>CM053806.1:26255000-36255000 GCA_028671895.1 Oenanthe sinensis
AATGTTTAACATATCAGAGTTTTCATATTCAAGCATGTTATTCCTAGCAGTCAGAGTTTGTATCTCAGATTTTAATCTCTCATTTTCTAGAGTCTGGGATTTAAAACTAACATGCAAAGATCTAAGAAAAGACTTTAATTCACAGATATTATCAGTTTGAAAATTGAAAACAAAGTCTGGTACCTTTTCAGAGTTTAGATCATCAGTTTTTGCCATGAGTGCATAATTGTTTTCCTGTTCAAAATCTGAAGAATCCATCAAGTCTTTCTTTGATGTGATGAGAGCTTTCCCAGATTCCTTGCTTTTGCACTTAGTAGCAAAGTGTCCCATCTTATTGCACTTGTAACACTTGATCTTTGATTTATCAAGAGTTTTTGATTTTCCATCTCTATCTTCTCTTTTTCTGAATCTGTCTTTCTTGTCTGACTCACCATGCTTTTTCTAAAATTTTCCTTGCTTCTTAAATTTTTTGTATTTCTTGAAGCTTTTGACAAATATAGCAAACATCTCCATCATGTCAGTGTCTGAAGAGTCATCAGAGTTTATATCAGAGTTTGCTTCAAACTCTGATTTACTGCCTTCCTTGATTACAGCTTTTCCTTTTCTTGTTGAGGCTTTAAGGACTTTTTTGTAGGTTCTTGAATCTGGGCCTCAACATTTAAGGCAATAGATTTTGCCTTGCTACTTTTCCTATTTCTTCTTTGCTGTAACTCCAAGTCATGAGTCTTCAGTTTTCCATAGACCTCATCTAAATACATCTCATCTAAATCAGCTCTGTCTCTAATCAAAGATGTCTGCAGATCCCATTCTTCTGGAAGAGCCCTAAGAAACTTTGTGTTTGAGTCTTCATTATCATACACCTTATCTACTAATGCCAAGTTGTTCAACAGAGTTAAAAATCTGTCATAGATATCTGTGAGAGACTCATTCTGTTTAGCGTCAAAATATTCATACTCTTGTATAAGTACAGATCTCCTATTTTTCTTGATTTCCCTGGTTCCTTGGCATCGAACCTCTAGTGCATCCCAGATTTCTTTTGTTGTCTTGCATGCTATTACCATATTGGACATTACAGAGTCAAGACTGTTATGTAATATGTTTCTTACCTTGGCATCTTTGAGGACTTCTTGCTTTTCTTCATTGGTCCATTCTTTCTTATCCTTTAATGTATAATATTCAGGAACTTGTCTTCCTTCTTCAACAGTTACAGGCACCAGTTTTGTTGGAAGATACTGGCCTTCATTGATCCTGTCCAGATAGTCAGGGTCTGTTGCTTCTAGGAACATCAACATCTTCACCCTCCATGTAGGGTACTCAGCCTTCTTCAATATTGGAATCCTGATACTTTCATACTTGTTACCAGACATGATTATTTAATCTTTTGAGTTGAAATTAACTGTCTGCTCTGATACCAATTGTTACCCAGATAATCAATCTATTACAGAAGGGGGTTGAATGTAATAGTACTAACTAATCGATGATGAACACAAGTATGTAGAATGGAATACTGTTTTGTATTAATAATGAACTTGAATACAAAAATCTCTCAAGAAATAATGTTCTTAAGAGCTGCTAGGTTACAATAATAATGCTTGAAAACATATTTTGGATTATAACCTATCTCTGTGTTTATATACACACAGCTACAAATACAATTACAAATCAGAATGGAAATAGAATAGCTTTAATATGGTAATTTAGACTTGCACTCGAATTCCTTCTTACTATCTAAATCAGACTCTGATTTGTCTGTTTCCTTTTCAGGTAAACTCTAAAGCTAATCTCTGTCAGTTTGTCATTCTCTGATTTGAGCATTCTCTGTTAGAGTAAACTCTGATTGAGTATTCTCTTATAGAGTATACTCTGACCGACAGCTTCCTTAATCTATGATGACGTCAGCAATGTAAACTCTGACTTGTATTCTCTGACAGCCATCAGTGTTTGCTTCCTAATAGTTCTTGGAGCATTCAGTAGGAGTTTCCTTAATACTTGCTCTAATAAATTTCACAGTTTTATTTAATATTCCTTTTATGTGTGATTTAGTATGTCTTTCAGGTTCATAGCCTAAAGCAGAAGTCCAATTCTTATTAGTCAGCATTTGTTGGACTTTCTTTCCAGAGTTTGTCCAAACTCTGAAAGTTTCCTTTTCTTTTGCTATTTCAGATTTTAGATATTCAACTTGAATTTCTAACTGTGTTTGCATGTGAATAGCATTATCAAAATCTTTCTTAATTTTTAACATATCAGAGTTTTCATATTCAAGCATGTTATTTCTAGTAGTCATAGTTTGTATCTCAGATTTTAATCTATCATTCTCCAATGTTTGAGATTTAAAGTTAACATGTAAAGATCTAAGAAAAGACTTAAGTTCACAGATATTATCAGTTTGAAAGTTAAGGACAGAGTCAGGTACCTTATTAGATTTTAGAGCATCAGTGTTTGCCATGAGTGCATAATTTGTTTCTTGTTCAGAATCTGAGGAATCCATCTAATCCTTCTTTGATGTTATTAAAGCTTTCCCTGATTCCTTACTTCTGCATTCAATAGCAAAGTGCCCCATCTTGTTACACTTGTAACACTTGATCTTTGATTTATCAATAGTTTTTGATTTCACATCTTTATCTTCTCTTTTCTTAAGCCTTTCTTTCTTTTCTGACTCTCCATGCTTCTTCTGAAAATTTGATTACTTCTTGTATTTCCTGTACTTCATCTTTTTGAAGCCTTTTACTATCATTGCAACCATCTCCATCATATCAGAATCTGTGGAGTCATCAGAGTTAGCTTCAAAGTTTGTCTCAAACTCTGATTCACTGCTTTCTTGAATTACTACATCTTTTTCTTTCCTTGTTGAGACCTTAAGCACCTTTTCTTTTTGTTATTCAATCTTGGTTTCAACATTCAAAGCAATAGATCTTGCTTTGCTACTCTTCCTGTTTCTTATTTGTTGTAACTCTAGGTCATGAGTTTTTAATTTACCATATACTTCATCTAATGACATCTCATCTAAGTCAGACCTGTCTCTAATTAGAGATGTCTGTAGATCTCATTCTTCTGGAAGAGCCCTTAGAAACTTGGTATTTGAATCTTCATTGTCATATATTTTATCCACCAAAGCCAAGTTATTTAACAGAGTTAGAAACTGTCATAGATATCTGTTAGGGATTCATTCTGTTTTACTTCAAAGTATTCATACTCCTGAATTAACACAGATCTTCTATTTTTCTTGATTTCCCTAGTTCCTTGATATTGAATCTCTAGTGCATCCCAGATCTCCTTTGCAGTTTTGTATGCTATAACCCTGTTTGACATTACAGAGTCAAGACTATTGTGTAATATGTTCCTTACCTTGGCATCTTTGAGGACTTCTTATTTTTCCTCATTAGTCCATTCCTTTTTGTCTTTGAGGGTATAATGTTCAGGAACTTGTCTTCCATCTACAATAGTTGCAGATACCAGTTTTGTTGGCATGTACTGGCCTTCATTGATCTTATCCAAGTAATCAGGATCTGCTGCTTCTAGGAACATCAACACCTTGACTCTCCATGTAGGGTAAGCTTTCTTTAAGATATGAATTCTTATACTCTCATATTTGTTTCCAAACATGATTTATGATCTAACAGCTGAATTCGAACTGCCTGCTCTAATACCACTTGTTTGCCCAGATGAATAACTATTACAGAAGGGGGGTTGAATGTAATAGTACCAGTAAATCGATTAAGAACACAAGTATGTAAAAGATGAATACTGTTCTGTATTAAAGATTATGAAAAGATTACAAAACTCTCTCAAGAAGTTGTTTATTCTTAAGAGCTGCTAGGTTATGAAAAATAAGACTTTACAGATACTTCAATGTTAACCTATGTCTGTGTTTATATAGACACAGTTACAATTCAATTACAAATCAAATTAGAAATAGAATAGCTTTATATAAGGAAATAGTCTTGCATTCGGATTCCATCTTACTTTCATATTCAGACTCTGTTTCGAATTGCTTCCTGACAAACTCTGATAATAAACTCTGTCGGTTTTTATTCTCTGATAGAGCATTCTCTGTTAGAGTAAACTCTGATTGAATATTCTCTGATAGAGTAAACTTTGTCCGACAGTTTCTTAAACTCTGATGACATCAGCAATGTAAACTCTGACTTGTATTCTCTGACAGCCATCGGTGTTTGCTTCCCAACATTTAAATATATTTTTTATAACATCTCTATTATGTTTAATTTATATAAAAGTTTATAGATGTTATGGTATATGAAATATAATATATATGTATATGTTAATAACATGATAATATAATTATTAATTTGAATACGTTTTTTATGTTATTAGATTTTCAGTAGTATAATATTAATTGTAATTTATAAATAATTATATAATATATATATATATATATATATAATTTAAACTTTACATCAATAAATATTATATGTTACTATATTGGCAATGAGATTTAAATTTTAATTTAATATTAAAAAATAATAAATAACAATTATCGTCATAATTGTTTTTACATCTTATTTTTTCATATTAATATATGACATGTTTTTTACTGAACTAAACATATTACTCCATATTAATATTTGACGTGTGTTATGGCAATTCAACCTTTGTAATAAAAAAATTTAAAAATATAAATGACTTTTAATTATAAAGATAGTTAATAGTAGTCTTCCGTTATTAAAATTAATTCAATATAATTTTCTCATATATAAATTGAATACATTTAAAAAATATTATTAATTTTTATTAATTTTTATTATTTTAATTTCAATTTGATTTATTTTATTTATCAAATAACATGATTTAAAGTATGTGATAACATATTTTTTGATATATTATTATATAGTTAAAAGTTTTATGAAAAATCTTATATAGAGTATAAAAAGGAGAACATATATGTCATGCATTATAATGCAATAAGCAGAAAATAATGCAGAATATATATGTTCTCTGTTTAGTACTCCGTATAAGGTTCTTTATTGAATTCAACTCGTATTATATATAATAACAAAATAAAATGTGTATTTAATATGTTAGGCTAAGGTTGAACTCTTAGTCGATAAACTAAAATAATTATTAAAAAAAACATAATTTCTTCAATTCAATCAAAACCAATGAATTAATAAGATTTCTGAATTCTCAATATAATAATTTCTTCTGTAAGTGTAACTGATTCTCCATATAAAGTTACCTTAATATCTTATATAATATATTAAATATTTTTATAAAAAAGATTTGAATAAGAAAAAATTTAATCATCCATCTCACAAGGAAATTCACGGCCTCCCTCCATCTCTCTCTATATAAAATCATAATATTATCTCTATTTTAATTTAATAATAATGTATGATATATGATATGTCTCTATAAATGATAATTTAATTTATAGATACATGTTAACGTCAAGGTTAAAAAGAAAGTGTTAACCAAACTTTTTATGAAAATCAAAAGGTAAATCTTCAAAGACAATCGAAAATAAACAATATATTTTCTATGAGTTGTAAAACTCCGTAAAATTCACTAATTTAATAAATAAATCTTCCAGCCAGCAACTCATCAAAAGATTAAATATATAAAATCATAAAGATATAAATTGGAAACTCGCTCAAGAATGTGAATTTCAACAGGAATTGAAGTGAAATTTATGTTTTACTTAATAAAACATAAATTGGGGGAGATTGTTAGAAAACAAACATTGATGCTGTCAGAGAATATCAAAGAATAGAGTTTATGTTGCGACGTCATCAAAGATTAAAAAGCTGTCGATCAGAGTTTATGTTAGTCCCAAATATCGTAGAAGGGGGGTTGAATACGATATTGTCCAATTTATAAAATATTCGCGGAATGATTTGTTATGGACTAGTTGACAGTTCGAACAGATATTAAATCAAACACAAGGTATGCACACAGTTAACACAAACACAGTTCGTTCGGGGAATATATCGTTTTATTAATATAAACCACGAAGGTGCTACACAACTCTAATCCGTAGATTAGCTTCAACTGATTCACTAGTACAGTTACAATACAGCAACAACAATCAATACGAACAATAAATATGACACTAGCTCAAACGGCGTTAATGGCTTCTCCATGTCTCTCTTCTTTGCTCTGTATGCTTTCTCTCTGTAACTGAATGAATTAATGAATGAATCACAAAGGCTCGGCTTTGCTGCTTTATTGTGTAGACTTTTTCAATCTTCTACGTGGCCTTCTGAGAACCAAGTAAATAGATTTCTTCTCACTTCTTGAATTAACAACCGTCGAGACATTTAATTTATAACCATCGGTGAGTCTGTTGATAACCGTCGAGAGAAATAAATCACTTAAAACAATTCTTGCTCAAGGATATCAATGATATGTGGCATGCTGTGGCTGGCTGTAGATTAAACAACCTCAACTATCGAAGTGCCATAACTATCGAGACTTAACCGTCGATGGAATAAATAATCTGGATATTTATCTGAGTATCTTAATTATCGAGATGCTGTAACCGTCGAGTGAATTAAGACGAAACAGTCAAACCAACTATCAGTTATAACTATCGACTCATAATAATTATTAAAACCATAACCATCGAGGAAATAGAATTAATAATATATCCAAAAGTGCTAACCGTCGAGTGATTTGCTAACCGTCGGTAAATAAGACGAAATAGCCAAACAGGAGACCCAATCGTCGGTAAATAAGACAAAACAGTCAAACAGCTAAACCAACTATCGGTTGTTCACCTTAGCCATTTTTCCAACGATTCAAAGCTCTGTAATATTTTCTTTCATTGCAACCAAGGTAATAAATTTACCTTTACTACTTGAACTTGATTTTCTCCGAGCTTTAGCACACAACGGTTATACAGCCAATTCTTTTCTAACATAGATGCGGTTCTCAATTCCTTTTGTGCTGACGTTTAGTGCAACTGGTCTGGTTCACAAACGACTAACACGAACTTGATCTTCACATCTTCTTGACTATTCAATTGGCCCTGTTTCTCTAGCTGTTAAGAAGTGCTTCTATAATTCACTGGAATCCCTTGACTTCTCTGTTGTAAAACCTCTGACATCTTCTGAACCTCTGAAACACTATATCTTTATTCTTCATTGAGGCTTGAACATGTTAATGAACTTCTTTCAGTGATCTTCAATGTCTTCAAAGCTTCATCTAATGTTTTGGTCTTTTGTATTCAACTTATAAACAATTCGTAGTCGATTCCGTGCTTCATTTTAATATAAGTTACCGACCATCAGTGTTGAGTTAGTTTCCTCGGTTACATGTTACGTTACGTTACATTATGCTTTACAATCTCCCCCTATTTGATTGTTAGAGTTCGACAAGCAAATTCCTTAAGAGGATAACTCAACTAACTTACAAGAAAAAGTAAATAGAAGATGGTAAACTGATATTAAATACATTCTGGATCATATTATACATTTCCAGATTTCAAAAATAATTACAATGTAGAATGAATGTTCCTCTAGCCTGAACTGATATACATTATGTCATTCTCATTGTACAAGACTTGCAAGCTGGTCATTCACTAGATCCAGCGCTTCTTCTTCTAGCATATTTCTTGGCTTGGGATCTGACAAAGCTTCCTGAAGTGTTTGCAAGACAGCTACTCTCCTGATCTGCTTAACCTGTTCTAATGTAAATTCAAGAATTTTCGTTTTTCCTTTAACACTCAACCTTTTTGGAACTGCTTTAACTCGATCAGTGTTGTAACATGATTCTGCTCCCAACTTCTCCATGTAAAGCCTAGAGATTTATGCCAATGCTGATTTTTCTTTATAGTTCGTCGAAGTCTTGATTTGATCAAGTATAAGACCCAGTTCCTTAGAAGTCATGTAAGACATCTTGTGGATATCAACTATTACAGTTTTTCCTTTGGGGTTTTTGTACCTGATTGCTGGAGGATCCTTTAACACCATTGTCTCTGTCTCCCTGATTACATCAAAATCTGGAAAGACAATTGGAAAATCTGGCTTCTTTGTATACTCGAACACTTTCTCTGGATGGTTAAATCTGAATTCACTCATTGCCTTGACTTTTTCAAAGTCCCAATCTCCTTCTTCTCTTGTATACACAGGCAATTTTGGTTGAGATCCATTTGAAGGATCTATTCTTCCGACCTTGGAAATATCTACAGATTGATTTGATAAGACATTAAGTCTATAAGCATAAATGCGCTCTGCAACTTTCCATTTTTCTTCTGTTCTAAGTCCTTCACTCCTAAGAAGCCCTTCAACATATTTCAGACGCTTCAGAGGATATAGACTCAGTCCTTCATCACTCAAACACAGTGTCTGAACTAACTTGTCTTTGTAGAATATCACTGTATAAGGAGTTGTGTGAACTCCAGCTGCTGTTTTGCTCATCTGATCTTCAATCATATCAGTAAGAAGTTCATTCACATGAGATCTCTTGTCCGTCCTAATC
This sequence comes from Oenanthe sinensis, assembly GCA_028671895.1. Classification (NCBI taxonomy): domain Eukaryota; kingdom Viridiplantae; phylum Streptophyta; class Magnoliopsida; order Apiales; family Apiaceae; genus Oenanthe; species Oenanthe sinensis. The sequence goes on from CM053806.1 coordinate 26,263,437, forward strand.
TTCATGACATATAATTCTGTGAGAGACCTCAACTTGATAAAATTCGAAGAAATGGTCTTAGTGGTCGAATTGTTGAACTGAATCTGAATCTGCCATCCATTGATGTTGGTCGAGATGAATATCAATTTGATTGTTTGTTTCAATGCATGAAAGAACTGATTTATTGATGGATGACTCTTGTGAGCTTCTTGCAATGTTTCCAGAACTTTTTGATCTTCATTTTGAATCATTCCTAACTCTGGTTTCTGCAAAAGACTCCTAGCCTTATCCCATGCACTTCCTTCTCTTGATAACATCAACGGCCTTTGTCGCCTTTCAATATAATGGTTATAGTGTTCTTTTCTGATTTTCTCTTGAGACATGCGTGCAACTTCATATGCCCTTATTTTGGATTGATTCGCATCTAGCAAACCAAATGTTTCCACGAAGTCCGTTTCAGTGAACTGATAAGCGGCATCATTTACAAATTCATCAAACACATCATCTTCCTGAGCTGTAGGAGCTGTATGAGAAAGTTCTCATATTTCTCCTTCTTCAAGTGTGAGCCTTACCTCCAGCGGTATATCTTGCTCCCCCTGAGATGTATAAATGTTTGCTTCTATTTCTTCCTCTACCAACTTGCCTTTTGTTAGTAATTGTGCTCTAGAGACAATACTTTTTATATTTTAAGGAAAATATTTATTATTAAGGATTATGTTTTATTGATTATTATTTATTTATTATGTTTTGTTTACTGCGTAATAAATTGAAAGCATAGTAAATGTCCTTGGAATTTTGATACGTATTCTATATCTTTAAGTATGTGACTTAAAAATGAGATTATATGAATAGTATCTTATTCCTAAAATTCCCTAGTCGAGTATTATTATTTAAGGACAATAATAATGCACAAAGACTAGTATGTTTCTTGACAGATGACCACATCTCATTGGTCATAGGTATGGGGATACTAAAGTCAAGAACATAAGTGCATGTATCAATGCATGGCACTGGAATGACCCGCCGTGAGATTCTACATGTTAAGTAAGTGTCATAAGTAATTCTCACTGTGATAATGGTGTAATGATCCTTAGACCTGAAATCATTATATTTCTATACGAGAATTAATATACTTTGATTACATTAAAAGTTACCTTTGACCGGGTGATAATAAAAGTGGACATTAGGTATATTATGAATCGTATGAGAAATATGAATGATCTAGATGAGATTTAATCCTCCTAATTTTAGGAGTGATATTATTGGCCTCTTATTTGAGTGAGACTATGAAATGCACGGCCGTGCTCAAATGTTGATTTGATTTTAATAGTCTACTCATCGATCAAGAAAATAAAGATTAAATTATGAAGAGGATGACACGAGACATGCCTTGAGTTTAATCTATAATATCAAGATTAAAGGGATTATATTACATGGAACATTATTCACGAAAGGCTTAATCGAATCACCGATTTATTATTATTACTTGGGTAGCAATGATGTATTACTAGATGCCGCTCATTGTTTACAATTTTAATTAGATATTAAAATTGTTGCCAACGTAATAATAACCTACAGGGTCACACACAAAGAACGCTTGAAGGAGAAATAATTTAAATTATGAATTTAAATTAAATAAGTAATTTATTTTATTTATGATATTAATTAAGTATGACTTAATTAATTATATAAATAGAATAAATGAATTACTTAAACTAATTCCAAAATTAATAATTAATTAATTAAGTGAGACTTAATTAAATAATTTAGAATTTTGGATTAGTATTAATTATAATTGGATTATAATTAGAAAACTTATTCCTCTCTCTATATAATCTCTTTATGGGCTGATTTAATTAGATAGAGATTTTACAAAAAACCCTAGCCGCTCTGAGAGAGGAGGAAGATAGAGAGAGAAGAAGTTTTCGGGTGCTAGTACACATCAATCATTCATGAAAAGTGTTCGTGTGGATACCGTAGAGCGTAGATCGCAAGAGCGGGATACGTGGTGATTAAACAAGCTTTGGACCTCCATTAATCTTCCATTAATGAACTGTTAAAGCTTTTAAAGGTATTTATTCTTTATCTCTGAATTAAATCTTTTATTTTCGCATGGATCCTGCGGAGGGTTTCGCTATTTTGATTTATTTTTCACGTTTATTCCGCTGCGTTTGTGTCACGAAACCCTACAATGGCATCAGAGCTACTTGCGAAACGTTTTAATTCGGTTATGTGCTTAACAGTTTTTGATATATAAGCATGTATGCGATCTATCATGATTTTATATTGATATAATATGTATATATTTATATATATTATGAATATATGATATTTTATGATATATAATCATGTGATGATTATGTGTGTTGATGTATGTATATGATACATGTTTGTTCTTATTATGAGAATCGTATTCGATACGAATTCTGAAACGGCTGCCGTTGATTTTCTGAAATCTGTGTCCGTTGTCCGATTTTCGCAAACGATATGTGTTTTCTGACTGTAATCGGGTCACTGAGCAATACTGACATTGTCAGCTCTGAGTCTGTAAGCCATTAGATGTCGTTACAGCCTCCAAAACGGTGATTTATGATTTTCTAAAATTATTTGATTTTCTAAAATTTTGAGTATATGTATGTATATATTATGAATATATGGTATTCATGTAATCTATAATCATATGATGATTGTATGTATCTCTGTGTATGTATATATGATATATGCTTGTTCTTGTTATGAGAATTGTATATGATACGATTTCTGAAACACCGTCAGATTTGGAGAAATCTGACTGCTGTATCCAATTTTTGTAAACGATATATGTTTTCTGACTGGAATCGGGCCAATGAACAAAACTGATAGCTATGCTATCATCGACGGGTCTGTAAGGCGTTTGACGTCGTTAAGGGCCTCGAAATAGCGATTTATTGTCTTCAGAAATCTGTTTTTTAATTTTTTAAAATTTCGAAATTTGTTATATATGATTATATGATATGATTATATAATATGAGATATATTATATGTGTTAAATGATAGCATGGTGGATGGTTATGGCCTAAAGACCCATAGGATAGTGGTTTTGATTTATGGTTTTGGTTTCTAAATACGACTTGCATGTCGTTTATTCATTGTAATTTAATTATCTCGAAAGTAACTCGAGTTCTTCTTGTAATTTCATTAGAATAGTTTTATTTTTATTATTCAATGTAATTATCAATGAAGACTTGCAAGTAAGGAGGCGATCCAAAAGGGGATGATGGAGCAATGAAGAAAGAAGACATGTAATAGATAGTATTTTTAAAACCACCATAGACTGACCTTGATATTTCCATTAGCTTGGAAATATCATATAGGATGGGGCCATAACCAAACACGTTTAATTTACGCACATTACATATATGTATATGATTGCATGTATTGGTATGTATGCGTAGATATAATTGAGATGCATGCTTAATATTGATTAATCATGTATGTATTAGATACGACACCCATGCCATGTTTGCTTAAACAAGATAAAATCTGTAACGATTCAAGATTTTAAAATTAACAAACGATCATGAGATTCTTGTGTTTATGAAATATGGATTTTTAAAACACGGAATTAAATATGAATTTTTGATATCTATAATTGGGATTTTCTGACAAAAGCGGATATGCGTATTCGTAAGGCTGATGGGTTTTAAGTGTGACCATTGGTATCCTCCATCTACCTGGGAAATGAACAATTTAAGATGTCGATTTGAAATATTTGGTTCAAGGAAAAATTGAGGATCTCTTTATGATGTGATCATGATCATTATAAATTTTCTAAAACCCCTTAACAAAATATTAAGTTTTACTCGGATGCTTTCCAATGAATGAACACTCATCGAATCCTAGATCGATAAGGGGAAGGACTGTCAGTGGCAGGGGACTCCTATCTATCGTGGTGAGATGCGACGAATATAAACGGTTATATTCGGCCGTTGTATCATTGGGTCTAACTTAACTGAGTCGTCATAATAAGTGAAAATAAACGGTTATATTCAACTATTATGAACTTAGAAGCATAGAGTTTGGTTAAAAGTCTATTAGATAGATAAGATCAATCGTTGTTCACCAAACTATCCAAGAATTATATATGATATAATTGACAACTATTGTCTACCTAAATAATCATTTTCTAAGGACTTCCAGTGGTTGACTTAGGACATGACGAAATATGGATCTTGGCTCACTAGAAAGAATTATGGGATATACTTTCCAAATTAATAGTAAGGGCTATTAGTTTGATAAAAATAGTGGGAGGTATATGATGATATACCATAATCACTTAAACATAATTAATATTAAATTTGCAATCTAGTTTATTTTATACACTTTAATATTGTAGATATCAAATGATAAACACAAACAACTTCTCTATGCGATCAGTTCTTGAGAAGGACAAGTTGACGAGAATATATTTCCTTGACTAACATAGGAGCTTGAGGATCGTCCTCGGGCACCACGATGTTAGTCAAATCTCTTCCCCTACTCTTAAAGTTGAGAATGTAACATGTGCAAATCATAGTGCTTATTGGAAGCAAATTGATGTTGCGACTGATGTTTCATGTCTCATGCTCGCAAATATATGTGCTAAGCTTAAGAAGCAATACGAGCATATAGATGCTTATGAAACGATTGAGCACAAGATATATTTGAAAGGGCACTATACACTTACAAGTAGGGAGAGTGAGACCCGGTTACACCACATGTTCTAAAGATTATAGGGTATAATGAATACCATTGATATTTTGGGTTTCCAGATTGGTCTGGAGACAGTTAGATTTGATCTTACAATCCTTGGACAAATATTATTCTTATTTTGTTATGAACAATAAAGTGAATAAGATTGGTAAAACACCCATTGAGTTGCTAAGCATGTTGAGAACTGCTGAAAGTAATATGATAAATGCATGAACTACTACTATATTGATGGTAAACATAGGGAATGCAAAAGGGAAAGGAAAATGGAAAGGCAAGGAGAAGATTTGATCTAGTTCCGTTGTCAAACCAAAGTCCAATCCCTAAAGCAGACTCTAAAGTCTGAATGAGGTGTTGATAAAGAAGACGATTGTCACTTCTGTGGAAAGTTGGGAGACTGGAAATTAAACTGTCATGCTTAATTGGAAGATCGGAAGATGATGATCAATAAGGGTCAAGCTTAAGGTATCGGGTTGGAATTGGAGTAAAGATAGTTGCTCTGGTTCGAGGAACTCGTTACTTAATTTTTGGCCTATAAGGAAAATTTAGAACTTAATAATTGTTATAGCGTGCTTGCAATTGGCAGAGACATTATTTCAGTTTCTTGTTTGGACAAGAAAGGTTTTTTCATTTTATAACAATAGTTGTTTATTCTATTTTGATGATGAGCCTTATAATGTTGCACATCTAATTAACAATTTATATGTTCTAAAGTGACTCAAATCAAATATTACCTTTGGCACTGTCGCTGAGGCCATATTAATGAGAAACGCATTTCCAGAATACATAAGGATGCATTCATGGATAAGTTTGATTATGAATCATACCAAAGGATACGAATCTTGGTTTATTTGGTAAAATGACTAAAGCTCCTTTTACCGGACATGGTGAAGGGATCATTGAATGAGTATGACTTATACATAGTGATGTATGTGGTCATATGTGTACGATGACAAAAGGTAGATTTTATTAACTTCATAAAATTTACTAATTATTTTAGTAGATACGGATATATGTATCTTTTGAAGAACTAATCCGAATCATTTGAAAAGTTCAAAGACTATAAAGATGAAGTAGAAAATATCAAAGAAAAGTTTTTTTGATAGGAGAGATCACACCTTGTTGGACATGGTGCGATCAATGTTGAGTCAATGAATCTTCCAATTAGTTTCTAGGGTTGCACCCTGGAAACGGCTCCACATACACTTAACTGTGTTCCTACTAAATTGGTTCAAAAGACTCCTTATGAGATATAGACTGAGCAACGTCACAGCATGTCATTTATAAAATTTTGGGGATGTGAAGCGTTTGTGAAACGTCTAATCTCTGACAAGCTAGAACCAAAATCAGACAAATGTAATTTTGTGGAATACCCAACTGAAACAAGGGGTTATTCTTTTTATAATTCTTCCGAGAACAAAGTGTTTATTGCTCGAACTGCTGAGAGACAGTGGGAGGATAATAGATCTCAATGAAGTTTGAGACCCACATGATAACGTTGAACCAGTGGAGGAACCTGAGTAGAATGTACAAGAAAAATAATACTGCTCAAGAAACACAGGTGTTTGTAGGTTTAGTAGGATTCGCCATGAGCCCGAGAGATAATATGGATTTCTCTTGACTCAAGATGGTGATGTGATGCTTGTGGATGAAGATGAGCCTCTCACCTACCTAGATACTATAAACACTCCAGATTCTAAGAGATGGCTGGATGCCATTAAATCTGAGATGGAATCCATGTATACTAATCAAGTATGGACTTTGGTTGATCCACCTGAAGGGGTAAAACCTATAGGGTGCAAGTGGGTTTTCAAGAAGAAGACCGACATGGATGCTAATGTACAGACCTATAAGGCACGATTGGTGGCAAAAGGTTTCAAGAAAATTCATGGTATTGACTATGATGAGACCTTTTCACCAGTTGTTATGGTCATGTCCATCAGGATTTTGCTTGCTATAGCTGCTTACTATGACTATGAAATCTGGCAAATGGATGTCAAAACCGCTTTCTTAAATGAGAGCCTTGAAGAAGATATGGATGTGTACATGACACACCCTAAGGGTTTTGTTGATCTAAAGGATGCTGGAAATGTATGTAAGTTGCGTCGATCCATTTATGGATTAAAGCAGGCCTCGAGGAGATGGAACATTTGTTTTCATGAAACAGTCAAAAAGAGTTTGACTTTATTCAGAATGAAGATGAAACTTGTGTTTACAAGAAGTTTAGTGGGAGCCATGTGGCATTCCTAGTATTATATGTTGATGATATATTACTAATAGGGAATGACATTCCTTCTCTACAGACTGTGAAGACTTGGTTGAGAAATAATTTCTCAATGAAAGACTTAGGCGATATGACATATATATTAGGGATCGAGATCTATAGAGATAGATCAAGGTGATTGATCGGCCTAATTTAGAGTACATACATTGACAAAGTTTTGCATCGATTTCAAATGCGAAGAGACTAAAATGGATATGTCCCAATGTCTCATGGGATAGTGATCTCAAAATAAAATTTGTCCTAAATCATTGGATGATAGGGACTGCATGAGTAAAATTCCATATGCGTCAGCAATTGGTTTTATAATGTATGCAATGATATGTACTTGTCCTGATGTCTCGTATGCTTTAACCATGATGAGTAGATACCGATCTAATCCAGGTGAAGGTCACTGGACGACAGTCAAGAATATTCTTAAGTACTTAAAGAGGACTAAAGATTCATTCTTGTTATATGGAGGAGATGTGAAGCTAGTTGTAAGAGGTTTCAGTGATACTGGTTTCTAGACAGATAACGATAATTTAATGTTTCTATCTGTCTTTGTGTTTTATCTAATTTTATTGAGATGTTGTATGCTGGAATGGTTCACAGCAGAGACAATAGTTGATTCTACAATAGAGCCTGAGTATATTGATGCTTGCGAAGCAGCCAAGGAGGCTATTTGGGCATGTACTTAGGAGATATCACCTAATTAATGAGATTAATGATCAAGGAGATATACATATATGTAAAGTGCATACTAATAATAATATTGCAGACCCACTGACTAAGGCTTTGTCGCAGCAGAAGCATGAAAGTCACACTAGTTTTATGAGTATTGGATACTTGGGTAATTGGCTCTAGTGCAAGTGGGAGATTGTTAGTAATTGTGCTCTAGAGACAATACTTTTTATATTTTAAGGAAAATATTTATTATTAAGGATTATGTTTTATTGATTATTATTTATTTATTATGTTTTGTTTACTGCGTAATAAATTGAAAGCATAGTAAATGTCCTTGGAATTGTGATACGTATTCTATATCTTTAAGTATGTGACTTAAAAATGAGATTATATGAATAGTATCTTATTCCTAAAATTCCCTAGTCGAGTATTATTATTTAAGGACAATAATAATGCACAAAGACTAGTATGTTTCTTGACAGAAGACCACATCTCATTGGTCATAGGTATGGGGATACTAAAGTCAAGAACATAAGTGCATGTATCAATGCATGGCACTGGAATGACCCGCCGTGAGATTCTACATGTTAAGTAAGAGTCATAAGTAATTCTCACTGTGATAATGGTGTAATGATCCTTAGACCTGAAATCATTATATTTCTATACGAGAATTAATATACTTTGATTACATTAAAAGTTACCTTTGACCGGGTGATGATAAAAGTGGACATTGGGTATATTATGAATCGTATGAGAAATATGAATGATCTAGATGAGATTTAATCCTCCTAATTTTAGGAGTGATATTATTGGCCTCTTATTTGAGTGAGACTATGAAATGCACGGCCGTGCTCAAATGTTGATTTGATTTTAATAGTCTACTCATCGATCAAGAAAATAAAGATTAAATTATGAAGAGGATGACACGAGACATGCCTTGAGTTTAATCTATAATATCAAGATTAAAGGGATTATATTACATGGAACATTATTCACGAAAGGCTTAATCGAATCACCGATTTATTATTATTACTTGGGTAGCAATGATGTATTACTAGATGCCGCTCATTGTTTACAATTTTAATTAGATATTAAAATTGTTGCCAACGTAATAATAACCTACAGGGTCACACACAAAGAACGCTTGAAGGAGAAATAATTTAAATTATGAATTTAAATTAAATAAGTAATTTATTTTATTTATGATATTAATTAAGTATGACTTAATTAATTATATAAATAGAATAAATGAATTACTTAAACTAATTCCAAAATTAATAATTAATTAATTAAGTGAGACTTAATTAAATAATTTAGAATTTTGGATTAGTATTAATTATAATTGGATTATAATTAGAAAACTTATTCCTCTCTCTATATAATCTCTTTATGGGCTGATTTAATTAGATAGAGATTTTACAAAAAACCCTAGCCGCTCTGAGAGAGGAGGAAGATAGAGAGAGAAGAAGTTTTCGGGTGCTAGTACACATCAATCCTTCATGAAAAGTGTTCGTGTGGATACCGTAGAGCGTAGATCGCAAGAGCGGGATACGTGGTGATTAAACAAGCTTTGGACCTCCATTAATCTTCTATTAATGAACTGTTAAAGCTTTTAAAGGTATTTATTCTTTATCTCTGAATTAAATCTTTTATTTTCGCATGGATCCTGCGGAGGGTTTCGCTATTTTGATTTATTTTTCGCGTTTATTCCGCTGCGTTTGTGTCACGAAACCCTACACCTTTCCCTTTGTCTTTACTCCCCATATCAGCACCAGATTCTTTTTCTTGCTCTCGCACTATCATCTCCCCCTTAGTTGTGTTATCCTCCAAGACAGGGATTTGAGTAGTTTGAGATTTATCCTTTTCAAACAAATCTGTAACAAACTTCTTCATATCATTCTTGAAATTCTGTAAATCCTGCAACATGTTGTATTGAACAGATTTTATTTCCATAACATTGCTGTGAAATTCAGATTTCATTTCGGTGACAGTAGTCTCCAGGTTATAAACCCTTTGACTTAGAGATTGTGTGTGCATTGTTAGGGTATCTATTTGGCTGGTAGGTGTCTCACTGACAGGTTCTGTAGGTGTTTGTCTCTCAATTCTCTCGCTCGGTCTTAGAGGTGTGGGTGAATTATGATCACTCAAACGTTCTGTTGGTGTTTCACTCACTCTCATTGACTCCAGCAAGTCTTCTGTACCTGCAGTTAAAATCCTAAATGGCTCATCCGAAGAACTATTGCCAAGTAGTTGCTTCTCCTTTCCACTAATAGTGGTGGAGACCTCCTTATTAAGAGCCAAGAATGTTCCTCCTAGGGGGCTTATCACATTAGATCCTGTAATGTTTAGCAATGAAGGACCCGTGACTCCCGCAATAGCCTGTGAAGGCATGACCTGTACAGGATCTACCTGCATAGGTTCTGCTACAGTAGTAGCAACATCCGTCAATTCCTCCTGTGTGTGTGCTCCTTTCAGTGCAACATATAACTTGGTTGGAGGCTCAATTATTGACACTCTTTCAGATGCCCTGGCTGACGGACGAATTTCAATAGGTTCACCCTGTTGAGAGGATGTCCCCAGAGACTGTGTATTTGCCTTTTTCAGCTCTATGTCCTTTTGAGAGGGCATAGATGGGCTAACAGTTACCTCAGGTTCTTCTAATCGACGTCTAGTCAGAGGTAGAGCTGTTTGGGTTCCCTCACCTTCCTTATGTGGTGCTTCTAAGGCACTATCTCCCTCACTCACAAATTTTCTTTTTAGGGGTTGGAGAGAAGATAAAGGTAAGGTGTTTATAGTGTTTGGTTCTGAGGCAGTGGTTAGAATCTGTTGGGTTTCAGATTCATTGCCTTGTCCTACAGCCACAGAGGGCTCAGCTGATAGGTTCATGACACTTTCTCCAAAAAGATCTTGCAAATTAGAATAAGCTGAGGAGTCAGAGACATGAAGACTACCTTGAGTACTACCTGTAGGAGTCCAAGGATGATATGATTTCTGACTGTCAGCATGACCTATAGAATCTCCTCCAGATATACTTTGAAATCCATCTCCTGAAATTTGTAATTCCTCTGTCACCTGAACCACTTCCTCTTCTTGAGCTAAATCCTCTACAGGAGTAGCTACTGGAACTGATTCTTGCACTGGTTCAGGGACCTGATTATCTTCTTGAGGCCCTTGAGGCTCGTCTCTTTCCATGTCCACTACACAACCCTGCATGTATTCAGTCATTTGAGCAGGTGCTTCGTTGATGTAGTTTCTGTTATTGTTCAGAGTGTTGGCTATCCTGTTTTTCTGTTTCATACACAAAGAGGTAACACTACTAGTATATAGTAGTTTTTCCTCGTTAGTCGTTAGATCATTAAGGATAAGCTGTAGGAATCGTGGAAAGTAACACTCCACATTAGTGACTTGAAGGTTTCTGTACTCCACCGATCCCATAACATACAACATCTGATTCAATAATAACCTACCAAAATTTATCCCACAATTATTAGCAACACTGAAGCCTAAAGTTCGATAAAAACTTGAAATACTGTGTGTGTTGAACTTTTTGTAAAAGAAACATTGCATAAGAGTGTGGAAAAAGAAATTTCATTCCTTAGGTAAATGATGTTTACACCTTTCACCCGAGTCGTGGAGATTAGGATTAACGTAGTTAATAGTCGTGAAGAACTGAGTTAATTGTTCGGAATTGGGATAAGGGACTAGATTATTCTCAGGGAATCTTAAGATACGATTCAAATCTAGCTCCGTCACCCGGATTTCCCGATTAGCAATACTAAATGTAAAAGCCAGTTCATCAACAGCTGAAGAGTTATATGCAGAACAGTAACAGTCTCGTAGCATATTATGATTTAATATCACGTCTGTTACTAAGGCATACCTCACTCGAGAATATTCGAGTAACACTCGTGCCCAGGCCCGATAATTAGCAGGAAGGGACTGAATGTCAAACTCGGCAACTAAATTCGTTTTGGTAATAGTAAAAATTCCAACCATTTTTAACTAGTAAAAATTATCGAAAATTTTAACTTTAAACAATTAATTACGAATTTAATTAGACTCGATAACGAACCGAAAACACTAAAATTCAAAACTCCTCCAAAAATCGTGAAAAAAATATATGCTAAACTAGGAGAGATTTGAATGGTGAAACTATTTTTTTGTGATTTTTGGACCTCAAACAAACCCTAGAAAAAATCCCAAAGTTTGAAATACCCGAAACAAAACTGAAACCAAACGATACAAGACTGGTATCAAATAATTCGGGATGACTGGATCTACAATTCTATCGGTTTAGATTTTCAAAACTAGTACTAAAATGGTAGAAAATGAGGAAAGAAAATCAATTTTCCGGGTCGATGGTTATAACAGCAGCTGAGTAGTGTAACTAGCGAGAGAAAGCAACATATATATATTTTTAGTTAACTTAACTGGCGAGATGGGAAAGAAAGAAAAAAACAAAAAAAATCTGCCACCTGCCACTAGTCACTTCGATACTTTAGTATAATATATATATATATATACTCTGCTGCCCTGTTAGTCCACTGCCACTTCGATGGTTACATTTTATATATATTTTGTTTTTGTTTTTTTGTTTTTTTTTTTGTTTTTTTTTTTTAAGCAACTCGATGGTTAGCAAAAATAATAAAATAAAAGTAACTATCGAGATGTACACTAATATATAATACGTAACTATCGAAAGATTAATTAATAAAATTATTCACTTCGACGGTTAGCTAAAAAATTAACTATCGAAGCAGATAAAATAATTAACCAGATAGATATAGTAACTATCGAGATGGATAGTTATTTATTTATTTATTTATTATATATTAACCAAAAGACTACTTCGACTGTTATAATATAATATATTTTTTTATAACTATCGAGTACTGTTTAAAACCACTTCGATGGTTACGAAAAAAAAATATCTAATTGTAACTGTCGAGAGTTTGCTAATTAAAAATAATAATAAAAAGCATTTAAATACACTTACCAAATAATTTCAAATATTCGTAAAATTAATTAAATAGAGATTTCTTTAATTAAAGAATTAATATTCCTACAATAGAAATATTAGAAGCTTAATTTGAAAATAACTATCGAATTAATAATAATTCAATTTGAAATCCACAAACAGACAATATTAATAATTATAATAATAATACTAATAAACACAGGTGGTTGCTTTAAAATCTTTGGAACCAAAAAATTTTTTTGTTCCATATTCTGTTACTTTTGAAATTTCCAAAAATTTTAAACCAACCCAATCACAATCCAAACGATCATACAAGCATACTATGAATAATCATACAGACAGTTATGCAAAATAAGATCATGAAAACTAATTGCTACACATTTTTTCCAGTGATAACCAGTACATTAAATAAGCAAGTCTGTACAACCAATTTCTCACTAAAGATCACAACCTGTCTGATATAGAATCTCTCAGCCAGATCTCATCACATTGAAATCCACTAATTAATTCTAAACCACAGACTGTTATGCTTCTTGTTAACTACAAACACTTATGTAGCAGTTAACTACTTATGCTATATCGAATAATTACCACAAAGCATAACTGGTATACTTAGGATAATTAATATTGATATTCATAAGCCCGAGATTATAAGTTAGATTGGAGGTCACAAGTCCTTTGGATATAAAAATTCAATAACTTGTGAATCCATACAACTCCTCGCAAACAAAAATTAATTTAAATTTAACATCCCTAATTCACTAACCAACCTAGAGAAAGTGGATTCGTCTAGTGGTTTCGTGAAGATGTCTGCAAGTTGTTGTTCTGTGGGTACAAAATGCAACTCCACAATTCCATTCATGACATGCTCTCGTATAAAGTGATACCTGATATCAATGTGCTTGGTTCGTGAGTGCTGAACCGGATTGTTGGTTATAGCTATGGCGCTTGTGTTGTCGCAGAATATTGGAATCTTGTTCAACATAAAGCCATAGTCTTGGAGTTGGTTTCTCATCCATAGGATCTGAGCACAACAGCTACCTGCTGCGATGTATTATGTCTCTGCTGTTGAGGTAGACACTGAGTGCTGCTTCTTGCTATACCATGAGACCAATCTTCTTCCCAAGAATTGACAGCTTCCAGAAGTACTCTTCCTGTCAATCTTACAACCTGCAAAATCCGAGTCTGTATAGCCGATTAGGTCAAAACCAGTACCTTTAGGATACCAAATTCCCAAATTTGGAGTACCCTTCAGGTATCTAAATATTCTTTTGACAGCTATAAGGTGAGACTCTTTTGGGTTAGCTTGGAACCGTGCACATAGGCAAGTTGAAAACATAATATCTGGCCTACTTGCAGTTAAGTAAAGTAGAGATCCAATCATACCTCTGTAGCTTGTGATGTCGACAGATTTACCTGATTTGTCCTCATCAAGCTTTTTGGCAGTTGGCATTAGAGTCTTGGCGGGGGCTGAATCTTCAAGTCCATACTTCTTTAGAAGATCTCTGATGTACTTTGCCTGGCAAATGAAGATCCCATCTTTCTTCTGACTCACTTGTAGTCCAAGGAAGAAAGTAAGCTCGCCCATCATACTCATCTCGTACCTACTCTGTATTAACTTAGCAAATCTCTTGCATAGCTCATCATTAGTAGAACCGAATATAATATCATCAACATACACTTGAACTAATATCAAGTTATTTTTATGCATTTTATGAAAGAGAGTCTTATCTATAACACCTCTGATAAAACCATTTTCAATTAAAAATTCAGATAGTGTTTCATACCATGTTCGAGGCGCCTGCTTGAGTCCATAAAGAGCTTTAAAAAGGAAGTACACAAAGTCCATATGATCTTTGTTCTCGAAACCCGGAGGTTGCTCTACATATACTTCTTCTTCCAGCTCCCCATTCAGGAATGCACTCTTCACATCCATTTGATAAACTTTAAAGTCTGAATGTGTTGCGAATGCCAAAAACATCCTGATGGCTTCAAGTCTTGCTACTGGTGCATAGGTCTGGTCATAATCTATTCCTTCTTCTTGAGAATACCCCTTAGCAACCAGTCTGGCCTTGTTCCTCGTAACAATGCCATCTTCATCCAACTTATTCCTGAATACCCATTTAGTGCCAATAACAGATTTGTCTTTAGGTCTGGGTACCAGTTTCCAAACTTTCTGCCTATCAAACTGATTGAGTTCATCTTGCATCGCAATCACCCAATCTGGATCTTCTAGAGCATCTTCAACCTTTTTAGGTTCTTCCTCTGATAGAAAACCAGAGTACATACATTCATTTTCCGTTGCTCTTTTAGTTCTCACACCACTCTCTGGGTCACCAATGATTAATTCAAAGGGATGATCTCTGTTCCATACCCTATGTCTAGGCAGATTAGCCCTTGATGATTGTCCTTCTTCGTAGTTGTGTTGAGAGCGACTAGCTGATCCTTCTTCACCTCCCCATGAGTTGCTGCCTTCATTATTTGATGATCCACCAGTTGAGCTAGCAGGTTCAGTAACAGACTGATTTTGAAATACAGACTGTGACTGTGACTGTGTGGTATTACCAACACTTCCACTGCTTTGCTCTGGATTATCAATCTCTGTGTGTTCATGATTACCAGATGCAGCACCAGGTACGTCTTCATCTCCTAAGTAGTATTCTGATAGATTTTCAATTTCCAGAGATTCAGAATTTTTATCATTTTGAAGACTTGGGAGTTTGGTGTCGTCAAACGTTACATTAAGGCTTTCAATGACCTTATGAGTTTCAATCACATATACCCTGTACGCCTTAGACTCAAGTGAGTAACCAAGAAAAATGCCTTCATCTGCTTTAGCATCAAACTTGCCCAGATGTTCATCTTTCAATACATAGCATTTTCCACCAAACACATGAAAGTACTTCAGTGATGGCTTTCTGTTGGTCATAACCTTATATGATGTCTTTTCTAAGTCTTTGTTGATTAGGGTTCTGTTCTGAGTGTAACAAGCTGTGTTGACTGCTTCTGCCCAAAAGTATGTAGGTAGCTTTGACTGGCTTAGCATTGTCCTTGCTGCTTCAATCAAAGTCCTATTTTTCCTTTCTACCACTCCATTCTGCTGTGGAGTTCTAGGGGCTGAGTATTGTCTTGAAATGCCTCGCTCCGTGCAGAATTCATTTAGAACTGCATTTCTGAATTCAGTTCCATTATCTGATATTATTATCCGCACAGGCAATCCAGCTTCCACTTCAGTCTTTTTAATGTGATCGATTACCATTTGAGGTGCTTCATCCTTAGAATGCAAAAACAACACCCACGTGTACTTTGAGTAGTCTTCGACAATCACTAATGCATATTTCTTCTTTGAAACTGATATGACATTAACCGGTCCAAACAGATCCATATGAATCAACTGGAGAGGTTCGCTGATGCTTGACATATCCTTACTTCTATGTGACGCCTTCTTTAACTTACCCTTTTCACATGCTTCACAGAGTCCTTCTTGGTAGAATTCCATCTGTGGTAACCCTCTCATCAATTCTCTTCTAACTAAAGAATTCATTGTCTTAAAGTTCAGGTGAGAGAGTTTTCTGTGCCATAACCAACTTAATTCAGAGGATGCTCTACTGTAGAAACAATTTGTTTCTCCTCTGCTTGCAGTGTTTAAGTCAGCTACGAACAGATTTCCTTTTCTTACTTCTTTAAGAGCAAGCTTTTCATCTTTCCTATTGGTGATCATACACTTTTCCTTCCTGAAGTCCACATTATATCCTTTATCTGTAAATTGACTGACGCTCAGCAAGTTGTGCTTCAGACCGTCAACAAGAGAGATATTTTCAATGATGATATTTCCAACTTCCAGACTACCATATCCCTTAGTAAAGCCTTTGTTGTCATCTCCAAAGGTTACAACTGGGCCGGTCTTCTCAACCACATTGGTCAGCAGGGACTTGTCTCTTGTCAAGTGCCTTGAACATCCACTATCCAGAATCCACATGACTTTTTCATTAGTATCTATGCCCTGCAACCACAAAGTGATTAAGGTTTCTTTGGCACCCAAACTTGTTTGGGTCCAAGAAATTTAGAGGTTCTTGCAGATGGTGTAATAGGTTCAGTTTTCACATCTTTAAGTTCTACTTTGACTGAACTCGAATCATGTTCCTTTGCCTTGACAGATTTGTCTTTTGGCTTAGGAGATTGAGTCTCCTTCCTAACCTTAGGAGGAATAGCAGTCTTTGCCCTTACCTTTTTCTTATTCATGCTTCTTTCTATGCCTATGCAATTACTAGAAGTAGATGCATTCATCAAATTAAAATAAGCATGCATAATATTAAAAGCACATGGCATACATCCAGTAATACCACAAGGCAAATGAAAACTATTCATGCTAAACATGTTCTGCACAACAGGAACATCAGATTCTACTTTAACCTTATTACATGCATGACTAAGGTGTCCAGCAGAATTGCAATTAGTACACAATTTCCTAGGTGCAGTGGGCGCAGGTGTAGCAGAATTAGCAATTTTAACACTTACTTTCCCATTCCTATTACTATTTGACTTGTTCTTGTTACCACCTAATTCAGTTTTAGCAGATTCAGTTTTAACTGGCTCATTAGGTGTAACTTCTTCTACATTATTTTCCTCAACTTCTTTCTCTTTTAACTTATCCTCAACAAGCATTTCTTGTTTCCATACGATAGTATCTTCGTCTAAGGGTTCTGAGAGTGGGAGCTTAAAGATAGGATTACTACTCTTCTTAATGACAAAAGGAACATTTTCATTTTCTAATAATACAGTACTAGAAGCATTGAAAGTTATATTCCTTTTATCCTTCTTGTTTTTCCTTTTATGTTCATCGTAGTCAAAGCCTTTACATGTTTTATTATCTAAGCTCTGCTTATCCATTATGTCTTTAGCAATATTAGCTGAGTTCTTAAAAGCTTCCAATTTTAACTCTAGCTCAGAAATCTTAGCCATAAGTGTTGTCTCAACCTTTGCATTACAGTTAACCTTATTCTCTAAATATTCATTTCTTTCCTTAAGGTCATTAACTGTGATTCCTACAAGCTCTAGTTGTTCCTTTCCAGATTCTAGCTTTTTAATCTTCGCAACTAGTCTAGCATTTTCTGCTTCAGAAGCTAGCATGCTTGTATGAATGTTAAACATCTCTATACTCAAGTCATTAACAGTATTTTTATATTCAGATAGAGACATATCTACAGTGGTGAGAATAGGTACTTGTGATGATGATGGAGATTCTTCTGAAGTGTCTGCCATTAATGCAAGATTTCCATATTCTTCTTCTTCAGAATCTGTGTCATCCCAGCTTCTACCTTCAACAATGTAAGCCTTGCCTTGTTGTTTTGCAACCAAAGCATCCAATCTTTGTTTCAACTTCTCATTCTCCCTTTTTAACTCATCATAGCTTTTCTTCTCGTATGAACTCTTCTTCTCATAAACCTTCTTGTCTTTTGCTTGTCTCGGTTTCTTACATTCAGTGGCGAAATGCCCTAGTTCATTGCAGTTGTAGCACCGGAACTTACTACGGTCTACCATGTTTGACTTGTAACCACCTCTTGAGTTGGATCCCGAAAATGATCCTGTCTTCTGAAATCTGCTACCAAAACTTTTCTGTACTTGGGATTCCTTCTGAATCTTATATGCTTGAAACGCCCTGCCAAGTATGCCATAGATTTGTCTTCCATCTCATCAAGCTCTTCCAATGTATAAAAATCATCTTCCTCTTCAGCTTGTGATTCTGTAGCCATTTCAGCTTCAATGATCAATTCTCCACCAATCTTGGTTTCAACGACCTTTGCTTCAGAAGTTTTAACTTCATCTGCCACAAGAGCTGTGGTCTTCATTAGTGTTGCACTCTTACTGTCCACTGAGCCAGAACCATAGATAATCAACCTCTGTTCTTGTTCCATTTCATAAGTCTTCAATTTTTCATATAGCTTTTCAAGGGGCATGACATTGAAGTTGTCCCTTTCTCTAATTGAAGAAACTTTATGCTCAATATGATGTGGAAGAGTCAACATAAACTTCCTGTTCGTTTCCCTTAACGGATAGTTCTTCCCCTGGATACTCAATTCATTTAACAATTTATTATATCGCTCAAAGACTTGAGTGATTGTTTCTCCAGGAGTAGATTTGAACGCTTCATATCTTGATGTCAGTATATCCAACCGGTTCTCTTTTACTTCTTCTGTTCCTTCCATAATCAGTTCGATGGTTTCCCACATGTGCTTTCCAGATATACAATTTAAAATTTGATGGCACATGTCTTCATCCATTGAGTCAACAATAATCAACTGAAGGCCTGTGTCCAATGCAACAATTTCTTTCTCTGTATCAGTGAACTCTGTAGGATCCTTTGGAGTAGACCTTTGAGGAACTCTTACTCCGTCCACTGTAGATTCAGGAATCATCTTCATTGGTACAAACGGTCCGTTCTCTAAGATACCCATGTACAACAGATTTACAGCCTTAATAAACAAGGTCATCTTCTTTTTCCAGAGATTATAATTCACTCTATCAAGCTGAGGAACCTTAATACTTCCTACTTTCTGAGAACTCATGATATTGAACTTTTCAAAATTATTTAAAGTACAAAAAATTTCTGAGTGAAATATTTTGAAAATTAAAAAATTCGTGAAAAAATTCCAGAAGCTTAATACTGAAGTCCGAACAATAGATCCTGATTTGTAAACTCAATCAGTAAGCTCTGATACCAATTGTTAGTCCCAAATATCGTAGAAGGGGGGTTGAATACGATATTGTCCAATTTATAAAATATTCGCGGAATGATTTGTTATGGACTAGTTGACAGTTCGAACAGATATTAAATCAAACACAAGGTATGCACACAGTTAACACAAACACAGTTCGTTCGGGGAATATATCGTTTTATTAATATAAACCACGAAGGTGCTACACAACTCTAATCCGTAGATTAGCTTCAACTGATTCACTAGTACAGTTACAATACAGCAACAACAATCAATACGAACAATAAATATGACACTAGCTCAAACGGCGTTAATGGCTTCTCCGTGTCTCTCTTCTTTGCTCTGTATGCTTTCTCTCTGTAACTGAATGAATTAATGAATGAATCACAAAGGCTTGGCTTTGCTGCTTTATTGTGTAGACTTTTTCAATCTTCTACGTGGCCTTCTGAGAACCAAGTAAATAGATTGCTTCTCACTTCTTGAATTAACAACCGTCGAGACATTTAATTTATAACCATCGGTGAGTCTGTTGATAACCGTCGAGAGAAATAAATCACTTAAAACAATTCTTGCTCAAGGATATCAATGATATGTGGCATGCTATGGCTAGCTGTAGATTAAATAACCTCAACTATCGAAGTGCCATAACTATCGAGACTTAACCGTCGATGGAATAAATAATCTGGATATTTATCTGAGTATCTTAATTATCGAGATGCTGTAACCGTCGAGTGAATTAAGACGAAACAGTCAAACCAACTATCAGTTATAACTATCGACTCATAATAATTATTAAAACCATAACCATCGAGGAAATAGAATTAATAATATATCCAAAAGTGCTAACCGTCGAGTGATTTGCTAACCGTCGGTAAATAAGACGAAATAGCCAAACAGGAGACCCAATCGTCGGTAAATAAGACAAAACAGTCAAACAGCTAAACCAACTATCGGTTGTTCACCTTAGCCATTTTTCCAACGATTCAAAGCTCTGTAATATTTTCTTTCATTGCAACCAAGGTAATAAATTTACCTTTACTACTTGAACTTGATTTTCTCCGAGCTTTAGCACACAACGGTTATACAGCCAATTCTTTTCTAACATAGATGCGGTTCTCAATTCCTTTTGTGCTGACGTTTAGTGCAACTGGTCTGGTTCACAAACGACTAACACGAACTTGATCTTCACATCTTCTTGACTATTCAATTGGCCCTGTTTCTCTAGCTGTTAAGAAGTGCTTCTATAATTCACTGGAATCCCTTGACTTCTCTGTTGTAAAACCTCTGACATCTTCTGAACCTCTGAAACACTATATCTTTATTCTTCATTGAGGCTTGAACATGTTAATGAACTTCTTTCAGTGATCTTCAATGTCTTCAAAGCTTCATCTAATGTTTTGGTCTTTTGTATTCAACTTATAAACAATTCGTAGTCGATTCCGTGCTTCATTTTAATATAAGTTACCGACCATCAGTGTTGAGTTAGTTTTCTCGGTTACATGTTACGTTACGTTACATTATGCTTTACAATCTCCCCCTATTTGATTGTTAGAGTTCGACAAGCAAATTCCTTAAGAGGATAACTCAACTAACTTACAAGAAAAAGTAAATAGAAGATGGTAAACTGATATTAAATACATTCTGGATCATATTATACATTTCCAGATTTCAAAAATAATTACAATGTAGAATGAATGTTCCTCTAGCCTGAACTGATATACATTATGTCATTCTCATTGTACAAGACTTGCAAGCTGGTCATTCACTAGATCCAGCGCTTCTTCTTCTAGCATATTTCTTGGCTTGGGATCTGACAAAGCTTCCTGAAGTGTTTGCAAGACAGCTTCATCTAATGTTTTGGTCTTTTGTATTCAACTTATAAACAATTCGTAGTCGATTCCGTGCTTCATTTTAATATAAGTTACCGACCATCAGTGTTGAGTTAGTTTCCTCGGTTACATGTTACGTTACGTTACATTATGCTTTACAGTTTACTCTATCAGAGAATACTCAATCAGAGTTTACTCTAATAGAGAATACTCTATCAGAGATTATCAAACCGACAGAGTTTATCATCAGAGTTTGTGAAGGAAACAGACAAATCAGAATTTGATTTGGACAGTGAAGAAGGAATTCGAATACAAGTCTAATTATCTTATAGAAGCTATTCTTTTCATTATCTGTTTTGTAGTTGGATTTGTAACTGTGTCTATATAAACACAGAAATAGGTAAAGAATTGTATTCATTCAAGTTATATTTTTCTCATAACCTATCAGTTCTTAAGAATGTTGATTTTCTTGAGAGAGTTTTGTACACAGATTATTATTAATACAAAGATGTTCATCTTTTATACTTGTGTCGATTATTTGGTATCTATTATATTCAACTCACCTTCTATAATAGATTATTATCTGGGAAAATAATATAAATAATTCGAATTCAACGTAGGTTAATATTTAAATATAATATGAAATTGAGATATAATTGTGTAACACAATAATAATAATAATAATAATAATAATAATAATAATAATAAATAATGTATTATAATATCAATATATATTTATTTTAGAACTTGATAAAAATTTAAAAATGGGATAATAGATATTAAATAAAAATACAAAATATTATAGTTTAATAAAAAAATTAGGTAATGAAAATCCTTAAATTTTATATAATGTATTTTGGAAAATAAACTTTTATAATGTATGGATATATTCATTAAATTATTTGTTAAAAGAAAATTATTTTTTTTGAATATAATCATATATGTCTTTATATTAAATATATATTTTAATAAAACTGATAAATTTTAAATAAACATTCATAAATGGTATATAATTCTTCGTATATGAGTTATTTCATCCGTCTCACCCAATTATTTAGGTATATAATTCCTCGTACATAATTTACTTCATTCGTCTCACCTAATTGGTTGGGTAGGACATGGAAACATCCGGTTGTCAACATTTGGGTCGTAGAAATTAAAAAGAGTAAAGAGAAGAAAAGGAGAATGAAAAAAATGAACATAAAATTAAATTTTGTAAATTCGAAAAATATTATTTAAGAAAATATTAATAAATAAATGTGACATCCAAAAAGGGAAAGTGTTAAGAACTGAATGAGACGAATGAAGTATTTATCAATATATTTAATATATGAGAAATAAATTCCATAAAGTTGAGTTTGAAATTTTTAATTAATTAACTATATAGTCAAAATAGTAGTATTACATAAGTTAATAAAATAAATAATTAAGTTATTAAAAATCATATCAAAACTTATATATAAATCTGAATTATCTTAACACCAGAAGAGATTCTAAATATGATATTAGAAAATATATAATTAGATAAAATAAAATAATCAATTATATATCATATAATAATAATCAGTTAGACACTATATAATAATAAATCAATAATCGATTTAATTTAAATATTATACAAAATTTTAATTTGACAATTATACGAAGAGCCCGTGCCTTGCAAGGTCAGTTACGCTAGCACATATATAATTATTTAACCAACTTGTAACCTTTGATATCTAGAGAGAAATCAAGAAAAAAAGCTAGTTTAGAAGCCAAAACACACAAAAAGGAGTCGTCAGAAAATTACCGAAAAATGAACTTTTAATATAACTTTAGGGGCAACTAGACCGGTCCAAAGGCTGTTAAAGTATGGTCTTTGGATAGTCAAAAGATACTTGTAAGGTAGTTGTATTAATTGTGCAAGTAAATGAGTTTATAAGCCTTAAAAGTGAAAGATCTATGAAAGAACAAGTCTTAGAGCTCAAGAACTCTCGGGGATAAAAACTTTATAGAGTTGAGAGGTTTCTTGGAGAGAAAATTACAACATTTACTTGGTACAAAATGGCTGGCATTATGGTGGGGATGAAGCTTTATTTATAGGCAAAAATTAGGATTTTTAGATATGATTTAGGGGACAAGAGTTCCTTAGATCAAGGAAATGTATATAATTCAAATTCTTGTCTCATCAGTTGTACTTTGGCCCATGTGACTCTGTGAAAGTGTTCAAACCTTATTCAGTAATTTATTAAAGCTAATAAACACGTAACAGAACGATACGTTAATAAATATGACATTTTTTGAAACATGCTCCAAAAATTATGAATATTTGGGAACCATATGGGAATAATCCCAATAGGTCATGGTCAAAATCCTACTCAAATTGGAGTTGACCATCATTGACTTTTACGCAACTAAACAATCAATTACATATCGATATTACGGTCTAAAAATAAAAGTTACCCAAAAATTATAAAAATTTAAGTCATTTGGATATGTGTAGCTATTTTTTGAGAAAACGATCATTTCGTTTTTCCTACAAGCCGAAACAATAATCGATAGCCATTTACCGAAACTTGTCGACGATTGGCCTAAAGTTTTTATTCAAAATATATTCAAACATAATATTTTTTAAATAATAATGACCGTGAAGTCCAAGAAATATTTCATTTGAATTAAAATACATTAATGTCTCTATATAAATCTAATATAAAAAGTATTTTAATATTTTAAACTAATTATAAAACGATTTCCTAAATTGAATAGAATTCTCCGAAAAAATTCGTAACAGTCTTTTCAATATAGATTACGGGCTACTTCACTTGAATTTTGGATGTTGGACAACCTCATAATTAAATATAATTTTGTAAGTTTCGCGTGTCTTGTAAAATCGTTCAATTCTAATTTTTGAAACATAAAATATGACCCAAAAAATGTCTATGTAAGTATCACAATAATTGCGATTTTTTTAATTTAACTCCATAATAGTTTTTTTGATTTCAAATTTAATATAAGATATTGAGTTATAATCTAAATAAGAAAAATTATAGTTATTATAAATTTTAATAATAATTATAACTTTTAAATAATTAATACATAATATTATGTAATTATTAAGAAGATATCTTTTGAACTTTGATAATTATTGGATAAGATCTATCTTACGAGAAATATATGATTCTAATACAAACAACAAAATACTGTTATGGAAACTCCTAAAAATAACAGAAAAACGGGCTGCAAGCTTTTTAACAATCGTACTCATACATTTGAAGTTTTTTTTCATACATGTGGTCACAATTATTTCCATTGCATTTGCTGAAATTGGTTGCATATGTGATGCAATTAGAAACGAATCAAAATAAACAATTTTAGAAAGTTGCAATAAATTAAAGAACCTTTTAATATATAGTAACAAATAAATGAATAAATAAATAAATAAACAAACATATGTTTGATGATTATCCTTTTGTTTCCAAATTTACCAAGCTTAAATACGAATCTTAGGCACCAAGAGCAACTGTTCCAGTCGGGGAATTGTTAGCCCAAACTGCTCGGTCATATCCAAGTCATCCACTGATTTTCCAACCGGTAACTCCCAGTCAAAACAATGTAGCAACTGAGCCAACACTAGTTGAACACTGAGCAATCCTAGTTGCATACCAGGACACCCTCTTCTGCCACTGCCAAAAGGTAAGAGCTCAAAGTCACGTCCTCGAAGGTCTATTTTACTCTCAGCAAACCTCTCCGGAATGAATTCTAGAGCTTTGTCACCCCACACCTTATAATCTCGTCCAATGGCCCATACATTCACGATTATTCGTGACTTCTTAGGGATTTGGTATCCATTAATCACAATATCCTCCTTAGCTTCGTGAGGACCGAGTAATGGTACAATAGGGTGTAGTCTCATACCTTCTTTGACGACCATGTGAAGATATTCTAGTTTGGGCAAATCGGTCTCCTCCACCATTCTATCAAGTCCAACAACAGAAGCTAGCTCCTCTTGACACTTTTTCATTGCGCTTGGATGTCTCATTAGTTCTGTTAGTGTCCATTCAATTGATGTAAATGAGGTGTCGATTGCTGCTGTAATGATATCGACCATGATGGACTTGATACTGGGTCTGTCAATTAGTTTGGCTAGCTCTTGATGGTTGACAGAAGACTTATTTCTAGACAGTGATATCATTTCATCGACTATATCTCGATTATTTTTGTGAGTGACATTCATCAAGTTTTGCTCATGCTCATCAATAATTAGCTCCAACATTGTATCAAGTTTCTTGCCTGTTTCCTTGTACCTTCGTGTCAATCCCTGTCATAGGAAGTAATCATGTTTAGATGATGTTGATATGTACTAGAGAGAATGAACTTCATATATCAGATGAACAAGTTAGTGCACAAATCAAACTTAATCGTAAGAACTGCATATTAAAAAATTCCTTGACAATTAATATATGTACCTGGAGGTCAAATGGCTTTAGGGAGGGCACAAAGTCTGCAAGATTAAACTGTCCGGCCAAAGTAAAGGCTTCCGTCATGATACCCTTGAGATCAAAACGATCATCTTTGCTGCGCCCCAAAAGGAACCTAAAAGTCATATTCTCAATCAAACCCCCCACCTTTTCACTGACATTCACCACCTCGCCAGCTGCTGCAGCTTTCTTAATCTCCTCCATAACTAAGCCAACCTCCTCTCTTCTCATCCCTTGAAAAGAATTAATTTTTGGGGGAGCTAAAAGCTCTTGCACAACAAATTTCCTCACATGCCTCCAGTATGTACCATTGGTGAAGGTAATGCCATTGTTACCATATGACATGTGTGCAGCAGCCTCCATCTTTGGCCGTGCTGCAAAAACACTGTCATGAGTTTTAAGGAAAAGTTGAGCAGCCTCAGGAGAGGAGACAACTATAGCTGGCACCGAGCCCATGCGTAGAGACATTATAGGACCATACTTGTTGGATAACTCATGGAAGGTACGGTGGGGAAGGCTACCCAAATGTAAGAGGCTACCAACAACTGGTAATCCTCTCGGGCCTGGTGGTAGTAGCTTCCGTTGCCTGGTGTCTAGTATCCACCAAAATGCAGCTCCTAGGATGAGGAACATAAATGAAAAAGCCAATGAAAGTATCATGTTTGGTTAATTATTCAGAAGAAATGTAATGGTGCTTAATTAAAGAATGAAGGCTCTGGATTGACAACTCTAGTTTTTTGTGTGTTGTTTATTATGTCAAGAGTTTGTTTTTATAGCAAGAGAGGTTGAGCAGCCAAAATGAACTAAGGAAATCACATGCAGTGTTTCTGTTGATCTTGGGTTGGATTGTACCACATTCAAAACAAATGCCCTACTACTGTAGGAAAGTTTCTGGTTGGGTTCTCTTCCGTTTTTAAATTCTTTTCTTTTTGTTTCTCTTTTGAAATTTTGTCAGTTTCTTGTTTTAAAATTTTGTTGCCAACATTGACTTCAAAAATAACAAATGTTTAAATAATGTTAAGAGTTCAACCATATACTTGTTTGATATATGTACATGCACGTATGGTTCCAGATGTCAAGTCGTTAATTAGTCTATGCGGCTTCCAGATTAATTAGACTGCGAGCTAGAGTATTTAATTTAATAAAATAATTGTTAGCACTTAAATAAAACGTGGGATATCAATAGCAGATAATAATACTTTCAACTAGAAATTAAAAATAGTGATTAACAATATATACAATAAATAATATTTAAGTACATTTATTTTTTATTTATATTTTAATTAATATTTAATAAAAAATTATAATATTAAGAATTTATATTAATACATATTATATATTCTCTTATTTTATATAAATTTATTAAAGATGTCAGTGATGTTAATTTAATTAAAAAATTATTTTGATAATAATTTATAATTATATATAATTAATATATTTATATTTAACATAAATCATTTTCTTATTTGGACTTATAAAAGTTAAGTACAATATATTTTATTTAATTTAATATAAATATGTTATAATTTGATCCGTGTTATAATAAATATATAATTTATGCTTGAAAAATAAAATTTTAGATAATATTAATATGTATATATTTTAGTAATAACTTAGAGTGACATTTCATTATTTAATATCTTAATAATTAGTAATAACTTTTAGTGACATGCCATTATATAATTCTATAACATATATTAAATTCATAATCAACAAACTCATTAATACAGAAGCAAGAAATTACTTTTCAAGAATCATAAACCCAACCTCTTACATATAACCCGTCATCTTCCATATATACGATATCTGTGAAAAGAAAACATGAGAGAGAGTTAACAAATTACCTTTCAAGAATTATAAACCAAATATAGGTCTTGTTATTATCCATACTATAATCTGCAATAATAAAAAAAAGTTGAATTTGAGTCATAATCAACAAACTCATTGATGCATTATATCGAACATTTGATGTAATATATATCAAAATTGCAAAGAAAAATAACAATCATATCTTGCAATAGTGCGAACACGTTCATTATCTTGGTTTTTGTGTTAGGACTAGAACTGCAAGTGCGCATACCTGTTAACGTCAAGGTTAAAAAGAAAGTGTTAACCAACCTTTTTATGCAAAATCAAAGGTGAATCTTCGAAGACAATCGAAAATAAACAATATATTTTCTATGAGTTATAAAACTCTGTAAAATACACAAATTTAATAAATAAATCTTCTAACGAGCAACCCATCAAAAAATTAAATATATAAAATCATAAAGATATAAATTGGAAACTCGCTCAAGAATGTAAATTTCAACGGGAATTGAAGTCCTGAGACAGAGTCATTCAGAATGTCAATTATAAATTCTCCTTGAATATAGCTAGCAAATGTCAATAAAAATACAAATTTGAAGTATGCATCAAATTATACATACTCCGTGATGAAAAGAACAGATAAAAAACACATTAGATAATGCAAATTGTGTTAATGCAAATTGTTGCAGGTTTAAACATGAAGAAAAAATTAAAATTTTTAAAAACACTCTTAGAACTTTAATCAATCGCTTCAACTGTAAAAATTTAAAAGTAGTGAGATATAACATTTAAAGAAGTCATTCACCAATATGAGAAGTTAAAACAACTTTAACAATTAAAATCTCCATTAAAACAATTCTTAAACACAACTTTAACACTTAATTTTTATAAGAGTGGGTACATTATTACATCAAACATTTTGACTGTAAAATTTATAACAGTGGGATATATAAAGGTCAAAGAAAAATTATCCATTTTCTTGAGTCGATAAAGAAATAGACAAAAATCGTAATATCTGATATGAGAATCACCTATTAATAATCATAAACCTGAAAAAAATTAAAAGTGTCATTAATAAGTATATCATATTCATTAAACTAAGAAAATTATATATTAGATGCAAAAACAATTAATCGTAAAGAATTACATATCAAAACCAAAATATGTATAACGACCTTCCATTCAATCATTCGTTATAAGATTCAAATTTTTTTAAGAAATAGATGTAAAAAAAAAATTAGGGAGTGAGGATATGAGAGAGAGATATGCTTCACAATTTAAAAAGAGAATAGATTTGAATTTGAATTTGAAATGGGAAAATTAAATATTAGATCTCTGGATTATTCATGTTTTATTGTCTAGATTCTTGAACAAAAGATTCTGTATTTCAGCTCCCTCAACTATTTTATTTTCTGATTCAAATCCCTCCGTTAAAAAAATTATAACGGATGTTAGAATTTTGATGATGTGTCACTGATGTGACATAAAAATTTCTGGTTTAGGTCCCTAAATTTTTCCATTTCCTGATTCCTAGTATAGGTCCTTAAACATAAATTTTTGAAAATAATTGAATATTTATAAATTTTAAACATAAAAATCTTAACATATTTTTTTTATGTTTATCGTTTATTTTAAAAATAAAATTTTAAAACCATACACAACTCTAAACATCTAAATTTACAGTTCTCAAGCCACTTTTAATGGCAATTACAATTAGCATGTCAAAATGTACCAGTGTAAACTTCTTCTAGGTGTAGCTCTAGTTTTGAGATTTTGTGGATATCATTTTACTCATTTATCGGATCATTTTACTTTTATCGTATTCCATCGAATACAAGTCAAATATAATCAACTAACATTAATTATTTTTTTAACTATATAAATAACCATTTATTCTAAGAATAAAACATATCTAATATGTGTAACATACGTTCGAGCCGGATATGAACCAGGTTGACGGATAGTCCGAATCAATTTACAGCTCTAGTCATGCCAAGCTGAAAAGCTTCATACAACAAAAATTTAAAAATAATTGAATATTTTTAAATTTTAAACATAAAAATCTTAATGTTAGGAAGCAAACACTGATGGCTGTCAGAGAATACAAGTCACAGTTTACGTTGTTGACGTCATCAAAGTTTAAGGAACTGTCGGACAGAGTTTACTCTATCAGAGAATACTCAATCAGAGTTTACTCTAACAGAGAATGCTCTATCAGAGAATAACAACTGACAGAGTTTATTATCAGAGTTTGTCGAGAAACAATTTGAATCAGAGTATGAGTAGTAAAGTAAGAAGGAATCTGAATGCAAGACTATTTCCTTATGTAAAGCTGTTCTATTTCTAATTTGATTTGTAATTGAATTGTAACGGTGTCTATATAAACACAGACATAGGTTAACATTGATGTATCAGTCAAGTCTTATTTTTCATAACCTAACAGCTCTTAAAAACAAACAACTTCTTAAGAGAGTTTTGTAATCTATTCATAATCTTTAATACAGAACAATATTAATCTTTTACATACTTGTATTCTTAATCGATTTACTGGTACTATTACATTCAACCCACCTTCTGTAATAGTTTATTCATCTGGGCAAACACTTAACAAAACTTTTTTATGTTCGTTTATTTTAAAAATAACATTTTAAAAATAAACATGATTATCGTTTAAATTTAAAAACATTCAATTATTTTTAAAAATTTTATGTTTAAGGACCTAAATCAGGAAATAAAAAAGTTTAGGAACCTAAAATAGAGGTTTTTATGTCACACTAGTGATACGTCATCAAGATTCTAACTTCTATTAGAATCTTTTTAACAGAGGGATTTGAACCAAAAAATAAAATAGTTGAGAGATCTGAAATACAGAATCTTTTGTTCAGGGACCTAGATAATAAAATACGAATAATTTAGGGACATGTTATTTAATTTTCCCAGTTGAAATCTAACATCTATCAAAAAAAGAGAAATAGACATGAATTTGGAAATCGGGGAGGAAGCACATTTGATATATACCCCGTATCGCTCAACTTATTTTCTGAAAATAAATGCTTATTTTTTTATTTTCAGAAAAAGTAGGTATGTATGTAATTTTTCTGAAAATAAATAACCTATTTTTTATTTTGAAAACAATATTTGATTTTAAAATTTTAAAATAAATATTTATTTTTAAAAAAATATAAAGAAAAGTAAAAAATTATAAAATAAATAATTTATTTTAAATTTAAGGAATTCCAAAGGACACATATTAGTATCTTAAAAAGAATGTACAACATCTATCACGTGGGTTTGGGATGAGTTGATCAAATACAGTAGCGGATCTGGGAGCTAAAGACTCTGGGGTTACGCTTCAATTTTTTTTTAATAATTATTTTCGGTATCTATTAATTTTTTTAACATTTAAATGTTAAAAATTCAGTCTTTGAACTATTTTATCTCCACTTTTAAACATATAAATATACATGAAATAAGAAATTGCTTAAATTATAATGTAATTACTAGCATTAGAGGGTCACTTTACTTTTTTTAATAGGGACACTTTATAAAATACACACATTTATGTAATAAATTATTACTAAAAATTGCTAATTTTTATTTATATGGAGGTATGTGCCCCGTAAACCTTTACGTGGATCCGTTCTTGATCATATGTATTGTATTATATTGTATTGATATTGTATTTTTTTATTTTAACAATAAAGACTTTGTCTCAGATTGGATTAATGACATTAATATAATTAAGCACCAAGAATTGGGGCTGGGTGTGTAAATAGCGACGTGGATTCATCATTTATTTTATAGATAGATAAATTATAGAAAAGGCAAAGCCCCCATTTTACCATGGCCTTATCCTCTCCCTCTACGTTAATCTTCACCACAACCAGCATCACCGCAGCATCCGACAACCTCGTGCCTTTATCTCTCTCCATTTCTTGTCTATCTAGAAAACCACTCCCAACCCATAACAATTATGTCACCACCTCCATAACAAAATGGAGAACCAATGTCTCATTTTTTCCAACTTTCTTGAATAACACTAAAAAAGATGCCATACTTATCAAACAAGAGCTTCTTGAAGCAATTGCTCCACTTGATCGTGGTGCAGAAGCAACCTCTGAAGACCAACAAAGAGTTGAGCTGGTATTTTTTTTATCATCTTGTCTTGTTAATTGCACTTATAACATATGTTAACAGACTCGACTGGAAGTGTACAACATGGATACGTGTACAACGAGTATTGAACTCATAACTTTATGAAAATTTTACATTTGGCTTGAAATAAGTGTTCAAGAGTCCATTCCTATATCCAAGTATCGAGGTTCGACACGAGTATTTATTGCAAATTAAAGAGTCCGGGCTTATAACATATACATGAGTGAATAATTATCTCCTGCAAGTAAATTAGTATCTCCTCTTATATATGATGCAGATTACTCGCAAACTTGAAGCAGTGAATCCGACTAAGGCGCCTCTCAAATCTGACTTACTCAATGGAAAATGGGAACTTCTATACACAACTTCAAAGTCAATTTTGCAAACCAAAGTAAGTGATATGTGCCCTCTATTGTGGCTCTTCTAATACATATGTAGACAACTAGGTTTATGTGTGCGTGCAATAAAAAGATATTGCAATAGATCAAGTTGTATTTTTCACATAGCTAAGATTAATCAGAAAAGGATAAATCTTTTGATACAGGGCCTGCCCTGGAAAATTGGATGCCCAACTGAACCAAAATTATTTGCCCAACAACAGTTTAAAATCAAATGCATATGATTTTTTATCTCGAAAAATTATTCTTCTAGTAGTTTTACTAGCAAAATCACTCGTGAGACTGTCATAATCAGGATTTTGAAGCATTGTTTTCTCAATTGATAAACAATTTTTTGTGCTCCTTGTGTCAAATTTTTTTTTGTGCTTCTAAAAAAACCGTGCTCCTAAATTTTCTTTTTTTTATGTGCCCCTATATTTTTAAAATTTTTTTGTTGTCGCTATATATTGAACTTATTTATGCGTCCTGTCAACTATGCTAGAGAACTTGTAAAAGTTTTAAGAGCTCCAGATCTTCAATCTGTACCGCCTTAAAGCCCACAAACTGTGTTCAGAACTAAACTGAAAATGGTAATCACAGACATTATAGTGTTTGACGATACTGAAAAAGATGATCCCATCTGTAATAATGGGAGAAAGAAGTTTGTTACTAGAAGTCTAGAATGTTAATAATACACTCACATTTAACAGTTCAAACTTGAAAGAACATATTTAAGTACTAAGAGTCTAAGGCCATCGCAAGTCTGTTAGTACAGACACTGGTACTTAGCAACTCCACAATTTTACAAAATAAAACTTATAATCTGTAAGTGTCTCTTTAGCTAAACCTTTAATATATCGCTAACTTCCAGATGTAGCACATAAACGTGACATATTTAGAATATTTGATCAAAGAAAATACTACTCATCACTAGTCATCAGTCATCATATTACATTACACCATTGTCAACTCTTAGCTATTTCATATTAGAAGATTGCAGTGACACATTAAGTATTTATACAGTTACTTACAATCTTATCCCCGACATCTTATAGTTCTTTGTAATTGAATCTCATTAATGCTTAATTTTATTTATCAGGTTGTTCATTTACAATTTACTTTTAGTTTTGGTATAGTTCAGGTTTCAATGTGATTTGAGATCAAGAAAACTCATAATAAATGTGTTTAAGATTAGTTTTACTTTCAGATAGATCATATATCCATTGATTTTAGTGCTATTGCCATAAGTACTACTTAGCTTTCAAGATTGACACTTTGCTTCTTAAGAGCTGTTTCTGTAAATGTAATCATATGATTTCTAGAAAAAAATTTGATTTTAAAATGCAAATAATTCGAACCCTAAATTTTAATGCAGTAACTTGAGTTGTCGTTTTAAAAATGAATCTTGTCAATTGAGTATTAAAAGGTCCTGGCTAGCTTCTTTCTCCAACACTAATACTTACATTACCATCAAAACCAGGTACTTCCACTACCATACTTCTGGTACTGTAAAATAGTAGATACATATACAAATTGTACAAACAAATATCATCACATATTCACATAAATTGCTACAAAATTTACCAGGAAACCTTAGCGATATAGCAGCCACACCTACATTCCTCAAACCTAAAAGATATATAATGCACCAACAAAAATGTTAATAGTTGTTGGGTCTTCGCAGTTCTAAACAGAAATAGTATTAAAGCCCTTACTAATGTGTTCAACACAGCTTTTCAGTTCTTGAATCTAAATATATTCATCTCAGTTAAATAAAGCAAGATCACTCTCGTGCATGACATTAGAAAAATATGAAATCATTCAATGTCCTATCCACCTTAAAGCTACCTATAGCAGATGCTGGAGCTACAATCATGAAGTTTTTTGTGGTGTCTGTGGGTATATGAAAAGCATATAATTCTGTATTATGTATAAATATATATTAAGCAAAGGTTCACGCCTTCTTTCCCAGATTCTCTCAAAGTTTAGAATTGCTTAATTTATATCCTAGACGCCACTCACTCTCCCACATTTTCTACACCTCCCCAGTAGGATCTTTTCGATTCCAAACCACCATTTCTAAGTTTCAGTGACATGGTTGTATATATAAAGTTGAACATTGAAAAAAAGAAATGATGAGGAGATGCAGAAACACAAAGAGGAGGTATGGCAGGAGCAAGAAAAACGTTTATGAATGCTTTGTAGAAAATGAAAATTAAAACTTTAGAATTTTTGTTTATTTTCTTAGCTAGAAGATTGTTTTGCCAAACCAAAAAAGAATTGAAAAATAATAGACAACCAAGGGTTGAATGTGGCCCCTACCCCATCACAATTAGTGCCGCTGCAGAAGGATCTTTCCGTTTCTCACCACGGTTTTAAAATTTTAGAGACATGGTTGCCTTGGTTCTTTCGTTCCATGAAAATTCAACTCTCTTTCAGTTTGATTAATTGTAAATCAATATTATACTTTAGCTAGTTCTTTCATCTACGAACTTGTACATGTTAGCTGATTAATATAATAACATTTTAAACAGAGACCCAAAATTCTGAGATCAAAGGTAAACTACCAAGCCATCAATGCTGATACACTCAGGGCTCAAAATATGGAATCGGGGCCATTCTTCAATCAGGTAAATTCATTTATATTAACTGCGTCTTAATTAATATTTATTACCGCCGTTATGCGCTGTATTTTTCTGATAAAACAACAAACAGTTTACTTTGTATCAGTGTTGTTTAAGGCGCAAATTATAAAAAAGCGCAAGACCTAAGTTTGAAGCGCGAGGCGCGAGGCGCCATTAATCGCACGCCTTTTGACAAAAAAAAATCACAAATTTAACAAAAAACTAGTATTTAACATAATCTTAACATTCAAACATAATAAAAAACATAAATAACATGATAATAGTGTCAAATTCCACCAGCAAGGTGCTTCTTGAATCGACAAATTCCACCTTTATAAATATTCTTGCAGAATGAACATAGAACTTTGTTTTTATCATTCTCTACTGGAGTTCCATACTTCCATCCGATATCAGGAGTGCGAGTCATTATCAGAGAAGAATCAGAAGAGATGAAGAGAGATTAAGAGAGACAGAGAAGAAAATTGAGAAGAGACAGAGACAGAGATGAAGAGAGATTAAGAGAGACAGAGAAGAAAATTGAGAAGAGAAATATGCAAATATACGTATATATCTGTGTGTATATATTGAGAAAGACTTACGTTTAGATGGAGGTTGTGATGTTTAGATGAGACTGGGTCTTATGAAACACGTTAGGGTTTTCTCATTTTACCCTTTTTTTAAAGGGTATTATCGTCTTTTTTGTTATCAGCGCCTTTTTACATTTAGTAGCGCCTTTAGCGCCTTTTGAGCGCCTTTTGAACGATTTCAGAATCGCGCTAAATCGCTTAATTTCGAATCGCACACCTTGCGCCTAATCGCGAAGCGCCATTAATCGCGCCTTTAACAACACTGCTTTGTATACTTATTATAGCGCTTGGCCTTGTCTCAAATCTGTTATATCTCTTACAGTAATGATTTGTTGCACTAACACCTTTTCTCACTTCATTATGCTCAAGGTAACTGCAGATCTAACACCTGTGAATGCAAAAAAGGTGGCTGTCAAATTTGATTTCTTTAAAATTGGTGGTCTAGTAAGTATTCTTGTCGACGATCTCATGCAATTTTTATACTTATACTGATGTTAGACAATTCAAGTTTTGTCAGAGCTGATAAAAGGAAATAATTTCAAAATCTGGTAATGGTATATATAGGACCTATAGGTCTTAAAATAATTGATCATGAATATATAGTAATAACAACCTATAAGGACCCAACCATTATTAGAGACGATGTATCATCAGATTCTCTAGGAGAAACAACCCCCAACATCTATTGTCCTTTTGTTTCCGCATATTTTTGGTTCTAAATATGATTATATGCTAGTTCTAAATTCATGATCAGTGTCATTATTATGTACAGATACGTGTTAAAGCTCCTGATAGAGCCGTAGGGGCACTGGAAATTACTTATTTGGATGAGGAGTTAAGGTGAACAATATTCTACTATACCTCTGTGTGTGATCATATATATACTGCATCTTATATTCCAGAAGACGAATTAAAATTTGTCACAGTACATTACAACTTCAAATATATGTCTGTTTCCATGTTTATCCGTCCATTGAAGTTTGCGTGAAAATAAACAGTAACCATTATAGTACAAATAGTAGAGTGTATGATGTTGATGGTCCGAGGTAGAGCACCCTGCCTATTTGAGGCCTGGCGGCCTCGCCCCACAAGCACCCAACCTGGCTGGATAGATAAATGTTTGGATTTTTTCCTTTCCACACTTCAATCAGATGCTCTTGTTTTAGACTGCCACTAAAAAATGGAATATGTATATCATAACCATTTAACATTTGAAAAATAGGAGTGTGTATTTCGCACTTGCGGTTTGGGAGATTCTTGGTTAGCTGGTAATACACCACAAGTATTTTTTCAACTCTACAGTCACACCTCCGCCAAATTTCTATCTACCTAGTGGTTGTGAAGGTCCAGGACAACCCGTAGTTGGCAAACAATTATTTCCGGTAGAGCTGACAGCATTCACCTTGGCCGGGATTTAGCAGTTTGTTCTCTGGTCCATTCTTTGAAGATCATGCAAGTTGATATATGATTGGTTACTCTTCAGATTCCTTCTTTTTTCCTTTTGTCTTTTCTAATGGAACTTGTATAACAATTACCACAAGTTCATGGTTTGGATGCCAATCTGCTAATTCCCATGGAGAGTGACCACCATTAGAGATATTTTGTGGTTGACCCTTAGTTTTTTGTCAGTCGGAAGTCTCATGCAACTTATGCCCAACAGCAAAGTTTTCTTTTAAACTGGGGAGAAGGTTAGCAACTTCAGGTGAAGAGAAAGAGTTCTTTTGAGCAGCTCCAGCTCCTGCTTAATATCATGTAACACAAATTCCATCACCATGGAGTTTATTAAAAAGCTCCAGCATCATTGGGATCTGAATACACTAAACAAAATACTTGCATTTGTCCCACTATAGAGAATTCTTTATTGCTCTCTTTTATTCCCCAACCACTAGATTTAGCCCTACTTTTGTTTTACCGCTGTGAAAGATATATAGCCGATTCAAAGCATTTCCAACATTCCATGTCTTGGACATAATTTTTTCTTATGGAATGTCCCTCGACTGAGAACTTATAAAGCCTTAATCTAATATTGATAGCATGTTATAAAGTTCTAATAGTACATACCATCTTCTTTTGTAATACTTTTTAAGAG
Source organism: Oenanthe sinensis (assembly GCA_028671895.1). Classification (NCBI taxonomy): domain Eukaryota; kingdom Viridiplantae; phylum Streptophyta; class Magnoliopsida; order Apiales; family Apiaceae; genus Oenanthe; species Oenanthe sinensis. The sequence continues at coordinate 26,300,712 of CM053806.1, forward strand.
CTGTTTGGATCATGGGATTTGAACCCTGTTAATGAGAATGGGAATGAGATCCTAATACATTTTTGTATTAGAATCTCATTCTCCTTCCCGTTAACCGAATTCAAATCCCATGATTCAAACTGCCCTAAATAATTACTCCCTCTCCCTCTGGCCCTTTATAGAAGTCACTGGACTTTTTGCACATAACTTTAGGTACTTTGACCGCATAGTTAGATATAATACTATATTTTTATTTGAAAAAAGAAAATTTAAAAATATCAATTCTAGCTATGCGGTCAAAACACCTCAAAATTACGTGTAAAAAGTTAAACGACCTATAAATAGGACGAGAGGGAGTAGTTTCTAATATTGGAATTTGAAAATGTTTTACGGTTCATTTCATCTAAAGAGTAATGTTTTTAACATTTTTTCATTTCGGTAAGATTTTGAACCTTTAACCTATGAGGGGCTACCCAGTACCCACCACACTAAGCCTTGCAATTTTTTTTCGTGTTTTTGGTGTGTACGTGCATTGGAGATGGAGGTACCAGTGTACTAACTTTGATGCTTGATTTGCAGAGTATCAAGAGGTGATAAAGGTAATTTATTCATCTTGAAGATGATTGATCCCTCCTACAGAGTTCCTGCTAGTGGCTGAATATACATTATACAGAGCATACTTAATCTTCCGGTTTACTGGCTTAGAAAAAGATATCCAATGACTCAAATTATTATATATGTAATATACGTGTGTACATATCTATACTATGTAACCGAAAGATCCGGCCGAATCATAAAAAATATCTTGACCGTCCAATTTTATGTGAATTATAGAAACAATCTTAACCATTGAATTTTAATAAAATATAATTTTAAAAAAATATAATCATACATATAATTCTAACCCTAAAATATAATTTTAAAAGAATATAATCATACATACAATTCTAACTCCAGTAATCTTTTTTTATACACGATATGACAATATTATATTATATTTAAATTATATTCTATAAAAAATTTTGCGAATTTTACTTATCTTATAATTTTTTATTTAATTTATCATTAAACTTTATCCTATAATTTTTATTTAATATATCATTAAAGTTTATGATAAACAATATGCATTTTTTTAGTTTTCATCTATTTCTCTATTTTAATCATATAACATAAATTATTTATTAAAACAAATGCTCTACTCAAATTAGATGAATTTTGTTCAAACTAGAACAATCAATTCCTATCAGTACCCGTATGTTCAAATTAGAAGATCGACATCAACATCCTATATACAACTATAACTCTTGATAACCCTCCTTTTATACAACTCAACATGGCTAGAATAATATTATATTATATTTAAATAATATTCTATGAATATTAAATTTTATGAATATTAAAATAATAATATTATTTTATTAATATTAATTAAATTTTATCATTTTGTCATATCTATATTATCTATACTTTTATATTATATTATTTTAAACAAACTTCTCTTTTAATTAGAATATATAGTTGTACTCACAATCTAGTAACATGTTTCAATTTCCATCATCGCTTAAACACTTTAATTTATGTAAAATTACAATTTTATAATTAAAATTTTTGAATATTAAAATTATATTATATTTACCTATATTAAAATATACTCTTTTATTTAAATTTTAATTAAAATATTTTTAATATATTTGTAACTCTTTTTATTAATAAAAATTTTCTAATTAAATTTAAAGAAAAATAAAAAGTTTGGTCAGTTGGTCGTCTGTCCGGTAAGTCATCTTTTTATACAATTTTTTTTATCATCTGTAAGTTTTCTTTTTATACGACTTTTTTTATTCAATTATGATATAATTATAATTTAATTTTAAAAAATATATATATTTTACGTATAACTCAACAATCGGTGAATCATTTTTTGTACAACAATCTAATAATATATCTCACTTTACTTCTACTTGAAATTATAAATTATTAATTAAATCTCATGAATATTAAAACTTATTAATTAAATCTCATGAATATTAAAATAATATTATTATTTTATCTATAAATAATAATTATTATATATTATATTATTATAGATGATATAATAAAAAAATTTAAATTATATATTTATATCATATAAAACAATTAATATATAATTTATTAATCTCGTCCGTGCATTGCACAATTTATAAGCTAGTATATTGAAAGTCCCAAAGAGTATATAAAAGGGGAATACATTAAAACCTTTATAAATTAATATAGTTGGGACCAGATAATTTATTAATTTAGAGAGGTATTAATTAATTGATAAATTAATAATTATTAATTTATAGAGAGTTTTCGATATCAAACAAAATTAAATTTTATTTATATAAATTCAAATTCAATAAATTATACTATTTTATGTATTGTACTTAATTCATTGAATATTATTTATAAATTCAAAGTATGTCAATATTAAGTATGCAAAACTTAAGTTGATTGATTGCGTTTTCATAGAAAGTATTCAGTGTAATAAACTGATAGTATGCACTAGGGGTGAACATAACTCGGCCAATTCGCCCAACCCGACCCTTGTTTCGGCAGAATAAACTGAATCGTCCAAAACCGAGGGTTGAACGGTTTAATTTTTTAAAAACCCGTATAAATTGGGTTGGGTCAGGGTTTAACATATTTTGACCCTAACCCAACCCGACCAATCCATTTACACATATAAGCATAGCCCATTAGACCCATTTAGTATGAGTTTTTTGATAAAGATAAACCAAACTGATTTAATTATAAGGGGATGTTCCTTTTTATTTAATTTAGACTCATAAATGTTTTCATTTTTTGTTTTAATTTTATAAGTGGCAAAAATAATATTGACATTGGTGCATCGAAGAAGATACTCAAGGTCAATGCTATCAATGTTATTGATGATTGATTCGTCACAAAAAATGTTGTTTTATTTATTTTAAGTTAGCCAATTGTTATTGGACTATTTAATGTTTTGAGTTAGATTTTGAATTGTATTTGACTATTTGGTGACTATTTATATTTTATGTCACACATTTGGACTATTTATTTATTATGGAAAATTGGCATTTGACAGAGGTAGACTATATCAAAGTTATGTTCAGACTTATTTACAGTATTGTTGCTTGAAGAAGAGGGTTTAACCCAACCCAACCCGAATTAATTGGGTTGGGTTGGGTTAGGTTACATAAAAAAATTTATATTAATGGGTTCAGTTTTTATCAACCCGAACTAATTGGATTGAGTCGTTTTTTAGTTAAAACCCGCCCAACCCGACCCGTGTTCACCCCTAGTATGCACTATATATAAGCAATTTTTTGATACAAATTGAAAGCAATACATCAGAGTTTTCAAATGCAATAATGAAGATTAGATATATGCTTCTTTAAGAAGCAACATACACAGTAGAATCGTATTTCATAAAATTATAATATATATATAATTATATATATATATATAATTATGGTGAATTATTAATTTATAATATTATTGGGACCATATATTTATAAAGGAATTTTCAAAAAATTATTATATTATTATATTATCGAAATTGCTCATTTTTTGAACTGACCCAAGCTGGGACCGAAGCCGTTGTAGCCCTTGGTGTAGTATTTATACTTCTAACAAATTACGGTCTTGAGTCTTAGATCGGGTCTCGGGTATTAGAACAAGGATCACCTCACGTCACTTCACCTCACGTAAGTGAAGAATACAATATCTACAAAAATCACCTTTCAAATAAAGAAAGAGTTTTGGTCTAGAATGTTACAGTTCTAGGTCGGTGGGACAACAATAATATTCTAACAAGTCTAACAAGTAAGAATATTAATGCAACAATTCACACAAGTTATATTTAAAGCAATTTAACAATAAATATGAATATAACTTAAGTGTAAATTATATTATTAATATATATGCAAAATATAAATTTAATTGCCTAATATATATATTAATATTAATTACTTAAGTACAACTTCTTGAGTCAAAGATATCTTGATTTATACGGAAGTTGATACATTAAGTATAAGTAGTACCGAAATGGTACAATATATTCTATATGAATATATTAAAAAACTGAGTCACTCTTAACACTTTCTTGTTATAAAATGTGACTATTAATAACCGCTCCGTTTGCTAGATAGCTAAACGCTAATATTAAATTACTTGCACTTTGGAGATTTCGAATGTTACTAATAGGCTAGTTAAGCTTTGATCTAGAAATTGTTCAAAATAGAACATGTTATGCACAGATAAAATTCAAGTCAAGATTATAATGACTCAATGTCAATAACAAAGAGCTTGTTTGAATTTAATCCAAATCTAGAATATAAGCTTATGATCTTTTTACACAAACCAGTAAGAAGTGTACTTGTAAGAAAAAGATCAAATACCGAAAGGAAGTATAAAGAGGAATATTAAACTAAACACTAGAAAGTGCAAGTCTAAATTCAAACTTCCTTTTTAGGCACTTTGATTGTCGGATATAATATGTAGAAGCACTATGCCGGTTAAGGCTAGAATGAAAAGTCTTTAAAGAGATTCTCTTTAATTAATACACAAAGGTTACTACAATTCACCACAAGTTCGCCGGAATAATTCACCAGAATTTAGATCAGAAAAATTACGAAGGTCGGATTTTTCTCTGATCAAAATAGTCGAATATTCAAGAGAACGAGCTGGATAGTTGAATGCCTTTTTGTTTTCCAAAAAGTTACCAAAAGCTTACCGGAAAATTCACCGGAGTTTTGATAGAAAAAATCAAAGTGGCCGGATTTTTCCAATACAAAAGGGGCCGAGTATTTTAAACTACTAGTGGGCTTGATGGGGCCTTTTTAGAAAGAGAGAATCAAGCTAGAAATGCTTAGTTTTGAATCTTTCTTGTAGATCTACAAATATCTTAACCAAATGAGTTTGTTAAAAACCAAATGGGTTTGATAAGATGTAGTATCTTTGTAAAAGATATATGCTCAAAATTTGGGGCACATCTAAAGACTTTGAAATCAAGAAGGTTTCCTTTTTGTTACACCACAATTATGAACTCAAAAACAAGTTTTAGAGTTCTGTTGAAAAACTCGCCGGAATTTGGTCGGAAAAATTGAAAACGATTTTTTCTTCCTCTTTTCAAGGCAAACTAATTTTAATGGGATAGATCTAAGATGTTTAAGCTAGGTGTAGAAGAAAAACCAATGATGAAAAGCTAGTTTAGAAATTATTACGTTTTGGTGAAGAACTTGAAAGTTGGAACAAAATGGGTTATATGAGAGAAGTATTCTAGAGAGAAGGATGAAATAATATTTCTTCTAAATATGATACTAGCTTTGCAAAAATGAGAATTGTTTTGGCTTTCTTTGTGTAGGAAAATGTGAGGGGTGGGGGTTTGTATTTATAGGAAAAGTTGAGAGGAATGAATGGTGGAGATTGACTTGGAATGAGTGGTTGTGATTAATGCTCCCAAATTTTAAATTGGGGGGGGGGGAATTTGAATCCCTTAGGGGGGAAATCTGATGTGTTTTGGGGGGAAATTATTTTGGGGTTGCACCAAGTCAACTAGTGGAAAGGCATATGACTAGGCTTATTTGTAATAATTAGATAACAACTCAACTCAGATAAGAAACAAAAGTAAATAATAAATATGTGTTACGGATCAAAATCAGGCGATTTTAATGTGTGATTACTGTTAGGGTTTGAGGGAGCTTCGAGCTTTAATGACTGCACTAACGTTTCGTGACTAAACTCAGGTCCTCGTTAACTGCCTACGTATCTCAGGTCGTATGAGAATCAAGCCAAAAAACGTAGTTCTAATGTTGAGGGGTTAGGCCCTTTATATAGGCACATGGAGGCCTTGGAATCGGATTAGGGTTAGGAGACTTGGGGGCCAAGTCTCCTAGCAGCAGGGGTATCCAAAACCTTATAGGAATGAGATTCCTTGTCGGACTCCTCCCACGTTTGGGCTCCTAGATCCTTCTAGGATGAAGGCCTTCAACAGGCTTTTTGAGCCTTTTCTGGGCCTTTATTAAATAATTATGAAATTAATTATTAAAAAGGGCTTACTGGGCCTATGGCTTCCACGGAGCTTTGAGGACTGGACCCAACAATCCAGCTATTACATTCCAAGTTTGTTTTGAGGGCCTAAAGCCTTTGGACCATGCCAGGCCTAATAAATGCTATATTTATTATTTCTTTCAGAGGTATTTTTACCCATATCATTTTCCCCCCCAGCTTTTGGGAAAACTCTACAAGTTTTCGTAAAAGTTTCACCAAGGGTTCTCAATGCCTTCTTAGGCTTTTGACTTGTTTTAATCAATTTTACCTGGGCTCATGCCTTTCTCAAAGAGTTAATATTAAATAACTCGGCCCCCCAAAGGAATTCATTCGTAGCTAAATCGCCAAGGATGCTTTTTCTGCGTTTCTCCCCTAAGTCGACCTGGATCGAGGTCGATATCGACTTGGATCAGAGTCGATTTCGACCAGGATTGGAGGGTCGAGGTCGATTTCGACCTCGTTTGAAGTCGAAATAGGCTTCAAAATATCTTGAAGTCGAAATGGTGGTCTGAGGTCGATTTCGACCTGGATCGAGGTCGAACAGGGCTTTAAAACACCTCGAGGTCGAAGAGAGCGATTGAGGTCGATTTCGACCTGGATCGAGGTCGAACAAGGGCTCAAAATACCTTGAAGTCGAAATAGTGGTTTGAGGTCGATTTCGACCTGGATCGAGGTCGAACAAGGGCTCAAAATATCTTGAGGTCGAAATCCCTGGAGGGCTTCATGGCCTTTAATTTTCGACCTGGATTGAAGTCGAAATAGACCTCAAAACTCTTTGAGGTCGAAATCCCTTGAGGGCCTCGTGGCCTTTTATTTTCGACCTGGATTGAAGTCGAAATAGACCTCAAAACTCTTTGAGGTCGAAATTCCTTGAGGGCCTCATGGCCTTTTATTTTCGACCTGGATTGAAGTCGAAATAGACCTCAAAACTCTTTGAGGTCGAAATTTCTTGAGGGCCTCATGGCCTTTTATTTTCGACCTGGATTGAAGTCGAAATAGACCTCAAAACTCTTTGAGGTCGAAATTCCTTGAGGGCCTCAGGGCCTTTTATTTTCGACCTGGATTGAAGTCGAAATAGACCTCAAAACTCTTTAAGGTCAAAATTTCTTGAGGGCCTCATGGCCTTTTATTTTCGACCTGGTTTGAAGTTGAAATAGACCTCAAAACTCTTTGAGGTCGAAATTTCTTGAGGGCCTCATGGCCTTTTATTTTCGACATGGATTGAAGTCGAAATAGACCTCAAAACTCTTTGAGGTCGAAATTCCTTGAGGGCCTCAGGGCCTTTTATTTTTCTCACTTTATAAAATGGGCTTGTGAGGTTTTACGGGCTACGAGCTTTGCCAGGCCCAAGTTCTAGATCTTTCCTAGTTTATGGGTTGTAGAGATTTGGGCCTTAGAACATGGGCTTTCAAGCCCCTTCACCGGTGATACCGGTTGACTTACCCTTCGATGGTTGTGCGACCTAGAGATGCCTGTTAAAAGGCGAATTTAAACGGTCAGGTGACCGGCTGGGGTTATATATACGAGTGGTGTGAGGGCTTCATTTCTCACACTTCTCATCTCTTATTTCTCACTTCTCCCTTCTGTATTCGAGCTCTCAAGCTTCTAAGTAATTTAAATCGTAACTTCCTCAAGGAATTACATAAAGTCGAAAATCAGATGGCGGATAAGAGAGCTTCTAGATTGGCAGCCATGAACGCGGGATCAGCCAAGAGAGGTAAATCCCTAAATCGAATCCCCATTTTTTCTACATATATGTCCTTGATAGATATGATCAACCAACGGGGGGATGAATACCCTAGTCAATCTCATCTAGATTCATATAGTCGTAGTAGTAAATTTTTTGAAGCCGATGTAGTAGAAGAGTACAACGAGCTTTTTAATTTTCCACCTAGGTTTCCCATTTCCTTAGTTGAACCTGGCGACAGGACCTGCCATTGGCATCCTAGTCATTTATTTGTTTACGTAGATGCCCTCTTATCGGGGCTTAGGTTTCCTTTGCACGACTTCATCCCCACTCTCTTAGCTGATGTTCAAATAAATCCGTGTCAAATCGTGCCCAATAGATGGAGGCTCATCCATTGTTTCATGGTCTTATGTTTGGAGAATAAAATAAAAATGACAGTCCCTCTCTTTCGCAAAATCTTTCAATTCAAAAACTCTTCTAGCATTTCCCTAGGATGGGTTCACATAGCCCACATGCCTAACAAACCCCATATCTTTGATACCTCTTCGATTCCTGACAACAACCTTCACTGGAAGGAAAATTTTGTCCAAGTAAAGTGGGAAGGGGGAGACTGGGGTACCCTTTTTAGGCCCATGTTTAACAAAGTTTCAGACGGGAGCTTCGATGCTATTAGGCTCTCAGGGGAAGAAGAAGAGGCTTATGCCAAGCTCACTCAGGTTGAAACCAAGCAGCTTGCTTGGGTTCTTCTTGATGAACACAGGTTGAGAGCCGTGGGCCTATCAAGGGCCTCGAGCAAAGGTATACTATTTTACTCGACTCTGTTCTCGTTTTACTCGTCGATTGCCTTACTAATGTTTGTATGCTCCTTGCCCGGTAACTTCCTTCACCTGGTACGGTCCTTCCCAGTTTGGGGCTAACTTGCCCTTGGGACCGACTCCAGATGCCTCGATCTTTCGCAGGACTAAGTCTCCTTCGCGGAAGAACCTTTCTTTGACTCTTAGGTTGTAGTAGAACGGCGCTTTCTTCTGGCTTTCTACTATTCTGGCATTAGCTTAATCGCGCAGTTCATCTATTAAGTCCAGGGCCAGCTTCATGCCTTCCTCATTAGTGTCAACCTGAAACTCTTGTATCCTTGGTGACGTCTGAGCAACTTCAACGGGCACCACTGCCTCAGCCCCGTAGGCTAGTTGAAATGGAGTAGCTCCTGTTGATGTTCTGCAAGTAGTTCTATATGCCCATAAGATTGGGAGTAACTCATCAACCCAAGTCCCTTGGGAGCGTTCAATCCTTTTCTTGAGTCCATCTAGGATAATTCTGTTAGCAACTTCAGCTTGCCCATTTGACTGCGGATGAGCTACTGAAGTAAAGCGTAGTTCAATGTTATAACTCCTACAGTATTCCATAAAGTCCTTGTTGTTGAATTGAGTTCCGTTGTCCGTTACCAGGATTCGAGGTAGCCCATACCTGCATATGACGTTCTCCCAGAAGAACTGAGTTACGTTCTTAGTGTCAATTTTGGCCAAGGGCTTGGCTTCTATCCACTTAGTGAAGTAGTCGATAGCAACAATGAGGAACTTCCTTTGTGCACTGGCCATAGGAAACGGGCCTAGAATATCCATTCCCCACATGGCAAAGGGGAGCGGAGAGTTGATGGATGTCAGCATCTCAGGGGGCTGCCTAACAAGGGGTGCAAACCTTTGGCAGCGATCGCACTTCTTAACATATATCTTGGCATCTTTAAGCATCTCAGGCCAATAAAATCCCAGTCTCATGACTTTGTGAGCAAGAGCTCTGCTTCCTAGGTGCTGACCACATACTCCTTCGTGAACTTCCCTTAGGGCAGCTTCAGCTTCATGGGGTCCAAACACTTCAAGTAGGGTATCACGTAAGATTTATTGTAGAGTATTCCTTCTATGAGGGCATACCTCAGGGCCCTTACTGATAACTTTCGTGCCTCCATAGGGTTGGTAGGTGTTTTCCCCGTTTCCAAGTAGAGCTTGATGGGATCCATCCAGCATGCTCCCAGCACAACCGGAGCTACTAGTCTAGCGTTAATGCTCGGGGTCTTCAAGACTTGGAAGTAAACACTGCTAGAGTAATTCTCATTCTCTGATGATGCAAATTTGGACAAGGCATCAGCCTTCATATTCTCCTCTCTTGGGATGTACTCAAAGTGACATTCTTCAAACTGTGTGGCTTGAGCTTTAACAATTCTCTAGTATTTCGCCATAGTCTCTTCTTTGGATTCAAACTCCCCATTTACTTGAGAGATTACTAACCTTGAGTCACCACATACTTTCACATTCTTTACCTTCAGGGTTCTGGCCAGACCAAGCCCAGCTATCAGAGCTTCGTATTCTGCCTCGTTGTTTGTTGTCGGGAAATCTAACTTAATTGCATACTCGACAATGAAGCCATCCGGGCTTTGCAAAACTAGGCCAGCTCCACTAGTTTTTGTTTTTGAAGCTCCGTCAAAAATGAGCACCCAGTATTCTTTGAGTTCTTCCTCTTTTTCCTTCTTCTCTTCACTCTCTTTATCCTCTTCTTGCCCCCCGACTTCTTGGTTTAGAATGGTGCATTCAACCACGAAGTCAGCTAGAGCCTGAGCTTTAATGGCCGTTCTCGGCTTGTATTTGATTTCGAACTCTCCAAGTTCAACAGCCCATTTGATTAACCTCCCACTGGCCTTGGGGCTATGCAGTATGTTTCTCAGGGGTTGGTCTGTCAAGACTTCAATAACATGTGCCTGAAAGTACGGGCGTAACTTCCTTGAAGCCATTATTAATGCTAATGCAAACTTTTCAACCTTTGAATAGTTCAGTTCTGCACCATGCAGAATCTTGCTAACGTAATAGATGGGCTTCTAAACCTTAGCTTCCTCTTTCACAAGAACTGCACTCAGGGCTGAGTTTGAGACAGCCAGATACAGGAATAGCACCTCTTCAGGTTTTGGTTTGGCAAGCAAGGGTGGCTCAACCATGTACTTCTTTAGTTCTTCAAATGCTGCTTGGCTCTCCTCATTCCATTCAAAGTTCTTGACCTTCTTGAGGGCCTTGAAGAACGGTAGACACTTCTCTCCGGATTTGGATATGAAACGCCCGAAGGCGGCTACCCTTCCTGTGAGCTTTTGGACCTCCTTAACAGTCTTGGGGGGCTCCATGTCCAAGATTGCTTGAATCTTATCGGGATTGGCCTCAATGCCTCTTTTGGAGACCATCAGGCCTAGGAATTTTCCAGACCCTACACCGAACGCACACTTGGCCGGGTTCAACATCATTTTGTGGGTTCTCAGAATTTCAAATGCCTCACTCAGGTGCGCAAGATGATCGGCCTTGTCTAAGCTTTTGACTAACATGTCATCTACGTAGACCTCCATGGACTTACCAATGAGGTGTTTGAAGATCTTATTCACAAGCCTTTGATACGTGGCTCCTGCATTCTTAAGTCCAAAAGTCATAACCAGATAATAAAAAACACCAAAGTCAGTGATGAATGATACCTTAGGAATGTCATCGGGGTGCATTTTAATTTGGTTGTAGCCAATGAAACCATCCATGAAGCTAAGCATCTCGTGCCCAGCTGTGGCATCTATTAACGTGTCTATCCTTGGTAAGGGGAAACAGTCCTTGGGACATGCATCATTTAAGTTAGTGAAGTCCACACACATTTTCCACTTCCCATTGCTCTTTTTAACCATCACAGGGTTGGCCAGCCATTCAGGAAATTGGATTTCTTCAATAAACCCGGCTTCTAGCAATTTTTCTACTTCCTGCTTAATGGCCTCTTGTTTTTCAGGGGCAAAACTTCTTTTCTTCTATTTGACCGCTGTCCTTCCAGGATTTACATTCAACTGATGTGTTATAAGCTCGGGGTCTATTCCTGGCATGTCAGCTGCTGTCCAAGCGAAAACATCCCTGTTATCTTGCAGGAACTGTATCAGCTGTTGTTTCAGGTCCTTGGGGAGTGAAGCCCCAACATATGTCACTCTCTCAGGATATAAAAGATCTAGGGGAATGGACTCCAAGTCCTCCGCAGGTTTCCCCCTCCTTTTCTCGTGATCTCTGACATCCATATCTTCAATGGGGAGAACCTGCCCCCAGTGCCACCAGGCTTCAAAGCAGCCACATAACAGCTTCTGGCCATCTTCTGATCTCCTCTTTCTTCCCCCACTCCATTCCTAGTCGGGAACTTGAGTTTCAAGTGGTATGTAGAAGCTATTGCTTTGAAGGCATGCAACCCTGTCCTCCCAAGGATTGCATTATAGGTAGTGCTCGCCTTAATAACTAAGAAATTCAGCATTTAAGTGGACAGTCGAGGTTCTTCGCCCATAGTCATTGGCAGTTGTATGATCCCCTCGATCCGAGACTCCACTCCATTAAAACCGTATATGGGCATGTTGGAGGGGGTCAGCTGCGAATCGTTGTATCCCATTTTCACATAAGCATCATAAAACAGGATGTCAACAGACGAACCGTTGTCTACCAAGACTCTTTTCACAAGAGAATTTCCTATGGTGGGGGTGATTACTAAGGGATCATCGTGGGGGAACCTCACCCCTTCCACGTCGGAGTCGTTAAAGGATAACGAGACCTCAGTCCTTGCCCTCTTAGGAGGCTCTCCTACAATGCTCATTACCTCCCGGGCATACGCCTTCCTGGAGTTCCGGGAGTTACCCGCTGCGGTTGGCCCTCCTGACATTACGTTAATCACAGGCCCTCTGGGCTGATTGTTTCTTTCCTTGGGGTCTGAGTCCCTTCGTTTGTCGTTCCTTCTATCGTCTCTAGCACCATTCTTGGTGTATTTTTCCAACTTCCTTCTTCTAATCAGAAATTCGATCTCGTCTTTCAACTGACAACAATCGTCAGTGTCGTGTCCCACATCCCTATGGAACCGGCAGTATGCGCTCTTATTTCTCTTTTCAGGATCAGTCCTCAGTGGCTTCGGCCATCGAAGATCTTTACCCTTCTCAATGTCCATTAGTATCTGGCTACGGGCGGTGTTTAGCCTTGCATACTCAGTGAACCTGGCGCCTCCTTTCTTCTTGGAATCATTGGCGTCACCATTCTTCGCATACTTGGTATCAACAGTGTACTCGGTATCGCTGGATCGTTTTTTAGAATAGGCGTTCGAGGTCTGAAACCCTTGAGCTTTCCTTATACTTTCCTCAGCCTTGATATACTTTCCTGCTCTCTCTTGGAGCTCATTCATAGTTTCAGGGGCCCTCTTGGCTAGCGATCTCCTGAAATTTTCGTCAGAAGTCCCTTGCTGCAAGGCTATCATAGCTACCTTCTGGTCTAGATCAGGGACCTTCAAGGCTTCCTTAGTGAACCTATTCATGTAATCCCTCAAGGATTCGTTCTTCCCCTGGTGCATGTTCATTAGCGAAGCTGAGCTCTTTTCATGAGTCTTGCTGCTAATGAATTGACCAATGAAGGCCCTGCTCAGATCCTTGAATGACCCAACAGAGTTTGGTGGTAGACGACTGAACCACCGCTGAGCCATGCCACTCAGGGTTTGAGGGAATGCTCTACACTTGATGGCGTCGTTTACAGGCTGCAGCAACAGTGCATTAGAGAACGTGAGAACATGATTTGAGGGATCTCCCGTTCCATCATATCCCTGATTGTTGGCATCTTAAACTTCCTAGATATCTTCTCATTCATAATATTTTCTGTGAAGGGGGGTATGGGATCATCAGGATCTCCAATTGGCAATAAGTCTTGGGGATCAGCCCTAACATGACATGCCCTTGTTTGCCTTGGGGGCTCATCCAAATCTATTACAGAGGTGTTTCTCATCAACCCTCCAGCACCCTCAACTCTGGGGCGCTGTCGCCTTGTCAATGCCTTCTCCAAGTCTTTCCTTAGTCGTTGAGCTTCGGCTTCATGAGCGCATATTCTTTCCTGAAGGTTCAGGGAGTCATTACTTTGAGGCCCTCGGGGTTGGGTACTCCTCCCTTCAAGGGGCTCCTTACCAGGTCGCCTCCTTCGTGGGTTAACATCTTCGTCAGACGACTTCTCGTCATCAGTTGAGTAAGGTCCAGAGAAGTCCCGACATCTTCATTGTGAGGTATAGTGGGGCAGCAGCCCTTGCTCATAAAGGGGCTCGTAGTTCCTTGGGAGCCCATAATGAGGGTCAGGTTTTATAGCAGACGAGACCTGCATAGTAGGAGGAGCAACAAAAGTTGTATGAAGGGGTGGAATTACCTGGAGTGGAGGAGCTGAAACATGAATTGACACATCGGGGTTGGAAGGATGAACGACGATGCTAAGGGGTCCGGCACGCCGGGTGCTTGCTTCAGGGTCTTCAACGGAGGTGGTTGGAACAACAGCTCGTTGCTCCTGAGTTGTAATAGGGGGGACAGTGGTGTCGACAGCAGTGTCAGGAATCTCTCTTTCAAGGGTGCTTGCAGTACTTCGTGTTCTTGCCATGGTTGTTATTCGATTTCCCACAGACGGCGCCAAATGTTACGGATCAAAATCAGGCGATTTTAATGTGTTATTAATGTTAGGGTTTGAGGGAGCTTCGAGCTTTAATGGCTGCACTAACGTTTCGTGACTAAACTCAGGTCCTCGTTAACTGCCTACGTATCTCAGTTCGTATGAGAATAAAGCCAAAAAACGTAGTTATAATATTGAGGGGTTAGGCCCTTTATATAGGCACATGGAGGCCTTGGAATCAGATTAGGGTTAGGAGACTTGGGGGCCAAGTCTCCTAGCAGCAGGGGTATCCAAAACCTTATAGGAATGAGAGTCCTTGTCGGACTCCTTCCACGTTTGGGTTCCTAGATCCTTCTAGGATGAAGGCCTTCAACAGGCTTTTTGGGCCTTTTCTGGGCCTTTATTAAATAATTATGAAATTAATTATTAAAAAGGGCTTACTGGGCCTATGGCTTCCACGGAGCTTTGAGGATTGGACCCAACAATCCAGCTATTACGTTCCTAGTTTTTTTTGAGAGCCTAAAGCCTTTGGACCATGCTAGGCCTAATAAATGCTATATTTATTATTTCTTTCAGGGCTATTTTTACCCATATCAATATGATAACAGGAATCAAGCCGAAGAAAGTTAACTAGACACAAAGAATCCTAAATATCAGAAGTGTTCTAATGAAGCTGCTACTCTACACCGGAAGAAGTTCATTAATATGTTAAAGCATCGACGAAAAATAAAGGAGTAGTATTTCAGAAGATGCAGAAGATTCCAAGTGGCTACTACAGAAAGATTTCAGGAAAAGAAAATATTGAAGACAAAGCTAGAAGCTAGAAGCAAGAACAAGACAGAAGATCACGGCTATTAAAGTTAAAAGGTGAAGAATATTTATTTAGTATGGCACAAATGAACCAGACAATACATTTGTGTGTCAACTAATTTAATAAATATTTATCACCTAGCTCAAGAGATTTTCAGACAGAAGATAGAAGACAGAAAGATTCAAGTCAAATTTACAATGGTGGTGCAGTGAAGAAACTATATTAATTCTACTATAAAAAATTAATTAATTATTTAATTTATCTACTTAAATTAAATCACCTTGAATAAATTTAATTTATAAATTATTTAATTAAGAATTGATGGAATTAAATTAGTTAAAAGAACATTTTAATTTATTATTTAAAGAAAGTCTTGTTGCATTAATTTAGAAAGTTCTACCGAATTAAATCGGTAAGAATTTTTAACAGTCTTACCGAATTAAATCGGTAAGACCTTTTAAAAGTCTTATCGAATTAAAATAGTAAGACATTTTAAAAAAAGTATTATCGACCAGAATCGATAAGACTTTTCAAAAGTGTTACCGAAAAATCAAAAGTTTTATCGAGTGTTTAAAATCTTGCCCAGCTTATTTAAAAAGTCTTGCAACCTTATTTATAAAATCTTTTGAATTTTTAAATAAGTTTTATTCAAAAGTCTTGCCAGTTTTTTCCTCTATAAATATGAGGAGGGTGTCTTCATTATTTGAGGGATTGAAAACATTCAAATTTTAGAAATTTGTATGCATTGTAATATTTACAGATTTCTGTGCAAATTTGGAATATAATTGTTAAACTCGAACACTTCATATCGAAATCGTTCTAGAACACTTTATTAATTATATACACTTTTCATCAGATCAATTTTGTAATACTTTTCAAGTTAAAAATTATATCTTCTACTTGAACAATATTTCATTAAAATCAATATTTCGTGATTAATTAAAATATTATTTTAAATCAAAAATTCCGCAATAAATTTAGATATTGTATTCAACCCCCCTTCTACAATATCTGGGACCAACAATTGGTATCAGAGTTGGTTTATATTTTTAATATCATATTCGAACCAAATATTCCGCAACTCATACAGATCTCAAAAATTATTTTTAATTTGAAATAATTTTTATTCGAAATAATTTTTTCACAAAAATTATTTTTGATCAAAAATTGTTTTAAGTCAAAAATTAAAATATTTTTTTGAAACACTTTATTTTTAATCTTATTAAAGATGACTACTCAAAAAGTGATGAGCATTAAAATTTCACAGTTTGATAAAGATCACTACAATTTGTGAAAACACAAAATGCTACTATTCATTGGGATTGCCAATCCCAAGTATGCATTAATTTTGGCCAATAGTGTTGAATCCCTAGTAACAGTTATTCTCGAACCCGAGATAAATGGGGTTGTAATTCCTCACAAACAGTTTCTAAAAAGTCCAACTGACTATATAGATGAGGAAAAAGAAGCTGTGTCCCTGGACAACAATCTCAAACTCATATTATTAGAATCCCTAGATTACGTCATGTACAATTACGTGGTCAATTGTAAAAATGCCAAATAGATCTGGGATACAATAGAGATTATCAACGAAGGGACTGAAGAAGTCAGAGAGAATAGACTGGAGATCCTGACCTCCCAGTACGAGCAGTTTAGATCTAACCCTGGTGAGGGTATCTCTGAGGTGTTTTAGAGATTGAATAAACTGATAAACGAGTTTAACCTAAATGGGAAATATTATAAAAAACAGGAGGTCAACAAGAAGTTTTTGCTAATCTTACTCGAACATTTGGAACACAGGATCGCAACAATCCGGGAGTCTAGGGACATGAATGAGGTAACCCTGGAAAGAATCTACGGAGTATTAAAGACATATGAATTGGAACAGATCCAGACCAGAGAAATGTATGGAAGAGATAAGGTTCTGAGTTGCTCCAAAGCACTGATAGTGGAAGCACCAGAGAAGATGGAAGTGAAGGCTGATGTACCTTCAAATAATTCAATAAAGTATGTGGTTCTAGAAATTCGACATACTTCAGATAAACAAGAAGATGGTGAGTTCTACTATTTGGAAGAACTAGATCATCTAGAAGATGAATCTCTAGCTATGGTTGCTAGGAGGTTTGGCAACATGAGATTCCGAAGAAACTCCTCCTACAAAGTTAAACCAAATTTTGGAAGGTTCCAAAAAGGAGGTTCTTCTATAGCTGTATCAAAAAGCGGTTACAAGACCGGTTTAGTTGATAGAAGCAAGTTTCGTTGCTTTAACTGTAATGAGTTAGGACACTTTGCAATTGAATGCAAAAAGGCGAAGCAAGGGAAGAAGAGAAAGTCTTATGAAGAGGTCAAGGAAAAGTATGATGCACTCGTGAAAAAGCATCAAGGCAATTTTTATCTAACAGAGGGCAAAAGCTGGGATGACTCAGACAATGATGATGATGAAGAGCTGGGAAATCTTGCTCATATGGCTTCATCCGAGGAATCACTGTCTCCAACACGTCAAGGAGGAAAAGATGTAAATCCCTCTTGCCCTAAAATGTTTAACTTGCTTGGTAAAGAACTAGATGATACAAGAGATAGAGTTAAGAAATTAATTCTCGAAAATAAAGTTTTACATGATGAGAATGATGTTGTAAACATGTTAAAAAAAATGTAAAAAATTGACTGAGGACTTAGCTTTCCAAGTCAATAGAGTCAGTTATTATGTTAAAGTTGAAGCCTATCTCAGAAATCAAATAGAGGAATAAAAGAAGAAGTGTCTAGCCTATAAAAATTCCTCTTATATTGTAAAAAAACTAATTGACCAACCGTAGATAAACCGTAAAGTTGGAATAGGCTTTGGATACAATCAATCCGTAGGAAAGGAAAGTAACATAACCCCATTCAGAAAAAGTGCCGAAGAAAGGGGTATCCTACATGTTGTTAAAGACACACCTAAACCTCTTTCCATAACCCCTATAGTTGAACCAATCCTTGAGAGCTTTATATTAATTGCTTATGAAATGAAGTTAGAGGATCTCGAAGAAGAGAAGAAAAGATAGGAACAAGCTAGGGATATATAAGGAGTTAATGTCCAAAAAGAGAAGAGTGCACCTAAGACACCAGTGAAAGATGTGGAAACTTCTAGGTCACCCAATCCTGGTATAGGTGCCAAATACTTAAAGAATAATGTGAATAGACCTAATACATTTGTTAATAGTAGGAATAGTAAAAATAGATATCATTCTACTAAGAACTTTAAAACTAATGATAAAGTTAAATTAGAAACTGTTAAGACACCTACTATTTTGAATAACATGTTTGTTATTGATTTTTGCCATAAATCTTGTGGTATTTTAAATTGTATGTTATGTGTTTTTAATGCTATGACTGCTTATTTCAAACGCATGATTTCTAATAAAGATAACATGACACATACATCAATAATAAATTTGCAAAATCTAAGACCGCGATTCCTTCACCTGTCAAGAAGGAAACACATATTCCTAAGTCTACACAGAAAGTTGTTAAGTTTGTTTATAGGAAGGTAAGTACAGTCAAGGTGGATGTTGCTCTTATTCAAAAAAGATCTGTTGTCAAAGCTGACAAAGGTCAATTCTTTAAGTATGCCGGGCCCAATCAGTTTTGGGTTCCGAAGATGAATTAATCCGTTTAATATTTGCAGGGAGTTAAATAGGTAAACCGGGTTGTATGGATCCTGAACAGCTGATCTTCAAGGCATATGATCGGAGATAGAGCCCTGCTATCAAACGTGGTTGAAAGAGCTGGCCCAATCGTCACCTTTGGAGATAACATCAAAGGAGTGACTACGGGATATGGCAAGTTAAATGCTGGGAATGTTATCATTGAAAATGTATCTTTAGTGGAAGGACTTGAGCACAATCTACTTAGCGTCAGTCAATTCTGTGATAAAGGAAAAGTGTTTAATAGCTCATTCTAAAGACGACAAATTGGCCTTACGTGGAGTAAGGAAAGGAAACTTGTACGTAGCCGATCTTAACTCAGGAACTAAAGATGAAGAAAACCGTTTCTATTCAAAGGCTTCATCAGAAGAAAGCTGGCTATGACACAAGAAACTCTCACATCTAAATTTCAAAATAATGAACTCTCTAGTCAAGAGGGATTTGGTGAGAGGACCGCCTCCGATGGAGTTTACACAAGAAGGATTGTGTGAGGCATGTCAAAAAGGGAAGTCAAAGAAAGCAAGTGACAGAGGCACAGACACTACAAACATTACTGAACCACTTCAACTCATACACATGGATTTATTTGGTCCAGTAAATATTATGTCTATGTCAAAGAAAAAACATGTCTTAGTGATTGTAGATGACTTCACAAAGTATACGTGGGTTTTATTCTTGAACTCTAAGGATGAAACTCCACAATTGGTGATTGATCATGTAAAGTTGATTGAGTTGGATTCAAAGTTAGTTATCCGAGCAATCCGATCAGATAATGGAACAGAATTCAAGAATGAAGTTCTGAATAACTTTTGCTCAGATAAGGGGATAACAAGACAATACTTAGCACCAAGAACTCCGCAACAACATGGGATTGTAGAAAGGAAAAATCGAACCCTGATTGAAGATGCAAGAACAATGTTAAGTGAATCAAGGTTACCTATCTACTTCTAGGCTGAAGCAGTAAACACAACATGTTATACCCATAATCGAACTCTAATCAACAAAGATCATATGAAGACTCCCTATGAATTATTGTCCGGCAAGAAACCAACACTCAAGTATTTTCATGTATTTGGAGCCAAATGTTATGTGCTGAAATATGGAGATGAACATCGGGGCAAGTTCGAGGCCAATGCACATGAAGCTATTTTTGTCGGTTATTTAGGAAGATCATATAGGGTGTACATAATTGATCAGCACCAAGTAAAATAAAGTGTCAATGTTACTTTTGATGACACTAAACTCCCAAGTATCCAAACTGAAGATTCTTCTGAGTCATTAAAATTTGATAATTATCCATACTTACATTCTGATGACGAAGAAGAACCTGAGATTGCAGCAGGAAATGATGATGATAATAATGATAATGATCCAGGTAATAGTGGTGGAAATACTGGAGATACTACTAATACCAGTGGTGGATCAACAAGTCATCTTGGCAGCAACTCAGGGGGAAATGATGGATCTACTGGTAGAACACAACATCACAATGTATATCGAGGTGAATCATCAAGATTAAACCTTCCAAGGGAAATGATATGGAGCATAGATCATCCTTTTGAATTGATTATAGGTGATCCAGGTGTTGGAGTTAGAACCAGAAGTGCAACTTCAAATGAATGTTTATTTTCAGTTTTTTTCTATCTCAAGAAGAACCAAAGAAGATTGAAGATGCATTAACTGATCCAGATTGGGTTCTTGCCATGCAAGAAGAGCTCAATCAGTTTGAGAGACAAGAAGTCTGGACATTGGTACCCAGGCCAAAAGATAGATCTGTAATTGGCACCAAATAGGTATACAGTAACAAGTTAGACGGTGATGACATTGTTACAAGGAAAAAGCTAGACTGGTGGCAAAGGGTTACTTCTAGGAAGAGGGAATTGATTATGACGAGACCTACGCACCAATTGCAAGATTTGAAGCCATCGGGATATTTCTGGCATTCGCAGCACATTCCAATTTCAAAGTTTATCAAATGGATGTGAAGAGTACATTTCTGAGTGGAGAGTTAGAAGAGGAAGTATATGGGGAATAACCCACTAGCTTTAAAAATCCAAAGTTTGTTGATTTTGTGCATTTTATATTCAAAGCTCTTTATAGGCTCAAGCAAGCTTCGAGGACATGGTATGACACTCTCTCTGAGTTTTTACTTGAAAATGGTTTCATTAGAGGTGTCATAGATAAAACTCTCTTTTATAAATTGCATGATAAAGATATGATATTTGTCTAAATTTATGTTGATGATATTATATTTGGTTCTACTAACAAAAACTTGTGCAAGAGATTTGCTAAGTTAATGCAGAGTAGGTATGAAATGAGAATGATGGGCGAGCTATTATTCTTCCTAGGATTGCAAGTAAAGCAAAAGGAAGATGAGATTTTTATTTGCCAATCAAAGTATGTAAATGATCTTCTGAGAAAATAGAGTCTAGAAGATTCTTCACCGGCAAAACCCCCAATGCCAACAGCCACCAAGCTTGACAAAGATGAAAATGGTAAGAAAGTTGACATCACAAGTTACAGATGTATGATAGGCTCATTATTATATCTAATTGCTAGTAGACCTAATATAATGTTTGTTGGTGAGATTACGAAGGTTTATGAATAATAATCGTGATAACTCAACACTAGAACATGATAAGTAAATATTACTACACCTACACAGAAATCAAGAGGAAATGAAGACAAGGCAAATACAGTGAATCAAGACATTAGAAGAAGTTTTGAAGTCTACTACAGATCATTGAGAGAAGTACATTAATATGTTCATGCCTCAGTGAAGAATAATGTGTAAAGACTTTCAGGGTTTCAGAAGTGTTGAAGATTCAATATAAAGTGCCACTAGAAGATTTCTGTGTACCAGCATTGATTAAAAATATACAATGTTCGAAGCATAGGAATCTAGATGGGTAAAGACAAAGGTTAAAGAAGATAGCTGCAGTCTTGAAGTTATACTCATTGAAAGAAGTTTAGTTATATGTTCAAGCGTCAGAGAATGAAGTATTCAGGACTGTGGTAATAATAGAGACTTTGTCTAAGTACCAGAAAAGATTCCAGTGAAGTTACTATGTTTATTGAAAGTCAGTGTTCGAATCAATGAAGTTGCTGCAAACTTAACAATGTACGTAAGACTATAATACGAAGACCTGAATCGAAGTTAGTCGTCTATGAACCAGACTAGTTGTATTAGGCATCAGCAGTTCGTGAATGGAATCTGAGTATTACCTATAGAAGAATTGTTAAGTTAAAGAACGTACTTGGAAAGAACGTTTATTTATTAAGGTGCGAAACGTGATTTGTAGAGGCTACAGCCAAACAGCTAAACAGCTCAAAGGGTACAGGGTGCAAAGTGTCACAATCTTTGTACGAAAATTGAAAGTTTCTGAACTACAGTCGAAGAACAGAAACAGCTCAGGGTACAAGGTGTAATGTGACAAGACTTTGGTACAAGAAATGGAAGTTGGCAAACTTCAGTCAAGGAATGAAAATAGGGTCAAAGTACAGTGATCAAATTGCACTTTGACCATTAAAAATACGAAGCGCAATAAAATGATCAGCGCAACCAAAATTTCCTTTGATTAATCAACTTGAATGGCGCCACTTGAATTCTCACAGGAAAATCAATGTGTGAGGGGCCACTTGTATTTGCTCGGTAAATCAAGATTAAATTGGCGCCACTTGAGAAGCTACACAGGAGATACACTCTAGGAGGCGCAACAAAGAATTTCAGGTGCAAAAAAATATATTGGTGCAAAATAAATTCGAAGGCGCAACAAAATATTTCTTGGCCCCACATATTCCTCAGCCAATCAAATTACAGCAGCTACTTTATTGATTTAAAGTCTACACACTCATTCAAGGAGTCGTCTTCTTCAACACAAATAATATGTAGAGAGCTACTGCCATGGGTGGAGCAAGAATAAACAATTTATACACACCCATACCTTGCTCCCGGTCAGATATTAGGACCCAGTTCTTTAACGAAAAATGTTCAGAGCTCCAAGATATCACTCCCTACGGACTCAGTTTTTTCTTGTACTAATTTAGATATATTTGTATATGAACTGAGCTTAATATTTTTATGTTAGTAGCAAAGAACTAATTTGTTCTTTGGAAACCAGTTATATTTTTAACTGGGTGTAGCACCCCTCTGAGTTTATATACAAAAGATATATTTCTGGAAACTTGTCTAATTTAATTACTTGCTAATTTTCTTGAACCTAATTGATTTATCCAGACACACAAAAAATTAGTAGACAGCTCACCTAAACATTACAAATGACCAAACCTACTCTGAAACAATAATTTATTTATCCGCAAATTTCAAAAAGAATTTAAATTATTGTGAGTATCGTATTCAACCCCCTTATTAACTGACCAAATTACTTAATTTCAAAATGTCATGATTTTTCGTGACTGTCAAAGGGTCTGTTTATATATACAAAGGGAGTCATTCGAAACAGTTTGATCCTTTTAGACACCTCCACTAAAACTAACTTTTCTCCTAAACCGTAAATCGGAATAACATGATTCAAGTGTCAAAACGATCTATGAGTCAAGTACTATCCAACTATGGTCAGAGGTGTTAGGGGTCAGGAGCTTGACAATTCGGATTTCACAGTTTAAAGGAATGTTCACGAAAAATGGGCATTACGACGGCTATAAACTTAACGTTTTCCGGATTCAACCAATTGAAATCCATTCTCAACCAACACTCGACCTTACTCATATTATCATAACCATATAATTAAGCTACTGATTTCACAACTTTAGATTAACATCATTTCATAACCTCAACCCACAACACTACATCTTACTAACAAAACAACTACTTAGTCATGCTAAGTCATACCTCTATATACTAACATTTTTACTCCATGCAACTCACACAAACACAAGGGTTAGTGGTGTTCATACCTTTTTAGAGCTCAACAAAACCTATCTAGAGCTTAGAGTCCTTGGGAGAGCTTGATCTAGCCTTGATCATAAGTAAACATTAAGAACAAAACTTTAGAAATTTTCGGAGTTACTATTTAGCCTCAACTTCTATAATTTATTTACCCAATCAAAACACCTCCAAATATTATGAAATTAAATAAGTACCTTCTATCTATAGTGAAGAAGATATGGTTAAAAGTTGGGGATTTTTGGATGAGTAGAACTGGAGTTATAAAATTTTCTTTCAACCTTACTCAAGCTGGACAGAAACTAGAGAAAGAAATGGGAGAGAGCTTTTCTACTTTACTTGCTTTTGTATTGGTGTATTTGTGTTTGTATAAAGTGTATGCATTGCTATATGGCTGAGTTCTCACACAATCATGGCTTGGTTGAATTTGTTCAAAGTAATAAAGTGGCTTTATGCTTACTTTATCCTAAAATTGGGAACTATGTTCCTAACCTTGGTTTGCTCACTTGGTTACCTTGTTTGGCTAGTTACTTGCCTTAGTTCATCCACTTGGTTCCACTAATGCAAGTACTTGCTTGCATGGCTTGCATGGCTCCCTTGGTAGTGCACTTCACTTGCCATTCATTAATTATACTTAATCCTCCATGTAAGTTCGATTAATCCGAAGCGTTTCGACGTAGAATTTCCGTAACGTAAATCTTTAATATTCTAAATACTCTAATTCGATTATAACCATGAACTTTCTAAAATATAATCCACTTGATCACAACTTAATTCTCTTATTCCTTGATATCTCATAAATTATGAAACAATTAGTAAAAGCGGAAATCTTCGGATTCTGACTGCTTTTACATTCACTCATTTTCTTTATACAACAATACCACATCTTTGGTTTTCCCATATTCCACCACTTACCTAGTGTGGGTAAAAAAGTTTTTCATAATCCGTAGAATCACTATTCATCAGGGTCGTTTATAAATAATAATAAAAAAATCGTCCAAAAATCCGGGTTATTACAACATGTTAGCATCTTATGACTTAAATGCTTAATTTATTGCTAAGAATAAGATTGCATGCTAGGTTTTATGAGTTTAAATAAGTACATTTCATACTTGATTTTATATGCAGTAAAATGAATATCTAGAATTAGATAGGGTGTTCTAGACGGTTAGGTGTATCCCTAAACATTTGCTGGAACTTGATTTAAATCTTTTATGATTTAATACCTCTGCTAATGTTGTGAAAATTGCTAAATAGAAAAACAGGTCATAGATAAGATATTTTATATTTTCTTTTATCGTGATAAATGACTTGATAAGTATATGTGGATTTTGATATTGCTTATAATGTTTTATTCAAATATTCTGCATATTCTTAAAATTGTTTATTTGCTTATTTTTACATGATTTGCTCGCACTCACATAGTTTCACTTAAATGTCATATCATATCATGTATTGCTTATTAGGGATAGGATAATAAAAGATTGTAGAATTATCTAAGTAGTCAGTAATATTTGTAGATTCGAGGATTAATCTAAAACTGACTTAGGTAATGTAGTCAGTAATATTTGTAGATTCGAGGATCAATCTAAAACTGACTTAGGTAATTAGAGATAGTTAAAAATGTTAGACAACAACAGAAATGAATTAAGAAGAATTAGTAATTAATCTGTTAGTTCTTCTATTTCATGTGCTTTTAGAAAATTATTGAATATGTGTAATCTGCTTTACATCTATTACACTTGTGTAGAATGATTAAATTAGATAGTACTGAATTTTCTAATATGCATATTGAAGCTGTTGTTACCACTGTTGATAGTAATATCTCTAACCCATCTGGACTCAATTAAAGTTGAGTACCAAGAAGCTTAATCATTTTTGATTGCAGAGTATGTAATAAAAGACAAAAGTTATGTGACTTCGTGGCATTTTTTGTACGAGGCATATGATTGAGATTGGAGCTCTGACATCACAGTTGGTTGAGAAAGCCTACTCAACGGTAACCTTTGGAGATGACAACAAAGGATGTACAAGAGATTTGACTATGATGATTTTTGGAATTGTCATCAGTGGAAGCATCTTTCTTGTGGAAGGATTAAGCACTATATACAGGGCACTAGGGAATTCTTTGTCAAGGGTTTTCTGGAAAAGCATTGAAAAGGAAATGTGTTTGATCTCAACCAAGAAAGATAGAAGCTCACTCATCTGAGAGTGAGAAATTTTTTTCGTAGCTGACATGGAATTTGTATGCAAAGGTGAAGTGAACTTTTCAGTAAAGCTTCATCAGTAAAGAGTTAGTTATGGCATAAGAAGCTCTCACACTTGGTGAACAAGACAATAGATTCTTTGATAAAGAAGAAATTGGTGAGAGGACTGCTTCATTTGGAATTCTATCCAGAAGGACATTTTGAAGTACGTCACATAGGGAAGTCTATGAAAACATCACACGAAGCAAATTATGTCATGGAAGAAATATGCTTAGTGGTGGTTGATGACAACCCTAGTTACAAGTTGGTGTTGTTCGTGCATTCAACAGATAATGTATCACACATGGTGATTGATCACATCAGGAAGATAAAGTTGGAAGTAAAGTAAGCTGTGAGAACTTTGAAGTCAGATTTTGGAACTCAATTTCGCAGATGAAGTTCTAAATGAAGTCTGTACTGATAAAGGTACTTTGAAGCTGAAGCAATTAACACAGCATGTTGCTTTAATCAACAAAGATTGTAAAAAGACATCATATGAGTTAATGGCCAACCAAAAGCAAACACTGAAGCTCTTCGTGTGTTTGGAAGAAATTGATAATTACTAAAGATTTATATGAGTATCTTGACAAGTTTAAGTTAAGACTCATGGAACAATTTTCCTAGGCTACTCATTGAAGTCGAAAGCTTTCAAGACATACGTGATTGAAAACCAGAAGGTGATTGAAAGTCTGAATGTGTCGACCTACTACACCAAGCTCTCAAGCATTCATATGAAAGACTATTATGAATCTTTGAAGTTTGACATCTTGTCAGAGTCCAATTCAGATACTGATGTTAAAACTGAGGTTACAGAAGGAATTAATGATAATGATGATGATTCAGATCCTATTAGTGGAAATGGTAGTAAATCTACATAACTCGTGAACTTTAACAGAATCCACTGAATAAGGTGAAGGATCTTCAACACATCCTAGTAGCAACTCAGGGGGAGAAAATAAAAGAATGATCTACTAGTCGTACTTAACACAATGAAGATCAAAGGAATACATCAATAACATATATGCCAAGACAAAAGGTTTGAAGTCAAAGTCATTCATAGAGTCTAGTTATTAGTAAACCGGATTATTGAGTAAAGGATAGAAGTGCTAATCAAGATGAACATATATTTTTCGGGACATAACATCTGGAATCCCAAAGAATACTGAAGAAGCACTGATTGATCCAGATTAAGTAATTGCAATGCAAGATGATCTCAATCAGTTCAAAGGCAGAATTTACTGAAGCTGGAACCCATATCACAAGACAAGACTAAAATTGGTACAGTAAGGGTTTTCAGAAACTGGATAATTATTGGCATTGTTATGAGGGACAAAGCCAAACTATTTGCTACAGGTTACTATAAAGTAGAAGGTATCGATGATGATGGAAACAGAATCTTCGAGACTTTCAAGATCTAACAGCAAGCAACAAAGACGAGACTTGATCCTATTAGGGTTGAACAAGATGATGACCTAATAACAGGATATCCCTAGCACATGTTGAGCATTCAAGCATGAATATATATCAGATGAATGTGAACAAGTGCACTCCTGAATGGTGAGTTAGAAGTTGAAGTTGATGTATAACATTTCCTGGACTTTGAAGTTGCAGATCATTGGAATTTGTATATCATTCTATTCACAAGCTCTTCCATGAATGGAGTTAGGGATTCAAGCAAATCATCAAGGACATGGTATGACACTCCAACTATTTTATTGCTTGAAAATGATATGGTAGAGTCGTTATACATCTCTCTCTCTCTAGAATACATGACACACACAATGTCATATATGTGCTAGTATACCATGATTATATTATACGTGGGTCTACTAATGTAAATTTGGCAAGAGATTTTTGCTAAGTTAATGCAGAGTAGGTACAAAATGAGCATGTCGGAAGAGTTGCAATTCTTTTTGGATTATAAGTCATTCAAAAGAATGATGGAAATAAATTAAGTCAAGGATCTTTTGAAGATGCACAATTTAGAAGATTCTAGACCTGCCAAGATTTCTTGCCAACAAACAACTAAACTTGATCAGGGCAAATCAGGTATATGAACTGAAGTGACAAGCTATAGAGGTATGATCAGCTCATTACTTATTCAAGTGCATAAAGGCCATATATTTTTTTATTCTCGATATGCCTATGTGCAAGTTTCCAAGTGGATACTAGAGAATCTTATCTTATAGCTAAGTTATGAATTGTTGGATATCTTAGGGGATCACCAATTCTTAGAATCAGGTACCCTAAAAATACTAGGTTTAACATAATTGACTATATAGATATAGATAATACAGGTTGTAAGAAAGATAGAGAAGTCTTTCCTAGAAACTGTCAATTTCGTGGAAGAAGTTGATTTCTTGCTGAAAGGAGAAAAAGCACTCAACACACAGTTGCAGCAAAGGCTGAAATTAAAGCAACATGTGAATGTGATGCTCTGATCTTCTGGACAAGCAAACTTCTTCAACTCCAACAACTCTGTTGGATATTCTCTACACCACGTATGGAACAAGCGCATGAACATCAGGTATCATTTCTTTCGAGATTGTCCTTAGTAGAATAACTTGCAGATATTTGCTGAACAACTTGATAAAATTATTTTGTCTAAGTTGGTTAGTGAACTTGGGATATTATTTATGTACATATTTGTTGGAAATCTCATCTGCAAGGAATTCTCAAATGAGTTCACAAGTATTAAATCGTCCATATTTAAAGGACTTGTGAATTTATTTTTAAATCCAGTACCTCATACTTTTTGCTATTAGTTTAATTATCATGCTTACAATGTTATATGCATATGTGGTAGTTAAATGATTTAGCATAAGTTAGCAACATAATTATCTGTATGTTAGATATTTGATGAATATTAGTCAATGATATCTTGCTTATGTTAGAGGTGAGACTCCAGTAGACCGTGATTTAACAAATGTTATTGAGTCTGGTGCTGAGACAGTGCTTATGCATGATAAATCAAGAACACCTCTACGAGGCAATTCTCTACTTGATAATGATTCAGTTCATTCTGATGAATCAGGTGTTGGGAATATATATGAATTGACGGATTTCACTCGCAGGTGCAGAAGGCTATATTTGAAATGCAGAGTGAAAGTGAGAGAGAGAGAAACACTTAAGTGAAAGTGAGGGAGAGATACACTTGAGTGAGAGATAGGGAGAGAAAGCGTGAAACACTTCTAAGTGCTCGACACTTAAATGTAAACACAAATAGAACGTAGTAGAAGTGAGAAAATCATAGATCAAACACTTACCATTGCTACTTGTTACTTCTGAAAGAAAAGCTACTATATTTTCCCAATCAATAACAGACGAGAACCTTCCTTGGAAGACAAACCATTCAAAAGATGGGCCATTGGAGGATTCCTCAACTAAGGGGGATAATTTATTAAGAAAAAGAGAAAAAGGAGAAGTTAATAAAGTCTTATCTTCATATCCTTAGGAGAAGTTAATATCCTTAGGGGGAGAATTTAGACAAGAAAAAGAAGAAGAATTACATTCTCAGGGAGAGAACATTATTTAAGACATGTTCTATGTTCTATTGAAGATGTTCCCCGGAATTTTAATTCTTATGAAGCTCTGTTTATGATAATTTCTTTAAGTTCAACTATGAAGGATTCTGAAGCAGGGAAAGCTCAAACACAGACAGAAATGAAGATGATACTA
Organism: Oenanthe sinensis; assembly: GCA_028671895.1. NCBI lineage: Eukaryota > Viridiplantae > Streptophyta > Magnoliopsida > Apiales > Apiaceae > Oenanthe > Oenanthe sinensis. Next base: position 26,330,190 of record CM053806.1, read on the forward strand.
CATGAATATCAGTTCAGTGCTAGAGGTACTACATGAGATTACGAAGCTGTATTAATAGTAATCGTGATAACTCAACACTAGAACATGATAAGTAAATAACACTACGCCTACACAGAAATCAAGAAGAAATGAAGACAAGGCAAATACAGTGAATCAAGACATTAGAAGAAGTTTTGAAGTCTACTACAAATCATTGAGAGAAGTAAATTAATATGTTCATGCCTCAGTGAAGAATAATGTGTAAAGACTTTCAAGGTTTCAGAAGTGTTGAAGAGAGTTCCAACATGGAAGCCCTTATTGCAAGCCCTTAATGCAAGCACTAAGTAAGTCAACTACCTTATGTAGCAGGAGAGATTCTTTATTCAAGAACTGTCTTAGAAAGAGGATTTAATATCTCACTTCAATATCGAACTGATCCGAGCAGTTCTAATGCCATACCGATGGAATTCCTATCCAGTAGTCACAGTAAAGTCTCTCTTATATGGCAGACAAACAGAAAAAAACCCAAAACAGATGCGCTGACCAGACAGTATAAAGTGCCACTAGAAGATTTCCGTGTACCAGCATTGATTGAAGATAGACAATGTTCGAAGCATAGGAATCTAGAAGGGTAAAGACAAAGGTTAAAGAAGACAGTTGCAGTCTTGAAGTTATACTCACTAAAAGAAGTTCAGTTGTATGTTCAAGCGTCAGTGAAGAACAGAGAATGAAGTATTCAGGATTGTGGTAATAATGGAGACATTGTCTAAGTACCAGAAATGATTCCAGTGAAGTTACTATTTTTATTGACAGTCAGTTTTCGAAGCAATAAGGTTGCTGCAAACTTAACAATATACGTAAGGCTATAATACGAAGACCTGGATCGAAGTTAGTCGTCTGTGAACCAGACTAGTTGTACTAGGCGTCAGCAGTTCGTGAAAGGAATCTGAGTATTACCTATAGAAGAATTGTTAAGTTGAAGAACGTACTTGGAAAGAACGTTTATTTATTAAGGTGCGAAACATGATTTGTAGAGGCTACAGCCAAACAGCTCAAAGGGTGCATGGTGCAAAATGTCCCAACCTTGGTACGAAAAGTGAAAGTTTCTAAACTACAATCAAAGAACGGAAATAGCTTAGGGTACAGGGTGTCATGTGACAAGACTTTGGTACAAGAAATGGAAGTTGGCGAACTTCAGTCAAGGAATGAAAAGAGGGTCAAATTGCAGTGATCAAATTGCACTTTGACCATTAAAAATACGAAGCGCAACAAAATGATCAGCACAACTAAAATTTCCTTTGATTAATCAACTTGAATGACGCCACTTGAATTCTCACAGGGAAATCAATGTGTGAGGCGCTACTTGTATTTACTCAGTAAATCAAGATTAAATTGGCGCCACTTGAAGCTATATAGGAGATACACTCTAGGAGGCGTAACAAAGAATTTCAGGCGCAACAAAATATATTGGCGCAACATAAATTCTAAAGCGCAACAAAATATTTCTTGGCCCCACATATCCCTCAGCCAATCAAATTACAACAGCTACTTTATTGATTTAAAGTCTACACACTCATTCAAGGAGTCGTCTTCTTCAACACAAATAATATGTAGAGAGCTACTACCATGGCTGGAGCAAGAAGAAATAATTTATACACACCCATACCTTGCTCCCAGTCAGATATTAGGACCTAGTTCTTTAACGAAAACTGTTCAGGGCTTTTAGATATCACTCCCTACGGACTCAGTTTTTCCTTGTACTAATTTAGATATATTTGTATAGGAACTGAGCCTTATATTTTTGTGTTAATAGCAAAGAACTAATTTGTTCTTTGGAAACTAGTTATATTTTTAACTGGGTGTAGCACCCCTCTGTGTTTATATACGAAAGATATATTCCTGGAAACTTGTCTAATTTAATTACTTGCTAATTTTCTTGAACCTAATTGATTTATCTGGACACACAGAAAATTAGTAGGCAGCTCACCTAAACACTACAAATGGCCAAACCCACTCTGAAGCAATAATATATTTATCCGCAAATTCTGAAAAGAATTTAAATTATTGTGAGTATCGTATTCAATCCCCCTTCTATGATACTTCGGGACCCAACAATGTTTGCAACATGATTATGTGCAAGGTTTCAATGTGATCCTAGGGAATCTCATCTTATAGATATTAAAATAATTTAAGATATCTGAAGGGTACACAAAATCATGGAATTTAGTACCCTAAAGATATAGGTTTTGACCTAATAGGCTATACAAATTCAGATTATGTAGGATGCAGGATGGACAGGAAAATACTTTTGGAAGCTGTCAGTTTCTAGGAAGTCGGTTGATCTCCTGGTATAGCAAGAAACAACACTCAGTATCTATCTCGACATCCAAAGTAGAATACATTGCGGCAGGTAGTTGTTGTGCACAGATCTTGTGGATAAGGAATCATCTAAATGACTATAGACTTGCGTTGAATGAAATTCTAATTTTCTACAACAACACAAGTGCAATAGCCGTCTCCAACAATCCTGTACAACACTCTCGAACCAAGCACATTGACATAAGTTATCATTTTATCAGAGAGCATGTCATGAATGGAAATGTAGTGTTACACTTTGTACCCACAGAAGATCAAATAGCTGACATCTTCTCGAAACCACTTGATGAATCCACTTTCTCTAAGTTGGTTAGTGAATTAGGGATGTTAAATAATGGGTAATTTTTTATTGCTAGGAATTGATTTGAGTTCATAAAAATTAAATGTTAATATTTAAAGGACTTATGAGACTTGAATCAACAATATCCTAGGGTTTATGAATATTTGGATAAATTATCTTGAGAATAATTTAATACTCTCAATAAACAATTATTTCAATTATGGCATAAGTACTTATATTTATTTTAAGCATTTGTAAGAATTAATATGTAAATTATTATATGTTTTTTAATTATTATTGCACATTAATAATTATTATGTTATTAATTATTTAATTAATTTATTCTTTGAGTTAATTCAAGTCTGAATTAATTTAATTCCTAAATTAAATAGGACATTTAATAATATAAGTAATTATTATATATTTTTAATAATTTAGTTGCATGTAATTATTTAAATATTTTATTATTATTAATTAATCTAAATTTTGAATAACATTTCTTTTATCTTATTTCGAATTTTGGAACAATTAATAATATTTGTATATATATATTTTAGTTTTTGTATATTTGTTTATTATATATATATATATATTCTATTTTTATATTTTTACATATATAATTTGTATTATTTTACTTCTTTTTTTTGGAAAGACCTTTGTTAATAAAACTCGGCAAGACCTTTAAAAATCTTACCGAGATTCAAATTTCAAAAGTCTTACCGACTGAATTTCCTTCAATTAATCATTTTATTTTGTTTTTATAAAACTCAGCAAGAGTTTTTATAAAACTCAGCAAGACTTTTTCATAAGTCTTACCGAGCAAAAGTCTTACCGACCTTTGTGTATTTTCTCAAATGTTTTTATTTTTATTTACCAAAAGTCTTACCGACTTTTATTCTCAAAAGCCTTATTGACTTTTGTTCTCAAAAGTCTTACCGTCTTGTATTTGTATTTATATTTGTTTTATTTTTAAAAAGTCTTATTTGCTATTATTTTCATACATACATACACACATATATACATACAAAACCAGACCAGTAAGACCTTTGGAGAACTCCACGAAAATCTTTGATTTTGTGTTAAACTACAACTGATTTCAGTTGCTTTGATCGTATTTACAAGTTATAGCTTGCTTGGTTACGTTTTTAGCTCATATTTAACTGAAACTCTGCCCGATTTTCCTCTAAATCAAACTGTTCTTTGGACTAGAATTGAAGAAATGGTGATGTTGATTAATTATTGAAGTTAGGACTGATTTAAAGTGATTTGGTGTGTTAAAATCGAAGTGAGAGATATTTGGTGTTAGGGTTTTAATTTTGGGGGCAGTTAAATCGATTTTTGTATGATTAAATCGATTTATAAAATTCAGTATAATTAATTGTTAAAATCCTAATCAGTAAAAATGGTTGTCATGTTTGTGATCGCAAAGACAAATTTTATGGGGTATTTTGATCCGGTAAATTACAAAGAGGGTAGATTTAGGCCTTGGATCCAACTTATGAATGAACACTCATTAGTGAGGACAACAATTACCCTGAACACACCTTTAAAGATTGAACCTCTCAGAGCCTTATACTCCACTGCCAGAAATATTTCAAATGACAGGCTAATTCAATTTTCCTTCAGAATTGGAGAGATGAAGTACGTTATAGATGAAGTTGATGTAAATAGAGTGTTAGGGTTCCCGATAGATAATTTCGAGACCCTGCCCACAGTTGAAGACATAACAAACTTTTTACAGTCAATTCACTATCAGGGCACGATTGATTTAGTAAAGCTTTCAAAATCTCAGTTGGTGGGAAAATGAGATTACTTCTTCGACACATTAGCTAAAATCTTTGTACCTGCCATGAAGAGAAACTTCCACAACATTTCAACTCTTCTTCAAGTAATTTGGTATTCTATGGCCCACAACCGAAGAATAAATTGCGGGAAGCTGATCCTGACAGAGATTATAATGAAGATGGGCACTTATGAGAGCAGGAGACTGGATGTCGATCAAAAAGTTGCTTGTTTTTACCTAAGATTTCTTATGCTTCTAATGAATCATGTTCTATATGAAGAATACAAAGCTCTTTTTGCAAATATCCCAGTGGAAGAATCCCCTACAACTCAAAAAAAAAATTTCACCAGGCTCAACAACAAGAAAAAATTTGATGGGGTAGTCATTCAAACAACTGAATATATGGTTGGCATTTTCAATCAGATAGCCAATCATGCACAGGCTCAACGCATCAGCAAGAACCAGAATAAGTGCAAGCAAAAAATTCTGCGCAGATCCTACTAAAAGCTGCTCATCAGGCAGAACAAGAGGCACATGAACATCAGGTAATATCTTACACCCTGACTTTTAATTTCCTACTAATAAATATATCTACTATACCTTTAAATATATTTGTGGCAGACTATGATTGTGGTCTTACACTTCAGAATATCAGCTATGAACCTGACAACACATAGGTTCAATCCCAAATTGAGATAGAGCCCTAAATAGTTTCTCATTCATCAACCTCCTTGAGTCAAATCAGAAAAAAGAAGAAACATGTTAGGAAAGTTAGAGGTAGATGAATTACAATGAGTGAACCCGCAGCTTTGTCTCCACTTATAAAAAGATCCAAAATTCAACCTGAGGCAACTGCAGACCCATCGTTATCCTCTCATTGGGATATGGACTTTGAAATGGCAATACAACAGTCTCTGGACTCACTCGATCAACCGGGTGATTCTATTGAAATTTGCCGTCCAGCCACGGCATCCTGTGAAGAGTCACGCACACTGCTAGGACTCACACTAGCATGACCTCCACTTGAAAAAACACAGTCAAATGAGGGCACAATTAATGAAGAAAATGTTTTTGTTGAAAACCTGTCAGATGCCACATTTACAGTGGACCAAGACATTTTTGATGCAGTGCAGCATCAGGCACCTTTACAGGTATTGAGGGGCACCACAGACTCTAACGATCGACTCACTACATTGTCTAAGGTGGTGACCCCCTGGATTTCTTACATCCAATTCCTTCAAAGGAAGTTCTCTTATCCACTAGTGGATATGAGAGGCAACCACTCTTTAGAGGGAGTTGGGGCTCCATTCGTGGAGCATCTACGTCAGTAGCGGAGCAACTTCAAGTTAATCTTGTTGAGGACGCGCCTTCACCGGCATCAGAAGAACTATATGAATCTTCAAAAGCTATAATAGTATATGCTGGTACAATATCAGAATCTGGAAATGAGTTAAACACTTGTGATGTGAGGCAAACACATAGTGAAACACATGCACATAGTGATAGTCAAACAAATAGGAGTGCAAGTGAGATGAGTGCACACACACACACAGTGAATTACTGTAAAAAATGGAAGCTGTCCAGAAAGAGATGCAGATTGTTCAAGATGAGCTAGCACAATTCAAAGCACAAGCAGAAATAAATTCTACTTCTGCCTCTGTAACAAAACACCTGACAATCGTGCGAGAAGTAAATGATGTGAAATCCAGCATTTCTCCTGAAGACAAAAGATATCCAACAGGTACAAAGTTTAATTGTTGTGGATATGAAGGAGATAACCAATATAAATGAAAGAATTGATGATGTTGAAAGAAGTTTGAATCTGAGGATTATTGAAAATGAAGAAATCTCAACAAAATGATTTAACAAGCTGGATGAGGGAATGATACATCTAAATGAAGGAATTAAGCAGGTCTTTCTGACCATGGAGAAACTTGTAAAATCTATTGAAGCTTCAAAAGCTGAAGATGATCCATCAACTAAGGGGGAGAAAAGGAAGGAGAAAGTAAATGTAACTAGAGTTGAAGAAGAAGGGGCTTCCAGAGATAAAGGCAAAGCCAAGTTGTATTATGAAGAACAGTTTGAATCTTATGTTTCAGAAGAACAGTACTATCCTGAAGAATAATTCATTGATGACAGTGCTCATAATGAAACATTCAATCCTGACTACTGCAGAGCTGAGGAAGAAGCTGCCTTTGATGAGGAATTTTTGTTTCCTAAAGAAAAAGAGTCTGATCCTGCCTATGAAGAGGCCATGGGAAAGTTAGAAGAAGACATCAAGGTAAGCAATGCTAAAACTGAAAAATTGAAAACTCTAGTCAGGGAAAGAACACAGGCTGAAAGAGAAGCAAACTTAGATAAGCAGAATTTATGGGCTATTGCAGTTAGAGAGAAGAAAAGAGACGTGCAGTTGAAGATAGGGAAGAAATGGGACACTGCCAGAGAAATCATGGAAAAACTTCAGAAATGAACATTTGAAGACTATAAGTTACAGTCATTGATTGAACGCTTGGAAAATTCAAATGATAGCCTAAATAATTTCATGAAGGCTTTGAAAGAATAAATTGACTATATCACAATGATAGTTGATCACATTCTAGACGATTAGCAGATATTGGTCTACACAAACAGGAATGGCACATTCAGAATCTCATTAGAGTTCTTCCGTCAAAGATCATTGTCAGTGGTATGGACCCTGTTGAACAAAATCAAAAGGAGTTCAGAAGAAAATGAGCTTCTCATAGACAGACTCAGGGACTTTGCAAGAGCTGTTAGTCCTAAAATCATATATGATCCTCTTGAAGTAAGATTTTACACCAACATGTTTTATCAGATCATGAAACTAGATGAGGAGTCATTGAAGAGCTATATATAGTCAAGTATATGATTAAGTTGAGAAGATGTTGAGGTCGAAAGGGTTCAGATCCCAAGCCAAGCTAGATGCTGCACAGAATATCAGAAGCTACTGTCTATCTAAAAAGATTCCATCTTACATCAGGCAAATGCCAAAGAGAGATTCAACTCAGCCATATGATGTAAAAGAAGAGACGGTAGATCCAGTTGAGTTAGAAGTACAATGGGAATTAGCTCGTGCTAAGCAAAAAAGGTAATATGGTGAACCCATTGTAACAGGAACATCAGAATCTGAAGAATTACCAAGGACACCTTTGCATAAAGGTTCAAACCTAGAAGAAGGTGAAGTTGATATTTTTTAAGACTGAAGAATTAGATAGGTCAAGATAGAATCAATGTAATATTTGTTCAGTCTATAGGAACATCTATCTTGTATTTATCTTTCAAAACATGAATCTGGAAAATTGTTAAATATAAATCCAGAACTTTGTTTATCATTTATAGTTTTTACATGTCGTATTACTTTCTTAGTTGTTAGTTGAGTTATCCTCTAGAAATTTGTATGTTAAATATTTAAAAACAAATATGGGGAGATTCAAAGGCATATGACTAGGCCTATTTATAATAATTAGATGACAACTCAACTCCGATAAGAAACATAAGTAAATAATAAATATTATAACAGGAATCAAGACGAAGAAAGTTAACTAGACACAAAGAATCCTAAATATCAGAAGTGTTCTAATGAAAGTGCTACTCTACATCGAAAGAAGTCCATTAATATGTTCAAGCGTCGACGAAAAATAAAGGAATAGTATTTCAGAAGAGTTCAGAAGATACAGAAGATTCCAAGTGACTACTACAGAAAGATTTCAGTAAAAGAAAATATTGAAGACAAAGTTAGAAGCAAGAACAAGACAGAAAGATCACAACTATTAAAGTTAAAAGGTGAAGAATATTTATTTAATATGGCACAAATGAACCAGACAATACATTTGTTTGTCAACTAATTTAATAAATATTTATCACCTAGCTCAAGAGATTTTCAGACAGAAGACGAAAAGATTCAAGTCAAATCTACAGTGATGGTGCAGTGAAGAAACTAAATTAATTCTACTATCAAAAGTTAATTAATTATTTAATTTATCTACTTAAATTAATTCACCTTGAATTAATTTAATTTATAAATTATTTAATTAATAATTGTTAGAATTAATAAAGTTAAAAGAGCATTTTAATTTATCATTTAAAGAAAGTCTTGCTACATTAATTTAGAAAGTTCTACCTAGACCTTTTAAAAATCTTACCGAATTAAAACGGTAAGACCTTTTAAAAAAAGTCTTACCGACTAGAATCGGTAAGACTTTTCAAAAGTCTTACCGAAAAATTAAAAGTCTTACCGAGTGTTTAAAATCTTGTTCAGCTTATTTAAAAAGTCTTGCAGGCTTATTTATAAAGTCTTTTGATTTTTTAAATAAGTTTTATTCAAAAGTCTTGCCAGCTTTTTCCTCTATAAATATGAGGAGAATGCCTTCATTATTTGAGAGATTGAAAACATTCAAATTTCATAAATTTGTATGCATAGTAATATTCACAGATTTCTGTGCAAGTTTAGAATATAATTGTTAAACCCGAACACTTCATGTCGAAATTGTTCTAGAACTCTTTATCAATTATATACAGTTTTCATCAGATCAATTTTGTAATACTTTTCAATATTTCATTAAAATCAATATTTCGTGATTAATTAAAATATTATTTTAAATCCGAAATTTCACGATAAATTTAGATATTGTATTATGTTAGTATTGGTATCCTAGAGACAATACTTTTAATATTCTATTGAAAACAATTATGTCATATGATTATTTAATTAATATTTATTATATCTTTATTTACTGCGTCATAAATTGAAAGAATAATAAATATCCTTGGAATATTAATACGTAATATATGTCTTTAAGTATGTGACTTAAAAAAGAGATTATATGAATAGTATTTTATTCCTGAAATTCCCTAGTCAAGTATTATTATTTAAGGACAATAATAATGCAATAAGACTAGTATGTTTGTTGACAGATGACCACATCTCATTGGTCATAGGTATGGTGATACAAAAGTCAAAAACATAAGTGTATGTATCAATACAGGACACTGGAAAGACCCGCCGTGAGATTCTACATGTTAATACGTGTCATAAGAAATCTCACAGTGATAATGATGTAATGATCCTCTAACTTGAAATCATTATATTTCTATCCGAGAATTAATATACTTTGATTACACTCAAAGTTACCTTTAACCGAGTAATGATAAATGTGGACATTGGGTATGCTATGAATCATATGAGGAATATGAATGATAAATATAGGATTTAACACTCCAATTCTAGGAGTGATATTATTGGCCTCTTGATTGAATGAGACTATGAAATGCATGGTCATGCTCAAATATTGATTTGTTTAAATAGTCTACTCATTGATCAAGGAAATCGAGATTAAACGTTGAAGAAGATGACAATATACATGCATCGAGTTTGATCTATTATATAAGGTTAAATGGATTATATTACATGAAACATTATTCACGAAAGGTTTAATGGAATCACAAATTATTATTGTTACTTGGGTAACAATGATGTATTACTAGATGCCACTCATTGTTTATAATTTTATTATTAGATAATAAAATTATTGCCAACGTAATAATAATCTAAATGATCACACACAAAGAACGTCAAAACGGAGGTTTATTTAAATTATGAATTTAAATATATTATTGTTTAATCGAATTTAATTATTGAATTAATTAAGTGGGAGTTGATTAATTATATTAGAATTCAGATTTAATAAATATTATTATTATTCGAATTTAATTATTGAATTAATTAAGCGAGACTTGATTAATTATATTAGAATTCAGATTTAATAATAATAATAACCCAAAATCAGAATGGGTTTTGAAAACCACATGGATTAGGGTTAGGCCCAAAATCTCTCTATCCTCTATATATACATAATGATGTTCGGTTTTAGAGAAAAACCATAGCTGCTCAACATCAAGAGAGGCTAGAGAAAAGAAGAGAGAGAGGAAGAGGCAAACAATTCGGCTAGTACCGACTCCGGTGAACGTAGGACGATCGGGCGTTCGTGTTGACTTCTTTGGAGAGAATATATTTGCAACAAAGGGTTGTTGTGATTCATTTTTTTGGACCTCCATTTAACATCATACAGAAAGCTTTGTTAAGGTACAGACTTCTTCACCATAATCATCCAAAGTTATATATGTATCCTACGATAGGGTTTCATTTTTTTTATTGTTTTACGTTATATCCGCTGCGTTTTCATGCCCGAAACCCTTCATATTCAACCCCCCTTCTACAATATCAGGGACCAACACTAGTGCTTCTTGTATCGTATTATTAAAATAAATACGTAACAAATACAAATAAGCACATAACACCAAAATTCATTAATAAATACAATAAATATGAAAATAATATCTTTTTTTCTGGGAACATTATAAATAATATTATGTCCATAAAAATATTTTTCGGAATATTTTCCTGAAAAACTAATAAAATTAGAACCAGACAAACTGACTCAAAAATAAAAGTTCTCAGAAAATTATGAGAAAAATTCTAATATTATTTTACATTATTCTAATGACCCGTACAAAGTTTCAAATAATTCTAACAAGTGAAAGTATTTTATTTGATCAAAATATGATAAAGTTGTGTCCCTGATCTAAATAAAATACATATGGCCGTTGGGTGAAATAAATCAGCCCTTAAACTAAAGTTTTGACTTGAATAAAATTGTATACTAGTATTCCAATATATAAAATATAGTTGAGAGATTGTGGGAAGTTACTAGTGTATTTAAAATATTTTTCTTCGAATAAAAGATAAAATGAAACGCCGGGAGAAAAATTATATTTTAAAAATAGGCAAGAGTAAAAATTACTCAAATAATATTTTCACTGAGATAGATGATTTTTCATTCTGGTAGTTCCTTTAGAAAACATCTAATCTCAATAAACAATATTATCTGGAAAAAATTTATAATTTAAAGTACCAAAAAATCTTTACTCTGCCTTATTTGTATAGCAATAGTGTTCTAAAAAATATCATTACATGACATTTCTTTTTTGAAATTTTTGCTCTATACAAATAGAAGTTTTAGGAAAATAACCACTTATAGAAATTAACATTGAACTCTCTAAAATATCAATCAAATAATCTTATGAGATGTTACTAAGTGATTTAGTTATTTTCTAAAATCTATTTAAATTTAATAATATTAGACAAACATTAAAATACTAAACAAATTAGAAAATATGAAAAGAACAACATCCTTTCAATCGTTCCCTTTTTTATGTTTGTCAAAATATTATAAAATTTTAAAATGTGTGTGTAGGAGTTACAAGACTTATAGGATACCTCTAAAGCTTCCCCTTAGTGTATGCATGAGTTTTTGAAAAAGAAGAGAATAAATTTAAAAAAACCACATTTTTCTCTTCCCGTTAAGATATAGTAATTAACACCATATTTTCACATATTTTTTCTTCCACTTTTTGACATGACATTAAAAAGTAGAAAAAAAATGCATGTAAAGTATGTAGTTGACTTACAAATTGGGGACCGAAAAGTTAATTTTTGGTTTCCTTGAGAGACACAAATGTTGATTTTATACTTAAAAGGTATAATTTTGTCGTTATTCCATTTGTTCCTTTGTATACCTGTAGCTTCCTTTGAGAAAACATGCGGGGTCAGTTGGATTTTATTCTATCTTTTATGTTTGCTTCCCCTTTCTATTCAAAATTTTGAATTTTTTCAATTTTTTCTTTTCCCCTTTTTTGTTTCGAATTTTAGTTTAAAAACTTAATTCAAATTTTTTTTTTTTTATTTTCTTTTCTGATTTCCCTTTAGCCTCTTTCCATTTCCAAGTTTCCATTTATCACCTGTTAAAATTATGCATACTCATTTTAGTCGATATATATATGAATAAATTGAACAATATTTAAATTACAGAAAAATAAAGGACAAGAGAGAATAATTAAGCTATTTACATTCAAAAAGCATATAAAATGTTATACTCTTAATAGCTTAATCATACACTTTAAACAAAATAAGGAAATCCTAAGCTACTAGATATTCCGGGAAAAAGGGAAATGGGTACAACTGAAAATTTGCTAATAAATCAGTAAATTGATTTAAAGTTGGATAAATCAATAGACTGAGTAATAGACATTGGACAATTTGGACAAGAGCTAGCAAAAGCACTATCACAGTGCACTATTGAAACTGGAGGAGGAAAAGTCAAGGGGGAAGTCAACACATCATCTAACAAAAGTAACTAACCAACCAACATAGGCTTAAAACAACACTGGGCATAGAGATGAAGCAATGAGCACATGATCTAGGCAACCGAACCAAGTCCACTAGGCAGTGTGGGGAGAGTTCACCTTTGGCAACACGTGATCATTTTCAGGATTAGGCACATCTCCAAAATCAATAAAGTTTGGATCAATAGCCATGCCCATATGCCCATGAAACAAGTGGTTGAAACTCTTTTCAACTTGCCTCATCCTTGGTAGAGGCTGTTTGAACCAACATCATCAGAAAATCAATTCTTCCTTCTAACTGGGTAGACCAATTTTTGGTCGATTCTACCTCAGTTTTGGGAAGAGCAATTTTTGTAGTCAGAGAGTCCAACTTATGGGACAACATACCCAAATCACATACCTTAGGGGGCATACCAACGAAAATACACTCAGAAGGGACATAATCAGCCAACGGGACCCGAAACTTCACCATCTTATCAGAAATGATATTGTCAACACTTTTACCCGGATATTTTTGGAAATTAACTCCAACTGCCTCAAAGACAGTACTCAACAATTATGCATAAGGCATATACCCAGTTCGAGAAGCCTCAATCATGCACATAATGATCATATGTGGGGCACTAAAATAGATGCGGTTGTTAGAAAACAAATACATCAGTTTTAGGTCCACAAAGTCAAACAGATCATCGTGATTCTGTTTTGGGAGAACATTAGCACGGATGATGAAAGAGAGCAGCTGATACATGGGAGTAAAGTGAGTGTTAGAGATAGGCAAATTGTGTTGGAACATGAGGTCGTTTAAGTGTTCACCCGTTAATGTTGCAATGAACAAACGATACTCACGAACATTGAACACAAATTCTTTTGAAATATCCATGTTAAGCAAGGTGTTGACAACAGGGTTGAAATTTAGTGCCTTGCTTATTATCAAGTGATCTAACAGAATGGGCTTACTGTCAACCACCGAAGTAATAAAGGGAACACTATTTGCACCCTTGCCAATACCCATGTTACTGTAGAATTCACTAACCAGATTTGAATAAACCTTTTGTTAGTATTGGTGTCCTAGAGACAATACTTTTAATGTTTTATTGAAAATAATTAAGAATTATGCTATGTGATTATTTAATTAATATTTATTATGTCTTTATTTACTGCGTCATAAATTGAAAGAATAATAAATGTCCTTGGAATATTAATACGTAATATATGTATTTAATTATGTGACTTAAAAATAAGATTATATGAATAGTATTTTATTTCTCAAAATTTCCTAGTCAAGTATTATTATTTAAGGACAATAATAATGTAATAAGACTAGTATGTTTGTTGACAGATGACCACATCTCGTTGGTCATGGGTATGGTGATACTAAAGTCAAGAACATAAGTGTATGTATCAATACATGAAACAGGAAACACCCGCCGTGAGATTCTATATGTTAATAAGTGTCATAAGAAATCTCACAGTGATAATGATGTAATGATCCTCTGACTTGAAATCATTATATTTCTATACGAGAATTAATATACTTTGATTACACTCAAAGTTACCTTTAACCGGGTAATGATAAAGGTGGACATTGGGTATGCTATAAATCGTATGAGGAATATGAATAATAGATATAAGATTTAACCCTCCAATTCTAGGAGTGATATTATTGGCCTCTTGATTGAGTGAGACTATGAAATGCATGACCAAACTCAAATATTGATTTGTTTAAATAATCTACTGATTGATCAAGGAAACCGAGATTAAACGTTGAAGAGGATGACACTATACATGCCTCGAGTTTGATCTATAAATATAAGGTTAAAGGGATTATATTACATGGAATATTATTCACGAAAGGTTTAATTGAATCAACAACTATTATTGTTACTTGGATAACAATGATGTATTACTAGATGTCACTCATTGTTTCTAATTTTATTATTAGATAATAAAATTATTGCCAACGTAATAATAACCTAAAGGGTCACACACAAAAAACGTCAAAATGGAGTTTTGTTTAAATTACGAATTTGAATATATTATTATTTATTTGAATTTAATTATTGAAATAATTAAGTGAGACTTGATTAATTATATTAGAATTCGGATTTAATAAGTATTATTATTATTATTCGAATTTAATTATTGAATTAATTAAGTGGAACTTGATTAATTATATTAGAATTCGGATTTAATAATAATAATAACCCAAAATCAGAATGGGTTTTGGAAACCACATGGATTAGAGTTAGGCCCAAAATCTCTCTCTCTCTCTCCTATATATAAATAATGATGTATAGTATTAAGGTTTAATCATCAGATTTCGTTTTAGAGAAAAAACCCTAGCCGTTCAATATCAAAAGAGGCTAGAGAAAGAGAGAGAGAGAGAGAGAGAGAGAGAGAAAGAGAGGCAAGCAATTCGGCTAGTACCGACTCCGGTGATCGTAGGACAATCGGGCGTTCGTGTGAACTTCTTTGGAGAGCAGATCTTTGCAACAAAGGGCTTCTATGATTTATCTTTTCTAGACCTCCATTAAACAGCATACAGAAAGCTTTGTTAAGGTACAAACTTCTTCACCATAATCATCTAAAGTTATACATGGATCCTGCGATAGGGTTTCATTTTTTTATTGTTTTACGTTATATCCGCTGCATTTTCATGCCTAAAACCCTTCACCTTTTTATTCTTAAAGAAGATGAAGGGATCCCACTTGGATTGGTTGAACAAGATTCGTACTTCAGAACCTAAGGGTAGGTTGATAAAAGAGCCGGGTTGACCATTGTGTTTTAGGTAAAGGTATTTGGTAGTAGCTGGGTTGCTAACAAACTGTGGTGTGGAAGAGGCTTGCTTTTATTTCCTTTTAAAGTTTTTAGAGTCGGTAGAGAGAGAAGGTTCCATGGTGGAACCACAAGAAGGGTACCGAGCAAGTAAATAAAGGTTGGTGTGGTAGGAGTGGTGTATCCTTAACATGGAGAATAAGGAATGAAAATAAATAAAAGTAGAGAATGTATTTATATGGGAATAAAGGTGGTGTTAGGTTGGATATAGGAGACATAAGTAATTAAAGAGGTGAGGTCATCCTAAATAAATGGACACTTAGGGGCTAAGAGTCAACTAGTTTAGGGGGGTTTGTTAGGAATATATTCATTTGATGATGTACAAAATACTAGAATAGGATTCAGCATAGTTTATTTGTAATAAGTCTTTCTAGTTTTTGAATTTTACAATCAGAGTCTAGGTAGTCAACATTCTTGTACTTAGAAGACTTTCTGTAGAAATTGAAACCAGAGTCTAGATGGAGATCAGGGTCTGGGAAGTGATCAGAGTCTATAGACTATCAGAGTCTACAATCTGTCAGAGTCTATAAATGATCAGAGTCTATAGTCTATCAAAGTCTGTAGTCTGGCAGAGTCTAAAGATTTCAGAATCTATGAAGTCAAAGCTGAATTTAGAAGATGATTACAAAAAAGGAAAGTCTTCGAAGATAAAGCCAAAAATATTGAAGATATGTTATGGGAAGGAAGGAGAATTGCAAAAGGAAATTATCAGCTAATGATTAGGAATTATATTCCTATTGTAATTTGATTTTCTGTTATTAGTTGATAGGCAACTCTCTATATAAACACTCTATGTAACCTAATTATGTAGTGTGAAAAAATTCAAAGTTTTTGAGAGCATAGAGATAGAGAGAGTTGCTATGAGAAACACAGAGAAGATGCTAGGGTTTGTGTACGCCTTAGGAGAGTTTGTATTTACACATCAATAATACAATATGTTTTCATTCATTTCTTTGTGTTTAAACTATGTTCTATATTCAAGTATTTAATTCATGCTGAGTTGATTTTAATCAGGCAGAAAAATCACACAAGTATTCAACCCCCCCTTCTGTTTGTGCAACTAGGAAAATAATTGGTATCAGAGCCTAACGTTTAAAATCGATCAAATATGTCTGGTAACAAATATGGTAATTCTAAGATTCCTATGCCTAAGAGAAACGAGTACACCCACTGGAAGGTTACGATGTTGCACCATTTGGAAGCTACAGACCCTGACTATCTTGAAAGAATTCATGAAGGACCATATGTGCCCTTAAAGCTTGTGCCTCAAATCATTGAAGAAGGTAGAGTAACTAAAGAACACTTCATTGAAAAGCCAAAGGCTGAATGGATAAAAGAGGAAAAGGAGAATATCCTTAAAGAGGCAAATGTCAAAAACATTCTCTTTAACAATTTAGATTCTGTTCTTACATACTGTGTTATATCATGCAAAACTACTAAGGAGATGTGGACAAAACTTGAAGTGCATTGTCAAGGGACTAGAGATGTCAAGAAGAATGCTAGGTCTTTGCTAATTTAGGAGTATGAGTATTTTGAAGCTAAATCTGGAGAATCTATTACTGAGATGTATGATAAGTTTACAAAACTCTTGAATGAGATGGCTATGCTTGGTAAGATTTATGATTCTGAAGATACAAACACCAAGTTTCTGAGAGCACTTCCTGAAGAGTGGGACAACAAAACAACAGCCATAAGAGAAGCTAAAGATATGGATGACATAACTCTAGAAGAATTGTATGGCAGACTCAAGACATATGATTTAGAGATGCAACAAAGGAATAATAAGAAATCTGTAAAGAAAAAATCCCATGTCAACAACCTATTGAAGAAGTTTGATATATAAGACTGTGCAACTGCCAAAAATTCCATGTCAACAACCACTAAGCTAGACTCTAACCCAAAGGGTAAGAAAGTTAACAACACTAGCTATAGTGGTATGATTGGCTCATTGTTATTTTTAACTACAAGTAGACCAGATATAATGTTTGCAACATGCCTGTGTGATAGATTTCAAGCTAACCCAAGAGAATCACATTTGTTAGATGTAAAAAGAATTTTTAGATATCTTAAGGGTGCATAAACACTTGGACTTTGGTATCCTAGAGAGTCAGATTTTTTACTAATTGGTTATTCAGACTCTGACTATGCAGGATGCAAAGTTGACAGGACAATGCTAATTTCTTGGGAACAGGTTAATTTCTTGGTTTAGCAAGAAACAACAAACAGTTTCAACCTCAACAGCTGAGGCTGAATACATAGCAGCTGGAAGTTGTTGTGCTCATATTCGGTGAATGAAAAATCAGTTACTTGATTATGGACTAAAATTCTCAAATATTACTATGTATTGTGACAGTACTAGTGCTATTAAAATTGCAGAGAATTCAATCCAATATTCCAGAACAAAGTACATTGATGTCAAGTATCATTTTATTAGAGAACATGTTGAAAATGGTATTGTGACACTTCACTATGTTCCAACTCACAGACAGATTGCAGACATATTAACCAAACCACTTGATGAATCTACTTTTCTCAAACTCGTAGGTGAGTTAGGTAAGTTAAATAAGTAAGTGATCTATCATAAAGGAAGCAAGGTATGTATTTTAATTATAGTCCCTAATTTCTCAAACTATGATTTGTTCTTACAAAATTATTGAGGTAATGTATCTTGATAGAGTCTAACTCCTAGACTCTGATGAGTCTGTTGACTCTGACGAGTCTGTAGACTCTGACGAGTCTGTAGAATCTGAGAATGTTATAAGCTCATAGACTCTGAAACGGTTAACATTCACGCCTGCAGACTCTGATTACGTTTAAACTGTACAAATGACTTGAAATAGGCGGTAACAATTACTTTTGACTGGTGACAGGCTGTAGACTCATGTGTATTGTATGAACCACGTGTTTACAAGAAGGTTAGTGGGAGCCATGTGGCATTCCTAGTACTATATGTTGATGATATATTACTAATAGGGAATGACATTCCTTCTCTACAGACTGTGTACACTTGGTTGAGAAATAATTTCTCAATGAAAGACTTAGGCGATACGACCTATATATTAGGGATCAGGATCTATAGAGATAAATCAAGGAGATTGATCGGCCTAAGTCAGAGTACATACATTGACAAAGTTTTGCATCGATTTGGAATGCAAGAGGCTAAAAGGGATTTGTCCCATTGTCTCATTGGATATCGATCTCGAAAGAAAATAGTCCTAAATCATTGGATGATAAGGACCGTATGAGTAAAGTTCCATATGCATCGGCAATTGGTTCTATAATGTATGCAACGATATGTACTCGTCTTGATGTCTCGTCTGCTTTAAGCATGACGAGTAGATACCAGTCTAATCTAGGCGAAGATCACTAGACGGTAATCAAGAAAATTCTTAAATACTTGAAGAGGACAAAAGATCAATTTTTGGAATATGGAGGAGAAGATAAGTTGGTTGTAAAAGGTTACACCGATGTTAGTTTCTAGACATACAACGATCATTTAGTGTTCATGTCTAACTTTGTGTTTTATCTATTTAAATTGAGATGTTGTATGCTGGAATGGTTCACAACAGAGACATTTGTTGATTCTACAATAGAGCTTGAGTATATTGATGCTTGTGAAGCAGCCAAGGAGACTGTTTGGGCATGTCCTTAGGAGATATCACCTAATTAGTGAGATTAGTGATCAAGGAGATATACATATATGTAAAGTGCATACTAATAATAATATTGCAGACCCATTGACTAAGGCTTTGTCGCAGCAAAAGCACAAAAGTCACACTAGTTCCATGAGTATTGGATACTTGGGTAATTAACTCTAGTGCAAGTGGGATATTGTTAGTAATTGTGCCCTAGAGACAATTACTTTTATATTTTAAGGAAAATATTTTATTATTAAGTATTATGTTTTATTGATTATTATTTATTTATTATGTTTTATTTACTACGTAATAAATTGAAAGCATAATAAATGTCCTTGGAATTTTGATATGTATTATATATCTTTAAGTATGTGACTTAAAAATGAGATTATATGAAAAGTATCTTATCCCTAAAATTCTCTAGTCAAGTATTATTATATAAGGACAATAATAATGCAATAAGACTATTATGTTTGTTGACAGATGACTGTTGGGTTCCGAGGCATAAAATGCAGCGGATTAAACGTAAATATAACAAAAATTCGGAACCCTAAACGCAGGATCATGTATAAGTTCGGACTGATTATTGTGAAACGGAATCATACCTTTTCTTGGTCTTGACTTCTACGAACTCAACGGAGATCCTAGCTTTCACGACTTGTGTCTTCTTCTCGAAAACACCTCTACGGTATCCACACGAGCACCTTCAAGAACGTCTCACGATCTTATTTATGGAATGGATGTACTAGCCTCCCTTTTGATGATTTCGAAATTTGTTCTTCTTTCTGCCTTCTTCTCCTTGCTGCTGCCTGCTGCCTCTAGAGTTTGTTTTTTTTTTTTCAAAAACGTTATCCCTCTTAACCCTATCATTATCTATTTATAATGCTGGTTAAGAGGCCCAATCAGCAACCCATAACAGCAAAGCCTAACCCATGTAGGTTTAGGATTAAATAATAAAAACCGAATTTTTATTATTTAATTAATAACTAAGTCATACTTAATTATTAAGGGCAGAATTCAAATTCGAATTATATTATTTCAATTAATTAAGTCTCACTTAATTAATATAATAAAATTCAAATAATCATCAATTAATTTAAATCTATAATTTAAATTAACTATTCCTTGAAGTGCTCTATGTGTGTGACCCTATAAGCTATTGTTTAATTAGCAATAATTTTATTCTCCAATAAAATTATAAACAATGAGCGGTATCTAGTAATACATCATTGCTACCCAATTAAATAATAATTAAATCGTGATTCGATAAAACCTTTCATGATTAATGTTTCCGTGTAATATAATCCCTTTAACCATATATATTATAGATTAAACTCGAGGCATGTATTTAGTCATCCTCTTCAACATTTAATCCGGGTTTACTTGATCCGTGAGTAGACTATGAAAACAAATCATTATTTGAGCACAGCCATGCATTTTATAGTCTCACTCAATCAAGAGACCAATAATATCTCTCCTAATTATAGGAGGGTTAAATCCTTTATCTATCATTCATATTTCTCATACGACTCATGATATACCCGATGTCCACTTTTATCATTACCCGGTCAAAGGTAACTTTTAATGTAGTCAAAGTATATTAATCCTCGTACAGAAATATAATGATCTCAAGTCAGAGGATCATTACACCATTATCACTGTGAGTCTTTCTTATGACTTTATTAAACATGAAGAATCTCACTGTGGGTCTGTCCAGTACCATGTACTCCTGCATGTACCTATGTGTTGACTTTAGTATCCCCATACTTATAACCAATGAGATGTGGTTATCAGTCAAACAACATACTAGTCTATTTATGTATTATTATTGTCCTATAATAATAATACTCGACTAGGGACATTTAAGAATATGATCTATTATATAATCTCAAGTTCAAGTCATGTACTAAACTATACAATGTGTATCATGATTCTAAGGACATTTATTATGCTAACAAATATATCGCAGTAATTAAAGTCATAATAAATATGTTTATTGAATAATCAAATGATATAAAGGTCTATTGTATTGCCTCTAGGGCACCTACACTAACAATCTCCCACTTGCACTAGAGCCGATCACCCATGTATCTAATACCCATGGAACTAGTATGACCGTCATGCTTCGTCTGCGACAAGCCTTTGGTCAGTGGGTCTGCAATGTTATCATTTGTGTGCACTTTACATATGTGTATGTCACCCCTTTCATTAATCTCTCGAATGAGGTGATATCTCCTGAGTATGTGTTTGGTTCGGGAGTGAGATCTAGGTTCTTTAGCCTGTGCAATGGCTCCATTATTATCGCAGTATATTTCAATGGGATCTGCGATCGATGGAACCACTCCCAAATCGGTAATGAATTTTCGAATCCAAACAGCTTCCTTAGCCGCTTCACAAGCTGCAATGTACTCAGCCTCCATTGTAGAATCAGCTACTGTTTCTTGCTTTAAACTCTTCCAACTTACAGCACCTTCGTTTAGACAAAACACAAAACCAGACTGTGATACAGTATCATCCCTGTCTGTTTGGAAACTTGCATCGGTGTAACCCTTTACAACCAGTTTCTCCTCTCCTCCATACACCAAGAATGAATCTTTAGTCCTTTTCAAGTACTTTAGAATATTCTTGACAGCCGTTCAGTGACCTTCACCTGGATTAGATTGGTATCTGCTCGTCATGCTTAAAGCATACGAAACATCTGGGCGAGTACATATCATTGCATACATGATGGATCCAATTGATGAGGCATATGGAACCTTACTCATGTCGTCCTTCTCATCCAATGATTTTGGACACTGATCTTTAGAGATCGTTATCCCTTGAGACACGGGGACATATCCCCTTTTTGCATTTTGCATACCAAAACGATGCAAAACCTTATCGATGTATGTACTCTGACTTAGACCGATCATCCTTCTAGATCTATCCCTATAGATCCTCATTCCTAGAATGTAGGATGCTTCACCTAAGTCTTTCATAGAGAAGTTGCTCCCTAACCAAATCTTAACAGCCTTGAGAGAAGGTATGTCATTCCCCATTAGTAGTATGTCATCAACATACAATACTATGAATGCCACATGGCTCCCACTAACCTTCTTATAAACACAAGGTTCATCTTCGTTTTGAACAAAGCCATACTCTTTGACTGTTTCATCAAAACGGATGTTCCATCTCCTAGAGGCTTGCTTCAATCCATAAATGGATCGACGTAATTTACATACCTTGCTAACATTCCTTGGATCGAGAAAAACCTTCAGGTTGTGTCATGTACACATCCACATCCTCTTCAAGGCTTCCATTAAGGAAGGCTGTTTTGACATCCATTTGTCAGATTTCATAATCATGGAATGCTGCAATAGCAAGCAAAATCCTTATGGACTTGACCATAGCCACTTGTGAGAAAGTTTTATCATAGTCAATACCATGAATTTGTTTGAAACCTTTTGCAACCAGCCTTGCTTTATAGGTCTGAACATTTCCATCCATGTCAGTTTTGTTCTTGAAAACCCATTTGCACCCTATGGGTTTTACCCTTTCAGGTGGATCAACCAAAGACCATACTCGGTTTTCGTACATGGAATCCATCTCGGATTTCATGGCTTCTAGCCATCTCTTAGAGTCTGGACTGTTCATAGCATCTTGGTATGTGAGAGGCTCATCTTCATTTATGAGCATCAAATCACCACATTAAGTCAAGAGAAATCCATATCTCTCTAGCTCATGGCGAATTCTACCAGTTCTACGAACAACTTGTGTTTGTTGAGCATTATCATTATCCTGCTCCTGTTCCACTTCAGGTTCAATGCTATTTTGTGGTTCTCGATCTTCATCGAGGTCTATAGTTCTCCCACAGTTTCTTTTGGAAACAAAATCTCTTTCCATGAAAACAGCGTCTCGAGCAATAAACACCTTCTGCTCAGAAGGACTATAAAAATAATACGCCTTTGTTTCTTTAGGGTATCCCACAAAATTGAACTCTTCAGATTTAGGTCCAAGCTTATCAGATACTTGACGCTTCACAAATGCCTTGCATCCCCAAACTTTCATAAAGCTCATGCCTGACCGTATCTTCTCCCATATCTCATATGGAGTCTTTTGAACCTTCTTAGTAGGAACACAGTTAAGTGTGAAAGCTGCTGTTTCTAGAGCATAACCCCAGAAACTAATTGGAAGATCTGCATGACTCATCATCAATCGCACCATGTCCAACAAGGTGCGATTTCTCCTCTCTGAAACTCCATTCCATTGAGGTGTACCTGGCGGAGTGAGTTGTGATACAATACCACACTCCTTTAAATTATCTTTAAATTCTGTGCTCAAGTATTCTCCACCACGATCAGATCGTAAGATTTTAATACTTGTGCCTCCGCCAATTTGCTTCTCTACTTCAGCCTTGTATTCTTTGAACTTTTCAAAAGAATCGGATTTATTCTTCATAAGATATACATATCCATATCTACTGAAATCATCAGTAAATGTTATGAAGTAGTAGTAGCCTCCTCTAGCCATCACACGCATTGGGCCGCATACATCACTATGTATTAGCTCCAGATGTTCAGTGGCCCTTTGACCCTTACCAGTGAAAGGGGCTTTAGTCATTTTACCAAGCAAACAAGATTCGCATTCTTGGTATGATTCAAAATCAAACTTATCCAAATATCCATCCTTATGTAATTTGGATATGCGTTTCTCATTTATATGGCCTAGACGACAATGCTAGAGGTATGTTTGATTTGAGTCATTAACTTTAAGTCGTTTGTTTTCTATATTACAGACAGGATTATCTAAGTCAAGAACCATTAAACAAACGCGCAACACCATAGGTTAAATCATTCAAAGCAAAAGAGCAACTGTTGTTCTTTATTGGAAACGAAAAACCTTTCTTGTCCAAACAAGAAACAAAAATAATGTTTATGCGAATCGCAGGCACATAATAACAATTTTCCAGTTCTAAAACTAGCCCAAAGGGCAAAGATAAATAATATGTTCCTACAGCTAAAGCAGCAACTCTTGCTCCATTGGCAACTCGTAGGTCCATTTCTCCTTTAGCCAATGTCCTACTTCTCTGCATTTCCTGCACATTTATACAAATGTGAGAAGCACATCCAGTATCCAATACCCAAGATGTAGAAATAGACAGATTGACTTCTATAACATATATACCTGAAGTAGAAGCTTGCTCATCCCTCTTCTTCTTCAGATCCTCCAAGTAAACTGAACAGTTTCTCTTCCAGTGACCAGTTTTTTAGGACCTGACTTTGGCTTGGGTGTAGAATCAGAACCTGTCTTCTTCTTACCCTTCCACTTGCCTTTCCCTTTGGCCTTACCTTTATTGCCCACCATCAGTATGGGAGCAGGTTCAGCCGTCTTCATGTTGGTCTCATATGTTCTCAATATAGCCAACAATTCAGTAGGTGTTTTGTCAAATTCATTCATATTGTAGTTTATGATAAACTGGGTGAATTTGTTGTTCAAAGAATTCATGATTTGGTCAATACCAATTTCCTGAATTATCAGGAAACCCAAAGTTTCAAGGTACTCAATGTAACCAATCATCTTCAGAACATGTGGGCCAACTGGTTCACTTGCCCCTTGTTTGCAATTAAAGAGTGACTTACTCGTGTTGAACCTTTCTTGATGAGTTTGGCTTGCAAACATGCTTTGCAAGTGCTCATAGATAGTATATGCATCCATATGCACATGCTGTCTTTGAAGCACAGCACTCATAGTTGCCAACATAAGACATGCAACATCAGTTGCATCATTCTCATCCTTTGTGTGGGCCGCTCGTTCCTCAACAGTAGCGCCTTCAGGAAGGGGACCTGTCGGAGGAATATCAATGACATGAAGCTTGCGCTCCTGCCTGAGGATAATCCTCAAATTCCTCTGCCAGTCTAGGAAGTTGTTTCCTCCTGTCAGCTTATCCTTCTCAAGGACTGATCGTACGGATAGTGTGTTTGTGTTGTTTGCCATTACTTGGTATCTACAATGTTAAAAGCACAAAATAAACATTAGATTGTCTGAGTTATTTATTATGTTCAAATGATTATGATACATTCATAATATATCTCCCAGTATTTTTATCAAATCAATAGCCCATACTATTAATTTGGAAAGTATATCCCATAATTCTTTCTAGTGAGCCAAGATCCATATTTCGTCATGTCCAAAGACAACCACTGGAAGTCCTTAAAAATGATTATTTAGGTAGACAACGGTTGTCAATTATATCATATATAATTCTTGGATAGTTTGGTGAGCAACGATTGATCTTATCTATCTAATAGATTTTTAACCAAACTCTATGCTTCTAAGTTCATAATGGTTGAATATAACCGTTTACTTTCACCTTATTATGACGAGTCAGTTAAGTTTGACCCAATGATACAACGGCCGAATATAACCGTTTATATTCGTCGCATCTCACCATGATAGATAGGAGTCCCCTGCCTCTGACAGTCTTTCCCCTAATCGATCTAGGATTCGATGAGTGTTCATTCATTGGAAAGCATCCGATTAAAACTTAATATTTTGTTAAGGGGTTTATAAAATTTATGACGATCATGATCACATCATGAAGAGATCCTCAATTTTTCCTTGAACTAAATATTTCAAATTGACATCTTAAATTGTTCATTTCCCAGGTAGATGGAGGATACCAGTGGTCACACTTAAAACCCATCAGTCTTACGAATACGCATATCCGTTTTTGTCAGAAAATCCCAATTATAGATATCAAAAGCCATATTCAATTCCGTGTTTTAAAAATCCATATTTCATAAACACAAGAATCTCATGATCGTTTATTAATTTTAAAATCTTAAATCGTTACAGATTTTATCTTGTTTAGCATGGCAAGCATGGCATGGGTGACGTATCTAATACATGCATACATCATTAATCTAATTAAAGCATGCATCTTCTACTCTACACATACATTCATACATCAATATGTAAAGTGCAGTATGTAAACGTGCTTGGTTATGGCCCCTTTCCTATGTGATCCTTTCGAGCTAATGAAAGGATCAAAGTCAATATATGGTGGTAAAATATAAATACAATTACATGTCTTCATTCTTCTTGTATCCATGGGTGATTGCTCCTCTTCTTGGATCATCCTTCAATCTTCAAGTACATTACATGGAATAATTGAATACAACCTATACTAATGTACTTACATAAGAAAACTCGAGTTACATTCGAGGTTAAACAATTACAAGAATGAAGAAAACGACATGCAAGTCGTATTTATAAAACCAAAACCAAAAACCATTAATCTAGGGGTCCAAAGGCCATAACCAGCACCATGCTCAAGTACACAACAAAAAATAATGCGGGGGTCTGGGGGCGGCAGCCCCGGGCTGGGGTCGAGCTGCTAGGTCAGCTCGAAATCAAATTATTTTTTTTATTTTCGAAGACCAGTCCTATTCAGAAATCATCAATTTCTGAACTACAGATCATATCTGTTGGCATTTTTCCCCATTGCAACTTATGCAGTTTCAGAAGCATGTATCATATACATACTTATCATATCCCAGTTAACAAATCATGTCCAACACAATCTGTCCACCAGTTTATATCACTATACAAACTGACCCTCATTCATATAACAGTTTTTTAATCATACATATCATGTCATAACAGATTATAACATTGCAGTAGAATGGCAGTCTCAAACAGGCATGGCAGTAACAAAGCAGTAGCATGGCAGTGGCATA
Organism: Oenanthe sinensis; assembly: GCA_028671895.1. Lineage (NCBI taxonomy): Eukaryota > Viridiplantae > Streptophyta > Magnoliopsida > Apiales > Apiaceae > Oenanthe > Oenanthe sinensis. Next base: position 26,356,998 of record CM053806.1, read on the forward strand.
ACAGATTATGACAAAGCAGTAGCATGGCATAGCAGTCACCAAAACAGGCATGTATGCATCAAATACATAAAACACGTAACCAAATCAGTCCCTTATACACGTAACTCTGATGCCATTATTGGGTTCCGAGGCATAAAACGCAGCGGATTAAACGTAAATATAACAAAAATTCAGAACCCTAAACGCAGGATCATGTATAAGTTCAGACTGATTATTGTGAAACGGAATCATACCTTTTCTTGGTCTTGACTTCTACGAACTCAACGGAGATCCTAGCTTTCACGACTTGTGTCTTCTTCTCGAAAACACCTCTATGGTATCCACACGAGCACCTTCAAGAACGTCTCACGATCTTGATTATGGAATGGATGTACTAGCCTCCCTTTTGATGATTTCGAAATTTGTTCTTCTTTCTGCCTTCTTCTCCTTGCTGCTGCCTGCTGCCTCTAGGGTTTGTTTTTTTTTTCAAAAACGTTATCCCTCTTAACCCTATCATTATCTATTTATAATGCTTGTTAAGAGGCCCAATCAGCAACCCATAACAGCAAAGCCTAACCCATGTAGGTTTAGGATTAAATAATAAAAACCAAATTTCTATTATTTAATTAATAACTAAGTCATACTTAATTATTAAGGGCAGAATTCAAATTCGAATTATATTATTTCAATTAATTAAGTCTCACTTAATTAATATAATAAAATTCAAATAATCATCAATTAATTTAAATCTATAATTTAAATTAACTATTCCTTGAAGTGCTCTATGTGTTTGACCCTATAGGCTATTATTTAATTAGCAATAATTTTATTCTCCAATAAAATTATAAACAATGAGCGATATCTAGTAATACATCATTGCTACCCAATTAAATAATAATTAAATCGTGATTCGATAAAACCTTTCATGATTAATGTTTCCGTGTAATATAATCCCTTTAACCATATATATTATAGATTAAACTCGAGGCATGTATTTAGTCATCCTTTTCAACATTTAATCCGGGTTTACTTGATCCGTGAGTAGACTATGAAAACAAATCATTATTTGAGCATGACCATGTATTTTATAGTCTCACTCAATCAAGAGGCCAATAATATCTCTCCTAATTATAGGAGGGTTAAATCCTTTATCTATCATTCATATTTCTCATACGACTCATGATATACCCGATGTCCACTTTTATCATTACCCGGTCAAAGGTAACTTTTAATGTAGTCAAAGTATATTAATCCTCGTACAGAAATATAATGATCTCAAGTCAGAGGATCATTACACCATTATCACTGTGAGTCTTTCTTATGACTTTATTAAACATGAAGAATCTCACTGTGGGTCTGTCCAGTACCATGTACTCCTGCATGTACCTATGTGTTGACTTTAGTATCCCCATACTTATAACCAATGAGATGTGGTTATCAGTCAAACAACATACTAGTCTATTTATGTATTATTATTGTCCTATAATAATAATACTCGACTAGGGACATTTAAGAATATGATCTATTATATAATCTCAAGTTCAAGTCTTGTACTAAACTATACAATGTGTATCATGATTCTAAGGACATTTATTATGCTAACAAATATATCGCAGCAATTAAAGTCATAATAAATATGTTTATTGAATAATCAAATGACATAAAGGTCTATTGTATTGCCTCTAGGGCACCTACACTAACAATGACCACATCTCATTGGTCATATGTATGGTGATACTAAAGTCAAGAACATAAGTGCATGTCTCAATGAATGGCACTGGAATGACCCACCGTGAAATTCTACATGTTAATAAGTGTCATAAAAAATTCTCACTGTGATAATGATGTAATGATCCTCTGACTTGAAATCATTATATTTCTATACGAGAATTAATATACTTTGATTACACTAAAAGTTACCTTTAACCGGGTGATAATAAAAGTGAACATTGGGTATACTATGAATCGTATGAGAAATATGAATGATAGATAAATGATTTAACCTTCTTATTTAGGAGTGATATTATTGGCTTCTTGATTGAGTGAGACTATAAAATGCATGGTTGTACTCAAATATTGATTTGTTTAATAGTCTACTCATTGATCAAGGAAACCCGGATTAAATGTTGAAGAGGATGACACGATACATGCCTCGAGTTTGATCTATAATATAAGGTTAATGTGATTATATTACATGGAATATTATTCACGAAAGACTTAATCGAATCTTTGATTTTATTATTATTACATGGGTAGCAACGATGTATTACTAGATGCCGCTCATTGTTTACAATTTTAATTAGATATTAAAATTGTTGCCAACGTAATAATAACCTACAGGGTTACATACAAAGAATGCTTGAAGGAGAAATAATTTAAATTATGAATTTAAATTATATAAGTAATTTATTTTATTTATGATATTGATTAAGTATGACTTAATTAATTATATAAATAGAATAAATGAAATATTTAAACTAATTCTAAAATTAGTAATTAATTAATTAAGTGAGACTTAATTAAATAATTTAGAATTTTGGATTAGTATTAATTATAATTAGAAAACTTATTACTCTCTCTATATAATCTCTTTATGGGCTGATTTAATAGTAAGACACATATTTTTCTAAAATCCTAGCCGTTTTGAGAAAAGAGGAAGATAGAGAGAGAGAGAGAGAACCAGTTTTCGGGTGCTAGTGCACATCAATCCTTCATGAAAAGTGTTCGTGTGGATGTCGTAGAACGTAGATAGCGTGAGCGGGATACGTGGTGATTAAACAAACTTTGGACCTCCATTAATCTTCCATTGATGAACTATTAAAGCTTTTTAAAGTATTTGTTCTTAATCTCTGAATTAAATCTTTTTTTTCGCATGGATCCTATGGAGGGTTTCGATTTATATTACGTTTTGTATTTAATTTTTTTGTTTAACGCTGCGTTTGTGCCTCGAAACCTTTCAGGATTCTCATGAAGAAATTTTACACTCAATTCTATCAAAGTCTATTCACCTTGAGGAGGAAGTGTCAAGCACAAACAATCAAAGATGGTGACACTCAGACTCTGGCTTCTAATGAAGTCATAATGAAGCAATCAGAGTCTAGAGTAGACCCTGAGACTGGAATACTAGAGACAACAGACTTTGGAAAGAAAGAAGAAGCTTGTAAGGGTTCAGGGTCTGTTGTTACTCACCCCTTGGTGGAAACTCCTAGCCTTCAGACATTTGAAGGGGTTCCCCTCCATCAAGGTGGTTCAGGTATTGAAGAAACTAATTTTTCTCTCACCCCCTCATTTGTAGTACTTTTGAGTGCATCTATCCAAATGAGTGAAAAAATAAATGAGAGGCTGACACTGGTCCAAGTAAAAGGAGAGGTAGACAAGGCTGTAGAGAGCCTGAGTGAGAAAGAGAGAGTGGGTGCCCAACCCCACTGTGAGGATGAGAGACTAGGGTATCATGAACCTAGCTTTACTTATTGGGATCAAGATTTTCCTAAGAGTTGGTCCAATGAGTTGGGACAGGGGATTGATGAAAATTCTTTTCTTTTAATAATGCAGATTGGGAAAAAGGAGGAGGCTCTAGCTTCATAAAAGTCATTCACACAAAGGCCACAACATCATTTGGTGGATTCTCTAGCAAGAAGAGCAGAAAGAGTCATGAAGGCTTTGGTGGATCCAACTATCATTCCAACTGAGACTACAAAATTGAAGTCAGAAGAACCACTATTGATCATGCCTATAAGGGCTAGGCTTCTAGAGTCTACAGACTCTGATCACTCTAAGGAGGAGTCAGGGTCTATAGTCCCTTTTGTAGTTTTAGAGTCTACACCACCACCAAAGTCTACACCTCCAGTTACTAAGATTGAGCCTGTTGATGAGGATTGCACTTCTGAAGATGATGGACTAGTTAATCCATCTTTTGTTTATTTTGATCAAGTGTTTCCTCAGTCTTGGGAGTCTGCACAATAAAAGGTCATAGATGATAAAGCAACCTTTGACTGCACTTTGAGTATTCCTCACTCTGCAAGACTTAAGGCCTCTCGGAAAAAATCTTTTCTATAAAAACATGGTCACTATCCTGGTGAAGCAGATCAAGCAATCGTTGCAGATGTTCAGATTGAGACAGAGAATGTTGTTTCCCAATTGGCTAGTGTGGTGAAGGATATATCTCATATTCAAACCAAACTTACTGGTGTTGATAATACTACTTCTCTGCTCAAGACTCAATTTGATAAAATCCAATCCTTTCAATTATCCAAAGAGGTATCTTTCAAGGATGTTATTACTGATATTACTGCAAATCAAGCTCAGCTTCAAATCAAAGTCTCTGCTCTAACTACCAAGGTTGACCAATGATTGCTGCACATGCCAATATCTCCACAGTACTTGAACAAATTCTGTTGGCTGTCACCAGTAGTGATGATGTCAAAAAGGGGGAGAAGAAAGGTGATTCTTCCAGGAGAAATAAGGATGATGTATGCAAGGATGAGAAAATGGAGTTAAAAGGAGGAGAGATTATGACGATGGTGGTGATAGTTCTCATGGTCCTAGAGGTCCTGGTGGTGTACCATTCAAACATTCTGGAGTGGCTATATTATCAAAATCTCAAACACATCAGTCAGGGACTGGACATGGGAAGTCAGAGTCTAAGTCAGACTCTGATAAGCAAAAGAAGAAGTCAGACTCTGATGAGCCCAAAGAACCTACTTACTGGCAATGTAGTCAATTTAATCTGCAACTGAGAGCCAAAAAGAAGACATGACTTGGACGCTTTAAAGAATCAGATATTGATATAACATTAATCTATCCACGGATCCTCAATCCTTGACAAATAGGTAATTTGAAAAGATCACACAAAAGTACTTAAACAAAGTGGTGTCTACTCAAATTGTTTATAATTTTTTTGAAAGAAAGATGCCAAAAGGTACAAAGAAAGTAAAAAATGAGATGCTTGTGTACTTCATGGAATGAGGATCTATTAGATGGATAAGTCAATCAAATTTCATCTTTTTCAAATAGGCCGAGGAATTGAAGTATATTAGATTTCTCCTACAAATAGCTTATGAAGTAAATAAAAGCAAAGAAGCTGTCACTCACAAATGGTTCAAAGAAATTGACAGGAAGCTGACTCTGCACAGATAGGCAAATCGACAAATAGGCAAATTTTCTTTAAAATATGTTGATGCTGAAGGAAATGTTCAAATCATGCCAGTAGAAGAAAAGAAAATTAAATTTCAAGAAGGTGTGGGTCATTACTTTAGATTTCAACCTATGAGTGGGAAAGTTAGTGTTCTGATGTTGAAGGATTTGAAGGAACAAGAAAGCAGTACAAATGATCTGAGAGCAGCTTATTGTCAAATCAAATGTTTGAATGAATAAATGAAGAAATTAAAGAAGTATGTTAGTGAAGCTCTTGCTATTGTGGAGGAAAATATGTTGAATTCATTTTTGAAGAATAATCCAGCCTTTGAAAAGATTAAGTAAGAAGTAATTCTTTTTCCTTATACAGTTTTATTGTTCTACAGTAATTGTTTTATTCTTTAGTTTTGACATCATCAAACCTTGATTTATGCTTACATTTTATAAAGCATAAATAGGGGGAGATTGTTAGGAATATATTCATTTGATGATGTACAAAATACTATAACATAATTTAGCATAGTTTATTTGTAATAAATCTTTTTAGTCTCTGAATTTTATAATCAGAGTCTAGTTAGTCAACATTCTTGTACTTAGAAGATTTTCTGTAGAAAGTGAAACTGGAGTCTAGATGGAGATCAGAGTCTGGGAGGTGATCAGAGTCTATTGACTATCGGAGTCTACAATCTGTCAGAGTCTATAAATGATTAGAGTCTATAGTCTAGCAGAGTCTGAAGATTTCAGAGTCCATGAAGTCAAAGCTGAATTTGGAAGATGATTACAGAAAATGGAAGTCTTCGAAGATAAAGCCAAAAATATTGCAGATATGCTATGGGAAGGAAGGAGAATTTCAGAAGGAAACTGTCAGCTAATGATTAGGAATTATATTCCTATTGTAATTTGATTTTTTGTTATTAGTTGATAGGCAGCTCTCTATATAAACACTCTATGTAACCTAATTATGTAGTGTGAAAAAAGTCGAAGTTTTTGAGAGCATGGAGATAGAGAGAGTTGCTGTGAGAAACACAGAGAAGCTGCTAGAATTTCTGTACACCTTATGAGAGTTTTTATTTACACATCAATAATACAAACAGTTTTAATTCATATCTTTGTGTTTAATCTTTGTTCTGTGTTCAAGTATTTAATCCATACTAAGTTATTTTAATCAGGCACAAAAATCACACAAGTATTCAACCCCCCCTTCTACTTGTGCAACTGGGAAAACAGGGTTAAATCAGAAATTGTCTAAAGACAGGGGACAAACTGTCTAATTAGTTTAAATGGAAGGTAAGCCTAAGTCTAATTAATTTTATAACCCCAAAATTGTTAGGCCTGGCCTGTAAAATGGGCTTAAGGACAAGTTTTGGGTTAAAGGGACATGGTTTGGTTTGGATAAGTCCATTTTTCAAAATTAAACTAAGTGATCAAGTAAATTTCATTTTAATCTTGTTCTAATTTTGCTCTATTTGATCACATAAATTCAATTTTAAGGTATTTTTATCTATTCTAAATAATTCATATTTGTTCAATTTTATCTGGATTAAAATATTGTGATCAGTTTAGAAGCACATAAGTAAGTAATAAGTAACTTATTAAACTCACACATGTAATATGTTCACTAGGTGACTAGTTCACCCTGGGAACAGATCAAGGGAGCCTCGCAGGAGCCCCCAAGCAGTCCATAGGATCAGCCGTATAAGTATGTATAGTGTTAATCCTAATATTATGCACATAGCACATATAAGTGTCTAAATAATCCTGTGATTAGAGACAAATTAGTGAGAGTTTTAGATTAACTTAGCTAAGATTTTTTGTGGTAAGAAACTATCTCATAAATAAATCTCAAAATCCTGGTTAAGTAGAACTTAGATGCCAAGGAATTTGAGTCACTCCTTACTTTGTAAACAAAGTGTGAAGGAGGCCCGCTTGAACACCTTCGTGTAACCAATTTGGATAGGAAAATTTATTTAAGAAATAATTTTCTTATTTTCAAAAATCCTCTACTTAAGCATTTTACTCAATCACTTGATCAGTAACAAGTTTAATTCAATTTTATCCTCATTTTATCTTACTTAGTGATCAAGTAGAGTATGTAGCAAGTATGTTGATTCATTTTATTTTAGGTGTCAAAATTTTATATTTCCAGTTTTAATAAAAAATGAATTAAGGTGGAACTCGAATCATATGTCAAAACAGTTTTCCAGTTTCAGAGTGTACATTGTCTCGAATGAGAGTCAACAACAAGTATGATTCCAGAACAGTTCAAGTAGTCAGAAATTTAATTAGTTTAAACAAGTAAGATCACATATGAAAATTAAGTAGTCTTCATCAGAGTATCAGCAGAAATATAACAATTAGCAAGAAGCTGATAGACTTGGTAGGATAGATATAATTCACTTAAAATTTTAAAAATTAATGCAAGTCCAAAATAAAATGCACATGGCTTTAAAATAAGTATTTGATATTGAAATTATACATATGAACCTATATTCCATATTCGAATAATTCTGAATTAGGAATGTACCATTTTATTTATAATGTATAATTAACCCTATCATGTTACTACATGAATATTCTGGATGCAAACACATCCTAAAATCATGAAGTGATGATATTTTACTTTCTAGATACATAGTGCAATCCTACAGTGCACACATATCCATAATCATGATATTTTATGCTTTCTATATGCATATATCATAATTATCAATGAAAAATTCATTTGAAATTATAATTTCAAGTTCTAATGATAAAAAAATCATGAATCCAAAAAAATTGCTAGATTCTTACAACCTAGATAGGTGATAACATGCACTTATGCTCTTTTAACTTACTGCTTGAAGTCCTAATAATGCACATAATTTATCATAGCAGTTTGAAATAGGAACTAGAGAAGTATACCTTTGCTGTATGGAGTGTTAGGTCCTGAAATATCGTAGAAGGGGGGTTGAATATGATACTCACTAATATTAAAATATTCTTTTAAATCTTTTACAGATAAATAATTTAGAGTGCGGTTAGTGGGTTCGAGTTCATGAGGTGAATAGTGTTTAGGAGGCTGAATTACTAATTTTCTATTTTTATGAATAAACAGTTAAGATCTAGAAAATTAGCAGGTAAATAAACCATACAAATTTCGGGAAATATATCTTTCGTATATAAATATAGAGGGGTGCTACACCCGGTTTTAATGAACCGGTTTCCAAAGAACAAATTAGTTATTTGTTACAACAAAGAGATACAACTCAGTTTCTTTACAAGCTGTGTATATGAATAAGTATAAAGAAAACTAAGTCCACATAGAGTGATATATAGTGGCCTTGAACATATTTCATCAAAGGTCCGACCACTAATACATCTCTGATGAAGAGGTATTGATTTGTCTGGGGGTTCTCTCTTCCCCGGCTTCTTGATCTCTCTGTATCTCTATGTATGGTTATATATTTTCAACGAAACAAAATAAGCCAATTATTTTGTTTTTGTTGTGTAGACTTTTAAATCAAATAGAATTGATTTGCTTCACAATGCTAAGTCCTTTTGTTGCTCCATATAGAGTGAGTGCAGTGTATAGGAGCCACGAAATTTTTGTTGCGCCCAAGGGAAAGTTTTGTTGCGCCTCATAGAGTGCTTGCAGTGTGTATGAACAAAAAAAGTACTTAGAAACTTATTCATAAGTATTTCGTTGCGCCTAAGGTGTTTTGTTGCGCCACCTATATTGCTTGCAATTGTTGGTCCCTGATATTGTAGAAGGGGGGTTGAATACAATATCTGTAAATTATCACTGAATTTTTGATTTAAAATATTATTTTAATTAATCACGAAATATCAATATTTATGAAATACTGTTCAAGTAGAAGATATTATTTTTAACTTAAAAAGTATTACAACAATTAATCTGATAAAAAGTTTATAATTGATAAAGTGATTTAAAACGAATTCGACATGAAGTGTTCGGTTTTAACAATTATATTCCAAACTTTGCACAGAAATCTGTGAATATTATAATGCATACAAATTTCTGAATTTGAATGTTTTTTAACAACCCAAAAATATGAAGAGAACTCCTCATATTTATAGAGGAAGAAAGCTCGTATTTAAGTACAGGACAATTTACAGACTTTATTTAAGTATGTATGACATTTTTTAACACTCGTATGACTTTCTAAAAGGCTGGGTATGACTTTTAAAATTCGGTATGACCTTTTTTATTAATTAAAAAATCAGTACGACTTTTTAATATAATAAAAAATAACTCGATATGACCTTTTTACATCAGAAAATCAATATGACCTTTTTCTAATAGAACTCGGTATGATTTTTTTTCTTCAGCTTCGGTATGACTTTTTTATCAGATAATTCGGTATGACTTTTTTCCTTCAAAAAATTTGGTATGACTTATTTCCTTCAGAAAATTCGGTATGACCTTTTCTTATAATTCGGTATAACTTTTATTTAAGCCATTTAAATTATATTAAAGGTCATATTAAGTCATATCTTTTATAATAAATTAATTCTACTTAATTTAATTAAATAATTTATAAATTAAATTAAATTCAACTTGAATTAATTTAATTAGATAAATTAAATAATTAAATAATTTTTTATAGTAAAATTAAAATACTATATTTACTTGTATAATCGTGTTGTCAGTCTTGAAATCTTCCGGTCTTCGTTGTGTCTTCTATCACTAAACCACTTGAGCTAGATAATAAATATTTATTATTTTAGTTGACACACAAATGTACTGTCTGGTTCATTTGTGTCATACTATAATAAATATTCTCCACCTTTTAACTTTAAGTTGTGGTCTTCTATCCTTCTTTAGCTTTACTGTATTTCCTTTTAGTGTTTTTCTTCTTCTGGAATCTTCGTGTAGTAGCCACAATAAATCTTTTGTATCTTCTTAATTCTTCTGAAATACTACCACTTTATTTTACACTGACGCTTGAACAAATTAATGAACTTCTTCCAGTGTTGAGTAGCAATCTCATTACAAGTCTTCTGATATTCTGATTCTTCGTGTCTAGTTTACATTCTTCGTCTTGATTCCTGTTTTGTGTTTATTATTTACTATTGTTTCTTATCTGAGTTGAGTTGTCATCTAATTATTACAAATAGGCCTAGTCATATGTCTTTCAATCTCCCTTTATTTGTTGTTAAACATTTAACACACAAATTTCTAGAGAATAACTCAACTAACAACTAAGAAAGTAATGCAACATGTAAAAACTGTAAATAATAAAAAGTTCCGGTATTATATTTAACAATTTTCCAGATTCATGTTTTGAAAGATAAATACAAGATAGATGTTCCTCTAGCACTGAACAACTATTACATAATTTCTATCTTGACCTATCTAAGTCTTCAGTCTTCAGAGGTTTCAACTTCACTTTCTTCTAGGTTTGAACCTTTATGTACTGGTCTTCAAATGGTCTTTTTTGAAGTTTTTCCATGATTACTCTGGCAGTGTCCCATTTCTTCCCTATCTTTAGCTGCACGTCTCTCTTCTTTTCTCTGACTACAATGGCCCAGAGATTTTGCTTTTCCAGGCTTGCTTTTTTTTTAGCCTTTGTTCTTTCCAGGACTAGAGCTTTCAGTTTCTCAGTCTTAGCATGACTTATCTTGATGTCTTTTTTTAATTTTTTCATTGCCTCTTCATAGGCCGGATCAGTTTCTTTTTCTTTTAGAAATAAAAATTCTTCATCAAAGGTAGTCTCTTCATCAGCTCTACAGTAGTCAGGATTGTATGATTCATCATGAGCACTGTCATCAATGAATTGTTCTTGAGCATAATATTGTTCTTCTGGTTCTGGATCATAAGATTGAAACTGTTCTTCAGAATACAGCTTTGCTTTCCCTTTGTCTTGAATAGCCCCTTCATCTTCAGCTACTTTCTTCTTTCCTTTCTCCCCCTTAGTTGAGGGATCCTTTTGGGATTTAGAAGCTTCAAAGGATGTAATAAGTTTCTGCATGGTCAGATAGACCTAATTCATTCCCTCATTCAGATGTGTCATACCATCATCCATCTTACTGAATCGTTTGGTTGAGATCTTTTCATTTTCAATAATCGTCAGAGTCAGCATTTTCTTAACCTCATCAATTTTGTCATGTAATGAGCTTACTTCTTTCATATCCTTAGCAATGAGACTTTGCACGTTCTGGATATCTTGAGTCTTTAGTAGAATAGAGGATTTCATATCTTCCACATCTTTCTGCACAATTGTCAACTGTTATGTTACAGAGGTAGATGTAGACTTTTCTTCTGCTTGTGCTTTTACCTTAACCAACTCAGCTTGAATAATATGTATTTATCTATAGAGAGCTTCCATTTTTGATAAAAGTTCACTTTGTGTGTGTGTGCACTCACCTCGATTGCACTCTTGTTTGATTCACTTAGACTATGTGCATGTGTTTCACTCGGTGTTTGTCTCACTTCACTCATATTTTGCTCCTTTCCAGAATTCGATGTTGTACCTGTATATATTATTATAGCTTTTGAAGAGTCGAAATTATCTTCTGATGTCGGTGAAGTTGCATCATCAACAAGATTAACTTGAAGTGGCTCCTCTACTGATGTAGCTACTCCGTGAATGGAGTCCCAACTCCCTCTAAAGAGTGGTTGCCTCTCAGATCCACTAGTGGATTCGAGAACTTCCTTTAAAGGAACTGGATGTAAGAAATCCAGGGGGTCACCACATTAGACAATGTAGTGAGTGGCTCATTAGAGTCTGTGATGCCCCTCAATACCTGTAATGGCACTTGATGCTGCACGGCATCAAAAAAGTCTTGGTCTACTTTAAATGTGGCATCCGACAAGTTTGTTTCAAAAACATTTTCTTCATTTATAGATGTGCCCTCATCTGATTGTGTTTCTGCAAGTGGAGGTCCTGGTAGTGTGAGCGCTAGCAGTGTGCATGACTCTTCACAAGATGCCGCGGCCGGACGGCAAATTTCAATAGAATCACCCGTTTCGTCGAGTGAGTCCAGAGACTGTTGAATTTCCATTTCAAAGTTCATATCCTAATGAGAGGATAAAGATGAGTCTGCAGTTGTCTCAGGTTGAATTTTGGATCTTTTTGTTGGTGGAGACAGAGTTGCGGGTTCACTCACCGTGACACCTCTACCTCTTACTTTTCTAACTGGTTTCTTCCTTTTTCTGATGTGACTCAAAGAAGTTGGTGAAGAAGAAACTTTTTGAGGTTCTATGTCATCTTGGGATTCAACCTGTGTGTTGTCAGGTTCATAGACGAAGTCCTTAAGTGTAATACCACAATCATAGTCCGCCACAGATATATTTAAAGGTATATTACTTATATTTATAGGTAGGAAATTGGAAACTAAGGTGTAAGTTATTATCTGTTGTACCTCTGCCTCATGTTATGCATGTTGAGCAGCTTCAAGTAAAAGTTGTGCAGAGTTTTCAACTTCCATTGGTACTGGATCTTGAATTTGATCTGTATGCGGTTGAGCCTGTGCAGGATTGGCAATTCGATCCATGATCTCACCCATATAGTCTGTTCTTACCACTGGCACATCTGGATACTTGAGTTTGTTGCTGAGCCTAGTGAATAAGTTCCTTTGTGAAGTTGGAGATTTTTCTATAAGACTGTTTTGGAACAGTGCCTTACCCACATCTGAAAGTAGATCATTCATGAATAGCATCAGGAATCTTGGATAGTAGCAAGTTACATTATGTTCCCTGCTGTCAGGCGTTCCCATTTTCTTTATTATTTCCTTCAATATCAGCTTCCCGAAATTTATTCGTCTGTTATGGGCCCCTAAATACCCAATATTTTGTAGAAGAGAAGAGATATTGTTGAAGTTGTTCTTTATTGTGGGAGCAAACACTTTAGCTAGTGTATCAAATAAGTAGTCCCACTCGCTAACCAACTTGGCTTTAGACAACTTTACCAAATTAATGTCATCTTGATACTGAATTGTATAGAAGAATTCAAGTAATTCTGGAACAGTTGGTAGGTTAACAAAATTATCAGTTAGGAACCCTAAGATCCTATTTACATTATTTTCAGTCACCATGTACTCACGTTCTCCAATGGTGAAGGAAAATTGTACTCTCGCTGCAGTTGATCTAATGTAATTGCAGTCCTTACTAGTGAATGCTCATTCAAAAATATGATCCATGGCCTAAACCTCTCAACTGAGTAGTTCACTGGATTAAAAAATCCTACAAAATTTGTCTTCACAATCTCACAATTTTCAGCCATTTTAATTACTACTATTACAATTATTAAATTACAAAGTGCAATAAAATAGTAAAAATATTAATTACAAGTCCAAAAGTCGAAAATTACACAGATAAATTAAAAACTCTAACTGCTATTAATCCCCAATTCATTTTTAATCAGAAAATTACTACACAACAGTCCTCTAATCAAAGAAATCACGACTTGCTTCGATTTTGTCCAAGAACAAGAACAGTTAGTTCGATTTTAACAAAAATCAGACAGAGTTTGATTGATTTTAATTGATTTTATTAGTAATAAGCAAGCAAAGCTTGTTAACAATCAAGAACAGAGCAACTGATGCAGTTGTATTTTGATGAATATCGATCGGTTTTTTTAACAAATCTGCAGAAGTTGTACGAGTAAATCGTGTGTATATGTGTGTGTAGTGTATAATACTTATATAAGATGAGTATGACTTTATTTAAACAAGAAAAGACTAGGTATGACTATTAAAAAGTCATACCGAAAAATAAAACAATACAAATCAGTCGGTATGACTTTTAATAAGTCATACTGATTTAATTAGTAAAATAAAACAGAATAAAACTTATTATTTAAAACCTATAATACTCGGTATGACTTTTAAAAAGTCATACCGAAAAATAAAACTAATAACAAATCAACAGTTCTCGGTATGTTCATCTTCATTTTGAATAAATCCAAACTATTTGACAGTTTCATCAAAATAAATGTTACATCTCCTCGAGGCTTGTCTCAATCCATAAATGGATCGACGCAACTTACATACCTTTCTAGCATCCTTTGGATCAACAAAACCCTCAGGCTATGTCATGTACACATCCGCATCTTCTTCAAGGCTCTCATTTAAGAAAGCGGTTTTGACATTTGCCAGATTTCATAGTCATAGTAAGCAACTATAGCAAGAAAAATCCTGATGGACATGACCATAGCTACTGGTGAAAAGGTCTCATCATAGTCAATACCATGAATTTGTTTGAAACCTTTTGTCACCAATCGTGCCTTATAGGTCTGTATGTTACCATCCATGTCGGTCTTCTTCTTGAAAACTCACTTGCACCCTATAGGTTTTACCCCTTCAGGTGGATCAACCAAAGTCCATACTTGATTAGTATACATGGATTCCATCTCAGATTTCATGGCATCCGGCCATCTCTTAGAATCTAGAGTGTTCATAGCGTCTTGGTAGGTGAGAGGCTCATCTTTGTCCACAAGCATCACATCACCATCTTGAGTCAAAAGAAATCCATAATATCTCTCGGCTCATGGTGAATCCTACTAGACCTACAAATAACTTGTGTTTCTTGAGCAATATTGTTTTCTTGTACATTCTGCTCAGGTTCTTCCATTGGTTCAATGTTATCATGTGGGTTTCGAAATTCATCGAGATCTATTATCCTCCCACTGTCTTTCTTAGAAAGCATTTCTCTTACAAGGAACACTATAGTTCGAGCAACAAACACTTTGTACTCGAAAGGATTATAGAAAGAATAACCCTTTGTTTCAATTGGGTATCCCACAAAGTTACATTTGTCTGATTTACGTCCTATCTTGTTAGAATTTAGACGTTTCACAAACGCCTCACATCCCCAAATTTTCATACATGAAATGCTATGACGTTTCTCAGTCCATATCTCATACGGAGTCTTCTGAACCGTTTTAGTAGGAACTCGGTTAAATGTATAAGCAGTTGTCTCTACGGCGTAGCCCCGGAAACTAATTGGAAGATTTCTTGACTCAACTTTGATAGCACCATGTCCAATAAGGTAAGATCCCTCCTATCAAAAAAAAACTTTTCTTTGATATTTTCTACTTCATCTTCATAGTCTTTGAACTTTTTAAATGATTCGGATTTGTTCTTCAAAAGATGCATATATCTGTATCTACTAAAATAATTAGTAAATTTTATGAAGTTAATAAAAGCTACCTTTTGTCATCGTACGCATATGACAACATACATCACTATTTATAAGTCATACTCGTTCAGTGACTCTTTCACCATGTCCGGTAAAAGGATTTTTAGTCATTTTGCCAAATAAACCAAGATTCACATCCTTTTTATAATTCATAATCAAACTTATCCAAGAATGCATCCTTATGTATTCTAGAAATGCGTTTCTCATTAATATGGCCTCAACAACAGTGTCAAAGGCAATGTTTGATTTGAATCACTTTAGAATATATAAATTGTTAACTAGTTGTGCAACATTATAAGCCTCGTCATCGAAATATAATTAACAACTCTTGTTATTTAATTAAAATGAAAAAGTTTTTCTTGTCCAAACAAAAAACTAATATAATGTCTCTACTAATTGCGAGCATGCTATAACAATTATCAAGTTCTAAATTTTCCTTGTAGGCCAAAAATTAAGTAACGAGTTCCTTCAACTAGAGAAACTACCTTTACTCCAATTCCAACCTGATGCTCGAAGCTTGACCCTTACCGATCAACTTCTTCCGATCTTCCAAATAAGCATGACAGTTTAATTTCCAGTTTCCTGATTTTTCATAGAAGCGACAATCGTCTTCTTTGTCAACACCTCATTCAGACTTTAGAGCCTGTTTTGGGATTGGACTTTGGTTTGATAAGGAAACTAGATCAAATCTTCTCCTTGCCTTTCCATTTTCCTTTCTCTTTTGAATTCCCTATGTTTATCATCATTATAGTAATAGTTCATGCATTTATCATGTTACTTTCAGCAGTTCTCAACGTGCTTAGCAACTCAATAGGTGTTTCACCAATTGTTAGGTCCAAAAGTATTGTAGAGGGGGGGGGTGAATACAATTGTTTTGAATAATGAGAGAAAATGAAATAAATGCAGGTAATAAATGATGACACAGAATTTCAAGAATATATCTTTATATTCATTGAAGAATTTGCTACAACATTCATAAAAGCATCATAATCAGTTGAACAATAAATACAGCAATTAAGGCTTGATTCAACTGATTCTCTCTCACTTTCTTTTTACAGTAAATGCTCTCTTTTTAAAATATACTGTAGAAAATACAGAGATTGCTGAAAAGTCATTTTACAAATAAAACAAAGTGCTGCTTTTATAATGTCGTGTAGACTTGATCTTGTCCTTTTTGTGTACGTGGCCCAATCAGGACTCGTCAACAAAAAGTACTTTCCAACCACTCTGGATCAACCGTTCACAATAAGCCACTTGTCCCTTGAACATTAAATGCTACATATCGACCCGCATCTCGATCTAGGCCTGGACCCATCTCGATCTCGATCTTGGTTGACAATCTCGATCTCGATCTGTGAAAATCTCGATCTCGATCTGTGAAAATCTCGATCTCGATCTGTGAAAATCTCGATCTCGATCTATGAGAATCTCGATCTCTATCTTGATCTGCCGTGGATAGAGATTTGCCTTGTAATGTTTTACTTCAATTATAAATCTCGACCCGCATCTCGATCTGTTGTGGATCGACATTTGCCTTAGCAAATATGCACTTATCCAATGTTGACCTTCTTTAGTGACTAATTGTGGACTAACCTTTATGAGCAAGTTTCCCTAGCTTCTTCAATTTCTTTTCCTCACTCAATTCAAATGAGATCTTCTATTACTGACATGAACTTGCCTTCAATGTCCTGACACTTGATGCAATGGTCTGGTTCATAAGTGACTAGTCTTGTAGGGGTTCTTGCTTCTGAATGTTAGTTCTCATTTGTTGATTAACCTTTACATTATCCAGATGTTGATATTCTTTACATGAAATCACTTTGGTCTTCTTGATACTTCTTTGACATTAATTTGATTCTCCATTAGATAAGATAGGGCATGAGCAATACTGAAATTGAACTTTTTCTCACTTATGCATCCTTGATTAACCAAATTAGTTACTTGTAGTTACCAAGTATCATTACCATTTCTTCAGTTGATTGATTCCATGTGCTTCTTCAGTTTCTCTTGTTTTTGCTGTTGTTTTATCTTTTACTTGGTTGAGTTACATAGTAATTAAGTGTTACAAGTTAGTACACATATGCCTTTCAATCTCCCCCTATTTGATTGTCTAACAATGACAACCAAATTCACAATGAGGATAACTCAACTAACCAGGGACTGAAAAAGATAAACTAACATTCATAAACGATCATGTCAACTTGCATAATGCTTGGCTTGATTAACTAGCTTCATGTCTATCACTGATACTTCAAGTGCCAAAATTGGACACCTGTTGGCTCGATCAAATGGCTTCATGCTCTTCTAGAGATTTTCTCTAAGTACTTAAGAGCACGGTCCACTCAATCTTCAATTATCCTTCTGAAGTCCTTTTAGCAGTATTACCACCGCCGAACTTCGTGAAATAATCGACGCCTAATATAAACCAGTTTCAAGACACTTAGCTAACTAACTTCTACCTTACACTACACAAGAAAACAGATAATGTACTTACAATGCAGGAAAACAAGAAAACAAATTACAACGCAAAGAAACATTACAAGCTTAATACATTAAAATCTCGATTTCTTGCGCTCCTCTTCCTCACGAGCTTTCTTCTTGGCTGCCTTTTCTTTCTTCATGAACTCAGGGTTGCAGACTTCATCCATTCTTTTCTTGAGAAGATTAAGTCCTTCTACTTCCACATGATTTCTGATCTTATAATCTCGAAACAACCTCAACCACCTCTCAACCATGCTGCGAGTGGTAAGCTTCGTGGGAATGTCTTCAAACCTCAGCTTAGTTACTTTGTCAGGATACCCCTTTTCCCCTTTCTTCCTTATGACCAGCTGCTTAGGGTATCCAATGACAATAGCGGTGGTGCATTGCTGTAGCCTCTGAATATCAAGCTATTGTCTTCTCTTACAGAAGTTCTCAAACGTGACCCTTAGATAGTCCTGATCAAACTCATCAACATCATCCATCTCATCAATCAATTCCCTTATGATACACAGTGTTTCATGACTGTGTTCTGCAAAGATGTCGTACTTGAGCTCAATGACGGTTTCCACCTGATGCTTGTCTATATAGATCAGCAGGTCATTCTCATTCTCAGCTTTACTTTTGACAAATTTGACGTTTGCACCAACCACTGCACTAGCTTCCTCCCTTATTTCTCCTTCTTCAGGAATGTCTAATCTTGGATCTCCGTATCTCTGCACATGCTCCTTTATTGCCTCTTCTTGCTGCTCGAATGCATAGTCTTCAGGCTCCTTCTTAACCACTAGTAGTTTGGCTTCAGGCAACTTGTATCTAACATCTTGCCTTCTTATCAACTTCTCCAAGTCCTTAGCCACCAGCTTCTTTTCCTTTGTTAGAAAACCCTTTGTGAGGACTAGCTTTGCAACTGCCTTCATGAAAGGCATATGTCAAGGCCTATTTGTAATTAGTAGATGACAACTCAACTCATGTAAGAAATTAAAGTAAGTAATAAATACTGAGGATGGAATCAAATCGAAGAATGTCAACTAGACACAAAGAATCAACTTGTCAGAAGAATTATAATGAAGTTGCTACTCTACACCGGAAGAAGTTCATTTATATGTTCAAGCATCGGAGAAAAATAGAGAAGCAGTTGTTCAGAAGATACAGAAGATTCTAAGTGGCTACTACAGAAGATTCCAGAAGAAGAATGAAGACAGTGAAGTAGAAGAAGAACAGAAGACCACAGCTTAATGTTAAAGATGAAGAATATTTATTATAGTATGACATAAATGAACCAGACAGTACATTTGTGTGTCAACTAAAATAATAAATATTCATCATCTAGCTCAAGTGGTTTTATGACAAAAGACACAACGAAGACTGAAAGACTTCAAGACTGATAGCACGGTAATACAAGACGAAATAGTATTTTAATTCTACTATCAAATGTTAATTGATTATTTAATTTATCTAATTAAATTAATTCAAGTTGAATTTAATTTAATTTGTAAATTAACTAATTAATTTAAGTAGAATTAATTTATTATAAAAGATATGACTTAATATGACTTTTAATATAATTCAAATGACTAATAAATAAGTCATACCGACTGTTTATTAATAAGTCATACCGAATTATATTAATAAAAGTCATACTGACTGAATAAAGAGAAAGTCATACCGAAGCTGTTAAAGAAAAGTCATACTGGAGCAGCCGACTGATAAGTCATACCGAGCTTTAAAAAGAAAAGTCATACCGGAGCAGCCGACTGATAAGTCATACCGAGCTTTAAAAAGAAAAGTCATACCGAGCTTCAGGCAGAAAGGTCATACAGGAGATAAGTCATACCGAATTTCTGTTGATCAAAAGGTCATACCGAGTGATTTTTTATTATATTAAAAAGTCATACCGACTTTTTAATTAATAAAATAAGTCATACCGACCATTCAGAAGTTCTACCCAGTCTTTTATAAGTCATACAAGTGTTAAAATAAGTCATACAGACTTATTTTCTTGAAATAAAGTCATACTGAAAAAGGTCATAGCAGCCTTTTTCAATCTCTATAAATATGAGATGAGTGCTTCACTTTTCAGTTCAGTTCAAGAGTTAGAAAATCAGATCAAATTCAGTAATTTATCTGCATTGTAATATTCACATATTTCTGTGCTGAGTTTGGATATAATTGTTAAATACGAACAATTCATGTCAAATTTGTTCTAGAACTTTTAATCAATTATATAACTGTTTTCTTAATATTAATTTTGTAATACTAATCAAGTTAAAATTATATCTTTCACTTGAACAGTATTTCATTCCAATTAATATTTCGCGAGTAATTAAAATAATATTTTTAATCCAAATTATTCCGCGATTAATTTTCAGATATTGTATTCAACCCCCCTTCTACAATATCAGGGACCAACACTTCAGTACATTTTCGCTCGGGGTCAGTTTCGAGTCATGTAGATTTACGATCCTCAAGACCTTGTCATGGACGTATCTGATTTGATAGGGATTTAGAATAATGTCAACCCCTCTGTCTTCAGCCATCTTCAATAGTTTCTCTTTAAACAGCACTCCAGTCTTGACAGAGGTGTCTACCTTGTGAGCATATTCTACCAGTTCACTAGCACCCCTTGCATGGAAGAATGCTTCATCAACCATACATGGCTCAATTCTTATTATGGGTGCCCAAGTAATCATCAGACTCCATGCTTTCTCCTTGAATATAACTTGAACAGAGGTGCATCCCTGTCTTATACAGTTTAGATAGTTCAGAAGCCCAGGGTTTAGATTTTCTAGCTTGTGGAGAAGGAAACTCAATCTTTCTGAGTCAGGAGCATAGGCTCTTGGTCCAGCTAAGGCTTCTCTAGCCTTGTCCCACTCGGGACCTTCCCTCCTTATGTCAGCCTAGACCTTAGGATCTGTGATCTTTTTCATTTCATACTCATGCTGAGTTTTTTGAGCCGCTCTCTTCTCCTTTGCCATTAGTTCCTTTTCCACTATTCCTTGAAGCACTTCTTCATTCACTCTTTCTCTGGCTTCCCTGAAAATCTCTTCTTGCATCTCCGCTTCTTTCGCTACTTCATCAATTTCTTCTTCCGGCACATGCTCGTCAGCAACCGAGTGGTCTCCTGCAACTCCTGCGCCAGATCCGCCAGGATTTAGACCTCTTTCTTGTTCCCACTCTCTTGCCCGTTGCTCGAGTCTCGACCTCCTTGCCACTAAGGCTTCTACATCCATCTCATCATCATCAGAATCTTCAATAAAGTCTCTCATAAATACATCGACGAGAGGTGTTTCTTTCTCAGCTCCTGCTTCTTCAACTACCATCTTCTGCTTGCCTTTGTCTTTAAGAGCCGGTTGAGCCTCCTCCACCTTTTCACCAGATTTGTTTGAGGACTCGATCACCGGACCCTTACTAGTCAGCTTTTTCAGACCCTGATCCTCCTTCTCCCCCTTAGGTGGGTTATCCTCATCAGGAGCATCATCATCATTTTTATCGTCACCACCACCACCGGTTGAAGGACCAGGTCCAGCCCTGTTACGTCCAAAGACAGCATCAAGTAGTTCATTCAGCTTCGTCCAGACCTGAGACATGCCATGAGTGACATCATCGACTGACCGCCCAACCTCCACTTGTACCAATCCAAGATTGTTTATCTTGTCAATCATTTGATTTTGGACGGCAATCAAGTTCTCCATGAACTGTGCTCCAACCTCTAATCTTCCAGAGTGAAAAGAGACAGCAGCAGTAACACCAGCAACTCTAGCCTCCAAAGCCTCCACCTTCTTCACTATATCCTTCAATTTAGGGGACGGTGTTTGGCTTGGGTTAAACTGTTTACTCTCGCCGGGTTCTGTTTCACTCAAGATCCCTAAAGAGAAGGGATCTACTCTCCCTGTCTCTCTCTCGTGTTTAGAGCCTAACAGAACTAAAGCCTCATCCACTAGTCGCTGAGGACTAGCTGTGAGTTGGTCGGCGATATCGGTCAGTGAGACTGAACCTTTAAACGCTGTGTCTATGTTAGGAGATGGCGTTATGACCATGTCATCCCCTTGTTCACCAAGAACCTTTTCTAGTTCGCTGGGCTGTTCTGGAGGCGTAGACCCACCAGTCACCAGATGTCGTTGCTCTGCGAGCAACTTGTTTTCTGATTTAGATGAGGAAGAGTCATCCGTACTGGATTCGACAGACTCTTCCACATATACACTTCCTGTGATTCTAGCATCAGAAGAGCTAGTCTCAATTTGCCATTCCCCTTCCGAGAAATTGCTCAAAGAGCCCTGAGCGGACAACTCAGGGGAGGTAGGGCCAGCTCCTATTGGCTGTTGAGCTGGACCCCCTCCTTGACTCTCACCAACATGCCTAGGCGAGTGCGAATGTGTTGGAATATTTAGGAGAGGTGATCCACCAGCGTGAGGTGTGGTGGCTGTGAGAGGTGACCTATCCCTAACAGGTTGCGCAGTTGCCACTAGGATAGAATCCAACTTTAGCTTCTTTGAGAGTGGCAGAGCTGCTGATTTTACTACTCTCTCAACTCCTACACTCCCTCCACTCGATTCACTCGACTTAGATGGGCTTGCCTTCCTTTTATCACCAGTTTTAGGGCTGGCTGAATGTTTATGAACAGAAGGGCTTGCAGCCTGGGATAGAGCCTGGGGGTTTTCAGGCCCACGGCTGTAGAAAACAGGGGTTGGTTGAATTGAAATTTGATCAAGATCAGCAAGAATAGGTACCTGACTCAGAAGATCTTCATCCTTGTCAGCTCCAGCTTCTGCAACATTTGCTTCATCCATTTCAACATCCATACCTGTTTCTCCCAAATTTCCAGACACTTGATCTCCACCAGCAGCTTCGTTGCCACTACCTTCCGCTTCTACTGTGGTAAACTGAGAAGCATGCCTCCTAGCATACTCATCTTGCAGATCCTGGAAGTACGGAGTTAGGCGTAACTCAAAAAGTCTGGACTTTTGCTGGGTTTCCATGGTGGAGATACTCTTTAAGGTCATATCAAAACATGCCATCCTTTCAGAGCCTTGAAATATTCTTCTGTGCTCCTCTGAAAGAACGTCATCCAGAACCATCTGAAGAAATCTTGGCATCCAACATTTGACTGGTCCATCTTCCGGATTCCGAGATGCATTCTTTTCCAGTGCCCACCTCTCAAGCAACTGAATCAACAGATGTTTGCCCACATTCACTCTTCTGTTATTTGCCACTCCATATAGAATTACTCGACAGCTGTTGTTCATTGGCCTGTAGTCTTTGTCCTTTGGGAACATGCAGCGTTGAATGGCCTGAACTACATAATCCCACTCAGCTGGTAACATACCTGTGTGAACTTTTGTTACCTTGATAGGACCCGTGGGAGGATGACAACCTATCTCTGTGAATAATTGCAACATTTCTTCCATAGTGGGTTCTGGAGCAAAATTTTCTGAAGGAAGCCCAAGAATCTCATTGAACTTCTACAGACTGACCTCATATTTTGCACCACTGATAGTGAAGGATAAGCATGTTGGATTTGCTTTACCACCCTGAATCTCTAATGTTGAGTAAGCAGCTTGAAGGGCTTCAACATTCAGGATGGGAGAGGTGGTTAAGGCATGACTTATTATGGATGTGTTGTTGAGGGACTCAATCCAGAACTGGTAGTGAATGAATCTACCAGTTGCTTGATTAGCAGAGAGATTAACAAAGTTGGTTTTGGGAATTGTGAAATTTGGGTTGGCCATTTGAGATTTGTGTTTGAGAAGAGAAATGTTTTGTAAAGATTTTGCAATGAAAATTTTAGAGAACAAGTTCTAAATTTAAACACAAAAAAAACGTACACGAACCCCACTAATTACCCACGTAATAAAACTCCCCACTAATGACCACTTAACTCCCCACTAATGATCACTTAACTCCCACTAATGATTGACGGTTTAGCTTTAGGAAATTAAAGTGAACAGTCGTTTTGGTTTTGAAAAATGCGAGTATCTCGGAAAAACACAAAACAGGGCGGTTACTTGGTACTTTATGGATTGATCAGTAACACACACAACTATGCCACTTGAGAACAAAAAAAATGAAGAACACGAAGACACGAAATAAAAAAAAAACAAACTCACTCGAATAACAGGAGAACTGAACAACGATTTGCAAGAACACTAATGTTAAGAGATGACGTAGAATATGCGCAAAAAGTTCAACAGTTTACTTTAAACAAAATTTTGGCAGAGTTTTGTTTTACTGATTAATGTTTTCAAGTAACAGTTAGTGATTTTTGTTTAAGAAAATCACAAGAAAAACTTGGTGTTATGGCAGGGAAGAGGATGCTGTGAATGTATGTATATGCGTGTGTATTTGCTTCAGCTTTTTGAACTAGAGAGAGAGAGAGAAGGTTAATAGAAATAATAAACAGACTATATAATGCTATATTATATACTTACACGCCTAAAAAAAATTAACTGAAGAGACAAGTCACATCTCGATCTCGAGATCCGCATCTCGATCTTCATCTCAAAGTCGATCTCGATGTCGATCTCAATCCGCATCTCGATCTACATCTCGATGTCGATCTCGATGTGGATAGATCGAGATGTACCTTAACAGTTTTTAAGCAATTTTCGCAAGTCAATCTCAATCTCGATCCAGAACCAGATCGAGATTTGCCTTAGAAACTTACAATTTTGAAATGACAGGGAATTTAGCAAATAAATCATGCATTACAAAATTAAGTCTAGCATTAAATCCTATCACATTATTAGACATTAATCATATGGATACACAGATCATCATAAGATTAATGTCATGAAACTTTCTAACTTCCCCTTATGACATGCAATACATATATTTTTGAAGTTTACACATTATTAATTATGAATATTCATGAATAACAATAATATGTACACAAACTAAATTATAACAGATAGGTAGCAAAACTAACAGGTGTTAAGCATCCCCAATTCACCAACCAATCTAGAAAATGTTGATTCGTCTAGAGGTTTAGTGAATATATCTGCTATTTGACGTTCAGTAGACACAAAATGCAACGCTACAGTTCCATTTTCTACATGCTCTCTAATAAAATGATACCTTATATCAATATGCTTAGTCCTAGAGTGATCCACAGGATTGTTGGTCATTGCAATAGCATTTGTGTTGTCACACATGATAGGAATCTTAGATACTTCCACACCGTAGTCCTTGAGTTGGTTCTTCATCCACAGTATCTGGGCCACACAGCTTCCAGCAGCAATATATTCTGCTTCAGCTGTCGAGGTAGATACTGTGTGTTGTTTCTTGCTTTGCCAAGACACCAACCTTCTTCCAAGAAACTGACAGCTTCCTGAAGTGCTCTTCCTATCTATTCTACAACCTGCGTAATCTGAATCCGAATAGCCAACAAGATTAAACCCTGTATCTCTTGGGTACCAAATCCCAAGATTTGATGTTCCCTTGAGATACCTAAAAATACGCTTTACGGCTATGAGATGTGACTCTCTAGGATCCGCTTGGAACCTTGCACATAAGCATGTAGAGAACATAATATCAGGTCTGCTAGCAGTTAAATATAAAAGAGAGCCGATCATACCTCGATAGCTTGAGATGTCTACAGGTTTTCCCGCTTTATCCTCGTCAAGCTTCGTGGCTGTTGCCATAGGAGTCTTAGCTTGTGATACATCTTCGAGACCATACTTCTTTAATAGATCATGAATGTACTTGGTCTGGCAGATAAATATCCCGTCCTTCTTCTGACTAACTTGAATACCGAGAAAGAACGACAGCTCTCCCATCATGCTCATCTCATACTTTGATTGCATTAACTTTGCGAATTTAGCACACAGCTTCTCATTTGCAGACCCAAAGATAATGTCATCCACATATACTTGGATCATTATTAGATCATCTTTGCATTTCTTGTAGAAAAGCGTCTTGTCGATTACTCCTCTGGTGAAACCACTTTCTAGTAAGAAGTCTGACAGAGTTTCGTACCACTTCCGCGGAGACTGCTTAAGGCCATATACTGATTTGAAGAGGCGATAAACATAATCACAGTATTTGCTGTCGACAAACCCAGGAGGTTGATCAACATACACTTCTTCATCCAGTTCACCGTTTAAGAATGCACTTTTGACATCCATCTAATAGACTTTAAAACCATGATGTGCTGCGAATGCTAAGAACATCCTTACGGCCTCTAGCCTTGCTACTGGTGCGTAGGTTTCATCATAATCAATTCCTTCTCTTTGAGTATAACCCTTAGCAACCAGGCGAGCTTTATTTCGTGTTACAAGTCCGTTTTCATCCAGCTTGTTTCTGAATACCCATTTTGTTCCAACAACAGATCTATTCTTTGGTCTGGGTACCAGCTTCCACACCTTCTGCCTTTCAAACTAATTGAGTTCTTCTTGCATAGCAATCACCCAATCAGTGTCATCTAGGGCTTCTTCCACCACTTTAGGTTCCAATTGAGAAAGGAACACTTAGTATAGACATTCATTCTCAGTGGCAATTTCAGCTCTAGCTTTTCCTCTAGTAGTCACTCCGGCATCCGGATCACCAATAATTAGCTCAAATGGATGGTCCTTGCTCCAAGTACGATCCCTAGCAAATGTTCTTGATAACTCAACTTGATCTTGTAAGTGAAGGTGACTTAGTCTAGAAGTACTTCCACTAGCTCTTCATGAGCCAGTACTAGCTCCCCCTGAGTGAGCTGCTCCCCCTGAGTGCATACTTACTCCCCCTGAGTTAGTACCAGGTCTAACGGAAGGTGATCCCTCAGCCCTAGTGTTTTGTATTGGCGAGACACTAGACTCTTGATTAATTACATTATTTATCATTGGATCACTACCCTACACTACAGACTCAGGAATTGTATCCACTTCATCAATATCCATATTTTCAAATCTTAGGGAAGTGGGCTCACTGTCTTCTTTTTGTATAGAAGGGAGCTTTGAGTCGTCGAATGTGACATTAAGGCTTTCAACCACCTTGCAATCATTAAGCGCAAACACCCTGTACGCTGCTACTACTTCAAGAGAATATCCAATGAAAACCCCTTCATCTGCTTTGGCATCAAACTTTCCAAGTTGTGCATTGTCTCTTAACACAAAGCATTTGGCACCAAACACGTGAAAGTACTTGATAGATGGTTTTCGTTTATTCATCAGATAGTAAGGCGTCTCATTATAGTCTTTTATAATCAGGGTTCTGTTCTGTGTATAACACGCCGCGCTAACTGCTTCAGCCCAAAAATACAAAGGAAGTCTTGACTCATACAGCATTGTCCTAGCTGCTTCAACTAGTGTCCTATTCTTCCTTTCTACCACCCCATTCTGCTGCGGTGTTCTCGGTGCTGAATACTGTCGTCTGATCCCTTTAGATATGCAGAAATCCATTAACACTGAGTTCTTGAATTCTGTCCCGTTGTCAGATCGGATAGTCTTCACAGTCAGACTTGCTACGTTTTCAATTACCAGTATATGCCTAATGATCTCATGTGGCACTTCATCTTTCAATGTCACAAACTTTACCCATGTGTATTTGGAAAAGTCATCGACTATCACCAGCGCGTATCTTTCCCTTGACATTGACATAACATTAATGGGTCCAAACAAATCCATGTGAAGTAGTTGTAGGGGCTCGGTAATGTTATTCACTTGCTTATCCTTATGCGAGGCTCTTTTCGATTTTCCCATCTCACATGCTTCGCAGAGTCCATCTGGAGTAAACTCCATCTGCGGCAGCCCTCTCACCAATTCTCTCCTTACGAGATTATTCATTGCTTTAAAGTTCAGGTGAGATAATCTTTTATGCCATATCCAACTTTCATCAGTAGAAGCCTTGCTGTAGAAACACGTGACTTCAGACTGATCAGCAGAATTCATGTCGGCTATGAACAAATTTGACTTCCTTACTCCTTTGAGAGCAAGGCTTCCATCCTTTTTGCTTCGAATCGAACAATCATGCTTCCCAAAGTTGACGTCAAAACCCCTGTCGGTGAACTGGACCAAGGCTTCCACAAAAGACACGTCCTCAATGATAACATTTCCACAAACAATCTTGCCATATCCCCTGGTGTAACCTTTGCTGTTATCTCCAAAAGTAACCACGGAGCCGGCTCTCAACACCAAATCTGTTAGCAGGGACTTATTGCCGGTCATATGCCTCGATGCTCCACTGTCCAGCACCCATATGACTTTACTCTTTTCCTGTTCACTGCCCTGCAAATCCAGAAAGGTTAGGTGTTCTTCGGAACCCAATGATGTTTGGGCCCGGCATCAATAATTTTCTTTTTCTTTTCAGATACAGAAGGCTTTGCCTTGTTGCCATCAGGGGCATACATCTTGACTTTGTCTTTTCCCTTGTCAACCTTGACTGGTTTGTCAGGTTTGGGAGTAGACTGGTCACTCCTAACTTTAGGAGGACTTGAAGTCTTAGCCTTTGACCCAGCATGCTTTTTCTTACCACTACTAGATGTATGTTCACCAGATGTACTAGCAGTATTCATCAAATTAAAATAAGCATGCATGATGTTTACAGCACATGGCATACAATTAGGATTATTGCATTTGGCATGATTTGCATACATATTAGGCAAAGCAGTAGTTGCAGGCATGGTATTACAACCAACAGGTTTTTCTTCCTCTACATAGAACGGGCAATAGTAAGACAAATGATCAGTTTGATTACAAATATAGCATGCCTTCCTAGCTCGTGTAGATGTAGATACAGATACAGGTTCAGTTTTAACTACCTCTACAGGTGTTTTCATTTGGTCTGACCCTGCTACCCATTGTTTATATGACACCATCTTAGCCTCCTTGGTTCCTACACCTCTCTTAGCATAAGCACTCTTACTCGCTCTCTTAGAAGTTGTAGGTTTTACTACTTGTTCTTCCGACTCTTTTTCCATTTTAATCTCATGTTCAATTTTAACAGCAACAGGATCTATTGTCCTAGGCTCAAACTGCTTAAAGATAGGTTTTCTAACATCCCCTAAAACCTCAGGCACATTTTCTTTGACTAACACTGGCTCTAACAACTCAGCAGCCCTATTTTTCTTTTTCTGTGTGTAGTCAAGTCCTATGTTTACTTTTTCATTTTTACTCTTGCCTGCCAGTTTCATGTACATGTCCCTTTCTACAAAAACTTTATTAGCGGCTTCTTTAAAAGATTGACATGTTATTTTAAGCTCAGCTAATTCATTCTTAAGTTCTTCGTTAAGGTCTTCCCTAATCTTAAGCTTGTGTTCTAAAACGTCTACCTGATTCATTAACTGCCTTTCTTTACTTTCTCCTGATTCTAATTCCTCTACCTTGGCCTCGAGAAGTCTATTCTTAAGGGAGAGTTTAGCATTTTCCTCATTAACAGCGATTAGATTCAGTTGGAGATTGTACATGTCTTTAGTCATGGCAGCTAATTCATTTTGGTACTCAGAAATAGACATTTCATTTACGGTTAGAATTGGTACCTCTGATTGTTCTGAAGATTTTGCCATTAAAGCAAAGTTGCATAGCTCCTGATCTTCATCTTCATCAGACTCGTCCCAACCCTTCCCTTCAGTCACAGCATACGTCCGGCTTCCCTTCTGTTGCTTGCTAACCAAGGTGTCATATTTCTTTTTCAGATCAGCATAGGATTCCTTGGGATGAACGTATTTGGGCTTCTTGCACTCTGTTGCAAAGTGTCCCAATTCATTGCAGTTAAAGCATCTGAACTTGTTCTTGTCTACCAGGTTAGGTCTGTAGCCACTACTAGATGTGCTACCTCGACAGCTGTAATTTCCCCGACCACTTACACTACTACCTCTGCTGCTGCTGCTGCTTCTTCGGCTGAAAGAACTACCAAATCGTCCTTTACCTTTTCTTGGCTTCCTGAAGCTGATATGAGCAAATTCTCGAGCAATACAAGCATATGACTTGTCTTCTAATTTGTCCAGCTCTTCAAGGGTATAATATTCATCCTCACTTTCTTCGGATGGATCTTCAATATCTAATATCACCCTTTCAGGATTAGCAGTTTTCAATGAGACAGCTGCAAGTGCCTTTGCAGTAGACTCTTCAGCTACAAGTCCAGATTCACTTACCGCTTTGTATTCTCCACTATTGTAGGATCTTCTTTTGTCATTTTGTTCTTGCTCCAGCTCGTAGGTCTTTAAAAAACCATACAGCTTTTTGAGAGAAGTATTTTTCAAGTCTCTTGACTCTCGAATGACAGTGATCCTGTGTTCCAGATGTTTAGGCAAATTCAAGAGAAACTTGATATTTAAATCTGCCAGTGGATAGACTTTATCTCTTATACTCAGCTCAATAAGCAATTTACTGTAACGTTTGTAAATATCCGCTACACTTTCTCCTCGTTCGCATCTGAACGATTCATATTCAGATATCAGAATGTGCTTGTGATTATCTCTAACTTCCTCGGTCCCCTCCATCACTACAGCTAGTTTATCCCACATGGCTTTAGCTGTTTTTAATCCCTTTATTTGAACATAGTACTCTGAGTTTAGGGATTCAATTATGACGTTGCGTAACGACGCATCCATACCAACAAATTCTTTATCTGCGTCTGAAAACTCCATTTCCTCTTTAGGAACAGACCGGGATGGTATTAGTATCCCTCCTTCCATTCGCTCTGGCTCAATTCTCATGGGTATGTATGGACCGTTCTCCAATATTCTCAAGTATACCTTGTTTATTGATTCAAGGTAGGCTTTCATCCTTCCTGTCCATTTGTCATAATGTTGTGCATCAAACGGAGGTATCTTAAATCTGTGTGTGATGGCCATTTTAATAAAGTTTAAAATTAAGATAATACACTTTTCAAATTACAATAAATTGTATTTACTTGAAAAATTAATTATCTCACTTTAAATATCCAACACTTAATATCCAATGGGTTTTGCACTTAAGATTCAAGCAAGTTAGTTCTAATCTCAGGAACAGTAGCAGGGTCCACCACTTTTTCAAGTCCAAACAAAAAATTGTCCACTTTCTAGTTGACAGAAGTTCGAATATGTACTTTTTGTTTAGTCAAACAGTTGATTCACTTTTGGCCACAAGAAAACCCACAAAGCTCTAAGGTACAACGTTTGTAATGTTGTACAAATATTCCTTACACCATAACTCAGAACTTTTTAGATCTATGAACTTTTCAAGAAGAAACAAATAAAAGCTTTCGGCACAAACTTCAAGAAAAATGGATCTGGGATTTTCAAGAACCAACTCAAACAACACAGTAGGATCTCTGTTAGATGTGTTTAACAGGAGCTTTGATACCAATTGTTAGGTCCAAAAGTATTGTCGAGGGGGGGTGAATACAATTGTTTTGAATAATGAGAGAAAATGAAATAAATGCAGGTAATAAATGATGACACAGAATTTCAAGAATATATCTTTATATTCATTGAAGAATTTGCTACAACATTCATAAAAGCATCATAATCAGTTGAACAATAAATACAGCAATTAAGGCTTGATTCAACTGATTCTCTCTCACTTTCTTTTTATAGTAAATGCTCTCTTTTTAAAATATACTGTAGAAAATACAGAGATTGCTGAAAAGTCATTTTACAAATAAAACAAAGTGCTGCTTTTATAATGTCGTGTAGACTTGATCTTGTCCTTTTTGTGTACATGGCCCAATCAGGACTCGTCAACAAAAAGTACTTTCCAACCACTCTGGATCAACCGTTCACAATAAGCCACTTGTCCCTTGAACATTAAATGCTACATATCGACCCGCATCTCGATCTAGGCCTGGACCCATCTCGATCTCGATCTTGGTTGACAATCTCGATCTCGATCTCGATCTGTGAAAATCTCGATCTCGATCTGTGAAAATCTCGATCTCGATCTATGAGAATCTCGATCTCTATCTTGATCTGCCGTGGATAGAGATTTGCCTTGTATTGTTTTACTTCAATTATAAATCTCGACCCGCATCTCGATCTGCTGTGGATCGACATTTGCCTTAGCAAATATGCACTCATCCAATGTTGACCTTCTTTAGTGACTAATTGTGGATTAACCTTTATGAGCAAGTTTCCCTAGCTTCTTCAATTTCTTTTCCTCACTCAATTCAAATGAGATCTTCTATTACTGACATGAACTTGCTTCCAATGTCCTGACACTTGATGCAATGGTCTGGTTCATAAGTGACTAGTCTTGTAGGGGTTCTTGCTTCTGAATGTCAGTTCTCATTTGTTGATTAACCTTTACATTATCCAGATGTTGATATTCATTACATGAAATTACTTTGGTCTTCTTGATACTTCTTTGACATTAATTTAATTCTCCATTAGATAAGTTAGGGCATGAGCAATACTGAAATTGAACTTCTTCTCACTTATACATCCTTGATTAACCAAATTAGTTACTTGTAGTTACCAAGTATCATTACCATTTCTTCAGTTGATTGATTCCATGTGCTTCTTCAGTTTCTCTTGTTTTTGCTGTTGTTTTATCTTTTACTTAGTTGAGTTACATAGTAATTAAGTGTTACAAGTTAGTACACCTATGCCTTTCACCAATCTTATTAATTTTGTTGTTCATAACAAACTAAGAATATTTGTTGTCCAAAGATTGTAAGATCAAATCTAGGTGTGCCTCCAGACCAATCTGGAAACCCAAAATGTCAAGGTATTCATTATACCCTATAGTCTTCAAAACATGTGGTGTAACCGGGTCTCACTCTCCCTACTTATAAGTGTATAGTACCCTTTAATCGTCAAAAATTTCTTGAAGAGTCTGTCCCTCAAATATCCTTTAAGGGTGCTTAATCGTCTCACAAGCATCTATATGCTCGTGTTACTTCTTAAGCTCAGCACTCATAGTTGCAAGCATGAGACATGAAACATCAATAACAACATCAATTTACTTCCAATAAGTACTATCATTTGCACATGTTAAATTCTCATCTTTAATAGCAGGGGAAGAGATTTGACTAACATCATGGTGCCCGAGGACAATCATCAAGCTCCTATGTCAGTCGAGGAAATTTGTTCTCGTCAATTTATTCTTCTCAAAAACTGATCGTATAGAGAAGTTGTTTGTATTTATCATTTGATATCTACAATATTAAAGTGTATAAAATAAACTAGATTGCAGATTTAATATAATTATGTTTAAGTAATTATGGTATATCATCATATCCCTTCCACTATTTTTATCAAACTAATAGCCCTAACTATTAATTCGTGGAACATTTCTTTAAATCTTTCTAGTGAGACAAGATCCATATTTCATCCATGTTTTAATATAGAGTTGGCTAATACACCCAAAACACGACTATTTAGGTAGACAACATTTGTCGATTATATCAAATATAACTCTTGGAAAGTTTGGTGGAACAACCCATTGTACATATTTATCCAATAAATCTCACCAAACTCTATGCCTCTAAACCCATAATCCTATTGTGATGATTTAGTTAAGTTAGACCCAACGTTTCAACAAACTAAGTAACTTACTTATCACGTTTTCCCATGATTGATAAAAACATCTTGCTTTGGCAAACCCACTCCTTCTCAATCTAGATCCTGACGAGTATTAAACATTAGAAGGCATCCGATTAACTTAATATGTATTTAGGGATTTTAATGTTTATATGAACGATCATGATCCCATCATAAAGAGATTCTCAATTTTTCCTTGATCAAATAATCCATTTCAATATTCGTCAATGGTTCGATTTCCATATCGTCGGAGAAGTTACAAGCAGTCTCACTTAAAACCCAACTTTCTTACGAATAATAATTCGCTTTTGACAAAATCTCCCCATATCATAAAGAGAAAATTTATATTCAATACCGTGTTTCATAAACACAAGAATCTCATGATCGTTTGTGTTGGGTTCCGAGGCATAAAACGCAACGGATAAACGTAAATATAACAAAAAAAAAATTCAGAACCTAAACTCAGGATCCATGTATAAGATTGGACAGATTATGGTGAGACAGAATTATACTTATTAAGAGCTTGACTTTCACGAACTCAACAGAGATCCTAGCTTTCACGACTTGTGTCTTCCTCTCGAAAAACACCTCTATGGTATCCACACGAGCACCTTCAAGAACGTCTCACGATCTTGACTGCGGAATGGACGTACTAACCTCCCTCTTGATAATTCGAGTTGTTTGTTTCCACCTCCTTTTGCTGCCCCCTCTAGGGTTTTTTTATCAAAAACGTAATGGCCTCTTAACCCTTCATTATCTATTTATAATGGTTGATTAATAGGCCCATAACAGCAAAACCTAGCCCATGTAGGTATAGGATTAAATAATAAAACGAATTTCTATTATTTAATTAATAACTAAGTCATACTTAATTATTATGGGCAGAAATACTCCTCTAATTTGAATTTATATTATCTCAATTAATTAAGTAACACTTAATTAATATAATAAAATTCAAATAATCATCAATTAATTTAAATCTATAATTTAAATTAACTATTCCTCTAAGTGCTTCATGCGTGTGACCCTATAGGCTATTATTTAATTGGCAATAATTTTATTCTCCAATAAAATTATAAACAATGAGCGGTATCTAGTAATACATCATTACTACCCAATTAAACAATAATTAAATCGTGATTCGATAAAACCTTTCGTGATTAATGTTTCCGTGTAATATAATCCTTTTAACCATATATATTATAAATTAAACTCGAGGCATGTATTTATTCATCCTCTTCAACATTTAATCCGGGTTTACTTGATCCATGAGTAGACTATGAAAAACAAATCATTATTTGAGCACGGCCATGCATTTTATAGTCTCACTCAATCAAGAGGCCAATAATATCTCTCCTAATTATTGGAGGGTTAAATCCTTTATCTATCATTCATATTTCTCATACGACTCATGATATACCCGATGTCCACTTTTATCATCACCCGGTCAAAGGTAACTTTTAATGTAGTCAAAGTATATTAATCCTCGTATAGAAATATAACGATCTCAAGTCAAAGGATCATTACAACATTATCACTGTGAGTCTTTCTTATGACTTTATTAAACATGAAGAATCTCACTGTGAGTCTGTCCAGTACCATGTACTCCTACATGTACCTATGTATTGACTTTAGTATCCCCATACTTATAACCAATGAGATGTGGTTATCTGTCAAACAACATACTAGTCTATTTATGTATTATTATTGTCCTATAATAGTAATACTCGACTAGGGACCTTTAAGAATATGATATATTATATAATCTCAAGTTCAAGTCATGTACTTAAACTATACAATGTGTATCATGATTCTAAGGACATTTATTATGCTAACAAATATATCGCAGTAATTAAAGTCATAATAAATACATTTATTGAATAATCAAATGACATAAAGGTCTATTAAAAGAAACAATGTATTGCCTCTAGGGCACCTACACCAACAGTTTGTTTAATTTTAAAATCTTGAATCGTTACAAATTTTATCTTTCTTAAGCAGGCATGGCATGGGTGTCGTATCTAATACATACATCATTCCAACGCATACATATCTACACATACATTCATATACATATATGTGCGTAAATTAAACGTGTTTGGTTATGGCCCCATCCTATGTGATATTTCCAAGCTAATGGAATTATCAAGGTCAATCTATGGTGGTTTCAAATACTACACTATTACATGTCTTTATCTTCTTCGTTGCTCCATTATATGGATTGACTCCTAGCTTCCTTGCTTCCAAGTCTCCATTGAACAATTACATTGAATAATAAATAAATCTATTCTAATGAAATTACAAGAAGAACTCGAGTTACATTCAAGATTAACAATTACAATGAATAAACGACATGCAAGTCATATTTAGAAACCAAAACCATAAAATAAAACCATTATCCTATGGGTTTTTAGGCCATAACCATCCACCATGTTATCACATAACACATGTAATATATCTCAGATTATATAAATATATCATATAATCATATATAATAAATTTTGAAATTTCAGAAAATCAATTAAATTTCAGTAAATAACAAATCCCCGTTTTTGGGCCTGTAACGTCATCAAATGGCTTACATACGCGAAGCTAACTTTGTCAGTATTTCTCAGTGACATGATTACAGTCAGAAAACACATATCATTTGTGAAAATCAGACACTGGACACAGATTTCAGAAAATCTACCGAAACCGTTTCAGAATTCGTATCGAATACGATTCCCATAATAAGAACAAACATATATCATATACATACACCAATACACACAATCATCACATGATTATACATCACATGAATATCATATATTCAAAACTATATATACACGCATATATATACATATTGTATCGCAATAAAATCATGGCGGTCATATACATGCTCATATATATGAAAAATTGTTAAACACATAACCGAATTAAAACATTTCACAAGTAGCTATGATGCCATTGAAGGGTTTCGAGGCACAAACGCAGCGGAAAAATGTGAAAAATAAATACAAAACGTAATATAAATTGAAACCCTCCGCAGGATCCATGCGAAAATAAAAGATTTAATTCAGAGATTAAAAACAAATACCTTAAAAAGCTTTAATAGTTCATCAATGGAATATTAATGGAGGTCCAAAGCTTGTTTAATCACCACGTATCCCGCTCACGCGATCTACGCTCTACGGTATCTACACGAATACTTTTCATGAAGGATTGATGTGTACTAGCACCCGAAAACTGTTTCTCTCTCTCTATCTTCCTCTTTTCTCAAAACGGCTAGGGTTTTAGAGAAATGTGTCTTATTATTAAATCATCCCATAAAGAGATTATATAGAGAGAGAAATAAGTTTTTTAATTATAATCTAACTATAATTAATAATAATCCAAAATTCTAAATTATTTAATTTAGTCTCACTTAATTAATTAATTACTAATTTTGGAATTAGTTTAAGTAATTCATTTATTATATTTATATAATTAATTAAGTCATACTTAATTAATATCATAAATAAAATAAATTACTTATTTAATTTAAATTCATAATTTAAATTATTTCTCCTTCAAGCATTCTTTGTGTGTGACCATGTAGGTTATTATTATGTTGATAACAATTTTAATATTTAATTAAAATTATAAACAATGAGCTGCATCTAGTAATACATCATTGCTACCCAACTAATAATAATAAAATCAGTGATTTGATTAAACCTTTCGTGAATAATGTTTCATGTAATATAATCCCTTTAACCTTATATTATAGATCAAACTCGAGGCATGTATCATGTCATCCTCTTCAACGTTTAATCCTGGTTTCCTTGATCAATGAGTAGACTATTAAACAAATCAACATTTGAGCACGACCATGCATTTTATAGTCTCACTCAATCAAGAGGCCAATAATATCACTCCTAAATAGGAAGGTTAAATCATTTATCTATCATTCATATTTTTCATATGATTCATAGTATACCCAATGTTCACTTTTATCATCACCCGATTAAAGGTAATTTTTAGTGTAATCAAAGTATATTAATTCTCGTATAGAAATATAATGATTTCAAGTCAGAGGATCATTACATCATTATCACAGTGAGAATTTCTTATGACACTTATTAACATGTAGAATCTCACGGCGAGTCATTCAAGTGTCATTCATTGAGACATGCACTTATGTTCTTGACTTTAGTATCACCATACATATGACCAGTGAGATGTGGTCATCTGTCAACAAACATATTAGTCTTATTGCATTATTATTGTCCTTATATAATAATACTCGACTAGGGAATTTTAGGAATAAGATACTATTCATATAATCTTATTTTTAAGTCACATACTTAAAGATATATAATACGTATCAAAATTCCAAGGACATTTATTATGCTTTCAATTTATTACGTAGTAAATAAAACATAATAAATAAATAATAATCAATAAAACATAATCCTTAATAATAAAATATGTTCCTTAAAATATAAAAGTAATTGTCTCTAGGGCACAATTACTAACAGATACTGAGTGTTGTTTCTTGCTATACCAGGAGATCAACCGACTTCTTAGAAACTGACAGCTTCCAGACGTACTTTTCCTGTCCATCCTGACCCTGCATAATCTAAATCTGAATAGCCTATTAGGTCAAAACTTGTATCTTTAGGGTACCAAATTCCAAGATTTGGTGTACCCTTTAGATATCTAAAAATTCATTTAACGGCTATAAGATGAGATTCCCTAGGATCAGATTGAAACCTTGCACATAAGCATGTTACAAACATTATATCGGGTCTACTAGCAGTTAAATATAGTAATGAGCCTATCATACCTCTGTACATTGTGATATCAACTTTCTTACCAGTTTCGTCTTTGTCAAACTTGGTGGCTGTTGGCATTGGGGTTTTTTCCCGTGAAGAATCTTTTATATTGTATTTTCTTAGAAGTTGCCTTACGTAATTTGATTGGAAAATAAAAATCACATCCTCCTTTTGCTTTACTTGCAATCCAAGGAAGAATGACAGCTCACCCATCATGCTCATTTCATACCTACTCTGCATTAACTTACCAAATCTCTTGTACAAGTTTTCATTAGTAGAACCAAATATAATATCGTCAACATAAACTTGGACAAATATCATATCTTTTTCATGCAATTTATAAAAGTGAGTTTTGTTTTTTACACCTCTAATGAAACCATTTTCAATTAAAAACTCAGAGAGAGAGTCATACCATGTCCTCGGTGCTTGCTTGAGTCCATAGAGAGCTTTGAATAGAAAATACACAAAATCAGCAAACTCTTGATTTTCAAAGTCAGGGGGCTGTTCCACATATACTTCCTCTTTTAACTCTCCATTCAGAAATGCACTCTTCACATCCATTTGATAGACTTTAAAATTGGAATGTGTTGTGAATGCCATAAATATCCCGATGGCTTCAAGTCTTGCAACTGGCGCGTAGGTCTCATCATAATCAATTCCATCTTCTTGGGAGTAACCCTTTGCCACCAGTCTGGCTTGGTTCCTTGTAACAATGCCATCACCGTCTAACTTATTCCTGTATACCCATTTTATGCCAATAACAAATTTATCTTTAGGCCTGGGTACCAGTGTCCAGACTTCTTGTCATTCAAACTGATTGAGCTCTGTTAATGCATCTTCAATCTGGATTAGTTAATGCATCTTCAATCTTCTTTGGTTCTTCTTGAGATAGAAAAATTGAAAATAAACATTCATTTGAAGTCACACTTCTTGTTCTAACTCCAACATCTGGATCACCTATGATCAATTCAAAAGGATGATTTCTGCTCCATATCCTTTCTCTTGGTAGGTTTGATCTTGATGATTCGCCTCGATATACATTGTGATGTTGTGTTTTGCCAGTGGATCCATCATCTCCCCCTGAGTTGCTGCCATGATGATTTGTTGATCCACCACTGGTATTAGTAGTATCTCCAGTGTTTCCATTGTTTCCACCACTACTACCTGGATCATTACCATTATTGTCATCATCATTTCCTGCTGCAACCTCAGGTTCTTCTTCGTCATTAGAATGTGAGTCTGGATAAATATCAAATTTTAATGACTCAGAAGAATCTTAAGTTTGGATACTTGGGAGTTTAGTGTCATCAAAAGTAACATTGACACTTTCTTTTACTTGGTGCTGATCAATTATGTACACCCTATATGCTCTTCTTGAATATCCGACAAAAATAGCTTCATGTTCCTTGGCCTCAAACTTGCAACGATGTTCATCTCCATCCTTCAGCACATAAAACTTGGCACCAAATACATGAAAGTACTTGAGAGTTGGTTTCTTGCCAGCCATTAATTCATAGGGAGTCTTCATATGATCTTTGTTGATCAGAGTTCGATTCTGGGTATAACATGTTGTATTTACTACTTCAGCCCAGAAGTTGATAGGTAACCTTCATTCACTTAACATAGTTCTTGCAACTTCAATCAGGGTTCTATTTTTCCTTTCTACAACTCCATTCTATTGCGGAGTCCTTGGTGCTGAATATTTTCTTGTTATCCCCTTGTCTTAGCAAAAGTTATTTAGAATTTCATTTTTGAATTCTGTTCCATTATCTGATCTGATTGCCCGGACTGGTAATTTTGAATCTAACTCAATCAGCTTTACATGATCAATCACCAAATGTGGAGTTTCATCCTTACAGTTCAAGAATAAAACCCATGTGTACTTTGTGAAGTCATCTATAATCACTAAGGCATATCTCTTTCTTGATATAGACATAATATTTACTGGACCAAATAAATCCATGTGTAGGAGTTGAAGTGGTTCAGTGATGTTTGTAGTGTATGTGCCTCTTTGACTTCCCTTTCTGACATGCCTCACACAATCCTTCTTGTGAAAATTCCATCAGAGGCAGTCCTCTAACCAAATCCCTCTTGACTAGAGAGTTCATTGTTTTGAAATTTAGATGTGAGAGTTTCTTGTGCCATAGCCAGCCTTTGAATAGAAACGGTTTTCTTCATCTTTAGTTTCTGAGTTGACATCGGCTACATACAAGTTTCCTTTCCTTACTCCACGTAAGGCCAATTTTTCGTCTTTAGAATGAGCTATTAAACACTTTTCCTTGATAAAGTTTACTTTGCATAAATCACAGAATTGACTGACGCTGAGTAGATTGTGCTTAAGTCCTTCCACTAAAGAGACGTTTTCAATGATAATATTTTCAGTAATTAACTTGCCATATCCCGTAGTCATTCCTTTGCTGTTATCTCCAAAGGTGACGATCGGGCCAGCTCTTTCAACCACGTTTGATAGCAGGGCTCTATCTCCGGTCATATGCCTTGAAGATCCGTTGTCCAGGATCCATACAACCCGATTTACCTGTTTAACTCCCTGCAAATATCAAATGGATTAATTTGTCTTCGGAGCCCAAAATTGATTGGGCCAGGCATAATTAAAGAATTGAACTTTGTCAGCTTTGATAACAGATCCTTTTCTAATAATAGCATCATCCTCCTTAACTGTTCCTACCTTCCTATAAACAGTCTTAACAACTTTCTGTTTAGACTTAGGAATATATGTTTCCTTCTTAGCAGGTGAAGGAATCACAGTCTTGGATTTTATAAATTTATTATTGATGTGTTGTCTAGGTGTCATGTTATCTTTCTTAGCAATCATGCGTTTGAAATAAGCAGTCATAGCATTAAAAACACGTAACATACAATTTAATATACCACATGGTTTATGGAATGCATCAATAATAGGCTTGTTATTCAAAACAGTAGGTGACTTAACAGTTTCTACTTCAACTTTATCAACAGTTTTAAAGTTTTCAGTAGAATGATATATGTTGTTACTATTCCTACTATTAACAAACGTATTAGGTATATTCACATTATTCTTTAAGTCTTTAGCACCTATACCAGGATTGGGCGATTTAGAAGTTCCCACATATTTCATTGGTGTCTGATGTGCACTCTTCTCTTTTTTTGAAATTAACTCCTTATATGTCCTTAATCTGTTCCTCTCTTTTCTTTTCTTCCTCAAGATCCTCTAATTGCATTTCATAAGCAATCAGTATAGAGCTCTCAAGGATTGGTTCAGCTATAAGGGTTATGAAAAGAGATTTAGGTGTGTCTTTAACGACATGTGGGGTACCCCTTTCTTTAATACTTTTTCTGAAAGGGGTTATATTGCTTGGCTTTCCTACAGATTTATTGTACTCGAAGCCTATTCCAACTTTTTGATTTATTTCCTGTTGGTCAATTAGGTTTTTTACAATATACGAGTAATTCTTATATGTTAGACACTTCTTCTTTTCCTCCTCAGTTTGATTCCTGAGATAAGTTTCAACTTTTACATAACAACTGACTATATTGACTTAAAAAGCTAAGTCTTCAGTCAACTTATCATTTTTACGTTTTAATAATTTAAAAACATCATTCTCGTCAGTTAGAACTTTATTTTTAATAACTAATTTCTTAACTTTATCTCTTTCACCATCTAGTTCTTTACCTAACAATGCAAATATTTTTGGGCAAGAAGGATTTACATCTATTACTCTTTGACGGGTGGGAGACAGTGATTCCTCGGATGAAGCCATAAGAGCAAGATTTTCCATCTCTTCCCCATCATCATTGTCTGATTCATCCTATCTTTTTCCCTCTGCTAGATAGGACTTTCCTTGATGCTTTTTCACGAGTGCATCATACTTCTCCTTGAGCTCTTCATAAGACTCTCTCTTCTTCCCTTGCTTAGGGTTCTTGCACTCTGTTGCAAAGTGGCCTAGTTCATTGCAGTTGAAGCAACGAAACTTGCATCTATCAACTAATCCAGTCTTGTAGCCGCTTTTTGATCCAGCTGTTGAAGAACCTCCTTTTCAGAACCTTCCAAAATTAGGCTTAACTCTATAGGAGGAGTTTCTTCGAAATCTCATGTTGCCAAACTTCCTGGCAACCATTGCTAGAGATTCATCTTCTAGCTGATCTAGTTCTTCCAACGAGTAGAACTCACCATCTTCTTGTTTGTCAGAAATATGTCCAAATTCTGGAACCACATTCTCCATTGTATTGTTAGAAGGTGCAACAGCCTTCACTTATATCTTCTCTGGTGCTTCCACTATTAACACTTTGGAAGAATTCAGAACCTTACCTCTACCATACATTTCTCTGGTCTGGATCTGTTCTAATTCATATGTCTTTAATACTCCGTAGAGTCTTTCTAGGGTTACCTCCTTCATATCTCTAGACTCCCAGATTGCTGCGATCATGTGTTCCAGATGCTCGGGTAAGGTTAGCAAAAACTTCTTGTTTACCTCCTGATTCTGATAGTATTTCCCATTCATATTGAGCTCGTTTATCAGTTTATTCAATCTCTGAAACACCTCAGAGATACCTTCACCAGGGTTGGATCTAAAATGCTCATACTGGGAGGTCAGGATTTTCAGTCTATTCTCTTTGACTTCCTCGGTCCCCTCGTTGATAATCTCTATTATTTCTCAGATCTGTTTTGCATTTTTACAATTGACCACGTGATTGTACATGATGTAGTCTAGAGATTCCATCAATATGAGTTTGAGGTTGTTGTACAAGGACACAACTTCTATTTCTTCTTCTGTATAGTCAACTGGACTTTTCAGAAATTGTCTATGATGAATTACGACCCCATCTATCTCGTGTTTGAGAATAACTGTCATTGGGGGTTCAACACCTTTGGCCAAAACTAATGCATACTTGGGATTGACAAACCTAATGAATAGTAGCATTTTGTGCTTCCACAAATTGTAGTGTTCTCAACCAAATTATGAAATTTTGATACTAGTCACTATTTAGATTAAAAATTAAGTGTTTCAAAAAATATTTTAATTTTTAACTGAAAACAATTTTTGATCAAAAATAATTTTTAGAAAAAATATTATTTCGAATAAAAAATTATTTTGAATTAAAAATAATTTTTAAGATCTGTATGAGTTGCGGAATTTTTGGTTTAAATCTGGTATTAAAAATATCAACCATCTCTGATACCAATTGTTGGTCCCTGATATTGTAGAAGGGGGGTTAAATACAATATCTGAAAATTATCGCGGAATTTTTAATTTAAAATATTATTTTAATTAATCACGAAATATTAATATTTATGAAATACTGTTCAAGTAGAAGATATTATTTTTATCTTGAAAAGTATTATAAAAATTAATCTGATAAAAAGTTTATAATTGATAAAGTGATCTAGAACGAATTCAACATGAAGTGTTCCGGTTTAACAATTATATTCCAAACTTTGCACAGAAATCTGTGAATATTACAATGCATACAAATTTCTGAATTTGAATATTTTTTAACAACCCAAAAATATGAAGAGAACTCCTCATATTTATAAAGGAAGAAAGCTCGTATGACTTTCTAGTACAGGACAGTTTATAGACTTTATTTAAGTTTGTATGACATTTTTTAACACGCGTATGGATTTCTAAAAGGCTGGGTATGACTTTTAAAATTCAGTATGACCTTTTTTATTAATAAAAAAATCAGTATGACTTTTTAATATAATAAAAAATAACTCGGTATGACCTTTTTACATCAGAAAATCAGTATGACCTTTTTCTTTAT
Source organism: Oenanthe sinensis (assembly GCA_028671895.1). NCBI lineage: Eukaryota > Viridiplantae > Streptophyta > Magnoliopsida > Apiales > Apiaceae > Oenanthe > Oenanthe sinensis. The sequence goes on from CM053806.1 coordinate 26,400,724, forward strand.
TAATTAAAAAATCGGTATAACTTTTTAATATAATAAAAAAAGGTTCGGTATGACCTTTTTCTAATAGAACTTGGTATGACTTTTTTTTCTTCAGCTTCGGTATGACCTTTTTATCAGATAATTCGGTATGACTTTTTTCCTTCAGAAAATTCGGTATAACTTATTTCCTTTAGAAAATTTGGTATGACCTTTTCTTATAATTCAGTATGACTTTTATTTAAGCCATTTAAATTATATTAAAGGTCATATTAAGTCATATCTTTTATTACTTAATTTAATTAAATAATTTATAAATTAAATTAAATTCAACTTGAATTAATTTAATTAGATAAATTAAATAATTAAATAACTTTTGATAGTAGAATTAAAATACTATATTTACTTGTATAACCGTGCTGTCAGTCTTGAAATCTTTCGGTCTTCGTTGTGTCTTCTGTCACTAAACCACTTCAGCTAGATGATAAATATTTATTATTTTAGTTGACACACAAATGTACTGTCTAGTTCATTTGTGTCATAATATAATAAATATTCTTCACCTTTTAACTTTAAGTTGTGGTCTTCTGTCCTTCTTTAACTTTACTGTATTTCCTCTTAGTGTTTTTCTTCTTTTGGAATCTTCGTGTAATAGCCACAATAAGTCTTCTGTATCTTCTGAATTCTTCTGAAATATTACCACTTTATTTTACACTGACGCTTGAACAAATTAATGAACTTCTTCCAGTGTTGAGTAGCAATCTCATTACAAGTCTTCTGATATTCTGATTCTTCGTGTCTAGTTTACATTCTTCGTCTTGATTCCTGTTTTGTGTTTATTATTTACTATTGTTTCTTATCTGAGTTGAGTTGTCATCTAATTATTACAAATAGGCCTAGTCATATATATTTCAACAATGTATATGAACAACAAAAGTACTTAGAAACTTATTTATAAGTATTTTTTATGCCTAAGGTGTTTTGTTGTGCCTCCTACACTGCTTGTAGTGTATAGGAACAACAAAAGTACTTAAAAACTTATTCATAAGTATGTTGTTCCGCCTAAGGTGTTTTGTTATGCCTCCTACATTGCTTGCAATGTATAGGAGCAACAAAAGTACTTATAAACTTATTCATAAGTATTTTGTTGCGCCTAAGGTGTTTTGTAGCGCCTACTACATTGCTTGCAGTGTATAGGAACAACAAAAGTAGTTATACTTGCCTGAAACTATTTCATGAGGTACTTGAAGTATGTACCACTTAGTTTTCACTCTCTGGCTTGATCAACAGATTTTCTTATGATGAATCAAGATAATTCTCTTCTTGTTGTGTTGACGCTTAGTGCACTGGTCTGGTTCACAAACGACTAACACTGAATTAAATTCTCTTGACTTCTATTATTTTTCAATTGATTAAACATTGACTTTTGCATTGCTTTAAACACTAACTATCAATAAGCACTGTACTTTCACTGAAATCTTTTCTGGTACTTCGACAGCGTCTTCATTACTACCACAATCTTGAATACTTAGTTCTTTGTTCTTCACTAACGCTTGAACATATAAACGAACTTCTTTCAGTGACTATAACTTTAAAACTCCAGTTATCTTCTTTAACCTTTGTCTTTACCCTATCTTCAATTCTTCTGGATTCTTATGCTTCGAATACTGCCTATCTTCAATCAATGCTAATACACTGAAATCTTCTAGTGACACTTTTATACTGAATCTTCAACACTTCTGAAACCCTAAAAGTCTTTACACATTATTCTTCACTAAGGCTTGAACATGTTAATGAACTTCTTTCAGTGACTTGTAATAGACTTCAAAACTTCTTTTAATGTCTTGATTCACTGTATTTGCCTTATCTTAATTACTTCCTGATTTCCGTGTAGGCGTAGTATTATTTACTTATCATATTCTAGTGTTGAGTTATCATGATTACTATTCGTACAACTTTGCAATATTACCAATAATCTCCCCCTATTTGATTGTTAAACTTAGCAAACAAATCTCATAGAGAGGATAACTCAACTAATAACTAGAAAAAGTAATGGTCCGGGAATTGTAAATAATGCTACTGGTGTTTCTAGATTAGATTCTACATTTCTAGAATTCTTATGTAACTGAAATGAAAGATGTTTGTTCATCTAGCACTGAACTGATATTCATGTAGTATCATCTTCATTCCTCTATGTTTGAGCTCTCTCTGCTTCAAAATCCTTCATAGTTTGAAGTTAAAGAGCTTATCATGAACAAAGCTTCATAAGAATCAAAATTCCTCTGAGAATATGATTCTTTTTTTTATTCTTCTCCCTTTTGATGAACAATGGAAGTATCAATCCTTTTCTGTATATCCCACTTGGATGAGGAATCCTCAACTGCTAACTCCTTTCAAGTATATGATATAGTTTCTTGATTCTCCCATAACGATCAGAAGAATCTTCTTTTTCTCGTCTAAATTCTCCCCCTAAGGATGTTAAGATAAAACTTTCTCTTTTTTCTTGTTTACTAAATTCCCCCCTTAGTTGAAGAATCCTCCAATGGACCATCTTTTGAATGGCTTGTCTTCCAGCGAAAGTTCTCATTTGGTATTGATTGGGAAAGCATAGTAACTTTTCTTTCAGAAGTAGCAAGTGTAAGTGTTTGTTCTATGGTTTCCTCACTTCTACTACGTTCTGTTTGTGTTTACATTTAAGTGCCTAGCAGTTTGAAGTGTTTCACTCTTTCTCTCCCTATCTCTCCCTCAAGTGTATCTCTCCGTCACTTTCACTCAAGTGTTTTTCTCGCTTATTTTCATTGTGCATTCCAAATATAGCCTTCTATACCTGCAAGTGAAATCCGTCAATTCATTTATATTCTCATCACCTGATTCATCAGAATAATCTAAATCACTATCAAGTGGAGAATTGCCTCATAGAGGTGTTCTTGATCTGTCATGCATAAGCACTGTCTCAGCACCAGACTCAATAGCTTTTACTAAATTACTATCTAGTGGATCTTTGCCTCTTTGAGATGGGTTATCCCAAGATATTAAAATCTATTAGGGAATCATGCCTTGTTCTATCAGGGGGTTGCCTCATACCTTCTCCTTAAACAGGAGGTAGACATTCCTTTTCAGGATCTGGAAATATTCCTTCCAGGAGGGGCGACGTAGTAGGCAATGTAATGAATGGCAATTTAGAGCATATGTTTCCCTCGTAACCCGGTGACAGGAGTGTTTTACGAAATACCCTACTTGACTCATTCGAAGAATTCTTGCCAAGTAGTTGACTCTCAAGCCTAGATAAATCTGAAAAAAGATTTCCCTTTTGGGATGCAAAAGATTAACTTATGTTTGAGGTAGATACCTTGGACAATGTAATGTATGGAAAATTAGAGTATGTATCTCCTCTGAATGCCTATACCTCTCAGTGTGCACTCCTTGGAATGTGTTCCTAGAATTTATCTATTTAGGCTTACCATCAGCGTGAGTGTTAGTGGTGTGCTTGACTCATTATAAGGTGCTCCGGGTGACGAGCGAATTTCAATGGACTCACCATGTTGAGAGAATGATTCTAGAGACAGTTTTATTGCCTTTTCAGTTATGCATCCTTTTGAGAAGATGCAGATGAGCTTACAGTTACATCATTTTATATACTACTTTTCTTCTCTAGAGGTAGAGTTGTGGGTGCACTTCCGACTTCATCCTTATTTGATGCATCAAGTGCAGTTTCTTCCTTATCAACCTCTAACTTACATGAGTTCCATATATCTCCAGGGGTTAACATATGGAAGTGGATGAATTAGTGTTTGGTACTATGGTCTGGATAAGAGATTGATGAATTTTTAATCTCTTGGCTAGCTTCTAAAGCCACTAGGGGCTAAACGGATAAAGTAAATCAAGAAAGATAATCATTTTAACATTCCCAAACTTATTTTTCATCTCAAAGAGAAGGAAAAATATGGGCATGGATGGTAATAGATTGCATTAAAGCGTTTTTAGAAAAAGAGTTTTGTCGGATCTAAAGATTTAACATTAAGAGCATGATACGAAATTTTCTTTAAGACACATATTCCATAATAAAACGAGGGAAAGTATATCAGAGAATAAAGTTTCTATCCCTTATGAATTTCTTAAAAGGCAAACTTCCCATAATAAAACGCGGAAATTTACACCAAAAAAGAAATTCAACTCTCTTACCAAATTATATCTCGATAAAATGACTCTTTTCCATTAAACCTTAGTACTCTATGTTTTGAAAACAGTTTTGCAAAACATCCTTATCAGATAGAAAATAATGATATTCTGATTCATAATGCAAATTTAATTTTCATCATTTTCATCCATGTGATAGTATCCTCGACTTAAAACATAAATACATGACAATAAGGGTGGATGTATGCTTAAAGATACAGTACAAGGCCGTCAAAGCAACAACCACTATATGACAGACACTATAAAGCATACTTCACACATTAAGCAAATTCAAGGCAAGTAAGAACACACATTCATATATTTAAGCATAGTCATGATTAAAGTAGAGTATAGACCAATTTCAAGGAATCAAGGATGCTCAGTAGTTTTTCTATTCATAAGGCATGCATTTCACACAATGATCAAGTATCAGGCATGTCATAAGCATATAAGGAGAAGGTACAGAATCATGGCAGATAATCAAGTCAATACAAGCATGTGATAAGAAAATTCCATGAAATTGCAATTAGGACAACAATTTCATGTTATAATACGTTCAGATAAGACAGAATGAGTGTAGGTAGCAGATGATGCAGAGACTAAGTGAACTGTCAAATAACATGCTTATTTAAACTAGGTCATAGGCATGAAGTATATACGAGACTCAATTACAGATATCGTATGACATACATGTTATCCTAGCATGGTAATGGCAATTAGATCATAGAGAAAAGCATCATGAAAATCATGGTCATATCACTTAATCATAATTAAACAGTTTAGAGCAACAATATGCACACAAGGTTATGACAAGACCATTTGACAAGAACTCATATTATAGATAGCAAGAATTCATCAAGGATGGTCATGGCAGTTTGCAGATAAGTACATAAGATCATGGCAAAAGCACTTGTAATTTATTCATAATTTAGATGACATGGTATGCATTCCAGATGAAGCACACAACATATTGGATATATATAGGTAACATGTAAATCTTTAAGTAAGCTATCATAACATGTTCTCACATCAGTTCAAATGTATAGGCAGGTTGTATCATTGCTTCAAGAATAGTGTTAGAGACCTTACCACCTTGAAGAACTTCAGCAAATGATGCAAGATATAAGCAGTTAACCATTCAAGGCAGATAGACAGATTTTTCTTCCAAGTTATCCCATCAATGATCACACTATAGGCCAAAAACAAGAGTAGAGCTGATTTGAACTATTTAATCAGTCATTGTAAATCAAGACACATTATATTATCAGTCACATTGTTCATGTCATGAGTAACTTAAAATAAGGCATCATAAACTCTCAATTAGGAACATTTCATGTATGTATAGGCAGCATATATCATATATTTGGCCTCAAGCTCTGCCATCATTGGCCAGTACAAACAAGTATCAGATCGAGCATATACTCATATAAGAATAGAGCACACTATTCATATATATATTAGACTTGATTCAAAACAGCTAATCCAAATAGACATGTAAGAGACACATATCAACATCTTATTTGAATAGGTCTTAGAAAAAATGACTCAATCTTATTTGAACCAGAGGTCGAATAGACTTAAAAATATAAGAGCCTCCAATATAACATACACAAACTGATGTCTAGACTATACATGACTCTCATATGCTTAGCTATGGTTTAAGTAATTACACACATATTAGCAAGTATCAGCAATTATGTAAATCTAATCAGATAAAGGAGAGAGAACGAACCTAAACAAATTTTGTTTTGGTCTCAGGTTATCAAAACCATAAACGAATTAAGCAATTCGATTTTAGGGTTTCGGCTCCTTCATCGACCGACTAAACTTCTTTTAACAACTACACATATTAATCATACATGCAAGACCCATATCAGTTGAAGATCTAGAAATATATTAATAAAATTTTAACAGACTTTTGCTTAGACTAGATTTAAATAACTGTGGGCATCGTAGTTCAATTGAGATCATTGTAAAAGCTCAATCGATTCTTACGTCGCCACAAGATTTTCTATAACCCATCTCATCAAGTATTAAAAATTGAGTAAACAACTATCGATTTAAGCAAATACAAGAATCATTCTTCAAGTATCATTCAAGATTCGAGTTCGATTCGTATCTTCAATCGAGAGCTCGATTTATAACACGAATCTTATTTGAATATTCAACTTTTATTTCTTAGATTTGATAAGGTTCTTCGAATTAATCGACTTCGTAGGAGATATATCACCCTCAATCGATCAAATTCGAGACTCAATCCAAGATAGAACAGTTGATATGAATAACACCATAGAACGAGACAGAAACCCTAGAGAGGCGCAGACTCTTGATACTGTAGAACACACACACTAAAATGAATAGTGTGTAATGGATGGTTAAAATATAAAAAATAATGAACGACCATGATTTTAGCAGTTAATAGAATGAACGAGCCTGATTAATCCGGGTATGGATTATGAATTGGGTCGATTTAGGATTTTGAGATGGGTCGGGTTAGTACAACCGGGTTAGGGTTATATATATATATATATATATATATATATATATATCATATGTATATGTGTTTGTTATGTATGTGTGTATATAGAATTTTGAAATGGACGGCTAGGATACACTTGTGCTTTCTCTGTACGGGTGAGATTTGGCCACTCAGCGATCCTCGTGAAAGCAATTTGACCAATTGGGTGTTGTCACGTCTCAGCTGAGAGGTTAAATGTATTTCTATTTAAAAAATATTTTAATAATTACCTTCTAATGTAATTAAAAATGCTTTAAAAATACTAAACCTAATATAAAAGTCCCATAAAATTTTCAAATATTCAGAAAATTATTCTTTATCAGAATATAATTTTTCTTAAATATTTATTATCAATCAATAATTTTAGAGAATTTTTAATAGATTTAAATATATAAAAATATTAAAGTAACTTGTTTTATAAATTACTAATAAATTATGTTATGCAATAAAATGACTTTTATGATAATTAGTAACTTTTATGAATGATTGCAATTACTTTGAATTTTCTGTCATTCCAAGATTCCAACAAAGTTTGAAAAATCTCTCGGAATTTAATGGTTTTGTGAAAATATCTGGAATATTATATTCGGTATCGATATGTGCCAACTTAATATCACCTTTAATAACGTGGTCTCGTAAAAAGTGATGCCTTATATCAATATGTTTTGATCTAGCATGTAAGATTGGATTCTTACTTAGATCAATTGCACTTGTATTATCACAATTAATTGATACAACATCAAATTTGACCATATAATCAGCTAGTGTTTGCTTCATCCAGATAATTTGAGCACAACACTTTGCTACAGCTATATATTCAGCTTCAGTGGTTGACTTGGAAACTGAGTTTTGTTTCTTCGAAAACCAAGAGACCAGGCAACCTCCTAAAAACTGACATGTACCACTTGTACTTTTTCTGTCAATTAAATGACCGGCATAATCCGAGTCGGAAAAACAAACTAGATCAAATGGTTGACCTTTCATATACCAAAGACCAACAACTATAGTTCCTTTCATATATCTAAAAATTCTTTTTACCGCAGTAACATGAGATTCTTTAGGAGCCGCTTGAAACCTTGCACACTTGCAAACACTGTATTGAATATCAGGCTTACTAGCGGTGATGTATAACAAGCTTCTTATCATACCGCGGTATTTCTTTAATTCAACTGGGATCCCTTAGGATCTTCAGTTAATTTTTCTGAGATAGACAGATGAGCGCTAACTGGTTTAACATTTTCTATCTCAAATTTCTTTAGCTTTTCTTTACAGTACTTAGACTGGGATATATGAATCTCATCATTTGACTGTTTGATTTGCAATCCGAGAAAGAAATTTAATTCCCCCATCATACTCATTTCGAATTCTTTACTCATTTGTTTAGAAAATTCTTGACATAGTGATTCTTTGGTTGAACCAAAAATGATATCATCAATGTAGATCTAAACGAGTAAAATATCTTCGAGGTCATATTTTATAAATAAGGTTTTATCAGCAGTTTCCTTTTTCAAACCATTTTCAGCAAGGAACTTGCTTAGTCTATCATACCAAGCTCGTGGAGCTTGTTTAAGACCATACAACGCTTTATATAATTTATAAACATACTCAGGATGAACATGATCTTCAAATCCAGGTGGCTGTCTAACATAGATTTCTTCGTCTAGCACACCGTTTAGAAATGCAGATTTCACATCCATTTGGTAAACCTTGAATCCTTTATGACACACAAAAGCTAAGAACATTCGAATAGATTCGATTCATGCTACTAGTGCATAAGTTTCATCAAAGTCAATACCTTCCATTTGAGTATATTCTTGTGCAACTAATCTAGCTTTATTTTTTGTTACGGCTCCATCCTTATCCAACTTATTTCGATATACCCATCGGGTACCGATAATAGAAGTATTATGAGGTTGTGGAACTAATTCCTAAACTTTATTTCGAGTAAATTGGTTTAATTCTTCTTGCATAGCAAAAATCCAATCCTCGTTTAACAAAGCTTCTTTTGTCATTTTTTGGCTCTTCTTGGGACAAGAAAGCTACATGATTGACTATATTGTGAACTTGAGATCTTGTTTGAACTCCCTTTGATAGTTCACCCAATACATTCTCAATTGGATGATTTTTAACAAATAGAATTTCTGAAGGAAGTTCAATTTCAGATTCTTATTCCATAAGGGGATTTCTGGGGGTTGGAGTGCCCAAATCTAGATTTTCGAACTCCCGAATTGCTTTCTCAATATCGGTAAGTCCATTATCTAGAGGGTCAGTCTCCTATTCGATAATATTCTAGTACTTTGATCGTGGTTTAGATTCATCGAATGGAACATTCATAGATTCTTCAACCACCAAAGTTTTCAAGTTAAAAACATGATAAGCTTTGCTATCATTTGAATAACCAAGAAATACTCCTTCATTCGATTTGGGATCAAATTTGGTGAGGTAGTCTTTCATATTCAAAATATAGCATTTACTCCCAAAAACTTTAAAATAGCTTATATTTGGAGTTTTATTAAAATATAACTTGTATGTAGTTTTTAATATAATAGGGCATAGTATTACTCGGTTAAGAACACGTCATGTTGTAGACATTGCTTCGGCCCAAAAATATTTAGGTCGGCAATATTCATTTAACATTATATTTGCCATTTCTTGAAGTGTTCTATTATTCCTTTGAACAATCCCATTTGACTGAGGTGTATAAGGAGGAGAGAAGTTGTGAGTAATACCACTTTCATTGCAAAATTGAACAAAATCAGAATTTTCAAATTCTTGGCCATGATGAGTCCTTATATAAACAATCGACGTGCCTTGTTGATTTTGCACTTTCTTGCACCAAACAGAAAATGATGCAAAAGCATCACTTTTAGATTTGAGAAACTCAGTCCAAGTATATCGGGAAAAATCATCCACTATAATGAGAGTGTATGAACATTCACCTAAACTTAGAACTGGTACGGGTCCGACAAGATCCATATGCAAAAATTTAAGTGGTCTAGAAATAGACACCATAAACTTGGCTTTGTGAGAAGCTCAAATTTGTTTTCTGATTTCACAAGCCTCACATATATGATCTTTCACAAAGTTCAATTTAGGCAAACCAAGAACGTGTTCTTTCGAACAAATGTTCTTGATGAGTTTCATGTTTACATGGCCCAACCTTCGGTGCCATAACCATGGATCATCATTTATGGTTATAAGATAAATATTACTATAATTCTGTATGTCACACGTGTATGCGTTCTTATCACATGGACACTTAAGAACTAGTTTTCCGTTTTTGTCAAAAATTGAACAGTGAGTCGGATGAGAGATTACCTTACATCCATTGTCACACAATTAACTGATTGAATGGTTGTACTTTAGTCCCGTGACTAGTTGTACATTTGATATCTTGAATTGAGATGCTCCAATGTCGCCAATTCCAATTATGCTCCCCTTACTGCTATCTCCAAACATTACGTTTCCATTGGTTACCTTTTTGATATTGGTCAAGAGTGACTTATTTTCAGTCATATGTCTTGAACAACCACTATCAATGTACCACATATATTGCTTAGCAATATGCAGACCTGAATGACAGTTTAGGTTAAACGTTTGGTACACTTTCTAGTTAAAGATCTAGGGGTTAGTCCATAATAACGTTCTTGTGAAACAACATTTATAAACCTAGGTACAGGATAAACACTTTCATATTCATATAATTTTCTAGATGCATAATTCCTAGATGATGATGCATTTTGTCTCGTATAAGCATTATATCTTTGAGTACGAGAATCATATGCATGAATAAGGAAATAAGCATTTCTATAATTTGCATGGTATGAAGCATTTTGAGAATGATACGCAATTGGTTGTTGATGATAGTGAAAGTTTGGTCGAATTTGATCATTTGACACTTTCTTTACCATTTCATGACCTTTCTTCTTGTTTTTTCTCTTATATGATTTTGTCCCTTTAGGAACCCACATAAGTTTACCTTTCTCGACATCATTTTTTGCCTTATAAAAGAGACGATCATGTCCACCTTTGTTGCAATAGGAACAAATAATTGAAGGTCATTTAGGAACTTCATATTTTCTCATTTTAGGAGTATGATATTTCTTTTGGACAGAGATTTTTGAATCATACCCTAAACCTTCATTGTTTCGTCCCATTTGACCATAGCTTAGTAATCCATCAAGGATTTCATTGCTTTGGTAAATTGACGAATTTTGTTCTCAAGATTAGTCTTTTATTTTTCAAGGTTGTTGACCTTGTTTTTCAAGAAAATTTCTTGATCACAAATTTGGGCCAAGAGTTTATCATTTTCATTTTTGAGTCTAAGGGCCTCTTTCTGAGTTGTTTCAAGGTCATCGAAAAGTTGAGCATTACGTTCAAGATCTTTTTCAATAAGATCTTCAAAGTAGACTACTTCATTCCTTTTTTGTTCCGATTTATAGAGAAGCTCATTTTCTCTTAACTCAAACACTTTTGATGACTCTTCCTCGATTTTACCACTTAAGGTTTCTTCGAATTGTTCAATACGAGAGTGACATGAAGCATTCGATTCATAAATTGTTTGATATCGAATTTTCAAGTTAGAAAGTTCAACATGTAAGTTTTGATTGTCATCACTTAGTTGACTCTTTCAATTTCTAGCTCCTCAGTTTAAAAATAAAGAGAACATATTTCAACTTCAAGATTTCTTTTGATTTCTTGAAAATGATTGTTCTCAAGTTTTAAACAATCGTTTTGAAGAGTGAGACTAGAAATTTCCTCATTGTATTTGATATGCAATTCATTCATCAATCTCACTTCTTTTTGTTGAAATATGCATTTTTCTTCAAATATCTCTATTTCAGATTTAATCAAATAAAATCTATTATTAAGCTTATCATAGCTTAATTTCAATCTTTGAATAACATCTGAATCATTAATACTTGATTTAAAAAGTGTGATAGGAGGAGAGTTTACCTCTTGAGTAGAAGTAGAAGGTTGATCTTTTGAAGTAGATGTATCACTTAGTCCCATGAGACATAGATTAATAATCTCTTCAGTTGATTCTTGTTCAACTTCATCATCATTTAGATCCCAACCATTTTCAGCCACGAGAACGTCCCTTAGCAAGCTTAGGGCATTCTCGTTCAAAATGACCCGGTTGTTTGTATTGAAAGCAAAGATCTTGTGGTTCTTCGGCTTGTTCCTTTGGTTTGTTAGGAACGTATTTATTGGCATTGTTGTAAGCATGAGGAGCTTGTTGTACAACTTTTCCTTGGTTGTAGTTATTTGTCGGATAAGTACTCTTGTAGTTAGGCCTTCCTTTATAATTGAACACCTTGTTTTGGTTGTTTGATTTAAGTAATCCTTTACCGTACATATGGTCATTACTTTGGAGAACTCTACCAAGTTGCCTCGTTAGAAATGCAATATCTTGTTCATCTAAATTATGAAGCTCTTCGTTTAGGTCTTCTCCATTTTCTTCCTCAACGATCGATATAGCCTTTAAGGCCATATTTTTCTTTTTATCATCTACTTTAGGAATAACCTTTTTCGGAATATTATCCTTTTTGTATACACGAAGATTACCGAATAATTTATCAATAGAGTAGATATTGAGGTTATGCATTTCCTTTATCGTAGTCACCTTTACTTTCCAATTCGGAGGCTAAGCCTTTAGTATTCTATGTTTTTTCTCATTCGTAGTGTATACCTTACCGAGTTGGGAAAGCTCACAATGATACGTGTAAAACTTGTTTCCATATCTATGATGGTTTCACTATCGTGCAACTTGAAGTTCTCATATTCTTGGATTAGAGTATCCATATGTGATTCTTTAACGTCGATAGTACTTAATAGGTAATGACTAGTTTATTCCACATTTCTTGTGTGGACTTGCAGTTATTAATCCGTTTATATTTTTTTTCTGCAAGGGAACTTGTGGGAACCATTTCCAATTTCGCGGCAATATTCATAAGTTCATCATCTTCACGAGTGTATTCACCTACTTTCTTTTTAATGACTATGTCATCTATTATTTTAGTGGGTACAATAACACCGTCTTCGATGACCATCCAAATTTTGACACCTTGTGAAAGCATAGATCCTGAATCTTGTTTTTCACGTGGCAAAGTTTGTTCCATCAAAGAGAAGAGGTCTTGAATTAGAATAACTTTCACCACATCCAATGGTATTTAGATACGCCATAAGAATCAACTTTTTGTATATGCCTGTAATCTGTAGAGACTAAACAAATACGTTAAAAAGCATTGCTCTGATGCCAATTTATAGGTCCTAAATAATGGGTAATAATGACGTAATTAAGATAGAAGGGGGGTTGAATAACTTAATTACCTTTTTAAAAGTATTAACGGCGTTTTAAAAATATTTCCTTACCTCTTAAAAATTGTTACCCTTTTTAATCTAATTTTTAAATACGGAAAGTAAAGAGTAAGGGAAAGAGAATACCACACAAGGATTTTTATCCTGGTTAGGACCTATATATTGTTAACTAAATATATAATCCCTCTTAGTCCAGTCCCCAAGCACCTCCCGGGTCTCTAGATTTTGTTACTTGAATACACTTCTTAGCGTAGGCGGAGAAACCTTTACAACATACAAATATTTATCTTGAACAGTAACTCCCCGTTACTTTCTCAAAATAATTGTACAAAACCCTACAAGACTTATCTCGGACAATAACTCCCTGTTATCTCCTCAAAGCCGTTGCAGCTCTTGGTGTAGTATTTGTACTTCTAACAAATTACGGTCTTGGGTCTTAGATCGGGTCTTGGGTCTTTTCTTTTCCTCACGGCGTAAAGGCAACTAACTCCCCATTAGAATACCTAAGGCTTGGGTCTTAGAACAAGGATCACCTCACGTCACTTTACCTCACCTCACGTAAGTGTATAATACAATATCTACAAAAATCACCTTTCAAACAAAGAAAGAGTTTTGGTCTAGAATTTTACAGTTCTAGGTCGGTGAGACAACAATAATATTCTAACAAGTCTAACAAGTAAGAATATTAATGCAAGAATTCACACAAGTTATATTTAAAGCAATTAAGCAATAAATGCGAATATAACTTAAGTGTAAATTATATTATTAATATATATGATGAATATAAATTTAATGGCCTAATATATATATTAATATTAATTACTTAAGTACAACTTCTTGAGTCAAAGATATCTCGATTTGTACGGAAGTTGATACATTAAGTATAAGTTGTACCGAAATGGTACAATATATTCTATATGAATATATTAAAAAGTTGAGTCATTCTTAACACTTTCGTGTTAAACAATATGACTATTAATAACCGCTCTGTTTGCTAGATAGCTAAATGTTAATCTTAAATTACTTGCACTTTGGAGACTTCAAATGTTTCTAATAGGCTAGTTAAACTTTGATCTAGAACTTGTTCAAAATAGAACACGTTATGCACGGATAAAATTCAAGTCAAGATTATAATGACTCAATGTCAATAATAAAGAGCTTGTTTGAATTTAATCTAAATCTATAATATAATATTAGGATCTTTTTACACAAACCACTAAGAAATGTACGTGTATGAAAATGATCAAACACCGAAATGAAGTATAAAGAGGAATATTAAACTAAACACTAGAAAGTGCAAGTCTAAATTCAAACTTCCTTTTTAGGCGATTTGATTGCCGGATATAATATGAATTAGCACTATGTTGGTTAAGGCTCAAATGAAAAGTCTGTAAAGAGATTCTCTTTAATTAATAGGCAAAGGTTACCACAATTCACCATAAGTTCGCCGGAATTTCGATCGAAAAAATCACGAAGATCAGATTTTTCTCTTGTCAAAATAATCGAATATTCGAGAGAATGAGATGGATAGTTAAAGGCCTTTTTATTTTCCAAAAAATTACCAAAAGCTTGCCGGAAAATTCGCCGGAGTTTTGACCAGAAAAATCAAAGTGGCCGAATTTTTTCAATATAAAAGGGGTCGAGTATTTTAAGCTACTAGTGGGCTTGATGGAGGCTTTTTAGAAAAAGAGAATCAAACTAGAAATGCTTAGTTTTGAATTTTTCTTGTAGATCTACAAATATCTTAACCAAATGGGTTTGTTAAAAACCAAATGGGTTTGATAAAATGTAGTATCTTTGTAAAAGATATGTGCTCAAAACTTGGGGCAAATCTAAAGATTTTGAAGTCAAGAAGGTTTTCTCTTTGTTATACCACAAATATGAACTAAAAAACAAGCTTTAGAGTTCGACGGAAAAACTCTCAGAAATTTGGTTGGAAAAATCGAAAATGATTTTTTCTTTCTCTTTTCAAGGCAAACGAGTTTTAATGGGTTAGATTTAAGATAGTTAAGTTAGATGTAGAAGAGAGACCAAGGATGGAAGGCTAGTTTAGAAATTATTACCTTTTGTTGAAGAACTTGAAAGCTAGAACAAAATGGGTTATAAGATAGAAGTATTCTAGAGAGAGATTTTCTAGATAGAAGGAGGAGAGAATACTTCTTTTAAATATGATACTAGCTAGGAGTGTACACGGTTTGACCAACCCGACTAATCCAAACCAAACCGGTCATTTTTCGACCGATCCAAACCGACTTTTTACAACCCGATATATACTCGGATTGAAAAAAGTCAACCTGATTTAAATTGGTTGGATATGGGTTTCGATTTTTAAATCCGATCCAATCCAACCTGGTCCGATTAAAATTAAAATAATTAATGAATAATCCAAATGTCCAATATATCAATATAACCCATTAGCATTTAGTATTAGTTCACACTCCACAGTCCTAATCCGTTACACTATTATTATATATTTGTATTATAGTATTAAAACTATCTCCAAATTGTTTTAAACTTTCATTTTTAGTTTTATTTCTTTTGATAAAAAATTTATTTATATATTTATTAACCCGATCAATCCGATCTAAACTGATCCAAACAGAAATACATTAAATGGGTTGGTTTATAAATTCTATTTTTATGAGTTGGGTTGAAAATTTATAAACCCGATTAAATTGGATTGAGTTGTTAAAATCTTTCAACCCGTCCAACTTGATCTGTGTACACCCCTAATACTAGTTTTGCAAAAATGAGAAGTGTTTTGGCTTTCTTAGTGTGAGAAAATGTGGGGGGTGGGGGTTGTATTTATAGGGAAAGTTTGGGGGAATGAATGGTGGAGATTGATTTGGAATGAGTGGTTGAGATTAATGCTCCTAAAATTTGAATTGGTGGGGGGGACTTTGAATTCCTTGGGGAGAAATCTGATGTGTTTTGGGGGGGAAGTATTTTGGGGTTGGATCAAGTCAACTAGTGATTCTTGTATTGTATTAATCAAATAAGCACGTAGCACCAAAATTCATTAATAAATACAATAAATATGAAAATAATATATTTATTTTTCTGGGAACATTATAAATAATATTCTGTCCGGAAAAATATTTTTCGGAAAATTTTCCTGAAAATGAATAAAATACGAACCGGACGAACTAGCTTGAAAATAAAAGTTCTCAGAAAATTATGAGAACAATTACAATATTATTTTACATTATTATAATGACCCATAAAAAGTTTCAGGTCATTTTAACAAGTGGAAGTTTTTTATTAGATCAAAATATGATAAAGTTGTGTCCCGGATCTAAATAAAATACATATAGTCGTTGGGTAAAATAAATCGACTATTAAGCTAAAGTTTTGACTTGAATAAAATTATTTACTAGTATTCCCATATATAAAATATAGTTGAGGGCTTGTGGAAAGTTACTAGTGTATTTAAAATATTTTTCTCCGAATAAAAGATAAAATGGAACACCAGGAGAAAAATTATATTTTAAATATTAGGCAAGAGTAAAAATTACTCAAATAATATTTTCACTGAGATAGATGATTTTTCATTTTGGTAGTTCATTTAGGAAACACCTAATCTTAATAAACAATATTATTTGAAAAAAGATTTATAATTTAAAGTACCGAAAAATATTTACTCTGCCTTATTTGTATAGCAATATTGTTCTAAAAAATATCATTACATGATATTTATTTTTCAAACTTTTTGCTCTATACAAATAGAAGTTTTAGGAAAATAACCACTTGTAGAGATTAATATTGAACTCTCTAAAAGATCAATCGAATAATCATAGGGGCGGTTACTAAGTGATTTAGTTATTTCCTAAAATCTATTTAAATTTAATAATATTAGACAAACATTAAAACACTAAAAAGATTAGAAAATATGAAGAAAAAAAACATCCTTTCAAAAGGATAGAAAATTATAATTATAAAAATTAATTATTAGTTCAATGAAAAAGAGTCTAAAATTAAAATAACAATTAAATTTTGCTATTTTATAAACAATTAATATTGTTTATGTTTTAAAAGGAAACTAATATTAGAATATAAAAGACATTTAAATATTACCATTTCAAAATTTAACTGATGGTTAATTGTCATATACTACAGTTAGTCATCTCAGTTAAGAAATGTAAAAAAGGAAAGTAAAAGATTCAATATGATTTGTTGAATATTGAAATACTCGCACCTAATTGACTGAAAACTCTTTAAAAAATCATTGATTGGTTAACTACATAGTGTGGTAGACTGGACTATTATAATAAAGGATAGAAAATTACAATTATAAAAATTAATTGTTAGTTTCATGCAAAAGAGTTTAAAATTAAAATGACAATTAAATATTGTTATTTTGTAAACAAATAATATTGTTTATGTCTTGAAAGGAAACAAATATTAGAATTTAAAGACATTTAAATATTACTATTTTAAAATTTAACTGATGATTAATTGTCATATGCTACAGTTGACCATCTCAATTAGGAAATGTAAAAAAAAGAAGATAAAAGACTCAACATGATTGGTTGAATATTGAAATAATTGCACCTGATTGGCTGAATACTTTTAAAAAATCATTGACTGATTAATGACATAGTGTGCTAGTACTATTATAATAAAGGATTTTATAAACTTTGAAAGAGTTGTCATACCACGTGATCAACACTAGCTACAAATCTGAAAAATTAATTCCTTGAGTTTTCGTTAAATTAAAATAAATATCTCTCTTTGAATCTCTCTCGCCATCTAACCACAGGAAATAATTAAGAAGTGGGATGTTTTTAAAAAAAAAAAGTGGGACCAGATTTGACAGTCAGGGATCATTTATACAACAATCAGTTTTTTATCTGTTAGATCAATCTTTCAATGATTAGGGTTAAAAGAAAATATTTAACCTATCCTCGATAAATTTCCGCAGAGTCAATTGCTATTCTCGGAAATTTTCTGCGGAGCCTAGGAAACTCGTCGGAAATTTTCCCCGGAGCGATCAGTTCAGCCCTAGTACACAAACACTAATAGCCTGATACACTGATACATAGTTTTTGTTGATGTTTGAGATACAGTATCCATTTTTTTTAAAGTAAATTTTTGAAGTTCAAAGTAATGAATTTTAAATTTAAATAATATTTTTTTAATAAAGAAGTATAAAAAATTATATTCCTACATAAAAGGAATATGTAGAAAAGTATGTATAAAAATATGAATACTATTTTTAATAAATTTATAATTAGATTTAACTAATTCTAGTTCCAAATTTTTTAATATTATAATATATTATATTTTTTACTTTATTTAATCTTTTTAAAAATATGAGTAATGGATTGGAAAAATCATATTTTGGAACTTCTTTAAAATTCTTATTTATAAAAAGAAATTCAATTTTTTTGTATACTATAATATAATAAAATTTTGTATTTTAGTAACTCTTTTTTTAAAAAAATGTTTTTTAATTTAATTATAAAAAATGATTTTGTTTATAAATATATTTTTTTCAACTTTTTCATAGAAGTATAATTTTGCAACTATGGTAACTAAAATATAAAACTTTTACCTCAGTTGGTAAATTTTTTATATTTTTTAATTTTAAAAATTTTATTTAAAATTATATAAGATTGTACATAATATATTAGAAAAAGACTACAAATAATTAAATTGAACTTCAAATTTTTTATACTTCTTCATTAAAAATATTATTTAAATTTAAAATCCAAACTTCAAAATTTTACATTAATTTTTTTAATCTGATCATTGAATGATTGATCTAATGAATAAAAAAACGGATTGTTATATAAATGGTCCAAAAAATTTACTCAGTCAATATATAGTTGAGCAGTAATAACCATTGTTTAAAATTTTACTTGTAAATTTATACAACGACTAGTCGGCTACGTATACACTAAACAGATAATTGTCACTTTCTAGTTACTTACAAAATTGTTAGCAACATGCACTAATAATACTAATGGTTCTTGCATAACTATTATCTACATGGAAAAACTATGTATGTTAATATTAATATATTATAATTATTTTAGAATAAAATATTACCTACATATCATTAATTGATATAAAAAAAAGATTTTCAATAAACAATACTCCCTCTGTCCCAATAGATTATTAACATTTGGAATAGAGGGTTGACACGCATTTTAAGGCTCTTATAAAGAAAATATGCATAAATTATTTTAAATTATTTTTTCTTCTGAATAAAAATTTGATGTTTAAATTTTTATTTAAAAAAATAAATAAGTTATGGAACTATACTTTATATGCACCTTAAAATACGTGTCGTACACTATCTAAGAAATGTTAAAAGCAAAAGCGATTCCCGTAGTAGAGGCGAGCAAATGGGAGAATCAAATGGTACGGAGGGAGTATCACTTAAATACTAAATTCGGTAATTAAAAGTAGATGATAGTAAATATATTAAAAGTTTCCATGACTTTGAATAGATGGTTATTGTATAAGTTCATTAAAAAAATTTGTGAAAACAAACTTGGCGCTCAAGGAGTATTGAAGACAACATATTTTGAAGACAAGATATTTGAAGACAATAAGTTTGTTACCGGTGAGGATCAACTTTTATATGTACACTGAAGACTTGTGATTCCTTCACATCCCAGTAATGAGCAAGAATTCTCAAACAGTCAAACATATGAGCCTTCTTTGCAAAAAAATTTGCACATCACATCACATGAAAAAAACCTTCCTCAACTGAAGCAACCTGCGAAGTTCACACACTTTGCTGATTCTTAAGTCTTTTCCTTCTGAGTGTGACACCAAGCAAAGTGTGTGATCCGAAATAACGAATTCCAACTTAAAACTTTGATCTACTGGCTTGCTGGCATGTTGCACCAATGCTGTATACAAATAAATAAATATATATATATATATATATTATTTATGATTGATTGTTTACTGTTTTGTATAAAGGTAGTGTAGATTGCATACTTTTCAATCTACACAAACAAAACCCTAAAAATGCAAAATTTACCATTTCACAGCTCAATTCCTGCTATCCAACAGTCTTTTCACCGCTGTTGAACTCTAACCCACATTCAAGTTTGATTGCTGAAATGAGCTCAGGAGAGATTATGGTTTTTACTTTATTGTCTCGGCCTAATCGAGTGTTCCCAGACTCTATTGTTTTATTTTCCATGTTTTGGCCAGGCTCATCTCCCACTCCCCGACCTCTATGGAGTATGATTTTACTGGGTTCCCGAGAAATTAGAACCGCACCTGTGGTTCGCTGCAAGAAATATAGAGCCAAATCTAGATTTTAAACCAAATTACTCAGAGCTGCACCTGTAGGAAAGAAAAACCCCAGGTTATCCATAACCAAACCTCCAATTCCAGCACCACCTCCTGGATTGAAGTCCCTTTCGCTATGCCTTTAATATTAACTATTGCAATAGGATGCTTTTGAAAGTGAGTCTTAATTGTCCTAGCAACCCCAGAGACAATATTGCTCTTTCCTGATACATGAAACAATCGATATAACCACCAATTATGATGAGCTTTCATACATTGTATCAAACCCTAAAATAGCGAAAGACATCATAATCAATTTGGCAAGAAAGGAAGCAAAAAAAGAATCTTAACACTTGCACATGTAAATAAATCCAACACCGTTGTCAAAACAACTGAAATGATTTTTTTACATTCGTTTTAGTTAAATTAAACTCTAAACGACTACCTAATGTTAAGATGGTATAACCATCTAATACCTAAATGAGGGGGAAGAAAATTTAGTTTTAGAATATTAATCACCGTTTTATCACGAATAGAGAATACAACATGCACATGCACACACACACACACACACATGTTTATTGGAGCATTACTTAAAGTGGAGCCCACACGCAACATAACCATAAAAGTTATTTCACAGGGAAAAGCTATCCTATTCTATCTCATATTACACACAAAAACAATGGTCCGTACCGCTTTCAAAGTGAGAGAAACTGCCAAGTACTATAAAGTGTAGAACCTACTTTCTTTATTTTGTAATATGCAACCTACTTATGATACATAGTATTTTAAAAAGGTCGACTAGTTTACCTACAGCAAGAACTGGGCGTTTTTTAACTCCAAGGGCTTGCTTTCGCAAAAGAAGTCTTTCTCTGTTAGACAGGCGTGCAGCTTTAAAAGGTACCTCTCCTGAGACAACTTCCGAATCTTTAAGAACTAATCCTTCACTTTCTAATGAATTAAGAGAGGATTCCCCTAGAGACTGAGTATTTCCGATGTCTGAAAAGTGACCCTGTGACATCAATGTTTAACAAGTAAATTACATATATCTAGTAAAAAATGTTGATTAAATATATAAATATACACACACAATAGACAAACAAAATATTTTATATTAATACCCTATCAGTATTATGACTGTCTGCAGCCACAGAATTAGCTTGTACAACTTCACCATTTATGTCCTTGAATCTATCGGTGTCTTCAAGTACTAATACAGGCAAAGGCTCTGAGCCACTTATAACTTCTGGAGTAGCTCGTAGATCTCCCCTCGAGCTGTCAACACAATCATTTGTGTTGGTAATAGTAGCTCTATCACTATCCATCACCTTCATATTATGGGGCCAATAACCAGACTCATAATTAATGACGAGAAAAAATAAAAACTATAAGAAAAGATATGAAAATGCACAATAACAAAGGACTATAGATACAAAAGCATTTTTTAATTAATCTCCAGCAAAGAACTACTACGATAGCTTAGCCTTACAGAATTATAAAAAAAAAATAGTGAACTTCACCACAATTTCAGCCAGAAACCAAAAGACTTGTTACCACTTCTTAAAATATAGCCTTCAGTGTCCATCATTCTTGTTTCATGAAAAAATATTTTACAGGATCTGATCTACTGTGAAATCTTAACATTAGGAAATTGACGGATTAGAATTAAATATTTGGTATTTGCTAGGATTTTCTATTCCTTTTATTAAAATATTACTTTTTATCTTAATATAAGTAATTCTATTATACTTTCATCTAAATTATATTTATAATAATGTCTCTTTACCTCTACGTTATCCTGGTAACAGGCAGCATTTGCTGAACAATTTTCAAGTACAGCGTAAAGCTTTTCAATTTTTTCTGGATGCCTCTCGCCCAATTCATCCTCTTTTCCCTAGATCAGAAAGTTAAGCTAGTTGACCAGTTCTACAGATGCCACTCAACAGAGAAAGGCACAGATGAACAAATAAAAAAGGTAATAACTCACTGTCTGAAGTATCAAATCTTCGGCCAACTGCATATTAATTCTCTGTTGGTCTCTAGCCTGGATGAAGACAAAGTTGTATCATATACTTTCATCATGATTTATCCAAGTAGTTAAAATTTGAAGTGGACAGTAATGTATTAAAACCCACCAACTTATGCTGCAATTCATCTACATCTCTGTCAAGCTTCAAAAGATGAAGCTTCAAAGACTGCATTAAAGAAATATTGAAAAATTAAGGTCTGCAAGACCAGAAACTGTTACAGATTGCATTTAGATCATTAATTTAAATTTAAAAAGAGTGAACAATTGAAATTTACAGATATAGTAAAACCCCTACACCTTAATGCAGTTGGAAGTTCCAACTTGGAACACTATGATTTTCTGTCAACTTGGAACACTATGATTTTCTGTCATTTTTTAGAGGTATTAATTAATCTATAAATTTAAAACTCATTAGTTGAGAGAATGTTCTCACCTCAACACAATGAAAATGAATTTAGTTATATTAGAAAGCATTGTATATATTTGCTATAGTATATTTAACAAATGTAATGAAATAATTTATTCTGAAAAAATATTTACATAATATATTGTTTGAAAATACCTGAGCAAAAAAAATATTGTTTTAAAATAGATGAAGGATATTAATTATATTGAGCACTTGGAAGATTTTATTGCATTGGCTAATTATATGAAGCTCAATCCAAGTCACGACTCACATGTGCCAACCAACTATACAAGAGTCAAAAACTGGTAAAACATCACTTGCGTGCAGGTCTTAGACGAAGAACTAGACAACGTACTGTTATTCAAATTATTTTTAAATTTAAAGTTTTAATATTGAAAATCTGTTAATTTACATAATGCACATGACTTTTTATAATATATATATAGATAGATCGTTTTATGTTGGAAAATTATTCTCTTAGAGAGGCTATTAATATACGTGGTATTACTTAATCAGATAAATGCCCGGTAATATTCTTACCTGCAAATCTGATCAAAGAAACTTACACATCAATCTATATGTGCCCAATATAATAGTCATCTGAAAATATAAACAAAGACAAAGCTAATTATTTACCTCACGACGCTGAGCCTCAATAGAGCGTTTCATAGCTTCTCTTTTATTTAAGAGTGTTTGAGGCCTTAACAAAGTTGGGCGCTTGTAGTTCTTTCCACGGTATACAATGATTGCATAACCCTTGCTGATTCTTTCCACTGCGACTAGAATTCCACCACTTTCTGCCTCTAATGTTCGCGCTCTCGCATGAACCTCTTCGATGCTTCTCTCACCACATATTATTTTCACAAGTTCCCTATATTTCCAATGAAGATGCATATTTTCAACTGTTCCATCAAACACACCACGCCTACCTGGGGATCATAATGTGGGGCTTCTATTAGGTCTTTTAAATAAATTGGACCAAGATTTTGATCTAGAAGGTCTTTTTCCCTTTCTTTTGTACTTTACCAACCATCTATACTTTGATCAAATGTGCACAAACTCACCTAATAAGAGAAATGGCTTCATTCTCAAGCCAACCTTTCTCAGCATATATCTTTCTTCTTCAGTTATGCCTTCTTTATCTATTTCAATTGGTTGTCTGATTTCATTTTTTTCCAGCTCTGTTAGAAGAGTCTCTGCCCTAGCTTTCTTTGCTAAAGCCTGCAATATAAGCATGTCA
Source organism: Oenanthe sinensis (assembly GCA_028671895.1). Taxonomy (NCBI): domain Eukaryota; kingdom Viridiplantae; phylum Streptophyta; class Magnoliopsida; order Apiales; family Apiaceae; genus Oenanthe; species Oenanthe sinensis. The sequence goes on from CM053806.1 coordinate 26,424,644, forward strand.
GAGAACCATGATTGTAAAGGATATAGAGCAGATGCAGCACAATTGCGGACATGACTAAATGTCTCTGCTGGCTACCAGAACTTGAAACTTTAAATGCAAACAAGAACTGAAAAAAGTATCATTCTACTCTATCATCCATGTAACTGCATACCAGCGATAATTTTGAGTTAGTTCTAGTAACAGCTTCTTCAATGGGCCTTAGCTTCCTTTGTCCAGACGAAACTTTCTTTTTGTGGTCACTGACATAATTCCCAGCATCAATAGCAGGGACTGGTGAATTGTTGTCAGTCACACTACTTTCAGTTTCCACATCAACATCCACTGTCCCAGGTTTGTGATTTTGCATATCCATAGCCGTTGAATGAAAATCCAACCTATTTTTCACTCCATGAAGTCTGTTCCTTCGCTGTTCTATTGCCGCAGAAACTTTAGCTGAAAGGAAATCTTTTCCTCTATAGAGTACAACATACTCCCTATCTCGTGAAAGTAGAACACCCCCAGTCAACCACTGCAACAGTAATTCTGAGGTCAACCCATAATCATATACAAAAGTTACAGAAATAACTATTTGCACTGAACCAGGAATGGAACCAAACCAAATAAACCCAATAAATCCCACTCAAAAATAGGATCTGGAAAGGGAGATGCACATATCTTAAGTAGGGAGGTTGTGTTTGTGACAACTAGGGCTTTTGAACAAATCTTGGGATATATTAAAAGATGCCGAAAATTATAAATTTTTTTGAAGCTACAGGAAGGCATCAATTGCAAAAAACAGGGTGGATAAAAGTCAAGTATGTTCAGAACAGATTACCAAACAATGTCACTGTATTAAAAATTACTTTCAAGACTAGCTGCTGAGAATTTTGATACGGAACGAAAAATTAAAATATTACTGTAGTTTGTATTTATTTTATGTCATTATTTAGGAATATATTTAATTGTAATTCATTATACAGTTTAATTATACATGCATAGATATACATATACATATATATATAGTGTCCTACTCTAATAGAAATAAAATTAGAATAGAGAATTAAAACTAAACATGATCACTGTTTTATACTATTAAATCACCCGTTTATACACTATCAATCACTATTTTATATATTAAAAATCACCAAAATTCACCAGTTTTATTTCTTGCAAATTTACTAAATCTATTCGTTCCACATGCATAACAATGGTGATCGAGGATTAGGATTATTATTAGATGTGATTGGTGATTGAAGGCAGTATTAGTGATAAGGGAAGGAAGATAGTAGAGGGTGTTAAGGAGGTTACACGGAGAATACAGACAAGAGGATGCATAAGAAATGTGGAATTAAGTGGCTCTTACAATTAAGAAGGTGGCAAGAAAGACGTTATGTGTAAGGTCGGGGAAGGTTGGGGAAGGTTTAGGAACAAAAGGAGGCTTGGTGGTGGAATGGGAATCTGCAGGAGTGGGTGTTTCACGGAGCTTATGTCGTGTCAAGGGGAGGAAAAGAACATGTGGAGAGTTCTATAAAAACCAAGGCCAAAAAGGCAGTAGTAGAGGTGAAGGCAAAGGTATATGAGGCTATGTATTAGCATCTTGACCAAAAAAAGATAAAGAAATTATAAACTAGAAAAAGGCTCGAGAGAGATAAAGAAGGCGACAAGGCATGAACTTTGTTAGGTATAAAAAAGATGAAAATGAGCAGGTGCTAATGAGAAATGATTATATTAAGACGAGATGTGGTAATATATTAGCAAGTTGTTTAATGAAACTCGAACAAACAAGGGATTCAGGACGAACGAAGGCTGTCAACTCCAAGAGTTGTAGCAATTACCGTGGTATTACACTTCTCTGCCATACCATGAAGCTATGGGAGAGAGTGATTGAGACTAGCGTGCGAATAAAAGCTGAAGTGACATAAAACCAATTGGATTTCATGCCAGGAAGGTCAACAATGAAGGCAATACACCTCCTCGAATGCTTAACGGAGAAATAAAGAAAATGTTGTAGGGACCTATACAGGTGTTCATAGACATGGAAAAAACCTATGACAATGTACCACGCAACGTAATATGGAGCATTTTAGAGGGTAAAGAGGTGTTGTGGATGTATCTTAGGGCAATACAAGATATATACTTTCGAGCAATGACATGTCATGACACGTGCTGGTGACACTCAATATGTTCCGGTGGAGGTAGGACTTCGCGAAGGATTAGTGTTAAGTCCCGGAAGTAATAATGGATGTAATGACTGAGTGATCATTATTTACCATGGTGCATGCCATTTTCCGATAACATTGCTCAAGATAAAGGAGGCACTGAATGCGAAGTTGGAGCAATAGAGAAATGCATTGAAGACTTGAGGCTTGTGTGTTAGTCGTTCTAACAATGAATATATATGGTGTAATTCCGGTGGTGAGCTTAACGTGGAGAGGAGAGACATTAGAATTGGATAGCAATTATTATCTCAAACATATTTGGGTTCTATAATTCAAAAACGCGAGGTCAATGACGATGTCACATATTTTATGACGAAAAGTAGTGGAAGGGGGCCACAACATTGTTGTTGACAAAAGGGTCCCACAGAAATAGAAAGAAAAATTTTATCGAGTAGCAATTGGACCAGATCTCATTTTCGAGCAATAAAGAAGGCCCAAAACAGGAATTAGAACAGAAATTAGAACAGGAAGAGGTGGCGGAAATAAGGATGTTGCCATAGACTTGTGGGCGCACCATGTTACACAGATTGTCAAATGGTTTTTCCAAAATTAATTAGAAGCCGCACCGATTTGAAAAAAATAAAGTGTGGGAGTGCATATTACGGTGGTTTGGTCACGTTTGAAGGAGACAAATGTCTGCTACTTGCTGCATCAGTGAGAAGGATGGAGGGTATAGTAATCTCAAGACTAAGAAGGAGAGGGAGGCCAAGAAGGACAATAGAAGATATAAGACTATAAGGGCCATAAACCTTGATGAGGACATGACCTCAGATATGAGTTCTTGGAAATGTCGAATTAGAGTAGCAGACTTTTCTCCCTGTAGTTTGGTTTGGGGTGCAAGGCTTGGATAGTTACCGTTAGACTTTTAGTTTATTTTCATGCTTATCTTCGTTTTTGGAACACTATTTCCATCTATTCCACTTATTGCATGCTTGATATGTGCTATTTTATTTTTATCTTGTCTTATGTATACATTTTTTTGATATATCGATTTTTTTTATATGACTTTTATACAACATTGTCATAGCCGGGGGGGTCTTTCTGAAAACGGCGTCTTCAAACTACGAATGAAGTTAAGGCATGTGTATATCATACCCTCCCCCACACCCCGCTCTAAGAACTAGATATATCGGGTATGTTGGGCTGATTAGAGAGTAGTTGCTCACGAATCAAAGTTTGAATGTCCCTTCGAAGTCGTCGAGAAACCGCCCCTTTTTTGGTTCGGGGGCTGCTTCCCAAGTCTACCCTAAGACTTTTTGGTGGAGTTTTAAATTCTCATAGTCGGCTAGTGCGCTTATCAAAGTAAATTTGTCGTGCTTTAGGTTCAGGTACGTTCATTGGGGAGGAATATTGAAATTGTTTAGAGCTGGATGGATGGGGGGAAGTGTCTCCATTTTTTAAGTTGAGTTGTACTCATTTTAATTCCAATTGTATTGTTCAAATTGCAATTGGTAGTTGCGAAAACTAGTTGTTAGAGGATCTTGTACTAAGATGTAGTAGAGTACACAAGGTAACAAGAGTTGTACTCGAGGGAATAAGAGTTCTGGAAAGTTGGTTTCAGCAGACCATTATTAGTGAGTAGGAAACAGAGAGATATAATTGTATTTTATAATAATTGGTCTAATTGATCAATATGTTCTCTTACCAGGTTAGTAAGAGATTCGGAGGTAGACCAAAGTTAGACTTAAAAAATTTATGTGTCTTTAACTGCTTACTGAAAATCAATGTAGACCACTAAGAATTTCAAGGGGGAGCAATTAATATCAGTCAACTTCGACTTTAAAATTTTATATGCTTTACTTTCTCAACAGACTAAGATGACCTGCAAGGCTGCAAGAGATTTTATGTTGGGAGGTCCTGAACAAAAAATCTGGTACAATGTAGTAACAAACAGGGACTGAAGAAGATGACAAAAACAATCATCCTAGAAAATCATTGACTGAAGTAAAAGTAAACAAAAAAACAATCATCCTAGAAAATCATTGGCTGAAGTAAAAGTAAACAATAATTTAGACTAGTCAAGAGCTTGACTCCAAGTGGAATAGAGGTTAAGTCATAGTGACATTATCTTGCACGGCTAAGCTAACTTTTGAGCTTCATAAAGAAGACAAGGCATAAGATGGTGTTAATGTGCACAGTTTGAATCCAACCAACGATTCATGATAGGAAAATCAAATTGAATTCTCATGAATTTCACTAACCTTCAACTCTTTAGCAATTAGTTCACTATTTGTATTCTGGACTCCTCTCTTGATTGCAACTTTTGCTATCTCGCATCTTTCCCAGAGCTTTATGATTGAAGCCGCCAAACCTTGAAGTTTCCTATTTCTACCTGATACAAAAATTAAAAGTATTAGATATTTGACAGATGCAAAAACATATATATTGCGGTCATGTAGTTCGAAATAGACCGCAGTTCAAAATAACCCACCTAACGCAAAATGGCACGGTAAAGACCGGCCCAGTCTTTTTAATGTGGTCATTTCATCATTCGTTAGTATAGATTTAACCCCATATGGAAGAAGGCGGAATGGTTTTCTGTATCCTGAAACAACTGCTGGCAGAAGATCTGCATCAACAGGTAAAGGGTCATAACCCCACCAATCAGTAAAGCGTGGACCAAGTCCATCCAACAAATGGTCAGATTCTTCTGCAAGCTGCAACTCCCCAGGCAACTGAAAACGTACTCTATTTGGAGAACCTACACCTTGTATCAGAGGTGGTTGCACAGTTTTGTTTGACAAGGCACTCCCCGCAGATCTGACACCACCCATACGAGATGAGCATATCTCATTTTCACCATCTGTCCAATCATCAGAACGTAAGGTTTTATTTGCTCCATTATCTTCATTAAAGAAGTAAGGATACTTGTAATCCGCTCCCCTATACACTATCATATTACTCCCAGACCTCCAAACAACCAGTCCTCCCGTTTTTCTCTGAGAAAGTCCACCAAAAGAGTAAACATCAATTAATTATGCTTCACAGTCTTCATTGTACATGGCTAGCACCAGCATTATAAAAACCTTAACGTAATTTAAAAATATATTTATTGTGTGTGTATAATTAAAAGTGTAATTCATCTGCGGTAATATCATTCTGTAAAAGTATAAAAGGTCATTTTTGCAATCATTTTGCACTAGAAGCATCCGGGAAAAGTATGTAAAGTGCAATTGCAATTAAAATCTATATAACTTAGAAATTTTGAAGATGCAACTGACAATTGCATAATCGAAAAAAACAATGATTATATGCAAAAAGTGAACCAGGTTTTAAGGTACACACACAAGATTCAAAACATTTCTGCAAGGTACCATATTCCCAACCTAATATCTACCTAGCCATTGATTTCTGCTAATCAATGTACTTGTGCTAGCTAAAAGTATTATATATATATATAAGGTCCTAACTTGAATGAATTTCGCACATCAGAAAAACTACTACAGTAGTTTATATTCTACAAAAGCAAATAAGGCATGACTAAGTTACGTTACGCTAACAAAAGACATTAAGAACGAAAGGGGTTTTTGTACCTCCAACAAGTCATGAGTTCTCTTCATATTCAACCTACAAATATCATCACATTTAATCTTAACAAGCTCCGTATGCCTCCACCTCTCATGAATCCCATTAACAATCCCCTCCGTAACCCCAGCCTTCCCAACCTTAAGTTTCTGCTTCAACTTAATCCCCGCACTCCTCAACCGTTTCAACTCATCCGCCGACAACTTCAATTCAGCCAAACTCGGAACATTATTCTCCACCACTCCCCTCCTCCTCCTCTTCTCTTCCCCTTCCGCAGCTACCAACTCATCCCTCAATTCATTATACCGTCTAATAGCCGTCCCGGTCCCGGGTTGTGGCACCGGATTCTCTGGCGTACTCCAGCTGGAATCAAATGTGTGCCCCACTCGGTACTTGGGTAAAACACTAGGCAAAGGCACAAAGATTTGCCCCGGAGAACATGACTCATCACTATGACTATTACCATTACCATTACTATTACAACTACTCTGTTCGTTATCGAAACCGAGAGTGCGAAGCTTATCAGCGATTCTCTGGATAGCGGAGTGAGGTAATAGAGATGGGGTAGAATTGTTGAGAGAAGCGCGTAACCGAGGAGGAGAGCGAGATGATGGCTGTTGATTATTAGTATTATTGTTGTTATGGTTATTGGGGAACACAAACATATACAATGGGGGTTTTGACGACAGGGACAAGCAAGAGTGGCAAGGAAGAAGTAGCCATGCCATTCTAGTCTAGTAGTGTTCTTATCTCCTCTGCCCCTTTTCTACCACAATCATGAATCATCCCCCTTCAACTTTTTTTATGTTTTAATTATTTTATGTATTATTTATTTATTTTTTAATAATTATTGTAATTCTGTGCAAGAATGAACAAAACCGAAACGAAAACTTAAACCAAAATCAAAATCGCAAAAAAGCGAACAAAAGATTAATCATTCAATTTTAATAAAATCTAATTTTAGAAAGAATATATAACATAGATACAACTCTAACTCCCCGATAGTTCTCATTTATATTTTATATTATTATAGTCAAAAAATTAAAAGTTTTGGTTCAAAGTGAACCATAAAAAAATTCTATCCGTCCAATTTTAAGTTAACCACATAAACGATCTTAACCATTCAATTTTAATAAAATCTAATTTTAAAAAGAAAATATATCATCTATACAATTCTAACCCCGATAGTACTCATCATTAAAGTTTATGAATATTAAATATTCTAACCGTTTAATTTTAGGTGAATCATATAAACGATATTAATTATTCAATTTTAAAAAAATCTAATTTTAGAAGGAATATATAACATAGATACAACTTTAATACCCCTATAGTCCTCATTATATTATATTATTATAGCCAAAAAATTAAAAAAATTGGTTCAAGGTGAACCATAGAAAAGATCTTATCCGTCCAATTTTAAGTTAATCACAGAAACGATCTAAACCATTCAATTTTAATAAAATCTAATTTTAAAAAATATATATTATCCATACAATTCTAACTCGGATAGTACTCATCATTAAAATTTATGAATATTAAATATTCTAACCGTTAATTTTTAGATGAATCATAAAAACGATCTTAATCATTCAATTTTAATAAAATCTAATTTTAGAAAGAATATATAACATAAATACAACTCTAACCCCCCCCCCCCCCCCCGATGGTCCTCTTTTTATACAACTCCTCACGGATAATATTATATTTAAATTATATTATATATTTTCTATTTTAAAAATCCTATTTATTCTATAATTTTTATTTAATATATCATTAAAGTTTAAGAATATTAATATATAAATATCATTGTATAATAAAAATATAACAATTAGAATTTAATGGTTATTATATTTCTTAAAAATATAATAATTAACCAACAAAACTACTCTTAGACAAATACAAAAACTCACTTCTATATTACATTATTATAACCAAAAAATTAAAAGGTTTGATTGGTCGGTTGGTACTGGGCTACGGGCTTAATAAATATACTTGTATTTATAATATGGACCCTAACTATATTCATATCTATATTACCTAAAATTTTACCTTTTAGGCACATTTATATATTTATAAAATTTTAATTTTTAGGCTTAATTATATATTTACTATAATACGGGTTCAGATTATAATATATTTATATTTGGAATAAATTTATATAATATAAGAGAACATATAATATTAACAGAAATTCTTAATATCATACAATTTTATATTAAATATCAATAAAAATATAAATAAAAAATCAATTTACTTAACTATTAGTTATCCCGTGTTTCGCACGGGTCATAAGCTTGTATATATATAGGCAATTGCAAAAATAGAAACCAAGTTTAAAATAAAAACTACAAACCAATCACAACCATTCATTTAAAAACTATTATAAATAATTTAAACCACACATTTTTCTTACCCCTATTTCATACCACCCCCATCCACCCGACTACCCACTTCATTTGCCTTTCTCCTACCCTGTTTTTTTTCCTTCCATTTACGCAGCCCCTTCCCCTACCTTTCTACTTCTCATTCCCTTTTCTGAGTTTCTCCGATAATCTTATCAGAATCGAGTAATCTCCTTCTCCGATCATCTTCTTCAATGATCACTTATTGGAAAATCAACCCCACCCCTCTCTCCTCACCGCCTCTCTTTCACGATCTATACATTATAGATTTCGGCGAGTTAAGGTTTCATCGTGTTTCCTCTTTTTCAGCGATTTCTCCTATCTCCCTCTCTCTCTCCCTCTCTCATTTTTTTTAAAATCATTTTATGTCCCCCCAGTTGCATTAAATCATTGACAACCATGTTTTTAGATGAGATCTAGTCATCTTCTCCGATAAATTTCATATTTCTGGTTACTTTTATAAATGGACAGATGAAGATATTGTATAGTATGATTTGAAAGTGGTGATTGTTGTAAGAAGAGATGGTGGCCGGAATTATTGGTGGTAGCTGGAAATGGTGGTGGTGATGGTTGGAGGTCATAATGACGTATATATGTATATATTTTGAATGAAAAATCACTAAATAAAACTATAGTGATCACTAAATTTTAATGATTCTTCTAAGTATAAATAGTGATTCTTACAAGTATAAATAGTGATTCGAGTTTGAATCTAACCGTCAAATAATAATAAATCAATAAACATTCAGAGTTGGTATAAAATTGTACCCAGTAAAGAAACTCTCATAAATGGTGATAGTCTAATGAAGGTCGGATAAAAAAGTAGTGAGATCGTCGAAGGTAGTAAGTCGTGTTATTCACAACTTCAATATCACACGAATTTCAATAATTTCTCTACCCCTTGTACCATATAATGTTATTCCTTTTCTATTTTGGAATCAATCAAATTATTTTTTAGCAGTGTAGCAAAATTTCATTATTATTTTATTTATTAATATTATATATATATATATATATATATATATATATATATAATAGCAGGGATTGGAGCGGTGACATGACGGTCTCATATCTATTCTAGACAATTTTCCTAATTTGTGATTGACATGTCTAAAATAAGCTTAAAAAGAGACACCCAATATAGCAAGTTATTTAATTTAATAATAATAAAAAGAGTCACCCAACATAATAAGTCATTTAATTTAAAAATAATGTATTGTAATTGTAATTATAATCGATCTGCATGTTTCTTTCGTAATAGTACCACAAAAAATCTTAACACATTTTTCTAATTTTGTTTTTTTTGCAAGCTATTGGTACTTTTTTCCGGTAATAAAAAATCGGTACTTTGTTTTGGTAATTTTTTATACTTTAATTGCCCGGTTGGGTGCTTTAACCATTCAGCAATGATGGATCCGCATGAATATGTATTGCAATGATGTAAGTACCAGATTTCTTCAATTCAGCTTCTACAACAACTCGATCTAATCCTGGATTTTCTTCTTCAAACAACTTTCTTGCCAGTTCTGCATCTTTCAGATTTTGTTATTCAATCTTTTCAGGCTTCTCTTCTTCTTCAAGCCTCTTTACTAGTTCCATGTCAGCTTCTATCAGAGTTTGTTGTTTGTTAGAGATTAACTGTTTATCAGAGTTTGTTGTCATCAGAGTTTGAGTGGTTGACAGAGTTTGACCAATCAGAGTTTGTTGCTTCAGAGTTTGTTTTCCATCCTTATGACTTCCTTGATCTTCATCATCAGGTTTGTCAGATTTTTGTGCAGCATCCTCCTTGCATTTGTCTGAACCCTTCTCCCCCTTTCTGACATCATTCCCTTTTCTCACAGTAAGAATTTCAACAATTATATGTAGCATTCCCTGCATAGAACTGACAGAAGTAGAAAGATTATTAATCTTAGCTTCCAATGCATCCTGTTTTGCTGAAACAGTTTTGAGTTTTAGCTCTTGAGAGTGTTGAGATGCTATGACAGCAGATTGAACAGATGCAGAGGTTTTGTTCACAGATTTCTTGAGTTCACCAATTTCATTGTGAAGTCCCTTGGACAACACAGTGGTAGCTTTCAAAATGGACTTCATCTCTCTAGAATTGATTCCTTTATCAGCTTTATCAATCAACTCATGAACATGTGGCCATGAGACTTCTTCATTTGCATATTTCCATGACATGTTCCAAACTTTTTATCTGTGAGAATTCAGCAATTCTTCCTGAGATAATTCTGCCTTTGAGGTGAAATCTCTCTTTACACCTTCAGAGTCTAATGCAGCTTCAATTTCTCCTTTAAGTTGCTCCACCTCCATGTAATAAGGATACTCCATTCTCAGTCTCTCATGAGCATCATGGGAATTTACTGGCCATCTCTTGGAATTAAATCTTTGTGTGTAGGGGATTGACAGGTCTGTGACTTCTTCATCAGTAAAAATAGGCTCATCAGAGTCTATGTCCTCCCCATCAGAGTTTACAGCTTTTTCAAAGTTTAGCAAATGATCAAAGTTTGCAGTAACAGATAAACTCTGAGTACCTGTAAAATATATAGAACATCCTAAATCACTCTTGTTTTTTTAAAGTAATCTCATTACTTCTCACATCACACATATCATAACTTTTAAGAGTTAGATTTTTCTCACTAGAAGTAACTAACTTCTTTATCAATTCTACCTTTCCTTTTGCCAGATCCAGTGTCTACCTCTCATTAATTCTATTTTTTACACATTTACCTCAGACTTACTAGAAAGGCTCAACACACAATGTCCTACAGAAATAAGAGGTGACTGAGAAAGGTTGTCTGTAGTTACATGAGTAGAAGTACCCTTTTCAGGACTATTCATGATCATTCTAGGAGTGAAAATAGGAAAGGTAAAATCTGAACTTAAACTATCAGAGAATGCAAATTTTGAAGAAAAGTCAGAGTTTATACCTTGAGTAGTTGTAGATATGGATGTTGTCACCATTGGCTGTGCAGAGATTGGTTGCACCATAAGAGCATCAGAGATTGCCATTGGAGCTTCATCAGAATTTGTCTGTCCAACATTAGAATATTTGTCTGCAATCATAAAATTGATAATTGGTTCTTGTGGGACCTGAGTCATATCAGCAACTACTTCACTACTTTGAGGTGAAGGTTCTTGTGGGCTTGGCTCTGCCAGAGATTGGCCTTCAGCATCAGCAACAACAAGATCTTCTATGATAGGTTGAGTGCCTGCATCCAAACTTTGATTGGATGATTCTTGTGTGGCTGGGGCCTTAACAACTTCTTCAACCCTTTGAGCTGAAGGTTCTTGTGGGTTGTACCCCTGTTCCATATTGGCTTCATCTGCTAGAACTGTGGCTGCTGTTGAACTTTGATCAACAGGTTCTTGTGTTCCTAACCATGTAGAGATTGTTGTCTCACTTTGAGAAGCAGGTTCATGTGTATCTTGGCCAAAAGTGACAGACTTCCTCTTCTTTCTTGAAAATTGTTTGGAACTTGGAGATGCTGAAGATGATTTTGATTTCTTTGCCTCAATTTCTCTTCTTAATTCTTCAGCCAGTTCCCTCACCCTTTCATAAAATCTCTCCTTTATAGTTTGCCTAGGTGAATTAGTAGGAGAATCAGAGATTCATACAGGGACAGCTTCCTCTGGAGTGACATATGGCCCATCTTTCAAATAATTGTGTTGTCGCTCCTGTTCATCCTTGAGCTAAAGATCTATTAATTTCCCCAAATTTTTCATGCAGACTGTCTTGTCAATAGTAGCCCCCCGTCTAATACGTTCACGGTTATAATGGGCAACATTTGTCCACTAATCGGCTTTTGACTTGTCATACCGAGGAATCATGTTCTCAATTGGAACTGGTAATCCAGCTTCCTTCCAAGAAATATTTGCTTTCCAACAATGCCATGCTTCACCAGAATTTGTCAAGACATCAGAGTTTGAAGGATATGTTGACTGAGAGTTTAGAATGTCTTCAGAGTTTAAATCTTGAGATTTTGACTGATCAGAGATTGGGACATCAGAGTTTATTGCTGCATCAGAGTTTAGTCTTTCAATATTTGCAGCCTCAGAGTTTACAATCTTGATTAATCTTTTCCTCTCATTTTTCATCTTAGGCATTGGATTCACTGTGAATGGCTTCATGAAAGGTGCAGGAGGAATCTCAGAAGCCTGTTTAACTATCTTTCTCTCAGTAAAAACCAACCCTTCATCAGAATCTGTATCTTCATCAATCATTTTTCTCTTTTTAGGAGAAGATTCTTTCACTGACTTCCCCTTCCTTTTGCTTGTGCCCTGTTGAGAGGTGTGTTTTGCAACTACAGTCTTTTGGGGACTGTAGAGGTTGGCAAAAGTGTTTGGGTTTTAGTGTTTGGAAAGTGGCTTGGGTTTGAATCAGAGGGTGCCAAACTCTAATACATAGCCACAGAGAGACAATCCTTGCCATACATGGTAGGCATTATCTGATTTAAGAGAAGCCTGAACCATGTGGGATAATAGAGAGGAAAGAGATTACCTTTCTTTGCGTCCTTCGTAGTTAGGTCAACAAAAATTCATTTATTCATACAAAAACTAGTTATACTCTAATCATTCTCAAAATTTACATCAGGCAATAAATGGCTAAAAATTAATTGAAGAAATCTAGCAAAATATATAGTGTGAGCATCATCATTTATCTTGCTAGCCAACCGCCTAATTATTAAACAAGGAAAATTAAAATTGAAATTATAGGTCAGAGAATACCCAATCTGTTGTGCTAATTATGGAATGATATCAAAATTGATGCATTTGCATGTGAAGGCCCTTGTAATGCAATCAAAGAAGAAACTTCATTCTCTTCTAAGATTAGGTCTTCTAAGGTTCCCCAACTTTGATAGGCTTCCTCCATAGCCTATAGACTTGAAAAACTCTTTTATTTGTTCATCTTCCACAAAATCATCATAAACAACCACTTCTGGAAGATGAAGGGCTTGTCGTACCACAGCTGGAGTAATCAAGTGCTTGCCATTGCATTTAAACATGATGATAGACTCTTCATCATCTCCTGCATTATTGAATTTTGCAGACGGCCATATTCTTATCATTGTTTGAGCAGAGAAGTTTAAGGGTTCCTATAACGCATAGCCAATGTTACTTTGTCTTAAGAAATCTTGAATAACATGAAAATCTTCAGGTGTGTTGGATTATTCAACAGAGAAATATAGTTGGTGGCAGTAAAAGTGTAGTTTTGGAAGGTTAAACCTTTGGATGTCATTGAAACAACAAAGATTTGCATGTTTGAGCAGTTAGAGTTTATGTGAAATGAGAGAGCAAGTGAAGAATAATAGATACAGCTGAATAACTCAAAGTGACAATAAGAATTAAACTGTGCCCTTTCATTTGCATATAACCTGTAGTAGGACACGTGGCAAAAACTAATTGGAAGAGCAATTATTAGAACAAGTCTCAAAATACAGCAGGTGTGTCTATCTGTGTAATGATATGAACCGTAATTCGTGAGATACACACGCCTTATTACAATTCCAATCAGAGAATAATAATTATGATGTCACAAAATGAAATATGATGTCATAAATATGATCTTAGAGTTTACCACTTAAACATAGTTTATCAAGCAAGAAATCAGAGTTTATATGAGTCAGAGTTTAGTATGTACTGTCAGAGTTTACCACATACTCTGACAGAGTTTACCATAAACACTGATAACTTGTAATCAGAGATTAGATGCTCCAGTGATCAGAGTTTACTCCATTTTTTCATCAGAGTTTACCCCATACTCTGACATATACTCTGATTGTCTGAAATTTACTGTCTCAAGTTGAGCCACTTGTCACCATCCCTAATTCAGAAACCAGTCTGTTAAATGTTGCTTCAGGCAAAGGCTTGGTGAATATATCTTCTAATTGTTGATCTGTGAGAACAAAATACAATTCAATTGTGCCTTCCATGACATGTTCCCTTATGAAGTGATATCTGATACTGATGTGTTTTGTCAGAGAATGTTGAACTGGATTTCCTGTCATTGCAATAACACTTTGATTATCACAATAAATATGAATTTTAGAAAAGTTCAAACCGTAATCCAACAGTTGATTTTTCATCCATAAGATTTGTGCACAACAGCTTCCTGTAGCTATATACTCAGCCTCTGCTGTTGATGTTGAGATTGATTTCTGTTTCTTGCTGAACCATGACACAAGTCTTCCACCTAGGAATTGAAAATTGCCACTTGTGCTTTTCCTATCTATTTTGCATTCTATAAAGTCAGCATCTGAATAGCCTATCAATTTAAAATCAGACTCTCTAGGATATCATAAGCCAAGATTAATAGTGCCCTAGAGATATTTGAAAATTTTCTTAACAACTATCAAATGAGGTGCCCTTGGATCTGCTTGAAATATGACACATAGACATGTGACAAACATAATATCTGGTCTACTTGCAGTCAAATAAAGTAGAGAACCAATCATTCCTCTGTATGCTGTAACATCAACAGGTTCTCCATTGTCTTGATCAAGCTTTGTTTCAGTAGCCATAGGAGTTGTAGCAGATGCAGAGTCTTGCATTTGAAATTTTATGAGTAGATTCTTTGTATATTTGGACTGATTAATGAAAATGCCTTCCTCGGTCTGTTTCACCTGTAAACCTAGAAAATAACTCAATTCTCCCATCATGCTCATTTTATACTTGGACTGCATTAACTTTGAAAATCTTTCATAGAGTTTCTCATTAGTGGAACCAAATATAATATCATCAACATATATTTGTACCAATAATAAATCCTTACCTTGAGTTCTATAAAACAAGGTTTTATCAATTGTTCCTCTAGTGAAACCACTTTCAAGTAAAAATAGAACCGAAGTTTCTTACCAGGCCATTGGTGCTTGCTTTAGTCCATATAAGGCTTTATCTAGTCTGTAGACATGATTTGGATATTTTGGATTGACAAAGCCAGGTGGTTGTTCAACATAAACTTCTTCTTCAAGTTCTCCATTTAAAAATGCACTTTTAACATTCATCTCGTAGACCTTGAATTTCTTATGTGCAGCATAAGTATGAAAAATTCTGATTGCCTCAAGTCTAGCTACAGGTGCATAGGTTTCATCATAATCAATCTTTTCCTGTTGAGAATAACCTTTGGCTACCAGTCTTGCTTTGTTTCTTGTAATGATTCCATCAGAGTCTATCTTGTTTCTAAACACCCATTTTGTGCTAATAATTGATCTGTTCTTTGGCCTAGGAACTAGGGTCCAAACTTCATTTCTTTCCAACTCATTCAATTATTCCTACATTGTAGTAGCCCAATCGGCATCCTTCAAAGCATCTTCAACCTTCTTTGGTTCTGTTTGAGAAAGAAAACTATGAAATAGACATTCATTCTGAGTAGCTTTCCTTGTTTTTACTCCACTTTCTAGATCACCAATAATTAAATCAGGTGTGTGATCTTTTGTCCATTTTCTTGGATGTGGAAGATTTCTAGAACTAGATTTTCCTCCATGATTTGTGCCTTCATAGAATAATTCTTCTGTAAATGTTGATCCTCCTCCTAAAGATGTGCTTCCATCGGTGTTTGATGTCTAAGAGTTTATGTACTCAGAGTTTGAATTATCAGAGATTGAGGTTTCAGAGTTTGTGGTCTCAGAGTTTGATTGATCAGAGTTTAGGGTTTCAAAGTTTGGTCAGACTCTGATATTTTAATAACTGTGTTTTGATCTCCAATGTTAGTATTTGATTGATGTTGTTCCCCCTCAACATGTGTAGAATCTTCAATTTCTATTTCAATCATTTCTGAATCAGAGTTTAAAGAATCAGAGTTTACCTCACCAGTGTTTGGTTGAACAGAGTTTATCTCATCAGAGTTTGGTTCAATAGTGTTTGACTCATCAGAGTTTAGTTCAACAGAGTTTATTTTCTGCAGTTCATTCTCGAATCTCAGAGTTTCTTGTGCATCCTTATCATGTAATCCAGCTATCTTCCCTTCATTAAAAGATACATTGATTGATTTCATGACTGTCATTGTCCTTAAGTTGAATACTTTGAATACTCTTGAAGAGGTTTTAGAAGTTATAGCATAACAAACAAAAATTCCTTCATCTGCTTTAAGTTCAAACTTCTTCATTGTTGAGGATGTGTTTTGAGAATAAAACACTTGCTTCCAAAGATATGAAAGTACTTAACATTTGGCTTTCTTCCCTTCAAAGATTCATATGGAGTCATTCCATGTTTGTTTATTAAAGAACAATTCTGAGTTATGCATGCATTATTCACAGCTTCTGTCCAAAAATAGGTAGGTAGCTTTGCTCCATCTAGCATTGTTTTGGCAGCTTCTAATAGAGTTGTGTTCTTTCTTTCAACTACACCATTTTGTTGAGGTGTGCCAGGTGCTGAGAATTGTTGAATAATACCTTTTTTTTAGCAAAATTTCTCCATTGCAGATTTCTTAAACTCTGTTCCATTGTCACTCCTTAGATTCTTTACCTTGTGTGTTGATCCATTCTCAATCATTGCAATATGATCAAAAATTATCTCTGCAGTTTCATCCTTTTTATGCAAAAAGTACACCCAGGTAAATCTAGTATAATCATCAACTATCACCAGAGTATATTTCTTCTTTCCAATGGATATAATGTTGACAGGACCAAATAAATCAAGATGCAATAGATGAAAAGGTTGATCAATTAAATTTTCAGTTTTGCTCTTGAAAGATGTCTTCTTTTGTTTGACCTTTTGATATGAATCACAGATTCCATCAGGATGAAATTGAACTTTTGGAAGACCTCTTACTAGATCCTTTTTCACTAATTCATTAATGTTTCCAAAATTCAAGTGACACAGCTTTTTGTGCCAATTCCAGCTTTCCAAGGATGATGCCTTTCCAATTAGGCAAGTTAAGGGACCATCACAATCAACATCCAAGCTAGCTTCAAATAAATTGTTATGTTTGTGTCCAATAAGAACTACTTTCCCATTCTTCTTGCTTTTCACTTCACAATGAGTTCCATGAAATTCTACAGAATAACCTATGTCTGTCATTTGACTCACACTTAGCAGATTATGTTTGAGTCCTTCAACCAGAGCTACATTTTCAATGATGACATTTCCAATCACAATATTCCCATATCCCAGTGTTCTTCCTATGTTGCCATCTCCATAAGATATTGTTCGGTCAGCCTTCTCCTCAAACTCTGAAAGTAGAGATTTATTTCCAGTCATATGTGCAGAACATCCACTATCAATCACTAGGATGTTTTTCCTGTTTCACTATAATCAGTAAATGCAAATTAATTAGTAAGTTTGGGGACCCAAACTAGTTTATGTCCTTTTTTTGAAAACTTATTAACTTTTGCAGTATAAGTACTTTTATCAGAGTTTGTGTTGATAGAGTTTGCATTCATAGAGTTTGTACTGTCAGAGTTTACACTCCTTTTATCAGACTCTATCACATATATTTGCTTGACAATATGTTTTGGAAAAATATTTATTTGAGGTTGTGGTTCATAAAAATTGTAATACAATCTATGATATTATTTGCATGTATAAATGGAATTCCACAAACTACCACAATGGAAACATGGATTTTGTGGTTTATATCTAATTTGTTTTCTAGTCTCAAAACTAGGTCTTTTAGGTTCCTTCTTTTTATTTTATTTGTAGTCAATGGTAAGGTGATTTGTATTACCACAAGTAAAACATGTTTTCCTAGGAGCATCAGGGATATTCATTTAGTTATTCTCCTTAGTAAGTCCTACTTTGCTATTCCTATTTCTTTTTACCTTTTTAGGTTTATTTTTATTTGTGACTGCCTTCAACTTTTCTTTATGTTGCTGCTGAGAAAGTAACCCTATATTCACCTTTTTAGATTCTGACACACTATTATTTTTAGAGCATTTACTAGAAGTTTTCTTGTCATTACTAGCTCTAACAAATTTCATATGTTTATTCAATATTCCTTTTATGTGTGATTTAGTGTGTGTTTCTTTGTCAGATTCATAACCTAAAGCAGAAGTTCAATTCTTATTAGACAACATTTGTTGGACTCTCTTTCCAGAGTTTGTCCAAACTCTGAAAGTTTCTTTCTCTTTAGCTATTTCAGATTTCAGATATTCATTTCATATGTTTATTCAATATTCCTTTTATGTGTGATTTAGTGTGTGTTTCTTTGTCAGATTCATAACCTAAAGCAGAAGTTCAATTCTTATTAGACAACATTTGTTGGACTCTCTTTCTAGAGTTTGTCCAAACTCTGAAAGTTTCTTTCTCTTTAGCTATTTCAGATTTCAGATATTCAACTTGAATTTCTAATTGAGTTTACATGTGAATAGCATTATCAAAGTCCTTCTTTATGTTTAACATATCAGAGTTTTTAGATTCAAGCATGTTATTCCTAGCAGTCAGAGTTTGTATCTCATATTTCAATCTCTCGTTTTCTAGAGTCTGTGATTTAAAACTAACAAGCAGAGATCTAAGAAAAGACTTTAGTTCACATATATTATCAGTTTGAAAGTTAAAGACAGAGTCTAGTACCTTATCAGAATTTAGAGCATCAGTGTATGCCATGAGTGCATAATTTATTTCCTGTTCAGAATCTGAGAAATCCATCCAATCCATCTTTGATGTGATTAGAGCCTTTCATGATTCCTTACTTCTGCATTCAGTAGCAAAGTGCCCCATCTTGTTACACTTGTAACATTTAATCTTTGACTTGTCAACAGTCTTTGATTTCCCATCTCTATCTTCTCTTTTCTTGAACCTTTATTTCTCGTCTGATTCTCCATGCTTCTTCTGAAAATTTTCTTGCTTCTTGTACTTTTTGTACTTCATCTTTTTAAAGCCTTTAACAATCATAACAATCATCTCCATCATATCAGAATCTGTGGAGTCATCAGAGTTTGCATCGGAGTTTGTTTCAAAATCTGATTCACTACTTTCTTGGACAATTACTTCTTTCCCTTTCCTTGTTGAAGCCTTAATGACTTTTTCTTTTGGATCTTCAATTTTGGCTTCAACATTCAAAGTAATAGATCTTGCCTTGCTACTCTTCCTATTTCTTCTTTGTTGTAATTCCAAGTCATGAGTTTTCAATTTTCCATAGACCTCATCTAAAGACATCTCATCTAAATCAGCCCTGTCTCTAATCAAAGATGTCTGCATATCCCATTCTTCTGGAAGAGCCCTAAGAAACTTGGTGTTTGAATCTTCATTATCATATACCTTATCCACCAAAGCCAAGTTATTTTACAGAGTTAGAAATCTGTCATAGATATCTGTGAGGGATTCATTCTACTTTGACTCAAAGTATTCATATTCATGAATTAACACAGATCTTCTGTTTTTCTTAATTTCCCTGATTTCTCGACATTGAACCTCCAGTGCATCCCAGATCTCCTTTGCAGTTTTGCATGCTATTACTCTGTTGGAAATTATAGAGTCAAGACTGTTATGCAATATGTTTCTTACCTTGGCATCTTTGAGGACTTCCTGCTTTTCCTCCTTAGTCCACTCCTTCTTGTCTTTAAGAGTATAGTGTTCAGGAACTTGTCTTCCTTCCACAATAGTTGTAGGCACCAATTTTGTTGAAAGATACTGGCCTTCATTGATCCTGTCCAAATAATCAAGGTCTGTTACTTCCAGGAACATCAACATCTTCACCCTCCATGTAGGGTACTCAGCTTTCTTCAAGATATGAATTCTTATGCTCTCATACTTGTTTCCAAACATGATTTTATGATCTAACAGTTGAATTTTAACTGCCTGCTCTGATACCAATTGTTTGCCCAGATATATATCTTATTACAGAAGGGGTGTTGAATGTAATAGTATCAATTAATCGATCAAGAACACAAGTATATAAAAGATGAATACTGTTCTGTATTAAAGATAATGAATAAAATACAAAACTCTCTCAAGAAGTTCTTTATTCTTAAGAGCTGCTAGGTTATGAAAAATAAGACTTGTAAAGATACATTTAAGTTAACCTATGTCTGTGTTTATATAGACATAGTTACAATTCAATTACAAATCAGATTAAGAAAAGAACAGCTTTAACAAGGAAATATACTTGCATTCGGATTCTTTCTCACTATCATAATTAAATTCTGATTTGATTTGCTTCCTTCACAAACTCTGTCTTGTAAACAATGTCGGTTGTTAAGCTCTGATTGGAGTATTCTTTGTTAGAGTAATCTCTGATTGAGTATTCTCTGATAGAGTAAACTCTGACTGACAGCTCCTTATTCTCTGATGACGTCAGCATAAACTCTGATTGGTATTCTCTGACAATCATCAGTGTTTGTATTCCTAACAATGTCTAATTAAATTCTATTAACGAGGAATTTATAAAATAGACATTCTTGGGGCCAAAACAAAATAAATAAATTAAAAGTTATTTGAATTAATGTCTAATTAATTTGTATTAATGTTGAAACTAATATATATATATATATATATATACACACACACACACACACACTACACTATTCTGAGCCCAAACCATCACAATACTTTTTTTTCCATAAACTTTCTTCTTTTTAATCTCTCAAAATTTCATGGAGTATTGTTGGGCTCTGAAAATCACTATTAAAGATATGAAGGATGATAAAGATAGTTGGGCTCTAAAGATAGTTGAGCTCTGAAGATAAGGAACTATAGGATGTGGGAATCAACTAATCCTAAGAAAGACAATGGATTAATTAGTATCGATATGATCTTTATCGATGAGCATGTATGGCATAATATTTTTAATGTGCTAATATTATGTTTTTTTGACATGTGATTGACATGCTTGATCCACTATTTTATTATAGGGAGAGCTCATTCATGCTGTTATTCGAAAACAATTTGCCAACCGATTCCAATACCGTATGAGAGAAGGTGAATTGTATAGTATCAAAAATATAAAAGTCAGTCCCAATACCGGTGTATATAGACCATTAACAAATAAGTTTAAGATATTTTTCTTAGCTATCACTGCTATAATCCCTTTAGAGGAGGGAGTGGTTCAGATTCCAATATATGGGTTTGAATTCATACGTTAAAGTTTAGTCGAAGCGCGTGTTAATGACAACACCGTTCTTTCGGGTATGCATGTTGTCTATATGTTATCAAAAAAATTCCTTGGTAATGGTAAAATTAAACCAATATTGAAATTGTGTCTTAACAAATACCCTATCGGTTATCCAGATGTTCGTGGGCTATTTATATGCTATGGGTACGGTTGAAACTGTTGGGATCGTTGGAGGTGGCTAGAAGAAAAGAGACATAAAAATTATTATAGGTTAGTAAATTTCAATTTTATATACAAAGTCGTTTACTATTTATACACTTTTTTAATAATATAATCCACTTTCCCTGTTACTTTAGTTCGATCACAAATAAGATAACTTTTTTGGGGAAAGCTTGGGGACTTTTCGACCCAAATCTATCTATCTATCTATATATATATAAAAAAAAATAGGAGGGTATCAAGTGATGACGTGGCGTCATAATTTTAAAAAAAAAAAAATTTAAGCATACAAGTCCCTAAATTTGTGGCGCTTCGGTCAGCATAGCAGACAACATGTCATTCGGGATCGATTCCCCTGCATCAATTCATTAGTTGATTTGTTTTTTCTAATTAATTAATTCATATTTAAAAATTATTTAATTGATATTTAAAAATTATTTTTGTTTTCTGATTACTAATTAATTTATGATATATTTTTTAATGCTCCAAAAAATTATATTAGAAGTCATTTCAATTTATTTTATTTTATGTTTCAAACAAATTTTACTTCTTACATATATTTAAGGTTGTTAGTAGTTTTCAAACATGAATTTATTATTTTTTTTCAAATTATTAAAATCTTAAAATAAAAAATTTATTTAAAGTCAAACTTAATCCAAGAACTCATATAAAATTATTTAATTTTACTTTATTAGTTAATTTGAATTCTTTTATAATTCTTTTTTGGAATGATGATGTGGTAGTTGTAAAATAATTTTAAAATAATATTCAATTAATATCTAAATCTATATCTCTATTCTCTATTATAATTATTATCAACTAGATTTCATATTTTTAAATTTTAAATTATAATAAGAAACAAATATAAAAAATGTGTTAGAAAATATGTAAATTATAAATATTAGTAAAAATAATTAAAACAAATGATTTATGAAACTTTTTATGCAATTGTTTTATAATCAAAATTTGTAATAGGGGTGACAACTTACAAAAATGTAATTAAGATATATTTAATATATTTCACTTTATATTACTAAATGTTTTATTTATACTATTTAATGTTTAATTTACAATATTTTTTAAATAAATATTTTTAATATTAAAATTAAAATATATATCTAAATAAAATAGATATAAAATTTAATTAAATTTACGGTTTAAATAATCGATTCAAGCCGTGCGTAGCACAACTATGTTCCCTAGTTGGTTTTAAAACCGAAAGCGAACCATTTGAAATCGAAACCAAATTTAGGAAAACCGAATCGCACGGACTATATTTGGTTTGGTTTTGGTTTCTAATTTTAAAAACCGAATTAATATGATTATGATACGGTTTTAAGTGCAAACCGCACTAAACCGCACTATGTTCATCCCTAATTTTAGGTATGTTATAAAATTTTAAGTGGTTGGAATACAACTACTAAACTAAAAGGGGTAAAAAGGCTAATTCATCATTATATTATATGTCGGTTTTTATTTTGGTTATCAACTAAAGAAAACTTTCAAACGCATCATTATACTATAAATTATTATTAATTGTAATACTGAACTTAAAATTATTTTCACGGTAGTTAAAATGCGTTGATTTTGAACGGAGAAATGTTAGTGGTGAACTCATGCGGTTCTGACGTTGGCTTCATGTTGTATATATCACTAAACTATTTATCAAATTTCAGTTGGGTCACCAAGCAAAAATTTAAATTAAATATTCAAAAAAATTAAAACCCATATAATTATTTTTAATTTAAATGAAGGTATATGTTCAATTATGAATTTAATTATACCGTAATCTTTTGAAGGAATTAAAATTTAAAAAAATACAATTTTTTGGTACAAATTATTAGTATCGAAAAAAACTGGATTAAGAAACATAATATCCTTAAAAAATTGTTCGTTTGTATTAATTTATAAGAATATGAATTCAATGATATGTTCAATATTATATTTAAATAAATTATACTCTCACTTGAAAAAAATTAAACATTCAAAAAATTATATTTTTGGTACAAATAATCATTATCAAAAAAATTCTTGGTATCTTTAAATATTCGTTCACTTGTATGAACTTATAAGCATATTGATTAAATAGACATGTATAATTTTATATTAGCTAAATTATAATCATTCGAAAAAAATTTAATCTTTTGATACGATTCATTAATATCAAAAAAATTGGATTAAAAATGTGGTATATTTTATAATCATATAAATTAAATGGGTACATTCAACTTTAAATTTAATTGATTTAAAATTTAATTTATTTAAAATTAAAATTAATTGATGACATAATTGAAATTTTTTATAAAGTTGAGTAACCAATTAGCTATTAAACTCTACTTTGATTTTCCATGTCACCGTCCACGTCATTTCTCCGTTAGGGTTTTTAACGTAGTTAACGTCAAACATGTTTTATTATTTAAAATATTTGACTTTAACCTTTTTTGACTTGGTTATTAAAGTGAAAGTTGACATATAGTATAGTGATGAATTAAATTATTTACCCAAACTAAAATATACAGTATTAAAAGAATACCAGATGAAACAAATTTTATAAGTATGTTTTTTTTATGTATCTTTGAGTACATAAAGAGTTGTATTGATTTCTTTATATAAGCCGCGTGCATTAAGTATGCCCATATGTCAAATTTAAATCCACACATACATAAATATTGTTTGTTTTTTTCCGTTACGTATATAATTAGAAAAGATGCAAAACATCTGTTAGGAATGCAAACACTGATGGCTGTCAGAATATACAAATCATAGTTTATACTGCTGACGTCATCATAGTTTAAGGAGCTGTCGGTCAGAGTTTACTCTATCAGAGAATACTCAATCAGAGTTTACTCTAACAGAGAATGCTCCATCAGAGAATAACATCCGACAGAGTTTGCAAGACAGAGTTTGTCAGGAAGCAATTCAAATCAGAGTCTAAATAGTATAGTAAGAAGGAATTCTCATGTAAGTCTATTTCCTTATGTAAAGCCGTTCTATTTCTAATCTGATTTGTAATTGAATTGTTACTGTGTCTATATGAACACAGGCATAGGTTAACATCAAAGTAATTTTTACAAATCATATTATTCATAACCTAGCAGGTTTTTAGAACAAAGAACTTTTTGAGAGAGTTTTGTGTTAGGAATTATAAGTTTTGATGATAACAAATTTCTTAGAATTACAATAGAGACTTAAAATTACTTTGTAACTAGTCGATGAATATGACTTATAAATATCCATTGACTAGAAAACCAGTTATCAGTTGAAGCTTGTTTATCAACTGATAAACTGGATTGTAACATTTGATTCAAGTTTCATTATCAATTGATTGTATTGCCTCGATGGATGCTATGAAGTAGTCGACTGATATTATTGACTTCAATCTTTAGCTTCTCAACAGATGTGAAGAATGGCTGATCAACTGTTAATATCCCAAGTCAGAATTCTCACAAGTGAAGTGATCAACTGATATTGAAGTCGATGGATGAAGACACTACTCAACGGATGAAAGCTATCAACGGATACCAATCATCAATTGATAAAGAACCATCAATGGATAAGGAGTCGATGGATAACTCAATTATCCATCGACACATCAACTGATCAACAGATATCATATCCATCGATGGATAAGCAAAGGAGGATCAACTGATAAGCTTAACAGCATTTATCAGTTGATTAAAGTTTCCCTATTTAGCTAAAGCCAAGAATTACGGGAATTGTGCAGAAACTGAATCATTGGAAGACAGTCCTGTCAGGATTGTGAAGACTTTCAAGGCAACACAGCATCCAAGGAATATATCAAGACAAAGATATCTCCAGGACTAGTTAGTTCAAAATGAAAGGCTGTGAAAAGTAGCTAGTTTCTATTTTCATGTAAACAATATAAATTGTAATATTATATTGTTATCTGTCGATAGAAAACTAGAGAAGTAGTTTTTCTACTAACACAGTAGCAAAGTGAAGGCAATAGTTTTCAAGAACACAAGACAAGCAAAGTAGAAATATAGGCAGAACTTGTAATGCTTTTCTGAATTCCAAATTCAAATTTATAAGCAGCTTGGTATTCTTACTAAGATCTATTGAAAGCAAAAACACACTAGTGGAAAATTAATCCACTAGTAATTTTTAACCTTGCTGAGTTTTGTCTTCAATACTTTAATTATCTAGTTCTTAGTTACATCAGTCTTAAATAAACACTTTCTTTGAACAAACTTAAATCCGCAAGAATTTTCACTTAATTCTTAAGTTTGTATTCAACCCCCCTTCACAAAACTTAGTGTACTTAAGGGCGATTAACAATTGGTATCAGAGCAAACTTTCAACAAACAGAAAGTCAAGATCTAAAAGTACATCAAGAATGGGTCAAAGAGACACAGGAGTTAAGATTCCAGTTCTAGAGAAAGATGAGTATTTTCCCTGGAAAGTAAAAATGCACTTGCATCTGCTATCTATTGATCCTTCCTATGTTCATTGCATAGAGAAAGGTCCACATGTGCCTATGAAAATAGTTACAAGTGTAAATGCAGATGGTACTCAAGCACCAGACAAACTCATTCCTAAATCTGTGAGTGAGTATACAGATGAAGATGAGAAGGAAGTGCACAAGGACAAAAAGGCTATGAACATCTTGTTTAATGGTCTTGACAAGGACATGTTTGACAATGTCATCAGTTGTACAACCTCCAAAGAAGTCCGGGACACTCTTCAAACCCTCTGTGAAGGCACTGAGCAAGTAAGAAAGAACAAGATGCAACTCTTGATTCAAAAGTATGAGGCCTTTCACTTCAAGAGTGGTGAAACAATAAATGATACATATAGTAGGTTTCAAAAGCTGTTAAATGAGCTTAAACTATATGGAAGAGTTTATGTTGTTGAGGACACCAACCTCAAATTCTTGAGGTCCTTACCCAAAGAATGGAAACCAATGACTGTTTCTATAAGACAATCTCCTGACTTTAAAGATTATACTTTGGATAAGCTGTATGGCATCTTGAAAACCTATGAGTTGGAGCTACAACAAGATGAGGAAATTGAGAAAAGTCAGAAGAGAGAAAAGTCCATTGCTTTGGTGGTCAAGGATAAGCAAGTTGCAGAAACAGATGAAGATGCTGATTTCAAAGAAGGGAAGAAAGAAGGTCATGGCAATGGCGCAAATCATGTTAGATATGATGAATCTTCTACTGGTAAAGGAAAAGAACTTTGTGACAATGATGAGTCACTCATCAAAGATGAAATGGATGAAATAGATGAGCATTTAGCTTTTCTATCAAGAAAATTTTATAAACTCAAGTTCAAAAGGAATCCAATGCAAAGGCCTGGATCACAGTTCAGGAAAGACACTCAACAAAGTAAAAATCTTGTTGACAGGACTCAATTCAGATGCTTCAACTGTGGATCAGCTGGTCACTTTTCAAGTGAATGCAGAAAGCCTAAAATGGAAAAGAGGTCAAATTCCAGTGATGGTATTGACTATAAGAAGAAGTACTTTGACCTGCTTAAACAAAGAGATAAGGCTTTTGTGACAGAAGAAAAGGACTGGGCTGCTGAGGAGGATTCTGAAGAAGAAGAAGAACACATCAACCTTGCACTAATGGCCAATCAAGATGACCAGGAAGCTAGTTCATCTAGCAATCGGGTAATTTCTACAAATCTATCTGAATTGTCCAATGATGAATGCAATATTACTATTAATGAAATGTCTAATGAATTGTATAATTTGCATGTCACTCTTAAGTCTTTGAACAAAGAGAACACTAGGCTCAAATTAACATTAGAAACTCTCACTGAAAGAAACAATTTCCTAGAGAGTGAGCTAGTGCAATTGGACAGACTCAAGATGGAAAACAAAGATGCTAGAAATGAGCTAGTTAAGAGTAAAAAGGAAATAGAGAAGTTAAAAGAAAAATTAGAAGATGAACTAAGAACCATTGATAAGTGGAACAAGTCAAGTAAAGCCAGTAAGAAGATGAATGACATTCATGGAACAAACTCTTTCACTATGTTGTCTGAAACTCTTGAGAAAATAGCCATTGATGAAGATCAATCCTTGGAAAAGAAGCAATCGATTGCTAATTCTGAATCAACTGATAAGAATTATCCATCGATTGATAATGCTATTCCAACGGATAATTATCCATCGATTGAGGAATCATCAACTGCTAAGAAATGTGTTATCAAAACCAAGCTTAACAGACCTGTTAAATTTGTCAAAGAAAGTAGCTCCTCTGGATCTCAAATCAAAGTTGAACAGGCTAATATAGGATTCTTATCTAAAAATCAGTTGAAAGAAAAATTGGAAAAGATAGAACCTAACATTCAGCCAAATGAAAAGAAGAAGAAAAATAGAAATGGTAAAGTAGGCATAAACAAGCACAAAAACTACACACCTGACAAATATGCTCCTAGGAAAGTATGTGCTAAGTTTGGTAGTAAAAATCATTTATCTGTGCAATGTAAACTCACCATGCCTACAACAACAAATGTACCTGCTGTACCTAACATGTATACCAATTCTGTTCTTCCTCATTTAGTTGATTCTCATGCTATTCATGCTCAGTATGCTTCAATGCCTTATATGTTTAATCCATATCTTGCATTTGCCAACATGAATATGCCTGCCATGCAATGGAATATGCTTAATAATCTTCATACATCATATCTTTCCAATTCTGCAAGCATAGGCATTCCAAATATTGGCACTGAGAAGTCTGAGGTAAGGAAACCAAAACCTAAGGTTGAAGTGGAAGTAAAACCACCTAAACCAAAGGTACAAAAATTGGAAACCAAGCCAAAGATAACAACTAATAAGAAAGGACCCAAGGCAACTTGGGTACCAAAATCAACTTGATCTATTTTGACTGTGTGCAGGGAAAAAGAAGAAATCTTTGGTACTTGGACAGTGGGTGTTCAAGACACATGACTGGAGATAAATCCCTGCTCACAAAGTTTGAGGAGAAAGCTGGCCTTGGAGTAACTTTTGGAGATGACAGCAAAGGGTACACCATGGGATATGGCTTGATTTCAAAAAAAAATGTCATCATTAAACCAGTTGCATTAGTTGATGGCTTGAGACATAACTTGCTAAGCATAAGTCAACTATGTGACAATGAAAATAAAGTTTGTTTCACAAAAGAAGCATGCATAATTTCCAACAAGGAAGATGGAAGCCTAGTTATGACTGGGAACAGAAAAGGAAATGTATACATAGCTGACTTCAATTCAACAAGTGCAGATTCAATGACTTGTCTTCTCTATAAGGCAAGTACAAATGAAAGTTGGCTATGGCATAAGAAATTAGCTCACTTGAATTTCAAAGCCATAAATTTACTGGTCAAGAAAAATCAAGTGAGAGGCCTACCACAAATGGAATTTGTCAAGGATGGACTTTGTGATGCCTGTCAGAAAGGAAAACAAAGGAAGACATCATTTAAGTCAAAATTGGAATCATCAATTGAAAATCCACTTGAGTTACTACATATGGATTTGTTTGGTCATGTAAATATCATGTCTATTGCAAAGAAGAAGTATGCTCTAGTTATTGTTGATGATTTTTCAAGATTCTCATGGACTTATTTTCTAAATTCAAAGGATGAAGCTAGTCATCTCATCATCAAGCACATAAGAGAAATTGAGAAAAACCTTGAATTGGATGTAAAGAAGATAAGGAGTGACAATGGGACAGAATTCAAAAATTCTACAATGAAAGAGTTCTGTGAATCAAAAGGAATCATACACACATTCTTTGCACCTAAAACACCTCAACAAAATGGGGTAGTTGAAAGGAAAAATAGGACATTGATTGAAGCAGCTAGAACCATGTTGGAGGATGCCAAACTTCCAACATATTTCTGGGCTGAGGCCATAAACATAGCATGTTTCATTCAAAACATCTCCCTAGTAAATAAACCTCAAGGGAAGACACCTTATCAATTGATCAAGAAAGACAAAAAGCCAAAAGTGGGGTTTCTTCATGTTTTTGGCTGCAAGTGCTATGTGCTAAGAAATCAAGGTGAAAACCTAGGAAAGTTTGAAGCCAAGGCTGATGAAGCTATATTTGTTGGGTATGCATTATCAGGCATAGCCTATAGAGTCTACAATCTCAGACTACACATTGTTATGGAATCTGTACATGTAGTATTTGATGATAAAAAGATTCAAGGGTTGTTTGATGAAGGAAATCATGACATACTGCACTTTGAGAATGAATCAAATGATGTAAATGATGATGAAGAGGTAGAAATTATAAAACCTTAAGTTTTCAGAAACCCAATATCAGTTGATGTTACTGCATCAATGGATAATTTATCAGTTGAAAGAATTCCATCAACTGATAATGCATCAACTGGTAACTCTTCAATGGATAATCAACACTCTACAACAAGGGTATCCAACTCAGGGGGAGGGTTTCAGAATCAATCGACAAATTCAAATCAATTTGAATTCAATACAAATGATCATGAAGCTTCATCATCAAGGCAAAATTTGCCTCCTCAAAGAAAATGGACAAGAAGCCATCCATTTGAACTGATCATTGGAAATGCAGAAGAAGGTGTCAAGACAAGAAGTGCTACTCAAAATGAGTGTATGTATAGCAGTTTTCTATCTCAAGAAGAACCCAAAAGAGTTGAAAATGCTATTATGGATCCTGATTGGGTTCTAGCTATGCAGGAAGAACTGAATCAATTTGAAAGAAATAAAGTATGGAAGCTGGTGCCCAGACCAAAAGATAGAGCAGTAATTGGTACAAAATGGGTATTCAGAAACAAAATGGATGAAACTGGTATTGTGACTAGGAACAAAGCAAGGCTTGTAGCAAAGGGTTATTCACAAGAAGAAGGAATTGATTTTGATGAAACATTTGCACCAGTTGCAAGGTTAGAAGCAATCAGAATCTTTCTGGCTTATGCTGCACATGCTAATTTCAAAGTCTACCAGATGGATGTGAAGAATGCATTTTTGAATGGAGTACTAGAAGAGGAAGTCTATGTGGAACAACCTCCTGGTTTTGAAGATCCAAAATTCCCTAACTTTGTCTACTATTTACTCAAAGCACTTTATGGCTTGAAGCAAGCACCAAGGGCTTGGTATGATACTCTATCTCAGTTCCTCATTGAGAATCACTTCACAAGAGGTACTGTTGATAAAACTCTATTCAGTAGGAATGTTAATGGCTCTATCATTCTTGTACAAATTTATGTGGATGACATTATTTTTAAGTTTGCCAATTTAATGCAGAGTAAATATGAAATGAGCATGATGGGAGAGCTTACCTACTTTCTTGGGTTGCAAGTCAAACAGGTTAAGGATGGTATTTTTATAAATCAAACAAAGTACATTCATGATTTGTTAAAGAAATTTGAGTTAAGTGAATGTTCTTCTGCAAAAACTCCCATGGCCACTGCCACTAAACTTGAATTAAACACCAAAGAAGCTAAGGTGGATATTTCAAGTTATAGAGGCATGGTAGGCTCACTTTTATATTTAATTGCTAGCAGACCAGATATAATGTTCTCTACATGCTTATGTGCTAGATTTCAGGCTGATCCTAGAGAATCTCATTTAGTAGCTATTAAAAGAATTTTTAGATATCTTAAGGGTACATCAAATTTAGGTATTTGGTATCCTAGAGATTCTGGTTTTAATCTAATAGGCTACTCAGATGCAGATTATGCAGGTTGCAAAATAGACAGGAAAAGTACTACAGGCACCTGTCAATTTCTAGGAAACAAACTTGTGTCATGGTTTAGTAAAAAGCAACACTCAGTATCAACTTCAACTGCAGAAGCTGAGTACATTGCTGCTGGAAGCTGCTGTGCACAAATATTATGGATGAGGAATCAACTATTTGACTATGGGTTCAACTTGAACAAGATTCCCATTTTCTGTGACAATACAAGTGCCATTGCAATAACAGAAAATCCTGTGCAACATTCCAGAACCAAACATATTGACATAAGGTATCATTTCATTAGGGAACATGTAATGAATGGTACAGTTGAGTTACATTTTGTCCCTAGTGAACAACAACTTGCAGACATTTTTACCAAACCTCTAGATGAATCTACCTTTAACAGATTAGTCTGTGAGTTAGGTATGCTTAATTTTGCTCAATCTTGAAATGTCTGTCAAGTTTTCTTTATATTGTAGCCATTGTTCACAATTATCTGTTGAAACCAAGTAATCAATTGATAAATGTGTTAATTATTAATGGATATTTATTTCTATCAATGGATATTTGTCTATCGACAGATAATTACCTCAGTAATTGTTTAATCGATGGATAAATTCTTTACTTATTGATCAACTGATAAATTTTATTCCTATCGATGGATATTTATCTATCGACAGATAATTACTCTAGTAATTAGTGATCGATCGATAAATGATTAACTCTTTATTATATCAGTCGATAGTAATAAAATTTATACAGTTTTATTTATCCGTTGATCAGATTATAGCCGTTGGATAATTACTATCAAGGGTAATCAACTACAGTCTTTTATACATCAACGGTTATCTCCCTAATTAAAAAGGTCTTTTCAAGTCTTTTTAATACCAGAAAATATAAATAGCAGTTGCAATTAAAAATTCATTCTTACCTGCTATTTTACTTTCTAACTCTAATCTATTCATCTCTGTCTCTCTCTCTCTCTAAAGCTAATTCTCTCTAATTCTCACGAATTCTCTTAATTTCTTCCAAGTCCTCTTTAATTTCTTGAATATCAACTGAAAAATGGCACCACAAAAGAAGATTGTCTCTTCCACTGGGTTCATCTACGAGCAAAACAACTTCACAGCATGTCTAACGGTGAATGATGCTCCTGTGGACTTTCATCCATTGATGCGATTCCTAGGAGACTGCAAAGTGTCCAAAGCTCTCAGCGAAGCACCAACAATCGTGTATTCATTTGTTGAGGAACTGTGGAACTCTGCAGAAATATCACCAGATGGGAAGGTAATTTCTTACTCTTGCAGAGGTAATTCCTATACAATTACTAGTACTTCGTTATCTGAATGTTTAGGATTACCTGAAAATAATTGTGATAAACCACCCACTGAAAATGAAATTAGGGATATGTTAGAATCCGTTAATTATGCAAATGCTGAAACTGGATTAGGAGAAGTTGTTAGGAAAAATCTTAGGAAAGAATGGAGTTATTTCTTTGATGCCATAATTAAAGTATTTTCTGGAAAAATAAGTAATTTTGATGCAATTACAACTAGTATGCAAGAAATTGCTTATTCTGTCCTATTTGATAAATATTTTGATTTTGGCACATTACTCCTAAATGAATTAACTGCCAAGTTAGGAACCAAGTCATCTAGGAAAAATAATATTTATTTTGCTAGATTTTTCATGATGATTATTAATGCCTCTATTGGAGAATATGAGATAACTGCAGATATGGAGTCCTTGGAGCCATGGATGCAAAACAAGAGGGTCTTCAAGGATCTTGTGAGAATCAACTTACACCCTAAGTTGTGCCTCATTTATCCTCATCTTGTGTTGGTATATCTTCAAAATCTCAATCTTTTACATTTTTCTTCAAAATCTCAAATTTCTTTGCCTTCTGCAACAATGGAGGGAGATGGAAATGCCCCCATCCCTCCTACCCAAGTTGCACAACCTTCAAAACCCAAATCTAAACAAACCACCTCAGTAGTTTCTCAAAAGACTACTGTTGTAAAATCTAAGAAAAGGAAAACCACTAAGAGGAGTGTGAAGGTGGTGGTTGAGGGTGAGGGAACTGGCCAACATCAAGAAAGCCAGAAGAATAAGGAGAGTGAGATTGAGAGAAACCAGCCAGCCTCCAGCCCAATCTCCCAACAGATTGAGGCTGTAGTAAAGGACTTAAACACATCCCTAGGTGCATCTTCTCAAAATGGTGTAACTATTGAAAAGAGGTCTGAACCAGGACCATCAGATGGGGATAAGGGTCACAAAACAATACAACCATACAAAAGGAGAAAGAAGGTTACACATATTGCACAGGGTACACACACAAAACTTGCAAAGCTAAATGCAAATTTGGTGGAGCCTTCACCTTCCTCTTTTGATGTGTCTCATAATCTTCCCGAGGCACAACCCCATTCTTTATCTGTTTCTTCTCCTCAATCTCCTTCAAAATCTTTTTCTTCAGAAACAGTGTTGATTGACAACTTCATTGTTTCAAATTCACCCTCTTTACAACTCAGGGTGGAGCCAACACTCTCACCTGTATCACCAAATAAGGATAACACCTTGGTTGATCAGGCAAATGCTGAAAAATCTCTCAAGTCAATGGATAATATTCAATCAACTGATAATATTCAATCAATTGATAATATTCAATCAACTGATATCCCACATCCATTGACTAGTTCATTTCCATCGATGGATATCCTTACATCCATCGACGAGCTCCCATCAACGGATATTCATACATCGATGGATATTCCTTATCCATCGATTGAGAAATTTATTCTAATTTCTGAAGCTTCCACTGAAACACTTGTGGCAAACACACTCTTAGGTTTGAGTGGAGTGGGTGAGATGAGTTAGAGGCAAGGGTTGCATACCTTGGCAAAAGGAGAGTGTGTGAATGAGGGGCCCTCAACTTCTTCTGAGGTGGAAAAAGGAGAGGGTGTGACAAAAGAGAGTTCCACCTTAGAAGGTGATGAAAAAGGAGAGCTAAGTAAGGGAGAAGTGAGAATCCAGGATGAGATCCTGATGCAAGAACAGAGAGATGAGAGTGAGAGAGAAAAAAAATAGAGAGAAATTTGTTTTTCAATCCAATGAAGCATCAACTTCTAAAACTGAGCAAGTAGCAGCTGAACTCACAAATGAATTGGGGCTAGAGTCAGGGGGAGATGGAAAACATGAAGTTCCTGCAGGAGTTGCAGATGTCAACTTGACAATGGAAGATGTGATTGATGTCAATCTTGATGCTTCAACCTTTCTACAGGCAGATCCCCATTATCAAGAACTAGCAGCAGCATCTAATCAAGAAGATGAGCAGATGCTGGGTTTGCTGCAAACAGAAGAACAATTCAGGAGTGGGAAGGAGTTCATGGCCAATCAACCTGATGATGTATCTCACATGAATCCTGAAGATTTTGAAGACAGCTCTGATGATGATGGACTTCTAGATCCTCAGGTGGCTAGTGATGAAACAAATTTGGCTGAAACAGAAAGGGCCATCATTTCTCTCTACAGAAGGTCAATGGCTGAAGTAGATGTGGTGGATCCCTTGCACAGAAGAATTCTGGACTTTTACAGAGACAATTTGAAGATCCAGAAAATGCATGTCACAAGCTCCAGATTTGAGTTGAAGAAGATAAGAGAGGACATTGAAAGCTCAAGGATGCACTTCGACACCACCATTGATTCTAGGCTTAGTCTCACAATGCTAACTAGAATCAAGCAAAGGTTAGACACTGAGTTTACAGCCAAGGATAAGGTAATTGAATTGGAGAAAAGAGTAGCTGCCATGGAGCTCAATATGCAGCAAATTTTGAAAAACCAAGTCACTCAGATCAATCTTCTGAGCAAACTGTTAGAGACCCCTATTATCTCACAATCATTAGCACAAGTGCAAGTTGCTGATAACAAAAAGGGGGAGAAGCAAGCAAGTGAAGCTGAATTGAAGAAAGCAAGTGAAGCTGTAGTGACAAAGACTACAGATCCAAATGTTAGTAATTGTGCTCTAGAGACAATACTTTTTATATTTTAAGGAAAATATTTATTATTAAGGATTATGTTTTATTGATTATTATTTATTTATTATGTTTTATT
This sequence comes from Oenanthe sinensis, assembly GCA_028671895.1. Taxonomy (NCBI): domain Eukaryota; kingdom Viridiplantae; phylum Streptophyta; class Magnoliopsida; order Apiales; family Apiaceae; genus Oenanthe; species Oenanthe sinensis. The sequence goes on from CM053806.1 coordinate 26,459,753, forward strand.
TACTGCGTAATAAATTGAAAGCATAATAAATGTCCTTGGAATTTTGATACGTATTATATATCTTTAAGTATGTGACTTAAAAATGAGATTATATGAATAGTATCTTATTCCTAAAATTCCCTAGTCGAGTATTATTATTTAAGGACAATAATAATGCACAAAGACTAGTATGTTTCTTTACCGATGACCACATCTCATTGGTCATAGGTATGGGGATACTAAAGTCAAGAACATAAGTGCATGTATCAATGCATGGCACTGGAATGACCCGCCGTGAGATTCTACATGTTAAGTAAGTGTCATAAGTAATTCTCACTATGATAATGGTGTAATGATCCTTAGACCTGAAATCATTATATTTCTATACGAGAATTAATATACTTTAATGTATAGAATGATTCTAAAGTATATTAATTCTCGTATAGAAATATAATGATTTCAGGTCTAAGGATCATTACACCATTATCACAGTGAGAATTACTTATGACACTTACTTAACATGTAGAATCTCACGGCGGGTCATTCCAGTGCCATGCATTGATACATGCACTTATGTTCTTGACTTTAGTATCCCCATACCTATGACCAATGAGATGTGGTCATCGGTCAAGAAACATACTAGTCTTTGTGCATTATTATTGTCCTTAAATAATAATACTCGACTAGGGAATTTTAGGAATAAGATACTATTCATATAATCTCATTTTTAAGTCACATACTTAAAGATATATAATACGTATCAAAATTCCAAGGACATTTATTATGCTTTCAATTTATTACGCAGTAAATAAAACATAATAAATAAATAATAATCAATAAAACATAATCCTTAATAATAAATATTTTCCTTAAAATATAAAAAGTATTGTCTCTAGAGCACAATTACTAACAATCTCCCACTTGCACTAGAGCCAATTACCCAAGTATCCAATACTCATGGAACTAGTGTGACTTTCGTGCTTCTGCTGCGACAAAGCCTTAGTCAGTGTGTCTGCAATATTATTATTAGTATACACTTTACATATATGTATATCTCCTTGATCATTAATCTCATTAATTAGGTGATATCTCCTAAGTACATGCCCAAACAGCCTCCTTGGCTGCTTCACAAGCATCAATATACTCAGGTTCTATTGTAAAATCAACAATTGTCTTTGCTGTGAACCATTCCAGCATACAACATCTCAATAAAATACAAAGCCAGACAGAAACATTAAATTATCGTTATCTGTCTAGAAACCAGTATCACTGAAACCTCTTACAACTAGCTTCACATCTCCTCCATATAACAAGAATGAATCTTTAGTCCTCTTTAAGTACTTAAGAATATTCTTGACTGTCGTCCAGTGACCTTCACCTGGATTAGATCGGTATCTACTCATCATGGTTAAAGCATACGAGACATCAGGACAAGTACATATCATTGCATACATTATAAAACCAATTGCTGACGCATATGGAATTTTACTCATGCAGTCCCTATCATCCAATGATTTAGGACAAATTTTATTTTGAGATCACTATCCCATGAGACATTGGGACATATCCATTTTAGTCTCTTTGCATTTGAAATCGATGCAAAACTTTGTCAATGTATGTACTCTAAATTAGGCCGATCAATCACCTTGATCTATCTCTATAGATCTCGATCCCTAATATATATGTCACATCGCCTAAGTCTTTCATTGAGAAATTATTTCTCAACCAAGTCTTCACAGTCTGTAGAGAAGGAATGTCATTCCCTATTAGTAATATATCATCAACATATAATACTAGGAATGCCACATGGCTCCCACTAAACTTCTTGTAAACACAAGTTTCATCTTCATTCTGAATAAAGTCAAACTCTTTTTGACTGTTTCATGAAAACAAATGTTCCATCTCCTCGAGGCCTGTTTTAATCCATAAATGGATCGACGCAACTTACATACATTTCCAGCATCCTTTAGATCAACAAAACCCTTAGGGTGTGTCATGTACACATCCATATCTTCTTCAAGGCTCTCATTTAAGAAAGCGGTTTTGACATCCATTTGCCAGATTTCATAGTCATAGTAAGCAGCTATAGCAAGCAAAATCCTGATGGACATGACCATAACAACTGGTGAAAAGGTCTCATCATAGTCAATACCATGAATTTTCTTGAAACCTTTTGCCACCAATCGTGCCTTATAGGTCTGTACATTAGCATCCATGTCGGTCTTCTTCTTGAAAATCCACTTGCACCCTATAGGTTTTACCCCTTCAGGTGGATCAACCAAAGTCCATACTTGATTAGTATACATGGATTCCATCTCAGATTTAATGGCATCCAGCCATCTCTTAGAATCTGGAGTGTTTATAGTATCTAGGTAGGTGAGAGGCTCATCTTCATCCACAAGCATCACATCACCATCTTGAGTCAAGAGAAATCCATATTATCTCTCGGGCTCATGACGAATCCTACTAAACCTACGAACACCTGTGTTTCTTGAGCAGTATTATTTTTCTTGTACATTCTACTCAGGTTCCTCCACTGGTTCAACGTTATCATGTGGGTCTCAAACTTCATTGAGATCTATTATCCTCCCACTGTCTCTCAGCAGTTCGAGCAACAAACACTTTGTTCTCGGAAGGATTATAGAAAGAATAACCCCTTGTTTCAGTTGGGTATTCCATAAAATTACATTTTTCTGATTTTGGTCCTAGCTTGTCAGAGATTAGACGTTTCACAAACGCTTCACATCCCCAAAATTTTATAAATGACATGCTGTGACGTTGCTCAGTCCATATCTCCTAAGGAGTCTTTTGAACCAATTTAGTAGGAATACAGTTAAGTGTATGTGGAGCCGTTTCCAGGGTGTAACCCCAGAAACTAATTGGAAGATTCATTGACTCAACATTGATCGCACCATGTCCAACAAGGTGTGATCTCTCATATCAAAAAAACTTTTCTTTGATATTTTCTACTTCATCTTTATAGTCTTTGAACTTTTCAAATGATTCGGATTAGTTCTTCAAAAGATACATATATCCGTATCTACTAAAATAATTAGTAAATTTTATGAAGTTAATAAAATCTACCTTTTGTCATCGTACACATATGACCACATACATCACTATGTATAAGTCATACCCATTCAATGATCCCTTCACCATGTCCGGTAAAAGGAGCTTTAGTCATTTTACCAAATAAACCAAGATTCGCATCCTTTTGTATGATTCATAATCAAACTTATCCATGAATGCATCCTTATGTATTCTGAAAATGCGTTTCTTATTAATACGGCCTCAACAACAGTGCCAAAGGTAATATTTGATTTGAGTCACTTTAGAACATATAAATTGTTAATTAGATGTGCAACATTATAAGGCTCACCATCAAAATAGAATAAACAACTATTGTTATAAAATGAAAAAGACTTTCTTGTCCAAATAAGAAACTGAAATAATGTCTCTGCCAATTGCAAGCACGCTATAACAATTATTAAGTTCTAAATTTTCCTTATAGGCCAAAAATTAAGTAACGAGTTCCTCGAACCAGAGCAACTATCTTTACTCCAATTCCAACCCGATACCTTAAGCTTGACCCTTATTGATCATCATCTTCCGATCTTCCAATTAAGCATGACAGTTTAATTTCCAGTCTCCCAACTTTCCACAGAAGTGACAATCGTCTTCTTTATCAACACTTCATTCAGACTTTAAAGTCTGCTTTAGGGATTGGATTTTGGTTTGACAACGGAACTAGATCAAATCTTCTCCTTGCCTTTCCATTTTCCTTTCCCTTTTGCATTCCCTATGTTTACCATCAATATAGTAGTAGTTCATGCATTTATCATATTACTTTCAGCAGTTCTCAACATGCTTAGCAACTCAATGGGTGTTTTACCAATCTTATTCACTTTATTGTTCATAACAAAATAAGAATAATATTTGTCCAAAGATTGTAAGATCAAATCTAACTGTCTCCAGACCAATCTGGAAACCCAAAATATCAATGGTATTCATTATACCCTATAATCTTTAGAACATATTGTGTAACCGGGTCTCACTCTCCCTACTTGTAAGTGTATAGTACCCTTTCAAATATATCTTGTGCTTAATCGTTTCATAAGCATTTATATGCTTGTATTGCTTCTTAAGCTCAGCACATATATTTGCGAGCATGAGACATGAAACATCAGTCGCAACATCAATTTTCTTCCAATAAGCACTATAATTTGCACATGTTACATTCTCAACTTTAAGAGCAGGGGAAGAGATTTGACTAATATCGTGGTGCCCGAGGACGATCCTCAAGCTCCTATGTCAGTCAAGGAAATATATTCTCGTCAACTTGTCCTTCTCAAGAACTGATCGCATAGAGAAGTTGTTTGTGTTTATCATTTGATATCTACAATATTAAAGTGCATAAAATAAACTAGATTGCAAATTTAATATTAATTATGTTTAAGTGATTATGGTATATCATCATATACCTCCCACTATTTTTATCAAACTAATAGCCCTTACTATTAATTAGGAAAGTATATCCCATAATTCTTTCTAGTGAGCCAAGATCCATATTTCGTCATGTCCTAAGTCAACCACTGGAAGTCCTTAGAAAATGATTATTTAGGTAGACAACAGTTGTCAATTATATCATATATAATTCTTGGATAGTTTGGTGAACAACGATTGATCTTATCTATCTAATAGACTTTTAACCAAACTCTATGCTTCTAAGTTCATAATTGTTGAATATAACCGTTTATTTTCACTTATTATGACGACTCAGTTAAGTTAGACCCAATGATACAACGGCCGAATATAACCGTTTATATTCGTCGCATCTCACCACGATAGATAGGAGTCCCCTGCCACTGACAGTCCTTCCCCTTGTCGATCTAGGATTCGATGAGTGTTCATTCATTGGAAAGCATCCGAGTAAAACTTAATATTTTGTTAAGGGGTTTTAGAAAATTTATAACGATCATGATCACATCATAAAGAGATCCTCAATTTTTCCTTGAACCAAATATTTCAAATCGACATCTTAAATTGTTCATTTCCCAGGTAGATGGAGGATACCAATGGTCACACTTAAAACCCATCAGCCTTACGAATACGCATATCCGCTTTTGTCAGAAAATCCCAATTATAGATATCAAAAATCCATATTTAATTCCGTGTTTTAAAAATCCATATTTCATAAACACAAGAATCTCATGATCGTTTGTTAATTTTAAAATCTTGAATCGTTACAGATTTTATCTTGTTTAAGCAAACATGGCATGGGTGTCGTATCTAATACATACATGATTAATCAATATTAAGCATGCATCTCAATTATATCTACGCATACATACCAATACATGCAATCATATACATATATGTAATGTGCGTAAATTAAACGTGTTTGGTTATGGCCCCATCCTATATGATATTTCCAAGCTAATGGAAATATCAAGGTCAGTCTATGGTGGTTTTAAAAATACTATCTATTACATGTCTTCTTTCTTCATTGCTCCATCATCCCCTTTTGGATCGCCTCCTTGCTTGCAAGTCTTCATTGATAATTACATTGAATAATAAAAATAAAACTATTCTAATGAAATTACAAGAAGAACTCGAGTTACATTCGAGATAATTAAATTACAATGAATAAACGACATGCAAGTCGTATTTAGAAACCAAAACCATAAATCAAAACCATTATCATATGGGTCTTTAGGCCATAACCATCCACCATGCTATCATATAACACATATAATATATCTCATATTATATAATCATATCATATAATCATATATAACAAATTTCGAAATTTCAGAAAATTAAAACAGATTTCTGAAGACAATAAATCGCTATTTCGAGGCCCTTAACGACGTCAAACGCCTTACAGACCAGTCGGTGATAGCATAACTATCAGTTTTGTTCATTGGACCGATTCCAGTCAGAAAACACATATCGTTTACAAAAATCGGATACAGCAGTCAGATTTCTCCAAATCTGACGGTGTTTCAGAAATCGTATCATATACAATTCTCATAACAAGAACAAGCATATATCATATATACATACACAGAGATACATACAATCATCATATGATTATACATTGCATGAATATCATATATTCATAATATATACATACATATACTCAAAATTTTAGAAAATCAAATAATTTTCAGAAAATCATAAATCACCGTTTTGGAGGCTGTAACGACATCTAATGGCTTACAGACGCAGAGCTGACAATTTCAGTATTGCTCAGTGACCCGATTACAGTCAGAAAACACATATCGTTTGCGAAAATCGGACAACAGACACAGATTTCAGAAAATCAACAGCAGCCGTTTCAGAATTCGTATCGAATACGATTCCCATAATAAGAACAAACATGTATCATATACATACATCAACACACATAATCATCACATGATTATATATCATAAAATATCATATATTCATAATATATATAAACTTCTACAATGGTATCAAAGCTACTTGCGAAACGTTTTAATTCGGTTATGTGCTTAACAGTTTTTGATATATAAGCATGTAAATGGTATCAGAGCGAGGTTCTCAAATGTTGATTTGATTTTAATAGTCTACTCATCGATCAAGAAAATAAAGATTAAATTATGAAGAGGATGACATGAGACATGCCTTGAGTTTAATCTATAATATCAAGATTAAAGGGATTATATTACATGGAACATTATTCACGAAAGGCTTAATCGAATCACCGATTTATTATTATTACTTGGGTAGCAATGATGTATTACTAGATGCCGCTCATTGTTTACAATTTTAATTAGATATTAAAATTGTTGCCAACGTAATAATAACCTACAGGGTCACACACAAAGAACGCTTGAAGGAGAAACAATTTAAATTATGAATTTAAATTAAATAAGTAATTTATTTTATTTATGATATTAATTAAGTATGACTTAATTAATTATATAAATAGAATAAATGAATTACTTAAACTAATTCCAAAATTAATAATTAATTAATTAAGTGAGACTTAATTAAATAATTTAGAATTTTGGATTAGTATTAATTATAATTGGATTATAATTAGAAAACTTATTCCTCTCTCTATATAATCTCTTTATGGGCTGATTTAATAAGATAGAGATTTTACAAAAACCCTAGCCGCTCTGAGAGAGGAGGAAGATAGAGAGAGAAGAAGTTTTCGGGTGCTAGTACACATCAATCCTTCATGAAAAGTGTTCGTGTGGATACCGTAGAGCGTAGATCGCGAGAGCGGGATACGTGGTGATTAAACAAGTTTTGGACCTCCATTAATCTTCCATTAATGAACTGTTAAAGCTTCTAAAGGTATTTATTCTTTATCTCCGAATTAAATCTTTTGTTTTCGCATGGATCCTGCGGAGGGTTTCGCTATTTTGATTTATTTTTCGCGTTTATTCCGCTGCGTTTGTGTCACGAAACCCTACACCAAAGAAGGAGTTGGCTCAGGATATAGTAAGGAAATTTGATTTGATTGCTAGCAAATTCAAGGAGACAAGTTCCAGTAGCTCACAACCTGGTGACAGGAAAGGAAAGGGAAAGCTAATTGAAGATGGTAAAAAGAAAGTTGTCACAGGTGGAGGGGAAAGTGAAAAATTGTTGAGCAAAGCCATAGTAGTTGGCATAAGAGAAAGGGAGCAACAAGAAAAATCCCAAGAAGAATTAGCCATTCAATTGCAAAGGGAATATGATGAGGAGGATAGGCTAATAAGAGAAGCCAGAAGAAAAGAAGGTGAAAGGAGGCCAAGAGTGAAGGAAAGAGCAAACAAGCCTAAAGATTCACCAAAATCCTCTGGAGTTAAAAGACAATTGGTTGTTGAAGACAAAGGAGACAAGGAGAGGAAGCCAAAACAAGTCAAGGCTGAAGGTCAAGCTTCTGGGAGTAATCAAGCCAAAAAAATAGAGGTGTTCAAACACAAATCTGAAGACTTTGTGCCAATCAAAGCTGAGGGAATGATTGCAGCAAAATGACAAAGGAAGAAATATGTTGATCTTCTCCACATTGAGTATGAAGATGGATCACACTCAACTTTTACATTCAACCAAGTCTTAGATCAAGGATATGACATCTTAAGGAAAATCTACACTATGCTCAACAGGAAGTATTATCTAACTGAAGAGCTAGGAAATGCCATCCTTGAAAGAATGAAGAAGATGAGGGAGGCACATGTTCAAGAAGAAAGGGATGACAGAATAAAGATTTGGAACCCTGAAGGAAGAAAGGTGCTTCATGAGCCATTCTACTTAATGATATATAAGGACAGGGAAGGCAGAGAAAAATACATTGATATTTGTCAAGAAATAGACAAACTGCCTAATCTGGAATTAAATCATCTGGCAAGTCAATTAGACTACAGGATTGAAGATGAGAAGATATTGAAGGGAACCCTTTACAGGAAGATGAAGGAAAATGAAGACAAGATGAATGAGTCAAGGGGAAGAAGGAGAAGATAAAAGATTCAACCTCAATCATCAAAATTATCAGAATTCATCTTTGTCTGGTATCTGATTACTCTGTCTCAAACTATACTTGTCAATATTGTAATTCATTCTAAGAATAAAAATTGTTTAGAAGTTTTGTTATCATCAACAGAAGATTTATGAATGTTTTACACAGTCATAAATAGGGGGAGATTGTTAGGAATTATAAGTTTTGATGATAACAAATTTCTTAGAATTACAATAGGGACTTAAAATTACTTTGTAACTAGTCGATGGATATGACTTATAAATATCCATTGACTAGAAAACCAGTTATCAGTTGAAGCTTGTTTATCAATTGATAAACTGGATTGTAACATTTGATTCAAGTTTCATTATCAATTAATTGTATTGCCTCGATGGATGCTATGAAGTAGTCGACTGATATTATTGACTTCAATCTTTAGCTTCTCAACAGATGTGAAGAATGGCTGATCAACTGTTAATATCCCAAGTCAGAATTCTCATAAGTGAAGTGATCAACTGATATTGAAGTCGATGGATGAAGACACTACTCAACGGATGAAAGCTATCAACGGATACCAATCATCAATTGATAAAGAACCATCAATGGATAAGGAGTCGATGGATAACTCAATTATCCATCGACACATCAACTGATCAACAGATATCCTATCCATCGATGGATAAGCAAAGGAGGATCAACTGATAAGCTTAACAACATTTATCAGTTGATTAAAGTTTCCCTATTTAGCTAAAGCCAAGAATTACGGGAACTGTGCAGAAACTGAATCATTGGAAGACAGTCTTGTCAGGATTGTGAAGACTTTCAAGGCAACACAGCATCCAAGGAATATATCAAGACAAAGATATCTCCAGGACTAGTTAGTTCAAAAAGGAAGGCTGTGAAAAGTAGCTAGTTTCTATTTTCATGTAAACAATATAAATTGTAATATTATATTGTTATCTGTCGATAGAAAACTAGAGAAGTAGTTTTTCTATATAGTAGTTAGAAAAACACAGTAGCAAAGTGAAGGCAATAGTTTTCAAGAACTCAAGAAAAGCAAAGTAGAAATATAGGCAGAACTTGTAATGCTTTTCTGAGTTCCAAATTCAACTTTGTAAGCAGCTTGGTATTCTTACTAAGATCTAATGAAAGCAAAAACATACTAGTGGAAAATCAATCCACTAGTAATTTTTAACCTTGCTGAGTTTTGTCTTCAATACTTTAATTATCTAGTTCTTAGTTACATCAGTCTTAAATAAACACTCTCTTTGAATAAACTTAAATCCGCAAGAATTTTCACTTCATTCTTAAGTTTGTATTCAACCCCCCTTCTCCAAACTTAGTGTACTTAAGGGCGATTAACATTTTGTAACCTATTCATTATCTTTAATACATACTTTTGTTCTTAATCGATTTACTAGAGCTATTACATTCAACCCCCCTTCTGTAATAGCTTACTTATCTGGGCAAACAACACCAAGTTTCAAGAGCAAGTCAAGAGACATAGGCAACGCAGGATCATAAGATCACAATCATAGCTGAAAGCGAAAAGTTAGGATACATTATAAAAAGCCAAGCAACCGTTGAAGGTGAGTAGGAAGTTGAGAGGAACGCTTGAGGAACAAAGTAGGGGATGAAACTCTACAATTATAACACTCTCCCTCAATTGTCACCACTTTTCATATTATAACACTCCCTCTTAATTGTCAAATATGAGTTATTACAAAGATTGACTACCTCATTTAAACCTTATAAGGAACAACCCAATGGGATAAAAATCTTGACGAATGAAAAAGAATACAGTTTCTCCGTGAATAAAATGTCTCAGATTTTGACATCTTGATATGGTAAGTTTCTCAATCTCCGCTTGTCAATATTATTTCACACCTTTTCAGATGTTGATGTGGGTAGTGACTTTGTAAATAGATCCGCTAAATTTTCACACGACCAGATTTCTTGTGCACTAATATCACCATTTTGTTAGAACCCGTGAGTATAGAAATTTATTGGCAATATGTGCTTTGTTCGATCCTTCTTTGACATATCTTTTATGTTGGGTCCCGAAGTATCATAGAAGGGGGGTTGAATACGATACTCACTAAATTAAAAAATTTCTTTCAAATCTTTTGCGGATAAATAATTTAGAGTTCAGTTAGTGGGTTCGAGTTCATGAGGTGAATAGTGTTTAGGAGGCTGGCTTACTAATTTTTTATATTTATGAATAATCATTAATGTTCTAGAAAATTAGCAAGTAATTTAACGAGAGAAGTTTCAGGGAATATATCTTTCATATATAAATTCTGAGGTTGCTACACCCAGTTAAAAATATAACTAGTTTCCAAAGAACAAATTAGTTCTTGCTTCTAAAAAAATATACAAGCCAAATCCTATACAATATTTGTATCTATAATTTTGTCTAAGGATTTAACTACCGGGAGTATTTTGTAATGACCCTTAAAATATTACAAGGTTTATCCGTCCATTAACAAAAGACTCCGGTATGGAGTAATGGATAGAGCTTTGATTTGTTTTGTCCCCTCTGTATATTTTTGTTGTGTTCTTCTCCGGCAATTTTGATTGGAAGAGACGAACCAGAACACCCTTCAAAATGAGCACGTCATTTTGTTTATATATGGTGTAGACTTTTCAAATCAATTAAAATTGATTTGTTCTTCACAATGCTAAGTCATTTTGTTGCGTTTGTAGAGTGGGTGCAGTGTATAGGAGCCACAAAACTTTTGTTGCACCTAAGGGAAAGTTTTGTTACGCCTACACTCTGTGTCCCTTATAGAGGAGCCACGAAACTCTTTGTTTTGCCTTTAACTCTTTTGTTGCTCCTAAGGCAAAGTTTTGTTGTGCCTCTAGAGTGCTTGCAGTGTGTAAAAGCCACGAAAGTACTTAGAAATTTATTCACAAGTATTTCGTTGCGCCTAACAGTTTTGTTGCGCTTCTAGAGTGCTTGTAGTGTGTAAGTGTTGCCCCGATAATCAATCTATTACAGAAGGGGGGGTTGAATGTAATAGTACCAACTAATCGATGATGAACACAAGTATGTAGAATGGAATACTGTTTTGTATTAATAATGACCTTGAATACAAACATTTTCTCAAGAAATAATGTTCTTAAGAGCTGCTAGGTTACAATAATAATGCTTGAAAAACGTATATTTGATTACAACCTATCTCTGTGTTTATATAGACACAGCTACACATGCAATTACAAAATAGATTATGATAAGAATAGCTTTAAAAAGGTAATTTAGACTTGCACTTGAATTCCTTCTTACTATCCAAATCAGATTCTGATTTATCTGTTTCCTTTCTGATAAACTCTGAAGCTAATCTCTGTCGGTTTGTCATTCTCTGATTTGAGCATTCTCTGTTAGAGTAAACTCTGATTGAGTATTCTCTGATAGAGTAAGCTCTGACCGACAACTTCCTTAATCTCTGATGACATCAGCATAAACTCTGTTTCGTATTTTCTGACAATCATCAGTGTTTGCATTCCTAACAATCTTCCCCAATTTATGCTTTAATAATTAAAACATAAATTTTACTTATGATGTCAGAATACAAGACAAATGCATCAGAGTTTGTTTGTCATGTTTAACTCAGATTCTTCTGTAAGAGAAGTCTTCTTTCAGAAATTCACTCAGGAGCTTTTCTTCAGCATTTTTCAATAAATCAACAAGCTTCTCCTTCAATTCATTCATGTGCTCAGAAGAATCATCTATTTGAAATATTGCAGCCCTTAGAGCATAAATTGATGACCTCTCCATTCTTTCATCCAAGACAATGTAACAGGTCTTCATTCCATCAGGATTTAAAATTAGTGTAGGAATCCCTAACACCATCTTGACCTTTGCATCCCATTTTCTCATTGCTCTTTCTGTTCCATCTTTAAGTGTATATTCCAGCTCATAATCTTCAGATTTTATCATCATTAACATTTCATTCTTCTTCTTTTCAACAATCACTCCTTCAATTATTTTCCTCCACCTAGAAGTTGCTTCATTTTCATCATTGAGTAGATATAGAACATGTTCAAGTTCTTTAGATGCTTTATCAATCAGATTTTCTTCAGCAATCTTCAAAACTCTCCCATCTTCTAGAAAATATAGAAGCTTTTCCTTTGCTTGAGCTCCATCAAAAATGTCTTTTACTATTGAAAGGCATATGACCAGTCATATTTGTAATAAGTAGATGACAACTCAACTAAGATAAGAAAGTGAAGTAAGTAATAAATACTGAGGAAGGAATCAAGACGAAGAAAATCAACTAGACACAAAGAATATGATTGTCAGAAGAATTAAAATGAAGTTGCTACTCTACACCGAAAGAAGTTCATTAATATGTTCAAGCGTCGGTGTAAAATAAAAGAGTATTATTTCAGAAGAGTTCAGAAGATACAGAAGATTCCAAGTGCCTACTGCAAAGAGATTCCAAGAAAAGAAATAGTGAAGAAGCTAGAAGCCAAGACAGGACAAGACAAGAAACAAAGACCACTACAGTAGAAATGAGAATCAACATTGTAGTTAGTCATCCGTGAACCAGATCAGTGCACAGGGTGTCAACAATGTCAGTGAAGATTCGTCATCAAAAAGTTCAAGTGGTTAGAAAGGTTATTGTTGAAGAACAGAAGAGTTTTATCTACATCAACAATAGTCCTACAATCAAGACTTTAGTTTAATTCTCTATTAATTGATTAAATTAATTAGTTAATTTAATTAGTAAATTAATTCACTTAGAATTAATTTATTTCTTAAATTAATTAAAGAATTAATTATCTTAGAATTATTTTAGAATGAAGAAGACAGAAGCTGAAAGCTCAAAGGGTGTTGGGTTCCGAGGCATAAAACGCAGCGGATAAACGTAAATATAACGAAACATTTCGGAACCCTAACGCAGGATCATGTATAAGATTGGACGGATTATGGTGATAATCGAATCATACCTATTACGATCTTGAATGTCACGAACTCAACGGAGATCCTTGCTATCACGACTTGTGTCTTCTTCTCGAAAACACCTCTATGGTATCCACACGAGCACCTTCAAGAGCGTCTCACGATCTTGATTACGGAGTGGATGTACTAGCAAACCTTTGATAATTCGAATTGTCTTCCTACCTCTTTGCTGCCTCTTCTAGGGTTTTTCTATCAAAACGTGTTGTGCCTCTTAACCCTACATTATCTATTTATAATGTTTGGTTAACAGGCCCATAACAGCAAAACCTAACCCATGTAGGTCTAGGAAAATAATAAAACGAATTTTATTATTTAATTAATAACTAAGTCATACTTAATTATTATGGGCAGAAATACAATTCTAATTTGAATTTATATTATCTTAATTAATTAAGTCTCACTTAATTAATATAATAAAAATTCAAATAATTATCAATTAATTTAAATCTATAATTTAAATTAACTATTCCTCTAAGTGCTCTTTGCGTGTGACCCTATAGGCTATTATTTAATTGGCAATAATTTTATTCTCCAATAAAATTATAAACAATGAGCGGCATCTAGTAATACATCATTGCTACCCAATTAAACAATAATTAAATCGTGATTCGATAAAACCTTTTGTGATTAATGTTTCCGTGTAATATAATCCTTTTAACCATATATATTATAGATTAAACTCGAGGCATGTATTTAGTCATCCTCTTCAACATTTAATCTGGGTTTACTTGATCCATGAGTAGACTATGAAAACAAATCATTATTTGAGCACGGCCATGCATTTTATAGTCTCACTCAATCAAGAGGCCAATAATATCTCTCCTAATTATAGGAGGGTTAAATCCTTTATCTATCATTCATATTTCTCATACGACTCATGATATACCCGATGTCCACTTTTATCATTACCCGGTCAAAGGTAACTTTTAATGTAGTCAAAGTATATTAATCCTCGTATAAAAATATAATGATCTCAAGTCAGAGGATCATTACACCATTATCACTGTGAGTCTTTCTTATGACTTTATTAAACATGAAGAATCTCACTGTGGGTCTGTCCAGTACCATGTACTCCTGCATGTACCTATGTGTTGACTTTAGTATCCCCATACTTATAACCAATGAGATGTGGTTATCTGTCAAACAACATACTAGTCTATTTATGTATTATTATTGTCCTATAATAATAATACTCGACTAGGGACATTTAAGAATATGATATATTATATAATCTCAAGTTCAAGTCATGTACTAAACTATACAATGTGTATCATGATTCTAAGGACATTTATTATGCTAACAAATATATCACAGTAATTAAAGTCATAATAAATATGTTTATTGAATAATCAATTGACATAAAGGTTTATCAAAATAAACATTGTATTGCCTCTAGGGCACCTACACCAACAAAGGGATATAGTGAAATTTAAACAGACGTGACGGTACTGACTTGAAGATAAGATGGAAAAACAATTGACACAGAAGAAACGCAGATTAATATATTCTTAAAAGTGGAACTCCAGTTGGAATTGATTTATCATTTCCAAGTCAAAAGGAGTTTGGTTCCAGACGTTCAGAAGACCGCAACTTAGAGCGTAAGGATTTATTTTAATTAATAAATATTTTATTTATTTAGTAAATTATATTTATAAATATCTAAATAATATTAGATATTTATTTTTATAATTTTTGAATTTAATTTATTATTTATTAATCAAAGATTATAAGTTGTGCGGGTCGAAAAACATTTCTACGGAGCCTAATCACTAAAAGATGAAATAGGCTCCTTTTGATTTACAAATTGAAATTGGCAGGTGATGATTTAGAAGAAACCAATCAAATGGTGCCATGTGTTCAAGCAAGTGGAAAAGAAAAGAAAAGCATGCTGTTATCAAATGTCTTACCGAGCATAATTAAAAGTCTTACCGAGAAATCCAATAAGACTTTTATTAAAAGTCTTACCAAATTAATTCAATAAGACCTGTTAAAAGTCTTACCGAATTAATTCAATAAGACCTTTTAAAAAGTCTTGCTGAGCAGTTTAAAAAGTCTTACCGAATTTTAAAGTGAAAAAGGTCTTGATGGGCATCAGAAAAAAGTCTTACCGAGTTTTAAAAGTCTTGCCCAACTATTTTAGAAAGTCTTGTTGATTTTTTAAATAAGTTTTATTCAAATGTCTTGCTGAGTTTTCCTCTATAAATATGAGGACTTTGCTTTCATTATTTCAGTTGATCAATTTGATTGAAAACAGTTCAAATTCAGAAATTTGTCTGCATTGTAATATCCACAGATTTCTGTGCAAGTTTGGAATATAATTTGATTAACCTGAACACTTCATGTCGAATTCGTTCTAGATCTCTTTATCAATTATATACAATTTTCATTAGATTAATTTTGTAATACTTTTTAAGTTAAAATTATATCTTCTACTTGAACAGTATTTCATTAAAATTAATATTTCGTGATTAATAAAAATAATATTTTTAAATCCGAAATTCCGAGACTATTTTTAGATATTGTATTCAACCCCCTTTCTACAATATCAGGGACCAACAATTGGCATCAGAGCTGGTTGATATCTTTTTATCAGATCCAAACCAAATATTCCGTAACTCAAACACAAATCAAAAATTATTTTTAATACGAAATAATTTTTTATTCGAAATAATTGTTTCACTAAAAATTATTTTTGATCAAAAATTGTTTTCAGTCAAAAAATTAAAATATTTTTTTTGAAACACTCAATTTTTAAATCTTATTAAGATGAGTACCCTGAAAGTGACTAGTATCAAAATTCCACAGTTCGACAGAGAACACTACAATTTGTGGAAACATAAAATGCTACTATTTATCGGGATTGCAAATCCCAAGTACGCATTAGTCATGGCCAAGGGTGTTGAGCCCCCTATATCAGTTATTCTCGAACATCAGGTAGATGGGGTCGTGATCCCCCACAGACAGTTTCTGAAAAGTCTGGCAGACTATACAGATGAGGAAGCAGAAGCTGTGTCCCTTGATAATAATCTGAAGCTTATATTAATTGAATCCCTAGACTACGTAATGTACAATCAAGTAGTCAATTGTAAAAATGCAAAACATATCTGGGAAATAATTGAAATTATCAATGAGGGAACTGAAGAAGTAAAAGAGAATAGACTGGAGATCCTGACCTCCCAATATGAGCAGTTTATATCCAACCCTGGAGAGGGTATCTCTGAGGTGCTTCAGAGACTAAACAAACTGATAAACGAGCTCAATATGAATGAAAAGTTTTATCAGAACCAGGAGGTGAATAGGAAGTTTTTGCTGACCTTACTCGAGCATCTGGAACACAGGATTGCAGCTATCCGAGAATCTAGGGACATGAAGGAGGTAACCCTAGAAAGACTCTATAGAGTTTTAAAGACTTATGAGCTGGAACATATCCAAACCAGAGAGATGTACGGGAGAGGTAAGGTACTGAGTTCCTCCAAGGCATTAATGGTAGAAGCACCAGAGAAAGTAGAAGCGAAGGTTGTTGCACCTTCTAACAGTTCAACAGAGTATGTGGTTCCAGAATTTGGACATACTTCTGACAAACAAGAAGATGGTGAGTTCTACTCGCTGGAAGAACTAGATCAGCTGGAAGATGAATCTCTAGCTATGGTTGCCAGAAGGTTTGGTAACATGAGATTTCGAAGAAACTCCTCCTACAGAGTAAAGCCTACTTTTGGAAGATTCTAAAAAGGAGGTTCTTCGACAGCAGCATCAAAAGCGGCTACAAGACCGGCTTAGTTGATAGAAACAAGTTTCGTTGCTTCAACTATAATGAGCTAGGCCACCTCGCAACTGAGTGCAAAAAGCCTAAGCAAGGGAAAAAGAGAGAGTCTTACGAAGAGCTCAAAGAGAAGTATGATACACTCGTGAAAAAGCATTAGGGAAAGTCCTATCTGGCAAAGGGCAGAAGCTGAGATGACTCAAATAATGATGACGATGAAGAACTGGGAAATATTGCTCTTATGGCTTCATTCGAGGAATCACTATCTCCCACACGTCAAGGAGGAATAGATGTAAACCCTTCTTGCCCTAAAATGTTTGCATTGCTAGGTAAAGAACTAGATGGCAAAAGAGATAAGGTTAAGAAAATCAGACTCAAAGTCAAAGAGTTAATTGATGAGACTGAAGTTCTTAAGCAGTTAAAAAGAAATCATGACAAGTTGACTGTCAAGTTGACTGAGGACTTAGCTGTTCAAGTCAGTAAAGTCAGCTGTTATGTTGTAGTAGAGACCAATCTCAGAAACCAGATAGAGGAAGAAAAGAAAAAGTGTCTTGCATATAAGAATTTCTTGTATATTGTAAAGAACCTAGTTGACCAACAAGAAATAAGTCGTAAAGTTGGAATAGGCTTCGAGTATAATAAATCTGTAGGAAAGCCAAACAACATAACCCCTTTCAGAAAAAGTGCTGCAGAAAGGGGTATCCCACATGTTGTTAAAGACACACCGAAACCTCTTTTTATAACACCGATAGCTGAACCTATCCTTGAGAGTTCCATATTGATTGCATATGAGATGCAGTTAGAGGATCTCGAGGAAGAGAAGAAGAGAGGAGAATAGGTTAAGGACATAAAAAGAGTTAATGTCCAGAAAGAGAAGAGTGCACCAGAGACACCAGTGAAAGATGAGGGAACTTCTAAGTCGCCCAATCCTGGTATAAGTGCAAAAGACTTAAAGAATAAAATGAAAAGACCAAACACGTTTGTAAACAGTAAGGATAGTAACAACAAATTTCATTATACTGAAAACTTCAAATCTGCTGATAAAATTGAAGTAGAATCTGTTAAGTCACCTATTGTTTTAAATAACATGCCTATTATTGATTCTTTCTATAAACCTTGTGGTATATTAAATTGTATGTTATGTGCTTTTAATGCTATGACTGCTTATTTTAAACGCACGATAGCTAAGAAAGATAACATGACACCTAGAAAATGCATCAATAATAAATTTGCTAAATCCAAGACTGCAACTCCTTCACCTGCTAAGAAGGAAGAATATATTCCTAAGTCTAAATAGAAAGTTGTTAAGACAATTTATAGGAAGGTAGGAATAGTCAAGGAAGATGATGCTGTTATTCGAAAAGGATCTGTTGTCAAAGTTAATAAAGGTTAATTCTTTAAGTATGCCGGGCCCAATCAATTTTGGGCTCCGAAGACGAATTAATCCGTTTCATATGTGCAGGGAGTTAAACAGGTAAACCGAGTTATATGGATCCTGGACAGCGGATTATCAAGGCATATGACCGGAGATAGAGCCCTGCTATTAGACGTGGTTGAAAGAGATGGCCCAATCGTCACCTTTGGAGTTAACAGCAAAGGAATGACTACGGGATATGGCAAGTTAAATACTGGAAATGTTATCATTGAAAACGTCTCTTTAGTGGAAGGACTTAAGCACAATCTACTCAGCGTCAGTCAATTTTGTGATAAAGGGTACAAAGTAAACTTTATCAAGGAGAAATTCTTAATAGCTCATTCTAAAGATGACAAACTGGCCTTACGTGGAGTAAGGAAAGGAAACTTGTACGTAGCCGATCTCAACTCAGGAACTGAAGATGAAGCAAACTGTTTCTACTCAAAGGCTTCATCAGAAGAAAGCCGGCTATGGCACAAGAAACTCTCACATCTAAACTTCAAAACAATGAACTCTTTAGTCAAGAGGGATTTGGTGAGATGACTGCCTCCGATGAAATTTACACAAGAAGGTTTGTGTGAGGCATGTCAGAAAGGGAAGTCGAAGAAAGCAAGTCATAGAGGCACCGACACTTCAAACATCGCTGAACCACTTCAACTCCTTCACATGGATTTATTTGGTCCAGTAAATATTATGTGTATGTCAAGGAAAAAATACGCCTTAGTGATTATGGATGACATCACAAAGTATACGTGGGTTTTATTCTTAAACTATAAAGATGAAACTCCACATTTGGTGATTGATCATGTAAAGTTGATTGAGTTAGATTCAAAGTTACCTGTCCGGGCAATCAGATCAGATAATGGTACAGAATTCAAAAATAAAGTTCTGAATAACTTTTGCTCAGACAAGGGAATAACAAGACAATATTCAGCACCAAGAACTCCGCAACAGAATGGAGTTGTAGAAAGGAAAAATAGAACCCTGATTGAAGCTGCAAGGACTATGCTAAGTGAATCAAGGTTACCTATCTACTTCTGGGCTGAAGCAGTTAACACAACATGTTATACCCAGAATCGAACTCTGATCAACAAAGATCATATGAAGACCACCTATGAGTTAATGGTTGGCAAGAAACCTACTCTAAAGTACTTTCATGTATTTGGTTCTAAATGTTCATGTATTTGGAGCTAAATGCTATGTGCTGAAGGATGAAGATGAACACCATGGAAAGTTCGAGGCCAAAGCACATGAAGCTATTTTTGTCGGATATTCAAGAAGAGCATATAGGGTGTACATAATTGATCAGCACCAAGTGAAAGAAAGTGTCAATGTTACTTTTGATGACACTAAACTCCCAAGTATCCAAAATGAAGATCCTTCTGAGTCATTAAAACTTGATAATCATCCAGACTCAGATTCAGATAGTGAAGAAGAACCTGAAGCTGCAACATGAGATGATAATAGAAATAATGATGATATTGATCCAGGTAATAGTGGTGGAAATAATGGAAACATTGGAGATACTACTAATACCAGTGGTGGATCAACAAATACTACAGGCAGTAATTCAGAGGAAAATGGAGGATCAACTGGCAGAACACAGCATCACAATGAATTTCGAGACGAATCATCAAGATCAAACCTACCCAGGGAAAGGATATGGAGCAGAGATCATCCTTTCGAATTGATCATAGGTGATCCAGATGTTGGAGTTAGAACCAGAAGTGCAACTTTAAATGAATGTCTATTTTCGATTTTTCTATCCCAAGAAGAACCAAAGAAGATTGAAGAAGCACTAACAGATCCAGATTGGGTTCTTGCCATGCAAGAAGAACTCAATCAATTTGAGAGACAGGAAGTATGGACACTTGTACCCAGGCCAAAAGACAGATCTGTAATTGGTACAAAATGGGTATACAGGAACAAGTTTGATGGTGATGGCATTGTTACAAGGAACAAGGCCAGACTGGTTGCTAAGGGTTACTCCCAAGAAGAGGGAATCGATTATGATGAAACCTATGCACCAGTTGCAAGACTTGAAGCAATCTGAATTTTTCTGGCATTCACAGCTCATTCCAATTTCAAAGTTTATCAAATGGATGTGAAAAGTGCATTTCTGAATGGAAAGTTAGAAGAAGAAGTATATGTGGAACAACCCCCTGGCTTTGAAAATCCAGATTTTGCTGATTTTGTATACTTCTTATTCAAAGCTCTCTATGGGCTCAAGCAAGCACCGAGGACATGGCATGACACTCTCTCTCAGTTTTCATTTGAAAATGGTTTTATTAGAGGTGTCATAGATAAAACTCTCTTTTATAAAATACACGATGAAGATATGATATTTGTCCAAGTTTATGTTGATGATATTATATTTGGTTCTACTAACGAAAATTTGTGCAAGAGATTTGCTAAGTTAATGCAGAGCAGGTATGAAATGAGCATGATGGGTGAGCTGTCATTCTTCCTTGGATTGCAAGTAAAGCAAAAGGAAGATGGGTTTTTTATTTTCTAATCAAAGTACGTAAGGGATCTTCTAAGGAAATATAATCTAGAAGATCCTTCACTGGCAAAAACCCCTATGCCAACAGCCACAAAGCTTGACAAAGATGAAACTGGTAAGAAGGTTGACATCACAAGCTACAGAGGTATGATAGGCTCATTATTATATCTAACTGCTAGTAGACCCGATATAATGTTTGAAACATGCTTGTGTGCAAGGTTTCAATCTGACCCTAGGGAATCTCATCTTATAGCCGTAAAATGAATATTTAGATATCTGAAGGGTACACCAAATCTAGGAATTTGGTACCCTAAAGATACTGGTTTTGAATTAATAGGCTATACAGATTCAGACTATGCAGGGTGCAAGATGGACATGAAAAGTACATTTGGAAGCTGTCAGTTTCTAGGAAGTCGGTTGATCTCCTGGTACAGCAAGAAACAGCACTCAGTGTCTACATCGACAGCTGAAGCAGAATATATTGCGGTAGGTAGTTGTTGTGCACAGATCTTGTGGATAAGGAATCAGCTGAATGATTATGGACTTGCGCTAACTAAAATTCCAATACTTTGCGATAACACAAGTGCCGTAGCAATTTCCAATAATCCTGTACAACATTCAAGAACCAAGCACATAGACATAAGGTATCATTTTATCTGAGAGCATGTCATGAATGGAACTGTGGTGTTACATTTTATACCCACAGAAGATCAAATTGCTGACATCTTCACGAAACCACTTGATGATTCCACTTTCTCAAAGTTGGTTAGTGAGTTAGGGATGTTAAACATGAACTGATTATTGCATGATGTTTTAAATTGCATATTTAATTTTAAGCAAACCTTGTAAATATACTGTATATATTCCTTAAAAGATATAAAAAACAAACAAACAAAATGAAAAAGTGTTAGTCCCAAATATCGTAGAAGGGGGGTTGAATACGATATTGTCCAATTTATAAAATAATCGTGGAATGATTTGTTATGGACTAATTGACAGTTCGAACAGTTATATAATCAAACAGTTGGTGAGCAATAACATAACAACAGTTCGTTCGGGGAATATATCGTTTTATTAATATAAACCACGAAGGTGCTACACAAATCTAATCCGTAGATTAGCTTCAACTGATTCACTAGTACAGTTACAATACAACAACAATAATCAATACGAACAATAAATATGACACTAGCTTAAACGACGTTAATGGCTTCTCTGTGTCTCTCTTCTTTGCTCTGTATATTTTCGCTCTGTAACTGAATGAATTTGTGTATTCGTGAAAAAATGAATCACAAAGGCTTGGCTTTGCTGCTTTATTGTGTAGGCTTTTTCAATCTACTACGTGGCCTTCTGAGAACCAAGTAAATAGATTGCTTCTCACTTCTTGAATTAACAACCGTCGAGACATTTAATTCATAACCATCGGTGAGTCTGTTGATAACCGTCGAGACTGAAATAATCACTTAAAACAATTCTTCTCAAGGATATCAATGATATGTGTCATGCTGTGGCTGGTTGTAGATTAAACAATCTTAAACCCTCAACTATCGAAGTGCCATAACTATCGAATGACTTAACCGTCGATGGAATAAATAATCTGGATATTTATCTGAGTCCCTTAACTATCGAGATGCTGTAACCGTCGAGTGAAATAAGACGAAACAGTCAAACCAAATATCAGTTATAACTATCGACTCAAAAGAATTATTAAAACCATAACCGTCGAGTGAAATGGAATTAATAATATATCCAAAAATGCTAACCGTCGAGTGATTTGCTAACCGTCGGTAAATAAGACGAAATAGCCAAACAGGAGACCCAACCGTCGGTGAATAAGACAAAACAGTCAAACAGCTAAACGGTAGTTCACCTTAGCCATTTTTCCAACGATTCAAAGCTCTGCAATATTTTCTTTCACTGCAACCAAGTTAATAAATTTACCTTTACTACTTGAACTTGATTTTCTCCGAGCTATAGCACACAACGGTTATACAGCCAATTCTTTTCTAACATAGATGCGGTTCTCAATTCCTTTTGTGCTGACATTTAGTGCAACTGGTCTGGTTCACAAACGACTAACACGAACTTGATCTTCACATCTTCTTGACTATTCAATTGGCCCTGTTTCTCTAGTTGTTAAGAAGTGCTTCTGTAATCTCACTGGAATCCCTTGACTTCTCTGTTGTAAAACCTTTGACATCTTCTGAACCTCTGAAACACTACATCTTTATTCTTCACTGAGGCTTGAACATGTTAATGAACTTCTTTCAGTGATCTTCAATGTCTTCAAAGCTTCATCTAATATTTTGGTCTTTTGTATTCAACTTGTAAACGATTCGTAGTCGATTCCGTGCTTCATTTTAATATAAGTTACCGACCATCAGTGTTGAGTTAGTTTCCTCGGTTACATGTTACGTTACGTTACATTATGCTTTACAATCTCCCCCTATTTGATTGTTAGAGTTCGACAAGCAAATCCCTTAAGAGGATAACTCAACTAACTTACAAGAAAAAGTAAATAGAAGATGGTAAACTAATATTAAACAAATTCTGGATTACATAACACATTTCCAGATATCAAAAACAATTACAATGTAGAATGAATGTTCCTCTAGCCTGAACTGATATACATTAAGTCATTCTCACTGTACAAGACTTGCAAGCTGGTCATTCACTAGATCCAGCGCTTCTTCTTCTAACATATTACTTGGCTTGGGATCTGACAAAGCTTCCTGAAGTGTTTGCAAGACAGCTACTCTTCTGATCTGCTTAACTTGTTCGAATGTAAATTCAAGAACTTTCGTCTTTCCTTTAACACTCAACCTTTTTGGAACTGCTTTAACCCGATCAGTGTTGTAACATGATTCTGCTCTCAACTTCTCCATGTAAAGCTTAGAGATTTCTGCCAATGCTGATTTGTCTTTATAGTTCGTCGAAGTCTTGATTTGATCAAGTATAAAACCCAGTTCCCTAGAAGTCATGTAAGACATCTTGTGGATATCAACTATTTCAGTTTTTCCTTTGGGGTTCTTATACCTGATTGCTGGAGGATCCTTTAGCACCATTGTCTCTATCTCCCTGATTATATCAAAATCTGGAAAGACAATTGGAAAATCTGGCTTTTCTGCATATTCGAACACCTTCCCTGGATGATTAAATCTAAATTCAGTCATTGCCTTGACTTTTTCAAAGTCCCAATCTCCTTCTTCTCTTGTATACACAGGCAATTTTGGTTGAGATCCATTTGAAGGATCTATTCTTCCGACCTTGGAAATATCTACAGATTGATTTGATAAGACATTTAGTCTATAAGCATAAATGCGCTCTGCAGCTTTCCATTTTTCTTCTGTTCTAAGTCCTTCACTCCTAAGAAGCCCTTCAACATATTTCAGACGCTTCAGAGGGTATAGGCTCAGTCTTTCATCACTCAAACACAGTGTCTGAACTAACTTGTCTTTGTAGAATATCACTGTATAAGGAGTTGTGTGAACTTCAGCTGCTGTTTTGCTCATCTGATCTTCAATCATATCAGTAAGAAGTTCATTCACATGAGATCTCTTGTCCGTCCTAATCTTCATGACATATAATTCTGTTAGAGACCTCAACTTGATAAAATTCGAAGAAATGGTCTTTGTGGTCGAATTATTGAACTGAATCTGAATCTTCCATCCATTGATGTTGGTCGTGATGAATATCAACTTGACAGTTTGTCTTAGTGCATGAAAGAATTGGTTTATTGATGGATGACTCTTGTGAGCTTCTTGCAGTGCTTCCAGAACTTTTTGATCTTCATTTTGAATTATTCCTAATTCTGGTTTCTGCAAAAGACTCCTAGCCTGATCCCATGCACTTCCTTCTCTTGATAACATCAACGACCTTTGTCTTCTTTCAATGTAGTGGTTGAAGTGTTCTTTTCTGATTTTTTCCTGAGACATTCGAGCTATTTCACATGCCCTTATCATGGATTGATTTGCATCTAGCAAACCAAATGTTTCCACAAAATCCGTTTCGGTGAACTGATAAGCGGCATCATTGACAAATTCATCAAACACATCATCTTCCTGAGCTGTAGGAGCTGTATGAGAAGGTTCCCATATTTCTCCTTCTTCAAGTGTAAGCCTAACCTCCAGCGGTATTTCTTGCTCCCCCTGAGATGTGATGTTTGCTTCTTCCTCTACCAACTTTCCTTTACCTTTGTCTTTACTCCTCATTTCTGCACCAGATTCTTTTTCTTGTTCTCGCACTATCATCTCCCCCTTAGTTGTGTTATCCTCCGAAGCAGGGATTTGAGTAGATTGAGATTGATGCTTTTCAAACAAATCTGTAACAAACTTTTTCATATCCGTCTTGAAATTCTGCAAATCCTGCAACATGTTGTACTGAACAGATTTTATTTCCATGACATTGCTGTGAAATTCAGATTTCATTTCGGTGACAGTAGTCTCCAGGTTATAAACCCTTTGACTTAGAGATTGTGTGTGCATTGTGAGGGTATTTATTTGGCTGGTAGGTGTCTCACTGACAGGTTCTGTAGGTGTTTGTCTCTCAATTCTCTCGCTCGGTCGTAGAGGTGTGGGTGAATTATGATCACTCAAACGTTCTGTTGGTGTTTCACTCACTCTTATTGACTCCAGCAAGTCTTCTGTACCTGCAGTTAAAATCCTAAATGGCTCATCCGAAGAACTATTGCCAAGTAGTTGCTTCTCCTTTCCACTTATAGTGGTGGAGACCTCCTTATTAGGAGCCAGGAATGTTCCTCCTGGGGGGCTTATCACATTGGATCCTGTAATGTTTAGCAATGAAGGACCCGTGACTCCCGCAATAGCCTGTGAAGGCATGACCTGTACAGGATCTACCTGTATAGGTTCTGCTACAGTAGTAACAACATCCGTCAATTCCTCCTGTGTGTGTGCTCCTTTCAGTGCAACATATAACTTGGTTGGAGGCTCAATTATTGACACTCTTTCAGATGCCCTAGCCGACGGGCGAATTTCAATAGGTTCACCCTGTTGAGAGGATGTCCCCAGAGACTGTGTATTTGCCTTTTTCAGCTCTATATCCTTTTGAGAGGGTATAGATGGGCTAACAGATACCTCAGGTTCTTCTAATCGACGTCTAGTCAGAGGTAGAGCTGTTTGGGTTCCCTCACCTTCCTTATGTGGTGCTTCTGAGGCACTATCTCCCTCACTCACAAATTTTCTTTTTAGGGGTTGGAGAGAAGATAAAGGTAAGGTTTTTATAGTGTTTGGTTCTGAGGCAGTGGTTAGAATCTGTTGGGTTTCAGATTCATTGCCTTGTCCTACAGCCACAGAGGGCTCAGTTGATAGGTTCGTGACACTTTCTCCAAAAAGATCTTGCAAATTAGAATAAGCTGAAGAATCAGAGACATGAAGACTACCTTGAGTACTACCTGTAGGAGTCCAAGGATGATATGATTTCTGACTGTCAGCATGACCTATAGAATCTCCTCCAGATATACTTTGAAATCCATCTCCTGAAATTTGTAATTCCTCTGTCACCTGAACCACTTCTTCTTCTTGAGCTAAATCCTCGACAGGAGTAGCTACTGGAACTGATTCTTGCACTGGTTCAGGGACCTGATCATTTTCTTGAGGCCCTTGAGGCTCGTCTCTTTCCATGTCCACTACACAACCCTGCATGTATTCAGTCATTTGAGCAGGTGCTTCGTTGATGTAGTTTCTGTTATTGTTCAGAGTGGTGGCTATCCTGTTTTTCTGTTTCATACACAGAGAGGTAACACTACTAGTATATAGTAGTTTTTCCTCGTTAGTCGTTAGATCATTAAGGATAAGCTGTAGGAATCGTGGAAAGTAACACTCCACATTAGTGACTTGAAGGTTTCTGTACTCCACCGATCCCATAACATACAACATCTGATTCAATAATAACCTACCAAAATTTATCCTACAATTATTAGCAACACTGAAGCCTAAAGTTCGATAAAAACTTGAAATACTGTGTGTGTTGAACTTTTTGTAAGAGAAACATTGCATAAGAGTGTGGAAAAAGAAATTCCATTCCTTAGGTAAATGATGTTTACACCTTTCACCCGAGTCGTGGAGATTAGGATTTACGTAGTTGATAGTCGTGAAGAACTGAGTTAATTGTTCGGAATTGGGATAAGGGACTAGATTATTCTCAGGGAATCTTAAGATACGATTCAAATCTAGCTCCGTCACCCGGATTTCCCGATTAGCAATACTAAATGTAAAAGCCAGTTCATCAACAGCTGAAGAGTTATATGCAGAACAGTAACAGTCTCGTAGCATATTATGATTTAATATCACGTCTGTTACTAAGGCATACCTCACTCGAGAATATTCGAGTAACACTCGTGCCCAGGCCCGATAATTAGCAGGAAGGGACTGTATGTCAAACTCGGCAACTAAATTCGTTTTGGTAATAGTAAAAATTCCAACCATTTTTAACTAGTAAAAATTATCGAAAATTTTAACTTTAAACAATTAATTACGAATTTAATTAGACTCGATAACGAACCGAAAACACTAAAATTCAAAACTCCTCCAAAAATCGTGAAAAAAATATATGCTAAACTAGGAGAGATTTGAACGGTGAAACTATTTTTTTGTGATTTTTGGACCTCAAACAAACCCTAGAAAAAATCCCAAAGTTTGAAATACCCGAAACAAAACTGAAACCAAACGATACAAGACTGGTATCAAATAATTCGGGATGACTAGATCTACAATTCTATGGGTTTAGATTTTCAAAACTAGTACTAGAATGGTAGAAAATGAGGAAAGAAAATCAATTTTCTACTCGATAGTTAAAAATTAGCAGCTGAGTAATGAATAGAGTATATATATATATATATGTAACTGGCGAGTTGTGTAATGGAACTGGCCACTTCGATGGTTAGTAATATATATATATAATCACTAAACTGGCGAGTAACTTAACTGGCGAGTTCCTTTTCTATTTTTTTTTTTTTTTTTTAAACAACTCGATGGTTAGCAGAAATAATAAAATAAAAGCTATAGCAACTATCGAGATGTACACTAATATATAATACGTAACTATCGAAAGATTAATTAATAAAATTAGCCACTTCGACGGTTAGAAAAAAATAACTATCGAAGCAGATAAAATAATTAACCAGATAGATATAGTAACTATCGAGATGGATAGTTTTTATTTATTTATTTATTTATTATATATTAACCAAAATACTATTCGACTGTTACTAATATAATATATTTTATCATAACTATCGAGTACTGTTTAAGACCACTTCGATGGTTACGAAAAATATATCTAATTGGTAACTGTCGAGAGTTTGCTAATAATAAAAATTAAATTAAAAAAACATTTAAATACACTTACAAAATAATTTCAAATATTCATAAAATTAATTAAATAGAGATTTCTTAAATTAATTAATTAATATTCCTAAAATAGAAATATTAAAATCTTAATTTGGAAATAACTATCGAATTAATAATAATCCAATTTGAAATCCACAAACAGACAATATTAATAATTATAATAATAATACTAATAAACACAGGTGGTTGCTTTAAAATATTTAGAACCAAAAAAAATTTTGTTCCATATTCTGTTACTTTTTAAATTTCCAAAAATTTTAAACCAACCCAATCACAATCCAAACGATCATACAAGCATACTATGAATTAACATAATGTCAGTTATGCAAAATAAGATTATGAAAAGTAATTGCTACACATTTTTTCCAGTGATAATCAGTACATTAAATAAACAAGTTTGTACAACCAATTTCTCACTAAAGATCACAACCTGTCTGATATAGAATCTCTCAGCCAGATCTCATCATTTTGAAATCCACCAATTAATTCTAAACCACAGACTGTTATGCTTCTTGTTAACTACAAATACTTATGTAGCAGTTAACTACTTATGCTATATCGAATAATTGCCACAAAGCATAACTGGTATACTTATGATAATTAACGTTGATATTCATAAGCCCGAGATTATAAATTAGATTGGAGGTCACAAGTCCTTTGGATATAAAAATTCAATAACTTGTGAATCCATACAACTCCTCGCAAACAAAAATTAATTTAAATTTAACATCCCTAATTCACTAACCAACCTAGAGAAAGTAGATTCGTCTAGTGGTTTCGTGAAGATGTCTGCAAGTTGTTGTTCTGTGGGTACAAAATGCAACTCCACAATTCCATTCATGACATGCTCTCGTATAAAGTGATACCTGATATCAATGTGCTTGGTTCGTGAGTGCTGAACCGGATTGTTGGTTATAGCTATGGCGCTTGTGTTGTCGCAGAATATTGGAATCTTGTTCAACATAAAGCCATAGTCTTGGAGTTGGTTTCTCATCCATAGGATCTGAGCACAACAGCTACCTGCTGCGATGTATTCTGCCTCTGCTGTTGAGGTAGACACTGAGTGCTGCTTCTTGCTATACCATGAGACCAATCTTCTTCCCAAGAATTGACAGCTTCCAGAAGTACTCTTCCTGTCAATCTTACAACCTGCAAAATCCGAGTCTGTATAGCCGATTAGGTCAAAACCGGTACCTTTAGGATACCAAATTCCCAAATTTGGAGTACCCTTCAGGTATCTAAAAATTCTTTTAACAGCTATAAGGTGAGACTCTTTTGGGTTAGCTTGGAACCGTGCACATAAGCAAGTGGAAAACATAATATCTGGCCTACTTGCAGTTAAGTAAAGTAGAGATCCAATCATACCTCTGTAGCTTGTGATGTCGACAGATTTACCTGATTTGTCCTCATCAAGCTTTGTGGCAGTTGGCATTGGAGTCTTGGCGGGGGCTGAATCTTCAAGTCCATACTTCTTTAGAAGATCTCTGATGTACTTTGTCTGGCAAATGAAGATCCCATCTTTCTTCTGACTCACTTGTAGTCCAAGGAAGAAAGTAAGCTCGCCCATCATACTCATCTCGTACCTACTCTGCATCAACTTAGCAAATCTCTTGCAAAGCTCATCATTAGTAGAACCGAATATTATATCATCAACATATACTTGTACTAATATCATAGCATCTTTATGCATTTTATGAAAGAGAGTCTTATCTATAACACCTCTGATAAAACCATTTTCAATTAAAAATTCAGATAGTGTTTCATACCATGTTCGAGGCGCCTGCTTGAGTCCATAAAGAGCTTTAAAAAGGAAGTACACAAAGTCCATATGATCTTTGTTCTCGAAACCCGGAGGTTGCTCTACATATACTTCTTCTTCCAGCTCCCCATTCAGGAATGCACTCTTCACATCCATTTGATAAACTTTAAAGTCTGAATGTGTTGCGAATGCCAAAAACATCCTGATGGCTTCAAGTCTTGCTACTGGTGCATAGGTCTCGTCATAATCTATTCCTTCTTCTTGAGAATACCCCTTAGCAACCAGTCTGGCCTTGTTCCTCGTAACAATGCCATCTTCATCCAACTTATTCCTGAATACCCATTTTGTGCCAATAACAGATTTGTCTTTAGGTCTGGGTACCAGTTTCCAAACTTTCTGCCTATCAAACTGATTGAGTTCATCTTGCATCGCAATCACCCAATCTGGATCTTCTAGAGCATCTTCAACCTTTTTAGGTTCTTCCTCTGATAGAAAACCAGAGTACATACATTCATTTTCCGTTGCTCTTCTAGTCCTCACACCACTCTCTGGGTCACCAATGATTAATTCAAAGGGATGATCTCTGTTCCATACCCTCTGTCTAGGCAGATTAGCCCTTGATGATTGTCCTTCTTCGTAGTTGTGTTGAGAGCGACTAGCTGATCCTTCTTCACCTCCCCCTGAGTTGCTGCCTTCATTATTTGATGATCCACCAGTTGAGCTAGCAGGTTCAGTAACAGACTGATTTTGAAATACAGACTGTGACTGTGACTGTGTGGTATTACCAACACTTCCACTGCTTTGCTCTGGATTATCAATCTCCGTGTGTTCATGATTATCAGATGCAGCACCAGGTACGTCTTCATCTCCTAAGTAGTATTCTGATAGATTTTCAATTTCCAGAGATTCAGAATTTTTATCATTTTGAAGACTTGGGAGTTTGGTGTCGTCAAACGTTACATTAAGGCTTTCAATGACCTTATGAGTTTCAATCACATATACCCTGTACGCCTTAGACTCCAGTGAGTAACCAAGGAAAATCCCTTCATCTGCTTTAGCATCAAACTTGCCCAGATGTTCATCTTTCAATACATAGCATTTTCCACCAAACACATGAAAGTACTTCAGTGATGGCTTTCTGTTGGTCATAATCTCATAGGATGTCTTTTCTAGATCTTTATTAATCAGGGTTCTGTTCTGAGTGTAACAAGCTGTGTTGACTGCTTCTGCCCAAAAATATGTAGGTAGCTTTGACTGGCTTAGCATTGTCCTTGCTGCTTCAATCAAAGTCCTATTTTTCCTTTCTACCACTCCATTCTGCTGTGGAGTTCTTGGGGCTGAGTATTGTCTTGAAATTCCTTGCTCCGTGCAGAATTCATTTAGAACTGCATTTCTGAATTCAGTTCCATTATCTGATCTGATCGTCCGCACAGGCAATCCAGCTTCCACTTCAATCTTTTTAATGTGATCGATTACTATTTGAGATGTTTCATCCTTAGAATGCAAAAACAACATCCACGTGTACTTGGAGTAGTCGTCGACAATCACTAATGCATATTTCTTCTTTGAAACTGACATGACATTAACCGGTCCAAACAGATCCATATGAATCAACCGGAGAGGTTCGCTGATGCTTGACATGTCCTTACTTCTATGTGACGCCTTCTTTGACTTACCCTTTTCACATGCTTCACAGAGTCCTTCTTGGTAGAATTCCATCTGTGGTAACCCTCTCACCAATTCCCTTCTAACTAAAGAATTCATTGCCTTAAAGTTCAGGTGAGATAGTTTTCTGTGCCATAACCAACTTAATTCAGAGGATGCTTTACTGTAGAAACAACTTGCTTCTCCTCTGCTTGCAGTGTTTAAGTCAGCTACGAACAGATTTCCTTTTCTTACTCCTTTAAGAGCAAGCTTTTCATCTTTCCTGTTGGTGATCAGACACTTTTCCTTCCTGAAGTCCACATTATATCCTTTATCTGTGAATTGACTGACGCTCAGCAAGTTGTGCTTCAGACCGTCAACAAGAGAGATATTTTCAATGATGACATTTCCAACTTCCAGACTACCATATCCCTTAGTAAAGCCTTTGCTGTCATCTCCAAAGGTTACAACTGGGCCGGTCTTCTCAACCACATTGGTCAGCAGGGACTTGTCTCCTGTCATGTGCCTTGAACATCCACTATCCAGAATCCACATGACTTTTTCATTAGTATCTATGCCCTGCAACCACAAAGTGATTAAGGTTTCTTTGGAACCCAAACTTGTTTGGGTCCAAGAAATTTAGAGGTTCTTGCAGATGGTGTAATAGGTTCAGTTTTCACATCTTTAAGTTCTACTTTGACTGAACTCAAATCATGTTCCTTTGCCTTGACAGATTTGTCTTTTGGCTTAGGAGATTGAGTCTCCTTCCTAACTTTAGGAGGACTAGCAGTCGTTGCCCTTACCTTTTTCTTATTCATGCTTCTTTCTATGCCTTTGCAATTACTAGAAGTAGATGCATTCATCAAATTAAAATAAGCATGCATAATATTAAAAGCACATGACATACATCCAGTAATACCACAAGGCAAATGAAAACTATTCATGCTAAACATGTTCTGCACAACAGGAACATCAGATTCTACTTTAACCTTATTACATGCATGACTAAGGTGTCCAGTAGAATTGCAATTAGTACACAATTTCCTAGGTGCAGTGGGTGCAGGTGTAGCAGAATTAGCAATTTTAACACCT
This sequence comes from Oenanthe sinensis, assembly GCA_028671895.1. Lineage (NCBI taxonomy): Eukaryota > Viridiplantae > Streptophyta > Magnoliopsida > Apiales > Apiaceae > Oenanthe > Oenanthe sinensis. Next base: position 26,492,710 of record CM053806.1, read on the forward strand.
ACTTTCCCATTCCTATTACTATTTGACTTGTTCTTGTTACCACCTAATTCAGTTTTAGCATATTCAGTTTTAACTGGCTCATTAGGTGTAACTTCTTCTACATTATTTTCCTCAACTTCTTTCTCTTTTAACTTATCCTCAACAAGCATTTCTTGTTTCCATACGATAGTATCTTCGTCTAAGGGTTCTGAGAGTGGGAGCTTAAAGATAGGATTACTACTTTTCTTAATGACAAAAGGAACATTTTCATTTTCTAATAAAACAGTACTAGAAGCATTGAAAGTTATATTCCTTTTATCCTTTTTCTTATTCCTTTTATGTTCATCGTAGTTAAAGCCTATACATGTCTTGTTATCTAAGCTCTGCTTATCCATTATGTCTTTAGCAATATTAGCTGAGTTCTTAAATGCTTCCAATTTTAACTCTAGCTCAGAAATCTTAGTCATAAGTGCTGTCTCAACCTCTGCATTACAGTTAACCTTATTCTCTAAATATTCATTTCTTTCTTTAAGGTTATTAACTGTGATTCCTACAAGCTCTAGTTGTTCCTTTCCAGATTCTAGCTTTTTAATCTTCGCAACTAGTCTAGCATTTTCTGCTTCAGAAGCTAGCATGCTTGTATGAATGTTAAACATCTCTATACTCAAGTCATTAACAGTATTTTTATATTCAGATAGAGACATATCTACAGTGGTGAGAATAGGTACCTGTGCTGATGATGGAGATTCTTCTGAAGTGTCTGCCATTAATGCAAGATTTCCATATTCTTCTTCTTCAGAATCTGTGTCATCCCAGCTTCTACCTTCAACAATGTAAGCCTTGCCTTGTTGTTTTGCAACCAAAGCATCCAATCTCTGTTTCAACTTCTCATTCTCCCTTTTCAACTCATCATAACTTTTCTTCTCGTAGGAACTCTTCTTCTCATAAACCTTCTTGTCTTTTGCTTGTCTTGGTTTCTTACATTCAGTGGCGAAATGCCCTAGTTCATTGCAGTTGTAGCACCGGAACTTACTACGGTCTACCATGTTTGACTTGTAACCACTTCTTGAGTTGGATCCCGAAAATGATCCTGTCTTCTGAAATCTGCTACCAAAACTTTTCTTGTACTTGGGATTCCTTCTGAATCTTATATGCTTGAAACGCCCTGCCAAGTACGCCATAGATTTGTCTTCCATCTCATCAAGCTCTTCCAATGTATAAAAATCATCTTCCTCTTCAGCTTGTGATTCTGTAGCCATTTCAGCTTCAATGATCAATTCTCCACCAATCTTGGTTTCAACAACCTTTGCTTCAGAAGTCTTCACTTCATCTGCCACAAGAGCTGTGGTCTTCATTAGTGCTGCACTCTTACTGTCCACTGAGCCGGAACCATAGATAATCAACCTCTGTTCTTGTTCCATTTCATAAGTCTTCAATTTTCCATATAGCTTTTCAAGGGGCATAACATTGAAGTTGTCCCTTTCTCTAATTGAAGAAACTTTATGCTCAACATGATGTGGAAGAGTCAACATAAACTTCCTGTTCGTTTCCCTTAACGGATAGTTCTTCCCCTGGATACTCAATTCATTTAACAATTTATTATATCGCTCAAAGACTTGAGTGATTGTTTCTCCAGGAGTAGATTTGAACGCTTCATATCTTGATGTCAGTATATCCAACCTGTTCTCTTTTACTTCTTCTGTTCCTTCCATAATCAGTTCGATGGTTTCCCACATGTGCTTTCCAGATATACAATTTAAAATTTGATGGCACATGTCTTCATCCATTGAGTCAACAATAATCAACTGAAGGCCTGTGTCCAATGCAACAATTTCTTTCTCTGTATCAGTGAACTCTGTAGGATCCTTTGGAGTAGACCTTTGAGGAACTCTTACTCCGTCCACTGTAGATTCAGGAATCATCTTCATTGGTACAAACGGTCCGTTCTCTAAGATACCCATGTACAACAGATTTGCAGCCTTAATAAACAGGGTCATCTTCTTTTTCCAAAGATTATAATTCACTCTATCAAACTGAGGAACCTTAATACTTCCTACTTTCTGAGAACTCATGATATTGAACTTTTCAAAATTATTTAAAGTTCAAAAAATTTCTGAGTGAAATATTTTGAAAATTAAAAAATTCGCGAAAAAATTCCAGAAGCTTAATACTGAAGTCCGAACAATAGATCCTGATTTGTAAACTCAATCAGTAAGCTCTGATACCAATTGTTAGTCCCAAATATCGTAGAAGGGGGGTTGAATACGATATTGTCCAATTTATAAAATAATCGCGGAATGATTTGTTATGGACTAATTGACAGTTCGAACAGTTATATAATCAAACAGTTGGTGAGCAATAACATAACAACAGTTCGTTCGGGGAATATATCGTTTTATTAATATAAACCACGAAGGTGCTACACAAATCTAATCCGTAGATTAGCTTCAACTGATTCACTAGTACAGTTACAATACAACAACAATAATCAATACGAACAATAAATATGACACTAGCTTAAACGACGTTAATGGCTTCTCTGTGTCTCTCTTCTTTGCTCTGTATATTTTCGCTCTGTAACTGAATGAATTTGTGTATTCGTGAAAAAATGAATCACAAAGGCTTGGCTTTGCTGCTTTATTGTGTAGGCTTTTTCAATCTACTACGTGGCCTTCTGAGAACCAAGTAAATAGATTGCTTCTCACTTCTTGAATTAACAACCGTCGAGACATTTAATTCATAACCATCGGTGAGTCTGTTGATAACCGTCGAGACTGAAATAATCACTTAAAACAATTCTTCTCAAGGATATCAATGATATGTGTCATGCTGTGGCTGGTTGTAGATTAAACAATCTTAAACCCTCAACTATCGAAGTGCCATAACTATCGAATGACTTAACCGTCGATGGAATAAATAATCTGGATATTTATCTGAGTCCCTTAACTATCGAGATGCTGTAACCGTCGAGTGAAATAAGACGAAACAGTCAAACCAAATATCAGTTATAACTATCGACTCAAAAGAATTATTAAAACCATAACCGTCGAGTGAAATGGAATTAATAATATATCTAAAAATGCTAACCGTCGAGTGATTTGCTAACCGTCGGTAAATAAGACGAAATAGCCAAACAGGAGACCCAACCGTCGGTGAATAAGACAAAACAGTCAAACAGCTAAACGGTAGTTCACCTTAGCCATTTTTCCAATGATTCAAAGCTCTGCAATATTTTCTTTCACTGCAACCAAGTTAATAAATTTACCTTTACTACTTGAACTTGATTTTCTCCGAGCTATAGCACACAACGGTTATACAGCCAATTCTTTTCTAACATAGATGCGGTTCTCAATTCCTTTTGTGCTGACATTTAGTGCAACTGGTCTGGTTCACAAACGACTAACACGAACTTGATCTTCACATCTTCTTGACTATTCAATTGGCCCTGTTTCTCTAGTTGTTAAGAAGTGCTTCTGTAATCTCACTGGAATCCCTTGACTTCTCTGTTGTAAAACCTCTGACATCTTCTGAACCTCTGAAACACTACATCTTTATTCTTCACTGAGGCTTGAACATGTTAATGAACTTCTTTCAGTGATCTTCAATGTCTTCAAAGCTTCATCTAATATTTTGGTCTTTTGTATTCAACTTGTAAACGATTCGTAGTCGATTCCGTGCTTCATTTTAATATAAGTTACCGACCATCAGTGTTGAGTTAGTTTCCTCGGTTACATGTTACGTTACGTTACATTATGCTTTACAAAAAGAAAACTCAAAAAGATTTTCCTTATTTTTGTACAGTGTTATTTATTTGGCATCTCTACTCTGAATATATTTTATATATTACTTTTGTTTTCCAACAATTAGTATCATTAGAAATATATGTGTGTATAGTTTTATTTTTAAATGCAACTTGGCATCTTTATTTTTTATTATTTTTATTTTTATATATAAATATGTGCTGATTATTTCACGTCTCTTTTGAGAAGTAGGAAAGATCTATGAGCTTGATCATCCAATAGTTTCTAATAATGAGATCCTAATCATTGGCATCAATCTCTATCCAAGATCTTAGAACCAAACACACAAACACAATCACATCCGTCTCTCTAACCATTAAACAGAATACCTAATTGTTAAGAATGAAGGAGTCAATGCCTTGATTGCATTTGATAAGGTTGGTATTGTGAGTGAACCAACAGCTCTGTCTCTAGAAAGGTGATTAATATATACAAAAGCTGAGACAACTGTTAGCTCATCTGTGTTTTCTCACAAGGATACAGACTTGGAAAAGGTAAAATGGTTACTAGGTTCATTCTCTCAACAGAGTGAGTCTATTGAATTCGGCCTGTCAGCCAAGGCCACTTGTAAAGAGTCAATTTCATCTGACATTTTTCAAGAAACTACAAATTTTATGTCTTATGTTTTAGGGACCAACACCAAGGGACCAACAATGTAAGGACTTACTTGGGACCAAAAGGGACCAAGAGGGAGCAATTGAAATGTCACAGTAAGGATGAATTGATGGAAGCAATTATTCTAAACTTCCAAATCAAAGAAGGAAGAATGATTGATGATTCTGATTGAATCAACATGCCTTCACAGGCGTCAGGAGGAAACTTAGATCATGTGTTACATTATAGATCCTTGTCTCCCTCCCCAGATGGAACATATCTGGATTCCTAACGGAATAGATCATATTAGATGATCAGCAACTCATTGAATCTATTACTGAAGCAATTCAGTTTTCAAAGACAAATATTTTAATGGATTCAATTGAGGACGGTGATTTACGAAACCCCATTGCACTACCAGTGACCTCTCTTGAAGGGGCTATGGTGATCTTTCTTGCAGGTATAAAAGACTGTATCATCCGTACTAAGAGAGAAACAGTGTTGTGAGAAGAGTGTGAAACACAAGTGAGAAAGAGTGAAAATATATATTCTATGAGTGAAACACTTAGAGAGTATATGAGCGAAACACTTGTAAAATACACAAAGTAAAATCATACACTAGCACAATTACCAAATCCCATTCCCAATTCCCTGTTATAGATTTCGAAATGTTACTCAACTAAGGGGGGGAAAATTTCTTCTGAAGAGGATTACTCAACTAAGGGGGAGAAGTGTTGAACAGTTCGAAGTGTTGAACAAGATCCAAAAAGGAGAATTATTGAACAAAGACTTTTTACTAGAAGAGGATTACTCCACTGTTAAACAAGAAAAGGAGGTATATAACAACATGCTTGGATTGGAAAGAACTAGTGATTACTTATTAATTCTTCTATTCCATTTGATTTTAGAAGATTCTTGTAAATAGGATTAACCGGATTTTCTAAAATGCATAACATTTCATAGTTTGCATTTTTTATATCTGCGATGGTTTAATGCTGTATGTATGCGATGTCTGTTGTTACCTCTATTAAATTGGTTGGATAATTCACGTAAGGGGAGAATGAATTCGCCTTGGGAGAGAAGTGAAGACAGAAGTTGGAGAAACAGAGGAGAAGTGGTAATAAGAAGAGAACAAGACTTCATCCCTGCCATCCTAAGGGGGAGCAGTGATGAGTTTGAGAAATGAAGATAATACTACTTGTATAATATGTTCAGTGCTAGAGGAACAATCATCTTTCATTTCTAGTTTACTTATAAAATCTGGAAATGTATTATATAATCCAGAAAACAATTTATTATTTACAATTCTTAAGTGTCATATTAATTTCTTAGTTGTTAGTTGAGTTATCCTCTAGGAATTTGTGTGTTAAATGTTTAACAACAAATAGGGGGAGATTGAAAGGCATATGCCCAGTCCTATTTATAACAAGTAGATGACAACTCAACTAAGATAAGAAAGTGAAGTAAATAATAAATACTGAGGAAGGAATCAAGACGAAAAAAGTCAACTAGACACAAAGAATCAGATTGTCAGAAGAATTAAAATGAAGTTGCTGCTCTACACCGGAAGAAGTTCATTAATATGTTCAAGCGTCGGTGTAAAATAAAGGAGTAATATTTCAGAAGAGTTCAGAAGATACAGAAGATTCCAAGTGCCTACTGCAAAGAGATTCCAAGAAAAGAAATAGTGAAGAAGCTAGAAGCCAAGACAAGACAAGACAAGAAACAAAGACCACTACAGCAGAAATGAGAATCAACATTGTAGTTAGTTATCCGTGAAGCAGATCAGTGCACAGGGTGTCAACAATGTCAGTGAAGATTCGTCATCAAAAAGTTCAAGTGGTTAGAAATGTTATTGTTGAAGAACAGAAGAGTTTTATCTACATCAACAATAGTCCTACAATCAAGACTTTAGTTTAATTCTCTATTAATTGATTAAATTAATTAGTTAATTTAATTAGTAAATTAATTCACTTAGAATTAATTTATTTCTTAAATTAATTAAAGAATTAATTAATTTAGAATTATTTTAGAATGAAGAAGACAGAAGCTGGAAGCTCAAAGGGATACAGTGAAAGTTAAACAGACGTGACGGTACTGACTTGAAGATAAGACGGAAAAATAATTGACACAGAAGAAATGCAGATTAATATATTCTTAAAAGTGGAACCCCGGTTGAAATTGATTTATCATTTCCAAGTCAAAAGGAGTTCGGTTCCAGACGTTCAGAAGACCGCAACTTAGAGCGTAAGGATTTATTTTAATTAATAAATATTTTATTTATTTAGTAAATTATATTTATAAATATCTAAATAATATTAGATATTTATTTTTATAATTTCTGAATTAAATTTATTATTTATTAATCAAATATTATAAGTTGTGCGGGTCGAAAATCATTTCTACGGAGCCTAATCACTAAAAGACGAAATAGGCCCCTTTTCATTTACAAATTGAAATTGGCAGGTGATGATTTAAAAGAAACCAATCAAATGGTGCCATGTGTTCAAGCAAGTGGAAAAGAAAAGAAAAGCATGCTGTTATCAAATGTCTTACCGAGCATAATTAAAAATTTTACCGAGAAATCCAATAAGACCTTTTAAAAGTCTTACCGAATTTTAAAGCGAAAAAGGTCTTGATGGGCATCAAAAAAAAAGTCTTACCGAGTTTTTAAAAGTCTTACCGAGTTTTAAAAGTCTTGCCCAGCTATTTTAGAAAGTCTTGCAGGCTTATTTAAAAAGTCTTGTTGATTTTTTAAATAAGTTTTATTTAAATGTCTTGCTGAGTTTTCCTCTATAAATATGAGGACTTTGCTTTCATTATTTCAGTTGATCAATTTGATTGAAAACAGTTCAAATTCAGAAATTTGTCTGCATTGTAATATCCACAGATTTCTGTGCAAGTTTGGAATATAATTTGATTAACCCGAACACTTCATGTCGAATTCGTTCTAGATCTCTTTATCAATTATATACAGTTTTCATCAGATTAATTTTATAATACTTTTCAAGTTAAAATTATATCTTCTACTTGAACAGGATTTCATTAAAATTAATATTTCGTGATTAATAAAAATAATATTTTTAAATCCTAAATTCCGCGACTATTTTTAGATATTGTATTCAACCCCCCTTCTACAATATCAGGGACCAACAACTATGTTGACTGATATCAATTTGTCAAGATGCTCTTGTGTCAAATCTTCCTTAGGATTGTGCTTTAAAGAAAGAGGATCACTGAAAATATTTGCTTCACCCCTGTAAACTTTAGCATGTGAATCACCAATGCCTCCTTTATTTTTACCAAGTCTGGCATTGAGAATCAGACTTTGAGTTGTAGTCCACAGAGGATCAATCTTTTTCTTTCTGATCAGAGCTTCTTGTTGTTTTTCTTCTTCTTCAACATCAAAACTAGATCCACCTGGTAGAAATGTTGTTCCTTGCATAGTAAGAGGTGTCTGTGGTTTAGTTGGAGCTTTTTGTTGAATTCTTGCAGATGATCTTGTTTGAATTTCTGAAACTGGTTTTGATTGAGCAACTGGCTTGAGAGTTTCAACAGAGTTGATTTGAATAGTCTTAGATTCTAGTTTCTTCTTTTGAGCAAGTATCTTTTTCTGAATTGGATCTTTCTTTATACTTCTTTTCTTTTTCTGGACTTGAGCACTAACAGCTCCAGACTTCTTCAATTCAGCTTCCACAACAACTGGATCCATTCCTGGATGTTCTTCTTCAAAAAGTTTCTTTGCTAGTTCTGCATCTTTTAGATTTTGTCCTTCAATCTTCTCAAGCTTCTTTTCTTCTTCAAGCCTTTTTGCTAATTCCAGATCAGCATCTATTAGAGTCTGCTTGTCAGAGTTTATATCAGTCGTTGATGTCGTCAGAGTTTGTGAGGTTGTCAGAGTTTGTCCAATCAGAATTTGCTGCTTCAGAGTTTGCTTCCCATCCTTATGACTCCCTTGATCTTCATCATCAGGTTTGATAGATTTGAGAATTACATCCTCCTTGCATTTGTTTGAACCTTTCTCCCCCTTTCTGACATCACGTTTGACAGTAAGAAGATCAACTATAGTATGTAGCATTCCCTGCATGGAACTAACAGAAGCAGAAAGATTATCCACTTTAGCTTCCAATGCAACCTGTTTGGTGGAGACAGATTGGAGTTTTGCTTCCAGAGAATGTTGAGAGGTGGAAACAGCAGTTTCAAGAAGGACAGAATTCTTGTTGACAGATGTCTTCAGTTCATTAACTTCATGTTGAAGTCCCTTGGACATTATAGTAGAGGCTTTCAGAATTGTCTTTAGTTCACCAGAGGAGATTTCCCTGTCAGTGTTATTGAGTAAAGCAAGAACATGAGGCCATGAAATATCTCTATCAGGAAACTTCCAAGATGAATCCCAAATGGATTGTCTGTGAGAGGTAAGAAAATCTTCATTTGATGACCGTGTTGTTGAAGAGAAATCCCTTCTGCATCCAGATCAACTTCAATTTGTCCTTTGAGATTTTTCACCACCAAGTAATCAGTATAATCCATCCTTAATCTCTCATGAGTATCATGTGCATTAATAGGCCACTTCTTGGTGTTATATCTTTGTGTTAAGGGAATGGAGAGATCTGTGAATTCTTCATCATTAAAAATCACATCATCAGAGTCTGTGTCCTTTCCATCAGAGTTTAAAACGTCAACAGTGTTTGGCACAACATCAGAGTTTGCAGAAACAGGTAAACTCTGAGTACCTGTAAAAGGAACAGAACAACCTAAAGCACTCTGATTTTTTAAAGTAATCTTATTACTTCTCACATCACACATATCATAACTTTTAAGAGTTAGATTTTGCTCACTAGAAGTAACTAACTTCTTTCTCAATTCTACCTCTCCTTTTGCCAGATCCAGTGTCTGCCTCTCATTAATTCTGTTTTCCACACTTTTTACCTCAGACATACTAGAAATGCTCAACACACAATGTCCTACAGAAATAATAGGTGGCTGAGAAAAGAGATTTGTGGTCACATGAATAGGGGTATCCTTTTCAGGACTATCCATGATCATCCCAGCAGTAAAGGTAGGGAATATAAATCCTGAACTGATACAATCAGAGAATGTAAATTCTGAAGTAGAGTCAGAGTTTATACCTTGAGCATTTGTAGTTGGAGCCCCCATGGATAGTGCAGAATTTGGTTGCACTAAGAGAGCATCAGAGTTTGCCTGTGGAGCTTCATCAGATTTTGTTTGTCCAATAGGATAATCTTGGTCTGCAATCATAAAATGGATGATTGGTTCTTGTGGGACCTGAGTCATATCAGCAGCTACTTCACCACTTTGAGGTGAAGGTTCTTGTGGGCTGGACTCTGCCAGAGATTGGCCTGCAGCATCAGCAACAACAATGTCTTCTATAAATGGTTGAGTGCCTGCATCTAAACTTTGATTGGATGGTTCTTGTGTGGCTGGGGCCTGAACAACTTCTTCAACCCTTTGAGCTGAAGGTTCTTGTGGATTGTACCCCTGATCAATGCTGGCTTCATTTGCTGGAACTGTGGCTTATATTGAACTTTGATCAATAGGTTCTTGTGTGCCTGGCCCTTCAATGACTGCTACCTCACTTTGAGAAGTAGGTTCTTGTGTGTCTGGGCCAAAAGTGACAGACTTCCTCTTCCTTCTAGAAAAATGTTTGGAACTTGCAGAGGCTGAAGTTGATTTTGATTTGTGTGCCTCCATTTCTTTTCTTACTTGTTCAGCCATCTCCCTAACCCTTTCGTAAGACATCTCCTTGATAATTTGCTTAGGTGAGTTTGTTGGAGAATCAGATACTTGAACTGGATCAGCTTCACTAGATTTTATCAAATCATCAGAGTTTATCAAATTCTCAGAGTTTATATCTTCAGTGTTTAAATATTAAGGTGTAGGCTGATCAGAGATTGGAGCGTCAGAGTTTATGACTGTATCAGAGTTTATTTCTTCAATATTTGCGGCCTCAGAGTGTACAGCCTTGACCAATCGTCTCTTCTTCTTCTGCACCACAGTCATTGGAGTCACTGTGATTGGCTTCATAAAAGGTAGAGAAGGTGTCTCAGAAACCTGTTTATCTATCGTTCTCTTAGCAAAAACAAACCCTTCATCATAATCTGTATCTTCATCAATTAATTTTCTCTTTTTGATAGAAGATTCTGTCACTGACTTCCCCTTCCTTTTGCTTGAGCTCTGTTGAGAGGTGTGTTTTTCAACTACAGTCTTTTGAGAGACTGTAGAGGTTGGCAAAGGTGTTTGGGTGTCAGTGTTTGGAGGTTGGCTTGGGTTTGAATCAGAGGGTGCTAAACTCTGATTCACAGCCACTGAGAGAAAATCCCTTCCATACATGGTAGGCATTCTCTGATGTAAGAAAAGCCTGACCCATGTGGGATAAAACAAGTTACAGAGTTTACCTGCATCATTTTGCTTGGCATCTTTCCGTATGAGATCAGCAAATATTCTTTTATTCATTGAAAAACTAACTAAACTCTGGTCATTCTCAAAAGACACATCAGGCAAAAGATAGGAGAAAATTAACTGTAAAAATCTAGCAAAGTAAACTATATGTTTATCATCATCTATTTTGCTAGCTATCTGCCTAATTATCAAACATGAAAAATCAAAAGACAAGTTGTGGGTCAGAGAATACCCAATTTGTTGTGATAGCTGTGGAATTGCATCAAAGTTGGTGCATTTTCTTGTGAAAGCCCTAGTGATACAATCAAAGAAGAAGCTCCACTCTCTTCTTAGATTTGGTCTCGTCAAGCTTCCTAGCTTTGACAAGCTTCTACCATAGTCTATAGACCTGAAAAATTCTTTAATTTGTTCATCCCCAACTATGTCATCATACTGAGCCACTTCTGGAAGATGAAGGGCTTGTCGAACCATAGTAGGAGTAATTGAGTGTTCGCTATTGCATCGATATGTGAGGATGGGTTCTTCATTATCACCAGCATTATTGAATTTTGCAGTCGACCAGATTTTTAGTAATGTCTGGGCAGAGAAATTTGAAGGTTCTTCAAGCGCATAACCAATGTAACTTTGAGCTAGAAAATCCTGAACAACATGAAAATCATCAGGTGCATCGGACTTATCCAACAAAGAGATATAGTTTGTGGCAGCAAAAGTATAGTTTATGAAGGTTTGACCTTTGGATGCCATTGAAACAATAAAGATTTGCAGGTTGGAGCAGTTAGGGTTTATGTGAAACGAGAGTGCAAAAGAAGAATAATAGATACAGATGATTAATTCAAAATAACAATAAGAATTAAATTGTTTCCTTTTAAGTGCATAAAACCTGTAGTGGGATACGTGGCAAAAACTGATTGGAAAAGCAATTATTAGTACAAGTCTCAAAATACAGCAAGTGTGTGTGTACTGTGTAATAATAGGAACCATCATTCGTGCGAAACACGCGCCTTAGTACAAATCCAATCAGAGAATAATGATGTCACAAAATGAAATATGATGTCATAAATATGATCTCAGAGTTTACCACTTAATCAGATTTTACATATTAGAGTTTATATGAGTCAGAGTTTAGTATGTACTATCAGAGTTTACCACATACTCTGACAGTGTTTACTATAAATATCGATAACTTGTGATCAGAGATTGGATGCTTCAATGATCAGAGTTTACTCCATTGTCATCAGAGTTTACCCCATACTCTGACATAAACTCTGAGTGTCTGAAACTTGCTAAGTTGAGCCACTTGTCACCATCCTTAATTCAGAAACCAGTCTGTTAAATGTTGCTTCAGGCAAAGACTTAGTGAATATATCTGTTATTTGTTGATCTGTAGGAACAAAATGTAATTCTATAGTGCCTTCCTCCACATGTTCCCTTATGAAGTGATATATGATACTGATGTGCTTTGTCAGAGAATGTTAAACTGGATTTCCTGTCATTGCAATAGCACTTTGGTTATCACAATAAATAGGAGTTTTAGAGAAGTTCAAACCATAATCGAACAGCTGATTTTTCATCCATAAGATTTATGCACAGCAGCTTCCTGCAGCAATATATTCAGCCTCTGCAGTTGATGTTGAAATTGATTTCTGCTTTTTGCTGAACCATGACACAAGTCTTCCACCTAAAAATTGACAACTCCTACTTGTGCTTTTCCTGTCAATTTTGCATCCTGCAAAGTCAGCATCTGAATAGCCTATTAATTTAAAATCAGACTCCCTAGGATACCATAAGCCAAGATTAACAATGCCCTTGAGATATCTGAATATCCTTTTCACAGCAATTAAATGAGGTGCTCTTGGATTTTCTTGAAATCTAGCACATAGACATGTGGCAAACATGATGTCTGGCCTACTAAGCAGTCAAGTAAAGTAGAGAACCAATCATCCCTCTGTATGCTGTAACATCAACAGGTTCTCCAGTGTCTTGATCAAGCTTTGTTGCAGTAGCCATAAGAGTTGTAGCAGATGCAGAATCTTGCATGTGAAACTTAGTGAGTAGATTCTTCGTATATTTAGACTGATTAATGAAAATACCTTCTTCAGATTGTTTCACTTGTAAGCCTAGAAAATAACTCAATTCTCCCATCATGCTCATTTGATACCTGGACTGCATTAACTTTGAAAATCTTTCACAGAGTTTCTCATTAGTGGAACCAAATATAATATCATCAACATATATTTGCACCAATAATAAATCCTTACCTTAAGTTCTATAAAACAAGGTTTTATCAATTGTTCCTCTAGTGAAACTATTTTCAAGTAAGAATAGAGCCAGAGTGTCATACCAGGCCCTTAGTGGTTGCTTTAGTCCATATAGGGCTTTATCCAGTTTGTAGACATGATTTGGATATTTTGGATTGACAAAGCCAGGAGGTTGTTCAACAAAAACTTCTTCTTCAAGTTCACCATTTAAAAATGCACTTTTAACATCCATCTGGTAAATCTTGAATTTCTTATGTGCAGCATAAGTAAGGAAAATTCTGATTGCCTCAAGTCTTGCTACATGTGCATAGGTTTCATCATAATCAATTCCCTCTTGTTGAGAATAACCTTTGGCTACCAGTCTTGCTTTGTTTCTAGTAATTATTCCATCAGAGTTTGTCTTGTTCCTGAATACCCATTTTGTGCCTACAATAGATCTGTTCTTTGGCCTTGGAACTAGGGTCCAAACTTCATTTCTTTCAAACTCATTCAATTCTTCCTGCATAACAGTAATCCAATCAGTATCCTTCAAAGCATCTTCAACCTTCTTTGGTTCTGTTTGAGAAAGAAAACTATGAAATAGACATTCATCTGAGTAGCTTTTCTTGTTTTTATTCCACTTTCCATATCACCTATAATTAAATCAGGTGTGTGATCTTTGGTCCAGTTCCTTGGATTTGGAAAATTCCTTGAACTAGATGCTCCCCCATGATTTGTGCCTTCATAGAGTGATTCCTCTGTAAATGCTGATCCTCCCCCTGAAGATGTGCTTCCTTCAGTGTTTGATGACTCAGAGTTTAAGTACTCAGAGTTTGAGGTCTCAGTGTTTGTGGTCTCAGAGTTTGAATGATTAGAGTTTAGGGTCTCAGAGTTTGTATTGTTCAGAGTTTAATCAGATTCTGATATTTCAATTACTGTGTTTTGATCTCCAATGTCAGTATTTGATTGATGTTGCTCTCCCTCAACATGTGCAAAATCTTCAATTTCTATTTCAATCAAATTTGAATCAGAGTTTAAAGGATCAGAGTTTTTCTCACCAGAGTTTAGTTGAACAGAGTTTATTTTCTGCAGTTCATTCTCAAATCTCAGAGTTTCTTGTGCATCTTTATCATTTAATCCAGCTATCTTTCCTTCATCAAAAGAGACATTTATTGATTCCATAACTGTTCTTGTCCTTAAGTTGAATACTTTGAATGCCCTTGAAGAGGTTTTAGAAGTTGTTGCATATCCAACAAAAATTCCTTCATCTGCTTTAACTTCAAACTTATTCAATTGTTCAGGATGTGTTTTGAGAATAAAACACTTGTTTCCAAAGATGTGAAAGTATTTGACATTTGGCTTTCTTCCTTTCAAAGATTCATATGGAGTCATTCCATGTTTATTTATTAAAGAAAAATTCTGAGTAATGCATGCAGTGTTCACAGTTTCTGCTCAAAAATAAGTAGGTAGCTTTGCTCCTTCTAGCATTGTTCTAGCAGCTTCTATTAAAGTTCTGTTCTTTCTTTCAACTACACCATTTTGTTGAGGTGTGCCAGGTGCTGAGAATTGTTGTGTAATACCTTTTGTTGAGCAGAATTCCTCCATTGTAGAGTTCTTAAACTCTGTTCCATTGTCACTCCTTAGTTTATTTACTTTGTGAGCTGATCCATTCTCAATCATTGCAATATGCTCAAAAATTATCTCAGCAGTTTCATCCTTTTTATGCAAAAAGTACACCCATGTAAATCTAGTGTAATCATCCACAATCACCAGAGTGTATTTCTTCTTTCCAATGGACATTATGTTGACAGGACCAAATAAATCAAGATGCAATAGATGAAAAGGTTGATCAATTGAGTTTTCAATTTTGCACTTGAAGGATGTCTTCTTTTGTTTGGCCTTTTGACATGAATCACAGAGTCCATCAGGATGAAATTGAACTTTTGGAAGACCTCTAACTAGGTCCTTCATCACCAATTCATTAATGTTTCCAAAGTTCAAGTGACACAACTTTTTGTGCCAATTCCAGCTTTCCATTGGTGATGCTTTTCCAAGTAGACAGGTTAAGGGACCATTTGAATTAACATCCAAGCTAGCTTCAAATATGCTGTTATGTCTGTGGCCAATAAGAACTACTTTTCTATTCTTCTTAATTTTTACTTCACAATGAGTTCCATGAAATTCCACAGAGAAACCTCTGTCTGTCATTTGACTCACACTGAGCAGATTATGTTTGAGTCCTTCAACCAGAGCTACATTTTCAATGATGACATTTCCAATCACAATGTTGCCATATCCCAGTGTTCTTTCTATATTGCCATCTCCATAAGATACTGCTGGGCCAGCCTTCTCCCCAAACTCTGAAAGCAGAGATTTATTTCCAGTCATATGTGCAGAACATCCACTATCAATTACTAGAATGTTTTTCCTGTTTCTCTGCAATCAGTAAATGCAATTTAATTAGTAGGTTTGGGGACCCAAACTAATTTGGGTCCTTTCTTTGAAAACTTGTTAACTTTTGCAGCATAAATTCTTTTATCAGATTTTGTGTTAATAGAGTTTACATGATCAGAGTTTGCATTCACAGAGTTTGTACTGCCAGAGTTTACACTCCTCTTATCAGACTTTATCACATATATTTGCTTGACAGTATGTTTTGGAGAAACATTTATTTGAGGTTTTGGTTCATAATAATTGTAATGCAAATCATGATATTCTTTGCATGTATAAATAGAATGCCATAAACTACCACAGTGAAAACATGGATTATTTCTTGTTTGTTTTCTAGCCTCAAAACTAGGTTTTTCAGGTTCTTTCATTTTCTTTTATTTGCAGTCAATAGCAAGGTGATTAGAATTACCACAAGTAAAACAGGTTTTCTTAGGAGCATCAGGGATATTCATGTAGTTATTCTCCTTAGTAATGCCTACTTTACCATTTCTATTTCTTTTCACCTTTTTAGATTTATTAGTGACTATCTTCAACTTTTCTTTAAGTTGCTTCTGTGAGAGTAACCCTATATTTACCTTTTTAGAACTTGACACATTATTGTTTTTAGAGCTTTCAGTAGATGTTGTTCTCTTATTTTCACCAGCTCTAACAAATTTCACAGGTTCACTCAATGTTCCTTTTGTGTGTGTTTTAGTGTTTGTTTCTTTGTCAGATTCATATCCTAAAGCAGAAGTCCAATTTTTATTAGTTAACATTTGTTGGACTTTCTTTCCAGAGTTTGTCCAAACTCTGAAGGTTTCCTTTTCTTTTGCTATTTCAGATTTCAGGTACTCAACTTGAATTTCTAATTGTGTTTGCATGTGAATAGCATTATCAAGGGCTTTCTTAATGTTTAACATATCAGAGTTTTCAGATTCAAGCATGTTATTCCTAGCAGTCAGAGTTTGTATCTCAGATTTTAATCTCTCATTTTCTAGAGTCTGGGATTTAAAACTAACATGCAAAGATCTAAGAAAAGACTTTAATTCACAGATATTATTGAAGGGTTTCGGGCATGAAAACGCAGCGGAATTAACGTAAAAACAATAAAAAAAATCGAAACCCAATCGCAGGATCCATGTATAACGTTGGATGATTATGGTAAAGAAGTCTGTACCTTAACAAAGCTTTCGTATGCTGTTTAATGGAGGTCCAGAAAGATGAATCACAGCAGTCCTTTGTTGCAAAGAGTTGCTCTCTAAAGAAGTCCACACGAACGCCCGATCGTCCTACGATCACGGGAGTCGGTACTAGCCGAATTGTTTGCCTCTCTCTCTCTATTTCTCTAGCCTCTCTTGATGTTGAGCAGCTAGGGTTTTCTCTAAAAACGAAATTTGATGATTAAACCCTAATACTATACATCATTATGTATATATAGGGGATAGAGAGATTTTGGGCCTAACCCTAATCCATGTGGTTTCCAAAACCCATTATGACTTTGGGTTATTATTATTATTAAATCTGAATTCTAATATATTTAATCAAGTCCCACTTAATTAATTCAATATTTAAATTCGAATAATAATAATACTTATTAAATCCGAATTCTAATATAATTAATCAAGTCCCACTTAATTAATTCAATAATTAAATTCGAATAAACAATAATATATTTAAATTCGTAATTTAAATAAACCTCCGTTTTGACGTTCTTTGTGTGTGACCCTTTAGGTTACTATTACGTTGACAATAATTTTATTATCTAATAATAAAATTATAAACAATGAGCGACATCTAGTAATACATTATTGCTACCCAAGTAACAATAATAATTGGTGATTCAATTAAACCTTTCGTGAATAATGTTCCATGTAATATAATCCCTTTAACCTTATATTATAGATCAAACTCGAGGCATGTATAGTGTCATCCTCTTCAACGTTTAATCTCGGTTTCCTTGATCAATGAGTAGACTATTTAAACAAATCAATATTTGAGCATGGCCATGCATTTCATAGTCTCACTCAATCAAGAGGCCAATAATATCACTCCTAGAATTGGAGGGTTAAATCCTATATCTATCATTCATATTCCTCATACGATTCATAGCGTACCCAATGTACACCTTTATCATTACCCGGTTAAAGGTAACTTTGAGTGTAATCAAAGTATATTAATTCTCATATAGAAATATAATGATTTCAAGTCAGAGGATCATTACATCATTATCACAGTGAGATTTCTTATGACACTTATTAACATGTAGAATCTCACGGCGGGTCTTTCCAGTGTCATGTATTGATACATACACTTATGTTCTTGACTTTAGTATCGCCATACCTATGACCAATGAGATGTGGTCATCCGTCAACAAACATACTAGTCTTATTGCATTATTATTGTCCTTAAATAATACTCCCTCCGTCCCGGCCAAATGTTTACATTTGGTCCGGGCACGGAGACCAAGGATAGTGGGTGTAATAGTGATTTTATTGTTAAAATAAATGAAATAGTGGGTGTAATAGTGTAAAGTGTTGAAAAAGTGGAGTGAAGTAGTGGATGTAATAATATATTTATTGTTAAAAGTTACTATTTTTAGTAATGTAAAGAATTGGGTGGGACGTCCCAAAAAGGAAAGTGTAAAGAATTGGTTGGGACGGAGGGAGTAATACTTGACTAGGGAATTTTAGGAATAAAATACTATTCATATAATCTCATTTTTAAGTCACATACTTAAAGATATATATTACGTATTAATATTCTAAGGACATTTATTATCCTTTCAATTTATAACGCAGTAAATAAAGACATAATAAATAATAATTAAATAATCACATAAAACATAATCCTTAATTGTTTTCAATAAAACATTAAAAGTATTGTCTCTAGGACACCAATACTAACATTTATCAGTTTGAAAATTGAAGACAGAGTCTGGTACCTTTTCAGAGTTTAAATCGTCAGTTTTTTCCATGAGTGCATAATTGTTTTCCTGTTCAGAATATGAAGAATCCATCCAATCCTTCTTTGATGTGATTAAGACTTTTCCTGATTCCTTACTTCTGCATTCAGTAGCAAAGTGCCCATCTTGTTGCACTTGTAACACTTGATCTTTGACTTGTCAACAGTCTTTGATTTCCCATCTCTATCTTCTCTTTTCTTGAATCTTTCTTTCTTGTCTGACTCACTAAGCTTCTTCTGAAAGATTCCTTGCTTCCTGAATTTCCTGTACTTTTTGAAGCTTTTGACAAACATGGCAAACATCTCCATCATATTAGAATCTGAAGAATCATCAGAGTTTACATCAGAGTTTGCTTCAAACTCTGATTCACTACTTTCCTTGATTACAACTTTTCCTTTTCTTGTTGAGGCTTTAAGGACTTTTTCTGTAGGTTCTTCAATCTGGGCCTCAACATTCAAAGCAATAGATTTTGCCTTGCTAATTTTCCTGTTTCTTCTTTGTTGTAACTCCAAGTCACGAGTCTTCAGTTTTCCATAGACCTCATCTAAGGACATCTAATCTAAATCAGCTCTGTCTCTAATCAAAGATGTCTGCAGATCCCATTCTTCTAGAAGAGCCCTAAGAAACTTGGTGTTTGAGTCTTCATTATCATACACCTTATCTACTAATGCCAAGTTGTTCAACAGAGTTAAAAATCTGTCATAGATATCTGTGAGAGACTCATTATGTTTTGCCTCAAAATATTCATACTCTTGTATAAGTACAGATCTCCTATTTTTCTTGATTTCCCTGGTTCCTTGGCATTGAACCTCTAGTGCATCCCAGATTTCTTTTGCTGTCTTGCATGCTATTACCATGTTGGACATTACAGAGTCAAGACTGTTATGCAATATGTTTCTTACCTTGGCATCTTTGAGGACTTCTTGCTTTTCCTCATTGGTCCATTCTATCTTATCCTTTAATGTATAATATTCAGGAACTTGTCTTCCTTCTACAACAGTTGCAGGCACCAGTTTTGTTGGAAGATACTGGCCTTCATTGATCCTATCCTGATAGTCAGGGTCTGTTGCTTCTAGGAACATCAACATGTTTACCCTCCATGTAGGGTACTCAGCCTTCTTCAATATTGGAATCCTGATGCTTTTATACTTGTTACCAGACATGATTATTTGATCTTTTGAGTTTAAATTAATTGCCTGCTCCGATACCAATTGTTGCCCCGATAATCAATCTATTACAGAAGGGGGTTGAATGTAATAGTACCAACTAATCGATGATGAACACAAGTATGTAAAATGAAATACTGTTTTGTATTAATAATGACCTTGAATACAAAAACTCTCTCAAGAAATAATGTTCTTAAGAGCTGCTAGGTTACAATAATAATGCTTGAAAAACGTATATTTGATTATAACCTATCTCTGTGTTTATATAGACACAGCTACACATGTAATTACAAAACAGATTATGATAAGAATAGCTTTAATAAGGTAATTTAGACTTGCACTCGAATTCCTTCTTACTATCCAAATCAGATTCTGATTTGTCTGTTTCCTTTTCTGATAAACTCTGAAGGTAATCTCGGTCGATTTGTCATTCTCTGATTTGAGCATTCTCTGTTAGAGTAAACTCTGATTGAGTAAACTCTGACCGACAACTTCCTTAATCTCTAATGACGTCAACATAAACTCTGTTTGGTATTTTCTAACAATCATCAGTGTTTGCATTCCTAACAGTAGGAGCAACAAAAGTACTTAGAAACTTATTCATAAGTATTTTGTTGCGCCTAAGGTGTTTCGTTGCACCTCCTACATTGCTTGGAGAGTACAAGAGCCACCAAATGTAGTAATACTTGCCTTAACCAATTTCTTGAAATGTTTAAAGTATTTACCACTTAGTTTTCACTATTCTGGCTTGATCAACTGATTTTCTTCTGATACAACAAGGTAATTCTCTTCTTGTTGTGATGACGCTTAGTGCACTGGTCTAGTTCATAAACGACTAACACTGAATTAAATTCCCTTGATTTCTTTTCTGTTTTAACTGATTAACCTTGGACTGTATTATTGCTTCGAACACTGACTGTCAATAAACACTGTAATTTCACTAGAATCTTTTCTGGTACTTAGACAACGTCTTCATTATTACCACAACCTTGAATACTTCATTCTCTGTTCTTCACTGACGCTTGAACATTGAAATGAACTTCTTTAAGTGAGTATAACTCCAAGACTGCAGTTGTCTTCTTAATCCTTTGTCTTTACCATGTCTTCAATTCTTCTAGATTCCTATGCTTCGAATACTGTCTATCTTCAATCAATGCCTTTACACTGAAATCTTATAGTGGCACTTCTATACTGAACCTTCAACACTTCTGAAACCCTGAAAGTCTTTACACATTATTCTTCACTGACGCTTGAATATATTAATGAACTTCTTTCAGTGACCTGTAGTAGACTTCAAAACTTCTTTTAATGTCTTGATTCACTGTATCTGCCTCGTCTTCATTTCTTCCTGATTTCTGTGTAGACGTAGTATTATTTACTTGTCATGTTCTAGTGTTGAGTTATCACGATTACTATTCATGCAGCTTCGTAATCTCACCAACAATTTCCCCCTATTTGATTGTTAAACTTAACAAACAAATCTCATAGAGAGGATAACTCAACTAACAACTAGAAAAAGTAATCGTCCGAGACTTGTAAATAATGCTACTGGTTTTTCTGGATCAGATACTACATTTCCAGAATTCTTGAGTAACTGAAATGAAAGATGTTCGTTCCTCTAGCACTGAACTGATATTCATGTAGTATCATCTTCATTTCTGTCTGTGTTTGAGCTTTCTCAACTTCAAAATCCTTCATAGTTGAACTTAAAGAACTTATCATGAACAGAGCTTCATAAGAATTAAAATTCCTGGGTACGTCTTCAATAGAATATAGAACATATCTCAAGTAATGTTCTCCCCCTGAGAATGCAATTTTTCTTCTCCCCTTTAGATAATCAATGGAAGTGTCAATTCTTTTCTATACATCCCACTTGGATGAGGAATCCTCTGTTGACAACTCCTTTTAAGTATATGATACAGTTTCTTGATTCTCCCATATTCTGTTGTTTCCCATAAGGATCAGAAGATAAGATTTTCTTCTTTTTCTTGTCTAAAATCTCCCCCTAAGGATATTAACTTCTCCCAAGTACGAAGATAAGACTTTATTAACTTCTTTTTTCTTCCTATAAATTCTCCCCCTTAGTTGAGGAATCCTCCAATGGCCCATCTTTGGAATGGCTTGTCTTCCAAAGAAGGTTCTCGTCTGTCATTGATTGGGAAAAACATAGTAGATTTTCTTTCAGAAGTAGCAGGTAACAAGGGTAAGGGTTTGGTCTATGGTTTCCTCACTTCTACTACGTTCTGTTGGTGTTTACACTAAAGTGTCGAGCACTTTGAAGTGTTTCACTCTTTCTCTCCCTATCTCTCACTCAAGTGTATCTCTCCCACACTTCACTCAAGTGTTTCTCTTTCTCACTTTCACTCTGCATTCCAAATATAGCATTATGTACCTACAAGTGAAATCCGTCAATCCAGTTATATTCCCAACACCTGATTCATCAGAATGAACTGAATCACTATCAAGTGGAGAATTGCCTCGTAGAGGTGTTCTTGATCTATCATGCATAAGCACTATCTCAGCACTAGACTCAATAGCGTTTGTTAAATCACTATCTAGTGGAGCCTCACCTCTTTGAGATGGGTTATCCCAAGATTTTAAAATCTGTTAGGGAATCCTGCCTTGTTCTATCAAGGAGTTGCCTCACACTTTCTCCGTAAACGAGAGGTGGACATTCCTTTTCAGGATCTGGAAATGTTCCTTCCAGGAGGGGCGACGTAGTAGGCAATGTAATGAATGACAATTTAGAGCCTACGTTTCCCTCATAACCCTGTGACGGGAATTTGTGTAAAATACCCTACTTGACTCATCCGAAGAATTCTTGTCAAGCAGTTGCCTCTCAAGTCCAGATAAATCTGAATAAGAGATCTCCCTTTCGGGATGCAGAAGATTAACTTTTGTTTGAGGTAGATACTTGGATAATGTAATGTATGACTAGAGTCCGTATCTCCTCTAAATGCCTGTACCTTACACTGTGCACGCCTGACAATGTGTTCCTAGAATTTATCTGTTTAGGCTTACCACCAGCATGAGTGCCAGTGGTGTGCTTGACTCATTACAAGATGCTCTAGCTGACGAGGAATTTTAATAAACTCACCCTATTGAAAGAATGATTCTAGAGACAGTTTTATTGTCTTTTCAGCTCTGCATCCTTTTGAGAAGATGCAGATGAGCTTACAGTTACCTCAGTTATATACTACTTTTCTTCTCTGGAGGTAGAGCTGTGGGTGCACTTCCGACTTCATCCTTATTTATTGCATCAAGTGCATTTTCTCCCTTATCAACCTCTAATTTACATGAGTTCCTTATATCTCCGAGGGTTAATATATGGAAGTGGATGAATTAGTGTTTAATACTAATGTATGGGTAAGAGATTGATGAGTTTTCAACCTCTTGGCCAGCTTCTTAAGCCACTGGGGGCTAAACGGAAAGAATCAATCAAGATTAAAAGATAATCACCTTAACATTCTAAAATATATTTTTCATTCTGAACAGAAGGAAAAATATATGAAGGAATGGTAAACGATTGCATTAAAGCACTTTTAGTAAAATAGTTTTGTCGGTTCTAAAGATTTATCATTTAAGAACATGATACCAAAAGAAATTTTCTTTAAGATACTTATCCCATAATAAAATGCGGGAAAGTGTATTAAAGAAAAATTCTATCCCATGTGAATTTCTTATAAGGCAAACTTCCCATAATAAAACGCGGGAATTTATATCAAAGAAGAAATTCAACTCTCTTACCACATTCTATCTCAATAAAATGACTCTTTTCCTTTAAAACCTAAGTACTGTAAGTTTGGAAAATAGTTTTGCAAAACATCCTTATCAGATAGAGGACTATGATTTTCTGAATCATAATGCAATTATGATTTACATTATTTTCGTCCACCTGATAGTATCCCGGACTTAAAATAAAACATGACAATTAAGGTGAATGAAGGATTAACAATACAACAGTAGGCCTTCAAAGCAACAACCACTATTTAGGTACTCTGAATCAATGTGAAACATACATTGAAACAAGTGTTTAAAAAACAAATCATTTTACAAGTGATTGGTACCTCGAAGTTAAAATATTTTCTCCAAATAAAATAGCAGTCACAAAGTTTCTGCCACTTTAAATAGAAAAATTAAGAGAGAAAAAGTTTTGTAAGATAAAACTTTTAAAACTAGCTTTTGGGAGAGGATAAAAGATTTTGAGATTTAAAGAAAGATTATCTTCAAGAAAAGTTTAATTCATACCCTAGGATTTAGAAATCAAAGTAGGGCTGTAAATTAAATAATTTTCAAAAGAGAAGTTTTGAAAAAGAATTTTAATGTTTTCTTCTTTAAAACTGATAGAAAAATGAATGTATCTTTGAATAAAACGTTTTGAAAAAGAATCACACAAGAAATTCTTTTTAATACATTCAAGTTTAAAATTCAGTCAAAAAAAGGAAACTAAATATACTAATACTAACGGCTTTTTCAAAAATCAATTTTTACTTAGAATAAAGACTAAGCAAATCCATTAGTATCAATATATCACAATTATTTTATAATAAAATATTAATCAATTATCAGAAAGTAATAAAAGAAAATATTCATATTACGAATAATTATGCTGCAAATTTATTTTAATTTACTTAAATCATGGAACCAATATATCACTGAATTGTTTTATATCATCATAATTTAAATAAATCAAAATAAATTGAATACTTATATTGTACTAAACAATTACCAATAACATGCATATATATAAATCAAATAGGCATGCCAATCATTCAGTAGAACAATAAGAATTAAAACATATTTTTATTATTAGTGATTTCAGATAAACAACTTGTATTATCACTAATATTAAAAATATCACAATTAATTGCATGAAAATATTAACAAAATCTCAATACATGATATTTATCAATAATTTCAAAATGCAAGAAATTATGCTTCTAATATTTTATCAAATCAAAATTATGAAACTAATAAACATTGAATTTCTTCAATCCATAATTTTAATAGGATAAAATAATTTCGCTAAATACTAAAATATTCATTGAATTGAATATTAGCATCTAACTTCCTACGCTATATCTAATAATTGTCACTTTAGCATATTACAATTATACTCATAACAATTATTATTGATATACGTAAGCTCGAGAATTAGTTGAATAGAAATTCACAAGTCATTTTAAATATAGACATTTAATACTTGTGATCCTAATTACAACTTCTCGCAAATAAAATCAAATTTTAGAAATATTTTCTAAGTATATAAAATATTGAGAGTTTTATACACATGACTTAGAAAATACTTCATCTTCCAATATTAGTGAGTTTTGAAATATGCATTATTTATTTAGAACAGAAATTCTAAATACTATCACTAATATCAAAAGTATCACAATTATTTGTAATAAAATATTTAAAATTATCAGAGCAAAATATCAGAGCAATTAAGCAAGATATCATTGACTAATATTCATTAAATATTTAACATATAAATAATTATGCTGCTAACTTATGCTAAATAATTTAACTACGATATATGCATATAACATTGTAAGCATGATAATTAAACTAATAGCAAAAAATATGAGGTATTGGATTTAAAAATAAATTCATAAGTCCTTTAAATGTGGGCGATTTAATACTTGTGAACTCATTTGAGAATTCCTTGCAGATAGGATTTCCAACAAATATGCACATAAATAATATCTCAAGTTCACTAACCAACTTAGACAAAATAAATTTATCAAGTTGTTCAGCAAATATCTGCAAGTTATTCTACTAAGGACAATCTCGAAAGAAATGATACCTGGTGTCCATGAGCTTATTCCTTAAGTGGTGTGGATAGATCAACAGAGTTGTTGGAGTTGATAGCTTCTAGGAATGACTTCCCTGTCTTTCTTACAACCTGCATTATCTATATCTATATAGCCAATTAGGTTAAACATATTATCTTCAGGGTACCTGATTCTAAGAATTGGTGATCCCCTAAGATATCTAACAAATCACGACTTAGCTATAAGATAAAATTCTCTAGTATCCACATGGAAACTTTCACATAAGTATTTCGAGAATAAAATATATGGTCTTTATGCATTTGAATAAGTAATGAGCTGATCATACCTCTATAGCTTGTCACTTCAGTTCATATACTTGATTTGCCCTGATCAAGCTTAGTGGTCTGTTGGAAAGAAGTCTTGGCAGGTCTAGAATCTTCTAAATTGCGCATCTTCAAAAGATCCTTAACTTACTTTAATGTCATCATTCTTTTAAATTAATTATAATCAAAAAAAGAATTGCAACTCTTCCAACATGCTCATGTTACCTTACTCTGCATTTACTTAGCAAATATCTTGCCAAATTTTCATTAGTAGACCCACATATAATATAATCATGGTATACTTGCACATATATTACATTGTTTGCGTGCCATGTATTCTAGAGAGATATATGTGTATGACTACTATAATATAAAATCATTTTCAAATAATTAGTAGTTAGAGTGTCATACCATGTCCTTGACGATGCTTGAATTCTTACCTCCGTCATAGAGAGCTTGTGAAGAGAATGATATACAAATTCCAATGATCTGCAACTTCAAAGTTCAGGATATGTTGTACATCAGCTTCAAATTCTAACTCACCATTCAGGAGTGCCCTTGTTCACATTCATCTGATAGATATTCATGCTTGAATGCTCAACAGTTAGGTCTTGTTAGGTCCTTAGGCCCTAAAAGAATCAAGTCTCGTCTCTGGTGCTTGCTGTTAGATCTTGAAAGTCCCAAAGATTCTGTTTCCATCATCGTCGATACCTTCTACTTGATAGTAACCTATAGCAACCAGTTTGGCTTTGTCACTCATAATAATGCCAATTATTCTCCAGTCTCTATAAACCCTTACTGTACCAATTTCAGCTTTGACTTTTGTGGTCTGGGTTCCAATTTCAGTAGTTTCTGCCTTCGAACTGATTGAGATCATCTTGCATTTGCAATCACCCAATCTGGATCAATCAGTGCATCTTCAGTATTCTTTGGGATTCTAGATGTTAGATCCCGAATAATATATGTTCATTTTAATTAGCACTTCTAGCCTTTACTCAATAATCCGGTTTACTAAGAACTAGACTCTAGGATTGACTTTGACTTCAAACCTTTTGTCTTGGCAGATATGTTCTTGATGTATTCCTTTTATCTTCATTGTGTTGAGTACGACTAGTAGATCCTTCTTTTATATTCTCCCCCTAAGTTACTGCTAGGATGTGTTGAAGATCCTTCACCTTTTTCAGTGGATTCTGTTAAAGTTCACGAGTTGTGTAGATTAACTACCATTTCCACTAATAGGATCTGAATCATCATCATTATCATTGATTCCTTCTTCAACCTCGGTTTTATCATCAGTATCTGAATTTGACTCTGACGGGATGTCAAACTTCAAAGATTCAGAATAGTCATTCATTTGAATGCTTGGGTTCTTGGTGTAGTAGGTAGACACATTCAGACTTTCAATCACCTTCTGGTTTTCAATCACATATGCCTCATAAGATTTCGGCTTCAATGAATAGCCTAGGAAATTGTTCCATGAGCCTTAACTTCAAACTTGCCAAGATACTCATATAAATCTTCAATAAATATCAATTTCCTCCAAACACAAGAAAGAGCTTCAGTGTTTGCTTCTGGTTGGCCATTAACTCACATGATGTCTTTCTACGATCTTGTTGATTAAAGCAGTATGATGTGTTAATTGCTTCAGCTTCAACATACCTTTATCAGTGCAGATTTCATTTAGAACTTTATTCGAGAAATTGAGTTCCAACATCTGACTTCAAAGTTCTCACAACTTACTTTGCTTCCAACTTGATCTACCTGATGTGATCAATTACCATCTATGATATATTATATGTTGAATGCACGAACATCACCAACTTGTAACTAGAGTTGTCATCAACCACCACTAAGCATATTTCTTCCATGACATAATTTGCTTCAGTGTGATGTTTTCATTGACTTCCCTATATGACATACTTCAAAATGTCCATCTAGATAGAATTTCAAATGAAGCAGTCCTCTCACTAATTTCTTCTTTATCAAAGAATCCATTGTCTTGATCAACAAGTGTGAGAGCTTCTTTTACCATAGCTAACTCTTTACTGATGAAGCTTTACTGAAAAGTTCACTTCACCTTTGCATACAAAATCCATGTCAACTATGAACACGATTTCTCACTCTCAGTTGAGTGAGCTTTCAACCTTCTTATTTGAGATCAAACACTTTTCCTTTTCAATGCTTTTCCAGAAAACCCTTGACAAAGAATTCTCTAGTGCCCTGTAGATAGTGCTTAAGTCCTTCCACAAAAAAGATGCTTCCAGTGATGAAAATTCCAAAAATCATTATAGCCAAATCCCTTGTACATCATTTGCTGTCATCTCCAAAGGTTACCGTTGGGTAGGCTTTCTCAACCAACTGTGATATTAGAGCTTTAATCTTAATCATGTGCCTCGAACAATAAATGTCATGAAGTCACATAACTTTTGCCTTTTGTTACATACTCTGCAATCACAAATGATTCAGCTTCTTGGTACTCAACTTCAATTGAGTCCAGATGGGTTAGAGATATTACTGTCTACAGTGGTAACAACAGCTTCAATATGCATAAAAGCACATGGATAGAAGAAATAACAAATTAATTACTAATTATGTCTAATCCATTTCTGTTGTTATCTAACATTTTTAACAATCTCTAATTACCTAAGTCAGTTTTAGATTAATCCTCGAATCAACAAATGTTACTGACTACTTAGATAATTCTACCATTTTTTATTATTCTATCCCTAACAAGCAATACATGATATGATATGACATTTAAGTGCAACTATGTGAGTGGGAGCAAATCATATAAAAATAAGCACATAAACAATTCAAGAATATGCAGAATTTTTGAATAAAACATTATAAACAATATCAAATTCCACATATACTTATCAAGTCATTTATCATAATAAGAACAAATATAAAATATCTGATCTATGACCTGTTTGTCTATTTAGCAATTTTCACAACATTAGCAGAGGTATTAAATCACAGAAGATTTAACTCAAGTTCCAGCAAATGTTCCGGGATACACCTAACTATCTAGAACACCATATCTAATTCTAGATATTCATTTTACTGCATGTAAAATCAAGTATGAAATGTACTAATTAAACTCATGAATCCTAGCATGCAAATCTCATTCTTAGCAATCAATTAAGCATTTAAGTCCTAAGATGCTAAGATGCTAACATGCTGACATGAATATAATACATTTCAATACCTAATTATCATACAGTTCTGAATTAGATAAACATATACTAGTTAGAATGTGGACCTGTGAAGTGCTTAGTGATACATTTCCAGTGTTGGTCATTGATGTCAGATATCCATTTGGTTCATCACTGTCACTGATAGAATCGGCCTTGCATTTAATTTCACCAACAAATGATTTCCCTTGCTGCATCCTCACTAATGCCTGATATTCCTGCTTCAACCAAACACAGTGTCTGTCATCATTTGCTTGTACATGCTTCTTCAAACTGTGTAGCAAACCCCTGATCTTGTCTTTCAAATATAAACCATCCATGTCTTGCAACCGCCTCTTGAACTGATCTTGAAAATCTCCTAATTTACGGAATCTATAGGTAATGACCTTAGATTTAGAATTGGGATTCCATCCGAATCTGATGTCACTGAACTTCCTGTAATCTTCCTGTAGAATAATCTTTAAGGCTTGTACTGAGATGTCAGGTAGTCCTGTCTGTTCTCCTTCACTACTTCAAACCCTTAAGATTTTTCATCCAAAAAATTCAACTCAAATTAACCAAAAACTGTACCCAAATTAATCTCTTCTTTTGCAGCTTCCAAAATATTAGTGGGATCCTATGGAGTAAACCTCTGAGGAACTTAGCACCACTTCTTCTTCAACTTGGTCCAGAATTAACTTCATTCGATAATCTTCAGTCAATTTTCATTGTCTTCAATACCCAGAAAAATCTTCATCTACTACTCCTTGAGCATGCCAATCAGCTTCCGAGTTCTGCTGCTTCCTTTTGTGGCTTTTGTTATAATAAATTTAAAATTTTAAACTTTATTAAATTTATAAAATAAACTAATTAAAATTTATAACATAAACGAATGAAAGTTTATGAAATAAATTTTATAAAAGTTTATAAAATAAATTTAACATATAAAATTTATAAAATAGACTAATTAAAATTTATAACATAAACTAATAAAAGTTTATAAAACAAATTTTATAAAAGTTTATAAAATAAATTTAACATATAAAATTTATAAAATAATCTAATTAAAATTTATAACATAAACTAATAAAAGTTTATAAAACAAATATTATAAAAGTTTATAAAATAAATTTAACATATAAAATTTATAAAATAGACTAATTAAAATTTATAACATAAACTAATAAAAGTTTATAAAACAAATTTTATAAAAGTTTATAAAATAAATTTAACATATAAAATTTATAAAATAAACTAATTAAAATTTATAACATAAACTAATAAAAGTTTATAAAATAAATTTTATAAAATAAAATTATTAAAAGTTTATAATTAAATTTATTTAACAATGCATCCTCTTGCTTCCAGACAACTTCGGCATAGTGAGATTCACTGAGTTATGGATCTTGATTTGTATATCAATCAGTATGCTCTGATACCAATTGCTGAGTCCCGAAGTATCGTAGAAGGGGGGTTGAATACGATACTCACTAAATTAAAAAAATTCTTTCGAATCTTTTGTGGATAAATAATTTAGAGTTCGGTTAGTGGGTTCGAGTTCATGAGGTGAATAGTGTTTAGGAGGCAGACTTACTAATTTTCTGTATTTATGAATAATCATTAATGTTCTAAAAAATTAGCAAGTAATTTAACGAGACAAGTTTCGGGGAATATATCTTTCGTATATAAACCCTGAGGTTGCTACACCCAGTTAAAAATATAAATGGTTTCCAAAGAATAAAATAGTTTTTTGCTTCTAAAAAAATATACAAGCCAAATCCTATACAATATTTGTATCTATAATTTTGTCTAAGGATTTAACTACCGAGAGTATTTTGTAATGGCCCTTAAAATATTACAAGGTTTATCCGACCATTAACAAAAGACTCCGGTAAGGAGTAATGGATAGAACTTTGATTTGTTTTGTTCCCTCTTTATATTTTTGTTGTGTTCTTCTCCGACAATTTTGATTGGAAGAGACGAACCAGAACACCCTTAAAAATGAGCACGTCATTTTGTTTATATATGGTATAGACTTTTCAAATCAATTAAAATTGACTTGTTCTTCACAATGCTAAGTCATTTTGTTGCGCTTATAGAGTGAGTGCAATGTATATGAGCCATAAAACTTTTGTTGCGCCTAAGGGAAAGTTTTGTTGCGCCTACACTTTGTGTCCCTTATAGAGGAGCCACGGAACTTTTTGTTTTGCCTTTAACTCTTTTGTTGCTCCTAAGACAAAGTTTTGTTGCGCCTCTAGAGTGCTTGCAGTGTGTAGGAGCCACGAAAGTAATTAGAAACTTATTCATAAGTATTTCGTTGCGCCTAAGAGTTTTGTTGCGCCTCTAGAGTGCTTGCAGTGTGTAGGAGCAACAAAAGTACTTAAAAACTTATTCATACGTATTTTGTTGCGCCTAAGGTATTTCGTTGCGCCTCCTACATTGCTCGCAGAGTATAAGAGCCACCAAATGTAGTAATACTTGCCTTAACTAATTTCTTGAAATGTTTGATGTATTTACCACTTGGTTTTCACTCTTCTGGCTTGATCAACTGATTTTCTTCTGATACAACAAGGTAATTCTCTTCTTATTGTGCTGACTCTTAGTGCACTGGTCTGGTTCATAAATGACTAACACTGAATTAAATTCCCTTAATTTCTTTTCTGTTTCAGCTGATTAACCTTGGACTGTTGCATTGCTTCGAACACTGACTGTCAACAAACACTGTACTTTCACTAGAATCTTTTATGGTACTTAGACAACGTCTTCATTATTACCACAACCTTGAATACTTCATTCTCTGTTCTTCACTGACGCTTGAACATTTAAATGAACTTCTTTTAGTGAGTATAACTCCAAGACTGCAGTTGTCTTCTTAATCCTTTGTCTTTACCATGTCTTCAATTCTTCTGGATTCCTACGCTTCGAACATTGTCTATATTCAATCAATGCCTTTACACTGAAATCTTCTAGTGGTACTTCTATACTGAACCTTCAACACTTCTGAAACCATGAAAGTCTTTACACATTATTCTTCACTAACGCTTGAACATATTAATGAACTTCTTTCAGTGACCTGTAGTTGACTTCAAAACTTCTTCTAATGTCTTGATTCACTGTATCTGCATTGTCTTCATTTCTTCCTGATTTCTGTGTAAGCGTATTATTATTTACTTGTCATGTTCTAGTGTTGAGTTATCACGATTACTATTCATACAGCTTCGTAATCTCACCAACATTTTATTTAGTTGTTTAATGCAATATGAATTATCTTTAAACATAACTATATGATCACTGTCTGAGATGTTTGATAATCCACATGATTCCCGGATATGTTGAATAACAGATCGCGACCATATTCATTCCCCACTTGCTTCATGGTTGCCAATAAGTCTGCGTGATTTGATGAAGTTTCCGCAATAGTCTACTTTATAGATTTTCAAGAAATAGTTATTCCATAATATGTGAATAAATAACCTATTTGTGACAGTTCAAAATGAGGATCTGCAAGTACCCAACATCTGCATATCCAATTAATTGTGATATTAAATTTTTTAAAAAGAATAACCCAAGATCGATTGTCCCACAAAAATATCTCAATATATGTTTGACTTCATCCAAATGTTTTTTTGTCAAGCAAAAATAATTTCATAAATTAGGTGTATCGAAATACAATTTTGATCGAAAGGGTTTCTTTCATTTAATAAAATTTATCACATAATCAAAACACATACATAAGATGTCTCTAGATGCTTAGACAATAAAATCTTAGAGTCTGAAGAGGAAAAATCCAATGAGATAAAAATCTTGACGAATGAAAAAGAATACAGTTTCTCCGTGAATAAAACGTCTCAGATTTTGACATCTTGATGCGGTAAGTTTCTTATTTTTGCTTGTCAATATTATTTCACAGTTTTTCAGATGTTGATGTGGGTTATGACATTATATATAGTTCCGCTATATTTTCACATGAGCGAATTAGTTATGCATCAATATCACCATTTTGTTAGAACTCGTGAGTATAAGTTTTTTTTGGCAATATGTGCATTGTTCGATCTCCTTTGACATATCCTTTATTTAGTTGTTTAATACAAAATGAATTATCTTTAAACATACCTGTAGGACTGTTTGAGATGTTTGATAATCCACATGATTCCCAAATATGTTGAATAACAGATCGCAACCATATTCATTCCCTACATGCATTATGGTTGCCAATAAGTCTGCGTGATTTGATGAAGTTGCCGCAATAGTCTACTTTATAGATTTCCAAGAAATAGTTGTTCCACAATATGTGAATAAATAACCTATTTGTGACAGTTTAAAATGAAGATCTGACAAGTACCCAACTTCTGCATATCCAATTAATTGTGATATTGAATTGTTTAAAAAGAATAACCCAAGATCGATTGTCCCACGAAAATATCTCAATATATGTTTGACTCCATCCCAATGTCTTTTTTTTGTCAAGCAAAAATAATTTCATAAATTAGGTGTATCGAAATACAATTTTGATCGAAAGGGTTTCTTTCATTTAATAAAATTTATCACCTAATCAAAACACATACATAAGATGTCTCTAGATGCTTAGACAATAAAATCTTAGAGTCTGAAGAGGAAAAATCCAATGAGATAAAAATCTTGACGAATGAAAAAGAATACAGTTTCTCAGTGAATAAAACATCTAAGATTTTGACATCTTGATGCGGTAAGTTTCTTAATTTCACTTGTCAATATTATTTCACAGTTTTTCAGATGTTGATGTGGTTTATGACATTGTAAATAGATCCGCTAGATTTTCACATGAGCGAATTAGTTGTGCATCAATATTACCATTTTGTTAGAACTCGTGAGTATATTTTTTTTTGGCAATATGTGCATTGTTCGATCTCCTTTGACGTATCCTTTATTTAGTTATTTAATGCAAAATGAATTATCTTTAAACATAACTGTAGGACTTTCTGAGATGTTTGATAATCCACATGATTCCCGGATATGTTGAATAACAGATCGCGACCATATTCATTCCCTACATGCGTCATGGTTGCCAATAAGTCTGCGTGATTTGATGAAGTTGCCACAATAGTCTACTTTATAGATTTCCAAGAATTAGTTGTTCCACAATATGTGAATAAATAACCTATTTGTGACCGTTCAAAATGAGGATCTGATAGGTACCCAACATCTGCATATCAAATTAAATTTGATCTTGAATTTTTTAGAAATAATAACCCAAGATCGATTGTGCCACTAAGATATCTCAATATATATTTGACTCCATCCCTATGCCTTTTTTTTGTCAAGCGAAAATAATTTCATAAATAAAGTGTATCAAAATAAAATTTTGATCGAAAGGGTTTCTTTCATTTAATAAAATTTATCATCTAACCAAAAGACATACATAAGATGTCTCTAAAAGCTTAGATAATAAAATCTTAGACTCTAAAGAGTAAAAACCTAATGGGATAAAAACATTGACGAATGAAAAAGAATACAGCCCTTGGGACTTCAACCCCTTTAAGTGTCTGGAGCTGATAGGAGCCTTGTCTAGAGACTTCCTTGACTTGATACGGCCCTTCCTAGTTGGTGGCCATCTTCCATTTCGGTTCGACCAGGTCTCCTTGTTTGAAGAATCTTTCTTTAACCCTAAGGTTGTAGTAGAAGGAAGCTCACTTCTGATTCTCGACTATCATTGCATTAACTTCATCACACACCTCATCAATGAGGTCCAGGGCTAAATTTATGCCCTCAATGTTAGCTTCTGGCTCAAACTCCTTTACTCTTGGGGATACATGAGTTACCTCTATGGGCACCACAGCTTTAGTAACGTATGCCGGCATAAACGGGGTAGTTCCGGTGCTTACCTTGCTTGTGGTATGGTAAGCCCAAAGGAATGAGAGTATTTCATCCACCGAACATACCTTGGAGCATTCAACTCTCTATTTGAGTCCATCCAAGATAATTCAATTGACGACCTCTGCTTGGCCATTGGCCTGATGATGGGCCACAGAAGTGAACCGTAGTTCGATGTTGTACCCCTCACAGTACTTCTTGAACTCCACATTATTAAACTCTGTCCCGTTATCGGTGTGAAGTATCCTCAGGAGTTCGTATCTATATATGACATTCTCTCAAAAGAATTTGGTGACTTTCTTGGTGATGATCTGGGCTAAGGGTTTGGTCTCAATCTACTTAGTGAAGTAGTCTATTGCTACTATGAGAAACTTCCTTTGCGCGCTGGCCATTAGAAACGGGCCTAGAAATCCATCCCCCACATAGAAATGGGATTGGGGAGTTGATAGATGTCAACATCTCTGGTGGTTTCCTAACCACATGTGCAAACTTTTGACAACAATCACACCTCTTCGCATAGGCTTTTGCATCACTTAGCATTTTAGGCCAGTAAAAGCCTAGGTGGATGACTTTATGTGCAAGGGCTCTGCCCCCCAAGTGTTGCCCAAATATTCATTCATGAACTTCCCTTGGTGCCAACTCGTCTTCTTGAGGCCTTAGATACTTCAGATATGGGATGACAAATGATTTCTTGTAGAGGATCTCATAAATCAAGGCATACCTTAGGGCCCTCACATTGAGCTTCCTTGCTTCCATTGGATTGGTAGGTGTCCAACCGTTTTCAAGATGAGCCTTTAATGGATCCATCCAACAGTTTCCTTGGCTTATAGGGGACACTAGCTTGGCTTCTATGCTTGGTGTATTCATCACTTGAAAGTAGACATTCCCTAAATAGCTTTCAGTATACGAGGATGCGAACTGAGACAAGGCATCTGCCTTCATGTTTTCGTCCCTTAGGACATGCTCTACCAGACACTCTTCAAATTGAGTCATCTAAGCTTTCACAATTCTTAAGTACCTGGCCATTTTTTCATCTCGAGCCTTATACTCACCATTCACTAGCGAGATGATCAATCTTGAGTCTCCATAGATTTTTAAGTTCTGGGCCCTCAGAGCCTTGGCCAGTCCTAAACTAATGATGAGGGCCTCGTACTCGGCCTCATTGTTTGCTATTGGAATACCCAACTTGATTGCATATTCTACAATGAACCCTTCAGGACTTTGCAAGAGCAGTCCTGATCCGCTTAAATTTATTTTTGATGCCCCATCAAAATAGAGCTTCCTTTGGGTACCGCCGTCTCTTCTTTGCCTTCTCTAGGCTCTTCTTCCTTGTCTCCCTGCCCCCCGATTTCTTGGTGGTCAATGGTACATTCAACCATGAAATCAGCCAAGGCCTAGGCTTTGATGGCCACACAAATCTTGTAGCGAATGTCAAATTCTCTGAGCTCAATTACCCATTTGATCAGTCTTCTACTTGCCTTGGGGCTATGCATGATGCTCCTTAGTGGCTGGTCCATCAAGACTTCTATCTAGTGTGCTTGAAAGTAAGGCCTTAGCTTTCTCGAAGCTGTAATCAAGGCTAAAACAAATTTTTTGATGACAGAGTAATTCAACTCAGCCCCATGTAGCACCTTACTCACGTGGTAAACTAGCTTCTGAATCTTGTTCTCTTCCTTTATCAATACAGCGCTCAAGGCTTGGTCAGAAAAAACCATGTATAGGTAGAGAGTCTCACCGTCAACTGGCTTGGCTAGAAGTGGTGGCTCGGACATATACTTCTTAAGGCCTTCAAAGACTGTTTGACTGTCTTTAGTCCATATGAAATCCTTCATCTTCTTCAATGCTTTGAAGAATGGGAGACACTTGTCCCCTGACTTGGAGATAAATCGCCCTAGGGCTGCCACCCTTCTAGTCATCTTTTGAACGTCCTTGACGGACTTTGGTGGTTCCATATCGAGGATTGCCTTTATATTGTAGGGGTCTGATTCAATCCCTCGCTTTGAGACCATCATGCCTAAAAATTTTCCTGACCCAACGCCAAAAGCGCACTTGACAGGGTTCAACATCATCTAGTGGTTCCTTAGAACTTCAAAAGCTTCACTTAGATGCTTAATGTGATCGGATTTATCGATGCTTTTGACTATAACATGTCATCCACATATACTTTCGTAGTCTTTCTAATGATATGTTTGAACATCTTGCTAACCAACCTTTGATAGGTGGCTCCTACATTTTTAAGACCAAAAGCCATAACTAGATAGCAAAACACACCAAGGTCAGTTATGCATAATACCTTAGGGATGTCATCCTGGTGTATTCTGATTTGGTTGTAGCCGCTGAATCCATCTATGAAGCTCAGCATGTCATGGCCAGCGGTGACATCAATCAAGGTGTCTATCCTTAGCAGAGGAAAACAATCCTTTGGATAAGCATCGTTTAAGTAGGTGAATTCCACACATATTCTCCACTTCCCATTAAATTTTTTCACCATCACAGGGTTAGCAAACCATTCGGGGAATTGGATTTCTTCTATGAACCAAGCTTCCAATAACTTGTTCACCTCTTCCCTTATGACTTATTTCCTGTTAGGAGTAAAAGTCCTCTTCTTCTGTTTCACAGTCTTTCATTCAGGATCCAAATTCAATTTATGGGTCATGTATTCAACATCAATTCCCAACATATCAGCTATCGTCCAGGTGAAAATGTCGATATTCTCTTACAAGAACGTTGTTAACTCTCCCTTCAGGGGTTCCGGGAGTAAGGCTCTTATGTACGTTACCTTGCCAGGCTCATTTGATCAAGGGGTATGAGAACCAACTCCCCCGTGGGTTTCCCCCTTTATTCATCATTTTCACGGACATCTATGTCCTTAATGGGCAAGACCTGCCCCTAGTGCCGTCAGGCTTTAAGGCTGTGATATAGCAACTCTAGGCTAACTTTTGATACTTGATGGTCGGCATCTTGAACTTTCTGGTTATGCGAGCATTGATATTCCTCGGTTGTATCCTCATTGATAGAGTAAGGACTAGACAAATCACGAACAACTCCCATTTAGTAGTTGGGGGCATGGTGGGGATTCAACCCTTGCAAGTAAGGAGGCCCATAGCCTGGAGGGATCCCATAGACAGGGTTGCTAGCTCGTCCGGCTAAGATCACCGTAGTGGAGATATGCATATCAGGAAGAGCATTTGCAATAAAAGGTGTTTGAGTTACCTAAGGAGGAGGATCAGTTTCATTAACTTTCCCGTCGGGGTGAGAGGGATGATGATGCTCAGCGGGCCAGGCATACTCGTCCCTTGGGTCTCAGTTGGGAGCATCGTCATAGCAGGGACGACCTCGAAGAGTTGAGTTCCATATGGTGGAATTACAGAAGTCGTGTCTCCCGTGGTGAGGACAATGTTTCCATCAGTACGTCGTGTTCTCACCATGGTTGATGTCTTCTTCCCACAGATGGCGCCAAATGTTATGGATAAAAAACTAGGTCGCAGTTAATGCGTATTAATTGCTAGAGTTGGGTGAGCTTCGAGCTTTAATGACTACACTTGCTTGTCGGAACTATCTCTGTTCTAGCAAGGTGCTTACGTATCTCAACCGTGTTGAGAATCAAGCCAGGACGTAGTTCTTAGTGATGCCCTCAGGGCTATGGCGGCATGGGCACACCAAGGACGTAGTGGCTAGTATGTCCTTCTAGGATGAAGTCAAACATTCTTCTAAGGTTGAGGAGTTAGACCCTTTATATAAACGATTGAAGGTCTAGGTATTCTATTAGGGTTAGGAGACTTGGCGAGCAAGTCTCCTAATTAGACTGTCGTCCTGATTTGTCAGACGTTGCCGTTTAGGATTCAATTTCCGTTTAGGACTTAGTTTCCATGTCGGTCAAGGTGACTTGATGGCTACTCTTTGAATTGCCTTCCAAGAAGGTTCCAGGTTATCATGGCTTCTGGGCCGTGATGACCTCTGGGCTAGATATCATGTCGGTTGACTAGCTTGGCCTGTATCGAGCGCCCCTGATACAGGCATGTTTTAGGCCCAATGTTAATCTCACTTTTATTTTTCGGCCTTGGGCCTAGGTTTTTTGGAGCCAGTTCGGGTCTAATAAATACAACATTAATTATGTCTTTAGGGCTTACTTGTAGCCCATATCAATATCATTTAATAATATTTTAAAATATTATCATACATCACCAATTAATTACTTAACTAAAGGGGATTTCATTGATTAGATACCTAAAAATAACTAATAATAATATACCTAGTTAATCTTATCATTTAAAATTATAATTAAAATAATAATAATAATAATAATAATAATAAAATTTAGTTTCTATATATTTCAAACAAAGTGTATATAAACCTAATTAATAAAACTTACACTTGTCTTTCAAAAACAGAAACTAATAGATAAATGTTGTTAACGAATTACCATAAATGAAATTAAAACCATAATATTAAAATTTGAAACTCTCAAAATAAAACTCCCTTACTTATATAACGTCGTCATAGCAGGGATGTCCTCGAAGGGTTGAGTTCCATCTGGTTGAATTACAGAAGTTGTGTCTCCCGTGGTGGGTACAATGTCTCCGTCAGTACGTCGTGTTCTCACCATGGTTGATGTCTTCTTCCCATAGACGGCGCCAAAATTTATGGATCAAGAACTAGGTCGTAGTTAATGCGTATTGATTGCTAGAGTTGGGTGAGCTTCAAGTTTTAATGGATGCACTTTCTTTTCAGAACTATCTTTGTTCTAGCAAGGTGCCTACGTATCTCAAGCGTGTTGAGAATCAAGCCAGGACGTTGTTCTTGGTGGTGCCCTCGGGGCTATGGCGGGATGGGCACACCAAGAACGTAATGGCTAGTATGTCCTTCTAGGATGAAGCCAAACGTTCTTGTAAGGTTGAGGGGTTAGACCCTTTATATAGACGACTGAGGGTCTAGGTATTCGATTATGGTTAGGAGACTTGGCGGGCAAGTCTCCTAATTAGAATGTCATCCTAATTTGTCAGACGTTGTCGTTTAGGATTCAATTTCTGTTTAGGACTTAGTTTCCATGTCGGTCAAGATGACTTGATGGCTACTCTTTGAGTTGCCTTCCAAGAAGGTTCTAGGTTGTCGTGGCTTCTGGGCCGTGACGACCTCTGGGCTAGAGACCTTGTCGGTTGATTAACTTGGCATGTATCGAGCGTCCCCGATATAGGCGCGTTTTAGGTCCAATGTTAATCTCACTTTCATTTTTGGGCCTTGGGCCTAGGTTTTTTGGAGCCGGTTCGGGTCGAATAAATACAACATTAATTATGTCTTTAGGGCTTACTTCTAGCCCATACCAATATTTTTTACTAATGTTTTAAAATATTATCATACATTACTAATTAATTACCTAACCAAAGGGGATTCCATTGATTAGATACCTAAAAATAATTAATAATAATATACGTAGTTAATTAATAAATCTTATCATTTAAAATTATAACTAAAATAATAATAATAATAATAAAATTTAGTTTCTATATATTTCAAACAAAGTGTATTTAAAAAAAATTAATAAAATTTAAACTTGTCATTAAAAAATAGAAACTAACAGATAAATGTTGTTAACTAATTACATTAAATGAAATTAAAAGCATAATATTATAATTTGAAACTTTCAAAATAAAACTCCCCCATTTATATATATCAACTACTCTCTCCGTCCCATATTTTTTGGTTGATTTGACTTGTGCACACATATCAGGGAAAATAAATTTTGTTCAAGTTTAGTCTATAATATCCTCATATATTCAAGTCAATTTGCAGTTATTGTAATTAATATGTGCTACTATTTTCATGAATGAATGCTATAGAATTTTTGTTTTGCCTCATTGAAAAATGTAAACAGCTATTCATCCATTAAAATTTCTATACCAGTAGACTATATAAATACAAATAGGAACTACTCATATACTCACGTAATCATAAACTTCATTTTTGTATTCAAACATCATTGTTAACAAATGGAATTTATGCGTGTAAATCTAAAAAATGGAGGAGGGAAGTTCTTGGCTAATGAACAGTTTATTATGTTTAATTTGATTTTTTCCAAAATTAATCTATGTGTTGATGTAATTTATTTTAAATGTATAATTTAAGTGTTTTGTATATCAGTGTTTATATGAATGAATTTAAAAAAAATAATTCATGCTTTAAGTTTAATAATATTTCAAATAATTTATTATAACTACTTTAATTGTGATTGAAAATTAAAAATTATAAATATGCGTGTCATGTTAAAATAACTTTTTGAAATATAAAAAATCAATTTAATATATTATAAATGTTTTAAAACAATTTTTGTATAATAACGTTTTAAATATTTTAAAAATTAATTTATTCAAATTAGAAACGTATTTTATTTAAATAATAATAATAATTTCATTAAATAATAAGAAATTATTTATTTCATGGATTGAAAAAGGAGGGAAGTTTAAGGAGGAAACCTTTTGTTTTTAGAGTGAAAAGTTTTACAAATATGAGTTTGTTTTCTTCTTAAACATAATTTTATTGAAAACATACAAAAGTTTATTAATGATAGTATTGGTTATTGTATAAGTTTGTATTATGATTAGTTTTGGGATCAAAGTTTTAGGTCAACAACGCGTCATTAATAAGGATAACAAAGGAATTAGAAATATAAAAAGGGAAACTCAGCCAATATTTTTTGACAACTAAAAAAGGTAATCCAGTCAAAAAATATGGGACAGAGGGAGTATTAATCATGGCCCAAATTACTCCTCAAGAATACAAATCAAGACACAATTTGAGATTATCAAAATTACAACTACGCATATTATAATTTATACATATTAATCATCAATTATGGCTCAAAATTACTCATGAAGAGTACAAACCAAAGTCATCATATATGTCCTCCAATAAATAATTGAATTCATGGTACACAATTAAAATATAACATTTAATCCGAAATTAAGACAAACAACTAAAATAAATACCTAAAATAATACCTTGTACATCAGTGACACAAAATAACTCCATTGCGAAAACAAGTAGATGACAACCCAAATATTACTACAAATCAATTAATAGTTATAAAATTCAAAACATCGAAATATAACTAATCCTCAACAAGACTAATCAAATAAGAAATAAAAAATCATCAAAATAACATGGTATGCAAGTAAATCGCTAGTGTATCACCGGTATTCACACATACTAAAACAAATTAAACAACAAATTGATGAATCAAATATAACAAGGGTAAATCTATGTATACAATAGAGTGTAAGTAACCTGAAAAACCTAATCAAAATCATTTGAATTCGTAATTACAACCTAGATCAGATTGCAGTTGATACCAATTTAAACAAATATGAGTGATAGATTAACATACATACACGTAGAGATAAATATAAAGGACAAATCGAGTATTTGATATAATAAATAGCCACAATATATAACCTAATTTAAATAAGAGGAATGATTTTAGCGACAACCTTAAAAAGACATATACAATACTAAAAAAACTGGATACAACATCGGTGCTTTAACAACGATTACAAAAACCACCGATGTTAAAGGTGTTTTTGACATTGATTTTGTTTATATCGATGCTAAAACATATTTTGTACATCGTTTCTTAAAATTACTGATGGCTTATGTCTTGTTTTAAAAAATTAAAAAAATCCACCCAATACTACTTCACCCTGTTACCCTCACTTAATATTATTTCTCCCCTTGGGCAAAATATTTCCCTCGATACTCTCTCTCATAGTTCTCTCTCTCGACTCTTACTCTCTCACTCTCGACACTCTCTCTCGATTTTATCTTTTTCATCGGTCGTCTCTCTATCACCATTTCACCATTTCTCTCAAAGATCACCATCTCACCATCTATCTCAAATCTTGAATCCCTCGATACAAACCCTAGATTTATTTTTAATTGTTTGAATTGGTGTAATTTAGGTGGAATCCAAGCTTGAATCATCACATTCCCTACAATTTTTATGAATTAGTAAGTGATTTTTAAAATTATTTTCAAATTTTATTTTCGATTTTTAATTTTACTAAATTGAACAAGTCTAGGGCTTGGGTTTGTAATACATACTCTATCATTTATAGGTAAGTATTCTATGCCTTTGTTATGTTTATGCATGTAATTTTTTAAAAATATGTATATGTTTCTCTGGATATATATGTCCGACACCAATTTTTGATTTTTCTTTATATTTATATGTGGTATGTATATTCTTGATGTTGTAATGAATTTGAATTAGTGTGTTGTGTTAAAGAATTTGAGTTTTGGACAATAAAGCTGTGTCTCTGTGTGTCTACAGTGTATCTCATGTGAAGGGTTTCGGGCATGAA
This sequence comes from Oenanthe sinensis, assembly GCA_028671895.1. NCBI lineage: Eukaryota > Viridiplantae > Streptophyta > Magnoliopsida > Apiales > Apiaceae > Oenanthe > Oenanthe sinensis. The sequence goes on from CM053806.1 coordinate 26,535,775, forward strand.
AACGCAGCGGATATAACGTAAAACAATAAAAAAAATGAAACCCTATCGCAGGATCCATGTATAACTTTGGATGATTATGGTGAAGAAGTCTGTACATTAACAAAGCTTTCCGTATGCTGTTTAATGGAGGTCGAGAAAAGATGAATCACAGCAGCCCTTTGTTGCAAAGATCTGCTCTCCAAAGTAGTCCACATGAACGCCCGATCGTCCTACGATCACCGAAATCGGTACTAGCCGAATTACTTGCCTCTCTCTCTCTCTCTCTCTCTCTCTGGCATCTCTTGATGTTGAGCATCTAGGAATTTTCTCTAAAAATGAAATCTGATGATTAAACCATAATACTATACATCATTATGTATATATAGGGGAGAGAGAGATTTTAGACCTAACCCTGATCCATGTGGTTTTCAAAACTCATTATGATTTTGGGTTATTATTATTATTAAATCCGAATTCTAATATAATTAATCAAGTCCCACATAATTAATTTAATGATTAAATTCGAATTAATAATAATTCTTATTAAATCCGAATTCTAATATAATTAATCAAGTCCCACTTAATTAATTTAATAATTAAATTCAAATTAATAATAATTCTTATTAAATTCGAATTCAAATACAATTAATCAAGTCCCACTTAATTAATTCAATAATTAAATTCGAATTAATAATAATAATATATCTAAATTCATAATTTAAATAAACATCCATTTTGACATTTTTTGTGTGTGACCCTTTAGGTTATTATTACGTTGGCAATAATTTTAATATCCAATAATAAAATTATAAATAATGAGCGACACTAGTAATACATCATTGCTACCCAAGTAACAATAATAATTGGCGATTCAATTAAACCTTTCGTGAATAATGTTCCATGTAATATATTCCCATTAACCTTATATTATAGATCAAACTCGAGGCATGTATAATGTCATCCTCTTCAACGTTTAATCTTGGTTTCCTTGATCAATGAGTAGACTATTTAAACAAATCAATATTTTGAGCATGACCATGCATTCCATAGTCTCACTCAATCAAGAGGCCAATAATATCACTCCTAGAATTGGATGGTTAAATCCTATATCTATCATTCATATTCCTCATACGATTCATAGCATACCCAATGTCCACCTTTATCATTACCCGGTTAAATGTAACTTTGAGTGTAATCAAAGTATATTAATTCTCGTATAGAAATATAATGATTTCAAGTCAGATGATCATTACATCATTATCACTGTGAGATTTTTTATGACACTTATTAGCATGTAAAATCTCACGGTGGGTCTTTCCAGTGTCATGTATTGATACATACACTTATGTTCTTAACTTTAGTATCACCATACCTATGACCAATGAGATGTGGTAATCTGTCAACAAACATACTAGTCTTATTGCATTATTACTGTCATTAAATAATAATACTTGACTAAGGAATTTCAAGAATAAAATATTATTCATATAATCTCATTTTTAAGTCACATACTTAAAGATATATATTACGTATTAATATTCCAAGGACATTTATTATTCTTTCAATTTATGATGCAGTAAATAAAGACATAATAAATATTAATTTAATAATCACATAAAACATAATCCTTAATTGTTTTCAATAAAACACTAAAAGTATTGTCTCTAGGACACCAATACTAACAATCTCCCACTTGTACTAGAGCCAATCTCTCATGTATCTAATACCCATGGAACTAGTATGACCTTCGTGCTTCTACTGCGACAAAACCTTGGTCAGTGAATCTGCAATGTTATCATTTGTATGCACTTTACATATATGAATATCCCCTCGATTATTAATCTCTCTCGAAGATGATATTGTCTGAGTATATGCTTTGTTCGGGAATGAGACCTTGGTTCCTTAGCATGCAAAATGGCTCCATTATTATCGCAATATAAATCTATCGGATCTACGACTGAAAGAACCACACCAAGACCTGCAATAAATTTCCGAATCCAAACAGCCTCCTTGGAAGCTTCACATGCAGCAATATACTCAGCCTCCATTGTAGGAACGACAACCATCTCTTACTTTGAACTTTTCCAGCTTACAGCACCTCCATTTAGACAAAACACAACCCTGACTGAGAAATTGAATCATCTTTATCTGTCTGGAAACTAGCGTCGGTGTAACATTTTACAATCAGCTTATCTTTTTCTCCATATACCAAGAATTTATCTTTAGTCCTCTTCAAGTATTTAAGAATATTCTTGACTGCTGTTCAGTGACCTTTACCTGGATTAGACTAGTATCTACTCGTCATGCTCTAAACATACGAGATATCAGGACGAGTACATATCATTGCATACATTATGGAACCAATTGTTAAAGCATATGGAACTTTACTTATAAGGTCCTTATCATCTAATGATTTAGGACTGTTATCTTTTGAGATCGATATCCCATGAGACATAGGGATAAATCCCCTTTTAGCATTTTGCATCCCAAATCGATGCAAAACTTTATCAATGTATGTACTCTGACTTTGGCCGATCATTCTGCTTGATCTATCTCTATAGATCTTGATACCTAAAATATAGGTCGCTTCGCCTAAGTCTTTCATTGAGAAATTCTTACTCAACCAAGTCTTAACAGCCTGTAAAAAAGGAATGTCATTTCCTATTATTAATATATCATCAACATATAATACCAGGAATGCCACATTTCTCCCACTTACCTTCTTGTAAACACATGGTTCATCTTCATTTTGAATAAACCCAAACTCTTTGACAGTTTCATCAAAACGAATGTTCCATCTCCTTGAGGCTTGTTTCAATCCATAAATGGATCGACGCAGCTTACATACCTTTCCAGCATTCTTTGGATCAACAAAACCTTCAGGCTGTGTCATATACACATCCACATCTTCTTCAAGGTTCCCATTTAAGAAAGCGGTTTTGACATCCATTTTCCAGATTTCGTAGTCATGGTAAGCAGCAATAGCAAGCAAAATCCTGATGGAATTTACCATAGCCACTGGTGAAAAGGTTTCATCATAGTCAATACCATGAATTTGCTTGAAACCTTTTGCCACCAATCGTGCTTTATAGGTCTGTACATTACCATCCATGTCGGTCTTCCTTTTGAAAACCCACTTGCAACCTATAGGTTTTACCCCTTCAGGTGGATCAACCAAAGTCCATACTTGATTAGTATACGTGGATTCCATCTCAGATTTCATGGAATCCTGCCATCTCTTAGATTCTGGAGTGTTCACAGTGTCTTGGTACGTGAGAGGCTCATCTTCATCCACAAGCATCACATCACCATCTTGAGTCAAGAGAAATCCATAATATCTCTCGGGCTCATGGCGAATCCTACCAGACCTACGAACAACCTATATTTCCTGAGCAGTATTGTTTTCTTGTACATTCTGCTCAGGTTCCTCCATTGGTTCAATGTTATCATGTGGGTCTCGAATTTCATCGAGATCTATTATCCTCCCACGGTCTTTCTTAGACAACATTTCTCTTTCAAGGAACACTACAATTCGAGCAACAAACACTTTGTTCTCTGAAGGATTATAGAAAGAATAACCCTTTGTTTCAATTGGGTATCCCACAAAATTACATTTTTCTGATTTAGGTCCTAGCTTGTCAGAAGTTAGACATTTCACAAACGCCTCACATCCCCAAATTTTCATAAATTACATGTTATGACATTTCTCAGTCCATATCTCATATGGAGTCTTCTGAACCATTTTAGTAGGAACTCTGTTAAGTGTATAAGCCACCGTCTCCAGGGAGTAGCCTCAGAAACTAATTGGAAGATCTGCATGACTCATCATCAATCATACCATGTCCAACAAAGTACAATTCCTCCTTTCAGAAACTCCATTCCATTGTGGTGTTCCGGGAGGAGTGAGTTGTGATACAATACCACACTCTTTTAATAAACTCTTAAATTCATGGCTTAAGTATTCACCTCCACGATCAGATCGTAGAGTCTTAATACTTCTGGCAATTTGCTTTTCTACTTCAGCTTTATATTCTTTAAACTTTTCAAAAGAATCGGATTTGTTCTTCATAAGATACACATATCCATATCGACTGAAATCATTAGTAAACATGATAAAGTAGTAAACGTCACCTCTTACCATAGTACGCATAGGACAACATACATCACTATGTATAAGTTCTAATCATTCAGTTGCCCTTTCACCTTGTCCAGTAAAAGGAGCTTTAGTCATTTGTCCAATGAGACAAGGTTCACATGCTTCGTATGATTCAAAGTCAAACTTATCCAAGTATCCATCCTTATATAACTTGGAAATGCGCTTCTCATTTATATGGCCTAAACGACAGTGCCAGAGGTATGTTTGATTTGAGTCATTAGTTTTAAAATATTTGTTATTCACATTATAGATAGGAGTGTCTAAATCAAGAACATATAAACTGTTAAATAAACGTGCAACCCCATAGGTAACATTATTCACAGAAAAGGAACAACTATTGTTCTGAATTGAAAATGCAAAACCTTTCTTGTCCAAACAAGAAACTGAAATAATGTTTCTGCAAATTGCAGGCACGTAAAAACAGTTCTCAAGTTCTAAAATAAGCCCAGTGGGCAACATTAAATAATAAGTCCCTACAGCTAAGGCAGCAACCTTTGCTCCATTGCCAACTCGTAGGTCGACCTCTCCCTTTGCCAAAGTCCTACTCCTTTAAAGCTCCTACATATTTATACAAATGTGAGAACCACATCCAGTATCCAATACCCATGATGTAAAAGTAGACAAATTGACCTCTATAACATAAATACCTGAATCAGAAGCTTGACCATCTTTCTTCTTTAGATCCTCCAAATAAGCATGACAGTTTTTCTTCCAATGACCTGGTTTACCACAGTAGTGACAATCACCCTTTGCAACAGCACCCTTAGGCTTTAAAGCCTGTTTGGGATTAGCCTTTGGCTTGGGACCAGAAGCAGATCCAATATTCTTCTTTCTCTTCCATTTGCCTTTCTTTTTAGCCTTACCTTTATTGTCTACCATCAGCATGGCAGCAGGTTCTGCCTTTTTCATGTTGGTTTCAGCAGTTCGTAACATGGACAACAATTCAGTGAGTGTTTTGTCTATCTCATTCATATTATAGTTCATAACAAAATGAGTATAGTTGTTATTCAAAGATTGCAAGATCAAGTTAATCTGAGCTTCCGGACCAATCGGGAAACCCAAAGTATCAAGATACTCAATATTGTTAGTATTGGTGTCCTAGAGACAATACTTTTAATGTTTTATTGAAAACAATTAAGGATTATGTTTTATGTGATTATTTAATTAATATTTATTATGTCTTTATTTATTGCGTCATAAATTGAAAGAATAATAAATGTCCTTGGAATATTAATACGTAATATATATCTTTAAGTATGTGACTTAAAAATGAGATTATATGAATAATATTTTATTCTTGAAATTCCTTAGTCAAGTATTATTATTTAATGACAGTAATAATGCAATAAGACTAGTATGTTTGTTGACAGATGAACACATCTCATTGGTCATAGGTATGGTGATACTAAAGTCAAGAACATAAGTGTATCTATCAATACATGACACTGGAAAGACCCGCCGTGAGATTCTACATGTTAATAAGTGTCATAAGAAATCTCACAGTGATAATGATGTAATGATCCTCTGACTTGAAATCATTATATTTCTATACGAGAATTAATATACATTGATTACACTCAAAGTTATCTTTAACCGGGTAATGATAAACGTGTACATTGGGTATGCTATGAATCGTATGAGGAATATGAATGATAGATATAGGATTTAACCCTCCAATTCTAGGAGTGATAATATTGGCCTCTTGATTGAGTGAGACTATGAAATGCATGGCCATGCTCAAATATTGATTTGTTTAAATAGTCTACTCATTGATCAAGGAAACCGAGATTAAACGTTGAAGAGGATGACACTATACATGCCTCGAGTTTGATCTATAATATAAGGTTAAAGGGATTATATTACATGGAACATTATTCACGAAAGGTTTAATTGAATCACCAATTATTATTGTTACTTGGATAGCAATAATGTATTACTAGATGCCGCTCATTGTTTATAATTTTATTATTAGATAATAAAATTATTGCCAACGTAATAATAACCTAAAGGGTCACACACAAAGAACGTCAAAACGGAGGTTTATTTAAATGACGAATTTAAATATATTATTGTTTATTCGAATTTAATTATTGAATTAATTAAGTGAGACTTGATTAATTATATTAGAATTCAGATTTAATAATAATAATAACCCAAAGTCATAATGGGTTTTGAAAACCACATGGATTAGGGTTAGGCCCAAAATCTCTCTCTCCCCTATATATACATAATGCTGTATAGTATTAGGGTTTAATCATCAAAATTTCATTTTAGAGAAAAAAAACCCTAGCTGCTCAACATCAAGAGAGGCTAGAGAAAGAGAGAGAGAGAGAGAGAGAGAGAGGCAAACAATTCGGCTAGTACCGACTCCGGTGATCGTAGGACGATCGGGCGTTCGTGTGGACTTCTTTAGAGAGCAAATCTTTGCAACAAAGGACTGCTGTGATTCATCTTTCTGGACCTCCATTAAACAGCATACGAAAGCTTTGTTAAGGTACATACTTCTTCACCATAATCATCCAACGTTATACATGGATCCAGCGATTGGGTTTCGATTTTTTTTTGTTTTTACGTTAATTCCGCTGCGTTTTCAAGCACGAAACCCTTCAAATATAACCTATCTTTAGAACATGTGGTTGAACAGGTCCATGCTCTCCCTGTTTGCAAGCATACAGTGCTTTGCTCGTGTCGAACCTTTCTTGACGAGCCTGTCCCTCAAACATTCTTTGAAGGTGATCAATCATCTCATAAGCATCTATATACTCATGTTGTTTTTGAAGCTCAGCACTCATGGTTACAAGCATTAGACACACAACATCATTCACATCATCAATATGCTTCTGATAAGCATTTTGCTGAACACGAGTTGCATTCTCAGCAGGAGGAGCAGGTGAAGGAATTTCAATGACATGAAGCTTTCGCTCCTTCCTGAGGACAATCCTCAAATTCCTATACCAATCATAGAAGTTACTTCCTGTCAGCTTGTCCTTCTCAAGGGCTGCTCTCACAGAGAAGTTATTTGTGTTGTTTGCCATTAAATATCTACAATGTTTAAAATGCATATTAGTTGGTTGTAGAAGTTTAATTATGTTCAAGTGATTATCATATACATTCATAATATATATCTCCCACTAATTTTATCAAATCAATAGCCCTAACTATTAATTTGATAAACATTTCATTAAATCTTTCTAGTGAGCCAAGATCCATATTTCATCCATGTTTTAAGATAGCGTTGGCTAATACACCCATAACACGACAATTTAGGTAAACAACATTAGTCGATTATATCAAATATAACTCTTGGATAGTTTGGTGGAACAACAATTTGTACATATTTATCCAATAAATTTCACCAAACTCTATGCCTCTAAACCCAAAATCCTATTGTGATGATTTAGTTAAGTTAGACCCAATGTTTTAACAAACTAAGTCACTTACTTATCACATCTTCCCATGATTGATAAAAGCACCTTGATTAGGCAAACCCACTCCTTCTGAATCTATATCTTGACGAGTATTAAATATTGGAAGGCATCCGATTAACTTAATATGTATTTAGAGATTTTAATGTTTATATGAATGATCATGATCCCATCATAAAGAGATTCTCAATTTTTCCTTGATCAAATAATCCATTTCAATATTCGTCAATGGTTCGATTTCCAGATCGTCGGAGAAGTCACAAGCGGTCTCACTTAAAACCCAACTTTCTTACGAATAATAATTCGCTTTTGACAAAATCTCCCCATATCAGAAAAAGAAAATTCATATTCAATATTGTGTTTCATAAACACAATAATCTCATGATCGTTTGTTTAATTTTAAAATCTTGAATCGTTACAGATTTTATATTTCTTAAGCAGGCATGACATGTGTGTCGTATATAATACATACATCATTCCAACACATACGTATCTACACATGCATTCATATACATATATGTATTGTGCGTAAATTAAACGTGTTTGGTTATGGCCCCATCCTATGTGATATTTCCAAGCTAATGGAATTATCAAGGTCAATCTATTGTGGTTTCAAATACTACATTATTACATGTCTTTATCTTCTTCATTGCTCCATCATCTGGATTGCCTCCTAGCTTCCTTGCTTCCAAGTCTCAATTAAAAAATTAGATTGAATAATAAATAAATCTATTCTAATAAAATTACAAGAAGAACTCGAGTTATATTCGAGATTAACAATTACAATGAATAAACTACATGCAAGTCGTATTTAGAAACCAAAACCATAAAACAAAACCACTATCCTATGGGTCTTTAGGCCATAACCATCTACCATGTTATCACATAACACATGTAATATATCTCAGATTATATAAACATATCATATAACCATATATAATAAATTTTGAAATTTAAGAAAATCAAATAAATTTTAGAAAATAATAAATCGCCATTTGGGGGCCTGTAACGTCGTCAAATGGCTTACAGACGCGAAGTTGACTATATCAGTATTGCTCAGTAACACGAGTCTAGTCAGAAAACACATATCGTTTGTGAAAATCGGACATTGGACACAGATTTCAAAAAATCTACCGAAGCCGTTTCAGAATTCGTATCGAATACGATTTCCATAACAAGAACAAACATGTATCATATACATACAGCAATACACACAATCATCCCATGAATATCATATATTCAAAATTATATAAAACATATATATTAACATATAGTCATGGCATATCATATATATGTTTATATACATCAAAAAATTGTTAAACACATAACCAAATCATCCCATTATACACGTAGCTCTGATGCCATTGAAGGGTTTCGGGCATGAAAATGCAGTGGATATAACGTAAAACAATAAAAAAAATAAAACCCTATCGCAGGATCCATGTATAACTTTGGATGATTATGGTGAAGAAGTCTGTACCTTAACAAAGCTTTCTGTATGTTGTTTAATGGAGGTCCAGAAAAGCTGAATCACAGCAACCTTTTGTTGCAAAGATCTGCTCTCTAAAGTAGTCCACACGAACGCCCGATCGTACTACGATCACCGGAGTCAGTACTAGCCGAATTGTTTGTCTCTCTCTCTCTCTCTCTCTTTCTCTTTCTCTAGCCTTTCTTGATGTTAAGCAGCTAGGGTTTTTCTCTAAAAACGAAATCTGATGATTAAACCCTAATACTATACATCATTATGTATATATAGGGGAGAGAGAGATTTTGGGCCTAACCCTAATTCATGCGATTTCTAAAACCCATTATGATTTTGGGTTATTATTATTATTATTAAATCCGAATTCTAATATAATTAATCAAGTCCCACTTAATTAATTCAATAATTAAATTCAAATTAATAATAATTCTTATTAAATTCGAATTCTAATATAATTAATCAAGTCCCGCTTAATTAATTCAATAATTAAATTCGAATTAATAATAATAATATATCTAAATTCGTAATTTAAATAAACCTCCGTTTTGACGTTCTTTGTGTGTGACCCTTTAGGTTATTATTACGTTGACAATAATTTTAATATCCAATAATAAAATTATAAACAATGAGCGACATCTAGTAATACATCTTTGCTACACAAGTAACAATAATAATTGGTGATTCAAATATACCTTTCGTGAATAATGTTCCATGTAATATAATCCATTTAACCTTATATTATAGATCAAACTCGAGGCATGTATAGTGTCATCTTCTTCAACGTTTAATCTTGGTTTCCTTGATCAATGAGTAGACTATTTAATCAAATCAATATTTGAGCATGGCCATGCATTTCATAGTCTCACTCAATCAAGAGGCCAATAATATCACTCCTAGAATTGGAGGGTTTAATCCTATATCTATCATTCATATTCCTCATACGATTCATAGCATACCCAATGTCCACCTTTATCATTACCCGGTTAAAGGTAACTTTGAGTGTAATGAAAGTATATTAATTCTCGTATAGAAATATAATGATTTTAAGTCAGAGGATCATTACATCATTATCACTATGAGATTTCTTATGACACTTATTAGTATGTAGAATCTCACGGCGGGTCTTTCCAGTGTCATGTATTCATACATATACTTATGTTCTTGACTTTAGTATCACCATACCTATGACCAATGACATGTGGTCATCTGTCAACAAACATACTAGTCTTATTGCATTACTACTGTCCTTAAATAATAATACTTGATTAGGGAATTTTAGGAATAAAATACTATTCATATAATCTCATTTTTAAGTCACGTACTTAAAGATATATATTATGTATTAATATTCTAAGGATATATATTATTCTTTCAATTTATGACGCAGTAAATAAAAACATAATAACTATTAATTAAATAATCACATAAAACGTAATCCTTAATTGTTTTCAATAAAACACTAAAAGTATTGTCTTTAGGACACCAATACTAACATCATGTCTCAAATTTCTGTCCGTGAGAGGGATTTATAATGTGGATTATTATATCATCGTGTTAAGCTGTTGCTAATATTATCAAGTGTATTTTTGTATAGACACTGTTTGTCAACTAACATTTTTGTTTAAATGAAAGGATGTGTTTAGGTAGATAATATATCGGTTTTATTACAATATCAAATATAATTGATGTCTTAAAACACCTATTAAATCATTTATTATAAATATATCGATGTTAAACATATAATAGACATCATATATAAAAAATATGTCGATATGTTTAGGTAGCTAATACATCAGTTATTTTTAAGAAATTGATGTTAAAAACAATACTCACTTTAAGCAACCAATGTTAAAGTTGTATTCAACAATTAAGGTTTTTAATAGACGGTGTCTAATATATGTTTTAACATTACTCTAAAAGTGATGTCTAAAGCCTATACTTTTAACATCGGTCAGATTTTTTGAAAGCATCATGTTTTAGCCGATGTTGTATGCAATTTTTATAGTAGTGATATCTCGAATCACTCTTTTATAACTAAAAAACACCACTATTATATTGGTAGCCATACAAAATTTAAGAGAGATTTGTTTTTCATTAAGGCTTCAAACCGAGTCCAATATCAGATCCGATGAAGTGGCGAAGATATACCTAGTGACGAGGAGATGACCAACAATATAACGTTGTTGGAGACGACCAATGCGAGCCACCAATTCAGACATCACTTTCCTTGAATATATATAAGACCTGCTCTTGTTGCCATTGTATGATTATTGATAAATATACATATAGCACTATTGTACATGTACAATAGTTTATAACAAATGCAATATTAGGCTGAGTGTCGTCTGCAAGTTACCCGACAGCATTAATGACACTGAGATATGGAACTTCGGGTCCAAAAATATCTTCATCTAGTATTCTAGGACGAAATAGATCTTTTTTAACCTCAAGTGACTGGAAACAATTAGTGTGGTTAGTGGATGAGATTTGTCCATGTAGAATTGATCAATAACCTTTTCTATATAAGTGGACTGATGAACAAATATTTCTGAAGATAAGTGCTCCACCTGTACACCTAAACCAAATTTTATCTTTCTAAGATCCTTCATTTCAAACTCATTTTTCAAATAATTAGTAGCGTTAGTAATATCTTCAAAAGTATGAACAAGATTTAAATCATCCACATAGACAATAATAATGACAAAACCATTTTGTGACCTTTTAATATCATATACAAAGACACTTGATTATTGATATATCCATCATTCAATAAATATTCACTAAGCCTGTTGTAACACATACGACAAGATTTCTTTAAACCGTATAATGATCGTTGTAATATATTAGAATATAAATGAGGAGGCTTAGTCTCCTCTAATTTTAATCCTTCAGGGATTTTCATATAAATTTTATTATCAAGTGGTCCATATAGGTAGGCTGTCATAACGTCCAGGAGACGTGTTTCTAGTTTTTTCATACAACTACTGGTATGTTTCCTGGTAATCAAATCCATCCATAATAAGAGAGTATGTTTCCTAGTAATCAAATCCAGGTCTTTGAGAGAATCCCTGGGATGCTAGTCTAGGCTTATATCTCACAATTTTATTTCCCTTATCTCGTTTTCGTACAAATACTCATCGATTCCCAACATGGACTATACTATCTGGTGTTTTTACTGTAATCCCAAATACATTTGTTTTGCGCAAGGGGTACAATTCTTCATATATTGTAACTTTTCATTTTGGTTTATCATCTCTTTGTCGACATTCTTCTACACTTTATGATTTAGTTTCGGAGTTTTCAAGAATATCACATGTCTCGGAAAAAACATATACATAATCAATTTCAGTACTCCCACGATCCAATAGTTTCCCATTATGTACATAACTTATTAAGATCTCATAATTTTCAGGTACCTTTGCTTCTATGGAAGCATGTACCGCTTTAGGGGCAATATCCTCTTTTGGAGGTAATACCACTTCTATGGTGTTGGTTACAGCCACTTCAGGGGATCGAAACTTTTCAGAAGGTAATGCCTCATCTGGGATATTTTCTAGAACATTTTCCACTTCAGGGGCAAGTCCAATCAATTTTTATTTTCATGGTATAATATTTTTTGCGCTAACAGGTTTACCACGCTTCAGCGTGATTTTGAATCATCAACCAATTCTTCAAGAACTGATTAATATTTATGGATTTCAACTCTCGTTGGAGCATTAACATCAGGTATATGTGATTTTATAATATATCTAGTATCATAAAAAGTATCTGACATTTGATTAGTAGTATTTTGCATATGAAAATTTATTTTAATCTCATTTTTACATTGATTAGTAAAAATGAAATCAAAATGACAATCAGCATAACGAGTAATGAAGGAAACACAAACTCATTAGGATTGTGATTTTAGAATTCAAAATGACAATCAACATAACGAGTAAAACATCACCAGTCAATGGTTTAAGATATATAATAATATATAAAAATCAAAACCAACATAGATACCAATTCTACTTTGAGATCCCATTTTTGTTCTTTGTGTGAAACAATAGGAACATATAATACACTACAAAAATCTTAAAGTGGGAGATATCAAGTATTTCACCGAGTACTAATTTGGGAGATTTTTATAATAAACAGATAGTCTAGCTTTGATTATGTTCCTCGCGTGTAGTATAGCATGTACCCAAACAGATGTAGGTAACTTTGCTCTTAAGAGTAAATGTGTGCAATGAGTTAAAGTCTTTTAATTAAAGACTCTGCTAAACTATTTTACGTATGCACGTGAGCCACAGAATGTTCGATCGAGATTCATACTGACCTATAGTAATCATTGATAGTTTAGAATGTAAATTCAACAACATTATCCAATCAAATTGATTTAATGGGATGATCAAGGAATTGGGCTCGTAATTTGATTATTTGAACAAGTAATCTTACAAAAACTACATTTCATGTTGAAAGTAGACATACATAAGACCATCTAGTTAATGCATCAACTGAAACCATAAATTATCTAAAAAGACTGGAGGATGGGTGAATTGGGCCACAAATATCTCCTTGAATTATTTCTAAGAATTTTGGTGCTTCGGTTTAGAGTTTCACATAGGAAGGTTGAACAATTAGCTTTCTCAAAGAACATGCTGAATAAGAAAGTTCATCACGTGGTATGGTCTTTTGATTTCTAAGAGGATGTCCTGTACAATTTTCTATAATGTGCCACATTATAGATATTCCTAGATGACCAAGTCTTTCATACTAAAGGATAAGTGATTTTGGGTCTACAGTTTTAGGAATGGTGATTGTGTGAGACTCGATATAATTTTGAAAGTATATAATCCGGACAAAATTGGGTGTAATTTTTCTAATATCTTCTTATAATCTGAGATAGTAGAAGTGATAAAAAATATTATTTTTCATCCTCACTAGTAATTTCAACATGAAAACCATTGAGACAGATATCTTTATAACTCAAAAGAATTCTATTGGATTTATTAGAGGATAAGGCATTCTGTATGCGAATTTGTGTTTCATTTGGTAGGAAGAAACAAGATTTCCCAAAACCATCTATTATACTAGATGTACCCGAAATTTCAATATACATTTCCTTTCCGTCAACTAAAGTCTGTGTCCAAACATGTGAGTTGGTTTTAGTCAACTGTGAGAAATATTTTGGGTTTTGTAAAATAGTATGAGTAGTCACACAGTCATCAATGCATATGTCTCCCATGTTTATATTGTATATATAAGTAAACAATGATTTTATTTACATAAACAAATAAAACAAGTACATGAAAATAGGTTCATAAAGTAAGTACTTGAAAAACATGAAATCATAAAGAATACATATGAAATCATAAACAAAAGCACAATCTTTAGATTTAAGAAATAAGAACCAAGTAAATCTAGAGTAATTATCAATAATAACAAACCCATATTATTTTCCTCAAATGCTTTTGTATGCTTCTGGACCAAATAAGTCTAGATGCAAGAGTTCTAATGGTTTAGAAGTTGATACCACCATTTTAGCCTTATGAGTGCTGTTGATTTTTTTGCCTAGTTGACATGCTGAGCATACTTCTGTTTTTGCATACTTCAGTTTAGGCAATCCTCTTACTAGCTTCTTGCTAGATAGCTTGTTTAGCAAGTCCATATGTGCATGACCCAATCTCGTATACCAGATATATGGATCACTGCCTATGGCACCTAAATAGCAGTCTATTTTCTACAAATCAAAGTCTAATATATATATATATATATATATATATATATATATATTTTCATCAAACTCAACCTTATGTCCATCATCATGTAATTGACTCACACTTAGTAGATTATATCTCAAACCCTTAACACAACAAATATTATTGATAGATGTAGTATTATTACCTACTTTACCTTTACCAATTATAAGAAGAGATTTGCTATATCCAATTGTTACTCCTCATCCTTTCTTAAGTTTGAGACTAATAAACTGAGACTTGTCTCCACACGTGTCTAGTACATCCGTTATCAATGATCCATTATCTTGATTTGATCTTTGCGGCAAGACACATCTACAAAACAAACAAAAACAAAACTCAACATTTTGGTACTCAAATAGGTTTGGGTCCAGTTTGTTAGTAGCAAGTATATAACAAGAATTTAAATCAGATTTCTTGATCCACCGTTGGACCATTTTAGAACCCAAATTCCTTTTTTTTTTTTTGCATTCTGTTAAACCCATTCCGGTAAGCTGTTTTCTTGTTCCAGTAAGCTGTTTTGTTGATAGCTTCATTCTGAAGCTCTTTTGAAGTTCTAGAATCTGAAATTCTAAGTCAGGTGACCTTTTCCACCATTTGTTGCATTTGTTCTAGGGCATAACATATTTGTATGGATTGCCATTCCTTCTTTCATATTTGAGAGGTTTACCCTTTTTATTGAAGTTGAAAACAACTCCTTCTCTTTGTAAGGGAACATTGATGCTTTTTATCATGAACTTGAGACCATCTTCTCCTTGAATGAATGTACCCATTCCTTTTTTGAGCCTTACTACTTTAGTTTATAAAGATTTAATCTTTTCAGCTTGCTGAGATGTAGAAACAGTAGGGTTTGATGTACTAGCAACAGACTGAGATGTACTAGCAATAGGCTAAGATTTTTCCACCTTAATAGATTTTATGATTTTGAATGTTTCCAGACATATATCTCTGGCCTCAATCTCTACCTTTAATTCTGAAATCTCATCAACAAGAGCTTTGCCTTTTTTGAGTAGAATTTTGTTGAATGCTTCAATGTGATCAACTTTAGCTTTCAGCTCCGTGATTTCAACTTCATCTTTGAATTTCTCTGGTTCTTTATCTTCAATCAATGTTTCAACCTTAGCCATCAATGCATGAACCCTCTGCTTTAGGTAGGCATTCTTCTCTGTCAACTTGTTGTGTTTTGCCTTGACTGTGTTATATTCCTCAATTAGAATATGCTTTGGTTCCTGCATGGTTAGCTATTCCAAAACAATATTATCAAAAGATAAACGAATTTTAAATGAGTTTACCTCACTTTTGTCATCCTCTAAATCACTTTCCACTAGACCATCCTCAGTAAAGCATTGAACAGAATCATCATCATTCAATCCAACCAGTGCTAGATTGACCATTTCCTCACTAGAGACATAGTCATCATAATCATCACTCCATGTCAGTAGGTCTTTTGATTTCTTCTTTCTGTCCTTGAAAACAACAGGTTGTTTTGTCTTGAGTTTTTAACAATCCTTCTTATAATGACCAGGTTTACCACATTCAAAATAAGTTTGTTCTCCTTTTGATTCTTGGGAGAATTTCTTACCTTTTGAGAAGCCTTTCTTATCCATCTTGTATTTATTACTTTTCTCTATCAACCTTTTGATTTTTCAAGACATAAGAGCAAGCTTTTCATCAGATTCTTCATCAGATTCCAGCTTGTTGTTACTAGCATATAGTGCTAGATTTTTTATTTAGGGAATTGGATTGGAAGAACCCTGAGCTTTACTTGCATTGATCTTTACTTGAAATTGCTCCAATTCAGCAAATATATCCAGAGTATCCATAATGTCAATGCATGGTGAAGATTCCAAAGAAGTGACTTTTGGCTAATATATCCAAGGAACAACACTGATGATTTTCATGTTGATTTCCTCTTAGGGAATAGTCTTGCCAAACTAATTTACACTATTCATGTTGATTTGAAATCTAGCTTGAGCTTCTCTGATTGTTTCACCATTTTTGAGCTTGAAGTTTCCATACTCATTCATGAGTTTTCTAATCTTGACCTTCTTCAAAGATTTAGAGCCTTTATGACATAGCTTCAAAGTATCCCAGATCTCCTTAGCATATTTGCATGAGGAAACCTTGTCATTTTCTGAAATGCTAAGAATAATAATGATAGTGTTCTTAGCCCTGTTGTTATAGCTCAACTTCGTTAGCTCATCAGGAGTAAGATCATCAATGTCCTTTTTTTTGCCATTAGTTTTCAGAAACTTGAATGAACCTTTCTCCGTAACTCTCTATTCCATAGGGTCTCTTTCCAGGTGAGATCTCATTCGGCCTTTCCACTAGTTATAGTTGTTAGACCCAAGTAGCAATGGTGGCCTGGAAGAAGAGTTCGTTATTGGATATGAGTCAACTATAGGATCAATAATTTCCTATTATAGAAGATATTAGTATTCCCAAATCTCTGATACCAAATGTAAATGCACCTAGAGGGGGTGAATAGTTGTTATAGGGCTGACTAGGTCCAATTTTAATATTTACCAACTATAATAGCTGACTGTTATGAAAGCAGTCTACTGTGCTTTGTATAATGGCTTACTGTTTTAAATCTGTCAGAGTGATATAGCAAGCTATTATGAATGTAATGTAGTAAAATAGTAAGATGCAATAAATTAAAGGAGGCACATGGCATTTAGCCATGTTCGACCCCTATAACTAATGGTATACTTCCTAGTCTCTTACCAACTTGGTAAGAGAATATATATTAATCAATTATATTCCAATTACAAGATTAAGATATATATCCTTTTAACCCAGTATCTGAAAGTGGCTTGCTATAATCCCTAGCAATCCTGAGCAGAATGGTTTCAGCTTGCTGTTATCTTCTTCCTTGCAATCTGTTCTTGAATGCCTGAATTCTTCGAGTCCCACTCTTGAATTTTTTGCTTCTTGAACTCTTTGTGTTGTAAAAATAACACAACTAAACCAGGTAGCTCCCTTGTTCTAACACCTAAAATCTCTTGCCACTTTAGTGATTCTCAAATATAATTCGATGAATACAATGAATGAAGAATTGATTACAACTCAAATGTATATTATCTATATAGCATGAATATAATATATATCAAGCTCGGTTAATAGAGAAAATATGATATAGCTTTTCAAATGATTAATTTAAATTAAGGATAAGATATAACATTAAAGAACAATATTAATTCAAACTAAGACATAATTATATGAGATAAGGTAGATAAAAATGTCAATTGATCTCATTATCAAGTACATCAGAGAAGTTGAGAAAAGTCTTGGATTGGATGTAAAAAACATAAAAAGTGACAATGGAACAGAATTTAAGAATTCCACAATGAAGGAGTTCTATGAATCTAAAGGAATCATACAAACTTCTCTACACCAAGAACACCTCAAAAAATGGGGTAGTTGAGAGGAAAAATAGGAGATTGATTGAAGCAGCTAGAACTATGTTGGAAGATGCTAAATTACCAACATACTTCTGGGTTGAGGCCATTAATTCAACATGCTATATTCAAAACATCTCCATAGTGAATCAAGCTCAAGGAAAGACCCCATATCAATTGATCAACAAAGACAAAAAGCCAAAAGTGGGATTTCTTCATGTCTTTGGTTGTAAATGTTATGTTCTAAGGAATCAAGGTGAAAACCTAGGAAAATTTGAGGCCAAGGTTGATGAAGCTATATTTGTTGGGTATGCACTGTCAAACATAGCATATAGAGTCTATAATCTTAGACTACACATTGTTATGGAATCTGTACATGTAGTATTTGATGATAAAAAGATTCAAGGCTTGTTTGATGAAGGAAATCATGACACACTGCAGTTTGAGAATGAATATAATGGAATAGATGAAGAAATTATTCCTATAAATTCACAAGTACTCAGAAACCCAATATCTGTTGATGTCATAGCATCAATGGATAATTTATCAGTTGACAGACATCCATCGACTGATAATGCCTCAATTGATAATTCATCAATGGATAATCAACACTCTACATCTAGAGTATCCGATTCAGGGGGAGGGTTTCAAAATCAATCCTTAAATTCAAATCAGTTTGAGTACAATACCAATTATCATGAAGCCTCATCATCAAGGCAAAATTTTCCTCCACAAAGAAAATGGAGAAAAAGTTGTCCATTTGAGTTAATCATTGAAAATGCAAAAGATGGTGTTAAAATAAGAAGTGCTACTCAAAATGAGTGTTTGTATAACAGCTTCCTATCTCAAGAAGAACCTAAAAGAACTGGTCTCAAGGATCCTGATTGGGTATTGGCTATACAAGAGGAACTCAATCAATTTGAAAGAAACAAAGTGTGGAAGCTGGTGCCCAAACCAAAAGATAGATCAGTGATTGGTACAAAATGGGTATTCAGGAACAAGATGGATGAAACTGGTACTGTGACTAGAAACAAGACAAGTCTTATGGTAAAGGGCAACTCACAAGAAGAAGAAATTGATTTTGATGAGACTTTTGCACCAGTTGCAAGGCTGGAAGCAATCAGAATATTTCTAGCTTATGCTACACATGCTAATTTTATGGTGTAACAGATGGATGTGAAGTGTGCATTTTTGAATGGATAATTAGAATATGAATTCTATGTGGAACAACCTCTTGGTTTTGAAGATCCAAATTTCCATGACTTTGTTACTATCTGCTTAGAGCACTCTATGGCTTCAAACAAGCACCAAGGGCCTGCTATGACACTCTATCTCAGTTTCTCATTGATAATCACTTCACAAGAGGTACTGTTGATAAAACTCTATTTCATAGAAATGTTAATGGCTCAATTATTCTTGTCCAAATCTATGTGGATGACATCATATTTGGCTCAACTAATGAGGGACTTTGCAAAAAGTTTGCCAAACTAATGCAAAACAAGTATGAAATGAGCATGAAGGGAGCACTAACCTACTTTCTTGGTTTGCAAGTCAAACAAGTTAAGAATTGTATTTTTATAAATCAAACTAAGTACATTTATGACTTGTTGAAGAAATTTGACTTAAGTGAATGTTCTTCTGCCAAAACTCCCATGGCCACTGCCACTAAACTTGAATTGAATACTAAGGAAGCTAAAGTGGACATTTCAAGTTATAGAGGCATGGTAGGATCATTTTTTTATTTAACTTCTAGTAGGCTAGATATAATGTTCTCTACATGCTTATGTGCTAGATTTCAGGTTGATCCTAGATAATCTCATTCAGTAGCTACTAAGAGAATTTTTAGATATCTCGAGGGTACACCAAATTTAGGTATTTGGTATCCTAGAGATTCTGGTTTTAATCTAATAGGCTACTACTCAGATTCAGATTATGCAGGTTGCAAAATAGACAGGAAAAATACTACAGGCACCTGTCAATTTCTAGGAAACAAACTTGTGTCATGGTTTAGCAAAAAGCCACACTCAGTATCAACTTCAACTGCAGGAATTGAGTACATTGCTGCTGAATGTTGCTGTGCATAAATATTATGGATGAAGAATCAACTATTTGACTATGGGTTCAACATGAATAAGATTCATATTTTCTGTCATAACACAAGTGCCATTGTCATAACTGAAAATCCAGTGCAACATTCCAGAACCATACACATTGACATAAAGTATTACTTCATTAGGGAATATGTAATGAATGGTATAGTTGAATTATATTTTGTCCCTAGTGAACAACAACTTGTGACATTTTAACCAAACCTCTAGATGAATTTACTTTTAAATTAGGTATGCTTAATTTTACTTAATCCTTAATGTTTGCTAAGTTATTTGCTTTTCTTCATGCATCCATTGTTCACAATATTCTATTGAAACAAAGTGATCAATTGATAACCGTTTTAATCATCAATGGATATTTTGCAGCTATCGATGGATATATTTGATCAATTGATAAAATATATACCTATCGATGGATATTTATCTATCGAAAGATAATTACCTTGATAATTATTTATCGATTGATAAATTGGTTATTCTGTATCAATGGATGTAATTACCCATCGATGGTAATAGAATTTCTATAGTTTTTACACATCCGTTGATTAAATCATAGTCGTTGATTCTTTACTTTATATGTTAACAGATACATATATCCAGTTGTATATATCAATCGATTGCCATTTAGAGTAATTTGCTTTAATTTCTTTATCTTTCAATGATTATATTATTAATTAAACTAACCACTCAAGTCATTTTAATCTTAAAAATATAAATAGCAATTTCATTTCTCATTTCAATCTTACTTGCTATTTTATTCTCAATACTCTGAACTCTTCTTATCTTTCTCTCTCTCTCTATCTTTCAAGAACCCTAAGTCAGTTACAATAATCTCTTGTTAAGTTCTCATCAATCTCTCTTCTAAGAATAGAAATGGATCCACAAAAGAAGATTTCATCATCAACTAGTTTCATCTATGAGCAGAAAAAATTCATGGTATGTTTAAAAGAAGAGGATGCTCCTACAGACTTTCATCCATTGATGTGGTTTTTAGGAGAATGCAAGTGAAGCACCTATAATCGTGTGTTCTTTTGTTGAAGAGCCGTGGAACTCTGCATAAGTATCACAGGATGGTAAAGTAATTTCATATACTTGCAAAGTTAATTCTTACACCATCTCCAGTGCTACTAATTCTGAATGTCTAGATATTCTCGCTAATACACTACTAGAAAAACTGCATACAACATCAGTTACCAACTGATGTCTGAGAAATTTCTGACCGATGTCTTCGCATGTGATGTTAAAAGTATATATTTTACACATCAGTTTTCAAGTGATGTTAAAAATATATATAAGACATCATCTCCTAAATAAAGACGATGTTAAAACCAATTTTGGACATCAATTTTCTTATAAAAGTCGATGTCTATAGCTATGTTTAACATCGGTTGTTTTTATAGAGACGATTTACCAATTTCTTTAAGACATCATGTTTTATTTTTATATCTGATGTCTATTACAAATTTAACATCAGTTTCTTCAATTTAAATGATATAATAGCTTATTTAAGACATCATATTTTTTAAAGACCAACTAATGTCTTTGTAATTTTAGACATCAAATTTCTTTTATAAAATATTGTTAGATATACTATTACACATCACTTTAAAAAAATTGTGATGTCATTTCTTTAGGTTCAGATGACAGTGTCCTGTGTACATTGATATATATTAGCCAAAATCAATTCAACCAACTAACAAACTTATTCAACCACAACCAAACTCCAGAAAAAAACTGCTGCCACAAAAAGAAATTTAAATTACCAAACTCAATTGATGTTAGGGATATATTCATTTGATGATGTACAAAATACTAGAACAGGGTCTAGATTAGTTTATCTGTAATAAGTCTTTCTAGTCTCTGAAATGAATAATCAGAGTCTAGATGGTCAACATTCATGTTACTTGTACTTAGAAGAATTTCTGTAGAAAGTGAAACCAGAGTCTGCATGAAGATCAGAGTCTGGAAGGTGATCAGAGTCTATAGACTATCAGAGTCTGTGATCTATCAGAGTCTACATGTGATCAGAGTCTGAAGATCATCGGAGTCTGAAGATTTCGGAGTCTATACAGTTGAGGATAAATTTGGAAGAAGATCACAGGAATGGAAAGTCATCGAAGATCAAGATAAATATATTGCAGATATGTTATGGGAAAGAAAGAGAATTCTAGAAGGAAACTGTCAACTAATAATTAGGAATTCTATTCCTATTGTAATTTATCTTTCTGTTATTAGTTGATAGGCAGCTCTCTATATAAACTCTATGTAACCTAATTGTAAAAGTGTGGAAGTCGAAGCATAATTATCTGAGTGAAATTCTGTGAGAGCATAGAAATAGAGAGAGTTGCTGTGATAAACACATATAAGCTGCTAGGGTTTGTGTACACCCTAGGAGAGTTTTGTATTCACAAATCAATAATACAAAACAGTACTTATTCATATTTTTGTGTTTGAGTTTGTTCTTAATTTGATTTTAAATCGGGCAGAAAAGACATACAAGTATTCAACCCCCCCTTCTACTTGTACGACTGGGAAAATAATTGGTATCAGAGCCTAACGTTTAAAATCGATCAAAGATGTCTGGAAACAAAGATGGCAATTCTAAGATTCCTATGCTTAAGAGAAACGAGTTCTCCCACTGGAAGGTTAAGATGCTGCACCATCTGGAAGCAACAGACCCTGACTATCTTGACAGGATTAATGAAGGACCCTTTGTGCCCTTAAAAATTGTGCCTCAAATCAATGAGGAAGGCAAAATAACTGAAGAACACCTCGTTGAGAAACCAAAGGCTGAATGGACAAAAGAGGACAAAGAAAATGTCCTTAAGGAGGCAAAAGTAAAGAACATTCTCTTTAACAGTTTAGATTCTGTTCTAACTAACTGTGTCATATCATGCAAGACTGCTAAGGAGATGTGGACAAAACTTGAGGTGCACTGTCAAGGGACTAAAGATGTCAAGAAGAATGCTAGGTCTTTGCTCATTCAAGAGTATGAGTACTTTGAAGCAAAATCTGGAGAATCTATCACTGAGATGTATGATAGGTTTACAAAACTCTTGAATGAGATGGCTATGCTTGGTAAGGTTTATGATTTTGAAGATACGAATACCAAGTTTCTGAGAGCACTTCCTGAAGAGTGGGACAATAAGACTACAGCCATAAGAGAAGCTAGAGATTTGGATGAACTAACTCTAGAAGAATTGTATGGCAGACTCAAGACATATGATTTGGAGATGCAACAGAGAAAGAATAAGAAGTCTGTAAAGACAAAATCTGTGGCACTCTTGATGGAGTCTGAGAAAGAATAACAGGAACCATCCACAGAAGCAAGAATCAAGGATTCAAGAAAGAAGGGTAAAGCTGCTGTGGAGTCAGAGTCTACTGACACAGACTCTGATTCTGATGAAGAGGTTGATCTTAGTCAAATGATGGCTATGTTTGCTAAAAATTTCAAAAGAATGAAATTCAACAAAAGAACTGGCAAATTTAGCAAAAGGCCATCATTCAAGAAGGAAGATGAAAAGGTTGAGAAGAGCAAGAGTACAATTATCAAACTTGACAAAGCAAAGGTCAAATGTTTCAACTGTGGAATATTGGGGCACTTTGCCAGTGAATGCAGAAAGTCAAAAAGCCAAGGAAAAGCACTTCTATCAACAGGAAAGGACTGGGCAGACTCAAGCTCAGAGGATGAAATTGATTATGAAAATCTAGCACTAATGGCATCCTCCTCAAGAAAATCACAGTCTCCCAAAGAACCCTCATCTCCTAAAACTCAGGTATCAATCTTTACTCCTGAATCCTTAATTAATTTGGACTCTTATGGCATAGAGATTGTGAAAAGTGAGGTTAATAAAATAATGACAACATGTAGGTCTCTCACTAGTGAAAGTGAAAGGTTGAGAGAAGAAAATTTAGCCTTAACTAAAAGGAATTGTCTTGTAGAATCTGAGTTATTATTAATGGAACAATACAAAAAGGATTCTGAGAAATATAGTCATAACTACACTGAAATTTTGAAAGCCTATGACTATGTTAGGAAAGAACTAGAAGAAGAAAGGCTTAAGTTTAAGGTTTGGACAGACTCTGGAAGAAAAGTTCAAGAAATTCTCAATAATCAAAACGTGTGTCAAACTGCTGGTCTAGGCTATGACAAGAGTCAAGACAAAAGACCTATTGTTGAGAATGATAACAATGAAGAAGCTAGCAAAATCAATAAGACTAAAGACAAAAGTACATTTGTTCCTGTTAAGTTTGTGATCCCTAAAGAAAAAACTGAACCCACAAACTCATCTGTCAATAGTCCCCCTGTTGTTGACAAAAAGACAGATGAAACAGGGGCAAATAACTCTAAGAAAATTATAAACATAGGGTACTTGTCTAAGTCTAAGTTGAAAGAAAGGCTAGAGAACTTATCAGAGTCCATCAAAACTAGGAGAAATAGGAATGGTAAGGAAGGCATCAATAAGGCTAATAATTATCAAAAAGATCCTAATGCTCCTAGAAAGAAGTGTTATAGATGTGGCAACCAAAACCATTTAGCCATAGATTGTAAAACAAAAATTGAGAAGAAATCAGAGTCTAGTCCTTCTCAGACTCTGAAAAGTCACTACATACCACAGAAACCATGTTATCACTGTGGTAGCATATTTCATTCTATATATATGTGTAGGGACTATCATGATTTGTATTACAATTTTTATGAGCTAAAATCTTCTATTGATAAAAGTTGGTATGACACTGTTAAGACTCCACCACAGTCTAGAGCAACAAAAGAGACAGGTAAGCCAAATGTGAAAATTATTAAGCCTGTTTCTCCTAAAATTAGCAGAAAAGGATCCAAAACTATTTGGGTCCTCAAAACATCTAACTAGTTGCTTTATGTATGCAGGGAACTAGGGTAAAGAAAGTAACCCTAATCCTGGACAGTGGATGCTCAGGACATATGACTGGAAAGAAATCCCTGCTTACAGACTTTGAGGAAATGGCTGGCCCAGAAGTATCCTTTGGAGATGGCAACAAAGGACAAACACTGGGATATGGCAAGATTGTACTTGGGAATGTCATCATTGAACAAGTAGCTCTAGTTGACGGCTTAAGGCACAATTTAATAAGCATAAGTCAACTTGGAGACAAAGGTTACCATACTGGCTTTGACAATAAAGAGTGTCTTGTGACTCACAAAGAAACAAGCATTGTGGTTTTCAAAGGACACAGACATGGTAACATTTATGAAGCCAGCTTGGAGGATTGCATAAACAGTGAAGTCACATGTCTATACAGCAAGGCCTCAACTGAAGAAAGCTGGAAATGGCACAAGAAACTGTCACACATCAACTTCAAAACACTCAACAAGTTGGTTAAACAGAATCTTGTAAAAGAATTACCACAGGTTGATTTTGTACAAGATGGACTTTGTGAAGCATGTCAACTTGGAAAACAAAGGAAATCATCCTTCAAGAGCAAGACAATAAATACCATTTCTGAACCCTTTTATTTACTACATCTTGATTTATTTGGTCCAGTAAATGTTATGTCAATTAACAAAAATAAATATACTCTTGTTATTGTAGATGATTTTACAAGATTCACATGGGTTTTCTTTCTACATTCAAAGGATGAAGCTTCTCAATACATAATAGATCATATCACTTTTCTGGAAAGAAAATCAAAGAAAATAGTAAGAATTCTGAGGAGTGACAATGGTACTGAATTCAAGAATTCAATCATGGAGAACCACTGTGCATCAAAGGGAATTACTCAACAATTTTCTGCACCAGGAACTCCTCAACAAAATGGAGTTGTGGAAAGAAAGAATAGGACACTCATAGAAGCTGCCAGAACAATGTTGGCAGAGTCTAAGCTGCCAGTATATTTTTGGGCTGAGGCAGTCAATACAACATGTTTCACTCAAAACTGCACTCTAATAAACATGCATGGAAAGACTCCCTATGAAATGATAAAGGACAAGAAGCCAAGTGTAAAACACTTTCACATATTTGGATGCAAGTGTTATGTACTGAAAGTACATCCTGAAAATCTAAGCAAATTCGAAGCCAAGGCAGATGAATCAATCTTTCTTGGATATGCATCGAACACAAAAGCATTCAGAGTGTTTAATCTCAGAACCAAAATTGTTATGGAATCTATTCATGTTGCATTTGATGATAAAAAGTTTACAGAATTGCAGGATGAGTCAGAGTCTACAACACTGGAATTTGAAAATCTAAAAAGTTCTGAGATAAATGAAGAAGAAGAGGATGAAGACCCTAGAATAAATCCTGAACTAACACAGGAACCTGCACATTCTGAGGGGGAGCCAGAAAATTCAACTCCAAATAATTCAGAGTCTAACAGGTCAGGGTCTACCCAGACAGAGTCTATCTAGACAGAGTCTAGACAGATAGAGTCTAACTCATCAGGGTCTGGATCAAGCAACTCTAAACTCTTGTCAGAGTCAAGCAATTTAGGGGGAGCCTCTTCATTTGAATTTCACTCAAATACAGAAGATGCAAATGACTTAGAGGGAGTTTCAAGTTCAAGAACCAATCTTCCACCTGCTAGAAAATGGACAAGGAATCACACTCCTGATTTAATAATTGGTGATCCTGAGAGTGGTGTACAAACAAGAACAACCACTCAAAATGAATGTCTTTATAGCTGTTTTCTCTCAAAGAATGAACCCAAAAAAATTGAGGAAGCCTTGCAAGACCCTGATTGGATTATTGCAATGCAAGAAGAATTGAATGAATTTGAGAGAAATAAAGTGTGGAAACTTGTACCAAGACCTAGAAATAGATCAGTGGTTGGTGCAAAATGGGTGTATAGAAATAAACTTGATGAGAATGGAACTGTAGTAAGAAATAAAGCAAGGCTAGTTGCAAAAGGATACTCACAGGAGGAAGGAATTGACTATGATGAAACTTTTGCACCAGTAGCAAGATTGGAAGCTATTAGAATGTTTCTAGCCTTTGCAGCTCATTCAAAATTCAAGGTGTATCAGATGGATATGAAAAGTGCTTTCTTAAATGGAGAATTGGAAGAAGAAGTCTATGTGGAGCAACCACCAGGATTTGTTGATCCAAAGTTTCCTGATCATGTTTACAGGTTAGACAAGGCACTATATGGATTAAAGCAAGCACCTAGAGCATGGTATGAAACTCTTTCAAAATTCCTTCTTGAAAATGGATTCACAAGAGGTATCATTGACAAAACTCTCTTTATTAGAAAATATAAAGGTGATATTTTGCTTGTCCAAATTTATGTTGATGATATTATATTTGGATCTACTAATGATAATCTCTGTGAAAAGTTTAGTCAACTAATGCAGTCAAATTATGAAATGAGCATGATGGGAGAATTAAACTTCTTTTTGGGGCTTCAAGTCAAACAGAATGATGATGGAATTTTCATCAATCAAACAAAGTATGTAAAAGAACTGTTGAAAAAGTTTGATATGCAAGATGCTGCATCTGCTAAAACTCCCATGTCAACAGCTACTAAGCTAGACTCTGACCCAAAGGGTAAGAAAGTTGACAACACTAGTTACAGAGGTATGATTGGCTCATTGTTATATTTAACTGCTAGTAGACCAGATATAATGTTTGCAACTTGTCTGTGTGCTAGATTTCAAGCTGACCCTAGAGAATCACACTTAATAGCTGTGAAAAGAATTTTTAGATATCTCAAGGGGGCACAAACTCTTGGACTTTGGTATCCTAGAGAGTCAGATTTTATACTAATTGGCTATTCAGATTCTGACTATGCAGGATGCAAAGTAGATAGGAAAAGCACAACAGGACAGTGCCAGTTTCTTGGCAACCGATTAATTTCCTGGTTTAGCAAGAAACAACAGACTGTATCAACCTCAACAGCTGAGGCTGAATACATTGCAGCTGGAAGTTGCTGTGCTCAAATCCTGTGGATGAGAAATCAATTACTTGATTATGGACTAACATTCTCAAATATTCCTATGTATTGTGATAATACTAGTGCTATTAAAATTGCAGAGAATCCAGTCCAACACTCCAGAACAAAGCACATTGATGTCAGGTATCACTTTATTAGAGAACATGTTGAAAATGGTACTGTGACACTTCACTATGTTCCAACAGACAGACAGATTGCAGACATTTTAACAAAACCGCTTGATGAGTCTACCTTTCTCAGACTGGTAGGTGAATTAGGTATGTTAAATATATAAGTGATCAAAAATTACAAGAAGCAAGGTATGTACTTTAATAATAGTCCCTGTCTTAACACACTGTGATTAATTATTAGTGCAACATTTTGTTTGGTATTTTACCTTGACAGAGTCTAGACTCTGACGAGTCTGTAGACTCTGAAAGTCAGTAGACTCTGAGAAAATTATCGCCTAGACTCTGAAACGGTTAAAATTCGCGCCTGCAGACTCTGATTGCATTTAAAATGTTCAAATGACTTGAAATAGGCGGTAACAGTTATTTTTTGACCGGCGACAGGCTGTAGACTCGTGTGTATTGTATGCAACTTGAACAAAATAGAATTTTTCATACAATTTACTCACTTGTTTATTGCAATTGATTTCTAAGGCAAAAATATTCACAGAGCTTTTTACGAACCCTAGCTAAATTCTTCAAGCTTCTCCATCACTTTCAACTCAACAACTTTAATGGCTGCCGTTTCTACTGTCATGAGAGGACCCAAGGCGATTGCGTTCACATTTGGGGATTTCGAGTTCATGACCACAAATCATGTTGCTGCTCTTGGAGAAAAAAAAGGGGTAGACGCTGACTACTACCCTGTGATGGATTTCTTGGAACAATCCGAGCTACACTACATACTCAAGGCATCACCAGTCATTCACATGGATGCTGTATCACAAGCATGGAGCACTGCAAAGGTAGTTGATCCTTCTCAGGATCAACGAGGTAAAATAATGTTTAC
This sequence comes from Oenanthe sinensis, assembly GCA_028671895.1. NCBI lineage: Eukaryota > Viridiplantae > Streptophyta > Magnoliopsida > Apiales > Apiaceae > Oenanthe > Oenanthe sinensis. The sequence goes on from CM053806.1 coordinate 26,564,990, forward strand.
CTTTGGTTCGACTACATTTGATGTCACTGCAGATGTGCTTAATTCTGTGTTTAAACTGCCTGTTAAGTCTACTTTTGATGAAATTGTATCTGATGATGACATTAAAAACATGTTTAAGGCAATAGGTTATTCTGCTAGCTTAGATAACATGAGCAAGATAACTAGGCCTTACTTAAGGAAAGAATGGTCATTTTTCTTCGATCAAATTGCTAAGTGTTTTACTGGTAAGTGTAGTGGATTTGATGCTATTACTGCTATTACTTATCAAATTGGTCATAGTCTCCTATTTGATAGAATAATCAACATTGGTGATATGTTGCTCACTCAAATGGGAGCAAAATTAAATAATGTGCATGAGGGGAGAAAGAAAGTCTACTATCATAGATTTCTTATGATTCTCCTCAATCACTTCATTCCTGACATGTCAACCAAGTTGGCAGCTGATTGCTGTGTGCAGGCATACAAACAGCAAAGGAGGATATTCTCTGACATTAAGAGAATTGATGACAAAAAGAAGAGTCTACCTGCAATGACATATCCACAGGTAATGCAGGTAAAACTCTCATCCTACAAACCTTCTATCTACAATGCTTCATTTTTTGGTGGTGAAATGGTGCAGGAACAAGTAATGGAGAGTCCCCCTGCACCTACCCAAGTCACCCAATCCCCTTCAATTATACAATCTTCCAAACCAAAATCCAAAAAGAAACCAACCTCTGGTGTCTCTCAATAGGCACCAGTTGTAAAGAGGAGAAAATTGATTCAATCTAGGCTTATAGATGAGCACAGTGATGAGGAGCTCAATCCACTAGAGAAGCAAGTTGTTGAAGGACTTTCTTTGCTAAAGGAAGGTCATGATACACTTGATTCTAACCTTCAAGCCAAGTCTGTAGACTCTCAAAAGGCTACAGACTCTGAAAAACCTAGGGAAGCACCTCAGGATTCTCACATTGAGTCTCCCGAGAAATCTTTTGCTAAGAAGTACAGAAGGTTAAGGAAGGCTTATTCTGCACACACACACAAGCCTGTTATTATTACTAACCCTATTTTGCAGGAAACAAATGCTCCCAAGGCTCCTGCAGAGCCAGACTCTGAAATCAAGAAAACACCTGAACCAGAGTCTAATGTTGAGTCAGAGTCTAGACTGCCTTTAGACTCTGATCATGACACATTTTGGGAAGGAATGCCATTGGATGCAGCCTCATGCCTAATTGATGAGATCATTACTCCAAATGATGAGGCACTAATATTCTTATATCCTTTGGTGGAATCAGTTGAAGATCCAGAGCAATATCAGACTAAATCTCAAGTCTTGGATTTTCTTTCAACCTATGAAGCCCTAAGGAAGAGAATGGAACAGGAGCTACAAATGTCTGCACAGGATGTGGTCAAAAATCTTTACAGCTACCTATTCAACTCTTCATTCCAAGAACAAGCAGCTGGGCTCATAGAAGGCAGAACTAATGAAGTTCTCAAAGCACTAGGTGTGCCAGACTCTGAACAGCAAATTACAAAGAAGCCTAAAAAGCTTAAGGTCCACAAAAGGAGAGCATCAGAGTCTGTTGCTGAGTTGGAAACTGAGATTGAGCAACCAGTTTTTAACTATGAAGCAATTTGGGATAATGGAGTTACCTACAGGACAGCCATTCAATGGATCTCTCAAATTCAACCTCTGTCAAGACAGGTGGCTGACTATCTTGTCCATAATATAGGTACAATTTCCAACAAATACATCTATCCAACCTACCAAAGTAGATTGGATCAATTTAAGGGCACATATTTTCAAAGAGTAAGAAGGGAACTGCAGGACCTCTTCAATCTCACAGATGCCCAAGCAATCAATGCAATCCATCTCAGGGCCTTTCATCACAAGTTGGATGCATTTCTTCTTGAAGAATAACAGGAGGTAGCAGGTGGTGCAAGGCAGTTGGAGGATGGGATTAGTGCACCAGTGGTGACTAGTGATAGAGATGCTCAGTCTACCTCACCCACACAAGAACCACCTAGTCAGAGGTTGGGTGATAGTGGGGCAGGGGAGTATGCTGTTGAGCCCTCCTTGACAACTCACCAAAGAGATGATGAGAACCCCAGTGATATGGGAGGACAGACTCTGATGGATGCTCATGAAGAAATTTCCCAATCTATTCTATCAGAGTCTATCCACCTTGAGGGGGAGTCTCATGCACAAACAGTCAAAGATGGTGACACTCAGACTCTGGCTTCTAATGAAGTCATGCTGAAGCAGTCAGAGTCTAGAGTAGACCCTGAGACTGGAATACTGGAGCCAACAGACTCTGAAAAGAGAGAAGATGCTAGTAAGGGTTCAGAATCTGTTGATGCTCACCCCTTGGTGGAAACCCCTAGACTTCAGACATTTGAAGGGGTTCCCCTCCATCAAGGTGGTTCAGGTATTGAAGCACCATTTTTATCTCTCAACCCCTCTTCTGTAGGTTTATTGAGTGCACCCTCCAAATTGAGTGAAAAAATTTCTGAGAGGCTGGCACTGGACCAGGCAAAAGGAGAGGTAGATAAGGCTGTAGAGAGCCTGAGTGAGATTGAGAAAGTGGGTGTCCAACCCCACTGTGAGCATGAGAGATTAGGGTATCCTGAACCTAGCTTTACTTATTGGGATCAAGATTTTCCAAAGAGTTGGTCCAATGTGTTGGAGCAGGGGATGGATGACAATTCACTATGTCTGATTGTGCAGATTGGCAAACAGGAGGAGGCTCTTGCTGCTCAGAAATCATTTACACAGAGACCCCAACTTCACCTGGTGGATTCTCTAGCAAGGAGAGCAGATAGAGTCATGGAGGCTTTGGTGGATAACCCTGTCATTTTCACTGAGGCTGCAACATTGAAGTCAGAAGAACCTCTTTTAAAAATGCCTATAAGGGCTAGACTTCCAGAGTCTACAGTCTCTGATCACTCTCAGGAGGAGTCAGGGTCTATAGTCCCGTTTGCAGTTTCGGAGTCTACACCACCACCAGAGTCTACACCTCCATTCACAAAGCCAGAGCCTGTTGCTGAGGAATGCAATTCTGCAGATGATGATCTTGTTACTCCTTCTTTTATCTATTTTAATCAGGTGTTTCCTCAGTCTTGGGAGTCTGCATAGCAACGAGGCATCAATGATAAAGATTCTTTTGAGTGTATTTTGGATATTCATCTTTCTGAGAGACTTAAGGCTTTTCAGAAAAAATCTTTTCAATAGGAACATGGTTACTATCCTGGTGAAGAAGATCAAGTCTTAGATGGAGCTGTTAAAGCTAAGCTGCCTGATGTTGCTGCTCAATTATCCAGTGTGGTCCAGGACATTTCTCATATTAAAACAAAGCTCACTGGTGTTGATAATACAACTTCTCTGCTCAATACAAGATTTGACAGAATTCACTCCCTTCAATTATCCAAAGAGGTCGCTTTTAAAGATGCTCTAGCTGCTATCACTACCACTCAAGCCTCTCTTCAAACTACAATTTCTGATTTGACCACAAAGGTTGATTCAGTTATTGCAGCCCAGGCCAATATCTCCACTGTTCTTGAGCAGATTCTTTTGGCTGTCACCAGTAATGATGATGTCAAAAAGGGGGAGAAGGTGAAGCAAGGTGAGTCCTCCAGGAGACATAAGGATGAGGGATGCAAGAATCAATCAAAGGGAATTAAAAGGAGGAGAGATGGTGATGATGGAGATAGTTCTCATGGTTCTAAGGGTCCTGATGGTGTGCAACAAAAGCAATCTGGAGTAGTAAGAACTCCAACACATCAGTCAGGGACTAGACATGGGAAATCAGAGTCTAAGTCAGACTCTGATAAGCAAAGAAAGAAGTCAGACTCTGATCAAACTCAAGAACCTTCATACTGGAAGTGTAGTCAATCAAATCTGCAACTTAGAGCTAAAAAGAAGATAGGTCTTGGAGGATTTGAAGAATCTGACATTGATAGAACATCTACTCTAACCAGGGATCCTCAATCCTTGACAGATAGGCAGTTTGAGAAGATCACTCAGAAGCACTTAAATAAAGTGGTGTCTGCTCAAATTGTGTATAATGTTTTTGAAACGAAGATACAAGGAGGTCAGGGAGGTACAGAAAAGGTGAAGAATGAGATGCTGGTTTACTTCTTAGAAGGTGGAAGTGTAAGATGGATTAGTCAGTCAAATTTTATCTTTTTCAAACAGGCTGAGGAACTACAGTATATTAGATTCCTACTTCAAATTGCTTATGAAGTTAACAAGAGCAAAGAAGCTGTCACACACAAATGGTTCAAGGAGATTGATAGGAAGCTGATTTTGCACAAATAGGCAAATCGACAAATGGGCAAATTTTCTTTAAAATATGTTGATACTGAGGGAAATGATCAAGTCATTCCATTGGAGGAAAAACAGATTAAATTTCAAGAAGGTGTGGGTCATTACTTTGGGTTTCAGCCTATGAGTGGGAAAGTTAGTGTTCTGATGTTGAAGGACTTAAAAGATCAAGAAAGCAGTGCAAATGATCTGAGAGCAGCTTACTGTCAAATTAAATGTTCAAATGAAGAAATGAAGAAATTAAAGAAGTTTGTTGGTGAAGCTCTTGCAATTGTGGAAGAAAATATGCTAAACTCATTTTTGAAGAACAATCCAGCCTTTGAGAAGATTAAATGAGAAGTAATTCTTTTTTTTTTAATTCTTTTATACTGTTCTAGATTATAAGTTTTATTCTTTAGTTTTGACATCATCAAACCTTGATTTATGCTTACATTTTATAAAGCATAAATAGGGGGAGATTGTTAGGGATATATTCATTTGATGTTGTACAAAATACTAGAACAGGGTCTAGATTAGTTTATCTGTAATAAGTCTTTCTAGTCTCTGAAATGAATAATCAGAGTCTAGATGGTCAACATTCATGTTACTTGTACTTAGAAGAATTTCTATAGAAAGTGAAACCAGAGTCTGCATGAAGATCAGAGTCTGGAAGGTGATCAGAGTCTATAGACTATCAGAGTCTGTGATCTATCAGAGTCTACATGTGATCAGAGTCTGAAGATCATCGGAGTCTGAAGATTTCAGAGTCTATACAGTTGAGGATAAATTTGGAAGAAGATCACAGGAATGGAAAGTCTTCGAAGATCAAGATAAATATATTGCAGATATGCTATGGGAAAGAAAGAGAATTCTAGAAGGAAACTGTCAACTAATAATTAGGAATTCTATTCCTATTGTAATTTATCTTTCTGTTATTAGTTGATAGGAAGCTCTCTATATAAACTCTATGTAACCTAATTGTAAAAGTGTGGAAGTCGAAGCATAATTATCTGAGTGAAATTCTATGAGAGCATAGAAATAAAGAGAGTTGTTGTGATAAACACAGAGAAGCTGCTAGGGTTTGTGTACACCCTAGGAGAGTTTTGTATTCACAAATCAATAATACAAAACAGTACTTATTCATATTTTTGTGTTTGAGTTTGTTCTTAATTTGATTTTAAATCGGGCAGAAAAGACATACAAGTATTCAACCCCCCCTTCTACTTGTACGACTGGGAAAACAATTGATATATATATCATTACCAACAATCAAAGTAACACATCCACATAAATAAACATCGCTAGATAAAAGTACTTCAATCCAAACAAAATGGAAATTAACCATTCAACTAAACAACCTTAGCATATTCCAAAAAAATATTATACCAGCAAGTTCAAACTAAATTTATAATATGATGAGCATCAAATTTCTTATCAGCATATCTTCGATACACATAATTAAAATATTTACATCATGTCTTCAATATATGCGATGGTATCAAAGCGAACCTCAGCCAGTTCTTCCATTGTGTAAGACTTTTGAATCTTCATCGCCCACTAAAATATAACAAAATAGAAGAAATAAATTACCATGCATATAATCTATCCCAGAGTCCATGAATTGCATAATCAATTTATCCTTGGCTCGTTGAAGGCATTCATCCCGTATATCCCAGCAACAACTGAGACAAATGTCATAATTACAGTTTGGACACCTTCTGTGAAAGTCAGCGATAGAAGTTCTACAGTTGTTGCTACATGTAGCAAATTGGACAAGTCGACTTCTTCACTAAAACCAATAAAAATTAGTAAAAGAGTTGAAAGTTCTGTAAACATACCAATACATACGTTCATCTGATTCACAGTTTGCAGATTGCACTTCTTTCTCTGACATCTGTAGTCCTGCTTATCGAATACAGGTAGGAGTCAGTAAAAAAATATCAGTACATAATCCTGGAAATAACCTCTGGTACATAAGTTGAAGTTCTACAATTATAGATATCAATTGTCCAAACCCATCTTTAGTCTAAACATCATTAGCAGAAAGAAAATAAGCCCAGTCTCGGCAATGATTAAACTGTTTCAATTTATTAAATTATCACATTGACACAATGATGTTTTCAAGATAGCACAATCATGAAAATTATCAAATAATTGATATATAGAGCCATGTTGTCAGCATAGCTGTATTTAATTTTAAGCAATTGACAGCATAGCATCCAACTCTATGAGCAATGGAATGCAACCAAAGAAAATTGTTAAGACCACCAAACAAGTCAAGTGGGCAACTTAAGAAGATACCTGTAATCTATGCTTCTATACGCTTTTCCATCAATTGATCCTCGTTAAATTATTTTAGAAATGGAAGAAGCTTTTGTATGATGTATTTGGAGTACCGAATTTTTTCTACACGGCTGAATTCCAACTTGAATCTCTCCATGTCCTATAACAGACCAAAACAAGTATTGTCTATAACTTATATCTATTGTTAAATGAAGAGCATCTAACAAGCATAAAACAACAAACAAGGAGTATGAAAAGATACTCCTTTTCTAACAGCAACTTTACATGAAGAGCACGACGCAACGGTCTAACAGGACCTTTTGTAGCAAGTGAACCAAGCCACGGTATGTGTCTCCAGATTAGTTTCCCATTGCAACCAGCATGAATCATGGTACCACCAAGCACAAGCTCAATGTACCACATGTCAGGATTCATCTGCCACAGAACAAAGCCACCAGATTCTGTTGCTTTAGAAGAATTTCTGCTATTTACAACCTTCTCAGCTGTCTCGCTTTCAAACGCTAACATTTCCACCTTTCCCGTTGCATATTTATTGTGAATACAGTTTTGAAACTTCTTCCCTCCAGATGCTGCTATGTACTGTTGCAGTATTTACTGAGCAAATGAAGTTTCCTACACAATGTTACATCAAATTAATATACAAGTTCATATTTATCAACTACTCTTCAAACTATAACTTTAACCTCCTTGTTTAAGAACAATCACAAATACTTTGATGGCAACATCAATTAATTAGATAACAAACAAATAAATATATGCATAATGAATTTTATACAAATATCAAGAAACAAATTGCGAATAGAAAACCCATCATCTTAATGCAAAAATGAACCTAAGATGACCAACAATAGATAACTTATATCTATTGTTAAATGAAGAGCATCTAACAAGCATAAATCAACAAACAAGTAGTATGAAAAGATACTCCTTTTCTAACAGCAACTTTACCTAAAGAGCACAACGCAACGGTCTAACAGGACCTTTTGCAGCATGTGAACCAAGCCACGGTGTGTGTCTCCAGACTAGTTTCCCATTGCAACCAACATGAATCTTGGTACCACCAAGCACAAGCTCAACGTACAACATGTCAGGATTCATCTGCCACAGAACAAAGCCACCAGATTCTGCTACTCTAGCAGAATTTCTGCTCTTTACAACCTTCCCGGCTGTCTCGCTTTCAGACGATAACATTAGCACATTTCCCGTTGCATATGCATTGTGAATACAGTTTTGAAACTTCTGCCCTCCAGATACTGCTATGTACTGTTGCAGTATGTATTGAGCAGATGAAGTTTCCTACACAATGTTACATCAAATTAGCATACAAGTTCATATTTATCAACTACTCTTAAAATTATAACTTTAATCTCCTTGTTTAAGAACAATCACAAATACTTTTATGGCAACATTAATTTTAATTAGATAACAAATAAATAAAGATATACATAATGAATATTATACAAATATCTAGAAATAAATTGCCAATAGCAAACCCATCATCTTAATGCAAAAATGAACCTAAGATGACCAACAAAAGCAGTATTAGTGTCAAAAGAAACAATCCAAGTTCAGAAGATAAATATCACCATCACTAGAATTTAAGAATATGTTGATGACCGCATACTAGTAAGACTCCTTCCTCTCTGCCATGACCAAAGTCATGGAATCGAATCCTCATTCCCCCACTCCACATGACATTGGTTCAAAACCTTATACGGCCTCCTCGCAACCAAGAAGCTAGGGTTTTGAAAATAGGAGCTTGGAATCGCCTACTTAACCCCAAACGAATTATTACTAACCAATCTTAGCTTCGAAAGTTAGGGTTTTGAAACTCGATTTGTAAATCTAGGGTTTTGAACTGTGGCCAAAGATTTGGGAGAGAGATGATGAGATGATAAGATATGAGAGATGAAGATATGAGAGATGATGTGTTGGTGAGATGGTAGAGAGAGAGGGTTGAGAGAGAGGGTTGAGAGAGAGAGAGAGAGTGTGGGTCGAGAGAGAGAGAGAGTGTGTGTGTGTATTTGGGGGGGAAGTGATTTTTTTCTAAGCTGCGGGGAATTATTTGTGTAATAAGCTGGGGGAATAACTGGGAGAAACCCCCAACTGATGAATAAATTAGGAATATGCTAGCTACTATGAATTATGCTACATCTGAAGCCAGTTTAGGTGAAATTGTTAGAAAGAATCTTAGGAAATAGTGGAGCTACTTCTTTGATGCTATTATTAATGTATTTTCTGGAAAGATAACTAATTTTGATGTAATTACCACAAGTATGCAAGAAGTTGCTTATTTTATCCTATTTGATAATTATTTTGATTTTAGCACACTGCTCCTAAATGAATTAATTGCTAAATTAGGAAATAAAGCATCTAGAAAGAACAACATTTACTTTGCTAGATTTTTTATGTTTTTGATTAATGCTGCTATTGGAGAATATGAGATTACTGCAGAGATGAAAACATTGGAGCCATGGACTCAGAACAAATGGGTCTTCAATGATTTAGTGAGAATCAAGCTACATACTAGCTAGTTGTGCCTTATTTATCCTTCCTTTGTAAAGGTATATCTCAAAACTCACAACATTCCTTTTTTGATTTAGAAATCTCACATTCTTTGCCTTCTACAACAATGGAGGGAGATGGAAATGGCCCCATCCCTCCTACCCAAGTTGCACAACCTTCTAAATCCAAATCTAAGAAAACCACTTCAGGAGTTTCCCAATAAACTACTATTGTAAAATCCATGAAAAGAAAAAACACTGAGGTGAGTGTGAAGGTGGCAAGTGAGGATGAGGGAACTGACCAACATCAAGAAAGCCATGAGAATAAGGATGGTAAGGTGAGAATGTCCAACCAGCCACCAGCCCAATCTCTCAAAAAATTGAGGTTGTGATAAAGGATTTAAACACATCCCTAGTTGCACCTTCTCAACAAAGTGTAGGTATTGAAAAGAGGTCTCAACCAGGACCATCTGAAGGGAATAAGGGATACAAAGTAGTTCAACCCTACAAGAGGAGTGTTGGTGAGATTACGAAGCTATATGAATAGTAATCGTGATAACTCAACACTGGAACATGACAAGTAAATAATACTACATCTACACAGAAATCAGGAAAAAAGGAAGATAAGGCAAATATAGTGAATCAAGACTGTAGAAGAAGTTTTGAAGTCTACAACAGGTCATTGAAAGAAGTTCATTTATATGTTCACGCCTTTGTGAAGAATAATGGTTAAAGACTTTCATGGTTTCAGAAGTGTTAAAGATTCAGTATAAAAGTGCCACTAGAAGATTTCAGTGTATTAGCATTGATCGAAGATAAACAGTGTTCGAAGCATAGAAATGTAGAAGAATTGAAGACAGGGTAAAGACAAAGGTTAAAGAAGACAAATGCAGTCTTGAAGTTATACTAACTGAAAGAAGTTCATTTATATGTTTAAGCGTCAATGAAGACCAAAGAATGAAGTATTCAAGATTGAAGTAGTAATGAAGATGTGGTTTAAGTACCAGAAAAGATTCTAGTGAAAGTACAATGTTTATTTATAATCAGTGTTCGAAGCAATAAAGAACTGCAGCATTCCTGGCATTTGATTTTAATGAGAATATGAAGATCAAGATCAGTGTTAGTCATTTGTGAACCAGACTAGTGCACTAAGTGTCAACACAAAGGAAATGGTCAACATGTTTATTGTACAAGAAGAATTGACAAGAAGTCTAAGTATCTGGATTGAAGTGGTAAAAATATTCTAAGTCATGCATACATGGTGAAGTGTAAAGCATGATGTAACCTACAATGTAATCGAGGATTTGTAACTCAACTAAAAGTAAATGACTGGTGAATAATATTATTGTAATAACATGAATCTACAATGAAGAACAGGCAACTACATGTATCAAGATATTTGATGGAATGTTGAAGATCACTGAAAGAAGTTCATTACTATGATCAAGCATCAGTGAAGAATAAGTGATTTAGTGTTTCAAAAAGTATTAAAGATCAAACAATCAGTGCCAGAAGATTTTAGTGAAGACCAGAAGCAATAAAGGAATGCAACAATCATGTCAATTATTTTAATGGAGAATATGAAGATCAATGTAGTGTTAGTCACTTGTGAACCAGACCAGTGCACTAAGTGTCAGCACAAAGAATTTGATTAACATATTCATTATACAAGAAGAATTGACAGAAGCCAAGTATGCAAGCCAAAAGAATCAAAGTCAAGAAGTGCATTGTAGAAGAAATCGACACATATCATTTGAACGTCAAAAAGAAACTAAGTGTTATCCTTATGTGTGTAGAATTCGACACATAAGAATTTAACACTTAGAAAATATTCTAAGGCATGTACATGAGTGAAGAATTCGACACATGTGGGTACAAGATTAATAGAATTCGACACATCTCCTACTAGACTCAAGGATTCGACACATGCTCTAGTTACTTGATTGAAAATATTCTAAGGCAAGCTAGAGGGATTCAAAGTCGACACATAGATCACAAGAGGACCTAACTTTGACACATGATATCCCAGTGATTCTAAAATATTCTAAGTCCTATGGACTGCTGGAACCAACTTCAAGACTATGGTCTGTTGCTGAGTAAAATTCCTATCTTTTGTGACAACACAAACGCCATAGCAATCACAAACAATCCTGTACAACACTCGAGAACCAAATACATTGATATCAAGAATCATTTCATTAGAGAGCTTATCATGAATGACACTGTAGAGTTACACTTTATACCTAGAGAACAACAAATTGCAGTCATTTTCACTAAATCACTGGATGAAGTCTCCTTCACTAGACTGGTTTGTGAACTTGGGATGTTAAATGTTTAGATCTTATCTGAAATTTGGTGTTAACAAGTTCACAGACATTTAATCTTTAATATTAAAAGGATCTGTGAATTTATTTAAACATCCAGAAAACAACATCTTAATTTACAATTAATTAATTACCCTGATTATATCTTGATATATTTATTTTGTAATTAATTAAATGTGGATTAAAATTATTTAAATACTTGCATCTATTTTAATAGATTTTGAGTATTTATTTAATTATATTTTTGTTAATTTATTTAAGTTAAGAATATTACAATTAAAGGGATTATTTGCTTCATAATTTAAATTTATTAATAAAAATAGAAGCATAATTATTTAAATATTTTATTTGATTAATATCAATCAATGATATTTCAAATAAAATAATTTGTTATAATAATTGTGATATTATCAAGTTGGTAATATTTTATTTTGAATTTATTCTAAATAAGATTTTATTTGTTCATTCGAATATTACCAAGTTGAAAATATAAAGTATTTTGTCAAAGTACAAATTACTTAGGAGTCATAAACTCGATACTTCTTCTAATTATTAGATTTTGTTGATGTGTCGAATTTTATTATCAAGGTATATAAATTTCAACACTCATCTTTTAACTTAGGAATTTATTCTTAAGATGTGTCGAATTTTATTCCACAGGGTGTACATATTCAACACTTAATATTTGATGTTATTTTTTTTCTCTTCTCCGTGTGTCGAATTGATCACAGTGTGTTGATTGGTCAACATAGGGGATGAAAAACTCGGCACTTAGAGTGTTTTACTTAGTTTATTTTTTCCCCTGTTTGTGTCGAGTTATTTGCATAATGTAAAAAAAATCGACACATACTCATTCACTTAGAAAATTTCATGATGTGTCGATTATAAGCAAAGGTTCAGTTAAATAAAACCTATGTGTCGAGTTGTGTTAAGCATAAGGGGTAAAATTATAATTTGTCTATGTGTCGATTTTCAAGTGTACTATATATTTCAAACTTAACATTTTTTTTGTTCCTTATTCACAAGTGCTTAAAATCGATACATACTCATATACATACACAGTATTGTGCTCTCGACCTCCATTAAACAAATTGCTCGACACATAAGCTAGATCACTTTTACTCACCATTTTTTTTAAATCTAAAACTAGTTTTCTGGGCCATTTTCACAGATCTACAACATACTAAAAAGTCACATCATTTGGTGCAGACTTGAAAAGCTGGTTTTTCTTGAAAATACATTCGGCCCATTTCAGATCTAATTAATTTTAGGTGGTTAAATATTGATTAAAAATTATAATTGCGTAGCAAATTACTTCATTTACATAATATATTTTCCCACATTTTTCTGAGGTGATTTGAATTTGAGTTATTTTTTGACTCGAATTAAAATTAATATTAAAATTATTAATTATTAAAATTGGTGTTGCAAAATATTTGTGTTAATTATACAATAAATTATCTATTCATTTTTAATTAATTAAAAATGGTTGGAAGATTTATCATACTTAAAATAAATAGTGCACTCACACTAGAACCGGAGTCGGTTGCTGAACTCTATAGCAATTGGATTCAGTTTCTGCATGAACATTCAAATGTACGACATGCTTTAATAGCAAGCGCAGAATTAAATCTTGATGCACTGCTTGTATGTTATCACACAATTGTCGATACATCAGATGCTAATAATCTGGCTTTTACATTTTCCATTGAAAATAGAGATATCCGCGTAACGGATCAGGATCTTAACTATATCTTACAGTTCAACACTGAAAACTTTGATCCTGAGCGTGCCATCTTCTTCAATTCCATCACACACAATGGACCATTGAACCTCACAGTGATGTATAAGCACAATCTTCCACGTGAATGGAATTTCTTCTTTCATATAGTAAACCATGTTTTTGCCAAAAAGAAGGGCGGATGGAGTGGTATTCCCAAAATGACTCAATATATTGGGTATGTCATCTATAACAATATCAATATCAACTATAAAAAGATAATAATGAAATATATTATTCAAGCAATGGGATCTGAGGCAAAAACAGACATCAACAGAGTCAATGTTGAATGTTATTACCCTCGATTTCTACAACTAGTGCTCAAAGATCTACTCACTCAAGATGAAATGCATGCCGTCTCTGCAAGTCACTTTGAACCTTGCACTGAAATCTATGGTAGCATCATTGCCAAACTAGTAAATAAGGATGATTATCCTAATGAAAACATAGCAAGACTAACAGAGTATATGGAAAGTATTATGTTTTTTGAAGAAGGTGAACAGCAAGAGGAGGTCTCTGAACAAGAAGATCCAATGAATGAGGACCCTGAAGCTGTACCTGAAGCTGAAGAAGAAAAAGAAGAGGAATAGGCTCCACTAGAAAATGGGCCATTAGCAAATGATACAGTCATGGATACTGAAGAAGATAATGCATGATCTTATCACCCTGGCACTCCAAGGGTAAGTTCTGACGCAAGTAATCTTCCTGAATTTGATCTTTCACTAGTACTTGATAAAGATTATCTTGCTTTATTAGATATATCACATCCATTTCTGGACTCACACATACCAATGCCCCCAGTGGCAATAGAAAATGACAATGAGCCTGAAAATCAATAGGTTCTAACCCCTGTCATAGAACAACAAACATTCATCCCAACTCCTTCAGTCATAATTATTGTAACCATAAGTGATGATGAGGGAGTCAGTGCCTCTAGTGCACCAAATAAGGTGAATGTTGAAACCCTTGAAGCAACTCTGTCTCATAGAAAAAGAAGGAGAATATATTTTGAAAAAGAGGCAACTGCTAGCCAAAACCCCAATTCTCTTGATCTTTCAACTGTACAGAGGATGAAGCAATTAAATGCACAAATCCGCTATTCTTTATTTGGTCATGAAAATGAATTGATGATTAACCTAGCTACTTCAGTAGCAGAGCCTGTTAGTAATTGTGCTCTAGAGACAATACTTTTTATATTTTAAGGAAAATATTTATTATTAAGGATTATGTTTTATTGATTATTATTTATTTATTATGTTTTGTTTACTGCGTAATAAATTGAAAGCATAGTAAATGTCCTTGGAATTTTGATACGTATTATATATCTTTAAGTATGTGACTTAAAAATGAGATTATATGAATAGTATCTTATTCCTAAAATTCCCTAGTCGAGTATTATTATTTAAGGACAATAATAATGCACAAAGACTAGTATGTTTCTTGACAGATGACCACATCTCATTGGTCATAGGTATGGGGATACTAAAGTCAAGAACATAAGTGCATGTATCAATGCATGGCACTGGAATGACCCGCCGTGAGATTCTACATGTTAAGTAAGTGTCATAAGTAATTCTCACTGTGATAATGGTGTAATGATCCTTAGACCTGAAATCATTATATTTCTATACGAGAATTAATATACTTTGATTACATTAAAAGTTACCTTTGACCGGGTGATGATAAAAGTGGACATTGGGTATATTATGAATCGTATGAGAAATATGAATGATCTAGATGGGATTTAATCCTCCTAATTTTAGGAGTGATATTATTGGCCTCTTGTTTGAGTGAGACTATGAAATGCACGGCCGTGCTCAAATGTTGATTTGATTTTAATAGTCTACTCATCGATCAAGAAAATAAAGATTAAATTATGAAGAGGATGACACGAGACATGCCTTGAGTTTAATCTATAATATCAAGATTAAAGGGATTATATTACATGGAACATTATTCATGAAAGGCTTAATCGAATCACCGATTTATTATTATTACTTGGGTAGCAATGATGTATTACTAGATGCCGCTCATTGTTTACAATTTTAATTAGATATTAAAATTGTTGTCAACGTAATAATAACCTACAGGGTCACACACAAAGAACGCTTGAAGGAGAAATAATTTAAATTATGAATTTAAATTAAATAAGTAATTTATTTTATTTATGATATTAATTAAGTATGACTTAATTAATTATATAAATAGAATAAATGAATTACTTAAACTAATTCCAAAATTAATAATTAATTAATTAAGTGAGACTTAATTAAATAATTTAGAATTTTGGATTAGTATTAATTATAATTGGATTATAATTAGAAAACTTATTCCTCTCTCTATATAATCTCTTTATGGGCTGATTTAATATAATAGAGATTTTACAAAACCCTAGCCGCTATGAGAGAGGAGGAAGATAGAGAGAGAAGAAGTTTTCGGGTGCTAGTACACATCAATCCTTCATGAAAAGTGTTCGTGTGGATACCGTAGAGCGTAGATCGCGAGAGCGGGATACGTGGTGATTAAACAAGCTTTGGACCTCCATTAATCTTCCATTAATGAACTGTTAAAACTTCTAAAGGTATTTATTCTTTATCTCCGAATTAAATCTTTTGTTTTCGCATGGATCCTGCGGAGGGTTTCGCTATTTTGATTTATTTTTCGCGTTTATTCCGCTGCGTTTGTGTCACGAAACCCTTCAATGGCATCAGAGCTACTTGCGAAACGTTTTAATTCGGTTATGTGCTTAACAGTTTTTGATATATAAGCATGTATGCGATCTATCATGGTTTTATATTGATATAATATGTATATGTTTATATATATTATGAATATATGATATTCATATGATGTATAATCATGTGATGATTATGTGTGTTGATGTATGTATATGATACATGTTTGTTCTTATTATGGGAATCGTATTCGATACGAATTCTGAAACGGCTGCCGTAGATTTTCTGAAATCTGTGTCCGTTGTCCGATTTTCGCAAACGATATGTGTTTTCTGACTGGAATCGGGTCACTGAGCAATACTGACATAGTCAGCTCTGCGTCTGTAAGCCATTAGATGTCGTTACAGCCTCCAAAACGGTGATTTATGATTTTCTAAAAATTATTTGATTTTCTAAAATTTTGGGTATATGTATGTATATATTATGAATATATGATATTCATGTAATGTATAATCATATGATGATTGTATGTATCTCTGTATATGTATATATGATATATGCTTGTTTTGTTATGAGAATTGTATATGATACGATTTCTGAAACACCGTCAGATTTGGAGAAATCTGACTGCCGTATCCGATTTTCGCAAACGATATGTGTTTTCTGACTGGAATCGGGCCAATGAACAAAACTGATAGCTATGCTATCACCGACGGGTCTGTAAGGCGTTTGACGTCGTTAAGGGCCTCGAAATAGCGATTTATTGTCTTCAGAAATCTGTTTTTTAATTTTTTAAAATTTCGAAATTTGTTATATATGATTATATGATATGATTATATAATATGAGATATATTATATGTGTTATATGATAGCATGGTGGATGGTTATGGCCTAAAGACCCATAGGATAGTGGTTTTGATTTATGGTTTTGGTTTCTAAATACGACTTGCATGTCGTTTATTCATTGTAATTTAATTATCTCGAATGTAACTCGAGTTCTTCTTGTAATTTCATTAGAATAGTTTTATTTTTATTATTCAATGTAATTATCAATAAAGACTTGCAAGCAAGGAGGCGATCCAAAAGGGGATGATGGAGCAATGAAGAAAGAAGACATGTAATAGATAGTATTTTTAAAACCACCATAGACTGACCTTGATATTTCCATTAGCTTGGAAATATCATATATGATGGGGCCATAACCAAACACGTTTAATTTACGCACATTACATATATGTATATGATTGCATGTATTGGTATGTATGCGTAGATATAATTGAGATGCATGCTTAATATTGATTAATCATGTATGTATTAGATACGACACCCATGCCATGTTTGCTTAAACAAGATAAAATCTGTAACGATTCAAGATTTTAAAATTAACAAACGATCATGAGATTCTTGTGTTTATGAAATATGGATTTTTAAAACACGGAATTAAATATGGATTTTTGATATCTATAATTGGGATTTTCTGACAAAAGCGGATATGCGTATTCGTAAGGCTGATGGGTTTTAAGTGTGACCATTGGTATCCTCCATCTACCTGGGAAATGAACAATTTAAGATGTCAATTTGAAATATTTGGTTCAAGGAAAAATTGAGGATCTCTTTATGATGTGATCATGATCGTTATAAATTTTCTAAAACCCCTTAACAAAATATTAAGTTTTACTCGGATGCTTTCCAATGAATGAACACTCATCGAATCCTAGATCGATAAGGGGAAGGACTGTCAGTGGCAGGGGACTCCTATCTATCGTGGTGAGATGCGACGAATATAAACGGTTATATTCGGCCGTTGTATCATTGGGTCTAACTTAACTGAGTCGTCATAATAAGTGAAAATAAACGGTTATATTCAACTATTATGAACTTAGAAGCATAGAGTTTGGTTAAAAGTCTATTAGATAGATAAGATCAATCGTTGTTCACCAAACTATCCAAGAATTATATATGATATAATTGACAACTGTTGTCTACCTAAATAATCATTTTCTAAGGACTTCCAGTGGTTGACTTAGGACATGACGAAATATGGATCTTGGCTCACTAGAAAGAATTATGGGATATACTTTCCAAATTAATAGTAAGGGCTATTAGTTTGATAAAAATAGTGGGAGGTATATGATGATATACCATAATCACTTAAACATAATTAATATTAAATTTGCAACCTAGTTTATTTTATGCACTTTAATATTGTAGATATCAAATGATAAACACAAACAACTTCTCTATGCGATCAATGTTGAGTCAATGAATCTTCCAATTAGTTTCTGTGGTTGCACCCTGGAAACGGCTCCACATACACTTAACTATGTTCCTACTAAATTGGTTCAAAAGACTCCTTATGAGATATGGACTGAGCAACGTCACAGCATGTCATTTATAAAATTTTGGGGATGTGAAGCGTTTGTGAAACGTCTAATCTCTGACAAGCTAGGACCAAAATCAGATAAATGTAATTTTGT
This sequence comes from Oenanthe sinensis, assembly GCA_028671895.1. NCBI lineage: Eukaryota > Viridiplantae > Streptophyta > Magnoliopsida > Apiales > Apiaceae > Oenanthe > Oenanthe sinensis. The sequence goes on from CM053806.1 coordinate 26,583,336, forward strand.
GGAATACCCAACTGAAACAAGGGGTTATTCTTTCTATAATCCTTCCGAGAATAAAGTGTTTGTTGCTCGAACTGCTGAGAGACAGTGGGAGGATAATAGATCTCAATGAAGTTTGAGACCCACATGATAATGTTGAACCAATGGAGGAACCTGAGTAGAATATACAAGAAAAATAATACTGCTCAAGAAACACAGGTATTCGTAGGTCTAGTAGGATTCGCCATGAGCTCGAGAGATAATATGGATTTCTCTTGACTCAAGATGGTGATGTGATGCTTATGGATGAAGATGAGCCTCTCACCTACCAAGACGCTATGAACACTCCAGATTCTAAGAGATGGCTGGATGCTATTAAATCTGAGATGGAATTCATGTATACTAATCAAGTATGGACTTTGGTTGATCCACCTGAAGGAGTAAAACCTATAGGGTGCAAGTGGGTTTTCAAGAAGAAGACCGACATGGATGCTAATGTACAGACCTATAAGGCACGATTGGTGGCAAAAGGTTTCAAGAAAATTCATGGTATTGACTATGATGAGACCTTTTCACCAGTTGTTATGGTCATGTCCATCAGGATTTTGCTTGCTATAGCTGCTTACTATGACTATGAAATCTGGCAAATGGATGTCAAAACCGCTTTCTTAAATGAGAGCCTTGAAGAAGATATGGATGTGTACATGACACACCCTAAGGGTTTTGTTGATCTAAAGGATGCTGGAAATGTATGTAAGTTGCGTCGATCCATTTATGGATTAAAGCAGGCCTCGAGGAGATGGAACATTTGTTTTCATGAAACAGTCAAAAAGAGTTTGACTTTATTCAGAATGAAGATGAAACTTGTGTTTACAAGAAGTTTAGTGGGAGCCATGTGGCATTCCTAGTATTATATGTTGATGATATATTACTAATAGGGAATGACATTCTTTCTCTACAGACTGTGAAGACTTGGTTGAGAAATAATTTCTCAATGAAAGACTTAGGCAATGTGACATATATATTAGGGATCGAGATCTATAGAGATAGATCAAGGTGATTGATCGGCCTAATTTAGAGTACATACATTGACAAAGTTTTGCATCGATTTCAAATGCAAAGAGACTAAAATGGATATGTCCCAATGTCTCATGGGATAGTGATCTCAAAATAAAATTTGTCCTAAATCATTGGATGATAGGGACTGCATGAGTAAAATTCCATATGCGTCAGCAGTTGGTTTTATAATGTATGCAATGATATGTACTTGTCCTGATGTCACGTATGCTTTAACCATGATGAGTAGATACCGATCTAATCCAGGTGAAGGTCACTGGACGACAGTCAAGAATATTCTTAAGTACTTAAAGAGGACTAAAGATTCATTCTTGTTATATGGAGGAGATGTGAAGCTAGTTGTAAGAGGTTTCAGTGATACTGGTTTCTAGACAGATAACGATAATTTAATGTTTCTGTCTGGCTTTGTGTTTTATTGAGATGTTGTATGCTGGAATGGTTCACAGCAAAGACAATTGTTGATTTTACAATAGAACCTGAGTATATTGATGCTTGTGAAGCAGCCAAGGAGGCTGTTTGGGCATGTACTTAGGAGATATCACCTAATTAATGAGATTAATGATCAAGGAGATATACATATATGTAAAGTGTATACTAATAATAATATTGCAGACACACTGACTAAGGCTTTGTCGCAGCAGAAGCACGAAAGTCACACTAGTTCCATGAGTATTGGATACTTGGGTAATTGGCTCTAGTGCAAGTGGGAGATTGTTAGTAATTGTGCTCTAGAGACAATACTTTTTATATTTTAAGGAAAATATTTATTATTAAGGATTATGTTTTATTGATTATTATTTATTTATTATGTTTTGTTTACTGCGTAATAAATTGAAAGCATAGTAAATGTCCTTGGAATTTTGATACGTATTATATATCTTTAAGTATGTGACTTAAAAATGAGATTATATGAATAGTATCTTATTCCTAAAATTCCCTAGTCGAGTATTATTATTTAAGGACAATTATAATGCACAAAGACTAGTATGTTTCTTGACAGATGACCACATCTCATTGGTCATAGGTATGGGGATACTAAAGTCAAGAACATAAGTGCATGTATCAATGCATGGCACTGGAATGACCCGCCGTGAGATTCTACATGTTAAGTAAGTGTCATAAGTAATTCTCACTGTGATAATGGTGTAATGATCCTTAGACCTGAAATCATTATATTTCTATACGAGAATTAATATACTTTGATTACATTAAAAGTTACCTTTGACCGGGTGATGATAAAAGTGGACATTGGGTATATTATGAATCGTATGAGAAATATGAATGATCTAGATGGGATTTAATCCTCCTAATTTTAGGAGTGATATTATTGGCCTCTTGTTTGAGTGAGACTATGAAATGCACGGCCGTGCTCAAATGTTGATTTGATTTTAATAGTCTACTCATCGATCAAGAAAATAAAGATTAAATTATGAAGAGGATGACACGAGACATGCCTTGAGTTTAATCTATAATATCAAGATTAAAGGGATTATATTACATGGAACATTATTCATGAAAGGCTTAATCGAATCACCGATTTATTATTATTACTTGGGTAGCAATGATGTATTACTAGATGCCGCTCATTGTTTACAATTTTAATTAGATATTAAAATTGTTGTCAACGTAATAATAACCTACAGGGTCACACACAAAGAACGCTTGAAGGAGAAATAATTTAAATTATGAATTTAAATTAAATAAGTAATTTATTTTATTTATGATATTAATTAAGTATGACTTAATTAATTATATAAATAGAATAAATGAATTACTTAAACTAATTCCAAAATTAATAATTAATTAATTAAGTGAGACTTAATTAAATAATTTAGAATTTTGGATTAGTATTAATTATAATTGGATTATAATTAGAAAACTTATTCCTCTCTCTATATAATCTCTTTATGGGTTGATTTAATATAATAGAGATTTTATAAAACCCTAGCCGCTATGAGAGAGGAGGAAGATAGAGAGAGAAGAAGTTTTCGGGTGCTAGTACACATCAATCCTTCATGAAAAGTGTTCGTGTGGATACCGTAGAGCGTAGATCGCGAGAGCGGGATACGTGGTGATTAAACAAGCTTTGGACCTCCATTAATCTTCCATTAATGAACTGTTAAAACTTCTAAAGGTATTTATTCTTTATCTCCGAATTAAATCTTTTGTTTTCGCATGGATCCTGCGGAGGGTTTCGCTATTTTGATTTATTTTTCGCGTTTATTCCGCTGCGTTTGTGTCACGAAACCCTTCAGAGCCTTCACTGGTTGATCTTGTGTTGGACAGACCTTCACAGGCTTCACGGGGCATCATGAACTCTTACTTGCCACGCATTACATTGTTCAAGGTGGTGACCCCCCTGGATAGAACATCTTCAGCTCCGTTAACGTAGGTTCTCCCATCTAACTCTGAAATAGGTGAGAGGCAACTCCTCCATAGGGGGAGCGAGGGTTCCATTCAAGGAACAGCTACATAAGTAGCGGAGCCTACTCAGGTAGAGCCTGAGCAGGACATGCCTTCATAGGCTTTAGCTGGCACCAAAGACTCTCAATCGCTAAACATTACAGTGTCCAAGGTGGTGACCACACTGGAAGCAACACTTCCAGTTCCTAAAATAGGAGGTCTCTCTACCATTCGTGGTCAAGAGAAGAAGCAACCCTTCCATAGAAAGAAGAGGGGATCCCAGAAATCAATTTCTAGGGACATCCAATCTCATAGAGATGTGGCTCCACTTAGCGATGAAGTATTAACAGAGCCTTGTGAAGATATAGTGCAACCGCACGAAACAGTTCCAAATCCTCAAAGAGGTAATTCTCCACTTGTTCATGATTCTTCAGAAGAACTAGGTGCGATTAATTCACCAGATTCATATCAAACTCAGTACACACAAGTTACGAATCAGAGACTTATCAACTTAGAAGCACATGTTGGCATTTTGAAACACACCATGTCCGAAATTGTGAAAACTAAAGAAAAGCTACAGCAGGATAACAAAGAAATCAAGAATATACTCAAGCAACTGTTAGCACAGAGATCAAATACCTTGCCTCTTCAATCAACCCTAGCTCCGGAGGATAACACAACTAAAGGGGAGATGGTAGAAGGACATGTATGAGAAAAAGAAGTTGTATCTGATAAAGGGAAGGAGATTGTTGGTGAGTCATCTGAACATCAAAAAGAAATTGATGCATATGCTGAGGGGGGAACTAGAAGAAGGGGAGATTCCAAATGATGATCCATTTAATGAGATGGACTCGTATGTCAATGAAGCTGCATATTCAAGAACATTCTCTGACTATATTGACAAGTACAAAATAAAAAAAGTCAGGGAGGATGACTACAAGAGATATGAGGACTTCAATTCAGTTCATGAGCAAATAAGACAATCAAAATGGGTAGCTTATCAGAAGAATAAGAAAAAACTATTTATCTCAAAGACGGGAAGAAAGTGGGACATATCAAGAGCAAATTTAAGAAGGCCTGAATTTGGTGCTTCTAACAATAATGATGAAGAAGTTCAAAGGCTGTTCCAAAATTTCAAACAAAGTAACAAAAGCATAAGTAACTACTACTTTGAGCTAAAAAATGAAATATCTTATCTGGTAATTTCTCTGGCTCCGAGATCAGAAGGTTGGAGATTAACCTTGTCTTTCAACAACTACGGGTTAATGACAATATCAAGTGAATTTCTGAAAAGAAGGTCTTTGACTAAGTTGTTTACACTGAAAATGAATTGATGGCAGAAATGATTGAAAAGCTAATGGAAAAAGCAGAGCTAGAAATTCAACAGGTTCCATATCAAGTCAGATATTTCAAAGATCGATTTCTTCAGATACTGAGACTGGATCATGAAGCATTGCCATACTACTCACTCAGATGACTGAAGTGTGTTGAGGGCTTGCTAAGAGGAAAATGATTCAGAAATCCTGAAAAGTGGAAAACAGCATAAAGAATTTTTACATACAAGTTAAACACCACTGAAGCTATAGGAAGAGATATTGAGAACATGAAAAGATTTGATCCATCAAAGGGTACTCAACCTAGAGAACCTTTCAGAGCTAATCCAGGTGATGAACACATGTTTGATTTATCAAGAAAAGTGTTAGAAGAAGAAACAACATATCCTAATTTTGAATCATTAGAAGCAAAAGAACCAATGGTCATCACCAATCCACTAAGAGTGATCTACTCAAACAAAAATGAAAGTGAAAGAGAAATCGAAATAAGTAGAATCAGAAATGAAAATTCAAAAGTGATTTTAAGAATATTGGAAAAACTCAGGAACTCCACAAATCCAAATGACAAGATCATGCTACGAGAAGTAGAAGAAGCTTATATGGACAAAGTGTTACGAGAAGATCAGATGATTACAAATCGGGTGAATTTTAATCAAAAGAGAGTTATAGTGCAAGGGTAGACTCAGCAACTAAGTTTTAAATTCAGTGAATTGAAAAGATTCAAGAGTATACCACTGCTACAACTCATCTTTGATCAACTACAATATCCAAAGCTAAGAAATCTTCTAGAATGAGAGGCTCACGACATTGTCAGAAAGAAAATCGCAAAAGTTCAAGAATGAAGAAATAAATAGAAATATTAGTTCAGGCTAGAGAACAAACACATTCTTGTAACTTAACAGTAAAGAAATCTGGAAATGTAATATTTAATCCAGAATGCAAATAATTTTATTTACAGACTTTCTGCATTTTACCTTTTCTTGTATTGTTAGTTGAGTTATCCTCTTTTCTTTAGAATTTACTTGTCAAACTCTAATAATCAAATATGGGGAGATTGTAAAGCATAATGTAACCTACAATGTAATCGAGGATCTGTAACTCAACTAAAAGTAAAGGAATTGTAAATAATATTATTGTAATCACATGAATCTACAATGAATAATAGAGAACTACATGTATCAAGATATTTGATGGAATATTGAAGATCACTGAAAGAAGTTTGTTACTATGATCAAGCCTCAGTGAAGAATAAGTGATTCAGTGTTTCAGAAAGTATTAAAGATCAAGCAGTCAGTGCCAGAAGATTTCAATGACGACCAGAAGTAATAAAGGAATGCAACAATCATGTCAATTGTTTTAATGAAGAATATGAAGATCAATGCAGTGTTAGTCACTTGTGAACCAGACTAGTGCACTAAGTGTCAGGACAATGAATTTGATTAACATATTCATTATACAAGAAGAATTGATAGAAGCGAAGTATGCAAGCCAAAAGAATCAAAGTCAAGAAGTGCATAGTAGAAGAAATCGACACATAGCCTTTGAATGACAAAAAAAACTAAGTGTTATCCTTATGTGTGTAGAATTCGACACATAGGAATCCAACACTTAGAAAATATTCTAAGGCATGTACATGAGTGAAGAATTCGACACATGTGGCTACAAGATTAATAGAATTCGACAGATCTCCTACTAGACTCAAGAATTCGACACATGATCTAGTTACTTGATTGAAAATATTATAAGGCAAGCTAGAGAGATTCAAAGTTGGCACATAGATCACAAGAGGACCTAAATTCGACACATGATATCCTAGTGATTCTAAAATATCCTAAGTCCTACAAGAGTGCAAAGAATTCGACACATGTGACTACTAAGTGAAGAATTCGACACATCTCTTACATAGCTCAAGGAATTCGACACTTCAAAATTGACACGTGTTTAACACACTTCAAAATGACTAAGGCAAGCATACTGGGAGCTAAGAATCGACATACGTACTTCCCTCAAGGATGGATTATTTTCTAAGTACTCTATACAAGGCAACACACTTCAACACATATAGAATTATCCAAGGGTCACGACACTTAGAAAGTAGTTCAATTATTGTAAAGCCTACACTATATAAACAAATGAATCTAATTCATTTGGTGTGAGTGAGAATACATACAAACACAAAGAGATACAAAGAGAAACTGAAGCCATACACATACCTTTTTCACCAGAGTTTTATAATCTAGCCAATTCATTATGTTGTAAATATATAGGGCTATTATAAAAAACTCTTTGTTAGATTGATTTCCTTTTGTACATTCATAGATATATACTTTGTAATAGGAATCTGTCAGATCTCTTTATTGTAGCGAAGAACTAATTTTTTCTTCATAAACTGGTTCATTAAAACCGGGTGTAGTACCCCTCTAGGTTTATATATGAAAGATATATTCCCCGAACTTTGTCTCGTTTCATTACTCGCTAATTTTCTAGATCTTAATTGTTTATTCATAAAAATAGAAAATTAGTAAGCCAACCTCTTAAACACTACAAGGACTTGAACCATTAACTGAACTCTAAATTATTTATCCGTAAAAGATTCGAAAGAATTTTTTATTTTAGTGTGTATCGTATTCAACCCCCTTTCTACGATACTTCCAGGACCTAATAATTTGTATCAGAGCTTGTTGATTGATATACAAATCAAGATCCTTAGCTCAGTGAAGCTCACTGTGCCGAAGCTGTTTGGACTCAGATTGATGAGGCCTTGTTAAATAAGTTTAATTATAAACATTTAAAAAATTTATTTTATAAGCTTTTATAAAATTTATTTTATAAACTTTGGTTAGTTTATGTTATAAATTTTAATTATTTTATTTTATAAATTTTAAATAAAATTTATTCTATAAACTTTTATAAAATTTATTTTATAAATTTTTAATTGTTTATGTTTTAAATTTTAATTAGTTAATTTTATAAATTTAAAATAAAATTTATTTTGTAAACTTTTATAAAATTTATTTTGTAAACTTTTATTATTTTATATTATAAATTTTAATTAGTTTATTTTATAAATTTTAATTTTAATTTTATCATTTAAATTTATTAAATATAATTAACGTGGTCCATTTTTTTTTCCAAACTCGACCATGACTTCTGTGCGTGGATGTGAACGATTGAATGTTAACATGTTAGTGAATTTCACGCGCCATGCTAAATGTCGAATTCATGTACACCATGTACTGAAAATTGACACATAGCTTTTATTCTAAGGCATCTACATTTTTGTTAAGGAAGTGACTTGCTCGGCCATGTACAGGATAGTGGCCAACTTGAAAAGAAGCAATGTATCCGACACTTACCAAAGTGCTATTTAGTACCCCAAGTTTTGTACCTTTTAATTTTTATTTTAGATTTATTTATTTTTCTAGAAAATTTAAAATTCTTGAAAACTAAAATTTTTCTTAAAATATTAATTTATGAATTTTTAATTTTTAAGAAATTACAAATATTCTTGAAAATTAGTTATTTGTAAATTTTTATTTTTGATTAATTTATTTTCTAAGTAAATTAAAATATTTGTAAATTTAAATTTTTCTTAAATATTAATTCGAGGGTGCTCAAGAGGTTTGTAGTTGAAGATTTTTCTGGGTACTGGAGACAATTAAAATTGACTGAAGAAAACCCAATGAAGTAATTCTGGAACAGGTTGAAGAAATAGTGGTATTAATTTCCTCAAAAGTTTACTCCATAGGATCACACTAATATTTTGGAATCTGCAAAAGAAGAGATTATTTTGGGTTCAGTTTTTTGTTGATTTAATTTAAATTTTTGAATGAAAAATTTTAGGGGTTAAAGTAGTGAAGGAGTACAGACTGGACTACCTGACATCTCAGTACAAGCCTTAATTTTATACTATAGGGAGATTACAGGAAGTACGTCCTAACACTGCAGATCATCTGGAATACAAGATTACAGCCAATATGGATATAAGGATACAACTACATTGTCTGTAGAAGAAGTGTACTTGCTGAATGTCTATGAACTAGAACAAGAGCTGAAGAAGATAATATTTGGTAAAGTAGGTTGTTAGCATAGCCACTATATTTGTGACCCAAGAACCAAATTTGATTGAAGTCAAGGTTGAGAACTGTTTTCCCAGTCGTACAAGTAGAAGGGGGGTTGAATACTTGTATGTCTTTTCTGCCCAATTTAAAATCAAATTAAGAACAAACTTGTTAGGTCCAAAGTGTTGTAGAGGGGGGGGGGTGAATACAACTGTTTAAAATTTATGAGAGAATAAACAATGTCCAAGTAATAAATGATGACTCAGAATTTCAAGAATATATCATTATATTCATTGATGGATTTGCTACAACATTCATAAAAGCATCATGATCAGTTGAACAATAAATACAGCAATTAAAGCTAGATTCAACTGATCCTCTCTCTCTCACTTTTTGTTTTACAGTAAATGCTCTCTCTTAAAAATTATCGTTGAAAATACAGAGATACAAGTTACTACTAAAATAAAAACAAAGTGCTGCTTTTATAATGTCATGTAGTCTTGATCTTGTCCTTTTTGTGTACGTGGCCCAATCAGGACTTCGACAACAAAAAGTACTTTCCCAACAACTCTGGATCAACCGTTCACAATAAGCCACTTGTCCCTTGAACATTAAATGTTACATTTCTACCCGCATCTCGATCTTCGCCTGGACCCATCTCGATCTCGATCTGTGAAAATCTCGATCTCGATCTGGGAGAATCTCGATCTCGATCTATGAGGATCTCAATCTCGATCTGTGAAAATCTCGATCTCGATCTGTGAAGATCTCGATCTCGATCTGGGAGAATCTCGATCTCGATCTATCGCCTGGATCGAGATTTGCCTTTGCAGTGTTTTACTTCACTTGTAAATCTCGACCCGCATCTCGATCTGCTGTGGATCGACATTTGCCTTAGTAAATATGCACACATCCAATGTTGACCTTCTTTAGTGACTAATTGAGGATTAACCTTTATGAGCAAGTTTCCTTAGCTTCTTCAATTTCTTTTCCTCACTCAATTCAAATGAGATCTTCTATTACTGACATGAACTTGCCTCCAATGTCCTGACACTTGATGCAATGGTCTGGTTCATAAGTGACTAGTCTTGTAGGGGTTCTTGCTTCTGAATGTCAGTTTTCATTTGTTGATTGACCTTTACATTATCCAGATGTTGATATACATTACATGAAATCACTTTGGCCTTCTTGATACTTCCTTGACATTAATTTGATTTTCCATTAGATAAGTTAGGGCATGAGCAATACTCAGATTGAACTTCTTCTCACTTATGCATCCTTGATTAACCAAATTAGTTACTTGTAGTTACCAAGTATCATTACCATTTCTTCAGTTGATTGATTCCATGTGCTTCTTCAGTTTCTCTTGTTTTGCTGTTGTTTTATCTTTTACTTAGTTGAGTTACAAAATAATTAAGTGTTACAAGTTAGTACACCTATGCCTTTCAATCTCCCCCTATTTGATTGTCTAACAATGACAACCAAATTCACAATGAGGATAACTCAACTAAACAGGGACTGAAAAAGATAAAATAACATTCATAAAAGATCATGTCAACTTGCATAATGCTTGGCTTGATTAATTAACTTCATGTCTATTACTGATACTTCAAGTGCCAAAATTGGACACCTGTTGGCTCGATTAAATGGCTTCATGCTCTTCTAGAGATTTTCTCTAAGTACTTTAATAGCACGGTCCACTCAATCTTCAATTATCCTTCTGAAGTCCTTTTAGCAGTATTACCACCGCCGAACTTCGCGAAATAATTGATGCCTAATATAAACCAGTTTCAAGACACTTAGCTAACTAACTTCTACCTTACACTACACAAGAAAACAGATAATATATTTTTACAATGCAGGAAAACAAGAAAACAAATTACAACGCAAAGAAACATTACAAGCATGATACATTAAAACTTTTATTTCTTGCGCTCCTCTTCCTCACGAGCTTTCTTCTTGGCTGCTTTTTCTTTCTTCATGAACTCAGGGTTGCAGACTTCATCCATTCTTTTCTTGAGAAGATTAAGTCCTTCTGCTTCCACATGATTTCTGATCTTGTAATTTCGAAACAACCTCAACCACCTTTCAACCATGCTGCGAGTGGTAAGCTTCGTGGGAATGTCTTCAAACCTCAGCTTTGTGACTTTGTCAGGGTACCCCTTTTCCCCTTTCTTCCGTATGACCAGCTGCTTAGGGTATCCAATGACAATAGCGGTGGTGCATTGCTGTAGCCTCTGAATATCAAGTTGTTGTCTTCTCTTACAGAAGTTATCAAACGTGACCCTCAGATAATCCTGATCAAACTCGTCAATATCATCCATCTCCTCAATCAATTCTCTTATACTACACAGTGTTTCATGACTGTGTTCTGCAAAGATGTCGTACTTGATTTCAATGATGGTTTCCACCTTATGCTTGTCTGTATAGATCAGCAGATCATTCTCATTCTCAGCTTTGCTCTTGACAAACCTGACATTTGCACCAGCCACTGCACCAGCTTCCTTCCTTATTTCCCCTTCTTCTGGAATGTCTATCCTTGGATCTCCGTATCTTTGCACATGCTCTCTTATTGCCTCCTTTTGCAGCTCGAATGCATAGTCTTCAGGTTCCTTCTTAACCACTGGTAGTGTAGCTTCAGGCAACTTGTATCTAGCGTCTTGCCTTCTTATCAGCTTCTCCAAGTCCTTAGCCACCAGCTTCTTTTCCTTTGTTAGAAAACCCTTAGAGAGGACTAGCTTTGCAACTGCCTTCAGCACATTTCCGCTCGGAGTTAGTTTCGAGTCATGCAGATTTACGATCCTCAAGACCTTGTCATGGACATATCTGATCTGGTAGGGATTTAGAATAATGTCAACCCCTCTGTCTTCAGCCATCTTCAACAATTTCTCCTTAAACAGCACTCCAGTCTTGACAGAGGTGTCTACCTTGTGAGCGAATTCTACCAGTTCACTTGCACCCCTTTCATGAAAGAAAGCTTCATCGACCATATACGGCCCGATTTTTGTTATGGGTGTCCAAGTGATCATCAGATTCCATGCCTTCTCCTTGAATATGACTTGTACGGAGGTGCATCCCTGTCTTATGCAATTTAGATAATTCAGCAGCCCAGGGTTTAGATTTTCTAGCTTATGAAGAAGAAAACTCAATCTTCCTGAGTCATGAGCATAGGCTCTTGGTCCAGCTAAGGCTTCTCTAGCCTTGTCCCACTCGGGACCTTCCCTCCTTATGTCAGCCTGGACCTTAGGATCATTGATCTTTTTCATTTCAAACTCATGCTGAGTTTTCTGAGCCGCTCTCTTCTCCTTTGCCATTAGTTCTTTTTCAACTATCCCTTGTAGAATTTCTTCATTTACTCTTTCTCTGGCTTCTCTGAAAATCTCTCCTTGCATCTCCGCTTCATCAACTTCTTCTTCTGGAACATGCTCGTCAGCAACCGAGTGGTCTCCTGCATCACTTGCAACTCCTGCGCCAGATCCGCCAGGATTTAGACCTCTTTCTTGTTCCCATTCTCTTGCCCGTTGCTCCAATCTCGACCTCCTTGCCACTAAGGCTTCTACATCCATCTCGTCATCATCAGAATCTTCAATAAAGTCTCCCATAAATGCATCAACAAGAGGTGTTTCTTTCTCAGCTTCTTCTTCAACTACCATCTTCTGCTTGCCTTTGTCCTTAAGAGCCGGTTGAGCCTCCTCCACCTTTTCACCAGATTTGTTTGAGGACTCGATCACCGGACCCTTACTAGTCAGCTTTTTCAGACCCTGATCCTCCTTCTCCCCCTTAGGTGTGTTATCCTCATCAGGAGCATCATCATCATTATTATCGTCACCACCACCACCGGTTGAAGGACCAGGTCCAGCCCTGTTACGGCCAAAGACAGCATCAAGTAGTTCATTCAGCTTCGTCCAAACTTGAGACATGCCATAAGTGACATCATCTACTGATCTTCCAACCTCCACCTGTGCCAATCCGAGATTGTTTATCTTATCAATCATTTGATTTTGGACGGCAATGAGGTTCTCCATGAACTGAGCTCCAACCTCTAATCTTCCAGAGTGAGAAGAGACAGCAGCAGTAACACCAGCAACTCCAGCCTCCAAAGCCTCCACTTTCTTCACTAGATCCTGCAATTTGGGGGACGGTGTTTGGCTTGGGTTAGACTGTTTACTCTCGCCGGGTTCTGTTTCACTCAAGATCCCTAAAAAGAAGGGATCTACTCTCCCTGTCTCTCCCTCGTGTTTAGAGCCTAACAGTACTAGAGCCTCATCCACTAATCGCTGGGGACTAGCGGTGAGTTGGTCGGCGATATCGGTCAGTAAGACTGAGCCTTTAAGCGCTGTGTCTACGACGGGAGATGACGTTATGACCATGTCATCCCCTTGTTCACTTAGAACCTTTTCTGGTTCGCTGGGCTGTTCTGGAGGCGTAGACCCACCAGTCACCAGATGTCGTTGCTCTGCAAGCAACTTGTTTTCTGATTTAGATGAGGAAGCGTCATCCGTACTGGATTCGACAGACTCTTCCTCATTAAAAATGCCTGAAATACTAGTATCAGAAGTGCTAGTCTCAGTTTGCCATTCCCCTTCCGAGAAATTGCTCAAAGAGCCCTGAGCGGACAACTCAGGGAAGGTAGGGCCAGCTCCTATTGGCTGTTGAGCTGGACCCCCTTCTTGACTCTCACCAACATGCCTAGGCGAGTGCGAATGTGTTGAAATGATTTGGAGAGGAGAGCCACCAGCGTGAGGTGTGGTGGCTGTGAGAGGTGAACTAGCCTTAACAGGTTGTGCAGTTGCCACTGGGTTTGAATCCACCTTTTGCTTCTTTGAAGGTGGCAGAGCTGCTGAAGGGACTACTCTCTCAACTCTTACACTCCCTCCACTCGAATCACTCGACTCAGATAAGCTTGCCTTCCTTTTATCACCAGTTTTAGGGCTGGCTGAACGTTTATGAACAGAAGGGCTTGCAGCCTGGGATAGAGCCTGGGGGTGTTCAGGCCCACGGCTGTAGAAAACAGGTTGAATTGATGATTGATCAAGATCAGCAAGAATAGGTACCTGACTCAGAAGATCGTCATCCTTGTTAGCTCCAGCTTCTGCAACATGTGCCTCAGCCATGTCAACATCCATACCTGCTTGTTCCAAATTTCTAGGCACTTGATCTCCACCTTCAGCTTCGTTACCGCTACTCTCAGCTTCTACTGCAGTAAACTGAGAAGCATGCCTCCTAGCATACTCATCTTGCAGATCCTGGAAGTACGGAGTCAGGCGCAACTCAAAAAGTCTTGACTTTTGCTGGGTTTCCATGGTGGAGATACTCTTTAGAGTCATATCAAAACATGCCATCCTTTCAGAGCCTTGAAATACTCTTCTGTGTTCCTCTGAAAGAACGTCATCCAGAACCATCTGAAAAAATCTTGGCATCCAGCATTTGACTGGACCATCTTCTGGATTCCTTGAGGCATTTTTCTCCAATGCCCACCTCTCATGCAACTGAATCAACAGATGTTTGCCCACATTCACTCTCCTGTTGTTTGCCACTCCATATAGTATTACCCGGCAGCTGTTGTTCATTGGCCTGTAGTCTTTGTCTTTTGGGAACATGCAGCGCTGAATGGCCTGAACTACATAATCCCACTCAGCTGGTAGCATACCGGTGTTAACCTTTGTTACCTTGATAGGACCCGTGGGAGGGCGACAACCTATCTCCGTGAATAATTGCAACATATCCTCCATAGTGGGTTCCGGAGCATAATCTTCTGTAGGAAGCCCGAGTAACTCATTGAACTTCCGCAGACTGACTTCATATTTGACACCACCAATAGTAAAGGATAGGCCTGTTGGATTGGCTTTTCCACCCTGAATCTCTAGTGTAGAGTAAGCAGCTTGAAGGGCTTCGACATTCAGGATGGGAGAGGCGGTTAAGGCATGACTTATGATTGATGTGTTGTTGAGGGATTCAATCCAGAACTGATAGTGAATAAATCTACCAGTTGCTCGATCAGCAGAGAGATTAACAAAGTTAGTCTTGGGAATTGTGAAATTTGGGTTTGCCATTTTAAATTTGTGTTTGAGAAAAGAAATGTTCTGATGTGGTTTGGCAATGGAAATTTTTAGAGAACAAGTTCTAAATTTAAACAACAAAAAAAACGTACACGAACCCCACTAATTACCCCACGTAATTAGTGACACAAATTAAAACAAATTAACTGCCCACTAATGACCACTTAACTCCCCACTAATGATTGACGGTTGAGTTTTCGAAAATTAAAGTGAACAGCCGTTACAAAATAAATTATTTTTCCAGAAAAACCACAAACACGGCGGTAAAGTTGCACTTTAAGGATTAACCAGTAGTACTCACAACAATTTTGCTCCAGTACACAAAAGTACTTAAGAATAAGAAAGCACGAAACAAAAACAAACTCACTCGAATGAAAAAGAAAACTAAAGAACTAATTGCAAGAACAGTAATGATGTTAAAACAACACAAGAAGTTCAACAGTTTTGGACAAAATTTTAGCAGAGTTTCGTTTTAGTGATTAATGCTTTCACGTAACAGTTAGTGTTTTTTGTTTAAGAAAATCACAAGAAAACTTGATGTAATGGCAGGGAAAAGAACTCTGGTAATGTATGTATACACGTGTGTATATGAAGAGCTTAAGCTTTTGGAGAGAAAGAAAGTTAATGTAAATAATGAACAGCCTTTTTAATGCTATAATATATACCTGCACGCCTAAAAAGAAGTGACTGAAAAGACACGTCACATCTCGATCTCGAGATCCGCATCTCGATCCTCATCTAGATGTCGATCTAGATGTCGATCTCGATCCGCATCTCGATCTACATCTCGATGTCGATCTGGATGTCGATCTCGATCCGCATCTCGATCTACATCTCGATGTCGATCTCGATGTGGATAGATCGAGATTTGCCATAGAAAATTTCTCATTACTTCATTTAGACACTAACCATAACGATATACAGATCAGCACAAGATTAATGTCATGAAACTTTCTAACTCCTTATGATATGCAACACATACATTTATGAAGTTAAGTACACATTATTAATTATGAATATTCATGAATAACAATAATATGTACACAAACTGAATTATAACAGATAGGTAGCAAAACTAACAGGTGTTAAGCATCCCCAATTCACCAACCAATCTAGAAAATGTTGATTCGTCTAGAGGTTTAGTGAATATATCTGCTATTTGACGTTCAGTAGACACAAAATGCAACTCTACAGTTCCATTTTCTACATGCTCTCTAATAAAATGATACCTGATGTCAATGTGCTTGGTCCTTGAGTGATCCATAGGATTGTTGGTCATTGCAATAGCACTTGTGTTGTCACACATGATAGGAATCTTAGATACTTCCACACCGTAGTCCTTGAGTTGGTTCTTCATCCACAGTATCTGGGCCACACAGCTTCCAGCAGCAATATATTCTGCTTCAGCTGTCGAGGTAGATACTGTGTGTTGTTTCTTGCTTTGCCAAGACACCAACCTTCTTCCAAGGAACTGACAGCTTCCTGAAGTGCTCTTCCTATCTATTCTACAACCTGCGTAATCTGAATCCGAATAGCCAACAAGATTAAACCCTGTATCTCTTGGGTACCAAATCCCGAGATTTGATGTTCCCTTGAGATACCTAAAAATACGCTTTACGGCTATGAGATGTGACTCTCTAGGATCCGCTTGGAACCTTGCACATAAGCATGTAGAGAACATAATATCAGGTCTGCTAGCAGTTAAATACAAAAGTGAGCCGATCATACCTCGATAGCTTGAGATGTCTACAGGTTTACCCGATTTGTCCTCGTCAAGTTTCGTGGTTGTTGCCATAGGAGTCTTAGCTTGTGATACATCTTGGAGACCATACTTCTTCAATAGATCATGAATGTACTTGGTCTGGCAGATAAATATCCCGTCCTTCTTCTGACTAACTTGAATGCCCAGAAAGAACGTCAGCTCTCCCATCATGCTCATTTCATACCTTGATTGCATTAACTTTGCGAATTTAGCACACAGCTTCTCATTTGCAGACCCAAAGATAATGTCATCCACATATACTTGCACCATCATTAGATCATCTTTGCATTTCTTGTAGAAAAGCGTCTTGTCGATTACTCCTCTTGTAAAACCACTTTCTAGTAAGAAGTCTGACAGAGTTTCATACCACTTCCGCGGAGACTGCTTAAGGCCATATACTGATTTGAAGAGTCGATAAACATAATCACAATATTTGATATCGATAAACCCGGGAGGTTGCTCGACATACACCTCTTCATCCAGTTCACCGTTTAAGAATGCACTCTTGACATCCATTTGATAGACTTTAAAACCATGATGTGCTGCGAATGCCAAGAACATCCTTACTGCCTCTAGCCTTGCTACTGGTGCATAGGTTTCATCATAATCAATTCCTTCTCTTTGAGTATAACCCTTAGCAACCAGGCGAGCTTTATTTCGTGTTACACGTCCGTCTTCATCCAGCTTGTTTCTGAATACCCATTTTGTCCCAACGACAGATCTATTCTTTGGTCTGGGTACCAGCTTCCACACCTTCTGCCTTTCAAACTGATTGAGTTCCTCTTGCATAGCAATCACCCAATCAGCGTCATCTAGAGCTTCTTCCACCACTTTAGGTTCCATCTGGGAAAGGAACACTGAATATAGACATTCATTCTCAGTGGCAATTGCAGCTCTAGCTTTTCCTCTAGTAGTCACTCCGGCTTCTGGATCACCAATAATTAGCTCGAACGGATGGTCCTTGTTCCAAGTGCGATCCCTAGCAAATGTTCTTGATGATTCAGCTTGATCTTGTAAGTGAAGGTGACTTAGTCTAGAAGCACTTTCACTAGATTCCCTTGAGCTAGTACTGGCTCCCCCTGAGTGAGCTGCTCCCCCTGAGTGCATACTGACTCCCCCTGAGTTAGTACCAGGTCTGACGGAAGGTGATCCCTCAGCCCTAGTGTTTTGAGTTTGCGAAACACTAGACTCTTGATTAATTTCATTATTTATAGTTGGATCACTACCCTGCACTACTGACTCAGGAACTGTATCCACTTCATCAATATCCACATTTTCAAATCTTAGGGAGTTGGGCTCACTATCTTCTTTTTGTATAGAGGGGAGCTTTGAGTCGTCGAATGTGACATTAAGGCTTTCAACCACCTTGCGATCATTAAGCACAAACACCCTGTACGCTGCTACTACTTCAAGAGAATATCCAATGAAAACCCCTTCATCTGCTTTGGCATCAAACTTTCCAAGTTGTGCATTGTCTCTTAACACAAAGCATTTTGCACCAAATACGTGAAAGTACTTGATAGATGGTTTTCGTTTATTCATCATGTAATACGGCGTCTCATTATGGTCCTTTATAATCAGGGTTCTGTTCTGTGTATAACAAGCCGTGCTAACTGCTTCAGCCCAAAAATATAAAGGAAGTTTTGACTCATACAGCATTGTCCTAGCTGCTTCAACCAGTGTCCTGTTCTTCCTTTCTACCACCCCATTTTGCTGTGGTGTTCTCGGTGCTGAATACTGTCGTCTGATCCCTTTAGATATGCAGAAATCCATTAACACTTAGTTCTTGAATTCTGTCCCATTGTCGGATCGGATAGTCTTCACAGTCAGACTTGCTACGTTTTCAATTACCAGTACGTGTCTAATGATCTCATGTGGCACTTCATCTTTCGATGTCACAAACTTCACCCATGTGTATTTGGAAAAGTCATCGACAATTACCAGCGCATATCTTTTCCTTGACATTGACATAACATTAACAGGTCCAAACAAATCCATGTGAAGGAGTTGTAGGGGCTCGGTAATGCTATTCACTTGTTTATCCTTATGCGAGGCTCTTTTTGATTTTCCCATCTCACATGCTTCGCAGAGTCCATCTGGGGTGAACTCCATCTGCGGCAGCCCTCTCACCAATTCTCTCCTTACGAGATTATTCATTGCTTTAAAGTTCAGGTGAGATAATCTTTTATGCCATAGCCAACTTTCATCAGCAGAAGCCTTGCTGTAGAAACACGTGACTTCAGACCGATCAGCAGAATTCATGTCAGCTATGAACAAATTTGACTTCCTTACTCCTTTGAGAGCAAGGCTTCCATCCTTTTTGCTTCGAATCGAACAATCATGCTTCCCAAAGTTGACGTCAAAACCCCTGTCGGTGAACTGACTAACGCTGAGAAGATTATGTCGCAATCCTTCCACAAAAGACACGTCCTCAATGATAACATTTCCACAAACGATCTTGCCATATCCCCTGGTGTAACCTTTGCTGTTATCTCCAAAAGTAACCACGGAGCCGGCTCTCAACACCAAATCTGTTAGCAGGGACTTATTGCCGGTCATATGCCTCGATGCTCCACTGTCTAGCACCCATATGACTTTACTCTTTTCCTGTTCACTGCCCTGCAAATCCATAAAGGTTAGGTGTTCTTCGGAACCCAATGATGTTTGGGCCCGGCATCAATAATTTCCTTTTTCTTTTCAGATACAGAAGGCTTTGCCTTTTTGCCATCAGGGGCATCAATCTTGACTTTGTCTTTTCCCTTGTCAACCTTGACTGATTTGTCAGGTTTGGGAGCAGACTGGTCACTCCTAACTTTAGGAGGACTTGAAGTCTTAGCCTTTGACCCCGCATGCTTTTTCTTAACACTACTAGATGTATGTTCAACAGATGCACTAGCAGTATTCATTAAATTAAAATAAGCATGCATGATGTTTACAGCACATGGCATACAATTAGGATTATTGCATTTAGCATGATTTGCATGCATGTTAGGCAAAGAAGTAGTTGCAGGCATGGTATTACAACCAACAGATTTTTCTTCCTCTACATAGAACGGGCAATAGTAAGACAAGTGATCAGTTTGATTACAGATATAGCATGCCTTTCTAGCTCGTGTAGATGTAGATACAGATGCAGGTTCAGTTTTAACTGCCTTTACAGGTGCTTTCATTTGGTCTGACCCTGCTACCCATTGTTTATATGACACCGTCTTAGCCTCCTTGGTTCCTACACCTCTCTTAGCATAAGCAATCTTACTAGCTCTCTTAGAAGTTGTAGGTTCTACCACTTTTTCTTCTGAATCTCTCTCAATTTTAATCTCATGTTCAATTTTAGTAGCAACAGGATCTATGGTCCTAGGCTTAAAATGCTTAAAGATAGGTTTTCTAACATCCATTAAAACCTCAGGCACATTTTCTTTGACTAACACAGGCTCTAACAATTCAGCAGCCCTATTTTTCTTTTTCTGTGTGTAGTCAAGTCCTATGTTTACTTTTTCATTTTTACTCTTGCCTGCCAGTTTCATGTACATGTCCCTTTCTACGAAAACTTTATTAGCGGCTTCTTCAAAAGATTTACATGTTACTTTAAGCTCAGCTAATTCATTTTTAAGTTCTTCGTTAAGGTCTTCCCTAATCTTAAGCTTGTGTTCTAAAACATCTACCTGATTCATTAACTGCCTTTCCTTACTTTCTCCTAATTCTAATTCCTCTACCCTGGCCTCGAGAAGTCTATTCTTAAGGGAGAGTTTAGCATTTTCCTCATTAACAGCAATTAGATTAAGTTGGAGATTGTACATATCTTTAGTCATGGCAGCTAATTCATTTTGGTACTCAGGAATAGACATTTCATTTACGGTTAGAATTGGTACCTCTGATTGTTCTGAAGATTTTGCCATTAAAGCGAAGTTGCATAGCTCCTGATCTTCATCTTCATCAGACTCGTCCCAACCCTTCCCTTCAGTCACAACATACGCCCGGCTTCCCTTCTGTTGCTTGCTAACCAAGGCATCATATTTCTTTTTCAAATCAGCATAGGATTCCTTGGGATGAACGTACTTGGGCTTCTTGCACTCTGTTGCGAAGTGCCCCAATTCATTGCAGTTGTAGCATCTGAACTTGTTCTTGTCTACCAGGTTAGGTCTGTAGCCACTACCAGATGTGCTACTCCGACCGCTGTAACTTCCACTACCACTTACACTACTGCCTCTCCTGCCTCTTCGGCTGAAAGAACTACCAAATCGTCCTTTACCACTTCTTTGCTTCCTGAAGCTGATATGAGCAAATTCTCGAGCAATACAAGCATATGACTTGTCTTCTAATTTGTCCAGCTCTTCAAGGGTATAGTATTCATCCTCACTTTCTTCGGATGGATCTTCAATGTCTAATACCACCCTTTCAGGATTAGCAGTTTTCAATGAGACAGCTGCAAGTGCCTTTACAGCAGACTCTTCAGCTACAAGTCCAGACTCACTTACCGCTTTGTTTTCTCCACTATTGTAGGATCTTCTTCTGTCATTTTGTTCCTGCTCCAGCTCGTAGGTCTTCAAAACACCATACAGCTTTTCCAGAGAAGTATTTTTCAAGTCTCTTGACTCTCGAATGGCAGTGATCCTGTGTTCCAGATGTTTAGGCAAATTCAATAGAAACTTGATATTTGAATCTGCTAGTGGATAGACTTTATCTCTTATACTCAGCTCGATAAGCAATTTACTGTAACGTTTGTAAACATCCGCTACGCTTTCTCCTCGTTCGCATCTAAACGATTCATATTCAGATATCAGAATGCGTTTGTGATTATCTCTAACTTCCTCGGTCCCCTCCATCACCACAGCCAGTTTATCCCACATGGCTTTAGCTGTTTTTAATCCCTTTATTTGAACATAGTACTCTGAGTTTAGGGATTCAATTATGACGTTGCGTAAAGACGCATCCATACCAACCAATTCTTTATCTGCGTCTGAAAACTCCATTTCCTCTTTAGGAACAGACCGGGATGGAATTAGTATCCCTCCTTCCATTCACTCTGGCTCAATTCTCATGGGTATGTATGGACCGTTTTCCAATATTCTCAAGTATACCTTGTTTATTGATTCAAGGTAAGCTCGCATCCTTCCGGTCCATTCGTCATAATGTTGTGCATCAAACGGAGGTATCTTAAATCTGTGTGCGGCGGCCATTTTAATGAAATTTAAAATTAAGATAATACACTTTTCAAATTACAATAAATTGTATTTACTTGAAAAATTAATTATCTCACTTTAAATGTCCAACACTAAATATCCAACGGATTTTACACTTAAGATTCAAGCAAGTTAGTTTTAATCACAGGAACAGTAGCAGGGTCCACAATTTTTCAAGTCCAAACAAAAAGGTGTCCACTTTCTAGTTGACAGAAGTTCGAAATTGTCCTTTTTGTTTAGCCAATCAGTTGATTCCAGCTTTGACCACAAGAAAATCCACAAAGCTCTAAAGTACAATATTTTGGAATTTTGTACAAATATTCCTTACACCATTACTTAGAACTTTTTAGATCTATGACTTTTCCAGGAAGAAACAAACAAAAACTTTCGGCACAAACTTCAAGAAAAAAAAAGGATCTGGGATTTTCAAGAACCAACTCAACCAACACAATAGGATCTCTGTTAGATGTGTTTAACAGAAGCTTTGATACCAATTGTTAGGTCCAAAGTGTTGTAGAGGGGGGGGGGTGAATACAACTGTTTAAAATTTATGAGAGAATAAACAATGTGCAAGTAATAAATGATGACTCAGAATTTCAAGAATATATCATTATATTCATTGATGGATTTGCTACAACATTCATAAAAGCATCATGATCAGTTGAACAATAAATACAGCAATTAAAGCTAGATTCAACTGATCCTCTCTCTCTCACTTTTTGTTTTACAGTAAATGCTCTCTCTTAAAAATTATCGTTGAAAATACAGAGATACAAGTTACTACTAAAATAAAAACAAAGTGCTGCTTTTATAATGTCATGTAGTCTTGATCTTGTCCTTTTTGTGTACGTGGCCCAATCAGGACTTCGACAACAAAAAGTACTTTCCCAACAACTCTGGATCAACCGTTCACAATAAGCCACTTGTCCCTTGAACATTAAATGTTACATTTCTACCCGCATCTCGATCTTCGCCTGGACCCATCTCGATCTCGATCTGTGAAAATCTCGATCTCGATCTGGGAGAATCTCGATCTCGATCTATGAGGATCTCGATCTCGATCTGTGAAAATCTCGATCTCGATCTGTGAAGATCTCGATCTCGATCTGGGAGAATCTCGATCTCGATCTATCGCCTGGATCGAGATTTGCCTTTGCAGTGTTTTACTTCACTTGTAAATCTCGACCCGCATCTCGATCTGCTGTGGATCGACATTTGCCTTAGTAAATATGCACACATCCAATGTTGACCTTCTTTAGTGACTAATTGAGGATTAACCTTTATGAGCAAGTTTCCTTAGCTTCTTCAATTTCTTTTCCTCACTCAATTCAAATGAGATCTTCTATTACTGACATGAACTTGCCTCCAATGTCCTGACACTTGATGCAATGGTCTGGTTCATAAGTGACTAGTCTTGTAGGGGTTCTTGCTTCTGAATTTCAGTTCTCATTTGTTGATTGACCTTTACATTATCCAGATGTTGATATACATTACATGAAATCACTTTGGCCTTCTTGATACTTCCTTGACATTAATTTGATTTTCCATTAGATAAGTTAGGGCATGAGCAATACTCAGATTGAACTTCTTCTCACTTATGCATCCTTGATTAACCAAATTAGTTACTTGTAGTTACCAAGTATCATTACCATTTCTTCAGTTGATTGATTCCATGTGCTTCTTCAGTTTCTCTTGTTTTGCTGTTGTTTTATCTTTTACTTAGTTGAGTTACAAAATAATTAAGTGTTACAAGTTAGTACACCTATGCCTTTCAAAACTCAAACACAAAAATATGAATAAGTACTGTTTTGTATTATTGATTTGTGAATACAAAAATCTCCTAGGGTGTACACAAACCGTAGCAGCTTCTCTGTGTTTATCACAGCAACTCTCTCTATTTCTATGCTCTCATAAAATTTCACTCAGATTAATTATGCTTCGACTTCCACACTTTTACAATTAGGTTACATGGAGTTTATATAGAGAGATGCCTATCAACTAATAACAGAAAGATAAATTACAATAGGAATAGAATTCCTAATTATTAGTTGACAGTTTCCTTCTAGAATTCTCTTTCTTTCCCATAGCATATCTGCAATATATTTATCTTGATCTTCGAAGACTTTCCATTCCTGTGATCTTCTTCCAAATTTATCCTCAACTGTATAGACTCTGAAATCTTCAGACTCTGATAGATCAAAGACT
This sequence comes from Oenanthe sinensis, assembly GCA_028671895.1. Lineage (NCBI taxonomy): Eukaryota > Viridiplantae > Streptophyta > Magnoliopsida > Apiales > Apiaceae > Oenanthe > Oenanthe sinensis. The sequence goes on from CM053806.1 coordinate 26,607,393, forward strand.
CTGATAGTCTATAGACTCTGATCACCTTCCAGACTCTGGTTTCATTTTCTACAGGAATTCTTCCAAGTATAAATAACATGAATATTGACTATCTAGACTCTGATTATACATTTCAGAGACTAGAAAAACTTATTACAGTAAAACTAATCTAGACCCTGTTCTAGTATTTTGTACATCATCAAATGAATATATCCCTAACAAGAACCTCTGAACAGAAACTAATTGATCCAAGAAGCTGAATTGAAGATGTTGTAACTCAATGTTGTGGTCAAGGTGTTATAAGTGACACCTACACTTTTAAATAACTTGAGAAACTGGACAACAAGTGAAGCCTGCAGGGCAAAAAAAAGTATAGTGACATCAGATTCAGACGAAATCCCAATTCTTAATCTAAGTTCCTTACCTATAGATTCCACACAGGTGATTTTCAAGATCAGTTCAAGAGACGGTTGCAAGACCGGGATGGTTGGAACTCAAAGACAAGATTAGGGTTGTGCTACACAATTTAAGAAGCCTGAGCAAGGAAAAGATGATAGACACTATGTTGGGTTGTAGAAGGAATATCAGTCATTAGTGATGATGTAACAAGGGAAAACATTTGTTGATGAATTTAAATGCAAGGTTGATTCTATCAGTGACAGTGATGAACCATATGGATATCTGGCATCAATGATCAACACTGGAGATGAATCACTAAGCACTTCCAGGTACACATTCTAGTATACTTTTATCAAATTCAGAACTGTATGATTATTATGTTTTGAAATGTATTATATTCATGCCAACATGTTATCATCTTAGGACTTAAATGCTTAATTGATTGCTAAGAATGATATTTTCATGCTAGGATCCATGAGTGTAATTAGTACATTTCATACTTGATTTTCTATGCAGTAAAATGAATATCTAGAATTAGATAGAGTGTTTTAGACGGTTAGGTGTATCCCTAAACATTTGTTTGAACTTGAATTTAAATCTTTTGTGATTTAATACATCTGCTAATATTGTGAAAATTGCTAATAGACAAAGAAGTCACAGATCAGATATTTTATATTTGTTCTTATTGTGATAAATGACTTGTTAAGTGTATGTGAAATTTGATATTGCTCATAATGTTTTATTCAAATATTCTGCATATTCTTGAATTATTTATGTGCTTATTTTCATATGATCTGCTCCACTCACATAGTTGTACAAAATGCTATATTAGATCAATTATTGCTTGTTAGGGATAAGATTATTAAAAGATGGTAGAATTATCTAAGTAGTCAGTAAGACTTGATTCGAGGATTAATCTAAAACTGACTTAGGTAATTAGAGATAAGTAAAATGTTAGACAACAACAGAAATGGATTAGGAAGAATTAGTAATCAATTTGTTAGTTCTTCTATTCCATGTGCTTTTGCATAACATGCCTGAATTACATAATTCTTATCTATAAAGCATTGAAGCTGATGTTACCATGTGTTCTTATTTTGATGCTTGTTTATTTAAATTTGAAAATGCATATCTTAGGATTTGCATAATCGTAGGCAAAAGATGCATAAGAATCACAATAGGGTAAAGACTGCTAGTCCACCTTAAGTTAGGTTGGAATCACTAATCTCATAGCCTTAAGACTACTTTGTCAATGCTGCTATATGTAAGAAGTGATCAATCAAAGATAAGTTTGTGCATAGTAAGGTTGAAGTTGTTACAATTGTTGAAAGTAATATCTTTAACCCATCTGGACTCAATTGAAGTTGAGTACGAAGAAGCTTAATCATTTGTGATTGCAGAGTATATAACAAGAGGAAAAGTTATATGATTTCATGACATTTATTGTACAAGAAATATGATTAAGATTGGAGTTCTGACATCACAATTGGTTGAGAAAGCCTGCCCAATGGTAACCTTTGAAGATGACAGTAAATGATATACAAGGGATTTAACTATCATGTTTTTGGAATTGTCAGTACTGAAAGCATGTTTCTTGTGAACGGACTTAAGCACTATCTATAGGGCACTAGGGAATTCTTTGTCAAAGGTTTTCTGGAAAAGCATTGAAAAGGAAAAGTGTCTGATTTTAAGCAAGAAAGATGGAAGCTCACTCAAACTGAGAGTGAGGAAGTTTGTTCGTAGCTGACATGGATTCTATATGAAAAGGTGAAGTGAGGTTCTTAGTAAATTTTCATTAGTAAAGAGTTAGCTATGGTATATAAAGCTCTCACACTTGGTGAACAAGACAATGGATTCTTTGATAAAGAAAAATTGGTGAGAGGACTACTTCATTTGGAATTCTATCTAGAAGGACATTTTGAAGCATATCATATAGGGAAGTCAATAAAAACATCACACTAAAGATAAATTACATAGAGTTTATATAGAGAGATGCCTATCAACTAATAACAGAAAGATAAATTACAATAGGAATAGAATTCCTAATTATTTGTTGACAGTTTCCTTCTAGAATTCTCTTTCTTTCCCATAGCATATCTGCAATATATTTATCTTGATCTTCGAAGACTTTCCATTCCTGTGATCTTCTTCCAAATTTATCCTCAACTATATAGACTCTGAAATCTTCAGACTCCGATGATCTTCAGACTCTGATCACATGTAGACTCTGATAGATCACAGACTCTGATAGTCTATAGACTCTGATCACCTTCCAGACTCTGATCTTCATGCAGACTCTGGTTTCACTTTCTACAGAAATTCTTCTAAGTACAAGTAACATGAATATTGACTATCTAGACTCTGATTATACATTTCAGAGACTAGAAAAACTTATTACAGATAAACTAATCTAGACCCTGTTCTAGTATTTTGTACATCATCAAATGAATATATCCCTAACAATCTCCCCCTATTTATGCTTTATAAAATGTAAGCATAAATCAAGGTTTGATGATGTCAAAACTAAAGAATAAAACTATTAATCTTGAACAGTATAAAAGAATTATAAAGGAAAAAGAATTACTTTTTATTTAATCTTTTCAAAGGTTGGATTATTCTTCAAAAATGAATTCAGCATATTTTCCTCCACAATTGCTAGAGCCTCGCCAATAAATTTCTTCAATTTCTTCATTTCTTCACTTGAGCATTTGATTTGACAATAAGCTGCTCTAAGATCATTTGCACTGCTTTCTTGATCTTTTAAGTCCTTCAACATCAGAACACTAACTTTCCCACTCATAGGCTGAAAGCCAAAGTAATGACCCACACCTTCTTGAAATTTAATCTGTTTTTCTTCCAATGGCATGACTTGATCATTTCCCTCAGTATCAACATATTTTAAAGAAAATTTGCCCATTTTTCGATTTGCCTGTCTGTGCAAAATCAGCTTCCTATCAATCTCCTTGAACCATTTGTGTGTGACAGCTTCTTTGCTCTTGTTAACTTCATAAGCAATTTGAAGTAGGAATCTAATATACTGTAATTCCTCAGCCTGTTTGAAAAAGATAAAATTTGACTGACTGATCCATCTTACACTTCCACCTTGTAAGAAGTAAACCAGCATCTCATTCTTCACTTTTTCTGTATCTCCCTGACCTCCTTGTATCTTCGTTTCAAAAACATTATAAACAATTTGAGCAGACACCACTTTATTTAAGTGCTTCTGAGTGATCTTCTCAAACTACCTATCTGTCAAGAATTGAGGATCCCTGGTTAGAGTAGAAGTTCTGTCAATGTCAGATTCTTCAAATCCTCCAAGACCTATCTTCTTTTTAGCTCTAAGTTGCAGATTTGATTGACTGCACTTCCAGTATGAAGGTTCTTGAGTTTGATCAGAGTCTGACTTCTTTCTTTGCTTATCAGAGTCTGACTTAGACTCTGATTTCCCATGTCTAGTCCCTGACTGATGTGTTTGAGTTCTTGCTACTCCAGATTGCTTTTGTTGCACACCATCAGGACCCTTAGAACCATGAGAACTATCTCCATCATCACCATCTCTCCTCCTTTTAACTCCCCTTGATTTATCCTTGCATCCCTCATCTTTATGTCTCATGGAGGACTCACCTTGCTTCACCTTCTCCCCCTTTTTGACATCATCATTATGGGTGACAACCAAAAGAATCTGCTCAAGAACAGTGGAGATATTTGCCTGGGCTGCAATAACTGAATCAACCTTAGTGGTCAAACCAGAAACAGTAGTTTGAAGAGAGGCTTGAGTGGTAGTGATAGCAGCTAGAGCATCTTTAAAAGCGACCTCTTTGGATAATTGAAGGGAGTGAATTCTATCAAATCTTGTATTGAGCAGAGAAGTTGTATTATCAACACCAGTGAGCTTTTTTTTAATATGAGAAATGTCTTGGACCACATTGGATAATTGAGCAGCAACATCAGGTAGCTTAGCTTTAACAGCTCCATCTAAGACTTGATCTTCTTCACCAGGATAGTAACAATGTTCCTGTTGAACAGATTTTTTCTGAAAAGCCTTAAGTCTCTCAGAAAGATGAATATCCAAAATACACTCAAAAGAATCTTTATCATTGATGCCTCGTTGCTGTGCAGACTCCCAAGACTGAGGAAACACCTGATCAAAATAGATAAAAGAAGGAGTAACATGATCATCATCTGCAGAAGTGCATTCCTCAGCAACAGGCTCTAGCTTTGTGAATGGAGGTGTAGACTCTGGTGGTGGTGTAGACTCCGAAACTGCAAATGGGACTATAGACCCTGACTCCTCCTGAGAGTGATCAGAGACTGTAGACTCTGGAAGTCTAGCCCTTATAGGCATTATTAAAAGAGGTTCTTCTGACTTCAATGTTGCAGCCTCAGTGAAAATGATAGGGTTATCCACCAAAGCCTCCATGACTCTATCTGCTCTCCTTGCTAGAGAATCCACCAGGTGATGGTGGGGTCTCTGTGTAAATGATTTCTGAGCAGCAAGAGCCTCCTCCTGTTTGCCAATCTGCACAATCAGACATAGTGAATTGTCATCCATCCCCTGCTCCAACTCATTGGACCAACTCTTTGGAAAATCTTGATCCCAATAAGTAAAGCTAGGTTCAGGATACCCTAATCTCTCATGCTCACAGTGGGGTTGGGCACCCACTTTCTCAATCTCACTCAGGCTCTCTACAGCCTTATCTACCTCTCCTTTTGCCTGGTCCAGTGCCAGCCCTCATATATTTTATCACTCAATTTGGAGGGTGCACTCAGTAAACCTACAGAAGAAGGGTTGAGAGATAAAAATGGTGCTTCAATACCTAAACCACCTTGATGGAGGGGAACCCCTTCAAATGTCTAAAGGCTAGGGGTTTCCACCAAGGGGTGAGCATTAACAGATTCTGAACCCTTACTAGCATCTTCTCTCTTTTCAGAGTCTGTTGGCTCCAGTATTCCAGTCTCAGGGTCTACTCTAGACTCTGACTGCTTCAGCATGACTTCATTAGAAGCCAGAGTCTAAGTGTTACCATCTTTGACTGTTGGTGCATGAGACTCCCCCGCAAGGTGGATAGACTCTGATAGAATAGATTGGGAAATCACTTAATAAGCATCCATCAGAGTCTGTCCTCCCATATCACTGGGGTTCTCATCAGCTCTTTGATGAGTTGTCAAGGAGGGCCCAACAGCATACTCTCCTGCGCCACTATCACCCAACCTCTGACTAGGTGGTTCTTGTGTGGGTGAGGCAGACTGAGCATCTTTATCACTAGTCACCACTGGTGCACTAGTCCCATCCTCCAACTGCCTTGCACCACCTGCTACCTCCTGTTGTTCTTCAAGAATAAATGCATCCAACTTGTGATGAAAGGCCCTGAGATGGATTGCATTGATTGCCTGGGCATCTGTGAGATTGAAGAGGTCCTGCAGTTCCCTTCTTACTTTTTGAAAATAAGTGCCCTTGAATTAATCCAGTCTACTTTGGTAGGTTGGATAGATGTATTTGTTGGCAATTGTACCAATATTATGGACAAGATAGTCAGCCACCTGTCTTGACAGAGGTTGATTTTGAGAGATCCATTGAATGGCTATCCTGTAGGTAACTCCATTGTCCCAAATTGCTTCATAGTTAAAAACTGGTTGCTCAATCTCAGTTTCCAACTCAGCAACAGACTCTGATGCTCTCCTTTTGTGGACCTTAAGCTTTTTAGGCTTCTTTGTAATTTTTTGTTCAGAGTCTGGCACACCTAGTGCTTTGAGAACTTCATTAGTTCTGCCTTCTATGAGCTCAGCTGCTTGCACTTGGAATGAAGAGTTGAATATGTAGTTGTAGAGATTTTTGACCACATCCTGTGCAGACATTTGTAGCTCCTATTCCATTCTCTTCCTTAGGGCTTCATAGGTTGAAAGAAAATCCAAGACTTGAGATTTAGTCTGATATTGCTCTGGATATTCAACTGATTCCACCAAAGGATATAAGAGTAACAGTGCCTCATCACTTGGAGTAATGATTTCATCAATTAGGCGTGAGGCTGCATCCAATGGCATTCCTTCCCAAAATGTGTCATGATCAGAGTCTAAAGGCAGTCTAGACTCTGACTCAACATTAGACTCTGGTTCAGGTGTTTTCTTGATTTCAGAGTCTGGCTCTGCAGGAGCCTTGGGAGCATCTGTTTCCTGCAAAACAGGGTTAGTAATAATAACAGGCTTGTGTGTGTGTGCAGAATAAGCCTTCCTTAACCTTCTGTACTTCTTAGCAAAAGATTTCTCAGGAGACTCAATGTGAGAATCCTGAGGTGCTTCCCTAGGTTTTTCAGAGTCTGTAGCTTTTTGAGAGTCTACAGACTTGGCTTGAAGGTTAGAATCAAGTGTATCATGACCTTCCTTTAGCAAAGAAAGTCCTTCAACAACTTGCTTCTATAGTGGATTGAGCTCCTCATCACTGTGCTCATCTATAAGCCTAGATTGAATCAATTTTCTCCTCTTTACAACTAGTGCCTGTTGAGAGACACCAGAAGTTGGTTTCTTTTTGGATTTTGGTTTGGAAGATTGTATAATTGAAGGGGATTGGGTCACTTGGGTAGGTGCAGGGGGACTCTCCATTACTTGTTCCTGCACCATTTCACCACCAAAAAATGAAGCATTGTAGATAGAAGGTTTGTAGGATGAGAGTTTTACCTGCATTACCTGTGGATATGTCATTGCAGGTAGACTCTTCTTTTTGTCATCAATTCTCTTAATGTCATAGAATATCCTCCTTTGCTGTTTGTATGCCTATACACAACAATCATCTGCCAACTTGGTTGACATGTCAGGAATGAAGTGATTGAGGAGAATCATAAGAAATCTATGATAGTAGACTTTCTTTCTCCCCTCATGCACATTATTTAATTTTGCTCCCATTTGAGTGAGCAACATATCACCAATGTTGATTATTCTGTCAAATAGGAGACTATGACCAATTTGATAAGTAATAGCAGTAATAGCATCAAATCCACTACACTTACCAGTAAAACACTTAGCAATTTGATCGAAGAAAAATGACCATTCTTTCCTTAAGTAAGGCCTAGTTATCTTGCTCATGTTATCTAAGCTAGCAGAATAACTTATTGCCTTAAACATGCTTTTAATGTCATTATCAGATACAATTTCATCAAAAGAAGACTTAACAGGCAGTTTAAACACAGAATTAAGCACATCTGCAGTGACATCAAATGTAGTCGAACCAAAGGTAAACATTATTTTACCTGGTTGATCCTGAGAAGGATCAACTACCTTTGCAGTGCTCCATGCTTGTGATACAGCATCCATGTGAATGACTGGTGATGCCTTGAGAATGTAGTGTAACTCGGATTGCTCCAAGAAATCCATCACAGGGTAGTAGTCAGCGTCTACCCCTTTCTTATCTCCAAGAGCAGCAACATGATTTGTGGTCATGAACTCGAAATCCCCAAATGTGAACGCAATCGCCTTGGGTCCTCTCATGACAGTAGAAACGGAAGCCATTAAAGTTGTTGAGTTGAAAGTGATGGAGAAGCTTGAAGAATTTAGCTAGGGTTCGTAAAAAGCTCTGTGAATATTTTTGCCTTAGAAATCAATTGCAATAAACAAGTGAGTAAATTGTATGAAAAATTCTATTTTGTTCAAGTTGCATACAATACACAAGAGTCTACAGCCTGTCTCCGGTCAAAAAATAACTGTTACCGCCTATTTCAAGTCATTTGAACATTTTAAATGCAATCAGAGTCTGCAGGCGCGAATTTTAACCGTTTCAGAGTCTAGGCGATAATTTTCTCAGAGTCTACTGACTTTCAGAGTCTATAGACTCGTCAGAGTCTAGACTCTATCAAGGTAAAATACCAAACAAAATGTTGCACTAACAATTAATCACAGTGTGTTAAGACAGGGACTATAATTAAAGTACATACCTTGCTTCTTGTAATTTTTGATCACTTACATATTTAACATACCTAATTCACCTACCAGTCTGAGAAAGGTAGACTCATCAAGTGGTTTTATTAAAATGTCTGCAATCTGTCTGTCAGTTGGAACATAGTGAAGTGTCACAGTACCATTTTCAACATGTTCTCTAATAAAGTGATAACTGACATCAATGTGCTTTGTTCTGGAGTGTTGGACTGGATTCTCTGCAATTTTAATAGCACTAGTATTATCACAATACATAGGAATATTTGAGAATGTTAGTCCATAATCAAGTAATTGATTTCTCATCCACAGGATTTGAGCACAGCAACTTCCAGCTGCAATGTATTCAGCCTCAGCTGTTGAGGTTGATACAGTCTGTTGTTTCTTGCTAAACCAAGAAATTAATCTGTTGCCAAGAAACTGGCATTGTCCTGTTGTGCTTTTCCTATCTACTTTGCATCCTGCATAGTCAGAATCTGAATAGCCAATTAGTAAAAAATCTGACTCTCTAGGATACCAAAGTCCAAGAGTTTATGCCCCCTTGAGATATCTAAAAATTCTTTTCACAGCTATTAAGTGTGATTCTCTAGGGCCAGCTTGAAATCTGGCACACAGACAAGTTACAAACATTATATCTGGTCTACTAGCAGTTAAATATAACAATGAGCCAATCATACCTCTGTAACTAGTGTTGTCAACTTTCTTACCCTTTGGGTCAGAGTCTAGCTTTGTAGCTATTGACATGGGAGTTTTAGCAGATGCAGAATCTTGCATATCAAACTTCTTCAACAGTTCTTTTACATACTTTGTTTGATTGATGAAAATTCCATCATCATTCTGTTTGACTTGAAGCCCCAAAAAGAAGTTTAATTCTCCCATCATGCTCATTTCATAATTTGATTGCATTAGTTGACTAAACTTTTCACATAGATTATCATTAGTAGATCCAAATATAATATTATCAACATAAATTTGGACAAGCAAAATATCACCTTTATATTTTCTAATAAAGAGAGTTTTGTCAATGGTACCTCTTGTGAATCCATTTTCAAGAAGGAATTTTGAAAGAGTTTCATACCATGCTCTAGGTGCTTGCTTCAATCCATATAGTGCCTTGTCTAACCTGTAAACATGATCAGGAAACTTTGGATCAACAAATCCTGGTGGTTGCTCCACATAGACTTCTTCTTCCAATTCTCCATTTAAGAAAGCACTTTTCACATCCATCTGATACACCTTGAATTTTGAATGAGCTGCAAAGGCTAGAAACATTCTAATAGCTTCCAATCTTACTACTGGTGCAAAAGTTTCATCATAGTCAATTCCTTCCTCCTGTGAGTATCCTTTTGCAACTAGCCTTGCTTTATTTCTTACTACAGTTCCATTCTCATCAAGTTTATTTCTATACACCCATTTTGCACCAACCACTGATCTATCTCTAGGTCTTGGTACAAGTTTCCACACTTTATTTCTCTTAAATTCATTCAATTCTTCTTGCATTGCAATAATCCAATCAGGGTCTTGCAAGGCTTCCTCAATTTTCTTGGGTTCATTCTTTGAGAGAAAACAGCTATAAAGACATTCATTTTGAGTAGTTGTTCTTGTTTGTACACCACTCTCAGGATCACCAATTATCAAGTCAGGAGTGTGATTCCTTGTCAATTTTCTAGCAGGTGGAAGATTGGTTCTTGAACTTGAAACTCCCCCTAAGTCATTTGCATCTTCTGTATTTGAGTGAAATTCAAATGAAGAGGCTCCCCCTAAATTGCTTGACTCTGACAAGAGTTTAGAGTTGCTTGATCCAGAACCTGATGAGTTAGACTCTGTCTGTCTAGACTCTGTCTGGATAGACTCTGTCTGGGTAGACCCTGACCTGTTAGACTCTGAATTATTTGGAGTTGAATTTTCTGGCTCCCCCTCAGAATGTGCAGGTTCCTGTGTTAGTTCAGGATTTATTCTAGGGTCTTCATCCTCTTCTTCTTCATTTATCTCAGAACTTTTTAGATTTTCAAATTCTAGTGTTGTAGACTCTGACTCATCCTGCAATTCTGTAAACTTTTTATCATCAAATGCAACATGAATAGATTCCATAACAATTTTGGTTCTGAGATTAAACACTCTGAATGCTTTTGTGTTCGATGCATATCCAAGAAAGATTGATTCATCTGCCTTGGCTTCGAATTTGCTTAGATTTTTAGGATGTACTTTCAGTACATAACACTTGCATCCAAATATGTGAAAGTGTTTCACACTTGGCTTCTTGTCCTTTATCATTTCATAGGGAGTCTTTCCATGCATGTTTATTAGAGTGCAGTTTTGAGTGAAACATGCTGTATTGACTGCCTCAGCCCAAAAATATACTGGCAGCTTAGACTCTGCCAACATTGTTCTGGCAACTTCTATGAGTGTCCTATTCTTTCTTTCCACAACTCCATTTTGTTGAGGAGTTCCTGGCGCAGAAAATTGTTGAGTAATTCCCTTTGATGCACAGTGGTTCTCCATGATTGAATTCTTGAATTCAGTACCATTGTCACTCCTCAGAATTCTTACTGTTTTCTTTGATTTTCTTTCCAGAAAAGTGATATGATCTATTATGTGTTGTGAAACTTCATCCTTTGAATGTAGAAAGAAAACCCATGTGAATCTTGTAAAATCATCTACAATAACAAGAGTATATTTATTTTTGTTAATTGACATAACATTTACTGGACCAAATAAATCAAGATGCAGTAAATAAAAGGGTTCAGAAATGGTATTTATTGTCTTGCTCTTGAAGGATGATTTCCTTTGTTTTCCAAGTTGACATGCTTCACAAAGTCCATCTTGTACAAAATCAACCTGTGGTAATCCTCTTACAAGATTCTGTTTAACCAACTTGTTGAGTGTTTTGAAGTTGATGTGTGACAGTTTCTTGTGCCATTTCCAGCTTTCTTCAGTTGAGGCATTGCTGTATAGACATGTGACTTCACTGTTTATGCAATCCTCCAAGCTGGCTTCATAAATGTTACCATGTCTGTGTCCTTTGAAAACCACAATGCCTGTTTCTTTGTGAGTCACAAGACACTCTTTGTTGTCAAAGCCAGTATGGTAACCTTTGTCTCCAAGTTGACTTATGCTTATTAAATTGTGCCTTAAGCCATCAACTAGAGCTACTTGTTCAATGATGACATTCCCAAGTACAATCTTGCCATATCCCAGTGTTTTTCCTTTGTTGCCATCTCCAAAGGATACTTCTGGGCCAGCCATTTCCTCAAAGTTTGTAAGCAGGGATTTCTTTCCAGTCATATGTCCTGAGCATCCACTGTCCAGGATTAGGGTTACTTTCTTTACCCTAGTTCCCTGCATACATAAAGCAACTAGTTAGATGTTTTGAGGACCCAAATAGTTTTGGATCCTTTTCTACTAATTTTAGGAGAAACAGGCTTAATAATTTTCACCTTTGGCTTACCTGTCTCTTTTGTTGCTCTAGACTGTGGTGGAGTCTTAACAGTGTCATACCAACTCTTATCAATAGAAGATTTTAGCTCATAAAAATTGTAATACAAATCATGATAGTTCCTACACATATATATAGAATGAAATATGCTACCACAGTGATAACAAGGTTTCTGTGGTATGTAGTGACTTTTCAGAGTCTGAGAAGGACTAGACTCTGATTTCTTCTCAATTTTTGTTTTACAATCTATAACTAAATGGTTTTGGTTGCCACATCTATAACACTTCTTTCTAGGAGCATTAGGATCTTTTTGATAATTATTAGCCTTATTGATGCCTTCCTTACCATTCCGATTTCTCCTAGTTTTGGTGGACTCTGATAAGTTCTCTAGCCTTTCTTTCAACTTAGACTTAGACAAGTACCCTATGTTTATAATTTTCTTAGAGTTATTTTCCCCTGTTTCATCTGTCTTTTTGTCAACAACAGGGGGACTATTGACAGATGAGTTTGTGGCTTCATTTTTTTCTTTAGGGATCACAAACTTAACAGGAACAAATGTACTTTTGTCTTTAGTCTGATTAATTTTGCTAGCTTCTACATTGTTATCATTCTCAACAATAGGTCTTTTGTCTTGACTCTTGTCATAGCCTAGACCAGCAGTTTGACACACGTTTTGATTATTGAGAATTTCTTGAACTTTTCTTCCAGAGTCTGTCCAAACTTTAAACTTAAGCCTTTCTTCTTCTAGTTCTTTCCTAACATAGTCATAGGCTTTCAAAATTTCAGTGTAGTTATGACTATATTTCTCAGAATCCTTTTTGTATTGTTCCATTAATAATAACTCAGATTCTACATGACAATTCCTTTTAGTTAAGGTTAAATTTTCTTCTCTCAACCTTTCACTTTCACTAGTGAGAGACCTACATGTTGTCATTATTTTATTAACCTCACTTTTCACAATCTCTATGCCATCAGAGTCTAAATTAATTAAGGATTCAGGAGTAAAAATTGATACCTGAGTTTTAAGAGATGAGGGTTCTTTGTGAGACTGTGATTTTCTTGAGGAGGATGCCATCAGTGCTAGATTTTCATAATCAATTTCATCCTCTGAGCTTGAGTCTGCCCAGTCCTTTCCTGTTGATAGAAGTGCTTTTCCTTTTCCTTGACTTTTTGACTTTCTGCATTCACTGGCAAAGTGCCCCAATATTCCACAGTTGAAACATTTGACCTTTGCTTTGTCAAGTTTGATAATTGTACTCTTGCTCTTCTCAACCTTTTCATCTTCCTTCTTGAATGATGGCCTTTTGCTAAATTTGCCAGTTCTTTTGTTGAATTTCATTCTTTTGAAATTTTTAGCAAACATAGCCATCATTTGACTTAGATCAAACTCTTCATCAGAATCAGAGTCTGTGTCAGTAGACTCTGACTCCACAGCAGCTTTACCCTTCTTTCTTGAATCCTTGATTCTTGCTTCTGTGGATGGTTCATGTTATTCTTTCTCAGACTCCATCAAGAGTGCCACATATTTTGTCTTTACAGACTTCTTATTCTTTCTCTGTTGCATCTCCAAATCATATGTCTTGAGTCTGCCATACAATTCTTCTAGAGTTAGTTCATCCAAATCTCTAGCTTCTCTTATGGATGTAGTCTTATTGTCCCACTCTTTAGGAAGTGCTCTCAAAAACTTGGTGTTCGTATCTTCAGAATCATAAACCTTACCAAGCATAGCCATCTCATTCAAGAGTTTTGTAAACCTATCATACATCTCAGTGATAGATTCTCTAGATTTTGCTTCAAAGTACTCATACTCTTGAATAAGCAAAGACCTAGCATTCTTCTTGACATCTTTAGTCCCTTGACAGTGCACCTCAAGTTTTGTCCACATCTCCTTAGCAGTCTTGCATGATATGACACAGTTAGTTAGAACAGAATCTAAACTATTAAAGAGAATGTTCTTTACTTTTGCCTCCTTAAGGACATTTTCTTTGTCCTCTTTTGTCCATTCAGCCTTTGGTTTCTCAACGAGGTGTTCTTCAGTTATTTTTCCTTCCTCATTGATTTGAGGCACAAAGGGTCCTTCATTAATCCTGTCAAGATAGTCAGGGTCTGTTGCTTCCAGATGGTGCAGCATCTTAACCTTCCAGTTGGTGAACTCGTTTCTCTTAAGCATATGAATCTTAGAATTGCCATCTTTGTTTCCAGACATCTTTGATCGATTTTAAACGTTAGGCTCTGATACCAATTGTTTTCCCAGTCGTACAAGTAGAAGGGGGGGTTGAATACTTGTATGTCTTTTCTGCCCAATTTAAAATCAAATTAAGAACAAACTCAAACACAAAAATATGAATAAGTATTGTTTTGTATTATTGATTTGTGAATACAAAACACTCCTAGGGTGTACACAAACCCTAGCAGATTCTCTGTGTTTATCACAGCAACTCTCTCTATTTCTATGCTCTCATAAAATTTCACTCAGATTAATTATGCTTCGACTTCCACACTTTTACAATTAGGTTACATAGAGTTTATATAGAGAGATGCCTATCAACTAATAACAGAAAGATAAATTACAATAGGAATAGAATTCCTAATTATTAGTTGACAGTTTCCTTCTAGAATTCTCTTTCTTTCCCATAGCATATCTGCAATATATTTATCTTGATCTTCGAAGACTTTCCATTCCTGTGATCTTCTTCCAAATTTATCCTCAACTGTATAGACTCTGAAATCTTCAGACTCTGATGATCTTCAGACTCTGATCACGTGTAGACTCTGATAGATCACAGACTCTGATAGTCTATAGACTCTGATCACCTTCCAGACTCTGGTTTCATTTTCTACAGGAATTCTTCCAAGTATAAATAACATGAATATTGACTATCTAGACTCTGATTATACATTTCAGAGACTAGAAAAACTTATTACAGATTAACTAATCTAGACCCTATTCTAGTATTTTGTACATCATCAAATGAATATATCCCTAAGAAGAACCTCTGAACAGAAACTAATTGATCCAAGAAGCTGAATTGAAGATGTTGTAACTCAATGCTGTGGTCAAGGTGTTATAAGTGACTCCTACACTTTTAAATAACTTGAGAAACTGGACAACAAGTGAAGCCTGCAGGGCAAAAAAAAGTATAGTGACATCAGATTCAGACGAAATCCCAATTCTTAATCTAAGTTCCTTACCTATAGATTCCACACAGGTGATTTTCAAGATCAGTTCAACAGACGGTTGCAAGACAGGGATGGTTGGAACTCAAAGACAAGATTAGGGTTGTGCTACACAATTTAAGAAGCCTGAGCAAGGAAAAGATGATAGACACTATGTTGGGTTGTAGAAGGAATATCAGTCATTAGTGATGATGTAACAAGGGAAAACATTTGTTGATGAATTTAAATGCAAAGTTGATTCTATCAGTGACAGTGATGAACCATATGGATATCTGGCATCAATGATCAACACTGGAGATGGATCACTAAGCACTTCACAAGTACACATTCTAGTATACTTTTATCTAATTCAGAATTGTATGATTATTATGTTTTGAAATGTATTATATTCATGCCAACATGTTATCATCTTAGGACTTAAATGCTTAATTGATTGCTAAGAATGATATTTTCATGCTAGGATCCATGAGTGTAATTAGTACATTTCATACTTGATTTTCTATGCAGTAAAATGAATATCTAGAATTAGATAGAGTGTTTTAGACGGTTAGGTGTATCCCTAAACATTTGTTTGAACTTGAATTTAAATCTTTTGTGATTTAATACATCTGCTAATATTGTGAAAATTACTAATAGACAAAGAAGTCACAGATCAGATATTTTATATTTGTTCTTATTGTGATAAATGACTTGTTAAGTGTATGTGAAATTTGATATTGCTCATAATGTTTTATTCAAATATTCTGCATATTCTTGAATTGTTTATGTGCTTATTTTCATATGATCTGCTCCACTCACACAGTTGTACAAAATGCTATATTAGATCAATTATTGCTTGTTAGGGATAAGATTATTAAAAGGTGGTAGAATTATCTAAGTAGTCAGTAAGACTTGATTCGAGGATTAATCTAAAACTGACTTAGGTAATTAGAGATAAGTAAAATGTTAGACAACAACAAAAATGGATTAGGAAGAATTAGTAATCAATTTGTTAGTTCTTCTATTCCATGTGCTTTTGCATAACATGCCTGAATTACATAATTCTTATCTATAAAGCATTGAAGCTGATGTTACCATGTGTTCTTATTTTGATGCTTGTTTATTTAAATTTGAAAATGCATATCTTAGGATTTGCATAATCGTAGGCAAAAGATGCATAAGAATCACAATAGCGTAAAGACTGCTAGTCCACCTTAAGTTAGGTTGGAATCACTAATCTCATAGCCTTAAGACTACTTTGTCAATGCTGCTATATGTAAGAAGTGATCAATCAAAGATAAGTTTGTGCATAGTAAGGTTGAAGTTGTTACAATTGTTGAAAGTAATATCTTTAACCCATCTGGACTCAATTGAAGTTGAGTACGAAGAAGCTTAATCATTTGTGATTGCAGAGTATATAACAAGAGGAAAAGTTATATGATTTCATGACATTTATTGTACAAGAAATATGATTAAGATTGGAGTTCTAACATCACAATTGGTTGAGAAAGCCTGCCCAATGGTAACCTTTGAAGATGACAGTAAATGATATACAAGGGATTTAACTATCATGTTTTTGGAATTGTCAGTACTGAAAGCATGTTTCTTGTGAACGGACTTAAGCACTATCTATAGGGCACTAAGGAATTCTTTGTCAAAGGTTTTCTGGAAAAGCATTGAAAAGGAAAAGTGTCTGATTTTAGGCAAGAAAGATGGAAGCTCACTCAAACTGAGAGTGAGGAAGTTTGTTCGTAGCTGACATGGATTCTATATGAAAAGGTGAAGTGAGGTTCTTAGTAAATTTTCATTAGTAAAGAGTTAGCTATGGTATATAAAGCTCTCACACTTGGTGAACAAGACAATGGATTCTTTGATAAAGAAAAATTGGTGAGAGGACTACTTCATTTGGAATTCTATCTAGAAGGACATTTTGAAGCATATCATATAGGGAAGTCAATAAAAACATCACACTAAAGCAAATTATGTCATGGAAGAAATATGTTTAGTGGCGGATGTTAACAACCTTAGTTATAAGTTGGTGATATTCGTGAATTCAACAGATAATACGTCATAGATGGTGATTGATCACATTAGGTAGATCAAGTTAGAAGTAAAGAAAGCTGTGAGAACTTTGAAGTCAGATAATGGAATTAAATTTCACGATTGAAGTTCCATATGAATTCTGCACTTATAAAGGTACTTTAAAGCTGAAGCAATTAATATAGCATGGTGCTTTAATCAACAAAGATCGAGAAAAGACATCATATGAGTTAGTTGCTAAACAGAAGCAAACACTGAAGCTCTTTCGTGTGTTTGAAGGAAATTGATATTTATTGAAGATTTATATGAGTATCTTGTCAAGTTTAAAGGTAAGGCTCATGGAACAATTTTCCTAGGCTACTCATTGAAGTCAAAAGCTTATGGGGCATATGTGATTGAAAACCAGTATGTTAGGAATTTAAATGTAATTTGATGATAACATTAATTTTAGAATCATAGAAATTTTATTTGATGTAACTGATCAATTGATATGAAAGTTATAAATATCAATTGATCAGGAAACCATTTATCAGTTGAAGTGTTTATCTGAATCAACTGATAATTTGAATAGTAGCATAGGTGTACTTAGTCTATTTCAATCGATAAGGTGTAAATCAATTGATATTTTATTCATCAATTGATGTTAGATTCGATTGATATAGATCATCAATTGATGTGTGAATTAAACTGTCAAATTGTAATTATGTGAAGACAGGAAATTACACAAGTGAAGGATGATCAATTGATATTGAAGCATCGATGGATGAGAGATCAATCGAAGAAACCAAGTCAAGAGTTGAAGACCATCAACTGATGTAAAGACCCATCGATTGATATATCGATTGATATCATTTATCAATCGATAAGGCAATTTACTTATCAATCGATGGATATCAAGATCGATAGAAGAACATTATCAGTTGATGAATTAAGGAAGAGTCAATTGATATGCTTAACAACAAATTATCAATTGATTGTGAGAAAAAGGCAATCTGTCAGAGATCCAAAAAGGCAAAAGAACACCTATGGAAGACAGTCTATGATGGCTGTGAAGACTCAATCAGAAGCTGTCTTTCAAACCTTTATTCTAAAATATAAAAAGGTAAAAGGAAGGTAGGTAGAAACAATCCTAGAATAGGAATTGTAAAAGCACACTTGTGGTATATAAACAAGTGTAGCAGCATTATTAGAAAACATACAAGTTAGATAATATTTCTTAATACCCTGTTCTAGTTTGATAGCATATTTGTAAGAACAGTTGATTTGTTTTCTAAGCTTGTAAAAGTGCAGCTAGGTTTCTTTTAACCTAGGAACATTGAGCAAAAATATACACTGATGGAAAAACCAATCCATCAGTAATTTTAAATCTGTTTGTTCAATTTATTTTTCACTCGAAATTTGTTTGAACACATTCTCTCTAATTCTCAAACATCAAGAACATATATTATAACAAGCAAAAAGTTTTAATATTTGTATTCAACCCCCCCTTCTATAAATATTGACATTGTTCTAGGGAATAACAATTGGTATCAGAGCAGGTTTTCAACATACAGAAAGTTTAAAGATCAAGAACAATCAATATGGGCCAGAAAGATTCAGGTGTAAAGATTCCAGTTTTAGAGAAAGATGAATATTTTCCATGGAAGGTTAAAATGCATCTGCATCTTCTTTTTCTTGACCCTTCCTATGTTCACTGCATAGAGAAAGGTCCTCATATTCCCATGAAGCTAGTTACAGGTGTAAACCCTGATGGAACTACTACAGTTGATAAACATGTTCCGAAACTCATCTCTGAGTTCACAGAAGAGGATGAAAAAGAAGTACTTAAAGACAAAAAGACCATGAACATTCTGTTTAATGGTCTAGATAAAGATATGTTTGATAATGTGATAAACTGTACTTCATCAAAAGAAGTATGGGACACTTTTCAAACTCTGTATGAAGGAACTGAGCAAGTAAGGAAAAATAAGATGCAACTCTTGATTCAAAAATATGAATCATTTCATTTCAAGAATGGAGAATCTATCAATGACACTTATAGCAGATTTCAGAAGTTGTTAAATAGACTGAAGCTATATGGTAGGGTTTATGCAACTGAGGATACAAATATTAAATTTCTTAGATCTCTTCTAAAAGAATGGAAACCAATGACTGTTTCCATTAGACAATCTCAGGACTTCAAGGATTATTATACTCTAGAGAAACTTTATGGTATTCTCAAGACATATGAACTGGAGATTCAACAAGATAAAGAGATTGAAAAGAATCAAAGAAAGGAGAAAACTGTAGCTTTGATGGTCAAAGGGAATGAAGACAAGAAAGAGAATAAAGAAACTGGCTGTGTAGAAGAGTCTGTCATGATGGCTGGTGATGCTGTTGAAGAATCATTCAAGAGAAAAGGAAAGAGCAAATATGAAGAAAATGAAACATGCTCTCAGGATGATTTGGATGAGATTGATGAGCACCTTGCATTTTTATTAAGAAAGTTTTCAAAGCTAAAATTCAAGAAGAATCCAAATGCTTAAAGGCCTGGATCCCAGTTTAGAAGCAACAATCAAAATAAAACTTTGGTTGACAGATCTAAATTAAGATGTTTTAACTGTGGATTGGCTGATCATTTATCAAATGAGTGCAGGAAGGCAAAACAAGAAAAGGCAAAGTCATATGAGGGTATTGATTATAAAAGGAAATACTTTGACCTTTTAAAACAGAAAGAAAAGGCTTTTGTTACTGAGGAGAAGGACTGGGCTGCTGAGGATAGTTATTCTGAAGAATATATCAATCTCGCTCTAATGGCCAACCATAAAGATGAAGAAGCTAGTTCAGCATCTAATCAGGTACTAGCTACTAACTTTTCTGAACTTACTGTTGATGAATGCAATAGTACTATTAATGAAATGTCCAATGAATTGTACAATTTGCATGTCACTCTAAAATCTCTAAACAAAGAAAACCTCAAGTTAAAGAACACCATTGATGTCTTAACTGAGAGGAATATTTTTCTTGAAAATGAACTTGTTTGTTTAGATAGATTTAAGCAGGAAAGTAAAGATGCTAGAGATGAACTAGTAAACAGTTTGAGAAGAGAAGAATTGTTGAAAGAACAATTAGCTGAAGAAATAGAAACCATTAACAGATGGAATAGGTCTGCTAAAACTGCCAAACTAACCATTGATGTTCAGGGTTTAGATACTCTAGGAGAATCCCCCAGTTCAACCGGCAAGCCATTGGATGATGCTTCAAGGGATAAAGATCAATCGACTGCTAATCCTTCATCGATCGATAAGGATTATCAATCGATTGATGCTGAATCAATCGATAAGCATCCATCGAAAAGTAAATCATCGATGGCTAATAAAAAGAACAAATTTAGCACTCCTATCAAGTTTGTTAAGGAAACCAAAAATCAAGTTGAGGCTGAGGCTGAGAAAATCAACATGGGTAGCTTATCCAAGAATCAATTAAAAGAAAAATTAGAAAAGATAGCACCTGTGGAAATTACTCAACCTAAGTCTGAGAAAAGGAAAAAGAATAGGAATGGTAAAGTAGGCATAAATAAGCACAACAATTACACTCCTGATATGTATGCACCTAGAAAGGTATGTGCTAAGTGTGGTAGTGTAAATCATTGTAAATCATTTAAATGCCATGCTTACCAATCCTATGCTCATGAATGCCATGTCTTCTAATTTGGTTGCACCCAATGTTCATATGCCTTATGCTCAAGTTTCATACATGTATAATCCCTTCTTTGCATATGCAAATATGAACATGCCATGCCTAATATAGATAATGAAGTGCATGGAAATTTTTCCATGAGTTCCCAGGTGTCTAAGCCTCAAAAGCCAACTCTCAAAGTTAAAGTGGAGTTAAACCCACCAAAACAAAAGGAGCCAAAGTTAACAACCAAGGCTAAGGCTGCAACTAATAAAAGAGGACCCAAGGCAGCTTGGGTACCAAAAGCAACTTGATTGTTTTTATTGTGTGCAGGGAAACAGGAAGAAGAGTCTCTGGAATCTATATAGTGGATGTTCTAGGCACATGACAGGAGATTTGTCCCTGCTCACAAAGTTTGTGGAAAAGGTTGGCCTAGGAGTTACTTTTGGAGATAACAACAAAGGTTTTACTCTGGGATATGGCTCAATTGCAAAAGAAAATGTTATCATTGAACCTGTAGCACTAGTTGATGGATTGAAGCACAACCTGCTCAGTATTAGTCATCTGTGTGATAATGGAAATAGTGTATGGTTTTCAACTGGATCATGCATTATAACCAACAAAGAAACTGGTGATGTTCTCTTGACATGAGAAAGAAAAGGAAATGTCTATGTGACTGATTTTCACTCTGTAAAGGCAAATTCTATGACATGTCTACTTAGCAAAGCCAATACAGATGAAAGTTGGATTTGGCACAAGAAGCTAGCCCATTTGAATTTCAAGGCCATGAATCTATTGGTTAGAAAGAATATGGTTAGAGGCATTCCACAGATGGAATTCACCAAGGATGGACTATGTGATGCCTGTCAAAAGGGAAAACAAAGAAAAGCATCATTCAAGTCTAAGTCTGAATCATCAATTGATAAACCACTGGACTTATTTGGTCTAGTCAACATCATGTCAATTGCCAAAAAGAAATATGCATTAGTCATTGTGGATGAGTTCACAAGATACTCTTGGGTATACTTCTTGCATTCTAAGGATGAGGCAAGTAAATTAATTATCAATCATGTGAAGAATGTTGAAAATGGAACTGAATGGAAGGTCAAGAAATTTAGAACTGATAATGGTACTGAATTCAAGAATACAACAATGAAAGAATTTTGTGAAGAAAAAGGTATTACTCATCATTTCTCTGCACCAAGAACTTCACAGCAAAATGGAGTAAATGAAAGGAAAAATAGGACCTTAATTGAAGCTGCTAGAACTAGGTTAGAAGAAGCAAAACTTCCTACATACTTCTGGGCAGAAGCAATTAATACTGCTTGTTACATTCAGAATATCTCCATGGTCAATCAAATTCAAGGTAAAACTCCATATCAGTTGATGAAGAAGGACAAGAAGCCAACAGTAAATTTTCTTCATGTCTTTGGATGCAAATGCTTTTTACTAAGAAATCAAGGTGAAAATCTAGGAAAATTTGAAGCCAAGGCTGATGAAGCTATATTTGTTGGATATGGAATAACAACCAAAGCATACAAAGTCTATAATCTTATATTACACATTGTTATGGAATCTATGCATGTAGTCTTTGATGACAAGAAAATTTAAGGGTTGGTTGATAAAGGATTCAATGATCTGTTACATTTTGAAAATGAATCAACAATCAATATTGAAGATAGTGATGATGATATGGAAATCTCAAGAATTCAAGTACCCAGAATCCTCCCATCAATTGATGTCAATGCATCAACAGATAACTTATCAGTTGACAATCATCAATCGACTGATAATACATCAATTATAATGATTCAATGGATAACAACTCTGCTCAACAATCTTCAAGTAGAGTGTCCATCTCTGGGGGAGGGTTCTCAAATAGTCAATCACATCACAATGATCATAACACTTCCAATGATCATGAAGCATCATCTTCAAGGACAAATTTACCATCTCAAAGGAAATGGACAAAAAGCCATCCCTTTGAATTAATTATTGGAGATGCAAATGATGGTGTCAAAACTAGAAGAGCAACTCAAAATGAATGCTTGTATATGTTAGTGTAGGTGCCCTAGAGGCAATACAATGTTTCTTTTTAATAGACCTTTATGTCATTTGATTATTCAATAAACGTATTTATTATGACTTTAATTACTGCGATATATTTGTTAGCATAATAAATGTCCTTAGAATCATGATACACATTGTATAGTTTAAGTACATGACTTGAAGTTGAG
Organism: Oenanthe sinensis; assembly: GCA_028671895.1. Classification (NCBI taxonomy): domain Eukaryota; kingdom Viridiplantae; phylum Streptophyta; class Magnoliopsida; order Apiales; family Apiaceae; genus Oenanthe; species Oenanthe sinensis. Next base: position 26,630,217 of record CM053806.1, read on the forward strand.
ATTATATAATATATCATATTCTTAAAAGGTCCCTAGTCGAGTATTATTATTAAATGACAATAATAATACATAATAGACTAGTATGTTGTTTGACTGATAGCCACATCGCATTGGTTATAAGTATGGGGATACTAAAGTCAATACATAGGTACATGTAGGAGTACATGATACTGGACAGACCCACAGTGAGATTCTTCATGTTTAATAAAGTCATAAGAAAGACTCACAGTGATAATGGTGTAATGATCCTTTGACTTGAGATCATTATATTTCTATACGAGGATTAATATACTTTGACTACATTAAAAGTTACCATTGACCGGGTGATGATAAAAGTGAACATCGGGTATATCATGAGTCGTATGAGAAATATGAATGATAGATAAAGGATTTAACCCTCCTCTAATTAGGAGAGATATTATTGGCCTCTTGATTGAGTAAGACTATAAAATGCATGGTCGTGCTCAAATAATGATTTGTTTTCATAGTTTACTCATGGATCAAGTAAACCTAGATTAAATGTTGTAGAGGATGACTAAATACATGCCTGGAGTTTAATCTATAATATATATGGTTAAAGGGATTATATTACATGGAAACATTAATCACGAAAGGTTTTATCGAATCACGATTTAATTATTGTTTAATTAGGTAGCAATGATGTATTATTAGATACCGCTCATTGTTTATAATTTTATTGGAGAATAAAATTATTGCTAATTAAATAATAGCCTATAGGGTCACACACATAGAGCACTTAGAGGAATAGTTAACTTAAATTATAGATTTAAATTAATTGATGATTATTTGAATTTTATTATATTAATTAAGCGAGACTTAATTAATTGAAATAATATAAATTCGAATTTGAAGAGTATTTCTTCCCATAATAATTAAGTATGACTTAGTTATTAATTAAATAATAGAAATTTGTTTTATTATTTAATCCTATACCTACATGGGTTAGGTTTTGCGGTTAGGTTTTGCTGTTATGGGTTGCTATTATGGGCCTATTAACCAACCATTATAAATAGATAATTTAGGGTTAATAGGTGATTACGTTTTTCAGAAACAAAACCCTAGAGGCAGCAGCAAGGCAACAAGAAGGCATAAATCGAATTGTCAAGAGGAAGCAAGTACGTCCATTCCGCAATCAAGATCGTGAGACATTCTTGAAGGTGCTCGTGTGGATACCATAGAGGTGTTTTTCGAGAGGAAGACACAAGTCGTGAAAGCTAGGATCTCTGTTGAGTTTGTGAAAGTCAAGACCAGAAAAGGTAGAATTCTGTTTCACCATAATCTGTCCAATCTTATACATGATCCTGAGTTAGGGTTCCGAAAATTTTGTTATATTTACATTAATCCACTGCGTTTTATGCCTCGGAACCCAACAATGGCATCAGAGCTACGTGTATAAGGGACTGATTTGGTTACGTGTTTTCTGTGTATGATGCATATATGCCTGCCATGCTACTGCCATGCTATGTTTTTTCATGTATATTCGAATTATAAGATGTTATGATGACTATATGTGATCTGCATTGTTATAATATGTTATGGCATGATATGTGTGATGCACAGTATGTATGTGATACGAGATACAGTCATACGAAGTTCTTCGGAATCGTTCTGAAGCGTTTAAAAACACAACTGCATAAGATGCAATTTTCTGTGAATAGTGATTCTTCAGTGAATAGTGTTTTTCGACGGAGATAGAATGGGTCGAATTTACTCTTTTTGGAAAGGGAAAATCGCCACGAGCAAAACACTTCCAATGATGATGAAGCATCATCTTCAAGGACAAATTTACCATCTCAAAGGAAATGGACAAAAAGCCATCCCTTTGAATTAATTATTGGAGATGCAAATGATGGTGTCAAAACTAGAAGAGCAACTCAAAATGAATGATTGTATATGTTAGTGTAGGTGCCCTAGAGGCAATACAATGTTTCTTTTTAATAGACCTTTATGTCATTTGATTATTCAATAAACATATTTATTATGACTTTAATTACTGCGATATATTTGTTAGCATAATAAATGTCCTTAGAATCATGATACACATTGTATAGTTTAAGTACATGACATGAACTTGAGATTATATAATACATCATATTCTTAAAAGGTCCCTAGTCGAGTATTATTACTAAAGGACAATAATAATACATAAATAGACTAGTATGTTGTTTGACTGATAACCACATCTCATTGGTTATAAGTATAGGGATACTAAAGTCAATACATAGGTACATGTAGGAGTACATGATACTGGACAGACCCAAAGTGAGATTCTTCATGTTTAATAAAGTCATAAGAAAGACTCACAGTGATAATGGTGTAATGATCCTTTGACTTGAGATCATTATATTTCTATACGAGGATTAATATACTTTGACTACATTAAAAGTTACCTTTAACCGGGTGATGATAAAAGTGGAAATCGGGTATTTCATGAGTCGTATGAGAAATATGAATGATAGATAAAGGATTTAACCCTCCTCTAATTAGGAGAGATATTATTGGCCTCTTGATTTAGTAAGACTATAAAATGCATGGTCGTGCTCAAATAATGATTTGTTTTGATAGTCTACTCATGGATCAAGTAAACCCGGATTAAATGTTGTAGAGGATGACTAAATACATGCCTCGAGTTTAATCTATAATATATATGGTTAAATGGATTATATTACACGGAAACATTAGTCACGAAAGGTTTTATCGAATCACGATTTAATTATTGTTTAATTGGGTAGCAATGATGTATTACTAGATACCGCTCATTGTTTATAATTTTATTGGAGAATAAAATTATTGCTAATTAAATAATAGCCTATAGGGTCACACACATAGAGCACTTAGAGGAATAATTAATTTAAATTAATTGATGATTATTTGAATTTTATTATATTATTTAAGTGAGACTTAATTAATTGAAATAATATAAATTCGAATTTGAAGAGTATTTCTGCCCATAATAATTAAGTATGACTTAGTTATTAATTAAATAATAGAAATTTGTTTTATTATTTAATCCTATACCTACTTGGGTTAGGTTTTGTTGTTATGGGTTGCTGTTATGGGTATATTAACCAGCCATTATAAATAGATAATGTAGGGTTAATAGGTGATTACGTTTTTCAGAAACAAAACCCTAGAGGCAGCAGCAAGGCAGCAAGAAGGCAGAAATCGAATTGTCAAGAGGAAGCTAGTACGTCCATTCCGCAATCAAGATCGTGAGACATTCTTGAAGGTGCTCGTGTGGATACCATAGAGGTGTTTTTCGAGAGAAAGACACAAGTCGTGAAAGATAGGATCTCTGTTGAGTTCGTGAAAGTCAAGACTAGAAAAGGTAGAATTCTGTTTCACCATAATCTGTCCAATCTTATACATGATCCTGAGTTAGGGTTCCGAAAATTTTGTTATATTTACGTTAATCCGCTGCGTTTTATGCCTCGGAACCCAACAATGGCATCAGAGCTACGTGTATAAGGGACTGATTTGGTTACGTGTTTTCTGTGTATGATGCATATATATCTGCCATGCTATGTTTTTTCATGTATATTCGAATTATAAAATGTTATGATGACTATATGTGATCTGTAATGTTATAATCTGTTATGGCATGATATGTGTGATGCACAGTATGTATGTATAATCAATCTTACATGTCAAGATTGAAGATAGAAAGTACAAGGCTCGAGGCACATCAGGTGAAAAAATAAGTAGACAAACTGGGCCTATTACATAGGATTTTAGAAAACCAAACAGTCCCAAAAACACGGGCTTTAATATCAAGCTTGATACCATCCAGCAATTTAGAAGGCATGAAGATACCCTTGCCATGAAGCCTAGCATTCCTTTCACGCCACAAATGATAAGCAAAGGCTTGCAAGAACAGCAATGCCACCTCCCGCAAAGGAACATCAGTTGTGTCCAGAATAGCCTCAAGAAGACTCCCCCATGATTGCACTACAGAAAGATCCATGTGAAAGCCCAGGTTCTTCAAAAGAAATGTTTACAAGATAAACTGAGTATATGGACAATGAATGAACAAGTGCTGAGTAGTTTCGATGCCACCAACACACAGAAGGCAGTGAGTGTCCAAAGCAATCCCAAAGCGCGCCAGGCGAACAAAGGTATGCACTCTTTCATGACATAGCAACCAGGCAAAACAAGCAAACCTAGGCACCCTCAATTTACACCAAACCCCTGAAGCCCAGTTGTGCACAGCTCCTTGAACCCGAAGAGAGTCCCAAATCATTCTAGCAGAGATTTTAGTACAAGCATCCCAGCAAACTTTGTCCTGCACAGAAAGGTTAAAGATAGGAGGAATGAAGTCATTAATCCATATTTGAAGCGACAAGGGCACATGGCGCCTATGAGAATTGATCACAGGCAAAACCCAACTACCAGTGTGAATCAAATCATGAAGAGAAGCATAGGCATTAGATTGAGCATAACTAATGACTAAATCCTGTGGTGAAGAAGCAAGACAGGAGTGCCTCCACCAAGGGTCCAACCATAAAGAAATGCTTCGACCATCACCAATTTTAAACGAAATATGAGACTTAGCTCTGTCCCTCAACTTCAAAATTTTCCTCCAGATCCAAGAACAATCAAAAGGCATAGATAAGGCTCAGAAATTCTTCTTCTTAATAACAGCTTTATGCACCCAAGATGCCCAAAGAGAATCCTGCTTAGAAACCACATGCCAGAGATGAAGCATAATCTGAGAAGTATTCCATTCCACCATGTTTTTTAAGCCAAGCCCTCCTTCATGTAAAGGCAAGCAAACTGAAGCCCAAGCCACTTTGTGACCGCCTTTGGCCTAAGAATTTCCTTTCCATAAAAACCGAGAGAAAAGAGATTGCATATGTTTGTGCACTGCAGTTGGAAGAATAAAGTGCCTTGTCCAGAAATCCTGAATAGAGAAAAGCACAGCTTTGATTAATTGTAGCCTACCAGCAAAGGAGAGAAACTTAGAAGTCCAGCTACTCAGTCTTGATGTTAGTTTCTGAATAAGAGGCACACAGTCATTGATGCTTAGCTTAGAAGAAATCAAAGGCACCCCAAGAAAACGAACTGGCAAATCCCCATGAGCAAAGTGATAAGCCCCATCAAACCAATCAACCAAGGCCCCATCACAATTACCAAAGTAAACAGTACTTTTGTCAGGATTGTAATGCAAACCACTCAGCAAAGCAAACTTCCCAAGGCAAGCCATAAGATGCTCAACCGAAGCACTATCCCCATGAGAGACAAGCAGCACATCATCTGCAAAAAGAAGATGAGTTAACGAGGCCTCCTTGCATCTCCAGTGATATTTGAAGTCATGAGGCACCTGTTTGAGGAAGCAAGAGAAAATTTGCATGGCAATGGCAAACAAGTAAGGAGACAAAGGGTCCCCCTGTCGAATTCCCTTGGCCCCAGCAAAGTAACCACAAGAAGCATCATTAAGTTTCACAGAATACATTGGGGTAGAAATGCACATGTAAATCCACTGAATGAATAAGTCAGGAAAGCCCAATTTCTGCAAAGCAAGCAATAAGAAGTCCCATCTGACAGAATCAAAGGCCTTGTGCAAATCAATCTTCAAGGCACACTTTGGAACACCAGTTGTCCTTCCATAACCCCTAAACAGTTCCTGGGCCACCAAAATATTATCCGAGATTTGCCTACCAGGAATGAAGGCAGATTGTGCCTTGTCAATAATGCATGGGAGAACAGTTTTAAGCCTTGATGCCAGAATCTTTGATACACACTTATAGACAATGGTGCATAAAGAAATAGGCTTGAAATCCTTCATGGTGGAGGCACAGTCTACCTTAGGGATCAAAGCAATAAGAGTGGAGTTGAGGCCTCTAGGCACAAACCCTGTGACAAAGCATTCTTTGACAGCTTCACAGAAATCATGACTCACAACTGACCAGGCATGCAAGAAGAATTCAACATTGAAACCATCAAGCCCAGGAGCCTTATTCTTTTTCATAGACTTCAAGGTGGCCCAGATTAGCTCATCAGTTATAGGAGCCAAGAGAGCCTCATGCATAGAAGCAGGAACCAAGGTGCATTGAATAGAGGACAAGTCAATAGACTGAGTCACAGAAGACTTACCCAGAGTTTGCTTGAAAAAGTCCACCATCACAGAAGAAACCAATTGATGCCCATGCACCCAATCACTATTGTCATTCCGGATGCCCAAGATTTTATTAGCATTCCAGTTAGCCTTGACTTGGTTGAAGAAGAACTTGTTATTTCCATCCCCCAATTTCATCCACTTAATCCTTGATTTTTGCAGAAAAAGAGATTTCTCAGCTTCAAGGCACTTGGTAAGGTGCAACACAGCCTTATGCTCTTCAAGAAGATTACTACCATCAGTAGATTGCAAGAGGCCCAGTGCATGCCTTGCTTGACACACAGCCTCAGAAACATTCCCAATCTTCTTATTCAAACTTACTAAGGCTTTTTTGACAAGCCTCAGTTTTTTACTTAAGATGTCACAAGCACTGCCACCTAGAGCAACATCCCACACTTGAGCCACAATGTCAAGAAACCCTTCCACAAGAAGCAGATGATTATTAAATTGAAAGCACTTATGAATCTTTTGCACCTGCACAGGATTAAACAAGTGAAGGGGAGCATGATCCATTATACCCCTAGGAAGCACAGTAATTGTTGATTCCACAAAATTATGAAGCCATATATCATTAACTAAGGCCCTGTCCAGTCTTTTAAAGACAGGAGCCAAAGGCCTCTTATTATACCAAGTGAACACAGAACCCAAGGTTTTCAAAGTATCCAGGTCTGCCCCAGTAACACAGTCCCTAAACTGTTGCATTTCAGGTGTCCAGTGTTCCCTGCCCCCTTCAACCTCATCAAGAGCCAAAATGCAATTGAAGTCACCCAAAACAGCCCAAGGCACAGTAGTATTCATAGAAGATAAGTAATGCCATAAAGAAGTTCTGTCACAACCATCATTATAAGCATACACAAAAGTGAGTTGCAAATCTACATTTGTCTCTCTAAAACAAGCTGCAACCGTTATGTGCTGTGCCAGGCCTCACACAAAGAAACCTGCCAAACATTAGGATCCCACCCAATCCATACACGACCATAGTCATGAAAATCATAGTTAAACAGCCAATGCCAATGCCTTCTTATTTTACGACTAATCCCCATACTATTGTCACAATTAACTTTAGTTTCTAGTAAACCAACCAAACTGAGATTATTAGCAATAATAAAAGAAACAACTTCATTTTGATGAGCCTTCAAGTTAAGGCCCCTAACATTCCAACAGCCTAAATTCATTTAATGAGTAGGAGAAGAAGGTACCTCCCCTTGAGACCGGGTTGTGCGTTTTGAAACTACCATGGTGAATCCATCCTCATCAACAATCTTCCCTTTTTTGCTTGGAGACTGCAAAGAAGGGGGAGAAGAAACAGTGGCATGCTCCTTGCCTCTAGCAGTCTTTCTTCTCTTTTTATCAGCTTTGTTAACAATAGAAGCCTTGACATGCAAAGGGGCCTCAACATGTTCCAAGACAGTTTCATTCTCAACATCATTCAAAGCCAAAGGTGGTGCATCAGCAGCCCCAAGGCCAATAACCAAAGGCAAAGACTATGCCTCCTCAACTGTGTCAAAAACAGTAATTGGAATAGCCACAATAGGCTCCACTAGTTCATGCTCAACACGAATCTCCCCAGGCTCAAACTCTGGCATAACATCAGGAACAACCTCACAACCAGCAAAGGTGACTTTGGCATTCTTCTTTTTCTGGCCTTTGATATTTTGAGAAGTAGGAACAACACTGGGCTCACAACAGCTATTTGTTACAGCAGATTGCGCAACAGCTTGGGCTTTGTGCTGCACAGCCGCTGGCTTATCCGCCTGCACAGTGTTGGGTTGAGCGGTGTGCACAGTGTCGGGCTGATCGGTGTGAACAGTGTCGGGCTGAGCGGTGTGCACAGTGTTGGGCTGGGCTGTGCGCACAGTGCCAGACTTGGTACCCACATTGTGTGGAGCAGCTGGATTTTTCAAACACTTTGCAGTAGCATGACCAAAAGTACAGCATAAAGAACATGATTGTGGCATAGTGCCATACTCCACCCCAACCTTAACATTAATAATTTCACCATCAATGTCGCTAATAACTGGAACCCAAATATGGTTGGGCCGAACTGCCTCATATTGAAGCTCAACCAAGACCCCAGCAAACTTCATAGGATTAAAGGCCTGAGTTGCCTTATCTACAGCAAGAGGCTTTCCAAGGGCCTTAGCAATACTACCCAAGCCTTCCCAACTCCAATACGAATGGGGAACATCAACCAGTTTAATCCAACAAGAGATACAAGGCATTGTATTTTTCTGGAATTGAGACCCTTCAATCCAAGGGCCTAAATAGAGTCGTTTACCGCTAATACCAACTGAATTAAGAGCTAAAACAGATTGCATTTCCATAACAGTGTCAAACTTAAAAGTGTAATAACCCTTAGGACTGTAGAACACATTATTAAGACCCATGTTGCCCCATAATTTCATAACATGTGCCTTAACAAAATTAAGCGCAAAATTACCACCAATAAAATATCCAATGCAACTCGTGTCCCACCTTTTCCTAGCATTCTCAAGAAATGAACGAGGCAAAGTAATAACAGGAGCACCATCATCATTAACATGAACCTTAGGGTTAGGGGCAGTGTGCATACCTTCATTGGTTGGCTGGGTAGATCCCTGAACCACTGTTTTCCATGTAAGCCGAGGAGGAGCTGACATAGCCTCAGTGTTAGAGTCATGTGGAGAAGAAGGTCCAACCCCATCTTGAACTTTAAGAACCCCATTAGATACACTAAAGCTTGATTTCAAGGCCTCAAGACTCTTAGGTCGAACAAACCCCATGTCATCAACTGGTCGAGCATGAAGCTTGGACTGAAATTGAGTAAATGCTTCCATATTAGTACCAATGGACTGAATAAACTGTCCAAACTCCAAGTAGGACCGGTTAAAACCAAGGACCTCTTCACTATTGTTAGCATTAACAATGGACTGCTGGGTAAAAGACTGCGAAGGCCCAGATTGTTCTTGCACAGTTCCACCCTCAAGATGCAACATGAATCCATCCCTTAGCTGTTGAGCTTGCCCAGGAAACCCATCAACCAACAAATCAGCTGTGTCCAAACTGTGGTGTTCGTTGGCCATAGCCAAACTGCACCAAATTGAGAAAATGAAATATAGAACTGTAGAGAATGATAAGAGAAATCGAACTATGGCACTCGTGAGAAACACGCAGCAAAACCAAGCAAGATAACTGAGAAAAACGAAGAAGAACAATGGTGTTTAAACCAAGAGAAGTTAACTTAATCCGGCGAGAATTAAGCTAAAATCCAGTGGTAAAAGCAGAATTACCAAAAACAGATATGCGTATTCGTAACTGGGATTTTCTGACAAAAACGGATATGCGTATTCGTAAGGCTGATGGGTTTTAAGTGTGACCACTGGTATCCTCCATCTACCTGGGAAATGAACAATTTAAGATGTCAATTTTAAATATTTGGTTCAAAGAAAAATTGAGGATCTCTTCATGATGTGATCATGATCGTCGTAAATTTTCTAAACCCCTTAACAAAATATTAAGTTTTACTCGGATGCTTTCCAACGAATGAACACTCATCAAATCCTAGATCGATTAGGGGAAAGACTGTCAGTGGTAGGGGACTCATATCTATCGTGGTGAGATGCGACGAATATAAACGGTTATATTCGGCCGTTGTATCATTGGGTCTAACTTAACTGAGTCGTCATAATAAGGTGAAAATAAACGGTTATATTCAACCATTATGAACTTAGAAGCATAGAGTTTGGTTAAAAGTCTATTAGATAGATAAGATCAATCGTTGTTCACCAAACTATCCAAGAATTATATATGATATAATTGACAACTATTGTCTACCTAAATAATCATTTTTAAGGACTTCAAGTGGTTGACTTTGGACATGACGAAATATAGATCTTGACTCACTAGAAAGAATTATGGGATATACTTTCCAAATTAATAGTAAGGGCTATTAATTTGATAAAAATAGTGGGAGATATATTATGAATATATCATAATCATTTGAACATAATAAATAACTCAGACAATTTAATGTTTATTTTGTGCTTTTATCATTGTAGATACCAAGTAATGGCAAACAACACAAACACACTATCCGTACGATCAGTCCTTCAGAAGGATAAGCTGACAAGAGGAAACAACTTCCTAGATTGGCAGAGGAATTTGAGGATCGTCCTCAGACAGGAGCGCAAGCTTCATGTCATTGATATTCCTCCGACAGGTCCCCTTCCTGAGGGCGCTACTGTTGAGGAACGAGCGACCCACACAAAGGATGAGAATGATGCAAATGATGTTGCATGTCTTATGTTGGCAAGTATGAGTGCTGAGCTTCAAAGACAGCATGTGCATATGGATGCATATACTATCAATGAGCACTTGCAAAGCATGTTTGCAAGCCAAACTCGTTAGGAAAGGTTCAACACGAGTAAGTCACTCTTTAATTGCAAACAAAGGGCAAGTGAACCAGTTGGCCCACATGTTCTGAAGATGATTGGTTACATTGAGCACCTTGAAACTTTGGGTTTCCCGATTATTCAGGAAATTGGTATTGACCTAATCGTGAATTCTTTAAACAACAAATTCACCCAGTTTGTTATAAACTACAATATGAATGAATTTGACAAAACACCTACTGAATTGTTGGTTATGTTGAGGACATATGAGACCAACATGAAGACGGCTGAACCTGCTCCCATACTGATGGTGGGCAATAAAGGTAAGGCCAAAGGGAAAGGCAAGTGGAAGGGTAAGAAGAAGACAGGATCTGATTCTACACCCAAGCCAAAGTCAGGTCCTAAACAGGCTTTAAAGCCTAAAGGTGGGGTCGCTAAGGGTGAATGTCACTACTGTAAGAAAACTGGTCACTGGAAGAGAAACTGTTCAGTTTACTTGGAGGATCTGAAGAAGAAGAAGAGGGCTGAACTAGCTTCTACTTCAGGTATATATGTTATAGAAGTCAATCTGTCTATTTCTACATCTTGGGTATTGGATACTGGATGTGCTACTCACATTTGTATAAATGTGCAGGAAATGCAGAGAAGTAGGACATTGGCTAAAGAAGAAGTGGACCTACGAGTTGGCAATAGAGCAAGAGTTGTTGCTTTAGCTGTAGGAACCTATTATTTATCTTTATCATCAGGGCTAGTTTTAGAACTAGAGAATTGTTTTTACGTGCCTGCGATTCGCAGAAACATTATTTTTGTTTCTTGTTTGGACAAGAAAGGTTTTTCGTTTACGATAAAGAACAATTGTTGCTCTTTTGCTTTGAATGATTTAACCTATGGTGTTGCGCGTTTGTTTAATGGTTTATATGTTCTTAACTTAGATAATCATGTCTATAATATAGAAAACAAACGACTTAAAGTTAATGACTCAAATCAAACATACCTCTGGCATTGTCGTCTAGGCCATATAAATGAGAAACTCATATCCAAATTACATAAGGATGGATACTTGGATAAGTTTGATTTTGAATCATACCAAGAATGTGAATTTTGTTTACTTGGTAAAATGACTAAAGCCCATTTCACTGGTAAGGGTCAAAAGGCCACTGAACGTCTCGAGCTAATACATAGTGATGTAAGTGGCCCAATGCGTATGATGGCTAGAGGAGGCTACTACTACTTCATAACATTTACTGATGATTTCAGTAGATATGGATATGTATATCTTATGAAGAATAAATCCGATTTTTTTGAAAATTTCAAAGAATACAAGGCTGAAGTAGAGAAGCAAATTGGCGGAGGTGCAAGTATTAAAATCTTATGATCTGATCGTGGAGGAGAATACTTGAGCACAGAATTTAAAGATTATTTAAAGGAGTGTGGTATTGTATCACAACTCACTCCGCCAGGTACACCTCAATGGAATGGAGTTTCAGAGAGGAGAAATCGTACCTTGTTGGATATGGTGCGATAGATGATGAGTCATGCAGATCTTCCAATTAGTTTCTGGGGTTACGCTTTAGAAACAGCGGCTTTCACACTTAACCGTGTTCCTACTAAGAAGGTTCAAAAGACTCCATATGAGATATGAGAGAAGAAACGGTCAGGCATGGACTTTATGAAAGTTTGGGGATGCAAGGCGTTTGTGAAACATCAAGTATCTGACAAGCTTGGACCTAAATCTGAAGAATGCAATTTTGTGGGATACCCTAAAGAAACAAAGGCGTATTATTTTTATAGTCCTTCTAAACAGAAAGTGTTTATTGCCCGAGATGCTGTTTTCATGGAAAGAGATTTTGTTTCCAAAAGAAACAGTGGGAAAACTATAGACATCGATGAAGATCGAGAACCACAAAATAGCATTGAACCTGAAGTAGAACAAGAGCAAGATAATGATAATGCTCAACAAACACAGGTTGTTCATAGAACTGGTAGAATTCGCCATGAGCTAGAGAGATATGGATTTCTCTTAACTCAATATGGTGATTTCATGCTTATAGATGAAGATGAGCCTCTCACATACCAAGATGCTATGAACAGTCCAGAATCTAAGAGATGGCTAGAAGCCATGAAATCCGAGATGGATTCCATGTACGAAAACTAAGTATGGACTTTGGTTGATCCACCTGAAGGGGTAAAACCCATAGGGTGTAAATGGGTTTTCAAGAAGAAAACTGACATGGATGGAAATGTTCAGACCTATAAAGCAAGGCTGGTTGCAAAAGGTTTCAAACAAATTTATGGTATTGACTATGATGAAACTTTCTCACCAGTGGCTATGGTCAAGTCCATAAGGATTTTGCTTGCTATTGCAGCATTCCATGATTATGAAATCTGGCAAATGGATGTCAAAACAACCTTCCTTAATGGAAGCTTTGAAGAGGATGTGGATGTGTACATGACACAACCTGAAGGTTTTGTCAATCCAAGGAATGTTAGCAAGATATGTAAATTACATCGATCCATTTATGGATTGAAGCAAGCCTCTAGGAGATGGAATATCCGTTTTGATGAAACAGTCAAAGAGTACGGCTTTGTTCAAAATGAAGATGAACCTTGTGTTTACAAGAAGGTCAGTGGGAGTCATGTGGCATTCATAGTACTATATGTTGATGACATACTACTAATGGGGAATGACATACCTTCTCTTAAGGCTGTTAAGACTTGGTTAGGGAACAACTTCTCTATGAAAGACTTAGGAGAAGCATCCTACATTCTAGGAATGAGGATCTACAGGGATAGATCTAGAAAGATGATCGGTCTAAGTCAGAGTACATACATCGATAAGGTTTTGCATCGTTTTGGTATGCAAAATGCAAAAAGGGGATATGTCCCCATGTCTCAAGGGATAACGATCTCTAAAGATCAGTGTTCGAAATCATTGGATGACAAGGACTGCATGAGTAAGGTTCCATATGCCTCAGCAATTGGATCTATCATGTATGCAATGGTATGTACTCGCCCAGATGTTTCGTATGCTTTAAGCATGACGAGCAGATACCAATCTAATCCAGGTGAAGGTCACTGGACGGAAGTCAAGAATATTCTAAAGTACTTGAAAAGGACTAAAGATTCATTCCTGGTGTATGGAGGAGAGGAGAAACTGGTTGTAAAAGGTTACACCGATGCAAGTTTCCAAACAGTTAGGGATGATACTGTATCACAGTCTAGTTTTGTGTTTTGTCTAAACGGAGGTGCTGTAAGTTGGAAGAGTTCAAAGCAAGAAACAGTAGCTGATTCTACAATGGAGGCTGAGTACATTGCAGCTTGTGAAGCAGCAAAGGAAGCTGTTTGGATTCGAAAATTCATTACTGATTTGGGGGTGGTTCCATCGATCGCAGATCCCATTGATCTATACTGCGATAATAATGGAGTTATTTCACAGGCTAAAGAACCTAGATCTCACTCCCGGACCAAACATATACTCAGGAGATATCACCTCATTCGACAGATTAATGAAAGGGGTGACATACACATATGTAAAGTGCACACAAATGATAACATTGCAGACCCACTGACCAAAGGCTTGTCGCAAACGAAGCAGGACGGTCACACTAGTTCCATGGGTATTAGATACATGGGTGATTGGTGTTGGGACAATCGAATCATGATGCTGCGTTTTATGATATGAAAACGAACGAGTTTGAATAGAAAATTAACCTTAATCGCTACGGCGCAAGCGATTCAAATCCACGTCTTCTACTGTATTCCCGTATTCACCTTGAGCGAAGTGTGGCCTTCGATCTTCCCAAGGTTGCCTCCCTTCTAGCTTTGAGATCTTGGAACCCTAGTTCTTGGTTGCCTCCTTGAACGGCTGCTCACAAAAACCCTAGTATTTTCCAACTCTTAGCTAGAAGAGAATAAGATGAATATATAGGCTACAGTAGGGATCCTGGATAATTAGGTCGGGCCTTCCAATGACATTCTGGGTCAAGCCCAATGTCATTAAATATTAATTCAATCCACTAAAGAATTAATATTTGCACTACCTCTCCTAATGCCATAATTTAATTATTTAATTCGGCTCCAATATTATTTGCTTATTAAATTCCCCATGTTTAAGATATCGAATGTCCATTAATTAAATTAATTTCTGATAATTAATTTAATCAATATCTTTTATCCTTGATCATCCACTCAACCTTATAATTATGCAAGAACAAATCTGCCTGCAGGACTAAAGCATAATTATCTTTATGATCTTTCAAGAGGACATCATCACCCGAATATTTTCAGACACGGTTTCCTTTTATAGTCAATATCCCACTCTGTATGCAATGTCATTGACCAAAACATAATATTGTGATTAACAAAAAACCACATCACATATGAATCAAAACATGTGCATTGCATACAAGTGTCAATCACTGTATCCGGATTAAGAACCTAAGCAATAATAATATTATAGAATCTTAGTTCTTCTTTATTATCAGAATAGAAGAACAATTCTAATATTTTAATCCCGTTCAATATACACAAAGCATACAAGTATTATTCAATAATAAAGATAGATTATTTTCAAATAATACTTCAGTCATTCCAGTGGTTTGTTTAACTCCACTTAAACTGTGAACATTTATTATATTATATATAGACACTGACAATCTAATCTTCTGTTATCCCATTTGATACTAGATTATCCACAATATATAATATACAAACAGTGTTAAAATACGCATTCAAGATTCTCAATAAAAAAAAGACAATGTCATATACTTCAAACGAATAGTTCAGTATACTCCCTAACAATCTCCCACTTATACTCAAGCTATTCTTTGAGTATATCAGTGTTTTATTACAAGCAATCCACTACCAATTAAATAACTATTATGTGACCATACATCTGACTCCTATCGCCTCCACGTGCTGCTCAAAAGCCTTAGCTGGTAAGCTCTTTGTGAAAGGATCTGCCCGGTTGTCCTTTGATGCTATATCAGTCACAATAATATCTCCTCGCTTAACGAATTGTCGTATAAGGTGATACTTACGCTCGATGTGTTTTGCTGCCTTATGGTCTCGCGGTTCCTTTGCATTTGCCACAGCACCAGTGTTATCACAATACACTGTCAAGCTCCTAGGCAAATTAGGTACCACATCTATGTCCAAAAGAAAGTTTCTGAACCATATTGCCTCTTTGGCTGCCTCCGAAGCTGCCACATATTCGGCTTCCATGGTAGAGTCAGCAACGCATTTCTGCTTTACACTCCTCCATATTACAGCTCCACCTCCTAAGGTAAACACATATCCCGAGGT
Organism: Oenanthe sinensis; assembly: GCA_028671895.1. Lineage (NCBI taxonomy): Eukaryota > Viridiplantae > Streptophyta > Magnoliopsida > Apiales > Apiaceae > Oenanthe > Oenanthe sinensis. The sequence goes on from CM053806.1 coordinate 26,646,027, forward strand.
TGATTTCCTCTTATCTCTATCTGCTTGGAAATCTGAATCGGTATATCCTAGAGGTAACAAATCTGAGGCCTTGTAAATTAGCATATACTCCTTAGTCCTTCTCAGGTACTTGAGTATAGCCTTTACTACACTCCAATGTTCCTGTCCTGGGTTTGACTGATATCTGCTAACCATGCCCACGGCAAAACAAATATCAGGTCTCGTACATAACATTGCATACATTAAGCTTCTGCATGCCGAAGCATAGGGAACCGCTTTCATGCTCTCTATCGCCTCTGGTGTCTTAGGACACTGTTTCTTTGATAGAGCAACTCCATGTTTATAAGGTAGGTTACCCTTCTTGGAGTCCTGCATGTTAAAACGAGCCAATACCTCATCAATATAGGGCTCTTGGGATAAAGCCAACATCCTTTTCTTGCGATCCCTTATAACTTTGATCCCAAGGATGTATGCCGCTTCACCTAAGTCCTTCATTTCGAACTGTTTGAACAACCATGCCTTTACCGCTGATAACATCCCTACATTATTTCCAATGATTAAAATATCATCTACGTATAGCACTAGAAAAGTCACTGAACTACCCTCACATTTCTTGTACACACACGACTCGCTTGGACATTGATCAAATCCGTATGACTGGATTACCTGATCAAAGCGAATATTCCAATACCTAGAAGCTTGTTTAAGTCCATAAATGGACTTCTTAAGCTTACATACCAGATGCTCTTGGCCTTCCTTAATGAATCCTTCTGGTTGTTGCATATAGATGATCTCATCATCAAGACTCCCATTTAGGAAAGCTGTCTTGACATCCATTTGCCAAATCTCATAATCGAGATGAGCTGCTATAGATAAAAGAATTCGGATCGACTTTAGCATGACTACTGGCGAAAAGGTTTCCTCATAATCGATCCCTTCTTTCTGAGTATACCCTTTCGCAACAAGTCTTGCTTTCCAAGCTTTTACCTTTTTGTCAGATCCTCTTTTTCTCTTGTAGATCCACTTACATCCAATGGGTTTTACACCTTTGGGTGGTTCCACGAGCTCCTAGACTTGATTTGAATACATAGATTCCATCTCAGATTTCATTGCTTTTTGCCATAGATCTGCATCTTTGTCTTGCAGTGCTTCCTCGTATGTCATGGGATCCTCATCATGTTCCTCAGAGACCAAGTCCGAAGACTCTCCCAATAACATGAATCTGATGGGTTTACGAATAACCCTCCCACTACGATGAGACACCGGTGTGGTATTAGTGATAGGTTGTGTGTTCTCTTGTGGCTGTTCTACTTGTACTATTGGCACTTGTTCATTATTTGTCTCTCCCACTAGTTCCTCTAAAACGACACGGCTCATGGGTTTATGGTTCATCATATAGTCCTCATCTAGGAATCTAGCATTGGTACTAACAATGACATCCCGATCCTTAGGACTATAAAATAAATATCCTTTCGTTCCCATGGGATAGCCTACAAAAAGCCTTACTTCTGTACGAGATTCTAACTTAGTCACGTTCTTATTCAACACATGTGCTGGACAACCCCATATCCGAATATGTCTTAGACTAGGTTTTGAACCAGTCCACAATTCTTTTGGAGTCTTAGGAACTGACTTAGAAGGAACTAAATTCAAAAGATAAGCTGCTGTTTCTAAAGCATGTCCCCAAAACGACTTGGGTAATTCTGAATAACTCATCATCGATCTAACACTCTCCAAAAGAGTACGATTCCTTCTCTCCGCTACACCATTCTGTTGGGGTGTTCCAGGTGCAGTCAACTGAGACATGATCCCATTCTTTGATAAGTAATCCCTAAATTCTCCAAGCAAGTATTCGCCACCACGATCTGATCGTAGTGACTTGATACATTTTCCATGTCGCTTCTCCGTTACAGTTTTGTACTCCTTGAACTTGTCAAAGCACTGTGATTTACGGCGCAACAAATAAATGTATCCATATCTAGAATAATCATCAATAAAAGTGACAAAATATTCATAACCACCTCTTGCTTGAATATTCATGGGTCCACATAAATCAGTATGAACCAATTCTAACACTTCTTTGGCTCTATTCCCCTTTGCCTTAAAAGGCCTAATGGTCATTTTACCTTCCAAACAGGATTCACAGACTGGAAATGGCTCCACTGCCAATGAGCCTAAAGGCCCATCTACTACCAGTCTTTGAATCCTCCTCAAGTTAATATGACCTAATCTTAAGTGCCAAAGATATGTTTGGTTCAAAGAAGAAGGTTCCTTTCTTTTAGTAGTGATAGAAGATGTGTTATTTAATACCCTATGTTGTAGTTGCAGTGCAGGTTGATTAGGAGTGATTATGTATAAATTGTCTTGCAATGTACCAGAACATATAACTAGTTTATTCCTCATAATTGAAACATTATGATCCAAACAAACATTATAACCATCCAAAGCAAGTTTAGAAACCGAAATTAAATTCCTTCTAAACGAAGGTACATAAAGACAATTGTTCAAAACCAAATTCCTATCATCACCAAAAGATAAATTAACATCTCCCACTGCAACTACTGCTACTTTCGTAGCATCTCCCATGAACACATATATCTCGCCATCTCTAAGCATTCTGAATTGCTGGAACCCCTGCATAGAATTACAAACATGATCAGTGGCTCCTGTATCTACACACCAAGTGCTCGTAGATATAGCCGCTATATATGTTTCTGTAACTAGAGAAAGAGACATACCAGTATTGTTTTTCTTCTTAGGAATAGGACAATCCTGTTTCCAGTGACCCGACTGCTTGAACTCCCACAGCTTTCACAACTTTCTGTGTCTGAACCTTTTTCTTCTTCTTGGCTTTCGGCTTAGAAGAAGAAGGTTTCTCAGCCACATTGACTTGAACACTCTGCTGAAAAAGTCCTTCAGCTGCCTGAAGTTCTGTCAGAAGTTCCGCAAGACTATACATCCTTTTGTTCATGGTGTAATTCAAGCGGAACTACTCAAAACTTTTGGGTAAACTCATAAGGATGATATCGATCTGGGTTTCCCCATCAACCTCAGCACCAAGGATCTCCATCTCATTCAGATGTGACATCATCCTGAGAACATGATCCCTTACAGGTGTCCCTTCAGCCATCTGAGTGTTCATTCAAGCTTTCATTGCTACTTGCCTTGCAGCCCTATTCTGATCTCCAAAAAGTTCTTTGAGATTAAAGAGCATATCTGAAACAGTGGCCATAGCCTGATACTGATGCTGCAAAACACCTGACATTGCTGCCAGAATGTAACATCGCGACATCTCATCAGCCTTAATCCACTTCTTATAATACTCCTTCTCAACTTCAGAAGCATTCTCAGCAGGCTCCTCTGGCTTGGGTTCATTAATGCAAAATTTGTACTCCTCAGCAGTCAACACAATGTCCAAATTACGTTTCCATTCAATATAGTTAGGTCCAGTAAGTTTGTTATCCTTAAGTATGGTAAAAAGTGGATTAAAGCCCATTATATTCTGAGAATCATACATATAACACATAATTAGAGGGTGTTTAAAAAAATTGGTTCCTCTAACAATTATTTAAAATTAAAACACCAACACTTAAACACCATAGGTTTCCGGTATGCCACGTTGGGTGACTTATATACCACCTAAATTTATTTAAATGTTACTTTGGTCCTACTACTAAATAATTAGTCACGTTAGGGTGATCTATATTATTTTTCATAGCTAAGTGTATACCATTATTAAATCTTAAATTAATAATAATAATACCAGATGCGCCTTTTGACTATGATAAATTCTTGCTCCTAACAATAAGATACTACTAAAATTACAAATCTAAAGAGTATTCAGACTGACTGGCCAGGCCGGTGGAAGCATTGCCAAGAGGCTAACCACTTTTCTAGACACCAATCTAAATGGCCAGGTAAGCTGCACGCTTTCCTAGACACCAATGCAAGAATACTCAAAGATGTGTTATTTTAGATTCTCTTCCTAGTTGAGCGTGAAAGCTATCAAAAAATAGGGTATCCTTTTATTATTTGAATTCTATGAAACTTAGTACGCCACGTTGGGTGACATATGTACCTTCCAATATTCATAATTAATTTTAGAAGTTTGTTCTAGTAATTTCCATAACACTCTAGACACCATAAATTACATGCCACGATGGGTGACGTATACATAATTTATATTCGACTTAGTGTTAAATTACATACAAACAATAATGGAGACCATGGGATTTAATACCAAATTAATTCCCTCTCCCACTTAGTATTTTACTATGAGGATTTTATCTAGATGCATCGTCCTATGTTATTTTTTCGCAGTCCACATGTATCATAATAACAATACATATAACACATAACATAGCAGCATACTCATCATGATTAAAGCATAATAAAACAGCCCTATGTCCATGTCGTTCTAGCATGCGAAGGGTTAGTATCACATGGCATAACAAACAAACATGGAACACATAGTAGTAATAATCAAGATCAGCAAACATTATGTAAAACATAATAAAATACATCCACTATTATGGCCCCGAAGAATAATCTTCAAAATCATCCATCAATAAATTTTCGAAAATCTTCAGCCGCCTGTTTGACTTCCTAAACGAGCTCAGAATGGCTTGAAAAATCTGGAGATGGCTACCATCTCAGCCTGTAGGTCTCGCTCTGCCGTTTCCGAAAAGATATTATTCGCCCCAATCGGATATCGTATGCAAAATCTGTAGCCAGAACAGCGAAGCAGCCACAAAAACAGCATATAGCAGCGGAAAAACTCTGTTTCTCGCATCTTCGTCGATCAAACAATTACATACGACAAATACAACAGAAAAATCTATTCTATTACATCAGATCATAATCTAAATTGAATACAATTCGAATTAAAAGATTACAATCAAAATAGAAATCAAAATTTAAAAGTAATCATGATCAACCCTCATGATTTAATTAACAACCACGATAAACCACGTGGGATCCAAAAACATAATTACAACCATGGCCATAATTGTGGATAACAACCTGCATCAAAAAACAATACAAACCCACCACTATATACATACATAATTACGACATGGACATCATATCATATAACGCAGAACCCTAGAACCTGGCTCTTGATGCCAATTGTTGGGACAATCGAATCATGATGCTGCGTTTTATGATATGAAAACGAACGAGTTTGAATAGAAAATTAACCTTAATCGCTACGGCGCAAGCGATTCAAATCCACGTCTTCTACTGTATTCCCGTATTCACCTTGAGCGAAGTGTGGCCTTCGATCCTCCCAAGGTTGCCTCCCTTCTAGCTTTGAGATCTTGGAACCCTAGTTCTTGGTTGCCTCCTTGAACGGCTGCTCACAAAAACCCTAGTATTTTCCAACTCTTAGCTAGAAGAGAATAAGATGAATATATAGGCTATAGTAGGGATCCTGGATAATTAGGTCGGGCCTTCCAATGACATTCTGGGTCAAGCCCAATGTCATTAAATATTAATTCAATCCACTAAAGAATTAATATTTGCACTACCTCTCCTAATGCCGTAATTTAATTATTTAATTCGGCTCCAATATTATTTGCTTATTAAATTCCCCATGTTTAAGATATCGAATGTCCATTAATTAAATTAATTTCTGATAATTAATTTAATCAATATCTTTTATCCTTGATCATCCACTCAACCTTATAATTATGCAAGAACAAATCTTCCTGCAGGACTAAAGCATAATTATCTTTATGAGCTTTCAAGAGGACATCATCACCCGAATATTTTCAGACACGGTTTCCTTTTATAGTCAATATCCCACTCTGTATGCAATGTCATTGTCCAAAACATAATATTGTGATTAATAAAAAACCACATCACATATGAATCAAAACATGTGCATTGCATACAAGTGTCAATCACTGTATCCGGATTAAGAACCTAAGCAATAATAATATTATAGAATCTTAGTTCTTCTTTATTATCAGAATAGAAGAACAATTCTAATATTTTAATCCCGTTCAATATACACAAAGCATACAAGTATTATTCAATAATAAAGATAGATTATTTCCAAATAATACTTCAGTCATTCCAGTGGTTTGTTTAACTCCACTTAAACTGTGAACATTTATTATATTATATATAGACACTGACAATCTAATCTTCTGTTATCCCATTTGATACTAGATTATCCACAATATATAATATACAAACAGTGTTAAAATACGCATTCAAGATTCTCAATAAAAAAAAGACAATGTCATATACTTCAAACGAATAGTTCAGTATACTCCTTAACAATCTCCCACTTATACTCAAGCTATTCTTTGAGTATATCAGTGTTTTATTACAAGCAATCCACTACCAATTAAATAACTATTATGTGACCATACATCTGACTCCTATCGCCTCCACGTGCTGCTCAAAAGCCTTAGCTGGTAAGCTCTTTGTGAAAGGATCTGCCCGGTTGTCCTTTGATGCTATATCAGTCACAATAATATCTCCTCGCTTAACGAATTGTCGTATAAGGTGATACTTACGCTCGATGTGTTTTGCTGCCTTATGGTCTCGCGGTTCCTTTGCATTTGCCACAGCACCAGTGTTATCACAATACACTGTCAAGCTCCTAGGCAAATTAGGTACCACATCTATGTCCAAAAGAAAGTTTCTGAATCATATTGCCTCTTTGGCTGCCTCCGAAGCTGCCACATATTCGGCTTCCATGGTAGAGTCAGCAACGCATTTCTGTTTTACACTCCTCCATATTACAGCTCCACCTCCTAAGGTAAACACATATCCCGAGGTTGATTTCCTCTTATCTCTATCTGCTTGGAAATCTGAATCGGTATATCCTAGAGGTAACAAATCTGAGGCCTTGTAAATTAGCATATACTCCTTAGTCCTTCTCAGGTACTTGAGTATAGCCTTTACTACACTCCAATGTTCCTGTCCTGGGTTTGACTGATATCTGCTAACCATGCCCACGACAAAACAAATATCAGGTCTCGTACATAACATTGCATACATTAAGCTTCTGCATGCCGAAGCATAGGGAACCGCTTTCATGCTCTCTATCGCCTCTGGTGTCTTAGGACACTGTTTCTTTGATAGAGCAACTCCATGTTTATAAGGTAGGTTACCCTTCTTGGAGTCCTGCATGTTAAAACGAGCCAATACCTCATCAATATAGGGCTCTTGGGATAAAGCCAACATCCTTTTCTTGCGATCCCTTATAACTTTGATCCCAAGGATGTATGCCGCTTCACCTAAGTCCTTCATTTCGAACTGTTTGAACAACCATGCCTTTACCGCTGATAACATCCCTACATTATTTCCAATGAGTAAAATATCATCTACGTATAGCACTAGAAAAGTCACTGAACTACCCTCACATTTCTTGTACACACACGACTCGCTTGGACATTGATCAAATCCGTATGACTGGATTACCTGATCAAAGCGAATATTCCAATACCTAGAAGCTTGTTTAAGTCCATAAATGGACTTCTTAAGCTTACATACCAGATGCTCTTGGCCTTCCTTAATGAATCCTTCTGGTTGTTGCATATAGATGATCTCATCATCAAGACTCCCATTTAGGAAAGCTGTCTTGACATCCATTTTCCAAATCTCATAATCGAGATGAGCTGCTATAGATAAAAGAATCCGGATCGACTTTAGCATGACTACTGGCGAAAAGGTTTCCTCATAATCGATCCCTTCTTTCTGAGTATACCCTTTCGCAACAAGTCTTGCTTTCCAAGCTTTTACCTTTTTGTCAGATCCTCTTTTTCTCTTGTAGATCCACTTACATCCAATGGGTTTTACACCTTTGGGTGGTTCCACGAGCTCCTAGACTTGATTTGAATACATAGATTCCATCTCAGATTTCATTGCTTTTTGCCATAGATCTGCATCTTTGTCTTGCAGTGCTTCCTCGTATGTCATGGGATCCTCATCATGTTCCTCAGAGACCAAGTCCGAAGACTCTCCTAATAACATGAATCTGATGGGTTTACGAATAACCCTCCCACTACGATGAGACACCGGTGTGGTATTAGTGATAGGTTGTGTGTTCTCTTGTGGCTGTTCTACTTGTACTATTGGCACTTGTTCATTATTTGTCTCTCCCACTAGTTCCTCTAAAACGACACGGCTCATGGGTTTATGGTTCATCATATAGTCCTCATCTAGGAATCTAGCATTGGTACTAACAATGACATCCCGATCCTTAGGACTATAAAATAAATATCCTTTCGTTCCCATGGGATAGCCTACAAAAAGCCTTACTTCTGTACGAGATTCTAACTTAGTCACGTTCTTATTCAACACATGTGCTGGACAACCCCATATCCGAATATGTCTTAGACTAGGTTTTGAACCAGTCCACAATTCTTTTGGAGTCTTAGGAACTGACTTAGAAGGAACTAAATTCAAAAGATAAGCTGCTGTTTCTAAAGCATGTCCCCAAAACGACTTGGGTAATTCTGAATAACTCATCATCGATCTAACACTCTCCAAAAGAGTACGATTCCTTCTCTCCGCTACACCATTCTGTTGGGGTGTTCCAGGTGCAGTCAACTGAGACATGATCCCATTCTTTGATAAGTAATCCCTAAATTCTCCAAGCAAGTATTCGCCACCACGATCTGATCGTAGTGACTTGATACATTTTCCATGTCGCTTCTCCGTTACAGTTTTGTACTCCTTGAACTTGTCAAAGCACTGTGATTTACGGCGCAACAAATAAATGTATCCATATCTAGAATAATCATCAATAAAAGTGACAAAATATTCATAACCACCTCTTGCTTGAATATTCATGGGTCCACATAAATCAGTATGAACCAATTCTAACACTTCTTTGGCTCTATTCCCCTTTGCCTTAAAAGGCCTAATGGTCATTTTACCTTCCAAACAGGATTCACAGACTGGAAATGGCTCCACTGCCAATGAGCCTAAAGGCCCATCTACTACCAGTCTTTGAATCCTCCTCAAGTTAATATGACCTAATCTTAAGTGCCAAAGATATGTTTGGTTCAAAGAAGAAGGTTCCTTTCTTTTAGTAGTGATAGAAGATGTGTTATTTAATACCCTATGTTGTAGTTGCAGTGCAGGTTGATTAGGAGTGATTATGTATAAATTGTCTTGCAATGTACCAGAACATATAACTAGTTTATTCCTCATAATTGAAACATTATGATCCAAACAAACATTATAACCATCCAAAGCAAGTTTAGAAACCGAAATTAAATTCCTTCTAAACGAAGGTACATAAAGACAATTGTTCAAAACCAAATTCCTATCATCACCAAAAGATAAATTAACATCTCCCACTGCAACTACTGCTACTTTCGTAGCATCTCCCATGAACACATATATCTCGCCATCTCTAAGCATTCTGAATTGCTGGAACCCCTGCATAGAATTACAAACATGATCAGTGGCTCCTGTATCTACACACCAAGTGCTCGTAGATATAGCCGCTATATATGTTTCTGTAACTAGAGAAAGAGACATACCAGTATTGTTTTTCTTCTTAGGAATAGGACAATCCTGTTTCCAGTGACCCGACTGCTTGAACTCCCACAGCTTTCACAACTTTCTGTGTCTGAACCTTTTTCTTCTTCTTGGCTTTCGGCTTAGAAGAAGAAGGTTTCTCAGCCACATTGACTTGAACACTCTGCTGAAAAAGTCCTTCAGCTGCCTGAAGTTCTGTCAGAAGTTCCGCAAGACTATACATCCTTTTGTTCATGGTGTAATTCAAGCGGAACTACTCAAAACTTTTGGGTAAACTCATAAGGATGATATCGATCTGGGTTTCCCCATCAACCTCAGCACCAAGGATCTCCATCTCATTCAGATGTGACATCATCCTGAGAACATGATCCCTTACAGGTGTCCCTTCAGCCATCTGAGTGTTCATTAAAGCTTTCATTGCTACTTGCCTTGCAGCCCTATTCTGATCTCCAAAAAGTTCTTTGAGATTAAAGAGCATATCTGAAACAGTGGCCATAGCCTGATACTGATGCTGCAAAACACCTGACATTGCTGCCAGAATGTAACATCGCGACATCTCATCAGCCTTAATCCACTTCTTATAATACTCCTTCTCAACTTCAGAAGCATTCTCAGCAGGCTCCTCTGGCTTGGGTTCATTAATGCAAAATTTGTACTCCTCAGCAGTCAACACAATGTCCAAATTACGTTTCCATTCAATATAGTTAGGTCCAGTAAGTTTGTTATCCTTAAGTATGGTAAAAAGTGGATTAAAGCCCATTATATTCTGAGAATCATACATATAACACATAATTAGAGGGTGTTTAAAAAAATTGGTTCCTCTAACAATTATTTAAAATTAAAACACCAACACTTAAACACCATAGGTTTCCGGTATGCCACGTTGGGTGACTTATATACCACCTAAATTTATTTAAATGTTACTTTGGTCCTACTACTAAATAATTAGTCACGTTAGGGTGATCTATATTATTTTTCATAGCTAAGTGTATACCATTATTAAATCTTAAATTAATAATAATAATACCAGATGCGCCTTTTGACTATGATAAATTCTTGCTCCTAACAATAAGATACTACTAAAATTACAAATCTAAAGAGTATTCAGACTGACTGGCCAGGCCGGTGGAAGCATTGCCAAGAGGCTAACCACTTTTCTAGACACCAATCTAAATGGCCAGGTAAGCTGCACGCTTTCCTAGACACCAACGCAAGAATACTCAAAATCTGGCCCCGAAGAATAATCTTCAAAATCATCCATCGATAAATTTTCGAAAATCTTCAGCCGCCTGTTTGACTGCCTAAACGAGCTCAGAATGGCTTGAAAAATCTGGAGATGGGTACCATCTCAGCCTGTAGGTCTCGCTCTGCCGTTTCCGAAAAGATATTATTCGCCCCAATCGGATATCGTATGCAAAATCTGTAGCCAGAACAGCGAAGCAGCCACAAAAACAGCATATAGCAGCGGAAAAACTCTGTTTCTCGCATCTTCGTCGATCAAACAATTACATACGACAAATACAACAGAAAAATCTATTCTATTACATCAGATCATAATCTAAATTGAATACAATTCGAATTAAAAGATTACAATCAAAATAGAAATCAAAATTTAAAACTAATCATGATCAACCCTCATGATTTAATTAACAACCACGATAAACCACGTGGGATCCAAAAACATAATTACAACCATGGCCATAATAGTGGATAACAACCTGCATCAAAAAACAATACAAACCCACCACTATATACATACATAATTACGACATGGACATCATATCATATAACGCAGAACCCTAGAACCTGGCTCTTGATGCCAATTGTTGGGACAATCGAATCATGATGCTGCGTTTTATGATATGAAAACGAACGAGTTTGAATAGAAAATTAACCTTAATCGCTACGGCGCAAGCGATTCAAATCCACGTCTTCTACTGTATTCCCGTATTCACCTTGAGCGAAGTGTGGCCTTCGATCCTCCCAAGGTTGCCTCCCTTCTAGCTTTGAGATCTTGGAACCCTAGTTCTTGGTTGCCTCCTTGAACGGCTGCTCACAAAAACCCTAGTATTTTCCAACTCTTAGCTAGAAGAGAATAAGATGAATATATAGGCTACAGTAGGGATCCTGGATAATTAGGTCGGGCCTTCCAATGACATTCTGGGTCAAGCCCAATGTCATTAAATATTAATTCAATCCACTAAAGAATTAATATTTGCACTACCTCTCCTAATGCCGTAATTTAATTATTTAATTCGGCTCCAATATTATTTGCTTATTAAATTCCCCATGTTTAAGATATCGAATGTCCATTAATTAAATTAATTTCTGATAATTAATTTAATCAATATCTTTTATCCTTGATCATCCACTCAACCTTATAATTATGCAAGAACAAATCTGCCTGCAGGACTAAAGCATAATTATCTTTATGAGCTTTCAAGAGGACATCATCACCCGAATATTTTCGGACACGGTTTCCTTTTATAGTCAATATCCCACTCTGTATGCAATGTCATTGTCCAAAACATAATATTGTGATTAACAAAAAATCACATCACATATGAATCAAAACATGTGCATTGCATACAAGTGTCAATCACTGTATCCGGATTAAGAACCTAAGCAATAATAATATTATAGAATCTTAGTTCTTCTTTATTATCAGAATAGAAGAACAATTCTAATATTTTAATCCCGTTCAATATACACAAAGCATACAAGTATTATTCAATAATCAAGATAGATTATTTCTAAATAATACTTCAGTCATTCCAGTGGTTTGTTTAACTCCACTTAAACTGTGAACATTTATTATATTATATATAGACACTGACAATCTAATATTCTGTTATCTCATTTGATACTAGATTATCCACAATATATAATATACAAACAGTGTTAAAATACGCATTCAAGATTCTCAATAAAAAAAAGACAATGTCATATACTTCAAACGAATAGTTCAGTATACTCCCTAACAATTGGCTCTAGTGCAAGTGGGAGATTGTTAGTGTAGGTGCCCTAGAGGCAATAAAATGTTTTTTTTAATAGACCTTTATGTCATTTGATTATTCAATAAACGTATTTATTATGACTATAATTACTGCGATATATTTGTTAGAATAATAAATGTCCTTAGAATCATGATACACATTGTATAGTTTAAGTACATGACTTGAACTTGAGATTATATAATATATCATATTCTTAAAAGGTCCCTAGTCGAGTATTATTATTATAGGACAATAATAATACATAAATAGACTAGTATGTTGTTTGACTGATAGCCACATCGCATTGGTTATAAGTATGGGGATACTAAAGTCAATACATAGGTACATGTAGGAGTACATGATACTGGACAGACCCACAGTGAGATTCTTCATGTTTAATAAAGTCATAAGAAAGACTCACAGTGATAATGGTGTAATGATCCTTTGACTTGAGATCATTATATTTCTATACGAGGATTAATATACTTTGACTACATTAAAAGTTACCTTTGACCGGGTGATGATAAAAGTGGACATCGGGTATATCATGAGTCATATGAGAAATATGAATGATAGATAAAGGATTTAACCCTTCTCTAAATAGGAGAGATATTATTGGCCTCTTGATTGAGTAAGACTATAAAATGCATGGCCGTGCTCAAATAATGATTTGTTTTCATAGTCTACTCATGGATCAAGTAAACCCGGATTAAATATTATAGAGGATGACTAAATACATGCCTCGAGTTTAATCTATAATATATATGGTTAAAGGGATTATATTACACGGAAACATTAATCACGAAAGGTTTTATTGAATCACGATTTAATTATTGTTTAATTGGGTAGCAATGATGTATTACTAGATACCGCTCATTATTTATAATTTTATTGGAGAATAAAATTATTGCTAATTAAATAATAGCCTATAGGGTCACACACATAGAGCACTTAGAGGAATAGTTAATTTAAATTATAGATTTAAATTAATTGATGATTATTTGAATTTTATTATATTAATTAAGTGAGATTTAATTAATTGAAATAATATAAATTCGAATTTGAAGAGTATTTCTGCCCATAATAATTAAGTATGACTTAGTTATTAATTAAATAATAGAAATTTGTTTTATTATTTAATCCTATACCTACATGGGTTAGGTTTTGCGGTTAGGTTTTGCTGTTATGGGTTGCTGTTATGGGCCTATTAACCAGCCATTATAAATAGATAATGTAGGGTTAATAGGTGATTACGTTTTTCAGAAACAAAACCCTAGAGGCAGCAGCAAGGCAGCAAGAAGGCAGAAATCGAATTGTCAAGAGGAAGCTAGTACGTCCATTACGCAATCAAGATCGTGAGACGTTTTTGAAGGTGCTCGTGTGGATACCATAGAGGTGTTTTTCGAGAGGAAGACACAAGTCATGAAAGCTAGGATCTCTGTTGAGTTTGTGAAAGTCAAGACCAGAAAAGGTATAATTCTGTTTCACCATCATCTGTCCAATCTTATACATGATCCTGAGTTAGGGTTCCGAAAATTTTGTTATATTTACGTTAATCCGCTGCGTTTTATGCCTCGAAACCCAACAGTATAGTGGCTTCCTGTCTCAAGAAGAACCAAAAAGGATTGAAGAAGCCTTGGATGATCCTGATTGGACAATAGCTATGCAAGAAGAGTTTAATCAGTTTGAAAGAAACAAGGTATGGAAGCTGGTGCCCAAGCCAAAGAACAAGTCTATCATTGGACCAAAATGGGTGTTCATAAACAAAATGGATGAATCTGGTACAGTCACAAGGAATAAAGCAAGACTAGTGGCAAAAGGCTATTCACAAGAAGAGGGCATAGATTTTGATGAAACTTTTGCACCAGTTGCAAGATTGGAAGCAATCAGAATCTTTCTAGCATATGCTGTTCATGCTAACTTCAAGATGTATCAGATGGATGTGAAAAGTGCTTTTCTCAATGGAGAACTAGAAGAAGAAGTATATGTAGAACAACCTCCTGGTTTTATTGATCCTTGTTAGTCCCAAATATCGTAGAAGGGGGGTTGAATACGATATTGTCCAATTTTAACTTTGATTCGTGGAATGGTTCTTTATGGACTTAATACAGTTCGAACAGTTATATAATCAAACAGGTGATAAGCAATAACACAACAGTTCGGGGAATATATCTTTTGATTTATATAAACCCTGAGGTGCTCCACAAATCTAATCTTTCGATTAGTTACAATGATTCACTAGTACAGTTACAGTTACAGTTACAAGCGTTAATGAAAACAAACAAGGTAACAACAGCTGGGTATAAACTTAATGGCTTCTGTGTTTACTCTCTTGAATGCTCTCTGTGTTTCTCTCTTTAATTGCTTTGTGTATCTCTCTGTCTGTAAGCTGAATGAATGAATCCAAAGATGATGCTTTGCTGCTTTTTGTGTAGTCTTTTTCAACTTAGGATACGTGGCCCATTTTGTGCCAAGTAAAGTAGTTGCTTCTTCACTTCTGTTTTTCCTTAAGTATCGGAACAATTTTCTGAGTAATTGTTTAAGTATCGATGAGTCTGTAAAATAACCATCGGACACATAAAACAATTCCTGAAATAAAATTAATTACTTCAAAGCTTAGTAACCATCGGAGTTATTCCTACAGTTTTAACAACCATCGGAAAGTGCTAGCTTGCTTTTGTTTCCTTTACCCGATAGTTAATAACTATCGGCATATAAGACAAAATAAGCCCTTTGTCTTTCACCAATTCTTTTCCATTTGTTTATCTCACCTGACGGTTAATAACCATAGGTGAATAAGACAAAATAGCTTGATTAACCATTGGTGAATAAGACGAAATAGCTTGACTAGTTGACTTCTGGATACAGCTTCTGTAGTCTCATTCACTTGGCCAATTTTCAAACTTGTTAAGCCCTTTAATATAATTTCTTCCACTACAACCAAGTCAAATAAATATTTCCTTGTTAATTCGACCTTGATTTATTCTGGGCTTAATCACATACCACTTAGGTTACTCATCTCAGTATCTGGTCAATTCTTCTCATCCATAGATGCAATTCTAAATCTCTTTTGTGCTGACGATTGGTGCAACTGGTCTGGTTCACAAACGACTAACACGATCTTTGTTAGGTCCCGAAGTATCATAGAAGGGGGGTTGAATACGATACTCACAATAATTTAAATTCTTTTCTGAATTTGCGGATAAATAAATTATTGTTTCAGAGTGGGTTTGGCCATTTATAGTGTTTATGTGAGCTGCCTACTAATTTTCTATGTGTCCGGATAAATCAATTAGGTTCAAGAAAATTAGCAAGTAAAATAAATGAGACAAGTTTCCGGGAATATATCTTTCGTATATAAACCCAGAGGGGTGCTACACCCAGTTAAAAATATAACTGGCTTCCAAAGAATAAATTAATTCTTTGCTACTAACACAAAAATATTAGGTTCAGTTCCTATACAAATATATCTAAATTAGTACAAGGAAAAACTGAGTCCGTAGGGAGTGATATCTAGGAGCCCTGAGCATTTTTCATTAAAGAACCGGATCCTAATATCTGGCAGGAGCAAGGTATGGGTGTGTATAATTTATGTCTCTTGCTAGGCCATGGTTGCTCTCTACATATTATTTTTGTGTTGGAGAAGACGACTCTTCAATTTAATTGGTGTAGACTTTAAATCAATTAAAGTAGGCTGCTTGAATTTGATTGGCTAAGGGCTAAGTGGCGCCTTACACAGTTGATGCCCTATATTGAATTTAGTGGCGCCTTGAATAAATTGAGTGGCTCCAAGTATGCAAGTGGCGCCCTATACAGTGCTTGCTCTGTATAAAAATAAGTGGCGCCTGTTGAGAAATGGAAGTGGAGCTTTAAGTGGCGCTAACACAGGAGTGACCCTGTATTGGCGCAACATAGTTGATGAAAATTTCTAAGGCAAGTTATGTAGCTGGCGCGTGAATAACATTTATGGTCAAAGTGTTGTTTAGTCACTACACTTTGACCCTCTATTCATTCCTTGACTTAAGTTCACCAACTTCCATTTCTTGTACCAAAGTCTTATCACATTACACCCTGTACCCTGAGCTGTTTCCGTTCTTCGACTGTAGTTCAGAAACTTTCACTTTTCATACCAAGGTTGTGACACTTTGCACCCTGCACCCTTTGAGCTGTTTAGCTGTTTGGCTGTAGCCTACAAATTACTTTTCGTACCTTAATAAATAATCGTTCTTTCCAAGTACGTTCTTCAACTTAACAATTCTTCTATGGTTAATACTCAAATTCCTTTCACAAACTGCTGACGCCTAGTGCAACTGGTCTGGTTCACAGACGACTAACTTTGATCCAGGTCTTCGTATTATTGCTTTACTTGCATTGTTAAGTTTGCAGCAACTTCATTGTTTCGAACACTGACTGTCAATAAACATAGTACTTTCACTGGAATCTTTTCTGGTTCTTAGACACTTGTCTTTACCATGTCTTCAATTCTTCTAGATTCTTATGCTTCGAACACTGTCTATCTTCAATCAATGCTAATACACTGAAATCTTCTTGTGGCACTTCTATACTGAATCTTCAACACTTCTGAACCACTGAAAGTCTTCAACCATTATTATTCACTGAGGCATGAACATATTAATGAACTTCTCTCAATGACCTGTAGTAGACTTCAAAACTTCTTCTAATGTCTTGATTCACTGTATTTGCCTTGTCTTCATTTCTTCCTGATTTCTTGTAGGCGTAGTATTATTTACCTGTCCTGCTCTAGTGTTGAGTTATCACGATTACTATTTATACAGCTTCGTAATCTCACCAACAATCTCCCCCTATTTGATTGTTAAACTTAGCAAACAAATCCAATAGAGAGGATAACTCAACTAACACCTAGAAAAAGTAATCGTCCGGGACTTGTAAATAATGCTACTAGTTTTTCTGGATCAGATTTTGCATTTCCAGAATTCTTGTATAACTGAAATGAATAATGTTTGTTCCTCTAGCACTGAACTGATATTCATGTAGTATCACCTTCATTTCTATCTGTTTGAGCTCCCTCTGTTTCAAAATCCTTCATAGTTTGAACTTAAAGAACTTATCATAAACAGAGCTTCATAAGAATTAGATTCCTGGGAACGTCTTCAATAGAACATAGCTCAAATAATGTTCTCCCCCTAAGAATATGATTCTTCTTCTTTTTCTTCTTCTCCCTTTAGATAATCAATGGAAATGTCAATTCTTTTCTGTACATCCAACTTGGATGAGGAATCCTCTGCTGATAACTCCTTTCAAGTATAGGATACAGTTTCTTGATTCTCCCATATTCTGTTGTTTCCCTTCAGGATCAGAAAATAAGATTTTCTTTTTCTTTCTCGTCTAAAATCTCCCCCTAAGGATATGAACCCCTTTTCCCAAGGATCTTTCAGGATCCAGGATACGAACTCCTTTAGGATATTAACTCTTCCGAAGGTTAAGAAGATAAGACTTGATTAACTTCTCCTTTTTCTTACTATAACTTATCCCCCTTAGTTGAGGAATCCTCCAATGGCCCACTTTTGAATGGTTTGTCTTCCAAAGAAGGTTCTCGTCTGTCGTTGAACGGGAAAAATATAGTAACTTTTCTTTTAGAAGTAGCAAGTAGCAAGGTTAAGTGTTTGGCTTATGGTTTCCTCACTTCTACTATGTTCTGTTGGTGTTTACACTTAAGTGTCGAGCACTTAGAAGTGTTTAACTCTTTCTCTCCCTATCTCTCACTCAAGTGTATCTCTCCCTCACTTTCACTTAAGTGTTTCTCTCTCTCACTTTCACTCTGCATTCCAAATTTAGCCTTCTGTACCTGCAAGTGAAATCCGTCAATTCATACATATTCCCAACACCTGATTCATTAGAATGAACTGAATCACTATCAAGTGGAGAATTGCCTCGTTGAGGTGTTTTTGATCTATCATGCATAAGCACTGTCTCAGCACCAGACTCAATAGCTTTTGCTAAATCACTGTCTAGTGGAGCCTCACCTCTTTGAGATGGGTTATCCCAAGATTTTAAAATCTGTTAGGGAATCCTGCCTTGTTCTATCAAGGAGTTGCCTCACACCTTCTCCGTAAACGGGAGGTGGACATTCCTTTTCAGGATCTGGAAATGTTCCTTCCAGGAGGGGCGACGTAGTAGACAATGTAATGAATGGCAATTTAGAGCCTACGTTTCCCTCGTAACCCAATGACGAGAATTTTGTTTAAATACCCTAGTTGACTCATCCGAAGAATTCTTGTCAAGCAGTTGCCTCTCAAGCCCAGATAAATCTGAACAAGAGATCTCCCTTTCGGGATGCAGAAGAATAACTTCTGTTTGAGGTAGATACTTGGACAATGTAATGTATGGCTAGAGTCTGTATCTCCTCTAATTGCCTATACCTCTCACTATGCACGCCTTGCAATGTGTTCCTAGAATTTATCTGTTTAGGCTTACCATCAGTGTGATTGCCAGTGGTGTGCTTGACTCATTACAAGATGCTCTGGCTGACGAGCGAATTTCAATGGACTCACCCTGTTGAGAGAGTGATTCCAGAGACAGTTTAATTGCCTTTTCAGCTCTGCATCCTTTTGAGAACATACAGATGAGCTTACAGATACCTCAGTTATATACTTCTTTACTTTGCTGGAGGTAGAGCTGTGGGTGCACTTCCGACTTCATCCTTATTTGCTGCATCAAGTGCAGTTTCTCCCTTATCAACCTCTAACTAACATAAGTTCCTTATATCTCCAAGGGTTAATATATGGAAGTAGATGAATCAGTGTTTGGTATTAAGGCCTGGGTAAGAGATTGATGGGTTTTCAACCTCCTGGCCAGCTTCTGTAGCCATTGGGGGCTAATTAAAAAGAATCAATCAAGATTAAAAGATAATCACCTTAACATTCCAAAATATATTTTTCATCTCAAAGAGAAGGAAAAATATAAGAAGGAATGGTAATGGATTGCATTAAAGCACTTTTAGTAAAAGAGTTTTGTCAGTTCTAAAGATTTATCATTTAAGAACATGATACCAATAGAAATTTTCTTTAAGATATTTATCCCATAATAAAATGCGGGAAAGTGTATCAGAGAAAAAAGTTTCTATTTCTTATGAATTTCTTATAAGGCAAACTTCCCATAATAAAACGCGGGAATTTATACCAAAGAAGAAATTCAACTCTATTACCAAATTCTATCTCAATAAAATGACTCTTTTCCTTTATAACCTAGCACTGTACGTTTTGAAAACAGTTTTGCAAAACATCCTTATCAGATAGAGGACTATGAATTTCTGTCTCATAATGCAATTATGATTTACATCATTTTCGTCCACCTGATAGTATCCCTGACTTAAAATAAAAACATGACAATTGGGGTTGGATGAATGCTTAACTATACAGCACTAGGCCTTCAAAGCAACAATCACTGTTTTGGTACTATGAATCAATGTGAAACATACATTGAAACAAGTGTTTAAAAACAAATCATTTTACAAGTGATTGGTACCTCGAAGTTAAAACAATTTTTCCAAATAAAATAGCAGTTACAAAGTTTCTGCCACTTTAAAAAGAAAAATTAAGAGAGAAATCGGTTTTGAAAATATAGCATTTAAAATCAGCCTTGGAGAGAGGATAAAATATTTTGAGATTGGAGAAAAATTATCCTCAAGAAAAGTTTGATTCACACCCTAGGATTTAGAAATCAAAGTAGGGCTGTAAATCAAATGATTTTCAAAAGAGAAGTTTTGAAAAAGAATTTTGATGTTTTCTTCTCTAAGACTAATAGAAAAATGAATGCATCTTTGAATAAAACGTTTTGAAAAAGAAACAGACAAATATTTCTTTTTAATACATTCATATTCAAAATTCAGTCAAAGAAAGAAAACTAATAATAATACTTATGTAATACGAAACAGTTACCACAGACATGCATATATAAATCATTTAACATGTGGCAATTATTTAGTAGAACAATAAGCATTTAAACATATTTTTATTATTAGTGATTTCAGATAAACAATTTGTGTTATCACTAATATTAAAAGTATCACAATTAATTGCACGTTGATACCAATTATTTGATATTTATCAATAATTTCAAAATGCAATAAATTGTGCTTCTTATATTTTATCAAATCAAAATTATGAAACTAATAAACATTGAATTGCTTCAATCCATAATTTTAATAAGATAAAATAATTTCGCTAAATACTAAAATATTCATAAGATTGAATATTAGCATCTAACTTCCTACACTATATCTAATAATTGTCACTCTAGCATATTACAATTATACTCATAACAATAATTAATAATATACGTACGCTCGAGAAAATAGTTGAATAGAAACTCACAAGTCCTTTAAATAATTGCAACTCCTCGAAAAAAAAACAAATTTAGAAATATTTCCTAAGTATATAAATATTGAGAATTTTATACACATTACTTGGAAAATACTTCAGCTTCCAATATTAGTGAGTTTTGAAATATGCATTAATTACTTAGAACAGAAATTCTAAATATTGTCACTAATATCAAAAGTATCACAATTATTTGTAACAAAATATTTAAGAATATCAGAGTAAAATATCAGAGCAATTAAGCAAGACATCTTGACTAATACTCATCAAATATTTAACATGCAAATAATTATGCTTCTAACTTATGCTAAATAATTTAACTACCACTTAAACTAGTAGCAATAAACATGAGGTACTAGATTTAAAATAAATTCACAAGTCCTTTAAATATGGAAATTTAATACATGTGAACTCATTCGAGAATTCCTTACAGATGGGATTTCCAATAAATATGCATATAAATTATATCCCAAGTTTACTAACCAACTTAAATAAAATGATTTTATCAAGTTGTTCAGCAAATATCTGCAAGTTATTCTACTAAGGACAATCTCGAAAGAAATGATACCTGTTGGCCATGAGCTTGTTCCTTAAGTGGTGTGGAGAGATCAACAGAGTTATTGGTATTGGCAACGTCTAGGAATGACTTCCATGTCTTTCTTACAACCTGCGTTATCTATATCTATATAGCCAATTAGGTTAAACCTAGTATCTTTAGGGTACCTGATTCTAATAATTGGTGATCCCCTAAGATATCTAACAATTCATAACTTAGCTATAAGATAAGATTCTCTAGTATCCACTTGGAAACTTGCACATAGGCATATCGAGAATAAAATATATGGTCTTTATGCACTTGAATAAGTAATGAGCTAAATACCTCTATAGCTTGTCACTTCAGTTCATATACCTGATTTGTCTTGATCAAGCTTAGTGGTTTGTTGGAAAAAAGTCTTGGAAGGTCTAGAATCTTCCAAATTGCGCATCTTCAAAAGATCCTTGACTTACTTTAATTGCCATCATTCTTTTGAATTAATTGTAATCCAAAAAGAACTGCAACTCTTCCAACATGTTCATTTTGTACCTACTCTGCATTTACTTAGCAAAATATCTCTTGCACAAGTTTTCATTAGTAGACCCACATATAATATAATCATGGTATACTTGCACATATATTACATTGTGTGTGTGCCTAGTATTCTAGATATATATATATATATATATATGTGTGTGTGTGTGTGTATAACTACTCTAATATAAAATCATTTTCATGTAATAAGTAGTTAGAGTGTCATACCATGTCCTTGACGATTTGCTTCAATCCCTATCTTCATTCATAGAGAACTTGTGAAAAGAATGATATACAAATTCCAATGATCTGCAACTTCAAAGTCCAGGAAATGTTGTACATCAACTTCAACTTCTAACTCATCATTCAGGAGTGCACTTTGTTCACATTCATCTGATAGATATTCATGCTTGAATGCTTAATAGGTTCTAAGTTAGATCCTCATCTTGTTAGGCCCTAAAAGAATCAAGTCTCGTCTCTGGTGCTTGCTGTTAGATCTTGAAAGACCCAAAGATTCTGTTCCCATCATCGTCGATACCTTCTACCTAATATTAACCTGTAGCAACCAGTTTGGCTTTGTCCCTCATAACAATGCCAATAGTCATCCAGTTTCTGTGAACCCTTACTGTACCAAATACAGTCTTGTCTTGTGGTCTGGGTTCCAGCATCAGTAGTTTCTGCCTTCGAACTGATTGAGATAACCTTGCATTTGCAATCACCCAATCTGGATCAATCAGTGCATCTTCACTATTCTTTGGGATACCAAATGTTGATTGTTGGGTCCCGAAAAATATATGTTCATTTTGATTAGCACTTCTAGCCTTTACTCAAAATCCGGTTTACTAAGAACTAGACTCCAGGAATGACTTTGACTTCAAACCTTTTGTCTTGGTAGATATGTTCTTGATGTATTCCTTTGATCTTCATTGTGTTGAGTACGACTAGTAGATCCTTCTTTTATTTGCTCCCCCTGAGTTGCTGTTAGGATGTGTTGAAGATCCTTCACCTTTTTCAGTGGATTCTGTTAAATTTCATGAGTTGTGTAGTTTCACTACCATTTCCACTAATAGGATCTGAATCATCATCATTATCATTGATTCCTTCTGCAACCTCAGTTTCAACATCAGTATCTGAATTTGACTCTGACGGGATGTCAAAATTCAAAGATTTAGAATAATCTTTCATTTGAATGCTTGGGAGCTTGGTGTAGTAGGTCGAAACATTCAGACTTTTAATCACCTTCTGGTTTTACCTCATCACTGAGTAGCCGAGGAAAATTGTTCCTTGAGTCTTAACTTCTTGTCAAGATACTCATATAAGTCTTCAATAAATATCAATTTCCTCCAAACACACGAAAGAATTTCAGTGGTTTGCTTCTTGTTGGCCATTAACTCATATGATATATTTTCATGATCTTGTTGATTAAAGCAGCATGCTGTGTTAATTGCTTCAGCTTCAAAGTACCTTTTTCAGTGCAGAATTCATTTAGAACTTCATTCGCGAAATTCAGTTCCATTATCTGACTTCAAAGTTCTCACAGCTTACTTTGCTTCCAACTTGATCTTCCTGATACGATCAATTACCATCTGTGACATTTTGTCTGTTGAATGCACGAACATCACCAATTTGTAACTAGGGTTGTCATCAACTACCACTAAGCATATTTCTTCATTGACATAATTTGCTTCAGTGTGATGTTTTCATTGTCTTCCCTATATGACATACTTTAAAATATCCTTCTGGAAAGAATTCCTTTAGAAGCAGTCCTCTCACCAATTTCATCTTTATCGGAGAATCCATTGTCTTGATCAACAAGTGTGAGAGCTTCTTTTACCATAGCTAACTCTTTCCTGATGAAACTTTACTAAGAACCTCACTTCACCTTTTCATTTCGAATCCATGTCAGCTACGAACAAAATTTCTCACTCTCAGTTGAGTGAGCTTCCAACCTTCTTGTTTGACATCAAACAGTTTTCATTTTCAATGCTTTTCCAGAAAACCCTTGACAAAGAATTCCCTAGTGCCCTGTAGATAGTGCCCTAAGTCCTTCAACAAGAAAGATGCTTCCACTGATGACAGTTCTTAAATCATGATAGCCATATCCCTTGTACATCCTTTGTTGTCATCTCCAAAGGTTACCATCGGGGAGGCCTTCTCAACCAACTGTGATGTTAGAGCTTCAATCTCAATCATATGGCTCGAACAATACATGTCACGAAGTCACATAACTTTTATCTTTTATTACATACTCTGCAATCACAAATGATTAAGCTTGTTGGTACTCAAATTTAATTGAGTCCAGATGGGTTAGAGATATTGCTTTAAATAGTGGTAACAACAGCTTCAACATGCATATAAGAAAATGTAATTTTCTAAAAACACATGGATAGAAGAACTAACAAATTAATTACTAATTTTGTCTAATCCATTTCTGTTGTTTTCTAACATTTTTAACTATCTCTAATTACTTAAGTCAGTTTTAGATTAATCCTCGAATCAACAAATGTTACTGACTACTTAGATAATTTTACCATCTTTTATTATTCTATCCCTAACAAGCAATACATGATCTAATATGACATTTAAGTGTAACTATGTGAGTGCGAGTAAATCATGTGAAAATAAGCACATAAACAATTTTAAGAATATGCAGAATATTTGAATAAAATATTATAATCAATATCAAATTCCACATATACTTATCAAGTCATTTATAAGAACAAATATGAAATATATGATCTATGACCTGTTTGTCTATTAGCAATTTTCACAACATTAGCAGAGGTATTAAATCACAAAAGATTTAATCAAGTTCCAACAAATGTTTAGGGATACACCTAACCGTCTAGAACACCCTATCTAATTCTAAATATTCATTTTACTGCATATAAAATCAAGTAGAAAATGTACTTATTTAAACTCATGAAACCTAGCATGCAATCATATTCTTAGCAATCAATTAAGCATTTAAGTCCTAAGATGCTAACATGCTGACATGAATATAATACATTTCAATACTTAAAACTTCTACAGTTCTGAATTAGATAAATGTATACTAGTTAGAATGTGTACCTATGAAGTGCTTAGTGATTCATCTCCAGTATTGGTCATTGATGCCAAATATCCATTTGGTTCATCACTGTCACTGATAAAATCAACCTTGCATTTAACTTCATCAACAAATGCTTTCCATTGTTGCATCCTCACTAATGCTTGAGATTCCTGCTACAACCCAACACAGTGTCTGTCATCATTTGCTTGTACAGGCTTCTTCAAACTATGTAGCAAACCCCTGATCTTGTCTTTTATAATCAACCATCCTTGTCTTGCAATCACCTCTTGAACTGTTTTTTAAAATCTCCTTTATGGAATCTATAGGTAATGACCTTAGATTAAGAATTGGGATTCCGTCTGAATCTGATGCTACTGAACTTCCTGTTGCCCTGCAGGCTTGACTTGTAGTCCAGTTCTCAAGTTATTCCAAAGTGTCAAATCCACATGCAACACCTTGACCACTACCTTGAGCTACACATCTTCAATTCAGCTTCTTGGATTAATTCGTTTCTGTTCAGAGGTTCTCAACCTTGACGTCAATCAAATTTGGTTCCTGGGTCACAAATACAGTGGATATGCTAACAACCTGCTTTACCAAATATTATCTCTTTCAGCAATTTTTCTAGTTCATAGGCCTTCAGCACATACAGGTCTTTTACAGACAAAGTGGTTGTATCCTTAAATCCATGTTGGCTGTAATCCCTGTGTTCCAGATGATCTGCAGTGTTAGCACGAACTTCCTGTAACCTCCCTGTAGAATAATCTTTAAGGCTTGTACTGAGATTCCAGGTTGTCCAGTCTGTTCTCCTTCACTACTTCAAACCCCTTAGATTTTTCATCCAAAAATTCAACTTAAATTAACCAAAAATTGTACCCAAATTAATTTCTTCTTTTGCAGCTTGCAAAATATTAGTGGGATCCTATGAAGTAAACCTCTGAGGAAATTAATACCACTATCTCTTCAACTTGTTCCAGAATTAATATCATTGGATAATCTTCAGTCAATTTTTGTTGTCTTCAATACCCGGAAAAATCTTCATCTACAAACCCTTGAGCACCCTCGAATTAATATTTAAGAAAAATTTAGATTTACAGAAATTTTTAATTTTCTGAAAAAATAAATTAATCAAAAATAAAAATATACAACAAATTAATTTTTAAAAATTTTGAATTTTCTTAAAAATTAAAATATCATAAATTAATATTTAAGAAAAAAATTAGTTTTCAAGAATTTTAAATTTTCTGAAAAAATAAATAAATCTAAAATAAAAATTAAAAATTAAAGGGTACAAAACTTGGGGTACCAAACTGCAAATTGAATGTTAATGACGCCTAGTATATTTTGTGGCGTCTGTACACTACTACTGTTGTACAGGCGCAACAAAAGCTTGTATTCGCGTGGTGCCAACTCCTTTTCAATTTAGTGGCGCCTTATACTTCGTTCACCCTGTATAGGCGAATTACTGGCGCAACAAAACTTTGTTTATCAAGAATAGTTTGCCGCGCGTGTAAAACGTCACCTGCAGCACAATTTGGATGCCTGGACGCGTTACAGTGATGGGCCCCACAGGTGCAATTTATTGTCCACAAAGGGGCGTGAGGTATTCAAATTCTCAAATATTAGCTAGTACCTGACGACATCCCTGACCAAGTATTACTGCTTCGATTAAATGGACCAAAAAAAACGTTTAATAAATTTTAATCTTAAACTTTATTAAATTTATAAAATATACTAATTAAAATTTATAATATAAACTTATAAAAGTTTATAAAATAAATTTTATAAAAGTTTATAAAACAAATTTAATATTAAATTTATAAAATAAACTAATTAAAATTTATAACATAAACTAATAAAAGTTTATAAAACAAATATTATAAAAGTTTATAAAATAAATTTAATATTAAGTTTATAACATAAACTAATTAAAATTTATAATATAAACTAATAAAAGTTTATAAAACAAATTTTATAAAATTTTATAAAATAATTTAATATTAAGTTTATAAAATAAACTAATTAAAATTTATAATATAAATTTATATAAGTTTATAAAAAAAATTATAAAAGTTTATAAAATAAACTTATTAAAAGTTTATAATTAAACTTATTTAACAAGACCTCTAAACATTCTGAGTCCAAGCAGCTTCGATACCCTGAGCTTCACTGAGCTACGGATCTTGATTTGTATATCAACCAGCAGGCTCTGATACCAATTGTTAGGTCCCGAAGTATCGTAGAAGGGGGGTTGAATACGATACTCACAATAATTTAAATTCTTTTATGAATTTGCGGATAAATAAATTATTGTTTCAGAGTGGGTTTGGCCATTTGTAGTGTTTAGGTGAGCTGCCTACTAATTTTCTATGTGTCCGGATAAATCAATTAGGTTCAAGAAAATTAGCAAGTAAAATAAATGAGATAAGTTTCCGGAAATATATCTTTCGTATATAAACCTAGAGGGATGCTACACCCAGTTAAAAATATAACTGGCTTCCAAAGAATAAATTAATTCTTTGCTACTAACACAAAAATATTAGGCTCAGTTCCTATACAAATATATCTAAATTAGTACAAGGAAAAACTGAGTCCGTAGGGAGTGATATCTAGGAGCCCTGAGCATTTTTCATTAAAGAAACTGGTCCTAATATCTGACTAGGAGCAAGGTATGGGTGTGTATAATTTATGTCTCTTGCTCGGCCATGGTTGCTCAATACATATTATTTTTGTGTTGGAGAAGACGACTCTTCAATTTAAATTGTGTAGACTTTAAATCAATTAAAGTAGGCTGCTTGAATTTGATTTGCTAAGGGCTAAGTGGCGCCTTACACAGCTGATGCCCTATATTGAATTTAGTGGCGCCTTGAATAAATTGAGTGGATCCAAGTATGCAAGTGGCGCCCTATACAGTGCTTGCTCTGTATAAAAATAAGTGGCGTCTGTTGAGAATGGAAGTGGAGCTTTAAGTGGTGCTAACACAGGAGTGACCCTGTATTGGCGCAACATAGTTGATGAAAATTTCTAAGGCAAGTTATGCAGCTGGCGCGTGAATAACATTTATGGTCAAAGTGTTGTTTAGTCACTACACTTTGACCCTCTATTCATTCCTTGACTTAAGTTCACCAACTTCCATTTCTTGTACCAAAGTCTTGTCACATTACACCCTGTACCCTGGGCTGTTTCCGTTCTTCGACTGTAGTTCAGAAACTTTCACTTTTCATACCAAGGTTGTGACACTTTGCACCCTGCACCCTTTGAGCTGTTTAGCTGTTTGGCTGTAGCCTCTACAAATTACTTTTCGTACCTTAATAAATAATCGTTCTTTCCAAGTACGTTCTTCAACTTAACAATTCTTCTATGGTTAATACTCAAATTCCTTTCACAAACTGCTGACGTCTAGTGCAACTGGTCTGGTTCACAGACGACTAACTTTGATCCAGGTCTTCGTATTATTGCTTTACTTGCATTGTTAAATTTGCAGCAACTTCATTGCTTCGAGCACTGACTGTCAATAAACATAGTACTTTCACTGGACTCTTTTCTGGTACTTAGACACTTGTCTTTACCATGTCTTCAATTCTTCTAGATTCCTATGCTTCGAACACTGTCTATCTTCAATCAATGCTAATACACTGAAATCTTCTTGTGGCACTTCTATACTGAATCTTCAACACTTCTGAACCCCTGAAAGTGTTCAACCATTATTATTCACTGAGGCATGAACATATTAATGAACTTCTCTCAATGACCTGTATTAGACTTCAAAACTTCTTCTAATGTCTTGATTCACTGTATTTGCCTTGTCTTCATTTCTTCCTGATTTCTGTGTAGGCGTAGTATTATTTACCTGTCCTGTTCTAGTGTTGAGTTATCACGATTACTATTTATACAGCTTCGTAATCTCACCAACAATCTTGATCTTCACATCTTCTTTATAATACAATTGACTTTGTTTCTTGTTGATTAGAAGTGCTTCTAAACTTCACTGGAATCTTCTATTTTCTCTGTAGTAAAACCTTCTTCATCTTTAGAACCTTTGAACCACTTCAACTTTATTCTTCACTGAGGCTTGAACATGTTAATGAACTTCTTTCAGTGATCTTCAATGTCTTCAAAGCTTCCTCTAATAATTTGGTCTTTGGTATTCAACTTATAAATGATTCGTAGTCGATTCCATGCTTCATTTTAATATAAGTTACCGACCATCTGTGTTGAGTTAGTTTCCTCGGTTACATGTTACGTTATGTTACATTATGCTTTATAATCTCCCCCTATTTGATTGTTAGAGTTCGACAAGCAAATCCCTTAAGAGGATAACTCAACTAACTTATAAGAAAAAGTAAATAGAAGACGGTAATCTAATATTAAATACATTCTGGATCACATAATACATTTCCAGATTTCAAAAACAATTACAATGTACAATGAATGTTCCTCTAGTCTGAACTGATATACATTAAGTCATTCTCATTTTCACTGTACAAGACTTGCAAGCTGGTCGTTCACTAGATCCAGCGCTTCTTCTTCTAGCATATTTCTTGGCTTGGGATCTGACAAAGCTTCCTGAAGTGTTTGCAAGACAGCTACTCTCCTGATCTGCTTAACCTGTTCAAATGTAAATTCAAGAATTTTCGTCTTTCCTTTAACACTCAACCTTTTTGGAACTGCTTTAACTCGATCAGTGTTGTAACATGATTCTGCTCCCAACTCCTCCATGTAAAGCTTAGAGATTTCTGCCAATGCGGATTTGTCTTTATGGTTCGTCGAAGTCTTGATTTGATCAAGTATAAAACCCAGTTCCTTAGAAGTCATGTAAGACATCTTGTGGATATCAACTATTTCAGTTTTTCCTTTGGGGTTCTTGTACCTGATTGCTGGAAGATCCTTTAACACCATTGTCTCTGTCCCCCTGATTACATCAAAATCTGGAAAGACAATTAGAAAATCTGGCTTCTTTGTATACTCGAACACTTTCCCTGGATGGTTAAATCTGAATTCACTCATTGCCTTGACTTTTTCAAAGTCCCAATCTCCTTCTTCTTTTGTATACATAGGCAATTTTGGTTGAGATCCATTTGAAGGATCTATTCTTTTGACCTTGGAAATATCTACAGATTGATTTGATAAGACATTAAGTCTATAAGCATAGATGCGCTCTGCAGCTTTCCACTTTTCTTCTGTTCTAAGTCCTTCACTCCTAAGAAGCCCTTCAACATATTTCAGACGCTTCAGAGGATATAGACTCAGTCTTTCATCACTCAAACACAGTGTCTGAACTAACTTGTCTTTGTAGAATATCACTGTACAAGGAGTTGTGTGAACTTCAACTTCTGCTTTGCTCATTTGATCTTCAATCATATCAGTAAGATGTTCATTCACATGAGATCTCTTGTTCACTCTAATCTTCATGACATACAATTCAGTGAGAGACCTCAACTTGATAAAATTAGAAGAAATGGTCTTAGTAGTCGAATTATTGAATTGAATCTGAATCCGCCATCCATTGATGTTAGACGCGATGAATATCAATTTGATTGTTTGTTTCAATGCATGAAAGAACTGGTTTATTGATGGATGACCCTTGTGAGCTTCGTGCAATGCTTCCAGAACTTTTTGATCTTCATTTTGAATTTCTCCTAACTCTGGTTTCTGCAAAAGACTCCTAGCCTTGTCTCATGCACTTCCTTCTCTTGATAATACCAACGGCCTTTGTCTCCTTACAATATAGTGGTTGTAGTGTTCTTTTCTGACTTTCTCTTGAGACATTTGTGCAATTTCACATGCCCTTATCCTGGATTGATTTGCATCTAGCAAACCAAACGTTTCCACAAAGTCCGTTTCAGTGAACTGATAAGCGACACCATTTACAAATTCATCAAACAAATCATCTTCCTGAGCTGTAGGAGCAATATGAGAAGATTCTCATATTTCTCCTTCTTCAAGTGTGAGCCTTACCTCCAACGGTATATCTTGCTCCCCCTGAGATGTATAAATGTTTACTTCTATTTCTTCCTCTACCAACTTGCCTTTCTCTTTGTCTTTACTCCCCATATCAGCACCGGATTCTTTTTCTTGCTCTCGCACTATCATCTCCCCCTTAGTTGTGTTATCCTCCGAAGCAGGGATTTGAGTAGATTGAGATTGATGCTTTTTAAACAAATCTGTAACAAACTTCTTCATATCCGTCTTGAAATTCTGTAAATCCTGCAACATGTTGTATTGAACAGATTTTATTTCCATGACATTGCTGTGAAATTCAGATTTCATTTCGGTGACAGTAGTCTCCAGGTTATAAACCCTTTGACTTAGAGATTTTGTGTGTATTGTGAGGGTATTTATTTGGCTGGTAGGTGTCTCACTGACAGGTTCTGTAGGTGTTTGTCTCTCAATTCTCTCACTCGGTCTTAGGGGTGTGGGTGAATTATGATCACTCAAACGTTCTGTCGGTGTTTCACTCACTCTCCTTGACTCCAGCAAGTCTTCTGTACCTGCAGTTAAAATCCTAAATGGCTCATCCGAAGAACTATTGCCAAGTAGTTGCTTCTCCTTTCCACTTATAGTGGTGGAGACCTCCTTATTAGGAGCCAGGAATGTTCCTCCTGGGTGGCATATCACATTGGATCCTGTAATGTTTAGCAATGAAGGACCCGTGACTCCCGCAATAGCCTGTGAAGGCATGACCTGTACAGGATCTACCCGCATAGGTTCTGCTACAATAGTAGCAACATCCGTCAATTCCTCCTGTGTGTGTGCTCCTTTCAGTGCAACATTTAACCTAGTTGGAGGCTCAATTATTGACACTCTTTTAGATGCCTTGGCTGACGGGCGAATTTCAATAGGTTCACCCTGTTGAGAGGATATCCCCAGAGACTGTGTATTTGCCTTTTTCAGCTCTATGTCCTTTTGAGAGGGCATAGATGGGCTAACAGATACCTCAGGTTCTTCTAATCTCCTTCTAGTCAGAGGTAGAGCTGTTTGGGTTCCCTCACCTGCCTTATGTGGTGCTTCTAAGGCACTATCTCCCTCACTCACAAATTTTCTTTTCAGGGGTTGGAGAGAAGATAAAGGTAAGGATTGAGTAGTGTTTGGTTCTGAGGCAGGGGTTAGAATCTATTGGGTTGCAGATTCATTGCCTTGTCCTAATGCCACAGAGGGCTCAGCAGTAAGTTCCATTTCATTATCTTCATACAAATTGTGCAAATTAGTAAACAGTGAAGATATAGATTCAGTAGGACTACCTGACTTACTACCTGTTAGAGAGATGGGATGATATGAATCTTGAATATTAGCATTCCCAAATGAATCTCCTCCAGATGTAACTTGTACCTCTTCGGTCACCTGAACATTTTCTTCTTGTGATAACTCCAATTCTGGGATAGGCACTTGATCTTCTTCTTGATCTTGTTCAGGGATCTGGATATCTTCTTGTGGTCCAAGAGGGACGTCTCTGTCCATATCAATAACACAGCTCCTCATAAATTCTGTCATTAGTGCTGGTGAGTTGTTGTTGTAGTCATTGTTGTTCTGCAAAGTCGTAGCAATCTTGTTCTTCTGCTTCACAGGAAAAGAAGTAGGACTACTATAATAGCGTAGCTTTTCCTCGTTAGTAGATACATCATTAATAACAAGTTGTAAGAACCTTGGAAAGAAACACTCCACATTTCGAAGTTGGAGGTTTCTGTTATCCGGAAGTCCCATTACGCTTAGAATTTTATGCATTAACAAATGACCATAGTTTAACATAAGATTATTAACAACACCATATCCGATAGCTTGATAAAAATAAGGAATACCATGGGTGCTCGTCTTCTTAAAGGAAAAATACTGAATAATGGTATGGAAAAAGAAATTCCATGCCTTAGGAAAATGTTGTTTATACATTTCACCCAAGTCACGAACTTCGAAATTGAAGTAGTTGGCAAAAGTACAGAAATTAGCTAATTGTTCGGGTGTAGGATCTTGAACAAAATTATCCTGTGGGAATCGAAGAATACGATTCAAATCATGTTCAGTAACCCTAATTTCCCGATTGCCTAAGTAAAAGGTAAAAGACAACACTTCACCAACTGAGGAGTCAGTAGCAGAGCAGTAACAGTCTTGCAACATATTATGATTTAATAGAACGTCTGTCACTAAAGCATACCTGATCCTAGAATGTTCGAGTAATATTCGTGCCCAAGCCCGATAATCAGCAGGTAGGGTCTGAATATTATATTCGGCAACTAAATTCGTACGAGTGATACTAAAAATTCCAACCATTTTTAACAAGTAAAAATTACCAAAATTTTTAACTTTTCCAAAACAAAAACGAACTTAGTTTATTCGATTACGAACCAAAAATACCCAAAAATTCAAACTTCTCCAAAAATTCTAAAAATAATATATGATAAACTAGGAGAGATTTGAAATACACCAGTATTTTTATTACGATTTTTTGACTTCTAGTTAACCCTAGAAATATTCCCAAAGTTCGAAAGACTCGAAATTTTTCGAAACAAAACGAAGCAAAATTAGTATGGAAATGAAGCTAATTAACAGATCTACACATTCACGGTTTTAGAATTGCAAAATATTGCCTAGAACTGTATATATTTGAAGAGAAAAAATCAATTTAGCTCCGATATTAACTAACAGTCGGATGTGGTGTATGGCTAACATAAGTTAAGTAAAGAAGTACATCCACCACCCGATGGTTATTAACTATCGGGATATTTAATTATTTTTTATTTTTTTTTACTATCGGATTATGCAAAGAAAATAAAACAAATAAAATATATATATTTGTAACTATCGGGACATGCATTTAATTAGTTAAAATAAAATACTCTTCCCGATAGTTAACAACTATCGATTCGATGCATGTATATTTAAATAATAAAATAAAACATAGTTAACCATCGGGACATGCAATCTAATTAATTTTAAAATGAAATAGAATACATTTCCGATAGTTAACAACTATCGATACATGTAAGTTAATTTTAATTAGAAAATCATTAATAATTGGAATACTGATGATTTAAAAATTAAAATAAAACTTGCATTTATCAAATAATTTAAAACATGTAAACATATAAATTCGAATTGTCATAAACTTAATTAAATAGTGATTTCTTAAATTAAAAAGTTAATATTCCTAAAAATAGAATTATTAAAATTTTAATTTAGAAATAACTAAAAATTAAAGATAATTCAATTTGAATTACATACAGAAAATAATAATACATATATTAATATATTATACACAGGTGGTTGGTTGGAGATTTTTGAAAACCAAAAAGAATTTGTTCCATACTCTGTTGCAGTTGTAAATTCCAAAAATTTAAAACCAACCCAATCACAATTCAAATAATAATAGCAGCATACTAAGAATCATTCAATCAGATATTCATATTAATACTAAGAACTGTAATTGCTACACATGCTTTGTGAGAAATAATACAACAGATAATCAAGTCAGTACCATCAGATTCTCACAAAAAGTTCACAACTTGTCTGATATAGAATCTTTCAGTCTGATTTCATGAATTGAAATCTACCAATTAATTCTAAACCACAGACTGTTATGCTTCTTGTTAACTACAAACACTTATGTAGCAGTTAACTACTTATGCTATATCAAATAATTACCACGAAGCATAACTGGTATACTTATGATAATTAATATTGATATTCATAAGCCCGAGATCAATAGTTGGACTGGAGTTCACAAGTCCTTTGGATATAAAAATTCAATAACTTGTGAATCCATACAACTCCTCGCAAACAAAAATTAATTTAAATTTAACATCCCTAATTTACTAACCAACCTAGAGAAAGTGGATTCGTCTAGTGGTTTCGTGAAGATGTCTGCAAGTTGTTGTTCTGTGGGTACAAAATGCAACTCCACAATTCCATTCATGACATGCTCTCGTATATAGTGATACCTGATATCAATATGCTTGGTCCGTGAGTGCTGAACCGAATTGTTGGTTATAGCTATGGCGCTTGTGTTGTCGCAGAATATTGGAATCTTGTTCAACATAAAGCTATAGTCTTGGAGTTGGTTTCTCATCCATAGGATCTGGGCACAACAGCTACCAGCTGCGATGTATTCTGCCTCTGCTGTTGAGGTAGACACTGAGTGCTGTTTCTTGCTATACCATGAGACCAATCTTCTTCCCAAGAATTGACAGCTTCCAGAAGTACTCTTCCTGTCAATCTTACAACCTGCAAAATCCGAGTCTGTATAGCCGATTAGGTCAAAACCAGTACCTTTAGGATACCAAATTCCCAAATTTGGAGTACCCTTCAAGTATCTAAAAATTCTTTTGACAGCTATAAGGTGAGACTCTTTTGGGTTAGCTTGGAACCGTGCACATAAGCAAGTTGAAAACATAATATCTGGCCTACTTGCAGTTAAGTAGAGTAGAGATCCAATCATACCTCTATAGCTTGTGATGTCGACAGATTTACCTGTTTTGTCCTCATCAAGCTTTGTGGCAGTTGGCATTGGAGTCTTGGCTGGAGCTGAATCTTCAAGTCCATACTTCTTTAGAAGATCTCTGATGTACTTTGCCTGGCAAATGAAGATCCCATCTTTCTTCTGACTCACTTGTAGTCCAAGGAAGAAAGTAAGCTCGCCCATCATACTCATCTCGTACCTACTCTACATTAACTTAGCAAATCTCTTGCATAACTCATCATTAGTATAACCAAATATAATATCATCAACATACACTTGAACTAATATCAAATTATTTTTGTGCATTTTATGAAAGAGAGTCTTATCTATAACACCTCTGATAAAACCATTTTCAATTAAAAATTCAGATAGTGTTTCATACCATGTTCGAGGCGCCTGCTTGAGTCCATAAAGAGCTTTAAAAAGGAAGTACACAAAGTCCATATGATCTTTGTTCTCGAAACCCAGAGGTTGCTCTACATATACTTCTTCTTCCAGCTCCCCATTCAGGAATGCACTATTCACATCCATTTGATAAACTTTAAAGTCTGAATGTGTTGCGAATGCCAAAAACATCCTGATGGCTTTAAGTCTTGCTACTGGTGCATAGGTCTCATCATAATCTATTCCTTCTTTTTGAGAATACCCCTTAGCAACCAGTCTGGCCTTGTTCCTCGTAACAATGCCATTTTCATCCAACTTATTCCTGAATACCCATTTAGTGCCAATAACAGATTTCTCTTTAGGTCTGGGTACCAGTTTCCACACTTTCTGCCTATCAAACTGATTGAGTTCATCTTGTATCGCAATCACCCAATCTGGATCTTCTAGAGCATCTTCAAACTTTTTAGGTTCTTCCTCTGATAGAAAACCAGAGTATAGACATTCATTCTCTGTTGCTCTTCTAGTCCTCACACCACTCTCTGGGTCACCAATGATTAATTCAAAGGGATGATCTCTGTTCCATACCCTCTGTCTAGGATGATTAGCCCTTGATGATTGTCCTTCTTCGTAGTTGTGTTGAGAGTGACTAGCTGATCCTTCTTCACCTCCCCCTGAGTTGTTGCTTCCATTGGTTGATGATCCACCAGTTGAGCTAGCAGGTTCAGTAACAGACTGATGTTCAGATAAAGTCTGTGACTGTGACTGTGTGGTATTACCAACACTTCCACTGCTTTTCTCTGGATTATCAATATTCATGTATTCATGACTACCAGATGCAACGCCAGGTACGACTTCATCTCCTAAGTAGTATTCTGATAGATTTTCAATTTTCAAAGATTCAGAATCTTTATCTTTTTGAAGACTTGGGAGTTTGGTGTCGTCAAACGTTACATTAAGGCTTTCAATGACCTTATGAGTTTCAATCACATATACCCTGTATGTCTTAGACTCCAGTGAGTAACCAAGGAAAATCCTTCATCTGCTTTAGCATCAAACTTTCCCAGATGTTCATCTTTCAATACATAGCATTTTCCACCAAACACATGAAAGTACTTCAGTGATGGCTTTCTGTTGGTCATAATCTCATAGGATGTCTTTTCTAAGTCTTTGTTGATTAGGGTTCTGTTTTGAGTGTAACAAGCTGTGTTGACCGCTTCTGCCCAAAAAATATGTAGGTAGGTTTGACTGGCTTAACATTGTCCTTGCTGCTTCAATCAAAGTCCTGTTTTTCCTTTCTACCACTCCATTCTGCTGTTGAGTTCTTGGGGCTGAGTATTGTCTTGAAATGCCTCGCTCTGTGCAGAATTCATTTAGAACTGCATTTCTGAATTCAGTTCCATTATCTGATCTGATCGTCCGCACAAGCAATCCAGTTTCCACTTCAGTCTTTTTAATGTGATCGATTACCATTTGAGGTGTTCATCCTTAGAATGCAAAAACAACACCCACGTGTACTTGGAGTAGTCGTCGACAATCACTAATGCATATTTCTTCTTTGAAACTGACATGACATTAACCCCCATGTAGGTTTAGGATTAAATAATAAAACCGAATTTTATTATTTAATTAAAAACTAAGTCACACTTAATTATTAAGGGCAGAATTCAAATTCAAATTCGAATTTATATTATTTTAATTAATTAAGTCTCACTTAATTAATATAATAAAATTCAAATAATCATCAATTAATTTAAATCTATAATTTAAATTAACTATTCCTCTAAGTACTCTATGTGTGTGACCCTATAGGCTATTATTTAATTAGCAATAATTTCATTCTCCAATAAATTATAAACAATGAGTGGTATCTAGTAATACATCATTGCTACCCAATTAAATAATAATTAAATCGTGATTCGATAAAACCTTTCCTGATTAATGTTTCCGTGTAATATAATCCCTTTAACCATATATATTATAGATTAAACTCAAGGAATGAATTTAGTCATCCTCTTCAACATTTAATCTGGGTTTACTTGATCCATGAGTAGACTATGAAAAATAAATCATTATTTGAGCATGACCATGCATTTTATAGTCTCACTCAATCAAGAGGCCAATAATCTCTCTCCTAATTATAGGAGGGTTAAATCCTTTATCTATCATTCATATTTCTCATACGACTCATGATATACCCGATGTCCACTTTGATGATATACTTTTAATGTAGTCAAAGTATATTAATCCTCATACAGAAATATAATGATCTCAAGTCGAAGGATCATTACACCATTATCACTGTGAGTCTTTCTTATGACTTTATTAAACATGAAGAATCTCACTATGGGTCTGTCCAGTACCATGTACTCCTGCATGTACCTATGTGTTGACTTTAGTATCCCCATACTTATAACCAATGAGATGTGGTTATTTGTCAAACAACATACTAGTCTATTTATGTATTATTATTGTCCTATAATAATAATACTCGACTAGGGACATTTAAGAATATGATCTATTATATAATCTCAAGTTCAAGTCATGTACTAAACTATACAATGTGTATCATGATTCTAAGGACATTTATTATGCTAACAAATATATCGCAGTATTTAAAGTCATAATAAATACGTTTATTGAATAATCAAATGACATAAAGGTCTATTAAAAGAAACATTGTATTGCCTCTAGGGCACCTACACTAACAATCTCCCACTTGCACTAGAGCCAATCTCCCATGTATCTAATACCCATGGAACTAGTGTGACCATCGTGCTTCGTCTGCGACAAGCCTTTGGTCAGTGGGTCTGCAATGTTATCATTTGTGTGCACTTTACATATGTGTATGTCACCCCTTTCATTAATCTCTCGAATGAGGTGATATCTCCTGAGTATATGTTTGGTTCGAGAGTGAGCTCTAGGTTCTTTAACCTGTGCAATGGCTCCATTATTATCACAGTATAGATCAATGGGATCTGCGATCGATGGAACCACTCCCAAATTAGTAATGAATTTTCGAATCCAAACAGCTTCCTTAGCCGTTTCACAAGCTGTAATGTACTCAGCCTCCTTTGTAGAATCAGCTACTGTTTCTTGCTTTGAACTCTTCCAACTTACAGCACCTCCGTTTAGACAAAACCCAAAACCAGACTGTGATACAGTATCATCCCTGTCTGTTTGGAAACTTGCATCGGTGTAACCCTTTACAACCAGTTTCTCCTCTCCTCCATACACCAAGAATGAATCTTTAGTCCTTTTCAAGTACTTTAGAATATTCTTGACAGCCGTCCAGTGACCTTCACCTGGATTAGATTGGTATCTGTTCGTCATGCTTAAAGCATACGAAACATCTGGGCGAGTACATACCATCGCATACATGATGGATCCAATTGCTGAGGCATATGGAACCTTACTCATGCGGTCCTTGTCATCCAATGATTTCGGACACTGATCTTTAGAGATCGTTTTCCCTTGAGACACGGGGACATATCCCCTTTTTGCATTTTGCATACCAAAACGATGCAAAACCTTATCGATGTATGTACTCTGACTTAGACCGATCATCCTTCTAGATCTATCCCTATAGATCCTTATTCCTAGAATGTAGGATGCTTCACCTAAGTCTTTCATAGAGAAGTTGCTCCCTAACCAAATCTTAACAGCCTTGAGAGAAGGTATGTCATTCCCCATTAGTAGTATGTCATCAACATACAGTACTATGAATGCCACATGGCTCCCACTAACCTTCTTGTAAACACAAGGTTCATCTTCGTTTTGAACAAAGCCATACTCTTTGACTGTCTCATCAAAACGGATGTTCCATTTCCTAGAGGCTTGCTTCAATCCATAAATGGATCGACGTAATTTACATACTTTGCTAACATTCCTTGGATCGACCAAACCTTCAGGTTGTGTCATGTACACATCCACATCCTCTTCAAGGCTTCCATTAAGGAAGGCTGTTTTGACATCCATTTGCCAGATTTCATAATCATGGAATGCTGCAATAGCAAGCAAAATCCTTATGGACTTGACCATAGCCACTGGTGAGAAAGTTTCATCATAGTCAATACCATGAATTTGTTTGAAACCTTTTGCAACCAGCCTTGCTTTATAGGTCTGAACATTTCCATCCATGTCAGTTTTCTTCTTAAAAACTCATTTGCACCCTATGGGTTTTACACCTTCAGGTGGATCAACCAAAGTCCATACTCGGTTTTCGTACATGGAATCCATCTCGGATTTCATGGCTTCTAGCCATCTCTTAGATTCTGGACTGTTCATAGCATCTTGGTATGTGAGAGGCTCATCTTCATCTATGAGCATCAAATCACCACATTGAGTCAAAAGAAATCCATATCTCTCTGGCTCATGGCGAATTCTACCAGTTCTACGAACAACCTGTGTTTGTTGAGCATTATCATTATCCTACTCATGTTCCACTTCAGGTTCAATGCTATTTTGTGGTTCTCGATCTTCATCGAGGTCTATAGTTCTCCCACTGTTTCTTTTGGAAACAAAATCTCTTTCCATGAAAACAGCATCTCGAGCAATAAACACTTTCTGCTCAGAAGGACTATAAAAGTAATACGCCTTTGTTTCTTTAGGGTATCCCACAAAATTGCACTCTTCAGATTTAGGTCCAAGCTTGTCAGATACTTGACGTTTCACAAACGCCTTGCATCCCCAAACTTTCATAAAGCTCATGCCTGACCGTTTCTTCTCCCATATCTCATATGAAGTCTTTTGAACCTTCTTAGTAGGAACACGGTTAAGTGTGAAAGCCGTTGTTTCTAGAGCATAACCCCAGAAACTAATTGGAAGATCTGCATGACTCATCATCGATCGCACCATGTCCAACAAGGTGCGATTTCTCCTCTCTGAAACTCCATT
Organism: Oenanthe sinensis; assembly: GCA_028671895.1. NCBI lineage: Eukaryota > Viridiplantae > Streptophyta > Magnoliopsida > Apiales > Apiaceae > Oenanthe > Oenanthe sinensis. The sequence continues at coordinate 26,686,714 of CM053806.1, forward strand.
CCATTGAGGTATACCTGGCGGAGTGAGTTGTGATACAATATCACACTCCTTAAAATAATCTTTAAATTCTGTGCTCAAGTATTCTCCTCCACGATCAGATCGTAAGATTTTAATACTTGCACCTCCGCCAATTTGTTTCTCTACTTCAGCCTTGTATTCTTTAAACTTTTCAAAAGAATCGGATTTATTCTTCATAAGATATACATATCCATATCTACTGAAATCATCAGTAAATGTTATGAAGTAGTAGTAGCCTCCTCTAGCCATCACACGCATTGGGCCACATACATCACTATGTATTAGCTCTAGACGTTCGGTGGCCCTTTGACCCTTACCAGTGAAATGGGCTTTAGTCATTTTACCAAGCAAACAAGATTCACATTCTTGGTATGATTCAAAATCAAACTTATCCAAGTATCCATCCTTATGTAATTTGGATATGCGTTTCTCATTTATATGGCCTAGATGACAATGCCAGAGGTATGTTTGATTTTAGTCATTAACTTTAAGTCGTTTGTTTTCTATATTATAGACAGGATTATCTAAGTCAAGAACATATAAACCATTAAACAAACGCGCAACACCATAGGTTAAATCATTCAAAGCAAAAGAGCAACAATTGTTCTTTATCGTAAACGAAAAACCTTTCTTGTCCAAACAAGAAACAGAAATAATGTTTCTGCGAATCGCAGGCACGTAAAAACAATTCTCCAGTTCTAAAACTAGCCCTGAGGGCAAAGATAAATAATAGGTTCCTACAGCTAAAGCAGCAACTCTTGCTGCATTGCCAACTCGTAGGTCCACTTCTCCTTTAGCCAATGTCCTACTTCTCTGCATTTCCTGCACATTTATACAAATGTGAGTATCACATCCAGTATCCAATACCCAAGATGTAGAAATAGACAGATTGACTTCTATAACATATATACCTGAAGTAGAAGCTTGCTCAGCCCTCTTCTTCTTCAGATCCTCCAAGTAAACTGAACAGTTTCTCTTCCAGTGACCAGTTTTACAGTAGTGACATTCACCCTTAGCGACCCCACCTTTAGGCTTTAAAGCCTGTTTGGGACCTGCCTTTGGCTTGGGTGTAGAATCAGAACCTGTCTTCTTCTTACCCTTCCACTTGCCTTTCCCTTTGGCCTTACCTTTATTGCCCACCATCAGTATGGGAGCTGGTTCAGCTGTCTTCATGTTGGTCTCATATGTTCTCAACATAGCCAACAATTCAGTAGGTGTTTTGTCAAATTCATTCATATTGTAGTTTATGATAAACTGGGTGAATTTGTTGTTCAAAGAATTCATGATTAGGTCAATACCAATTTCCTGAATAATCGGGAAACCCAAAGTTTCAAGGTACTCAATGTAACCAATCATCTTCAGAACATGTGGGCCAACTGGTTCACTTGCCCCTTGTTTGCAATTAAAGAGTGACTTACTCGTGTTGAACCTTTCTTGACGAGTTTGGCTTGCAAACATGCTTTGCAAGTGCTCATAGATAGTATATGCATCCATATGCACATGTTGTCTTTGAAGCTCAGCACTCATAGTTGCCAACATAAGACATGCAACATCAGTTGCATCATTCTCATCCTTTGTATGGGCCGCTCGTTCCTCAACAGTAGCGCCCTCAGGAAGAGGACCTGCCGGAGGAATATCAATGACATGAAGCTTGCGCTCCTGCCTGAGGACAAACCTCAAATTCCTCTACCAGTCTAGGAAGTTGTTTCCTCCTGTCATATTATCCTTCTCAAGGACAGATCGTACGGATAGTGTGTTTGTGTTGTTTGTCATTATTTGGTATCTACAATGATAAAAGCACAAAATTAAACATTAGATTGTCTGAGTTATTTATTATGTTCAAATGATTATGATACATTCATAATATATCTTCCACTATTTTTATCAAATTAATAGCCCTTACTATTAATTTGGAAAGTATATCCCATAATTCTTTCTAGTGAGCCAAGATCCATATTTCGTCATGTCTTAAGTCAACCACTGGAAGTCTTTAAGAATGATTATTTAGGTAGACAACATTTGTCAATTATATCATATATAATTCTTGGATAGTTTAGTGAGCAACGATTGATCTTATCTATCTAATAGATTTTTAATCAAACTCTATGCTTCTAAGTTCATAATGGTTGAATATAACCGTTTACTTTCACCTTATTATGATGACTCAGTTAAGTTTGACCCAATGATACAACGGCCGAATATAACCGTTTATATTCGTCGCATCTCACCACGATAGATAGGAGTCCCCTGCCACTGACAGTCTTTCCCCTAATCGATCTAGGATTCGATGAGTGTTCATTCATTGGAAAGCATCAGATTAAAACTTAATATTTTGTTAAGGGGTTTAGAAAATTTACGACGATCATGATCACATCATGAAGAGATCCTCAATTTTTCCTTGAACTAAATATTTCAAATTGACATCTTAAATTGTTCATTTCCCAGGTAGATGGAGGATACCAGTGGTCACACTTAAAACCCATCAGCCTTACGAATACGCATATCCGTTTTTGTCAGAAAATCCCAATTATAGACATCAAAATCCATATTCAATTCCGTGTTCTAAAAATCCATATTTCATAAACACAAGAATCTCATGATCGTTTGTTAATTTTAAAATCTTAAATCGTTACAGATTTTATCTTGTTTAGCATGGCAAGCATGGCATGGGTGACGTATCTAATACATGCATACATCATTAATCTAATTAAAGCATGCATCTTCTACTCTACACATACATTCATACATCAATATGTAAAGTGCAGTATGTAAACGTGCTTGGTTATTGCCCCTTTCCTATGTGATCCTTTCGAGCTAATGAAAGGATCAAAGTCAATCTATGGTGGTGAAATATAAATACAATTACATGTCTTCATTCTTCTTGTATCCATGGGTGCTTGCTCCTCTTCTTAGATCATCCTTCAATCTTCAAGTACATTACATGGAATAATTGAATACAACCTATACTAATGTACTTACATAAGAAAACTCGAGTTACATTCGAGGTTAAACAATTACAAGAATGAAGAAAACGACATGCAAGTCGTATTTATAAAACCAAAACCAAAACCATTAATCTAGGGGTCTAAGGGCCATAACCAGCACCATGCTCAAGTACACAAAATAAAATATTGTGGGGGTTCGGGGGCGGCAGCCCCCGGGCGGGGTCTGGGGGCGGCAGCCCCCAGCTGGGGTCGAGCTTGGAATTTTTTTATTTTCGAAGACCAGTCCTATTCAGAAATCATCAATTTCTGAACTACAGATCATATCTGTTGGCCTTTTTCCCCACTGCAATTTATACAATTTCAGAAGCTTGTATCATATACATACTTATCATATCCCAGTTAACAAATCATGTCCAACACAATCTGTCCACCAGTTTATATCACTATACAAACAGACCCTCATGCATAATATACAAATCGCAATAAGGCATATAAATCATTCATGGCAAATCATTAACATGCTAGTATCATCAACCATGTACTCATTATACGAATAACCAGATACTCATCATATAACAGTTTTTAATCATACATATCATGTCATGGCAGAAGCATAGCAGTCTCATAACAGGCATGGCAGTCTCATAACAGGCATGGCAGTAGCATAGCAGAAGCATGGCAGTGGCATAACAGATTATGACAAAGCAGTAGCATGGCATGGAAGTCACCAAAACAGGCATGTATGCATCAAATACATAAAACACGTAACCAAATCAGTCCCTTATACACGTAGCTCTGATGCCATTGTTGGGTTCCGAGGCATAAAACGCAGCGGATTAAACGTAAATATAACAAAAAATTTCGGAACCCTAACGCAGGATCATGTATAAGATTGACAGATTATGGTGAATCGGAATCATACCTTTGTCTGGTCTTGACTTACACCTCAACGGAGATCCTAGCTTTCACGACTTGTGTCTTCCTCTCGAAAGCACCTCTATGGTATCCACACGAGCACCTTCAAGAACGTCTCACGATCTTGATTACGGAATGGATGTACTAGCCTCCTTTGATGATTTCGAATTCTGCCTCTGCCTTTTCTCTCTGCCTTTGCTGCTGCTAGGGTTCTTTTTTAAAAAAAAACTTAATACCTACTAACCCTACATTATCTATTTATAATGGTTGGTTAATAGGCCCATAATAGCAACCCATAACAGCAAAGCCTAACCCATGTAGGTTTAGGATTAAATAATAAAACCGAATTTTATTATTTAATTAATAACTAAGTCACACTTAATTATTAAGGGAAGAATTCAAATTCAAATTCAAATTTATATTATTTTAATTAATTAAGTCTCACTTAATTAATATAATAAAATTCAAATAATCATCAATTAATTTAAATCTATAATTTAAATTAACTATTCCTCTAAGTACTCTATGTGTGTGATCCTATAGGCTATTATTTAATTAGCAATAATTTTATTCTCCAATAAAATTATAAACAATGAGCGGTATCTAGTAATACATCATTGTTACCCAATTAAATAATAATTAAATCGTGATTCGATAAAACCTTTCGTGATTAATGTTTCCGTGTAATATAATCCCTTTAACCATATATATTATAGATTAAACTCAAGGCATGAATTTAGTCATCCTCTTCAACATTTAATCCGGGTTTACTTGATCCATGAGTAGACTATGAAAAACAAATCATTATTTGAGCAAGGCCATGCATTTTATAGTCTCACTCAATCAAGAGGCCAATAATATCTCTCCTAATTATAGGAGGGTTAAATCCTTTATCTATCATTCATATTTCTCATACGACTCATGATATACCCGATGTCCACTTTTATCATCTCCCGGTCAAAAGTGACTTTTAATGTAGTCAAAGTATATTAATCCTCATACTGAAATATAATGATCTCAAGTCGAAGGATCATTACACCATTATCACTGTGAGTCTTTCTTATGACTTTATTAAACATGAAGAATCTCACTATGGGTCTGTCCAGTACCATGTACTCCTGCATGTACCTATGTGTTGACTTTAGTATCCCCATACTTATAACCAATGAGATGTGGTTATCTGTCAAACAACATACTAGTCTATTTATATATTATTATTGTCCTATAATAATAATACTCGACTAGGGACATTTAAGAATATGATCTATTATATAATCTCAAGTTCAAGTCATGTACTAAACTATACAATGTGTATCATGATTCTAAGGACATTTATTATGCTAACAAATATATCGCAGTATTTAAAGTCATAATAAATACGTTTATTGAATAATCAAATGACATAAAGGTCTATTAAAAGAAACATTGTATTGCCTCTAGGGCACCTACACTAACACGCTGATGCTTGACATGTCCTTACTTCTATGTGACGCCTTCTTTGACTTACCCTTTTCACATGCTTCACAGAGCCCTTCTTGGTAGAATTCCATCTGTGGTAACCCTCTCACCAATTCTCTTCTAACTAAAGAATTCATTGCCTTAAAGTTCAGGTGAGATAGTTTTCTGTGCCATAACCAACTTAATTCAGAGGTTGCTTTACTGTAGAAACAACTTGCTTCTCCTCTGCTTGCAGTGTTTAAGTCAGCTATGAACTGTTGGGTCCCGGAAGTATCGTAGAAGGGGGGTTGAATGCGATACTGACAATAATTTAAAATTCTTCTCAGAATTTGAGGAATTAAATTATTGTTTTAGCTGAGGGTTCGGGACCTTGTAGTGTTTGGGAGGCTGACTTACTAACTTTCTATTTTTATGATATAACAATTAAGATATAGAAATTAGCAAGTAAGTAAACAAGATTCAAGTTAAATACGTATATTAAACTTGAAAGGGTATTACAATATTCGGTAGAATAAACATTTAATTCCTAGAACAAATTTGACATGAATTGTTCTACTTAAGGAATTAAAACCAAACTAGCACAGAAAGTCTGTGAATATGACGTTGCAGACAAATTGCTGAATTTGACTGTTTTTCTTCTTTCTTTTATTTTGGACACTTGGAAGCCTACCATTGGATCTTTAAAGAAAAACCTGCCGACTTAAATTGAAGTAAAAATGGGGGCCTATTTCGTCTTTTAGTGACTGGCTCCGTAGAAATACTTTTAGACCCGCACAGCTTATAATCTTTAATTAATAAATAATTAATTTAAGTCAGAAATTATAAAAATAAATATCTAATATTATTTAGATATTTATAAATATAATTTACTAAATAAAAAAATATTTATTAATAAAAATAAATCCTTACGCTCTAAGCTGCGGTCTTTTAAATGTCTGGAACCAAACTCCTTTTGACTTGCAAATGATAAATCAATTCCAACTGGGGTTCCACTTTTATGAATATATGACTCTGCATTTCTTCCGTGTCAATTCTTTTACCGTCTTGTCTTCAAGTCAGTACCGCCAGGCATGTTTGGCTGTTTCTACAGTTGCAATTAGAAGTACCTCTGTTACTGAAATAATCTGACTCTTTAAACTAGACAATACTTCTTTTCACCACTGCATGTACCCAGTCAAATATTCAATCTTGGATTCTGACTCTTGTACACTGCATTCCAAACAAACCTGTATCTCTTTGAGCTTCCAGCTTCTGTCTTCTGTCATTCTTTTTAACCACTTGACCTTTTTGATGACGAATCTTCACTGACATTGTTGACACCCTGTGCACTGGTCTGGTTCACGGATGACTAACTACAATGTTGATTCTCATTTCTTCTGTAGTGGTCTTTGTGTCTTGTCTTGTCATGTCTTGGCTTCTTTTTTTTCTTCCTCTATATTCAATATTTATTATTTACTTCGCTTTCTTATCTGAGTTGAGTTGTCATCTACTTATTACAAATAGGACTAGTAATATGACTTTCAATCTCCCCCTATTTGTTGTTAAACATTTAACACACAAATTCTTAGAGGATAACTCAACTAACAACTAAGAAAATAATACAACATTTAAGAACTGTAAATAATAAATTGTTTTCTGGATTATATAATACATTTCCAGATTTCAATTATGAAAGATAAATATAAGATAGATGTTCCTCTAGACTGAACATATTTAACAAAGTTCTATCTTGACTTACCTATCATTACCAGCTTCAGAAGTATCAACTTCACCTTCTTCTAGAGTTTAACTTTTGTGACCAGGTGTCATTGGTAGATCTTCAATGATTGGTTTCTCTGGACCAGATTCTGCATTTCCAGATTTCTTGAGTAACTGAAATGAAAGATGTTTGTTCCTATAACACTGAACATATTATACAAGTAGTATTATCTTCATTTCTCAGACTCATCACTACTCCCCCTTAGGATGGAAGGGATGAAGTCTTGTTCTCTTATTACCACTTCTCCTCTATTTCTCCAACTTCTGTCTTCACTTCTCTCTCAAGGTGAATTCATTCTCCCCTTATGTGAATTATCCAACCAATTTTAATAGAGGTAACAACAGACATGGCATACATACAGCATTAAACCATCGCAGATATAAAAAATGCAAACTATGACATGTTATGCATTTTAGAAAATTCGGTTAATTCCTATATACAAGAATTTTCTAAAATCAAATGGATCCAATCCAAGCATGTTGTTATATACCCCCTTTTCAAGAATGGAGTAATCCTCTTCTAGTAAAAGTCTTTGTTAAACAATTCTCCCATTTGGATCTTGTTCAACACTTTTCCCTTTTTGGATCTACTTCTCCCTTTTTGGATCTTGTTCAACAGTTCGAACTGTTCAACACTTCTCCCCCTTAGTTGAGTAATCCTCTTCAGAATCCTTATTAATAGAAGAAATTTCATCCCCCTTAGTTGAGTAACATTATAAATCTGTAACAGATAATTGGGAATGAGATTTGGTAATTGTGGTAGTGTGTGATTTTACTTTGTGTGTCTCACAAGTGTTTCGCTCATATACTCTCTAAGTGTTTCACTCATAGAATATATATTTTCACTCTTTCTCACTTGTGTTTCACTCTTTTCTCACAACACTCTTTCTCTCTCTCAGTACTGATGACACAGTCTTTTGTACCTGCAAGAAAGATCACCATAGCCCCTTCAAGAGAGGTCACTGGTGGTGCAATGGGGTTTCGTAAATCCCCGTCCTTAATTGAATCCATTAAAATATTTGACTTTGAAAACTGAATTGCTTCAGGAATAGATTCAATGAGTTGCTGATCATCTAAGATGATCTGTTCTGTTAGGAATCCAGATATGTTCCATCTGGGGAGGGAGACAAGGATCTATAATGTAGGAAAAGATCCAAGTTTCCTCTTGACGCCTATGAAGGCATGTTGATTCAGTCAGAATCATCAATCATCCTTCCTTCCTTGATATGGAAGTTTAGAATAATTGCTTCCGTCAATTCATCCTTAGTGTGTGACAATCCTTACAGTGCATTTGAATATATACATTTATGGTCTGCAGTGTTTGAATGTGTCCAGATGAAGTTGACTCTTTACAAATGGCCTTGGCTGACAGGTCGAATTCAATAGACTCACTCTGTTGAGAGAATGAACCTAGTAACAGTTTTGCCATTTGCAAATCTATACCCTTTTGGGAGGATATAGATTAGTTAGCAGTTGCCTTGGTTTCAATTTCATATTCTAACTAGAGGCAGAGCTGCTGGAACACTCATAGATACTTCTCTTTTCTAGTGCACCAGAGGCACTTACTCTCTCACCCTCTTTAGTTGATAAACTTTTCTTTTCAGGGGTTTAGTAGATGAAGTTGTATCTGTTTGAGTGTTTAGTTCTATGATCTGTGTTAGAGATTGTATGTTTTCAATCCCTTGATCTTGTCCTATAGCCACTGAGGGCTCAATATATCAATTGTATATATATATATATACCAATTGATTAGATAATATATCAAGATCGAGATTACCTGCTTTTACCTCGAGTCGATTGCTCTTGTTCGGCAGGACACAGATATGTTTTTATTATTAGTGATTTTCAGATAAACAATATATATATTATCACTAACAACAAAAATCATAATTAATTGCAATGAAACAATAACAAACTATCAAAATATGATAATTAATAATAATTTCAAAAAGCAAGTAATTATGCTCCTAATATCTCATTGTATTAAAACTATGAAACTAATAAACGATGAATTGCTTCAATTCATAATTTTAATAAGATAAAATACTCTTGCTAAATACTAAATAATCATAGGAATGAAAATTAGCATTTAATTTCATACATTATATCTAATAATTGTTACTCAAGCATATGACAATTATACTTATAACAATTATCAGTGATATATGTAAGCTCGAGAAAGTAGATGTAAAGAAATTCACAAGTCCTTTAAATATTGGCATTTAATACTTATGATTCTTAGAACAATTTCTCGTAGACAAAAATAAAATTCAAAATAAAATGAAATAAAAATAACTATAAAGTAAAAAATATGCCAATTTTATAGAAAAAAATATGCCAATTTAAAAAAATAAAAATAAACTTACACACATATATATATAGAAATAATGATACTATAAATTTGAAAACAAAAATAATATGTACCAATTGTTGAAAAAAAATATTATTATATAAGAGCATGATACGAAATTTTCTTTAATATACATGTCCCTTAATAAAACGCGGGAAAGTTGTATTTGAGAAGAAAATTTCTATCACTTATGAATTTCCTATAAGACAAATTTCCCATAATAAAATGCAAGAATTTATACCAAAGAAGAAATTCAATTCTCTTAAGGAAAATATATATATTTGTTGGTGTAGGTGCCCTAGAGGCAATACAATGTTTATTTTGATAAACCTTTATGTCAATTGATTATTCAATAAACATATTTATTATGACTTTAATTACTGCGATATATTTGTTAGCATAATAAATGTCCTTAGAATCATGATACACATTGTATAGTTTAGTACATGACTTGAACTTGAGATTATATAATATATCATATTCTTAAATTTCCCTAGTCGAGTATTATTATTATAGGACAATAATAATACATAAATAGACTAGTATGTTGTTTGACAGATAACCACATCTCATTGGTTATAAGTATGGGGATACTAAAGTCAACACATAGGTACATGCAGGAGTACATGGTACTGGACAGACCCACAGTGAGATTCTTCATGTTTAATAAAGTCATAAGAAAGACTCACAGTGATAATGGTGTAATGATCCTCTGACTTGAGATCATTATATTTTTATACGAGGATTAATATACTTTGACTACATTAAAAGTTACCTTTGACCGGGTAATGATAAAAGTGGACATCGGGTATATCATGAGTCGTATGAGAAATATGAATGATAGATAAAGGATTTAACCCTCCTATAATTAGGAGAGATATTATTGGCCTCTTGATTGAGTGAGACTATAAAATGCATGGCCGTGCTCAAATAATGATTTGTTTTCATAGTCTACTCATGGATCAAGAAAACCCGGATTAAATGTTGAAGAGGATGACTAAATACATGCCTCGAGTTTAATCTATAATATATATGGTTAAAAGGATTATATTACACGGAAACATTAATCACGAAAGGTTTTATCGAATCACGATTTAATTATTGTTTAATTGGGTAGCAATGATGTATTACTAGATGCCGCTCATTGTTTATAATTTTATTGGAGAATAAAATTATTGCCAATTAAATAATAGCCTATAGGGTCACACGCAAAGAGCACTTAGAGGAATAGTTAATTTAAATTATAGATTTAAATTAATTGATAATTATTTGAATTTTTATTATATTAATTAAGTGAGACTTAATTAATTAAGATAATATAAATTCAAATTAGAATTGTATTTCTGCCCATAATAATTAAGTATGACTTAGTTATTAATTAAATAATAAAATTCGTTTTATTATTTTTCTAGACCTACATGGGTTAGGTTTTGCTGCTATGGGCTTGTTAACCAAACATTATAAATAGATAATGTAGGGTTAAGAGGCAGAACACGTTTTGATAGAAAAACCCTAGAAAAGGCAGCAAAGAGGCAGGAAGACAATTCGAATTATCAAAGGTTTGCTAGTACATCCACTCCGTAATCAAGATCGTGAGACGCTCTTGAAGGTGCTCGTGTGGATACCATAGAGGTGTTTTCGAGAAGAAGACACAAGTCGTGATAGCAAGGATCTCCGTTGAGTTCGTGACATTCAAGATCGTAATAGGTATGATTCGATTATCACCATAATCCGTCTAATCTTATACATGATCCTGCGTTAGGGTTCCGAAATTTTTCGTTATATTTACGTTTATACGCTGCGTTTTATGCCTCGGAACCCAACAATATTTACAGTATGAATGCCAATTAAATAAAACTGTACAAAACTAAAAATGTTGCATGTACCTCTCACTGTGCACGCCTTGCAATGTGTTCCTAGAATTTATCTATTTAGGCTTACCATCAGCGTGAGTGTCGGTGGTGTGCTTGACTCATTACAAAGTGCTCTAGCTGACGAGCGAATTTCAATGGATTCATCCTGTAGAGAGAATGATTCCAGAGACATTTTTATTGCCTTTTCAGCTCTGCATCCTTTTAAGAAGATGCAGATGAGCTTACAGTTACCTCAGTTATATACTCCTTTTCTTCTCTGGAGGTAGAGCTGTGGGTGCACTTTCGACATCATCCTTATTTGCTGCATCAAGTACAGTTTCTCCCTTATCAACCTCTAACTTACATGAGTTCCTTATATCTCCAGGGGTTAATACATGGAAGTGGATGAATTAGTGTTTGGTACTATGGCCTGGGTAAGAGATTGATGGGTTTTCAACCTCTTGGCCAGTTTTTAAAGTCGTTGGGGGCTAACTGGAAAGAACCAATCGAGATAAAAAGATAATCACCTTAACATTCCAAAACATATTTTTCATCTCAAGGAGAAGGAAAAATATAATAAGGAATGATAATAGATTGCATTAAAGCACTTTCAATAAAAGAGTTTTTTTTTTCAGAACTAAAGATTTATCATTTAAAAGCATGATACAAAATTTTCTTTAAGATACATATCCCATAATAAAACGCGGGAAAGTTATATCTTTGAAGAAAGTTTTTATCCTTTATGAATTTCGTATAAGGCAAACTTCCCATAATAAAACGCGGGAATTTATACCAAAGAAGAAATTCAACTCTCTTACCAAATTATATCTCGATAAAATAACTCTTTTCCTTTATACCTTAATACTGTATGATTTGAAAACAGTTTTGCAAACCATCCTTATCAGATAGAGGACTATGATTTTCCGACTCATAATGCAATTATGATATTCATCATTTTCGTCCACCTGATATTATCCCTAACTTAAAATAGAAAATTTTATTACAATAGGGGTGGATGTATTCTTAGCAATACAGTATAAGGCCTTCAAAGCAACAACCACTGTTTAGGTACTTTGAATCAATGTGCAACAAACATTGAAACAAGTGTTTGAAAACAAATCATTTTACAAATGGTTGATACCTAGAAGTAAAAACAATTTTGGAAATATTTCTAAGTATATAAAATATTGAGAATTTTATATACGCATAACTTAGAAAATACTTCCGTTTTTCAATATTAGTGTTTTTGAAATATGCATTGATTATTTAGATCAGTAATTCTAAATAATGTCACTAATATTAAAAGTGTCACAATTTTTTGTAACAGAATATTTAAAAATATCAGAGAAAAATATCAAAACAATTAAGCAAAATATCATTAACTGATACTCATAAAATATTTAACATACAAATAATTATGCTGCATATTATTTAAATCATTCAAATTATGAGACTGATATGACATTGAATTGTCTGACATCATAATTTAAATCAATTAAGATAATATACAAACTAATGCTAGAATACCTAATTACCACATATGCATATTACATTGTAAACATGATAATTAAAGTAGTAGCAATAAGCACGAGGTTCTGGATTTCAGATAAATTCACAAGTCCTTTAAATATGGAAAATTTAATACTTGTGAACTCATTTAAGAATTCCTTACAGATGAGATTTCCAATAAATATGCACATAAATAATATCTCATCTTTACTAACCAACTTAGACAAAATGAATTTATCGAGCTGTTTAGCAAATATCTGCAAGTTATTCTACTAAGGACTACTCTCGATATAAATGATACTTGGTGTCCATGCGCTTGTTCCGTGAGTGGTAAAGAGATTATTCAGCAGAGTTTATGGAGTTTGACAGCTTCTGGTAATTACCTCCCTGTCTTTCTTTCAACCTGCATTATCTATATCTATATAGCCGATTAGGTTAAACCTAGTATCTTTAGGGTACTTGATTCTTAGAATTGGTAATCCCTTAAGATATCTAACAATTCATATCTTAGCTATAAGATTAGATTCTCTAGTATCCATGTGGAAACTTGCACATAGGCATATAGAGAATAAAATATATGGTCTTTATGCAGTAGACCCACATATAATATAATCATGGTATTCTTGCACTAAACATTATGTGTGTGTGCCTTGTATTCTAGAGAGATATGTGTATAACGACTCTAATATAAAATCATATTCAAGTAATTAGCAGTTAGAGTGTCATACCATGTCCTTGACGATTGCTTGATCTCTTACCTCCATCATAGAGAGCTTTGTGAAGAGAATGATATACAAATTCCAGTGGATAAGAAACTTCAAAGTCCAAAAGTTGTTGTACATCAACTTGTTCAGCCTTAAATAGTATCAAGTTTCGTCTCTGGTGCTTTAGTTAGATCTTGAAAGTCCCGAAGATTCTGTTTCCATCATCGTCGATACCTCCTGTAGCAACCAGTTTGGCTTTGTCCCTCATAACAATGCCAAAAATCATCCAGTCTCTGAAAACCCTTACTGTACCAATTACAACTTTGTCTTGTGGCCTGGGTTCCAGATTCAGTAGATTCTGCCTTCGAACTGATTGAGATCATCTTGCATTGCAATCACTCAATCTGGATCAATCAGTGCTTCTTCAATCTTCTTTAGGATTCCAACTGTTTAACAATTGTTCTTTCCCGAAGAGTAACCATTTACTTTGCATAGCACTTCTAGTCTTTACTCTAGTATCCGGATCACTAAGAACTAGACTCCAGGAATGACTTTGACTTCAAACCCTTTGTCTCGGCAGATATGTTCTTAATGTGTTCCTTTGATCTTCATTGTGTTGAGTATGACTAGTATATCCTTCTTTTATTTGCTCCCCCTGAGTTGCTGCTAGGATGTGTTGAAGATCCTTCACCTTGTTGAGTGGATTCTGTTAAAGTCCATGAGTTGTGTAGATTCACTACCATTTCCACTACTAGGATCTGAATCATCATCATTAATATTGATTCCTTCTGCAACCTCAGTTTCATCATCAATATCTGAATATGACTCTGACAAGATGTCAAGGTTCACAGATTCAGAATAGACTTTTATTTTAATGCTCGGGAGCTTCTTGAATAGTGTAACACAGCCCTGATCTTGCCTTACTACTTTTAGCCTCATATGTTTCTTCAGTTGTGACCTCTAACGATTCTTAAATCCGTTTTGTATAAGTACAAAAACTAGAATGATCATTAGAGTCAGAAAAAAAATCTTCAGAGTTCCCCACTAATAAATCTATCATATCTTTACATTTGAGCAGTTTCTGGAACTATAACATGAACAGCCGTAACATCCACAATAACATTCAAATGCTCCGGAATAAACCTACTAATACGAAATGACCACTTTCCTCGAAACCGGGTCATACGCTCTGCGAATTAATTCTGAGCCAAAACGAAGAATTTTTCAACTACAAACCCTTTTGGAAAAATGGACCAAGTTTTAATATCTTTAGATTATAAATTAAATCTATATAAATTTAACTAATAAATTTACTTAAATTAAATTTATAAAATAAATTTATTTAAATTAAGTTTATAAAATAAATCTTTTTCAAGTTTAAATAATAAACTCATTTAAATTAAATTCACAAAATAAATTTATTTTAAATAACATTTATAAAAGAAATTTATCTAAATTTAAATTCATAAAATAAAATTATCTAAATAAATTTAAATTATAAAAGTAAGTCTATTTAAATTTTAAGAATAAATTTATTTAAATTAAAATTTATAAAGTAAACTTATTTAAATTAAGTTTATAAAAGAAACTTTTTCAAGTTTCAATAATAAACTCATTTAAATTAAATTCACAAAATAAATTTATTTTAAATAACATTTATAAAATAAATTTATCTAAATTTAAATTTATAAAATAAAATTATCTAAATAAATTTAAATTATAAAAGGAAATCTATTTAAATTTAAAGAATAAATTTATTAAAAATAAAATTTATAAAGTAAACTTATTTAAATTAAGTTTATAAAAGAAACTTTTTCAAGTTTAAATAATAAAATTATTTAAATTAAATTCACAAAATAAATTTATTTTAAATAACATTTATAAAATAAATTTATCTAAATTTAAATTTATAAAATAAAATTATCTAAATAAATTTAAATTATAAAAGAAAATCTATTTAAATTTAAAGAATAAATTTATTTAAATTAAAATTTATAAAGTAAACTTATTTAAATTTGGTTTATAAAAGAAACCTTTTCAAGTTTAAATAATAAACTCATTTAAGTTAAATTTATAAAATAAATTTATTTTAAATAAAATTTATAAAATAAATTTATCTAAATTTAAATTTATAAATTAAATTATTTAACAAGGCCTCTAGACATTCAGAGTTCAAACAGCTTCGGTACCCTGAGCTTCACTGGACTGCGGATCTTGATTTGTATATCAATCAGCAAGTCAGCTACGAACTGTTGGGTCCCGGAAGTATCGTAGAAGGGGGGTTGAATGCGATACTGACAACAATTTAAAATTCTTCTCAGAATTTGTGGAATTAAATTATTGTTTTAGCTGAGGGTCCGGGTCCTTGTAGTGTTTGGGAGGCTGACTTACTAACTTTCTATTTTTATGATATAACAATTAAGATATAGAAATTAGCAAGTAAGTAAACAAGATTCAAGTTAAATACGTATATTAAACTTGAAAGGGTATTACAATATTCGGTAGAATAAACATTTAATTCCTAGAACAAATTTGACATGAATTGTTCTACTTAAGGAATTAAAACCAAACTAGCACAGAAAGTCTGTGAATATGACGTTGCAGACAAATTGCTGAATTTGACTGTTTTTCTTCTTTCTTTTATTTTGGACACTTGGAAGCCTACCATTGGATCTTTAAAGAAAAACCTGCCGACTTAAATTGAAGTAAAAATGGGGGCCTATTTCGTCTTTTAGTGACTGGCTCCGTAGAAATACTTTTAGACCCGCACAGCTTATAATCTTTAATTAATAAATAATTAATTTAATTCAGAAATTATAAAAATAAATATCTAATATTATTTAGATATTTATAAATATAATTTACTAAATAAAAAAATATTTATTAATAAAAATAAATCCTTACGCTCTAAGCTGCAGTCTTTTGAATGTCTGGAACCAAACTCCTTTTGACTTGCAAATGATAAATCAATTTCAACCGGGGTTCCACTTTTATGAATATATGACTCTGCATTTCTTCCGTGTCAATTCTTTTACCGTCTTGTCTTCAAGTCAGTACCGCCAGGCATGTTTGGCTGTTTCTACAGTTGCAATTAGAAGTACCTCTGTTACTGAAATAATCTGACTCTTTAAACTAGATAATACTTCTTTTCACCACTGCATGTACCCAGTCAAATATTCAATCTTGGATTCTGACTCTTGTACACTGCATTCCAAACAAACCTGTATCCCTTTGAGCTTCCAGCTTCTTTCTTCTGTCATTCTTTTTAACCACTTGAACTTTTTGATGACGAATCTTCACTGACATTGTTGACACCCTATGCACTGGTTTGGTTCACGGATGACTAACTACAATGTTGATTCTCATTTCTTCTGTAGTGGTCTTTGTGTCTTGTCTTGTCATGTCTTGGCTTCTTTTTGTTCTTCCTCTATATTCAATATTTATTATTTACTTCGCTTTCTTATCTGAGTTGAGTTGTCATCTACTTATTACAAATAGGACTAGTAATATGACTTTCACGAACAGATTTCCTTTTCTTACTCCTTTAAGAGCAAGCTTTTCATCTTTCCTGTTGGTGATCAGACACTTTTCATTCCTGAAGTCCACATTATATCCTTTATTTGTAAATTGACTGACGCTCAGCAAGTTGCGCTTCAGACCGTCAACAAGAGAGATATTTTGAAAGATGACATTTCCAACTTCCAGACTACCATATCCCTTAGTAAAGCCTTTGCTGTCATCTCCAGAGGTTACAACTGGGCCGGTTTTCTCAACCACATTGGTCAGCAGGGACTTGTCTCCTGTCATATGCCTTGAACATCCACTATCCAGAATCCACATGACTTTTTCATTAGTACCTATGCCCTGCAACCACAAAGTGATTAAAGTTTCTTTGGCACCCAAACTTGTTTGGGTCCAAGAAATTTAGAGGTTCTTGCAGATGGTGTAATAGGTTCAGTTTTCACATCTTTAAGTTCTACTTTGACTGAACTCGAATCATGTTCCTTTGCCTTGACAGATTTGTCTTTTGGCTTAGGAGATTGAGTCTCCTTTCTAACTTTAGGAGGACTAGCAGTCTTTGCCCTTACATTTTTCTTATTCATGCTTCTTTCTATGCCTATGCAATTACTAGAAGTAGATGCATTCATCAAATTGAAATAAGCATTCATAATATTAAAAGCACATGGAATACATCCAGTAATACCACAAGGCAAATGAAAACTATTCATGCTAAACATGTTCTGCACAACAGGAATATTAGATTCTACTTTAACCTTATTACATGCATGACTAAGGTGTCCAGCAGAATTGCAATTAGTACACAATTTCCTAGGTGCAGTGGGTGCATGTGTAGGAGAATTAACAATTTTAACACTTACTTTCCCATTCCTATTACTCTTTGACTTGTTCTTGTTACCACATAATTCAGTTTTAGCAGATTCAGTTTTAACTGGCTCATTATGTGTAACTTCTTCTACATTATCTTCCTCAATTTCTTTCTCTTTTAACTTATCCTCAACAAGCATTTCTTGTTTCCATACGATAGTATCTTCGTCTAAGGGTTCTGAGAGTGGGAGCTTAAAGATAGAATTACTACTCTTCTTAATGACAAAAGGAACATTTTCATTTTCTAATAAAACAGTACTAGAAGCATTGAAAATTATATTCCTTTTATCCTTCTTGTTTTTCTTTTTATGTTCATCGTAGTCAAAGCCTATATATGTCTTGTTATCTAAGCTCTGCTTATCCATTATGTCATTAGCAATATTAGCTGAGTTCTTAAAGCTTCCAATTTTAACTCTAGCTCAGAAATCTTAGCCATAAGTGTTGTCTCAACTTCTGCATTACAGATAACCTTATTCTCTAAATATTCATTTCTTTCCTTAAGGTCATTAACTGTGATTCCTACAAGCTCTAGTTGTTCCTTTCCAGATTCTAGCTTTTTAATCTTCGCAACTAGTCTAGCATTTTCTGCTTCAGAAGCTAGCATGCTTGTATGAATGTTAAACATCTCTATACTCAAGTCATTAACAGTATTTTTATATTCAGATAGAGACATATCTATAGTGGTGAGAATAGGTACCTGTGCTGATGATGGAGATTCTTCTGAAGTGTCTACCATTAATGCAAGATTTCCATATTCTTCTTCTTCAGAATCTGTGTCATCCCAGCTTCTACCTTCAACAATGTAAGCCTTGCCTTGTTGTTTTGCAACCAAAGCATCCAATCTCTGTTTCAACTTCTCATTCTCCCTTTTCAACTCATCATAGCTTTTCTTCTCGTATGAACTCTTCTTCTCATAAACCTTATTGTCTTTTGCTTGTTTCGGTTTCTTACATTCAGTGGCGAAATGCCCTAGTTCATTGCAGTTGTAGCACCGGAACTTACTACGGTCTACCATGTTTGACTTGTAACCACCTCTTGAGTTGGATCCCGAAAATGATCCTGTCTTCTGAAATCTGCTACCAAAACTTTTCTTGTACTTGGGATTCCTTCTGAATCTTATATGCTTGAATCGCCCTGCCAAGTACGCCATAGATTTGTCTTCCATCTCATCAAGCTCTTCCAATGTATAAAAATCATCTTCCTCTTCAGCTTGTGATTCTGTAGCCATTTCAGCTTCAATGATCAATTCTCCACCAATCTTGGTTTCAACAACCTTTGCTTCAGAATTCTTCACTTCATCTGTCACAAGAGCTGTGGTCTTCATTAGTGCTGCACTCTTACTGTCCACTGAGCCGGAACCATAGATAATCAACCTCTGTTCTTGTTCCATTTCATAAGTCTTCAATTTTCCATATAGCTTTTCAAGGGGAATGACATTGAAGTTGTCCCTTTCTCTAATTGAAGAAACTTTATGCTCAACATGATGTGGAAGAGTCAACATAAACTTCCTGTTCGTTTCCCTTAATGAATAGTTCTTCCCCTGGATACTCAACTCATTTAATAATTTCTTATATTGCTCAAAAACTTGAGTGATTGTTTCTCCAGGAGTAGATTTGAACACTTCATATCTTGATGTAAGTATATCCAACCGGTTCTCTTTTACTTCTTATGTTCCTTCCATAATCAGTTCGATGGTTTCCCACATGTGCTTTCCAGATATACAATTTAGAATTTGATGGCACATGTCTTCATCCATTGAGTCAACAATAATCAACTGAAGGCCTATGTCCAATGCAACAATTTCTTTCTCTGTATCAGTGAACTCTGTAGGATCCTTTGGAGTAGACCTTTGAGGAACTCTTACTCCGTCCACTGTAGATTCAGGAATCATCTTCATTGGTACAAACGGTTCTTTCTCTAAGATACCCATGTACAACAGATTTGCAGCCTTAATAAACAAGGTCATCTTCTTTTTCCAGAGATTATAATTCACTCTATCAAACTGAGGAACCTTAATACTTCCTACTTTCTGAGAACTCATGATATTGAACTTTTCAAAATTATTTAAAGTTCAAAAAATTTCGGAGTGAAATATTTTGAAAATTAAAAAATTCACAAAAAATTCCAGAAGCTTAATACTGAAGTCCGAACAATAGATCCTGATTTGTAAACTCAATCAGTAAGCTCTGATACCAATTGTTAGTCCCAAATATCGTAGAAGGGGGGTTGAATATGATATTGTCCAATTTTAACTTTGATTCGCGGAATGGTTTTTTATGGACTTAATACAGTTCGAACAGTTATATAATCAAACAGGTGATAAGCAATAACACAACAGTTCGGGGAATATATCTTTTGATTTATATAAACCCTGAGGTGCTCCACAAATCTAATCTTTCGATTAGTTACAATGATTCACTAGTACAGTTACAGTTAAAGTTACAAGCGTTAATGAAAACAAACAAGGTAACAACAGCTGGGTATAAACTTAATGGCTTCTGTGTTTACTCTCTTGAATGCTCTCTGTGTTTCTCTCTTTAATTGCTCTGTGTATCTCTCTGTCTGTAAGATGAATGAATGAATCCAAAGACGATGCTTTGCTGCTTTTTGTGTAGTCTTTTTCAACTTAGGATACGTGGCCCATTTTGTGCCAAGTAAAGTAGTTGCTTCTTCACTTCTGTTTTTCCTTAAGTATCGGAACAATTTACTGAGTAATTGTTTAAGTATCGATGAGTCTGTAAAATAACCATCGGACACATAAAACAATTCCTGAAATAAAATTAATTACTTCAAAGCTTAGTAACCATCGGAATTATTCCTGCAGTTTTAACAACCATCGGAAAGTGCTAGCTTGCTTTTGTTTCCTTTACCCGATAGTTAATAACTATCGGCATATAAGACAAAATAAGCCCTTTGTCTTTCACCAATTCTTTTCCATTTGTTTATCTCACCCGATGGTTAATAACCATAGGTGAATAAGACAAAATAGCTTGATTAACCATTGGTGAATAAGACGAAATAGCTTGACTAGTTGACTTCTGGATACTGCTTCTGTAGTCTCATTCACTTAGCCAATTTTCGAACTTGTTAAGCCCTTTAATATAATTTCTTCCACTGCAACCAAGTCAAATAAATATTTCCTTGTTAATTCGACCTTGATTTATTCTGGGCTTAATCACATACCACTTAGGTTACTCATCTCAGTATCTGGTCAATTCTTCTCATCCATAGATGTAATTCTCAATCTCTTTCGTGCTGACGATTGGTGCAACTCGTCTGGTTCACAAACGACTAACACGATCTTGATCTTCACATCTTCTTTATAATACAATTGACTTTGTTCATTGTTGATTAGAAGTGCTTCTAAACTTCACTGGAATCTTCTGTTTTCTCTGTAGTAAAACCTTCTTCATCTTCAGAACCTTTGAACCACTTCAACTTTATTCTTCACTGAGGCTTGAACATGTTAATGAACTTCTTTCAGTGATCTTCAATGTCTTCAAATCTTCCTCTAATAATTTGGTCTTTTGTATTCAACTTATAAATGATTCGCAGTCGATTCCGTGCTTCATTTTAATATAAGTTACCGACCATCTGTGTTGAGTTAGTTTCATCGGTTACATGTTACGTTACGTTACATTATGCTTTACAATCCTGTTCATCCTGGATTTGTATACTATCTTCTCAAGGCACTTTATGGATTGAAGCAAGCACCTAGAGCCTGGTATGACACTTTGTCTAAATTCTTGATTGAGAATCACTTCACAAATGGTACTGTTGATAAAACTCTCTTTCATAGAAATATAAATGGCTCTATGATTCTTGTTCAAATCTATGTAGATGACATTATTTTTGGTTCAACTAATGAAAAACTTTGTCAAAATTTTGCTAAGTTGATGCAGAGTAAATATGAAATGAGCTTGATGTGAGAACTTACCTATTTTCTAGGTTTGCAAGTCAAACAAGTCAAAAATGGCATTTTCATAAATCAAACCAAATATATTTCTGATTTATTAAAGAGATTTGATTTAAGTGAATGTTCTTCTGCAAAAACTCCCATGGCCACTGCAACTAAACTTGAATTGAACACTAAGGAAGCTAAAGTGGACATTTCAAGTTATAGAGGCATGGTTGACTCATTACTTTACTTAACCGCAAGTAGGCCAGACATAATGTTTGCTACATGTCTTTGTGCTAGGTTTCAGGCCGATCCTAGAGAATCTTATTTGATTGCAATAAAAAGAATATTCAGATATCTAAAAGGAACTCCAAATCTTGGAATTTGGTATCCTAGAGATTCTGGATTTGATATAATTGGTTATTCAGATGCAGACTATGCATGTTGCAGAATTGACAGAAAAAGTACAACAGGCTCCTGTCAATTTCTAGGAAATAAGCTTGTTTCATGGTTTAGCAAGAAGCAGAATTCAGTGTCTACATCTAATGCAGAGGCTGAATACATTGCAGTTGGAAGTTGCTGTGCTCAAATATTATGGATGAGGAATCAACTACTTGACTATGGGTTCAACTTGAACAAGATTCCTATTTTCTATGATAATACAAGTGCCATTGCTATAACAGAAAATCCTGTGCAACATTCTAGAACCAAGCACATTGACATAAGGTATCACTTCATTAGGGAACATGTAATGAATGGTATTGTTGAATTATATTTTGTCCCTAGTGAAAGACAACTTGCAGACATTTTTACCAAACCATTAGATGAATCTACCTTTAATAGATTGGTCTGTGATTTATGTATGCTTAATTTTAATTAACATTTGAAATGTCTGATAAGTTAGTTAGTAGTTTTATTTCTAGTAGGTAGCTGTTGATAATGCTAATCTGTTGATATTTCATTAAACAATTGATAAGCATTTTACATATCAATGGATATATTGATCTACTGACTGGTAACTACATCAATCGATGATGTATTTGTCTATCGATGGATAGTACTAATGGTCGATGGATAAATTAGTTATCAATCGATGGCATGGAAGTTTTAGGGTCCATATCATCAATCGACCTGTACAAAATCTAGCCGTTGATTACTTGTCTTATCAATTGATAAATACATACAGTCCTATATGTATAACAGTCGATTGCCAAAATAAGTAATTCACTTATTCATTTTTTTTTCAATGGTCAATTAAGTTCTATTTTGAGTAAGAAATCGATTGAGAAATTAGTAAATATAAATAGTGAGATTAAAATTTTTCTTTACTCTTACCTGCATTCTGTTTACTAATTTCTCTCTGTCTCTCTCTTTCTCTCTCTCAATCTGCGAACTTAGTCACTAATCTCTCAATTTTCAATCTCTCTCAAATACTTAATCCTTGTCAAGAAAGTGATTTCTAGTCAAAAGTCAAAGAAATGGCCTCTACATCAAAGAAAGTTTCACAGAGTGGTTACATCAATGAACAAACAAATTTTATAGCATGTACAGTAGTGGAAGAGGCACCCCAGGAGTTCCATCTGATGAAATTTCTGGAAAGTTGCAAGGTAAGGAAGGCACTCAAAGATGCTCCAAAGATCGTCTGCAACTTGGTGGAAGAATTTTGGGCAAGTTCTGAAATCACAAATGACAACTCTGCAATTACATTCACTTGTAAATGAGATAAGTATACTGTTACTAATGTTGTTATTTATGAATGCTTAGAGTTACCTGCTAATAATACTGATAAAAGCCCAACACATAAAGAAATTAGGTTAATGCTAAAATCTGTTAATTATGCTGAACCAGAAATAGGACTAGGTCATGTGGTTAGAAAACATCTTAGGAGAGAATGGTCTTATTTCTTTGATGTCATAATTAAATGCTTTAGTGATAAAATTAGCAATTTTGATGCAATAACAACTAGTATGTTGGGTTCCGAGGCATAAAACGCAGCGGATTAAACGTAAATATAACGAAAATTTCGGAACCCTAACGCAGGATCATGTATAATCATGGACTGATTATTGTGAAACGGAATCATACCTTTGTTTGGTCTTGACTACTACGAACTCAACGGAGATCCTAGCTTTCACGACTTGTGTCTTCCTCTTGAAAACACCTCTATGGTATCCACACGAGCACCTTCAAGAACGTCTCACGATCTCGATTATGGAACTGATGTACTAGCCTCCTCTAGATGATTTCGAAACTGCCTTTGATGTGCTTGCTACTGCTGCTGCCTCTATAGGGTTTTTCTTATAAAAACGTTCACCCTTATTAACCCTACATTATCTATTTATAATGGTTGGTTAATAGGCCCATAATAGCAACCCATAACAGCAAAGCCTAACCCATGTAGGTTTAGGATTAAATAATAAAACCGAATTTTATTATTTAATTCATAACTAAGTCACACATAATTATTAATGGCAGAATTCAAATTCGAATTTATATTATTTCAATTAATTAAGTCTCACTTAATTAATATAATAAAATTCAAATAATCATCAATTAATTTAAATCTATAATTTAAATTAATTATTCCTTAAAGTACTCTATGTGTGTGACCCTATAGGCTATTATTTAATTAGCAATAATTTTATTCTCCAATAAAATTATAAACAATGAGCGGTATCTAGTAATACATCATTGCTACCTAATTAAATAATAATTAAATCGTGATTCGATAAAACCTTTCGTGATTAATGTTTCCATGTAATATAATCCCTTTAACCATATATATTATAGATTAAACTCGAGGCATGTATTTAGTCATCCTCTTCAACATTTAATCCGGGTTTACTTGATCCATGAGTAGACTATGAAAACAAATCATTATTTGAGCACGACCATGCATTTTATAGTCTCACTCAATCAAGAGGCCAATAATATCTCTCCTAATTATAGGAGGGTTAAATCCTTTATCTATCATTCATATTTCTCATACGACTCATGATATACCCGATGTCCACTTTTATCATTACCCGGTCAAAGGTAACTTTTAATGTAGTCAAAGTATATTAATCCTCGTATAGAAATATAATGATCTCAAGTCAGAGGATCATTACACCATTATCACTGTGAGTCTTTCTTATGACTTTATTAAACATGAATAATCTCACTGTGGGTCTGTCCAGTACCATGTACTCCTGCATGTACCTATGTGTTAACTTTAGTATCCCCATACTTATAACCAATGAGATGTGGTTATCTGTCAAACAACATACTAGTCTATTTATGTATTATTATTGTCCTATAATAATAATACTCGACTAGGGACATTTAAGAATATGATATATTATATAATCTCAAGTTCAAGTCATTTACTAAACTATACAATGTGTATCATGATTCTAAGGACATTTATTATGCTAACAAATATATCGCAGTAATTAAAGTCATAATAAATACGTTTATTGAATAATCAAATGACATAAATGTTTATCAAAAGAAACATTGTATTGCCTCTAGGGCACCTACACCAACAATCTCCCACTTGCACTAGAGCCAATCACCCATGTATCTAATACCCATGGAACTAGTGTGACCGTCGTGCTTCGTCTGCGATAAGCCTTTGGTCAGTGGGTCTGCAATGTTATCATTTGTGTGCACTTTACATATGTGTATGTCACCCCTTTCATTAATCTCTCGAATGAGGTGATATCTCCTGAGTATATGTTTGGTTCGGGAGTGAGCTCTAGGTTCTTTAGACTGTGCAATGGCTCCATTATTATCGCAGTATAGATCAATGGGATCTGCGATCGATGGAACCACTCCCAAATCAGTAATGAATTTTCGAATCCAAACAGCTTCCTTAGCCGCTTCACAAGCTGCAATGTACTCAGCCTCCATTGTAGAATCAGCTACTGTTTCTTGCTTTGAACTCTTCCAGCTTACAGCACCTCCGTTTAGACAAAACACAAAACCAGACTGTAATACAGTATCATCCCTGTCTGTTTAGAAACTTGCATCGGTGTAACCTTTTACAACCAGTTTTTCCTTTCCTCCATACACCAAGAATGAATCTTTAGTCCTTTTCAAGTACTTTAGAATATTCTTGACAGCCGTCCAGTGACCTTCACCTGGATTAGATTGGTATCTTCTCGTCATGCTTAAAGCATACGAAACATCTGGGCGAGTACATACCATCGCATACATGATGGATCCAATTGCTGAGGCATATGGAACCTTACTCATGCGGTCCTTGTCATCCAATGATTTCGGACACTGATCTTTAGAGATCGTTATCCCTTGAGACACGGGGACATATCCCCTTTTTGCATTTTGCATACCAAAACGATGCAAAACCTTATCGATGTATGTACTCTGACTTAGACCGATCATCCTTCTAGATCTATCCCTATAGATCCTCATTCCTAGAATGTAGGATGCTTCTCCTAAGTCTTTCATAGAGAAGTTGCTCCCTAACCAAATCTTAACAGCCTTGAGAGAAGGTATGTCATTCCCCATTAGTAGTATGTCATCAACATATAGTACTATGAATGCCACATGGCTCCCACTAACCTTCTTGTAAACACAAGGTTCATCTTCGTTTTGAACAAAACCATACTCTTTAAATGTTTCATCAAAACGGATATTCCATCTCCTAGAGGCTTGCTTCAATCCATAAATGGATCGACGTAATTTACATACCTTGCTAACATTCCTTGGATCGACAAAACCTTCAGGTTGTGTCATGTACACATCCACATCCTCTTCAAGGATTCCGTTAAGGAAGGCTGTTTTGACATCCATTTGCCAGATTTCATAATCATGGAATGTTGCAATAGCAAGCAAAATCCTTATGGACTTGACCATAGCCACTGGTGAGAAAGTCTCATCATAGTCAATACCATGAATTTGTCTGAAACCTTTTGCAACCAGCCTTGCCTTATAGGTCTGAACATTTCCATCCATGTCAGTTTTCTTCTTGAAAACCCATTTGCACCCCATGGGTTTTACCCCTTCAGGTGGATCAACCAAAGTCCATACTCGGTTTTCGTACATGGAATCCATCTCGGATTTATTGGCTTCTAGCCATCTCTTAGAGTCTGGACTGTTCATAGCATCTTGGTATGTGAGAGGCTCATCTTCATCTATGAGCATCAAATCACCACATTGAGTCAAGAGAAATCCATATCTCTCTGGCTCATGGCGAATTCTACCAGTTCTACGAACAACCTGTGTTTGTTGAGCATTATCATTATCCTGCTCTTGTTCCACTTCAGGTTCAATGCTATTTTGTGGTTCTCGATCTTCATCGAGGTCTATAGTTCTCCCACTGTTTCTTTTGGAAACAAAATCTCTTTCCATGAAAACAGCATCTCGAGCAATGAACACTTTCTGCTCAGTAGGACTATAGAAATAGTACGCCTTTGTTTCCTTAGGGTATCCCACAAAATTGCACTCTTCAGATTTAGGTCCAAGCTTGTCAGATACTTGCCGTTTCACAAACGCCTTGCATCCCCAAACTTTCATAAAGCTCATGCCTGACCGTTTCTTCTCCCATATCTCATATGGAGTCTTTTGAACCTTCTTAGTAGGAACACGGTTAAGTGTGAAAGCCGCTGTTTCTAGAGCATAACCCCAGAAACTAATTGGAAGATCTGCATGACTCATCATCGATCGCACCATGTCCAACAAGGTGCGATTTCTCCTCTCTGAAACTCCATTCCATTGAGGTGTACCTGGCGGAGTGAGTTATGATACAATACCACACTCCTTTAGCCAATGTCCTACTTCTCTGCATTTCCTGAAGTAGAAGCTTGCTCAGCCCTCTTCTTCTTCAAATCCTCCAAGTAAACTGAACAGTTTCTCTTCCAGTGACCAGTTTTCTTACAGTAGTGACATTCACCCTTAGCGACCCCACGTTTAGGCTTTAAAGCCTGTTTGGGACCTGACTTTGGCTTGGGTGTAGAATCAGAACCTGTCTTCTTCTTACCCTTCCACTTGCCTTTCCCTTTGGCCTTACCTTTATTGCCCACCATCAGTATGGGAGCAGGTTCAGCCGTCTTCATGTTGGTCTCATATGTTCTCAACATAGCCAACAATTCAGTAGGTGTTTTGTCAAATTCATTCATATTGTAGTTTATGATAAACTGGGTGAATTTGTTGTTCAAAGAATTCATGATTAGGTCAATACCAATTTCCTGAATAATCGGGAAACCCAAAGTTTCAAGGTACTCAATGTAACCAATCATCTTCAGAACATGTGGGCCAACTGGTTTAATTGCCCCTTGTTTGCAATTAAAGAGTGACTTACTCGTGTTGAACCTTTCTTGACGAGTTTGGCTTGCAAACATGCTTTGCAAGTGCTCATTAATAGTATATGCATCCATATGCACATGCTGTCTTTGAAGCTCAGCACTCATAGTTGCCAACATAAGACATGCAACATCAGTTGCATCATTCTCATCCTTTGTGTGGGCCGCTCGTTCCTCAACAGTAGCGCCCTCAGGAAGGGGACCTGCCGGAGGAATATCAATGACATGAAGCTTGCGCTCCTGCCTGAGGACAATCCTCAAATTCCTCTGCCAGTCTAGGAAGTTGTTTCCTCCTGTCAGCTTATCCTTCTCAAGGACAGATCGTACGGATAGTGTGTTTGTGTTGTTTGTCATTATTTGGTATCTACAATGATAAAAGCGCAAAATAAACATTAGATTGTCTGAGTTATTTATTATGTTCAAATGATTATGATACATTCATAATATATCTCCCACTATTTTTATCAAATCAATAGCCCTTACTATTAATTTGGAAAGTATATCCCATAATCCTTTCTAGTGAGCCAAGATCCATATTTCGTCATGTCTCAAGTCAACCACTGGAAGTCCTTAAGAATGATTATTTAGGTAGACAACATTTGTCAATTATATCATATATAATTCTTGGATAGTTTGGTGAGCAACGATTGATCTTATCTATCTAATAGATTTTTAACCAAACTCTATGCTTCTAAGTTCATAATGGTTGAATATAACCGTTTACTTTCACCTTATTATGACGACTCAGTTAAGTTTGACCCAATGATACAACGGCCGAATATAACCGTTTATATTCGTCGCATCTCACCACGATAGATAGGAGTCCCCTGCCACTGACAGTCTTTCCCCTAATCGATCTAGGATTCGATGAGTGTTCATTCATTGGAAAGCATCCGATTAAAACTTAATATTTTGTTAAGGGGTTTAGAAAATTTACGACGATCATGATCACATCATGAAGAGATCCTCAATTTTTCCTTGAACCAAATATTTCAAATTGACATCTTAAATTGTTCATTTCCCAGGTAGACGGAGGATACCAGTGGTCACACTTAAAACCCATCAGCCTTACGAATACGCATATCCGCTTTTGACAGAAAATCCCAGTTTTAGATATCAAAAATTCATATTTAATTCCGTGTTTTAAAAATCCATATTTCATAAACACAAGAATCTCATGATCGTTTGTTAATTTTAAAATCTTAAATCGTTACAGATTTTATCTTGTTTAGCATGGCAAGCATGGCATGGGTGACGTATCTAATACATGCATACGTCATTAATCTAATTAAAGCATGCATCTTCTACTCTACACATACATTCATACATCAATATGTAAAGTGCAGTATGTAAACGTGCTTGGTTATGGCCCCTTTCCTATGTGATCCTTTCGAGCTAATGAAAGGATCAAAGTCAATCTATGGTGGTGAAATATAAATACAATTACATGTCTTCATTCTTCTTGTATCCATGGGTGCTTGCTCCTCTTCTTGGATCATCCTTCAATCTTCAAGTACATTACATAGAATAATTGAATACAACCTATACTAATGTACTTACATAAGAAAACTCGAGTTACATTCGAGGTTAAACAATTACAAGAATGAAGAAAACGACATGCAAGTCGTATTTATAAAACCAAAACCAAAACCATTAATCTAGGGGTCTAAGGGCCATAACCAGCACCATGCTCAAGTACACAACAAAATAATGCGGGGTTCCGGGGCGGCAGCCCCTGGGTGGGGTCGAGCTGGGTTTAGACACTCTGCCTTTCAAGAGTTTATAAACTCTGCCAGTCCATCAGAGTTTACTGCTAAACTCTGATCAGCACAGTCCATCAGAGTTTACTGCTAAACTCTGACCAGAGACCATCAGAGTTTGTTAAACTCTGACCTGACCATCAGAGTTTATTAAACTCTGAGCGAGTCCATCAGAGTTTGTTAAACTCTGACCCAGCTCTATACTCTAACCTGACCATCAGAGTTTATTAAACTCTGAGCGAGTCCATCAGAGTTTGTTAAACTCAGACCATGCTCTATACTCTGACCTGACCATCAGAGTTTATTAAACTCTGAGCGAGTCCATCAGAGTTTGTTAAACTCTGACCCAGCTCCAATTTTACAAATCGCAATAAGGCTATAAATCAGTCATGACAAATCATTAACATGCTAGTATCAGAATCTATATACTCATCATATGAATAACAATTCGAATATACATGGCAGTAGCATGGCAGTAGCATAGCAAAAGCATGGCATGGCAGTCTCCAAAACAGGCATGTATGCATCAAATACATAAAACACGTAACCAAATCAGTCCCTTATACACGTAGCTCTGATACCATTGTTGGGTTCCGAGGCATAAAATGCAGCGGATTAAACGTAAATATAACGAAAATTTCGGAACCCTAACGCAGGATCATGTATAATCATGGACTGATTATTGTGAAACGGAATCATACCTTTGTTTGGTCTTGACTACTACGAACTCAACGGAGATCCTAGCTTTCACGACTTGTGTCTTCCTCTTGAAAACACCTCTATGGTATCCACACGAGCACCTTCAAGAACGTCTCACGATCTCGATTATGGAACGGATGTACTAGCCTCCTCTAGATGATTTCGAAACTGCCTTTGATGTGCTTGCTACTGCTGCTGCCTCTATAGGGTTTTTCTTATAAAAACGTTCACCCTTATTAACCCCACATTATCTATTTATAATGGTTGGTTAATAGGCCCATAATAGCAACCCATAACAGCAAAGCCTAACCCATGTAGGTTTAGGATTAAATAATAAAACCGAATTTTATTATTTAATTCATAACTAAGTCACACATAATTATTAATGGCAGAATTCAAATTCGAATTTATGTTATTTCAATTAATTAAGTCTCACTTAATTAATATAATAAAATTCAAATAATCATCAATTAATTTAAATCTATAATTTAAATTAATTATTCCTTAAAGTACTCTATGTGTGTGACCCTATAGGCTATTATTTAATTAGCAATAATTTTATTCTCCAATAAAATTATAAACAATGAGCGGTATCTAGTAATACATCATTGCTACCCAATTAAATAATAATTAAATCGTGATTCGATAAAACCTTTCGTGATTAATGTTTCCATGTAATATAATCCCTTTAACCATATATATTATAGATTAAACTCGAGGCATGTATTTAGTCATCCTCTTCAACATTTAATCCGGGTTTACTTGATCCATGAGTAGACTATGAAAACAAATCATTATTTGAGCACGACCATGCATTTTATAGTCTCACTCAATCAAGAGGCCAATAATATCTCTCCTAATTATAGGAGGGTTAAATCCTTTATCTATCATTCATATTTCTCATACGACTCATGATATACCCGATGTCCACTTTTATCATTACCTGGTCAAAGGTAACTTTTAATGTAGTCAAAGTATATTAATCCTCGTATAGGAATATAATGATCTCAAGTCAGAGGATCATTACACCATTATCACTGTGAGTCTTTCTTATGACTTTATTAAACATGAAGAATCTCACTGTGGGTCTGTCCAGTACCATGTACTCCTGCATGTACCTATGTGTTGACTTTAGTATCCCCATACTTATAACCAATGAGATGTGGTTATCTGTCAAACAACATACTAGTCTATTTATGTATTATTATTGTCCTATAATAATAATACTCGACTAGGGACATTTAAGAATATGATATATCATATAATCTCAAGTTCAAGTCATTTACTAAACTATACAATGTGTATCATAATTCTAAGGACATTTATTATGCTAACAAATATATCGCAGTAATTAAAGTCATAATAAATACGTTTATTGAATAATCAAATGACATAAATGTTTATCAAAAGAAACATTGTATTGCCTCTAGGGCACTTACACCAACATAGTATGCAGGAAGTAGCATACAGTATTTTGTTTGATAAAATTTTCAATCTATCTTCCATCATACTAAATGAAATTGCAGCAAAATTGGGTAATAAGGCTAATAGATCAAATCATATATATTATGCTAGATTTATTATGCTGTTTATTAACCATTTTGTGAAGAATATTGAAATAACCAGAGAGATGGAGACTTCGGACTGCAGTGTCCAAAACAAAAGGGTCTTTAAAGACTTGGTCAGGATCAATCTTCACAGCAATGTGGAATTGATTTATCCACCTTTTGTTCAGGTATTTATTTCTTCCCTTACTTCTTCTGAAACTCAAGTTTCTTTGCCTTCTGTGGAAATGGAGGGGGCTAGCAGTAACCCCAACCCTCCTACCCAAGCCACGCTACCTATTTCCTCAATCAAATCTAAGAAACCAACATCAACAGGTTCCCAAAAGTCTGTTGTTGTAAAACCAAAGAAAAGAAAAACTCCAGGTGGTGATAGATTAGATGGAGAAGGTTCTGGTGGGGGAACTGGGGAAAGTCAAAGAACCTAGAAGGATAAGGAGAGAGAGAGTGTGCAACCCAAACCTATCCATTCCACAGTCTCCCAAAAGACTGTGGATGTTAACAAGGATAATACCACATCTCTGTTGGCATCTTCCCAAAAAGATGTCAATATTGAAAAGAGCCCACAGCCAGGGTCATAGAACAAAGATGGGGACACTCAAGCCAAAACCCCCAAATCCTATGAAAGGAGAAAGAAGAAAGTAACCTTTGCACAAGGGGATTCATACACTTCAAAATCATAGGAAACTGTGGAGGAGCCTTCTCAAATTCAGTTTGATGCATCTCCAATAAATGTGGAGTTGCAGTCCCATTCTTTATCTATTTCCATTCCTTTCTCTCCTACACATCAAACTTCTTCAGAAAATGTTTTGATAGACAATCAAGCATTTTCAGATTCTACTTCTTTGTTACTCAAGGAGAAGCCAACACTCTATTATGAAATTTCTTCCTAAGAAGTTCAGGATTCCATTTCTCAAATCATCTCAAATGTAACTTCTCAAATAATTACATCAAATGTTTCTACTCCATCAATTGATGTCTCAACATCAATTGATATTCAGCCATCGACTGATAAGCCATCGATCGATACTCAAGATCAATCGATGGATATCCTAAACACCTCATCAACTGATATTTTCTTAACATCAATTGATACCCAATCAATTGATGTTGCACAAACACTTATAGGATTGAGTGAGTTGAGTGAGAGGCAGGATTGCAGCTTGGCAAAAGGAGAGGGAGTGAGTGAGGTCATTCCAATTTCTTCCAGGAATGAGAGTAAAACACTTAAGGGTCCCACCTTAGAAGGTGAAAAGATAATGAGTGAGGGAGAGGTGAGGTTCCAGGATGAGATCCTGATGAAAAATAGAGAGATGAGTGAGAGTGACAGAAAAATTCTTGAATATGCTCAGGAGTTAGAAATTGAATTGATGTCTTAAGACGATGGAGTAAAGGAGTTAGGGGGAGTTCTTAATGCAAATGAAGCAGGAGGAAGTGGTGTAGAGAAAGAAGCTGAATTATTGGAGGAAGTAGTTGTTGAAGATATGAAAGTTGATGCAGGTGACTTGGATCCAAGCAACTTTGTCCATCCTGATCCAAGGTACCAGGGACTAGCCACATCAAGCTATAGGGATGTTGAACAACTCTTAGGCATTGATCATACTGAACAGAGAACTAGAAACTTGAAGGAAAGTTTGATCAATTTCACAGATGTCTGTCATATGACTCCTGGTGATCTAGAAAGTGATTCAGATGAGGAGTCATGGATGAGTACCATTGATGGTTCTCTTGAAGATGCAAAAACAGAGATTCTATCACAATACAGAAGGGCAATGATGGAGGTGAACATTGAAGACTTAATTCACAGGAGAATTGCCACCTACATGAAGGATCAATTAAAATTGCAGAAAATGACAGTCACTGGCATAAGAAGGGAATTGGACAGCATCAAAGATTCAATCTCAACAAACAAGGATGTATTGGAAAGAAGATTGGATGAGAAACTGCCAATGAACACTCTGGTGCAAATTAAGGATAAATTGTTTAAGGAGTCAAAGAATTTTTCAGCCTTGGAAAGAAGAGTAGAGTCCATAGAAACTAAGATGGAAGCTATAATTAGAGGACAGACTCTACATGCTGAAATTCTTCAGAAGTTTCTTGACAGAATGCCACCACCTCCTAATTGTGATGATAACAAAAAGGGGGAGAATACAAAGAAGAATTATGATAAAGATGGTGATGGTGGTGAAGGTGGTGTTGGAGGAGCTAGGAGTGATAATCCTAGAGTTAATTTGGGTGGTCACAGCAGGACCTCAAAAAGTGGTACAAGTGGCAGTGGAAGCTATAAGGGTCAATCTTCAAAATATTCCAAAGATGATAAGGAACACAAAAAGAGGGATGCTATGAAATTTGAAGATGATTGGGAAGCTAGAAGAAATTCTAGAGAAAAGAAAACTCAACTAATGATTGAGAGGGAAAGTCAAAGACTTAAAACCCTAAAAAGGAACACTGAGTTGGTTGCAAAGGCTGCAGAGTCAGGAAATTTAGATGAATTTATTGCTCAAATCAGAGCAGTAAATGAAAGTGCAAAGGGGGCCACTCAGGAAAGCAACTCAAATACAGAAGCTTTTCTTCAATTGGATATTGAAGCACTTAAAGAAAAGAAGAAAGGGAAAGCAATAGTGATTGAAGAAGAGAAGAAGAAGAAAACTGAACCAGTAGGCCAAAAGCTACTTCAAGGAGCCATCACTACAGGAATCTCAGATGCCTCAAGGAGAGAAAAAGAGAATGAAGAGATTGCTAGACAGATGGAAATGCAATGGCATTTGGAAGAGCTACAGGCAGAGCAACCATTGAGAAAAAGGAGAAAAATAGCAATGGCCTATAAAAGGGCAGATTCATCTCAGAAGATGGTGGTTCAGGAGAATCCTCAAGTCACTCAAGGAGAAACCAATGAGGAAGTGACATTTGAAGGATACCAATTAAAAGGAACTCCAGTTATAAGTGAGAAATGATTAATTAGAGTTAGAACCCATCATGCAACTTCAAATCAAGAGGAATCCATGAGGTTGGAGTATGAAAATGGTTCTAAACTCACTTACTCAATGAAGGTGATTATGAAGCAGGGCTACAATGTGTTGAAGACAATTCTACCTCTTCTAAACAAAAGGTACAAACTCAATGTGACTATTTCTCAGGAAATCCAACAACAAATCTCAAAGCTGAGGAGAACAAAAGCTGAAGCTAAACCTGATTCTCCTTTGAAGTTATGGAAATCTCAAGTCAAGAAGGTGGTGTTGGAACCAAAGTATGCCATGATTTTTACAGATGTGGAAGGCAATACAAAATTCTTTGATATCTGCAAATATCTGGACAAAATCACAGATGAGGAAATCCACTATCTTATGAGGCAACTTGGGGAAACTGATGAAGATGAAGCAATATTGAGGTGCACCTTTATGAGGCAATTAAAAGAAAATGCTGAAAAGAAGAAGAAGAAGAAGAAGAAGAAGAAGTAATTGAAGATTGAAGATCATGAAGAATTGAAGACATTGGAACAGTCTGCAAAGAATAATCATCAACTGGTATTTCCTAAAAGTGCTATGAAAATTTCTTGATTCTATTTAAATGATTATAGTTAAGGGTTTTGTTATCATCAAGTAGATTTATGCCTGTTCATATCACAGACACAAATAGGGGAGATTGTTAAGAATCTACATGTAATTTGATGATAAAATTAATCTTAGAATCATAGAAATTTTATTTGATGTATCAATTTATAAATATCAATTGATCAGGAAACCATTTATCAGTTGAAGTGTTTATCTGAATCAACTGATAATTTGGATAGTAGCATAGGTGTACTTCGTCTATTTCAATCGATAAGGTGTAAATCAATTGATATTTTATTCATCAAATGATGTTAGAGTCGATTGATATATATCATCAATTGATGTGTGAATTAAACTGTCAAATTGTAATTATATGAAGACAGGAAATTACACAAGTGAAGGATGATCAATTGATATTGAAGCATCGATGGATGAGAGATCAATCGAAGAAACCAAATCAAGAGTTGAAGACCATCAACTGATGTAAAGACCCATCGATTGATATATCGATTGATATCATTTATCAATCGATAAGGCAACTTACTTATCAATCGATGGATATCAAGATCGATCGAAGAACATTATCAGTTGATGAATTAAGGAAGAGTCAATTGATATGCTTAATAGCAAATTACCAATTGACTGTGACAAAAAGGAAATCTGTTAGAGATCCAAAAAGGTAAAAGAACACCTATGGAAGACAATCTATAATGGCTGTGAAGATTCAATCAGAAGCTGTCTTTCAAACCTTTATTCTAAAATAGAAAAAGGTAAAAGGAAGGTAGGTAGAAACAATCCTAGAATAGGAATTGTAAAAGAACACTTGTGGTATATAAACAAGTGTAGCAACATTATTAGAAAACATACAAGTTAGACAATATTTCTTAATCAACTGTTCTAGTTTGATAGCATATTTGTAAGAACAGTTGATTTGTTTTCTAATCTTGTAAAATTGCAGCTAGGTTTCTTTTAACCTAGGAACATTGAGCAAAAATATACACTGATGGAAAAACCAATCCATTAGTAATTTTAAATCTGTTTGTTCAGTTTATTTTTCAGTCGAAATTTGTTTGAACATATTCTCTCTAATTCTCAAACATCAAGAACAAATATTAGAACAAGCAAAAAGTTTTAATATTTGTATTCAACCCCCCTTCTACAAATATTGACATTGTTCTAGGAAATAACACAGTACGAGATTGAAAGTCTGAATGTATCGTTCGATCAAACCAAGCTCCCAAGCATTCAAATGACTATTCTGAATCTTTGAAGTTTGACATCTTGTCACAGTCATTTCAGATACTGATGATGAAACTGAGGTTGCATAAGGAAACAATGATAATGATGATGATTCAGATCCTATTAGTGGAAATGGTAGTGAATCTACATAACTTGTGTACTTTAACAAAATCTACTGAAAATGGTGAAGGATCTTCAACATATCCTAGCAGCAACTTAGGGGGGCAAATAAAAGAAGGATCTACTAGTCGTACTCAACACAATGAAGATCAAAGGAATACATTAAGAATATATCTGCCAAGACAAAAGGTTTGAAGTCAAAGTCATTCCCAGAGTCTAGTTCTTAGTGATCCGGATACTAGAGTAAAGGCTAGAAGTGCTATGCAAAGTAAATGGTTATTCTTCGAGAAAGGACAATTGTGAACAATTGGTAGCCTGAAGAAGAGTGAAGATGCACTGATTGATCCAGATTGAGTGATTGCAATACAAGATGATCTCAATCAGTTCGAAAGGTAGAAACTACTAAAGCTGGAACCCATACCATAAGACAAGGAGATAATTGGTATAGTAAGGGTTTTCAGAGACTGGATAATTATTGGCATTGTGATGAGGGACAAAACCAAATTGGTTGCTACAGGTTAATATCAAGTTGAAGGTATCGATGATGATGGAAACAGAATCTTTGAGACTTTCAAGATCTAACAGCAAGCACCAGTGATGAGACATGATCCTGTTAGGACCAACAAGATGAGGACCTAATGACAATAGGATATCCCTAACATATGTTGAGCATTCAAGTATGAATATCTATGAGATGAATGTGAACAAGTGCACTCCTGAATGGTGACTTAGAAGTTGAAGTTGATGTACAACATTTCCTGGACTTTGAAGTTGCAGATACATTGGGATTTGTATATCATTCTCTTCCCAAGATCTCTATGAATGGAGTTAGAGATTCAAGCAAATCATGAAGGACAAGGTATGACATTCTAACTTGTGAATTACTCGAAAATGATTTTATATTATAGTAGTTATACACATATATCTCTCTAGAATACAAGGCACACACACTGTAATATATGTGCAAGTATACCATGATTATATTACATGTGGGTCTACTAAAAAAACCTGTGCAAGAGATATTTTGCTAAGTAAATACATAGTAGGTACAAAATGAGCATATTGGAAGAGTTGCAATTCTTTTTTAATTATAAGTAGTTCAAAAGAATGATGACAATTAAAGTAAGTCAAGGATCTTTTGAAGATGTGCAATTTAGAAGATTTTAGACCTGCTAAGACTTCTTACCAACATACCACTAAGTTTGATCAGGGCAAATCAGGTATATGAACTGAAGTGACAAGATATAGAGGTATGATCATCTCATTACTTATTCAAGTGCATAAAGACCATATATTTTATTCTTGATATGCCTATGTGCAAGTTTCCAAGTGGATACTAGAGAATCTTATCTTATAGCTAAGATATGAATTTTTAGATATTTTAAGGAATTACCAATTCTTAGAATCAATTACCCTGAAGATAATAGGTTTAACCTAATTGACTATATAGATATAAATGATGCAGGTTGTAAGAAAGATAGAGAAGTAATTTCTAGAAGCTATCAATTTCGTGGAAGAAGTTGATTTCTTGTTGAAATAAGAAGAAATACTCAATACATAGTTGCAGAAAAAGACGGAAATTAGAGCAACTAGTGAATGTGATGCTCTGATCTTCTGGACAAGGAAACTTTTTCTACTCCAACAACTCTATTGGATATTCTCTACACCACGTATGGAACAAGCGCATGGACACCAGATATCATTTCTTTCGAGATTGTCCTTAGTAGAATAACTTACAGATCTTTGCTAAACAACTTTATGAATTCATTTTATCTAAGTTGGTTAGTGAACTTGGGATATTATTTTTGTGCATATTTGTTGGAAATCTCATCTGCAAGAAATTCTTAAATGAATTCACAAGTATTAAGTTTTCCATATTTAAAGGACTTGTGAATTTATTTGAAATTCACTACCTCGTAATTTTTGCTATTAGTTTAATTATCATGCTTACAATGTTATATACATATGAGGTAGCTAAATGATTTAGCATAAGTTAGCAACATAATTATTTGTATGTTAAATATTTGATGAATATTAGTCAATGATATCTTGCTTAATTGCTCTGATATTTTTAAATATTTTATTACAAATAATTGTGGTACTTTTGGAATTAGTGACCTTATTTAGAATTTATGTTCTAAGTAATTAATGCATATTTCAAAACTCACTAATATTGGAAGACGAAGTATTTTCTAAGTCATGTGTATAAAATTCTCAATGTTTTATATACTTAGAAAATATTTCTAAAATATGATTTTATTTGCGAGAAGTTGTAATTAGATCACAAGTATTAAATGTCTATATTTAAAGAACTTGTGAATTTCTTTTTAACTATTTCCTCGAGCTCTTACGTATATCATTAATAATTGTTATGAGTATAATTGCAATTTGTTTGAGTGACGATTATTAGATATAGCGTAGGAAGTTATATGTTAATATTAAATCTTATAAATATTTAGTATTTAACGCAATTGTTTTATCTTATTAAAATTATGAAATGAAGCAATTCAATGTTTATTAGTTTCATAATTTTGATTTGATAAGATAATAGAGACATAATTTCTTGCATTTTGAAATTATTGATAAATATCAAGTAATGATATTTTGTTAATATTTCCGTGCAATTAATTGTGATATTTTTAGAATTAATGATAATGGATGTTATTTATCTAAAATCACTAATAATAAAAATATGTCTAAATGCTTATTTTTCTACTGAATAATTGTCATGTGTTATTTGATTTATATATGCATGTCTGTGGTAACTGTTTAGTATTGCATGAGTATTCCTATTAGTTTTCTTTCTTTGACTAAATTTTAAACCTGAACGTATTTAAAAGAATTTCTTGTCTATTTCTTTTCCAAAATGTTTTATCCTAAAATACATTCCCTTTCCATCAGTTTTAGAGAAAACTTCAAAAAAAAAATTCAAAACTTCTCTTTTGAAAATCTTTTGATTTACAGCCTTGCTTTGATTTATAAAACCTAGGTTGTGAATCAATTTTTATTGAGGATAATCTTTCTTTAAAATCTCAAAATCTTTTATCCTTTCCTAAAAGCTAGTTTTAAAAGTTTTATCTTTAAAAAAATTTTCTCTCTTAATTTTTCCTTTTAAAGTGTCAGAAACTTTGTGACTATTAATTTATTCAGAGAAATTGTTTTTAACTTCGAGGTATCAACCATTTGTAAACTTATTTTTTTTTCAAATACTTGTTTCAATGTATGTTTCTCATTGATTCACAGTATCCAAACAATGGTTGTTGCTTTGAAGACCTAGTACTGTATTGTTAAGCATACATCCACCCTCATTATCATGTATTTATTTTAAGTCGGGGAAACTATCAGATGAACAAAAATGATGTAAATCATAATTGCATTAGAGTCAGAAAATCATTGTCTTCTATTTGATAAGGATGTTTTGCAAATCTGTTTTCAAAATGTACAGTACTAAGGTTTAATGGAAATGAATCATTTTATTGAGATATAATTTGGTAAGAGGGTTGAATTTCTTCTTTGGTGTAAATTCCCCTATTTTATTATGGGAAGTTTGCCTTATAAGAAATTCATAAGGGATAATTTTTTTTTTATCTGATACACTTTCTCGCGTTTTATTATAGGATATGTATCTTAAAGAAAATTTTGTATCATCCTCTTAAATATTAAATCTTTAGTTCTGATAAAACTCTTTTGCTGAAAAGCGCTTTAATGCAATCTATTACCATTCCATATTATATTTTTTCTTTTCTTTGAGATGAAAAATATATTTTGGAATGTTAAGGAGATTATCTTTTTATCTTATTGACTATGTCTGTTCAGCCCCCAGTGGCTTTAGAAGCTGGCCAAGAGGTTAAAAACTCATCAATCTCTTACCCATGTCATATTACCAAATAATAATTCATCCACTTCCATATATTAATCCATGGAGATATAAGGAACACATGTTAGTTAGAGGCTGATTAGGGAGAAACTGCACTTGATGCAATAAATAAGGATGAAGTCAGAAGTGCACCCACAGCTCTGCCTCCAGAGAAGAAAAGTAGTATAAAAACTGAGATAATTGTAAGCTCATCTGCATCTTCTCAAAAGGATGCAGAGCTGAAAAGGCAATAAAACTATCTCTGGCAAGAATTCTTCTGATCAATTAAGTAGGGTATTTTATACAAAATTCATGTCACCAGGTTACGAGGGAAACGAAGGCTCTAAATTGCCATTCATTATATTTCCTACTACGTCGCCCCTCCTAGAAGGAACATTTCTATATCCTGAAAAGGAATGTCCACTCCCATTTACGGAGATGGTGTGATGC
Source organism: Oenanthe sinensis (assembly GCA_028671895.1). NCBI lineage: Eukaryota > Viridiplantae > Streptophyta > Magnoliopsida > Apiales > Apiaceae > Oenanthe > Oenanthe sinensis. The sequence goes on from CM053806.1 coordinate 26,728,050, forward strand.
AACCACTTGATAGAACAAGGCATGATTCCTTAAAAGATTTAATATCTTGGGATAACCCATTTCAAAGAGGTGAGGCTCCACTAGACTGTGATTTAGTAAAATCTATTGAGTCTGGTGTTGAGACAGTGCTTATGCATGATAGATCAAGAACACATCTACGAGGCAATTCTTCACTTGTTAGTGATTTAGTTTATTATGATGAATCAGGTGATGAGAAAGTAAATGAATTGACGGATTTCACTTACAGGTATAGAAGGCTATATTTAGAATGCAGAGTGAAAGTGAGGGAGAGAAACACTTAAGTGAAAGTGAGGGAGAGAAACACTTGAGTGAGAGATATGGAGAGAAAGAGTGAAACACTTCAAAGTTCTGGACACTTACGTGTAAACACCAACAGAACGTAGTAGAGATGAGAAAACCATAGACCAAACACTTACCCTTGCTACTTGCTAGTTATGAAAGAAAAACTACTATGTTTTCCCAATCAATGACAGACGAGAACCTTCATTGCAAGACAAGCCATTCAAAAAATGGTCTATTGGAGGATTCCTCAACTAAGGGGGAGAATTTAGTAGACAAGAAAAAGGAGAAAGTCTTATTTCAATATCCTTAGGGTAGAAGTTTATAACCTTAGGGAGAGAATTTAGAAAAGAAAAAAAAAGATTCTTCTGATCCTTATGGGATAATCAAGAAACTGTAAAATATACTTGAATTGAGTTGTCAGTATAGGATTCCTCATCCAAGTGGGACGTACAGAAAAGAATTGACACTTACATTGTTCATGTGAAGGGGAGAAGAAGAAAAAGAATCACAGTCTCAGGGGAAGAACATTACTTGAGCTATGGTCGATGTTTTATTGAAGACGTTCCCAGGAATTTTAATTCTTACGTTCAAACTATGAAGGATTTTGAAGTAGAGAGAGCTCAAACAGATAGAAATGAAGACAATACTACATGAATATCAGTTTAGTGCTAGAGAAAAAAACATCTTTCATTTCAGTTACTCAAGAATTCTGGAAATGCAGAATCTGAACCAGAACAACCAGTAGCATTATTTACAAGTCTCGGACGATTACTTTTTCTAGTTGATAGTTGAGTTATCATCTCTATGAGATTTGTTTGCTAAGTTTAACAATCAAATATAAGGAGATCGTTAGTGAGATTATGAAGCTGTATGAATAGTAATTGTGATAACTCAACACTAGAACATGACAAGTAAATAATACTACATCTACATAAAAATCTGGAAGAAATGAAGATAAGGCAAATAAAGTGAATCAAGACATTAGAATAAGTTTTGAAGTCTATTACAGGTCACTAAAAGAGGTTCATTTATATGTTCATGCTTCAGTGAAGAATAATGTCTAAAGACTTTCAGGTTTTGAAAGACATATGACTAGGCCTATTTGTAATAATTAGATGAAAACTCAACACAAATAATAATTAAAGGTAAATAATAAATATGATAACTGGAATCAAGACAAACCAAGTCAACTAGGCACAAAGAATCCTATAAATTAGAAGTTTTCTAATGAAGCTGCTACTTATCACCGGAAAAAGTTCATTAATATGTTCAAGCGTCTGCGACAAATAAAGAAGTAGTATTTAAGAAGAATTCAGAAGATACCAAGTGGCTACTTTAGAAGATTCCAAGAAAAGAAAATATTGAAGACAAAGCGAGAAGCAAGAACAAGATAGAAGATCATAGCTATTAAAGTTAGAAGGTGAAAGATATTTATTTAGTATGACACAAATGAACCAGACAGTACATTTGTGTGTCAACTAATTAAATAAATATTTATCACCTAACTCAAGTGATTTTCAGACAGAAGACAGGAAGATTGAAGTCGAATCTACTATGTTTGTACAGTGAAGAAACTAAAATTAATTCTACTATCAAAAGTTAATTAATTATTTAATTTATCTACTTAAATTAATTCACCATGAATTAATTTAATTTATAAATTATTTAATTAAAAATTTGTAGAATTAATTAAGTTAAAAGAACATTTAAATTAACATTTAAAGAAAGTCTTGTTGTACTATTATAGAAAGTCTTACCGAATTAAATCGGTAAGACATTTTAAAAGTCTTACCGAATTAACATGGTAAGACCTTTTCAAAAGTCTTATCGAGTTTACATTTGTTTCGGCAAGACTTTTCAAAAGTCTTACCGAGTTTCTGAAAAGTCTTACCGAGTTTAAAAGTCTTGCCCAACTTATTAAAAAAGTCTTATAGGCTAATTTATAAAGTCTTTTGATTTTTTAAATAAATTTTATTCAAAAGTCTTGCTAGTTTTTTTCTCTATAAATATGAGAAGATTGTCTTCATTATCAAGAGATTGAAAAAAATTTAAATTTCAGAAATTTGTATGCATTGTATTATTCACATATTTATATGCAAGTTTGGAATATAATTGTTAAAGTTGAACACGTCATGTCGAATTCGTTCTAGATCACTTTATCAATTATATACACTTTTCATCAGATTAATTTTGTAATACTTTTCAAGTTAAAATCATATCTTCTATTTGAATAGTATTTCATTAAAACTAATATTTCGTGATTAATTAAAAAAATATTTTTAAATCCAAAATTCTGCGATAATTTTAGAGATTGTATTCAACCCCCCTTCTACAATATCTCGGACCAACAATTGACATCAGAGCTAGTTGATATTTTTAATATCATATACGAACCAAAAATTTCGCAACTCATATAGATCTCAAAAATTATTTTTAATTCAAAATAATTTTTTATTCGAAATAAATTTTTTTTCTAAAAATTATTTTTGATCAAAAATTGTTTAAGTCAAAAAATAAAATATTTTTTGAAACACTTAATTTTTAATCTTATTAAAGATGAGTACACAGAAAGTGACGAGTATCAAAATTCCACAATTTGATAAAGAACACTACAATTTGTGGAAGCACAAAATGCTACTATTCATTGGGATTGCCAATCCCAAGTATGCATTAGTATTGGCCAAAGATGTTGAACCCCCAATGATAGTTATTCTCGAACACGAGATAGATGGGGTCGTAATTCCTCACAGACAATTTTTGAAAAGTCCAGCAGACTATACAGAAGAAGAAACAGAAGTTGTATCCCTGAACAACAACCTCAAACACATATTGATTGAATCCCTGGACTACGTCATATATAATCACGTGGTCAATTGTAAAAATGCAAAACAGATATGGGAAACAATTGAGATTATCAATGACAGGACTGAGGAAGTCAAAGAGAATAGACTAGAAATCCTGACCTCCCAGTATGAGCAGTTTAGATCCAACCCTGGTGAGGGTATCTCTGAGGTGTTTCATATATTGAATAAACTGATAAACGAGTTCAACATGAATGGAAAATACAATCAGAATGAGGAGGTAAATAGGAAGTTTTTGCTAACCTTACCCGAGTATCTGGAACACAGAATCGCAGCAATCCTGGAGTCTAGGGATATGAAGGAGGTAACCCTAGAAAGACTATAAGGAGTATTAAAGACATATGAATTGGAACAGATCCAGACCAGAGAAATGTATGGTAGAGGTAAGGTTCTGAGTTCCTCTAAAGCATTGATAGTGGAAGCACCAGAAAAGATGGAAGTGAAGGATGTTGAACCTTCTAATAGTACAATAGAGTATGTGGTTCCAGAATTTGGACATACTTCAGATAAACTAAACTTGCAAAACAGGTATGAACCTTCTAGCTATGGTTGCCAGGAGGTTTGGAAACATGAGATTCAGAAGAAACTCCTCCTACAGAGTTGAACCAAATTTTGGAAGGTTCCAAAAAGGAGGGTCTTTATCAGCTATATCAAAAAGCGGCTACAAGACCAGCTTAGTTGATAGAAGCAAGTTTTGTTGCTTCAACTGCAATGAGCTAGGCCACTTCGCAACAGAATGCAAGAAGCCTAAGCAAGGGAAGAAGAGAGAGTCTTGTGAAAATCTCAAGGAGAAGTATGATGCACTAGTGAAAAAGCATCAAGGAAAGTCTTATCTAGCAGAGGGCAAAAGCTGGGATGACTCATACAATGATGATGAGGAAGAGCTAGAAAATCTTGCTCTTATGGCCTTATTCGAGGAATCGCTGTCTCCCACCTGTCAAAAAGGAATAGATATAAATCCTTCTTGCCCTAAAAGGTTTGCTTTGCTAGGTAAAGAACTAGATGGTGAAAGAGATAAAGTTAAGAAACTAATTCTAAAAAACAAAGTTCTAACTAATGAGAATGATGTTTTAAAATTGATAAAACGAAAAAATGACAAGTTGAATGAGGACTTAGCTTTTCAAGTCAATAGAATCAGTTGTTATGTTAAAGTTGAAATTTATTTCAGAAATCAAATAGAGGAAGAAAAGAAGAAGTGTATAGCCTATAAGAATTCCTCTTATATTGTAAAAAACCTAGTTGACCAATAGGAGATAAACCAAAAAGTTGGAATAGGCTTCGAGTACAATAAATCAGTAGGAAATCCAAGCAACATAACCCATTCAGAAAAACTGCTGAAGAAAGGGGTATCCCACATGTTGTTAAAGTCACACATAAACCTCTTTTCATAACACCTATAGTTGAACCAATCCTTGAGAGCTCTATACAGATTGCTTATGAAATGCAGTTAGAGGATCTCCGAGAAGAGAAGAAAAGAGAGGGACAGGCTAAGGACATACAAGAAGTTAATGTCCAAAAAGGGAAGAGTGCACCTCAGACACCAGTGAAAGATGTGGGAACTTCTAAATCGCTCAATCCTGGTATATGTGCTAAAGACTTAAAAAATAATGTGAACAGACCTAATACGTTTGTTAATAGTAGGAATAATAACAACATATATCATTCTACTGAGAACTTTAAATCTGCTGATAAAGTTGAAGTAGAAATTGTTAAGCCACCTAATGTTTTGAATAACATGCCTATTATTGATGAATTTCATAAACCTTGTGGTATTTTAAATCGTATGTTATGTGCTTTTAATGCTATGACTGCTTATTTCAAACGCATGATTGCTAAGAAAGATAACATGACACCTAGACAACACATCAATAATAAATTTGCAAAATCCAAGACTGCGATTCCTTCACCTGTCAAGAAGGAAACATATATTTCTAAGTCTAAACAGAAAGTTGTTAAGACTGTGTATAGGCAGGTAGGTACAGTCAAAGAGGATGATGCTGTTATTCGAAAAGGATCTGTTGTCAAAGCTGACAAAGGTCAATTCTTTAAGTATGTCGGACCCAATCAATTTTGGGTTCCGAAGATGAATTAATATTTTGATATTTACAGGGAGTTAAACAGGTAAACCGGGTTATATGGATCCTGGACAGCGGATCTTCAAGGCATATGACCGTAGATAGAGCCCTGCTATCAAATGTGGTTGAAAGAGCTGGCCCAATTGTCACCTTTGGAGATAACAACAAAGGAATGACTACGGGATATGACAAGTTAAATACTGGAAATGTTATCATTGAAAACGTTTCTTTAATGGAAGGACTTAAGCACAATCTACTCAGTGTCAATCAATTCTGTGATAAAGGATACAAAGTAAACTTTATCAAGGAGAAGTGTTTAATAGCTCATTCTAAAGACGACAAACTGGACTTACGTAGAGTAAGGAAAGGAAACTTATACGTAGGCGATCTCAACTCAGGAACTGAAGATGAAGAAAACTGTTTCTACTCAAAGTCTTCATCAGAAGAAAACTGACTATGGTACAAGAAACTCTCACATCTGAATTTTAAAACAATGAACTCTCTAGTCAAGAGGGATTTGGTAAGAGGACTACCTCCGATGGAATTTACACAAGAAGGATTGTGTGAGGCATGTCAGAAAGGGAAGTCAAAGAAAGCAAGTCACAGAGGCACAAACACTACAAATATCACTGAAACACTCCAACTCCTACACATGGATTTATTTGGTCCAGTCAATATTATGTGTATGTCAAGGAAGAAATATGCCTTAGTGATTTTAGATGACTTCACAAAGTACACGTGGGTTTTATTCCTAAACTCTAAGGATGAAACTCCATAATTGGTGATTGATCATGTAAAGCTGATTGAGTTAGATTCAAAGTTATTTGTCTAGGCAATCAGATCAGATAATGGAATAGAATTAAAGAATGAAATTCTGAATAACTTCTGCTAAGACAAGGGGATAACAAGACAATATTCGGCACCAAGAACTCTGTAACAGAATGGAGAATCATCAAGATCAAACCTACCAAGGGAAAAGATATGGTGCAAAGATCATCCTTTTGAATTGATCATAGGTGATCCAGATATTGGAGTTAGAACCAGAAGTGCAACTTGAAATGAAGGTTTATTTTCAGTTTTTCTATCTCAAGAAGAACCCAAGAAGATTGAAGATGCATTAACTGATCCAGATTGGGTTCTTGCCAGGCAAGAAGAGCTCAATCAATTTGAGAGACAAGAAGTCTAGACACTGGTACCCAGGCCTAAAGATAGATCTGTTATTGACACTAAATGGGTATACATGAACAAGTTAGACGGTGATGGAATTGTTACAAAGAACAAAGCCAGACTGGTGGCAAAGGGTTACACCAGTTGCAAGACTTGAAGTTATCAGGATATTTCTAGCATTCGTAGCACATTCCAATTTCAAAGTCTATCAAATGGATGTGAAAAGTGCATTTATGAATGAAGAGTTAGAAAAGGAAGTATATGTGGAACAACCCCTGGCTTTGAAAATCTAGAGTTTGCTGATTTTGTGTATTTTCTATTTAAAGCTCTCTATGGACTCTAGCAAGCACCGAGGACATAGTATGACACTTTCTTTGAGTTTTTACTTGAAAATGGTTTCATTAGAGGTGTCATAGATAAAACTCTCTTTTATAAATTGCATGAAAAAGATATAATATTTGTCCAAGTTTATATTGATGATATTTAAACTGAGTAAGACTTTTTATAAAAATCGGCAAGATTTTTTAAAAGTCTTACCGAGGGTTATATATATTTTTACTTGAACATTTTTTCTTTATTATCAAAAGTCTTACTCAGTTTTGATATACATACACATAATCTTTTACTTACAACTGCAGATCTCAAGAAAGACCTTTTACTTACAACTGCTAATCATCGTGATTACAAGCTTTGAGCTTGCTTAGTTTGTCAAAATCGATTAAAACTTACCGAAACTCTGCCCATTTTTTTTGAAACCGATTGTGGACTGAATCAGAGTGGTTTAGGTGTTATAAAATCGATTAGGGGCTTGTTGCTGTTAAAAATCGATTTATTTGGGTGTTTTTTGATTAATTAGGGTTTTGTTAATCGAATTTTAGTTGTAATTTTTGAATTAAGGGCTAATTAAATAATAAATTAATTTAAAATCCAAATTAATTAATTATAATGGCTGCTATGTTTGTAATTGCCAAGACGAATTTTGTTGGGTACTTTGATCTGGTAAATTGCAAAGAGGCTAGGTTTAAGCCTTGGATTCGCTTCATGAATGAACATTCTTTGGTGAGAACTTCAATTACCCTGAACACTCCTCTACTAATTGAACCTCTCAGAGCCTTATATTCAACAACAAAGAATATTTCTAATGACAGGCTGGTTCAATTCACATTAAGAATTGGAGAGACAGAGTACATCATAGATGAAGTTGATGTAAACAGAGTGTTAGGGTTCCCGACAGATAATTTCGAGACCCTGCCAATAGTTGAAGACATAACAAAATTCTTACAATCAATTCACTATCAAGGGACAATAAACCTAGTAAAGTTGTCGAAATCTCAGTTATTGGGTGAATGAGATTACTTTTTCGACACTTTAGCCAAAGTATTTGTACCAACCATGAAGAGCAACTTCCGCAACATCTCAACTCTCCTTCAAGTCATTGGATTTTCTGTGGCCCACAACCGAAGAATAAATTTTGGGAAGCTGATCCTGACAGATTATCCAAGGTTTCTAATGCTCTTGATGAATCATTTTCTGTCAGATGAGGACAAAGCAAGATTTGCTAACAGCCTAATGGAAGAATCCCCTACAACCCAGAAGAATTTGTTCAAAAGGCTGAGAAACAAGAAAAAGTTTGAAGGGGTAGCCATAGAAACAATAGAATATATGGCTAGCAGTCTCAATCAGATAGCCAATCCAGCACAGGCTCAACCGCATCAGCAAGAGCCGGAACAAGTGCAAGAGGAAAGTTCTGCGCAGCTCCTACTTGAAGCTGCTCATCAGGCAGAACAAAAGGCATAGGAACATCATGTAATATCTTACACCCTGGCTTCTAATTTCCTACCTATAAATATATCTACTACACCTTTAAATATATCTGTGGAGGACTATGATTGTGGTATTATAATTAAGAACTTCGGGTATGAACTTGACAACACATAGGTTCAATCCCAAGCTGAGATAGAACCTCAAAAAATTTCTCCTTCACCAACTTCTTTAAGTCATATCAGAAAAAGGAAGAAACCAGTTAGAAAAATAAGAGGTAGATGTATCACAATGAGTGAACCCGTAGCTCTGTCTCCACCAATAAAAAGATCCAAAATTCAACCTGAGACAACTGCAGACTCATCCTTATCCTCTCATTGGGATATGGACTTTGATATGACAATACAACAGTCTCTGGACTCACTCGATCAACCGGGTGATTCTATTGAAATTTGCCATCCGGCCGCGGCACCCTGTGAAGAGTCACGCATACTGCTAACACTCACACTAGCAGGACCTCCACTTGAAGAAACACAATCAGATGAGGGCACATCAATAAATGAAGAAAATGTTTTTGAAACAAACTTGTCGGATGCCACATTTACAGTGGACCAAGACATTTTTTATGCAGTGCAGTATCAAGTGCCATTACAGGTATTGATGGGCACCACAGACTCTAACGAGCCATTCACTACATTGTCTAAGGTGGTGACCCCCTGGATTTATTACATCCAGTTCCTTTAAAGGAAGTTCTCGAATCCACTAGTGGATTTGAGAGGCAACCACTCTGTAGAGGGAGTTGGGACTCCATTCACGGAGTAGCTACGTCAGTAACGGAGCCACTTTAAGTTAATCTTGTTGAGAACGCGCCTTCACCGACTTCAGAAGAACATTACGAGTCTTCAAAAGCTAAGTGAAACACATGCACATAGTTTAAGTGAATCAAACAAGACTGCAAGTGAGGTGAGTGCACACATACACACACAGTGAACTATTATAAAAAATGGAACCTCTCCAGAAAGAAATGTAGATTGTTCAAGCTGAGTTGGTAAAGGTAAAAGCACAAGTAGAAGAGAAGTCTGCATCTGCCTCTGTAACAGAACAGCTGACAATCGTGCAGAAAGATGTTGAAGATGTCAAATCCTCCATTCTTCTGAAAATTCAAGATATCCAGAACGTGAAAGTCTCATTGCTAAGGATATGAAAGAAGTAAGCTCATTACATGACAAAATTGATGAGGTTGAAAAAAGGTTGACTCTGACGGTTATTGAAAATGAAAAGATCTCAACAAAACGATTCAGTAAGCTGGATGATGGAATGGCACATCTGAATGAGGGAATGATGCAGGTCTATCTGACCATGTAGAAACTTGTTACATCTTTTGAATCTCCTAAATCTATAGAGGATCCCTCAACTAAGTAGGAGAAAGAAAATAAGAAAGTAGTTGAAGATGAAGAGGCTACTGAAGATAAAGGCAAAGGCAAATCAAAGCTGTATTCTGAAGAACAGTTTGAATCTAATGTTCCTGTACCAGAAGAAAAGTACTATGCTGATGAGTAATTTATTGATGAATCCTTCAAACCTGACTACTGTAGAGCAGAAGAAGAAGATGCCTTTGATGAGGAATTTCTATTTCCAAAAGAGAAATAATTTGATCCTGCCTATGAAGAGGCCATGAGAAAATTGAAAGAAGACATTAAGGCGAGCTATGCTAAAACTGAGAAATTAAAAGCTCTAGTCAAGGAAAAAGCACATGCTGAAAGGGAAGTAAGTCAAGAAAAATAGAATGTTTGGGTTGTTGCTATAAGAGAGAAAGAGAATGATGTGCAGCTAAAAATTGGGAAGAAATGGGACATAGCAAGAGAAATCATGGACAAACTACAGAAGGGTCCATTTGAAGACAAACATCTTAAGTCAATCATTGAGCGTCTGGAAAATTAAAATGACAACATTGATAACTTCATGAAAGCACTAAAAGAAGAAATGGACTATATCACTATCATAATGGATCACATTCTTGAAGACTGACAAATATTAGTCTACACTCACCATTCAAAATCTCCTTAGAGTTCTTCAGACAGAGAAGTTTATCAGTGATATGGACATTGTTAAATAAAGTCAAAAAAAGTTCAGAAGAGAATGAGCTTCTAAGAGATAGGCTTAGAGACTTCGCGAAAACTGTTAGTCCTCAAATTCTATATGACCCTTATAAAGTAAGATTCTTCTCTAACAAGCTATATCAGATCTTGAAGCTAGACGAGGAGTCATTGAAGGGCTATACAGTCAAATTCATGATTGAAGTTGAGAAGATGCTAAGGTCGAAAGGTTTCAAATCCCAAGCCAAGCTAGATGCTGCACGGAAGATCAGAAGCTACTGCTTATCTAAAAAGATTCCATCTTACATCAGGCAAATGAAGAAGATAGATACAAGTCATCCATTTGATGTAGAAGAAGAAGCAGTAGATCCTATTTAGTTAGAAGTGTTGTTTCAGTTAGCAAAGGCTGAAGATAAAAGATTGTATGGAGAATCCACTACAATGGAATAATTAGTAACTGAAGAGGTACCAAGGACACCGGTGCATAAAGGTTCAAACCTAGAAGAAGGTGAAGTTGATACATCTGAAGACTGAAGATTTAGATAGGTCAAGATAAAAATGATTTAATATTTGTTCGGTACTAGAGGAACATCTATCTTGTATTTATCTTTCAAAACATGAATCTGGAAAATTATTAAATATAATAACAGAACTTTTTATTATTTATAATTTTTACATGTCGTATTATTTTCTTAGTTGTTAGTTGAGTTATCCTCTAGAAATTTGTGTGTTAAATGTTTAACAACAAATATGGGGAGATTGAAAGGCATATGACTAGGCCTTTTTGTAATAATTAGATGGAAACTCAACACAAAAAAGAAACAGAAGTAAATAATAAATATGATAATAGGAATCAAGACAAACCAAGTCAACTAGACACAAAGAATCCTATAAATCAGAACTGTTCTAATTAAGCTACTACTTATCACCGGAAGAAGTTCATTTATATGTTCAAGCGTAAAAAAGTAGTATTTCAGAAGAGTTCAGAAGATACCAAGTGGCTACTTCAGCAGATTCCAAGAAAATAAAATATTGAAGACAAAGCGAGAAGCAAGAACAAGATAGAAGATCACAACTATTAAAGTTAGAAGGTGAAACCTATTTATTTAGTATGACACAAATGAACCAGACAGCACATTTGTGTGTCAACTAATTAAATAAATATTTATCACATAGCTCAAGTGATTTTCAGACAGAAGACAGGAAGATTGAAGTCAAATCTACAACGGTTGTGCAGTGAAGAAACTAAAATTAATTCTACTATCAAAAGTTAATTAATTATTTAATTTATCTACTTAAATTAATTCACCTTGAATTAATTTAATTTATAAATTATTTAATTAAAAATTGGTGGAATTAATTAAGTTAAAAGAACATTTAAATTAACATTTAAAGATAGTCTTGCTGTACTATTATAGAAAGTGCTATCGAATTAAATCGGTAAGACTTTTTAAAAGTCTTACCTAATTAAATCGATAAGACCTTTTAAGAAAGTCTTACCGAATTAAATCGGTAAGACATTTTAAAAGTCTTACCGAATTAACACGGTTAGACCTTTTCAAAAGTCTTACCGAGTTTACGTTTGTCTCGACAAGACTTTTCAAAAGTCTTACCGAGTTTCTGAAAGTCTTACCGAGTTTAAAAGTCTTGCCTAACTTATTTAAAAAGTCTTATAGGCTAATTTATAGAGCCTTTTGATTTTTTAAATAAGTTTTATTCAAAAGTCTTGCTAGCTTTTTTTCTCTATAAATATGAGAAGATTGTCTTCATTATCAAGAGATTGAAAAACATTCAAATTTTAGAAATTTGTATTCATTGTATTATTAATAGATTTCTGTGCAAGTTTGGAATATAATTGCTAAACCCGAACACGTCATGTCTGAAAGTGGTTTGTGATCTCAATTCTCGATGATCTCTTCTTTCAATTCTCGATGATCTCTTCTTGATTTACAATACCCTATATATATATAGGAATGATACAACCCCGGAATTAGGAAATGATCTCTCCAATATTTACAATGAATGAGAGAATATAATCTAGTCCTAAATTATAGGCATAACCAATCAATTCCTAAATTATAGGCATAATCTTCTGCAAATAATATTCACCGGTTAAGACTCCCCCGCAGTTTGAGCGGGCGGAGGACTGACGCTCAAGCTGGAGCGAAAGGACTGGAATAACTATCGAGCCAGCCCTTTAGTGAAAATGTCTGCGTACTGAAAAGCAGATGGCACATGTAGAACCCGAATCTGGCCGACTTTAACTTTCTCTCGAACGAAGTGTATATCAATCTCTATGTGTTTGGTTCGCTAATGTTGAACCGGATTGTCTGACATGTATACTGCAGAAACATTATCACAATAAATCACAGAGGCCTGCCGTAGAGGAACATGTAGCTCAAGAAGTAAATTACGAAGCCAAGTGGCTTCTGCAACAGCATTGGCCACCCCCCGGTACTCTGCCTCCGCACTGGATCGAGAAATCGTAGGTTGCCGTTTAGAGGACCAAGAAATCAAATTATCACCAAGGAAGACACAATATCGACTGGTGGAGCGACGGGAGTCTGGGCAACCTCCCCAGTCGGCGTCTGAGTAGGAAACCAGAGAATGTGTATTGGTCTTGCCAATGCGTATTCCATAATCAATTGTGCCCTGTAAATATCGTAGGATGCGTTTCAGGAAAGCAAAGTGAGGATCCCGTGGTTCATGCATGAAAAGGCAAATTTGTTGAACAACATAGGAAATATCCGGACGGGTAAATGTTAGGTACTGTAATGCTCCTGCAAGGCTGCGATATAAAGTGGGGTCATGAAAGAGAGGACCATCAGACGCACTTAGCTTAGCTGACAAATCAACCGGAGTGACACATGGTTTATAAGAGGACATGAAAGCACGAGTGATGATGTCCTTAGTATACTGAGACTGATCCAAGAATAAGCCACTAGATTTCCTAGTGACTTTGATCCCTAAAAAATGATGCAAATGACCTAAATCTGTCATGGAAAACTCTCGTGAGAGCATGCGAATAATGTCCTGTAATAACTCATCAGAAGATGCGGTGAACACTATATCATCTACATAAACAAGTAAATAAGCAATCTGAGTCCCGCGGGAGAAGATAAACAGGCAATTGTCACACACACTGCTGCGGAAACCTTGTGATAGAAGATGAGTAGCAAATCGGGTATACCAATCCCTAGGCGCCTGTTTAAGTCCATAAATGGACTTTTTCAATCTGCAAACAAAGTGAGGACAACGTCTATCTACAAATCCCGTAGGCTGATGCATGAAAACAGTTTCATTTAAGTTTTCGTGTAAAAATGTGTTCTTGACATCAAGTTGATGAATGGGCCAAGAACGAGAAACTGCAATAGATAAGACCGTCCGTATGGTAGCCGGTTTAACAACTGGACTGAAGGTGTCCTCACAATCAATGCCAACTGTTTGGGATTTCCCATTAACTACCAAATGTGCTTTGTACCGTTCAACTGAAACATTGTTATCACGGGTGAAACGACGGACGGACAATAAGTTTTTAATGACTTGTGGACTGTAAAGTATATTGGGAAGGACGTAGGTTCGGTTTAAAATGGGAAGGAAGCCAGTGCCCGAACCCTCAATTGGTAAACAATGTCCGTTGCCGACTAATAGTTTAGTGTTAACAGGAAATGAGTTAGGGTGTCGAATCATACCTCGATTTTCTGTGACATGGCGTTCAGCTCCAGTATCCATGATGAGGCTGTTTGGATCTGTGTATTGGAGCTGCATAGTGTTGAAAGCTTGGCTGAGATCCGAAGGGCTCAGTGCGTCATACCCAGTTGGCGGAGCTGTATGTGCAGGTCCGTAAGGCTGCAGACTAGGATAACCTGCATAATGAGCTGTTGCGGGGATGTTCTGAGGCTGATTTGGACACCATGCATTTTGGGTCGGGTATGGGCACGGTGGGGTATTCCACCAAGCCCACTGTGGGTATGGCTAATGCTGATTAGCAGGTGTAAAAGACCAAGTATTCCCCGTAGGGTTTCCCCGATATCCGCGGCCTCGACCCCTTCCATGGTGATTGTTTCTGCCCCGACCATGGCCCCGATAATTAGACTGAAAATAGACCGGATGAGGCTGATTGTTGGTATTCAATTGCTGTTAGGTAGGAGCAGGTGGCGTCGGAGCTGGTAGGGGCGAGTTGGTCTGGGCAGTCGGTGTAACAAGGACAGAAGAAGACTGTTGTTGGCGCGCGGCCTAACGGATTACCTCATCGTTCAACATTGTTTGGGTAAGATCCCAATCTGCATTCTGGGAGTTTATCAGCGCCGCAGTGGTATCAAATTCTTGGGACAACCCTCGGACCAGTTGCAAGACCAACCGGGACTCCGAGACGGGCTGGTCAACATCGGTTAACTGGTTCGCGAGATCTTTGAGTTATTTGCAATAATCATCAACTGAACTGCATGCCGAGAGGGTGAGGTTGACGAACCTGGTTTCAAGGGCGGCCGCTTTGGCTTTCTTGTTGCTGAGGAGGATACGTTCCAGTTTCAGCCAAGTATTCCGAGCCGTGGCTTCGGTGTCAAGAATACGAGTGAGCAGATCATCTGAAACGGTACTGTAGATCCATTGGGAGACCAAAGCATCACGTTCTTTCTATGCGGGATATTCGGAATCCGTGGATTCTGGAGGTGGGGTGGCGTCAATGTGGTTCAGGACACGGTAGGCAATGGCGTGAAACTTGAAAAGTTTCACCCAAGAAGAGTAGGTAACGGTCGTGCCATCTAGGGTTCTTATCTTGGATTGGATATTGGTTACGGAATAAGCAGGGTGTAGGGCTATAGGGTTCGTCATGGTTATAGGGTTTGATGTTTGTAGCTAGAGGGACAGAAAGAAAAGAAACGTTTAGGAAGAAGAGAGCCGTAGCTCTGATACCATGAAAGTGGTTTGTGATCTCAATTCTCGATGATCTCTTCTTTCAATTCTCGATGATCTCTTCTTGATTTACAATACCCTATATATATATAGGAATGATACAACCACGGAATTAGGAAATGATCTCTCCAATATTTATAATAAATGATAGAATATAATATATTCCTAAATTATAGGCATAACCAATCAATTCCTAAATTATAGGCATAACCAATCAATTCCTAAATTATAGGCATAATCTTCTGCAAATAATATTCATCGGTTAAGAATGTCGAATTCGTTCTAGATCACTTTATCAATTATATACACTTTTCATCAGATTAATTTTGTAATACTTTTCAAGTTAAAATCATATCTTCTACTTGAACTGTATTTCATTAAAATTAATATTTCGTGATTAATTAAAATAATATTTTTAAATCCAAAATTCCTTGACAATTTTATATATTGTATTCAACATCCCTTCTACAATATCAGGGACCAACAGATTTTCAGAAGTGTTAAAGATTCAGTATAAAAGTGTCACTAGAAGATTTCAGTGTATTAGCATTGATTGAAGATAGACAGTGTTCGAAGCATAGGAATTTAAAAGAATTGAAGACAGGGTAAAGACAAAGGTTAAAGAAAACAACTGTAGTCTTGAAGTTATACTCACTGAAAGAAGTTCATTTATTCGTTCAAGCATCGGTGAAGAACAAAGAAGTAAGTATTCAAGATTGCAGTAGTAATGAAGACGTTGTCTAAGTACAAGAAAAGATTTTAGTGAAAGTATAATGTTTATTTATAATCAGTCTTCGAAGCAATAAAGAACTACAACATTCTTGGCATTTGATTTTAGTGAGAATATGAAGATCAAGATCAGTGTTAGTCATTTGTGAACCAGACCAGTGCACTAAGTGTCAACACAAAAGAATTGGTCAACATGTTTATTATACAAGAAGAATTGACAGGAAGTCTAAGTATATGCATTGAAGTGGTAAAAATATTCTAAGTCATACATACATGGTGAAGAATTAGACACATAGCTCTTAAAGTGTGAAAAATATTCTAAGTCATGAATACATGGTGAAGAAATTAGACACATAGCCATATAAGGCAAGAAAAGTCGACACATAGCTCTTAAAGTGTGAAAAATATTATAAGTCATGTATACATGGTGAGGAAATTAGACACATAGCTTTACATGGAGCATAGAATTCGACACATAGATGTCTTGGTTGATAGAAAATATTCTAAGGCATACTAGAGTGATGAAAAGTCGACACATAGCTAACATGGAGAAGAAAAATCAGCATATAGCTTTACATGAAGCATAGAATTCGACACATAGATGTCTTAGTTGATAGAAAATATTCTAAGGCATACTAGAGTGATGAAAAGTCGACACATAACTACCATGGAGAAGAAAAATTGACACATGTGTTTAACACACTTCAAAATAGCTAAGGCAAACATACAGGGAGCTAGGAATCGACACATGTACTTCCCTCAAGGCTAGATTATTTTCTAAGTACTCTATACAAGGCAACACACTTCGACACGTAGAGAATTATCCAAGGGTCAACTCAAGTCAACATACATGGAAGAATTAGTTGACACTTAGAAAATAGTTAAATTATTGTAAAGCCTACACTATATAAACAAATGAATCTAATTCATTTGGTGTGAGTGAGAATACACATAAATAAAAAGAGATATAGAGAGAAACTAAAGCCGGAGAAGAAGAGATACAAAGCCATACACATACCTTCTTCACCGGAGTTTTATAATCTAGCCGGTTCATTATGTTGTAAATATATAGGGCTATTATAAAACACTCTCTGTTAGATTGATTTCCTTTTTCTAAATTCACTGATCTATACTTTGCAATAGGAATCAGTCATAACTCTTTGTTGTAGCGAAGAACTAATTTGTTCTTCGAAAACCGGTTCATTAAAACCATGTGTAGCACCCCCTCTGGGTTTATATATGAAAGATATATTCCCCGAACTTTGTCTCATTTAATTACTCACTAATTTTCTAGATCTTAATTGTTTATTCATAAAAATAGAAAATTAGTAAGCCGGCCTACTAAACACTACAAGGACTCGAACCACTAACTGAACTCTAAATTATTTATCCGTAAAAGATTCGAAAGAATTTTTTAATTTAGTAAGTATCGTATTCAACCCCTCATCTACGATACTTCCGAGACCTAAAAAGGAGAAAGAAAAGAAATAGTAATGCACAAGGGGTACACACCTACAAAGCCAAATGAAAATTTGGTGGAGCCTTCAGTTTCTTCTGTTGATGTGTCTCAGATAAATGCTCAGACACAACCCCATTCACTATCTATTCCTTCTCCTCAATCTCCTTCAAAATCCATTTCTTCAGAAACATTGATGATAGATAACATTAATGTTTCAAATTCACCCTCTTTGGAACTCAGGGTGGAGCCAAAACTCTCACCTGAATCACCAAATAAGGTTAACACCTTGGTTGATCAGTAAAATATTGAAAATTCTCCTAAGTCAATGGATATTACTCAATCAACTGATATTATTCAACATCCATTGACTAACACACTTCCATCGATAGATATCCTTACATCCATTGATGACCTCCAATCACCTGATATTCATCAATCGATGGATATTTCTCATCCATCTATTGGCACTTCCATTCCAGTTACTGAACCATCTATTGAAACAATTCAAGTGTCAAATACACTTTTAAGATTGAGTGGAGTGGGTGAGGTCTGTGAGAGGCAATGTTTGCATACCTTGGCAAAAGGAGAAAGTGTGAATGAGAGGCCCTCAACTTCTTCTGAGGAGGCAAAAGGAGAGGGTGTGAGCAAAGAGAGTTCCACCTTAGTAGGTGATGCAAAAGGAGAGCATAGTGAGGGAGAGGTGAAAATCCAGGATGAGATCCTGATGCAAGAAAAGAGAGAAGAGAGTGAGAGAGAAAAGAATATAGAGAAACCAAGTTCTTTATCTCATGAAGCATCAACTTATAAAACTGAGCAATTTGCAGCTGAACTCACCCAAGAGTTGGGGTTGGAGTTAGGGGGAGAGGGAGGTGATGGAGAGCATGGAATTCCTGCAAGAATTGCAGATGCCAACAAGGAGGTGGATGATGAGGTTGAATGATGCTGATACTTTTCAACACAATGATCTTCACTACCAAGAATTTGTAGCAGGCACAAATCAAGAGGCTGAAAAGATGTTAAGGTTGGTCCAATCTGAAAAAGATTTCAAGAGTGTAAAGGAGAATTTAGCCAGGATGCCTAATGATATTTCTCACATGAATCCTGAGGATTTTGAAACAGATGAAGATGATGATCTGATTGATCCAGACATGGAAAATGATGAAATTAATCTTAGAGACACTAAAAAGGCCATTCTTTCACACTATAGAAGATCAATGATTGAAACCAATGTGGAGGATCCTGTCCATAGAAGAATTCTCAACTTCTACAATGACAATTTAAAAATCTAAAAGACGCATGTCACAGGATCTAGGAATGAATTGAAGAGTTTAAAGCTTGATCTAGATAGTGCCAGAACACACTTTAACTCTACCATTGACTCTAGGATCATTCTAACCATGATAACAAGAATCAAGCAAAGGCTTGACACTGAGTCTACAACCAAAGACAAAGTTGTATAGATGGAGAAAAGTGTGAATGCCATAGAGGTCAGTATAGAGCAGATTCTGTCAAATCAAGTAACCCAAATGAAGTTAATGAGCAGACTCTTGGAAACACCTCTTATCTCTCAATCCTTAGAGCAAGAACCTGTTGTTGATAACAAAAAGAGGGAGAAAAATAAAGAGATAAGGAGGGAGATTGAAGTTATGGTTTGGAACACATAGAATGCCATTAAAAAGAAAGACCCAAAGAAGGCATTCGCTCAATAAATTATAAGGCAATTTGATTCCATTGCTAGCAAAAATAAGGAGATTGATGCACAAGAGCCAATTTCCTTAATGCCAAAAATTCTTGAAGCTGTGAAGAAAGGAGAAATAAGGATGGATGAAGGTAGCTCGAAACCTGGTGATTGAAAAGTCAAAGGAATCCTAATTGAATATGGAAAGAAGAAACGAAAATCCATCACATATGAAGGAGACAAGCTATTGGGAAAGGCAATAGTTGTTGGTATAAAAGAAAGGGAACAACAAGAAAAAGTTATAGAAGATTTAGCCATTCCACTTTAAAGACAATTTGATGAAGAGAATGAGAGAATTCTAGAAGCCAGAAGAAAAGTAGTTGAGAAGAAGCCAAGGTCAAAATAAAGGGCTATGAGAACCTCTAGAGTAAAAAGAAAATTAAATGTTGGAGTTGAAGGAGAGAAAGTAAAAAAGGAAAGAAAGACAGAGATCAAAGACCAAGCCTCTGGCAGTAATCAACCAAGGGAAATTGATGTATTCAAAACCATGCCAAACAATTTTGTCTCAATCAAAATTGAAAGGATGACTGCAGTTAAAGGCCAAAGAAAGATGGATGTTGATCTACTTCACATTGATTATGAAGATGGATCTCCTTCAACTTACACATTCAAAAAAGTCATGGAACAAGGCTATGGTACCCTAAGGAAGATATACACATTGCTCAATAGGAAATATTATCTCACTGAAGATCTAGGAAAAGAAATTCTGGAGAAAATGAAGAAATTGAGAGAGCCACCACTTCTAGAAGAAAGGGATGACAAAATTAAAATCTGGAATCCTGAGGGAAAGAAGGTACTTCATGAACCTTTATACATGATGATTTATAAGGACATAGAGTGCCAAGAAAAATGCATTGATATCTATCAAGAATTGGACAAATTTCCCAACCTGGAGTTGAACTTCCTTGCAAGTCAATTGGACTACAATGTAGAGGATGAAAGAATTCTGAGGAGATCTCTATTCAGGAAAATGGAAGAAAACTCAGATAGAGAGAATGAGCCAACGAGTAGAAGAAGAAGATAGAGAATTCAGACTCAAACTCATCAAGGCTCATCTGTTACTGGTACATGATCATTTTGTCTCTAGTTACTTTATAGTTCAATATTTTTATTCTCTCTAGATTGATTACACTTAGGGGTTCTGTTATCATCAACAGAAAATTTATGTATATTCCTGACATTCATAAATATGGGGAGATTGTTAGGAATTATGAGTTTTGATGACAACAAAGTTCTTATAATTAAAATATAGAATCCATTTTAATTGTAACTGATCAATGGATATAAGACTTATAGATATCCATTGACAAGGAAACTATTTACCAGTTGAAATTATTCATCAACTAATAAAATGGAGTGTAGCAGTTGATTCATGTTTCTATTTTATCAATTGATTATAATATGTTGACGGATGCCATAATCTAGTCAACTGATATCTATTTGACTTCAATTGATAGCTCTTTAACTGATGAGAGAATGACTGACAAATTGTAAATATTCTAAGTTAGAATTCTCTCAAATGAAGTGATCAACAGATATCGGAATCAATGGATAAAGACACTGTTCAATGGATAAAGGTTAACAAAGGTCAAATCAATGGATCTCCATCAACGGATGAAAGCATCAAGGCTATCAATGGACAAAGGCAGTCAATGGATAAGGAGTCGATGGATAAATTAATTATCAATTGATACATCAATTGATCAATGGATAACCTATCCATCGATGGATAAGCAAATGAAGATCACCTGATAAGCTTTACAACAATTATCAGTTGATCAAGGTTTCCCAAATTAGGTAAAGACAAAAGGAATGAGATCTTTGCAGAAACTGAATCCATGAAAGACAGTCCTGTCAGGATTGTGAAGACTTTCAAGGAAACACAGTCTTCAAGGAAAAGATCAAGACAAAGATTTTTCCAGAACAAGACAAATGCAAAGGAGATTGTGAAAAGAAGTTACAATCTATTTTAGGGAATACATTGTAAAATGTAATTTCAATTTACATTTTATCTGTCAATAAAAAAATAGATGTAGGATGTGATCGGCTATATGTAGTCTTAGCAGTTCATTGTAACATGTGTTAGTAATTGTGCTCTAGAGACAATACTTTTTATATTTTAAGGAAAATATTTATTATTAAGGGATTATGTTTTATTGATTATTATTTATTATGTTTTATTTACTGCGTAATAAATTGAAAGCATAATAAATGTCCTTGGAATTTTGATACGTATTATATATCTTTAAGTATGTGACTTAAAAATGAGATTATATGAATAGTATCTTATTCCTAAAATTTCCTAGTCGAGTATTATTATTTAAGGACAATAATAATGCACAAAGACTAGTATGTTTCTTGACAGATGACCACATCTCATTGGTCATAGGTATGGGGATACTAAAGTCAAGAACATAAGTGCATGTATCAATGCATGGCACTGGAATGACCCGCCGTGAGATTCTACATGTTAAGTAAGTGTCATAAGTAATTCTCACTGTGATAATGGTGCAATGATCCTTAGACCTGAAATCATTATATTTCTATACGAGAATTAATATACTTTGATTACATTAAAAGTTACCTTTGACCGGGTGATGATAAAAGTGGACATTGGGTATATTATGAATCGTATGAGAAATATGAATGATCTAGATGGGATTTAATCCTCCTAATTTTAGGAGTGATATTATTGGCCTCTTGTTTGAGTGAGACTATGAAATGCACGGCCGTGCTCAAATGTTGATTTGATTTTAATAGTCTACTCATCGATCAAGAAAATAAAGATTAAATTATGAAGAGGATGACACGAGACATGCCTTGAGTTTAATCTATAATATCAAGATTAAAGGGATTATATTACATGGAACATTATTCACGAAAGGTCGAATCACCGATTTATTATTATTACTTGGGTAGCAATGATGTATTACTAGATGCCGCTCATTGTTTATAATTTTAATTAGATATTAAAATTGTTGTCAACGTAATAATAACCTACAGGGTCACACACAAAGAACGCTTGAAGGAGAAATAACTTAAATTATGAATTTAAATTAAATAAGTAATTTATTTTATTTATGATATTAATTAAGTATGACTTAATTAATTATATAAATAGAATAAATGAATTACTTAAACTAATTCCAAAATTAATAATTAATTAATTAAGTGAGACTTAATTAAATAATTTAGAATTTGGATTAGTATTAATTATAATTGGATTATAATTAGAAAACTTATTCCTCTCTCTATATAATCTCTTTATGGGCTGATTTAATAAATAGAGATTTTACAAAAACCCTAGCCGCTCTGAGAGAGGAGGAAGATAGAGAGAGAAGAAGTTTTCGGGTGTTAGTACACATCAATCCTTCATGAAAAGTGTTCGTGTGGATACCGTAGAGCGTAGATCGCGAGAGCGGGATACGTGGTGATTAAACAAGCTTTGGACCTCCATTAATCTTCCATTAATGAACTGTTAAAGCTTCTAAATGTATTTATTCTTTATCTCCGAATTAAATCTTTTGTTTTCGCATGGATCTTGCGGAGGGTTTCGCTATTTTGATTTATTTTTCGCTTTTATTCTGCTGCGTTTGTGTCACGAAACCCTACAATGGCATCAGAGCTACTTGCGAAACGTTTTAATTCGGTTATGTGCTTAACAGTTTTTGATATATAAGCATGTATGCGATCTATCATGATTTTATATTGATATAATATGTATATGTTTATATATATTATGAATATATGATATTCATATGATGTATAATCATGTGATGATTATGTGTGTTGATGTATGTATATGATACATGTTTGTTCTTATTATGAGAATCGTATTCGATACGAATTCTGAAACGGCTGCCGTAGATTTTTTGAAATCTGTGTCCAATGTCAGATTTTTGCAAACGATATGTGTTTTCTGACTGGAATCGGGTCACTGAGCAATACTGACATAGTCAGCTTTGCCTATGTAAGCTATTAGATGTCGTTACAGCCCCCAAAACGGTGATTTATTATTTTCTGAAAATTATTTAATTTTCTAAATTTTTTGAATATATGTATGTATATATTATGAATATATGATATTCATGTGATGTATAATCATATGATGATTGTATGTATCACTGTGTATGTATATATGATATATGTTTGTTCTTGTTATGAGAATTGTATATGATACGATTTCTGAAACACCGTCAGATTTGGAGAAATCTGACTGCTGTGTCCGATTTTCGTAAACGATATGTGTTTTCTGACTGGAATCGGGCCAATGAACAAAACTGATAGCTAATTTATCACCGACGGGTCTGTAAGGCGTTTGACGTCGTTAAGGGCCTCGAAATAGCGATTTATTGTCTTCAGAAATCTATTTTTAATTTTCTGAAATTTCGAAATTTGTTATATATGATTATATGATATGATTATATAATATGAGATATATTATATGTGTTATATGATAGCATGGTGGAAGGTTATGGCCTAAAGACCCATAGGATAGTGGTTTTGATTTATGGTTTTGGTTTCTAAATACGACTTGCATGTCGTTTATTCATTGTAATTTAATTATCTCGAATGTAACTCGAGTTCTTCTTGTAATTTCATTAGAATAGTTTTATTTTTATTATTCAATGTAATTATCAATGAAGACTTGCAAGCAAGGAGGCGATCCAAAAGGGGATGATGGAGCAATGAAGAAAGAAGACATGTAATAGATAGTATTTTTAAAACCACCATAGACTGACCTTGATATTTCCATTAGCTTGGAAATATCATATAGGATGGGGCCATAACCAAACACGTTTAATTTACGCACATTACATATATGTATATGATTGCATGTATTGGTATGTATGCGTAGATATAATTGAAATGCATGCTTAATATTGATTAATCATGTATGTATTAGATACGACACCCATGCCATGTTTGCTTAAACAAGATAAAATCTGTAACGATTTAAGATTTTAAAATTAACAAACGATCATGAGATTCTTGTGTTTATGAAATATGGATTTTTAAAACACGGAATTAAATATGGATTTTTGATATCTATAATTGGGATTTTCTGACAAAAGCGGATATGCGTATTCGTAAGGCTGATGGGTTTTAAGTGTGACCATTGGTATCCTCCATCTACCTGGGAAATGAACAATTTAAGATGTCGATTTGAAATATTTGGTTCAAGGAAAAATTGAGGATCTCTTTATGATGTGATCATGATCGTTATAAATTTTCTAAAACCCCTTAACAAAATATTAAGTTTTACTCGGATGCTTTCCAATGAATGAATACTCATCGAATCCTAGATCGATAAGGGGAAGGACTGTCAGTGGCAGGGGACTCCTATCTATCGTGGTGACATGCGACGAATATAAACGGTTATATTCGGCCGTTGTATCATTGGGTCTAACTTAACTGAGTAGTCATAATAAGTGAAAATAAACGGTTATATTCAACTATTATGAACTTAGAAGTATAGAGTTTGGTTAAAAGTCTATTAGATAGATAAGATCAATCGTTGTTCACCAAACTATCCAAGAATTATATATGATATAATTGACAACTGTTGTCTACCTAAATAATCATTGTCTAAGGACTTCTAGTGGTTGACTTAGGACATGACGAAATATGGATCTTGGCTCACTAGAAAGAATTATGGGATATACTTTCCAAATTAATAGTAAGGGCTATTAGTTTGATAAAAATAGTGGGAGGTATATGATGATATACCATAATCACTTAAACATAATTAATATTAAATTTGCAATCTAGTTTATTTTATGCACTTTAATATTGTAGATATCAAATGATAAACACAAACAACTTCTCTATGCGATCAGTTCTTGAGAAGGACAAGTTGACGAGAATATATTTCCTTGACTGACATAGGAGCTTGAGGATCGTCCTCGGGCACCATGATATTAGTCAAATCTCTTCCCCTGCTCTTAAAGTTGAGAATGTAACATGTGCAAATCATAGTGCTTATTGGAAGCAAATTGATGTTGCGACTGATGTTTCATGTCTCATGCTCGCAAATATATGTGCTGAGCTTAAGAAGCAATACAAGCATATAGATGCTTATGAAACGATTGAGCACAAGATATATTTGAAAGGGCACTATACACTTACAAGTAGGGAGAGTGAGACCCGGTTACACCACATGTTCTAAAGATTATAGGGTATAATGAATACCATTGATATTTTGGGTTTCCAGATTGGTCTGGAGACAGTTAGATTTGATCTTACAATCTCTGGACAAATATTATTCTTATTTTGTTATGAACAATAAAGTGAATAAGATTGGTAAAACACCCATTGAGTTGCTAAGCATGTTGAGAACTGCTGAAAGTAATATGATAAATGCATGAACTACTACTATATTGATGGTAAACATAGGGAATGCAAAAGGGAAAGGAAAATGGAAAGGCAAGGAGAAGATTTGATCTAGTTCCGTTGTCAAACCAAAGTCCAATCCCTAAAGCAGACTCTAAAGTCTGAATGAGGTGTTGATAAAGAAGACGATTGTCACTTCTGTGGAAAGTTGGGAGACTGAAAATTAAACTGTCATGCTTAATTGGAAGATTGGAAGATGATGATCAATAAGGGTCAAGCTTAAGGTATCGGGTTGGAATTGGAGTAAAGATAGTTGCTCTGGTTCGAGGAACTCGTTACTTAATTTTTGGCCTATAAGGAAAATTTAGAACTTAATAATTGTTATAGCGTGCTTGCAATTGGCAGAGACATTATTTCAGTTTCTTGTTTGGACAAGAAAGGCTTTTTCATTTTATAACAATAGTTGTTTATCCTATTTTGATGATGAGCCTTATAATGTTGCACATCTAATTAACAATTTATATGTTCTAAAGTGACTCAAATCAAATATTACCTTTGGCACTGTCGCTGAGGCCATATTAATGAGAAACGCATTTCCAGAATACATAAGGATTCATTCATGGATAAGTTTGATTATGAATCATACCAAAGGATACGAATCTTGGTTTATTTGGTAAAGTGACTAAAGCTCCTTTTACCGGACATGGTGAAGGGATCATTGAATGGGTATGACTTATACATAGTGATGTATGTGGTCATATGTGTACGATGACAAAAGGTAGCTTCTACTAACTTCATAAAATTTACTAATTATTTTAGTAGATACGGATATATGTATCTTTTGAAGAACTAATCCGAATCATTTGAAAAGTTCAAAGACTATAAAGATGAAGTAGAAAATATCAAAGAAAAGTTTTTTTTATAGGAGAGATCACATCTTGTTGGACATGGTGCGATCAATGTTGAGTCAATGAATCTTCCAATTAGTTTCTGGGGTTGCACCCTGGAAACGGCTCCACATACACTTAACTGTGTTCCTACTAAATTGATTCAAAAGACTCCTTATGAGATATGGACTGATCAACGTCACAGCATGTCATTTATAAAATTTTGGGGATGTGAAGCGTTTGTGAAACGTCTAATCTCTGACAAGCTAGGACCAAAATCAGACAAATGTAATTTTGTGGAATACCCAACTGAAACAAGGGGTTATTCTTTCTATAATCCTTTCGAGAACAAAGTGTTTGTTGCTCGAACTGCTGAGAGACAGTGAGAGGATAATAGATCTCAATGAAGTTTGAGACCCACATGATAACGTTGAACCAGTGGAGGAACCTGAGTAGAATGTACAAGAAAAATAATACTGCTCAAGAAACACAGGTGTTCGTAGGTTTAGTAGGATTCGCCATGAGCCCGAGAGATAATATGGATTTCTCTTGACTCAAGATGGTGATGTGATGTTTGTGGATGAAGATGAGCCTCTCACCTACCTAGATACTATAAACACTCCAGATTCTAAGAGATGGCTGGATGCCATTAAATCTGAGATGGAATCCATGTATACTAATCAAGTATGGACTTTGGTTGATCCACCTGAAGGGGTAAAACCTATAGGGTGCTATTGGGTTTTCAAGAAGAAGACCGACATGGATGCTAATGTACAGACCTATAAGGCACGATTGGTGGCAAAAGGTTTCAAGAAAATTCATGGTATTGACTATGATGAGACCTTTTCACTAGTTGTTATGGTCATGTCCATCAGGATTTTGCTTGCTATAGCTGCTTACTGTGACTATGAAATCTGGCAAATGGATGTCAAAACCGCTTTCTTAAATGAGAGCCTTGAAGAAGATATGGATGTGTACATGACACACCCTAAGGGTTTTGTTGATATAAAGGATGCTGGAAATGTATGTAAGTTGCGTCGATCCATTTATGGATTAAAGCAGGCCTCGAGGAGATGGAACATTTGTTTTCATGAAACAGTCAAAAAGAGTTTGACTTTATTCAGAATGAAGATGAAACTTGTGTTTACAAGAAGTTTAGTGGGAGCCATGTGGCATTCCTAGTATTATATGTTGATGATATATTACTAATAGGGAATGACATTCCTTCTCTACAGACTGTGAAGACTTGGTTGAGAAATAATTTCTCAATGAAAGACTTAGGCGATGTGACATATATATTAGGGATCGAGATCTATAGAGATAGATCAAGGTGATTGATCGGCCTAATTTAGAGTACATACATTGACAAAGTTTTGCATCGATTTCAAATGCAAAGAGACTAAAATGGATATGTCCCAATGTCTCATGGGATAGTGATCTCAAAATAAAATTTGTCCTAAATCATTGGATGATAGGGACTGCATGAGTAAAATTCCATATGCGTCAGCAATTGGTTTTATAATGTATGCAATGATATGTACTTGTCCTGATGTCTCGTATGCTTTAACCATGATGAGTAGATACCGATCTAATCCAGGTGAAAGTCACTGGACGACAGTCAAGAATATTCTTAAGTACTTAAAGAGGACTAAAGATTCATTCTTGTTATATGGAGGAGATGTGAAGCTAGTTGTAAGATGTTTCAGTGATACTGGTTTCTAGACAGATAACGATAATTTAATGTTTCTGTCTGGCTTTGTGTTTTATTGAGATGTTGTATGCTGGAATGGTTCACAGCAAAGACAATTGTTGATTTTACAATAGAACCTGAGTATATTGATGCTTGTGAAGCAGCCAAGGAGGCTGTTTGGGCATGTACTTAGGAGATATCACCTAATTAATGAGATTAATGATCAAGGAGATATACATATATGTAAAGTGTATACTAATAATAATATTGCAGACACACTGACTAAGGCTTTGTCGCAGCAGAAGCACGAAAGTCACACTAGTTCCATGAGTATTGGATACTTGGGTAATTGGCTCTAGTGCAAGTGGGAGATTGTTAGTAATTGTGCTCTAGAGACAATACTTTTTATATTTTAAGGAAAATATTTATTATTAAGGGATTATGTTTTATTGATTATTATTTATTATGTTTTATTTACTGCGTAATAAATTGAAAGCATAATAAATGTCCTTGGAATTTTGATACGTATTATATATCCTTAAGTATGTGACTTAAAAATGAGATTATACGAATAATATCTTATTCCTAAAATTCCCTAGTCGAGTATTATTATTTAAGGACAATAATAATGCACAAAGACTAGTATGTTTCTTGACAGATGACCACATCTCATTGGTCATAGGTATGGGGATACTAAAGTCAAGAACATAAGTGCATGTATCAATGCATGGCACTGGAATGACCCGCCGTGAGATTCTACATGTTAAGTAAGTGTCATAAGTAATTCTCACTGTGATAATGGTGTAATGATCCTTAGACCTGAAATCATTATATTTCTATACGAGAATTAATATACTTTGATTACATTAAAAATTACCTTTGACCGGGTGATGATAAAAGTGGACATTGGGTATATTATGAATCATATGAGAAATATGAATGATCTAGATGGGATTTAATCCTCCTAATTTTAGGAGTGATATTATTGGTCTCTTGTTTGAGTGAGACTATGAAATGCACGGCCGTGCTCAAATGTTGATTTAATTTTAATAGTCTACTCATCGATCAAGAAAATAAAGATTAAATTATGAAGAGGATGACACGAGACATGCCTTGAGTTTAATCTATAATATCAAGATTAAAGGGATTATATTACATGGAACATTATTCACGAAAGGTCGAATCACCGATTTATTATTATTACTTGGGTAGCAATGATGTATTACTAGATGCCGCTCATTGTTTACAATTTTAATTAGACATTAAAATTGTTGCCAACGTAATAATAACCTACAGGGACACACACAAAGAACGCTTGAAGGAGAAATAATTTAAATTATGAATTTAAATTAAATAAGTAATTTATTTTATTTATGATATTAATTAAGTATGACTTAATTAATTATATAAATAGAATAAATGAATTACTTAAACTAATTCCAAAATTAATAATTAATTAATTAAGTGAGACTTAATTAAATAATTTAGAATTTTGGATTAGTATTAATTATAATTAGAAAACTTATTCCTCTCTCTATATAATCTCTTTATGAGCTGATTTAATAAATAGAGATTTTACAAAAACCCTAGCCGCTCTGAGAGAGGAGGAAGATAGAGAGAGAAGAAGTTTTCGGGTGCTAGTACACATCAATCCTTCATGAAAAGTGTTCGTGTGGATACCGTAGAGCGTAGATCGCGAGAGCGGGATACGTGGTGATTAAACAAGCTTTGGACCTTCATTAATCTTCCATTAATGAATTGTTAAAGCTTCTAAAGGAATTTATTCTTTATCTCCGAATTAAATCTTTTGTTTTCGCATGGATCCTGCGGAGGGTTTCGCTATTTTGATTTATTTTTCGCTTTTATTCTGCTGCGTTTGTGTCACGAAACCCTACAACATGTGTGTGAGATAGAACAAGACAAGAAAAACTTAGAAAAGTTAGAAACAATTGTATTGTTTTTCTTTGTTCACATTTCATACTTGTAAGCAGCTTGGTTATTCTAACCAATATTAATTGAAAGCAAAACATTCACTAGTGGAAAACCAATCCACTAATAATTTTTAAATTGTCTTGTTTTGTTTTCAATTTATCAGATTTTTAATCCTAGCTTAAATAGTTTCTTTACTGTGCATTTTCAAACACTTCAAACAATTTCTACAAACTTTAAATCCGCAAGAAACTTTCACATTTCTTAAAGTTTGTATTCAACCCCCCTTCTACAAACTGTGTACTTAAGGGAAATAACAAACACTTCAAATAATTTTATTATTTTATATCTTTCTAAAAAAATTGAATGTAGAGCAATAATGTATTATTAATTTTACGTCTTTTCCTCCATAAAATCAAGATTTACTATGATGTTCGGTACCGATATTTTAAACAAAATTTTTATTAGGATATGCTCATTTAGTCTATTTTTTAAATGATAAATAATTTTAATAGTCCTTACCTAAATTATATTTTTTTTGTGATTTTAAACATATTATATTATTTTAAGTATTTATTTTCGAGGTTCTATTAAGTGTTTATATTTTTATCAAATACAGTACTAGTAAGTTTTATGGATATTTAATTCCACAAAATTTTAATTTACTTTAATTATATATACAATTTAAAATTTATGTTGTTTATTATAAAACTCTATATTATATTAAAATTAAAAAATATGTATGATTTTTTTAGTATTTAATAAAAAAATCATAGATTATTCAAAATTTATTAACTATTTTATCAAATATGAGTTAAAAGAAAATTTAGAGTTGGACAAAATTAATCAAACATGAGTTCAGAAAGGATATTGATTTAGCAAAAGTAATTGATGACATAATTAATTTTTAAGTCTATTTTTTAATAAAATGGGAAGTTTTAACAAAGTTATTCTATTTAATTTATTTTTAATTTAATATTTGTTGGTCCCTGATATTGTAGAAGGGGGGTTGAATACAATATCTATAATTAATCGCGGAATATTTGAATTAAAAATATTATTTTAATTTCTCGCGAAATATTAATTGAAAAGAAATACTGTTCATGTGAAAGATATAATTTTAACTTGATTAGTATTACAAAATTAATATTAAGAAAACAGTTATATAATTGATTAAAAGTTCTAGAACAAATTTGACATGAATTGTTCGTATTTAACAATTATATCCAAACTCAGCACAGAAATCTGTGAATATTACAATGTAGACAAATTTCTGAAATTTGAACTGTTTTTCTGATCTTAACAACTGAAATAATGAGAGCAACTCCTCATATTTATAGAGGTGGAAACTCAGCATGACTCATCCTAATATGACCTTTTTCAATTAAAATTAACCCTTGTATGACTCATAAAAAGGCTGGGCATGACTTATTCTGTCGGTATGACTCAAATTAAAACTCGGTATGACTCACTGCAAAAGTGCTCGGTATGACTCATTGCAAGTGCTCGGTATGACTCATTGCAAGTGACTTCGGTATGACTCATAGATTAGCAGCTCAGTATGATTCATTGAATTCTGCTCGGTATGACTCATTCATTAGCAGCTCGGTATGACTCATTTAATTCTGCTCGGTATGACTCATTCATTAGCAGCTCGGTATGACTCATATTTCAGCAGCTCGGTATGACTCATCCTTCAGCAGCTCGGTATGACTCATATTTCAGCAGCTCGGTATGACTCATTGAATTCTGCTCGGTATGACTCATTCATTAGCAGCTCTTTTATAGTAAATCAATTCTACTTAATTTAATTAAATAATTTATGAATTAAATTAAATTCAGACTTGAATCAATTTAATTAAATAAATTAAATAATTAACTTAATTTTAATTGTAGAATTAAAATACTATTAGGACTTATTTAACTCTGTAGTCCGCTCCGAGGTCTTTCCGTCTTTTCTTTGTCTTCTGTCATAAAACCACTTGAGCTAACTGAAGAATAAATATTATTATAGATGACACACAAATGTACTGTCTGGTTCATTTGTGTCATTCTAATAAATATTCTTCAATTATTAACTTTTAAACTGTTGCCTTCTATCATTCTCATGCTTTACTTCATTATTTCTTTTCTTGAAATCTCTTTGTAGTAGGCACTTGGAATCTTCTGTATCTTCTGAATTCTTCTGAAGTACTGCTTTTCCATAAATCCCGACGCTTGAACATATTAATGAACTTCTTCCGGTATAGAGTAGCAACTTCATTAGAACACTTCTGATTTTTGGATTCTTTGTGTCTAGTTGACATTCTTCGTCTTGATTCCTGTTATATATTTATTATTTACCACTGATTCTAGATTGAGTTGAGTTGTCATCTAATTATTACAAATAGGCCTAGTCATATGCCTTTCAATCTCCCCCTATTTGTTGTTAAACATTTAACACACAAATTCCTAGAGGATAACTCAACTAACAACTAAGAAAATAATATGACATTTAAGAACTGTAAGTAAATAAATTGTTCTCTGGATCATATAATACATTTCCAGATTTCCTGAGTTAACTGAAATGAAAGATGTTTGTTCCTCTAGCACTGAACATATTATACATGTAGTATTATCTTCATTTCTCATACTCATCACTACTCCCCCTTAGGATGACAGAGATGATGTATGTTCTCTTCTTATTACCACTTCTCCTCTGTTTCTCCAACTCCTGTCTTCCCTTCTCTTCCAAGGTGAATTCAATTTCCCCTTACTTGAATTATCCAACCATTTTAATAGAGGTAACAAACATGGCATACATACAGCATTAAATCATCGCAGATATAAAAAATGCAAACTATGACATGTTATGCATTTTAGAAAATCCGGTTAATCATATTTACAAGAATCTTCTAAAATCAAATGGAATAGAATCCAAGCATGTTGTTATATACCCCTTTTTCTTGTTCAACAATTGAGTAATCCTCTTCTGGCAAAAGCCTTTGTTTACTTCTCCCCTTTTGATCTAATCCCCCTTAGTTGAACACTTTAACATTTTGGAGTAATTCTCTTAATAATTCTCCCCCTTAGTTGAGTAATCCTCTTAAAAATTCTCCCCCAATTGTAGATAGGTAACAATTGTTGGTCCTTTTCTGAAGAAATTTCCACCTTGGTTAAGTAACATTTGAAATCTGTAACAGGGAATTGGGAAAGGGATTCGGTAATTGTGCTAGTGTGTGATTTTACTTTGTGTTCCTCACAAGTGTTTCGCTCATATACTCTCTAAGTGTTTCACTCATAGAATATATATTTTCACTCTTCCTTACTTGTGTTTCACTCTTTTCTCACATCACTATATCTCTCTCAGTACGGATGACTCAGTCTTTTGTACCTGCAAGAAAGATCACCATAGCCCCTTCAAGAGAAGTCACTGGTGGTGCAATGGGGTTTCGTAAATCCCCGTCCTCAATTGAATCTATTAAAATATTTGATTTTTATAAACTGAATTACTTCAGGAATAGATTCAGTGAGTTGCTGATCATCTAAGATGATCTATTCCGTTAGGAATCCAGATATGTTCCATCTAGGGAGGGAGACAAGGATCTATAATGTAGCAAATGATCCAAGTTTTCTCCTGACGCCTGTGAAGGCATGTTGATTCAGTCAGAATCATCAATCATTCTTCCTTCCTTGATATGAAAGTTTAGAATAATTGCTACCGTCAATTCATCCTTCCTGTGACATTTCAACTGCTCCTTCTTGGTCCCTTTTTGGTCCCAAGTAAGTCCTTACATTGTTGGTCCCTTGGTGTTGGTCCCTAAAATATAAGACAAATTTGAGGTTTCTTGAAAAATGTCAGATGAAATTAACTCTTTGCTGATAGCCTTGGCTGACAGGCTGAATTCAATAGACTCACTCTGTTGAGAGAATGAACCTAGTAACAGTTTTGCCTTTTCCAAGTCTGTATCCTTTTGAGAGAACACAGATGAGCTAACAGTTGTCTCAGTTTATATATGAATCACCTTTCTGGAGACAGAGCTGTTGGTTCACTCACATCACCAACCTTATCAAATGCAATCAAGGCATTGACTCCCTCATTCTGAACAATTAGGTATGTTGTTTAATGGTTAGAGAGATGGAAGTGATAGTGTTTGTGTGTTTGGTTCTAAGATCTTGGTTAGAGATTGATGCCAATGATTAGGATCTCACTTTTAGAATCGATTAGATTAT
This sequence comes from Oenanthe sinensis, assembly GCA_028671895.1. Taxonomy (NCBI): domain Eukaryota; kingdom Viridiplantae; phylum Streptophyta; class Magnoliopsida; order Apiales; family Apiaceae; genus Oenanthe; species Oenanthe sinensis. The sequence continues at coordinate 26,762,204 of CM053806.1, forward strand.
CAATGCTCATAGATCTTTCCTACTTCTCAAAAGAGACTTGAGAATAATCAGCACATATTTATATAGAAATAAACATAAAAATAATAAAAATAAATATGCCAAAATGTAAAACAAATAATACTATACATACTTATATATATATATATAACTGATACCAATTGTTATAAACTAAAGATAATATTAAATATATTTACAGTAGTGATGCCAATAAAATAACAACGGTACAAAAATAAGGAAAATCTTTTTGAGTTTTCTTTTTCAATTTGTTTGTTTGTTTTTGAAATATTTTAAGGAATATATACAGTGTATTTACAGTGCTTTCTTAAAATTAAATATGCAATTTAAAACATCATGCAATACTTAGTTCATGTTTAACATCCCTAACTCACTAACCAACTTAGAGAAAGTGGATTCATCAAGTGGTTTCGTGAAGATGTCGGCAATTTGATCTTCTGTGGGTACAAAATGTAACACCACAGTTCCATTCATGACATGCTCTCGGATAAAATGATACCTTATGTCTATGTGCTTGGTCCTTGAATGTTGTACAGGATTATTGGAAATTGCTATGGCACTTGTGTTATCGCAAAGTATTGGGATTTTAGATAGTGCAAGTCCATAATCATTCAGCTGATTCCTTATCCACAAGATCTGTGCACAACAACTACCTGCCGCAATATATTCTGCTTCGGCTGTCGAGGTAGATACTGAGTGTTGTTTCTTGCTGTACCAGGAAATCAACCGTTGTCCTAGAAACTGACAGCTTCCAGACGTACTTTTCCTGTCCATCCTGCATCCTGCATAATCTGAATCTGTATAGCCTATTAGTTCAAAACCTGTATCTTTAGGGTACCAAATTCCAAGATTCGGTGTACCCTTCAGATATCTAAAAATTCTTTTAACAGCTATAAGATGAGATTCTCTAGGATCAGTTTGAAACCTTGCACATAAGCATGTTGCAAACATTATATCGGGTCTACTAGCAGTTAGATATAATAATGAGCCTATCATACCTCTATAGCTTGTGATGTCCACCTTCTTACCAGTTTCATCTTTGTCAAGCTTTGTGGCTGTTGGCATAGGGGTTGCCGGTGTAGAATCTTCTAGATTGTATTTCCTTAGAAGATCCCTTATGTACTTTGATTGGCAAATAAAAATCTCATCTTCCTTTTGCTTCACTTGCAATCCAAGGAAGAATGACAGCTCACTCATCATGCTCATCTCATATCTACTCTGCATTATCTTAGCAAATTTCTTGCACAAGATTTCGTTAGTAGAACCAAATATAATATCGTCAACATAAACTTGGACGAATATCATATCTTTATTATGTAATTTGTAAAAGAGAGTTTTGTCTATGACACCTCTAGTAAAACCGTTTTCAAGTAAAAATATAGAGAGAGTGTCATACCATGTCCTCGGTGCTTGCTTGAGTCCATAGAGAGCTTTGAATAGAAAATACACAAAATCAGCAAACTCTGGATTTTCAAAGCCAGGGGGCTGCTCCACATATACTTCCTCTTCTAACTCTCCATTCAGAAATGCACTCTTCACATCCATTTGATAAACTTTGAAATTAGAATGTGCTGCGAATGCCAGAAATATCCTGATGGCTTCAAGTCTTGCAACTGGTGCGTAGGTCTCATCATAATCAATTCCCTCTTCCTGAGAGTAACCCTTAGCAACCAGTCTGGTCTTGTTCCTTGTAACAATGCCATCACTGTCTAACTTGTTCATGTATACCCATTTCGTGCCAATAACAGATCTATCTTTAGTCCTGGGTACCAGTGTCCATACTTCTTGCCTTTCGAACTGATTGAGTTCTTCTTGCATGGCAAGAACCCAATCTGGATCAGTTAGAGCATCTTCAATTTTCTTTGGTTCTTCTTGAGATAGAAAAACCGAAAATAAACATTCATTTGAAGTTGCACTTCTGGTTCTAACACCAACATCTGGATCACCTATGATCAATTCAAAAGGATGATCTTTGTTCCATATCCTTTCCCTTGGTAGGTTTGATCTTGATGATTCGCCTCTATATTCATTGTGATGTTGTGTTGTGCCAGTTGATCCTTCATCTCCCCCTGAGTTGCTACCAGGTTGACTTGTTGATCCACCACTGGTATTAGTAGTATCTCCAGTGTTTCCATTGTTTCCACCACTATTACCTGGATCATTACCATCATTGTTGTCATCATCATTTCCTGTTGCAACCTCAGGCTCTTCTTCATTATCCGAATCTGAGTCTGGATGATTGTCAAATTTTAATGACTCAAAAGGATATTCAGTTTGGATGCTCGGGAGTTTAGTGTCATCAAAAGTAACGTTGACACTTTCTTTTACTTGGTGCTGATCAATTATGTACACCCTATATGCTCTTTTTGAGTAGCCGACAAAAATTGCTTCATGTGCCTTGGCCTCGAATTTGCCACGATGTACATCTCCATCTTTTAGCACAAAACATTTGGCTCCAAATACATGAAAGTACTTGAGTGTTGGTTTCTTGCCAGCCATTAATTCATAGGGAGTCTTCATATGTTCTTTATTGATTAAAGTTCGATTCTGGGTATAACATGCTGTGTTTACTGCTTCAGCCCAGAAGTAGATAAGCAACCTTGATTCACTTAACATTGTTCTTGCAGCTTCAATCAGGGTTCGATTCTTCCTTTCTACTACTCCATTCTGTTGCGGAGTTCTTGGCGCTGAGAATTGTCTTGTTATCCCTTTGTCTGAGCAGAAGCTATTCAGAATTTCATTCTTGAATTCTGTTCCATTATCTGATCTGATTGCCCGGACAGGTAGCTTTGAATCTAACTCAATCAACTTTACATGATCAATCACCAATTGCGGAGTTTCATCCTTAGAGTTCAAGAATAAAACCCACGTGTACTTTGTGAAGTCATCTACAATCACTAAGGCATATTTCTTCCTTGACATAGACATAATATTGACTGGACCAAATAAATCCATATGTAGCAGCTGCAGTGGTTCAGTAATATTTGTAGTGTCTGTGCCTTTGTGAGTTGCTCTTTTTTACTTCCCTTTTTGACATGCCTCACACAATCCTTCTTGTGTAAATTCCATCGGAGGCAGTCCTCTCACCAAATCCCTCTTGACTAGAGAGTTCATTGTTTTAAAATTCAGGTGTGAGAGCTTCTTGTGCCATAGCCAACTTTCTTCTGTTGAAGCTTTTGAATAAAAACAGTTTGCTTCAGCTTCAGTTCCCGAGTTGAAATCAGCTACGTACAAGTTTCCTTTCCTTACTCCACGCAAGGCTAGTCTGTCTTCTTTAGAATGAGCTATTAAACACTTCTCCTTGATAAAGTTTACTTTGTAACCTCTATCACAGAATTGACTGACGCTGAGTAGATTGTGCTTAAGTCCTTCCACCAAAGAGACGTTTTCAATGATAACATTTCCAGTATTTAACTTGCCATATCCCGTAGTCATTCCTTTGCTGTTATCTCTAAAGGTGACAATTGGGCCAGCTCTCTCAACCACGTCTGATAGCAGGGCTCTATCTCCGGTCATATGCCTTGACGATCCGCTGTCCAGGATCCATACAATCCGGTTTACCTGTTTAACTCCCTGCAAATATCAAACGGATTAGATCATCTTCGGAGCCCAAAATTGATTGGGCCCGGCATACTTAAAGAATTGACCCTTGTCAGCTTTGACAACAGATCCTTTTCGAACAACAGCTGCATCCTCCTTGACTGTACTTACTTTTCTATAAATAGTCTTAACAACTTTTTGTTTAGACTTAGGAATATATTTTTCCTTCTTGACAGGTGAAGGAATAGCAGTCTGGGATTTAGCAAATTTATTATTGATGTATTGTCTCGGTGTCATGTTCTTTTTATTAGCAGTCATGCGTTTGAAATAAGCAGTCATAGCATTAAAAGCACATAACATACAATTTAACATACCACAAGATTTATGGCATACATCAATAGCAGGCATGTTATTCACAGCAGTAGGAGTTTTAACAATTTCTACTTTAACTTTTTCAGCAGATTTAAAGTTTTCAGTAGAATGACATCTATTGTTACTATCCCTACTTCTAACAAAATTATTGTTAGGTCTGTTCAAGTTCTTCTTTAAGTTCTTAGCACCTATACCAGGTTTGGGGAAATCAAAAGTTCCCACAACTTTCACTGGTGTCTTGGGTGTAGCTTTCTCTTTTTGGACATTTACTCCTTTTATGTCCCTTGCTTGTTCTCCTCTTTTCTTCTCTTCCTCTTGATCCTCTAATTGCATCTCATAAGCGATCAGTATAGAGCTCTCGAGGATGGGTTCAACTACAGGTGTAATGAAAAGAGGTTTGCGTGTGTCTTTAACAACATGAGGAATACCCCTTTCTTCAGCGCTTTGCTTGAATGGGGTAATGTTGCTTGGCTTTCCTACAGATTCATTGTACTCGAAGCCTATTCCAACTTTTCTGTTAATTACCTGTTGGTCAACTAGGTTCTTTACAATATACGAGGAATTTTTATATGCTAGACACCTTTTCTTTTCTTCCTCTATCTGGTTTCTGAGGTAGGTCTCAACTTCAACATAACAACTGACTCTATTGACTTGAAAAGCTAAGTCCTCAGTTAATTTCTTAGTCAACTTGTCACTGTTTCGTTTTAACTGTTTTAATACTTCGAGCTCATCAACTAGATCTTTATTTTCGAGTCTTAGTTGCTTAACCTTACTTCTTTCACCCTCTAGTTCTTTACCTATTAAATTAAACATTTTAGGGCAATAAGGATTTACCTCTCTTCCTTTTTGACTATTAGGAGACCTTGATTCTTCGGATGAAGCCATAAGAGCAAGATTTCCCAGCTCTTCCCCATCACTATCATCTGAGTCATCCCAGCTTTTTCCCTTTGCCAGATAGGACTTTCCTTGATGCTTTTGCAAAAGTGCATCATACTTTTCCTTGAGCTCTTCGTAAGACTCTCTCTTTTTCCCTTGCTTAGGCTTCTTGCACTCCGTTGCAAAGTGGCCTAGCTCATTGCAGTTGAAGCAATGAAACATGCTTCTATCCACTAAGCCGGTCTTATAGCCGCTCTTTGATTCAGTTGTTGAAGACCCTCCTCTTTGGAATCTCCCAAAATTTGATTTAACTTTATAGGAGGGATTTCTCCGAAATCTCATGTTGCCAAACTTCCTGGCAACCAAAGCTAGAGACTCATCTTCTAGTTGATCTAGTTCTTCCAGAGAGTAGAATTCACCACCTTCTTGTTTATCTGAAGTATGTCCAATTTCTGGAACAACATACTCCAGTGAAGGTACAGCAGCCTTCATTTCCATCTTCTGTGGTGCTTCCACTAACAGTGCTTTGGAGGAACTCTGAACCTTGCATCTCCCATACATCTCTCTCGTCTGGATCTGTTCCAGCTCATATGTCTTCAATACTCCGTAGAGTCTTTCTAGGGTTACCTCCTTCATGTCCCTAGACTCACGGATTGCTGCGATCCTATGCTCCAAATGCTCGGGTAGGGTTAACAGAAACTTCCTGTTGATCTCCTGATTCTGATAATACTTCCCATTCATGTTGAGCTCGTTTATCAGTTTGTTCAATCTCTGAAACACCTCAGAGATACCCTCACCAGGGTTGGACCTAAACTGCTCGTACTGGGAGATCAGGATTTCGAGTCTATTCTCTTTGACTTCCTCAGTCCCCTCGTTGATAATCTCTATTGTATCCCAAATCTGTTTTGCATTTCTACAATTGACTACTTGATTGTACATGACGTAGTCTAGAGATTCAATCAATATCAGTTTGAGATTGTTGTCCAGGGACACAGCTTCCTTTTCTTCAATTGTATAGTCAGATAGACTTTTTGGAAACTGTCTGTGAGGAATTACGACCCCATCTACTATATGTTCGAGAATAACTGATATAGGGGGTTCAACACCATTGGCCAAAATATTTGCATACTTGGGATTTGCAATCCCGATAAACAGTAGCATTTTATGTTTTCACAAATTGTAGTGTTCTCTGTCGAACTGTGGAATTTTGATACTGGTCACTTTCTGGGTACTCATCTTTAATAAGATTAAAAATTAAGTGTTTCAAAAAATATTTTAATTTTTGACTTAAAACAATTTTTGATCAAAAATAATTTTTCGGGAAAAAAATTATTTCGAATAAAAAATTATTTCGAATTTAAAATAATTTTTGAGATCTGTATGAGTTCGCGAAATTTGATTTGGATCTGATATGAAAATATATCAAACAGCTCTGATGCCAATTGTTGGTCCCTGATATTGTAGAAGGGGGGTTGAATACAATATCTATAATTAATCGCGGAATATTTGAATTTAAAATGTTATTTTAATTTCTCGCGAAATATTAATTGGAATGAAATACTGTTCAAGTGAAAGATATAATTTTAACTTGATTAGTATTACAAAATTAATATTAAGAAAACAGTTATATAATTGATTAAAAGTTCTAGAACAAATTTGACATGAATTGTTCGTATTTAACAATTATATCCAAACTCAGCACAGAAATCTGTGAATATTACAATGCAGACAAATTTCTGAAATTTGAACTGTTTTTATGATCTTAACAACTGAAATAATGAGAGCAACTCCTCATATTTATAGAGGTGGAAACTCAGCATGACTCATCCCAATATGACCTTTTTCAATTAAAATTAACCCTTGTATGACTCATAAAAAGGCTGGGCATGACTTATTCTGTCGGTATGACTCAAATTAAAACTCGGTATGACTCACTGCAAAAGTGCTCGGTATGACTCATTGCAAGTGCTCGGTATGACTCATTGCAAGTGGCTTCGGTATGACTCATAGATTAGCAGCTGGGTATGACTCATTGAATTCTGCTCAGTATGACTCATTCATTAGCAGCTCGGTATGACTCATTTAATTCTGCTCGGTATGACTCATTCATTAGCAGCTCGGTATGACTCATATTTCAGCAGCTCGGTATGACTCATCCTTCAGCAGCTCGGTATGACTCATATTTCAGCAGCTCGGTATGACTCATTGAATTCTGCTCGGTATGACTCATTCATTAGCAGCTCTTTTATAGTAAATCAATTCTACTTAATTTAATTAAATAATTTATGAATTAAATTAAATTCAGACTTGAATTAATTTAATTAAATAAATTAAATAATTAACTTAATTTTAATTGTAGAATTAAAATACTATTAGGACTTATTTAACTCTGTAGTCCGCTCCGAGGTCTTTCCGTCTTTTCTTTGTCTTCTGTCATAAAACCACTTGAGCTAACTGAAGAATAAATATTATTATAGAAGACACACAAATGTACTGTCTGGTTCATTTGTGTCATTCTAATAAATATTCTTCAATTATTAACTTTTAAACTGTGGCCTTCTATCATTCTCATGCTTTACTTCATTATTTCTTTTCTTGGAATCTCTTTGTAGTAGGCACTTGGAATCTTCTGTATCTTCTGAATTCTTCTGAAGTACTGCTTCTCCATAAATCCCGACGCTTGAACATATTAATGAACTTCTTCCGGTATAGAGTAGCAACTTCATTAGAACACTTCTGATTTTTGGATTCTTTGTGTCTAGTTGACATTCTTCGTCTTGATTCCTGTTAGATATTTATTATTTACCACTGATTCTAGATTGAGTTGAGTTGTCATCTAATTATTACAAATAGGTCTAGTCATATGCCTTTCAATATTCATAAATAAAATTGACAGCAGTAATTGTGGTTTATGAAAAATATGGAAGGAAATATGTAAGAGATAATTATGGAAATATTTAAATAAAATATTGTGTAATGAAATTCAAATAAGCAAATTAATTGTAATATATGCTGTCAATTTATTATAACAACCGTAATTAGGAAATATAACCACAATCTTTTCATATATGGTAATAAATATTTAAAATCAACAAAATCTTTTCAAGTATGGTAACAAATATTCAAAATTAAGAAAATCTTTTCACGTATGGTAACAAATACTCAAAATATGTACATTATTCAAGATATGTACATTCTATGTATATTCCAAATTTGCCTTTTTGATATAAACATGAAATTTTTATTAAATATTTATAATTAATAACTGAAATTTTTAAGCCATCAGATCAATTTCAAATGAATGGATACGGATGTGATCCTTGAGTTCTTTCAATAACAAGAGTCTATTTTAAACCTCCTTATATATATGTGTGTGTGTGTGTGTATGTGTGTGAATTGGTCACTGACATGCGATTGTTGAGCAACAACCCATCCCCGTTTTTTCCACGGATATAAAAAAACCCTAACTAGCCTTTCAAAAGGGCAGCTAGATGATGTGGCCTCCCTGGATACACAAAATTTTCACGTGTTAATTCTATTCGCGAGAAAAAAACGTGGATAGATGGTTCAGACAATCGATTGTCAGAAAGCAGGACCCTATATATATATTATTGATTATGCTATATGTAAAATAATAATAATAATAATATATACCTATTTATAAATATAAAATAATAGATATACATATATTTATATACATGTCATGACTGCTGGTTCAACTAAATATGTATTTCGTCGGATATGATTTGTAATTCAACGAGGAGTTGCAGGGAACTTGTTGCCCGTTTACCTCATATTTGTATTCATTAATAAATAAATACAAATAGCAATAAACATATTTAAATACAGAACTATTTTTTAAATATGTATTTCGTTAACAACCCTACAATTAGACCTGACAATTCGGGTAAACCGTTCGGTTTCGGATCGGATTAATTTCGGATCGGATCACTTTTCGGTTATAATATATTTTTATTCGGTTCAGATCGGATCGGATTTGATTCGGTTCGGATCCAATTTCGGTTTTGCATAAATTGAATCGGTTTCGGTTCGGATCGGTACGATTTCGGTTTGGGTCAAAATCGGATTAAAAATCGGATGAATTTCAGATAAAAATCGGATTAAATTCGGTTCGGATATTTTCGGATTTCTTATTTCAAATTAGATTTTGTTTGGATTTGAAAGTTAAGTTCGGATTATTGTTAAATTAATTTAAATTATCATTGAATTTAAATAAAGATCATTAAGTAAATTTGACAAATTATAGTTAAAATTTGATAAAATAATACTTAACAAAATAATTATCTCGATTAAGTAATATATTTCTTCATTTCAGACTTTGGTCAATATGATAAAAGAAATTTTCACTAAATTTTGTAATGTAACAATTTTAAAAAAAAATCTTGATCTCCAAATAAAAAAAAATAAATAATTATATGTACATATATAATATACAATATTTATTTCTTTTTAAAATATGAATTTATATTCACTTTTCTTTACTTTCTAGCAAATTCAAAATAAATGTTATTCTTATTTTTTTAATATTTTATTTTACGAACACATGTATTATACGTATGTTATGTATAAGTGTATAATGTACATGTGAGTGTAACGAACCATAAGATTGTATGTATGAAATACACTTAAATTCTATAATTTAGTTTGAGTCATATTCAGTTTGTATACTTTTTAGTTAGGATTTAATCGATTTCGGGTTATTATCGGATGTGTTATTTTGGATTATTTTCGGTTAAAATTCCGGTTCCAGATCATTTTCGGATCGGATCAAATCGGTTTTCAGATCATTTTCGGATTTGATTATATTGAACCGATATCGGTTCGGATCGGATTGTTTCGGATTCGGTTACACTTTCGGATTATCAAATTCGGATACAAAATCGGATTCGGTTCCCTACATTTCGGGTCGGTTCTTCGGATTCAGACCCAATTTGCTAGGTCTACCTACAATCAAAAGATCAAATAATGAGTTTTTAATAAAATATTGAATTCCTCTTCCCAAGTTGATTCTCGCTAAAAGATAACTTCTCAGTCTTAAAAAAAATTATTTAGATATAAGTGATCAAATTGATTAAATTTTAATGTAAATTAAATTTTCTATTATTATTAAATTTTAAGTGCTATTCGAGCTAAAATTTGATCACTTTGATTATTGAAAAATCAAATAAAACTATTATTTTATGATGGAATGCAGGGTCGTTCCAGACTTGTCGTAAACTCGAGACGAATATATTAAATAGGCCATAATTTTTTTTAAAAACCATTATCAAGTATTCGCTTCCGAATACCTTAATTTTTATGTTTCATGTTAGAGCCGTTATCATAATATTCACCTCTTATATTCTTAACATTAACATTAAGATAAAAAGTTTTTTATTTTTTAGTAATTCATTACAAAGGCCCATCCAAGAAGTATTATTCAATTTTAAGAATTTTACAAAGAACTCCTCTATTCTTATTGTATTACTCAACATGTTGACACAAAACATAATAAAAGTAATTTATTCTTGATGACTCATTTATGTAGTACAAATAAAAAATTTTAAAAAATATTTAACATTTTTAATGACCCTTAAAATAGTTATACTAAAATAAATTTGTACCCTTATATTTTTCGATCCCGGGAAATCACTCACCCTGCCCCACTCACGACCGACCCAGATGGTGTGAGTAAACTATTTACAGTGCTTCTCTGGTTCCCTTGATCGAAAACTATAAAATCAATCTAAATGTATTTCACTAGTTTTTGTATAATCATTGAAAAGAGTATAGGAATAAATAATTTGAGATAAATTTCATATATTTTTCATATGATAAAAGATTATGCATATTAAAATAATCCACAATCATTTTATTTATTATTTGAAAACATTTATGTGAGATGTATCTTATGTTTCATACTCTCAAAAAGTATTTGTATATTTTTTAATAGTAAAGGCATTTTCAAAAATTAAAACTTAGTGATGTTAGTCATACGAATTTTTCAAATGGTGAACGACCTAGTTCATAATGATGAATTGAATAAAATGAAATTAGTATTTTATTCGAGAACATTTTATAAATTTGATCCCTTTTATTGATAAAATTGAAGAACAATAAACATGTAGAGAATAACTAGAAAATTTAGTTGACAACCTCACTCTCCCAGTCAGCTTCCCTTTTCCATCCAGTTTTACCATCACGACTAACATAAAATCCAGCTTCATTCGCAAACCAATATACAGTTTTCAGTCCATCAAATCTAGAGCTGTACCCTGTAAACCCCGCAAAACGATTTGTCGCAGTCCAGAACGCATTGCACGAATACTTTGTAGAATTATCCCAAACAATCCAATCATGACTACTGCTTGGGTTAACAGTTATTATGCCTTCATGATTGCAACTAACACTTATTGTTGAAGATGCTATCTTGTTCTTAATCCGAACAGTTATAGGGTCGACACTTATAACAGACTTAACAGTGCATATGTAAAACATTAATGATAAAATAAGTAGTGGAATGCGAGGTGAAGCCATGACTCTTTTTTTCCTATCTCAAAATGGCTAGCATGTGAAGATTTACAAGACCCTCTTTATGCTTTATATAATGGATTTTTCATTTAATATTATATCAAATATTAAGATTTTATTGTTTAAATTTTGGTAATAAGATCATTAGTTTATGAACTTTTTGAAAGAAAGAAATTCCTTCTTCAGCATTTTATATTTCAATTGTGGATATTGTATTTCAATATTATTATGATAAATTATTTTTATCAATAAAAAAAAAGACTATTATGTAAAGATTTGAAACCTCGTTCTTTATATAATGGATTTTGTCATTTAATATCTTTTGTAAATTTTTTATTTTTGAGAAAATATATTGTTTATATCCTAATTATTATCGGAGATTAGTTTCTTAGTATAAAAATATTCATAGTTGACCATCCAAGATTTTATATTGTGATATATTCATGATATTAGGGGATTATATATCCAATCACTAATATTTTCGGTTTATATATGAAATGTATAAATATTGATGTAATTAAATATTGCATACGTAGTACGAAGAAGAAAGATACCTCTGTAAAAAAAAGACAAGATATTGTTATGGGTGGTATTAATTTTTGTATAGTGAATTGTTATATGTAAGTAACGTTCAATAATTAATATGTCGTTTCTTTCTATCAACGGTTCTGGTTGGAAGAGATGTACAAAAAGTCAATGAAACCGAATTTTATCCCAATTTTAAGAAATTCAATGTTTTCTAAATTAGACCATTTAAAATATAAATTTCTATATTTTGATATCAATTAGCTTGGATAATACTTATACAATCAGTGGTGGTGTTGAGGATGTCTGGAGTGTGCAATCATGAATAACATTTATAAACATGTATAGTATATGATATGTGTAAAAATAACCCTGGAGAAATAATAAATATAGTATTTATTTTTTCATTAATTAGACCTAGTATCGTCCAAAGTTTTGAGCCCTTGAAACAAATTAGGAAAATAAATCGTAGGATTAACTGGATTTGTAATCCAAGGAACTGAATTTGTAAGTTCAGCCCACAAGCTCTGTTCAAGCCATAGGCTCATTAAGCCTCTGCTATTTAATTAATTTCGAAATTAATTAATAAAGGCTCAGTAAAGGCCCAAGAAGCCTGTTGAAGGCCCTCATCATAGAAGGATCTAAAACCCTAACGTGTGAAAAGTCCAACAAGGACCCTTATTCCTCAAAGGTTTCAACAACTTTGTCACTAGGAGATTTGACCATCAAGTCTCCTAATTCTAATATGATTTTAAGGCCCTCGTGCGCCTATATAAAGGTCCTAACCCCTCAATATTAGAACTACGTTTTTTGGCTTGATTCTCACATCCATTGAGATACGTAGGCAGTTAACGAGGACCTGAGTTAGTCACGAAACTTTAGTGCAAGCATTAAAACTCGAAGCTCTCTCAAACCCTAACATTAATTACATATTAAATACACCTAGTTTTTAATCAATAACATTTGGCGTCATTTGTGGGAAAAGAACAACCATGGCAAGAACACGAAGTACTGCGAGCACCCTCGAGGGAGAGGTCCCTGACACCACTATAGAAACTAACGTTCCCCCTACTGCGGTGCGGGAACAAGGAGATTTTATTCCGACCACCTCCATTGGAGGCCTTGAAGCCAGTACCCGGCGTATCGGACCCTTTAGCATTGTTGTTCATCCTTCCAACCCCGATGTGTCTATTCATGCTTCAGTTCCTCCACTCCAGGTAATTCTGCCCCTTGATACAACTTTTATCGCTCCTCTTACCTTACAGGTCTCATCCGCCATAATGCCAGACCCTCTCTACGGGCTCCCGGGAAACTATGAGCCCTTTTATGAGTAAGGGCTGCTGCCCCACCATGCCTCGCGATGAAGGATTCTGGACTTGTCAGGACCTTACTCTAACGACGATGATGAATCGTCTGACGAGGATATTAACCCATGAAGGAGGTGACCCGGTAAGGAGCCCCTTTGAGAGAGGAGTACCCAGCCTCGAGGGCCTCAAGATGACTCCCTAGACCTTCAGGAAAGAATACGTGCTCATGAAACCGAAGCCCAGCGGCTAAGGAAAGTCCTGGAAAGGGCGCTAGCGATGCGACAACACCCAGAATTGGATGAGCCCTCAACCAGGAGGCGAATAAGGACAAGTCATGTTAGGGCTAACCCCCAAGACTTATTACCACTTGGAGATCCTGATGATGCCACTCCCCCTTTCACTGAGAATATCATGAATGAGAAGATATCACAGAAGTTTAAGATGCCTACAATTAAGGCCTATGATGGAATGGGAGATCCCTCAAATCATGTTCTCACATTCTCTAATGCACTGTTGCTGCATCCCGTCAATGATGCTGTCAAGTGTAGGGCGTTCCCTCAGACCCTGAGTGGTATGGCTCAAAGGTGGTTCAGTCCTCTACCCTTTAACTCTGTTGGGTAATTCAAAGATCTAAACAGGGCATTAATTGGTCAATTCATCAGCAGCAAGACTCATGAGAAGAGCTCAGCTTCACTAATGAACATGCATCAAGGGAACAGTGAGTCCTTGAGGGACTATATGAACAGATTCACGAAGGAAGCCTTAAAGGTCCCCGATCTAGATCAGAAGGTAGCTATGATAGCCTTACAGCAAAGGACTTCTGATAAAAATTTCAGGAGATAATTAGCCAAGAGGGCCCCTGAGAGTATGAATGAGCTCCAGGAGAAAGATGGAAAGTATATCAAGGTCGAGGAAAGTATGAGGAAAGCCTAAGGGTTTCAAGCCTCGATCACTTACTCTAAAAAGTGACCCAGCGATACTAAGTATATTGTCGATACCAAGTATACAAAGAATGATGATGTTAATGTTTCCAAAAAGAAAGGAGGATCCAGGTTTGCCGAGTATGCAAGGCTAAATACCGCTCGTAGTCAAATACTGATGGATATTGAGAAGGGCAAAGACCTTCGATGGCCGAAGCCACTAAGGACTGATCCTGAGAAAAGAAATAAGAACGCGTACTGTCGGTTCCATATGGATGTGGGACATGACACTGATGATTACCGCTAGTTAAATGACGAGATAGAATTTCTGATTAGAAGAGAAAAGTTAGAAAAATACACCAAAGAGGGTGCTAGACATGACAGAGGTCACAATGACAAATGAAGGGAATCAGACCCCAAAGGCAGAAACAATCAGCCCCGAGGGCCTGTGATTAATGTGATTTCAGGGGGACCAACCGCTGCAAGTAACTCCCGAAATTCCAGGAAGGCATATGCCCGAGAGGTAATGAACATTGTAGGAGAGCCTTCTAAGAGAGCAAGGACCGAGGTCTCTTTGTCTTTCGATGATTCTGACTTGGAAGAGGTAAGGTTCCCCCATGATGATCCCTTGGTAATCACCCCTGTCATAGGAAAGTCTCTTGTGAAAAGAGTCTTAGTAGACAATAGATCATCCGTAAACATCCTATTTTATGATGCTTTTGTGAAAATGGGATATAATGATTCGCAACTGACCCCCTCCAACATGCCTATCTATGGTTTCAATGGAGTGAAGTCCCGGATAGAAGGAATTATAGAATTGCCCATGAATATGGGCGAAGAACCCCGACAATCCACTCAAATGCTGAATTTTCTAGTTATCAAGGCAAGCACTACCTACAATACGATCCTTGGGAGGAGTGGGTTGCATGCCTTCAAGGCGATAGCCTCTACGTACCATCTGAAACTCAAATTCCTGACTAGGAAAGGAGTAGGAGAAGAGAGAGGAGATGAAAAATTGGCAAAGAGTTGTTACGTGGCCGCCTTGAAATCTAATGGCATTGGGGGGCAGGTTCTCCCTATCAAAGACATGAATGTCAGGGATCGAGAAGAAAGAAAGGGTAAGCACGCAGAGGACTTGGAGCCTACTCCTCTGGATCCTCTATCTCACGAGAAGGTGACATGTGTGGGAACTTCACTCCCCAAGGACTTGAAACAATAGCTGGTTAAATTCTTGTAGGATAACAGAGATGTCTTTTCTTGGACAGCAGCCAACATGCCAGGGATAGACCCCAAGATCATTATGCATCAATTGAATGTGAACCCTAGAAGGACAACAATCAAGCAGAATAAGAGAAGTTTTGCTCCTGAAAGGCAAATGACCATTAAACAAGAAGTTGAGAAATTGTTGGAAGCCGAATTTATGGAAGAAATTCAATTTCCTGAGTAGTTGGCTAACCCTGTGATGGTCAGGAAGAGAAATGGAAAGTGGAGAATGTGCGTGGACTTCACAGATTTAAATGATGTCCTAAGGACAGTTTCCCCTTGCCAAGGATAGACACGTTGATAGATGATACAGCTGGGCACGAGATGCTTAGCTTCATGGATGGCTTTAACGGCTACAACCATATCAGAATGCACCCCAATCACATTCCTAAGAAGCACGTATCAAAGGCTTGTAAAAAAAAATTCCAAGCACCTCATCGGTAAGACAATGGAAGTCTACGTTGATGACATATTAGTCAAAAGCCTAGACAAGGCCAATCATCTTGAGCACCTGAAGGAGGCATTTGAAGTTCTAAGAAACAACAGGATGATGTTGAACCCGTCCAAGTCTGCCTTTGGTGTAGGATCTAGAAAATTTCTTGGCCTGATGGTCTCCAAAAGAGGCATTGAGACTAATCACGATAAGATTCAAGCGATCTTGGACATGGAGCCCCCCAAAATAGTAAAAGATGTCCAAAAGCTCACGGGAAGGATAACGGCCCTGGGGCTTTTTATATCCAAATCTGGATAAAAGTGTTTGTCGTTCTTCAAGGTCCTCAAGAAGGTCAAGAACTTTGAATGGAATGACGAGGGTCAAGCCGCTTTTGAAGAGCTGAAGAAATATATGGTTGAGCCACCTTTGCTTGCCAAACCGAAACCTGAAGAAGTTCTATACCTGTACCTTGCCGTCCCTATCTCAGCCTTGAGTGTTGTTCTTGTGAAAGAGGAAGCGAAGGTTCAGAAACCCATTTATTATGTTAGCAAGATTCTGCATGGAGCAGAGCTGAACTACTCAAAGGTTGAGAAGTTTGCCTTAGCATTGATAATGGCTTCGAGAAAGCTACGCCCGTACTTCCAGGCGTATGTTATTGAAGTCTTGACAGACCAGCCCCTAAGAAACATTCTGCACAGCCCCAAGGCCAGTGTGAGGCTAATCAAATGGGCTATTGAGCTTGGAGAGTTCGAAATCAGATATAAGCCAAGAACGACCATCAAGGCTCTAGCTGACTTCGTGGTTGAATGTACAATCCCCAACCAAGAAGTCGGGGGGCAAAAAGAGAATAAAGAAACTGGAGAGAAGGAAAAAGAGGAAGAACTCAAAGAATACTGGATACTCTTTTTTGAAGGAGCTTCAAAAATGAACACTAGTAGAGTTGGCCTAGTTTTACAAAGCCCGGTTTAGCTTGTTGTCGAATATGCAAATAAGTCAGATTTTCCCACTACAAACAACGAGGCAAAATATTTGAGAGTTGTTATAGCTCTAGCCAAGCAATTTGAGGAATGCCACTTTGAATATATCTCGAGATAGGAGAATGTGAAGGCTGATGCCTTGTCTAAATTTGCATCATCGGAGAATGAGAGTTACTCTGGCAGTGTTTATTTCCAGGTCTTAAAGACCCCAAGCATTGATGCTAAATTATTAACCCCAATTGGGCTGGGAGCATGTTGGATGGGTCCCATCAAGCTCTACTTGTAAACAGGGAAAACACCAACCGACCCTGTGGAGGCACGCAAGCTATCAATGAGGGCCTTGGAGTATGCCCTCATAGAAGGGCTACTTTATAAGAAATCGTACATAATACCTTACTTGAAGTGTCTGAGACCCCATGAGGCTGAAGTTGCCCTGAAGGAAGTTCATGAAGGTATATGTGGCCAGCACCTTGAAAGCAGGGCTTTTGCTCATAAAGTCGTGAGACTGGGATTTTATTGGCCTGAGCTGCTTAAAGATGCTAAAGCTTAGGTTAAGAAATGTGATCGCTGCCAAAGGTTTGCATCTATCATTTGGCAACCCCCTAAGATGATGACATCCATCAACTCTCCGCTCCTCTTTGCCATGTGGGGAATGGATATTTTAGGCCCATTTCCGATGGCCAGCGCATAGATGAAGTTTCTCATTGTCGCCATCGACTACTTCATTAAGTGGATAGAAGCGAAACCCTTGGCCAAGATTGATACTAAAAATGTGACTCAGTACTTCTAGGAGAACGTTATATGCAGGTATGGGCTACCCCGAATCCTGGTGACGGACAATGTAACTTAGTTTAACAACAAGAACTTCATTGAGTACTGTGGAATCCTGGTGACGGACAATGTAACTTAGTTTAACAACAAGAACTTCATTGAGTACTGTGGAAACTATAACATTGAATTATGCTTCACTTCAGTAGCTCATCCACAGTCAAACGGGCAAGCTGAGGTTGCCAACAAAATTATCCTAGATGGACTTAAAAAGAGGATTGAGCGCTCTCAGGGAACTTATGTTGACGAGCTACTCCTAATCTTATAGGCATACCGAACTACTTGTAAGGCTTCAACAGGGGCAACACCTTTTCAGCTAGCCTACGGGGCTAAGGCAGTGGTGCCCATCGAAATTACTCAGACGTTGCCAAGAGTGCAAGGGTTTCAGATTGACACCAATGAGGTAGGCATGAAGTTAGCTCAAGACCTAATAGATGAGTTAGGCGATGAAGTCAATGCCAGAATCGTAGAAAACCAAAAGAAAGCTTCATTCTATTACAACCTTAGAGTCAACGAAAGGTTCTTCCGCGAAGGAGACTTAGTCTTGCGAAAGATCGAGGCATCTGGAGCTGGTCCCAAGGGCAAGCTAGCTCCAAATTGGGAATGACCATACCAAGTGAAGGAAGTTACAGGGCAAGGCGCATACAAGCTCCAAACCCTTGAAGGGGTTGAAATCCCAAGAAGCTGGAATGCAGCCAACTTAAGAATCTATTATGTTTAGATTTTTTACTTTGATTTTCAAAAACATTCAAGGGTCGGTTTATTAGCCTCGAAGGCAAGACATGTTTTTAATACTAAGTTTCATTTGAAAACTTGATAGTTTCTAAGGAATGTTTTATGTTCTCCTTATATAACATTAGTTATTTTCACTAAGTCTTTTACAAGCCTCGCGAGTATTTGTTGTTTATGTTCAAGTTAAACACGAAAAATAAACAAAACAAAGGTGGAAAGTAAAAGACGAAAATGTGAAAAAACACGAGTACATAAATAAAAGCCCGATGGCCAAATGTTTTTACAAGCCACTGGGGCCAACATAAATAACAAAAGTAAAATCCTAACTACTTAGACGATTCATCCTTCTTTGAAGACTCTTCCCCGCTAGACGAAGAAGAATCCTCCCCGTCTTCACTTGACTCTTCTTCCTCGGAAGAACTATCCTCCATCGGTTTCTGAAGGGTTGTCTCATGAACAATCTTTTCTGGCACAGCTTGACGGAGGGAATGAGTAAGACTAGGCTCGCGAGCCTTCTTCTGCCTAACATCAGGACTGCTTTCCCCTTCAATTTCTGCTTCTTGAGCCTCAATAAACCACTTCAAAGCTTCGGCTGACTGAGGACTTTTGAAGTCCACCTTAGGGTCGAATAGGCCTGGATGCCTCTCCAGCACCGCCTTTAATGCATCATTCCACCCAATTGTGTAGTTGGCAGGATAGAGGAGGTCGTCATGCTCCTAGATCAAGTCTTGATTTTCCTACGAGGCCTTATACATGTCAATAATATCATTTTTATCGGCCCCGAGTTCCACTATTTTGGCCTGAGCTTATTTCAAAAGCTTCTATTCTTAACCATCTTTTCATCCAGCTGCTTGATCTTGGCATTTGCCACAGTAAGCTCCTCCTTGTGCTTTCCCGCTTGAGCCTTTCATGACTCCGTCTGGTGCAGAGAAGCCTGAAAGTAGGCGTTGACCTGGAAAAAAAAAACCAGGGTGAGTATAAAGAATTCTAGGTGTCAAAAGATGAATAATATGTGCATATTATGGACATGAAATGCAAAGTAGTTGAGTAAGCTTACCGACGCCAACGCCTGAGCACCAAGAGCTTTAGTGCTTTCCTCGTTACGTCCCAAAACAATGTCTTTGTAATCACAAGGAGTGAGGGAGTGAAGGGACCAATCCCTTGCGTGATCTGTGCAACCGACCACAGTGTCCGACTTTCTGAATCCCCAGTCTGGTTTATATGCCAGGGATTTGGGTGCTTTGGCAGATCCACTGCCCTCAGCCTCGATTGGCCCAGTGTGAGGCTGCAAAAAGGCCAGAGGCTCTTTCCCTTTTCTGGGATCGTTCATCAGCCTAAGCCACTTCATGCGGCCTATTTCATCAACGGGTGGAATGGTCCACTCATTAATTTGTGCATCAGCTGAAATGGGACATAAATACATTAGTAAGGCAATCAAACAGTCAAAGTAAAAAGAAGACAGTCCTAAATAAAGTGATATACCTTTACTTGAGGCCCTCGATAGGCCCACAACCTTCAACCTATACTAATCAAGAAGAACCCAAGAAACTTGCTTGGTTTCCACCTGAGTGTGCTTGACATAGGCCGTTTGCTCCTCCTCTGAGAGTATAATAGAGTCGTCGCTCCTGTCCACTACTTTACCAAAGGTGGGCCTAAAGAGAGTTCTCAGTCTCCCCATTTCCATTTGATTTGTACTGAAGTTCTCTTTCCAATGGAGTTTGTTATCAGGAATGGAAGAGTTATCAAAGATGTGGGGTCTATTGGGTCTGTGAGCTATGTTAATCCAGCCCAAGGAAAGGTTGGAAGAATTTTTGAATTGAATGATTTTGCAAAAAAGGGGGACAATCATTTTAATCTTTTTCTTTAAGCATAGAACCGTGAAATAATGGATGAGTCTCCATCCATTGGGTACGATTTGGCAAGGGTGTATCTGGACATCGGCTAATAGAGTTGGAATGAATTCGTGCAAAGGAAACCTGAGCCCCGCTAACAGGTCGTCTACGTAAACAAATAAACTATTGGGTTTCCAATGGCAGGTCCTGTCACCAGGCTCCACCAAAGAAATAGTAAAGTGAGGGGGAAGTTAAAAATTTGGTTATATTCTTATACTAAGTCAGAATCAAAAAATTTGTTACTATGACTATATGAGTCTAGATGGGATTGACTAGCCCCTCTTTGATTTATCATATCAATCAAAGACATATAAGTTGAAAATATAGGGATTTGACGAAGGGGTTTACCTCTCTTAGAAGAGACTGAATTCATAGCTGCCAGTCGGGAAGTCTTCTTATCAGCCATTGACTCTTCGAGTTTGTGAGTACCCTTGAAAGGATTGAGGGCTGAATTTGCTTAAAAGTTGAAGAGCTCAAGTGCTTGTGAGAAACTAGAGAAGTGAGAAATGAGAAGTGTGTGAAGTGAAGCCCCTCACACCACTCATATATAACCATCTAGCCGGTCACCTAACCGTTTAAATTCACCTTTTAACAGGTGTTTCTAGGTCACATGATTGTTGAAGGGTAAATCAACCAGTACGACCGGTGAAGGGGCTCATACGACAAGTCCCATGAACGAAGGCCCAAAGGTTTAAAATAAAAAGAGTTTTCTAGAACTTAGAAGAAGGATCTAGAAGTTGGGCTTGTGAAGTCCATGACCTATAAGCCATTAAGGCCCACTACTAAATGACAAAAGCCTCGAAGGCCTAGAATCTAGAAAATCAAAGGCCCAATAAAGATGGAAAGTTCATAAGATAATGAATGAAGGCCCATGATCCAAAAACCTTGAAGAACCATTATTTTGAGAAACATGTTAGACTCTTCAATTGAAGGCCTAATTAGATCCCACATTGTTGAGGGACCAAAATCCCCAAAGCCCACATGGCTCAACCAACTTGAATCTTTGGGAGACAGGTATTTTCGACATAGGTGAGCATTTGAGCTTCATATTGACCTCAATCTAGGTCGAACATAACAAAAGGTTTTGAAACCCAAACAATATCGACATGGGAGGTAAAACAAGGTTTAATCGACCTTAAACCAAGTCGAAAATCACCCAATTATTGGAAGATAAGAGAAATCGACTTGGATATATTTTTGAAGCATAATTTGACCCCAATTGGGGTAGAAATAAAGGAAAAACCATGAGGGGCAGTTCCACTTCAAAATCAAATTCGACTTCAAATGAGGTCGAAAATCGACCTCGATTACTAATCGACCTCCATATGAATTCAAGGTACAGCTCGACCCCATTCGAGGTCGAATTCGAAGCCCAAGTCAGGAAGGCCTACTTGACCTCGACAAGCAATCGACCTCGATTGAAAATTGACTTAGGAAATATATTTAAGGTGTTATTCGACCTCAATCGAGGTTGAATTAAATCCATAGCGAAGAGGCCAACCGACTTCATTCCTAAATCGAGTTGGGAGGATAAGTGAAGAATGAATCGACATCGTTTCAAGTCGATAGTTGACCTAGATCCAAAATTGACCTAGAGGTGCAATTGAGGTTGTGATGGACCTCAATCCAGGTCGATAGGAAGACAAGCCAGAAAGGCCTTACCTCGAAACCCATCAACCTAGAAGGGGAATTGAAGTCTAAATCAACCATATTTCGGGTCTATAAAGTCAAATCAAGGCATGTTCTACCTCATTCCCAGGAATCGACCTGAGAGGGGTTTCAAAGTTTGTTCGACCTTGAACCAGGTCAAAAGGAAGGCAAGGCAGAAGCCCAATTCGACCTCAAATCCCATCGACCTGGAAGTGAAATTGGGGTCTAAATCGACCTCATTCCAGGTCCATGTAGTTAATTCATAAAGATGCTTCAATCTCATGCCCAGGAATTGACTTGGAATGGGAAATGAGCCCTAATTCAACCTCTTTCCAGGTCGAATTGGTCAGGATCTCGAAAATTTCCCATTTTTTAATTGTTAAAATTAAAGTCCCTGGGGAACCAATTTATGTAATATTAATTCTTTTAAAAGGGATTAACGATGACAAGCCCTGAGCCCGTAGGTCGAGATAAAATTGACTGAAACAAGTCAAAAGCCCGATATGGCACTAAAAACCCTTTGTGAAACTTTTACGAAAAGTCACAATGTTTTTCCAACAGTTGGGGGGCAAATAATATGGGTGAAAATAGCCCTGGGGCAATAATAAATATAGCATTTATTATTACATTCATTAGACCTAGTATGGTCTAAAGGCTTGGGCCCTTGAAACGAACTAGGAAAATAAATCCTAGGATCAACTAGATTTGTAATTCAAGGATCAACTGGATTTGTAAGTCCAGCCCACAAGCTCTGTTGAAGCCATAGGTCCATTAAACCTATGTTATTTAATTAATTTCATAATTAATTAATAAAGGCTCCGTAAAGGCCCAAGAAACCTGTTGAAGGCCCTCATCCTAGAAGGATCTAGAAACCCTAACGTGGGAAGAGTCCAACGAGGACCCTCATTCCTAAAAGGTTTCAACAACATTGTCACTAGGAGACTTGGCCATCAAGTCTCCTAATTCTAATCTGATTCCAAGGCCCTCGTGCGCCTATATAAAGGGTCTAACCCCTCAAAATTAGAACTACGTTTTTTAGCTTGATTCTCACACCCATTCAGATAGGTAGGTAGTTAAGGAGAATTTGAGTTAGTCACGAAACGTTATTGCAGTCATTGAAGCTCCAGGAGGTGTATTTAATATGTAATTAATTCTAGGATTTGAGAGATTTTCAAGCTTTAATGGCTGCACTAACGTTTTGTGACTAACTCAGGTTCTCGTTACCTGCCAACGTATTTCATGGGTGCGAGAATCAAGCCAAAAAACATAGTTCTAATGTTGAGGGGTTAGGCCCTTTATATAGGCGCACAAGGGCCTTGGAATCAGATTAGAATTAGGAGACTTGATGGCCAAGTGTCCTAGTGACAAGGTTGTTGAAACCTTTTAAGAATGAGGGTCCTCGTTGGACTCTTCCCACGTTAGGATTTCTAGATCTTTCTAGGATAAGGGCCTTCAACAGGCTTCTTGGGTCTTTACTGAGCCTTTATTAATTAATTATGAAATTAATTAAATAGTAGAGGCTTAATGGGCCTATGACTTCAACAGAGCTTGTGGGCTGGACTTACAAATCTAGTTGATCCTTGGATTACAAACCCAGTTGTTCCTAGGATTTTTTTCCTAGTTTGTTTCATGGGTCCAAGCCTTTGGAACATACTAGGTCTAATGAATGAAATAATAAATGCTATATTTATTATTTACCCAGGGCTATTTTTACCCATATCAGATATTAAAATTTTATGTTACTTTAAATTTTTTGATTGTTTTAAAAAACATAAATAAATAATTTCTAATTTATTAGAATTATAATTAATTTTAAGACCACTGTACTTTTTTTGTTTATTTTATTACAGGTACATTTTTTTATATGTTAGCACATGACCTTCTAAATTTTAGGACCAACCCTTTATACAATTATACTACCTAGACAGTATTATTGGAGCATCAACAATGTATAGTTCCACTTTCCATTCGGTTTGCCCGTCAAGTATGCATAAAGTGGTTTTTTGAAAGAAATGGATTATATCCTCTCAGAAAGCTCCCATTTCTAATATTTCATAAATATATTTTATTTATTTGGTTATATAATATGATATTAATATATTAATTAAAAGTATATTTTTTAATTGTATAATTTTAATTTCTATAATATTAATAAAAAAGAATTTAAATTCAAAAATATTATTAAATGTAAATACTTCAAAACATGAAATTGCATTATTAAGAACATAAACATAAAAATATGTAATTAAAAATATATAAATATAAATAAATTAACTAGTACTGTGAAATTGTGAAATATGTTCAACCAAATCAGCTAGTAATTGATGGTGTTTTTTTCTATCACGAATTCGAATGTTGTTCTCGATATATCTTTTAGAAGGAACAAAAGGCTCTTCTCCTAGATTTGGTTGTGATAAACCATCTATTACATCGACACATATTCATGCAGTTCAACAATTGTGAATTCTACAATACTTAAACAAAATGAGTAATTCATTTTGATTATTCGAAGACGAACAGAAAGATACAGACTTACGAGAGAGATACAGCTGAAGCCATTAAAGACCACATTTCAAGCTTGTATTTATTGATCTGTTTGTCAGAATCATTGTAGCTACTACATATATTGTATTAGAGTGTACCACCTTAGGGTTTATATAATACAAAAGTATATTCCGCAAACTGTTCTTGTCATTATTTGCTTTAAGATCCAAATCTATCCAACCAAGAATGAACTCACTAAACAAATTGAAAACTACCTATATCGTATTCAACCCACCCTTCTATAATAGTTTGGGAGCTAACAATTGGTATCAGAGCCTGTTGATTGAAGTTAAAAATCATGATCCAGAAAAGATTTTTCAAAATGCGTACTTGTAGATCTAGAAAAAATTATTTTAAAATTTCTTTATTTTTAAAGAAAATTCAAATTTTGAATTTTTCCAAGATTTTAAGTGCACTAAAATTTTAAGACTTTCAATCTTCAAGAATTCGAATTAAAAATTTTATTTTTCAAAATTAAATTTTTTATTCTAATTAATAATAATTTTTAAGAAATTAATTTTTCTTGAGACTTAAAAATTTTCAAATACACAATGAGTTCTCAAAACATCGATAGCATCAAAATCCCTCCATTTGACAAAGAAAACTACAACCTATGGAAGAAAAAATGGCCCTATTTATTAAAGCTGCTAACCTACTTTATATGGTTATCTTGGAAAAGGGTCCATTTGTGCCACATTAGTTGATTCCTTAAACAGTCTCAGAAGATGGCGAAAGAATTCCTCAAAGGTTTACTCCAAAGGAACAATCAGAATTCACAGACACTGAGAAGGAAAAAGTTACAGCGGACACAAATCTTCAACTGATCATAGTGGATTCGCTGGATACTGTAATGCTCAATCAAGTAATCAATTGCATTAATGCCAAGAACATGTGGGATACAATTGAGCTATTGATGGAAGGAACGGAAGAAGTCAAAGAAAACAGGGTGGATATTCTTACCTCCCAATATGAGGACTTCAAGTCACTACTTGGAGAAAGTATCACTTAAGTTTTCGAGAGGTACAAAAAAATGTTGAATGACTTGAACCTACATGAAAAGGTCTATTTAACAAGGGTGATCAACAGAAAATTTATGTTGACACTGCCCTCGCACCTGGAACACAAAATTTTCTCAATCAGAGAAAAAGATGACATAACTGAGATGTCGATTGAAATGCTTTATAATAAGCTCAAAACTCATGAAATGGAGCAACTGTTAGTATTTGTGTGCTAGAGAAAATACTTTTACATGTTTTATGGAAAACATTTTATGGATTATGTTTTATTGGTTATTTAGTTAATATTTATTATGTCTTTATTTATTGCGTTATAAGTATTAGCATAATAAATGTCCTTGAAATTTTGATACGGATCATATATCTTTAAATATGTGACTTAAAAATGAGATTATATGAATTGTATTTTATTCCTAAAATTCCCTAGTCGAGTATTATTATTTAAGGATAATAATAATGCATAAAGACTAGTATGTTTGTTGACTGATGACCACATTTCATTGGTCATATGTATGGCGATAATAAAGTCAAGAACATAGGTACATGTATTAATACATGGCACTGGAATTGTTAGTCCCAAATATCGTAGAAGGGGGGTTGAATACGATATTGTCCAATTTATAAAATATTCGCGGAATGATTTGTTATGGACTAGTTGACAGTTCGAACAGATATTAAATCACACACAAGGTATGCACACAGTTAACACAAACACAGTTCGTTCGGGGAATATATTGTTTTATTAATATAAACCACGAAGGTGCTACACAAATCTAATCCGTAGATTAGCTTCAACTGATTCACTAGTACAGTTAAAATACAACAACAACAATCAATACGAACAATAATTATGACACTAGCTCAAACGACGTTAATGGCTTCTCTGTGTCTCTCTTCTTTGCTCTGTATGTTTTCTCTTTGTAACTGAATGAATTGTTAATCACAAAGGCTTGGCTTTGCTACTTTATTGTGTAGGCTTTTTCAATCTTCTACGTGGCCTTCTGAAAACCAAGTAAATAGATTGCTTCTCACTTCTTATATTAACAACCGTCGAGACATTTGTTTTATAACCATCGGTGAGTCTGTTAATAACCGTCGAGACTGAAATAAATCACTTAAAACAATTCTGCTCAAGGATATCAATGATAGGTGGCATCTGTGGCTGGCTGTAGATTAAACAATCTTAAACCCTCAACTATCAAAGTGCCATAACTATCGAGACTTAACCGTCGATGGAATAAATAATCTGGATATTTATCTGAGTCCCTTAACTATCGAGATGCTGTAACCATCGGTTAATTTAGACGAAACAGTCAAACCCAACTATCAGTTATAACTATCGACCTAAAATGAATTATTAAAACATAACCGTCGAGAGAAATGAATTAATAATCTATCTAAAATTGCTAACCGTCGAGTGATTTGCTAACCGTCGGTAAATAAGACGAAATAGCCAAACAGCAAATCCAACCGTCGGTAAATAAGACAAAACAGTCAAACAGCCAAAACCAACTATCGGTAGTTCACCTTAGCCATTATTCCAACGATTCAAAGCTCTGTAATATTTTCTTTCACTGCAACCAAGTTAATAAATTTACCTTTACTACTTGAACTTGATTTTCTCCGAGCTTTAGCACACATAGGTTATACAGCCAATTCTTTTCTAACATAGATGTAGTTCTTAATTCCTTTTGTGCTGACGTTAGTGCAACTGATCTGGTTCACAAACGACAAACACGAACTTGATCTTCACATCTTCTTGACTATTCAATTGGCCCTGTTTCTCTAGCTGTTAAGAAGTGCTTCTGTAATTCACTGGAATCCCTTGACTTCTCTGTTGTAAAACCTCTGACATCTTCTGAACCTCTGAAACACTACATCTTTATTCTTCACTAAGGCTTGAACATGTTAATGAACTTCTTTCAGTGATCTTCAATGTCTTCAAAGCTTCATCTAATGTTTTGGTCTTTTGTATTCAACTTATAAGCGATTCGCAGTCGATTCCGTGCTTCATTTTAATATAAGTTACTGACCATCAGTGTTGAGTTAGTTTCCTCGGTTACATGTTACGTTACGTTACATTATGCTTTACAATCTCCCCCTATTTGATTGTTAGAGTTCGACAAGCAAATCCCTTAAGAGGATAACTCAACTAACTTACAAGAAAAAGTAAATAGAAGATGGTAAACTAATATTAAATACATTCTGGATCATATTATACATTTCCAGATTTCAAAAATAATTACAATGTAGAATGAATGTTCCTCTAGCCTGAACTGATATACATTATGTCATTCTCATTGTACAAGACTTGCAAGCTGGTTATTCACTAGATCCAGCGCTTCTTCTTCTAGCATATTTCTTGTCTTGGGATCTGACAAAGCTTCCTGAAGTGTTTGCAAGACAGCTACTCTCCTGATCTGCTTAACCTGTTCGAATGTAAATTCTAGAATTTTCATCTTTCCTTTAATACTCAACCATTTTGGAACTGCTTTAACTCGATCAGTGTTGTAACATGATTCTGCTCCCAACTTCTCCATGTAAAGCTTAGAGATTTCTGCCAATGCTGATTTGTCTTTATAGTTCGTCGAAGTCTTGATTTGATCAAGTATAAAACTCAGTTCCTTAGAAGTCATGTAAGACATCTTGTGGATATCAACTATTACAGTTTTTCCTTTGGGGTTCTTGTACCTGATTGCTGGAGGATCCTTTAACACCATTGTCTCTGTCTCCCTGATTACATCAAAATCTGGAAAGACAATTGGAAAATCTGGCTTCTTTGTATACTCGAACACTTTCCTTGGATGGTTAAATCTGAATTCACTCATTGCCTTGACTTTTTCAAAGTCCCAATTTCCTTCTTCTTTTGTATACATAGGCAATTTTGGTTGAGATCCGTTTGAAGGATCTATTCTTCTAACCTTGGAAATATCTACAGATTGATTTGATAAGACATTAAGTCTATAAGCATAGATGCGCTCTACAGCTTTCCACTTTTCTTCTGTTCTAAGTCCTTCACTCCTAAGAAGCCCTTCAACATATTTCAGACGCTTCAGAGGATATAGACTTAGTCTTTCATCACTCAAACACAGTGTCTGAACTAACTTGTCTTTGTAGAATATCACTGTATAAGGAGTTGTGTGAACTTCAACTTCTGCTTTGCTCATTTGATCTTCAATTATATCAGTAAGAAGTTCATTCACATGAGATCTCTTGTCCACTCTAATCTTCATGACATACAATTCTGTGAGAGACCTCAACTTGATAAAATTAGAAGAAATGGTCTTAGTAGTCGAATTATTGAATTGAATCTGAATCCGCCATCCATTGATGTTAGACGTGATGAATATCAATTTAATTGTTTGTCTCAATGCATGAAAGAACTGATTTATTGATGGATGACTCTTGTGAGCTTCTTGCAATGCTTCTAGAACTTTTTAATCTTCATTTTGAATAACTCCTAACTCTAGTTTCTGCAAAAGACTCCTAGCCTTGTCTCATGCACTTCCTTCTCTTGATAACACCAACGACCTTTGTCTCCTTACAATATAGTGGTTGTAGTGTTTTTTTCTGACTTTCTCTTGAGACATTCGTACAATTTCACATGCCCTTATCCGGGATTGATTTGCATCTAGCAAACTAAACGTTTCCACAAAGTCCGTTTCAGTGAACTGATAAGCGACACCATTTACAAATTCATCAAACAAATCATCTTTCTGAGCTGTAGGAGCAGTATGAGAAGGTTCCCATATTTCTCCTTCTTCAAGTGTGAGCCTTACCTCCAGCGGTATATCTTGCTCCCCCTGAGATGTATAAATGTTTGCTTCTTTTTCTACTTCTACCAACTTGCCTTTCCCTTTGTCTTTACTCCCCATATCAGCACCAGATTCTTTTTCTTGCTCTCGCACTATCATCTCCCCCTTAGTTGTGTTATCCTCCGAAGCAGGGATTTGAGTAGTTTGAGATTTATACATTTCAAACAAATCTGTAACAAACTTCTTCATATCAGTCTTGAAATTCTGTAAATCCTGCAACATGTTGTATTGAACAGATTTTATTTCCATAACATTGCTGTGAAATTCAGATTTCATTTCGGTGACAGTAGTCTCTAGGTTATAAACCCTTTGACTTAGAGATTGTGTGTGCATTGTGAGGGTATCTATTTGGCTGGTAGGTGTCTCACTGACAGGTTCTGTAGGTGTTTGTCTCTCAATTCTCTCGCTCGGTCTTAGAGGTGTGGGTGAATTATGATCTCCCAATCGTTCTGTTGGTGTTTCACTCACTCTCATTGACTCCAGCAAGTCTTCTGTACCTGCAGTAAATATCCTAAATGACTCATCCGAAGAACTATTGCCAAGTAGTTGCTTCTCCTTTCCACTAATAGTGGTGGAGACCTCCTTATTAGGAGCCAGGAATATTCCTCCTGGGGGGCTTATCACATTGGATCCTGTGATGTTTATCAAAGAAGGACCCGTGACTCCCGTAATAGCCTATGAAGGCATGACCTGTACAGGATCTACCTGTATAGGTTCTGCTACAGTAGTAGCAACATCCGTCAATTCCTCCTGTGTGTGTGCTCCTTTCAGTGCAACATATAACTTGGTTGGAGGCTCAATTATTGACACTCTTTCAGATGCCCTGGCCGACGGGCGAATTTCAATAGGTTCACCCTGTTGAGAGGATGTCCCCAGAGACTGTGTATTTGCCTTTTTCAGCTCTATATCCTTTTGAGAGGGCATAGATGGGCTAACAGATACCTCAGGTTCTTCTAATCGACGTCTAGTCAGAGGTAGAGCTGTTTGGGTTCCCTCAGCTTCCATATGTGGTGCTTCTGAGGCGCTATCTCCCTCACTCACAAATTTTCTTTTTAGGGGTTGGAGAGAAGATAAAGGTAAGGTTTTTTATAGTGTTTGGTTCTGAGGCAGTGGTTAGAATCTGTTGGGTTTCAGATTCATTGCCTTGTCCTACAGCCACAGAGGGCTCAGCTGATAAGTTCATGACACTTTCTCCAAAAAGATCCTGCAAATTAGAATAAGCTGAAGATTTAGAGACATGAAGACTACCTTGAGTACTACCTGTAGGAGTCCAGGGATGATATGATTTCTGACTGTCAGCATGACTTACAGAATCTACTCCAGATATACTTTGAAATCCATCTCCTGAAATTTGTACTTCCTCTGTCACCTGAAACACTTCCTCTTCTTGAGCTAAATCCTCTACAGGAGTAGCTA
Organism: Oenanthe sinensis; assembly: GCA_028671895.1. Lineage (NCBI taxonomy): Eukaryota > Viridiplantae > Streptophyta > Magnoliopsida > Apiales > Apiaceae > Oenanthe > Oenanthe sinensis. The sequence goes on from CM053806.1 coordinate 26,792,856, forward strand.
CTGGAACTGATTCTTGCACTGGTTCAGGGACCTGATCATCTTCTTGAGGCCCTTGAGGCTCGTCTCTTTCCATGTCTACTACACAACCCTGCATGTATTCAGTCATTTGAGCAGGTGCTTCGTTGATATAGTTTCTGTTATTGTTCAGAGTGTTGGCTATCCTGTTTTTTTGTTTCATACACAAAGAGGTAACACTACTAGTATATAGTAGTTTTTCCTCGTTAGTCGTTAGATCATTAAGGATAAGCTGTAGGAACCATGGAAAGTAACACTCCACATTAGTTACTTGAAGGTTTCTGTACTCCACCGGTCCCATAACATACAACATCTGATTCAATAATAACTTACCAAAATTTATCCTACAATTATTAGCAACACTGAAGCCTAAAGTTCGATAATAACTTGAAATACTGTGTGTGTTGAACTTTTTGTAAGAGAAACATTGCATAAGAGTGTGGAAAAAGAAATTTCATTCCTTAGGTAAATGATGTTTACACCTTTCACCCGAGTCGTGGAGATTAGGATTAACGTAGTTGATAGTCGTGAAGAACTGAGTTAATTGTTCAGAATTGGGATAAAGGACTAGATTATTCTCAGGGAATCTTAAGATACGATTCAAATCTAGCTCCGTCACCCGGATTTCCCGATTAGCAATACTAAATGTAAAAGCCAGTTCATCAACAGTTGAAGAGTTATATGCAGAACAGTAACAGTCTCGTAGCATATTATGATTTAATATCACGTCTGTTACTAAGGCATACCTCACTCGAGAATATTCGAGTAACACTCGTGCCCAGGCCCGATAATTAAAAGGAAGGGACTGAATGTCAAACTCGGCAACTAAATTCATTTTGGTAATAGTAAAAATTCCAACCATTTTTAACTATTAAAAATTATCGAAAATTTTAACTTTAAATAATTAATTACGAATTTAATTAGACTCGATAACGAATCGAAAATACTAAAATTCAAAACTCCTCCAAAAATCGTGAAAAAAATATATGCTAAACTAGGAGAGATTTGAATAGTGAAACTATTTTTTTATGATTTTTAGACATCAAACAAACCCTAGAGAAAATCCCAAAGTTTGAAACACCCGAAACAAAACTGAAACCAAACGATGCAATGCTGGTATCAAATAATTCGGGATGACTGGATCTACAATTCTATCGATTTAGATTTTAAAAATTAGTACTAGAATGGTAGAAAATGAGGAAAGAAAAATCAATTTTTTGCTCGATGGTTACAGCTGTTGTGACTAACTAGCGAGTTGGGTAGAAAAACTATATATATATATATATATATATTTAGTTAACTGGCGAGATGGTCACGTAACTATCGATTTTTTTTATATAGTAACGTAACTATCGAAAGTTTTTTTTTTTAACAACTCGATGGTTATCAAAAATAATAAAATAAAAGTAACTATCGAGATGTACACTAATATATAATACGTAACTATCGAAAGGTTAATTAATAAAATTATTCACTTCGACGGTTAGCAAAAAAAAAACTATCGAAGCAGATAAAACAACTAACCAGATAGATATAGTAACTATCGAGATGGATAGTTTTTTTTTTATTATATATTTATATTAACCAAAAGACTACTTCGACTGTTACTAATATAATATATTTTATCATAACTATCGAGTACTGTTTAAAACCACTTCGATGGTTACGAAAGATATATCTAATTAGTAACTGTCGAGAGTTTTTTTAAAATAATAAAAATCATTTAAATACACTTACAAAATAATTTCAAATATTCATAAAATTAATTAAATAGAGATTTCTTAAATTAATGAATTAATATTCCTAAAATAGAAATATTAGAATCTTAATTTGGAAATAACTATCGAATTAATAATAATCCAATTTGAAATCCACAAACAGGCAATATTAATAATTATTATAATAATACTAATAAGCACAGGTGGTTGCTTTAAAATCTTTGGAACCAAAAAAAAATTTTGTTCCATATTCTGTTACTTTTGAAATTTCCAAAAATTTTAAACCAACCCAATCACAATCCAAACGATCATACAAGCATACTATGAATAATCATACAGACAGTTATGCAAAATAAGATCATGAAATGTAATTGCTACACATGTTTTCAGTGATAACCAGTACAATAAATAAACAAGTCTGTACAACCAATTTCTCACTAAAGATCACAACATGTCTGATATAGAATCTCTCAGCCAGATCTCATAACATTGAAATCCACCAATTAATTCTAAACCACAGACTGTTATACTTCTTGTTAACTACAAATACTTATGTAGCAGTTAACTACTTATGCTATATCGAATAATTACCACACAGCATAATTGGTATACTTATGATAATTAATATTGATATTCATAAGCCCGAGATCATAAGTTAGACTAGAGGTCACAAGTCCTTTGGATATAAAAATTCAATAACTTGTGAATCCATACAACTCCTCGCAAACAAAAAATTAATTTAAATTTAACATCCCTAATTCACTAACCAACCTAGAGAAAGTGGATTCGTCTAGTGGTTTCGTGAAAATGTCTGCAAGTTGTTGTTCTGTGGGTACAAAATGCAACTCCACAATTCCATTCATGACATGCTCTCGTATAAAGTGATACCTGATATCAATCTGCTTGGTTCGTGAGTGCTGAACCGGATTGTTGGTTATAGCTATGGCGCTTGTGTTGTCGTAGAATATTGGAATCTTGTTCAACATAAAGCCATAGTCTTGGAGTTGGTTTCTCATCCATAGGATCTGAGCACAACAGCTACCTGTTGCGATGTATTATGCCTCTGCTGTTGAGGTAGACACTGAGTGCTGCTTCTTGCTATACCATGAGACCAATATTCTTCCCAAGAATTGACAGCTTCTAGAAGTACTCTTCCTGTCAATCTTACAACCTGAAAAATCCGAGTCTGTATAGCCGATTAGGTCAAAACCAGTACCTTTAGGATACCAAATTCCCAAATTTGGAGTACCCTTCAGGTATCTAAAAAATTTTTTGATAGCTATAAGGTGAGACTCTTTTAGGTTAGCTTGGAACCGTGCACATAGGCAAGTTGAAAACATAATATCTGGCCTACTTGCAGTTAAGTAAAGTAGAGATCCAATCATACCTCTGTAGCTTGTGATGTCGACAGATTTACCTGATTTGTCCTCATCAAGCTTTGTGGCAGTTGGCATTGGAGTCTTGGCGGGGGCTGAATCTTCAAGTCCATACTTCTTTAGAAGATCTCTAATGTACTTTGCCTGGCAAATGAAGATCCCATCTTTCTTCTGACTCACTTGTAGTCCAAGGAAGAAAGTAAGCTCACCCATCATACTCATCTCGTACCTACTCTGCATTAACTTAACAAATCTCTTGCATAGCTCATCATTAGTAGAACCGAATATAATATCATCAATATACACTTGAACTAATATCAAATTATTTTTGTGCATTTTATGAAAGAAAGTCTTATCTATAACACCTCTGATAAAACCATTTTCAATTAAAAATTCAGATAGTGTTTCATACCATGTTCGAGGCGCCTGCTTGAGTCCATAAAGAGCTTTAAAATGGAAGTACACAAAGTCCATATGATCTTTGTTCTCGAAACCCGGAGGTTGCTCTACATATAATTCTTCTTCCAGCTCCCCATTCAGGAATGCACTCTTCACATCCATTTGATAAACTTTAAAGTCTGAATGTGTTACGAATTCCAAAAACATCCTGATGGCTTCAGGTCTTGCTACTGGTGCATAGGTCTCGTCATAATCTATTCCTTCTTCTTGAGAATACCCTTTAGCAACTAGTCTGGCCTTGTTCCTCGTAACAATGCCATCTTCATCCAACTTATTCCTGAATACCCATTTAGTGCCAATAACAGATTTGTCTTTAGGTCTGGGTACCAGTTTCCAAACTTTCTGCCTATCAAACTGATTGAGTTCATCTTGCATCGCAATCACCCAATCTGGATCTTCTAGAGCATCTTCAACCTTTTTAGGTTCTTCCTCTGATAGAAAACCAGAGTACAAACATTCATTCTCTGTTGCTCTTCTAGTCCTCACACCACTCTCTAGGTCACCAATAATTAATTCAAAGGGATGATCTCTGTTCCATACCTTCTATCTAGGAAGATTAGCCCTTGATGATTGTCCTTCTTCGTAGTTGTGTTGAGAGCGACTAGCTGATCCTTCTTCACCTCCCCCTGAGTTACTGCCTTCATTATTTGATGATCCACCAGTTGAGCTAGCAGGTTAAGTAACAGACTGATTTTGAAAAATAGACTGTGACTGTGACTGTGTGGTATTACCAACACTTCCACTGCTTTGCTCTGGATTATCAATCTACGTGTGTTTATGACTACCAGATGCAGCACCAGGTACGTCTTCATCTCCTAAGTAGTATTCTGATAGATTTTCAATTTCCAGAGATTCAAAATTTTTATCCTTTTGAAGACTTGGAAGTTTGGTGTCGTCAAACGTTACATTAAGGCTTTCAATGACCTTATGAGTTTCAATCACATATACCCTGTACGTCTTAGACTCAAGTGAGTAACCAAGAAAAATCCCTTCATCTGCTTTTGCATCAAACTTGCCTAGATGTTCATCTTTCAATACATAGCATTTTCCACCAAACACATGAAAGTACTTCAGTGATGGCTTTCTATTGGTCATAACCTCATATGATGTCTTTTCTAAGTCTTTGTTGATTAGGGTTCTTTTCTGAGTGTAACAAGCTGTGTTGACTGCTTCTGCCCAAAAATCTGTAGGTAGCTTTGACTGGCTTAACATTGTCCTTGCTGCTTCAATCAAAGTCCTGTTTTTCCTTTCTACCACTCCATTCTGCTGTGGAGTTCTTGGGACTGAGTATTGTCTTGAAATGCCTCGCTCTGTGCAGAATTCATTTAGAACTGTATTTCTGAATTCAGTTCCATTATCTAATCTGATCGTCCGCACAGGCAATCCAGCTTCCACCTCAATCTTTTTAATTTGATCGATTACCATTTGAGATGTTTCATCTTTAGAATGCAAAAACAACACCCACGTGTACTTGGAGTAGTCGTCGACAATCACTAATACATATTTCTTCTTTGAAACTGACATGACATTAACCGGTCCAAACAGATTCATATGAATCAACTAGAGAGGTTCGCTGATGCTTGACATGTCCTTACTTTTATGGGACGCCTTCTTTGACTTACCCTTTTCACATGCTTCACAGAGTCCTTCTTGGTAGAATTCTATCTGTGGTAACCCTCTCACCAATTCTCTTCTTACTAAAGAATTCATCGCCTTGAAGTTCAGGTGAGATAGTTTTCTTTGCCATAACCAACTCAATTCAGAGGATGCTTTACTGTAGAAACAATTTTCTTCTCTTCTGCTTGCAGTGTTTAAGTCAGCTACGAACAGATTTCCTTTTCTTACTCCTTTAAGAGCAAGCTTTTCATCTTTCCTATTGGTGATCATACAATTTTCCTTCCAGAAGTCCACATTGTATCCTTTATCTGTAAATTGACTGACGCTCAGCAAGTTGTGCTTCAGACCGTCAAGAAGAGAGATATTTTCAATGATGACATTTCCAACTTCCAGACTACCATATCCCTTAGTAAAGCCTTTGTTGTCATCTCCAAATGTTACAACTGGGCCGATCTTCTCAACCACACTGGTCAGCAGGGACTTTTCTCCTGTCATATGCCTTGAACATCCACTATCCAGAATCCACATGACTTTTTCATTAGTATCTATGCCCTGCAACCACAAAGTGATTAAGGTTTCTTTGGAACCCAAACTTGTTTGGGTCCAAGAAATTTAGAGGTTCTTGCAGATGGTGTAATAGGTTCAGTTTTCACATCTTTAAGTTCTAATTTGACTGAACTTGAATCAAGTTCTTTTGCCTTGACAGATTTGTCTTTTGGCTTAGGAGATTGAGTTTCCTTCCTAACCTTAGGAGGACTAGCAGTCTTTGCCCTTACCTTTTTCTTATTCATGCTTTTTTTTATGCCTATGCAATTACTAGAAGTAGATGCATTCATCAAATTGAAATAAGCATGCATAATATTAAAAGCACATGGCATACATCCAGCAATACCACAAGGCAAATGAGAACTATTCATGCTAAACATGTTCTGCACAACAGGAATATTAGATTCTACTTTAACCTTATTACATGCATGACTAAGGTGTCTAACAGAATTGTAATTAGTACAAAATTTCCTAGGTGCAGTGGGTGCAGGTGTAGCAAAATTAGTGATTTTAACACCTACTTTCCCATTCCTATTACTCTCTGACTTGTTCTTGTTACCACCTAATTCAGTTTTAGCAGATTCAGTTTTAACTGGCTCATTAGGTGTAACTTCTTCTACATTATTTTCCTCAACTTCTTTCTCTTTTAACTTATCCTCAACAAGCATTTCTTGTTTCCATACGATAGTATCTTCGTCTAAGGGTTCTGAGAGTGGGAGCTTAAAGATAGGATTACTACTCTTCTTAATGACTAAAGGAACATTTTCATTTTCTAATAAAACAGTACTAGAAGCATTGAAAGTTACATTCCTTTTATCCTTTTTCTTATTCCTTTTATGTTCATCGTAGTCAAAGCCTATACATGTCTTGTTATCTAAGCTTTGTTTATCCATTATGTCTTTAGCAATATTAGCTGAGTTCTTAAAAGCTTCCAATTTTAACTCTAGCTCAGAAATCTTAGCCATAAGTGATGTCTCAACCTCTGCATTACAGTTAACCTTATTCTCCAAATATTCATTTATTTCCTTAAGGTTATTAACTGTGATTCCTACCAGCTCTAGTTGTTCCTTTCCAGATTCTAGCTTTTTAATCTTCGCAACTAGTCTAGCATTTTCTCCTTCAGAAGCTAGCATGCTTGTATGAATGTTAAACATCTCTATACTCAAGTCATTAACAGTATTTTTATATTCAGATAGAGACATATCTATAGTGGTGAGAATAGGTACCTGTGATGATGATGAAGATTGTTCTGAAGTGTCTGCCATTAATGCAAGATTTCCATATTCTTCTTCTTCAGAATCTGTGTCATCCCAGCTTCTACCTTCAACAATGTAAGCCTTGCCTGGTTGTTTTGCAACCAAAGCATCCAATCTCTGTTTCAACTTCTCATTCTCCCTTTTCAACTCATCATAGCTTTTCTTCTCGTATGAACTCTTCTTCTCATAAACCTTCTTGTCTTTTGCTTGTCTTGGTTTCTTACATTCAGTGGCGAAATGCCCTAGTTCATTGCAGTTGTAGCACCGGAACTTACTACGGTCTACCATGTTTGACTTGTAACCACCTCTTGAGTTGGCTCCCGAAAATGATCCTGTCTTCTGAAATTTGCTACCAAAACTTTTCTTGTACTTGGGATTCCTTCTGAATCTTATATGCTTGAAACGCCCTGCCAAGTACGCCATAGATTTGTCTTCCATTTCATCAAGCTCTTCCAATGTATAAAAATCATCTTCCTCTTCAGCTTGTGATTCTGTAGCCATTTCAGCTTCAATGATCAATTCTCCACCAATCTTGGTTTCAACGACCTTTGCTTCAGAAGTTTTAACTTCATTTGCCACAAGAGCTGTGGTCTTCATTAGTGCTGCACTCTTACTATCCACTGAGCTGGAACCATAGATAATCAACCTCTGTTCTTGTTCCATTTCATAAGTCTTCAATTTTCCATATAGCTTTTCAAGGGGCATAACATTGAAGTTGTCCCTTTCTCTAATTGAAGAAACTTTATGCTCAACATGATGTGGAAGAGTCAACATAAACTTCCTGTTCGTTTCCCTTAACGGATAGTTCTTCCCCTAGATACTCAACTCATTTAATAATTTATTATATCGCTCAAAGACTTGAGTGATTGTTTCTCCAGGAGTAGATTTGAATGCTTCATATCTTGATGTCAGTATATCCAACCGGTTCTCTTTTACTTCTTCTGTTCCTTCCATAATCAGTTCGATGGTTTCCCACATGTGCTTTCCAGATATACAATTTAGAATTTGATGGCACATGTCTTCATCCATTGAGTCAACAATAGTCAACAATTTAGAATTTGATGGCACATGTCCAATGCAACAATTTCTTTCTCTGTATCAGTGAACTCTATAGGATCCCTTGGAGTAGACCTTTGAGGAACTCTTACTCCTTCCAATGTAGATTCAGGAATCATCTTCATTGGTACAAACAGTCCGTTCTCTAAGATACCCATGTACAACAGATTTGCAGCCTTAATAAACAGGGTCATCTTCTTTTTCCAGAGATTATAATTCACTCTATCAAACTGAGGAACCTTAATACTTCCTACTTTCTGAGAACTCATGATATTGAACTTTTCAAAATTATTTAAAGTTCAAAAAATTTCTGAGTGAAATATTTTGAAAATTAAAAAATTCGTGAAAAATTCCAGAAGCTTAATACTGAAGTCTGAACAATAGATCCTGATTTGTAAACTCAATCAGTAAGCTCTGATACCAATTGTTAGTCCCAAATATCGTAGAAGGGGGGTTAAATACGATATTGTCCAATTTATAAAATATTCACGGAATGATTTATTATGGACTAGTTGACAGTTCAAACATATATTATATCAAACACAAGGTATGCACACAGTTAACACAAACACAGTTCGTTCGGGGAATATATCGTTTTATTAATATAAACCACGAAGGTGCTACACAAATCTAATCCGTAGATTAGCTTCAATTGATTCACTAGTACAATTACAATACAACAACAACAATCAATACGAACAATAATTATGACACTAGCTCAAACGACGTTAATGGCTTCTCTGTGTCTCTCTTCTTTGCTCTGTATGTTTTCTCTTTGTAACTGAATGAATTGTTAATCATAAAGGCTTGGCTTTGCTGCTTTATTGTGTAGGCTTTTTCAATCTTCTACGTGGCCTTCTGAGAACCAAATAAATAGATTGTTTCTCACTTCTTAAATTAACAACCGTCGAGACATTTGTTTTATAACCATCGGTGAGTCTGTTGATAACCGTCGAGACTGAAATAAATCACTTAAAACAATTCTGCTCAAGGATATCAATGATAGGTGGCATCTGTGGCTGGCTGTAGATTAAACAATCTTAAACCCTCAACTATCAAAGTGCCATAACTATCGAGACTTAACCGTCGATGGAATAAATAATCTGGATATTTATCTGAGTCCCTTAACTATCGAGATGCTGTAACCGTCGGTTAATTTAGACGAAACAGTCAAACCCAACTATCAGTTATAACTATCGACCTAAAATGAATTATTAAAACATAACCGTCGAGAGAAATGAATTAATAATCTATCTAAAATTTCTAACCGTCGAGTGATTTGCTAACCGTCGGTAAATAAGACGAAATAGCCAAACAGCAAACCCAACCGTCGGTAAATAAGACAAAACAGTCAAACAACCAAAACCAACTATCGGTAGTTCACCTTAGCCATTTTTCCAACGATTCAAAGCTCTGTAATATTTTCTTTCACTGCAACCAAGTTAATAAATTTACCTTTACTACTTGAACTTGATTTTCTCCGAGCTTTAGCACACAACGGTTATACAACCAATTCTTTTCTAACATAGATGCAGTTCTCAATTTCTTTTGTGCTGACGTTTATTGCAACTGGTCTGGTTCACAAACGACTAACACGAACTTGATCTTCATATCTTCTTGACTATTCAATTGGCCCTGTTTCTCTAGCTGTTAAGAAGTGCTTCTGTAATTCACTGGAATCCCTTGACTTCTCTGTTGTAAAACCTCTGACATCTTCTGAATCTCTGAAACACTACATCTTTATTCTTCACTGAGGCTTGAACATGTTAATGAACTTCTTTCAGTGATCTTCAATGTCTTCAAAGCTTCATCTAATGTTTTGGTCTTTTGTATTCAACTTATAAGCGATTCGCAGTCGATTCCGTGCTTCATTTTAATATAAGTTACCGACCATCAGTGTTGAGTTAGTTTCCTCGGTTACATGTTACGTTACGTTACATTATGCTTTACAGGAATGTCCCGCTGTGAGATTGCACATGTTAAATAAGTGTCGTAAGTAATTCTGTTAATCGCCCTTAAGTACACTAAGTTTGGAGAAGGGGGGTTGAATACAAACTTAAGAATTAAGTGAAAATTCTTGCGGATTTAAGTTTGTTCAAAGAGAGTGTTTATTTAAGACTGATGTAACTAAGAACTAGATAATTAAAGTATTGAAGACAAAACTCAGCATGGTTAAAAATTACTAGTGGATTGATTTTCCACTAGTGTGTTTTTGCTTTCAATAGATCTTAGTAAGAATACCAAGCTGCTTACAAAGTTGAATTTGGAACTCAGAAAAGCATTACAAGTTCTGCCTATTTTTACTTTGCTTTTCTTGATTTCTTGAAAACTATTGCCTTCACTTTGCTACTGTGTTTTTCTAACAACTATATAGAAAAACTACATCTCTAGTTTTCCATCGACAGCTAACAATATAATATTATAATTTATATTGTTTACATGAAAATAGAAACTAGCTACTTTTCACATCCTTCCTTTTTGAACTTACTAGTCCTGGAGATATCTTTGTCTTGATATATTCCTTGGATGTTGTGTTGCCTTGAAAGTCTTCACAATCCTGACAGGACTGTCTTCCAATGATTCAGTTTCTGCACAGTTCCCGTAATTCTCGGCTTTGGCTAAATATGGAAACTTTAATCAACTGATAAATGTTGTTAAGCTTATCAGTTGATCCTCCTTTGCTTATCCATCGATGGATAGGATATCTGTTGATCAGTTGATGTGTCAATGGATAATTGAGTTATCCATCGACTCCTTATCCATTGATGGTTCTTTATCAATTGATGATTGGTATCCGTTGATAGCCTTCATCCGTTGAGTAGTGTCTTCATCCATCGACTTCAATATCAGTTGATCACTTCACTTGTGAGAATTCTGAATTGGGATATTAACAGTTGATCAGCCATTCTTCACATCTGTTGAGAAGCTAAAGATTGAAGTCAGTAATATCAGTCGACTACTTCATAGCATCCATCGAGGCAATACAATCAATTGATAATGAAACTTGAATCAAATGTTACAATCCAGTTTATCAGTTGATAAACAAGCTTCAATTGATAACTGGTTTTCTAGTCAATGGATATTTATAAGTCATATCCATCGACTAGTTACAAAGTAATTTTAAGTCCCTATTGTAATTCTAAGAAATTTGTTTTCATCAAAACTTATAATTCCTAACAATCTCCCCCTATTTATGACTGTGTAAAACATTCATAAATATTCTGTTGATGATAACAAAACTTCTTAACAATTTTTATTCTTAGAATGAATTACAATATTGACAAGAATAGTTTGAGACAGAGTAATCTGATACCAGACAAAGATGAATTCTGATAATTTTGATGATTGAGGTTGAATCTTTTATCTTCTCCTTCTTCCCCTTGACTCATTCATCTTGTCTTCATTTTCCTTCATCTTCCTGTAAAGGGTTCCTTTCAATATCTTCTCATCTTCAATCCTGTAGTCTAATTGACTTGTCAGATGATTTAATTCCAGATTAGGCAGTTTGTCTATTTCTTGACAAATATCAATGCATTTTTCTCTGCCTTCCCTGTCCTTATATATCATTAAGTAGAATGGCTCATGAAGCACCTTTCTTCCTTCAGGGTTCCAAATCTTTATTCTGTCATCCCTTTCTTCTTGAACAGGTGCCTCCCTCATCTTTTTCATTCTTTCAAGGATGGCCTTTCCTAGCTCTTCAGTTAGATAATACTTCCTGTTGAGCATAGTGTAGATTTTCCTTAAGATGCCATATCCTTGATTTAAGACTTAGTTGAATGTAAAAGTTGAGTGTGATCCATCTTCATACTCAATGTGGAGAAGATCAACATCTTTCTTCCTTTGTCCTTTTGCTGCAATCATTCCCTCAACTTTGATTGGCACAAAGTCTTCAGAAATGTGTTTGAACACCTCTATTTCTTTGGCTTGATTACTCCCAGAAGCTTGACCTTCAGCCTTGACTTATTTTGGCTTCCTCTCCTTGTCTCCTTTGTCTTCAACAACCAATTGTCTTTTAACTCCAGAGGATTTTGGTGCATCTTTAGGCTTGTTTGCTCTTTGCTTCACTCTTGGCATCCTTTCACCTTCTTTTCTTCTGGCTTCTCTTATTAGCCTATCCTCCTCATCATATTCCCTTTGCAATTGAATGGCTAATTCTTCTTGGGATTTTTCTTGTTGCTCCCTTTCTCTTATGCCAACTACTATGACTTTGCTCAACAATTTTTCACTTTCCCCTCCACCTGTGACAGCTTTCTTTTTACCATCTTCAATTAGCTTTCCCTTTCCTTTCCTGTCACCAGGTTGTGAGCTACTAGAACTTGTCTCCTTGAATTTGCTAGCAATCAAATCAAATTTCCTTACTATATCCTAAGCCAACTCCTTCTTTGGATCTGTAGTCTTTGTCACTACAGTTTCACTTGCTTTGTCCAATTCAGCTTCACTTGCTTACTTCTCCCCCTTTTTGTTATCAGCAACTTGCACTTGTGCTAATGATTGTGAGATAATAGGGGTCTCTAACAGTTTGCTCAGAAGATTGATCTGAGTGACTTGGTTTTTCAAGATTTGCTGCATGTTGAGCTCCATGGCAGCTACTCTTTTCTCCAATTCAATTGCCTTATCCTTGGCTGTAAACTCAGTGTCTAACCTTTGCTTGATTCTAGTTAGCATTGTGAGACTAAGCCTAGAATTAATGGTGGTGTCGAAGTGCATCCTTGAGCTTTCAATGTCCTCTCTTATCTTCTTCAACTCAAATCTGGAGCTTGTGACATGCATTTTCTGGATCTTCAAATTGTCTCTGTAAAAGTCCAGAATCTTTCTGTGCAAGGGATCCACCACATCTACTTCAGCCATTGACCTTCTGTAGAGAGAAATGATGGCCCTTTCTGTTTCAGCCAAATTTGTTCCATCATCATCAGAGCTGTCGTCAAAATCCTCAGTATTCATGTGAGATACATCATCAGGTTGATTGGCCAGAAACTCCTTCCCACTCCTGAATTGTTCTTCTGTTTGCAGCAAACCCAGCATCTGCTCAGCTTCTTGATTAGATGCTGCTGCTAGTTCTTGATAATGGGGATCTGCATGTAGAAAGGTTGAAGCATCAAGATTGACATCAATCTCATCCTCCATTGTCAAGTTAACATCTGCAACTCCTGCAGGAACTTCATGTTTTCCATCTCCCCCTGACTCTAGCCCCAACTCCTGGGTGAGTTCAGCTGCTACTTGCTCAGTTTTAGAAGTTGATGCTTCATCGGATTGAAAAACAAATTTCTCTCTATTCTTTTCTCTCTCACTCTCATCTCTCTGTTCTTGCATCAGGATCTCATCCTGGATTCTCACCTCTCCCTTACTTAGCTCTCCTTTTTCATCACCTTCTAAGGTGGAACTCTCTTTTGTCACACCCTCTCCTTTTGCCACCTCAGAAAAAGTTGAGGGCCCCTCATTCACACACTCTCCTTTTGCCAAGGTATGCAACCCTTGCCTCTCACTCATCTCACCCACTCCACTCAAACCTAAGAGTGTATTTGCCACAAGTGTTTCAGTGAAAGCTTCAGAAATTGAAATAAATTTCTCAATCGATGGATAAGGAATATCCATCGATGGATGAATATCCGTTGATGGGAGCTCGTCGATGGATGTAAGGATATCCATCGATGGAAGTGAACTAGTCAATGGATGTGGGATATCAGTTGATTGAATATTATCAATTGATTGAATATTATCAGTTGATTGAATATTATCCATTGACTTGAGAGATTTTTCAGCATTTGCCTGATCAACCAAGGTGTTATCCTTATTCGGTGATACATGTGAGAGTGTTGGCTCCACCCTGAGTTGTAAAGAGGGTGAATTTGAAACAATGAAGTTGTCAATCAACACTGTTTCTGAAGAAAAAGATTTTGAAGGAGATTGAGGAGAAGAAACAGATAAAGAATGGGGTTGTGCCTCAGGAAGATTATGAGACACATCAAAAGAGGAAGGTGAAGGCACCACCAAATTTGCATCTGGCTTTGCAAGTTGTGTGTGTGTACCCTGTGCAATATGTGTAACCTTCTTTCTCCTTTTGTATGGCTGTATTGTTTTGTGACCCTTATCCCCATCTGATGGTCCTAGTTCAGACCTCTTTTCAATAGTTACACCTTTTTGAGAAGATGCACCTAGGGATGTGTTTAAGTCCTTTACTACAACCTCAATCTGTTGGGAGATTGGGCTGGAGGCTGGCTGGTTTCTCTTAATCTCACTCTCCTTATTCTTCTGGCTTTCTTGATGTTGGCCAGTTCCCTCACCCTTAACCACCACCTTCACACTCCCCTCAGTGGTTTTCCTTTTCTTAGATTTTGCAGCAGTAGTCTTTTGAGAAACTACTGAGGTGGTTTGTTTAGATTTGGGTTTTGAAGGTTGTGCAACTTGGGTAGGAGGGATGGGGGCATTTCCATCTCCCTCCATTGTTGCAGAAGGCAAAGAAATTTGAGATTTTGAAGAAGAATGTAAAAGATTGAGATTTTGAAGATATACCTGCACAAGAGGAGGATAAATGAGGCACAACTTAGGGTGTAAGTTGATTCTCACAAGATCCTTAAAGACCCTCTTGTTTTGCATCCATGGCTCCAAGGACTCCATATCTGCACTTATCTCATATTCTCTAATAGAGGCATTAATAATCATTATGAAAAATCTGGCAAAATAAATATTATTTTTCCTAGATGACTTGGTTCCTAACTTGGCAGTTAAGTCATTTAGGAGTAATGTGCCAAAATCAAAATATTTATCAAATAGGACAGAATAAGCAATTTCTTGCATACTAGTTGTAATTGCATCAAAATTACTTATTTTTCCAGAAAATACTTTAATTATGGCATCAAAGAAATAACTCCATTCTTTCCTAAGATTTTTCCTAACAACTTCTCCTAATCCAGTTTCAGCATTTGCATAATTAACGGATTCTAACATATCCCTAATTTCATTTTCAGTGGGTGGTTTATCACAGTTATTTGCAGGTAATCCTAAACATTCAGATAACGAAGTACTAGTAATTGTATAGGTATTACCTCTGCAAGAGTAAGAAATTACCTTCCCATCTGGTGATATTTCTGCAGAGTTCCACAGTTCCTCAACAAATGAACACACGATTGTTGGTGCTTCGCTGAGAGCTTTGGACACTTTGCAGTCTCCTAGGAATCGCATCAATGGATGAAAGTCCACAGGAGCATCATTCACCGTTAGATATGCTGTGAAGTTGTTCTGCTCGTAGATGAACCCAGTGGAAGAGACAATCTTCTTTTGTGGTGCCATTTTTCAGTTGATATTCAAGAAATTAAAGAGAACTTGGAAGTAATTAAGAGAATTCGTGAAAATTAGCTTTAGAGAGAGAGATACAGAGATGAATAGATTAGAGTTAGAAAGTAAAATAGCAGGTAAGAATGAATTTTTAATTGCAACTGCTATTTATATTTTCTGGTATTAGAAAGACTTGAAAAGACCTTTTTAATTAGGGAGATAACCGTTGATGTATAAAAGACTGTAGTTGATTACCCTTGATAGTAATTATCCAACGGCTATATTCTGATCAACGGATAAATAAAACTGTATAAATTCTATTACTATCGACTGATATAATAAAGAGTTAATCATTTATCGATCGATCACTAATTACTGGAGTAATTATCTGTCGATAGATAAATATCCGTCGATAGGAATAAAATTTATCAGTTGATCAATAAGTAAAGAATTTATCCATCGATTAAACAATTACTGAGGTAATTATCTATCGATAGACAAATATCCATTAATAGAAATAAATATCCATTGATAATTAACACATTTATCAATTGATTACTTGGATACAACAGATAATTGTGAACAATGACTACAATTTAAAGAAAAATTGATAGACATTTCAAGATTGAGCAAAATTAAGCATACCTAACTCACAGACTAATCTGTTAAAGGTAGATTCATCTAGAGGTTTGGTAAAAATGTCTGCAAGTTGTTGTTCACTAGGGACAAAATGTAACTCAACTGTACCATTCATTACATGTTCCCTAATGAAATGATACCTTATGTCAATATGTTTGGTTCTGGAGTGTTGCACAGGATTTTCTGTTATTGCAATGGCACTTGTATTGTCACAGAAAATGGGAATCTTGTTCAAGTTGAACCCATATTCAAATAGTTGATTCCTCATCCATAATATTTGTGCACAGCAGCTTCCAGCAGCAATGTACTCAGCTTCTGCAGTTGAAGTTGATACTGAGTGTTGCTTTTTACTAAACCATGACACAAGTTTATTTCCTAGAAATTGACAGGTGCCTGTAGTACTTTTCCTGTCTATTTTGCAACCTGCATAATCTGCATCTGAGTAGCCTATTAGATTAAAACCAGAATCTCTAGGATACCAAATACCTAAATTTGATGTACCCTTAAGATATCTAAAAATTCTTTTAATAGCTACTAAATGAGATTCTCTAGGATCAGCCTGAAATCTAGCACATAAGCATGTAGAGAACATTATATATGGTCTGCTAGCAGTTAAATATAAAAGTGAGCCTACCATGCCTCTATAACTTGAAATATCCACCTTAGCTTCTTTGGTGTTTAATTCAAGTTTAGTGGCAGTGGCTATGGGAGTTTTTGCAGAAGAACATTCACTTAACTCAAATTTCTTTAACAAATCATGAATGTACTTTGTTTGATTTATAAAAATACCATCCTTAACTTATTTGACTTGCAACCCAAGAAAGTAGGTAAGCTCTCCCATCATGCTCATTTCATATTTACTCTGCATTAATTTGGCAAACTTCTTGCAAAGTTCCTCATTTGTTGATCCAAAATTAATGTCATCCACATAAATTTGTACAAGAATGATAGAGCCATTAACATTCCTACTAAATAGAGTTTTATCAACAGTACCTCTTGTGAAGTGATTCTCAATGAGGAACTGAGATAAAGTATCATACCAGGCCCTTGGTGCTTGCTTCAAGCCATAAAGTGCTTTGAGTAAATAGTAGACAAAGTTAGGGAATTTTGGATCTTCAAAACCAGGAGGTTGTTCCACATAGACTTCATCTTCTAGTACTCCATTCAAAAATGCACTCTTCACATCCATCTGGTAGACTTTGAAATTAGCATGTGCAGCATAAGCCAGAAAGATTCTGATTGCTTCTAACCTTGCAACTGGTGCAAATGTTTCATCAAAATCAATTCCTTCTTCTTGTGAATAACCCTTTGCTACAAGCCTTGCTTTGTTCCTAGTCACAATACCAGTTTCATCCATTTTGTTTCTGAATACCCATTTTGTACCAATTACTGCTCTATCTTTTGGTCTGGGCACCAGCTTCCATACTTTATTTCTTTCAAATTGATTCAGTTCTTCCTGCATAGCTAGAACCCAATCAGGATCCATAATAGCATTTTCAATTCTTTTGGGTTCTTCTTGAGATAGAAAACTGCTATACAGACACTCATTTTGAGTAGCACTTCTTGTCTTGACACCTTCTTCTACATTTCCAATGATCAGTTCAAATGGATGGCTTCTTGTCCATTTTCTTTGAGGAGGAAAATTTTGCCTTGATGATGAAGCTTCATGATCATTTGTATTGAATTCAAATTGATTTGAATTTGTCGATTGATTCTGAAACCCTCCCCCTGTGTTGGATACCCTTGTTGTAGAGTGTTGATTATCCATTGAAGAGATACCAGTTGATGCATTATCAGTTGATGGAATTCTTTCAACTGATAAATTATCCATTGATGCAGTAACATCAACTGATATTGGGTATCTGAAAACTTGAGGTTTTATAATTTCTACCTCTTCATCATCATTTACATCATTTGATTCATTCTCAAAGTGCAGTATGTCATGATTTCCTTCATTAAACAAGCCTTGAATCTTTTTATCATCAAATACTACATGTACAGATTCCATAACAATGTGTAGTATGAGATTGTAGACTCTATAGGCTATGCCTGATAGTGCATACCCAACAAATATAGCTTCATCAGCCTTGGCTTCAAACTTTCCTAGGTTTTCACCTTGATTTCTTAGCACATAGCACTTGCAGCCAAAAACATGAAGAAACCCCACTTTTGGCTTTTTGTCTTTCTTGATCAATTGATAAGGTGTCTTCCCTTGAGTTTTATTTACTAGGGAGATGTTTTGAATGAAACATGTTGTGTTTATGGCCTCAGCCCAGAAATATGTTGGAAGTTTGGCATCCTCCAACATGGTTCTAGCTGCTTCAATCAATGTCCTATTTTTCCTTTCAACTACCCCATTTTGTTGAGGTGTTCTAGGTGCAGATAATGTGTGTATGATTCCTTTTGATTCACAGAACTCTTTCATTGTGGAATTTGTGAATTCTGTCCCATTGTCACTCCTTATCTTCTTTACATCCAATTCAAGGTTTTTCTCAATTTCTCTTATGTGCTTGATAATGAGATGACTAGCTTCATCCTTTGAATGTAGAAAATAAGTCCATGAGAATCTTGAAAAATCATCCACAATAACTAGAGCATACTTCTTCTTTGCAATAGACATGATATTTACAGGACCAAACAAATCCATATGTAGTAACTCAAGTGGCTTTTCAATTGATGATTCCAATTTTGACTTAAATGATGCCTTCCTTTGTTTTCCTTTCTGACAGGCATCACAAAGTCCATCCTTGACAAATTCCATTTGTGGTAGGCCTCTCACTTGATTTTTCTTGACCAGTAAATTTATGGCTTTGAAATTCAAGTGAGCTAATTTCTTATGCCACAGCTAACTTTCATTTGTACTTGCCTTAGAGAGAAGACAAGTCATTGAATCTGCACTTGTTGAATTGAAGTCAGCTATGTATACATTTCCTTTTCTGTTCCCAGTCATAACTAGGCTTGCATTTTCCTTGTTGGAAATTATGCATGCTTCTGTTGTGAAACAAACTTTATTTCCATTGTCACATAGTTGACTTATGCTTAGCAAGTTATGTCTCAAGCCATCAACTAATGCAACTGGTTCAATGATGACATTCTCTTTTGAAATCAAGCCATATCCCATGGTGTACCCTTTGCTGTCATCTCCAAAAGTTACTCCAGGGCCAGCTTTCTCCTCAAACTTTGTGAGCAGGGATTTATCTCCAGTCATATGTCTTGAACACCCACTGTCCAAGTACCAAAGATTTCTTCTTTTTCCCTGATTGCTAGATGAACTAGCTTCCTGGTCATCTTGATTGGCCATTAGTGCAAGGTTGATGTGTTCTTCTTCTTCTTCAGAATCCTCCTCAGCAGCCCAGTCCTTTTCTTCTGTCACAAAAGCCTTCTCTCTTTGTTTAAGCAGGTCAAAGTACTTCTTCTTATAGTCAATACCATCACTGGACTTTGACCTCTTTTCCATTTTAGGCTTTCTGCATTCACTTGAAAAGTGACCAGCCGATCCACAGTTGAAGCATCTAAATTGAGTCCTGTCAACAAGATTTTTGCTTTGTTGAGTGTCTCTCCTGAACTGTGATCCAGGCCTTTGCATTGGATTCCTTTTGAACTTGAGTTTAGAAAATTGTCTTGATAGAAAAGCTAAATGCCCATCTATTTCATCCATTTCATCTTTGATGAGTGACTCGTCATTGTCACAAAGTTCTTTTCCTTTACCAGTAGAAGATTCATCATATCTAACATGATTTGCGCCATTGCCATGACCTTCTTTCTTCCCTTCTTTCAAATCAGCATCTTCATCTGTTTCTGCAACTTGCTTATCCTTGACCACCAAAGCAATGGACTTTTCTCTCTTCTGACTTTTCTCAATTTCTTCATCTTGTTGTAGCTCCAACTCATAGGTTTTCAAGATGCCATACAACTTATCCAAGGTATAATCTTTAAAGTCAGGAGATTGTCTTATAGAAACAGTCATTGGTTTCCATTCTTTGGGTAAGGACCTCAAGAATTTGAGGTTGGTGTCCTCAACAGCATAAACTCTTCCATATAGTTTAAGCTCATTTAACAGCTTTTGAAACCTACTATATGTATCATTTATTGTTTCATCACTCTTGAAGTGAAAGGCCTCATACTTTTGAATCAAGAGTTGCATCTTGTTCTTTCTTACTTGCTCAGTGCCTTCACAGAGGGTTTGAAGAGTGTCCCAGACTTCTTTGGAGGTTGTATAACTGATGACATTGTCAAACATGTCCTTGTCAAGACCATTAAACAAGATGTTCATAGCCTTTTTGTCCTTGTGCACTTCCTTCTCATCTTCATCTGTATACTCACTCACAGATTTAGGAATGAGTTTGTCTGGTTCTTGAGTACCATCTGCATTTACACTTGTAACTATTTTCATAGGCACATGTGGACCTTTCTCTATGCAATGAACATAGGAAGGATCAATAGATAGAAGATGCAAGTGCATTTTTACTTTCCAGGGAAAATACTCATCTTTCTCTAGAACTGGAATCTTAACTCATGTGTCTCTTTGACCCATTCTTGATGTACTTTTAGATCTTGACTTTCTGTTTGTTGAAAGTTTGCTCTGATACCAATTGTTAATCGCCCTTAAGTACAATAAGTTTGGAGAAGGGGGGTTGAATACAAACTTAAGAATGAAGTGAAAATTCTTGCGGATTTAAGTTTGTTCAAAGAGAGTGTTTATTTAAGACTGATGTAACTAAGAACTACATAATTAAAGTATTAAAGACAAAACTCAGCAAGGTTAAAAATTATTAGTGGATTGATTTTCCACTAGTGTGTTTTTGCTTTCAATAGATCTTAGTAAGAATACCAAGCTGCTTACAAAGTTGAATTTGGAACTCAGAAAAGCATTACAAGTTCTGCCTATTTTTACTTTGCTTTTCTTGAGTTCTTGAAAACTATTGCCTTCACTTTGCTACTGTGTTTTTCTAACTACTATATAGAAAAACTACATCTCTAGTTTTCCATCGACAGCTAACAATATAATATTACAATTTATATTGTTTACATGAAAATAGAAACTAG
This sequence comes from Oenanthe sinensis, assembly GCA_028671895.1. Taxonomy (NCBI): domain Eukaryota; kingdom Viridiplantae; phylum Streptophyta; class Magnoliopsida; order Apiales; family Apiaceae; genus Oenanthe; species Oenanthe sinensis. The sequence goes on from CM053806.1 coordinate 26,813,856, forward strand.
CTACTTTTCACAGCCTTCCTTTTTGAACTTACTAGTCCTGGAGATATCTTTGTCTTGATATATTCCTTGGATGCTGTGTTGCCTTGAAAGTCTTCACAATCCTGACAGGACTGTCTTCCAATGATTCAGTTTCTGCACAGTTCCCGTAATTCTCGGCTTTGGCTAAATAGGGAAACTTTAATCAACTGATAAATGTTGTTAAGCTTATCAGTTGATCCTCATTTGCTTATCCATCGATGGATAGGATATCTGTTGATCAGTTGATGTGTCGATGGATAATTGAGTTATCCATCGACTCCTTATCCATTGATGGTTCTTTATCAATTGATGATTGGTATCCGTTGATAGCCTTCATCCGTTGAGTAGTGTCTTCATCCATCGACTTCAATATCAGTTGATCACTTCACTTGTGAGAATTCTGACTTGGGATATTAACAGTTGATCAGCCATTCTTCACATCTGTTGAGAAGCTAAAGATTGAAGTCAGTAATATCAGTCGACTACTTCATAGCATCCATCGAGGCAATACAATCAATTGATAATGAAACTTGAATCAAATGTTACAATCCAGTTTATCAGTTGATAAACAAGCTTCAACTGATAACTGGTTTTCTAGTCAATGGATATTTATAAGTCATATCCATCGACTAGTTACAAAGTAATTTTAAGTCCCTATTGTAATTCTAAGAAATTTGTTATCATCAAAACTTATAATTCCTAACAAATTCTCACAGTGATAATGATGTAATGATCCTTAGAACTGAAACCATTATATTTCTATATGAGAATTAATAAACTTTGTTTACATTAAAAGTTGTCTTTGACCGGGTGATGATCAAGATGCACATTGGGTATATTATAAATCATATGAGAAATATGAATAATATAGAAGAGATTTAATTTTCATAATTTTAAGAGTGATATTATTGCCCTTATATTTGAGTGAGACTAAGAAATGCACCGGCGTGCTCAAATGTTGATTTGATTTTAATAGTTTACTCATAGATCAAGAAAATAAAGATTAAATTATGAAGATGATGACACGAGACATGCCTTGAGTTTAATCTATAATATTAAGATTAAATGGATTATATTACATTGTACATTATTCACTAAAGACTTAATCGAATCGCCGATTTAATTATTATTACTTGGGTAGCAATGATGTATTACTAGATGCCGCTCATTGTTTATGATTTTATTATTAGATAATAAAATTATTACTACATAATCATAACCTATAGGGTCACACATAAAGAACACTTGAAGGAGAATTAATAGTAATTCAAATTTATTTTTAATATTAATTAAGTTGGACTTAATTAATAAAATTTGAAATTTGAAATCATTTATAATTCAAATTAGATTTGAATATTAATTAAGTATGACTTTATTAGTTATTTAAACAAGAAATTCGAATTTTAAATATATTAATTAAAAATGAGGCCCAATCAAGTTATGGGATAAAAGGCTTGTTTATTTCCTCTATAAATACATCTCTTTCTCTAGGAGTTAACCTAATTCATTTTTGGTAAAATCCTAGCCGCGTAGAGAGAGATACAGAGGCTGAGAGATACAGCTTGGGTGCTAGTATATCCTTCCTCCTTCGAAGATCAAGTGTTCGTGTGGATACCGTTAGAGTATAGAACGCATGCTGCGAGATACGTAGTGATCGTACGAGCTTTGGACCTCCATAATCTTCAACTTTAATTTGTTAAAGCTTCAAAAATGTAATACATCATGATCTTTGAATTAAATATTGTGTTTTCGCATGGATCTTGCAGATGGTTTCACTATTTTGATTTATTTTCCACGTTTATTCAGCTGCATTTGTGCCACAAAACCCTTCAATGGCATCAGAGCTACTTGGGGAACGTTTTAATTCGTTATGTGTTTAATAGTTTTTCGATGTATGTAAACATGTATATGATATGCCATAACTATATGTTGATATATATGTGTTTATATGGTTTTGAATATATAATATTCATGAAGATTGTAAAATCATATGAAGATGGGTTTTTTCTGTATGTATATATATTATATGTTGTTCTTATTATGGAGAATGTATACAATACGATTTCTGAAAAAGCTAAATAGATTTGGCGAAATATGTGTCCAATGTCCGATATTTGCAACTAGTATGTGGTTGCTGACTGGAATCGGGTAATAGAGCAATACTGACATTGTCAGCTTCGTGTGTATAAGTCATTAGATTTCGTTACAGGTGCCCAAACAGTGATTTATTATTTTCTAAAAATTATTTGATTTTATGAAATTTTGAAATTTGTTATATATGATTATATGATATGTTTATATAATCTGAGATATATTATATGTGTTATGTGATAGCATGGTGTATGGTTATGGCCTTGAGACCCATAAGATAGTGGTTTTTGGTTTCTAAATACGAATTACATGTTATTTATTCATTATAATTTGATTATCTCATATATAACTCGAGTTATTCTTGTAATTTCATTAGAATAGTTTTATTTTCAGTATTTAATGTAGTTATCAATAAAGACTTGCAAGCAAGGAGGCGATGCAAAAAGAGATGATAGAGTAATGAAACAAGAAGAAGACATGTAATAGTATAATACTTTAAACCACTATAAATTAACCTTGATTTTTCCATTAGCTTGGAAAGATCACATAGGATGGGGTCAAAACCAAACACGTTTAATTTATGCATATTACATATATGTATATGATTGCATGTATTAGTATGTATGCGTAGATATAATGAAGATGCATGCTTAATTTTGATTAATCATGTATGTAATAGATACGACACCCATGTCATGTCTAATTAAGAAACATAAAATCTTTAACAATTCAAGATTTTAAAATTAAACAAACGGTCATGAGATTCTTGTGTTTCACCTTCAACTGGCTTAGCCAACGGAGGAGAAGGGCCCAACTGTTCTTTCAATTTTTGAATCATTTCCTCAAACTCGGGTGTCCACACAAAATTCTTTCTTATACCTTTGATAACTTTAAAGAACTCCTTGCATTTATCTAAGAATTTAGAAAAATATATTCAATGCTGCTAAATTTCCTGTAAAGCTTTGCACCTCCTTGACCATTTTAGGTGACTTCATGTTTAAGAGAACCTATATCTTTGTTCGTTTAGCTTCTATTCCCCTATGACTGACCACGAACTCGAGAAATTTACCTGATTCCACCAAAAATACATTTATGAGGGTTCATCTTCATACACTATTTTTACAAAATAGTAAACATCTCATCTAGATGCTTGATATGATCTTTAGCCTTCTTGGATTTCACCAGCATATAGTCTATGTATAACTCAATGGTCTTCCCAATCTGATCCATCAACATCTTGTTCACTATCCTTTGATATATTGTACCAGCATTGATAAGCCTGAAGGGTACGGAAACTCATATTGTTAGGCCCCGGAAGTATCGTAGAAGGGGGGTTGAATACGATACTCACTAAATCAAAAAAAAAATCGAATCTTTTGCGGATAAATAATTTAGAGTTCGGTTAGTGGGCTCGTGTTCTTGAGGTGAATAGTGTTTACGGAGCTGCTTACTAATTTTCTATGTTTAGGATTAATCATTTCGGTTCTAGAAAATCAGCAGGAAAATAAACAACACAAGATTCGAGGAATATATCATTTGATAAATATAAACCCTGAGGTTGCTACACCCGGTCAACAAATCCGGTCCGAAGAACAAGTTCTTCGCTGCTTAACAAAAACATATAACTCTCAATTTCCTATACAAGTATTTCTAGATTAGTACAAAGGAAACTAAGACCGTAGAGAGTGATATATAGTGGCCCTGAACATTTTTCATTAAGGAACCGACCACTGATACGTCTCTGGTGAGGAGGTATAGATTTTTCTGGTGTTCTCTCCTCTCCGGCTTCGTCTTCTCTCTCTCTGGATATTTTTGTGGTGTTGTAGAAAAATCTTCCAAATGAATGGCTCTGCTTCAATTTATGTGTAGACTTTTTCAGTACAGCTACGTGGCTTCATGTGGTCCAAGTAACTGAGCTGCTTCTCACTTCTTTTTATCCTTAAGTATCGGGAACAATTTACTGAGTAATTGTTTAACCCTCGATGAGTCTGTAGAATAAGTATCGGAGGATTAAAATAATTCCTGAAATAAAATCAATTACTTCAAACATTAGTAACCATCGGGAAGTGGCTAGTTTGCTTTTGTTTCTTTTCCGATAGTTAGTAACTATCGGCTTAATAGGACAAAACAAGCCCTTTGAATATTCACCAATTCTTTCATTTCACCCGATGGTTGTTAACCATCTGTGAATAAGACAAAATAACTTGTTTAACCATTGGTGAATAAGACGAAAGAGATTGACTAGGTTGACTTCTGGATACAGCTTCTGTAGTCTCTTTACTTAGCCAATTTCGAACCTGATAAGCCCTTAATATATTTCTTCCACTGCAACCAAGTCTAATAAATATTTCCTTGATTATTCGAACTTGATTTATTCTGAGCTTCATCATATACCACTTCACTTGTTACCCATTTCAGTAAATAGTCAATTCTTCTCATACACATATGCAATTCTCAATCTCTTTTGTGCTGACGTTTGGTGCAACTGGTCTGGTTCACAAACGACTAACACGATCTTGATCTTCACATCTTCTTTACAATACAATTGACTTTGTTCCTTGTTGATTAGAAGTGCTTCGATTGTAAGTACATTGGAATCCTCTAGCACTTATGCTGAACCATAAACATATCTGAAACCCTGAACATCTTTGAACTTTATCCTTCACTGAAGTCTGAACATATGAATGAACTTCCTCCAGCAATCTATAATAGACTCCAAGATTCCATCTAATATTTTGATTCTTTGTATTTGCCGTATATTCTATCTTATCGATTCCTGTACTTGAGCTCTGCAAATCATTGCTTGACTGATTCGCAGATTTGGATCACTAAAATCTTTCTGGTACTTTGACAACTGCTTCACTGCTTCCACATCCTTGAATACTTCAACCTTTATTCTTCACTGAGGCATGAACATATTAATGAACTTCTTCCAGTGAGCTAATGCTTCAAGTCTGTAGATTTCTTCTTTATCCTTTGTCTTTACCAAGTCTTCATGTCTTCCTGATTCTGGTGATAACTTCATATTATTTACACGTCCTGTTCTTGTGTTTAGTTATAACCCTATGTTACATATAGGTCTATACATACAGCCTTTCAATCTCCCCATATTTGTTTGGTAGAGATTAACAAGCAAATCCCTAGAGGATAACTCAACTAACTACAAGAAAATATTAATGTTCTAGACTTGTAAATAATACTACTTGGGTTCTGGATCATATAATACATTTCCAGATTTCTATAAAGTAAAGAGAAATAGAAAATGAGTGTTCCTTTAGCACTGAACGCATCTTCAATAGATATCATCTTCATTCCTCTGTGTTTGAGCTTTTCTCTGCTTCAAAATCCTTCATTGCTTGACCTATAAAGAACTTATCATAAGCTGAGCTTCATAAGAATCAAAATTCCTGGGAACATCTTCAATAAAATATAGAACATTGCTCAAAGAATGTTCTCCCCCTGAGAATATAATTCTTCTTCTTTATCTTCTTCTCCCCTTTAGATGATCAATGGAAATGTCAATTCTTTTCTGTACATCCCACTTGGATGAGGAATCCTCTTCTGACAACTCCTTTCAAGTATAGGATACAGTTTCTTGATTCTCTCATATTCTGTTGTTTCTCATAAGGATTAGAAGATAAGATTTTCTTCTTTTTCTTGTCTAAAATCTCCCCCTAAGGATATTAACTTCTCCCAAGGATACGAACTCCTTTTTCTAAGGATCTTCCCTTGAGGATCCAGGATACGAACCCCTTTAGGATATTAACTCTTCCCAAGTACGAAGATAAAACTTTATTAACTTCTCCTTTTTCTCCCTATAAATTATCCCCCTTAGTTGAGGAATCCTCCAATGGCCCACTTCTGAATGGTTTGTCTTCCAAAGAAGGTTCTCATCTGTCGTTGATCGGGAAAAATATAGTAGCTTTTCTTCCAGAAGTAGCAAGTAGCAAGGGTAAGTGTTTGGCTTAAGGTTTCCTCACTTCTACTACGTTCTGTTGGTGTTTACACTTAAGTGTCGAGCACTTTGAACTGTTTCACTCTTTCTCTCCCTATCTCTCACTCAAGTGTATCTCTCCATCACTTTCACTTAAGTGTTTCTCTCCCTTACTTTCACTCTGCATTCTAAATATAGCCTTCTGTACTTGCAAGTGAAATCCGTCAATTCATATATTCCCAACACCTGATTCATCAGAATGAATTGAATCACTATCACGTGGAGAATTGCCTTATTGAGGTGTTCTTGATCTATCATGCATAAGCACTGTCTCAGCACCAGACTCAATAGCTTTTGCTAAATCACTGTCTAGTGGAGCCTCACCTCTTTGAGATGGGTTATCCCAAGATTTTAAAATCTGTTAGGGAATCCTGCCTTGTTCTATCAAGGAGTTGCCTCACACCTTCTCCGTAAACGGGAGGTGGACATTCATTTTCAGGATCTGGAAATGTTCCTTCCAGGAGGGGCGACGTAGTAGGCAATGTAATGAATGGAAAATTAGAGCCTACGTTTCCCTCGTAACCCTGTGACGGGAATTTGTGTAAAATACCCTACTTGACTCATCCGAAGAATTCTTGTCAAGCAGTTGCCTCTCAAGCCCAGATAAATCTGAACAAGAGATCTCCCTTTCGGGATGCAGAAGATTAACTTCTGTTTGAGGTAGATACCTGGACAATGTAATGTATGGCTAGAGTCTGTATCTCCTCTAAATGCCTATACCTCTCACTGTGCACGCCTTGCAATGTGTTTCTAGAATTTATCTGTTTAGGCTTGCCATCAGCGTGAGTGCTAGTGGTGTGCTTGACTCATTACAAGATGCTCTGGCTGACGAGCGAATTTCAATGGTCTCACCCTGTTGAGAGAATGATTCCAGAGACAGTTTAATTGCCTTTTCAGCTCTGCATCCTTTTGAGAAGATATAGATGAGCTTACAGTTACCTCAGTTATATACTTCTTTACTTCGCTGGAGGTAGAGCTGTGGGTGCACTTCCGACTTCATCCTTATTTACTGCATCAAGTGCAGTTTCTCCCTTATCAACCGCTAACTTACATGAGTTCCTTGTATCTCCAGGGGTTAATATATGGAAGTGGATGAATGAGTGTTTGGTACTAAGGCCTGGGTAAGAGATTGATGGGTTTTCAACCTCTTGGCCAGCTTCTGAAGCCTTTGAGGGCTAAACGGAAGAATCAATCAAGATTAAAAGATAATCACCTTAACATTCCAAAACATATTTTTCATCTCAAAGAGAAGGAAAAATATAAGAAGGAATGGTAATTGATTGCATTAAAGCACTTTTAGTAAAAGAGTTTTGTCGGTTCTAAAGATTTATCATTTAAGAGCGTGAAACCAATAAAAATTTTCTTTAAGATACTTATCCCATAATAAAACGCGGGAATGTGTATCAGAGAAAAATTCTATCCCTTATGAATTTTTTATAAGGCAAACTTCCCATAATAAAACGCGGGAATTTACACCAAAGAAGAAATTCAACTCTTTTACCAAATTCTATCTCAATAAAATGACTCTTTTCTTTTAAAACCTAAGCACTGTATATTTTGAAAATAGTTTTGCAAAACATCCTTATGATTTCCGACTCATAATTCAATTATGATTTACATCATTTTCGTCCACCTGATAGTATCCCCGACTTATAATAAAAACATGACAATTGGGGTGAATGAATGCTTAACAATACAGTACTAGGCTTTCAAAGTAACAATCACTGTTTTGGTACTATGAATCAATGTGAAACATACATTGAAACAAGTATTTGAAAACAAATCATTTTACAAGTGATTGATACCTCGAAGTTAAAATAATTTTTCCAAATAAAATAGCAGTCAAAAAGTTTCTGCCACTTTAAAAAAGAAAAATTAAGAGAGAAAACGGTTTTGAAAATATAGCATTTAAAACCAGCTTTGGAGAGATGATAAAATATTTTGAGATTTAAAGAAAGATTATCCTCAAGAAAAGTTTGATTCACACCCTAGGATTTAGAAATCAAAGTAGGGCTGTAAATCAAAAGATTTTCAAAAGAGAAGTTTTGAAAAAGAATTTTGAAGTTTTCTTATCTAAAACCGATAGAAAGTGAATGTATCTTTGAATAACACATTTTGAAAAAGAAATAGACAAAAATTTCTTTTAAATACATTCAGGAATCAGTCAAAGAAAGAAAACTAAATATATTAATACTAACGACTTTTTCAAAAACCAATTTTTACTTAGAATAAAAACTAAGCAAATCCATTAGTATCAATATATCACAATTATTTTATAATAAAATATTATTCAATTATCACAAAGTAATAAAAGATAATAATTATACTACAAATAATTATGCTTCGAATTTGTTTTAATATACTTAAATCATGGAACCAATATATCACTGAATTGTTTTATATCATCATGATTTAAACAAATCAAAATAAATTAAATACTTATGTTGCACTAAGCAATTGCCAATCAAATGCATATATATCAAATAAACATGACAATCATTCAGTAGAACAATAAGCATTGAGACATATTTTTATTATTAGTGATTTCAGATAAACAACTTGTGTTATCACTAATATTAAAAATATCACAATTAATTGCACGCTGATACCAATTATTTGATATTTATCAATAATTTCAAGATGCAAGAAATTGTGCTTCTTATATTTTATCAAATCAAAATTATGAAACTGATAATCATTGAATTGCTTCAATCCATAATTTTAGTAAGATAAAATAAATTCGCTAAATACTAAAATATTCATAAAATTGAATATTAGCATCTAACTTCCTACACTATATCTAATAATTGTCACTTTAGCATATTACAATTATACTCATAACAATTATTATTGATATATGTAAGCTCGAGAAAATAGTTGAATATAAATTCACAAGTCCTTTAAATATAGATATTTAACACTTGTGTTCCTAATTGCAACTTCTCGCAACAAAAACAAATTTAGAAATATTTTCTAAGTATATAAAATATTGAGAATTTTATACACATAACTTAGAAAATACTTCGTCTTCCAATATTAGTGAGTTTTGAAATATGAATTAATTACTTAGAACAGAAATTCTAAATACTGTCACTAATATCAAAAGTATCATAATTATTTGTAATAAAATATTTAAGAATATCAGAGCAATTAAGCAAGACATCTTGACTAATACTCATCAAATATTTAACATGCAAATAATTATGATTCTAACTTATGCTAAATAATTTAACTACCACATATGCATATAACATTGTAAGCATGATAATTAAACTAATAGTTATAAGTATGAGGTACTGGATTTAAAAATAAATTCACAAGTCCTTTAAATATGGAAAATTTAATACTTGTGAACTCATTTGAGAATTCTTTGCAGATGGGATTTCCAACATATATGCAAATAAATAATATCCCAAGTTTACTAACCAACTTAGATAAAATAAATTCATCAAGTTGTTTAACAAATATCTGCAAGTTATTCTACTAAGGACAATCTCGAAAGAAATGATACCTAGTGTCCATGAGCTTGTTCCTTAAGTGGTGTGGAGAGATCAACAGAGTTGTTGGAAAATTGACAGCTTCTAGGAATGACTTCCCTGTCTTTCTTACAACTTGCATTATCTATATTTATATAGCCAATTATGTTAAACCTAGTATCTTTAGGTTCCCAGATTCCAAGAATTGGTGATCCCCTAAGATATCTAACAATTCATAACTTAGCTATAAGATAAGATTCTCTAGTATCCACTTAGAAACTTGCACATAGGCATATCGAGAATAAAATATATGGTCTTTATGCACTTGAATAAGTAATGAGCTGATTACCTCTATAGCTTGTCACTTCAGTTCATTACCTGATTTGCCCTGATCAAGCTTAGTGGTTTGTTGGCAAGAAGTCTTGGCAGGTCTAGAATCTTTCAAATTGCGCATCTTTAAAAGATCCCTGACTTACTTTAATTGCCATCATTCTTTTGAATTAATTATAATCCAAAAAGAATTGCAACTCTTCCAACATGCTCATGTTGTACCTACTCTGCATTAACTTAGCAATAAACTCTTGCCAAAGTTTTCGTTAGTAGACCCACATATAATATAATCATGGTATTCTTGCACATATATTATATTATGTGTGCCTTGCATTCTAGAGAGATATATGTGTATAATGCCCTCAAATATAAAATCATTTTTAAGTAATTAGCAGTTAGAGTGTCATACCATGTCCTTGACGTTTTGCTTGAATCCCTACTTTCGTTATAGAGAACTTGTGAAGAGAATGATATACAAATCCCAATGTATCTGTAACGTCAAAGTCTAGGAAATATTGTACATCAGCTTCAACTTCTAACTCACCATTCAGGAGTGCACTTTGTTCACGTTCATCTGATAGATATCCATGCTGGAATGCTCAATATGTGCTAGGAATATCTTGTTAGGTCCTCATCTTGTTAGGCCCTAAAAGAATCAAATCTTGTCTCTGGTGCTTGCTGTTAGATCTTGAAAGTCCTGAAGATTCTGTTTCCATCATCATCGATACCTTCTACTTGATAGTAACTTGTAGCAACCAGTTTGGCTTTGTCCCTCATAACAATGCCAATAATCATCCAGTCTCTGTGAACCCTTATTGTACCAATTTCAGCTTCCTCTTATGGTCTAGGTTCCAGCTTCAATAGTTTCTGCCTTCGAACTGATTGAGATCACCTTGCATTTGCAATCACCCAATCTGGATCAATCAGTGCTTCTTCAGTATTCTTTGGGATACCAAATGTTGATTGTTGGGTCCCGAAAAATATATGTTCATATTGATTAGCACTTCTAGCTTTTACTCAATAATCCGGATCACTAAGAACTAGACTCCAGGAATGACTTTGACTTCAAACCCTTTGTCTCGGCAGATATGTTCTTGATGTATTCCTTTGATATTCATTGTGTTGAGTACGAATAGTAGATCCTTGTTTTATTTTGCTCCCCCTGAGTTGCTGTTAGGATGTGTTGAAGATCTTTCACCTTTTTCAGTGGATTCTGTTAAAGTCCACGAGTTGTGTAGTTTCACTACCAATTCCACTAATAGGATCTGAATCATCATCATTATCACTAATTCCTTCTGCAACCTCAGTTTCATCATCAGTATCTGAATTTGACTCTGACGGAATGTCAAACTTCAAAGATTTAGAATAGTCTTTCATTTGAATGCTTGGGAGCTTGGTGTAGTAGGCCGACACATTCAGACTTTTAATCACCTTCTGGTTTTCCATCATATATGCCTTGAAAGCTTTCGACTTCAATGAGTAGCCGAAGAAATTTTTCCATGAGCCTTAACTTCTTGTCAAGATACTCATATAAGTCTTCAGTAAATCTCAATTTCCTCCAAACACGAAAGAGCTTCAGTGTTTGCTTCTTTTCGGTGCAGACTTCATATAGAACTTCACTCGCGAAATTCAGTTCCATTATCTGACTTCAAAGTTCTCACAACTTACTTTGCTTCCAACTTAATCTTCCTGATATGATTAAACACCATCTGTGACATTTTGTCTGTTGAATGCACGAACATCACCAACTTGTAATTAGGGTTGTCATTAACTACAACTAAACATATTTCTTCCATGCCATAATTTGCTTCAGTGTGATGTTTTCATTGACTTCCCTATGTGACATACTTCAAAATGTCCTTCTGGATTGAATTCCATATGAAGCAGTCCTCTCACCAATTTCATCTTTATCGGAGAATCCATTGTCTTGTTGACCAAGTGTGAGAGCTTCTTATGCCATAGCTAACTCTTTACTGATGAAGCTTTACTGAAAAGTTCACTTCACCTTTGCATATAAACTCCATGTCAGCTACGAACAAACTTCCTCACTCTCAGTTGAGTGAGCTTCCAACCTTCTTGTTTGAGATCAAACACTTTTCCTTTTCAATGCTTTTCCAGAAAACCCTTGATAAAGAATTCCCTAGTGCCCTGTAGATAGTGCTTAAGTCCTTCAACAAGAAAGATGTTTCCACTGATGACAGTTCTTAAATCATGATAGCCATATCCCTTGTACATCCTTTGCTATCATCTCTAAAGGTTACCATCGGGGAGGCCTTCTCAACCAACAGTGATAGAAGAGCTTTAATGTTAGTCATATGCCTCGAACAATAACTGTCAAGAAATCACATAACTTTTGCTTCTTTTTACATACTCTGCAATCACAAATGATTAAGCTTCTTGGTACTCAATTTTAATTGAGTCCAGATGGGTTAGAGATATTATCAAAGGTAACAACAGCTTCAATATGCATAAAGCACATGGATAGAAGAACTAACAAATTAATTACTAATTCTGTCTAATCCATTTCTATTGTTGTTTAACATTTTTAACTATCTCTAATTACCTAAGTCAGTTTTAGATTAATCTTCGAATCTACAAAACTTACTGACTACTTAGATAATTCTACCATCTTTTAATATTCTACTCCTTAACAAGCAATACATGATCTAATATGACATTTAAGTGCAACTATGTGAGTGCAAGCAAATCATGTGAAAATAAGCACATAAACAATTTAAGAATATGCAGAATATTTGAATAAAACATTATAAGCAATATCAAATTCCACATATACTTATCAAGTCATTTATCATAATAAGAACAAATATAAAATATCTGATCTATGACCTGTTTGTCTATTAGCAATTTTCACAACATTAGCAGAGTTATTAAATCACAGAAGATTTAAATCAAGTTTCAAACAAATGTTTTAGGGATACACTTAACAGTCTAGCAACTATCTAATTCTTGATATTCATTTTACTGCATAGAAAATCAAGTATGAAATGTACTCACTAAACTCATATAACTAAGCATGAAATCTTATTCTTAGCAATCAATTAAGCATTTAAGTTCTAAGATGCTAACATGCTGACACGAGCCTAATACATTTCAAAACATAATAATCATACAATTATGAATTAGATAAAGATATACTAGTTAGTAAGTGTACCTGTGAAGTGCTTAGTGATTCATCTCTAGTGTTGGTCATTGATGCCAGATATTCATTTGGTTCATCACTGTCACTGATAGAATCATCCTTGCATTTAACTTCATCAACATATACTTTCCCTTGCTGCATCCTCACTAATGCTTGAGATTCCTTCTATAACCTAACATAGTGTCTTTCATCTTTTGCTTGTACAGGCTTCTTCAAACTGTGTAGCAAACCCTGATCTTGTCTTCTATAATCAACCATCCCTGTCTTGCAACCGCCTCTTGAACTGATCTTGAAAATCTCCTTTATAGAATCTATAGGTAATGACCTTAGATTAAGAATTTGGATTCCGTCTGAATCTGATGTCACTGAACTTCCTGTTGCCCTGCAGGCTTGACTTGCAGTCCAGTTCTCAAGTTATTCCAAAGTGTCAAATTAACATGCAACACCTTGACCACTACCTCGAGCTACAACATCTTCAATTCAGCTTCTAGGATCATTTCATTTCTGTTCAGAGGTTTTCAACCTTGACTTCAATCAAATTTGGTTCCTGGGTTACATATATAGTGGATATGCTAACAACTTCTGTTTTACCAAATATTATCTTCCTCAGCTCTTGTTCTGGTTCATAGGCCTTCAGCACAACGTATAGATCTTCTAAAGATAATGTGGTTATATCCTTAGAATCCCTTGTAGCTGTAATCCTATGTTCCAGATGATCTGCAGTGTTAGCACGAACTTCCTGTAATCTCCTTGTAGAATAATCTTTACGTCTTCTGTACTGAGATGCTAGGTAGTCCAGTCTGTTCTCCTTCACACTACTTAAACCCCTAAGATTTTTCATCTTCAAATTCAACTCAAACCAACTAAAAACTGTACCCAAATAATCTTTTCATAACCAGAATCAACTTCTTTGGATAATCTTCAGTCGATCTTCATTGTCTTCAATAACTCGTAAAAATCTTCAACTACTAACTTCTGAACATCCTCGAATAAGTACTTAAGAAAAATTTAAATTTACAGAATTTTTAATTTTCTTAGAAAATAAATTAAACAAAAATAAAAATTTACAAAACTTAATTTTCAAGAATTTTGAATTTTCTTAAAAATTAAAATATTGTAAATTAATATTTAAGAAAAATTTAATTAACAAGAATATTAATTTTTCTGGAAAAATAAATAAATCTAAAATAGATATTAAAGGTTCAAAACGTTAAGTATGCCAAAATAGCATCTTAGGCGCTTATGTCCAAGAGTAACACTAATGATTCACATTTTTCCTCAAAAAGAAACTTCGCCAATATTAATACCTAAGACATGATTACACAGTAAAAATACTATATGATCATGTTTCAGAGTTTAATAAACACAGGTCAATTTTTATTCCGGAATTCAAAAATGAACACTCTGCGACGTCCAAGCAGCTTCGACACCCTTAATTTAATATTTAAGAAAAAATTAAATTTCCAAAAATTTTAATTTTCTTAAAAAATAAATTAATCAAAAATAAATATTTACAGAAAAATTTAATTTTCAAGAATTTCAAATTTTCTTAAAAATTAAATAAATCATAAATTAATATTTAAGAAAAATTTAAAGTTAAGAATTTTAAAATTTTTAAAACATAATAAATTAAAAATAAAAAATATCAGAATGCGGCTCCGATAGTTAGTAACTATCGGGGACGTGTCGATAGTTAATAACTATCGGACAACTGCTTTCAAAGGTACTTTGCTTTTCAATTCAGGCGCGTGACTAACCATGCTTTGACAAAGTCAGCTTGTGCATTCAGGATGCTCAATCTACATGAACTGATCGAGTAATCAAATTGGCCACGATTTGGTTTATTAAAAATTTTAAAAAAAACTTTATCAAATTCATAAAATAAACTTATTAAAATCTATAACATAAACTAATAAAAGTTTATAAAATAAATTTTATAAAAATTTATAAAATAAATTTAATATAAAATTTATAAAATAAACTAATTAAAATTTATAACATAAACTACTAAAAGTTAATAAAATAAATTTTATAAAAGTTTATAAAATAAATTTAATATAAGATTTATAAAATACACTAATTAAAATTTATAACATAAACTAATAAAATTTTATAAAATAAATTTTATAAAGTTTATAAAATAAACTTATCAAAAGTCTATAATTAAACTTATTTAACAAGACCTCCTTCTGAGTTCAAACATCTTCGGCACAGTGAGCTTCACTGAGCTACGGATCCTGATTTGTATATCAATCAGTAAGCTTTGATACCAATTATTAGGCCCCGGAAGTATCGTAGAAGGGGGGTTGAATACGATACTCACTAAATCAAAAAATTCTTTCGAATCTTTTGCGGATAAATAATTTAGAGTTCGGTTAGTGGGTTCGTGTTCTTGAGGTGAATAGTGTTTACGGAGCTGCTTACTAATTTTCTGTGTTTAGGATTAATCATTTCGGTTCTAGAAAATCAGCAGGAAAATAAACAACACAAGATTCGGGGAATATATCATTTGATAAATATAAACCCTGAGGTTGCTACACCCGGTCAACAAATCCGGTCCGAAGAACAAGTTCTTCGCTGCTTAACAAAAACATATAACTCTCAATTTCCTATACAAGTATTTCTAGATCAGTACAAAGGAAACTAAGACCGTAGAGAGTGATATATAGTGGCCCTGAACATTTTTCATTAAGGAACCGACCACTGATACATCTCCGGTGAGGAGGTATAGATTTTTCTGGTGTTCTCTCCTCTCCGGCTTCGTCTTCTCTCTCTCTCTGGATATTTTTGTAGTGTTGTAGAAGACTCTTCCAAATGAATGGCTCTGCTTCAATTTATGTGTAGACTTTTTCAGTACAGCTACGTGGCTTCATGTGGTCCAAGTAACTGAGCTGCTTCTCACTTCTTTTTATCCTTAAGTATCGGGAACAAATTATTGAGTAATTGTTTAACCCTCGATGAGTCTGTAGAATAAGTATCGGAGGATTAAAATAATTCCTGAAATAAAATCAATTACTTCAAACATTAGTAACCATCGGGAAGTGGCTAGTTGGGTTTTGTTTCTTTTCCGATAGTTAGTAACTATCGGCTTAATAGGACAAAACAAACCATTTGAATATTCACCAATTCTTTCATTTCACCCGATGGTTGTTAACCATCTGTAAATAAGACAAAATAACTTGTTTAACCAATGGTGAATAAGACGAAAGAGATTGACTAGGTTGACTTCTGGATACATCTTCTGTAGTCTCTTTACTTAACCAATTTCGAACCTGATAAGCCCTTAATATATTTTCTTCCACTGCAACCAAGTCTAATAAATATTTCCTTGATTATTCGAACTTGATTTATTCTGAGCTTCATCATATACCACTTCACTTGTTACCCATTTCAGTAAATAGTCAATTCTTCTCATACACAGATGTAATTCTCAATCTCTCTTGTGCTGACGTTTGGTGCAACTGGTCTGGTTCACAAACGACTAACACGATCTTGATCTTCACATCTTCTTTACAATACAATTGACTTTGTTCCTTGTTGATTAGAAGTGCTTCGATTGTAAGTACATTGGAATCCTCTGGCACTTATGCTGAACCATAAACATATCTGAAACCCTGAACATCTTTGAACTTTATCCTTCACTGAAGTCTGAACATATGAATGAACTTCCTCCAGCAATCTATAATAGACTCCAAGATTCCATCTAATATTTTGATTCTTTGTATTTGCCGTATATTCTATCTTATCGATTCCTGTACTTGAGCTCTACAAATCATTGCTTGACTGATTCGCAGATTTGGATCACTAGAATCTTTCTGGTACTTTGACAACTGCTTCACTGCTTCCACATCCTTGAATACTTCAACCTTTATTCTTCACCGAGGCATGGACATATTAATGAACTTCTTCCAGTGAGCTAATGCTTCAAGTCTGTAGATTTTTTCTTTATCCTTTGTCTTTACCAAGTCTTCATGTCTTCCTGATTCCGGTGATAACTTCATATTATTTACACGTCATGTTCTTGTGTTGAGTTATAACCCTATGTTACATATAGGTCTATACATACAGCCTTTCACATATTGATTTGATATTTTAATATTTGGATGATAACTATTCGAAGTTTGTTATGAACACAAATGAATGAGACAGGCATAAAACCCACTAACTTATTATGCATATTAAGAACTGTTGAAAGAACCATGATAAATACATGAACTATTCTCATACTGATGGTGAACGAAGCAAGTACTAAAAGGGAATGGAATAATGGAAAGCCATGAATAAGATTGGATCTAAATTATTTACCAAACCAAAGTTCAATTCCAAATAGGCTTTGAAGCCTAAAGGAGGTGTTGTTTAAGAATACAATTATCACTTTTATGGACAACCAAAATGTTGAAAGTTGAACTATTATGTTTATTCAAAATATTTGAAAAGAAGAAGATTGATGATGGTCAAGTTTTTGATATTGAGTTGGATGAAAGTTGTTAATCTAATCGTAGGACATCATTACTCATCTTTGTCCATATAGATGATTTTAGAACTTAATAATTGTTATTACAAGCTTGCAACTAGAAGAGACATTATATCGGTTTCTTGTTTGGACAAGAAAGGTTGTCATTTTAATAATAATAGATGTTAATTATATTTCAATGATAAATCTTATAATGTCTTTCCATCCCCTCTTCCGATGCTTCGTATCCCCCAATCCTCCTTCACCCCTCCCTTTTTTTATAACTTTCTCTCTTTTTGTTTCTCTTTGTTACTCTCTCACGCTCCTTCGCTTTTCCTCTCCTTTTTTCTTTTTTCCCTTCCACGTATTTTTCTCTCTACTCTTAAAAATGTCGACCCACCGTAACCCCTCTATCTCACATGTGATACAGCATTCTGCCTCTAAGTCAAGTTTCTTCCTCCTGCTACTCGCTCAAAATATTTAGGACCAACGGTTGATGCTCTTCGCGACTTGACTTAAACCATAGATGTCATTCAGGAGTGAAACCTGTCAATCTAAATACGGAAGCTCGACATCAGGTTTATTTGTTAAGTTCACATATTTTAGACACGAAATTTACTTCATAAATTATTCTAATTAGAGCTAATGATTTGTTATGTATTAAGCCACCAGTTGATTTTCTCAGTTAATCTTTATTGATTTGGAAATACTATTGTTTTGGTATCTCAAATGACAGTCAATTTAGTTTTAATGAGGTTAATTAAAGAGAATGATCTTAGGTTGTATGAATTTGTATGTTTAACTAATGTCTTTCAATATTATGGTGGTTATTTGGTTTTTAAGTTCAAAAACTAGTTTAACTAATGGTCATTTATTTTCTTTGAACTCATGGTTTGAGCATGTCCCTATTCCGAACCTTCATGATAACATCACCATCGAGGTGAAATTTACTAGTGTGCCTTCATGGTTTAAGTTGTTAAGCATATCAATTGATTCTTCCTTGTATCCTTCAACTGATGTTCTTCTTCAATTGATCTTGATATCCATCGATTGATAATAACAATTGACTTATCAATTGATAGATATTATCAATCAATATATCAATCGATGTGACTTCTCATCAGTTGATGGTCTTCAATTTTTGACTTGGCTGGATATCAATTGATCCTCCATCCATTGATTCTTCAATATCAATTGTGTTGGTGAGATTATAAAGCTTTATAAATAGTAATCGTGATAACTCAACACTACAACATGACAAATATATAATACTACGTTTACACGGAAATCATGAAGAAATGAAGATAAGGCATATATAGTGAATCAAGACATTAGAAGAAGTTTTGAAGTCTATTATAGGTCACTAAAAGAAGTTCATTAATATGATCACGCCTCAGTGAAGAATAATGTGTAAAGACTTTCAAGATTTTAGAAGTGTTGAAGATTCAGTATATAAGTGCCACTAGAAGATTTCAGTGTATTAGCATTGATTGAAGATAGACAGTGTTCGAAGCATATGAATCTAGAAGAATTGAAGACAGGGTAAAGACAAAGGTTAAAGAAGATAATTGCAGTCTTGAAGTTGTACTCACTGAAAGAAGTTCTTTTATACGTTCAAGCGTTAGTGAAAAATAGAGAATGAAATATTCAAGATTGTAGTAGTAATGAAGACGTTGTCTAAGTACCAGAAAATATTCTAGTCAAAGTAATATATTTATTGACAGCCAGTGTTCAAAGCAATAAAAAACTACTACACTCCTGTCATTTTATTTAAATGAAATGTGAAGATCAGGATCGGTGTTAGTCATTTGTGAACTAGACCAGTGCACTAAACGTCAACACAAAAGATAATGGTAATTACATCTATGAAGTAGAGCATTGACTAAGTGAGTGTAGTGAAGGAAATGGAAGAAAAGGGTCGAGGATTGAAGCGCTTGTAAAGGTTCAAGGGTACAAAGAAAAATAGTTGAACAACTGAAAAACTCAATAGTCAAATAGTTGAACAACTCAACAGCCAAATCGCAAGTGACCAAACCGCAAATAACCAAAATGAAGAAGTGCCAAACTTTGGTGACTAAATAGTAGTTTGACCATTTCACCACCAAAGTGTTGACACTTGAATATGTTGATTATAATTCTAAGGCATATACTATGCAAAGTGAATTAGACACATAGCTTTTAAATATGCCAAAAAGAATCTAAGTGATGTATACATGGTGGAAGAAATTGACACATGTTATATAAGGCTAATGAAATTGACACATAGATTCTTGGAATCATGTGAATTATTTTAAGACATGTACATGGAAAAAAAGTCGACATATAGGTCGTACATGGAGATTAAATTCGACACATGTGATCAAGTCAACTCAAGTGAACATACATGGCACTATAATTCGATACATCATCTCTCCTTAAAGGATGGATTATTTTCTAAGTCTTAATACATAGAAACAATATTCGACACTTAGAAAATATCAATGGGTTTCTCAAAGTCAACTCAAGTTAACATACAGGGAAGAAGAATTCGACACTTACAACTGTAGTTCAATTATTGTAAAGCCTACACTATATAAAGAAATGAATCTAATTCATTTGGTGTGAGTGAATACACACAAACACAGAGAGAAACAGAAACTGGTTCATTATGTTGTAAATATATAGGGCTATTATAAAACACTCTCTGTTAGATTGATTTCCTTTTGTACATACACATATCTATACATTGTAATAGAAATCAATCAAATCTCTTTATTGTGCGAACAACTAATTTGTTCTTCGGAAACCGGTTCATTAAAACCGGGTGTAGCACCCCTCTGAGTTTATATACGAAAGATATATTTCCTGAAACTTGTCTGGTTTAATTACTTACTAATTTTCTAGAACTTTATTGTTTATTCATAAAAATAGAAAATTAGTAAGCCACCATCTCAAACACTACAAGGACTTGAACCCTCAATAAAACAATAATTTAATTATCCACAAATTTTAAAAGGAATTTTAAATTGTTGTGAGTATCGTATTCAAACCCCCTTATACCATACTTCCGGTACCTAACAATTGGTATCAGAGCTTATTGATTGATATACAAATCAAGAACTATTAGCTTAGTGAAGCTCACCATGCCGAAGTTGTTTGAACTCGAGGCCTTGTTAAATAAGTTTGATTATAAACTTTTAATAAAATTTATTTTATAAACTCTTATAAAATTTATTTTATAAACTTTTATTAGTTTATGTTAAAAAATTTAATTTGATTATTTTATAAATTTTATATAAAATTTATTTTATAAACTTTTATAAAATTTATTTTATAAACTTTTATAAGTTTTTGTTATAAATTTTAATTAGTTTATTTTATAAACTTTAAAATTAAGTTTATAATTTAAGTTTATTAATTAACTTGGTCCATTTTAAAAAAAAGCAGCTTATATTCAATCGTCAGTGTTTCTTACAATGGGTAGTCCACACGTCATATAACAATAAAAAAAACAAAAATTCGACACATATGGAAAAAGTTTTGCAAATCATGTTTCTTACAATAAAGATTCACTCGACACATGTACTGTGCCAAAGAAAAATTGACTAAGCATCTTGTTAGTATTGGTGTCCTATAGACAATACTTTTATGTTTTATTGAAAACAACTGAGGATTATGTTTTATTTGATTATTTAATTAATATTTATTATGTCTTTATTTACTCCGTTATAAATTGAAAGCATAACAAATGTACTTGAAATTATTAATACGCATTATATACCTTTAAGTATGTGACTTAAAAATAAGATTATATTAATAGTATTTTATTTCAAAAATTCCCTAGTCGAGTATTATTATTTAAGGACAATGTTAGGTACGTCCAGCAATCTTGCCTAAATGCGAACACGTTGGCGCTGGATGTTCCCTTTAAGGGAATTAAGTAGCACCTAACCACAACTCCGGGGTTTTGGTGCAATGGTAAGCGCTGAGGTCCTAAGAAGTGGTATCAGAGCAGGTCTCGTGTTTGAAACCCATGGCGTGCACGCTTGAAGGCATTTGTAGATATAATATGGCAATTTGCTGGGGGGGGATTGTTAGGTACGTCCAGCAATCTTGCCTAAATTCGAACACGTTGGCGCTGGATGTTCCCTTTAAGGGAATTAAGTAGCACCTAACCACAACTCCGGGGTTTTGATGCAATGGTAAGCGCTGAGGTCCTAAGAGACAATAATAATGCAATAAGACTAGTATGTTTATTGACAGATGACCGCATCTCATTGGTCATAGGTATGGTGATACTAAAGTCAAGAACATAAGTGCATGTCTCAATGCATGACAGTGGAAAGACCTTCCATGAGATTCTACATGTTAATAAGTGTCATGAGGAATTATCACTGTGATAATGATGTATTGATCCTCTGACTTGAAATCATTATATTTCTATACGAGAATTAATATACTGTGATAATGACATGTTTAATAGTTTTTTGATGTATGTAAACATTTATACGAAATGCCATGGCTATATGTTGATATATATATTTTATATGATTTTGAATATATGATATTCTTGTGTTGTGTAATCATGGGATGATTTTATGTATTGCTGTATGTATATGATACATGTTTGTTCTTGTTATGAGAATCGTATTCGATACGAATTCTGAAACGACTTTTGTAGATTTTCTGAAATCTGTGTCCAATGTCCGATTTTCACAAATGACATCTTTTTTCTGACTGGAATCGTGTCACTGAGCAATATTGACGTAGTCAGCTTGGCGCCTGTAAGCCATTCGATGTCGTTACAGTCCCCAAAACGGCGATTTATGAAAGTCATATGTTTAGGCCTATTTGTAATAATTAGATGATAACTCAACTCAATAAGAAAAAGAAGTAAATAATAATTATGAAAACAGGAATCAAGACAGTCAAAGTTAACTAGACACAAAGAATCCCCAGAATCAGAGTATTCTAATGAAGCTGCTACTATTCACCGGAAGAAGTTCATTAATATGTTTAAGCGTCGGCGAAAGATAATAAAGTAATGTTTCAGAGGAGTTCAGAAGATTCAGAAGATTTCAAGTGGCTACTACAAGATGATTCAAGAAAAGAATTTATTGAAGACAAAGCGAGAAGCAAGAACAAGGCAGAAGATCACAACTATTAATGTTAAAGAGGTGAAGAATATTTATTTAGTATGACATAAATGAATCAGACAGTACATTTGTGTGTCAACTAATTAAATAAATATTTATCACCTAGCTCAAGTGATATTCAGACAGAAGACAGGAAGACTCAAGTCAAATCATCAAGGATTGTGCAGTGAAGAAACTAAATTAATTCTACTATCAAAAGTTAATTAATAATTTAATTTATCTACTTAAATTAATTCACCTTGAATTAATTTAATTTATAAATTATTTTACTAATAATTTGTGGAATTAATTAAGTTAAAAGAAGATTTAAGTTTTTAAGAAAGTCTTGCTGCATTTAATTCAAAAGTATTACTGAATTATTTCGGTAAGACTTTTTAAAAGTCTTATCGAATTATCTCGGTAAGACCTTTTAAGAAAGTCTTAACGAAATTATATCGGTAAGACTTTTCAAAAGTCTTACCGAACTTTTCCAGTAAGACCTTTTAAGAAAGTCTTACCGAGAAAACACTTGGCTAGGCAAGACTTTTCAAAAGTCTTACTGAGTTTTTCAAAAGTCTTACCGAGATTAAAAAGTCTTGCCCAACAGTTCTTAAAAGTCTTACAGGCTTATTTTAAAAGGTCTTTTGATTTTTTCAAATAAGTTTTATTCAAAAATCTTGCTGAGTTAAACCTCTATAAATATGAGGATTTGGGTTCATTTTTTAGTGATTGAAAAAGGATCAAACATTCAAATTTCAGAAATTTTTATGCATTGTTATATTCAGAGATTTCTGTGCAAGTTTGGAATATAATTGATTAAACCCGAATACTTCATGTCAAATTCGTTTTAGATTATTTTATCAATTATATACACTTCACATAAGATAATTATTGTAATACTATCCATCTTAAAAAATTATATCTTCTACTTGAACAATATTTCATTAAGAATAAAATCTTGAAGTAAATTAAAATAATATTTTAAATCAAAAATTTTGAAACAATTTATAGATATTGTATTCAACCCCCCTTCTACAATATCAGGGACCAACAATTGGCATCAGAGCTGGTTGATATTTAATATCAGATCCGAACCAAAAATTTCGCAACTCATACAGATCTCAAAAAATATTTTTTATTCAAAATTATTTTTTATTCGAATTAATTTTTTTTCTATAAATTATTTTTGATCAAAAATTATTTTAAGTCAAAAATTAAAATAATTTTTGAAACACTTAAATTTTAATCTTATTAAAGATGAGTACCCAGAAAGTAACAAGCATCAAAATTCCACAGTTCGATAGAGAACACTATAACTTATGGAAACACAAGATGCTACTATTCATCGGGATTGTCAATCCCAAGTATGCATTAGTTTTGGCCAAAGGTGTTGAACCCCCTATGACAGTTATTCTCGAACACGAGATAGATGAGATCATAATTCCCTACAAACAGGTTCTAAAAAGTCCAGCAGACTATACAAAAGAAGAAGCAGAAGCTGTGTCCCTGGACAACAACCTCAAACTCATAATGATTGAATCCCTAGACTACGTAATGTACAATGTTAGGAATTTATTAATTTGATGATGTACAAAATACTATAACAGGATTTAGCACAATCTATCTGCAAGAATCAATCAACGGATATCTATCTGCAAGAAGCAATCGACTGATAAATATCGATCGATAAGTCATCAACTGATAATAAGCCATCGATTGATGAAACCAATCGAGAAGTCATCGATCGAGAAGTCATCAACGGATATTTCCTGATCGAGAACTCATCAACGGATAACTCATCAACAGATATTTCATGTTCGAAAACTGTTAGGTCCAAAGTGTTGTAGAGGGGGGGGGGTGAATACAACTGTTTCGAATAATGAGAGAAAATGAAAATAAATGCAGGTAATAAATGATGACACAGAATTTCAAGAATACATCTTTATATTCATTGAAGGATTTGCTACAACATTAATAAAAGCATCATAATCAGTTGAACAATAAATACAGCAATTAAAGTTTGATTCAACTGATTCTCTCTCACTTTCTTTTTACAGTAAATGCTCTCTTTAAAAATACTGTAGAAAAATACAGAGATTGCTTAAAGTCTTTTTATAAATAAAATAAAGTGCTGCTTTTATAAATACAGAGATTGCTTAAAGTCTTTTTATAGAAAGATTCTCTCTCACTTGATCTTGTCCTTTTTTTTGTGTACGTGGCCCAATCAGGACTTGTCAACAAAAAGTACTTTCCAACCACTCTAGATCAACAGTTCACAATAAGCCACTTGTCCCTTGAACATTAAATGCTACATATCGACCCGCATCTCGATCTCGGCCTGGACCCATCTCGATCTCGATCTGTGAAAATCCCGATCTCGATCTGTGAAGATCTCGATCTCGATCTCGATCTATGAGAATCTCGATCTCGATCTATGAGAATCTCGATCTCGATCTTTGAGAATCTCGATCTCGATCTATGAGAATCTCGATCTCGATCTTTGAGAATCTCGATCTCGATCTATGAGAATCTCGATCTCGATCTTTGAGAATCTCGATCTCGATCTGCCGTGGATAGCGATTTGCCTTTGCAATGTTTTACTTCAATTATAAATCTCGACCCGCATCTCGATCTGCTGTGGATCGACATTTGCCTTAGCAAATATGCACGCATCCAATGTTGACCTTCTTTAGTGACTAATTGTGGATTAACCTTTATGAGCAAGTTTCCCTAGCTTCTTCAATTTCTTTTCCTCACTCAATTCAAATGAGATCTTCTATTACTGACATGAACTTGCCTCCAATGTCCTGACACTTGATGCAATGGTCTGGTTCATAAGTGACTAGTCTTGTAGGGGTTCTTGCTTCTGAATGTCAGTTCTCATTTGTTGATTAACCTTTACATTATCCAGATGTTGATATACATTACATGAAATCACTTTGGTCTTATTGATACTTCTTTGACATTAATTTGATTCTCCATTAGATAAGTTAGGGCATGAGCAATACTGAGATTGAACTTCTTCTCACTTATGCATCCTTGATTAACCAAATTAGTTACTTGTAGTTACCAAGTATCATTACCATTTCTTCAGTTGATTGATTCCATGTGCTTCTTCAGTTTCTCTTGTTTTGCTGTTGTTTTATCTTTTCTCTAATTGAGTTACATAGTCATTAAGTGTTACAAGTTAGTACACCTATGCCTTTCAATCTCCCCCTATTTGATTGTCTAACAATGACAACCAAATTCACAATGAGGATAACTCAACTAATCAGGGACTGAAAAAGATAAAATAACATTCATAAAAGATCATGTCAACTTGCATAATGCTTGGCTTGATTAACTAGCTTCATGTCTATCACTGATACTTCAAGTGCCAAAAATGGACACCTGTTGGCTTGATCAAATGGCTTCATGCTCTTCTAGAGATTTTCTCTAAGTACTTAAGAGCACGGTGCACTCAATCTTCAATTATCCTTCTGAAGTCCTTTTAGTAGTATTACCACCGCCGAACTTCGCGAAATAATTGACGCCTAATATAAACCAGTTTCAAGACACTTAGCTAACTAACTTCTACCTTACACTACACAAGAAAACAGATAATGTACTTACAATGCAGGAAAACAAGAAAACAAATTACAACGCAAAGAAACATTACAAGCATAATACATTAAAACTTCGATTTCTTGCGCTCCTCTTCCTCACGAGCTTTCTTCTTGGCTGCCTTTTCTTTCTTCATGAACTCAGGGTTGCAGACTTCATCCATTCTTTTCTTGAGAAGATTAAGTCCTTCTGCTTCCACATGATTTCTGATCTTATAATCTCGAAACAGCCTCAACCACCTTTCAACCATGCTGCGAGTGGTAAGCTTCGTGGGAATGTCTTCAAATCTCAGCTTAGTGACTTTGTCAGGATACCCCTTTTCCCCTTTCTTCCTTATGACCAGCTGCTTAGGGTATCCAATGACAATAGCGGTGGTGCATTGCTGTAGCCTCTGAATATCAAGCTGTTGTCTTCTCTTACAGAAGTTATCAAACGTGACCCTTAGATAATCCTGATCAAACTTGTCAACATCATCCATCTCATCAATCAATTCCCTTATGATACACAGTGTTTCATGACTGTGTTCTGCAAAGATGTCGTACTTGATTTCAATGACGGTTTCCACCTGATGCTTGTCTGTATAGATCTGCAGATCATTCTCATTCTCAGCTTTGCTTTTGATAAACTTGACATTTGCACCAGCCACTGCACCAGCTTCCTCCCTTATCTCTCCTTCTTCAGGGATGTCTAATCTTGGATCTCCGTACCTCTGCACATGCTCCTTTATTGCTTCTTCTTGCTGCTCAAATGCATAGTCTTCAGGCTCCTTCTTAACCACTGGTAGTTTGGCTTCAGGCAACTTGTATCTAACATCCTGCCTTCTTATCAACTTTTCCAAGTCCTTAGCCACCAGTTTCTTTTCCTTTGTTAGAAAACCCTTTGAGAGAACTAGCTTTGCAACTGCCTTCAACACATTTCCGCTCGGGGTCAGTTTTGAGTCATGTAGATTTACGATCCTCAAGACCTTGTCATGGACGTATCTGATCTGGTAGGGATTTAGAATAATGTCAACCCCTCTGTCTTCGGCCATCTTCAACAGTTTCTCCTTAAACAGCACTCCAGTCTTGACAGAGGTATCTACCTTGTGAGCGAATTCTACCAGTTCACTTGCACCCCTTGCATGGAAGAAAGTTTCATCGACCATACACGGCTCGATTTTTGTTATGGGTGTCCAAGTAATCATCAGATTCCATGCTTTCTCCTTGAATATAACTTGAATAGAGGTGCATCCCTGTCTTATACAGTTTAGATAGTTCAGAAGCCCAGGGTTTAGATTTTCTAGCTTGTGGAGAAGGAAACTCAATCTTTCTGAGTCAGGAGCATAGGCTCTTGGTCCAGCTAAGGCTTCTCTAGCCTTGTCCCACTCGGGACCTTCCCTCCTTATGTCATCCTGGACCTTAGGATCTGTGATCTTTTTCATTTCATACTCATGCTGAGTTTTCTGAGCCGCTCTCTTCTCCTTTGCCATTAGTTCCTTTTCCACTATTCCTTGAAGCACTTCTTCATTCACTCTTTCTCTGGCTTCCCTGAAAATCTCTTCTTGCATCTCCGCTTCTTTCATTACTTCATCAACTTCTTCTTCCGGCACATGCTCGTCAGCAACCGAGTGGTCTCCTGAGCCAGATCCGCCAGGATTTAGACCTCTTTCTTGTTCCCACTCTCTTGCCCGTTGCTCGAGTCTCGACCTCCTTGCCACTAAGGCTTCTACATCCATCTCATCCTCATCAGAATCTTCAATAAAGTCTCCCATAAATGCATCGATGAGAGGTGTTTCTTTCTCAGCTCCTGCTTCTTCAACTACCATCTTCTGCTTGCCTTTGTCTTTAAGAGCCGGTTGAGCCTCCTCCACCTTTTCACCAGATTTGTTTGAGGACTCGATCACCGGACCCTTACTAGTCAGCTTTTTCAGACCCTGATCCTCCTTCTCCCCCTTAGGTGGGTTATCCTCATCAGGAGCATCATCATCATCTTTATCGTCACCACCACCACCGGGTGAAGGACCAGGTCCAGCCCTGTTACGACCAAAGACAGCATCAAGTAGTTCATTCAACTTCATCCAGACCTGAGACATGCCATGAGTGACATCATCGACTGATCGCCCAACCTCCACCTGTACCAATCCAAGATTATTTATCTTGTCAATCATTTGATTTTGGACGGCAATCAGGTTCTCCATGAACTGTGCTCCAACCTCCAATCTTCCAGAGTGAGAAGAGACAGCAGCAGTAACACCAGCAACTCCAGCCTCCAAAGCCTCCACCTTCTTCACTAGATCCTGCAATGTAAGGGACGGTGTTTGGCTTGGGTTAAACTGTTTACTCTCGCCGGGTTCTGTTTCACTCAAGATCCCTAAAAAGAAAGGATCTACTCTCCCTGTCTCTCCCTCGTGTTTAGAGCCTAACAGTACTAGAGCCTCATCTACTAGTCGCTGGGGACTAGCAGTGAGTTGGTCGGCGATATCGGTCAGTGAGACTGAACCTTTAAGCGCTGTGTCTACGATAGGAGATGGCGTTATGACCATGTCATCCCCTTGTTCACCAAGAACCTTTTCTGGTTCGCTGGGCTGTTCTGGAGGCGTAGACCCACCAGTCACCAGATGTCGTTGCTCTGCGAGCAACTTGTTTTCTGATTTAGATGAGGAAGAGTCATCCATACTGGATTCGACAGACTCTTCCACATTAAAACTTCCTGAGATCCTAGCATCAGAAGTGCTAGTCTCAGTTTGTCATTCCCCTTCCGAGAAATTGCTCAAAGAGCCCTGAGCGGACAACTCAGGGGAGGTAAGGCCAGCTCATATTGGCTGTTGAGCTGGACCCCCTCCTTGACTCTCACCAATAAGCATAGGCGAGTGCGAATGTGTTGGAATGTTTTGGAGAGGTGAGCCACCAGCGTGAGGTGTGGTGGCTGTGAGAGGTGAACTATCTCTAACAGGTTGTGCAGCTGCCACTGGAATAGAATCCACCTTTTGCTTCTTTGAGGGTGGCAGAGCTGCTGATGTGACTGCTCTCTCTACTCCTACACTCCCTCCACTCGATTCACTCGACTCAGAGGGGCTTGCCTTCCTTTTACCACCAGTTTTAAGGCTGGCTGTAAGTTTATGAACAGAAGGGCTTGCAGCCTGGGATAGAGCCTGGGGGATTTCAAGTCCACGGCTGTAGAAAACAGGTTGAATTGATGATTGATCAAGATCAGCAAGAATAGGTACCTGACTCAGAAGATCGTCATCCTTGTCAGCTCCAGCTTCTGCAACATTTGCCTCGGCCATGTCAATATCCATACCTGCTTCTTCCAAATTTCTAGACACTTGAGCTCCACCTTCAGCTTCGTTACCGCTACTCTCAGCTTCTACTGTAGTAAACTGAGAAGCATGCCTCCTAGCATATTCATCTTGTAGATCCTGGAAGTACGGAGTCAGGCGCAACTCAAAAAGTCTGGACTTTTGCTGGGTTTCCATGGTGGAGATACTCTTTAAGGTCATATCAAAACATGCCATCCTTTCAGAGCCTTGAAATATTCTTCTGTGCTCCTCTGAAAGAACGTCATCCAGAACCATCTGAAGGAATCTTGGCATCCAGCATTTGACTGGTCCATCTTCCGGATTCCGAGATGCATTCTTTTCCAGTGCCCACCTCTCAAGCAACTGAATCAATAGATGTTTGCCCACATTCACTCTTCTGTTATTTGCCACTCCATATAGAATTACTCGACAGCTGTTGTTCATTGGCCTGTAGTCTTTGTCCTTTGGGAACATGCAGCGCTAAATGGCCTGAACTACATAATCCCACTCAGCTGGTAACATACCTGTGTGAACCTTTGTTACCTTGATAGGGCCTGTGGGAGGACGACAACCTATCTCTGTGAATAATTGCAACATTTCTTCCATAGTGGGTTCCGGAGCAAAATTTTCTGAAGGAAGCCCAAGAATCTCATTGAACTTCTGCAGACTGACCTCATATTTTGCACCACTGATAGTGAAGGATAAGCCTGTTGGATTTGTTTTACCACCCTGAATCTCTAATGTTGAGTAAGCAGCTTGAAGGGCTTCGACATTCAGGATGGGAGAGGTGGTTAAGGCATGACTTATTATGGATGTGTTGTTGAGGGACTCAATCCAGAACTGATAGTGAATAAATCTACCAGTTGCTCGATCAGCAGAGAGATTAACAAAGTTGGTTTTGGGAATTGTGAAATTTGGGTTTGCCATTTTAAATTTGTGTTTGAGAAAAGAAATGTTCTGAAATGGTTTTGCAATGGAAATTTTAGAAAACAAGTTCTAAATTTAAACAAAAAAACGTACACGAACCCCACTAATTACCCCACGTAATTAGTGACACAAATTAAAACAAATTAACTTCCCCACTAATGACCACTTAACTCCCCACTAAAGATTGATGGTTGAGTTTTCGAAAATTAAAGTGAACAGCCGTTAAAAAAAAAAAATATTTTTCCGGAAAAACACAAACACGGCGGTTAAGTTGCACTTTATGGATTAAACAGTAACACACACAACTATTCCGCTCAAGAACACAAAGTAAATAGAGAACAAGAAAGCGCGAACCCAAAAAAAACAAACTCACTCGAAAAAAAAATTTGGAAGAGTTTCGTTTTAGTGATCAATGCTTTCAAGTAACAGTTAGTGATTTTTGTTTAAGAAAATCACAAGAAAACTTGGTGTAATGGCAGGGAAAATGATGCTGTGAATGTATGTATATGCGTGTTAATTTGCTTCAGCTTTTTGAACTAGTGAGAGAGAAGGTTAAGTGAAATAATGAACAGTCTATATAATGCTATATTATATACTTGCACGCCTAAAAAGAAGTAACTGAAAAGACAAGTCACATCTCGATCTCGAGATCCGCATCACGATCCTCATCTAGATGTCGATCTTGATGTCGATCTCGATCCGCATCTCGATCTACATCTCGATGTCGATCTCGATGTCGATCTCGATCCGCATCTTGATCTACATCTCGATGTCGATCTCGATGTCGATCTCGATGTGGATAGATCGAGATGTACCTTGACAGTTTTTTAAGCAATTTTCACAAGTCGTTCTCGATCTCGATCCAGAAACAGATCGAGATTTACCTTAGAAAATTTTAATGAAATTATGTGAATTAAACATTTATATGTAAAATTCACAAGATTTCACCACAAATTTTCACACCATTTTAGAAACTTACAATTTTGAAACGACAGGGAATTTAGCAAATAAATCATGCATTACAAAATTAAGTCTAGCATTAAATCCTATCACATTATTAGACATTAATCATTTAGATACACAGATCAGCACAAGATTAATTTCATGAAACTTTCTAACTTCCCTTTATGACATGCAATACATACATTTTTGAAGTTAAGTACACATTATTAATTATGAATATTCATGAACAACAATAATATGTACACAAACTGAATTATAACAGGTAGGTAGTAAAACTAACAGGTGTTAAGCATCCCCAATTCACCAACCAATCTAGAAAATGTTGATTCGTCTAGAGGTTTAGTGAATATATCTGCTATTTGACGTTCAGTAGACACAAAATGCAACGCTACAGTTCCATTTTCTACATGCTCTCTAATAAAATGATACCTTATATCAATATGCTTAGTCCTTGAGTGATCCGCAGGATTGTTGGTCATTGCAATAGCACTTGTGTTGTCACACATGATAGGAATCTTAGATACTTCCACACCGTAGTCCTTGAGTTGGTTCTTCATCCACAGTATCTGGGCCACACAGCTTCCAGCAGCAATATATTCTGCTTCAGCTGTCGAGGTAGATACTGTGTGTTGTTTCTTGCTTTGCCAAGACACCAACCTTCTTCCAAGAAACTGACAGCTTCTGAAGTGCTCTTCCTATCTATTCTACAACCTGCGTAATCTGAATCCGAATAGCCAACAAGATTAAACCCTGTATCTCTTGGGTACCAAATCCCAAGATTTGATGTTCCCTTGAGATACCTAAAAATACGCTTTACGGCTATGAGATGTGACTCTCTAGGATCCGCTTGGAACCTTGCACATAAACATGTAGAGAACATAATATCAGGTTTGCTAGCAGTTAAATACAAAAGAGAGCCGATCATACCTCGATAGCTTGAGATGTCTACAGGTTTTCCCGCTTTATCCTCGTCAAGCTTCGTGGCTGTTTCCATAGGAGTCTTAGCTTGTGATACATCTTCGAGACCATACTTCTTTAATAGATCATGAATATACTTGGTCTGGCAGATAAATATCCCGTCCTTCTTCTGACTAACTTGAATACCGAGAAAGAACGTCAGCTCTCCCATCATGCTCATCTCATACCTTGATTGCATTAACTTTGCGAATTTAGCACACAGCTTCTCATTTGCAGACCCAAAGATAATGTCATCCACATATACTTGTACCATTATTAGATCATCTTTGCATTTCTTGTAGAAAAGCGTCTTGTCGATTACTCCTCTGGTGAAACCACTTTCTAGTAAGAAGTCTGACAGAGTTTCATACCACTTCCGCGGAGACTGCTTAAGGCCATATACTGATTTGAAGAGGCGATAAACATAATCACAGTATTTGCTGTCGACAAACCCAGGAGGTTGATCAACATACACTTCTTCATCCAGTTCACCGTTTAAGAATGCACTCTTGACATCCATCTGATAGACTTTAAAACCATGATGTGCTGCGAATGCTAAGAACATCCTTACGGCCTCTAGCCTCGCTACTGGTGCGTAGGTTTCATCATAATCAATTCCTTCTCTTTGAGTATAACCCTTAGCAACCAGGCGAGCTTTATTTCGTGTTACAAGTCCGTTTTCATCCAGCTTGTTTCTGAATACCCATTTTGTTCCAACAACAGATCTATTCTTTGGTCTGGGTACCAGCTTCCACACCTTCTGCCTTTCAAACTGATTGAGTTCTTCTTGCATAGCAATCACCCAATCAGCGTCATCTAGGGCTTCTTCCACCACTTTAGGTTCCAATTGAGAAAGGAACACTGAGTATAGACATTCATTCTCAGTGGCAATTTCAGCTCTAGCTTTTCCTCTAGTAGTCACTCCGGCATCTGGATCACCAATAATTAGCTCAAACGGATGGTCCTTGCTCCAAGTACGATCCCTAGCAAATGTTCTTGATGACTCAGCTTGATCTTGTAAGTGAAGGTGACTTAGTCTAGAAGCACTTCCACTAGCTCCTTCTGAGCCAGTACTAGCTCCCCCTGAGTGAGCTGCTCCCCCTGAGTGCATACTTACTCCCCCTGAGTTAGTACCAGGTCTAATGGAAGGTGATCCCTCAGCCCTAGTGTTTTGTATTGGCGAAACACTAGACTCTTGGTTAATTACATTATTTATCATTGGATCACTACCCTGCACTACAGACTCAGGAACTGTATCCACTTCATCAATATCCATATTTTCAAATCTTAGGGAAGTGGGCTCACTGTCTTCTTTTTGTATAGAAGGGAGATTTGAGTCGTCGAATGTGACATTAAGGCTTTCAACCACCTTGCGATCATTAAGCACAAACACCCTGTACGCTGCTACTACTTCAAGAGAATATCCAATGAAAACCCCTTCATCTGCTTTGGCATCAAACTTTCCAAGTTGTGCATTGTCTCTTAACACAAAGCATTTTGCACCAAACACGTGGAAGTAGTTGATAGAAGGTTTTCTTTTATTCATCAGATAATATGGCGTCTCATTATAGTCTTTTGTAATCAGGGTTCTATTCTGTGTATAACACGCCGCGCTAACTGCTTCAGCCCAAAAATACAAAGGAAGTCTTGACTCATACAGCATTGTCCTAGCTGCTTCAACCAGTGTCCTATTCTTCCTTTCTACCACCCCATTCTGCTGCTGTGTTCTCGGTGCTGAATACTGTCGTCTGATCCCTTTAGATATACAGAAATCCATTAACACTGAGTTCTTGAATTCTGTCCCGTTGTCGGATCGGATAGTCTTCACAGTCAGACTTGCTACGTTTTCAATTACCAGTACATGCCTAATGATCTCATGTGGCACTTCATCTTTCGATGTCACAAACTTTACCCATGTGTATTTGGAAAAGTCATCGACAATTACCAGCGCATATCTTTCTCTTGAAATTGACATAACATTAACATGTCCAAACAAATCCATGTGAAGAAGTTGTAGGGGCTCGGTAATGCTATTCACTTGTTTATCCTTATGCGAGGCTCTTTTTGATTTTCCCATCTCACATGCTTCTCAGAGTCCATCTGGAGTAAACTCCATCTGCGGCAGCCCTCTCACCAATTCTCTCTTTACGAGATTATTCATTGCTTTAAAGTTCAGGTGAGATAATCTTTTATGCCATAGCCAACTTTCATCAGCAGAAGCCTTGCTGTAGAAACACGTGACTTCAGACTGATCAGCAGAATTCATGTCGGCTATGAACAAATTTGACTTCCTTACTCCTTTGAGAGCAAGGCTTCCATTCTTTTTGCTTCGAATCGAACAATCATGCTTCCCAAAGTTGACGTCAAAACCCCTGTCGGTGAACTGACTAACGCTGAGGAGATTATGTCACAATCCTTCCACAAAAGACACGTCCTCAATGATAACATTTCCACAAACAATCTTGCCATATCCCCGAGTGTAACCTTTGCTGTTATCTCCAAAAGTAACCACGGAGCCGGCTCTCAACACCAAATCTGTTAGCAGGGACTTATTGCCGGTCATATGCCTCGATGCTCCACTGTCCAGCACCCATATGACTTTACTATTTTCCTGTTCACTGCCCTGCAAATCCAGAAAGGTTAGGTGTTCTTCGGAACCCAATGATGTTTGGGCCCGGCATCAATAATTTCCTTTTTCTTTTCAGATACAGAAGGCTTTGCCTTGTTGCCATCAGGGGCATTCATCTTGACTTTGTCTTTTCCCTTGTCAACCTTGACTGGTTTGTCAGGTTTGGGAGTAGACTGGTCACTCCTAACTTTAGGAGGACTTGAAGTCTTAGCCTTTGACCCCACATGCTTTTTCTTACTACTACTAGATGTATGTTCAACAGATGCACTAGCAGTATTCATTAAATTAAAATAAGCATGCATGATGTTTACAGCACATGGCATACAATTAGGATTATTGCATTTAGCATGATTTGCATACATGTTAGGCAAAGCAGTAGTTGCAGGCATGGTATTACAACCAACAGATTTTTCTTCCTCTACATAGAACGGGCAATAGTAAGACAAATGATCAGTTTGATTACAAATATAGCATGTCTTCCTAGCTCGTGTAGATGTAGATACAGATACAGGTTTAGTTTTAACTACCTCTACAGGTGTTTTCATTTGGTCTGACCCTGCTACCCATTGTTTATATGACACCGTCTTAGCCTCCTTGGTTCCTACACCTCTCTTAGCATAAGCAATCTTACTCGCTCTCTTAGAAGTTGTAGGTCCTACTACTTGTTCTTCCAACCCTTTTTCCATTTTAATCTCATGTTCAATTTTAACAGCAACAGGATCTATTGTCCTAGGCTCAAACTGCTTAAAGATAGGTTTTCTAACATCCCCTAAAACCTCAGGCACATTTTCTTTGACTAACACTGGCTCTAACAACTCAGCAGCCCTATTTTTCTTTTTCTGCGTGTAGTCAAGTCCTATGTTTACTTTTTCATTTTTACGCTTGCCTGCCAGTTTCATGTACATGTCCCTTTCTACGAAAACTTTATCAGCTGCTTCTTTAAAAGATTGACATGTTATCTTAAGCTCAGCTAATTCATTTTTAAGTTCTTCGTTAAGGTCTTCCCTAATCTTAAGCTTGTGTTCTAAAACGTCTACCTGATTCATTAACTGCCTTTCTTTACTTTCTCCTGATTCTAATTCCTCTACCCTGGCCTCGAGAAGTCTATTCTTAAGGGAGAGTTTAGCATTTTCCTCATTAACAGCAATTATATTTAGTTGGAGATTGTACATGTCTTTAGTCATGGCAGCTAATTCATTTTGGTACTCAGGAATAGACATTTCATTTACGGTTGGAATTGGTACCTCTGATTGTTCTAAAGATTTTGCCATTAAAGCGAAGTTGCATAGCTCCTGATCTTCATCTTCATCAGACTCGTCTCAACCCTTCCCTTCAGTCACAACATAAGCCCGGCTTCCCTTCTGTTGCTTGCTAACCAAGGCATCATATTTCTTTTTCAGATCAGCATAGGTTTCCTTGGGATGAACGTATTTGGGCTTCTTGCACTCTGTTGCAAAGTGTCCCAATTCATTGCAGTTAAAGCATCTGAACTTGTTCTTGTCTACCAGGTTAGGTCTGTAGCCACTACTAGATGTGCTACTTCGACCGCTGTAATTTCCCCGGCCACTTACACTACTACCTCTGCTGCTGCTGCTGCTTCTTCGGCTGAAAGAACTACCAAATCGTCCTTTACCTTTTCTTGGCTTCCTGAAGCTGATATGAGCAAATTCTCGAGCAATACAAGCATATGACTTGTCTTCTAATTTGTCCAGCTCTTCAAGGGTATAATATTCATCCTCACTTTCTTCGGATGGATCTTCAATATCTAATATCATCCTTTCAGGATTAGCAGTTTTCAATGAGACAACTGCAAGTGCCTTTGCAGTAGACTCTTCATCTACAAGTCCAGATTCACTTATCGCTTTGTATTCTCCACTATTGTAGGATCTTCTTTTGTCATTTTTTTCTTGCTCCAGCTCGTAGGTCTTTAAAACACCATACAGCTTTTCGAGAGAGGTATTTTTCAAGTCTTTGACTCTCGAATGGCAGTGATCCTGTGTTCCAGATGTTTAGGCAAATTCAAAAGAAACTTGATATTTGAATCTGCCAGTGGATAGACTTTATCTCTTATACTCAGCTCGATAAGCAATTTACTGTAACGTTTGTAAACATCTGCTACACTTTCTCCTCGTTCGCATCTGAACGATTCATATTCAGAAATCAGAATGCGCTTGTGATTATCTCTAACTTCCTCGGTCCCCTCCATCACTACAGCCAGTTTATCCCACATGGCTTTAGCTGTTTTTAATCCCTTTATTTGAACATAGTACTCTGAGTTTAGGGATTCAATTATGATGTTGCGTAACGACGCATCCATACCAACCAATTCTTTATCTGCGTCTGAAAACTCCATTTCCTCTTTAGGAACAGATCGGGATGGTATTAGTATCCCTCCATCCATTCGCTCTGGCTCAATTCTCATGGGTATGTATGGACCGTTCTCCAATATTCTCAAGTATACCTTGTTTATTGATTCAAGGTAGGCTTTCATCCTTCCTGTCCATTCGTCATAATGTTGTGCATCAAACGGAGGTATCTTAAATCTGTGTGCGGCGGCCATTTTAATAAAGTTTAAAATCAAGATAATACACTTTTCAAATTACAATAAATTGTATTTACTTGAAAAATTAATTATCTCACTTTAAATATTCAACACTTAATATCCAACGGATTTTGCACTTAAGATTCAAGCAAGTTAGTTCAAATCACAGGAACAGTAGCAGGGTCCACCACTTTCTCAAGTCCAAACAAAAAGTTGTCCACTTCCTAGTTGACAGAAGTTCGAAAATATCTTTTTTGTTTAGTCAATCAGTTGATTCCAGTTTTGACCACAGGAAAACCCACAAAGCTCTAAAGTACAATGTTTTGGAATTTTGTACAAATATTCCTTACACCATGACTCAGAACTTTTTAGATCTATGACTTTTTCAAGAAGAAACAAATAAAAACTTTCGGCACAAACTTCAAGAAAAAAAATGGATCTGGGATTTTCAAGAACCAACTCAAACAACACAATAGGATCTCTGTTAGATGTGTTTAACAGGAGCTC
Organism: Oenanthe sinensis; assembly: GCA_028671895.1. Classification (NCBI taxonomy): domain Eukaryota; kingdom Viridiplantae; phylum Streptophyta; class Magnoliopsida; order Apiales; family Apiaceae; genus Oenanthe; species Oenanthe sinensis. The sequence goes on from CM053806.1 coordinate 26,851,897, forward strand.
TGATACCAATTGTTAGGTCCAAAGTGTTGTAGAGGGGGGGTGAATACAACTGTTTCGAATAATGAGAGAAAATGAAAATAAATGCAGGTAATAAATGATGACACAGAATTTCAAGAATACATCTTTATATTCATTGAAGGATTTGCTACAACATTCATAAAAGCATCATAATCAGTTGAACAATAAATACAGCAATTAAAGCTTGATTCAACTGATTCTCTCTCACTTTCTTTTTACAGTAAATGCTCTCTTTAAAAATACTGTAGAAAAATACAGAGATTGCTTAAAGTCTTTTTACAAATAAAATAAAGTGCTGCTTTTATAATGTCGTGTAGACTTGATCTTGTCCTTTTTTTTGTGTACGTGGCCCAATCAGGACTTGTCAACAAAAAGTACTTTCCAACCACTCTAAATCAACAGTTCACAATAAGCCACTTGTCCCTTGAACATTAAATGCTACATATCGACCCGCATCTCGATCTCGGCCTGGACCCATCTCGATCTCGATCTGTGAAAATCTCGATCTCGATCTGTAGAAATCTCGATCTCGATCTATGAGAATCTCGATCTCGATCTATGAGAATCTCGATCTCGATCTTTGAGAATCTCGATCTCGATCTATGAGAATCTCGATCTCGATCTTTGAGAATCTCGATCTCGATCTTTGAGAATCTCGATCTCGATCTGCCGTGGATAGCGATTTGCCTTTGCAATGTTTTACTTCAATTATAAATCTCGACCCGCATCTCGATCTGCTGTGGATCGACATTTGCCTTAGCAAATATGCACGCATCCAATGTTGACCTTCTTTAGTGACTAATTGTGGATTAACCTTTATGAGCAAGTTTCCCTAGCTTCTTCAATTTCTTTTCCTCACTCAATTCAAATGAGATCTTCTATTACTGACATGAACTTGCCTCCAATGTCCTGACACTTGATGCAATGGTCTGGTTCATAAGTGACTAGTCTTGTAGGGGTTCTTGCTTCTGAATGTCAGTTCTCATTTGTTGATTAACCTTTACATTATCCAGATGTTGATATACATTACATGAAATCACTTTGGTCTTATTGATACTTCTTTGACATTAATTTGATTCTCCATTAGATAAGTTAGGGCATGAGCAATACTGAGATTGAACTTCTTCTCACTTATGCATCCTTGATTAACCAAATTAGTTACTTGTAGTTACCAAGTATCATTACCATTTCTTCAGTTGATTGATTCCATGTGCTTCTTCAGTTTCTCTTGTTTTGCTGTTGTTTTATTTTTTCTCTAATTGAGTTACATAGTAATTAAGTGTTACAAGTTAGTACACCTATGCCTTTCAAAAACTCATCAACGGATAACTCATCAACGGATATTTCCTAATCGAGAACTCATCAACGGATATATACTCATCAACGGATATTTCCTGATCGAGAACTCATCAACGGATATATACTCATCAACGGATATTCATTGATCGAGAAGTCATCAACGAATATATACCAACCAATCGAGAAGTCTCACAAGTACTCAATTGATTAGCTCACAGCCTAACTTCTCGAAGCTTAAAGGAGATGAGTATTCAGTTGATTCAAATAGCTAATTTCAAGGAAAGTCTTCGAAGATCAAAACAAATATATTGCAGATATGCTTTGGGAAGGAAAGCGAATTGCAGAAGGAAACTGTCAACTAATAATTAGGAATTCTATTCCTATTGTAATTTATCTTTCTGTTATTAGTTTATAGGCAGCTCTCTATATAAACACTATGTAACATAATTGTAAATGTGTGTAAGTCGAAGCATAATTGTCTGAGTGAAATTTTGTGATAGCATAGAGATAGAGAGAGTTGCTGTGATAATCACAGAGAAGCTGTTAGGGTTTGTGTACACCCTAGGAGAGTTTTGTATTTAATCATCAATAATACAAACAATACTTATTCATATCTTTGTATTTGATCTTTGTTCTTAATTCATAAACGAGTTGGTTTTAAATCAGGCACAAAAGGAACCCAAGTATTCAACCCCCCCTTCTACTTGTTCAACTGGGAAAACAATTGGTATCAAAGCCTAACGTTTAAAATCGATCAAAGATGTCTGGAAACAAAGATGGCAATTCTAAGATTTCTATGCTCAAAAGAAACGAGTTTACTCACTGGAAGGTTAATATGCTGCACCATCTAGAAGCAACAGACCCTGACTATCTTGAAAGAATTCATGAAGGACCCTATATGCCCTTAAAGCTTGTGCCTCAAATCAATGAAGAAAGCAACAGACCCTGACTATCTTGAAAGAATTCATGAAGGACCCTATATGCCCTTAAAGCTTGTGCCTCAAATCAATGAAGAAGGCAAAGTAACTGAAGAACACTTCATTGAAAAACCAAAGGCTGAATGGACAAAAGAGGACAAAGAAAATGTTCTTAAGGAGGCAAAGGTCAAAAACATACTCTTTAACAGTTTGGATTATGTTCTAACAAACTGTGTTATATCATGTCAAACTGCTAAGGAGATGTGGACAAAACTTGAAGTACACTATCAAGGAACTAAAGATGTCAAGAAAAATGCAAGGTCTTTGCTAATTCAAGAGTATGAGTATTTTGAAGCTAAATCTGGAGAATCTATCACTGAGATGTATGATAGGTTTACAAAACTCTTGAATGAAATGGCTATGTTTGGTAAGGTTTATGATTCTGAAGACACAAACACCAAGTTTTTGAGAGCACTTCCTGAAGAGTGGGACAATAAGACTACAGCCATAAAGGAAGCTAGAGATTTGGATGAACTAACTCTAGAAGAATTGTATGGCAGGCTCAAGACATATGATTTAGAGATGCAACAGAGAAAGAATAAGAAGTATGTGAAGACAAAATCTGTAGCACTCTTAATGGAGTCTGAAAAAGAACAGGAACAACCCACTGAAACAAGAATCAAGGATTCAAGAAAGAATGGTAAAACTGTTGTGGAGTCAGAGTCTACTGACACAGACTCTGATTCTGATGAAGAGATTGATCTAAGTCAAATGATGGCTATGTTTGCCAAAACTTTCAAAAGAATGAAATTTAACAAAAGAACTGGAAAATTTAGCAAAAGGTCATCATTCAAGAAGGAAGATGAGAAGAATGAAAAGAGCAGGAGTACTATAATCAAACTTGACAAAGCAAAGGTCAAATGTTTCAACTGTGGAATATTGGGGCACTTTGCCAGTGAATGCAGAAAGTCAAAAAGTCAAGGAAAAGGAAAAGCACTGTTATCAACAGGAAAGGATTGGGCAGATTCAAGCTCAGAGGATGAAATTGATTATGAAAATCACAATCTCCTAAAGAACCCTCATCTCCTAAAACTCAGGTATCAATCTTTACTCCTGAATCCTTAATTAACTTAGATTCTAATGGCATAGAAATTGTGCAAAGTGAGGTTAATAAAATAATGACAACATGCAAGTCTCTCACTAGTGAAAGTGAAAGGTTGAGAGAAGAAAATTTAACCTTAACTAAAAGGAATGATCATTTAGAGTCTGAGTTATTATTAATGGAACAATACAAAAAGGATTCTGAGAAATATAGTCATAACTACACTGAAATTTTTAAAGCATATGACTATGTTAAGAAAGAACTAGAAGAAGAGGACTTAAGTTTAAAGTCTGGACAGACTTTGGTAGAAAAGTTCAAGAAATTCTCAATAATCAAAATGTGTGCCAAACTGCTGGGCTAGGCTATGACAAGAGTCAAGACAAAAGACTTATTGTTGAGAATAATAACAATGAAGAAGCTAGCCAAGTTAATAAGACAAAAGTACATTTGTTCCTGTTAAGTTTGTGATCCCTAAAGAAAATACTGAAATCACAAACTCATCTGTCAATAGTCCCCCTGTTGTTGACAAAAAGACAGATGAAACAGGAGCAAATAACTCTAAGAAAAATATAAATATAGGGTACTTGTCTAAGTCTAAGTTAAAAGAAAGGCTAGAAAACTTATCAGAGTCTACCAAAACTAGGAGAAATAGGAATGGTAAAGAAGGCATTAACAAGGCAAATAATTATCAAAAGGATCCTAATGCTCCTAGAAAGAAGTGTTTTAGATGTGGCAACCACAACAATTTAGCTATAGATTGTAAGGCAAAAATTGAGAAGAAATCAGAGTCTAGTCCTCCACAGACTCTGAAAAGTCACTACATTCCACAGAAACCTTGTTATCACTGTGGTAGCATATTTCACTCTATTTATATGTGTAGGGACTATCATAATTTGTATTTCAATTTTTATGAGCTAAAATCGTCTATTGATAAAAGTTGGTATGACACTGTAAAGACTACACCAGAGTCTAAAGCAACAAAGGAGACAGGTAAACAAAAGGTGAAAATTACTAAACCTGTTTCACCTAAAGTTAGTGGAAAAGGACCCAAAACTGTTTGGGTCCCCAAAATAACTAACTAGTTGCTTTATGTATGCAGGGAACAAGGGTAAATAATGTAACCCTAATCCTGGACAGTGGATGCTCAGGACACATGACTGGAAAGAAATCCAAAGAAATCCCTGCTTACAGACTTTGTGGAAATGGTTGGCCCAGAAGTATCCTTTGGAGATGGCAACAAAGGACAAACACTGGGATATGGCAAGATTGTACTTGGGAATGTCATCATTGAACAAGTAGCTCTAGTTGATGGCTTAAGACACAATTTGATAAGCATAAGTCAACTAGGAGATAAAGGTTACCATACTGGCTTTGACAACAAAGAGTGTCTTGTGACTCACAAAGAAACAGGTATTCTGGTTTTTAAAGGACACAGACATGGTAACATTTATGAAGCCAGCTTGGAGGATTGCATACACAGTGAACTCACATGTCTATATAGCAATGCCTCAATTGAAGAAAGCTAGAAATGGCACAAGAAACTGTCACATATTAACTTTAAAACACTAAACAAGCTGGTTAAACAGAATCTTGTAAGAGGATTACCACAGGTTGATTTTGTGCAAGATTGACTCTGTGAAGCATGTCAACTTGGAAAGCAAAAGAAATCATCCTTCAAGAGCAAGACAATAAACACCATTTCTGAACCCTTTTATTTATTGCACCTTGATTTATTTGGTCCAGTAGATGTTATGTCTATTAATAAAAAGAAATATGCTCTTGTTATTGTAGATGATTTTACAAGATTCACATGGATTTTCTTTCTACATTCAAAGGATGAAGCTCCACAACACATAAAAGACCATATCACTCTTCTGAAAAGAAATTCAAAGAAAAAAGTTTGAGTTCTAAGGAGTGAAAATGATACTGAATTCAAGAATTCAATCATGAAAGACTACTGTGCATTAAAAGGAATTTCCCAACAATTTTCTGCACCAGGAACTCCTCAACAAAATGGAGTTGTGGAGAGAGAATAGAACCCTCATAGAAACTGCCAGAACAATGCTGGCAGAGTCTAAGCTACCAGTATATTTTTTGGCAAAGGCAGTCAATACAGCATGTTTCACTCAAAAATGTACGTTAATAAACATGCATGGAAAGACTCCCTATGAAATGATCAAGGACAAGAAGCCAAGTGTGAAACACTTTCACATACTTGGATGCAAGTGTTATGTACTGAAAGTACATCCTGAAAATCTAAGAAAATTTGAAGCCAAGGCAGATGAATCAATTTTTCTTGGATATGCATCAAACACAAAAGCATTCAGAGTGTTTAATCTCAGAACTAAAATTTTTATGGAATCTATTAATGTTGCATTTAATGATAAAAAGTTTACAGGATTGCACGATGAGTCAGAGTCTACTACACTGGACTTTGAAAATCTAAAAAGTCCTGAGATAAATGAAGAAGAAGAGGATGAAGACCCTCAAATAACTCCTGAACCAACACAGGAACCTGCACACTCTGAGGGGGAGCCAGAAAATTCAACTCCAAATAATTCAGAGTCTAACAGGTCAGGGTCTACCCAGAGAGAGACTAGACAGACAGAGTCTAACTCATCAGGGTCTCGATCAAGCAACTCTGAACCCTTGTCAGAGTCAAGAAATTTAGGGGGAGCCTCTTCATTTGAATTTCACTCAAATACAGAAGATACAAATGACTTAGGGAGAGCTTCAAGTTCAAGAATCAATCTTCCACCAGCTAGAAAATGGACAAGGGATCACACTCCTGACTTGATAATTAGTGACCCTGAGAGTGGTGTACAAACGAGAACAGCCACTCACAATGAATGTCTTTATAGCTGTTTTCTCTCAAAGAATGAACCCAAGAAAATTGAGGAAACCTTGCAAGACCCTGATTGGATTATTGCAATGCAAGAAGAATTGAATGAATTTGAGAGAAACAAAGTGTGGAAACTTGTACCAAGACCTAAAGATAGATCAGTGGTTGGTGCAAAATGGGTATATAGAAACAAACTTGATGAGAATGGAACTATAGTAAGAAACAAAGCAAGGCTAGTTGCAAAAGGATACTCACAGGAGGAAGGAATTGACTATGATGAAACTTTTGCACCAGTAGTAAGATTGTAAGCTATCAGAATGTTTCTTGCCTTTGCAGCTCATTCAAAATTCAAGGTGTATCAGATGGATGTAAAAAGTGCCTTCTTGAATGGAAAATTGGAAGAAGAAGTCTATGTGGAGCAACCACCAGGATTTGTTGATCCTAAATATCCTGATCATGTTTACAGATTAGATAAGGCACTTTATGGATTGAAGCAAGCACCTAGACCATGGTATGAAACTCTTTCAAAATTTCTTCTTGAAAATGGATTCATAAGAGGTACCATTGACAAAACACTCTTTATTATAAAGTATAAATGTGACATTTTGCTTGTCCAAATTTATGTTGATGATTTTATATTTGGTTCTACTAATGACAAACTCTGTGAAAAGTTTAGTAAACTAATGCAGTCAAATTATGAAATGAGCATGATGGGAGAATTAAACTTCTTTTTGGGGCTTCAAGTCAAACAGAATGATGATCGAATTTTCATCAATCAAACAAAGTATGTAAAAGAACTACTGAAGAAGTTTGATATGCAAGATTCTGCAACTGCTAAAACTCTCATGTCAACAGCCACCCAGCTAGACTCTGACCCAAAGGGTAAGAAAGTTGACAACACTGGCTACAGAGGTATGATTGGCTCATTATTATATTTAACTGCTAGTAGACCAGATATAATGTTTGCAACTTGTCTGTGTGCTAGATTTCAAGCTGACCCCAGAGAATCACATTTAATAACTGTAAAAAGAATTTTTAGATATCTCAAGGGGGCACAAACTCTTGGACTTTGGTATCCTAGAGAGTCAGATTTTTCATTAATTGGTTATTCAGATTCTGACTATGCAGGATGCAAAGTAGATAGGAAAAGCACAACAGGTCAGTGCCAGTTTCTTGGCAACAGATTAATTTCTTGGTTTAGTAAGAAACAACATTCTGTATCAACCTCAATAGCCGAGGCTGAATACATTGCAGCTGGAAGTTGCTGTGCTCAAATTCTGTGGATAAGAAATCAGTTACTTGATTATGGACTAACACTCTCAAATATTCCTATGTATTGTGATAATACCAGTGCTATTAAAATTGCAGAGAATCCAGTCCAACATTCCAGAACAATGCACATTGATGTCAGGTATCATTTTATTAGAGAACATGTTGAAAATGGTACTGTAACACTTCACTATGTTCCAACTGACAGACAGCTTGCAGACATTTTGACAAAACCACTTGATGAGTCTACCTTTCTCAGACTGGTAGGTGAATTAGGTATGTTAAATATGTAAGTGATCAATAATTACAAGAAGCAAGGTATGTACTTTAATTATAGCTCCTGATGTGTCAAACTATAATTTGTTAATGCAAAATTCTTGAAGTACTTTATCTTAACAGAGTCTAACTGCTAAACTCTGATGAGTTCCTAAACTCTGATGAGTCTGTAAACTCTGATGATTGCCATGTGCAGGCATACAAACAGCAAAGAAGGATATTCTTTGACATTAAGAGAATTGATGACAAGAAGAAGAGTCTATTTGTCATGACATATCAATAGGTAATTCAGGTAAAACTCTCAACCTACAAATCTTCTATTTACAATGCTTCATTTTTTTTTGGTGAAATGGGGCAGGAACAAGTATTGGAGATTCCACTAAAAAAATCTAAGAAACCACTATCTAGAAAACCAACCTCTGGTGTCTCTCAAAAGGCACCAGTTGCAAAAAGAAGGAGATTGGTACAAACTAGGCTTGTAGATGAGCAAAGTGATGAGGAGCTCAACCCTCTAGAGAGACGTTATTGAAGGACTTTCTTTGTTAAAGGAAAGTCATGATGCACCTGAATCTAACTTTCAAGCCACAGCTGTAGACTCTCAAAAGTCTACAGACTCTAAAAAACCTAGGGAAGCACCTCAGGAACCTCAATTTGAGTTTCCTGAGAAATCTTTTGCTAAACAATACAAGAGGTTGAGGAAGGTTTATTATGCACACACACACAAGCCTATTACTATTACTAACCCTGTTTTGCAGGAAACAGAAGCTCCCAAGGCTCCTGCATAGCCAGACTCTGAAAGAAAGAAATCACCTGACCTAGAGTCTAATGTTGAGTCCGAGTCTAGACTGCCTTTAGACTCTGATCATGACACATTTTGGGAAGGAATGCCGTTGGATGCAGCCTCAAGTCTAATTGATGAGATCATTACTCTAAGTGATGAGGTACTGCTATTCTTATATCCTTTGGTGGAATCAGTTGAAGATCCAGAGCAACATCAGACTCAATCTCAAGTCTTGGATTTTCTTTCAACCTATGAAGCCCTAAGGAAGAGAATGGAATAGGAGCTACAAATGTCTGCACAGGATGTGGTCAAATCTCTATACAGCTACCTATTCAACTCTTCATTCCAAGAAAAAGCAGTTGGGCTCATAGAAGGCAGGACAACTGAAGTTCTCAAAGCACTAGGTGTGCCAGACTCTGAACAACAAATTTCAGAGAAGCCTAAGAGGCTTCAGGTCCACATAAGGAGAGAATCAGAGTTTGTTGTTGAGTTTGAAACTGAGATTGAGCAATCAGTTTTTAACTATGAAGCAATTTGAGATAATGGAATTACCTACAGGACAGCCATTCAATGGATTTCTCATGTTCAACCTCTTTCAAGACAGGTGGTTGACTTTCTTGTCCAAAATGTAGGTAAGGTGGACAACAAATACATCTATCCGACCTACGAAAGTAGATTGGATCAACTCAAGGGTTAACATTATCACAAGATTGCAAGGGAACTGCAGGATTCCTTTCTCTTGACTTTTGCCCAGGCCATCAATGCACTCCATGTCAGGATCTTTCTCAATGAACACTTGGATGCATTAACTTTGGTAGAACCACATGAGGTAGAAGGTGATACAAGACAGTTGGAGGTTCGGACTAGTGCACCAGTGGTGACTAGTAATAAAGATGCTCAGTCTGCCTCACCCACACAAGAACCACCTAGTCAGAGGTTGGGTGATAATGGGGCAGAGGAGTATGCTGTCAGGCCCTCCTTGGCAACTCAACAAACTGCTAATGAGAACCCCAGTGATATGGGAGGACAGACTCTGATGGATGCTCAAGAAGTAATTTTCCATCCTTGTCTATCAAAGTCTATCCACCTCGAAGGGGAGTCTCATGCACAAACAGTCGAAGATGGTGACACTCAGACTCTGGCTTCTAATGAAGTCACACTGAAGTATTCAGAGTCTAGAGTAGACCCTAAGAGTGGAATACTGGAGCCAACAGACTCTGAAAAGAAAGAAGATGATTGTAAGGGTTCAGAATCTATTGATGCTCACTCCTTGGTGGAAACCCCTAGCCTTCAGACATTTGAAGGGGTTCCCCTCCATCAAGGTGGTTCAGGTATTGTAGCACATTATTCTTCTCTCAACCCGTATTTCGTTCATTCCATCGGTATGCTCTCAGGTACCTGTAATTGTGATCCGTTTGCCAGAACCAAGTGATTTCGGAGATTAGAGCAGAAGAACTCCGTAACGGCGGAGAAGGGTTTCGCCTCGAATCAAAATGATTTCTCTTCTTCTCTTAAGAGATTTATAGTTAGGACTTGATCGAGGGATCAATTGACTCCGGCCTCCTCTACGTTCTTGAAGAAGGGGCCTAAGCACGGCCGATGCCGTACACTTGAGTGGCAAAGGAAAGCGAGACCTTACCTGTTTTTCCAGGCCTGTTCGGACATACGGTTCCCGCGGAAGATCAAGTTGGTGAGCCGTGTGATGGGACCCCTCTTCTGTAGGATTTTTGAGTGCACCTTCCAAATTGAGTGAACAAAAAAAAATTGAGAGGCTGGCACTGGTCCAGGCAAAAGGAGAGGTAGATAAGGCTGTAGAGAGCCTGAGTGAGAATGAGAGAATGGGTGCCCAACCCCACTGTGAGATTGAGAGATTAGGGTATCCTGAACCTAGCTTTACTTATTGGGATCAAGATTTTCCACAGAGTTAGTCCAATAAGTTGGAGCAGGGAATGGATGAAAATTCATTTCTGTTGTTTGACAGAATTCACTCCCTTCACTTATTCATAGAAGTAGCTTTCAAGGATGTTATTGCTGATATCACTACCACTCAAGCTTCTCTCCAAACAACAGTCTCTGACTTAACCATAAAGGTTGATTCAGTAGTTACAGCACAGATCACTTTCTCCACAGTCCTAGCACAGATTCTTTTGGTTGTCACAGGTGGTGATGATGTCAAAAAGGGGGAGAAGAAAGGTGGTGATTAAAGCAAGGGGGAGATGAAAAGTGATTCCTTCAGGCGAAACACGGATGATATCTTCCTTGACAGATAGGCAGTCAGAAATGATTATTTTATACTGTTCTAGATTAATAGTTTTTTTTTTGTTTTGACATCATCAAATCTTGATTTATGCTTCATTGTTCATAAAGCATAAATAAGGGGAGATTATTAGGAATTTATTAATTTGATGATGTACAAAATTCTAGAACAAGATTTAGCACAGTCTATCTGCAAGAATCAATCAACGGATATCTATCTGCAAGAAGCAATCGACTGATAAATATCGATCGATAAGTCATCAACTGATAATAAGCCATCGACTGATGAAGCCAATCAAGAAGTCATCGATCGAGAAGTCATCAACGGATATTTCCTGATCGAGAACTCATCAACGGATAACTCATCAACAGATATTTCCTGATCGAGAACTCATCAACGGATATTTCCTGATCGAGAACTCATCAATTTATATACTCATCAACGGATATTTCCTGATCGAGAACTCATCAACGGATATATACTCATCAACGGATATTCATTGATCGAGAAGTCATCAACGGATATTTACCAACCAATCGAGAAGTCTCACAAGTACTCGATTGATTAGCTCACAGCCTGACTTGTTGAAGCTTAAAGGAGATGAGTATTCGGTTGATTCAAACAGCTAGTTTCAAGGAAAGTCTTCGAAGATCAAAACAAATATATTGCAGATATGCTATGGGAAGGAAAGCGAATTGCAGAAGGAAACTGTCAACTAATAATTAGGAATTCTATTCCTATTATAATTTATCTTTCTGTTATTAGTTGATAGGCAGCTCTCTATATAAACACTATGTAACCTAATTGTAAATGTGTGTAAGTCAAAGCATAATTGTCTGAGTGAAATTTTGTGATAGCATAGAGATAGAGAGAGTTGCTGTGATAATCACAGAGAAGCTGCTAGGGTTTGTGTACACCCTAGGAGAGTTTTGTATTTAATCATCAATAATACAAACAATACTTATTCATATCTTTGTATTTGATCTTTGTTCTTAATTCATAAACGAGTTAGTTTTAAATCAGGCACAAAAGGAACACAAGTATTCAACCCCCCCTTCTACTTGTACAACTGGGAAAACATACAATCAAGTAGTCAATTGCAAGAATGCAAAATAGATCTGAGAAATGATAGAAATTATCAATAAGGGGACTGAGGAAGTGTAAGAGAATAGACTGGAAATCCTGATATCCCTGTACGAGCAGTTTAGATCCAACTGATAAACGAGCTCAACATGAATGGGAAATACTATCTGAATCAGGAGGTGAACATGAAGTTTTTGATGATCTTACTCGAGCATCTGGAACACATGATCGCAGAAATCCGGGAGTCTAGGGATATGAAGGAGGTAACCCTAGAAAGACTCTATGGAGTTTTAAAGACTTATGAATTGGAACATATCCAAACCAGAGAGATGTATGGGAGAGGTAAGGTACTGAGTTCCTTCAAAACTTTAATAGTAGAAGCACTAGAGAAGGTAGAAGTGAAGGATGTTGAACCTTCTAACAGTTCAACGGAGTATGTGGTTCCAGAATTTGGACATACTTCTGACAAAAAAGAAGATGGTGAGTTCTACTCATTGGAAGAACTAGATCAGCTAGAAGATGAATCTCTAACTATGGTTGCCAGGAGGTTTGGCAACATGAGATTTAGAAGAAACTCCTCCTACAGAGTTAAACCTAATTTTGGAAGATTTCTAAAAGAAGGTTCTTCGTCAGCGGTATCAAAAAGTGGCTACAAAACCAGCTTAGTTGATAGAAGCAAGTTTCGTTGCTTCAACTGCAATGAGCTAGGCCACTTTGCAACAGAGTGCAAGAAGCCTAAGCAAGGAAACAAGAGAGAGTCTTACAAAGAGCTCAAGGAGAAGTATGATGCTCTTGTGAAAAAGCATCAAGGAAAGTCCTATCTAGCAGAGGGAAAAAGCTGGGATGACTCAGATAATGATGATGATGAAGAGCTGGGAAATCTTGCTCTTATGGCTTCATCCGAGGAATCACTGTCTCTCACCCGTCAAGGAAGAACAGAGGTAAATCCTTCTTGCCCTAAAATGTTTGCACTGCTAGGTAAAGAACTAGATGGTGAAAGAGATAAGGTTAAGAAACTCAGACTCAAAATCAAAGATTTAATTGATTAGAATGAAATTCTTAAGTCATTAAAAAGAAAAAATGACAGTGTCTGACAAGTTTACTAAGGATTTGTTGTTCAAGTCAATAAAGTCAGTTGTCATGTTAAAGTTGAAACAAGTCTCAGAAACCAGATAGAGGAAGAAAAGAAAAAGTGTCTAGCATATAAGAATTCCTCGTATATTGTAAAGAACCTAGTTGACCAACACGAAATAAGTCAAAAAGTTGGAATAGGCTTCGAATACAATAAATTTGTAGGAAAGCCAAACAACATAACCCCTTTCAGAAAAAGTGCTGAAGAAAGGGGTATCCCACATGTTGTTAAAGACACAACGAAACCTCTCTTTATAACACCGATAGTTGAACCAATCCTTGAGAGCTCTATACTGATTGCTTATGAAATGCAGTTAGAGGATCTTGAGGAAGAAAAGAAAAGAGAGAAACAGGTTAAGGACATATAAAGAGTTAATGTGCAGAAAGAAAAGTATGCACCTCAGTCACCAGTGAAAGATGTGGGAACTTCTAAATCGCCCAATCCTGGTATAGGTGCAAAAGACCTTAAAAATAATGTCAATAGACCGAATACGTTTGTGAATAGTAGGAATAGTAACAACAGATTTCATTCTACTGAGAACTTTAAAACTGTTGATAAAGTTGAGGTAAAAAATGTTAAGTCACCTACTGCTTTGAATAACATGCCTATTATTGATGCGTTCCATAAACCATGTGGTATACTGAATTGTATGTTATGTGCTTTTAATGCTATGACTGCTTATTTTAAACGCATGATTGCTAAGAAAGATAACATGACACCTAGACAATACATCAATAATAAATTCACAAAATCCAAGACTGCAACACTTTCGCCTGTTAAGAAGGAAACATACATTCCCAAGTCTAAACAGAAAGTTGTTAAGACTGTTTATAAGAAGGTAGGTATAGTCAAGGAAGATGATGTTGTTATTCAAAAAGGGTCTATTATCAAAGCTGACAAAGGTCAATTCTTTAAATATACCAGGCCCAATCAATTTTGGGTTCCGAAGATGAATTAATCCGTTTGATATTTGCAGGAAGTTAAACAGGTTAACCGGGTTGTATGGATCCTGGACAGTGGATCTTCAAGGCATATGACCGGAGATAGAGCCCTGCTATCTGATGTGGTTGAAAGAGTTGGCCCAATCGTCACCTTTGGAGATAACAGCAAAGGAATGACTATGGGATATGGCAAGTTAAATATTGGGAATGTTATCATTGATAACATCTCTTTAGTGGAAGGATTTGAGCACAATCTACTCAACGTCAGTCAATTCGGTGATAAAGGGCACAAAGTAAACTTTATCAAAGAGAAATGCTTTATAGCTCATTCTAAAGATGACACACTAGCCTTACGTGGAGTAAGGAAAGGAAACCTGTACGTAGCCGATCTCAACTCAGGAACTGAAGATGAAGCTAACTGTTTCTATTCAAAGGTTTCATTAGAAGAAAGCTGGCTATGGCACAAGAAACTCTCACATCTGAACTTCAAAACAATGAACTCTTTAGTCAAGAGGGATTTGGTGAGAGGACTGCCTCCGATGGAATTTACACAAGAAGGTTTGTGTGAGGTATGTCAGAAAGGGAAGTCAAAGAAAGCAAGTCACAGAGGCACAGACACTACAAACATCACTGAACCACTTCAACTCCTTCACATGGATTTATTTGGTCCAGTAAATATTATGTCTATGTCAAGGAAAAAATACGCCTTAGTGATTGTAGATGACTTCACAAAGTACACTTGGGTTTTATTCTTAAACTCTAAGGATGAAACTCCACAATTGGTGATTGATTATGTAAAACTGATTGAGTTAGATTCAAAGTTACCTGTCCGGGCAATCAGATCAGATAATGGAATAGATTTTAGAAATGAAGTTTTGAATAACTTTTGCTCAGACAAGGGGATAACAAGACAATATTCAGCACCAAGGACTCCGCAACAGAATGGAGTTGTAGAAAGGAAAAACAGAACCCTGATTGAAGCTGCAAGAACTATGCTAAGTGAATCTAGGTTACCTATCTACTTCTGGGCTGAAACAGTTAACACAGCATGTTATACCCAGAATCGAACTCTGATCAACAAAGATCATATAAAGACACTGTATGAATTAATGGCTGGCAAGAAACCAGCACTCAAGTACTTTCATGTATTTGGAGCCAAATGCTATGTGCTAAAGGATGGAGATGTACATTGTGGCAAGTTCTAGGCCAAAGCACATGAAGCTATTTTTGTCGGATATTCGAGAAGAGCATATAGGGTGTACATAATTGATTAACACCAAGTAAAAGAAAGTGTCAATGTTACTTTTGATGACACAAAACTCCCAAATATTCAAACTGAAGATTCTTTTGAGTCATTAAAATTTGATAATTATCCAGACTCACATTTTGATGACGAAGAAGAACCTGAGGTTACAGCAGGAAATAATGATGACAATAATGATAATGATCCAGGTAACAGTGATGGAAACAATGGAAATTCTACTAATACCAGTGGTGGATCAACAAGTCATCCTGGCAGCAACTCAGGGGGAGATGAAGGATCTACTGGTAGAACACAACATCATAATGAATTTAGAGGCGAATCATCAAGATCAAACCTACCCAGGGAAAGGATATGAAGCAGAGATCATCCTTTTGAATTGATCATAGGTGATCCAGATGTTGGAGTTAGAACCAGAAGTGAAACTTCAAATGAATGTCTATTTTCAGTTTTTATATCTCAAGAAGAACCAAAGAAAGTTGAAGATGCATTGGCTAATCTAGATTGGGTTCTTGCAATTCAAGAAGAGCTCAATCAGTTCGAAAGACAAGAAGTGTGGACACTGGTACCCAAACCTAAAGATAGATCTGTAATTGGCACTAAATGGGTATACAGGAACAAGTTAGACAGTGATGGCATTGTTACAAGGAACAAAGCCAGACTGGTGGCAAAGGGTTACTCCCAGGAAGAGGGAATTGATTATGACGAGACCTACGCACTAGTTGCAAGACTTGAAGCCATCAGGATATTTCTGGCATTCGCAGCACATTCCAATTTTAAAGTTTTTCAAATGGATGTGAAGAGTGCATTTCTGAGGGAGAGTTAGAAGAGGGAGTATATGTGGAACAGCCCCCTGGCTTTCAATATCCAAAGTTTGCTGATTTTGTGTATTTCCTATTCAAAGCTCTCTATGGACTCAATCAAGCACCGATGACATGGTATGACACTCTCTCTGAGTTTTTACTTGAAAATGGTTTCATTATCGGTGTCATAGATAAAACTATCTTTTATAAACTACATAAAAAAGATTTGATATTTGTTCAAGTTTATGTTGATGATATTGTATTTGGTTCTACTAACGAAAACTTGTGTAAAAGATTTGCTAAGTTAATGCAGAGCAGGTATGAAATGAGCATGATGGGTGAGCTATCATTCTTCCTTGGATTACAAGTAAAGCAAAAGGAGGATGGGATTTTTATTTGCCAATCAAAGTACGTAAGGGATCTTCTGAGAAAATACAGTCTAGAAGATTCTTCACCGGTCAAAACCCCAATGCCAATAGCCACCAAGCTTGACAAAGATGAAACTGGTAAGAAAGTTAACATCACAAGCTACAGAGGTATAATAGGCTCATTATTATATCTAACTACTAGTAGACCCGATATAATGTTTGCAACATGCTTATGTGCAAGGTTTCAATCTGACCCTAGGGAATCTCATCTTATAGCCGTTAAACTAATTTTTAGATATCTGAAGGGTACACCATATCTTGGAATTTGGTACCCTAAAGAAATAGGTTTTGACCTAATAGGCTATACAGATTCAGATTATGCAGGATGCAGGATGGACAGGAAAAGTACTTCTGGAAGCTGTCAGTTTCTAAGATGTCGTTTGATCTCCTGGTATAGCAAGAAACAACACTCAGTATCTACCTCGACAGCCGAAGCAGAATACATTGCGGCAGGTAGCTGTTGTGCACAGATCTTGTGGATAAGGAATCAGCTAAATGACTATGGACTTGTGTTGAATAAAATTCCAATTTTCTTCGATAACACAAGTGCTATAGCTATTTCCAACAATCTTGTACAACATTCACGAACCAAGCATATTGACATAAGGTATCATTTTATCCGAGAGCATATCATGAACGGAACTGTGGTGCTACACGTTGTACCCATAGAAGATCAAATAACCGACATCTTCACGAAACCACTTAATGAATCCACTTTCTCTAAGTTGGTTAGTGAACTAGAGATGTTAAATAATGGCTAATTTTTTATTGCTATGAGTTAATTTAAGCTCATAAATATTAAATGTTAATATTTAAAGAATTTATGAGACTTGAATTAATAAAATGTTATGGCTTATAAATTTTTGAATAAATATCTTGAGGTTAATTTAATACTCTTAGAAGATAATTATTTCAATTATAACATAAGTACTTATATTTATTTTATGCATTTTTAAGCATTGATATGTAAATTATTGTATGTTTTTATAATTATTATTTTTCTTTAATAATTTAGTTGCATGTAAATATTTATTATAATTATTATTAATTAATTTAATTTTCGAATAAAATTACCTTTATTTTATTTCAAATTTTAGAACAATTAATAATATTTGTAAGTATTTATTTTAACTTTTATACATTTGTTTATTATTTATATTTATTGTTATGTAATTATAGTAAAGTTTGTATATTCTAAAAGCTTTCGGCAAGACTTTTAATTTAAAAGTCTCGGCAAGACTTTTTCAAAAGTCTTACCGAGATCTTTTAATAAAAAGTCTTACTAACTAACTAACTATATATATATATATATTTTGTTTTATTTTATTATTATTTTATTTTCATAAAACTCAATAAGACTTTTTATAAAAACTCAGCAAGACTTTTCAAAAGTCTTACCCAGTGATTAATAAAAAGTCTTACTGAGATTTTGTATTTTAAATTTAATGTTTTTCTTTTTTTTTACTCTCAGAAAGACTTTTTAATAAAACTCGGCAAGACTTTTCAAAAGTCTTACCGAGATTATTATCAAAAGTCTTACCGATTGATTTTCTTCTACTTAAACTTTTTTTCTTTGCTTTTCAAAAGTCTTATTCAGTTTTCTTATTATTAGTAATTTACATACAGTTACATACGAACACAGAACCCTTCAGACTTTTCAAAAACTCTGCAAAACCCTTCAATTTTGTGCTTATTACCAACTGCTCTCAGTTGATTTGTTCGAATTTACAAGCTTTAGCTTGCTCAGTGTGTTTAATTTGTACCTTTAAGTCGAAACTCTACCCGTTTTTCAAAGAAATTGAACTATTCTTGATCTTCTGACTTGGTGGTGATTGGATTAATAAGGACTGCTTTGGTCTATAAAGTATTTGATTTTGAAGTTAGGGTTTTGAGATGTTTTTTTTTCTCGAGTTGTAATTGTTTTTCTAATTTTGCTTGTAATTTTCGAGTTAAGGGCTATTTAAATAGAAAATTAATTAATTATTGTAATTAATTAATTAAAAATGGCAGCCATATGTGTAATAGCTAACACAAATTTTGTTGGGTATTTTTATCTGATTAATTGCAAGGAGGCTAGATTTAGGCCCTGAATCAGGTCCATGAATGAACATTGTTGGTACGAACAGTAATTACCCTGAGCACCCCATTGCAGATTGAACCTTTGAGAGCCCTATATTCAACTGCTAGGAATATTTTTAACGAAGGGCTGGTTCAATTTTTTTTAAGAATTGGAGAGACGGAGTATTTAATAGATGAAGTGGATGCAAATAGTGTGTTAGGGTTCCCGACCGATAACTTCGAGACTCTGCCCACAGTTGAAGATATTACAAACTTCTTTTAGTCAATCCACTATCAGGGCACGATCGATCTGGTAAAGTTGTCTAAATCCCAGTTAGTAGGTGAATGGGATTATTTCTTCGACACTTTAGCCAAAGTCTTTGCTCCAACGATGAAGACCAACTTCCACAACATATCAACTCTACTGCAAGTAATTGGTTATTGTGTAGCCCACAACAGGAGAATCAATTTTGGGAAACTAATCTTGATAGAAATAATAAGGAACATGGGCACTGTTGAGAGCAGAAGACTGGACGTAGATCAAAAAGTAGCTTGTTTTTTATCCTAGATTTCTAATGCTCTTGATGAATTCTATTTTATCAGAGGAGGATAAAGCCAAATTTACAAATAGTCTAGTGGAAGAATCCCCTTCAACTCAGAAAAATTTGTTCACAAGGTTAAGTAAACATGTATTTTCCCTCAATTTTTAAGAATTTTCCTCTAGTTATTATAGAGAATTTCCCACAATTTATTTGTACCCACGGGAATTTTTCCTCAATTTTTAGGAATTTTCCTCTATTTATTATAGAGAATTTCCCACAATTTATTTGTACCCACATGTATTTTTCCTAAATTTTTAGGAATTTTCCTCTATTTATTATAGAGAATTTTCCACAATTTATTTGTACCCATAGGTATTTTTCCTCAATTTTTAGGAATTTTCCTCTATTTATTATAGAGAATTTCTCACAATTTATTTGTACCCGCAAGTACTTTTCATCCATTTATAAGAATTTTCCTCTATTTATTATAGAGAATTTCCCACAATTTATTGCCATTTAAATCATTTTTAATGATTTTCTTGACATTTTTTTGTATTATTTTCGACCAGGAATCCTAGTCGAATTCGACCAGGAATCCTAGTCGAATTCGACCAGGATCCTGGTCGTTTGTGGCTTCCATATGAAATCCTAGTCGACAGGGATTCCTGGGTGACCAAGGCTCAGAATTATCCTCTATTTATTATAGAGAATTTCCCATAATTTATTGCCATTTAAATCATTTTTAATGATTTCCTTGGCATTTTTCTGTATTATTTTCGACCAGGAATCCTAGTCGAATTCGACCAGGATCCTGGTCATTTGTGGCTTCGTTGACAGGGATTCTTGGGCGACCAAGGCTCCTTCCTTGGTTCCTGGTCGGCCAGGACTCCTAGTTGTATGCGACCAGGATTCCTGGTTGGTTGTGGTGCCAACCGTGGCATCTGGTCGTTAAGGTTTCCTGGTCGTTAATTCGACCAAGATCCTGATCGTTTTAGTTTCATTGTTTATCTTCTAGTCAATTAGTGTTCCTAGTCATTTCTAGGTCATTCTTTGGGTTCTAGTCGACATGAATTCCTGGTCATAGGGGATTCCTGGTCATATACTTGACCAGGATCCTAGTCGTCCATAGATCTAATGGTGGTATCTAACCATTGAGGATTCCTGGTCATTTGGTCGACCAGGATCCTAGTCGGTTTTGGTTTTTAGACATTTGGTCCTTTGAGGATTTTTGTTGTGATAACTGTTGAGCATTGACCCATAGGTTTTTGGGCTTTGCTATGGCCTAAACTTTCATATTTGCTTGTCCTATTCGAAAGAAAGTTCCAGTCCTCGTCGATATTTGGGTCGTGTCTGTTCAAGGTCCAATTCACTTTGTGGGCTTTTTTTCTAGCTATGAGAAGTTTAAATGATTAAGCTTCCGCTTTTCTTGGCTATAAATTAGTGAAGTGAGAGTTTATTTCTCACTTCTTACCTTCTCAGTAAAACTCTCTCAAAATTTCACTCTAGAACTAACTAGTCAAGGTGATTTCCGGTGAAGTTTTTCCGATCAATCTTCATCCTTTAGACCTTTCAAGGCATCATCTGTTGAATATCAATGGCCGATCTTCGGGATGTTGCTCAACAGAGGCTCTTTGCTTTCAGATTTGTTGCAAACTATGGGTGATGAATTCCCCACTTTAGCAGAGTTAGATGCCTCTAAATACTCAAGTATTTTTACAAATCAAGTCCATTGTGATAAATTCACCAAATTGTATAAGTTTTACCCCCGGTCAGAAATTTGTTTTAGCCGAACCTAGTGATCGGGCTTGTCATGAACTTGCCATTCGATTTATGGTTTTATGCCTTAGGAAGAATTACCATATTTCTGTAGCCGATTTTATGACTATTTTTCAATTCAAGAATAGCCCAAGTTCGATGTTGGGCTGGTTATATATTAACCACATGCAGGGTGTAAGCCCAATCTTTTGTAACAAATCTTTGCCCGACACCAACCCTGGTTGGAGGAGGGATTTCCTTTACTTGGAGTGGGAAGGAGGAGATTGGGGAACCCTTTTTAGGACCTCTTTTTGCAAAGTGAAAGATGGCAACCCGGGCCTGATTCAGTTGACCCCCGAGGAGAAGCTCATAGTTGCAGATTTGGGCAAAGATAAAGGCTAAACTCATTATAGAATGCTCTTTGAGGAACTTTCTTTGAAGGCCGTGGGCCTTTCTCATGTTTCTAATAATGGTACTTTTCTTTTCTTGACTTGTCTTTTCTTTACGATTTTTCTGAGCCCGATTTTTATTTCCATGTTTATTTTATAACGGTTGAAAATATTAATTTTCATTTGGGCGTGGATGACCAAGAAACCCACAAAATGTGCAAAGCCCGCGAGACTCTTGAAGGTTCAATCAAAGAGCCCAATATTCATGGGCTCATTCAACATTGTGACAAGGCCCAAGGAAAGAGGCCTTGAGTCGATGAGGAGGATCCAGCCACAGCGGCGTGGAGGCCTAGATGGGGTATTCGAAAGCACCGTCGTCGGGAGTACCTTAAACTCCATCGACTGGTCCCAAAACTCGATTCCTCTACACCGAAAAGACTAAAATTGTCTTGAAGACGGATATCGAGGAGGCTGAGACTTTGGGATCTCAAGCCGTGGCTATGGTAAGGCCCATTTTTTCCCCATACTTCCTTGCTTAGTCGATTTTTGGCCTTTTTTATGTGTTTTGTTTTGGACAGGTCAGCACTTATTTTTAGACCATGGTCCATCAGACCAAGACATGGTGCTTTTTTGTGAAGACCCAAAGGAATGGAAAGACCAAAGTTGATGCAAAAGTGGTTGTGTTAGAAAAGAAGCTGCTCGAAATGGAGCAAGAGTTGGTCCCGGCCCATGCTGAGCTGCAGGAGCTGAGGGCTGAGAAGAAGGCCCTGATCAACAAGTACATGGAGTCAGAGGAATTCTTTGCTTTTATATATCAGCACAATGACATGGAATTTGCGACGATTGGTGCCCAAGTTTGAGGCAAGTGTGTTGATGCCATCTTGGCTAAGCATCCGGGTCTTTTTGATCCGGCCGACCCCCTTATCCCATGGATCAGCCATTGGCTTTGACTTCTACTGCTCGAGGGATAGATTCGGGCCACTTGTCGGGCGACGAGGCCTTGGATGAGCATGACCGAGTTTTCGACTCTACTCTCGAGGCTGAGGACAATGCCTGAAAGGAGGTAGAGGAAGAACAGAAGACCGAGGAAGAAAAGAATGATGAGGATGAGGATATCGAAGATCTTCCTTAGTTTCTTTTGATTTTCTTCGTATTTCTGGTATTCCTTGTATTTCATGATCTGTTTTTAACTTATGTAACCCCGAAACTTTTTATTTATAAAAAGTACGTGTTGTTGTTTTCTTTCTTTCTCTTGCTTTTACATATTTGACAAAATACACTTTTCGAGCATAAAAGAACGAATAGGAAGAGATATTAATCAAAGTGCTAACTAGGCTTAATTTTATTCCTTTATCATAAATGAACTAACAAGATTGATTGTCAATCTAAGCTAAACACACATGTTTTTGGAGATGCCACAAGGCTGAAAACTTCATTATATTAATAATGCCTTCAAGGCTAAAAATGGGAACAACCCTTATAAAACATAAATCCTATCTGGAGCGAAAGGCTCTTATATCCTAATGGTTTCATCGAACCTTATTTCTATTTAGTTCCTACTAAATATAAGAACTCGTAGTTGAATTCTTTAAGTATAATAAAACTTCAGGTTTGAGGCATGCCAAGTTCTTGGTACTTCAACATCTTCTAGGGTTTCAATGATGTATGATCATCCTCCATTAACTTGCTTTATCTTGTAAGGCCCTCCCCAGTTAGGGGCTAACTTGCCTTTGAGGCCTACTCCAAAAGCTTCAGCTTTTTTGAGGACCAAGTCCCCTTGTTTGAAAAACCTTTCTTTAACCCATAGGTTGTAATATAAAGGTGACTTCATTTGATATTCAATGATCTTTGCATGAGCCCTATCCCTGAATTCATCAATCAAGTCCAATGCAACCTTCATCCCTTCTTCATTTCCCTCAGGCTCAAAGGCCTTGATTCTTAGGGATACATGTGATATTTTGACTGGAACCACAGCCTCAGCTCCATAAGCCAAGAAGAATGGAGTTGTGTCTGTAGCACTTTATGAGTCGTTCTATATGCCCAGAGTATTGGCAAAAGCTCATCTACCCAGGTGTTAGCTGAATGTTCAATTCTTTTTTTGAGTCCATCAAGGATGATGTGATTGGCTACTTCAGCTTGCCCATTTGCTTGGGGATGTGCCACAGAGGTAAAGCGTAAATCAATGTCATTATCATTGCAATACTCCTTGAATTCTTCATTTTTGAATTGTATGCCATTGTCCATCACCAGGATTCATGGTATCCCATACCTACATATGATGTTTTCCCAGAAGAATTGATCTACTTGTTTTGTGGTTATCTTGGCCATTGGTTTAGTCTCAATCCACTTAGTGAAGTAATCAATTACAACAATCACGAACTTTCTTTATCCACTAGCCATTGGAAAGGGCCCAAGGATGTCCATCCCCCACATTGCAAAAGGGATGGTGGAGTTGATGGACGTTAGCATCTCAAGAGGTTGTCTAACTACCAGTGTGTGCCTTTGGCACCTATCACATCTCTTCACATACTCCCTTGAATCTTTCAATAAGTCAGGCCAATAAAAGCCCAGACGGGCAATTTTATGAGCTAAAGTTCTGCCCCCACCCCCGAAATGTTAGCCATAAATGCCTTCGTGCACCTCTTTCAGAGTTTCGTGGGCCTCATCAGGCCTTAAACGTTTCAAGTATGGAATAACAAAAGACTTTTTATAGAGAATTCTATCGATGAGGGCGTACCTTAATTCCCTTATAATAAGATTTCTTGCCTCCATGACGTTATTAGGAGTCTATCCAGATTGAAGGTGAGCTTTAATCGGATCCATCCAACAATTGCCCATGCTTATTGGAGCTACCAGCTTCGCATCTATGCTAGGGGTCTTCAGGACTTGGAAGTAAACTCTTCCCAGGTGCTCCTCCACTTCCGATGATGCAAACTTTGATAAGGCATCGACCTTTGCATTCTCTTCCCTAGGAACATACTCCCTCTAACATTCCTCAAACTGAGTCATAATGTCCTTTACCAATCGAAGATATTTAGCCATAACTTATTCTCTTGCTTCAAATTCACCCGTTACTTGCGATATGACTAACTTCGAATCTCTATATACTTTGAGGTTCTTGGCATTCAGAGCCTTTTCCAAGCCAAAGCCGGCTATCAGAGCTTCATATTCAGCCTCATTGTTGGTATTGGGAAGTCTTGCTTGATAGCATATTCAATAAGGAATCCTTCAGGGCTTTGTAGCACCAAGCTTGCTCCACTAGATTTTTTTTAGTGCTCCATCAAAATTGAGCACGCAGTATTCCTTAGGAGTTTGCTCTTTTTCTTTTTCTTGAGGTATTTCCTATATTTCCTCCTTGTACTGCCCCCCGACTTGTTGGTCGTTAATTGTACCTTCAACCACGAAGTCAACAAGAGCTTGAGCTTTAATGGTCGTTCGAGGCTTATACCTGATGTCGAATTCTCCTAGATTTATGGCCCATTTAATCAGTCTTCCACTTCCCTTAGGGCTATGTATTATGCTCCTTTGAGGCTGATCAGTAAGAACCTCAATTTTGTGAGCTTGAAAGTATGGTCGTAGCTTCCTAGAGGCCATTACCAAGGCTAATGCAAACTTCTCAATCTTAAAGTAGTTTAGTTCTGCCCCATGCAAGACCTTGCTCACATAATAAACCGACTTTTGAATCTTTTCTTCTTCCTTTATAAAAACGGCACTCTGGGCTTTGTCTGATACGACCATGTACAAGTATAAGATGTCCTAAGGACTAGGCTTGGCCAACAACGAAGCTTCATCCATGTACTTTTTTAGCTCCTAGAAGGCTTTTGGCTTTCTTCCGTCCATACAAAACCCTTTACTTTCTTCAATGTCATGAATAAGGGTAGACATTTATCTCCAGACTTAGAGACAAACCTTCTTAAGGCCGCAACTCTTCCCGTTCATTTTTGGACGTCCTTCACTGTCTTAGGGGGTTCCATGTCTAGTATGGCCTTGATCTTGTCGGTATTTGCCACTATGCCTCTCTTGGAGACCATCATTCCTAAGAATTTTCCAGACTCTACACCAAAGGCACATTTTGCATGGTTTAACATCATTTTGTGGTGCCTCAGCACTTCAAAAGCCTCTTTGAGGTGTTCAATATGGTCAGCCTTATCAAGGCTTTTGACTAGTATATCATCAACGTAGACCTCCATGGTTTTTCCAATGAGACGCTTGAATATTTTGTTAACTAGTCTTTGATAAGTGGCTCCTGCATTTTTCAATCCAAAGGCCATAACAAGATAGCAAAATACACCAAAATCAGTGATGAAAGATACCTTAGCAATGTCATCCTTGTGCATTTTGATTTGATTGTACCCACTGAAGCCATCCATGAAGGTTAACATCTCATGCCCCGTCATGGCGTCTATAAGTGCATCAATTCTTGGAAGAGGGAAGCAATCCTTTGGGAATGCATCATTCAAATCAATGAAATCCATGCACATCCTCCACTTTCCATTGGATTTCCTGACCATTACAAGTTTAGCAAGCCATTCAGGAAATTGAATTTTCTCGATGAAACTAGCCACTAAGAGCTTTTCCACTTCTCATTTACTGGCATCTTGCCTTTCTGGAGCAAAGTTTCTCTTCTTTTACTTCACCATTTTTCGATTTGGATCAACATTATGTTTATGAGTGATCGGTTCGGGGTCAATCCCTAGTATATCAGCAGCTGTCCATACAAATAAGTCTCTATTTTCTTGCAAGAATTTCATCAATTTGTCTTTCATAGGCTCTTTTAGTGAGGCCTCGATATACGTGACTTTATCAGGTTTTCCCTGAACTAACGAAATTGGAACCAAGTCTTCAGTTGGTTTTCCCCTTCTTTCATCATCTTCTCTTGTGTTCATGTCTTCTATGGGCAAGACTTGCCCCCACCTCTATCAGGTCTTAGGGCAGCCACATAAAAACTTCTTGCAATATTCTGATCTCATTTCTCTTCTCCAACATCGTTTCTAGTGGGGAATTTAATCTTCAAGTGATAGCTTGAGGCAATGGCATTGAAAGCGTGCAAGTCTATCCTCCCAAGGATATCGTTGTATATAAAGGATGCTTTGATTACCAAGAAGGTTAGTATTTAGGTGACCTCTCGAGCTTCTCTCCCCATTGTCATGGGTAGTTGAATGGTTCCTTCTACTTTCGACTCCACCCCATTAAAACCGTAGATTGGAACATCCGAAGGGGTTAGTTGGGAATCATTATATCCCATCTTCACAAATCCATCATAGAACAAGATATCAACGGATGCTCCATTGTCCACCTGGACTCTCTTTACTTCTGAATTTCTTATCAAATGTGCTATGACAAGGGGATCATCATGGGGGAACTTTACCCCTTCCAGGTCTAGGTTATCAAAAGATATGATTACTTCTATTTTGGAACGTTTAGTTGCCTCTTCTACGACTTGCATAACTTTTCTAGCGTATGTTTTTCTTGAGTTTCTTGAACTCCCTGTAGTGGTAGGTCCTCCAAAAATCATGTTAATGACAGGCCCTCTAGGCTGAGGATTCTTATCTCGATTATCATTGTTTTTCCCATTATCGCCGCGCCTATCGTGGCTTCCATCTTTGATGAACTTAAAAAGTTTTCCTCTCCTGATGAGGAACTCGATTTCATCCATTAATTATCTACAATCATCCGTATCATATCTGGTATCCTTATGAAATTGGCAAAATACATTCTTATCTTGTTCATTCACAACAAAATTTTGTGTTTATACGTCGGTAAAAAAAACTTGAGAGGCTTAGGCCATCGTAAGTCCCGATCTTTCCCAATATCCATCAGGATTTGGCTTCGAGGCATTTTCAGCCTTGCATACTCAGCAAACCTTCGCCCCAAGTTATCCTTCTAATGTGGGGATTCAGAATCCTTATCCGTCTTAGAATACTTGTCTCGGGCATCGTATTCCTGATCCCTTTTTCTTTTCTTGTTGTTGTTATTCCCATTTGTCGCCATTGACATGATGGTTTTCTTCATGCTTTCTTCTGCCTTGATATACTTCCCAACCCTATCTTGAAAGAAAAGTATGTTCTCTGGGGGATGCTTGGCTAATGACCTTTTAAAGTAAGGATTAGTCGTCCCATGTTGCAAGGCTATCATAGCTATTTTTTCATCCAAGTCCGGGACTTTCAAGGCTTTCTTTGTAAAACGGTTCAAGTAGTTCCTCAGCGATTTGTTCTTTCCATGTTCCGGATTCATGAGAGAAGCTAAACTTTTTTTTTGCAATCTTCCATTTATAAATTGGCTTATAAAGGCCTTGCTGAGTTCTTTAAAGGACCCAATGGAGTTGGGAGACAGCTGGCTATACCAACGTTGAGCCATGCCCCCCAGGGTCTGAGAAAAAGCCCTGCACTTAACAGAATCATTGATAGGTTGCAATAACAAAGCATTCGAAAAGGTTATTACGTTATTAGCTGGATCGCCCGCCCCATCGTAAGTTTAGGTGGTAGGCATCTTGAATTTTCTTGAGGTATGAGCATTCATAATCGCCTCAATAAAAGGGGGTGTTAGATCATCAGGATCTCTGAGTGGTAGCAACTCATTGGGATCAGCCCTTGGAGCTTCTCTACTCCTCTCTCGAGGGGTCCATCTAACTCTATGACATCGGGGGGCCCACGCCTCGAGGTCAGCCTTGTTGCCGATTGGTTCAGGCTTTTCTTCAACTCCCTGAGTTCAGCCTCATAGGAAGCGATTTTATCCTCCAATGTCCTACGGGAATGTGAACGTCGACTTCTCATGGGTTCCTTACCAGGCTTCCTTCTTCTAGGATTAACATCAGTGCCTTCAGAGCTTTCATCATCAGTGGAGTATGGTCCAGAGAAATCGTGGATTCCTTCTTTATGCCCATAGTTTCGTGGGGGTTCCAACCCTCGGATGTAAGGAGGGGGACAAGCTTGGGAGAGTCCAAGCCTAGGTTGGGAAACAACGCTACTAGGGATAACAACAGTAGAAATTTGTGCGTGAGGTGGAGCAGTAGCAATAAAAGGAGTTTGAGTTACCTGGGATAAAGGGTTGGATCCATGGATGACCTCCTTAGGATTAATTGAATGGACAATTTCACTGAACGGACCTAGCCTTTGACTATTGGGGCCTTGAGTTCCAACATAGTCACGGTAGCGGGGATTTTGGTGGTTTGAGTTCCATCCGGTGGAATCACCGCAGTTGGGTCTCCCGTAGAAGGAATCATAGCGGTCGGACTCCTGTAGAAGGGATGATATCTCCATCAGTTTTTCGTGTTCTTGCCATGGTTGAGGTTGTCTTCCCATAGACGGCGCCAAATATTATGGATTAAAAACTAGGGTGTATTAATTGTGATGTATGTCGGAGCTTATCGAGCTTTACTGCCTACGCTTGTGTTTCGTGACTTAACTTTGTCCTCACAAGATGCATATGTATCTCAGTTCGTTTGAGAATCAAGCTAGACATAATTCTAACAATGAGGGGTTAGGCCCTTTATATAAACATGGGTAGTCTTAGAAATATATTAGGGTTTGGAACCTTGGCAGACAAGACACCTCCTTGAAGGATTCTGGATCTTGCTTTTAATAGACGTAGTTTCCATGTAGGAATATTTTTCCTTGTTGATTGAGGTGATTTGAGGCTACTCTTTGGAGTAGGTTTCTTGTGGTTAAACATAATTAATTAGTTATATATTTAACTAATTAATTAATTACGAATTTATTCAATAATTAGGGTTTCGAGCCTTACTAAATGGGTCTCCCTTTTGAACTAAACTGGGTCTAATTAATGTTACATTAATTGTGTCTTTAGGGCTTAGTTTTAGCCCATATCACAATTCTTTTAAAAATTTATATTTATTCAATTTTAATATTAGAATTTAATATATTTTCATTATAGATATTTATTTTTAATCAAATTTCAATTATTTTATTCACAAATAATATTTAGAAATATTATTGAATTAATTTTTATATTCGTGGGGAATCCAAATAAACTAAATAACTATGTGTTAAGGAGCGTAAAAGCCCTTGTGATTTATGTGCAGGAACGGATAAACTTATTTGATTTAAAAAGGCTCAAATATGCTCATAAAATTTAAATTGTTGGTTCAATATAGCTCTCTCTAACTAGTTTTTTTTAACTATGCTTAGAAATATTATTAAATATTTAATTACATTATTATTATATATATACATATATCTTATATTATTAAATATTAATTTTTTATTAATGACATTATTATTTATTGTAACAACCTGGATATTTTTTAAAATATATTTTTATTATTTATATATTTTATTGGTTTTCTTAAAAGAGCAGGAATAAAAATTTTATATTTATTCCTGTTGGATGCATTTTCATATTTTTATTCTTATTATAGAAATTATTTTCAGTTCAGAGGGGCAGAGTTCGGTTTAATTTATATATATATATTATTT
Source organism: Oenanthe sinensis (assembly GCA_028671895.1). Taxonomy (NCBI): domain Eukaryota; kingdom Viridiplantae; phylum Streptophyta; class Magnoliopsida; order Apiales; family Apiaceae; genus Oenanthe; species Oenanthe sinensis. The sequence continues at coordinate 26,881,485 of CM053806.1, forward strand.
TATTAATAGGGTCTGTATCTCGAGTCGGTATTTTTTCTTCTGATGAAAATTTTATTTGAGTATATTATTTGAATATTCAAAATTTAGTATTTTTATATTTTAAAATATTCAAAATATTTAAATATCTTAAAAAGTTATTGTTTTTATTTAGTTTTAAAATAATAAAATTTATATTTTTACCAAAAAATATTTTATAGATTTTTTTGAGATTATTTAAAATTATTTAGAGATTGAACGTAGTATTGAAATGGTTTTTTAAAATTTACAAAAGTTTTATTAAAAAAAGAAAAGAAAAGAAAAAGTTTTTTTAATATATATAATCCTACCTACCCGAACCCCCCCCCCCCCCCCACCCCGTGTATAGTCTCAGACGGCTGCTCCTCCCCTGTGGCCCTGTTTCCACAAACTCAAAACCCTTTGTTTTAATTTTTTCTCTCTTTTTCCTTTGTAACATACGTGACCAGCCCCCCATCTCTCATCACACGCGTAACTTTTCCTCCCTTCCTTTGTTAACTGTTGCGCCCTGCTCTGCTAACTCTATTTGGTATGTATATTTTATATATTTTAAATCTTTTAAAATTCATTACTTACAAACCGTGTATCCGATATTCGATATCTATATATGTAAATGACCAGCGCTTTAAGACCTACGTATAAGTATAATTTTGGATTAGTTTTAAGATGATTATTTTCTGGGTATGTTTTCCTTTTTAATTTATTTCAGAGTATAGAAATGGGATATGATGATGGTGATCAAGCAAGGAGGCAGTACAACACGTGTATATGCATGAATATTAATTTCATATTTTTCTGAGAATATTTTCTGGCCATCAACAAAGACTCGTGAGGTGTCTGAAATTGATCTTATGGTGTAAGGTTTTTAAGATCCTGACTTGGACGCTTGTAAATATTCGGGCATGTTAGTTTATATATATTAATTTCATAATTTTTAGATATTGTTTTTATACTACAGATAGTTACCTGTTAGCCCGATTTTTGGGTTTTGTTGACTTTGTTTCTCATTTTCGGCAATTTTATGTGTATTGGTTTAATTTATTTTGTGGGTTAAATTTGTTTACTTTATTTTAATATAGTTGGATTGTATTATTTGGGATTGTGTTAGAAAAGGAAACACTGATGCTGTCAGAGAATATCAAGAACAGAGTTTATGTTGCTGACGTCATCGGAGTTTACTCTATCAGAGAATACTCTATCAGAGATTATCACACCGACAGAGTTTATCATCAGAGTTTGTCTAAGAAGGAAATAGACAAATCAGAATTTGATTTGGATAGTGAAGAAGGAATCCAAATACAAATCTATTACCTTATAGAAGTTATTCTTATCATTATTTGTTTTGTAATTGGATTTGTAACTGTGTCTATATAAACACAGAAGTAGGTTAACATTAAATATTCATTCAAGTTATATCTTTCTTATAACCTAATAGTTCTTAAGAACAGTGAATTTCTTGATAGTGTTTTGTATACAGTTTATCATTAATACAAAGTTGTTCATCTTTTACATACTTGTGTCGATTATTTAGTACTATTATATTCAACCCCCCTTTCTATAATAGATTATTTATCTGGGAAACAGTTGGTATCAAAGCGGGCAGTTAATCACAATTAAAAGATCATATAAACATTTTTGGAAACAAGTATGAAAATATCAAAATCCCAATCTTGAAGAAGGCTGAATACCCTACATGGAGGGTAAAAATGATGATGTTCTTAGAAACAACTAATCCTGATTATATAGACAGAATCATTGAAGGTCAATACCTCCCAACCAAACTAGTGATCAACAATTGTGGAAGGCAGATAAGTTCCTGAATATTATATTCTGAAAGACAAAAAGGAGTGGACCAATGAAGAAAAATAAGAAGTCTTGAAAGATGTAAAGGTAAGGAATATTCTACATAATAGTATTGACTCTGTGATGTCTAACAGGGTAATTGCATGCAAAACTACCAAAGAAATCTGGGATGCACTAGAGGTTCAATGTCAAGGAACCAAGGAAATCAAGAAGAATAAAAGATCTGTTCTAATTCAAGAGTATGAATACTTTGAGGCTAAGCAGAATGAGTCCCTCAAAGATATCTATGACATATTTCTAACTTTGTTGAATAACTTGGCTTTGGTGGATAAGGTGTATGACAATGAGGATTCAAACACCAATTTTCTAAGGGCTCTTCCTGAAGAATGGGATCTATAAATATCTTTAAAGAGATAGGGCTGATTTGGATGAGATGTCTCTAGATGAAGTCTATGGAAGATTGAAAACTCATGATATGGAATTACAGTAAAGGAAGAATAGGAAAAGTAACAAGGCAAAATCTGTTGCCTTGAATGTTGAGACTAAAATTGAAGAACCAAAAGAGAGAGCTTTGAAAGTCTCAACAAGAAAGTAAAAAGCTGTAGTGATCAAGGAAAATAGTGAATCAGAGTCTAAGACAAACTCTGATGACTCCACAGACTCTGACATGATGGAAATGGTTGCTCTGTGTGAGGTCCTAAATCATCATAGATGGGGGGTTGAATATGATGTTGGTAGATTTTCGTTTAATTGCGGATTAAGTGTTTGTGTTCTTGAGATATAAAAATGGTAGTAATTGAAACACAACGATTTGGGGAAATAAAAATATATTATTAAATCTCTGAGTTGCTATACTTTTAATCAAAAGAGTAGCTTCTATGGATTCAATCAATATTACAACAAGAATATAGTTGGGTATGTTTAATATAAGGCTTTAATGGAGCTTCTCGTCTGTTTCTTTTTAATGTAGAAGATGAATCTCTTTTTTGACTGTATCGATTTCACCCATATATATTCTGTAGACTTTTGGAAATCAAATGAATTGTTTTTTCAACAATTTTTCAAGTCCTTTGTTGCGCCTTGTAGAGTGTGGATAGTGTGTAGGCGCCACTAAATCCCCTTATTGCACCTTTAACATTTTTGTTACGCTACTAAGTTGTTTTGTTGCGCCTGCACACTGAGTTCACAGTGTAGGCGCCACAAACCACTTAAGCTAATTTGCTAGATGTTTTTCCTTGTGCCTAGCCTCATTTTCTTGTGCCTGTACTCTACAATCCTTGTGTAGGTGCCACAAATCTTCCCTTAGACTTTTTTGTGCCTTGTACTTGGTTTGTTGCGCCTACACTCTAGTTGCAGTGTGTAGGCGCCACCAAATCTTGCCTTAGAAGTTTGTTGTGCCTTTAACTCTTGTAAACACCATGGAAAGCATTTTGTTGTGCTTCATCCATGGTTTCAAGAGTGTAGGAACCACTAAATGTAGTAATATTTGCCTTAAACAATTTCTTGAAGTATTTACCACTTGGTTTTCACTCTTCTGGCTTGATCAACTGATTTCCTTCTGATAAATCAAAGTAATTCTCTTCTTGTTGTGCTGACGCTTAGTGCACTGGTCTAGTTCATAAACGACTAATACTGAATTGAATTTCCTTGACTTCTGTTATGTTTCAGCTGATTAACCTTGGACTTTTGCATTGCTTCGGATCACTGAAACCCTTTGACATTTACTCAAATCATTACATTGTCTTTAATATGAAATCTTATTTGTTGCTGAGGCCTGAACATATTAATGAACTTCTCATGCTGACGTTCAGTAAGCCTTTCATTTTGAATGCTCTACAATGATGTATGTATGATTCCTGTTTACATGTCTTTCTGGGTTCATGTGCTGCATATTAGTATTATTTGACTATCTTTGATTCTTAGTTGAGTTATCGTTATCACTATTACATATTACATTACATTATGCTTTACAATCTCCCCTTATTTGGTTGTTAGAGTTCGACAAACAAATCCTGTGAGAGGATAACTTAACTGATACTTACAAGAAAAAGTAAAGTGCAGAAAGACAGGAAATAATATTAATTATATTCTGGATTGGATTTTACATTTCCAGATTTCTTTACAAGTACAAGAGAAGTTTGTTCCTCTAGCCTGAACATAAATTTCTATGATCTTCTGCTTACTTGATTTGAATCTTGCTTCTTTTTAGATCTCATCTCGGAGTAATGTTTCCTCAACTCTTCTTCCTTTTCTTCTAACCTTGCTTTTACTAAATCCTTGGCTTCAACTTCAAGAGTGTTGAAAGGAGGTGGATCTTCTAAATTCTTCAAAACTTCTGTGAGAAATGCAGTTGAATTTGTCTTTGAGATAGACTCGAAGGCTAGTGATTGTCTTTTTGAAAACACGAACACTGTTATTCTTTTTGGAAAACTGAAAGGGGGGATAGGAGTGAAGGGAAGTAACTCACTGCACTTTCATGTGTACTAGAAATCCTAAATGTAATCTCTATGTAATGGTTGATGATAACTCAACAATAGAACAAGACATGTAATAATATGCAGGTGCACAGAAATCTTGGATCACAGAGTTCAGTTAAGACAAAGTATCAAAGGATCATCTACAGACTTGAAGCTCAATGGAAGAAGTTCATTAACATGTTCAGGCCTCATTGGAGAATAAAAGATATTGCCATCTATTCAAGGATGTGGAAGCTACAGAAGATTGTCTTAGTCTATGAAGATTTTAGTGCATTACAATCGAAGCTACAAGTAAGGTTTGCAAAGAAGAATGTGGAATCATGTTCGGAATCAAGAGCCCCTATTAAGACTAGTTACTTATGAACCAGACCGTTGCATAAAGTGTCAGGACATTGGAGGCAAGCTCTCGTCGGTTAATATAGTTTTAATCATTCTAAAGTTGTTGGTTTTCTTGAGTCATGTGGAGGATCAACAAAGGTGGTAAATCAGTGTTGGAGAAATGCCAGCCTAATAGATAAGGGACAGACGACACAACCTGATTGGATCTTACTAAAGCTTCACAGATTAGAAGGCCAAATACTTGGACGTGGTGGAGTCACGTATACGGGGCCAAGTATTTGGATAAGGAAGTCTACACAAATTGAAGAGTGAGATGGAAATATTTAATTTAATTAAATAAAGAATGCCTTTATTTATATAAAACCTAAGTAGAAATTCCTATGTAGAAGTTCTACTTAATGTTCTAGATAGAATCTAAGTAGAAATTCCTATGTAGAAGTTCTACTTAATGTTCTACTTGATGTTCGAGATGGTAAGTAGAAATTCCTATGTAGAAGTTCTACTTAATGTTCTAGATAGAATCTAAGTAGAAATTCCTATGTAGAAGTTCTACTTACTGTTCGAGATGGTAAGTAGAAATTCCTATGTAGAAGTTCTACTTAATGTTCTACTTGATGTTCGAGATGGTAAGTAGAAATTCTATGTAGAAGTTCGACTTGATGTTCGAGATAGAACCTAAGTAAAAATTCTATGTAGAAGTTCGACTTAATGTTCGAGATAGAACATAAGTAGAAATTCTATGTAGAAGTTCGACTTAATGTTCGAGATAGAACCTAAGTAGAAATTCTATGTAGAAGTTCTACTTAATATTTGACTTGATGTTCGAGATAGTGTCTAACTCGAACATTATCTCGAATATTCTACTTAATGTTCGAGATAAAACCTAAATAGAAATTCTATGTAGAAGTTCGACTTAATGTTCGAGATAGAACCTAAGTCGAAATTCCTATGTAGAAGTTCTACTTAATGTTTGAGATAGAACCTAAGTAGAAATTTCTATGTAGAAGTTGTACATAGAGAGCAGTTTCAACATGACACATGTCATCATTTGGGTGGCTGATATTACACACAAGCTGGGTTTATTGGTTTTAAATATTTTTTATTTCTTTTCTTAAAATGTTTTTAGTTTAATAATTAATTTAATAATTAAATTTGAATTTAATTATATAAAATATTTTGGAAATAATTTTTAAATTTAAATAATTTATTTTTCAAGTTTATTTTACATCTTGGAAAATATTTTCTTTTTTTAAAATTTTAGAGTCAAATATTTTATATTTTTAATATTCTTATTTAAGAATTTTATTAATTTGAAAACTAAAATTAATCTTAAAATCCAATTTAATTTCTTTTGAGTTTAATATTCTTAAAAGTATTTTGAGAATTTTTTTTTAGGATTAATAATTTATTTTTTATAAAACTTTAATTACAAATTTTATAAAAATCTTTGGAAAATATTTTTGGATTGAAATAATTTATTTTCAAGAACATTTTAAATGTTTTGAAAATTTAGTATTTCTATTTCAAAATTATGTTTTCGAGTTTTTTTATTTTAATTATAATTTAAGCTTGAAAGTTTTAATTATAAATCTCATAAAACTTTTTGGAAAATCATTTTGGTTGAAATAATTTATTTTCAAGAATATCTTAGATGACTTGAAAATTTATTATTTTTATATCAAACTTATATTTTCAATCTGTTTTATTTTAATTATAATTGAAACTGTTTTGGATTATAAATTCTATAAAATTCTTTGGAAATTAATTTTGATTTGAAATAATTTCTTTTTCAGGATTATTTAATATACCTTGAAAAATTTGTTATCTCTATATCAAAACTTTATTTTCGAATTATTTTATTTTATTTATAATTTGAAATTGAGAAATTTATTATTATTTATCAAAAAAATGCATTTTTAATTTATTTTGATTATTTAAATTCTTAAATAATTAAATACTTCTGGTTGAACAAAATTTTTTATTAAACGAAATAACAGGAGTTGATTCTTCGTTCGTTGAGGACAAACGAACTGACTGAAGAACATTCTAATGGAGTTGAGACCTGATCTTACCATTGGAGATGTATTTCTACATCGGTCTACTCAGTGGATCATTTGGTTATTGAAAGGGGATTAGTTCATTTAGGGGAGTCTTCGATCAGTGGTTTTCGAATCAATATCTGAAGAATTTGGGATTTTGAAAAGGAATTCAGTTTATCGGTCAAAGAACCAAAACAACAATTGAAGATTTGGTTAAAGGACATCAGTGGCAGAAATACACAAGGTTTGATTATCACTGACATATGATAATCAAGGGGTTATTGCTACACATACAAAGAAGAGTGATCTTTTCGAGCAGAACATGAGACATTCTATGTCGGGGTCTTTAAGCAGAACAATCAGGTATCAGTTTGGGTTGAAGCAGGAACATCATTTGTTATTGAGGTCAAATGCAAGGATACTTCCATGAGTGTCAGTAGAATGGAAATTGATTTGGATCAATTGATTATCACTCGAGATGGAATGCTAAGCATCGCTCAGGTATACTTTCTAACTAGTTTATACTTGTTTGATTCAATTATAGAGTATTAAGTGTTGAACTGCATTATATTATAAGTTTGATGTAATGCATGTCTCACCTTGATTTCTATATAAATTAGATAACTTATGCTAGTTTGTTAGTGTTGCTTGTTTATCAGTATTTGACTTCATGATTAGATCTTGTGTGATTTAATGCTTGCTTTACAATAATTGATCATGTTAGCATACAGATTCTTAGTGCCTTGATGTTTACATTGTCTATAATCTATTTATACTCGCATGGTTGTATTAAATGTTATATCTGATCATGTGCTTGTTAAGATGAGTTTGTTTCTAATTTGGGAATTGCCTAGGGGTCAGTATAATAAACCATGAATTAAAATTTTAAATTTAAATTGACTCAGGTAATTAGAGATGATATAATGTTAAAGTGAACAACAAAGGTGATTTAGAATAATTAGGAATCTGAGTGATTGATTCTTCTATGACTACATATATGTACGACATGATTCTTATAGACTGCTAGTCCACCTTAAGTTAGGTTGGGATCACTGAGCTCATAGCCAAGACTACTCGTTGAGGCTGATATAGATGAGGAGTGATCAGTCAGATAAGAATGAGCATGTTGAACTTGAATGCTTTGTTGTTAACTATGTTTAGAAATATCTCTAACCCTTGGACTCAATCAAATTGAGGACCACGTGTCTTAATCATTTGTGAATGCAGAGTATCTTTCAACATGTATAAGTTATATATCTCTGACATTTTCATGTTCGAGGCATGTAACTACTTTTGCTTTGGTATTAAAATGGTTAAGCAAGGTTACCTATTTTTCTTGAATGATCTAAAGCACAATATTAAGGAAGACCTAGGGAATTCTTAGTGAAGGGTTTCCTAATATCAGTTCGAGGATGAACAGTATTGATCGGGATCAAGAGAAATAGAAGCTCACTCTACTGGAAGTGAGGTTATTGCTGACACGAAATGTAATGCTTATGATGAAGTCAACTATTCGTTGAAGTTTATCAGAATGGAGTTAGCTGCAACAACAAGTGATGCTCTCACACTTGGTTTATCATCTAATACTTGATTTATCAAGATAACGGATTCGACGGTAAAGATGAAGTTGGTGAGAAAGGACTACTTCTAATGAAATTCTTTTAAGAAGGACATTAGTGAAGTATGTCAGTTGAAGGGAAGTCAATTCAAAGGCTACCCTGTTTAGTTTTGGTGTTTGTTCGTGAATTCGACAGATGAAGCATCTAAGTGATTAATCACATTCAAAGGATTAGGCAGATTGCTGTAAGAACACTTTGAGGGCAGGTAATGGAATTTGTTGACGAACGAAGTTCTATGTTATGTCTGCACTGAAAGGAGTATTCTAGAGTAAAGTTCAGTTTCCGGACTTCATGACCAAATGGGGGAGTTGATAGGGAAATCCAGACCTTGAGTGGAATTACAAGGATAATAGATAGAGTTAAGGTTTCCTATTCACTACGGCTAAATCAGTTGGCACAGCAAGTCTAATCAGCAAATGTAAAAAGAAGATATCAAGTAAGATTAATCATGCCTGAAGTCACATAGTGTGATGGAAGGCTATCTTATTTGGAGTTAAGAGCTTACACAGAGTCTGTGATTGATTTAAGATGATCTAGATGCAGTGAACATCATCATCAAGCTCCCTAGCATTCATTTGATTTTAGCTCTTAATTTCTAAAGGTTGACATCCTGTTTAGGGCTCAAGATCAGATGACACCAGATGAAGAAAAGCTGCAAGCAGCATCACAGGGGGAGCATCAGTAAGTTGGATCAACTAGTCGTGTTTGATGTTCAAAGGCTAGCAGTGCTCATTGAGTAAGAGTTGAGATTCTTAGGAACATTGAGTGATCCAGATTGAGTGATTGCATATTAGAAAGGAAATTGTCAATTTAAAGATAATGCAAGATGATCTCAATCATATTTGAAGAAGTCTACTCTACCCACTGAATATCTAAAGAAACATTAAGGACACATTTGTCATGACAAAGGGTTTTGTGTAACAACATTTCCTAGAGTCAGTTCTTGATGAATCTGGGTAGTAGAGTAGTTGGTAGTGCCATGCATGTATAAGATTATTTCATTGGTTTTTCTGAGTGAATTCAATGAAGATTGAAGATGCACTAACTAATCAAGATTGAGTAGGGTTCGAATCAAGGAACTAACTCAATTGAACCAGAGGCAGATACACTTAGCACAATGAATCAATCCACATGAAGACTTGGTATTGATACAGAAGCTGAAGGATAGTTCGGAGTTTTTAAAGGTTATACTCTGCTAGTGTCAGGACTACTGGTTTCTAGAGTGCTGAGTTTAATGAAGCTGCTGCCAAGACCAATATCTACAAGGAAATATTTGGGTGTTGAAGGTAATGCAGTTTCTGTCTGGATGAGCGTGGTATTGTTTCGAGGAACAATGTTAACTGGTAGCTGAAAAGTTATTCCTGTCCAAATGGAGTAAACGTTCGATCTCGAAAGGAGTAAACGTTCGATCTCTCGGGCAAATAGGAGTAATTGTTCATTCAACGATCATACACCAGTAAAAGCTCTATTGACTAAGGTATGTCACTCTAGTCTAATATTGATTTATTTAAATGTAATGTTTATAGAAAGTGTTCATGCTATTTAGATGTCTACGATCTCTAGGAACTGATTAATGTTTGGCTTGTGACCACCCGGGACCCAATATTATCACTATGAGATTACATATGATCACCCGGGACCTAACAATGTAGCATCTCTTTGTATAGTCAATTTATATCCAGGACCTCGTACTTTGTGCTGTCATATGTTATTCATGCTATATGTATCAAATGTTTCAGCATAAGTATTTGTATATATTAATTAATTGTAATTTTATTTACTTCTAATTGTTTAATGCTAATATTAATGGAACCACTTAATATGTAGTTTAAGTGATGTAATTCATGTCTTTTGCAAAATCCATTAATATTAGTTGTCATTCTTTTGATATTAGTGATGTCACTTAGAATTTCTGCACTAAGTGACAGAAAGATTATTTCAAAAAACACTGATATCGAAAGTAATTTACTACATCGCGAGGGGTTGTCAAAGATCATAAATTTTAGCATTAATATTTAAAGGTATTTGATCTCTGATGCAACTAGTACCTCAAGCTTACATACATTCTGATTGTCATGAGTATTTTCAATATGCTTATGTGATAATTGTTGAGATGTAGTGTAAGAAGTTAAATGCTGTCATTCGGTCAATGTATGTTCAGTGTTTAGCGGATGCTTATGTTTTATGCTTTAGAATTACCATGATCTATATTGCAATATGTGTTTGTTTCAAGCGACAAATGGTAATTGTCTAGCATAATATAAGTATCTTATGTGCTTGATTATTTTGTAGTAAGATACATTTTATTACAAAATGATTGAATGATGTTAGTACTTTTAAATGTCTTGTCATTCATATCTTTGATAATTCATTAGTATTAACATATGTTTTTCATTCTTTAGAACTTGAATGCATAAAGAAATTTCTTTTCTATTTCTTGTCAAAAATGTTTTATCTAACCATGCATTCATTTGCCAGAGAATGAAAAGCCACTAAAAGTTTTTTTTTTAAAAACTCCCTTTGAAAGAGAACATTTCTTGAGGATTATCTTTCTATTTGAAAATCATATATCCCCTCTCTCTCTAAATGTTTTGTAATGAAAACTGTTTTCTCTCCTCGATTTGTTTAAATAAAGTTACTTGATAACTTGTAACTTAGGTTGCATGGTATCAGGCTATTTTATTTGAGTAAATTGTTTTGATCTTGAGGTATCAACCATTGGTAAAACGTTTTTCAAAACTCTTGTTAATGTCTATTTCACATTGACCTGTAGTATTAAAACAATGGTTGTTTGCTTTGGGATTAGTGCCTTGGACTGTATGACTAAAGCATTCATTCAATTTTTTTTATAAATGATTTATGTTTTAAGTAGGAGATAGTATCAGATAAGAATGAATTGCAAAATAATTTCTGAAAACATACAGTGAGCAAGATGAAATAGATTTGAGTTATTAATCAAAATGTTTTTGTTAAAAGAGTTGAATTTCAATTGGATATTTGTCTAAGAGAAATTCAAAAGAACACTTTTGTTAATCTTTTAAACTTTTTTTTTTCAAAATTATGAGTTTATGAAATTTGGCTTAATATTCTTTTTCCTATTCTTTATTAATTCCCACATTTTAGCTCTGGTGCATTGTTTCTTGAGGACACATTGCTCTGATGCTATATTTCTGAGAAGGAATAGAGAATAAGTTTAATCATACTCTACCAAATTTTATATAGCTCTGATCAACTCTATCTATTTAGCCGTAATGGTTTGGCCTTAGTGGCTATATGGGAAGGTCTAGAAGTTGAATAATCCATCAATTTCTAACCAAGGCCTTAGTACCAAACACTATCATTCTAATTCAAACTTTCAACCCTTGGTGATATAAGGAACTTATGTAGATTAGCGATTGTTAAGGGAGAAACTGCATTAATTGCAGCAAAGGATCTGTCGGAAGTGCACCCACAGCTCTACCTCTCGAGAAGGAAAGAAGTATACAAATTGAGGTATCTGTAGCTCATCTGTATTCTCTCAAAAGGATGCAGAGCTGAAAAGGCAATTCAACCGTTTCTGAATGAACTCTCTCAACAGGGTGATTTCATTGAAAATTCGTTCGTCAGCCAGAGCACCTTGTAATGAGTCAAGCACACCAAAAGCATTCATGCTGATGGTAATCCTAAAGTTTTTGCTTCTAAGGGATGTTATAGGACCTAACAGTTCTCTAGCCTTTCTTGGGACTAACAATTGTGAGGACACATTGCAAGAAGTGCACATTATGAGGTATAGGTAAAACCTCTAAACTTCTTTGTTTACCATTCATGGTGAATGAAGTTGTTGAGCCACCTTCACAGGCATTTGAGGGAAACTTGGATTTCTTGCCACATATTAGAATCCTTGTCAACCTTCCTAGGAGGAACAGTCCTAGTTCCCTAACGGGATTTCACATCCGCAGAGAAATCTGTTGATGTTGAGAGGCAATCACTAACAGTTTTCCATGACTGAAAATAGTGAGTTAATTCATCTTCACAGGTGATTGAGAGAGATGTTTGTACACGTCTACTCTCCCAAGAATTCAAATTCTGGCATACATGGATCGCTCAAAACTTAAAGGCATATCACCGTCAATGATCCAGTGCATGGACTTGCATATGGAGAGTCGGTTGATGCTTAGATAGCTGCTAGTACGCATACCACATTTAATGATTCAGTGCATGGATTTGCATATGGGGAGATTGTTGATGCTGAAAGTAGCTGAGCAACAACTCGTAGACTATGATTCAGTTGGTTTACAAATTTGATGAGTCTTTTGAGGATCAGGGTGTTGGGATTTCAGTCACTCCTGGAATGGAGGAGATTCCAATTTAAGAAGGGTTATTCCCCGATAACGAGCCATGTGTGCATGGATTTGCTCATGGTGAGTTGGGTGACGGCCTAACTGAAACCCTGTCTGAGATTCCATCTCAGAACCTAGATCTTTAGTGATCAACAACATGCTACAGTCAACGATCCATAATATCTTGGTGAGACTAGCATGGATTTACTTGCAGGTACAAATTGCTATAAATGGAATGAGTGCAAGTAAGGGAGAGAAACACTTGAGTGAAGTGAGGGAGTGATACTCTTGAGTGAGAGAAATAGGGATAGAAATGAGTGGAACACTTACCCTTGAAAGTATAAACACCAACAGAACGTAGTAGAAGTGAGGAAACCATAGACCAAACATTAACCTTGCTACTATGCTTGAATCCTATTACTGAATTTTCCAGCTCTGAAATGTTGAAGAGATTCTTTTCCGGAAGACAAGCTGAAGAAGAGTCTAGCTGAAGCTTAGTGGGAATGTCCAAACTATTACCTTTGGGTCTATTAATTCATGTTGTTCTCAATCTCAAAAGGGGAGACATTAATTTTTAGGCCTAAGGAGGATTTTATGTTCAATTGAATGAGAGTTTCTTATATGATTGGATGTAGATGATACTTTTATTATTTTAAAGTATATTCTCAACTAAGGGGGAGAATTTGGTAATACAAGAAACGAGATCTGTCAATCCTATCTTGTGGAGGTTACTTAGAGGATATCTAAAGACACAAGGGTGGATTGGAGCTTGCATGAACTAAGGGGGAGAATTAGATAAAATTGAAACCTTAGTGATGCAAGGGAGAAGTTACTAAGGGGGAGTTTCTTAGTAATTGGTTGGAGCCTAATCCCTAAAGGTGTTGTAGATTTAACTAATTTTTCGTCTGAAGTGGAGAAGTTACTTTTTGTCAATTGGGAAGAAGTTACTTGTCGTACTAAGGGGGAGAAGTTATGGAGAATCTTAACATCTTGGTTTGCAATGCTATATCTTATTCTGAAAAGATATCTAAGGGATTTTGCTCTATTTGTTTGAAGATTTGTCCTTGGAACATTTTTAGGAGAGGTTCGGCAGAAGAATTCTTTCTAGCACGATCAATGAATGAAAATGAAAATTTCTTTGAAAAGTATCAACTCGGGGGGAGTTTTTGCTAAGTAGAAGTTTTATGGGTAAACAAGAATGTGAAGGAGATTTTCAAGGGGCATCTGAGAAGTGTCCAAGTGTGTTCTATTTCTTGTTTCAGTGATAGATGAAGTCAGTGGAGTAGTGCAGGGAAGAAAGAAAAATATGTTTCCTGGAAATAGAACATCCTGAAGAAAAAGAGGAAGTGACTTTCATTCCAAGAGAGAACAACCTTAAGGGGAGAATGAGTTGACCTCTTATGGGGAAAATAGAGAGCTGTATGTTCTAGTTCGAATTGCAAGATGAACAAGAATGATTGTTCAGAAGTCTTTACTAATGATTTGTTTCTTTATTGAAAGAACCCCATCTTTGAAGAACATTGAAGTAGAGGAAGCTAAAGGAAAATGAAATTCAGAAATTCATCATTCATTTTCAGCAACTCAGGAAATCTGGATTTAACTGATTATATCTTTCCAGAACCTTTTTTATATTATTTTCATGTCCAGTACTTTAATTGTTTATTGTATGTTAGTTAAATTATCCTCTAGTAGTTAATTTTATTTAATTGCTTTTGGGGGAGATTGTAAAGGGAAATAGTATTTGATTGCTATTCCATATCAACCAAATAGGGGGAGATTGAAAGGGGAGATAGGAGTGAAGGGAAGTAACTCACTGCACTTTCATGTGTACTAGGAATGCTAAATGTAATCTCTATGTAATGGTTGATGATAACTCAACGATAGAACATGACATGTAATAATATGCAGGTGCACAGAAATCTTGGATCACAGAGTTCAGTTAAGACAAAGTATCAAATGATCATCTACAGACTTGAAGCTCAATGGAAGAAGTTCATTAACATGTTCAGGCCTCATTGGAGAATAAAAGATATTGGCATCTATTCAAGGATGTGGAAGCTACAGAAGATTGTCTTAGTCTATGAAGATTTCAGTGCATTACAATCGAAGCTACAAGTAAGGTTTGTAAAGAAGAATGTGGAATCATGTTCGGAATCAAGAGCCCCTATCAAGACTAGTCACTTATGAACCAGACCGTTGCATAAAGTGTCAGGACATTGGAGGCAAGCTCTCGTTGGTTAATATGGTTTTAATCATTCTAAAGTTGTTAGTTTTCTTGAGTCATGTGGAGGATCAACAAAGGTGGTAAATCAGTGTTGGAGAAATGCCAGCCTAATGGATAAGGGACAGACGGCACAACCTGATTGGATCTTACTAAAACTTCACAGATTAGAAGGCCAAATATTTGGACGTGGTGGAGTCACGTATACGGGGCCAAGTATTTAGATAAGGAAGTCTACACAAATTGAAGAGAGGGATGAAAAAATTAAATTAATTAAATAAAGTATTTATTTATTTATTTATATATTTTATAAATAAAGACATTCTTTATTTATATTATATATATTTATTTAAATATTACTTTTACATTAAATATTTCCAAAGGCATGCTTGGCACATGACTTTGAAGATAAGATTTGAGTGGACAAGAGTAAAAGGTGGAATAACAAAAAGCAAAAAGCAACACCTTTTTCAATAATACAAAAGGAACTCAAGTCTCCATCTTAATAATAATAAGAAGAAAAAAAGTGTGTCCGGATAAGAATTGGAAAAGGGGAGAGAGAGAGAGAGAAAAATTATTTTTCTCTCCCCCATGGCCAAACTAGATCTTGAATATTTTGGGGCCATTATTTTCTTTATCTACACCACTCCTCTATCTTTCTATTGTAAACACTTGCTAAATCTTGTTTAGAAGATAGGGTTGATTTTTGTCTCCTAGATCTATAACTTGTATATGTTTAGAGGATCCAAGAATCATTTCTTTATTGTGTTCTTGAGCTTATGTTCTTGAACTTGTTTGTAGCATTTACCCCACTTCAATGAATATAAAGACATATTCTTGAATCTTGTTGTGTTGTGTGTTTTGGATGTTTTTCTGTTCTTGGCCTTAGTTATTTTTAATGGAATTTTCGAGTTTCAAGAAGACAATGAACAGTAACCGGGTTTGAACCAAAGTAAATTTTTAATTGTCCCAAAAATAATTAAAAGTCATAATTTTAATTTGGGAATCGTATTCACCCCCCCTCTATGATCTCTGGGACCCAACAAAAACCTTTCACTCTGTCAATGTCATGCATAGACTCTTCTGCTAATTTCTCCATCAGAACATTTTGTATGATCCTCAAAGCCTTCTTATCTGATTTGACAGTGGATCTCTTAACCTAGAAAAGGCTTTTTCTGATGATGTCAAAATTGTTCCTTTTCAGTTTTGTAGTCCCTTTCTCTTCTCAACTCCATCTTTCTTGAACAAGAAGTACTTTGTTCCATTTGGTTCAGTTTGGATGCACGGTTCAAAATCTTTAATAGTTTCAAGTTCTTCAGTGCCATCCTTCTTTCTAACATACAATGGATTCTGATAGTATCTAGTTGTCTCCATAAGATATCTTTCTAATGTTTTGATAGCTTTGTTCAACCTGAATGCATAGATTAACTCAGCAGCTTTAAAATCTTCTTCAGTTCTATTCTTCTTGCTTCTAAGTCTTCCCACTACACACCGCATGAACATCACTTGGCTTGACTCCAGACCTTCATCAAACAAAGTAAGATTGTGTAGAGTTGTTGCTTTATAGTACTTGACCATCTAAGGCTTCTCAAATGCTTCGACACCGATCTCAATAATCTTCTTTTCAATTAGATCTTTTAGTATCTCATTCGACTTGTGTCCCTCAAAGATGACTTTCCTCTTCAGCACATACAACTCCACTATATTTATTTTCTCGAAGCTCTTTATGGACAAGATTCTCGACCCTAGTGTTGTTGAATTAATATACATCTTCCAACCGGATTTGAATGCACTAACTGACACACTTGTTATTTCTTCTAATAGAACAACATAGAACTCATGAACATCTTAAAAATTTTCCCTTATGGTTCTGAATAGGTCAAGGACTTCTCTATCTTTCTTCTGGCTTAAAGTTAGTTCTTTCTTCTCCAACAGACTCCTTGCTTCATCTCATTCAGGACAAACTTTAGTTTCGAAGTCCTTGATTCTATTTCTTATTTCCATTGCATGTTGAACTCTTCTCCACTTTCTTTTCATTAAGTCTTGAGCTTGAACTACATCTTGAGTAACAACTTCATCCACACCAACTAGAAGACAGTCATTATCAAATGCATAGTCCTCGACAAATTCTTTTTTAACATCAATACATGCTGACTTTGAGGTCTCCTCTATCTCATTTTCAGTAGGAATATCTATTGGCACATAGGGTTTAAAGATTTCACCTTCCTCCAGTTGCCTTACTCCAGGCTTGTAAAAGATATCTGTCTCCCCCTGAGCTGTGTATTCCATTATCATTTTTGCTCCAACTTTTTCTTGCTCTCTTCTCTCCCCCTCAGTTAGGTTATCCTCCCTTTTGAACGGAGTTATCTGAGCTGTTGAAGTTGATTGATGAGAAGTAAGAGTTTTCTGAGCAGCAGTTGTTGGACAAAATCTTTAATTTCTTTCATTTCATTGCGCTGCTGCTCTTGCACTTCCAAGATTTTCCTTAGAGAATAATGATTTTCAGTGACTTGGGCCTCCAGATTTAGAATCCTTTGGTTGTGTACTATATGTGCATTGTGTGGGGTGTTTATTTTGTCAATGGGTGTATCACCACTCACTGTGACTGTTTGTGCACGTCCCTCAACACTCACACTCGGCTGTTCAGGGTCAGGGAATTGAAGATCACACAGGTTAACTGTTTCACTCATCTCATTGAAAGCATCCTGATCTTCTGTACCTGCATAAAAATCCCTATCCCTTCTATGGGTAAGTTAACTCTCTGCTAGACCGCTTTGGGTGGGGAGAACTCTTTTTTCAGGAACTGGGGGAATTAGACTCAGTGTGGTCACCACTATGGATTCTGTAATGATTGATAGAGTTGAAGAATCAGTGATGCCAGCTGAAGCTATTAAAAGCCTTACCTGCTCAGAGGCACCCTGAACAGGTTCTACTATCGAAACAACTAAAGTCCACATCCCTTCTATGGGTGTGTTGTCCCTCCACTTGACCTGAAAAGGTGGGGAGGACCTCCTTTGAAGGAGCTGGATTTTTATATTCCAGGGAGGCCACCACTTCAGTCAATGTAATGATTGACAAATTAGAGCATGTGGTGCCCCACAACACCTGTGAAGGCAATTCCACTTGAAGTGGTGATGCTGCTGACGCAGCTACTCCATGAATGGAGACCTCTTCCCTTCTAAAGGAGAGTTGCCTTTCAACTTCACCCACTTGGGCAAGGAAAACATCCTTACTAGGATCTTGAGATGTTAAATCCAGGGGGTCACCATATTTAACAATGTAATGAATGGCTCGTGAGAGTCAGTGATGCCCCCTTCTATCTGTGAAGACAGGTTCTGAATTGGATTAACCAGAATAGTACTAGCTACTGAAGTAGCTGATTGAGTTCCCATCTCTTTTTTTGTTCTCGTACCTTTCAGGAGTTTGTCAATTTCAGAATTGAGATCATGAAGAAAAAGAAAGGTCTCAGAGATTGGAGAATCAGGTTCTTGGTTCATAGTTGCCTTAGGTTTAAAATTCATTTTACGACGTTTTCGAAAAGGCAGAGCTGTAGGGGATATTTCAATAATTTCCTGATTCGATAAGGATTCACTCTTATCATCTATGTCAAGTGACCATATTCTAGTTTTAGGAGAGATATGGAGTGTTTGTTGATCTTTGGCAGTGGTTAGAACTGGTTGGTTGCCAAGTTCATTGTCAGCTTCGAAGGCCACTGAGGGCTTAAGTGTGTGCACTGCCGTTTGAGGCACAAAAGTAAATATTGTGACAAATTCATCTTGAAGAAAAGAAGAAAAGTCAAAATCCAGGAGTGTACCTTCTTCCATTTATTCATCAGAAAGGTTAGGGATGCACACATCTGTGGTCGAGTCTCTTCCACTAAGTTCTCAATAGCTACCTCCTCTGGTGCATTTTCAGGGCTTTGCCTTTGTTATTCTTTTCAGGATCTGGTTCTTGTTCATTCTCATAACCATCTTCATCCATGATTTCATCTTCTTTTTTAGTTTCTGGTTCTTCTTTTAGTGATGCTTCTTCGCTTCCAGAGTCATCTGATGTTTCAGCTTCAGTCTCCTCTTGAGAAGCTGCTTCTTCTTCTTCTTTACTTGTTGACTCATCAGTTTGAGATACATATTCTTCTTCTTCTGCAGCTTCTTCTTTGGCCTGTCTAAGAAGAGCAAAGTAATCTCAAATAAAAGTAGTCACTGGAGCAGGAGTAAACCTGTTTGGGTAGTCATACTCATTTTGTAGCAACAAGATTGTTTTGAACTGTAGTGAGGGTGATTCTTCCAAAGGACTATTCTGAAACGATTAAAGTTGATCAGTGTTCAGTACTTGGTTCAATACCAATTGCAAAAATGTTGGATATAGACAAAAGTTCTCCATTTTTGCTTGGTTCTTTAAGATCTCAGCCATGATCAATCCTCCAAAGTTGATGCTGACCTTAGAAGCCACTACATAAGCTATCACCTTGTTGAACTGTGTAATCCCGTGGAAACCTCCTGTCTTTGGTGCAAAACCATGTGATAAGATATTGAATAGCAGGTTCTACTCCTTGGGCTGATGATGCTTTTAGATCTTCTTAGGGAGATTATTGTTTTCCCTTGTGCAGTGCAGAAACATGAAGAAGTTGTTTAGGTCTGTCGGAGATGGTTCATCTTCAAAGTTTTCAGTTGGCAAATTAAGTGCTTGATTGATGTCATTTTCTGTTATTCGCACTTTTTGTCACTGAATTTTGAAAGTGAAAGCTGATATTCCATCTACAGATGTGTCTTTAGAAGACCTGTACACCTGTCTAAGAAGATTACAATTTAAAGGCACATTAGTAGTTAGTGCATAACGGACCATATAACTTTTATTTAAAAATCGGGCCCATTTACCTAACTCACTTGCTTAAGTCTAGTCATAAACTAAAATAGATAAATAATTAGTTTTTTTAATCACAAAATGACCTGCCATTTAAATAAAGTGAAAGGTAATTTTTACGATTTAAAATTACTAATTAAAGTCGAATTAATTTAGTAAATTACGAACTAAACCCTAATTTTAAAATTACTTGGATTGACTTGAAATTAAAATATGATGAATTCTTAGTAATTTTAAGCACATGACTAATTTTATTTTATTTTTTAATTAATTAAAACCTTAACAAACCCTAGCTAGCAGTTCGTGCAACTTAAAATATGAATTTTCTAATTACTTAACCAAATTAGATAAAGTAACTAGCAAATGATAGATAATCTTATGGGTAAAATAGAATTAGTCTTAGATTTTAATTTGGACAAGAATTTGTTAAGATATGATCAATCAGAAAAAATGGATCTTGTTGCACCACTTAAGGTGTATGCACTGTGTATGTATTTTAGAATTGCAACAAAATGAAATGAAAATGAAAAAGAATAATACACAGTTATTTATAGGCGCCACAAACAGAACAAAAAATATTTCAAGGACTTTGTTGCGCATACACAGTGCTCAAACTATATTAGCGCCACAAACTATATTGGCGTAACATAGAGGCATAAGTTATTTTATTGCGCCTACACAGTGTGTGCACTGTGATGGCGCCACAAAATGACTTAGCGCAACAAAACTAATCAAAATTTTGTTTAAGTATTTCGTTGTGCCTTTACAGTGTAACCACTGTATGGGTGCAACAAAACTCATAACGCAACAAAATCACTTAGTGAATTTTGTTGTTCCACAAACTCTGACTCTCAATGCCAGACTTGGTAAAAACAAGGGTGGTATTGGTGATTCTCAAGCCAAAATCTACAGGGGTGAAACAAATACATTCAGAGATTATTTTTCTTTGAAAGACAAGCCTGAGGAAGATTTGACACAAGAACATCTTGACAAATTGATATCTGTTAACATAGTGAAGGACATTTTTGATGGTGCACAATCCAAAGAGAAATTGCTATATTTCTTGGAAAATGGGAGAGTCTTGAAAATTGCTAAAGATGATTTAATTCACAAATTATGTAAAGAACTTAAATATGTTCTTTATCTTCTTAATGATGAGAATGAAGCTACTTCTAGGTGGGTGAAGATTCTTGAAGGAGTAATCAATGAGAAGAAAAAGAATGAAAGGCTTCTAATGATAAACTTTGAGGAGTATAAATTAGGATAGTTGCTAGAAGGTGATACTGAGAAAGCAATGGCTAAAGGAGATGCAAAGGTCAAGATGGTGTTAGAAATTCATACATTTATATTAAATCCTGATGGAAAGAAGGCATGTGCATTCCTTTAGATAACAAGATGGAGAGATCATCAATATACAATTTGAGAGCTGTAATATTCCAAATTGATGATTCTGATCAAATGAAAGAACTGAAGGAGAAGTTAAGTGAATTGTTGAAGAATGCTGAGAAGAAGCTGATTGACACATTTCTGAAAGAAGACTTCTCATACAGAAGAATATAATTCAAGAAGAAAAACTTAAACACAAACTCTGATGCATTTGTCTCAATATTTCTGACATCATAAGTAAAATTTATGTTTTACTTAATAAAGCATAAATTGGAGGAGATTGTTAGAAAAGAAAACACGAATGCTGTCAGAGAATATCAAGAACAAAGTTTATGTTACTGACGTCATTAGAGTTTAGGAAGTTGTCGGACAGAGTTTACTCTATTAGAGAATACTCAATCAGAGTTTACTCTAACAGAGATTATCAAACCGACAGATTTTATCATCAGAGTTTGTCTAAGAAGGAAAAAGACAAATCAGAATTTGATTTGAATAGTGAAGAAGGAATTCAAATACAAGTCTATTATCTTATAGAAGCTATTCTTATCATTATCTGTTTTGTAATTGGATTTGTAACTGTGTCTATATAAACACAGAAGTAGGTTAACATTAAATATTCATTCAAGTCATATCTTTCTTATATCCTACCAGCTCTTATGAACAGTTAATTTCTTTAGAGATTTTTGTATATAGTTTATCATTAATACAAAGTTGTTCATCTTTTTCATACTTTACATACTTATGTCAATTATTTAGTACTATTATATTCAACTCCCTTCTATAATAGATTATTTATCTAGGAAACATATTGATTTTAAGGGGCTCTAACCCCAGGAAAAATTCATTTCACAAAGACCTTATTTTGAAAAAAATTCTTGTAATAGGATATTTATTTCAGATTTCAAGTATTATTTGATTAAAAAAATTTTTTTTAATGTTTAACGTTATGTTTAATTGTTTAATTTTATAACGTCATTGAGGTTAGACGTTATAAGTCTTAAGGTATGAATTAGAATTATTAGTTTTTATTCCTTTTTGTTCAAGGGTTAATTGTTTGTCTCGAGGATTAATTGTTTATTTATATTCGAGTCTCGAGGATTAATTGTTTATTTATATTCATGTCTCGAGGATTAATTATTGTTTAATATTCGAGTCTCGAAGGTTAATTGGTTGTTTGAGGATTAGTTAATAATTGAGTTTATATTTTATTTATTGGTTTGTTAGGTTAATGTGAGTTTTCTTGTTAATAGGAATATGTTTGAGATAAGTATATAAGTATAGTTAAGTTATAAACGCTCGTAGAATATAGTGAGTTACTTCAAGGACTAAAGTACCACTATAAATGTAGACACGCAGACTCGATCTCAATAGTTCAGACACGTAGCAACCGTAGGAGCGTCGGATTAAAGAAATATTAAAAGGTGATGCCGTGAGACGGGCAGTGTAGTCGACCCATTCCAGCTTCAGACTGCATCTATATCAGGCAAGTATTTTCTTCTTGATCATCCTAAACATTTTATTTTTTGTTTCATTTATTCATATCATGACAAATATCTATTGTTCAAAGTTATTTGTGAATCTTAAACTTTTATTGTGAAACAGAATTGTTAATATTAGTAACTTTGATATTGCAAAGTTGATTTAAATAAACATATCATATCATGTTTTATAAAAAATGATATTATTATGAAAAGTGAAGGATTATGATATTGGTTTAAGTAAGCCGAACATTCCAAATTGCTTGGTCGGATTGGACGATTGCGTAGTGATTGGTAGCGGATGGAGACTGGTCATGCGTGTTGCGTAGTGGCCGGTAGCGGATGGAGCCTGATCCTACGTGTTATATATTAGGTCAAGTGTGTCTATGGTACCCGATATGATTTGTTGGAGTTATACGGATGGGTATAAGTCTGTACTATATTCCTTTCTGATCGGGAGGATATGAGTATGAATGTCTAAATCCAGTTCGTCAATCTGGCTATTTTGTTATGTGAGTTTCAATTAACTTTTATGGGATATGGCTTCTGATGTGGAGTTTACGAAATGTTGTTGATTATTTATCACTAATCACTCTTCCTACTGTTATTAAAAGTTTATTATATATTTGTTGGGCATATTTTTTGCTCACTCTTGCTTTTCATCTAATCTTGTCAGACCGTTAGTATGAGCCATTCCAATGGTTCAGGCAGAGCTAGGGAGGGTCAGGTTAGGGGATTGTTCGCTCCACGAGCCTCCCACGTATTAGCTGTTTTTTTTTTTTTTTTTGCTAAGTCACGTATTAGCTGTTTAGTTTGTCTATAGATAGAAGTTGTAATAAAAATAATTCTAGACTTAAAACTTATCTAGACTTTTGGTTTATAATAAAGTACTTAGTTTTACTTTTAATTTCAGCTGCTTGATTTCATACTATAACCTGTTTGCGATCCTTAGTTGTTGACGGGGTTAGTGCGCTTCTGGTCTATTATTTATTATTGATAGTTGTTGATTTGTTGGTGACCCCCAAATCTAGACCCTAGATTCGGAGGGTGTCACATTTATAAATTAATATATTTTTTATATAATTGAATTTTATTAAATAATTCTATAAAATAATAAATGAGTTGTTGAATTGTTATACCAATATTAAAATACATATATAACATTTTTTTTGTTATTTACTTATTAATTTTGAACTTCCACACATTTACACATTAGTTTATATTTTACTTTTAAATTTTACTTGCTCGATAAAAAATTATATCTTTTTTAATAATTTACTAAATATGAGTCATATTTTAATATTAAACAATAAACATAGCTTGTCCGAAACTATTGCATTGATAAGTAGGGCAATTATAATACATATAAGTTTATAACATATATATAGACATACACTTGCATACTTACTTGCATTTCGTATGATGTACGAATTTATTTTTGATGTTTTATTATTTTTGTTTTAATATTGTATTTATATGATTTGAATTTATTTTTATTTTTATATCAATAATTTTAATTTATTTATAATCTTGTGTAGAAATACTTTTATATAAATTTTCACATATTTTATTTGTGTTCGTGTTTAAAAAAGATAAAAGTTATATATTTTATTTAAAAATAAGTTTTAATTAGAATACGAACAATATTTTTGAATATTTTTTATAAAATATTTTATATAATTTTTCACATTTTTATTATAATATTGTTATGATATACATGAATATTAACGTGACAATATTAAAATTAGAATATTTTGATATATTTTTAAAATATTAATGTCATAATATACATGAATATTAGTAATTTTATACGAGTAATATTTTTAGTGTTTTATAATATATTAACATAAACATTAAATTTAAATAATAAATTTTAAATGTCTTAAAACTATACATTAACTATGGTTTAGAAAAGTTAACTAGATGAACTATATTGAACTAATAATTTATATTTTAGGAACTTGTTTGAGCCTTTTTAATTACATATACTTATTTGCTCGTATACCTAAACCATAGGGTAAACCATAAGATTTCTTTAAATATTTTAATATATTTTAATGAATTGAATAGTTTGAGCGGTGATTAAATTAAATTATTTAAATTATATATGGTATAAAATTTAAAATAGACAGAATAATAATAATATTATATCATTCATAAGATTTAATTAATTGTTTCATAATTTAAATGAATTAAAGAGTTTAAGTGGTGGTGAATTCTGTAAATATATAGTATTTGATACAATTACATTATATAAAAGTTAGATAGTAAATAAAATTTTTAATATAAATATTAATTTTAGGTTATAATTTAAATATAATATAATATTAAGATTTAATTTAACCAAATTATTTTTTTAGAAAGTGTAACCAACCAATCAAACTATTATACCAAACCAACAATAAAACCTTATTTCACTTATAATAGTATAATATAGATATAAAAATTACTCTTTTACCTGCGACGACCAAACCGTATTAACTTCTTTATTCCAATTATATATAGGATGTCTATACTATATTATTAAAGACAAGACATTAAAAGTTTGGTAGTCGGTTGATATTTGGACCGAAAAGTTATAATCGGGCCAAATTTTAAAAAATTAATCTTACAACTAAAACATATATCAAATTAATCTCCTAACTAATAAACATCTGTAAACAAAACACACAAATACTATCTTATTGAATATTAATATCCTAATTAAAATAAATCTCATATTAATCTCCAAAGTACTGCACATCTTTGAATAAAATATACAAACACTATCTTATTAAAATACAAATATAAAAGTATATGAAAAATTATATAAAATCTATACATATGATATTAAATAAAGTTTAAATTATTATTATAAAAGTTAAATTCAAATTATATAAACAAAATATAAATTTAAAAATTATTTAAAATATTAAAACAATTCGATCCATGCAGGATATAAGCTGGTAATTAATAAAATAACTAATATAAATATTGCTTATAAAAATTAAATTCTTTTTTATATTTTTCAAAAATTGAAAATATGTTTATTAGATATATTTTTTAATAATATAATTTTTGTTTTTTTAAGAACAATTATTTTGAAATGGATGGAGTAATAAAATAGCGAGAATAAAATTTGACTTGTAAATATATAAAAAATAATAATTCGTTCCTCGTTATCCTTTCAAAAAAAAAAATCGTTCCTTGTTAAAGCCCAAACCGTTGGCCCAAATATATTGTTGGATCTGAAAACACACAGCGAAACCCTAAACAGAGAGCAGGTACTAGTAAAATTTGAGAAACAAAGCGGCAATGGCGACGGCTAAAACAGTAAAAGATGTATCTCCTCATGAGTTTGTTAAGGCTTATGCCGCTCATCTCAAACGCTCCGGCAAGGTATTCTCCTCTTTATCAATATCTATATGTATTGTGTACGTATATTTATTGTTTATAGTCTTTTAATTTAGTTAGGATAGAACCAAGTGAAATGGCATTTGAAAGATATGTTATTTTTATATTCAATTTTTCGTTTGTTGATGTTGTAATAAGTTTGTTTTCTTTGTATGTGAAATACTATTGAAAAGATTAATGAGTACCTTTGGAATTGGAGAGAATTGTTCACTTATCCAGGTTCAAAATACAATGGAATAACGTATTACCTCCGTCCCAATTTAGTTGTCTAATTTGATTTTTACGTGTATTTTAAGGTGCATTGACGGCATAGTTATATAAATTATTTATACAATTTTCTGTGTGCAACTATGCGATCAATGCACCTTAAAATACGCTTAGAAGTCAAATTGGACAAGTAAAGTGGGACGGAGAGAGTATTTATTTGCCGAGACGCCACTGTGATTGTTTATAATTTTTGGAAAGATATTGTAGTGCTTGAAAAGTTTATGTATCCTAAATGTGATGCCTGGGTAGTTAGATTATTTGGATTATGTTTTGTGATGTCGTAGTTGGTGTTTAGAATTGAGGATGCGAGTAGTTTGTTTTCTTATCAAACAATTAGTGAACAAGGTATTAATTAGAAGTTGGATTGATATTATTGACTTGTAGTAATTTAAATGTTTCGTGGTGTTTGTAATATGGGAATCGTTATAGAAGGTAATGATGGTGTGTTGTTGAACAGATGGAGCTCCCTCACTGGACTGATATAGTGAAGACCGGCACCTTCAAGGAACTTGCCCCGCATGATGAAGATTGGTATTATATTAGAGCTGGTATGATTTTTATCTATTTTATGTTATCCTGTGGCCAGAACCAAACACTGCCAGATGTGCTGTGCCTCGAATACTAATCGCTTTCTCTCACCCTCGCTAACTTGATTGCAGCATCAATGGCGAGGAAAATCTACCTGAGGGGAGGTCTAGGTGTTGGTGCATTCAGAAGGATCTATGGTGGCCGTAAGAGGAATGGCAGTGCACCCCCACATTTCTGCAAGAGCAGCGGAGGTGTTGCCCGCCATATCCTCCAGCAATTGCAGACCATGAACATTGTTGACTTTGACAGCAAGGGGTAAGCACCGAACAAGTGACATATTAGTAGAGTCAAAGTTTCTGTGTACTTGTAATTTCATATTCAGTAGATGTCATATGCCATGGTAATTACCCCTCGAATGACGACACAATTTTGTATCCTAGTGAACTTAACCAGACTAAAGAATAAAGAGGGTACTTGACTATTTGTGCTTTTGTAGTTGGTCACATAGAATTTAGAACTCTATTGTTTTTGTTGTATGTGAATCTACTGGTAGACTACAATGTTTCTGTATAGAAATATATTGTTTCTGTTCCTCTAAGAAAGGAATAAAGAAAGAACAAAGTTTTAATTCTCAAATATTATGGTAATTATGGATGATAAATAGTACATTTTATATATTGATATCAAATAATAATAGTGTACTCCTTTAGGTTCGTCGTTGGCCTATGGTAATTCATTCAGCATGTCTGCTATATTAATATCTAAATGAAGACCAGTCATAAATAAGAAGAAACTGCTTGAACTGATGGTTTGTTTTTTGTGCAATCTAGTGGACGAAAAATCACATCCAGTGGACAGCGAGATCTTGATCAAGTTGCTGGAACAATTTTTGTTGCTCCATGAGAGATTATCTTGAGCTCATCTAGATTACCTCTGATAGTTCATGATGTTTTGGTATCCAATAGACTTAATGATCTCTAAACCAATTTTTCTCTTTAATTAGTGATATAAATGAAGCTTGTTGAAAGTATGTTGAGATTGTGATGATGTTAACTGATTTCAAAGTCCCATTTTTAAGAGTAATGATTTCTTTTTGCTTTGGTTATATGCTTCTCTTTGCAGTAAAAAGTGATGGTATATTTCCTCACCTAAATGGACTAGCAATTTGTTGCAAACTTGCAATGAAGAAATCTCTTGCAATGTCCGACTGTTTAATACTTTTAATGTTTGCTATATTTTCACGGAGAAATCTAATTTGTCAAACAATGTTCTTAAAGTGTGATAACTAAATCATGAGCATATTCACACCTTGGTTATTATCATTGTGGTCAAGAACTTGCACCCAAGTGAGGCTATCAGGCAGGACTTCTAAATGTCTAATTTGAAGGTTTCTAGCAAGCTCTAGTCCCTTGTTTAATGTCAATGCTTAGTGTCCTAAAAGTTGTGTAGTTGCCAAAATTTGTCGACGAAGCTGATACACATATTTCTCTTGGAGCTCCATCACAATTGGGGACATACCATCAGTTTGCGGGGGGACATGTTAAGTCACAAATATTTGTTACTGTATCTTTGGGATGTTAGTTTTTTGGAATTCAGTATCCAACTTACTTTTACTTGTGTTTCCACAAATTTCTTCAAAAGAAACTTCTGAAAAAGGCCAATTTCATAAAGATATCGACACTGTTTGGTTTATCTTATAAATAATTTATACATAAGTTGATAAAGGTATATAATTTTCAAACTTATAAGTAATTTATAATCAACCATAAACGGTACCCTTATCTCAACGATTAAACGCAAGATAATTGTGTCAGCCATGCTTGCACCACTATATTGGTGATTGACATTACTCGATATTATATAATTGAACACTAGTTAAATTACAAACAAGTAAAACAAACTGTAATTTCATGTTTAATATAGACATTTTTAATAAAACAATTTAGGGATATATAATAATATCACCTTAAAAGTAAATTCCTTCTCATTCTTTCAAATTATTATCTTAAAAGCAGTTTAATTTTTGTCCTCCCTCTTTCTTTGTTTTACCGTTTCTTAGCATTTAAATTATAAATTGCTTTTCTCGAATGTTGTAACTTGTAGTCAACAGACGCTTTTGCGTTTTTGATTCCGAAATAAAAATATACAGCTTTTCCCTTTCAGGGAGTGATCAGGCGAATCATTTCTTGGATAACTTTCTTCACAAATAGTTTCCTAACTCTTGGATCAATTCTTGAACCGCTAGAATTAAAAAAAAAATAGAGTCGAACCGCTGTTAATAACCGTGACTTGTGTTATTAAAAAAACATAAATCTCGTAAAGGAACAAGCCGTAGTTATTAGCGGCGGCTCAACACTATTTTTTTAATTAAATCCTGACCGTTAGAGAGTTAATTCAAGTAAATGTGAATCATCTCCCTTTCTTTTTTAAATATTATCTAATATGTTATTTCTTTATAGCATGACATGGAGGAAAGAGGAGGGGACTCGGATTTCTTTATTTGCATCGTAGAGAAGAGAAAGAGTTAGCCAAACCTGTGTTTGTGGGTTGACCAAGTCTGACAGCTTTATGTTAACTTTTTATTATTATTATTATTATTATTATTATTATTATTAATTACTAATATTTTCCCCGTACTTCGCAACCGAGTTCAAAAAAATATTAAAAATTAAAAAATATATGCAAATAAATTATTATCATTTTGTAGATATTTTTGAATTTATCCAACCATTTTAATTAAATATATCTTTGATGTGTTTTATAAGAGTATAATAAATTTGACTAACCGTGATAGAATATTACACGGATATAATAATTAATTTCAAAAATATAAAATCCTATATATAAATTAAGAGCGATAATATATGCACACCCCATATTGATTCATGCACACCCTTATATGTTTATTTGACTAAATTACCCTCACCGTATCTCATTTTATCCGTTATATTACTTCATTCAAATATTATCAATTAAATTCCTTTTTTTTCCTTTTTACTTTTCGATCATGGTCGTCTTTAATTAACAATTTGATGTCCTTAAATTTTAAATATTTTTTTGAGATTTTTAAATCAAAATTACACCAAAATTTATAATTATAATAAGTTATTACCCCAAACCTAACGCGAATTTTATTTTAAAACAATCATATTTTTTACGATTCTGATTATGAAATAATAAATAATTTAAATTTAAATTCTTTGTTGCACTTTTTATTATTAATTTATATAAGTATAGACTTTTTTTGCTAAAGATAAAAATATAATTTGCATTATATATATATATATATATATATATATATATATATATTAACTCGCATTTTTTAAAAAATTTCATGGGTAATAATTGATTTATTTTGTAGTAGTTTTATTTCAATATGCTTCATTCACTTTATTAAAAAATATTTATTTTGATTAACTATATATATTTTGAAATAGTTTTATTATTAATAGATATTTCAGATATAAAATATCAAAGCTAGAATTGTTTTTAAATTAATTTGTGAAAATAGTTAACATGTTGTTATATAAATCATTGGAAAGATAAATGCAAGGTTATTATGGCCAACTATTATAAAAGGGTGTGCATGAATCAATATGAGGTGTGCATTTATTATTACCATAAATTAAAAGGATTTCAAAGTTTCAAATGAACGTTTTGAAAATTTATTGATTCTAACAACTAATTGCAAAGCTGGTCATTTGAACATTTTAGTGCATAGATGTAGGACTAGAGGATACTTCCGAAACTCATAAATAAAAAAGAATTTTATAAGTTAGACTCGATCATGCGTAATATATAAAGAATTAATTAAATTCTTTCAAAATCATAAAATAATAATTAAACAAATAGACTTTAAAATCTGAATTTAGGAAAAAAATATTATTCATATATAATAATTATGAAATATAAGTAAATATATTTATAATTTAAAAATGAAGGAAACTAAAAATTATATATATGAAAAACGTTAATCATATTATGATACTATTAAATATAATAAATATTACTAAAATAATATATACCAACTTTTATTAATACATGTGTGAGATACAGCCTTTTCTATAGGTTTTGATTAATTTTGTCTTAATGCTAAGTGTAAATTAAATTAGAGTTAGGAAGTTACTAATTAATATAGTAATCATCCCTTAGGTTATTCGAAGTGACAGTCAATGAGTGGAAAGTCAAACTTGGTCAAACCATTTTATAAACGAAACAAAATGATTTTCTCCTGACATATAATTAGATAAGATTTATCAAAATAATGATAAAATCAAATCTAATTTATTTTGAGGCAAAGACTGAAGACGAACAAATACTGTATTTTTGACACTGCTTTTATGAGACAGAAAATGCTTTATTAAATTAAAAGAGTGTCTGTTTTAAAGGTTTTCAAGGAAATATATTTTAAATATATTTTCTAAATATATTTATTCAACTTATCTTCAACAAAGTCATGCCTAAAGGTAAAATGCAGATTTTATCCTGAAAATCCCTAACTGTCTTATTTATTCAGATATAATGCATGTTAATTCAAGCATAAATATTCCTTGGACTTCATAGTCATTATTAATTTAGGAATATTATGTTTGAATATATTTCAAGTCAAAACTTTAGTCCAAACGTCGACTAGTTACGACAAATGGCTATCGAATATTGTTTCGAGCTGTAAGGACAATGAAACGATCTTTTTCTCGAAATAATAGCTACACATGTTCAATTGACTTGAAACTTGGGGAATGTCACTAGAATATTTAAAAAGAATTTTAGGATTTTTTTCATGATTTTTGGGTGACTTTTATTTTTGGCATGTACTTTCGATACGTAATTGATTGTTCGGTTAATTAAAAGTCAATGAAGGTCAACTCCAAATTGAGTAGGATTTTGACCATAACCTATTTGGAATATTTCCAGAGGTTCCCTAATTTTTCATAATTGTTGGAGCATATTTTGAAAAACGTCATATTCATCATTGTATCGTTCAGTTTCGCATTTATTAGCTTTATTAATTAACTGAATGATGTGAGCACATTTTTCCAAGCACCTATGTGGCCTATTTCAGTTGATACAATTTTAATTTGAATGTTGTGGCTCTCCTTGCTCCATGTAATAGCCTTGTCACCCCTTAACCCACCAAAAACCCTAATCTCTCTCTTTAAATACAACCTCACCCCCCACACTTCTCCTCAAGCCATTTGAGCCAAGTAAATGCTGCATTTTTCTCTCCAAGAAGCTCTCTAG
Source organism: Oenanthe sinensis (assembly GCA_028671895.1). Taxonomy (NCBI): domain Eukaryota; kingdom Viridiplantae; phylum Streptophyta; class Magnoliopsida; order Apiales; family Apiaceae; genus Oenanthe; species Oenanthe sinensis. The sequence continues at coordinate 26,913,470 of CM053806.1, forward strand.
TCCAGAAAATTTTCATCTCTTAGAGTTCTTGAGTTATAAGCTTAGTTCTTCCATAGATCTAACCCCTACCAAGCTTATAAACACATTTACATGCTCATATAACACACACACTACACAAGTATCTTTTGGCTACCCACTTACCATATTTTAGCAGCCCCTAGACTTGTTTAGTTGCCCCCAAAGTTATAGCAAAAGTTGATATTCCGGTCATTTTCCGGTGACTTTTTCCGGCGACCCTTTTTGTGTGTTTTGGCTTCAAAACTAGCTTTTTCTCTTGATTTCTTCTTAGATCTCAAGGGTTACAAGTTGGTTCTACATAATATATATATATAATCAGTAGGTACATGTTTAGTAGTGTATACACCTTGCTTGCTTGATTTTTAAGTGTATACACGAACTCTTGTTCCCGATCCTAACTCGTATCCCTTGATTTCGCAAGAAATATTGTTGTCTCTCACTATAGAGCACAAGGGTCATAAGTTAGTTCTTAATTGTCTATTTATATATACATATATTCGGCCAAACATATATATACATTAGCTTGCTTGTTTGACCTCTTGCAAGTATATATATTGTTAGCCTTGTTCCTCTTAATTATATATATACACGAGCTTTTATCTTAACTTATTATTCTCGTATATATATATATAGAGTGAACTAAACCAAGAGAGTTATTAACTTATCTCTCTCCTTAGTTGGTTGTTAATATCCTTGATTTATTTTGGGATTAGAAACAACAACTAGTTACTTAAATTCCAAGTCGAGGCTAGACTTGTATAAGTCGATTTATACGACATAAACAAGAGGCTTACTTGTTGAATTTTTGTATCTAAACCAAGCTTATATCAAGAGTGGAAACTGATTTGTATAAATCTCATTTATAGATATAAACAAAAGGTTACTCTAATATTTGCAAGGTAGCTCACTTTAATTCCAAGTTGAGTATTGTGTATAAGTCGAGGTACGACATAAACATAAATACATCTTGTTGAGTTATAAAGTGAAAGAAACCAACACACATTCCGAGTGTTACTATTTCGTATAAATCTCATATATTATTTAGAGATATAAACGAAGTAAACTCGTTGAATATTTGTAGGTTTACTCTTTAACTTCGAACACCGAGTTAAGGGCTTTTCGTATAAGTCGAGGTACGACATAAACGAGCCTAACTTGTTGAGTTCTTGAAGTTAGCCCACGATAGACTCCGAGTTAAATAATATTTTGTATAAGTCGAGGTACGACATAAACGAAACGTACTCGTTGAATCTTAGTGGTTTATTTCGAGTTTGTTTTTAAGGCCATTTTTAATTGTTGTTTTAGGCCTTATAAACAACTTGATTTTGAAACGAGCTTGACATAAGTCAAGTCAATATATTCGGCCTTTAGTTTAGATCATATAACCTTGGCCTTATATATCGGACAATTATAAGCAGAAAAGAAAAAGATTTATTTTAAGTAATTGCATTACATCATACGCTTTACATATCGCAATTTACTTTAGCATACGCATTTAATTTCGTGCATTCATACGCTTTACTTTCCGCACCTTACTTTAGCATACGCACTTAATTTATTGCATACACGTTAGCACACAACGTGTGGTTCGTCCTTTTGACTAAGTGACTTACCCTTTCGAGTGGTTCGTCCTTTCTCACTAAGTGACTTACCCCGACTCACATTTATATATATTGCTGCTTCGGCTATCTTATATATATTTGTTTGCCTCTTTGGTCTAGTACTGTAATATACTAGTCCACCACCTTTTCTTTATTAAACAGGGATTTAAAGTCGTAGTACTTGTTGTCTACACTTTGTTGTGAGGTGAAAGTGAAGTGAGGTGATCCTTGTTCTAAGACCCAAGTCCTAGACACGCCGACGGGGAGTTGGGTGTCTTTGCACTGTGAGGAAAAGGAAAGACCCAAGACCTAAGACCCAGATCCAAGACCTACATTGTAGTAGAGGAACATAGTCTACGCAGGGATTTTTACGTATCTTTGAGGAGGTAAAGGGGAAGTTACATTCCAAGATAAGGTCGTAAGGGATACTACGTGACTGTGAAGAGGTAACGGGGAGTTACGCTCTAAGACCAGTTGAAAGGCATATGTTTATAAGCCTATTTGTTTAGCGAGATGACAACTCAACTAAAACATAGATAATTTGTAAGTAAATATATTATCTGTCACAGGAATCTTCAGCAGGTATTATTTGACAAGAAAAAGATTTTCAAAGTCAATCTACAGACTTGAAGCAGTACTACATTGAAAGAAGTTCAATTTAATTGATCATGCCTCAGTGGAGTATTTAAGTTTGAAGAAGCTACAGTGTCAGAAGATTTCAATTTTGTGTGACAACAAATATAGTCAAGTCAGAAGGAGCAGAAGTGAACCATTATAAAAGTCAAGTGAAGAATATTATTTGTTGTGAATCACTCGTGAACCAGACAGTACACGGAGTGTTGGCAAAAATACAGAGAAAGTTCTTTATTACAGAAGAAATGGTCAGCTACAGACATTGGTGAGAAGACAGAAGATTTAAGATTATATCATCAAGAGTTGTGGAGTCAAGACTTTAATTTAATTCTCTATTAATTGATTAAATTATTTAGTTAATTTAATTGGTAAATTAATTCAATCAGAATTAATTTATTCTTTAAATTGATTAAGAAATTAATTAATGTAGAATTATTTTAGAATGAAGAAGACTTTAATTTAATTCTATTATCAAAAAGATAATTTATTATGTATCCTATTTACTTAGATTAATTCAAAAAGAATTAATTTAATGTATAAGATATATAATAAAACAAATAGAATTTAAATTAAAAAGGAAAAAAAAAAAAAGGAGGAAGACATCTCATTTCACTGAATCATACAGGTCGACCAAAGTTGGTTACTCGGGAAGACTTTTGGAAAAGTCTCCCGGAGACTTTTCAAAAGTCTCCCCGAGTATTAATTAAAAGAAAGCAAAAATCAAAAAGAAGATATTCATGTGATCTCAACATTTCAAGTCAGCTGATATACATTACATATCATTTCATGTCGGCAGAATAATCTCGGGAAGACATTTGGAAAGTCTCCCCGAGACATTTCAAAAGTCTCCCCGAATTTTATTTAAAAAGTCTTCCCGAGCTATAATAGTCTCCCCGAGCTGTCAAAGTCTTCCCCAACAAATTAAATGATTTTTCATTTAATTCCAGAAGTCTCTTCAAGCCCAGAAAAAGTCTCCGCGAGATCAGAAAGTCTCCCCGAGTGGAAAAAGTCTCCAGCATCTGAATTTGCCTATAAATACCAGATTAGATCAGTAGATACAAACAATTCAATTCACTTTCTATTCAGCTAAAATGAAAAATACAGAGCATTCATGTTAAATATTCTGTAGAAATTCTAAAGAGCTATTAGTGTTTATCTAATTTAATCTTGTAACCCACATCAAGTTTAATATAAGTATTTTACTTGAACTGTGTTTCTTTGATTATTATTTCGTGATAATAATTAAATTGTTTAATCAAAAATTATCCGAAACAGATTTTAATATTTAATAGAGATTGTATTCAACCCCCCTTCTACAATCATTTGGACCTAACAATTGGTATCCGAGCCATCTGATTGACATAAAAATCAAGATCCTAATATTTTTAGTTATTAAAAATTCGAGACTTTTAATTTATTAAAAATTCAAAACTTTTAATTTATTAAAAATTCGAAACTTTTAATTTATTAAAAATTAGAAAAATTTTAATTTCTTAAAAATTCGAAATCTCTTTAATTCCTAAAAATCTCAAATCCTTTTAATCTTCCATTATTTTAATATGAGTACTCAAAGAGTGAGTAGCATTAAAATTCCTCCATTTGATAAAGATAATTATAATCTTTGGAAGAGGAAGATGACCTTGTTTCTTCGAAATGCAAACATTAAGTACAAGGATATTTTGAGGACGGGTGTTGCTGTTCCAATAACAATCATTCCTGAGCATATGAAAGATGGTGTACTTATTCCGCACAGACAATTTGAAAAAGATATTTCTGACTACACTGAAACAGAAAAGGAATTGGATTCTTTGGACACCAGCCTGCAGTTAATTTTAGTGGAATCTCTTGATCCCGGAACGTACAATCATGTTGTTAATTGCAAAGATGCTAAACACATCTGGGAAACGATAGAGATATTGAATGAAGGAACAGAAGAAGTGAAGGAGAATAGATTGGAAATCTTAACGTCTCAATATGAGCATTTTAGATCAAATCCTGGAGAAGGCATCTCTGATGTTTTTGAGAGATACAACAAACTGATAAATGATCTAAATCTCAATGGTAAACACTATACAAAGAAGGAGATCAATAGGAAGTTTTTGCTGACAATGCCAGTTCACTTAGAGCATAGGATTACTGCCATTAGGGAGTCAAGGGACATGAATGAAATTTCATTGGAAAGACTTTATGGCATACTGAAGACCTATGAGCTAGAGCAGATTCAACAGAAAGAAATATATGGAACATGCAAGGTGGTCAGCAAGTCTACAGCTCTTGTAGCAGAAGTACCAGAACACAGAGAAGCTATGACTGAATCTTCTTCAGTCAAAGTCATTGATCAGGGTATTGTTGCAGAAGTTGGTGCAACTCAAATGAATTCATCAGAAAGTGAATTCTATTCAATGGAAGAACTTGATCAACTTAAGGATGAATCTCTGGCACTGATTGCTAGAAAATTTGGAAATACAAGATTCAGGAGGAACCCTAGTTTCAAATTCAAGCCTATGGCAAACAGATTTCAGAGAGGTGGTTCTTCTAGCTCATCCAATACAAGAGGTGGATACAAGACAGGGATGGTTGACAGAAGCAAGATCCGTTGCTTCAACTGCAATGAAATGGGACACTTTGCTACTGATTGTAGAAAGCCCAAGCAGGAAAGAAAGAAGGATTCATATGACGAGCTAAACCAGAAATATGAAGCTCTATTGAAGAAGCATCAGGGAAGATCATACTTAGCAGCAGGAAAAAGCTGGGATGATTCTGACAACGAAGAAGAAGAAGATATGGGAAATCTTGCTCTAATGGCCTCTTCTTCTGAAGGATCACAATCCCCACCTGGAAAATGAATTGAGGTAAACCCTAGCTGTCCTAAAATGTTTAAATTGCTAGGTGAGGATTTAACTAATGCTAGAGATCGAATAAAAGTCTTAATTCTCGAAAACAAAGTTTTATCAGAAGAGAATTATGAATTGAAAAAGCTGAAACTTATAAATGAGAAATTAACTGAAGATGTTGCATTTCAAGTTAATAGAGTCAACTGCTATGTTGAAATTGAAGCTTTTTTGAAGGATAAAATTGAAAAAGAGAAAGTCAGGTGTCAAGCCTATAGAACTGCTTCATTTGTTATGAAAGACCTAGTTGACCAACAAGAGATTAATCGGAAAGTTGGGATAGGTTTTGAATATAATAAATCTGTAGGAAAGGCTAGTAACATTACCCCTTTTAAAGAGAGTGCTATAGAGAGGGGTATTCCACATGTTATTAAGGACACTAAGAACCCTCTGTTCATAACTCCTATTGCAGAACCAGTTCTTGATAGTTGTGTAATAGTGGATTATGAAATTAAACTTGAAGACCTTAAAGAGGAAGAGAAAGAACAGGAAAAACCTGTTAGAGACATAAAAGGAATAAATGTCCAAAAAGCTAAATATGTACCTAAAAGACCAATAGAAAATGTGAACACTGCTAGTTCATCCACTTCTGGTTTAGGTGCTAATGAGCTTAAGAAAAATCATAACAGACCTAATAAGTTTGTTAATAGTAGGGATAAGAACAACAGATTCCATGCTACTGAGAACTTTAAAAATGTTAATAAAGTTAAGGTAGAAACTGTTAAGACTCCTGCTATTGTGAATAAAATGCCTACTATTGATGCATGCCATAAACCTTGTGGTATAGATAACTGTATGCTATGTGCTTTCAATGTCATGTCTGCATATTTCAAAAGCATGCATGCTATGAATGTCAATACTACACCAAGACAGCACATAAATCACAGGCATGCTAGATCAAAGACTGCCAGTCCTCCTGTTTCACAGAAGGAAACATTCTCTCCTAGGCCAGCATACAAAAATGTTAAGGTTGTTTACAAGGAGAAGTGTTTAGTCAAAGTAGTAGATGAGTTTGTCAAGTTGGGTTCTGTTGTTAAACCTGACAAAGGACAATTTTTCAAATATGCCGGGCCCAATCAATGTTGGGTTCCGAAGAAGTCCTAACTCATTTGATAATTGCAGGGTGTAAAACAGGTGAACCGGGTCATTTGGATTCTCGACAGTGGATCCTCACGACACATGACCGGAGATAGAGCCCTGCTATCAAATGTTGTTGAGAGAGCTGGCCCAGTAGTTACCTTTGGAGATGACAGCAAGGGTATGACTAAGGGATATGGCTGTTTAGAAGCTGGCAATGTCGTCATTGATAATGTATCTTTCGTGGAAGGTCTCAAACACAATCTTCTGAGTATCAGTCAGTTTTGTGACAAGGGATACACAGTGAACTTTATGAAGGAGATGTGTTTGATTTCTCACAAGAAGGATGAAAAGCTTGCTCTTCAGGGAGTAAGGAAAGGAAACTTGTTCGTAGCCGATCTGAACTCAGGTTGCAGAGATGAAGTCAATTGTTTTTATGCTAAAGCTTCGTCAGATGAAAGTTGGCTATGGCACAAGAAACTCTCACACCTTAATTTCAAATCTATGAATTCTCTAGTCAAAAGAGAATTAGTGAGAGGACTGCCTCAATTGGAATTCACACAAGAAGGACTTTGTGAGGCATGTCAGAAAGGGAAAGCAAAGAAAGCATCACATCCAAGCACTGACACATCTAGTATTACTGAACCACTGCAATTAATTCACATGGATTTATTTGGTCCAGTCAATGTTATGTCAATGTCACATAAAAGATATGCCTTGGTGATTGTTGATGACTACTCAAAGTATACATGGGTTTTATTCCTGCACTCAAAGGATGAAACTCCTCAAGTGGTGATTGATCATATAAAAATGATTGAGTTGGATTCGAAGCTTCCAGTTAGAGCTATAAGGTCAGACAATGGAACTGAATTCAAGAATGCAGTTCTGAATGACTTTTGTGCTGAAAAGGGAATAACAAGACAATTCTCAGCACCTAGAACTCCGCAACAGAATGGAGTTGTAGAAAGGAAGAATCGTACATTAATTGAAGCTGCAAGGACTATGCTGAGTGAATCAAGGCTTCCAATGTACTTTTGGGCTGAAGCTGTAAATACTGCATGTTATACCCAGAATCGGACTCTGATCAACAAGGACTTAATGAAGACACCTTACGAAATAATGGCCAACAAGAAACCAACGCTCAAGTACTTTCATGTATTTGGTGCTAAATGCTTTGTTCTTAAAGACGGAGAAGAACGTATTGGAAAGTTCGAGGCTAAAGCTCAAGAAGCTATTTTTGTTGGTTATTCAAGAAGATCTTATCGGGTGTATATTATTGATCAACATCATGTCAAAGAAAGTGTCAATGTAACTTTTGATGACACAAAATTCCCTAACATCCAAAATGATGATCCATCTGAAACTCTTAAGTTCAACAATATTCCAGACTCACACTCAGATGATGAAAACGAACCTGAGGCTGCAACAGGAAACAACAATGATAATAATGTTGATGATCCAAGTGCTAGTGGTGGAAATAATGGAAACTCTGCAGATACCACTAACACACAAGGAGATTCATCAAGAGATCCTAGCAGCAACTCAGGGGGAGGAGATGAAGGATCAGCAAATCAAACACAACATCACAATGAAATTCAAGGCGAATCATCAAGATCTAATCTGCCAAGTCAGAGAATTTGGAGTAGAGCTCATCCTTTTGAGCTGATCATTGGTGATCCAGATGTTGGTGTTAGAACAAGAGGTGCTACACAGAATCAATGCAATTATTCTGGGTTTCTATCTGAAATGGAACCTAAGAAAGTAGAAGAAGCACTGTCTGATCCTGATTGGGTGATTGCTATGCAAGATGAACTCAATCAATTTGAATCTCAAGATGTTTGGAAACTGGTACCCAGACCTAAGGACAAGACTGTAATTGGCACACGATGGGTATTCAGAAACAAGTTGGATGAAGATGGCATTGTAATAAGAAACAAAGCCAGACTGGTTGCAAAAGGTTATTCCCAAGCTGAAGGAATTGATTATGATGAAACCTACGCTCCAGTTGCAAGACTTGAGGCTATCAGGATGTTTCTGGCATTCGCAGCTCACTCCAATTTTAAAGTTTATCAAATGGACGTGAAGAGTGCATTCCTGAATGGAAAGTTAGCTGAAGAGGTATATGTACAACAGCCCCCAGGCTTTGAAGATCCAGATCACATGGACTTTGTATATTTTCTTTTCAAGGCTATCTATGGTCTCAAACAAGCACCCAGAACATGGTATGACACTCTTTCAGAATTCTTGCTTGAAAATGCTTTTGTTAGAGGAGTCATAGATAAAACCTTATTTTATAAGAAACACAATAATGATCTGATAATGGTACAAGTATATGTTGATGACATAATATTTGGGTCTACTAATGATAACTTGTGCAAGAGATTTGCTAAGTTAATGCAGAGTAGGTACGAGATGAGCTTAATGGGAGAGCTGAAATTCTTCCTTGGACTTCAAGTGAGTCAAAGAATAGATGGAATATTCATTTGTCAGTCCAAGTACCTTAAAGAACTTCTGAAGAAGTATCACATGGAAGATTCAGCATCTGCAAGAACTCCCTCATCTACAGCTGTCAAGCTTGGAGCATGTGAAAACTCAATAAAGGTAGACATCACAAGCTACAGAGGTATGATTGGATCTCTACTTTACCTAACTGCAAGCCGACCAGATATTATGTATGCCACTTGTATATGTGCAAGGTTCCAAGCGGATCCTAGAGATATTCATCTTGTTGCTGTGAAAAGAATCTTAAGATATCTTAAGGGTACACCTAATCTTGGTATCTGGTACCCTAAAGAATCTGGTTTTAATCTAATAGGATATACAGATTCTGATTATGCAGGTAGTGTTGTTGATAGGAAGAGCACCTCAGGGAGTTGCCAATTTCTAGGGAGAAGATTGATTTCCTGGTACAACAAGAAACAACAAACGGTTTCCAATTCTACAGCAGAGGCTGAATACATTGCTGCTGGAAGCTGTTGCGCTCAGATCTTATGGATAAGGAATCAACTCCGAGATTATGGCTTTGTGTTAAATAAAATTCCTATTTTATGTGATAACACAAGTGCCATTGCAATCTCCAACAACCCTGTACAGCACACGAGGACAAAGCACATAGATATCAGGTATCATTTTATTCGAGAACATGTTATGAATGGTACTGTGGAATTACACTTTGTACCCACAGAAGAACAGACTGCAGATATTTTTACTAAGCCACTTGATGAATCCACATTCACCAGGTTGGTTGGTGAACTTGGGATGTTGAATAGTTCTTCATCTTAAATCCCAATTCACATCTGCATTATGTTCTTAAATAAAATTTCAAGTGTTTATTATGTAAATATTTGTCATAACACTTGTGAATTTATTTTACTAAATTCTAGTTCTCGAATGTGTGTTTAGTGTAAATTATTATAATATTTTATATTTTATATGTTTTGTTTGTATTCTACTATATTTTAATTTTAGATTATTATCTTTAAAAATAATTTAATCAAAATTTTACAAGTTAGATTTTTGGTAAAAATTATTTTTATTTGAAAATAATCAAAATATTAAAGTATAGTTATTATTGTATATATTTATGTTAAGTTTAACTAATAGGTTAATAGAACTTTGTACAGTTTTATTTAATTGGCATCTTTACTGTATATATATCTTTATTATTTTTGTTTTCCAACAATTGGTACATATTGTTTTTATTTTTAAACTTTTAGTATCATTATTTCTATATATATGTGTGTAAGTTTATTTTTATTTTTATTTTATAGTTATTTTATTTTTACGAGAAATTGTTCTAAGAATCATAAGTATTAAATGTCAATATTTAAAGGACTTGTGAATTTCTTTACATTTATTTTCTCGAGCTTACATATATCACTGATAATTGTTATGAGTATAATTGTCATATGCTTGAGTAACAATTATTAGATATAATGTATGAAGTTAAATGCTAATTTTCATTCCTATGATTATTTAGTATTTAGCGATGATATTTTATCTTATTAAAATTGTGAATTGAAGCAATTAAATGTTTATTAGTTTCATAGTTTTAATACGATGAGATATTAGGAGCATAATTACTTGCTTTTTGAAATTATTATTAATTATCATATTTTGATAATTTGTTATTGTTTCATCGCAATTAATTGTGATTTTCGTTGTTAGTGATAATATATATTGTGGTATCTGAAAATCACTAATAATAAAAGCAGATCTGTGTCCTGCCGAAAAAGAGCAATCGACTCGAGGTAAAAGCAGGTAATCTCGATCTTGATATATTCTCTAATCAATTAATATAAAAATATATACAATTGATACATTGAGCCCTCAGTGGCTATAGGACAAGATCAAGGGATTGAAAACCTTCAATCTCTAACACAGATCATAGAACCACAAACACTCAAACAGATTCAACTTCATCTACTAAACCCCTGAAAAGAAATGTTTGATCAACTAAAGAGGGTGAGAGAATAAGTGCCTCTAGTGCACTAGAAAAGAGAAGTATCCATGAGTGTTCCAGCAGCTCTGCCTCTAGTTAGAATATGAAATTGAAACCAAGGCAACTGCTAACTAATTTATATCCTCCCAAAAGGGTATAGATTTACAAATGGTAAAACTGTTACTAGGTTCGTCATCTTAACATGATGAGTCTATTGAATTCGGTCTGTCAGCCAAGGCCATTTGTAAAGAGTCAACTTCATCTGGACACTCTCAAACACTGCAAACCATATATGTAATATTCAAATGCACTGTAAGGATTGTCACACACTAAGGATGAATTGACAAAAGCAATTATTCTAAACTTCCATATCAAGGAAGGAAGGATGATTGATGATTCTGACTGAATCAACATGCCTTCACAGGCGTCAGGAGGAAACTTGGATCATTTGCTACATTATAGATCCTTGTCTCCCTCCCCAGATGGAACATATCTGGATTCCTAACGGAATAGATCATCTTAGATGATCAGCAACTCATTGAATCTATTCCTGAAGTAATTCAGTTTTTAAATTCAAATATTTTAATGGATTCAATTGAGGACGGGGATTTACGAAACCCCATTGCACCACCAGTGACCTCTCTTGAAGGGGCTATGGTGATCTTTCTTGCAGGTACAAAAGACTGTGTCATCCGTACTAAGAGAGAAACAGTGTTGTGAGAAAAGAGTGAAACACAAGTGAGAAAGAGTGAAAATATATATTCTATGAGTGAAACACTTAGAGAGTATATGAGCGAAACACTTGTGAGAAACACAAAGTAAAATCACACGCTAGCACAATTACCAAATCCCATTCCCAATTCCCTGATACAGATTTCTAATGTTACTCAACTAAGGGGAAATAAATTTCTTCTGATATTTAGGATTCTGAAGAGGATTACTCAACTAAGGGGGAGAAGTTTCAACAAGATCCAAATAGGAGGAAAGTGTTGAACAAGATCCAAAAGGGAGAATTGTTGAACAAAGTCTTTTTACTAGAAGAGGATTACTCCATTGTTGAACAAGATCCAAAGGGGGTATATAACAACATGCTTGGATTGGATATAACTAATGATTATTTATTAGTTCTTCTATTCCATTTGATTTTAGAAGATTCTTGTATATAGGATTAACCGGATTTTCTAAAATGCATAACATGTCATAGTTTGCATTTTTTATATCTGCGATGGTTTAATGCTGTATGTATGCCATGTCTGTTGTTACCTCTATTAAAATGGTTGGATAATTCACGTAAGGGGAGAATGAATTTACCTTGGGTGAGAAGTGAAGACAGGAGTTGGAGAAACAGAGGAGAAGTGGTAATAAGAAGAGAACAAGACTTCATCCCTGCCATCCTAAGGGGGAGTAGTGATGAGTCTGAGAAATGAAGATAATACTACTTGTATAATATGTCCAGTGCTAGAGGAACAAACATCTTTCATTTCAGTTACTCAAAGAAATCTGGAAATGTATTATATGATCCAGAGAACAATTTATTTACTTACAGTTCTTAAATGTCATATTAGTTTCTTGTTTGTTAGTTGAGTTATCCTCTAGTGATTTGCTTGTTATTGTTTAACAAACAAATAGGGGGAGATTGAAAGGCATATGTTTATAAGCCTATTTGTTTAGCGAGATGACAACTCAACTCAAATATAGATAATTTGTAAGTAAATATATTATCTGTCACAGGAATCTTCAGCAGGTATTATTTGACAAGAAAAAGATTTTCAAAGTCAATCTACAGACTTGAAGCAGTACTACATTGAAAGAAGTTCAATTTAATTGATCATGCCTCAGTGGAGTATTTAAGTTTGAAGAAGCTACAGTGTCAGAAGATTTCAATTTTGTGTGACAACAAATATAGTCAAGTCAGAAGGAGCAGAAGTGAACCATTATAAAAGTCAAGTGAAGAATATTATTTGTTGTGAATCACTCGTGAACCAGACAGTACACGGAGTGTTGGCAAAAATACAGAGAAAGTTCTTTATTACAAAAGAAATGGTCAGCTACAGACATTGGTGAGAAGACAGAAGATTTAAGATTATATCATCAAGAGTTGTGGAGTCAAGACTTTAATTTAATTCTCTATTAATTGATTAAATTATTTAGTTAATTTAATTGGTAAATTAATTCAATCAGAATTAATTTATTCTTTAAATTGATTAAGAAATTAATTAATGTAGAATTATTTTAGAATGAAGAAGACTTTAATTTAATTCTATTATCAAAAAGATAATTTATTATGTATCCTATTTACTTAGATTAATTCAAAAAGAATTAATTTAATGTATAAGATATATAATAAAACAAATAGAATTTAAATTAAAAAGGAAAAAAAAAAAGGAGTAAGACATCTCATTTCACTGAATCATGCAGGTCGACCAAAGTTGGTTACTCGGGAAGACTTTTGGAAAAGTCTCCCGGAGACTTTTCAAAAGTCTCCCCGAGTATTAATTAAAAGAAAGCAAAAATCAAAAAGAAGACAGAAGATATTCATGTGATCTCAACATTTCAAGTCAGCTGATATACATTACATATCATTTCATGTCGGCAGAATAATCTCGGGAAGACATTTGGAAAGTCTCCCCGAGACATTTCAAAAGTCTCCCCGAATTTTATTTAAAAAGTCTTCCCGAGCTATAATAGTCTCCCCGAGCTGTCAAAGTCTTCCCCAACAAATTAAATGATTTTTCATTTAATTCCAGAAGTCTCTTCAAGCCCAGAAAAAGTCTCCGCGAGATCAGAAAGTCTCCCCGAGTGGAAAAAGTCTCCAGCATTTGAATTTGCCTATAAATACCAGATTAGATCAGTAGATACAAACAATTCAATTCACTTTCTATTCAGCTAAAATGAAAAATACAGAGCATTCATGTTAAATATTCTGTAGAAATTCTAAAGAGCTATTAGTGTTTATCTAATTTAATCTTGTAACCCACATCAAGTTTAATATAAGTATTTTACTTGAACTGTGTTTCTTTGATTATTATTTCGTGATAATAATTAAATTGTTTAATCAAAAATTATCCGAAACAGATTTTAATATTTAATAGAGATTGTATTCAACCCCCCTTCTACAATCATTTGGACCTAACACCAGTTCGTAGGGGTACTACTTGCCTGTGAAGAGGTAACAAGGATTTACGCTCTAAGACCAGCTTGTAGGGGTTCTACTTTGATTGTGAGGAGGTAACGGGGAGTTACGCTCCAAGATAAATCAAGTAGGTTTTGCTTTGTATTTTGAGGGGTTAACGGGTAGTTAAGGTCCAAGATAAATACTAAGTGTTGTAAAAGGCTTCTCCGCCACTATAAGGAGTACATCTTTTTATAGTGCAAAATCTCGAGTTCAGGGAGGGACTCGGGGACTGGACTAGGGGTGAGCGGATCCGTTAGGGGATTGCGCCATCGCAAACCAGGATAAAAATTCTGTTGTGTACTCTATTTCTTTTCTCTGCTTTTATTTTCCGCATTTATATTACTAGTTGACTGGTAATATTTTAAAAAGAGAAAAGAAAATTTTAAAAAGCCAAGCTCAATTTTTAAAACGGTATTAAGCTATTCAACCCCCCTTCTAGCTTATACCCCCATTTCGGGCCTAACAGTTGATATCAAAGCAGTGCTCTTAATCGTGTTCCGTGGCCTTTTTCAGTGCCTACGAACGCAACAAAGAGTAGATCTTTATGGCGTATTTGAGTACCATTGGTTGTGGTGAAGGTCTCTCGAGTTCGAGACCCCCTCTATTCGATGGCACCAACTTTGCTACTTGGAAAACAAGATTTAGAATTTATGCTAAATCCCAAGGTGTCAAAGTGTGGATGGCTATCGAAGATGGTGTTGTAGTTCCGACAAAAGTAGTTGACGAAATAGTCATTGAAAAGAAAGTCAGTGAATACACCCGTGAAGAGGAAGAGTTAATGAACATAGCCGCTAAGGCAGAAATGGTCTTAACTAGTGCACTTGCAGAAAAAGAATACAAACGTGTTAATAACTGCAAGTCTGCACAAGATATGTGGAACAAATTGGTTATCACCTACGAGGGAACCATGGATATTAAAGATTCTCGAATGGACACGTTGATCCAAGAATACGAGAACTTTAAACTCCTCGAGGGTGAAACCATCATTAATATGGAAACGAGATTCACTCGTATTATCGATGAACTTGCTCAACTCGGAAAGGTATACTCTATTAATGAGAAAAATCGAAGGGTCTTAAAAGCCTTGCCTCCGAGTTGGAAAGTTAAAGTTACCACTATAAAAGAAATGCATAATCTAAATGCATATACCATCGATAGTTTATTCGGCAACCTTCGTTCTTACGAAGAAGATAATGCTCCGGATAAACCTCTTCCTAAAGTTGAAGAGAAGAGAAAAAGTATGGCCTTAAAGGTAATACTTATCGATGAAGATGAAAACGACGACGATTTGAACGAAGAGTTAGAAAATCTTGATGAGCATGAAATTGCTTTATTATCAAGACAACTCCGTCGCGTTTTACAAAGCAAAGCTCAAAGGTACGGAAAAGGCTTTCTTAAATCGGGTAACCAACAACGAGTTTTTAACTCTAAAGGTAAGCCGAACTATAAGAGCAATTTTCCTACTACGGGCTATGCTAAAGGCAAAGGTGTGCAACAACCACAAGCAAACAATGCTTACAATAACTCGAAATTTACGAGTAATTATGCACCTAAGCCTAAAGAGGCAGTTCCTGAGGAAACCGAGATTGTTTGTTTTGAATGTAAACAACCGGGTCATTTTAAAAGGGAATATCCAAATTTGTCTAAAGGAAAAATTCTTGTAGCCGAGAGTGGATGGGATCTTAGCGAGGATGAAAAAACTCCTGAACAAAATGAGGAAACTGTAAACCTTGCTTTGATGGCAATCGGAGATGAAGCTACTCCAACGGAAAGCTCCACTTCTCTACAAGAGGTAACATCTAAACCAATCTTGATTTCATCATGTGATAGTAGTGATGTTAGCTTGTCCAAAGTAGATCATTATAGTATGGACATTTCTGAGCTTAGAAACTTGGTCAAAAATTTGAAAATTGGTTATGATGAATTGAATCGAAGTTATGTTAAGACAAAATCCGAAAAAGATAAATATGAGGATTTGTGTCTTGAACTTCAAAAAGAGGTCACTAGTTTGACCGACGTACATGTCAAAGACATGGAATACGTTACTAACATTCTCTCTCAAAATGAAACCTTGAAAATCGAGGCGAACGGAAAGGATGACCAAATTCGTACTCTTGAAGTCGAAAATGTGTCTCTGATTTTTCAAGCCGAAGAGATTGAGAATGATAAGCTCCATTTAAACGAACGCAATCGTGAGCTCCATGTTGAGCTTTTAAATCTGAAAATTCAAAATGGATCATTGAATCAAGAGAATTCTTCACGATGCGAACGTATAAATGACCTCGAATAATCTCTTACGGGAGATAGAGAGGAAGAGCTTCATGAAGCTTTAAAAGAACTTGACCTTGATTACCAACTTCAATTAATGAATAAAGACGATGATTATGCCAATCTTCAAGGCAAGATCAATGTTGAATTCGAAAGTCGTCAAAGACTTGTCTCGAAATTAGAAACGATGAAGTTGGAAAATCAAAAGCTTAATGATGAAAATCAAAAGCTCTTGGCTCAAGTTATGGATAAAGAGAGATTCTTAACTAACAAGATTAACCTCTTGATTAAGGAAAAAGAAAATCTTGAAACCACTTTGAAACAATTCACTAAGAGCAATGCCATTTTAGAAAGGATGGTATTTAGCTCTCGGGAATCATTTAATCGTGAAGGCTTGGGTTATGAATACAAGAGTCCTACTAAAAAGGAAGATCATAAACCCAATCATCCGATTAGTACTCCATCTAATTCACCTACACCTAAGTGTACATATTGCAATGTAAGTGGACATATTCGTCTATTTTGCAAAGCTAAAGAAGGTGAACTTAAAGGGAAGTACAAGTGGATTCCAAAAGGATCAACTTCTAGAAATAGAGATGGAAAGAAAATATCTCAAAAGAAGAATGATTCTAAAGTGAATGTTCAAAACCAACCAAGGTTTTTGTATCATCAAGAACAAATTCCCTATGGACCAAGAAAAGGTTCTATGACTCAAAATCCTAAATATCATGGTCAAACTCGTAAAATAAATGTACCTATGCCTAGAAATGCAAGTCATCATGCTAATATAGGTCATCATGATTACCCTAGTACTTCAAATGCTCATGTTAGAAGTAATAATTCGAAATACAATGCCAATGCTAATTCTAGAGATTCGATTATTACCATCTTTCCCTCAAGAAATAATCATGAATATGTTAGACATAACAAATATACTCCTAGGAGAAACCCTTATCATATATCTACTAGGAATGAAGCATTTAAAAATATACATGATTATATGCAAACTTATCCCATGCCTAGATTTGTTCATGCTAGTTCATATATGCCTCATGATGTACTAACCCAAGGACCCTTAAGACAAAAGGGTACCAAAAGGTTTAACTAATCCTTTGTGTAGGTATGCCTTACTGCTGCAAAAGATGTGTGGTATTTTGATAGTGGATGTTCACGTCATATGACCGGTAATAAGTCATTGTTGAACAACATTAGAAAGGTAGCCGCCGGAAGTGTAACATTTGGAGATAGTAGTAAAGGCAACATCATTGGCATTGGGGATATTGGAAATGAAAGCTTTAAAATAACAAATGTACAATTAGTCACGGGACTAAAGTACAATTTGCTTTCAACAAGTCAACTATGTGATAATGGTTGCAAAGTAGTCTTCCGATCAACACATTGTTCTATTTACAATGTAGACGGAAGACTAGCCTTAAATTGTCCACGTAACAAAAATGTATATACGTGTGACACTACGAAATATGAGAATGTATGTTTGGTATCCTTTAATGATGATCCATGGTTATGGCACCGAAGGTTGGGTCATGTAAACATGAAACTCATTAAGACTATATGTTCGAAAGAACATGTACGAGGATTACCGAAACTCAATTTCGTTAAAGATCACATATGTGAAGCTTGTGAAATTGGCAAACAAATAAGAGCAACTCATAAAGCCAAATTCATGGTGTCTACATTTAGACCACTTGAGCTATTACATATGGATCTCATTGGACCTGTTCCCGTGCAAAGCCTAGGAGGAAGTCAATACACCCTAGTGGTAGTTGATGACTACTCTCGCTATACGTGGACTGAGTTCCTAAGGTCAAAGAGTGATGCATTTGAATCTTTCGCGGCTCTTTGCAAACGCATACAAAATCAACACAATAACTAGATTATCTATATCCGGACGGATCATGGAAAAGAGTTTGAAAATGTAAAATTTATTGATTTTTGTGAGGCGTATGGTATTACTCATAACTTTTCTGCACCTTATACACCTCAATCAAATGGGGTAGTTGAAAGGAAAAACAGAACGTTACAAGAAATGGCAACGACTATGCTTAATGAATATCGTCGGCCAAAATATTTTTGGGCCGAAGCTATGTCTACTGCATGCCATGTTCTTAATAGAGTATTACTACGACCTATCAAAATGAAGACTCCTTATGAGCTTTATTTTGGTAAAACTCCGAGTATCAGGTTATACATCCTCCGTGAGGGTGTATACAGGTAAAACTATAGTCCTAAGAGGGGTATAGCTAAGGTATAGGTTCAATACCCTAAATACTTGATATAGCTAGTCTAACTTCTTGGTGATGCGATGACTAAGTTGGTGTATTTGATCAATGTATCTGGTTGTTTAATGCAAGTAATCAAAGGACTTTGTTCATACCTGTTTATCTATTGCTATAATCTTTGTTTGATCCAACAATGTATAGATAACTGATATACATTCATGTTTCTTCAGTAAAGAGATGATAGTTTAATATGTTGTTATGATATGAGACTATTTGGCACTGAAAATGGATATAATTCTGTCATTTTAGAATGAATCATGATGTTAATTGTATCTAGTCACAGAAACAAGAGGCCTATTTGTGTGACATCTAGTTGCTATATTTGAAAACTGGGCTTGTTTGTATGCTTTGCAGCAGTATGTGACTGCATCATTTTTAGGAACACAAACAATCTCACTAAAATCTCTTGGGTATGGACTGCCTGGGACATCATGAGTGGCCCTTGATCTGTTCCCAACCCAACAGATCACATTTAGAAGCATTTGCATTATAAAAAATTCTAAAATTTTCAATACTTGCTTCTGGTGTGTCACTTTCAGCTTGTCTTATGAGATATTACCTGGTCAATTAAGATCTAATTATTTTTCTTGCAAAAATTGCTTGGTAATATTTGTCAATGTTCTATACAAATTTGCTGAATGTTTAAATGACAAATCATTGAGAAAATTGCTCACACTTAAATCTATGTTGTCTGAATAATCACAAAATATGTGCTAATTGCCATACCTACTTGTAATTACTCTAGTCTGCAAAGTTTTGAAAATATATGTTTAAGTGAACATGTGCTAATGCATCTTGAGATATGATTAAGCTACTTGATACTTGTACCTGTGATAGTATGTCTACATGATCATTACACTGAAAATTTGTCCAAATCTTATGCATGGTCATTTGTACTAATTATCTGTGTTACTATATCTGCTGGTACATGCTTACTAAACTCTATATAAAACTTTGTGCCAAGATTTTCTGCAATTATTTTATCCATGCTCTTGATACTAGATCAAATTGGGAACTGTACACATGCCTTTAGCATTCACAGACCTGTTTATGTACTTGTGTGCTAAATGAATTGTTAATTCAAGCATGCTCTGTGTCTATATGATGGCAATACCATGACTGTTGGTTCATATCTAATTGATTAGCTTGAACATTGAAGTCTGCATCCTGAGAATATGTGTTTGAAACTATGTGCATAAGTGCAACTAGTTGTTGTATAATTACATGATTAAAATTATTGCATATATGTTCAGATCTGTTGAGGTTATGGCTCAGATTTATGTACTATTCATGTTCTCTAATCTTTCTTTTCAGCATGACCATGATCATTATTTTGCTCATTTGTTACATGAAAACTGAATGCCTACTAATTTGTATGTGTCATATATTTTTGCTAATCTATATCTAGAAATGCAATTAATCTATATAAGAAGTGTAACTTTCTATATAGCCATACAGACCTATGCATGATCTAGCCAGTACTTAAATCAGTTTAATACTTTTCTTGGCTAAAACTGCAGCTCTTTGTCTGAATGCTTTCTGAAATTATGGGATTATGTGAAATATGTTAGCATATAGATTTCTAGGTGCCTGCAAAATAGATGATTATTATAATTCTGCTTGTGTGTTTGCTGGCATTATCTCTGTGACTTATTTGATAAGAGGCTTCACCTCCCATTAAATGAGCATGGTAAGGTTATGTACTTGTCTGCTGCAATAAACTGTTTACAGAACAGTACTTTGTACTATTTTTGCATACTGTTACCTGCTACATGCCTTTCTAATGTCCTTACCTGATGAATATGTACTTGGTTACATCTTTCTACTCATATCTTGTGCAGATTGTATTAGTTTAATCAGATTATATGCAGAACTGTTATTTTTTTTTTATAATTAGGAATTGTGCATGCATTATTGTTCTGTGTCTTCTTAAATTCATTCTCTGTGCTGCATTCATTTCCTGAGCTATAGAGTCTTAAGTTCTCTTGTCTTCTTGTTCTTAACTGCATTTTCTTTCTATATTTGTTGCTTTCCATTATCATAAATGGAGAGTGATCTTGTTGATACTAGTTTGTGTCTAGGGCAGTCAAACACCACCACTGGTCCTCCCTTTCACAAAACCAAGTATAGGAAGAAACAAAAGAAAATTTCTGACCTTATTGCCTCTCCAAATACTTCAAATCAGCTTAAGTCTGTCAAACACAAGTTGCAACCAGGGTGTATGATTCACATTGAGAAGAGAACCAACTTGTATGACATGTTTTGCAAGGCAAATTGGGAACCACTTCTCTATTATCCTAATAGAAAAGTGTACCCCAATATGGTCACTGAATTTTACAATAACATGCAAGTTAGGAAAGGAGTTCATGATGCTGTCTTTGTAACCTCTGTAGTCAATGGCAAAGCTATGTTACTTGATCATATAGAGCTAGGCCAAGCTCTGAAACTCACAAACAAAATGCTAAATCTGCCAAACATTGATGTCACCCAGGAATTTCATTTCAATCCCAGTGAATACAAATTGTATCTGTCAGTCCTTTGTGGTTATGAGGTCCCTTATGATCTCACAACTGAGGACAATGGCATTTCCTATGAGCATTTTCTCCCATCTTATCAAACATTAGCTCTCATCTTCAGGGGAAATATTTTTTCCTTGTACCTCAGATTCTAAAATCATGAAATTTGCTGAAATGAAGCTTATGTACAAGCTCA
This sequence comes from Oenanthe sinensis, assembly GCA_028671895.1. NCBI lineage: Eukaryota > Viridiplantae > Streptophyta > Magnoliopsida > Apiales > Apiaceae > Oenanthe > Oenanthe sinensis. Next base: position 26,934,586 of record CM053806.1, read on the forward strand.
TTAGTCATAAAATCACCTTCAATTTGCCATATCTGATTCTGTGTCATTTGATTGAGTCTTACAAGCTAGGTTACATGTCTTATGGTCTTATCCTCACAAAAGTTTTTGAATATTTTAAACTCAACATGAACCAACTTCCTAATTTCCAAGTTGCATCCACCATTTCTGACAAAGTGAGAAGGGAAGTAATTCCTTTGGTTGGGTATTCTTCAGACCCTGTCATTGATCTTGATCCTTTAGTGCCTAGTACTTCTATTCCTTCTAGTGTGCCTGTAGTGAAATTTGAGTTTGAGAAGGAGTTCAAGGCCTTGCTTGACAAGCATAATGAACTTGAAGCTTTATTTCAAGAGCTTCAAGTCTCATTCAAAGCACTTGTTGAGAAGCATGAGGCTACTGAGGTGAAGGTTGGGGTGCTTGTCAGCATTCTTGGAAACACAGTCCATAGAGCTGGAAGAATTGAGGATGGTCTGACTCAATTCCTCTATATACAGATGGCAGTATCTGATGGCTCTGTCCTACCTATGTTGGAAGATGAAGATCTTAACCCTAGGATGGTACCAGTGTTTGATGGACCAGTTGATGAAGTTAGGGAGATGGAAACAGACTTGGCTACTAATTCAGTAATTAACAACCCTGAATATGAAGCTATGGACTAGGCATTGCCTTTAATCTGATATTTGGTGTGAAAAATGAGCCTGGTGGTGTAGGGACTGGTTATTTGCTTTTGTGTCTAGTAGTTAAAGTATCTGTTGTCTTGCATGTGTGCCTGTGTACTTGCTTACAATCCTTGAGTGTCTTTGCTTTTGTTTGCATTATGTCTGTCTGGTTGTTGTGCTCCTAACTGATAGTTGAGCTGTTGATTGGTGTCCTTGATGTATGGTTCTTGTTAGTGTGTAGGTTGACCAAGGGTTCACTTTTGTGGTCAATGTAGTAACACTAACTGTTTTCTTTTGTTATCTGCAACCTGATGTACCTGTGATGTTTCTCTCTTAATGAAAATGAAGTTGCTATAAGTCTAGTGATTGTACAATCTACACTTGAGAGTTTGATTTGATTATCCATACTAACACCTTAATATTTCAGGTTGAATCTAACATGCAGTGATGGAAAAGCTTAAGGATTAGTCAATTTCACTATGAAAACAAATAGCTAGTACACCAGTTGCTATTAAGATGAGAATATTACTAACAGAAATGTTTTTACAGGTGGTATGGTATTGGCAAGGATGGAATGCTGGTTATTGAGTATTTTACCTTAGTACTAATTTACAAATTTTGTAAAGTGTAAACATAACACTTTATTTAATTTCTCATACTACTACAGGATATCTATTTTGTGCCTAAATTCATTTATGTGGTATTGGAACCTAGCAGGACCTGTCACTTTGTTATACTTGATACATTAGTTATGGTGCACAAGTGGTATACTATAAATTGTTTAGACTGGATCAAATTTCTACAGGAACTAATAGTAGTATGTTTGTTTGGAAACAAACAGTTTATATTCATGTTTCCCTTCACCTATGCTATAAATTATTGTGCATGATAAATAGCTATGCTGTCGAAATCTATATGTTCCAGCAGGTGACTGATCGAGGATTCATTAGGAAAAAGGCAAAACAATTTTGAAATCCTCTTGCAAAAAGAGATGTACAAACTCGAAATCAAAAAGGGGAAGTTTCCAAATCTGAAAACCTGATTTGGAATTAAAATCAAAGGGAAGTTCCATAATTCCAAATTGTATATTTGGAATTAAAAAGGGGAAGAATTCTTGTACACTACTCATTTAAATTTTAATTAATGCTCCATTAGAAAACAAAATTTTTGGAAAATCAATTTTTATTTAAATGTCTTTTTGATAGTTTGTCAAAAAGGGGAAGAGAGAGTAGTAAAATTTATTACTCTAAAAGAAAAGAGAGAAGAGAGAGTTTTAAAAAGAGAAGAGTTTTTTTTAAGGAAAGTTAAAATCTAATATTTTAACTAGAATTTTATTTGTCAAAAATAGAACTTTCATATATGAATATTTTGCAGCTTACATGGAAAATTTGATATAGAATTTCTTATCAAAACTTGGAATGCACTTGAAAAATATGGAAATGGAGTATACCAAGCTGGAATTGAAACAATGATAAGTGTTCACTTATCAAGGGCTATATACTCAATTTTTTATGTGCATCCTATCTGCTGCATAATATTTGTGTGCTTATCTGTTATGCATTTAAAATTGAAAAAGAATTTCAACACTGTAGGGGAAGTGTTAATTAGATCTTAAAATCTAAAAATGCATAAATTAGATAGTTGCATACACGTAGGGGAAGTTTTAGGCTGTCACACACATATTTAATTTTACACTCGAATGTTTCGACAAAATATCAAAAAGAGGAAGATTGTGAGATACAGCCTTTTCTATAGGTTTTGATTAATTTTGTCTTAACGCTAAGTGTAAATTAAATTAGAGTTAGGAAGTTACTAATTAATATAGTAATTGTTAGGTCCCGTATAAGGGCTATTTTAAGCTAGAAGGGGGGTTGAATAGCTTAATTTCCAATTTAAGAATTATAGTGGTATTTTGAAATATTTGTTTCCTTTTTAAATATTTTTACCAAGTTGTTTAACAGATGATAAGTGCGGAAGTAAACAACAAGCAAAAGGAAATACCACACACAGGATTTTATCCTGGTTCGCGATGGCGCAACCCCTAATGGATTCGCTCACCCCTACTCCAGTCCCCGAGCTCCTCTCCCGGACTCGAGATTTTTCCCTTAAAATAATCTCGCTCCTTTAATAGGCGGAGAAGCCTTTACAACCTTACAAATATTAGTCTTGGTACGTGACTTCAAGTCAATACCTCACAATAAATGTAAAAACCCTATAAAGTTTATCTTAGAGCGTAATTACCAATTACTTCTTCAAAATCTTTATAGAAACCTACGCAACTTATCTTAGACAGAAACTCCCCGTTACTTCTTCAAAGTTGATGTAGAACCCGAGTGTAGTCTTTGTACTTCTAAGCTTTTGCCGGTCTTGGATCTTAGGTCTTAGATCTTGGATCTTTTCCTTTTCTTCACGGTGCAAAGACGACTAACTTCCCGTTAGCTCGTCTAGGACTTGGGTCTTAGAACAAGAATCATCTCACTTCACTTCACCTCACTGCAAATATTAGACAAACAATATCTACGAAACAAATAGTGATAATTAAGAGTTTATTTAAACTAGCAAATTAAATACTAGACTAAGAGTGACTGCAATATTTAATAATAAATTTTATAGTCAAGGTTAGGTATACTTTCTTTAGATCTAATATATTGATCAAGTATACTTCAAATTACTCCTTTAAATATTAAGTCTTTCGGAGTAATATATTTAATCCTTATCTTTAGCAAATATGCTTTATAGGATTTGCAAATATCTTTTTCTTTGAATATAAATAAATCTTAATCAAGGAATACTTGTATCTCAATTCTCCTCTTTAGATATAATAAATCTTGGAGATTGGATGTATGAAATCTTTGTAAGCTTTGTTTGCTTAACGTTTCGAAATGTATACTTTATTTTGACTTATATAAATGTCAAAGTTTAATTGTAAATACTTCGTTACGGTTTAGCCAAAAGTAAGTAAATGTAATAAATAAAATAAGAGTGGCTAAACTCGTTCTTTTGAAGTAATAAGAACTAAGATTACTCTTTCTTTAAATTAACTTTAAAGAGTATCTTGTCCAATCCCTTTTGTCTCCTTTATGGTTTTAGCCAAAATAAATAAGTGCAATAAATTAAAACAAGAGTGGCTAAACTCAATCTTTTGGAGATCGGGATAAAAAGCAAACTTTAATCGATGTTTTGTCCCCCGGAACACTAAATATGTTTAGTGGGGATATCGGATATGCTTTTTGTAGTAAGATTGACTTTAGTCAACTTAAATCCCTTTTAGGGATGAAGTACTTCTTTCTCGAAATATATTCGAATCTTTAGTCCTTTTAGAAGACAAGTACTTTTACGAACCTTGTTCAAATCTTTGTTTTTCGCACGAGATAAATATTTGTTGAACTTGGTTTGAATCTTTTGGACTCTTAAAAGAGATCCGTAATAAAGCTTTAATTAAGATAGATGAAATTAAATATAAAGCTCTAAAAGTAAATATGGTCGGTAAGACTCGAATACGAAGCTAAGGTACCACTTTTAAAGATGGTCGGAAAAGTTGACCGGAAAAGTTCACCGGAAAAATTCGCCGGAGGTTCGGCCGGATTTTGGCTTATGGACGAACTTGGGCAGCCCTTCGGGAGGCCGGAAAATGGTGGTGGATGAGCTAGCTTGATGGGAGTAAGCTTGGTTAGTGGATCTTGAGCTTATATATAAAACCTTGTGTATATATGAATATATATGTATACGAGAGAAGGTTTTAAAGATGAAGTATGTAGAGAGAGTGTTTGAATGCTTGAATACTTCTAAAAATCCCAGCAATTCTTTGGCTCTTTAGCTTATTAAAAATGGGTGGGGGAAGGTTAGTATTTATAGAGGGAATTAGGTGAAATGGGTGGATGAGATGAAAAGAAGTGTATGGTGTAGATGAGGGAGATGTGGCATATTGTAGGCTTAGTATTTGGTCTCCTAATAAGACAAACAACTTTACACATGGAAATCCCAGCCATTTCTTCACTTGGATGTGACTAATAAATACGTACCAATTAACGAATAAATACGTAACATGTATCGTTAATTATTCTAACATTAATTCTATAAATACCCAATAAATTATGAATAAATTGTGGAGCATTTATAATAATTATAAGATGACATATTAGTAACTTTGGTCAACTTGGGTCAACCTTTGGTCTCTGTTTTGACTAAGTCAAATGAATGGTCAACTGCCTCGTTTTTCGTGTCCGGACCAAAGTTCTCGAAAAATTATGAAACTTCTATCATGCATTGAAAATATTATTTAAATGATCAATCTCAAGTTTCATGTCATTCTAGCCTGTAGAAGTATTTTATTTGGATTTAAACAGTTAAATCAGGGTTTCGGTTCCAAATAAAATGTTACTAGTCTTTTGTATATTTATGGATATATCTTTGAAAAATGTTTATAACTAGAATATATACTCGAAAATATATTTAACAATATATAAAATATTTGGACTAAAGAAAATATATTTCTGGATATATAAAATGATTTTCTCTGAATAATAATATATTTATGTAGCAATAGAGAAAATATTTTAACTAATCAAATTAATGATGAAAAAATATTAATAGGTAATTGAAAATATATTTACCAATATATAACGTATTTGGAGAGGAAGGAAATATATTTCCGAATATTCAAAATAATTTTCTCTGAATAATGACTATCATTAGAGTAGGAGAAAATTCATTTTAAATAGTTTCTTTGAGGAGTAAAATATATATTAATATTTTCTAAGAAAATAATAATATCTTGAATGCTGAAATATTGTCAAATGAGGGAATAATCTTTATATTTATATTACAATATAAATATATTTTAATCTGCTAGAGTTGACTTATTTGACTTTAAAACAAATCACTTAAATATATGACCTAATTGGAGAGGATTACTAAGTGTATTTTAATTTTATGTTTAATCATACAAATACCAAAATAAATAATTAACTTAATATCGAAGATATCCTTTCAGTAATCCTCCCTTAGGTTATTCGAAGTGATAGTCAACGAGTGGAAAGTCAAACTTGGTCAAACCATTTTATAAACGAAACAAAATGATTTTCTCCTGACATATAATTAGATAAGATTTATCAAAATAATGATAAAATCAAATCTAATTTATTTTGAGGCAAAGACTGAAGACGAACAAATACTGTATTTTTGACACTGCTTTTATGAGACAGAAAATGCTTTATTAAATTAAAAGAGTGTCTGTTTTAAAGGTTTTCAAGGAAATATATTTTAAATATATTTTCTAAATATATTTATTCAACTTATCTTCAACAAAGTCATGCCTAAAGGTAAAATGCAGATTTTATCCTGAAAATCCCTAACTGTCTTATTTATTCAGATATAATGCATGTTAATTCAAGCATAAATTTTCCTTGGACTTCATAGTCATTATTAATTTAGGAATATTATGTTTGAATATATTTCAAGTCAAAGCTTTAGTCCAAACGTCGACTAGTTACGACAAATGGCTATCGAATATTGTTTCGAGCTGTAAGGACAACGAAACGATTTTTTTCTCGAAATAATAGCTACACATGTTCAATTGACTTGAAACTTGGGTAATGTCACTAGAATATTTAAAAAGAATTTTAGGATTTTTTTCATGATTTTTGGGTGACTTTTATTTTTGGCCTGTACTTTCGATACGTAATTGATTGTTCGGTTAATTAAAAGTCAATGAAGGTCAACTCCAAATTGAGTAGGATTTTGACCATAACCTATTTGGAATATTTCTAGAGGTTCCCTAATTTTTCATAATTGTTGGAGCATATTTTGAAAAACGTCATATTCATCATTGTATCGTTCAGTTTCGCATTTATTAGCTTTATTAATTAACTGAATGATGTGAGCACGTTTTTCCAAGCACCTATGTGGCCTATTTCAGTTGATACAATTTTAATTTGAATGTTGTGGCTCTCCTTGCTCCATGTAATAGCCTTGTCACCCCTTAGCCCACCAAAAACCCTAATCTCTCTCTTTAAATACAACCTCACCCCCCACACTTCTCCTCAAGCCATTTGAGCCAAGTAAATGCTGCATTTTTCTCTCCAAGAAGCTCTCTAGTCCAGAAAATTTTCATCTCTTAGAGTTCTTGAGTTATAAGCTTAGTTCTTCCATAGATCTAACCCCTACCAAGCTTATAAACACATTTACATGCTCATATAACACACACACCACACAAGTATCTTTTGGCTACCCACTTACCATATTTTAGCAGCCCCTAGACTTGTTTAGTTTCCCCCAAAGTTATAGCAAAAGTTGATATTCCGGCCATTTTCCGGTGACTTTTTCCGGCGACCCTTTTTGTGTGTTTTGGCTTCAAAACTAGCTTTTTCTCTTGATTTCTTCTTAGATCTCAAGGGTTACAAGTTGGTTCTACATAATATATATATATATATATATAATCAGTAGGTACATGTTTAGTAGTGTATACACCTTGCTTGCTTAATTTTTAAGTGTATACACGAACTCTTGTTCCCGATCCTAACTCGTATCCCTTGATTTCGCAAGAAATATTGTTGTCTCTCACTATAGAGCACAAGGGTCATAAGTTAGTTCTTAATTGTCTATTTTTATATATATATATATATTCGGCCAAACATATATATACATTAGCTTGCTTGTTTGACCTCTTGCAAGTATATATATTGTTAGCCTTGTTCCTCTTAATTATATATATACACGAGCTTTTATCTTAACTTATTATTCTCGTATATATATATAGAGTGAACTAAACCAAGAGAGTTATTAACTTATCTCTCTCCTTAGTTGGTTGTTAATATCCTTGATTTATTTTGGGATTAGAAACAACAACTAGTTACTTAAATTCCAAGTCGAGGCTAGACTTGTATAAGTCGATTTATACGACATAAACAAGAGGCTTACTTGTTGAATTTTTGTATCTAAACCAAGCTTATATCAAGAGTGGAAAACGATTTGTATAAATCTCATTTATAGATATAAACAAAAGGTTACTCTAATATTTGCAAGGTAGCTCACTTTAATTCCAAGTTGAGTATTGTGTATAAGTCGAGGTACGACATAAACATAAATACACCTTGTTGAGTTATAAAGTGAAAGAAACCAACACACATTCCGAGTGTTACTATTTCGTATAAATCTCATATATTATTTAGAGATATAAACGAAATAAACTCGTTGAATATTTGTAGGTTTACTCTTTAACTTCGAACACCGAGTTAAGGGCTTTTCGTATAAGTCGAGGTACGACATAAACGAGCCTAACTTGTTGAGTTCTTGAAGTTAGCCCAAGATAGACTCCGAGTTAAATAATATTTCGTATAAGTCGAGGTACGACATAAACGAAACTTACTCGTTGAATCTTAGTGGTTTATTTCGAGTTTGTTTTAAAGGCCATTTTTAATTGTTGTTTTAGGCCTTATAAACAACTTGATTTTGAAACGAGCTTGACATAAGTCAAGTCAATATATTCGGCCTTTAGTTTAGATCATATACCCTTGGCCTTATATATCGGACAATTATAAGCAGAAAAGAAAAAGATTTATTTTAAGTAATTGCATTACATCATACGCTTTACATATCGCAATTTACTTTAGCATACGCATTTAATTTCGTGCATTCATACGCTTTACTTTCCGCACCTTACTTTAGCATACACACTTAATTTATTGCATACACGTTAGCACACAACGTGTGGTTCGTCCTTTTGACTAAATGACTTACCCTTTCGAGTGGTTCGTCCTTTCTCACTAAGTGACTTACCCCGACTCACATTTATATATATTGCTGCTTCAGCTATCTTATATATATTTGTTTGTCTCTTTGGTCTAGTACTGTAATATACTAGTCCACCACCTTTTCTTTATTAAACAGGGATTTAAAGTCGTAGTACTTGTTGTCTACACTTTGTTGTGAGGTGAAAGTGAAGTGAGGTGATCCTTGTTCTAAGACCCAAGTCCTAGACACGCCGACGGGGAGTTGGGTGTCTTTGCACCGTGAGGAAAAGGAAAGACCCAAGACCTAAGACCCAGATCCAAGACCTACATTGTAGTAGAGGAACATAGTCTACGCAGGGATTTTTACGTATCTTTGAGGAGGTAAAGGGGAAGTTACATTCCAAGATAAGGTCGTAAGGGACACTACGTGACTGTGAAGAGGTAACGGGGAGTTACGCTCTAAGACCAGTTCGTAGGGGTACTACTTGCCTGTGAAGAGGTAACGGGGAGTTACGCTCTAAGACCAGCTTGTAGGGGTTCTACTTTGATTGTGAGGAGGTAACGGGGAGTTACGCTCCAAGATAAATCAAGTAGGTTTTGCTTTGTATTTTGAGGGGTTAACGGGTAGTTAAGGTCCAAGATAAATACTAAGTGTTGTAAAAGGCTTCTCCGCCACTATAAGGATTACATCTTTTTATAGTGCAAAATCTCGAGTTCAGGGAGGGACTCGGGGACTGGACTAGGGGTGAGCGGATCCGTTAGGGGATTGCGCCATCGCAAACCAGGATAAAAATTCCGTTGTGTACTCTATTTCTTTTCTCTGCTTTTATTTTCCGCATTTATATTACTAGTTGACTGGTAATATTTTAAAAAGAGAAAAGAAAATTTTAAAACGCCAAGCTCAATTTTTAAAACGGTATTAAGCTATTCAACCCCCCTTCTAGCTTATACCCCCATTTCGGGCCTAACAACATGGTTGTATACAAACTTAATATAGGTAATATCAAAATTAAAATAATGAAATTTTTATTAGACCCAATTAAAATGGAAACTTATATTAATAAATATTAATTTATTGATATATATATATATATAGGGTAGGGATCTAGAGAAAACTTTTTATATAGGAAACTTAAGAAACCACCATATCAACCGTTGATTTTAAAAAAAGATTCGATCTAAGATTTTAGATTATTAACATATATAAATTACACTAAGTATTCTACAAAATATTAATATTAAAATTTATATATTCTACTAATTATTTTTATTTAGATTATATTAATACCTAGGGAAATCTTAATAATTTTAATATATTTTTATATAATTTCAAAATTATTAATTAGTACAATATCTATTATAATATTTAGTATGGTTGAACACTTAATATAATCTAAAAATAAGTGTTCAACCATACTAAATATTATAATAGATATTGTACTAATTAATAATTTTGAAATTATATAAAAATATATTAAAATTATTAAGATTTCCCTAGGTATTAATATAATCTAAATAAAAATAATTAGTAGAGTATATAAATCTTAATATTAATATTTTGTAGAATACTTAGTGTAACACTTAATAGAATCTGAATAATTTAATAAATTTTATTAGAATTCTAATATAAATATTAGTTGAATACTTGGTAGATTTTAAAATCTTAGTAGATTTTAATATTTTTATTTTATAGAATACTTAATGCAAAACACTTAGTTGTATAATTCTAACATTAATATGTAAAAGAAAATCTTGTCGAATTTGTACATAAATAGATTATACAGTAGAACACTTAATAAAATTTTAATATTTTAACACTTAATGGAATTCTAATAATATTTTAAATATCGGTGATGTGTCATATTTAGTAGACTACTTAATAAAATAGTTAGTATAACACTTAGTGAAATCTTAATTAAAATAATATATATATATATATATATATATATATATATATATATATATATATATATATATATATAGGGTAGTGTTCTAGGGGGAGAACCGGGCAATCAAGAGAACTGGGAGAATCCATCTAGACCATTGATTTATTATTAATCAAATCTATTTAATTCATTTTGATATAATGGCAGAATTGTAAATATCTCAAAAATCATGGCCATGTACAAGGTTAAATCTAGATACAAATTAGTCATCAATCAACAAATATGAAAAGTATCATTGTCAATTTTGATACAATCTATCAGAACTTTTTTTATTTTTGTTAAATATAATAATATATTTTATATTAACGTATGTAATCAAACAATGAAATTTATCAATACAACAGTCATTAGAACCCTAGAAAACATATAGTACTCAAGATAACATAAAACATTACTTTTTTTAATAGAATCTTTTTTATTTATATCAACTAAAATATTGAGTTTTTATATTGACGTGTGTAATAAAACACTGCAATTCTTCATCCCAAACACCATTAGAACCTTTAAAAACTATTACTCAAGGTAATACATAACCTATAAATTAATATTTTTTTGTTCTTCATATATTCTAATACGCGTTCTATATTTTTTTCTTTCATATATGTTATTCATATGTTCTAATAAACGATCTACAAATTCATTGTACAGGGTGATTCTTCATAAGAGAGACTAGGTTCTTGATACAGTTCAACCAAGTTTGTTGGCTAATGTCAAAGCTACACTATCAAAGGATAAAGAAAGGATCAGTATATATACAATAACATGATGACGATTCTTTGCAAATAATTTTAGAGACTTTGATTCTTAATATACGATTCAAGCCAAGTATGTTGATTGATATCAATATATTAAAGAGGAGGTAGTGCCAAATTTATCCTATGAGGATTGAATTTTGTTTGGTGATGATGCTAGTCAAAGTTTTTCTATTTGTTCCAAGAACTTTCAGTTATAACGATCGATTATTGAGGATATAATTGGGCATGCTTCTTTTCTAGTCTTACATCATCCAACTGATTTTTCTCTTACTCACTTCATCTAGTAGGCTAGTTGTGCAGATGGTGTTGAACCGATATATATTTTATATGGTGACATGGTTTTGGTGTGCATCATATATTTTGCTTTAATATCCTGAATTATTACTATGGTTATTTTTTTTAAGTGTTTTTATTTATACCTTCCTTTGCCCATGATGTGTTTGAATGAAGTAATGGGATTCTATAAGTGGCAAAAAGAAGTCTAGTAGTAGAACATTTTATGAAGACGTTTGAACACAAGGAGGAATCAAGAAGTTCATATCAGTGGCATGCTCCAATTATTGTTAATTTTTATTTTAGTTTTCAATTTTTCCTAAATACTTGACAATAGTTGTCCTTTTTAACTAACTAACTTCTTTGTTCGAACATGTTTATAGTTTGTACAAAAGCCATCCTAAGATTCTCCAAAAGCTATAAGAGATGGTTCATAACTAGTGGTTCAGTTTTAGTAATCTACTTTTGTATTAGTTTTTGTCTTGTATTGTAATAGTATCATCAAATTATTCCTGCAAAAATGTTGTACAATTTGGTGGCCTAAATTCTGATATTGCAGTGAGCCAGTTGTTGAATCAAATCAAGCCTACCTTGTATTAAATGCTTGTCGTGTTTAAGCATTTCTAGATTCTCTGTACTAGGGCAAATGACTTAATTTATCTCATGTATCTTTGCATTTAGAAGCATGTTTCTGTTGTAGTTTCAAAGTGTAAATATTGTAAGTCAAAAATAAAGAATGGTAGACGATTCTAGTTGGTGAATCATGCAACAAATCAAGAAGACTTTGGTTGAATAAGAAGTTGCAGAATGGAATTGTTTCTAAGTCAAGAAGCCGATCGAGAAGTCATCCTGGTAGAGAAGTCAATAAATGAATGGTTAGAGAAGTCAAGAAATGAATGGTTAGAGAAGTCAAGAAATGAATGGTTAGAGAAGTCAAGAAATGAATGGTTAGAGAAGTCAAGAAAAACAAGTCGAGAAGTAAGCAAATTGAAGCTATTCGAGAAGTCAATAAATTGAATCTATTCGAGAAGTCAAGAAATGTGAGTTTTCGAAAAGTCTGTTGAGAAGTGAAAGACAGTGTAATCAAGCCAATCGAGAAGTCTAATCTAATCGAGATGCCATCAAAGAACTTCATGCATTCGAGAAGTCTAGCCAATCGATAAGTGATCAAGCAAAGGACTAATCCAGAAGTCTCTTGAGTACTCGACTGTGTAACATATTCCAAGAGTTCTCGAATGATAGAAATACTGAGTGTTCAGATGTTTTAAATGAGCTAATTTCAAGGAAACTTGTAGAAGAACAAGATAAATATATTGAAGCTTTGTCGTTACAGGATTAATCAAAATTGGAATGATAGATACAAGTCTACAAAGAAGCTTAGAAGAAGAACAAGGCAAATGACAGAAGGGATAAGGCTGGAAGCAAAAGGACTGTCATAGTATGTGTTAGCTAGAAATAGATAGTAGTCAAATGTAAAGTTATTTTTATCTATTTCTAGTTTTAGTTTAACTGATTAGTGAGTGCATGTGCCAAGAGACATGTTATCTATATATAATTGTACATCCTCATTAGTTAGAGGAGAGTTGAATATTTTGTTCAAGTATTCATACCTTTTTTTCTTCTAAGAACAAGAAACTGTAATTCACTTTGAATTTCATATTGTAGCAAGTTCATTCTAATACACAATTAGATTGAAAGTTAATTCTCTGTTTTTTTTATATATCCGCATTTATAATTAAGTAAACACATGTGAATTGATAAAGTAATAAACATAACCAAATAGTTCATCTTGTTGTAAGAAGAAAAAGAATTTGAAGTTATACATTCACCCCTCTATAAACTTCTGTAACTCTAATTCCTAATAAGTGGTATCAAAGCTCAAGCTGTTGACATACAAACAATAAAAAGATCAAGATGAGTTCATAGAAGCTAAACAATATTAAGATTCCTCCATTTGACAGAGAACACTACATATTATGGAAAAAGAAGATGTTAATTCATCAAGACTGCAAACTACATATATCTTGAAATCTTGAAGAATGGACCATTCATTCCAGTGACACTTGTTCATGAAATAACCAGTGGCTCAGAAGTGATACCATCCACATGGGTACCAAAGGATCTATGTCAGTACATTGACACTGAAAGAGAAAAAGTGGCTCTTGACAACAGTCTCATGCTAATCCTTACCGAGTCTCTAGACATGGTCATGTATAACAATGTTGTCAAGTGCACCATTTCCAAACACATTTGGGAAACCATAGAGCTACTATGTGAAGGCATAGTGGAAGTAAGAGAAAATCAAAAATAACTGTTGGTCTCACAATATGAAACATTTATGTCAAAAACAAATGAAGGCATAACTGAGGTCTTTGAGATGTTTAAAAAACTAATCAATGAACTGTAGTTACATGGAAAGGCCTATGAGACAAAAGAAAAGAATTTGAAGTTTTTGTTAACTCTTCTAGAGAACTTGGAACATAAAATTGATGTTATAAGAGAAGGAAGAGATTTAAAAAAAAAATTCATTGAAAACTCTGTATGGAATATTAAAGACATGAATTGGAGTACTTTCAAACGAAGTCCATTCTAGGAAACAGAGGAAAAATGGCAAATGTCTCTAGTGCTCTAATTATCAAAGAACCAATGAAGGTGGAAAAAGCTGGTACAAGTCAAAAATTGAAGTATGAATAAAGTGTTGAAAAAGACAAATAAGAGCAGGAATCTGTCAAAAGTGAATATGAGGATGATGAGTTCTACACTCTTGAAGAGATTGAAAGCATGGACAAAAAATCTATGGCTTTCATGACTAGAAAGTTTAGAAACTTGAGGTTTAAGAAAAATAAAAGTTTCAAGCTAAAACTAAAATTTGGATCTTCAAGTAAAGGAAAGGCTCTCAAGAGTAACTTCAAATGAGGTTACAAGACTGGATCTGTTAAAAGGTCAAAGATAAGATGCTACAACTATGATGAATTGGGATACTTTTCTACTAAGTGTAAGAAACCAAAAGCAGCTAAAAAGGACAAAGACTACTTGGAGTTGGAAGCCAAGTATGAAGCCCTGTTAAAGAAGCAAACTGGTAAAGCATACATTGCTGAAGGTAAATGCTGGAATGATACTGATGAAGAAAAGGATGAAGAATATGGAAATTTGGCCCTCATGGCTAAATCAGATGAAGAAGCATCAACCTCAACAAGTCAGGTACCGATCCTAACTTTCATTGACATGTCAAAGTCTCAATATAAGAAAACTATGGAAGAATTAAGTGTTGAAATGTTTCATATCCATACTAGTATGAATGCTGCTTATGAAGAAATTGATAGACTATTAAGAGCCAATGATGAATTGAAAGTTAATAATGAACAGTTAGAATTATCCTTGGTTGACAAGAAATCCATGAAACAAGAGAATGAATACTTAAAGAACAAAGTCACTTGCTTAGAACAGATTGAGAAATTCTTGAGAGATCAAATCTCTAAAAATGAATTGAAGATAAAGGCCTATCACAATTCATCTATAACACTCCAAGAGTTTCATGAGAAACATCAAGAGAATTCTAAGGTTGGAGTTGGGTTTGACTATGATAATCTTGAGAAGAAAAAGTCTGTCAACAAAATGCAAGAAAACTGAGTATGTTGGAAATCTTCACATTTTGCAAAAATGTTAATGCTCCAATTTTTATGAAAGCAACTGTTGAGTTCGATAACGTCAGTATGGTCATCAAACAACAGTTGAATGACAAGGATAAATTAACAGCTAAAAGTGATGTGCCTTCTATTGAAATAGAAGATCCAGTAGTCAAGACCAAGTCCATCCCTGTTAAAAGAAAATTAAAAGAAAATTCCTAGAAAAATGATACCATGCATATTAAAAAGAAAAAGGCAAATAGAAATGGTAAAGTAGGTATCAACAAACACACTAACTATGAACCTATTCACAATACTCCTAAGAAGATTTGTAAAAACTATGGTTTAACAAATCACCTTACACATGTGTGCAAGAAACCTGTTATTGATAATGCTGATTTTGTTTGTGGCCATGTGAAACCCTTGATGCATGATAATCATAAATTCTGTGACAAATATGATTGTATGCCATGCAACTTGAATGTTATGAATACTTGTTTTAGACTAAGGAAATAGTTTATTAAAGGTTGTATCAGTCAACATCTAAAAAACAAAACTGCTAGAACTAAGTATGCCAGTCCAGTCAAGAACGAAAAACACTACATGTCACCTAGAAATGCATTTAGTTCAGGAAGTAAAACTCAAGTGAAAACTCAAAAACTAAAAAATGAAAACAGGCATGATCAAGTGATTGAGACTGCTAAGAAGAAAAATGACATTCATTTGAGTAAGGAAAGAGGACCCAACTTAGTTTGGGTACCAAAGAAAACTTGATATTGTTTTATTTGCAGGGCACAGGTAAGAAAAAAAGGTTATGTGGATCTTGGACAATGGATGCTCAAGACACATGACTGGTGATAAAGCCCTGCTGTCATAATTCTAGGAAGAGGCTGACCCAATGGTAAACTTTGGAGACAATAACATTGGTTTCACTATGGGATATAGCAAGTTGATTCATGGAAATGTTGTCATTGA
Source organism: Oenanthe sinensis (assembly GCA_028671895.1). Taxonomy (NCBI): domain Eukaryota; kingdom Viridiplantae; phylum Streptophyta; class Magnoliopsida; order Apiales; family Apiaceae; genus Oenanthe; species Oenanthe sinensis. Next base: position 26,950,547 of record CM053806.1, read on the forward strand.
AGATGTAGCTTTGGTTAGTGGTTTGAAGCATAACTTATTGATCATCACTCAATTCTGCAAAAAAGACTTAAAGGTGGAGTTTGATAAAGAATTGTGCCTCATATCATACATAAAAACCAAAGAAATTGCTCTACAAGGAGTAAAGAAAGGAAGCCTGTTTGTAGCAGATTTGAACTCTGCAAACAAGGAAATAATTTGTTGTTTCTACACCAAGGCCTCTGAAAGAGAAAGCTGGCTTTGGCACAAAAGGCTATCTCACTTGAACTTCAAGAATCTTAATTCTCTAGCTAGAGAGTTAGTGAAAGACCTGTCTTCACTTGAATTCTGCATAGAAGGATTGTGTGAGGCATGTCAAAAAGGAAAAATGAAAAGGTTAAGTCACAAAAGTAAAGAATTCACTTCAATAACAAAACCATTGCAATTGATTTACATGGATCTTTTTGGACCAGTAAATGTAATATCAATGTCCAAGAAGAGATATGCACTTGTCATGGTGGATAACTTCTCTAAATACACATGGGTGAAATTCTTGCACTCAAAAGATGAAGCTCCTGAGTTAATTATTAAAAATTTGAGGAGATTGGACAAATGCCCTACACATGTTGTGTCTATAAGGAGTGATAGTTAGACATAATTCAAAAATACTACATTAAGTGAATTCTGCAAGGAAAATGGAATCACTCTCCAATTCTCAGCTCCAAGAACTCCACAACAAAATGGAGTTGTTGAGAGAAAAAACATGACTCTTATTGAAGCTGTAAGAACCATGTTAGCAGAAGCAAATCTTCTAACTAGTTTTTGGGCTGAAGCTGCAGAACTGCATGGTATACTCAAAACAAGACTCTCATTACAAAACCTGTTGGAAAGGCCCCTTATCACATCATGATAAACAGAAAACCATCTATCAAGTACATTCATGTGTTTGGAGCAATATGCTTTGTACTCAAGGATGATGCTGACCATCTTAGGAAGTTTGAAGCCAAGGCATATGAAGAAATTTTTGTAGGATACTCATTGGATAAAATTATCTACAGAGTATATGTGATTGATCAACAATAAGTAGTGGAAAGTACAAATGTGACTTTTGATGACTTCTAGTTCCTAGTCATGAGTCTTAAAGGAGAAAACTGTGACACTTTGAGATTTGAGAATGAAATGGAAATGGAAGCATCTAAAAATGAAAAGGATGAAATTGCACATGAATTCTCACATGTGGAAATTTCACATGGTGTAAATGAAGAGAGAAATACTGAGGATTTCAGTCACATTCAACTTGAGAATTCTCCTCACAATCCTAGCATACACTCAGGGGGAGCTTCTTAAAGATCAACAAAAAATGAAAATAATTCGAATCAGGAAAAAATAAGTTCAAATTCAAGAGGTGTGGCTCATGAAATAAAATGGAATAGAGCCCACACTGCAGATCAAATAATTGGCAATCCAGGTATGAGAACAAGAAGAGCAACTATAAATGAGTGTCTGTATGCATGCTTTCTGTCTTAAAATGAACCTAAGAAGATTGAAGAAGCATTGTTGGATCCAGACTGGATTGTGGCCATGCAGCAAGAGCTAAATCAATTTGAGAGAAACGATGTTTTGACATTGGTGCCACCTCCAAAAGACATATCAATTAGCACAAAATGGGTCTATAGAAACAAAATGGATGAACATGGAATTGCCACAAGAAACAAGGCAAGGTTGGTTGCAAAAGGCTATTAACAAGAAGAAGGCATTGACTATGATGAGACTTGTGCTCCTGTTGCAAGACTGGAAGCAAAAAGACTTTTCCTAACCTTTTCAGCACATTCAAATTTTATGGTTTATCAAATGGATGTAAAGTGTGCATTTCTAAATGATGAATTGGAAGAAGAGGTCTATGTACAACAACCTCGTGGCTTTGAAGACTCCAAGTTTCCTGATTTTGTCTACAGGCTTTTCAAAGCATTGTATGGATTCAAACAAGCCCCTAGAGCATGGTATGACACACTATCAAATTTCTTACTGGAAAATCAGTTCACAAGAGGGACAATTGATAAAACACTCTTTTACAAGAAATATGGTGATGACATCATTCTTGTTCAAATCTATGTAGATGATATCATCTTTGGTACTACAAATGAAAAGTTGTGTCAAAGATTCTCAAAGCTCATGCAAAGTGAATATGAAATGAGCATGATGGGAGAGCTCAATTATTTTCTAGGCCTTCAAATAAGTCAAAGAACAGATGACATCTTCATAAGTCAAACCAAGTACATCAATAACTTTCTAAAGAGGTTTGATATGCAAGATTGCTCACCTGCCAAAACTCCAATGTCTATAGCTATCAAGTTTGATGAAGATAAGAAAGAAAAAAGTGTAGGCATGAAGACCTATAGAAGAATGATTGGATCTCTGCTATATTTAACAGCTAGTAGACCAGACATCATGTTTTCTACATGTCTGTGTGCAAGATTTCAGGCCAATCCAAAAGAATCTCATCTCATAGTTGTCAAAAGAATTCTGAGATATCTCAAAGGAATACCTCATATGGGATTATGGTATCTAAAGGAAATAGGATTCAACCTAGTTGGATATTCTGATGTTGATTTTGCTGGATGCAGAGTTGATAGAAAAAGCACCACTAGAAGCTGTCAATTCCTTGGACAGGGATTGGTATCATGGTTTCGCAAAGAAGCAATAATCAGTTTCAACTTCTACAGCTGAGGCTGAATACATAGCTGCAGGAAGTTTGTAACGCCCCCAAATCTGGGGTCAGGGATTTGAGTCGTCATGTCACCATCCAATCATTTAAAACCTGTAATACTCAATAATCCAATGAAATCACATCATAGACTCCTCTCTCTTACATATACAAGTTACAGCCTTAGAAACGATATACAACAAGTATCGTTACTTATTCCAAACCAAATGTACTTATCCAGGATCTCACGCTATCAATGATAACCTCTACTGAAGTGACATTAATAAATAGATCACTAATGAAAACCTATCCATATTACTTCTATTGCGTAATGTTGTACTAAACCATCTCAAAGGTGAATCTCCTACTTTGTTTCCTCTAAGTATGGAGCCAATCAAATGCATTATGACTTTCTCTGAAAAATTTAACATAAAGAAAGAGTGAGCGAAAGAATGCTCAGCAAATTATCCACCCAAGTATCTATGTGACTCTCATAAAAAAATATGATAATCACTACTATCTCAACAGTATAACATAAGGTTACCGGTATAAGGTAAGCATAACAAAGTATCTTTCGACGATACATATAGTCGGAGTTTTCTGTCAAAAGTATTTATACTTAACATGAAGTTTAGAATAATATAATCCGAATAATTAAGTTCAATATATAAAATAAGACACTATCAAATATAGTGTTACCACTCTTTCATACTTCCTCTGAAGATTTTGAGATAAAACCCAATGAACTTATTACATTCACAGTTTTGAAATAATATTATCAATAACTTAGCAAAATAACATCAACTATAGCTTTGCTAAAATCTCATAAATATATTAAATACACAATTCAATATACTGGAATAATAGTTGCTTTTCATCATAAGCAAATCAAATCACTTTGAACCATATCATTTGTAAGGTTTAAAATCCAGTAAAATATTTTAAAGATTTATAAACTGTTTGGTGTACCTCATGTACCCGCTTAAGTTTTCAAAATAACTCTTCGTCAAAACATCTCAGATGAGTAAGGAGAAATATCAAGATATTAATTACTGACAACACTATCGGTAACTTAGCTCATAGGCTTTCATTATGATGTTGCAACACAATTCTAATTGGAAGATGGGACTGTATCTGGAGCCTTTCACACGCTACTATCGTACATGCACGATGATTAGTCACAACCTACGAAAGCTCTTATTGTTTCTCTACATGTAGAAGGGGGATCCGACGGAAATTCTACCACCCTTGAGAATCACCCTAGACCTCATATGGGCTAAAGTGTTGAACCGTGTGTCACTCAGTCTCTTACGTTGTATCTCCTAGTCTACTGGAACAATCTGTAAACCTGAAACAGGAATTTAATCCTAGTTCCCCAAGTATATCATACTTGTTAATAGATTCATCTATCTAACTTGGAATCGGAATTTAATCCTAGTTCCCCAAGTATATCATAATTGTTAATAGATTCACTTGTCTCTGGTATTGTTACTTCCAGAATATTTGAGTAAGTAATAATATCAAAATGCAGGTGTTCTCGAAATTATCCTTTTATCCTGGCCAACGTGGCTCGTCAAAACAGTGCATCTAGAGTTGACTTTTCTTCGGATTACTATTACGTGACTCGCATTCCAATATTTTTAATAAATCAGAAAATTCATAATTAAATACGAAACTACCTCAAGTAGCTTCTTGAGTATTTGTAATAATTATAAAAAATATTTAGATTTGGAACACATGAGTTTAACTTGGTGAAAAACATTTTAAAAGTCGAGTGAACTACGGGGTTTTACTATTTACACCACTTTCATTAAAACCTTGATTTCTCTCAAACCGTTAACTCAATCAATGCATCGTTTTCTTGTGGATGATCTAGAGAATATCTAGAATACAATACATCCAAATTTTGGCCCTAGACAGAGAACTCTGTTTCCCAAATTTACTGAACAAGGCAGTAGCTTCTTTAGTGAATATTGTCATCAGGTAACTTTGGTTTTGACATTTATATAAAATCGAAATATTAAAATTTTAAATGAACCCTTTTTGGTAATCTTACTAACTGTCCAAGGTATATATCATCCAAGTTTCATAATTTGAATCAACTCTTAAATAGTCCAATAATAGTCCCAAATGGATATTAAAGGAGCAATTTGGTTCAATCGAACTACTTTCACTAAATCGGGTGTTTCTCTTAACCCGTAAATCGTTTCGACATGATTTTATACCAAAATAAACTACAAAACAAGATCTAACATTTCCTGGGCAGTGGTGTCCAGAAATAAATTATTGATAGTTCATAAAGATTATTCAAAACAGGCCTATATGCGAACGGACATTACGACTGCTATAATCGTAACGATTCCCGAATTTAACTATGTTAATTCCTTTTAATATCAACCTATGTTAATTCCTTTTAATATCAACCCAATAATCAACCCAACCATCTTTACTACAAAATCAAATCATTAACTTCATGAATACACCATCAACATCAACCCATAATAATCAACCATCAAGATCCAAATATTTGAAATCCAAACTCCATGAACTAACATGTACTTGAACATAACTTTAACCTATACTTATATCTCAACATAAATCAAAGGGTGGAGTATGTTTATACCTTTCTTGAATCCTTAAACATACTAACAAGAGCTTGTAAGCCTTAAGGAAGCCTTGATCTATGCTTATGATCCTTAAACTTGCAAGAGAAATCAAGAAATAAGTTAGTCATTTTCAGAGTTACTATTTACCCTCATCTTTGAGCAAGGATTTGGCTATACTATACTAATTTGATGGCCATGAAATTTTGAACATACTTTAGTTATGAATTATGGAAGCTATGGTCAAAATCTTGTGATTTTTGAAGCTGTAGAGCTTTGGTTTTTAATTTCTTTTCTCTTTTTCTCTTGTTTGGGCCGAATGGAATGAAGAAATGGGGGAGAGAGCTTTTTCTACTTTGATTGTGTTTTGTGTTGGTGTATTTGTGTTTGTATAATGTGTATGTATTGTTACATGGCTGAATTCTAACACAAATATGGCTTGGTGGAGTGAAAGGTCAAGGCCAAGTACTAATAAAGTTTCATGAATTAGGGATCACCTTTCCCTTTTCCATATTTTAGGGAACTTGGTTCCTTATTGGTAATTGGATGATCTAGTTGGTTTGGTTGGTCTCTAACTCTCCTAGTTTGCATGGAAATTCTCATTAGTCTCTTATCATCCATCACATAACCATTAATTCTAAATAATTTTATTCAAAACAAACCATTGGGTTTCTAAATTGTAATCCTCCATGTTGTAATATAATTCTCGTATTCTTAATATTTCGTAATTTTCGAAACAAATAGTAAAACTGAAAATCTTCAGATTTTGACGGCTTTTGCATTCACTCATTTTCTTCATACAACAACATTACATCCTCGAATTTCCAATATTCCATCACTTGCTTAGTGTGGGCTAAAAAGTTTTTCATAATCCGTAGAATCACTATTCATCAAGGTCGTTTATAAATTTAAAAAAATGCATCAAAAATACGATTTATTATAGTCTACCCTCCTTAAAAGGATTCCGTCATCGGAATCTAAACAAAAGTAACTAAGGTTTGTCTCTTCAACCTTTTGATTCATCCATACACTCTTTCTAGTGTTGTGGTTTTGTTTATCCACACTTTCTCTTTTTGGTCATTGACCCCTACCGGTCGTAAGCCATATTTGGTTACCATCTATACTATTTCTTATTCTAGCACGCGTCTAGCATCCACATTGTTCTTTTGTAATTCGGACATAGGGATTACAAGTTTTTTTTTATATTATAAATATTACGAAATTGCGCCAACGTATATGCATCTTCCTTTTTATGCTTCAGGACCTACCAGCTTTAATATCCTCGAGCTTAATTGCTCTTTTCTGCCAAATCTCGTTACCACTTTCCGTGATAATGTTTCTAGAAATGTGAAGTTTCTCACTTTATGCTTTTTTTCTTTTCTGATTTGATTAGCATCCCTGCGGGTTGAAGGGTTTCGGGCATGAAAACGCAGCGGAATTAACGTAAAAATAATATAAAAAATCGAAACCCAATCGCAGGATCCATGTATAACGTTGGATGATTATGGTGAAGAAGTCTGTACCTTAACAAAGCTTTCGTATGCTGTTTAATGGAGGTCCAGAAAGATGAATCACAGCAGTCCTTTGTTGCAAAGATTTGCTCTCTAAAGAAGTCCACACGAACGCCCGATCGTCCTACGATCACCGGAGTCGGTACTAGCCGAATTGTTTGCCTCTTGCCTCTCTCTCTCTATTTCTCTAGCCTCTCTTGATGTTGAGCAGCTAGGGTTTTTTCTCTAAAACTAAATTTGATGATTCAACCCTAATATTATACATCATTATGTATATATAGGGGAGAGAGAGATTTTGGGCCTAACCCTAATCCATGTGATTTCCAAAACCCATTATGACTTTGGGTTATTATTATTATTAAATCTGAATTCTAATATAATTAATCAAGTCCCACTTAATTAATTCAATAATTAAATTCGAATAATAATAATACTTATTAAATCCGAATTCTAATATAATTAATCAAGTCCCACTTAATTAATTCAATAATTAAATTCGAATAAATAATAATATATTTAAATTCGTAATTTAAATAAACCTCCGTTTTGACGTTCTTTGTGTGTGACCCTTTAGGTTATTATTACGTTGGCAATAATTTTATTATCTAATAATAAAATTATAAACAATGAGCGGCATCTAGTAATACATCATTGCTACCCAAGTAACAATAATAATTGGTGATTCAATTAAACCTTTCGTGAATAATGTTCCATGTAATATAATCCCTTTAACCTTATATTATAGATCAAACTCGAGGCATGTATAGTGTCATCCTCTTCAACGTTTAATCTCGGTTTCCTTGATCAATGAGTAGACTATTTAAACAAATCAATATTTGAGCATGGCCACGCATTTCATAGTCTCACTCAATCAAGAGGCCAATAATATTACTCCTAGAATTGGAGGGTTAAATCCTATATCTATCATTCATATTCCTCATACGATTCATAGCATACCCAATTTACACCTTTATCATTACCCGGTTAAAGGTAACTTCGAGTGTAATCAAAGTATATTAATTCTTGTATAGAAATATAATGATTTCAAGTCAGAGGATCATTACATCATTATCACAGTGAGATTTTTTATGACACTTATTAACATGTAGAATCTCACGGCGGGTCTTTCCAGTGTCATGTACTGATACATACACTTATGTTCTTGACTTTAGTATCACCATACCTATGACCAATGAGATGTGGTCATCCGTCAAAAAACATACTAGTCTTATTGCATTATTATTGTCCTTAAATAATAATACTTGACTAGGGAATTTTAGGAATAAAATACTATTCATATAATCTCATTTTTAAGTCACATACTTAAAGATATATATTACGTATTAATATTTCAAGGACATTTATTATCCTTTCAATTTATAACGCAGTAAATAAAGACATAATAAATAATAATTAAATAATCACATAAAACATAATCCTTAATTGTTTTCAATAAAACATTAAAAATATTGTCTCTAGGACACCAATACTAACAATCTCCCACTTGTACTAGAGCCAATCTCTCATGTATCTAATACCCATGGAACTAGTATGACCTTCTTGCTTCTGCTGCGACAAAGTCAGTGGATCTGCAATGTTATCATTTGTATGCACTTTACATATATGTATATCCCCTCGATTATTAATCTTATTAATTAGGTGATATCTCCTAAGTACATCCCCAAACAGCCTCTTTGGCTGCTTCGCAAGCATCAATATACCCAGGCTCTATTGTAGAATCAACAACTGTCTCAGCTGTGAACCATTCCAGCATACAACATCTCCATTTAGACAAAACACAAATCCAGACTGAGAAATCGAATCATCCTTGTCTGTCTAGAAACTAGCGTCGGTGTAACCTTTTACTACCAGCTTATCTTCTCCTCCATATACCAAGAATTAATCTTTAGTCCTCTTCAAGTACTTAAGAATATTCTTGACTGCTGTCTAGTGACCTTCACCTGGATTAGACTAGTATATACTCTGACTTAGGCCGATCATTCTTCTTGATCTATCTCTATAGATCTTGATACCTAAAATATAGGTCGCTTCGCCTAAGTCTTTCATTGAGAAATTCTTACTCGACCAAGTCTTAACAGCCTGTAAAGAAGGAAAGTCATTCCCTATTATTAATATATCATCAACATATAATTCTAGGAATGCCACATTGCTCCCACTTACCTTCTTGTAAACACATGGTTCATCTTCATTTTGAATAAACCCAAACTCTTTGACAGTTTCATCAAAATAAATGTTCCATCTCCTTGAGGCTTGTTTCAATGCATAAATGGATCAACGCAGCTTACATACCTTTACAGTATTCTTTGGATCAACAAAATATTCAGGCTGTGTCATATAACATCCATATCTTCTTCAAGGCTCCCATTTAAGAAAGCGGTTTTGACATCCATCTGTCAGATTTCATAATCATAGTAAGCAGCTATAGCAAGCAAAATCCTGATGAACTTGACCATAGCCACTGGTGAAAAAGTCTCATCATAGTCAATACCATGAATTTTCTTGAAACCTTTTGCCACCAATCGTGCCTTATAGGTCTGTACATTACCATCCATGTCGGTCTTCTTCTTGAAAACCCACTTGCACCCTATAGGTTTTACCCCTTTAGGTGAATCAACCAAAGTCCATACTTGATTAGTATACATGGATTCCATCTCAGATTTCATGGCATCCAGCCATCTCTTGGATTCTGGAGTGTTCATAGCATCTTAGTAGGTGAGAGGCTCATCTTCGTCGATAAGCATCACATCACCATCTTGAGTTAAGAGAAATCCATAATATCTCTCAGGCTCATGGTGAATCCTACTAGACCTACGAATAACCTGTGTTTCTTGAGCAGTGTTGTGGTCTTGTACATCCTGCTCAAGTTCCTCCATTGGTTCAATGTTATTTTGTGGGCCTCGAACTTCATCGAGATCTATTATCCTCCCACTATTTTTCTTCGAAAGCATTTCTCTTTTAAGAAAAACTGTAGTTCGAGCAACAAACACTTTGTTCTCGGAAGGATTATAGAATGAATAACCCTTTGTTTCAATTGGGTATCCCACAAAATTATATTTGTCTGATTTAGGTCCTAGCTTGTCAGAAGTTAAACATTTCATAAACGCTTCACATCCCCATATTTTCATAAATGACATGCTATGACGTTTCTTAGTCCATATCTCATATGGAGTCTTCTGAACCGTTTTAGTAGGAACTCAGTTAAGTGTATAAGCAGCCGTTTCCAGGGCGTAGCCCCAGAAACTAATTGGAAGATCTGCATGACTCATCATCGATCGTACCATGTCCAACAAAGTACGATTCCTCCTTTCAGAAACTCCATTCCATTGTGGTGTTCCAGGAGGAGTGAGTTGTGATACAATACCACACTCTTTTAATAAACTCTTAAATTCATGGCTTAAGTATTCACCTCCACAACCAGATCATAGAGTCTTAATACTTCCGCCAATTTACTTTTCTACTTCAGCTTTGTATTCTTTGAACTTTTCAAAAGAATCGGATTTGTTCTTCATAAGATACACATATCTACTGAAATTATCAGTAAACGTGATAAAGTAGTAAAAGCCACATCTTGTCATAGTACGCATAGGACCACATACATCACTATGTATAAGTTCTAATCGTTCAGTGGCCCTTTCACCTTGTCCAGTAAAAGGAGATTTAGTCATTTTTCCAATGAGACAAGGTTCGCATGTTTCGTATGATTCAAAGTCAAACTTATCCAAGTATCCATCCTTATGTAACTTGGAAATGCGCTTCTCATTTATATGGCCTAAACGACAGTGCCAGAGGTATGTTTGATTTGAGTCATTTATTTTAAGACGTTTGTTATTCACATTATAGATATGAGTGTCTAAATCAAGAACATATAAACCGTTAAATAAACGTGCAACCCCATAGGTAACATTATTCAAAGAAAAGGAACAACTATTGTTCTAAATTAAAAATGCAAAACCTTTCTTGTCTAAACAAGAAACTGAAATAATGTTTCTGCAAATTGCAGGCACGTAAAAACAGTTCTCAAGTTCTAAAATAAGCCTAGTGGGCAATGATAAATAATAAGTCCCTACAGCTAAAACAGCAACCTTTGCTCTATTGCCAACTCGTAGGTCGACCTCTCCTTTAGCCAAAGTCATACTCCTTTATAGTTCATGTACATTTATACAAATGTGAGAACCACATCCAGTATCCAATACCCATGATGTAGAAGTTGACAAATTGACCTCTATAACATAAATACCTGAATCAGAAGCTTGACTAGCCTTCTTCTTCTTCAGATCCTCCAAATAAGCATGACAGTTTCTCTTCCAATGACCTGGTTTACCATAGTAGTGACAATCACCCTTTGCAACAACACCCTTAGGCTTTAAAGCCTGTTTGCGATTAACCTTTGGCTTGGGACCAGAAGCAGATCCAATCGTCTTCTTTCCCTTCCATTTGCCTTTCCTATTAGCCTTACCTTTGTTATCTACCATCAACATGGCAGCAGGTTCAGCCTTTTCACGTTGGTTTCAGTAGTTCGTAACATGGCCAACAATTCAGTGGGTGTTTTGTCTATCTCATTCATATTGTAGTTCATAACAAAATGAGTATAGTTGCGGTTCAAAGATTGCAAGATTAAGTCAATCTGAGCTTCCAAACCAATCGGGAAACCCAAAGTATCAAGATACTTAATATAACCTATCATCTTCAGAACATGTGGCTCAACAGGTTCACGCTTTCCCTGTTTGCAAGCATACAGTGCTTTGCTCGTGTCGAACCTTTCTTGACGAGCTTGTCCCTCAAACATTCTTTGAAGGTGTTCAATCATCTCATAAGCATCCATATGCTCATGTTGTTTTTGAAGCTCAACACTCATGGTTGCCAGCATGAGACATGCAATATCATTCACATCATCAATATGCTTCTGATAAGCATTTTGCTGAACGCGAGTTGCATTCTCAGCAGGAGGAGCAGGTGAAGGAATTTCAATGACATGGAGCTTACGCTCTTGCCTGAGGACAATCCTCAAATTCCTATACCAATCCAGGAAGTTAGTTCCTGTCAGCTTGTCCTTCTCAAGGGTTGCTCGTACGGAGAAAGTATTTGTATTGTTTTCCATTTAAATATCTACAATGTTTAAAATGCATAAAATAAACATTAGATTGTCTGAGTTATTTATTATGTTCAAATGATTATGATATATTCATAATATATCTCCCACTATTTTTACCAAATTAATAGCCCTTACTATTAATTTGGAAAGTATATGCCATAATTCTTTCTAGTGAGCCAAGATCCATATTTCGTCATGTCCTAAGTCAACCACTAGAAGTCCTTAAAAAATGATTATTTAGGTAGACAACAGCTGTCAATTATATCATATATAATTCTTGGATAGTTTGGTGAACAACGATTGATCTTATCTATCTAATAGACTTTTAACCAAACTCTATGCTTCTAAGTTCATAATGGTTGAATATAACCGTTTATTTTCACCTTATTATGACGACTCAGTTAAGTTAGACCCAATGATACAACGGCCGAATATAACCGTTTATATTCGTCGCATCTCACCACGATAGATAGGAGTCCCCTGCCACTGACAGTCCTTCCCCTAATCGATCTAGGATTCGATGAGTGTTCATTCATTGGAAAGCATCCGAGTAAAACTTAATATTTTGTTAAGGGGTTTAGAAAATTTATAACAATCATGATCACATCATAAAAAGGTCCTCAATTTTTCCTTGAACCAAATATTTCAAATTGACATCTTAAATTGTTCATTTCCCAGGTAGATAGAGGATACCAATGGTCACACTTAAAACCCATCAGCCTTACGAATACGCAAATCCGTTTTTGTCAGAAAATCCCAGTTATAGATATCAAAATCAATATTTAATTCCGTGTTTTAAAAATCCATATTTTATAAACACAAGAATCTCATGATCGTTTGTTAATTTTAAAATCTTGAATCGTTACAGATTTTATCTTTCTTAAGCAGACATGGCATGAGTGTCGTATCTAATACATACATCATTCCAACACATACATATCTACACATGCATTCATATACATATATGTATTGTGCATAAATTAAACGTGTTTGGTTATGGCCCCATCCTATGTGATATTTCCAAGCTAATGGAATTATCAAAGTCAATCTATGGTGGTTTCAAATACTACACTATTACATGTCTTTATCTTCTTCATTGCTCCATCATTTGGATTGCCTCCTAGCTTCCTTGCTTCCAAGTCTCCATTGAACAATTATATTGAATAATAAATAAATCTATTCTTATGAAATTACAAGAAGAACTCGAGTTACATTCGAGATTAACAATTACAATGAATAAACGACATGCAAGTCGTATTTAGAAACCAAAACCATAAAACAACACCACTATCCTATGGGTCTTTAGGCCATAACCATCCACCATGTTATCACATAACACATGTAATATATCTCAAATTATATAAACATATCATATAATCATATATAATAAATTTTGAAATTTCAGAAAATCAAATAAATTTCAGAAAATAATAAATCGCCGTTTCGGGGCCTGTAACGTCATCAAACGGCTTACAGACGCAAAGCTGACTTTGTCAGTATTTCTCAGTGACACGATTCCAGTCAGAAAACACATATCGTTTGCGAAAATCGGACACTGGACACAGATTTCAGAAAATCTGTCGAAGCCGTTTCAGAATTCGTATCGAATACGATTTCCATAATAAGAACAAACATGTATCATATACATACAGCAATACACACAATCATCCCATGATTATACAACACATGAATATCATATATTCAAAATCATATAAAACATATATATCAATATATAGTCATGGCATATCATATATATGTTTACATACATCGAAAAATTGTTAAACACATAACCAAATCATCCCATTATACACGTAGCTCTGATGCCATTTAAGGGTTTCGGGCATGAAAACGCAGCGGAATTAACGTAAAAATAATATAAAAAATCGAAACCCAATCGCAGGATCCATGTATAATGTTGGATGATTATGGTGAAGAAGTCTGTACCTTAACAAAGCTTTCGTATGCTGTTTAATGGAGGTCCAGAAAGATGAATCACAGCAGTCCTTTGTTGCAAAGATTTGCTCTCTAAAGAAGTCCACACGAACGCCCGATCGTCCAACGATCACCGGAGTCGGTACTAGCCGAATTGTTTGCCTCTTGCCTCTCTCTCTCTATTTCTCTAGCCTCTCTTGATGTTGAGCAGCTAGGGTTTTTTCTCTAAAACGAAATTTGATGATTCAACCCTAATATTATACATCATTATGTATATATAGGGGAGAGAGAGATTTTGGGCCTAACCCTAATCCATGTGGTTTCCAAAACCCATTATGACTTTGGGTTATTATTATTATTAAATCTGAATTCTAATATAATTAATCAAGTCCCACTTAATTAATTCAATAATTAAATTCAAATAATAATAATACTTATTAAATCCGAATTCTAATATAATTAATCAAGTCCCACTTAATTAATTCAATAATTAAATTTGAATAAATAATAATATATTTAAATTCGTAATTTAAATAAACCTCCGTTTTGACGTTCTTTGTGTGTGACCCTTTAGGTTATTATTACGTTGGCAATAATTTTATTATCTAATAATAAAATTATAAACAATGAGCGGCATCTAGTAATACATCATTGCTACCCAAGTAACAATAATAATTGGTGATTCAATTAAACCTTTCGTGAATAATGTTCCATGTAATATAATCCCTTTAACCTTATATTATAGATCAAACTCGAGGCATGTATAGTGTCATCCTCTTCAACGTTTAATCTCGGTTTCCTTGATCAATGAGTAGACTATTTAAACAAATCAATATTTGAGCATGGCCATACATTTCATAGTCTCACTCAATCAAGAGGCCAATAATATCACTCCTAGAATTGGAGGGTTAAATCCTATATCTATCATTCATATTCCTCATACGATTCATAGCATACCCAATGTACACCTTTATCATTACCCGGTTAAAGGTAACTTCGAGTGTAATCAAAGTATATTAATTCTCGTATAGAAATATAATGATTTCAAGTCAGAGGATCATTACATCATTATCACAGTGAGATTTCTTATGACACTTATTAACATGTAGAATCTCACGGCGGGTCTTTCCAGTGTCATGTACTAATACATACACTTATGTTCTTGACTTTAGTATCACCATACCTATGACCAATGAGATGTGGTCATCCGTCAAAAAACATACTAGTCTTATTGCATTATTATTGTCCTTAAATAATAATACTTGACTAGGGAATTTTAGGAATAAAATACTATTCATATAATCTCATTTTTAAGTCACATACTTAAAGATATATATTACGTATTAATATTTCAAGGACATTTATTATCCTTTCAATTTATAACGCAGTAAATAAAGACATAATAAATAATAATTAAATAATCACATAAAACATAATCATTAATTGTTTTCAATAAAACATTAAAAGTATTGTCTCTAGGACACCAATACTAACACGGGTTCCTTCTCGATACCTAAACATTTCCTCGTTCTTTGACTTAGTCCTAATGTGAGGGAGATCGATATTTTTCTAAGGTAGCGTGGCTACTCTCTAAATGGGAACTATTCTCGTATGAAATTCATATCCATAGTAAATGATTTTCCCGACTTCTCTCGATATCCAAGGTATAAACCTTTTATGAAGATCTAACCTTGCACGACATTTTAATTGAAGATCCTTTTTATCGAATATCATTGCAATAAAATGATTCGAGTGATTTGAAGATAAATAAACTCACTTCCAAATGTGTATGAGAAGAGGAAAATTTGATATGAATCAGAACAACCATATATATACTTGTGATGGAAAGTCTTTAGTATTATTTGGCTTTTTAACACATAATTGGGCGGCGTCCCACCAGACTTTTGTCACACAGACAAGAAGTCACACAATATGTATTGTCAATTCCAATCGAATGACGAATTGTCAAATATAGGTAGAAGGAGAAAATGATGTTGAAAAGATGTGAGAAGTTTTCCTCCCTTAAGGTGTTACAGAACTTTAACATAAAACAAGTCCGTACTTATTTAGGAATCCATTTTTCAAGGTCTCAAACTCACCATCCCAACTCTAGACTTCCGGCTTAATTATCTCTATGGCCTCATGTGCCTCATAAATCCTAAACTCTCTTCTGTGCAATTTAATGCTTTTATATCTCAGGTGTATATACTATAACTATCGGCTGTGATCATGAGTCGGATACCATAACAAACATTTAGAACGACCTCTAGTCCACAAGTTTTCACCTCTTTTAGTACATCGGGTCTTTCCCAATTCCCAAAAATTTCAATATATCAACACATATCATTTGCTACTTATTAATTTCCCAGAATTTAACTTTACTAAACCTAAACTCACACTATATAGAAAATAGCATACAATCTCCTTTCTCTTTCTAAGGTTAATTACACTTGCTCTTCGTTCTCTCTCTTCATCTTTTGGTAGATTAAAATATCATTTATGAAAACTATGGTCATTTTTCCAATCATTTCTTAAAATTCTATTGATTCAATCCATAAAATTTATAGATGTATTCATTGATCCAATTGACATCCTAGACTCATAATGTTCATCACACTTGTCGAATGCAACTTTGGGCAAATCATCTAGGTCCATCTCTATTTCATGATATCTGATTCTCAAATCTATCCTCGAAGAGTAAATTATTTATCCAAATTATCAGATTATCTTTATCTATGGTTAGGATATTCATTCCTAATTATAATCTTAATCAATTTTAGCAATCAACACACAGACTCATGGCGATATCCTTTTCTTTAACAATCAAAACATGTGCACCTCATGGTGACACTTTCAATCTCATCATACCTTTCTCTAATACTTCTTATAATTGAGTGATTAATCCCATTCATCTTGGTAGGTGCAAGCTTCTAATATGACTCGGATACTAGTGCTATTCATGACACTAGATCGATGGTGAATTATATAACTCTATTAGGTAGTACCTCATAAGTTCACTAATAATTACATCCTCAACCCATTAACTACTACATACTCTTTTTTTCTTTCCAAGTATTTCCTCTTTCCTACCAATCACGGTTGCCCAACAACTTATCATCCAAAGAGTAATAGACCTTTCACTTCCATCTTAATTAAAATCCCTCAGTTTGTATCTCTATCCTTGAACACAACTTCATCATTATCGTGTAATCTTAACTTGCACTATTTTATCTCTATCGTTATTTTAAACATCCATATGCAAATGATATTTTTATCTTGACATTACATATATTCTTTTTTCTCAAAAGAAATTAAATCTCTATTGAATGACACTAGTAAATATTCGTACAATATTACTATGCCTGCCTTAGTCTTGCACTCTTGAATCACCACTCGTTATGCTTCCACTTTTTTTTATTATAGCAATTCCCTAAATCATCATTAGTTAATAAGTTATATTCGTCATGACAATTTTATTTGGTCACATCATACGAGACAACCACTCAACAACTGTTGCAAACTTTAATTCATAATATTCCATACTTAGGTTATTTCGTTCTAGTCCCAAATTTTAACTTTATCCAGCTTCCCAATGTTATTTTCAAGATACACAACCTAGTTATGGTAATAGAGAGATTCACTTAAGAAGTTCATACTTACTCTCGTGAAAGCAACAATTGCTAGGCTTGACTATACACAATGATTATTCCATCGGCTCTGGTTTAGACTCAGCTCTGGGTTATAACCTTCCTGGATTTTCCCCTCAATCATAGGTCTTTGATGAATTGAACTCATGTGTAGCACTTTCTGAGGGTGAAACAACAGGTAGATGCCAAAATAGGTTGACGCTTATCCAATAAATCCTTATCACTGTTCATATCAGTAGGACTGTCATATTACTTGACAGGTTATCAAACACCACAATACGTGAGATATGCCGGATCAATATTACATATCAGGTTGTTAGCTAAGGGCAGATTTCTCACAACTTGTACCAATTTCATGTTCATACATTTATCATCTAGTACTTCCGACCGTCACTTTTCAAAACTCATGGTCTACACGATATATGGTATATTACCAAAAGGACTAGACATATTGTCCATTATGTAGTCTCAATCAAGTCACACTTAAGGATCTATAACTGTATTATGGGACCTCTTTCCCCGAACTATTTATCTCAACTAAACCATTAAATTCTCAGTGAATGTTTGGACCCCCTTTCCGGCAGAAGTCCCACCACTAGCAGAAAGAGCTTCATACCAACACCGACACACTAGCTCATTCTTACTTTTCATCCTGACTATAATATTTGGAATGCGTGGGACACCTATACTAAGGGGCTCACTTTGATCAGAAAATACTTAACATACTTAGAATATACAACTAAGGTACGTCTTAACTCCTCGTTGCGACTCTATACCGTATCAATACCATGCATCGTCTTAACAATTATCCTTGACTTCTTATCCTAAATAGAATTCTCAAAATTTTTATACTTATCCACTTGGTACAAAATATATCGTTGCCTCTTCCGAAATGGTCTAGTCAGTTTCCCGTCCAAAATCTATATCCCAAATGTCATTCATAAATCTCCTCACTACTAACTCCAAGTAGATGACCTTTTCTTAACTCATTCATTGGTACTACATCCGGTAGTCCCATTACGAACTCTACATGAGTTCTCACGTTATCTTCTTATATATGAATAACTCTTAACACTCTCGTATCAAAGTACTATAACTCATGCTCTGATACATTTCTGTAACGCCCCTAAATTCAGGGTCAGGGATTTGAGTCATCACGTCACCATCCAATCATTTAAAACCTGCAATACTCAATAATCCAACAAAATCACATCATAGACCCCTCTCTCTCACACATACAAGTTATAGCCTTAGAAACGATATACAACCAGTATCATTAGTTATTACAAACAAAATGTACTTATCCAGGATCTCACGTTATCAATGATAACCTCTACATGAAGTGACATTAATAATTAGATCAATAATGAAAACCTATCCAACTTACTTCTGTAGTGTAATGTTGAACTGAACCATCTCAGAGGTGAATCTCCTACTTTCTTTCCTCGAAGTATGGAGCCAATCAAATGCATTATCACTTTCTCTGAAAAAATTAATATAAAACAAGAGTGAGCGAAAGAATGCTCAGCAAATTATCCACCCAAGTATCTATGTGACTCTCATCCAAGAATATGATAATCACTATTATCTCAACAGTATAACATAAGGTTACCGGTATAGGGTAAGCATAATAATCTATCTTTCGACGATACATATGGTCGAGGAAAATGATTTGAAATTTTTTTTGTCATTGCCAACTGAGAAATTTGATGTTGAGCCAACTGAGAATGATCTTCTAGGTTATCTGAAGTTCATTAGGTACTCAGATAAAGTGGAGAAAGGAGCTGTGAAGTACAAGCTGGGAAAAATAAACAAGAAGTACATGAGGAAGGAGTGGTCATTCATGTTTGACACTATTTTGAGAGTGTTCACTGGCAGGAAAACAGGGTTTGACCTGATTAGCAACATTGCCTTGAAGCTGGCCTATTCATTGGCTTACAACTAGAAGCTCAATGTTAGGAAGCTGATTCTTGGGGAGCTCACAACCAGGATTCTGAACAGAGGTAATGAAATTTTCTTCCCAGGTTTTATTCAATCAATACTCAATTATAAAAATCATGCTTTGATTGAACTGCCTGAGATAAATAAAAATAGAATTGGCTACTCCAAATATATGTCAAAAATCATTTTTGCTACATTGGATAGCAGTGTTAGGAAGCTGATTCTTGGGGAGCTCACAACCAAGATTCTGAACAAAGGTAATGAAATTTTCTTTCCAGGTTTTATTCAATCAATACTCAATTATAAAAATCATGCTTTGATTGAACTGCCTGAGATGAATAAAAATAGAATTGGCTACTCCAAATCCATGTCAAAAATCATTTTTGTTACATTGGATAGGAGAACCACAATGAATGTACCTCTTCAAGTCACACATCATATGAGGAGTGTATTTGAAGAGTATCCACTTGTGTAGCCTACATATGGTTTCTTGCTTACAGTAGAGGGTCATAAGGATGCAGAAGTACCTAGTGCACCTAACCCAAGGATCCTTAACCCAACTGAGCCTATTTCTTCAAATCCATTAGTTGATAGTGAACAAACCTCCACATCCTCCCAATAGGGTGTGGTTGCAAAGAAGAAAAGGAAGAAACCTGCTGCCAAGAAGAAATTAGAAGTAGTAGTAGAAGAAACTGAGACACATGTGGTATCTCTAAAGAGGAGAAAGAAAAACAAAGAGTCCACATAAAGCCACTCTGCACCCTCCCAACAGGATGTAGAGAGTAGTAAGGGATTAGACTTGTTACTAGATGCATTCTCTCAACAGAATGTATCTATTGAAATTGGGAGCCCACCCACTCCACTCTGTAAAGAGTCAGCACCATCACATGAACACACTCCTATTGATGATAGGTGTGAAATTGAAAAGGAAACACAGGTGCAGTTAGGACAAACTATTGAAACTTCCCCATCTTCTCAGGGGGAGTTGTCAACACTCAATTCTACACACTATACCTCTACTCAGATTTTTTCTCAACCAAGCGTGCCTGGCCAGACACATGAGGCTGTTGATCATCAGAATTCTCATTTCCCTCGTGAGCCAATATCACTTGACATAGTGCATGACACTTTGCTCACCACTCAGGAACCACTTTTAGATGGTGACGGAATGCATGTTGAGGCATATCCTGATGACACTATCAAAGCCACAAGGGCTTCAGGATTTTTTACTTCAGACTCTGTGGTGGCTGAGGATGTACCATTTCCCTTTGGTCTCATTAATGAGCCATTGGAGCATCAAGTGTCTTCATAGACATTGGGTAATCTAGGGGACCTCCATACCATGTAAATGACATCCCTAGGACACTCCCCAGCATTCAAAGACTGTCTCCTAGGGAGAATTCACCTATCCATCCAGTATAAAAGGATTCATCATTGGATGATGAATTTGATGCTGAGGGGACCACTGTAACAAGTTGTACTAGCACTCACTTTATGTCACAATGGCTGAAACCTGTGCAACATGACAGGGAATCAGGACCATCATCACTTGGGTAGAATAAGAAGTTGCAGAATGAAATTGTTTATAAGTCAAGAAGCCAATCGAGAAGTCAGCTTGGTAGAGAATTCAAGAAATGAATGGTTAAAGAAGTCAATAAATGAATTGTTAGAGAAGTCTAGAATAACAAGTCGAGAAGTAAGCAAATTGAAGCTATTCGAGAAGTCAAGAAATTGAAGCTATTCGAGAAGTCAAGAAATGTAAGCTATTCGAGAAGTCTTTCGAGAAGTGAAAGACAATGTAATCAAGAAAATCGAGAAGTCTAATCTAATTGAGATGTCATCAAAGAACTTTATCCATTCGAGAAGTCTAACCAGTCGATAAGTGATCAAGCAAAGGACTAATCGAGAAATCTCTTGAGTACTCGACTGTGTAACATACTCTAAGAGTTCTCGAATGATAGCAATACTGAGTATTCGAATGTTTCAAATGAGATAATTTCAAGGAAACTTGCAGAAGAACATGACAAACATATTGAAGCTCTGTCATTACATGTTAGGAAATAAATACTGATGTTGTCAGAGAATAAGGATCTGAGTTTATGCTGACATCATCGGAGAATGAGGAAGCAGTCGGTCAGAGTTTACTCTATTAGAGAATACTCAATCAGAGGTTATTCTAACAGAGAATGCTCAAATCAGAGAATAAACAACTGACAGAGTTTATCAATTAGAGTTTGAGAAGAAACAAGACAAATCAGAATATGATTAGGATAATGAAGAAGGAATCCTAATACAAGTCTATTGCCATATTAAAGATATTCTTTTCATAATCTGTTTTGTAATTGAATTGTAACTGTGTCTATATAAACACATACATAGGTTAACATTATATAACTTTCAAGTCTTATTTTTCATAACCTAGCAGCTCTTGAGAACAAAGAATTTCTTAAGAGAATTTTTTATTCCATTCATTATCATCAATACAAAACTGTGTTTCTTTTTACATACTTATGTTCATATTTGATTATTAGGTACTATTATATTCAACCCCCCTTCTATAATAGATCATCT
The DNA here is from genome assembly GCA_028671895.1 of Oenanthe sinensis. Lineage (NCBI taxonomy): Eukaryota > Viridiplantae > Streptophyta > Magnoliopsida > Apiales > Apiaceae > Oenanthe > Oenanthe sinensis. The sequence continues at coordinate 26,972,545 of CM053806.1, forward strand.
TTCTGAGCAAAAAATTGGTATCAGACCAGACAATTAAATTCAACTAAAAGATCATAAAAACATGTCTAGAAACAAGTATGAGAGCATAAGAATTCCAATCTTGAAGAAAGCTGAATACCCTACATGGAGGGTGAAGATGATGATGTTCCTGGAAGCAACTGATCCTGATTATTTAGACAGAATCTATACAGGTCAGTATCTACCAACCAAATTGGTGGCATCTACAATTGTGGAAGGAAGGAAAATCCTTGAATATTACACTCTAAAGGACAAGAAAGAATGGACTAATGAAGAAAAACTTGAAGTCCTCAAGGATGCAAAGGTAAGGAATATTCTGCACAATAGTCTTGACTCTGTTATGTCTAACAGGGTAATTGCATGCAAAACTGCCAAAAAAATTTGGGATGCACTAGAGGTTCAATGCCAAGGAACCAAGGAGATAAAAAAGAACAAGAGATCTGTCTTGATACAAGAATATGAATATTTTGAATCTAAACAGAATGAGTCCCTCACAGATATCTTTGATAGATTTCTTACTCTGTTAAATAATTTGGCATTGGTTGATAAAGTTTATGACAATGAGGATTCCAACACCAAATTTCTAAGGGCTCTTCCTGAAGATTGGGATCTGCAGACATCCTTGATAAGAGACAGAGATGATTTAGATGAGATGTATTTAGATGAAGTCTATGAAAAATTAAAAACTTATGACTTGGAATTACAACAAAGAAGAAATAGGAAAAGTAGCAAGGCAAAATCTGTTTCCTTGAATGTTGAGGCCAAGATTGAAGAACCTGTTGAAAAAGTCCTTAAGGCATCAACAAGAAAAGGAAAAGCTGTAGTGGTCCAAGAAAATAGTGAATCAGAGTTTGAGGCAAACTCTGATGTAAACTCTAATGATTCTTCAGATTATGACATAAATGAGATGGTTGCTATGATTGTTAAAGGCTTCAAAAAGATGAAATATATGAGGTATAGAAAGCAAGGGAACTTCCAAAAGAAGCAAGGAGAATCAGAAAAGAAAGAAAGATTCAGAAAAAGGTAAGACAGGGATGGAAAGTCAAAAACTCTTGACAAATCAAAAGTCAAGTGTTACAAGTGTAATAAGATGGGACATTTTTCTACTGAGTGCAGAATAAAGGAATCTAGAAAAGCACTCATCACATCTGTTAGGAATTATGAAATTTGATGATAACAAATTACTTATAATTATAATAGGAATTTAAAATTCATTGTAACTAGTCGATGAATATGTCTCTTATAAATATCTATTGACTAGGAAACCAGTTATCAGTTGAAGCTTGTTAATCAACTGATAAATTGGATTGTAACATTTTATTCATGTTTCATTATCAATTGATTGTATTGCCTTGATGGATGTTGTGAAGTAGTCAAATGATGTTATTGACTTCAATTTATAGCTTCTCAACGGATGTGAAGAATGGCTAATCAATTGTAAATATTCTAAGTCAGAATTCTCACAAATAAAGTGATCAACAGATATTGAAGTTGATGGATAAAAACACTACTCAACGGATAAAAGAAATCAATGGGTAAAAGCTATCAACGGATAAAAGCCATCAACGGATAAAGGACCATCAATGGATAGGGAGTCGATGGATAAGTCAATTAGCCATCTATACATCAATTGATCAATGGATATCCTATTCATCGATGGATGAGCAAAGGGGAATCAACTGATAAGCTTAACAACATTTATTAGTTGATTAAGGTTTCCCATTTTAGTTAAAGACAAAAGGAATGAGAACTTTGCCGAAACTGAATCAATGGAAGATAGTCCTGTCAGGATTGTGAAGACTTTCAAGGCAACACAATCTTGAAGGAATGGATCAAGACAAAGATATTTCCAGGACTAGAAAAAGTCTAATGAAGACTGTGAAAGTAACTAGTTTCTATTTTCATGTAAACATTGTAAATTATATTTTATAATGTTATCTGTCGATAGGAAATAGAAGTAGAAGAAAACTACTATATAGTAAGTAGTAGTCTTTTGTAACAAGGTGTGAGCGTGATTGTAAGCATTGTACTTCAAGAACAACACTTTGTAAGCATCTTGGTAATTCTACCAAGATTATTTGAAAGAAAAAACATACTAGTGGAAAAAACAATCCACTAGTAATTTTTATATTGTTTGTTCTGTTTTCAATTACATAAGTATTTCACTCTGTGTTCATTTAGTTCTATCTCAACCATCCACTTCAAAACACCCTAAAATCTTGAACAAACTTAAATCCACAAGAATTAGAATTAATTCTTAAGTTTGTATTTAACCCCCCCTTCTCCAAACTTCTTGTACTCTAGGGCAAATAACAATTGGTATCAAAGCTAGGTTTCAACATACAGAAAGTTAATATCTGAAGTACATCAAGAATAGGTCAGAAAGACACATGAGTGAAGATTCCAGTTCTGGAGAAAGATGAGTACTTTCCCTGGAAAGTAAAAATGCACTTGCATCTGCTATCTATTGATCCTTCCTATGTCCACTGCATAGAGAAAGGTCCACATGTGCGTATGAAGATAGTTACAAGTGTGAATGCAGATGGTACTCAGGCACCATAGATGAAGATGAGAAGTAAGTACACAATGATAAAAAGGCTATGAACATTTTGTTTAATGGTCTTGACAAGGATATGTTTGACAATGTTATCAATTGTACAACCTCCAAGGAAGTCTGGGATACTCTTCAAACTCTATGTGAAGGCACTGAGCAAGTAAGAAAGAACAAGATGCAAATCTTGATTAAAAAATATGAGGCCTTTCACTTCAAGAGTGGTTAAGCAATCAATGACACATATAATAGGTTTCAAAAGCTGTTGAATGAGCTAAAACTATATGGAAGAGTATATGTTATTCAAGATACCAACCTCAAATTATCAAGGTCCTTATCCAAGGAATGGAAGCCAATAACTGTTTCTATAAGACAATCTCTTGACTTTAAAGAATATACTCTTGACAAGCTGTATGGGATCTTGAAAACCTATGAGTTAGAACTACAACAAGATGAGGAAATTGAAAAAAGTCATAAGAGAGACAAGTCTATTGCTTTGGTGGTCAAGGATATGCAAGTTATAGAATTTGGTGAAGATGTTACTGTCAAAGAAGGGAAGAAGGAAAGTCATGGCAATAGTGCAAGTGGTGGTAGATATGATGAATCTTCAACTGGGAAAGGAAAAGTAATAGTTGAGGATGATGAGTCATACACCAAGGATGAAATGGATGAGAATTTGGCTTTTCTATCAAGAAAATTTTTAAAATTCAAATTCAAGAGGAATCCCATGCAAAGGCCTGGATCTCAGTTCAAGACAGACAATCAACAAGGCAAAAATCTTGTTGACAGAACTCAATTCAAATGTTTTAACTGTGGATTGGCTGGTCATTTTTCTAATGAATGCAGAAAGCCAAAAATGGAGAAGAATTCAAAGTTTAGTGATGGCATTGACTATAAGAAGAAGTACTTTGACTTGCTCAAACAAAGAGAGAAGGATTTTGTAACAAAAGAAAAGGACTGGGCTGCTGATGATGATTCTGAAGAAGAAGAATACATCAACCTTGCACTAATGGCCAATCATGATGACCAGGAAGTTAGTTCTTCTAGCAATCATGTAATTTCTACAAATCTATCTGAGTTATCCAAAGATGAATGCAATATTACAATTACGGAAATGTCAAATGAATTGTATAATTTCCATGTCACTCTTAAGTCCTTAAACAAAGAGAACACCAGGCTCAAAATTACCTTAGAAACTCTCACTGAAAGAAACAATTATCTAGAGGGTGAGCTAGTGCAAATGGACAGACTCAAGGTAGAAAAAAAAGATACTAGAGAAGAACTAGTTGAGTGTAAAAAGGAAATAGAAAATTTGAAAGAAAAATTGGAGGAAGAACTAAGAACCATTGACAGATGGAACAGGTCAAGTAAAGCTAGCAAAAAGATGAATGACATACATGGAACAAATTCTTTCACCATGTTGTCTGAGACTCTTGAGAAATTAGCCATTGATGAGAATCAATCCTTGGAAAAGAAGCAATCAATTGCTAATCCTGAATCAACTGATAAGGATTATCCATCGATTGATGATGTTATCCCAACGGATAATTATCCATCGACTGATAATATTATCCCAATGGATAATTATCCATCGATTGAGGAATCATCAACTGCTAAGCAATCTGTCTTGAAAACCAAGCTTAACAGACCTGTTAAATTTGTAAAAGAAGGTAACTCATCTAAATCTCAAGTCAAAGTTGAAAAGGCTAATATAGGGTTCTTATCTAAAGATCAATTGAAGGAAAATTTAGAAAATATAGAGCCTAATATTAAGCCAATTGATAAGAAGAAGAACAGAAATGGTAAAGTAGGCATAAACAAGCACAATAACTACATACATGACAAGTATGCTCCTAGAAAGATATGTGCTAAGTGTGGTAGTAAGAATCACTTATCTGTGCAATGCAAGTCCATTATGCCTGCAACAACCAATGTGTCTGTTATATCTAACATGTTAATTCTGTTTATCCTCATTTAGTAGATCCTCATGCTATTCATGCTCAATATGCATCAATGCCTTATATGTTTAATCCATATCTTGCATTTGCCAACATGAATATGCCTACTATGCCCTGGAATATGCACAACAATTTTCATGCTCCAAATATCTCTAATTCTACAAGCATGAATATTCCAAATATTAGCACTGAGAATCCTGAGATGAGGAAACCAACACCTAAGGTTGAAGTGGAAGTAAAACCACCTAAACTAAAGGTACAAAAATTGGAAACCAAGCCAAATGCAGCAACTAATAAGAAAGGACCCAAGGCAACTTGGGTACCAAAATCAACTTGATTATTTTTGGATGTGTGCAGGGAAAAAGAAGAAATATTTGGTACTTGGACAGTGGGTGTTCAAGACACATGACTTGAGATAAATCCCTGCTCATAAAGTTTGAGGAGAGAGCTGGCTCTGCGGTAACTTTTGGAGATGACAGTAAAGGATACACCATGGGATATGGCTTGATTTCAAAAGAAAATGTCATCATTGAACCTGTTGCATTAGTTGATGGCTTAAGACATAATTTGTTAAGCATAAGTCAACTATGTGACAATGGAAATAAAGTTTGCTTCACAACTGAAGCATGCATAATTTCTAACAAGAAAGATGGAAGCTTGGTTATGACTGGGAATAGAAAAGGAAATGTGTACATAGCTGACTTCAACTCAACAAGTGCAGACTCTATGACTTGTCTTTTCTCTAAGGCAAGTAGAAATGAAAGTTGGTTGTGGCACAATAAATTAGCTCACTTAAATTTCAAAGCCATGAATCAGTTGGTCAAGAAAAATCAAGTGAAAGGATTACCACAAATGGAATTTTTCAAGGATGGACTATGTGATGCCTGTCAGAAAGGAAAACAAAGAAAGGCATCATTCGAGTCAAAATTGGAATCATCAATTGAGAAGCCACTTGAGTTATTACACATGGATTTGTTGGGTCCTGTAAACGTCATGTCATTACAAAGAAGAAGTATGCTTTAGTCATTGTGGATGACTTTTCAAGATTCTCATGGACTTATTTTCTGCATTCAAAAGATGAAACTAGTAATCTCATCATTAAGCACATAAGAGAAGTTGAGAAAAGTATTGGATTGGATGTAAAGAAAATAAGAAGTGACAATGGAATAGAATTTAAGTATTCCACAATGAAGGAGTTCTGTGAATCTAAAGGAATCATACACACCTTCTCTGCACCAAGGACACCTCAACAAAATGGGGTAGTTGAAAGAAAGAATAGGACATTGATTGAAGCAGCTAGAACTATGTTGGAAGATGCTAAATTAACAACATACATCTGGGCGGAGGCTATTAATACATCATGTTATACTTAAAACATCTCCATAGTGAATCAAACTCAAGGAAAGAGACCTTATCAATTGATCAAGAAAGGCAAAAAGCCAAAAGTAGGGTTTCTTCATGTCTTTGACTACAAATGCTATGTGCTAAAAAATCAAGGTAAAAATATAGGAAAATTTGAAGCCAAGGGTGATGAAGCTATATTTGTTGGGTATGCACTATCAAGCATAGCCTATAGAGTCTATAATCTTAGACTACACATTGTTATGGAATCTGTACATGTAGTATTTGATGATAAAAAGATTCAAGGACTGTTTAATGAAGGAAATCATGACACACTACATTTTGAGAATGAATCAAATGATGTAGATGATGATGAAGAAGCAGAAATTATAAAATCAGAAGTACTCAGAAACCCAATATTAGTTGATGTTAGAACATCAATGGATAATTTATCAGTTGACAGAAATCCATCAACTGATAATGCATCAACTGATAATTCTTCAATGGATAATCAACATTCTATATCTAGGGTATGCAATTCAGGGGGAGGGTTTTAGAATCAATTCTCAAATTCAAATAAATTTGAGTACAATACTAATGATCATGAAGCTTCATCATCAAGGCAAAATTTGCCTCCTAAAAGAAAATGGACAAAAGGTTATCCATTTGAGCTAATCATTGGAAATGCAGAAGATGGTGTCAAGATAAGAAGTGCTACTCAAAATGAGTGCTTGTATAGCAGATTTCTATCTCAAGAAGAGCCTAAAACAGTTGAAGATGCTCTTATGGATCCTGATTGGGTTTTAGCTATACAAGAGGAACTCAATCAATTTGAAAGAAATAAAGTGTGGAAGCTGGTGCCCAAACCAAAAGATAGATCAGTAATTGGTACAAAATGGGTATGGATGAAACTGGTACTGTGACTTGAAATAAAGAAGGGCTTGTGGCAAAGGGATACTCACAAGAAGAAGGAATTGATTTTGATGAAACATTTGCACCAGTTGCAAGACTGGAGACAATCAGAATCTTTCTAGCTTATGCTGCACATGCTAATTTCAAAGTCTACCAGATGGATGTAAAGAGTGCATTTTTGAATGGAGTATTAGAAGATGAAGTCTATGTGGAACAACCTCCTGTCTTTGAAGATCCAAATTTCCCTGACTTTGTCTACTATCTACTCAAAGCACTCTATGGCTTGAAGCAAGCACCAAGGGTCTGGTATGACACTTTATCTCAGTTCCTCATTGAGAATCACTTCACAAGAGGTACTGTTGATAAAACCCTATTTAGTATAAATATTAATGGCTCTATAATTCTTGTCCAAATGTATGTGGATGACATTATTTTTGGCTCAACTAATGAGGAACTTTGTAAAAAGTGTGCCAAATTAATGCCGAGCAAATATGAAACGAGCATGATGGGAGAACGTACCTACTTTCTTGGTTTGCAAGTCAAACAAGTCAAGGATGGTATTTTTATAAATCAAACAAGGTACATTCATGACTTGTTAAAAAAATTTGACTTAAGTGAACGTTCTTCTTCAAAAACTCCCATGGCCACTACCACCAAACTTGAATTGAACACTAAGGAAGCTAAAGTGGATATTTCAAGTTATAGAGGCATGATAGACTCACTTTTATATTTAACTGCTAATAGGCCAGATATAATGTTCTCTACATGTTTGTGTGCTAGGTTTGAGGCTGATCCTAGAGAATCTCATTTAGTGGCTGTTAAGAGAATTTTTAGATATCTCAAGGGTACATCAAATTTAGGTATTTGGTATCCTAGAGATTCTAGTTTTAATCTAACAGGTTACTCAGATGTAGTTTATGAAGGTTGCAAAATAGACAGGAAAAGTACTACAGACACCTGTCAGTTTCTAGGAAACAAACTTGTGTCATGGTTTAGCAAAGAGCAACATTCAATATCAACTTCAACTACAGAAGCTGAGTACATTGCTGCTAGAAGTTGCTGTGCAAAAATATTATGGATGAGAAATCAATTATTTGACTATGGGTTCAACATGAACAAGATTCCTATTTTCTGTGCTAACACAAGTGTCATTGCAGTAACAGAAATCCTGTGCAACATTCCAGAACCAAACACATTGACATATGGTATCATTTCACTAAGGAACATGTAATGAATGGTACAATTGAATTACATTTTGTCCCTAGTGAACAACAACTTGCAGACATTTTTTCCAAACCTCTAGATGAATCTACTTTTAATAGACAAGTATGTGAATTAGGTATGCTTAATTTTACTCAATCTTAAATGTGTGCTAAAGTTTTTCTTTTTACCATTGTTCACAATTATCTGTTGAAACAAAATGATCAACTGATAACTGTGTTAATTATCAACAGATGTTTTCTTTTGCAGCCATAGATGGATATATTTGATAACTGTGTTAATTATTGAAATATCAGAGTCTAACCAAACTCTGAACAACACAAACTCTAAAACCCTAAACTCTAATCAATCAAACTCTGAGACCACAAACTCTGAGACCTCAATCTTTGATAATTCAAACTCTGAGTACATAAACTCAGAGACATCAAACAATGATAGAAGCACAACTTCAGGGGGAAGATCAGCATTTATAGAAGAATCATTCTATGAAGGCACAAATCATGGGGGAACATCTAGTTCAAGAAATTTTCCACATCCAAGAAAATGGACAAAAGATCACACACCTGATTTAATTATTGGAGATCTAGAAACTGGAGTATAAACAAGAAATGCTACTCAGAATGAATGTCTATTTCATAGTTTTCTTTCTTAAACAAAAATGAAGAAGGTTGAAGATGCTTTGAAGGATGCAGATTGGGTTACTGCAATGCAGGAAGAATTAAATGATTTTGAAAGAAATGAAGTTTGGACCCTAGTTCCAAGGCCAAATAACAGATTAGCTGTTGGCACAAAATGGGTGTTTAAAAACAAGACAGACTTGGATGGAATCATTACAAGAAACAAAGGAAGACTAGTTGCCAAAGGTTATTCTCAATAGGAAGGCATTGATTATGATGAAACATTTGCACCTGTAGCTAGACTTGAAGCAATCAGAATTTTTCTTGCTTATGCTGCACACAAGAAATTCAAGGTCTACCAGATGGATGTTAAAAGTGCATTTTTAAATGGAGAACTTGAAGAAGAAGTTTATGTCGAACAACCACCTGGCTTTGTCAATTCAAAATATCCAAATCATGTCTACAGACTGGATAAAGCCTTATATGGACTTAAGCAATCACCTAGAGCCTGGTATGAAACTCTGGCTCAATTTTTACTTGAAAGTGGTTTTACTAGAGGTACAATTGATAAAACCTTGTTTTATAGAACTCAAGGTAAAAATTTATTATTGGTACAAATATATGTTGATGATATTATATTTGTTTCCACTAATGAGAAACTCTGTAAAAGATTTTCAAAGCTAATGCAGTCTAGGTATCAAATGAGCATGATGGGAAAAATGAGTTATTTTCTAGGGTTACAAGTGAAACAGACTGAGGAAGGAATTTTCATAAATAAGTCTAAATACACAAAGAATTTACTCACTAAATTCCAAATGCAAGACTCTGCATCTGCTACAACTCCAATGGCTACTGCAATAAAACTTGATCAAGAAACTGGAGAACCTGTTGATATTATAGCATACAGAGGCATGATTGGTTCTCTACTCTATTTGACTGCAAGTAGACCAGACATTATGTTTGCAACCTGTCTATGTGCTAGATTTCAGGCAAATTCAAGGGAACCACATTTGATTGTTATTAAGAGGATTTTCAGATATCTTAAAGGCACTATTAATCTTGGCTTATGGTACCCTAGAGAGTTTGATTTTAAATTAATAGGCTATTCAGATGCTGACTTTACAGGATGCAAAACTGATAGGAAAAGCACAAGTGGCAGTTGTCAATTTTTAGGTGGAAGAATTGTGTCATGGTTCAGTAAGAAACAGAAATCTATATCTACTTCAACAGCAGAGGCTAAATATATAGCTGTAGGAAGCTGTTGTGCACAAATCTTATGCATGAAAAATCAATTGTTAGATTATGGTTTGAACTTCTCTAAAATTTCTATTTATTGTGGTAATCAAAGTGCATTTGCAATGACAGGAAATCTAGTTCAACATTCCCTGACAAAGCACATCAATATCAAATATCACTTCATAAGAGAACATGTCATGAAAGGAATAATTGAAATGCATTTTATTCCCTCAGATCAATAGTTAGCAGACATATTCACGAAGCCACTGTGTGAAGCAACTTTTACAAGATTTTTTTCTGAATTAGGAATGGTGACAAGTGGATCAACTCCAGATGGCAAATAGCAGGCAATCAGAGTATATGGCAAATTCTGTCAGAATATGTGGTAAACTCTGATGGAAATAGAAGTAAACTCTTATCATTGGAACATCTAATATCTGATCATAAGTTATTAGTGTTTATGGTAAACTCTGTTAAAGTATATGGTAAACTCTGACAGATTATGCAAACTCTGATTTCTATAAACTCTGATTACATGATAAACTCTGTTTGCACTAAACTCTGAGCTATTCTCTGATTGGACCAATCATAGGGAGCGTGTTTTTCATGAAAAACATTTTAGTTTTATACACAGATACACACACACCTGCTGTATTTTGAGAATTGCACTACTCATTACTCTTCCAATAATTTTATGCCACGTATCCCACCATAAAGTATATGCAAATGAGAGAGAATAGTTTAATTCTTATTTTCACTTTGAATTATTCATTTTCATCTAATATTTCTCTCTTTCTTTCTCGTTTCATAAAAACCCTAGTTTCTTAAACCTGCAAATCTCTGGTTTTTTCAATGGCATCCAAAGGTCATGCTCTCCAAAACTACTCTTTTGCTGCTACTAATTACATTTCATTGTTGAATAAATCTGAAGCTCCTCAGGATTATCTTGATATTCAAGATTTTCTACAGAATAGCTACATTGGTTTTGCTCTTCAAGAACCCACGAACTTCTCTGCTCAATCTCTTATCAAAATCTGGTCATTTGTAAAGTTTAATAATATAGGTGATGATGAAGAGCCCATCATCACATTTCAATGCAACCTAAAATTCTCTATCACTCCTACAGTTGTGAGACAGGCCCTTCATCTTCCAAGAATGGTTGTATATGATGAGTTGGTGAATGATGAATAAATTAAGGAGTTCTTTACAGCAATAGGCTATGGAAGCAACCTATCTAAATTAGGGTATTTGACAAGGCCAAATCTAAGAAGAGAATGAAGCTTCTTCTTTGATTGCATCATAAGGCCTTCACTGCCAAATGCACCAATTTTGATGCAATTCCACAGCTGTCTCAACAGATTGGGTATTCTCTGACCCTCAATTTAAATTTAAATTTTCCTTATTTGATAATTAGACAATTAGCTAGTAAAATAGATGATGATGTACATACTATATATTTTGCTAGATTTTTATAATTAATTTTCAGCCATTTATTACCTAATGTAAATTTTGAGAATGATCAGAGTTTAGCTAGTTTTAGCATGAACAAGAGAATTTTTGCTGACCTAGTTAGGAAAGATTCAAAAAAAGGTAATCTATCTCCTCTCTATCATCCCACATGGGTCAGGCTTCTCTTAAATCTGAGAATGCCTACCATGTATGGAAGGGATTTTCTTTCTATGGTTGTGGATCAGACTTTAACACCCTCTGATTCTAACCCAAGCCAACCACCAAACACAGATAACCAAAAACTTTTGCCAACCTCTACAGTCTCCCAAAAGTCTGTTGTTGTAAAACAAACCTCTCAATAGGGAATAAGAAAAAGGAAGGGAAAATCAGTGAAAGAATATTCTCCTAAGAAAAGGAAATTGATTGATGAAAATAAAGATTCTGATGAAGGGTTGGTTTTTCCTGAAAGGAAGATTGTTAAGAAGGCTTCTGAGATTCCTCTTGCACCTTTTATGAATCCATTCATAGTAAATCCAATGCCTGAAATGAAAAAGAAGAGGAGAAGATTAGTCAAGACTGCAATCTCTGATGCTGCAAACACTGAAGAGTTAAACTCTAATGCAGCAATAAACTCTGATGTCTTAATCTCTGATCATCCAAAACCTTAAGATTTAAACTCTGAAGACATCCTAAACTTTGAGACAACATATCCTTTAAACTCTGATGTCTTGATAAATTCTGATGAAGCATGGCGTTACAGGAAGGCAAATATTCCGTGGAAGGAACCTGGATTACTAGTTCCAATTGTGAACATGATTCTTCGGTATGTCAAGTCAAAAGCTGATTGGTGGACGAATGTTGCCCATTATAACCATGAACGTATTAGACGGGGGGCTACTGTTGACAAGACAGTCTGCAGGAAAAATTTGGGGAAGTTGACTCATCTTTGGCTCAAGGATGAACAGGAGCAACAACACAATTATTTGAAAGATGGGCCATATGTCACTCTAGAGGAAGCTATTCTTGTGACAATTTCTGACTCTTCTATTCATTTCCCTAAGCAAATTATCAAGGAGATATCTTATAAAAGGGTAAGGGAGCTAGCTGAAGAAGTTAGAAAGGAAATGGATGCAAAGAAATCTCAATCATCTTCAGTCTCTCCAATTTCAAAGAAGTTTACAAGAAAGAAGAAAAAGATTATCTCTTTTGGCTAGGACACACAAGAACCTGCCTCTCAAAGTGAGGTAGCGGTCCTTGAAGGGCCAGACACACAAGAACCTGTTGATCGAAGTTCAACAACAACCAATGAAGGAAAAGCAGACAAAGCCTGCAGGAATCAGGGGTACAACCCACAAGAACCTTCAGCTTGAAGGGTTGAAGAAGTTTTTAAGGCCCCTACCACACAAGAACCATCCAATCAAAGTTTGGGTGCAGGCACAACTACCATAAATGAAGACTCTGCTGTTGCTGATGCAAGTGAGACAAACTCTGAGACAACTCCAATGGCAATCTCTGATGCAATCATGGTGCAACCACTCTCTGCACAACCAATGGAAACTCCTTCAACATCCACAAATACTCAAGGTATAAAATCTGTCTTTTCTTAAGAATTTTCATTCTCTGATAGTATAAGTTCAGATTTTACCTTTCCTATTTTAACTGCTGGAATGATCATGAATAGTCTTGAAAAGGATACCCTTATTCATGTGACCAGAGAACTCCTTTTTTAGCCACCTCTTATTTCTGTAGGACACTGTGATTTGGGCTTTTCATGTGAGAATGAGGTAAAATGTGTGAAAAAACATATTTAATAATGAGAGGCGGATACTCAATCTGGCAAAATGAGAGGTAGAATTGAGAAAGAAGTTAGTTACTTCTAGTGAGCAAAATCTAATTATTAAAAGTTATGATATATGTGAAGTGAGAAGTAATGAGATTACTATAAAAAATCAGAGTGATTTAGGATGTTTTGGTACTTTTACAGGTACTCAAATTTTATCTATCACTGCAAACTCTGATGGTTTGCCAAACTCTAACCAAGTCACAAACTCTGATGGGGAGGACACAAACTCTGATGAGTCAATTTTTGCTGATGAAGAATTCACAGACCTGTCAATCCCCTACACATAAAGGTACAAATCCAAAAGGTGGCCTATCAATTCACATGATGCTCATGAAATATTAAGGATAGATTATCCTGATTACATGGAGGTGGAAACCCTCAGGAGTGAGATTGAAGCTGCCCTAGATGTTGAAGGTATAAAGAAGGATTTAAGTTCCAAAGCAGGGCCATCTAATGAAGATCTTCTCTCCTCTCACAGACAAAAGGTCTGGGACATGTCTTGGAAATTTTCCAAAGAAGAAATCTCTTGGCCACATGTTCATCAATTGATCAATAAAGCTAATAAGGAAATAAACTCTAAGGAGATGAAAACAATTTTGAAGGCTACTATTGTGTTGTCCAAGGGACTTCACAATGAAGTTTGTGATTTGAAGGAGTCTGTAAACAAAACCTATGCTTCTGTTCAAACTGTTTTCATTACTTTTCAACATGCTCTGGAATTAAGATTGAAGAATGTTTCAACCAAACAGGATGCTTTGGAAGCAAAAGTTGATAATCTCTCTACTTTTGTCAACTCTATGCAGGGTATGCTACACACAATTGTTGAGATTCTTACTGTTAGAAAAGGTAATGATGTCATAAAGGGGGAGAAGGTTACATAAAAATGCAAGGAGGATGTTGTACAAAAATCTGACAAACGTGATGATGAAGATCAAAGGAGTCATAAGGATGGGAAACAAACTCTGATTGATCAAACTCTGTCAACCTCCCAAACTCTGATGACAACAAACTCTGATAAGAAGATAAACTCTAATAAGAAGCAAACTCTGATGGAAGTTGACATGGAATTAGCAAAGAGGCTTGAAGAAGAAGAGAAGCCTGAAAAGATAGATGAACAGAATTTAAAGAATGTAGAACTGGTAAGAAAATTGTTTGAAGAAGAAAATCCAGGATTTGATCCAGTTGATGTAGAAGAGGAATTGAAGAAATCTGGTACTGACAATGCTCAAGTCCAGAAAAAGAGAAAATATGTGAAGAAAGCTCAAATTCAAAGGAAGGCATCTCCTTAACAAGAGAAATATGAATCTAAGCATGTCCAAACCAAACCTATTGAAACTCCTAAGCCAACTGCCCAATCAAAACCTACTTCTGAAATCCAAACAAGGTCAACTTCAAGACTTCAGTAAAAAGCTACAGCTAAACCAAAGACTCATCTCACTATGTCAGGAACTACTTTTCTCCCAAGTGGATCTAGTTTTGATGATGAAGAAGAAGAGCAACAACAATCTCTGATCAGAAAGAAAAGCTCTGATCTTCTGTGGACCAAAACACAAATTCTGACTCTCAATGCTAGACTTGGTAAAAACAAGGGTGGTATTGGTGATTCACATGTCAAAGTCTACAGGGGTGAAGCCATCATTTTCAGAGATCTTTTTTCATTAAAAGACAAGCCTGAGGAAGATTTATCTCAAAAGCATCTGGACAAACTAATATCTATCAACATATTGAAGGATATCTTTGATGGTGCTCAAGCAAAAGAAAAGCTGATTTATTTCTTGGGATGGAAGAACATTGAATTTTTTTGATGAAGATCTTATTCACAAGGCCTAAAAAAAACTTGAACATGTTCTGTATCTTCTCAATGATGAAAATGAAGTCACTTCTAGATGGGTAAAGATCCTTGAAGGAGTGTTAAATGAAAAGAAGAAGAATGAAAGGTTATTGATGATAAACTCTGAAGAATACAGACCAGGATATGTTCTTGAAGATGACTCTGAGAAAGCCATGACAAAGGGAGATGCAAGGGTCAAGATGGTGTTAGGCATTCCTACACTAATTTTAAATCCATATGGTAAGAAGGCCTGTTGCATTCCCTTAGATGAAAGAATGGAGAGATCATCAATCTATGCTTTGAGGGCTGCTATATTTCAAATCGATGATTCTTTTGAACAGATGAAAGAGTTGATGAAAAAGCTGGTTGAATTACTGATGAATGTTGAGAAGAAGCTGTTGGATAATTTTCTCAAGGAAGACTTTTCTTTTAGAAGGATTTGATTCAAGATTGAAGATTCAAACTCTGATGCATTTGTCCTCATATTTCTGACATCATAAATAAAATTTATGTTTTACTTCATAAAGCATAAATTGGGGGAGATTGTTAGGAAATAAATACTGATGATGTCAGAGAATAAGGATCAGAGTTTATGCTGATGTCATCAGAGAATGAAGAAGCTGTCGGTCAGAGTTTACACTATCAGAGAATACTCAATCAGATTTTAGTCCAACAGAAAATGCTCAAATCAGAGAATAAACAACCAATAGAGTTTATCAATCAGAGTTTGAGAAAAAGCAAGACAAATCAAAATATGATTAGGATAGTGAAGAATGAATCATAATACAAGTCTATTGCCTTATTAAAGCTATTCTTTTCATAATTTGTTTTGTAATTGAATTGTAACTATGTCTATATAAACACAGACATAGGTTAACATTATATAACTTTCGAGTCTTATTTTTATAACTTAGTAACTCTTGAGAACAAAAAATTTCTAAAGAGAGTTTTTTATTCCATTCATTATCATCAATACAAAGTTGTGTTTCTTTTTACATACTTATATTCATATTCGATTATTAGGTACTATTACATTCAACTCCCCCCTTCTATAATAGATCATCTTTCTAGGCAAACATTACATGATCAGTCAAACCTGGAATGATAGAGATAAGTCTACAACGAAGCTTAGAAGAAGAACAAGACAAATTACAGAAGGGATAAGGCTGGAAGCAAAAAAACTGTCATAGTATGTGTTAGCTAGAAATAAATAATAGTCAAATGTAAAGTTATTTTTTGTCTATTTCTAGTTTTAGCTTAACTGATTAATGAGTGTATGTGTCAAGAGACATGTTGTTTATATAACATTGTACAACCTCATTAGTTAGAGGAGAGTTGAATATTTTGTTCAAGTATTCATACCTTGTTTTCTTCTAAGAACAAGAAGTTGAAATTCACTTTGAATTTCAGATTGTAGCAAGTTCATTCTAATGCACAATTAGATTGAAAGTTAATTCTCTGTGTTCTTTATATTTCCGCATTTATAATTAAGTAAACACATGTGAATTGATAAAGTTACAAACACAACCAAACAGTTCATCTAGTTGTAAGAAGAAAAAGAATTTGAAGTTATACATTCACCCCTCCTCTGTAAACTTCTGTAACTCTAATTCCTAACACTAGTGACGAATCATAGTTTTTGTTAGTTGACTCTGCTATATGGTTGTGGTTTGAAATAAGTTAGAGCAAGTTTAAGAGTCTATCCACTTATTATTGCAGCACACCCATCTGAACCTACTCATTTTGCATTAGGATTATCTGATGGTGGAGTTTATATTCTCGAGCCACTTGAATCAGAAGGAAAATGGGGTACGTTACCTCCAGAAAATAATGTCAGGCCTAGTACCACATCTGTTGCAGCCAATTTTGATCACCCCAGAGGTAACTGTCTCTGGCCCCCGGAGTACGTTCACAGCTAAGCCATGAATGTATGTAACCATTTCATGTGGCTCTGCATCGTGTTCTTGCCGTGATCTTACTTAGAGGAGAAAGCGGCAAATTTTAGTTTTATAATGTAGGAAACTAGAGCTTAGACTTGTAGAGTTAGTGTAGTTGCAGCTTTGAAGTGGTTAGAAAGAAAAGAACATTGCTATTTTCTTCTGTGACAAGGATTGCTGAAGTTTAGTCCGGTATAAATTTTGAAGAGGTAGTTTTTAGTATACAGAACCCGAGGAACTAGTAGCTTGTTTTATGTATTTGTCGTCGTTATTTCTCTTCAGTTGCCTAAAAAGGTTTCATGTTTTTTCTTTGGTCATCGAGTTTAAGCTGCAGTTTTTTTATTCCGTTTTAGAACTTGTCAATACAATTTTTAGATTAGAGTAAAAAAAAGTAAATCAATGTTTTCTTACTTCATTTGTGTAATTGTAGGCAACTGTTCTAGACCCAAATTATCAATAGTTCTCATTGAGACCATATATTATCTTGTGTAATTTTATAGAGGTTCTTGTGTTTGGTAGTTTAGATGATTGATGAAATATATGCTTAATAAAAAAATTATAGAATAATAAGTATGTAACTATAACTCAAAAATCAAAATAAAATTAGTAAGTATTTGAACCTATTTTTAAGATGTGAATGCATTAATGACAACCAACAATTAAAATTAAATTTAAATGCTTTGGAGAACACTTCATTGATAAAAAAATATATTAAAATATTGTTTGCAGAAGATCAACTATTATTAGATCAAAAAAACTATGTTGAATTTAGTAGAACACTTCATAGATAAAAAACAATAAAATATATTTTACAGAACACTTCATAGATCAACAATTATTAGATCAAAAAATTATAAAATATAGTAGAACGCTTATTAGATAAAAAAACAATTATTTTTTGCAGAACACCTCATATATAAAATTTAGTAGGACCATATTAAATTCGACTCTAAACATAAGAACATATTTTTTAAATTTATTTTGAATAATAAGATGTAATTTCTATTTTTTAAATTAATATTATAATTATTTAATTATTATTTAAAATATATTAAGATTCTTTAAAGTGTTGCATATAGTATATTTATTTATTTTTTAAAATTTGAGAATATTTAAAGTGCTGTATAAATTATTTATATTAATTACATTAATATATATAAGTGAATATTTTAAAAAATCTGAACGCCATATAATATAATAATTGAATAATGGTGTAGTTACAAAACTCCAAAAATATATTTAGTGCAAAATATTAGAGAACTCTAAAGAATATTTAAAAAGAATATTATTATTTAGAAAATATTTACAATTATTTTTTATAGTATTTTTAATTTTTTGAATTATATTTTTAAATAATGATATTCTTTAAATTATTTTTTATGATTTTTTTAATACTTTTAACTAAAATATTTAGTAAAAAATAGTTTGTATATGATATTTAGATTCTTTAAAATGCTATAACTACATACTTATTATTTTAAAATATATTAAGACTCTCTAAAGTGTTGTATATGGTATATTTATTTTATTTTTATATTCGAGATTATGTAAAGTGTTGTATAAATTTTTTGTGATATTATATTAATATATTTAAGTGAACATTTTAAATAATCTTAACGCCATATAATAAAAATATACAAATAGTAAACAATTATAAAAACTATTTTAAAAAATGTCACTATTCAAAAATATTTTTGTTATTATGATTGATTTAGATGATCAATAAATTTTTTACCTAATAGTAGATTCTTTAAATTGTTTTTTTATAATTTTTTAAAAATTTTGATTTTTTAAATATTCAAATATTGATATTTTTATGTAATATCTTAATTTAAAATAAATTATAATCTTAATATTAATATATTTCATCGAATTTTAACATTAAAAAAATATTTAAAAAATCTAATAAAATTATAAAGTTTAGAAATCGTATAGTACTAAATTAGATTATATAAAATAAAATTATAAATTATTAAAAATCTCTTAGTTATTCATTAAAAATTATACTAAATATACACTAAATTGAATCTTTTTTTTGTTTACCCAGATAAATAATCTATTATAGAAAGGGGGTTGAATATAATAGAACCAAATAATCAATCAAGAATACAAGTATATGAACGAAACACTGTTTTGTATTAATGATAATGAACTTGAATACAAAACTCTCTGAAGAAATTCACTTTTCTTAAGAGCTGCTAGGTTATGAGAAAAATATAACTTGAATGAATGAATTACAATGTTAACCTATTTTTATATTTATATAGACACAGTTACAAATCCAATTACAAAACAGATAATGATAAGAATAGCTTCTATTAGGTAAATAGACTTGTATTTGAATTCCTTCTTCACTATCCAAATCAAATTCTGATTTGTCTGTTTTTTTGACAAACTCTGATGATAAACTCTGTCGATTTGATAATCTCTGACAGAGCATTCTCTGTTAGAGTAAACTCTGATTGCGTATTATCTGATAGAGTAAACTCTGACCGACAGTTTTCTAAACTCTGATGACGTCAGCAACATAAACTATGTTCTTGATATTCTTTGACAGCATCAGTGTTTATTTTTCTAACAATCTCCCCCAATTTATGCTTTATTAAGTAAAACATAAATTTCACTGATTATGTCAGAAACATAGACAAATGCATCAGAGTTTGAATCTTCCTTCTTGATTTAAATTCTTCTGTATGAGAAGTCTTCTTTCATAAATGTGTCCATCAACTTTTTCTCATCATTCTTCAACAATTTACTTAGCTTCTCCTTCAGTTCTTTTATTTGATCAAAAGAATCATCAATTTGAAATATTGCAGCTCTCAAGTTGTATATTGATGATCTCTCCATCCCGTAAACAGGCCTTCTTTCCATCAGGGTTTAAAATTAGTGTAGGAATTCCTAACACCATCTTGACCTTTGCATCTCCTTTTGCCATTGCTTTCTCAGTATCATCTTACAGCAAATACCCTGGTTTATACTCCTCAAGTTTATCATAAATAGCCTCTCATTTTTCATCTTTTCATTAATTACTCCTTCAAGAATTTTCACCCACTCGGAAGTAGCTTCATTCTCATCATTCAGGAGGTAAAGAACATATTCAAGTTCTTTAGATGATTTGTGAATTAAATCTTCTTCAACAATCTTTAAAACTCTCCCATTTTCCAAGAAATATAGTAGCTTCTCCTTGAGTTAAGCACCATCAAAAATATCATTTACTACGTTCACAGATATTAACATGTCCAGATGTTCTTGAGATAAATCTTCCTCAGACTTGTCTTTTAATGAGAAGGGATATCTGAAAGTATTGGCTTCACCCCTGTAGACTTTGGTTTGAGAATCACCAATACCACCTTTGTTTTTACTAAGTCTGGAATTGAGAGTCAGAGTTTGAGTTTTTGTCTACAGAAGATCAGGCTTTTTCTTTCTGATCAAAATTTGTTATTCCTCTTTTTCATCTTCAAAACTTGATTCACCTGAGAGAAAAGTTGTTCCTGACATACTAAGAGAAGCTGGATCTTTCTTCTGAATTGAAAGAGTAGGTTTTGATTTAATGATTGGCTTTGCTTGAACTTCAACAGATTTAGGATTTTCAACAGGTTTGGGTTGGACATGCTTAGATACAATTTTCTTTTGTTGAGCAGGTGCATTCCTTTGAACTGTAGTCCATTTTACATATTTCTTTTTCTTCTGGACTTGAGCATTGTCAGTACCAGATTTTTTTAGTTCTTCTTCAACAGTAACTGGATCCATTCCTGGATTTTCTTTTTCAAATAACTTTCTTTCCAGTTCGGCCTCCTATAAGTTTTGTTCTTTTATCTTCTCAAGCTTCTCTTCTTCTTCAAGGCTTTTTGTTAATTCCATGTCAGCATCCATCAGAGTTTGCTTGTTATCAGAGTTATTCGTGAGGTTGATGGAATCAGAGTTTGACAAGCCATCAGAGTTTGTTGAATCAAAGTTTTCTTTCTATCCTTATGACTCCCTTGATCATTATCATCATGTTTATCGGATTTTTGTACATCATCCTCCTTGCATTTTTCTTGTGAAACTTTCTCCCCCTTTCTGACATCATTCCTCTTTCTGATGGTCAAGATGTCAACAATTGTATGCAGCATATTTTACATAGAGGTGACTGCAGTAGAAAGATTATCGACTTTGACTTCTAAAGTATCCTGTTTTGCAAAGACATTATTGAGCTTCAATTCCAAAACATGTTGAGATGTAGTAACAACAGTCTGAACAGAGGCAGTGATTTTGTTGACAGATTCTTTTAAATCACAAACTTCATTGTGCAGACCCTTGGTCAACACAATAGTGGCTTTTAAAACAGTCTTCATTTCTTCAGAATTCAATTCAGAGTCAGCCTTGTTAATTAAATCATGAACATGTGTCCATGAAATCTCTTCATTGGGAAATTTCCAAGACATATCCCAGATGGATTGTCTGTGAGAGTTGAGAATATTTTTATTTGATTATTCTCCCTTAGAAGTAAAAATCCCTCTTGACACCTTCTTCATCCAAAGCAGCTTCAATTTCACCCTTGAGGGTTTCTACCACAATGTAGTTAGGATATGCCATTCTAAATCTCTCTGTAATTTCTTCATCTGCAAATATTGGCTCATCAGAGAATACATCCTCATGATCAGAGTTTACACCTGTGTCAGAGTTTGGCAACTCAGAGTTTAAAGTTTAAGAAGCTTTCATACTCTGAGTACCTGCAAAAGTAACAGAACATCCTAAATCACTCTGATTTTTTAAAGTAATCTCATTACTTCTCACATCACATATATCATAACTTTTAATAGTCAGAGTTTGCTCACTAGAGGTAACTAATTTTTTTCTCAATTCTACCTCTCATTTTGCCAGATTCAGTATATGCCTCTCATTATTATTCTTATTTTTCACACATTTTACCTCTGTCTCACATGAAAGGCTCAAATTACAATGACCTAAAGAAATAAGAGGTGGCTGAGAAAGGAGTTTTGTGGTCACATGAATAGGGGTACCTATTTTAGGACTATTCATGGTCATCCCAGCAGTAAAAGTAGGAAATATAAATTCTGAGCTTATACAATTAGAGAATGTAAATTCTGAAGAAAAGTAAGAGTTAATACCTTGAGTTGTAGTTGAAGTGGATGTAGTTTCTATAAGCTGTGCAGAAATGGGTTGCACCAAAAAGCATCAGAGATTGCCAATGGAACTGCATCAGAGTTTATCTTTTCAGCATCAGCAACAACAAGATCATCTATAAATGAGTGAGTGCCTGCATCCAAACTTTGATTGAATGGTTCTTGTGTGGCAGGGGCCTTAAAAACTTCTTCAACCCTTTGAACTGAAGGTTCTTGTGGGTTGTACCCCTGATCACTGCTGGCTTCTAAAAGGCAGAGTGTCTAAACTTGTAACACTATAACTTATGTAACTCAACTAAAAGAAAAGATACTTTACTGGAAGACAATCAAGAACATGAAACTTCAAAGAAATCAATATTAAATGAAGACAAGGTAATTGATACAATTCTACATGTTAACTATGATCAAACAAAGAAGAAATCATTGAAAGAAGTTCAAGACAGAGTTGTTCATGCCTCAGTGATTTGTAACTTAAAGATTCAAGATCATAACTATCAGTATCAATAAGACTAATTGATTTCAAGTGAACAAGAAGGAAAGTAATAAATGGAAAGCCACATTACTAATTGAATATGGTAATCTATTCAAGAAGCAGAGACACTATCAAGACAGTCACTTATGAATCAGACCATTGCATCAAGTGTCAGGACATTGATAAAAGTTTATATCAGTAATAGAGACCCAGGTTCAAGAGCTTGTTGAAGACTATGGAAGACATAAAGAAATCACAAGTTCAAGATGTTGCATTGAAGCTTCAAGTTGAAGCCCAGAATTTTTCTAAGTACAAAATGTACGAGATAGCCAAGTAGAACATTCCTATGTCAAAGTTCTACTTAGATGTTCGAGATAGCCAAGTAGAACATTCCTATGTAGAAGTTCTACTCAGATGTTCGAGATGGCCAAGTAAAACATTCCTATGTAGAAGTTCTATTTAAATGTTCTAGATAGCCAAGTAGAATATTCCTATGTAGAAATTCTACTTAACATTCGAGATGGCCAAGTAGATGTTCTACATAGAGGGCAGTTTCAACATGACACATGGCATCACCTAATTGGCAGATTTCCAAGCTTTCAAGGTAAGATAAGATTTATGTGGATATCATTGGGCCACGTATATCTTAGTCTTTGAAAACTACAGGACATAGATTATAAATAGTATAAATAGAAGTACTTGTGTATTTTTTTAAAGAGAGCAATATTTTCAAGATAAACACTTGTAAAAGAGAGAGAGAGTATTCACAGAGCTTAGTATCATTTACTACCCTCTTTACTTCTGGTGTACTTTGTAATGAATGTTGTAGCAACCCTTTCAAGTTATATATAAGACATATATTCCTTGAATCATTGTGTTCATTTATTACATGGTATTTATTGCTTCTTAAATTCAAAAAGTTATATTCACCCCCCCTCTACAACACATTTGGACCTAACAATTGGTATCAGAGCTTCATGTTTAATATACAAAACATAGATCCTTGTGTTTAGTAGAAGATTCGTGAGTTTTCTTTTACAGATCTACTTTTCAAGTTTTTCTTGGAAAGGGTGCTTTAATTTGTTTGATAGAGAAAACTCAGTCTAAAAATTATTTAAATACTCCAAGTGTGATTATTTAGCTTGGGTGGACTTTAGATAATTTTTGTGAATTTTTCTAGGTACTTTGATTTTTGGTGTTCTTCAAGAAGTCATCATTGTTCTTGATAAAGAAGACAAACCCAATAACTTTTGATTACCTTTTCAAAAAGACATAAAGTTAAAAAGGTGTTATTGGCTTTTGATTTGACATATATCTCACAACAAAAAGTATAACAGAAGATATTCAGTATCTAGCACGTGGGTTAGGTGAGAAAAGCCACAAAAGTCAAAGTGTGAAAAGTAATATTGTTTATTCAATATTAAAGTGACCTGCAACAAATTTCTTCCAAGGACAAAAGTTCTACATAGAATATTCTACTTGAATATTCTACATAGAATATTCTACTTGAATATTCTACTTGAATATTCTACTTGGTGAAGTTCGACTTGGACAAAAGTTCTACTTAGAGAATTTCGACTTGGGCAGAAGTTCTACATAGATATTCTACATAGCCTAGTCTTGGGTACTTAGAAATTTTTTTGGTGTCCAGAACTTGAACCTTGATTTATTTTGAGATAATTTAATTTTCTTTTAATTACTACACAAGTAATAAGAAAAGTTTATTATCTTTACTTTAAATCCACATTAAGATGGCACCTAAAAATAATTTCAAGATTCCAATATTCGACCGAGATCATTATGAAGAATGGGTGTTAAGAATGAAACTTTACCTTGAGTCCATCAATCCTGAATATCTAGAAGTCCTTGACAAAGGTAAATTTGTTCCAATGGTTGTTGTTCCCGAGCATATGGAAGGAGATGTGGTAGTACCACAACGGTTTGAGCCTAAAAAGGCAGTAGACTTTTCAGATGCTGATAAGGAGCAGATAGCTTTCGATACATCCGTTCGACAAACACTGATGGAATCCCTAGATCATGAGATGTTTAATGTAGTTAAAGGATTAACTACAACGAAGAAGATTTGGGATATGCTAGAGGTCGTCATGGAAGGTACCGCTAAGGTCAGATGCAACAAAACACTTATACTCAAGATGGAGTATGATACCTTCAGAATAAGAAAAGGTGAAAGCATAATAGATGTCTATCTAAGATTTAGTCAGTTGGTTTTGGATTTGAATATGAGAGGTGTAACTCTCCCCGTGGTTGAAGTTAACACGAGATATCTAAGGAACCAGCCAAAAAGCATTGAACATAGAGTCTACGCTGTTAGAGAAACCAGAGATTTGCACACAACTTCTCTGGAAGAATATTATGGAATTCTAAAGACCTATGAGCTGGAGACCCTTCAAGATCAAGCATGGGATAATGATTTCAGAGGAAAGGAAGCGGCATCAGGATTAGTTGCTGATGAGGAAGAGTCTAAAAAGGCAATGGTTGCAGAAAAGCCTAGATCATCACCTGCATCACATCAAGTTGAAAATGATGATGAGTGCACATCAAATAGTGATGATGACTACTTCACCCAAGAAGAGCTGGACAACATGGATGATAGTGTCGTGGCATACATGGCAAGGAAGTTCAGCAACATAAGATTCAAAAAGAGTAACCGACCACAAAGAAAATCTTCATCTTACTATCAGGTTACTAGGGGTGGTGGTAGTTCTCGAGGTTACAAAGGGAAATGCAAGAGTACCAGCTACAAATCTCCTTTGGATTTCAAAATGAAGTTCAAATGCTATAACTGTGGTGAAGCTGGACATTTTGCTACCGACTGCAAAAAGCCAAAACAGACTTATCCCAAAGAAACATATGAAGCCCTCAAAAGCAAGTATGAATCCCTGGTGAAGGAAAGACATGGAAAAAGTGCTTTAGTTGTAACAGAAGGCAGAGCTTGGGATGATTCAGATGAGGAAGAAGTTACTTATACAACAAACTTTGCCCTCATGGCTGAGACATCAGATGAACCAGAGGTACCAGTTCTAACCCTTAAAGAGGAAATGTCTATTGATGATTATAAGGTGCAGAACGGGGCTCTTAGCGAAGAGATCTATATGTTGTGCAAAAGCCTAAATACTTCTCAAAAGGAACAGAAAACACTTGTTGCCAAATGCAGAATGCTTGAGGCAAAAGTGGAAGAATTAGAGTCTGCTTGCACTATAGATACTTCCCTAAGAGACTCTATTAAAAATTTGGAACACAAGCTCAACCTTAAGGATGAAATAGAAGAATGTCTTAGGAATAAACTAGCTGAGCTAGAAACTAAATGTGAAGCTTATAAACTAGCAGCTAGTAAAGTGAATGTTGATAGTGGCACATTTAAGAAGATAACTGGAGTTGGTATAGGACTTGACTATTCTAACTTATCTAAGAAGGAAGGAAAGAGACCTATAAATACTAGTTCCAGTAAGATTAAAAATGAAATACCTAGCATTCTTAAATCTACTGTCAAACCTATCTTTAAACACTTCGTTCCTCAAGAAGAAGAAGAGACTGAATTATTAGTTAGATACGAGATAGAAATGGAAGATCGCCAGAAAGAACAACCTGTAACTCCTATTAAGCAAGTTAAAATCAAATCCCCTAGAGAAGAATCTAGACCAGGATTAGGAGCTAAGGCTGATAAACAACAGAGTAAAAAGGAAAAAGGCATAAAAGAGGTTAAGGCAGAACGAGTAAATAAAGCATGTGATCATTGTAAATCTGAACATCTTTCTTATGCATGTAAATCTAACATGAAAATTCATGTTGCACATGCCATGCCTGTACCACACTCAATGAATAACATGCATCAGAATCATGCACAATGTGGTCAACTTAATTATATGCCATGCACTTTTAACGTCATGCAAACGTTTGTGAACTTGATGAATACAACTAGTCAAACATGTCTAAATACTGTTACTAGTTCTAATGTCAAGAAGAAACATGTGAGAGCTAAGACTGCCAGTCCTCCTAAAGTAAGGAGTGACAAGCCTTCTCCTAAGACTGACAAATCTGTCAAGTCTGTGAAAGGAAAAGACAAAGTCAAAAGCTCTAGTAATGTTAAGAAAAGTGCATCTCCTGTTGTTACATCTGATAATTCTTGATCTTATAGAAAAGCCGGGCCCAATCAAAGTTGGGTTCCGAAGAACGCCTAACCCATCTGTCATTGCAGGGTATTAAGCGGAACAGAAATAAAGTTATATGGGTGCTAGATAGTGGAGCATCAAGGCATATGACAGGAAACAAGTCCCTGCTTACAGAGTTGGTTATGAAGGCTGGCCCTTGTGTTACCTTTGGAGATGACAGCAAAGGGGTGACAAAGGGATATGGCAAACTGAAGACCGGTAATGTCATCATTGAAGATATTTCCTATGTTGAGGGATTGAGGCACAATCTGTTGAGTATCAGTCAATTATGTGACAAAGGTTATGAAATTGTCTTCAATAAGCAAGGTGTATCAATAACTCACATCAAGGAAGGTTCGTTAGCTTTAAGAGGAGTTCGGAAGGCAGATCTTTTTGTTGCAGACATGGATTCGGCAAATCAGAATGAAGTCACCTGTTTCTACAGCAAAGCTTCGGATGATGAAAGCTGGTTATGGCACAAAAAGCTATCTCACTTAAACTTCAAAACGATGAATGCTCTCGCGAGGCGAGAATTAGTGAGAGATCTACCTCAGAAGGAGTTTGCTGCTAAAGGACTCTGTGAAGCTTGTGAAATGGGAAATTCAAAGCGAGCATCGCATAAAAGTAAAGAAATTTCTAGTATCACTGAGCCTCTACAACTTCTTCATATGGATTTGTTTGGCCCAGTGAACGTCATATCCTTATCTAGGAAAAGATATGCATTGGTAATCATGGATGACTTCTTCAAGTATACATGGGTATTGTTCGTAATGACAAAAGACGAAGTACCTTTCCTAATCATTGATCACATCACTCAAATTGAGAATGTTTCAACACTTACTGTAAAGACGATTAGAACAGACAACGACATTGAATTTAAAAACGCAGTGCTGAATGACTTCTGTGTATCTAAGGGAATACGTCGTCAGTACTCAGCCCCGAGAACTCCACAGCAAAATGGAGTAGTTGAAAGGAAGAACAGAACATTGGTTGAAGCAGCAAGAACTTTGTTGTACGATTCAAAACTTCCTTTATACTTTTGGGCCGAAGCAGTGAATACAGTGTGTTACACTCAGAATAGAACATTGATCATAAAAGATAAAGAAAAGACACCATGTGAACTGATGAACAACAGAAGACCAACAGTCAATTACTTTCATGTCTTTGGAGCTAAATGCTATGTGCTTATAGACGATGAAAATCTAGGCAAGTTTGCAGCAAAAGCTCGTGAAGGAATCTTTGTTGGTTATTCTACAGATGTGGTGGCAGCTTATCGGGTATTCTTAGTGATTGATCGAAAAGTGACTGAAAGCTACAACGTCAGATTCGACGATACCAAACTCCCATCAATCTCTAAAGATAATAGTGAACCTGAGCCCTAATGTTTCAAAATCTGGACTTAGATGAAATTGAAGATGAACCTGAGTTGGTTGTTACTTCAAATATGCCAAGTGTTCAAGAAGATATACCTGATTCTGGTGAAAGATCAGTGGAAACTTCTTCCGCACGTTCCGGCAACAACTCAGGGGGAGTAAACAGCAGCTCAAGGACAAGTGTTCAAGGCTCAAGACGAGATGACACTAGTTCTGTAGGAGCTGGCACTAACTCAGGGGGAGTTAGTGGAAATAACACAAGTAGTCAACACAACAATTCAGAAAATCAAGCTGAATCATCAAGACAATTTCCAAGAGAACGAGAATGGAGTAGAGACCATCCGTTTGAATTAATTATTGGTGATGCAGATGCTGGTGTGACTATTAGAAGAACCGCAAGAGCTGACATGGCTAATATTTTCTTATATTATGGGTTCTTATCCAAGCTTGAACCTAAAGAAATAGAAGAAGCTCTTGGTGATGCTGATTGGGTGATTGCTATGCAAGAGGAGCTCAATCAGTTTGAAAGGCAGAAAGTTTGGAAGCCGGTACCCCGACCGAAGAACAGATCAGTAATTGGAACTAAGTGGGTATTCAGAAATAAACTGGATGAAGACGGACTTGTAACACGAAAAAAGGCTCGTTTGGTAGCGAAGGGTTATTCTCAAAAAGAAGGTATTGATTATGATGAGGCCTACGCTCCAGTTGCAAGACTTGAGGCAGTCAAGATGTTCTTGGCCTTTGCAGCACACAAGAACTTCAAGGTTTTTCAGATGGATGTGAAAAGTGCCTTCCTGAATGGAGAGCTAGAAGAAGAAGTATATCTGGAACAGCCACCTGGCTTTGTTGATCCAGAACTTGTAGATCTTGTGTACTTTCTCTTCAAAGCTATCTATGGCCTCAAACAATCCCCAAGACGATGGTATGAAACACTATCTTTGTTCTTAATTGCAAGTGGTTTTACTAGGGGAGTAATTGATAAAACATTGTTCTATAAAAATGTAAAAGGTGATTTAATACCTGTTCAAGTCTATGTGGACGATATTATTTTTGGGTCATCTAATGAGCGCTTGTGCAAGAAATTTGCCAAGTTAATGTAGGATAAGTATGAGATGAGCATGATGGTAGAGCTGTCCTTCTTCCTTGGATTATAGATTAGTCAAAGAAAAGATGGAATCTTTATCTGTCAGTCCAAGTACATCAAAGATTTACTGAAGAAGTATAATCTAGAAGATGCATCAACAGCTAAGACTCCCATGGCAACAGCCACGAAGCTTGATGAAGACAAATCAGGTAAACCAGTTGACATCACAAGCTATCGAGGTATGATTGGCTCACTCCTTTATTTAATTGCAAGTAGACCCGATATAATGTTCGCAACTTGTTTGTGTGCAAGGTTCCAAGTGGATCCTAGAGAATCTCATCTCACAACCGTCAAACGAATCTTTAGGTATCTCAAGGGCACATCAAATCTAGGGATTTGGTACCCAAGAGATACAGATTTTAATCTAATTGGCTATTCGGATTCAGACTATGCAGGTTGCAGGATTGATAGGATAAGCACATCTGGTGCATGTCAATTTCTTGGTAGAAGATTGGTGTCCTGGCAAAGTAAAAAGCAACATACAGTATCTACTTCTATTGCTGAAGCTGAGTACATTGCTGCTGGAAGCTGTGTAGCTCAAATACTGTGGATGAGGAACCAATTGAAAGATTATGGCATGGAGCACAAAAAGATTCCAATCATGTGTGACAACACAAGTGCCATTGCCATGACCAACAATCCTGTAGACCACTCAAGAACCAAGCATATAGATATCAGGTATCAATTCATTAGAGAACATGTCGAGGAAGGAACTGTGGAGTTACATTTTGTACCCACAATGCAATAAATTGCAGATATATTCACTAAACCTCTTGATGAAGTAACATTCAATAGGTTGGTTGGTGAATTGGGGATGTTTAACACAAGTTAGTGATTTCTCCTATCTGTAAAATTCTAGTTTTAATCATGTACATATGTTTTTAGTCTTGTCAATTGCCTATTTTATTTGTGCAAAGTTGAAAACATATGTAAATAATCTCTACAATTGCTCAAAATATCCTCCTGCATGCTAATTAATCATTAAGGACTTAGACTTTAAAATGGTTAATTAATGAATATTTTAGGATACATGTTGTGTTATTTTATATAAATTCATTGTGCTATATGTGTAATTATTGGTTAAATCTTTGAATTTATGTTAGTTAGATTGCATGATCATAGGGGGAGTTAAATTCATATCATTCTAAATTTTTCATGATTTTTAGATGAATTTACCTGTGTTTTTCATGTAATTTTTTTTCAATAAAGAAGACTTAGAATTGTCAAGGAATGTTTTTAATTATTTACATTGTTAAAAATCCTTGAATTGATATTTATATTAATTTGGCAAAAAATTAATTGTTGTTTTTATTGAAAATATTGCCAAATTATTCTAACTATCTTCAAAATTAAAAATTTTGAAAATTCCAAGTCTGGGATAGCATTCGAGTTATTCTATCTCGAATATTCAACTTGATGTTCGAGTTAGTCTCTATCTCGAACACTATCTTGAATATTCGACTTGATGTTCGAGTTAGTCGCTATCTCGAACATTATCTCGAATATTTGACTTGATGTTCGAGTTAGTCTCTATCTCGAACACTATCTTGAATATTCGACTTGATGTTCGAGTTAGTCACTATCTCGAACATTATCTCGAATATTCGACTTGATGTTTGAGTTAGTCGCTATCTCGAACACTATCTCGAATATTCGACTTGATGTTCGAGTTAGTCTCTATCTCGAACACTATCTCGAATATTCGACTTGATGTTCGAGATAATGTTCGAGATGGGATTCCCAGGTGGGTTTTTATGCTGTTTTAATTGATCAAATGATTATTTGTTCGAGTTAGTGTCATCTCGAACTTTATCTCGAATATTCGACTTGATGTTCGAGATAGTCTCTATCTCGAACCTCATCTCGAATGTCGACTTAAATGTTCGAGATAGTGTTCGACTTGATGTTCCCCAGTGCGTACTTAACATGTTTTTCTTGTTTTCACAGGGGTATTTTTGTCTTTGCTCATATATGCCTATATATACATCTCTAACTCGCATCAATTTTCACTTTTACCTAATTGTTTTAACCCTAAATTTTTACAGCCCCCACCCTCCCTCCCCGCGATTTCAAACCTTCATCGACCTGTTCATTCGATTTGTGTTCATACTCTTACATATCTCGAATTTCTGCCCGTTTTTAATCTTCCATCACTATTTGCATCCCATTATTGTGTGTTTCTGTGCATACACACATATCTACACACGCACGCACATCGTAATATTGATCACATAGTAGTTAGTACTTTCATTAATAGTTTCACACAAATCTGTGTTCTTGATTACATAGTGATCGGTATATACACAAATCAGTGGTATTGATTACAAACTTGGTTGGTGTGTTTTGATTTCGCATATTTATTTGAGAACAATTCCGTAGTTTAATTACAAAGTTAGTTCTTTGTTTAATTAAAAGACATTGTTCTGTTTTTTTTCTGTGCTTAATTATCTGTGCTAATTTTTTTTTAAAATAAAAAAAATCTAATTAATTCACCGAAAAATATTTACAAGCATGGCTCACCAGTTTTAACTTGCCAAAAACAATTTTTATAATATTTCTACGGAAATTGGTGATCAGCTCCCGCGCTTCAAGTTTTGGGTACGATTTCTTAATTTGTACTCCAAGGCTAGTGTTGCTTTTACTACCAAACCAACACTAGTCCATGATGCGTTACAGCAATTATGGACTAGTGTGGTTACATTTGGGAGCAAATCTACCCCCTATGGTTTCAGGTTTACCTTGGCGGGTCAGGAATATCAAGTGACCGAGGAAGTGTTCAACAGGGTGTTGGGATTCCCCATCAAGGATGTTTATGACCCCGAACCTACAACGGCAGAGCGTATTAAGTTCTTTGAGGAGATTGGATGCTATCCTCCTTCTGGACGGATCTTAACTGGCGCCATCCAGAAACAATATTTCCATGTGGAATGGAATTACTTTTTCGAGGCCATCACAAGATGTTTTCGGGCACGCGAAAAAGATTATCATCAGATTCCAATTCCCATGCAGGTCTTTGCAGTTTCCCTAGCCCGTGAACTGGATATTAATTATGGCAGAATCGTTCTTTCAGAGATCGTGGCTGCAATGGGATCATCTGCAAGCAGAGACCTTTCAACTACTGATGTTACATGCTGGTATCCTCGCTTCTTACAGATGCTGATTAATCACTTAGTACCGACTGATGCTTTAGCTGAAAGACAGGCATTTGCCACTAGTGCAACATCTGCATCACTGGGCATGGGCACCAAATCCCTCACCACGATTGCTAATCAAGATAAACATCACGGTAAAGCAATGTCTATTCCTGATAACATTCACGTGTGGATTAAGTATGATGCAGGTATTACTTCAATGGCGGGGACCTCCCACATTTCATCACATGCTCATAATCCATCTGCCCATGCTGACGCATTCCAGGGGATTCCTGACGACAATCTTGGTGATGAAGATGATGATGGGCATTCTCACGGTCAATCTTCTGCCGGTCAAAGGGATAGACAACCTACTCCACATGCTGATTCTGCTTCCTTTGCTGGACAAGGTAATGAAGAAGGTAATTTCTTTGAACAAGAGCAACTCTCTGTTCACACTACTGATACTTCTTCCTCTAAATCTGATTCCGTGGCCCAAGATTCTGCTCACCCGCAGGATCTATCCCAGGGCGAGAACTATATTTATGATTCTGAATCTGATACTCTTGCTTTCTCTCTTTCACCCTTGCTGACGGGAGTCAAAAGGCAGGCACCTATAGATTTAGGTGAGGGTTCTGAGAGTGACCCAGAAATGCAGCTAGTTATTCAGAAGAAAGCCAAATTTTCACAGGCTGCAGCTTTACAAGCCCAGTCCAAACCTAGTGTGTCTATCACAACCACTCCACCTCACGAGAGTGGTTCGCCCCTTGCACATTCTATACATACGGATTTTGGTGAGGAATTTGTGCCTTCTGAAGAGCCTGTTACTTCAGAAAGGCAGGAAGCTTTCATTGCTTTCGAAGTACCTTCACCGGTACATACTGATGCTGTAGAGAAGATCGGTTCTGATGTTGTACTAGAACACTCTGCAGCCTCTCAGCCTGAGATTCCACCTCAGGAAATGACAGGAACAGATCCCATAACTGCTACTTACTTTGCTTATCCAGTTTCTGCAGGTACTACTTTTACTTTCAGGAATATTGTTGAAGACATACACGAGCGTGAGACAGGGAGTGTGTGTGAGCGTTTAGGGAGTGAGGGACCTTCATTTTTAAGGCCCGAAACCGAGCGACAAACA
The DNA here is from genome assembly GCA_028671895.1 of Oenanthe sinensis. NCBI lineage: Eukaryota > Viridiplantae > Streptophyta > Magnoliopsida > Apiales > Apiaceae > Oenanthe > Oenanthe sinensis. Next base: position 27,006,012 of record CM053806.1, read on the forward strand.
GTAACAGAATGATTTTTAGAGCGAGGACACCCAAGCCAAACACCGTCCCTTAATCTTGACAATCTTGACACTCGTATGACAACAATTGAAAATGAAATCAAGCAGTTCGGGCAGTCGATGGGGCAGTTAGGGATCAATGTTGCAGACAACCAGAGAGCTCTTGATGACTACGCAGCAAGAATGGCAAGTCAAGCTACAGCTTTAGACGAAATGACGAACAAGGTGAATGACTTGGGCCATGTTGGTGGTGTCTTGGGCAACACTCTTTATGATCGAATGGGAGCAGTGGAAAGCATAATGCATACAATGGCAACAGAAATAAGCAGACTGATGTATGCAGTTAGGAGCTTTGTTCCCCCAGAGTGCTTTGACGATCAATTTAACCAACCTCCCCCTGATAATGATGGTGCTGGTGGTGCTGGAGGTGCTGGTGGAGCTGGACCCTCAGGTTCGGGTTTTGGTGGTTCCTACGCTACTTGTGGATCTGGAGAGAAGGGTGGTGTTCAGGATAACTCACCTAAGGGGAGAGTGCAAAGGAGACGAGACAGCAGTCGCTGATTATTGAGGAGATTGAAGAACAGACTACTGATTTTGTCAAAGAAAATGAGCCAATTATTGAAGAGGAGGCTCAAAGGAAGAGAAAGGGTAAGGCAGTGGTGGCTGAGCAAGAAGAGCCATTCATTGACTTGAGTTATCATCAGGAAGAAGTACATAAGGTACTTGATTCAGATTCTGATATGGAGGATGTACCTTTAGCACATGGAATCAAAAGATCTTTGATGGAACAAGGTGGAGGTGCTGGAATGTCTTCCGGAAAGCCTGAAGAAATACCTGTTGATAAAAGAGACCCTGGAAGCTCAAAGTTGGCCTTGGAACAATCTCAGTTCTATAAAATGAAGATGATGCAGGATGAGGCTGTTTTCCTTGAAAAGCAAGCGGAGCTCAAGGAGAAACAGTATGATCATGAGCTTGTAAGGTTAGCTGATCCTCAAGTTGATCTGGACAAGAGAAGGATCGAACAGAAATGGGATGATGCAAGGAAGATTCTATTGGGAGTTTGTGCAAAAGGAACTCATAACAAAGATGCGGAGGACTTATTCTACAACTTGAACTTGCAGAATCCACTGATTGTTGACTATATAAATGCTTTGAAAAGGTTGATCTCTAAAGTCAGAGTTGGATATAATGCGATGGTTAAGGAGTGGCAGGTCATCTTGTCTTTAGTCGAAGGAGTCCCGACATCTTTATTGTATGTGGATGATCAATTCATCTCGAGAAGATCTGCGTCAGAGTTGTTCTTGCTAGCAACAAAAATTCAATATTCTCAAGATGAGGAGCTTAGCATTCTGTATAGAGATCAGTTAATGCAGCTAGCAGAGGACAAGGGACCAGAATTCTCAGCGATGTTGTTTGGATGGTTGTTGATGGGAAGATGAAGAGGGTTAATTTAGAAGAAAATGACCTAATGGCTCTATCGGTAGAATCCCTAAAAGCTGTCTGCAGGCAAATGATGAGTAAGGGATTCACCTCTGACATTAAGGAGAAGTCAGTACAGTTTATTGAGAGGATCATATTCAAGATGAGCAATGAGATTTGGAAGTGCGACATTGAAAGGCATAGGTGTACTAACTTGTAACACTTAATTATTTTGTAACTCAACTAAGTAAAAGATAAAACAACAGCAAAACAAGAGAAACTGAAGAAGCACATGGAATCAATCAACTGAAGAAATGGTAATGATACTTGGTAACTACAAGTAACTAATTTGGTTAATCAAGGATGCATAAGTGAGAAGAAGTTCAATCTGAGTATTGCTCATGCCCTAACTTATCTAATGGAGAATCAAATTAATGTCAAGGAAGTATCAAGAAGGCCAAAGTGATTTCATGTAATGTATATCAACATCTGGATAATGTAAAGGTTAATCAACAAATGAGAACTGACATTCAGAAGCAAGAACCCCTACAAGACTAGTCACTTATGAACCAGACCATTGCATCAAGTGTCAGGACATTGGAGGCAAGTTCATGTCAGTAATAGAAGATCTCAATTGAATTGAGTGAGGAAAAGAAATTGAAGAAGCTAAGGAAACTTGCTCATAAAGGTTAACTCTCAATTAGTCACTAAAGAAGGTCAACATTGGATGTGTGCATATTTGCCAAGGCAAATGTCGATCCACAGCAGATCGAGATGCGGGTCGAGATTTACAAGTGAAGTAAAACACTGCCAAGGCAAATCTCGATCCAGGCGATAGATCGAGATCGAGATCTTCACAGATCGAGATCGAGATCTTCATAGATCGAGATCGAGATTCTCCCAGGTCGAGATCGAGATCTTCATAGATCGAGATCGAGATTCTCCCAGATCGAGATCGAGATTTTCACAGATCGAGATCGAGATGGGTCCAGGCGAAGATCGAGATGCGGGTAGACATGTAACATTTAATGTTCAAGGGACAAGTGGCTTATTGTGAACGGTTGATCCAGAGTTGTTGTTAAAGTTCTTTTTGTTGTCGAAATCCTGATTGGGCCACGTACACAAAAAGGACAAGATCAAGACTACATGACATTATAAAAGCAGCACTTTGTTATTTAGTAGTAACAAGTATCTCTGTATTTTAAACGATATATTTTTAAGAGAGAGCATTTACTGTAAAACAAAAAGTGAGAGAGAGGATCAGTTGAATCTAGCTTTAATTGCTGTATTTATTGTTCAACTGATCATGATGCTTTTATGAATGTTGTAGCAAATCCTTCAATGAATATAAAGATATATTCTTGAAATTCTGTGTCATCATTTATTACCTGCATATAGTTTATTCTCTCATAAATTTTAAACAGTTGTATTCACCCCCCCCCCTCTACAACACTTTGGACCTAACAATTGGTATCAAAGCCCCTGTTAAACACATATAACAGAGATCCTATTGTGTTGTTTGAGTTGGTTCTTGAAAATCCCAGATCCAATTTTTCTTGAAGTTTGTGCCGAAAAGTTTTTGTTTGTTTCTTCTTGAAAAGTTCATAGATCTAAAAAGGTTCTGAGTCATGGTGTAAGGAATATTTGTACATCATTCCAAACCGTTGTACGATTAGAGCTTTGTGGATTTTCTTGTGGTAAAAAATCTGGTTATAAAGGAATATTTGATTAATTGACTAGAAAACTGGAATCAACTGTTTGACTAAACAAAAAGGATATTTTTGAACTTCTGTCAACTAGGAAGTGAACATCTTTTTGTTTGGACTTGAGAAAGTGGTGGACCCTGCTACTGTTCCTGTGATTAAAACTAACTTGCTTAAATCTTAAGTGTAAAATCCGTTGGATATTAAGTGTTGGATATTTAAAGTGAGATAATTAATTTTTCAAGTAAATACAATTTATTGTAATTTGAAAAGTGTATTATCTTAATTTTAAACTTTATTAAAATGGCCGCCGCACACAGATTTAAGATACCTCCGTTTGATGCACAACATTATGACGAATGGACCGGAAGGATGAGAGCTTACCTTGAATCAATAAACAAGGTATACTTGAGAATATTGGAAAACGGTCCATACATACCCATGAGAATTGAGCCAGAGCGAATGGAAGGAGGGATACTAATTCCATCCCGGTCTGTTCCTAAAGAGGAAATGGAGTTTTCAGACGCAGATAAAGAATTGGTTGGTATGGATGCGTCGTTACGCAACGTCATAATTGAATCCCTAAACTCAGAGTACTATGTTCAAATAAAGGGATTAAAAACAGCTAAAGCCATGTGGGATAAACTGGCTGTGGTGATGGAGGGGACCGAGGAAGTTAGAGATAATCACAAACGCATTCTGATATCTGAATATGAATCGTTCAGATGCGAACGAGGAGAAAGCGTAGCGGATGTTTACAAACGTTACAGTAAATTGCTTATCGAGCTGAGTATAAGAGATAAAGTCTATCCACTAGCAGATTCAAATATCAAGTTTCTCTTGAATTTGCCTAAACATCTGGAACACAGGATCACTGCCATTCGAGAGTCGAGAGATTTGAAAAACACTTCTCTCGAAAAGCTGTATGGTGTTTTGAAGACCTACGAGCTGGAGCAGGAACAAAATGACAGAAGAAGATCCTACAATAGTGGAGAAAACAAAGCGGTAAGTGAGTCTGGACTTGTAGCTGAAGAGTCTGCTGTAAAGGCACTTGCAGCTGTCTCATTGAAAACTGCTAATCCTGAAAGGGTGGTATTAGACATTGAAGATCCATCCGAAGAAAGTGAGGATGAATACTATACCCTTGAAGAGCTGGACAAATTAGAAGACAAGTCATATGCTTGTATTGCTCGAGAATTTGCTCATATCAGCTTCAGGAAGCAAAGAAGTGGTAAATGACGATTTGGTAGTTCTTTCAGCCGAAGAGGCAGGAGAGGCAGTAGTGTAAGTGGTAGTGGAAGTTACAGCGGTCGGAGTAGCACATCTGGTAGTGGCTACAGACCTAACCTGGTAGACAAGAACAAGTTCAGATGCTACAACTGCAATGAATTGGGGCACTTCGCAACAGAGTGCAAGAAGCCCAAGTACGTTCATCCCAAGGAATCCTATGCTGATTTGAAAAAGAAATATGATGCCTTGGTTAGCAAGCAACAGAAGGGAAGCCGGGCGTATGTTGTGACTGAAGGGAAGGGTTGGGACGAGTCTGATGAAGATGAAGATCAGGAGCTATGCAACTTCGCTTTAATGGCAAAATCTTCAGAACAATCAGAGGTACCAATTCTAACCGTAAATGAAATGTCTATTCCTGAGTACCAAAATGAATTAGCTGCCATGACTAAAAATATGTACAATCTCCAACTTAATCTAATTGCTGTTAATGAGGAAAATGCTAAACTCTCCCTTAAGAATAGACTTCTCGAGGCCAGGGTAGAGGAATTAGAATCAGGAGAAAGTAAGGAAAGGCAGTTAATGAATCAGGTAGATGTTTTAGAACACAAGCTTAAGATTAGGGAAGACCTTAACGAAGAACTTAAAAATGAATTAGCTGAGCTTAAAGTAACATGTAAATCTTTTGAAGAAGCCGCTAATAAAGTTTTCGTAGAAAGGGACATGTACATGAAACTGGCAGGCAAGAGTAAAAATGAAAAAGTAAACATAGGACTTGACTACACACAGAAAAAGAAAAATAGGGCTGCTGAATTGTTAGAGCCTGTGTTAGTCAAAGAAAATGTGCCTGAGGTTTTAATGGATGTTAGAAAACCTATCTTTAAGCATTTTGAGCCTAGGACCATAGATCCTGTTGCTACTAAAATTGAACATGAGATTAAAATTGAAAGAGATTCAGAAGAAAAAGTGGTAGAACCTACAACTTCTAAGAGAGCTAGTAAGATTGCTTATGCTAAGAGAGGTGTAGGAACCAAGGAGGCTAAGACGGTGTCATATAAACAATGGGTAGCAGGGTCAGACCAAATGAAAGCACCTGTAAAGGCAGTTAAAACTGAACCTGCATCTGTATCTACATCTACACGAGCTAGAAAGGCATGCTATATCTGTAATCAAACTGATCACTTGTCTTACTATTGCCCGTTCTATGTAGAGGAAGAAAAATCTATTGGTTGTAATACCATGCCTGCAACTACTGCTTTGCCTAACATGCATGCAAATCATGCTAAATGCAATAATCCTAATTGTATGCCATGTGCTGTAAACATCATGCATGCTTATTTTAATTTAATGAATACTGCTAGTGCATCTGTTGAACATACATCTAGTAGTGGTAAGAAAAAGCATGCGGGGTCAAAGGCTAAGACTTCAAGTCCTCCTAAAGTTAGGAGTGACCAGTCTGCTCCCAAACCTGACAAATCAGTCAAGGTTGACAAGGGAAAAGACAAAGTCAAGATTGATGCCCCTGATGGCAACAAGGCAAAGCCTTCTGTATCTGAAAAGAAAAAGGAAATTATTGATGCCGGGCCCAAACATCATTGGGTTCCGAAGAACACCTAACCTTTATGGATTTGCAGGGCAGTGAACAGGAAAAGAGTAAAGTCATATGGGTGCTAGACAGTGGAGCATCGAGGCATATGACCGGCAATAAGTCCCTGCTAACAGATTTAGTGTTGAGAGCCGGCTCCGTGGTTACTTTTGGAGATAACAGCAAAGGTTACACCAGGGGATATGGCAAGATCGTTTGTGGAAATGTTATCATTGAGGATGTATCTTTTGTGGAAGGATTGCGACATAATCTTCTCAGCGTTAGTCAGTTCACCGACAGGGGTTTTGACGTCAACTTTGGGAAGAATGATTGTTCGATTCGAAGTAAAAAGGATGGAAGCCTTGCTCTCAAAGGAGTAAGGAAGTGAAATTTGTTCATAGCTGACATGAATTCTGCTGATCAGTCTGAAGTCACGTGTTTCTACAGCAAGGCTTCTGCTGATGAAAGTTGGCTATGGCATAAAAGATTATCTCACCTAAACTTTAAAGCAATGAATAATCTCGTAATGAGAGAATTGGTGAGAGGGCTGCCGCAGATGGAGTTCACCCCAGATGGTCTCTGCGAAGCATGTGAGATGGGAAAATCAAAAAGAGCCTCGCATAAGGATAAACAAGTGAATAGCATTACCGAGCCCCTACAACTCCTTCACATGGATTTGTTTGGACCTGTTAATGTTATGTCAATGTCAAGGAAAAGATATGCGCTGGTAATTGTCGATGACTTTTCCAAATACACATGGGTGAAGTTTGTGACATCGAAAGATGAAGTGCCACATGAGATCATTAGACATGTACTGGTAATTGAAAACGTAGCAAGTCTGACTGTGAAGACTATCCGATCCGACAATGGGACAGAATTCAAGAACTCAGTGTTAATGGATTTCTGCATATCTAAAGGGATCAGACGACAGTATTCAGCACCGAGAACACCGCAGCAGAACGGGGTGGTAGAAAGGAAGAACAGGACACTGGTTGAAGCAGCTAGGACAATGCTGTATGAGTCAAAACTTCCTTTATATTTTTGGGCTGAAGCAGTTAGCACGGCTTGTTATACTCAGAACAGAACCCTGATTATAAAGGACCATAATGAGACGCCGTATTACATGATGAATAAACGAAAACCATCTATCAAGTACTTTCATGTATTTGGTGCCAAATGCTTTGTGTTAAGAGACAATGCACAACTTGGAAAGTTTGATGCCAAAGCAGATGAAGGGGTTTTCATTGGATATTCTCTTGAAGTAGTAGCAGCGTACAGGGTGTTTGTGCTTAATGATCGCAAGGTGGTTGAAAGCCTTAATGTCACATTCGACGACTCAAAGCTCCCCTCTATACAAAAAGAAGATAGTGAGCCCAACTCCCTAAGATTTGAAAATGTGGATATTGATGAAGTGGATACAGTTCCTGAGTCAGTAGTGCAGGGTAGTGATCCAACTATAAATAATGAAATTAATCAAGAGTCTAGTGTTTCGCAAACTCAAAACACTAGGGCTGCGGGATCACCTTCCGTCAGACCTGGTACTAACTCAGGGGGAGTCAGTATGCACTCAGGGGGAGCAGCTCACTCAGGGGGAGCCAGTACTAGCTCAAGGGAAGCTAGTGAAAGTGCTTCTAGACTAAGTCACCTTCACTTACAAGATCAAGCTGAATCATAAAGAACATTTTCTAGGGATCGCACTTGGAACAAGGACCATCCGTTCGAGCTAATTATTGGTGATCCAGAAGCCGGAGTGACTACTGGAGGAAAAGCTAGAGCTGAAATTGCCACTGAGAATGAATGTCTATATTCAGTGTTCCTCTCCCAGATGGAACCTAAAGTGGTGGAAGAAGCTCTAGATGACGCTGATTGGGTGATTGCTATGCAAGAGGAACTCAATCAGTTTGAAAGGCAGAAGGTGTGGAAGCTGGTACCCAGACCAAAGAATAGATCTGTTGTTGGGACAAAATGGGTATTCAGGAACAAGCTGGATGAAGATGGACGTGTAACACGAAATAAAGCTCGCCTGGTTGCTAAGGGTTACACCCAAAGAGAAGGAATTGATTATGATGAAACCTATGCACCAGTAGCAAGGCTAGAGGCAGTGAGGATGTTCTTGGCATTCGCAGCACATCTTGGTTTTAAAGTCTATCAAATGGATGTCAAGAGTGCATTCTTAAACGGTGAACTGGATGAAGAGGTGTATGTCGAGCAACCTCCCGGGTTTATCGATATCAAATATTGTGATTATGTTTATCGACTCTTCAAATCAGTATATGGCCTTAAGCAGTCTCCGCGGAAGTGGTATGAAACTCTGTCAGACTTCTTACTAGAAAGTGGTTTTACAAGAGGAGTAATCGACAAGACGCTTTTCTACAAGAAATGCAAAGATGATCTAATGATGGTGCAAGTATATGTGGATGACATTATCTTTGGGTCTGCAAATGAGAAGCTGTGTGCTAAATTCGCAAAGTTAATGCAATCAAGGTATGAGATGAGCATGATGGGAGAGCTGACGTTCTTTCTGGGCATTCAAGTTAGTCAGAAGAAGGACGGGATATTTATCTGCCAGACCAAGTACATTCATGATCTATTGAAGAAGTATGGTCTCCAAGATGTATCACAAGCAAAGACTCCTATGGCAACAGCCACGAAGCTTGACGAGGATAAAGCGGGTAAACCTATAGACATCTCAAGCTATCGAGGTATGATCGGCTCACTTTTATATTTAACTGCTAGCAGACCTGATATTATGTTCTCTACATGCTTATGTGCAAGGTTCCAAGCGGATCCTAGAGAGTCACATCTCATAGCCGTAAAGCGTATTTTTAGGTATCTCAAGGGAACATCAAATCTCGGGATTTGGTACCCAAGAGATACAGGGTTTAATCTTGTTGGCTATTCGGATTCAGATTACGCAGGTTATAGAATAGATAGGAAGAGTACTTCAGGAAGCTGTCAGTTCCTTGGAAGAAGGTTGGTGTCTTGGCAAAGCAAGAAACAACACACAGTATCTACCTCGACAGCTGAAGCAGAATATATTGCTGCTGGAAGCTGTGTGGCCCAGATACTGTGGATGAAGAACCAACTCAAGGACTACGGTGTGGAAGTATCTAAGATTCCTATCATGTGTGACAACACAAGTGCTATTGCAATGACCAACAATCCTGTGGATCACTCAAGGACCAAGCACATTGACATCAGGTATCATTTTATTAGAGAGCATGTAGAAAATGGAACTGTAGAGTTGCATTTTGTGTCTACTAAACGTCAAATAGCAGATATATTCACTAAACCTCTAGACGAATCAACATTTTCTAGATTGGTTGGTGAATTAGGGATGCTTAACACCTGTTAGTTTTGCTACCTATCTGTTATAATTCAGTTTGTGTACATATTATTGTTATTCATGAATATTCATAATTAATAATGTGTACTTAACTTCATAAATGTATGTGTTGCATATCATAAGGAGTTAGAAAGTTTCATGACATTAATCTTGTGCTGATCTGAATATCGTTATGGTTAGTGTCTAAATGAAGTAATGAGAAATTTTCTAGGACCACCTCGATCTATCCACATCGAGATCGACATCGATATGTAGATCGAGATGCGGATCGAGATCGACATCCAGATCGACATCGAGATGTAGATCGAGATGCGGATCGAGATCGACATCCAGATCGACATCGAGATGTAGATCGAGATGCGGATCGAGATCGACATCGAGATGTAGATCGAGATGCGGATCGAGATCGACATCTAGATCGACATCTAGATGAGGATCGAGATGCGGATCTCGAGATCGAGATGTGACGTGTCTTTTCAGTCACTTCTTTTTTAGGCGTGCAGGTATATATTATAGCATTAAAAAGGCTGTTCATTATTTACATTAACTTTCTTTCTCTCCAAAAGCTTAAGCTCTTCATACACACGCGTATACATACATTACATCAAGTTTTCTTGTGATTTTCTTAAACAAAAATCACTAACTGTTACTTAAAAGCATCAATAACTAAAACTAAACTCTGCTAAAATTTTGTTTAAAACTGTTGAACTTCTTGTGTTGTTTTCACGTCATTACTGTTCTTGCAAATAGTTCTTTAGTTTTCTTCTTCATTCGAGTGAGTTTGTTTTTGTTTCGTGCTTTCTTATTCTTAAGTTCTTTTGTGTTCTTGAGCAAAATTAGTTGTGAGTACTACTGGTTAATCCTTAAAGTGCAACTTTACCGCCGTGTTTGTGGTTTTCTGGAAAAATAATTTATTTTGTAACGACTGTTCACTTTAATTTTCGAAAACTCAACTGTCAATCATTAGTGGGGAGTTAAGTGGTCATTAGTGGGGAAGTTAATTTGTTTTAATGTGTGTCACTAATTACGTGGGGTAATTAGTGGGGTTCGTGTACGTTTTATTTTGTTTAAATTTAGAACTTGTTCTCTAAAAATTCCATTGCAAAACCATTTCAGAACATTTCTTTTCTCAAACACAAAAGTAAAATGGCAAACCCAAATTTCACCATTCCCAAGACCAACTTTGTTAATCTCTCTGCTGATCGAGCAACTGGTAGATTTATTCACTATCAGTTCTGGATTGAATCCCTCAACAACACATCAATCATAAGTCATGCCTTAACCGCCTCTCCCATCCTGAATGTCGAAGCCCTTCAAGCTGCTTATTCTACACTAGAGATTCAGGGTGGAAAAGCCAATCCAACAGGACTATCCTTTACTATTGGTGGTGTCAAATATGAAGTCAGTCTGCGGAAGTTTAATGAGTTACTCGGGCTTCCTACAGAAGATTATGCTCCGGAACCCACTATGGAGGATATGTTGCAATTATTCACGGAGATAGGTTGTCGCCCTCCCACGGGTCCTATCAAGGTAACAAAGGTTAACACCGGTATGCTACCAGCTGAGTGGGATTATATAGTTCAGGCCATTCAGCGCTGCATGTTCCCAAAGGACAAAGACTACAGGCCAATGAACAACAGCTGCCGGGTAATACTATATGGAGTGGCAAACAACAGGAGAGTGAATGTGGGCAAACATCTGTTGATTCAGTTGCATGAGAGGTGGGCATTGGAGAAAAATGCCTCAAGGAATCCAGAAGATGGTCCAGTCAAATGCTGGATGCCAAGATTTCTTCAGATGGTTCTGGATGACGTCCTTTCAGAGGAACACAGAAGAATATTTCAAGGCTCTGAAAGGATGGCATGTTTTGATATGACTCTAAAGAGTATCTCCACCATGGAAACCCAGCAAAAGTCAAGACTTTTTGAGTTGCGCCTGACTCCGTACTTCCAGGATCTGCAAGATGAGTATGCTAGGAGGCATGCTTCTCAGTTTACTGCAGTAGAAGCTGAGAGTAGCGGTAACGAAGCTGAAGGTAGAGATCCAGTGCCTAGAAATTTGGAACAAGCAAGAATGGATGTTGATATGGCCGAGGCAATTGTTGCAGAAGCTGGAGCTGACAAGGATGACGATCTTCTTAGTCAGGTACCTATTCTTGCTAATCTTGATCAATCATCAATTCAACCTGTTTTCTACAGCCGTGGGCCTGAAAACCCCCAGGCTCTATCCCAGGCTGCAAGCCCTTCTGTTCATAAACGTTCAGCCAGCCCTAAAACTGGTGATAAAAGGAAGGCAAGCTTATATGAGTCGAGTGAATCGAGTGGAGAGAGTGTAGGAGTTGAGAGAGTAGTCACTTCAGCAGCTCTGCCACCTTCAAAGAAGCAAAAGGTGGATTCAAACCCAGTGGCAACTGCACAACCTGTTAAGGCTAGTTCACCTCTCACAGCCACCACACCTCACGCTGGTGGCTCTCCTCTCCAAATCATTTCAACACATTCGCACTCGCCTAGGCATGTTGGTGAGAGTCAAGAAGGGGGTCCAGCTCAACAGCCAATAGGAGCTGGCCCTACCTTCCCTGAGTTGTCCGCTCAGGGCTCTTTGAGCAATTTCTCGGAAGGGGAATGGCAAACTGAGACTAGCACTTCTGATACTAGTATCTCAGGCAGTTTTAATGAGGAAGAGTCTGTCAAATCCAGTACGGATGACGCTTCCTCATCTAAATCAGAAAATAAGTTGCTTGCAGAGCAACGACATCTGGTGACTGGTGGGTCTACGCCTCCAGAACAGCCCAGCGAACCAGAAAAGGTTCTAAGTGAACAAGGGGATGACATGGTCATAACGCCATCTCCTATCGTAGACACAGCGCTTAAAGGCTCAGTCTCACTGACCGATATCGCCGACCAACTCACCGCTAGTCCCCAGCGATTAGTGGATGAGGCTCTAGTACTGTTAGGCTCTAAACACGAGGGAGAGACAGGGAGAGTAGATCCCTTCTTTTTAGGGATCTTGAGTGAAACAGAACCCGGCGAGAGTAAACAGTCTAACCCAAGCCAAACACCGTCCCCCAAATTGCAGGATTTAGTGAAGAAAGTGGAGGCTTTGGAGGCTGGAGTTGCTGGTGTTACTGCTGCTGTCTCTTCTCACTCTGGAAGGTTGGAGGTTGGAGCTCAGTTCATGGAGAACCTGATTGCCGTCCAAAATCAGATGATTGACAAGATAAATAATCTTGGATTGGCACAGGTGGAGGTTGGGAGGTCAGTAGATGATGTCACTTATGGCATGTCTCAGGTTTGGACGAAACTGAATGAACTACTTGATGCTGTCTTTGGACGTAACAAGGATGGACCTGGTCCTTCAACTGGTGGTGGTGGTGACGATAATCATGATGATGATGCTCCTGATGAGGATAACACACCTAAGGGGGAGAAAGAGGATCAGGGTCTGAAAAAGCTGACTAGTACGGGTCCGGTGATCGAGTCCTCAAACAAATCTGGTGAAAAGGTGGAGGAGGCTCAACCGGCTCTTAAGGACAAAGGCAAGCAGAAGATGGTAACTGAAGAAGAAGCTGAGAAAGAAACACCTCTTGTTGATGCATTTATGGGAGACTTTATTGAAGATTCTGATGATGACGAGATGGATGTAGAAGCCTTAGTGGCAAGGAGGTCGAGACTCGAGCAACGAGCAAGAGAATGGGAACAAGAAAGAGGTCTAAATCCTGGCGGATCTGGCGCAGGAGTTGCAGGTGATGCAGGAGACCACTCGGTTGCTGACGAGCATGTTCCAGAAGAAGAAGTTGATGAAGCGGAGATGCAAGGAGAGATTTTCAGGGAAGCCAGAGAAAGAGTAAATGAAGAAGTTCTACAAGGGATAGTTGAAAAAGAACTAATGGCAAAGGAGAAGAGAGCGGCTCAGAAAACTCAGCATGAGTTTGAAATGAAAAAGATCAATGATCCTAAGGTCCAGGCTGACATAAGGAGGGAAGGTCCCGAGTGGGACAAGGCTAGAGAAGCCTTAGTTGGACCAAGAGCCTATGCTCATGACTCAGGAAGATTGAGTTTTCTTCTTCATAAGCTAGAAAATCTAAACCCCGAGCTGCAAAACGAGGCAATAAGAGAGCATGTGCAAAGATACGGAGATCCAAGGATAGACATTCCAGAAGAAGGGGAAATAAGGAAGGAAGCAGGTGCAGTGGCTGGTGCAAATGTCAAGTTTGTCAAGAGCAAAGCTGAGAATGAGAATGATCTGCTGATCTATACAGATAAGTATCAAGTGGAAACCATCATTGAAATCAAGTACGACATCTTTGCAGAACACAGTCATGAAACACTGTGTATTATAAGGGAATTGATTGAGGAGATGGATGATATTGACGAGTTTGATCAGGATTATCTGAGGGTCACGTTTGATAACTTCTGTAAGAGAAGACAACAGCTTGATATTCAGAGGCTATAGCAATGCACCACCGCTATTGTCATTGGATACCCTAAGCAGCTGGTTATAAGGAAGAAAGGGGAAAAGGGGTACCCTGACAAAGTCACAAAGCTGAGGTTTGAAGACATTCCCACGAAGCTTACCACTCGCAGCATGGTTGAAAGGTGGTTGAGGTTGTTTCGAAATTACAAGATCAGAAATCATGTGGAAGCAGAAGGACTTAATCTTCTCAAGAAAAGAATGGATGAAGTCTGCAACCCTGAGTTCATGAAGAAAGAAAAAGCAGCCAAGAAGAAAGCTCGTGAGGAAGAGGAGCGCAAGAAATAAAAGTTTTAATGTATCATGCTTTTAATGTTTCTTTGCGTTGTAATTTGTTTTCTTGTTTTCCTGCATTGTAAAAATATTTTCTGTTTTCTTGTGTAGTGTAAGGTAGAAGTTAGTTAACTAAGTGTCTTGAAACTGGTTTATATTAGGCATCAATTATTTCGCGAAGTTCGGCGGTGGTAATACTGCTAAAAGGACTTCAGAAGGATAATTGAAGATTGAGTGGACCGTGCTCTTAAAGTACTTAGAGAAAATCTCTAGAAGAGCATGAAGCCATTTAATCGAGCCAACAGGTGTCCAATTTTGGCACTTGAAGTATCAGTAATAGACATGAAGTTAATTAATCAAGCCAAGCATTATGCAAGTTGACATGATCTTTTATGAATGTTATTTTATCTTTTTCAGTCCCTGGTTAGTTGAGTTATCCTCATTGTGAATTTGGTTGTCATTGTTAGACAATCAAATAGGGGGAGATTGAAAGGCATAGGTGTACTAACTTGTAACACTTAATTATTTTGTAACTCAACTAAGTAAAAGATAAAACAACAGCAAAACAAGAGAAACTGAAGAAGCACATGGAATCAATCAACTGAAGAAATGGTAATGATACTTGGTAACTACAAGTAACTAATTTGGTTAATCAAGGATGCATAAGTGAGAAGAAGTTCAATCTGAGTATTGCTCATGCCCTAACTTATCTAATGGAGAATCAAATTAATGTCAAGGAAGTATCAAGAAGGCCAAAGTGATTTCATGTAATGTATATCAACATCTGGATAATGTAAAGGTTAATCAACAATTGAGAACTGACATTCAGAAGCAAGAACCCCTACAAGACTAGTCACTTATGAACCAGACCATTGCATCAAGTGTCAGGACATTGGAGGCAAGTTCATGTCAGTAATAGAAGATCTCAATTGAATTGAGTGAGGAAAAGAAATTGAAGAAGCTAAGGAAACTTACTCATAAAGGTTAACTCTCAATTAGTCACTAAAGAAGGTCAACATTGGATGTGTGCATATTTGCCAAGGCAAATGTCGATCCACAGCAGATCGAGATGCGGGTCGAGATTTACAAGTGAAGTAAAACACTGCCAAGGCAAATCTCGATCCAGGCGATAGATCGAGATCGAGATCTTCACAGATCGAGATCGAGATCTTCATAGATCGAGATCGAGATTCTCCCAGGTCGAGATCGAGATCTTCATAGATCGAGATCGAGATTCTCCCAGATCGAGATCGAGATTTTCACAGATCGAGATCGAGATGGGTCCAGGCGAAGATCGAGATGCGGGTAGACATGTAACATTTAATGTTCAAGGGACAAGTGGCTTATTGTGAACGGTTGATCCAGAGTTGTTGTTAAAGTTCTTTTTGTTGTTGAAATCCTGATTGGGCCACGTACACAAAAAGGACAAGATCAAGACTACATGACATTATAAAAGCAGCACTTTGTTATTTAGTAGTAACAAGTATCTCTGTATTTTAAACGATATATTTTTAAGAGAGAGCATTTACTGTAAAACAAAAAGTGAGAGAGAGGATCAGTTGAATCTAGCTTTAATTGCTGTATTTATTGTTCAACTGATCATGATGCTTTTATGAATGTTGTAGCAAATCCTTCAATGAATATAAAGATATATTCTTGAAATTCTGTGTCATCATTTATTACCTGCATATAGTTTATTCTCTCATAAATTTTAAACAGTTGTATTCACCCCCCCTCTACAACACTTTGGACCTAACAGACATTATTGCTCCAAACCCTCTAGACAATGTAAAGGTTGAGCCGGAGCTAATTGAAAGAAAATGGAATATTCTATAAGCTGTTAAAAATGTAGATGAAGCTCTGACTCTTCCTTCTGGATCACTGGAACAAGGAGAGATAAGGGAGGCAATTAGTGTTCCAGGAAGAGATAGTGTATACTGGATACACTCGTATGACGATGACACAGCTGATGCTTTGGCATTCATAGATGCAGACCAGAATCAAACATTATTGCATATGAGTAGGAAATGGCTGCTGCAGACTCAAGATGCCGCATTTCTGGAAAGAGTTTTAGAAGTGTTCAAATGGGGCGAAGTGGAGAATGAGAATGTGGATGAGAAGCAGAAACTTCTGAAGTACTTGTCTGAAGTAGTGGTGGAGAAGAAGCGAATGGAGCGAGATGCGGCTAGTGTCTACAATACTAACCGTGTCAAAGGCTACCCCAAAATGATCTATTGTCAGTTCAAGGCTGATAAATCACATTGGAAATCTCAGCTCATAATGAAGAATTTTAAGGATATTCCAAAGATCAGAACTACTCAGGAGGTGGACAAACTCAGAAGGCTTTTCAAGCATCCTTATCCAGAGCCCAGGAATCCTCTAGAAATGGAAGCGGAAAGTCTGTTGAATGCAAGGTGGAAGCAGCTTCATGATCCAGTCTACAAGAGAGAACAGAAACAAAAGGAAAGGCGCAGAAAGCTGAAAGAAGAGAAGCGCCAAGCTGAAGAAGCTAGGAAGAGGAGACGGAATTAGAATTAAAGGTCAGAGTAGTGTGAACTTGAAGTTGGAAAAACTTCATATATGTTGGTTGCTTTAACTCACTTGAGGAAAATTCACCTGATCACGGTATGCGAGATAGGCTAACTTACCATACTGTAACCGTGAATCAGAGTGGATCCAATAAGATGATATAAGTTTGACTGAAAGATATGAAATAATTCAGGTGATAGGAATCACTCAAATGGTCTTTAATTTGAAGTTCGAATTCTTTGTCTAGCTTAAGTTTTATTTATTCTAGTTCTTCGAATTGTTTTCTAAGTTTATTTCAGTTGTAATTTTAACAAGACAGTAATGTTATTTATCTTTTTCTCGTCTCATTGTTTAGTTGAGTTATCCCTTTTTAATTTGAATGTCACTGTTAGACTATCAAATAGGGGGAGATTGAAAGGCAGAGTGTCTAAACTTGTAACACTATAACTTATCTAACTCAACTAAAAGAAAAGATACTTTACTGGAAGACAATAAAGAACATGAAGCTTCAAAGAAATCAATATTAAATGAAGACAAGGTAATTGATACAATTCTACATGTTAACTATGATCAAACAAAGAAGAAATCATTGAAAGAAGTTCAAGACAGAGTTGTTCATGCCTCAGTGATTTGTAACTTAAAGATTCAAGATCATAACTATCAGTATCAATAAGACTAATTGATTTCAAGTGAACAAGAAGGAAAGCAATAATTGGAAAGCCACATTACTAATTGAATATGGTAATCTATTCAAGAAGCAGAGACACTATCAAGACTAGTCACTTATGAATCAGACCATTGCATCAAGTGTCAGGACATTGATAGAAGTTTATGTCAGTAATAGAGACCCGGGTTCAAGAGCTTGTTGAAGACTATGAAAGACATAAAGAAATCACAAGTTCAAGATGTTGCATTGAAGCTTCAAGTTGAAGCCCAGAATATTTCTAAGTACAAAATGTTCGAGATAGCCAAGTAGAACATTCCTATGTAGAAGTTCTACTTAGATGTTCGAGATAGCCAAGTAGAACATTCCTATGTAGCTTAGATGTTCAAGATGGCCAAGTAGAACATTCCTATGTAGAAGTTCTACTTAAATGTTCTAGATAGCCAAGTAGAATATTCCTATGTAGAAATTCTACTTAACATTCGAGATGGCCAAGTAGATGTTCTACATAGAGGGTAGTTTCAACATGACACATGGCATCACCTAATTGGCAGATTTCCAAGCTTTCAAGATAAGATAAGATTTATGTGGATATCATTGGGCCACGTATATCTTAGTCTTTGAAGACTACAGGACATAGATTACAAGTAGTATAAATAGAAGTACTTGTGTATTTTTTTAAAGAGAGCAATATTTTCAAGATAAACACTTGTAAAAGAGAGAGAGAGTATTCACAGAGCTTAGTATCATTTACTACCCTCTTTACTTCTGGTGTACTTTGTAATGAATGTTGTAGCAACCCTTTCAAGTTATATATAAGACATATATTCCTTGAATCATTGTGTTCATTTATTACATGGTATTTATTGCTTCTTAAATTCAAAAAGTTGTATTCACCCCCCTCTACAACACATTTGGACCTAACAGCTTCATTTGCTTCTTGGATGGATTCTTCAATCCTTTGAGCTGAATGTTCTTGTATGTCTGGCCTTGTTGAGATTGCTACCTCACTTTGAGAGGCAGGTTTTTGTAGATCTTGGCCAAAAGAGACTGACTTCTTTTTCTTCTTGGTGAAGAGCTTTGAACTTGGAGAGACTGAAGATGATTGAGATTTCTTTGCCTTCATTTCCTTTCTAACTTCTTCAGTCAGCTCCCTTACCCTTTCATAAGACATCTCCTTGATAATTTGCTTAGGTGAATGAGCAAGAGAATCAGATACTATCAATGAATCAGCTTCACATGCAAGATTATCATCAACAGTTGTATCATCACCAACTAACTCAGGCTTCATCAAATTATCAGAGTTTAATGCATCATCAGAGTTTATTTTTTCCTCAGAGTTTAACAGATTATCAGAGTTTATTGCTTCATCACAGTTTATGGCTAGAGGTTGATCAGAGTTTACTTGATCAGAAATTATTACTTCAGTGTTTGCAGCATTGACCAATCTTCTTCTCTTCTTTTTGATTTTAGGCATTGGATTAACATTGAATGGCTTCATGAATGGTACTGGAGGAATCTCATAAGCCTTTTCGACAATTTTCTTTACTGGAAAAACCAAACCATCAGCATTGTCATCAGAATCAGTGTTTTCATCTATCAACTTTCTTTTCTTTGGAGATGACTCCTTTATTGGTTTTTCCTTTCTTTTGCTTGGCCCTTGTTGTGAGGTTTTTGTTACAACTACAGTCTTTTGGGAAACTGCAGAGGTTGGCAACAGTGTTTGGATTTTGACTTGCGTTAGAATCAGAGGGAGCTAAACTCTGATTCACAGTCACTGAAAGAAAATCCCTCCCATACACAGTAGGCATTATCTGATGTAAGAGAAGCCTGACCCATATGGGATAAAAAAATTTACCTTCAGCCTCTTTCTTGGCATCTTTTCGAGTAAGATCAACAAAAATCCTCTTGTTCATACAGAAGTTAACTAAGCTCTGATCATGCTCAAAACTTACATCAGGCAATAAATAGCTAAAAATTAACTGTAAAAATCTAGCAAAATATACAGTATGTGCATTATCACTTATCTTTGTAGCTAATTACGTAATAATTAAACAGGGAAAATTAAACTTCAAGTTGTGGGTTAGAGAATACCCAATTTGTTGTGCTAGTTGAGGAATTGCATCAAAGTTGGTGCATTTGGCTGTGAATGCTCTTGTAATGCAAACGAAGAAGAAACTCCATTCTCTTCTTAAATGGGCCTTGTCAAGCTCCCCAGCTTAGACAGACTACCTCTATAGCCTATTTTTTTGAAGAACTCTTTGATTTGTTCATCACTAACAAAATCATCATACACACCCACTTCTAGAAGATGAAGGGCTTGTCGAACCACAGCAGGAATAATCGAGTGTTTACCATTAAACTGGAATGTTATTACCAGCTCTTCATCTTCACCAACATTGTTGAACTTTGCAGAAGACCATATTTTTATTAAAGACTGAGCATAAACATTATTGGATTCCTGAAGAGCGTACCAATATAACTTTTTTTTGTAGAAAATCTTGAATTACATGAAAGTCCTGTGGTGCTTCAAATTTGGTCAACAAGGAGATGTAGTTAGTAGCAGCGAAGTTGAAGTTTTGGAAAGAGAGTCCTTTGGATGTGAAGAACAGAGATTTGCAGATATTAAGAATTAGGGCTTGATAAAATGAGAGAGAAAGATAGGAATAATAGATACAAGTTAATAATTCAAAGTGAAAATAAGAATTAATCTATTCCCTCTCATTTGCATATACTCTGTACTGGGACACGTGGTAATTTCTGAGTGATAGAGTAATGAGTAGTCCAGTTCTCAAAATACAACATGTATATGTGTATCTGTGTCTAAAAATAAATCATTTTTTGTGAGATACACGTGCCCTTATGATTAGTCCAATCAGAGAATAACAATTATGATGTCATAAAATGAAATATGATGTCATAAATAATATCTCAGAGTTTAGCATGTAGACTAGGATCAGAGTTTATATAAATCAGAGTTTAATATTCACTGTCAGAGTTTACCACATACTCTGACAGAGTTTACCATAAACACTGATAGCTTGGGATCAGAGATTAGATGTTCCATTGATCAGAGTTTACTGTATGTTCTATCAGAGTTTATCACATACTATGATAGAGTTTCTCATAAACTCTGATTGTCTGCTACTTGCTTTCTGGAGTTGAGCCACTTGTCATCATTCCTAATTCAAAAACCAATCTTGTAAATGTCACTTCACACAGAGGCTTAGTGAATATATCTGCTAATTGTTGATCTGTGGGAATAAAATTCATTTCATGTG
The DNA here is from genome assembly GCA_028671895.1 of Oenanthe sinensis. Classification (NCBI taxonomy): domain Eukaryota; kingdom Viridiplantae; phylum Streptophyta; class Magnoliopsida; order Apiales; family Apiaceae; genus Oenanthe; species Oenanthe sinensis. The sequence continues at coordinate 27,026,506 of CM053806.1, forward strand.
TTCCTTCCATGACATGTTCCCTTATAAAGTGATATCTGATACTGATGTGCTTTGTCAGAGAATGCTAAACTGGATTTTCTGTCATTCCAATAGCACTTTGATTATCACAATAAAGAGGAATTTTTGAAAATTTCAAACCATAGTCTAACATTTGATTTCTCATCCATAAAATCTATGCACAGCAGCTTCTTGCAGCTATATATTCAGCCTCTGTTGTTGATGTTGAGATAGATTTATGTTTCTTACTAAACCATAAGACAATTCTTCCACCTAGAAATTAACAACTGTCACTTATGCTTTTCCTATCAATTTTAAATCCTGCAAAGTCAGCATCTAAATAACCAATTAATTTAAAGTCAGACTCTCTAGGATACAATAAGCCAAGATTGATGGTGCCCTTGAGATATCTAAAAATTCTTTTAACAACAATTAGATGAGGTTCCCTTAGATTTGCCTGAAATCTTGCATACAAACAGGTGACAAACATGATATCTGGTCTACTAGCAGTTAAATAAAAAAGGGATCCAATCATTCCTCTGTATGCTGTAATATCTATTGGTTCATTAGTATCTTGATCAAGCTTGGTTGCAATAGCCATTGGAGTTGTAGCAGATGCAGAGTCTTGCATTTGAAACTTAGTGAATAGATTCTTTGTGTATTTGGAGTGATTTATGAAAATACCTTCATCAGTTTGTTTCACTTGCAACCCTAGAAAATAACTCATTTCTCCCATCATGCTCATTTGATACCTGGACTACATTAGCTTTGAAAATATTTTACAAAATTTCTCATTAGTGAACCAAATATAATATCAACATATATTTGAACCAATAAAAAATCTTTACCTTGAGTTCTGTAAAATAAGGTTTTATCAATTGTACCTCTTGTGAAACCACTTTTAAGAAGAAATTGAGCCAGAGTTTCATACCAAGCTCTTGATGCTTGTTTGAGTCCATATAAGGCTTTATCAAATTTGTAGACATGATTTGGATATTTTGGATTGACAAAGCCAGGTGGTTGTTCAATATATACCTCTTCTTCAATTTTTCCATTTAAAAATAAACTTTTAACATCCATTTGATAGACCTTGAATTTCTTGTGTGCAGCATAAACAAGAAAGATTCTGATTGCTTCATGTCCAACTATAGGTACAAATTTTTCATTATAATTAATACCTTCTTGTTATTTGTAACATTTGGCAACTAGTTTTTCTTTATTCCTTGTAATGATTCCATCAGAGTTTGTCTTGTTTCTAAACACCCACTTTGTGCCAACTATTGATCTATTCTTTGGCCTTGGAACAAGGGTCCATACTTTATTTCTTTCAAACTCATTTAGTTCTTCCTGCATTGCACTAACCCAATCTGCATCCATCAAAGCATTTTCAACCTTTTTTGGTTCTGTTTCAGAAAGAAAACAATGAAATAGACATTCATTTTGAGTAGCTTTCTTTGTCTGCACTCCACTTTCTAGATCACCAATAATTAAAATAGGTGTGTGATCCTTGGTCCATTTTGTTGGATGTGGAAAATTTCTTGAACTAGATGCTCCCTCATTATTTGTGCCTTCATAGTAAGATTCATCTGTAAATGTTGATCCCCCCCTAAAGTTGTGCTTTCATCAGAGTTTGATGACTCAGAGTTTAAGTAATCAGAGTTTGAATGATCAGAGTTCGAGTGATCAGTGTTTATGGCTTCAGAGTTTGATTGATCAGAGTTTAGGATTTCAGAGTTTGTATTTGTCAAAGTTTGGTCAGACTCTGATATTTCAATAATTGAGGTTGGTTATCCAATTTCAGTAACTGATTGATGTTGCTCCTCCTCAACATGTGCCGAATCTTCAATTTCTATTTCAATCATTTCTGAATCAGAGTTTAAGGAATCAGGGTTTAACTAATCAAAGTTTGGCTCAACAGTGTTTATCTCATCAGAGTTAATTAATTAAGTCATACTTAACTAATATCATAAATAAAATAAATTACTTATTTAATTTAAATTCATAATTTAAATTATTTCTCCTTCAAGCGTTTTTTGTGTGTGACCCTGTAGGTTATTATTACGTTGGCAACAATTTTAATATCTAATTAAAATTGTAAACAATGAGCGGCATCTAGTAATACATCATTGCTACCCAAGTAATAATAATAAATCGGTGATTCGATTAAGCCTTTCGTGAATAATGTTCCATGTAATATAATCCCTTTAATCTTGATATTATAGATTAAACTTAAGGCATGTCTCGTGTCATCCTCTTCATAATTTAATCTTTATTTTCTTGATCAATGAGTAGACTATTAAAATCAAATCAACATTTGAGCATGGCCGTGCATTTCATAGTCTCACTCAAACAAGAGGCCAATAATATCACTCCTAAAATTAGGAGGATTAAATCTCATCTAGATCATTCATATTTCTCATACGATTCATAATATACCCAATGTCCACTTTTATCATCACCCGGTCAAAGGTAACTTTTAATGTAATCAAAGTATATTAATTCTCGTATAGAAATATAATGATTTCAAGTCTAAGGATCATTACACCATTATCACAGTGAGAATTACTTATGACACTTATTTAACATGTAGAATCTCACGGCGGGTCATTCCAGTGTCATGCATTGATACATGCACTTATGTTCTTGACTTTAGTATCACCATACCTATGACCAATGAGATGTGGTCATCTGTCAAGAAACATACTAGTCTTTGTGCATTATTATTGTCCTTAAATAATAATACTCGACTAGAATATTTTAGGAATAAGATATTATTCATATAATCTCATTTTTAAGTCACATACTTAAAGATATATAATACGTATCAAAATTCCAAGGACATTTATTATGCTTTCAATTTATAATGCAGTAAATAAAACATAATAAATAAATAATAATCAATAAAACATAATCCTTAATAATAAATATTTTTCTTAAAATATAAAAAGTATTGTCTCTAGAGCACAATTACTAACAATCTCTCACTTGCACTAGAGCCAATTACCCAAGTATCCAATACTCATGGAACTAGTGTGACTTTCGTGCTTCTGCTGCGACAAAGCCTTTAGTCAGTGAGTCTGCAATATTATTATTATTATGCACTTTACATATATGTATATCTCCTTGATCATTAATCTCATTAATTAGGTGATATCTCCTAAGTACATGCCCAAACAGCCTCTTTGGCTGCTTCGCAAGCATCAATATACTCAGGCTCTATTGTAGAATCAACAACTGTCTCTGCTGTGAACCATTCCAGCATACAACATCTCAATAAAAATAGATAAAACACAAAGCCAGACAGAAACATTAAATCATCGTTGTCTGTCTAGAAACTAGCATCACTGAAACCTCTTACAACTAGCTTCACATCTCCTCCATATAACAAGAATAAATCTTTAGTCCTCTTCAAGTACTTAAGAATATTCTTGGCTTCCGTCCAGTGACCTTCACCTGGATTAGACCGGTATCTACTCGTCATGCTTAAAGCATACGAGACATCAGGACGAGTACATATCATTGCATACATTATAAAACCAATTGCTAACGCATATGGAACTTTACTCATGCGGTCCTTATCATCCAATGATTTAGGACAAATTTTATTTTGAGATCATTATCCCATGAGACATTGGGACATATCCATTTAGCCTCTTTGCATTCGAAATCGATGTAAAACTTTGTCAATGTATGTACTCTAACTTAGGCCGATCAATCTCCTTGATCTATCTCTATAAATCATGATCCCTAATATATAGGTCGAATCGCCTAAGTCTTTCATTGAGAAATTATTTCTCAACCACGTCTCCACAGTCTATAGAGAAGGAATGTCATTCCCTATTAGTAATATATCATCAACATATAATACTAGGAATGCCACATGGCTCTCACTAAACTTCTTGTAAACACAAGTTTCATCTTCATTCTGAATAAAGTTAAACTCTTTTTGATTGTTTCATGAAAATAAATGTTTCATCTCTTAGAATCTGGAGTGTTCATAGCGTCTTGGTAGGTGAGAGACTCATCTTCATCCACAAGCATCACATCACCATCTTGAGTCAAGAGAAATCCATAATATCTCTCGGGCTCATGGTGAATCCTACCAGACCTACGAACAACCTGTGTTTCTTGAGTTGTATTGTTTTCTTGTACATACTGCTTAGGTTCCTCCATTGGTTCAATGTTATCATGTGGGTCTCGAACTTCATCAAGATCTATTATCCTCGCACTGTCTTTCTTAGATAGCATCTCTCTCAAGGAACATAGCAGTTCAAGCAACAAACACTTTGTTCTTAGAAGGATTATAGAAAGAATAACCCCCTGTTTCAGTTGGGTATCCCACAAAATTACATTTATCTGATTTTGGTCCTAGCTTGTCAGAGATTAGACGTTTCACAAACGCTTTACATCCCTAAATTTTCATAAATGACATGCTGTGACGTTTCTTAGTCCATATCTCATAAGAAGTCTTTTGAACCATTTTAGTAGGAACACAATTAAGTGTATATGGAGCCATTTCTAGGGTGCAACCCCAGAAACTAATTGGAAGATTCCTTGACTTAACATTGATCGCACCATGTCCAACAAGGTGTGATCCCTCCTATAAAAAAACACTTTTCTTTGATATTTTTTACTTCATCTTTATAGTCTTTGAACTTTTCAAATGATTCGGATTAGTTCTTTAAAAGATACATATATCCGTATCTACTAAAATAATTAGTAAATTTTATGAAGTTAATAAAATCTACCTTTTGTCATCGTACACATATGACCACATACATCGCTATGTATAAGTCATACCCGTTCAATGATCCCTTCACCATGTCTGGTAAAAGGAGCTTTAGTCATTTTGCCAAATAAACCAAGATTCGCATCCTTTTGTATAATTCATAATCAAACTTATCCATGAATGCATCCTTATGTATTCTGGAAATGCGTTTCTCATTAATATGGCCTCAACAACAGTGCCAAAGGTAATATTTGATTTGAGTCACTTTAGAATATATAAATTGTTAATTAGTTGTGCAACATTATAAGCCTCATCGTCAAAATAGAATAAACAACTATTGTTATTTAATTAAAATGAAAAAGCCTTTCTTGTCCAAACAAGAAACTGAAATAATGTCTCTGCCAATTGCAAGCACGTTATAACAATTATCAAGTTCTAAATTTTCCTTATAGGTTAAAAGTTAAGTAACGAGTTCCTTTAACTAGAGCAACTACTTTTACTCCAATTCCAACCCGATACCTAAAGCTTGACCCTTATTGATCATCTTTTTCATATCTTCCAAATAAGCATGACAGTTTAATTTCCAGTCTCCCAATTTTCCACAGAAGCGACAATCGTCTTCTTTATGAACACCTCATTCAGACTTTAGAGTCTACTTTAGGGATTGGACTTTGGTTTGACAATGGAACTAGATCAAATCTTCTCTTTGTCTTTCCATTTTCCTTTCCCTTTTGCATTCCCTATGTTTACCATCAATATAGTAGTAGTTCATGCATTTATCATATTGCTTTCAGCAGTTCTCAACATGCTTAGCAACTCAATGGGTGTTTTACCAATCTTATTCATTTTATTGTTCATAACAAACTAAGAATAATATTTGTCCAAAGATTGTAAGATCAAATCTAACTAAGTCTCCAGACCATTCTGGAAACCCAAAATATCAAAGGTACTCATTATACCCTATAATCTTTAGAACATGTGGTGTAACCAGGTCTCACTCTCCCTACTTGTAAGTGTATAGTGCCCTTTTATTTTCAAATATATCTTGTGCTCAATCGTCTCATAAGCATCTATATGCTCGTGTTGCTTCTTAAGCTCAGCACACATATTTGCGAGCATGAGACATGAAACATCATTCGCAATATCAATTTGCTTCCAATAAGCACTATGATTTGCACATGTTACATTCTCAACTTTAAGAGCAGGGGAAGAGATTTGACTAACATTGTGGTGTCCGAGGACTATCCTCAAGCTCCTATGTCAATCAAGGAAATATATTCTCGTCAACTTGTCCTTCTCAAGAACTGATCGCATAGAGAAGTTGTTTGTGTTTATCATTTGATATCTACAATATTAAAGTGTATAAAATAAACTAGATTGCAAATTTAATATTAATTATGTTTAAGTGATTATGGTATATCACCATATGCCTCCCACTATTTTTATCAAACTAATAGCCCTAACTATTAATTCGGAAAATATTTCTTTAAATCTTTCTAGTGAGCCAAGATCCATATTTCATCCATGTTTTAAGATAGCGTTGGCTAATACACTCAAAACATGACTATTTAGGTAGACAACATTTGTCGATTATATCAAATATAACTCTTGGAAAGTTTGGTGGAACAACCATTTGTTCACATTTATCCAATAAATCTCACCAAACTCTATGCCTCTAAACCCACAATCCTATTGTGATGATTTAATTAAGTAAGACCCAATGTTTCAACAAACTAAGTACACTTACTTATCACGTCTTCCCATGATTGATAAAAGCACCTTGCTTTGGCAAGCCCACTCCTTCTCAATCTAGATCTTGACGAGTATTAAACATTGGAAGGCATCCGATTAACTTAATATGTATTTAGGGATTTTTATTGTTTATTTTAACGATCATGATCCCATCATAAAAAGATTCTCAATTTTTCCTTGATCAAATAATTCATTTCAATATTCGTCAATGGATTGATTTCCAGATCGTCGGAGAAGTCACAAGCGGTCTCACTTAAAACCCAACTTCCTTACGAATTAAATTAATAATCCGCTTTTGACAAAATCTCCCTATATCAGAAAAAGAAAATTCATATTTAATACCGTGTTCATAAACACAAGAATCTCATGATCGTTTGTTCAATTTTAAAATCTTGAATCGTTACAGATTTTATCTTTCTTAAGCAAACATGGCATGGGTGTCGTATCTAATACATACATGATTAATCAATATTAAGTATGCATCTCGATTATATCTACGCATACATACAAATACATGCAATCATATACATATATTTAATGTGCGTAAATTAAACGTGTTTGGTTATTGCCCCATCCTATGTGATATTTCCAAGCTAATGGAAATATCAAGGCCAGTCTATGGTGGTTATAAAATACTATCTATTACATGTCTTCTTTCTTCATTGCTCCATCATCCCCTTTTGAATCGTCTCCTTGCTTGCAAGTCTTCATTGTTAATTATATTGAATAATAAAAATAAAACTATTCTAATGAAATTACAAGAAGAACTCGAGTTACATTCGAGATAATTAAATTACAATGAATAAACGACATGCAAGTCGTATTTAGAAACCAAAACCATAAATCAAAACCACTATACTGTGGGTCTTTAGGCCATAACCATCCACCATGCTATCACATAACATATATATTATATCTCATATTATATAAACATATCATATAATCATATATAACAAATTTCGAAATTTCAGAAAATTAAAAACAGATTTCTGAAGACAATAAATCGTTGTTTCGAGGCCCTTAATGATGTCAAACGCCTTACAGACCTGTCGGTTATAGCATAGCTATCTGTTTTGTTCATTGGCCCGATTCCAGTCAGAAAACACATATCGTTTGCGAAAATCGGATTCGGCAATCAGATTTCACCAAATCTGACGGTGTTTCGGAAATCGTATTATATATAATCCCCATAACAAGAACAAGAATATATCATATATACATACACAGTGATACATACAATCATCACATGATTATACATCACATGAATATCATATATTCATAATATATACATACATATACTCAAAATTTTAGAAAATCAAATAATTTTCAAAAAATAATAAATCACCGTTTTCGGGCCTGTAACGACATCTAATGGCTTACAGACGCGGAGCTGAAATTTTCAGTATTGCTCAGTGACCCGATTCCAGTCAGAAAACACATATCGTTTGCGAAAATTGGACAACGGACACAGATTTCAGAAAATCTATGACAGCTATTTCAGAATTCGTATCGAATACGATTCCCATAATAAGAACAAACATGTATCATATACATACATCAATACACACAATCATCACATGATTATACATCATATGAATATCATATATTCATAATATATAAAAACATATACATATTGTATCAATACAAAATTATGATAGATCGCATACATGCTTACATATCGAAAACTATTAAACACATAACCGAATTAAAACGTTTCGCAAGTAGCTCTGATGCCATTGAAGGGTTTCGAGGCACAAACGCAGCGGAATAAACGTGAAAAATAAATCAAAATAGTGAAACCCTCCGCAGGATCCATGCGAAAACAAAATATTTAATTCGGAGATAAAGAATAAATACCTTTAGAAGCTTTAACAGTTCATTAATGGAAGATTAATGGAGCTCCAAAGCTTGTTTAATCACCACGTATCCCGCTCTCGCGATCTACGCTTTACGGTATCCACACGAACACTTTTCATGAAGAATTGATGTGTACTAGCACCCGAAAACTGCTTCTCTCTCTCTATCTTCCTCTTTTCTCAAAACGGCTAGGGTTTTAGTAAAAATCTGTCTCATAAATTAAATCAGCCCATAAAGAGATTATATAGAGAGTGGAATAAGTTTTCTAATTATAATCCAATTATAATTAATACTAATCCAAAATTCAAAATTATTTAATTAAGTCTCACTTAATTAATTAATTATTAATTTTAGAATTAGTTTAAATAATTTATTTATTCTATTTATATAATTAATTAAGTCATACTTAATTAATATCATAAATAAAATAAATTACTTATTTAATTTAAATTCATAATTTAAATTATTTCTCCTTCAAGCGTTCTTTGTGTGTGACCCTATAGGTTATTATTACATTGGCAACAATTTTAATATCTAATTAAAATTGTAAACAATGAGCGGCATCTAGTAATACATCATTGCTACCCAAGTAATAATAATAAATCGGTGATTTGATTAAGCCTTTCGTGAATAATGTTCCATGTAATATAATCCCTTTAATCTTGATATTATAGATTAAACTCATGGCATGTCTCGTGTCATCCTCTTCATAATTTAATCTTTATTTTCTTGATCAATGAGTAGACTATTAAAATCAAATCAACATTTGAGCATGGCCGTGCATTTCATAGTCTCACTCAAACAAGAGGCCAATAATATCACTCCTAAAATTAAGAGGATTAAATCCCATCTAGATCATTCATATTTCTCATACGATTCATAATATAATGATTTCAGGTCTAAGGATCATTACACCATTATCACAATGATAATTACTTATGACACTTATTTAACATATAGAATCTCACGGCGGGTCATTCCAGTGTCATGCATTGATACATGCACTTATGTTCTTGACTTTAGTATCACCATACCTATGACCAATGAGATGTGGTCATATGTCAAGAAACATACTAGTCTTTGTGCATTATTATTGTTCTTAAATAATAATACTCGACTAGGATATTTTAGGAATAAGATACTATTCATATAATCTCATTTTTAAGTCACATACTTAAAGATATATAATACGTATCAAAATTCCAAGGACATTTATTATGCTTTCAATTTATAATACAGTAAATAAAACATAATAAATAAATAATAATCAATAAAACATAATCCTTAATAATAAATATTTTCCTTAAAATATAAAAAGTATTGTCTCTAGAGCACAATTACTAACAGTTAGTACCGGATTTCTTCATTTCTTCTTCCACAGCAACTGGATCCATTCCTGAATTTTCTTCTTCAAACAATTTCATTGCCAGTTCTGCATCCTTCTTATTTTGTTCTTCAATGTTCTCAGGTTTTTCTTCTTCTTCAAGCCTCTTTGCTAATTCCATATCAATATCCATCATATTTTTTTTGTTATCAGAGTTTATGCCAGAGTTTGATGGAATAAGATTTTGAGTAGTAGTCAGAGTTTGTCCAGTCAGATTTTGTCCAACTAAAGTTTATTTTCCATCCTTATGACTCCCTTGACTTTGATCATCACTACCATCATCAGGTTTATCAGAATTTAGCACAGCATCCTCCTTGCATTTGTCTTTCAAAACTTCCTCCCCCTTTCTGACATCATCCCCCTTTTTAATGGTTAAGATGTCCACAATTGTATGCAACATTGTTTTCATGGAGGTGACAGTAGTACCAATTTTATCAACCTTGGCTTCTAAAGCATCCTGCTTTGCAGAAACATTTTTGAGCTTTTAATCCGATGCATGTTGAGAAGTAGACACAGAAGTCTGAACAGATGCACTGGTTTTGCTAACAGACTCCTTCAAATCACAAATTTCATTGTGAAGACCTTTTGTTAACACAGTGTTGCATTAAGAATAATCTTCAGTTCCTCAAAGTTGATTTCAAAATCAGCTTTTCCAAGAAAGTCATGCACGCGAGGCCAAGAAATATTTTCATTTAAAAATTTCCAAGACATATTCCAGATGGATTGTCTGTGAGAACTGAGAATATCTTCATGAGAAGGTTCACCCTTAATACCAAAATCCCTCCTTATTCCTTCTTCTGTCAAAGTAGTTTCAATTTCACCCTTGAGAGATTCAACAACCAAATAATCAAGATATGCCATCCTCAATCTTTCATGAGCATCAAAGGCATCAACAGGCCATTTCTTGGAACTGTATCTGTATGAAATGGAGAGAACAATCACTTCTTCATCTTTAAAAATTGGCTCATCAGAGAATGTTTCTTCATTATCAGAGTTGGGAATCTCAGAGTTTGTTGTGACAGATAAACTCTGAGTACTTGCAAAAGAAATAGAACAACTTAAATCACTCTGTTCTTTTAAAGTAATCTCATTACTTCTCACATCACACATCTCATAACTTTTAATAGTCAGAGTTTGCTCACTAGAAGTAACCAACTTCTTTCTCAATTCTAACACTCTTTTTGCCAGATCTAGTGTCTGCCTCTCATTGTTAGTTCTGATTTTCACACATTTTACCTCAGGCTCACTAGAAAGGCTTAAAGCACATTGTCCTACAGAAATAAGAGGTGGCTGAGAAAGGAGATTTATGGTCACATGAATAGGGGTACCCTTTACAGGACTATCCATGATCATCCCAGCAGAAAAAGTTGGAAATATAAAGTCTGAACTTATACTATTAGAGAATGTAAATTCTGAAGAAAAGTCAGAGTTTATACCTTGAGTAGTTGTAGATATGAATGGAGTTTCCAAAGGCTGTGGAGAAAAAGGTTGCCCCAAAATAACATCAGAGATTGCCAATGGATCAGTATCAGAGATTGTATGCCTGCATCCAAACTTTGAATGGATGGTTCTTATGGGGCAGGGGCCTTAAAAACTTCTTCAACCCTTTGAGCTTAAGATTCTTGTTGGTTGTACCCCTGATTCTTGTTGGATTCATCTACTGTAACAATGGCTATTGTTGCACTTTGAGCAACAGGTTCTTGTCTGCATGTCCTATCATTGACTGCTACCTCACTTTGAAAAGTAGGTTCTTGCGTGTCCTGGCCAAAAGAAACTTGCTTCTTCTTCTTCTTCTTCTTCCTGGTAAACAACTTAGAACTACTAGTGGCTGGAGATGTTTGAGAATTCTTTGCAACCATTTCTTTCCTAAACTCTTCAGCTAGCTCCCTTACAGCATCAGAGGTTATGACTGGAACTTGATCAGAGTTTATCTGATTAAAGTTTAATACATCAGTGTTTATTTGTTTAGAGTTTGATGCCTTAACCAATCTTTTTCTTTTCTTTGTGGGTTTAGGCATGTGATTGACATTAAATGGCTTCATGAACGGAGCAGGTGAAATCTCAGAAGCCTTCTTGATAGTTTTCTTTAATGGAAAGACTAAGCCTTCACCACTTCATCAGAATCAGTGTTTTCATCAATCAACCACCTTTTCTTTGGAGATGACTCTATTACTGATTTTCCTTTTCTTTTCATTGTTGAGCCTTATTATTGAGAGGGTTTTTTTACAACTGCAGTCTTTTGGGAGACTGCAGAGGTTGGCTTGAGTGTTTGGGGATCAGTGTTTGGTTGGTGGCTTGGGTTAGAATCAGATGGTGCTAAACTCTGATTCATAGCCACAAAGAGAAAACTCCTCTCATACACAGTAGACATTCTCTGAATTAAGAGAAGCTTGACCCATGTGGGATAAAACAAGATAGGTAATTTACCTTCAGCTTCTTTCTTGGCATTTTTTTGTGTTAAATCAGAAAAAATTATCTTGTTCATACAGAAACTAGCTAAACTCTTATCATTATCAAGACTAATATTAGGCAAGAGATAGCTAAAAATCAACTGTAAAATTCTAGCAAAATATACAGTATGTGCATCATCACTAATTTTATTAGCTATCTGTCTAATCAACAAACAAGAAAAATTAAAATTCAAGTTATGGGTCAGACAATACCCAATTTATTGTGAGAGCTGTGAGATGCCATTAAAATTAGTGCACTTGGCAGTGAATGCCCTTGTGATGCAGTCAAATAAGGAGCTCCACTCTCTTCGAAGATTTGGCCTTATGAGGCTTCCCAGCTTTGACCGACTGCCTCCATAGCCTATTTATTTGAAAAATGCCTTTATTTGCTCATCATACACAACCACTTCAAGAAGATGAAGGGCTTGACGAACAACTTCAGGAGTGATTGAGTGTTTGCCATTGCATTGAAACTTTATAACTGGCTCTTCATGATCACCAACATATATTGTTAAACTTTGCACACGACAATATTTTGATCAGAGATATTATTTGGTTCATGAAGAGCATACCCAATATAGCTTTGTTGTAAGAAATCTTGAATAACATTAAAATCTTGGGGTGTTTTCGATTTAGTAAACAAAGAGATGAAGTTAGTAGCAACAAATGTGTAATTTTGGAAAGAGAGTCCTTTTGATGTCATTGAAATAGAGATTTGCAACATTGAGATATTAGTGTTTTCGAAAATGAGAGAGAAAGATAGGAATAATAAATTATTCCCTCTGAATTGCATATACCCTGTAGTGGGACATATGGCATGAAATTATTGGAAGAGTAATGAGTAGTACAAGTCTCAAAATACAGCAAGTGTGTGTATCTATGTATAGATATGAATCGTTTTACGTGAAATACACGCGTCCTAATGATTACTCCAATCAGAAAATAAAAAATATGATGTCATAAAATTGAATATGGTGTCATAAAAAAATCTCAGAGTTTAGCATGTAGACTTAGATCAGAGTTTATAGTAATCAGAGTTTGCATTCACTGTCAGAGTTTACCACATGCTCTGACAGATTTTACCATAAACACTGATAACATGTGATCGGATATTAGATGTTCCAATGATAAGAGTTTACTTAATTTTCCGTCAGAATTTACCACAGACTCTGACAGAATTTACCATAAATTCTGATTATGTCTGCTACATGCTATCTAGTTGAGCCACTTGTCGCCATTCCTAATTCAGAAACCAATCTTATAAAAGTTGCTTCACACAGAGGCTCGGTGAATATGTCTGCTAATTGTTGATCTGTGAGAACAAAATGCATTTCAATTGTTTCTTCCATGACATGTTACCTTATGAAGTTATATCTAATATTGATGTGCTTTGTCAGAGAATGTTGAACTGGATTTCCTGTCATTGCAATAGCACTTTGATTATCACAATAAATAGGAATTTTCAAAAGTTCAAACCATAGTCTAACAGTTGATTTCTCATCCATAAAATCAGTGCACAACAGCTTCCTACAGCTATATATTCAGCCTCTACTATTGATGTTGAGATAGATTTTTGTTTCTTGCTAAACCATGAGACAATTCTTCAACCTATAAATTGACAACTTCCACTTGTGCTTTTCCTATCAATTTGACATCCTACAAAGTCAGCATCTAAATAGCCTATTAGTTTAAAGTCAGACTCTCTAGGATACCATAAGCCAGGATTAATGGTGCCCTTGAGATATCTAAAAATTCTCTTAACAATAATCAAATGAGGTTCCCTTGGATTTTCCTGAAATCTAGTACATAGACAGGTTACAAACATGATATCTGGTCTACTATCAGTCAAATAAAGAAGTGATCCAATCATGCCTTTGTATGCTGTAATGTCTACAGTCTCACCAGTGTCTTGATCAATCTTGGTTACAGTAGCAATTGGAGTTGTAGCAGATGCAGAGTCTTGCATTTGAAATTTATGAGTAGATTCTTTGTGTATCTGGACTAATTTATGAAAATAACTTCATCAGTCTGTTTCATTTGCAACCCGAGAAAATAACTCATTTCTCCCATCACGCTCATTTGATACCTAGACTATTTTAGCTTTGAAAATCTTTCACAGAGTTTCTCATTAGTGGATCCAAATATAATATCATCAACATATATTTGAACCAATAATAAATCTTTACCTTGAGTTCTATAAAACAAGGTTTTATCAATTTTACCTCTTGTGAAACCACTTTCAAGTAGAAATTGAGTCAGTGTTTCATACTAGGCTCTTGGAGCTTGCTTGAGTCCATATAATGTTTTATCCAACCTTTATACATGATTTGGATATTTTGGATTCACAAAGCCAGGTGGTTGCTCAACATATACCTCTTCTTCAAGTTCTCCATTGAAAAATATACTTTTAACATCCATTTGGTAGACCTTGAATTTCTTGTGTGCAGTATAGGCAAGAAAAGTTCTGATTGCTTCAAGTCTAGCTACAGGTGCAAAGGTTTCATCATAATCATACCTTCTTGTTAAGAGTAACCTTTGGCAACTAGTCTTTCTTTGTTCCTTGTAATGAGGCCATCAGAGTCTGTCTTATTTCTAAACACCCACTTTGTGCCAACAATTGATCTATCCTTTAGCCTTGGAACAAGAGTGGGTCCAAACCTCATTTCTTTGGAACTCATTTAATTCTTCCTGCATTGCAGTAACCCAATCTGCATCCTTTAGAGTATCTTCAACTTTCTTTGGCTCTGTTTGAGAAACAAAACTATGAAATAGACATTTATTTTGAGTAGCTTTCCATGTCTGCACTCCAGTTTCTAGATCACTAATAATTAAATCAGGTGTGTGATCTTTGGTCCATTTACTTGGATGTGGAAAATTTCTTGAAGTTGATCATCCCCCTAAAGTTGTGCTTTCATCAGTGTTTGATGAATCAGTGTTTAGACTTTCAGAGTTTGATGGATCAGAGTTTAGGGTTTCAGAGTTTGTATTTGTCAGAGTTTGGTCAGACTCTAATATTTTAATAATTGAGGTTTGTTCTCCAATATCAGTAAATGATTGATGTTTCTCCCCCTCAACATGTGCAGAATCTTCAATTATTATTTCTGAATCAGAGTTTAAGGAATCAGTGTTTAACTCATCATAAATTACCTCATCAGTGTTTAGCTTATCAGAGTTTGGGTCCTGCAATTCATTTTTAAAACTCAGAGATTCCTGAGCATCTTCATCATGTAACCCTATAATTTTTTCTTCATCAAAAGAGACATTAATAGATTCCATGACTACCCTGGTCCTTAGATTAAACACTTTGAATGCCCTTGAAGAAGTTTTAGAAGTTGTTGCATAATCAACAAAAATACTTTCATCTGCTTTGAATTCAAACTTTTTCAATTGTTCAGGATATGTTTTGAGAATAAAACACTTACTTCCAAATAAGTGAAAGTATTTCACATTTGGTTTCCTTCCCTTCATTGTTTCATATGGAGTCATTCCATGTTTATTTATCAAAGTTCAATTCTAAGTAATGCATGCAGTAATCACAGCTCTGCCCAAAAGTAAATAGGCAGCTTTGCTCCTTCTAACATTGTTCTGGCAGCTTCAACGAGAGTCATGTTCATTATTTCAACTACACCATTTTGTTGAGTTTCCAGGTGTTGAAAATTTTTGAATGATTCCTTTGATTAAGAAAAATTCCTCCATTGCAGAATTCTTAAGCTCTGTTTCATTGTCACTCTTTAAATTCTTTACCTTGTGTGGTGATCCATTTTCAATCATTGCAATATGATCAAAAATTATCTCAGTTGTTTCATCCTATTTATGCAAAAAGTACACCCATATAAATCTTGGGTAATCATCTACTATCACTAGAGTATATATTTTTTTTAATGGACATTATGTTGACATGACCAAATAAATCAAGATGCAATAGATGAAAAGGTTGATCAATAGAATTTTCAGTTTTACTCTTGAAAGATGTCTTCTTTTGTTTGGCCTTTTGACATGAATTATAAAGTCCATCAGGATGAAATTGAACTTTTAGATGACCTCTTACCAGATCCTTTTTCACCAATTCATTTATATTTCCAAAGTTCAAGTGACAGTTTTTTGTGTCAATTCCAGCTTTCCAAAGATGATGGTTTCCCAATTAAACAAGTTAAGGGACCATTAGAGTTTACCTCCATGCTAGCTTCAAATAAATTATTATGTATGTGAACAATACGAAACACTTTGCCATCTTTTTTGCTTTTCACTTCACAATGTGTTTCATGAAATTCCACTGAATAACCTATGTCTGTCATTTGACTCACACTTAACAGATTATGCTTGAGTCCTTTAACTAGAGTTACATTTTCAATGATGACATTTTCAATAACAATATTGTCATATCCCAGTGTTCTTCTTATGTTGTCATCTCCATAAGATACTGCTGGGTTAGCCTTCTCCTCAAACTCTGAAAACAGGGATTTATTTCCAGTTATGTGTGCAGAACATCCACTATCAATCACTAGGATATTTTTCCTGTTTCACTGCAATCATTTAATGCAAATTAATTGGTAGTTTTGAGGACCCAAACAAGTTTGGATCCTTTCTTTTGAAAATTGTTAACTTTTGCAGCAAAAGTGTTTTTATTAAAGTTTGCATTGTCATAGTTTGCATTTTCAAAGTATATACTGTCAGAGTTTATCAGCTTTTATCACATATTTTTGTTTGACAACATGATTAGAAAAGACATGAGTTTTATTCAAATGAGGCAAAAGTTCATAATAGTTGAAATACAAACTATGATATTCTTTACATGTGTAAATTGAATGCCATAAACTACCACAGTGAAAACAGGGATTTTGTGATCTATATCTAGTTTGTTTTCTAGCCTCTGAACTAGATCTCTCAGGTTCCTTCTTTTTATTTTGCATGCAGTCAA
The DNA here is from genome assembly GCA_028671895.1 of Oenanthe sinensis. Classification (NCBI taxonomy): domain Eukaryota; kingdom Viridiplantae; phylum Streptophyta; class Magnoliopsida; order Apiales; family Apiaceae; genus Oenanthe; species Oenanthe sinensis. The sequence goes on from CM053806.1 coordinate 27,043,593, forward strand.
TAACAAGGTGATTAGAATTATCACATGTGAAACATTTTTTTCTAAGAGCATCAGGGATATTCTTATAGTTATTCTCCTTAGAAATTCCTACTTTACCATTTCTATTTCTTTTCACCTTTTAAGGTTTATTTTTGTTTGTGACTGCCTTCAACTTTTCTTTATATCCCGAGAGAGGAGAATGTGAAGGCTGATGCCTTGTCTAAATTTGCATCATCAGATATTGAGAGTTACTCTGGCAGTGTTTATTTCCAAGTCTTGAAGACCCCAAGCATTGATGCTAAACTAGTAGTTCCAATTGGGGTGGGAGCATGTTGGATGAATCCTATCAAACTCTACTTGGAAACGGGGAAAACACTAACCGACCCCATGGAGGCACGCAAGCTATCAGTGAGGATCTTGAGGTATGCCCTCATAGAAGGAATACTTTATAAAAAATCGTACATGATACCCTACCTAAAGTGTCTGAGACCCCATGAGGCTAAAGCTACCCTAAAGGAAGTTCGTGAAGGTATATGTGGCCAACACCTTGGAAGTAGGGCTCTTGCTCATAAAGTCATGACGTTGGGATTCTATTGGCCTGAGATGCTTAAAGATGCTAAAGCTTATGTTAAGAAATGTGATCGTTGTCAAAGGTTTGCACCCATCGTTAGGCAGCCCCCTGAGATGCTGACATACATCAATTCCCCAATCCCCTTTGTTATGTGGGGAATGGATATTTTAGGTCCGTTTCCTATGGCCAGTGCACAAAGGAAGTTTCTCATTGTTGCCATCGACTACTTCACTAAGTGGATAGTAGCCAAGCCCTTGGCCAAGATTGATACTAAGAATGTGACTCAATTCTTCTAGGAGTACGTTATATGCAGGTATGGGTTACCCCGAATCTTAGTGACGGACAACTGTTAAGAATTATGAGATTTGATGATAACAAATTACTTAGAATCACAATAGGGATTTAAATTTCATTGTAACTAGTCAATGGATATATAATCTATAAATATCCGTTGACTAGGAAACCAGTTATCAGTTGAAGCTTGTTAATCAACTGATAAATTGGATTGTAACATTTGATTTATGTTTCATTATCAATTGATTGTATTGCCTCGATGGATGTTGTGAAGTAGTCGACTGATGTTATTGACTTCAATTTATAGCTTATCAACGAATGTGAAGAATGGCTGATCAACTGTAAATATTCTAAGTCAGAATTCTCACAAATGAAGTGATCAACTGATATTGGAGTCGATGGATAAAGGCTATCAACGAATAAAGACAATCAATGGATAAATGACCATTAATGGATAAAGAGTCGATGGATAATATAACTATCCATCGATACATCAATTGATCGATAGATAACCTATCCATCGATGGATGAGTAAAGGAGGATCGACTGGTAAGCTTGACAGCAATTATCAGTTGATCAAGGTTTCCCAAATTGGTTAAAGACAAAAAAAATGGGATCTTTGCAGAAACTGAATCAATGGAACACAATCCTGTCATGATTGTGAAGACTTTCAAGGCAACACAGTCTTCAAGGAAAAGATCAAGACAAAGATTTTTCTAGAACAAGACAAATGCAAAGGAGAATGTGAAAAGTAGCTACAACCTATTTTAGTGAATACATTGTAAACTTTAATTTGTAATTCACGTGGTTATCCATCGAAGGATAGAAAATAGAAGTAGTATGTGAACTACTATATATCAAGTAGTAGTCCATTGTAGTAAAAAAGGTAGAAAAATCAAGAACTCAAGAAAAGTACAGTAGAAAAGCTAGAAGATTTTTGTAGTACTTTTCTTAGTTCAAAAACTACATCTTTGTATGCAGCTTGGTATCTTTACCAAGGTTAATTGAAAGTAAAAATACACTAGTTGAAAAACAAATCCATTAGTAATTTTTAAATTGTTGCGTTATGTTTTCAATATATTAAGCCATCAATCAATTGTTCTAATAGTTCTCTTCAATAGATATTTCCAAACACAAAAATAATTAAAAGTACAAACTTGTATCCGCAAGAATTTCAAAAACTCTTAAGTTGTATTCATCCCCCCCCTTCTACAAACTTCTTGTACTTAAGGGAAAATAACAATTGGTATCAAAGCCTAGATTTCAACATACAGAAAGTTAAGATCTAAGTACATCAAGTATGGGACAAAAAGACATAGGAGTGAAGATTCAAGTTCTAGAGAAAGATGAGTACTTTCCCTGGAAAGTCAAAATGCACTTGCATCTGTTATCCATTGATCCTTCCTATCTTAACTGCATAGAAAAAGTTCCACACGTGCCTATAAAGATAGTTACAAGTATAAATGCATATGGTACTTAGGCACCAGACAAACTTATTTCAAAACCTATGAGTGAATACACAGATGAGGATGAAAAGGAAGTACACAAGGATAAAAAGGCTATGAACATTTTGTTTAATGGTCTTGACATGGATATGTTTGACAATGTTATCAACTGTACATCCTCCAAGGAAGTCTGGGATACTATTCAAACTCTATGTGAAGGAACTAAGCAAATAAGGAAGAACAAGATGCAACTCTTGATTCAGAAGTACGAGGCCTTTCACTTCAAGAGTGGTGAAGTAATCAATGACACATATAGTAGGTTTCAAAAACTGTTGAGTGAGCTAAAACTATATGGAAGAGTATATGTTATTGAAGATACCAACCTCAAATTCTTGAGGTCGTTACCCAAGGAATGGAAACCAATGACTATTTTTATAAGACAGTCTCCTAACTTTAAAGAGTATACTCTTGACAAGCTGTATGGAATTCTGAAGACCTATGAGTTGGAACTACAGCAAGATGAGGAGATTGAGAAAAGTCAAAAGAAAGAGAAGTCTGTTGCCTTGGTGGTCAAGGATAAACAAGTTGCAGAATCTTCTGAAGATGTGTCTATCAAGGAAGGGAAGAAAGAAAATCATGGCAATAGCGTAAGTAGTATTAGATATGATGAATCTTCAATTAGCAAAAGAAAAGAAATAGTTGAAGATGATGAGTCATATACCAAGGATGAAATGGATGAAATAGATGAGAATTTGGCTTTTCTATCAAGGAAATTTTCAAAACTCAAATTCAAGAGAAATATTATGCAAAGGCCTGGATCTCAGTTTAAGAGAGACAATCAACAAGGCAAAAATCTTATTGACAGGACTCATTTCAAATGTTTTAACTATGAATTGGCTGGTCACTTTTTTAATGAATGTAGAAAGCCAAAAATGGGGAAGAAGTCAAAGTTTAGTGATGGTATTGACTATAACAAGAAGTACTTTTACTTGCTCAAACAAAAAGAGAAGGCTTTTGTAACAGAAGAAAAGGACAGGGCTACTGAGGATGATTCTGAAGAAGAGGAATACATCAACCTTGCACTAATGGCCAATCATGATAATCAAGAAGCTATTTCTTCTAGCAATCAGGTAATTTCTATAAATCTATCTGAGTTATCCAAAGATGAATGCAATATTACTATTACTAAAATGTCAAATGAACTGTATAATTTGCATGTCACTCTTAAGTCTTTAAATAAAGAGAACACTAGGCTCAAGAGCACCTTAGAATCTCTTACTGAAAGAAATACTTATCTAGAAGGTGAGCTAGTGCAAATGGATAGACTCAAGGTAGAAAACAAAGATGCTAGAAAAGAATTAGTTGAGTGTAAAAAGGAAATAGAAAACTTGAAAGAAAAATTGGAAGAAGAATAAATAACCATTGACAAATGGAACAGTTCAAATAAAGTTAGGAAGATGAATGACATTCATGGAACCAATTCTTTCACCATGTTGTCTGAGACTCTTGAGAAATTAGCCATTGATGAAAATTAATCCTTGAAAAAGAAGCAATCGATTGCTAATCCTGAATCAACTGATAAGGATTATCCATCGATTGATAATGTTATCTCAATGGATAATTATCCATCGATTGAGGAATTATCAACCGCTAAATAAACTGTTTTAAAAACCAAGCTTAATAGACCTGTTAAATTTGTAAAAGAATGAAGCTTCTCAAAATCTCAAATCAAAGTTAAATATGCCAATATAGGTTTCTTATCTAAAGATCAATTGAAGGAAAGATTAGAAAAGATAGAGCTTGATATTAAGCCTAATGAAAAGAAGAAAAAGAATAGAAATGGTAAGTTAGGCATAAACAAGCACAATAACTACACACCTGACAAGTATGCTCCTAGAAAGATATGTGTTAAATGTGGTAGTAAAAATCACTTATATGTGCAAATGTGCCCATTATGCCTAACATGCATTCTAATTTTGTTTACCCTCATTTAGTTGATCCTCAAACTATTCATGCTCAATATGTATCAATGCCTTATATGTATAATCCATATCTTGTATTTGCCAACATGAATATGCTTAATATGCCCTGAAATATGCACAAAAAATTTCATGCTCCAAATTTCTCTAATTCTCCAAGCATGAATATTCCTAGTATTAGCACTGAGAATCCTAAAGTGAGGAAACCAACACCTAAGGTTGAAGTGGAGGTAAAATCACCTAAACCAAAGGTACAAAAGTTGGAAACCAAACCAAAGGTAACAACTAATAAGAAAGGATCCAAGGCAACTTGGGTACCAAAATCAACTTGATTGTTTTTGGATGTGTGCAGGGAAAAAGAAGAAATCTTTGGTACTTGGACAGTGGGTGTTCAAGACATATGACTAGAGATAAATCCCTGCTCACAAAGTTTGAGGAGAAGGTTAGCCCTAGAGTAACTTTTGGAGATGACAGCAAAGGATACATCATGGCATATGGCTTGATTTCAAAAGAGAATGTCATCATTGAACCTGTTGCATTAGTTGATGGCTTAAGACACAATATGTTAAGCATAAGTCAACTATGTAACAATGGAAATAAAGTTTGTTTCACAACTGAAGCATGCATAATTTCCAACAAGAAAGATGGAAGCCTAGTTATGACTGGGAATAAAAAAGGAAATGTATACATAGCTGACTTCAACTCAACAAGTGTAGACCCAATGACTTGTCTTCTCATTAATACAAGTACAAATGAAGGTTGGCTATGGCATAAGAAATTAGCTCACTTAAATTTTAAAGCCATGAATCAGTTGGTCAATAAAAATCAAGTGAGAGGTTTACCACAAATGGAATTTGTCAAGGATGGACTATGTGATGCCTGTCAGAAAAGAAAACAAATGAAGCCATCATTCATGTTAAAATTGGAATCATTAAATGAGAAGCCACTTGAGTTATTACACATGGATTTGTTTGGGCCTGTAAATATCATGTCTATTGCAAAAAAGATGTATGCTCTAGTCATTGTGGATGACTTTTCAAGATTATCATGGACTTATTTTCTGCATTCAAAAGATGAAGCTAGAGATCTCATCATCAAGCACATCAAAGAAGTTGAGAAAAATCTTGAATTGGATGTGAAGAAAATAAGAAGTGATAATGGAATAGAATTTAAGAATTCCACAATAAAGGAGTTATGTGAATCTAAAGGAATCATACACACCTTCTCTGCACCAAGGACACCTCAACAAAATGGGGTAGTTGTGAAGAAAAACAGGACATTGATTGAAACAGCTAGAACTATGTTGGAATATGTTAAATTACCAACATACTTCCGGGCTGAGGCCATTAATACAACAAGTTATATTCAAAATATATCCATAGTGAATCAAGCTCAAGGAAAGACACTTTATCAATTGATCAAGAAAGACAAAAAGCCAAAAGTGGGATTTCTTCATGTCTTTGGCTGCAAATGCTATGTTCTAAAGAATCAAGGTGAAAACCTAGGAAAATTTGAAGCCAAGACTGATGAAGCTATATTTTTTGGGTATGCACTAACAAGCATAGCCTAGAGAGTCTATAATCTTAGACTACACATTGTTGTGGAATCTGTACATGTAGTATTTGATGATAAAAAGATTCAAGGCTTATTTGATGAAGGAAATCATGACACACTGCATTTTTAGAATGAATCAAATAGTGTAAATGATGATGAAGAAGTAGAAATCAAAAATTCACAAGTACTCAAAAACCCAATATCAGTTGATGACCAGCATCAATGGATAATTTATCAGTTGACAGCCATCCATCGACTGATAATGCATCAACTGATAATCAACACTCTACATCTAGGGTATCCAATTCAGGGGGAGGGTATCAAAATCAAACTTCAAATTCAAATCAGTTTGAGTACAATACCAATGATCATGAAGCTTCATCATCAAGGAAAAATTTTCCTCCTCAAAGAAAATGGACAAAAAGACATCCATTTGAACTGATAATTGGAAATACAGAAGATGGTGTCAAAACAAGAAGTGCTACTAAAAATGAGTGTCTGTATAGCATCTTCTTATCTCAAGAAGAACCTAAAAGAGTTGAAGATGCTCTCAAGGATCCTGATTGGGTTTTAGCTATGCAAGAGGAACTCAATCAATTTTAAAAAAATAAAGTTCTGAAGCTGGTGCCCAAACCAAAAGATAGATCAGTAATTGGTACAAAATGGGTCTTCAGGAACAAAATGGATGAAACTAGTACTGTGACTAGAAATAAGGCAAGGCTAGTGGCAAAAGGATACTCACAAGAAGAAGGAATTGATTTTGTTGAAACTTTTGTACCAGTTGCAAGGCGGGAGGCAATCAGAATCTTTCTAGCTTATGTTGCACATGTTAATTTCAAGGTCTACCAGGTGGATGTGAAGAGTGCATTTTTAATGGAGTATTGGAAGAGGAAGTCTATGTGGAACAACCTTTTCGTTTTGAAGATCCAAATTTCCCTGACTCTGTCTACTATCTACTCAAAGCACTCTATGGCTTGAAGCAAGCACCAAGGGCCTGGTATGATACTTTATCTCAGTTTCTCATTGAGAATCACTTCACAAGAGGTACTGTTGATAAAACTCTATTTTGTATAAATGTTAATGGCTCAATTATTCTTGTCTAAATATATGTGGATGACATTATTTTTGGCTCAACTAATGAGGGACTTTGCAAAAAGTTTTCCAAATTAATGCAAAGTAAGTATGAAATGAGCATGATGGGAGAACTTACCTACTTTCTTGGTTTGCAACTCAAACAAGTTAAGGATGGTATTTTTATAAATCAAACTAAGTACATTCATGATTTGTTGAAGAAATTTGACTTAAGTGAATGTTCTTCTGCAAAAACTCCCATGGCCACTACCACCAAACTTGAATTGAATACTAAGGAAGCTAAAGTGGACATTTCAAGTTACAGAGGCATGGTAGGCTCACTTCTATACTTAATTGCTAGTAGGCCAGACATAATGTTCTCTACACGTTTATGTGATAGGTTTCAGGCTGATCCTATAGAATCTCATTTAGTGGCTATTAAGAGGATTTTTAGATATCTCAAGGGTACATCAAATTTAGGTATATTGTATCCTAAAGATTCTGGTTTTAATTTAATAGGCTACTCAGATGCAGATTATGAAGGTTGTAAAATAGATCGGAAAAAGTACTACAGGCACCTGTCAATTTCTAGGAAATAAACTTGTGTCATGGTTTAGCAAAAAATAACACTCAATATCAACTTCAACTGCAGAAGTTGAATATATTACTGCTGGAAGTTGATGTGCACAAATATTATGGATGAGGAATCAATTATTTGACTATGGGTTCAACATGAACAAGATTCCTATTTTCTGTGATAACACAAGTGTCATTGCAATAACAGAAAATCCAGTATAACATTCCAGAACCTAACATATTGACATAAGGTATCATTTCATTAGGGAACATGTAATGAATGATACAGTTGAATTATATTTTGTCCTTAGTGAATAATAACTTGCAGACATTTTTACCAAACCTCTAGATGAATCTACTTTTAATATATTAGTCTGTGAATTAGGTATGCTTAATTTTGTACAATCATAAATGTTTGCTAAGTTATTTTTTTTTTGTAGCCATTGTTCACAATTATCTGTTGAAACAAAGTGATCAATTGATAATTGTGTTAATTATCAATGGATATTCTTCAACCATCGATGGATATATTGCAGTTTCATCAAAGTTTATTTATAAACTCTGACTAGTTCATCAGAGTTTAGAGATTAATAAACTATAACTAGTTCATCAGAGTTTAGAGATTAATAAACTCTGACTAGTTCATCAGAGTTTAGGGACTAATAAACTTTGTAAACTCTGATAAGTTGTTCTCAACTGATATATACCTATCGATGGATATTTATCTATCGATGGATAATTACCCTGGTAATTGGTTATCGATCGATAAATATATTTTTTTCTGACTCAATGGATGTAATTACCCATCGAAGGTAATAGAATTTCTACAGTTTTACACATCCATTGATCAAATTATAGTCGTTGATCCTTTACTTTATTTGTCAACAAATGAATATATCCATCGATTGCCATTTAGAGTAATTTACTTTAATTCTTTTTATCTTTCAACGGTTATATTCATAATTAAAATGACTATTCAAGTCATTTTAATCTCAAAAGTATAAATAGCAATTTTATTTCTCATTCCAATCTTACTTGTTATTTTACTCTCAATTTTCTAAACTCTGTATCGCTTTTTGCTCTCTAAGAACCCTAAAGCAATTTCTCTAACTTTTCTTTAAGTTCATCTTCTAATCTCTCTAAGAACAACAATGGCCCCTCAAAAGAAGATTACTTCATCTACCGGTTTCATCTACAATCAGAATAATTTCATAGCCTGTATGACTGTGGAGGATGCCCCTGCAGACTTTCATCCATTGATGAAATTCCTGAGTGAATGCAAGTTGTCAAAGGCTCTAAGAGAAGCACCTGCTATTGTGTGTGAACTTGCAAAAGAATTCTGGAAGTTTGTAGAGATATCCAAGGATGGGAAGGTAATTTCTTACACTTGTAGAGGTAAGACATATACTCTTACTAGCACTATTGTTTCTGAATGCTTAGAAATTCCAAGTAACAAATATGATGCCATGCCTAGTGATGATGAAATTAGGAATATGTTTGCTTCTGTTAATTATGTTGAATCTGATACAATATAGGAGAGGTAGTTAGAAAGAATTTGAGAAAGGAATGGAGTTATTTATTTGATACTATTATCAAGGTATTTTTTGGAAAAATAAGCAATTTTGATGTTATTACTACAAGTATGCAATAAATTGCTTATAGTATCCTATTTGATAAATACTTTGATCTTAGCACCATGCTCCTAAATGAGTTAATTGCTAAATTAGGAAATAAAGCATTTAGAAAAGAGAATATTTACTTTGCTAGATTCATTATGATATTTATTCACAATGCAATTGGAGATTTTGAAGTGACAGATACCATGGAGCCCTGGACATAGAATAAAAGGGTGTTCAACGACTTGGTGAGAATCAACTTACACCCTAAGTTGTGCCCCATCTATCCTCCTTTTGTGTAGGTATATCTCAAGAAATATAATCTCTCTTTTACTTCCTCTCGTATCCCGATTTCTATGCCTTCTGCAACAATGGAAGGAGTTGGAAATGCCATCATCCCTCCTACCCAAGTTGCATAACTTTCTAAAACCAAATCTAAACAAACCACCTCAGTAGTTTCTCAAAAGACTACTGTTGTAAAACCCAAAAAAATAAAAACAAATGAGGGGAGCGTGAAGGTGGTTGATAAGGGTGAGGGAACTGGCCAACATCAAGAAAGCCAGAAGAATAAGGAATGAGAGATTGAGATTGTCCAGCCAGCCATCAGCCCAATCTCTCAAAAGATTGATGCTGTGTTAAAGGACATTAACACATCCCTAGTTGCACCTTCTCAAGAAGGTGTAACTATTGAAAAGAGGTCTGAACCAAGACCAATTGATGGGGCTAAGGGACACAAAATAATTCAACCTTACAAAAGGAGAAAGAATGATAGTAACAATGCACAGGGATCACACACACTTGCAAAGCCAAATGAAAATTTGGTGGAGCCTTCAACTTCTTCTTTTGATGTGTTTCAGAATTTTCCTAAGGCACAACCCCATTCACTTTCTATTCCATCTCCATAATCTTCTTTAATGTCTATTTCTTCAGAAACATTGATGATTGATAACTTCAATGTTTCAAATTCACCCTCTTTGCAACTCAGGGTGGAGCCAACACTCTCACCTGAATCACCAAATAAGGTTAACACCTTGGTTGATCAGGAAAATATTGAAAATTCTCATGTGTCAATGGATATTACTCAATCAACTGATAATTTTCAACATCCATTGACTAGTTCACTTCCATCGATGGATATCCTTACATCCATCGACGAACTCCAATCAACAGATATTCATCAATCGATGGATATTTTTCATCCATCGATTGACACTTTAATTCCAATTCATGAATCATCCATTGAAACAATTCAAGTGGCCAATACTCTACTAGGATTGAGTGGAGTGGGTGAAGTGTGTGAGATGGAAGGTTTGCATACCTTGGCAAAAGGAGAGAGTGTGAAAGAGAGGCCCTCAACTTCTTCTGAGGTGGCAAAAGGAGAGGGTGTGAGCAAAGAGAGTTCTACCTTAGTAGGTGATGCAAAATGAAAGAATTGTGAGGGAGATGTGAGAATCCAAGATGAGATCTTGATGCAAAAACAGAGAGAAAAGAGTGAGAGACAAAAGAATAGAGAGAAACCTTATTCATCATATCATAAATCATCATCCTCTAAAACTGAGCAAGTTACAGCTGAACTCACCCAGGAGTTGGGGTTGGAGTTAGGGGGAGATGAAGGTGATGGAGAAAATGGAGTTCCTATAGGAGTTGCAGATGCCCACATGGAGGTGGATGATGAGATTGAATTTAATCTTGATGCTATAACATTTCAACATGAAAATCCACACTACCAAGAATTGGCAGCAGCCACTAATAAAGAGGCTGAAAAGAAGAACAATTCAGGAGTGGCAAGGAGAATTTGGAAAGACACCCTGATGATGTGTCTCAAATGAACCCTGAAGATTTTGAAGATAATTCTGATGATGAACTATTGGAGCCTGCAATGGCTAGTGATGAAACTAGTTTGGCTGACACTGAAAGGGCCATAGTTCCACACTACAGGAGGTTTATGGCTGAAGTAAATGTAGAGGATCCTGTACACAGAAGAATTCTCAACTTCTATAGAGATAACTTGAAACTCCTAAATATGCATGTGACAGGTTTCAAGTATGAACTCAAGAAGATTAGGGAAGAAATTGATAGTGTATGGACACAATTTGACTCCACTATTGATTCTAGACTCAGTCTCATCATGTTAACAATAATCAAGCAAGGCTTGATACCGAGTCTACAGCCAAGGACAAAGTTGTGGCATTGGAGAAAAGAGTGACTGCCATGGACGTTAGCATGGAACAAATTTTTAAGAATCAAGTCACTCAAATCAAACTTCTAAACAGACTCTTGGAAACCCCTCTTATTTCTCAATCCTTGGAACAAGAGCCTGTTGCTGATAACAAAAATGGGGAGAAGGATGAGGAGTTAAGGAGGATGGAGATTGAAGTTGTGATCAAGAATACAGAGAATGTTATTCAAAAGACAGATCCAAAGAAGGCATTGTCTCAACAAATAGTAAGGTAATTTGATTCTATTCTGATCAAAAATACAGAGAATGTTATTCAAAAGACAGATCTAAAGAAGGCATTGGCTCAACAAATAGTAAGGCAATTTGATTCTATTGTCCACAAAAACAAGGAAATTGATGCACAAAAGCCAATTGCCTTAATGCCAGAAATTCTTGAAGATGTGAAGACAGGAGTCATAAGGGTAGAAGAAAGTAGCTCACAAACTGGTGACAGAAAGGGGAAGGGCATTTTAATAGAAGAAGGAAAGAAGAAGAAATTTGTCATGAGTAGAGGTGAGAAACTATTGAGCAAAGCAATAGTTGTTCGTATGAAAGAAATGGAGCAACAAGAAAAGACACAAGAAGAACTAGTTATTCAACTGCAAAGAGAATTTGATGAGGAGGATAGGGTAATTAGAGAAGCCAGGAGAAAAGAAGGTGAGAAGAAGCCAAGGGTGAAACAAAGAGCAAAGAAGCCTGTAGATAAACCCAACACTTCTGGAGTTAAAAGAAAACTTTTTGTTGATGAAAAGGTGGCTAAGGAGGAGAAGCCAAAGGAGATAAAGCTTGAGAGTCAAGCATCTGAGAGTGGTCAATCCAAAAAAATAGAGGTGTTCAAATCCAAACCTGAGAACTTTGTGCCAATCAAAATTGAAGGAATGACTACAATAAAAGGACAAAGGAAGAGGGATGTAGATCTACTTCACATAGACTATGAGGATGGGTCATATTCAATATTCACATTTGATCAGGTCATAGAATAAGGCTATAGTATCTTAAGGAAAATCTATACCATGCCGAACAGGAAATATTATCTAACTGAAAAGTTAGGTAAAACCATCCTGGAAAAGATGAAGAAGATAAGGGAGGCACCTCTTCAAGAAGAAAGGGATGATAGAATCAAGATTTGGAACCCTGAATGAAGGAAGGTACTTCATGAACCATTCTACATGATGATTTATAATGACATGGAAGGCAGGGAAAAATGCATTGATATTTGCAAACCAACTAGACTACAGGGTTGAGGATGAGAAGATTATGAAGGGGTCCCTATACAGAAAGATAAAGAAAAATGAAGATAAGATGAATGAGTCAAAGGGAAGAAAAGGAAGATAGAAGATTCAGACTCAACATCAAATTTATCAGAATTCATCTGTTATTGGTATTTGATCACTCTGACTCAAAATTACTTTTGTCAATATTGTAATTCCAGTTAGAATGAAAATGTTTAGGAGTTTTATTATCATCAACAGAAAATGTATGCATATTTCACATATTCATAAATAGGGGGAGATTGTTAGGAATTATGAGATTTGATGATAACAAATTACTTAGAATTACAATAGGGATTTAAATTTCATTGTAACTGGTCAAGGGATATGTGATCTATAAATATCCATTGACTAGGAAACCAGTTATCAGTTGAAGCTTGTTATTCAACTGATAAATTGGATTGTAACATTTGATTTATGTTTCATTATCAATTGATTGTATTGCCTCGATGGATGATGTGAAGTAGTCGACTGATGTTATTGACTTCAATTTATAGCTTATCAACGGATGTGAAGAATGGCTAATCAACTCTAAATATTCTAAGTCAGAATTCTCACAAATGAAGTGATCAACTGATATTGGAGTCGATGGATAAAGACACTACTCGATGGATAAAGGTTATCAACGGATAAAGGCAATCAATGGATAAAGTACCATCAATGGATAAGAAGTTGATGGATAATCTAACTATCCAGCGATACATCTATTGATCGATGGATAACCTATCCATCAATGGATGAGCAAAGGAGGATCGATTGATAACTCTAGTGAAATGAAGGTTGTTCTCAAGGCAACCACTATGTTGACTAGGGTCTTTATAGTGACGTTCATAATCTTCAGGAGCATGTTGATAAGCAAAATGCTTCTGTCCAGGGTGTTGTTTTCAAATATCAACAATCCATGGAGTCTAAAATTAAAGTTGTTTCCACTAAACAGGATGCTTTGGAATCCAAAGTTGAAAATTGCTATTGTTGTGACCTCTATGCAGACTATGTTGCACACAATTGCAGACATACTGAATATTTCTTTTGATGTCAGAAAGGGGGAAAAGTAGCTAAGGACAAATGCAAAGTGGATAATGTCTCAAAGTCTAATGACAAACCTGAATGTGGTGATGATGGCTTAGCTGATAAAATCCAAGTGAGTCATAAGTACAAACTCAAACTCTGACTGATCAAACTCTGATTCCCTCAGGATCTGGAAAAGTTCAAGATAATAAGTAAACTATGATGGAACTTGATTCTGTAGTTGATATTGAACAAATTAAAAGGGATGAAGAATTGGCTAAGAGGCTTGTAGAGGAAGAGAAGCCTGAAAATATTGAAGAGAGGAACAAGAAAGATGCAGAGCAAAGAAGCTCTTTGAAGAAAAACATCCAGGATTGGATCCAGTTGGTGCTGAGGAAGAATTGAAGACAACTGGTACTGACAATGCTCAAGTCCATTCAAAGAAAAGAAGATATGTAAGTTCAAAGAAAACTCCAGCTCAGAAGAAGGTACGTGCTCAAGCAAAACATGTTGTATCTGCACTTGTCAAAAATCAATCAAGGTTTGTAAAATATAATATATATTACGTAATGTATTCTTTAATTAAAATTAAAATTTTACATTAATAAGATTCTCTTAGATGTTGGTAGAAGTATTTTACTATGAATTTGTTTTAACCATATTTCAATTTTAAATAAAATATAAAATCAAAGATTCTTTAATGTGTTTTATAAAATATAATATTTAAATAGTCATTCTATTCTACATGGTATTCGTGAAAAGTTCATATTGTCCAAATTTAGGTATGTGTTCTATTAACAATTTAATAGTGTAATATTATAGAATTTGAAGTAATATAATAATTTTAAACATTTAATAAAAAAATACTATTTATTATTTTATTATTGAAAAATAAATTATGTATCTACACCTCATTATAGAATTTATATTCAAAAATTTGAGAGAATTTTTATAAATTATTTTGTAATTAGAGAATAATTAAATATTATTAACAAAGATGTTAGATATGAAGAACTGAAGATGCCAGAGTTTATCAGACAGAGTTTATCTGACGTCATCAAAGTTTACTCGATCAGAGTTTGCTAACTGACAGAATCTATGCTGGTTAGAGTTTGGTTCGCCAGATCAGGAGATGATTGGAGATAAAGAAGGAAGTGTTCGAGTGAAAGTCTATTGCCTTTATGGAAGCTATCTTTTAGGAGGATAATGATGGAAATCGTATATTTATATTTATTGATCATTATCTTTGCTGTAATTAAATAGGTAGCTGTATATTATATAAACACAGGATTAGATTTACATTGATATAATAGTAAAAGTCATATTATTATCATAACCTAGCAGCTCTTAAGAACATCTGGTTTCTTAGGAGAGTTTTGTATTAAGTTTGTCAAAGTTAATAAAAACAGTTTATCTTTTACATACTTTTGTTCTAAAGTCGATTGTTTGGTACTATTATATTCAACCTCCCTTCTATAATAGTTCATTATCTGGGTAACAAAGACTAATTAATCATATTTAAATTTATATTTAGTAGAATCTTACATTAAAAACTATTATTTTATTGAAAATCAATGGGATGTGTAATGATTATACAGTACAACGGAATGTAAATAAGGCTAGTTAACAAAGTTTTGTAATATCTCACAATATAACACTTAGTAGAATCTGCAAAAGTGTTCTGCAAAAGTGTTATACTGTTATAAGTGTTTTGTAGAAGAATTATACGAGGTGTTCTGCAACATATTTGCATCTAACCCAAAAATTACATTTGCTACTATGGTCTATTCTTCAATGCTTCAGAGAAACCTCTAATATCCACCAATTTTTCTTCAGCAATATTATATAATGGCAAAATTGAAGAACCAACTCAGCAAAGCAAAATTGTGGCGCCCCCAGACCCGGGGTCCAAGGTCTAGGTCGTCACGGTCCAACTTCCACCATTCATACACTTACAGTTCACTGATAATCATAACAAAATTTAATCACTCTAAGGTAAATAACAATCTGGTGACCCCCACACACTTTAACACACACACACGAGCCATAGTCTCAGGAAACGAGCATACATTAATATACATACTTGGATCTCCATCGTTACATTACTAGTTATCAAAAGGTTGAGTTCGTACTACTAAATATAGCTTCTGTTTGAAACTATAATAGCAGTCCAAAAGTTAGATTAAATCTCATTAAGTTACATATATTTACATAAACAGTGTTTATAAATAAATCTAACTAGCAGAAGCTGCCATCCTATCCTGCTCAATCTCCCTACCTCGGGAATAGGGCCAAGGGGTCGGTCATAAGGGGTCCTTGCCCTTCGCACGGTCTTTCTCAATGTCCTGCGTACTCCTCGTGGCATGGTCTGCAGCTGTGGTGGTAGAAAGATAAACAGAAAGCAAGAATGAGCAACAACGCTCAGCAAGTATATATCAACAACATGGTATGATCAAGAAACAACAACAATATGTGTATCAGAACACTAAAATGCAACCTGTACTGAAATGGTGAACAATTCTAGATATTGAACCAAAGAATAATAGGTTGCCATAATCCTCGTTAACACTATCGGTAACTAAGCACCTGGGCTTTCGTTACAGTGCAACGTCAAATTCCAATTGGAAGAAAAGAAGATACTGGAGCATCCACCGCGCCTATTGTACACGATGATCAGTCGTATAGTACAATAGTTAAGTAACCTTTTCTACTAGTAGAATGATGATCCAAAACAGGTCATCACCCTAGGCACACATGGGCCTTTAAATGCTGGACCGGCGCCACTCGGCCTCTTACGCTAGATGGACTGTGCCGCACACAAGCCTCTTACACTTTATATCTCCAGTTCCCTTTGAGTACAATCAACAAGTCTAGAAGGGAATTTAATGCAACCTTCTAGGATAACAACAAAGCTTTCTGGGAATATTCAATTCAAAGCGTGGAAGGGAATTTAATACAACCTTCCGGAACAACAACAAAGCTTATTAGGAATTCAATGTTCGATAGTGGATTAACTCCCGAAACGAGGTGGAAGTAATCTCTTTATATGTGTGGGTTGACCTTTAGTCATGAATGAACAGTCCGAATCAAGATCACGACCGGAGAGTCGCTACTAGGTGATAAAATAAACCCCACAAAAATATAATACTTTTAGGTAAAATAATGGTCCCTACGGGCACCAGTTTAAATGAAGAGAAGGTTAAAATGGGATATTCCATCCCTAACATGGAGTTATCGGCTCAAAATATCCGAGTCATAACTCAGTACTTATGATTTTAATGAAAATAATATTTAAAGAATTTTTAGATAACTCCGGAATATTTTTAAAGATCCAATAAATAAATAATCAATAAATATGAGACCTTGAATAGTCCCTGAAAATATTTTAAAATAATTAAAATATTTAATTAGGATTTAATCAAAACTATTTAATATTTAAATAGTTTTAAATGAATCAACATATTTAGATAATATTTAATCACTATTAAATAATATTTAAATAGTCCCAAAAGAATTGAAAGTATTTAATCAAGAATAAATACTTTAAAATAATCCCAAAATATTTAAATAATGTTTAATCAATCTTAAATGATATTTAAATAACTCAAAATGAGTTGAAAGTATTTAAATCAACATTTAAATACTATATATATACCCTTTTAAATAATATTTAATAAACTAAATATTATTCAAAATATCAAAGGGATATTAATCAACTTGATTAATCCCTAACCCATACTAATATTATCCCAAAACTTATATTCCAGGAAGAATCCCCGGATAATATCGACTAACAGTCGAGAGATAATACGCTACTCCCGGTCGTCTGTCAAGTACCAAAGATATGTACTTAACACGGAAATCAGTTATACAAAACTGACAGGAAGCGTCCTCTAACTTTCGAGAGTTCAGAGGCGCGAACAACAATTCAAATGATAATACAAGTCAATTGACAGAAAAGAATCCAAGCACCACAGCCCTATAACCAAGAAACATGTTATAAGGTCAGAGTTTAGAAAACTTGCCTTTACTGTTGCGGTGGTAGCCGGTGAATCCTCCCCTGGCGCAGGTTTCTATAAGAAAAGAAAACGTGAGTTCTAATTAGTCTCACGAGGGTTTTAACGCTATTCATAAACATTCATGAATGCATACTATCTTATCTTGCTAACGAGTTTTAGCGCGGATTTTAGTTATTCATGAACTCATAAGTATTACCAACACATTTCATTAAAAGTTCGTTTGTTAGGCTAGCCTCGAATTCTACTAAGAACATAGCTTATGCAAAGACAATGCAAGCAGTTTTTGCAAGGTGTCCCAACTGCACCTACTTGCTTCCAACAATTACCATAAATCAGATTTTACTCATTTTAATCCGAAACCTTTTCCCAAGTCTTCCCAAATGTTCCTAGTATTTTGTGTAAAAGTTTCAGATTTTATAAGACAGTCTAACTAGGCTGATCACCTCCTCAAAGTTGATTAAAAACAGGGCAGTCCAGTTTTCTGCATCTCCTCACCATTTTGGCCATATCTTTTAGCTCACAACTCCGTTTGACGCAAAATTAGCGCGCAAACGATCTAGAGACTAATATCTATCTAACCATATAAAGAAATCATCCAGCAACACAGGCTAGACCCTTCGGGAGTGGTGAACAGTTGGCAGGCAGTAGAAAATTTGGCATGGTTCCGTTTATACGTTCATCGTTTACCCTATTTTAAACTCATCCAATTCAACTCAAATGACTTCCATATATTTTACTCCACTACTTGGGAATGTACTCAAGACATCCCAAGCCCAAACACAATTTAACAATACTCCAACCATTACCAATAATCCACCCAATTCATCACCAATGCAACATAGTTTGCAAAACAATTTACTAGTTTGAAAACAACCAATTACTTACTCCTTTAACATCCATAATTCTTAACCATATAACTCTTACATTACACCACCATAGGTCTTAACCAAAGCATCACAACATCACTCCATCATAACCAACAAAATAAGTACTTAAACATATGCTCAAGCCATAATCAAAGCATGATTAAAACCATATTAATCTCATAATCATCACATAGCTAGGGTTTGGACTTTTCAAGCTATTTATGCTAAATAATTACTACCCATAGCTTGTACAACACATAACAAGTGCTAATTATGCTTAAGGAGTCATAAAACAATTAATCAAGAATTTATCCTAATTAAAAGTACTATTCATGCTCTTGCTCTTTCATGAAAATCAAGAAATTTAACGGATAACTTTGCAT
Organism: Oenanthe sinensis; assembly: GCA_028671895.1. Classification (NCBI taxonomy): domain Eukaryota; kingdom Viridiplantae; phylum Streptophyta; class Magnoliopsida; order Apiales; family Apiaceae; genus Oenanthe; species Oenanthe sinensis. The sequence goes on from CM053806.1 coordinate 27,062,443, forward strand.
GAGATTTGAATGGAAGATAGGTATTAGTTATACCTTCGATTTAAGTCCTTACTCGCAATGATCAAGCAACTAGAACTTGAGTTTTGAATTTTTCTCCCTTCTTTTCTTTTCTTCTAGCCGAATGCTTCTCCCCCTTTGCTAGCTTGCTTGTGATTTTTCTTTTCCCTTTTTCCTTATGTCAAGTACTTGCTCTTTATTTAAATAAAAGTCTAGTCAAAGTCTTGGTCTTGGTCAAGCTTTAACTTGAATTAAAATATTAGCATTTCATTTCCTACACTTTAAATAAAATGCAAGCAATTGCATTTTAATAATCCATGTCAAAATATAAAATAATAAACTCTTTAATAATTCTTGGAAATCCTTGAATTTTCCAATTTCATAATAATCCATGACAATAATTTAATCTTTAACTCGTTCCGGCAATTCTAATAATTGGAATACCCATCAAATCTTATTCCATAATTATTATCCAACATATATATTATTATTAATAAGGTTTCAAAAGTACCTGGGAATCGGGAATATTACAAAAATCCTCTAGCAATAGTATCTAGCTTTTAGAACCAGATTTACCACTCCCTCTGCAAAAATTGAGTCCCCATCACACTTTTTGCATATCCAGTAGCACCATGACAAGCTCATTCTTACATGCTACATTTTCAAAATTTTCTCCTGGATCCCAATTCACACATTTGCAGGTGTATTATCGTCATTCGAATAGCTGTTAAATACCATCTTGACCTCTACCATTCTAGTCGAAGGATAATTTTTGCAGACCTCAGCACCCCAATTTGCATAAAAAAATAAATTAAACTCACATGCGACACCAAGCATATCTCTGCAACACAAACATCTCTCATCTCCAAAGAGTTATTTAACCTCAAAATCCAGTCAGCCTCAGATTAATGTCCTTTAAGCCCTCACCCACACAAAATTCATTCTTCTTTTTTAAAAATTAGCATCTGTATACCACAATTGGACTGAAAATCAACATCTGTATATTCAAAACAACAAAGATCGCATAAAGCAATCACTAAGTTCACCATAAAAATAGCTTCTATGATTTAAAGATCATAACACATAGAAGTTAGATGACACAAATAATAAAATCACAGCCCCATAAGTCTCTAAATCTGCAAATTATTCCTTAGACAATTAAACATGTAAATTACTAGACAATATAACACTCAGTAGAATCCACATAACAAAACTAAACATAAGCAAATGTAAGAAAACCAAACAATGACTCAAACATTGTGAACTTGCTGTTGCTTGAGTAATCTGGAGTCGGTAGTATTGTTATTGTTATACCATGCAATATTCAGAGAGAGTTTATACAACTCTATAGCATCAACATGCCATGAAACTGACCCCTCATTAAATCTCGTAACAATGTTCTATAACAGAGACTTCAGTAGAACCTCATCTCCAGTCCTGCAAATACGAGAAAAATATAGTCTCTGCAGGAACACATATTAGAACTTATTATTAGAACATATGAATAAGATACCTCTGTAAAACCTTTCTGATGATGATCATACCTATAGTCTCTGAATCAAGAATATAGTCTATGAATCAAGAATATGGTCTCTAAATCCAGTTTCGAAGAAGAGGGCTTTTTAGGTTGTCATTATTACATGAAGATCAAAAGAACACATATAGATACAAAACAGCAAAACAAATAAAGAACACATACTAGATTCTATTCAGTGTTCTATATCGAGTTCTGTGTTTTTGGTCAATGTCTGCTAGAATAAAGCTCATCAAACGTTGTAACACTAAAATAATGGTTATAAGTAAAGTATCAAATGTATAAGGTAATATATAAGTTGATTATAAACTTACCAAAGATAAAAGATTCTTGATCATTTTTAAAAAACTAAATAAACGTTTCTTACCATATTTAAAAGTATAGAACCGTATTAAAAAAATACATACTCTATTGCCCTTGTTTTTATAAGATAATTACAATAAAGCCCTTATGTAATGTATTAATAATTATATGTATATTATATAAATGGACGGTGAAGATTGGGGTCTCTAGGGTTTCTTGTTTAGAGGGGTCTCCCTAGAACCTTACCTCTCTCTCTCTCTCTCTCTCTCTCTCTCTCTCTCTCTCTATATATATATATATATATATATATATATATATATATATATATTGTTGGGTTCCGAGGCATAAAACGCAGCGGATTAAACGTAAATATAACAAAAAATTTCGGAACCCTAAACGCAGGATCATGTATAAGCGGACTGATTATTGTGAAACGGAATCATACCTTTACTTGGTCTTGACTTTCACGAACTCAACGGAGATCCTAGCTTTCACGACTTGTGTCTTCCTCTCGAAAACACCTCTATGGTATCCACACGAGCACCTTCAAGAACGTCTCACGATCTTCATTACAGAATGGATGTACTAGCCTCCTTTAATGATTTCGAATTCTGCCTTTGCTCTCTGCCTTTGCTGCCGCTAGGGTTTTGTTTTTTTTCAAAAACTTAATCCTTATTAACCCTACATTATCTATTTATAATGGTTGGTTAATAGGCCCATAATAGCAACCCATAACAGCAAAGCCTAACCCATGTAGGTTTAGGATTAAATAATAAAACCGAATTTTATTATTTAATTAATAACTAAGTCACACTTAATTATTAATGGCAGAATTCAAATTCGAATTTATATTATTTCAATTAATTAAGTCTCACTTAATTAATATAATAAAATTCAAATAATCATCAATTAATTTAAATCTATAATTTAAATTAATTATTCCTTTAAGTACTCTATGTGTGTGACCCTATAGGCTATTATTTAATTAGCAATAATTTTATTCTCCAATAAAATTATAAACAATGAGCGGTATCTAGTAATATATCATTCCTACCCAATTAAATAATAATTAAATCGTGATTCGATAAAACCTTTCGTGATTAATGTTTCAGTGTAATATAATCCCTTTAACCATATATATTATAGATTAAACTCGAGGCATGTATTTAGTCATCCTCTTCAACATTTAATCCGGGTTTACTTGATCCATGAGTAGACTATGAAAACAAATCATTATTTGAGCACGACCATGCATTTTATAGTCTCACTCAATCAAGAGGCCAATAATATCTCTCCTAATTATAGGAGGGTTAAATCCTTTATCTATCATTCATATTTCTCATACGACTCATGATATACCCGATGTCCACTTTTATCATCACCCGGTCAAAGGTAACTTTTAATGTAGTCAAAGTATATTAATCCTCGTATAGAAATATAATGATCTCAAGTCAAAGGATCATTACACCATTATCACTGTGAGTCTTTCTTATGACTTTATTAAACATGAAGAATCTCACTGTGGGTCTGTCCAGTAGCATGTACTCCTACATGTACCTATGTATTGACTTTAGTATCCCCATACTTATAACCAATGAGATGTGGTTATCAGTCAAACAGCATACTAGTCTATTTATGTATTATTATTGTCCTATAATAATAATACTCGACTAGGGACATTTAAGAATATGATATATTATATAATCTCAAGTTCAAGTCATGTACTAAACTATACAATGTGTATCATGATTCTAAGGACATTTATTATGCTAATAAATATATCGCAGTAATTAAAGTCATAATAAATACGTTTACTGAATAATCAATTGACATAAAGGTTTATCAAAATAAATATTGTATTGCCTCTAGGGCACCTACACCAACATATATATATATAACTATAAAATAAAGACTGGTTTAGTATATTAAAACCAAATTTGGAATAGTAAAATAAATTTGACTAACTCTTGGTAGAATATTATAAGGGTATAATAATGAACTTGAAAAATATAAAATACTTTCAATTAAAAGGGCTTCAATTTTTTCAAATGAATGATTTGAAGACTTATCAATTCTAACAACTGACTGTAGAGTTAATCATTTGGATCTTTCAATTCATATATGCCTTGTATTCCTTTTATCTCCTATATAACATGTTTGTTTTCTATAATAATTTGTAACTCATTTCCTTCTACAAATTAAAATATATACTGTGGATGAGAACTTTGATGCGTTTGAAAAATTTATTGAAGAGTTTTTATTTGATAGTTCAATGGAGGATCGTCACCTTGAACTATTCAACCAAATTTATGGAGAAGGCTCATCGACCAAGAATCGACGGGAGATATACAGAGATCAGAAGCAGGCCACGAACTTTTAGAGAGAGTTTATTTTGCTCAAAATCCAGTGTACCCTTTAGAGACATTACGACGAAGGTTTCGAATGGGAAGACACGTGTTTCTTCGAATTATGGATGCTCTTTCAAATTTTGATCTATATTTTTAGCAAATGGTTGATGCATTGGGATGATGGGGGCCTATCACCTTTACAAAAATGCACGGCGACCATACCTGTGACACCCATGTACTATAAAATATCCGCAATTTTTTATATAATAATATAATAATATAACCAATATAAATCCAAATGCCCAAATAATTACCTCACAAAACCATATATATTAAATATAACAAAATCACATCCTTCTTACAACTTACACAAATAAAGTATTACTCAAAAACATTACACACATGGTCAAAAGACTCGGTTATATAACTAGATATATAAGTGTTGATGAGAAGGGAGTCTGGAGCACTAGCTGGCCGACCTGTAAACTTAAGACGTATCTATAACTCCAAACTCGATAAGCAAAAGTTTAAACTGTAGGGTTACTTGAAAAATATTTGCATTTTATATGAAATGTAACTCAGTATAAATTATCATCGATTATATTTACAACAGTTTCCAAATATATTTTAAAATATATAAATAATGTCATGTACATGTATGCATATGCCTCTATATTCCACTTTATTTATTGTAACCCATCATACTCTACATCATCCCGAGATTCCAATATATGACCCGAAGGTCCCAATATATGGCCTGATAGCTTCTAATATATGACCTGAAGGTCCCAATATATGGTCTGAAGACCTCCAATATAAGACCCGAAGGTCCTAGTATATGGTCTGAAGACCTCCGATATATTTACGATTACAGAAATATGAAGGTCACAACGCCTTTAATTAATCCATGTGTGTATGAATTTATGTATAACATGCTAAATCAATCCAAGTGGCAAGTCCCATAAATGTAACCAATATACATAACATATATATTTAAATAATCTCAAATTTATACTCACCTCGTCTTGTTTCCTTTTAATCAGATAAATTCACTCGGACGACTGGTATAATATTTCTTTAAAAACCCTGGTCCGTCTCAAGCACAAGATGTTAGTGTAGGTGCCCTAGAGGCAATACAATGTTTCATTTAATAAACCTTTATGTCATTTGATTATTCAATAAACGTATTTATTATGACTTTAATTACTGCGATATATTTGTTAGCATAATAAATGTCCTTAGAATCATGATACACGTTATATAGTTTAAGTACATGACTTGAATTTGAGATTATATAATATATCATATTCTTAAATGTCCCTAGTCGAGTATTATTATTATAGGACAATAATAATACATAAATAGACTAGTATGTTGTTTGACAGATAACCATATCTCATTGGTTATAAGTATGGGGATACTAAAGTCAATGCATAGGTACATGTAGGAGTACATGGTACTGGACAGACCCACAGTGAGATTCTTCATGTATAATAAAGTCATAAGAAAGACTCACAGTAATAATGGTGTAATGATCCTCTGACTTGAGATCATTATATTTCTATACGAAGATTAATATACTCTGACTACATTAAAAGTTACCTTTGACCGGGTGATGATAAAAGTGGACATCGGGTATATCATGAGTCGTATGAGAAATATGAATGATAGATAAAGGATTTAACCCTCCTATAATTAGGAGAGATATTATTGGCCTCTTGATTGAGTGAGACTATAAAATGCATGGCCGTGCTCAAATAATGATTTGTTTTTCATAGTCTACTCATGGATCAAGTAAACCCGGATTAAATGTTGAAGAGGATGACTAAACACATGCCTCGAGTTTAATCTATAATATATTTGGTTAAAGGGATTATATTACACGGAAACATTAATCATGAAAGGTTTTATCAAATCACGATTTAATTATTGTTTAATTGGGTAGCAATGATGTATTACTAGATACCGCTCATTGTTTATAATTTTATTGGAGAATAAAATTATTGCTAATTAAATAATAGCCTATAGGGTCACACACATAGAGCACCTAGAGGAATAGTTAATTTAAATTATAGATTTAAATTAATTGATGATTATTTGAATTTTATTATATTAATTAAGTGAGACTTAATTAATTGAAATAAATTCGAAATTGAAGAATTATATTTCTGCCAATAATAATAATTAAGTGTGACTTAGTTATTAATTAAATAATAGAAGCATGTTTTATTATTTAATCCTATGCCTACATGGGTTAGGTTTTTGCTAAAAAGGCCCATTAACCAATCATTATAAATAGATAATGATAGGTTAAATGGCTTGTACGTTTTTAACAAAACCCTAGAAGAAGAGGCAGCAACCAGGAAGAGGCAGAGATAATTCGAAACATATCAAAGGAGGCTAGTACTTCCGTTCCGTGTTTAAGATCGTGAGACGTTCTTGAAGGTGTTCGTGTGGATACCATAGAGGTGTTTTCGAGAAGAAGACACAAGTCGTGATAGCAAGGATCTCCGTTGAGTTCGTGACATTCAAGATCTTAATAGGTATGATTCTATTTCACCATAATCCGTCTAATCTTATACATGATCCTGCGTTTGGGTTCCGAAAATTTTCGTTATATTTACGTTTATCCGCTGCGTTTTATGCCTCGGAACCCAACAATGGCATCAGAGCTATGTGTATAAGGGACTGATTTGGTTACGTGTTTTATGTATATGATACATATGTGTTGTTTGAAACTGCCATGCCTGAGCCTTACAACTGCCTGTTATGAAACTGCCATGATTTTGCCATGCTACTGCCCACTGCTATGCTACTGCTATGCCTCTGCAATGTTATAATCTGTTATGGCATGATGTGTGTGATGCACTGTATGTATGTGATACGAGATACAGTCATACGAAGGTCATCGGAAATGTTCTGAAGCTTTTAAAACAAAAACTGCATAAAGATGTAGGTTTGTTATGAATAGTGATTCTGCAGTGAATAGTGTTTTTCGACGGAGTCAGAATGGGTCGAATTTACTCTTTCTGGAAAGGGAAAATCGCCACGAGCAATACTCACACTTTATGGTGGCCTATGGTGTTTTTTGGCCATTTGAGATCGTTAAGGGCCTCAAAAATGCGATTTTCTGTTTATAGATCATGATTTTAAATTTTCTGATCATGGTATATGTGATATATGATGATATGATTAAGTATTCTGAGTTGTCAGTAATTGTTATGTGAGCATGGTGCTGGTTATGGCCTTCAGACCCCTAGATTAATGGTTTTGGTTTTATAAATACGGCTTGCATGTCGTTTTCTTCGTTCTTGTAATCGTTTAACCTCGAATGTAACTCGAGTCTTCTTATGTAAGTACTTTAGATTAGGTTTTCTTGTAATATACTTGAAGACTGAAGAAGGATGCAGGAAGAGGAGAAGGCACCAGTGGATACAAGAAGAATGAAGACATGTAATTGTATTTATGTTTTACCACCACCATAGACTGACTTTGATCCTTTCATTAGCTCGAAAGGATCACATAGGAAAGGGGCCATAACCAAGCACGTTTACATACTGCACTTTACATATTGATGTATGAATGATGCATGCTTTAATTAGATTAATCATGTATGTATGTATTAGATACGTCATCCATGCCATGATTGTCATGCTAAACAAGATAAAATCTGTAACGATTTAAGATTTTAAAATCAACAAACGATCATGAGATTCTTGTGTTTATAAAATATAGATTTTTAAAACACGGAATTGAATATGAATTTTTGATATCTATAATTGGGATTTTCTGACAAAAGCGGATATGCGTATTCATAAGGCTGATGGGTTTTAAGTGTGACCACTGGTATCCTCCGTCTACCTGGGAAATGAACAATTTAAGAGGTCAATTTGAAATATTTGGTTCAAGGAAAAATTGAGGATCTCTTCATGATGTGATCATGATCGTCGTAAATTTTCTAAACCCCTTAACAAAATAATAAGTTTTAATCGGATGCTTTCCAATGAATGAACACTCATCGAATCTTAGATCGGTTAAGGGAAAGACTGTCAGTGGCAGGGGACTCCTATCTATCGTGGTGAGATGCGACGAATATAAACGGTTATATTCGGCCGTTGTATCATTGGGTCTAACTTAACTGAGTCGTCATAATAAGGTGAAAATAAACGGTTATATTCAACCATTATGAACTTAGAAGCATAGAGTTTGGTTAAAAGTCTATTAGATAGATAAGATCAATCGTTGTTCACCAAACTATCCAAGAATTATATATGATATAATCGACAACTGTTGTCTACCTAAATAATCATTTTAAAGGACTTCCAGTGGTTGACTTTAGACATGACGAAATATGGATCTTGGCTCACTAGAAAGAATTATGAGATATACTTTCCAAATTAATAGTAAGGGCTATTAATTTGATAAAAATAGTGGGAGATATATTATGAATATATCATAATCATTTGAACATAATAAATAACTCAGACAATCTAATGTTTATTTTGTGCTTTTAATCATTGTAGATACCAAGAAATGGCAAACAACACAAACACACTATCCATACGATCAGTCCTTGAGAAGGATAAGCTGACAGGAGGAAACAACTTCCTAGACTGGCAGAGGAATTTGAGGATTGTCCTCAGACAGGAGCGCAAGCTTCATGTCATTGATATTCCTCCGGCAGGTCCCCTTCCTGAAGGCGCTACTGTTGAGGAACGAGCGGCCCACACAAAGGATGAGAATGATGCAACTGATGTTGCATGTCTTATGTTGGCAACTATGAGTGCTGAGCTTCAGAGACAGCATGTGCATATGGATGCATATACTATCAATGAGCACTTGCAAAGCATGTTTGCAAGCCAAACTCGTCAAGAAAGGTTCAACACGAGTAAGTCACTCTTTAATTGCAAACAAGGGGCAAGTGAACCAGTTGGCCCACATGTTCTGAAGATGATTGGTTACATTGAATACCTTGAAACTTTGGGTTTCCCGTTAATTCAGGAAATTGGTATTGACCTAATCATGAATTCTTTGAACAACAAATTCACTCAATTTGTTATAAACTACAATATGAATGAATTTGACAAAACACCTACTGAATTGTTGGCTATGTTGAGAACATATGAGACCAACATGAAGACGGCTGAACCTGCTCCCATACTGATGGTGGGCAATAAAGGTAAGGCAAAAGGGAAAGGCAAGTGGAAGGGTAAGAAGAAGACAGGATCTGATTCTACACCCAAGCCAAAGTCAGGTCCTAAACAGGCTTTAAAGCCTAAAGGTGGGGTCGCTAAGGGTGAATGTCACTACTGTAAGAAAACTGGTCACTGGAAGAGAAACTGTTCAGTTTACTTGGAGGATCTGAAGAAGAAGGGAGCTGAGCAAGCTTCTGATTCAGGTATATATGTTATAGAAGTCAATCTGTCTATTTCTACATCTTGGGTATTGGATACTGGATGTGCTGCTCACATTTGTATAAATGTGCAGGAAATGCAGAGAAGTAGGACATTGGCTAAAGGAGAAATGGACCTACGAGTTGGCAATGGAGCAAGAGTTGCTGCTTTAGCTGTAGGAACTTATTATTTATCTTTGCCCTCTGGGCTTGTTTTAGAACTGGAAAATTGTTATTACGTGCCTGCGATTCGCAGAAACATTATTTCTGTTTCTTGTTTGGACAAGAAAGGTTTTTCGTTTACTATAAGGAACAACAGTTGCTCTTTTGCTTTGAATGATTTAACCTATGGTGTTGCGCGTTTGTTTAATGGTTTATATGTTCTTGACTTAGATAATCCTGTCTATAATATAGAAAACAAACGACTTAAAGTTAATGACTCAAATCAAACATACCTCTGGCATTGTCGTCTAGACCATATAAACCATATCCAAATTACATAAGGATGGATACTTGGATAAGTTTGATTTTGAATCATACCAAGAATGCGAATCTTGTTTGCTTGGTAAAATGACTAAAGCCCCTTTCACTGGTAAGGGTAAAAGGGCCACTGAACGACTGGAGCTAATACATAGTGATGTATGTGGCCCAATGCGTGTGATGGCGAGAGGAGGCTACTACTACTTCATAACATTTACTGATGATTTCAGTAGATATGGATATGTATATCTTATGAAGAATAAATCTGATTCTTTTGAAAAGTTCAAAGAATACAAGGCTGAAGTAGAGAAGCAAATTGTTGGAGGCGCAAGTATTAAAGTCTTACGATCTAATCGTGGAGGAGAATACTTGAGCACAAAATTTAAAGATTATTTAAAGGAGTGTGGTATTGTATCACAACTCACTCCACCAGGTACACCTCAATGGAATGGAGTTTCAGAGAGGAGAAATCGCACCTTGTTGGACATGGTGCGATCGATGATGGGTCATGCAGATCTTCCAATTAGTTTCTGGGGTTACGCTCTAGAAACAGCGGCTTTTACACTTAACCGTGTTCCTACTAAGAAGGTTCAAAAGACTCCATATGAGATATGGGAAGAGAAACGGTCAGGCATGAGCTTTATGAAAGTTTGGGGATGCAAGGCGTTTGTGAAACGTCAAGTATCTGACAAGCTTAGACCTAAATCTGAAGAGTGCAATTTTGTGGGATACCCTAAAGAAACAAAGGCGTATTATTTTTATAGTCCTTCCGAGCATAAAGTGTTTATTGCTCGAGATGCTGTTTTCATGGAAAGAGATTTTGTTTCCAAAAGAAACAGTGGGAGAACTATAGATCTCGATGAAGATCGAGAACCACAAAATAGCATTGAACCTGAAATGGAACAAGAGCAGGATAATGACAATGCTCAACAAACACAGGTTGTTCGTAGAACTGGTAGAATTCGGCATGAGCCAGAGAGATATGGATTTCTCTTGACTCAATGTGGTGATTTGATGCTCATAGATGAAGATGAGCCTCTCACATACCAAGATGCTATGATCAGTCCAGACTCTAAGAGATGGCTAGAAGCCACGAAATCCGAGATGGATTCCATGTATGAAAACCAAGTATGGACTTTGGTTGATCCACCTGAAGGGGTGAAACCCATAGGGTGCAAGTGGGTTTTCAAGAAGAAAACTGACATGGATGGAAATGTTCAGACCTATAAAGCAAGGCTGGTTGCAAAAGGTTTCAGACAAATTCATGGTATAGACTATGATGAAACTTTCTCACCAGTGGCTATGGTCAAGTCCATAAGGATTTTGCTTGCTATTGCAGCATTCCATGATTATGAAATCTGGCAAATGGATGTCAAAACAGCTTTCCTTAATGGAACCCTTGATGAGGATGTGTACATGACACAACCTGAAGGTTTTGTCGATCCAAGGAATGTTAGCAAGGTATGTAAATTACGTCGATCCATTTATGGATTTAAGCAAGCCTCTAGGAGATGGAATATCCGTTTTGATGAAACAGTCAAGGAGTATGGCTTTGTTCAAAACGAAGATGAACCTTGTGTTTACAAGAAGGTTAGTGAGAGCCATGTGGCATTCATAGTACTATATATTGATGATATACTACTAATGAGGAATGACATACCTACTCTCAAGGCTGTTAAGACTTAGTTATGGAGCAACTTCTCTATGAAAGACTTAGGAGATGCATCCTACATTCTAGGAATGAGGATCTATAGGGATAGATCTAGAAGGATGATCGGTCTAAGTCAGAGTACATACATCGATAAGGTTTTACATCGTTTTGGTATGCAAAATGCAAAAAGGGGATATGTCCCCGTGTCTCATGGGATAACGATCTCTAAAGATCAGTGTCCGAAATCATTGGATGACAAGGACCGCATGAGTAAGGTTCCATATGCCTCAGCAATTGGATCTATCATGTATGCAATGGTATGTACTCGCCCAGATGTTTCGTATGCTTTAAGCATGACGAGCAGATACCAATCTAATCCAGGTGAAGGTCACTGGACGGCTGTCAAGAATATTCTAAAGTACTTGAAAAGGACTAAAGATTCATTCTTGGTGTATGGAGGAGAGGAGAAACTGGTTGTAAAAGGTTACACCGATGCAAGTTTCCAAACAGATAGGGATGATACTGTATCACAGTCTGGTTTTGTGTTTTGTCTAAACGGAGGTGCTGTAAGTTGGAAGAGTTCAAAACAAGAAACAGTAGCTGATTCTACAATGGAGGCTGAGTACATTGCAGCTTGTGAAGCGGCTAAGGAGGCGGTTTGGATTCGAAAATTCATTACTGATTTGGGAGTGGTTCCATCGATTGCAGATCCCATTGATCTATACTGCGATAATAATGGAGCCATTGCACAGGCTAAAGAACCTAGAGCTCACTCCCGAACCAAACATATACTCAGAAGATATCACCTCATTCGAGAGATTAATGAAAGGGGTGACATACACATATGTAAAGTACACACAAATGATAACATTGCAGACCCACTGACCAAAGGCTTGTCGCAGAAGAAGCACGACGGTCACACTAGTTCCATGGGTATTAGATACATGGGTGATTGGCTCTAGTGCAAGTGGGAGATTGTTAGTGTAGGTGCCCTAGAGGCAATACAATGTTTCCTTTAATAAACCTTTATGTCATTTGATTATTCAATAAACGTATTTATTATGACTTTAATTACTGCGATATATTTGTTAGCATAATAAATGTCCTTAGAATCATGATACACGTTATATAGTTTAAGTACATGACTTGAATTTGAGATTATATAATATATCATATTCTTAAATGTCCCTAGTCGAGTATTATTATTATAGGACAATAATAATACATAAATAGACTAGTATGTTGTTTGACAGATAACCATATTTCATTGGTTATAAGTATGGGGATACTAAAGTCAATGCATAGGTACGTGTAGGAGTACATGGTACTGGACAGACCCACAGTGAGATTCTTCATGTTTAATAAAGTCATAAGAAAGACTCACAGTGATAATGGTATAATGATCCTCTGACTTGAGATCATTATATTTCTATACGAAGATTAATATACTCTGACTACATTAAAAGTTACCTTTGACCGGGTGATGATAAAAGTGGACATCGGGTATATCATGAGTCGTATGAGAAATATGAATGATAGATAAAGGATTTAACCCTCCTATAATTAGGAGAGATATTATTGGCCTCTTGATTGAGTGAGACTATAAAATGCATGGCCGTGCTCAAATAATGATTTGTTTTTCATAGTCTACTCATGGATCAAGTAAACCCGGATTAAATGTTGAAGAGGATGACTAAACACATGCCTCGAGTTTAATCTATAATATATTTGGTTAAAGGGATTATATTACACGGAAACATTAATCATGAAAGGTTTTATCAAATCACGATTTAATTATTGTTTAATTGGGTAGCAATGATGTATTACTAGATACCGCTCATTGTTTATAATTTTATTGGAGAATAAAATTATTGCTAATTAAATAATAGCCTATAGGGTCACACACATAGAGCACCTAGAGGAATAGTTAATTTAAATTATAGATTTAAATTAATTGATGATTATTTGAATTTTATTATATTAATTAAGTGAGACTTAATTAATTGAAATAAATTCGAAATTGAAGAATTATATTTCTGCCAATAATAATAATTAAGTGTGACTTAGTTATTAATTAAATAATAGAAGCATGTTTTATTATTTAATCCTATGCCTACATGGGTTAGGTTTTTGCTAAAAAGGCCCATTAACCAATCATTATAAATAGATAATGATAGGTTAAATGGCTTGTACGTTTTTAACAAAACCCTAGAAGAAGAGGCAGCAACCAGGAAGAGGCAGAGATAATTCGAAACATATCAAAGGAGGCTAGTACTTCCGTTCCGTGTTCAAGATCGTGAGACGTTCTTGAAGGTGTTCGTGTGGATACCATAGAGGTGTTTTCGAGAAGAAGACACAAGTCGTGATAGCAAGGATCTCCGTTGAGTTCGTGACATTCAAGATCTTAATAGGTATGATTCTATTTCACCATAATCCGTCTAATCTTATACATCATCCTGCGTTTGGGTTCCGAAAATTTTCGTTATATTTACGTTTATCCGCTGCGTTTTATGCCTCGGAACCCAACACAAGACATCACTCACCGAAGACAATAGAGATAAAAAAACTGTATATCTCTACAAACTTATATGAAAAGCTCTTGTATTTATTCCTTGTAAATTTTTTATTTCTCTCCCTCCAGTTCATGTTTATTGGAAAATCCCTTTAAAATAATGTCAATATTTGTAGAAAGAAGGGGGAGGGGTTGAATACAAATATTAAAACTTTACGATTTACTTAAAATTTTATATTTGTTCTTGATGTTAAGTGTTTGAGAAGTACTGTTAATAAAACATGAAACATGAAAAGCAAGAAATAAAACTTGAACAAACTAATTCACAAGATTTAAAAATTACTAGTGGGTTGTTTTATCCACCAGTGAATTGATTTGCTCAAATGATCTAGGTCCAATGACCCAGCTAATTTTTACAAAGATAAAGATACGAATCAACTGTTCTTTACAAGTGCTTGAAAGCCAGAGCAGTTGATTTTGAAAGTGTATTCTATGTGTCTTCCATAGCTATACTCTAGTCTGCAAGATTCCTGACATTTTGTCCTTTCTTGATCTTTCTTATCAATTGATAATTTGTTGTTAAGAATATCAATTGATTCCATCTTGTATCCTTCAACTGATGTCTTCCTTCGATTGATCTTGATATCCATTTATTGATTATAATAATTGACTTATTGATAGATAGATGTTATCAATCGATATATCAATCGATGGGTCTTCATATCAGTTGATGGTCTTTAATCCTTGACTTTGACTTGATGGCCTTCATCCATTGATTCTTCAACATCAATTGATCATCCTTCACTTGTACATTTTACCTATCTTCAAATATTTACAATTTGACAGTCTAAGACATACATCAATTGATGATCTACATCAATCGACTCCAGTATCAATCAATAAATAGAGAATTAGCAATTGATCTAGCCTTATCGATTGATATAGACTAAGTACAACTTTGTTACATTAAATATCCATATTATTAGTTGATTAATACAAACACTTCAACTGATAATTGTTTCCCTAATCAACTGATATTTATAAAACACATATCAATTGATTAGTTACAATAATAAATTTCTATGATTACAAAGTTAAGTTATCATCAAGACTAAATAATTCCTAACAATCTCTCCCTATTTATGTCTGTGAGACTAACATGCATAAATTTACTTGATGATAACAAAACGAAATAGATAAGCAGAAATGGATAGAATCATGAAATTTCAAGCAATTTAAAGTACTTCATAAATTTTGAGTTTCAGAAATACCAGTTGGTGGACTTGTCTTTTTGTAGATGAACACCTTGGGAATTCTGCAATCACCTCCATTCTTTGTCGAACTCCTTAGATAGTCCTCCTTATTTTTCATTCACCTTTTCTTCCTTTTCTTGGCATCATTTTCCTTTAATTGCCTCAAGAAAGTATTCTTTAAAATTCTTTCATCTTCATAATTGTCTCCAAGTTGTACGTCTCATTAGATATTCAATATCACTACTAGGAATTTCGTTCAAGTATTTGCAGATATCAAAATACTTTTAGTTCCCTTCAAGATCAGTATAGATCATTATGTAGAAGGGTTCCAACATCACCTTCTTCAAGTTTGACTTCCAACTCCCAACAGGTGGATCTTGATCAACTTTTGTAGACACTCTCCTTAGCTTGGTCAACTGATGCATGATTTCCTGAGTTGACTTGTTGAGATTGAATTTCTTGTTAAGTAGAGGGTAAATTATCTTCAGAGTGTTGTAGCCTTGTTACATGATAGTTTTCATTGGATATACTACCTTTAAACCATCTTCATAATCCAGTCTCATTGCCTCCTCATGATTAGAAGTTGTTGGAAGTGTTTTACAAGCTATCAGCCCCTTCTCACTTATAACTGGTACTCCATTCATCATGTATCCCTCCAATTGTACCTCTTCTTATTTGTCTTCATTTCCACCTTGTGACTCCTTAGAATTTTTATGAGCCATAGCAATCAATCTCCTTGTTTTGTTCAACAATGAATTCCTTAATAGTCTCTATGTTCCATTGTTGTTCAAGTTGCCTTGCTCTCTCTTCATCATCATTTATCATTCTGGCAACTTCTTTGATTGCAGAAACAATTGCATCCCTCATTATTCTCTCACCTATTCCATAGCTTTGTCTTGGCACATTTTTCATTTTCTTTCCATCTTCAATTAAAATGGCATTTCCCTTCCTTTTCTCTTCAAGTGATCTACCTTGACTTTGGTTAGCTTCTTGTAAGTTTTTTCATTGCTATCTTTGATAGCTTCTTGTGCACTTTGGTTAACAGCCTTGACTTGAGTAATGTACTCATCTAGGTTTCTAGTTTTAACTAGCTTTGTTACCAATTTTGTGTTCTTCTTTAGCTTTTCAAATTTCCTCATTTCTTCTTCAATTATCTTCTGAGTTTCTTGTTTTCTTGCAATTCTTCTAGATTCCAAATCCTCTTCAATTCTTTTTGCTTCTACCTTTCTTTTCTCCATTTCATCAATGGTGTGTTTTGGTAGAGGAATTTACTTCTTATTTTTCTTTGCATCAACACCAACACTTTTTCCATCTCCATCTCCCTTGTTCTCCCATTTTCCATCTCTCTTATTCTCCCCTTTTATGTTAGCATCAAGTGTTGGAACAGCTGGCATAAGGTCCAAGAATTTTTCTTCCATTCTTTTTGCTACCACCGTTCTTTTCTCCATTTCATCAATGGTGTGTTTTGGTAGATGAATTTCATTCTTATTTTTCTTTGCATCAACACCAACACTTTTGCCATTTTCATCTCCCTTGTTCTCCACTTTGCCATCTCTCTTAGTCTCCCCCTTTTTGTTAGCATTAAGTGTTGGAACATCTGGCATATGGTCCAAGAATTTTTGTAAAATTGCAGCATGAGTGCGCTATCCTTGAATCAATTGTTCTAATTTAGTTTAGATGGAAGAAACTCTTTTCTCCAAGTTTGAGATTTGATCCTTGATCCCCAAATCTTGAAAATTTTCTCCTTTATATAGTGCATGGTGTTGTATGGTGGCTTCTCATCCAGTCTTCTTTCCACAGAGTCTTTGACAGTGTTGACAACATCTGTTATGCTCCTTAGTTCTTTCTTCACTCCCGTCACTGCCATTTTGTGAATCATCAATTACTCTCTATAAAAGTTCACAATTCTTCTGTGAACTGTGTTATATCCAATTTTCAGCATGGGGCCTAGACAAGCCCAATGACATGAATTGGTTGGCCCACCTCGCATTTGGGCTCACGAGGCCTCAAGGCCCATCCTCAGTTCACTTCGCTTAAAGAACAATAGATTATTCTAAGGACCTTGTCCAAGCATGAGGTCGCAACGCTAGCTCACCAGTCTTGGGATCGCTTCGCCACATCTAGCAAGTGGTCTGACCCCAATCTTAAAAAGGTAGAGAGAGAGAGGAAAACTGGTCTCAGCCTAGTTCGCTTCTCATGATATCTCTCCCGGATCACATAGATCTGATTGAAGGAGGACTTCAGCTTGGGTCGCTCAGCCAAGCTCCATATCCCGGATCGCTTCACTACCCTGGGTCACTTGGCATGGATTTCTCATAACTAACTGGAAAGCTCTTAGCCTCATGGGTTCACCACACTTGATGTTATTTACTAATCTAAAGACTACAGAAGGCCTCTATGAGGTAATATCTCAACATAATTATCTATTTGAAGATAGCTAGCCCTAGAGACTCTCATCTCATTAAGAGATCCGCTCAGAGTCACCTCTACATACTGCTCCCACGAGGCCACATCGCGCATAACTCCCAATGGGGACCCCTTCACTCTACAACTCCATGACAGTCCTTCATGCCCAAGTGGGCTTGGGCTATGGAAGTTACAGACATCTAAGAAGCCTACCATTCACATCCGCACGGACTTGGGCCAAAGCACTTCACGTCCAAGCATTTGGGCGTGATGGACCAGACTAATACCTAGTCCATATAGCTAACTTGTCCTCCAAGAACTACGTGTAGTTTCAACCCCTATAAATAGGGTACGTAGGCCTCTTATTTCAGTTAATTGAAATTTGGCAGCAAGAGAGAAAACATATTCCCTGGCCTTCTAACGAATCAACAGCAAGATCAGCTACCAAAATCCATCCTTCGAATGGGATAAGGTACCCCCCAGTCAAGCGAGAGAAGGCCATAAAACCCCTCCGAGGTCACATCATGAGGCGCGGTCTGTTAGTATTTTGGACAGGGTCAAAAAAAGCTGACAGAGCATGACTTAAGAATAAAGTTGGAGAGGACCCGAGCCAAGAATACTGAGGCGAGACCCCCGAGTCCAGCATGTTAACCGGAAGGACCCGAGCTAAGAATACTGAGGAGAAAAAATGACGAGGCTCAATTTGAAGTTAGTGGAGTAGCAGGTCGAAGGAATGAACGACAGCCGGCTTCATCCCATAGAGCTAGCAATATTAATAAAATTAATGGCGAAAGGTTTGGCGACCTCCGGGTAAATGACCTCAGGAGACTCTTGGAGCAGATGGAGAAGGGGAAGAGCACTTCAAATCCCATCCCCACCCAGTCACCGTTCACCAATAAGATCCGGACTGCTCTGCTACCTGTTGTCTTCAAAAATAACTCGGATCTCACGTTCAAAGGTGCCACCGATCTGGTAGAATAATTAATTTAGTTCAACACTAAAATGGAGATCTACCAGGTCTCTACGCTAGCCTGGTGTAGGCTCTTCGCGACTTCTCTCCGGGGCAGCGCTCAATAATGGTTCTCAAAGCTTGGGCCGGTTGTCATTTATTCTTAGGAATTGCTAGCAAACATGTTCATTAAGCAGTTTCAGTCCTCTATGTACTATGCCCCGCATGTGGCCACTCTCGCTAATGTTAAGCAGAGAGAGGGGGAAACCCTTAAAGATTATTTCAAGAGGTTCAACGCCGAAGTACCCCGGGTTAGAGGCGTAACTGATGAGACAGTGAAGAACTTCTTAATAGCAGAACTGAAAGTGGGAACTGACATCTAGAAAAGCCTCAAGAATAAAACACCCAAGACATTATCTGAGTCCTACTGTCTTGATGAGCCCTTTAAATGGCTTGAAAAATCTATACTCGACCTAAAGAAAAGCAGTAACAGTGGGAGTTGTAGAAAGAATGACAAGCGTAGGAGATCCTTGAGTCTGGATGAGAGACGAAGAGGTCGTAGAGACAGAAGCGCTAGCCCGAGGAAGTCTGACAAAAAAAAGAGATAAATCTCCTCTGAGCAACATATCAGAGGATAGAAGACCCTACCAGAAGTATGACCGACACACCCCTCTAGTGGCCCCTATTTAGCATATATTCTCTATCAATGCAATCAAGGGACTATTCAAGAAGCCTCCGTCTATGGCAACCTTTAGGAAAAGAGACTACCGAAAATTCTGTGCTTATCACGATCAATCAGGTAATGACACCGGTGATTGCAGGCATCTGAAGGATCAAATTGAGGACCTCAGCAAAAGTGGGCACCTTATCAAATGGATAGTCAGAGAGGTGAAGAAACACAAGGGGGTGACTACCACAATGTCCCACACCCTTCGTCGAAGGATAAAGAAGCTGAAAACAAGGAGAGAACTACACGGGCAGTTAGTATTCATGTTATCATAGGGGCTCATCACATAAGTAAGGATAACAGAAGAGAAATGGAGTGATACGGTCGAAAAGCGAAGGAGCGTCCTCTCACCAACATTCACCACCTTTCTAGAGACTTCCCAAGCTGTTCAAGGGAGAAAAAGACGTTAAGTGGGTTTACCATCCCCACAGCGACACCCTGGTAGTTAAAGTGAAAATCGGCTCTTCAAGTGTGCAAATGGTACTTTTTGATAATGGAAGTGCAGTTAATGTCCTCACTTATGATGTTTATCACAAGACGGGTCTCCTAGACAAAGATCTATCACCTACTATCGACTAGCTATGGGTTCACTGGAGCCTCGGTTAGCACGAAGGCCTCATCAAACTCCCCATCACTCTAGGAGAAGAGCCTTTCTACACTATATAAATAAAAAAACTTGCTCATTTTGAATTGTTGATAATACAACCATATACAAAGAGAGATGTAGAGAGAAACTGGGAGTCGGAGAAGAAGAGATAAAAAGCCTTACACATACCTTCTTTACTAGAGTTTTATAATCTAGTTAGTTCATTATGTTATACATAGGGCTATTATAAAATATTCTATGTTAGCTTGATTTCGTTAGTATAAACACATATTCAAATATTGTATTGAGATTAAGTTATATCACTTTGTTGTAGGGAAGAATAAATTTTTTCTTCAGAAATCGGTTCATTAAAACTGGGTGTAGCGCCCCTCTGGGTTTATATATGAAAGAAATATTCCCCAAATCTTGTCTCATTAAGTTACTTGTTAATTTTCTAATACTTAAATGTTCATTCATAGATATAAAAAACTAGTAAGCCACCTTTCTAAGCACTACAAGGACCTGAACCCTAAACAAAACTAATAATTTAATTATCCGTAAATTCTGAAAATAATTTGAAATTATTGTAAGTATCGTATTCAATCCCCCTTCTATGATACTTCCAGGACCTAACAATAATACTTCTTGAGGTGTTCAGCATTCCATTCCTTTAGAATAAGCTTCCCATCCAAATCCATTAAGTGATAAGTGCCTTTCAACAACACAGACTTGATTTGATAGGGACCTTCCCAATTGGCACCGAACACACCATGGTCAGGTACCCTCATGTTGGGCATCATTCTGTTGGGTTCCGAGGCATAAAACACAGCGGATTAAACGTAAATATAACAAAAAATCGGAACCCTAAACGCAGGATCATGTATAAGCCTAGACTGATTATTGTGAAATGGAATCATACCTTTGTCTGGTCTTGGTTTACACGAACTCAACGGAGATCCTAGCTTTCACGACTTGTGTCTTCCTCTCGAAAACACCTCTATGGTATCCACACGAGCACCTTCAAGAACGTCCCACGATCTTGATTACGGAATGGATTGTACTAGCTCCTTTGATGATTTCGAATTTGTTTCTGCCTTGCTGTGCTTGCTTCTGTGTACTTGCTGCTGCCTCTAGGGATTTTGTTTCTCAAAAACGTAATCCCTCTTAACCCTATCATTATCTATTTATAATGCTGGTTAAGAGGCCCAATCAGCAAAACCTAACCCATGTAGGTTTAGAATAAATAATAAAACCGAATTTCTATTATTTAATTAATAACTAAGTCATACTTAATTATTAAGGGCAGAATTCAAATTCGAATTTTATTATTTCAATTAATTAAGTCTCACTTAATTAATATAATAAAATTCAAATAATCATCAATTAATTTAAATCTATAATTAAAATTAACTATTCCTTTAAGTGCTCTATGTTTGTGACCCTATAGGCTATTATTTAATTAGCAATAATTTTATTCTCCAATAAAATTATAAACAATGAGCGGTATCTAGTAATACATCATTGCTACCCAATTAAATAATAATTAAATCGTGATTCGATAAAACCTTTCATGATTAATGTTTCCGTGTAATATAATCCCTTTAACCATATATATTATAGATTAAATTCGAGGCATGTATTTAGTCATCCTCTACAACATTTAATCCGGGTTTACTTGATCCATGAGTAGACTATGAAAACAAATCATTATTTGAGCACGGCCATGCATTTTATAGTCTCACTCAATCAAGAGACCAATAATATCTCTCCTAATTATAGGAGGGTTAAATTCTTTATCTATCATTCATATTTCTCATACGACTCATGATATACCCGATGTCCACTTTTATCATTACCCGGTCAAAGGTAACTTTTAATGTAGTCAAAGTATATTAATCCTCGTACAGAAATATAATGATCTCAAGTCAGAGGATCATTACACCATTATCACTGTGAGTCTTTCTTATGACTTTATTAAACATGAAGAATCTCACTATGGGTCTGTCCAGTACCATGTACTCCTGCATGTACCTATGTGTTGACTTTAATATCTCCATACTTATAACCAATGAGATGTGGTTATCAGTCAAACAACATACTAGTCTATTTATGTATTATTATTGTCCTATAATAATAATACTCGACTAGGGACATTTAAGAATATGATCTATTATATAATCTCAAGTTCAAGTCATGTACTAAACTATACAATGTGTATCATGATTCTAAGGACATTTATTATGCTAACAAATATATCGTAGTAATTAAAGTCATAATAAATATGTTTATTGAATAATCAAATGACATAAAGGTCTATTGTATTGCCTCTAGGGCACCTACACTAACACATTCGTCTAAGGACCAGTCTTCCACTTTAAGAGGTCAATCACAAACCTTCTTATTATAGTACCTCCTGGTTCATTGTTGATAGGCTATGGGCAGCTCGATCCTCTTCAATCAGGTCCAAGGTTAGGCGATGAGTTATTAAGCCATAACAATTATGATCTATAGATAAGTAACACAAGGATTAGCTTTTTACCTTTCCCCAAAGTCCATATTATTGGTCATACCAGTACTTTCTTAGTTTTAGCTTTCTTGGTAGGGTTGGATAGCCTATCAATTGAACTAGCTTTTCTTGATATAGAGGTTTCCCGTTCATAATGATGAGTTCAGGTGGTACCTGATTCACTACACAAGATAAATTACTGACTTCCAACACATATGTGATCTTTGTTGTTTTGTTTGTATCGTAAGTCAGTAGATTGTATGGTTTATATCAGATCCCACAGTTAGATATGTTACATAAGCATGTGCGCGTTTCTCTGAGTAAGTACAATTTTTAATGGTTAATATGAGTTTCTTGTTTATTTTGGCAGAAAAATCACCACCAAGATATATGTCACCCTCAAGGATCTTTTTGATGCAAAAAGTGCTTCCACAGATTCTTCTTTGGTCTCGTCTCCATCACCTCCTCTTCATTCAATGGTTTCGTCTTCATCATCTTTTCTATATCCAATGGGTAAAATTTGGTCACCTCCGGTTCATCCAATAGTTAGGTCTTCAATGCATAAAATTTGGTCACCTCCTCTTTATCCAATGGTTCTTTGGCCCCGAGTAGTTAAAATTTTTTAGGTTTTTTTAAAGCTTTTGGGGTTCAAAATATATATTTTTACCTATATATATATGTATGTATATATATATATATGAAGACTCTGATAGTTGAGTAGACTCTAAAACTACAAAAGGTACTATAGACCCTGACTCTTCCTTAGAGTGATCAGACTCTGTAGACTCTGGAAGCCCAGCCTGGATATGCATGATAAGAATAGGTACCTCTGGCTTCAAATTTGTACTCGGATTGAGTATAAGTTGCATCCACCAAAGCTTCTAGGACTCTGTCTGCTCTCCTAGCTAAAGAATCCACCAGATGGAGTTGTAGTCTCTGTGTAAATGATTTTTGAGGAACAGTGCAACATTTGAAAAGATCAATTGAGAAGTACTTCTTTTTCCTTGTAAATTTGATACTGTTCCAGATTAATTATTTCATTCTTTAGTTTTGATATCATCAAACCTTAATTTATGCTTAAATTTTATAAAGCATAAATAAGGGGAGATTGTTAGGAATATATTCATTTGATGATGTACAAAATGCTAAAATAGAATCTAGTTAGTCCCTGTATAGGTATCATGGTAATTTATACTTAGAACATTTTCTGAAGAAATAAAACCAGAGTCTGGATGCAAATCAGAGTCTGGAAGTAAATCAGAGTCTATAGACTATCAGAATCTATAATCTGTCAGAAACTGAAGATCATCAGAGTCAGAAGGTTTTCAGAGTCTATAAAGCATAAGCTAAATTTGGAAGGAAACTGTTAGCTAATAATTAGGAATTTTATTACTATTGTAATTTGATTTTATGTTATTAGTTGATAGACATCTCTCTATATAAACACTCTATATAACCTAATTTATTGGTCGAAGTTTTTGAGAGCATAGAGATAGAGAGAGTTGTTGTGAGAAACACAGAGAAGCTGTTAGGTTTTGTGTACACCCTAAGAAAGTTTGTATTCATACATCAATAATATAAACAGTATTCATTCATATCTTCTTGTTTGATCTTTGTTCTTAATTCAAAGCTTTAATTTACACTGAGTTGACTTTAATCAGGTAAAAAGAGCACACAAGTATTCAACCCCCCTTCTACTTGAGTAACTGGGAAAACACCTTAAACCCTTGTAATATGTATTGAATGATGTTTGTAATGAAAAGACAATTTGATGTATTATTACATGTGTTTTTGTGTCAATTTAGTTTGCTGCATCGAAATGATTGTTTGTTTCATTTGGTATGAGATATTGACGATGAAAATGATTTGGAATGTGCTTTGGAGGGAAGAGACAGAGTTGTCTCAGATGCCTTTCTTTATGTCACAAAGATTATGTTTTGCAATATTGTGTTTGTGTATATATATGGAGCTGCTTTATACGGAGAACTGGACAACACAGCTTTTGCCATGCACAAATAATCATTTTAATTGGCACAAATAAAGTACTTTTAAAAAATATATATAACTCAAGATTTGTGTTATCCTGGTTGCATGGTCCCAATGTTGGTAATATGTCATCTTTAAGTGTTGCAAGTATATGCATAGTGTAAACAAATGTGCAATGTAAACAACTATTAAAAATAACTATTAAAAGAAAATATGTGTAAAAAAAATATTAAAATGAAAGATAGGGAATTTCATATATTAATTCTTGCACAAAAACTAAAAAATAATTACTTATTCACGTACATAGAAAATTAGGAAAAATATTATTATAATCTCCTTAAACTGTGCACGGGAATATTCATAATTCATAATAAATAAAAGTTTATACCTCTAACATGGTTTTAACCAATTTTCTTGACACAAACTTCATGCAAGTTTATACCATTTATATTCACTATATATATATATATATATATATATATATATATATATATAATATTATAGACATTTCGTAGCCACTCTGTGTGATGTAAAGGTATATTAAAGTAGGTAATGTCGTTGCTGTTAGTAATTGTGCTCTAGAGACAATAACTTTTATATTTTAAGGAAAATATTTATTATTAAGGATTATGTTTTATTGATTATTAATTATTTATTATGTTTTATTTACTGCGTAATAAATTGAAAGCATAATAAATGTCCTTGGAATTTTGATACGTATTATATATCTTTAAGTATGTGACTCAAAAATGAGATTATATGAATAGTATCTTATTCCTAAAATTCCCTAGTTGAGTATTATTATTTAAGGACAATAATAATGCACAAAGACTAGTATGTTTCTTGACAGATGACCACATCTCATTGGTCATAGGTATGATGATACTAAAGTCAAGAACATAAGTGCATGTCTCAATGCATGGCACTGGAATGACCCGCCGTGAGATTCTACATGTTAAATAAGTGTCATAAGTAATTATCACTGTGATAATGGTGTAATGATCCTTAGACTTGAAATCATTATATTTTTATACGAGAATTAATATACTTTGATTACATTAAAAGTTACATTTGACCGGGTGATGATAAAAGTGGACATTGGGTATATTATGAATCAGATGAGAAATATGAATGATCTAGATGGGATTTAATTCTCCTAATTTTTGGAGTGATATTATTGGCCTCTTGTTTGAGTGAGACTATGAAATGCACGGTCGTGCTCAAATGTTGATTTGATTTTAATAGTCTACTCATCGATAAAAAAATAAAGATTAAATTATGAAGAGGATGACAGGAGACTTGCCTTGAGTTTAATCTATAATATCAAGATTAAAGGGATTATATTACATCGAACATTATTCACGAAAGGCTTGATCAAATCACCGATTTATTATTATTACTTGGGTAGCAATGATGTATTACTAGATGCCGCTCATTGTTTATAATTTTAATTAGATATTAAAATTGTTGCCAACGTAATAATAACCTACAGGGTCACACACAAAGAACGCTTGAAAGAGAAATAATTTAAATTGTGAATTTAAATTAAATAAGTAATTTATTTTATTTATGATATTAATTAAGTATGACTTAATTAATTATATAAATAGAATAAATGAATTATTTAAACTAATTCCAAAATTAATAATTAATTAATTAAGTGAGACTTAATTAAATAATTTAGAATTTTGGATTAGTATTAATTATAATTGGATTATAATTAGAAAACTTATTCCTCTCTGTATATAATCTCTTTATGGGCTGATTTAATTTAAGAGACATATTTTTACTAAAACCCTAGCCATTTTGAGAAAAGAGGAAGCTAGAGATAGAGAAGTAGTTTTCGGGTGCTAGTACACATCAATCCTTCATGAAAAATGTTCGTGTGGATACCGTAGAACGTAGATCGCGAGAGCGGGATACGTGGTGATTAAGCAAGCTTTGGACCTCCATTAATCTTCCTTTAATGAACTGTTAAAGCTTCTAAAGGTATTTATTCTTTATCTCCGAATTAAATCTTTTGTTTTCGCATGGATCCTGCGGAGGGTTTCGCTATTTTGATTTATTTTTCACGTTTATTCCGCTGCGTTTGTGCCTCGAAACCCTTCAGTTGCCCGAGTCTCATTAAACCTTTATTTACTTTGGCCATAAAGTTTTCTAACATTAAGGATTGTAATTCTCATGCAAACAATCAAGTTTGAATCTAGAGATATTCTTATTTGAATATGAAACGGTAACATAAATCTTATATTGAAAATATTTTATAATTTAATATTAAGATTAACTAAAATAGTGTATTAATTTTGTACAAAATTCAACAAAATAAAAGGCATAAGAAATATTTCAATATTATATAAATATTTGAAACTCTTTAAAATTAAAAAATATTAATAATTTTAAAATACAATATTAATGTTTTAGCATCACACGGGTTGAATATTTTATCTTATTAAAATTATGAGTTGAAGCAATTCAACGTTTATTAGTTTCCTAATTTTGATTTGGTAAAATAATAGAATCATAATTACTTGCATTTTGAAATTATTAATAAATATCAAGTACTGATATTTTGATAATATTTTCTTCCAATTAATTGTTATATTTTTAATATTAGTGATAATATATGTTGTTTATCTAAAAATCACTAATAATAAAAATATGTCTTAATATTTATTATTCTACTGAATAATTATCATGTTTCAATTTATTTATATGCATATTATTAGTAATTGTTTAGTATAACATAAGTATTTAATTTATTTTGATATATTTAAATTTTAATGATATAAAACAATTCAGTGATATATCAGTTTCATAATTGAAGTAAATTAAAATAAATTTTGCAACATGATTATTTGTAGTATAAATATTCTCTTTTATTACTCTACGATAATTGATTAATATTTTATTATAAAATAATTATGATATATTGATACTAATGAATTTGCTTAGTCTTTATTTTAAGAAAAAATTAATTTTTGAAAAAATCGTTAGTATTAGTATATTTAGTTTTCTTTCCTTAACGAAATTTTAAACCTGAATGTATTAAAAAGAAATTTTTTATCTATTTTTTTTTCAAAATATTTTATCTAAAAGTACACTCTCTTTCTATCAATTTTAACGAAAGAAAACATCAAAATTCTTTTTCAAAACATCTTTTTTTTATTTACAACTCTTCTTTGATTTCTAAAACCTAAGGTATAAATTCATTTTTTTAAGGATAATCTTTCTCTAAATCTTAAATCTTTTATCCTCTCTTCAAAGCTGGTTTTTAATGCAACATTTTCAAAAGTTTTCTCTCTCTTAATTTTTTCATTTTAAAGTGGGAGATACTTTGTGATTAAACCCACTATTGTGATTGATATTTTATTTAAAGAAATTATTTTTATTTCGAGGTACAAACTATTTATAAAATTATTTATTTTCAAACACTTGTTTCAATGTATGTTCCACATTGATTCATAGTACCTAAACAGTGGTTGTTGCTTTGAAGGCCTTGTAATGTATTAATAAACATACATTCAACCCTCGTTGTCATGTATTTTTATTTTAAGTCAGGGATACTATTAGATGGATGAAAATGATAAAAATCATAATTGCATTATGATTCGGAAAATCATAGTCCTCCATCTGATAAGGACGAAATGTAAAAAAAAATTCAAAATGTACAGTTCTAAGGTATAATGGAAAAGAGTCATTTTATTGAGATATAATTTGGTAAGAGAGTTGAATTTATTATTGGTATAAATTTCCGTGTTTTATTATGGAAAATTTGCCTTAAAAGTTATTCTGAGGGGATATAAACTTTCTTTTTTGATACACATTCCCGCATTTTATTATGGGAAACGTATCTTAGAGAAATTTCATATCATGCTCTTAAATGTTAAATCTTTAGTTCCGACAAAAATCTTTTACTGAAAAGCGCTTTAATGCATTCGTTTACTATTTCTTCTTATAATTTTCCTTCTATTTGAGATGAAAAATATCTTTACGAATGTTAACATGATTATCTTATTAACTTGTTAACTCTATCCGTTTAGCCCTCAATGGTTTTAGAAGCTGGCCAAGAGGTTGAAAACCCATAAATCTCTTACCCATATCATAGTACCAACCAATAATCCATCCACTTTCATTTATCAACCCCTGGAGATAAAAGGAACCCATGTAGTTAGAGGTTGATAAAGGAGAAACTGCACTTGATGCAGCAAATAAGGATGAAGTCAGAAGTGCACCCACAGCTCTACCTCAAGAAAAGAAAAATTGTATATAAACTGAGGTAACTGTAAGCTCATTTGTATCTTCTCAAATGGATGCAGAGCTGAAAAGGTAATAAAACTGTCTTTGGAATCATTCTCTCAAGAGGACGAGTCCATTGAAATTCGCACTCACGTTGATGGTAAGTCTATACAGATAAATCATTAGGAACACATTACGAAGATGGCACAGTGAGAGGTACATCCAACACCCCACAACTTCTTTATTTACCATTTGTTACTGTAGATGAAGTTGTTAAGATTGTAGAAATGCACATGTCTTCATATATATCAAAAGGAGACACGGACTCTAATTTTCCATTCATTACATTGTCCAAGGTATCTACTTCACCAGAAGCAACAACTCTAGATCCCGTAAATGAGGTCCCTCATTCAGATTTATCTAGCGAAGTGAGGCAACTTTCTGGCAAAAATTTTACGGATGAGCCGGAAAGGGTAAGATCTAATTTGCCAATCATTACATTGCCTACTACGTCCCTCCTCTTGGAACGAACCTTTCCAAGCCCTAAAAATGGATGTCCACATTCCATTTATGGAGAAGGTGTGAGTTATCCCCTTGATAAAACAAGGGGGGATTCCTAACAGATTTTATATATAAGGATAACCCACCTTAAGAAGGTGAGGCTTCACTAGACAATGAATTAGTAATTTCAAAAGGGTCTGGTGTTGAGCTAGTGCTTATGCATGATAGATTAAGAACACCTCTACGAGATAATTTTCCACTTGATAGTGATTCATTTCATTCCCAGGAATCTGGTGATGAGAATATAAATGAATTGACAAATTTCACTTGCGGGTACAAAAAGCTATATTTAGAATGCAGTGTGAAAGTGTAAGAGAGAAACATTTGAGTAAAAGTGAGGGAGAGATACACTTGAGTGAGAGATAGAGAGAGAAAGAGTGAAACACTTCCAGGTAATAGACACGGAAGTGTAAACACCAATAGAACGTAGTAGAAGTAAGGAAATCATAGACGAAACACTTGCCCTTGCTACATGTTACTTCTGAAAGAAAAGTTACTATGTTTTCCCAATCAATGACAAACGAGAACCTTCTTTGAAAGACAAGCCATTCGAAAGATCATAATCCATTGGAGGATTTCTCAACTAAGGGGGAAAATTTAGTAAACAAGAAAAAGAAGAAAATCTTATCTTCCAATCCTTGTGGGAAAATTAAGAAAAAAAAAGAACATGTGAGATTCAAGAAAAGGTATCTTATACTTGAAAAGAGTTGTCATTGGAGGATTCCTGATCCAAGGGTGATATAGAAAAGAAAAGAGAAGGCACTTTCATTGTTCATCTAAAGGGGAGAAGAAGAAAAAGAAGAAGAATCACATTCACAGGGGAAAACATTGAAAGTCATATGTCTAGTCCTATTTGTAATAAGTAGATGACAACTTAAATCAGATAAGAAAGAAAAGTAAATAATAAATATGGAATAAGGAATCAAGACGAAGAATGTCAACTAGACACGAAGAATCAGAATATCAGAAGAAGTTTGACAAGACTGCTATTCAACACTGAAAGAAGTTCATTAATATGTTCAAGCGTCAGTGTAAAATAAAGGAGTAGTATTTCAAAAGAGTTCAGAAGATACAGAAGGTTTTAAGAGCCTACTACAGAAAGATTCTAGAGAAAGAAAATTATAGAGGAAGAACAAAAAGAAGACAAGATATAAAGACCACTATAACAGAAATGAGAATCAACATTGTAGTTAGTCATCCGTGAACTAGACTAGTGCACAGGGTGTCAACAATGTTAGTGAAGATTCGTCATCAAAAAGTTAAAGTGGTTAGAAAGTTTATTGTTGAAGAACAGAAGAGTTTTATCTACATCAATAATAGTCCTACAGTCAAGACTTTAATTTAATTCTCTATTAATTAATTAAATTAATTACTTAATTTAATTAGTAAATTAATTCACTTAGAATTAATTTATTTCTTAAATTAATTAAAGGATTAATTAATTTAGAATTATTTTAGAATGAAGGAGATAGAAGACAGTGAAGAGATGAAGACTCAAGTCAAATCTACAGTGGTTGTGCAGTGAAGAAACTAAATTAATTCCACTATCAAAAGTTAATTAATTATTTAATTTATCTACTTGAATTAATTCACCTTGAATTAATTTTATTTATATATTATTTAATTAAATATTGGATGAATTAATTTAGTTAAAAAGAGCATTTTATTTAATAATTAAAGAAAGTTTTCTTGCATAATTTAGAAAGTCTTACCGAATCTGATCAACAAGACTTTCAAAAGTCTTACCGAATTAACTAGACACGACTTTCTAAAATGTCTTACCGAATTAACTCAGCAAGATCTTTTAATAAGTCTTACCGAATTAATTCAATAAGACCTTTTAAAAGTCTTACTGAGCAGATCCTTTAAGACCTTTTAAAAAATCTTACTGAGCAGTTTGATTTTAAAAGTCTTACAGACCATTCTAAAAGTCTTACCAAGTTTAAAAAGTCTTGCCCAGCTTATTTCACAAGTCTTGAAGCCTATTTTATAAAGTCTTCTAGATTTTTTAATAAGTTTTATTCAAAAGTTTTGCTAGCTTCCACCTTTATAAATATGAGGTCTTTGGCTTCATAATTCAGTGTAAGTAGAAAACATTCAAATTCAGTAATTTGTCTGTAAAGTTATATTCACAGACTTCTGTGATTGTTTGAATTCTTAATTTCTTAAGTAGAATAATTCATGTCAAATTTGTTCTAATAAATTAAGAAATATTCTACCGAATATTGTAACACCCTTTCAAGTTTAATATACGTATTTAACTTGAATCTTGTTTACTTACTTGCTAATTTTCTATATCTTAAATGTTTTATCATGAAAATAGAAATCAAGTAAGTCAGCCTCCCAAACACTACAATGACTCGAACCCCCAGAAAAAACAATAATTTAATTTCGTAAATTCTGAAAAGAATTTTAAATTGTTTCAGTATCGCATTCAACCCCTCTTCTATGATACTTCTGGGACCTAACGATAATACTTCTTGAGGTGCTCGACATTCCATGCCCTTGGAATAAGCTTCCCATCCAAATCCATTAAGTGATAAGTTATTTCCCATAACACATACTTGATTTGATAGGGACCTTCCCAATTGGCACTGAACACACCATGGCTAGTTACCCTCATGTTGGGCATCATTCTTGTTATAGTACCTCATGGTTTGTTGCTGATAGGCTGCGGGCTTCATTTGTGTGGAAGCTCGGTCCTCTTCAATCAGGTCCAATGTTAAGGGATGAGTAACATCATTACCGTCCGTATTAAAATTATTTCTTCAATATGCTCCAATTTATACGAGAACCATAGTTTCACAAATATAAGTAAGGGTGAAAGGAGATTCACCAGTGGTAGTTCAAGGAGTGATTTTATAGGACCACAAAACCATGGGAAGCTTTTCTGGCCAGCATCCCTTACTCTACCCGAGCTTAGCTTTTAGAGTATGTTTGATGATTTTATTGATGACTTATGTCTGGCCATTGCTTTGTGATTGACATGTGGTTGATAAGCCTTTCTTGATTCCCAAGTCCTCACATAGACCTCTCATTTCCTTGCTGTCAAATTGCTTGTCATTATTTGATATGAGCTTGTACGGGACCCCGTACCTGCAGACAATAATTATGTAGTCAAATTCTTTCAGTTCGCTTGTTGTTATAGAAGCTAGAGGTTCAGCTTCTACCCACTTGGCGAAGTAATCCACTGCTACAACTGCGTACTTGACTCCACTCTTCCCCTTGGAAAGCTCACCAATCAGATCAATGCCCGAAATAGCGAAGCCAAGGACCGGATAGAGGTTTGATTGGTACAACAGGGTTGTTGTTGAAGTTTGCGAACCTCTGACACCAATCACAAGCCTTAGAAAATTCATGACAGTCAGACCTCAAGGTAGGCCAATAATACCCCTGTCGGAGTATCTTGTGGGCTAAGGAACCTCCAACAGAGTGATTTCTACAGATTCTCTCGTGAACCTCACACATAATATATTGGCATTCATCTCCAACAACACACTTAAGTAAGGTTTTCTTAAAGCCTCTTTTGTACAATATTCCATCATAGATCGCATAACTTGCAACTTTGTATTTTAACCATATCAAAATATACCCATACCAAAATTGGGGCACAATAGTGGATAATGAAAATAATGGAGATAGTGAGGTTATTTTTCTCTTTTGGCAGAAACAGGTCTGACCAATATTTTTCTTTTCCACCAACGCATGGTTGCATCCTCTAACCTAAATTGGAAGTCCCCAGGAAGCAAGTAGGCTCGCGTTGGGGCTACTCTAAGAGGATCTCAAATATGAGTTACTAAGAGAGTTACCAAATTATGACAAATCATCAAAATATATTATTTTTTAATTTTCTCTCACATCCATATCACTCTTGGAAATATTTGTTAAAATTTTACTCCAATAATTAGTAACTTCAAAGGTTGCCCATGTGGTACCTCTATATTAATTTTATATTTAGTTCAATATAGAAATGGGTAGAGCAATATACACTTTTAAATGGTTTATATGACTTTTTACTAGTTTGAAAAATTATCAAATCTTCATAACCTTGGTAGGAAATCTATTGGCAATCTCTCAACTCTAACAGGTAGGCAACCAAGGTTGTGATGACATATAAGTTTGGCAAACTACTTGGCAACCCCAATTGGAGATGCTCTAATATATTGAATTTGGAGTAGTAGTGTTTGAGTTCTTGTGGAGTAATAATGTTTGTGTTAGGGATTGTGGGGTTAACATTATAATCAGCTTTAGTACTTAGTCTTAATTCTTAAATAAGCTAAGTAAAATATACTGTCATATATATATTGACAGTATATTTAAATAGTCACTTGAAACAGTATGTTTAACCACAACACAAATAGGTGACATCAAGTTTAATAGTTACTATCTTGTACAAATGTAATAATCTGATCCATGAAGTAAAAGTTCACAAAGTGTTCATGCACATCATGGTTCAAATTCACGACAGTAACATTCAACATTCAAGCGTATGACAACATATTCAAGTGACAGTACAAAGGAACAGGTGACAACAACTATTCCTTCGACAATAAACTTGGCGGAGAATGAAGATTCGAAGATAGTAAGTTTACTAACAACAATATTGCCGGAGATAGTTGACAGCAGGTTTGGAGACAGTATGTTTTAATGGACTATCAAAACTTGACAGCAAAGTCTGCGAAACCGAAGATACTGTCAGCATAGAGGAGCTAAAACTTGGCAGTATACTTTTAGTGAAGCTGACAGTCTGTTCCTGGTATCAGAGTAGATAGGGAAAACACAAGGAATGATTTTGACATCTTTGATCTGCTTTGCTTGATTGTTTGCTTTTTTAACATATTAATTTTGAAGTTTAAACACTGTGTCTTTGATCTGCTTTGCTTGATTGTTTGTTTTCTTAACTTGTTAAACATTATTCTTATTTGTTGTTAGTAAGAATAGTGATTATTTAACAAGTTGCATTCAACCCCCCCTTTCTGTAACACTCATTCTGTTTAACAACTGGTATCAGAGCAACAGATTCAACCTATTTAAACTGAAAAGATCCAAAATTAGTGCACAGAAAGTAAGTAGTATAAAAATCCCACCTTTGACAAAGAACATTACAACCTCTGGAAAAGAAAAATGATGTTGTTCATAAAAAAGTCAACCCACTTTATCCTGGTATTATGGAAAATGGTCATTTTATTCCTCAATCATATGTACCTGAAACCACAGTAGAAGGTGAAACAATATCTGCCTATTGGGTTCCTAAAAAGATTTCAGAATACAGTGATAATGAAAAGGAAAAAGTATCCCTGGATGATTTTTTACAGTTCATAATCATTAAAGCACTTGACAATGTTATGTACAATAATATTGTCAACTACACAAGTTCTAAACAAATATGGGAAACCATTGAGATACTTTGTGAAGGAACAGAAGAAGTGAAAGACAACCAAAGACAAATCCTGGTGTCTCAGTATGAGGCTTTTATGGCTAAATCAAATGAAGGCTTGACTGAGATGTTTAAAAGGTTCAACAGGCTGATAAATGACTTGTAAATGCATGGAAAATTTTATGATAAAAAAGAAGTAAACATGAAATTAATGTTGACACTTCCTGGCCATCTTGGACATAAGGTTGCTGCTATAAGAGAGGGAAGAGACATGGCTAAAGTCTCTCTTGAAACTCTCTATGGCATTTTGAAAACCTATGAGCTAGAGTTGCTGTAAAAGAGAGCTATACAGTCTGGTCAAAGAGGAAAGATGGCAAATACCTCAAATGCTCTTGTGACTCAAGATCCAAAGATGCTGCAGTTATAAGAATCTCAACATCAACACCAACAAATCAAAATCGAAGAGATTACTGATGAGGATGATGATGTCACTCTTGAACTCAAAGATGGTGATGAAGATGAGTTCTATACTCTGGAGGAGCTTGACAAAATGGAAAACAAAACCATGGCTTACATGACAAAGAAATTCTCAAACTTTAGATTCAAGAAAAATAGAACATTCAAGCATAAAGGTTAATTCTCTAAGTAAAACAAAGGAAACTCTTCAAAACCTAGAGGAAGTGGAAAAGATGGTTATAAAATAGGAATGGTCGACATGTCAAAGATAAGATGTTACAACTGCAATGAGATGGGGTATTTTACAACTGAATGCAAAATGCCAAACCAAGTGAGAAGAAATGACAATAACTATGAGGAACTCAAGGCAAAGTATAATGCATTGCTCAAAAAGCAACAAGGGAGGGCATTTGTGGCTGAAGGCAAATGCTAGGAAGAATATAATGATAATGAAGAAGAGGAGTATGGAAATTTAGCACTCATGGCAAACTCTGGAGAAAGTCTCCTTCATCAGGTCAGGTACCTTTTCTTACTACTGTTGATATTACTGCATCTCAGTATAAGAAAATTGTAGAAAGCTTAAGTTCTGAGATTTTTAATATTCATACTAGCATGCTAGCTGCTAATGAAGAAATTTTCAAACTAACAAGTGCTAATGAATTATTAAAATGCAAGAATGAAGAACTAGAGCTTAGACAGAATGCTTTTGAGTCCTTAAGTGAAGAAAATGAAATTCTCAAAAATTAGATTGTGTGTGCCTCTCAAGTTGAACAATTTCTCAGAAAACAAATTTCTAAAAATGAACTTAAAATTAAGGCCTGCAAGAATTCCTCTTCTTTGTTAAAAACCTATCTGTTGGTGAGATTACGAAGCTGTATGAATAGTAATCGTGATAACTCAACACTAGAACATGACAAGTAAATAATACTACACCTACACAAAAATCAGGAAGAAATGAAGACAAGGCAGTTACAGTGAATCAAGACATTAATAGAAGTTTTGAAGTCTACTACAAGTCATTGAGAGAAGTACATTAATATGTTTATGCCTCAGTGAAGAATAATGGTTGAATACTTTCAGGGTTTCAAAAGTGTTGAAGATTCAGTATAAAAGTGCCACAAGAAGATTTTAGTGTACCAGCATTGATTGAAGATAGACAATGTTCGAAGCATATAAATCTAGAAGGGTAAAGAAAAAGGTTAAAGAAGACAAGTGCAGTTTTGATGCCATACTCACTAAAAGAAGTTAAGTTATATGTTCAAGCATTAGTGAAGAACAAAATGATGTATTCAAGATTGTGGTAATAATGGAGACGTTGTCTAAGTACCAGAAAAGATTCTAGTGAAGTTATAGTGTTTATTAACAGTCAGTGTTCGAAGCAATGAAGTTGCTGCAAACTTAACAATGCAAGTGAAGCTATAATACGAAGACCTGAATCGAAGTTAGTCGTCTGTGAACCAGTCCAGTTGCATTAGGCGTCAGCAGTTTGTGAAAGGAATCTGAGTATTAACTATAGAAGAATTGTTAAGTTGAAGAACGTACTTGGAAAGAATGGTTATTTGTTAAGGTACGAAAAGTGATTTGTAGAGGCTACAACCAAACAACTCAAACGGCTCAAAGGGTGCAGGGTGCAAAGTATCACAACCTTGGTACGAAAAGTGAAAGTTTCTGAACTACAGTCGAAGAATGGAAACAGCTCAGGGTACAGGGTGTAATGTGACAAGACTTTGGTACAAGAAATAGAAGTTGGCGTACTTCAGTCAAGGAACAAAAAGGGCAGTGATCAAATTGCACTTTGACCATATAAAATATTCAAGCGCCACAAAACATCCCAGGCGCAACATGTGATCATAGGCGCAACAAACATTCATATATATCTTGAGCATTTTAGTGGCGCCAGTATAGGGGAAATGGAGTAGAGGCGCATCAAAAAATGGCAGCAAGTTTATTCTAAGTACTAAGGCGCCACTTGAATTTACATAGGGAAGTCACTCTACAGGCCCAACAATACCTCAACTGGCACAACATAATTTTAAAGGCATAACAAAATATTTCTTGGCCCCACTTAGCCCCCAGCCAATCAAATTACAGCAGCTCACTTTATTGATTTAAAGTCTACACAAATAAGAGAAGAAAAGCCAATCATTAAAAGAGTCGTCTTCTTCAACACAAAAATGTAGAGAGTTACTGTCATGGCCGGAGCAAGAAGAAACAATTTATACACACCCATACCTTGCTCCTGGTTAGATATTAGGACCCGGTTCTTTAATGAAAAATGATCAGGGCTCCTAGATATCACTCCCTACGGACTTAGTTTTTCCTTGTCCTAATTTAGATATATTTGCATAGGAACTGAGCCTTATATTTTTGTGTTAGTAGCAAATAACTAATTTGTTCTTTGAAAACCAGTTATATTTTTAACTTGGTGTAGCACCCCTCTGGGTTTATATACGAAAGATATATTCCCGGAAACTTGTCTCATTTAATTACTTGCTAATTTTCTAGAATTTTAATGTTTTTTCATAAATACAGAAAATTTGTAAGTCATCCTCCTAAACACTATTCACCTCATGAACTCGAACCACTAACCGAACTCTAAATTATTTATCCGCAAAAGATTCGAAAGAATTTTTTAATTTAGTGAGTGTCGTATTCAACCCCCCCTTCTACGATACTTCGGGACTTAACACTATCAGGAAGAAAATACTGAACATCAAAAAGTTGGAATAGGGTTTAACTATGAAAAGAAGCAAGGAAAGAAACATGTTGGTTATGAAACTGATTGTATTGATAAAACTATTGTCAGACCCTCTATTCTTAAAAAAGTCAAAAACCCCATGTTTAAAAAGGCTGAGTTTGAATTTGATAAGGAATACCTAATTCTTAAGCAAGAACTAGCTAATGAGGACAATGATAATGTCACTAGAACTATTAGGACAAAAGATGCTGTTAAAAACGCCAAGACAGTTAGTTTTGCCCTTGACAGTACTCAGGGTCTAGAAGATGCTGTCAATATTAGCAAGCCAGTAAGTTTAGAAGCTGCTGTCAAGATAATAAGATCAAATCATATTGTCATGACAGTTCCATCTCAATTTACTATCAACACTAGTAAGACAATAACTTCTAAACCTTCTGTCATAAAGACTAAGAAGAACAGATATGGAAAGTTAGGAATAAATAAAAAGAATAATTATGGTTATATTCCTAATGTTCCCAAAAAATTGTGTAATAACTGTGGTTCTTCTAGTCATTTAACTCATGCATGTACTAAGAGTAAGAATAAAGTTAAACATGCTACATCTATTAATGGAAACTTGCATAGTACTCCTTTAATAGACAGACAAGTATCTCATTGTGGTGATATTGACTGCATGCCATGTAAACTGAATATGCCGAGTATCTGTTTTAACATGTCTATTACCTCTAACAATGTATGCATACATAAATCTGTCAAAATTGAAAAGGCAAAGACTTTCAGCCCTCCTAAAGCTAGGATGGGCAAGCCACCTAGAAACAAAAATCCAAAACCCATTGTCAAATCTAAATGGGTGGCCATAGGAGTCTTGCTCAAAACAATGGAAAATCAGATGGCTAAAAATGAATTAAATTGTGATGCAGCTAAGTTAGATGGACCCAATGAGAATTGGATACCTAAAGTAACTTGAAAATATTGCTTTGCAGGGTAACAAGAAAAATAAAAGAATCATGTGGATCATTGACAGTGGATGCTCTAGACACATGATTGGTGATAAAACCCCGCTATCACAGTTCAAGGAAATGGTTGTCCCTTATATAACCTTTGGTGACAACAACATTGGTTTCACAATGGGATATGACATTTTAGAAGTTGGAAATTTAAAGATTGAGAAGATTGCTCTTGTTAATGGACCGAAGCACAATTTAGTGTAACTCAATTCTATGAAAGAGGATTGAAAGTGGGATTCGATCAAGATAGATGTTCAATTGTCAACAATAAGACAAAGTAACATTTCTATTTCAACCTTTATTCTAGGATAAAGGAAAAGTGCACCTGTAAGTGAGATATGTGTTTCAGTATAAATACATATATCCCACAAATACTTTTCCTTAATGCAACTGAGCTATAATTACTTTTCTATTCTCTCAAGCTTAATAACAATAACAAATCTAATTGTTGTAGAAACAAAATTAATAACATATTAATTTTGAAGTTTAAACACTGTGTCTTTGATCTGCTTTGCTTGATTGTTTGCTTTTTTAACTTGTTAAACATTATTCTTATTTGTTGTTAGTAAGAATAGTGATTAATTAACAAGTTGCATTCAACCCCCCTTCTGCAACACTCATTATGTTTAACAGTTTGAGTACTTTTGGTGGATGTCGGGAATAAATTATGTTTTATTAGAAGTTAAAAGAATACTCGTATTAGGGATCTCGAATTTGTTGATTACATTTTTCAGTTTAACTTGAAAATAAGTTTTAGCTTCATTCTTAAGCTGTTTGAACATATAAACAACTTATTCATTCTTGACTAAACCTAGTAACAACTTGTAGTTTCATTCTTGACTCTTTTTAACATGTAAACAACTTGTATCTTTATTCTTAATCGTTTGAACATGAAAACAACTTCTATCTTCATTCTTGACTCGTTTGATCTTGAAAACAACTTGTAACTTCATTTTTGACTCGTTTAAATATGGAAATAACTTGTAACTTCTTTCTTGAATCATTTGAACATGGAAACAACTTGCAACTTCTTTCTTAACTCGTTTGAATATGAAAAAAACTTATAACTTTATTTTTGACTCGTTTGAACCTAGAAACAACTTTTAGCTTCATTCTTGACTCATTTTAAACATGAAAATAACTTGTAGCTTCATTGTTGGCTCGTTTGAATATGGAAACAACTTCTAACTTCATTCTTGACTCGTTTAAATATGTAATCAACTTGTAGCTTATTTCTGTAATTATTTGAACATGAAAATAACTTGTAGCTTATTTCTGAACTTTTGACCATGAAAATAACTTGTAGCTTCTTTCATGAGTCGTTTAAACATGAAAAAAACTTGTAAATTCATTCTTGACTCATTTGAACATAACAATAACTTGTAACTTTATTCTTAAA
This sequence comes from Oenanthe sinensis, assembly GCA_028671895.1. Taxonomy (NCBI): domain Eukaryota; kingdom Viridiplantae; phylum Streptophyta; class Magnoliopsida; order Apiales; family Apiaceae; genus Oenanthe; species Oenanthe sinensis. The sequence continues at coordinate 27,102,807 of CM053806.1, forward strand.
TCACTTGACTCATTTGAACATGGAAATAACTTGTAGCTTCATTGTTGACTCGTTTGAACATGGAAACAACTTGTAACTTCATTCTTAAATCGCTTGATTCATTTGAACATGGAAACAACTTGTAGCTTCATTGTTGACTCGTTTGAACATGAAAATAACTTGTAAATTCATTCTTGACTCGTTTGAACATGGAAACAACTTGTAGCTTCATTATTGGCTCGTTTGAACATGTAAACAAGTTGTAACTTCATTCTTGACTCGTTTAAACATGTAAGCAACTTGTAGCTTATTTATGGAATTATTTGAATATGGAAACAACATCTAGATTCATCTTTTACTCGTTTGAACATAGAAGTAACCTGTAGCTTCATTCTTGATTTGTTTGAACTGAAAAACAACTTCTAGCTTCATTCTTGACTCGTTTGACATATGAACAACTTTTAGCTTCATTCTTGAATTGTTTGAACATGAAAAAAAAACTTATAGCTTCATTCTTGAATCATTTGAACATGAAAACAACTTGTAGCTTCTTTCTTGACTCGTTTGAAGTTGAAAACAACTTGTAACTTTATTTTTGACTCGTTTAAACATGGAAACAAATTGTAACTTCATTCTTGAATTATTTGAACATGAAAACAAATTGTAACTTCATAATGTCAATCGTGAAGTAAAATCCTTACTCTAAATACTTCTCGATATCTTAAATTTCTAGACTTATCAACAAATTGTTTAGACTTGTATAATTGAGACTTATCGAGATAGATTAGTGACTTGCCGATAACTTCAATTTATTGCATAATGCTTCTCCATATAATATTAAACACTCCTCGAGATAACTATTATTCGACACATCTCTTCTTGATACATATATAAGGCTTGTCGGTATAGCGTTGAGTTTTCTCAATACGACTACTTCCCGATATGTTCATTTGAACACTTCCTTATATATTGAAATGTCAAACTTCTTGATATTTCCTTAATTTTTTTAATTCTGCAACTATTGTTTATTTGGCTGGCTTGAACTTCTTCTAGAAGAGTTATTTGATGATCATACTATTTACAAAAGAAATTATAGAAAAAATTTGACTAATATACAATGTTTTCTAGACTTTGTTATATATATAAAGTAGGCTTACTAGACTTATACAGTCTAAATCCAACAATATACGATTTTAAAAATCTACAAAATTTGGATATCTGATCCAATTATTTTAGACGAAATTTCCAATTTTTATTTTTTCTATAAAATTTGAATTCAGATAATAATTTTTGTAAAAATCGGATATCCGAATCTGATCTACTTTTATGATTTTCTTTTAAAATAATGTAATTTTACAAATAATAATCAATAAACATATTAAAGACACATATTAAAATATATAATACATAAATATTTAATAAATAAATAATAAATAAATCATTGATATACCGTATACGATTAAAAAAAAACATATTAGCCATAAAAAATGGGATAATACACCATTCAATTTTAATAAACTTGATCGGATACACTGCACCGGGGAGAAAACCCGATCCAATAACCAAGGGTGGCTTAATAAAATTTGAAACAAGGGGGTTCTCATCATGTCATAGTATACATACATACATACTACATAGTACTAACGACAGAGCTGTAAGTATATATTCCTTTGAGTTGTTAAATGCTGCAAAGACTTAGCCGCAACCGCGTCATGGCCATCGCCTCTAATTCTTATATATCTACCTCCTCTCTAAACAATCACCACCGCCACTACCACTACCTTACTGCACCAAAACATGGAGGAGTTGTTTCATTCAGTAATCGCTGTGTCTCACTATCTTCTCTTCGCTGTTTCGCTTCCTCCACAATCACCTCTCCTATCAATAAAGTTAAAGTTCTTAATCCTATTGTCGAGATGGATGGTAACAATTTCATCTGCTTTAATATTAATATACGAGAATGTTATTATAATTATATTCATTAATCGGGATTATTCATTTATCGAGCTCAAAAATATGTTGTTTGAAAGAATTATTCATTTGACGGGTTTATTTGTTTATCGAATATTCATGATATTCATGTATCGAGGTTCTAGTGTGCTATTTTATATTAAAAAATACTTGCATCTGAGATAAAATTTCAGGAACTATTTTCCCTATGTGTTGGGTTTTTATTTTGTATGTTTTTGTTTTTTTGTTTGTGAAGGGGATGAAATGACGAGGATCATATGGACGATGATCAAGGAGAAGGTTGAATTTTGAAATTTATGTCAGTATTTGGAATTGTGTTGTAACTTTGTTTATTTATTTATTTATGATTGAGTGATTGGTTTGATGCAGCTTATTTTTCCTTATGTGGATTTAGACATCAAGTACTTTGATTTAGGGATGTTGAATCGTGACTCCACTGATGATAGAGTTACTATCGAAAGCGCGGAAGCTACTCTGAAGTAATTCTGCTTCTTCGTTTATATATTTTTAGCACTAATTTACTAAATTGGATTTTACTTGTATCATATGTGATAACCCATGATTTTGTAATCTGTGAATTATGTTCTTTAATTCGATATAGTGTGATTAATGTGTTACCTGCTTCCCACAAGTCTATAGGGTGTGCCGTGTGTTGATTGAAGTTATTGACATCCCGCTTTAAGCTTTTTAAATTGCTTATTATAGACTTCAAGTTCCTGTAGGTTGATTTACCCTATTTAATGCAAATCTGTATATTACTTTCTGATCATTTAAACAATATAAAGCTGTCTTCCCTGACCTTCTTAATATTCTTTGGAAAGAAACTTCTACTTAGACATTATTTATAAATTATACAATATAAAAGGTAGTAATGTTAGAATTTAAAAAAAATAAAATAATAAAATACAAAAAAATTTGAAAATTGAAAATCCAAAAATAGAAATATTTAGGTTGAGTTGTCCTATCCTCTCTTTGAACTTTAGGACTAGTTGGTGTTAGCATTTGTTTTCAAAAATTATATATATAATGCCTTTTAGATAATTTGAACTTAGTCGAGTAAGGTTTTCTTTATGAAACTTGTGTCGAACGATTTTTACACCAAATTCCAAGACGGCACATATGCACAAGGCCTTTGTTGGAAAGATTGTCTAGGGATGTTATTCGATACCTAAGTGAGAACCCACATGTTAGAACAATGGTGGTAGGGGGAACTGTGTAACTAATGCTTCCCTGTTTATTTGAAGTCCACTTTAGATTCTCAGTGGGAACATTCCCACGTATTTTCCTATGTACCTTCAAACTTCGTTCTGCTTATGTTTGGGCCACATCCACATTAAATGTTATGCAGGTATAATGTTGCTGTGAAGTGTGCTACTATTACCCCAGGTCAGTTAATTTTGTTTCATACTTTACTGTTCTTCTAATTAGCATGAAATCTTCCGCAATGGCTGCAACATATTTCCATTGACACGATGTTGCTGTTAATTAGTATGTTAGCATGTCTATCTAATGTGTGTCATAACTATGTTGTTCGTCTAGTTTAGGAAAGTATGATAATAGCTATTGTTTGATAAGCACAATAAAAAAATCCCTCCGCTTGAAAATACATGTCCTTTTGACTTTAAACGTATTTTAAGTTGCATAAAAAAGATAGGTCCACAATTTATTTTTAAAATTTTCTTTTTCAAAATAAATATTTAATATTTAAATATTAAATTTTTATATAAAAAAGAAAATTTTAAAAATAAGTTGAGTTATCTTTTTTATGTACCTTACAATACGTGTAAAAAGTCAAAAAGACATGTATTTTGAAACTAAGGGAGTAGTTTCTGACATTCAAATGCATCTCACAAGTCAATCATACAAATATTGCTGCCCAAAAAGAAACAGACATTAGCCGAAACTTTAAATTGGAAAAGGACCATTTTTTGTCCTGGACCGGTTCTTAAGTGCTTTTCATTTCCTGTGTTATGATATGAAAGATAAGACTAGACCAGTCCAACGGACCAATTACTAGTTTTGGTTTTAGAACATAGGAATTAATTGACCAAAAATTGATCTAGTCAATTAATCACTAACCATGACTCAAGATCGAATAAGAACGCTAGATTTTGAACAAACAGACAAAATACTGGGGCTAAAGAGACTTGTATTACAAATTATTTATCATTATTAGTTCATTTGATTATTTTTTATTTTTTCTCATATTCAATCATCCCCATAATTCATGTATATGTTTCCCCTAATTTACTTCTGCCTCTTCTTCTTTGATAACTTCAACCAAGCCTCAAATTTATAGTTTCCCTTGTGCTTAAATTTGAACCAGAATTTCTTTGGGATATGTTGTTCTCATCCATCCCTTTTCTTTGCTTTCAGGTTCTCTTTTATTACATTTTATATAGATAAAAATGTTTTGGTTACGCAAGGAAAATAAGCTGGTTCTCTGCACCGCAGAAATTTAGAACATTGCCATGTTTTGGTTCTTGATTTTCAGCCTCATATCAATATTAAATTAATGTCTATTATTGAATCTTATATTGTTTCTTATTCACTTGAATAAAACTAATGAAATGATGCAAATTTATACAAATGTCAGGGAAAGAGCCTGAGATTTATCTCGAGTTTCCTATTCATATAATCATATTACCATATTTGATGTCTTGACAGCAAAATAGATTACTTTTCTCTATATAGTGTATTATGGATTTTCCAAGTCATGCTTTTATATTATCTTTTAAAAATATGACATTGTATAAATGACTACATATAGAGTTATATAAATAAAATTACATATCAGATAAATTAACAAAGCCATACTTGTATAGTTGTTGGATATTTAACAAGCATGTGCATTAGTACAAGCCCCAAAAAAGATAATTGATTATTTTTTTCTAAAGGAATATGTTGTTTAAAATTTTATATTGGACCAGTTTTAGACTAATAGGTTGACTGGTTGAAGTGTGTTGAATTTCCTTTCAGCCTTGAATCCTGACTAATTAGAGCTAGGATTTGTATTACTTGAAAGATAATAGGTCAATGATTGATGTTATGGAATTCGGTTCAAGCTACTGGAAGCTTTACTCTGTCAATGTTTTATTTTTATTTTGGTGTCTGTGTCTTTATTCTTTATTTTTTCTGTTAAGATATCGTGAGTTCTATGAGAGATTAAATATTTTCTGTTTAAGGATTGAGTTGGTCATTCTACCTTTTTTATAGAATAATTTACCACGACTAACTTGGTTCTTTGTTCTTGATGTTTTAGATGAGACTAGAGTGAAGGAGTTTGCGCTGAAGTCTATGTGGAGGAGTCCCAATGGAACCATCAGAAATATCTTAAATGGTCTGGTTATAAAGCAAATGCAGTGATTGTGTTTTTTTATCTTTATTCCTTGCTATGGTCATGTCACTCATGCAAATGTCTAGTTAATTCCAATATGTATGGTCCATTTCTGTTAGGGTGCTGAGATTAAGGTCCACTAATGGTCCAACTATTATAACTAGCTACTAATTAAATTCACAACCTTATGTACCATGATGAATCCTATGAAGACTGAAGAGAAACGTTTCCAGCAGAGACATGACCCAGTTCCATAGAGTAATACGATTTAAAATCTATTTTTTGATTGGTATACATTACATTGTAGAAATACCTTCCAGGGTGAATACACTGGCCATCGGTGCCTAACATGACAAGTAGCTCGGATGACTTCAAATTAAATCATGTTTTGACAAGTATACAAAATGAGTTTTTACAAGGCAGTGATAATTTTTTGGTTATTTTGTAGCCGTGAAAGGAGTATCACCTCTACTATTATTCATATGTAACAAATAAGGATTTTCATTTTGAATAAAAAATCAATTATATGAAGTTATAAATTACAAATTTACAACCATCATTAATCATTCCTTTGTTTCATCAAGGAAATGATTGGACTTTTGCACATGTTGGAATTATTTTGTTTTTTGCAGAGATGATCAATTAGTCAATTGCATGTATTAATCTTTCAAAAAAAACCTTTAGTTAATATTACACCTTAATTGTTTTTCCAACAACTTTCCTTATGAGATTTCCACTAATATCGTCTTGCAGGTACTGTTTTCCGCGAGCCAATCCTATGCAAGAACATACCTCGAATTGTTCCTGGTACTATTACTTTTTTTGTCTGTGTGAACGTGAAACATTTGATGATAACCAATTATGCTCAATAAATTGTTATCTGATATTCAAGGTTGGAAGAAGCCCATTTGCATTGGTCGCCATGCCTTTGGTGACCAATATCGTGCCACTGATGCGATTATCAATGGTCCGGGGAAACTCAAAATGGTCTTTGGTGAGTTTACTGCAATCCTTTGCTTGCTAGATACCTAAAAGTTTGTTAAATTTTGAATAGAATAAGTGCATATGCTTACAAGGTTCTGTGTTTTCTCTTTTCAGTTCCAGACAACGGAGACACTCCAATGGAACTTGACGTTTATGATTTTAAAGGTCCTGGCATTGCACTTGCTATGTATAATGTTGATGAGGTTGGTTTTCTTAATTACAGTAGGGAATATCTTACAACAAATCTTGTGGTGCTGATAAGTTCTGTGAAATTTGATTAGTCAATTCGTGGTTTTGCTGAATCCTCTATGGCACTGGCATTTACCAAAAAGTGGCCTCTTTACTTGAGCACTAAAAATACAATTCTGAAGAAGTATGATGGAAGGTAAGCTTTGGCTTAGTTCACTTTTTAAACACTCCACTCTCAGTTGAAGAGCTTGTAGATAGCAGACCAATTCACTAAGTTCCATGAACTATTATAGATTTAAAGACATATTCGAGGAGGTTTATGAAAAGAACTGGAAGGAGAAGTTTGAGGAAAATTCAATATGGTTAGTCTTTTGCATTTTCCATTTGTGAAAATGAAAATTGATCATATATTTACCTGTTATCTCTGGATTTTGGTATAGTTTATTTAATGTTTATGACGGACATTAAGGTATGAGCATCGCCTGATTGATGACATGGTCGCCTATGCGCTAAAAAGTCAGGGTGGATACGTTTGGGCTTGCAAAAATTATGATGGAGATGTGCAGAGTGATTTACTTGCTCAAGGTGATTTATTATATCAAAATTTTATGATCTCATGTGTAAACTTTTTTATCCAGCTCTGAGTGGAAATATGTTCAACTAGTATGTTGTCTTTTGAATCAAGAGCTGTATTTTGATTTAGCATGCATGACTCCTTGTTTAAACTGTTGCCACAAGCTATTATGCAATATTAACATTTTTGGGTAATACTATCACAAAATTAACTTATTAAGGATTTAATGTGTTCCTACACCAATCTGGCAAAATATATATTTGGTTCAGGTAAAACTTGTTTGGGCGGGCAGCTGAGCGTTTACCTGCAGGCTTGCTGGGTGTTCTTCAAATTAATTGTAAATATTTTTAATGCTTATTAAGTGTTAATTTGACTTGCAGATGTAAATCTAACTCAACTTTTTTCCTTGTTGGCATACCTTGTTCCTCCATCTCGATTTGCTGTGTATTTATCATAAAAAAATGTGCCTGCATAATTACTAGCGTATTCTAACTGAACTTTCTACTGGGTTCAATTTCATTCTGTTGTAAATTAAAATATTGCCAAAATGTTCTAACCTAAGACTTTTTTGTGTGTGTGCTAGGTTTTGGTTCTTTAGGCCTCATGACTTCTGTTTTGGTTAGTGCTCTTAACTTATATATGTACTTGTGTAAATGTCTTCTATTTTCAAACGAGACAAACCTGTCAATGCCAGCAGTCATGGTTTTATAATGTTAAAACTTATAAATTCTTGTTTCTTGGTGCATAGTAACCATTGTTGCTGGCAAAAGCCATTAAAGAAAATCCTTTTGGTTCATAATTAACTTGGCAAATTGTGTGCAGTTATCTTCGGATGGAAAGACTCTAGAAGCTGAGGCTGCTCATGGGACTGTTACCCGTCATTTTCGACAACATCAGAAGGGACAAGAAACCAGTACAAACAGCATCGCTTCCATATTCGCCTGGACTCGTGGACTTGCACATCGGTTAGTACTGTAAAACAATTTATGTGGTGGAACATCTTTTAATATTCTGCAACATCCTTGTAAACCCATTACATGCTACCTTCATGCTGAATACATAGCTAGGTTTCTTTATAGGTCTTCGCGTCATATTTTATGATGTGCCAAGATCTCATTACACTATGTCATTTTTATACCTCGTTTGTACAGTAAATTTGTTATGTGCAATGACATTGTGCTTGTATTGACAATTTATAATTTAACTCTTAATCAGAGGTAAACTTGATAAAAATGAGAAGTTATTGGATTTTATTCACAAACTAGAGGCTGCATGCATAGAGACAGTGGAGTCGGGGAAGATGACTAAGGATCTAGCAATTTTGGTCCATGGACCCAAGTAAGTACACTTCTGTTCAGGAACTTTCTCTATGAATCATTCTAAAATATTATCTATGGATAATCACCTTGCTATAAATTAATTATCATTTGATTTTCTTTTGAATTATTTGTTCTTCTTTCCATGACCACAGAACCTGTATCTGCTTTATGTTCTACAAACAGTTGAGAACTTCGATTGGGTTTTCACAAATATATCTGACAGAATATTATTTTATGTGTTGGAACAAACTGTCAACTTAACTGGATGTCAAATTTTATCGAGTAGGCAACGTTCCATATATGAATTTTTTTTTGTCCATCAAGAGAATACCAAAAGAATATAAATCTAAATGACATAGTTTAGGAAGGTAACTTATAAACGGAATGTGATATTAGAACTATTAGGAGGCAGTCTCCAGTTAAGGAGCTGTTCTTCTTATGCTATTACAGTAGATATATTGACTGTTCTTTTAGTTTCATGCTTTCACGACTTTGCTGGGGTATATAATGCGACTGAAGATTTGTGTGAAAGTCAAAATTTGGTATTGAAAGTCATTATTATAGACTTATAGATGGATCCCCCACTCTGGTGAGTGGAGTTAATACCTTTGTTGTGACGCCCCCAGCCCTAGAAAATCCCAATTGGGCCTGGCCCGGGGTCCATCAAATCCAAACCTTTCATCATCATACATGTTCACAAGAATTGAACTTAATTTAATAATATATCTACAATTTCTTTCGTTTTTATACATAAATCTTGATACAAACCTCAACCCATTTCGTAAATCGTAATATCAACTTTACCAAGTTCTATAAATATTCACACGAAGCTGTTATTCTCGAGTTCATTATATTCTTAACATGTCTCAACGGTTCTTCTCAAAAGTTCTTTGCTGTAATATTTAGGAAATAAAAGGGTGAGCTACACAACTCAGTCCGAGGTTTGTACATTAAATTCAAAGCTTCTTCCGTTTACTTTTTAAATGGAGATCATCAGTATTTCCAAAATATCATTAACAATCAACAATTTATGACAAAATAATAATTCACGCAAATCAAACTGAACATTCAAGCATTGACAGGTTCTTCCATTCTTCCGGTGGGATCTCGACCAGCTAAATAACTGGTGTAACTTTCTTCCAGATAAATTCTTTTGTTCTTCCAATGGGATCCTAGCTAAATAATTGGTTTAGCTTTGACTTCCAAAATAGGAAGACACTCAGTTTTCAGCAATTAACACATTGATCAATACAAACAATAATTATCAGTTAAACATTCGGAAAAAATGTATTCCCCACCACTTTGAGCTCCATGCATAGGCTTGAAAAAATAACAATACAAATAATATGCCAAATCTTTCAAAATACTATTTTTAAGTCAACTACGATATTCTTCAAACCAACTACGATATTCTTCAAACCAACCCGAAATAAAACTACGTTTGTATTGCCAAGGAAAAAAATCTATTTTTGGTTGACAATGACCTTTTTGTAGATAAAATCTTCTTACTTTTTCTCTATTATTAAAATCAAAACTATAGATACTTTTTCTTTTTCCCGGATCAATTGGTAGATTGTCTAAATTAATTTCAACACCTTGATGAGAACTTGAATTAGATTGACCATGCTTTCTTTCTCCCGTATCATCTATGGGCTTTCTTTTAATCAAAAATCTATCCATACTTGATAATATCTTTAATTTTCCTAAAATAAAACATAATAATTAATAAGTGGATATAATGAGAGTTCTTTTGATTTGGGTATAAAACTAAAAAAGCCCTAATTTACATTAGCTGTAGATCAATAATAACAAATGGGTTACTATAAATACCATTCATATATGATATATATATAAATTACAAGAAAGTGTATAGAGATTTTAGATTAACCTTTAAATTTGTTGGCTAAAAAGTAAGAAGACATCAATAATAACAAATGGGTTTGATGCAGCCAAGTAAAGAGTAGAAATAGGAGTTGAAGCTGAATCTGAATAGGAGAATTAAACTAAACAAACCTTGATAGTTGCTAGAAGTATTTTAGATACAATCTTTGTCAATCAGTACCTTAGAAGCTTACAAATCTGGGATATATATAGTTCCCTGATAATTAATTCTAGAACCTTCTAGAACTACTAATATTAAAACTATAATACTTCCCCATAATTACCTTCCTAATATATCCTTAATTATATATATTCTAGATATTCTAACTCAGATCAATAAACATATGAAACTCTTTCAGAATATTCCCAGAATGTTCTAGAATCTGCATCATCTTTCCCCGGGTGAAAAGAAACTCGTCCTCGAGTTTTAATCAGGAACATCACCTTTATATGGTAGCAGGTGTTTAACATTGAATACATCAGATGACTTGATGTGATCTGGTAACTTCAATTTATAAGCATTATCATTCACTCGTTTCAATATCCTGCAGGGACCAACTTTCCGATCATGCATCTTCTGGTTTTCTCCAGGAAGGAACCGATCTTTTGTTAGAACAGCCCATACATAATCACCTTCTTGAAAAATAACCTTGCGACGATGAAGATCTGCCGCCACTTTATACTTCATATTATTTGCTTCAATGTGTTCCCTTACATTCTCATGTATTTCTTTAATACGCTCAACCATTTCTTCAGCCTTTGTATTTGATTTCTTCAAATTAGGAATGGAAACCAAATCAAGAACTGTATTAGGATTCTGCCCTCCAACAACTTCAAAAGGACTTAATTGAGTAGTGCGATTCTTAGAGTGGTTATATGCAAATTCAGCGAAAGGTAGCACCAAATCCCATTGTTTAGGTTTGTTCCCAGCAAGACATCGTAAAAGATTACCCAAACTGCGATTGACCACCTCTGTTTGACCATCTGTTTCTGGGTGATAAGCTGTGCTAAAACGCAGCTCAGTTCCAATTTTCTTCCACAAGGTCCGCCAAAAATGTCCCATGAACTTAGTGTCTCGGTCAGATGTTATGGAGTGAGGAACACCGTGTAAACGAAATATCTCTTTAAAATAAAGTTCTGCCACGTGTGAAGCGTCTATTGCCTTCCGACAAGGAACAAAATGTGCCATCTTTGAAAATCGATCCACCGCTACCATGACAGAATCTGATCGCTTTTGCGTACGAGGTAAACCGATGACAAAATCCATGCTTACATCATTCCATGGCGCAGAAGGAGTAGGGAGTGGAGTGTATAAGCCTGCATTTGTAGAACCACCCTTTGATCTTTGACATATATGACATCTTTCAACATATCGAGTGACATCCCTCTTTAATTTTGGCCAAAAATACTTATTTTCAATTAATGAAATAGTCTTGTCTCTCCCAAAGTGACCCAAAGCATGTTTTTCGGTCACTATCTTTTCACGTAGTGAACATTCAGGAATACAAAGTTGTAAACCTTTGAAAAGAAAGCCTTCTTGAAGTTGATATTCAGAATGTTTACCTTGAATTATTGCCTCAAGTATTGGCCCAAAGAACTTGTCATCGGCGTATAACTCTTTGAATGTATCGAAACCTGCAACTTCAACCCTCATTTCTGTTAGGAATGAAGACTTCCTGCTCAAAGCATCTGCGACTTTGTTTTGAATACCAGCTTTATGTTTGATTGTAAAAGTGAATCTTTGTAAGAAGCTGACCCACTTGGCATGCCTTTGACTTAAATGTTGTTGGCTGTTAATAAACTTTAATGCTTCATGATCAGAATTAAGAATAAATTCACGTTGTACAAGGTAATGCTCCCAATGCTTAAGTGCACGAACAATGGCATAAAATTCCACATCGTATGTTGAGTATTGGCAGCGCGAACCATTAAGTTTCTCGCTGTAAAAAGCAATAGGACGACCTTCTTGGCTTAAGACAGCCCCTATGCCCACCTTTGATGCATCACAGTCCACCTCAAATACTTTGTCAAAATCAGGTAGTGCAAGTACTGGTGCCTCAGATATTTTCTTCTTAATTAACTGAAAACTTTCTTCAGCTTCTTGGGTCCAACTCAATGTTTTCACAGATTTTATACAATCTGTTATGGGAGCTATAAGACTGCTGAAATTCCTTATAAATCGCCTATAGAAAGATGCCAACCCATGAAAACTACGTACCTCTTGAATTGTCCGGGGAGTTGGCCAATCAAGAATGGCTTGGACTTTAGTTTGATCAACTTTAATCCCTTCATCAGAAATGATATACCCCAAAAACAGCACGCTTTGTACTCCGAAATTGCATTTCTTCATGTTAACATACAGTTTTTCACGTCTCAATGTTTCGAACACCTCTTTAAGGTTGTTTGTGAGCTTCAATAGAGGGACTATAAACCAATATATCATCGAAATAGACGACAACGCACCTTCTGAGAAATGGTTTCAGCACATGATTCATGATACGCATAAATGTACTAGGAGCATTTGATAACCCGAAGGGCATTACCAACCATTCGTATAAGCCGTCTCGTGTTTTAAATGCAGTTTTCCACTCGTCTCTCGGCCGAATGCGAATCTGATGATAGCCACTTCGAAGATCAATCTTTGAAAATATCTTAGCCCCAGCCAGTTGGTCCAACAAATCTTCAAACCGGGGTATTGGATAGCGATACTTCACAGTGATTTTGTTGATTGCGCGGCTATCCACACACATGCGCCATGTGCCATCTTTCTTTGGAGTTAATAATGCAGGGACTGCACATGGGCTTAAACTTTCTCTGATTAATCCTTTGGCAATTGCATCCTCCACTTGTCTCCACAACTCATCATGCTCTTTTGGACTCATACGATATGCTGGTTTGTTGGGAAGACTTGAGCCTGGGATCAGATCAATTCGATGTTGAATATCCCTCATAGGAGGTAGACCAGGTGGTAGTTCTTCTGGTGTTAAATCTGTAAATTCTTCAAGTAATGGCTTAATATAATCAGGAACCTGTGTAGGTGTCTGCACTTCACGGTTTACTAGCGCCATAAGAACTCCAGATTTTTCAACTTTCCCCATGAAATTTGTAATGGACAGTTTGTTGTCACCGTCGATTTTATCTTCTTTGGCAGAAAAATTGTCCTTCATAGGAGCTAGGATGACTTTAACATTATCTTTCCAGAATGAATAAGTGTTCTTCTTGCCATCATGAATAGCATTGCGATCATATTGCCAAGGCCTGCCAAGAAGTATATGACATGCATCCATCTTGACTACATCACACCAAACATTATCAAAATACTTGCGTCCAATAGAAAATGATACTAGGCAGCGTGTATCAACAGAAACCTCGTTTCCCTTCTTGAACCATGACAATTTGTATGGTCGTGGGTGTTTTTCTTGTTTTAACTTCAATTTATTGACTGCCTCAAGAGAAATGACATTCTCACAACTGCCACTATCAATAATTAACTTGCAGACCTTACCTTCAATAGTGCATGTTGTGTGAAAGATGTTGTTACGCAGCCAGTCTTCTTTAGGTTCTTCTTTAGGCAGCAACAGGGCTTTGCGGATCACCAGTGACTCTCCAACATCTCCATACAAGATATCTTCATCCTGTTCGCTATCGTATATTGGTTCATTCTCATATCCAACGCTTTGGCTATGTTCTTCTTCATTAATCATAAGTTGTTTTCCCCGTTCACGCCTACAAGCAGCTGAAGTATGGCCTGGTTTGTTGCATTTAAAACATTTTAATCCAGCTCCCTTGTTCCTGTTTTGCGTGGTAGCGGCTTCAGAATTATAAATATTCACCCGAAGCTGTTATTCTCGAGTTCATTATATTCTTAACATGTCTCAACGGTTCTTCTCAAAAGTTCTTTGCTGTAATATTTAGGAAATAAAAGGGTGAGCTACACAACTCAGTCCGAGGTTTGTACATTAAATTCAAAGCTTCTTCCGTTTACTTTTTAAATGGAGATCATCAGTATTTCCAAAATATCATTAACAATCAACAATTTATGACAAAATAATAATTCACGCAAATCAAACTGAACATTCAAGCATTGACAGGTTCTTCCATTCTTCCGGTGAGATCTCGACCAGCTAAATAACTGGTGTAACTTTCTTCCAGATAAATTCTTTTGTTCTTCCAATGGGATCCTAGCTAAATAATTGGTTTAGCTTTGACTTCCAAAATAGGAAGACACTCAGTTTTCAGCAATTAACACATTGATCAATACAAACAATAATTATCAGTTAAACATTCGGAAAAAATGTATTCCCCACCACTTTGAGCTCCATGCATAGGCTTGAAAAAATAACAATACAAATAATATGCCAAATCTTTCAAAATACTATTTTTAAGTCAACTACGATATTCTTCAAACCAACTACGATATTCTTCAAACCAACCCGAAATAAAACTACGTTTGTATTGCCAAGGAAAAAAATCTATTTTTGGTTGACAATGACCTTTTTGTAGATAAAATCTTCTTACTTTTTCTCTATTATTAAAATCAAAACTATAGATACTTTTTCTTTTTCCCGGATCAATTGGTAGATTGTCTAAATTAATTTCAACACCTTGATGAGAACTTGAATTAGATTGACCATGCTTTCTTTCTCCCGTATCATCTATGGGCTTTCTTTTAATCAAAAATCTATCCATACTTGATAATATCTTTAATTTTCCTAAAATAAAACATAATAATTAATAAGTGGATATAATGAGAGTTCTTTTGATTTGGGTATAAAACTAAAAAAGCCCTAATTTACATTAGCTGTAGATCAATAATAACAAATGGGTTACTATAAATACCATTCATATATGATATATATATAAATTACAAGAAAGTGTATAGAGATTTTAGATTAACCTTTAAATTTGTTGGCTAAAAAGTAAGAAGACATCAATAATAACAAATGGGTTTGATGCAGCCAAGTAAAGAGTAGAAATAGGAGTTGAAGCTGAATCTGAATAGGAGAATTAAACTAAACAAACCTTGATAGTTGCTAGAAGTATTTTAGATACAATCTTTGTCAATCAGTACCTTAGAAGCTTACAAATCTGGGATATATATAGTTCCCTGATAATTAATTCTAGAACCTTCTAGAACTACTAATATTAAAACTATAATACTTCCCCATAATTACCTTCCTAATATATCCTTAATTATATATATTCTAGATAATTCTAACTCAGATCAATAAACATATGAAACTCTTTCAGAATATTCCCAGAATGTTCTAGAATCTGCATCAGGGTTACTATAAATACCATTCATATATGATATATATATATATAAATTACAAGAAAGTGTATAGAGATTTTAGATTAACCTTTAAATTTGTTGGCTAAAAAGTAAGAAGACATCAGTAAGCTTCTTAATAATAGAACTTGTCACACTCCCTTGCTTGATGCCTTATAAGTACCAGAATATGGATGTTACCCTATGGTCTTAGCTTCTTGACGAGGTGTTGCTCATGAGCTTGAAAAGACAGTCTTGCTAATATTCCATGAAGAAGTAGGGCGTTGCACACTGATGTTGTTGGTGATTTTCCCCTAAAGGGTTTGTGCTTAATTGGGGGCCAAAACAAAGAAGGCAATAGGATTTGAACTGACCCCATGTTAATTCAGGTTCGTCTTGCTCGAACGTGTATCCCCATAGTTGAGCCTCTCCAATCAAATGAAAAGCGGCTAACCCAACCTTGTCTTTATCTCCTGTTTTTTTGTTAATAATTTTTTTTTACATCGATACAACCAACCTAGGTCTTATGTGTCATTATAGGATGGAAATTCCAATTTGGTGCACCTTGGAACAATAGCATGCTTGTGATTCCCGTCCGTTGTTTCCGTTCGTGTTTCTGCGTCATGAGAATCCACACTTGCAGAAGTTTCTCCCACAAATTTTTCATTTGGTCATTGCTGAAATGCCAATGTACGCTGAATTGCTTGAATCCCTTCCCGTAACTCTCGAATCTCTTGGTTGACCTTCTTGTCCAACTCTTTCACAAGAGACATCACTTAGTTCAGTATGTCCCATGCCATGAGGCTCTGATACAAAGTTGTTATGGCCCCTGGATATGGATCTCGTCACGGGTCTATGGCCATAAGGATTGGTTCCTCTATTCTTATTCTTAGAAGAACCTATTTTGCAGTTAAAGTTTTTGTTTAAGAGAACTCTTCAACTCTCCTTGCACACTTTACTTTTTATTTGAATCAATCATAATACTTTTATTTCCATCGTCTCTCCTTAAATAGGATAAGAATGAATAAGTAACCACAATTATGATAACTACCTAAATAAAACATGACTAAAAAAAACCACATCAACATAGCCATACAGTCAACTTTGACTTATTTAACAGAAAGATTTACTTAAATATCAAATCCCTTGGCCTTACAGTCAGCTTTGACTTATTTAACAGAAAGATTTACTTAAATATCAAATCCCCAAATTTATTCAAGAAATAAATATGCAATCAGATTCTTGAAAATACACCACGAGTTTTTATTTTTCTTGTTGTACGTTTGACGAATGATGCATCCGTAACATAAACCCCTTAGACCTACCCGCAAATATCAAAGTGGTCATTGGGAATCTCTAGTATCAAATGTTTGATTATACTCAGTGGGCTCTTATTTTTATCACTATAGTAATCAGTAATTATGTTGAGTGCACAGAAACTTTTTTTGACTTCGACATAGACATCTTTTTTCTTTTCTTTTTAAAGAAAAAATTAGGGAATGACAATATCATAAGTGGCATAGACAAGAAATTCATTAGTTTAATGTATGTACATTAACAGCTTTAACTCTATAAGGGCTATAGTTAATCATCAATTACAATATTAAAATCATTTGACTTTTCATTCAAACGTAGGCACATGATGTAGGACAACAGGTCAAAAAGCCCAAAGAAATTATTTAGGAGCAATATAATAGTCTTTGGAAGCCCATTTATTAGAACATTTATATAATAGGTTTAGTTATATTATTATTGATTTAGAGTTTGAGTTTAAACTCATCAGATTCTCACTGTTGTGCTACCATTGAACTTTTGTTGAGTGTCACACACACACACATTATTTTCAGATTCTCTATTATCATCATTCACATTTCATATTTTACATCATCACTAACCTCTCTCTTTCATTACTAGTGTGTCCTAGAGATCTAATGTTTTCTTCTAAGGTATGCTAACAACTCCCCAAGCTTTTTATGTCGAATTCATAAACAAAAAGCCAAAATTTATAACTAGGAATATGGGTTTTGACCAAAATTGCGGATTTAGGTCGAAAATGGAGGAGAGTTGGCGGGGTTCAGTTTTTGACCACCATTTTAAAAAGGAATGTAGGTGATTCAAGATTTTGACTGGGAAGAAGGAAATGAGATTGAGTTTGGTTAAAATTTTAATTGGGGTGATTCCAAAATTAGTGTTCGGAGGCTGAGATGGTGATGTTAGAGATGGTAAGAGTTAGAACTGGTGATGTTGAAAGAGAATCAAAATGGAGGTTGAATTGGTGATGTTAGAGATGGAGTACCGGGAGGAAGAAGAAAGAATGAAAATGACTTAAAATTGATTTAAAAGAACATATAAAGATGAAGTTATTATTTTTGTTGTCATTGCTTAATAAGAAATTATTTTCACTTAGCAATAAAAATTGTTTTTAGAAATTGGAAAAATTTATTCTTATGGACAAGCAAATCTTTTTATAATAAATATTTTTGTTTCAATAATATATTTATTCTTTTAATATTGAAAGTCATTTCGATGAGAAAAAATGGAGATTGAATTTCTTAACCAATTTAAAGAAAGATTGAATTTTGTAGCTAAAATTAAAGATTTACTTTTGAATTTTTTGTGGTATGTATATAAATCTTTTATTTTTTATTAGGAGCTCATTGTTCATTTTTATGTCATTTTTGCGCTACATTAGTATTCGCTTAATGTTAAAGTCAAGTTTGCCACGTAATGTACATGTTCATGCTGTAACATTTTCTGTACAATCAACATTTTGAACCAAGGATGGTGTCATTCCTGGTATAATGATCCAAATGATCCAAGGAAGACCCTTATTAACTATAATCAAACAATTGATATTAGTGGATGGCGTCAATGACTACTTTGATATTTAACTAGATGTTAAATTAAATTACTATATTTTCAAACTGCTTTCTCCGTGTACAGGGTTTCCAGGGAATTTTACTTGAACACTGAAGAATTTATAGACGCTGTAAGGGTAAATCTGGAGTCAAAGCTCCCAGAACCTGCATTAGTTTGACAGTTTGTAAATATCACTGAGATTTTCATGGGGAAATCCCAGGTTGTAGGCAGCACAGTATCAATATCTTTTCCTCAGGTTCTTATGACTCATGGAAATCTAGAACTTTGTCTATGAAGCTGTTAGTGTGAGATGAGATGGTGGAGCTGATTTAATACCTAGCATTTTGGCTCGACTTGCACGTTATGATTTGAGTTTTGCTTAGATAACAATATGGTGCAGTACAAATACTGCAAAATTCCCAAGCACCATGATTGGGTACGCATCGTAACCAAAATGACTGAGATACTTTGCCCCGAATTGTTCTTTCGGCTACAATATATATTACAAAATATCTGTTTGATGCATTATTGAATTTGTTGGTATTCATTGGTGGGTTTGGTCTGACCGTAAATTCTAGCCCTTGTTTCCTTGTTTTAAAAGGTTAAATTCAATTTTAATTTACAATATATTGCGAAATCGTCTGTAAGATCTTCTTTGGAAAATTATCGGTTGTATCCTTGTAGGCAACATTTATATAGTGGGACTTTGGGTACAATTGGTATCGTGTAGAGTAGTAGACTGCCGACTCTGCTTAGAGTTTCAAATTCTGAAAATTTAACTTGTTATATCTTTCATAAGATAAAGTATAATCATTGTATATGCTGCAGTGTACGAGTTTACAACTTACAGTAGATGAGAACATTAATGAAAACAATCTTTACGGAAGAAACTCTACTGTGTATGGTTGTGCCAAAATCTCTATCCAAGTATGGTGCTGATAACAAATAATGTTAATTGATATCTAGCCTTTCTGTACTATAATATCAGCATCAAAATATTATTCATCTGTCCTATAACTTTAGTCTCTATTTGACTTTAAAAAATCAAATTAATTACTAATAATTAAAAATTATACATTTACAATTTTATCAAATTACAAATTGTCTGAAAATAGATTAATAAAAAAGTTCTTGATAATATTATTTTCCTAAATATTTATAACTTATAAAATATATTTAATATATTGGTGAATAGGAATTAGGTCGTTAAATGTTCTTTTAAAATTATAATAATATAATTTGTTTTCGTACAAATGAGTTTGGATAAAATATGTTTAAGGCATAAATTAAGTTGTATAAATATTATCTCACTTATTTTTGAGAAAAGGCCTTAAATAACACCATTTAACAACATAATGTCCAATATGACAATAAATTAAACTGGCCCAAAATGTCACTTAGCGACGCGACATAGTGTCGCGTTTTGCTTTTTAAACACCACACGCTACTTCTTGCAGCGTCTGGGTAAATATTTAAAATAATACAAACACAAACGTGACACAGTGTAGCGTTCTAGGGTCCAGACCGCGTTTAGGAAGCCAGACGCGAGACAATGTAACGTTTGATGATTTTTTTTTTAAAAGAAAAACAAGAACCCTTTTTTGCAGTTCTACTTCTACATTTCTCTCTTTCACTATATGAACACATATACATAGAGTACACCTAGTAGAAATTGTGCAACCAATTAGTGTTTAGGGTTTTTTAGGCCCTAAACCCTAGAGCCTAAATCCTAATAACAATTAAACCCCAAATTTAATAAGTTTTAACATTTTAGGGTTCCCCAATTCCCTAATTGGGTTGAGTTTTAGAAATATTATACTTAGTTTCATTCAACATTTAAATATGAAATTTATTCATTTAACATTTTAAGCAAGTTATAAATTGTGCAACGAATTAGGTTTTAGGGCCTCCCTTTAACCCTAGACCCTAAACCCTAATAACAATTATACCCTAAATTTAATAGGTTTTAACATTTTAGGGTTTCCCAATTCCTTGATTGGGTTGGGTTTTAGAAATATTTATTATTATTGAGACAATTTTATTATTGTATGAATTTTAATGTTAAATTTGGAAACTTGTAATATTTATTTTTCTTTCTTTGTGTGTTACTTTTATTGTTCAAAATTGTTTGTTTGGTTTATAAAATGATTTTGTTTAGTGTAAGTTTGAAAAAGAAAAAAATACAGGGGAGATTTGATCTAGGAGATTCGCTCTGTTTTAGCTGGAAAGATGATTAAAACGGACCTTCATGCCACATTTAGGATCCCAGACGTGGGATCATGTAGCGCTTAGGGTTCCTGAACGCTAGACGATCTCGCGTTTAGGCGTTTTTTTAAAGAAGGGAAAAGAAAAGAAGCAAGACGCTGGACGATCTAAAGTTTGGGCTTAACGCGGGATTGTTTAGCATTTTCATCAACTTCTGTGCCATTTAGGACATTTTGTATATAAAAAGTGCCATATAGGGCCAAAGCCCTTTTCGAGTTTAAAACATCATATTGTATCGGTTTTAGGCATCCTTCATTTGTGACTTCACAATATATATCAATTGAGTAATGCTAGACTATTAAAAAAATCTTTCAAAAAATTCCTCCACAATCATGTGGTAGTGATGATATGATAAAATTAGTAATTTTAATTGGTGTGATTGATTTGAATGAAATGAGATCTATTTCATTTATTACTTTTACGAACAATTAGAAGAAGACACATGACTTTTGAGAATTTTTTTAGTTCCATAACATTCATTACTCCTATCAATTGTACTCTTAGAATTCATAATATAGTTGGAAATATGCAATACGAATTTTATATCTACTAGATTTTAACATGTGCGATGTACGGATATTTAATATTTTTTTATTAAATTAATTATTTATTTTAAAATATATTTTCAGAACAAATATTAACATGATAAATTATAATATTTTATATGCCTGTTCTAATATAATATTATATTTTAATCACGAATTCAAATTAACATTTATTTATAATATATATAAAAGATTAAAATTATATTATATTATAGTAGGAAAATTTAAAATAATAATATGAAATTAAAAATTATAATTATAATAATATATATAAATTATATATATATATGTATATTATTAATTTATTTGATACATATAAATATATATTAAATATTAAATATTGGAAACGAGGATCGGGTATTAGGGCAGAGAGACTCTAGTCTCTGATCCCCAATATTTTTATAAAATTTTCCCGTTCCCCGCTTCGAACCCGGAATATTCCCTGATTCTCTGATCTGAATAAGGCGGGGATCGGGTACAAGAAATGTTCTAAAAATCGGTCATGGACGGCGCCTAGGCGGGAAATAATCGCCCCGATTTAGGGTTAGGCGAAAAATTAGGCATTTTTTAAAAAATTGATCAAAATCGGCATTAGGCAGCCTAGGCGGTTTAAATTAGAATTAGACGGTTTTTTGTGAAAATCAGTCAAAATTGATATTAAATTGTCAAAATCGGTATTATGCGGTATAAATCGGTCAAAATCAATTTTTTTAATTTTTAAATGTATATATATATATATATTATATTTAACTATTAAATTATTAATATTGAAATTATTATTTTTAATATTAACAATGATTTTCTATGATTAATATATATGTAAGTAATTTTAAAAAATTATATTTTATAGTTAATATAAATATAAAAATTAAAAATAATATTTAAATACATCCGATTAAAGTCCTGATTAATCATTCTGATTAATCCCGATTTACCGATTAATCGCTAGGAAAGTACTTGACCGCCCTGACACGCCTAACGATTTTTAGAACATTGGATACAAATGTTTCACACTTTGAAATTTTTTTGGTTCCCTAATATTACTTTAATAATAATTATAAAGTTTATACACAAAAAATAGTTCTATTATTACAAGATTTATGAGTCATCACATTCTAGATGTCTATTACATAGGATTTCAACCTAACAAAAGATATTACAAAATAAGGAGTCATTTAGAATTATCCTACTCTTCTATGCCATTTGTATGGGGTCCACAAAATCCTGATTTCTTGCAATATTGGTTATAAAGGAAAATATGTCAACCTTGGAGGTCAAGGTACGTGTGTGTGGAGTAGGGTAAGGTCACGTAGTTTTATATAAGTTCCATATACAAAAATAATGATTAAATTCTTTTTATAAAGCAATCAAAGTATAATACACGCTAGCCAGTAGCCATACCATTAAATTCCTTTTATAAAGCAACCAAAGCACACTAGCAAACACCCGTCGCTGCTCCTTATTTCCGCGATAAATAGACTCGTCAGTCTCTGTCTTATCACCTCAACAAAGGTCATGCTGCAGTCCATGACAAATACACAAGCTCTCGTTATCGGCACAACCACCTACTGATTGTACACGAAAGGAGGCAGACCGAGGCTCCAAATCCGATGACCTATTGCCACACTGGTGGACATGAACCGATATTGATCAGAGTCCACACGCACAAAACTGAATATATCACTTTCAAAACAAAACACAACATATAATTGAAATATAATAAATTAGACTAACATGAGTTAAATATGTGTATATAATCATAATATTAACATTTATATTATTTATTTCAAAATTTAAATTATTCATAATTAAATGTAAACTTTTATAGTACAAATATAAATTAGTTGAGATTTATAATGTGGTATTAATCTATTATATATATAATAGGCCAACATGAACCATTTTAATCATAAATACCCCTACTAATATCCATTAAATAGTTTATTTTAATCATCTTTCCTCATTAATATACTTATTAATATCTATTAAATAATCTATTTTACTCATATCTCCTCCATTAATATCTATAAATTATTACATATTTCATTATTTATAATTAAGTCTATTTCATATATATCTTTATTATACGTTACATATTAATACACGATATAAGTATTTGAATACTGTTATTTGCCCTTGAGTACAATAAATTTGGAGGGGGGTTGAATACAAACTTAAGAATTAATTGAAATTCTTACGGATTTAAATTTGTTCAACAGAAGTATTTGAGTGTATGAAAAGATAACTAATTAAACTAAGAATGTGATATTTATAAATTGAAAACAAGATAAGCAATATAAAAATGATTAATAGATTGGTTTTTCCACTAGTGTATTTTTGCTTTCAATTACTCTTGGTAGAATTACCAAGCTGCTTACAAAGTGTTGTTCTTGCAATACAATACTTACAATTTTTCTCACACTTATTCTCCTCCTACACTTTGTTACAATAGTCTACTAACTATTATATAGTAGTTTTCTTCTACTTCTATTTTCTATCGATAGATAACATTATAAAATGCACTTTACAATGTTTACATGAAAATAGAAATTAGTTACTTTCACAGTCTTCATTAGACTTTGTCTAGTCCTGGAAATATCTTTGTCTTGTTCCATTCCTTGAAGACTATGTTGCCTTGAAAGTCTTCACAATCCTGACATGATTGTCTTCCATTGATTCAGTCTCTGCAAAGTTTTCATTCCTTTTGTCTTTAACTAAATTGGGAAACCTTAATCAACTGATAAATGATGTTAAGCTTATCAGTTGATTCTCCTTTACTCATCCATCGATGGATAAGATATCCATCGATCAATTGATGTATTGATGGCTAATTGAGTTATCCATCGACTCCCTATCCATTGACGGTCCTTTATCCGTTGATTGCCTTTATCCGTTGATGGCTTTTATCTGTTGATGACTTTTATCCGTTGATAGCTTTTATCCGTTGAGTAGTGTCTTCATCCATCGACTCCAATATCTATTGATCACTTCACTTGTGAGAATTCTGACTTAGAATATTTATAATTAATCATCCATTCTTCACATCCATTGAGAAGCTATTAATTGAAGTCAATAACATCAGTCGACTACTTCACAGCATCCATCGAGGCAATACAATCAATTGATAATGAAACATGAATCAAATGTTACAATCCAATTTATCAGTTGATAAACAAGCTTCAAATGATAACTGGTTTCCTAGTCAATGGATATTTATAAGTCACATATCCATTGACTAGTTACAATGAATTTTAAATCCCTATTATAATTCTAAGTAATTTGTTATCACTAAATCTCACAATTCCTAATAATCTCCCCCTATTATGAATATGTAAAATATGTATAAATTTTCTGTTGATGATAACAAAACTCCTAAACATTTTTATTCTAGCAGGAATTACAATATTGACAAAAGTAATTTGAGATAGAGTGATCAAATACCAATAAAAGATGAATTCTGATAATTTTGATGTTGAGTCTGAATCTTCTATCTTCTTCTTCTTCCCCTTGATTCATTCATCTTGTCTTCATTTTCCTTCATCTTCTTGTATAGGGATCCCTTCAAAATCTTCTCATCCTCCACCCTATAGTCTAGTTGGCTTGCAAGATGGTTCAATTCCAGATTAGGTAGTTTGTCTATTTCCTGAAAAATATCAATGCATTTTTCTCTGCCTTCTCTGTCCTTGTAGATCATCATGTAGAATGGTTCATGAAGTACCTTCCTTCAGGGTTCCAAACTTTGATTCTATCATCCCTTTCTACTTGAAGAGGTGTTTCCCTTATCTTCTTTATCTTCTCAAGGATGACTTTTTCTAACTCTTCAGTTAGATAATACTTTCTATTGAGCATTGTATATATTTTCCTTAAAACATTATAGCCTTGTTCCATGACTTGCTCAAATGTGAAGATTGAATGTGACCCATCTTCATAATCTATGTGAAGTAGATCTAAATCTCTCTTCCTTTGTCCTTTAATTGCAGTTATTCCCTAAACTTTGGTTGAAACAAAATTTTGGGGTTTGGATTTGAACACTTCTATCTCCTTGTATTGACCACTCCCACATGCTTGACTCTCAAGTTTTACCTCCTTAGCCACTTTTTCATCAACAACAGGTTTCCTTTTTACTCTAGAGGTTCTTGGTTCATCTACATGCTTGTTTGCTCTTTGTTTCATTCCTGGCCTCCTTTCACCTTCTTTCCTCCAGGCTTCTCTAATTAGCCTATCATCCTCATCAAATATTCTTTGCAGTTGAATAACTAGTTCTTCTTGTAACTTCTTTTGTTGTTCCCTTTCTTTCACACCAACAACTATTGCTTGGCTCAATAGTTTCTCACCTCCACTCATGGTAGAATTCTTCTTTTTCTTTTCTTCTTCTATTGCAATGCCCTTTCCTTTTTTGTCACCAGTCTATGAGCTACCTTCATCTACCCTTATTTCTTCTTTCTTTATTGGCTCAAGAATTTCTGGCATTAAGGCAATTAGCTCATGTGCATCAATCTCCTTGTTTTTGCTGGCAATGGAATCAAATTGTCTTACTATCTGTTGAGCCAATGCCTTCTTTGGATCTTTCCTTTGAATGACATTCTCTGTATCCTTGATTACAGCTTCAACTCCTTCATTCTCCTTCCTTCTTAACTCCTCATCCTTCTCCCCCTTTTTGTTATAGCAACAGGCTATTGAGCTAAGGATTGAGAAATAAGAGGGGTGAAGGGAATATGACTAGACCTATTTGTAATAATTAGATGACAACTCAACTTAGACAAGAAATAACAGTAAATAATAAACACAAAACAGGAATCAAGACGAAGACAGTCAACTAATCACAAATGATCTAAGTATCAGAAGTATTTTTATGGGATTGCTACTCAATACTGAAAAAAGTTCATTAATATGTTCAAGCGTCAGTGAAAAATAAAGTGGTAGTGTTTCATAAGAGTTCAGAAGATATAAAAGATTTCAAGTGGTTACTACAGAAAGATTCCAGAAGAAGAGAAAAAATAGTAAAACAAAAGAATGATAGAAGGCCGCAGCTTAAAAGTTAATAAGAGGAGAATATTTATTAGTATGACACAAATGAACCAGACAGTATATTTGTGTGTCAACTAAAATAATATTTATTCTTCAGTTAGCTCAAATGGTTTTATGACAGAAGACAAAGCAAAGACGGAAAAACTTCGAAGAAAATACACGGTTATACAAGTCAAGATAGTATTTTAATTCTACTATCAAAAGTTAATTGATTATTTAATTTATCTAATTAAATTAATTCAAGTTGAATTTAATTTAATTTATAAATTAACTAATTAAATTAAGTAGAATTAATTTATTATAAAATATATGACTTAGTATGATTTTTAATATAATTCAAATGATTTTTTAATAAGTCATACCGATTTTTATTAATAAAAGTCATACTGATTTCTATTAATAAAAGTCATACCGAATTATATAAAATAAGTCATACCGAGCTTTTTAATAAGAGGTCATACCGATTTCTTTTTAAATAAGTCATTCTGATTTATTTAAATAAAAGAAAAACCGAATATGACTTTAGAAAAGTCATATCGAATTTTCTAAAGTCATACCAAATTTTAAAGTCATGCCCAACCTTTTTCGAAAGTCATACAAGGCTTATTTTCATGTTAAAAAGGTCATAGTGAAAAAATCATGCTAGCTTTACAAACCTCTATAAATATGAGGTCTCTACTTCATATTTTAGTTCATTGAAAAACATTCAAATTCAGAAATTTGTATGCATTGTACTACTCACAAATCTCTGTGCAAATTTTGGAATATAATTGTTAAACCCGAACACTTCATGTCAAATTCGTTCTAGATAACTTTATCAATTATATACAATTTTTATCAGATAAATTTTGTAATACTTTTCAAGTTAAAAATTATCTTCTACTTGAACAGTATTTCATTAAAATTTATATTTCATAATTAATTAAAACAATATTTTTAAATTAGAAATATCTGGACAATTTTAGATATTGTATTCAACCCTCCTTCTACAATATCAGGGACCAACAATTGGTATTAGAGCTGGTTGATATTATTAATATCAGATCCGTACCAAAAATTATGTAACTCATACAAATCTAAAAAATTATTTTTAATTCGAAATAATTTTTTTTTCTAAAAATTTTTTTTGATCAAAATTTTTTTGAAGTCAAAAATAAAAATAATTTTTTTGAAACACTTAATTTTTAATCTTATTAAAGATGAATACACAAAAAGTGACCAGCATTAAAATTCCACGGTTTGATAGAGATAACTATAATTTGTGGAAGCATAAAATGCTACTATTCATTGAGATTGCCAATCCCAAGTATGCATTAATTTTGGCCAAATGTGTTAAACCTCCAATAACAGTTATTCTCCAACACGAGGAAGTTGGGGTCGTAATTCCTCACAGACAGTTTCCAAAAAGTCTAGGTGACTACACAATTGAAGAAAAGGAAGCTGTGTCCCTGGACAACAATCTCAAACTCATATTGATAGAATCCCTAGACTACGTCATTTATAATCACGTGATCAATTGTAAAAATGCTAAACAGATCTGGGATACAATAGAGATAATCAACGAAGGGACTGAAGAAGTCAGAGAGAATAGATCGGAGATCCTGACCTCCCAGTACGAGCAGTTTAGATCCAACCCTAGTGAGGGTATCGCTGAGGTGTTTCAGAGATTGAATAAATTAATAAACGAGCTCAACCTCAATGGTAAATATTATCAAAACTAGGAGGTCAACATGAAGTTTTTGCTAACTTTGCCAGAGCATCTGGAACATAGAATTGCAGCTATGCGAGAGTCTAGGAACATGAAAGAACTTACACTAGACAGACTCTACGGAGTGCTAAAGACCTATGAATTGGAGCAGATTCAGACAAGAGAAACACATGACAGAGGTAAGGTTCTGAGTTCCTCCAAAGCACTGATAGTGGAAGAACCTGAGAAGATGGAAGTGAAGGCTGTTGTACCTTCAAATAAATCAATGGAGTATATGGTTCCAGAATTTGGACATACTTCTGATAAACAAGAAGATGATGAATTCTACTATTTGGAAGATCTGGATAAGATGGAAGATGAATCTCTAGCTATGATTACCAAGAAGTTTGGCAACATGAGATTCCGAAGGAACTCCTCTTACAAAGTCAAACCTAATTTTGGAAGTTGCCAAAAAGGAGGGTCTTCATCAGCTGAATCAAGAAGCGGCTACAAGACCGAATTAGTTGATAGATGTAAGTTTCGTTGCTTCAACTGCAATGAGCTAGGCCACTTTGCAACTGAGTGCAAAAAGCCGAAGCAAGGGAATAAGATAGAGTCTTTCGAAGAGCTCAAAGAAAAGTATGATGCACTCGTGAAAAAGCATCAAGGTAAATCTTATATAGTAAAGGACAAGAGCTGGGATGACTCAGACAATGATGATGAGGAAGTGCTGGGAAATCTTGCTCTTATGGCTTCATCCGGAGAACCACTGTCTCCCACTAGACAAGGAGGAATAGATGTAAATCCCTCTTGCCCTAAAATGTTTGCATTGCTAGGTAAATAACTAGATGGTGAAAGAGGTAAAGTTAAGCAACTGATTCTCAAAAACAAAGTTCTAACTGATGAGAATGAAGATTTAATATCGTTAAAATGAAAAAATGACAAGTTGACTGCCAAGTTGACTGAGGACTTAGCTTTTCAAGTCAATAGAGTCAGTTGTTATGTTAAAGTTGAAGCCTATCTCAGAAATCAAATTGAGGAGGAGAAGAAGAAGTGTCTAGCATATAAGAATTCCTCTTATATTATAAAGAACCTAGTTGACCAACAGGAAATAAACCGAAAAGTTGGAATAGGCTTCGAGTACAATAAATCAGTAGGAAAGCCAAGAAACATAACCCCTTTCAGAAAAAGTGCTGAAGACAGGGGTATCACACATGTTGTTAAAGACACACCTAAACCTCTTTTCATAATCCCTATAGCTGAACCAATCCTTGAGGGCTCTATACTGATTGCTTATGAAATGCAGTTAGAGGATTTCGAGGAAGAAAAGAAAAGAGAGGAACATGTTAAGGACATACAAGGTGTTAATGTCCAAAAAGAGAAGAGTGCACCTCAGACACCAGTGAAAGATGTGAGAACTTCTAAATTGCCCAATCCTGGTATAAGTGCAAAAGACATAAAGAATAAAGTGAACAGACCTAATATGTTTATTAATAGTATGAATAGTAACAACAGATTTTTTTCAACTGAGAACTTTAAAACTACTAATAAAGTTGAAGTAGAAAATGTTAAGTCACCTACTGTTTTAAATAACATGCCTATTATTGATGCTTTCCCTAAACCTTGTGATATATTGAATTGTATGTTATGTTCTTTTAATGCTATGACTGCTTATTTTAAACGCATGATTGCTAAGAAAGATAACATGAGACCTAAACAACACATCAATAATAAATTCGCAAAATCCAAGACTGCGACTCCTTCATCTGTAAAGAAGGAAACATATATTCCTAAGTCTAAACAGAAAGTTGTTAAGACTGTTTATAAGAAGGTAGGAATAGTCAAGGAGGATGGTGCTGTTATTCGAAAAGGATCTATTATCAAAGCTGACAAAGGTCAATTCCTTAAGTATACCGGGCCCAATCAATTTTGGGTTCCGAAGACGAATTAATCTTTTTGATATTTACAGGGAGTTAAATAGGTAAACCGGGTTATATGGATCCCGGACAGCGGATCTTCAAGGCATATGACCGGAGATAGAGTCCTGCTATCAAACATGGTTGAAAGAGCTGGCCCGATCGTCACCTTTGGAGATAACAACAAATGAATGACTACACGATATGGCAAGTTAAATACTGGAAATGTTATCATTGAAAATGTCTCTTTAGTGGAAGGACTTAAGTATAATCTACTCAGCGTCAGTCAATTCTGTGATAAAGGATACAAAGTAAACTTTATCAAGGAGAAGTGTTTAATAACTCATTCTAAAGATGAAAAACTAGCCTTATGGGGAGTAAGGAAAGGAAACTTATACATAACAGATCTCAACTCAGGAACTGCAGATGAACCAAACTATTTTTATTCAAAGGCTTCATCAGAAGAAAGCTGGCTATGACCCAAGAAACTCTCACATCTGTACTTTAAAACAATGAACTCTTTAGTCAAGAGGGATTTGGTGAGAGTACTTCCTTCGATGGAATTTACACAAGAATTATTATGTGAAGCATGTCAGAAAGAAAAGTCACAGAAAGCAAGTCACAAAGGCACATACACTACAAATATCACTGAACCACTTCAACTCCTACACATGAATTTTTTTGGTCCAGTAAATATTATGTCTATGTCAAGAAAGAAATATGACTTGGTGATTGTAGATGACTTCACAAAGTACACATCGGTTTTATTCTTGAACTTTAAGGATGAAACTCCACAATTGGTGATTGATCATGTAAAGCTGATTGAGTTAGATTCAAAGTTACCTGTTCGGGCAATCAGATCAGATAATGGAACAGAATTCAAGAATGAAGTTATGAATAACTTCTGCTCAAACAAGGGGATAACAAGACAATATTCAGCACCAAGAACTCCACAATAGAATGAAGTTGTAGAAAGGAAAAATAGAACCCTGATTGAAGCTGCGGTTAAGTGAATCAAGGTTACATATCTACTTCTGGGCTGAAGCAGTAAATACAACATGTTATACCCAGAATTGAACTCTGATCAACAAAGATCATATGAAGACTCCCTATGAATTAATGGCTGGCAAGAAACCTTAACTCAAGTACTTTCATATATTTGGAGCCAAATGTTATGTATTGAAAGATGCAGATGAACATCGTGGAAAGTTCGAGGCCAAGGCACATGAAGCTATTTTTGTCGGTTATTCAAGAAGAGCATATAGGGTGTACATAATTGATCTGTACCAAGTAAAAGAAAGTGTCAATGTTACTTTTGATGACACTAAACTCCCAAGTATCCAAACTGAAGATTCTTCTAAGTCATTGAAACTTGATAGTCATCCAGACTCAGATTCAGATAGTGAAGAAGAACCTGAAGCTGAAACAGGAGATGATAATGGAAATAATGATGATAATGATCTAAGTAATAGTGGTGGAAATAATGGAAACACTGGAGATACTACTAATACTAGTGGTGGATCAACAAGTACTCCAGGAAGCAATTCAGAGAAAGATGGTGGATCGACTGGCAGAACACAATATCATAATGAATACCAAGGCAAATCATCAAGATCAAACCTACTAAGGGAAAGGATATGGAGCAGAGATCATCCTTTTGAATTGATCATAGGTGATCCAGATGTTCGAGTTATAACCAGAAGTGAAACTTCAAATGAATATTTATTTTCAATTTTTCTATCTGAAGAAGAACTAAAGTAGATTGAAGATGCATTAACTGATCCAGATTGGGTTTTTGCCATGCAAGAAGAGCTCAATCAGTTCGAGAGACAAGAAGTCTGGACACTAGTTCCCAGGCCTAAAGATAGATCTATTATTGGCATGAAATGGGTATACAGGAACAAGTTAGATGGTGATGACATTGTTACAAGGAACAAAGCCAGACTGGTGATAAAGGGTTACTCCCAGGAAGAGGGAATTGATTATGATGAGACCTAGGCACCAGTTATAAGACTTGAAGCCATCAGGATATTTCTGGCATTCACAACACATTTTAATTTTAAAGTCTATCAAATGGATGTGAAGAGTGCATTTCTGAATGGAGAGTTAGAAGAGAAAGTATATGTGGAACAACCCCTTGGCTTTGAAAATTCAAAGTTTGATGATTTTGTGTATTTTCTATTCAAAGCTCTCTATGGACTCAAGCAAGCACCGATGACATGGTATGATACTCTTTCTGAGTTTTTACTTGAAAATAGTTTCATTAGAGGTGTAATAGATAAAACTCTATTTTATAAATTGCATGAAAACGATATGATATTTGTCCAAGTTTATGTTGACGATATTATAGTTGGTTCTACTAACGAAAACTTGTACAAAAGATTTGCTAAGTTAATGCAGAGCATATATGAAATGAGCATGATGGGTGAGCTATCATTCTTCCTTGGACTACAAGTAAAGCAAAAAGAAGATGAAATTTTTATTTGCCAATCAAAATACGTAAGGGATCTTCTAAGGCAATTCAATATAGAAGATTCTTCACCGGTAAAACCTCCAATGCCAACAGCCACCAAGCTTGACAAAGATGAAACTGGTAAGAAAGTTGACATCACAAGCTACAGAGGTATAATAGGCTCATTATTATATCTAACTGCTAGTAGACTTGATATAATATTTGCAACATGCTTATGTGCAAAGTTTGAATCTGATCCTAGGAAATCTCATCTTATAGCTGTTAAAAGAATTTTTAGATATCTGGAGGGTACACCAAATCTTGGAATTTGGTACCCTAAAGATACAGGTTTTGGTCTAATAGGCTATACAGATTCAGATTATGCAGGGTACAGGATGGACAGGAAAAGTACTTCTGGAAGCTGTCAGTTTCTGGGAAGTCAGTTGATCTCCTGGTACAGCAAGAAATAGCACTCAGTGTCTACCTTGATAGCCGAAGCAGAATATATTACGACAGGTAGCTGTTGTGCTTAGATCTTGTGAATAAGGAATCAACTAAATGACTATGAACTTGCGTTGAACAAAATTCCTATTTTCTGCGACAACACAAGTGCTATAGCTATTTCCAATAATCCTATATAACATTCATGAACTAAGCACATAGACATAAGGTATCATTTCATCCGAGAGAATGTCATGAATGGAACTATGGTGTTACATTTTGTACCCACAGAAGATCAAATTGCTGACATCTTCACGAAACCACTTGATGAATCCACTTTCTCTAAGTTGGGTAGTGAGTTAGGGATATTAAACATGAATTGATTATTGCTGAATTTTTTAAATTGCATATTTAATTTTAAGCAATCCTTGTAAATATACTGTATATATTCCTTAAGGATATCAAAAACAAATAAACAAAATGAAAAAGAAAACTCAAAAAAAAATTTCTCATTTTTGTATAGTTTATTCGATTGGCATCCATACTGTAAATATATTTTATATCGTTTTTGTTTTCAAACTTTTAGTATCATTATTTCTATATATATGTGTGAAAGTTTATTTTTATTGTCAAATATAAGTTGGCATCATTATTTTTATTTTTTTAATTCTCTATACATATATAAAACAGTGCTAATTATTTCACGTTACTTTTGAGAAGTAGGAAAGATCTATGAGCTTGATCAACCAACAGTTTCTAACAGTTAGATCCTAATCATTAGAATCAATCTCTATCCAAGATTTTAGAACTAAACACACAAACACTATCACATCCATCTCTCTTACCATTAAACAGAATACCTAATTGTTAAGAATGAGGGAGTCAATGCCTTTAGTGCATTTTATAAGGTTGGTTATGTGAGTGAACCAACAACTCTGTCTCCAAAAAGGTGTTTCTAATATATAAAAATTGTGACAACTGTTAGCTCATTTGTGTTCTCTTAAAAGGGTACAGACTTGGAAAAGACAAGAGCTTTACTAGGTTCATTCTTTCAATAGAGTGAGTCTATTGAATTCAGCCTGTCAGCCAAGGCTACTAAATGAGGAGTTAATTTCATCTGACATTTTCAAGAAATCACAAATAATTTTTTTTATTTTTAAGGATCAACAATTGGTATCTAAAAGGGACCAGCAATTGTGACCAAGAGGGAGCAACTGGAATGTCACATGAAGGATGAATTGACGGAAGCAATTATTCTAAACTTTCATATCAAGAAAGGAAGGATGATTGATGATTCTGACTGAATCAACATGCCTTCACAGGTGACAGGAGGAAACTTGAATCATTTGCTACATTATAGATCCTTGTCTCCCTCCCTCCCCAGATGGAACATATCTGGATTCCTAACGGAACATATTATCTTAGATGATCAGCAACTCACTGAATCTATTCTTGAAGCAATTCAGTTTTTAAAGTCAAATATTTTAATACATTCAATTGGGGATGGGGATTTATGAAACCCCATTGCACCACCAGCGACCTCTCTTGAAGGGGCTATGGTGATTTTTCCTGCAGGTATAAAAAACTATGTCATCCGTACTAAGAGAGAAATAGTGTTGTGAGAAAAGAGTGAAACACAAGTAAGAAAGAGTGAATATATATATTCTATGAGCGAAACACTTAGAGAGTATATGAGCGAAACACTTGTAAGATACACAAAGTAAAATCACACACAAGCACAATTACCAAATCTCATTCCCAATTCCCTGTTACAGATTTCTAATGTTACTCAACTAAGGGGGATGAAATTTCTTCTGAAAAGGATTACTCACCTAAGGGGGAGAAGTGTTGAACAAGATCCAAAGGGGAGAATTGATGAACAAAAGAGGATTACTCAACTAAGGAGGAGAAGTGTTTAAAAGAAAATGGGTATATAACAACATGCTTGGATTGGATAAAACTAATGATTATTTATTAGTTCTTCTATTCCATTTGATTTTAGAAGATTCTTGTATATAGGATTAACCAGATTTTTTAAAATACATAACATGTCATAGTTTGTATTTTTTATATCTGCGATGGTTTAATGCTGTATGTATGCCATGTCTATTACCTCTATTAAAATGGTTGGATAATTCAAGTAAGGGGAGAATGAATTCACCTTGGGAGAAAAGGGAAGACAGGAGTTGGAGAAACATAGGAGGAGTGGTAATGAGAGGAGAACAAGGCTACATCCCTACCATCCTAAGAGGGAGTAGTGATGAGTCTGAGAAATGAAGATAATAATACTTGTATAATATGTTCAGTGCTAGAGGAACAATCATCTTTCATTTCTAGTTTACTTATGAAATCTGGAAATGTATTATATAATCCAGAAAATACTTTATTATTTATAGTTTTTACATGTTGCATTACTTTCTTAGTTGTTAGTTGAGTTATCATCTCGAAATTTGTGTGTTAAATGTTTAACAATAAATAGGGGGAGATTGAAAGGCATATGACTAGGCCTATTTGTAATAATTAGATGACAACTCAACTTAGATAAGAAATAGTAATAAATAATAAACACAAAATAGGAATCAAGACGAAGACAGTCAACTAATCACAAAGGATCTAAGTATCAGAAGTATTTTTATGGGATTGCTACTCAACATTTCAAGAAGTTCATTAATATGTTCAAGCATCAGTGAAAAATAAAGTGATAGTGTTTCATAAGAGTTCAGAAGATATAAAAGATTTCAAGTGGTTATTACAGAAAGAATCCAGAAGAAGAGGATAGGTAGTAAAGCCAAATAATGATAGAAGGCCACAACTTAAAAGTTAATAACTGGAGAATATTTATTAGTATGGCACAAATGAACCAGACAGTACATTTGTGTGTCAAATAAAATAATATTTATTCTTCAGTTAGTTCAAGTGATTTTATGACAGAAGACAAAGCAAAGACGGAAAAACTTCGAAGATGACTACACGGTTATACAAGTCAAGATAGTATTTTAATTCTACTATCAAAAGTTAATTGATTATTTAATTTATCTAATTAAATTAATTCAATTAGAATTTAATTTAATTTATAAATTAACTAATTATATTAGGTAGAATTAATTTATTATAAAATATATGACTCAGTATGATTTTTAATATAATTTAAATGAATTTTTAATAAGTCATACTTAATTTTATTAATAAAAATCATACCAATTTTTATTAATAAAAGTCATACCGATTTCTATTAATAAAAGTCATTCCGAGCTTTTTAATAAAAGGTCATACCGATTTTTTTTTGGACCTAACAATTGGTATCAGAGCTTGTTGATTGAAATTACAAATCAAGATCCAAAAATAGTTTTTCGAAAAAGTGCATTTTTAGATCTAGAAAAATTTATATTGAAATTTCTTTATTATTAAAGAAAATTCAATTTCTAATTTTTCAAAGATTTTAAGTTCACTAATTTTAAGAAGACTATCAATCATCAAGAATTCGAATTAAAATTTTATTTATCAAAATTTTATTTTTATTCGAATTGATTTTAATTTTTAAGAAATTAATTATTTATTGAGATTTAAAATTCTTCACGACCATGAGTACCCAAAAACTTTGTAACATCAAAATCTCAGCCTTTGATAAAAATGAATACATTTTATGGAAGAAGAATATGTCCACTTTCATCAAATCAGCTAATTCTCAATACATGGGAATTTTGGAAAATGTACCCTATGTACCTCAGAAGCTGACACCAGAAACAGTCACAGATGACGGCGAACGGATTCCTCAAGGATTTACCCCAAAGGAGCCTTCAGAGTACACTAACACTAGAAAAGATCGAGTTGCATGAGATAATCATCTTCAATGTATCCTAATGGATTCACTGGACACTACAATGTTGAATCAAGTGAGTAATTGCACCAGTGCCACACAAATATGGGATACGATTGATCTGCTAATGGAAGGTACAACAGAAGTGAAGGAGAACAGGCTGGATATTCTTACATCACAGTATGAAGCGTTCAAGTCACTACCAGGAGAAAGTATTACTCAAGTCTTTGAGAGATACAATAAATTGTTGAATGACTTATCACTGCATGGGAAGGCCTATTCACGAAGAGAGATCAACAGGAAATTCATGTTGACACTACCAGTACACCTGGAACACAAATGACATGTCCATTGAAATTCTATATGGGAAGCTCAGGACTCATGAAATGGAGCAAGAGCAGAGATAAATCATTTATGGGTCAGGTACAGTAGACAGTAAGAATACAACACTGTTAAAAACTACAACACCTATAGCCAAGGATTTGGCTGTGATAGAGACCAGCTCAGTAAAGCCTGTTGTTGAGATAGAAGAGATTCTAGAAGCTGAAATTTCAGAGAATGCTCAAGCAGGTAATGAAGATGACTTCTACTCAATAGAAGAACTTGAACACTTGGAAAACAAGACAATGACCTATATGGAAGGAAAGTTCAAGAACCTCAGGTTTAGGAGGAACCCTAAGTACAAATTCAAGAGTAACTCAAGTAAAAGTGGTTCCAGTTTCAGAAAAAGCAACCGAGGTGGTTCGTCTTCAGGGTCTTACAGCAAAGGAAGTTACAAGACGGGGATGGTAGACCGTAGTAAGTTCAAGTGCTATAACTGTGATGAACCCGGGCATTTTGCTACAGAATGCCGAAAGCCTAAGCTAGGAAAAGAAAGAAAGGAGTCGTATGACGAACTTAAGCAAAAGTATGATGCACTGGTAAAGAAGCATCAGGGTAGAGCTTATATAGCTGAGAGAAAGAGCTGGGATGACTCAGACAATGATGAAGAGGAGACATATGGAAATGTTGCACTAATGGCAGACTCTTCAGAGGAATCACCTCAGTCATCCAAGGTATCATTTCTTTCCACAGTTGATATGTCTAATTCTGATTATAAGAAAACTGTAGAAGATCTTAGTGTAGAAATGTTTAACATCCACACAAGCATGCTAGCATCTGAAGAAGAAAATGCTAAACTAGTTCTAAAGAATAAAATGCTAGAAGCAACAAATGAAGAACTAGAGCTTGCATGTGTTAACCTAGAAGATCTGAAACAGAAGATAAAATATCTATAGAATAGAGACAAATGCAACCAGGACGTAGAAACTGCGCTTAGGAATAAAATTTCTGAGTTAGAGTTAAAACTTCAGGCTTATAAGAAATATGCTAATCTTGTTAAGGAGGCAATAGATAAACAAGTCATAGGTCAGAAAACAGGAATAAGATTTGACTATTATAAAAAGGAAGGAAAGAGACATGTGGAATCAATTGATGAAGAAAGTCCTGTGAAGCAAGATTTTCCACATGTGTTAAAAAATGTTGCTAAGCCCCTATACAAGAAGTTTGTCTTCGAACCCCTAGATGAAGAACAAATGTTAATGAAAGAAGAAATTCTTGATGAGGATCAAAAGAAAGAGGAAGTAAGTAAAGAGGAGTTGCCTAAGAAATCTGTAAAAATTGTAGAACCTAAGGAATAGACTAAAAGTAATTTAGGCAACAAGGATGAAAAGAAGAAAGCTAACAGAAATGGCAAGATAGGTGTTAACAAGAAAAATGATTATGCCTATTCTCCTAAAGCAATTAGGAAAGTTTGTAATAATTGTAATTCTACTGGTCATCTTACGCTTGCATGCAAAAAGATAAATGTAGTAAAAGAAGAAACTCCTAATGTGCCTGCCATGTCTATCCCGCACCAACCATGTGGTAAAGTAGGTTGCATGCCATGTACTTTCAACATCATGTCTACATACATAAACTTAATGAATTCATCATCTAGTACTTGCATGAATACATATGTGAACATGAATAGAAAACATGTTAGGGCAAAGACTGCTAGTCCTCCTAAGCCTAGGAAGGAAGCCCCTGTCCCTAAGCCTAAAGATATTCATGTCAAGGCTAAACCAAAGGGCAAGGGCACAGTCGATGAGAAAGACAAGGACCAAAAAATTTCTGCAGCTAAATCTCTTTACTTATCTAAGCCTCTTGGACCCAATCAAATTTGGGTGTCAAAGAAGAAGTAATCAATTTGTGGTTGCAGGGCATAGCAAAGAACAAGCGAGTCATGTGGATTCTCGACAACGGCTGTTCAAGACATATAACTGGTGATAGGGCCCTGCTATCAGATGTGATTGAGAAAGATGGCCCGATAGTGACCTTTGGAGATATGAGCATGGGATTCACAACGGGATATGGTAATCTGGAAATTGGAAATGTTATCATAGAAAATATCTCTCTTGTGGATGGATTAAAACACAATCTTCTAAGTATCAGTTAGTTCACTGACAAGGGCTTCAAAGTAACTTTTGAAAAAAAAAGATGTGCAATCCAAAACAGGAAAGATGCGAAGCTTGCTCTTCAAGGAGTGAGAAATGGGAATCTTTTTGTGGCTGACTAATTCTCTGCAAGCAAAGGCGAAGCTCAATGTTTTTATAGCAAAGCTTCAACAGAGGATAATTGGTTATGGCATAAGAAACTTTCACACCTAAACTTTAAAGCAATGAACTCTTTATTCAAGAGGGAATTGGTTAGAGGCTTACCTGAGATGGAATTCTGTCAAGAAGGTTTGTGTGAAGCATGTGAAAAAGGGAAGTCAAAGAAAGCATATCACTGAAGCAAAGATTTTTCAGACATTATTGAACCACTGCAACTTTTGTATATGGATTTATTTGGCCCAGTAAATGTCATGTCTATGCTAAGGAAAAGATATGCACTAGTAATTGTAGATGACTACTCCAAGTACACATGGGTGTTACTTCTAGCCTCGAAGGATGAAGCCCCTCTAACAATCATTGATCACATAAAGAAGATAGAAGTAAAAGCTGGTTTGCCTATCAGAAAAATAAGGTCTGACAATGGAACAGAATTAAGAAATGTAACCCTGAATGAATTCTTTGTTGAAAAAAGGCTTTCAAGACAATACTCAGCGTCCAGAACTCCACAACAAAATGGAGTAGTAGAAAAGAAGAACAGAACTTTGGTTGAAGCAGCAAGAACAATGCTGAATGAAGCTAAGTTACCTCTATACTTTTGGTCTGAAGCAGTCAACACAGCTTGTTATACTCAGAATCGTACCCTGATTAATAAAGATCATGATAAGACTCTGTACGAGATAATGGCAAACAAGAAACCAACACTGAAATACTTTCATGTGTTTGGAGCAAAGTGCTTTGTATTGAAAGATGATGAGCATCTAGGAAAGTTCGAATCCAAGGCTCATGAAGGCATATTTCTTGGCTATTCTCTGGAATCTAAGGCGTACAGGGTTTATGTGATTGAACACAAGAAGGTCATTGAAAGCATGAATGTAACTTTCGATGATCTCAAGCTCCCAAGTCTACAAAGAACAGACGACACTGAAACTCCGCAGTTTGAAATCTTGAACTCGGATGAAGGTGAAATGGAACCTGAAGCTAAAATAGAAATACAAGTACTAAATGAGAATATCAACAATGATGATTCTGACCCTATTAGTGGAAACAGTGGAAGATTCACAGAAACTACTAGTAGTGGAAGAGAATCTCATTCTCAACCAAGCAGCAGCTCAGGGGGAGTAACTAAAGGATCTACTAGCAGGACTCGGCACTTCAATGATAATCAAGCTGAATCATCTATGACACTTCTGCCTAGACATAGGGTGTGGAGTAGAGATCACCCCTTTGATTTGATTCTAGGAAATCCAGACGCTGGAGTTCAAACTAGACGTGCTTCTTAGAATGAATGTTTATTATCTAGATTTATCTCTGAAATAGAGCCAAAGAAAGTGGAAGAAGCATTGGAAGATCCAGATTGGGTAATAGCTATGCAAGAAGAACTCAATCAGTTTCAGAGACAAAAAGTTTGGAAGCTGGTACCCAGGCCAAAGAACAAGTCTATAATTGGCACAAAGTGGGTATTCAGAAATAAACTGGATGAAGATGGCATTGTTACGAGGAACAAAGCCAGACTGATTGCTAAAGGTTACTCTCAAGAAGAAGGAATAGATTATGATGAAACATATGCACTAGTGGCAAGGCTTGAAGCTATCAGGATATTTCTAGCATTCGCAGCACATTCCAACTTTAAAGTTTATTAAATGGATATGAAGAGTGCATTCCTGAATGGAGAGCTTGAAGAAAAAAGTGTTTATGGAACAACCCTCAGGGTTTGAAGATCCAGAATTTGCAGATTTTGTATACTTCCTCTTTAAGGCACTCTATGGCCTAAAGCAAACACCTCGAACATGGTATGATACTCTATCTATATTCCTACTTGAAAATGGTTTCACTAGAGGTGTCATAGATAAGACTCTATTTCATAAAATGCATAAAAATGACATGATATTAGTACAATTATATATGGATGACATTATATTTGGTTCTACTAACGATCAGTTGTGTAGTAGATTTGCTAAGCTAATGCAGAGTAGGT
The DNA here is from genome assembly GCA_028671895.1 of Oenanthe sinensis. Lineage (NCBI taxonomy): Eukaryota > Viridiplantae > Streptophyta > Magnoliopsida > Apiales > Apiaceae > Oenanthe > Oenanthe sinensis. The sequence goes on from CM053806.1 coordinate 27,143,928, forward strand.
ATGAAATGAGCATGATGGGAGAGCTGAATTACTTCCTTGGACTTCAAGTAAGACAAAGGAAAGATGGAATCTTCATTTGCCAGACCAAGTACATCAAAAATCTTTTGAAGAAGTATGGTCTTGAAGATGCATCAACAACTAAAACTCCAATGACAACTACCACTAAGCTTGATCAAGATGAACCTGGTAAGAAGGTAGATATCACAAGCTACAGAGGTATGATCGGCTCATTACTTTACCTAACTGCAAGTAGGCCAGATATTATGTTTTCTACATGCTTATGTGTTAGGTTCCAGTCTAACCCTAAAAAATCACATCTTATAGCTGTGAAATGGATTTTTAGGTATCTTAAGGGAAGTCTGAATCTTGAAATTTGGTACCCTAAAGATACAGGTTTTGACCTTTTTGGCTATACAGATTCTGATTATGCAGGTTATAGGATTGATAAAAAAGTACATCAGGGAGTTGTCAATTATTTGGTAGAAGATTGGTGTCCTAGTATAGCAAGAAGCAGCACTCAGTTGCAATGTCGACAGTCGAAGCTGAATATGTTGCTGCTGAAAGTTGCTGTGCACAAATTCTGTGGATAAGGAACCAACTTCAAGACTATGGACTGTTGCTGAACAAAATTGCAATATTCTGTGACAACACAAGTACCATAGCCATCACAAACAATCATGTTCAACATTCAAGCACCAAGCACATTGATATCAGGTATCATTTCATTAGAGAGCATGTCATGAATGGTACTGTAGAGTTACATTTTGTACCTACAGAACAACAAATTGCAGACATCTTCACTAAACCACTGGATGAAATCACTTTCACTAGACTGGTTTGTGAACTTAAGATGTTAAATTCTACTAACTAATAAGTTAGTAATCAAAAACTGCAATTTGAAGCTGAAAAATTCACTGGTTAATTAATGTTCATATTTTTAGGACTTATGAATTTATTTACCAAATTAATTTCTAGTTAATAGGATTATTTATTAGATAAATACCTTGTGTTTAATTTCCAGTTAATAGGATTAATTAATTTCCAGTTAATTTATTTACCAAATTAATTTCCATTTAATAGGATTAATTCACTGGTATTTATTTAATTTTGATCTTAGAAAATATTTTAAGTGCTTGTATTTAAATGATAAATTCTTGGCACTTAATATATTTAAATATTGTTTGAAATTATTTTAAATAAAAAGGCTGAATATTTATATTTATTCTTATATTTATAATAAAAGTAAAATAATAAGAAGCATAATTTATTTATGATAATAATTTTGACGATTAATGTTATTATTGTTATTAATAAATATGTTTTGAAATAATATTTGTGAGTAATTAATTATTATTGATTAATTATACAAATTATTCATAAATATTATTTATTTAAAAGTAACAAAATCAAGGAGCAACTTGAGATTTTACAAGTACTTTGTGGCGTTTAAAGTGGTTAGTGGCGCCTATACAGTGGTTTGATTGTATAGGCGCAACATAAAATGAACTCTGTACTTGGAAAATTTGCTGAAAAGTTAAGTGGCGCCTATAGGATTTTGTTGCGCCTACACAGTGATACCACTGTAAAAGCGCAATAAAATACTTGAAGATTTTGTTTGCAATTTTAGTGGCGCTAGTTAATTTTTGTGGCACCAACACAGTGAACACACTGTGGAGGCGCAACAAAAAGTATACTAGTAATTTAGTTGCGCCAGTTTATTTAGTGGCGCCTACACAGTGCAATCACTGTGAAGGCGCAACATAAGCACTTAGAAACAATTTGTTGTTTCTTTTGCTCCTATATATATATATGTATTTTTGTTGCGATCCTTATCATTACTTACAGTATATACACTCTTGAAGGCGCAACAAAAAGTCTCAGATTTGCAAGTTTTAATCGACATAAACTAAGCCAATTTGTTGTCCAAATTTTAATCTAAAACAAGATTTGTGAACCCCACAATCATTTCTATCATTTGCAAGTGGTCCCTTTGATTGTGTTCAAGTTTCTAAAATTCACATTTTGTTCAAAATCGAATAAAAATTGTAATAAAATTAAAGTGTGTTTAAAATTACTAGGAGTTATTCACATTTTTAATTTTTAGTCACTCCAAGTAATTTTAATTTATTAGGGTTTTATTCCATTATTCTTAATTAATTCGATATTAATTAGTAATTTTAATTCGTAAAAATTATCTCTCAATTTATTAAAATTGAATGTAATTTTGATATTAAAAAGACTAATTATTTATCCATTTTAGTAAATGATTGGAATGAAGCAGGGGAGTTGGGTAATTGGGCTAGGTTTTTAAATGAACATTCTATAGTCTGGTACGCACTAACGACCTCTGTTCCTTTGAATAGAAATTTATTAAGACAGGTTTACAGGTCTGCTCAGGACACATCTGCTAATGGAATCTCAGCCTTTACATGCAAGATTCAGAAAAAGAAGGTGTGAATAACTGAGAATGACATCAATAGAGCACTTTAATTCCCAACTGAATATTTTGAAGATGAACCATCATAGGCAAATCTGAACAATTTCTTCATATTCCTACACTGCACCAGAGTAAACAATAATCTTCCAAAGAAGATTTACAAGAATCACCTACCCAAGGAGTGGAACTTATTTTTCAACATTTTGTCTCATTGCTATGCACCAAAGACAGGTGGCTTCCACGGAATTACAAACTTCAACAAGGTGATTGGATATGCAGTGGCTTCTGGGTCAAGAATCAATTTTATGAAGATGATCATGAAGGAGATCCTATATAATCAGGCAAAAATGGAAAATTTCTGTCTATATCCAAGATTTCTGCAGCTGGTGTTGAACCAAGTACTGACTGCTGATCAACTACAAGGGTTTCAGAATAGTTCATTTGAAGAGTCACCTTCATTCCAGTTCAAGACAATTCTGTTGCTACAGAATGAGACTGACTATCCCAACAGGTATACTCCTGCCCCGATGAATGACCCTATCAGAGATTTCTTTGATCTTCTTAGACAGGGTGATGAAGAAGAAGAAGTAGTAGTAGAAGAAGAAGAAGAAGAAGAAGCTGCAGAAGAAGTAGAAGCAGCAATCTCTGAAGAGGAAAATGAAGCTGAAACCTCAAGTGAATTTGGAAACTCAGCAGCATCAGAAGAGCAAGAACAAAGCTCTGAAAAAGAAGATGAAATTATGGAAGAAGCTGGTTCTGAACAGGAGCAAGAACAGGTTCTTGTAGAAAAAGAACAAAGGAATAGCCCTGAAATTCAAACAGAGGAGATAGTTGTTGAGGCAGAAGTGGAAGAGCCTCAGACTACAGAAGTGTACATCCCTAACATTTCTGATGAACAAATGGATGAAGGTACACTTCTTGACTTTGACTTCTCTGCTTTTCTAACTGGTGAATTTGTCACAATATCTCATACTGTGCCTCAAATGACAATGCACACACAAGAGCCCTCAGTGGCCTTCGAAAACTTGGTCAAACCCAACCAGTTCTAACCACTACCATAGAACAACAAACACTCCCTTCATTTCCTAAAACAAGAAAATGAACCATTGATTTAGATGATAGGGAGTCCCTATCGAATCAGAAAATTATTGAAATATTCCCTACAGCTCCGCCCTCTCTAAAACGACGTAAAATGAATTTTAAACCTAGGGCAGCTGTGAGCCAGGAACCTGATTCTCCAATCTCTGACGACATTCTCTTTCTTCGTAACCTCAATTCTGAAATTGACAAAATCCTGAAAGGTACGAGGACAGAACAAGAGTTTGTAACAATATCCGCTACTTCAGTAGCTTTTACTGTTTTGGTTGATCCAATTCAGAATCTGTCTTCACAGATAGTTGGGGGCATCACTGACTCTAACGAGCCATTCATTACATTGTCAAATATGGTGACCCTCTGGACTTAACATCTCCAGATCCTATTCAGGATGTTTACCCTCCCCAAAAGGGTGACGTGGAAAGGCAACTCTCCCATAGAAGGGAAGAGGTCTCCATTCAATGAGTAGCTGTGTCAACAGCATCACCACTTCAAGTGGAAGTGCCTTCACATGCGTCGAGGGGCACCAAAGGCTCTCATTTGGCAATCACTACATTGCCTGAGGTGGTGACCCCCCTGGAAATTCCAAGTCCAGCTCCTACATAAGAGGTCCTCCCCACCTTACCAGGTCAGACGGAGGGACAACACACCCATAGAAGGGATGTGGACTCTATTCATAGAGTATCTGCTACTTCGGTAGTAGAACTTGTTCAGGGTGTCTCTGAGCAGGTAATGCCTTCATTGGCTCAACCCCTCAGTTCCTGAAAAAGGAGTTCTCCCCACCCAAAGTGGTCCAGCAGAGAGGCAACCTACCCATAGAAGGGATATGAATTTTAATGCAGGTATAGAAGATCTAAGGGCTATTATGGAAATGAGTGAAACACTTAACCTTGATGATCTTGTGTTCCCTGACCCTGATTTCCCGAGTGTGAGAGTTGATGGTCGTGCACAAAGAGAAACAGTGAGGAGTGAGATACCCACTACCCAAATAAACACCCCACACATTGCACACACTGCACACAACCAAAGGATTCTAAATCTGGAGGCCCAAGTAACTGAAATTCACTACTCAAAAAGAAAGATCTTGGAAGTGCAGGAGTAACAGCGAGCGAAAATGAAAGAAATCAAAGATTTGGTTAAACAATTGCTGGCTTAGAGAATTCCTATTTCTACTCAATTAACTTCAATAACTCAGATTAATCTGGTCAGAAGGGAGGATAACCCAACTGAGGGGGAGAAGATAGTACAAAATAAAGTTATAGCTGAAATGATATTGGAGTATATAGCTTTGGGGGAGTCAGATATTTTCTTTAGACCTGGAGCTAGGCAACTTGAAGAAGGAGAAATATTTCAGCTCTATGTACCACTGGAGATTCCAATAGAGATTGAAATAGAGGAAACTGCAAAAGCAGCTGGAATAGATGTTGAGGAGGAGTTTGCTGAAGAATATGCTTTTGATAATGACTGTCTTCTAGTTGGTGTAGATGAAGTTGTTACTCAAGGTATAGATCAAGCTCAAGAACTGATGAAGAGAAAATGGAAGAGAGTACAAAATGTAATAGAAAGAAGAAATAGAATCAAGGACATTGAAGCAAAGGTTGGTCCTGGTTGGGATGAAGCAAGGAGTTTGCTGAAGAAGAAAGAGTTAACTCTTACTCAGAAGAAAGACAGAGAAGTCCATGATCTCTTCAGAACCATGAGGGAAAGATTTGAAGATATTCATGAATTCTATGTTATGCTATCAGAAGAGATTACAAGCGTGTAAGTAAGTGCATCCAAGTACGGGTGGAAAATGTTCTTAAATTCTACAACACTGGGGTCAAAGGTTTTGTCGATAAAGAGTTTTGAAAAGATAAACATTGTGGAGCTGTATGTGCTGAAAAGGAAAGTCATCTTTGGTGGGCATAAAACAAATGAGATACTAAGAAATATGATTGAGAAGAAAATTATATAGATCGGTGTCGAAGCATTTGAGAAGCCTCCGGTGGTCAAGTACTATAAAGCAACAACACTTCATAACCTAACTTTGTCTGATGAATGTATGGACTCAAATCATGCAATGTTCATGCAGTATGTGAAAGGGAGACTCAGAAGCAAGAAGAATAGAACATATGAAGATCTAAGAGCTGCTGAGTTAATCTACGCATTCAGGCTGAACAGAGCAATTAAAACTTCTGGAAGATATCTAATGGAGACAATCAGATATTACCAAGATCCAGTGTATGTAAGAAGAGGGGATGACACTAAAGTACTTGAAGCTATAAGAGATTCTGAACCTTACAATCAGATGGAGTCGAATGGAAAAAAATACTTCCTTTTCAAGAAGAACGAAGTGGATAAAAAGAAAGAGCTATTAAAACTGAGGAGAAATAATTCTGAAATTATCCGAAAAGTCCTTTCAAGGGTAAAGAGATCCACTGTCAAGTCAGACAAAAAGGCTTTGAGGATGATTGAAGATGTTCTAAGGGAGAAGCTGGTAGAAGAGTCGATGCATAACACTGACAGAGTCAAAGGTTTTCCAAAAAGGATAACAGTGTTCGTGTTTTCAAAGAGACAATCTTTGGCCTTCGAGTCAATCTCCAAGACAAACTCAACCGCTTTTCTCACTGAAGTTTTGAAGAAGCTAGAAGAACCACCTCTAGTCAATACTTTTGAAGTAGAATCTAGAGATATAGTAAAGGAAAGGTTGGAGCAGAAGGAGAAAGAGCTAAGAAAGCATTACTCCGAAACAAGATCTAAACACAAGCAAGACTCGGTACAAAGAAGCAGAAGATCATAGGATTATCTGTTCAGGCTAGAGGAACAAACTTCTATTGTACACAAGAAATTTGGAAATGTAAAATCTAATCCAGAATGTAATTAATATTATTTACTGTCTTTCTGCACTTTACTTTTTCTTGTAAATATCAGTTGAGTTATCCTCTCACAGGATTTGCTTGTCGAACTCTAACAAACAAATAGGGGGAGATTGTAAAGCATAATGTAATGTAGTATGTAATAGTGATAATGATAACTCAACTAAGGAACAAAGACATATAAATAATACTAATATGCAGCACAGGAATCCAAAAGGACATACAATCAGGAATCCTACATACAGCATTGCAGAGCATTCAAGATGAAAAAGTTTACTGAATGACAGCGAGAGAAGTTCATTAATATGTTCAAGTCTCAACAATAAATAAGTGTTCAGTAGATTTCAGACTAAAGATAGTGCAATGATTCAAGTATAGTTGTCAAAGGGTTTTAGTGATCAGAAGCAATGGAACAGTCCAAAGTTAGTCAGCTGAAACAGAATAGAAATCATGGGAATTCAATTCAGTGTTAGTCATTTGTGAACCAGACCAGTGCACTAAGTGTCAGCACAACAAGAAAAGTATAGTCTTGATTAATCAGAAGAAAATTAGTTGATCAAGCCAGAAGAGTGAAAATTAAGTAGTAATTACTTCAAGCACTTCAAGAAATATGTTAAGGCAAGTAGTATTGCATTTGGTGGCTCCTACACTCTTAAAGTACTCTAGAGGCGCCACAGAAGGTTAAGGGAAAGGTTTGTGGCCCCTATACACTCCATCCAGTGTGCAGGCGCAACAAAGAAGAATAAGGCGCAACAAACCTTGATCAAAAGCATAACTCAAGTAATATGAATGTTTGTGGCGTCTACACACTACTTCCAGTATGCAGGTGCAACAAAAGGCGCAACATAACTTGTTAGAGGCGCAACAAACTTCTAGAGGTGCAACATACTTCTTTATGGCGCCTACACACCTCCACCACTCTTGCAGGCGCAACAAAGGACTTGAGAATTGTTGGAAATCATTTTCCAAAAAGTCTACAAATTATATATGGGTGAAAATCAATATGGACAGTAAGGTATTCATTCATCTTCAACAAAAGAGATACATACGGGAGCTCCATTAAAGACAGTCATTTATATCACTCAACTGTATTTCTTTTGTAACCTTGATTGAACCCATTAAAGCTAATCATTTGATTAGAAGTGTAGCACCTCAGGGATTTAATAATACATTGTTATTTCCCCGAATCTTTGTGTTTCATTAACTGCCATTTTTATATCTTAAAAACACAAACACTTAATCCTCAATTAAATGAAAAATCTACCACAACATATTCAACCCCCCCTTCTATGATGATTTTGGACCTAACAGTTTGTCTTCTAATCTCTCTAAGAACAGTAATGGCACCTCAAAAGAAGATTACTTCCTCAACTGGTTTCATTTATGAGCAAAACAACTTCATAGCGTGTATGACTGTGGAGGATGTCCCATCAGATTTTCATCCATGGATGAAATTCCTGAATGAATGCAAGTTGTCAAAGGCTCTAAGTGAAGCACCCACAATTGTGTGTGAACTTGCAGAAGAATTCTGGAAGTTTGTAGAGATATCCAAGGATGGGAAGGTAATCTCTTACACTTGTAGAGGTAAGACATATACTCTTACTAGGATTATTGTTTCTGAATGCTTAGAAATTCCAAGCAATAATTATATTGTCATGCCTACTGATGAGGAAATTAGGAATATGTTTGCTGCAGTTAATTATACTGAATCAGAATACAGTCTAGGAGAGGTAGTTAAAAAGAATTTAAGAAAAGAATTGAGCTATTTCTTTGATTCTATTATTAAGGTATTTTCTGGAAAAATAAGTAATTTTGATGCTATTACTACAAGTATGCAATAAATTGCTTATACTATCCTGTTTGATAAATATTTTGATCTTAGCACCGCACCCTGCTCATAAATGAATTAATTACTAAATTAGGAAATAAAGCATCTAGAAAAGAAAATATTTACTTTGCTAGATTCATTATACTATTTATTCAAAATGCAATTAGAGATTTTGAAGTGACAGATACCATGGAGACAATGGAGCCCTGGACACAGAACAAAAGGATCTTCAAGGACTGGTGAAAATTAACTTACACCCTAAGTTGTGCCTCATATATCCTCCTTTTGCATAGGTATATCTCAAGAAACTTAATTTTTCTTTTACTTCCTCTGGTATCTCAATTCCTTTTCCTTCTGCAACAATGAAGGGAGTTAGAAATGCCCCCATCCCTCCTACCCAAGTTGCACAACCTTCCAAAAACAAATCTAAACAAACCACCTCAGTTGTTTCTCAAAAGATTATTGTTGTAAAAACTAAGAAAAGAAAAATAACTAAGGGGAGTGTGAAGGTGGTTGATAATGGTGAGAGAACTGGCCAATATCAAGAAAGCTAGAAGAATAAGGAAGGAGAGGTTGAGATTGTCCAGCCAGCCACTAGCCTAATCTCTCAACAGATTGAGGCTGTGATAAAGGATTTAAACATATCCCTAGTTGCACTTCTCAACAAGGTGTAGCTATTGAAAAGAGGTCTCAACAAAGACCATTTGATGGGGGTGAGGGACATAAAGTAATTCAACATTGCATAGGGAACACACACTTGCAAAGCCAAATGCAAATTTGGTGGAGCCTTCAGTTTCTTCTTTTGATGTGTCTCAGAATTTTCCTGAGGCACAACCCCACTCTCTATCTATTTCATCTCCTTCAAAATCCATTTCTTCAGAAACATTGTTGATTGACAACTTCAATGTTTCAAATTCACCCTCTTTGCAACTCAGGATGGAGCCATCACTCTCACCTGCATCACCAAATAAGGTTAACACCTTGGTTGATCAGGAAAACATTGAGAATTCTCACAAGTCAATGGATATTCCTCAATCAACTGATAATTTCCAACATCCATTGACTAGTTCACTTCCATCGATAGATATCCTTACATCCATCGACGAGCTTCAATCAATGGATATTCATCCATTGATGGATATTTCTTATCCATTGACACCTTCATTGCAATTCATGAATCATCCATTGAAACAATTCAAGTGGCCAATACTCTACTAGGATTGAGTGGAGTGGGTGAGGTGTGTGAGAGGCAAGGTTTGCATACCTTGGTAAAAGGAGAGAGTGAAATGAGAGGCCCTCAATTTCTTATGAGGTGGCAAAAAGAGAGGGTGTGAGCAAAGAGAGTTCCAGCTTAGCAGGTGATGCAAAAGGAGAGAATAGCGAGGGAGCTAGATGTGAGAATCCAGGATGAGATCCTAATGCAAAAATAGAGAGAAGAGAGTGAGAGAGAAAAGAATAGAGAGAAACCAATTTCACCATCTCATGAAACATCAACTTCTAAAACTGAGCAGGTTATAGCAGAACTCACCCAGGAGTTGGGGTTGGAGTTAGGGGAGATGGAGGAAATAGAGAATATGGAGTTCTTGCAGGATGTGCAGATGCCCACATGGAGGTGGATGATGAGATTGAATTCAATATTGATGCTAAAACTTTTCAACATGAAGATCCACAATATCAAGAATTGGCAGCAGCCACTAATCAAGAGGCTGAAAATATGTTGGGATTAGTGCAAACAAAAGAACAATTCAGGAGTGGCAAGGAAAATTTGGAAAGACAGCCTGATAATGTGTTTTATATGAATCCTGAAGATTTTGAAGATAGTTCTGATGATGAGTTATTGGAACCTGCAATGGCTATGGATGAAACTAGTTTGGCTGACACTGAAAAGGCCATAGTTTCACACTATAGGAGATCCATGGCTGAAGTAAATGTAGATGATCTTTTAGACAAAAGAATTCTCAACTTTTACAGAGACAACTTGAAGATCTAAAAGATGCATGTAACAAGTTCCAAGTATGAACTCAAGAAGATCAAGGAAGAAATTGATAGATCAAGGACATATTTTGACACCACTATTGATTCAAGACTCCGCCTCACAATGTTAACAAGAATCAAACAAAGGCTTGATACTGAGTCTACAGCCAAGGAAAAAGTAGTGGCATTGGAGAAAAGAGTGACTGCCATAGATGTTAACATGGAGCAAATTTTGAAGAATCAAGTCACTCAAATCAAATTTCTAAGCATACTATTGGATATTCTGAGCAAATTTATTTCTCAATCCTTAGCTCAAAAGCCTGTTGCTAATAACAAAAAAGGGAGAATGATGAGGAGTTAAGGAGGAGGGAGAGTGAAGTAGTTGAAGCTGTGATCAAGAATACATAGAATGCCATTTCAAAGAAAGATCCAAAGAAGGCATTGGCTCAATAAATTATAAGGCAGTTTGATTCAATTGCCAGCAAAAACAAGGAGATTGATGCACAAGAGCCAATTGCATTAATGCAAGAAATTCTTGAGGCAGTAAAGAAAGGAGAAATAAGGGTAGATAAAAGTAACTCACAGAATGGTGACAGAAAAGGGAAGGGCATTGCAATAGAAGAAGAAAAGAAGAAGAAGAATTCTGCCATGAGTGGAGGTGAGAAACTGTTGATCCAAGCAATAGTTATTGGTGAGAAAGAAAGGGAACAACAAGAGAAGTTACAAGAAGAATTAGCTATTCAATTGCAAAGGAAATTTGATGAGGAGGATAGGTTACTTAGAGAAGCCATAAGAAAGAAAGGTGAAAGGAGGCCAAGAATGAAACAAAGAGCAAACAAGCCTGTAGATGAACCAAAAACTTCTGGAGTTAAGAGGAAACTTTTTGTTGGTGAAAAGTGGCTAAGGAGGTAAAGGTTGAAAGTCAAATATTTGGGAGTGGTCAATCCAAGGATATAGAAGTGTTCAAATTCAAACATCAAAATTTTGTTTCAATCAAGGTTGAGGGAATGACTGTAATTAAAGGAGAAAGGAAGAGAGATATAGATCTACTTCACATAGACTATGAAGATGGGTCACATTCAATCTTTACATTTGATCAAGTCATGGAACAAGCCTATGGTGTCTTAAGGAAAATATACACAATGCTCAATAGGAAATATTATCTAACTGAAGAGCTAGGAAAAGCCATTATTGAGAAGATGAAGAAAATAAGGGAGACACCTCTTCAAGTAGAAAGGGATGACAGAATCAAGATTTGGAACCCTGAAGGAAAGAAGGTACTTCATGAACCATTCTACATAATGATCTACAAGGACATAGAAGGCAGAGAAAAATGCATTGATATTTGTCAGGAAATAGACAGATTGCCTAATCTGGAATTGAATCATCTTGCAAGCCAACTAGACTACAGGGTGAAGGATGAAAATATTTTGAAGGGATCCCTATAAAGAAAGATGAAGGAAAATGAAGATAAGATGAATGAATCAATGTAAAGAAAAAGAAGATAGAAGATTCAGACTCATCATCAAAATTATCAGAATTCATCTTTTACTGGTATGTGATCACTCTATCTCAAAAATTACTTTCATCAATATTGTAATTCATGCTAGAATGAAAATTTTAAGAGTTTTGTTATCATCAACAGAAAATTTATGCATATTTCACATATTCATAAATAGGGGGATATTGTTAGGAATTATGAGATTTGATGATAACAAATTACTTAGAATTATAATAGGGATTTAAAATTCATTGTAACTAGTCGATGGATATATGACTTATAAATATCCATTGACTAGGAAACCAGTTATCAGTTGAACCTTGTTAATCGACTGATAAATTAGATTGTAACATTTGATTCATGTTTCATTATCAATTGATTGTATTGCCTCAATGGATGTTGTGAAGTAGTCAACTAATGTTATTGACTTCAATTTATAGCTTCTCAACGGATGTGAAGAATGGCCGATCAATTATAAATATTCAAAGTCAGGATTCTCACAAATGAAGTGATCAACAGATATTGGAGTCGATGGATGAAGACACTACTCAACGGATAAAAGCTATTAATGGATAAAAGCTATTAACGGATAAAGGCAATCAACAGATAAATAATCATCAATGGATAGGGAGTCGATGGATAACTCAATTAGCCATCGATACATCAATTGATCAATGGATATCATATTCATCGATGGATGAGAAAAGGAGAATCAAATAATAAGCTTAACATCATTTATCAATTGATTAAGGTTTCCCAATTTAGTTAAAGGCAAAATGAATGGGAACTTTTCAGAAAATGAATCAATGAAAGACAATCATGTCAGGATTGTGAAGACTTTCAAGGCAACACAGTCTTCAAGGAATGGATCAAGACGAAGATATTTCCAGGACTAGACAAAGTCTAATGAAGATTGTGAAAGTAACTAATTTCTATTTTCATGTAAACATTGTAAAGTGTATTTTATAATGTTATCTGTCGATGAGAAATAGAAGTAGAAGAAAACTACTATATAGTAAGTAGTAGTCTATTGTAACAAAGTGTGAGTGAATGTAAGCATTGTAGTTCAAGAACAACACTTTGTAAGCAGCTTGGTAATTCTACCAAGATTATTTGAATGCAAAAACATACTAGTGGAAAAACCAATCCACTAGTAATTTTTATATTGTTTGTCTTGTTTTCAATATCATAAGTATTTCACTCTGAGTTCATTTAGTTCTATCTTAACCATACACTTCAAAATACACTAAAATCTTGAACAAACTCAAATCCGCAAGAATTAAAATTAATTCTTAAGTTTGTATTCAACCCCCCTTTTCCAAACTTCTTGTACTCAAGGGAAAATAAAAAAGAATACCACACGAGAATTTTTATCCTAGTTAGGACCACTTATTTATTGTTAACTAAATATATAAACCCCCTTAGTCCAGTCCCAGAGCACCTCCCCGGTCTCGAGGTTTTGTTATTTAAACAAACTCCTCAACGTAGGCGGAGAAGTCTTTACAACATATACATATTTATCTTGAACAATAATTCCATGTTACTTTCTCAAAATAATTTTACAAAAACCTACAAGACTTGTCTCGGACAATAACTCCCTGCTATCTCCTCAAGGCTGTTGTAGTCCTTTGTGTAGTATTTGTACTTGTAACAAATTACGGTCTTGGGTCTTAGATCGGGACTTGGGTCTTTTCTTTTCCTCACGGCGCAAAGGCAACTAACTCCCTATTAGAATGCCTAAGGCTTGGGTCTTAGAGCAAGGATCACCCCGCACAAGCGTAGAATACAATATCTACAAAAATCACCTTTCAAACAAAGAAAGAGTTTTTGTTAGGTCCCGAAGTATCGTAGAAGGGGGGTTGAATAAGATACTAACAATAATTTAAATTATTTTCGGAATTTGCGGATAAATAAATTATTGCTTCAGAGTGGGTTTGGCCATTTGTAGTGTTTAGGTGAGCTGCCTGCTAATTTTCTGTGTGTCCGGATAAATCAATTAGTTTCAAGAAAATTAGCAAGTAAATTATGGAGACAAGTTTCCGGGAATATATCTTTCATATATAAACCAAGAGGGGTGCTACACCCAGTTAAAAATATAACTGGCTTCCAAAGAATAAATTAGTTATTTGCTACTAACACAAAAATATTAGGCTCAGTTCCTATACAAATATATCTAAATTAGTACAAGGAAAAACTGAGTCCGTAGGGAGTGATATCTAGGAGCCCTGAGCATTTTTCGTTAAAGAACCGGGTCCTAATATCTGACCAGGAGCAAGGTATGGGTGTGTACAAATTGTTTCTTCTTGCTCCGGCCATGGCAGTAGCTCTCTACATATTTTTGTGTTGAAGAAGACAACTCTTCAATTATTGGTGTAGACTTTAAATCAAATAAAGTAGCTGCTGTAATTTGATTGGCTGAGGGATGAATGGGGCCAAGAAATATTTTGTTGCGCATAAATATTTTGTTGCGCCAGAGAATAAATTTTGTGGCGCCTGCACTAGAGTTGCCCTGTATAGGTGCCACAAACTTAGTCAAATATATGCCTTAGCTGATTTGAAAGTTTGTTGCGCCTCACATTTTTGTTGTGCCTGGAAGAGTGAATCCCCTGTGTAATTCAAAGTGGCGCCATTTACTTGCATTTTTCTGATCCAACTTTTGTTGCGCCTACACAAGGGGATACCCTGTGTAGGCTCCATAAACATTAGATTTCCTTAGAATTTTCATGTCGCGTGTAATACTTTGTGGCGCTTCACTATTCACATGGTCAAAGTGCAATTTGATCACTTCACTTTGACCTCCTTCTCATTCCTTGATTGAAGTTTACCAACTTCCATTTTTTGTATCAAAGTCTTGCCACATTACACCCTGTACCCTGAGCTGTTTCCGTTCTTTGACTGTAGTTTAGAAACTTTCACTTTTCGTACCAAGGTTGTGACACTTTGCACCCTGCACCCTCTGAGCTGTTTAGCTGTTTGGCTATTAGTTGTTTGCTTGTAGTCTCTACAAATCACTTTTCGTACCTTAATAAATAACCGTTCTTTCCAAGTACATTCTTTACCTTAACAATTCTTCTATAGTTAATACTCAGATTCCTTTCACAAACCGCTGACGCCTAGTGCAACTGGTCTGGTCCACAAACGACTAACTTTGATCCAGGTCTTCGTATTATAGCCTTACGTATATTGTTAAGTTTGAAGCAACTTCATTGCTTCGAACACTGACTGTCAATAAACACTGTAACTTCACTGGAATCTTTTCTGGTACTTAGACAACATCTCCATTACTACCACAATCTTGAATACTTCATTCTCTGTTCTTCACTGACACTTGAACATATAAATAAACTTCTTTCAGTGAGTATAACTCCAAGACTGCAGCTGTCTTCTTTAGCCTTTGTCTTTACCCTTCTAGTTTCCTATGCTTCGAACACTGTCTATTTTCAATCAATGCCTTTACACTGAAATCTTCTAGTGGCACTTCTACACTGAATCTTCAACACTTTTGAAACCCTAAAAGTCTTTAACCATTATTTTTCACTTGGGTTTGAACATATTAATGAACTTCTCTCAATGACCTGTAGTAGACTTCAAAACTTCTTCTAATGTCTTGATTCACTGTATTTGCCTTATCTTCATTTCTTCCTGATTTCTGTGTAGGGGTAGTATTATTTACCTGTCCTGTTCTAGTGTTGAGTTATCACGATTACTATTCGTACAGCTTCGTAATCTCACCAACAATCTCCCCCTATTTGATTGTTAAACATAGCAAACAAATCTCATAGAGAGGATAACTCAACTAACAACTAGAAAAAGTAATTGTCTGGGACTTGTAGATAATGCTACTAGTTATTCAGGATCACATACTGCATTTCCAGAATTCTTGAGTAACTGAAATGAAAGATGTTTATTCCTCTAGCACTGAACTGATACTCATATAGTATCATCTTCATTTCTGTCCGTTTGAGCTTTCTCTGCTTCAAAATCCTTCATAGTTTGAACTTAAAGAATTTATCATAAATAGAGCTTCATAAGAATCAATATTCCTGGGAACATCTTCAATAGAACATAAAACATAGCTCAAGTAATGTTCTCCCCCTGAGAATGTGATTCTTTTTCTTTTTCTTCTTCTCCCATTTAGATAATCAATGAAAGTGTCAATTCTTTTCTGTACATCCAACTTGGATGAGGAATCCTCTACTGAAAACTCCTTTCAGGTATAGGATACAGTTTCTTGATTCTCCCATATTCTGTTGTTGTCCCTCAGGATCAGAAAACAAGATTTTCTTTTTCTCTCTGTCGAAAATCTCCCCCTAAGGATATTAACTTCTTCCAAGGATACGAACCCCTTTTTCTAAGGATCTTCCCCTAAGGATCCATGATACGAACCCCTTTAGGATATTAACTTTTTCCAAGGATACGAAGATAAGACTTTATTAACTTCTCATTTTTCTTCCTATAACTTCTCCACCTTAGTTGAGGAATCCTCTAATGGCCCATCGTTTGAATGGTTTGTCTTCCAAAGAAGGTTCTCGTCTGTCATTGATCGGGAAAAATATAGTAACTTTTCTTTCAGAAGTAGTAAGTAGCAAGGGTAAGTGTTTGGTCTATGGTTTCCTCACTTCTACTATGTTCTGTTGGTGTTTAAACTCAAGTGTCGAGCACTTAGAAGTGTTTCACTCTTTCTCTCCCAAGCTCTCACTCAAGTGTATCTCTCCCTCACTTTCACTTAAGTGTTTCTCTCCATTACTTTCACTCTGCATTTCATATATAGCCTTCTATACCTGCAAGTAAAATCCGTCAATGCATTTATTCTTATCACCTGATTCATCAGAATGAACTGAATCACTATCAAGTGGAGAATTGCCTCGTTTAGGTGTTCTTGATCTATCATGCATAAGCACTGTCTCAGTACCAGACTCAATAGCAATTGCTAAATCACTGTCTAGTGGAGTCTCACCTCTTTGAGATGGGTTATCCCAAGATTTTAAAATCTGTTAGGGAATCCTGCCTTGTTCTATCAAGGAGTTGCCTCACACCTTCTCCGTAAATGGGAGGTGGACATTCCTTTTCAGGATCTGGAAATGTTCCTTCCAAGAGGAGCGACGTAGTAGACAATGTAATGAATGACAATTTAGAGCCTACGTTTCCCTCGTAACCCTGTGACGGGAATTTATATTAAATACCCTACTTGACTCATCCGAAGAATTCTTGTCAAGCAGTTGCCTCTCAAGCCCAGATAAATCTGAACAAGAGATCTCCCTTTCAGGATGCAAAAGATTAACTTCTGTTTGAGGTAGATACATTGGAAAATGTAGTGTATGGCTAGAGTTTGTATCTCCTCTAAATGCCTATACCTCTCACTGTACATGCCTTGCAACGTGTTCCTAGAATTTATCTGTTTAGGCTTACCATCAGCGTGAGTGCCAGTGGTGTGCTTGACTCATTACAAGATGCTCTGGCTGACGAGCGAATTTCAATGGACTCACCCTGTTGAGAGAATGAATCCAGAGACAGTTTTATTGCCTTTTCAACTCTGCATCCTTTTGAGAAGATGCAGATGAGCTTACAGTTACCTCAGTTTATATACTACTTTTCTTCTCTGGAGGTAGAGCTGTGGGTGCACTTCTGACTTCATCCTTATTTGCTGCATTAAGTGCAGTTTCTCCCTTATCAACCTCTAAATAACATAAGTTCCTTGTATCTCCAAGGGTTAATATATGGAAGTGGATGAATGAGTGTTTGGTACTAAGGCCTGGGTAAGATAGTGATGGGTTTTCAACCTCTTGGCCAGCTTCTGAAGCCACTGTGGGCTAATCGGAAAGAATCAATCAAGATTAAAAGATAATCACCTTAACATTCTAAAATATATTTTTCATCCTAAAGAAAAGGAAAAATATAATAAGGAATGGTAATGGATTGCATTAAAGCACTTTTAGTAAAAGAGTTTTGTCGGTTTTAAAGATTTATCATTTAAGAACATGATACCAATAGAAATTTTCTTTAAGATACTTATCTCATAATAAAACACGGGAAAGTGTATCAGAGAAAAATTATATCCCTTATGAATTTCTTATAAGGCAAACTTCCCATAATAAAACGTGAGAATTTATACCAAAGAAGAAATTCAACTCTTCTACCAAATTAAATCTTAATAAAATGACTCTTTTTCTTTATAACCTAAATACTATAAGTTTTGAAAATAATTTTGCAAAACATCTTTATCAGATAGAAGACAATGATTTTCCGACTCATAATGCAATTATGAGTTACATCATTTTCATCCACCTGATAGTATCCCCGACTTAAAATAAAAACATGACAATTGGGGTGAATGAATGCTTAACAATACAGCACTAGGCCTTCAAAGCAACAACTACTGTTTAGGTACTCTGAATCAATGTGAAACATACATTGAAACAAGTATTTAAAAACAAATCATTTTACAAGTGATTGGTACCTCAAAGTAAAATTAATTTCTCCGAATAAAATAGCAGTTATAAAATTTTTGCCACTTTAAAAAGAAAAATTAAGAGAGAAATCGGTTTTGAAAATATAGCATTTAAAACCAGCTTTGGAGAGAGGATAAAATATTTTGAGATTGGAGAAAAATTATCCGCAAGAGAAGTTTGATTCACACCCTAGGATTTAGAAATCAAAGTAGGGCTGTAAATCAAATGATTTTCAAAAGAGAAGTTTTGAAAAAGAATTTTGATGTTTTCTTATCTAAAACTGATAAAAAGATGAATGTATCTTCGAATAAAATATTTTGAAAAAGAAATAGACAAGAGTTTCTTTTTAATACATTCAAGTTTAAAATCCAGTCAAAGAAAAAAAACTAAATATACTAATACTACGGCTTTTTCAAACACCATTTTTTACTTAGAATACTAAGCAAATCCATTAGTATCAATATATCACTATTATTTTGTAATAAAATATTATTCAATTATCACAAAGTAATAAAAGAGAATATTTATACCCTGAATAATTATGCTGCGAATTTATTTTAATTTACTTAAATCATGGAACTAATATATCACTAAATTGTTTTATATCATCATAATTTAAATAAATAAAAATAAATTAAATACTTATATTGTACTAAACAATTACCAATAACATGCATATATACAAATCAAATAGACATATTTTTATTATTAGTGGTTTCAGATAAATAACTTGTATTATCACTAATATTAAAAATATCACAATTAATTGCACGTTGATACCAATTATTAGATATTTATCAATAATTTCAAAATGCAAGAAATTGTGCTTCTTATATTTTATCAAATCAAAATTATGAAACTGATAATCATTGAATTGCTTCACTCCATAATTTTAATAAAATAAAATAATTTCTCTAAATACTAAAATATTCATAAGATTGAATATTAGCATCTAACTTCCTACACTATATCTAATAATTGTCACTCTAGCATATTACAATTATACTCATAACAATTATTATTGATATATGTAAGCTCGAGAAAATAGTTGAATAGAAATTCACAAGTCCTTTAAATATAGACATTTAATACTTGTGATCCTAAATACAACTTCTCGCTAATAAAATCAAATTTTAGAAATATTTTCTAAGTATATAAAATATTGAGAGTTTTATACACATGACTTAGAAAATACTTCATCTTCCAATATTAGTGAGTTTTGAAATATACATTATTTATTTAGAACAGAAATTCTAAATATTGTCACTAATATCAAAAGTATCACAATTATTTGTAATAAAATATTTAAAACTATCACAGCAAAATATCAGAGCAATTAAGCAAGATATCATTGACTAATATTCATCAAATATTTAACATACAAATAATTATGCTGCTAACTTTATGCTAAATCATTTAACTACCACATATGCATGTACCATTGTAAGCATGATAATTAAACTAATAGCAAAAAGTATGAGGTACTGGATTTAAAAACAAATTCACAAGTCCTTTAAATAAGGAAAATTTAATACTTGTGAACTCATTTGAAACTTCATTGCAGATGGGATTTTCAAAAAATATGCAAATAAATAATATCCAAAATTCACTAACCAACTTAGACAAAATGAATTCATCAAGTTGTTTAACAAATATCTACAATTTATTCTACTAAGGACAATCTCAAAAGAAATGATACCTGGTGTCTATGCGCTTGTTCCATACGTGGTGTGAGGAGATGAACAGAGTTGCTGGAAATAATGACAGCTTCTAGGAATGACTTCCCTGTCTTTCTTACAACCTGCATTATCTATATCTATATAGCCAATTAGGTTAAACCTAGTATCTTTAGGGTCCCGGATTTCAAGAATTGGTGATCCCCTAAGATATCTAACAATTCATAACTTAGTTATAAGTTAAGATTCTCTAGTATCCACTTGGAAACTTGCACATAAGCATATCGAGAATAAAATATATGGTCTTTAGCACTTGAATAATTAATGAGCTGACATACCTCTATAGCTTGTCACTTCAGTTCATATACCTGATTTACCCTGATCAAGCTTAGTGGTCTGTTGGCAAGAAGTCTTGGCAGGTCTAGAATCTTCCAAATTGCGCATCTTCAAAAGATCCTTAACTTACTTTAATTGCCATCATTCTTTTGAATTAATTGTAATCCAAAAAGAATTGTAACTCTTCCAACATGCTCATCTTGTACCTACTCTGCATTAACTTAGCAAAAATCTCTTGCCAAATTTTCATTAGTAGACCCACATATAATATAATCATGGTATACTAGCACATATATTACATTGTTTGTGTGCCATGTATTCTAGAGATATATATGTGTACAACTACTCTAATATAAAATCTTTATAAATAATTAGTAGTTAGAGTGTCATACCATGTCCTTGACGATTTGCTTAAATCCCTAACTCCATTCATAGATAGCTTGTGAAGAGAATGATATACAAATTCCAATGATCTGCAACTTCAAAGTCCAGAAAATGTTGTACATCAGTTTCAACTTCTAACTCACCATTCAGGAGTGCACTTGTTCACATTCATCTGATAGATCTTCATGCTTGAATGCTCAACATGTGCTAGGGATGTCCTATTCTTAGGTCCTCATCTTGTTAGGCCCTAAAAGGATCAAGTTTCGTCACTGGTGCTTGTTGTTAGATCTTGAAAGTCTCAAAGATTTTGTTTCCATCATCATCAATACCTTCTACTTGATAGTAACTTGTAGCAATCAGTTTGGCTTTGTCCCTCATAATAATGCCAATAATCATCCAGTTTCTGTGAACCCTTACTGTACCAATTTTAGTTCGACTTTAGTGGTCTGGGTTCCAGCTTCAGTAATTTCTGCCTTCAAACTGATTGAGATCACCTTGCATTTGCAATCACCCAATCGGGATCAATCAGTGCATCTTCACTATTCTTTGGAATACTAATTATTGATTGTTGGGTCCCGAAAAATATATGTTTATTTTGATTAGCACTCCTAGTCTTTACTCAATAATCTGGATCACTAAGAACTAAACTCCGGGAATGACTTTGACTTCAAACCCTTTGTCTCGACAGATATGTTCTTGATATATTCCTTTGATCTTCATTGTGTTGAGTACGACTAATAGATCCTTCTTTTATTTGCTCCCCCTGAGTTGCTGCTAGGATGTGTTGAAGATCCTTCACCTTTTTCAGTGGATTCTGTTAAAGTTCACGAGTTGTGTATTTTCACTACCATTTCCACTAATAGGATCTGAATCATCATCATTATCATTTATTCCTTCTGCAACCTCAGTTTCAACATCAGTATCTGAATTTGACTCTGACGGGATGTCAAACTTCAAAGATTCAGAATAGTCTTTCATTTGAATGCTTGGGAGCTTGGTGTAGTAGGTCAACACATTCAGACTTTTAATCACCTTCTGTTTTCACATCACATAAGCCCTGAAGGCTTTTGACTTCAATGAGTAGCCGAGGAAAATTGTTCCATGAACCTTAGCTTCAAACTTGCCAAGATTATCATATAAATCTTCAATAAATATCAATTTCCTCCAAACACACGAAAGAGCTTCAGTATTTATTTTTGATTGGCCATTAACTCATATGATATCTTTTCATGATTTTGTTGATTAAAGCAACATGCTGTGTTAATTGCTTCAGCTTCAAAGTACCTTTTTCAGTGTAGACTTCATTTAGAACTTCATTCGCGAAATTGAGTTCCAATATCTGACTTCAAAATTCTCACAACTTACTTTTCTTCTAACTTGATCTTCCTGATGCGATCAATTACCATATGTGACATTTTATCTATTGAATGCACGAACATCACCATCTTGTAATTAGGGTTGTCACCAACTTGTCATAGCTAACTCTTTACTGATGAAGCTTTACTGAAAAGTTCACTTCACCTTTGCATATAAATTCCATGTTAGCTACGAACAAATTTTTTCACTCTCAGTTGAGTGAGCTTCCAACCTTCTTGTTTGAGATCAAACACTTTTCCTCTTCGATGCTTTTCTAGAAAACCCTTGACGAAGAATTCCCTAGTGCCCTGTAGATAGTGCTTAAATCCTTCCACAAGAAAGATGCTTCCACTGATGACAATTCTTAAATCATGATAGCCATATCCCTTGTATATCCTTTGCTGTCATCTCCAAAGGTTACCATCGGGGAGGACTTCTCAACCAATTGTGATGTCAGAACTTTAATCTTAATCATATGTCTCAAACAATAAATGTCACGAAGTCACATAACTTTTGTCTTTTGTTACATACTCTGCAATCACAAATGATTAAGCTTCTTGTTACTCAACTTTAATTGAGTCTAGATGGGTTAGAGATATTATTGTCTACAGTGGTAACAACAGCTTCAATATGCATAAAAGCACATGGATAGAAGAACTAACAAATTAATTACTAATTCTTTTTAATCCATTTACGTCGTTGTTTAACATTTTTAACTATCTCTAATTACCTAAGTCAGTTTTAGATTAATCCTCGAATCAATAAATCTTACTAACTACTTAGATAATTCTACCATCTGTTATTATTCTATCCCTAACAAGCAATACATGATATGATATAACATTTTGTACAACTATGTGAGTGCAAGCAAATCATATGAAAATAAGCACATAAACAATTTAAAGAATATGCATAATAATTGAATAAAACATTATGAGCAATGTCAAATTCCACATACACTTAACAAGTCATTTATCACAATAATAACAAATATAAAATATCTGATCTATGACCTGTTTGTTTATTTGCACTTTTCACAACATTAACAAAGGTATTAAATCACATAAGATTTAAATCAAGTTCCAGCAAATATTTAGGGATACACCTAACCGTCTAGAACAACCTATCTAATTCTAGATATTCATTTTACTGTAGATAAAATCAAGTATGAAATATAAACTCATGAATCCTAGCATGCAATCTTATTCTTAGCAATCAATCATTTAAGTCCTAAGATGCTAACATGCTGACATGAATATAATAAATTTCAATACCTAATAATCATGCAGTTCTGAATTAGATAAATGTATACTAGTTATAATGTGTACCTGTGAAGTGCTTAGTGATTCATTTCCAGTGTTGGTCATTGATGCCAGATATCCATTTGGTTCATCACTGTCACTGATAGAATCAGCCTTGCATTTAACTTCACCAACAAATGTTTTCCCTTGCTGCATCCTCACTAATGCTTGAGATTCCTGCCTCAACCCAACATAGTGTCTGTCATCATTTACTTGTACAGGCTTCTTCAAATTGTGTAGCAAACCCTTATCTTGTCTTTCAAATATACACCATCCTTGTCTTGCAACCGTCTCTTGAGCTGGTCTTGAAAATCTCCTTTACGGAATCTATAGGTAACGACCTTAGATTTAGAATTGGAATTCCGTCTGAATCTGATGTCACTGAACTTCCTGTTGCCCTACAGGCTTGACTTGCAGTCCAGTTCTCAGGTTATTCCAAAGTGTAAAATTCACATGCAACACTTTGACCACTACCTCGAGCTACAACATCTTCAATTCAGCTTCTCGGATCATTTCGTTTCTGTTCAGAGGTTCTCAACCTTGACTTCACTCAAATTTGGTTCCTGGGTCACAAATACAGTGGATATGCTAATAACCTGCTTTACCAAATAATATTTTCTTCAGTTCTTGTTCTAGTTCATAGGCCTTCAGCACATACAGTTCTTTTACAGACAATGTAGTGGTATCCTTAAATCCCTGTTGGCTGTATCCTGTGTTCCAGATGATCTGCAGTGTTAGCACGAACTCCCTGTAACCTCCCTGTAGAATAATCTTTAAAGCTTGTACTGAAATTCCAGGTTGTCCAGTCTGTTCTCCTTCACTACTTCAAACCCCTAAGATTTTTCATCCAAAAATATTCAACTCAAATTAACCAAAAACTGTACCCAAATTAATATCTTCTTTTGCAGCTTCCAAAATATTAGTGGGATCCTATGGAGTAAACCTCTGAGGAAATTAATAACACTATTTCTTCAACCTGTTCCAGAATTAACTTCATTGGATAATCTTCAGTCAATTTTAGTTGTCTTCAATACCCGGAAAAATCTTCAACTACTGCTCCTTAAGTATCCTCGAATTAATATTTAAGAAAAAATTAAATTTATAGAATTTTTAATTTCCTTAAAAAATAAATTAATCAAAAATAAAAATATACAACAAATTAATTTTCAAGAATTTCGAATTTTCTTAAAAATTAAAATATCGTAAATTAATATTTAAGAAAAATTTTAGTTTTCAAGAATTTTAAATTTTCTGGAAAAATAAATAAATCTAAAATAAAAATTAAAAATTAAAGGGTATAAAACTTGGGATACCAAACTGCAATTGGGTGTTAGTGGCGCCTAGCAATTTAGTGGCGCCTGTACACTACTTCCCCTGTACAGGCGCAACTAAAACTCTGATATGCTAACTCCCTTTGTTTGGTGGCGCCTCATACAGCTGTACAGAAGGAGAGGCGCAACTAAAACACAACCTTCAAATTAGCTAAGTATCGACTTTTGCTGTTTAACGAATTCAACACATCAATCCAAAGTCAACACTCGCGCGTGTATAACCAATTCAAGTTGCACCTTTGTTTTAGTGGCGCCGCGCGTGGACTTAGCTGCCAAGTTCTGCTGAGTTTTGTTGCGCTGCGCGTCGCACATGGTAGTCAATTCACCAGTACCACTTTATCGAGTTTAGCTGGGAAAGAAGTTGGCCACGAATTAAACCAACAAAATGGACCACGTATGTTAACTAAATTTTAAAAATAAAACTTTATTAAATTTTATAAAATAAACTAATTAAAATTTATAATATAAACTAATAAAAGGTTATAAAACAAATTTTATAAAAGTTTATAAAATAAATTTAATATTAAGTTTATAAAATAAACTAATAAAAATTTATAATATAAACTAATAAAAGTTTATAAAATAAATTTTATAAAAGTTTATAAGATAAATTTAATATTAAGTTTATAAAATAAACTAATTAAAATTTATAATATAAATTTGTAAAAGTTTATAAAACAAATTTTACAAAAGTTTATAGAATAAAATTATTAAAATTTTATAAATAAACTTATTTAACAATGCCTCCTTTTTAAACAGCTGGGGCTTGGTGAGCTTCACTGGGTTACGGATCCTGACTTGTATATCAATCAGTTAGCTCTGATACCAATTATTAGGTCCCGAAATATCATGGGGGGTTGAATACGATACTAACAATAATTTAAATTCTTTTCGGAATTTGCAGATAAATAAATTATTGCTTCAGAGTGGGTTTGGTCATTTGTAGTGTTTAGGTGCATTGCCTGCTAATTTTCTGTGTGTCCGGATAAATCAATTAGGTTCAAGAAAATTAGCAAGTAAATTATGGAGACAAGTTTCAGGAAATATATATTTCATATATAAACCCAGAGGGGTGCTACACCCAGTTAAAAATATAACTGGTTTCCAAAGAATAAATTAGTTCTTTGCTATTAACACAAAAATATTAGGCTCAGTTCCTATACAAATATATCTAAATTAGTACAAGGAAAAACTTAGTCCATAGAGAGAGATATCTAGGAGCCTTGAGCATTTTTCGTTAAAGAACCGGGTCTTAATAACTGACCAGGAGCAAGGTATGGGTGTGTATAAATTGTTTCTTCTTGCTCCGTCCATGGCAGTAGCTCTCTACATATTTTTGTGTTGAAGAAGACAACTCTTCAATTATTGGTGTATACTTTAAATCAAATAAAATAGTTGTTGTAATTTGATTGGCTGAGGGATGAGTGGGGCCAAGAAATATTTTGTTGTGCCTAAATATTTTATTGCGCCAGGGAATAAATTTTGTTGCGTCTGCACTAGAGTTGCCCTTGTTAGTAATTGTGCTCTAGAGACAATACTTTTTATATTTTAAGGAAAATATTTATTATTAAGGATTATGTTTTATTGATTATTATTTATTTATTATGTTTTATTTACTGCGTAATAAATTGAAAGCATAATAAATGTCCTTGGAATTTTGATACGTATTATATATCTTTAAGTATGTGACTTAAAAATGAGATTATATGAATAGTATCTTATTCCTAAAATTCCCTAGTCGAGTATTATTATTTAAGGACAATAATAATGCACAAAGACTAGTATGTTTCTTGACAGATGACCACATCTCATTGGTCATAGGTATGGGGATACTAAAGTCAAGAACATAAGTGCATGTATCAATGCATGGCACTGGAATGACCCGCCGTGAGATTCTACATGTTAAGTAAGTGTCATAAGTAATTCTCACTGTGATAATGGTGTAATGATCCTTAGACCTGAAATCATTATATTTCTATACGAGAATTAATATACTTTGATTACATTAAAAGTTACCTTTGACCGGGTGATGATAAAAGTGGACATTGGGTATATTATGAATCGTATGAGAAATATGAATGATCTAGATGGGATTTAATCCCCCTAATTTTAGGAGTGATATTATTGGCCTCTTGTTTGAGTGAGACTATGAAATGCACGGCCGTGCTCAAATGTTGATTTGATTTTAATAGTCTACTCATCGATCAAGAAAATAAAGATTAAATTATGAAGAGGATGACACGAGACATGCCTTGAGTTTAATCTATAATATCAAGATTAAAGGGATTATATTACATGGAACATTATTCACGAAAGGCTTAATCGAATCACCGATTTATTATTATTACTTGGGTAGCAATGATGTATTACTAGATGCCGCTCATTGTTTACAATTTTAATTAGATATTAAAATTGTTGCCAACGTAATAATAACCTACAGGGTCACACACAAAGAACGCTTGAAGGAGAAATAATTTAAATTATGAATTTAAATTAAATAAGTAATTTATTTTATTTATGATATTAATTAAGTATGAATTAATTAATTATATAAATAGAATAAATGAATTACTTAAACTAATTCCAAAATTAATAATTAATTAATTAAGTGAGACTTAATTAAATAATTTAGAATTTTGGATTAGTATTAATTATAATTGGATTATAATTAGAAAACTTATTCCTCTCTCTATATAATCTCTTTATGGGCTGATTTAATAATATAGAAATTTTACAAAAACCCTAGCCGCTCTGAGAGAGGAGGAAGATAGAAAGAGAAGAAGTTTTCGGGTGCTAGTACACATCAATCCTTCATGAAAAGTGTTCGTGTGGATACCGTAGAGCGTAGATCGCGAGAGCGGGATACGTTGTGATTAAACAAGCTTTGGACCTCCATTAATCTTCCATTAATGAACTGTTAAAGCTTCTAAAGGTATTTATTCTTTATCTCCGAATTAAATCTTTTGTTTTCGCATGGATCCTGCGGAGGGTTTCGCTATTTTGATTTATTTTTCGCGTTTATTCCGCTGCGTTTGTGTCACGAAACCCTACAATGGTATCAGAGCTACTTGCGAAACGTTTTAATTCGATTATGTGCTTAACAGTTTTTGATATATAAGCATGTATGCGATCTATCATGATTTTATATTTATATAATATGTATATGTTTATATATATTATGAATATATAATATTTATATGATATATAATCATGTGATGATTATGTGTGTTGATGTATGTATATGATACATGTTTGTTCTTATTATGGGAATCGTATTCGATACGAATTCTGAAACGGCTGCCGTTGATTTTCTGAAATCTGTGTCCGTTGTCCGATTTTCACAAACGATATGTGTTTTCTGACTGTAATCGGGTCACTGAGAAATACTGACATTGTCAGCTCTGCGTCTGTAAGCCATTAGATGTCGTTATAGTCTCCAAAACGATGATTTATGATTTTCTGAAAATTATTTGATTTTTTAAAATTTTGAGTATATGTATCTATATATTATGAATATATGATATTCATGTAATGTATAATCATATGATGATTGTATGTATCTCTGTGTATGTATATATGATATATGCTTGTTCTTGTTATGAGAATTGTATATGATACGATTTCTGAAACACCGTCAGATTTGGAGAAATCTGACTGCTGTATCCAATTTTCGTAAACAATATGTGTTTTCTGACTGGAATTGGGCCAATGAACAAAACTGATAGCTAAGCTATCATTGACGGGTCTGTAAGGCGTTTGACGTCGTTAAGGGTCTCGAAATAGTGATTTATTGTTTTCAGAAATCTGTTTTTAATTTTCTGAAATTTCAAAATTTGTTATATATGATTATATGATATGATTATATAATATGAGATATATTATATGTGTTATATGATAGCATGGTGGATGGTTATGGCCTAAAGACCCATAGGATAGTGGTTTTGATTTATGGTTTTGGTTTCTAAATACGACTTGCATGTCGTTTATTCATTGTAATTTAATTATCTCGAATGTAACTCGAGTTCTTCTTGTAATTTCATTAGAATAGTTTTATTTTTATTATTCAATGTAATTATCAATGAAGACTTGCAAGCAAGGAGGCGATCCAAAAGGGGATGATGGAGCAATGAAGAAAGAAGACATGTAATAGATAGTATTTTTAAAACCACCATAGACTGACCTTGATATTTCCATTAGCTTGGAAATATCATATAGGATGGGGCCATAACCAAACACGTTTAATTTACGCACATTACATATATGTATATGATTGCATGTATTGGTATGTATGCGTAGATATAATTGAGATGCATGCTTAATATTGATTAATCATGTATGTATTATATACGACACCCATGCCATGTTTGCTTAAACAAGATAAAATCTGTAACGATTCAAGATTTTAAAATTAACAAACGATCATGAGATTCTTGTGTTTATGAAATATGGATTTTTAAAACACGGAATTAAATATAGATTTTTGATATCTATAATTGGGATTTTCTGACAAAAGCGGATATGCGTATTCGTAAGGCTGATGGGTTTTAAGTGTGACCATTGGTATCCTCCATCTACCTGGGAAATGAACAATTTAAGATGTCGATTTGAAATATTTGGTTCAAGGAAAAATTGAGAATCTCTTTATGATGTGATCATGATCGTTATAAATTTTCTAAAACCCCTTAACAAAATATTAAGTTTTACTCGGATGCTTTCCAATGAATGAACACTCATCGAATCCTAGATCGATAAAGGGAAGGACTGTCAGTGGCAGGGGACTCCTATCTATCGTGGTGAGATGCGACGAATATAAACGGTTATATTCGGCCGTTGTATCATTGGGTCTAACTTAACTGAGTCGTCATAATAAGTGAAAATAAACGGTTATATTCAACTATTATGAACTTAGAAGCATAGAGTTTGGTTAAAAGTCTATTAGATAGATAAGATCAATCGTTGTTCACCAAACTATCCAAGAATTATATATGATATAATTGACAACTGTTGTCTACCTAAATAATCATTTTCTAAGGACTTCCAGTGGTTGACTTAGGACATGACGAAATATGGATCTTGGCTCACTAGAAAGAATTATGGGATATACTTTCCAAATTAATAGTAAGGGCTATTAGTTTGATAAAAATAGTGGGAGGTATATGATGATATACCATAATCAGTTAAACATAATTAATATTAAATTTGCAATCTAGTTTATTTTATACACTTTAATATTGTAGATATCAAATGATAAACACAAACAACTTCTCTATGCGATCAGTTCTTGAGAAGGACAAGTTGACGAGAATATATTTCCTTGACTAACATAGGAGCTTGAGGATCGTCCTCGGGCACCACGATGTTAGTCAAATCTCTTCCCCTACTCTTAAAGTTGAGAATGTAACATGTGCAAATCATAGTGCTTATTGGAAGCAAATTGATGTTGCGACTGATGTTTCATGTCTCATGCTCGCAAATATATGTGCTGAGCTTAAGAAGCAATACGAGCATATAGATGCTTATGAAACGATTGAGCACAAGATATATTTGAAAGGGCACTATACACTTACAAGTAGGGAGAGTGAGACCCGGTTACACCACATGTTCTAAAGATTATAGGGTATAATGAATACCATTGATATTTTGGGTTTCCAGATTGGTCTGGAGATAGTTAGATTTGATCTTACAATCTGTGGACAAATATTATTCTTATTTTGTTATGAACAATAAAGTGAATAAGATTGGTAAAACACCCATTGAGTTGCTAAGCATGTTGAGAACTGCTGAAAGTAATATGATAAATGCATGAACTACTACTATATTGATGGTAAACATAGGGAATGCAAAAGGGAAAGGAAAATGGAAAGGCAAGGAGAAGATTTGATCTAGTTCCGTTGTCAAACCAAAGTCCAATCCCTAAAGCAGACTCTAAAGTCTGAATGAGGTATTGATAAAGAAGACGATTGTCACTTCTGTGGAAAGTTGGGAGACTGGAAATTAAACTGTCATGCTTAATTGGAAGATCGGAAGATGATGATCAATAAGGGTCAAGCTTAAGGTATCGGGTTGGAATTGGAGTAAAGATAGTTGCTCTGGTTTGAGGAACTCGTTACTTAATTTTTGGCCTATTAGGAAAATTTAGAACTTAATAATTGTTATAGCGTGCTTGCAATTGGCAGCGACATTATTTCAGTTTCTTGTTTGGACAAGAAAGGCTTTTTCATTTTATAACAATAGTTGTTTATTCTATTTTGATGATGAGCCTTATAATGTTGCACATCTAATTAACAATTTATATGTTCTAAAGTGACTCAAATCAAATATTACATTTGGCACTGTCGCTGAGGCCATATTAATGAGAAACGCATTTCCAGAATACATATGGATGCATTCATGGATAAGTTTGATTATGAATCATACCAAAGGATACGAATCTTGGTTTATTTGGTAAAATGACTAAAGCTCCTTTTACCGGACACGGTGAAGGGATCATTGAATGTGTATGACTTATACATAGTGATGTATGTGGTCATATGTGTACGATGACAAAAGGTAGATTTTATTAACTTCATAAAATTTACTAATTATTTTAGTAGATACGGATATATGTATCTTTTGAAGAACTAATCCGAATCATTTGAAAAATTCAAAGACTATAAAGATGAAGTAGAAAATATCAAAAAAAAGTTTTTTTGATAGGAGAGATCACACCTTGTTGGACATGGTGCGATCAATGTTGAGTCAATGAATCTTTCAATTAGTTTCTGGGGTTGCACCCTGGAAACGTCTCCACATACACTTAACTGTGTTCCTACTAAATTGGTTCAAAAGACTCCTTATGAGATATAGACTGAGCAACGTCACAGCATGTCATTTATAAAATTTTGGGGATGTGAAGCGTTTGTGAAACGTCTAATCTCTGACAAGCTAGGACCAAAATCAGACAAATGTAATTTTGTGGAATACCCAACTGAAACAAGGGGTTATTCTTTCTATAATCCTTCCGAGAACAAAGTGTTTGTTGCTCGAACTGCTGAGAGACAATGGGAGGATAATAGATCTCAATGAAGTTTGAGACCCACATGATAACGTTGAACCAGTGGAGGAACCTGAGTAGAATGTACAAGAAAAATAATACTGCTCAAGAAACATAGGTGTTCGTAGGTTTAGTAGGATTCGCCATGAGCCCGAGAGATAATATGGATTTCTCTTGACTCAAGATGGTGATGTGATGCTTGTGGATGAAGATGAGCCTCTCACCTACCTAGATACTATAAACACTCCAGATTCTAAGAGATGGCTGGATGCCATTAAATCTGAGATGGAATCCATGTATACTAATCAAGTATGGACTTTGGTTGATCCACCTGAAGGGGTAAAACCTATAGGGTGCAAGTGGGTTTTCAAGAAGAAGACCGACATGGATGCTAATGTACAGACCTATAAGGCACGATTGGTGGCAAAAGGTTTCAAGAAAATTCATGGTATTGACTATGATGAGACCTTTTCACCAGTTGTTATGGTCATGTCCATCAGGATTTTGCTTGCTATAGCTGCTTACTATGACTATGAAATCTGGCAAATGGATGTCAAAACCGTTTTCTTAAATGAGAGCCTTGAAGAAGATATGGATGTGTACATGACACACCCTAAGGGTTTTGTTGATCTAAAGGATGCTGGAAATGTATGTAAGTTGCGTCGATCCATTTATGGATTAAAGCAGGCCTCGAGGAGATGGAACATTTGTTTTCATGAAACAATCAAAAAGAGTTTGACTTTATTCAGAATGAAGATGAAACTTGTGTTTACAAGAAGTTCAGTGGGAGTCATGTGGCATTCCTAGTATTATATGTTGATGATATATTACTAATAGGGAATGACATTCCTTCTCTACAGACTGTGAAGACTTGGTTGAGAAATAATTTCTCAATGAAAGACTTAGGCGATGTGACATATATTTTAGGGATCGAGATCTATAGAGATAGATCAAGGTGATTGATCGGCCTAATTTAGAGTACATACATTGACAAAGTTTTGCATCGATTTCAAATGCAAAGAGACTAAAATGGATATGTCCCAATGTCTCATGGGATAGTGATCTCAAAATAAAATTTGTCCTAAATCATTGGATGATAGGGACTACATGAGTAAAATTCCATATGCGTCAGCAATTGGTTTTATAATGTATGCAATGATATGTACTTGTCCTGATGTCTCGTATGCTTTAACCATGATGAGTAGATACCGATCTAATCCAGGTGAAGGTCACTGGACGACAGTCAAGAATATTCTTAAGTACTTAAAGAGGACTAAAGATTCATTCTTGTTATATGGAGGAGATGTGAAGCTAGTTGTAAGAGGTTTCAGTGATACTGGTTTCTAGACAGATAACGATAATTTAATGTTTCTGTCTGGCTTTGTGTTTTATTGAGATGTTGTATGCTGGAATGGTTCACAGCAAAGACAATTGTTGATTTTACAATAGAACCTGAGTATATTGATGCTTGTGATGCAGCCAAGGAGGCTGTTTGGGCATGTACTTAGGAGATATCACCTAATAAATGAGATTAATGATCAAGGAGATATACATATATGTAAAGTGTATACTAATAATAATATTGCAGACACACTGACTAAGGCTTTGTCGCAGCAGAAGCACGAAAGTCACACTAGTTCCATGAGTATTGGATACTTGGGTAATTGGCTCTAGTGCAAGTGGGAGATTGTTAGTAATTTTGCTCTAGAGACAATACTTTTTATATTTTAAGGAAAATATTTATTATTAAGGATTATGTTTTATTGATTATTATTTATTTATTATGTTTTATTTACTGCGTAATAAATTGAAAGCATAATAAATGTCCTTGGAATTTTGATACGTATTATATATCTTTAAGTATGTGACTTAAAAATGAGATTATATGAATAGTATCTTATTCCTAAAATTCCTTAGTCGAGTATTATTATTTAAGGACAATAATAATGCACAAAGACTAGTATGTTTCTTGACAGATGACCACATCTCATTGGTCATAGGTATGGGGATACTAAAGTCAAGAACATAAGTGCATGTATCAATGCATGGCACTGGAATGACCCGCCGTGAGATTCTACATGTTAAGTAAGTGTCATAAGTAATTCTCACTGTGATAATGGTGTAATGATCCTTAGACCTGAAATCATTATATTTCTATACGAGAATTAATATACTTTGATTACATTAAAAGTTACCTTTGACCGGGTGATGATAAAAGTGGACATTGGGTATATTATGAATCGTATGAGAAATATGAATGATCTAGATGGGATTTAATCCTCCTAATTTTAGGAGTGATATTATTGGCCTCTTGTTTGAGTGAGACTATGAAATGCATGGCTGTGCTCAAATGTTGATTTGATTTTAATAGTCTACTCATCGATCAAGAAAATAAAGATTAAATTATGAAGAGGATGACACGAGACATGCCTTGAGTTTAATCTATAATATCAAGATTAAAGGGATTATATTACATGGAACATTATTCACGAAAGGCTTAATCGAATCACCGATTTATTATTATTACTTGGGT
Organism: Oenanthe sinensis; assembly: GCA_028671895.1. NCBI lineage: Eukaryota > Viridiplantae > Streptophyta > Magnoliopsida > Apiales > Apiaceae > Oenanthe > Oenanthe sinensis. Next base: position 27,178,017 of record CM053806.1, read on the forward strand.
AGCAATGATGTATTACTAGATGCCGCTCATTGTTTACAATTTTAATTAGATATTAAAATTGTTGCCAACGTAATAATAACCTACAGGGTCACACACAAAGAACGCTTGAATGAGAAATAATTTAAATTATGAATTTAAATTAAATAAGTAATTTATTTTATTTATAATATTAATTAAGTATGACTTAATTAATTATATAAATAGAATAAATGAATTACTTAAACTAATTCCAAAATTAATAATTAATTAATTAAGTGAGACTTAATTAAATAATTTAGAATTTTGGATTAGTATTAATTATAATTGGATTATAATTAGAAAACTTATTCCTCTCTCTATATAATCTCTTTATGGGCTGATTTAATAATATAGAGATTTTACAAAAACCCTAGCCGCTCTGAGAGAGGAGGAAGATAGAGAGAGAAGAAGTTTTCGGGTGCTAGTACACATCAATCCTTCATGAAAAGTGTTCGTGTGGATACCGTAGAGCGTAGATCGCGAGAGCGGGATACGTGGTGATTAAACAAGGTTTGTACCTCCATTAATCTTCCATTAATGAACTGTTAAAGCTTCTAAAGGTATTTATTCTTTATCTCCGAATTAAATCTTTTGTTTTCGCATGGATCCTGCGGAGGGTTTCGCTATTTTGATTTATTTTTCACGTTTATTCCGCTGCGTTTGTGTCACGAAACCCTACAGCCCTGTATAGGCGCCACAAACTTAGTCAAATATATGCATTAACTGATTTGAAAGTTTGTTGCGCCTCACATTTTTGTTGCGCCTGGAAGAGTGAATCCCCTGTGTAATTCAAAGTGGCGCCATTTACTTGCATTTTTCTGATCCAACTTTTGTTGCGCCTACACAAGGGGATATCCTGTGTAGGCGCCATAAACATTAGATTTCCTTAGAATTTTCATGGCGCGCGTAATACTTTGTGGTGCTTCACTATTCACATGGTCAAAGTACAATTTGATCACTGTACTTTAACCTCCTTCTCATTCCTTGATTGAAGTTTACCAACTTCCATTTCTTGTATCAAAGTCTTGCCACATTACACCTTGTACCCTGAGCTATTTCCGTTCTTTGACTGTAGTTCAGAAACTTTCACTTTTCGTACCAAGGTTGTGACACTTTGCAACCCGCACCCTCTGAGCTGTTTAGCTGTTTGGCTATTAGCTATTTAGCTGTTTGGCTGTAGCCTCTACAAATCACTTTTGGTACCTTAATAAATAACCATTCTTTCCAAGTACGTTCTTCACCTTAAAAATTCTTTTATAGTTAATACTCAGATTCCTTTCACAAACTGCTGACGCCTAGTGCAACTGGTCTGGTCCACAGCCGACTAACTTTGATCCAAGTCTTCGTATTATAGCCTTACGTACATTGTTAAGTTTGCAGCAACTTCATTGCTTCGAACACTGAATGTCAATAAACACTTTAACTTCACTGAAATCTTTTATGGTACTTAGACAACATCTCCATTACTACCACAATCTTGAATACTTCATTCTCTGTTCTTCACTAACACTTGAACATATAAATGAACTTCTTTCAGTGAGTATAACTCCAAGAATGCAGCTGTCTTCTTTAGCCTTTGTCTTTACCCTTCTAGATTCCTATGCTTCGAACACTGTCTATTTTCAATCAATTCTTTTACACTGAAATCTTCTAGTGGCACTTCTATACTGAATCTTCAACACTTTTGAAACCCTGAAAGTCTTCAACCATTATTCTTCACTGAGGCTTGAACATATTAATGAACTTCTCTCAATGACCTGTAGTAGACTTCAAAACTTCTTCTAATGTCTTGATTCACTGTATCTGCCTTGTCTTCATTTCTTCCTAATTTCTGTGTAGGCGTAGTATTATTTACCTGTCCTGTTCTAGTGTTGAGTTATCACGATTACTATTCGTACAGCTTCATAATCTCATCAACAGTTTTGGTCTAGAATGTTATAATTCTACGCGGGTGGAACAATGATATAATATTTTAACAAGTCTAACAAATAAGAATATTAAAAAACTGATTTATACGAGTTATATTTAAAGCAACTAGGCAATAAATATGAATATAACTCTTAGAGTGTAAACCTAAAAATATTAATATATATGCCAAATATAAATTTAATGGCCTAATATATATTAATAATTAGTACTAAATTGGTATAAAAAAATAGAACTTTTTATACAAAGCACTAATAAATGTTCGTATAAGAAAAAGATCGGACACCGAAGAAAGTAACGAGAGGAATATTAAACTTAGAAATGCTTGGTTATGATCCTTTTGTATAGATCTACAAATTTCAAGGCCAAATGGGTTTATAAAAAACCAAATGGGTTTGAAGATTTGTTGGATCTTTATAAAAGATTTGTTCACAAAACTCAAAGCAAATCAAAGACTTTGAAGCCAAGAAGGTTTCCTCTTTGTTATAGCACAAATATGAACTCAAAACACACTTTAGAGTTCGCCGGAAAAACTCGCTGGAATTTGGTCGGAAAAATCGAAAATGATTTTTTCTTCCTCTTTTCAAGGCAAACGAGTTTTAATGGGCTAGATCTAAGATGTGTAAGCTTGGTTTAGAAGAGAAACCAAAGATGGAAAGCTAGTTTAGAAATTATAACCTTTTGTTGAAGAACTTGAAAGTTGGAACAAAATGGGTTATAAGAGAGAAGTATTCTAGAGAGATATTTTCCAGAGAGGAGGATAATTAATTTAGTTAATGCTAATAACACTAGTTTAGTGATACTTTGCTAATAAAGTATCAAGATTGATCATTTGCTTCTTTAGAGTTATTTCTTGGAACGTAATCATGTTATTTGTAGTAAATAGTAATGCATAAAATTTATAGTGTCTAGCAAAAGACTTGTTCATAAAATGAAATTCAATGTGAAACTTAACTTTTAATGCAGTAACTTTTGTATATTGTTATGGAAATGAATCTTGTTGGTTATACAATCCTTGGTTATATATATTTTTGATGTTACAAGTATTTGTAATCCAGCTATATGTTATGAGCTTTTTTAAGTTTGATGTTTTGTGCATATACATTCAAGAGTTGTTTTATGTATTGTTAAAGTTCATTTATAAGTGATGTGAATGTATGTCTTTCTTATGAATTTGAGTGAATTTTCTAGTTATCGATATTAGGAATCAATGATATCTGGTTTTTGGTGAAAACTGAAGAAACTCATCGGATGGTCTAGCAATTTTTTAGAAACTTTTGATGATACACACTTGTTGAAGAAACTGACAGGATAAATGATCAACAAGTCGATTCTTTTCACCTACCTGTACCTGCTAATCTACATTCTGCTATCTTCTAGAGTTATATTATAGAACAAAGTATTGCACTATATTTTAGGTCGACGATATTTATTTAGCATTTTATTTGCCATTTCTTGAAGCGTTCTATTCTTCCTTTCAACAACTCCGTTTGACTAAGGTGTATAGGGAGGAGAAAAGTTGTTAGTAATGCCACTTTCGTTGCAAAAGTGAACCAAATCAGAATTTTGAAATTCTCGGCCAGGATCAGTCCTTATATAGACAATCGATGTGCCTTGTTGATTTTGCACTTTCTTACACCATACAAAATGATGGAAAAACATCACTTTTAGATCTGAGAAACTCAGTCTAAGTATATCGGGAAAAATTATCCACTATAACGAGTGTGTATGAACATCCGCCTAAACTTAGAACTGGTACTGGTCTGATAAGATCCATATGTAATAATTCAAGTGGTCTAGAAGTAGACACCATGAACTTGGCTTTGTGAGAAACTCGAATTTATTTTCTGATTTCACAAGCCTCACATATATGATCTTTCAGAAAGTTCAATTTCGGCAAACCACGAATGTGTTCTTTCGAACAAATATTCTTGATGAGTTTCATGTTTACATGGCCCAACCTTCGATGCCATAACCATGGATCATCATTTGTGGTCATAAGACAAATGTTACTATAATTCCTAATGTCACACGTGTTGGGTTCCGAGGCATAAAACGCAGCGGATTAAACGTAAATATAACAAAAATTCGGAACCCTAAACGCAGGATCATGTATAAGTTCGGACTGATTATTGTGAAACGGAATCATACCTTTGTCTGGTCTTGACTTACACGAACTCAACGGAGATCCTAGCTTTCATGACTTGTGTCTTCCTCTCGAAAGCACCTCTATGGTATCCACACGAGCACCTTCAAGAACGTCCCACGATCTTGATTACGGAATGGATGTACTAGCCTCCTTTGATGATTTCGAATTCTGCCTCTGCCTTTTCTCTCTGCCTTTGCTGCTGCTAGGGTTCGTTTTTCTTAAAAACTTAATACCTATTAACCATACATTATCTATTTATAATGGTTGGTTAATAGGCCCATAATAGCAACCCATAACAACAAAGCCTAACCTGAAAGGCATAGGTGTACTAACTTGTAACACTTAATTACTATGTAACTCAACTAAGTAAAAGATAAAACAACAGCAAAACAAGAGAAACTGAAGAAGCACATGGAATCAATCAATTGAAGAAATGGCAATGATACTTGGTAACTACAAGTAACTAATTTGGTTAATCAAGGATGCATAAGTGAGAAGAAGTTCAATCTGAGTATTGCTCATGCCCTAACTTATCTAATGGAGAATCAAATTAATGTCAAAGAAGTATCAAGAAGACCAAAGTGATTTCATGTAATGTATAACAATATCTGGATAATGTAAAGGTCAATCAATAAATGAGAACTGACATTCGGAAGCAAGAACCCCTACAAGACTAGTCACTTATGAACCAGACCATTGCATCAAGTGTCAGGACATTGGAGGTAAGTTCATGTCAGTAATAGAAGATCTCATTTGAATTGAGTGAGGAAAAGAAATTGAAGAAGCTAAGGAAACTTGCTCATAAAGTTTAATTCTCAATTAGTCACTAATGAAGGTCAACATTGGATGTGTGCATATTTGCTAAGGCAAATGTCGATCCACAGCAGATCGAGATGCGGATCGAGATTTGCAAGTGAAGTAAAATACTGCAAAGGCAAATCTCGATCCAGGTGATAGATCGAGATCGAGATTCTCCCAGATCGAGATTGAGATCTTCATAGATCGAGATCGAGATTCTCCCAGATCGAGATCGAGATTTTCATAGATCGAGATCGAGATTCTCCCAGATCGAGATCGAGATTTTCACAGATCGAGATCGAGATGGGTACAGGCGAAGATCGAGATGCGGGTAGAAATGTAACATTTAATGCTCAAGGGACAAGTGGCTTATTGTGAACGGTTGATCCAGAGTTGTTGGGGAAAGTACTTTTTGTTGTCGAAGTCCTGATTGGGCCACGTACACAAAAAGGACAAGATCAAGACTACATGACATTATAAAAGCAACACTTTGTTGTTATTAGTAGATAGACTTGTATCTCTGTATTTTCAACGATAATTTTTATAAGAGAGAGCATTTACTGTAAAACAAAAAGTGAGAGAGAGGATCAGTTGAATCTAGGTTTAATTGCTGTATTTATTGTTCAACTGATCATGATGCTTTTATGAATGTTGTAGCAAATCCATCAATGAATATAATGATATATTCTTGAAATTCTGTGTCATCATTTATTACCTGCATATTGTTTATTCTCTCTTTATTTTTTAAACAGTTGTATTCACCCCCCCCCCCTCTACAACACTTTGGACCTAACAATTGGTATCAGAGCTCCTGTTAAACACATCTAACAAAGATCCTATTGTGTTGTTTGAGTTAGTTCTTGAAAATTCCAGATCTATTTTTTTTCTTGAAGTTTGAGCCGAAAGTTTTTTATTTGTTTCTTCTTGAAAAAGTCGTAGATCTAAAAAGTTCTGAGTCATGGTGTAAGGAATATTTGTACAAAATTCCAAAATACTGTACTTTAGAGCTTTGTGGATTTTTCTGTGGTCAAAACTGGAATCAACTGATTGACTAAACAAAAAGGACAATTTTGAACTTCTGTCAACTAGAAAGTGGACACCTTTTTGTTTGAACTTGAAAAATTGTGGACCCTGCTACTGTTCCTGTGATTAAAACTAACTTGCTTGAATCTTAAGTGCAAAATCCGTTGGATATTGAGTGTTGGATATTTAAAGTGAGATAATTAATTTTTCAAGTAAAAACAATTTATTGTAATTTGAAAAGTGTATTATCTTAATTTTAAATTTTATTAAAATGGTCGCCGCACACAGATTTAAGATACCTCCGTTTGATGCACAACATTATGACGAATGGACCGGAAGGATGAGAGCTTACCTTGAATCAATAAACAAGGTATACTTGAGAATATTGGAAAACGGTCCATACATACCCATGAGAATTGAGCCAGAGCGAATGGAAGGAGGGATATTAATACCATCCCGGTCTGTTCCTAAAGAGGAAATGGAGTTTTCAGACGCAGATAAAGAATTGGTTGGTATGGATGCGTTGTTACGCAACGTCATAATTGAATCCCTAAACTCAGAGTACTATGTTCAAATAAAGGGATTAAAAACAGCTAAAGCCATGTGGGATAAACTGGCTGTGGTGATGGAGGGGACCGAGGAAGTTAGAGATAATCACAAACGCATTCTGATATCTGAATATGAATCGTTCAGATGCGAACGAGGAGAAAGCGTAGCGGATGTTTACAAACGTTACAGTAAATTGCTTATCGAGCTGAGTATAAGAGATAAAGTCTATCCACTAGCAGATTCAAATATCAAGTTTCTCTTGAATTTGCCTAAACATCTGGAACACAGGATCACTGCCATTCGAGAGTCAAGAGATTTGAAAAATACTTCTCTCGAAAAGCTGTATGGTGTTTTGAAGACCTACGAGCTGGAGCAGGAACAAAATGACAGAAGAAGATCCTACAACAGTGGAGAAAACAAAGCGGTAAGTGAGTCTGGACTTGTAGCTGAAGAGTCTGCTGTAAAGGCACTTGCAGCTGTCTCATTGAAAACTGCTAATCCTGAAAGGGTGGTATTAGACATTGAAGATCCATCCGAAGAAAGTGAGGATGAATACTATACCCTTGAAGAGCTGGACAAATTAGAAGACAAGTCATATGCTTGTATTGCTCGAGAATTTGCTCATATCAGCTTCAGGAAGCAAAGAAGTGGTAAAGGACGATTTGGTAGTTCTTTCAGCCGAAGAGGCAGCAGTAGTGGCAGAGGCAGTAGTGTAAGTGGTCGGGGAAGTTACAGTGGCCGAGGTAGCACATCCGGTAGTGGCTACAGACCTAACCTGGTAGACAAGAACAAGTTCAGATGCTACAACTGCAATGAGTTGGGGCACTTCGCAACAGAGTGCAAGAAGCCCAAGTACGTTCATCCCAAGGAATCCTATGCTGATATGAAAAAGAAATATGATGCCTTGGTTAGCAAGCAACAGAAGGGAAGCCGGGCGTATGTTGTGACTGAAGGGAAGGGTTGGGACGAGTCTGATGAAGATGAAGATCAGGAGCTATGCAACTTCGCTTTAATGGCAAAATCTTCAGAACAATCAGAGGTACCAATTCTAACCGTAAATGAAATGTCTATTCCTGAGTACCAAAATGAATTAGCTGCCATGACTAAAGATATGTACAATCTCCAACTAAATCTAATTGTTGTTAATGAGGAAAATGCTAAACTCTCCCTTAAGAATAGACTTCTCGAGGCCAGGGTAGAGGAATTAGAATCAGGAGAGAGTAAAGAAAGGCAGTTAATGAATCAGGTAGACGTTTTAGAACACAAGCTTAAGATTAGGGAAGACCTTAACGAAGAACTTAAAAATGAATTAGCTGAGCTTAAAATAACATGTCAATCTTTTGAAGAAGCCGCTAATAAAGTTTTCGTAGAAAGGGACATGTACATGAAACTGGCAGGCAAGAGTAAAAATGAAAAAGTAAACATAGGACTTGACTACACACAGAAAAGGAAAAATAGGGTTGCTGAGTTGTTAGAGCCAGTGTTAGTCAAAGAAAATGTGCCTGAGGTTTTAATGGACGTTAGAAAACCTATCTTTAAGCAGTTTGAGCCCAGGACCATAGATCCTGTTGCTACTAAAATTGAACAAGAAATTAAAATTGAAAGAGATTCAGAAGAAAAAGTAGTAGAACCCACAACTTCTAAGAGAGCGAGTAAGATTGCTTATGCTAAGAGAGGTGTAGGAACCAAGGAGGCTAAGATGGTATCATATAAACAATGGGTAGCAGGGTCAGACCAAATGAAAGCACCTGTAAAGGCAGTTAAAACTGAACCTGCATCTGTATCTACATCTACACGAGCTAGAAAGGCATGCTATATCTGTAATCAAACTGATCATTTGTCTTACTATTGCCCGTTCTATGTAGAGGAAGAAAAATATGTTGGTTGTAATACCATGCCTGCAACTACTGCTTTGCCTAACTTGCATGCAATTCATGCTAAATGTAATAATCCTAATTGTATGCCATGTGCTGTAAACATCATGCATGCTTATTTTAATTTAATGAATACTGCTAGTGCATCTGTTGAACATACATCTAGTAGTGGTAAGAAAAAGCATGCGGGGTCAAAGGCTAAGACTTCAAGTCCTCCTAAAGTTAGGAGTGACCAGTCTTCTCCCAAACCTGACAAACCAGTCAAGGTTGACAAGGGAAAAGACAAAGTCAAGATGAATGCCCCTGATGGCAACAAGGCAAAGCCTTCTGTATCTGAAAAGAAAAAGGAAATTATTGATGCCGGGCCCAAACATCATTGGGTTCCGAAGAACACCTAACCTTTCTGGATTTGCAGGGCAGTGAACAGGAAAAGAGTAAAGTCATATGGGTGCTAGACAGTGGAGCATCGAGGCATATGACCGGCAATAAGTCCCTGCTAACAGATTTGGTGTTGAGAGCCGGCTCCGTGGTTACTTTTGGAGATAACAGCAAAGGTTACACCAGGGGATATGGCAAGATCGTTTGTGGAAATGTTATCATTGAGGACGTATCTTTTGTGGAAGGATTGCGACATAATCTTCTCAGCGTTAGTCAGTTCACCGATAGGGGTTTTGACGTCAACTTTGGGAAGCATGATTGTTCGATTCGAAGCAAAAAGGATGGAAGCCTTGCTCTCAAAGGAGTAAGGAAGTCAAATTTGTTCATAGCTGACATGAATTCTGCTGATCAGTCTGAAGTCACGTGTTTCTACAGCAAGGCTTCTGCTGATGAAAGTTGGCTATGGCATAAAAGATTATCTCACCTGAACTTTAAAGCAATGAATAATCTCGTAAGGAGAGAATTGGTGAGAGGGCTGCCGCAGATGGAGTTCACCCCAGATGGACTCTGCGAAGCATGTGAGATGGGAAAATCAAAAAGAGCCTCGCATAAGGATAAACAAGTGAATAGCATTACCGAGCCCCTACAACTCCTTCACATGGATTTGTTTGGACCCGTTAATGTTATGTCAATGTCAAGGAAAAGATATGCGCTGGTAATTGTCGATGACTTTTCCAAATACACATGGGTAAAGTTTGTGACATCGAAAGAGGAAGTGCCACATGAGATCATTAGACATGTACTGGAAATTGAAAATGTAGCAAGTCTGACTGTGAAGACTATCCGATCCGACAATGGGACAGAATTCAAGAACTCAGTGTTAATGGATTTCTGCATATCTAAAGGGATCAGACGACAGTATTCAGCACCGAGAACACCGCAGCAGAACGGGGTGGTAGAAAGGAAGAACAGGACACTGGTTGAAGCAGCTAGGACAATGCTGTATGAGTCAAAACTTCCTTTATATTTTTGGGCTGAAGCAGTTAGCACGGCTTGTTATACACAGAACAGAACCCTGATTATAAAGGACCATAATGAGACGCCGTATTACATGATGAATAAACGAAAACCATCTATCAAGTACTTTCACGTATTTGGTGCCAAATGCTTTGTGTTAAGAGACAATGCACATCTTGGAAAGTTTGAAGCCAAAGCAGATGAAGGGGTTTTCATTGGATATTCTCTTGAAGTAGTAGCAGCGTACAGGGTGTTTGTGCTTAATGATCGCAAGGTGGTTGAAAGCCTTAATGTCACATTCGACGACTCAAAGCTTCCTTCTATACAAAAAGAAGATAGTGAGCCCACTTCCCTAAGATTTGAGAATATGGATATTGATGAAGTGGATACAGTTCCTGAGTCAGTAGTGCAGGGTAGTGATCCAACGATAAATAATGAAATTAATCAAGAGTCTAGTGTTTCGCAAATTCAAAACACTAGGGCTGAGGGATCACCTTCCGTCAGACCTGGCACTAACTCAGGGGGAGTCAGTATGCACTCAGGGGAGCAGCTCACTCTGGGGGAGCTAGTACTAGCTCAAGAGAAGCTAGTGAAAGTGCTTCTAGACTAAGTCATCTTCACTTACGAGATCAAGCTGAATCATCAAGAACATTTGCTAGGGATCGCACTTGGAACAAGGACCATCCGTTCGAGCTAATTATTGGTGATCCAGAAGCCGGAGTGACTACTAGAGGAAAAGCTAGAGCTGAAGTTGCCACTGAGAATGAATGTCTATATTCAGTGTTCCTTTCCCAGATGGAACCTAAAGTGGTGGAAGAAGCTCTAGATGACGCTGATTGGGTGATTGCTATGCAAGAGGAACTCAATCAGTTTGAAAGGCAGAAGGTGTGGAAGCTGGTACCCAGACCAAAGAATAGATATGTTGTTGGGACAAAATGGGTATTCAGAAACAAGCTGGATGAAGACGGACGTGTAACACGAAATAAAGCTCGCCTGGTTGCTAAGGGTTATACTCAAAGAGAAGGAATTGATTATGATGAAACCTATGCACCAGTAGCAAGGCTAGAGGCAGTGAGGATGTTCTTGGCATTCGCAGCACATCATGGTTTTAAAGTCTATCAAATGGATGTCAAGAGTGCATTCTTAAACGGTGAACTGGATGAAGAGGTGTATGTCGAGCAACCTCCCGGGTTTATCGACATCAAATATTGTGATTATGTTTATCGACTCTTCAAATCAGTATATGGCCTTAAGCAGTCTCCGCGGAAGTGGTATGAAACTCTATCAGACTTCTTACTAGAAAGTGGTTTCACCAGAGGAGTAATCGACAAGACGCTTTTCTACAAGAAATGCAAAGATGATCTAATATTGGTGCAAGTATATGTGGATGACATTATCTTTGGGTCTGCAAATGAGAAGCTGTGTGCTAAATTCGCTAAGTTAATGCAATCAAGGTATGAGATGAGCATGATGGGAGAGCTGACGTTCTTTCTGGGCATTCAAGTTAGTCAGAAGAAGGACGGAATATTTATCTGCCAGACCAAGTACATTCATGATCTATTGAAGAAGTATGGTCTCCAAGATGTATCACAAGCTAAGACTCCTATGGCAACAACCACGAAACTTGACGAGGACAAATCGGGTAAACCTGTAGACATCTCAAGCTATCGAGGTATGATCGGCTCACTTTTGTATTTAACTGCTAGCAGACCTGATATTATGTTCTCTACATGCTTATGTGCAAGGTTCCAAGCGGATCCTAGAGAGTCACATCTCATAGCCGTAAAGCGTATTTTTAGGTATCTCAAGGGAACATCAAATCTCGGGATTTGGTACCCAAGAGATACAGGGTTTAATCTAGTTGGCTATTCGGATTCAGATTACGCAGGTTGTAGAATAGATAGGAAGAGCACTTCAGGAAGCTGTCAGTTCCTTGGAAAAAGGTTGGTGTCTTGGCAAAGCAAGAAACAACACACAGTATCTACCTCGACAGCGGAAGCAGAATATATTGATGTTGGAAGCTGTGTGGCCCAGATACTGTGGATGAAGAACCAACTCAAGGACTACGGTGTGGAAGTATCTAAGATTCCTATCATGTGTGACAACACAAGTGCTATTGCAATGACCAACAACCCTGTGGATCACTCCAGGACCAAGCACATTGACATCAGGTATCACTTTATTAGAGAGCATGTAGAAAATGGAACTGTAGAATTGCATTTTGTGTCTACTGAACGTCAAATAGCAGATATATTCACTAAACCTCTAGACGAATCAACATTTTCTAGATTGGTTGGTGAATTAGGGATGCTTAACACCAGTTAGTTTTGCTACCTATCTGTTAGAATTCAGTTTGTGTACATATTATTGTTGTTCATGAATATTCTTAATTAATAATATGTCCTTAATTTCAAAAAATGTATGTGTTGCATGTCATAAGGGGTTAGAAAGGTTCATGATATTAATCTTGTGCTGATCTGTATATCTTTATGGTTAGTGTCTAAATGAAGTAATGAGAAATTTTCTAAGGCAAATCTCGATCTGGTTCTGGATCGAGATCGAGATCGACTTGTGAAAATTGGTTTAAACACTGTAAGGTACATCTCGATCTATCCACATCAAGATCGACATCGAGATGTAGATCGAGATGCGGATCGAGATCGACATCAAGATCGACATCGAGATGTAGATCGAGATGCGGATCGAGATCGACATCAAGATCGACATCGAGATGTAGATCGAGATGCGGATCTAGATCGACATCGAGATCGACATCTAGATGAGGATCGAGATGCGGATCTCGAGATCGAGATGTGACTCGTCTTTTCAGTTGCTTCTTTTTAGGCGTGCAAGTATATATTATAGCATTAAAAAGGCTGTTCATTATTTACATTAACTTTCTTTCTCTCTTTCAAAAGCTTAAGCTCTTCAAATACACACGTGTATACATACATTACCAGAGTTCTTTTCCCTGCCATTAACTACTGGTTAATCCTTAAAGTGCAACTTTACCGCCGTATTTGTGGTTTTCTGGAAAAATAATTTATTTTGTAACGGCTGTTCACTTTAATTTTCGAAAACTCAACCGTCAATCATTAGTGGGAAGTTAAGTGGTCATTAGTGGGCAGTTAATTTGTTTTAATTTGTGTCACTAATTACGTGGGGTAATTAGTGGGGTTCGTGTACGTTTTATTTTGTTTAAATTTAGAACTTGTTCTCTAAAAATTCCATTGCAAAATCATTTCAGCACATTTTTTTTAACACAAATTTAAAATGGCAAACCCAAATTTCACAATCCCCAAGACCAACTTTGTTAATCTCTCTGCTGATCGAGCAACTGGTAGATTTATTCACTATCAGTTCTGGATTGAATCCCTCAACAACACATCAATCATAAGTCATGCCTTAACCGCCTCTCCCATCCTGAATGTCGAAGCACTTCAAGCTGCTTACTCAATACTAGAGATTCAGGGTGGAAAAGCAAATCCAACAGGCCTATCCTTTACTATTGGTGGTGTCAAATATGAAGTCAGTCTGCGGAAGTTCAATGAGTTACTCGGGCTTCCTACAGAAGATTATGCTCCGGAACCCACTATGGAGGATCTGTTGCAATTATTCACGGAGATAGGTTGTCGCCATCCCACGGGTCCTATCAAGGTAACAAAGGTTAACACCGGTATGCTACCAGCTGAGTGGGATTATGTAGTTCAGGCCATTCAGCGCTGCATGTTCCCAAAAGACAAAGACTACAGGCCAATGAACAACAGCTGCCGGGTAATACTATATGGAGTGGCAAACAACAGGAGAGTGAATGTGGGCAAACATCTGTTGATTCAGTTGCATGAGAGGTGGGCATTGGAGAAAAATGCATCCAGGAATCCGGAAGATGGTCCAGTCAAATGCTGGATGCCAAGATTTCTTCAGATGGTTCTGGATGACGTCCTTTCAGAGGAACACAGACGAGTATTTCAAGGCTCTGAAAGGATGGCATGTTTTGATATGACTCTAAAGAGTATCTCCACCATGGAAACCCAGCAAAAGTCAAGACTTTTTGAGTTGCGCCTGACTCCGTACTTCCAGGATCTGCAAGATGAGTATGCTAGGAGGCATGTTTCTCAGTTTACTGCAGTAGAAGCTGAGAGTAGCGGTAACGAAGCTGAAGGTGGAGATCCAGTGCATAGAAATTTGGAAGAAGCAGGTATAGATGTTGGCATGGCCGAGGCAAATGTTGCAGAAGCTGGAGCTGACAAGGATGACGATCTTCTTAGTCAGGTACCTATTCTTGCTAATCTTGATCAATCATCAATTCAACCTGTTTTCTACAGCCGTGGGCCTGAAAACCCCCAGGCTCTATCCCAGGCTGCAAGCCCTTCTGTTCATAAACGTTCAGCCAGCCCTAAAACTGGTGATAAAAGGAAGGCAAGCTTATCTGAGTCGAGTGATTCGAGTGGAGGGAGTGTAGGAGTTGAGAGAGTAGTCACTTCAGCAGCTCTGCCACCTCCAAAGAAGCAAAAGGTGGATTCAAACCCAGTGGCAACTGCACAACCTGTTAAGGCTAGTTCACCTCTCACAGCCACCACACCTCACGCTGGTGGCTCTCCTCTCCAAATCATGTCAACACATTCGCACTCGCCTAGGCATGTTGGTGAGAGTCAAGGAGGGGGTCCAGCTCAACAGCCAATAGGAGCTGGCCCTACCTCCCCTGAGCTGTCCGCTCAGGGCTCTTTGAGCAATTTCTCGGAAGGGGAATGGCAAACTGAAACTAGCACTTCTGATACTAGTATCTCAGGAAGTTTTAATGAGGAAGAGTCTGTCGAATCCAGTACGGATGATGCTTCCTCATCTAAATCAGAAAGCAAGTTGCTTGCCGAGCAACGACATCTGGTGACTGGTGGGTCTACGCCTCCAGAACAGCCCAGCGAACCAGAAAAGGTTCTAAGTGAACAAGGGGATGACATGGTCATAACGTCATCTCCCGTCGTAGACACAGCGCTTAAAGGCTCAGTCTCACTAACCGATATCGCCGACCAACTCACCGCTAGTCCCCAGCGATTAGTGGATGAGGCTCTAGTACTGTTAGGCTCTAAACACGAGGGAGAGACAGGGAGAGTAGATCCCTTCTTTTTAGGGATCTTGAGTGAAACAGAACCCGGCGAGAGCAAACAGTTTAAACCAAGGCAAACACCGTCCCCCAAATTGCAGGATCTGGTGAAGAAAGTGGAGGCTTTGGAGGCTGGAGTTGCTGGAGTTACTGCTGCTGTCTCTTCTCACTCTGGAAGATTGGAGGTTGGAGCTCAGTTCATGGAGAACCTCATTGCCGTCCAAAATCAAATGATTGACAAGATAAATAATCTTGGATTGGCACAGGTGGAGGTTGGAAGATCAGTAGATGATGTCACTTATGGTATGTCTCAGGTTTGGACGAAGCTGAATGAACTCCTTGATGCTGTCTTTGGACGTAACAGGGCTGGACCTGGTCCTTCAACCGGTGGTGGTGGTGACGATAATAATGATGATGATGCTCCTGATGAGGATAACACACCTAAGGGGGAGAAGGAGGATCAGGGTCTGAAAAAGCTGACTAGTAAGGGTCCGGTGATCGAGTCCTCAAACAAATCTGGTGAAAAGGTGGAGGAGGCTCAACCGGCTCTTAAGGACAAAGGCAAGCAGAAGATGGTGGTTGAAGAAGAAGCTGAGAAAGAAACACCTCTTGTCGATGCATTTATGGGAGACTTTATTGAAGATTCTGATGATGACGAGATGGATGTAGAAGCCTTAGTGGCAAGGAGGTCGAGATTCGAGCAACGGGCAAAAGAGTGGGAACAAGAAAGAGGTCTAAATCCTGGCGGATCTGGCGCAGGTGATGCAGGAGACCACTCGGCTGCTGACGAGCATGTCCCAGAAGAAGAAGTTGATGAAGCGGAGATGCAAGGAGAGATTTTCAGGGAAGCCAGAGAAAGAGTAAATGAAGAAGTACTACAAGGGATAGTTGAAAAAGAACTAATGGCAAAGGAGAAGAGAGCGGCTCAGAAAACTCAGCATGAGTTTGAAATGAAAAAGATCAATGATCCTAAGGTCCAGGCTGACATAAGGAGGGAAGGTCCCGAGTGGGACAAGGCTAGAGAAGCCTTAGCTAGACCAAGAGCCTATGCTCATGACTCAGAAAGATTGAGCTTTCTTCTTCATAAGCTAGAAAATCTAAACCCTGGGATGCTGAATTATCTAAATTGTATAAGACAGGGATGCACCTCCGTACAAGTCATATTCAAGGAGAAGGCATGGAATCTGATGATCACTTGGACACCCATAACAAAAATCGGGCCGTGTATGGTCGATGAGGCTTTCTTCCATGAAAGGGGTGCAAGTGAACTGGTAGAATTCGCTCACAAGGTAGACACCTCTGTCAAGACTGGAGTGCTGTTTAAGGAGAAATTGTTGAAGATGGCTGAAGACAGAGGGGTTGACATTATTCTAAATCCCTACCAGATCAGATATGTCCATGACAAGGTCTTGAGGATCGTAAATCTGCATGACTCGAAACTAACTCCGAGCGGAAATGTGTTGAAGGCAGTTGCAAAGCTAGTCCTCTCTAAGGGTTTTCTAACAAAGGAAAAGAAGCTGGTGGCTAAGGACTTGGAGAAGCTGATAAGAAGGCAAGACGTTAGATACAAGTTGCCTGAAGCTACACTACCAGTGGTTAAGAAGGAACCTGAAGACTATGCATTCGAGCTGCAAAATGAGGCAATAAGAGAGCATGTGCAAAGATACGGAGATCCAAGGATAGACATTCCAGAAGAAGGGGAAATAAGGAAGGAAGCTAGTGCAGTGGTTAGTGCAAATGTCAAGTTTGTCAAGAGCAAAGCTGAGAATGAGAATGATCTGCTGATCTATACAGACAAGTATCAGGTGGAAACCGTCATTGAAATCAAGTACGACATCTTTGCAGAACACAGTCATGAAACACTGTGTATCATAAGGGAATTGATTGATGAGATGGATGATGTTGACGAGTTTGATCAGGATTATCTAAGGGTCACGTTTGATAACTTCTGTAAGAGAAGACAACAGCTTGATATTCAGAGGCTACAGCAATGCACCACCGCTATTGTCATTGGATACCCTAAGCAGCTGGTTATAAGGAAGAAAGGGGAAAAGGGGTACCCTGACAAAGTCACGAAGCTGAGGTTTGAAGACATTCCCACGAAGCTTACCACTCGCAGCATGGTTGAAAGGTGGTTGAGGTTGTTTCGAAATTACAAGATCAGAAATCATGTGGAAGTAGAAGGACTTAATCTTCTCAAGAAAAGATTGGATGAAGTCTGCAACCCTGAGTTCATGAAGAAAGAAAAAGCAGCCAAGAAGAAAGCTCGTGAGGAAGAGGAGCGTAAGAAATCAAAGTTTTAATGTATTATGCTTGTAATGTTTCTTTGCGTTGTAATTTGTTTTCTTGTTTTCCTGCATTGTAAAAATATATTATCTGTTTTCTTGTGTAGTGTAAGGTTGAAGTTAGTTAGCTAAGTGTCTTGAAACTGGTTTATATTAGGCGTCAATTATTTCGTGAAGTTCGGCGGTGGTAATACTGCTAAAAGGACTTCAGAAGGATAATTGAAGATTGAGTGGACCGTGCTCTTAAAAGTACTTAGAGAAAATCTCTAGAAGAGCATGAAGCCATTTGATCGAGCCAACAGGTGTCCAATTTTGGCACTTGAAGTATCAGTAATAGACATGAAGTTAATTAATCAAGCCAAGCATTATGTAAGTTGACATGATCTTTTATGAATGTTATTTTATCTTTTTCAGTCCCTGTTTAGTTGAGTTATCCTCATTGTAAATTTGGTTGTCATTGTTAGACAATCAAATAGGGGGAGATTGAAAGGCATAGGTGTACTAACTTGTAACACTTAATTACTATGTAACTCAACTAAGTAAAAGATAAAACAACAGCAAAACAAGAGAAACTGAAGAAGCACATGGAATCAATCAACTGAAGAAATGGCAATGATACTTGGTAACTACAAGTAACTAATTTGGTTAATCAAGGATGCATAAGTGAGAAGAAGTTCAATCTGAGTATTGCTCATGCCCAAACTTATCTAATGGAGAATCAAATTAATGTCAAAGAAGTATCAAGAAGACCAAAGTGATTTCATGTAATGTATAACAACATCTGGATAATGTAAAGGTTAATCAACAAATGAGAACTGACATTCGGAAGCAAGAACCCCTACAAGACTAGTCACTTATGAACCAGACCATTGCATCAAGTGTCAGGACATTGGAGGTAAGTTCATGTCAGTAATAGAAGATCTCATTTGAATTGAGTGAGGAAAAGAAATTGAAGAAGCTAAGGAAACTTGTTCATAAAGGTTAATTCTCAATTAGTCACTAATGAAGGTCAACATTGGATGTGTGCATATTTGCTAAGGCAAATGTCGATCCACAGCAGATCGAGATGCGGATCGAGATTTGCAAGTGAAGTAAAACACTGCAAAGGCAAATCTCGATCCAGGTGATAGATCGAGATCGAGATTCTCCCAGATCGAGATCGAGATCTTCATAGATCGAGATCGAGATTCTCCCAGATCGAGATCGAGATTTTCATAGATCGAGATCGAGATTCTCCCAGATCGAGATCGAGATGGGTACAGGCGAAGATCGAGATGCGGGTAGAAATGTAACATTTAATGCTCAAGGGACAAGTGGCTTATTGTGAACGGTTGATCCAGAGTTGTTGGGGAAAGTACTTTTTGTTGTCGAAGTCCTGATTGGGCCACATACACAAAAAGGACAAGATCAAGACTACATGACATTATAAAAGCAACACTTTGTTGTTATTAGTAGATAGACTTGTATCTCTGTATTTTCAACGATAATTTTTATAAGAGAGAGCATTTACTGTAAAACAAAAAGTGAGAGAGAGGATCAGTTGAATCTAGCTTTAATTGCTGTATTTATTGTTCAACTGATCATGATGCTTTTATGAATGTTGTAGCAAATCCATCAATGAATATAATGATATATTCTTGAAATTCTGTGTCATCATTTATTACCTGCATATTGTTTATTCTCTCTTTATTTTTTGAACAGTTGTATTCACCCCCCCCCCCCCCTACAACACTTTAGACCTAACATAACCCATGTAAGTTTAGGATTAAATAATAAAACCGAATTTTATTATTTAATTAATAACTAAGTCACACTTAATTATTAAGGGCAGAATTCAAATTCGAATTCGAATTTATATTATTTTAATTAATTAAGTCTCACTTAATTAATATAATAAAATTCAAATAATCATCAATTAATTTAAATCTATAATTTAAATTAACTATTCCTCTAAGTACTCTATGTGTGTGACCCTATAGACTATTATTTAATTAGCAATAATTTTATTCTCCAATAAAATTATAAACAATGAGCGGTATCTAGTAATACATCATTGCTACCCAATTAAATAATAATTAAATCGTGATTCGATAAAACCTTTCGTGATTAATGTTTCCGTATAATATAATCCCTTTAACCATATATATTATAGATTAAACTCGAGGCATGTATTTAGTCATCCTCTTCAACATTTAATCCGGGTTTACTTGATCCATGAGTAGACTATGAAAACAAATCATTATTTGAGCACGACCATGCATTTTATAGTCTCACTCAATCAAGAGGCCAATAATATCTCTCCTAATTATAGGAGGGTTAAATCATTTATCTATCATTCATATTTCTCATACAACTCATGATATACCCGATGTCCACTTTTATCATTACCCGGTCAAAGGTAACTTTTAATGTAGTCCAAGTATATTAATCCTCGTATAGAAATATAATGATCTCAAGTCAGAGGATCATTACACCATTATCACTGTGAGTCTTTCTTATGACTTTATTAAACATAAAGAATCTCACTGTGGGTCTGTCCAGTACCATGTACTCCTGCATGTACCTATGTGTTGACTTTAGTATCCCCATACTTATAACCAATGAGATGTGGTTATCTGTCAAACAACATACTAGTCTATTTATGTATTATTATTGTCCTATAATAATAATACTCGACTAGGGACATTTAAGAATATGATATATTATATAATCTCAAGTTCAAGTCATTTACTAAACTATACAATGTGTATCATGATTCTAAGGACATTTATTATGCTAACAAATATATCGCAGTAATTAAAGTCATAATAAATACGTTTATTGATTAATCAAATGACATAAAGGTTTATCAAAAGAAACATTGTATTGCCTCTAGGGCACCTACACCAACAACACGTGTATACGTTCTTATCACGTGGACACTTAAGAAATAGTTCTCCATTTTTGTCGAAAATTGAATAGTGAGTCGGATGAAAATTTACCTTACATCCACTGTCTCACAGTTGACTGATTGAGAGTAAATTGTACTTTAGTCTAGTGACTAGTTGTACATTTGATATCTTAAATTGAGATGCTCCAATGTCACCAGTTCCAATTATGCTCCCCTTACTGCTATCTCCAAACGTTACATTTCCATTGGTTACCTTTTTTATGTTGGTCAATAGTGACTTATTTCCAGTCATATATCTTAAGAAACCACTATCAAGGTACCACATGCATTACTTAGTAGTAAGGCAGACCTGCATAAATGTCTAGTTAAGATGATTGGTACCCTTTCTAGTTAAGGGTCCAGGGGTTACTTTATAGTACCGCTCTTGAGAAATAATATTTATAAATCTATGTACAAGATAGACACTTTCATATTCATACAATTTTCTAGATGCATAATTCATAGGTGATGATGCATTTTGTCTCATATAAGCATTATATCTTTGAGTACGAGAATCATATGCATGAACAGGGGAATAAGAATTTCTATAATTTTTGGATCATATCCTAAACCTTCATTATTTTGTCCCATTCGACCATAGCTTAGTAATCTATCAAGGATTTCATTGCTTTTGGTAAATTGACAAATTTTGTTCTAAAAATTAGTCTTTTCTCTTTCAAGTTTGTTGACCTTGTTTTTCAAAACATTTTCTTGATCACTGATTTGGGTCAAGAGTTTATCATTTTCATTTTTGAGTCTAAGGGACTCTTTCTGAGTTGCTTTAAGGTCATCGGAAAGTTGAGCTTTATGTTCGAGATCTTTTCCAATAAGATCTTCGGAGTAGACTACTTCATTCCCCTTTTATTCCATCTCATAGAGAAACTCATTTTCTCTTAACTCAAATACTTTTGTTGACTCTTCCTCGATTTTATCACTTAAGATTTCTACGAGTTGTTCAATACGAGAGTGATATGAAGCATTCAAATAAAAAATTGTTTGATATCAAATTTTCAAATCAGAAATTTCAGTACATAAGTTTTGATTGTCATCACTTAGTTGACCTTTTTCAGTTTCTAGCTTCTCAGTTTGAAAATAAAGAGAAAATGTTTCAACTTCAAGATTTCCTTTTATTTCTTGAAAATGATTGTTCTCAAGTTTTTATTGGGATCCGTGCATATATACGCAGCAGAATTACGCTAAATACAAAAAAAATAACGAATCCCAAACGCATGATCCGTGTATAATTGGCGGATGATTATGGAGAATCAGATGTGTACCTTATTAAAGCTTTCCTTATGATGATTATAGAGGTCCAGAAGCGATGAATCACAGCAGCCCTTCACAAAGATCTGCTCTCTATCGGTATCCACACAAACGTTGTATCGTCTAACGATCATCGAAGTTAGGTACTAGCCTGTTTCTGCCTCTTTGTCTCTCTCTTTCTCTAGCCTCTCAAAAACGTAGAGCTGCTAGGGTTTTTCTCAAAAACGAAATTATAAAAACTGTAACCCTAAACTATACATCTTTATGTATATATAGGGGAGAGAGAGACTTGGGCCAAAACCCTAATCTGATTGGACCTTTTAAAACCCGTTCAGATTTTGGATTTATATTATTATTAAATTCAAATTCTAATATGTATATAATTAATCAAGTCTCACTTAATTAATTAAATAAATAAATTTGAATTAATAATAATAACAGTATTTAAATCATAATTTAAATAACACTTCGTTTAAACGTTCTTTGTGTGTGACCCTTTAGATTATTATTACGTTGGCAATAATTTTATTTTCTAATAATAAAATTATAAACAATGAGCGGCATCTAGTAATACATCATTGCTACCCAAGTAATAATAATAATTGGTGATTCAATTAAACCTTTCGTGAATAATGTACAATGTAATATAATCCCTTTAACCTTATATTATAGATCAAACTCGAGGCATGTATTGTGTCATCCTCTTCAACGTTCAATCCGGGTTTCCTTGATCAATGAGTAGAATATTAATCAAATCAACATTTGAGCATGGCCATGCATTTTATAGTCTCACTCAATCAAGAGGCCAATAATATCACTCCTAAAATAGGAGGGTTAAATCCTACATCTATCATTCATATTTCTCATACAATTCATAACATACCCAATGTCCACCTTTATCATTACCCGGTTAAAGGTAACTTTGAGTCTAATCAAAGTATATTAATTCTCGTATAGAAATATAATAATTTCAAGTCAAATGATCATTACATCATTATCACAGTGAGAATTTTTTATGACACTTATTAACATGTAGATTCTCATAACGGGTTTGTCCAGTGCCATGCATTGAGACATGCACTTATGTTATTGACTTTAGTATCACCATACCTATGACCAATGAGATGTGGTCATCAGTTAAAAAACATGATAGTCTTATTGCATTATTATTGTCCTTAAATAATAATACTCGACTAGGGACTTTTAGGAATATAATATTGTTAATATAATCTCATTTTTAAGTCACATACTTAAAGATAATAATTTGCATTAATATTCCAAGGACATTTATTATGCTTTCAATTTATAATGCAATAAATAAAGACATAATAAATATTAATTAAATAATCAAGTAAACATAATCCTTAATTATTTATCATAAAGTATTGTCTCTAGGACACCAATACTAACAGTTTTAAACGATCATTTTGAAGAGTGAGACTAGAAATTTCCTCATTGTATTTGATATGCAATTCATTCATCAATCTCACTTCTTTTTGTTAAAATATGCATTTTTCTTCAAATATCTCTTTTTTGATTCAATCAAACAAAATCTACTATTAAGCTCATCATAGCTTAATTTCAATCTTTGAATAATTTTTGAATCATTTATACTTGATTCAAAAAGAGTGTTAAGATGAGAGTTTACCTCTTGAGTAGAAGTAGAAGGTTGATCTTCTGAAGTAGATGTATCACTTAGTCTCATGAGACATAGATTAACAATCTCTTCAGTTGATTCCAGTTCAGCTTCATCCTCACTTAGATCCCAACCAGTTTCAGCCACGAGAACACATTCTTTAGCAATCTTAGGGACATTCCCGTTTAAAATGGCCCGGTTGTTTGCATTCAAAGTAAAGATCTTGTAGTTCTTCGTCAACTTGTACCTTTGGTTTGTTAGGAACATATTTGTTGTCATTGTTGTAAGAATTTGGCGCTTGTTGTACAAATTTGCCTTGGTTGTAGTAATTTTTCGGATAAATACTCTTGTAGTTAGGCCTTCCTTTATAATTGAACACCTTGTTTTGGTTGTTCGATTTAAGGAATCCTTTTACATACATATGAGCCTTACTTTGGAGAACTCTACGAAGTTGCCTCGTTAGAAGTGAAATATCTTGTTCATCTAAATTCTAGAGTTCTTCGTTTAAGTCATCTTCATTTTCATCCTCATTATTGATGAGATTACAAAGTTGTATGAATAGTAATCGTGATAACTCAACACTAGAACAAGACAAGTAAATAATACTATGCCTACACATAAATCAGGAAGAAATGAAGACAAGGCAGATACAGTGAATCAAGACATTAGAAGAAGTTTTGAAGTCTACTACAGGTCGTTGAGAGAAGTACATTAATATGTTCATGCCTCAGTGAAGAATAATGGTTGAAGACTTTGAGGGTTTCATAAGTTTTGAAGATTCATTATAGAAGTGTCACTAGAAGATTTCAATGTAAAGGCATTGATTGAAAATAGACAATGTTCGAAACGTAGGAATCTAGAAGGGTAAAGACAAAGGTTAAAGAAGACAGTTGTAGTCTTGGAGTTGTACTCACTAAAAGAAGTTCATTTATATGTTCAAGCGTCAGTGAAGAACAAAATAATGTATTCAAGATTGTGATAATAATGGAGACATTGTCGAAGTACCAGAAAAGATTCCAGTGAAAGCTACAGTGTTTATTGATAGTCAGTGTTCGAAGCAATGAAGTTGCTGCAAACTTAACAATGTACGTAAGGCAATAATACGAAGACATGGATCAAAGTTAGTAGTCTGTGAACCAGACCAGTTGCACTAGGCATCAGCAGTTTGTGAAAGGAATTTGATTATTAACTATAGAAGAATTATTAAGTTGAAGAACGTACTTGGAAAGAACGGTTATTTATTAAGGTATGAAAAGTGATTTATAGAGGCTACAACCAAACAGCTCATAGCTAAACAGCTCATAGCTAAACAGCTCAAAGGGTGTAGGGTGCAAAATGTCACAACCTTGGTACGAAAAGTGAAAGTTTCCAAACTACAGTCGAAGAACGAAAATAGCTTAGGGTACAGGGCGTAAGGTGACAAGACTTTGGTACAAGTAATGGAAGTTAACGTACTTCTGTCAAGGAATGAATAGAGGGTCAAAGTGCAGTGACTAAATAGCACTTTGACCATGTAAATGAATATGAAGCGCAATAATATTTCTTTGGCGCAACATAACTTTAAAGGTGCAACAAAGTTTTTGAGCGCGACATATTTATTCCCTGGCGTAACAAAAATCTAAGGCGCAACATATCCCTCAACCAATCAAAATCAAGCAGCCTACTTTATTGATTTGAAATCTACACAAATAAAAAGAGGTCAGCCACTCATCAAAAAGTGTCTTTTTCTTCAACACAAATAATATGTTGGAGTTTCTGTCATGGTCGGGACAAAAAGAGATAATTTATACACACCCATACCTTGCTCCCGATCAGATATTAGAACCCGGTTCTTTAACAAAAAATGCTCAAGGCTCCTAGATATCAATCCCTACGGACTCAATTTTTCCTTGTACTAATTTAGATATATTTGTATAGGAACTGAGCCTAATATTTTTGTGTTAGTAACAAAGAACTAATTTGTTCTTTGGAAGCCAGTTATATTTTTAACTGGGTGTAGCACCCCTCTGGGTTTATATACGAAAGATATAGTCTCGGAAACTTGTCTCATTTAATTACTTGCTAATTTTCTTGAACCTAATTGATTTATCCGAACACATAGAAAAATAGTAGGCAGCTCACTTAAACACTACAAATGGCCAAACCCACTCTAAAATAATAATTTATTTATCCGCAAATTCAGAAAAGAATTTAAATTATTGTGAGTATCGTATTCAACCCCCCTTCTACGATACTTCGGGACCCAACAATTGGTATCAGAGCCTGCTGACTGATATACAAATCAGGATATGTAACCCAGTGAAGCTCACCGTGCCAAAGCTGTTTGGACTTAAATGTTTAGAGGCCTTATTAAATAAGTTTAATTATAAAATTTTAATAAGTTTATTTTATAAACTTTATAAAATTTATTTTATAAACTTTTATTAGTTTATGTTATAAATTTTAATTAGTTTATTTTGTAAATCTAATATTAAATTTCTTTTATAAACTTTTATAAAATTTGTTTTATAAATTTTTATAAGTTTATATTATAAATTTTAATTAGTTTATTTTATAAACTTAATATTAAATTTATTTTATATACTTTTATAAAATTTATTTTATAATTTTTTATTAGTTTATGTTATAAATTTTAATTAGTTTATTTTATAAATTTGATGTTAAATTTATTTTATAAAATTTGTTCTATAAACTTTTATTAGTTTATATTATAAATTCCAATTAGTTTATTTTAATTTTCAATAAATTTAGGTTTATAATTAATATTAAATAAAATGAGAAATTTGGTCCATATTAACGAAGCAAGTGTGCATGGCTACTAGTTCACTCTACACGCACCTAGTATCAGAATCGCGCAGCGCAACGAGTTTTTTTTTTCGTTTTTTGTAGTTGTTGTGCCTGACTTGATTTACTTGTCAGCGCCACGAAACTAGCGCAACGTAATACCAAAATGCTATTTGGTACCCTAAGTTTTGTATCCTTTAATTTTTATTTTAGATTTATTTATTTTTTCAGAAAATTTAAAATTCTTGAAAACTAAAATTTTTCTTAAAATATTAATTTTTGGATTTTTAATTTTTAAGATATTTCAAATATTCTTGAAAATTAATTATTTATAAAATTTTATTTTTGATTAATTTATTTTCTAAGAAAATTAAAAATTCTGTAAATCTATTTTTTTCTTAAATATTAATTTGAGTGTGCTCAAGGGGTTTGTAGTTGAAGATTTTTTTGGGTATTGAAGACAACTAAAATTGACTGAAGATTATCCAATGAGGTTAAATCTGGAACAGGTTGAAGAAGAAGTGGTACTAATTTCCTCAGAGATCTACTACATAGGATCCCACTACTTATTCGGATGCTGGAAAAGAAGAGATTAATTTGGGAACAGTTTTTGGTTGATTTGAGTTGAATTTTTTGATGAAAAATCTTAGGGGTTAAAGTAGTAAAGAAGAACAGACTGGACTACCTGACATCTCAGTACAAACCTTAAAGTTTATTCTACAGGGAGATTACAGGAAGTTCGTGCTAACACTGCAGATCATCTGGAACATAGGGATTACAACCAACAGGGTTTTAAGGATACAACCACATTGTCTGTAGAAGAATTATACGTGTTGAAGGTCTATGAACTAGAACAAGAGCTGAAGAAGATAATATTTGGTAAAACATGTTGTTAGCATATCCACTGTATTTGTGACCGAGAAACCAAATTTGATTGAAGTCAAGGTTGAGAACCTCTGAATAGAAACGAAATGATCCTAGAAGCTGAATTGAAGATGTAGTAGCTCGAGGTAGTGATCAAGGTGTTGTATGTGAATTTGACACTTTGAAATATCTTGAGAACTAGACTGCAAGTCAAGCCTGCAAGGCAACAGGAAGTTCAGTGACATCAAATTCAGACAAAATCCCAATTCTTAATATAAGGTCATTACCTATAGATTCCATAAAGGAGATTTTCAAGACCAGTTCAAGAGGCGGTTGCAAGACAGGGATAGTTTAAAATAGAATGGCAAGATCAGGGTTTGTTACACAGTTTGAAGAAGCTTGTACAAGCAAAAGTTGACAGACACTGTGTTGGGTTGTAGTAGGAATCTCAAGCATTAGTGAGGATGCAACAAGGGAAAGTAAAATTGTTGATGAATTTCAATGCAAGGCTAATTCTATCAGTGAAAGTGATGAACCAAATGAATATCTGACATCAATGACCAACACTGGAGATGAATCACTAAGCACTTCAAAGGTACACATTCTAACTAGTATACATTTATCTAATTCAAAATTGTATAATTATTAGGTATTGAAATGTATTATATTCATGTCAGCATGTTAGCATCTTAGGACTTAAATACTTAATTGATTGTTAAGAATAATATTGCATGCTAGGATTCATGAGTTTAATTAGTACAGTTTATGCTTGATCTACTATGTAGTAAAATGAATATCTAGAATTAGATAGGATGTTCTTGACGGTTAGGTGTATCCCTGAACATTTGCTGGAACTTGAGTTAAACCTTCTGTGATTTAATACCTCTGCTAATGTTGTAAAAATTGCTAGATAGACAAACAGGTCATAGATCAGATATTTTATATTCGCTCTTATTAATGACTTGATAAGTATACGTGAAATTTGATATTGCTTACAATGTTTTATTCAAATATTCTGCATATTCTTAAATTGTTTATGTGCTTATTTTCACATGATTTGCTCGCACTCACGTAGTTGCACTTAAATGTCAAATCATATCATGTATTTCTTGTTAGGGATAGAATAATAAAAAATGGTAGAATTATCTAAGTAGTTAGTAACATTTGTTGATTCGAGGATTAATCTAAAACTGACTTAGGTAATTAGAGATTGTTAAAAATGTTAGACAACAACATAAATGGATTAGACATAATTAGTAATTAATTTGTTAGTTCTTCTATCCATGTTCTTTTATGCATATTGAAACTATTTTTACCACTGTAGATAGTAATATCTCTAACCCACCTAGACTCAATTAAAGTTGAATACCAAGAAACTTAATCATTTGTGATTGCAGAGCATGTAACAAAAGGCAAAAGTTACGTGACTTCGTGACATTTATTGTTCGAGGCATATGATTAAGATTAAAGCTCTGACATCACAGTTGGTTGAGAAAGCCTACCCAACGGTAACCTTTGCAGATGACAGCAAAGGATGTACAAGGGATTTGGCTATATTTTTGGATTTGTCATCATTGGAAGCATATTTCTTGTTGAAGGACTTAAGCACTATCTACAGGGCACTAGGGAATTCTTTATTAAGGGTTTTTTGGAAAAGCATTGAAACGGAAAAGTGTTTGATCTTAAACAAGAAGGTTGGAAGCTCACTCAACTGAGATTGAGGAAATTTTTTCGTAGCTAACATGGAATTTGTATGCAAAGGTGAAGTGAACTTTTCAGTAAAGCTTCATCAATAAAGAGCTAGCTATGACATAAGAAGCTCTCACACTTGGTGAACAAGACAATGGATTCTTTGATAAAGAAGAAATTGGTGAGAGGACTGTTTCATTTATAATTCAATCCAGAAGGACATTTTGAAGTATGACATATAGGGAAGTCTATTAAAACATCACACTAAAGCAAATTATGGCATGGAAGAAATATGCTTAGTGGTGGTTGATGACAACCCTAATTACAAGTTGGTGATGTTCATGCATTCAACAGACAAAATATAACACATGGTGATTGATCACATCAGGTAGATCAAGTTAGAAGCCAAGTAAGCTATGAGAAATTTAAAGTCATATATTGGAACTCTATTTCATGAATGAAGTTCTAAATGAAGTCTGCACTGATAAAGGTACTTTAAAGCTGAAGCATTTAACACAACATGTTTCTTTAATCAACAAAGATCGTGAAAAGACATCATATGAGTCAATGGCCAACCAGAAGCAAACAATGAAACTCTTTCGTGTGTTTGGAGTAAATTGGTATTTATTGAAGATTTATATGAGTATCTTGTCAAGTTTGAAGTTAAGGCTCATGGAACAATTTTCCTTGGCTACTCATTGATCGAAGGCTTATGTGGCGTATGTGATGTAAAACTAGAAGTTGATTGAAATTTTGAATATGTTGACCTACTACACCAACCTCCCAAGCATTCAAATGAAATACTATTCTGAATCTTTGAAGTTTGACATCCTGTCAGAGTCAAATTTAGATACTGATGTTGAAACTAAGGTTGTAGAAGGAATTAATGATAATGATGATGATTCAGATCCTATTAGTGGAAATGGTAGTGAAACTACACAACTCGTGAACTTTAAAAGAATCCACTTAATAAGGTGAAGGATCTTCAACACATCCTAACAGCAACTCAGTGGGAGCAAATAAAAGAAGGATCTATTAGTCGTACTCAACACAATGAAGATCAAAAGAATACATCAAGAACATATCTACCAAGACAAAGGGTTTGAAGTCAAATTCATTCCTGGAGTCTAGTTCTTAGTGATCCAGATTATTGAGTAAAGGCGAGAAGTGTTAATCAAGATGAACATATATTTTTCGGGATCTAACATCTGGAATCCCAAAGAATACTGAAGATGCATTGATTGATCCAGATTGAGTGAATGCAATGCAAGATGACCTCAATCAGTTCGAAGGAAGAAACTATTGAAGCTGGAACCCAGACCACAAGACGAAGCTGAAATTGATACAGTAAGGGTTTGCAGAAACTGGATAACGATTGGAATTGTTATGAGGGACAAAGCCAAAATGGTTGCTACATGTTACTATAAAGTAGAAAGTATCGACGATGATGTAAACAAAATCTTCAGGCCATTCAAGATCTAACTGTAGGGTTTCGTGACACAAACGCAGCGGAATAAACGTGAAAAAATAAATCAAAATAACGAAACCCTCCGCAGGATCCATGCGAAAACAAAAGATTTAATTCGGAGATAAAGAATAAATACCTTTAGAAGTTTTAACAGTTCATTAATGGAAGATTAATGGAGGTCCAAAGCTTGTTTAATCACCACGTATCCCGCTCTCGCGATCTACGCTCTACGGTATCCACACGAACACTTTTCATGAAGGATTGATGTGTACTAGCACCCGAAAACTTCTTCTCTCTCTATCTTCCTCCTCTCTCAGAGCGGCTAGGGTTTTTGTAAAATCTCTATATTATTAAATCAGCCCATAAAGAGATTATATAGATAGAGGAATAAGTTTTCTAATTATAATCCAATTATAATTAATACTAATCCAAAATTCTAAATTATTTAATTAAGTCTCACTTAATTAATTAATTATTAATTTTGGAATTAGTTTAAGTAATTCATTTATTCTATTTATATAATTAATTAAGTCATACTTAATTAATATCATAAATGAAATAAATTACTTATTTAATTTAAATTCATAATTTAAATTATTTCTCCTTGAAGCGTTCTTTGTGTGTGACCCTGTAGGTTATTATTACATTGGCAACAATTTTAATATCTAATTAAAATTGTAAACAATGAGCGGCATCTAGTAATACATCATTGCTACCCAAGTAATAATAATAAATCGGTGATTCGATTAAGCCTTTCGTGAATAATGTTTCATGTAATATAATCCCTTTAATCTTGATATTATAGATTAAACTCAAGGCATGTCTCGTGTCATCCTCTTCATAATTTAATCTTTATTTTCTTGATCGATGAGTAGACTATTAAAATCAAATCAACATTTGAGCACGTCCGTGCATTTCATAGTCTCACTCAAACAAGAGGCCAATAATATCACTCCTAAAATTAGGAGGATTAAATCTCATCTAGATCATTCATATTTCTCATACGATTCATAATATACCCAATGTCCACTTTTATTATCACCCGGTCAAAGGTAACTTTTAATGTAATCAAAGTATATTAATTCTCGTATAGAAATATAATGATTTCAGGTCTAAGGATCATTACACCATTATCACAGTGAGAATTACTTATGACACTTACTTAACATGTAGAATCTCACGGCGGGTCATTCCAGTGTCATGCATTGACACATGCACTTATGTTCTTGACTTTAGTATCCCCATACCTATGACCAATGAGATGTGGTCATCTGTCAAGAAACATACTAGTCTTTGTGCATTATTATTGTCCTTAAATAATAATACTCGACTAGGGAATTTTAGGAATAAGATACTATTCATATAATCTCATTTTTAAGTCACATACTTAAAGATATATAATACGTATCAAAATTCCAAGGACATTTATTATGCTTTCAATTTATTACGCAGTAAATAAAACATAATAAAACATAATAATCAATAAAACAAAATCCTTAATAATAAATATTTTCCTTAAAATATAAAAAGTATTGTCTCTAGAGCACAATTACTAACACTAACAACAAGCAACAGAGACGAGACTTGATCCTATTAGGGCTGAACAAGTTGATGACCTAATAGTAGGACATCCCTAGCACCTATTGAGCATTCAAGCGTGAATATCTATCAGATGAATGTGAACAAGTGCACTCCTGAATGGTTAGTTAGAAGTTGAATTTGATGTATAACATTTCCTGGACTTTGAAGTTATAGATGCATTGGAATTTGTATATCATCCTCTTCACAAGCTCTCCATTAATGGAATTAGGGATTCAAGTAAATCGTCAAGGACATGGTATGACATTCTAACTTGTGTATTACTTGAAAATGATTTTATTTTAGTAAGATTGTTATACATATATATATATATATATATATATATATATATATATATATATATATATATATATATATATATATATATCTAGAATGCATGGCACACACAATGTCATATATGTGCTAGGATACCATGATTATATTATATATGGGTCTACTAATGTAAATTTGGCAAGAGATTTTTGCTAAGATAATGCAGAGTAGGTACAAGATGAGCATGTTGGAAGAGTTACAATTTTTTTTGGATTATAAGGAATTCAAAAAATGATGACAATTAAAGTAAGTCAAGGATCTTTTGAAGATTCGCAATTTGAAAGATTCTAGACTTGCCAAGACTTCTTGCCAACAGACCACTAAGCTTGATCAGGGCAAATCAGGTATATGAACTGAAGTGACAAGCTATAGAGGTATGATTGGCTCATTACTTATTCTAGTACATAAAGACCATATATTTTATTCTCGATATGCCTATGTGCAAGTTTCCAAGTGGATACTAGAGAATCTTATCTTATTGCTAAGTTATGAATTGTTAGATATCTTAGGGGATCACTAATTTTTAGAATCAGGTACCCTAAAGATACTAGGTTTAACCTAATTGGCTATATCGATATAGATAATGCAGGTTATAAGAAAGACAGGGAAGTCATTCCTAGAAGCTGTCAATTTCATGGAAGAGGTTGATTTCTTGTTGAAATAAGAGGAAGCATTCAACACACATAGCTGCAACAAAGACGAAATTTAAAGCAGCTAGTGAATGTGATGCTCTGATCTTCTAGACACGGAAACTACTTTAACTCCAACAACTCTGCTAGATACTCTCCAAACCACTTAAGGAACAATCTCATGGACATCAGGTATCATTTCTTTCGAGAGTTGTCATTAGTAGAATAACTTGCAGATATTTGCTGAACTTGATAAATTTATTTTGTCCAAGTTGGTTAGTGAACTTGGGATATTATTTATATGCATATTTGTTGGAAATCCCATCTGCAAGGAATTCTTAAATGAGTTCACACGTATTAAATTGTTCATATTTAAAGGACTTGTGAATTTATTTTAAATCCAGTACCTCGTACTTTTTGCTATTAGTTTAATTATCATGCTTACAATGTTATATGTATATGTGATAGTTAAATGATTTAGCATAAGTTAGCATCATAATTATTTGTATGTTAAATATTTATTGAATATTAGTCAATGATATCTTGATTAATTGCTCTGATATTTTTATCTGATATTTTTAAATATTTTATTACAAATAATTATGATACTTTTGATATTAGTGACAGTATTTAGAATTTTTGTTCTAAGTAAACAATGCATATTTTGAAAATCACTAATATTAAAAACTGAAGTATTTTCTAAGTTATGTGTATAAAATTCTAATTGTTTTATATACTTAGAAAATATTTCTAAAATATAATTTTATTAGTGAGGAGTTGTAATTAAGATCACAAGTATTAAATGTTTATATTTAAAAGACTTGTGAATTTATTTTCAACTATTTCCTCGAGCTTATGTATATCACTAATAATTGTTATGAATATAATTGTAATATGCTTGAGCGACGATTATTAGATATAGTGTAGGAAGTTAGAAGCTAATATTCAATCTTATGGATATTTAGTATTTAGCGAAATTATTTTATCTTATTAATATTATGGATTGAAGCAATTCTATATTTATTAGTTTCATAATTTTGATTTGATAAAATATTAGAAGCATAATTTCTTGCATTTTAAAATTATTGATAAATATCAAGTAATGAGATTTTGTTAATATTTCCGTGCAATTAAATGTGATATTTTTAATATTAGTGATAATATAAGTTGTTTATCTGAAATCAATAAAAATTAAAATATGTCTTAATGCTTATTGTCCTACTGAATGATTGTCATGCCTATTTGATTTATATATATATATATATATGCATGTTATTGGTAATTGTTAAGTACAATATAAGTATTCAATTTATTTTGATTTATTTAAATTATGATGATATAAAACAATTCTGTGATATATTGATTCCATGATTTAATTAAATTAAAATAAGTTTATAGCATAATTATTCGTAGTATAATTTTTTTTATTATTTTGTAATAATTGATTAATATTTTATTATAAAATAATTGTGATATATTGATACTAATAGATTTGCTTAGTCTTTATTCTAAGTAAAAATTGGTTTTTGAAAAAGCTGTTAGTATTAGTATATTTAGTTTTCTTTCTTTGACTGAATTTTAAACTTGAATGTATTAAAAAGAATTTTTTGTCTAATTCTTTTTCAAAATGTATTATTTAAAGATACATTCATTTTTCTTTCAGCTTTAGAGAAGAAAACTTCAAAATTCTTTTTCAAAACTTCTCTTTTGAAAATCTTTTGATTTACAGCCCTACTTTATTTTCTAAAACCTAGGGTGTGAATCAATTTTTCTTAAGGATAATCTTTCTTTAAATCTCAAAATCTTTTATCCTCTCCCAAATGCTAGTTTTAAAAAGTTTTATCTTAAAAATCATTTTCTCTCTTAATTTTTCTTTTTAAAGTGACAGAAACTTTGTGACTACTATTTTATTTGGAGAAATTATGTTAACTTCGAGGTATCAACCATTTGTAAAATGTTTATTTTTAAACACTTGTTTCAATGTATGTTCACATTGATTCATAGTACCTAAAAAGTGGTTATTGCTTTGAAGGTCTTATACTGTACGATTAAGCATTCATTCACCCCAATTATCATGTTTTTATTTGAAGTCGGGGATACTATCAGGTGGACTAAAATAATGTAAATCATAATTGCATTATGAGTCAGAAATCATAGTCCTCTATCTGATAAGGATGTTTTGCAAAACTATTTTCAAAACTTACAGTACTTAGGTTTTAAAGGAAAAGAGTCATTTTATTGAGATAGAATGTGGTAAGAGAGTTGAATTTCTTCTTTGGTATAAATTTCTGCATTTTATTATGAGAAGTTTGCCTTATAAGAAGTTCATAAGGGATATAATTTTTCTCTGATACACTTTCCCGCGTTTTATTATGGGATAAGTATCTTAAAGAAAATTTATATTGGTATCATGTTCTTAAATGATAAATCTTTAGAACCGACAAAACTCTTTTACTAAAAGTACTTTAATTCAATCGTTTACCATTTTTTCATATATTTTTCCTTCTCTTTAGGATGAAAAATATATTTTGGAATGTTAAGGTGATTATCTTTTAATCTTGATTGATTCTTTCCGCTTAGCCCCCAGTAGCTTCAAAAGATGGCCAAGAGGTTGAAAACCCATCAATCTCTTACCCAGGCCATAATACCAAACACTCATTCATCCACTTCCATATATTAACCCTTGAAGATATAAGGAACACATGTTAAGTAGAGGTTGATAAGGGATAAACTACACTTGATGCAGAAAATAAGGATAAAGTCGGAAGTGCACACACAGCTCTACCTCTAGAGAAGCAAAGTAGTATATAACTGAGGTAACTGTAAGCTCATCTGCATCTTCTCAAAAGGATGCAGGGCTGAAAAGATAATAAAACTGTCTCTGGAATCATTCTCTCAACATAGTGAGTCCATTGAAATTTGCTCATCAATCAGAGCATCTTGTAATGAGTCAAGCACACCATCGGCACTCATGCTGATGGTAAGCGTAAACAGATAAATTCTAGGAACACATTGCAAGGCGTGCACAGTGATAGGTATAGGCATTCAGAGGAGATACAGACTCTAATTAGCCATACATTACATTGTTCAAGTATCTACCTCAAACTGAAATTAAACTTCTGCATCCTTAAAGGGAGATCTTGTTGGTGTAGGTTCCCTAGAGGCAATACAATGTTTATTTTGATAAACCTTTATGTCAATTGATTATTCAATAAACGTATTTATTATGACTTTAATTACTGCGATATATTTGTTAGCATAATAAATGTCCTTAGAATCATGATACACATTGTATAGTTTAGTACATGACTTGAACTTGAGATTATATAATATATCATATTCTTAAATGTCCCTAGTCGAGTATTATTATTATAGGACAATAATAATACATAAATAGACTAGTATGTTGTTTGACAGATAACCACATCTCACTGGTTTTAAGTATGGGGATACTAAAGTCAACACATAGGTACATGCAGGAGTACATGGTACTGGACAGACCCACAGTGAGATTCTTCATGTTTAATAAAGTCATAAGAAAGACTCATAGTGATAATGGTGTAATGATCCTCTGACTTGAGATCATTATATTTCTATACGAGGATTAATATACTTTGACTACATTAAAAGTTACCTTTGACCGGGTAATGATAAAAGTGGACATCGGGTATATCATGAGTTGTATGAGAAATATGAATGATAGATAAAGGATTTA
The DNA here is from genome assembly GCA_028671895.1 of Oenanthe sinensis. NCBI lineage: Eukaryota > Viridiplantae > Streptophyta > Magnoliopsida > Apiales > Apiaceae > Oenanthe > Oenanthe sinensis. The sequence continues at coordinate 27,214,023 of CM053806.1, forward strand.
ACCCTCCTATAATTAGGAGAGATATTATTGGCCTCTTGATTGAGTGAGACTATAAAATGCATGGCCGTGCTCAAATAATGATTTGTTTTCATAGTCTACTTATGGATCAAGTAAACCCGGATTAAATGTTGAAGAGGATGACTAAATACATGCCTCGAGTTTAATCTATAATATATATGGTTAAAGGGATTATATTACACGGAAACATTAATCACGAAAGGTTTTATCGAATCACGATTTAATTATTATTTAATTGGGTAGCAATGATGTATTACTAGATACCGCTCATTGTTTATAATTTTATTGGAGAATAAAATTATTGCTAATTAAATAATAGCCTATAGGGTCACACACATAGAGTACTTAGAGGAATAGTTAATTTAAATTATAGATTTAAATTAATTGATGATTATTTGAATTTTATTATTGGCCTGTTTGGCCTGCCTTAAAATAAGTCCTTTTGGACTTATTTTCGGGTAAAAATTTCATATTTTGATAAATGTTTTTTATACAAGTATTTAATGTATATTTGAGATTCTATAAGTTGCAAAAAAAAGTTAACTTTTTTTAGAAAAAAGTTAGGAATCTCTAACTTTGTCTTAAAATAAGTTGACTTATTCTGGAAAAAAGTTCCCCCAAACACCCCCTATATTAATTAAGTGAGACTTAATTAATTAAAATAATATAAATTCGAATTCGAATTTGAATTCTGCCCTTAATAATTAAGTGTGACTTAGTTATTAATTAAATAATAAAATTCGGTTTTATTATTTAATCCTAAACCTACATGGGTTAGGCTTTGCTGTTATGGGTTGCTATTATGGGCCTATTAACCAACCATTATAAATAGATAATGTAGGGTTAATAGGTATCAAGTTTTTAAGAAAAAAACGAACCCTAGCAGCAGCAAAGGCAGAGGCAGAATTCGAAATCATCAAAGGAGGCTAGTACATCCATTCCGTAATCAAGATCGTGAGACGTTCTTGAAGATCGTAATCAAGATCGTGAGAGGAAGACACAAGTCGTGAAAGCTAGGATCTCCGTTGAGTTCGTGTAAGTCAAGACCAGACAAAGGTATGATTTCGTTTCACCATAATCTGTCAATCTTATACATGATCCTGCGTTAGGGTTCCGAAATTTTTCGTTATATTTACGTTTAATCCGCTGCGTTTTATGCCTCGGAACCCAACAATGGCATCAGAGCTACGTGTATAAGGGACTGATTTGGTGACTGCCATGCCATGCTACTACTTTGTCATAATCTGTTATGCCACTGCCATGCTTCTGCTATGCTACTGCCATGCCTGTTATGAGACTGTCATGCCTGTTATGAGACTGCTATGCTTCTGCCATGACATGATATGTATGATTAAAAACTGTTATATGATGAGTATCTGGTTATTCGTATAATGAGTACATGGTTGATGATACTAGCATGTTAATGATTTGCCATGAATGATTTATATGCCTTATTGCGATTTGTATATTATGCATGAGGGTCAGTTTGTATAGTGATATAAACTGGTGGACAGATTGTGTTGGACATGATTTGTTAACTGGGATATGATAAGTATGTATATGATACATGCTTCTGAAACTGTATAAATTGCAGTGGGGAAAAACGCCAACAGATATGATCTGTAGTTCAGAAATTGATGATTTCTGAATAGGACTGGTCTTCGAAATAAAAAATTTCATGGCCATTAAACAGAATGTTCATGGCCTTCTTGTCTTTGAGTACTTCTTTTTCATCCTCTTCTGTGAACTCAGAAATAAGTTTTGGAACATGTCTGTCAAGTGCAGGAGTTCCATCAGGGTTTACACCTGTGACTAGCTTCATGGGAACATGAGGACCTTTTTCTATGCAGTTAACATAAGAAGGGTCGAGAGAAAGAAGATGCAGATGCATTTTGATCTTCCATGGAAAATATTCATCTTTCTCTAAAACTGGAATTTTCACACCTGAATCTTTTTGACCCATATTGACTGTTCTTGATCTTTAAACTTTCTGTATGTTGAAAGCCTGCTCTGATACCAATTGTTATTCCTTAGAACAATGTCAATATTTGTAGAAGGGGGGTTGAATACAAATATTAAAACTTTTTGTGTGTTCTAATATTTGTTCTTGATGATTGAAAGAATAAGAGAATAAGTTCGAACAAATTAATGCTGAAAAATAAAACTGAACAAAGAGATTTAAAATTATTGATGGATTGGTTTTTCCATCAATATATATTTTTGCTCAATGCTCCTAGGTTAGAAGAAACCTAGCTTCGTTTTTACAAGATTAGAAAACAAATCAACTGTTCTTACACAAGTGCTCTCAAGCTTGAACAGTTGATTAAGAAATATGTCTAACTTGTATATTTTCTAATAATGCTACTACACTTGTTTATATACCACAAGTGTTCTTTTACAATTCCTATACTAGGATTGTTTCTATCTGCCTTCCTTTTACCTTTTCTTATTTTACAAAAAGGTTTGAAAGACAACTTCTGATTGAGTCTTCACAGTCACTCTAGACTGTCTTCCATAGGTGTGCTTTTTGTTCTCTGGATCTTCAACAGATATTCTTTCTGTGTTGTCACACTCAATTGATAATTTGTTGTTAAGCATATCAATTGATCCATTCTTTAATCCATCAACTGATGTACTACTTCGATTGATCTTTATATCCATCGACTGATAAAAGATGTCTTATCGATTGATAGATGTTATCAATCGATATATCAGTCGATGGGTCTTCACATCAGTTGATGGTCTTCAATGCTTGACTTGGCTTCTTCGATTGATCCTTCATCCATCGATCTTCAATATCAATTGATCATCCTTCACTTGTGCAATTTCCTGTCTTCACATAATTACAATTTAACAGTTTAATTTACACATCAATTGATGATCCATATCAATCGACTCTAACATCAATTGATGAACAAAATATCAATTGATTTACACCTTATCGATTGAAATAGACTAAGTACACCTATGCTACAATCCAAATTATCAGTTGATTCAAATAAACACTTCAACTGATAAATGGTTTCCTGATCAATTGATATTTATAACTTTCATATCAATTGATCAGTTACAACAAATAAAATTTCTATGATTCTAAGATTAATGTTATCATCAAATCACATGTAGATTCCTAACAATCTCCCCCTATTTGTGTCTGTGTTATTAACAGGCATAAATCTACTTGATGATAACAAAAACCCTTAAAAAAAATTACATTTAGATAGAATCAAGAAACTTAATTGGCACATTAATTTTGGAAGTACCAGATTGATAGATAACTCCTGCAAGCAGCTTCAATGTCTTCATAATTTAATTTAGTTCCTCTTCCTCCTTTTCTCAGCATTTTCCTTTAGTTGCCTCATGAAAGAACTTCTCAATATTGCTTCATCCCTGTCAGTTTCTCCAAGTTGCCTCATAAGGTAGTGTATTTCTTCATCTGTGATTTTGTCCAGATATTTGCAGATATCAAAGAACTTTGTGTTGCCCTCTATATCTGTAAAAATCATAGCATACTTTGGCTCCAACACCACCTTTTTGACCTGTGACTTCCATAGCTTTAGAGGTGAATCAGGTTCAGCTTCTGCCTTGGATCTTCTTAACCTTGAAATTTGTTGTTGTATCTCCTGAGCAATTGTTGTGTTAAGTTTGTACTTTCTGTTGAGTAGAGGAAGAATAGTCTTTAAAACATTGTAGCTTTGCTTCATTATCACCTTCAATGAATAGATTGTTTTCACTCCATTTTCATACTCCAACCTCATTGATTCTTCATGGTTAGAGGTTGCAGGGTGAGTCCTTACTCCAATTAATCCTTTTTCATTGATTACTGGTATTCCCTTCAAATCATAACCTTCAATTGTGACCTCCTCCTTGATTTCTTCTTGTTGACCCTGGAGGTTTTCCTGAACCACTATTTCTTGAGTAGAACTTGACCTTTTCTTGGCCATAGAAACTTTTCTCCTTTTTCTCAAAGGTTGCTCTGCCTGTAGCTCTTCTTCCAAATGCCATTGCATTTCCATCTGTCTAGCAATCTCTTCATTCTCCCTTTCTCTCCTTGAGGCATCTGAGATTCCTGTAGTGATGGCTCCTTGAAGTAGCTTTTGACTTACTGGTTCAGTCTCTTTCTTCTTCTCTTCTTCAATCACTATTGCTTTCCCTTTCTTAAGAGCTTCAATATCCAATTGAAGAAAAGCTTCTGTATTTGAGTTTCTTTCTTTGGCAGCCTTTTGTGCATCTTCATTTATTTTTCTTGTTTGAGCAATGAACTCATCCAAGTCTCCTTTTTCTACTGCCTCTGTTACTAACTCAGTGCTTCTCCTTAGATCTTCAATTCTTTTCTTTTCTCTCTCAATCATTGATTGAGTTTCTTTCTCCCTAGAAATTCTCCTAGCTTCAAGATCATCATCAATCTTCTTGTAATCTTTCTTTTTCTGTTCTAAATTATCTTTTGGAGAATTAGATGACTTAGATTTCTTTGAAGATTGATTGTTCATGTTACTTCTGCTTTTATCTCTTCTGGGTGCAGAACCACCAATGCCACTTGACTTATCCATACCAGAACCACCTATTCCACCACTTCCACTGCCTTTGCCATCACCACCATCATCATCCTTCTTCTTTGTATTCTCCCCCTTTTTGTTATCATCAATTGGAGGGGGTGGTGGAAGTCTGTCAAGAAACTTTTGAAGAATGGAAGCATGAAGATTTTGACCTCTGATAATATCATCCATCTTCTTTTCTAGAGAACCTACTCGTGTCTCCAAAGATGTAAAATTTTTGGATTCTTTGAAAAGCTTGTCTTTGATGCCATTCATGGTGTTGAATGGTAGCTTCTCATCCAATCTCCTATCCATTGCATCCTTGTTAGATGAGATAGAGTCCTTAATCCTCTCCAGTTCCCTCCTTACTCCTGTTACTGTCATCTTTTGAATTTTCATTGATTCTCTCATATAGTGAACAATTCTCCTTTGAGTAGGATCTTCAATTTCTCCTTCCACCATTGTTCTTCTATATTGAGAGAGAATTTCAGTCTCAGCAGCTTCTAAGGAACCATCAATAGTGCTCATCCATGGCTCTTCATCAGAATCACTCTCCAACTCTTCAGGTGCCATATAACAAGTGTCTGTTGTATTGGCAATGCTTTCCTTCAGATTCCTGGTCCTTTGATCTGTATGATCAATGCCCAAGAGTTGTTCTGCATTCCTGTTACTTGAAGTAGCCAACCCTTGATATTGTGGATCAGGATGTATGAAATTCTTTGGATCCAATTCACCAGTATCTATTTCCTCTTCAAAGTCTTTAGCAATTCCACTCCCACTAGCTTCAGCATTATTTGCTCCCCTATCTCCTTTACTCTTTCTTCTGCCATCATTTCAATTTCCAATTCCTGTGCAAAAAGTAGAATGTTTTTATCACTTTCATTCATCTCTCTATTTTCCACCTACTAAGGTGGGGCCCTCAAGTGTTTCACTCTCATTCCTGGAAGAAATAGGAATGTTTTTACTCACTTCCTCTCCTTTTGCCAGGTTAAAATCCTACCTCTCACTCAACTCACTCAATCCTAAGAGTGTTTGTGCAACATCAATTGATTGAGCATCAATTGATGTATTGACATTATCAGTTGAAGTGGTGTTTGGGATATCCATCGATTGATGCATACCCATCGATTGATCTTGAGTATCGATCGATGGCTTATCAGTCGATGGCTGAATATCAATTGATGAAGGAACATCAATTGATGGAGAAGAAACAGTTGAGATAATTTGTGAAGTTATGTTTGAGATGATATTGGAAATAGAATCCTGAAAATTCTGAGAAGAAGATTCAGGAGAGAGTGTTGGCTTCTCCTTGAAAAACAAAGAAGGAGAATCTGAAAATGTTCGATAATCTATCAAAACATTTTCTGAAGAAGTTTGAGATGGGGATAGAAGAATAGAAGAGATAGGAATTGAAAGAGAATGGGGCTGCATCTCATCATTTATATGAGATGCATCAAGCAGACTTTGTGAAGGCTCCTCCACAGTTTCCTGTGGTTTTGCAGTGTGTGATTCCCCAAGTGCAAAGGTGACTTTCTTTTCTCTTCTTTTGTATGGTGTTAGTGTTTTGGCTTTTGTGTCCCCAATTTGATTCTGTGCCCCTGGTTGTGGGCTATTTTCAATATTGTCATCCTTTTGAGAGAATGACAATAGGGATGTGGTATTTTCCATGTTAACATCCACAGTCTTTTGGGAGACTATGGAGTGGCTAGGTTGAGGTTGCACACCCTCACTCTCCTTATCCTTCTGGGTTCTTTGATGTTCCCCAGTTCCCTCACCACCTACATCCTCCTCTAATCTATCTACCACACTAGTTGCTTTTCTTTTCTTGGTTTTTACAACAGCAGGTTTTTGAGAACCTGTTGAGGTTGGTTTCTTAGATTTGGATTTAGAGATTGGTTGTGTGGCCTGGGTAGGAGGGTTGGGGTCATTACTACCACCCTCCATAGTCACAGAAGGCAAAGAAGAATTAGGTTTAGAAGAGTTTAAAGTAGAGATAAATACCTGAACAAAAGGGGGATAGATCAATTCCACATTGCTGTGAAGATTGATCCTAACCAAGTCTTTAAAAACCCTTTTGTTTTGAGTCCAGCAATCCAAAATTTCTGTATTCCTGTCAATCTCAATATCCTTGACAAAGTGGTTAATAATAATCATAATAAATCTTGCATAATAAATATGATTAGATCTATTTATTTTATTCCCCAATTTGGCAGATATTTCATTGAGTAACAGGCTTCCTAAATTATGATATCTATCATATAAAATGTTATACCCTACTTGTTGCATACTTGTTGTTATTGCATCAAAATTACTAACCTTACCAGAAAAACACTTTATTAAAGCATCAAAGAAATATGACCATTCTTTTCTTAGATTCTTTCTAACAATACTACCTAGACTAGCATCAGGAGCAGTATAGTTGATTTCCCTAAGCATGTTTCTAATATCTGTGTCAGTGGGTGCATTTTCGGTATTATTTGCAGGAATATTTAAACACTCACCCAAGACCACAGTGGTTAGAATATACCTTTGTCCTTTGCATTCAAAGGAGATTTTAGAAAAATCATCTGCTACTTCTGCTGTTGTCCAGAATTCTTCAACTAGATTGCACACTATTTTTGGTGCTTCTGAGAGGGCCTTTGCAATTTTCGTACTCCTTAGAAATTCCATTAGGGGATGAAATTCTGTTGGGGCTTCCTCCACCATAGTGCAAGCAACGAAGTTGTTGAGCTCATAGTAGAATCCAGATTGTGAGACTTTCTTTGAAGATGCCATTATCGAGTTTGAAGATTTATAATTGAATTAACTGGCAAACTTGTTAGTAATTATAACAGAAATAATAATTAGACAGTAGTAGATTAGGGTTCTTAGCAAGAGATAGATACAGAGTAAGTTCGAAGATTGAGAAAGAGAAAGAGATAGAAAAATTGATAGTAAAAATGCAAGTAAGAATTAAAAGAAGTTTTAATCTCACTATTTATATTTACTGATTTCCCAACCACTTTCTTACTCAAAATAGAACTAAATCGACCGTTGGAAGAGTATTGATAATTAAAAGTTACCAATTTTGGCAATCGATTGTTATACATACAGGAATGTACGTTTTAATCAATTGATAAAATAAGTAATCAACGGCTAGATTTTTGTACAGGTCGATTGATGACATGGACCCCTTTAAATTCTAGGTCATCGATTGATAAATTGCTTATCCATCGACAGGTACAATTATCCATCGATAGACAAATATATCATTGATTGATATATCTATCTTTCGATAGTTACCCCTATCCATCGATAAACAAAGATATCATCAATTGATATATTTATCTGTCGACAGCTCCAATAATATCTATTGATATGTAAAATATTTATCAGTTGATTATTGAAGAATCAATAATTTAACATAGTCAATGGCTACATGTAATATAAATACATAACTTGTCAGACATTTAAAGGATTAGATATAATTAAGCATACCTAAATCACAGACCAATCTATTGAAGGTAGATTCATCTAATGGTTTGGTAAAAATGTCTGCAAGTTGTCTTTCACTAGGGACAAAATGTAATTCAACTGTACCATTCATTACATGTTCCCTAATGAAGTGATACCTTATGTCAATGTGCTTGGTTCTGGAATGTTGTACAGGATTTTCTGTTATAGCAATGGCACTTGTATTATCACAGAAAATAGGAATCTTGTTCAAGTTGAACCCATAGTCAAGTAGTTGATTCCTTATCCATAATATTTGTGCACAGCAACTTTCAGCTGCAATGTATTCAGCCTCTGCAGTAGATGTAGACACTGAATTCTGCTTCTTGCTAAACCATGAAACAAGCTTATTTCCTAGAAATTGACAGGAGCCTGTTGTGCTCTTTCTGTCAATTCTGCAACCTGCATAATCTGCATCTGAATAACCAATTAGATCAAATCCAGAATCTCTAGGATACCAAATTCCAAGATTTGGAGTTCCTTTGAGATATCTGAATATTCTTTTTATTGCAATCAAATGAGATTCTCTAGGATCAGCTTGAAACCTAGCACAAAGACATGTAGCAAACATTATGTCTGGCCTACTTGCAGTTAAATATAATCAGTTCAGGAAATTATGGAATGCAATAAAGATGAGGCCATACGGGCACAAAAAATTGCCGAGAAGAAATTCAAGGACAGAGATATCGCTGGTGCAAAAAAATTTGCCTTAAAGGCCCAATAAGTAATGAGCCAACCATACCTCTATAACTTGAAATTTCCACTTTTGCTTCCTTAGTGTTTAATTCAAGTCTAGTTGCAGTGGCCATGGGAGTTTTAGCAGAAGAACATTCACTTAAATCAAATCTCTTTAATAAATCAGAAATATATTTGGTTTGATTTATGAAAATACCATCTTTAACTTGCTTGATTTGCAAACCAAGAAAATAGGTTAGTTCTCCCATCATGCTCATTTCATATTTACTCTGCATCAACTTAGCAAACTTTTTACAAAGTTTTTCATTAGTTGAGCCAAAAAATTGTTTGATATCAAATTTTCAAATCAGAAATTTCAGTACATAAGTTTTGATTGTCATCACTTAGTTGACCTTTTTCAGTTTCTAGCTTCTCAGTTTGAAAATAAAGAGAAAATGTTTCAACTTCAAGATTTCCTTTTATTTCTTGAAAATGATTGTTCTCAAGTTTTTATTGGGATCCGTGCATATATACGCAGCAGAATTACGCTAAATACAAAAAAAATAACGAATCCCAAACGCATGATCCGTGTATAATTGGCGGATGATTATGGAGAATCAGATGTGTACCTTATTAAAGCTTTCCTTATGATGATTATAGAGGTCCAGAAGCGATGAATCACAACAGCCCTTCACAAAGATCTGCTCTCTATCGGTATCCACACAAACGTTGTATCGTCTAACGATCATCGAAGTTAGGTACTAGCCTGTTTCTGCCTCTTTGTCTCTCTCTTTCTCTAGCCTCTCAAAAACGTAGAGCTGCTAGGGTTTTTCTCAAAAACGAAATTATAAAAACTGTAACCCTAAACTATACATCTTTATGTATATATAGGGGAGAGAGAGACTTGGGCCAAAACCCTAATCTGATTGGACCTTTTAAAACCCGTTCAGATTTTGGATTTATATTATTATTAAATTCAAATTCTAATATGTATATAATTAATCAAGTCTCACTTAATTAATTAAATAAATAAATTTGAATTAATAATAATAACAGTATTTAAATCATAATTTAAATAACACTTCGTTTAAACGTTCTTTGTGTGTGACCCTTTAGATTATTATTACGTTGGCAATAATTTTATTTTCTAATAATAAAATTATAAACAATGAGCGGCATCTAGTAATACATCATTGCTACCCAAGTAATAATAATAATTGGTGATTCAATTAAACCTTTCGTGAATAATGTACAATGTAATATAATCCCTTTAACCTTATATTATAGATCAAACTCGAGGCATGTATTGTGTCATCCTCTTCAACGTTCAATCCGGGTTTCCTTGATCAATGAGTAGAATATTAATCAAATCAACATTTGAGCATGGCCATGCATTTTATAGTCTCACTCAATCAAGAGGCCAATAATATCACTCCTAAAATAGGAGGGTTAAATCCTACATCTATCATTCATATTTCTCATACAATTCATAACATACCCAATGTCCACCTTTATCATTACCCGGTTAAAGGTAACTTTGAGTCTAATCAAAGTATATTAATTCTCGTATAGAAATATAATAATTTCAAGTCAAATGATCATTACATCATTATCACAGTGAGAATTTTTTATGACACTTATTAACATGTAGATTCTCATAACGGGTTTGTCCAGTGCCATGCATTGAGACATGCACTTATGTTATTGACTTTAGTATCACCATACCTATGACCAATGAGATGTGGTCATCAGTTAAAAAACATGATAGTCTTATTGCATTATTATTGTCCTTAAATAATAATACTCGACTAGGGACTTTTAGGAATATAATATTGTTAATATAATCTCATTTTTAAGTCACATACTTAAAGATAATAATTTGCATTAATATTCCAAGGACATTTATTATGCTTTCAATTTATAATGCAATAAATAAAGACATAATAAATATTAATTAAATAATCAAGTAAACATAATCCTTAATTATTTATCATAAAGTATTGTCTCTAGGACACCAATACTAACAGTTTTAAACGATCATTTTGAAGAGTGAGACTAGAAATTTCCTCATTGTATTTGATATGCAATTCATTCATCAATCTCACTTCTTTTTGTTAAAATATGCATTTTTCTTCAAATATCTCTTTTTTGATTCAATCAAACAAAATCTACTATTAAGCTCATCATAGCTTAATTTCAATCTTTGAATAATTTTTGAATCATTTATACTTGATTCAAAAAGAGTGTTAAGATGAGAGTTTACCTCTTGAGTAGAAGTAGAAGGTTGATCTTCTGAAGTAGATGTATCACTTAGTCTCATGAGACATAGATTAACAATCTCTTCAGTTGATTCCAGTTCAGCTTCATCCTCACTTAGATCCCAACCAGTTTCAGCCACGAGAACACATTCTTTAGCAATCTTAGGGACATTCCCGTTTAAAATGGCCCGGTTGTTTGCATTCAAAGTAAAGATCTTGTAGTTCTTCGTCAACTTGTACCTTTGGTTTGTTAGGAACATATTTGTTGTCATTGTTGTAAGAATTTGGCGCTTGTTGTACAAATTTGCCTTGGTTGTAGTAATTTTTCGGATAAATACTCTTGTAGTTAGGCCTTCCTTTATAATTGAACACCTTGTTTTGGTTGTTCGATTTAAGGAATCCTTTTACATACATATGAGCCTTACTTTGGAGAACTCTACGAAGTTGCCTCGTTAGAAGTGAAATATCTTGTTCATCTAAATTCTAGAGTTCTTCGTTTAAGTCATCTTCATTTTCATCCTCATTATTGATGAGATTACAAAGTTGTATGAATAGTAATCGTGATAACTCAACACTAGAACAAGACAAGTAAATAATACTATGCCTACACATAAATCAGGAAGAAATGAAGACAAGGCAGATACAGTGAATCAAGACATTAGAAGAAGTTTTGAAGTCTACTACAGGTCGTTGAGAGAAGTACATTAATATGTTCATGCCTCAGTGAAGAATAATGGTTGAAGACTTTGAGGGTTTCATAAGTTTTGAAGATTCATTATAGAAGTGTCACTAGAAGATTTCAATGTAAAGGCATTGATTGAAAATAGACAATGTTCGAAACGTAGGAATCTAGAAGGGTAAAGACAAAGGTTAAAGAAGACAGTTGTAGTCTTGGAGTTGTACTCACTAAAAGAAGTTCATTTATATGTTCAAGCGTCAGTGAAGAACAAAATAATGTATTCAAGATTGTGATAATAATGGAGACATTGTCGAAGTACCAGAAAAGATTCCAGTGAAAGCTACAGTGTTTATTGATAGTCAGTGTTCGAAGCAATGAAGTTGCTGCAAACTTAACAATGTACGTAAGGCAATAATACGAAGACATGGATCAAAGTTAGTAGTCTGTGAACCAGACCAGTTGCACTAGGCATCAGCAATTTGTGAAAGGAATTTGATTATTAACTATAGAAGAATTATTAAGTTGAAGAACGTACTTGGAAAGAACGGTTATTTATTAAGGTATGAAAAGTGATTTATAGAGGCTACAACCAAACAGCTCATAGCTAAACAGCTCAAAGGGTGTAGGGTGCAAAATGTCACAACCTTGGTACGAAAAGTGAAAGTTTCCAAACTACAGTCGAAGAACGAAAATAGCTTAGGGTACAGGGCGTAAGGTGACAAGACTTTGGTACAAGTAATGGAAGTTAACGTACTTCTGTCAAGGAATGAATAGAGGGTCAAAGTGCAGTGACTAAATAGCACTTTGACCATGTAAATGAATATGAAGCGCAATAATATTTCTTTGGCGCAACATAACTTTAAAGGTGCAACAAAGTTTTTGAGCGCGACATATTTATTCCCTGGCGTAACAAAAATCTAAGGCGCAACATATCCCTCAACCAATCAAAATCAAGCAGCCTACTTTATTGATTTGAAATCTACACAAATAAAAAGAGGTCAGCCACTCATCAAAAAGTGTCTTTTTCTTCAACACAAATAATATGTTGGAGTTTCTGTCATGGTCGGGACAAAAAGAGATAATTTATACACACCCATACCTTGCTCCCGATCAGATATTAGGACCCGGTTCTTTAACAAAAAATGCTCAAGGCTCCTAGATATCAATCCCTACGGACTCAATTTTTCCTTGTACTAATTTAGATATATTTGTATAGGAACTGAGCCTAATATTTTTGTGTTAGTAACAAAGAACTAATTTGTTCTTTGGAAGCCAGTTATATTTTTAACTGGGTGTAGCACCCCTCTGGGTTTATATACGAAAGATATAGTCTCGGAAACTTGTCTCATTTAATTACTTGCTAATTTTCTTGAACCTAATTGATTTATCCGAACACATAGAAAAATAGTAGGCAGCTCACCTAAACACTACAAATGGCCAAACCCACTCTAAAATAATAATTTATTTATCCGCAAATTCAGAAAAGAATTTAAATTATTGTGAGTATCGTATTCAACCCCCCTTCTACGATACTTCGGGACCCAACAATTGGTATCAGAGCCTGCTGACTGATATACAAATCAGGATATGTAACCCAGTGAAGCTCACCGTGCCAAAGCTGTTTGGACTTAAATGTTTAGAGGCCTTATTAAATAAGTTTAATTATAAAATTTTAATAAGTTTATTTTATAAACTTTATAAAATTTATTTTATAAACTTTTATTAGTTTATGTTATAAATTTTAATTAGTTTATTTTGTAAATCTAATATTAAATTTCTTTTATAAACTTTTATAAAATTTGTTTTATAAATTTTTATAAGTTTATATTATAAATTTTAATTAGTTTATTTTATAAACTTAATATTAAATTTATTTTATATACTTTTATAAAATTTATTTTATAATTTTTTATTAGTTTATGTTATAAATTTTAATTAGTTTATTTTATAAATTTGATGTTAAATTTATTTTATAAAATTTGTTCTATAAACTTTTATTAGTTTATATTATAAATTCCAATTAGTTTATTTTAATTTTCAATAAATTTAGGTTTATAATTAATATTAAATAAAATGAGAAATTTGGTCCATATTAACGAAGCAAGTGTGCATGGCTACTAGTTCACTCTACACGCACCTAGTATCAAAATCGCGCAGCGCAACGAGTTTTTTTTTTCGTTTTTTGTAGTTGTTGCGCCTGACTTGATTTACTTGTCAGCGCCACGAAACTAGCGCAACGTAATACCAAAATGCTATTTGGTAACCTAAGTTTTGTATCATTTAATTTTTATTTTAGATTTATTTATTTTTTCAGAAAATTTAAAATTCTTGAAAACTAAAATTTTTCTTAAAATATTAATTTTTGGATTTTTAATTTTTAAGATATTTCAAATATTCTTGAAAATTAATTATTTATAAAATTTTATTTTTGATTAATTTATTTTCTAAGAAAATTAAAAATTCTGTAAATCTATTTTTTTCTTAAATATTAATTTGAGTGTGCTCAAGGGGTTTGTAGTTGAAGATTTTTTTGGGTATTGAAGACAACTAAAATTGACTGAAGATTATCCAATGAGGTTAAATCTGGAACAGGTTGAAGAAGAAGTGGTACTAATTTCCTCAGAGATCTACTACATAGGATCCCACTACTTATTCGGATGCTGGAAAAGAAGAGATTAATTTGGGAACAGTTTTTGGTTGATTTGAGTTGAATTTTTTGATGAAAAATCTTAGGGGTTAAAGTAGTAAAGAAGAACAGACTGGACTACCTGACATCTCAGTACAAACCTTAAAGTTTATTCTACAGGGAGATTACAGGAAGTTCGTGCTAACACTGCAGATCATCTGGAACATAGGGATTACAACCAACAGGGTTTTAAGGATACAACCACATTGTCTGTAGAAGAATTATACGTGTTGAAGGTCTATGAACTAGAACAAGAGCTGAAGAAGATAATATTTGGTAAAACATGTTGTTAGCATATCCACTGTATTTGTGACCGAGAAACCAAATTTGATTGAAGTCAAGGTTGAGAACCTCTGAATAGAAACGAAATGATCCTAGAAGCTGAATTGAAGATGTAGTAGCTCGAGGTAGTGATCAAGGTGTTGTATGTGAATTTGACACTTTGAAATATCTTGAGAACTAGACTGCAAGTCAAGCCTGCAAGGCAACAGGAAGTTCAGTGACATCAAATTCAGACAAAATCCCAATTCTTAATATAAGGTCATTACCTATAGATTCCATAAAGGAGATTTTCAAGACCAGTTCAAGAGGCGGTTGCAAGACAGGGATAGTTTAAAATAGAATGGCAAGATCAGGGTTTGTTACACAGTTTGAAGAAGCTTGTACAAGCAAAAGTTGACAGACACTGTGTTGGGTTGTAGTAGGAATCTCAAGCATTAGTGAGGATGCAACAAGGGAAAGTAAAATTGTTGATGAATTTCAATGCAAGGCTAATTCTATCAGTGAAAGTGATGAACCAAATGAATATCTGACATCAATGACCAACACTGGAGATGAATCACTAAGCACTTCAAAGGTACACATTCTAACTAGTATACATTTATCTAATTCAAAATTGTATAATTATTAGGTATTGAAATGTATTATATTCATGTCAGCATGTTAGCATCTTAGGACTTAAATACTTAATTGATTGTTAAGAATAATATTGCATGCTAGGATTCATGAGTTTAATTAGTACAGTTTATGCTTGATCTACTATGTAGTAAAATGAATATCTAGAATTAGATAGGATGTTCTTGACGGTTAGGTGTATCCCTGAACATTTGCTGGAACTTGAGTTAAACCTTCTGTGATTTAATACCTCTGCTAATGTTGTAAAAATTGCTAGATAGACAAACAGGTCATAGATCAGATATTTTATATTTGCTCTTATTAATGACTTGATAAGTATACGTGAAATTTGATATTGCTTACAATGTTTTATTCAAATATTCTGCATATTCTTAAATTGTTTATGTGCTTATTTTCACATGATTTGCTCGCACTCACGTAGTTGCACTTAAATGTCAAATCATATCATGTATTTCTTGGTAGGGATAGAATAATAAAAAATGGTAGAATTATCTAAGTAGTTAGTAACATTTGTTGATTCGAGGATTAATCTAAAACTGACTTAGGTAATTAGAGATTGTTAAAAATGTTAGACAACAACATAAATGGATTAGACATAATTAGTAATTAATTTGTTAGTTCTTCTATCCATGTTCTTTTATGCATATTGAAACTATTTTTACCACTGTAGATAGTAATATCTCTAACCCACCTAGACTCAATTAAAGTTGAATACCAAGAAACTTAATCATTTGTGATTGCAGAGCATGTAACAAAAGGCAAAAGTTACGTGACTTCATGACATTTATTGTTCGAGGCATATGATTAAGATTAAAGCTCTGACATCACAGTTGGTTGAGAAAGCCTACCCAACGGTAACCTTTGCAGATGACAGCAAAGGATGTACAAGGGATTTGGCTATATTTTTGGATTTGTCATCATTGGAAGCATATTTCTTGTTGAAGGACTTAAGCACTATCTACAGGGCACTAGGGAATTCTTTATTAAGGGTTTTTTGGAAAAGCATTGAAACGGAAAAGTGTTTGATCTTAAACAAGAAGGTTGGAAGCTCACTCAACTGAGATTGAGGAAATTTTTTCGTAGCTAACATGGAATTTGTATGCAAAGGTGAAGTGAACTTTTCAGTAAAGCTTCATCAATAAAGAGCTAGCTATGACATAAGAAGCTCTCACACTTGGTGAACAAGACAATGGATTCTTTGATAAAGAAGAAATTGGTGAGAGGACTGTTTCATTTATAATTCAATCCAGAAGGACATTTTGAAGTATGACATATAGGGAAGTCTATTAAAACATCACACTAAAGCAAATTATGGCATGGAAGAAATATGCTTAGTGGTGGTTGATGACAACTCTAATTACAAGTTGGTGATGTTCATGCATTCAACAGACAAAATATAACACATGGTGATTGATCACATCAGGTAGATCAAGTTAGAAGCCAAGTAAGCTATGAGAAATTTAAAGTCATATATTGGAACTCTATTTCATGAATGAAGTTCTAAATGAAGTCTGCACTGATAAAGGTACTTTAAAGCTGAAGCATTTAACACAACATGTTTCTTTAATCAACAAAGATCGTGAAAAGACATCATATGAGTCAATGGCCAACCAGAAGCAAACAATGAAACTCTTTCGTGTGTTTGGAGTAAATTGGTATTTATTGAAGATTTATATGAGTATCTTGTCAAGTTTGAAGTTAAGGCTCATGGAACAATTTTCCTTGGCTACTCATTGATCGAAGGCTTATGTGGTGTATGTGATGTAAAACTAGAAGTTGATTGAAATTTTGAATATGTTGACCTACTACACCAACCTCCCAAGCATTCAAATGAAATACTATTCTGAATCTTTGAAGTTTGACATCCTGTCAGAGTTAAATTTAGATACTGATGTTGAAACTAAGGTTGTAGAAGGAATTAATGATAATGATGATGATTCAGATCCTATTAGTGGAAATGGTAGTGAAACTACACAACTCGTGAACTTTAAAAGAATCCACTTAATAAGGTGAAGGATCTTCAACACATCCTAACAGCAACTCAGTGGAGCAAATAAAAGAAGGATCTATTAGTCGTACTCAACACAATGAAGATCAAAAGAATACATCAAGAACATATCTACCAAGACAAAGGGTTTGAAGTCAAATTCATTCCTGGAGTCTAGTTCTTAGTGATCCAGATTATTGAGTAAAGGCGAGAAGTGTTAATCAAGATGAACATATATTTTTCGGGATCTAACATCTGGAATCCCAAAGAATACTGAAGATGCATTGATTGATCCAGATTGAGTGAATGCAATGCAAGATGACCTCAATCAGTTCGAAGGAAGAAACTATTGAAGCTGGAACCCAGACCACAAGACGAAGCTGAAATTGATACAGTAAGGGTTTGCAGAAACTGGATAACGATTGGAATTGTTATGAGGGACAAAGCCAAAATGGTTGCTACATGTTACTATAAAGTAGAAAGTATCGACGATGATGTAAACAAAATCTTCAGGCCATTCAAGATCTAACTGTAGGGTTTCGTGACACAAACGCAGCGGAATAAACGTGAAAAAATAAATCAAAATAACGAAACCCTCCGCAGGATCCATGCGAAAACAAAAGATTTAATTCGGAGATAAAGAATAAATACCTTTAGAAGTTTTAACAGTTCATTAATGGAAGATTAATGGAGGTCCAAAGCTTGTTTAATCACCACGTATCCCGCTCTCGCGATCTACGCTCTACGGTATCCACACGAACACTTTTCATGAAGGATTGATGTGTACTAGCACCCGAAAACTTCTTCTCTCTCTATCTTCCTCCTCTCTCAGAGCGGCTAGGGTTTTTGTAAAATCTCTATATTATTAAATCAGCCCATAAAGAGATTATATAGATAGAGGAATAAGTTTTCTAATTATAATCCAATTATAATTAATACTAATCCAAAATTCTAAATTATTTAATTAAGTCTCACTTAATTAATTAATTATTAATTTTGGAATTAGTTTAAGTAATTCATTTATTCTATTTATATAATTAATTAAGTCATACTTAATTAATATCATAAATGAAATAAATTACTTATTTAATTTAAATTCATAATTTAAATTATTTCTCCTTGAAGCGTTCTTTGTGTGTGACCCTGTAGGTTATTATTACATTGGCAACAATTTTAATATCTAATTAAAATTGTAAACAATGAGCGGCATCTAGTAATACATCATTGCTACCCAAGTAATAATAATAAATCGGTGATTCGATTAAGCCTTTCGTGAATAATGTTTCATGTAATATAATCCCTTTAATCTTGATATTATAGATTAAACTCAAGGCATGTCTCGTGTCATCCTCTTCATAATTTAATCTTTATTTTCTTGATCGATGAGTAGACTATTAAAATCAAATCAACATTTGAGCACGTCCGTGCATTTCATAGTCTCACTCAAACAAGAGGCCAATAATATCACTCCTAAAATTAGGAGGATTAAATCTCATCTAGATCATTCATATTTCTCATACGATTCATAATATACCCAATGTCCACTTTTATTATCACCCGGTCAAAGGTAACTTTTAATGTAATCAAAGTATATTAATTCTCGTATAGAAATATAATGATTTCAGGTCTAAGGATCATTACACCATTATCACAGTGAGAATTACTTATGACACTTACTTAACATGTAGAATCTCACGGCGGGTCATTCCAGTGTCATGCATTGACACATGCACTTATGTTCTTGACTTTAGTACCCCATACCTATGACCAATGAGATGTGGTCATCTGTCAAGAAACATACTAGTCTTTGTGCATTATTATTGTCCTTAAATAATAATACTCGACTAGGGAATTTTAGGAATAAGATACTATTCATATAATCTCATTTTTAAGTCACATACTTAAAGATATATAATACGTATCAAAATTCCAAGGACATTTATTATGCTTTCAATTTATTACGCAGTAAATAAAACATAATAAAACATAATAATCAATAAAACAAAATCCTTAATAATAAATATTTTCCTTAAAATATAAAAAGTATTGTCTCTAGAGCACAATTACTAACACTAACAACAAGCAACAGAGACGAGACTTGATCCTATTAGGGCTGAACAAGTTGATGACCTAATAGTAGGACATCCCTAGCACCTATTGAGCATTCAAGCGTGAATATCTATCAGATGAATGTGAACAAGTGCACTCCTGAATGGTTAGTTAGAAGTTGAATTTGATGTATAACATTTCCTGGACTTTGAAGTTATAGATGCATTGGAATTTGTATATCATCCTCTTCACAAGCTCTCCATTAATGGAATTAGGGATTCAAGCAAATCGTCAAGGACATGGTATGACATTCTAACTTGTGTATTACTTGAAAATGATTTTATTTTAGTAAGATTGTTATACATATATATATATATATATATATATATATATATATATATATATATATATATATCTAGAATGCATGGCACACACAATGTCATATATGTGCTAGGATACCATGATTATATTATATATGGGTCTACTAATGTAAATTTGGCAAGAGATTTTTGCTAAGATAATGCAGAGTAGGTACAAGATGAGCATGTTGGAAGAGTTACAATTCTTTTTGGATTATAAGGAATTCAAAAAATGATGACAATTAAAGTAAGTCAAGGATCTTTTGAAGATTCGCAATTTGAAAGATTCTAGACTTGCCAAGACTTCTTGCCAACAGACCACTAAGCTTGATCAGGGCAAATCAGGTATATGAACTGAAGTGACAAGCTATAGAGGTATGATTGGCTCATTACTTATTCTAGTACATAAAGACCATATATTTTATTCTCGATATGCCTATGTGCAAGTTTCCAAGTGGATACTAGAGAATCTTATCTTATTGCTAAGTTATGAATTGTTAGATATCTTAGGGGATCACTAATTTTTAGAATCAGGTACCCTAAAGATACTAGGTTTAACCTAATTGGCTATATCGATATAGATAATGCAGGTTGTAAGAAAGACAGGGAAGTCATTCCTAGAAGCTGTCAATTTCATGGAAGAGGTTGATTTCTTGTTGAAATAAGAGGAAGCATTCAACACACATAGCTGCAACAAAGACGAAATTTAAAGCAGCTAGTGAATGTGATGCTCTGATCTTCTAGACACGGAAACTACTTTAACTCCAACAACTCTGCTAGATACTCTCCAAACCACTTAAGGAACAATCTCATGGACATCAGGTATCATTTCTTTCGAGAGTTGTCATTAGTAGAATAACTTGCAGATATTTGCTGAACTTGATAAATTTATTTTGTCCAAGTTGGTTAGTGAACTTGGGATATTATTTATATGCATATTTGTTGGAAATCCCATCTGCAAGGAATTCTTAAATGAGTTCACACGTATTAAATTGTTCATATTTAAAGGACTTGTGAATTTATTTTAAATCCAGTACCTCGTACTTTTTGCTATTAGTTTAATTATCATGCTTACAATGTTATATGTATATGTGATAGTTAAATGATTTAGCATAAGTTAGCATCATAATTATTTGTATGTTAAATATTTATTGAATATTAGTCAATGATATCTTGATTAATTGCTCTGATATTTTTATCTGATATTTTTAAATATTTTATTACAAATAATTATGATACTTTTGATATTAGTGACAGTATTTAGAATTTTTGTTCTAAGTAAACAATGCATATTTTGAAAATCACTAATATTAAAAACTGAAGTATTTTCTAAGTTATGTGTATAAAATTCTAATTGTTTTATATACTTAGAAAATATTTCTAAAATATAATTTTATTAGTGAGGAGTTGTAATTAAGATCACAAGTATTAAATGTTTATATTTAAAAGACTTGTGAATTTATTTTCAACTATTTCCTCGAGCTTATGTATATCACTAATAATTGTTATGAATATAATTGTAATATGCTTGAGCGACGATTATTAGATATAGTGTAGGAAGTTAGAAGCTAATATTCAATCTTATGGATATTTAGTATTTAGCGAAATTATTTTATCTTATTAATATTATGGATTGAAGCAATTCTATATTTATTAGTTTCATAATTTTGATTTGATAAAATATTAGAAGCATAATTTCTTGCATTTTAAAATTATTGATAAATATCAAGTAATGAGATTTTGTTAATATTTCCGTGCAATTAAATGTGATATTTTTAATATTAGTGATAATATAAGTTGTTTATCTGAAATCAATAAAAATTAAAATATGTCTTAATGCTTATTGTCCTACTGAATGATTGTCATGCCTATTTGATTTATATATATATATATATGCATGTTATTGGTAATTGTTAAGTACAATATAAGTATTCAATTTATTTTGATTTATTTAAATTATGATGATATAAAACAATTCTGTGATATATTGATTCCATGATTTAATTAAATTAAAATAAGTTTATAGCATAATTATTCGTAGTATAATTTTTTTTATTATTTTGTAATAATTGATTAATATTTTATTATAAAATAATTGTGATATATTGATACTAATAGATTTGCTTAGTCTTTATTCTAAGTAAAAATTGGTTTTTGAAAAAGCTGTTAGTATTAGTATATTTAGTTTTCTTTCTTTGACTGAATTTTAAACTTGAATGTATTAAAAAGAATTTTTTGTCTAATTCTTTTTCAAAATGTATTATTTAAAGATACATTCATTTTTCTTTCAGCTTTAGAGAAGAAAACTTCAAAATTCTTTTTCAAAACTTCTCTTTTGAAAATCTTTTGATTTACAGCCCTACTTTATTTTCTAAAACCTAGGGTGTGAATCAATTTTTCTTAAGGATAATCTTTCTTTAAATCTCAAAATCTTTTATCCTCTCCCAAATGCTAGTTTTAAAAAGTTTTATCTTAAAAATCATTTTCTCTCTTAATTTTTCTTTTTAAAGTGACAGAAACTTTGTGACTACTATTTTATTTGGAGAAATTATGTTAACTTCGAGGTATCAACCATTTGTAAAATGTTTATTTTTAAACACTTGTTTCAATGTATGTTCACATTGATTCATAGTACCTAAAAAGTGGTTATTGCTTTGAAGGTCTTATACTGTACGATTAAGCATTCATTCACCCCAATTATCATGTTTTTATTTGAAGTCGGGGATACTATCAGGTGGACTAAAATAATGTAAATCATAATTGCATTATGAGTCAGAAATCATAGTCCTCTATCTGATAAGGATGTTTTGCAAAACTATTTTCAAAACTTACAGTACTTAGGTTTTAAAGGAAAAGAGTCATTTTATTGAGATAGAATGTGGTAAGAGAGTTGAATTTCTTCTTTGGTATAAATTTCTGCATTTTATTATGAGAAGTTTGCCTTATAAGAAGTTCATAAGGGATATAATTTTTCTCTGATACACTTTCCCGCGTTTTATTATGGGATAAGTATCTTAAAGAAAATTTATATTGGTATCATGTTCTTAAATGATAAATCTTTAGAACCGACAAAACTCTTTTACTAAAAGTACTTTAATTCAATCGTTTACCATTTTTTCATATATTTTTCCTTCTCTTTAGGATGAAAAATATATTTTGGAATGTTAAGGTGATTATCTTTTAATCTTGATTGATTCTTTCCGCTTAGCCCCCAGTAGCTTCAGAAGCTGGCCAAGAGGTTGAAAACCCATCAATCTCTTACCCAGGCCATAATACCAAACACTCATTCATCCACTTCCATATATTAACCCTTGAAGATATAAGGAACACATGTTAAGTAGAGGTTGATAAGGGATAAACTACACTTGATGCAGAAAATAAGGATAAAGTCGGAAGTGCACACACAGCTCTACCTCTAGAGAAGCAAAGTAGTATATAACTGAGGTAACTGTAAGCTCATCTGCATCTTCTCAAAAGGATGCAGGGCTGAAAAGATAATAAAACTGTCTCTGGAATCATTCTCTCAACATAGTGAGTCCATTGAAATTTGCTCATCAATCAGAGCATCTTGTAATGAGTCAAGCACACCATCGGCACTCATGCTGATGGTAAGCGTAAACAGATAAATTCTAGGAACACATTGCAAGGCGTGCACAGTGATAGGTATAGGCATTCAGAGGAGATACAGACTCTAATTAGCCATACATTACATTGTTCAAGTATCTACCTCAAACTGAAATTAAACTTCTGCATCCTTAAAGGGAGATCTTGTTGGTGTAGGTTCCCTAGAGGCAATACAATGTTTATTTTGATAAACCTTTATGTCAATTGATTATTCAATAAACGTATTTATTATGACTTTAATTACTGCGATATATTTGTTAGCATAATAAATGTCCTTAGAATCATGATACACATTGTATAGTTTAGTACATGACTTGAACTTGAGATTATATAATATATCATATTCTTAAATGTCCCTAGTCGAGTATTATTATTATAGGACAATAATAATACATAAATAGACTAGTATGTTGTTTGACAGATAACCACATCTCACTGGTTTTAAGTATGGGGATACTAAAGTCAACACATAGGTACATGCAGGAGTACATGGTACTGGACAGACCCACAGTGAGATTCTTCATGTTTAATAAAGTCATAAGAAAGACTCATAGTGATAATGGTGTAATGATCCTCTGACTTGAGATCATTATATTTCTATACGAGGATTAATATACTTTGACTACATTAAAAGTTACCTTTGACCGGGTAATGATAAAAGTGGACATCGGGTATATCATGAGTTGTATGAGAAATATGAATGATAGATAAAGGATTTAACCCTCCTATAATTAGGAGAGATATTATTGGCCTCTTGATTGAGTGAGACTATAAAATGCATGGCCGTGCTCAAATAATGATTTGTTTTCATAGTCTACTCATGGATCAAGTAAACCCGGATTAAATGTTGAAGAGGATGACTAAATACATGCCTCGAGTTTAATCTATAATATATATGGTTAAAGGGATTATATTACACGGAAACATTAATCACGAAAGGTTTTATCGAATCACGATTTAATTATTATTTAATTGGGTAGCAATGATGTATTACTAGATACCGCTCATTGTTTATAATTTTATTGGAGAATAAAATTATTGCTAATTAAATAATAGCCTATAGGGTCACACACATAGAGTACTTAGAGGAATAGTTAATTTAAATTATAGATTTAAATTAATTGATGATTATTTGAATTTTATTATTGGCCTGTTTGGCCTGCCTTAAAATAAGTCCTTTTGGACTTATTTTCGGGTAAAAATTTCATATTTTGATAAATGTTTTTTATACAAGTATTTAATGTATATTTGAGATTCTATAAGTTGCAAAAAAAAGTTAACTTTTTTTAGAAAAAAGTTAGGAATCTCTAACTTTGTCTTAAAATAAGTTGACTTATTCTGGAAAAAAGTTCCCCCAAACACCCCCTATATTAATTAAGTGAGACTTAATTAATTAAAATAATATAAATTCGAATTCGAATTTGAATTCTGCCCTTAATAATTAAGTGTGACTTAGTTATTAATTAAATAATAAAATTCGGTTTTATTATTTAATCCTAAACCTACATGGGTTAGGCTTTGCTGTTATGGGTTGCTATTATGGGCCTATTAACCAACCATTATAAATAGATAATGTAGGGTTAATAGGTATCAAGTTTTTAAGAAAAAAACGAACCCTAGCAGCAGCAAAGGCAGAGGCAGAATTCGAAATCATCAAAGGAGGCTAGTACATCCATTCCGTAATCAAGATCGTGAGACGTTCTTGAAGATCGTAATCAAGATCGTGAGAGGAAGACACAAGTCGTGAAAGCTAGGATCTCCGTTGAGTTCGTGTAAGTCAAGACCAGACAAAGGTATGATTTCGTTTCACCATAATCTGTCAATCTTATACATGATCCTGCGTTAGGGTTCCGAAATTTTTCGTTATATTTACGTTTAATCCGCTGCGTTTTATGCCTCGGAACCCAACAATGGCATCAGAGCTACGTGTATAAGGGACTGATTTGGTGACTGCCATGCCATGCTACTACTTTGTCATAATCTGTTATGCCACTGCCATGCTTCTGCTATGCTACTGCCATGCCTGTTATGAGACTGTCATGCCTGTTATGAGACTGCTATGCTTCTGCCATGACATGATATGTATGATTAAAAACTGTTATATGATGAGTATCTGGTTATTCGTATAATGAGTACATGGTTGATGATACTAGCATGTTAATGATTTGCCATGAATGATTTATATGCCTTATTGCGATTTGTATATTATGCATGAGGGTCAGTTTGTATAGTGATATAAACTGGTGGACAGATTGTGTTGGACATGATTTGTTAACTGGGATATGATAAGTATGTATATGATACATGCTTCTGAAACTGTATAAATTGCAGTGGGGAAAAACGCCAACAGATATGATCTGTAGTTCAGAAATTGATGATTTCTGAATAGGACTGGTCTTCGAAATAAAAAATTTCATGGCCATTAAACAGAATGTTCATGGCCTTCTTGTCTTTGAGTACTTCTTTTTCATCCTCTTCTGTGAACTCAGAAATAAGTTTTGGAACATGTCTGTCAAGTGCAGGAGTTCCATCAGGGTTTACACCTGTGACTAGCTTCATGGGAACATGATGACCTTTTTCTATGCAGTTAACATAAGAAGGGTCGAGAGAAAGAAGATGCAGATGCATTTTGATCTTCCATGGAAAATATTCATCTTTCTCTAAAACTGGAATTTTCACACCTGAATCTTTTTGACCCATATTGACTGTTCTTGATCTTTAAACTTTCTGTATGTTGAAAGCCTGCTCTGATACCAATTGTTATTCCTTAGAACAATGTCAATATTTGTAGAAGGGGGGTTGAATACAAATATTAAAACTTTTTGTGTGTTCTAATATTTGTTCTTGATGATTGAAAGAATAAGAGAATAAGTTCGAACAAATTAATGCTGAAAAATAAAACTGAACAAAGAGATTTAAAATTATTGATGGATTGGTTTTTCCATCAATATATATTTTTGCTCAATGCTCCTAGGTTAGAAGAAACCTAGCTTCGTTTTTACAAGATTAGAAAACAAATCAACTGTTCTTACACAAGTGCTCTCAAGCTTGAACAGTTGATTAAGAAATATGTCTAACTTGTATATTTTCTAATAATGCTACTACACTTGTTTATATACCACAAGTGTTCTTTTACAATTCCTATACTAGGATTGTTTCTATCTGCCTTCCTTTTACCTTTTCTTATTTTACAAAAAGGTTTGAAAGACAACTTCTGATTGAGTCTTCACAGTCACTCTAGACTGTCTTCCATAGGTGTGCTTTTTGTTCTCTGGATCTTCAACAGATATTCTTTCTGTGTTGTCACACTCAATTGATAATTTGCTGTTAAGCATATCAATTGATCCATTCTTTAATCCATCAACTGATGTACTACTTCGATTGATCTTTATATCCATCGACTGATAAAAGATGTCTTATCGATTGATAGATGTTATCAATCGATATATCAGTCGATGGGTCTTCACATCAGTTGATGGTCTTCAATGCTTGACTTGGCTTCTTCGATTGATCCTTCATCCATCGATCTTCAATATCAATTGATCATCCTTCACTTGTGCAATTTCCTGTCTTCACATAATTACAATTTAACAGTTTAATTTACACATCAATTGATGATCCATATCAATCGACTCTAACATCAATTGATGAACAAAATATCAATTGATTTACACCTTATCGATTGAAATAGACTAAGTACACCTATGCTACAATCCAAATTATCAGTTGATTCAAATAAACACTTCAACTGATAAATGGTTTCCTGATCAATTGATATTTATAACTTTCATATCAATTGATCAGTTACAACAAATAAAATTTCTATGATTCTAAGATTAATGTTATCATCAAATCACATGTAGATTCCTAACAATCTCCCCCTATTTGTGTCTGTGTTATTAACAGGCATAAATCTACTTGATGATAACAAAAACCCTTAAAAAAAATTACATTTAGATAGAATCAAGAAACTTAATTGGCACATTAATTTTGGAAGTACCAGATTGATAGATAACTCCTGCAAGCAGCTTCAATGTCTTCATAATTTAATTTAGTTCCTCTTCCTCCTTTTCTCAGCATTTTCCTTTAGTTGCCTCATGAAAGAACTTCTCAATATTGCTTCATCCCTGTCAGTTTCTCCAAGTTGCCTCATAAGGTAGTGTATTTCTTCATCTGTGATTTTGTCCAGATATTTGCAGATATCAAAGAACTTTGTGTTGCCCTCTATATCTGTAAAAATCATAGCATACTTTGGCTCCAACACCACCTTTTTGACCTGTGACTTCCATAGCTTTAGAGGTGAATCAGGTTCAGCTTCTGCCTTGGATCTTCTTAACCTTGAAATTTGTTGTTGTATCTCCTGAGCAATTGTTGTGTTAAGTTTGTACTTTCTGTTGAGTAGAGGAAGAATAGTCTTTAAAACATTGTAGCTTTGCTTCATTATCACCTTCAATGAATAGATTGTTTTCACTCCATTTTCATACTCCAACCTCATTGATTCTTCATGGTTAGAGGTTGCAGGGTGAGTCCTTACTCCAATTAATCCTTTTTCATTGATTACTGGTATTCCCTTCAAATCATAACCTTCAATTGTGACCTCCTCCTTGATTTCTTCTTGTTGACCCTGGAGGTTTTCCTGAACCACTATTTCTTGAGTAGAACTTGACCTTTTCTTGGCCA
Organism: Oenanthe sinensis; assembly: GCA_028671895.1. Classification (NCBI taxonomy): domain Eukaryota; kingdom Viridiplantae; phylum Streptophyta; class Magnoliopsida; order Apiales; family Apiaceae; genus Oenanthe; species Oenanthe sinensis. The sequence goes on from CM053806.1 coordinate 27,241,980, forward strand.
TAGAAACTTTTCTCCTTTTTCTCAAAGGTTGCTCTGCCTGTAGCTCTTCTTCCAAATGCCATTGCATTTCCATCTGTCTAGCAATCTCTTCATTCTCCCTTTCTCTCCTTGAGGCATCTGAGATTCCTGTAGTGATGGCTCCTTGAAGTAGCTTTTGACTTACTGGTTCAGTCTCTTTCTTCTTCTCTTCTTCAATCACTATTGCTTTCCCTTTCTTAAGAGCTTCAATATCCAATTGAAGAAAAGCTTCTGTATTTGAGTTTCTTTCTTTGGCAGCATTTTGTGCATCTTCATTTATTTTTCTTGTTTGAGCAATGAACTCATCCAAGTCTCCTTTTTCTACTGCCTCTGTTACTAACTCAGTGCTTCTCCTTAGATCTTCAATTCTTTTCTTTTCTCTCTCAATAGATTGAGTTTCTTTCTCCCTAGAAATTCTCCTAGCTTCAAGATCATCATCAATCTTCTTGTAATCTTTCTTTTTCTGTTCTAAATTATCTTTTGGAGAATTAGATGACTTAGATTTCTTTGAAGATTGATTGTTCATGTTACTTCTGCTTTTATCTCTTCTGGGTGCAGAACCACCAATGCCACTTGACTTATCCATACCAGAACCACCTATTCCACCACTTCCACTGCCTTTGCCATCACCACCATCATCATCCTTCTTCTTTGTATTCTCCCCCTTTTTGTTATCATCAATTGGAGGGGGTGGTGGAAGTCTGTCAAGAAACTTTTGAAGAATGGAAGCATGAAGATTTTGACCTCTGATAATATCATCCATCTTCTTTTCTAGAGAACCTACTCGTGTCTCCAAAGATGTAAAATTTTTGGATTCTTTGAAAAGCTTGTCTTTGATGCCATTCATGGTGTTGAATGGTAGCTTCTCATCCAATCTCCTATCCATTGCATCCTTGTTAGATGAGATAGAGTCCTTAATCCTCTCCAGTTCCCTCCTTACTCCTGTTACTGTCATCTTTTGAATTTTCATTGATTCTCTCATATAGTGAACAATTCTCCTTTGAGTAGGATCTTCAATTTCTCCTTCCACCATTGTTCTTCTATATTGAGAGAGAATTTCAGTCTCAGCAGCTTCTAAGGAACCATCAATAGTGCTCATCCATGGCTCTTCATCAGAATCACTCTCCAACTCTTCAGGTGCCATATAACAAGTGTCTGTTGTATTGGCAATGCTTTCCTTCAGATTCCTGGTCCTTTGATCTGTATGATCAATGCCCAAGAGTTGTTCTGCATTCCTGTTACTTGAAGTAGCCAACCCTTGATATTGTGGATCAGGATGTATGAAATTCTTTGGATCCAATTCACCAGTATCTATTTCCTCTTCAAAGTCTTTAGCAATTCCACTCCCACTAGCTTCAGCATTATTTGCTCCCCCTATCTCCTTTACTCTTTCTTCTGCCATCATTTCAATTTCCAATTCCTGTGCAAAAAGTAGAATGTTTTTATCACTTTCATTCATCTCTCTATTTTCCACCTACTAAGGTGGGGCCCTCAAGTGTTTCACTCTCATTCCTGGAAGAAATAGGAATGTTTTTACTCACTTCCTCTCCTTTTGCCAGGTTAAAATCCTACCTCTCACTCAACTCACTCAATCCTAAGAGTGTTTGTGCAACATCAATTGATGTATTGACATTATCAGTTGAAGTGGTGTTTGGGATATCCATCGATTGATGCATACCCATCGATTGATCTTGAGTATCGATCGATGGCTTATCAGTCGATGGCTGAATATCAATTGATGAAGGAACATCAATTGATGGAGAAGAAACAGTTGAGATAATTTGTGAAGTTATGTTTGAGATGATATTGGAAATAGAATCCTGAAAATTCTGAGAAGAAGATTCAGGAGAGAGTGTTGGCTTCTCCTTGAAAAACAAAGAAGGAGAATCTGAAAATGTTCGATAATCTATCAAAACATTTTCTGAAGAAGTTTGAGATGGGGATAGAAGAATAGAAGAGATAGGAATTGAAAGAGAATGGGGCTGCATCTCATCATTTATATGAGATGCATCAAGCAGACTTTGTGAAGGCTCCTCCACAGTTTCCTGTGGTTTTGCAGTGTGTGATTCCCCAAGTGCAAAGGTGACTTTCTTTTCTCTTCTTTTGTATGGTGTTAGTGTTTTGGCTTTTGTGTCCCCAATTTGATTCTGTGCCCCTGGTTGTGGGCTATTTTCAATATTGTCATCCTTTTGAGAGAATGACAATAGGGATGTGGTATTTTCCATGTTAACATCCACAGTCTTTTGGGAGACTATGGAGTGGCTAGGTTGAGGTTGCACACCCTCACTCTCCTTATCCTTCTGGGTTCTTTGATGTTCCCCAGTTCCCTCACCACCTACATCCTCCTCTAATCTATCTACCACACTAGTTGCTTTTCTTTTCTTGGTTTTTACAACAGCAGGTTTTTGAGAACCTGTTGACGTTGGTTTCTTAGATTTGGATTTAGAGATTGGTTGTGTGGCCTGGGTAGGAGGGTTGGGGTCATTACTACCACCCTCCATAGTCACAGAAGGCAAAGAAGAATTAGGTTTAGAAGAGTTTAAAGTAGAGATAAATACCTGAACAAAAGGGGGATAGATCAATTCCACATTGCTGTGAAGATTGATCCTAACCAAGTCTTTAAAAACCCTTTTGTTTTGAGTCCAGCAATCCAAAATTTCTGTATTCCTGTCAATCTCAATATCCTTGACAAAGTGGTTAATAATAATCATAATAAATCTTGCATAATAAATATGATTAGATCTATTTATTTTATTCCCCAATTTGGCAGATATTTCATTGAGTAACAGGCTTCCTAAATTATGATATCTATCATATAAAATGTTATACCCTACTTGTTGCATACTTGTTGTTATTGCATCAAAATTACTAACCTTACCAGAAAAACACTTTATTAAAGCATCAAAGAAATATGACCATTCTTTTCTTAGATTCTTTCTAACAATACTACCTAGACTAGCATCAGGAGCAGTATAGTTGATTTCCCTAAGCATGTTTCTAATATCTGTGTCAGTGGGTGCATTTTCGGTATTATTTGCAGGAATATTTAAACACTCACCCAAGACCACAGTGGTTAGAATATACCTTTGTCCTTTGCATTCAAAGGAGATTTTAGAAAAATCATCTGCTACTTCTGCTGTTGTCCAGAATTCTTCAACTAGATTGCACACTATTTTTGGTGCTTCTGAGAGGGCCTTTGCAATTTTCGTACTCCTTAGAAATTCCATTAGGGGATGAAATTCTGTTGGGGCTTCCTCCACCATAGTGCAAGCAACGAAGTTGTTGAGCTCATAGTAGAATCCAGATTGTGAGACTTTCTTTGAAGATGCCATTATCGAGTTTGAAGATTTATAATTGAATTAACTGGCAAACTTGTTAGTAATTATAACAGAAATAATAATTAGACAGTAGTAGATTAGGGTTCTTAGCAAGAGATAGATACAGAGTAAGTTCGAAGATTGAGAAAGAGAAAGAGATAGAAAAATTGATAGTAAAAATGCAAGTAAGAATTAAAAGAAGTTTTAATCTCACTATTTATATTTACTGATTTCCCAACCACTTTCTTACTCAAAATAGAACTAAATCGACCGTTGGAAGAGTATTGATAATTAAAAGTTACCAATTTTGGCAATCGATTGTTATACATACAGGAATGTACGTTTTAATCAATTGATAAAATAAGTAATCAACGGCTAGATTTTTGTACAGGTCGATTGATGACATGGACCCCTTTAAATTTTAGGTCATCGATTGATAAATTGCTTATCCATCGACAGGTACAATTATCCATCGATAGACAAATATATCATTGATTGATATATCTATCTTTCGATAGTTACCCCTATCCATCGATAAACAAAGATATCATCAATTGATATATTTATCTGTCGACAGCTCCAATAATATCTATTGATATGTAAAATATTTATCAGTTGATTATTGAAGAATCAATAATTTAACATAGTCAATGGCTACATGTAATATAAATACATAACTTGTCAGACATTTAAAGGATTAGATATAATTAAGCATACCTAAATCACAGACCAATCTATTGAAGGTAGATTCATCTAATGGTTTGGTAAAAATGTCTGCAAGTTGTCTTTCACTAGGGACAAAATGTAATTCAACTGTACCATTCATTACATGTTCCCTAATGAAGTGATACCTTATGTCAATGTGCTTGGTTCTGGAATGTTGTACAGGATTTTCTGTTATAGCAATGGCACTTGTATTATCACAGAAAATAGGAATCTTGTTCAAGTTGAACCCATAGTCAAGTAGTTGATTCCTTATCCATAATATTTGTGCACAGCAACTTTCAGCTGCAATGTATTCAGCCTCTGCAGTAGATGTAGACACTGAATTCTGCTTCTTGCTAAACCATGAAACAAGCTTATTTCCTAGAAATTGACAGGAGCCTGTTGTGCTCTTTCTGTCAATTCTGCAACCTGCATAATCTGCATCTGAATAACCAATTAGATCAAATCCAGAATCTCTAGGATACCAAATTCCAAGATTTGGAGTTCCTTTGAGATATCTGAATATTCTTTTTATTGCAATCAAATGAGATTCTCTAGGATCAGCTTGAAACCTAGCACAAAGACATGTAGCAAACATTATGTCTGGCCTACTTGCAGTTAAATAAAGTAATGAGCCAACCATACCTCTATAACTTGAAATTTCCACTTTTGCTTCCTTAGTGTTTAATTCAAGTCTAGTTGCAGTGGCCATGGGAGTTTTAGCAGAAGAACATTCACTTAAATCAAATCTCTTTAATAAATCAGAAATATATTTGGTTTGATTTATGAAAATACCATCTTTAACTTGCTTGATTTGCAAACCAAGAAAATAGGTTAGTTCTCCCATCATGCTCATTTCATATTTACTCTGCATCAACTTAGCAAACTTTTTACAAAGTTTTTCATTAGTTGAGCCAAAAATAATGTCATCTACATAGATTTGAACAAGAATCATAGAGCCATTTACATTTCTATGAAAGAGAGTTTTATCAACAGTACCTCTTGTGAAGTGATTTTCAATCAAGAATTTAGACAATGTGTCATACCAGGCTCTAGGTGCTTGCTTCAATCCATAAAGTGTTGGGACAATCGAATCATGATGCTGCGTTTTATGATATGAAAACGAACGAGTTTGAATAGAAAATTAACCTTAATCGCTACAGCGCAAGCGATTCAAATCCACGTCTTCTACTGTATTCTCGTATTCACCTTGAGCGAAGTGTGGCCTTCGATCATCCCAAGGTTGCCTCCCTTCTAACTTTGAGATCTTGGAACCCTAGTTCTTGGTTGCCTCCTTGAACGGCTGCTCACAAAAACCCTAGTATTTTCCAACTCTTAGCTAGAAGAGAATAAGATGAATATATAGGCTACAGTAGGGATCCTGGATAATTAGGTCGGGCCTTCCAATGACATTCTGGGTCAAGCCCAATGTCATTAAATATTAATTCAATCCACTAAAGAATTAATATTTGCACTACCTCTCCTAATGCCGTAATTTAATTATTTAATTCGGCTCCAATATTATTTGCTTATTAAATTCCCCATGTTTAAGATATCGAATGTCCATTAATTAAATTAATTTCTGATAATTAATTTAATCAATATCTTTTATCCTTGATCATCCACTCAACCTTATAATTATGCAAGAACAAATCTGCCTGCAGGACTAAAGCATAATTATCTTTATGAGCTTTCAAGAGGACATCATCACCCGAATATTTTCGGACACGGTTTCCTTTTATAGTCAATATCCCACTCTGTATGCAATGTCATTGTCCAAAACATAATATTGTGATTAACAAAAAATCACATCACATATGAATCAAAACATGTGCATTGCATACAAGTGTCAATCACTGTATCCGGATTAAGAACCTAAGCAATAATAATATTATAGAATCTTAGTTCTTCTTTATTATCAGAATAGAAGAACAATTCTAATATTTTAATCCCGTTCAATATACACAAAGCATACAAGTATTGTTCAATAATCAAGATAGATTATTTCCAAATAATACTTCAGTCATTCCAGTGGTTTGTTTAACTCCACTTAAACTGTGAACATTTATTATATTATATATAGACACTGACAATCTAATCTTCTGTTATCCCATTTGATACTAGATTATCCACAATATATAATATACAAACAGTGTTAAAATACGCATTCAAGATTCTCAATAAAAAAAGACAATGTCATATACTTCAAACGAATAGTTCAGTATACTCCCTAACAATCTCCCACTTATACTCAAGCTATTCTTTGAGTATATCAGTGTTTTATTACAAGCAATCCACTACGAATTAAATAACTATTATGTGACCATACATCTGACTCCTATCGCCTCCACGTGCTGCTCAAAAGCCTTAGCTGGTAAGCTCTTTGTGAAAGGATCTGCCCGGTTGTCCTTTGATGCTATATCAGTCACAATAATATCTCCTCGCTTAACGAATTGTCGTATAAGGTGATACTTACGCTCGATGTGTTTTGCTGCCTTATGGTCTCGCGGTTCCTTTGCATTTGCCACAGCACCAGTGTTATCACAATACACTGTCAAGCTCCTAGGCAAATTAGGTACCACATCTATGTCCAAAAGAAAGTTTCTGAACCATATTGCCTCTTTGGCTACCTCCGAAGCTGCCACATATTCGGCTTCCATGGTAGAGTCAGCAACGCATTTCTGCTTTACACTCCTCCATATTACAGCTCCACCTCCTAAGGTAAACACATATCCCGAGGTTGATTTCCTCTTATCTCTATCTGCTTGGAAATCTGAATCGGTATATCCTAGAGGTAACAAATCTGAGGCCTTGTAAATTAGCATATACTCCTTAGTCCTTCTCAGGTACTTGAGTATAGCCTTTACTGCACTCCAATGTTCCTGTCCTGGGTTTGACTGATATCTGCTAACCATGCCCACGGCAAAACAAATATCAGGTCTCGTACATAACATTGCATACATTAAGCTTCCGCATGCCGAAGCATAGGGAACCGCTTTCATGCTCTCTATCGCCTCTGGTGTCTTAGGACACTGTTTCTTTGATAGAGCAACTCCATGTTTATAAGGTAGGTTACCCTTCTTGGAGTCCTGCATGTTAAAACGAGCCAATACCTCATCAATATAGGGCTCTTGGGATAAAGCCAACATCCTTTTCTTGCGATCCCTTATAACTTTGATCCCAAGGATGTATGCCGCTTCACCTAAGTCCTTCATTTCGAACTGTTTGAACAACCATGCCTTTACCGCTGATAACATCCCTACATTGTTTCCAATGAGTAAAATATCATCTACGTATAGCACTAGAAAAGTCACTGAACTACCCTCACATTTCTTGTACACACACGACTCGCTTGGACATTGATCAAATCTGTATGACTGGATTACCTGATCAAAGCGAATATTCCAATACCTAGAAGCTTGTTTAAGTCCATAAATGGACTTCTTAAGCTTACATACCAGATGCTCTTGGCCTTCCTTAATGAATCCATCTGGTTGTTGCATATAGATGATCTCATCATCAAGACTCCCATTTAGGAAAGCTGTCTTGACATCCATTTGCCAAATCTCATAATCGAGATGAGCTGCTATAGATAAAAGAATCCGGATCGACTTTAGCATGACTACTGGAGAAAAGGTTTTCTCATAATCGATCCCTTCTTTCTGAGTATACCCTTTCGCAACAAGTCTTGCTTTCCAAGCTTTTACCTTTTTGTCAGATCCTCTTTTTCTCTTGTAGATCCACTTACATCCAAAGGGTTTTACACCTTTGGGTGGTTCCACGAGCTCCCAGACTTGATTTGAATACATAGATTCCATCTCAGATTTCATTGCTTTTTGCCATAGATCTGCATCTTTGTCTTGCAGTGCTTCCTCGTATGTCATGGGATCCTCATCATGTTCCTCAGAGACCAAGTCCGAAGACTCTCCCAATAACATGAATCTGCTGGGTTTACGAATAACCCTCCCACTACGACGAGACACCGGTGTGGTATTAGTGATAGGTTGTGTGTTCTCTTGTGGCTGTTCTACTTGTACTATTGGCACTTGTTCATTATTTGTCTCTCCCACTAGTTCCTCTAAAACGACACTGCTCATTGGTTTATGGTTCATCATATAGTCCTCCTCTAGGAATCTAGCATTGGTACTAACAATGACATCCCGATCCTTAAGACTATAAAATAAATATCCTTTCGTTCCCATGGGATAGCCTACAAAAAGCCTTACTTCTGTACGAGATTCTAACTTAGTCACGTTCTTGTTCAACACATGTGCTGGACAACCCCATATCCGAATATGTCTTAGACTAGGTTTTGAACCAGTCCACAATTCTTTTGGAGTCTTAGGAACTGACTTAGAAGGAACTAAATTCAAAAGATAAGCTGCTGTTTCTAAAGCATGTCCCCAAAACGACTTGGGTAATTCTGAATAACTCATCATCGATCTAACACTCTCCAAAAGAGTACGATTCCTTCTCTCCGCTACACCATTCTGTTGGGGTGTTCCAGGTGCAGTCAACTGAGACATGATCCCATTCTTTGATAAGTAATCCCTAAATTCTCCAAGCAAGTATTCGCCACCACGATCTGATCGTAGTGACTTGATACATTTTCCATGTCGCTTCTCCGTTACAGTTTTGTACTCCTTGAACTTGTCAAAGCACTCTGATTTACGGCGCAACAAATAAATGTATCCATATCTAGAATAATCATCAATAAAAGTGACAAAATATTCATAACCACCTCTTGCTTGAATATTCATGGGTCCACATAAATCAGTATGAACCAATTCTAACACTTCTTTGGCTCTATTCCCCTTTGCCTTAAAAGGCCTAGTGGTCATTTTACCTTCCAAACAGGATTCACAGACTGGAAATGGCTCCACTGCCAATGAGCCTAAAGGCCCATCTACTACCAGTCTTTGAATCCTCCTCAAGTTAATATGACCTAATCTTAAGTGCCAAAGATATGTTTGGTTCAAAGAAGAAGGTTCCTTTCTTTTAGTAGTGATAGAAGATGTGTTATTTAATACCCTATGTTGTAGTTGCAGTGCAGGTTGATTAGGAGTGATTATGTATAAATTGTCTTGCAATGTACCAGAACATATAACTAGTTTATTCCTCATAATTGAAACATTATGATCCAAACAAACATTATAACCATCCAAAGCAAGTTTAGAAACCGAAATTAAATTCCTTCTAAACGAAGGTACATAAAGACAATTGTTCAAAACCAAATTCCTATCATCACCAAAAGATAAATTAACATCTCCCACTGCAACTACTGCTACTTTCGTAGCATCTCCCATGAACACATATATCTCGCCATCTCTAAGCATTCTGGATTGCTGGAACCCCTGCATAGAATTACAAACATGATCAGTGGCTCCTGTATCTACACACCAAGTGCTCGTAGATATAGCCGCTATATATGTTTCTGTAACTAGAGAAAGAGACATACCAGTATTGTTTTTCTTCTTAGGAAGAGGACAATCCTGTTTCCAGTGACCCGACTGCTTGCACCTGAAGCACTTGCCCTTGGGCTTTTTCACAGCACAACCTTGAACTCCCACAGCTTTCACAACTTTCTGTGTCTGAGCCTTTTTCTTCTTCTTGGCTTTCGGCTTAGAAGAAGAAGGTTTCTCAGCCACATTGACTTGAACACTCTGCTGAAAAAGTCCTTCAGCTGCCTGAAGTTCTGTCAGAAGTTCCGCAAGACTATACATCCTTTTGTTCATGGTGTAATTCAAGCGGAACTGCTCAAAACTTTTGGGTAAACTCATAAGGATGATATCGATCTGGGTTTCCCCATCAACCTCAGCACCAAGGATCTCCATCTCATTCAGATGTGACATCATCCTGAGAACATGATCTCTTACAGGTGTCCCTTCAGCCATCTGAGTGTTCATTAAAGCTTTCATTGCTACTTGCCTTGCAGCCCTATTCTGATCTCCAAAAAGTTCTTTGAGATTAAAGAGCATATCTGAAGCAGTGGCCATAGCCTGATGCTGATGCTGCAAAACACCTGACATTGCTGCCAGAATGTAACATCGCGACATCTCATCAGCCTTAATCCACTTCTTATAATACTCCTTCTCAACTTCAGAAGCATTCTCAGCAGGCTCCTCTGGCTTGGGTTCATTAATGCAAAATTTGTACTCCTCAGCAGTCAACACAATGTCCAAATTACGTTTCCATTCAATATAGTTAGGTCCAGTAAGTTTGTTATCCTTAAGTATGGTAAAAAGTGGATTAAAGCCCATTATATCCTGAGAATCATACATATAACACATAATTAGAGGGTGTTTAAAAAATTGGTTCCTCTAACAATTATTTAAAATTAAAACACCAACACTTAAACACCATAGGTTTCCGGTATGCCACGTTGGGTGACTTATATACCACCTAAATTTATTTAAATGTTACTTCGGTCCTACTACTAAATAATTAGTCACGTTAGGGTGATCTATATTATTTTTCATAGCTAAGTGTATACCATTATTAAATCTTAAATTAATAATAATAATACCAGATGCGCCTTTTGACTATGATAAATTCTTGCTCCTAACAATAAGATACTACTAAAATTACAAATCTAAAGAGTATTCAGACTGACTGGCCAGGCCGGTGGAAGCATTGCCAAGAGGCTAACCACTTTTCTAGACACCAATCTAAATGGCCAGGTAAGCTGCACGATTTCCTAGACACCAACGCAAGAATACTCAAAGATGTGTTATTTTAGATTCTCTTCCTAGTTGAGCGTGAAAGCTATCAAAAAATAGGGTATCCTTTTATTATTTGAATTCTATGAAACTTAGTACGCCACGTTGGGTGACATATGTACCTTCCAATATTCATAATTAATTTTAGAAGTTTGTTCTAGTAATTTCCATAACACTCTAGACACCATAAATTACATGCCACGATGGGTGACGTATACATAATTTATATTCGACTTAGTGTTAAATTACATACAAACAATAATGGAGACCATGGGATTTAATACCAAATTAATTCCCTCTCCCACTTAGTATTTTACTATAAGGATTTTATCTAGATGCATCGTCCTATGTTATTTTTTCGCAGTCCACATGTATCATAATAACAATACATATAACACATAACATAGCAGCATACTCATCATGATTAAAGCATAATAAAACAGCCCTATGCCCATGTCGTTCTAGCATGCGAAAGGTTAGTATCATATGGCATAACAAACAAACATGGAACACATAGTAGTAATAATCAAGATCAGCAAACATTATGTAAAACATAATAAAATACATCCACTATTATGGCCCCGAAGAATAATCTTCAAAATCATCCATCGATAAATTTTCGAAAATCTTCAGCCGCCTGTTTGACTGCCTAAACGAGCTCAGAATGGCTTGAAAAATCTGGAGATGGTTTCCATCTCAGCCTGTAGGTCTCGTTCTGCCGTTTCCGAAAAGGTATTATTCGCCCCAATCGGATATCGTATGCAAAATCTGTAGCCAGAACAGCGAAGCAGCCACGAAAACAGCATATAGCAGCGGGAGAACTCTGTTTCTCGCATCTTCGTTGATCAAACAATTACATACGACAAATACAACAGAAAAATCTATTCTATTACATCAGATCATAATCTAAATTGAATACAATTCGAATTACAAGATTACAATCAAAATAGAAATCAAAAATTAAAACTAATCATGATCAACCCTCATGATTTAATTTACAACCACGATAAACCACGTGGGATCCAAAAACATAATTACAACCATGGCCATAATAGTGGATAACAACCTGCATAAAAAAAACAATACAAACCCACCACTATATACATACATAATTACGACATGGACATCATATCATATAACGCAGAACCCTAGAACCTGGCTCTTGATGCCAATTGTTGGGACAATCGAATCATGATGCTGCGTTTTATGATATGAAAACGAACGAGTTTGAATAGAAAATTAACCTTAATCGCTACGGCGCAAGCGATTCAAATCCACGTCTTCTACTGTATTCCCGTATTCACCTTGAGCGAAGTGTGGCCTTCGATCCTCCCAAGGTTGCCTCCCTTCTAACTTTGAGATCTTGGAACCCTAGTTCTTGGTTGCCTCCTTGAACGGCTGCTCAAAAAAACCCTAGTATTTTCCAACTCTTAGCTAGAAGAGAATAAGATGAATATATAGGCTACAGTAGGGATCCTGGATAATTAGGTCGGGCCTTCCAATGACATTCTGGGTCAAGCCCAATGTCATTAAATATTAATTCAATCCACTAAAGAATTAATATTTGCACTACCTCTCCTAATGCCGTAATTTAATTATTTAATTCGGCTCCAATATTATTTGCTTATTAAATTCCCCATGTTTAAGATATCGAATGTCCATTAATTAAATTAATTTCTGATAATTAATTTAATCAATATCTTTTATCCTTGATCATCCACTCAACCTTATAATTATGCAAGAACAAATCTGCCTGCAGGACTAAAGCATAATTATCTTTATGAGCTTTCAAGAGGACATCATCACCCGAATATTTTCGGACACGGTTTCCTTTTATAGTCAATATCCCACTCTGTATGCAATGTCATTGTCCAAAACATAATATTGTGATTAACAAAAAATCACATCACATATGAATCAAAACATGTGCATTGCATACAAGTGTCAATCACTGTATCCGGATTAAGAACCTAAGCAATAATAATATTATAGAATCTTAGTTCTTCTTTATTATCAGAATAGAAGAACAATTCTAATATTTTAATCCCGTTCAATATACACAAAGCATACAAGTATTATTCAATAATCAAGATAGATTATTTCCAAATAATACTTCAGTCATTCCAGTGGTTTGTTTAACTCCACTTAAACTGTGAACATTTATTATATTATATATAGACACTGACAATCTAATCTTCTGTTATCCCATTTGATACTAGATTATCCACAATATATAATATACAAACAGTGTTAAAATACGCATTCAAGATTCTCAATAAAAAAGACAATGTCATATACTTCAAACGAATAGTTCAGTATACTCCCTAACATAAAGTGCCTTGAGAAGATAGTATACAAATCCAGGATGAACAGGATCAATAAAGCCAGGAGGTTGTTCTACATATACTTCTTCTTCTAGTTCTCCATTGAGAAAAGCACTTTTCACATCCATCTGATACACCTTGAAATTAGCATGAGCAGCATATGCTAGAAAGATTCTGATTGCTTCCAATCTTGTAACTGGTGCAAAAGTTTCATCAAAATCTATGCCTTCTTCTTGTGAATAGCCCTTTGCCACTAATCTTGCTTTATTTCTTGTTACTGTACCAGATTCATCCATTTTGTTTCTGAACACCCATTTTGTACCAATGATAGACTTGTTCTTTGGTTTGGGCACCAGCTTCCATACCTTGTTTCTTTCAAATTGATTCAACTCTTCTTGCATAGCAATTATCCAATCAGGATCATTCAAGGCTTCTTCAATCCTTTTTGGTTCTTCTTGAGACAGGAAGCTACTATACAAGCATTCATTTTGAGTTGCACTTCTAGTTTTGACACCATCATTTGCATCTCCAATTATTAATTCAAAGGGATGGCTTTTTGTCCATTTCCTTTGTGATGGTAAATTTGTCCTTGAAGATGATGCTTCATGATCATTGGAAGTGTTATGATCATTGTGATGTGATTGACTATTTGAGAACCCTCCTCCTGAGATGGACACTCTACTTGAAGATTGTTGAGCAGAGTTGATATCCATCGAATGATTATCAATTGATGTATTATCAGTTGATTGATGATTGTCAACTGATAAGTTATCTGTTGATGCATTGACATCAATTGATGGGAGGATTCTAGGTACTTGAACTCTTGTGATTTCCACATCATCATCACTATCTTCAATATTACTTGTGGATTCATTTTCAAACTGCAATAGATTATGAAATCCTTCATCAAACAACCCTTGAATTTTCTTGTCATCAAAAACTACATTCATAGATTCCATAACAATGTGTAATCTAAGATTGTAGACTCTGTATGCTTTGGTTGTTATTCCATATCCAACAAATATAGCTTCATCAGCTTTGGCTTCAAATTTTCCTAGATTTTTACCTTGATTTCTCAGTACAAAGCATTTGCAGCCAAAGACATGACGAAAGTTAACTGTTGGCTTCTTGTCTTTCTTTATCAATTGATATGGAGTTTTGCCTTGAAGTTTATTGATCATGGAAATATTTTGAATGTAACAAGCAGTATTAATTGCTTCTGCCCAGAAGTATGTAGGAAGTTTTGCTTCTTCTAACATAGTTCTAGCAGCTTCAATCAAGGTCCTATTTTTCCTTTCAACTACTCCATTTTGCTGTGGAGTTCTTGGAGCAGAGAAATGATGAGTGATACCTTTTTCTTCACAGAATTCTCTCATGGTTGAATTCTTGAATTCAGTACCATTGTCACTTCTAAATTTCTTGACCTTCCATTCAGTGCCATTGTCAACATTCTTCACATGATTGATAATTAATTTGCTTGCTTCATCCTTAGAATGTAAGAAATATACCCATGAAAATCTTGTGAAGTCATCCACAATTACTAAGGCATATTTCTTTTTGGCAATTGACATGATGTTGACTGGACCAAATAAGTCCATGTGCAATAATTCCAGAGGCTTATCAATTGATGATTCAGACTTTGACTTGAATGATGCTTTTCTTTGTTTTCCCTTTTGACATGCATCACATAGTCCATCCTTGGTGAATTCCATATGTGGAATGCCTCTAACCAGATTCTTTCTAACCAATAAATTCATGGCTTTGAAATTCAAGTGGGCTAGTTTCTTGTGCCAAATCCAACTTTCATCTGTATTGACTTTGCTAAGTAGACATGTCATTGAATTTGCTTTTATAGAGAGAAAATCAGCCACATAGACATTTCCTTTTCTTTCTCCAGTTAAGAGAATTTCACCAGATTCTTTGTTGGCTATGATGCATGATTCAGTTGTAAACCACACACCATTACCATTATCACACAGTTGACTAATACTGAGCAAATTATGCTTCAATCCATCAACTAGTGCTACAGATTCAATGATAACATTTTCTTTTGCAATTGAGCCATATCCCAGAGTAAAACCTTTGCTGTTATCTCCAAAAGTAACTCCTGGGCCAGCCTTTTCCACAAACTTTGTGAGCAGGGACAAATCTCCAGTCATGTGCCTTGAACATCCACTATCCAAATACCAGAGATTTTTCTTCCTGTTTCCCTGCACACACATAAAACAATCAAGTTTCTTTTCGTACCCAAGTTGCCTTGGGTCCTCTTTTATTAGTTGCAGCTTGAGCCCCAGTTGTCAACTTAGGTTCCTTTTGTTTTGGTGGGTTTAAATCCACTTTATCTTTGGGAGTTGACTTTTGGGGCTTTGACACCTTAGAACTCATGGCAGAATTTCCATGGATTTCATCATTTACATTAGGCATGTTCTATGGCATACCAGGCATGTTCATATTAGGATATGCAAAGAAGGGATTATACATGTATGGAACTTGTGCATAAGGCATATGAACATTAGGTGCAACCAAATTAGAAGACATGGCATTCATGAGCATAGGATTGGTAAACATGGCATTTGCAGTCATGGCATGTATATTTAATTCATTTGCAAATATAGAATTCTTTTCACTTTTGCATTGCATGGACAAATGATTTACACTACCACATTTAGCACATACCTTTCTAGGTGCATACATATCAGGAGTGTAATTATTGTGCTTATTTATGCCTACTTTACCATTCCTATTCTTTTTCTTTTTCTCAGACTTAGATAGAGTAATTTCCACAGGTGCTATCTTTTCTAATTTTTCTTTTAATTGTTTCTTGGATAAGCTACCTATGTTGATCTTCTCAGTCTCAGTCTCAACTTGATTCTTGGTTTCCTTAACAAACTTAATAGGAGTGCTAAATTTGTTCTTTTTATTAGCCATTGATGATTTACTTGTCGATGGATGCTTATCGATTGATTCAGCATCAATCGATTGATAATCCTTATCAGTTGATAAAGGATTAGCAGTCGATTGATCTTTATCCATTGAAGTATCAGCCAATGACTTGCCTATTGATTTTGGGGAGATCTCCTAGAGTATCTACACCCTGAACATCAATAATTTGTTTGGCAGTTTTAGCAGACCTATTCCATTTGCTAATGGTTTCAATTTCTTCAGCTAATTGTTCTTTCAACAATTCTTCTCTTTTCAAACTGTTTACTAGTTCATTCCTAGCATCCTTTCTTTCCTGCTTAAATCTTTCTAAACAAACAAGTTCATTTTCAAGAAAAATATTTCTCTCAATTAAGGCATCAATGGTGTTCTTTAACTTGAGATTTTCTTTGTTTAGAGATTTTAGAGTGACATGCAAATTGTACAGTTCATTAGACATTTCATTAATAGTACTATTGCATTCCTCAGATGTAAGCTCGGAAAAGTTGGTAGCTAGTACCTGATTAGATGCTGAACTAGCTTCTTCATCTTCATGATTGGCCATTAATGCAAGATTGACATATTCTTCAGAATCACTATCCTCAGCAGCCCAGTCCTTCTCCTCAGTTACAAAAGCCTTTTCTTTTTGTTTTAAAAGGTCAAAGTATTTCTTTTTATAATCAATACCCTCATATGACTTTGCCTTTTCTTGTTTTGGCTTCCTGCACTCACTTGAGAAATGACCAGCCAATCCACAGTTAAAGCATTTGAATTTAGATCTGTCAACCAGATTTTTATTTTGATTGTTGTTTCTAAACTGGGATCCAGGCCTTTGAGCATATGGATTCTTCTTGAAATTTAGCTTTGAAAATTTCCTTGTCAGAAATGCAAGGTGCTCATCAATCTCATCCAAATCATCCTGAGAGCATGTTTCATCTTCTTCACACTTGCTCTTTCCTTTTCTCTTGAATGATTCTTCAACAGCGTCACCAGCCATCATGACTGACTCTTCTTCATAGCCATTTTCCTTCTTCTCTTCATTTCCCTTGACTACCAAAGCCACAGTTTTCTCTTTTCTTTGATTCTTCTCAATCTCTTCATCTTGTTGGATTTCCAACTCATATGTCTTGAGAATACCATAAAGTTTCTCAAGTGTAAAATCCTTGAAGTCCTGAGATTGTCTAATGGAAACAGTCATTGGTTTCCATTCTTTTGGAAGAGATCTAAGAAATTTTAGATTTGTATCCTCAGTTGCATAAACCCTACCATATAGCTTCAGTCCATTTAACAACTTCTGAAATCTGCTATAGGTGTCATTGATAGATTCTCCACTCTTGAAATGGAATGATTCATATTTTTGAATCAAGAGTTGCATCTTGTTTTTCCTTACTTGTTCAGTTCCTTCACACAGAGTTTGAAGTGTATCCCATACTTCTTTTGATGAAGCACAGTTTATTACATTGTCAAACATATCTTTATCTAGACCATTAAACAGAATGTTCATGGCCTTCTTGTCTTTGAGTACTTCTTTTTCATCCTCTTCTGTGAACTCAGAAATAAGTTTTGGAACATGTCTGTCAAGTGCAGGAGTTCCATCAGGGTTTACACCTGTGACTAGCTTCATGGGAACATGAGGACCTTTTTCTATGCAGTTAACATAAGAAGGGTCGAGAGAAAGAAGATGCAGATGCATTTTGACCTTCCATGGAAAATATTCATCTTTCTCTAAAACTGGAATTTTCACACCTGAATCTTTTTGACCCATATTGACTGTTCTTGATCTTTAAACTTTCTGTATGTTGAAAGCCTGCTCTGATACCAATTGTTATTCCTTAGAACAATGCCAATATTTGTAGAAGGGGGGGTTGAATACAAATATTAAAACTTTTTGTGTGTTCTAATATTTGTTCTTGATGATTGAAAGAATAAGAGAATAAGTTCGAACAAATTAATGCTGAAAAATAAAACTGAACAAAGAGATTTAAAATTATTGATGGATTGGTTTTTCCATCAATATATATTTTTGCTCAATGCTCCTAGGTTAGAAGAAACCTAGCTTCGTTTTTACAAGATTAGAAAACAAATCAACTGTTCTTACACAAGTGCTCTCAAGCTTGAACAGTTGATTAAGAAATATGTCTAACTTGTATATTTTCTAATAATGCTACTACACTTATTTATATACCACAAGTGTTCTTTTACAATTCCTATACTAGGATTGTTTCTATCTGCCTTCCTTTTACCTTTTTCTATTTTACAAAAAGGTTTGAAAGACAGCTTCTGATTGAGTCTTCACAGTCACTCTAGACTGTCTTCCATAGGTGTGCTTTTTGTTCTCTAGATCTTCAACAGATATTCTTTCTGTGTTGTCACACTCAATTGATAATTTGCTGTTAAGCATATCAATTGATCCATTCTTTAATCTATCAACTGATGTACTACTTCGATTGATCTTTATATCCATCGACTGATAAAAGATGTCTTATCGATTGATAGATGTTATCAATCGATATATCAGTCGATGGGTCTTCACATCAGTTGATGGTCTTCAATGCTTGACTTGGCTTCTTCGATTGATCCTTCATCCATCGATCTTCAATATCAATTGATCATCCTTCACTTGTGCAATTTCCTGTCTTCACATAATTACAATTTAACAGTTTAATTTACACATCAATTGATGATCCATATCAATCGACTCTAACATCAATTGATGAACAAAATATCAATTGATTTACACCTTATCGATTGAAATAGACTAAGTACACCTATGCTACAATCCAAATTATCAGTTGATTCAAATAAACACTTCAACTGATAAATGGTTTCCTGATCAATTGATATTTATAACTTTCATATCAATTGATCAGTTACAACAAATAAAATTTCTATGATTCTAAGATTAATGTTATCATCAAATCACATGTAGATTCCTAACAATCTCCCCTCTATCGTGGTGAGATGCGACGAATATAAACGGTTATATTCGGCCGTTGTATCATTGGGTCAAACTTAACTTAGTCGTCATAATAAGGTGAAAGTAAACGGTTATATTCAACCATTATGAACTTAGAAGCATAGAGTTTGGTTAAAAATCTATTAGATAGATAAGATCAATCGTTGCTCACCAAACTATCCAAGAATTATATATGATATAATTGACAAATGTTGTCTACCTAAATAATCATTCTTAAGGACTTCCAGTGGTTGACTTGGGACATGACGAAATATGGATCTTGGCTCACTAGAAAGAGTTATGGAATATACTTTCAAAATTAATAGTAAGGGCTATTGATTTGATAAAAATAGTGGGAGATATATTATGAATGTATCATAATCATTTGAACATAATAAATAACTCAGACAATCTAATGTTTATTTTGCGCTTTTATCATTGTAGATACCAAATAATGACAAACAACACAAACACACTATCTGTACGATCTGTCCTTGAGAAGGATAAGCTGACAGGAGGAAACAACTTCCTAGACTGGCAGAGGAATTTGAGGATTGTCCTCAGGCAGGAGCGCAAGCTTCATGTCATTGATATTCCTCCGGCAGGTCCCCTTCCTGAGGGCGCTACTGTTGAGGAATGAGCGGCCCACACAAAGGATGAGAATGATGCAACTGATGTTGCATGTCTTATGTTGGCAACTATGAGTGCTGAGCTTCAAAGACAGCATGTGCATATGGATGCATATACTATCTATGAGCACTTGCAAAGCATGTTTACAAGCCAAACTCGTCAAGAAAGGTTCAACACGAGCAAGTCACTTTTAATTGCAAACAAGGGGCAAGTGAACCAGTTGGCCCACATGTTCTAAAGATGATTGGTTACATTGAGTATCTTGATACTTTGGGTTTCCTGATTATTCAGGAAATTGGTATTGACCTAATCATGAATTCTTTGAACAACAAATTCACCCAGTTTATCATAAACTACAACATGAATGAATTTGACAAAACACCTACTGAATTGTTGGCTATTTTGAGAACATATGAGACCAACATGAAGACAGCTGAACCTGCTCCCATACTGATGGTGACCAATAAAGGTAAGGCCAAAGGGAAAGACAAGTGGAAGGGTAAGAAGAAGACAGGTTCTGATTCTACACCCAAGCCAAAGTCAGGTCCCAAACAGGCTTTAAAGCCTAAAGGTGGGGTCGCTAAGGGTGAATGTCACTACTGTAAGAAAACTGGTCACAGGAAGAGAAACTGTTCAGTTTACTTGGAGGATCTGAAGAAGAAGAGGGCTGAGCAAGCTTCTACTTCAGGTATATATGTTATAGAAGTCAATCTGTCTATTTCTACATCTTGGGTATTGGATACTGGATGTGCTACTCACATTTGTAAAAATGTGCAGGAAATGCAGAGAAGTAGGACATTGGCTAAAGGAGAAGTGGACCTACGAGTTGTCAATGAAGCAAGAGTTGCTGCTTTAGCTGTAGGAACCTATTATTTATCTTTGCCCTCAGGGCTAGTTTTAGAACTGGAGAATTGTTTTTACGTGCCTGCGATTCGCAGAAACATTATTTCTGTTTCTTGTTTGGACAAGAAAGGTTTTTTGTTTACAATAAAGAACAACAGTTGCTCTTTTACTTTGAATGATTTAACCTATGGTGTTGCGCGTTTGTTTAATGGTTTATATGTTCTTTACTTAGATAATCCTGTCTGTAATATAGAAAACAAACGACTTAAAGTTAATGACTCAAATCAAACATACCTCTGGCATTGTCGTCTAGGCCATATAAATGAGAAACGCATATCCAAATTACATAAGGATGGATATTTGGATAAGTTTGATTTTAAATCATACCAAGAATGAGAATCTTGTTTGCTTGGTAAAATGACTAAAGCCCCTTTCACTGGTAAGGGTCAAAGGGCCACTGAACGTCTGGAGCTAATACATAGTGATGTATGCGGCCCAATGCGTGTGATGGCTAGAGGAGGCTACTACTACTTCATAACATTTACTGATGATTTCAGTAGATATGGATATGTATATCTTATGAAGAATAAATCCGATTCTTTTGAAAAGTTCAAAGAATACAAGGCTGAAGTAGAGAAGCAAATTGGCGGAGGCACAAGTATTAAAATCTTACGATCTGATCGTGGAGGAGAATACTTGAGCACAGAATTTAAAGATTATTTAAAGGAGTGTGGTATTGTATCACAACTCACTCCGCCAGGTACACCTCAATGGAATGGAGTTTCAGAGAGGAGAAATCGCACCTTGTTGGACATGGTGCGATCGATGATGAGTCATGCAGATCTTCCAATTAGTTTCTGGGGTTACGCTCTAGAAACACCGGCTTTCACACTTAACCGTGTTCCTACTAAGAAGGTTCAAAAGACTCCATATGAGATATGGGAGAAGAAACGGTCAGGCATGAACTTTATGAAAGTTTGGGGATGCAAGGCGTTTGTGAAACGTCAAGTATCTGACAAGCTTGGACCTAAATCTGAAGAGTGCAATTTTGTGGGATACCCTAAAGAAACAAAGGTGTATTATTTTTATAGTCCTTCTGAGCAAAAGGTGTTTATTGCTCGAGACACTGTTTTCATGGAAAGAGATTTTGTTTCCAAAAGAAACAGTGGGAGAACTATAGACCTCGATGAAGATCGAGAACCACAAAATAGCATTGAACCTGAAGTGGAACAGGAGCAGGATAATGATAATGCTCAACAAACACAGGTTGTTCGTAGAACTGGTAGAATTCGCCATGAGCCAGAGAGATATGGATTTCTCTTGACTCAATGTGGTGATTTGATGCTCATAGATGAAGATGAGCCTCTCACATACCAAGATGCTATGAACAGTCCAGACTCTAAGAGATGGCTAGAAGCCATGAAATCCAAGATGGATTCCATGTACGAAAACCGAGTATGGACTTTGGTTGATCCACCTGAAGGGGTAAAACCCATAGGGTGCAAATGGGTTTTTAAGAAGAAAACTGACATGGATGGAAATGTTCAGACCTATAAAGCAAGGCTGGTTGCAAAAGGTTTCAAACAAATTCATGGTATTGACTATGATGAAACTTTCTCACCAGTGGCTATGGTCAAGTCCATAAGGATTTTGCTTGCTATTGCAGCATTCCATGATTATGAAATCTGGCAAATGGATGTCAAAACAGCCTTCCTTAATGGAAGCCTTGAAGAGGATGTGGATGTGTACATGACACAACCTGAAGGTTTTGTCGATCCAAGGAATGTTAGCAAAGTATGTAAATTACGTCGATCCATTTATGGATTGAAACAAGCCTCTAGGAGATGGAACATCCGTTTTGATGAAACAGTCAAAGAGTATGGCTTTGTTCAAAACGAAGATGAACCTTGTGTTTACAAGAAGGTTAGTGGGAGCCATGTGGCATTCATAGTACTGTATGTTGATGACATACTACTAATGGGGAATGACATACCTTCTCTCAAGGCTGTTAAGATTTGGTTAGGGAGCAACTTCTCTATGAAAGACTTAGGTGAAGCATCCTACATTCTAGGAATGAGGATCTATAGGGATAGATCTAGAAGGATGATCGGTCTAAGTCAGAGTACATACATCGATAAGGTTTTGCATCGTTTTGGTATGCAAAATGCAAAAAGGGGATATGTCCCCGTGTCTCAAGGGATAACGATCTCTAAAGATCAGTGTCCGAAATCATTGGATGACAAGGACCGCATGAGTAAGGTTCTATATGCCTCAGCAATTAGATCCATCATGTATGCGATGGTATGTACTCGCCCAGATGTTTCGTATGCTTTAAGCATGACGAGCAGATACCAATCTAATCCAGGTGAAGGTCACTGGACGGCTGTCAAGAATATTCTGAAGTACTTGAAAAGGACTAAGGATTCATTCTTGGTGTATGGAGGAGAGGAGAAACTGGTTGTAAAGGGTTACACCGATGCAAGTTTCCAAACAGACAGGGATGATACTGTATCACAGTCTGGTTTTGTGTTTTGTCTAAACGGAGGTGCTGTAAGTTGGAAGAGTTCAAAGCAAGAAACAGTAGCTGATTCTACAATGGAGGCTGAGTACATTGCAGCTTGTGAAGCGGCTAAGGAAGCTGTTTGGATTCGAAAATTCATTACTGATTT
This sequence comes from Oenanthe sinensis, assembly GCA_028671895.1. Lineage (NCBI taxonomy): Eukaryota > Viridiplantae > Streptophyta > Magnoliopsida > Apiales > Apiaceae > Oenanthe > Oenanthe sinensis. The sequence continues at coordinate 27,265,080 of CM053806.1, forward strand.
GGGAGTGGTTCCATCGATCGCAGATCCCATTGATCTATACTGCGATAATAATGGAGCCATTGCACAGGCTAAAGAACCTAGAGCTCACTCCCGAACCAAACATATACTCAAGAGATATCACCTCATTCGAGAGATTAATGAAAGGGGTGACATATACATATGTAAAGTGCACACAAATGAAAACATTGCAGACCCACTGACCAAAGCCTTGTCGTAGAAGAAGCACGACGGTCACACTAGTTCCATGGGTATTAGATACATGGGTGATTGGCTCTAGTGCAAGTGGGATATTGTTGGTGTAGGTGCCCTAGAGGCAATACAATGTTTATTTTGATAAACCTTTATGTCAATTGATTATTCAATAAACGTATTTATTATGACTTTAATTACTGCGATATATTTGTTAGCATAATAAATGTCCTTAGAATCATGATACACATTGTATAGTTTAGTACATGACTTGAACTTGAGATTATATAATATATCATATTCTTAAATGTCCCTAGTCGAGTATTATTATTATAGGACAATAATAATACATAAATAGACTAGTATGTTGTTTGACAGATAACCACATCTCACAGGTTATAAGTATGGGGATACTAAAGTCAACACATAGGTACATGCAGGAGTACATGGTACTGGACAGACCCACAGTGAGATTCTTCATGTTTAATAAAGTCATAAGAAAGACTCATAGTGATAATGGTGTAATGATCCTCTGACTTGAGATCATTATATTTCTATACGAGGATTAATATACTTTGACTACATTAAAAGTTACCTTTGACTGGGTAATGATAAAAGTGGACATCGGGTATATCATGAGTCGTATGAGAAATATGAATGATAGATAAAGGATTTAACCCTCCTATAATTAGGAGAGATATTATTGGCCTCTTGATTGAGTGAGACTATAAAATGCATGGCCGTGCTCAAATAATGATTTGTTTTCATAGTCTACTCATGGATCAAGTAAATCCAGATTAAATGTTGAAGAGGATGACTAAATACATGCCTCGAGTTTAATCTATAATATATATGGTTAAAGGGATTATATTACACGGAAACATTAATCACGAAAGGTTTTATCGAATCACGATTTAATTATTATTTAATTGGGTAGCAATGATGTATTACTAGATACCGCTCATTGTTTATAATTTTATTGGAGAATAAAATTATTGCTAATTAAATAATAGCCTATAGGGTCACACACATAGAGTACTTAGAGGAATAGTTAATTTAAATTATAGATTTAAATTAATTAATGATTATTTGAATTTTATTATATTAATTAAGTGAGACTTAATTAATTAAAATAATATAAATTCAAATTCGAATTTGAATTCTGCCCTTAATAATTAAGTGTGACTTAGTTATTAATTAAATAATAAAATTCGGTTTTATTATTTAATCCTAAACCTACATGGGTTAGACTTTGCTGTTATGGGTTGCTATTATGGGCCTATTAACCAACCATTATAAATAGATAATGTAGGGTTAATAGGTATCAAGTTTTTAAGAAAAAAACGAACCCTAGCAGCAACAAAGGCAGAGGCAGAATTCGAAATCATCAAAGGAGGCTAGTACATCCATTCCGTAATCAAGATCGTGAGACGTTCTTGAAGGTGCTCGTGTGGATACCATAGAGGTGCTTTCGAGAGGAAGACACAAGTCGTGAAAGCGAGGATCTCCGTTGAGTTCGTGTAAGTCAAGACCAGACAAAGGTATGATTCCGTTTCACCATAATCTGTCAATCTTATACATGATCCTGCGTTAGGGTTCCGAAATTTTTCGTTATATTTACGTTTAATCCGCTGCGTTTTATGCCTCGGAACCCAACAGATCTCTTGGTCTCGACCCCAGCTGAGGGCTGCCGCCCCCAGACCCCGCCCGGGGGCTGCCGCCCCCAGACCCCGCCCGGGGCTGCCGCCCCCGAACCCCCGCCCAGGGGATGCCGCCCCCGGACCCCCGCCCAGGGGCTGCCGCCCCCGGACCCCCGCAATATTTTATTTTGTGTACTTGAGCATGGTGCTGGTTATGGCCCTTAGACCCCTAGATTAATGGTTTTGGTTTTGGTTTTATAAATACGACTTGCATGTCATTTTCTTCATTCTTGTAATTGTTTAACCTCGAATGTAACTCGAGTTTTCTTATGTAAGTACATTAGTATAGGTTGTATTCAATTATTCCATGTAATGTACTTGAAGATTGAAGGATGATCCAAGAGAGGAGCAAGCACCCATGGATACAAGAAGAATGAAGACATGTAATTGTATTTATATTTCACCACCATAGATTGACTTTGATCTTTTCATTAGCTCGAAAGGATCACATAGGAAAGGGGCCATAACCAAGCACGTTTACATACTGCACTTTACATATTGATGTATGAATGTATGTGTAGAGTAGAAGATGCATGCTTTAATTAGATTAATGATGTATGCATGTATTAGATACGTCACCCATGCCATGCTTGCCATGCTAAACAAGATAAAATCTGTAACGATTTAAGATTTTAAAATTAACAAACGATCATGAGATTCTTGTGTTTATGAAATATGGATTTTTAAAACACGGAATTGAATATGGATTTTGATATCTATAATTGGGATTTTCTGATATTAATTTGATAAAAATAGTGGGAGATATATTATGAATGTATCATAATCATTTGAACATAATAAATAACTCAGACAATCTAATGTTTATTTTGTGCTATTATCATTGTAGATACCAAGTAATGTCAAACAACACAAACACACTATCCGTACGATCTGTCCTTGAGAAGGATAAGCTGACAGGAGGAAACAACTTCCTAGACTGGCAGAGGAATTTGAGGATTGTCCTCAGGCAGGAGCGCAAGCTTCATGTCATTGATATTCCTCCGGCAGGTCCCCTTCCTGAGGGCGCTACTGTTGAGGAACGAGCGGCCCATACAAAGGATATGAATGATGCAACTGATGTTGCATGTCTTATGTTGGCAACTATGAGTGCTGATCTTCAAAGACAGCATGTGCATATGGATGCATATACTATCTATGAGCACTTGCAAAGCATGTTTGCAAGCCAAACTCGTCAAGAAAGGTTCAACACGAGCAAGTCACTTTTTAATTGCAAACAAGGGGCAAGTGAACCAGTTGGCCCACATGTTCTGAAGATGATTGGTTACATTGAGTATCTTGATACTTTGGGTTTCCCGATTATTCAGGAAATTGGTATTGACCTAATCATGAATTTTTTGAACAACAAATTCACCCAGTTTATCATAAACTACAACATGAATGAATTTGACAAAACACCTACTGAATTGTTGGCTATGTTGAGAACATATGAGACCAACATGAAGACGGCTGAACCTGCTCCCATACTGATGGTGGGCAATAAAGGTAAGGCCAAAGGGAAAGGCAAGTGGAAGGGTAAGAAGAAGACAGGTTCTGATTCTACACCCAAGCCAAAGTCAGGTCCCAAACAGGCTTTAAAGCCTAAAGGTGGGGTCGCTAAGGGTGAATGTCACTACTGTAAGAAAACTGGTCACTGGAAGAGAAACTGTTCAGTTTACTTGGAGGATCTGAAGAAGAAGAGGGATGAGAAAGCTTCTAATTCAGGTATATATGTTATAGAAGTCAATCTATCTATTTCTACATCTTGGGTATTGGATACCGGATGTGCTTATAACATTTGTATAAATGTGCAGGAAATGCAGAGAAGTAGGACATTGGCTAAAGGAGAAATGGACCTACGAGTTGGCAACGGAGCAAGAGTTGCTGCTTTAGCTGTAGGAACCTATTATTTATCTTTGCCCTCTGGGCTAGTTTTAGAACTGGATAATTGTTATTACGTGCCTGCGATTCGCAGAAACATTATTTCTGTTTCTTGTTTGGACAAGAAAGGTTTTTCGTTTACAATAAAGGACAACAATTGCTCTTTTGCTTTGAATGATTTAACCTATGGTGTTGCGCGTTTGTTTAATGGTTTATATGTTCTTGACTTAGATAATCCTGTCTGTAATATAGAAAACAAACGACTTAAAGTTAATGACTCAAATCAAACATACCTCTGGCATTGTCGTCTAGGCCATATAAATGAGAAACGCATATCCAAATTACATAAGGGTGGATACTTGGATAAGTTTGATTTTGAATCATACCAAGAATGCGAATCTTGTTTGCTTGGTAAAATGACTAAAGTCCCTTTCACTGGTAAGGGTCAAAGGGCCACTGAACGTCTGGAGCTAATACATAGTGATGTATGTGGCCCAATGCGTGTGATGGCTAGAGGAGGCTACTACTACTTCATAACATTTACTGATGATTTCAGTAGATATGGGTATCTTATGAAGAATAAATCCGATTCTTTTGAAAAGTTCAAAGAATACAAGGCTGAAGTAGAAAAGCAAATTGGCGGAGGTGCAAGTATTAAAATCTTACGATCTGATCGTGGAGGAGAATACTTGAGCACTGAATTTAAAGATTATTTAAAGGAGTGTGGTATTGTATCACAACTCACTCCGCCAGGAACTCCTCAATGGAATGGAGTTTCAGAGAGGAGAAATCGCACCTTGTTGGACATGGTGCGATCGATGATGAGTCATGCAGATCTTGCAATTAGTTTCTGGGGTTACGCTCTAGAAACAGCGGCTTTCACACCTAACCGTGTTCCTACTAAGAAGGTTCAAAAGACTCCATATGAGATATGGGAGAAGAAACTGTCAGGCATGAGCTTTATGAAAGTTTGGGGATGCAAGGCGTTTGTGAAACGTCAAGTATCTGACAAGCTTGGACCTAAATCTGAAGAGCGCAATTTTGTGGGATACCCTAAAGAAACAAAGGCGTATTATTTTTATAGTCCTTCTGAGCAGAAAGTGTTTATTGCTCGAGATGCTGTTTTCATGGAAAGAGATTTTATTTCCAAAAGAAACAGTGGGAGAACTATAGACCTCGATGAAGATCGAGAACCACAAAATAGCATTGAACCTGAAGTGGAACATGATCAGGATAATGATAATGCTCAACAAACACAGGTTGTTCGTAGAACTGGTAGAATTCGCCATGAGCCAGAGAGATATGGATTTCTCTTGACTCGATGTGGTGATTTGATGCTCACAGATGAAGATGTGCCTCTCACATACCAAGATGCTATGAACAGTCCAGACTCTAGGAGATGGAATATCCATTTTGATGAAACAGTCAAAGAGTATGGCTTTGTTCAAAACGAAGATAAACCTTGTGTTTACAAGAAGGTTAGTGGGAGCCATGTGGCATTCATAGTACTATATGTTGATGACATACTACTAATGGGGAATGACATACCTTCTCTCAAGGCTGTTAAGATTTGGTTAGGGAGCAACTTCTCTATGAAAGACTTAGGAGAAGCATCCTACATTCTAGGAATGAGGATCTATAGGGATAGTTCTAGAAGGATGATCGGTCTAAGTCAGAGTACATACATCGATAAGGTTTTGCATCGTTTTAGTATGCAAAATGCAAAAAGGGGATATGTCCCCGTGTCTCAAGGGATAACGATCTCTAAAGATCAGTGTCCGAAATCATTGGATGACAAGGACCGCATGAGTAAGGTTCCATATGCCTCAGCAATTGGATCCATCATGTATGCGATGGTATGTACTCGCCCAGATTTTTCGTATGCTTTAAGCATGACGAGCAGATACCAATCTAATCCAGGTGAAGGTCACTGGACGGTTGTCAAGAATATTCTAGAGTACTTGAAAAGGACTAAAGATTCATTCTTGGTGTATGGAGGAGAGGAAAAACTTGTTGTAAAAGGTTACACCGATACAAGTTTTCAAACAGACGGGGATGATACTGTATCACAGTCTGGTTTTGTGTTTTGTCTAAACGGAGGTGCTGTAAGTTGGAAGAGTTCAAAACAAGAAACAGTAGCTGATTCTACAATGGAGGCTGAGTACATTGCAGCTTGTGAAGCGGCTAAGGAAGCTATTTGGATTCGAAAATTCATTACTGATTTGGGAGTGGTTCCATCGATCGCAGATCCCATTGATCTATACTGCGATAATAATGGAGCCATTGCACAGGCTAAAGAACCTAGAGCTCACTCCCGAACCAAACACATACTCAGGAGATATCACCTCATTCGAGAGATTAATGAAAGGGGTGACATACACATATGTAAAGTGCACACAAATGATAACATTGTAGACCCACTGACCAAAGGCTTGTCGCAGAAGAAGCACGACGGTCACACTAGTTCCATGGGTATTAGATACATGGGTGATTGGCTCTAGTGCAAGTGGGAGATTGTTGGTGTAGGTGCCCTAGAGGCAATACAATGTTTATTTTGATAAACCTTTATGTCAATTGATTATTCAATAAACATATTTATTATGACTTTAATTACTGCGATATATTTGTTAGCATAATAAATGTCCTTAGAATCATGATACACATTGTATAGTTTAGTACATGACTTGAACTTGAGATTATATAATATATCATATTCTTAAATGTCCCTAGTCGAGTATTATTATTATAGGACAATAATAATACATAAATAGACTAGTATGTTGTTTGACTGATAACCACATCTCATTGGTTATAAGTATGGGGATACTAAAGTCAATACATAGGTACATGCAGGAGTACATGGTACTGGACAGACCCACAGTGAGATTCTTCATGTTTAATAAAGTCATAAGAAAGACTCATAGTGATAATGGTGTAATGATCCTCTGACTTGAGATCATTATATTTCTATACGAGGATTAATATACTTTGACTACATTAAAAGTTACCTTTGACCGGGTGATGATAAAAGTGGACATCGGGTATATCATGAGTCGTATGAGAAATATGAATGATAGATAAAGGATTTAACCCTCCTATAATTAGGAGAGATATTATTGGCCTCTTGATTGAGTGAGACTATAAAATGCATGGCCGTGCTCAAATAATGATTTGTTTTCATAGTCTACTCATGGATCAAGTAAACCCGGATTAAATGTTGAAGAGGATGACCAAATACATGCCTCAAGTTTAATCTATAATATATATGGTTAAAGGGATTATATTACAGGGAAACATTAATCACGAAAGGTTTTATCGAATCACGATTTAATTATTACTAGATACCGCTCATTGTTTATAATTTTATTGGAGAATAAAATTATTGCTAATTAAATAATAGCATATAGGGTCACACACATAGAGTACTTAAAGGAATAATTAATTTAAATTATAGATTTAAATTAATTGATGATTATTTGAATTTTATTATATTAATTAAGTGAGACTTAATTAATTGAAATAATATAAATTCGAATTTGAATTCTGCCATTAATAATTAAGTGTGACTTAGTTATTAATTAAATAATAAAATTCGGTTTTATTATTTAATCCTAAACCTACATGGGTTAGGCTTTGCTGTTATGGGTTGCTATTATGGGCCTATTAACCAACCATTATAAATAGATAATGTAGGGTTAATAGGTAGGAAATTTTTAAGAAAAACGAACCCTAGCAGCAGCAAAGGCAGAGAGAAAAGGCAGAGGCAGAATTCGAAATCATCAAAGGAGGCTAGTACATCCATTCCGTAATCAAGATCGTGAGACGTTCTTGAAGGTGCTCGTGTGGATACCATAGAGGTGCTTTCGAGAGGAAGACACAAGTCGTGAAAGCTAGGATCTCCGTTGAGTTCGTGTAAGTCAAGACCAGACAAAGGTATGATTCCGTTTCACCATAATCTGTCAATCTTATACATGATCCTGCGTTAGGGTTCCGAAATTTTCGTTATATTTACGTTTAATCCGCTGCGTTTTATGCCTCGGAACCCAACAAGAACAAGGCAGGATTTCCTAACAGATATTAATATCTTGGGATAACCCATCTCAAAGAGGTGAGGCTCCACTAACCAGGACTGTAGCAAACTCTATTGAGTTTGGTGCTGAGACAATGCTTATGCATGATAGATCAAGAACACCTCAACGAGGCAATTCTCCACTTGATAGTGATTCAGTTAATTCTGATGAATCAGGTGTTGGGAATATAACTGAATTGACAGATTTCACTTATAGGTACATAATGCTACATTTGGAATGTAGAGTGAAAGTAAGGGAGAGAAACACTTAAGTGAAAGTGAGGGAGAGATCCACTTGAGTGAGAGATAGGGAGAGAAAGAGTGAAACACTTCAAAGTGCTCGACACTTTAGTGTAAACACTAACAGAATGTGGTAGAAGTGATGAAACCATAGACCAAACACTTGCCCTTGCTACATGCTACTTCTGCAATAAAAGCTACTATATTTTCCTAATCAATGACAGACGAGAACCTTCCTTGGAAGACAAACCATTCAAAAGATGGGTCATTGGAGGATTCCTCAACTAAGGGGGAGAATTTAGTAAGAAAAAGAGAAAAAGAAGAAGTTAATAAAGTCTTATCTTCATATCCTTAGGAGAAGTTAATATCCTTAGGGGGACAATTTAGACAAGAAAAAGAAGAATAATTACATTCTCAGGGGGAGAACATAACTTGAGCTATGTTCTATATTCTATTAAATTCGTTCCCAGGAATTTTAATTCTTATGAAGCTCTGTTTATGATAAGTTGTTTAAGTTCAACAATGAAGGATTTTGAAGTAGAGAAAGCTCAAACACAGACAGAAATGAAGATGATACTACATGAATATCAGTTCAATGCTAGAGGAACAAACATCTTTCATTTTAGTCACACAAGAAATCTGAAAATGCATAATCTGATCTTAAAAAATCAATAGCATTATTTACAAGTCCCAGGCCATTACTTTTTCTAGTTGTTAGTTGAGTTATCATCTCTATGAGATTTGTTTGATAAGTTTAACAATCAAATAGGGGGAGATTGTTGGTGAGATTACGAAGCTGTATGAATAGTAATCGTGATAACTTAACACTAGAACATGACAAGTAAATAATACTACGCCTACACAGAAATCAGGAAGAAATGAAAACAAGGCAGATACAGTGAATTAAGACATTAGAAGAAGTTTTGAAGTCTACTATACGTCATTGAGAGAAGTGCATTAATATGTTCATGCCTCAGTGAAGAATAATGGTTGAAGACTTTCAGGGTTTCAGAAGTATTGAAGATTCAGCATAGAAGTGCCACTAAAAGATTTCAGTGTAAAGGTATTGATTGAAAATAGACAGTGTTCGAAGCATAGGAATCTAGAATGGTAAAGACAAAGGTTAAAGAAGACAACTGTAGTCTTGGAGTTGTACTCACTGAAAGAAGTTCATTTGTATGTTCAAGCATCAATGAAGAACAAAATGATGTATTGAAGATTATGGTAGTCGAATTACTAGAAAAGATTTCAGTGAAAGCTACAGTGTTTATTGATGGTCAGTGTTCGAGCAATGAAGTTTCTACGAACTTAAAAATATACTTAAGGCAATAATACGAAGACCTGGATCAAAGTTAGTCGTCTGTGAACCAGACTAGTTGCACTAGGCACCAACAGTTTGTGAAAGGAATCTGAGTATTAACTATAGAAAAATTGTTAAGTTGAATAATGTACTTAGAAAGAACGGTTATTTATTAAGGTACGAAAAGTGATTTGTAGAGGCTACAACCAAACAGCCAAACAGTCAAACAGGTAATAGCTAACAGCTAAACAGCTCAATGGGTGCAGGGTGCAAAGTGTCACAACCTTGGTATGAAAAGTGAAAGTTTCTGAACTACAATCGAAGAACGGAAGCAGCTCAGGGTACAGGGTGTAAGGTGACAAGATTTTGGTACAAGAAATGGAAGTTGGCGTACTAAAGTCAAGGAATGAATAGAGGGTCAAAGTGCAGTGACTAAACAACACTTTGACCATGTAAATGAATATGAAGCGCAACAACATTTCTTTGGCACAACATAACTTTAAAGGCATAACAAAGTTTCTGAGCGCAACAAATATATTCCCTGGCACAACAAAAATCTAAGGCGCAACATATCCCTCAGCCAATCAAAATCCAACAACCTACTTTATTGATTTGAAGTCTACACAAATAAAAAGAGGTCAGCTACTCATCAAAAAGTGTCTTCTTCTTCAACACAAATAATATGTAGGGAGCTGCTGCCGTGGCTGGGGCAAAAAGAGATAATTTATACACACCCATACCTTGCTCTCGGTCAGATATTACGACCCAGTTCTTTAATGAAAAATGCTTAGGGCACCTAGATATCACTCCCTACGGACTCAGTTTTTTCATGTATTAATTTAGATATATTTGTATAGGAACTGAGCCTAATATTTTTGTGTTAGTAGCAAAGAACTAATTTGTTCTTTGGAAGCCAATTATATTTTTAACTGGGTGTAGCACCCCTCTGGGTTTATATACGAAAGATATATTCCGAGAAACTTGTCTCATTTAATTATTTGCTAATTTTTTTGAACCTAATTGATTTATCCGGATACACATAAAATTGGTAGGCAGCTCACCTAAACACTACAAATGGCTAAACCCACTCTTAAGCAATAATTTATTTATCCGCAAAATCAGAAAAAAATTAAATCATTGTGAGTATTGTATTCAAACTCCCTTGTACGACACTTTGGGACCCAACACTTATCGATCAATATAGCCTTTAAGGCCATATTTTTCTTTTTATCTTCCACTTTAGGAATAACCTTTTCCCGAATATTATACTTTTTGTATGCACGAAGATTATCGAATAAGTAATCAATAGTGTAGATATTGAGGTTATGCATTTTCTTTATCATAGTCACCTTCACTTTCCAACTTGGAGGCAAAGCCTTCAGTATTCTACGATTTTTCTCATTCGTAGTGTATAGTTTACCAAGTTGGGAAAGATCATTGATGATACGTGTAAACCTTGTTTCTATATCTATGATGGTTTCACTATCGTGCAGCCTAAAGTTCTCGTTTTCTTGGATTAGTGTATCCATATGTGATTCTTTAATGTCAATAGTACCTTCATAGGTAATGTCCAATTTGTTTCGCATTTCTTGTGCGGACTTGCATTTATTAACATGTTTGTATTCTTTTTCTGCAAGGGCACTTGTGAGAACCATCTCCACTTTTGCGGAAATATTCATGAGTTCCTCATCATCATGAGTGTACTCACACACTTTCTTTTCAATGACAATGTCATCAATAATTTTAGTGGGTATAATAACACCGTCTTCGATGGCCATCCAAACTTTGACATCTTGTGCTTTATCATAGATCTTGAATCTTGTCTTTCACATGACAAAGTTTGTTACGTCAAAAAGAGGAGGTCTTGAACTAGAAAGACCTTCACCACATCTAATGGTATTTGTTAAACAGTATGAGTGTTGCAGAATGGGGGGTTGAATGCAACTTACAAAATTATCACTATTCTTGTTAACAACAAACAAATGAGTAATAAAAGTAAGTTATGAAACGCAAATAACTAAGAAAATAATTGAACACAGGTGTTTAACTTTAAAAAATAATGTTAGTATTTTTTATTTTGCTACAACTGACTGGAATTAGTATTCCAACTACAAAGAAATAATGAGTAGTGGATTCGCTAATATTTCTTGCTTGAGAGAAAACCTAGCTCAGTTGCATAAGGAAAAATGCTTGTGAGATATGTGTATTTATACTAAAACAAATATTCCACTTACATGTGCACTTTTCCTTTATTCTATAATAAAAATCAAAATAGAAACTGTGCTTTTATGGTTCAACCTTGGCTTCATTCCAATTGTAGATAAAGTTTTGCTGAGATGACAAAAATCTTTGACTCTTGGTGCACACCTTGTCTTTTTTCTTGTCTTCTCCCAAGTTGCAGTAGTAGGCTTGACAGACTATATAGTAATATCTAAATTATTCTTTATGCTTTCCCTATCTAATCTGCTACCTAGAACAGACTGTCAGCTTCACTAAAAGTTTATTGTCAACTTTTAACTCCTCTTTGGTGACAGTATCTTTGGCTCCGCATATTTTGTTGTCAAGCCTTGATAGATCCTTGAAACTTATTGTCTCCAAAGCTGCTGTCAACTATCTCCGCTAAATGTGCTGTCAGTAAAATATGATGTCTGTGAATCTTCATTCTTCCGCCAAGTCTACTATCAATAGAATAGTTGTTGTCTTATGTTCCTTTGTGCTGTCACTTGAATATGCTATCATAGGCTTCAGTTTTAGAATGTTACTATCAAAGTCTTGACCCATGTTGTGCTTGAACACTTTGTGAACTTCTACTTCATTAATCATGTTATTGTACTTGTACAAGACAATGAATATTAAGACTTACTGTCACCTACTTGGATTTTAAACATATTGTTACCAGTGACAACTAAACATATTGTCAATATACATATGAAAGTACATTTTACTTAGTTAATTTCTAATTAATCTAAGATACTTCTAGTTGATTACAATGATAACACCACAATCCCTAATAGTATTCAGATACACCTAAGAATCGACTTTTTGTATATGCATGTAATCTGTAGAGACTAAACAAACACGTTAAAAAGCACCGCTCTGATGCCAATTGATAGGTCCCAAATAATGGGTAATAATGACGTAATTAAGATAGAAGGGGGGTTAAATAACTTAATTCCCCTTTTAAAATATTAACGGCGTTTAAAAAAAATATTTCTTAAATAACTTAATTCCACTTTTTAATCCAATTTTTAAGTACGGAAAATAAAGAGTAAGGGAAAGACAATACCACACGAGGATTTTTATCCTGGTTAGGACCACTTATATATTGTTAACTAAATATATAAGCCACCTTAGTCCAGCCCCCAAGCACCTCCTCGGTCTCGAGATTTTGTTACTTAAACACACTCCTTAGCGTAGGCGGAGAAGCCTTTACAACATACAAATATTTATCTTGAATAGTAAGTACTCGTTACTTTCTTAAAATAATTGTATAAAAACCTACAAGACTTGTCTAGGACAATAACTCGTCGTTATCTCCTCAAAGTCGTTGTAGCCCTTGGTGTAGTATTTGTACTTCTAACAAAGTACGGTCTTGGGTCTTAGATCAGTTCTTGGGTCTTTCCTTTTCCTTATGGCGCAAAAGCAACTAACTCCCCATTAGAATGCCTAAGGCTTGGGTCTTAGTATAGGATCACTTCACGCCACTTCACCTCACGTAAGTGTAGAATACAATATCTACAAAAATCACCATTCAAACAAAGAAAGAGTTTTGGTCTAGAATGTTACAGTTCTAGGCTGGTTGAACAAGTGAATAATATTCTAACAAGTGTAACAAGTAAGAATATTAAATAACTGATTTACACGAGTTATATTTAAAGCAACTAGGAAATAAATACGAATATAACTCTTACAGCGTAAACCCAAAAATATTAATATATATGCCAAATATAAATTTAACGGCCTAATATATATATTAATAATTAGTACAGAATTGGTACAAAAATATAGACCTTTTATACAAACGACTAATATAGAATTATATTTTAAATATGAGGCAAAGGTAAAAATTATAAAAATAATATTTTCATTGAGATAGATGATTTTTCATTCTGGTAGTTCCTTTAGGAAACACCTAATCTTAATAAAAAATATTATTCAGAAAAAGATTTATATATTAAGGTACCGAAAAATCTTTATTTTGCCTTAGTAATATAGCAATAGTCTTCTAAAAAATACCATAACATGATATTTCTTTTTCGAACTTTTTGCTCTATTAAAATAGAAGTTTTTGGAAAATAACCACTTCTAGAAATTAACATTGAACTCTCGAGAGGATCAATCGAATAATCCTATGGTAGGTTACTAAGTGATTTAGTTACTTCCTAAAATCTATTTAAATTTAGTAATATTAGACAAAAATTAAAATACTAAAAAGATTAGAAAATATGAAAAGAACAACATCCTTTCAATCTTCCCTTTTTTGATGTTTATCAAAATATTATAAACATATAAAATATGTGTGTAGGAGTTACATGACTTATATGATACCCCTAATGTTTCCCCTTAGTGTATGTATGAGTTTATGAAAAAGAAGAGAATAAATTTTAAAAACCACGTTTTCTCTTCCCGTTAAATACACTAATTAGTGATAGCTTAGATTCACTTAATTCAGAATGTTTTGTTTTAAGAAGTTATATCACATGCAATTCTTTTGTGAAGGAATCCCGCTCAAACACCCTCGTGTAACCAATTTGAATTAAAGAATTACATGGAAGTAATTATCTTGGTTTCAAAAAATTTAAATTTAAGTATCTTACTCAATCACTACACACATATTTCCACATATTTTCTCTTTCCCTTTTTGACATTACATCAAAAAGTAAAAAAAATGCATGTAAAGGGTATAAGTGACTTACAAATTGAGGGACCAAAATTTTAATTTTTGATTGGGACTGAGACAAAAATTTGATTATACTTAAAAAGTATATTTTTGTCTAGCTTTCTTGTATGCAAGTAGCTTAGTTTGAGAAAATCTCCAAATTTTTGAAAATAATTTTTATTTCAAAATTATTCATTTATAAACTTTTTATATTCAAAATATGGATTTATTAAATTCGAATTTATGTTTCACAACTTTATTCGAATTGTGTATATTATTAAATTTGAATTTATGTTTCATAAGTTATTCAAATTTTTTATTATTTCAAATTTTTTGTTTAAAAACATAATTCAAAAGAAAATATTTTATTTTCATTTTTCAAAAATATTTTCTTTTCCCCTTAATAATCTTTTTCTTCATTTCCATTCTATTTTTCCTTCTTATTTCCATTTATTTCCCGTAGAAAATTCTGCATACCTGTTTAGTCGATATATATGAATAAATTGAACAATATTTATAATACAGAAATGTAAAGGACAAGAGAAAATAATTAAACTATTTACATTAAAAGCATATAAAATGTCATAGTTTGAAACAAGTACAGAATTTAAATCCTATTTGAATATATAAACCGTGAAATGGGAAGGGGGTACAAGGTTAAAATTTGCTAAAAATCTGGAAATGGATTTAAAGTTGAACAAATCAATTTGTTGATTAACATCCTTGGAAAATGTGAACAAGATCTATCAAAAACACTTATTCTAGTGCACAACCATGCGGGTGAAAAGTCAAAGGGGGGTGGGGGCAAGTAACCAACCAACTTACAAAACAACCAACTGTATAACAAAACAACCAACTAGCCATGGGTCCCAACTGTTAGTGTTGGTGTCCTAGAGATAATACTTTATGATAAACAATTAAAGATTATGTTTACTTGATTATTTAATTAATATTTATTATGTCTTTATTTACTGCGTTATAAATTGAAAGCATAATAAATGTCCTTTAAATATTAATGCAAATTATATATCTTCAAGTATGTAACTTAAAAATGAGATTATATGAACAATATTATATTTTTAAAAATCCCTAGTCGAGTATTATTATTTAAGGACAATAATAATGCAATAAGACTATCATGTTTGTTGACTGATGACCACATCTCATTGGTCATAGGTATGGTGATACTAAAGTCAAGAACATAAGTGCATGTCTCAATACATGGTACTGGACAGACCCACTATGAGAATCTACATGTTAATAAGTTTCATAAGAATTTCTCACTGTGATAATGATGTATTGATCCTTTGACTTGAAATCATTATATTTCTATACGTGAATTAATATACTTTGATTACACTCAAAGTTACCTTTAACCAGGTAATGATAAAGGTGGATATTGGGTATGCTATGAATCGTATGAGAAATATGAATGATAGATATAGGATTTAACCCTCCTATTTTAGGAGTGATATTATTGGCCTCTTGATTGAGTGAGACTATAAAATGCATGGTCATGCTCAAATGTTGATTTGATTAATAGTCTACTCATTGATCAAGGAAACCCGGATTAAACGTTGAAGAGGATGACACAATACATGCCTCGAATTTGATCTATAATATAAAGTTAAAGGGATTATATTACATTGTACATTATTCACGAAAGGTTTAATTGAATCACCGATTTATTATTATTACTTGGGTAGCAATGATGTATTACTAGATGCCGCTCATTGTTTATAATTTTATTATTAGAAAATAAAATTATTGCCAACGTAATAATAACCTAAAGGGTCACACACAAAGAACGTTTAAACGGAGTGTTATTTAAATTATGAATAAATACCTTTAGAAGCTTTAACAGTTCATTAATGGAAGATTAATGGAGGTCCAAAGCTTGTTTTATGAAGATTAATGGAACATTATCCACACGAACACTTTTCATGAAGGATTGATGTGTACTAGCACCCGAAAACTTCTTCTCTCTCTATCTTCCTCCTCTCTCAAAGCGGCTAGGGTTTTTGTAAAATCTCTATTTTATTAAATCAGCCCATAAAGAGATTATATAGAGAGAGGAATAAGTTTTCTAATTATAATCTAATTATAATTAATACTAATCAAAATTCTAAATTATTTAATTAAGTCTCACTTAATTAATTAATTATTAATTTTGGAATTAGTTTAAGTAATTCATTTATTCTATTTATATAATTAATTAAGTCATACTTAATTAATATCATAAATAAAATAAATTACTTATTTAATTTAAATTCATAATTTAAATTATTTCTCCTTCAAGCGTTCTTTGTGTGTGACCCTGTAGGTTATTATTACGTTGGCAACAATTTTAATATTTAATTAAAATTATAAACAATGAGCGGCATCTAGTAATACATCATTGCTACCCAAGTAATAATAATAAATCGGTGATTCGATTAAGCCTTTCGTGAATAATGTTCCATGTAATATAATCCCTTTAATCTTGATATTATAGATTAAACTCAAGGCATGTCTCGTGTCATCCTCTTCATAATTTAATCTTTATTTTCTTGATCGATGAGTAGACTATTAAAATCAAATCAACATTTGAGCACGGCCGTGCATTTCATAGTCTCACTCAAACAAGAGGCCAATAATATCACTCCTAAAATTAGGAGGATTAAATCCCATCTAGATCATTCATATTTCTCATACGATTCATAATATACCCAATGTCCACTGTTATCATCACCCGGTCAAATGTAACTTTTAATGTAATCAAAGTATATTAATTCTCGTATAGAAATATAATGATTTCAGGTCTAAGGATCATTACACCATTATCACAGTGAGAATTACTTATGACACTTACTTAACATGTAGAATCTCACGGCGGGTCATCCAGTGCCATGCATTGATACATGCACTTATGTTCTTGACTTTAGTATCCCCATACCTATGACCAATGAGATGTGGTCATCTGTCAAGAAACATACTAGTCTTTGTGCATTATTATTGTCCTTAAATAATAATACTCGACTAGGAAATTTTAGGAATAAGATACTATTCATATAATCTCATTTTTAAGTCACATACTTAAAGATATATAATACGTATCAAAATTCCAAGGACATTTATTATGCTTTCAATTTATTACGCAGTAAATAAAACATAATAAATAAATAATAATCAATAAAACATAATCCTTAATAATAAATATTTTCCTTAAAATATAAAAAGTATTGTCTCTAGAGCACAATTACTAACAATCTCCCACTTGCACTAGAGCCAATTACCCAAGTATCCAATACTCATGGAACTAGTGTGACTTTCGTGCTTCTGCTGCGACAAAGCCTTAGTTAGTGTGTCTGCAATATTATTATTAGTATACACTTTACATATATGTATATCTCCTTGATCATTAACCTCATTAATTAGGTGATATCTCCTAAGTACATGCCCAAACAGCCTCCTTGGCTGCTTCACAAGCATCAATATACTCAGGTTCTATTGTAAAATCAACAATTGTCTTTGCTGTGAACCATTCCAGCATACAACATCTCAATAAAACACAAAGCCAGACAGAAACATTAAATTATCGTTATCTGTCTAGAAACCAGTATCACTGAAATCTCTTACAACTAGCTTCACATCTCCTCCATATAACAAGAATGAATCTTTAGTCCTCTTTAAGTACTTAAGAATATTCTTGACTGTCGTACAGTGACCTTCACCTGGATTAGATCGGTATCTACTCATCATGGTTAAAGCGTACGAGACATCAGGACAAGTACATATCATTGCATACATTATAAAACCAATTGCTGACGCATATGGAATTTTACTCATGCAGTCCCTATCATCCAATGATTTAGGACAAATTTTATTTTGAGATCACTATCCCATGAGACATTGGGACATATCCATTTTAGTCTCTTTGCATTTGAAATCGATGCAAAACTTTGTCAATGTATGTACTCTAAATTAGGCTGATCAGTCACCTTGATCTATCTCTATAGATCTCGATCCCAAATATATATGTCACATCGCCTAAGTCTTTCATTGAGAAATTATTTCTCAACCAAGTCTTCACAGTCTGTAGATAAGGAATGTCATTCCCTATTAGTAATATATCATCAACATATAATACTAGGAATGCCACATGGCTCCCACTAAACTTCATGTAAACACAAGTTTCATCTTCATTCTGAATAAAGTCAAACTCTTTTTGACTGTTTCATGAAAATAAATGTTTTACCTCCTCGAGGCCTGCTTTAATCCATAAATGGATCGACGCAACTTACATACATTTCCAGCATCCTTTAGATCAACAAAACCCTTAGGGTGTGTCATGTACACATCCATATCTTCTTCAAGGCTCTTATTTAAGAAAGCGGTTTTGACATCCATTTGCCAGATTTCATAGTCATAGTAAGTAGCTATAGCAAGCAAAATCCTGATGGACATGACCATAACAACTGGTGAAAAGGTCTCATCATAGTCAATACCATGAATTTTCTTGAAACCTTTTGCCACCAATCGTGCCTTATAGGTCTGTACATTAGCATCCATGTCGGTCTTCTTCTTGAAAACCCACTTGCACCCTATAGGTTTTACCCCTTCAGGTGGATCAACCAAAGTCCATACTTGATTAGTATACATGGATTCCATCTCAGATTTAATAGCATCCAGCCATCTCTTAGAATCTGGAGTGTTCATAGCGTCTTGGTAGGTGAGAGGCTCACCTTCATCCATAAGCATCACATCACCATCTTGAGTCAAGAGAAATCCATATTATCTCTCGGGCTCATGGCGAATCCTACTAGACCTACGAATACTTGTGTTTCTTGAGCAGTATTATTTTTCTTGTACATTCTACTCAGGTTCCTCCATTGGTTCAACATTATCATGTGGGTCTCAAACTTCATTGAGATCTATTATCCTCCCACTGTCTCTCAGCAGTTCGAGCAACAAACACTTTATTCTCGGAAGGATTATAAAAAGAATAACCCCTTGTTTCAGTTGGGTATTCCACAAAATTACATTTATCTGATTTTGGTCCTAGCTTGTCAGAGATTAGACGTTTCACAAACGCTTCACATCCCCAAATTTTCATAAATGACATGCTATGACGTTTCTCAGTCCATATCTCATAAGGATTCTTTTGAACCATTTTAGTAGGAACAATGTTAAGTGTATGTGGAGCCGTTTTCAGAGTGCAACCCCAGAAACTAATTGGAAGATTCATTGACTCAACATTGATCGCACCATGTCCAACAAGGTGTGATCTCTCCTATCAAAAAAACTTTTCTTTGATATTTCCTACTTCATCTTTATAGTCTTTGAACTTTTCAAATGATTCGGATTAGTTCTTCAAAAGATACATATATCCGTATCTACTAAAATAATTAGTAAATTTTATGAAGTTAATAAAATCTACCTTTTGTCATCGTACACATATGACCACATACATCACTATGTATAAGTCATACCCATTCAATGATCCCTTCACCATGTCCGGTAAAAGGAGCTTTAGTCATTTTGCCAAATAAGCCAAGATTCACATCCTTTTGTATAATTCATAATCAAACTTTTCCATGAATGCATCCTTATGTATTCTGAAAATGCGTTTCTCATTAATATGGCCTCAACAACAGTGCCAAAGGTAATATTTTATTTGAGTCACTTTAGAACATATAAATTGTTAATTAGTTGTGCAACATTATAAGGCTCATCATCAAAATAGAATAAACAACTATTGTTATTTAATTAAAATGAAAAAGCCTTTCTTGTCCAAACAAGAAACTGAAATAATGTCCCTGCCAATTGCAAGCACGTTATAACAATTATCAAGTTCTAAATTTTCCTTATAGGCCAAAAATTAAGTAACGAGTTCCTCGAACCGGAGCAACTATCTTTACTCCAATTCCAACCCGATACCTTAAGCTTGACCCTTATTGATCATCATCTTCCGATCTTCCAATTAAGCATGACAGTTTAATTTCCAGTCTCCCAACTTTCCACAGAAGTGACAATCGTCTTCTTTATCAACACCTCATTCAGACTTTAGAGTCTGCTTTAGGGATTGGACTTTGGTTTGACAACGGAACTAGATCAAATCTTCTCCTTGCCTTTCCATTTTCCTTTCCCTTTTGCATTCCCTATGTTTACCATCAATATAGTAGTAGTTCATGCATTTATCATATTACTTTCAGCAGTTCTCAACATACTTAGCAACTCAATGGGTGTTTTACCAATCTTATTCACTTTATTGTTCATAACAAAATAAGAATAATATTTGTCCAGAGATTTTAAGATCAAATCTAACTGTCTCCAGACCAATCTGGAAACCCAAAATATCAATGGTATTCATTATACCCTATAATCTTTAGAACATGTGGTGTAACCGGGTCTCACTCTCCCTACTTGTAAGTGTATAGTGCCCTTTCAAATATATCTTGTGCTCAATCGTTTCATAAGCACCTATATGCTCGTATTTTTTCTTAAGCTCAGCACATATATTTGCGAGCATGAGACATGAAACATCAGTCGCAACATCAATTTGCTTCCAATAAGCACTATGATTTGCACATGTTACATTCTCAACTTTAAGAGTAGGGGAAGAGATTTGACTAACATCGTGGTGCCCGAGGACGATCCTCAAGCTCCTATGTTAGTCAAGGAAATATATTATCGTCAACTTGTCCTTCTCAAGAACTGATCGCATAGAGAAGTTGTTTGTGTTTATCATTTGATATCTACAATATTAAAGTGTATAAAATAAACTAGATTGCAAATTTAATATTAATTATGTTTAAGTGATTATGGTATATCATCATATACCTCCCACTATTTTTATCAAACTAATAGCCCTTACTATTAATTTGGAAAGTATATCCCATAATTCTTTCTAGTGAGCCAAGATCCATATTTCGTCATGTCCTAAGTCAACCACTGGAAGTCCTTAGAAAATGATTATTTAGGTAGACAACAGTTGTCAATTATATCATATATAATTCTTGGATAGTTTGGTGAACAACGATTGATCTTATCTATCTAATAGACTTTTAACCAAACTCTATGCTTCTAAGTTCATAATAGTTGAATATAAACGTTTATTTTCACTTATTATGACGACTCAGTTAAGTTAGACCCAATGATACAACGGCCGAATATAACCGTTTATATTCGTCGCATCTCACCACGATAGATAGGAGTCCCCTGCCACTAACAGTCCTTCCCCTTATCGATCTAGGATTCGATGAGTGTTCATTCATTGGAAAGCATCCGAGTAAAACTTAATATTTTGTTAAGGGGTTTTAGAAAATTTATAACGATCACGATCACATCATAAAGAGATCCTCAATTTTTCCTTGAACCAAATATTTCAAATCGACATCTTAAATTGTTCATTTCCCAGGTAGATGGAGGATACCAATGGTCACACTTAAAACCCATCAGCCTTACGAATACGCATATCCGATTTTGTCAGAAAATCCCAATTATAGATATCAAAAATCCATATTTAATTCCGTGTTTTAAAAATCCATATTTCATAAACACAAGAATCTCATGATCGTTTGTTAATTTTAAAATCTTGAATCGTTACAAATTTTATCTTGTTTAAGCAAACATGGCATGGGTGTCGTATCTAATACATACATGATTAATCAATATTAAGCATGCATCTCAATTATATCTACGCATACATACCAATACATGCAATCATATACATATATGTAATGTGCGTAAATTAAACGTGTTTGGTTATGGCCCCATCCTATACGATATTTCCAAGCTAATGGAAATATCAAGGTCAGTCTATGGTGGTTTTAAAAATACTATCTATTACATGTCTTCTTTCTTCATTGCTCCATCATCCCCTTTCGGATCGCCTCCTTGCTTGCAAGTCTTCATTGATAATTACATTGAATAATAAAAATAAAACTATTCTAATGAAATTACAAGAAGAACTCGAGTTACATTCGAGATAATTAAATTACAATGAATAAACGACATGCAAGTCGTATTTAGAAACCAAAACCATAAATCAAAACCACTATCCTATGGGTCTTTAGGCCATAACCATCCACCATGCTATAATATAACACATATAATATATCTCATATTATATAATCATATCATATAATCATATATAACAAATTTCGAAATTTCAGAAAATTAAAAACAGATTTCTGAAGATAATAAATCGCTATTTCGAGGCCCTTAACGACGTCAAACGCCTTACAGACCCGTCGGTGATAGAATATCTATCAGTTTTGTTCATTGGCTCGATTCCAGTCAGAAAACACATATCGTTTACGAAAATCGGATACAGCAGTCAGATTTCTCCAAATCTGACGGTGTTTCAGAAATCGTATCATATACAATTCTGATAACAAGAACAAACATATATCATATATACATACACAGAGATACATACAATCATCATATGATTATACATTACATGAATATCATATATTCATAATATATACATACATATACTCAAAATTTTAGAAAATCAAATAATTTTCAGAAAATCATAAATCACCGTTTTGGAGGCTGTAACGACATCTAATGGCTTACAGACGCAGATCTGACTATGTCAGTATTGCTCAGTGACACGATTACAATCAGAAAACACATATCGTTTGCGAAAATTGGACAACGGACACAGATTTCAGAAAATCAACGGCAGCCGTTTCAGAATTCGTATCGAATACGATTCCCATAATAAGAACAAACATGTATCATATACATACATCAACACACATAATCATCACATGATTATACATCATATGAATATCATATATTCATAATATATATAAACATATACATATTATATCAATATAAAATCATGATAGATCGCATACATGCTTATATATCAAAAACTGTTAAGCACATAACCGAATTAAAACGTTTCGCAAGTAGCTCTGATGCCATTGTAGGGTTTCGTGACACAAACGCAGCGGAATAAACGCGAAAAATAAATCAAAATAGCGAAACCCTCCGCAGGATCCATGCGAAAACAAAAGATTTAATTCGGAGATAAAGAATAAATACCTTTAGAAGCTTTAACAGTTCATTAATGGAAGATTAATGGAGGTCCAAAGCTTGTTTAATCACCACGTATCCCGCTCTCGCGATCTACGCTCTACGGTATCCACACGAACACTTTTCATGAAGGATTGATGTGTACTAGCACCCGAAAACTTCTTCTCTCTCTATCTTCCTCCTCTCTCAAAGCGGCTAGGATTTTTGTAAAATCTCTATTTTATTAAATCAGCCCATAAAGAGATTATATAGAGAGAGGAATAAGTTTTCTAATTATAATCTAATTATAATTAATACTAATCAAAATTCTAAATTATTTAATTAAGTCTCACTTAATTAATTAATTATTAATTTTGGAATTAGTTTAAGTAATTCATTTATTCTATTTATATAATTAATTAAGTCATACTTAATTAATATCATAAATAAAATAAATTACTTATTTAATTTAAATACATAATTTAAATTATTTCTCCTTCAAGCGTTCTTTGTGTGTGACCCTATAGGTTATTATTACGTTGGCAACAATTTTAATATCTAATTAAAATTGTAAACAATGAGCGGCATCTAGTAATACATCATTGCTACCCAAGTAATAATAATAAATCGGTGATTCGATTAAGCCTTTCGTGAATAATGTTCCATGTAATATAATCCCTTTAATCTTGATATTATAGATTAAACTCAAGGCATGTCTCGTGTCATCCTCTTCATAATTTAATCTTTATTTTCTTGATCGATGAGTAGACTATTAAAATCAAATCAACATTTGAGCACGGCCGTGCATTTCATAGTCTCACTCAAACAAGAGGCCAATAATATCACTCCTAAAATTAGGAGGATTAAATCCCATCTAAATCATTCATATTTCTCATACGATTCATAATATACCCAATGTCCACTTTTATCATCACCCGGTCAAAGGTAACTTTTAATGTAATCAAAGTATATTAATTCTCGTATAGAAATATAATGATTTCAGGTCTAAGGATCATTACACCATTATCACAGTGAGAATTACTTATGACACTTACTTAACATGTAGAATCTCACGGCGGGTCATCCAGTGCCATGCATTGATACATGTACTTATATTCTTGACTTTAGTATCCCCATACCTATGACCAATGAGATGTGGTCATCTGTCAAGAAACATACTAGTCTTTGTGCATTGTTATTGTCCTTAAATAATAATACTCGACTAGGGAATTTTAGGAATAAGATACTATTCATATAATCTCATTTTTAAGTCACATACTTAAAGATATATAATACGTATCAAAATTCCAAGGACATTTATTATGCTTTCAATTTATTACGCAGTAAATAAAACATAATAAATAAATAATAATCAATAAAACATAATCCTTAATAATAAATATTTTCCTTAAAATATAAAAAGTATTGTCTCTAGAGCACAATTACTAACATGAACACCTTCAAAGGATGTTTGAAGGACAGGCTCGTCAAGAAAGTTTCGACACGAGCAAAGCACTATACGCTTACAAGCAGGGAGAGCATCAACCTGTTCAACCACATGTTCTGAAGATGATAGGTTATATTGAGTATCTTGATACTTTGGGTTTCCCGATTGATCGAGAAGCTCAGATTGACTTAATCTTGCAATCTCTGAACATCAACTACACTCATTTTGTTATGAACTACAATATGAATGAGATGGACAAAACACCTACTGAATTGTTGGCTATGTTGCGAACTGCTGAAACCAACATGAAAAAGCCCGAACCTGCTCCTATATTGATGGTGAACAAGAAAGGTAAGGCTAAAGGGAAAGGTAAATGGAAGGGAAAGAAGAAGATTGGATCTGATTCTGCTCCCAAGCAAAAGGCTAATCCCAAATAGGCTTTAAAGCCTAAAGGTGCTGTTGCAAAGGGTGATTGTCACTTCTGTGGTAAACCAGGTCATTGGAAGATAAACTGTCATGCTTATTTGGAGGGTCTGAAGAAACTGAAGTCTGTTCAGATTTCTGATTCAGGTATTTATGTTATAGAAGTCAATTTGTCTACTTCTACATCATGGGTATTGGATATTGGATGTGCTTCTCACATTTGTATAAATGTGCAAGAACTATAAAGGAGTAGGACTTTGGCTAAGGGAGAGGTCGACCTACGAGTTGGCAATGGAACAAAGGTTGCTGCTTTGGCTGTAGGGACTTATCATTTATCGTTGCCCACTGGGCTTATTTTAGAACTTGAGAATTGTTTTTACGTGCCTGCAATTTGCAGAAACATTATTTCGGTTTCTTGTTTGGACAAGAAAGGTTTTGCTTTTTCAATTCAGAACAATTATTGTTCCTTTTCTTTGAATAATGTTACCTATGGGGTTGCACGTTTGTTTAACGGTTTATATGTTCTTGATTTAAACACTTCTATCTATAATGTTAATAACAAACGACTTAAGACTAATGACTCAAATCAAGCATACCTTTGGCACTGTCGTTTAGGCCATATAAATAAGAAGCGCATTTCCAAGTTACATAAAGATACTTGGATAAGTTTGATTTTGAATCATACGAAACATGTGAACCCTGTCTCATTGGAAAAATGACTAAAGCTCATTTTACTAAATAAGGTGAAAAGGCCACTGAATTATTAGAACTAATACATAGTGATGTATGTGGTCTTATGCGTACTATGGCAAGAGGTGGTTTTTACTACTTTATCATGTTTACTGATGATTTCAGTAGATATGGATATGTGTATCTTATGAAGAACAAATCTGATTCTTTCGAAAAGTTCAAAGAATACAAAGTTGAAATAGAAAAGCAGACTAGCAGAAGTATTAAGACTCTACGATCTGATCGTGGGGGAGAATACTTAAGCCATGAATTTAAGAGTTTCTTAAAAGAGTGTGGTATCGTATCACAACTCACTCCTCCCGGAACACCACAATGAAATGGAGTTTCTGAGAGGAGAAATCATACCTTGTTGGACATGGTGCGATCGATGATGAGTCATGCAGATCTTCCAATTAGTTTTTGGGGCTACGCCCTGGAGACGGCTGCTTATACACTTAACTGAGTTCCTACTAAAACGGTTCAGAAGACTCCATATGAGATATGGACTGAGAAACGTCATAGCATGTCATTTATGAAAATATGGGGATGTGAAGCGTTTGTGAAACTTTTAACTTCTGACAAGCTAGGACCTAAATTAGACAAATGTAACTTTGTGGGATACCCAATTGAAACAAAGGGTTATTCATTCTATAATCCTTCCAAGATCAAAGTGTTTGTTGCTCGAACTGTAATTTTTCTTAAAAGAGAAATGCTTTTGAAGAAAAATACTGGGAAGATAAAAGATCTCGATAAAGTTCGAGGCCCACAAGATAATATTGAACCAATGGAGGAACTTGAGCAGGATGTACAAGAACAACACTGCACAAGAAACACAGGTTGTTCGTAGGTCTAGTAGGATTCGCCATGAGCCATGAGCCTCTCACCTACCAAGACGCTATGAATACTCCAGAATCCAAGAGATGGCTGGATACCATGATATCTGAGATGGAATCCATGTATACTAATCAAGTATGGACTTTGGTTGATCCACCTGAAGGGGTAAAACCTATAGGGTGCAAGTGGGTTTTCAAGAAGAAGACCTACATGGAGGGTAATGTACAGACCTATAAGGCACGATTGGTGGCAGTTTCAAGCAAATACATGGTATTGACTATAATGAGACTCTTTCACCAATGGCTATGGTCAAGTCCATCAGGATTTTGCTTTCTAAAGCTGCTTACTATGATTATGAAATCTGGCAAATGGATGTCAAAACCGCTTTATTAAATGGGAGCCTTGAAGAAGATGTTGATGTGTACATGACACAACCTGAGGGTTTTGTTGATCCAAAGCATGCTAGAAAGGTATGTAAGTTGCGTCGATCCATTTATGGATTGAAACTTGCCTCAAGGAGATGGAACATTCATTTTGATGAAACCGTCAAAGAGTTTGGGTTTATTCAAAATGAAGATGAACCATGTGTTTACAAGAAAGTTAGTGGGAGCAATGTGGCATTCTTAGTACTATATGTTGATGACATATTAATAATAGGGAATGACATTCCTTCTTTGCAGGCTGTTAAGACTTGGTTGAGTAAAAATTTCTTAATGAAAGACTTAGGCGACGCGACTTATATATTAAGTATCAGGATCTATATAGATAAATCAAGAAGAATGATTGGCCTAAGTCAGAGTACATACATTGACAAAGTTTTGCATCGATTTGGGATGCAAAATGCTAAAATGGGCTATGTCCCGATGTCTCATGAGATATCGATCTCTAAAGAAAATAGTCCTAAGTCATTGGATGATAAGGACTGTATGAGTAAAGTTCCATATGCGTCGGCAATTGGTTCTATAATGTATGCAATGATATGTACTCGTCCTGATGTGTCGTATACGTTGAGCATGACTAGTAGATACCAGTCTAATTGTAAGTCATATTACTAGTCCTATTTGTAATAAGTAGATGACAACTCAACTCAGATAAGAAAGCGAAGTAAATAATAAATATTGAATATAGAGGAAGAACAAAAGAAGCCAAGACATGACAAGACAAGACACAAAGATCACTACAGCAGAAATGAGAATCAACATTGTAGTTAGTCATCCGTGAACCAGACCAGTGCACAGGGTGTCAACAATGTCAGTGAAGATTCGTCATCAAAAAGTGCAAGTGGTTAAAAAGGTTATTGTTGAAGAACAGAAGAGTCTTATCTACATCAACAATAGTCAAGCCTTTAATTTAATTCTCTATTAATTAATTAAATTAATTAGTTAATTTAATTAGTAAATTAATTCACTCAGAATTAATTTATTTCTTAAATTAATTAAAGGATTAATTAATTTAGAATTATTTTAGAATGACAGAAGACAGAAGCTGGAAGCTCAAAGAGATACGGTACTGACTTGAAGACAAGGCGGTAAAGGAAATGACACAGAAGAAATGCAGAGTCATATATTCTTAAAAGTGGAACCCCGGTTGGAATTGATTTATCATTTTCAAGTCAAAAGGAGTTCGGTTCTAGACGCTCAGGAGACCGCAGCTTAGAGCGTAAGGATTTATTTAATTAATAAATATTTTATTTATTTAGTAAATTATATTTATAAATATCTAAATAATATTAGATATTTATTTTTATAATTTCTGAATTAAATTTATTATTTATTAATCAAAGATTATAAGCTGTGCGGGTCGAAAAACATTTCTACGGAGCCTGTCTATAATAAGACAAAATAGGCCAACGGTTTGTTCAATTTGTAATGGCAGGTGATGTTTTAAAAAAAGAACCAATTAGAAGCTGCCACATGTCAAGTCAAGAAGGAAAGAAATGAAACAAGCTGTTGAAGCAATATGTCATACCGAGAATTAGAGTCATACCGAGAATTGAATTGGCAGTTGATTCCAAAAGTCATACCGAGCTTATTCCAAGAGTCATACCGAAGCTTTTCATTCAAAAGGTCATGCTGAACTGATTTTATTTAATTAAAATAAGTCATACCGATTTTTTTTAATTAAATAAAATCCGAATATGACTTTAAAAAGGTCATACCGAATTTTGAGAAAGTCATACCGAATTTCTGAAAGTCATACCGAGCTTTAGTAAGTCATACCGACCAGAATATGTCATGCCCAGCGATTTATTAAGTCATACAAGGGTTATTTTCTTGAAATTAAGTCATAGTCATAAAGGTCATACCAGCCATTTTCAATCTCTATAAATATGAGATGAAGGCTTCATTTTCCTCAAGTAGAAAAATCAGTTCAAATTCAAAAATTTGTCTGCATTGTAATATTCATAGACTTTATGTGCTGGTTTGATTTTAATTCCTTAAGTAGAACAATTCATGTCAAATTTGTTCTAGGAATTAAAGTTTATTCTACCGGATATTGTAACACCCTTTCAAGTTTTAATATACGTATTTAACTTGAATCTTGTTTACTTACTTGCTAATTTTCTATATCTTAAATGTTTAATCATGAAAATAGAAAGCTAGTAAGTCAGCCTCCCAAACACTACAAAGACTCGAACCCTCAGCTTAAGCAATAATTTAATTCCGCAAATTCTGAAAAGAATTTTAAATTGTTGTCAGTATCGCATTCAACCCCCTTCTACGATACTTCCGGGACCCAACAATAATCTAGGTGAAGGTCACTAGACGGCAGTCAAGAATATTCTTAAGTACTTGAAAAGGACTAAAGATCAATTCTTGGTATATGGAGGAGAGGAAAAGCTGGTTATAAAAGGTTACACCAATGCTAGTTTCCAAACAGACAAGGACGATTCGATCTCTCAGTCTGGTTTTGTATTTTGTCTAAATGTTGTAAGCTGGAAAAGTTCAAAGCAAGAAATGGTTGCCGATTCTACAATGGAGGCTGAGTATATTGATGCTTGTGAAGCAGCCAAAGAGGCTGTCTGGATTCGGAATTTTATTACAAGTCTTGGTGTGATTCCTTTGGTTGTAGATCCGATAGATTTATACAGCGATAATAACAGAGCCATTTCACAGGCTAAGGAACCAAGGTCTCATTCCCGAACAAAGCATATATTCAGACGATATCATCTTCTTCGAGAGATTAATAATCGAGGGGATATACATATATGTAAAGTGCATATAAATGAGAACATTGCAGATCCACTGACCAAGGCTCTGTCGCAGCAGAAGCACGAAGGTCATACTAGTTCCATGGGTATTAGATACATGAGAGATTGGCTCTAGTACAAGTGGGAGATTGTTAGTGTTGGTGTCTTAGAGACAATACTTTATGATAAAAAAATAAAGATTATGTTTACTTGATTATTTAATTAATATTTATTATGTCTTTATTTACTGCGTTATAAATTGAAAGCATAATAAATGTCCTTGGAATATTAATGTGAATTATATATCTTTAAGTATGTGACTTAAAAATGAGATTATATGAACAGTATTATATTCCTAAAAGTCCCTAGTCTAGTAATATTATTTAAGGACAATAATAATGCAATAAGCCTAGCATGTTTGTTGACTGATAACCACATCTCATTGGTCATAGGTATGGTGATACTAAAGTCAAGAACATAAGTGCATGTCTCAATACATGGCACTGGACAGACCCGCTGTAAGAATCTACATGTTAATAAGTGTCATAAGAAATTCTCACTGTGATAATGATGTATTGATCCTTTGACTTGAAATCATTATATTTATATACGAAAATTAATATACTTTGATTACACTCAAAGTTACATTTAACCGGGTAATGATAAAGGTGGACATTGTGTATGCTATGAATCGTATGAGAAATATGAATGATATATATATGATTTAACCCTCATATTTTAGGAGTGATATTATTGGCCTCTTGATTGAGTTAAACTATAATATGCATGGTCATGCTCAAATGTTGATTTGATTAATAGTCTACTCATTGATCAAGGAAACCCGGATTAACCGTTGAAGAGAATGACACAATACATGCCCCGAGTTTGATCTATAATATAAGGTTAAAGAGATTATATTACATTGTACATTATTCACGAAAGGTTTAATTGAATCACTAATTATTCTTATTACTTGGGAAGCAATGATGTACTATTAGATGCCGCTCATTGTTTATAATTTTATTATTAGAAAATAAAATTATTGTCAACGTAATAATAACCTAAAGGGTCACACACAAAGAACGTTTAAACGACGTGTTATTTAAATTATGAATTTAAATACTATTATTATTATTAATTCAAATTTATTTATTTAATTAATTAAGTGAGACTTGATTAATTATATACATATTATAATTAGAATTTAATAATAATATAAATCCGAAATCTGAATGGGTTTTAAAAGGTCCAATCAGATTAGGATTTTGGCCGAAGTCCCTCTCTCCCTTATATATACATAAAGATGTATAGTTTAGGATTAACAATTTTATAAAATTCATTTTTGAGAAAAAACCCTAGCAACTCTACGTTTTTGAGAGGCTAGAGAAAGAGAGAAACAAAGAGGCAGAAACAGGTTAGTACCTAACTTCGGTGATCGTTAAACGATACAATGTTCGTGTGGATACCGATAGAGAGCATATCTTTGTGAAGGGCTGCTGTGATTCATCGCTTCTGGACCTCTATAATCATCATAAGGAAAGCTTTAATAAGGTACACATCTGATTCTCCATAATCATCCTCCAATTATACACGGATCCTGCGTTTGGGATTCGTTATTTTTTTATTATTTAGCGTAATTCCGCTGCGTATATATGCCCGAATCCCAACACCAACAACTACCAACACAATCTTGTTAAGCTGAGTGAGAAGAGATCACATTCTTTGTTGGTTCAGGATCACATTAGGTGTCATGCACATCTCCAAAATTAAGAAAATTTGGATCAGTGGACAATCCCATGTGTCCTTGTAGCAAATATGTGAAGCTCTTTTTAACCGACTCTTCCATAATCGAGGCAGTTTGCACCAAGTTCATGAGAAAGTCAAATCAGTTTTCGAGTTGAGTAGACCGGTTTTTAGTCGATTCTATCTTAATCTTGACCAAAGATATTTCCTCAGTTAGCGCGTCAATTTTATGGGACAACGTAGCAAGATCACAAACACCCGGAGGCATACCAACAAACACACATTCAGAAGGCACATAATCACTTAATGGGGCCCTAACCCTTACCATCTTTTCTGACAGAAATTATCAACCAATTTACCCGGGAATTTTAACAAATTAACACCACAGAATTCAAATATCGCAGTCAACACTAACCATATGGCATAAAACTAGTCTTAGATGCATTTATCATACTCATGCTCATCTTGTGTGGGGAACTAAAATAGATTCAGTTGGTTGCAACCAAGTACATCAATTTTAGATCAACTAAAGTAAATAGATCATCATTATTTTGTTTTGGAAAGATATTAGCCCGTATGACATAAGAAAGCATATGATAGGTGGGAGTGAAGTGCGAATTTAAAATAGGAAGATTGTGTTGAAATGATTTTTCATTCACTTCTTCACCAGTGAAAGTACTGATAAAGAGATGGAACTCACGTACATTAAACACAAAATCCAAAGCAAACATAACTCAGATTTCAGAGATTTGGAAAGGTTCATTAAGGATCCGGGTTGGCTATTGTGTTTCAGATAAAGGTATTTAGTTGTAGCAGAGTTGCTAACAAACTGAGGTGTAGGTGAGTTGAAGGACTTGGACTTTATTTTGATTCTTTTGGAATCAATAGAAGGGCCACCATTTTCCATATTTGAAAGAGAGAGAAGTTTAAAAATTAGAGAATAAAAGTAAAGGCGGGTGGGGGAAAAGAATAAAGGCATGACTTCTATTTATAGAAGGTATAAAGGTGATTTTGAAAAGCACAATCAAGTGTTTTCAAAAAGGTATGATATCACCCTAGTGAAAAGGACATCTAGAATCTGGGGATCAACTTATTTAGAGTTGATAAACTCAAAATTTGTCTAACGCGAGGGGGGGGGGGACAAAACAACAAATCAATCAGATTATAAGCCCCTAAGTCAAATACCCTTGGTCTAATATTCAAGTTGTTAGATTCTGCCTGTAAAATGGACTTTTAGGCTAGGTTTTGGTTTAAAGGGACATGATTTGATCCGAAAAAGTCCATTTTTGATTTTTAATTAAGTAGTCAAATAAATCAGATTCTAATTTTGATCTAATTTTAATCTAGATGACCACATAGATTCATTTTATGGTCTTTTCGACTATCTGCGGTGATTCACATAACTCTCAAATTTTATCTTGTTTAAGAACAATGTGATAAAATTCGAAGAATAAAAGCATTTAATAATTTCATAACAACTCACACATGCAGTATGATTTCTAATGTGACTTGTTCACCCTGGGAACATATCAAGGAGGTCTCAAATGAAAATCCAGGCAGTCCATAGGTTCAGTGGTGTGTGTGTGTACGCATTGTACCAAACCTAATTATTATGCACATTAACAGTTTAGTATAAAAAAGTTTTAAGTTGAATTATTAATCCAGCATTTTTAATACTAAACCAGTGACTAGTCGAAATCAAAATTGCAAATTAGTTCTACTACATTGCAGAGAAATCTGAATCCACGAAGACATGTTTTGGGTTTTTCCCTCACACAATGCCCCAAAAATGTATGCAAAATGGATTTTTAGAGTAGTGACAAGTCAAGTTAAAAAAATACTAGATTAATTTTTCAAAGTTAAACATTTTAATTCCACAAGATTTCCACTCAAGAATATATAAATCTTGAGATAGTTTTAGACTTTGATTATTTCTCATATATTTACTAATTCACTTAAATTCTATTGAATTCTGCCAAGAGACCCCAACAATTTTAGACAATATATTTAGTATCGCCTTCTTGAACGATTTAGAGAAGAAGGAAAAAGTATATTTAAAAGAAATTAATAGAGCCAAAATCATATCAATTTTTTTTTCTATTTATCAATCATTGTGGAAGAGTTCCCCTTTCTTTAGTTGCTTATCTTGTTAGGTTATTAGGTGAGGCACATAGCAAATATTTTGGTTTAATTTTAATTAAGGTGCCAAAACTCTTAAATTTTCAATTTTATTAAACCAAAACAAGGTGGAACTCGAATCAAGTGTCAAAATCATTTTCCAGTTTCAGAGTACATTATTTTCGAATTAGAATCAATAGATATAATCCCAAAATATTTCAAGTAGGCAGCAATTCAAGCAATTTTGAACAAGCAATATCACATAAACAAGTTAAGCATATTTAGTTAAGATGTAAAGCTTGTAACAGTAAATTGCTAATATTTATCACAGAAAAAGATTAAGATCTAATGAAAGTCGTAAATTGTTTTTAAAAATACATGGCTTTGAAAATGGTTACCAATTCGTTAGAAAATGGCAACCTTCAAAATTTTTAAGAAATTTTTGAACAATTACAACTGAACTTATATTCCAAATTCGAATTAAAATTTGAATAGGAAATTTACAAAATAATCCTAAAAATGTACACATAGTCTTATCATGGTACTATATGCTTTTCTAGATGCTCACAACCTAAGAATAGTTTTTATGATGCAAATATGCATTCTAGATGATCACATACATCCTAAAGTGCAAATAATTTTTCTAGATGACAATCCTAATATCATGATATGTCCAAAAAGTCTCAATTTGACTAATAAGGATTATACCTTAGTTGTGTGGTAGGATTATTTGAAAGGTATGTAACACAACAAACGTATGTGGTAATATTTCATTAACTGATGTGAAATAGTATCGTTCATAATGTTGAAATAATTGATATTAATTGATAATGTTATTCAAATGTAAAATATACAAACAATATTGATGGAATTGGGAAGAAATTTATTATTCATACGGTTGAAAAACATAGAGGATCAGCTGAGATTGTAAGTGACCACAGTTGACCCTATACCAAATATTCATATCAGTACATTTGAAGAGGAGTATGAAGCACTTGGTATCCTTTCTTACAGATTAAAAATTTGTTTTGTATTGATTAGGATATTCCTCCGGAGTTTATTGATGGTTTCGACACATGCTGAAACGGAAAATTATTTTAACTTTGAAGAACGATGAAAATTTTGAATTCACGTTTTCAGCTACTAAGAAAAGGTTTGTTGGCCTACAGAACATCCTCAGGCCCAAGTTCTGGAATGTCGGAGACACTCTCCTATTTGAGCTCTCTGGTAAGGCTGAATTTTCTATTACTATATTCTCCAAGAAAAAGGTTGAAAAGATGTTTGCTCCTTCGTCTTCCATTAATTGGTATTCTATGAATTAGTATGTTTGTCGAAGTACATTAATATGTAAAAGGATAGTTGATGGAAGTTTGATTCTGGTGCAGGCAATGTCATAGCAACAGATGAAATTGATGACTTTCGGACAAGTTTTGAAACTGTGCTGATAAGATTAAATTGGGATATGAATAATCATGGGGTGGTATTAACATGTCTTAAACCTTATAATGTATAGACATCAATTCCAGTTTTTCATCAATATAACTTACTTTGTTGTTTTATTAATTTACAATACATTCCATCTTGGATAGCTATGGAAAACCATGATTGGAAGTCAGTCACACATGTTTACCTGAAAATAGGACGACGAAAGTGAATGGTTGGAATTGTTTTTTCAGGTGGCCAACCAAGGTTCTCAGAAGGCTAGGTTACTTTTGTTAAGGAAAATAAGTTTGTTGTACGTGACAAACTGCGTTTTGTAATGATGGAGGGTGACAAAGTACTTTCATTTGTTGTCCATCTTCTATGAATTGACATATGAATATGAATTTCACGTTTAATATTTAATATCCTGCATTATTACTTTAAATCATGGTTCTTATACCGGTTATCAACATACTTGATAGAATTTTATAAATATTATGGAATTTGATTGAAATTGATTTGTGTAGTTAAAATTTCTTAGTCCAAATTGTTATTTTTTATGAAATTAATAAAATTCAGGCATGAACATTGCAGCAGTGTGATATGATGGTTTAATGAAAAAACTATTGCATTCTACATTTTGTGGGTAATAATTTTAAAATTATAAGTTAGACTACATCTGTTGTATGTTATCCCACGTCAAGAATAAATTTATATAAACTACCATAACGACCACAATAATTTATGTAAATTTAATACTCAAAATAAATTATTATATAAAACAAATGGTCCATAATATTTGTAATTTTATATGATTGGGATAAGTTTATTTAACATGATTAAATAGTTGTAATTGTAAATATATTCAAGATATAGATTTTTCTTTTCTTAAAGATTTTGTTAATCCAATACCTGATTTCTCTTAATATGATAAGTCATGATCATTATAAAATCATCAGCCCAACCTATTCCAGAATTATAGTTAATCGATATAATATGAAAGGCATATGATAAGGCCTATTTATAATTATTAGATGACAACTCAACTCAGATTAGAAAAGGAAATAAAAAATAAATGTGATAACAAGAATCAAGTCGAAGAATGTCAACTAGACACGAAGAATCAGAATATCAGAAGAATTCTAACAAGACTGCTACTCTACACCGAAAGAAGTTCATTAATATATTCAAGTGTCGGTGTAAAATAAGGGAGTAATATTTCAGAAGAGTTCAGAAGATACAGAAGGTTTTAAGTGCCTACTACCGACATATTCCAGAAGAAAAAATTATAGAGGAAGAACAAAAAGAAGACAAACCATGACAAGATATAAAGACCACTACATCATAAATGAGAATCAACATTGTAGTTAGTCATCCGAGAACCAGACCAGTGCACAGGGTGTCAACAATATCAGTGAAGATTCGTCATTAAAAAGTTCAAGTGGTTAGAAAGGTTATTGTTGAAGAATAGAACAGTTTGATCTACATCAACAATGGTCGTACAGTCAAGACTTTAATTAAATTCTCTATTAATTAATTAATTTAATTAGTAAATTAATTCAGTAAGAATTAATTTACTTTTTAATTTAAATAAAGGATTAATTAATTTAGAATTATTTTAGAATGAAGAAGATAGAAGTTGGAAGCTCAAAGAGATACATATTTGTTTGGAATGCAGTGTACAAGAGTCAGAATTAAAGATTGAATATTTGACCGGGTACAAGCAGTGGTGAAAAAAAGTATTGTCTAGTTTAAAGAGTTAGATTATTTCAGTAACAGAGGTAATTCTAATTGCAAATGTAGATACAACTAAACAGGCCTGACGGTACTGACTTAAATACAGGACGAAAAAGAATTGATATGGAAGAAATGCAGAGTCATATATTCGTAAAAGTGAAACCCCGGTTGGAATTGATTTATCATTGCCAAGTCAAAATGAGTTTGGTTCTAGACGTTTAGAAGACCGCAGCTTAGAGCGTAATGATTTACATTTATTAACAAATATTTTGTTTATTTAGTAAATTATATTTATAAATATCTAAATAATATTAGATATTTATTTTTATAATTTCTAAATTAAATTTATTATTTATTAATCAAAGAATATAAGCTATACGAGTCGAAAAACATTTCTACGGAGCCTGTCTATAATAACACAAAATAGGCCCCTTTTCTTTTTCAAATTGAATTAGCTGTTGAATGAAAATTCTTACTGAGTAAACAATTCAAAAAGTCTTACCGAGAGCAATAATCAAAAGTCTTATCGAATTATTTTTTTAAGACTATTAGAAAGTCTTACTGAATTATTTCTTTAAGACTATTAAAAAGTCTTACCGAAAATTCAAATAAAAAAGGTTTTGTTGGGCTTTTTAAAAAAGTCTTACCTAATTTTTTAAAGGTCTTACCGAGTAAAAAATAGTTTTGCCCAACTTATTTAAAAAGTCTAAAAGGCTAATTTATAAACTCTTGTTAGATTTTTTAATAAGTTTTATCCAAATGTCTTGCTAGCTTCCACCTCTATATATATGAGGTCATTGTCTTCATAATTCAAAAGTAAAAAAACATTTAAATTCAATAATTTGTCTACAACATTATATTCACAGACTTTTTGTGCTGATTTGAATTCTTAATACCTTAACTAGAACAATTCATGTCAAATTTGTTTTAATGAATTAAGAAATATTATACGGAATATTATAACACCCTTTCAAGTTTAATATACGTATTTAACTTGAATCTTGTTTGAATAATTTTAATTATTATTCATAATTAAAATATTATTTTAAATCAGAATAATACGTGAAAAAATCTTAATATTGTATTCAACCCCCCTTCTACAATCTTATATAGAGACCAACAATTGGTATAAGAGCCATCTCATTGATGTACAAATCAAGATCTGTATATCAGTGAAGTTCATAGTGCTGACGTTATTTGAACTGTGATTATTTAGAGGTCTTGATAAATAAATTTCTTTTATAATTTTAAATTTAGATAAATTTATTTTTTTAATTTTATTTAAATAAATTTATTTTATAAATTTAATTTAAATTAGTTTATTCCTTAAACTTGAAAAGGTTTATTTTATAAACTTAATTTAAATAAATTTATTTTATAAATTTAAATTAAAAAAAATTATTCTCTAAATTTAAATAGATTTACTTTTATAATTTAACTTTTGTAAGTAAATTTATTTTATGAATTAAAATTTAGATAAATTTCTTTTATAAATTTTATTTAAATAAATTTATCTTATAAATTTAATTTAAATTAGTTTATTATTTAAACTTGAAAAGGTTTATTTTATAAACTTAATTTAAATAAATATATTTTATAAATTTAATTTAAGTAAATTTATTATTTAAATTTATATAGATTTATTTTATAATCTAATGTTATTAAAAATCTTGGTCCATTTTTGAATTTGGAAGCAACTGAATTTCTTCCGATAGTCATCAAGTTAGCTGTAAGTCCACTCCGATAGTTAGTCTTTTTTGTTATTTTTGATATATTTATTTATTCAGAAAATTTAAGATTCTTAAATTTAAAATTTTCTTAAATACTAATATACATTT
This sequence comes from Oenanthe sinensis, assembly GCA_028671895.1. Lineage (NCBI taxonomy): Eukaryota > Viridiplantae > Streptophyta > Magnoliopsida > Apiales > Apiaceae > Oenanthe > Oenanthe sinensis. The sequence continues at coordinate 27,303,828 of CM053806.1, forward strand.
TATATAATATTTATGAAAATTCTAAATTCTTGAAAATTAAATTTTTTGTAAATATTTATTTTTGATTAATTTATTTTCTAAGAAAATTTAAAATTTTGGAAATTTAAAATTTTCTTAAATATTAAATTAAGGTTGATCAAGGGGTTTGTAGTTGGAGAATTCTTCATTTTGACTCATAATTAATTTCCGAAGCATATGACCCTATTTCGAGGAAAGTGGTCATTTCATATTAGTAGGTTTATTTCGAAGCGTTTGGATTTTATTGTGGATGTTACGATTGTCTATGTTATAGTTCCACAAACTACTCAAATGTAAAGAAAGGAAAGATTTATTAATAGGGAACTCTATTGAATTTTTCTCTGTCTCTACTGATCATTCTAGTTTTCATACGATTGTACTTATACAAAACAGATTTACGATTCATTAGAGGTCACAACTGAAGGAATATATGGGGTTAATGAAAGGCATATGTCAAGGCCTATTTGTAATTAGTAGATGACAACTCAACTCATGTAAGAAATTAAAGTAAGTAATAAATACTGAGGATGGAATCAAATCGAAGAATGTCAACTAGACACAAAGAATCAACTTGTCAGAAGAATTATAATGAAGTTGCTACTCTACACCGAAAGAAGTTCATTTATATGTTTAAGCGTCGGAGAAAAATAGAGAAGCAGTTGTTCAGAAGATTCAGAAGATTTTAAGTGGCTACTACAGAAGACTCCAGAAGAAGAATGAAGACAGTGAAGCAGAAGAAGAACAGAAGACCACAGCTTAATGTTAAAGATGAAGAATATTTATTATAGTATGACATAAATGAACCAGACAGTACATTTGTTTATCAACTAAAATAATAAATATTCATCATCTAGCTCAAGTGGTTTTATGACAAAAGACACAATGAAGACTGAAAGACTTCAAGACTGATAGCACGGTAATACAAGACGAAATAGTATTTTAATTCTACTATCAAATGTTAATTGATTATTTAATTTATCTAATTAAATTAATTCAAGTTGAATTTAATTTAATTTGTAAATTAACTAATTAATTTAAGTAGAATTAATTTATTATAAAAGATATGACTTAATATGACTTTTAATATAATTCAAATGACTAATAAATAAGTCATACCGACTGTTTATTAATAAGTCATACCGAATTATATTAATAAAAGTCATACCGACTGAATAAAGAGAAAGTCATACCGAAGCTGTTAAAGAAAAGTCATACCGAAACAGCCGACTGATAAGTCATACCGAGCTAATTGAATAAGTCATACCGAGAGAACTGTGCTCAAAAGGTCATACTGAACCAATTTTGTTTAATTAAAATAAGTCATACCGATTTATTTTAATTAGATAAAATCCGAATATGACTTTAAATAAGTCATACCGAACTTTCAAAAGGTCATACCGAGCTTCAATAAGTCATACCAACCAAAATATGTCATGCCCAGTCTTTTATAAGTCATACAAGTGTTAAAATAAGTCATACAGACTTATTTTCTTGAAATAAAGTCATACTGAAAAAGGTCATAGCAACCTTTTTCAAATCTCTATAAATATGAGATCAGCCCTTCATTGTTTGTTGTTCAATCTAAGAGAAGAAAATCAGATCAAATTCAGTAATTTATCTGCATTGTAATATTCACAGATTTCTGTGCTGAGTTTGGATATAATTGTTAAATACGAACAATTCATGTCAAATTTGTTCTAGAACTTTTAATCAATTATATAACTATTTTCTTAATATTAATTTTGTAATACTAATCAAGTTAAAATTATATCTTTCACTTGAACAGTATTTCATTCCAATTAATATTTCGCGAGTAATTAAAATAATATTTTTAATCCAAATTATTCCGCGATTAATTTTCAGATATTGTATTCAACCCCCCTTCTACAATATCAGGGACCAACAATTGGCACCAGAGCTGGTTGATATATTTTCATATCAGATCCAAATCAAATTCCGCGAACTCATACAGATCTCAAAAATTATTTTAAATTCGAAATAATTTTTTATTCGAAATAATTTTTCTTTCCGAAAAATTATTTTTGATCAAAAATTGTTTTAAGTCAAAAATTAAAATATTTTTTGAAACACTTAATTTTTAATCTTATTAAAGATGAGTACCCAGAAAGTGACCAGTATCAAAATTCCACAGTTCGACAGAGAACACTACAATTTGTGGAAATATAAAATGCTACTGTTTATCGGGATTGCTAATCCCAAGTATGCAAATATTTTGGCCAATGGTGTTGAACCCCCTATATCAGTTATTCTCGAACATATAGTAGATGGGGTCGTAATTCCTCACAGACAGTTTCCAAAAAGTTTATCTGACTATACAATTGAAGAAAAGGAAGCTGTGTCCCTGGACAACAATCTCAAACTGATATTGATTGAATCTCTAGACTACGTCATGTACAATCAAGTAGTCAATTGTAGAAATGCAAAACAGATTTGGGATACAATAGAGATTATCAACGAGGGGACTGAGGAAGTCAAAGAGAATAGACTCGAAATCCTGATCTCCCAGTACGAGCAGTTTAGGTCCAACCCTGGTGAGGGTATCTCTGAGGTGTTTCAGAGATTGAACAAACTGATAAACGAGCTCAACATGAATGGGAAGTATTATCAGAATCAGGAGATCAACGGGAAGTTTCTGCTAACCCTACCCGAGCATCTGGAGCATAGGATCGCAGCAATCCGTGAGTCTACGGACATGAAGGAGGTAACCCTAGAAAGACTCTACGGAGTATTGAAGACATATGAGCTGGAACAGATCCAGACGAGAGAGATGTATGGGAGAGGCAAGGTTCAGAGTTCCTCCAAAGCACTGTTAGTGGAAGCACCACAGAAGATGGAAATGAAGGCTGCTGTACCTTCACTGGAGTATGTTGTTCCAGAAATTGGACATACTTCAGATAAACAAGAAGGTGGTGAATTCTACTCTCTGGAAGAACTAGATTAACTAGAAGATGAGTCTCTAGCTTTGGTTGCCAGGAAGTTTGGCAACATGAGATTTCGGAGAAATCCCTCCTATAAAGTTAAATCAAATTTTGGGAGATTCCAAAGAGGAGGGTCTTCAACAGCTGAATCAAAGACCGGCTTAGTGGATAGAAGCAAGTTTCGTTGCTTCAACTGCAATGAGCTAGGCCACTTTGCAACGGAGTGCAAGAAGCCTAAGCAAGGGAAAAAGAGAGAGTCTTACGAAGAGCTCAAGGAAAAGTATGATGCACTTTTGCAAAAGCATCAAGGAAAGTCCTATCTGGCAAAGGGAAAAAGCTGGGATGACTCAGATGATAGTGATGGGGAAGAGCTGGGAAATCTTGCTCTTATGGCTTCATCCGAAGAATCAAGGTCTCCTAATAGTCAAAAAGGAATAGAGGTAAATCCTTATTGCCCTAAAATGTTTAATTTAATAGGTAAAGAACTAGAGGGTGAAAGAAGTAAGGTTAAGCAACTAAGACTCGAAAATAAAGATCTAGTTGATGAGCTCGAAGTCTTAAAACAGTTAAAACGAAACAATGACAAGTTGACTAAGAAATTAACTGAGGACTTAGCTTTTCAAGTCAATAGAGTCAGTTGTTATGTTGAAGTTGAGACCTACCTTAGAAACCAGATAGAGGAAGAAAAGAAAAGGTGTCTAGCATATAAAAATTCCTCGTATATTGTAAAGAACCTAGTTGACCAACAGGTAATAAACAGAAAAGTTGGAATAGGCTTCGAGTACAATGAATCTGTAGGAAAGCCAAGCAACATTACCCCCATTCAAGCAAAGCGCTGAAGAAAGGGGTATTCCTCATGTTGTTAAAGACACACGCAAACCTCTTTTCATTACACCTGTAGCTGAACCCATCCTCGAGAGCTCTATACTGATCGCTTATGAGATGCAATTAGAGGATCAAGAGGAAGAGAAGAAAAGCGGAGAACAAGCAAGGGACATAAAAGGAGTAAATGTCCAAAAAGAGAAAGATACACCCAAGACACCAGTGAAAGTTGTGGGAACTTCTGATTTCCACAAACCTGGTATAGGTGCTAAGAACTTAAAGAATAATTTGAACAGACCTAGCAATAAGTTTGTTAGAAGTAGGGATAGTAACAATAGATGTCATTCTACTGAAAACTTTAAATCTGCTGAAAAAGTTAAAGTAGAAATTGTTAAAACTCCTACTGTTGTGAATAACATGCCTGCTATTGATGTATGCCATAAACCTTGTGGTATGTTAAATTGTATGTTATGTGCTTTTAATGCTATGACTGCTTATTTCAAACGCATGACTGCTAATAAAAAGAACATGACACCGAGACAATACATCAATAATAAATTTGCTAAATCCAAGACTGTTATTCCTTCACCTGTCAAGAAGGAAAAATATATTCCTAAGTCTAAACAAAAAGTTGTTAAGACTGTTTATAGGAAAGTAAGTACAGTCAAGGAGGATGCAGCTGTTGTTCGAAAAGGATCTGTTGTCAAAGCTGACAAAGGTCAATTCTTTAAGTATGCCGGGCCCAATCAATTTTGGGCTCCGAAGATGATCTAATCCGTTTGATATTTACAGGGAGTTAAACAGGTAAACCGGATTGTATGGATCCTGGACAGCGGATCGTCAAGGCATATGACCGGAGATAGAGCCCTGCTATCAGACGTGGTTGAGAGAGCTAGCCCAATTGTCACTTTGGAGATAACAGCAAAGGAATGACTACGGGATATGACAAGTTAAATACTGGAAATGTTATCATTGAAAACGTCTCTTTGGTGGAAGGACTTAAGCACAATCTACTCAGCGTCAGTCAATTCTGTGATAGAGGTTACAAAGTAAACTTTATCAAGGAGAAGTGTTTAATAGCTCATTCTAAAGAAGACAGACTAGCCTTGCGTGGAGTAAGGAAAGGAAACTTGTACGTAGCTGATTTCAACTCGGGAACTGAAGCTGAAGCAAACTGTTTTTATTCAAAAGCTTCAACAGAAGAAAGTTGGCTATGGCACAAGAAGCTCTCACACCTGAACTTCAAAACAATGAACTCTCTAGTCAAGAGGGATTTGGTGAGAGGACTGCCTCCGATGGAATTTACACAAGAAGGATTGTGTGAGGCATGTCAAAAAGGGAAGTCAAAAAGAGCAACTCACAAAGGCACAGACACTACAAATATTACTGAACCACTGCAGCTGCTTCATATGGATTTATTTGGTCCAGTCAATATCATGTCTATGTCAAGGAAGAAATATGTCTTAGTGATTGTAGATGACTTCACAAAGTACACGTGGGTTTTATTCTTGAACTCTAAGGATGAAACTCCACAGTTGGTGATTGATCATGTAAAGTTGATTGAGTTAGATTCAAAGCTACCTGTCCGGGCAATCAGATCAGATAATGGAACAGAATTCAAGAATGAATTTCTGAATAGCTTCTGCTCAGACAAAGGGATAACAAGACAATTCTCAGCGCCAAGAACTCCGCAACAGAATGGAGTAGTAGAAAGGAAGAATTGAACCTTGATTGAAGCTGCAAGAACAATGTTAAGTGAATCAAGGTTGCCTATCTACTTCTGGGCTGAAGCAGTAAACACAGCATGTTATACCCAGAATCGAACTTTAATCAATAAAGAACATATGAAGACTCCCTAGGAATTAATGGCTGGCAAGAAACCAACACTCAAGTACTTTCATGTATTTGGAGCCAAATGTTTTGTGCTAAAAGATGGAGATGGACATCGTGGCAAATTCGAGGCCAAGGCACATGAAACAATTTTTGTCGGCTACTCAAAAAGAGCATATAGGGTGTACATAATTGATCAGCACCAAGTAAAAGAAAGTGTCAACGTTACTTTTGATGACACTAAACTTCCGAGCATCCAAACTAAAGATCCTTCTGAGTCATTAAAATTTGACAATCATCCAGACTCAGATTCGGATAATGAAGAAGAGCCTGAGGTTGCAACAGGAAATGATGATGACAACAATGATGGTAATGATCCAGGTAATAGTGGTGGAAACAATGGAAACACTGGAGATACTACTAATACCAGTGGTGGATCAACAAGTCATCCAGACAGCAACTCAGGGGGAGATGAAGGATCAACTGGCACAACACAACATCACAATGAATATAGAGGCGAATCATCAAGATCAAACCTACCAAGGGAAAGGATATGGAGCAAAGATCATCCTTTTGAATTGATCATAGGTGATCCAGATGTTGGTGTTAGAACCAGAAGTGCAACTTCAAATGAATGTTTATTTTCGGTTTTTCTATCTCAAGAAGAACCAAAGAAAATTGAAGATGCTCTAACTGATCCAGATTGGGTTCTTGCCATGCAAGAAGAACTCAATCAGTTCGAAAGGCAAGAAGTATGGACACTGGTACCCAGGCCTAAAGATAGATCTGTTATTGGCACGAAATGGGTATACAGGAACAAGTTAGACGGTGATGGCATTGTTACAAGGAACAAGGCCAGACTGGTTGCTAAGGGTTACTCTCAGGAAGAGGGAATTGATTATGATGAGACCTACGCACCAGTTGCAAGACTTGAAGCCATCAAGATATTTCTGGCATTCGCAGCACATTCTAATTTCAAAGTTTATCAAATGGATGTGAAGAGTGCATTTCTGAATGGAGAGTTAGAAGAGGAAGTATATGTGGAGCAGCCCCCTGGCTTTGAAAATCCAGAGTTTGCTGATTTTGTGTATTTTCTATTCAAAGCTCTCTATGGACTCAACCAAGCACCGAGGACATGGTATGACACTCTCTCTATATTTTTACTTGAAAATGGTTGATTTCCTGGTACAGCAAGAAACAACACTCAGTATCTACCTCGACAGCCGAAGCAGAATATATTGCGGCATGTAGTTGTTGTGCACAGATCTTGTGGATAAGGAATCAGCTGAATGATTATGGACTTGCACTATCTAAAATCCCAATACTTTGCGATAACACAAGTGCCATAGCAATTTCCAATAATCATGTACAACATTCAAGGACCAAGCACATAGACATAAGGTATCATTTTATCCGAGAGCATGTCATGAATGGAACTGTGGTGTTACATTTTGTACCCACAGAAGATCAAATTGCCGACATCTTCACGAAACCACTTGATGAATCCACTTTCTCTAAGTTGGTTAGTGAGTTAGGGATGTTAAACATGAACTAAGTATTGCATGATGTTTTAAATTGCATATTTAATTTTAAGCAAGCACTGTAAATACACTGTATATATTCCTTAAAATATTTCAAAAACAAACAAACAAATTAAAAAAGAAAACTCAAAAAGATTTTCCTTATTTTTGTACAGTTTTTTTTGGCATCTCTACTGTAAATATATTTTATATTATGTTTGTTTTCCAACAATTAGTATATATTGTTTATTATTTCCAACAATTGCTCTCAACAATTGGTATATCTAAGTATGTATAGTTTTATTTGTTTTACAACTTGGCATCTTTATTTTTATTATTTTTATGTTTATTTCTATATAAATATGTGCTGATTATTCTCAAGTCTCTTTTGAGAAGTAGGAAAGATCTATGAGCATTGATAATCCAATCGATTCTAAAAGTGAGATCTTAATCATTGGCATCAATCTCTAACCAAGATCTTAGAACCAAACACACAAACACTATCACTTCCATCTCTCTAACCATTAAACAGAATACCTAATTGTTCAGAATGAGGGAGTCAATGCCTTGATTGCATTTGATAAGGTTGGTATTGTGAGTGATCCAACAGCTCTGTCTCCAGAAAGGTGATTCATATATAAACTGAGACAACTGTTAGCTCATCTGTGTTTTCTCAAAAAGATACAGACTTGGAAAAGGCAAAACTATTACTAGGTTCATTCTCTCAACAGAGTGAGTCTATTGAATTCGGCCTGTCAGCCAAGGCTACTTGCAAAGAGTTAATTTCATCTGACATTTTTTCAAGAAACCACAAAATTTGTCTTATATTTTAGGGACCAACACCAAGGGACCAACAATGTAAGGACTTACTTGGGACCAAAAAGGACCAAGAGGGAACAATTGAAATGTCACAGGAAGGATGAATTGACGGAAGCAATTTTTCTAAACTTCCATATCAAGGAAGGAAGAATAATTGATGATTCTGACTGAATCAACATGCCTTCACAGGCGTCAGGAGGAAACTTGGATCATGTGCTACATTTTAGATCCTTGTCTCCCTCCCCAGATGGAACATATCTGGATTCCTAACGGAATAGATCATCTTAGATGATCAGCAACTCACTGAATCTATTCCTGAAGCAATTCAGTTTATAAAAATCAAATATTTTAATAGATTCAATGGAGGACGGGGATTTACGAAACCCCATTGCACCACCAGTGACCTCTCTTGAAGGGGCTATGGTGATCTTTCTTGCAGGTACAAAAGACTGAGTCATCCGTACTGAGAGAGATATAGTGATGTGAGAAAAGAGTGAAACACAAGTAAGGAAGAGTGAAAATATATATTCTATGAGTGAAACACTTAGAGAGTATATGAGCGAAACACTTGTGAGGAACACAAAGTAAAATCACACACTAGCACAATTACCGAATCCCTTTCCCCATTCCCTGTTACAGATTTCAAATGTTACTTAACCAAGGTGGAAATTTCTTCAGAAAAGGACCAACAATTGTTACCTATCTACAATTGGGGGAGAATTATTAAGAGGATTACTCAACTAAGGGGGAGAATTATTAAGAGGATTACTCCAAAATGTTAAAGTGTTCAACTAAGGGGGAGTAGATCAAAAGGGGAGAAGTAAACAAAGGCTTTTGCCAGAAGAGAATTACTCAATTGTTGAACAAGAAAAAGGGGTATATAACAACATGCTTGGATTCTATTCCATTTGATTTTAGAAGATTCTTGTAAATATGATTAACCGGATTTTCTAAAATGCATAACATGTCATAGTTTGCATTTTTTATATCTGCGATGGTTTAATGCTGTATGTATGCCATGTTTGTTACCTCTATTAAAATGGTTGGATAATTCAAGTAAGGGGAAATTGAATTCACCTTGGAAGATAAGGGAAGACAGGAGTTGGAGAAACAGAGGAAATGTGGTAAGAAGAGAACAGACATCATCTCTGTCATCCTAAGGGGGAGTAGTGATGAGTCTGAGAAATGAAGATAATACTACTTGTATATTATGTTCAGTGCTAGAGGAACAAATATCTTTCATTTCAGTTACTCAAGAAATCTGGAAATGTATTATATGATCCAGAGAACAATTTATTTACTTACAGTTCTTAAATGTCATATTAGTTTCTTAGTTGTTAGTTGAGTTATCCTCTAGGAATTTGTGTGTTAAATGTTTAACAACAAATAGGGGGAGATTGAAAGGCATATGTCAAGGCCTATTTGTAATTAGTAGATGGCAACTCAACTCATGTAAGAAATTAAAGTAAGTAATAAATACTGAGGATGGAATCAAATCAAAGAATGTCAACTAGACACAAAGAATCAACTTGTCAGAAGAATTATAATGAAGTTGCTACTCTACACCGGAAGAAGTTCATTTATATGTTCAAGCGTTGGAGAAAAATAGAGAAGCAGTTGTTTAGAAGATTCAGAAGATTCTAAGTGGCTACTACAGAAGACTCCAGAAGAAGAATGAAGACAGTGAAGCAGAAGAAGAACAGAAGACCACAGCTTAATGTTAAAGATGAAGAATATTTATTATAGTATGACATAAATGAACCAGACAGTACATTTGTGTGTCAACTAAAATAATAAATATTCATCATCTAGCTCAAGTGGTTTTATGACAAAAGACACAATGAAGACTTCAAGACTTCAAGACTGATAGCACGGTAATACAAGACGAAATAGTATTTTAATTCTACTATCAAATGTTAATTGATTATTTAATTTATCTAATTAAATTAATTCAAGTTGAATTTAATTTAATTTGTAAATTAACTAATTAATTTAAGTAGAATTAATTTATTATAAAAGATATGACTTAATATGACTTTTAATATAATTCAAATGACTAATAAATAAGTCATACCGACTGTTTATTAATAAGTCATACCGAATTATATTAATAAAAGTCATACCGACTGAATAAAGAGAAAGTCATACCGAAGGTATTAAAGAAAAGTCATACCGGAACAGCCGACTGATAAGTCATACCGAGCTCATTGAATAAGTCATACCGAGAGAACTGTGCTCAAAAGGTCATACTGAACCAATTTTGTTTAATTAAAATAAGTCATACCGATTTATTTTAATTAGATAAAATCCGAATATGACTTTAAATAAGTCATACCGAACTTTCAAAAGGTCATACCGAGCTTCAGTAAGTCATACCAACCAAAATATGTCATGCCCAGTCTTTTATAAGTCATACAAGTGTTAAAATAAGTCATACAGACTTATTTTCTTGAAATAAAGTCATACTGAAAAAGGTCATAGCAGCCTTTTTCAAATCTCTATAAATATGATATCAGCCCTTCATTGTTTGTTGTTCAATCTAAGAGAAGAAAATCAGATCAAATTCAGTAATTTATCTGCATTGTAATATTCACAGATTTCTGTGCTGAGTTTGGATATAATTGTTAAATACGAACAATTCATGTCAAATTTGTTCTAGAACTTTTAATCAATTATATAACTGTTTTCTTAATATTAATTTTGTAATACTAATCAAGTTAAAATTATATCTTTCACTTGAACAGTATTTCATTCCAATTAATATTTCGCGAGTAATTAAAATAATATTTTTAATCCAAATTATTCCGCGATTAATTTTCAGATATTGTATTCAACCCCCCTTCTACAATATCAGGGACCAATAGTTAAAGAATACAAGACTGAACTTCATGTTATCTCTGCATGTACGGAGTATCTTATGCAAAGAATAAGGATAATATAAGTTCGTGTTAACCCTACCAAGAATGTCTATGGCACAGGATTATTTTTAGTTATCTTTAGAAAATTGATTGGTGTACCGAAAACCTATGAAATGGAAAAAGAACCAGTTAAGGCTATATTTGGTAATGGTAAATGGGTTGGTACATCAATTGTTCTTGTAGTTAAGGAATCCAATTCAAGTTCAATTTTGGATAGCTGCAAGATAGTGATGGTTTAAATTAGAAGACAAGATCAGGGTTGTGTTACGCAGTTCAAGAAGCCTAAACAAGCAAATGATGACAAAGGTTGTGTTTGTTTAAAAGAAGAAATGTCAAGCACTAGTAAGGTTACAATAAGGGAAAACATTTGTTGGTGAAGTTCAAAGCAAGGTTGATTCTATCAGTGACAGTGATGGACCATATGGATATCTGGCGTCAGTGACCAACATTGGAGATGAATCACTAGGCACTTCACAGGTACACATACTAACTAGTATACTTTTATCTAATTCAGAATTGAATGATTATCAAGTTTTGAAATGTATTATATTCATGTCAGCATGTTAGCATCTTTTGACTTAAATGCTTAATTGATTGCTAAGAATAAGATATTGCATGCTAGTAGTACTTACGAGTTAAAATTAGTACATTTCATACTTGATTTTCTATGCAGTATAATGAATATCTAGAATTAGATAAGGTGTTCTAGACGGTTAGGTGTATTTATTTTGTGAATATTTGCTTGAAATTGATTTAAATCTTATATGATTTAATACCTCTGCTAATGTTGTGAAAATTATTAATAGACAAACATGTCATAGATCAGATATTTTTTAATTGTTCTTATTGTGTTAAATGACTTGATAAGTGTATGTAGAATTTGATATTGCTCATAATGTTTTATTCAAATGTTCTTCATATTCTTGAATTGTTTATGTGTTTATTTTCATACGAATTGCTCACACTTACATAATTACACTTAAATGTCAAATCACTTCATGTATTGCTTGTTAAGGTGTATAAGATTAAAAGATGGTAGAATTATCTAAGTAGTCACTAAAATTTGTAGATTTGAGGCTTAATCTAAAATTGACTTAGGTAATTAGAGGTAGTTAAAATGTTAGACAACAACAGAAATGGGTTAGACAAACTTAGGAATTTATTTATTAGTTCTTCTATTCTATATGCTTTTAGAAAATTATTGAATATATATAAATCTGTTGAACACCTGTTACACTTGTGTAGAATGGTTAAAAGTAGATAGTACTGAATTTTCTAATATGCATAACATGCCTGAATTGCGTAATTCTTATCTATAATGCATTGAAGCTGAATGTTTACCATGTGCTCTTATTTTTCATGCTTGTTTATTTAAATTTGAAAATGCATATCTTAGGACTTGCATAATCTTAGGCAAAACATGTATAAGAATCACAATAGGGTAAAGACTGCTAGTCCATCTAAAGTTAGGTTGGAATCACTAATCCCATAGCCTTAAGACTACCTTGTCAAAGCTGCTGTAAATGAGAAGTGATCAGTCAAAGATAAGTTTGTGTATGTTAAGGTTCAGGCTGTTGTTACCACTGCTGAAAACAATATATCTAACCCATATGAACTCAATTAAAGTTGAGTACCAAGAAGCTTAATCATTTGTGATTGCAGAGTATGTATAAAAAGACAAAAGTTAAGTGAATTCGTGACAATTATTGTTCGAGGCATATGACTAGCATTAAAGCTCTACTATCACAGTTGGTTGAGAAATACTACCCAATGGTAACCTTTGGAGATGACAGCAAATGATGTACAAGGGAGTTGGCTATCATGTTTTTGAAATTTTCATCACTGGAAGTATCTTTCTTGTCAACGGACTTAAGAACTGTCTACAAGGCACTAGGGAATTCTTTATCACGAATTTTCTGGAAAAGCATTGAAAAGGAAAAGTGTTTGATCTCAAGCAAGAAAGATGGAAGCTCACTCAACTAGGAGTGAAAAATTTGTTTGTAGCTGACATGGAGTTTATATACAAAGGTGAAATGAGTTTCTTAGTAAAGCTTCATCAGTAACGAGTTAGTTATGGCATTGGAAACTCTCACACTTGGTGAACAAGACAATGGATTCTTTGATAAAGAAGAAATTGGTGAGAGGACTGCTTTATATGGAATTATATCCAGAAGGGCATTTTGAAGTATGTCATATAGAGAAGTCAATGAAAACATCACACTGAAGAAAGTAATGTCAGGGAAGAAATATGATTAGTGATAGTTGGTGACAACCCTAGTTACAAATTAGTGATATTCTTGCATTCAATAGATAATATATCACATATGGTGATTGTTCACATCAGGTAGATCAAGTTGGAAGCAAAGTAAGCTGTGAGAACTTTGAAGTGAAATAATGGAACTGAATTTCACGAATGAAGTTTTAGATGAATTCTGCACTTACAAAGGTACTTTGAAGCTGAAGCAATTAACACAGCATGCTACTTTATTCAACAAAGATCATGAAAAGACATCATATGAGTAAATGGCCAACCAGAAGTAAACACTGAGGCTCTTTCGTGTGTTTGGAGGAAATTGATATTTATTGAAGAATTATATGAGTATCTTAGCGAGTTAGAAGTTAAGGCTCATGGAACAATTCTCCTCGGCTACTCAATGAAGTCCAAAGCTTACTAGGCATATGTGATTGAAAGTCTGAATGTATCGTTCGATTACACTAAGCTCCCGAGCATTCAAATGAAAGTCTATTCTAAATCTTTGAAGTTTGACATCTTGTCAGAGTCATATTCAGATATTGATGATAAAACTGAAGTTGCAGAAGGAATCAATGTTAATGATGATGATTGAGATCCTAGTAGTGGAAATGGTAGTGAAACTACACAACTCATGGACTTAAACAGAATTTACTCAATAAGGTGAAGGATCTTCAATGCATCCTAGCAGCAACTCAGAGGGAGTAAATAAAAGAAGGATCTACTAGTCGTACTCAACACAATGAAGATCAAGGGAATACATTAAGAATATATCAGCCGAGACAAAGGATTTGGAGTCAAAGTCATTCTTGGAGTCTAGTTCTTAGTGATCTAGATATTAGAGTAAAGGCTAGAAGTGATATGCAAAGTAAATGATTATTCTTCGGGAAAGAACAATTGGTAACAATTTGTATCCTAAAGAAGATTGAAGAAACACTGATTAATCCAAATTAGGTGATTGCAATGCAAAATGATCTCAATCAGTTTGAAAGGCAGAATCTACTGAAGCTGGAACCCAGACCATGAGACAAGGTTGTAATTGGTATTGTAAGGGTTTTCAGAAATTGGATGATTATTGGCATTGTTTTGAGGGACAAAGCCAAATTGGTTGCTATAGGTTACTATCAAGTAGAAGGTAACGATGATGATGGAAACAAAATCTCTGAGACTTTCAAGATCTAACTACAAGCACCAGTGACCAGACTTGATCCTATTATGGCTGAACAAGTTGATGTCCTAACTGTAGGATAGTCCTAGCACCTGCTACACATTCAAACATGAATGTTTATTAGATGAATGTGAACAAGTGCACTCATAAATGGTGAGTTAGAAGTTAAAGGTGATGTACAACAACTCCTGGACTTTGAAGTTACATATTCATTGGAATTTGTATATCATTCTCCTCACAAGCTCACTATGACGAAGGTAGGAAATCAAGCAATCGTTAAGGACATGGTATGACACTCTAACTGCTAATTACTTGAAAATGATTTTATATTAGAGTCGTTAGACACATATCTCTCTATAATACAAGGCACACACATAATGTAATATTAGTGCAAGTATACCATGATTATATTATATGTGGGTCTACTAACGAAAACTTGTGCAAAAGACTATTGCTAAGTTGATGCAGAGTAGGTACAAGATGAGGGTGTTGGAAGAGTTACAATTCTTTTTGGATTATAAGTAATTCAAAAGAATGATGACAATTAAAGTAAGTCAAGGTTCTTTTAAAAATGCGAAATGTTGAAGATTCTAGACCTGCCAAGACTTCTTGCCAACAAACCACTAAGCTTGATCAGGGCAAATCATGTATATAACTAAAGTGACAAGCTACAGAGGTATGACCAGCTCATTACTTATTCAAGTGCATAAAGACCATATATTTTATTCTCGATATGCCTATGTGCAAGTTTCCAAGTTGATAATAGAGAATTGTATCTTGTAGCTAAGATATGAATTGTTAAATATCTTAAGGGATCACCAATTCATAGAATCAGATACCCTAAAGATAATAGGTTTAACCTAATTGGCTATATAGATATAGATTATGCAGGTTGTAAGAAAGACATGGAAGTAATTCCTATAGATGTTGTCAACTCCAACAACTCTGCTGGATAATCTCTATACCACTCACAAAACAAGCGCATGAACAACATGTATCATTTATTTCGAGAGTAGACCTTAGTAGATTAACTTACAGATATTTATTAAATAACTTGATAAATTCATTTTATCTAAGTTGGTTAGTGAATTAGGGATATTATTAATGTGCATTTTTGTTGAAAATCTCATTTGTAAGAAATTCTTAAATGAGTTCACAAGTATTAAATCGTCCATATTTAAAGGATTTGTGAATTTATTTATAATCCAGTACCTCGTACATTTTGTTACTAGTTTAATTATCATGCTTACAATGTTATTTGCATATGTGATAGTTAAATTGTCTAGCATAAGTTAGCATCATAATTATTTGTATGTTAAGTACTGTTAAATATTTTATTACAAAATAATTATGACATTTTGGTATTAGTGATGTTATTTAGAATTTTTGTTCTAAGAAATTAATTTTTATTTTAAAAATCACTAATACTGGGAGGCGAAGTATTTTCTAACTTATGTGTATAAAATTCTCAATATTTTATATAACTAGAAATATTTCCAAAATTTGTTTTTACTTTAAGGTAACAACCATTTGTAAAAATTATTTGTTTTCAAACACTTGTTTCAATATGTGTTTCACATTGATTCAAAGTACCTAAACAATGGTTGTTGTTTTGAAGGCCTTATACTATATTGCTAAGAATACATCCACATCTATTGTCATTAAATTTTCTATTTTAAGTCAGGGATAATATCAGATGGACGAAAATGATGAAGATCATAATTGCATTATGAGTCGGAAAATCATAGTCCTCTATCTGATAAGGATGGTTTGCAAAACTATTTTCAAATCGTACAGTATTAAGGTTTATATAAAGGAAAAGAGTCACTTTAATGAGATATAATTTAGTAAGAGGGTTGAATTTTTTATTTGGTATAAATTTCCGCATTTTATTATGAGAAGTTTGTCTTATGGAAAATTCATAAGGGATATAAATTTTCTTCTCTGATACAACTTTCCCTCGTTTTATTATAGGATATGTATTTTAAAGAAAATTTTGTATCATGCTCTTAAATAATAAATCTTAAGTTTCGACAAAATTCTTTTACTTAAAGTGCTCTAATGCAATCTATTACCATTACTTATTATATTTTTCCTTATCTTTGAGATGAAAAATATGTTTTGGAGTGTTAAGATGATTATCTTTTTATCTCGATTGATTCTATCCGGTTAGCCCCTAGTGGCTTTAGAAGCAGGTCAAGAGGCTGAAAACTCATCAATCTCTTACCTAGACCATAGTACTAAACACCAATTCATCTACTTCCATAAATTAACCCTTGGAGATATAAGGAACTCATGTAAGTTAGAGGTTGATAAGAGAGAAATTGCACTTGATGCAGCAAATAAGGATGAAGTCGGAAGTACACCCATAGCTCTACCTCCAAAGAAGAAAAGTAGTATGTAACTGAGGTAACTATAAGCTCATCTACATGTTCTCAAAAGGATGCAGAGCTGAAAAGGCAATAAAATTATCTCCGGAATCATTATCTCTACATGACGAGTCCATTGAAATTTGCTCCTCAGCCAGAGCACCTTGTAATGAGTCAAGCACACCACTGGTACTCACGCTGATGGTAAGCCTAAATAGATAAATTCTAGGAACACATTGCAAGACATGCACAGTGAGAGGTACATGCAACATCCCCAACTTTTTATTTACCATTTATTACGGTAAATAAAGTTATGGCAAACACAAAAATGCAACTGCCTTCACAAGCATGTGAGGGAAATATGGATTCTCAACTGCCATACATTACAGAATAAAACATATCGTCCCTCCAAGGTGGAAAATACCTGGCTCCCACATGGGAGATCCTATGTATAGATTAATCTGAGGATGGGAGGCACCTTCTTGGTAATAGTTCTTCGGATGAACTAAGAAGGGTATTTAAAACAACATGCCTTCACAAGCGTCAGGAGGAAACTTGGATCAATTGCTACATTATAGATCCTTGTCTCCCTCTCCAGATGGACCATATCTGGATTCCTAACCGAAAATATCATCTTAGATGATCATCAACTCATTGAATCTATTCATGATGCAATTCAATTATTGAAATCAAATATTGTAATAGATTTAATTGAGGACAGGGATTTACAAAACCCCATTGCATCACCAATGACCTCTCTTGAAGGGGATATGGTAATCTTTCTTACAGGTACAAAAGACTGTGTCATCAGTACTGAGAGAAACAGGTTGTGAGAAAAGAATGAAACACAAGTGAGAAAGAGTGAAAATATATATTCTATGAGTGAAACACCAAGAGAGTATATGAGCGAAACGCTTGTCAGATACACAAAGGAAAATCACACACTAGCATAAATAACAAATCTCATTCCTAATTCCCTGTTACATAGTTCTAATTATTATAATAAAAGGGAGATATAAGGAATCTGGCTACATTAGTGATTTGGAAGACAATTGACTGCCTAAGGAAAATTTAGTAATATGCAACGGAATTACAAGCATGTCACCTAGGATACCTGACTCTGATACTTGGCTATCTAGTCAGAAGTTACTACTTCTTTGTATTCTAACAATTGATATTCTATCAATTGGTATCTAACATCAAGAAACCTACTTCTGAAACACAAGAAATTTTACTCAACTAAGGGGGAGAAAATTTCTTCTATAGAGGATTACTCAACTAAGGGGGAGAATTATTGAACAAGAAAGAGGGGGTATATAACACTATGCTTGGATTTGATAGAATTAGTGATTATTTATTAATTCTTCTATTCCATTTGATTTTAGAAAATTCTTGTATATAGGATAAACCGAATTTTCTAAAATGCATAACATGTCATAGTTTGCATTTTTTATATCTGTGATGGTTTACTGCTGAATGTATGTCATGTCTATTGTTACCTCTATTAAAATTGTTGAACAAGAAAAGTGTTGAATGAATTCACCTTAGGATAGAAGTTGGAGAAAAAGAGGAAAAGTGGTAATAAGAGAAAAAAACTTCATCCATGTCATCCTAAGGGGCAGTAGTGATGAGTCTGAGAAATTAAGATAATATTACTTGTATAATATGTTCAGTGCTAGAGGAACAAAAATCTTTCATTTCAGTTACCCAAGAAATCTAGAAATGTAGAATTTGAACCAGAAAAACCAGTCAGTGAAGATGTACCAATGACACCCGTACAAAAAAGTTCAACTCTAGAAGAAGGTGAAGTTGATACTTCCGAAACTGGTAATTGTAGATAAGTCAAGATAGAAATTTGTAAAATATGTTCGATATAGGAGAACATCGATCTTATATTTATCTTTCATGTTTGAATCTAGAAAATTGTTAAATATAATTCCATAACTTTTTATTATTTACAGTTCTCAATGTTTTATTATTTTCTTATTTATTAGTTGAGTTATCCTCTAGGAATTTGTGTGTTAAATGTTTAACAACAAATAGGGGGAGATTGAAAGGCATATGATAAGGCCTATTTTTAATTATTAGATGACAACTCAACTCAAATTAGAAAGGAAAGTAAATAATAAATGTGATAACAGGAATGAAGTAGAATAATGTCAACTAGACACGAAGAGCCAGAATATCAGAAGAATTCTGACAAGACTGTTACTCTACACTGAAAGAAGTTCATTAATATGTTCAAGCGTCAGTGTAAAATAAATGAGTAGTATTTCAGTAGAGTTCAGAAGATACAGAAGGTTTTACGTTCCTACTACCGAAAGATTTCAGAAGAAGAAAATTATAGAAGAAAAACAAAAAGAAGACAAGATAGGACAAGACAAGATATAAAGATCATTACATCAGAAATGAGAATCAACATTATAGTTAATTATCTGTGAACCAGACCAGTGCACAGGGTGTCAACAATATCAGTGAAGATTCATCAACAAAAAGTTCAAGTGATTAGAAAGGTCATTGTAGAAGAATAGAAGAGTTTGATCTACATCAACAATGGTCTTACAGTCAAGACTTTAATTTAATTTTCTATTAATTAATTAAATTAGTTAGTTAATTTAATTAGTAAATTAATTCACTAAGAATTAATTTACATCTTAAATTAAATAAAGGATTATTTAATTTAGAATTAATTTTTAATGAAGAAGAAAGAAGTTGGAAGCTCAAAGGGATACGAGTTTGTTTGGAATGCAGTGTACATGAGTCAGAATTCAAGTTTGAATATTTTTCTAGGTACATATAGTAGTGAAAAAAAAGTATTGTCTAGTTTAAAGAGTTAGATTATTTCAGTAACAGATGTACTTCTAATTGCAACTGTAGATATAGTTAAACAAGTCTGACGATATTGACTTGAAGACAAGACGGAAAAAGAATTGACACGGAAGAAATGCAGAGTCATATATTTGTAAAAGTGGAACTCCAGTTAGAATTTATTTATCATTTCCAAGTCAAAAGGAGTTCGATTCTAGACATTCAGAAGACCGCAGCTTAGAGCATAAGGATTTATTTTTAATAATAAATATTTTATTTATTTAGTAAATTATATTTATAAATATCTAAATAATATTATATATTTATTTTTATAATTTCTGAATTAAATTATTATTTATTAATCAAAGATTATAAGTTGTGTGTGTCGGAAAACATTTCTACGGAGTCTGTCTATATTAAGACGAAATAGACCCCTTTTCTTTTTCAAATTGAATTAGCTGCTGAATGAA
The DNA here is from genome assembly GCA_028671895.1 of Oenanthe sinensis. Lineage (NCBI taxonomy): Eukaryota > Viridiplantae > Streptophyta > Magnoliopsida > Apiales > Apiaceae > Oenanthe > Oenanthe sinensis. Next base: position 27,323,760 of record CM053806.1, read on the forward strand.
AAGTCTTACCAAGCAAACAATTCAAAAAGTCTTACCGAGAGCAATAATCAAAAGTCTTATCGAATTATTTCTTTAAAACTATTAGAAAGTCTTACCGAATTATTTCTTTAAGACTATTAAAAAGTCTTACCGAAAATTCAAATCAAAAAGGTATTGCTAAGCTTTCTATAAAAAAGTCTTACCAAATTTTTTAAAGGTCTTACTGAGTAAAAAAAAGACTTGCCCACCTTATTTAAAAAGTCTTAAATGCTAATTTATAAAGTCTTGTTAGACTTTTTAATAAGTTTTATTCAAATGTCTTGCTAGCTTCCCCCTCTATAAATATGAGCTCTTTGGCATCATAATTCAAAAGTAAAAAAACATTCAAATTCTGTAATTTGTCTGCAATGTTATATTTATAGACTTTCTGTGCTGGTTTGAATTCTTAATTCCTTAATTAGAACAATTCATGTCAAATTTGTTCTAAGGAATTAAGAAATATTCTACGGAATATTATAACACCCTTTCAAGTTTAATATACGAATTTAACTTGAATTTTGTTTAAATAATTTTAATTATTCTTGATAATTAAAATAATATTTTAAATCAGAATAATCCACGAGAAAATTTTAAGATTGTATTCAACGCCCCTTCTACAATCTTATATAGGGACCAATATACTATTATCTATTCCTGATTTTTGGTTAATTGATATTCTATTTGCCTAATATATATTCAATGTATACCATACCTATACAAACAGCAGGGCATAAAGTTCAATTGTACAGAACCATATTCATCGATTATTTGTTCTGCTGCTACAATACAAAGGTGCGAATTTTCATTCTTTTCTCTTTACTTTAACATTAATCAATAAGTTTCATCATCATCAAATATTTGTAAAATAATAGAATATGGTCAAACTTGATTAAGATTTATATGTTATTGTTATCTCCGAAACATGTCTGACTACGATATGCTTCAAGCACTCAATACTTCACGAACAAAATGAAATATTAGGGTTATTTTTCTAGGATGTGGCCCTCCATATCAACTTTCAGTAGAATTGAGACTTTCAAAGGATACAATCTTATTGTGCTCGATGAGGATGTAAGTTCAATCATTTGTAGACATGTTAATATTATATATATTACTACGGTTATGCAAGTCATGCATGTGATGAGATAATGGATTATATTCACATGCTTCATAGTTAAAAAAAACTGTATCGTTCTGTTATCAATTTATTGTATCTAAATCAATGATCTTATTTTAATAGAATTATCACGTTCAAAAATTTGTTTATGCAGATAACTAGACGACTCTTTCTAAGAAAGTAGAAATAGTTGAAGGAGGACTTTATGAAATTTTAAACTTTTATGTTATGAAAGCTACAGGATTTGTGAGGCCGGTGTCATTAAAGATGTTGATCAATTTTAACCAGAAAACTTCAGTCCAGAAGCTAGCTGTGGATGACTTCATGATACCCCTTCACAAATTTGAATTTGTTGATTTGGGTCATCTATTGAGCTTAGCAAGTTCCTATATTAACCCGGATAGTCCAGATATTGCTACAGGTAAATGTCAAATTATTTACTATACATTAGGTCGACTTATTTGTTTATATTGTATTCGTTACAGCTTATATCAATTGTCTAATATTGGATTTAAATATCATGGATGTGCTGAAAGATATAGAAGATGTTAGGCCGATAAACATAGTGCATGGAGAATGAAATATTATGAGATTCAGAATCATAAATGGCAGGTTACTAAATTATACTCATTTGTAGTAATTTTACATCTTTTATATGATAGAATGTGCAACATATTTAGCATATTATTGATGGCCTCCGTTTACAACTTCGCAGGCATTCTAGAACTGTTAGCGTTTAGGGTAATCTTGCTATCAAAACAGTTACAGAATATAAAAAGGTCAAACAAGATACTACAATTGTGATCGTCACAAGTACAAAGCTAAAAATATTTAAGATTAAGATCTGCTAGATAGGAAGACAAATAGTTTTTATTCTTGATTATTGAATCCATTATTTAAAAATTAGATGTTGCTTCAGGTTCTGTCCAAATTAGCACACTCCCATTTTCAAAATTTTATTTGAATTTGGATATTGATGTTGTGATTGCAATGCATCAGAGGTTATCATTATTAAATATCCATAACAAAATGTCAAAACCAAGTCAAATTATTAGATTATTGATTTTGTAATTGTAGTGCCTAACCTCAATTGCTATTTATTCTACAAATATAATGGAACATTCATTGTTAATAGGCTTGCTGATGAAGGCTATACTGCTGGTGACAATGATTCCGCAACTCCAGTAGCGAAGATTGCTGCTCCTATGATCCAAACAATGACATTGAGTGACTTAAGTGACATAACTGATGCTGATTATATAAAGGTTCTTGAGTTTATGATCATTATTTTTACAATACGTGCTAATCCAATTTCAAGATTCAATTCTTACATTCTCTATGATGCTTCAACTCTTCCCAGAGACCTGTGATTTGCGAGGTTAAAGTTATTAATGTGGAAGAAAATAACAGTTGGTGGCACGAAACTTGCGGAACCTGTGAAGCAGAACCAGAAAAAAAAGGGATCTTTTTATTGTAATACTTGCAATGCTCCTATTCCCGTGACTGAGGAGAGGTCACTATTGTTTGCTTAATAGACTATTTCATTTAAAAGATTGATTTCTCCATCATGGTGTTTGCAACCAATAAAATCATATTCTTTTTTGTGCAAAACCAGGAACAGGATAGTCATACTAGGTGAGGATAGCACGGAAGCATACAATATCATTTTAAAGGATCGTGCTGGCACAAGGATGGTTGGAACTTCTGCAACCAAATTGCAGGCAAACATGATCAAATTACATTTTGTAAGCCCATAAATAGTATTCATGGATAACATTTTTGTTTCACATGTATAGCAACAAAATTTTATAAATGTACTTCATGCAGACTAAGTCTACTTGCTCAGGCAGGGAGAGAACTCAAATTAAAAATATAAATTTCTAAAGATAATATTTTTTCAAAGAGTAGACTCTATTATGTCGGTGATGTTTTGGATACTAATACTTCAAGTTCTACAATGTCCGGAGAAACAACATCGGTGTATTATACTTCAACTAATGCGGATGTAAGTTGTCGTTGGGGATTTTCACATTGTTTCTACATTTCTATGTAATTGCATAATTAAAAGCAATTGAATGTTGGTCACTTTCAAATTAATATAACTTGATATTAATTCATTCTAATTATTTTTCAGTCAAATGTGATTCATTTGTCGGATGGGCAAGACACACCTGGAACCGCAAAATCCATAACTAAGAAAATTAAAGTGATAATTTGATGCCTGAATCATAACAAACAAGATTGGAGGTTGTAGTGCCTAAATATACATGAATAAAAACATTACAATTTCCTTTACATTTTTGCAGGAAAAATGATGGCTGGTGAGAATGATTTGAAAGCTTGGATGAAAAAATTAGGACTTGAATATTTTGCATTTTAATGAATAATTTGTTTCAACAGATTTGCTTTTAATAGCTTTGTTGGTTTGATTGGTTTAATGTTTTTTATAATTACTTTAAGGAAAAATTATATTTCAATAATTGGTTTTCTTATTCTATTCAGCTATCATTAATTCTTAATTTCGGAATAAGAATTATATTAATAAAATATTTTCAAATTTGAATAGAAGTATGATACTCATCTTATATGAATAGTTAATTGTTTAATACTCGATGAGGATGGATACTAAATGACTGTTAATATTAGTTGTTTAAAAGAAATAATTTTTTTTTATATAAATATAGATGAGGAAGACCCGTGTGCGAAGCACAGGAAAAAAGCTAGCCATTTATAAAAGACCAACTAACTCGAAGCATTATTATTACTAGACGTTTGTACTTGGGTTTAATGTGTGAGAAATGTATTAAGATGTGGGACGAAGTGACTACAGTGGTTAGTGGGATTGTAATTTACTAGCCGTCACATTATCATATTATCATTTATTTATTTGATAAGATATTATCATTTATTAAACTAACTAATTTATGAGAATAAAGAACCTAAGATTGATATGAGGTAACTTACTGAGATAGTAAATAAAACAATTGTATTTTGATAATTATGGTATTTTTATATGCACAATCACAATAATATCTACAAAGATTGTGTATATCAAAATATCATAATTATCAAACATAGTTATTTTATTCACTATCTTAGAAAAATTATCTAAAATAAATCTTAGGTTTCTTATTCTCCTAATTTATTCATGTAAAATTAATGTAGTGCTTAGGCTCAATTTAAGATATCATATTAATTATTACTCCTTTGCTCTATGAATATAATTATGATACTCAACTCTAAAATGATAAAATTTTATTTTCAAATTAGTAAAAAAATTTGAAGTATATTATTCAAAACATAGTGATTGTTTTAAATGTGTAAGTTAACATATACTTAATTTTTATTATATAAAAATTTATCACATATAGTTTTAATTGATTATTAAATTTCAAAAATACTACTTAAGTATAGAAAGAAAATATTATAAATTTGTCATAATAGAAATTTTAAATTCTATCTTACAAATAGGCAAAAATATACAATAATCACAAACTATATATTAAAATAAAAAATTATCATGTTATACCAGTGTTATAGAAATTGGCCGATTTTTCAAAAATCGGTGATAAATCCCCGATTAATCCTTATAAAATATTTGACCGATACAATTTATAAAATCCAATTTATGTTTATAAAATACTTTTAAATAATATTAACTATAGTAAATTAGATAAATATATTAAATTTTATTATAATAATATAATAAATCCGATTATTTCTCCGATAATCCTTCCAATTAATCCCAAATCGGTACCTTAACCGATAAGTTCCGATTCCCGATTTTTTCCAACCATGTGTTATACAATCATGTGTCCTTTGATATTTAATTTTTATTTTGTAGAAAATATTATGTATAAAAATTGGCAAAAATATATTAACGTTATCCAACATGTGAATTTTGATTTTGCTTCGTGGTTTATTTTCATTGTATAATTTGAAAATCAAATTTCATAATTTTCCTATAATGTTAATAATTTTACATAATATAATATATTTTTGAAATGTATTATATTAACAAAAACTTCCTACAATCATTTTTTTAATCTTTTAATACAACTTTTTATACCTTCAAATGAAAAATGAGAAATATAATGATACTCAACTCTTCAAATAATAAAATTTTATTTTTGAATCAATAAAAATATTTGAAATATAATATATTTTAAAAATAGTGCTTGATTTAACTGCGAAAGTTAACGGATATATATAATTTTATTACAGAAAAAATGATAACATATAATTTAGGTGAAGGCCCAAAATATCTATTATTCGGTAAAAGGTGACCAAAATACTCATGTGCGGAACTAATGGTCCTAATTGCCCAGATGATGCACTATTATTATGAATGCATCAGTTTGTTACACTTGCGAAAGACACTTGTGCATATCACTGCCACTTTTGTGTTTGTTTTCTTTTAAAAAAAGATACGCTCCTTCCAAAGTAGTATCAAGAGATCGTTTTTGGGAGATTTGTATCAACAGATGACATGTGTATGCGAGATTTGCATCAGAAGATAACCCAACTATGATAATGTGTACTACTTAGTTTGTTTCCTCTTTTATCTGGATTGGATATATTTGTGATAAGAGTTGTGTAAAGCTAAATATATTACATCCTCCGGTGCAGTCATGTTCAAGTCCTAATACATTTGTGTGTATGATGTGTATCTTGTGATATGTTCATATGCACAGCGTATATCATTAATAAAATACAAGCCACGGGTAAAGAACAAACTAACACACAAATAGTCAAACACAAATTGAGGAGGGGGAATGATATTGTAAGGGAATGGACATCATGTACTTGTTTCAATGGATGATCATATCACATATGTTATATGAGGTTTATTGAGATACACCCTACTCAGGGGTGTATTGAGTGGATATAAAAGGCCATATATTCCATGGTGGGTAGGGGTGAGTAAAAATCAAAATAAAATTGAAACCGAACCGAAATCGGTGAAAACCGATGAAAATTGAAAAATTAAAAACCGAACCGCGGTTCAGGTTATAAGTAAGTAAGTAAGTACTGGTGAGTCACATGATTAATATAAACTTCTTATATTTATATTTATATTTTATGTTAAGTTGTGAGCCTGCGACTTGAGGGTTTAATATTTTATTTTATTGTGAATATTTTACGGTGTTTGATTCTAATGGTTTCTATTTGTAAAAACATATATATTATTTAAATTATAATTTATTTTTATCTTATTTTATTTTATTCAATTTTATAACTGAAACCGAACCAATATTTTTAAAACTGAAACTGCGATCTCCGATTTTTTAAACAGAGGATATGCAGTTCGGTTGCGGTTTTATTCAAAAACTGATATGTGCTCTACCTAGACATGGCAATTCGGGTAAACGGTTCGGTTTTGGATCAGATTAATTTCGGATCGGATCACTTTTCGGTTATAATATATTTTTATTCGGTTCGGATCGGATCGGATTTGATTCAGTTCGGATCCAGTTTTGGTTTTGCATAAATTGAATCGGTTTCGGTTCGGATCGGTACGATTTCGGTTTGAGTCAAAATCGGATTAAAATTCGGATGAATTTCAGATAAAAATCGGATTAAATTCGGTTCGGATATTTTCGGATTTCTTATTTCAAATTAGATTTTGTTTGGATTTGAAAGTTAAGTTCGGATTATTGTTAAATTAATTTGAATTATCATTGAATTTAAATAAAGATCATTAAGTAAATTTGACAAATTATAGTTAAAATTTGATAAAATAATACCGAACAAAATAATTATCTCGATTAAGTAATATATTTCTTCATTTCAGACTTTGGTCAATATGATAAAAGAAATTTTCACTAAATTTTGTAATGTAACAATTTTTTTAAAAAAATCTTGATGTCCAAATAAAAATATAAATAAATTTTATATGTACATATATAATATACAATATTTATTTCTTTTTAAAATATGAATTTATATTCACTTTTCTTTACTTTCTAGCAAATTCAAAATAAATGTTATTCTTATTTTTTTAATATTTTATTTTACGAACACATGTATTATACGTATGAATTATGTATAAGTGTGTAATGTACATGTGAGTGTAACGAACCATAAGATTGTATGTATGAAATACACTTAAATTCTATAATTTAGTTTGAATCATATTCAATTTGTATACTTCTTAGTTAGGATTTAATCGATTTCGGGTTATTATCGGATGTGTTATTTCGGATTATTTTCGGTTAAAATTCCGGTTCAGGATCATTTTCGGATCGGATCAAATCGGTTTTCAGATCATTTTCGGATTTGATTATATTGAACCGATATCGGTTCGGATCGGATTGTTTCGGATTCAGTTATACTTTCGGATTATCAAATTCGGATACAAAATCGGATTCGGTTCCCTACATTTCGGGTCGGTTCTTCGGATCCAGACCCAATTTGCCAAGTCTAGCTCTACCTTTATTCAAAGTTATTTTAATTATTAAATGTACTAAAGTGAAATTAAAGAAACTAATATAAACTTCTTATATTTATATTTATATTTTATGTTAAGTTGTGAGCCTGGGACTTGAGGGTTTTAATATTTTATTTTATTGTGAATATTTTACGGTGTTTGATTCTAATGGTTTCTATTTGTAAAAACACATATATTATTTAAATTATAATTTATTTTTATCTTATTTTATTTTATTCAATTTTATAACTGAAACCGAACCAATATTTTTAAAACCGAAACTGCGATCTCCGATTTTTTAAACAGAGGATATGTGGTTCGGTTGCGGTTTTATTCAAAAACTGATATGTGCTCTACCTTTATTCAAAGTTATTTTAAATATTAAATGTACTAAAGTGAAATTAAAGAAACTAATATAAAATTTTCATATGAGCAACACTATAAAATAACACTTGATATGTAATAACCACAAACTATATCTTAAAATATAAATTGTTACTCCTTCCATCTCACAATAAGTGTACTCTTTGATTTTTGTGTGGTTAAATTGACCAAATTTTGACCGTAAACTAAAAATTATTTTTTTACAGTTTTCAAAAATTGAAAAATACATTTTAAAATTTATTAGATATATTTTCTAATGATATAATTTTGTCTTAGTTATATATTATGGGTAATATTCAGTCAAAAATTGGTTAGTTTGATTAACAAAAGTCAAAACAGGACAATTATTTTGAGGAGTGAGTATGTTTTAACATTTTGATATTTATCTCATTTTTAAGAAGTTATTGTGTACAAAAGTTGGCAACAATATATTGCCATTAAATAATATATAATAAATTTAAAAATGAAATTTCAATTTTACTTAATGGTATAGGTTTTACCATATAACTTGCGAATCAAATTTTATATTAAAGATAATAAAAAATTTCAAATGTAATATATTCACAAAATTTTCATATCATGATTTTTTAATAAATTTAGCCCCTCTTATGAGAGAAATGACCCTTTTAATCAAAATTTGATGGTTAAATGTCAAAAATATCACGTCAATAAAATGACCCCTCACTATCACACATAACGTGAATTAAAATCACGTTAATAAGTTTCTATCATCCCCGCCTGTTTTTGCTAGACTAGTTGTTGTTGGGCTGTGGGCTTGTGAGTGTAATAGGCTGGTGGTAAAGTCACGTATTTTTAACATGCGCTTTCAACTTTAATTTTTTTGCAAACGCTAATTAAACTTGCGTTTCGATTTTTTTAAATTAAAATATTCACTAAAAACGTAACTTAAAGTTGAGTTTTTGAATGATGAAATGGGTCATTTTCCTGAAATGTGATATTTTGGATCATTTTCTTTCACATTGTGATAAAAGAGCCATCACCCCTCTTATCATACTTTGAAACAAAAAATAATGAATATAATGCAATTATAATACTAAACTTGCAAAATTATATTTTCAAATCAATAAAATTATTGGAAGTATAATATACTTTAAAAATAGTGATCGCTTTAAATGCAAAAGTTAACACATCTAACTTTTATTAGATAAAAAATGATCACATACAGTTTAAATTAATTATTAAATTTTAAAAATGATATTAAAGTGAAAATAATGTAAACTTGCACAACATATAATAAATCTAACAAATTAAATTCCATTTGCTTTCTAGTATAGTTTTTTATTGTATAGATTGCAAATAAAATTTTATATTCTTCCTATAAGATAATATATTTTTGTAGTTGATAATTTTATATAAGATTCTTTTTTTTTTGGTTATATAATATATTCACAAATTTAATGCTACTATCAGCTTTGATGACTGATATACTTCATCAAAGTCTGTAACCTTCGTTTGAAGAAAGCATTTGCCTTCTAAAATATATAAAGTGCTCTTACATTTGTCTACACATTTTGGAAGAAACACAATGCAGGAAGACATAAAAGAGATAAACAATTTAGTACTTCACTAATTATGGTTTGCCTACAGTTCGAGTTTTTAGTTTAATTATGATTTTCCGTGATGTACTGCCTTCCTGCCTTGTAGCGCTGTCTGATTCAGCACGATTCATCTGCAAAGATGCCACTTCTGGAGCCAAGTCTGCATTTCTCTGATCCAGAGGAGATAACTGATCCTCTCCTCTTGCAGTTGCCATCTTCGATTCGTAAATGTAGGTCCCACTCTTGACCTCTTGGCTAAGAGGCCCAACACTAACTTTAGATTTCTCCTCATCGCCGAATGCTGCTAAAGATGGCGTCTTCTCCCCAGTCCCAAGCTTACCCAGTTGCTTCTTCTGCTTCTTTTCCTTCTTCAGCCGCTTGCGTTCGAGGTACTCTGGATCATCACGGCTGCTTTTGTAATCACGTCCCTTCCGTTTCTTATCTTTGCTTTTCTTCTTTTCTTTCCCTCTACTATGAACATATGGATTCTGCGCTATCAATAATTCATTATCTACAGCATTAATTGTCCCCGAAATTGATTGTAGACTGTCATATGTACGACTTTCAATATCTGCATCAGCAACACCAGGTAATAATCGAGTTTCTGGTGGAGACAATATCAAATATTTACTCGAATCAGCTGTACACTGGAGTTCATTTAGCAGTTCATCACCATCACATACTGGTTTGGCGCTGCCAATGCTAGCAGTAACATGGGACCCAACATCATGACATGAATTCAAATCTTCAATGTTTTGATTGCTTAGACCAACAGTCTCTGTTAAATTTCTTTGGGATGCATCTACAGATATGGAACTGCTGGCTCCACGATCAGCATCATCACACCCCACCTGAGATTTTCCATATATTGCATTTTCAGCATCCTCAGCTTTCCCGGTTGCAACAGATTGCTTTACTTTAAGCTTTACAACTGGTTTTTTTCGCTCTTGACTAAAGGAAACCGCATCTATTTTTCTAGCCCCTTCTACAAACATTGAACTACCTTGTTGGAGAATTTTCTGGGTTTGTTCGTGGCATTTTGATATATCATCTATTTCTGCCAAACTTTCTGGTATAGTTGAACACTCAAGTGAGAGATCAATAACTGGCACGTTCTGCTCTTTAGTGTTGAGAATGGCATCTGCTTCTCTAGGCTCGGGGAAACCTGAACCATCTTGAGTGAGGGTAATACTGTCCAATAAAGGCAAAGGAAACTTGATTTCTTCGGCATCTAATTCTCGGGTGGCTCCGGGAATAACTGAAGCATCTTCATATGTTGGATTCAAGGTGCAAACAGGAGGCTTAGATTGCTTAACAAGAGCAGCAAAAATATTCTTCAGTTCAGTACAAGTCTCAGCATGGCCCATCCACAGCGTTTCATCCCTAGGAACCCCTGAAAGTGTAGGGGGCCTAAAAAAAGATGAGATTTTTAGCATTAGATAATGTCAAGCAGGGGTTCACTGCTTGAATACAAGCCAATGTTCACTGAAAATAACACAAATATTGCAATAAATTTAGGTTTAGAGGATGAAGGACTTGCCGACGCCCCCAAGAAAATTGTGTGCAGCCATGTATTTTACCTTATAAATTTTCACCGAGAATACATATCATGTGCTGATAAATAGGAGGGGATGTAATGACCTCATACAGAGGAAAGAGTACAGAAAGAAAACCTAGAGTTTATGCAATAAAGACATGGCAGTGTGAGTGAGAGCACAGCAGAGATAAAAAAATGTAGTGACTTGTAAAATCATTCAAAATAGCACGTGATGCACATACAAATAATTTGCAAGACTTCCAATTCCCAAGCCCTCTGAATTAAATAAAATTAGAATAGACCCGGCAATTTTGTGTACGACACGAAACGAGTCAACGTATTGAGTACCCAAACACGAAAGTATGCTGTCAAGAAAATTGTGTGCAGCCATGTATTTTACCTTATAAATTTTCACCGAGAATACATATCATGTGCTGATAAATAGGAGGGGATGTAATGACCTCATACAGAGGAAAGAGTACAGAAAGAAAACCTAGAGTTTATGCAATAAAGACATGGCAGTGTGAGTGAGAGCACAGCAGAGATAAAAAAATGTAGTGACTTGTAAAATCATTCAAAATAGCACGTGATGCACATACAAATAATTTGCAAGACTTCCAATTCCCAAGCCCTCTGAATTAAATAAAATTAGAATAGACCCGGCAATTTTGTGTACGACACGAAACGAGTCAACGTATTGAGTACCCAAACACGAAAGTATGCTGTCATATTTAATGTCTGTTTGGGTTTACCCTTTGGGTAAACGACAAGACATAATCAATTAAATAAACAATATTTAAAATAAGTGTATATATATATATTAATAAATTATAATAAATAATTTATGTACAATTTGATGTCGATATTAAAATTTTATAAATAAATATTATGTAAATTAATTAATTATAAATATATAAAATTAATAAAATACATATTAATATTTTATTCTTTACCTTTTCTGTAAATTCATATCTTGTAAATGAAAAATTCGTGTACTTTCATGTACGATTGTTTCGTGTCGTATTGTTGTTTTCATGTCATGTTTGGATTTAATTTACACAAACCCATTTCGTGTTCATGTTACGAGTTCAAGTACATGAAATGCGAAATTACACCGTACACGAACTTTTCATTTAAACAGGAATGTACATGACAGACAAGGTCTATTTATAAAAAGGACAAGGTTATTTATAATTAAAAAAACAAACAAAACTGACTTGAAACTAATATTTTTCTGGAACACATAAAGTTGTAGAAAGTAGATCTTTACCAATACGGAAAGATAAAAAGTAATCATTGCTAAAATTATTTAATTATATAGAATGATAAAAAGACCATAAATCGGAAGACTTATCAGAAAGTTGAGAGCATGAATACCTTCCTGCAAGTACTTGCAAAATGCAGAACACATAATGCCGAAGACTAACATTGTTGAAAGCGACAGGACATTCCAGCAAGCAAAGCAAGGCCACAAGAGTTTCACTTTTAATGCTATTTTCATGAGTAGATGCAGCTAGCTGACATAGGCGCACAGCATGGACAGCCAATTTCACCTGACCTATAACAAAAACTAGATATTACGAATTACTAATAACATGAAGCTCTACCAAAAGGAACTCCATACAATGATTGTGTGGCATATGGACTGCAACAATAAAAAAAAAAATTGTTTTTGAAGACTACCATGTTCGTATAAATCAGAAGGAAAGAAACAGATTATTAAACAAATTTAGTGATCAAAAACCTTTTAACGAGGATTCCTCGTTTAAGTATGCAATGAATTGCATCAACGCTACGTCAATTCCACTGCACTGGAAATCAACATCAAGAAGTGCTCTGGTTGCTTCAATTCGAACTTCCCATATAGCTTCAGGTGAGCGATACGGTTTGATCAGCTCGAATACACGATCCTTTATCCAGAAATTTAATAAATAAGATACAGTCTATATTCTGGCATCATTGTTAATGCAAAACCAAAAACTTACGAAAGGGATGAACCCATTAAGCTTTAGTGCAATCTGAGTCAAAGTTCGGATGCAACTTATTGTCAGCACACCATTGTAGCTGGGCATTAGCCTAAAAAGTAACAATACAATAGCATAAGGTACAACAAGATGGTAAAACACATACATAATTTTACCAGACAGCGGATGCACCTGTCAAATTGCAAAAGCCTATCGACACGTTTGAGGAGAGATGATAGAAATATAATATTCTGTGAGAAAATCAAGAGAACCAAAATATTAGGTGCATCTTAAAAGGTGCTAGCATAAGATTTTTTTTCTCATGTACTAATACATTATGCTGCAGTAACTCGAAACAATCCAGAAATTCAAGTAAGTCAACAATAATTATATGTTTTAATACACCCAGTAGGTATTCCAAGAATCTGAGATTGAAAAGTATATCAACTTTGGAGATTTCTTCCAAAATGGAGGAAAGGAAATGTGAAAGAGAATGCAGTCCCTCAAATTGTACTTGCCCAAATTTAGGCAAGCAATGAAAATAATTAATGATTCAGTTTGATTGCAGTAATTGGGTACAAGTAATTAATAAATAAAAGGAACACACACCACATGAACGACAATTAGCTTTTAAGAAGCATGGAAGCATTAATTAAAGTAATATTACACAATCATAGATAACATAAGCCACGGGTATCCTGAAACACACTAACCTGTTGACCGAATTCTAGCTCGCCAATCGACTGGACTAATGAAGCCAGCCAGAAGACATCAGAAAACGGGTTACCATTGTTATCGTTGTACTATAGGACAAATTGAGTAGAGATGACCATGTAATTAGTGCCATATGTTAAAGATAAGATGAAAATTACAGTAGCATAAGTAAAATCAATTAGGCAAAAAAAAAAAAAAAACTGCATCAGACCAACTTTCCAATCAAGACGGGCATTACTGATGGGGTTGAAATGAAAAATAATAATAGGTACTTTGAAAGACTGGGAATAAGATGATATCAAATATTATATTCCTACAGAATATACACTTTTCAAGACCAAAGAAGCATTGAGGCAACAAAATGTGACAGTAGAAAGTGTAGTAACGACAAACTCTGTTACCCCGACTCTACACTCAGACATGGGTATGGACACCTGAAGACTTATTTTAAGCCAAAAATATGTAAATTTTTCAAAATATTTCCAAGTCCGACACTTGGACACGTATCCATATTAGACACTTCCAGCCGAGTCCGGGTAACAAAGATGACAAACGGATAAGAGACTAGCATTCAGAGCAAGAAAAATATTCAGTCAGTAAGTTTTCCATCTTATTGTATATATTGCAATTTAAGGCACAACTGGATTTAGGTCTAAATGGCTCCTTGTGTCAGATATTTTGACAGGCTTTAAAATCGTTGATGCAACAGCAAACTTCGCGCAAAGAATTCATAGCTTCTGCAGTTAGGCTTGTCTTTGGCAGATACTCATGTGGCTGGGGTTTACAGCATAGTTGTCAAGGCGCCAAGGCGAGACTAGGCGTCAGCGTACCGCCTAGCCGCCTAGGCGATTAGGCGCCCGCCTAGTCGTCCATTAGGCGGATTATACGTTTAGTTATATATTATTTATTTATTATATATATAATATATACATACAGTTATATGTTATACCAAAATAAAAATTATAACATTCTAATTATCATGGTTGTCACGGCGCCGCGGCGAGCCGCGGCGCCCAAGGACCTCCACAACAATATGTCGATGTATCGTCTGCGTGGCGTCCATATGGCGCCCGTGGCGTTTATATATAATATATTAATTATTATATATATAATATATATAATAATTAATATATACTACTAATTTACCATAACAAGATGAAATAATTCTCATGAGTTTAAACATAAAAAAGCAAACATAACAAACCAAATCCATAAGTGACAAGTACTCAAACATAACAAACCAAAACAAAAACTAGAAAGATATCAAGATAATCAAAGTTATCAAATATAATCATCAAGTAACAAATCATCTCCATCATCATTTCCGCCGCCCTTACGACCACCACTTTCGCGTGAAGTGGATGGTGCACCGAAATCATCTTCAACTTCTTCTCATGGCGTCCTGTGGCGTCCATGGCGTCCTGTGGCGTCCTGTGGCGACGCCACAGGACTACTTCTCATGGCGAACCAGACGCCATATGAAAATAACTCGATCTGGCGCCATATGGCGATAAAACGGACGCCATATGGACGCCGTAACAACCATGCTAATTATATTTCAAAAGAAAATCTAGTAGATAAATTAAAATTCAACATGAAATAAGTCTTGAGCATACAAATTAAGCAACTAATAGTCTAATACAAATCACATGAATGGTTGATTACTAATATATGACTTGCATAGTTACATGGGCAGATGGGCTTTTAAACATGGGTTAGGTTAAAAAAAATACATTGGGCCTGGCTATTTTCTGCACTTAGGCGGACTAGGCGGAACTATGCGGAACTAGGCAGAATTAGGCGACGCCTAGGCGGATCTAGGTGACCACTGTTCATCAGAAACCTAGGCGGGGTGGATGCATAGCATTTTTCTACCGCCTGGACGCCTAGGCAACGCCTTGACAACTATGGTTTACAGGTGCTTTTTGCAATTTTAGGAATTTGCAATTATCAGCCCACTTAGATGTGTGACAAGTTTAGGTACAGCCGAGAATAAGTGTCTGGAAAATAGATGAAGGAGATATCTAGGGGTAGAACCTAGTTTCTTTATAATAAAAAAACATTCAATTACACCTGGAACCTATTTTCAACCGAAAATATAGGAGCAACCATTCATATCATGATATTCAAGTCCCATACATAAATAACAATCAAATCTTCCTATGCAAAAACTAGAAAGAGCTACACCAACAAGAAAATCATCTATCATTATAATGTAAGATAGTTGTCACATTTGTCTATAACTCTAATATAGAGTAACTTTCATAATAAAAAGGAATATTTATAAAATAACTACATATCCATAAAATTGATTATCAGATTAATTACATTAAATTATCACTAAGTAACATTAAAAAATAATCAATAGGTAAATATGTTTTGTTTGGCATCAATGTCAATGCCTGCATCTCCAAAATCGTGCTTGGTCATGAGTACATATTGCCTTGGGTGAGCACTAGTCTGTGTCATAAAATGTCACCTTAATTTCATTATTCAAACCCTTCTACATGTTAAAATCACAAGCAAACCTGATTCTAGCCAAACAAAAAACAACATTACAAACGCAAATGCAGCAATTAGAATAAGCAACAAACTTACCTTTAGAAGTTGCAAAATAAACTCCACAGCTTCCCGAGGGCTTTTATTATCTGAAGAACGGACCATGGCTATGGCATGTGGGATAGCCTGAGGGGAGAAGAAAAGAATGGTGACATAAAAAATTATAACTCGTAAATGCATTTAACCTATAGATGTCAGTGTACTTGCAATGAACTGTCGAATATTGATAAATGGAAACATTAGCTTGCACTCTATAGAGATCATGCTATATTCTGTAGCTGCCTATCTTTATTTTAATGCATCTTCGTACATATTTTCACTGAACATTGGTAAAAGAACAAGGAAGCAAAACTACTATATATATAGCCTCGGCCCTCACAGGATGTCCGATTGCAATTTATTATAGTAACCACTTCAAGAAAGACACCAGTAAAAAGGCCAAGAGAGGTTGTTACCACAATTAACAAGATATCCCTTCTAAAGTGAATAACAAAAAAATAATAGAAATACACTCCATTGCTTGGACTCGGGTACGTACTGTCATCGGATATTACATGGATCCAGCTGTCCCGCTCGATATTCTTAAATATGGATACTATGAACTTGGTTAATCGACTGTAATATTAAGGATTAGTCCAATTGTGTGCATGTACCTACTGGGATATATATATATAGATAGATAGATAGATAGATAGATAGATATGAAAATTGTACTTTTTATTTTGATAAATGAATTAATGTATGTGCAACAAACAACGCCGCCGCCATTCCTTGGTACTCCCTTCATATACACGCGCACGCGCATGCGCACACATAAACACACAAACTCTACACTCCTTTTATCAACTTTATTTCTCATATAATATGATCAATTTTATTTTTAGTAGTAAAAAATACATTATGTGCATGGAATGTGGAGTCCGTCATAGCATTTGGTATGATGTGTGTAGCATTTACATGTAAAATAACAATTAACAATTATGAACTTTTATAGTATTTCATACACTAGCTTCTAACAAGTCATGTAACATTAAACATCAATCTCATAAAATAAATTTATAAATCCTAAAACAATAACAAAATAAACCAAGCATAATCAAGCTTCTTCAACATCTCTCCCCCATCCCTCAAGGCTACCACTTCAGCGTGCTAAAACTCATTCCATGTTGCAACCGACAAAGTATCACAATCACGAACAAATTGGAAGAGTATATGTAATGTCACCCCCATCGGCTACTCTTGGAATGTGGCTCATTTGATTGGACACGCCCCATTTATTCGTGACGCACACAAATCACATCAGATCCGACCATATCAATTAACATGTGGCTTCCTTAATGCATGAGACAGAGGCAAGGGGGTGCCATATAATTTTAGGCAGCAGGCACCGACCATAACCATGGGCGTTGTGGCACACAAAAACCATAAGGCTTCCAACTCAAAAATTTCCACAACTTTCCACAAGTGCGCCACAATGCCACCACAGTCTGCTACAACCTGTAACAAGTTGGCCCAGTCGGATGCGGCCAGGTGTGTGCAGGTGATCCAAGAAACGGGTGGGAAAGGGGTTTAACAAGGGGATACAGTTACACACCTCTCTGCAGAGAGTCGGCATAACACATAACAAATCTGCAGATGTATTATAAGATACTTGTAATTTTAATATAATCCATCTGTAATTATACTGACGAATACAATTGTACAATATAGATACCACTAATACTTGAAGAGCGAGTAAGAACCTATAAAAGAGGAACAAACTCCTAATTAATAATTGTAACTTAATGCTGATCTACTACAACAATAACTAATAAAGGAAATTATTATCCAATCCTATTATATTTAAACTAAATTAGTTACAACTAAATTGTCTTTACAAATAAATATAATAAATAATTAAAAATCATTAGCATAACTACGCGTTCCGCACTATTCTCCTTAAAAGACTCATCAATAAAAATTCAAATTCAAAAACTATGAGCGAAGAAGAATATCCCTGTCGCAATTGTGTAGTTCATGTCTAGAAAACAGAAGCATTATTTACAGAAATAAAAATGCCACAATGAAGAACTTCGAAACCTTTGAAGAATCGAAGATTTTATCTAAACAAAATCGATACGAGTATATGACCTACCAAATCCTATTCATCTCGATTTTCTTTTTCACATACAAACTTGTCATGACCCATTTGTGGCTCCGTTATGACATTCTTTACAACTTCAATAGGCTTTGATAATACTTCAAAAGTCAATAATGCCGTTGAAACAATAGAATCACAATCTTGGTGCATTTTGTCCCATATAGCAGTAATGTACTACGTTAACTGTAATAGTTTCTCTATTATTGATCTTTTATGCTCAAACTCCAGATGTGCAATTAAACCACAGAATTGCCACTTTGTATCATATGTGACAATCGAAGCTAAATGGATGCAATAATGAAAGTCAATCCAATAAACTTTGACATTTCTCAGCACGTCTCCAAAGCAATTGCTTCAGGGTTTTTTGTGATGACATTTATTTTCAGCAAGAAAATAAGGAAAGTATACGGATGTTTTGTTACAGAAACTACAGGGATTGTTTTGCAATTTGGGGCTGATTTCCTGAAAGGGCTGTTATGTAATTTTCAGAAAACATAAGGGACTGTTATACAGAAAGTATAGAACTTGGAGGTACCTGAATGTACTTTGACGAAATATAATATTTTTTATGTAGACATATATAACCATTTAGGGTTTAATGTTGACAAGTGGATGAAGCTGAGCAGAATATTAAGAAGGATATGGTTAGATATTAAGGTTGTGATGCCAATTGATGTAGGACGGTGGGAAAGAGGTTTAACAAGAGTAACATACCTATCTTCACAGAAAATATGCTGAACACATAACAAATTGGTAAACTTATTATAAAATACTGAAAAGTCATATAATTGAATTCTAATATTAATGATGATTAAAAATGTACATATAGATATACTAATACTTACAAACAAGATCCTTTAAAAAAAATAAACTAATTACTATAACTAAATGCAAATCTACTACCATAATTAATAAAGGAAATTATTATGTAATATAAGATATTCAAACTATATTAATTAAAGGGAAATTTTCCTTGATACCATTGTAGAATTGGCTTTTCTCTGTGTTGTCATCACATTTTTGACTCCTATATGTGGTACCCGTATAGATACTATATGTGGTACCTGTATAGATTAAGTTTTTCTGTCTATAATACCATTCGTCCATTCCGTTAATAAAATGTTACGGAAACGTTAAAACATTGTAATTATATAAGGGAAATTCTCTTTAGTACCATTGTAGAATTGGTTTTTCCCACTGGTGCCATCAAATACATAAAATTTTGTTGAGAGTTTCAATTGAACTCTTAGTGTTGACAGATGTAAACCAGTGTTAACTCTTCTTGAAGGTAAACATGTTGTGTTTGACTGATAGTATTTCAATAATTTTCATTTGTTAATCATTTTCTACAACATAATATGTCTTCCAGGTATTAAAGAGAATTTCCCTTAATTAAAACTATGATTGAGACTTGAAGCTTTAGCCGGAAGGAAGAAGGAAATTTCATGAGTTGAATATATAAAATAACAAACAATTAGTAGCATAAATCCATGTTCCAAATCAGAGGGTCACAAATAAAAAAGCCCTAGTTGGTGAAATCTTTTACTTGTTACATTTAAAGACTTCTGAATTAGTGAATTGTTTACAACACAATTTTTTGTTACATATGTAATGTTATATATTTATTCAGCAAACATATTCTATTGCTAGTTAATTATTATGGTAATACATATTGAAATATATAATTTTATGTCTAACAATTTATATGTAAACTTCATTGGCACCATAAGGAAGCAAGACGCCATATATGTTATGAAGGTCCTCAACTCTCCACTAGGAGTAACAAGCATTATTATGTGTATACATTTTCTCTATAAATATAATGTAATTAGTTTGATTACTCTACAAGTTATCATTAGCATAATATCTGTTACTACTCTTCTATTATTTATAACCTCCTCATCCTTCTTACATATTGCAAATACAAAAGTTATTTTCGTGTTGTATTCACAAAATAGCATTACCTTTCTTTACGCTTATCAAGAGTTGGAACTGTGCAAAAATGACTGTGTGCCTCATAACAAGTGTGTATATGTATAGATTGCTGGGAATGGATTGTTTCACATCATTTAGGAAGGTTAAGGTCTGCATATAATGTGTCGTCGTATGGTTGTCCCACATCAGTTTGTGGATTTACATGCTACTTAATAAGTGTGAAGAAAGCTCATGTTACAAGCTAGAATTTGTGGTAAAAACAAAACTCTGAATAGAACCTAGCAAGTGGTACAGAACCTTTCCATGGAGCCCGATATAAAGATCTCATAACCATAATCAATGTAGTTTGGTTTCACATTGACCATTAAAAGCATTGTATCAATCTCTAGAACTACATAGCTACTCAAGATCGTGGCAAGGTAATGCAATAACAAAGTTCTGCCTTCTTTCATTACCTTAAGTACAAAGTACTCTGGGAAGTCACGAAAGTCATTAGCCCTGAAAAACAACGGCGAATATATAATAAAAGGAAGAATGACAGCAATGCTCCAAATGATGCAACTTAATTAAGACTAAAAAAACTTACTTTGGGAGTCCAATATTAGCGTCAAATCTCCGGCTTTTGTAAAATTTTAGGAGATACTGCAAACCAGCCCAATCAGTTTCCTAACAAAAAAACAACAGAGTTTAGAGCTCTCAACTTCATCACTAGGCAGACATTGTTCAACACATAAAAGCAAATAGCAAAAGACATTTGTGTTGTATAAGATAATAAGGGTCATAGCACAATTAACCTCACATAATTGTATGGAAAATTTATTGCCTTCGCTAAACAAGAATTTGTATACACAATAGAAAGTATGCATCCATCGCCACAATTGGTGCCATTAAACTTTCATCGTCAAAGTTGTGGGGTTAACTTCGGTGAACAGCTTAATAGACCAAATTTGTCACTAAGAGAAAGATACGCTTCTACTGGTGCCTTACAATGGCAAAAACGGCAGGACAAACGTTAAAAGGGAAGTTGACTATCTTTCAATGCACTCGCCAACAACAAAGCTTCTTGGACTTGACTCATAATTAGCCACATGGGTGAGTTTAAAAAGTCCACAAATATTTCTTTTCTTCAAGGAACAAAAAGGAGTAGCAGTTTTATTATCTTGTTGTCTTCATTTTTTTCAGTGCCATTAAAAGTCAAAAAGTATATATGATATTAAAAGTATTCTTAATCCTCGGCGGCTTCTCGCATCTTGTGTCCATCATAACAGGAGTATGGAACCCTTGTATATGTTGTTTTCATTACTAAAAGTGACTAATGACTAATGAGTGAGGAATCCTTTGTATCCTCCCTCTAGTAAAATGTGGTCCCAATTCCAACATGAACTTGTCCTGCGTTGAAATATTCTTAATGTACATAAAATTATTGTTTTAAGCTCTAGGAGTTAATAATGTTATCAGATTTTATAAAAACAATTCCCCTGACCCAATTCTTACAAATTGTAGAGTACTGGATGCTTTCTTCACTCAAAACGTAACACATCTTTTCCAGATATGTGAGTTCCAAGAACAGAGTGTACAAAAACTAGATACTACTTCTGTTAGAGTGAAGACGGAACGAAGAGCATAAACAAGAGATAAATCCTCTAGTTCCCAGACTTATATTAAAAATATTCTCAATGCCTCAAAGGCTAGTACAACTGAAACTTAAATAGGACAAGGAATAAACTATTAAAGGAAACAAGGATCATCTTCCCTCACACATGGGATTTGACCAGATCATCATATTCCATGATTTATGAGATTTGATTTCACCTCATCTACTCATTTATTTATTAATATTCTGCACTTAATAAAAGATCATATAATATTGATATTGCCTATTCTTCAGCAATCATCATATATCCTTTCCTGATTTTCTGGGACGTCTCTTGTAAAAATTGGTTGTGGGCCCTGCTCCTCTGTAGTCAGACCCGAATTTGTAACACAATAGAAAGTATGCATCCATCGCCACAATTGGTGCCAGTAGACTTTCATCGTCAAAGTTGTAGGGTTAACTTCGGTGAACAGCTTAATAGACCAAATTTGTCACTAAGAGAAAGATGCGGTTCTACTGGTGCCTTGCTGGCAGAAGGGAAGTCGGCTATCTTTCAATGCACTCGCCAACAACCAAGCTTCTTGGACTTGAATCATAATTAGCCACATGGGTGAGTTTAAAAAGTCCACAAATATTTCTTTTCTTCAAGGAACAAAAAGGAGTAGCAGTTTTATTATCTTGTTGTCTTCATTTTTTTCAGTGCCATTAAAAGTCAAAAAGTATATATGATATTAAAAGTATTCTTAATCCTCGGCGGCTTCTCGCATCTTGTGTCCATCATAACAGGAGTATGGAACCCTTGTATATTTTGTTTTCATTACTAAAAGTGACTAATGACTAATGAGTGAGGAATCCTTTGTATCCTCCCTCTAGTAAAATGTGGTCCCAATTCCAACATGAACTTGTCCTGCGTTGAAATATTCTTAATGCACATAAAATTATTGTTTTAAGCTCTAGGAGTTAATAATGTTATCAGATTTTATAAAAAAAAAATCCCCTGACCCAATTCTAAAAAATTGTAAAGTACTGGATGCTTTCTTCACTCAAAACGTAACACATCTTTTCCAGATATGTGAGTTCCAAGAACAGAGTGTACAAAAACTAGATACTACTTTTCCCAATCTAATAAATAATAATTTCAGGTTTTCCTATGACACGACATAAAGACAACGAAATTTTAAACTTGAAAGCTGAAAGTACCTCGGATGCAGTATTAGCTAATGCAAATGCCACCTCAACTCGAATCCTCCAGAAGGCCTTCAGATTGCACATAAGAGGAATAATATGAGAGCTACATCTCATTATGTACTAAAACGAAACTGTTTCTTCAATGATTAAGCTAACTAATGGATGCCTCTATATGCTTTATGCACACACACACACAGAGATATTTGCTCTTTCTTCATTGAAACAAAGACACAAATACATAATATACCCACCTTTGAATCAGTAAGGATACTGTTAAGAGCATTCACCACCGAGAATGAAAGTTGTGGCAGCATTTCGAGTGTGGCAACCGCTTGTGCCTGAGCAACAACATCTTTATCCTTCTCCAATTGATTTATCTGATGAATCACAGACAACTAATAGCTTTTAGCATGATATAACATAGATATATACTATTCCAGAGATCAGGTAAATTGCATTCCGTGAATAGTAATAATAGACCAACACAGCACCTCATATGTTGGAACATGCAAAAACAATTGTACTATCATATCTATCCATAACCATTTAACAAGTACAAAAGCCTGCTTTGCATGGAACTGAAGAAATTGACTGTATAATACTTCCAGGTCAGTCCCTTGGTGTTATTAGTATATCACCATTCACATCACACCACTGTAAGAATACATATATGATACTCAAATTCAAGCCATATACAACCAGAAACTCGTCCTTACCCACATCTGCACAGGCTGGTTAAAATGTATTTCGGCTAGATACTCCATTTCTGGATCAGCCCTAATCCACAACAATGGTGATTCATTGCTGCAATAGATATTATTATAGAAATTAGTAAAGCTTAGGGTCAGCATTTTTAGAGTAGACTTATCACAGATCTTTAAATTTGTGATTTACATCAACTAACAGGTAAAAAAATATAACTCTAGTAAAATGATATATAGTACTTAGAACGCATATCCACACTAGGTGGAGCTTCATTATTATCATCAGAACCATCTGCCTTTGAACCCTTTTTAGGTCTCTGAAAACGTTTTGCTGCAAGTTTTGAATGGCACTGTATTTCAAGCAATTGCCCCGTTTCCCCAGCCATTGGTAGTATTGGATGATCATACATGCCATCAAATTCATGAACCCTGATGCTCATCATTCCTGGCCATCCACCTTCTCGGTTTTCAGATTCAGCTTTACCATAGGTTGCCGCAGAACTTGTATCAGGCATAGCTGTAAATCCACGCATTACTGCCAACTCAATAATATTTTTCCGTTTGCTATAGGAGAATCCCATCCTAGGCAAGCCCAACAGTTAACATGTAAGTCATACGGTCATATCAGATATATTGATAAGTTCATTGTAAAAGAGGACCATAGCAAGTATAAAACGTCATACTTCAGCACAGGACAGCCGTAAGATTCAATCCACCGAGGAAAAAATTCCTTAAGGAAAGGGCGCTCAAGATTCCCAACCTTATTAGCTAGCTGCCGAAACTGAATCAAACAAAAAGAAAGGGGTTACTTGCAAGTTATATTTACTGAATTCTATATACAACACTAATAGACAAAGAGGAATTGTGAAAGTATATCTAAAGAGCTCCTAATTCCCAATCTCTTAACATAACCTACATTTCACAGCTTAAGACGTGTGTCAAGCTTGTTTAGTTGGCAAGTCGGAGCTAGTCGACGGAGGTGCGGGTAAGTGACTGGTCGACCAGTCGTGCACTAGTCGAATCGTCAAAAGTGATTACATAATAAACATGGATATATATATATAGAGAGAGAGAGAGAGAGAGTAAAACTCGGTGAGGAACCCCTTATTTGAGTAACTGAGGAACCAATTCCTATTTTATAAGAATTTGATTAACAAATAACTATAAAAAAAACTACATAACATATAAAAAATCATAGAACACCAAAAATAATTGCAAAACAAACAAAAAATTTACATAACATACAAAAAATATAGAACACAAGATTACAGAACATTATTCTTCGGCATTAGTGTTCTATATTTTTTGTACATTATGTAATTTTTTTTGTTTGTTTTGTGATTGATTGTTGTGTTCTGTAGATTTTTCTATGTTCTGCAATTTTTTCATGTGTTCTGTAAGTATATTTGTTGTTGGTCCTCGGTTACACAAATAAGAGAGTTCCTCGTTGAACCTAAGCCTATATATATATATATATGAATAGCAAAGAGCCCATGGTTATTTCTTTAATAAGAAAACAAAATGTATTTTTTCTCTCAACTATATAATAGCTAAGATCCCATTTATGAAAATCTAGATATTTATTAATTTAATTTTAGCCGAAAAAATAACCTATCCATATCCATATTATTACTATATATTATCTTATATATGAAGTTCAATTTTCATTATTTAATCACAGCCTACATGACTACATTATCCATATTTTTATTATTTCAATCCGTCCCAAATTGGGTCTGACCGACCAACACACTAACAGACCAACAGATTAACAGACTACGACCAAACTTTTATTGCTTCAGCTTTTATAATATAGCACAAATATCAATATGTGTAATGACATCTACAGAATACTATGGAAAAACATTATCCACTTTATTGTGATATAACATAATATTCCAAATATTAGCGCCAAATATTAGGGCACCAAACTGAATACAAATAGTTCTAAACACTAAACATATATTCACATACTATATATAATCATTACCAATATGCATTTATATTATGAGAGCATAACATGAGATCTGTTGCAGTCAAGTCGTGGAAAGGTTTTTGGTTAGTATAAAGTTTAATATAAATAAAGGAATAATAATTTATATTCTTCAGTGTGTGTGTGTGTCTCTCTCTGTGTGTGTATACATATAGGCAAAAGTTAAATTGAGTACTCTTAAATGGAGTACTAATTGAAGACCTATAAGTATGTTCTGCTTATAATATATTATAGAACTATTGCAGAACTATTTGTCTCCAATAAGTATTCCAATTCGTAATTAATGTGCAACTATATATTACAATGGGAAATAATGATAATCAGTTAATCACCTCCTTGGAACTTAGACTTCTCAAACTATGACTTGTATCTTTAGCCCGAATGACAATTCTCTGCAGTACCTGCATACAGAATAGATGTCTATTGTTAACAATATACTAATACAATCCATCTTGATAAACGCATCAGTTATATTATATGTAAGGTGAGACCAAGAGTGGAATTGCATACAGCTACAAACAGAACAATACTTCAAGTCTTCAACAACCTCTAAAAGGTAGCCAAATTGTTAAACAAGGGTAATAATGGGACTGCTTCAGCCTTAGAGATGTTTTTCACTTCTTATGAAGTGCAAAGTTGTGGACTCCATTTATTTGGTATGGACTATGGATGTTAAAAATGATAATATCGTCTATAATATAAAGAACCTTTCCCTACATGCGACTTAGTAACGCAGGACAGCCCTAAAGAAGCCCAAAGAAACTACTTGGAAAAGTAATATAGGCTGTGGAAGACCTGAGTAGAAAACTCTAGAATATATATTAATCATTTACTTTTAGGGAAACTTATCTTTTAAAATCATATTTTAGTTAGGAAAGTATTATATAGGTGTATTACATATAGTGAGTGGCTATTTTGTAATGGAACAGATTTTTATTATTACTGAGCTATACAGATTTTTGTGTCTATTGTTAACAATATACTAACACAATCCATCATGATAAATGTATCACTTATATTATATGTAAGGTGAGACCAAGAGTGGGATTGCGCACAGCTACAAACAGCATAATACTTCAACCTCTAAAAGGTATCCAAATTGTTAAACGAGGGTCATAATATCACTGCGCCTTAGAGATGTTTTCATATCTCATGAAGTGCAAAGTTGTGGACTCCATTTATTAGGTATGGACTGTGGATGTTAAAAAATGATCATTATAATCTATAATATAAAGAACCTTTCCCTACATGCGACTTAGTGATGCAGGACAGCCCTAAAGAAGCCCAAAGAAACTACTTGAGAAAGTAATATAGGCTGTTGACAACCAGTAAGTAGAAAATTCGAGAATATAAATTAATCATTTAATTTAAGTAAATTAGGGAAACTTATCTTTTAAAATCATATTTTAGTTAGGAAAATATTATATATGTTTATTACATATAGTGAATAGCTATTTTGTAATGGCAGATTTTATTAATGAGATATACAGATTTTTGTGTTTTATTTTCTCCTCGTGAAAATTATCCCTGTATTTTTATCAAACCCTAATTTCATACCTCTATCTCCATCACTTGGACTTTGAGACTAACAAGAGTTGCTAATTGCTATGATACTAAAAGAGAAAAAGACTAGGTTGAAGTTGCTAACTCTATACTATTTCTTTTCTTTTTTTTTAACCCCTATAAGGTGGGGATTAGTTCTTACTTGAACTACCATATTGTCACAGCATGCTGCCTATAGTGAGTAAAATAGAAACCAGCTAAAACAGTGGGAGTAGGCTGCTTCCTTAATTTATATTCCAAATTCGCGACATATCTGGATACACATATGAGAACCATACATATTTGTACTAATGTTCTTAAGATAAGTTACCATATTTTCTAAAAGGAAAAATCTTAAATACATAATATGGTTTGATATAAGCCATCCAGGTATAAAAATTAAAAAAAATCTTGGCAATCCTGTAAGAGTCTTTTCTGCAGTAATAAAAGATAACTGTTTGTGTAAAGTATAAACAGCTAAAATAAGAGTGGAAGTAACTAATAAAATATGTGAACTATGACTACCACCACATCAAATATACGTATAAGCAGGTGCAGCTGTACATACAGATATAAGAATATATATTTTTTTTTACAATCTTACTTTACGAAAGGACTCCGGACCCATCTGCTTCTCCAGCATTTGAAGGACAGCCACCTATGGAGATTGTGTTATGCTATCACATCAAACATCGATTTTACCTAGATCAACCACAAAACTGATAGTAAAGCACACATCAACTTACAGACTTCCATGACCTTAATTTCCCAATGAAGCCAATGCATTTGGTTCCGTATAAATCTTTGCATGACGAAGAACAGCATAAAGCAGTTGCAGCACCGTCATCTGATTTGCAGACAGCACAATTTGCCTGTAATATTAGAAATAATTAATGCTTCCTTGATTTAATTTTATTCTTTTATTTACATATTATACAATTCAGCAGTCATCTTCAAGATTTATCACCAATTCACCTTGCTTGGTATACAGGTTTTTATTACACATACAAGTAATACAAAGCAGAAACAAGGAAACCATACCTTGTACCGCCTATAGCGTGATTCATTATTTCCAAGAAACTGCTTAATAAATGAGTCAGTTAAAAACCAAGCCAGACCATCTAACAACCAGTCTGCATATAAGTGTTGCATATATCAGAAAAATAAGTCAATGAAAACAAGTCAGCAGTTTGGTAATAATGCAAGTTGCAATATATATTGATAGGGAACGGATTAGCAGGAGATGAAACATTATGGATATCAGTAGATTTCTAGGCATTTACCTGATGCCTAAGGCCTTGAGCTAAGAAGCAGAAATTTTCAAGGCCTTGAACCTGGCAAAAATTATAATAATTACATTATTTAGGCTTTATCATTCAACATTTAGTTGTCTTTTAAATATCTTGTAAGGTTCTTAAGAGCTTAGGTTTTCAGGCGAGTGGGAGCGATGACAGAAGAAGGGAAAGTAAAGATCGACAAATTTGATGGCAGAGATTTTGGTTTATGGAAGATACAGACTATTTGTATCAGAAAAAACTACATGAACCGCATGAACCGCTAGAAGAGAAGAAGCCGGATTCAATGGATGAAAAAGAATGGAAGCTATTAGATAGGCAGGCCCTGGGTGTTATCAGATTGACTTTGGCGAAGAACGTTGCTTACAATATCGTCAAGGAAATGACAACTCATGGTTTGACCAAGGCATTGTCAAACATGTATAAGAAACCATCTACTTCAAAAAAGGTATATTTGATTCGTTTGTTATTTTCCACGAGAATGAATGAAGGTGATTGTGTTGCTGATCATGTGAACGAATTTAATTCTATCCTATCAAGACTCGCGTCAGTGGATATAAAATTCGATGATGAAGTACAAGCCTTGTTGTTGATATCCTCGTTGCCTGACAGTTGATCAGGATTTGTCACTAAATATAGTAATTCATCTGGGGCAAATAAGATGACTTTTGATGGAGTTCGAGATTCGATTCTAGGAGAAGATATTCGTAGGAGAAACTCAGGAGAGTCGTCAGGTTCCTTGTTGAGTACTGAGAGTAGAGGCAGAAAGTCTGATAAGGGGGAAAATCATGGACGTAGCAGATCGAAGTCACAGAAGAGAGGGAAATCCAAAGATCGCAAGGAGATTTTTTGTTGGAATTGTCAGAAAAAGGGTCACTTCAGAAATTAGTGTACGGCTCCTGCAGCCCCTAAAAGAAAGAAGAAAGAGGATAATTCAGCTAATATAGTTGAAGAAGTGGTGAATGATGATGCTTTGATTTGTTGTGTTGAATGTTCCATTGAATCATGGGTTATGGATTCTGGTGCATCATTCCATGCTACCCCTTGCAAGGATTTGAT
Organism: Oenanthe sinensis; assembly: GCA_028671895.1. Taxonomy (NCBI): domain Eukaryota; kingdom Viridiplantae; phylum Streptophyta; class Magnoliopsida; order Apiales; family Apiaceae; genus Oenanthe; species Oenanthe sinensis. Next base: position 27,353,492 of record CM053806.1, read on the forward strand.
GTTAAATTTCAGACTTGGAAATTTTGGTAAAGTTTGTCTTGCTGATGATGAGACTTTGGATATTGCGGGCATGGGAGATATTAATCTCAAAACCTCTTTAAGAACTAGCTGGACGTTGAAAGATGTAAGGTACAATCCTGGACTTAAGAAGATGTTGTTATCTGTGGGTCAGTTAGATAAGGAAGGGTATCGAGTTACTTTCGGAGACGGACAGTGGAAGGTTATAAAGGGGAACCTGGTTATTGCTCGTGGAGATAAAAAAAAAGGACTTTATACATAGTTGAACAATCTTGTGATGAAGCAAACGTAGTTGTCGATGAGATTGGGTCTTCAACTTTGTGGCACCAAAGACTTGGTGATATGAGTGAAAAGGGTATGAGGCTGTTAACTTTGAAGGGGAAGATTCCAGAGTTGAAGAATGTGAAAGTTGGTTTCTGTGAGCCATGTGTTCTTGGAAAGCAGAAAAGAGTTACTTTTACAAAACCAGGGAGGATGCAAGGCTGAGAAGTTAGAGTTAGTTCATATAGATGTATATGGTCTAACAACAGTTGCATCGTTGGGAGGATCTCGCTACTATGTCACTTTCATTGATGATTCCACTAGGAAGGTATGGATTTATTTTTTGAAAAATAAATCAAAAGTGTTTGACACTTTTAAGTAAGGAAGACTGAAGTTGAAACTCACACTAGCTTGAAGGTTAAGAGTTTGATGTCAGATAATGGTGGTGAGTATAGTAGTGATGAGTTTAAAAGCTATTGCGCAGAATATGAGATTAGAATGATTAAAACTATTCCACCGACACCGCAGCAAAATGGTGTTGCAGAGCGCATGAATAGAACCTTGAATGGGGGCCAAAAGTATGAGGATACATGCAGGAATGCCAAAGATGTTTTGGGCAGATGCAGTTAACACAGCAGCATATCTCATAAATAGAGGACCTTCAGTTCAGTTGAGAGAATTATGAACACTCTCTAAACTGCAGCGAGAACACATTAACTGCAGGCCCAAGATCAGACTTAACAAAGTGAGCAGAATTATGCACAGAAAACACACACACACACTGCTGTTTGTCACTGATAAAACAGACAGATATTTCTAAAATATTGAACTGAATTCATAAATCTTATTTGCTACAATACGCAAGGTACATTATATAGGTGTAGAATATTATAGATGATAAGGTGTAGAATATTCTAGATGATAAGCCTGGATAGATACATAGTACTTATAATAAATGCCAATACATGAACCTATGAATGCATATGATTATCTTCTCAATAATTCTAGAAACTTCAAGAAGTTTCCACAATATTTCAACACCTTTGGGGTTCAAGATTCCTGAAGAAGAGTGGCAGAAAAAGGAGGTTAGGTTAATCTTTCGCACTTGCGAGGTTTTGGTTGTGTTTCATATGTGCGTATTAAAGATTCTGACAGGGACAAGCTTGATCCAAAAGCAAAGAAGTGTATCTTCCATGGTTATCACGTCGCCCGACTAGTCACGACTAGTCGTCGACTAGTCGGTAAGTCGACAAACCAGAAAAAGTCGAGCAGCGACTTGTTTTATTAGTCGACCCATGGATAAAACCCGGATCCAACCCTGAACCCGGCCCGAAATCCCGATCCAGAAGCAGGAGAAGCAACAGAGAAGCAACAGAGAAGCAGGAGAAGAAGAAGGAGGAGGAGCAGGAGGAGGAGCAGGGCGGCGGCCGCAGCAGGCGGCGGCCGCAGCAGGCGGCGGCCGCAGCAGGCGGCGGCCGCAGCAGGCGGCGGCCGCAGCAGGCGGCGGCCGCAGCAGGCGGCGGCCGCAGCAGGCGGCGGCCGCAGCAGGCGGCGGCCGCAGCAGGCGGCGGCCGCAGCAGGCGGCGGCCGCAGCAGGCGGCGGCAGCAGTATCAGACAGCAGAAGAAGAAGAAGAAGAAGAAGAAGCAGAAGAAGAAAGAAGATCTGGAAGAAGAAGAAGAAGTCTGTGTGTATATGTGTATGTGTATCAGTGTATGTGTGTGTATAGTTGCAGGTGTTTGTGAGTTGTGAGATACAAATCAACCCATATTTTTTTCATGGGCTGGGCTCAAGTTGTTTGTTACATAAGGATTCGGTACCAGTCCAATAACTAAGCCCAACTGAATATTTGTGAATTGTGATTTTATATATTTATCTACTTGCAAGATTTTTATGAACGATGACTTTTTTTTTAAAATAAAGATGACATATGTTTTATAATTTTTTTTCATTCAATGTAAAATTAAATTAAATTTATTTATGCATTTCTAGTATTTTTCAAGTACATTTTGTAATCCGTTATTGTTTTTTGATTATTAGCATACAAAATGTTTATATTCACAAAATTTAATGTAATGAATATTGCTCTATTTTTAAGTTTGGAATCGAGTATAGTATGTAATATCAGAAGTATTTATATTTTTTATATTTAGAGATTCAAAATATGGAAAAAAGGCTTATTGATTAACATGAATATTTGAAAAAAAGGATATACAATATATTTAAAAAATGTTTAAATTATTTAAAAAGGCTTATTGATGAATGTTTATATGAAATAATCAATGGAGATTGAAAATTAATATATGTTTATCGATATTATATTTTATAAATATATAAATATATATATGCACGACTTTTTACGACTAGTCACGACTAGCCAATTCCACGGTACCCGAGCGCCGAGCCTCGACTTGCCGACTTAATAACCTTGGTATCTTCATTGGCTATGGCTTAGATGATATGGGTTACCGTTTCTGGGATGAACTAACGAAGAAGGTCGTTAGAAGTAGAGATGTTATTTTTAATGAGAATGCATTGTACAAGGATAAGCTTACAGTCAATTCTGATTCTACACAAGAACATGAGAAAGAGAAAGCAGTGCTTGAAGATATTACAGAAGCAGATCTTGCAGGAAATAGTGGGAGTTCGAGGATTGTTAATGAGAATGTTCCAGTTACTCCAGATGATGAGGTAAGAAAATCTAGCAGAACTGTAAGGCCATCGCAAATATTTTCACCTTCAGCATATTATATGTTACTGACCGAGGATGGAGAGCCGCAGTGTTATTTAGAGGCAGTTCAAGTGGATGATTCAATTCGATGAAAATCAGCCATGAAAGAAGAGATGAATTCTCTTGAGAGGAATGAGACTTGGTCTTTAACAGAATTATCAACAGGAAAGAAGGCTTTACAGATAAGTGGGTGTTCCGGATCAAAGAAGAACATGATGGCATCAAGAGGTACAAAGCAAGATAAGTAGCCAAGGGTTATCAACAGAAAAAGGGCATCGACTATAATGATATATTTTCTCCAATTTTTAAAATGACTACTATTAGAATTGTGCTAAGTATTGTGGCTGCAGAGGACTTACATCTAGAGCAACTAGATGTTAAGACCACGTCTTACATAGGGATCTTGAGGAAGACATTTACATGGTACAGCCAGAGGGATTTCAGGTAGCTGGGAAAGAAAACCTTGTTTGAAGCTTATTAAAAACTTGTAAGGTTTGAAGCAAGCACCACGGCGATGGTACTTGAAGTTTGACAGTTTTATGATGACGAATGGGTACACGAGGAGTGTTATGGATCATTGTTGTTACATTAAACAGTTTGATTCATCTTATATCATATTGTTGTATGTTGATGATATGAGGAGTTTGAGATGACAGATATGGGTGCAGCAAAACAAATACTTGTTATGAGCATCATGAGGGATAGATCTGAAGGTACTTTGAAATTATCTCAAGAGAAGTATATTGGGAAATTGTTGGAGAGGTTCTGTGTCCAAGATGCAAAGACTAGAAGTACACCGTTGGCTACTCACTTCAATCTCACTAAGAAGCAATCACCTAAAAAGGATGAAGAAAGATATGGATAAAGTTCAGTATGCATCTGCAGTTGGCAGTTTGATGTATGCTATGGTGTGTACAAGGCTAGACATTGCTCATGCAGTGGGAGTTATTAGCAGGTTCATGTCTAATCTGGGAAGGGAGCATTGGGAAGCAGTCAAGTGGTTGTTACGCTACTTGAAATGCACATCCAAGTTTGCATTATGTTTCAGTAAGAAAGATGTTATCTTGGAAGGGTTCTTTGATGCAGATTTGTGTGGATGCTTAGACACAAGAAAGAGTACTACGGGATATATTTTTACTTTGGGTGGCACGAAAATTAGTTGGATGTCTCGACTTCAAAAGAGTGTTGCTCTTTCAACCACAAAAGCAGAATATATGGCTATCTCTGAAGTTGGCAAAGATATGATTTGGTTGAAGAATTTTCTTGAGGAGTTGGGCAAGAAACAGGCGGACAGTGTGCTTTGTATAGTGACAGTCAAAGTGCCAGTCATCTTGCAAATAATCCTGTGTTTCATGCTAGGACAAAGCATATACAGTTGAGATATCACTTTACAAGAGAGTTGATTAGCAATGGTACTTTGTCCTTGAAGAAAATCCTTGGTTCAAAGAATCCTGCAGATATGTTCACTAAGATATTTACCAATGAGAAGTTGAAGCTTCAACTGGCCTTCAAAATTGATTGATGAGAAGGCGCTGCACTAACTAGAGCTATTGATTGAAGTATTGGGTTTTACTAGATTTACAAGAGTGAAGTAAAGATGTGGTCAGACTTCAAGTGGGAGATTGTTGGGTTTTGTGGAGTTTACCTTTTCAGATTTGTACTAGGATATGAGTTAGTCTAATTTTCAGATTTGGACTAGAATCTGATTTAGTCTGCTTTTTCAGATTAGTACTATGATTAGAATTAGACCAAGTTTCTTCTCATATAAATAGTCTCATGTAATTGTAAAACCCAACACAACACAACACAATGTGAGATATCAATACAAAGTTAGTGCGGCTTGTGGAGTAGAAATTTCCGAACCACGTTAAATCTTGTCTTGTGTGATTGTCGTTTATTTTCTTGTTCTTGTTTATTCGCTTTGGATTTGTTTTCGTTGTTCTATACTCAACAGAGTCTGCCAAGTTTGTAGGGATGAGAATGAAACCATTAGTCATTCTCTATTTGATTGTAGGCGGCTCATGATATCTGGTCAGATAGCAATTTCCTGGGATTGTTAATGGATGCACCATCGACTTCTTTTGCAGAATGATTTGAATGGTTGGCTAAAAAGATAGATAAAAGTGAGCTGAGGTTGTTTTGTTCTTTGGTATGGGCAGCAGGGTTTTGTCGTAACGGAGTTATTTTTAAAAGATTTATTCCTAATGCTCAAGTGTTGCAACAAGTTTTGTTAAAATGGTTAATGACTATGTATATTATACTGGACATGTGTTTGTTGCTGCTCCTGGTAAAATTGATTTGTCTAGTGCTGCAAGATTCCTGACAACTTCAGAAGAACTAATAGTGAATTTTACAGTGATGTTACAAATGAACATCACTCTCAACAAGCTTGAAACTGAGCAAGAAAATTATCACCAGATGAGGACGGAGGATGGGAGGACAAAAAAGAGAAGAGAGATGGCTGCATTTCGAGATAACCCTAATATCTATATAATTATGTATATAGACTCTATTAAATGAAACTTGTGCACTATAGAATTAATTAATTAAATCGGTTAATCCGTAATTAAATCGGAATTAATTTTATCAAATCAATTAATTCGTAATTAAATCGAATTTAAATTATGTTAATTTATTAGAGCCAAGGTCAATGGAAATACTAAATTAGCAAAACTGGTGCAGGTTTATTCGGATAATTTTCTCCTTCATTCATGTCCTCATGTCCACGGGTCACAACTAAAGATTTGAAAGGCTCTTTATCATTTCAATGTACTCAATCGAGGCTCCAAATGACTTGTCAATATGGAGCTTCTACCCATATTTTCCCAACAAAAACATTTATAGCTTACATACATATATATTTATATATTCATGACTAATAACAATTAATTTTTATCTATATTAATCATACATGAATAAAATATATATCAAGTACACAAGTAATCGATTAATTTTTAAAAAAAAATCATCAAACTAACGGATAAATGACAATATTTAGGTATAAAGGCACGCTCGAATTATATAATCTAGAATCAAAGGTGTACTAGAGAAATATAAACAAAAGCTTACCATCATTCGGTGACGCAGCAGTGATATAGACTCCAAACCACTGCCTTGCAAGAGCATATGCAAGTTTAATCCTCGTCTCCATAGTCTTTCACAGAATATATCAACCCATTAGCAAAGGACATAAATTAAGAACAATAAATTGTTACTTGCAGTTAAATATTGATTGCATATGCGCAAGTACGTTTAACATATAATAAGTTATGTTACCCCAATACATATTATACTTTTAAAAAAAAAACTAGTTTCACATGAAGAATCATCCTCCCCTCAAGAAAGTTTGATTCAAAGAAAAATATAAAATACCACCTAGCATACAGTATTAATCGCCACAAGGTTGAGAGAGAGTAGCATAAAAAGTCACTGAATTTTATACTTATTTCTAATCTTGTCACTAAACTTTATTTTTTTATTATATCGTCATTAAATTTCAATTTTTACTAACTTATAGTCATTGCTCCTAAAATTAAAATTTTACATAAATAAAAAGTAATTATAAATATATATTTGTTTAAAACTATTAATTTTCATATTTTTCTAGAATTAATTTTACGATTTGTATGTAATTTTATTTTTTAGTCATATCATTTTAAATTATATACTCATAATTTTAGTGAGCTTATTTCTTTAAAAATTTTAATTGATAAAATTTAAATACCAAAATATTGATACATTTTAATAGATCACATACGGATAAAATTGATATATATTCTAATTGATTAGATATTTCAATATTTTAGTATTTAAATTTTATCAATTAAAACTTTTAAAGAAATAAACTCACTAAAATTACGAGTATTTCATTTAAAATGATCCAACTACAAAAATTAAATTATATACATATCATAAAATTAATTTTAAAAATATATAAATATTAATTGTTTTAAACTAATATATATATATATATATATACTATTTAATTGAATTTTTAATTTTATGACAATGACTTTAAGTTAGCAAAAATTGAAATTCAGTGACTATAATACAAAAAAATAAAATTCAATGACAAGATTGGAGATAAGTATCAAATTTAGTGACCATTTATGCTACTCTCTCCAAGGTTGATGAACTTACATATTCATGACTAAAAATAATTATAGTGGAAGTGAGAAACAACAAGTTACGTAAATAAATATACTATAGTTTTCGCCAGTCTGAACAAGATCAATATCTAAACTATAAGATTTGCATATTCCAATTACAATGTCTACTAGATGTTTGCCTACCCAATCTAGAATAATCACCCAGACAATTTGTAAATTGACCATATTGTTTATACAACTTTAATTTAATACCTTTGACTAACATAGTAGACAACACAATTTTTCTGTTGTCTTTCAAGTATTTAACTTATTTTTGTTATCAAACGGGAAAACTTACACTATAATGAAGGCACAGCCATGGATAACTGTCACCCTCGACTGAATAATTCAGATAAATATTTCAGTTGTATCCATTTTGTTCAGCTAGTTCCAAATCACTGTTTCAGAAAGATTTCTACGGATAGCGTTTTCTACCACACATGTTAGCTGGCAAGGCAGAACTCTTCTGCCCAGTTACACAAAGCATTGTTTATTAATAAACATGTACATTTAATTCTTTTGGCCTTTTTGCTTATACGTAGTTTGCTAGCCATATTCGTTATGGTGGCGCCGCCTTTGTACAGAGCTCCAGGCTTCCACAAGGCAAACTATAGTGATATAGAACTAAGCATATAGTCTTCAATCTTGGTAACGCAGACACATATGCCATATACAGAAATATTATATAGCTCAAGTTTTATCAATGTCTTAGTAGTCCACACAGTTATGGCTAAAGGTTAGAAAATCTTACTATTCCATCAATATGAAATATGTCATTCCCAATCAAAGTCATGCAAGTAAAGTTTCTATATTATTATATGTTATGTTCTGGGAAGCACGGACTCTTCTAAAACCCTGCCGTATGCGAGTCGGACTCGGCCGACTCGGCGACTCGGCACCGACTCGGCTGAGTACGTGTCCGACTCGCCAGGTGCCGTGTCGATGCAAAAACGTCTGTCGACTCGCCCCCGACTCGTCCCGACTCGCCCCCATACAAAAAAAGGCCCAACCCCACATATATAACCTAATTTGAAAAGATAAACTATATACCCTCGTTCTCCTCCAAAACATATATATACTTACATCCATTTACATATATATTATCTATTATCTTCTTCTCCTATATATACATCCATCCATATAGTGTGTGTGTGTGTATATTACCATATGTGTTCCTCTCTGTGTATATATATACATACATCTTGCTAGGGTTCTTGTGTGTGTATTATAGTTTAAGTGAAATGAAACTATTAAGTGTTTGATGCATACAAATCCTATATATAAATATTTTTTTATTATATTTTTATTTGCCGAGTCGCGTATCCAGGACTCTTTGAGAATTGGCGAGTCCCCGTGTCCCCGTACTCGTGTCCCGTGTCGCCGTATCCGAGTCCGTGCTTCTTAGGTTATGTTACAATTATACAAAAACTATATGTCCAGAAACACTTATTGGGTAGGGTAAAACAAATATGAACAAGAGAATATAGGCAACCAGGAAGCCTCCAGCAGCAAGACGACATGTCATTGCCACAAATGCCATGACTACAGACTTGCTAAATTTACATATTTTATTCTTTATCACATATAATAATTTTATCCAAATTACATTTAAAATTTATATTTTAATATTTATCAGAGATCAGTATTCTAAAGACATTCATAGTACTATTTTGCTCATTTACTTTATTTTTACATACCAAGTAAATTTATATTATTTGTCAAAAACATCAAACACAAAAACAACCTTCGACAATTCAACAATGAAATCTAAAGATCTGCTCTTGGGATCCGCTTGTTCACTTCGCAAAGGAAAACTAAAGATCCGCTCTTGGGAAAAAATGAAATCTCGGCTCAAAGAGAAATTTTCCGCTAGATTATTGTCAAATGATATTTTCACAATTCAACAACGTTCAACAAGAAAGTCAAAGTGTTTTGAAGTACACCAAAGAATTCTACAAACTTGTGCCTCGAAATGATGTTTAATAAAGCGAGGAAGAACTAGCTGCAAGGTAAGTTGATGGCTTGAAATCTTCCATACATGATAATCACAGCCTATATCCTTCCTCAAAAAGAGAACTTCCCATGGTGGAACTACAACTTTCAAATCTTGGAATGCCAACAAAAACTACAAATAACTAGCCCCCCCAATAAATTTGGTGGACAATCTAGCAGCGTCAACAATTGAATCAAGTATTTAAAATGTCATCAGATTGGTCACCATTTGAGTGATTATCAAAAAAAGCTTGCAACTGTTGGTGATGCTTGTTACTTTTGCTGATGGAGAAAATGACAACGAATATGATGAGCCACCTAAGTTTGCCAAAGAAAGTGATCCTAAAAGGAGAAACTTCCCATGATGGAACTACAACTTTCATATCCTGGAGTGCCAACAAACCTCCAAAAAACCAGACCCAACCAAATTTGGTGGACAATCCAACAGCGACAACAATATAATCAAGTGTTTATCAAAAGAAGCTTGTAACTTTTAGTGATGGAAACAACAAATACGATGGGCCACCTAATTTGCCAAAGAAAGAGATGATGAACGAATTAAGACTGAGGCCGGAGATGGTAAGAGCTTGGTGATTTAAAGAGCTTTTGCTACTTCAAAAGTTGATTCAGAGGAGAAGAGGATTGGTTATGTTCCAACATGGTTATTACGGCGCCAAGTCGAGATTCGGCGCCCAGGTACTTTGAAATCGACTAGTCGACAAGTCGCCCGACTAGTCGTGATATACATATATTTTATAGTAATTATACTATGATAATAAAAAAATATAGGTAAAAAAACATCAATTTCATAGTTCAAATCAAAAATAATAGACAATAAGTTCAAATACCACAAATCAAGCATCCCTAAGCAAATAAAAACATAATAAATGAGTGAAATCAACTCAAAGGCATAGTCATCCATCTCAAAATCATGGAAATCTCTATCTCCTCCTTGGGCATCCTTCTCCCCCTTCATCATTGTTACGTCGAGTAAATGAATGAATAGTTGATCACAATTGTAATTGTAAGTGATACAACAATTTCTATTAAAATATTAGTAAATTAAACAATTTTTATAAATTATAAATTTTGAATAAGAGTAATATGATAAATTTTGAATTAATTTTATAAATTATAGATTTTTACTTGCTAGTAAGTAATAAAATGAAATACAAAATAAGTAAAAAATTGATTAAAAAAAATATTTTTTTATAATATACTGGAACCCAGTTAATAAATATTGAAAAATATACATACAGTTAGTATGTATATAAACCCACTTAATAAACCCAAAGTCACAGAACAAGTACGTAGTTTCCAACCTCCCGTATATACATACAGTCGTGTGTATACATACAGAGGTAAGAAAACAAAGAAGAAGAGTTGAAGTGAAAAAAAACAAAGAAGAAGAGATGAAGAGAAGAAAAGAAGTAACGAACGAAGAAGAGATCTCGGAAAACTTTGTGGAGAGGAAGAGTCGCTGATTGAGGAGTCGCCCAAAGTCTTTTATTTGTGAAATAGAGCCGTTTGTATGTAATACAAGTAAGTTTTAGATTAAAAACCCTAATTTTTAACTATTCGGGTCGGGTGGGTACCAGGTTGGGTTGGGTCAGGTAAAACCCGTGGACGCCAGAAAACATAAGTCATGCTTCAACCTTTTTTTGGCCTTTCTGCGTCTAGATTGCTAATATATATTATTTGTTACTTATTACAAATTATTAATTAAACTAATTAATTTTAAATTTATTATTCTAGCCTCACTCATTATTGTCTTGCTACTTACTTTTTATTTATATCAAACATTGGTGATCTGTACAAATTTCTATTACCTTTGTTCCTCATTTACTTTAAATTTTACATGCTTATTCAGATTATATTATTCACTGAAAAGAAAAACAAAAAACACTTTAAATAACATTTTACATAGTGAATATTAGAAATTGACCAAGCCCTGAAAGTGATTCAGAAAACTTGAAATTTCACAGCAAATGAGAAGTAAATAAATCATGGTGAGTTCACATCGTCACAGCACACAAATAGGTTCTGACAGTTTTGTTCCACTAACAACTCTAGTCAACATGTTTCTACTTCGTCGTAGAGCTTCAGGGAGTTGAGTGTCAGCAGTCAGCAGTCAGCACCTTGGAAACAAAATTACTATGTCCTTTATAATTTTATTATTTTTCATATTATTTCGCGTTTGATGTGCTGATTAACCTAAGAAGTGCGACTACTCATATATTTTTGCTTTCTGTAAATTTATTTAGTTACAATTACAATAATATAATATTCGGCACAAATGCCTTCAGTGAGGCTTGACACAACAACCTATAGTTACCGAGAGAATTGGAGTTATAGATGCAGGACCAATAATAGATAGACAAGCCTGGGAAGATTATGTGGAAATCCACTAGACCCAAAAGTTTCCCAAACCAAGCAAACGAGAAATGCTGATTCGCAATCCATTAAAGAGAACAAGAACCCTAATATAATATCATCTAATGAACTAAGGAAGGCCCATGAAAAATATTTAGCAAAAAAAACCCATGAACAATTTGGCCTATAGAAAGCCTAAATATTTAAAAAAACTCCGAGCCTCGCATATAGAACATTTAATTGGATACACTAATTTCCTTGCACTAAATATAATTAAACTATTTACCAATGGATATAAAAGTTCCCTACTTCCATTTCCCTTCATATATCAATCAGGCGAAAATGTTAAAATTGTGATTGTAATTCTAAGCAGGCAGGCCAAAACCACCTAAGCAACCATGTTGAAACAAAAACCTTGACAATGTCTCTGTTTTCCAGCAAGTTATATCAAGATGGCCTTTAGGAAGGTAATATACGGTTGGTGGAAAATGAATGAAAATAATAAATAATAATACACTAGATATTTGCCTAAATTTAGAATTATATGAAGCTCATCTCTGTTCTGAACATACCTGATCAATAACTTTTTCATCAAATAGAATCTTGGAGCTAAAGATACTCATGGACGCTCCTACAGTTGATGTAGATATTGCCATTTCAGGAGCAATAAAGACTTGTATGTATGACCCAAACGGAAACGATGTAGCAAGGTAATCTTCATAATAACTGTTATGAGACAAGGGCATTATAAAAATACATGACCACAATTGCTCAAAAGGAACTGGAACCAATGGTGTCATACAAAAAGAAATCAGACCTGAAAGTACTGTGGAAAAATCCAACACTGCTGCGTAATCTTGACAAATTATTCGGCAAACACATGTGTGATAAAAGAGAACAATTGTCATCGGGAAGTATTTCAAATGGTGCAACGACAAGAGATATCCACCGAGCACATACAGGAACGTCTACTCTGTAGACATAAGTTTTGCAAGTAGGATCATCTTTGTTCAATACCTGCCATCACATAGTTCATTGTTTAACAAAATTTATACTAAACAAGGAGAGAGGAGGGAACGCAGAAAAATACATCAACTATATCCTGGTTCTAATATAACCGAATAAATTTAACAACTGTCCTAACTAGCTCGAGGAAACTTTATGTAGAATACTATATACATGTGATCTAATTCTTGTGCAAGTTAAAAAACTAGAGAAATAATCCTATTTAGCTATAAAGAATGTGCAGCAAGAAACAAAAAGAAAGGAGTAGGAAAATTAATATAATAAAAATTATAAGCCACTATGCATATTTAGGTAAAATATCCAAGCATAAAGCCACACCAACATATAAATTAAATGGAAGTAACAAGAACTGTGCAATAAAAAAACACGGAAATTTTTCATGAAAGTGATTTGGTCAAATATGGAAGCTGGAAGTTTTAGCTATGAGGTAATTTTAAGGACTAACTAGCCATTTCAACAAAAAGAAAACTATATACAATAAAATAAATTTTTACAACTCCAATTTTTCCTCTCACAAGAAACAGCAAACACAATACATATATATAGTCAAAGAAGAATATATAGAATAGTCTTAACTAAATTAACACAAACAAAGTAACCACAACAGGACTGATCAGAAAACATGAAGACAGGTTAGGTGATGTCTCTCCTGTCATCCTCGTCTCAATATGAAAGCAACAAGTCATATTCCTATTATCGCTTTCACTTAGGATCCAAAGTGACTGATGCAAGATTGATAAGTGCCACGTTTGCCTTGAAGTAGAGAACACAATGGACATAAGGATCTTAAACCCAAACCCACCCCGCATAAGAAAATAAATATTGAACGTATATTGGTGGGGATTATTCAGTAGTACAGGGACCTTCCCCGTTTTGCCCTGCCCAATTTCCACGTATTTAATACTTTGTCTTAACAAACAAATTTCTTACACAATTTTATGTATTTTTCAGTTACTTGGTAAAAAATAATTATGTAAAACACGCTAAATAAAAATTGTATTTATTTTATACAAAAAAAAATATTGTTCAATATTATATATTATGTTTCGGGCGGGGCGGCGAACATCCAAAACACATATCCATACTATATCCCCCGCAGGAAAGAATTTTTCTTCCCTTCCCCCCTTGCAAGTACAAGACTTTGTCCAAATATAGTGCTAGAGGCAGCTGCGACTTTAGAATTGATGCTGACTGAGAAATAAAAAGAATGAGTTACATAATAAAACAATAAAAAAGAATGAGGACCAACCGTGATAAATTCATTACCTTCTTTTTAATCATGAAAGGAAATACATTTCAATAACTACCAAAATGCAAGTGATTCTTACATGTTTGTATTAGAATACCCGTAGTATAAAACTTAATCAGACTTGAGGGACCAAGTCCCATAAACAATTGAGCTTATCAAAATAACTCTGGACAACTAAACCATTATCCCTTAAAATATATCATTCTTTTGTCTAAAAAAATTAACAATTTTTTTTGTCAGAAAAAAAACAGATTTATTCAATAATAGATATAATATAATTTTCACTTATATTGCCCATCAGAAAAGGTAACCAGAGATGTTGGTACAGCATTATGCTCAATAACAATGTTTTCACAATGAAAATAGTATATATCAGCATCGAGTAATTTTGTGTTTGGTTCCCTGGTCGCTTGTGAGGCAATCCTGATATAATTGGCAATTCTAGGAGGGTCAGTGTTTTAATTTTTGACAATGAAAGTCAGACTATCCTTTTCTCGTCAACAACTATTTAAAGCTATTCTATTACTTTCTATTTAAGAGTAAGCATCCTATTAGTAATATGGGAGTCATTCTTCATGCGATTATTAATACGAGCGCCATAAGAGCCTCTAATGAACCTCCAATAGAATGTAACTAATCCATAAAAATTATGCTAACAGCTAGTCAAAACTCGAAATATATCCTTTATTTTTTCAAGATAAATGACAACTCCATCCTTGTTAACAACTACAAGAGATATCACATACAATTCTCATACACATAAAAAACAACACTTAGGTTCACATACAATTCTCATGTAAACACGCATAAGAACAACACTTAGGTTTACATACAATTCTCATGCAAACAAGCTACCAAACCTGATGCAAGTGAGATAAGTGCTCCTCACGCATACACTACAACACTTACGTTTACATACAAATCCCATGTAAGCCAGCTACAACACTTAGGTTCACATACAATTCCCAAGTAAGCGAGCTACAAAACCTAAGCAAGTGAGATAAGTGCTCCTCACGCATACTAGACTAGGGACGAGGATATCACTAAATTAAACAAAGAGACAAAGCACCTGTTCATCACTCTCATAAACATGCTAGACTCTCGTAGGTAGAGGCATTTTACTGTCCCAACTCCTAATGGTAAGACCAACAACTCATAGGGTCCATTTCTTCTCTTCACCAGTCTTCTCTGATATATTAGATTTGATGATATCCGCTCACACGCAAATCGTAATGAAATACTCAGCGACAATCAAATGTAGCTTATCACTAACTCTAGGTATGAAAGATCTATACTTGATAATGATCTTGTTGATAGTTCGATTATCACAACCCACTTCAAACTCCAGACTTAGGTGTAAACAAGGCTAGCACAAAACACAGGAAAAGACTCTCACACAAATCCCTTACAAACTCATCAATGTATTGCCTCGTCACTATACGCCAAGTAGGATTTATCCAAATGTGTTGCCTCATCACTATCTGCTTCGCAGAACTCATCCCCGTTATAAAATATTTAATAAAATTAAAAGTAGCATTACAGAAATCTAAATAACCTTGGTCATAAAAATTTATAAAATATGAAAATGTAAGATAAATGAATAAACATTTGATCAAATGAGAGTGACACATAAGTATTAATGATGTCAGTTGTACTTTTTTTTACTTTATTATTATTATTAATTAATATTATATATCATATATATATTTTTTATTAAATTTTACCAAAAAATCACTTTAAACGCTATTTATATCCTGTTCTAATAAGGATATCAGTTAGTAAGTTCATTTTAAGGTTGGCAATTGACTTAATTGAGTGAGATTTCTCAGAGGTAGTTTTGTTGACATGCCGCGGGTGGGAAGTAGGAGAGTTGGATATCTAGGATATACCAACTTTGCAAACCAAGAAACGTTATAGCAAGACAATTTCATATAAAAAATGAATGTTTTTTCCAAAATCAAAACATAGCTCAAAATTATGTCGATTAAGCTTGAATGTTGCTATTTCATATTAAACCTGTGATATACACTGGTTGACTTCATGCACAAAACTCTCACTACTACTTGGCTCACCTGATAAAGCAAGCTTCCTGAGCTGGCTGCTACAAAATTATTGGCTACAGTGAATTCCAGATCATAGCTGAACAACAATATAGATAATTATAATGATAACATAATAAACTAAAAACAGACAAATGTGAGGGCTGATAATGGATAGATACCAGCAATACTGTGAGTCGTCATCCATGCAAGGGAACCAGCAGCGTGCACGCCTTGTCTGGTTATCAGTATGTAGAACATCCTTATTAAAATGAATTCTTGTTTCAGCCTTATCTACCCAATAATCGATGTGGATCAATTTCGAATTCTGCACCCAATATAACCTACATCAGAATTAGAACAGTAAACCTCCTCAACAGTAAGAAGGGGAACAAGAAATAGACAAAAAGACTTATTACATGCATATACACTTAGTTGATTCGCATGCCATCCCTTATCAGAAAGTATGCAGTACAAATGAGAAGAAATTGTCGGCCAGAGGAATTTACAAACCCCCGTTAAGTTTCAAAAGAAGCTAGAGGGGTCAAACACGCCATATGATATGAGGCAAAATAAAATTTTTAATTTTTTTTTCTGTTCATTTTTCCTGTTTGGTAATTCATTTTCCATGCACACCATGGATATTTCTACTTTGCCTACATTTAGGAGCCATGAATTCTAACACACAATGGATTCACATTTGAAATCTAGACAAAGTGAAGGAAAACCAAGTGACAGGACTTTTCCTGGACACTAATAGTTCATACTTGTGTAGCCAATAGCAATATATGTAAAAGTACATTTTAAGTAGAAAAGTAATTTATTTCTAGTCCTCTGGCTGGTTGCATGACTAACTAGTTAACCAATAATAGCCGGTGTCTATCTGCTTTCTTTTATCTTAATGGCAATGACAAACGCATTAGATCGCCCCTTTCATTCTGGGGTTGTGAATTAGTTGTCAATTTCAAGTCGGTCATATACATGAATTTTAGACACTGTCTGAAATTAAACTTGCAGAACTATATATATGGATACAAGTTTATGACCCTCTTATTGGCTTTAATTCTGAGTATATTTTTAAATCAATAGGCAATTATGTAGAAATATTCCTAACCTCAGTTCCAAAGAATTTTTAACGAGTATGGAGAAAATTCCTAAAATTAAGGTGGCTACTTATGTCCATAAACTGCTGAAAAGCCAAATGTCTATCAAGAAAACACCTGGGGAATGGTTGTGGATTAATTTTTAATGTGAATGTCTCCCCTCTCGTTGTTTCTACTGTGGATCAATTGGTGGTCATGAGAAATTCTGTGAAGTTCTATTTGATGATAAGGAAAATCAAGGATGCAGAAAATATATTAGTTCACTCAGAGTTCCAGTGAAGAAACAAACAACTATAGGAACAACTCAATGTCTTAGCCGCTTAGATGTTCAGATAGGGAAAAACTGGAACCAAGGAGGGTGAATGGCACCGGTCGTGACCTTACAAATGGAAAGGATCTAGTAAAGAAAGCCTAACAAACTTCCATGAATCAACGGATTCACAAAGAGATTTTAGTTATCAATATGAAAAGTTAAAATTCATTGATATCAGTGGACATAACAAAATATATTTGAGCGAGCGAATTGTTATTTGAAAGCAAAAGAGACCACGAACAAAGGGGGGATAATATGGACAATGATATCGAGACGGGCCATGAGAAAGGCCAAAACCAGATCATCTTTCAAGCGAGCGAGAAAATTGGTTCTTCTCCGGCTACAAAAACGAAACGGTCTCTCCGTAACCAGTATTGGGCTTGAAGTGGAAATGTATGATGGGCTGGAGTGCAACTGATAAGATATCGAAATGAATTTTTTTTTAAAAAAAATTTAAATCATTGCTCCATAAAGAACACTCATATATAAAGAAGAAGAAAGAATACCATAGAATCTTATATAAAAATTCATTTAGATTCTAATTTTAACAACAATTACGCTTTTTTATGAATAAAAATATAATCTAACAAGAAGTTAACAAAAAATCATAACATATCGATATATTAAGTTTTAATGTAACTAAAATTTGTAATTCTAATCATAAAAATATATTTATGAAAGTTGCAGTGTTAAGTGATGTTCTTTTGTATAATAAGGGTGTTCTTTATGGAATACAACCATTTATATATATACTTACTAATTGAAAATATTAGTGTTAGTATATATTATAGCTATGTAGGCTCTAGTTATTAGTTTATTTGTAATAATCCCAACTGTTTATAGTCTCAGACTCTCAGTCTATTAAGGTGTTACTGTATACTTTATGTTCTATCCTTATTTCACTTGTTTCAAAAGACTTGATTACTGGAATATTTTGAAACATTGAATTGAGTCTCTTTTTTTATGAGATGCGATTCCAAAGCTTGTATCCCTTCCGGGGTTAGAAAACCCTTGGGGTAGTAGATTTTTTGTAGTTAATCCACCCAAGTTTATTTTTTTGGTGTTGTATCTCACATATTCATCTTTATCTTGGAATTGTAGGAGCCTGGGCAAGCTTTATACTGATCAAGTCTTATTGGACTTGGTCCAAATGAAAATGCATAAGTGTGCTCTTAATGGAAACTAAAATAGATGTATCCAGGATCGAAGCTATAAGTACCAAAATGAAATAAACTACTGAGGCCCCTTCACAGAAGGCTAGATCATGGTGGAGGCTTGGCTCTTTTTTATAAGCATACAAGTACAGTAGATATTAAGGGCTCAAAATCATATTGATACAGAAAAATAGTTGGAAAATACAGCAAAGTAGAAACTGACATGTGTGATAAGTATCCACAACAAGCTAGGCACACAAGGACGAATCGAACTTGCTCCGATCTCTATCCTATCAATCAGCGGTTTTATGGCCTGTGATAGGCAGTGTTGTGAAAAGTGCACATATGCGAGAAGCAACACGCTGCGCACAGATAGGGAGTCTCCTCTGTTATGTAAAGTGTCTTACTGAAGCAGGCGCTTATACGCACTTCTAGGCTCAAGTTCAACGCTTAGATGCGTGTCTGAAGTGCGCTTTTATTCATTGGTTGACTACTTATGCTAAATGGGTTATTTAAAACCCTAAATATCTATCTCAGCCAACACAAAAGATATATACACAGTGATGTATACATAGGTAAAATATATACCTATTTCAGGAACAATTTTAGGAACAATTTCAGGAACGACAACTGGAAGCAAAAGACTACTGGGTAAATACATCTCTTCCTATACTAAATACATACTATATAATATAGTATATACATACAATATAACATACAGTATGCAAGTATATAACTATTATTCATATTTCATACTAAATAATATATACCTAATATATACATATTGATTATAGATACTGTACATTATACATACACATACATACATACACATATACATACATTCACATATATATACATACATATATATGTACACATACTATATAGTTGTGTATGTACAGATTGCTTATACGTACTGATTAATTGTAATGAACTATAACTACAATGATTTCTCAAGTAGTAACTATAATTAAAATATATACTGATATATTAATTTGTGGATAATTCCAGTTGTAGATGGCTGATTTAAAATTAAAATAAAAAAAGACGTGGCATGGAAATATTCACAGGCTGTGATAGAGGACAGCACCGTCGACTTTATTGTAATTTTTGTGCAAAAGTTACAACATGTGGAGTACTTAGAATGAAGGACATCTTACAGGAGGCAGAAGAATTGCTTAAAGTTGCACAAAAGTAACAGAAGAAATCAGAAAGGAAGTTGCAGATTTCATGTAAGCAAAAAAGAAGTTGTTGATTTAAATGATTTTGAAGATGAATATTATGATGATGATGTGGTGCTAATGCATCCTCAAGCATCCGTACGTGGCAGTACGACTTCATCTCTGCACAAGACACCAAAGATGAAGGGTCCCATGGATGTCTACTTGACTCCAGACCCAGAAATTGTAGTGATAAAAAGGATGGGAAAACAGCCACAAATAGATGAGAATCATGGGGCAAAATATAGTTAAGGAGAAAGCTTGCAAGGTATTTGCAAAACAGGTGTACTATGCTGGTATCATTTTTAATGTTGTTAATTATTCAAGTTGTAGTGTTTATGTGGAAGCTCAAGGGCACTACAGACCGGGAATTAAACCACCTACCTATCATAAAGTTAGAATTCCACTATTAAAAGAATAAATTGAAGAAGAAAAGCAGTTAATGAAAGCTCATGAAGAGCAAGTTACTCCTGGCTGTTTTTTGATGTGTCATGGCTGGGAAGAAAGAAAACACAAAAGTCCTATAAATTTCGGTCAACACTCCTAGAGGCAGCTTTTTCCTTGAATCAGTTGACACCTCTGCTGTTGAAAAAACAGGAGATAAGTTGTTTGAGGTGATATCGAAGTATGTGGAGATGATTGGGCCAAAACATGTTGTTCAAGTCGTCACGGAAACGCTTCAAATAGCAGTTGAACGAATGTTTAACGATCCGATATCCAAACTTATTCTGGACACCATGTGCTTCCCACTGCATAGATCTCATGTTTAAGGACCTTTTTAATATTGAGAGTCTGAAAAAATGCATCAAATAGGCTAGAGTAAAATACAAACCGTGTTCCTGAACTATCATCTATGT
Source organism: Oenanthe sinensis (assembly GCA_028671895.1). Taxonomy (NCBI): domain Eukaryota; kingdom Viridiplantae; phylum Streptophyta; class Magnoliopsida; order Apiales; family Apiaceae; genus Oenanthe; species Oenanthe sinensis. Next base: position 27,373,972 of record CM053806.1, read on the forward strand.
GTAATTTGTCTACCTAAAGTTTAGTATCCAGCAAAACGCTCTTATGTTTACAATCCCATGCAAAAAGGATACTTCTGTTAAAATAAATGGAACGCTGTCAATAAGATTCTTAAAAAGAAGGGTTCTTTAGTCAAATCAGCACGTAAGCCCTCTTTACAATTGTATGTTCATATACATAAACAGGTATATACGTACAAAAGATATTGCAGTTTAATTAGCTAATAAGCTCAGAATTGTCGTGCTTGCCATCTTAATTGGAGAGATTGAGAGAATCAAGAGATCTTCAAGGGTTTGATTAAGGAAATTGTCAAAGTCGTTATGGATATGTGGGTCAGGTTCGGAGTAGGAATTTGGTGAGTTACTCAAGAGTAAATGATTTGGTTGACTTTTGTGATTCAGTAAGGACCACTGATGATGGTGATGAAGGTGATGAATCTATTGTAATTAGAATAAGTGTTTATACCGGTAGCATTACTCTTCTGAGACTTTTGGTGGTGGGTTTAGTATAGCTGAAGGTAACTATCTATAGAATATCCGGTGCGGGCGGATGTAGAGAGTGAAGGAGTGTCCATGTATAGATGTTGCAGTTTTGATTTGAATGATATATAGCTACCAAATGGTTTCAGTTTCATATTTTTAGTCTACGGCAAAAGCTCCACAAATGTCGGGTAATCATTGGCCTTGTTAATATCTTTCACGTTAGCTTTCATTAATGGATTTGCATAGGATGTTGTTGAGATGCTCATTATTGACCGCATTTGCTTCGCAGTTGCCAACCTTTTGAGCTATGGCTTTCCAAAATTTAAACATAATGGATGGATATGTTCCCTAGACTTACTAGTTGCTCTAGAGCAATTTTCCTCCTGGACACTTCCAATTCATTGAAACATAGGAAAGTGACATAGGGGAGTGACAGAGCAGGACATATGTTAGCCTGACAAGGAGTACCAAAATCTTTTACAAGCAAGCAAAGTTGCGAGACAAGTGAAGCATCGATAGAGAAACATCCTTCAACATCAATATAGGCATCAACTAGTTATTACACTCTTGAATCCGTTTTTCTATCAATTATCTAGAATTAATTTGATCATGTTTTATGCTCAAATTTTGTTCAACACAATAATATTTGGTGATGACTGTGGTTGTTGTAATCACTTGCTTCAGGATTCTTAACATAATTTAATAGGTAAAGTAAGAAGAGGGATAAAAGAATGACGGAACTGAAAATTTTGTTATAGATATAAGTATAGAGCAATTATATATTTTACGACATAATTACTTTTACATTATTATTATTTGACAAAAGTATGCTTCTTGCAAGTATTTGAATCTTTGAGTATGCTTTTTGCTAGATATTGTTTCATATACACAAATTGAACATGATTGATACTTAAGGACTCAAGGTAGATAGTTTGCATTTTACTCGCACAAAAGGCCATCAAGTAGAATTCATGTGTATACACGCAGTTTGGAATGGTGAATATGCTACGATTCTGTTTAAGAACATGAAATTCATTATGAACTGATTTGTCATTTCAAATTCTTAATTTATACTAGTATTTGAATGTCTTCGATTTCATTTGAAATCAAAATCCAAATTATTTTGGTTGTCCAAACCAAGGTTGTTAAGGCGTCCACGTGGCGTCCATTTGACATCCATTTGGCATTATGGCGTGCAAAAGCCTTAAAACGTCGATATCGACATGTGAACATGCATCAATCCAGGGCCACAAGACGCCACAGGACGACTTGGGACGCCACAAGACGACTTGGGACGCCACAGACGCCACAATTGGACTTTTTTTAAAAAAGTTTGGCCTGTTGGGCTTTACCCGATCCACCCCGATCCACCACTTACATATAAAAGGGTGAGAAAACCCTAATAAACTATAAAAGCCGCCAAACTCCATCTCTTCTTCTCCTCCGGTTCTCTCCATCTCCATCTCCAAAGTCCAGACAGCAGGTAATATATACATACATATAACATAAACATACATATCTTCTTATCTCTTCTCTTTTTTCTTATCTCTTCTCTTTCTTCTTATCTTCTTATCTTCTTATCTCTTCTAACTTCTCTTTTTTCTTCTCTCTTATCTTCTTTTCTCTTTCTTCTTATCTTTCTTTTCTATTTCTACGTTATATGTATAAGTATATGTATATATATTTTCAAAATAAGTTGGGCTTTTCAAATGACGGGTGAAATTAATCGAATAAAACAACATTTTGCACCTCTGCCTAATTAAAACTTGATAATCTTATGTTTTAACCTTTGTGTATTAATCAATTTGTTTCTACTTGACTTGGTATGGTATTATATTTTATAAGTAATGGTTTTTTATTTAATAGTATTGGTGTTATTGTTAGTAATTAGTAACTTAGTATGTAGAGCAATAAATTTTTAATTTTGCATATATTATGATTTTTTCCGGCGTCATACGGACGCCACAACAAACGCCACGACGCGTGAAGGTCCTCGGGCACCGCAACTCGCCGCGGCGCCGTAACAACCTTGGTCCAAACATTTTATTTGACCAAATCAAGAATTTCAAAATGAAATCCAAATTCCCAAACTTGGTTAATGATTGACACCATTGATCCCATCTTTTTAAATGAGATTGATAATAGCAAAGAATGCTTAATTAGTAAGCTTGACGGAGAATAATCTCTGAACAAGATGGATTAACTCATAAGGTTGTAGGTATTGCTTCTAGAATTGGAGAACGTCGCTATAATTAAAGATAAAATAGTATAATATGTAAAAAAAATTAACAAAAATAAATATAATATTTAATACTCAAGTTATAAACATAAGTGTATTACAATAAATGAATATCATTACTATAGGTCAAATGCCTCTCGTGGAACTTCAAAAGTCAGCCAAAAAGGAAAAAAGACCTCTGAACCATTATCTACTAATTGATGAAAGTGAAAACGAGGAAGAAGATGAAATTGGATTTGATGATGGGGATAAAAATCCTAATAGTAACCAAGATAGTCAGGATGAAGATTTTAGACATCTTCAAGAAGAGACTGAAGAGGATGATTTTTAACTTGTCAACTGTTGAGAAAATTAGAACTGATCTACAGGGATTAGTAGTTGATTCTCTATGTTTCTTTTGTTGATTCTCTATGTTTCTTTTGTTACTATGGCTTCATATTGTGCCTTGAGTTTGAATCTGGTTACCAGTAACATGTTTTATGACTAAGACAATTTATTTTCTTATGACATGTTAACTGATACCGTTATGATAACACTAGTGATAGGGATTCAATAATATGCTCCTGGTCGATGAAAAGAAGGAAGATGCCTCACCCAACCTAAATGGATACTCAATGGCTTTCGGGACACTTTTTGATTGTGGAATTTCATACCAAGGACACCCTGCACATCGGCAAAGAGGCGAGGGACGGCAAGGTGGCCGAAGAAAGACCGGATCAAGTTTTAATTAATGATGATCGAAGAGGTTTGTTTCCATTGAACAAGGTAATTAATCTTGTGCTCAGAAAGGAGGTATGATTTGTCAAGAACCAGACACTTGTTTGGTACCCTGTAATGTGGATGCACGTGCTTTCAAGAACAGAAATTTTAGTTCTTTTAATTTTAGTACATAAGTATTATTGTCATTACAAATTTAGTTAGTTAAGAGTCTGTAAATAGATGTCATGGTTGTACTTTTCAGATTATGCATTATGATGATATGAAAATGGGACTTGGTTCCACCAACTCTTTCTCTCTCTTCTCTCTATCTAGATTTCTTCTTCTCTAAGCTATCTATATCTCTCAATTCCGTCTATCTCCTCTCTGATTTCTATCTGTTCTTACTCTAATCTTTCTCAATCTATCTCTGGATCCTCTATTTCTCTATTAATGTATCTTTAGTTTGTTGTTCTGTTTCTTTGTTTACTGCATTTACAAACAGAAAACACAAAAACATACAAATATATAAAACAAACCTTCGGTTCCTGACATTATGATGAGATGTTTTTAGCAGGTTACAGAGGTCAATAATTAGCGATAACAGATCCCAAATTGTGGAAGCTATGGCGTTCAAGGAGGCTCTCTCATGGAAGGAAAAAACTTATGTGATTATTGTAACTAATGTGCTTATTGAGCTTTACTCACACACTGGTGTGCAGGCTGTGAGAAGAAAAACAGAAGATTTATCTTATTTTGGCTCAATTATCTTAGATTGTTCAACTATTATGGACTTGAGGTTCTAATGTCCTATGCTGTATTCTGTAAAACGATCAGCGAATAGAGCAGCTTACAATTGCCAGAGAAGCTAGTTCTATGTGATCGTAGGGAATGGACATCTACACCTTCCTTTCTTATCGATGTAATTTCTCATTATAATCATCAAAGATTCCCTGTTTTTTTCTCAATAAAAAAACAGTAGAAAAGTAACATAGCCATGGGAAAACAAAAACAATTACACACTACTGAAAATCAAAATGTGCGAGGGAGTACTAGGAACAAGTCTAACCTGCTTAAATTCAGCTGAAGATCGCAAACCGTTATCTGAGTTTTCTTGGCCATGTTGATGCTCGTCCACAATTTGTACATCCTTAGACACACACATTATTAATAAATTTGGAACCAATTCTCTATCGATAGATGACAAGTAGACGGACCCAGCCGCATCAGCAGCTGAACTCGCTGATGAAACCGAACACCATCTATTTTCACTATCCAAATGTAAATAATGCGGAAACACTTCAAACTTTGCCACCTCCCCATCAACCGTCACTCTCTCAATCACCAGATTGTCGGCATGCAACCCAACAATTCCATTCTCAGGAACAATCACCTCCAGTTCCGTGTAACTAAACATCAACCACAAAATCATTCCATTACTTTAACTATATTATTTCTCGAATAATTTCTAAATCACCCTGAAAAAACACATACTAAAACATTCCTCCCACTAATTAACAACCACTCGTAAAACCGTAACGACCGTAAACTAACAAGAGGTGTAAAAACAAACTCAGGACATGATAATTAACACAACAAGTGTCGCAACGTATTCATAGAAACATATAAATAAATAGATACAGTTAATTCAATTAATTTACGGAGCAGTTAAAAAAGGGGGGCAATAGTCAATAGAGACCCGTAAATTCGACGCTTGAGCATATCAATGGAGAGACAAAGCTTCTGATTGCGAACCACTGCTTCTGAAGGTGTTGCTGTTGATTCATCGGTAACTTTTTGCTGCTCCTCGTTTTTTTGTTGCTTACGAGCTTTCGCCATTTTAGCAACCAACAAGCCCTAGTCCTCTACTTGCATCTCCTCTCTCTCTTTTTATGAAGTCCCCTCTCTGTCTATCAATACAATTTGCTACGTCATGATGTTTCGGATCTCACTTCGGATCCAATCTTATTTGAGACACTGCACGGGCGATGACATTAAAAAATTTTATAAGTCAATTATTTTCGAGATGCTTTTTTTTGAAGGATTATTTCGTGATTCTAAAATGAGGTGTTTTTTCCTAAACGGACGGATCTCGTCTCAATTAATTATAAATCGGGTAAAAATATTTTTCTAAATCAGTTACAAATTGGGTGAGAAGGAAAAATTCGGTTAAAACGATCAAAAATCGATTCAAATGATTAAAAATCGATTAAAATTAATTTTTATAAAAATTAAAATTTTAAAAGATTTAATAATTAATATATTTATATTACAAAGTTACAATAAATATGGATTGTATAGTCTTAAATCTTTTATAAATTTTAAATTCACTCTCAAATTCCTAATAATTATATATATTTAATATAATAATTACTAATATTGACTATATGATATAAATCACTTAAATGCTAATGATAAGTGGGTTTTTATTATCAATTTTATGATATTTCAAGATGTTTAAATATAATTATCTATTATTATTTATTAAATTAAATTACTTCCGATTAATGCTTCAATTAATCAATCCGATTAATCACCATAACCCGATTAATCATCGTAAACAACATTCACGTCTAGTTACGATTCTGATACTTTAAAACACTAATTATTAGGTCCTCTTTGGTTTCTGGACATTATATATTTCATAATCTTACTATTATTATTATTATTATCATCGTCGTCGTCGTTATGGTTATTATCTTCTGTTGTGCCAAAAGAAAGAAGAAAATTCATACTTTATGCAAAGTTTGAGTGCAATTAGGGATTCATTTGTTTATTCATGCTTTATGCAAAGTTTGAGTGCAATTAGGGGTTCATTTGTTTCTGGACATATATGTGTTTCATAATTTTATTATTGTTATTATTATTCATGGTTATTGATATGGGTAAAAATAACCCTGAGGAAATAATAAATATAGCATTTATTATTTCATTTATTAGACCTAATATGATCCAAAGGCTTGGTCCCTTAAAACGAACTAAGAAAGCAAATCCTATGATCAACTGAATTTGTAATCCAAGGATCAACTGGATTTGTAAATCCAGCCCACGAGCTCTGTTGAAGCCACAGGCTCAGTAAGCCTTTGTTATTAATTAATTTCGTAATTAATTAATAAAGGCTCAAGAAGCCTGTTTAAGGCCCTCATTCTAGAAGGATCTAGAAACCCAAACGTGGGAAGAGTCCAACGAAGACCCTCATTCTTAAAAGGTTTCAAACAACCTTGTCACTAGGAGACTTGGCCATCAAGTTTCCTAATTCTAATATGATTCCAAGGCCCTCGTGCGCCTATATAAAGGGTCTAACCCCTCAACATTAGAACTACGTTATTGGCTTGATTCTCACACCCATTGAGATACGTAGGCAGTTAACGAGGACCTGAGTTAGTCACGAAACGTTAGTGCAGCCATTAAAGCTCGAAACTTTCTCTAACCCTAGCATTAATTACGTATTAAATACACCCAGTTTTTAATCCGTAACATTTGGCGCCGTCTGTGAGAAAGAATAACAACCATGGCAAGAACACGAAGTATCGTGAGCACCCTCGAGGGGGAGGTCCCTGACACCACTGTTGACACCAACGTTCCTACTACAACAACGCAAGAACGAGGAACAATTGTTCCCACCACCTCCGTTGAGGACCCTAAAGCAAGTATCCGGCATACCGGACCCCTAAGCGTCGTTGTTCATCCTTCTAACCCCGATGTATCCATCCATGCTTCAGTCCCTCCACTCCAGGTAATTTCACCCCTTCATATAACTTTTATTGCTCCTCCTACTTTGCAGATCTCGTCTGCTATAACACCCGACCCTCACTATGGGCTCCCGAGAAACTACGAGCCCTCTTATGAGCAATGGTTGTTGCCCCACTATACCTCACAATGAAAGAGTAAGGATTTCTCAGGACCTTATTCTACTAATGACGAGGAGTCGTCTAACGAGGATATTAACCCACGAAGGAGGCGACCCGGTAAGGACCCCCTTGGAGGGATGAGTACCCATCCCCGAAGGCCTCAAGATAATGACTCCCTGGATGTTCAGGAAAGAATACGTGCTCATGAAGCTGAAGCCCATCGACTGAGGAAAGACCTGGAAAAGGCGCTAGCGAGGCGATAGCGCCCCAGAATTGAAGGAGTCAGAGGGTCGATAAGAAACGCACCTGTTATAGATTTGGATGAGCCCCCAACTAGGAGGCGAACAAGGACGAGTCATGTTAGGGCTGACCCCCAAGACTTATTACCACTTGGAGATCCTGATGATCCTACTCCCCATTTTACTGAAAATATTATGAATGAGAAGATATCAAGGAAATTTAAGGTGCCTACAATCAGGACCTATGATGGAACGGGAGATCCCTCAAATCATATTCGCACATTCTCTAATGCAATGTTTCTGCAGCCCGTCAACGATGCCGTCAAATGTAGGGTGTTCCCCCAAACCCTGAGTGGTATGGCTCAGCGGTGGTTCAGTCGTCTACCACCTAACTCTGTTGGGTCATTCAAGGATATGAGCAGGGCCTTCATTGGTCAGTTCATCAGCAGCAAGACTCATGAGAAGAGCTCAGCTTCACTAATAAACATGCATCAGGGAAAGAATGAATCCTTGAGAGACTATATGAACAGGTTCACGAAGGAAGCTTTGAAGGTCCTCGATCTAGATCAGAAGGTAGCTATGATTGCCTTATAGCAAGGGACTTCTGACAAAAATTTCAGGAGATCATTAGTCAAGAGGGCCCCTAAGAGTATGAATGAGCTCCAAGAGAGAACTGGAAAGTATATTAAGGCCGAGGAAAGTATGATGAAAGCCCAAGATTTTCAAGCCTCAAACATCTACTCTAAGAAGCGACCCAGCGATACTGAGTATACTATTGATACCAAGTATGCAAAGAATGATAATGTTAATGACTCCAAGGAGAAAGGAGGATCCAGGTTCGCCGAATATGCAAGGCTAAACACCGCCCGTAGCCAAATACTGATAGATATTGAGAAGGATAAAAACTTTCGATGGCCGAAGCCACTAAGGACTGATCCTGAAAAGAGAAATAAGAACGCATATTGTCGGTTTCATAGGGATCTGTGACACAACACTGATGATTGCCGTCAGTTAAAAGACGAGATAGAATTTCTGATAAGAAGAGGAAAGTTGGAAAAGTACACCAAGGAGGGTGTTAGACAAGACAGAGGTCACAATGACAAACGAAGGGACTCAGACCCCAAAGACAGAAATAATCAGCCCCGAAGGCCTGTTATCAATGTAATTTCAGGGGGACCAACCGTTGCAGGTAACTCCCAAAACTCTAGGAAGGCATATGCCCACGAGGTAATGGGCATCATAGGAAAACCTCCTAAGAGAGCAAGGACTGAGGTTTCTTTGTCATTTGATGATTCTGACTTAGAAAGGGTAAGATTTCCCCACGATGATCCCTTAGTAATCACCCATGTCATAGGAAACTCTCCCATGAAAAGAGTCTTAGTAGACGGTGGATCGTCCGTAGACATATTATTTTATGACGCATTTGTAAAAATGGGATATAACGATTGACAACTTACCCCCTCCAACATGCCTATCTATGGTTTCAATGGAGTGGAATCTCGGATAGAGGGAATTATACAATTACCCATGACTATGGGAAAAGAACCTCGATAGTCTACTCAAATGCTGAATTTTCTAGTTATCAAGGCAAGCACCACCTACAATGCGATCCTTGGCATGACTGGACTGCATGCATTCAAGGCGATAGCCTCTACGTACCATCTGAAGCTCAAATTCCTGACTAGGAATAGAGTGGGAGAAGAGAAAGGAGATCAAAAAATGGCCAGGAGTTGTTATGTGGCCACCTTAAAGCCTAGTGGCAGGTTCTCCCTATCGAAGACATGGATGTCAGGGATCGAGAAGAAAGAAGGGGTAAGCCCACAGAAGACTTGGAGCCTGCTCTTTTAGATCCTCTAGATCATGAGAAGGTGACATATGTGGGGACTCCATTCCCCAAGGACCTGAAACAACAGCTGGTTCAATTCTTGTAAAATAACATAGATGTCTTTGCTTGGACAACAGCCGACATGCCAGAGATAGACCCCAAGCTTATAATCCATCAATTGAATGTGAATCCTAAAAGGACAACAGTCAACATAAGAAAAGAAGTTTTGCTCCTAACAGGCAAGAGACCATTAAGCAAGAAGTAGAGAAGTTGTTGGAAGCCGGATTTATTGAAGAAATTCAATTTCCTGAGTGGCTGGCTAACCCTGTGATGGTCAAGAAGAGCAATGGAAAGTGGAGAATGTGTGTGGACTTCACAGATTTTAATGATGCTTATCCTAAGGACTATTTCTCATTGCCAAGGATAGACACGTTGATAGATGCCACAACTGGGCATGAGATGCTTAGCTTCATGGATGGATTTATTGGCTACAACCAGATTAAAATGCACCCCGATGATGTCCCTAAAGTATCATTCATTACTGACTTTGGTATTTTTTGTTATCCGGTTATGGCTTTTGGGCTTAAGAATGCAAGAGCCACATATCAAGGGCTTGTGAATAAAATTTTCAAGCACCTCATCAGTAAGACCATGGAAGTCTACGTTGACGACATGTTAGTCAAAAGCCTAGACAAGGCTGATCATCTTGAACACCTGAAAGAGGCATTTATTATGTTAGCAAGATTCTGCATGGAGCAGAGCTGAACTACTCAAAGGTTGAGAAATTTGCCTTAGCATTGTTAATGGCTTTGAGAAAGCTACGCCCGTACTTCCAGGCACATGTTATTGAAGTCTTGACAGACCAGCCCCTGATAAACATACTGCAAAACCCTAAGGCCAGTGAGAGGCTAATCAAATGGGCTATTGAGCTTGGAGAGTTCGAAATCAAATACAAGCCAAGAACGGCCATTAAGGCTCAAGCCCTAGCTGACTTTGTGGTTAAATGTACCATCCCCAACCAAGAAATTAGGGGGTAAGAAGAGAATAAAGAAGCTGAAGAGAAGGAAAAAGAGGGAGAACTCAAAGAATATTGGGTACTCTTTTTTTACGGAGCCTAAAAAATGAACACTAGCGGAGTTGGCTTAGTTTTGCAAAGCCTGGATGGGTTTGTTGTCGAGTATGCAATCAAGTTGGATTTCCCAACTACAAACAACGAAGCAGAATATGAAGCTTTGATAATTGGACTTGGCCTGGCCAGAACCCTGAGGGTGAAAAAATTGAAGATATGTGGCGATTCAAAACTAGTAATCTCTCAAGTAAATGGGGAGTTTGAGGCCCGAGAAGAGACGATGGCAAAATATTTGAGAATTGTTAAAGCTCAAGCTACGCCATTTGAAGAATGTTACTTTGAATATATTCCGAGAGAAGAGAATGTGAAGGCTGATGCCTTGTCTAAGTTTACATCATCAGAGATTGAGAGTTACTCTGGTAGTGTTTATTTCCAAGTCTTGAAGACCCCAAGCATTGATGCTAAACTAGTAGCCCCAATTGGGCTGGGAGCATATTGCATGGATCCCATCAAACTCTACTAGGAAATAGGGAAAACACCAACCAATCATGTGGAGTCACGCAAGCTATCAATGAGTGATTTGAAGTATTCCCTCATAGAAAGAATACTTTATAAGAAATCGTGCGTGATACCCTACTTGAAGTGTCCGAGACCCCATGAGGATGAAGCTGCCCTAAGGGAAGTTCATGAAGGTATATGTGGCTAACACCTTAGAAGCAAGGCTCTTGCTCATAAAGTCATGAGGCTGGGATTTTATTGGCCTAAGATGCTTAAAGATGCAAAAGTTTATGTTAAGAAATGTGATCGCTGCCAAAGGTTTGCACCCATCGTTAGGCAGCCCCCTAAGATACTGACGTCCATCAACTCTCCACTCCCCTTTGCCATGTGGGGAATGGATATCTTAGGCTCATTTCCTATGGCTAGAGTACAGAGGAAGTTTCTCATTATCGTCATCGACTACTTCACTAAGTGGATAGAAGCGAAACCCCAGGCCAAGATTGATACTAAAAATGTGACTCAATTCTTCTGGGATATATGCAAGTATGAGCTACCCCGAATCCTGGTGACGAATAATGGAACTCAATTTAACAACAAGCACTTCATAGAGTACTGTAGGAATTACAACATTGAACTACGTTTCACTTTAGTAGCTCATCCACAGTCGAACGGGCAAGTTGAAGTTGTCAACATAATTATCTTGGATGGACTTAAGAAGAGGATTGAACCCTCTCAAGGGACTTGGGTTGATGAACTACTTCCAATTTTATGGGCATACAGAAATACTTGTAAGGCTTCAACAGGGGTGACACCTTTTCAACTAGCCTACGGGGCTAAGGCAGTGGTGCCCGTCGAAATCACTCAAACATCGCGAAAAATGCAGGAGTTTCAGATTGGCACCAATGAGGAAGGCATGAAGTTAGATTTAGACTTGATAGATGAGCTGCGCGATGAAGCCAATGCCAGAATTGTAGAAAACCAGAAGAATGCCTCGTTCTACTACAACCTTAGAGTCAATGAAAGGTTTTTCTGTGAAGGAGACTTGGTCCTGCGAAAGATCGAGGCATTTGGAGCTGGTCCCAAAGGCAATCTAGCTCCAAATTGGGAAGGTCCATACCAAGTGAAGGGAGTCACAGGGCAGGGCGCGTACAAGCTCTAAACCCTTGAAGTGATTGAAATCCCAAGAAGCTAGAATGCAACAAACTTGAGAATTTATTATGTTTAAATTTTCGAATTTGATTTTCAAAAAGGTTCAAGTGTCGGTTTATTAGCCTCGAAGGCATGACTTATTTTTAAAACTAAGTTTCATTTAAAAACTTGATAGTTTCTAAATAATGTTTTATGTTCTCCTTATATAGCATTAGTCATTTTCACCAAGTCTTTTACAAGCCTCGCGAGTATTTGTTGTTTATATTCAAGTTAACACGGAAGACAAGGAAAACAAAGGTAGAAAGTAAAAGACAAAAATGTGAAAAAACACGAATACATAAATAAAAGCCCGAAGGCCAAATGTTTTTACAAAGCTACTAGGGCCAACGTAAATACAGAAATAAAAACCTAACTACTTAGATGATTACTCCTCTCCTGAAGACTCATCCCCGCTAGACGAAGATGAATCTTCTCCGTCTTCATTTGATTCTTCTTCTTCAGAAGAGTTTTCCTCCCTTGGTTTCTGAGGAGTTGCTTCAGGAACAGTCTTTTCAAGAATGGCTTGGTGAGGGGAAGGAGTAAGGCTAGGCTCGTGAACCCCCTTCTGCTTAATATCGGGACTATTATCCCCCTTGATTTCTTACTCGTGACTCTCGATCAACCGTTTTAAATCCTCAGTTGACTGAGGACTTTGAAAGTCCACCTTAGGGTCAAAAAGACTCGGATACTTCTTCATCACCGCCTTTAGCACCTCGTTCCACCCGATTGTGTAATTGGAAGGAAAGAGGAGGTCGTCATGCTGAAGGATCATGTCTTGGTATTCCTCCGAGGCCAAATACTTGTCGATAATAGTATTTTTATCGGCCCGGAGTTCAACTATCTTAGCCTGGGCCTGTTTTAGGATTTCCTCCTTCTTGGTTAGCTTCTCTTCCAGGTGCTTGATTTTAGCATTCGCCACAGTAAGTTCCTTCTTATGCTTCCCTGATTGAGCCTTCCACGACTCTGTTTGATGTAAGGAAACCTAAAAATAGGTTTTGGCCTGAAAAGCCAATAAATCAAGGTCAATCATGATAGAAAGACAAATTGTAAAAATGGCTAAATAAAAATATGTTAAAGCTAAAAGATGAGAGTGCGTGCAAGGGACGTAAAATATGAATTAGTCAAGTGAGAAAACTTACCGATGTCAATGCCTGTGCACCCAAAGCCTTGGTGCTCTCCTCGTCACGACCCAACACAATATCCTTGTAGTCACAAGGAGTGAGAGAATGAAGGGACCAATCCCTTGCACGATCCGTGCAACCGACCATGGTGTCCGACTTCTTGAATCCCCAGTCTGGTTTGTACCTTAAGGATTTGGACGCTTTGACAGATCCGCTGCCTTCAACCTCGATTGGCCCAGTATGAGGCTGCAAGAAAGCCAGAGGCTCTTTCCCCTGCCCGGGGTCATTCATCAACCTTAACCGCTTCATGCGGCCTGTTTCTTCAACGGGTGGAATGGTCCACTCGTTAATTTACACAACAGCTGAATAAAGGAACATAAACACGTTAGTAAAGCAATAGAATGATCAAAGTAAAAGGACAAACCTAAGTAAAGCGATATACCTTTACTCGAGGGCCTCAATAGGCCCACAACTTTCAACCTACGTTCATCAAGGAGAGCCCAGGAAGCTTCCTTGGCCTCCATCTGAGTGAGCGCAACGTAGGCCTCCTGCTCCTCCTCTGAGAGCATAATAGAGTCGGCACTCTTATGCGCTACTTTACCAAATGTGGGCCTAAAGAGAGTCCTTTGGTCTCCCCCTTCCCATTTGATTTGGACGAAGCTCTCCTTCCAATAGAGGTTGTTGTCAGGAATGGAGGAATTATAAAAAAATACGGGGTTTATTTTGTATGTGGACTATGTGAACCCAACCTAGGGAAAGGCTGAAAGAATTTTTAAACTAAAAGATTTTACAGAAAAGGGGGACAGTCATTTTGATCTTTTTCTCTAAACATAAAATCATAAAACAATGGATGAGTCTCCATCCATTGGGGACGATTTGGCTGGGGTGTATTTGGACATCAGTTAAGAGTGTGAGGATGAATTCATGAACAGGAAACCTAAGCCCCACTAACAGGGCATCTACGTAAACGAATAAGCTACTAGGTTTCCAATGGCAGGTCCTGTCGCCAGGCTCCATCAAACAAATAGTGAAACGAGGGGGAAAGTTAAACAAACGATTGTATTCCTTTACTAAGTCATAATCAAAAAATTTATTACTGTGGCTATACGAGTCTAGGTGAGATTGGCTGGGATATTCGTTCCCCCTTTGATTTATCATATCAATCAAAGACACATAAGTGGAGAAAATGGGGATTCGACGAAGGGGTTTACCTCTTTTTGCAAACCCCACATTCATAGCTACCAAACGAGAAATCTTCTTATCGGTCATTGATCCTTCGACTTTGTGAATACCCCTGAGAGAATTAGAAGCTGGATTTTCTTAAAGGCTTGAGAGCTCAAGTGTTTGTGAGAAAGAAGAGAAATGAGAAATGAGAAGTGTCAGAAGTGAAGCCCCTCACACCACTCATATATAACCCTCTAGTCGGTCATCCAACCGATTAAATTCCCCTTTTTACAGGTGTTTCTAGGTCACATGACCGTTGAAGGGTAAATTAACCGGTATAACCGGTGAAGGGGCTCATACGACAAGGCCCATGAATGAAGAGTCTAGAGGTTGGGCTTGTGAAGCCCATGATCTATAAGCCACAAAGGCCCACTACTCAATGGCAAAAACCTCAAAGGCCTAGAATCTAGAAAATCCAAGGCCTAGAAGGCCCACAAAGCTAGTAAGTCAGCCTCTGTTAGGAATATATTCATTTGATGATGTACAAAATACTAGAACAGGGTCTAGCATGGTTTATCTGTAATAAATCTTTCTAGTCTCTGAAATGTATAATCAGAGTGTAGATAGTCAACATTCAAGTCACTTGTACTTAGAAGAATTTCTGAAAGAAACCAGAGTCTGCATGAAGATCAGAGTCTGGAAGGTGATCGGAGTCTATATACTATCAGAGTCTATGATCTATCAGAGTTTACATATGATCAGAGTCTGAAGATCATCAGAGTCTGAATGTTTCAGAGTCTATACAGTTAAAGTTAAATTTGAAAGAAGATCACAGGAATGGAAAGTCTTCGAAGATCAAGATAAACATATTGCAGATATGTTATGGGAAAGAAAGAGAATTCTAGAAGGAAACTGTCAACTAATAATTAGGAATTATATTTCTATTGTAATTTGTCTTTCTGTTATTAGTTGATAGGTAGTTCTCTATATAAACTCTATGTAACCTAATTGTAAAAGTGTGGAAGTCGAAGCATAATTTGTCTGAGTGATATTTTTGAGAGCATAGAGATAGAGAGAGTTGATGTGATAATCACAGAGAAGCTGCTAGGGTTTGTGTACACCCTAGGAGAGTTTTGTATTTAATAATCAATAATACAAACAGTACTTATTCATATCTTTGTGTTTGATCCTTGTTCTTAATTCATATCGAATTGATTTTAAATCAGGCATAAAAGTAACACAAGTATTCAACCCCCCTTCTACTTGTGCAACTGGAAAAACAGCCTCCCAAATACAACAAGGACTTGAACCCTCATCTAAAACAATAATTTAATTCCGCAAATTCTGAAAAGAAATTTAAATTGTTGTAAGTATCGCATACAACCCCCCTTCTACGATACTTCCGGGACCTAACAATTGGCATCAGAGCAAGCTGATTGATATACAAATCAAGATCAAGATCCGCAGTCTAAAGAAGCTCAGGGTACCGAAGCTATTTGAACTCTGAATGTCTAGAGACCTTATTAAATAAATTTAGTTTATAAATTTAAATTTTGATAAATTTATGTTATAAATTTTATTTAAATTAAATTTATATTATGAATTTAATTTAAATGAGTTTATTATTTAAACTTGAAAAGTTTATTTTATAAAATTAATTTAAATAAGTTTATTTTATAAAATAAAATTAAATAAATTTATTCTTTAAATTTAAATAGATTTACTTTTATAATTTATATTTATCTAGATTATTTTATTTTATAAATTTAAATTTAGATAAATTTATTTTATAAATTTTATTTTAAATAAATTTATTTTATGAATTTAATTTAAATGAGTTTATTATTTAAACTTGAAATTTTTTATTTTATAAACTTAATTTAAATAAGTTTAATTTAGAAATTTAAATTAAATAAATTTATTCTCTAAATTTAAATAAATTTATTTTTATTGTTTAAATTTGTTTAAATAAATTTATTTTTGAAATTAAATTTAGATAAATTTATTTTATAAATTTTATTTGAATAAATTTATTTTATAAATTGAATTTAAATTAGTTTATTATTTAAACTTGAAAAGGTTTATTTTATAAACTTAATTTAAATAAATTTATTTTATAAATTTAAGTAAAAGTGTTCATTTCATATTAGTAGGTTTATTCCGGAGCATTTGGATTTTATTGTGGATGTTATGAACGTTCATGTTATAGTTCCACAAACTGCTCAAATGTAAAGAAATGATATATTTATTAGTGGAGAACTCTGAAGAATTTTTTTCTGACTCTACTGATCATTCTAGTTTTTGTACTTGTACAAAACGGATTTAAGAATCATTAGAGGTCACAACTGAAGAAACATATGAGGCTAAAAGTAGCAAGACAAGATCAGGGCTGTGCTACAATATTCAAGAAGCCTGAACAAGCAAATAATGAGATAGACTGTTTTGAGTTAAAAGCAAGTGCATATTTTCATATGAATTTCTCTCACTCACATAGTTGTACTTAAATGTCAAATCACTTCAAGTATTGCTTGTTAAGGTATAGAAGATTAAAAGATGGTAGAATTATCTAAGTAGTTACTAAAATTTGTAGATTCGAGACTTAATCTAAAACTGACTTAGGTAATTAGAGATAATTAAAATGTTAGACAACAACAAAAATGGTTTAGATAGAATTAGTAATTAAATTGTTAGTTCGCCTATTCCATGTGCTTTTAAAAAATTATTCAATATCTGTAAATCTACTTGACACCTATCACAATTGTGTAGAATGGTTAAAGTAGATAGTACTGAATTTTTTAATATGCATAACATGCCTAAAATGCATAGTTCTTATCTATAATGCATTGAAGCTGAATGTTACCTTGTATTCTTATTTTCATGCTTGTTTGTTTAAATTTGAAAATACATATCTTAGGACTTGCATAATCTTAGGCAAAACATGTATAAGAAACACAATAGGGTAAAGACTGCTAGTCCACCTTAAGATAGGTTGGAATCACTAATCTCATAGCCTTAAGACTACCTTGTCAAGGCTGCTGTGAATGAGAAGTGATCAGTCAAAGATAAGTTTGTGTATGTTAAGGTTGAAGATGTTGTTACAACTGTTGAAAGTAATATCTCTAACCCATCTAGACTCAATTGAAGTTGAGTACCAAGAAACTTAATCATTTGTGATTGCAGAGTATGAAACAAAAGTCAAAAGTTATGTGTTTTCATGACATTTATTTTTCGAGGCATATTACTAGCATTGAAGCTCTACTATCACAGTTGGTTGAGAAAGCCTACCAAATGGTAACCTATGGAGATGAAAATAAAGGATGTACAAGGGACTTGGCTATAATAATTTTAGAGTTGTCATCACTGGAAATATCTTTCTTATCAACGGATTTAAGCACTAAGCATTATCTATAGGGCACTAGAGAATTCTTTGTCAAAGGTTTTCTGGAAAAGTATTGAAATATAAAAGTGTTTGATTTCAAGTAAGAAAGATGGAAGATCACTCAACTGAGAGTGAATTGGTGATGTTCGTGCATTCAACAGATAATATATCACATATGGTGATTGATCCATCAAACATATCAAGTTGGAAGCAAAGTACTTTGAAGTTGAAGCGATTAACATATCATGCTTCTTTATTCAACAAGATCGTGAAAAGACATCATATGAGACAATGGCCAACCAGAAGCAAACACTAAAGCTCTTTCGTGTGTTTGGAGGAAATTGATATTTATTGAAGATTTATATGAGAATCTTTGCAAGTTTGAAATTAAGGCACATGGAACAATTGTCCTCCGCTACTCATTGAAGTCTAAAGCTTTCAAAGTAAGATGTGATGTAAAACCAAAAGGTGATTGAAAGTCTGAATGTGTCGTCCTATTACACCAAGTTCCCGAGCATACAAATGAAAGTATATTCTGAATCTTTGAAGCTTGACATCTTGTCAGAGTCATATTCAGATATTGATGATGAAACTGAGGTTGTAGAAGGAATCATTGTTAATGATGATGATCCAGATCCTACTAGTGGAAATGTAAGTGAATCTACATAACTCATGGACTTTAACAGAATCAACTCAACAAGGTAAAGGATCTTCAACACATCTTAGCAGCAACTCAAGGGGAGAAAAGAAAAGAAGGATCTACTAATCGTACTCAATACAATGAAGATTAAAGGAATACATTAAGAATATATCTTCCAAGACAAAGGGTTTAGAGTCTAAGTCATTCATAGAGTCTAGTTCTTAGTGATTCGGATACTAGAGTAAATGTTGGTCCCTGATATTGTAGAAGGGGGGTTGAATACAATATCTGAAAATTAATCGCGGAATAATTTGGATTAAAAATATTATTTTAATTACTCGCGAAATATTAATTGGAATGAAATACTGTTCAAGTGAAAGATATAATTTTAACTTGATTAGTATTACAAAATTAATATTAAGAAAACAGTTATATAATTGATTAAAAGTTCTAAAACAAATTTGACATGAATTGTTCGTATTTAACAATTATATCCAAACTCAGCACAGAAATCTGTGAATATTACAATGCAGATAAATTACTGAATTTGATCTGATTTTCTTCTCTGAGAAGTACTGAAAAATGAAGGTGATCTCCTCATATTTATAGAGGAAGAAAAAGGCTTGTATGACCTTTATCAGCATGACTTAATTTGCTGAAAATAAGTCATATATGACTTATTTAACACTTGTATGACTTTAAAAACACTGGGTATGACTTCTGAATGGTCGGTATGACTTATTTTATTAATTAAAAAGGCGGTATGACTTTTTAATATAATAAAAAAGTCACTCGGTATGACCTTTTGATCAACAGAAATTCGGTATGACTTATCTCCTGTATGACCTTTATGCCTGAAGCTCGGTATGACTTTTCTTTTTAAAGCTCGGTATGATTTATCAGTCGGCTGCTCCGGTATGACTTTTCTTTAACAGCTTCGGTATGACTTTCTCTTTATTCAGTCGGTATGACTTTTATTAATATAATTCGGTATGACTTATTAATAAACAGTCGGTATGACTTAATTTATTAGTCATTTGAATTATATTAAAAATCATATTAAGTCATATCTTTTATAATAAATTAATTTTACTTAAATTAATTAGTTAATTTACAAATTAAATTAAATTCAACTTGAATTAATTTAATTAGATAAATTAAATAATCAATTAACATTTGATAGTAGAATTAAAATACTATTTCGACTTGTATTACCGTGCTATCAGTCTTGAAGTCTTCCAGTCTTCGTTGTGTCTTTTATCATAAAACCACTTGAGCTAGATGATGAATATTTATTATTTTAGTTGACACACAAATGTACTATCTTGTTCATTTATGTCATACTATAATAAATATTCTTCATCTTTAACATTAAGCTGTGGTCTTCTGTTCTTCTTCTGCTTCACTGTCTTCATTCTTCTTCTGGAATCTTCTGTAGTAGCCACTTAGAATCTTCTGAATCTTCTGAACAACTGCTTCTCTATTTTTCTCCGACGCTTGAACATATAAATGAACTTCTTCCGGTGTAGAGTAGCAACTTCATTATAATTCTTCTGACAAGTTGATTCTTTGTGTCTAGTTGACATTCTTCGATTTGATTCCATCCTCAGTATTTATTACTTACTTTAATTTCTTACATGAGTTGAGTTGTCATCTACTAATTATAAATAGGCCTTGACATATGCCTTTCAATCTCCCCCTATTTGTTGTTAAACATTTAACACACAAATTCCTAGAGGATAACTCAACTAACAACTAAGAAACTAATATGACATTTAAGAACTGTAAGTAAATAAATTGTTCTCTGGATCATATAATACATTTCCAGATTTCTTGAGTAACTGAAATGAAAGATGTTTGTTCCTCTAGCACTGAACATAATATACAAGTAGTATTATCTTCATTTCTCAGACTCATCACTACTCCCCCTTAGGATGACAGAGATGATGTCTGTTATCTTCTTACCACTTTTCCTCTGTTTCTCCAACTCCTGTCTTCCCTTCTCTTCCAAGGTGAATTCAATTTCCCCTTACTTGAATTATCCAACCATTTTAATAGAGGTAACAAACATGGCATACATATAGCATTAAACCATCGCAGATATAAAAAATGCAAACTATGACATGTTATGCATTTTAGAAAATCCGGTTAATCATATTTACAAGAATCTTCTAAAATCAAATGGAATAGAATCCAAGCATGTTGTTATATACCCCTTTTTCTTGTTCAACAGTTGAGTAATCCTCTTCTGGAAAAAGCCTTTGTTTACTTCTCCCCTTTTTATCTACTCCCCCTTAGTTGAACACTTTAACATTTTGGAGTAATCCTCTTAATAATTATCCCCCTTAGTTGAGTAATCCTCTTAATAATTCTCCCCCAATTGTAGATAGGTAACAATTGTTGGTCCTTTTCTGAAGAAATTTCCACCTTGGTTAAGTAACATTTGAAATCTGTAACAGGGAATGGGGAAAGGGATTCGATAAGCGTGCTAGTGTGTGATTTTACTTTGTGTTCCTCACAAGTGTTTCACTCATATACTCTCTAAGTGTTTCACTCATAGAATATATATTTTCACTCTTCCTTACTTGTGTTTCACTCTTTTCTCACATCACTATATCTCTCTCAGTACGGATGACTCAGTCTTTTGTACCTGCAAGAAAGATCACCATAGCCCCTTCAAGAGAGGTCACTGGTGGTGCAATGGGGTTTCGTAAATCCCCGTCCTCAATTGAATCTATTAAAATATTTGATTTTTATAAACTGAATTGCTTCAGGAATAGATTCAGTGAGTTGCTGATCATCTAAGATGATCTATTCCGTTAGGAATCCAGATATGTTCCATCTGGGGAGGGAGACAAGGATCTATAATGTAGCAAATGATCCAAGTTTTCTCCTGATGCCTGTGAAGGCATGTTGATTCAGTCAGAATCATCAATCATTCTTCCTTCCTTGATATGGAAGTTTAGAATAATTGCTACCGTCAATTCATCCTTTCTGTGACATTTCAACTGCTCCTTCTTGGTCCCTTTTTGGTCCCAAGTAAGTCCTTACATTGTTGGTCCCTTGGTGTTGGTCCCTAAAATATAAGACAAATTTTGTGGTTTCTTGAAAAATGTCAGATGAAATTAACTCTTTGCAAGTGGCCTTGGCTGACAGGCCGAATTCAATAGACTCACTCTGTTGAGAGAATGAACCTAGTAACAATTTTGCCTTTTCCAAGTCTGTATCTTTTTGAGAAAACACAGATGAGCTAACAGTTGTCTCAGTTTATATATGAATCACCTTTCTGGAGACAGAGCTGTTGGATCACTCACAATACCAACCTTATCAAATGCAATCAAGGCATTGACTCCCTCATTCTTAACAATTAGGTATTCTGTTTAATGGTTTAGAGAGACGGATGTGATTGTGTTTGTGTGTTTGGTTCTAAGATCTTGGATAGAGATTGATGCCAATGTTTGGGATCTAACTATTATAAACAATTGGATTATCAATGCTCATAGATCTTTCCTACTTCTCAAAAGAGACTTGAGAATAATCAACACATATTTATGTAGAAATAAACATAAAAATAATAAAAATAAAGATGCCAAGTTGTAAAACAAATAAAACTATACATACTTAAATATACCAATTGTTGAGAGCAATTGTTGGAAATAATAAACAATATATACTAATTGTTGGAAAACAAACATAATATAAAATTTATTTACAGTAGAGATGCCAATGAAAAAAAACTGTACAAAAATAAGGAAAATCTTTTTAAGTTTTCTTTTTCAATTTGTTTGTTTGTTTTTGAAATATTTTAAGGAATATATACAGTGTATTTACAGTACTTGAAAATAAATATGCAATTTAAAACAACATGCAATAATTAGTTCATGTTTAACATCCCTAACTCACTAACCAACTTAGAGAAAGTGGATTCATCAAGTGGTTTCGTGAAGATGTCGGCAATTTGATCTTCTGTGGGTACAAAATGTAACACCACAGTTCCATTCATGACATGCTCTCGGATAAAATGATACCTTATGTCTATGTGCTTGGTCCTTGAATGTTGTACAGGATTATTGGAAATTGCTATGGCACTTGTGTTATCGCAAAGTATTGGGATTTTAGATAGTGCAAGTCCATAATCATTCAGCTGATTCCTTATCCACAAGATCTGTGCACAACAACTACCTGCCGCAATATATTCTGCTTCGGCTGTCGAGGTAGATACTGAGTGTTGTTTCTTGCTGTACCAGGAAATCAACCGTTGTCCTAGAAACTGACAGCTTCCAGACGTACTTTTCCTGTCCATCCTGCATCCTGCATAATCTGAATCTGTATAGCCTATTAGTTCAAAACTTGTATCTTTAGGGTACCAAATTCCAAGATTCGGTGTACCCTTCAGATATCTAAAAATTCTTTTAACAGCTATAAGATGAGATTCTATAGGATCAGTTTGAAACCTTGCACATAAGCATGTTGCAAACATTATATCGGGTCTACTAGCAGTTAGATATAATAATGAGCCTATCATACCTCTATAGCTTGTGATGTCCACCTTCTTACCAGTTTCATCTTTGTCAAGCTTTGTGGCTATTGGCATAGGGGTTTTTGCCGGTGTAGAATCTTATAGATTGTATTTCCTTAGAAGATCCCTTATGTACTTTGATTGGCAAATAAAAATCCCATCTTCCTTTTGCTTCACTTGCAATCCAAGGAAGAATGACAGCTCACCCATCATGTTCATCTCATATCTACTCTGCATTAACTTAGCAAATTTCTTGCACAAGATTTCGTTAGTAGAACCAAATATAATATCGTCAACATAAACTTGGACGAATATCATATCTTTATTATGTAATTTGTAAAAGAGAGTTTTGTCTATGACACCTCTAGTAAAACCGTTTTCAAGTAAAAATATAGAGAGAGTGTCATACCATGTCCTCGGTGCTTGCTTGAGTCCATAGAGAGCTTTGAATAGAAAATACACAAAATCAGCAAACTCTGGATTTTCAAAGCCAGGGGGCTGCTCCACATATACTTCCTCTTCTAACTCTCCATTCAGAAATGCACTATTCACATCCATTTGATAAACTTTGAAATTAGAATGTGCTGCGAATGCCAGAAATATCCTGATGGCTTCAAGTCTTGCAACTGGTGCGTAGGTCTCATCATAATCAATTCCCTCTTCCTGAGAGTAACCCTTAGCAACCAGTCTGGCCTTGTTCCTTGTAACAATGCCATCACCGTCTAACTTGTTCCTGTATACCCATTTCGTGCCAATAACAGATCTATCTTTAGGCCTGGGTACCAGTGTCCATACTTCTTGCCTTTCGAACTGATTGAGTTCTTCTTGCATGGCAAGAACCCAATCTGGATCAGTTGGAGCATCTTCAATTTTCTTTGGTTCTTCTTGAGATAGAAAAACCGAAAATAAACATTCATTTGAAGTTGCACTTCTGGTTCTAACACCAACATCTGGATCACCTATGATCAATTCAAAAGGATGATCTTTGCTCCATATCCTTTCCCTTGGTAGGTTTGATCTTGATGATTCGCCTCTATATTCATTGTGATGTTGTGTTGTGCCAGTTGATCCTTCATCTCCCCCTGAGTTGCTACCAGGTTGACTTGTTGATCCACCACTGGTATTAATAGTATCTCCAGTGTTTCCATTGTTTCCACCACTATTACCTGGATCATTACCATCATTGTTGTCATCATCATTTCCTGTTGCAACCTCAGGCTCTTCTTCATTATCCGAATCTGAGTCTGGATGATTGTCAAATTTTAATGACTCAGAAGGATCTTCAGTTTGGATGCTCGGGAGTTTAGTGTCATCAAAAGTAACGTTGACACTTTCTTTTACTTGGTGCTAATCAATTATGTACACCCTATATGCTCTTTTTGAGTAGCCGACAAAAATTGCTTCATGTGCCTTGGCCTCGAATTTGCCACGATGTTCATCTCCATCTTTTAGCACAAAATATTTGGCTCTAAATACATGAAAGTACTTGAGTGTTGGTTTCTTGCCAGCCATTAATTCATAGGGAGTCTTCATATGTTCTTTATTGATTAAAATCTCCAACGAAAATCATGGTATTCCCCTAGCCCATATTAAAATTATCATTCTTGTTGTAGTAAGGTCTTTATAATCCTCTGAGCCAGCCAACCGAACAAATCTCAACATTTGATTAATAATATTATCATAATTATTCTCCTTAGTCAATTAAATTACCAATATAACCTTTTTATGATAAGATACATTTGAAAACCCTCATTAAAACCATGTTTATATGACATCTTTTCTATAGTTATTTCCACTCATAGCTTACATCTCTTGGTATTTCCCTCCAAATGACAGTCGACTTTAACTTTATCAATATGGCAAACAGAATCGCTCTTTAGCAAATACATCTAACCCATTAACAATCGGATAACCCTTGACACGTAGTTTATCACATCCTTAGCTAAACTTTTAACAACTAACACAATCCTTAACCAACAGTTATGTCGTTTATAAATATAATCTAATTCTTAATACTACCCTCACGTTAAAATCTAAAGGAAGAAAATTAAATTTACATCTTCAATTATATTTGTATATTCTGTCAATGAAATTTTACACGATATTAGCTTAACGGGTCTATACCCTGGATAGTATCAAGGACCTGGATAGTATCAAGGACATGCATCACCAATCACCACTGAAGACAAGTTTTCCTTATGATTCTCATACTGCTATAACTTTCAAACACTCTCGATGATAATAAAAATTATAGCTGAACGACATATTAGAGTAAAAGGATTCTATCACAAAGACCTAACAGAAGATGAAAAAATAATTTAGTGAGTCGAAATGAAACAAAACTACACCAAAGTTTCACATAAAAAAATGATTAAAAAAATGAAATAAATATATGAATGCATTTCACAAGTAAAGAGATGAGTTAGAGTAGTTTATAAATAACACAATAGTAGAATATGTATTAAATAAAGATAACCGAATAAATCTTAAAAAAATATCCATCCTAATGTCTACCCAAACTCACAGGTCAACATAAATAGGTTTTCTACAAGAAAGAACCTAAGCTCTGATGCCATATCTGTAACACCCCTATTTCATAAATATCAAAAATAATATAAATCGCCAAGTATATCATGACACCTGAATTTATTCTGAAAATTCCACAATTCAAAATATATTCAAAACCCAATAAATCCTTAATTTAAACAACTTCTAGTAAAGTTACAATGACACAAGTTACAATGGAACTCCATTGCACTACTTTGAAAATAAAATACTAAAATAATCTGAGTCCATAGCATCATCTAGTGAGGACAAGGCTTCTCTCATCACACATTCCCATGATCCCCCTGATAACCTGCCGTGGAGAAAGAAAACGGCGTGAGCCAAATGCCCAGTACGGATGAATACAAACGAATCGAATATATTTATATGCTCTGAATAATCACAATTCAACACCAATATTAAAGAACGAAATGCAAATGTAAGATGAAGATAGGAGAGCTCAAATAAAGATGTATCAAAATAAGTGAATACTTAACCATCAGAAGGTTATTATAACCTCATGTCATATTGACAACAAAGCCACGTAGGCACATACAATGGACCTGCAGAATCCAATTGTATAACAAAAGTAGAATGAGTGTATGGCACAAACAACTTCATCTACTAACTGATCATAACTGAACACATGTGCTAGGGTCGACCCATACGCCTCCTACAAATATTAACTGAAGCTCACCCACGAGCTAAACTGAAGCTAGCTGAAGCTCACCCACGAGCTACATATAATTCTGAACAAAAGGAGACGTCGTGACTAATCACACCGCCACGATGGTGTCACGTCATTAGTGCCACAATGACATGCCTGTGGTACCCCCACAGGTGGTTATGCTCGGTATAAAATTTCTGAAGTGTTGTCCATGACAAACACTAAAACAAATCTCAATCACAATTGAATATTTAGGGGCAGAACTTAGAACTCAAATACCACTGGTACATTAACAAAATTTGAGCTTGATCTCAGCTGAATATTATAGATAATTTAATAAGCTTTCTAAATTGACGAAGCTCTCGAAAAACGGAATTATAACGAATAAGTTGTGGCCAAAACACTTTAGGATTTCCAAACTAAAACCCCTGCTGTCCAGAATATTTAAAAGACAAATTACACCACTATAAAGGATGGCTTTAAACATGATTCCACCTGATTCATGAAGAGGGTTTTAAGGGCTTTCAAAATTGTATAATTTGATGAAAAACGAATGCAAAACGAGTAAGTTATGAGCGAAACAATGTGTAAACACTAAACAGGACATATTTATAAAATAGCTTTTAAACCTAAGATACAAACTGTTTTGGCAGAACATTATAACTAAGAAAATACAGAGGACTTTAAGAGCTTTCTAAATTGACCAAATTCATGCAAAACGGACTTATAACGAACACGTTATGAGCAAAACAAAACGTAACAATAAATCTGTCCAAGATTCTTTAAAACAGTTTTTACCCCATGAAAACAACCAAAACTGTCTCTGAGCATAGCTACAAAAACATAGATATTTTCATGATGTTTCCGTATTGACTAAACTCGATTAATTCGGACTTATAACGAAGAAATTATAGGCAAAACAAGTCGTAACAGCGATTCTGTCCAGATTTTACAAAAGTGGTTTTTACCCTATGTTGGCAATTCCAAACATAGTCTAATTTCATTATACAAATATAGAGGGTTCTATTAGCTTCTTATATTAATTGACTTTACACAATTCGGATTTGTAACGAAGGAGTTATGACCAATACAAAATACAACCTCAAATCTGAAAATTATACAACTAACATGTATACCCCATGTATTGCAACAGAACCCAAATCTTAATTCGAGAGATTTCAGAAGTGATGAAAAAGAAGGCGAAATCCGTACCTTATCACAATTATGAACTTACGTAAAGGCAATAGGCAAGGTATAATCTCCTCTCTATCAGACTACTCGTAAACGTTGCACACGTTTATCTTTTCTTCTCCAAGATCCAATGGTAGAACTGATCTCTGATATGGAGAATAAGAAACGTATATTTGAATTAGGGCTTATGTTACTAATGGGCTAATATTATTATTGGGTTATATTATATAATTATTGGGCTGGTATAAAAAGTAATACGGGGGCCCAAAAAAAAGATAATATATTTATATAAATATACGAGATATTACAATATGACTAGCCCTATTTGTAATAGGTAGATGACAACTCAACTCAGACAAGAAAGCGAAGTAAATAATAAATATGGAATAAGGAATCAAGACGAAGAATGTCAACTAGATACGAAGAATCAGAATATCAGAAGAATTCTGACAAGACTGCTACTCTACACTGAAAGAAGTTCATTAATATGTTCAAGTGTCGGTGTAAAATAAAGGAGTATTATTTCAGAAGAGTTCAGAAGATACAGAAGATTACAAGTGCCTACTACAGAAGGATTCCAAGAAAAGAAAATATTGAAGTCAAAGCTAGAAGCAAGAAGACAAGATATAAAGACCACTACAGCAGAAATGAGAATTAACATTGTAGTTAGTCATCCGTGAACCAGACCAGTGCACAGGGTGTCAACATTGTCAGTGAAGATTCGTCATCAAAAAGTTCAAGTGGTTAGAAATGTTATTGTTGAAAAACAGAAAAGTTTTATCTACATCAACAATATTCCTACAGTCAAGACATTAATTTAATTCTCTATTAATTAATTAAATTAATTAGTTAATTTAATTAGTAAATTAATTCACTTAGAATTAAATTATTTCTTAAATTAATTAAAGAATTAATTAATTTAGAATTAATTTAGAATGAAGAAGGCAGAAACCAGAAGCTCAAGGGAATATAGGTTTGTTTGGAATGTAGTGTACAAGAGTCAGAATCCAAGATTGAATATTTGGCTGGGTACATGCAGTGGTGAAAAGAAGTATTGTCTAGTTTAAAGAGTCAGATTATTTCAGTAACAGAGGTACTTCGAATTGCAACTGTAGATACAGCTAAAAATGCTTGATGGTACTGACTTGAAGATAAGACAGAAAAAGAATTGACACAGAAGAAATGCAGAATCATATATTCGTAAAAGTGGAACCCCGGTTGGAATTGATTTATCATTTTCAAGTCAAAAGGAGTTCAGTTTCAGACACTCAGGAGACCGCAGCTTAGAGCGTAAGGATTTGTTTTTATTAATAAATATTTTATTTATTTAGTAAATTATATTTATAAATATCTAAATAATATTAGATATTTATTTTTATAATTTCTGAATTAAATTTATTATTTCTTAATCAAAGATTATAAGTTGTGCGGGTCTAAAAACATTTCTACGGAGCCAATCCACTAAAAGACGAAATAGGCCCCTTTGCCTTTCAAATTGAAATGGCAGGTAAAGTTTATTAAAGAAACCAATAGAAGCCTGCCACGTGTACAATCAAGTGGAAAAGAAATGAAAAGCTTGTCGAAGAAAAAGTCTTATCGAGAATGATTCTAAAAAGTCTTACTGAGAGTTTTATCAAAAGTCTTACCGAATCTGTTCAACAAGACTTTCAGAAAGTCTTACTAAATTTCCAATAAGACTTTAATTAAAAAGTCTTACCGAAATTTTCAGTAAGACTTTTCAAAAGTCTTATCGAAAAATGAAAAGTCTTACCGAGTTTTAAATGTCTTGCCCAGCTTATTTCAAAAGTCTTAAAGGCTATTTTATAAAGTCTTTTGATTTTTTAAATAAGTTTTATTCAAAAGTCTTGTCAGCTTTCACCTCTATAAATATGAGGTCTTTGACTTCATTTTTTAGAAGTAGAAAAACTTTTAAATTCAGCAATTTGTCTACAAAGTTATATTCACAGACTTTCTGTGCTAGTTTAATTTTAATTCCTTAAGTAGAACAATTCATGTAAAATTTGTTCTAGGAATTAAGATCTATTCTACCGAATATTATAAAACTCTTTCAAGTTTAATATACGTATTTAATTTGAATCTTGTTTACTTACTTGCTAATGTTTATATCTTAAATGTTTAATCATGAAAATAGAAAGTTAGTAAGTCAGCCACCCAAACACTACAAGGACTTGAACCTTCAGCTAAAACAATAATTTAATTCCCCAAATTCTGAGAAGAATTTTAAATTATTGTCAGTATCGCTTTCAACCCCCCTTCCGGGACCCAACAAGTGCACTATTTGTTTTAAGTACAATAAATTTTCCAACCATTTTTAATTAATTACAAATGAATAGATAATTTATTATTTAATTAAGACAAATATTTTACAACACCAATTTTAATAATTAATATTTTAATTTTAATTTTAATTCGAGTTAAAATTAACTCAAATTCAAATCACCTCGAAAAAATTTGAGAAAAAATATATATAGTGCTATTGAGGTAATTTGCTACGCAAAGATAATTTTTAATTAATTTTTATCCACCTAATTTAAACCAGATCTGAGATTATACGAATGGATTTTCAAGAAAAAATAGTTTTTCAAATCTACACTAAATGATGTGATTTTTTTGATATGTTGTAGATCTGTGAAAATGTCCCACAAACTTGGTCTCAGATATGAATTTGGGTGAGTAAAAATGGAGATTGTGTGTGTTTGTGTCAATTTTTTAGAAATGGAGTTGAGAGCAAATCATGTATGTATTTATGTATGTATCGAATTGCACAGGTACAATTAGTACAAGAAAAAAAATTCTAAGAGATAGTTATATATCCTACAGTGTGCACAGAACTCGACACATGTGAGAATTAAAAAAATGCCCTCTATTGGTGTTCACAATTCGACACATGAAAAATTAAGTTAACATATAACAGTCATCGACACATAGAAGATTCAAAATAAACTAAGTACAAAGACCCTATGTGTCGATTTTTCCCTTTCTGTTGACAATTCAGCTAATTAAACTTCGACAACATCAAATAAAAACTAAGTATTAGAACAAGTGTCGAAAATATTATTCTGTAGAATCAATTCAACACATACTAAGAATTTTCTAAGTCAGAAACATGTGTCGATAAACTATACCCTGTAGATAAAATTCGACACTTCCTTATATAATTCTAAGTTAAAAACTGAGTGTCAAAAAAATTATTACCCTGCAGAAAATAAAAAAATCGACACACACTTAAATAATTCTATGTAATTATCTAAGTGTCGATTTTTGCTACCTTGGATTAACTAAGTCAACTAAAATAATATATAAATTCAATGTTTAAGTAAAATTACCTAAGTGTCGAATTTATATACCCTGAGCATTTTGTACTTATACAGAATACTCTATATTTTCAACTTGGTAATATTTGTATAAATAAATAAAATTTTATTTATAATAAATTCTAAATAAAATATTACCAAATTGATAATATCACAATTATTATAATAAATTATTTAATTAAATTATCATTGACTGATATTAATCAAATAAAATATTTAATTAATTATGCTTCTTATTTATATTAATAAATTTAATTTATGGAGCAAATAAATCCTTTAATTGCTATGGTCCATGACTTCAATAAATTAACATAAATAAAATTAAATAAATACTCAAAATCTATTAAAAAAGATATAAGTATTTAAATAATTCTAATTCACATTTAATTAATTACCAAATAAATATATCAAGATATAATCAGGGCAATTAATCAATTGTCAATTAAAATGCTGTTTTCTTGATGTTCAAATAAATTCACAAATCCTTTTTTTAGTATTGAAGATTAAATATATGTGAACTTATTAACACCAAATTGCAGATAAGATCTATACATTTAACATTGCAAGTTCACAAACCAGTCTAGTGAAGATGACTTCATCCAGGGATTTAGTGAAAATGTCTATAATTTGTTGTTCTATACTCTTTAATGAAATGATACCTGATATCAATGTGCTTTATGCTTGGTTCTCGAGTGTTGAACATGATTGTTTAAGATTGTTATATATCTAAATTTTTTTCTATTCAATTTTGATGAGTAAAAATTCAAATCCATTTTTTTTTAGATTTAAAAAAATTTCAAATCCGAAAAATCAAGTTCAATTTAACCCAATCAATTTGGAACAAAAAAGAGTATTCATTGAATTGAATTAAATTGCCATCCCTCAATTATTGTCATATTGAAGTAGAGATAAACTTGACATAATTTGAATTTGAATATATATTTTATCTGCATCCATTCTACATATAACCAAACTAACAAATGCACTTTTGAACACCAAAATTTACATTACACAGGTAATTCAAATCTTTAAAATCAATTTACATAATAAACGACTTATCAATTGTAGGGTAACCCCAAAGAATACCAATGGTTCATAAGGTTCAGGTAAAGATATCATCCTTTACTCCTTTGATTTATCCAAGTCAAATCTGATTTATATATCAAACTCTGAATTGAGATTAATCCATTACTCATCCTGAGGCATATGACACGCTATAAGTTTATTCATCAGCTGGAATCATACCTTCTTCCAGTTCATCCTCTCGTGCAGCTCGAGGCGACAACCGCTTGCTGTTTTTAAGTGGTGGGGGTGACCTTGCCCATTCCACACCAGTCTTGTAAAAATTACGTCTCGGAGAACGTTCACGTGCTGGTGGAGCTCTGTCATAACGTTCAACACTTCGGCTACGACTACGGCTTCGGACCTGACGGTCACCCCATAGTGATGAACCATTCCTGTTGGGGCTTTTACTACGGGTCCGCTTTACAGAACCCCGAACCGCACTTTCGTGAAAGCTCTTACCAGGATAGCTTTCTGGAGCATCATAGCCCCTCCGTGTATACCTATCACTACAAATCACAGAAGAATGATCAAGATACTATGATTCATGATTTCCATGACAACAAATTACTTGCACAACTTTTACAGACACGATAACTTGAAGAGCAACCCTATTGGACACAAGCTAGTCATATTCGTCAATAAATGTAAAAAAAACAAGGTCCTATGCACATATTACCAAAGGAATGAACCCACATACCTTTCGCGTGAATGGCGATCAGAGCTGCTACCCCAGCCAGGCCTTCCACCAATGCCTAAATCATGCCTACCACAGCCTCCATCACGCCCACCAGGACCAGAACCCCATTGACGCCTAGCCTTTCCAAATCCACCACCACGCGAAGCCATATTTCGTATTTCATTTGGGACACGTTGATTTGCTCCTTCCAGAACTTTGATCAGATCAGATGCATGTTTTGCATCCTGATCACCACAAAAGGTATAAGCTATTCCAGTGGCACCAGCCCTACCTGTCCTACCAATCCTGTGGACATAATCCTCTACCCCATTAGGGAAGTCATAGTTGATTACCACCCTAAGGAAAAGAAGGCAATTTACGCATTTAGTACCGATTTGTAAAATATTAAGGGTGAAAAGTTGCATGCTTATTACTCACAAAACTAGGATGGCTAAGTAACCAAGGAGTCACCTTATGTCTTTGATGTCTAACCCACGAGCCGCAACATCAGTAGCTACAAGAACTGGACATTTCCCTGTGCGGAACTGGTTCAACACATAGTCCCTCTCTCTCTGTGATTTGTCCCCATGAATGGCAGCAGTTCCAAATTGGCGGCTTAGGGAGCGAGATAGCTGATCACACATCTTCTTGGTTGAGCAAAAAATTATGATTTTAGACCCCAGTTCTTGTGATCTCACTATCTGCTCTACGCGTCTTTGTTTTTGCATCGGTGAGACAATCTCTACATGCTGAGGTTATCAAAAATACCAGTCATGCTTTCAAAATAAAAAGTATGAAGTATATACTATGAAATCAAGAACAAGTCGTACCTGAGTGATGGACTTGTTTGCAACAAGTTCGTCGACATTTCCAATATTAACTTGAACTGGATTAACCAGTAAATCAGCAGCAATTTTTCGCACCTCTTTTGGCCATGTTGCAGTGTACATGAGTGTCTGTCGCCGAGCAGGAACCTCCTTTACAATCTTCCTAATCTGAGGTTCAAACCCCATGTCCAGCATGCGGTCTGCCTCATCCAGAACCAAGTATGAAACCTGACTAAGGCTTACCCTTCTCATTTCAAGAATATCATTCAAACGGCCAGGAGTGGCAACAACAATATCGACTCCTCTGTCTAAGTCTCTAAGTTGTGGACCCTTTGGCGCTCCTCCATACAAACACTTCATCCCCGCAAAAATTATAAGTATATACATATCAGCAGAAGTAATTGTGAATGTCACAACCAAGTTCAAGTTATGCTGCAAGCTATTGACGTGCAATGCATCTCGAATTAAAATATTAATATGCAATAACCCAGGCACACGTGTTAATTACATAGAAAGAAAGTACAGAACAAATCTACTAGGTGCTTGTACTTCTAATTCCAATCTCTTGTTAAATGAGTGCAATGCAGAAATGAGACAGCATAACTAATTCCAATATCCTTTTAAACGAGTGCAATGTTGAAATGAGACGGCATAAGACTTGAAACACAGAGAACTTATCTAGGAAAGCAAAGCAAGCACAAATATTGAATAGGAAACGAATCAAACTTATTCAGGGAACAGTCAGATATACATAAAATCTCACACTGATTTAAACAAAAAGTAATAAGAAGTAAAAATTATATACCGTGCAAGATATTCTTGCTGATCTGCCAAACTTTATAGCTTCATCTTGAATCTGTGTTGCCAACTCTCTTGTTGGTGACAACACCAACACTGTTGGGCCCATTTGAGGATTTTTACGAACTCGCCTAAGATGCATAAAGCCTGGAACCAAGTAACCCAACGTTTTTCCTGAACCGGTTTTTGCAATTGCTACTATGTCGCGATTTCGAAGAGCAATTGGCCATGACTGTGCCTGTATTGGAGTAGGGGAAGGGAACCCAGCCTGCTGTAACTGGAAAAGGAAAAAACAACACCCATTAACAGAGGCATTAGCTTCCTTATTCTGAACTAGTCTCTTTCCAGACAATGGAGGGGCTAATGCAAGAAGAAGAAGAAGAACCATCCCCCATATGCAGGAAGCAAATGCTTGCTGTCACAAGCTGGAGCAGGAGGAGGCCTCTTCTAATAGGACCAATGGCAGATTGAATCAACCAACGGCATTCCTCTCCATGCACTAGGGAGTTTCGGAAAGCCCTCCATGATTGGTCTACCATATGAGCGCGCAACAATTTAGACAAGCCCTAAGAGAAGAGGTCAGAACAGTGTACGACATTAACTCCACATGGAGCAAATATCGCACCTGGGACAAATGTGCAAATGGAAGATGGACATGAGTTTGAAATTCAATGATGAACTTCCAGCAATTAAAGAGCTTCACAGGGTGGAATCAGCACTACAAACTTTCACAGAACATAGACAAGGTCTCAACCCACAACATAGCTTTTTAACAACAAAAATTTGCATACCTCCCGGAGAATCTCGGAAGGTAAGCCGGTTGCTTCAAATGATGTTAACGGTGGAGGTACATTGTCTCCCTAATAAAAGAACCATTGTCATTACTTGTAACAAATAATAAACATTTACAAACAGGAAGATTATAGCTTAATCATAACTGAGCATGCCTCGATTTTTAGAAGGACATTGTTGAAACAAAAACATGTTGAAACAGGCAAATATAGACAAGCAATATAATATGAATCAAATATAGACAATTTGTTATCAACATAGCAACATAGACAAGAAGATAACACCTTAGGCGAACTTCGAATTTGTTTCGAAGGTGTCATCTATCATATAATTGAATTTAAGATATCAAATACGCTCTTCTTTTAAAAATATGGCCTGTAGTACGTTGTGTTACTTTTCACTACATATCTATTCGGTTGCACAAAATGACACACTACACAAATTCTTGCTACCTCAATATGAACATTGCTCTTGCCACCAAAGGCCAGTTAGTACAAGGTGGGCAAGTGAGTGCGTTTAATTATCAGAAAGGAAAACATTTCTCTTCCCGGGAACCATCACCAAATGCTTCAAGGGAATCACCATCAGGTTCCCAACCAATTACATAACACATTTTACATAATAAAATTGACAATACCTGAACAATTTTCTCAAAGTTAAGAGCATGAACAAGGTTAGTGTAATAATCACAGTCTACAACCAAAATGTTGATATTTATGACAAAGGCCAAGTAGACTTCATTTTAAATAGAGAAGTAGAAACTCGGAATATAACTTTCTTTATATTATTCTGTAGTATAACTCATATTATTTAGTATTCAAGAGGTGCAAACGACTAAATGACTCGATCAAGTATAGAACTTGACTGCTCTATAATGTGGGGTTGGGGCGAGTGCCAGAGTGGTAAAACAATACTTACAGACACAGTGATTTCATTCCGTTGTCGATAGGACTCGGCAGATACACCACTTCCCACAACTGACGACCCGTAGCTTCTGCCAGATGACACTCCTTGGACTGCACAGACTGACCCATTTTGAATATTGTTTGCATCATCTGGTCCTGCCCTGCCACTCTAACATCGTATAAAGAGAATTCGGAATCAGCTTCTGTGACAGTAAAAGGGAAAAAAAGTACATATAAACTAGTCACTACTATAAAAAACGGTTTCAACGTTGTACTTGAGGGAACATCACTTCCAAACTGATTGTTTACTTCTCATATAAGAGGAAGATGCTTACTAGCAAGCTCAATTCTTATGGCAAACCATAGAAGGCGCAAATACATAACGAAAACACTAAAAGCAGAAAGACAAAAAGGCACCTGATAAGTCCTTGCTCCAGAATCAAACTTTGATACACCATTGCTACCTCTATTATATTTTTCATCATCATCAATAACACTATTATCACGGCGTAGCCCATGAGAAGACTGCTGAACTTGAACCGAAGTGCTTCTACACATTAACGAAGACTTGTGTAGTGGAGCCGAGCCTGCTTGCAAAGAAGTACCAGGCTTCTCATACTGGGTGACATTAGTCTCTGGGTTCCAAAAGTAAAGATATCCAGTATTTCCGTCAACCAAGCCTTTCCATGGTTTAGGAAGAGTAGGATCTTCTGGTGCATAACGTGGAGTTGCAGTATCTGCCATACAGCTTCAAGGCCTAACAACCTACAGATAAAATCTTACAAGTCCGA
Organism: Oenanthe sinensis; assembly: GCA_028671895.1. NCBI lineage: Eukaryota > Viridiplantae > Streptophyta > Magnoliopsida > Apiales > Apiaceae > Oenanthe > Oenanthe sinensis. The sequence goes on from CM053806.1 coordinate 27,410,471, forward strand.
CCGATTTTGAAAATAGCAAAACATAGAAGTTGAAGACAGTTTCCTATTCCCGAATTTGGATCATGTAAATTTTAGATACAATTTTTTCCACAACAGAAAAGATATTATAAGGGAATCCAGATAAAAGCTGCGGCGCAAAAAATCATTATAATTAAGTTTTATCTTGCCAAGACGAGACAGGGCGGATCATCAGAATGTGATTGAGGTTTTGGACAGATAGGTACAAGCCGATGAAGGAAAGAGATCTTCTTTTGGTTAAAGTTTCTTTTATTAACAAAACAACCAACAAATTTTTACAATGAAATAATCATATAACTTCAGTTGTGCTTTAAAAGCTCACTAACCAGACAAAAAACAGCTAGTTACAAAGTTGTAATGGGCGTGCTTAACTGTTTTACAGTTGTACAGCTACTTCTTAATTTATTTTAGCCAAAACGACACAGTAGAGTAATAATTCAATTGAGTGTCTACACCTGGCACCTAGAGACTAAAAAAGGCATGGAGTAGCTTGCAACAGGGGCAGACTGCAATGTTTAAACCTTAGATAGCGACTAAAGTGCCTTGAGTCAGTGCGGGTGACTTTCATTTTGCTTTCTCCTTCCTTGCGTAATTTTGAAGTCCAAGTAGAAATAACTATGAATACCCAGTAATCTTTATTTCATCAGTTAATTTAGTCGTGTTTGCTTGCTTGTTTTTATAATTACGGTTAGATTACAAAAGTACACAACACAAATACCCAAACGTGTGAGTACATTTCGAAAGTGAGACAATCAATTACGCGCAATCAGTTTTAATTGTGGTAATATCATTCACCATAATTCATCAAACACAACCAAGCTCAAATATACACAACATGTACTAGTATCCACAAAGGCATTTGACAAGATTAATAAATCTCATTCTAGTCTAAGATAAGAAATAACATGAGAAACTAGAGGTTTTAGCTATACATAAAATATAAACATCCAGATCTAAACATAATCAAAAACCTAATAGCTAATTATTATTGAATATAATAGAAAAAGAACGCACCACACGATGATAGTTGGAAGCTCAAATTCAAGGCTGAGATGCAGCGTTGATACACTTTTCTCATGGACCGGACGGCCTTATATATCTCAAAGCCTGGGGAGACTTGTATATCCAACAACCGTACAATTCATTTTGAGACGCAGCTATTTTGAAAAACGTTAGGCAAAATGATTAATAGGTCGTTTGGGTTAGATTAAAGTAAGTTACTTGTCTCTTAAACTTCGATATATTGATTTTAATCTAAAAGTAAAACTTGTTACTTTAAGTTGGATATATTTGTTTGGGTAATTTGATTTAAATTTAATACAGTGATTAGTAAATTTTGGTTTAAAGTAATTTTTAATATAAAATATTTAATTTTTTTTAATAATTTTTTTATAAATAAAGGTATAAAATATGAAATATATTAATAAATTAAGCCCCACATATTTCATTAGCAATTGCATCATGTAATTTGATTTAAATTTAATACAGTGTTTAGTAAATTTTGGCTTAAAGTAATTTTTAATATAAAATATTTAATTTTTTTAGTAATCCCTACAAGTAAAAAAAAATTAGGGATTGCGAAGGATAAGTTCGACATGATAAAAATAATTAGTAGTTGTAGACTGCTTTTTACTAACGGGCCGAAACTTCCTTTAAGTCCAACAAATAAGTTAGTACCCAAACACTTCATTAAGCCCTTAAAGTCAAATGTGACTGGCTTATTTAACAGCCGAATAGGTTCTAATGAGGTAAAATAAGTTACTTTTCTTTTATATAAAAGCTAGTGAAAAAATGAGAATATTATTAAATTATATATTAATTATTTTATATAATATAAATATTTAATTTAATGTGGTATTTTATTTTATTACTAGTTTCTTTTTATATTTTTCTATATGATATTATTTATATATTAATATTTATAAAATTTTATTATAAATCATACTTTTAAATAAATAAAACAGTTTGAAGAGTGAATAAATTGAGTAGAATTTGAGTAAGTAACAAATATTATAATCAGTGTAATAAAAAATTATATTTAGAATTTGAGTAGATATCAGATAATCGGTAAAATTTTATTAAAAATTGGATGGTTAGAATTTTTTATAAGTTTCATCTAGGGTAACCAAGATGATAAAAAAGTTCTCTTATTTAGTTATTATTATATTTAATATAGATGTAAATATTAAATTATAAATTATTTGTGCTAGATAATTTTGTTCGTAGGTTGTGTAAAGTGTTTAATAAATTACTACTTATAAGATATTAATTTTTTTTATAAATATTACAAAAAAATTAATTTAATAAAATGGTTAATTAATACATTAATTTTAAGTTGCAAATTCAAAATTAAAAACACAATTTTTAAAATAAAAATTATTAAAAACAAATAAAATATAAAAAGAAAAATTAGGTGAAGGAGAAAGGTAGGACACACATAAATATGAAAATCACAGTAGCAAGTAATAATAGGACAAATATGTAGAAGTGGTATCAGAGGCGCGGTATAGCCCACGCATTAAGAAACGAATTTAAGATCTGATCACCATCGTTAAATTTACTTGATTTCTTATCCCTTAAAATATTTTTGGCTTTCGATCGAAAGTTTTTTACTTTTAAGTGAGGGAAATTCGTGCACACCCGCTAAATTAAGAAACCTGCAACTTTCAGGTTTTCCTATAGTTTGAATTGAATTGAATTTGAATCATCAAGAACAGGAAATGGGGGGAAATGATAACATAATCTAATAGTCTCTCCTGAAGTGCATGAGGTAGCTGGATTCAAATTCGATTTGGTCACTGCAATCATTGTTCTATTAAGATCAGCCTCTTCAAGCTTATAAGCTTCATGAGCTTCGCATTCTGCAGCAAACGTACCTAGCCACACTTTTTTCTGCATAATTGGATCCTGAATTTCCACATCAAGTTTTCCGGCTTTTGTACGACAAACTCCTTTTATTTCTTCTCTCTCTGGTATGATCCTTGTTAGGAATTATGTAGTTTGATGTGTTAGATATGAGTTAGATGAAACTTATACAGAAGGGGTGAATGTATATATTGATTTGTTTTGAATTTGCTTTGGTGAATTGATTATGTTTTAAGGATTGGTAGCATAACTTGTTGTGTGTGTTTGATTAACAGTTGATAAGTAAAGAATTAAAGAACACAAACAAATAAACTTTCAATCTAATGTATTATTAGACTTGAAATTGCTACAATCTGAGTTTCAAGAATGAACCTGAGCTTCTTATTTTTGAAAGAAAACAATGTATGAAAATTATTCAACACACAGACTTGTGAAGCTGTACACTCTTACTAAATAGACAACATGTCTTTGGTGCACATGCATTCACAATCTGTTTTTCTATACCTAGAAACAGACAAAATTATTTTCCATTGTACACAATCTATTTCTAGCTAAGTTGTATGATTAGACAGTATGCTCCATTCTGCTTTCTTTCTTCTTCCTTTGCTTTGTTCTTCTTTCAAGCTTCATTGTAGACTTGTCATCTCACAAGTTTGACTGACTTGATTATGACAATGCTTCAAATTACTTGTCTTATACTTCTACACATTTTCTTGAAATAAGTTCAGTTGAAGCAGTCGAATATTCCATTCAAATCACTTCGAGAAGTCATAATGTAGACTTCTCGATTGACTACTCTGGAGACTTCTCAATTGGTTTTGCTTTGTTACTTCTCGATTGGCCTAGACTTCTCGATTGAATTGAGTTGTGATGACTTCTCGATCAGAGTAGACTTCTCGAATGACTTAGTGCCATTGACTTCTCGAGCAGCCTCAATTTTTATACTTCTCGAATGCTTCAAATGTTGTGTTAGGAAATAAATATTTATGTTGTCAGAGATTAACTGAACAGAGTTTATACTGACATCATTAGAGAATGAAGAAACTGTCGGTCAGAGTTTACTCTATCAGAGAATACTCAATCAAGGTTTACTCTAACGGAGAATGCTCAAATCAGAGAATAACAACCGACAAAGTTTACTATCAGAGTTTGTGAAGAAACAATCAAATCAGAGTATGATTAGGATAGTGAAGAAGGAATCCAAATATAATTCTATTACCTTATTGAAACTATTCTTTTCATAATCTATTTTGTAATTGAATTGTAAATGTGTCTATATAAACACAGAGATAGGTTAGCATTATTGTAACTTTTCAAGTCTTATTTTTCATAACCTAGCAGTTCTTGAGAACAAAGAATTTCTTGAGAGATTTTTGTATTCAAGTTCATAATATCAATACAAAACAGTGTTTCTTTTCATACTTGTGTTTACAAATCAATTTACTTGATACTATTATATTCAACCCCCCTTCTATAATAGATATCTTTCTGGGCAAACAATTGATATCGGAGCAGGCAGTTAATTACAACTCAATGATCATATAAATATGTCTGGAAATAAGTACGAAAGCATCAAGATCCCAATATTGAAGAAGGCTGAATACCCTACATAGAGGGTGAAGATGATGATATTTCTGGAAGCAACTGATCCTGATTATTTAGACAGAATTCATACAGGTCAGTATCTACCAACCAAACTAGTGACATCTACAATTGTGGAAGGAATACAAGTCCCTGAATATTACACCTTGAAGGACAAGAAAGAATGGACCAATGAAGAAAAACTAGAAGTCCTCAAAGATGCAAAGGTATTGAATATTCTGCATAATAGTCTTGACTCTGTGATGTCTAACATGGTAATTACATGTAAAACTGCCAAAGAAATTTGGAATGCACTAGAGGTTCAATACCAAGGAACCAAGGAAATAAAGAAGAATAGAAGATCTGTGCTAATTCAAGAATATGAATATTTTGAGGTAAAATAGAATGAATCCCTCACAGATATTTTTGATAGATTTCTAAATCTATTGAATAACCCGGCTTTGGTAGATAAGGTGTATAACAATGAAGATTCAAACACCAAGTTTCTAAGGGCTCTTCCTGAAGAATGGGATCTACAAACAATTTTAATAAGAGATAGGGTTGATTTAGATGAGATGTTTTTAGATGAAGTCTATGGAAAATTAAAAACTCATGACTTGGAATTACAGCAAAGAAGAAACAGAAAGAGTAGCAAGACAAAATCTATTGCTTTGAATGTAGGCCAAAATTGAAGAACCAAAAGAACAAACCTTAAAAGCCTCAACAAGAAAAGGAAAAACTGTGATCAAAGAAAATAGTGAATCAGAGTTTGAGGCAAACTCTGATGTAAACTCTGATGATTCTTCAGATTCTGACATAATGGATATGGTTGTTATGATTGTCAAAGGCTTCAAGAAAATGAAATATAGGAAGTACAGAAAGCAAGGGAACTTCCAAAAGAAGCAAGGAGAATCAGACAAGAAAGACAGATTCAGAAAAAGAGAAGACAGAGATGGAAAATCAAAAACTCTTGACAAGTCAAAGGTCAAGTGTTACAAGTGTAATAAGATGGGGCACTTTGCTACTGAGTGTAGAAGCAAGGAATCTGGAAAAGCACTCATCATATCAAAGAAAGATTGGATGGATTCCGCAGTTTCTGAAAAGGAAACAAATTATGCTCTCATGTCAAACTCTGATGCTCTCATCCTAAACTCTGACAAGGTACCGAACTTTGTCTTTAATTTTGATACTGAAAATATCTGTGAATTAAAATCTTTCCTTAGATCATTGCATGTTAGTTTTAAATCTCAGTCTTGAAAATGAAAGATTAAAATCTGATATACAAACTCTAACTGCTAGGAATAAGTCTCTTGAATCTGAAAATTCTAACATGCTTAGCATTAAGAAAGACTGTGAAAATGCCATACACATGCAAACTCAATTAAAAATTCAAGTTGAATATTTGAAATCTAAGATAGCTAAGGAAAAGGAGACTTTCATAGTTTGGACAAACTTTGACAAGAAATTTCAACAAATGCATTCTGAAAAGAATTGGACATCTGACTTAGGTTATGAATCTGATAAAGAAAAACACACTAAAACACACACAAAAGGAACATTGAGTGAACTTGTGAAATTTGTTAGAACTAGTAATGACAAGAAAACTACATCTGGTGAATGCTCTAATAATAACAAAGGTTAAAAGAATAGTGTGTCAGAAAATGAACCTGTCAATATATGATTACTTTCTCAGAAGCAACTTAAGAAAAAGTTGAAGGTAGTCACTAATAAGAACAAACCTAAAAAGGTTAAAAGAAATAGAAATGATAAAGTAGGAATTACTAAGGAGAATAACTATAAGTATATTCCTGATGCTCCTAGAAAAACCTGCTTTACTTGTGGTAATTTAAATCACATTTCCATTGACTGCAAACAATACAAAAAGAAGGAACCCGAGAGACCTAATTCAAAGGCTAGATAACAAACTAGATATAGACCACAAAATCCCTGTTTTCACTGTGGTAGTTTATGGCATTCTATTTATACATGCAAAGAATATCATAGTTTGTATTACAATTATTATGAACCATTGCCTCAACTGAAAATATCTCTAAAACATGCCGTCAAGCAAATTTATGTGATAAAATCTGATAAAAGAAAAGTAAACTATGACAGTATTAACTTTGAAGATGCAAACTATGATAATGTAAATTCTGTTAACATAAACTCTGATAAAAATACTTCTGCTGCAAGAGTTAACAAGCTTCAAAAGAAAGAACCTAAACTTGTTTGGGTTCCCAAATCTACTAATTAATTTACATTAAATGATTGCAGGGAAACAGGAAAAACATCCTAGTAATTGATAGTGGATGTTCTGCACATATGACTGGAAACAAATCCCTGCTTTCAAAGTTTGAGGAGAAGGTTGGACCAACAATATCTTATGGAGATGGTAATATAGGAAGAACACTGGGATATGACAATATTGTAATTGGAAATGTCATCATTGAAAATGTAGCTCTGGTTGAAGGACTCAAGCATAATCTGTTAAGTGTGAGTCAAATCACAGACAGAGGTTATTCTGTGGAATTTCATGGAACTCATTGTGAAGTAAAAAGCAAGAAGGATGGCAAAATAATTCTTATTGGTCATAGACATAACAACTTATTTGAAGCTAGCTTGGATGTAAACTCTTATAGTCCTTTAACTTGCCTACTTGGAAAGGCATCATCTTTGGAAAGCTGGAATTGGCACAAAAAGCCGTGTCATTTAAATTTTGGAAACATTAATGAATTGGTGAAAAAGGATCTAGTTATAGGTCTTCCAAAAGTTCAATTTCATCATGATGGACTCTGTGATTCATGTCAAAAGGCCAAACAAAAGAAGATATCCTGCAAGAGCAAAACATAAAAATTCTATTGATCAACCTTTTCATCTATTGCATCTTGATTTATTTGATCATGTCAACATTATGTCCATTAGAAAGAAGAAATATACTCTGGTGATAGTTGATGATTACACTAGATTTACCTGGGTATACTTTTTGTTGGGACAATCGAATCATGATGCTGCGTTTTATGATATGAAAACGAACGAGTTTGAATAGAAAATTAACCTTAATCGCTACGGCGCAAGCGATTCAAATCCACGTCTTCTACTGTATTCCCGTATTCACCTTGAGCGAAGTGTGGCCTTCGATCCTCCCAAGGTTGCCTCCCTTCTAGCTTTGAGATCTTGGAACCCTAGTTCTTGGTTGCCTCCTTGAACGGCTGCTCACAAAAACCCTAGTATTTCCAACTCATAGCTAGAAGAGAATAAGATGAATATATAGGCTACAATAGGGATCCTGGATAATTAGGTCGGGCCTTCCAATGACATTCTGGGTCAAGCCCAATGTCATTAAATATTAATTCAATCCACTAAAGAATTAATATTTGCACTACCTCTCCTAATGCCGTAATTTAATTATTTAATTCGGCTCCAATATTATTTGCTTATTAAATTCCCCATGTTTAAGATATCGAATGTCCATTAATTAAATTAATTTCTGATAATTAATTTAATCAATATCTTTTATCCTTGATCATCCACTCAACCTTATAATTATGCAAGAACAAATCTGTCTGCAGGACTAAAGCATAATTATCTTTATGAGCTTTCAAGAGGACATCATCACCCGAATATTTTCGGACACGGTTTCCTTTTATAGTCAATATCCCACTCTGTATGCAATGTCATTGTCCAAAACATAATATTGTGATTAACAAAAAATCACATCACATATGAATCAAAACATGTGCATTGCATACAAGTGTCAATCACTGTATCCGGATTAAGAACCTAAGCAATAATAATATTATAGAATCTTAGTTCTTCTTTATTATCAGAATAGAAGAACAATTCTAATATTTAAATCAGTGTCAATATACACAAAGCATACAAGTATTATTCAATAATCAAGATAGATTATTTCCAAATAATACTTCAGTCATTCCAGTGGTTTGTTTAACTCCACTTAAACTCTGAACATTTATTATATTATATATAGACACTGACAATCTAATCTTCTGTTATCCCATTTGATACTAGATTATCCACAATATATAATATACAAACAGTGTTAAAATACGCATTCAAGATTCTCAATAAAAAAAGACAATGTCATATACTTCAAACGAATAGTTCAGTGTACTCCCTAACAATCTCCCACTTATACTCAAGCTATTCTTTGAGTATATCAGTGTTATATTACAAGCAATCCACTACCAATTAAATAACTATTATGTGACCATACATCTGACTCCTATCGCCTCCACATGCTGCTCAAAAGCCTTAGCTGGTAAGCTCTTTGTGAAAGGATCTGCCCGGTTGTCCTTTGATGCTATATCAGTCACAATAATATCTCCTCGCTTAACGAATTGTCGTATAAGGTGATACTTACGCTCGATGTGTTTTGCTGCCTTATGGTCTCGCGGTTCCTTTACATTTGCCGCAGCACCAGTGTTATCACAATACACTGTCAAGCTCCTAGGCAAATTAGGTACCACATCTATGTCCAAAAGAAAGTTTCTGAACCATATTGCCTCTTTGGCTGCCTCCGAAGCTGCCACATATTCGGCTTCCATGGTAGAGTCAGCAACGCATTTCTGCTTTACACTCCTCCATATTACAGCTCCACCTCCTAAGGTAAACACATATCCCGAGGTTGATTTCCTCTTATCTCTATCTGCTTGGAAATCTGAATCGGTATATCCTAGAGGTAACAAATCTGAGGCCTTGTAAATTAGCATATACTCCTTAGTCCTTCTCAGGTACTTGAGTATAGCCTTTACTGCACTCTAATGTTCCTGTCCTGGGTTTGACTGATATCTGCTAACCATGCCCACGGCAAAACAAATATCAGGTCTCGTACATAACATTGCATACATTAAGCTTCCGCATGCCGAAGCATAGGGAACCGCTTTCATGCTCTCTATCGCCTCTGGTGTCTTAGGACACTGTTTCTTTGATAGAGCAACTCCATGTTTATAAGGTAGGTTACCCTTCTTGGAGTCCTGCATGTTAAAACGAGCCAATACCTCATCAATATAGGGCTCTTGGGATAAAGCCAACATCCTTTTCTTGCGATCCCTTATAACTTTGATCCCAAGGATGTATGCCGCTTCACCTAAGTCCTTCATTTCGAACTGTTTGAACAACCATGCCTTTACCGCTGATAACATCCCTACATTGTTTCCAATGAGTAAAATATCATCTACGTATAGCACTAGAAAAGTCACTGAACTACCCTCACATTTCTTATACACACACGACTCGCTTGGACATTGATCAAATCCGTATGTCTGGATTACCTGATCAAAGCGAATATTCCAATACCTAGAAGCTTGTTTAAGTCCATAAATGGACTTCTTAAGCTTACATACCAGATGCTCTTGGCCTTCCTTAATGAATCCTTCTGGTTGTTGCATATAGATGATCTCATCATCAAGACTCCCATTTAGGAAAGCTGTCTTGACATCCATTTGCCAAATCTCATAATCGAGATGAGCTGCTATAGATAAAAGAATCCGGATCGACTTTAGCATGACTACTGGCGAAAAGGTTTCCTCATAATCGATCCCTTCTTTCTGAGTATACCCTTTCGCAACAAGTCTTGCTTTCCAAGCTTTTACCTTTTTGTCAGATCCTCTTTTTCTCTTGTAGATCCACTTACATCCAATGGGTTTTACACCTTTGGGTGGTTCCACGAGCTCCCAGACTTGATTTGAATACATAGATTCCATCTCAGATTTCATTGCTTTTTGCCATAGATCTGCATCTTTGTCTTGCAGTGCTTCCTCGTATGTCATGGGATCCTCATCATGTTCCTCAGAGACCAAGTCCGAAGACTCTCCCAATAACATGAATCTACTGGGTTTACGAATAACCCTCCCACTACGACGAGACACCGGTGTGGTATTAGTGATAGGTTGTGTGTTCTCTTGTGGCTGTTCTATTTGTACTATTGGCATTTGTTCATTATTTGTCTCTCCCACTAGTTCCTCTAAAACGACACTGCTCATGGGTTTATGGTTCATCATATAGTCCTCCTCTAGGAATCTAGCATTGGTACCAACAATGACATCCCGATCCTTAGGACTATAAAATAAATATCCTTTCGTTCCCATGGGATAGCCTACAAAAAGCCTTACTTCTGTACGAGATTCTAACTTAATCACGTTCTTGTTCAACACATGTGCTGGACAACCCCATATCCGAATATGTCTTAGACTAGGTTTTGAACCAGTCCACAATTCTTTTGAAGTCTTAGGAACTGACTTAGAAGGAACTAAATTCAAAAGATAAGCTGCTGTTTCTAAAGCATGTCCCCAAAACGACTTGGGTAATTCTGAATAACTCATCATCGATCTAACACTCTCCAAAAGAGTACGATTCCTTCTCTCCGCTACACCATTCTGTTGGGGTGTTCCAGGTGCAGTCAACTGAGACATGATCCCATTCTTTGATAAATAATCCCTAAATTCTCCAAGCAAGTATTCGCCACCACGATCTGATCGTAGTGACTTGATACATTTTCCATGTCGCTTCTCCGTTACAGTTTTGTACTCCTTGAACTTGTCAAAGCACTCTGATTTACGGCGCAACAAATAAATGTATCCATATCTAGAATAATCATCAATAAAAGTGACAAAATATTCATAACCACCTCTTGCTTGAATATTCATGGGTCCACATAAATCAGTATGAACCAATTCTAACACTTCTTTGGCTCTATTCCCCTTTGCCTTAAAAGGCCTAGTGGTCATTTTACCTTCCAAACAGGATTCACAGACTGGAAATGGCTCCACTGCCAATGAGCCTAAAGGCCCATCTACTACCAGTCTTTGAATCCTCCTCAAGTTAATATGACCTAATCTTAAGTGCCAAAGATATGTTTGGTTCAAAGAAGAAGGTTCCTTTCTTTTAGTAGTGATAGAAGATGTGTTATTTAATACCCTATGTTGTAGTTGCAGTGCAGGTTGATTAGGAGTGATTATGTATAAATTGTCTTGCAATGTACCAGAACATATAACTAGTTTATTCCTCATAATTGAAACATTATGATCCAAACAAACATTATAACCATCCAAAGCAAGTTTAGAAACCGAAATTAAATTCCTTCTAAACGAAGGTACATAAAGACAATTGTTCAAAACCAAATTCCTATCATCACCAAAAGATAAATTAACATCTCCCACTGCAACTACTGCTACTTTCGTAGCATCTCCCATGAACACATATATCTCGCCATCTCTAAGCATTCTGGATTGCTGGAACCCCTGCATAGAATTACAAACATGATCAGTGGCTCCTGTATCTACACACCAAGTGCTCGTAGATATAGCCGCTATATATGTTTCTGTAACTAGAGAAAGAGACATACCAGTATTGTTTTTCTTCTTAGGAAGAGGACAATCCTGTTTCCAGTGACCCGACTGCTTGCACCTGAAGCACTTGCCCTTGGGCTTTTTCACAGCACCACCTTGAACTCCCACAGCTTTCACAACTTTCTGTGTCTGAGCCTTTTTCTTCTTCTTGGCTTTCGGCTTAGAAGAAGAAGGTTTCTCAGCCACATTGACTTGAACACTCTGCTGAAAAAGTCCTTCAGCTGCCTGAAGTTCTGTCAGAAGTTCCGCAAGACTATACATTCTTTTGTTCATGGTGTAATTCAAGCGGAACTGTTCAAAACTTTTGGGTAAACTCATAAGGATGATATCGATCTGGGTTTCCCCATCAACCTCAGCACCAAGGATCTCCATCTCATTTAGATGTGACATCATCCTGAGAACATGATCCCTTACAGGTGTCCCTTCAGCCATCTGAGTGTTCATTAAAGCTTTCATTGCTACTTGCCTTGCAGCCCTATTCTGATCTCCAAAAAGTTCTTTGAGATTAAAGAGCATATCTGAAGCAGTGGCCATAGCCTGATGCTGATGCTGCAAAACACCTGACATTGCTGCCAGAATGTAACATCGCGACATCTCATCAGCCTTAATCCACTTCTTATAATACTCCTTCTCAACTTCAGAAGCATTCTCAGCAGGCTCCTCTGGCTTGGGTTCATTAATGCAAAATTTGTACTCCTCAGCAGTCAACACAATGTCCAAATTACGTTTCCATTCAATATAGTTAGGTCCAGTAAGTTTGTTATCCTTAAGTATGGTAAAAAGTGGATTAAAGCCCATTATATCCTGAGAATCATACATATAACACATAATTAGAGGGTGTTTAAAAAAATTGGTTCCTCTAACAATTATTTAAAATTAAAACACCAACACTTAAACACCATAGGTTTCCGGTATGCCACGTTGGGTGACTTATATACCACCTAAATTTATTTAAATGTTACTTCGGTCCTACTACTAAATAATTAGTCACGTTAGGGTGATCTATATTATTTTTCATAGCTAAGTGTATACCATTATTAAATCTTAAATTAATAATAATAATACCAGATGCGCCTTTTGACTATGATAAATTCTTGCTCCCAACAATAAGATACTACTAAAATTACAAATCTAAAGAGTATTCAGACTGACTGGCCAGGCCGGTGGAAGCATTGCCAAGAGGCTAACCACTTTTCTAGACACCAATCTAAATGGCCAGGTAAGCTGCACGCTTTCCTAGACACCAACGCAAGAATACTCAAAGATGTGTTATTTTAGATTCTCTTCCTAGTTGAGCGTGAAAGCTATCAAAAAATAGGGTATCCTTTTATTATTTGAATTCTATGAAACTTAGTACGCCACGTTGGGTGACATATGTACCTTCCAATATTCATAATTAATTTTAGAAGTTTGTTCTAGTAATTTCCATAATACTCTAGACACCATAAATTACATGCCACGATGGGTGACGTATACATAATTTATATTCGACTTAGTGTTAAATTACATACAAACAATAATGGAGACCATGGGATTTAATACCAAATTAATTCCCTCTCCCACTTAGTATTTTACTATGAGGATTTTATCTAGATGCATCGTCCTATATTATTTTTTCGCAGTCCACATGTATCATAATAACAATACATATAACACATAACATAGCAGCATACTCATCATGATTAAAGCATAATAAAACAGCCCTATGTCCATGTCGTTCTAGCATGCGAATGGTTAGTATCACATGGCATAACAAACAAACATGGAACACATAGTAGTAATAATCAAGATCAGCAAACATTATGTAAAACATAATAAAATACATCCACTATTATGGCCCCGAAGAATAATCTTCAAAATCATCCATCGATAAATTTTCGAAAATCTTCAGCCGCCTGTTTGACTGCTTAAACGAGCTCAGAATGGCTTGAAAAATATGGAGATGGTTTCCATCACAGCCTGTAGGTCTCGTTCTGCCGTTTCCGAAAAGGTATTATTCGCCCCAATCGGATATCGTATGCAAAATCTGTAGCCAGAACAGCGAAGCAGCCACGAAAACAGCATATAGCAGCGGAAGAACTCTGTTTCTGGCATCTTCGTTGATCAAACAATTACATACGACAAATACAACAGAAAAATCTATTCTATTACATCAGATCATAATCTAAATTGAATACAATTCGAATTACAAGATTACAATCAAAATAGAAATCAAAAATTAAAACTAATCATGATCAACCCTCATGATTTAATTTACAACCACGATAAACCACGTGGGATCCAAAAACATAATTACAACCATGGCCATAATAGTGGATAACAACCTGCATCAAAAAAACAATACAAACCCACCACTATATACATACATAATTACGACATGGACATCATATCATATAACGCAGAACCCTAGAACCTGGCTCTTGATGCCAATTGTTGGGACAATCGAATCATGATGCTGCGTTTTATGATATGAAAACGAACGAGTTTGAATAGAAAATTAACCTTAATCGCTACGGCGCAAGCGATTCAAATCCACGTCTTCTACTGTATTCCCGTATTCACCTTGAGCGAAGTGTGGCCTTCGATCCTCCCAAGGTTGCCTCCCTTCTAGCTTTGAGATCTTGGAACCCTAGTTCTTGGTTGCCTCCTTGAACGGCTGCTCACAAAAACCCTAGTATTTCCAACTCATAGCTAGAAGAGAATAAGATGAATATATAGGCTACAATAGGGATCCTGGATAATTAGGTCGGGCCTTCCAATGACATTCTGGGTCAAGCCCAATGTCATTAAATATTAATTCAATCCACTAAAGAATTAATATTTGCACTACCTCTCCTAATGCCGTAATTTAATTATTTAATTCGGCTCCAATATTATTTGCTTATTAAATTCCCCATGTTTAAGATATCGAATGTCCATTAATTAAATTAATTTCTGATAATTAATTTAATCAATATCTTTTATCCTTGATCATCCACTCAACCTTATAATTATGCAAGAACAAATCTGCCTGCAGGACTAAAGCATAATTATCTTTATGAGCTTTCAAGAGGACATCATCACCCGAATATTTTCGGACACGGTTTCCTTTTATAGTCAATATCCCACTCTGTATGCAATGTCATTGTCCAAAACATAATATTGTGATTAACAAAAAATCACATCACATATGAATCAAAACATGTGCATTGCATACAAGTGTCAATCACTGTATCCGGATTAAGAACCTAAGCAATAATAATATTATAGAATCTTAGTTCTTCTTTATTATCAGAATAGAAGAACAATTCTAATATTTTAATCCCGTTCAATATACACAAAGCATACAAGTATTATTCAATAATCAAGATAGATTATTTCCAAATAATACTTCAGTCATTCCAGTTGTTTGTTTAACTCCACTTAAACTCTGAACATTTATTATATTATATATAGACACTGGCAATCTAATCTTCTGTTATCCCATTTGATACTAGATTATCCACAATATATAATATACAAACAGTGTTAAAATACGCATTCAAGATTCTCAATAAAAAAAGACAATGTCATATACTTCAAACGAATAGTTCAGTATACTCCCTAACACTTTTTACATAAAAAGGATGAAACTGTAGAGATAATTTTTGATCACATTACAATGATTGAAAATGAATCACCACACAAGGTAAAGAATTTAAGGAGTGAAAATGGAATAGAGTTTAAGAACTCTGCAATAGAGGAAATCTGCTCAATAAAAGAAATTATTCAACAATTCTCAGCACCTGGCACACCTCAACAAAATGGTATAGTTGAAAGAAAGAACATAACTTTAATTGAAGCTGCCAGAATAATGTTAGAAGGAGCAAAACTACCTACTTATTTTTGGGCAGAAGCTGTGAATACTGTATGCATTACTCAGAATTGCACTTTGATAAACAAACATGGAATGAATCCATATGAAACTTTAAAGGGAAGAAAGCCAAATGTTAAATACTTTCACATCTTTAGAAGCAAGTGTTTTATTCTCAAAACACATCCTTAACAATTGAAGAAGTTTGAACTTAATGCAGATGAAGGAATTTTTATTGGTTATGCAACAACTTCTAAAATCTCTTCAAGGGCATTCAAATTATTTAATCTAAGGACAATGACAGTCATGGAATCAATCAATGTCTCTTTTGATGAAGGAAAAATAGTTGGATTACATGATGAAGATGCTCAGGAAACTCTGAGATTTGAGAATGAATTGAAGAACACAAATTCTGTTAAAATAAACTCTGATGAGTTAAACTCTGTTAAACCAAACTCTGATGAGTTAAACACTGTTGAACCAAACTCTGATGAGTTAAACACTGTTGAACCAAATTCTGGTGAGTTAAACACTGAATCCTTAAACTCTGATTCAGAAATGATTGAAATAGAAATTGAAGATTCTGCACATGTTATTGAACAAATACTGATATTAGAGAACAAATCTCAGTTATTGAAATATCAGAGTCTGACCAAACTGTAACGATCGAGACATCTATATATATTTAATTAATATGAGATACATTATTTATGTTCTCTAATGTGATATGATGTGGTATGTGGTCATTTTATATGTCTAGTTGACTGCCTGTTTGACCATAATGTGCTTAAGTGCCTTATTAAAGCGATTAATTGATTTTTCATGCTAAATTGAGTAACTGTTTGATTTTTATAAAATTATTGGTATGTCCAATAATTATGAAATTATATATGTAGCTTCTATTTGATTTTAGAGACTTTCTAAAAATGGTTGTGTGATTTAATTCAGTCTCAATATTTTTATATGATTTTCTCAGTCCTGTTTTATCCTGAAAATATTTCTCTTCTAAATTCCATATTTAATTATTGGAATGTCCAAAAATCATGAAATCTTTTCTAAAATGTTTTTTATATATTCGGAGACTTTTTAAAAATAAAATTTTATTTTATTTGAGCCCTAAAATAGTTTTAAGGATTTTTCTACTCTTAATTCTATTTAAAGTGCCTAAACTTCCCCGATTTTTATTTAATTATTTATTCATCAGAAAATTATTTTAAAAATATGGGCGAGCTTCTAAAATCGTGTTTTGTATTTTAAAAATATAAAATTTATTTTTGTACCCATTTTCCTATCAAATACGAATTTTTAATTGTTTTAATTCAGAAAATTAGCAGTTGTGAAATTACCATTTTACCCTTGGCTTTATAACAACAGCATCGCCTCTTTTCTTCCTCATTTGCTCTGTGTCTTAGTTTGTAGGTCAGTAGTTTTCTCCTCCCGGCGATTTTACTGTTTCTCTTGATTATCATGTCTATTGTTAGTAATTTCTTTGAGTTTTACTAGTAATCAAGTCCTAGATGTGTATACAATTCGTTGTTCTTGAGTTAGTATATATACATATATGTATCTTTGTGTGTTGAACATTCCGAGTGTATATGTGATTGGGGTATGAGATAGAGTTGCATGCAAAGCTTGGGTCTGATTTGTTTCATCTTATATAAGTCGTAGTAGTTGATTTACGGAGTTTAGCAGCTGTGGCTTTGAAATTGGACTTGATTGAGCCATTTTCGTGAGCTACAGTCGCCGGTGATGAGCTCCGGCGAGCCGGCGACCATGCCTTGCTACGATATGGGTAGTGTGTTTGATTATTGGTGGCTGTGAGTTTTTATTTTGAGTGGATGATTGTTGCATGTTAATGTTTTGAATCTTCTGGCCCTAGTTTGTATTTTCCGATTTAAAGTCCTTGTTTTATTCGGTTGTTCTTGAATTGTTGGTAGCTGATTGCAGTTAGGTTATACAATGAACTTAATTATTTGGCTGTCTAGACTTGCATGTTGAAAATTTTGATTTTTTCTGACCATAGCTTGCAAGGTGTTCGATCGGTAGTTGAAGTACATATACATATATAATGTTGTTGTTATTAATCGAAGCCTTATGACATGTTAGTGCTTAGTTGTTAATTTATAGTTGCGGATATTGTGATACATGATAGTCGAATATGTATATATGTGTAAGCTAGTATTTGGTTAGCAATTGAGTTGAGATTAATTGTTAATTGCTTCAAGTATTCGAATAAACATATGTCTTTGTTTGGGCAAGTTTGTTTTGGTGAGCATTTGTATTAATTGGGTCGGTTGTATTCCGACGGATAGCTCGATATACAAAGGAGATGCTGCCGAACTTTTTCCAAACTAACGATCTTTAAAAGGTTAACGGCACATCATCCTTGTATAGGTAGCTATTGGTTGAGAATAGTATAGTATTGTATGATTGAGTAAGTGATTCTTTTGCTAGTGTCAATGTATGATATGAGATATGTGAATCGTCAACTAGTGGATATTTGAGTAGCTGAACAAGATTGACGGATGTATGATATGTGCTATATACTTGTTATGTGATATACATTTTTATTGTATATGTTAAGGGATTACAGTAACGAAAGGGTAGAATAGTTAGACGTTAAAGAGAACGTCGAGAGTGTATAAGATACTGATACAAGACTATTTATGTGTAGCTACGAAGGACATTGAGGTGAAAGACAAAGGGAAAGCTAAAGTAGAGAGTTAGTGTTGGTGTAGGGAGATCTACCTGTTCAGCAGCTGTAGCATTTCTTTTTGAGGCAAGTAACTACTGCCTAACCTCTTTAAACTTAAGCACCGTTTTATGAACTGTTTTATGACCCTGCGACTATTTTACTTTATCTCAACTGTTTTAAGTTACAGCCTGTCTTACTTTAACTGTTTTATTTAAACTGCAACCTTATACCAGTTTTGATTGTACCTTAAACTTTTCAATCCCTGAACTGCTACTGACAGCTTATAAACTGTTTTTAAAATCTTAAACCATTAACCTTGAATTGTGACTTATATTTTCACCCTTTCCTTAACTATGTTTACTTGAACTGTAACCATAAAAGTACCCTATTGCTATTGCCTAACTACTATTATAATCAGATGCCTTGCAATTCAAAACATCTTGTTATACCTGTGAAATTGACCCTGCAACCTGACTTTACTACTATAGCTTGATTTTGATCCCTAATTTCTGATTTCTGCTTACTTTACTACAACAGAGACTTGTTTTGAAACTTATCTTGGAATAAAATTTACCTCTGTCTAATAACTTTTAAAATGGATTTAAGTATGAAATCCGACTTTCAAGAAGTCCTTTTTCATCAAATGATTTGGTAACTTTTAAAAAGAAATGGTGTTGATATTATAGGAATTCCGATCAAAATGGTTTCTGCGGATTCCTATAGGTTAGAGGCGTAAGAGGCCGAGTGACGCCGGTCCAGCACTTTTTATGTAAAGACTATAATGAGATAGTCAATGGCTATAATGAGATAGCCCAAGGCCAATGGCAATAAGTGCCTTTATGAGTACTCCTTATGTCCAGAGGGACTTCGGTCCGTTATAGGGACTTTACGTGGCTGATCACCCGTATTGTCCGGCGTTGTGAGAAAACTCCAATCAAAATGATTTGTTTTTAATAAGTAAAGGTCCTAATGAGAGGATAGTGAAAAAAGAGGATGAAACTGAAGAACTTGAAACCATTAAAGATTCTGAACCTTGCATTCAAACTGAGCCAAATGGAACAAAGTACTTCTTGTTCAAGAAAAATGGAATGAAGAAGAAAAAAGAAATGTCAAAACTGAAAAGGAACAATTCTGACATAACCAGAAAAGTCTTTTCTAGGATTAAAAGATCCACTTTCAAATCAAACAAGAAGGCTTTGAAGATGATTCAAGATGTTCTGATGGAAAAATTGGCAGCAGAGTCTATGCATGACACTGACATACTGAAAGGCTTTCTAAAGAGAATAACGGTGTTCGTGTTTTCAAAGAGACAATCACTGGCCTTTGAGTCAATCTCAAAGACAAATTCAACTGAATTTCTCACAGAAGTTTTGAAGAAACTAGAAGATCTACCTCCTGTCAACACTCTTGAAGTTGAAGCTAAGGATTTGGTCAAAGCAAGGTTAGAAGAAAAGGAAGAAGAGCTAAGAAAGCACTACTCCGAGACAAGATCCAAGAAGAAGCAAGACACAGTACAAATAAGCAGAAGATCATAGAAATATTTGTCCAGGCTAAAGGAACAAACTTCTCTTGTATTTGTAAAGAAATCTGGAAATGTAAAATACAATCCAGAATGTAATTAATATTATTTCCTGTCTTTCTGCACTTTACTTTTTCTTGTAAGTATCAGTTGAGCTATCCTCTCACAGGATTTGCCTCGAACTCTAACAACCAAATAAGGGGAGATTGTAAAGCATAATGTAATGTAATATATAATAGTGATAATGATAACTCAACTAAGAAACAAGGACAGTCAAATAATACTAATATGCAGCACAGGAATCCAGAAGGACATGTAAACAAGAATCATGCATACATCATTGCAGAGCATTCAAGATGAAAGGGTTACTGAATGGCAGCGAAAGAAGTTCATTAATATGTTTAGGCCTCAGCAACAAATAAGAGTTCAGAAGATTTCATACTAAAGACAGTGTAATGATTTAAGTAAATGTCAAAGGGTTTCAGTGATCAGAAGCAATGTAAGAGTCCAAGGTTAATCAGCTGAAACAGAACAAAAGTCAAGGAAATTCAATTCAGTGTTAGTCGTTTGTGAATCAGACCAGTGCACTAAGCGTTAGCACAACAAGAAAAGAATTGTCTTGTTTAATCAGAAGAAAATCAGTTGATCAAGTCAGAAGAGTGAAAACCAAGTGGTAAATACTTCAAGCACGTCAAAAAATTGTTTAAGGCAAGAATTACTACATTTGGTGGCTCTTGTACTCTTGAAGTACTCTAGAGGCACAACAAAGAGGCAAAGGCACAACATAAGTCTACATTGGCTCAAGGAAACATAATTCTGAGTTTCTTAGTACTATGTGGCACTTACACACTGCAACTAGAGTGTAGGCACAACAGATCAAGTACAAGGTGCAATAAACATGTCACTAGGCGCAAGGAAACTTATGGTGTTCATTCTAAGGCATTTGTAGCACCTATACAGGGGAACAACTATATAGGCGCAACAAAACTAATCTTGTAAGCGCAACAAAGCTCCAAGGCGCAACAAAGCTTTTATGTGGCACCTACACACTACAATCACTCTTGAAGCGCAACAAAAGACCTAAGCCATTATTGGAAAATCAATTCATTTGGTTTCCAAAAGTCTACACAAATATATATGGGTTTAATTCGAAGGCATTAGTTTGCATCTTCTTCAGTAAATACAATAAACTTACGAGAGCTCCATTAAAGCCAAGCATTAAACACACACCTGTATTGATTGTTGTAATATTGATTAAACCCACAGAAGCTAATCTCTTGACCAGAAGTGTAGCACCTCAGGGATTTAATAACATATCTTTATTTCCCAGAATCGTTGTGTTTCATTTACTATCATTTAAATATCTCAAGAACACAAACACTTAATCCGTAATTAAATGAAAAATCAACCAACTTCATATTCAACCCCCCATTCTATGATGATTTTGGACCTAATAACCTAAGAAAATTATGAAGGAGATATCTTATGAAAGAGTAAGGCAGCAAACAGAGGAAGTAAGAAAAGAAATGGAAGCAAGGAAAGCTAAATCATCTTCAGAATCTCAAAATTCAAAGCTCTTCACAAGGAAGAAGAAGAAAAAAGTATCTTTTGGCCAAGACCAATAAGAACCTGCCTCTTAAAGTGAGGTAGCGGTCATTTATAGTCCAGGCACACAAGAACCTTCAACACAAGGAGTTGAAGCAACCACACGTGAAGCAGATGAAGCCAGCAGAGATCAGGGGTATAACACACAAGAACCTTCAAGTCAAAGGGTTGAAGCAGTTGTTAATGCCCCTGCCACACAAGAACCATCCAATCAAAGTTTGGATGCAGGCACAACATCTATCAATGAAGACCTTGCTGTTGCTGATGCTAAGGAGATAAACTTTGATGAAGTTCCTATAACAATCTCTGATGCTATCTTGGTGCAACCAATTTCTGCACAGCCTATAGAGACTCCTTCCACATCAACGAATACTCAAGGTATAAACTCTAACTTTTCTTCAGAATTTACATTCTCTTATTTGATAAGTTTAGAATTTATATTTCCTACCTTTACTGTTGGGATGACCATGGATAGCCCTAAAAAGAGTACTCCTATTCATGTGACTACAGTCCTCCTTTCTCAGCCACCTCTTATTTCTGTAAGAAACTGTGATTTGAACCTTTCATGTGAGAATGAGGTAAAATGTGTGAAAAGTAGAATTAATAATAAGAGACAGATACTGAATCTGGCAAAAGGAGAGGTAGAATTGAGAAAGAAGTTAGTTACTTCTAGTTAGCAAAATCTAACTATTAAAAGTTATGATATGTGTGATGTGAGAAGTAATGAGATTACTTTAAAAGAAAAGAGTGATTTAAGATGTTCTGTTACTTTTGCAGGTACTCAAAGTTTATCAGTCACCACAAACTCTGATATGCCAATCTCTGATAAAGCTGATATCTCTGATGGGGATAACATAAACTCTGATGATGAGCCAATCTTTGAGGATGAAGAAATTACAGATCTATCTATTCCATTCACACAAAGATACAACTCTAAGAGATGGCCGCATGACTCTTTTGATGCTCTTGACATATTGAAGATGAGTTATCCTGATTATGTTGTTGTTGAAAATTTGAAGGGTGAAATAGAATCTGCCCTTGACAATGAAGGAATAAGGAAGGAGAGTAGCAAGGATAATCCATATACAACTGATGTTCTAAACTCTCATAGACAATCCATCTGGGATATGTCTTGGAAATTTCCTAAAGAAGAAATCTCATGGCCCCATGTCCATGAATTGATAAATAAAGCTGACAAGGAACTAAACTCTGATGAAATGAAGACTGTTTTAAAGGTTACTACTGTATTGTCCAAGGGACTTCAGATTGAAGTTTGTGAGTTAAAAGAATATGTAAACAAGACCTCTGCTTCTGTTCAAACTGGTGTTAAAACATCTCAACATGCTCTAGAATTATAGCTCAAGAATGTTTCAGCAAAACAGGAAGCTTTGGAAGTCAAGGTTGATAATCTTTCCACTACTGTCAATTCTATACAGAGCATGCTACATACAATTGTTGAAATTATCACAGTCAGAAAAGGCAATGATGTCAGAAAGGGGGAGAAGGTGTCAATAGACAAATGCAAGGAGGATGTTATTCAAAAATTTGACAAACCTGATGATGAAGATCAAGGGAGTCATAAGGATGGAAAGCAAACTCTAATGCAATAAATTCTGATTGGACAAACTCTGACAACTTCTCAAACTCTGATGACATCAAAGTCTAGGATAAACTTTGACAACCAAACTCTGATAAATGCACACATGGAATTGGCAAAAATGCTTGAAGAAGAAGAGAAGCCTGAAAAGATTAAAGAGTAAAATTTGAAAGATGCAGAACTGGTAAGAAAACTCTTTGAAGAAGAAAATCCAGGAATGGATCCAGTTACTGTTGAAGAAGAATTGAAGAAATCTGGTACTGATAATGCTCAAGTCCAGAAAAAAAGAAAGTATGTGAAGAAAGCTCTAACACAAAAGAAGGCACCTGCTCAACAAAAGAAGATTGCATCAATGCCTGTCCAAGTCAAACCTCTTGATACTCCTAAGAAAATTGCTCAGTAAAAGCCTACTCCAGAAATCCAAATAAGTTCAACTTCAAGAATCCAGCAAAAAGCTCCAGCAAAACCAAAATCTCCTCTCACTATGCCAGGAACAACATTTCTCCCAGGTGGTTCAAGTTTTGATGATGAGGAAGAAGAGAAACAATAATCTTTGATCAGAAAGAAAAGGTCTGATCTTCTGTGGACCGAAACTTATACTCTGACCCTCAATGCCAGACTTGGTAAAAATAAGGGTGGTATTGGTGATCCTCAAGCCAAAGTCTACAGGGGTGAAGCCAATACTTTCAGAGATCCTTTTTCATTAAAAGACAAGCCTAAGGAAGATTTGTCACAAGAATATCTTGACAGGTTAATCTCTGTAAACATAGTGAATGCCATTTTTGATGGTGCACAAGCAAAGGAGAAGCTTCTATATTTTTTGGAGAATGGAAGGGTTTTAAAAATTGCTGAAGAAGATCTAATCCACAAGGCATCTAAAGAACTTGAACATGTTCTTTATCTATTCAATGATGAAAATGAAGCCACTTCCAGATGGGTGGAGATTGTAGAAGGCATTATAAATGAGAAGAATAAAAGTGAAAGGCTTTTAATGACAAACTCTGAGGAATATAAGCCAATCTATGTACTTGAAGATGACACTAAGAAAGCCATGACAAAAGAAGATGCAAGGGTCAAGATGGTGTTAGGAATTCCTACACTAATTTTAAACCCTGATGGTAAAAAGGCCTGTTGCATTCTCTTAGATGAAAGAATGTAAAGATCATCAATTTATGCTCTGAGGGCTGCTATATTTCAAATCGATGATTCTTCTGAGCATATGAAAGAATTGAAAAAGAAGCTTAGTGAATTACTGAAGAATGCTGAGGAAAAACTACTTAATCAATTTCAGAAAGAAGACTTCTCATATAGAAGAATCTAAGTCAAGAAGGAAAACACTAACTTTGATGTATTTGTCAATATTTCTGACATCATAAGTAAAAATTATGTTTTACTTCATAAAGCATAAATTGAGGGAGATTGTTAGGAAATAAACACTGATGATGTCATAGATTAACTGAACAGAGTTTATGTTGACATCATCAGATAATGAAGAAGCTGTCGGTCAGAGTTTACTCTATCAGAGAATACTCAATCTGAGTTTACTCTAACAGAGAATGCTCAAATCAGAGAATAACAACCGACCGAGTTTACTAGCAGAGTTGGTGAAGAAACAATCAAATTAGAGTATGATTAGGAAAATGAAGAAGGAATCCAAATACAGTCTATTACCTTATTGAAGCTATTCTTGTTGGGTTCCAAGGCATAAAAACGCAGCGGAATTAACGTAAATATAACCAAAAATTCGGAACCCAAACCCAGGATCCGTGTATAAGCTTGGACAGATTATGGTGAAACAGAATTCTACCTTTTCTGGTCTTGACTTGCACGAACTCAACGGAGATCCTTGCTTGATGAATCACAGTAGTCCTTTGCTTCAAGAACTGCTCTCTAACGGTATCCACACGAACGTCGATTCGTCTAACGATCAGCGGAAATGGTACTAGCCAAAACAGCCATGAATTATCTCTTCTCTCTTGCTAGCCTCTCTTTTCTATGAGCTGCTAGGGTTTCTGTTGTAAAACGAATTCACAAGTCCTACTCTTGTAAACACATCATAATGTATTTATATGAGCTAGAGATAATGAGCCAAACCATAATCCATGGGGCTTCTTAAAAACCCATTCTGATTTTGGGTTTATTTATTAATCTGAATTCTAGTATGTTTATAATTAATCAAGTCTTACTTTATTAATTATAAATTCGAATTAATAATAATAACATCATTTAAATTCATAATTTAAATAAAGCTCCGTTTAAACGTTCTTTGTGTGTGACCCTCTAGGTTATTATTACGTTGGCAATAATTTTATTTTCTAATAATAAAATTATAAACAATGAGTGACATCTAGTAATACATCATTGCTACCCAAGTAATAATAATAATTGGTGATTCAATTAAACCTTTCGTGATTAATGTTTCTGTGTAATATAATCCCTTTAACCATATATATTATAGATTAAATTCGAGGCATGTATTTTAGTCATCCTCTACATCATTTAATCCGGGTTTACTTGATCTATGTGTTAGGTCCCGAAAGTATTATTGGGTTCCGAGGCATAAAACGCAACGGATTAAACGTAAATATAACGAAAAATTTCGGAACCCTAATGCAGGATCATGTATAAGATTGACAGATTATGGTGAAACGGAATCATACATTTGTCTGGTCTTGACTTACACGAACTCAACGGAGATCCTAGCTTTCACGACTTGTGTCTTCCTCTCGAAAGCACCTCTATGGTATCCACACGAGCACCTTCAAGAACGTCTCACGATCTTGATTACGGAATGGATGTACTAGCCTCCTTTGATGATTTCGAATTCTGCCTCTGCCTTTTCTCTCTGCCTTTTCTGCTGCTAGGGTTCGTTTTTCTTAAAAACTTAATACCTATTAACCCTACATTATCTATTTATAATGGTTGGTTAATAGGCCCATAATAGCAACCCATAACAGCAAAGTCTAACCCATGTAGGTTTAGAATTAAATAATAAAACCGAATTTTATTATTTAATTAATAACTAAGTCACACTTAATTATTAAGGGCAGAATTCAAATTCGAATTCGAATTTATATTATTTTAATTAATTAAGTCTCACTTAATTAATATAATAAAATTCAAATAATCATCAATTAATTTAAATCTATAATTTAAATTAACTATTCCTCTAAGTACTCTATGTGTGTGACCCTATAGGCTATTATTTAATTAGCAATAATTTTATTCTCCAATAAAATTATAAATAATGAGCGGTATCTAGTAATACATCATTGCTACCCAATTAAATAATAATTAAATCGTGATTCGATAAAACCTTTCGTGATTAATGTTTCTGTGTAATATAATCCCTTTAACCATATATATTATAGATTAAACTCGAGGCATGTATTTAGTCATCCTCTTCAACATTTAATCCGGGTTTACTTGATCCATGAGTAGACTATGAAAAACAAATCATTATTTGAGCATGGCCATGCATTTTATAGTCTCACTCAATCAAGAGGCCAATAATATCTCTCCTAATTATAGGAGGGTTAAATCCTTTATCTATCATTCATATTTCTCATACGACTCATGATATACCCGATGTTCACTTTTATCATCACCCGGTCAAAAGTGACTTTTAATGTAGTCAAAGTATATTAATCCTCATACAGAAATATAATGATCTCAAGTCAAAGGATCATTACACCATTATCACTGTGAGTCTTTCTTATGACTTTATTAAACATGAAGAATCTCACTATGGGTCTGTCCAGTACCATGTACCTATGTGTTGACTTTAGTATCCCCATACTTATAACCAATGAGATGTGGTTATCTGTCAAACAACATACTAGTCTATTTATGTATTATTATTGTCCTATAATAATAATACTCGACTAGGGACATTTAAGAATATGATCTATTATATAATCTCAAGTTCAAGTCATGTACTAAACTATACAATGTGTATCATGATTCTAAGGACATTTATTATGCTAACAAATATATCGCAGTATTTAAAGTCATAATAAATACGTTTATTGAATAATCAAATAACATAAAGGTCTATTAAAAGAAACATTGTATTGCCTCTAGGGCACCTACACTAACAATCTCCCACTTGCACTAGAGCCAATCTCCCATGTATCTAATACCCATGGAACTAGTGTGACCATCGTGCTTCGTCTGCGACAAGCCTTTGATCAGTGGGTCTGCAATGTTATCATTTGTGTGCACTTTACATATGTGTATGTCACCCCTTTCATTAATCTCTCGAATGAGGTGATATCTCCTGAGTATATGTTTGGTTCGGGAGTGAGCTCTAGGTTCTTTAGCCTGTGCAATGGCTCCATTATTATCGCAGTATAGATCAATGGGATCTGCGATCGATGGAACCACTCCCAAATCAGTAATGAATTTTCGAATCCAAACAGCTTCCTTAGCCGCTTCACAAGCTGCAATGTACTCAGCCTCCATTGTAGAATCAGCTACTGTTTCTTGCTTTGAACTCTTCCAACTTACAGCACCTCCGTTTAGACAAAACACAAAAACAGACTGTGATACAGTATCATCCCTGTCTGTTTGGAAACTTGCATCGGTGTAACCCTTTACAACTAGTTTCTCCTCTCCTCCATACACCAAGAATGAATCTTTAGTCCTTTTCAAGTACTTTAGAATATTCTTGACAGCCGTCCAGTGACCTTTACCTGGATTAGATTGGTATCTGCTCGTCATGCTTAAAGCATACGAAACATCTGGGCGAGTACATACCATCGCATACATGATGGATCCAATTGCTGAGGCATATGGAACCTTACTCATGCGGTCCTTGTCATCCAATGATTTCGGACACTGATCTTTAGAGATCGTTATCCCTTGAGACACGGGGACATATCCCCTTTTTGCATTTTGCATACCAAAACGATGCAAAACCTTATCAATGTATGTACTCTGACTTAGACCGATCATCCTTCTAGATCTATCCCTATAGATCCTCATTCCTAGAATGTAGGATGCTTCTCCTAAGTCTTTCATAGAGAAGTTGCTCCCTAACCAAATCTTAACAGCCTTGAGAGAAGGTATGTCATTCCCCATTAGTAGTATGTCATCAACATATAGTACTATGAATGCCACATGGCTCCCACTAACCTTCTTGTAAACACAAGGTTCATCTTCGTTTTGAACAAAGCCATACTCTTTGACTGTTTCATCAAAACGGATATTCCATCTCCTAGAGGCTGGCTTCAATCCATAAATGGATCGACGTAATTTACATACCTTGCTAACATTCCTTGGATCGACAAAACCTTCAGGTTGTGTCATGTACACATCCACATCCTCTTCGAGGATTCCGTTAAGGAAGGCTGTTTTGACATCCATTTGCCAGATTTCATAATCATGGAATGCTGCAATAGCAAGCAAAATCCTTATGGACTTGACCATAGCCACTGGTGAGAAAGTTTCATCATAGTCAATACCATGAATTTGTTTGAAACCTTTTGCAACCAGCCTTGCTTTATAGGTCTGAACATTTCCATCCATGTCAGTTTTCTTCTTAAAAACCCATTTGCACCCTATGGGTTTTACCCCTTCAGGTGGATCAACCAAAATCCATACTCGGTTTTCGAACATGGAATCCATCTCGGATTTCATGGCTTCTAGCCATCTCTTAGATTCTGGACTGTTCATAGCATCTTGGTATGTGAGAGGCTCATCTTCATCTATGAGCATCAAATCACCACATTGAGTCAAAAGAAATCCATATCTCTCTGGCTCATGGCGAATTCTACCAGTTCTACGAACAACCTGTGTTTGTTGAGCATTAT
The DNA here is from genome assembly GCA_028671895.1 of Oenanthe sinensis. Classification (NCBI taxonomy): domain Eukaryota; kingdom Viridiplantae; phylum Streptophyta; class Magnoliopsida; order Apiales; family Apiaceae; genus Oenanthe; species Oenanthe sinensis. The sequence goes on from CM053806.1 coordinate 27,439,363, forward strand.
CATTATCCTGCTCATGTTCCACTTCAGGTTCAATGCTATTTTGTGGTTCTCGATTTTCATCGAGGTCTATAGTTCTCCCCCTGTTTCTTTTGAAAACAAAATCTCTTTCCATGAAAACAGCATCTCGAGCAATAAACACTTTCTGCTCAGAAGGACTATAAAAATAATACGCCTTTGTTTCTTTAGGGTATCCCACAAAATTGCACTCTTCAGATTTAGGTCCAAGCTTGTCAGATACTTGACGTTTCACAAACGCCTTGCATCCCCAAACTTTCATAAAGCTCATGCCTGACCGTTTCTTCTCCCATATCTCATATGGAGTCTTTTGAACCTTCTTAGTAGGAACACGGTTAAGTGTGAAAGCCGCTGTTTCTAGAGCATAACCCCAGAAACTAATTGGAAGATCTGCATGACTCATCATCGATCGTACCATGTCCAACAAGGTGCGATTTCTCCTCTCTGAAACTCCATTCCATTGAGGTGTACCTGGCGGAGTGAGTTGTGATACAATACCACACTCCTTTAAATAATCTTTAAATTCAGTGCTCAAGTATTCTCCTCCACGATCAGATCGTAAGATTTTAATACTTGCACCTCCGCCAATTTGCTTTTCTACTTCAGCCTTGTATTCTTTGAACTTTTCAAAAGAATCAGATTTATTCTTCATAAGATATACATACCCATATCTACTGAAATCATCAGTAAATGTTATGAAGTAGTAGTAGCCTCCTCTAGCCATCACATGCATTGGGCCACATACATCACTATGTATTAGCTCCAGACGTTCAGTGGCCCTTTGACCCTTACCAGTGAAAGGGACTTTAGTCATTTTACCAAGCAAACAAGATTCGCATTCTTGGTATGATTCAAAATCAAACTTATCCAAGTATCCATCCTTATGTAATTTGGATATGCGTTTCTCATTTATATGGCCTAGACGACAATGCCAGAGGTATGTTTGATTTGAGTCATTAACTTTAAGTCGTTTGTTTTCTATATTACAGACAGGATTATCTAAGTCAAGAACATATAAACCATTAAACAAACGCGCAACACCATAGGTTAAATCATTCAAAGCAAAAGAGCAACTGTTGTCCTTTATTGTAAACGAAAAACCTTTCTTGTCCAAACAAGAAACAGAAATAATGTTTCTGCGAATTGCAGGCACGTAATAACAATTATCCAGTTCTAAAACTAGCCCAGAGGGCAAAGATAAATAATAGGTTCCTACAGCTGAAGCAGCAACTCTTGTTCCGTTGCCAACTCGTAGGTCCATTTCTCCTTTAGCCAATGTCCTACTTCTCTGCATTTCCTGCACATTTATACAAATGTGAGAAGCACATCCGGTATCCAATACCCAAGATGTAGAAATAGACAGATTGACTTCTATAACATATATACCTGAATTAGAAGCTTGCTCAGCCCTCTTCTTCTTCAGATCCTCCAAGTAAACTGAACAGTTTCTCTTCCAGTGACCAGTTTTCTTACAATAGTAACATTCACCCTTAGCGACCCCACCTTTAGGCTTTAAAGCCTGTTTGGGACCTGACTTTGGCTTGGGTGTAGAATCAGAACCTGTCTTCTTCTTACCCTTCCACTTGCCTTTCCCTTTGGCCTTACCTTTATTGCCCACCATCAGTATAAGAGCAGGTTCAGCCGTCTTCATGTTGGTCTCATATGTTCTCAACATAGCCAACAATTCAGTAGGTGTTTTGTCAAATTCATTCATGTTGTAGTTTATGATAAACTGGGTGAATTTGTTGTTCAAAGAATTCATGATTAGGTCAATACCAATTTCCTGAATAATCGGGAAACCCAAAGTATCAAGATACTCAATGTAACCAATCATCTTCAGAACATGTGGGCCAACTGGTTCACTTGCCCCTTGTTTGCAATTAAAAAGTGACTTGCTCGTGTTGAACCTTTCTTGACGAGTTTGGCTTGCAAACATGCTTTGCAAGTGCTCATAGATAGTATATGCATCCATATGCACATGCTGTCTTTGAAGCTCAGCACTCATAGTTGCCAACATAAGACATGCAACATCAGTTGCATCATTCTCATCCTTTGTGTGGGCCGCTCGTTCCTCAACAGTAGCTGTTAGGTCCTGGAGATCGTAGAGGGGGGGTGAATACGATTCCCAAATAAAAATCTGACTTTTATTTATTTTTGGGACAACATAAAAATTACTTTGGTTCAAACCCAGGTACTGTTCATCATCTTCTTCAACCTCAAGAACACCATTAAAATAACCAAGATAATGAACGGTAAATCATCCAAAATACACAACACAACAAGATCCAAGAATATAACTTTATATTCATTGAAGTGGGGTAGATGCTACAACAAGTTCAAGAACAAAAGCTCAAGAACACAACAAAGAAATGATTTTTGGCTCCTCTAAAAATATTACAAATTCTAGATCTAGGAGACAAAAATCAAACCTATCTTCTAAACAAGATTTAGCAATGTTTACAATAGAAGAATAGATGAGTGGTATGATAAAGAAAATCATGGCTCTAAAATATGAAAGGTCTAGTTCGGCCATGGGGGAGAGAAAATTAATTCTTTTTCTCTCTCCCCTTTTCTCTTCTCATCCGGATGCACTACTTACTGATTAAGACTTGGGTTTCTTCTTTATATATTGAAAAAGGTGTTGCTTTTTATTTTTCCACCTTTTTCTCTTGTTCTCCCAAATCATATCTTCAAAGTCATGTGCCAAGCATGCCTTTGGAAATATTTAATATAAAAGTAATATTTAATAAATATATAAAATATAAATAAAGAATATCTTTATTTATAAAATATATAAATAATTAAATAATTACTTTATTTAATTAAATTAAATATTTCCATTTCACTCTTCAATTTGTGTAGACTTCCTTATCCAAATACTTGGCCCCGTATACGTGACTCCACCACGTCCAAGTATTTGGCCTTCTAATCTGTGAAGCTTTAGTAAGATCCAATCAGGTTGTGCCGTCTGTCCCTTATCCATTAGGCTGACATTTCTCCAACACTGATTTACCACCTTTGTTGATCCTCCACATGACTCAAGAAAACCAACAACTTTAGAATGATTAAAATCATATTAACCAACGAGAGCTTGCCTCCAATGTCCTGACACTTGATGCAACGGTCTGGTTCATAAGTGACTAGTCTTGATAGGGGCTCTTGATTCCGAACATGATTCCACATTCTTCTTTGCAAACCTTACTTGTTGCTTCGATTATAATGCACTAAAATCGTCATAGACTAAGACAATCTTCTGTAGCTTCCACATCCTTGAATAGATGTCAACATCTTTTATTCTCCACTGAGGCATGAACATGTTAATGAACTTCTTCCAGTGAGCTTCAAGTCTGTAGATGATCCTTTGATACTTTGTCTTAACTGAACTCTGTGATCCAAGATTTCTGTGCACCTGCATATTATTACATGTCCTGTTCTATTGTTGAGTTATCATCAACCATTACATAGAGATTACATTTAGCATTTCTAGTACACATGAAAGTGCAGTGAGTTACTTCCCTTCACTCCTATCTCCCCTTTCAATCTCCCCCTATTTGGTTGATATGTAATAGCAATCAAATACTATTTCCCTTTACAATCTCCCCCAAAAGCAATTAAATAAAATTAACTACTAGAGGATAACTCAACTAACATACAAGAAACAATTAAAGTACTGGACATGAAAATAATATACAAAAGGTTCTGGAAAGATATAATCAGTTAAATCCAGATTTCCTGAGTTGCTGAAAATGAATGATGAATTTCTGAATTTCATTTTCCTTTAGCTTCCTCCACTTCAATGTTCTTCAAAGATGGGGTTCTTTCAATAAAGAAACAAATCATTAGTAAAGACTTCTGAACAATCATTCTTGATCATCTTGCAATTCGAACTAGAACATACAGCTCTCTATGTTCCCCATAAGAGGTCAACTCATTCTCCCCTTAAGGTTGTTCTCTCTTGGAATGAAAGTCACTTCCTCTTTTTCTTCAGGATGTTCTATTTCCAGGAAACATATTTTTCTTTCTTCCCTGCACTATTCCACTGACTTCATCTATCACTGAAACAAGAAATAGAACACACTTGGACACTTCTCAGATGCCCTTTGAAAATCTCCTTCACATTCTTCTTTACCCAGAAAACTTCTACTTAGCAAAAACTCCCCCTGAGTTGATACTCTTCAAAGAAATCTTCATTTTCATTCATTGATCGTGCTAGAAAGAGTTCTTCTGCCGAACCTCTCCTAAGAATGTTCCAATGACAGATCTTCAAACAAATAGAGCAAAATCCCTTAGATATCTTTTCAGAATAAGATATAGCACTGCAAACCAAGATGTTAAGATTCTCCATAACTTCTCCCCCTTAGTACGACAAGTAACTTCTTCCCAATTGACAAAAAGTAACTTCTCCACTTCAGACGAAAAATTGGTTAAATCTACAACACCTTTAGGGATTAGGCTCCAACCAATTTCTAAGAAACTCCCCCTTAGTAATTTCTCCATTGCATCACTAAGGTTTCAATTTTATCTAATTCTCCCCCTTCGTTCATGCAAGCTCCAATCCACCCTTGTGTCTTTAGATATCCTCTAAGTAACCTCCACAAGATAGGATTGACAGATCTCATTTCTTGTATCACCAAGAGATCTCGTTTCTTGTATCACCAAATTCTCCCCCTTAGTTGAGAATATCCTTTAAAATAATAAAAGTATCATCTACATCCAATCGAATAAGAAACTCTCTTTCAATTGAACATAAAATCCTCCTTAGGCCTAAAAATTAATGTCTCCCCCTTTGAGATTGAGAACAACATGAATTAATAGACCCAAAAGTAATAGTTTGGACATTCCCACTAAGCTTCAGCTAGACTCTTCTTCAGCTTGTCTTCCAGAAAAGAATCTTTTCAACATTCCAGAGCTGGAAAATTCAGTAACAGGATTCAAGCATAGTAGCAAGGTTAGTGTTTGGTATATGGTTTCCTCACTTCTACTACGTTCTGTTGGTGTTTACACTTTCAAGCGTAAGTGTTCCACTCATTTCTCTCCCTATTTCTCTCACTCAAGTGTATCACTCCCTCACTTCACTCAAGTGTTTCTCTCCCTTACTTGCACTCATTCCATTTATAGCAATTTGTACCTGCAAGTAAATCCATGCTAGTCTCACCAAGATATTATGGATCGTTGACTGTAGCATGTTGTCGATCACTAAAGATCTAGGTTCTGAGATGGAATCTCAGACAGGGTTTCAGTTAGGCCGTCACCCAACTCACCATGAGCAAATCCATGCACACGTGGCTCGTCGTCGGGGAATAACCCTTCTGAAATTGGAATCTCCTCCATTCCAGGAGTGACTGAAATCCCAACACCCTGATCCTCAAAAGACTCATCAAATTGGTAAACCAACTGAATCATAGTCTACGAGTTGTTGCTCAGCTACTTTCAGCATCAACAATCTCCCCATATGCAAATCCATGCACTGGATCGTTGAATGTGGTATGCGTCTAGCAGCTATCTAAGCATCAACCGACTCCCCATATGCAAATCCATGCACTGGATCGTTGACGGTGATATGCCTTTAAGTTTTGAGCGATCCATGTATTCCAGAATTTGAATTCCTGGGAGAGTAGACGTGTACAAACATCTCTCTCAATCACCTGTGAAGATGAATTAACTCACTATTTTCAGTCATGGAAAACTGTTAGTGATTGCCTCTCAACATCAACAGATTGCTTTGCGGATGTGAAATCCCGTTAGGGAACTAGGACTGTTCCTCCTAGGAAGGTTGACAAGGATTCTAATATATGGCAAGAAATCCAAGTTTCCCTCAAATACCTGTGAAGGTGGCTCAACAACTTCATTCACCATGAATGGTAAACAAAGAAGTTTAGGGGTTTTACCTATACCTCACAATGTGCACTTCTTGCAATGTGTCCTCACAATTGTAAGTCCCAAGAGAGGCTAGAGAACTGTTAGGTCCTATAACATCCCTTAGAAGCAAAAAATTTAGGATTACCATCAGCGTGAATGCTTTTGGTGTGCTTGACTCATTACAAGGTGCTCTGGCTGACGAGCAAATTTTCAATGAAATCACCCTGTTGAGAGAGTTCATTCAGAAACGGTTGAATTGCCTTTTCAGCTCTGCATCCTTTTGAGAGAATACAGATGAGCTACAGATACCTCAATTTGTATACTTCTTTCCTTCTCGAGAGGTAGAGCTGTGGGTGCACTTCCGACTTCATCCTTATTTGCTGCATCAAGTGCAGTTTCTCCCTTAACAACCGCTAATCTACATAAGTTCCTTATATCACCAAGGGTTGAAAGTTTGAATTAGAATGACAGTGTTTGGTACTAAGGCCTTGGTTAGAAATTGATGGATTATTCAACTTCTTGACCTTCCCCTATAGCCACTTAGGCCAAGCCATTACGGCTAAATAGATAGAGTTGATTAGAGCTATATAAAATTTGGTAGAGTATGATTAAACTTATTCTCTATTCCTTCTCAGAAATATAGCATCGGAGCAATGTGTCCTCAAGAAACAATGCACCAGAGCTAAAATGTGGGAATTAATAAAGAATAGGTAAAAGAATATTAAGCCAAATTTCATAAACTCACAAATTTAAAAAAAAAATTAACAGATTAACAAAAGTGTTCTTTTGAATTTCTCTTAGACAAATATCCAATTGAAATTCAACTTTTTTTTTAACAAAAACATTTTGATTAATAACTCAAATCTATTTCATCTTGCTCACTGTATGTTTTCAGAAATTGTTTTGCAATTCATTCTTATCTGATATTATTTCTGACTTAAAATATAAATCATAAAAAAAATCGAATGAATGCTTTAGTCATACAGTCCAAGACACTAATCCCAAAGCAAACAACCATTGTTTTAATACTACAAGTCAATGTGAAACAGACATTAACAAGAGTTTTGAAAAACGTTTTACCAATGGTTGATACCTCAAGATCAAAATAATTTACTCAAATAAAATAGCCTGATAATATGCAACCTAAGTTATAAGTTATCAAGTAACTTTATTTAAACAAATCATGGAGAGAAAACAGTTTTCATTACAAAACATTTAGAGAGAGAGGGGATATATGATTTTGAAATAGAAAGATAATCCTCAAGAAATGTTCTCTTTCAAAGAAAACTTTTAGTGGCTTTTCATTCTCTGGCAAATGAATGCATATTTAGATAAAACATTTTTCACAAGAAATAGACAAGAAATTTCTTTATGCATTCAAGTTCTAAAGAATGAAAAACATATGTTAATACTAATGAATTATCAAAGATATAAATGACAAGACATTCAAAAGTACTAGCATCATTCAATCATTTTGTAATAAAACGCATCTTACTACAAAACAATCAAGCACATAAGATACTTACATTATGCTAGACAATTACCATTTGTCGCTTGAAATAAACACATATTGCAATATAGATCATGGTAATTCTAAAGCATAAAAATAAGCATCCGCTAAACACTGAACATACATTGACCGAATGACAGCATTTAACTTCTTACACTACATCTCAACAATTATCACATAAGCATATTGAAAATACTCATGACAATCAGAATGTATGTAAGCTCGAGGTACTAGTTGCATCAGAGATCAAATACCTTTAAATATTAATGCTAAAATTTATGATCTTTGACAACCCCTCGCGATGTAGTAAATTACTTTCAATATCAGTGTTTTTGAAATAATCTTTTTGTCACTTAGTGCAGAAATTCTAAGTGACATCACTAATATCAAAAGAATGACAACTAATATTAATGGATTTTGCAAAAGACATGAATTACATCACTTAAACTACATATTAAGTGGTTCCATTAATATTAGCATTAAACAATTAGAAGTAAATAAAATTACAACTAATTAATATATACAAATACTTATGCTGAAACATTTGATACATATAGCATGAATAACATATGACAGCACAAAGTACGAGATCCTGGATATAAATTGACTATACAAAGAGATTCTACAATGTTAGGTCCCTAGGTCCCGGGTGATCATAGGTAATCTCATAATGATAATATTGAGTCCCGGGTGGTCACACGCCAAACATTAATCAGTTCCTAGAGATCGTAGACATCTAAATAGCATGAACACTCTCTATAAACATTACATTTAAATAAATCAATATTAGACTCGAGTGACATACCTTAGTCAATAGAGCTTTTACTGGTGTATGATCGTTGAATGAACAATTACTCCTCTTTGCCCGAGAGATCGAACGTTTACTCCTTTCGAGATCGAACGTTTACTCCTTTTGGACAGGAATAACTTTTCAGCTACCAGTTAACATTGTTCCTCGAAACAATACCACGCTCATCCAGACGGAAACTGCATTACCTTCAGCACCCAAATATTTTCTTGTAGATATTGGTCTTGGCAGCAGCTTCACTAAACTCAGCACTCTAGAAACCAGTAATCCTGACACTAGCAGAGTAGAACCTTCAAATAAAACTCCGAACTACCCTTCAGCTTCTGTATCAATACCAAGTCTTCATATGGATTGATTCCTTGTGCTAAGTGTATCTGCCTCTGGTTCAATTGAGTTAGTTCCTTGATTCGAACCCTACTCAATCTTGATTAGTTAGTGCATCTTCAGTCTTCATTGAATTCACTCAGAAAAACCAATGAAATACTCTTATACATGCACGACCAATCACTACTTTACTACCCAGATTCATCAAGAACTGACTCTAGGAAATGTTGTTACACAAAACCCTTTGTCATGACAGATGTGTCCTTAATGTTTCCTTAGATATTCAGTGGGTAGAGTAGTCTTCTTCAAATATGATTGAGATCATCTTGCATTATCTTTAAATTGACAATTTCCTTTCTAATATGCAATCACTCAATTTGGATCACTAAGTGCTCCTAAGAATCTCAACTCTTACTCAATGAGCACTGCTAGCCTTTGAACATGAAACATGACTAGTTGATCCAACTTACTGATGCTCCCCCTGTGATGCTGCTTGCAGCTTTTCTTCATCTGGTGTCATCTGATCTTGAGCCCTAAACAGGATGTCAACCTTTAGAAATTCAGAGCTAAAATCAAACGAATGCTAGGGAGCTTGATGATGATGTTCACTGCATCTAGATTATCTTAAATCAATCACAGACTCTGTGTAAGCTCTTAACTCCAAATAAGATAGCCCTTCATCACACCATGTGACTTCAGGCATGATTAATCTTACTTGATGTCTTCTCTTTACATTTGCTGATTAGACTTGCTGTGTCAACTGATTCAGCCGTAGTGAATAGGAAACCTTAAGTCTATCCATTATCCTTGTAATTTCACTCAAGGTCTGGATTTCCCTATTAACTCCTCCATTTGGTCATGAAGTTCGAAAACTGAACTTTACTCTAGAATACTCCTTTCAGCGCAGACATAACATAGAACTTCATTCGTCAACAAATTCCATTACCTGCCCTCAAAGTATTCTTACAGCAATCTGCCTAATCCTTTGAATGTGATTAATCACTGAGATGCTTCATCTATCGAATGCATGAACAAACACCAAAACTAAACAGGGTAGCCTTTGACTTGACTTCCCTTCAACTGACATACTTCACTAATGTCCTTCTTAAAAGAATTTCATTAGAAGTAGTCCTTTCTCACCAACTTCATCTTTACCGTCGAATCCGTTATCTTGATAAACCAAGTATTAGTTGATAAACCAAGTGTGAGAGCATCACTTGTTGTTGCAGCTAACTCCATTCTGATAAACTTCAACGAATAGTTGACTTCATCATAAGCATTACATTTCGTGTCAGCAATAACCTCACTTCCAGTAGAGTGAGCTTCTATTTCTCTTGATCCCGATCAATACTGTTCATCGTCGAACTGATATTAGGAAACCCTTCACAAAGAATCCCCTAGGTCTTCCTTAATATTGTGCTTCAGATCATTCAAGAAAAATAGGTAACCTTGCTTAACCATTTGAATACCAAAGCAAAAGTAGTTACATGCCTCGAACATGAAAATGTTACAGATATATAACTTGTACATGTTGAAAGATACTCTGCATTCACAAATGATTAAGACATGTGGTCCTCAATTTGATTGAGTCCAAGGGTTAGAGATATTTCTAAACATTGTTAACAACAAAGCATTCAAGTTCAACATGCTCATTCTTATTTGACTGATCACTCCTCATCTATATCAGCCTCAACAAGTAGTCTTGGCTATGAGCTCAGTGATCCCAACCTAACTTAAGGTGGACTAGCAGTCTATAAGAATCATGTCGTACATATATGTAGTCATAGAAGAATCAATCACCCTGATTCCTAATTCTTCTAATTCACCTTTGTTGTTCACTTTAACATTATACTATCTCTAATTACCTGAGTCAGTTTAAATTTAAAAATTTAATTCATGGTTTATTATACTGACCCCTAGGCAATTCCCAAATTAGAAACAAACTCATCTTAACAAGCACATGATCAAATATAACATTTAATACAACCATGCAAGTATAAACAGATTATAGACAATGTAAACATCAAGGCACTTGGCATGCAGCAAATACTCTTTCCGGTAAATGTACCCCTACAAATACCTAAGACTCTATATGCTAACATGATCAATTTTCGTAAAGCAAGCATTAAATCACACAAGATCTAATCATGAAGTCAAATACTGATAAACAAGCAACACTAACAAACTAGCATAAGTTATCTAATTTATATAGAAATCAAGGTGAGACATGCATTACATCAAACTTATAATATAATGCAGTTCAGCACTTAATACTCTATAATTAAATCAAACAAGTATAAACTAGTTAGAAAGTATACCTGTGCGATGCTTAACATTCCATCTCGAGTGATAATCAATTGATCCAAATCAATTTCCTTTCTACTGACACTCATTGAAGTATCCTTGCATTTGACCTCAATAACCAATGATGTTCCTGCTTCAACCCAAACTGATACCTGATTGTTCTGCTTAAAGACCCCGACATAGAATGTCTCATGTTCTGCTTGAAAAGATCACTCTTCTTTGTATGTGTAGCAATAACCCCTTGATTATCATATGTCAGTGATAATCAAACCTTGTGTATTTCTGCCACTGATGTCCTTTAACCAAATCATCAATTGTTGTTTTGGTTCTTTGACCGTTAAACTGAATTCCTTTTCAAAATCCCAAATTCTTCATATATTGATTCGAAAACCACTGATCGAAGACTCTTCCCTAAATGAACTAATCCCCTTTCAATAACCAAATGATCCACTGAGTAGACCGATGTAGAAATACATCTCCAATGGTAAGATCAGGTCTCAACTCCATTAGAATGTTCTTCAGTCAGTTCGTTTGTCCTCAACGAACGAAGAATCAACTCCTGTTGTTTCGTTTAATAAAACATTTTGTTCAAACAGAAGTATTTAATTTTTTTTAGGAATTTAAATAATCAAAATAAATTGAAAATGCATTTTTGATAAATAATAATAAATTTCTCAATTTCAAATTATAAATAAAATAAAATTCGAAAAGAAAGTTTTGATATAGAGATAACAAAATTTTCAAGGTATATTAAATAATCCCGAAAAAGAAATTATTTCAAATCAAAATTAATTTCCAAAGAATTTTATAGAATTTATAATCCAAAACAGTTTCAATTATAATTAAAATAAAACAGATTGAAAATATAAGTTTGATATAAAAATAATAAATTTTCAAGTCATCTTAGATATTCTTGAAAATAAATTATTTCAACCAAAATGATTTTCCAAAAAGTTTTATGAGATTTATAATTAAAACTTCTATAAAAAATAAATTATTAAACCTCAAAAATAATTCTCAAAATACTTTTAAGAATATTAAACTCAAAAGAAATTAAATTGGATTTTAAGATTAATTTTAGTTTTTAAATTAATAAAATTCTTAACTAAGAATATTAAAAATATAAAATATTTGACTCTGAAATTTAAAAGAAAATAAAATATTTTCCAAGATATAAAATAAACTTGAAAAATAAATTATTTAAATTTAAAAATTATTTTCAAAATATTTTATATAATTAAATTCAAATTTAATTATTAAATTAATTATTAAACTAAAAACAATTTGAGAGAAAAACAATTTTTGTTTTAAATAAAAGTTAAACTATGTAGCCATGTGTCATGTTGAAACAGCCCTCTAAGTAAAAAAAATTCTACATAGGAATGTTCTACATAGACTCTATCTAGAACATCAAGTAGAAATTCTACATAAAAATGTTCTACTTAGGCTCTATCTAGAACATTAAGTAGAACTTCTGACTTAAAAAATATTTCTAACTCCAGAATTTCTACTTAGGTTCTATCTAGAACATTAAGTAGAATTTCTACATAGAAATGTTCTACTTAGGCTCTATGTAGAACATTAAGTAGAACTTCTGACTTAGAAAATATTTCTAACTCCAGAATTTCTACTTAGGTTCTATCTAGAACATTAAGTAGAATTTCTACATAGAAATGTTCTACTTAGGCTCTATGTAGAACATTAAGTAGAACTTCTGACTTAGAAAATATTTCTAACTCCAGAATTTCTACTTAGGTTCTATCTAGAACATTAAGTAGAATTTCTACATAGAAATGTTCTACTTAGGCTCTATGTAGAACATTAAGTAGAACTTCTGACTTAGAAAATATTTCTAACTCCAGAATTTCTACTTAGGTTCTATCTAGAACATTAAGTAGAATTTCTACATAGAAATGTTCTACTTAGGCTCTATGTAGAACATTAAGTAGAACTTCTGACTTAGAAAATATTTCTAACTCCAGAATTTCTACTTAGGTTCTATCTAGAACATTAAGTAGAATTTCTACATAGAAATGTTCTACTTAGGCTCTATGTAGAACATTAAGTAGAACTTCTGACTTAGAAAATATTTCTAACTCCAGAATTTCTACTTAGGTTCTATCTAGAACATTAAGTAGAATTTCTACATAGAAATGTTCTACTTAGGCTCTATGTAGAACATTAAGTAGAACTTCTGACTTAGAAAATATTTCTAACTCCAGAATTTCTACTTAGGTTCTATCTAGAACATTAAGTAGAATTTCTACATAGAAATGTTCTACTTAGGCTCTATGTAGAACATTAAGTAGAACTTCTGACTTAGAAAATATTTCTAACTCCAGAATTTCTACTTAGGTTCTATCTAGAACATTAAGTAGAATTTCTACATAGAAATGTTCTACTTGGCCATCTAGAACATTTTGTACTTAGAAAAATTCCGGGCTTCAAAAAAAATTCTGGATGCCCAGTGAACCAATTGTACCCTCTTTAATCTCAAAAATAAAAATAGATCCAATCGATTTGTATGTCAATCGAGTAGCTCTGATACCAATTGTTAGGTCCTGGAGATCGTAGAGGGGGGGTGAATACGATTCCCAAATAAAAATCTGACTTTTATTTATTTTTGGGACAACATAAAAATTACTTTGGTTCAAACCCAGGTACTGTTCATCATCTTCTTCAACCTCAAGAACACCATTAAAATAACCAAGATAATGAACGGTAAATCATCCAAAATACACAACACAACAAGATCCAAGAATATAACTTTATATTCATTGAAGTGGGGTAGATGCTACAACAAGTTCAAGAACAAAAGCTCAAGAACACAACAAAGAAATGATTTTTGGCTCCTCTAAAAATATTACAAATTCTAGATCTAGGAGACAAAAATCAAACCTATCTTCTAAACAAGATTTAGCAATGTTTACAATAGAAGAATAGATGAGTGGTATGATAAAGAAAATCATGGCTCTAAAATATGCAAGGTCTAGTTCGGCCATGGGGGAGAGAAAATTAATTCTTTTTCTCTCTCCCCTTTTCTCTTCTCATCCGGATGCACTACTTACTGATTAAGACTTGGGTTTCTTCTTTATATATTGAAAAAGGTGTTGCTTTTTATTTTTCCACCTTTTTCTCTTGTTCTCCCAAATCATATCTTCAAAGTCATGTGCCAAGCATGCCTTTGGAAATATTTAATATAAAAGTAATATTTAATAAATATATAAAATATAAATAAAGAATATCTTTATTTATAAAATATATAAATAATTAAATAATTACTTTATTTAATTAAATTAAATATTTCCATTCCACTCTTCAATTTGTGTAGACTTCCTTATCCAAATACTTGGCCCCGTATACGTGACTCCACCACGTCCAAGTATTTGGCCTTCTAATCTGTGAAGCTTTAGTAAGATCCAATCAGGTTGTGCCGTCTGTCCCTTATCCATTAGGCTGACATTTCTCCAACACTGATTTACCACCTTTGTTGATCCTCCACATGACTCAAGAAAACCAACAACTTTAGAATGATTAAAATCATATTAACCGACGAGAGCTTGCCTCCAATGTCCTGACACTTGATGCAACGGTCTGGTTCATAAGTGACTAGTCTTGATAGGGGCTCTTGATTCCGAACATGATTCCACATTCTTCTTTGCAAACCTTACTTGTTGCTTCGATTATAATGCACTAAAATCGTCATAGACTAAGACAATCTTCTGTAGCTTCCACATCTTTGAATAGATGTCAACATCTTTTATTCTCCACTGAGGCATGAACATGTTAATGAACTTCTTCCAGTGAGCTTCAAGTCTGTAGATGATCCTTTGATACTTTGTCTTAACTGAACTCTGTGATCCAAGATTTCTGTGCACCTGCATATTATTACATGTCCTGTTCTATTGTTGAGTTATCATCAACCATTACATAGAGATTACATTTAGCATTTCTAGTACACATGAAAGTGCAGTGAGTTACTTCCCTTCACTCCTATCTCCCCTTTCAGTAGCGCCCTCAAGAAGGGGACCTGCCGGAGGAATATCAATGACATGAAGCTTGCGCTCCTGCCTGAGGACAATTCTCAAATTCCTCTGCCAGTCTAGGAAGTTGTTTCCTCCTGTCAGCTTATCCTTCTCAAGGACAGATCGTACGGATAGTGTGTTTATGTTGTTTGTCATTATTTGGTATCTACAATGATAAAAGCACAAAATTAAACATTAGATTGTCTGAGTTATTTATTATGTTCAAATGATTATGATACATTCATAATATATCTCCCACTATTTTTATCAAATTAATAGCCCTTACTATTAATTTGGAAAGTATATCCCATAATTCTTTCTAGTGAGCCAAGATCCATATTTCGTCATATCTTAAGTCAACCACTGGAAGTCCTTAAGAATGATTATTTAGGTAGACAACATTTGTCAATTATATCATATATAATTCTTGGATAGTTTGGTGAGCAACGATTGATCTTACCAAACTCTATGCTTCTAAGTTCATAATGGTTGAATATAACCGTTTACTTTCACTTTATTATGACGACTCAGTTAAGTTTGACCCAATGATACAACGGCCGAATATAACCGTTTATATTCGTCGCATCTCACCACGATAGATAGGAGTCCCTTGTCACTGACAGTCTTTCCCCTAATCGATCTAGGATTCGATGAGTGTTCATTCATTGGAAAGTGTTAGGTCCAAAGTGTTGTAGAGGGGGGGTGAATACAACTGTTTAAAATTAATGAGAGAATAAACAATATGCAGGTAATAAATGATGACACAGAATTTCAAGAATATATCATTATATTCATTGATGGATTTGCTACAACATTCATAAAAGCATCATGATCAGTTGAACAATAAATACAACAATTAAAGCTAGATTCAACTGATCCTCTCTCTCACTTTTTGTTTTACTGTAAATGCTCTCTCTTAAAAATATCGTTGAATTACAGAGATGATGAAAGTCTATTTTCTAATAAAAACAAAGTGCTGCTTTTATAATGTCATGTAGTCTTGATCTTGTCCTTTTTGTGTACGTGGCCCAATCAGGACTTCGACAACAAAAAGTACTTTCCCAACCACTCTGGATCAACCGTTCACA
Source organism: Oenanthe sinensis (assembly GCA_028671895.1). Classification (NCBI taxonomy): domain Eukaryota; kingdom Viridiplantae; phylum Streptophyta; class Magnoliopsida; order Apiales; family Apiaceae; genus Oenanthe; species Oenanthe sinensis. The sequence continues at coordinate 27,455,296 of CM053806.1, forward strand.
ATAAGCCACTTGTCCCTTGAACATTAAATGTTACATTTCTACCCGCATCTCGATCTTCGCCTAGACCCATCTCTATCTCGATCTGTGAAAATCTCGATCTCGATCTGGGAGAATCTCGATCTCGATCTATGAAGATCTCGATCTCGATCTGGGAGAATCTCGATCTCGATCTACCGTGGATCGAGATTTGCCTTTGCAATGTTTTACTTCAATTGTAAATCTCGATCCGCATCTCGATCTGCTGTGGATCGACATTTGCCTTAGCAAATATGCACACATCCAATGTTGACCTTCTTTAGTGACTAATTGAGGATTAACCTTTATGAGCAAGTTTCCCTAGCCTCTTCAATTTCTTTTCCTCACTCAATTCAAATGAGATCTTCTATTACTGACATGAACTTGCCTCCAATGTCCTGACACTTGATGCAATGGTCTAGTTCATAAGTGACTAGTCTTGTAGGGGTTCTTGCTTCTGAATGTCAGTTCTCATTTGTTGATTAACCTTTACATTATCCAGATGTTGATATACATTACATGAAATCACTTTGGTCTTCTTGATACTTCTTTGACATTAATTTGATTCTCCATTAGATAAGTTAGGGCATGAGCAATACTGAGATTGAACTTCTTCTCACTTATGCATCCTTGATTAACCAAATTAGTTACTTGTAGTTACCAAGTATCATTACCATTTCTTCAGTTGATTGATTCCATGTGCTTCTTCGGTTTCTCTTGTTTTGCTGTTGTTTTATCTGTTACTTAGTTGAGTTACATAGTAATTAAGTGTTACAAGTTAGTACACCTATGCCTTTCAATCTCCCCCTATTTGATTGTCTAACAATGACAACCAAATTCACAATGAGGATAACTCAACTAAACAGGGACTGAAAAAGATAAAATAACATTCATAAAAGATCATGTCAACTTACATAATACTTGGCTTGATTAATTAACTTCATGTCTATTACTGATACTTCAAGTGCCAAAATTGGACACCTGTTGGCTCGATTAAATGGCTTCATGCTCTTCTAGAGATTTTCTCTAGGTACTTTAAGAGCACGGTCCACTCAATCTTCAATTATCCTTCTGAAGTCCTTTTAGCAGTATTACCACCGCCGAACTTCGCGAAATAATTGACGCCTAATATAAACCAGTTTCAAGACACTTAGCTAACTAACTTCTACCTTACACTACACAAGAAAACAGATAATATTTTTACAATGCAGGAAAACAAGAAAACAAATTACAACGCAAAGAACCATTACAAGCATAATACATCAAAACTTTTATTTCTTGCACTCCTCTTCCTCACGAGCTTTCTTCTTGGCTGCTTTTTCTTTCTTCATGAACTCAGGGTTGCAGACTTCATCCATTCTTTTCTTGAGAAGATTACGTCCTTCTGCTTCCATATGATTTCTGATCTTGTAATTTCGAAACAACCTCAACCACCTTTCAACCATGCTGCGAGTGGTAAGCTTCGTGGGAATGTCTTCAAACCTCAGCTTCGTGACTTTGTCAGGGTACCCCTTTTCCCTTTTCTTCCTTATAACCAGCTGCTTAGGGTATCCAATGACAATAGCGGTGGTGCATTGCTGTAGCCTCTGAATATCAAGCTGTTGTCTTCTCTTATAGAAGTTATCAAACGTGACCCTTAGATAATCCTGATCAAACTCGTCAACGTCATCCATCTCATCAATCAATTCCCTTATAATACACAGTGTTTCATGACTGTGTTCTGCAAAGATGTCGTACTTGATTTCAATGATGGTTTCCACCTGATGCTTGTCTGTATAGATCAGTAGATCATTCTCATTCTCAGCTTTGCTTTTGACAAACTTGACATTTGCACCAGCCACTGCACCAGCTTCCTCCCTTATTTCCCCTTCTTCTGGAATGTCTATTCTTGGATCTCCGTATCTCTGCACATGCTCCCTTATTGCCTCGTCTTGCTGCTCGAATGCATAGTCTTCAGGTTCCTTCTTAACCACTGGTAGTGTAGCTTCAGGCAACTTGTATCTAGCATCTTGCCTTCTTATCAGCTTCTCCAAGTCCTTAGCCACCAGCTTCTTTTCCTTTGTTAGAAAACCGTTAGAGAGGACTAGCTTTGCAACTGCCTTCAGCACATTTCCGCTCGGAGTTAGTTTCGAGTCATGCAGATTTACGATCCTCAAGACCTTGTCATGGACATATCTGATCTGGTAGGGATTTAGAATAATGTCAACCCCTCTGTCTTCAGCCATCTTCAACAATTTTTCCTTAAATAGCACTCCAGTCTTGACAGAGGTGTCTACCTTGTGAGCGAATTCTACCAGTTCACTTGCACCCCTTTCATGGAAGAAAGCTTCATCGACTATACACGGCCCGATTTTTGTTATGGGTGTCCAAGTGATCATCAGATTCCATGTCTTCTCCTTGAATATGACTTGTACGGAGGTGCATCCCTGTCTTATACAATTTAGATAATTCAGCAGCCCAGGGTTTAGATTTTCTAGCTTATGAAGAACAAAGCTCAATCTTTCTGAGTCATGAGCATAGGCTCTTGGTCCAGCTAAGGCTTCTCTAGCCTTGTCCCACTCGGGACCTTCCCTCCTTATGTCAGCCTGGACCTTAGGATCTTTGATCTTTCTCATTTCAAACTCATGCTGAGTTTTCTGAGCCGCTCTCTTCTCCTTTGCCATTAGTTCTTTTTCAACTATCCCTTGTAGTACTTCTTCATTTACTCTTTCTCTGGCTTCCCTGAAAATCTCTCCTTGCATCTCCGCTTCATCAACTTCTTCTTCTGGGACATGCTCGTCAGCAACCGAGTGGTCTCCTGCATCCCCTGCAACTCCTGCGCCAGATCCGCCAGGATTTAGACCTCTTTCTTATTCCCACTCTCTTGCCCGTTGCTCGAGTCTCGACCTCCTTGCCACTAAGGCTTCTACATCCATCTCGTCATCATCAGAATCTTCAATAAAGTCTCCCATAAATGCATCGACAAGAGGTGTTTCTTTCTCAGCTTCTTCTTCAACTACCATCTTCTGCTTGCCTTTGTCCTTAAGAGCCGGTTGAGCCTCCTCCACCTTTTCACCAGATTTGATTGAGGACTCGATCACCGGACCTTTACTAGTCAGCTTTTTCAGACCCTGATCCTCCTTCTCCCCCTTAGGTGTGTTATCCTCATCAGGAGCAGCATCATCATTATTATCGTCACCACCACCACCGGTTGAAGAACCAGGTCCATCCTTGTTACGTCCAAAGACAGCAACTAGTAGTTCATTCAGCTTCGTCCAAACCTGAGACATGCCATAAGTGACATCATCTACTGACCTCCCAACCTCCACCTGTGCCAATCCGAGATTGTTTATCTTGTCAATCATTTGATTTTGGACGGCAATGAGGTTCTCCATGAACTGAGCTCTAACCTCCAATCTTCCAGAGTGAGAAGAGACAGCAGCAGTAACACCAGCAACTCCAGCCTCCAAAGCCTCCACTTTCTTCACTAAATCCTGCAATTTGGGGGACGGTGTTTGGCTTGGGTTAAACTGTTTACTCTCGCCGGGTTCTGTTTCGCTCAAGATCCCTAAAAAGAAGGGATCTACTCTCCCTGTCTCTCCCTCGTGATTAGAGCCTAACAGTACTAGAGCCTCATCCACTAATCGCTGGGGACTAGCGGTGAGTTGGTCGGCGATATCGGTCAGTGAGACTGAGCCTTTAAGCGTTGTGTCTACGATAGGAGATGGCGTTATGACCATGTCATCCCTTTGTTCACTTAGAACCTTTTCTGGTTCGCTGGGCTGTTCTGGAGGCGTAGACCCACCAGTCACCAGATGTCGTTGCTCTGCGAGCAACTTGTTTTCTGATTTAGATGAGGAAGCGTCATCCGTACTGGATTCGACAGACTCTTCCTCATTAAAACTTCCTGAGATACTAGTATCAGAAGTGCTAGTCTCAGTTTGCCATTCCCCTTCCGAGAAATTGCTCAAAGAGCCCTGAGCGGACAACTCAGGGGAGGTAGGGCCAGCTCCTATTGGCTGTTGAGCTGGACCCCTTCCTTGACTCTCACCAACATGCCTAGGCGAGTGCGAATGTGTTGAAATGTTTTGGAGAGGAGAGCCACCAGCGTGAGGTGTGGTGGTTGTGAGAGGTGAACTAGCCTTAACTGGTTGTGCAGTTGCCACTGGGTTTGAATCCACCTTTTGCTTCTTTGGAGGTGGCAGAGCTGCTGAAGTGACTACTCTCTCAACTCCTCCACTCCCTCCACTCGAATCACTCGACTCAGATAAGCTTGCCTTCCTTTTATCACCAGTTTTAGGGCTGGCTGAACGTTTATGAACAGAAGGGCTTGCAGCCTGGGATAGAGCCTGGGGGTTTTCAGGCCCACGGCTATAGAAAATAGGTTGAATTGATGATTGATCAAGATCAGCAAGAATAGGTACCTGACTCAGAAGATCGTCATCCTTGTCAGCTCCAGCTTCTGCAACATTTGCCTCGGCCATGTCAACATCTATACTTGCTTCTTCCAAATTTCTAGGCACTTGATCTCCACCTTCAGCTTCGTTACCGCTACTCTCAGCTTCTACTGCAGTAAACTGAGAAGCAGGCCTCCTAGCATACTCATCTTGCAGATCCTGGAAGTACGGAGTCAGGCGCAACTCAAAAAGTCTTGACTTTTGCTGGGTTTCCATGGTGGAGATACTCTTTAGAGTCATATCAAAACATGCCATCCTTTCAGAGCCTTGAAATACTCTTCTGTGTTCCTCTGAAAGGACGTCATCCAGAATCATCTGAAGAAATCTTGGCATCCAGCATTTGACTGGACCATCTTCCGGATTCCTCGATGCATTTTTCTCCAATGCCCACCTCTCAAGCAACTGAATCAACAGATGTTTGCCCACATTCACTCTCCTGTTGTTTGCCACTCCATATAGTATTACCCGGCAGCTGTTGTTCATTGGCCTGTAGTCTTTGTCTTTTGGGAACATGCAACGCTGAATGGCCTGAACTACATAATCCCACTCAGCTGGTAGCATACCGGTGTTAACCTTTGTTACCTTGATAGGACCCGTGGGAGGGCGACAACCTATCTCCGTGAATAATTGCAACATATCCTCTATAGTGGGTTCCGGAGCATAATCTTCTGTAGGAAGCCCGAGTAACTCATTGAACTTCCGCAGACTGACTTCATATTTGACACCACCAATAGTAAAGGATAGGCCTGTTGGATTGGCTTTTCCACCCTGAATCTCTAGTGTAGAGTAAGCAGCTTGAAGGGCTTCGACATTCAGGATGGGAGAGGCGGTTAAAGCATGACTTATGATTGATGTGTTGTTGAGGGATTCAATCCAGAACTGATAGTGAATAAATCTACCAGTTCCTCGATCAGCAGAGAGATTAACAAAGTTGGTCTTGGGAATTGTGAAATTTGGGTTTGCCATTTTAAATTTGTGTTTGAGAAAAGAAATGTTCTGAAATGGTTTTGCAATGGAATTTTTAGAGAACAAGTTCTAAATTTAAACAAAATAAAACGTACACGAACCCCACTAATTACCCCACGTAATTAGTGACACAAATTAAACCAAATTAACTTCCCCACTAATGACCACTTAACTCCCCACTAAAGATTGACGGTTGAGTTTTCGAAAATTAAAGTGAACAGCCGTTACAAAATAAATTATTTTTCCAGAAAACCACAAACACGGCGGTAAAGTTGCACTTTAAGGATTAAACCGTAGTACTCACAACTATTTCGCTCAAGAACACAATAAGAAAGCACGAAACAAAAACCAAACTCACTCGAATGAAAAGAAAAACTAAAGAACTATTTGCAAGAACAGTAATGACGTTAAAAACAACACAAGAAGTTCAACAGTTTTAAACAAAATTTTAGCAGAGTTTCGTTTTAGTTATTGATGCTTTTAAGTAACAGTTAGTGATTTTTGTTTAAGAAAATCACAAGAAAACTTGATGTAATGGCAGGGAAAAGAACTCTGGTAATGTATGTATACACGTGTGTATATGAAGAGCTTAAGCTTTTGAAAGAGAGAAAGAAAGTTAATGTAAATAATGAACAGCCTTTTGAATGCTATAATATATACTTGCACGCCTAAAAAGAAGTAACTGAAAAGACAAGTCACATCTCGATCTCGAGATCCGCATCTCGATCCTCATCTAGATGTCGATCTTGATGTCGATCTCGATCCGCATCTCGATCTACATCTCGATGTCGATCTCGATCCGCATCTCGATCTACATCTCGATGTCGATCTCGATGTGGATAGATCGAGATGTACCTTGACAGTTTTAAGCAGTTTTCACAAGTCGTTCTCGATCTCGATCTCGATCCAGAACCGGATCGAGATTTGCCTTAGAAAATTTTTAATGAAATTATGTGAATTAAACATTTATATGTAAAATTCACAAGATTTCACCACAAATTTTCACACCATTTTAGAAACTTACAATTTTGAAACGACAGGGAATTTAGCAAATAAATCATGCATTACAAAATTAAGTATAGCATTAAATCCTATCACATTATTAGACATTAATCATTTAGATACACAGATCAGCACAAGATTAATTTCATGAAACTTTCTAACTTCCCTTTATGGGATGCAATACATACATTTATGAAGTTAAGTACACATTATTAATTATGAATATTCATGAATAACAATAATATGTACACAAACTGAATTATAACAGATAGGTAGCAAAACTAACAGGTGTTAAGCATCCCCAATTCACTAACCAATCTAGAAAATGTTGATTCGTCTAGAGGTTTAGTGAATATATCTGCTATTTGACGTTCAGTAGACACAAAATGCAACTCTACAGTTCCATTTTCTACATGCTCTCTAATAAAATGATACCTGATGTCAATGTGCTTGGTCCTTGAGTGATCCACAGGATTGTTGGTCATTGCAATAGCACTTGTGTTGTCACACATGATAGGAATCTTAGATACTTCCACACCGTAGTCCTTGAGTTGGTTCTTCATCCACAGTATCTGGGCCACACAGCTTCCAGCAGCAATATATTCTGTTTCAGCTGTCGAGGTAGATACTGTGTGTTGTTTCTTGCTTTGCCAAGACACCAACCTTCTTCCAAGGAACTGATAGCTTCCTGAAGTGCTCTTCCTATCTATTCTACAACCTGCGTAATCTGAATCCGAATAGCCAACAAGATTAAACCCTGTATCTCTTGGGTACCAAATCCCAAGATTTGATGTTCCCTTGAGATACCTAAAAATACGCTTTACGGCTATGAGATGTGATTCTCTAGGATCCGCTTGGAACCTTGCACATAGGCACGTAGAGAACATAATATCAGGTCTGCTAGCAGTTAAATACAAAAGTGATCCGATCATACCTCGATAGCTTGAGATGTCTACAGGTTTACCCGCTTTGTCCTCGTCAAGCTTCGTGGCTGTTGCCATAGGAGTCTTTGCTTGTGATACATCTTGGAGACCATACTTCTTCAATAGATCATGAATGTACTTGGTCTGGCAGATAAATATCCCGTCCTTCTTCTGACTAACTTGAATGCCCAGAAAGAACGTCAGCTCTCCCATCATGCTCATTTCATACCTTGATTGCATTAACTTAGCGAATTTAGCACACAGCTTCTCATTTGCAGACCCAAAGATAATGTCATCCACATATACCTGCACCATTATTAGATCATCTTTGCATTTCTTGTAGAAAAGCGTCTTGTCGATTACTCCTCTGGTGAAACCACTTTCTAGTAAAAAGTCTGACAGAGTTTCATACCACTTTCGCGGAGACTGCTTAAGGCCATATACTGATTTGAAGAGTCGATAAACATAATCACAATATTTGCTGTCGATAAACCCGGGAGGTTGCTCGACATAGACCTCTTCATCCAGTTCACCGTTTAAGAATGCACTCTTGACATCCATTTGATAGACTTTAAAACCATGATGTGCTGCGAATGCCAAGAACATCCTTACTGCTTCTAGCCTTGCTACTGGTGCATAGGTTTCATTATAATCAATTCCTTCTCTTTGAGTATAACCCTTAGCAACCAGGCGAGCTTTATTTCGTTTTACAAGTCCGTCTTCATCCAGCTTGTTTCTGAATACCCATTTTGTCCCAACAACAGATCTATTCTTTGGTCTGGGTACCACCTTCCACACCTTCTGCCTTTCAAACTGATTGAGTTCCTCTTGCATAGCAATTACCCAATCAGCGTCATCTAGAGCTTCTTCCACCACTTTAGGTTCCATCTGGGAAAGGAACACTGAGTATAGACATTCATTCTCAGTGGCAATTTCAGCTCTAGCTTTTCCTCTAGTAGTCACTCCGGCTTCTGGATCACCAATAATTAGCTCAAACGGATGGTCCTTGTTCCAAGTGCGATCCCTAGCAAATGTTCTTGATGATTCAGCTTGATCTTGTAAGTGAAGGTGACTTAGTCTAGAAACATTTTCACTAGCTTCCCTTGAGCTAGTACTGGCTCCCCCTGAGTGAGCTGCTCCCCCTGAGTGCATACTGACTCCCCCTGAGTTAGTACCAGGTCTGACGGAAGGTGATTCCTCAGCCCTAGTGTTTTGAATTTGCGAAACACTAGACTCTTGATTAATTTCATTATTTATAGTTGGATCACTACCCTGCACTACTGACTCAGGAACTGTATCCACTTCATCAATATCCATATTTTCAAATCTTAGGGAAGTAGGCTCACTATCTTCTTTTTGTATGGAAGGGAGCTTTGAGTCGTCGAATGTGACATTAAGGCTTTCAACCACCTTGCGATCATTAAGCACAAACACCCTGTACGCTGCTACTACTTCAAGAGAATATCCATTGATGGCGTCTCATTATGGTCCTTTATAATCAGGGTTCTGTTCTGTGTATAACAAGCCGTGCTAACTGCTTCAGCCCAAAAATATAAAGGAAGTTTTGACTCATACAGCATTGTCCTAGCTGCTTCAACCAGTGTCCTGTTCTTCCTTTCTACCACCCCGTTCTGCTGCGGTGTTCTCGGTGCTGAGTACTGTCGTCTGATCCCTTTAGATATGCAGAAATCCATTAACACTGAGTTCTTGAATTCTGTCCCGTTGTCGGATCGGATAGTTTTCACAGTCAGACTTGCTACGTTTTCAATTACCAGTACATGTCTAATGATCTCATGTGGCACTTCATCTTTCGATGTCACAAATTTCACCCATGTGTATTTGGAAAAGTCATCGACAATTACCAGCGCATATCTTTTCCTTGACATTGACATAACATTAACAGGTCCAAACAAATCCATGTGAAGGAGTTGTAGGGGCTCGGTAATGCTATTCACTTGTTTATCCTTATGCGAGGCTCTTTTTGATTTTCCCATCTCACATGCTTCGCAGAGTCCATCTGGGGTGAACTCCATCTGCGGCAGCCCTCTCACCAATTCTCTCCTTACGAGATTATTCATTGCTTTAAAGTCCAGGTGAGATAATCTTTTATGCCATAGCCAACTTTCATCAGCAGAAGCCTTGCTGTAGAAACACGTGACTTCAGACTGATCAGCAGAATTCATGTCAGCTATGAACAAATTTGACTTCCTTACTCCTTTGAGAGCAAGGCTTCCATCCTTTTTGCTTCGAATCGAACAATCATGCTTCCCAAAGTTGACGTCAAAACCCCTGTCGGTGAACTGACTAACGCTGAGAAGATTATGTCGCAATCCTTCCACAAAAGACACGTCCTCAATGATAACATTTCCACAAATGATCTTGCCATATCCCCTGGTGTAACCTTTGCTGTTATCTCTAAAAGTAACCACGGAGCCGGCTCTCAACACCAAATCTGTTAGCAGGGACTTATTGCCGGTCATATGCCTCGATGCTCCACTGTCCAGCACCCATATGACTTTACTCTTTTCCTGTTCACTGCCCTGCAAATCCAGAAAGGTTAGGTGTTCTTCGGAACCCAATGATGTTTGGGCCCGGCATCAATAATTTCCTTTTTCTTTTCAGATACAGAAGGCTTTGCCTTGTTGCCATCAGGGGCATTCATCTTGACTTTGTCTTTTCCCTTGTCAACCTTGACTGGTTTGTCAGGTTTGGGAGTAGACTGGTCACTCCTAACTTTAGGAGGACTTGAAGTCTTAGTCTTTGACCCCGCATGCTTTTTCTTACCACTACTAGATGTATGTTCAACAGATGCACTAGCAGTATTCATCAAATTAAAATAAGCATGCATGATGTTTACAGCACATGGCATATAATTAGGATTATTGCACTTGACATGATTTGCATGCATGTTAGGCAAAGCAGTAGTTGCAGGCATGGTATTACAACCAACAGATTTTTCTTCCTCTACATAGAACGGGCAATAGTAAGACAAATGATCAGTTTGATTACAGATATAGCATGCCTTTCTAACTCGTGTAGATGTAGATACAGATGCAGGTTCAGTTTTAACTGCCTTTACAGGTGCTTTCATTTGGTCTGACCCTGCTACCCATTGTTTATATGACACCGTCTTAGCCTCCTTGGTTCCTACACCCCTCTTAGCATAAGCAATCTTACTCGCTCTCTTAGAAGTTGTAGGTTCTACTACTTTTTTTTCTGAATCTCTTTCAATTTTAATTTCTTGTTCAATTTTAGTAGCAACAGGATCTATGGTCCTGGGCTCAAACTGCTTAAAGATAGGTTTTCTAACATCCATTAAAACCTCAGGCACATTATCTTTGACTAACGCTGGCTCTAACAACTCAGCAGCCCTATTTTTCTTTTTCTGTGTGTAGTCAAGTCCTATGTTTACTTTTTCATTTTTACTCTTGCCTGCCAGTTTCATGTACATGTCCCTTTCTACGAAAACTTTATTAGCGGCTTCTTCAAAAGATTGACATGTTATTTTAAGCTCAGCTAATTCATTTTTAAGTTCTTCATTAAGGTCTTCCCTAATCTTAAGCTTGTGTTCTAAAACGTCTACCTGATTCATTAACTGCCTTTCTTTACTTTCTCCTGATTCTAATTCCTCTACCCTGGCCTCGAGAAGTCTATTCTTAAGGGAGAGTTTAGCATTTTCCTCATTAACAGCAATTAGATTTAGTTGGAGATTGTACATGTCTTTAGTCATGGCAGCTAATTCATTTTGGTACTCAGAAATAGACATTTCATTTATGGTTAGAATTGGTACCTCTGATTGTTCTGAAGATTTTGCCATTAAAGCGAAATTGCATAGCTCCTGATCTTCATCTTCATCAGACTCGTCCCAACCCTTCCCTTCAGTCACAACATACGCCCGGCTTCCCTTCTGTTGCTTGCTAACCAAGGCATCATATTTCTTTTTCAAATCAGCATAGGATTCCTTGGGATGAACGTACTTGGGCTTCTTACACTCTGTTGCGAAGTGCCCCAATTCATTGCAGTTGTAGCATCTGAACTTGTTCTTGTCTACCAGGTTAGGTCTGTAGCTACTACCAGATGTGCTACCTCGACCACTGTAACTTCCACGACCACTTACACTACTGCCTCTGCTGCCTCTTCTGCTGAAAGAACTACCAAATCGTCCTTTACCACTTCTTTGCTTCCTGAAGCTGATATGAGCAAATTCTTGAGCAATACAAGCGTATGACTTGTCTTCTAATTTGTCCAGCTCTTCAAGGGTATAGTATTCATCCTCACTTTCTTCGGATGGATCTTCAATGTCTAATACCACCCTTTCATGATTAGCAGTTTTCAATGAGACAGCTGCAAGTGCCTTTACAGCAGACTCTTCAGCTACAAGTCCAGACTCACTTACCGCTTTGTTTTCTGCACTATTGTAGGATCTTCTTCTGTCATTTTGTTCCTGCTCCAGCTCGTAGGTCTTCAAAACACCATACAGCTTTTCGAGAGAAGTGTTTTTCAAATCTCTTGACTCTCGAATGGCAGTGATCCTGTGTTCCAGATGTTTAGGCAAATTCAAGAGAAACTTGATATTTGAATCTGCTAGTGGATAGACTTTATCTCTTATACTCAGCTCGATAAGCAATTTACTGTAACGTTTGTAAACATCCGCTACGCTTTCTCCTCGTTCGCATCTGAACGATTCATATTCAGATATCAGAATGCGTTTGTGATTATCTCTAACTTCCTCGGTCCCCTCCATCACCACAACCAGTTTATCCCACATGGCTTTAGCTGTTTTTAATCCCTTTATCTGAACATAGTACTCTGAGTTTAGGGATTCAATTATGACGTTGCGTAACGACGCATCCATACCAACCAATTCTTTATCTGCGTCTGAAAACTCCATTTCCTCTTTAGGAACAGACCGGGATGGTATTAGTATCCCTCCTTCCATTCGCTCTGGCTCAATTTTCATGGGTATGTATGGACCGTTTTCCAATATTCTCAAGTATACCTTGTTTATTGATTCAAGGTAAGCTCTCATCCTTCCGGTCCATTCGTCATAATGTTGTGCATCAAACGGAGGTATCTTAAATCTGTGTGCGGCGGCCATTTTAATAAAATTTAAAATTAAGATAATACATTTTTCAAATTACAATAAATTGTATTTACTTGAAAAATTAATTATCTCACTTTAAATATCCAACACTTAATATCCAACGGATTTTGCACTTAAGATTCAAGCAAGTTAGTTTTAATCACAGGAACAGTAGTAGGGTCCATAATTTTTCAAGTCCAAACAAAAAGTTGTCCACTTTCTAGTTGACAGAAGTTCGAAAATGTCCTTTTTGTTTAGTCAATCAGTTGATTCCAGTTTTGACCACAAGAAAATCCACAAACCTCTAAAGTACAATATTTTGGAATTTTGTACAAATATTCCTTACACCATTACTTAGAACCTTTTAGATCTATGAACCTTTCAAGAAGAAACAAACAAAAACTTTCGGCACAAACTTCAAGAAAAATTAGATCTGGGATTTTCAAGAACCAACTCAAACAACACAGTAGGATCTCTGTTAGATGTGTTTAACAGGAGCTCTGATACCAATTGTTAGGTCCAAAGTGTTGTAGAGGGGGGGGGGTGAATACAACTGTTTAAAATTAATGAGAGAATAAACAATATGCAGGAAATAAATGATGACACAGAATTTCAAGATTATATCATTATATTCATTGATGGATTTGCTACAACATTCATAAAAGCATCATGATCAGTTGAACAATAAATACAGCAATTAAAGCTAGATTCAACTGATCCTCTCTCTCACTTTTTGTTTTACTGTAAATGCTCTCTCTTAAAAATATCGTTGAATTACAGAGATGATGAAAGTCTATTTTCTAATAAAAACAAAGTGCTGCTTTTATAATGTCATGTAGTCTTGATCTTGTCCTTTTTGTGTACGTGGCCCAATTAGGACTTCGACAACAAAAAGTACTTTCCCAACCACTCTGGATCAACCGTTCACAATAAGCCACTTGTCCCTTGAACATTAAATGTTACATTTCTACCCGCATCTCGATCTTCGCCTAGACCCATCTCTATCTCGATCTGTGAAAATCTCGATCTCGATCTGGGAGAATCTCGATCTCGATCTATGAAGATCTCGATCTCGATCTGGGAGAATCTCGATCTCGATCTACCGTGGATCGAGATTTGCCTTTGCAATGTTTTACTTCAATTGTAAATCTCGATCCGCATCTCGATCTGCTGTGGATCGACATTTGCCTTAGCAAATATGCACACATCCAATGTTGACCTTCTTTAGTGACTAATTGAGGATTAACCTTTATGAGCAAGTTTCCCTAGCCTCTTCAATTTCTTTTCCTCACTCAATTCAAATGAGATCTTCTATTACTGACATGAACTTGCCTCCAATGTCCTGACACTTGATGCAATGGTCTGGTTCATAAGTGACTAGTCTTGTAGGGGTTCTTGCTTCTGAATGTCAGTTCTCATTTGTTGATTAACCTTTACATTATCCAGATGTTGATATACATTACATGAAATCACTTTGGTCTTCTTGATACTTCTTTGACATTAATTTGATTCTCCATTAGATAAGTTAGGGCATGAGCAATACTGAGATTGAACTTCTTCTCACTTATGCATCCTTGATTAACCAAATTAGTTACTTGTAGTTACCAAGTATCATTACCATTTCTTCAGTTGATTGATTCCATGTGCTTCTTCGGTTTCTCTTGTTTTGCTGTTGTTTTATCTTTTACTTAGTTGAGTTACATAGTAATTAAGTGTTACAAGTTAGTACACCTATGCCTTTCAGAAAGCATCCGATTAAAACTTAATATTTTGTTAAGGGGTTTAGAAAATTTACGACGATCATGATCACATCATGAAGAGATCCTCAATTTTTCCTTGAACCAAATATTTCAAATTGACATCTTAAATTGTTCAATTCCCAGGTAGATGGAGGATACCAGTGGTCACACTTAAAACCCATCAGCCTTACGAATACGCATATCCGTTTTTGTCAGAAAATCCCAATTATAGACATCAAAATCCATATTCAATTCCGTGTTTTAAAAATCCATATTTCATAAACACAAGAATCTCATGATCGTTTGTTAATTTTAAAATCTTAAATCGTTACAGATTTTATCTTGTTTAGCATGGCAAGCATGGCATGGGTGACGTATCTAATACATGCATACATCATTAATCTAATTAAAGCATGCATCTTCTACTCTACACATACATTCATACATCAATATGTAAAGTGTAGTATGTAAACGTGCTTGGTTATGGCCCCTTTCCTATGTGATCCTTTCGAGCTAATGAAAGGATCAAAGTCAATCTATGGTGGTGAAATATAAATACAATTACATGTCTTCATTCTTCTTGTATCCATGGGTTCTTGCTCCTCTTCTTGGATCATCCTTCAATCTTCAAGTACATTACATGGAATAATTGAATACAACCTATACTAATGTACTTACATAAGAAAACTCGAGTTACATTCGAGGTTAAACAATTACAAGAATGAAGAAAACGACATGCAAGTCGTATTTAGAAAACCAAAACCAAAACCTTTAATCTAGGGGTCTAAGGGCCATAACCAGCACCATGCTCAAGTACACAAAATAAAATATTGCGGGGGTCCGGGGGCGGCAGCCCCTGGGCGGGGGTTCGGGGGTGGCAGCCCCCAGCTGGGGTCGAGCTGCCAGGTCAGCTTGGAAATTTTTTATTTTCGAAGACCAGTCCTATTCAGAAATCATCAATTTCTGAACTACAGATCATATCTGTTGGCCTTTTTCCCCACTGCAATTTATACAGTCCATCAGAGTTTACTGCTAAACTCTGATCAGCACAGTCCATCAGAGTTTACTGCTAAACTCTGATTAGAGACCATCGGAGTTTGTTAAACTCTGACCATGCTCTATACTCTGATCTGAGAGTTTATAAAACTCTGAGCGAGTCCATCAGAGTTTGTTAAACTCTAACCCAGCTCCAATTTCACAAACTCTGATCAGACACAGAATATACATTCTCTGACAGTTACATATTGGCAGAAGCATAGCAGTCTCATAACAGGCATGGCAGTCTCCAAAACAGGCAGGTATGCATCAAATACATAAAACACGTAACCAAATCAGTCCCTTATACACGTAGCTCTGATGCCATTGTTGGGTTCCGAGGCATAAAACGCAGCGGATTAAATGTAAATATAACGAAAAATTTCGGAACCCTAACGCAGGATCATGTATAAGATTGACAGATTATGGTGAAACGGAATCATACATTTGTCTGGTCTTGACTTACACGAACTCAACGGAGATCCTAGCTTTCACGACTTGTGTCTTCCTCTCGAAAGCACCTCGATGGTATCCACACGAGCACCTTCAAGAACGTCTCACGATCTTGATTACGGAATGGATGTACTAGCCTCCTTTGATGATTTCGAATTCTGCCTCTGCCTTTTCTCTCTGCCTTTTCTGCTGCTAGGGTTCGTTTTTCTTAAAAACTTAATACCTATTAACCCTACATTATCTATTTATAATGGTTGGTTAATAGGCCCATAATAGCAACCCATAACAGCAAAGCCTAACCCATGTAGGTTTAGGATTAAATAATAAAACCGAATTTTATTATTTAATTAATAACTAAGTCACACTTAATTATTAAGGGCAGAATTCAAATTCGAATTCGAATTTATATTATTTTAATTAATTAAGTCTCACTTAATTAATATAATAAAATTCAAATAATCATCAATTAATTTAAATCTATAATTTAAATTAACTATTCCTCTAAGTACTCTATGTGTGTGACCCTATAAGCTATTATTTAATTAGCAATAATTTTATTCTCCAATAAAATTATAAACAATGAGCGGTATCTAGTAATACATCATTGCTACCCAATTAAATAATAATTAAATCGTGATTCGATAAAACCTTTCGTGATTAATGTTTCTGTGTAATATAATCCCTTTAACCATATATATTATAGATTAAACTCGAGGCATGTATTTAGTCATCCTCTTCAACATTTAATCCGGGTTTACTTGATCCATGAGTAGACTATGAAAAACAAATCATTAGTTGAGCATGGCCATGCATTTTATAGTCTCACTCAATCAAGAGGCCAATAATATCTCTCCTAATTATAGGAGGGTTAAATCCTTTATCTATCATTCATATTTCTCATACGACTCATGATATACCCGATGTCCACTTTTATCATCACCCGGTCAAAAGTGACTTTTAATGTAGTCAAAGTATATTAATCCTCATACAGAAATATAATGATCTCAAGTCGAAGGATCATTACACCATTATCACTGTGAGTCTTTCTTATGACTTTATTAAACATGAAGAATCTCACCATGGGTCTGTCCAGTACCATGTACTCCTGCATGTACCTATGTGTTGACTTTAGTATCCCCATACTTATAACCAATGAGATGTGGTTATCTGTCAAACAACATACTAGTCTATTTATGTATTATTATTGTCCTATAATAATAATACTCGACTAGGGACATTTAAGAATATGATCTATTATATAATCTCAAGTTCAAGTCATGTACTAAACTATACAATGTGTATCATGATTCTAAGGACATTTATTATGCTAACAAATTTATCGCAGTATTTAAAGTCATAATAAATACGTTTATTGAATAATCAAATAACATAAAGGTCTATTAAAAGAAACATTGTATTGCCTCTAGGGCACCTACACTAACAAGTATCGTAGAAGGGGGGGGGGTTGAATACGATACTCACTAAATCAAAAAATTCTTTCGAATCTTTTGCGGATATGTGATTTAGAGTTCGGTCAGTGGTTCGTGTTTAGGAGTGTTTAGGAGGTTGGCTTACTAATTTTCTGTGTTTAGGATTTAAACAATAATGATCTAGAAAATTAGCAAGTAATTAAATGCGAGACAGATTTCGGGGAATAGTACTTTTGTATTAATCCCTGAGGTTTTGCTACACCCAGTTAAATTAATAACTGGCTTCCAAAGAACTGATTCGTTCTTTGCTTCTAGAGAGATAAAGCTAGATCCCTATTACAATGTTTGACAGTATTTAGTAGTAACTGGAATCAAGCTAACAGTGAGTGTTTTACAATAGCCCTAAGTATTTGTGACATGTTTGACCGGCTAGATTGTAAAACCCATGAGAAGAAGGTATAGAATTATCATGGTGACTTCTTCTTCTCCGGCTTCGAAATATCTCACTGCCTCTCTCTGTGGTTGGCTGTGTCTCCACCAACCATATTTTTGAAAATGAACAAGTCATTTTTTTTAATATAGTGTAGACTTTTCAAATCAATTAAATTGATTTGCTTCATCAAATGCTAAGTCCCAAGTTGCGTTTGTAGAGTGAGTATGGTGGATAGGCGCCACTTGAAGCTTGTTGCGCCTGTATGCTTGAGTTGCGCCTCCTTCATGTGAGTTGCGCCTATACAGTGGTTTCCCTGTATAAGCGCCACTCATGCCTTAGTAATTTCAACTGCCTATTGCGCCTAGTATGTGTGTTGCGCCTACACTGTATTTGACTTAGAAACTTTGGGGCAGCTGAGTTGCGCCTCTACTCTTGCTTCACTGTGTTGGCGCCACTTGCTACTTAGAATATTTTCCCTTGCACCAATTGATGTTTGTTGCGCCTATACAGTGGTTACCCTGTATAGGCGCCACAAAGACTTTGCCTTAGAATTTCTTGTGCCTTGGACAAGATATGTTGCGCTTATACACTGCTTCCCCTGTATAGGCGCCACTCATGATATAGATTCTAAGTCCAAGCAAATTCCTGCGCCTTGGTAGATTAGTTGCGCCTACACTCTCAATGCACTGTGTAGGCGCCACTTAACTTTCCCTTAGACTTTTTCTTGTGTCTTGGAATATAAGTTGCGCCTCTCTATTGCTTCAAGAGTATTAATGCCACCAAATGCAGTAATACTTGCCTTAGCATATTTCTTGAATTCTTCAAGTAATTACCACTTGGTTTCACTCCTTTGGCTTGGCTTGATCAACTGATTTTCTTATGATTAATCAAGGTAATTCTCTTCTTGTTGTGCTGACGCTTAGTGCACTGGTCTGGTTCACAAACGACTAACACTAAATTGAATTCCCTTGATTTCTTTTCTGTTTCAGCTGAGTAAGCTAGGGACTGTTGCATTGCTTCGAACACTGACTGTTGATAGACACTGTAATTTCACTGGAATCTTTTCTGGTACTCCAACAACATCTTCATTACTACAATCCAGTTCAAGACTGCAGCTGTCTTCTTTAACCTTTGCCTTCACCTTTCTAGATTCCTATGCTTCGCACACTGTCTATTTCCAATCAATGCCTTTACACTAGAATCTTCTTGTGGCACTGACATACTGAATCTTCAACACTTCTGAAACCCTGAAAGTCTTAACATATTATTCTTCACTGAGGCATGAACATATTAATGTACTTCTCCCAGTGGCCTGTTGTAGACTTCAAAACTTCTTCTAATGTCTTGATTCACTGTATTTGCCTGATCTTCATTTCTTGTTGATTCTTGTGTAGGCGTAGTATTATTTACTTGTCCTGTTCTAGTGTTGAGTTATCATGATTACTATACATACAGCTTTGTAATCTCCAACAATCTCCCCCTATTTGATTGTTAAAGTTTAGCAAACAAATCACCTAGGGAGGATAACTCAACTAACAACTAGAAAAAAGTAATCGTCCTAGACTTGTAAATAATGTTACTGGTTTTTCTGGATCAGATAATGTATTTCCAGATTTCTTGTGTGACTGAAACGAAAGATGCTTGTTCCTCTGGTACTGAACTGATATTCAAATTGTATCATCTTCATTTCTGTCTGTTTGAGCTTTCTTCGTTTCAAAATCCTTCAGTTTGAACTTAAAGAACTTATCATGAACAGAGCTTCATAAGAATCAATTCCTGGGTGTGTCTTCAATCAATACTGAACATCTCTCAAATAATGTTCTCCCCCTACGAATATGATTCCTTTTCTTATTCTTCTTCTCCCTTTAGAAAGTCAATGGAATAGTCATTTCTGTGCTTCTAAGTATAGAATACAGCTTCTTGATTCTCCCATATATCTGTTGTTTCCCCTCAGGATCAGAAGATAAGATTTTCCTTTTCTTGTCTAAAATCTCCCCCTAAGGATATTAACTTTTCCCAAGGATCGAACTAGGATCAAACCCCTTTATTATAAAGATCTTCCAGGATACGAACCTAATACAAACCCCTTTAGGATTATTAACATTTCCCAAGTACGAAGATAAGACTAGTAACTTCTACTTTTTCTTCCTATAAATTCTCCCCCTTAGTTGAGAAATCCTTCAATAGCCCATTGATTAATGGTTTGTCTTCCGAAGAAGGTTCTCGTCTGTCGTTGAATGGGAAAAATATAGGAACTTTTCTTCCAGAAGTAGCAAGTAGCAAGGGTAAGTGTTTGGCTTATGGTTTCCTCACTTCTACTACGTTCTGTTGGTGTTTACACTTAAGTGTCGAGCACTTTGAAGTGTTTCACTCTTTCTCTCCCTATCTCTCACTCAAGTGTATCTCTCCCTCACTTTCACTTAAGTGTTTCTCTCTCTCACTTTCACTCTGCAATCCAAATATAGCCTTCTGTACCTGCAAGTGAAATCCGTCAATTCATGCATATTCTTATCACCTGATTCATCAGAATGAACTGAATCACTATCAAGTGGAGAATTTCCTCGTAGAGGTGTTCTTGATCTATCATGCATAAGCACTGTCCCATACCAGACTCAATAGCAATTGCTAAATCACTGTCTAGTGGAGCCTCACCTCTTTGAGATGGGTTATCCCAAGATTTTAAAATCTTTTTGGGAATCCTGCCTTGTTCTATCAAGGAGTTGCCTCACACCTTCTCCGTAAACGGGAGGTGGACATTCCTTTTCAGGATCTGGAAATGTTCCTTCCAGGAGGGGCGACGTAGTAGACAATGTAATGAATGGCAATTTAGAGCCTACGTTTCCCTCGTAACCCTGTGACGGGAATTTTGTATAAATACCCTACTTGACTCATCCGAAGAATTCTTGTCAAGCAGTTGCCTCTCAAGCCCAGATAAATCTGAACAAGAGATCTCCCTTTCGGGATGCAGAAGTTTAACTTCTGTTTGAGGTAGATACATTGGACAATGTACTGTATGGCTAACTAGAGTCCGTATCTCCTCTGAATGCCTATACCTCTCACTGTGCACACCTTGCAATGTGTTCCTAAAATTTATCTGTTTAGGCTTACCATCAGCGTGAGTGCCAGTGGTGTGCTTGACTCATTAAAAGATGCTTTGGCTGACGAGCGAATTTCAATGGACTCACCCTGTTGAGAGAATGATTCCAGAGACAGTTTTATTGCCTTTTCAGCTCTGCATCCTTTTGAGAAGATACAAATGAGCTTACAGTTACCTCAGTTTATATACTACTTTGCTTCTCTGAAGGTAGAGCTGTGGGTGCACTTCCGACTTCATCCTTATTTGCTGCATCAAGTGCAGTTTCTCCCTTATCAACCTCTAATTAACAAAGTTTCCTTATATCTTCGGGGGTTAATATATGGAAGTGGATGAATGAGTGTTTAGTATGAAGGCCTGGGTAAGAGATTGATGGGTTTTCAACCTCCTGGCCAGTTTCTGTAGCCACTGGGGGTTAACGGATAGAATCAATTAAGATTAAAAGATAATCACCTTAACATTCCAAAATATATTTTTCATCTCAAGGAGAAAGAAAAATATAATAAGGAATGATAATGGATTGCATTAAGCACTTTTAATAAAAGAGTTTTGTCGGTTCTAAAGATTTATCATTTAAAAGCGTGAAACCAATAGAAATTTTCTTTAAGATACTTATCCCATAATAAAACGTGGGAATGTGTATCAGAGAAAAAGTCTATCACTTATGAATTTCTTATAAGGAAAACTTCCCATAATAAAACGCGGGAATTTACACCAAATAAGAAACTCAACTCTCTTACCAAATTTTATCTCAATAAAAATGACCCTTTTTCATTAAACCTAAGCACTATATGTTTTGAAAACAGTTTTGCAAAACATCCTTATCAGATAGAAGACAATGATTTTCCGACTCATAATGCAATTATGATTTACTTCATTTTCGTCCACCTGATAGTATCCCCGACTTAAAATAAAAACATGACAATTGGGGTGAATGAATACTTAACAATACAGTACTAGGCCTTCAAAGCAACAATCACTGTTTTGGTACTATGAATCAATGTGAAACATACATTGAAACAAGTATTTGAAAATAAATAATTTTACAAGTGATTGATACCTTGAAGTTAAAATAAATTTTTAAAAGAGAGAAAAAGCTTTTAAAGATAAAACAATTAAAACAAGCTTTTGGGAGAGGATAAAGTTTCGAGATAAAAGAAAGATTATCCTAAAGAAAAGTTTTTCAAAATAGAAGTTTTGAAAAAGAATTCTTAAATTTTCTTAACTAAAACTGATAGACAAATGAATGTATCTTTGCATAAAACATTTTGAAAAAGAAATAGACAAAAATTTCTTTTAAATACATTCAGGATCGTAAACCAGTAAAAGAAAGAAAACTAAGAAAAAATTTATTTTAAATAATCTAAAATAAATTAAATACTTATGCTGTACTAAGCAATTGCCAATCACATGTATATTTATAAACTATACATGGCAATTATTCAGTAGAACAATAAGCATATATATTTTTACTATTAGTGATTTCAGATAAACAACTTGAATTATCACTAATATTAAAAATATCACAATTAATTGCACGCTGATACCAATTATTCGATATTTATCAATAATTTCAAGATGCAAGAAATTGTGCTTCTGTTATTTTATCAAATTAAAATTATGAAACTAATAATCATTGAATTGCTTCAATCCATAATTTCAATAAGATAAAATAAATTCGCTAAATACTAAAATATTCATTGAATTGAACCTTAGCATTTAACTTCCTACGCCATATCTAATAATTGTCACTTTGCACATTGTAAGCATGCTCATAACAATTATTAATTGATATACGTAAGCTCGAGGTATTAGTTGAAAAGAAATTCACAAGTCCTTTGAAAAGGGAAAAAGTAATACTTGTGATTCTTTTTACAACTCCTCGCAAACAAACTTATTTTTAGAAATATTTTCTAAATATATAAAATATTGAGCATTTTATACACATAACTTAGAAAATACTTCACCTTCTAATATTAGTGAGTTTTGGAATATGCATTAATTATTTAGAACAGAAATTCTAAATACCTTCACTAATATCAAAAGTATCACAATTATTTGTAATAAAACATTTAAGAATATCATAGCAAAATATCAGAGCAATTAAGCAAGATATCATTGACTAATACTCATCAAATATTTAAAACATACAAATAATTATGCTTCTTACTTATGCTAAGTAATTTAACTACCACTTCTGCATATAACAATGTAAGCATGATAATTAAACTAATAGCAAAAAGTATGAGGATCTGGATTTCAAATAAATTTACAAGTCCTTTGGATAGGGAAAAAGTAATACTTGTGAACTCATTTGAGAATTCCTTATAGATGGGATTTTCAACAAATATGCATATTAATAATATCACAAGTTTACTAACCAACTTAGATAAAATAAATCCATCAAGTTATTTAGCAAAAATCTGCAAGTTATTCGACTATGGACACTCTAAAAAGAAATGATACCTTGTGTCCATGAGCTTGTTCCTTCAGTGGTGGAGAGATCAACAGTGTTGCTGGAAATTGACAGCTTCAAGGAATGACTTCCTTGTCTTTCGTACAACCTGCATTATCTATATCTATATAGCCAATTAGGTTAAACCTATTATCTTAAGGGTCCCAGATTTCAAGAATTGGTGATCCCCTAAGATATCTAGCAATTCATAACTTAGCTATAAGATAAGATTCTCTACATTCCACTTGGAAACTTGCACATAGGCATATCGAGAATTAAGGTATACTTGCACATAAATATAACATTGTGTGTGCCTAGCATTTCTAGAGAGATATGTATAACAATTCAAATGTAAAATCACTTTTAAGTAATTAACAGTTAGAGAGTCATACCATGTCCTTGACGTTTTGCTTGAATCCTTACCTCCGTCATAGAAAAGCTTGCGAAGAGGATGATATACAAATTGTAATGGATCTGCAACTTCATCTTCTAGCTTCACCATTTAGGAGTGCACTTGTTCACATTCATCTGATAGATCTTCATGCTTGAATGCTCCACATGTGCTAGGTCCTAATCGTTGAGTCCCTAAAAATTGTTAGGTCCCCATTGATGAGTCCCAAAGGATCAAGTCTCGTCACTGGTGCTTACTGCTTGATCTTGAAAGTCCCGAAGATTCTGTTTCCATCATCGTCGATACCTTCTGCTTTAAAGTCCTGTAGCAACCAGTTTGGCTTTGCTCCTCATAACAATGCCAATAGTCATCCAGTGTCTGAGAACCCTTATTGTACCAATTTCAGCTTCGACTTTAGTGGTCTGGGTTCCAGCTTCAGGTTTCTGCCTTCGAACTGATTGAGATCACCTTGCATTGCAATCACTCAATCTGGATCAATCTGTGCATCTTCAGTATTCTTTGGGATACCAATTGATGGGTGATACCAATTGTAAGATGACAATTTCTTTCCCAACTTGGTCCCGAAAAAAAATATATGACCATTTTGGTTAGCACTCTAGCCTCTACACAAGAATCTGGATCACTAAGAACGAGACTCCAGGGTAGAATTTGAATTCAAACCCTTTGTCTCGGCAGATATGTTCTTGATGTATTCTTTTGATCTTCATTGTGTTGAGTACGACTAGTAGATCCTTCTTCTATTTGCTCCCCTGAGTTGCTGCTAAACATTAATTCCTTCTGCAACCTCAGCTTCTACATCAGTATCTGAATTTGTCAAAGATTCAGAATAGTCGTTCATTTGAATGCTTGGGAGCTTGGTGTAGTTGAACGATACATTCAGACTTTTGATCACCTATGAGTAGCCGAGGAGAATTATTCCATGAGCCTTAACTTCTTGTCAAGTTACTCAAATAAATCTTCATTAAAAATCAATTCCCTCCAAACACACGAAAGAGTTTCAGTGTTTGCTTCTGGTTGGCCATTAACTCAAATGATGTTTTTTCACGATCTTGTTGAATAAGGCAACATGCTGTGTTAATTACTTCAGCTTCCAAATACCTTTTCAGTGCAGACTTCATTTAGAACTTCACTCGCGAAATTCAGTTCCAATATCTGACTTCAAAGTTCTCACAGCTTACCAATTGTTTCCAACTTGATCTTCCTTATTTGATCAATCACCATTTGTGGCATTTTGTCTGTTGAATGCTTGAACATCACCAATTCGTAATTAGGGTTACCAATTTCAATCACCACTAAGCATATTTCTTTCATGACTTTTCTTCAGTGTGATGTTTCCATTGACTTCCCTATGTGACATACTTCAAAATTTCCTTCTGGATAGAATTTCATATGAAGCAGTCCTCTCACCAATTTCATCTTTATCAAAGAATCCATTGCCTTGCTGACTAACAAGTGTAAGAGCTTCCTTTGCCATAGCTAACTCTTCGTTGATGAAGCTTCACTGATAAGTTGTCTTCATCTTTGCATCCAAATTCCATGTCAGCTACGAACAAATTTTATCACTCTCAGTTGAGCGAGCTTCCAACCTTCTTGCTTGAGATCAAACACTTCTCCAGAAAACCCTTGACGAAGAATTCCCTAGTTCCCTTTAAAAAGTGCTTAACTCTTTCAACAAGAAAGATGCTTCCACTGATGACAGTTCTTAAAACATGATAGCCATATCCCTTGTACATCCTTTGCTGTCATCTCCAAAGGTTACCATCGGGGAGGCCTTCTCGATCAATTATGATATTAGAGCTTTCATCTTAATCATATGCCTCGAACAACAAATGTCACGAAGTCACATAATTTTTGCCTTTCATAACCTACTCTGCAATCACAAATGATTAAGCTTCTTGGTCCTCAATTTTAATTGAGTCCAGATGGGTTAGGGATATTATCAAAAGTAACAACAGCTTCAACCTTATCATGCAAAACTTATCTTTGACTGATCACTTCTCATACACAGCAGCCTTGACAAAGTAGTCTTTAGGCTATGAGACTAGTGATTCCAACTTAGCTATAGGTGGACTAGCAGTCTTTACCCTATTGTGATTCTTATACATGCTTTGTCTAAGATTGTGCAAGTCCTAAGATATGCATTTTCAAATAACTAAACAAGCATGGTAATAAGAGCACATGGTAAACATTTAGCTTCAAAGCATTGGAGATAAGAATTATGCAATTCAGGCATGTTATACATATTAGAAAATTCAGTATTATCTACTTTAATCATTCTACACAAGTGTAACAGACATAAAGCAGATTTACAGATATTCAATAATTTTCTAACAGCACATGGATAGAAGAACTAACAAATTAATTACTAATTCATTCTAATCCATCCTGTCGTTGTCCAACATTTTTACCTATCTCTAATTACCTAAGTCAGTTTTAGATTAAGCTTCGAATCTACATGACTTACTGACTACTTAGATAATTCTACCATCTTTTAACCAATTATCCCTAACAAGCAATACATGATTAGATATAGAATTTAAGTGCAACTATGTGAGTAATCAGAAAATCGTATGAAAATAAGCATATAAACAATTAACAAGTCATTTGTCATGAAGAACAAATAAAATCTGATCTATGACCTGTTTGTCTATTAGCAATTTTCGCAACATTAGCAGAGGTATTAAATCACATAAGATTTAAGTCAAGTTCCAGCAAATGTTTAGGGATACACCTAACCGTCTAGAACACCCTATCTAATTCTAGATATTCATTTTACTACATATAAAATCAAGTATGAAATGTACTAATTAAACTCATGAATCCTAGCATGCAATCTTATTCTTAGCAATCAATTAAGCATTTAAGTCCTAAGATGCTAACATGCTGTCATGAATATAATACATATCAAAACTTAATAAACATGCAGTTCTGAATTAGATAAGCGTATACTAGTTAGAAAGTGTACCTGAGAAGTGCTTAGTGATTCATCTACAGTGTTGGTCATTGAGCCAGATATCCATTTGGTTCATCACTGTCACTGATAGAATCATCCTTACATTTAACTTCATCAATAAATGCTTTCTCTTGCTGCATCCTCACTAATGCCTGATATTCCTGCTACAACCCAACATAGTGTCTATCATCTTTTGCTTGTACAGGCTTCTTCAAACTGTGTAGCAAACCCAAACTTGTCTGCCAAATTAAAACCATCCCTGTCTTGCAACCACCTCTTGAACTGATCTTAAAAATCTCCTTAATGGAATCTCTAGGTAAAGACCTTAGATATAGAATTAGGATTCCATCTGAATCTGACGTTACTAAACTTCCAGTTGTCCTGCAGGCTTCACTAGTCGTCCAGATCTCAGGTTATTCCAAAGTGTCAAATTTACATAAAACACCTTGACCACTACCTCGAGCTTCAACATCTTCAATTCAGCTTCTAGGATCAATTCACTTCTGTTCAGAGGTTCTCAACCTTGACTTCAATCAATTTGGTTCCTGGGTCACAAATACAGTGGATATGCTAACAACCTGCTTTACCAAATATTATCTTCTTCAGCTCTTGTTCTAGATCATAGGCCTTCAGCACATTAGTAGTTCATCTAAAGATAATGTGGTTGTATCCTTAGATTCCCTATGGCCGTAACCCTTTTTTTTTAGATGATCTGCAGTGTTAGCACGAACTTTCAGTAATCTCCCTGAAGAAAACTTTAACGCTTGATGGAGATTCCAGGTGGTCCAGTCTGCTCTCCTTCACAACTCTTTAACCTCCAAGATTTTTCATCCAACAACATCAACTTGAATTAACCAAAACTGTACCCAAATTAATTTCTTCTTTTGCAGCTTCCAGAATATTAGTGGGATCCTATGGAGTAAACCTCTGAGGAAATTAATACCACTACTTCTTTAGACTGTTCCAGAATTCACTTCATCGGATAATCTTCAGTCAATTTTTGTTGTCTTCAAATACCCAGAAAAATCTTCATCTACTAACTTGAGCACCTTCAAATTAGTAACCACGTTTAACTGCTTCCTTTGAGAGATGAGCCGTATAATGTTTAATAAATTTAAAAGATAAACTTTAATATTTAAAATTTATAAAATAAATTAATTAAAATTTATAACACAAACTTATTAAAAGTTTATAAGATAAATTTCATAAGAGTTCATAAAATAAATTTTATCTAAAATTTAAGAGATAAACTAATTAAAATTTATAAACCAAACTAATAAAAGTTTATAAGATAAATTTCATAAGAGTTCACAAAATAAATTTTATTTAAAATTTAAGAGATAAACTAATTAAAATTTATAAACCAAACTAATAAAAGTTTATAAGATAAATTTCATAAGAGTTCACAAAATAAATTTTATTTAAAATTTAAGAGATAAACTAATTAAAATTTATAGACCAAACTAATAACAGTTTATAAGATAAATTTTATAAGAGTTTACAAAATAAATTTTATTTAAAATTTATGAGATAAACTAATTAAAATTTATATCATAAACTAATAAAAGTTTATAAAATAAATTTTATGAAAGTTTATCAAATAAATTCTAATTTAAAATTTATATGGTAAACTAATTAAAATTTATAATATCAACTAATAAAAGTTTGTTAAACAAATTTTATAAAAGTTTATAAAATAAATTTTATCTAAAATTTATAAAGTAAACTAATTAAAATTTATAATATCAACTAATAAAAGTTTGTTAAACAAATTTTATAAAAGTTTATAAAATAAATTTTATCTAAAATTTATAAAATAAACTAATTAAAATTTATAATATCAACTAATAAAAGTTTGCAAAACAAATTTTATAAAAGTTTATAAAATAAATTTTATCTAAAATTTATAAAGCAAACTAATTAAAATTTATAATATCAACTAATAAAAGTTTGTTAAACAAATTTTATAAAAGTTTATAAAATAAATTTTATTTTAAAAAGTTTAAAATTAAATTTATTTAACACGGCCTCCGTTCTGAGTCCACACAGCTTCGGCACGGTGAGCTTCACTGAGATACGGATCTTGATTTGTAACTTCAATCAGTTTGCTCTGATACCAATTGTTAGGTCCCGAAAGTATCGTAGAAGGGGGGGTTGAATACGATACTCACTAAATCAAAAAATTCTTTCGAATCTTTTGCGGATATGTGATTTAGAGTTCGGTCAGTGGTTCGTGTTTAGGAGTGTTTAGGAGGCTGGCTTACTAATTTTCTGTGTTTAGGATTTAAACAATAATGATCTAGAAAATTAGCAAGTAATTAAATGCGAGACAGATTTCGGGGAATAGTACTTTTGTATTAATCCCTGAGGTTTTGCTACACCCAGTTAAATTAATAACTGGCTTCCAAAGAACTGATTCGTTCTTTGCTTCTAGAGAGATAAAGCTAGATCCCTATTACAATGTTTGACAGTATTTAGTAGTAACTGGAATCAAGCTAACAGTGAGTGTTTTATAATAGCCCTAAGTATTTGTGACATGTTTGACCGGCTAGATTGTAAAACCCATGAGAAGAAGGTATAGAATTATCATGGTGACTTCTTCTTCTCCGGCTTCGAAATATCTCACTGCCTCTCTCTGTGGTTGGCTGTGTCTCCACCAACCATATTTTTGAAAATGAACAAGTCATTTTTTTTAATATAGTGTAGACTTTTCAAATCAATTAAATTGATTTGCTTCATCAAATGCTAAGTCCCAAGTTGCGCTTGTAGAGTGAGTATGGTGGATAGGCGCCACTTGAAGCTTGTTAAGCCTGTATGCTTGAGTTGCGCCTCCTTCACGTGAGTTGCGCCTATACAGTGGTTTCCCTGTATAAGCGCCACTCATGCCTTAGTAATTTCAACTGCCTATTGCGCCTAGTATGTGTGTTGCGCCTACACTGTATTTGACTTAGAAACTTTGGAGCAGCTGAGTTGCGCCTCTACTCTTGCTTCATTGTGTTGGCGCCACTTGCTACTTAGAATATTTTCCCTTGCACCAATTGATGTTTGTTGCGCCTATACAGTGGTTACCCTGTATAGGCGCCACAAAGACTTTGCCTTAGAATTTCTTGTGCCTTGGACAAGATATGTTGCGCCTATACACTGCTTCCCCTGTATAGGCGCCACTCATGATATAGATTCTAAGTCCAAGCAAATTCCTGCGCCTTGGTAGATTAGTTGCGCCTACACTCTCAATGCACTGTGTAGGCGCCACTTAACTTTCCCTTAGACTTTTTCTTGCGTCTTGGAATATAAGCTGCGCCTCTCTATTGCTTCAAGAGTATTAATGCCACCAAATGCAGTAATACTTGTCTTAGCATATTTCTTGAATTCTTCAAGTAATTACCACTTGGTTTCACTCCTTTGGCTTGGCTTGATCAACTGATTTTCTTATGATTAATCAAGGTAATTCTCTTCTTGTTGTGCTGACGCTTAGTGCACTGGTCTGGTTCACAAACGACTAACACTGAATTGAATTCCCTTGATTTCTTTTCTGTTTCAGCTGAGTAAGCTAGGGACTGTTGCATTGCTTCGAACACTGACTGTTGATAGACACTGTAATTTCACTGGAATCTTTTCTGGTACTCCAACAACATCTTCATTACTACAATCCAGTTCAAGACTGCAGCTGTCTTCTTTAACCTTTGCCTTCACCTTTCTAGATTCCTATGCTTCGCACACTGTCTATTTCCAATCAATGCCTTTACACTAGAATCTTCTTGTGGCACTGCCATACTGAATCTTCAACACTTCTGAAACCCTGAAAGTCTTAACATATTATTCTTCACTGAGGCATGAACATATTAATGTACTTCTCCCAGTGGCCTGTTGTAGACTTCAAAACTTCTTCTAATGTCTTGATTCACTGTATTTGCCTGATCTTCATTTCTTGTTGATTCTTGTGTAGGCGTAGTATTATTTACTTGTCCTATTCTAGTGTTGAGTTATCATGATTACTATACATACAGCTTTGTAATCTCCAACACTATGAGTAGACTATGAAAAACAAATCATTATTTGAGCACGACCATGCATTTTATAGTCTCACTCAATCAAGAGGCCAATAATATTTCTCCTAATTATAGGAGGGTTAAATCATTTATCTATCATTCATATTTCTCATACGACTCATGATATACCCGATGTCCACTTCTATCATCACCCGGTCAAAGGTAACTTTTAATGTAGTCAAAATATATTAATCCTCCTATAGAAATATAATGATCTCAAGTCAAAGGATCATTACACCATTATCACTGTGAGTCTTTCTTATGACTTTATTAAACATGAAGAATCTCACTATGGGTCTGTCCAGTATCATGTACTCCTACATGTACCTATGTATTGACTTTAGTATCCCCATACTTATAACCAATGAGATGTGGTTATCAGTCAAACAACATACTAGTCTATTTATGTATTATTATTGTCCTATAATAATAATACTCGACTAGGGACCTTTAAGAATATGATATATTATATAATCTCAAGTTCAAGTCATGTACTTAAACTATACAATGTGTATCATGATTCTAAGGACATTTATTATGCTAACAAATATATCACAGTAATTAAAGTCATAATAAATACATTTATTGAATAATCAAATGACATAAAGTTCTATTAAAAAAATTGTATTGCCTCTAGGGCACCTACACTAACAATCTTCCACTTGCACTAGAGTCAATCACCCATGTATCTAATACCCATGGAACTAGTGTGACCGTCGTGCTTCGTCCGCGACAAGCCTTTGGTCAGTGGGTCTGCAATGTTATCATTTGTGTGCACTTTACATATGTTTATGTCACCCCTTTCATTAATCTCTCGAATGAGGTGATATCTCCTGAGTATATGTTTGGTTCGGGAGTGAGATCTAGGTTCTTTAGCCTGTGCAATGGCTCCATTATTATCGCAGTATAGATCAATGGGATCTGCGATTGATGGAACCACTCCCAAATCAGTGATGAATTTTCGAATCCAAACAGCTTCCTTAGCTGCTTCACAAGATGCAATGTACTCAGCCTCCATTGTAGAATCAGCTAATGTTTCTTGCTTTGAACTCTTCCAACTTACAGCACCTCCGTTTAGACAAAACACAAAACCAGACTGTGATACAGTGTCATCCCTGTCTGTTTGGAAACTTGCATCGGTGTAACCTTTTACAACCAGTTTTTCCTCTCCTCCATACACCAAGAATGAATCTTTAGTCATTTTCAAGTACTTTAGAATATTCTTGACAGCCGTCTAGTGACCTTCGCCTGGATTAGATTGGTATCTGCTCGTCATGCTTAAAGCATACGAAACATCTGGGCGAGTACATACCATTGCATACATGATGGATCCAATGGCTGAGGCATATGGAACCTTACTCATGTGGTCCTTCTCATCCAATGATTTCAGAAACTGATCTTTAGAGATCGTTATCCCTTGAGACACATGGACATATCCCCTTTTTGCATTTTGCATACCAAAACGATGCAAAACCTTATTGATGTATGTACTCTGACTTAGACCAATCATCCTTCTAGATCTATCCCTATAGATCCTCATTCCTAGAATATAGGATGCATCTCCTAAGTCTTTCATAGAGAAGTTGCTCCCTAACCAAGTCTGAACAGCCTTAAGAGAAGGTATATCATTCCCCATTAGTAGTATGTCATCAATATATAGTACTATGAATGCTACATGGCTCCCACTAACCTTCTTGTAAACACAAGGTTCATCTTCATTTTGAACAAAGCCATACTCTTTGACTATTTCATCAAAACGGATATTCCATCTCCTAGAGGCTTGCTTCAATCCATAAATGGATCGACGTAATTTACATACCTTGCTAACATTTCTTGGACTGATAAAACCTTCAAGTTGTGTCATGTACACATCCACATCCTCTTCAAGGCTTCCATTAAGGAAGGCTGTTTTGACATCCATTTGCCAGATTTCATAATCATGGAATGCTGCAATAGCAAGCAAAATCCTTATGGACTTGACCATAGCCACTGGTGAGAAAGTTTCATCATAGTCAATACCATAAATTTGTTTGAAGCCTTTTGTAACCAGCCTTGCTTTATAGGTCTGAACATTTCCATCCATGTCAGTTTTCTTCTTGAAAACCCATTTGCACCCTATGGGTTTTACCCCTTCAGGTGGATCAACCAAAGTCCATACTTGGTTTTCGTATATGGAATCCATCTCAGATTTCATGGCTTCTAGCCATCTCTTAGAGTCTGGACTGTTCATAGCATCTTGGTATGTGAGAGGCTCATCTTCATCTATGAGCATCAAATCACCATATTGAGTCAAGAGAAATCCATATGTCTCTGGCTCATGGCGAATTCTACCAGTTCTACGAACAACCTGGGTTTGTTGAGCATTATCATTATCCTGCTCTTGTTCCACTTCAGGTTCAATGCTATTTTGTGGTTCTCGATCTTCATCGAGGTCTATAGTTCTCCCACTGTTTCTTTTGGAAACAAAATCTCTTTCCATGAAAACAACATCTCGAGCAATGAACACTTTCTGCTCAGAAGGACTATAGAAATAATACGCCTTTATTTCACTAGGGTATCCCACAAAATTGCACTCTTCAGATTTAGGTCCAAGCTTGTCAGATACTTGACGCTTCACAAACGCCTTGCATCCCCAAACTTTCATAAAGTTCATGCCTGACCGTTTCTTCTCCCATATCTCATATGGAGCCTTTTGAACCTTCTTAATAGGAACACGGTTAAGTGTGAAAGCCGCTGCTTCTAGAGCGTAACCCCAGAAACTAATTGGAAGATCTGTATGACTCATCATCGATCGCACCATGTCCAACAAGGTGCGATTTCTCCTCTCTGAAACTCCATTCCATTGAGGTGTACCTGGTGGAGTGAGTTGTGATATAATACCACACTCCTTTAAATAATCTTTAAATTCTGTGCTCAAGTATTCTCCTCCACGATCAGATCGTAAGATTTTAATACTTGCACCTCCGCCAATTTGCTTCTCTACTTCAGCCTTGTATTCTTTGAACTTTTCAAAAGAATCGGATTTATTCTTCATAAGATATACATATCCATATCTACTGAAATCATCAATAAATGTTATGAAATAGTAGTAGCCTCCTCTAGCCATCACTCGCATTGGGCTACATACATCACTATGTATTAGTTCCAGACGTTCAGTGGCCCTTTGACCCTTACCAGTGAAAGGGGCTTTAGTCATTTTACCAAGCAAACAAGATTCGCATTATTGGTATGATTCAAAATCAAACTTATCCAAATATTCATCCTTATGTAATTTGGATATGCGTTTCTCATTTATATGGCCTAGACGACAATGCCAGAGGTATGTTTGATTTGAGTCATTAACTTTAAGTCGTTTGTTTTCTATATTACAGACATGATTATCTAAGTCAAGAACATATAAACCATTAAACAAACGCGCAACACCATAGGTTAAATCATTCAAAGCAAAAGAGCAACTGTTGTTCTTTATTGTAAACGAAAAACCTTTCTTGTCCAAATAAGAAACAGAAATAATGTTTCTGCGAATCGCAGGCACGTAATAACAATTCTCTAGTTCTAAAATTAGCCCAGAGGGCAAAGATAAATAATAGGTTCCTACTGCTAAAGCAGCAACTCTTGCTCTATTGCCAACTCTTAGGTTGTTAGTCCTAAATATTGTAGAAGGGGGGTTGAATACGATATTGTCCAATTTATAAAATATTCGCGGAATGGTTTGTTATGGACTTGTTGACAGTTCGAACAGTTATTAAATCAAACAGTTGGTGAGCAATAACATAACAACAGTTCGTTCGGGGAATATATCGTTTTATTAATATAAACCACGAAGGTGCTCCACAAATCTAATCTTTCGATTAGTTACAATGATTCACTAGTACATCAGTTAGATTACAAGCTTTAATGAAAACAACAAGGGTAACAACAGCTGTGTGTACAAAATTAATGGCTTCAGTGTTTACTCTTGAATGCTCTCTGTGTTTTCTCTCTTTACTGCTATGTGTATCTCTCTGGCTGTTAGCTGAATGAATGCTTCAAAGACGATGCCTTTGCTGCTTTTGTGTAGACTTTTTCAACTTCGGATACGTGGCCCATTTTGTGCCAAGTAAATCAGTTGCTTCTTCGCTTCTGTTTAACTTAAGTATCGGAACAATTTACTGAGTAATTGTTAACTATCGATGAGTCTGTAAATTAACTATCGGACACTTAAAACAATTCATGAAATAGAATTAACTACTTCAAGCTGAACAACTATCAGAGATATGTTAACTATCGGAAATATTCTCCAATAAATTAACTATCGGAATTATTGCTTGATTTATTAACTATCGGAATAAATAGATTTTCTTTTTATTTGTTTTATCCGATGGTTAGTAAATCATTAAAAGTTCCTTCTAGTTTTTCCTTTACCCGATAGTTAATAACTATCGGGAAGTTGCTTTCTTTTCTTTCCTTTACCCGATAGTTAATAACTATCGGGAAGTGGCTTGTTTCTTTGTTCATCCATTTTTAGTTAAGTTGATTAAATCACCCGATGGTTAATAACCATAGATGAATAGGACAAAATAGGAATAAGACGAAATAGCTTGACTAGTTGACTTCTGGATACAGCTTCTGTAGTCTTCTTTCCTTAGCCAATTTCAAGCCTGATAAGCCCTTAATATATTTTCTTCCACTGCAACCAAGTCAACTAAATATTTCCTTGTTAATTCGACCTTGATTTATTCTAGGCTTAATCACATACCACTTAGGTTACTCATCTCAGTATCTGGTCAATTCTTCTGAATCAGTGATGCAGTTCTCAAACTCTTTTGTGCTGTCGATTGGTGCAACTGGTCTGGTTCACAACCGACTAGCAAGAACTTGATCTTCACATCTTCTTTGCTATACAATTGACCTGTTCCATCATGTTAAGAAGTGCTTCTATTGTAAGTACATTGGAATCCTTTAGCACTTATGCTGAACCACAAACATATCTGAAACCCTGAACATCTTCGAACTTTATCCTTCACTGAAGTCTTAACATATGAATGAACTTCCTCCAGCAATCTATAGTAGACTCCAAGATTCCATCTAATATTTGTTGGGTTCCGAGGCATAAAACGCAGCGGATAAACGTAAATATAACGAAAATTTTCGGAACCCAAACGCAGGATCATGTATAAGAATTGACGGATTATGGTGATAATCGAATCATACCTATTAAGATTTTGAATGCCACGAACTCAACGGAGATCCTTGCTATCACGATTTGTGTCTTCCTCTCGAAAGCACCTCTATGGTATCCACACGAGCACCTTCAAGAACGTCTCACGATCTTGAACACGGAACGGAAGTACTAGCCTCCTTTGATAGGTTTCGAATTCTCTCTGCCTCTTCCTATGCTGCCTCTTCTGCTAGGGTTTATACAAAAACGTGCAAGCCATTTAACATATCATTATCTATTTATAATGATTGGTTAATGGGCCTTTTTAGCAAAAAACTAACCCATGTAGGCATAGGATTAAATAATAAAACATGCTTCTATTATTTAATTAATAATTAAGTCATACTTAATTATTATTGGCAGAAATATAATTCTTCAAATTCGAATTTATTTCAATTAATTAAGTCTCACTTAATTAATATAATAAATTCGAATTAATCATCAATTAATTTAAATCTATAATTTAAATTAACTATTCCTCTAGGTGCTCTATGTGTGTGACCCTATAGGCTATTATTTAATTAGCAATAATTTTATTCTCCAATAAAATTATAAACAATGAGCGGTATCTAGTAATACATCATTGCTACCTAATTAAACAATAATTAAATCGTGATTCGATAAAACCTTTCGTGATTAATGTTTCCGTGTAATATAATCCCTTTAACCATATATATTATAGATTAAACTCGAGGCATGTATTTAGTCATCCTCTTCAACATTTAATCCGGGTTTACTTGATCCATGAGTAGACTATGAAAAACAAATCATTATTTGAGCACGGCCATGCATTTTATAGTCTCACTCAATCAAGAGGCCAATAATATCTCTCCTAATTATAGGAGGGTTAAATCCTTTATCTATCATTCATATTTCTCATACGACTCATGATATACCCGATGTCCACTTTTATCATCACCCGGTCAAAGGTAACTTTTAATGTAGTCAAAGTATATCAATCCTCGTATAGAAATATAATGATCTCAAGTCAGAGGATCATTACACCATTATCACTGTGAGTCTTTCTTATGACTTAATTAAACATGAAGAATCTCACTGTGGGTCTGTCCAGTACCATGTACCCCTACATGTACCTATGTATTGACTTTAGTATCCCCATACTTATAACCAATGAGATGTGGTTATCTGTCAAACAACATACTAGTCTATTTATGTATTATTATTGTCCTATCATAATAATACTCGACTAGGGAACCTTTAAGAATATGATATATTATATAATCTCAAGTTCAAGTCATGTACTTAAACTATATAACGAGTATCATGATTCTAAGGATATTTATTATGCTAACAAATATATCGCAGTAATTAAAGTCATAATAAATACGTTTATTGAATAATCAAATGACATAAATGTTTATTAAAAGGAAAAATTGTATTGCCTCTAGGGCACCTACACTAACAATCTCCCACTTGCACTAGAGCCAATCACCCATGTATCTAATACCCATGGAACTAGTGTGACCGTCGTGCTTCTGCTGCGACAAGCCTTTGGTCAGTGGGTCTGCAATGTTATCATTTGTGTGCACTTTACATATGTGTATGTCATCCCTCTCATTAATCTCTCGAATGAGGTGATATCTCCTGAGTATATGTTTGGTTCGGGAGTGAGCTCTAGGTTCTTTAGCTTGTGCAATGGCTCCATTATTATCGCAGTATAGATCAATGGGATCTGCGATTGATGGAACCACTCCCAATTCAGTAATGAATTTTCGAATCCAAACTGCTTCCTTAGCCGCTTCACAAGCTGCAATGTACTCAGCCTCCATTGTAGAATCAGCTACTGTTTCTTGTTTTGAACTCTTCCAACTTACAGCACCTCCGTTTAGACAAAACACAAAACCAGACTGTGATACAGTATCATCCCTGTCTGTTTGGAAACTTGCATCGGTGTAACCTTTTACTACTAGTTTCTCCTCTCCTCCATACACCAAGAATGAATCTTTAGTCCTTTTCAAGTACTTTAGAATATTCTTGACAGCCGTCCAGTGACCTTCACCTGGATTAGATTGGTATCTGCTCGTCATGCTTAAAGCATACGAAATATCTGGGCGAGTACATACCATCGCATACATGATGGATCCAATTGCTGAGGCATATGGAACCTTACTCATGCGGTCCTTGTCATCCAATGATTTCGGACACTGATCTTTAGAGATCGTTATCCCTTGAGATACGGGGACATATCCCCTTTTTGCATTTTGCATACCAAAACGGTGCAAAACCTTATCGATGTATGTACTCTGACTTAGACCGATCATCCTTCTAGATCTATCCCTATAGATCCTCATTCCTAGAATGTAGGATGCATCTCCTAAGTCTTTCATAGAGAAATTACTCCCTAACCAAATCTTAACAGCCTTGAGAGAAGGTATGTCATTCCCCATTAGTAGTATGTCATCAACATATAGTACTATGAATGCCACATGACTCCCACTAACCTTCTTGTAAACACAAGGTTCATCCTCGTTTTGAACAAATCCATACTCTCTGATAGTTTCATCAAAACGGATGTTCCATCTCCTAGAGGCTTGCTTTAATCCATAAATGGATCGACGTAATTTACATATCTTGCTAACATTCCCTGGACTGACAAAACCTTCAGGTTGTGTCATGTACACATCCACATCTTCTTCAAGGCTTCCATTAAGGAAGGCTGTTTTGACATCCATTTGCCAGATTTCATAATCATGGAATGCTGCAATAGCAAGCAAAATCCTTATGGATTTGACCATAGCCACTGGTGAGAAGGTTTCATCATAGTCAATACCATGAATTTGCTTGAAACCTTTTGCAACTAGCCTTGCTTTATAGGTCTGAACATTTCCATCCATGTCAGTTTTCTTCTTGAAAACCCATTTGCACCCTATGGGTTTTACCCCTTCAGGTGGATCAACCAAAGTCCATACTTGGTTTTCATATATGGATTCCATCTCGGATTTCATGGCTTCTAGCCATCTCTTAGATTCTGGACTGCTCATAGCATCTTGGTATGTGAGAGGCTCATCTTCATCTATGAGCATCAAATCACCACATTGAGTCAAAAGAAATCCATATCTCTCTGGCTCATGGCGAATTCTACCAGTTCTACGAACAACCTGTGTTTGTTGAGCGTTATTATTATCCTGCTCTTGTTCCACTTCAGGTTCAATGCTATTTTGTGGTTCTCGGTCTTCATCGAGGTCTATAGTTCTCCCACTGTTTCTTTTGGAAACAAAATCCCTTTCCATGAAGACAGCATCTCGAGCAATAAACACTTTTTGCTCAGAAGGACTATAGAAATAATACGCCTTTGTTTCTTTAGGGTATCCCACAAAATTGCACTCTTCAGATTTAGGTCCAAGCTTGTCAGATACTTGACGCTTCACAAACGCCTTGCATCCCCAAACTTTCATAAAGCTCATGCCTGACCGTTTCTTCTCCCATATCTCATATGGAGTCTTTTGAACCTTCTTAGTAGGAACACGGTTAAGTGTGAAAGCCGCTGTTTCTAGAGCATAACCCCAGAAACTAATTGGAAGATCTGCATGACTCATCATCGATCGCACCATGTCCAACAAGGTGCGATTTCTCCTCTCTGAAACTCCATTCCATTGAGGTGTACCTGGCGGAGTGAGTTGTGATACAATACCACACTCCTTTAAATAATCTTTAAATTCAGTGCTCAAGTATTCTCCTCCACGATCAGATCGTAAGATTTTAATACTTGCACCTCCGCCAATTTGCTTCTCTACTTCAGCCTTGTATTCTTTGAACTTTTCAAAAGAATCGGATTTATTCTTCATAAGATATACATATCCATATCTACTGAAATCATCAGTAAATGTTATGAAGTAGTAGTAGCCTCCTCTAGCCATCACACGCATTGGGCCACATACATCACTATGTATTAGCTCCAAACGTTCAGTGGCCCTTTGACCCTTACCAGTGAAAGGGGCTTTAGTCATTTTACCAAGCAAACAAGATTCGCATTCTTGGTATGATTCAAAATCAAACTTATCCAAATATCCATCCGTATGTAATTTGGATATGCGTTTCTCATTTATATGGCCTAGACGACAATGCCAGAGGTATGTTTGATTTGAGTCATTAAC
The DNA here is from genome assembly GCA_028671895.1 of Oenanthe sinensis. NCBI lineage: Eukaryota > Viridiplantae > Streptophyta > Magnoliopsida > Apiales > Apiaceae > Oenanthe > Oenanthe sinensis. The sequence continues at coordinate 27,495,089 of CM053806.1, forward strand.
TTTAAGTCGTTTGTTTTCTATATTACAGACAGGATTATCTAAGTCAAGAACATATAAACCATTAAACAAACGCGCAACACCATAGGTTAAATCATTCAAAGCAAAAGAGCAACTGTTGTCCTTTATTGTAAACGAAAAACCTTTCTTGTCCAAACAAGAAACAGAAATAATGTTTCTGCGAATTGCAGGCACGTAATAACAATTCTCCAGTTCTAAAACTAGCCCAGAGGGCAAAGATAAATAATAGGTTCCTACAGCTAAAGCAGCAACTCTTGCTCCGTTGCCAACTCGTAGGTCCATTTCTCCTTTAGCCAATGTCCTACTTCTCTGCATTTCCTGCACATTTATACAAATGTGAGAAGCACATCCGGTATCCAATACCCAAGATGTAGAAATAGACAGATTGACTTCTATAACATATATACCTGAATTAGAAGCTTGCTCAGCCCTCTTCTTCTTCAGATCCTCCAAGTAAACTGAACAGTTTCTCTTCCAGTGACCAGTTTTCTTACAGTAGTGACATTCACCCTTAGCGACCCCACCTTTAGGCTTTAAAGCCTGTTTAGGACTTGACTTTGGCTTGGGTGTAGAATTAGAACCTGTCTTCTTCTTACCCTTCCACTTGCCTTTCCCTTTGGCCTTACCTTTATTGCCCACCATCAGTATGGGAGCAGGTTCAGCCGTCTTCATGTTGGTCTCATATGTTCTCAACATAGCCAACAATTCAGTAGGTGTTTTGTCAAACTCATTCATATTGTAGTTCATAACAAACTGAGTGAATTTGTTGTTCAAAGAATTCAAGATTAGGTCAATACCAGTTTTCGGACCAATCGGGAAACCCAAAGTATCAAGATACTCAATGTAACCAATCATCTTCAGAACATGTGGGCCAACTGGTTCATTTGCCCCTTGTTTGCAGTTAAAGAGTGACTTGCTCGTGTTGAACCTTTCTTGACGAGTTTGGCTTGCAAACATGCTTTGCAAGTGCTCATTGATAGTATATGCATCCATATGCACATGCTGTCTTTGAAGCTCAGCACTCATAGTTGCTAACATAAGACACGCAACATCAGTTGCATCATTCTCATCCTTTGTGTGGGCCGCTCGTTCCTCAACAGTAGCGCCCTCAGGAAGGGGACCTGCCGGAGGAATATCAATGACATGAAGCTTGCGCTCCTGCCTGAGGACAATCCTCAAATTCCTCTGCCAGTCTAGGAAGTTGTTTCCTCCTGTCAGCTTATCCTTCTCAAGGACAGATCGTACGGATAGTGTGTTTGTGTTGTTTGTCATTACTTGGTATCTACAATGATAAAAGCACAAAATTAAACATTAGATTGTCTGAGTTATTTATTATGTTCAAATGATTATGATACATTCATAATATATCTCCCACTATTTTTATCAAATCAATAGCCCTTACTATTAATTTGGAAAGTATATCCCATAATCCTTTCTAGTGAGCCAAGATCCATATTTCGTCATGTCTCAAGTCAACCACTGGAAGTCCTTAAGAATGATTATTTAGGTAGACAACATTTGTCAATTATATCATATATAATTCTTGGATAGTTTGGTGAGCAACGATTGATCTTATCTATCTAATAGATTTTTAACCAAACTCTATGCTTCTAAGTTCATAATGGTTGAATATAACCGTTTACTTTCACCTTATTATGACGACTCAGTTAAGTTTGACCCAATGATACAACGGCCGAATATAACCGTTTATATTCGTCGCATCTCACCACGATAGACAGGAGTCCCCTGCCACTGACAGTCTTTCCCCTAATCGATCTAGGATTCGATGAGTGTTCATTCATTGGAAAGCATCTGATTAAAACTTAATATTTTGTTAAGGGGTTTAGAAAATTTTACGACGATCATGATCACATCATGAAGAGATCCTCAATTTTTCCTTGAACTAAATATTTCAAATTGACATCTTAAATTGTTCATTTCCCAGGTAGATGGAGGATACCAGTGGTCACACTTAAAACCCATCAGCCTTACGAATACGCATATCCGTTTTTGTCAGAAAATCCCAATTATAGATATCAAAATCCATATTCAATTCCGTGTTTTAAAAATCCATATTTCATAAACACAAGAATCTCATGATCGTTTGTTGATTTTAAAATCTTGAATCGTTACAGATTTTATCTTGAGTCGTTACAGATTTTATCTTGTTTAAACAAGCATGGCATGGGTGTCGTATCTAATACATACATACATACATACATGATTAATCTAATTAAAGCATGCATCATTCATACATCAATATGTAAAGTGCAGTATGTAAACGTGCTTGGTTATGGCCCCTTTCCTATGTGATCCTTTCGAGCTAATGAAAGGATCAAAGTCAATCTATGGTGGTAAAATATAAATACAATTACATGTCTTCATTCTTCTTGTATCCACTAGTGCCTGCTCCTCTTCTTGGATCATCTTTCAGTCTTCAAGTACATTACATGGAATAATTGAATACAACCTAAGCTAATGTACTTACATAAGAAAACTCGAGTTACATTCGAGGTTAAACAATTACAAGAATGAAGAAAACGACATGCAAGTCGTATTTATAAAACCAAAACCAAAAACCATTAATCTAGGGGTCTAAGGGCCATAACCAGCACCATGCTCAAGTACACAAAATAAAATATTGCGGGGGTCCGGGGGCGGCAGCCCCTGGGCGGGGGTCCGGGGGCGGCAGCCCCTGGGCGGGGTCTGGGGCGGCAGCCCCAGGCGGGGTCTGGGGGCGGCAGCCCCCGGCATATCATGTCCAACATAATCTGTTCACCAGTTTATATCACTATACAAACTGACCCTCATGCATAATATACAAATCGCAATATGGCATATAAATCAGTCATGACAAATCATTAACATGCTAGTATCATCACCACATATTACAATTCGAATATACATGAAGAACATAGCATGGCAGAAGCATGGCAGTAACAAAGCAGTAGCATGGCAGTGGCATGGCAGTCACCAAAACAGGCATATTTGCATCAAATACAGTTAACACGTAACCAAATCAGTCCCTTATACACGTAGCTCTGATACCATTGTTGGGTTCCGAGGCATAAAACGCAGCGGATAAACGTAAATATAACGAAAATTTTCGAAACCCAAACGCAGGATCATGTATAAGAATTGACGGATTATGGTGATAATCGAATCATACCTATTAAGATTTTGAATGCCACGAACTCAACGGAGATCCTTGCTATCACGATTTGTGTCTTCCTCTCGAAAGCACCTCTATGGTATCCACACGAGCACCTTCAAGAACGTCTCACGATCTTGAACACGGAACGGAAGTACTAGCCTCCTTTGATAGGTTTCGAATTCTCTCTGCCTCTTCCTATGCTGCCTCTTCTGCTAGGGTTTATACAAAAACGTGCAAGCCATTTAACATATCATTATCTATTTATAATGATTGGTTAATGGGCCTTTTTAGCAAAAAACTAACCCATGTAGGCATAGGATTAAATAATAAAACATGCTTCTATTATTTAATTAATAATTAAGTCATACTTAATTATTATTGGCAGAAATATAATTCTTCAAATTCGAATTTATTTCAATTAATTAAGTCTCACTTAATTAATATAATAAATTCGAATTAATCATCAATTAATTTAAATCTATAATTTAAATTAACTATTCCTCTAGGTGCTCTATGTGTGTGACCCTATAGGCTATTATTTAATTAGCAATAATTTTATTCTCCAATAAAATTATAAACAATGAGCGGTATCTAGTAATACATCATTGCTACCTAATTAAACAATAATTAAATCGTGATTCGATAAAACCTTTCGTGATTAATGTTTCCGTGTAATATAATCCCTTTAACCATATATATTATAGATTAAACTCGAGGCATGTATTTAGTCATCCTCTTCAACATTTAATCCGGGTTTACTTGATCCATGAGTAGACTATGAAAAACAAATCATTATTTGAGCACGGCCATGCATTTTATAGTCTCACTCAATCAAGAGGCCAATAATATCTCTCCTAATTATAGGAGGGTTAAATCCTTTATCTATCATTCATATTTCTCATACGACTCATGATATACCCGATGTCCACTTTTATCATCACCCGGTCAAAGGTAACTTTTAATGTAGTCAAAGTATATCAATCCTCGTATAGAAATATAATGATCTCAAGTCAGAGGATCATTACACCATTATCACTGTGAGTCTTTCTTATGACTTAATTAAACATGAAGAATCTCACTGTGGGTCTGTCCAGTACCATGTACCCCTACATGTACCTATGTATTGACTTTAGTATCCCCATACTTATAACCAATGAGATGTGGTTATCTGTCAAACAACATACTAGTCTATTTATGTATTATTATTGTCCTATCATAATAATACTCGACTAGGGAACCTTTAAGAATATGATATATTATATAATCTCAAGTTCAAGTCATGTACTTAAACTATATAACGAGTATCATGATTCTAAGGACATTTATTATGCTAACAAATATATCGCAGTAATTAAAGTCATAATAAATACGTTTATTGAATAATCAAATGACATAAATGTTTATTAAAAGGAAAAATTGTATTGCCTCTAGGGCACCTACACTAACAATATTTTGATTCTTTGTATTTGCCGTATATTCTATCTTCTCGATTCCTGTACTTGAGCTCTGCAATTCATTGCTTGACTAAATTGCAGATTTGGATCACTAGAATCTTTCTGGTACTTTGACAACGGCTTCATTGCTTCCACATCCTTGAATACTTCAACCTTTATTCTTCACTGAGGCATGAACATATTAATGAACTTCTTCCAGTGAGCTAATGCTTCAAGTTTGTAGATTTCCTATTTATCCTTTGTCTTTACCAAGTCTTCATGTCTTCCTGATTCTGGTGATAACTTCATATTATTTACACGTCATATTCTTGTGTTGAGTTATAACCCTATGTTACATATAGGTCTATACATACAGCCTTTCAATCTCCCCCTATTTGTTTGGTAGAGATTAACAAGCAAATCCCTAGAGGATAACTCAACTAACTACAAGAAAATATTAATGCTCTAGACTTGTAAATAATACTACTTGGGTTCTGGATCATATAATACATTTCCAGATTTCTATAAAGTAAAGAGAAATAGAAAATGAGTGTTCCTTTACCACTGAACGTATCTTCAATAGATATCATCTTCATTCCTCTGTGTTTGAGCTTTTCTCTGCTTCAAAATCCTTTATAACTTGACGTACAAAGAACTTACCATATACTGAGCTTCATAAGAATCAAAATTCTTGGGATCATCTTTAATAAACCATAGAACATTGCTCAAATAATGTTCTCCCCTTGAGAATGTGATTCTTCTTCTTCTTCCCCTACCAACTTGCCTTTCCCTTTGTCTTTACTCCTCATATCAGCACCAGATTCTTTTTCTTGCTCTAGCACTATCATCTCCCCCTTAGTTGTGTTATCCTCCGAAGCAGGGATTTGAGTAGATTGAGATTGATGCTTTTCAAACAAATCTGTAACAAACTTCTTCATATCAGTCTTGAAATTCTGTAAATCCTGCAACATGTTGTATTGAACAGATTTTATTTCCATAACATTGCTGTGAAATTCAGATTTCATTTCAGTGACAGTAGTCTCCAGGTTATAAACCCTTTGACTTAGAGATTGTGTGTGCATTGTGAGGGTATTTATTTGGCTGGTAGGTGTCTCACTGACAGGTTCTGTAGGTGTTTGTCTCTCAATTCTCTCGCTCGGTCTTAGGGGTGTGGGTGAATTATGATCACTCAATCGTTCTGTTGGTGTTTCACTCACTCTCCTTGACTCTAGCAAGTCTTCTGTACCTGCAGTGAAAATCCTAAATGGCTCATCCGAAGAACTATTGCCAAGTAGTTGCTTCTCCGTTCCACTTATAGTGGTGGAGACCTCCTTATTAGGAGCCAGGAATGTTCCTCCTGGGGGGGCTTATCACATTGGATCCTGTAATGTTTAGCAATGAAGGACCCGTGACTCCCGCAATAGCCTGTGAAGGCATGACCTGTACAGGATCTACCTGCATAGGTTCTGCTACTGTAGTAGCAATATCTGTCAATTCCTCCTGTGTGTGTGCTCCTTTCAGTGCAACATTTAACTTGGTTGGAGGCTCAATTATTGACACTCGTTCAGATGCCCTGGCCGACGGGCGAATTTCAATAGGTTCACCCTGTTGAGAGGATGTCCCCAGAGACTGTGTATTTGCCTTTTTCAGCTCTATGTCCTGTTGAGAGGGCATAGATGGGCTAACAGATACCTCAGGTTCTTCTAATCTCCTTCTAGTCAGAGGTAGAGCTGTTTGGGATCCCTCACCTTCCTTATGTGGTGCTTCTAAGGCACTATCTCCCTCACTCACAATTTTTCTTTTTAGGGGTTGGTGAGAAGATAGCGGTAAGGATTGAGTAGTGTTTGGTTCTGAGGCAGGGGTTAGAATCTGTTGGTTTGCAGATTCATTGCCTGTTCCTAATGCCACAGAGGGCTCAGCAACAAGTTCCATTCCAGTATCTTCATATAAATTCTGCAAATTAATAAACAGTGAAGATATAGATTCAGTTGGACTACCTGTTTGACTACCTGTTAGAGGTATGGGATGATATGAATCTTGACTATCAGCATTCCCAAATGAATCTCCTCCAGATGTAACTTATACCTCATTCGAGTAATATTCGTGCCCAAACCCGATAATCAGCAGGTAGGGTCTGAATATTATAATCGGCAACTAAATTCGTACGAGTGATACTAAAAATTCCAGCCATTTTTAACAAGTAAAAATTACCAAAATTTTTAATTTTTTTCAAAACAAAAACGAACTTAGTTTATTCGTATACGAACCAAAAACACCCAAAAATTCAAACTTCTCCAAAAATTCTAAAAATAATATATGATAAACTAGGAGAGATTTGAAATACACCAGTATTTTTATTACGATTTTTTGACTTCTAGTTAACCCTAGAAAAATTCCCAAAGTTCGAAATATTCGAAATTTTTCGAAACAAAACGAAGCAAAATTAGTATGGAAATGAAGCTAGTTAACAGATATACACATTCACGGTTTTAGAATTGCAAAATAAGGTCTAGAATTGTAGATATTTGAAGAGAAAAAATCAATTTTCTCCGATAACAGCTAACAGTCGGTGTGTGTATATATTGTTATGCTTGTTAAAGAAGTATCGGAAGAAAAAAGCATAGTGGATAGAGAGAGAAAATGATATATATTATAGAGCTAGTATGACTACGGGACATGCAAACTAAAGAAAGTCAAGAATGACATCCAGCACCCGATGGTTACTAACTATCGGGATATTTAATTAATTTTCATTTTTTTTTTTTGTTGCGCATGCAATAAATAATATAAAATAAAATCCGATACTTACTAACTATCGGGACAAGCAAGAGATAATATTAAGTAAAAAAAATCACCTCCACAACCCGATGGTTATTAACTATCGATGCATGCAAACTAAAGTAATAAAACAAAACATTCTTAACTATCGGGACATGCAATCTAATTAATTTAAAATTAAAATACATTTCCGATAGTTAACAACTATCGATACATGTAAGTTAATTTTAATTAGAAAATCAAATACATTTCCGATAGTTAACAACTATCGACACATGTAAGTTAATTTTAATTAGAAAACCATTAGTAATTGAAATACTGATGATTTAAAAAATAAAATAAAACTTGCATTTATCAAATAATTTAAAACATATAAACATATAAATTCGAATTTTCATAAATTTAATTAAATAGAGATTTCTTGAATTAAAAATTTAATATTCCTAAAATAGAATTATTAAAATTTTAATTTAGAAATAACTAAAAATTAAATATAATTCAATTTGAATTACACAGACAAACATATAAATATATAATATATATAGGTGGTTGTTTAAAGATTTTGAAAACCAAAAAAAATTTGTTCCATACTCTGTTGCAGTTGTGATTTCCAAAAAATTTAAAAAACAACCCAATCACAATTCAATTAATCAAATAAGCAGACAGACTATAAAATGAACATACAGTCAGTTATGCAAAAGAAAAACATGAAATGTAATTGCTACATATTCTATCAGTGAGAGCCAGCAAACTTAAATAATCATGACAGTACTACCAAATTCTCACTAAAGATCACAACTGTCTGATATAGAATTTCTCAGCAAGATTTCATGACATTGAAATCTACCAATTAATTCTAAACCACAGACTGTTATGCTTCTTGTTAACTACAGACATTGATGTAGCAGTTAACTACTTATGCTATATCGAATAATTGTCACAAAGCATAACTGGTATACTTATGATAATTAATATTGATATTCATAAGCCCGAGATCAATAAGTTAGACTGGATTTCACAAGTCCTTTGGATATAAAGATTCAATAACTTGTGAATCCACACAACTTCTCGCAAACAAAAAATAATTTAAATTTAACATCCCTAATTCACTAACCAACCTAGAGAAAGTGGATTCGTCTAGTGGTTTCGTGAAGATGTCTGCAAGTTGTTGTTCTGTGGGTACAAAATGCAACTCCACAATTCCATTTATGACATGCTCTCGTATAAAGTGATACCTGATATCAATATGCTTGGTCCGTGTATGCTGAACCGGATTGTTGGTTATAGCTATGGCGCTTGTGTTGTCGCAGAATATTGGAATCTTGTTCAACATAAAGCCATAGTCTTGGAGTTGGTTTCTCATCCATAGAATCTGAGCACAACAGCTACCAGCTGCGATGTATTCTGCCTCTGCTATTGAGGTAGACACGGAGTGCTGCTTCTTACTATACCATGAGACCAATCTTCTTCCCAAGAATTGACAGCTTCCAGAAGTACTCTTCCTGTCAATCTTACAACCTGCATAATCCGAGTCTGTATAGCCGATTAGGTCAAAACTGGTACCTTTAGGATACCAAATTCCCAAATTTGGAGTACCCTTCAGGTATCTAAAAATTCTTTTGACAGCTATAAGGTGAGACTCTTTTGGGTTAGCTTGGAACCGTGCACATAAGCAAGTGGAAAACATAATATCTGGTCTACTTGCAGTTAAGTAGAGTAGAGATCCAATCATACCTCTATAGCTTGTGATGTCGACAGATTTACCTGATTTGTCCTCATCAAGCTTTGTGGCAGTTGGCATTGGAGTTTTGGCTGGAGCTGAATCTTCAAGTCCATATTTCTTCAGAAGATCTCTGATGTACTTTGTCTGACAAATGAAGATCCCATCTTTCTTCTGACTCACTTGTAGTCCAAGAAAGAATGTCAGCTCGCCCATCATACTCATCTCGTACCTACTCTGCATCAACTTAGCAAATCTCTTGCAAAGCTCATCATTAGTAGAACCGAATATTATATCATCAACATATACTTGTACTAATATCATAGCATCTTTATGCATTTTATGAAAGAGAGTCTTATCTATGACACCTCTGATAAAACCATTTTCAATTAAGAATTCAGATAGTGTTTCATACCATTTCCGAGGTGCCTGCTTGAGTCCATAAAGAGCTTTAAAAAGGAAGTACACAAAGTCCATATAGTCTTTGTTCTCAAAACCCGGAGGTTGCTCTACATATACTTCTTCTTCCAGCTCCCCGTTCAGGAATGCACTCTTCACATCCATTTGATAAACTTTAAAGTCTGAATGTGCTGCGAATGCCAATAGCATCCTGATGGCTTCAAGTCTTGCTACTGGTGCATAGGTCTCGTCATAATCTATTCCTTCTTCTTGAGAATAGCCCTTAGCAACCAGTCTGGCCTTGTTCCTCGTAACAATGCCATCTTCATCCAACTTATTCCTGAATACCCATTTAGTGCCAATCACAGATTTGCCTTTAGGTCTGGGTACCAGTTTCCACACTTTCTGCCTATCAAACTGATTGAGTTCATCTTGCATCGCAATCACCCAATCTGGATCTTCTAGAGCATCTTCAACCTTTTTAGGTTCTTCTTCTGATAGAAAACCAGAGTACAGACATTCATTCTCTGTTGCTCTTCTAGTCCTCACACCACTCTCTGGGTCACCAATGATTAATTCAAAGGGATGATCTCTGTTCCATACCCTCTGTCTAGGCAAATTAGCCCTTGATGATTGTCCTTCTTCGTAGTTGTGTTGAGAGTGACTAGCTGATCCTTCTTCACCTCCCCCTGAGTTGTTGCCTTCACTGTTTGATGATCCACCAGTTGAGCTAGCAGGTTCAGTAACAGATTGATGTTCAGACAACGTCTGTGACTGTGACTGTGTGGTATTACCAACACTTCCACTGCTTTGCTCTGGATTATCAATCTCCGTGTGTACATGACTACCAGATGCAACACCAGGTACGTCTTCATCTCCTAAGTAGTATTCTGATAGATTTTCAATTTTTAGAGATTCAGAATTTTTATCCTTTTGAAGACTTGGGAGTTTGGTGTCGTCAAACGTTACATTAAGGCTTTCAATGACCTTATGAGATTCAATCACATATACCCTGAATGACTTAGACTCCAGTGAGTAACCAAGGAAAATCCCTTCATCTGCTTTAGCATCAAACTTGCCCAGATGTTCATCTTTCAATACATAGCATTTTCCACCAAACACATGAAAGTACTTCAGTGATGGCTTTCTGTTCGTCATAATCTCATAGGATGTCTTTTCTAGATCTTTATTAATCAGGGTCCTATTTTGAGTGTAACAAGCTGTGTTGACTGCTTCTGCCCAAAAATATGTAGGTAGCTTTGACTGGCTTAACATAGTCCTTGCTGCTTCAATCAAAGTCCTATTTTTCCTTTCTACCACTCCATTCTGCTGTGGAGTTCTTGGGGCTGAGTATTGTCTTGAAATTCCTTGCTCCGTGCAGAATTCATTTAGAACTGCATTTCTGAATTCAGTTCCATTATCTGATCTGATCGTCCGCACAGGCAATCCAGCTTCCACCTCAATCTTTTTAATGTGATCGATTACCATTTGAGGTGCTTCATCCTTAGAATGCAAAAACAACACCCACGTGTACTTGGAGTAGTCGTCAACAATCACTAATGCATATTTCTTCTTTGAAACTGACATGACATTAACCGGTCCAAACAGATCCATATGAATCAACTGGAGAGGTTCGCTGATGCTTGACATGTCTTTACTTCTATGTGATGCCTTCTTTGACTTACCCTTTTCACATGCTTCACAGAGTCCTTCTTGGTAGAATTCCATCTGTGGTAAACCTCTCACCAATTCTCTTCTAACTAAAGAATTCATCGCCTTGAAGTTCAGGTGAGATAGTTTTCTGTGCCATAACCAACTCAACTCAGAGGATGCTTTACTGTAGAAACAACTTGCTTCTCCTCTGCTTGCAGTGTTTAAGTCAGCTACGAACAGATTTCCTTTTCTTACTCCTTTAAGAGCAAGCTTTTCATCTTTCCTGTTGGTGATCATACACTTTTCCTTCCTGAAGTCCACATTATATCCTTTATCTGTAAATTGACTGACGCTCAGCAAGTTGTGCTTCAGACCGTCAACAAGAGAGATATTTTCAATGATGACATTTCCAACTTCCAGACTACCATATCCCTTAGTAAATCCTTTGCTGTCATCTCCAAAGGTTACAACTGGGCCGGTCTTCTCAACCACATTTGTCAGCAGGGACTTGTCTCCTGTCATATGCCTTGAACATCCACTATCCAGAATCCACATGACTTTTTCATTAGTACCTATGCCCTGCAACCACAAAGTGATTAATGTTTCTTTGGCACCCAAACTTGTTTGGGTCCAAGAAATTTAGAAGTTCTTGCAGATGGTGTAACAGGTTCAGTTTTAACATCTTTAAGTTCTATTTTGACTGAACTCGAATCTTGTTCCTTTGCCTTGACAGATTTGTCTTTTGGCTTAGGAGATTGAGTCTCCTTCCTAACCTTAGGAGGACTAGCAGTCTTTGCCCTTACCTTTTTCTTATTCATGCTTCTTTCTATGCCTATGCAATTACTAGAAGTAGATGCATTCATCAAATTAAAATAAGCATGCATAATATTAAAAGCACATGGCATACATCCAGTAATACCACAAGGCAAATGAGAACTATTTATGTTAAACATGTTCTGCACAATAGGAATATCAGATTCTACTTTAACCTTATTACATGCATGACTAAGGTGTCCAGCAGAATTGCAATTAGTACACAATTTCCTAGGTGCAGTGGGTGCAGGTGTAGCAGAATTAGCAATTTTAACACCTACTTTCCCATTCCTATTACTCTTTGACTTATTCTTGTTACTACCTAATTCAGTTTTAACAGATTCAATTTTAACTGATTTATTAGGTGTAACTTCTTCTACATTACCTTCCTCAATTTCTTTCTTCTTTAACTCATCCTCAACAAGCATTTCTTGTTTCCATACGATAGTATCTTCGTCTAAGGGTTCTGATTGTGAGATCTTAAAGACAGGATTACTACTCTTCTTGATGACAAAAGGAACATTTTCATTTTCTAATAAAACAGTACTAGAAGCATTGAAAATTACATTCCTTTTATCCTTCTTGTTCTTCTTTTTATGTTCATCGTAGTTAAAGCCTATATATGTCTTATTATCTAAGCTCTGCTTATTCATTATGTCTTTAGCAATATTAGCTGAGTTCTTAAAAGCTTCCAATTTTAACTCTAGCTCAGAAATCTTAGCCATAAGTGCTGTCTCAACCTCTGCATTACAGATAACCTTATTCTCTAAATATTCATTTCTTTCCTTAAGGTCATTAACTGTGATTCCTACAAGCTCTAGTTGTTCCTTTCCAGATTCTAGCTTTTTAATCTTCGCAACTAGTCTAGCATTTTCTGCTTCAGAAGCTAGCATGCTTGTATGAATGTTAAACATCTCTATACTCAAGTCATTAACAGTATTTTTATATTCAGATAGAGACATATCTACAGTGGTGAGAATAGGTACCTGTGCTGATGATGGAGATTCTTCTGAAGTGTCTGCCATTAATGCAAGATTTCCATATTCTTCTTCTTCAGAATCTGTGTCATCCTAGCTTCTACCTTCAGCAATATAAGCCTTGCCTTGTTGTTTTGCAACCAAAGCATCCAATCTCTGTTTCAACTTCTCATTCTCCCTTTTTAACTCATCATAGCTTTTCTTCTCGTATGAACTCTTCTTCTCATAAACCTTATTGTCTTTTGCTTGTTTCGGTTTCTTACATTCAGTGGCGAAATGCCCTAGTTCATTGCAGTTGTAGCACCGGAACTTACTACGGTCTACCATGTTTGACTTGTAACCACCTCTTGAGTTGGATCCCGAAAATGATCCTGTCTTCTGAAATCTGCTACCAAAACTTTTCTTGTACTTGGGATTCCTTCTGAATCTTATATGCTTGAAACGCCCTGCCAAGTACGCCATAGATTTGTCTTCCATATCATCAAGCTCTTCCAATGTATAAAAATCATCTTCCTCTTCAGCTTGTGATTCTGTAGCCATTTCAGCTTCAATGATCAATTCTTCACCAATCTTGGTTTCAACAACCTTTGCTTCAGAAGTCTTCACTTCATCTGCCACAAGAGCTGTGGTCTTCATTAGTGCTGCACTCTTACTGTCCACTGAGCCGGAACCATAGATAATCAACCTCTGTTCTTGTTCCATTTCATAAGTCTTCAATTTTCCATATAGCTTTTCAAGGGGCATGACATTGAAGTTGTCCCTTTCTCTAATTGAAGAAACTTTATGCTCAACATGATGTGGAAGAGTCAACATAAACTTCCTGTTCGTTTCCCTTAATTGATAGTTCTTCCCCTGGATACTCAATTCATTTAACAATTTATTATATCGCTCAAAGACTTGAGTGATTGTTTCTCCAGGAGTAGATTTGAACGCTTCATATCTTGATGCCAGTATATCCAACCGGTTCTCTTTTACTTCTTCTGTTCCTTCCATAATCAGTTCGATGGTTTCCCACATGTGCTTTTCAGATATACAATTTAGAATTTGATGGCACATGTCTTCATCCATTGAGTCAACAATAATCAACTGAAGGCCTATGTCCAATGCAACAATTTCTTTCTCTGTATCAGTGAACTCTGTAGGATCCTTTGGAGTAGACCTTTGAGGAACTCTTACTCCGTCCACTGTAGATTCAGAAATCATCTTCATTGGTACAAACGGTCCGTTCTCTAAGATACCCATGTACAATAGATTTGCAGTCTTAATAAACAGGGTCATCTTCTTTTTCCAAAGATTATAATTCACTCTATCAAACTGAGGAACCTTGATACTTCCTACTTTCTGAGAACTCATGATATTGAATTTTTCAAAACTATTTAAGATTCAAAAAAATTTTCTGAGTGAAATATTTTGAAAATTAAAAAATTCACGAAAAATTCCAGAAGCTTAATACTGAAGTCCGAACAATAGATCCTGATTTGTAAACTCAATCAGTAAGCTCTGATACCAATTGTTAGTCCCAAATATCGTAGAAGGGGGGTTGAATACGATATTTTCCAATTTATAAAATATTCGCGGAATGGTTTGTTATGGACTTGTTGACAGTTCAAACAGTTATTAAATCAAACAGTTGGTGAGCAATAACATAACAACAGTTCGTTCGGGGAATATATCGTTTTATTAATATAAACCACGAAGGTGCTCCACAAATCTAATCTTTCGATTAGTTACAATGATTCACTAGTACAGCAGTTAGATTACAAGCTTTAATGAAAACAACAAGGGTAACAACAGCTGTGTGTACAAAATTAATGGCTTCAATGTTTACTCTTGAATGCTCTCTGTGTTTTCTCTCTTTACTGCTATGTGTATCTCTCTGGCTGTTAGCTGAATGAATACTTCAAAGACGATGCCTTTGCTGCTTTTGTGTAGACTTTTTCAACTTCGGATACGTGGCCCATTTTGTGCCAAGTAAATCAGTTGCTTCTTCGCTTCTGTTTAACTTAAGTATCGGAACAATTTACTGAGTAATTGTTAACTATCGATGAGTCTGTAAATTAACTATCGGACACTTAAAACAATTCATGAAATAGAATTAACTACTTCAAGCTGAACAACTATCAGAGATATGTTAACTATCGGAAATATTCTCCAATAAATTAACTATCGGAATTATTGCTTGATTTATTAACTATCGGAATAAATAGATTTTCTTTTTATTTGTTTTATCCGATGGTTAGTAAATCATTAAAAGTTCCTTCTAGTTTTTCCTTTACCCGATAGTTAATAACTATCGGGAAGTTGCTTTCTTTTCTTTCCTTTACCCGATAGTTAATAACTATCGGGAAGTGGCTTGTTTCTTTGTTCATCCATTTTTAGTTAAGTTGATTAAATCACCCGATGGTTAATAACCATAGATGAATAGGACAAAATAGGAATAAGACGAAATAGCTTGACTAGTTGACTTCTGGATACAGCTTCTGTAGTCTTCTTTCCTTAGCCAATTTTAAGCCTGATAAGCCCTTAATATATTTTCTTCCACTGCAACCAAGTCAACTAAATATTTCCTTGTTAATTCGACCTTGATTTATTCTAGGCTTAATCACATACCACTTAGGTTACTCATCTCAGTATCTGGTCAATTCTTCTGAATCAGTGATGCAGTTCTCAAACTCTTTTGTGCTGTCGATTGGTGCAACTGGTCTGGTTCACAACCGACTAGCAAGAACTTGATCTTCACATCTTCTTTGCTATACAATTGACCTGTTCCATCATGTTAAGAAGTGCTTCTATTGTAAGTACATTGGAATCCTCTGGCACTTATGCTGAACCACAAACATATCTGAAACCCTGAACATCTTCGAACTTTATCCTTCACTGAAGTCTGAACATATGAATGAACTTCCTCCAGCAATCTATAGTAGACTCCAAGATTCCATCTAATATTTTGATTCTTTGTATTTGCCGTATATTCTATCTTCTCGATTCTTGTACTTGAGCTCTGCAATTCATTGCTTGACTAAATTGCAGATTTGGATCACTAGAATCTTTCTGGTACTTTGACAACGGCTTCATTGCTTCCACATCCTTGAATACTTCAACCTTTATTCTTCACTGAGGCATGAACATATTAATGAACTTCTTCCAATGAGCTAATGCTTCAAGTTTGTAGATTTCCTCTTTATCCTTTGTCTTTACCAAGTCTTCATGTCTTCCTGATTCTGGTGATAACTTCATATTATTTACACGTCATGTTCTTGTGTTGAGTTATAACCCTATGTTACATATAGGTCTATACATACAGCCTTTCATAGGTCTATTTCTCCTTTAGCCAATGTCCTACTTCTCTGCATTTCCTGCTCATTTATACAAATGTGAGAAGCACATCCAGTATCCAATACCCAAGATGTAAAAATAGACAAATTGACTTCTATAACGTATATACCTGAATTAGAAGCTTGCTCAGCCCTCTTCTTCTTCTTCAGATCCTCCAAGTAAACTGAACAGTTTCTCTTCCAGTGACCAATTTTCTTACAGTAGTGACATTCACCTTTAGCGACCCCACCTTTAGGCTTTAAAGCCTGTTTAGGACCTAACTTTGGCTTGGGTGTAGAACTAGATCCTGTCTTCTTCTTACCCTTCCACTTGCCTTTCCCTTTGGCCTTACCTTTGTTGCCCACCATCAGTATGGGAACAGGTTCAGCCGTCTTCATGTTGGTCTCATATGTCCTCAACATAGCCAACAATTCAGTAGGTGTTTTGTCAAATTCATTCATATTGTAGTTTATAATAAATTGAGTGAATTTGTTGTTCAAAGAATTCATGATTAGGTCAATACCAATTTCCTGAATAATCGGGAAACCCAAAGTTTCAAGGTACTAAATGTAACCAATCATGGTTCACTTGCCCCTTGTTTGCAATTAAAGAGTGACTTACTCGTGTTGAACCTTTCTTGATGAGTTTGGCTTGCAAACATGCTTTGCAAGTACTCATTGATAGTATATGCATCCATATGCACATGCTGTCTTTGAAGCTCAGCACTCATACTTGCCAACATAAGACATGCAACATCATTTGCATCATTCTCATCCTTTGTGTGGGTCGCTCGTTCCTCAATAGTAGCGCCCTCAAAAAGGGGACCTGCCGGAGGAATATCAATGACATGAAGCTTGCGCTCTTATTTGAGGACAATCCTCAAATTCCTCTGCCAGTCTAGGAAGTTGTTTCCTCCTGTCAGCTTATCCTTCTCAAGGACTGATCGTACGGATAGTGTGTTTGTGTTGTTTGCCATTACTTGGTATCTACAATGATAACAGCACAAAAATAAACATTAGATTGTCTGAGTTATTTATTATGTTCAAATGATTATGATACATTCATAATATATCTCCCACTATTTTTATCAAATTAATAGCCCTTACTATTAATTTGGAAAGTATATCCCATAATTCTTTCTAGTGAGCCAAGATCCATATTTCGTCATGTCTTAAGTCAACCACTGGAAGTCCTTAAAAATGATTATTTAGGTAGACAACATTTGTCAATTATATCATATATATAATTCTTGGATAGTTTGGTGAACAACGATTGATCTTATCTATCTAATAGATTTTTAACCAAACTCTATGCTTCTAAGTTCATAATGGTTGAATATAACCGTTTATTTTCACCTTATTCTGACGACTCAGTTAAGTTAGACCCAATGATACAACGGCCAAATATAACCGTTTATATTCGTCCCATCTCACCACGATAGATAGGAGTCCCCTGCCACTGACAATCTTTCCCCTAATCGATCTAGGATTCGATGAGTGTTCATTCATTGGAAAGCATCCGAGTAGAACTTAATATTTTGTTAAAGGGTTTAGAAAATTTACGACGATCATGATCACATCATGAAGAGATCCTCAATTTTTCCTTGAACCAAATATTTTAAATTGACATCTTAAATTGTTCATTTCCCAGGTAGATGGAGGATACCAGTGGTCACACTTAAAACCCATCAACCTTACGAATACGCATATCCGCTTTTGTCAAAAAATCCCAGTTATAGATATCAAAAATTCATATTTAATTCCGTGTTTTAAAATCCATATTTCATAAACACAAGAATCTCATGATCGTTTGTTAATTTTAAAATCTTAAATCGTTAAAGATTTTATCTTGTTTAGCATGACAAGAATGGCATGGGTGACGTATCTAATACATACATACATCATTAATCTAATTAAAGCATGCATCTTCTACTCTACACATACATTCATACATCAATATATAAAGTGCAGTATATAAACGTGCTTGGTTATGGCCCCTTTCCTATGTGATCCTTTCGAGCTAATGAAAGGATCAAAGTCAATCTATGGTGGTGGTAAAACATAAATACAGTTGCTTGTCTTCATTCTTCTTGCATCCATGGCCGCCTTCTCTTCTTCTTGGATCATCCTTTGTCTTCAAGTACATTACATGAAATAATTGAATACAACCTAAGCTAATATACTTACATAGGAAAACTCGAGTTACATTCAAGGATCAGCAATTACAAGAATGAAGAAAATAACATGCAAGTCGTATTTATAAAACCAAAAACCATTAATCTAGGGGTCTAAGGCCATAACCAGCACCATGCCCACATAACAATTACTGACATCTCAGAATGCATAATCATATCATCATGCATCATATATATCATGATCAAAAAATTATCAAAAATTTAAAATTATGATCTAAAAACAGAAAACTGCGTTTTTGAGGCCCTTAACGATGTCAAATGGCCAAAAAACACCATAGATCACGGCATGGCCGTGACTTTTACTCGTGGCGATTTTCCCTTTCCAGAAAGAGTAAATTCGACCCATTTTGACTCCGTTGAAAAACACTATTCACTACAGAATCACTATTCACAGAAAACTGCATCTTATGCATTTGTGTTTTTAAACGTTTCAGAATGATTCCGAAGACCTTCGTATGACCGTATCTCGTATCACATACATACAGTGCATCACACATATCATGCCATAACAGATTATAACATTGCAGTAGCATGGCAGTCATCAAACAGGCATGGCAGTAGCATGGCAGTCATCAAACAGACATGACAGTCATCAAACAGGCATGGCAGTCATCAAATACATAAAACACGTAACCAAATCAGTCCCTTATACACGTAGCTCTGATGCCATTGTTGGGTTCCAAGGCATAAAAACGCAGCGGAATTAACGTAAATATAACCAAAAATTCGGAACCCAAACCCAGGATCCGTGTATAAGCTTGGATAGATTATGGTGAAACAAAATTTTACCTTTTCTGGTCTTGACTTGCACGAACTCAACGGAGATCCTTTCTTGATGAATCACAGTAGTCCTTTGCTTCAAGAACTGCTCTCTAACGGTATCCACACGAACGTCGATTCGTTTAACGATCAGCGGAGATGGTACTAGCCAAAACAGCCACGAATTATCTCTTCTCTCTTGCTAGCCTCTCTTTTCTATGAGCTGCTAGGGTTTCTGTTGTAAAACAAATTCACAAGTCCTACTCGTGTAAACACATCATAATGTATTTATATGAGCTAGAGATATTGGGCCAAACCCTAATCCATGGGGCTTCTTAAAAACCCATTCTGATTTTGGGTTTATTTAGTAATCCGAATTCTAGTATGTTTATAATTAATCAAGTCTTACTTAATTAATTATAAATTCGAATTAATAATAATAACATCATTTAAATTTAGAATTTAAATAAAGTTCCTTTTAAACGTTCTTTGTGTGTGACCCTTTAGGTTATTATTACGTTGGCACTAATTTTATTTTCTAATAATAAAATTATAAACAATGAGTGACATCTAGTAATACATCATTGCTACCCAAGTAATAATAATAATTGGTGATTCAATTAAACCTTTCGTGATTAATGTTTCTGTGTAATATAATTCCTTTAACCATATATATTATAGATTAAATTCGAGGCATGTATTTTAGTCATCCTCTACAACATTTAATCCGGGTTTACTTGATCCATGAGTAGACTATGAAAAACAAATCATTATTTGAGCACGGCCATGCATTTTATAGTCTCACTCAATCAAGAGGCCAATAATATCTCTCCTAATTATAGGAGGGTTAAATCATTTATCTATCATTCATATTTCTCATACGACTCATGATATACCCGATGTCCACTTTTATCATCACTCGGTCAAATGTAACTTTTAATGTAGTCAAAATATATTAATCCTTGTATAGAAATATAATGATCTCAAGTCAAAGGATCATTATACCATTATCACTATGAGTCTTTCTTATGACTTTATTAAACATGAAGAATCTCACTGTGGGTCTGTCAGTATCATGTACTCCTACATGTACCTATGTGTTGACTTTAGTATCCCCATACTTATAACCAATAAGATGTGGTTATCAGTCAAATAACATACTAGTCTATTTATGTATTATTATTGTCCTATAATAATAATACTCGACTAGGGACCTTTAAGAATATGATATATTATATAATCTCATGTTCAAGTCATGTACTTAATCTATACAATGTGTATCATGATTCTAAGGACATTTATTATGCTAACAAATATATCGCAGTAATTAAAGTCATAATAAATACGTTTATTGAATAATCAAATGACATAAAGGTCTATTAAAAAAAAATTGTATTGCCTCTAGGGCACCTACACTAACAATTCTTTTCATAATCTGTTTTGTAATTGAATTGTAACTGTGTCTATATAAACACAGAGATAGGTTAACATTATTATAACTTTTTAAGTCTTATTTTTCATAACCTAGCAACTCTTGAGAACAAAGAATTTCTTGAGAGAGTTTTGTATTCAAGTTCATAATTTCAATACAAAATAGTTTTTCTTTTCATACTTGTGTTTACAATTCGATTTACTTGATACTATTATTATATCAACCCCCCTTCTATAATAGATATCTTTCTGGGCAAACATGTTGACTTCTCGATGTGTTACATTTCTGGACTTCTGCTTCAAATGTTGACTTCTCGATGTGTTACATTTCTGGACTTCTGGATCAATTGAGGTGATGAGACTTCTCGATTGATAGTTCACCTCTCGAATGGCTAGTTCACTTTTGAATTCTCGATTGATAACTCGACCATTTATAGTTTGAGACTTTTCTACCAGCTACACATCTGACTTCTCTATTGATCTGACTTCTCTATTGATCATTTTCCTTAGAAGAATTTCCACACTGCATTCTTTATTCTGTTAAAGTCTTCTATGTCTTGATGCATGATCCAACTTGAATATTCTATCAGACTTTTATTCTTGACTTTTATTTATAATCTTGAATTGGAGTATAAACATATTTGTTTTTTCCAAATTTTGTAGGGTTAATAACTAAGTCTATATGATTTCATGTTTAAAGGACAAGTAAAAAAGCACCAAGAAAAGCATAAAAAAGTAAAGAAAAGAACATAAACACAAACAATTTTGGTGATGCGGAAAACCCCTTGAACAAGGTTAAAAACCGCGGGTGGGAGTGACCCAGTCAAAGTTATCCACTATAATTATAATTGAGATGAAGTAAAAGTGATTTGAATAAGAAAACATGTATAAAAAGTCTTCTCATCCACTGCAGTTTGTATTCGTCCACTGTAATTTATACTCATTGGCCCTGTGTATCTATTTGTCGGCTATTCTTCAACTGTTAATCTACTGCTCTTCGGCTGTATTCTGCGGAGAATATGTTGAAGAAAGGCTATAAAAGTTGTAGAAGAAGTATAAATTGTAATAGCATTATTGTGTGAATTGTTTAGCATAAGATGATGTAGGTTTAGCTCTAGGTTTAGCCCTATAATATGTGTGTGGTCGTATCTTTTGGTTATGATGTAGTTGTGTATATGTATCTTATGGTAAATGAGTAAGTAAGAGGGTAGAACTTGTTTATTTCTGGTGTAATTATCTAAATATATAGATATGATATCTCCGTGCTAGTTGCTGGTTTGTAGCCCATAATTATCTCCACGATCCTATTATTTAGGCATGGCTAAGCACCTTATCTCCTATTTTTCTGGGAGGATGGCTGATTTATCTCCTAGATTTTAGGAGTCATCGGTCGATGAGTAGATTTAGTCAGCTCCCGTCAGTGTATTGTGTACTCATCAAGTCTTCTCATGTTCCTATTTCCATTGAGCTACTTGCTGATCGCGTTCCTTAATATTATGGATGCTTATCTTTATCTTTCCCAAGCATTTGAATTGTTATTGAAGATGGACTTCATTTCTTCCTTAATTTTCGACTGTCAATTATTATCCAGCCTTACCCGTCAGGACTTGGTCTACCCGTCTGTAGTCAACAACTACTACTTTTTAGGATTCCTTGTTGAATAAGTAAAAATATTAATATAATTAATATTTCTGTTGTAAAAGTAGATAAATCAATATATATTGAAATTTCTAATGAATAGAGATATATATTAAGATTAATTAATACATCCATCGATTGATTCTGGCTGCTATCGAGTTGTCATCGGACGCCACTGCCTTCGTCTTGTCCTTGATGTCGATAGATGAATGTTGACGTCGGACATGTGAAAATTCTAGTACAAACAATTGCCCCTAATTTTATTGGATGAAGACATACAACCAATAAAATTCTTCTTCATGTTGAATATAATCTTGTCATTGTCGGTTGCATATTTTAGTCGTCCATTTAATCAAAATGGCTTGTTGACAGGTTCATGTGATTCCTTAGCTCGTCGTCGTAATATGCCACTTGTAATATGTGATTTTTCATGTACGTGTAGTTGACAACTTGTAATATGTATTTCGTTAGGTGTAACTTGTCGAGTGTGACTTGTAACTCGTCATATGTAATTTATAACTTGTCGATGTAACACGTGATATGTAGTCGAGGTTTGTAATTGTAGTGCACAATAAGGATTATTGAGCCTTGATGTCATAATGTCAAAGATGTTGGAAGGCCAATCTCATGTGACACGTGTGCCACGATCATAATACTTGATTCATAAGTGTAGCTTGTAAGTTATAATTCTTTCAACTTGTAGTTGAAATACGTAGATGAATACATGTAGCTCACAATATATATTCGAGATTCTTGAATGTGACATGTACCATATCAATGAAACCTATAGTCATAATATATGACATATCGCAGACTTGTAACGTGTAACATGTCAATGAGATGTCAACTTGCAATTGTAATATGTTAAAATGACTTGCAATTCATAAAATGCCAATGTGACATGTAATTTATAAAATGTTGTCAATGTGATACATAAGTTTTTCACGTCATTTGTCAATGTGACATATAATTGTAATATAGTAATTAAATCTTGTCGAGTAGATTTGTAGGTGAATGTACTTGTGACACATGCAATACACATCATTTGTGTAATAAAAATTCGTAATGTATTTCATATGTAGTATATGTCATATGTGTAATATGTAATATTCATCAGGTCATTTTACTCGTTGACTCGTCGATTCGTCAATTCGTTGTGTCGGTCGTCGATATCGTTTTTCTTATGTAGGTGCATGCATGACGTTAAGTAGTTAAAAGGCCTTCCCCCTCTTGAAACTAACTTATTTCTCGTAGTTTTTGGTTTTAATGTGGAGAATGCAGAAAATTATTACTTAAAAGTAATTAATTTTGTTTCTCATTTTGTTGGTTTCGTAGTTAAAAGACAGGGCCTTTAGTTTTTATTCGTCATGGGTGATCAGCCCAATAATAGATAATGTTGGGATATAATGACCCTAGTTATCACATAATTGTAATGGCCATGTATCATAGAATCGTAATGTATTTATATTAATATAAGTGTGGTAAGTAAAGAAAAACTTAAACATCAAAGATATGTTGATTAGATTAACAAGAAACAAACGACATGCATGTTTTACTATATTGCATAGATAAATCACGTAACTTATAAGCAAGTTGAGCATATAAATTTATATAAGGCATCATACATATTATTCATGCAAGAAGTATCAACACATTACATGTGTGTCAAGGCAAAACAAAGAATTGATCTGTCCACATAGCGGACGTACTAACATAATAATGTATTGACAAGTAAAACATTTAAAAGATGGATAAGAGATTACTTGTGGATTGTTGTCAAATGAATTGCATTCCAACTCATTAGAATTGGCATCTGTCAAGTGTTGACGACATGTATGCCCCTCGTTCATTGATGACGTTAGTTAAGGTCTTTACATGTCGGTGAACTTTCCTGCATTGACGTCAACAGTTTTTGGAAAGACCTTCCTCAAGACGAGGTCTCCCACATGAAATTTCTTGATGTACATATTGTTGTCATAACTGTTGACCACTTTTATTTGATACAACATCATTTTAATTTTGGTCATGTCATGTAGCTCGTCGATAGCATCCATGTCATGTCGTGCAGCTCATCCACAGTGTCCTAGTCTTGAACAAGTTCGTCGTTGTTGACATTACTTGTCAGGAGGCCATAACGAATTGTTGGTGTCATTACTTCTGTTGGTAGGACTGAATATGTCCCACACACTAGAGAAACTAGCGTCTGTCATGTCGATGTTTTGGGCGTTGCCCTCATTAATTGTTAACGTTGTAATTGACGCATAATGTCGAGGGCTGCTGCCCCTTGCCATTCTGTCTATGTACGAGGATTAGAAAAATAAATGTAGATGTTATATACATGTTAGATGTCGTCGGACAGGTAGTCTGTAAATACTTATGTCCAACATGTTTTCCCCAAGTCAGTAAGTGTTGTATTGCATGGTGTCAATACGTATTCTTCTTCTGTCATAGGCTACAGGACGTGTATAAATGAGATGTTGGACTAATTGAGTTGATTGAATGTTTCTCTTATTGTATGTCAGGTGGTATGCGTATTATGTCCATTGGGCCCTATTGTATGTCAAGTGGTCCTGTCAAGTGTTCCTTTCTAATGTTCATGTCGAGTGTTGTTGTCGAGTGTTCATGTCGAATGTTATTGTCGAGTGTTCATGTTGAGTGGTGCTGTCGAATGTTGACAGCATGAATGCCCCCGTCTAGTGATGATGTCAATTAAGTGTGGCCAGGGGCATTCTTCTCTTCTCGTCCACTCCTAGAATATGGCATATAGTATCTTATCTTATGAATTATCATCTCATCCTCCCGTTTGTCTTCCTCCAATTTGACATATGACATGGCTTTGGCTTGGATATAGTTCATTGTCCTGCATGGATACTTGGTCAATTCGTCATATAGAAGAGAGTCCTTAATCTGTCCTTGACAGAAGGCCTCAATAGCCATCGGTATGTGGCAGTTGGTAATCACCGCCTCTTCATTGTTAAATCTTGTCAAGCAGTCTCTCAATGGTTCTATGTACCTTTCGATGACACGATACAGGTCACTAGTCGTCTTCTCAAATTGTGTGCTGGACGTAAACTACAAGTTGAAGGCGTCGACTAAATCAACAAAAGAGTATATGCTTCTGTTGGACAAGCCCACGAACCACTGCAGTGCTGGTCCTGACACCGTCGAACCGAACCCTTTACACATACACGGCTCTCTCAACTCTTTTGGTATGGGCACTGTAAACATTCGCTGCTTGTATTGAGCAATGTGTCTTGAGGATCCGTCGTGCCATCGTACATTTTCATGTTGGGAAATGAAAATCGTTTGGGTATGTCGATCAAAGCAATGTCGTTAGAGAACAAATAGTCTGCATAACTTGTTGACGTCGACTTCTCCAAAGGCTTTGGAACACTACGGATTCTCTGAATTAATTCCCTCATCTCTTGTATCTGTGATTCCAACCTGAAGTTATCTAGCACATGTGTTTGTGATCTAGAACTACGGTGTCTAGACCATCTAGAAGTTTTCTTTCGTTCTACCCCGTTCATCTGCCGTCTTGTCGTGTGATTATCATGTGTTATTGGTATTGTCAGTGATTGTATTTTCATCACCATCAATGGCAGTAGTAAGGTCATTCTCTTTATCTTGTGGTTCATCATCAGTGGTGTCTTCCATATCAAGTGTTTGACATGATCACTGTGTTCCTTCCATATCAAAGTTGTTGGAATTTTAATCTTTGTAGGTAAGAAGAATATTGTCATGCACTTTGCATGTAATCGATAAGAACATATTTTACTGATTCGTTGATGTTGACAGGTTGTTTCTTTAATAATGATTTCCATGTTTTCCTTCATGTCTATCTCTTAAGACATGTTGTGATGTCGATCAGTTAGATGTCGTTGGACAAGTAGTCTTATGTCTAGCTCGTCATTATGTTTCATGTCAATACCCGTCAGGTTGTCCAGCATTGATTAATATACTTTTTGAGACATCTTCTCTTTCTGGTATAGGCTTCGGGAATATATAAATGGTATGTTGTAAATGTCGAAAGAAGACTGTCCCTAGGCTTGTTAAGGCATCGACTTGTGAATTTAATTTTTTCTGAACTTTTCGTATATCAAATGTATGAAATTTTCCTTGTAACTCCTTGAAAATGTTCAAGTGTAAAAAAATATTTTATAATCTTTGTTATGTCTGAATCGTTGGTGTGGCTCGTACCTTGTAGAAAGTCGTAATTGAGTTGTATTTGATCAATCTTCTATCATTAGGTAATAATTAATGATTCGTTCTTAAACGTCTTGAAATCACGATAGATAGATCATACCATGTTGTCTCCGTATGGTGATTTTAGGACAAGTCCCTAACCTTTCATAGATGGTTGAGGTCCCGTCAGCTTATAAGGTTCAAAGAACCTGTCATGTTTCTGGTACAATGTATGTAGTTCTTGATCAACTTGTGCTGGTTGACTTGTACTGAAATCAACCACAAAGTCAGAAAATACCTGAGTTTAATTATTGTTCATAGTTTATATACAATGTCATATGTACTTGTCATGTAAGGTCAGTTATTCATCTGTAATATCACGTAGTGTACATTTAAATATGCACCACTATATCATCATTGTTAACTTCATTTATGTGACCGATTTGTTCCTTGAAAAATTTGTTACTAAGTCTGAAACGTCGTTCATGTACTTTTTAGGCTAAAAGATATAGGCGAGTAGAAGTTATCATGTCAGGTACAAATGCAGTTTTTAACGTCGGACAGATACTTCAAGTGTCGAATGGATATATATGATTAAGCGCTCTTGATGCATCCAAGAGTGTGAGTAGCTCGTAACCAGTTGCCATGTCGACCATCTTGTCAATATGTGAAAAATGACATGACTAGACTATCGTGTTATGATTCCGTCACATGTCTATGCTAGTTGATTATTTTTTTGTAACTACGAGGTTGTCGCAATTGTCTCCTTTGTTGTGTGTTTCGCTGGCAAACATGTCATAGCCATCTGTAAGTAGTTAACATATCAGTTGAACGTGGAGTTATCAAACTGTGATGTTCGACTTGTAGTTTTTCTCTTCTATGCGTCATGCGACAGTCGTTCTGACACGTGACCTATCTTGACGAGTTATTCTAACATGTGATCTTTTGGTTCGTCGGTTTTAGAAGATCTGTCATGTCCCGTAGAAAACTGACGTGTGTTTCCTCTCATTGACTTTTGGTATATGTCTTGTAATATGTAGCTTTCATGTCATTTTCTTCTTCTTAGAATAATAGTGGTTGTCAAAATATTCCACAACGTCCTCCTCTCGTCTGATTTGTGTCATTTGCTTTGGAGTGTGCATCGTCTATCGTCTAGTAAGGATATTTCATCAGCTCGTCAGAAAGCCTATATTGTCGTGGGCATGCCACAATTGTTTGCAGCCATTTTTTCTTTGTTTAAACTTGATAAATACTCTCTTGGACATTCCATACATCTTTGAACAATGCGGTACAAGTCACCCGTCATCTTCTTAAATTTTCTGATACTTGTGTGTTGTAGATTAAATTTGTCGACAAGATCTGCAGACAAGCTGATTGATCTGTCAGAAAATCCATAACATGTTGTAGCATCATACTTGTCAACGTAGCTCTTGACATTTGTAATTGTAAACATTTGTTGTCTACATTAGTTGCGTCATCATAATAGTTTTTTATGTGTGAATCAGAAAATCTTTTTGACATATCAGTAAAAAACTAATATAACACTTAAACTGTGAATTCGTGTAGAATGCAAGCGTCATTTTTTAAAAAGAGTTTGGGACTTTAGGAACATGTTAAATTATCTCTCTTAAATCTAAGCTAATGATATTGACAAGTGATATGTGTGAATACAAGATAAGGAAGCTAATTTAACATATATAAAGATGTAGAAGTTGTATTAAACAAAGCATTGCAATATAAAATTGACAACTTGTATTGCAATATAAACCAAATATGTACCTGGGATGTGGTATTCATTCACACATTTCTTACCAAGTTATAAACGATCCGCACGATTGAGTCCAAACGTATGACCGAGTCATTAGTGTGTTGTTGACGAGTTACCAACGAGTTTATCTCTCTTGTTTCCATCAGTTGTTCCTTACTAATGCCCATTCCCATAATTCAAGGTTGTTATTGACTCATTCTGTTCATGTCCACATCTTCTACTCCCGTCGTGTCTAGTCAACTTGACGTCAACTTATTCATGTCGTGTTATTGTTGTCACAGCTTCATTCTTTCATGTCTGGATATGTATCCATGTATTTTTAACTTTCGTGTTTAGACATTCTATTGGTCATGTCGTACTCAGCATTACGTCCTTCATTCACGTCATGTAGTTGGGTGTGTTCTGTGTTAGTGTCTATTCATACGTCGTCGGGTACGTGTATCACATGTTTCTTATTTTTTTATTGTCAGGAGTGTCACGTTATCTACTATCAGCATACTTCCTTGGACATACCCTTCTTCTGTCAGACATGTTATTTAATCAACGATTATCCCTTACTCGTCCAACTCGCAGATTGATGACATGTGTATTTAAGTCCTTTAGCACCTATCATGGGTCAGATGTACCACAAATGACCTATTAACTTGGAACTTCTACATGTTTAAACCTCCAATTGGATCTGTCAAAATCAATATTGTGTCCTTCCGTTAGGTCATGTTGTCATCGGTCTTCTGTCCATTTGTCATGTATCTCGTCCGTTTCTTGATGTTTGTCGTCAGGTATGTCGTCCATATTCAGGTGTCGTACTACACCTGTAACTGTCCGTCGTGATGCCACCTTGCTATTTGATTTGACAACACTCAACCCAGCCTTGAATGCTTCATTATCTGATTGTAACAAATTCATGTCAGATTGTAGTCTTCTTATGGTTGTAAATAGTTCATCATCTGTCATTGTGTTGTTCCTTTGATTCGTAGTTTCGTCACATTGTGGATTGTCCTCCATTTTCGTTGAATTCTTATAGAGTCTTAGCTAATTTCCCAAAGACAGCGCCAACTGTTTTGTCCAAATTTTGTAGGGTTAATAACTAAGTCTAATATGATTTCGTGTTTGAAGGACAAGTAAAAAAGCAATAAGACAAGCATAAAAAAAGTAAAGAAAAGAACATAAACAAGCAATTTTGGTGACGCGGAAAACCCCTTGACCAAGGTTAAAAACCGCGAGTGGGAGTGACCCAGCCAAAGTTATTGTCACAGGGTCAATTTTTCAACACCAATCTGAAACTTGCGCGGCCTAGTTTTGATGCTTGTCGCCTAACTGTGCGCCTTGTCAAAATTAGTAAGCCTTCCAAGAGGTTGTCGCCCAGCAACCTAAATTAACTTTGCCGCGGAATTATAAAGAACCAAGAGTGCTACACAAAGTCCCTCGTGTGTGCAAGTGTGTTTAATTACCAAGCAAATGTAAAACACACAGAATTTACGAGCTCCACAGCCCAACTTTATATTACCATAAATATAAAGGATTACAACCAAGAATTATGCTTTCAGCCTTTGGCTAACTGCCTAACATAAATATTACAAGTGCAGAATTCTATTACTTGTTTTCTTATCTGAATTACATATATAAATTAACCTATTTATACATGCATTTTGAATTTCCAACTGGTGGGCAGTTTCCATAACTGCATGGAAGTTCCAAAAACTGCCCATGCCCATGCTCCAACTGCTCCCCATGATTTTCCCAACTGTTAAGCAGTTATTTGCAACATCCAAAGCCTGTCATTTATATATATAAGCCTATATATATATATATATCATTTTAATTACTCCCGAATTTGGTGTCTTCCCATGCATGACGCTTGTCAAATTCTCATTTTATCCCACAAAACATGTGCCAGCTCATGCCTTGACTTAGCCAATTTGGACTTCAGCTTCAGCTCCCATCTAAGTGCTTTGCCCACATAAAATTAGCCCACAAGTCAGCTCAATATCTTAGAAATACATGGCACCCCAGCTGTCACCAATGTGTCGCCCCATGGCGCCGCCTATGCTAAGCGTACCAATGCGCGCGCCGCTGCCCAGCTCAGCGTCGCTTGACTTTGGTTTGTGCCTTAATGTGGCAAACCAGAATCTTTAAACCAAAAGTGTTACAAACCCTCCCCCCACTTAGAGTTTGATGTCCTCATCAAATTGATGACCTATTTGATAAAGCCTCTCTCCGAGTAGCAAAATGCAATATCAAAACCCAATGCCTTATTAAACCAAGGCTGCAACCATATGCATCTAGGCACTACTGCCTTAAGCCAACTACCATAAGTTGACCAAAATCAATCCAATAACAGTTTCTATTCTTCCAAATAAAAGTCACCTTGCGCCATGCTTGATGACTATGTGTAGACGCCCAGTCGCTACACACCCAATGCTTGCTTTCCTAAGTCCTAGCGGTGTCCCCAGCCCTTGGAGACAAAAACTCAGGCCCATCCAGAAAAGTACTAATTGGGCCACCAAATTGAGCTGACACGCCTTCCTTCGTCTGGATTTTGCAAACCACTTCGCCAACTATAATCTGTGGAGCGCCCAACTTTGTAACTTTTTTTTGCCCTCATTAACCTTCATACGAACAACTTCAACAAAACAAGGACATGCCTTATCGTTAATCAAAACCCCTCCAAGATGTGGTATGACAACACTCTGGGTCAATTGCAGAAAATTCATGCCAAGAATGCAATCAAAATCATCAAAGGCAATAATATTAAACCCAAAGTTACTTGTCCATTTACCAACCTTCAAATCCACATTTGAAGTGCCCCGAATCTGTTTTACCTTAGCATTCGCCGTCTTAATCTGATGTGAGGTGGAGCCCATTTCATTCCAAGTTCATCAACATAATGCGCAACAATAAAGCTATTTGTAGCACCCGTGTTGGTCCCTGATATTGTAGAAGGGGGGTTGAATACAATATCTGAAAATTAATCGCGGAATAATTGGATTAAAAATATTATTTTAATTACTCGCGAAATATTAATTATAATGAAATACTTTTCAAGTGAAAGATATTATTTTAACTTGATTAGTATTACACAATTAATATTTAGAAAACTGTTATATAATTGATATAAAGTCTAGAACGAATTCGACATGAAGTGTTCGTGTTTAAACAATTATATTCAAACTCAGCACAGAAATCTGTGAATATTACAATGCAGATAAATGACTGAATTTGATCTGTTTTTCTAACTCTTAACAAGTTGAACAACTGAAAAAGTGAAGAGATCATCTCATATTTATAGAGATTTGAAATGGCTGCTATGACCTTTATGAGTATGACTTAATTTCAAGAAAATAAGTCTGTATGACTTATTTTAACACTTGTATGACTTATAAAAGACTGGGCATGACTTATTTTGGTCGGTATGACTTATTTTTCTAATTAAAAAAATCGGTATGACTTTTTAATTAAATAAAAAATCAATCCAGTATGACCTTTTGAGCATTGATATCTCGGTATGACTTATTATATATATATATATATATAGCTCGGTATGACTTATTAACAAGTCATTCGGTATGACTTATTAATAAGTCATACTAACTGATTATATATATATATATATAGAAACAATTCGGTATGACTTATGCTTATACAGGCTCGGTATGACTTATTTGAATATATATATATAATAAACTCAGTATGACTTATTGATAAGTCATACTAACAGTTTATATATATATATAATTCATATTAAAGCATTTCTTTTATAGTAAATTAATTCTACTTAATTCAATTAGTTAATTTATAAATTAAATTAAATTCAACTTGAATTAATTTAATTAGATAAATTAAATAATTAATTAACAATTGATAGTAGAATTAAAATACTATCTTTAGTCGCAGCCGTGCTGTCAGTCTTGAAATCTTCCCATCTTTTCTTTGTGTCTTTTGATCTTGAAACCTCTTGAATTAAATGAAGAATGAATATTGTTTTAGTTGACACACAAATGTACTGTCTGGTTCATTTGTGTCATACTAATAAATATTCTCCATTTATAAAACTTTAAATTAGAGGCCTTGCGTCATATTTTCTTCTTCACTGTCTTCATTCTTCTTCTGGAATCTTCTGTAGTAACCACTTGAAATCTTCTATATCTTCTGTTTACTATAGAACCACTACTACATATTTATTTTCACTGACGCTTGAACATAAAAATGAACTTCATTCAGTGTTGAGTAGCAATCCTACAAAAATACTTCTGATACTTGGATCCTTTGTGATTAGTTGACTGACTTTGTCTTGATTCCTGTTTGGTGTTTAGTATTTACTTCTCTTTAACAGTTAGAGTTGAGTTGCCATCTAATTATTACAAATAGGCCTAGTCATATGCCTTTCAATCTCCCCCTATTTGTTGTTAAACAATTAACACACAAATTCCTAGAGGATAACTCAACTAACAACTAAGAAAGTAGTACGACATTTAATGACTGTAAATAATAAACAAAAGTTCTGGTTTTATATTTAACAATTTTCCAGATTCATACATAAAAGATAAATACAAGATAGATGTTCCTCTAGTACTGAACAAATATTACAAAGTTTCTATCTTGTTCTATCTATGTCTTCAGTCTTCTGATGTATCAACTTCACCTTCTTCTAGGATTGAACCTTTATGAACAGGTGTCCTCGGTATTTGTTCAGATACTGATTGTCCTGTTGTAGTGGATTCTCCATACAACCTTCTTTGTTCAGCTCTTGCTAACTGCCACAGTACTTCCTGTTCAACAGGATCTACTATCTCTTCTTCTACATCAGATGGTTGTGTTGAATCTATCTTTGGTATTTGCCTGATGTATGAATGAATTCTTTTTGACAGACAGTAGTTTCTTATCTTCTCTGCAGCATCCATTTTAGCTTGGGATTTGAAACCTTTTGACCTTAACATCCTTTCAACTTGAATCATGTACTTAACTGTGTAGCCCTTAAAAGATTCCTCATTTAACTGCATGATTTGATACAACTTGTTTGAGAAAAATCTTACCTCATGAGGATCAAATAAGATCTGAGGACTGACAGCTGTAGCAAAGACTCTAAGTCTATCCCTGAGAAGTTCATTTTCTTCTGAGCTCCTCTTTATTTTGTTCAAGAACGTCCATATTACTGATAAACTTCTTTGCCTGAAAAACTCTAAGGAAATTCTGAATGTTCCATTCCTGTGTGTGTAGACTAGTATCCGCCAGTCTTCAAGAATGTGATCCACTAGGATAGTGATGTAGTCCACTTCCTCTTTCAGAGCTTTCATGAAGTTGTCAATGTTGTCATTTGACTTTTCTAGACGCTCAATTATTGATTTCAGATGCTTGTCTTCAAATGGACCCTTTTGTTGTTTGTCCATTATTTCTCTTGCAGTATCCCATTTCTTTCCAATCTTGAGCTGTACATCTCTCTTCTTTTCTCTGACTGCTATGGCCCAGAGATTTTGCTTTTCTTGGCTTTCTTCTTTTTCTGCCTTTGTTCTTTCTATGACTAGAGCTTTCAGTTTTTCAGTTTTTGCATGACTTGCCTTGATGTCTTCTTTTAGTTTCTTCATTGCCTCTTCATAGGCTGGATCAACTTCTTTTTCTTCTGGAAACAGAAAATCTTCATCAAATGCAATCTCTTCCTCAGCTCTGCAGTAGTCAGGAAAGATTGATTCATCATGAGCACTGTCATCAATGAATTTCTCTTGATCATAAAACTATTTTTCTGGTTCTGGATCATACGATTGAAATTGATCTTCAGAATACAGTTTATCTTTCCCTTTGTCTTGAGTAGAAGCCCCTCCATCTTTAGCTACTTTCTCCTTTGATTTCTCCCCCTTAGTTGAGGGATCCTCTTGAGTTTTAGAGGCTTCAAAAGATGTCAACATTTTCTGCATAGTCAGATAGACTTGCTTCATTCCTTCATTCAAATGTGTCATTCCATCATCCAGTTTGCTGAATCTTTGTGTAGATATCTTTTCATTTTCAATGATTGTTAATGTCAAGCTTTTCTCAACCTCATCAATCTTTTCATGTAATTTGCTGACTTCTTTCATGTCTTCAGCAATAAGATTCTGTACATTCTGGATGTCTTGAGTTTTTAGAAGAATGGAGGTTTTGACATCATCAACATCTTTTCGTACTATTGTCAGCTGCTGTGTTACAGAGGCAGATGTAGATTTTTCTTCTGCTTGTGCTTTTACTTTTACCAACTCAGCCTGAACAATTTGCATTTCTTTCTAGAGAGCTTCCATTTTAGATAATAGAACATTGTGTGTGTGTGCACTCAGCTCACTTGCACTCCTGTTTATCTCACTATCACTCTGTGCATGTGTTTCACTTTGTGTTTGCCTCACATCACTCGTGTTTAGCTCCTTTCCAGATCCTGAAGCTGTACCTGCATATATAACAATAGCTTTTGAAGAGTCAAATTGCTCTTCTGATGCCTGTGAAGGCGCGTCCTCAACAAGATTAACTTGAAGTGGCTCCGCTACTGACGTAGCTACTCCGTGAATGGAGTCCCATCTCCCTCTATGGAGTGGTTGCCTCTCAAATCCACCAGTGGATTCGAGACCTTTTAAAATCACTGGATGTAATATATCCAGTGGGGTCACCACCTTAGACAATGTAGTGTATGGCTCATTAGAGTCTGTGGTGCCCCTAAGTACCTCGGAGGGTATCTGATGCTGCACTGCATCGAAAATGTCATGGTCCACATCATAGGTGGCATCCGACCAGTTTTTATTAAAAACATTTTCTTTAACAAATGTGCCCTCATGTGTTTGTGTAACTGCAAGCGGAGGTCCTGCTAGTGTGAGAGCTAGCAGTGTGCTTTCCTCACTATCTGAAGCTGTAGCCGAACAGCGAATTAGATCACCTGGTTGAGCAAGTGTATCTAAAGAACCTTGGATGGCCATGTCAAAATCCATATCCCATTGAGAGGAAAAGGATGAGTCTGCAGTTGTCTCTGGTTGAAATTTAGATCTTTTAGATTGTGGAGACAGAGCTCCGGGTTCACTCACATCAGCACCAAGACCCCTAACTATTCTGACAGGTTTCTTCCTTTTTCTGACTTTTAGCAAAGAAGAGGATGAAGGAGAAACTGTTTGAGGCTCTAATTCAGCTGGGGGCGGAACCTGTGTGTTTTCAGGTTCGTAGCTGATATCCTGGAGTGTAATAACACCATCATAGTCCGCCACAGATAAATCTAATAGTGCAGTAGATATTTCTATAGGTATTGAACTAGAAGATTGTGAGTGAGATATTACCTGTTGATCTTGTGCCACTTGATCGACATGCTGAGCAGCTTCAAGTAGAAGGTGCACAGGATGTTCTATTTGCATAGGCACTTGTTCTTGCTCTTGTTCCTGCACAGGATTAGCAATATGATCTAATATCTCAGCCATGTAATCTGTCCTTACCACTTGCACATTTTGAAACTTGGGGTTGTTGTGGAGCCTTGCAAATAGGTGGTTCTGAGAAGTCGGAGATTCTTCTACAGGACCATTCTGAAATAAGGCTTTGTCTTCTTCCACCAACAAGTCATTCATAAACAGCATCAGGAACCTCGGATAGTAGACTTGTACATTCTGTTCCCTGCTTTCTGGTTTCCCCATCTTCCTTATAATTTCTTTCAGAAGCAACTTCCCAAAATTTATCCTCCTGTTGTGAGCCACAGAATACCCAAAGATTTGCAGTAGTGAAGATATATTGTTGAATTTGTTCTTTGTAGTGGGAGCAAACACTTTGGCTAACGTGTCAAAGAAATAGTCCCACTCACTTACCAACTTGGACTTTGTCAGTCTTACCAAATTGATCTCACCCTGATATCTAATAGAATAGAAAAATTCTAGAATTTCTGGTACAGTGGGTGGATCCATGAAATTGTCAGTTGGAAAGCCCAAAATCCTGTTCACGTCCTCTTCAGTCACCATATATTCATGATCTCCTATGCTGAAAGAGAATTGAACTCTGTCTGCAGTACTCCTATTCCTCGCAGTGGAATACAGAGCCCTTAGTGCTAACACTTGCAACGGGGCGTTCAGAGTAATTGCAGTTCTGACGAGTGAATGTTCATTCATAAAAATAATCCACGGTCGAAACCTCTCGACTGAACAAATCACCGGATTGAAATATCCTACAAAATTAGTTTTTACTAATTCGCAATAACCAGCCATTTTTCTTTAAACTATTACAATTAATAAAATTACAATGTGCGATTACAAATTAAAATTAACAATTACAGCCAATAATTCGAAAATTACAACTAAAATTGAAACCCTAATTTCTAATAAACCCCAAATCAACTTGAATCCATAAATCACTACACCACAGCCCTTTAGTTGCAAACAAAATCAAATACTTCGATTTTTATCAAAATGTGAACAGTCACTTCAATTTTAATGAAAATCGAGCAGAGTTTCCTTTGTTTTCTGAGATTTTCACAAACTTAGCAAGCAAAGAAGCTTGTAAACACGGATTAGCAACTGCAAACAGTTGAAATAAGTAGAAATCGATCGATTTTGTTGAAGAAAAGAACTGTTCGAGTTGTATGTATAACAGCGTGTGTGTGTGTGTGTGAATTCACTGAGTATGACTTAATTTAAAGAAGGAAATAAACATATATGGTCGGTATGACTTATTGAAAACAGGGCATCTGAATATCTCGGTATGACTTATTTAAAAGTCATACCGAGTTTTATTTACATAAAACTCAAGAGAATATGTCGGTATGACTTATTTTTAATAACTCTCGGTATGACTTTTTAATAAACAGAAAAAGTCATGCCGAGTTTTATTGAATAAGTCATGCCGAGTTTTATTTAATTAAGTCATGCCGAAAATTTTAAATAAGTCATACTGTCATGCTTAATCATTAATATTTAAGAAACTATTTTAAAGAAAAATGACAATAATTTACATACAAATAATTATTAAAGACATAAAATAAATATTTATATTATTAATTGTTTTAATTAATTTAAGAATTAAATTAACTCAAGTTTGAATTAACTTAAAGAGTAAATTAATTGATTAATAACATAATTATTTATTTTACAGTACAATAACAATTAGAACAATACAAATACATTAATTTACATGATGCTTATAAATGCTTAATTTAAAAAAAATTACTTATGCTTTAATTGAAACAATTATTTTTTAAGAATATTGATTTAATCTTAAGATAATTTTCCAAAAATTCATAAGTCCTAGGATTTTATTAATTCAAGACTCATAAATTCTTTAAATATTAACATTTAATATTTATGAGCTCAAATTAATTCCTAGCAATCAAAAATTTAGCCATATTTTAACATCCCTAACTCACTAACCAACTTTGAGAAAGTGGATTCATCAAGTGGTTTTGTGAAGATGTCGGCTATCTGATCTTCTGTGGGTACAAAATGTAGCACCACAGTTCCGTTCATGACATGCTCTCTGATAAAGTGATACCTTATGTCAATGTGCTTGGTTCGTGAATGTTGTACATGATTGTTGGAAACAGCTATAGCACTTGTGTTGTCGCAGAAAATTGGAATTTTGTTCAACGCAAGTCCGTAGTCATTTAGCTGATTCCTGATCCACAAGATCTGTGCACAACAGCTACCTGCCGCAATGTATTCTGCTTCGGCTGTCGAGGTAGAAACTGAATGTTGTTTCTTGCTGTACCAGGAGATCAACCTTCGTCCTAGAAACTGACAGCTTCCAGAAGTACTTTTCCTGTCCATCCTGCACCCTGCATAATCTGAATCTGTATAGCCTATTAGGTCAAAACCTGTATCCTTAGGGTACCAAATTCCAAGATCTGGTGTACCCTTTAGATATCTAAAAATCCGTTTAACAGCTATTAGATGAGATTCTCTTGGGTCAGATTGAAACCTTGCACATAAGCAAGTTGCGAACATTATGTCGGGTCTACTTGCAGTTAGATATAATAATGAGCCTATCATACCTCTGTAGCTTGTGATGTCAACTTTCTTACCAGTTTCATCTTTGTCAAGCTTCGTGGCTGTTGGCATTGGGGTTTTTGCCGGTGAAGAATCTTCTAGACTGTATTTTCTGAGAAGATCTCTTACGTACTTTGATTGGCAAATAAAAATCCCATCTTCCTTTTGCTTTACTTGCAATCCAAGGAAGAATGACAGCTCACCCATCATGCTCATCTCATATCTGCTCTGCATTAACTTAGCAAATCTCTTGCACAAGTTTTCGTTAGTAGAACCAAATATAATATCGTCAACATAAACTTGGACAAATATCATATCTTTATTATGTAATTTGTAAAAGAGAGTTTTATCTATGACACCTCTAGTGAAACCATTTTCAAGTAAAAACTCAGAGAGCGTGTCATACCATGTCCTCGGTGCTTGCTTGAGTCCATAGAGAGCTTTGAAAAGAAAGTACACAAAATCAGCAAACTCTGGATTTTCAAAGCCAGGGGGCTGTTCCACATATAGTTCCTCTTCTAGCTTTCCGTTCAGAAATGCACTCTTCACATCCATTTGATAGACTTTAAAATTGGAATGTGCTGCGAATGCCAGAAATATCCTGATGGCTTCAAGTCTTGCAACTGGTGCGTAGGTCTCGTCATAATCAATTCCCTCTTCCTGGGAGTAACCCTTTGCAACCAGTCTGGCCTTGTTCCTTGTAACAATGCCATCACCGTCTAATTTGTTCCTGTATACCCATTTCGTGCCAATAACAGATCTATCTTTAGGCCTGGGTACCAGTGTCCAGACTTCTTGTCTTTCGAACTGATTGAGCTCTTCTTGCATGGCAAGAACCCAATCTGGATCAATTAGTGCATCTTCAATCTTCTTTGGTTCTTCTTGAAATAGAAAAACTGAGAATAAACATTCATTTGAAGTTGCACTTCTGGTTCTTACTCCAACATCTGGATCACCTATGATCAATTCAAAAGGATGATCTCTGCTCCATATCCTTTCCCTAGGTAGGTTTGATCTTGATGATTCGCCTCGAAATTCATTGTGATGTTGTGTTGTGCCAGTTGATCTTTCATCTCCCCCTGAGTTGCTGCCAGGATGACTTATTGATCCACCACTGGTATTAGTAGAATCTCCAGTGTTGCCATTGTTTCCACCACTATTACCTGGATCATTACCATCATTGTAGTCATCATTTCCTGCTGCAACCTCAGGTTCTTCTTCGTCATCAGAATGTGAGTCTGGATAATTATTAAATTTTAATGACTCAGAAGAATCTTCAGTTTGGATACTTGGGAGTTTAGTGTCATCAAAAGTTACATTGACACTTTCCTTCACTTGGTGCTGATCAATTATGTAAACCCTATATGCTCTTCTCGAGTATCCGATAAAAATAGCTTCATGTGCCTTGGCCTCAAATTTGCCAATGCGTTCATCTACATCTTTTAGCACAAAGCATTTGGCTCCAAATACATGAAAGTACTTGAGAGTAGGTTTCTTGCCAGCCATTAATTCATAGGGAGTTTTCATATGATCGTTGTTGATCAGAGTTCGATTCTGAGTATAACAAGTTGTATTAACTGCTTCAGCCCAGAAGTAGATAGGTAACCTTGATTCACTTAGCATAGTCCTTGCAGCTTCAATCAGGGTTCGATTTTTCCTTTCTACAACTCCATTTTGTTGTGGAGTTCTTGGTGCTGAGTACTGCCTTGTTATCCCCTTGTCTGAGCAGAAGTTATTCAGAACTTCATTTTTGAATTCTGTTCCATTATCTGATCTGATTGCTCGGACAGGTAACTTTGAATCTAACTCAATCAGCTTTATATGATCAATCACCAAATGTGGAGTTTCATCTTTAGAATTCAAGAATAAAACCCATGTATACTTTGTGAAGTCATCCACAATCACTAAGGCGTATTTCTTTCTTGACATAGACAGAATATTTACTGGACCAAATAAATCCATGTGTAGGAGTTGAAGTGGTTCAGTGATGTTTGTAGTGTCTGTGCCTCTGTGAGTTGCTTTCCTTGACTTCCCTTTTTGACATGCCTCACACAATCCTTCTTGTGTAAATTCCATCGGAGGCAGTCCTCTCACCAAATCCCTCTTGACTAGAGAGTTCATTGTTTTGAAATTCAGGTGTGAGAGCTTCTTGTGCCATAGCCAACTTTCCTCTGTTGAAGCTTTTGAATAAAAACAGTTTGCTTCAGCTCCAGTTCCCGAGTTGAGATCAGCTACGTACAAGTTTCCTTTCCTTACTCCACGCAAGGCTAGTCTGTCTTCTTTAGAATGAGCTATTAAGCACTTCTCCTTGATAAAGTTTACTTTGTAACCTCTATCACAAAATTGACTGACGCTGAGTAGATTGTGCTTAAGTCCTTCCACCAAAGAGACATTTTCAATGATAACATTTCCTGTATATAACTTGCCATATCCCGTAGTCATTCCTTTGCTGTTATCTCCAAAGGTGACGATTGGGCCAGCTCTCTCAACCACGTCTGATAGCAGGGCTCTATCTCCGGTCATATGCCTTGACGATCCGCTGTCCAGGATCCATATAACTTGGTTTGCCTGTTTAACTCCCTGCAATTATCAAACGGATTAATTCGTCTTCGGAGCCCAAAATTGATTGGGCCCGGCATACTTAAAGAATTGACCTTTGTCTGCTTTGACAACAGATCCTTTTCGAACAACATCATTTTCTTCCTTGACTGTTCCTACCTTCCTATAAACAGTCTTAACAATTTTCTGTTTAGACTTAGGAATATATGATTCCTTCTTCTCAGGTGAAGGAGTCGCAGTCTTGGATTTAGCAAATTTACTATTGATGTGCTGTCTAGGTGTCATGTTATCTTTCTTAGCTATCATGCGTTTAAAGTAAGCAGTCATAGCATTAAAGGCACATAACATGCAATTCATTATACCACAAGGTTTATGGAAAGCATCAATAGTAGGCATGTTATTCAATACAGTAGGAGGCTTAACAGATTCTACTTCAATTTTCTCAGCAGATTTGAAGTTTTCAGTAGAATGAAATTTATTGTTACTGTTCCTACTGTTCACAAATATGTTGGGTCTGTTCATTTTACTCTTTAAGTCTTTTGCACCTACACCAGGTCTGGGGGAATCAGAAGTTCCCACATCTTTCACTGGTGTTTCTAGTGCACATTTTTCTTTCTGGACATTAACTCCTTTTATGTCCTTAACCTGTTCTCCTCTCTTCTTCTCTTCCTCAAGATCTTCCAGCTGCATTTCATATGCAATTATTACAGAGGTCTCAAGGATGGGTTCAGCTATCGGTGTTATGAAGAGAGGTTTCGGTGTGTCTTTAACAACATGTGGGATACCCCTTTCTTCAGCACTTTTTCTAAAGGGGGTTATGTTGCTTGGTTTTCCTACAGATTTGTTATACTCGAAGCCTATTCCAACTTTACGATTTATTTCTTGTTGGTCAACTAGGTTCTTAACAATATATGAGGAATTCTTATATGCAAGACACTTCTTCTTTTCTTCTTCAATTTGGTTTCTGAGATTAGTTTCTACAACAACATGACAACTGACTTTACTGACTTGAACAGCTAAGTCTTCAGTCAGCTTGACAGCCAACTTGTCATGATTTCTTTTTAACTGTTTAAGAACTTCAGTCTCATCAATTAACTCTTTGACTTTGAGTCTGAGTTTCTTAACTTTATCTCTTTCACCATCTAGTTCTTTACCTAGCAAAGCAAACATCTTAGGACACGAAGGATTTACCTCTATTCCTCTGTCACTGGTGGGAGACAGTGATCCCTCTGATGAAGCCATAAGAGCAAGATTTCCCAGCTCTTCCTCATCATCGTTATCTGAGTCATCCCAGCTTTTGCCTGCTGCTAGATAGGACTTTCCTTGATGCTTTTTCACTAGCGCATCATACTTCTCCTTCAGCTCTTCGTAAGACTCTCTCTTTTTCCCTTGCTTAGGCTTCTTGCACTCAGTTGCAAAGTGCCCTAGCTCATTACAGTTGAAGCAACGAAACTTGCTTCTATCAACTAAGCCGGTCTTGTAGCCGCTTTTTGATACTGCTGTCGAAGAACCTCCTCTTTGGTATCTTCCAAAATTAGGCTTACTTCTGAATGAGGAGTTTCTTCGGAATCTCATGTTGCCAAACTTCCTGGCAACCATAGCTAGAGATTCATCTTCTAGCTGATCTAGTTCTTCTAGTGAGTAGAAATCACCGTCTTCTTGTTTGTCAGAAGTATGTCCAAGTTCTGGAACCACATACTCTGTTGAACTGTTAAAAGGTGCACCAGCCTTCACTTCTTCTTTCTCTGGTGCTTCTACCATTAATGCCTTGGAGGAACTCAGTACCTTACCTCTTCCATACATCTCTCTGGTTTGGATCTGTTCCAGCTCATAAGTTTTTAAAACTCCGTAGAGTCTTTCTAGGGTTACCTCTTTCATGTCCCTAGATTCCCGGATGGCTGCAATCCTGTGCTCCAAATGCTCTGGTAAGGTCAACAGAAACTTCCTGTTCACCTCTTGGTTCTGATAAAACTTACCATTCATGTTTAGCTCGTTTATCAATTTGTTTAGTCTCTGAAACACCTCAGAGATACCCTCACCAGGGTTGGATCTAAACTGTTCATATTGGGTGGTCAGGATCTCCAGTCTATTCTCCTTAACTTCTTCAGTTCCCTCATTGATAATTTCAATTGTTTCCCAGATTTGTTTTGCATTCTTGCAATTGACTACTTGGTTGTACATGATGTAGTCTAGGGATTCAATTAATATGAGCTTCAGGTTATTATCAAGGGACACAGCTTCTGTTTCCTCATCTGTATAGTCTGCCGGACTTTTCGGAAACTGTCTGTGGGGAATTACGACCCCATCTACTGTATGTTCGAGAACAACTGATATAGGGAGCTCAACACCTTTAGCCATAATTAATGCGTACTTGGGATTTGCAATCCCGATAAACAGTAGCATTTTTTGTTTCCACAAGTTGTAGTGTTCTCTGTCGAACTGTGGAATTTTAATACTAGTTACTTTCTGGGTACTCATCTTTAACAAGATTAAAAATTAAGTGTTTCAAAAAATATTTTAATTTTTGACTTAAAACAATTTTTGATCAAAAATA
The DNA here is from genome assembly GCA_028671895.1 of Oenanthe sinensis. Taxonomy (NCBI): domain Eukaryota; kingdom Viridiplantae; phylum Streptophyta; class Magnoliopsida; order Apiales; family Apiaceae; genus Oenanthe; species Oenanthe sinensis. The sequence continues at coordinate 27,538,399 of CM053806.1, forward strand.
ATTTTTAGAAAAAAAAATTTTTCGAATAAAAAATTATTTCGAATTTAAAATAATTTTTGAGATCTGAATGAGTTGCGGAATTTTTGGTTTGGATCTGATATTAACTATATCAACCAGCTCTGATGCCAATTGTTGGTCCCTGATATTGTAGAAGGGGGGTTGAATACAATATCTGAAAATTAATCGCGGAATAATTGGATTAAAAATATTATTTTAATTACTCGCGAAATATTAATTATAATGAAATACTTTTCAAGTGAAAGATATTATTTTAACTTGATTAGTATTACACAATTAATATTTAGAAAACTGTTATATAATTGATATAAAGTCTAGAACGAATTCGACATGAAGTGTTCGTGTTTAAACAATTATATTCAAACTCAGCACAGAAATCTGTGAATATTACAATGCAGATAAATTACTGAATTTGATCTGTTTTTCTAACTCTTAACAAGTTGAACAACTGAAAAAGTGAAGAGATCATCTCATATTTATAGAGATTTGAAATGGCTGCTATGACCTTTATGAGTATGACTTAATTTCAAGAAAATAAGTCTGTATGACTTATTTTAACACTTGTATGACTTATAAAAGACTGGGCATGACTTATTTTGGTCGGTATGACTTATTTTTCTAATTAAAAAAATCGGTATGACTTTTTAATTAAATAAAAAATCAATCCAGTATGACCTTTTGAGCATTGATATCTCGGTATGACTTATTATATATATATATATATATATATATATATATATATATATATAGCTCGGTATGACTTATTAACAAGTCATTCGGTATGACTTATTAATAAGTCATACTAACTGATTATATATATATATATATAGAAACAATTCGGTATGACTTATGCTTATACAGGCTCGGTATGACTTATTTGAATATATATATATAATAAACTCGGTATGACTTATTGATAAGTCATACTAACAGTTTATATATATATATAATTCATATTAAAGCATTTCTTTTATAGTAAATTAATTCTACTTAATTCAATTAGTTAATTTATAAATTAAATTAAATTCAACTTGAATTAATTTAATTAGATAAATTAAATAATTAATTAACAATTGATAGTAGAATTAAAATACTATCTTTAGTCGCAGCCGTGCTGTCAGTCTTGAAATCTTCCCATCTTTTCTTTGTGTCTTTTGATCTTGAAACCTCTTGAATTAAATGAAGAATGAATATTGTTTTAGTTGATACACAAATGTACTGTCTGGTTCATTTGTGTCATACTAATAAATATTCTCCATTTATAAAACTTTAAATTAGAGGCCTTGCGTCATATTTTCTTCTTCACTGTCTTCATTCTTCTTCTGGAATCTTCTGTAGTAACCACTTGAAATCTTCTATATCTTCTGTTTACTATAGAACCACTACTACATATTTATTTTCACTGACGCTTGAACATAAAAATGAACTTCATTCAGTGTTGAGTAGCAATCCTACAAAAATACTTCTGATACTTGGATCCTTTGTGATTAGTTGACTGACTTTGTCTTGATTCCTGTTTGGTGTTTAGTATTTACTTCTCTTTAACAGTTAGAGTTGAGTTGCCATCTAATTATTACAAATAGGCCTAGTCATATGCCTTTCAACCCGTGTCCACCAAAGCCATTACTGCATTTCCATTCACTAAAGCCTTCACATACATTAACCCATCGCCTTCAACAGATTTTTCAGTCTTTAGTGTCTCCAAACGCATAGGGTTGACCCTAACAGGTACCCTATCATTTACCTCCTCATTTTCCTCATTCTGCTCCTCAACACAAAGAGCATTCAGTCTCTCTTTTCTGGGACAATTCTTTGCTAAATGTGGCCCATCACAAATAAAGCACCCCTTGTCACCAATGCCTTGAGACTGCCTTGATTCCTTGGCATCCCCATTGCCATTTTTCTTGTCATTCTTCTTGTTTCTGCCCTCATCCTTATAATTCTTCCCACTATTTTTCCCTCTATCAGCGTCACTTGAAGAACCAGCTTTATTGTAGTCAACCAAACTATCAGCAGTAGCCACAGCAGTTGGCAAGTCCTTGACAGCCTGCCTCCTTAATTCTGCTTGTGCCCAAGGTTTTAAGCTAGCCAAGAAGTTGAACAACTTGTCTTCATCCGACATGTTCTTTATATCCAACAATAAAGAACTAAATTCCTCACATAATCTCGAACAACCCCCATTTGTTTGAGATTTCTTAAACTTTCCCTATCAAGCTAAGAAGTATTAAGTGGCAAAAATTGCTCCTTAAGTTCATTCTTCAATGCCTCGAATGTGGTTATGGCGGGCTTGTCCACACTCGCATCACCATCAGTACGAGTTCACCACCACAACTTTGCATCGCCAACCAAGTACATACTCGTGATTGAAACTTGCTCACTTTCATCAATGTGGGCATCTTTAAAGTACTGCTCCATGTCCCATAAGAAATTTTCCAGATCCTTTGAACCCTTGCACCACCATAGGCTTTTGGTTTTAGAATTTTTACCTTCAAGTGGCCCTCCCTCGTGCCACCAACATGACCTCCAGTAACAACCCTCTTTAAGATAACAACTTCATCTGCCATCTTTTGCAACTCATCCTTCACCATCCCAGACAATGCAGCAATTGTTGCAAATAAATCAGTGAATTTGGCATCATTTGTAGCCATCACCCCAGTCACCATCTCTTTAAATGCAACAAGTTCCTCCCTCAGAACTTGAACTTGATTTGCCAAATAGATGTCATCTGTTGACAATGGAACTCCCACGAATTCCTCCAATCTAGCCAATCTTTCACCAGTTTTATTTCCTCTAATCATCGTTGTTTAAGCCCACAAAACTCAAAATGAAGCTCTGATACCAGTTGTCACAAGGTTAATTTTTCAACACCAATCTGAAACCTACGCGACCTAGTTTTGATGCTTGTCGCCCAACTGTGCGCCTTGTCAAAACCAGTCAGCCTTCCAAGAGGTTGTCGCCCAGCAACCTAAATTAACTTTGCAGCAGAATTACAAAGAACCAAGAGTTCTACACAAAGTCCCTCGTGTGTGCAAGTGTGTTTAATTATCAAGTAAATGTAAAACACACAGAATTTACGAGCTCCACAACCCAACTTTATATTACCATAAATATAAAGGATTACAACCAAGAATTATGATTTCAACCTTTGCCTAACTGCCTAACATAAATATTACAAGTGCAGAATTCTATTACTTGTTTTCTTATCTGAATTACATATATAAATTAGCCTATTTATACATGCATTTCAAATTTCCAACTGGTGGGCAGTGTCCATAATTGCATGGCAGTTTCCATAATTGCATGGCAGTTTCCACTGTAGTTTATACTCATCGGCTCTATGTATCTACTTGTCGGCTATTCATCAGCTGTTAATCTGCTTCTCTTCGGCTGTATTCTTCAGAGAATATGTTGAAAAAGGCTATAAAAGTTGTAGAAGAAGTATAAATTGTAGTAGCATTGTTATGTGAATTATTTGGCATAAGATGATGTAGGTTTAGCTCTAGGTTTAGCCCTATAATATGTGTGTGGTCGTATCTTTTGGTTATGATGTAGTTGTTTATATGTATCTTATGGTAAATGTGTAAGTAAGGGGGTAGAACTTGTGTATTTCTTGTGTAATTATCAAAATATATAGATATGATCCCTCCATGCTAGTTGCTGGTTTGTAGCCCATAATTATCTCCACGATCCTATTATTTAGGCATGGCTAAGCACCTTATCTCCTATTTTTCTGGATGGTGGCTGATTTATCTCCTGATTATAGGAGTCGTCGGTCAATGAGTAGACTTGGTCAGCTCCCATCAGTGTATTATGTACTCGTCAAGTCTTCTCATGTTCCTATTTCCATGGAGCTACCTGCTGATCGCGTTCCTTGATATTATGGATGCTTATCTTTATCTTCCCCAAGCATTTGAATTGTTGTTGAAGATGGACTCTATCTCTTCCTTAATTTTCAGCCATCAAGTATTATCTAGCCTTACCTGTCAGGACTTGGTCTACCCGTCAGTAGTCAACAGCTACTACTTTTAGGATTCCTTGTTGAATAAGTAAAAATATTAATATAATTAATATTTCTGTTATAAAAGGAGATAAATCAATATATATTGAAATATCTAATGAATAGGGATATATATTAAGATTAATTAATACATCCATCGATTGATTCTGGCTGCTGTCGAGTTGTCGTCGGATGCCACTGCCTTCGTCCTGTCCTTGATGTCGACAGCTTGACGTCGGACATGTGAAAATTCTGGTACAAACAATACTTCTATCTACAAATATACATTATAAAGAACTAAGTCACCAACCTATACAGAAGTTCTAGTTGTGCTTCACAGTATGACAAGTAAATACAATTAAGTATAGAAGACTTGATTTGATCCAACATTCTCCCCCAATTTGGGAAAAGACAATTTTAAAAATTAATACAAGATATTAAGCCTCCCTCTGCATTTCCATAAAAAGATCATATCTGGATTTCTTGACTTTCTCCTCTCTTTTGTTGATTTCTTCTATGGCTTGGAGGCATTCTTTCCTGGCAATGATCTTTTCAATTATAATTGAATCTTTGAGCATGTCAGTTGCAATCTGAAGAGATTGTGGAGGATAGTCCATGACAAACTTGAGTCTGATTTTGACTATTGTCCCATTGCAAAATTTGATCTCAACTATTGTCAAGGTCCTTGAATACTCTGCTTTTTCCCTGTCTTCTCAACTCTTCAGATTTCTTTTCTATTTCCTCACCTTCTTTGAATTTCTTGTAACGATTGGAAAAATTACGTGTATTTTATAATATTTAAATATGTTTTTATTCTAATTTATTATGTTTTAGATTATTTTTAATTCATTTATTTGTATAGGGTTTTTATTAAATAGAAAAATTACTTGATATGTGTTATGTGACTTCTGTGTAGTATAAAATATTTTATTCTATTTTACTATAATTTTTATTTCATTAGAAAAATTATTTTGATTTGTAATTATCGGACTCACCCCATGTAGTAGATTTGAGGCCTTGTTTTTTTGTACCTTTATTTTTATGAAAATAATAAAATCTTCAAAATGACTTTACTTTATTATTTTTGAAACATTCATAATTTTTTGAGAATTTTGATATAAATATTGCATTTATTTGAAAATAAATATTTTTATATTTTATCCCATAAAATTTTTTTTGGGCTTTTTATTTTAATTATGGGATAATTTATATTTTAATAAAATTAGAGCGCCAAATTTTTTCAAAAATTTAAATATTTCAAAAATTAATAAAATTTATTTTATTACTAAAAACAGTAAATAGCAGCCGGACAAATTGAGGAAGAATGTTTCAAATTAGGGTTTTTGTTCTTGAAGATCAAAGGATCATTTGAAGATGTTCTAGTAGCCAAATCAAAGCTTGCGACGTCACCTACTCGATTGGAATATTATTTCAACCCGAAATCTTTTGAACTCGAATTCACATTTTACTGTGCTTCGTTGATTTTCCCATGTTTTTATGTGTTACTTAGTTATTTAATTAACTTAAATGAATAGTTAGATCGTAACAAAAGCATGTTAGTGGTATTTTTATTTGATTTTTCTAAGTTCGTTTTGTGTTCGCCGGATTTTGATAAGCGTTTTCTTATTTTTGGCCAGAATCATAGTTATTGTTATTGTTTGTATGTTCTGAGGGTAGCAATGAGTTGTATGTATCGATATGAGCCTGTTTATATGTTTAATCGACGTGTTTGATATGGTTTTGAGTCACCGGGGTTCTGGGTCGGCGTTCATCGAGTTCTAGCCGGATTTCAGGCTCTGCAACTTAGTTCTACTTGTGCTAGCGTAGCTGAATCGTAGGGGAGCCTAGCATATTGTGGGCATCATTATTGTTGTGATTTATGCCCGATTGGTATCACCGGAGTTAGGCAGCCAGACTTTTATCTTGTTGGGCGAAGAAACTCGAATTATAGGCTCTATTGGAGTTAATTGATATTTGCTTTTTGTTGGGGTGTTTGTTGAGACGACTGTAGGGACTGAATTGGTACCAAAATCATAGGCCACGAGTTGGTTTGGGGGATTTTTGGAGCATGCCAGATTCTAGCAAGTTCAAGAACTCCGGCGAGTATTTCTGAACTTTCTGGGAATCCCCTACCTCCTAAACCCATTTGATCTTGTCCAACCCTAACCCTTTTTATCAAAAATGTTTTTGAGACTAAAAATTGTTTTTATTTTCAAAATTTGCCTTTAATTCCAAAAATTATTTTAAAAATCATTCTTTAATTCGAAATTTTTTTAAGACTTAAATAAATTATTTTAATTTCAAAATTGATTTAATTTATTTAGATAATAATTTAATTAATTTATTTTAATTAAATAATTTAATTACTTAAATATTATTTAAATAAAATTCAAAATAATTGAATTTAATTATTTTGAGAAATAAAAATTATTTATTTATATTTATTTATTTGTAATTATTTAATAATTCTTTATCCATTTTAAATGAAACAAAATTTTTTGAGACCCTAAAAATAATCCACAAGTGACAAAAATAGTTTGAGACTCCCTAATTTATTTATAAACCCAGATTAATATTTTATAAAATATATTGGGGATCCAATAATTATCCGGAAGGGATAATAATGATCAACTTTGACTAGAATAATATTTTGCAGTCTTCTATTAATTATTTGAGTGATCTTTTTTGTTGAGTCCTATCTGCTACGTGACTTACAAGCTGATTTGCTTTCTAATTGTTAGTACTTGTTTATTATTTTTTATTCAATATTGATACAACGTATGGGTAGATGCTAGTACATGAGATAAACGTATATTTAGAGCTATATGTATGTCTAGCTATCTAAAATAAAATATTCTATTTGTAGCAGTATTATAGAAATCGCTAGGTGGCCTAGGGCGGTTGGGGTACGGACTATCACTTCATTGGATAGACGGGGATTAATCAAACAGATTAATTAGAGCATTAATCAATTGTATTTAAATATTATTTTTAATATTTTTATTTATTGAATATTTTTGTCAAATAATTTTGCCAATTTTTGAATTTCTCAATGATTTTTCCCGATTTTTGCAGATTTTTACCAAATTTTTTTCGATTTTTCACCTTTTCAGCTGATTTTTGACTTTTTCAGTCATTGTTTGAGTGATTTACGCAAAAACTACCTAAATTTCCGTCTAAACCCGCCTCTTGGCGTTTCAGTGGCATCTAGCGCCTAGGCGCCGCCTAGGCGGCCACCTTGGCCGATTTTTTGAACATTGATTTATAGAGACAAGTGTGGTACCATACAGAGGTTCAGTGTAGTATACCAGCTTACCAGCATCTAGTCGGTTAGTTTACCAGCTACATTACCAGGAAAGTATTTCCTACTTGATCATCTTAAATACTTTTATTTCTATTTTCATTTATTCGCATCATGACAATTAGCTATTGTTCAGAGTTATTTGTGAATCTTAAATATTTTATTTTGCAAACAGAGTTACTTGATATTAGTACCCTTGATATTGGAAGTTGATTATAATAAACACATCATATCCAGTGTTATTATAGTAAATAACGAAGATATAGTCTGTATTTAAAACTAAGCATACCCTTGATTTCGGTTGCTCTATTGAATTGTAATTTATTTAGCGTAAGTGGCCATGGAGTAGGTCCGGCGGAGTTTAAGGATGATATGGTAACCAATCCATCTTCCTATAGGCTAACATTCCTATTTGGTACCTATTGTGAATCCTTGCTATATCTATGAATATAGAAATGTACCGATATGATATAAAGAGGTCCTATTGCTTTTGAACTGATCAGGTGGCAATAGTGTTTATATTTTTATCCAATCCATATTGCCAGCATGACTATTATATATTATTATTGAGCAGTTAATTCATTTCTATGACATACTGCATTAGTTCAGTTTCGATATAAACTGTGATTTATTTATTGTCCAGTTTTTATAATAAACTATTTTACATTTCCATTCTTTATTCAGACTTTATATGCTGGTTTTATTTCGATCTCTTTATATATACTTGTTGAACATTTCATTGGCTAACTCTTGCTTTATATTTAAAATCTTCCCAGACTGTCATTATGAGCCACACCAGCAGTTCTAGCAGGCGTAGCGAGAGACAGGTGTTGGGACCGCTCGCTTCTTGGGCCTCCCAAGTATCTAGCTGTTTACAGTTTGGCTGTAATTAGAACTTGTGATAAAATTGAATCTAGACTTAAAACTTATCTAGACTTATGGATTTAGGTTCTGGTTTGTAATAAGGTGATGTGGTTTACTTTTAGTATTTGGCTGCTTGATTTCATACTATAACTTGTTAGCGATCTTTGATTGTTGGCGGGGTCAGTGCGCACCTGGTTTATTATTTTATTATTATTGATTGATTGGTGATCCCCAAATCTAGACTCCGGTTTTGGAGGGCGTCACATTTTTTCTTAGCCATTTCTTTTCTGTATTTAACTTTGTCAATTTGTTTCTGGTATTTTCTAGCCAGATACTCAGTAACTTCAACAATCTTCAATTTTTTTATCATACACTTCTTATTATAGAGACTGATTACTCTCTTGATGTCATGAGTAGTGGTTGGTGAGTTATCATGGTAGAATCTGCTTTCCTCTCCATCAACATAGGTCATAAACATTCTTCTATCTCTTATGGCTACCTTGCATATCCTGTTTGCCTTCCATTGTTTGATTTTTACTTTGTCATGTACTTCTTCTTCTTGGATTGGCATGATTTGAAGACGTTTGTTAGGTACTATAAGTTGCTTTCTCCACTTTGGATATCTTACTAGCAAAGAACTACTAGAATGCTCAACTTTCATTTTGGTTGATGCATTGACTAGAATTTGCTTGCAGGGGTTGAGATTTTTGATTTGGTTTTCTTTTATCTCCGTCATTATCACTCCATGTGCAGTCACCTTAACAAGATGTCTTTTTGGAGTTTTGGATTTTGGGACTTGAGCAGTTTCAGAAATTGTTGTAACCACATTAATACCCTGAATTTTGGTAGATGTAATAACATGACTATCAACAACGTGCTTCTTTGATGGCTTCTTCCTCTCGTATTTCTTTTCTTTGCCCTTGTCATTATCCTTTTTCTGTTCATCTTCTTTTTTTTTCATGTCATCTTTCTTTCCATCCTTATCACTCCTATGTACATGCTTGTTATCCTTCTTGCCTTGACCTTTGTCTTCATCATCTTTCTTCTTTTTCTTCAACTCTTCACTTGCAAAGTCCGAGACTTGTTCACTCATGAATTTTCTCAGTTTTCCCAGAATCTGTTAGATGTTTTCTGAAGTAAATCAATTAGACTGCTAATTTCGCTTCAATTTCCTTGATTCATATGTTGAGGAATCCTGAAGTGAGATAGTTTATTTGCCTTTGACATGTACATGACTCCATCAGGATTGCACTAGGCTCAGGAAGTGTATTTGGCAGTAGAGGAGCTATCTGTTGTTGTTTCAATTCTACATCTTCTTGAGTTACTATTTCAATAGCCTTGTATAAACTTTTAAGCTCTGTGTAAGAGAGTTGCTTGAAGAGTCCAATAGAAACTTTAAAGTAGCTAGTTTCTAACAACACTACTGGCTTTTTGAAGAATTTTCCATCCTTCTCAAATTTAACCCCTCTCACAGTAATAATGGTTTTTTCCAGTAATTTCTTATATTCCCATTGTTGGCCTTTGACTTGTGTCTTCATGGCTTTCAAGTTGATTAAGAACTCTTTGTCTGCATTAGGCTTCAACACTTCTTTTCTTAAAGTAGCCATCACTGCCTTTTACCTTTTCACTTCAATTTCCTCCCTTCTTTCCTTTTCCCCTTTAGGGTTGATATCTTGTTGTTTGGGTAGGAATGATGAGTGACTTGGCTGAGTGTGAGGTGGCATTTGTACTGCGGGGGCTTGATAGGATCCAGTGATAGTTGAAAGTAGAATCTAAATGGGAGTTGACACTTAAAGGAGGGATAAGCTTTGGTCAGACATAGAAGTGTTGACCTCTTTTTACAAAGAACTAACATTAGCAACCACTTTATTTATAGTGGTGGAGGAGTTTGTTGAGCCTCTGACAATTTTTCCACCTTTTCATTCAGTTGAGCAACAGTGGAGGCTTGAGCCTTTTCTTCCTTTATTTTGGATTGATAGAACAAATCCACTTGAAATGGAGTCAACTCATTTATTTGCACATCCTTTGGCAGCATATCAACATGCATGTTCTTATAAAGAACTTCCACCATTGAGTTGATCTTTGCATTGTTTTGATGTTGCTCACAGATATTTGTATACATGTCTTTGAAGGCTTTTTCCATCTTCTCCATTTTTGCCTACATCTCATTGATCTTGATTCTGTACATTGAAGTTTCAGATTTTGACTGTGGAACTTCATTAAGAGGATTAATTTTATCATCAATGTTTTGCATTCTTGTCTCCATCTTGTGTTTGTGATATGCAATTTCTGCCTAAAGACCTCTAGCTAGATAATGATTTGATTGTAGTTGGACCTTTACAGCTTCATGAATTGCATCATAGATAGCCGATGAAGTGAAAGTTTTGGTGCAATACCCAAGGCTTATAAGATACGTCTCCCTCATTCACTGTAGCATCTCCTCCATGTTCACAGTCTTTTTAGCATCATGCCATTCATCTACATTAGCTTCACCTGTTGGGATTCGGGCACATATACGCAGCGGAATTACGCTAAATAATAAAAATAACGAATCTCAAATGCAGGATCCGTGTATAATTGGCGGATGATTATGGAGAATCAGATGTGTACCTTATTAAAGCTTTCCATATGATGATTATAGAGGTCCAGAAGCGATGAATCAAAGCAGCCCTTCACAAAGCGCTCTATCGGTATCCACATGAACGTCGTATCGTCTAACGATCACCGGAGTTAGGTACTAGCTTATTTCTGCCTCTTTGTCTCTCTCTTTCCCTAGCCTCTAAAAAACGTAGAGCTGCTAGGGTTTTTCTCAAAATAAATTTTATGAAACTGTTCACCCTAAACTATACATCTTTATGTATATATAGGGGGGAGAGGGACTTGGGCCAAAACCCTATTCTGATTGGACTTTTTAAAACCCATTCAGATTTCGGATTTATATTATTATTAAATTCAAATTCTAATATTTATATAATTAATCAAGTCTCACTTAATTAATTAAATAAATAAATTTAAATTAATAATAATAACAGTATTTAAATTTATAATTTAAATAACACTCCGTTTACACGTTCTCTGTGTGTGACTTCTCAATACATGGCAATAATTTTATTTTTTAATAATAAAATTATAAACAATGAGCGGCATCAAGTAATACATCATTGCTACACAAGTAATAATAATAATTGGTGATTCAATTAAACCTTTCGTGAATAATGCACAATGTAATATAATCCCTTTAACTTTATATTATAGATCAAACTCGAGGCATGTATTGTGTCATCCTTTTCAACGTTTAATCCGGGTTTCCTTGATCAATGAGTAGACTATTAATCAAATCAACATTTGAGCATGGTCATGCATTTTATAGTCTCACTCAATCAAGAGGCCAATAATATTACTCCTAAAATAGGAGGGTTAAATCATATATCTATCATTCATATTTCTCATACGATTCATAGCATACCCAATGTCCACCTTTATCATTGCCCGGTTAAAGGTAACTTTGAGTGTAATCAAAGTATATTAATTCTCATATAGAAATATAATGATTTCAAGTCATAGGATCAGTACATCATTATCATAGTGAAAATTTTTTATGACACTTATTGACATGTAGATTCTCACAGCGGGTCTGTACAGTGCCATGTATTGAGACATGCACTTATGTTCTTGACTTTAGTAGCACCATACCTATGACCAATGAGATGTGATCATCAGTCAACAAACATGCTAGTCTTATTGCATTATTATTGTCCTTAAATAATAATACTCGACTAGGGACTTTTAGGAATATAATACTGTTCATATAATCTCATTTTTAAGTCACATACTTAAAGATATATAATTCACATTAATATTCCAAGGACATTTATTATGCTTTCAATTTATAACGTAGTAAATAAAGACATAATAAATATTAATTAAATAATCAAGTAAACATAATCCTTAATTGTTTATCATAAAGTATTGTCTCTAGGACACCAACACTAACAATCTCCCACTTGTACTAGAGCCAATCTCTCATGTATCTAATACCCATGGAACTAGTATGACCTTAGTGCTTCTGCTGCGACAAAGCCTTGGTCAGTGGATCTGCAATGTTCTCATTTGTATGCACTTTACATATATGTATATCCCCTCGATTATTAATCTCTCGAAGAAGATGATATCGTCTGAGTATATGCTTTGTTCGAGAATGAGACCTTGGTTCCTTTGCCTGTGAAATGGCTCCGTTATTATCGCAGTATAAATCTATCGGATCTGTGACCGAAGGAACCACACCAAGATCTGCGATAAAATTCTGAATCCAGACAGCCTCCTTGGCTGCTTCACAGGCAGCAATATACTCAGCCTCCATTGAAGAATCGACAACCGTCTCTTGCTTTGAACTTTTCCAGCTTACAGCACCTCCATTTAGACAAAATACAAAACCAGACTGAGAGATCAAATCATCCTTGTATGTTTGGAAACTAGCATCAGTGTAACCTTTTACTACCAGCTTTTCCTCTCCTCCATATACCAAGAATTGATCTTTAGTCCTTTTCAAGTACTTAAGAATATTCTTGACTGTCGTCCAGTGACCTTCACCTGGATTAGACTGGTATCTACTCGTCATGCTCAAAGCATACGAGACATCAGGACGAGTACATATCATTGCATACATTATAGAACCAATTGCCGACGCATATGGAACTTTACTCATACGATCCTTATCATCTAATGACTTAGGACTGTTTTCTTTAGAGATCGATATCCCATGAGACATCGGGACATAGCCCTTTTTATCATTTTGCATCCCAAATCGATGCAAAACTTTGTCAATGTACGTACTCTGACTTAGGCCAATCATTCTTCTTGATCTAACTCTATAGATCCTGATACCTAATATATAGGTCGCGTCGCCTAAGTCTTTCATTGAGAAATTTTTATTCAACCAAGTCTTAACAGCCTGTAAAGAAGGAATGTCATTCCCTATTATTAATATGTCATCAACATATAGTACTAGGAATGCCACATTGCTCCCACTAACCTTCTTGTAAACACATGGTTCATCTTCATTTTGAATAAACCCAAACTCTATGATGGTTTCATCAAAACGAAGGTTCCATCTCCTTGAGGCTTGTTTCAATCCATAAATGGATCGACGCAACTTACATACCTTTTCAGCATGCTTTGGATCAACAAAATCCTCAGGCTGTGTCATGTATACATCCACATCTTCTTCAAGGCTCCCATTTAAGAAAGCGGTTTTGACATCCATCTTCCAGATTTCATAATCATAGTAAGCAGCTATAGCAAGAAAAATCCTGATGGACTTGACCATAGCCACTGGTGAAAAAGTCTCATCATAGTCAATACCATGAATTTGCTTGAAACCTTTTGCCACCAATCGTGCCTTATAGGTTTGTACATTACCATCCATGTCGGTGTTCTTCATGAAAACCCACTTGCACCCTATAGGTTTTACCCCTTCTGGTGGATCAACCAAAGTCCATACTTGATTAGTATACATGGATTCCATCTCAGATTTCATGGCATCCTGCCATCTCTTGGATTCTGAAGTGTTCATAACGTCTTGGTAGGTGAGAGGCTCATCTTCGTCGATAAGCATCACATCACCATCTTGAGTTAAGAGAAATCCATAATATCTCTTAGGCTCATGGAGAATCCTACTAGACCTACGAATAACCTGTGTTTCTTGAGCAGTGTTGTGTTCTTGTACATCCTGCTCAACTTCATCCAGATCTATTATCCTCCCACTATTTTTCTTCGAAAGCATTTCTCTTTCAAGAAAAACTGCAGTTCGAGCAACAAACACTTTGTTCTCGGAAGGATTATAGAATGAATAACCCTTTGTTTCAATTGGGTATCCCACAAAGTTACATTTGTCTGATTTAGGTCCTAACTTGTCAGAAGTTAAACGTTTCACAAACGCTTCACATCTCCATATTTTCATAAATGACATGCTACGACGTTTTTCAGTTTATATCTCATATGGAGTCTTCTGAACCGTTTTAGTAGGAACTCGGTTAAGTGTATAAGCAGCCGTCTCCAGGGTGTAGCCCTAGAAACTAACTGAAAGATCTTCATGACTCATCATCGATCACACCATGTCCAACAAGGTACGATTTCTCCTCTCAGAAACTCCATTCCATTGTGGTGTTCCATGAGGAGTGAGTTGTGATACGATACCACACTCTTTTAAGAAACTCTTAAATTCATGGCTTAAGTATTCTCCCCCACGATCAGATCGTAGAGTCTTAATACTTCTGTTAGTCTGCTTTTCTACTTCAGCTTTTTATTCTTTGAACTTTTCGAAAGAATCGGATTTGTTCTTCATAAGATACACATATCCATATCTACTGAAATCATCAGTAAACGTGACAAAGTAGTAAAAGCCACCTCTTGCCATAGTACGCATTGGATCACATACATCACTATGTATTAGTTCTAATAATTCAATGGCCCTTTCACTTTGTTTAGTAAAAGGAGCTTTAGTCATTTTTCCAATGAGATAGGGTTCACATGTTTCGTATGATTCAAAATCAAACTTATCCAAGTATCCATCTTTATGTAACTTGGAAATGCGCTTCTCATTTATATGGCCTAAACGACAGTGCTAAAGGTATGTTTGATTTGAGTCATTAGTCGTAAGTCATTTGTTATTCACATTATAGATGAGAGTGTCTAAATCAAGAACATATAAACCGTTAAACAAACGTGCAACCCCATAGGTAACATTATTCAAAGAAAAGGAACAACAATTGCTCTGAATTGAAAAAGCAAAACCTTTCTTGTCCAAACAAGAAACCAAAATAATGTTTCTGCAAATTGCAGGCACGTAAAAATAATTCTCAAGTTCTAAAATAAACCCAGTGGGCAATGATAAATGATAAGTTCCTACAGCCAAAGCAGCAACCTTTGCTCCATTGCCAACTCGTAGGTCGACCTCTCCCTTAGCCAAAGTCCTACTCCTTTGTAGTTCCTGCACATTTATACAAATGTGAGAAGCACATCCAGTATCCAATACCCATGATGTAGAAGTAAACAGATTGACTTCTATAACATAAATACCTGAATCATAAATCTGAACAGACTTCAGTTTCTTCAAACCCTCTAAATAAGCATGACAGTTTCTTTTCCAATGACCTGGTTTACCACATAACTGACAATCACATTTGCAATAGCACTTTTAGGCTTTAAAGCCTGTTTGGGATTAGCCTTTGGCTTGGGAGCAGAATCAGATCCAATCTTCTTCTTTCCCTTCCATTTACCTTTCCATTTAGCCTTACCTTTCTTATTCACCATCAATATGGGAGAAGGTTCGGCCTTTTTCATGTTGGTTTCAGCAGTTCGTAACATAGCCAACAATTCAGTAGGTGTTTTGTCTATCTCATTCATATTGTAGTTCATAACAAAATGAGTGTAGTTGTTGTTCAAGGATTGTAAGATTAAGTCAATCTGAGCTTCTCGATCAATCGGGAAACCCAAAGTATCAAGATACTCAATATAACCTATCATCTTCAGAACATGTGGTTGAACAGGTTGATGCTCTCCCTGCTTGCAAGCGTACAGTGCTTTGCTCGTGTCGAACCTTTCTTGACGAGCCTGTCCTTCAAACATCCTTTGAAGGTGTTCAATCATCTCATAAACATCCATATGCTCTTGTTGTTTTTGAAGCTCAGCACTCATGGTTGCTAGCATGAGACATGCCACATCAGTCACATCATCAATATGCTTCTGATAAGCATTTTGTTGAGTGCGAGTTGCATTCTCAGCAGGAGGAGTAGAAGAAGGAATTTCAATGACGTAGAGCTTACGCTCTTGCCTGATGACAATTCTCAAATTCCTATACCAATCAAGGAAGTTAGTTCCTGTCAACTTGTCCTTCTCAAGGGTTGCTCGTACGGAGAAAGTATTTGTATTGTTTGCCATTTAAATATCTACAATGTTAAAGTGCATAAATTTAGTTAGTCTGCAGAATTTTAATTATGTTCAAGTGATTATCATATACATTCATAATATATATCTCCCACTATTTTATTCAAATCAATAGCCCTAACTATTAATTCAGAAAGCATTTCATCAAATCTTTCTAGTGAGCCAAGATCCATATTTCATCCATGTTTCAAGATAGTGTTGGCTAATACACCCAAAACACGACTATTTAGGTAGACAACATTTGTCAATTATATCAAATATAACTCTTGGATAGTTTGGTGGAACAACACTTTGTACACATTTATCCAATAAATCTCACCAAACTCTATGCCTCTAAACCCACAATCCTATTGTGATGATTTAGTTAAGTTAGACCCAACGTTTAATAAATAAAGTACAATTACTTATCACATTTTCCCATGATTGATAAGAGCAGTTTACTTTGGCAAACCCACTCCTTCTCAATCTAGATCTTAATGTGTATAAATATTGGAAGGCATCTATATTAACTTAATATTTATTTAGGGATTTACTATTTAACGATCATGATCCCATCATAAAGAGATTCTCAATTTTTCCTTGATTAAATAATCCATTTCAATATTCGTCAATGGTTTGATTTCCAGATCGTCGGAGAAGTCACAAGCGGTCTCACTTAAAACCCAACTTTCTTACAGATTAAATTAATAATCCGTTGTTGACAAAATCTCCCCATATCAGAAAAATGAAAATTCATATTCAATACCATGTTTCATAAATACAAGAATCTCATAATCGTTTGTTTAATTTTAATATCTTTAGTCGTTACAGATTTTATCTTGTTTAAACAAGCATGGCATGGGTGTCGTATCTAATACACACATACATGATTAATCTAATTAAAGCATGCATCATTAACTATTCTACACTAACATTCATACATCAATATGTAAAGTGCAGTATATAAACGTGCTTGGTTATGGCCCCTTTCCTATGTGATCCTTTCGAGCTAATGAAAGGATCAAGGTCAATCTATGGTGATAAAATATAAATACAATTACATGTCTTCATTCTTCTTGTTTCCATGGGCGCCTGCTCCTCTTCTTGGATCATCCTTCTATCTTCAAGTACATTACATGGAATAATTGACTATACTAATGTACTTACATAAAAAAAACTTGAGTTACATTCGAGGTTAAACAATTACAAGAATGAAGAAAATGACATGCAAGTCGTATTTATAAAACTAAAACCAAAACCATTAATCTAGAGGTCTAAAGGCAATAACCAGCACCATGCTCAAGTACACAAAAAGAACATGAAAAATATTACGGCGGTCCGGGGGAGGCAGCCCCTGGGCGAGGTCCGGGGCGGCAGCCCCTGGCGGGGTCTAGGGGTGGCAGCCCCTAAACGGGGTCCGGGGGCGGCAATCGCGGCTAGGGTCGAGCTGACCTGGTATCATCATCTCAGAAATTTTTTATTTTCGAAGACCAGTCCTATTCAGAAATCATCAATTTCTGAACTTCATATCATATCTGTTGGTCTTTTCCCCACTGCATCTTATATAGTTTCAGAAGCATGTATCATATATATACTGATCATATCCCAGTTAACAGATCATGTCCAACACAATCTGTCCACCAGTTTATATCACTATATAAACTGACCCACATGCATAATATATACAAATCGCAATAAGGCATATAAATCAGTCATGGCAAATCATTAACATGCTAGTATCATCATCTATGTAATCATCATATGAATAACCAGATACGCATTATATAATAGTTTTAATCATACATCAAAATGACAGCATGCATATTAAATCTCATACAAAGGCAGTATCAATATACATGCATGTCAGATCATATACATACTAGAATATATTGAAAAACTGTTAAACACGTAACCAAATCATCTTATTTATACACGTAGTTCTAATACCATTGTTGGGATTCGGGCACATATACGCAGTGGAATTACGCTAAATAATAAAAAATAACGAATCCCAAACGCAGGATCCGTGTATAATTGGCGGATGATTATGGAGAATCAGATGTGTACCTTATTAAAGCTTTCCTTATGATGATTATAGAGGTCCAGAAGCGATGAATCACAGCAGCCCTTCACAAAGCTCTCTATCGGTATCCACACGAATGTCGTATCGTCTAACAATCACCGGAGTTAGGTACTAGCCTATTTCTGCCTCTTTGTCTCTCTCTTTCTCTAGCCTCTCAAAAATGTAGAGCTGCTAGGGTTTTTCTCAAAACGAATTTTATGAAACTGTTCACCCTAAACTATACATCTTTATGTGTATATAGGGGAGAGAGGGACTTTGGCCAAAACTCTATTCTGATTGGACTTTTTAAAATCCATTCAGATTTCGGATTTATATTATTATTAAATTCGAATTCTAATATGTATATAATTAATCAAGTCTCACTTAATTAATTAAATAAATAAATTCAAATTAATAATAATAACAGTATTTAAATTCAATTAAACCTTTCGTGAATAATGTACAATGTAATATAATCCCTTTAACCTTATATTATAGATCAAACTCGAGGCATGTATTGTGTCATCCTATTCAACGTTTAATCCGGGTTTCCTTGATCAATGAGTAGACTATTAATCAAATCAACATTTGAGCATGACCATGCATTTTATAGTCTCGCTCAATCAAGTGGCCAATAATATCAATCCTAAAATAGGAGGGTTAAATCTTATATCTATCATTCATATTTCTCATACGATTCATAGCATATCCAATGTCCACCTTTATCATTACCCGGTTAAAGGTAACTTTGAGTGTAATCAAAGTATATTAATTCTCGTATAGAAATATAATGATTTTAAGTGAAAGGATCAATACATCATTATCACAGTAATAATTTCTTATGACACTTATTAACATGTAGATTCTCACAGCGGGTCTGTCCAGTGCCATGTTTTGAGACATTCACTTATGTTCTTGACTTTAGTATCACCATACCTATGAACAATGAGATGTGGTCATCAGTCAACAAACATGCTAGTCTTATTGCATTATTATTGTCCTTAAATAATAATACTCGACTAGGGAGTTTTAGGAATATAATACTGTTCATATAATCTCATTTTTAAGTTACATACTTAAAGATATATAGTTCGCATTAATATTCCAAGGACATTTATTATGCTTTCAATTTATAACGCAGTAAATAAAGACATAATAAATATTAATTAAATAATCACGTAAACATAATCCTTAATTATTTATCATAAAGTATTGTCTCTAGGACACCAACACTAACATCACCCTCCTCAGCCATAACAACATTTTTGTCCTTTATCTCATCTTGATCCTTGGCATACACAAGTTAGATGGTTGCATAATCTTCATTTGATAGGTGAGAGGTGAGAAGTTGTTGTGTAATATAGTAGATGTTTGTCCCTGATGTTGTAGAAGGAGGTTGAATACAATATTTATATTTAATTGCGTAATTTCGGATTTAAAAAATTATTTTAATTAATCACGAAATATTAATTTTAATTAAATACTATTCAAGTTGAAGATATGATATTTAACTTGAAAAGTATTACAAAATTAATATGATGAATGTGTTTATAACTGATAAAATATTCTAGAACGATTTCGACAGGAATTATTCTATTTTAACAATTATATTTCAAACCAGCATAGAGAGTCTGTGAATATTACAATGCAGACAAATTACTGAATTTGAATGTTTTTAACAACAAAACTAATGAAGCTATTGGCCTCATATTTATAGAGGTGAAAGCTAGCAAGACTTTCTAATAAAACTTATTAAAAATCTAAAAAGACTTTATAAATGTCCTTTAAGACTTTTAAATAAGCTGAGCAAGACCATTAAAACTCGGTAAGACTTTTTAATTTGCTCGGTAAGAATTTTTGATGTGAGCTCGGTACGACTTTTATAAATTCTTAAATCAGTAAGACTTTCTCTAAAGTCTTGAATTAAAATTTCGGTAAGACTTTTATTAAAGTCTTAAATTGGTAAGACTTTTGAAAGTCTTAAGGGATTAATTCGGTAAGACTTTTTAAAATGGTTCAACAAAACTTTCTTTAAATGATAAATAAAGGATCTTTTTAACTTAATTAATTCCACCAATTTTAATTAATAATTTATAAATTAAGTCAATTCAATGATGAATTAATTTAAGTAGATAAATTAAATAATTAATTAACTTTTGATGGTAGAATTAATTAGTTTCTTCATCGCACAACCATTTTAGATTTGACTTGAGTCTTTCCTTCTTCACCGTACCGTCTGTCTGAAAATCATTTAAACATGATGTTGAACCTTCATCTATATAGTTAACACACAATGTACTGTCTGGTTCATTTGTGTCACACTAAAATAAATGTTATTCTCCTTTAACATCAAAATCTGTGATCTTCTGTTTTGTTCTTGCTTCAAGCTTTATCTATAATATTCTTTTCTTGGAATCTTTCTGTAAGAGCCACTTGAAATCTTCTTTATCTTCTGAATTACTACTTCTTTATTTTTCATCGATACTTGAACATATTAATGAACTTCTTCCAGTGTAGAGTAACAACCTAAAGAAAAATACTTCTGATAATCTGATTCTTTGTATCTAGTTGACTTTCTTCGTATTGATTCATGTTATCATATTTATTATTTACTGCTTTTTCTTATTTGAGTTGATTTGTCATCTAATTATTACAAATAGGCCTAGTTATATACCTTTCAATCTCCTCTATTTGTTGTTAAACATTTAACACATAAATTTCTAGAGGATAACTCAACTAACAACTAAGAAAATAATACAATATTTAAAAACTGTAAATAATAAAATGTTCTTGTATTATATTTAACAATTTTCCAGATTCATACTTGAAAGCTAAATATAAGATAGATGTTCCTCTAGACTGAACATGTATTACAAAGTTCTATCTTGACCTATCTATGTCTTCAATCTTCACCATCTTTAGAAGTATCAACTTCACCTACTTCTAGAGTAGAACTCTAATGCACAGGTGTCCTTAGTACATCTTCAATGGCTGATTGTTGTGGTTCTCCATACAACCTTCTATGTTCAGCACATGCCAATTGTCGTTGCACTTCCTGCTCAACATGATCTTCTACCTCTCCTTGGATATTTAATGGCTGATTTGAATCTATTTTTGACATTTTCCAGATGTAAGATAGAATACCTTTTGATAAGTAATAACTCCGGATCTTTTCAGCCACATCTGTTTTATCTTGAGTTCTGAACCCTTTAGATCTCAGCATTGTCTCAACCTCAATCATATACTTGACAGTATAACCTTTCAATGACTCATCATCTAACTTCATGATCTGATAAAATTTGTTAGTAAAAAACCTTACCTCATGAGAATCATATATGATTTGAGGACTAACCACTTTTACAAAATCTCTGAGTCTATCTCATAGAAGCTCATTTTCTTTTAAACTCCTTTTAACTTTATTCAACAAGGTCCATAACACAGATAGAGATCTTTGTCTGAAGAATTCCAAAGAGATTCTAAATGTGCCATTTTTGTGTGTGTAGACTAAGATCTGCCAATATTTAAGAATGTGATCAACTATCACAGTGATATAATTAACTTCTTCATTCAGGGCCTTCATAAAATTATCAATGCTGTCATTTGAACTTTCCAGACGTTCGATAATTGATTTTAGTAGCTTTCTTCAAATGGACCCTTCTGAAGTTTATCCATGATCTTTCTAGCAGTGTCCCACTTTGCACTTATCTTTAGTTACACATCTCTCTTCTTCTCTTTCACAACAATAGCCCATAGATTCGGTTTTTCTAGGCTTTTTTTCCTTTCAGACTGAGCTTTCTCATTGACTAGAGCCTTCAGTTGCTTAGTTTTAGCATTGCTTACCATAATGTATTATTTCAATTTCCTCATGGCCTCTTCATAGGCAGGATCATACTCTTCTTCTCTAGGAAATAAGAATTCTTCATCAAAGGATGTTTCTTCTTCAATTCTGCAGTAGTCAGGATTGTACATGTCATCTTGAGCACTATCCTCAGTAAATTGATCTTCAGTGAAGTATTGATCTTCTGGAATATTTGACTCAAACTGATCTTCAAAATATAGCTTGGCTTTGCTTTTTTCTCTAGTAGTAGCTCATTCTCCTCCACCTACTCTTTCTTTCTCCCCTTAAGTTGAGGGATCCTCTACTGCTTTTGAAGCTTCAAAAGATTTGATTAATTTCTCCATGGTTTCATAAACCTGCTTCATTCCTTCATTTAAGTGAATCATACCTTCGTCCAGCTTGTTGAATCTTTTGGTTGAAATCTCTTCATTTTCAATGATACGCAAATTCAAGCTCTTTTCAATATCATCAATTCTTTCATTTATAGTTCTTATCTCCTTCATATCCTTAGCAATCAGACTTTGTACCTGTTGGATATCTTGTGTCTTCAGGAGAATGCTGGATTTTGCATCATTCACATCTTTCCACATGATTGTCATCTATTCTGTTACAGAGGCAGATGTAGACTTGGATTATGCTTGTGCTTTAACTTGGGCTAAATCAGTTTGGACAATCGGCATTTCCTTCTAGAGAGCTTCCATTTTTTATGAAAATTCACTATGTGTGTGCACTCACATCACTAACATTCTTATTTATTTCACTATCACTACGTGCATATGTTTCACTCAGTGTTTGCCTCATACCACTCATGTTTTGCTCCTGTCCAGATTCCTTTGTTGTACCTGTATATAATACTATAGTATTTGAAGTCTCTTAATGTTCTTCTGAAGACTGTGAAGGCATGTCCACAATAGGATTATCCCGAAGTGGCTCCGCTACTGACGTAGCTACTCCGTGAATGAAACCCCAATTCTCTCTTTGGAATGGTTGCCTCTCACCTGATCCACTAGTGGATGAGAGAACTTCCTTTTCAGGAACTGGATATGAGAAATCCATAGTGGTCACCACCTTAGACAAATGTATTGAGTGGCTCGTTAGAGTCTATGGGGCCCCTTACAGCCTGCAAAGGCATTTGATACTTTACAGCATCTTGAATGTTTTGTTCTACTGTGAATGAGGCATTGACCAAGTTTGTATCCAAAACATTTTCTTCATTTTTTGTTGTGCCCTCATCTCTGTGTGTTTCTATATATGGAGGTCCTGCTAGAGTCAGCGCTAGCAGTGTGCATGACTCTTCACAAGGTGCCGCGGCTAGATGATGAATTTCAATAGAGTCACCCGGTTGATCGAGTGAGTCCAGAGACTGTTGAATTACCATTTCAAAGTCTAATTTCCATTGAGAGGATAAGGATGGGTCTACAGTTGCTTCATGTTCAATTCTTGATCTTTTCTAAAGAGGAGACAGAGATGCGGGTTCACTTACTGAACTACATTGACCTCTTCCCCTTACTTTTCTAACAAGTTTCTTCCTTTTTCTGACTTGACTCAAAGAAGATGAAGAAGAAAGAACTGTTTGAGGTTCTAACTCAGCTTGGGATTGAACCTATGTGTTTTCATGTTCATAGTTGAAATCCTGAAGTGTAAGACCACAATCATAGTCCGCCACAGAAACATTTAAAGGTAAGAAATTAGAAGCTAAGATGTGAGATATTATCTGTTGTACTTGTGCCTCTTGGTCTGCAAGTTGAGCAGCATCAAGTAGTAGCTGTGCAGGATTTTCAACTTCCATTGGCTCTGGCTCTTGCTGATGTAGCTGAGTTTGTGCAGGATTGACAATTTGATCTAGGATTCCACCCATGTACTGAGTCCTCACAATTGGTACATGTGAGAACTTGTCATTATTTCTGAGCCTTATGAACAAGTTCTTCTGAGTTTTTTAGGATTCTTCCATTGGAATGTTCACAAAACGTGCTTTATCTTCCTCCGATAGCAGATTATTCATCAATAACTTTAAGAATCTTGGATAGAAACAAGTTACTTTCTGATCTACACCCAAGTCTCTAATCTAAGCAATACCCATCTTCCTTATGATTTCTGTCAAAATCAGCTTCCCAAAGTTAATTCTTCTATTTTATGCCACAGAATACCCGATCACTTGTGGAAGAGATGAGATGTTGTGAAAGTTGCTCTTCATAGATGTTGGTGAGATTACGAAGCCGTATGAATAGTAATCGTGATAACTCAACACTAGAACATGATAGGTAAATAATATTACATCTACACGAAAATCAAGAAGAAATGAAGATAAGGCAGATACAGTGAATCAAGACATTAGAAGAAGTTTTGAAGTCTATTACAGTCCACTGAAAGAAGTTCTTTAATATGTTCAAGCCTCAGTGAAGAATAATGTGTAAAGACTTTCAGGGTTTCAGAAGTGTTGAAGATTCAGTATAAAGTGTCACTAAAAGATTTCAGTGTATTCGCATTGATTGAAGATAGACAATGTTCGAAGCATATGAATCTAGAAAGATTGAAGATAAGGTAAAGACAAAGGTTAAAGAAGACAGCTGCAGTCTTAAAACTATACTCACTGAAAGAAGTTCAGTTATATGTTCAAGCATCAGTGATGAACAGAGAATGAAGTATTCAAGATTGTGGTAATAATGGAGACGTTGTCGATGTACCAGAAAAGATTCTAGTGAAAGTACAGTGTTTATTAACAGTCAGTGTTCGAAGCAATGCAACAGTCCAAGGTTAATCAGCTGAAAAAGAATAGAAGTCAAGAGAATTTAATTCAGTGTTAGTCATTTATGAACCAGACTAGTGCATTAAGTGTCAGCACAACATGAAGAGAATTAACTTGATGTATCAGAAGAAAATTAGTTGATCAAGCCACATGAAGAACATTTAAAGTTGTACTCAAAAGCTTCATAAAATAAGCTAAGGCAAGTACATGTTATGTCATTCCTACACAAGGGTACAAGAGTGCAAGAACAACATAACCACAACGAGCCTCAAGAAAATATTCTTGGTAAGGGTACTGACTTATGTGGCGCCTACACTAGGTAACAAGAGTGTAGGCGCAACATAAGTTGATAGAAAATGTTTACAAGGCTCCAAGGCAATGATATGTGACGCCTGCACTCTATAACAAGAGTGTAGGCACAACATAATGAAGAATAGAATTTCTTATAAGTCAACAAGTGGCTCCTGCACATGGAGTACAAAGTGTAGGCGCCACATAGGCTTATTGGTGCAACTTACTCTCTACACTCTCATTCCCCTGTAGAGGAACAACATATGACTTAGCATTGTGAAGAACAAGTCAATTTTAATTGATTTGAAAAATCTACACCATATAAATAAAATGACGTGCTCATTTTGAAGAGAAAGTGTTCTAGTTCGTCTCTTCCAATCCATATTGCCGGTGAAGAACACAACAAAAAATATACAGAGGGGTCAAAACAAAAAAAGCTCTATCCGTTACTCCTTACCGGAGTCTTTTGTTAATGACCAGATAAACCTTGTAATATTTTAAGGGCCATTACAAAATACTTCCGGTAGTTAAATCCTTAGACAAAATTATAGATACAAATATTGTATAGGATTTGACATGTATATTTTTGTAGAAGTAAGAACTTTATTGTTCTTGAATTGTAGCTGGTTATTCTTACCGGAGTGTAGCAAACCCTTCAAGATTTTTATATTGAATATATCTCTTGGAAAAATCTTGTATTCCCCATTTCAAAATCCTAAACACTATTCACCTCATGAAGTCGAACCCACTAACCGAACTCTAAATTATTTATCCGCAAAAGATTCGAAAGAATTTTATTAATTTAATGAGTATCGTATTCAACCCCCCTTCTACAATACTTCGGGACCTAACAATTGGTATTAGAGTCTGCTGATTGATATACAAATCAAGATCCACAACTCAGTGAAGCTCAGAGTGTCGAAACTGTTTGGAATACACAGGAATAGAGGACTTGATAAATAAATATATTATATAAATTTAAATTTTGATAAGTTTATTTTATATATTTATTTTTAATAAATTTATTTTAAATGAATTTATTTTAAATGAATTTATTATTTAAACTTGAATAAGTTTATTTCATAAAATTAATTTAAATAAATTTATTTTATAAATTTAATTTAAAATAAATATATATCTTAAACTTAAGTAAATTTATTTTTATAACTTAAATATATTTGTTTTTTCTATTTTAGGTTTACAACATTTTAGCGTCACTTACAGCATTTGCAGTCTACTTCAAGTTTACATCTCAATTTAATTTTTATTTTAGATATATTTATTTTTTTCAGAAAATTTAAAATTTTTGAAAATTAAAATTTTTCTTAAATATTAATTTATGATATTCTAATTTTTAAGAAAATTTGAAATTCATGAAAATTAATTTGTTGAATATTTTTATTTTTAATTATTTTATTTTCTAATAAAATTAAAAATTCTGTAAATTTAAATTTTTTTCTTAAATATTAATTCGAGGGTGCTCAAGAGGTTTGTAGTTGAAGATTTTTTCGGGTATTGAAGACGACTAAAATTGACTGAAGAAAACCCATTGAGGTTTATTCTAGAATATGTTGAAGAAGAGGTGGTATTAATTTCCTCAGAGGTTTACTCCATTGGATCCTACTGGTTATTCGGAAGCTGAAAAAGAAGAGATTAATTTGGGTACAGTTTTTGGTTGGTTTGAGTTGAATTTTTGAATAAAAAATCTTTGGAGTTGATGTAGTGAAGGAGAAAAGACTGGACATTCTGGAATCTCAGTACAAGCCTTAAAGTTTATTCTATATGGAGATTACAAGAAGTTCGTATTAACACTGCAGATCATCTAGAACGTAGGGATACAACCATCGGAAATCTAAGGATACGACCACATCATCCTTAGAGGAACTATTATGCGCTAAAGACCTATGAACTAGAACAAGAGCTGAAGAAGTTAATATTTGCTAAAGCAACCTGTTAGCATATCCACTGTATTTTTAACCCATGACCCAAATTTGATTGAAGTCAAGGTTGAAAACCTCTGAACAGAAATGAATTGATCCAAGAAGATGAATTGAAGATGTAGTAGCTCGAGGTAGTGGTCAAGGTATTGTATGTGAATTTGACACTTTGAAATAACTTGAGAAACTAGACGACAAGTCAAGCCTGCAAGGCAACTGTAAGTTCAGTGACATCAGATTCAGACGGAATCCCAATTTTAAATCTAAGGTTGTTACCTATAGATTCCATAAAGGAGATTTTCAAGACAGTTCAAGAGGTGGTTACAAGACATGGATGGCTTGGAATAGAAAGATCGAGGTGTTGCTACAGCATTTAAAGAAGCCTGTATAAGCAAAAGATGACAGAAAATGTGTTGGGTTGAAGCAGAAAACTCAAGCATTAGTGAGGATGCAGCAAAGGAAAACATTTATTGGTGAATTTAAAAGCAAGGTTGATTCTATCAGTGACAATGATGAACCAAATGGATATTTGGCATCAATGACCAATATTGGAGATGAATCACTAAGCACTTTACATATACACATTCTAACTAGTATACATTTATCTAATTCAAAACTATAGAAGTTTAAAGTATTGAAATGTATTATATTCATGCCAGCATGTTAGCATCTTAGGACTTAAATGCTTAAGTGATTACTAAGAATGAAATATTGCATGCTAGGATCCATGAGTTTAATTAGTACATTTCATACCTGATTTTCTATGCAGTAAAATGAATATCTAGAAATAGATAGGGTGTTCTAAACGGTTATGTGTATCTCTGAGCATTTTCTTGAACTTGATTTAAATCTTATGTGATTTAATACATCTGCTAATGTTGTGAAAATTGCTAATAGACAAACATGTCATAGATTAGATATTTTATATTTGTTCTTACTTGAAATTCTTTATGTGCTTATTTTCATATGATTTTCTCCCACTCATATAGTTGCATTTAAATGTCATATCATATCATGTAATGCTTGTTAAGGAGTATAAGATTAAAAGATGGTAGAATTATCTAAGTAGTTAATAACATTTGTAGATTCTAAGCTTAATCTAAAACTGACTTAGGTAATTAGAGATAGTTAAAATGTTAGACAACAACAGAAATGGATTAGACATCAATCCAAGAAGAATATCAGTTGATGGATAAAAGTAAGGATCAATTGACATGTTTGACAGCAAATTATAGCACACATATGGAAGAGAGTCTATGATGACTGTAAAGACTCAAGTTGAAGCTGTCTTTCCAAGTCTGAAGACTTTTCTCAAAATGAAAAAAGGCAAAAGGAAGGATAGATTAGAAACAATCCTAGTTTAGATTAATAATTTTATACTCTTTCTAGGTATTGTAAATACACTTGTGGTATGTAAACAAGTGTGGTAGCATTGTTAGAAATATACAAGTTAGATAATATTTCTTGAATCAACTGTTCAGCCTTAGAGTACTTTGTAAGAATAGTTGGTTTATTTTCTAACCTTTTAAAAACGAAGCCAGGTTTTATTAACCTAGAAACATTGAGCAAAAATATACACTGATGGAAAACCCAATCCATCAGTAATTTTAAATATCTTTTTTCATTGTATTTTCAGTTTCATTTTTGTTTATACATATTCTCTAAAATACTCAAACATAAAGAATAAATATTAAAATAATAAAAGTTTTGAATATTTTTATTCAACCCCCCTTCTACAAATATTGACATTGTTCTGGGAAATAACAATTGGTATCAGAGCATAGGCTTTCAACATACAAAAAGTTTAAAGCTCAAGAACAATCAATATGTGCCAAAAGGATTTAGGTGTGAAAATTTTAGTGCTAGAAAAAGATGAATATTTCACATGAAAAGTGAAAATGCATCTGCATCTACTTTCTCTTGACCCTTCATATGTTAACTGCATAGAGAAAAGTCCTCATGTTCCCATAAAACTAGTCACAGGTGTAAATCCTGATGGAACTCTTGCATTTGACAAACATGTTCTAAAACTCATCATTGATTACACAGAAGAGGATGAAAAGGAAGTGCTTAAAGACAAGAAGGCCAATGAACATTCTGTTCAATGGTCTTGATAAAGATATGTTTGACAATGTGATAAACTACACTTCATCAAAAGAAGTATGAGACACTCTTTAAACTTTATGTGAAGGAACTGAGCAAGTAAGGAAAAACAAGATGCAACTCTTGATACAAAAATATGAATCATTTTATTTCAAGAGTGGAGAGTTTATCAATGACATCTATAGCAGATTTCAGAAGTTGTTAAATGGATTGAAGCTATATGGTAGGGTTTATGCAACCGAGGATACAAATCTAAAATTTCTTAGATCTCTTCCAAACAAATGGAAACCAATGATTGTCTCCATTAGACAATCTCAAGATTTCAAGGATTAAACTCTTGAGAAACTTTATGGTGTTCTCAAGACATATGAGTTGGAAATCTAACAAGATGAGGAGATTGAGAAGAATCAAAGAAAAAAGAAAACAGTGGCTTTGATGGTCAAGGGAAATGAAGAGAAGAAGGAAAGAGGCCGTGTAGAAGGTTCTTTCATGGTGGCTAGTGAGACTGATGAAGAGTCATTCAAAGTAAATGGAAAGGGCAAGTGTGAAGAAAATGAAACATGCTCTCAAGATGATTTGGATGAGATTGATGAGCACCTTGCATTTCTATCAAGGAAATTTTCAAAGCTAAAATTCAAGAGGAATCCAAATACTTAAAGGCCTGGATCCCAGTTTAGAAGTAACAATCAAAAAACAAATTTGGTTGATAGATCAAAATTCAAATGCTTTAACTATGGATTGACTAGTCATTTCTCAAATGAGTGCAGAAAACCAAAACAAGAAAAGGCAAAGTCATATGATGGTATTGACCACAAAAAGAAATACTTTGACATGCTTAAACAAAAAGAAAAGGCTTTTGTTACTGAAAAAAAAGACCGGGCTGCTGAGGACAGTGATTCTGAAGAATTCACCAATCTAGCTCTAATGGCCAACCATGAAGATGAAGAAGCTAGTTCATCATTAAATCAGGTACTAGTTACTAACTTTTCTGAGCTTACGAAAGATGATTGCAATAGTACCATTAATGAAATGTCTAATGAATTGTACAATTTGCATGTCACTCTAAAATCTCTAAGCAAAGAAAACCTAAAGTTAAACAAAGAAAACCTCAAGTTAAAGAACATCATTGATGCCTTAGCTGAGAGAAATGCTTTTCTTGAAAATGAACTTGTTTGTTTATATAGATTCAAGCAGGAAAGTAAAGATGCTAGAGATGAACTAGTAAACAATTTGAGAAGAGAAGAATTGTTAAAAGAACAATTGGCTAGAGAAATTGAAACCATTAACAAATGGAATAGGTCTGCTAAAATTGCCAAATAAATTATTGATGTTCAGGGTTTAGATACTCTAGGTGAATCCCCTAAATCAGTAGGCAAGCCATTGGTTGATACTTCAATGGATAAAGATCAATCGACTGCTAATCCTTTATCAACTGATAATGATTATCAATCGATTGATGATGAATCAATTGATAAGCATCTATCGACAAGTAAAGTATCAATGGCTAATAAGAAGAATAACTTTAGCACCCCTATCAAGTTTGTTAAGGAAACCAAGAATCAAGTTCAGACTAAGGTTGAAAAGATCAACATTGGTAGCTTATCTAAGAAACAATTGAAAGAGAAATTAGAAGGGTTAGCACCTGTTGAAATCAGTCACCCTAAGCCTGAGAAAAAGAAAAAAAATAGGAATGGGAAAGTAGGCATAAACATGCATAATAATTATACTCCTGATATGTATGCACCTAGGAATGTGTGTGCTAAATGTGGTAGTTTAAATCATTTGTCTATGCAATGCAAGAAAGAAAAGAATTCTATATCTTCAAATGATTTGAATGCACATGTCATGTCTGCTAATGTCATGCTTACCAATCCTATGCTCATGAGTGTCATGTCTTCTAATTTAGTTGCACCCAATGTTCATATGCCTTATGCATAATTTCCATACATATATAATCCATTCTTTGCATATGCAAATATGAACATGCCTGGAATGCCATGGAACATGCCTAATGTAGATAATGAAATGCATGGAAATTCTGCCATGAGTTCCTAGGTGTTTGAGCCACAAAAGCCAACTCCCAAAGTTAAAGTGGATTTAAACCCACCAAAATAAAAGGAATCAAAGTTGGAAACTAAGGCCCAGGCTTCAACTAATAAAAGAGGACCCCAGGCAACTTGGGTACGAAAAGCAACTTGATTATTTTATGTGTGTGTAGGGAAATAGGAAGAAAATCTCTGGTATTTCGATAGTGGATGTTCTAGGCACATGACTGGAGATTTGTCCCTGCTCACAAAGTTTGTGGAAAATGCTGGCCTAGGAGTTACTTTTAGAGATAACAACAAAGATTTTACTCTGGGATATGGCTCAATTGCAAAAGAAAATGTTATCATTGAACATGTAGCACTAGTTGATTGATTGAGGCACAATTTACTCAGTATTAGTCAACTGTGTGATAATAGAAATGGTGTATGGTTCTCAAATAGATCATGCATCATAGCCAATAAATTATCTTGTGAAATTCTCTTAACTGGTGAAAGAAAAGGAAATGTCTATGTGGCTGATTTTAACTCTGTAAAGGAAAATTCAATGACATGTTTACTTAGAAAAACCAATACAAATGAAAGTTGGATTTGGCACAAGAAGCTAGCCCATTTAAATTTCAAAGCCATGAATTAATTGGTTAGAAAGAATATGGTTAAATGCATTCCACAAATAGAATTCACCAAGGATGAACTATGTGATGCTTGTCAAAAGGGAAAACAAAGGAAATTATCATTCAAGTGAAAGTTTGAATCATCAATTGATAAGCCTCTAGAATTATTGCACATGGACATATTTGGTCCTGTCAACATCATATTAATTGCCAAAGAGAAATATGTCTTAGTAATAGTGGATAACTTCACTAGATATACATGGGTATATTTCTTACATTCTAAGGATGAGGCAAGCAAATTCATTATCAACCATGTGAGGAATGTTGACAATGGCACTGAATGCAAGGTCAATAAAATAAGAAGTGATAATGGTACTGAATTCAAGAATGCAATAATGAAAGAATTCTGAGAAGAAAAACATATAACTCATCATTTCTCTGCACAAGGACTCCACAGCAAAATGGAGTTGTTGAAAGGAAAAATAGGACCTTGATTGAAGCTGCTAGAACTATGTTTGAAGAAGCAA
This sequence comes from Oenanthe sinensis, assembly GCA_028671895.1. Taxonomy (NCBI): domain Eukaryota; kingdom Viridiplantae; phylum Streptophyta; class Magnoliopsida; order Apiales; family Apiaceae; genus Oenanthe; species Oenanthe sinensis. The sequence continues at coordinate 27,570,662 of CM053806.1, forward strand.
AAATTTCTACATATTTCTGGGCAGAAGCAATTAATACTGCTTGAAGCAATTAATACTTAACAAGGTGAAAATATGGGAGAGTTTGAACCCAAGGCTGATGAAACTATATTTGTTGGATATGGAATAACAACCAAAGCCTACAGATTCTACAATTTTAGATTACACATTGTTATGGAATCTATGCATGTATTCTTTGATAAAAGAAGATTTAAGGGTTGTTTGATGATGAATGATATCATGACTTATTGCATTTTGAAAATGAATCAACAGGCAATAGTGAAGAAAGTGATGATGATGTAGAAATTTCAAGATATTAAGTACCCAGAAACACCCTATCAACTGATGTCAATGCATCAACAGATAACTTATCAGTTAATAATCATCAATCGACTGATAATACATAATTGATAACCATTCAATGGATAACAACTCTGCTCAACAATCTTTAAGTAGAGTATCCATCTCATGGGGAGGGTTCTCAAATGATCAATCACATCACTATGCTCATAACAATTCCAATTACCACGAAGCATCATCTTCAAGGTCAAATTTACCATCATAAAGGAAATGGACAAGAAGCCATCCCTTTGAATTGATCATTAGAGATGGAAATGGAGTCAAAACTAGAAGTACAACTCAAAATGAATGCTTATATAGTAGCTTCCTGTCTCAAGATGAACCAAAAAGGTTGAAGAAGCCTTGAATGATCCTGATTGGATAATTGCTATGCAAGAAGAGTTGAATCAATTTGAAAGAAACAAGGTATGAAAGCTGGTGCCCAAACCAAAGAACAAGTCTGTCATTAGTACAAAATGGGTGTTCAGAAATAAAATGGATGAGTCTGGTACAGTAACAAGGAACAAAGCAAGATTAGTGGCTAAAAGGATATTCACAAGAAGAAGGCATAGATTTTGATGAAACATTTACACCAGCTGCAAGGTTGGAAGCAATCAGAATCTTTCTAGCATATGTTGCTCATGTTAATTTCAAAGTGTATCAGATGGATGTGAAAAGTGCTTTCCTCAATGGAGAACTAGAGGAGAAGTGTATGTAGAACAACCTCCTGGTTTCATTGATCCTATTCATCCTAGATTTGTATACTATCTTCTCAAGGCACTTTATGGATTGAAGCAAGCACCAAGAGCCTGGTATGACACATTATCTAAATTCTTGATTGAGAATCACTTCACAAGAGGTACTGTTGATAAAAATCTCTTTCACAGAAATGTTAATGGCTCTATGATTCTTGTTCAAATATATGTAGATGACATTATTTTTTGCTCAACTAATGAAAAACTTTGTCAAAAGTTTGCTAAGTCGATGCAGAGTAAATATGAAATGAGTATGATGATGGAACTTACCTATTTTCTTGGTTTGAAAGTCAAACAAGTCAAAGATGGCATTTTCATAAATCAAACCAAATACATTTTTGAATTATTAAAGAAATTTGATTTAAATGAATGTTCTTCTGCAAAAACTCCCATGGCCACTACAACTAAACTTGAATTGAATACTAAGGAAGCTAAAGTGGACATTTCAAGTTATAGAGGCATGGTTGGCTCATTACTTTATTTAACTGCAAGTAGGACAGACATAATGTTTGCTACATGTCTTTGTGCTAGGTTTCAGGATGATCCTAGATAATCTCATTTGATTTCAATAAAAAGAATATTCTGATATCTCAAAGGAACACCAAATCTTGGAATTTGGTATCCTAGAGACTCTTGATTTAATCTAATTGGCTATTCAAATGCAGACTATGCAGGTTGCAGGATTGACAGAAAAAGTACCACATGCACTTGTCAATTTCTAGGAAACAAGCTTGTATCATGGTTTTGCAAGAAGCAAAATTCTGTGCCTACATCTACTGCATAAGCTGAATATATTGCAGCTGGAAGTTGTTGTGCACAAATATTATGGATGAGGTATCAACTATTTGACTATGGGTTCAACATGAACAAGATTCCTATTTTCTGTGATAACATAAGTGCCATTGCAATAACAGAAAATCATGTGCAACATTCCAAAATCAAGCACATTGACATAAGGTATCACTTCATTAGTGAACATGTAATGAATGGTACAGTTGAATTACATTTTGTCCCTAGTGAAAGACAACTTGCAGACATTTTTATCAAACCATTAGATGAATCTACTTTCAATAGATTGATCTGTGATTTAGGTATGCTTAACTATGTTTAATCTATTAAATATCTGACAAGTTATGATCTATATTATTTTTTTATTGTAGCCATTGACTATGTTAATCTGTTGATTTTTCCATAATCAATTGATAAACATTTTACGTATCAATGGATATCTAAAGTTATCGACAGATAAACATATCAATTGATGATACATTTATTTATCAATGGATAGTTGTAGCTATCGACATATAAATATATCAATTGATGATATATTTATTTATCGATGGATGTTTACAGCTGTCAACAGATAAATATATCAATTGATGATATATTTATCGATGGATAGTCGTACCTATCAATGGATAAGTTAGTTATCAATCGATGACCTAGAATTTAAGGGGTCCATGTCATCAATCGACCTGTACAAATACTAGCCGTTGATTACTTATTTTATCAATTGATTAATACATACATATCTGTATGTATAACAGCCGATTGCCAAAATTAGTAATTTCTACTTTTCATTTTTCCTCCAACGATCGATTAAGTTCTATTTTGAGTAAGAAATTAATTGAGAACTTAGTAAATATAAATAATGAGATTAAAACTTCTTTTAATTCTTACTTGCAATTTTACTAGCGACTTTTTTATCTCTTTCTTTCTCTCAATCTACGAACTCAATCTTTAACTCTCTATGTTCTCAATCTTTAAAATTCTCAATCTCTCTAATGTAATCTCTAATCTCCATATACAATAAATGGCATCTTCATCTGCTTCGTCTTCCAAGAAGGTTTCACAAGCAGGATACTACTATGAGTTGAATAATTTCATTGCCTGCACTGTTGTGGAAGAAGAACCATAAAGTTTCCATCCAATGATGCGATTCTTGGAGAGTAGCTAGGTGATGACAACTTTAATTGAAGCCCCAAAGGTTATTTGCAAATTGGTGGAGGAATTCTGGGCCACTACAGAAGTTGCCAAGGACTACTCAACCATTTCTTTCATGTGCAAGGAAGATAAGTACACACTAACTACTATTGCTATTGGTGAATGTTTAAATCTACCTGCTAATAATACTAACACAGCACCAACAGATAAAAATATTAAAAACATGCTTAGGTCTGTTAACTATGTGAACCGTGAGATTAGTCTAGGTCATGTTGTTAAGAAGCATCTTAGAAAAGAGTGGTCTTACTTCTTTGATGCAATTATAAAATGCTTTAGTGGTAAGATCAGTAACTTTGATGCTATAACAACTAGTATGCAGGAAATTGCCTACAGTATTCTATTTGACAGATTTTTTAACTTGTCATCAATAACAATTAAAGAGATTGCTGCAAAGTTGGGTGATAAATCTAATAGGTCTAATCATATATATTATGCTAGATTTATTATGTTATTTATTAACCATTTTGTGAAGGACATAGAAATCACAAGAGAGACAGATACATTGGACTGATGGGTCCAAAACAAAAGGGTCTTCAAAGACTTGATAAGGATCAATCTTCACAGTAATGTGGAATTGATCTATCCCCTTTTTGTTCAGGTATTTATCTCTACCTTAAACTCTTCCCAACCACAATCTTCTTTGCCTTCTATGGCTATGGATGGTGGTAGCAATGACCCCAAGCCACACAACCCATTTCAAAATCCAAATCTAAGAAGCCAACCTCAACAGGTTCCCAAAAATCTGTTGTTATAAAAACAAAGAAAAGAAAAAAACCTGTCTTAGTAGATAGATTAGAAGAGGATGTATGTGGTGAGGGAACTGGGGAACATCAAAGTACCCAGAAGAACAAGGAGAGTGAGGGTTGTAACCCAAACCAAGCCACTACACAGTCTCTCAAAAGACTGTGGATGTTAATAAGGAACTTACGCATCCCTATTGGCATCCTCTCAAAAGGATGACAATATTGAAAAGAGCCCACAACCAGGGGCACATAACCAAGTTGGGGACACACAGTCAAAACACCAAAATCATATGAAAGGAGGAAGAAAAGAGTCACCTTTGCACATGGGGAAACACACACTGCAAAATCACAGGAAACTGTGATAGAGCCTTCTCAAAGTCAGTTTGATGCATCTCATATAAATGATGAAATGCAGCCCCATTAACTATCAATTTCAATCCCTTATATTCTTCTTTCCCTACTTCATCAAATTTCTTCAGAAAATGTTCTGAAAGATAATCAGGCATTTTCAGATTCTCCTTCTTTGATATTCAAGGAGAAGCCAACACTCTCTCATGAATTTTCTTCCCAGGAAATTCAGGATTCCGTCTCATATGTTATCTCAAATATCACTTCTCAAATAATAACCTCAAATGTTTCTACTCCATCAATTGATGTTTCCTCATCAATTGATATTCAGCCATCGACTGATAAGCCATCGATTAATAATCAAGATCAATCGATGGGTATGCATCAATCGATGGATATCTTAAACACTTTAACTGATATTTTCAATACATCAATTGATGCTCAATCAATTAATGTTGCACAAACACTCTTAGGATTGAGTGAGTTGAGTGAGATGTAGGATTGTAACCTGGCAAAAGGAGAGGGAGCGAGTGAGGTCATTCCTATTTCTTTCAGGAATGTGAGTGAAACACATGAGGCCCCCACCTTCGAAGGTGCACACGGTATGAGTGAGGGAGAGGTGAGATTCCAGGATGAGTTCCTGATGCAAAATAGAGAGATGAGTAAGAGAGATAAAAAAATTCTTTTATATCCAGAGGAGTTGGAAAATGAGTTGATGTCAGAAAAAGGAGTAAAGGAGATAGGGGAGTTTTAAATGAAGAAGCAAGTGGGAGTGGAATTAATAAGAAAATTGAAGATGAAGAAGTTGATGCTGGTGACTTGGATCCACATAATTTTGTTCATCCTAATCCACAATATCAAGGTTTGGCTGCTTCAAGTAACAAGAATGCAGAGCAATTATTGGGAATTGAGCATACTGAACAGAGGACCAAGAATATGAAGGAGAGTATTGCCAATACAACATATACATGTTATATGGCACCTGAAGAGTTAGAAAATGATTCTGATGAAGATCCATGGATGAGTAGCATTGATGGTTCCTTAGAAGTTGTTGAAACCGAGATTCCTTCTCAATACAAGAGGGAAATGGTGGAAGTAGAAATTAAAGATCCCATTCAAAGGAGGATTGCCAACTGTATGAAGGAATCTTTAAAAATTCAGAAGATCACAATGACAGGAGTGAGGAGAGAATTGGAGATTATCAAGGGATCTATCACTTCTAACAAGGATACACTGGAAAAAAGGTTGGATGAGAAGTTTCCTATGACTATAATGGGTCAAATCAAGGACAAGTTGCTCAAAGAATCCAAGAATTTTGCAGCCTTGAAAACAAGAAAGGGGTCTCTAGAAAAGAAGATGAATGAAATCATTAAAGTCCAGAGTCTACATGCTTCTATTCTTCAAAATTTTCTTGAAAGAATGCCACCACCTCCTCAAATTGATGATAACAAAAAGGGGGAGAATAATGCTAAGAAGGAGGGTGATGATGATTGCAAAGGCAGTGTTGGTGGTTCTGGTGTTGGTAAATCCAGTGGTGGTATTGGTGGTACTACAACAAAGAGGGTTACAAAAAATGGGAGTAATAGAGATAGAAAATCTTCAAAGTCATCTAAGTCACCCTCATATGACTTAGAACTAAAAAAGAAAGAAATGAAAAAGTTTGAAGATGGACTAGAAGCTAGATGAATTTCTAGGGAAAGAAAAACTCAATTGATGATTGAGAGGGAAAGGAAAAGAATTGAAGATCTAAAGAAGAGCACTGAATTGATAACAAATGCAGCAGAATCAGGAAACTTGGATGAGTTCATTGCTCAGACAATAGTGGTAAATGAAAATGCATAGAAGGCTACCAAAGAAAGCAATTCAAATGCAGAAGCCTTTCTAATTGATCTTGAAGCCCTTAAAGAGAAGAAAAAGGGAAAAACAATAATGATTGAAGAAGAAAAGGAAAAGAGGAAGCCAGTGGGCCAGAAGCTTCTTCAAGGAGCCATTTCCTCAGGAATTTCAGATGCTGCAAGAAAAGAAAAGGAGAATGAAGAAATTACTAGGCAAATGGAAATTCAATGGAATATAGAAGAGCAACAGAAAGATCAACCACTAAGAAAAAGGAGAAAAATAGCCATGGCCAAGAAAATGACTAGTTCTACTCAAGAAAAAGTGGTTTAGGAAAACCTCCAAATTCAACAAGAAGAAATCAAGGAGGAGGTGATAGATGAAGGTTATGACATGAAAGGGATACCAGTGGTAAGTGAAAAAGGGTTGATAGGAGTAAGAACTCACCCTTCAACCTCTAACCAAGAAGAGTCAATGAGGTTGAAATACGAGAATGGAGCAAAAATCACTTAATCAATGAAGGTGATAATGAAGCAAAAGTACAGTGTTCTGAAGATCAATCTACCTCTACTCAACAAGAAGTACAAACTCAATACAACAATTGCTCAGGAAATTCAACACCAAATCTCGAAGCTTAGGAGATCAAAGGCAGAAGCTGAACCTGATTCAATCCTTAAGCTATGGAAGTCTCAAGTCAAAAATGTGGTGTTGGAGCCAAAATATGCCATGATTTTTACAGATGTGGAGGGCAACACAAAGTTCTTTGATATCTATAAGTATTTGGACAAAATCACAGATGAAGAAATTCACTACTTAATGAGGCAACTTGGAGAGACTGACATAAATGAAGCAATTTTGAAGAGTTCATTCATGAGAAAACTAAGGAAAATGCTGAGAAGAGAAAGAAGAAGAAATAATTGGATTATGAAGACATTAGAGCTACTTGTAGAAGTTATTCATCAAACTGGTACTTCCAAAATTAAAAGTGCTATTTAAATTTCTAGATTCTATCTGAATGAAAATGATTAAGGGTTTTGTTATCATCAAGTAGATTTATGCATGTTCATGTCACAGACACAAATATGGGGAGATTGTTAGGAATCTACATGTAATTTGATGATAACTTTAAACTTAGAATCATAGAAATTTTAATTGATATAACTGATCAATTGATGTGAAAATTGTAAATATCAATTGATCAGGAAACCAGTTATTAGTTGGAATGTTTATGTGAATCAACTGATAATTTGGATTGCAGCATAGGTGTACTTAGTCTATTTCAATCGATAAGGTATAAGTCAATTGATATTATTCTCATCAATTGATGTTAGAGTCGATTGATATAGGTCATCAACTGATGTATAACTTAGACCGTTAAATTGTAATTATTTGAAGACAAGAAACTATACAATTGAAGGATGATCAATTGATATTGAAGCATCAATGGATAGAAGATCAATTGAAGAAACCAAGTCAAAAATTGAAGACGATCAACTGATGTGAAGACCCATCGATTGATATATCGATTGATAACATCTATCGATTGATGAGTCATATTTTATAAATCGATGGATACAAAGATCAATCGAAGAAGAATATCAGTTGATGGATAAAAGGAATGATCAATTGACATGCTTGACAGAAAATTATCAATTGAGTGAGACAACACAAGTTGACAAGTTAAAAGACAAAAGCACACTTATGGAAGACAATCTATGATGACTGTGAAGACTCGAGTTGAAGTTGTCTTTCCAAGTCTGAAGACTTTTCCCAAAATGGAAAAAGGAAAGAGGAAGGATAGATCAGAAACAATCCTAGTTTAGATTAATAATTTTATGCTCTTTCTAGGTATTTTAAATACACTTGTGGTATATAAACAAGTGTGATAACATTGTTAGAAATATACAAGTTAGACAATATTTCTTGAATCAACTATTTAGCCTTAGAGCACTTTGTAAGAACAGTTGGTTTATTTTCTAACCTTGTAAAAATGAAGCTAGGTTTTATTAACCTAGAAACATTGAGTAAATATATACACTGATGCAAAACACAATCCATCAGTAATTTTAAATATCTTTGTTCATTATATTTTTAGTTTCATTTTTGTTCATACATATTCTCTAAAATACTCAAACATCAAGAATAAATATTAAAACAATAAAAGTTTTGAATATTTGTATTAAACCTCTCCCTTCTACAAATATTGACATTATTCTGGGAAATAACAAGTTGGAAGCCAAGTATGAAGCTCTTTTGAAAAAGAAAACTGGAAGGGCATACATTGCAGAAGGAAAGTGTTGGGATGACACTAATGAGGATGCAGATGAAGAATATAGAAAATTGGCACTCATGGCCAAATCACATGATGGAGCATCAACTTGAACTAGTCAGGTACCTACCTTAACCTCCATTGATATGTCTAACTCTCAATATAAGAAAACTGTTGAAGAGTTAAGTACTGAAATGTTCAACATACACACTAGTATGACTGTTGCCTAAGAAGAGATAAATAGATTGCTGAAAGTGAATGATGAATTGACTGTTAAGAATGAGAACCTATTATTATCCTTTGTCACTATGAAATCCATGAAATAGGAAAATGAGTATTTGAGAAATAAGATCACTTGCTCTGAACAAATTTAAAAATTTCTAAGGGATCATATTTCAGAAAATGAGCTGAAAATCAAATCTTATCAAAACTCATCAGTACTGGTTCAAGAGTTTCATAAAAAACACAAGGAAAATTTCAAGGTAGGAGTTGGGTTTGACTATGATAACTTCAAGAGGAAGAAGTCTATTTCAAAAAAAGGCAAGAAGTTTGAAGTCCCTGGTAATGCTCACATTTTGAAAAATGTTAAAGCTCCTATTTTTATAAAATCAACTATTAACTTTGATGAAGAAAGTCTAGTCATCAAACAACAGTTGAATGATGAGTGTTGGTGAGATTGTGAAGTTGTATGAATAGTAATCGTGATAACTCAACACTAGAAAAGGACAAGTAAATAATACTACGCCTACACGGAAAACAAGAAGAAATGAAGATAAGTCAGATATAGTGAATCAAGACATTAGAAGAAGTTTTGAAATCTACTACAGGTCATTGAGAGAAGTTCATGAATATGTCCATGCCTCAGTGAAGAATAATGTTTAAAGACTTTCAGGGATTTAGAAGTGTTGAAGATTCTGTATAAAAGTGCCACTAGAAGATTTCAGTGTATTAGCATTGATTGAAGATAGATAGTGTTCGAAGCATAGGAATCTAGAAGAATTGAAGATAGGGTAAAGACAAATGTTAAAGAAGACAATTGCAGTCTTGAAGTTATACTCACTGAAAGAAGTTCATTTATATGTTCAAACGTCAGTGAAGAACAATGAATGAAGTATTCAAGATTGTAGTAGTAATGAAGACGTTGTCTAAGTACTAAAAAATATTCCAGTGACAGTACTATATTTATTGATAGTTAGTGTTCGAAGTAATAAATAACTGCAAAACTCTTGTCATTTGAATTAAATGAGATGTAAAGATCAAGATCGGTGTTAGTCGTTTGTGAACCAGACCAGTGCACTAAACGTCAACACGAAAGATAATGGTAATTACTTCTATGAAGTAGTGCATTTACTAAGTGTGTGGAGTGAAGGAAATGGAAGAAAAGTATCGAGGATTGAAGCGCTTGTAAAGGTTCAAGGGTTAAAAAAAAGTTGAACAACTCAATACTCAAACAGCCGAACAACTCAACAGCCAAATCGCAAGTGACCAAACCGCAAGTAACCAAGCGTAAGAAGTACAAAAGGTTGGTGATCAAATTGTAATTCGACACATAGAATTTATATTCTAAGGCAAGTACATTCAAGGAAAAAGTCGACAGATACACTTTAAATATTTAAAAGGAATCAAAGTCTTTTATACATGGGATAAAACGATACATGAATCTACATGGAAATATGATTCGACACTTAGGTTCTTGGAATCATATGAATTATCCTAAGGCATGTACATGGAAGAAAATTCGATGCATAGGTCATACATGGAGATTAAATTAGACACATATGATCAAGTCAACTCAAGTCAACATAAAGGGCACTATAATTCGACACATCCTCTCTCCTTAATGGATGTATTATTTTCTAAGTCTTAATACATGGAAACAATATTCGACACCTAGAAAATATCCACGGGTTTCTCAAAGTCAACTCAAGTCAACATATAGGAGAGAAGAATTCGACACTCACAATTGTAGTTCAATTATTGTAAAGCCTACACAATATAAACAAATATATCAAATTCATTTTGTGGAAGTGAGTGAATACATGCAGACACAGAGAGATATAGAGATCTAAACAGAAGCTGGAGAAGAAGAGATACAAAGCCATACACATACCTTCTTCACCGGAGTTTTATAATCTAGTTAGTTCATTATGTTGTAAATATATAGGGCTATTATAAAACACTCTCTGTTAGATTGATTTCTTTTTGCACACAGATTTATACATTGTAATAAGAATCAATCATATCTCTTTGTTGTAGCGAAGAATTCATTTTGTTCTTCAAGAACCAGTTATATTTTTAACTGGGTGTAGCACCCCTCTGGGTTTATGTACGAAAGATATATTCCCCGAAACTTGTCTTGTTGATTTATTTGCTAATTTTCTAGATCTTAATTATTTATTCATAAATATAGAAAATTAGTAAGCCGGCCACCTAAACACTACAAGAACTCGAACCCTCACCAAAAACAATAATTTAATTATCCGCAAATTTCGTAAAGAATTTTAAATTGTTGTGAGTATCGTATTCAACTCCCATTCTACGATACTTCCGGGACCTAACAATTGGTATCAAAGCCTGTTTATTGATATACAAATTAAGATATGTTGGTTCAGTGAAGCTCATCGTATCGAAACTGTTTGGACTCATAATGATTAGAGGCCTTGTTAAATAAGTTTAATTATAAACTTTTAATAAGTTTATTTTATAAACTTTTATGAAATTTATTTTATAAAATTTATTTTATAAACTTTTATAGGTTTATCTTATAAATTTTAATTAGTTTATTTTATAAATTTAATATTAAATTTATTTTATAAACTTTTATAAAATTTGTTTTATAAACTTTTATAAGTCTATATTATAAATTTTAATTAGTTTATTTTATAAACTTAATATTAAACTTATTTTATAAACTTTTATAAAATTTGTTTTATAAACTTTTATAAGTTTATTTTATAAATTTCAATTAGTTTATTTTACAAATTTAATAAAATTTATATTTATTGAAAGTGTTTGGTGGTCCATTTTCGCAACAAACATGTACTTCGAATTGTTGACCAGGGGTTAGGCATTTGTTGTTCTTGACATGAGGACAAAATACACGCGCGCCTAGTTTTTAAATGCATTGGACAAGTGAACAAAGTGTTCAGATATGTCACAATGCAATGCACGTGCAAAGCTCTATATACCCATTTAAATTGCAAGTGATCAGTTGAAATCAAATACACTGATGCAAATATCGACACTTAGTAAAAGTCGACACATAGCTTTGAAGATGTCAAAAGATTCTAAGTCTTATATACTATGTGAACGATTCGACACGTACACTTTCTAAGGGCTGAATGTTTCTAAGGCATACAAAGTATAAGAAGAGAATTCGACACATAGGTTATACAAAATTAAAAATTCTGTGAAAATTAAAAAGTCAAGCCTGCAAGGCAAGTAGAATTTCAGTGACATCAGATTCAGATGGAACCTCAATTCTTAATCTATGGTCCTTACCTATAGATTCCATAAAGGATATTTTCAAGAACAGTTCAAGTGGCGATTGTAAGACAGGGATGGTTTATTGAAGGTAGACAAAATCAAATTTTACAACTGTAATAATCTGAGGGTTATGTGCTACACAGTTTCAAGAAGCCTGAATAAGTAAATGATGATAGTGACCGTGTTGGGTTGAAGCAGGAATCTCAACCATTAGTGAGGATGCAACAAGGGAAAACATTTGTTGGTGAAGTTAAATGCAAGGTTGATTCTATCAGTTTCAGTGATGAACCACATGGATATCTGACATCAATGACCAACACTGGAGATGAATCACTAAGTACTTCACATTTACACATTTTAACTAGTATACCTTTATCTAATTCAGAATTGTATTATTAGTAAGTTTAGAAATGTATTATAGTCATGTCATCATGTTATCATCTTAGGACTTAAAAGCTTAATTGATTGCTAAGAATGAGATTTGCATGTTAGGATTCACGAGTTTAAATAAGTACATTTCATACCTGATTTTATATGCAGTAAAATGAATATCTAGAATTACATAGGTGTTCTAGATGGTTAGGTGTATCCCTGAACATTTGCTGGAACTTGATTTAAATCTTATGAGATTTAATACCTCTGCTAATGTTGTGAAAATTGCTAATAGAAAAACAGGTCATAGATCATATATTTTCTATTTGTTCTTACTTAAAACTGGTTATGTGATTATTTTCACATGGTTTGCTTTTACTCACATAGTTGCACTCAAGTGTCAAATCACTTCATGTATTGCTTGTTAAGGATAAGATGATTAAAAGATGGTAGAATTATTTAAGTAGTCAGTAAAACTTGTAGATTCGAGGATTAATTTAAAACTGACTTAGGTAATTAGAGATAGTTAAAATGTTAGATGACAGAAATGGGTTAGAAAGAATTAGTAATCTAATTGTTAAATCTTCTATCCATGTGCTTTTAGGAAATTATTGAATATATGTAAATCTGCTTTACATCTGTTACACTTGTGTAGAATGATTAAAGTAGATAGTCTTGAATTTTCTAATATACATATTGAAGTTATTGTTACCACTGTTGAAAGCAATATCTCTAACCCATCTGGACTCAATTAAAGTTAAGTACCAAGAAGCTTAATCATTTATGATTGCAGTGTATGTAACAAAAGGCAAAAGCTATGTGATTTCATGACATTTATTGTACGAGGCATATGATTAAAATTAGAGCTCTAACATCATAGTTGGTTGAGAAAGCCTACCCAATGGTAACCTTTGGAGATGACATCAAATGATATACAAGGGATTTGACAATCATAATTTTGGAATTGTCATCACTGAAAGTATCTTTATTTTTGACGGATTTAAGCACTATCTACGGGGCACTAGAGAATTCTTTGTCAAGGGTTTTCTGGAAAAGTATTGAAAAGGAAATGTGTTAGATTTCAAGCAAGAAAGATGAAAGCTCACTCAACTAGGAGTGATGAATTTTGTTCGTAGCTAACATGGAGATTGTATGCAAAGGTGAAGTGAGTTTCTTAGTAAACCTTCATCGATAAAGAGTTAGCTATGACATGGGAAGCTCTCACATTCGTTGATCAAGACAATGGATTCTCCGATAAAGATGAAATTGGTGAGAGGACTGCTTCATACGGAATTCTATTTTGAAGAACATTTTGAAGTATGTCGTATAAGGAAGTCAATGAAAACACATACTGAAGCAAGATATGTCATGGAAGAAATATGCTTAATGGTGATTGATGATAACCCTAATTACAAGTTGGTGATGTTTGTGCATTCATCAGACAAAATGTCACAAATGGTGATTGATCACATCAGGAAGATCAAGTTGGAAGCAAAGTAAGTTGTGAGAACTTTTAAGTCAGATTTTGGAACTGAATTTCATGAATGAAGTTCTAAAGGAAGTCTGCACTTATAAAGGTACTTTGAAGCTGAAACAACAAAGATCGTGAAAAGATATCATATGAGTTAATGACCAACCAGAAGCAAACACTGAAGCTCTTTCATGTGTTTGGAGGAAATTGATATTTATTAAGGATTAATATGAGTATTTTGGCAAGAAGTTAAGGCTCATGAAACAATTTTCCTTGGCTACTCATTGAAGTCGAAAGCCTTGAAAGCATATGTGATGTAAAAATAGAACATGATTGAAAGTCAGAATATATCGTTCTACTACACCAAGCTCCTGAGCATTCAAATGAATGACTATTCTGAATCTTTGAATTTTGACATCCTGTCAAAGTCAAATTCAAATATTGATGATGAAACTGATATTGTAAAAGGAATCAATGATAATGATGATGATTCAAATCCTATTAGTGGAAATGTTTGTGAATCCACACAACTCGTAAACTTTAACAGAATCCACTTAATAAGGTGAAGGATCTTCAACACATCCTAGCAGCAACTTAGGGGGATTAAATAAAAGAAGGATCTACTAGTTGTACTCAACACAATGAAGATCAAACGAATACATCAAGAACATATCTAACAAGACAAAAGGTTTGAAGTCAAAGTTATTCCTAGAGTCTAGTTCTTAGTGATCTGGATACTATAGTAAAGACTAGAAGTGCTATGTAAAGGAAATGGTTATTTTTTAGAAAAGAACAATTGTTAACAATTGGTAGCCCAAAGAAGAGTGAAGATGTACTGATTGATCCAGATCGGGTGATTGCAAATGCAAGAAGATCTCACTCAGTTCGAAGGCAGAATCTATTGAAGCTGGAACCCAGACCACAAGACAAGACTGTATTTGGTATTGTAAGGGTTTTCAAAAATTGGATGATTATTGGCATTGTTATGAGGAAAAAAGCCAAACTAGTTGCTATAGGTTACTATCAAGTAGAAAATATCGACGATGATGGAAACAGAATCTTCAAGACTTTCAAGATCTAACAGGAAGCACCAGTGATGAGACTTGATATTATTAGGGCTGAACAAGTTGATGACGTAACAATAGGATATTCCTAGCACATGTAGAGCATTCAAGCATGAATATCTATCAGATGAATGTGAACAAGTGCACTCCTGAATGGTGAGTTAGAAGTTGAAGTTGATGTACAACATTTCATGATCTTTGGAGTTGCAGATCATTGGAATTTATATATCATTCTTTTCCCAAGCTCTCTATGAATGGAGTTAGGGATTCAAGCAAATCGTCAAGGACATGGTATGACATTCTAACTTGTGTATTACTCGAAAATGATTTTATATTAGAGTCGTAATATATATATATATAGATATCTCTAGAATACAAGACACACATATAATGTAATATTAGTGCTAGAATACCATGATTGTATTATATGTGGGTCTACTAACAAAACTTGTGCAAGAGATACTTTGCTAAGTAAATGTTGAATAGGTACAAGATGAGCATGTTAGAAGATTTGCGATTCTTTTTTAATTATAAATATTTCAAAAGAATGATGACAATTAAAGTAAGTCAAGGATCTTTTGAAGATGCACAATTTAGAAGATTCTAGACCTGCCAAGACTTCTTGCCAACAGACCACTAAGTTTGATCAGGGAAAATCAGGTATATGAACTGAAGTGACAAGCTATAGAAATATAGATGATGCAGGTTGTAATAAAGACATGGAAGTAATTCCTAGAAGTTGTCAATTTCATGGAAGAAGTTGATTTCTTGTTGAAATGAGAAGAAGCACTCAATACACAGTTGCAGCAAAGGCATAAATTAAAGCAACTTGTGAATGTGATGCTCTGATCTTCTGGACAATGAAAATACTACAACTCCAACAACTTTATTGATCTCTCAACACCTCGTGTGGAACAAGCGCATGGACATCAGGTATCATTTTTTTTGAGATTTTCCTTAGTAGAATAACTTGCAGATATTTGCTAAACAACTTGACGAATTCATTTTGTCTAAGTTGGTTGATGAACTTAGGATATTATTTATGTGTATATTTGTTAGAAATCTCATCTGCAAGAAATTCTTAAATGAGTTCACAAGTATTAAAATTTTCATATTTAAAGGACTTGTGAATTTATTTGAAATCCAGTATTTCATACTTTTTGCTACTAGTTTAATTATCATGCTTACAATGTTATATGCATATGTGGTAGTTAAATTTTCTAGCATAAGTTAGCAGCATAATTATTTGTATGTTAAATATTTGATGAGTATTAGTCAATGATATCTTGCTTAATTTCTCTAATATTTTGCTCTAATACTTTTAATTATTTTAATAAAAATAATTGTGACACTTTTGATATTAGTGACATTATTTAGAATTTTTGTTCTAAATAAACAATGTATATTTAAAAATTCCATAATATTAAAAGCTGAAGTATTTTCTAAGTCATGTGTATAAAATTCTCAATATTTTATATATTTAGAAAATATTTCTAAAGTTTGATTTTATTAGCGAGGAGTTGTAATTAGGATCACAAGTATTAAATGTCAATATTTAAAGGACTTGTGAATTTCTTTTCAACTATTTCTTCGAGTTTACGTATATCATTAATAATTGTTAAGAGTATAATTGCAATATACTTGAGTGACGATTATTAGATATAGCGTTCGGAAGTTATATGATAATATTCAATCTTATAGATATTTTAGTATTTACCGAAATTATTTTATTTTATTAAAATTATGAATTGAAGCAATTCAATGTTTTTTAGTTTCATAATATTGATTTGATAAAATATTAGGAGCATAATTTCTTGCATTTTAAAATTATTGATAAATATCAAGTAAAAATATTTTGTTAATATTTCTTTGCAATTATTTGTGATATTTTTAATATTAGTGATAATATTTGTTGCTTATATGAAAATCACTAATAATAAAAATATGTCTAAATGCTTATTATTCTACTGAATAATTGTCATGTGTTATTTGATTTATATATATGCATGATTGTGATAACTATTTAGTATTGCATGAGATTACTTTTAGTTTTCTTTCTTTAACAGAATTTTAAACCTGAATGTATTAAAAAGAATTTCTTGTCTATTTCTTTTTCAAAATGTTTTATCCTACAATACATTCACTTTCTATCAGTTTTAGAGAAGAAAACTTCAAAATTCTTTTTCAAAACTTCTCTTTTAATTTTTTTTTGATTTACAGCCCTACTTTAATGTCTAAATCCTAGGGTGTGAATCAATTTTTCTTGAGGATAATCTTTCTCTAAATCTCAAATCTTTTATCCTCTCTCAAAACCTGGTTTTAAATGCTATATTTTCAAAATCGTTCTCTCTCTTTAATTTTTTTCCTTTTAAGGTGACAGAAACTTTGTGACTGCTATTTTATTCAGGGAAATTATTTTTACTTCGAGGTACCAACCATCTGTAAATTTATTTGTTTTCAAACATTTTTTCAATGTATGTTTCACATTGATTCATAGTACCAAAACAGTGGTTGTTGCTTTGAAGGCCTTGTACTGTATTGTTAAACATATATCCACCCTCATTGTCATGTATTTATTTTAAGACGGTGATATTATCAGGCGGACGAAAATGATGTAAATCATAATTACATTATGAGTCAGAAAATCATTGTCTTCTATCTAATAAGGATGTTTTGCAAAACTGTTTTCAAAACGTACAGTGAAAAGGTTTAATAGAAAAGAGTCATTTTATCAAGATATAATTTGGTAAGAGAGTTAATTTTTTTCTTTGGTATAAATTCCCGCATTTTATTATGGGAAGTTTGCTTTATAGGAAATTCATAAGGGATAGAAACTTTCTTCTTTGGTATACTTTCTCACTTTTTATTATGGGATATGTATCTAAAAGAAAATTTCGTATCATGCTCTTAAATGATAAATCTTTAGTTTCGACAAAACTCTTTTGCTGAAAAGCACTTTAATGTAATCTATTACCATTCCTTATTATATTTTCCTTCTCATTGGGATGAAAAATATATTTTGGAATGTTAAGGTGATAATCTTTTTATCTTATTGATTCTATCTGATTTAGCCCCCAGTGGCTTTAGAAGCTAGCCAAGAGGTTGAAAACTCATCAATCTCTTACCCACGCCATAATACCAAACACTAATTCATCCACTTCCATATATTAACCCTTGGAGATATAAGGAACTCATGTAAGTTAGAGGTTGATAAGGGAGAAATTGCACTTGATGCAGCAAATAAGGATGAAGTCGGAAGTGAACCCATAGTTCTACCTCCAGAGAAGCAAAGTAGTTTATAACTGAGGTAACTGTAAGCTCATCTGCATCTTTTCAAAAGGATCCAGAGCTGAAAAGGCAATAAAACTATCTCTGGTATCATTCTCTCAACATGGTGAGTCCATTGAAATTCGCTCGTCAGTCAGAGCACCTTGTAATGAGTCAAAGATACCACTAGCACTCACGCTGATGGTAAACCTAAACTGGTAAATTCTAGGAATACATTGCAAGGCGTGTACAGTGAGGGTATAGGCATTCAGAAGAGATACAAACTCTAATTAGCCAAACATTACATTTTCCAAGGTATCTACCTCAAACAAAAGTTAATATTCTGCATCTCGAAAGGGAGATCTCTTGTTCAGATTTATTTGGGCTTGAGAGGCAACTACTTGGTAAGAATTTTGTGGATGAGTCAAGTAGGATATTTCATACCAAATTCTTGTCACCGGGTTACGAGGGAAACGTAGGCTCTAAATTGCCATTCATTACATTGCCTACTACGTCGCCCCTCCTGGAAGGAACATTTCCAGATCCTGAAAAGGAATGTCCACATCCCATTTATGGAGAAGGTGTGAGGCAACCCCTTGATAGAACAAGGTAGGATTCCCTAAAAGATTTTAATATCTAGGGATAACCTATATCAAAGAGGCGAGGCTCCACTAAAAAGTGATTTAGCAAAAGCTACTGAGTCTGGTACTGAGACATTGCTTATGCATGATAGATCAAGAACACCTCTACGAGGCAATTCTCCACTTGATAGTGATTCAGTTCATTCTGATGAATCAGGTGATGAAAAAATAAATGAATTGATTGATTTCACTTGCAGGTACAGAAGGCTATATTTGGAATGCAGAGTGAAAGTGAGGGAGAAAAACACTTGAGTGAAAGTGAGAGAGAGATACACTTGAGTGAGAGATAGGGAGAGAAAGAGTGAAACACTTTTACGTGCTTGACACTTAAGTGTAAACACCAATAGAATGTAGTAAAAGTGAGGAAACCATAGACTAAACACTTACCCTTGCTACTTGCTACCTCTGAAAGAAAAGCTACTATGCTTTCCTAATCAATGACAGACGAGAACCTTCTTTGGAAGCCAAGCCATGAGAAATTTATGGTCCATTGGAGGATTCCTCAACTTAGGGGGAGAATTTAGTATAAAAGAAAAATGAGAAAGTCTTATCTTCGTATCCTTAGGGGAGAAGTTAATAACCTTAGTGGGAGAAGAATTTAGTAGACAAGAAAAAGAAGATTCTTCTGATCCTTATGAGAGAATTAAGAGAAAGAATATAGGAGAATCAAGGAATTGTATCTTATACTTGAAAGGAGTTGTCAATGGAGGATTCCTCATCCAAGTGGGATATACATAAAAGAAATGACACTTCCATTGTTCATATAAAAGGAAGAAGAAGAAAAAGTAGAAGAATCACATTCTCAAGGGGAGAAAAATTTTAAAGCTCCTATTTTTTAAAAAATCAACTATTGACTTTGATGAAGAAAGTCTAGTCATCAAATAACAGTTGAATGATGAGTGTTGGTGATATTGCGAAGCTGTATGAATAGTAATTGTGATGATAACTCAACACTAGAACATTACAAGTAAATAATACAATGCCTACACGGAAATCAGGAAGAAATGAAGATAAGGAAGATACAGTGAATCAAGACATTAAAAGAAGTTTTGAAGTCAACTATAGGCCACTGAGAAAAGTTCATTAATATATTCATGCCTCAGTGAAGAATAATGTTTAAAGAATTTAAGGGTTTTAGAAGTGTTAAAGATTCAATATAAAAGTGCCACTAGAAGATTTCAGTGTATTATTATTGATTGAAGATAGATAGTGTTCGAAGCATAGAAATCTAGAAGAATTGAAGATAGGGTAAAGACAAAGGTTAAAGAAGATAATTGCAGTCTTGAAATTAGTCGTTTGTGAACTAGACCAGTGCACTAAATGTCAACACGAAAGATAATGGTAATTACATCCATGAAGTAGTGCATTGACTAAGTGTGTGGAGTGAAGGAAATGGAAGAAAAATGTCGATGATGGAAGCGCTTGTAAAGGTTCAAGGGTTCAAAGAAAAACAACTGAACAACTCAATAGTCAAACAGTCGAACAGCTCAACAGCCAAACCGTAAGTGACCAAACCGCAAGTGACCAAGTACAAGAAGTACAAAAGGTTGGTTATCAAATTATAATTTGACCAAGTCAAATTAAAAGTCGACACATATAAATTCGCACATAGAATTTATATTCTAAGGCAAGTACATTGAAGGAAAAATTCGATACATAGCCTTTAAATGCCTAAAAAGAATCTAAGTCTCTTATACATGGGATAAAAATCGACACATGAATCTACATGGAGATAAGATCCGACACTTAGGTTATTGGAATCATATGAAATATTCTAAGGCATGTACATGGAAGAAAAGTTGACACATAGGTCATACATGGAGATTAAATTCGATACATGTGATCAAGTCGACTCAAGTCAACATACAGGGCACTATAATTCAAAACATCCTCTCTCCTTAAAGGATGGATTATTTTATAAGTCTTAATACATGGAAATAATATTCGACACTTAGAAAATATCCATGGGTTTCTCAAAGTCAACATACAGGGGAGAAGAATTCGACACTCATAACTGTAGTTCAATTATTGTAAAGCCTACACAATATAAACAAATGAATCTAATTCATTTGGTGGAAGTGAATGAATACACACATGCACAAAGAAATACAGAGTTAGAAACAGAAGCCGAAGAAGAAGAGATAAAAAGCCATACTGTTGGTGAGAATTCGAAACTGTATGAATAGTAATCGTGATAACTCAACACTAGAACATGACAGGTAAATAATATTACACCTACACAGAAATCAAGAAGAAATGAAGACAATGAAAATATAGTGAATCAAAACATTAGAAGAAGTTTTCAAGTCTACTACATGTCACTAAAAGAATTTCATTAATATGTTCAAGCATCAGTAAAGAATAATGTGTAAAGACTTTCAGGGTTTCAGAAGTGTTGAAGATTTAGTATAGAAGGGCCACTAGAAGATTTCAGTGTAAAGGCATTGATTGAAGATAGACAGTGTTCAAAGCATAGGAATCTAGAAGGGTAAAGACAAAGGTGAAAGAAGACAGTTGCGGTCTTAAAGTTATACTCACTGAAAGAAGTTCATTTAAATGTTCAAGCATTAGTGAAGAACAGATAATGAAGTATTCAAGATTGTGGTAATAATGGAGACGTTGTCGAAGTACCAGAAAAGATTCTAGTGAAAGTACAGTGTTCATTAATAGTCAGTATTTGAAGCAATGCAACAATCCAAGGTTAATCAGCTGAAACAGAATAGATGTCAAGTGAATTTAATTCAGTGTTAGTCATTTGTGAACCAAACCAGTGCACTAAGCGTCATCAAAACAAGAAGAGAATTACTTTCATATATTAGAAGAAAATCAGTTGATCAAGCCAAAAGAGTGAAAACTAAGTGGTAAATATTTCAAGCATTTCAAGAAATTGTTTAAGGCAAGTATTACTACATTTGGTGTCTCTTATACTCTTGAAGCAATGGAGAGGCGTAACAAAAGTGATATTGGCACAATGAAACAACACTCTAAGTTTTCTATATGTTTGGTGGTGCCTACACAAGGGTTGTAGAGTGTAAGCGCAACAAAACCATTCCAAGGCTCATCAAAACTCTAAGGGGAGGAGTTTGTGGCGCCTCCACTAGGAAATCAGTGTGCAGGCGCAACAAAACAAGTCTAAAGTGCAAGGAAATGTTATCCAAGTGTTTTGTGGTGCCTGCACTAGGAACTCAGTATGCAGGCGCAACAAAACAAGTTATAGGCACGAGGAAAGTTTAAAGGGGTATTTGGTGGCGCCTCTACATGGTAAATGGAGTGCAAGCACAACAAAGTTCTAAGGTGCAATAAAGGCATTTCGTGGCGCCTATACACCATATGCACTCTACAAGCGCAAGAAAGGACTTACCACTGAGAAGAACAAATCAATTCTAATTGATTTGAAAAGTCTACACAATAAAAACAAAATGACGTGCTCTTTTTGAAAAGTTGAGATATACAACCATACAGAGAGATACATAGAGATTATCGAAGCCCGAGAAGAAGAAGATACAAAGCCAAACACATTTCTTCTTCACCGGAGTTTTATATTCTAGCCGGTTCATTATGTTGCAAATACATAGGGCTATTATAAAACACTCTCTGTTAGCTTGATTCCGTTAGTCCAAACACATAGTCAAATATTGTATAGGGATTAAGTTATATCTCTTTGTACAAGCAAAGAACTAATTTGTTCTTTGGAAACCAGTTATATTTTTAACTGGGTGTAGCAACCTTAGGGTTTATATACGAAATATATATTCGCCAAAACTTGTCTCATTAAATTATTTGCTAATTTTCTAGAACATTAATGATTATTCATAAATATAAAAAATTAGTAAGCCAGCCTTCTAAACACTATTCACATCATGAACTCGAACCCACTAACCGAACTCTAAATTATTTATCCGCAAAAGATTCGAAAGAATTTTTTAATTTAGTGAGTATCGTATTCAAACCCCCCTTCTACGATACTTCGGGACCCAACACATACACATGCCTTCTTCACTGGAGTTTTATAATCTAGCCGGTTCATTATGTTGTAAATATATAGGGCTATTATAAAACACTCTCTGTTAGATTGATTTCCTTTTGTACATACACAATCTATACATTGTAGTAGGAATCAGTCATATCTCTTTGTTGTAGTGAAGAATTCATTTTTTTCTTCGGGAACCAGTTATATTTTTAACTGGGTGTAGCACCCCTCTGGGTTTATATAAGAAAGATATACTCCCCAAAACCTGTCTCGTTGATTTACTTACTAATTTTTTAGATCTTAATTATTTATTCATAAATACAAGAATTTAGTAAGCCAGCCGCCAAACACTACAAGGACTCGAAACCTCACCAAAAGCAATAATTTAATTATCCACAAATTTTGTAATGAATTTTAAATTATTGTGAGTATCGTATTCAACCTTCCTGCTACGATACTTCCGGGACCTAACAATGAAGATGAATTAGAGGCTAAGAATAATGTGCCTTGTATTGAAATAGAAGAACCAGTAGTTAAGGCCAAGTCTATACCTACACTTGTAGGAAGAAAAGAAAATGCTCAGATAATTAAAACCATACATGCTAAAAAGAAGAAGCTCAACAGAAATGGTAAAGCAGACGTCAATAAACATAACTATGCACCTATTCTTAATGCTCCTCGATAGATTTGTAAAAAATATGGTTCAACAAATCATCTCACTCATATGTGCAAGAAACCTATTATTGAGAATGCTTACTTTGCATGTGGATATGTTAAGCCTTTAATGTATGATGAACAAAAATTATGTGATAAGTTTGATTGCATGCCATGTAACATGAATGTCATGAATACTTTCTTTAGACTTAGAAGATAATTTGTAGAAGGTTCCATCAGTAAAAACATGAACAAAAAAATGCTAGGCCTAAATATGTGTTAGTATTGGTGTCCTAGAGACAATATTTTTAATGTTTTATTGAAAATAATTATGTTATGTGATTATTTAATTAATATTTATTATGTCTTTATTTACTGCATCATAAATTGAAAGAATAATAAATGTCCTTGGAATATTAATATGTAATATATATCTTTAAGTATGTGACTTAAAAATGAGATTATATGAATAGTATTTTATTCCTAAAATTCCCTAGTCAAGTATTATTATTTAAGGACAGTAATGTAATAAGACTAGTATGTTTGTTGACAGATGACCACATCTCATTGGTCATAGGTATGGTGATACTAAAGTCAAGAACATAAGTGTATGTATCAATACATGACACTGGAAAGACCCGCCGTGAGATTCTACATGTTAATAAGTGTCATAAGAAATCTCACAGTGATAATGATGTAATGATCCTCTGACTTGAAATTATTATATTTTTATACGAGAATTAATATACTTTGATTACACTCAAAGTTACCTTTAACCGGGTAATGATAAAGGTGGACATTGGGTATGCTATGAATCGTATGGAGAATATGAATGATAGATATCGGATTTAACCCTCCAATTCTAGGAGTGATATTATTGGCCTCTTGATTGAGTGAGACTATGAAATGCATCGCCATGCTCAAATATTGATTTGTTTAAATAGTCTACCCATTGATCAAGGAAACCAAGATTAAACGTTGAAGAGGATGACACTATACATGCCTCAAGTTTGATCTATAATATAAGGTTAAAGGGATTATATTACATTTCACATTATTCACGATAGGTTTAATTGAATCACCAATTATTATTGTTACTTGGGTAGCAATGATGTATTACTAGATGTCGCTCATTGTTTATAATTTTATTATTAGATAATAAAATTATTGCCAATGTAATAACAACCTAAAGGTTCACACACAAAGAATGTCAAAACGGAGGTTTATTTAAATTATGAATTTAAATATATTATTGTTTATTCAAATTTAATTATTGAATTAATTAAGTGGGACTTGATTATTTATATTAGAATTCAGATTTAATAATAATAATAACCCAAAGTCATAATGGGTTTTGGAAACCACATGGATTAGGGTTAGGCCCAAAATCTCTTTCTCTCTCTCTCCCCTATATGTACATAATAATAATGGCTCGATAGTATTAGGGTTTAATCATCAGATTTCGTTTTTAGAGAAAAATCCTAGCTGCTCAACATCAAGAAAGGCTAGAGAAAGAGAGAGAGAGGCAAACAATTCGGCTAGTACCGACTCCGGTGATCGTAGGACGATTGGGCGTTCGTGTGGACTTCTTTGAAGAGCAGATCTTTGCAACAAAGGGCTGCTGTGATTCATCTTTTCTGGACCTCCATTAAACAGCATACAGAAAGCTTTGTTAAGGTACAGACTTCTGTTAGTGTAGGTGCCCTAGAGGCAATACAATTTTTCCTTTTAATAAACATTTATGTCATTTGATTATTCAATAAACGTATTTATTATGACTTTAATTACTGCGATATATTTGTTAGCATAATAAATGTCCTTAGAATCATGATACTCGTTATATAGTTTAAGTACATGACTTGAACTTGAGATTATATAATATATCATATTCTTAAAGGTTCCCTAGTCGAGTATTATTATGATAGGACAATAATAATACATAAATAGACTAGTATGTTGTTTGACAGATAACCACATCTCATTGGTTATAAGTATGGGGATACTAAAGTCAATACATAGGTACATGTAAGGGTACATGGTACTGGACAGACCCACAGTGAGATTCTTCATGTTTAATTAAGTCATAAGAAAGACTCACAGTGATAATGGTGTAATGATCCTCTGACTTGAGATCATTATATTTCTATACGAGGATTGATATACTTTGACTACATTAAAAGTTACCTTTGACCGGGTGATGATAAAAGTGGACATCGGGTATATCATGAGTCGTATGAGAAATATGAATGATAGATAAAGGATTTAACCCTCCTATAATTAGGAGAGATATTATTGGCCTCTTGATTGAGTGAGACTATAAAATGCATGGCCGTGCTCAAATAATGATTTGTTTTTCATAGTCTACTCATGGATCAAGTAAACCCGGATTAAATGTTGAAGAGGATGACTAAATACATGCCTCGAGTTTAATCTATAATATATATGGTTAAAGGGATTATATTACACGGAAACATTAATCACGAAAGGTTTTATCGAATCACGATTTAATTATTGTTTAATTAGGTAGCAATGATGTATTACTAGATACCGCTCATTGTTTATAATTTTATTGGAGAATAAAATTATTGCTAATTAAATAATAGCCTATAGGGTCACACACATAGAGAACCTAGAGGAATAGTTAATTTAAATTATAGATTTAAATTAATTGATGATTAATTCGAATTTATTATATTAATTAAGTGAGACTTAATTAATTGAAATAAATTCGAATTTGAAGAATTATATTTCTGCCAATAATAATTAAGTGTGACTTAATTATTAATTAAATAATAGAAGCATGTTTTATTATTTAATCCTATGCCTACATGGGTTAGGTTTTTGCTAAAAAGGCCCATTAGCCAATCATTATAAATAGATAATGATAGGTTAAATGGCTTGTACGTTTTTGTATAAACCCTAGCAGAAGAGGCAGCATAGGAAGAGGCAGAGAGAATTCGAAACCTATCAAAGGAGGCTAGTACTTCCGTTCCGTGTTCAAGATCGTGAGACGTTCTTGAAGGTGCTCGTGTGGATACCATAGAGGTGCTTTCGAGAGGAAGACACAAATCGTGATAGCAAGGATCTCCGTTGAGTTCGTGGCATTCAAAATCTTAATAGGTATGATTCGATTATCACCATAATCCGTCAATTCTTATACATGATCCTGCGTTTGGGTTCCGAAAATTTTCGTTATATTTACGTTTATCCGCTGCATTTTATGCCTCGGAACCCAACAATGGCATCAGAGCTACGTGTATAAGGGACTGATTTGGTTACGTGTTAACTGTATTTGATGCAAATATGCCTGTTTTGGTGACTGCCATGCCACTGCCATGCTACTGCTTTGTTACTGCCATGCTTCTGCCATGCTATGTTCTTCATGTATATTCGAATTGTAATATGTGGTGATGATACTAGCATGTTAATGATTTGTCATGACTGATTTATATGCCATATTGCGATTTGTATATTATGCATGAGGGTCAGTTTGTATAGTGATATAAACTGGTGGACAGATTATGTTGCACATGATCTGTTAACTGGGATATGATAAGTATGTATATGATACATGCTTCTGAAACTGTATAAGATGCAGTGGGAAAAAGGGCCAACAGATATGATCTGTAGTTCAGAAATTGATGATTTCTGAATAGGACTGGTCTTCGAAAATAAAAAAAATTTCTGATTTCGAGCTGACCAGGTCAGCTCGACCCCAGCCGGGGGCTGCCGCCCCCAGACCCCGCCCAGGGGCTGCCGCCCCCGGACCCCCGCCCAGGGGCTGCCGCCCCCGGACCCCCGCAATATTTTATTTTGTGTACTTGAGCATGGTGCTGGTTATGGCCCTTTAGACCCCTAGATTAATGGTTTTTGGTTTTGGTTTTATAAATACGACTTGCATGTCGTTTTCTTCATTCTTGTAATTGTTTAACCTCGAATGTAACTCGAGTTTTCTTATGTAAGTACATTAGCTTAGGTTGTATTCAATTATTCCATGTAATGTACTTGAAGACTGAAAGATGATCCAAGAAGAGGAGCAGGCACTAGTGGATACAAGAAGAATGAAGACATGTAATTGTATTTATATTTTACCACCATAGATTGACTTTGATCCTTTCATTAGCTCGAAAGGATCACATAGGAAAGGGGCCATAACCAAGCACGTTTACATACTGCACTTTACATATTGATGTATGAATGATGCATGCTTTAATTAGATTAATCATGTATGTATGTATGTATTAGATACGACACCCATGCCATGCTTGTTTAAACAAGATAAAATCTGTAACGACTCAAGATAAAATCTGTAACGATTCAAGATTTTAAAATCAACAAACGATCATGAGATTCTTGTGTTTATGAAATATGGATTTTTAAAACACGGAATTGAATATGGATTTTGATATCTATAATTGGGATTTTCTGACAAAAACGGATATGCGTATTCGTAAGGCTGATGGGTTTTAAGTGTGACCACTGGTATCCTCCATCTACCTGGGAAATGAACAATTTAAGATGTCAATTTGAAATATTTAGTTCAAGGAAAAATTGAGGATCTCTTCATGATGTGATCATGATCGTCGTAAAATTTTCTAAACCCCTTAACAAAATATTAAGTTTTAATCAGATGCTTTCCAATGAATGAACACTCATCGAATCCTAGATCTATTAGGGGAAAGACTGTCAGTGGCAGGGGACTCCTGTCTATCGTGGTGAGATGCGACGAATATAAACGGTTATATTCGGCCGTTGTATCATTGGGTCAAACTTAACTGAGTCGTCATAATAAGGTGAAAGTAAACGGTTATATTCAACCATTATGAACTTAGAAGCATAGAGTTTGGTTAAAAATCTATTAGATAGATAAGATCAATCGTTGCTCACCAAACTATCCAAGAATTATATATGATATAATTGACAAATGTTGTCTACCTAAATAATCATTCTTAAGGACTTCCAGTGGTTGACTTGAGACATGACGAAATATGGATCTTGGCTCACTAGAAAGGATTATGGGATATACTTTCCAAATTAATAGTAAGGGCTATTGATTTGATAAAAATAGTGGGAGATATATTATGAATGTATCATAATCATTTGAACATAATAAATAACTCAGACAATCTAATGTTTAATTTTGTGCTTTTATCATTGTAGATACCAAGTAATGACAAACAACACAAACACACTATCCGTACGATCTGTCCTTGAGAAGGATAAGCTGACAGGAGGAAACAACTTCCTAGACTGGCAGAGGAATTTGAGGATTGTCCTCAGGCAGGAGCGCAAGCTTCATGTCATTGATATTCCTCCGGCAGGTCCCCTTCCTGAGGGCGCTACTGTTGAGGAACGAGCGGCCCACACAAAGGATGAGAATGATGCAACTGATGTTGCGTGTCTTATGTTAGCAACTATGAGTGCTGAGCTTCAAAGACAGCATGTGCATATGGATGCATATACTATCAATGAGCACTTGCAAAGCATGTTTGCAAGCCAAACTCGTCAAGAAAGGTTCAACACGAGCAAGTCACTCTTTAACTGCAAACAAGGGGCAAATGAACCAGTTGGCCCACATGTTCTGAAGATGATTGGTTACATTGAGTATCTTGATACTTTGGGTTTCCCGATTGGTCCGGAAACTGGTATTGACCTAATCTTGAATTCTTTGAACAACAAATTCACTCAGTTTGTTATGAACTACAATATGAATGAGTTTGACAAAACACCTACTGAATTGTTGGCTATGTTGAGAACATATGAGACCAACATGAAGACGGCTGAACCTGCTCCCATACTGATGGTGGGCAATAAAGGTAAGGCCAAAGGGAAAGGCAAGTGGAAGGGTAAGAAGAAGACAGGTTCTGATTCTACACCCAAGCCAAAGTCAGGTCCTAAACAGGCTTTAAAGCCTAAAGGTGGGGTCGCTAAGGGTGAATGTCACTACTGTAAGAAAACTGGTCACTGGAAGAGAAACTGTTCAGTTTACTTGGAGGATCTGAAGAAGAAGAGGGCTGAGCAAGCTTCTAATTCAGGTATATATGTTATAGAAGTCAATCTGTCTATTTCTACATCTTGGGTATTGGATACCGGATGTGCTTCTCACATTTGTATAAATGTGCAGGAAATGCAGAGAAGTAGGACATTGGCTAAAGGAGAAATGGACCTACGAGTTGGCAACGGAGCAAGAGTTGCTGCTTTAGCTGTAGGAACCTATTATTTATCTTTGCCCTCTGGGCTAGTTTTAGAACTGGAGAATTGTTATTACGTGCCTGCAATTCGCAGAAACATTATTTCTGTTTCTTGTTTGGACAAGAAAGGTTTTTCGTTTACAATAAAGGACAACAGTTGCTCTTTTGCTTTGAATGATTTAACCTATGGTGTTGCGCGTTTGTTTAATGGTTTATATGTTCTTGACTTAGATAATCCTGTCTGTAATATAGAAAACAAACGACTTAAAGTTAATGACTCAAATCAAACATACCTCTGGCATTGTCGTCTAGGCCATATAAATGAGAAACGCATATCCAAATTACATAAGGATGGATATTTGGATAAGTTTGATTTTGAATCATACCAAGAATGCGAATCTTGTTTGCTTGGTAAAATGACTAAAGCCCCTTTCACTGGTAAGGGTCAAAGGGCCACTGAACGTTTGGAGCTAATACATAGTGATGTATGTGGCCCAATGCGTGTGATGGCTAGAGGAGGCTACTACTACTTCATAACATTTACTGATGATTTCAGTAGATATGGATATGTATATCTTATGAAGAATAAATCCGATTCTTTTGAAAAGTTCAAAGAATACAAGGCTGAAGTAGAGAAGCAAATTGGCGGAGGTGCAAGTATTAAAATCTTACGATCTGATCGTGGAGGAGAATACTTGAGCACTGAATTTAAAGATTATTTAAAGGAGTGTGGTATTGTATCACAACTCACTCCGCCAGGTACACCTCAATGGAATGGAGTTTCAGAGAGGAGAAATCGCACCTTGTTGGACATGGTGCGATCGATGATGAGTCATGCAGATCTTCCAATTAGTTTCTGGGGTTATGCTCTAGAAACAGCGGCTTTCACACTTAACCGTGTTCCTACTAAGAAGGTTCAAAAGACTCCATATGAGATATGGGAGAAGAAACGGTCAGGCATGAGCTTTATGAAAGTTTGGGGATGCAAGGCGTTTGTGAAGCGTCAAGTATCTGACAAGCTTGGACCTAAATCTGAAGAGTGCAATTTTGTGGGATACCCTAAAGAAACAAAGGCGTATTATTTCTATAGTCCTTCTGAGCAAAAAGTGTTTATTGCTCGAGATGCT
Source organism: Oenanthe sinensis (assembly GCA_028671895.1). NCBI lineage: Eukaryota > Viridiplantae > Streptophyta > Magnoliopsida > Apiales > Apiaceae > Oenanthe > Oenanthe sinensis. The sequence goes on from CM053806.1 coordinate 27,601,193, forward strand.
GTCTTCATGGAAAGGGATTTTGTTTCTAAAAGAAACAGTGGGAGAACTATAGACCTCGATGAAGATCGAGAACCACAAAATAGCATTGAACCTGAAGTGGAACAAGAGCAGGATAATAATAACGTTCAACAAACACAGGTTGTTCGTAGAACTGGTAGAATTCGCCATGAGCCAGAGAGATATGGATTTCTTTTGACTCAATGTGGTGATTTGATGCTCATAGATGAAGATGAGCCTCTCACATACCAAGATGCTATGAGCAGTCCAGAATCTAAGAGATGGCTAGAAGCCATGAAATCCGAGATGGAATCCATGTATGAAAACCAAGTATGGACTTTGGTTGATCCACCTGAAGGGGTAAAACCCATAGGGTGCAAATGGGTTTTCAAGAAGAAAACTGACATGGATGGAAATGTTCAGACCTATAAAGCAAGGCTAGTTGCAAAAGGTTTCAAGCAAATTCATGGTATTGACTATGATGAAACCTTCTCACCAGTGGCTATGGTCAAATCCATAAGGATTTTGCTTGCTATTGCAGCATTCCATGATTATGAAATCTGGCAAATGGATGTCAAAACAGCCTTCCTTAATGGAAGCCTTGAAGAAGATGTGGATGTGTACATGACACAACCTGAAGGTTTTGTCAGTCCAGGGAATGTTAGCAAGATATGTAAATTACGTCGATCCATTTATGGATTAAAGCAAGCCTCTAGGAGATGGAACATCCGTTTTGATGAAACTATCAAAGAGTATGGATTTGTTCAAAACGAGGATGAACCTTGTGTTTACAAGAAGGTTAGTGGGAGCCATGTGGCATTCATAGTACTATATGTTGATGACATACTACTAATGGGGAATGACATACCTTCTCTCAAGGCTGTTAAGATTTGGTTAGGGAGTAATTTCTCTATGAAAGACTTAGGAGATGCATCCTACATTCTAGGAATGAGGATCTATAGGGATAGATCTAGAAGGATGATCGGTCTAAGTCAGAGTACATACATCGATAAGGTTTTGCACCGTTTTGGTATGCAAAATGCAAAAAGGGGATATGTCCCCGTATCTCAAGGGATAACGATCTCTAAAGATCAGTGTCCGAAATCATTGGATGACAAGGACCGCATGAGTAAGGTTCCATATGCCTCAGCAATTGGATCCATCATGTATGCGATGGTATGTACTCGCCCAGATGTTTCATATGCTTTAAGCATGACGAGCAGATACCAATCTAATCCAGGTGAAGGTCACTGGACGGCTGTCAAGAATATTCTAAAGTACTTGAAAAGGACTAAAGATTCATTCTTGGTGTATGGAGGAGAGGAGAAACTAGTAGTAAAAGGTTACACCGATGCAAGTTTCCAAACAGACAGGGATGATACTGTATCACAGTCTGGTTTTGTGTTTTGTCTAAACGGAGGTGCTGTAAGTTGGAAGAGTTCAAAACAAGAAACAGTAGCTGATTCTACAATGGAGGCTGAGTACATTGCAGCTTGTGAAGCGGCTAAGGAAGCAGTTTGGATTCGAAAATTCATTACTGAATTGGGAGTGGTTCCATCAATCGCAGATCCCATTGATCTATACTGCGATAATAATGGAGCCATTGCACAAGCTAAAGAACCTAGAGCTCACTCCCGAACCAAACATATACTCAGGAGATATCACCTCATTCGAGAGATTAATGAGAGGGGTGACATACACATATGTAAACTGCACACAAATGATAACATTGCAGACCCACTGACCAAAGGCTTGTCGCAGCAGAAGCACGACGGTCACACTAGTTCCATGGGTATTAGATACATGGGTGATTGGCTCTAGTGCAAGTGGGAGATTGTTAGTGTAGGTGCCCTAGAGGCAATACAATTTTTCCTTTTAATAAACATTTATGTCATTTGATTATTCAATAAACGTATTTATTATGACTTTAATTACTGCGATATATTTGTTAGCATAATAAATGTCCTTAGAATTATGATACTCGTTATATAGTTTAAGTACATGACTTGAACTTGAGATTATATAATATATCATATTCTTAAAGGTTCCCTAGTCGAGTATTATTATGATAGGACAATAATAATACATAAATAGACTAGTATGTTGTTTGACAGATAACCACATCTCATTGGTTATAAGTATGGGGATACTAAAGTCAATACATAGGTACATGTAAGGGTACATGGTACTGGACAGACCCACAGTGAGATTCTTCATGTTTAATTAAGTCATAAGAAAGACTCACAGTGATAATGGTGTAATGATCCTCTGACTTGAGATCATTATATTTCTATACGAGGATTGATATACTTTGACTACATTAAAAGTTACCTTTGACCGGGTGATGATAAAAGTGGACATCGGGTATATCATGAGTCGTATGAGAAATATGAATGATAGATAAAGGATTTAACCCTCCTATAATTAGGAGAGATATTATTGGCCTCTTGATTGAGTGAGACTATAAAATGCATGGCCGTGCTCAAATAATGATTTGTTTTTCATAGTCTACTCATGGATCAAGTAAACCCGGATTAAATGTTGAAGAGGATGACTAAATACATGCCTCGAGTTTAATCTATAATATATATGGTTAAAGGGATTATATTACACGGAAACATTAATCACGAAAGGTTTTATCGAATCACGATTTAATTATTGTTTAATTAGGTAGCAATGATGTATTACTAGATACCGCTCATTGTTTATAATTTTATTGGAGAATAAAATTATTGCTAATTAAATAATAGCCTATAGGGTCACACACATAGAGAACCTAGAGGAATAGTTAATTTAAATTATAGATTTAAATTAATTGATGATTAATTCGAATTTATTATATTAATTAAGTGAGACTTAATTAATTGAAATAAATTCGAATTTGAAGAATTATATTTCTGCCAATAATAATTAAGTGTGACTTAATTATTAATTAAATAATAGAAGCATGTTTTATTATTTAATCCTATGCCTACATGGGTTAGGTTTTTGCTAAAAAGGCCCATTAGCCAATCATTATAAATAGATAATGATAGGTTAAATGGCTTGTACGTTTTTGTATAAACCCTAACAGAAGAGGCAGCATAGGAAGAGGCAGAGAGAATTCGAAACCTATCAAAGGAGGCTAGTACTTCCGTTCCGTGTTCAAGATCGTGAGACGTTCTTGAAGGTGCTCGTGTGGATACCATAGAGGTGCTTTCGAGAGGAAGACACAAATCGTGATAGCAAGGATCTCCGTTGAGTTCGTGGCATTCAAAATCTTAATAGGTATGATTCGATTATCACCATAATCCGTCAATTCTTATACATGATCCTGCGTTTGGGTTCCGAAAATTTTCGTTATATTTACGTTTATCCGCTGCGTTTTATGCCTCGGAACCCAACAACTTCTCCACCATAATCATCCAACATTATACATGGATCCTGCGATTGAGTTTCGATTTTTATTATTTTTACGTTAATTCCGCTGCATTTTCATGCCTAAAACCCTTCAATGACATCAGAGCTACGTGTATAATGAGATGATTTGGTTATGTGTTTAACAGATTTTCAATGTATGTAAGCATATATATGATATGCCATGACTATATATTTATATATATGTTTTATATGATTTTGAATATATGATATTCATGTGTTGTATAATCATGGGATGATTGAAGTATTGCTGTATATATAAGATACATATTTGTTCTTGTTATGGAAATCGTATTCGATAGGAATTCTGAAATGGCTTCGGTAGATTTTCTGAAATCTGTGTCCAGTGTCCGATTTTCGCAAAGAATATGTTTTTTCTGACTGGAATCGTGTCACTGAGCAATACTGACAGTCAGCTTCTCTTTTGTAAGCCGTTTGATGACGTTACAGGCCCCGAAACGGCGCTTTATTATTTTCTGAAATGTATTTGATTTTCTAAAATTTCAAAATTTATTATATATGATTATATGATACGTTTATATAATCTGAGATATATTACATGTGTTATGTGATAACATGGTGAATGGTTATGGCCTAAAGACCCATAGGATAGTGGTTTTGTTTTATGGTTTTGGTTTCTAAATACGACTTGCATGTCGTTTATTAATTATAATTGTTAATCTCGAATGTAACTCAAGTTCTTCTTGTAATTTCATTAGAATAGATTTATTTATTATTCAATGTAATTGTTCAATGGAGACTTGGAAGAAAGAAAGCTAGGAGGCAATCCAGATGATGGAGCAATGAAGAAGATAAAGACGTGTAATAGTGTAGTATTTGAAACCACCATAGATTCGAAAATTCATTACTGATTTGGGAGTAGTTCCATCGATCGCAGATCCCATTGATCTATACTGCGATAATAATGGAGCTATTGCACAGGCTAAAGAACCTAGATCTCACTCCCGAACCAAACATATACTCAGGAGATATCACGTCATTCGAGAGATTAATGAAAGGGGTGACATACACATATGTAAAGTGCACACAAATGATAACATTGCAGACCCACTGACCAAAGGCTTGTCGCAGACGAAGCATGACGGTCACACTAGTTCCATGGGTATTAGATACATGGGTGATTGGCTATAGTGCAAGTGGGAGATTGTTAGTGTAGGTGCCCTAGAGGCAATACAATATTCCTTTTAATAGACCTTTATGTCATTTGATTATTCAATAAACGTATTTATTATGACTTTAATTACTGCGATATATTTGTTAGCATAATAAATGTCCTTAGAATCATGATACACATTGTATAGTTTAAGTACATGACTTGAACTTGAGATTATATAATATATCATATTCTTAAAAGGTCCCTAGTCGAGTATTATTATTATAGGACAATAATAATACATAAATAGACTAGTATGTTGTTTGACTGATAACCACATCTCATTGCTTATAAGTATGGGGATACTAAAGTCAATACATAGGTACATGTAAGAGTACATGATACTGGATAGACCTACAATGAGATTCTTCATGTTTAATAAAGTCATAAGAAAGACTCACAGTGATAATGGTGTAATGATCCTTTGACTTGATATCATTATATTTGTATACGATGATTAATATACTTTGACTACATTAAAAGTTACTTTTGACCGGGTGATGATAAAAGTGGACATCGGGTATATCATGAGTCGTATGAGAAATATGAATGATAGATAAAGGATTTAACCCTCCTATAATTAGGAGAGATATTATTGGCCTCTTGATTGAGTTAGACTATAAAATGCATGGCCGTGCTCAAATAATGATTTGTTTAATAGTCTACTCATGGATCAAGTAAACCCGGATTAAATATTGTAGAGGATGACTAAATACATGCCTCGAGTTTAATATATAATATATATGGTTAAAGGGATTATATTACACAGAAACATTAATCACGAAAGGTTTTATCGAATCACGATTTAATTATTATTTAATTGGGTAGCAATGATGTATTACTAGATACCGCTCATTGTTTATAATTTTATTGGAGAATAAAATTATTGCTAATTAAATAATAGCCTATAGGGTCACACACATAGAGCACTTAGAGGAATAGTTAATTTAAATTATAGATTTAAATTAATTGATGATTATTTGAATTTTATTATATTAATTAAGTGAGACTTAATTAATTGAAATAATATAAATTCGAATTTGAATTTATGCCCTTAATAATTAAGTATGACTTAGTTATTAATTAAATAATAGAAATTCGGTTTTATTATTTAATCCTAAACCTACATGGGTCAGGCTTTGCTGTTATGGGTTGCTGTTATGGGTCTATTAACCAGCCATTATAAATAGATAATGTAGGGTTAATAGGTGATGAGGTTTTTGAGAAAAAAACCCTAGAGGCAGCAGCTACACAGCAAAGGCAGAGCAAGGCAGATTCGAAATCATCAAAGGAGCTAGTACATCCATTCCGTAATCAAGATCGTGAGACGTTCTTGAAGGTCTCGTGTGGATACCATAGAGGTGTTTTCGAGAGGAAGACACAAGTCATGAAAGCTAGGATCTCCGTTGAGTTCGTGTAAGTCAAGACCAGACAAATGTATGATTCCGTTTCACAATAATCAGTCTAGGCTTATACATGATCCTGCGTTAGGGTTCCGAAATTTTCGTTATATTTACGTTTAATCCGCTGCGTTTTATGCCTTGGAACCCTACAATGGCATCAGAGCTACATGTATAAGGGATTGATTTGGTTACGTGTTAACTGTATTTGATGCATATATGCCTGTTTTTGTGACTGCCATGACACTGCTTTACTACTGCCATGCCTTGTTTTGAGACTGCCATGCCTGTTATGAGACTGCCATGCTACTGCAATGTTATAATCTGTTATGGCATGATATGTGTGATGCACTGTATGTATATGATACAAGATACAGTCATACGAAGGTCGTCGGAATCGTTCTGAAGCGTTTGAAAACACAACCGCATAAGATGCAATTTGCTGTGAATAGTGATTCTGCAGTTAATAGTGTTTTTCGACGAAGTCAGAATGGGTCGAATTTACTCTTTCTGGAAAGGGAAAATCACCACGAGCAAAAATCACTGCTTTGCTGTGACCTATGGTGTTTTTTGGCCATTTGACATCGTTAAGGGCCTCAAAAACGCAGTTTTTTGTTTTTAGATCATAATTTTAAATTTTTGAAAATTTTTGATCATGATATATTTGATGCATGATGATATGATTATGCATTCTGGGATTCTAGTAATTGTTATGTGAGCATGGTGCTGGTTGTGGCCTTCTAGACCCTAGATTAATGGTTTTTGGTTTTGGTTTTATAAATACGACTTGCATGTCATTTTCTTCATTCTTGTAATTGTTGAACCTCGAATGTAACTTGAGCTTTCTTATGTAAGTACATTAGCTTAGGTTGTATTCAATTATTCCATGTAATGTAATTGAAGACTGAAGGATGATCCAAGAAGCTAAGAAGGCAGCCATGGATGCAAGAAGAATCAAAGACAAGCAACTGTATTTATATTTTTCCACCACCATAGATTGACTTTGATCCTTTCATTAGCTCGAAAGGATCACATAGGAAACGGGCCATAGCCAAGCACGTTTACATACTGCACTTTACATATTGATGTATGAATGTATGTGTAGAGTAGAAGATGCATGCTTTAATTAGATTAATGATGTATGCATGTATTAGATACGTCACCCATGCCATGCTTGTCATGCTAAACAAGATAAAATCTGTAACGATTGAAGATTTTAAAATTAACAAACGATCATGAGATTCTTGTGTTTATGAAATATGGATTTTTAAAACACGGAATTGAATATGGATTTTGATATCTATAATTGGGATTTTCTGACAAAAACGGATATGCGTATTCGTAAGGCTGATGGGTTTTAAGTGTGACCACTGGTATCCTCCATCTACCTGGGAAATGAATAATTTAAGATGTCAATTTGAAATATTTGGTTCAAGGAAAAATTGAGGATCTCTTCATGATGTGATCATGATCGTCGTAAATTTTCTAAACCCCTAAACAAAATATTAAGTTTAACTCGAATGCTTTCCAATGAATGAACACTCATCGAATCCTAGATCGATTAAGGGAAAGACTGTCAGTGGCAGGGGACTCCTATTTATCCTGGTGAGATGCGAAGAATATAAACGATTATATTCGGCCGTTGTATCATGGGGTCTAACTTAACTGAGTCGTCATAATAAGGTGAAAATAAACGGTTATATTCAACCATTATGAACTTAGAAGCATAGAGTTTGGTTAAAAGTCTATTAGATAGATAAGATCAATCGTTGTTCACCAAACTATCCAAGAGTTATATATGATATAATTGACAACTGTTGTCTACTTAAATAATCATTTTTAAGGACTTCCAGTGGTTGTCTTTGGACATGACGAAATATGGATATTGGCTCACTAGAAAGAATTATGGGATATACTTTCCAAATTAATAGTAAGGGCTATTAATCTGTTAAAAATAGTGGGAGATATATTATGAATGTATCATAATCATTTGAACATAATAAATAACTCAGACAATCTAATGTTTATTTTGTGCTTTTATCATTGTAGATACCAAGTAATGGCAAACAACACAAACACACTATCCGTACGATCAGTCCTTGAGAAGGATAAGTTGACAGGAGGAAACAACTTCCTAGACTGGCAGAGGAATTTGAGAATTGTCCTCAGACAGGAGCGCAAGCTTCATGTCATTGATATTCCTCCGGCAGGTCCCCTTCCTGAGGGCGCTACTGTTGAGGAACGAGTGGCCCACACAAAGGATGAGAATGATGCAAATGATGTTGCATGTCTTATGTTGGTAAGTATGAGTGCTGAGCTTCAAACACAGCATGTGCATATGGATGCATATACTATGAATGAGCACTTGCAAAGCATGTTTGCAGGCCAAACTTGTCAAGAAAGGTTCAACACGAGTAAGTCACTCTTTAATTGCAAACAAGGGGCAAGTGAACCAGTTGGCCCACATGTTCTGAAGATGATTGGTTACATTGAGTACCTTGAAACTTTGGGTTTCCCGATTATTCAGGAAATTGGTATTGACCTAATCATGAATTCTTTGAACAAAAAATTCACCCAGTTTATCATAAACTACAATATGAATGAATTTGACAAAACACCTATTGAATTGTTGGCTATGTTGAGAACATATGAGACCAACATGAAGACGGCTGAACTTGCTCCCATACTGATGGTGGGCAATAAAGGTAAGGCCAAAGGGAAAGGCAAGTGGAAGGGTAAGAAGAAGACTGGTTCTGATTCTACACCCAAGCCAAAGTCAGGTCCCAAACAGGCTTTAAAGCCTAAAGGTGGGATCGCTAAGGGTGAATGTCACTACTGTAAGAAAACTGGTCACTGAAAGAGAAACTGTTCAGTTTACTTGGAGGATCTGAAGAAGAAGAGGGATGAGCAAGCTTCTAATTCAGGTATATATGTTATAGAAGTCAATCTGTCTATTTCTACATCTTGGGTATTGGATACTGGATGTGCTTCTCACATTTGTATAAATGTGCAGGAAATGCAGAGAAGTAGGACATTGACTAAAGGAGAAATGGACCTACGAGTTGGCAACGGAGCAAGAGTTGCTGCTTTAGCTGTAGGAACCTATTATTTATCTTTGCCCTCTGGGCTAGTTTTAGAACTGGAAAATTGTTATTACGTGCCTGCGATTAACAGAAACATTATTTCTGTTTCTTGTTTGGACAAGAAAGGTTTTTCGTTTACAACAAAGGACAACAGTTGCTCTTTTACTTTGAATAATTTAATCTATGGTGTTGCACGTTTGTTTAATGGTTTATATGTTCTTGACTTAGATAATCCTGTCTATAATATAGAAAACAAATGACTTAAAGTTAATGACTCAAATCAAACATACCTCTGGTATTGTCGTCTAGGCCATATAAATGAGAAACGCATATCCAAATTACATAAAGATGGATACTTGGATAAGTTTGATTTTGAATCATACCAAGAATGCGAATCTTGTTTGCTTGGTAAACTGACTAAAGCCTCTTTCACTGGTAAGGGTCAAAGGGCCACTGAACGTCTAGAGTTAATACATAGTGATGTATGTGGCCCAATGCGTGTGATGGCTAGAGGAGGCTACTACTACTTCATAACATTTACTGATGATTTTAGTAGATATGGATATGTATATCTTATGAAGAATAAATCCGATTCTTTTGAAAAGTTCAAAGAATACAAGGCTAAAGTAGAGAAATAAATTGGAGGATGTGCAAGTATTAAAATCTTACGATCTGATCGTGGAGGAGAATACTTGAGCACATAATTTAAAAATTATTTAAAGAAGTGTGGTATTGTATCACAACTCACTCCGCCAGGTACACCTCAATGGAATGGAGTTTTAGAGAGGAGAAATCACACCTTGTTGGACAGGGTGCGATCGATGATGAGTCATGCAGATCTTCCAATTAGTTTCTGGGGTTACGCTCTAGAAACAGCGGCTTTCACACTTAACCGTGTTCCTACTAAGAAGGTTCAAAAGACTCCATATGAGATATGGGAGAAGAAACGGTCAGGCATGAACTTTATGAAAGTTTGGGGATGCAAGGCGTTTGTGAAACATCAAGTATCTGACAAGCTTGGACCTAAATCTGAAGAGTGCAATTTTATGGGATACCCTAAAGAAACAAAGGCGTATTATTTTTATAGTCCTTCTGAGCAGAAAGTGTTTATTGCTCGAGATGCTGTTTTCATGGAAAGAGATTTTGTTTCCAAAAGAAACAGTGGGAGAACTATAGACCTCGATGAAGATCGAGAACCACAAAATAGCATTGAACCTGAAGTGGAACATGAGCAGGATAATGATAATGCTCAACAAACACAGGTTGTTCGTAGAACTGGTAGAATTCGCCATGAGCCAGAGAGATATGGATTTCTCTTGACTCAATGTGGTGATTTGATGCTCATAGATGAAGATGAGTCTCTCACATACCAAGATGCTATGAACAGTCCAGACTCTAAGAGATGGCTAGAAGCCATGAAATCCGAGATGGATTCCATGTACGAAAACCAAGTATGGACTTTGGTTGATCCACCTGAAGGGGTAAAACCCATAGGGTGCAAATGGGTTTTCAAGAAGAAAACTGACATTGATGGAAATGTTCAGACCTATAAAGCAAGGCTGGTTGCAAAAGGTTTCAAACAAATTCATGGTATTGACTATGATGAAACTTTCTCACCAGTGGATATGGTCAAGTCCATAAGGATTTTGCTTGCTATTGCAGCATTCCATGATTATGAAATCCGGCAAATGGATGTCAAAACAGCCTTCCTTAATGGAAGCCTTGAAGATGATGTAGATGTGTATATGACACCACCTGAAGGTTTTGTCAATTCAAGGAATGTTAGCAAGATATGTAAATTACGTCGATCCATTTATGGATTGAAGCAAGCCTCAAGGAGATGGAATATCCGTTTTGATGAAACAGTCAAAGAGTATGGCTTTGTTCAAAACGAAGATGAACCTTGTGTTTACAAAAAGGTTAGTGGGAGCCATGTGGAATTCATAGTACTATATGTTGATGACATACTACTAATGGGGAATGACATACCTTCTCTTAAGGCTGTTAAGATTTGGTCAGGGAGCAACTTCTCTATGAAAGACTTAGGAGATGCATCCCACATTCTAGGAATGAGGATCTATAGGAATAGATCTAGAAGGATGATCGGTCTAAGTCAGAGTACATACATCGATAAGGTTTTGCATCGTTTAGGTATGCAAAATGCAAAAAGGGGATATGTCCCCGTGTCTCAAGGGATAACGATCTCTAAAGATCAGTGTCCGAAATCATTGGATGACAAGGACCGCATGAGTAAGGTTCCATATGCCTCAGCAATTGGATCCATCATGTATGCAATGGTATGTACTCGCCCAGATGTTTCGTATGCTTTAAGCATGACGAGCAGATACCAATCTAATCCAGGTGAAGGTCACTGGACGGCTGTCAAGAATATTCTAAAGTACTTGAAAAGGACTAAAGATTCATTCTTGGTGTATGGAGGAGAGGAGAAACTGGTTGTAAAAGGTTACACCGATGCAAGTTTCCAAACAGACAGGGATGATACTGTATCACAGTCTAGTTTTGTGTTTTGTCTAAACGGAGGTGCTGTAAGTTGGAAGAGTTCAAAGCAAGAAACAGTAGCTGATTCTACAATGGAGGTTGAGTACATTGCAGCTTGTGAAGCAGCAAAGGAAGCTGTTTGGATTCGAAAATTCATTACTGATTTGGGAGTAGTTCCATCGATCGCAGATCCCATTGATCTATACTGCGATAATAATGGAGCTATTGCATAGGCTAAAGAACCTAGATCTCACTCCCGAACCAAACATATACTCAGGAGATATCACCTCATTCGAGAGATTAATGAAAGGGGTGACATACACATATGTAGAGTGCACACAAATGATAACATTACAGACCCACTGACCAAAGGCTTGTCGCAGACGAAGCATGACGGTCACACTAGTTCCATGGGTATTAGATACATGGGTGACTGGCTCTAGTGCAAGTGGGAGATTGTTAGTGTAGGTGCCCTAGAGGCAATACAATGTTCCTTTTAATAGACCTTTATGTCATTTGATTATTCAATAAACGTATTTATTATGACTTTAATTACTGCGATATATTTGTTAGCATAATAAATGTCTTTAGGATACACATTGTATAGTTTAAGTACATGACTTGAACTTGAGATTATATAATATATTATATTCTTAAAAGGTCCCTAGTCGAGTATTATTATTATAGGACAATAATAATACATAAATAGACTAGTATGTTGTTTGACTGATAACCACATCTCATTGCTTATAAGTATGGGGATACTAAAGTCAATACATAGGTACATGTAGGAGTACATGATACTGAATAGACCCACAATGAGATTCTTCATGTTTAATAAAGTCATAAGAAAGACTCACAGTGATAATGGTGTAATGATCCTTTGACTTGAGATCATTATATTTCTATACGATGATTAATATACTTTGACTACATTAAAAGTTATCTTTGACCGGGTGATGATAAAAGTGGACATCGGGTATATCATGAGTCGTATGAGAAATATGAATGATAGATAAAGGATTTAACCCTCCTATAATTAGGAGAGATATTATTGGCCTCTTGATTGAGTTAGACTATAAAATGCATGGCCGTGCTCAAATAATGATTTGTTTAATAGTCTACTCATGGATCAAGTAAACCCGGATTAAATATTGTAGAGGATGACTAAATACATGCCTCGAGTTTAATATATAATATATATGGTTAAAGGGATTATATTACACAGAAACATTAATCACGAAAGGTTTTATCGAATCACGATTTAATTATTATTTAATTGGGTAGCAATGATGTATTACTAGATACCGCTCATTGTTTATAATTTTATTGGAGAATAAAATTATTACTAATTAAATAATAGCCTATAGGGTCACACACATAGAGCACTTAGAGGAATAGTTAATTTAAATTATAGATTTAAATTAATTGATGATTATTTGAATTTTATTATATTAATTAAGTGAGACTTAATTAATTGAAATAATATAAATTCGAATTTGAATTTATGCCCTTAATAATTAAGTATGACTTAGTTATTAATTAAATAATAGAAATTCGGTTTTATTATTTAATCCTAAACCTACATGGGTTAGGCTTTGCTGTTATGGGTCTATTAACCAGCCATTATAAATAGATAATGTAGGGTTAATAGGTGATGAGGTTTTTGAGAAAAAAACCCTAGAGGCAGCAGCTACACAGCAAAGGCAGAGCAAGGCAGATTCGAAATCATCAAAGGAGCTAGTACATCCATTCCGTAATCAAGATCGTGAGACGTTCTTGAAGGTGCTCGTGTGGATACCATAGAGGTGTTTTCGAGAGGAAGACACAAGTCGTGAAAGCTAGGATCTCCGTTGAGTTCGTGTATGTCAAGACCAGACAAAGGTATGATTCCGTTTCACAATAATCAGTCTAGGCTTATACATGATCCTGCGTTAGGGTTCTGAAATTTTCGTTATATTTACGTTTAATACGCTGCGTTTTATGCCTCCGAACCCTACACTATGAACACTCTAGAATCTAAGAGATGGCTGGATGCCATGAAATCTGAGATGGAATCCATGTATACTAATCAAGTTTGGACTTTGGTTGATCCACCTGAAGGGGTAAAACCTATAGGGTTCAAGTGGGTTTTCAAAAAGAAGACCGACATGGATGGTAATGTACAGACCTATAAAGCACGATTGGTGGCATAAGGTTTCAAGCAAATTCATGGTATTGACTATGATGAAACTTTTTCACCAGTGGCTATGGTCAAGTCCATCAGGATTTTGCTTGCTATAGCTGCTTACCATGACTATGAAATCTGGCAAATGGATGTCAAAACCGCTTTCTTAAATGGGAGCCTTGAAGAAGATGTGGATGTGTACATGACACAGCCTGAATGTTTTGTTGATCCAATGGATGCTGAAAATGTATGTAAGTTATGTCGATCCATTTTTGGATTGAAGCAAGCCTCGAGGAGATGGAACATCTGTTTTGATGAAATCGTCAAAGAGTTTGGGTTTATTCAAAATGAAGATGAACCATGTGTTTACAAGAAGGTTACTGGGAGCAATGTGGCATTCCTAGTATTATATGTTAATGATATATTAATAATAGGGAATGACATTCCTTCTTTACAGGCTGTTAAGACTTGGTTGAGTAAGAATTTCTCAATGAAAGACTTAGGCGAAGTGACCTATATTTTAGGTATCAGGATCTATAGAGATAGATCAAGAAGAATGATCATCCTAAGTCAGAGTACATACATTGACAAAGTTTTGTATCGATTTGGGATGCAAGATGCAAAAAGGGGATTTGTCCCGATGTCTCATGGGATATCGATCTCAAAAGATAACAGTCCTAAATCATTGGATGATAAGGACCGTATGAGTAAAGTTCCATATGCTTCAGCAATTGGTAATATAATGTATGAAATGATATGTACTCGTTCTGATGTCTCGTATGCTTTGAGCATGACGAGTAGATACCAGTCTAATCCAGGTGAATGTCATTGGATAACAGTCAAGAATATTCTTAACTACTTGAAGAGGACTAAAGATCAATTTTTGGTATATGGAGGAGAAGATAAGCTGGTTGTAAAAGGTTACACCGACGCTAGTTTCTAGACAAACAAAGATGATTCGATTTCTCAGTCTGGGTTTGTGCTTTGTCTAAATGGAGGTGCTGTAAGCTGGAAAAGTTCGAAGCAAGAGACAGTTATTGATTCTACAATAGAACCTGAGTATATTGATGCTTGTGAAGCACCCAAGGAGGCTGTTTGAGGATGTACTTAAGAGATATCACCTAATTAATGAGATTAATGATCAAGGAGATATACATATATGTAAAGTGCATACTAATAAGAATAATGCAGACCCACTGACTAAGGCCTTGTCGCAGCAGAAGCATGAAGGTCATACCTAATTCCATGGGTATTAAATACATGAGAGATTGACTCTAGTACAAGTAGGAGATTATTAGTATTGTTGTCCTAGAGACAATACTTTTAATGTTTTATTGAAAACAATTATGTTATGTGATTATTTAATTAATATTTATTATGTCTTTATTTACTGCGTCATAAATTGAAAGAATAATAAATGTCCTTGGAATATTAATACATAATATATATCTTTAAGTATGTGACTTAAAAATGAGATTATATGTGTAATAACCCGTATTTCTGAGTTTGGGATTATTATGAATTTTTGGATAAAATTTTTCATTTTTATTAGTGAACAATTTTATCTGAATTATCGCTTGAAGAGGGCTTAAGATATGAAGTCATATTATTAATTTAAGACATAAATGAGTGGATATAAATCACTTTACTCTTCATAAATTCACAATTCCGATAATTCCGATATTAGATTCGTAACGTATATAATATTTCAGTGTATGTAAATCACCTCAGAATTCAGAGAATTGCAACTGTTATGTGGGCCTTAATCTGGTCGTACTTTGTGGAAACGATGTAGGAATATTTATTTGTTTCAAAATAAATATTCGAAGAAGATATTCCTAATCTATGGAATGAATGAACGTATGTATGAATTATCAGAATTCGAAGATTCACAAATTACTTTTTGGCCATTTTAGGGCTATATCAGTACCAAAAATGTGTAGGAATAATTATTTCCTCAGAAATTAGTTTCGAAGCTATATTATTAACCTAGGGAATATATAATCATATGTAGGACTCATCAGAATTCAGAGACGGGTAACTTGAGAATAATTTAGTGATTCATATTTTAAGTTAGTCTATGTAATATACGTAGTACGTTCTCTTTATATTTTATCCGACGAATCGCATCCGAACCCTTTCAAATAAATGTGACAAGGATTAAATAATAATGTATAAGGCATAAAATTGAATGAATTATATTTGGTGGGAAAGAATTTTATTAGAATTCCCGGAACGAGTTAATGAATTAGTTTGTCATCGCGAATCATTACGAGAACAAAAATTGAATCGTTTTCTAATTAATTATTATGGAACCAAGCTTTATTATTACATGGGTTAATTAACTAAAACACTTGGGTTAATTAGTGGATAAAGAGCAAGTGTTGTTGACCAAAGTCAAGAAGACTTCCTTGAGTTACCCTTTGACTTATCCAAGAGCCAAGCTAGTTAAATATCTAATTAATCAAACAAATATCACATAAACACAAAAATCAAAGCAAGCAAACTCCCATGACCAAGAAAAGCTCTCAGCAGCTAGGAAGAGAAAGAGGAGAAGAAATTTCCATGGCCACTAGCTTGTTCATGAGTGCTTAGCTTAAAATCATCACTTCATCATGCCTTTCCATTAGCCACAATCTTTACACAGCTTCTGCACAGATTTTGGCCAGGTAATTCGGAAATCTTAAATACCGATTTTGCTAATGGTTTCTTAATGAAAGTTGCTCTATATGATCTCTAGATTATGCATACAAAAATTCAGTCATTTTAATATATGAGTAGAGAGTTATGGCTATTTTAGTGGAAGGGGTCAGAACAGAAATTTTAGGGCTCCGTTTTGAGTTAATATGAATTGGTTTTGTTGTGATAATGATGATTTTCGAATCAAAACTTTTATGGTAGATTGTGATGATATTCAGGAAGAGCCTGTAGAAATTTCGTAGAAAAATATTTATTTTTCAATTTATGAAAAATGTTTGAGTAAAGATAGAGCAAAAAATAAGAAATCTA
The DNA here is from genome assembly GCA_028671895.1 of Oenanthe sinensis. Lineage (NCBI taxonomy): Eukaryota > Viridiplantae > Streptophyta > Magnoliopsida > Apiales > Apiaceae > Oenanthe > Oenanthe sinensis. The sequence goes on from CM053806.1 coordinate 27,617,939, forward strand.
TTTTTGTTGAACTTTAAGCCTATGATTGGATTAGCTAGAGGGATTAATTAAATCTGAAACTTTTATGTAAAATAATAGGAATATCCAGAATGATCATGGAGAAAGAATTGTGTCATTTCGATTAACGATCATTGAGATATTGTGGTTTTAGTAAAAGAGTTATGTCAAGCTTGGTTGGTCATAGAATGCATAGTTTGTCAATTTGATTTTTGAGATCTTATTACGTAAGCTTGGTTGGCTTAAATAGCTTAAAGTTGATGTATGATGTATTATATGATTGAATGAGGAGTTTGATATTGGTTGTTGGTTGGATTGAAATAGTATAAAAATGGAAAATGTTGAAGTTACAAACGTCGTAATGCCCATTTTGTTTCTGCCGAAACTGTCCAGAAAATCTGGGAAGAATTGTTCTCTGTTCTTGGTAATTTGATGAGATCACTAGATAGTAGTTAGTCTCTAGATCGTTTGAGCGCTAATTTTGCGTCATTTGGAGTTACGAGCCAAAAGTTATGGCCGATTTAGTAGCGGTAGCGCAGAAAATAAAAATCCTGTTTTCCTTGAACTTTGAAGCTGTGATCACCCTAGTTAGGGGATTCCATAAATCATGAAATTATTTTAAATACTAGGAACACCTGAAATTACCTGGGAAAAAAAATTGGATTAAAAGGAGTAAAATCTGATTTATTAAAATTGGTAGAGTGCAAGTCACGTAATTATAAATTACAGAAATGGTAATTCTGGAGCCACTATTTTGGATGAATTGTTCGGATGACTTAACACTATTTCTGGGCTGAGGATTTGCAGGATCTATGTTCTAATCTGAGTCTAGTTTGCGTAACCTCAAACGGTGAGTCAATTGGATTAACGAGCTAGGAGATATAGCTATTTTAGTAAAGGTTGTTCATAACCTACGAATTGCTTAAACATTGAATTTTGGAGAATTGTTTCACCTAGCTAACAACCTTAGCTCGAATTGAAATTTTTATGTCATGTTGTTGGTGGTACAAAGATGATCTCAGAGAAAGATTCATGTCAAATGGATTCATTTCCAATTTATTAAAAATGCTAGAAAATAGGGTGTTGGAGTGAAATGAACATGATGAAAAGTTAAAAAACCATTTTGGATGACGATTTCGAGCAAGTTAGAGGACTTGTCTCGAGTCGGTCAAGTAACGAAAGTTGTTAAGGAATATCATGACTACATGTAGATGTAAAGAATGTGATTAAAAAGCATTGCCAAGATGGTTTTATGAATAGCTAAAGTAGGCCCGAAGAAGTGAAATACCGGGCAATATGTGAAGTAAAATGTATAAACTTAGGATTAACCTAATACATACATACGTGTACTAAAAGTGGGTTCTTATATGATTATAGAATACCCGAAACGTGGGAGGAGTTGGAACAGCATTCCTTGGACTTCAGGCAAGTTTCTAACTTCATCATTTATTTCTATATCAGAATATTGCTAATCCCTGGTGATGCCAGATTTCTTGAAATCTTTGACTTTATAATAAGTTCTTTGATTATAAAGTTTTGTTACGTTTTGGAACTATTCAGCTCGTTGTTGTTGTTGAAAATGCACATTGCCATTTCACCTTAACTGTTTTGTTCCTTTATAACTTGATTATTCTGCTACTCTGAACTTCTCGAAAAGTTAGAGTATGCATGTAACCAGATTGAATATATGTTCTGTGCGTCGAGTTACCATTCAGGGTACTCGATGGTTAACCGGGGATAGTCGAGTATTTTCAATGGTAGTAGGTACTACCAGAATATTTCAATTCAAAAATCTATTTGAGTATTATGAGATGATTAATGAAGATCATCGATTTAATTATTTTCAACCATTCTTTTAATTATTAAATAATTTTTAATTTTTAATTAAATATTATTTAAAAACTCTGAGATCCCGTGTTTCTTTATGAACGAAAGGTTTTCAATTCCATTTTGGATTATTTAAATATTATTTAATATTAATTAAATAATGTGGATCAAGGAAAATAAAATTATTTAATTACAATTATATTCTTTGATTATTTTTAAATAATATTAAATATTATTTAAAATAATTTAAATACTGGGGATCTTTAAAACACAGTGGTTGTTCAATTGTTTTCAGCAAAACAATATTTAAAAATTGTGTGACTCCGATTATATCTAATATCCCAGTTTACTGAGGGTTTAGGGTTAGTATAGAACCCTAATTCTTACTCAAATATTTTGTGAAGTTTTAAAATATAATGGAGCTTCCGGGAAATGCTTTAAATATTATTTTTAATTTAATATTGGTTATTTAATTATTAATAAAATATTCTACAGTTATTTTTGGGTTAACCACCCCACATTAGGGAATGAATCAATAATCCTGACATTCTTCATGTATATACCTGAGTCTTTTGAAACTTATATCTAGCTCCAATTAAATACCATTTATTAAGGTTATTATAAAATATAGTAACGACTCCCCGGGTTGTGTTCTTGAGTCTTTTTGAACAGAGTACCTTGTTTTGTTGATTGGTTGACTAAGAGTCAACCCACACACGACGAGATTACTTACACCAAAGTTCGGAAGTGAATCTATGATCTGATGATTGAAATCCTAGAGAGGATGATCGTTTGTCTAGAAATTTCGGATATACTGTTCCTTCCAGACTGAGCTATGTTATTACATATTCACCAGGGACTGGAGTAAGGTTGCGTAAGAGGTCGAGTGACGCACGACCCAGCGTAATTAAAGGCCCATGAGTTGCCTAGGGTGACGTCCCGATAAGGGGTTGTCCTTCTACTAGTACAGAAAGTGACTGGTTCTTCTATTGTACAATGCGACTGATCATCGCGTACAGTAGGGCGTTGAAAAATCTCCAATCATAGTCCCCTCTTCCAATTGGAATTTGACATTTACACTATAACGAAAGCCAATGTGCTAAGTTAAGAATAGTGTTAATGAGAACTATTGAACATTCATTGGTCCTACACTATAACGAAAGCCATGGTGCTAAGTTAAGAATAGTGTTAATGGGAACTGTTGAACTTTCATTGGTCCTACACTATAACGAAAGCCAAGGTGCTAAGTTACTGATAGTGTTAATGAGAACTGTTGAACTTTTATTGATTATTTCACAGTATATTGAACTTCTTGCTTATTGATGCTCAAATGAATGATACTCTGTGGATGAGGCCATTGTGCTAAGTCACTGATTCGGTCATTCTCAAAATTCTGAACTTAAATTGTGTATTGCAGTAACGTGAACTGCATTCTTATCATGAATATCTTCTTGCATCATGAACTCTGATTCATTTATTGTCGAGATATAACTGGCTATACATCATTAATCATATTGCAAGTTCGATACTTTTATTGTTGAATATCCAGTTCGGATAATTATGGCTATCACCTTTTCTTGAAATATTCTGTTAAATAACTTGCTGAGCATTCTTTGGCTCATTCTTGCTTTTTGTAAACCTTATATCTTGTAGTAAGAGATGACAATGAATTGTCTACCTCGAGTATTACGCAAAGGAACAAGAAGATTCTAGCTTGAACTAGTTAGGTTCATGGCTTCGTCAAATGGTGCAAGAAAGATAGGATTTCAGTTTAGAATCCTAAGACTTATTGTAAAATATGTAATGTAACAATAAACCTTTAAATAATATTTATCTCTAATGTCACATCATATAGAAGTTATATTGGTATTGTGAGATCCTGAGGTTACATTGGTTTGTAATAACTGTTATTATTTTCAGTTCGTTTCCTGAGACTATAACTCGAGTTGTGTATTTGGTTTGGGGTTACTATTTTTGTGTTTAGTTATTATAATTGTTAAAGCAGGGGAGTATTATTGTTGTGGAAATTGGATCGTGACGACCCGGATCCCTGACCCCGGATCTGGGGGTGTCACAATATGAATAGTATTTTATTCCTAAAATTTCCTAGTCAAGTATTATTATTTAAGGATAGTAATAATGCAATAAGACTAGTATGTTTGTTGATAGATGACCACAACTCATTGGTCATAGGTATGATGATACTAAAGTCAAGAACATAAGTGTATGTATCAATACATGACACTGGAAAGACCCACCGTGAGATTCTACATGTTAATAAGTGTCATAAGAAATCTCACAGTGATAATGATGTAATGATCCTCTGACTTGAAATCATTATATTTCTATACGAGAATCAATATACTTTGATTACACTCAAAGTTACCTTCAACCGGGTAATGATAAAGGTGGACATTGGGTATGCTATGAATCATATTGAGAATATGAATGATAGATATAGGATTTAACCCTCCAATTCTAGGAGTGATATTATTGGCTTCTTGATTGAGTGAGACTATGAAATGCATGGCCATGCTCAAATATTGATTTGTTTAAATAGTCTACTCATTGATCAAGGAAACCAAGATTAAACGTTGAAGAGGATGACACTATACATGCCTCGAGTTTGATCTATAATATAAGGTTAAAGGGATTATATTACATTGCACATTATTCACGAAATGTTTAATTGAATCACCAATTATTATTGTTACTTGGGTAGCAATGATGTATTATTAGATACCTCATTGTTTATAATTTTATTATTAGATAATAAAATTATTGCCAACGTAATAATAACCTAAAGGGTCACACACAAAGAACGTCAAAACGGAAGTTTATTTAAATTATGAATATAAATATATTATTGTTTATTCGAATTTAATTATTGAATTAATTAAGTGGGACTTGATTAATTATATTAGAATTCAGATTTAATAAGTATTATTATTATTATTCAAATTTAATTATTGAATTAATTAAGTAGGACTTGATTAATTATATTAGAATACAGATTTAATAACAATAATAACCCAAAGTCATAATGGGTTTTGGAAACCACATGGATTAGGGTTAGACCCAAAATCTCTTTCTCCCCTATATATATATAATGATGTATAGTATTATGGTTTAATCATCAGATTTCGTTTTTAGAGAAAAAACCCTAGCTGCTCAACATCAAGAGAGGCTAGAGAAAGAGAGAGAGAAAGAGAGATAGAGAGAGAGAGAGAAATAATTCGGCTAGTACCGACTCCGGTGATCGTAGGATAATCGGGCGTTCGTGTGGACTTCTTTGGACAGCAGATCTTTGCAACAAAGGGCTGCTGTGATTCATCTTTTCCGGACCTCCATTAAACAGCATACAAAAAGATTTGTTAAGGTACAAACTTCTTCACCATAATCATCAAACGTTATACATGGATTCTGCGATTGAGATTCGATTTTTATTATTTTTATGTTAATTTGGCTGCATTTTCATGCCCGAAACCCTTCAATATGTTAGTCCAATCAAGGGAAGAAAACACTCTTTGTCACCTACAAATGCATCTAGTTCAGGCAGCACTAACTAAACTAGAAATCAAAACCAGAAAAAAGAAATTGTGCATGATAGGGTGATTAGGACTGTTAAGAGGCAAAATGAATTTCATGCAACTAAGCAAAAAGGACCCACTAGTTTGGGTACCAAAGAAAACTTTTTATGTTTTTGATTGCAGGGCACATGTAAGAAAAAAAGGTTATGTGGATCTTGGACAATGGATGCTCAAGACACATGACTGGTGACGAAACCATATTGTCACAGTTTAAGGAAAAAGTTGGCCCAATGGTGACCTTTGGAGACAACACTATCGGTTTCACTATGGGATATGACAAATTGATTCATGGAAATGTTTTCATTGAAGATGTAGCCTTGGTAAATGGTTTGAAGCACAATCTGTTAAGCATCATTCAATTTTGTAACAAATATTTGAAGGTGGAGTTTGAAAAGGAAATGTGCCTCATATCACACAAAAAACCAAGGAAATTGCACTTTGTGGAGTAGGGAAAGGAATCCTGTTTGTAGTTGGTTTGAATTCTGTAAACAAGGATAAAATCTGTTGTTTCTACGCCAAAGCCTCAGAAAAATAAAGTTGTCTTTAGCACAAAAGACTATCTCATCTAAACTTCAAGAATATTAATTCTCTAGTAAAAGGAGAATTAGTGAAAGACTTGCCTTCACTTGAGTTCTGCATTGAAGGATTGTGTGAGGCATGTCAAAAAGGAAAAATGAAGAGGTCAAATCACAGAAGCAAGTGAATTAGCTCAATCGCATTGCTACATCAATTGATTCATATGGATCTCTTTGGTCGTGTGAATGTCATGTCTATGTCCAAAAAGAGATATGTACTAGTCACAGTGGATGACTTCTCCAAATACACATGGGTGGAATTTATGCTTTCAAAAGATTAAGTTCCTAAAATTATTATTGAAAATTTGAGAAGACTGAAAAAAGGCCCAACACCTGTTGTGGTTATAAGGAGTGATAATGGTACAGAGTTAAAAAATGTTACATTAAATGAATTCTATAAAGAAAATGGAATCACTCACCAGTTCTCAGCTCCAAGGACTCATCAATAGAATGGAGTTGTTGAAAGGAAAAAACATGACTCTAACTGAAGCTGCAAGGACCATGTTAGAAGAAGCCTACATACCAATAAGTTTTTGGGTTGGAGCTGTTAGCACTGCATTCTCTACACAAAATAGAGCACTCACCACAAAACCTGTTGGAAAGACTCCCTACCGCATCATGACAAACAAAAAGCCTTTAGTTAAACATATGCATGTGTTTGGAGCAAAATATTTTTTCTTAAGGAAAATACTGATCAACTTGGCAAGTTTGATGCCAAGGCATATGAAAACATTTTCATGGGATATTCTCTGGACAAGACAACATACAGAGTCTATCTGATTGATCATCAAAAAGTAATGAAAAGTACAAATGTTACTGTCCTAGTGTTTTAGGGAACCACTAGGACATTCTTAGAGCATCCATTTACTCGAATTGCCTTAAATTTTAGTTTAGGACATTGTTAGACTTTCTCTTAATTATTTTAATCAAATCGACAGATTGTACATTGCCACAATGATAAGGTTAAAATATGTACTATATCAAAGTGCAGGCTAAAGTGTGAAATCCAAACTATGTTTCATGATCCTCAGTGAGCCGCCTAGTTGGTTAGTAAAGTCTGCACTACTAAAAAAGTAGAAAGAATTCAAGAATACATACGAGTTGCTAATGGGTGGAGAAAGGATCCACTGAAGAAGAACATTTAAACTTTCACATGTAACTGTTATGTATTAACTACTCAATACAGATAACCACCGTGTTAGAGGATAACACCCTCAGAATTTATATATGTAAAGATTTATTTCACGAGCCGATTGGTTGCATGTTTTTATTTTTTTGACATTAAAATTTATAATCTCCAAAAAAACTTAAAAGTTCAAATGTATCGTATTCAGCCCCTTCGGATTAAGAAGATCCAAGGCTAAAAGAGTTGCCATAGTATATAATATACCAAGTCTTGTTATTACGGTCCAAGATAAATCGTGTCTATTGTTTAGTTATTTTATTTTGCAGATGTTATTTATTTGTTTCACTCTAAGATAAATCGATAGTGGGTATGTTATAAATACTCCTTCTCTTATAATAAGTATGACTTGGACTATAATAAAAAAAAATTGGAATTCAGAAAGGAATTCTAATAGTGAAATGGATGGCAAAATAATCCGATCTGACGGATACTCGATCCATTTCGACCCGATTGGATTTTACCGAACCTGAAATTTTGGATTTGAATTTCAGATGTACCGAACCGAAACCCGATCCAAACCCGAAACCCGATAAAACCCTATATATTTATATATATAATATTATAAATATAGTTTATTATATATAATATAATTAGATATATGATAAATAATTTATATATGTTCATTTTATTTTTTTCATTTTTACTCGATAGTCAATACTAAATAGTGAACTAGTTCTTTATTTTATCAACGTAAAATAGATTTTACTAGTACTATATTATAAAAAAAAACTTTTATTTTTATCAGTATCCGAACTATTAACCAGTTATTAATTTTATATTAATGACAAATTAATATCACAATTCGTATAATATATTATATTTAACTATTTTTTGAAATTTAATCATTTTTAATTTATAAATGTAATTATTGTTGTCTGCGTGTGTTGATTATATTGAACTTGATTACATATTTCTGTAAATGTTTGGATATCAGAAAAAACCCGATGGATTTAGATTTGGATAATCCAAAAATATTTGGATTTGAATTTCACTAAAACCCGATCAAACTCGATCAAACCCGACCCGTTGTCATCCCTATATGTAGATCCATTAAGGATCGCATCATTCCGAACCAAAATAAAATCACTTGCGTGATAATATTTTATTTTCTTTCTTTATACTCCATACTTTAAATTAATTACTATAAATTTGAAATTTAAAAAATAAAAATAATTTAGAAGAATAAACTCAAAATTTTAAAATAATAAATAAGCTATTAAACTGCACCTTCCAGTTTATCTATTTGTAAGAGAATCTCTTAAGTCACTTGTTAGTGGACTTTTTGTCCACTATATACGTTCCAATTCGACTTAAATTGATCGCTTTTACCCAAGTATGTAGTGTCTTTTGATGTGTTTTGTGTCCTTGGTGTGCAGATTACCGTTCGAAGCAGGTTTGAGGAATAATTGCATAATTCGGTGGTATATGAGCTGGGATTTCAAATGAGGGAGATCACGGCTTGAGTTGAGACCAAGAGAGGGCAAGACAAGTCGTTAAAAGAGCACACGGACAAGAAAATCAGCTGCTAGACAGAAGCTGCAGGCGCGCCCGCGCCTCACCTAGCGCGCCCGCGCCTCACCAAGCGCGCTCGCGCTTCAACAGGAAAGTGCAAGGGCGCCCGCTCTTCATCAAGCGCGCCCGCGCCCCAGTCGAATTTAAATTATGTCTTCTGCAGTTTGGTTAGCTTTGAAGGCCCAGCAAGAAGCAGGCCCGTGGATATTTGGTTTTTATGTAACCTAGTGGAAAAACTTAGCGATTATTAGTATCGTATCTTAAGAAGTAGTAGTACTTTATGAGCCACCAAGGAAGAGAATTAGGTCATCAAGCCATCTTGGGTGATTTAGTTCGAACTATTTCTTTTGCAATTTTCTACCACGTGGATGATCGGTTGTTTCATACACTCTTGCAATTAATATCAATATCTTATTTATAATTGGTTGTCTACTATGTTTTCAATTGAACCCATGATGGCGGATAGTCCAATTATGGGCTAAGCGTTGTCATGGGATTTTAATGGATTTTTCTATCGATTCTAGATATTGATTGTTTTTAAGCCTACGTGTGTGATTGTTATGGATATCCTAGTATGGTTAAGCTTATTCATTGTAAATGCGTCGCGAACATTTATGATTGTTTGTTAAATCCTCGTGAATGCGAAAGTGGATCTAGGGTTTAGAACATACCATGCTATCATAGGTTTTTGCATGTTAACAGCATGTATTAATTTGTGGTGTAATTCTAACCGTCTTACACTGACTATGTGATTTTATGGATACTTGTGCTTAAGCCATTATGTTTTCAATTTCTATAGACATATAGGGACTAAGCATAATGGTTGACTATTTGACTTCTATCAATTGTGGATGTTCATTAGGATGGTATGCGTATAACGAAAGTTGGCGTTTATCAGTTTTGAGGGTCTGATCAGTTATCATCACTTTCACATGCTAGGTTGAAAAGGCATAAGATTCTAGATGAGATAGTTAATGAAGTTGAAATCCCATGTTTGTTTCATATAAGTAATTCGTTAAGTTTTAATTATTAGTATAATCAAACACCAAATTGTTCATTTTCTTAGCAGTGAAACATAACTATATTATGGTGTATAAGTGAACTAAACGTAAGCAAGTCGAGTCTCTGTGGGAAAGTATCCTACTTATTTCTGTATTACTTGTGACCACGTTCTCTTGCGTGAATAAAGTGTGAACAAGTTTTTGGCGCCGCTGCCGGGGACTCGGTTCATTATTGTGTTTAGTTAATGTGCTTATCATCAGTGGTCGTTAGATATCAATGACTGGGAATTGTTACTAATCATTCTTGTTTGTTCCGTGATTTCAGATAATTGTTCGTGTATGCGTACGCGTTCTCAATCGAGTAAGGAAAAACTGGAAGAAGACTTAGACGAAGAGAGGGGAATTGCAGTTCCAGAAATTGAGCCAGAATTAGTGATGGGGGATCCAGTGAAAGCTCTATGGGACTATTCCCAGCCGAAAATCAATGACATTCAGTCAAGCATTGTTAGGCCGGCTATTGCGGCTAATAATTTCGAAATCAAACCGGGCACAATTCAAATGGTTCAGAATTCTGTGCAGTTTGGGGGTTCACCTGCTGAGGACCCTAATATGCATGTCAGAGACTTCATCGAGATCTGTGATACCTTCAAAACTAACGGGGTTTCTGAAGATGCTATAAAGCTGAGGCTATTTCCATTCTCTCTACGAGACAAGGCAAAGAGCTGGTTGTACTCACTGCCAGCAGGGTCTATAACTACTTGGGAAGATCTCGCACAAAAGTTTCTAACTAAATTCTTTCCTATGGCTAAGACGACAGCCATGAGGAACGTTCTTACACAGTTCAATCAACATTCTGGAGAAACGTTGTGTGAGGCTTGGGAAAGGTATAAAGAAATGCTTCGAAAGTGTCCCCATCATGGGATGCCAGATTGGATGGTCATTAACGGTTTCTATAATGGGTTGAATCATTCACGACCTATGCTTGATGCAGCATCTGGAGGAGCTCTTTGGGCCAAGAGCTATGAAGAAGCTTATGACTTGATTGAAATGATGGCTGCTAACGAGTATCAGAATCCTACTCAGCGATTGCCACATAGTAAAATAGCAGGCGTTTTTGAAGTGGACGCTGCCACGGCTATAACAGCTCAGCTACAGGCTCTATCTATGAAGGTGGATGAATTGTCCAAGGCAGGGATTCAGCAAGTCGCTATGGTTTGTGACTTGTGTGCAGGTGCTCATGAGACAACTCAGTGTGCTATTTCTAGCGATTCGGCGCATTTTGTCAGCAACTTTCAGAGGCCTACACAACCAGCACCTAATACATATCACCCCAACAACAAGAACCATCCTAACTTCAGTTGGAGCAACAATCAGAATGCCATGCCACAACCATCGCAAGGTCAGCAATTCGGACCAAGACCTTTCAACAATTCTGGTCCTCAACAATCTTATGCACCAAGGCAATCATACAACCCTCCTGGTTTCCATCAACCACCTCAAGGAGGACAAGGGAATTCGAATGAAAAGTCAGAGATGGAGGAATTGAGAATGATGTATAAGAGTCAAGCTGTAACTCTGAAAACGTTGGAAAACCAAATTGGTCAACTAGCAAGTGCTCTTCTAAACAGACCTCAAGGGCAGTTACCAAGTGACACAGAGGCTAATCCAGGCAAGAAAGAAACCAAGGAACAGATACACGCTATTACATTGCATTCTGGAAGGGTTACGAACAATCAGGGGGTCGAAATTCCACAAAACGAAGAACATCAGCATTCTGAGCAGGATGTGGAGAGCGGGCGCGCTTCCTTAGGCGCGGGCGCGCCACCCCTCACTGCCGAAGTGGAAATTCCTGCAGAAAATGTTGTGCAGGGGAAGCCGATCATAAAAAAAATGAGTAATTCAGAGGAGAAAAGCAGTGCAGAGAAAGAGAGTGATAACAAGGAAGTATTTCCTCCTCCACTATTCCCTAAAAGACTTCAGAAGCAGAAATCGGACAAACAGTTTGCTAAATTCATGGAAGTTTTCAAGAAACTACACATCAACTTACCTTTTGCTGAAGCACTGGAACAAATGCCAAGCTATGCCAAATTCATGAAAGGCATTCTGTCGAGGAAACTGAAGCTAGAGGAATTAAACACCGTTGCTTTGACGGAAGAGTGTAGTGCAGTATTACAGCAGAAGTTGCCACCAAAGTTGAAGGATCCTGGTAGTTTCACTATACCATGCATAATTGGGAATTTGTCGTTCGACAAATGTTTGTGCGATTTGGGAGCGAGCATCAACCTCATGCCATACTCTGTATTCTTACAACTTGGCCTTCCTGAGCCAAAGCCGACCAACATGTCACTGTAGTTGGCGGATCGTTCAATCACATATCCGTGAGGAATTGTCGAAGATGTTTTGGTGAAAGTCGACAAGCTAATCTTTCCAGCAGATTTTGTCATCCTAGATTTTGAAGAAGACAAGAAGATCCCTATCATTCTTGGTAGACCATTCTTGGCAACGAGAAAGACGTTGATTGACGTACAGAAGGGGGAACTCACCATGAGGGTGCACGATCAGAATGTCACATTCAATTTGCTCAAAGCAATGCAATTTCCAACAGAAGATGAAAAATGCTTTAAAGTAGACATAGTGGAATCTGCTGTGCAAGCAAAAATTGAACACATGCTCATGACTGATACTCTGGAACAGGCTTTAAGTGGGGACTCTACATTTGAAGAGGATGAGGTTGAAGAACAAGTACAGTTTCTGAATGCTTCCCCTTGGCAACGAAAGTTCGAGAGACCAGTGGAATCTTTGGGTTTATCTGAGTTGAGAGAATCACATCAGCGGTTGAAACCATCTATCGAGGAAGCACCGACGCTAGAGCTCAAACCATTACCTGATCACTTAAGGTATGCTTCTCTTGGGGAATCATCTACTTTGCCTGTGATTATTGCTGCTAACCTTACAGGTCCTGAAGAAGAAAAGCTGTTGAGGGTTCTCAGGGAATTCAAATCATCCATTGGTTGAACTATTGCAGACATCAAAAGAATCAGCCCTATCTATTGCCAGCATAAGATTCCGCTGGAGGAAGGAAGTAAGCCAACAATGGAACATCAGAGACGGCTAAATCCACTCATGAAGGAAGTAGTGAAGAAGGAAAGTATCAAGTGGTTGGACGCAGGGATTATCTATCCTATTTCTGACAGTGCTTGGGTGAGTCTAGTTCAATGTGTGCCGAAGAAAGGAGGCATGACTGTGGTAACTAATGAGAAGAATGAACTCATTCCTACACGGACAGTTAATGGTTGGAGAATTTGCATGGACTACCGGAAGTTGAACAAAGCTACTAGGAAGGATCACTTTCCTCTTCCTTTCATTCATCAGATGCTAGACCGACTCGTCGGCCATGAGTACTAATGCCTTCTGGATGGATATTCGGGTTACAATCAGATCTGTATTGCTCCAGGAGATCAGGAGAAGACGACATTTACATGTCCGTTTGGTACCTTCACTTTTTGAAGGGTTTCTTTTGGGTTATGTGGTGCACCTGGCACTTTTCAGAGGTGCATGATGGCAATTTTTTCAGACATGATTGGTAAGACAGTGGAAGTCTTCATGGATGACTTTTCAGTATTTGGGTCTTCTTTCGACAAGTGTCTACACAATCTTAGCATGGTTCTGAAAAGATGCGTGGAGACTAATCTAGTCCTCAACAGGGAGAAGTGCCATTTCATGGTACAAGAGGGAACTATTCTTGGACACAAGGTGTCACATCGAGGCCTGGAAGTGGATAAAGCCAAAATAGAGACCATTGAAAACCTTCCACCTCCCAATTCAGTAAGAGGAATTCGTAGTTTCCTCGGTCACGCAGGTTTCTACAGAAGATTCATCAAGGACTTCTCCAAAATTTCCAAACCTTTGTGTAAGCTATTGGAGAAGGATATTCCCTTCAAATTTGATGATGATTGTTTGACAGCTTTTGAGACATTGAAGAAGAAGTTGATTTCAACACCAGTGATCATTGCTCCAGATTGGACTGAACCATTTGCTATGATGTGTGATGCTAGCGATTTTGCAGTAGGGACTGTTCTTGGCCAAAAAAAAGATAAGATTTTTCATGTTATCTACTATGCGAGCAAGACACTCAATGATGCGCAATTGAATTACACAACAACGGAGAAGGAGCTGTTAGCCATTGTATATGGCTTTGAAAAATTCAGATCATACTTGCTTGGTACGAAAGTAACGGTGTATACTGACCACGCAGCTATTAGATATCTTCTCTTCAAGAAGGATTCTAAACCCCGCTTGATTCGATGGGTTCTTCTGCTACAAGAATTTGACGTGGAGATCAAAGTTAGAAAGGGGACAGAAAATCAAGTAGCTGATCACCTCTCACGGTTGGAAGATCTTGGTAAATCATCACAAGACAGTACTCTCATCAATGAATCCTTTCCGGATGAATAGCTGTTTGGAATACAAGAAGAAGAACCATGGTATGCTGATATTGTGAATTATCTTGTGAGTCAAATTGTTTCACCCGAGTTGTCTTCAGCCCAAAGGAAGAAATTCATGCATGACGTCAAGTGGTTTCATTGGGACGAGCCATTTCTGTTTAAACAAGGGGCTGATCAGGTTATCAGAAGGTGTGTACCATATAGTGAAACAGAAGCTATTCTGAGGGATTATCATGCCACAGCTTATGGAGGCCATTATGGGGGTGAAAAGACAGCGACTCGTATTCTGCAGGCAGGCTTTTATTAGCCATCACTCTTCAAGGATGCTCATCAGTTTGTAACCAGGTGTGATCGTTGCCAGCGAGTAGGCAACATTTCGAGAAGGGATGAGATGCCCCTTAATGTGATGCTAGAGGTAGAAATTTTTGATGTGTGGGGAATCGACTTCATGGGCCCATTCATTTCATCATGCAATAACCAATACATCTTGCTAGCTGTGGATTACGTCTCTAAATGGGTTGAGGTCAAGGCACTCCCAACTAATGATGCCAATGTAGTGCTCAATTTCCTTCACAAGAAAATTTTCACCAGATTTGGGACTCCAAGAGTCATTATTAGTGATGAGGGTTCTCACTTTTGCAATCGGAAGTTCACTAATCTGATGGCAAGATTCAACATCAACCATCGGGTGGCGAAAGCATACCACCCTCAAACCAATGGCCAAGTTGAAGTATCAAACCGTGGATCAAACGCATTCTGGAAAAGGTGGTAAGTCCTTCTCGTAAGGATTGGTCATTAAAACTGGATGAAGCCGTGTGGGCTTATCGAACCGCGTTCAAAACACCTTTGGGTATGTCACCATATCAACTTGTCTATGGGAAAGCTTGTCATCTGCCAGTGGAACTGGAACACAAGGCTTATTGGGCATTGCAGAAGTTGAATTTCGATTGTAAAGCCGCGGGGGAAAAACGGCTGGTGCAGATAAATGAGATGGATGAGTTTCGTCTACAAGCTTATGAAAATAACAAGCTATACAAGGAGAAAGTGAAAAGATGGCATGATCGTCGGTTGCTAACAAAGGTATTTGTTCCTGGTCAGTCAGTTTTATTATTTAACTCTCGTCTGCGATTGTTTCCTGGAAAACTTAAGTCAAGGTGGTCAGGACCTTTTATTGTGAAGACGGTGTTTCCACACGGAGCTGTGGAAATTTTTGAAAAGATACCAGATAAAGCGTTTAAAGTCAATGGTCAGAGATTGAAGCCTTATGTGGGAGAAAGAATAAATCGCGAAGCTGAAATCGCGATTCTGTCTACCTTGGAATGAGGACCTGAAATCACGTCCGGCTAAATGACGCTAACGACAGTTTGAATGGCTCTACAAAAAAAAAATTAACAGTAGCCCTAGGAGCGGGCGCGCTCCAAGAGGCGCGGGCGCGCCTGGTGCCGCTGTTAGAAAAAAAAGAAGTAAAAACAAGACATAAATCATTCACAAACCCGAATCAAGCCCATTTAGCTCCTTTTTAAAGCCTTTTAACATACCCTAACCCTAATCCCCACATTCAATACTCCCAAATACTTATTCTTGTCCTTTAAATCCTATTCTACCAAGATCTCTACATCTCACCTATACACACAACTATACACACATCTACAAATCAATACATGGCACCCGAAAGAGCTAGGCGAGCAGGTACTTCCAGTACTTCTTCTTCGAGTGGGGGAGTCCTTCCTCAGTTCAATTCACCGGAGGCTCAAGCTGAATTTGCGCGTTTAATGACCAAATCTGTGGTCAAGGAGAGAGGCTTTACTCCGGGTGTTCTTGATGGGGCTTTGCTTGCGATGATTGATGAGCGCGGTTGGGAAACCGTGTGTGAGGCTGCGGAGGCAATACCATTGAGTATTGTTAGGGAGTTTTATGCTAATGCCAAGCAGGAGAAAAATGGGTATTCTACAGTCCGAGGGTATGTGGTGGACTATACTCCTGCCGCTATTACCAAGGTTTTGCAATTGCCGGCACCGCAGGCAGGTGCGGAAGATTTTGAGTTGAAAACTCGTGAGGAGGTTAACCTTGAGGCCATTCTACGAGATATGACAGTTCCAGGCACTAATTGGAAGCGCAAGGTGGGCTCTACTGAGCCGGTTACCTTCTCAGCTATGGCATTGAACCCGTATGCTAAGGCCTGGAACCTGTTTCTGTGTGCTAATATTGTGCCATCGTCGCATACTCATGAGGTGACAATGGATCGAGCCATTTTGTTGTGGGGAATTCTAAGCGGGAAATACATCGACCTAAGCTCCCTTATCTACAGGCACATGATCAGATTCTTGCAGGGCAGTACCACTGGCGCGATTCCTTATGGCTCAGTGGTTGTTCGTCTGTGTGTTGATGTGGGTATTCACTGGCCGGCAGAGGAGCAGTTGCAACTACCTGCAAGCACTATTGATACGGCGGCGATAGCCAGGCTTCCTGAATGGGACGGTGGTGTACCCCATGCCAGAGGTTTAGGGTATATTGTGGGTGGTGAAGTACCACCTCGACAGCAGAGGGAGGCTAGGGCTGGATCTTCTAGGGCACAGCGTGAGGTGGCTAGTGCTGGCATAGGTGAGGCTCATTTTAGACAGTTGGCGCGGCGGATGGACGCAGTTGATGACAGGCAGGGCCGGTTTGCTGCTGACCTGACTCAGGCTCTCGGTGCAACTTTTCTAGCTACTGGTGTACATGTAGATTGGCCTATTTATGGAGCTGGCACCGTGTATCCACCACTTGATTCACCCGAGGAGGGTAACTCTGCTGACGATTGAGGTATTTCTGCACACTTTCTTTGTTTCTTGCCTTCAATGGGGACATTGAATATTTTAAGTTTGGGGGTGGGAAATGGAGATTGTAGTTAGATGCATATAGGACATGTAGTAGTAGTGTTTTTCATGCATTTTGTTTTACTTGTCCATATAGAGCAATTTGTTTGCATTTTTTTTTGTGTTCTGTTTACCATGTGAGTCCATTTTAGTTGCATTTCATAGCATGCATATTCATGATCCCTTAGGACGAGCTAATTCTGATTGTTAAGTCGAGGTCAAATTGTGTGTGGTATTGATGAGCAGAGGGATGATTTACAGTCCTTATGAAATTGAGTTGCATGTTTCACAAGCACATCTTTGCACAGTCTCATCGGTTGCTTTTGGGCTAGGTTGAGTCATGCCTGTTTAGTTGTTTTAGATTTAATCGCCTGTTTATATCTAGAATGTTTGTTATTCCCTTGATAATGTAAGGACGCTAAAGTATAAGTTTGGGAAAAACCAGGGATTCATGCTAATTGTTAATAGTTGTCGAGAATGGCTAGGCGTCAAATGGCTAGTAGCCGGCTCATATTTTTATGAGTAATCTAGGGTTGGAAGTGAGAATTCTCATTCCAGATTTTATTTATTAAAAAAACAAAAAAAAGAGTCGTGTGAATAATTTGAAGGCAAAATTAACCAGGGTGAGCTCTTTAATACTCGAGCAATTAAGTTCGCGGGGACTTTGCGCCTAGTGGCCTAAGGCTTTTTATGGTCTGGGACTCATTGACCTAACGCTCGCTACATGGGTATTATTGTATAAGCCTTTAGGGGTCTCATCCATTGCACGGTTAAGTAAGCCTATGTATTGGGTTATGTGTCGTAGTGGTTGTTAGCAATAAAGTATGGTTCCCTGTCTAACTCAAATGAATTACGGAGGTGTTTGCATGTTATGGAGTGTTTATCGCTCATTCTATTTATAAACATGTGATTGTCTTGGCGAAAAATAGGTATGATTTTAGTCTAGTGTAAGAGTATATTTGATGAGCATCGCACACACCCACGTTTCTGTTCATGTAGCATCGGTATACGGGGGCTTGGTCGAGCTCTGTTCGGATGTATTGCATCTCTTTGAGGTTCTGGCTTGTCAATTGGTTTTGGTGAGTTCGAGGGGGTCATTGCATTTTCATAGTAGTTGCATTCATGCATTGCATTGCATTAGATTGTTTAGAGTCTGTTTATGCTTGGGGACAAGCATCGGTTTAAGTTTGGGGATGTGTTAGTGGACTTTTTGTCCACTATATACGTTCCAATTCGACTTAAATTGTTCGCTTTTACCTAAGTATGTAGTGTCTTTTGATGTGTTTTGTGTCCTTGGTGTGCAGATTACCGTTCGAAGCAGGTTTGGGGAATAATTGCATAATTCGGTGGTATATGAGCTGAGATTTCAAATGAGGGAGATCACGGCTTGAGTTGAGACCAAGAGAGGGCAAGACAAGTCGTTAAAAGAGCACACGGACAAGAAAATCAGCTGCTAGACAGAAGCTGCAAGCGCGCCCACGCCTCACCAAGCGCGTCTGCGCCTCACCAAGCGCGCCCGTGCCCCAGTCGAATTTAAATTATGTCTTCTGCAGTTTGGTTAGCTTTGAAGGCCCAGCAAGAAGCAGGCCCGTGGATATTTGGTTTTTATGTAACCTAGTGGCCCGTGGAACATTTATGATTGTTTGTTAAATCCTCGTGAATGCGAAAGTGGATCTAGGGTTTAGAACATACCATGCTAGCATAGGTTTTTGCATGTTAACAGCATGTATTAATTTGTGGTGTAATTCTAATCGTCTTGCACTGACTATGTGATTTTATGGATACTTGTGCTTAAGCCATTATGTTTTCAATTTCTATAGACATATAGGAACTAAGCATAGTGGTTGACTATTTGATTTCTATCAATTGTGGATGTTCATTAGGATGGTATGCGTACAACGAAAGTTGGCGTTTATCAGTTTTGAGGGTCTGATCAGTAATTCATTAAGTTTTAATCATTAGTATAATCAAACACCAAATTGTTCATTTTCTTAGCAGTGAAACATAACTATATTCTGGTGTATAAATGAACTAAACGTAAGCAAGTCGAGTCTCTGTGGGAACGTATCCTACTTATTTCTGTATTACTTGTGACCACGTTCTCTTGCGTGAATAAAGTGTGAACATCACTATGTATTTGTAGAGTGTTGAATACAAATACACTTAATTGTAACTTTTTTTTATTTGTATTCAAAACTCTAGTTTTTGAATAACAGATAAAATATAAAATAGTAAAGTTGTGCAGAAAATAAAAAACATAACACCAATATTAAAATTACTAGTGCATTGATTTAATCCACCAGAAGCATTTTTGGTCTTAGAAATCGAAGTCTAAAAATCAACTTGTTTTTTACAAAGTAGAAATATAATTTATTCTTACAATGTTTTCTTCACAGCTCTTGAAAAAATTATATTCTAATATGAGAATTGTAAAATTGTTTTCTATATTGTTACTACACTTGTTTATATAACACAATTAAATTTATATAATTCCAGTCAAATGATAGAACAATAATTCCCAAAACAAGAATTCTACTTCTTCTCACTTTCTCTTTTGCATTGTGTAATTTGGGAATATTTTTGTCCTTACATTCTACAAAGAAAGGCAGTTCCTCCTAGAGTTTTCTTAATCGATGACAATGTGACTGTCTTCTAGTGTTGTCTTCATTCTACCAAGATTCTTATTCTCCATGATAGGTTGTTGTCAATTGATAATATTTTGCTAAGCATATCAACCGATAACTTCCGGCATCCATCGATTAATCTGTTGTATCCATTGATTGATAAATTTTGACTTATCGATTGATAGTTGATTATCAATTAATATATCAATCAGTGGTTCTTCTTATCCATTGATGGCCTTCATAATCTGACTTTGGCCTTCGTCCGTTGAGTCTTTATTCATTGAGCCTTTTTATCTATCGATCATTCTTTACTTGTATAATCTACCTCTCTTTAAATATTTACAATTAACAATCTGACATATACATCTATTAATGACCAATATCCAGTGACTCTAAGCATCAATCGACTCAAAACTACTTATCCATCGACCAAACAACATAACGATAAATAAATGACTAAGACAACTATTGTTCATAACAATCCATATTATTAATGTTTTTGCTAAACAACAATCCATATTATTAGTTGATTAACATAGAATTATCAATTGATAATTGGTTTCCTAATTAATGAATATTTATAGAACACATGCCAACTGATCAATTACAAATTTAAATTACAAGTTTATGACTCAAAGTTTTATGTTATCATCAAAACTACATAATTTCTAACATTACCTTATACTCGCGGACCTATCAAAGACTATTTGTTGTTCTATTTTCTTGAGTGTCTAGTCAATTATATTTATATACTATAAAATATTACTTGTTACTATAATATTAATATACCCCCCCCCAATCCGGGGTTAGGGATCTGGTCGTCACGTGAAAATCCTCAATATAAAATCATCTGTTTAATAATATTTTAAACTGCCTGTAGTCATTCAATATCTGAAATCTACAGCTACGACCCCAATTACCAAGATCTTTTAGGTTATAGTTCAAGAAACAAGAATCCAAATATCAATTATTACAAATATCAATAAATCAAACCAAATCACGGTTGTGACCCCATCCATAAAATTCCTCAAATATTCATAGTCTTAGAACAATTTCCCAATATATCACAATTGATTTCAACAATCTCTTTACACAAATCTTATACTACTAGTATAACTTCGAAAAAAAGTATACAAGCAGCCAACACTGTTCTATTCAAACCAATATATAAATAAGACTTACTCCAGATATATACTCTCTGGATCAAAACATCTTCGTAAGCATCTTACTTGTTTCTTCTGAGCTATGCGGATAATGATAAAAAATTCTGAAAGACTAATACTTTATCATCTTGTCTGGAAAAGTGTATGATGAATAGCAAGAGTGAGCCAAAATAATGCCTAGCAAGTATATAATAAACTTTTATTAACAACAGAATGATTAAGTAATAATAAATAATCAGTAACAAAAACATTTCATAAAAATCACATTAATGGCAATATATTTCATAAAAGCCAGGTGATAAACATATTTCATAATAGCCAAACTGGCCTAATAGATTGGATACAAATATATATCACACTATTGCCCCCTGATCAGGTTCAAAAGCAATAAGACCTCTTTATAGCTCATCGATACATTTCTATACCCATGGATATAATAAGGATTTCGTTTAAGGTACCAATAGGCAAGTAATGTTAGCCTATAGGAAGATGGATTGGTTACCATATCCTCCTAAAAATGTTGGACCCCTACATCGGGCCTCCTACGCTATAAACCAATCCATAATAGAGCAACCGGAATATTCAACATGCTTACATTTTAAATACATATCACATCCCAATATTATTTATTAATATAATACCGAACATGATATGTTTAATTAAATCAACTTTCCAATATCAAAGGTACTGATATTAAACAATTATGTTTCACAATAAAAATTTAAGATTCACAAATAACTCTGAACAATATTTATTTTTCATGACATGAATAAATAAATAAAAAATAAAAGTATTTAGGGTGATTAAGGAGAAAATACTTGCCTTTAGGTTTTACCAATTACGTACGGTAGCACCATCTAATAATTTTATGATTTGACATTCATGCGGTTGCTACGGGTTTGAACCATTTGAGATCGAGTCGGCGCTTCTACGTCTATAGTCAAATATAATACGCTACTTTAGTCCTTAAAGTACTTTACTATATTTTACCAGCGTTTATAATTTAACTATATTTATATACTTATCCTAGACAGATTCCTGCTAAAAGAAAACTGGAATGTCACCTACAAAAGTGGGTGTTTCCCAGTGTTAAAACGCGTCATAGTTAAATGAAACAACCCAAACAAACCAATTAATAAAATATAAACTCAATTATCAACTAATCCTCAAACAACCAATTATCCCTCGAGACTTGAACATGAACACCAATTAACCCTCGAGATTCAAATATAAATAAATAAATAATCCTCGAGACTCCAATATAAAATAATAATTAATCCCCGAGACAAACAATTAATCACCTAACAAAAATGAATAAAATCTAACAATTCTAATCCATACTTTATAACTTATAACGTCTACCCTCGATGACGTATCAAAATAAACAATTAAACACAACAATAAAAATGTTAGGAATTATGAGTTTTGATGATAACAAAGCTCTTAGAATTACAATATACAATCCATTTTAATTGTAGTCTGGTCAATGGATATAAGACTTATAAATATCCATTGACTAGAAAATAATTTATCAGTTAAAATTATTCATCAACTGATAAAATGGAGTGTATTAGTTGATTCATGTTTCTATTTTATCAATTGATTGTAATATGTAAACGGATGCCATAATCTTGTCAACTGATATCTATTTGACTTCAATTGATAGCTCTTCAACTGATGAGAAGAATGGATGATAAATTTTAAATATTTTAAGTCAGAATTCTCTCAAATGAAATGATTAATAGATATTAGAATCAATGGATAAAGACACTATTCGATGGATAAAGTCAATAAAGGTCAAATCAATGTATCTGCATCAACGGATGAAAGCATCAAAGCTATCAACGAATAAAGGCAGTCAATGGATAAGGAGTCGATGGATAAACTAATTATCCATTGATACATTAATTGATCAATAGATAACCTATCCATCAATGGATAAGCAAAGGTGGATCAACTGATAAGCTTTACAACAATTATCAGTTGATCAAGGTTTCCCAAATTAGTTAAAGACAAAATGAATGGGATCTTTGTAGAAACCAAATCAATGAAAGACAGTCATATCATGATTGTAAAGAATTTGTAGGCAACATAGTCTTCAAGAAAAAAGATCAAGACAAAGACTTTTTCAGAACAAGAAAAATGCAAAGGAGACTGTGAAAAGAAGCTACAATCTATTTTAGTGAATACATTGTAAAATGTAATTCCAATTTGCATTTTTCTGTCGATAGAAAAATAGATGTAGGATGTGAACTACTATATATAGTCTTAGCAGTTCATTGCAAAATATGTGAGAGATAGAACAAAAACAAGAAAAACATAGAAAAGTTAGAAATTATTGTATTGTTTTTCTTTGTTCAATTTCTTATTTTGTAAGCAGCTTGGTTCTTTAGACCAAGAGTCATTCAAAGAAAAATTCTTACTAGTGGAAAACTAATCCACAACTAATTTTAAAATTGATTTGTTTTTGTTCTCTTGATTATTAGTTTTCAATTCATAGTTTAAATAGTTTCTTCACTATATATTTCCAAACACTAAATCTATCAAAGTACAAACTTGAATCTGTAAGAATTAGTCAAAATTCTTAAGTTTGTATTTAACTCCCCTTCTAAAAACTTGTACTAAGGGAAAATAACAATTGGTATCAGAGCTCAGCTTTTAATATACAAAAAGTTAGTTAAAATCTAAGTACATCAAGTATGGGTCAAAAAAACACAGGAGTGAAGATTCTAGTTCTTGAAAAAGATTAGTACTTTCTCTGGAAGGTCAAAATGCACTTGCATCTATTGTCCATTGACCCCTTCTATGTTAACTGCATAGAGAAAGGTCTACATGTACCTATGAAAATAGTTACAAGTGTGAATGCAGATGGTACTCAAGCACTAGGCAAGCTTATTCCAAAACCTGTGAGTGAATACACAGATGATGATGAAAAGGAAGTACACAAGGATAAAAAGGCTATGAACATTTTGTTTAATGGCCTTGACAAGGATATGTTTAACAATATTATCAACTGTACAACCTCTAAAGAACTCTAGGATACTCTTCAAACTCTATGTGAAGGCACTGAGCAAGTAAGAAAAAACAAGATGCAACTCTTGATTTTGAAATATGAGGCCTTTCACTTCAAGAGTGGTAAAGTAATCAATGACACATGTAGTAGGTTTCAAAAGCTATTGAATGAGCTAAAATTATATGGAAGAGTATATGATGTTGAGGATACCAACCTCAAATTATTGAGGTCCTTACCCAAGAAATGGAAACCAATGACTGTTTCTATAAGACAATCTCCTAACTTTAAATAATATACTATTGACAAGTTGTATGGAATCTTAAAGACCTATAAGTTAGAACTACAGCAAGATGGGGAGATTGAGAAAAGTCAGAAGAAGGAAAAGTTTGTTGCCTTGGTGGTCAACGATAAGCAAGTTGTAGAACCCTGCGAAGATGTTGTTGTTTAAGAAAGGAATAAGGAAAGTCATGGCAAAGCTGCAAGTGGTACAAGATTTGATGAATCTTCAATTAGCAAAAGAAAAGAAATAGTTGAAGATGATGAATCATATACTAAGGATGAAATGGATGAGATAGATGAACATCTGGCTTTTCTAACAAGAAAATTTTTCAAACTCAAATTCAAGAGGAATCCTATGCAAAGGCTTGGATCCCAGTTCAACAGAGATAACCAACAAAGTAAAAATCTTGTTGATAGAACTCAATTCAAATGTTTTAACTGTGGACTGGCTGGTCACTTTTCAAATGAATGCAGAAAGCCAAAAATGGAGAAGAAATCAAAGTATAGTGATGTGATTGACTATAAAAAGAAGTACTTTGATTTGCTCAAACAGAAAAAAAGGTTTTTGTGATAGAAGAAAAGGACGGGGTATTAATATTGGTGTCCTAGAGACAATACTTTATGGTAAACAATTAAGGATTATGTTTACTTGATTATTTAATTAATATTTATTATGTCTTTATTTACTGCGTTATAAATTGAAAGCATAATAAATGTCCTTGGAATATTAATGCGAATTATATATCTTTAAGTATGACTTAAAAATGAGATTATATGAACAATATTATATTCCTAAAAGTCCCTAGTCGAGTATTATTATTTAAGGACAATAATAATGCAATAAGACTAGCATGTTTGTTGACTGATGACCACATCTCATTGGTCATATGTATGGTGATACTAAAGTCAAGAACATAAGTGCATGTCTCAATGCATGGCATTGGACAGACCCACTTTGAGAATCTATATGTTAATAAGTGTCATAAGAAATTCTCACTGTGATAATGATGTAATGATCCTATGACTTGAAATCATTATATTTCTATACGAGAATTAATATACTTTGATTACACTCAAAGTTACTTTAACCGGGTAATGATAAAGGTGGACATTGGGTATACTATGAATCGTATAAGAAATATGAATGATAGATATAGGATTTAACCCTCCTATTTAGGAGTGATATTATTGGCATTTTGATTGAGTGAGACTATAAAATGCATGGCCATGCTCAAATGTTGATTTGATTATTAGTCTACTCATTGATCAAGGAAACCCGGATTAAACATTGAAGAGGATGACACAATACATGCCTCGAGTTTGATCTATAATATAAGGTTAAAGGGATTATATTACATTGTACATTATTCACGAAAGATTTAATTGAATCACTAATTATTATTATTACTTGGGTAGCAATGATGTATTACTAGATGCCGCTCATTGTTTATAATTTTATTATTAGAAAATAAAATTACTGCCAACGTAATAATAACTTAAAGGGTCACACATAAAGAACGTTTAAACGAAGTGTTATTTAAATTATGAATTTAAATATTATTATTATTATTAATTTGAATTTATTTATTTAATTAATTAAGTGAGACTTGATTAATTATATACATATTAGAATTCGAATTTAATAATAATATAAATCCAAAATCTGAATAGGTTTTAAAAGGTCCAATCAGATTAGGCTTTTGGCCCAAGTCCCTCTATCCCCTATATATACATAAAGATGTATAGTTTAGGGTGACAGTTTTTATAATTTCGTTTTTGAGAAAAACCCTAGCAGCTCTACGGGGTTTGAGAGGCTAGAGAAAGAGAGAGACAAAGAGGCAGAAACAGGCTAGTACTTAACTCCGGTGATCGTTAGACGATACGACGTTCGTGTTGATACTGATAGATAGCAGATCTTTGTGAAGGGCTGTTGTGATTCATCGCTTCTGGACCTCTATAATCATCATAAGGAAAGCTTTAATAAGATACACATCTGATTCTCCATAATCATCCGTCAATTATACACGGATCCTGCATTTGGGATTCGTTATTTTTTTTATTTAGCGTAATTCCGCTGCGTATATATGCCCGGATCCCAACACGAGGCTGTTGAGGATGATTCTGAAGAAGAGGACTTCATCAACCTTGTACTTATGGTTAACCATGATGACCAAGAAGCTAGTTTCTCTAGCAATCAGGTAATTTCTACAAATCTATTTGAGTTATCCAAGGATGAATGCAATATTACCATTAATGAAATATCTAATAAATTGTATAATTTGCATGTCACTCTCAAGTCTTTAAACAAAGAGAACACTAGGCTCAAGAGCACCTTAGAATCTCTAACTGAAAGAAATACTCATCTAGAGAGTGAGCTAGTGCAAATGGATAGACTCAGGGTAGAAAATAAAGATGTTAGAAAGGAATTAGTTGAGTTTAAAAAGGAAATAAAAATTCTTAAAGAAAAACTAGAAGAAGAATTGAAAACCATTGAGAAATAGAACAGGTCCAGTAAAGCTAGCAAAAAGTTGAATGACATTCATGGAACAAACTCCTTCATCATGTTGTCTGAAACTCTTGAGAGACTAGCTATTGATGAAAATCAATCTTTGGACAAAGTGCAGTTGACTGCTAATCCTGAATCAACTGATAAGGATTATCCATCAATTGATAATATTGAATCAATAGATGATCATCCATCGATTGAGAAATCATCAATTGCTAAATAATATACTTTAAAGACCAAGCTCAACAGACCTATTAAATTTTTAGAAAAAGGTAGCTCCTCTAAACCACAAATCAAAGTTGAAAAGTTCTTATTTAAAGACCAATTGAAAGAAAAATTAGAAAAGATAAAACCTGATATTAAACCTAATGAAAAGAAGAAAAAGAACAGAAATGGTAAATTAGGCATAAACAAGCACAATAACTATACACCTGAGAAGTATGCTCCTAGAAAGATATGTGTTAAGTGTTGTAGTAAGAATCACTTATCTGTGCAATGCAAGTCCAATATGCATGTAACATCCAATGTGTCTGTCATACCTAACATGCACTCTAATTCTATTTCTCCTCAATTAGTTGATCCTCATGCTATTCATGCTCAATATGCATCAATGCCTTATATGTTTAATCCAAATCTTGCATTTGCCAACATGAATATGCCTATTATGCCCTGGAATATGCACAACAATTTTCATACATCAAATTTCTCTAATTCTGCAATCATGTACATTCCATGTATTAGCACTGAGAATCCTGAGGTGAGGAAACCAATACATAAGGTTGAAGTGGAAGTAA
Organism: Oenanthe sinensis; assembly: GCA_028671895.1. Lineage (NCBI taxonomy): Eukaryota > Viridiplantae > Streptophyta > Magnoliopsida > Apiales > Apiaceae > Oenanthe > Oenanthe sinensis. The sequence goes on from CM053806.1 coordinate 27,645,306, forward strand.
AACTACCTAAACCAAAGGTACAAAAGTTGGAAACCAAACCAAAGGTAGCAACTAATATGAAAGGACACAAGGCAACTTGGGTACCAAAATCAACTTGATTGTTTTTGGTATGTGCGCAGGGGAAAAGAATGAATCTTTAGTACTTGGACAGTGGATGTTCAAGGCATATGACTGGAGATAAATCCCTGATCACAAAGTTTGAGGAGAGAGTTGGCCCTTGAGTAACTTTTGGAGATAACAGCAAGGGTTACATCATGGGATATGGCTTGATTTCAAAAGAAAATATCATCATTGAACCTATTGCTCTAGTTGATGGCTTAAGACACAATTTGTTAAGCATCAGTCAACTATGATAATGAAAATAAAGTTTTATTCACAATTGAAGCATGTATAATTTCCAATAAGAAAGATAGAAGCCTGGTTATGACTGAGAACAGAAAAGGAAATGTGAACATAGCTAACTTCAACTCAACAAAAGCAGATTGCATGACTTGTTTTCTCTCTAAGGCAAGTATAGATGAGAGTTAGCTATGGCATAAGAAATTAGCTCACTTGAATTTCAAAGCCATGAATCAGTTAGTCATGAAAAATCAAGTGAGAGGTTTGTTAGTAATTGTGCTCTAGAGACAATACTTTTTATACTTTAAGGAAAATATTTATTATTAAGGATTATGTTTTATTGATTATTATTTATTATGTTTTATTTACTGCGTAATAAATTGAAAGCATAATAAATGTCCTTGGAATTTTGATACGTATTATATATCTTTAAGTATGTGACTTAAAAATGAGATTATATGAATAGTATCTTATTCCTAAAATTTCCTAGTCGAGTATTATTATTTAAGGACAATAATAATGCACAAAGACTAGTATGTTTCTTGACAGATGACCACATCTCATTGGTCATAGGTATGGGGATACTAAAGTCAAGAACATAAGTGCATGTATCAATGCATGGCACTGGAATGACCCGCCATGAGATTCTACATGTTAAGTAAGTGTCATAAGTAATTCTCACTGTGATAATGGTGTAATGATCCTTAGACCTGAAAACATTATATTTCTATACGAGAATTAATATACTTTGATTACATTAAAAGTTACCTTTGACCGGGTGATGATAAAAGTGGACATTGGGTATATTATGAATCGTATGAGAAATATGAATGATCTAGATGAGATTTAATCCTCCTAATTTTAGGAGTGATATTATTGGCCTCTTGTTTGAGTGAGACTATGAAATGCACGGCCGTGCTCAAATGTTGATTTGATTTTAATAGTCTACTCATCGATCAAGAAAATAAAGATTAACTTATGAAGAGGATGACACGAGACATGCCTTGAGTTTAATCTATAATATCAAGATTAAAGGGATTATATTACATGGAACATTATTCACGAAAGGCTTAATCGAATCACCGATTTATTATTATTACTTGGGTAGCAATGATGTATTACTAGATGCCGCTCATTGTTTACAATTTTAATTAGATATTAAAATTGTTGCCAACGTAATAATAACCTACAGGGTCACACACAAAGAACGCTTGAAGGAGAAATAATTTAAATTATGAATTTAAATTAAATAAGTAATTTATTTTATTTATGATATTAATTAAGTATGACTTAATTAATTATATAAATAGAATAAATGAATTACTTAAACTAATTCCAAAATTAATAATTAATTAATTAAGTGAGACTTAATTAAATAATTTATAATTTTGGATTAGTATTAATTATAATTGGATTATAATTAGAAAACTTATTCCTCTCTCTATATAATCTCTTTATGGGCTGATTTAATAATAGAGAGATTTTACAAAAACCCTAGCCGCTCTGAGAGAGGAGGAAGATAGAGAGGGAAGAAGTTTTCGGGTGCTAGTACACATCAATCCTTCATGAAAAGTGTTCGTGTGGATACCGTAGAGCGTAGATCGCGAGAGCGGGATACGTGGTGATTAAACAAGCTTTTGACCTCCATTAATCTTCCATTAATGAACTGTTAAAACTTCTAAAGGTATTTATTCTTTATCTCCGAATTAAATCTTTTATTTTCGCATGGATCCTGCGGAGGGTTTCGCTATTTTGATTTATTTTTCACGTTTATTCCGCTGCGTTTGTGTCACGAAACCCTTCAATGGCATCAGAGCTACTTGCGAAACGTTTTAATTTGGTTATGTGCTTAACAGTTTTTGATATATAAGCATGTATGCGATCTATCATGATTTTATATTGATACAATATGTATATGTTTATATATATTATGAATATATGATATTTTATGATATATAATCATGTGATGATTATGTGTGTTGATGTATGTATATGATACATGTTTGTTCTTATTATGAGAATCGTATTCGATACGAATTCTGAAACGGCTGCCGTTGATTTTCTGAAATCTGTGTCCGTTGTCCGATTTTTGCAAACGATATGTGTTTTCTGACTGTAATCAGGTCACTGAGAAATACTGACATTGTCAGCTCTGCGTCTGTAAGCCATTAGATGTCTCTACAGCCTCCAAAACGGTGATTTATGATTTTCTGAAAATTATTTGATTTTGTAAAATTTTGAGCATATGTATGTATATATTATGAATATATGATATTCATGTAATGTATAATAATATGATGATTGTATGTATCTCTGTGTATGTATATATGATATATGCTTGTTCTTGTTATGAGAATTGTATATGATACGATTTCTGAAACACCGTCAGATTTGGAGAAATCTGACTGCTGTATCCGATTTTCGTAAACGATATGTGTTTTCTGACTGGAATCGGGCCAATGAACAAAATTGATAGATTTGCTATCACCGACGGGTCTGTAAGGCGTTTGATGTCGTTAAGGGCCTGGAAATAGTGATTTATTATCTTCAGAAATCTATTTTTAATTTTCTGAAATTTTGAAATTTGTTATATATGATTATATGATATGATTATATAATATGAGATATATTATATGTGTTATATGATATCATGGTGGATGGTTATGGCCTAAATACCCATAGGATAGTGGTTTTGATTTATGGTTTTGGTTTCTAAATACGACTTGCATGTCGTTTATTCATTGTAATTTAATTATCTCGAATGTAACTCGAGTTCTTCTTGTAATTTCATTAGAATAGTTTTATTTTTTATTATTCAATGTAATTATCAATGAAGACTTGCAAGTAAGGAGGCGATCCAAAAGGGGATGATGGAGCAATGAAGAAAGAAGACATGTAATAGATAGTATTTTTAAAACCACCATAGACTGACCTTGATATTTCCATTAGCTTGGAAATATCATATAGGATGGGGCCATAACCAAACACGTTTAATTTACGCACATTACATATATGTATATGATTGCATGTATTGGTATGTATGCGTAGATATAATTGAGATGCATGCTTAATATTGATTAATCATGTATGTATTAGATACGACACCCATGCCATGTTTGCTTAAACAAGATAAAATCTGTAACGATTCAAGATTTTAAAATTAACAAACGATCATGAGATTCTTGTGTTTATGAAATATGGATTTTTAAAACACGGAATTAAATATGGATTTTTGATATCTATAATTGGGATTTTCTGACAAAAGCGGATATGCGTATTCGTAAGGCTGATGGGTTTTAAGTGTGACCATTGGTATCCTCCATCTACCTGGGAAATGAACAATTTAAGATGTCGATTTGAAATATTTGGTTCAAGGAAAAATTGAGGATCTCTTTATGATGTGATCATGATCGTTATAAATTTTCTAAAACCCCTTAACAAAATATTAAGTTTTACTCGGATGCTTTCCAATGAATGAACACTCATCGAATCCTAGATCGATAAGGGGAAGGACTGTCAGTGGCAGGGGACTCCTATCTATCGTGGTGAGATGCGACGAATATAAACGGTTATATTCGACCGTTGTATCATTGGGTCTAACTTAACTGAGTCGTCATAATAAGTGAAAATAAACGGTTATATTCAACTATTATGAACTTAGAAGCATAGAGTTTGGTTAAAAGTCTATTAGATAGATAAGATCAATCGTTGTTCACCAAACTATCCAAGAATTATATATGATATAATTGACAACTGTTGTCTACCTAAATAATCATTTTCTAAGGACTTCCAGTGGTTGACTTAGGACATGACGAAATATGGATCTTGGCTCACTAGAAAGAATTATGGGATATACTTTCCAAATTAATAGTAAGGGCTATTAGTTTGATAAAAATAGTGGGAGGTATATGATGATATACCATAATCACTTAAACATAATTAATATTAAATTTGTAACCTAGTTTATTTTATGCACTTTAATATTGTAGATATCAAATGATAAACACAAACAACTTCTCTATGCGATCAGTTCTTGAGAAGGACAAGTTGACGAGAATATATTTCCTTGACTGACATAGGAGCTTGAGGATCGTCCTCGGGCACCACGATATTAGTCAAATCTCTTCCCCTGCTCTTAAAGTTGAGAATGTAACATGTACAAATCATAGTGCTTATTGGAAGCAATTTGATGTTGCGACTGATGTTTCATGTCTCATGCTCGCAAATATATGTGCTGAGCTTAAGAAGAAATACAAGCATATAGATACTTATGAAACGATTGAGCACAAGATATATTTGAAAGGGCACTATACACTTACAAGTAGGGAGAGTGAGACCCGGTTACACCACATGTTCTAAAAATTATAGGGTATAATGAATACCATTGATATTTTGGGTTTCCAGATTGGTCTGGAGACAGTTAGATTTGATCTTACAATCCTTGGACAAATATTATTCTTATTTTGTTATGAACAATAAAGTGAATAAGATTGGTAAAACACCCATTGAGTTGCTAAGCATGTTGAGAACTGCTGAAAGTAATATGATAAATGCATGAACTACTACTATATTGATGGTAAACATAGGGAATGCAAAAGGGAAAGGAAAGGCAAGGAGAAGATTTGATCTAGTTCCGTTGTCAAACCAAAGTCCAATCCCTAAAGCAGACTCTAAAGTCTGAATGAGGTGTTGATAAAGAAGACGATTGTCACTTCTGTGGAAAGTTGGGAGACTGGAAATTAAACTGTCATGCTTAATTGGAAGATCGGAAGATGATGATCAATAAGGGTCAAGCTTAAGGTATCGGGTTGGAATTGGAGTAAAGATAGTTGCTCTGGTTCGAGGAACTCGTTATTTAATTTTTGGCCTATAAGGAAAATTTAGAACTTAATAATTGTTATAGCGTGCTTGCAATTGGCAGAGACATTATTTCAGTTTCTTGTTTGGACAAGAAAGGCTTTTTCATTTTATAACAATAGTTGTTTATTCTATTTTGATGATGAGCCTTATAATGTTGCACATCTAATTAACAATTTATATGTTCTAAAGTGACTCAAATCAAATATTACCTTTGGCACTGTTGTTGAGGCCGTATTAATAAGAAACGCATTTTCAGAATACATAAGGATGCATTCATGGATAAGTTTGATTATGAATCATACAAAAGGATGCGAATCTTGGTTTATTTGGTAAAATGACTAAAGCTCCTTTTACCGGACATGGTGAAGGGATCATTGAATGGGTATGACTTATACATAGTGATGTATGTGGTCATATGTGTACGATGACAAAAGGTAGATTTTATTAACTTCATAAAATTTACTAATTATTTTAGTAGATACGGATATATGTATCTTTTGAAGAACTAATCCGAATCATTTGAAAAGTTCAAAGACTATAAAGATGAAGTAGAAAATATCAAAGAAAAGTTTTTTTGATAGGAGAGATCACACCTTGTTGGACATGGTGCGATCAAAGTTGAGTCAATGAATCTTCCAATTAGTTTCTGGGGTTGCACCCTGGAAACGGCTCCACATACACTTAACTGTGTTCCTACTAAATTGGTTCAAAAGACTTCTTATGAGATATGGACTGAGCAACGTCACAGCATGTCATTTATAAAATTTTGGGGATGTGAAGCGTTTGTGAAACGTCTAATCTCTGACAAGCTAGGACCAAAATCAAACAAATGTAATTTTGTGGAATACCCAACTGAAACAAGGGGTTATTCTTTCTATAATCCTTCCGAGAACAAAGTGTTTGTTGCTCGAACTGCTGAGAGACAGTGGGAGGATAATAGATCTCAATGAAGTTTGAGACCCACATGATAACGTTGAACCAGTGGAGGAACCTGAGTAGAATGTACAAGAAAAATAATACTGCTCAAGAAACACAGGTGTTCGTAGATTTAGTAGGATTCGCCATGAGCCCGAGAGATAATATGGATTTCTCTTGACTCAAGATGGTGATGTGATGCTTGTGGATGAAGATGAGCCTCTCACCTACCTAGATACTATAAACACTCCAGATTCTAAGAGATGGCTGGATGCCATTAAATCTGAGATGGAATCCATGTATACTAATCAAGTATGCACTTTGGTTGATCCACCTGAAGGGGTAAAACCTATAGGGTGCAAGTGGGTTTTCAAGAAGAAGACTGACATGGATGCTAATGTACAGACCTATAAGGCACGATTGGTGGCAAAAGGTTTCAAGAAAATTCATGGTATTGACTATGATGAGACCTTTTCACCAGTTGTTATGGTCATGTCCATCAGGATTTTGCTTGCTATAGCTGCTTACTATGACTATGAAATCTGGCAAATGGATGTCAAAACCGCTTTCTTAAATGAGAGCCTTGAAGAAGATATGGATGTGTACATGACACACCCTAAGGGTTTTGTTGATCTAAAGGATGCTGGAAATGTATGTAAGTTGCGTCAATCCATTTATGGATTAAAGCAGGCCTCGAGGAGATGGAACATTTGTTTTTATGAAACAGTCAAAAAGAGTTTGACTTTATTCAGAATGAAGATGAAACTTGTGTTTACAAGAAGTTTAGTGGGAGCCATGTGGCATTCCTAGTATTATATGTTGATGATATATTACTAATAGGGAATGACATTCCTTCTCTACAGAATGTGAAGACTTAGTTGAGAAATAATTTCTCAATGAAAGACTTAGGCGATGTGGCATATATATTAGGGATCGAGATCTATAGAGATAGATCAAGGTGATTGATCGGCCTAATTTAGAGTACATACATTGACAAAGTTTTGCATCGATTTCAAATGCAAAGAGACTAAAATGGATATGTCCCAATGTCTCATGGGATAGTGATCTCAAAATAAAATTTGTCCTAAATCATTGGATGATAGGGACTGCATGAGTAAAATTCCATATGCGTCAGCAATTGGTTTTATAATGTATGCAATGATATGTACTTATCCTGATGTCTCGTATGCTTTAACCATGATGAGTAGATACCGATCTAATCCAGGTGAAGGTCACTGTACGACAGTCAAGAATATTCTTAAGTACTTAAAGAGGACTAAAGATTCATTCTTGTTACATGGAGGAGATGTGAAGCTAGTTGTAAGAGGTTTCAGTGATACTGGTTTCTAGACAGATAACGATAATTTAATGTTTCTGTCTGGCTTTGTGTTTTATTGAGATGTTGTATGCTGGAATGGTTCACAGCAAAGACAATTGTTGATTTTACAATAGAACCTGAGTATATTGATGCTTGTGAAGCAGCCAAGGAGGCTGTTTGGGCATGTACTTAGGAGATATCACCTAATTAATGAGATTAATGATCAAGGAGATATACATATATGTAAAGTGTATACTAATAATAATATTGCAGACACACTGACTAAGGCTTTGTCGCAGCAGAAGCACGAAAGTCACACTAGTTCCATGAGTATTGGATACTTGGGTAATTGGCTCTAGTGCAAGTGGGAGATTGTTAGTAATTGTGCTCTAGAGACAATACTTTTTATACTTTAAAGAAAATATTTATTATTAAGGATTATGTTTTATTGATTATTATTTATTATGTTTTATTTACTGCGTAATAAATTGAAAGCATAATAAATGTCCTTGAAATTTTGATACGTATTATATATCTTTAAGTATGTGACTTAAAAATGAGATTATATGAATAGTATCTTATTCCTAAAATTCCCTAGTCGGGTATTATTATTTAAGGACAATAATAATGCACAAAGACTAGTATGTTTCTTGACAGATGACCACATCTCATTGGTCATAGGTATGGGGATACTAAAGTCAAGAACATAAGTGCATGTATCAATGCATGGCACTGGAATGACCCGCCGTGAGATTCTACATGTTAAGTAAGTGTCATAAGTAACTCTCACTGTGATAATGGTGTAATGATCCTTAGACCTAAAATCATTATATTTCTATACGAGAATTAATATACTTTGATTACATTAAAAGTTACCTTTGACCGGGTGATGATAAAAGTGGACATTGGGTATATTATGAATCGTATGAGAAATATGAATGATCTAGATGGGATTTAATCATCCTAATTTTAGGAGTGATATTATTGGCCTCTTGTTTGAGTGAGACTATGAAATGCACGGCCGTGCTCAAATATTGATTGGATTTTAATAGTCTACTCATCGATCAAGAAAATAAAGATTAAATTATGAAGAGGATGACACGAGACATGCCTTGAGTTTAATCTATAATATCAAGATTAAAGGGATTATATTACATGGAACATTATTCACGAAAGGCTTAATCGAATCACCGATTTATTATTATTACTTGGGTAGCAATGATGTATTACTAGATGCCGCTCATTGTTTACAATTTTAATTAGATATTAAAATTGTTGCCAACGTAATAATAACCTACAGGGTCACACACAAAGAACGCTTGAAGGAGAAATAATTTAAATTATGAATTTAAATTAAATAAGTAATTTATTTTATTTATGATATTAATTAAGTATGACTTAATTAATTATATAAATAGAATAAATGAATTACTTAAACTAATTCCAAAATTAATAATTAATTAATTAAGTGAGACTTAATTAAATAATTTAGAATTTTGGATTAGTATTAATTATAATTGGATTATAATTAGAAAACTTATTCCTCTCTCTATATAATCTCTTTATGGGCTGATTTAATAATAGAGAGATTTTACAAAAACCCTAGCCGCTCTGAGAGAGGAGGAAGATAGAGAGAGAAGAAGTTTTCGGGTGCTAGTACACATCAATCCTTCATGAAAAGTGTTCGTGTGGATACCGTAGAGCGTAGATCGCGAGAGCGGGATACGTGGTGATTAAACAAGTTTTGGACCTCCATTAATCTTCCATTAATGAACTGTTAAAGCTTCTAAAGGTATTTATTCTTTATCTCCGAATTAAATCTTTTGTTTTCGCATGGATCCTACGGAGGGTTTCGCTATTTTGATTTATTTTTCGCGTTTATTCCGCTGCGTTTGTGTCACGAAACCCTTCAAGGTTTACCACAGATGGAATTTGTCAAGGATGGACTATGTGATGCTTGACAGAAAGGAAAACAAAGGAAGGCATCATTCAAGTCAAAATTGGAATCATCAATTGAGAATCCACTTGAGTTATTACACATGAATTTGTTTGGTCCTGTGAACATCATGTCCATTGCAAAGAAGAAGTATGCTCTAGTCATTGTGGATGACTTTTCTAGATTCTCATGGACTTATTTTCTGCATTCAAAAGATGAAGCAAGTGATCTCATCATCAAGCACATCAGAGAAGTTGAGAAAAGTCTTGGATTAGATGCAAAAAAAATAAGAAGTGATAATGAAATAAAATTTAAGAATTCCACAGTGAATGAGTTCTATTAATCTTAAGGAATTATACACACCTTCTCTGCACCAAGAACACCTCAACAAAATGGGGTAGTTGAGATGAAAAATAGGACATTAATTGAAGCAGCTAGAACTATGTTGGAAGATGCTAAATTACCAACATACTTCTGGGCTGAGGCCATTAATGCAACATGCTTTATTCAAAATATCTCCATAGTGAATCAAGCTCAAGGAAAGACTCCATATCAATTGATCGAGAAAGACAAAAAGCCAAAATTGGGATTTCTTCATGTCTTTGGTTGCAAATGGTATGTTTTAAGGAATTAAGGTGAAAACCTGGGAAAATTTGTGGTCAGGGCTGATGAAGCTATATTTGTTGGGTATAAACTATCAAGCATAGCCTATAGAGTTTATAATCTTAGACCACACATTGTTATAGAATCTGTACATGTAGTATTTGATGATAAAAAGATTCGAGGCTTGTTTGATGAAGGAAATCATGACACACTGCAGTTTGAGAATGAATCTAATGAAACATATGAAGAAAGTGATGATGAAATTAATCCAGTAAATTCACAAGTACTCAATGGATAATTAATCCAGTAAATGGATAATTTATTAGTTGACAGACTTACATCGACTGATAATGCATCAACTGATAATCTTCAATGGATAGTCAACACTCTACATCTAGGGTATCCAATTCAGGGGGAAAGTTTCAAAATTAATCCTCAAATTCAAACCTGTTTGAGTACAATACCAATGATCATGAAGCCTCATCATCAAGGAAAATTTGCCTCTATAAAGAAAATGGACAAAAAGTCATCCATTTGAGCTAATCATTGGAAATGCAGAAGATGGTGTCAAAAAAAGAAGTGCTACTCAAAATTAGTGTATGTATAGCAGTTTCCTATCTCAAGAAGAACCTAAAAGAGTTGAAGATGCTCTCAAAGATCCTGATTGGGTATTGGCTATGCAAGATGAACTCAATCAATTTGAAAGAAACAAAGTGTGGAAGTTGGTGCCCAAACCAAAAGATGGATCAATGATTGGTACAAAATGGGTATTCAGGAACAAGATGGATGAAACTGGTACTGTGACTAGAAACAAGGCAAGGCTTGTGGCAGAGGGCTACTCACAAGAAGAAGTAATTGATTTTGATGAGACTTTTGCACCAGTTGGAATAATGGAATAAATCAGAATCTTTCTAGCTTATGCTGCTCATGTTAATTTGAAGGTCTACCAGATGGATGTGAAGAGTGCATTTTTGAATGGAAAATTAGAAGAAGAAGAAATCTATATGGAACAACCTCCTAGTTTTGAAGATCCAAATTTCCCTGACTTTGTCTACTATCTATTCAAAGCACGCTATGGCTTGAAACAAGCACCAAGGGCCTGGTATGACACTTTATCTCAGTTTCTCATTGAGAATCACTTTACAAGAGGTATTGTTGATAAAACTCTATTCCATAGAAATGTTAATGGCTCAATTATTCTTGTCCAAATCTATATGGATGCTATCATATTTGGCTTAAGTGATGAAAGACTTTGCAAAACATTTGCCAATTTAATGCAAAGTAAGTATGAAATAAGCATGATGGGAGAACTTACCTACTTTCTTGGTTTGCTAGTCAAACAAGTCATGGATGGTATTTTTATAAATTAAACTAAGTACATTCATGACCTGTTGAAGAAAATTGACTTAAGTGAATCTTCTTCTGCAAAAACTCTCATGGCCATTAAACTTGTATTGAATACTAAGGAAGCTAAAGTGGATATTTCAAGTTATAGAGGCATGGTAGGCTCACTTTTATATTTAACTGCTAGTAGGTCAGATATAATGTTCTCTACATGCTTATGTACTAGATTTCAGGATGATCATAGAGAATCTCATTTAGTAGCTATTAAGAGAATTTTTAGAAATCTCAAAGGTACACCAAATTTAGGTATTTGGTATCCTAGAGATTCTGGTTTTAATATAATAGGCTACTCAGATGCAGATTATGCAGGTTGCAAAATAGACAGGAAAAATACTACAGGCACCTGTCAATTTCTAGGAAATAAACTTGTGTCATGGTTTAGTAAAAAGCAACACTCAGTATCAACTGCAGAAGATGAATACATTGCTGCTGGAAGTTGTTGTGCACAAATATTATGGATGATGAATCAACTATTTGATTATGGGTTCAACATGAATAAGATTCCTATTTTCTGTGATAACACAAGTGCTATTGCCATAACTGAAAATCCTATGCAACATTATGGAACCAAACACATTAACATAAGGTATCAATTCATTAGGGAACTTGTAATGAATGGTACAGTTGAATTATATTTTGTCCCTAGTGAACAACTTGCAGACATTTTTACCAAACCTCTAGATGAATCTTCTTTTAATAGATTAGTCTGTGAATTAGGTATGCTTAATTTTACTTAATCCTGAATGTTTGATAAGTTATTTGTTTTTCTTTATGCAGCCATTGTTCACATTTATCTGTTGAAACAAAGTGATCAATTGATAACTATGTTAATCATCAATGGATATTTTGCAACTATCGATGGATATATTTGATCAAATGATAAAATATATACCTATCGATGGATATTTATCTATCGGATAATTACGCTAATAATTGTTTATCGATTGATAAATTGATTATTTTGTATCAATGGATGTAATTACCCATCGATGTTAATAGAATTTCTACAGTTTTTACATATTCGTTGATCAAATCATAGCCATTGATTCTTTACTTTATCTGTCAACGGATACATATATCCATTTGTATATATCAATCGATTGTCATTTAAAGTAATTTGTTTTAATTCCTTTATCTTTTAATAGTTATATTCTTAATTAAACTGACCACTCAAGTCATTTTAATCTCAAAAATATAAATAGCAATTTCATTTCTCATTTCAATATTACTTGTTATTTTATTCTCAATACTTTGAACTCTGCTTCTCTTTATCTCTCTCTTTCAAGAACCCTAAGTCAGTTACACTAATCTCTTGTTAAGTTCGCATCAATCTCTCTTCTAAGAACAGAAATGGCTCCACAAAAGAAGATTTCATCATCAACCGATTTCATCTATGAGCAGAACAATTTCGTGGCATGTTTAACAGTGGATGATGCTCCTACAGAATTTCATCCATTGATGAGATTTTTGGGATAATGCAAGGTATCCAAGGCTCTCAGTGAAGCACCCACAATCGTGTATCCAAGAGCTGTGGAACTCTGCAGAAGTATCATATGATGGTAAGGTAATTTCATACACCTGCAAAGGTAATTCTTAAACCATCCCTAGTGATACTATTTCTAAATGTCTAGATATTCCTATTAATAACTGTGAAAACCCCCCCAACTGGTGAAGAAATTAGGAATATGCTAGCTACTGTTAATTATGGTAATTCCGAAATTGGTTTAGGTGGGGTTATTAGAAAGAATCTTAGAAAAGAATAGAGTTATTTCTTTGATGCTATTATTAAATTATTTTCTGAATAAATAAGTAATTTTGATGCAATTACCACAAGTATGCAAGAAGTTTCTTATTCTATCATATTTGATAAGTACTTTGATTTTAGCACATTTCTCCTAAATGAATTAACTACTAAATTAGGAATTAAGGCATCTAGAAAGAAAAAATATTACTTTGCTAGATTTTTCATGTTGTTGATTAATGCTGCTATTGGAGAATATAAGATTTCTGCAGAAATGGGAACAATGGAGCCATGGACTCAGAACAAAGGGGTCTTCAAGGATTTTGTGAGAATCAACCTACATACTAGGTTGTGCTTCATCTATCATCCCTTTGTAAAGTTATATCTCAAAACTCACAACATTCCTTTTTCTGATGTGGAAATCTCACTTTCTTTGCCTTCTGTAACAATGGAGGGAGATGGAAATGCCCCCATCCCTCCTACCCAAGTTGTACAACCTTCCAAATCCAAATCTAAAAAAACCACCTCAGTAATTTCCCAACAAACTATTGTTGTAAAATCTAAGAAAACAAAAACCACTGGGGGGAGTGTGAAGGTGGCAAGTAAGGGTGATGGAACTGGCCAACATCAAGAAAGCCAGAAGAATAAGGATAGTAAGGGTGAGAATGTCCAGCCAGCCACCAGCCCAATCTCTTAAAATTTTGAGGCTGTGATAAAGGATTTAAACACATCCCTAGTTGCACCTTCTTAACAAGGTGTAGCTATTGAAAAGAGGTTTCAACTAGGACCATCTGATGGGGATAAGGGACATAAAGTAGTTCAACCCTACAAGAGAAGAAAAAATAGCAATAGTAATGCACAAGGGTTACACAAACCTGCAAAGCCAAATGAAAATTTGGTGGAGCCTTCTGTTTCTTCTATTGATGTGTCTCAGGTAAATGCTGAGACACAGCCCCATTCACTATCTATTCCTTCTCCTCAATCTCCTTCAAAATCTATTTCTTCATAAACATTGATGATAGATAACATTAATGTTTCAAATTCACCTACTTTGGAACTCAGGGTGGAGCCAACACTCTCACCTAAATCACCAAATAAGGTTAACACCTTGGTTGATCAGGAAAATATTGAAAATTCTCCTAAGTCAATGGATATTAATTAATAAACTGATATTATTCAACATCCATTGACTAGCACACTTCTATCGATGAATATCCTTACCTCCACCGACGAGCTCCAACTGATATTCATCAATCAATGGATATTTCTCATCCATCAATTGACACTTCTATTCTAATTATTGAACCATCTGTTGAAACAATTCAAGTGGCAAATACATTTTTAGGATTGAGTTGAGTGGGTGAGGTGTGTGAGAGGTAGGATTTACATATCCTGGCAAAAGGAGAGAATGTGAATGAGAGGTTCTTAATTTTTTCTGAGGTGGCGAAAGGAGAGGGTGTGAGAAAAAAGAGTTCCACCTTAGTAGGTGATGCAAAAGGAGAGCATAGTGAGGGAGAGGTGAGAATCCAGGATGAGATCTTGTTGTAAGAAAAGAGAGAAGAGAGTGAGAGATAAAAGAATAGAGAGAAACCAGGTTCTTCATCTCATTAAGCATCAAATTCTAAAACTGAACAATTTGCACCTGAACTCACCCAAGAGTTGGGGTTGGAGTTAGGGGGAGATGGAGGTGACGGAGAGCATGGAATTCCTGCAGGAGTTGCAGGTGCACACAATGAGGTGGATGATGAGGTTGAATTTAACCTTGATGCTGATACTTTTCAACACAATGATCCTCACTACCAAGAATTAGTTGTAGCCACAAATCAATAGGCTTAAAAGATTTTAGGGTTGGTCCAATCTGAAGAAGTTTTCAGGAGTGGAAAGGAGAATTTGGCCAGGATGCCTGATGATATTTCTCACATTAATCCTGAGGATTTTGAAACAGATGAAGATGATGATCTGATTGAGCCAGACATGGCAAATGATGAAATTAATCTTGCAGACACTGAAAAGGCCATTCTTTCACACTACAGAAGATAAATGGCTGAAACCAATGTGGAGGATCCTGTCCATAGAAGAATTCTTAACTTCCACAGGGACAATTGAAAAATCTAAAAGATGCATGTCACAGGTTCCAAGTATAAATTGAAGAAGATAAGGGAAGAGATTGACAGTACAAGGACACACTTTGACACTACCATTGACTCTAGGCTCAGTCTAACTATAATAAAAAGAATCAAGCAAATGTTTGACACTGAGTCTACAGCCAAGGACAAAGTTGTGGAATTGGAAAAAAGAGTGAATGCTATAGAAGTCAGTATGGAGCAGATTCTGTCAAATCAAGTAACCCAAATCAAGTTAATGAGAAGACTCTTGGAGACACCTCTTATCTCTCAAGAACCTATGGCTGATAACTAAAAGGGGGAGAAAAATGAAGAAATAAGGAGGGAGATTGAAGATGTGGTCAGGAACACAGAGAATGTAATTAAAAAGAAAGATCCAAAGAAGGCATTGGCTAAACAAATTGTAAGGTAATTTGATTCCATTACAAGTAAAAATAAGGAGATTGATGCACAAGAGCCAATTGCTTTAAATCCAGAAATTCTTGAAGTTGTGAAGAAAGGAGAAATAAGGATGGATGAAGGTAGCTCAAAACCTGGTGATAGAAAAGACAAAGGAATCCTGATTGAAGATGAAAAGGAGAAACAGAAATTCATCACAGGTGGAGGAGACAAGCTATTGAGAAAAGCAATAGTTATTGGTACAAAAGAAATGGAATAACAAGAAAAAGCTGGAGTAGAATTAACCATTCAACTTCAAAGACAATTCGATGAAGAGAATTAGAGAATTCTAGAAGTTAGAAGGAAAGAAGCTGAAAAGAAGCCAAGGTCAAAACAAAGGGTTATGAGAACCTCTGGAGTAAAAATAAAATTAAATATTAATGGAGTTGTAGGAGAGAAAGTAAAGAATGAAAGAAAGACAGAGATCAAAGAACAAGCCTCTCACGGTAATCTACCAAGGGAAATTGAAATATTCAAAACCAAGCCAAACAATTTTGACTTGATCAAAATTAAAGGGATGACTGCAGTTAAAGGCCAAAGAAAAACGGATGTTGATCTACTTCACATTGATTATGAAGATGGATCTCATTGAACTTACACATTCAAACAAGTCATGGAGCAAGGATATGGTACCCTGAGGAAGATATAAACATTTCATAATAGGAAATATTATCCCATTGTAGATCTAGGAAAAGAAACTCTGGAGAAAATGAAGAAATTGAGAGAGGCACCACTTCAAGAAGAAAGGGATGACAAAATTAAAATCTGGAATTCTGAGGGAAAGAAGGTACTTCATAAACCTTTCTACATGATGATTTACAAGGACATGGAGGGCCAAGAAAAATGCATTGATATCTGTTAAGAATTAAAAAAATTGCCTAACCTGGATTAGACTTCCTTGCAAGTCAATTGGACTACAATGTAGAGGATGAAGGAATTTTGAGGGGATCTCTATTTAAGAAAATGAAAGAAAACTCAGATAGAGAGAATGAGCCAAAGAGTAGGAGAACAAGATAGAGAATTCAGACTCAAACTCATCAAGGCTCATTTGTTACTGGTACATGATCATTCCGTCTCTAGTTACTTTACAGTTCAATATTGTAATTCTCTCTAGATTGATTACACTTAGGGGTTTTGTTATCATCAACATAAAATTTATGTATATTCATCACATTCATAAATAGGGGGAGATTGTTAGGAATTATGGGTTTTGATGATAACAAAGTTCTTAGAATTACAATATACAATCCATTTTTATTGTAACTGGTCAATGAATATAAGACTTATAAGTATCCATTGTCTAGAAAACCATTTATCAGTTGAAATTATTCATCAACTGATAAAATGGAGTGTAGCAATTGATTCATGTTTTTATTTTATCAATTTATTGTAATATGTCGACGGATGCCATAATCTAGTCAATTGATATCTATTTGACTTCAATTGATAGCTCTTCAACTGATGAGAAGAATGGATGACAAATTGTAAATATTCTAAGTCAAAATTCTCTCAAATGAAGTGATAAAAAAATATTGGAATAAATGGATAAAGACACTGTTCGGTCAACAAAGGTCAAATCAATGGATCTCCATCAACGGATAAAAGCATCAAGGATATCAACGAATAAAGGCAGGCAATGGATAAGGAGTCTATGGATAAACTAATTATCCATTGATATATTAATTAATCAATGGATAACCTATCCATCGATGGTTAAGCAAAGGAGGGTCAGCTGATAAGCTTTACAACAATTATCAGTTGAACAAAGTTTCCCAAATTAGTTAAAGACAAAAGGAATGAGATCTTTGTAGAAACTGAATAAATGGAGGAGTGTCCTGTCAGGATGGTAAAGATTTTCAAGGCAACACAGTCTTCAAGGAAAAGATTAAGACAAAGATTTTTCCAGAACAAGACAAATGCAAAGGAGACTGTGAAAAGAAGCTACAATCTATTTTAGTGAATACATTTTAAAATGTAATTCCAATTTACATTTTATTTGTCGATAGAAATATAGATATAGGATGTGAACTGCTATATATAGTCTTAGCAGTTCATTGCAACATGTGTGAGAGATAGAACAAAAATAAGAAAAGAATATAAAAGTTAGAAATCATTGTATTATTTTCTTTGTTCAATTTCTTATTTTGTAATAAGTTTGGTTCTTTAGATCAGGAGTCATTAACAGAAAAATTCTTACTAGTGGAAAACTAATCCGCTGGTAATTTTTATATTTCTTTATTTTTGTTCTCTTGATTATTAATTTTCAATTCATAGTTTAAATAGTTTCTTCACTATATATTATCAAACACTAAATCTATCAAAGTACAAACTTGAATCCACAAGAATTAGTCAAAATTCTTAAGTTTGTATTCAACCCCCCTTTAAAAACTTGTACTAAGAGAAAATAACAAAACATTTTTAAAATATTTTTAGGCTCGAATCGGATCACTATTACCCTCTCCGGATAATTATTAGATCACTAAAAGTTTCGTAAAATATTTAATCCTGGTTTGTAAAGAAATTTAAAATTTAAAAATATTTTTATAACCTTCGGATTATTTTTCTGATCATAGAAATATTTGTTTCGTTTAAAAAGGATAAACAGATCAATTAATATTTAATTAATAAGAATAAATCAATTAATAAGTAAATTAATTGATTATTCAAATTAATTATTTGTTAATCATTTTTAAATAAATTATTTTTCAAAATAATTAACTAATTAATATTTTTTATCAAATAATAATTAAAATATGAAACAAATATTTTATTACAAGAATTGTTTTTGAAATAAGGATATTTACAACCTCTCACAATCAGTCCCAAATAATACAATCCATCTATACTAAAATAAAATAAATAAATTTAACCCATAAAATAAATTATACATATACAAATAAAATTACGGGCAAAAAATCTAGCTAATAGGTAACTTTCCGAAGTATTAAAACAATTTCTAAAAATCATGAAATTAATATATATAAACTAACATGTCTAAATATTTACAAGCACCAAATCCAAATACTAAAAACCCTACCATAAGATCAATTTCGGCTACCCCATGAGTCTTTTCTGATGGCCGGAAAATATTTTGAGAAAAATCTGAAATTAATGTGCATGGAGAAACACGTGTTGTACTGCCTCATAATTTCATCACCATCATCAAATCCCCCTTCTACACTCTTAAATAAATTTAAAAGGAAAACCTGCCCAGAAAATAATATTGTCACACCTGCCCAGAAAATAATATTGTCAAAATTTATCCAAATTTATACTTATGTGTAAGTCTTAAAATGCTGGTCATTTATATATATAGATATCGAATATTGGATGCATGATTTGTAAATAATAAATTTTTAAATAAATGTAAATACATACTATAAAAAGAGATAGAGCAGACAATAACAGGACAAAAACATGAAGGGGGAGGGGTCGCGTGTAGGTTACAGGAAAAAAGGAGTGGGGTGGCGCTGTTGAAGTTAAAAAAATAGGGGAGCTTCATCTTCGCAGTTTCATCATTTTTATGCAAAAAGTATACCCAGGTAAATATAGTGTAATCATCAGCTATCACCTGAGTATATTTCTTCTTTCCAATAGACATAATGTTGACAGGACCAAATAAATCAAGATGCAATAGATGAAAAGGTTGATCAATAGAATTTTCAGTTTTGCTCTTGAAATATGTATTCTTTTGTTTGGCCTTTTGACATTATTCACAGAGTCCATCAGGATGAAATTGAACTTTTGAAAGACATCTAACTAGATCTTTTTTCACCAATTCATTAATGTTTCCAAAGTTCAAATGACATAGCTTTTTGTGTCAATTACAGCTTTCCAAGGATGATGCCTTTCCATGTAGGCAAGTTAAGGGACCATGAGAATAAACATACAAGCTAGCTTCAAATAAATTGTTATGTTTGTGACTAATAAGAACTATTTTCCCATTCTTCTTACTTTTCACTTCACAATGAGTTCCATGAAATTCCATAGAATAACATATGTCTGTCATTTGAATCACACTTAACAGATTATGCTTGAGTCCTACAACCAGAGCTACATTTTTAATGATGACATTTCCAATAACAATATTGTCATATCTCAGTGTTCTTCCTATGTTGCCATCTCCATAAGATACTGTTGGACCAGCCTTCTCCTCAAACTCTGAAAGCAGGGATTTGTTTCCAATCATATGTGCAGAACATCCACTATCAATTACTAGGATATTTTTCCTGTTTCCCTGCAATCAGTCAATACAAATTAATTAGTAGGTTTGGGGACCCAAACAAGTTTGGGTCCTTTCTTTTGAAATTCGTTAACTCTTACAGCAGAAGTATTTTTATCAAAGTTTTTGTTAACAGAGTTTACATGAACAGAGTTTGCATTATCAGAATTTATACTGTCAGAGTTTACTTTTTTTATCAGATTTTATCACATAAATTTTTTTGACAGCATGTTTTGGAGATTTATTTAGTTGAGGCAATGGTTCATAATAATTGTAAAACAAACTATGATATTCTTTGCATGTATAAATTGAATGTCATAGACTACCACAGTGAAAGCAGAGATTTTGTGGTTTATATCTAGTTTATTTTCTAGCCTCTGAACTATGTCTCTCAGGTTCCTTCTTTTTGTATTTACAATCAATAGCAAGGTGATTTGAATTATCACAAGTAAAGCTGATTTTTCTAGGAGCATCAGGGATATACTTATAGTTATTCTCCTTAGTAATTCCTACTTTACCATTTCAATTTTTCTTTTTACCTTTTTATGTTTGTTCTTATTAGTGACTGTCTTCAACTTTTCATTAAGTTGCTTTTGTGAAAGTAATCCTATATTGACAGGTTTATTCTCTAACACACTATTCTTTTTACCTTTGTTATTATTAGAGCATTCACCAGATGTAGATTTCTTGTCATTACAAGCTCTAACAAATTTCACAGGTTCACTCAATGTTCCTTTTGTGTGTTCTTTAGTGTGTGTTTCTTTATCAGATTCATAACCTAAGGCAGATGTCCAATTCTTTTTAGAAAGCATTTGTTAGACTTTCTTGCCAGAGTTTGTCTAAACTCTGAAAGTCTCCTTTTCTTTAGCTATTTCAGATTTCAAATATTCAACTTGAATTTGTAATTGAGTTTGCATATGTATGGCATTTTCACAGTCTTTCTTAATGCTAAACATGTTAGAATTTTTAGATTTAAGAGAGTTATTCCTAGCCTTCAGAGTGTGTATCTCAGATTTTAATCTTTCATTTTCAAGAGACTGTAATTTAAAACTAACATGCAATGATCTAAGGAAAGACTTTAACTCACAGATATTTTCAATATCAAAATTAAAGACAGAGTTTGGTACCTTGTCAGAGTTTAGGATGAGAGCATCAGAGTTTGCCATGAGAGCATAATTTGTTTCCTCTTCAGAATCTGAGGAATCCATCCAATCTTTCTTTGATGTAATGAGTGCTTTTCCAGATTCCTTTCTTCTTCACTCAGTAGCAAAGTACCCCATCTTATTACACTTGTAACACTTGACTTTTGATTTGTCAAGAGTTTTTGATTTTCCATATCTGCTTCTCTTTTTCTGAATTTGTTTTTCTGGTCTGATTCTCCTTGCTTCTTTTGGAAGTTCCATTGCTTTCTGTACTTTCTATATTTCATTTTCTTGAAACCTTTGACAATCATAGAAACCATCTCCATTATGTCAGAATCTGAAGAATCATCGGAGTTTACATCAGAATTTTCCCCAAACTCTGATTCACTATTTTCCTGGACCATTACAGCTTTTCCTTTTCTTGTTGATGCCTTAAGAACTTTTTCAATTGGTTCTTCAATTTTGGCTTCAACATTCAAAACAATAGATTTTGCCTTGCTAATTTTCCTATTCTTCATTTGCTGTGATTCTAAATCACGAGTCTTCAATCTTCCATAGACTTCATCAAGAGACATCTCATCTAGATCAGCCCTATCTCTTATTAAAGATGTTTGTAGATCTCATTCTTCAGGAAGAGCCCTTAGAAACTTGGTGTTTGAATCTTCATTTTCATACACCTTATCCACCAAAGCCAAGTTATTCAATAGAGTTAGAAATCTGTCATAGATATCTGTGAGGGATTTATTCTGTTTTGCCTTAAAATATTCATATTCTTGAATTAGCACGGATCTTCTATTCTTCGTTATTTCCTTGGTTCCTTAATTGAACCTCTACTGCATCCCAATTTTTTTAGCAATTTTGCATGCAATTACCATGTTAGACATCAAAGAGTCAAGACTATTATGTAAAATATTCCTTACCTTTGCATCTTTGGGGACTTCTAGTTTTTCTTCATTGGTCCATTCTTTCTTATCCTTCAAGGTGTAATATTCAGCGACTTGTCTTCCTTCCACAATTGTAGATGGCACTAGTTTGGTTGGTAGATACTGACCTATATGAATTCTGTCTAAATAATCAGGATCAGTTGCTTCCATGAACATCATCATCTTCCCCCTCCATGTAGGGTATTCAGCATTCTTCAATATTGGGATCCTGGTGCTTTCATACTTGTTTCCAGACATGTTTATATGATCTTTGAGTTGTAATTAACTATCTGCTCTGATACCAATTATTTGCCTAAATAAATAATAATTACAGAAAGGAGTTGAATGTAATAGTACAACCTAATCGATTATGAACACAAGTATGTAGAAAGAAATACTATTTTGTATTATTAATGAACTTAAATACAAAAATATCTCAAGAAATTCTTTGTTCTCAAGAGGTGATAGGTTGTGAAAAATAAGACTTGAAAGTTACTCGAATGTTAACCTATTTCTGTGTTTATATAGACACAATTACAATTCAATTACAAAATAGATTATGAAAAGAATAGCTTTAATAAGGCAATAGACTTGTATTTGAATTCCTTCTTCACTATCCTAATCATACTCTGATTTGATTGCTTCTTCACAAACTCAGATAGTAAACTCCGTCGGTTGTTATTATCTGATTTGAATATTCTTTGTTAGAGTAAACTCTGATTGAGTATTTTCTATTAGAATAAACTCTGACCGATAGCTACTTATTCTCTAATGACGTCAGCAATGTAAATTCTGATCTTTATTTTCTGACAGCATCAATGTTTGTTTTCTAACTCTTTAAGTCATAAGTAACAATTTAGTTTAGCCAACCACACTCTATATATACATGAGTATATATATATATGACTTCATAAACCAGGAAGAACATAGTTATGAAAATATTAGTCAAGAATTAGGAAATTGGAATATACCTAGTATAGACCCAAAGCAGATCTATCAGTCAACTTTTACAGATAAATTTAAAACAAATTACAATGTAAAAACAGTAGAGAAAATCTATGCTATTAACAAAGAACACGAAAACTGTTCTTTATTAACAAATGAAATTATAAGAAAATATAAAAAGAAAAGTTATAATTTTATTCATATAGGATTAATACAAGTAGCAGTAAAACCATTATCAGTAAAAGGAATTAACTCTAGCATTCTTTTATGTTTAAGAGATGCTAGGTATTTAAACTATGTCCCTAGTATATTAGGCATTATGGAATCGAGCCTCCATAATAGACCAGTTCATTTTAATTGCTTTCCAGACTTTACTTTAAGTCTGAATGACCCCCATTTATTAAAAGCATTAACATTAAATATTAAAACAGCTGGTGAAATCACTCACATGATTGAGGGATCACAACCACTTGCATTAATTTATAGAATTTACTATAAAACAATGAAAACTAATTTAAACATTTATGCATTAAATAAATGTCCAAAAGACAAAACTGTTTTAATTCAAAGTAGCACTAATGATGCTAATATTCAAGTACCAAAAACTATACTCTGGAAAGATATCAATCTTCCTAGCCAATGGGTTTTAGATAATGAAATACCCCAGGCACCAATAACAAATAACTTAATGAATCTAGATAATATTAAACAATATTTAGATGGAACTGTTAGAATAAGCTTCGATAATATTAGAAAACCATTAATGTTAGACGAAATAACTACAAGGTCAGTTACATCATCTAGACAAGATTCTGAATTACTTAGTAGAACAAATGTTAAAAATATAAAATTAAAGGGAATTATTAGTGAAGGACAGACTAGTCAACCTTATTATAATAAATCTAGTAACCAATCTGAAGAAGATGAAGAACATTTATCTCCTACACAGTCAGATTTTGAAACGAGATCTATTAATAATCAACTAAAAGTAATTAATAAAGAAGTTAAAATCAATTGGAAAATCTTAACAGAAGATTTTAATTCAAAAGAAAATAGATTAAAAGACACCAGTTTAGAGACAATCATAGTCCTGAAGAAAGAGAAAAAGTAGTTAATAAGTGGAAATCATTCCTAATAAAAGAAAAAATAAATATTACTTTTTATTCTTGGTATGAAAGATACTATGGTAAATGTAATGTAATTACTAAAACACAATGGATTAAAGAAGATAAGACAAAAGTATCATCTAGTCATCCCCTTATAGAAATAATAATAATCCCAGTTAAAAATACGGTTATCATAGCTTCACCATTTAAAATATCTGATGGAAAGAATGATGAAAAGAAACTAATTGAGCAAAATAATTTCACTAATCAATATCTAGCCTCTTTAGGTAAGCAATTAGATAAAATTGAAGACAAGATTAAAGATTCAGATATTAAACAATATCCAGATCCAAATAAAGAAAGTGAAGAAAAAACCTTGATAAATTTATCCAGTAAAAGAGAAAATTTAAGTCTACCTAATAAAGATAAAGAACTAATTAAAACTCTTGATAAAATATTTAAAAAATTAGATAAACCAGAATCAAGCAAAACTATAGGAGTTTTAGGCTTTTATGAAAGCCCTAATGATAGTGATAGTAATGATTCTATAATTGAAATAGAAAATCAATTTAAAAAATTAAGTTTTAATCAACCCAATATCACAACACAAACGAAGAATTGGTACTCCAGACCAACTCCTCCAGATTTACAGTTTGAAGAAAGAAACCTAGATAACCAGTTTTCTGTTTCAGCCAATAAAATGTATGAGTGGAATATAGATGGTCTTAGTGAACAAGAAATATTAAACAAATTAAACCATATGTCAATGGTGGCAAATACATATATAACAACATTTGATCATTTAAACCTGTAATATCCGTAATTATTTGTTTATTATAATATTAATTAGAATTAGATTTAGAAAAAGAATATCATAGTAATAATATTTATATTATATTTGATTTAGAAAAAGAATTGGTAATAACATAGTAATTAGATTAAGAATAGAGTTTGTAATTAAATTAGATTTATATTAGAAAAAGGATAATAATTATATTCTATATATAAACAAGTCAATCACAAAAAAAAAAGTTATGTTATTAGATTAAAACCCTATTTTGAGAGGCTGCAGAGAAGGGCGGAAAAAAAACAGAGGAAGGAAAAAAAAACAGAGGCGCGTCTAGATTAATTACAAGTTTTAGTCTAAAAGAAGAACACAAGAGGTAAAGTATGGTTTCATGTCATTTAAGAATTTGGTTATTAGGATTGGCTGCATAACTAGTTATATCATGATATTAGATTGCACAAACTGCACATGTATACACACATAATATTAGATAATAGACACTGCACACATATGGCATGACATGAGTTTATATTATTATTTAATAATTTTTTTTCCCATCACAAGTGCATGCTTGTTGAGTTTGTCAGGAGTATAAACTAAAGTACTACACTAGTTTTACAAGTATAAACGGAGGTCCTTGAGTTGAATAACATGAATGCATTAGTCAGGTTTTATTGTTTATTTTTTTTAGTTGCTGTCGCATAGTCAGATGGTCAGATCATGTTTTAGGTATTAGTGGTACGGTCTAGTGTAATGTATAGGTATTAACGTGTTAGTTTTAATAATAATGATAATGATAATAATAATAATAATAATAATATTTATTTAAATACCGTGCTAATAGTTGATTAATGTATAGAGATTTTATTTTTTTTTAATTATAAATTATATGTTGTGATTAGATCGGGAAACGGGAGTTTAACGGGTCATTGCGGATATTGTTAGTGTTTGTGATCGTTATATTCGAGGTACGGATTTCGTCCCCTTTCTCTTCAGCGCTACTCTTTTAGGATTAATTATCTTTGATTCGTTTCGTTCTCAAATCTGTTCCTTCTGTTATTAACTGTTTCAACTGCTTTGATTTTCCGAAAATTATTTTAAAGTCTGTTTTCAAAATATTTAAATATTTGTTCTGCGATTTTCGAAAATTATGTAGTTGCGTAGAATATTTGAAATATCTGTTTCAGGTGATTTTAAAATTGTGAAATTATTTTATTGAACCCTTAGAGAGATATAGGGTATACCGATTTAACCAGCTGTAGGGGTACTACAGCCATGTCATTGCGGCACCAGTGGCATGACACTTCCGTGGCAGTGTGATTAGTCACGGCGTATCCTTCTGATAGCTCAGGTGGTGAGCTTTGCGCATTTTGATATTTGTTTGAGGATACGTGGGTGCACCCAGAGTCTGATTTGATTTGTGATTTGTTATTTGACGGTGACGTTGTATATGCCGTACACGTTGTCCGGTTTGTTGCACGCATTAGGTACCCTATGATGTGTGTATCTGTTATCTGTTCTGTATCGGTATGAAATATCCTAACCCTTCGTTGCTTCAGCCTTGTTTTAAAAATTAATGTTTATTTATAACTGTCAAACTATATATCTTCTTTCTGTTTTATTAAATTGTATTCCAATCCGTACTGGGCATTTGGCTCATGCCGTATTCTTTCTTCTGACAGGTACTTAAGGGGATCTTGGGATGTGTGATGGAGAGCTACCCTTACTTCATTTATTAGGATATTTGAACTTCTCAGATTATTTTAGTCATTTTCATTATTAGAGATTTTGGATTTATTCGTATTTATCATTTTGAATTATTTTGGAGGTTTTAGTATTATTTTGGAAGACATTGTTGGACATATTTATTTATTTTAAGGTGGATTTTAGTACTCTATATACAGGTTTGTGGTTTGGAAGTAACCCCTCATCTCATTTTGGGAAGGGGGTGTTACAGAGATGGCATCAGAGCTTAGGTTCTTTCTTGTAGAAAACCTATTTAGGTTTGACCTGTGAGTTTGGGTAGACATTAGGATGGATACTCTGATTTAAATTTCATTCAGCTTTATTCTCTTCAAATTGATTCATAAATGCTTCCGCTTATATATTCTTGTGATCTTCATTCGTGTCTTATCTTATATTGTAGATGCCTCCTAAAAACCGTAATCAAACTAACGTGAATGTGAGTCCAGCTCAGTTAGCTCAGATGATATCTCAAGCAGTGACTCAGGCTATACAACAAGCTTTTCCAAATCAGGGGAACCAAGGTAACCAGAATGGTCAGGGAAACCAAGACAACCAGAATGGCCAGGGAAATCAGGGAGATCAAAGGAATCATGAAGGTCAGGGAAATCAGTTGGAGTCTTTTGCATGGTTGGAGAGGTTCATTAAGCAGAAGCCAGAATCTTTTCATTCAGCACCAACTCCAATTGAAGCTGAAAATTGGATTGTTCATCTTGAAAAGATATTTGATGCTTTGGGTTGTGATGACTCTCAGAAAGTGAAGTTGGCCGTGTATAAGCTAGAGGGGGATGCTCAGAGGTGGTGGAGAGGAGTGAAAACCATTAAGGGTGAGGAGTTTATAGAGGCATTGACATGGCCGGTGTTTACAGAGTTGTTCTATGAGCAGTACTTTTCAAATGCTGACAGAGAAGCTTATTTGAGGGAATTTCATTCTATCAGTCAGAATCATGATGAGACTATTACTGACTATATGGCGAGATTTATCAGGTTGGCTGGATTTGCTGGGACAATTGCAGGAAATGCTGCACAACAGGCAGAAAAGTTTAAATGGGGGTTGAAACTTAACTTGAGGGGTCATATTATCTCTCTCAAATTTCCAAGTGTGGCAGAGGTGGCTGATGCAGCTAAGGATATTGAGAAGGAACGCAGTGATTTTAGAGCTCACAGGTTTCAGAATGATCGTAAAAGGGGAAGAGATGATCAGGGTTCAGTGCAGGGTAAGCAATGGAATGGAGGACATGGTAATCAGCAGGGACAGTGGCGTGGAAGGAATCAGTATAACAGGTCTCAGTCAACTTATGGTCAGAATCAGTATGGTGGTCAGAAGAATAATCAACAGTTTCAGCAACAGCCTAGACAGTGGCAGAACCGTCAACAGGGGCAAGGCCGTTATTCAGTGTATGGGGGAAACCCAAATATGATTCCAGTTGCACCTTGTGCTACATGTGGTGGACATCATCCGGGCAGGGCTTGTTATAGACAGACTGGAGCATGTTTCTTGTGTGGTAGCATGGAGCATAGGGCAAAGGATTGTACAGTGTCACGCAATACTGGTGGTGGAGGAAGTGGCAGTGGAGGAACTGGTAGTGGAGGTCAGCAGAACCAGAAGAATCCTTCAGGCAGGGTGTTTGCATTAACCGCTAATCAGGCAGCAACTAACTCAGGTACCGTTTCTGGAACACTTCATGTGGGTACACGTGAAGCTTATGTGTTATTTGATACTGGTTCGACTCATTCTATTGTGTCCTTATCATTTGTTCGTTATCTTGGAGTTTTACCTTCATTACTTGATCCTCGTTTGTGTATTGCTACCCCAATGGGGAATTCTATTATTATTTCTGAGGAGTACAGAGGGTGTCCGATAGCTGTGGGAGATAGGAATTGTAAGGTTAACTTGCTTCCGATGTTGATGCATGATTTTGACATTATTCTGGGTATGGATTGGTTGAGTGAGCATCGTGCGACAATTGATTGTCCAGGGAAGTGTGTGATCTTTGGAGATGTGAATAAACCAGAATTTGTGTTTCAGGGGTCTCAACCGAAAGGAGTGGTTAAAATTATTTCAGCCTTAAAGGCAAATAAACTTTTGTCTAAAGGTTGTGATGGTTATCTTGCTGTTGTGAGGGATATGTCTAAGGATGAGCCTCGCATTGAGGATTATCCGGTTGTGAATGAGTATGCAGATGTATTTCCAAAAGATCTAACTGATTTGCCGCCACAAAGAGAAGTGGAGTTTACTATTGAGCTTGTTCCAGGTGCAGAGCCTATTTCTAAGGCGCCGTACCGAATGGCACCGTTGGAGTTGCAGGAATTAAAAGAGCAATTACAAGACTTGTTGGATAAGGGGTTTATCAGGCCGAGTGTATCTCCATGGGGTGCTCCAGTGTTGTTTGTGAAGAAGAAAGACGGGTCTATGAGATTGTGTATTGACTACAGGGAGTTGAACAAGGTGACTGTCAGAAACAGATATCCTTTGCCACGCATTGATGATTTGTTTGATCAGTTGCAAGGGGCGAAGTACTTTTCGAAGATAGATTTGAGATCTGGTTACCACCAGTTACGAGTAAGGGATGAGGATATTCCGAAGACAGCATTTCGCACTCGATATGGTCATTACGAGTTTCTTGTGATGTCTTTTGGGTTGACGAATGCACCAGCAGTATTTATGGACTTGATGAATAGGGTCTTTCATGACTACTTGGATAAGTTCGTTGTGGTTTTTATTGATGATATCTTAATATACTCTAGGAGTAAGGAAGAGCATGAGGAGCATTTGCGCATTGTACTTGAAATTTTGAGGGAGAAGAAATTGTTTGCAAAATTTTCGAAGTGTGAATTCTGGTTGGAGCAGGTTGCATTTTTGGGGCATATTGTGTCTGGTAAGGGAATTGAGTTGGATCCTGCGAAAGTCGAGGCTATCACAAATTGGCCGAGACCTAGTACTGTGACAGAGGTGAGGAGTTTCTTGGGTTTAGCAGGTTACTATAGGCGTTTTGTAGAGGGCTTCTCATCCATAGCTTTGCCGTTGACTCAGTTGATGCGGAAGGGTGTTAAGTTCGAGTGGAATGATGATCGTGAGAAAAGTTTTCAAGAGTTAAAGAAGAGGTTGGTGTCAGCCCCTATACTTGTTTTACCATCAGGGAGTGGAGGATATCAGGTTTATAGTGATGCTTCTAAGAGGGGTTTGGGGTGTGTTCTTATGCAGCATGGGAAGGTAATTTCGTACGCTTCTAGGCAGCTTAAACCCTATGAGGTAAATTATCCTACCCATGACTTGGAGTTAGCAGCAGTGGTCTTTGCCTTAAAAATTTGGAGGCATTATTTGTATGGAGAAACTTGTGACATATTCACTGACCACAAGTGTCTCAAATATATTTTTACACAAAAAGAATTAAACATGAGGCAGAGGAGGTGGCTTGAACTTATTAAAGATTATGATGCTAAAATTCAGTACCATCCAGGAAAGGCAAATGTAGTGGCAGACGCTCTTAGTAGAAAGAACTTGGGAAGTGTTGCATCTCTTATTACTCAACAACACCTTATTTCAGATATGGACCGATTGGGTGTGGAATTGTATATTGGAGAATCAAATGCAATCCTAGCAAGTTTGAAGGTGGAATCAAATCTAGTCTCAAGGGTTAAGGAAGCTCAGAAAAGTGATACAGGGCTAGAAGCTATTAGATCGAATGTGGCAGATGGTAAGCAAACGGAGTTTCATGTTGATGATCATGGTGTGGTATGGTTGGATAGTAGATTGTGTGTACCTTCAGACTTAGCGATTCGTGAAGCAGTTTTGACTGAGGCTCATAGTTCTTCATTTTCTATTCATCCGGGTTCTACTAAGATGTATCGAGATTTGAAGAAGCACTTTTGGTGGAGTGGGATGAAACGGGACATAGCAGAGTTCGTGGGGAAATGTCTTACTTGTCAACAAGTGAAGATTGAACACCAGAGATCTAGTGGACTATTACAGCAGTTGGATATCCCGGTTTGGAAGTGGGAAAACATTACCATGGATTTTGTCACGGGTTTACCAAGGACTTTTAGGAAGAATGATGTTATTTGGGTGGTGGTTGATAGACTTACAAAATCAGCTCATTTCTTACCTATTAGAGAGACTACTCCTATTCATGATTTGGCAGAGATATTTCAACGGGATATTGTTAGACTTCATGGTGTGCCTGTGTCGATAGTTTCAGACAGGGATACGAGGTTTACTTCGCGTTTTTGGAAGGGATTTCAGCAGGCTTGGGGTACGAGGCTTAATTATAGTACAGCTTTTCACCCACAAACTGATGGACAATCAGAGAGGACTATTCAGACGTTGGAGGATATGTTGAGAGCTTGTGCTTTGGAGTGGTCTGGTGATTGGGATAAATATTTATACCTTGTGGAGTTTGCGTATAATAATAGTTGGCAAGCGAGCATTGGCATGCCACCATTTGAGGCGTTGTATGGTAGAAGATGTAGAGCACCGACTTGTTGGAATGA
The DNA here is from genome assembly GCA_028671895.1 of Oenanthe sinensis. NCBI lineage: Eukaryota > Viridiplantae > Streptophyta > Magnoliopsida > Apiales > Apiaceae > Oenanthe > Oenanthe sinensis. Next base: position 27,676,342 of record CM053806.1, read on the forward strand.
GGTTGGAGAAAGTGTCATTGAAGGGCCAGAGTTGATTCGGGTAACTAACGAAAAGGTAGAACAGGCTAAAGAAAACTTAAAGGAAGCTCAATCGCGTCAAAAGAGCTATGCAGATCAAAATAGAAAATTTGGTGGATTTGAGCCTGGTGATCATGTGTTTTTGAAGGTGTCTCCTTGGAAGGGTGTTAAACGTTTTGGTATGAAAGGGAAGCTTAGTCCGAGATATGTTGGTCCTTTTGATGTTATAGAGAGAGTAGGGGAGGTTGCTTATAGAGTAGCATTGCCACCACAGTTATCCCATGTGCATAATGTGTTCCATGTGTCTGTTCTAAGGGGTTACAAGTATCATCCGCTGCACGTAGTTCAATATCCGTTACATAAGATTAGGGAAGATCTTTCTTGTGAGGAAGAAGCTGAAACTATTTTAGCTCGAGAGGAACGAATTATGAGGAAGAAAACTATTCCATTTGTTAAAGTTTTGTGGAAAAACCATTCTGAGAGAGAGGCTACTTGGGAGTTAGAAGAATCTATCCGTGAGAAATATCCGCACTTATTTGATTCAGGTACGAGTTTTAGTTTCGTTAGATTCCGGGGACGGAATTTTTTTTTAAGGGGGTATATATGTAATATCCGTAATTATTTGTTTATTATAATATTAATTAGAATTAGATTTAGAAAAAGAATATCATAGTAATAATATTTATATTATATTTGATTTAGAAAAAGAATTGGTAATAACATAGTAATTAGATTAAGAATAGAGTTTGTAATTAAATTAGATTTATATTAGAAAAAGGATAATAATTATATTCTATATATAAACAAGTCAATCACAAAAAAAAAAAGTTATGTTATTAGATTAAAACCCTATTTTGAGAGGCTGCAGAGAAGGGCGGAAAAAAAACAGAGGAAGGAAAAAAAAACAGAGGCGCGTCTAGATTAATTACAAGTTTTAGTCTAAAAGAAGAACACAAGAGGTAAAGTATGGTTTCATGTCATTTAAGAATTTGGTTATTAGGATTGGCTGCATAACTAGTTATATCATGATATTAGATTGCACAAACTGCACATGTATACACACATAATATTAGATAATAGACACTGCACACATATGGCATGACATGAGTTTATATTATTATTTAATAATTTTTTTTCCCATCACAAGTGCATGCTTGTTGAGTTTGTCAGGAGTATAAACTAAAGTACTACACTAGTTTTACAAGTATAAACGGAGGTCCTTGAGTTGAATAACATGAATGCATTAGTCAGGTTTTATTGTTTATTTTTTTTAGTTGCTGTCGCATAGTCAGATGGTCAGATCATGTTTTAGGTATTAGTGGTACGGTCTAGTGTAATGTATAGGTATTAACGTGTTAGTTTTAATAATAATGATAATGATAATAATAATAATAATAATAATATTTATTTAAATACCGTGCTAATAGTTGATTAATGTATAGAGATTTTATTTTTTTTTAATTATAAATTATATGTTGTGATTAGATCGGGAAACGGGAGTTTAACGGGTCATTGCGGATATTGTTAGTGTTTGTGATCGTTATATTCGAGGTACGGATTTCGTCCCCTTTCTCTTCAGCGCTACTCTTTTAGGATTAATTATCTTTGATTCGTTTCGTTCTCAAATCTGTTCCTTCTGTTATTAACTGTTTCAACTGCTTTGATTTTCCGAAAATTATTTTAAAGTCTGTTTTCAAAATATTTAAATATTTGTTCTGCGATTTTCGAAAATTATGTAGTTGCGTAGAATATTTGAAATATCTGTTTCAGGTGATTTTAAAATTGTGAAATTATTTTATTGAACCCTTAGAGAGATATAGGGTATACCGATTTAACCAGCTGTAGGGGTACTACAGCCATGTCATTGCGGCACCAGTGGCATGACACTTCCGTGGCAGTGTGATTAGTCACGGCGTATCCTTCTGATAGCTCAGGTGGTGAGCTTTGCGCATTTTGATATTTGTTTGAGGATACGTGGGTGCACCCAGAGTCTGATTTGATTTGTGATTTGTTATTTGACGGTGACGTTGTATATGCCGTACACGTTGTCCGGTTTGTTGCACGCATTAGGTACCCTATGATGTGTGTATCTGTTATCTGTTCTGTATCGGTATGAAATATCCTAACCCTTCGTTGCTTCAGCCTTGTTTTAAAAATTAATGTTTATTTATAACTGTCAAACTATATATCTTCTTTCTGTTTTATTAAATTGTATTCCAATCCGTACTGGGCATTTGGCTCATGCCGTATTCTTTCTTCTGGCAGGTACTTAAGGGGATCTTGGGATGTGTGATGGAGAGCTACCCTTACTTCATTTATTAGGATATTTGAACTTCTCAGATTATTTTAGTCATTTTCATTATTAGAGATTTTGGATTTATTCGTATTTATCATTTTGAATTATTTTGGAGGTTTTAGTATTATTTTGGAAGACATTGTTGGACATATTTATTTATTTTAAGGTGGATTTTAGTACTCTATATACAGGTTTGTGGTTTGGAAGTAACCCCTCATCTCATTTTGGGAAGGGGGTGTTACAGAGATGATAAAATCTCTATACATTAATCAACTATTAGCACGGTATTTAAATAAATATTATTATTATTATTATTATTATCATTATCATTATTATTAAAACTAACACGTTAATACCTATACATTACACTAGACCGTACCACTAATACCTAAAACATGATCTGACCATCTGACTATGCGACAGCAACTAAAAAAAATAAACAATAAAACCTGACTAATGCATTCATGTTATTCAACTCAAGGACCTCCGTTTATACTTGTAAAACTAGTGTAGTACTTTAGTTTATACTCCTGACAAACTCAACAAGCATGCACTTGTGATGGGAAAAAAAATTATTAAATAATAATATAAACTCATGTCATGCCATATGTGTGCAGTGTCTATTATCTAATATTATGTGTGTATACATGTGCAGTTTGTGCAATCTAATATCATGATATAACTAGTTATGCAGCCAATCCTAATAACCAAATTCTTAAATGACATGAAACCATACTTTACCTCTTGTGTTCTTCTTTTAGACTAAAACTTGTAATTAATCTAGACGCGCCTCTGTTTTTTTTTCCTTCCTCTGTTTTTTTTCCGCCCTTCTCTGCAGCCTCTCAAAATAGGGTTTTAATCTAATAACATAACTTTTTTTTTTTGTGATTGACTTGTTTATATATAGAATATAATTATTATCCTTTTTCTAATATAAATCTAATTTAATTACAAACTCTATTCTTAATCTAATTACTATGTTATTACCAATTCTTTTTCTAAATCAAATATAATATAAATATTATTACTATGATATTCTTTTTCTAAATCTAATTCTAATTAATATTATAATAAACAAATAATTACGGATATTACAAAACCAAAGTGATATTGTTGAAATTCTAACTAATGGGTTTACAGGAACCCTAAGATCTTGGTGGGAAAAACGTTTTTTTCTAATATATATTTTGCTGATTGACAATCAATTCTAACCAAAAACTTTTGATTTAAAAGTTCATGCTGAAATTTATTAATACACAAAACTAAACTTAAAATTTCTTTTTTAATAGTTGAGTAATTTTGTTGAGTATTATCCCAAGCTCCTGAATGAAAACAAACAATTTCTTCCTTAGAAGAGTGATCAATCTTTTGTTTGAGAATTCCTCCGAATCCAATTTCAGAGGCATCAGTTTCAACAATTTTAAATGCAGAAGGATTTGATATTCCAAGACAAGGAAGAGTCTTGACATATTTTTTAATGTCTTGGATAATAGAAGTATGAACTGAAGTCCAAGGTGGGGGATTACTCTGTAATCGTTCAAACAATGGTTTACACTGCTTCCTGAGATCCTTATAGAATTCTCCTATATAGTTAAGGGATCCTAAGAATCTTTGAAGCTGAGTTTTATCAAGTATTTCATCAGGAAATTTGCTAGCAAATTCAATGGCTCTATCTATTGGTTTAATTTTACCATATTGGATAACATGTCCTAGAAACCTTACCCATTAGTTAGAATTTCAACAATATCACTTTGGTTTAAATGATCAAATGTTGTTATATATGTATTTGCCACCATTGACATATGGTTTAATTTGTTTAATATATATATATATATATATATATTATTTTTTAAATTATAAAATATATTTCTAAAAATCATTTTAATATCAAATTTAATATTTAAATAATTCTAAATAATCCGAAAATCTATAAAAATATTTTATGGGTAAAATATAAATTTTATTATTTTCAAAACTAATTAAAAATAATAACTTTCCAAAATATTTAAATATTTTGAATATTTAAAAATATAAAAATACTAAAGTTTGAATATTCAAATGATTTAAACAAATAAGATTTATACCTATAAAATACCAAATGAGTTTCTAAAATACCGAAACAAATTTAATCTAATAATTTTGATAAAATGGATTTTTTTAATTAAAATATAATTTTAAAAATTCCCAAATTATTCCGTAATTTAAAAAATAAAATTTTTAATGAATAATTCAAATGGCATTTTTACTAGAAGAGAATACTGACTCATGATATTGACCGATTAGTAAAACAAATATTAAAAAAATTAAATCGAACCCAACCCTACTGAACCGAAAATAATTTCTAAAATAAAAATAAAAACATGAAAATGCATCTAACTGAAATAAAAATATTAAAAATTTTATTCCTTCCAATTTTTAGAAAATCAATAAAAAAGATTTAAATAATAAATATATGTTTTGAAAAATATTCGGGTTTGTCACAATTAAAGTTTAATAACCTCGTTCTGTTGTGAGTGTAGCCCATGTAGGGGTACCATTTGGTTTTGACAGAAGTAGGCTATTTAACTTTCATAAAAGTAGGGCATATGGACATGACATAGCAAGTGTTTTCTTTTCAAATATTAAATGTTTGGGTCCTGGTTCTTGACAATCGTATGTTGTCAGGTACTAGTTACTTAACATATCATCCAGAAGCTGTTGGATGAACTCACGGACGGCTATGATTTAAATTTTTTTTATCCCATTCCGCTCGCTGTTCCAAAACATGGAAAGAAAGGATTTCCACGATTCAGAAAAGCGAAAAAAGAATTTCCTTTAAATGATAGCCCTTAACGAATAAAACCGCAACAACGTATCCGCTGTTACGGAGCGCGCTTCAAATCATGACTTTCTGCTTATTTTACAGGTTGATGCTGTAAAAAATATCCTAAAAAATAGTTTGTTTTGAGATTGCGTATTAATATATAGGTCCTGTTTGGCGCAGCTTATAAGCTGAAAAATTTGGTATATATGTACTTTTTCTGAAAATAAGTAACTTATTTTCAAATTTGGAAATAAGATTTGGTCTTAAATTTCTAAAATAAATATTAATTTCCAAAAAAAAATATGAAAATACTTTTAAAAAAAAAACATATTACTTATAAACTAAGCCAAACACCCCCATAAACTTTTCAGAAGAAAGCAAAATTAAAAAATTTCTTAATAATATATTACAATACAAAATATGACAAAAAATTATTAAGAGTACTCTTAAATGAGATATTAATTGATATGTTCTACTTATAATATATTATAAAATTATTACAAAAATAATGGAAGATGTGTATATTTCTTATTATTACTTCATACAAGTACTCTACTAATTAAAGAAAATGTTATTTGCAGAGTAGTTTTTTATTTTTCAAAACTATTTATATCCATTGTATATTTCTTGTTTATTTATAAATAAAATATAACATGTTTTAAAAATAAAAATACTGTTTTAAAAATAACATTTTTTAAATAAAAACCAACAAAATATTATTATAGTCATATAAAGACTACATGCATGGTTGTAAAAATCGAGAATTCGGAACTTATCGGAACTGATTTGGGATTAATCGGGTAATTGAGAATTAATCGGAAGGAGTAATCGAATTTATTATATTATTATAATAAAATTTAATATATTTATTTAATTTATTATAGAACATATTATTTAAAAATATTTAATAATATAAATCAGATTTTATAAATCGTATTTATAAAATATTTTGTAAGAATTAATCCGGAATTCAGGGAGGATTCTTCAAAAATTAAGGAAATTTTCAAAAATCAGGCATTGAACATTTGAACCGACTGCAGGAATGTAAGCCTGCAACAAGTGGGAACACAAACACATATCGGCAATCATAGTTTGACAAAATTTACCCGCCCCTGTCCACCTCACTCTGTTCTTCTTTTTCATATAATTCACCTAAAACCTCACCTACTAATCTCTCCATTCCAATCTCCATTAAATCCCACCAATAAATTAATATCATAATTCCAATAAACAGCAGCTTCAAACTCCATACAGATCACACACACACACACTTACCATATGCATTTCATCATCAGAAGCTCAGCAAACTGGCTCTTACATCTTAAATGGATGATCATCGTATTTTTCTCAAGTACATTTGTTGTTACCTTGTCCGATCCTCGTATCGCAGAAGCTGGCTTGTCCTGTGGCAACTCTAAGCCACCACCTAACACAAGTATTGTTCCAACTTTTGTGGAAGAAATGGAAAGGATCTCTGAGATTGTAGCCAATAACAACTGGGGTTACAATGTTATTAACCACACTACCACTACTAGTAGTATAACTATGTATTGTCTTGCTCAGTGTTTTCGAGACCTTTCTCACTTGGACTGTCTGTCCTGTTATGCTGCTAGTCGTACTAGGATCCCTCGTTGCCTCCCCGCGTTGTCTGGTCGTTTATATCTTGATGGTTGCTTTTTGAGATACGATAGTTATAATTTTTTTAATGAGAGTGTTGATCCAAGTCATTATGATACAAGGAATTGTAGTACTAGTTTGCGAGTCGAGGATGATAGGGTTGAGTTTGAGGAGAGTGTTGGTGTTTTGATTGATAATGTGACTAGCCTTGCTGTTTTGAAAGGAGGGTTTAGTGTTATGGAAGTTCAGGGTGTGTTTGGATTGGCACAATGTTGGAAGAGTTTGAGTAAGGAAGGGTGTAGGGAGTGTTTGGAGAGAGCTGGGAAAGAAGTGAGAGAGTGTTTGCCAAGTAGAGAAGGGAGGGGGTTGATTGCTGGTTGTTATTTGAGGTATTCTGATAACAAGTTCTATAATCAAGATGGTGATAGGGTTGCGAGTTCCCGTAAGTTTTTGTTTAAATCTGTATAAATTTAAAATGATTGCTCGAATTTTCAACTTTATGCTATTAGACTGATCAGGAATGTGTAGCTTGGCTGGTCTTTTGTTTTCTGGTGATTGATTTAAATGTGAATTTCTTGCTTAAATTAAGGCACTTGAATCCAAATTGGGGATTTTTTTTATTTAGCTTAGTTTTCTTCACAAGTGTGAGCTTGTTTAAGCATATTTTTCTATAAATGATATATATTCTCATATTGTATTATGCTTCATTTTTATAGAAAGTAGTATGATATATGTAGTATTAGGACATTCTATGCTTAGTTGGAGCAAGTATGTTAGGTTGTGCATTTTGTAGTCCACCTTACTTTCCATTGGTAGTAATAAATCTAAGTACTTAATCACTCTTCCAATTTATCTTTTTGAGTACCATTGCTCTTTTAAACCAAATGATGAGTAGGTATGATGAGGCTGGCAAATTTTGTTCCGTATAATTAATTTCCTCGTCTTATAAATAAAATGTAGTATTAAGGTTCTGCAAATTGATTAGGGGAGAAAATATCAACTATAACAACCATACCATGTCAGCATGTCGACATGGTATCACAAACCAAGAACAATAGGCCAATGACTCGGAGTTAGCTTCCTTTCATGTTGATTTTTTAAGGATAATGGATTAACTTTTCTTAGCCTTGATTTCCTTGCCTGTATAAAGTTCTGTTTGCTCGTCATACTATGTGGACATGGTATGACTGTATTAGTGAATGTTTTTCCCGATTAATTGAGGATGTAAGTCAAACTCTATACAGTCAATTAAATTGAGTATATTCCAATAACATCATAAGTTTTATATAAAAGACGAGACACAGATTTATGTAAAATTTTACAAGGATGCTTGGGGAATGTAAACAACTAATGCTCTTTTAAGATATACCAACAATGTTATGAACAAATAGATGGACTTTCCTACTGACGTAGAATGAAGAGAGCATTGCATTACAAAATAAGCTCATGTTTTATCAAAATTATGAGTTTTCTTAACATGATATTCAGGGACCAGTATAGGAGAAACTGTAGGAATCGCTATGTCTGCAGCTGCGATCTTTTTGCTCTCAGTCGTTGCTGCTTATGCAATATACTTAAGGCTGTCAAGGTTAAAGGAAGGTACAGTTCTAAAGAGTTGGCTTATTCCTAAAATAAAAACTTATTAGATGCATTTATAATTGGAAAGAGTTTGAATTTCAATTAATGCAGAGCCCATCAGTCTCAGCCACCTCTCTTCATTTAACAAGTCCAGTTTGACATATAAATATGAGACTCTAGAGAAGTCAACAAATTATTTCAGTAATTCTAGGAAATTAGGGGAAGGAGCATCTGGTTCCGTATTCAAAGCAAAACTTCCAGATGGAAAAATTGTTGCAGTTAAGAGATTGTTTTTCAATACCAGGCAATGGGTAGACGAGTTCTTTAATGAAGTAAACTTAATAAGTGGGATCCAGCACAAGAACCTTGTGAAGCTTTTGGGTTGTAGCATTGAAGGCCCAGAGAGTCTTTTGGTTTACGAATATGTTCCAAACAAGAACCTCGATCAGTTCCTGTTTGGTAATACTCTATTAATCTTTCCTCTTCAAGCAGGTGTTCATGCAGTAACTTGTGATTCCAAGCTTAACTTTTTACGTACCTATGCAGATAACAGTATGGTTCAAAGTTTGGATTGGAAGCAAAGGTTTACCGTCATAGTTGGAACAGCTGAAGGACTCGCATATCTTCACAGCGGTTGTGAGATGAGAATAATTCATAGAGACATTAAGAGCAGCAATGTTCTTCTAGGGGAAGATCTCACTCCAAAGATAGCTGATTTTGGACTTGCTCGGTGTTTTGGAACTGATAAGACTCATCTTAGTACTGGAATTGCAGGAACTTTGTAAGATGATCAGAAAATTCGCACATTCCACTTTCTTTAACCTATACTAAAAACAATTAAGAATGATTGTAAATTTCACATAATCCAATCAAATTGTGCTTAATTAATTTTGTTACTGGTTTTGCAGAGGGTACATGGCACCCGAGTATCTTATCCGTGAACAACTTACTGAGAAGGCTGATGTATACAGCTTCGGAGTGCTTGTCCTTGAGATTGTGTGTGGTAGAAAAAATATCACATTTACAGATGATTCGTGCTCCCTTCTGCAGACAGTAAGACTTGTTACTGAACTTATACTTGAATCCAAAATATACATTCGAGGGGACAAATTTTTATTTACCATATTTGTGTTATGGTTTTTGGAATCAGATTTGGAAGCTTTACAGGAATCATAAATTAGTTGAAGTCGTAGACCCTCGTTTGCAGTATGATTTTCCAGCAAAAGAGGTGACAAAAGTTGTCCAAATAGGACTTCTATGTACCCAAGCCTCAGCTGTCTTGAGGCCGTCTATGGACGAAGTAGTTCGGATGCTTATTAATCAAGATTGTGAGGTTCCAATGCCTAAACAACCTCCTTTTATAAGTTCTAAATTGGAGGATTCAACCAGCTCCGAATAGTCTTCCAGCTAAGGTAGTTTGTTTTTTTTTTGCTAAATAGCTTAGGTAGTTTGATATCGAGTGCATTGACCAAAATAGATGTTTCATGCACCTCTTCAGATTCGTCTTGCGCGTGAAGTTCTCGATGATGATGTGGTACATAGATATGCAGAGATAATTACATGTGGAGGAACATATCTGCTGAAGTGACTTCAAAGTACATCAACAGAAAGATTTGATGCTAATTATATTTGTGCAGAGGTGTGACCAATTTTTGTACAATTAAGAAGTTTTCACCTAATTTTAATTGAACTTCGAATTTTTGAATAAGTTTTAATTATGCATTTACTAAATACCTTAATAAATAATACAAATACAAGCTTGTAACCCGTGAGATGTACGGGATAACTAATATTTAAGTAATTGATTTTTTATTTATATTTTTATAGATAATTAATATAAAATTTTATAATATTAAGAATTTATGTTAGGATTACATGTTCTCTTATTTTATATAAATTTATTCTGTTTAATATAAATATGTTATAATTTGAACCCGTATTATAATAAAAAGAAAACTTATTAGGATGACTTTAGATAAGTTATCTAATTTTATAATAATTTTGTGTGTAAAACTAAGTAACATTTTCGTAATAATAGAGTGCACCCCCTGTATTCACAAAAATACCCCTAATTTGCTATTCTTTTTTCTTTTAACCTTAGGTATGTCCTTAGAAGTATTAATTTCTATCATAAATATATAATTGGACCTAAAAAGTAAAATTTTATTTAATATAATTATGTATATAGCTAGGGCCCAAATTATAATAAGTAAAATTATACGTATAATTTTTTAGGCCCGTGCCGGCTGACCAAAATTTTTAATCTTTCGGCTATAATAATATAAGTATAGATTGTGTTTGGGAATTTTGAATTCATTTCAAATGATGGATTTCAAATGGCACGATTTGAGTTGTGATTTCAAATTCTTATATATATATATATATAGGTAAACCGCACAAGTGCGACAGACTCTGGCCCAGATGACATAATCATAAATTCTCCTCCCGTGGGATTCGAACATGTGACCAAGAGGATGATATTCCTCTCTTTAACCAACTGAGCCAACCCTTGCGGGCTCAAATTCTTATATTTGTACAAATATTTGAATGAATTCAAATGAAATCCAAATTGTTATCATTACCGAAATATATTATTTGATCAAATCCGGAATTTCAAATTAAATTTATGTTCCCAAACAAGACATAATGTTTTATTGGTATATGTAATAATTTTTGTACTTGGTGTCATAATTGACAACATTTTGATCCTATTTGGTAATTCTTATGTATTTTTAACTAACTCTTACACCTTGCACGGGCTAATTCTGAAAATCGATTAAATTTGTTAATTTGATTTAACTATATTATTTTTTTAGATTTATGAGTCATAGTTTAATGACTGTACGAATAATTTGTGAAAACTATAACTTAATTTTGTTACACGAATAAGTTTAAAATATATCGTTAATCATTCGATATTTCTCATAATAATTAAATATATTGAAATTTTACACATAATTACTTTTCAATTATTGAATGTCATAAATAAAATAAATAATTTTTTTGAAAGTGATCAAATTATCGAATATATATTAATCGATTCAATAAATTCACATTGTTGTGCACATATATTAAAATATTTTGTAATCAAGTCATGTAGCCTGTATTTCAAATTTTTTAACCACTTACATATATTTTAAAATATAAATGAATTTTCATATCATACGAATAACTCATTAATATCATTTGTTGATAAATTAATATATATAATCTCATATTTGTGATATATGTGTGTGTGTATTAATTATATAAAAAGTAATTATAAAGTAATTAATTTTATTATATAGTAGTAAATATGAGATATTAATAAATATAATAATATTATAATTAATAAGTATGTTAAATTGACATGTATTTATAACGAAGGGATTAAATGTTAATTTTACATAATTAAATTGATAAGTGAAGTATTTATAAGGGTGTAATAGTAAAAATACTTTTGAATGTAAGGATATAAAAGTAATTTGTAATGAATAAAATGTTTTCCCAAAAGTGTGTGTTGTGGTATTATATTGTTAAACAATACGAGTGTTGTAGAAGGAGGGTTGAATATAACTTATAAAGTAATTACTTTTCTTACTAACAACAAACAACACAGTAATACTAGTAAGTATGGAGTGCAAACAAAATTAAGTAAGCATATGAAGACAGGTGTTTTAACTTCAAAAAATAATTTTATTATTTTTTATTTTATTACAATTGACTGGAAAATAATTCCAGCTACAAAGAAAAAAATAAAGGAATTGCTAATGTTTCTTACTTGAGAGAAAACCTAGCTCAGTTGCATAAAGAAAAATGCTTGTGAGTTATATGTATTTATGCTGAAACACATATCCCACTTACATGTGCACTTTTCCTTAATCTTAGAATAAAGCTTGAAATAGAAACTTTGATTTTCTTGTTCAATCTTGTCTTAATTCCATTTGTAGATAAAGATATCCTTGACTCCTTAAGCACGCTTTATCTTTTTGTTTGTCTTCTCCCAAGTTGTAGTAGTAGACTTGACAGACTATATAGTAATGTCAAAATCATTCATTGTATTTTCACTATCTAGTCTGCTACCTGAAACAGACTGTCAGCTTCACTAAAATGTTACTGTCAACTTTTAGCTTCTCTTTGGTGATAGTATATTCGGCTCCGCATATTTTGCTGTCAAGCTTGATAGTCTTCTAAAACATGTTGTCTTCCAAAGCTTCTGTCAACTATCCCCGCTAATGTTGTTGTCAACTATCCCCACCAAAGTTGCTGTCAATAAAACTTGTTGTCTTCAAATATTCATTCTCTGTCAAGTTTACTATCAATGAAATAGTTGCTGTTAGTAATACTTGTTGTCTTCAAATTTCCATTCTCCGTCAAATTTACTGTCAATAGAATAGTTGACGTCGTCTGTTCCAATTGTGTTGTCACTAGAATATGTTGTCGTAGGCTTCAGTTGTAGAATGTTACTGCAAAGTCTTAACCATGTTGTGTCTGAACACTTTGTGAACTTCTATTTCATGGATCATGTTATTGTATTTGTACAAGACAATAACTATTGAGACTTACTGTCACCTACTTGGCTTTTAAACATACTGTTACAAGTGACAACTAAACATATTGTCAATATAAAAATGATAATATATTTTACTTAGTTAATTTCTAATTAATCTAAGTAACTTATAGTTGATTAAAATGTTAACACCACAATCCCTAACAATCTCCCCCAATTTGTTTTTATGTGAAATAAAGATAAAATTCAAAATAAATTGCAGATGCTAACTCAACTAATATGACTGGAGTGTTTGTACAAAAAATTATTCAGAAAATTACTAGTAAAAATTTATCTCAAACTAAGCTCCTCTAGACTGAGCACTTCTTCAAATTTTAGTTTAAGCTTTATTGATCTGATTTCTTTTGTGGATTCTTCCTTTCATACAGCAACTCTAAGGATCTCAAGGACCTCTTCTCTGTTGTGGTCTTGGCATGATCAGTCACACGGTCAAGTACTAGCTCCACCAATTTATTGTAGGGTTTCGTGACACAAACGCAGCGGAATAAACGCGAAAAATAAATCAAAATAGTGAAACCCTCCGCAGGATCCATGCGAAAACAAAAGATTTAATTCGGAGATAAAGAATAAATACCTTTAGAAGCTTTAACAGTTCATTAATGGAAGATTAAAGGAGGTCCAAAACTTGTTTAATCACCACGTATCCCGCTCTCGCGATCTACGCTCTACGGTATCCACACGAACACTTTTCATGAAGGATTGATGTGTACTAGCACCCGAAAACTTCTTCTCTCTCTCTATCTTCCTCCTCTCTCAGAGCGGCTAGGGTTTTGTAAAATCTCTATGTTATTAAATCAGCCCATAAAGAGATTATATAGAGAGAGGAATAAGTTTTCTAATTATAATCCAATTATAATTAATACTAATCCAAAATTTTAAATTATTTAATTAAGTCTCACTTAATTAATTAATTATTAATTTTGGAATTAGTTTAAGTAATTCATTTATTCTATTTATATAATTAATTAAGTCATACTTAATTAATATCATAAATAAAATAAATTACTTATTTAATTTAAATTATTTCTCCTTCAAGCGTTCTTTGTGTGTGACCCTGTAGGTTATTATTACGTTGGCAACAATTTTAATATCTAATTAAAATTGTAAACAATGAGCGGCATCTAGTAATACATCATTGCTACCCAAGTAATAATAATAAATCGGTGATTCGATTAAGCCTTTCGTGAATAATGTTCCATGTAATATAATCCCTTTAATCTTGATATTATAGATTAAACTCAAGGCATGTCTCGTGTCATCCTCTTCATAATTTAATCTTTATTTTCTTGATCGATGAGTAGACTATTAAAATCAAATCAACATTTGAGCACGGCCGTGCATTTCATAGTCTCACTCAAACAAGAGGCCAATAATATCACTCCTAAAATTAGGAGGATTAAATCCCATCTAGATCATTCATATTTCTCATACGATTCATAATATACCCAATGTCCACTTTTATCATCACCCGGTCAAAGGTAACTTTTAATGTAATCAAAGTATATTAATTCTCGTATAGAAATATAATGATTTCAGGTCTAAGGATCATTACACCATTATCACAGTGAGAATTACTTATGACACTTACTTAACATGTAGAATCTCACGGCGGGTCATTCCAGTGCCATGCATTGATACATGCACTTATGTTCTTGACTTTAGTATCCCCATACCTATGACCAATGAGATGTGGTCATCTGTCAAGAAACATACTAGTCTTTGTGCATTATTATTGTCCTTAAATAATAATACTCGACTAGGGAATTTTAGGAATAAGATACTATTCATATAATCTCATTTTTAAGTCACATACTTAAAGATATAGAATACGTATCAAAATTCCAAGGACATTTACTATGCTTTCAATTTATTACGCAGTAAACAAAACATAATAAATAAATAATAATCAATAAAACATAATCCTTAATAATAAATATTTTCCTTAAAATATAAAAAGTATTGTCTCTAGAGCACAATTACTAACAATCTCCCACTTGCACTAGAGCCAATTACCCAAGTATCCAATACTCATGAAACTAGTGTGACTTTCATGCTTCTGCGGCGACAAAGCCTTAGTCAGTGGGTCTGCAATATTATTATTAGTATGAACTTTACATATATGTATATCTCCTTGATCATTAATCTCATTAATTAGGTGATATCTCCTAAGTACATGCTCAAACAGCCTCCTTGGCTCCTTCGCAAGCATCAATATACTCAGGCTCTATTGTAGAATCAACTATTGTCTCTGTTGTGAACCATTCCAGCATACAACATCTCAATAAAATTAGATAAAACACAAAGACAGACAGAAACATTAAATTATCGTTATCTGTCTAGAAACCAGTATCACTGAAACCTCTTACAACTAGCTTCACATCTCCTCCATATAACAAGAATGAATCTTTAGTCCTCTTTAAGTACTTAAGAATATTCTTGACTGTCGTCCAGTGACCTTCACCTGGATTAGATCGGTATCTACTCATCATGGTTAAAGCATACGAGACATCAGGACAAGTACATATCATTGCATACATTATAAAACCAATTGCTGACGCATATGGAATTTTACTCATGCAGTCCCTATCATCCAATGATTTAGGACAAATTTTATTTTGAGATCACTATCCCATGAGACATTGGGACATATCCATTTTAGTCTCTTTGCATTTGAAATCGATGCAAAACTTTGTCAATGTATGTACTCTAAATTAGGCCGATCAATCACCTTGATCTATCTCTATAGATCTCGATCCCTAATATATATGTCACATCACCTAAGTCTTTCATTGAGAAATTATTTCTCAACCAAGTCTTCACAGTCTGTAGAGAAGGAATGTCATTCCCTATTAGTAATATATCATTAACATATAATACTAGGAATGCCACATGGCTCCCACTAAACTTCTTGTAAACACAAGTTTCATCTTCATTCTGAATAAAGTCAAACTCTTTTTGACTGTTTCATGAAAACAAATGTTCCATCTCCTCGAGGCCTGCTTTAATCCATAAATGGATCGACGCAACTTACATACATTTCCAGCATCCTTTAGATCAACAAAACCCTTAGGGTGTGTCATGTACACATCCATATCTTCTTCAAGGCTCTCATTTAAAAAAGCGGTTTTGATATCCATTTGCCAGATTTCATAGTCATAGTAAGCAGCTATAGCAAGCAAAATCCTGATGGACATGACCATAACAACTGGTGAAAAGGTCTCATCATAGTCAATACCATGAATTTTCTTGAAACCTTTTGCCATCAATCGTGCCTTATAGGTCTGTACATTAGCATCCATGTCGGTCTTCTTCTTGAAAACCCACTTGCACTCTATAGGTTTTACCCCTTCAGGTGGATCAACCAAAGTCCATACTTGATTAGTATACATGGATTCCATCTCAGATTTAATAGCATCCAGCCATCTCTTAGAATCTGGAGTGTTCATAGCGTCTTGGTAGGTGAGAGGCTCATCTTCATCCATAAGCATCACATCACCATCTCTATAGGTTTTACCCCTTCAGGTGAGAGGCTAATCTGTTGTAGGTGTGAAGCTTTTTCAACATATCCGCGGACATATGATTTGCTTCATGTAGATCGTCTTTTTACCTCTGAAAGTCACAGGTAACATCGCTTCTTTATGTTGCTCAACTTTTTACATTCTACTGCTAATATGCTATATATTTATCAAATATAGAACCTGTTAACGATTTGGTTGTGCTTTAAGTTAGTTTTTTCAAATGACATCATAAAAAATGTCTTTTCTTACCAAGGTACGAGACAATTATTTTTAAAGCGATGTGTAATAGTATATCTAACATCATTTTATAAAAGAAATTTGATGTCTAAAATTACAAAGACATCAGTTGGCCTCTAAAAAATGATGTGCTAAGGTAAGTACTATATCGATTATATTGTTATTAATATAAAATATGATGTCTCAAATAAACTATTACATCATTTCAACTAAAGAAATTGATGTTAAAAAACCATATAGACATTGACTTTTATTAAACAATTGATGTGTTAAGGCTCCTACCAAATCGTTTCTAGAAAAATAATCGATGTTAAACATATTAGTCATTTAAGTTTTACATCGATTGTAGTTAAGGTATGATATTATTAATGGGTTTTAACATCGGTTTCACTTAGAAGATGATGTCTTATATATGTTTTAACATTACCCTATTTTACTGCTGATGTTAATACCTTTCTTAGACATCATTTTTTAATAAAAGCGATATAATTGTCATTTGGTACCTTGTAGGCAATATATTAATGGAGATTTAGACATCAAAATATAGTAATATTCAAAAGGAAATCATGTAATATATTTAAAAATTTGATAAAAAGACATCAATTTTTATTAAAAAAATGTTGTGTAAGTGTAACCTAGACATCAGTCGAAAACTGATGTGTAAAGTATATATTTTTAACATCACATGTGAAGACATCAGTCAAAAATTTCTCAGACATCAGTTAGCAACTGATGTTATATGCAGTTTTTCTAGTAGTGTATGGATACTCTTTCAACTACTTCACCAACTTTTCCAGGAGTTCCACATTCTTTTCTTGCAAGGAATTCATACTCCAAAACTCCTTGATTCCGTCTTCATTTGCAAACATCACCCCATCTGAGTACACAATTGTCTCATGTTCTTCTTCTTTTGTAAAATCCAAAGGGTGAGGTTTGAAAGAATCCATTAGGTCCAGAAATTTTCTGATCAACATCGCTCTCAAGACTTGGGTTCTTATGTATGTCCCATGAATGATAAGTAACATCTTCTTGATCAAGAAATAACTGGCATCTTTCATTTCATAGTTCATCTCTTAAATTTCTCCATTTGAGTAGAGAAGAATTATCTTACTTAGTGAGTTGACCTCAGACCATTCAACATTCATCTTAATTAAGGATTCTGCCTTGAATTGAGCCAGGTTATTGATTGTAGGCCTCTTGAAATCCAGACAATCTTCATGAAGAACTTCAGTTGTCAGCTTCCAACTCATTTTATTAAGCTTCCTGCTTGAGTGTGGTTTTGGTCTTTTAGCCCTTGCCTTCCTGTATTTTTTAGATAAAGAAATTTTATTTGATAGTAACTTTTCCCTCACTTCTTTTGACAGTGAATTTGAAGTTACTGTCAATACAGGCTTGACAACAGGTTCAGACTCTTTGACATAAACTTCCATCTTATGTCTCCTAACAATATTATTTTTGTCATTTTCAAATCCAAGAACCACCTGCTTCAATACCTTCCCTTCAATTCCATCCTTATACTCCTTTTCATTCTTCTCCTCATCCTCATCCACCTTATTTCCAGTTCCAAAGGTCCCTGCATTATCAATATTGTCGTTGTTGGACTTAGAACTACCTATACCATCCTTAGGCTTTTCATCATCATTATCCCCATCTCTTCTTCCCAGAGTCTTCTTCACAACCTTTCTTGATTTCATCTCTTCCAGCCTCCTCAATTCCTCAACCAATGCCCTTATCACTTCACTTCTATCTTCAGTTCTTGGCAGTTGATTAAAGTAATTGAAAGCCTCCTTTACAGACTTAGGTCTGCACAAACAAATCATGTCTAAGTTCATTGACCTGTATTTTCCATCTGTTGAGTTACTGAACTTGATACAGAGAGGATTGAAAATAATTTCAGGTAGCTTTTCAACCACCAATCTCTGCAGAATTCTTTTCATGTTTTCATTTAGCCAGGACTTGTCTATCTTGATTTTTAGGTTTATGGTTTCAATTACTGCAATCTCTTGTCTACTCAAGTAACCCTTGCTGATGTACTAGTTGAAACCTCCTTTAGTCCTAACAGTGATCACCCATTTGTTGCTCTTAGAGACCATTACAGCTACTCCAATTGTTGACTCTCTCATGGCTTCAGAAAATTTCCTGTGATCCCTATTGGAAGAGTTTCTTAGTGCATTGATCCTATCATTGAAGCTGGAATCTTGAAACACCCTGTTGTTATAATTTTCATCTACCATTAGTAGAGATGCTTCTTCATCATTTAAATCTTCCCTTTCTTCAATAATAAAGTCATCAACATCATCCTTGAATAGCTTCTCCTTTCCTTTTCCAGCCACATGAACAGGGTCCTTCACAAAACCCTCCCTGATCACAATACCTTTTTCCACCTTATTCCCTCCAAGCTTTTCAGCCATCTCAATGGTCAACTTTGGACAGTAATGCCAATTGACTCTCCTCCCCCTGAGATGCAGCTTGAGTCTCCTTATCACTCATGTTTACTTTCACAACCTTCTCAGCCACAAACACTTCACCAAAATCATCACCAAACTTCTCCCCCTTAGTTGAGTTAGAAGCTGCATGGATTGTCAATTGAGTCTTCATCTCCTTCAATTGAGGAAATACATCCTGGAAGCCATCATTCATACATTTTTCAAACTGCTCCATCTTGGCTACCATCTTGACTTGATTCCTCCCCACAGTTTCCACCTGCTTATATAATTTTGTCACTTTCCTTGAAAGGGATTACAACCTTCATTAGCTTGTTTAGATGCTTTGGGGGCTGTTGTGGTTCTCACACCCTCTGGTTTTTTCTGGATGATCTCATCATTCCTCACCATCTCACTCTCAGGGCCTATTGCCTTAGAAATTTGGGCTCCCTCATTTTTCTTTTTCTTTTGGCCTTGCTCATGGCCCTCTCCTTTTTCCTGAGATTTTCCCAGCCCCTCATTTTTGTGCTCACTTCTCTTTTCTTTTATTTCTCTTTTTCTTTTCACACCCTCACTCATCCTAGGCACAAGAGACTGAGCAGGTATATCTTGCACATAAGGTTTAGAATTTACCTTGAGTAAATTGAAATGAGAGCAGAATCATCATAATTTAGAGAAGTAGTAGCCATTGGAGAGTTTCTGTCAGGATCTTGATTGTTGACAACATCTTTTAGTGAAAAGTTATTGTCATGAGGACTGACATTAACTATGTCATTAACAGAAACATAGGCTGTGACAACAATCTCTTCTACCCTTAGAGTAGAAGGTTCTTGTGGATTGATGTGATCAGTCTCATTCAACTTTTGAAAGAGTGCATCAACATTCTGATCTTCAATGTTAGCAAAGTGTGATGCACTATAGTTGAATGAGTTGTGTTCCACATTTTTTAGCCCTATATTATGTATTTTTTCAAGTCTGGGCTCAGATTGAGGGTGTTTAACCTATTGTGCAGACTCTGTACAGGGTGTCATGAGAGACTAGTTAATTTCAATAGATACCTCCTTTTGAGAAGAGATATCTAGAGGTGAGTTTTGTTCCCTGTTCATATATGTGCCCTTTTGAGAGGACACACTCTGGTTTACAGAGGTTTGTACCCTTGCCTTCTTTCTCCTAGGCTCACCAGGGCCCTCTGTGAGTTCTGTGATCTGACTACTGCCCTTATTTGCTGCATCTTGTGCAGTTTCACCACCTATCTGTGGAATGGCTTCTAATCTAGGGTTAATGATTCTCTTCCTTTTAGAAACCTTGTCCTTTTAGGAGGAACCAGACTCTTGGTTAATGGATTTAGAGACTCTAGAAGGTTTGACTCCTTCAAAAGGTTTGGAGTGTGGATTAGGAATGGTGAGATCAACACCATTCTCATCACTCAAGGAAAATACATTTTAGTCCCCAATAATTTTTAAATTCAATTTATTGATAGTTGAAAGCATGAAATCAGTAATAAACAATCCCAATTCTGAGTTAAGAGGTTTACTGGCTAACATAGAATGGGTGTTTTTCTTTAATGTTGGGGACTCCATGCATTGCACATTGTCTAGATTAAGTATGCCTACTACAAAGTTGATAATAAGCATAAAAAATCTAGGATAACAGATTACCAGTTTCTTCTATCCTTCTTCCCAAGAACCATCTTGAATAGTTGCATCGGGAGTTTTCCAATATCGATTCTGTAGTTGTGCACCATGGAATGCAAAATCTTCCTGATGTAGGTTGGCACTTCATTCCAGCCACTTGTCTTGCTTGAAATGGCTCTTGTGATAGCATCTAGAATCATTCTACACTCTTTGTTCAAGTACTTTCTATCCATGCCTCCTGACGGGTATCAATCATTATTTTCAGGGCTTGTCTTGGGTCCAGTGTACCCAATCATCTTGAAGAACTTTGAGAGTTGTTATTCACTAGTGGGCTCCTGAAAAGTGACATCCTTCTCAGCTTCAATATGGAGAGTAACATTGACGTGGGTTGAGTCAATGGTGTAGGAGGTGTTGTTGACTTAGAAAGTTACGGTGCTTGTATCTTGCTCCCCCTCAGATGTAGCAGAAGTCCATAGCTGAGATAACCTTGGAATTTCTAATAATGGTCTCTCTATGAGGGCATAGGACAAGAAAGAGTTATTCATGAAACCAACAAATGGTTTGAAGGCTTCTCCATCTTCACCCACTGTAGCCGTGGTGGTGAAGTTAGTTTGGGCAAGAGTATAGACTATTTGAGGTCCAGACATGGTTAAGATTTTGAAGGTTTAGACAAATAGAGAAGTTTAGAGAAGAAGTTGTAGAGAAAATAGTTGATTTTTAGGGCGTTAGAATATTGGAGAGTTTAAAGAGAAGTAAAGAGTGAGAGAAATTTTAACTGTTTATATATATATGATGTGAAAAAGTGCTATCAGGGATGAATTTCAATCGATTGATTTGACAAATGTATCTATTAATTCATTTACTTCTTGACAGTAACTTCTGCGTTACAAATCATAAACATTCTTAACAATAACATTAGATGTTATAGAATATATAAAATAAATGAATAACCCTAATATTAACTATTGACAGTATGTTATGCGGTGATTTTAGAAAACTATACTGTTAATGAATACTGACAGTAAGTTATTGATAGTAAGTTTCAGTTCCGCATACTATGATGTCAAGACTTTTCATTCGTTTGACAGTAACTTATTACTATATGACAGTATGGATAAAACATACTGTCAAAAAACATGACAGTACTTTTTTATTAACCACATATGAATTAAGTTACTTAAAAATAAATTAGTTAACCTCTTTGTAAAATAGTATCATGTGTATCCACTATGACAGAAACCAAAACACCTCAAGAGGCCATTAATTCACAATGAATTTTAGTTAACTAAATTTTTTTTGATCAACTATACAGAATTACATTAACAGGATAAATTTAACATACCCAATTCACTCACTAGCCTGTTGAATATCTTTTCATCCAATGGTTTGGTGAAAATATCTGCAAGTTGTTTCTCTATGGGCACATAGATCAGCGTTATTGTTCATTTCTCCACATGCTCTTGAATGAAATGATGTCTGATGTCAATGTGCTTAGTTTTGGAGTGTTGAACAGGATTCTCTGAAATTGTTATGGTGCTAGTGTGTCACAAAAGATAGGAATTCCTTGCAGAGTCAATCCATAGTCCAATAGCTAGTTCCTTATCCAAAGTAACTTAGCACATCAACTACCAGTTACAATGTATTCAGCCTTTACAGTTGAATTTGTCACTGAATGCTGCTTCTTGCTAAACCATGAAACCAATCTTTCTCCCCAAAATTGACAGCTTCATGTTGTACTCTTTCAGTCTATTCTGCAACTAGCATAGTCTGAGTCTGAATATCCAACCAAGTCAAAACCAGATTCTTTAGGATACCAAAGGCCTAAATCATGTGTGCCTTTCAAGTATCTAAAGATCCTTTTTACTACCATTAAGTGAGACTCCTTTGGATCAGACTAGAACCTTGCACACAACCCTGTTACAAATATGATGTCAGGCCTACTAACTATTAGGTAGAGAAGAGAACCAATCATTCCTCTATTCATCTTGTTGTCCACCTTCTTTCCTTTTGGATTCTTGTCAAGTTGAGTTGCTGTTGAGATTGGAGTCTTTGCAGGATAAGAGTCTTCCATATCAAATCTTTTCAAAAGATCCTTGACATACATAGTTTGGCAAATAAATATTCCATCTTCTTTTTGATATACTTGAAGTCCAAGAAAGAATACCAATTCACCCATCATACTCATCTCATATTTGTTCTGCATCAACTCTGAGAATTTCTTGCATAAATCTTCATTTGTTGTGCCAAATATGATGTCATCAACATATACTTGGACTAGAATGATATCATTTCCTTGCTTTTTGTAGAAAAGATTTTTATCCCTAATCCCTCTTGTAAAGTTGTTATCAATAAGAAACTTGGAAAGAGTATTATACCAAGCCCTTGGTGCTTGCTTTAGACCATACAATGCCTTGAGTAGTGTGTACACAAAGTTCTTCATTTTTTGTTCTTCAAAGTCTGGGGGCTGTTCAATATACACTTCTTCTTCTAGATCTACATTAAGAAAAGCACTCTTAACATCCATTTGAAAAACCTTGAAGTTGTTGAATGCAACAAAATATAAAAATATTCTTATTGCCTCAAGTCTGGTAACATGAGCAAATGTTTCTTCATAATCAATCCCTTCCTGTTGACAGTAATATTTTGCCACCAGCCTTGCTTTGTTTCTTGTTACAGTACCACAATCATCCACCTTGTTCCTATAGACCCATTTGGTGCCTATTATGGATTTGTTATTTGGTGTAGGCACCAATTCCCAAACACAGCTTCTTTCGAATTGATTAAGCTCTTCTTGCATGGCATTAATCCAATCTGAATTAGTCAATGCTTCTTCTAGAGTTTTGGGTTCAGTTTGAGAAAGGAAACAAGAGGACATGCATTCATTAATAATATTTCTTCTTGTTTCGACTCTAGTTCCTGGATCACCAATGATTATATCATTAGTGTGATCTCTATTCAATTTTTATAAAATATAATGTAACATAATATGTAATAGTGGTATCGATAACTCAACTAAGAATCAAAGACAATCAAATAATACTAATATGTAACACAAGAATCCAGAAGGACATGTAAACATGAATCATACATACATCATTACAGAGCATTCAAGTTGAAAGGCTTACTGAACATCAGCGAGAGAAGTTCATTAATATGTTTAGGCCTCAGAAACAACTAAGAGTTTAGAAGATTTCAGAGTAAAGACAGTGTAATGATTTAAGTATAGATGTCAGAGGATTTCAGTGATCAGAAACAATTCACAAGTTAAGGTTAATCAGCTGAAAAAGAATAGAAGTCAAGAGAATTTAACTTAGTGTTACTCGTTTGTGAACCAAACCAGTGCTCTAAGCGTCAGCACAGTAAGAAGAGAATTACCTCGATGTATTAGAAGAAAATCAGTTGATCAAGCCATATAAAGAAAATTTCAAGGTGTACTCAATAGCTTCATGAAATAAGCTAAGGCATGTACATGTTATGTTGTTCCTACACAAGGGTACAAGAGTGCAAGAACAACATAACCACAACCAAGCCTCAAGGAAATATTCTAAGTAAGAGTATTGAATTATGTGGCACCTACACTAGGTAACAAGAGTGTAAGCGCAACATAAATTAATAGAATATGTTCTAAGGCACAAGGAAATGATATGTGGCGCCTACACTCTATAACAAGAGTGTAGGCGCAACATAACTCGATAAGAATATATTCTAAGGGAACAAGGCTGTAAGGAAAGGTTATGTGGTGCCTACACTAGGTAACAAGAGTTTAGGCGCAACATAAGGTTATAAAATATATTCTGTCTCCAAAGCAAAGATATGTGGCGCCTACACTCTATAACAAGAGTGTAGGTGCAACATAAATAAGGAAGCATATTTTCTTTAAGTCCTTAAGTGGTTCCTGCACATGGAGTATAGAGTGCAGGCGCAACATAAGTGTCTGGCATAACTTACTCTCTACACTCTCATTCCCTTGTAGAGGCGCAACATATGACTTGGTGGAAATTGGAAAATCAACTACGTTTGATTTTCAAAGTCTATAAAATATATATGGGTGTAATCAATACATATATTATTCATTCATCATCAGCATTCAACATGAACAGATGGGAAGCTCTATTAAAGCCATGCATTAAACATACTCAACTGTATTCTTGTTGTAATATTATTTGTACCCATTGTAGATAATCTCTTGATGAGAAGTGTAGCACCTCAGGGATTTAATAATATATCTTTATTTTCCTGAATCTTTGTGTTTCAATTACTACCATTTCTATATCTCAAGAACACACACTTAATCCGTAATTAAAAGTAAATCTACAAACATCATATTCAACCCCCCCCCCTTCTATGATGATTTAAGACCTAACAATTGGTATCAAAACTTGTTGATTGAAGTTACAAATCAAGATCCAAAAATAGTTATTGGAAAAAGTGTATTTTTATATCTAGAAAATTTTTTGTTGAAATTTCTTTATTTTTAAAGAAAATTCAATTTTGAATTTTTTAAAGATTTTAAATCCACTAATTTTTAAAAGGCTATCATTCGTCAAGAATTCAAATTAAAATTTTATTTCTCGAAACTTAATTTTTATTCGAATTAATTTTAATTTTTAAGGAACTAATTATTTCTTGAGATTTAAAATTTTTCGTAACCATGAGTACTCAAAAACTTAATAGAATCAAAATCTCAGCCTTTGACAAAAATGAATAAATTCTATGGAAGAAGAAGATGTCCACTTTCATTAAATCAGCAAATTCTCAATATATGGGGATTTTGGAAAATGAACCTTATGTTCCTCAGAAGCTTACACCAGAAACAATCTCAGATGATGGAGAACGGATTCCTCAAGGATTGACCCCAAAGGAGCCTTCAGAGTACACTGACACTGACAAAGAAAGAGTAGCATGTGATAATCATCTTCAATGTATCCTAATGGATTCGCTGGACACTACAATGCTGAATCAAGTGATAAATTACACAAGTGCCAAGAAAATATGGGATACGATTGATCTGCTAATGGAAAGTACTGCAGAGGTGAAGGAAAACAGACTGGATATTCTGACATCCCAGTACGAAGCTTTCAAGTCACTGCTTGGAGAAAGTATCACTCAAGTCTTTGAGAGATACAATAAATTGTTAAATGACTCGCCACTGCACGGAAAGGCCTACTCTCATCGGGAGATCAACAGGAAATTTATGTTGACACTGGCCTATATGACAGTTGAACTTGAACAGTTAGAAAACAAGACAATGGCCTATATGACAGGAAATTTCAAGAACCTCAGGTTTAGAAGGAACCCTAAGTACAAATTCAAGAGTAAAACCAGTTATAGTGGTTCTAGTTTCAGAAACAACCGATGTGGTTCGTCTTCAGGGTCTTTTAGCAAAGGAGGTTATAAGACTGGAATGATAGACCGCAGCAAGTTTAAGTGCTACAACTACAACTACAATGAACATGAACATTTTTCTACAGAATGTCGAAAGCCTAAGCAAGGAAAAGAAATAAAGGAGTCGTATGATGAATTGAAACAGAAGTATGATGCACTGGTAAAGAAGCATCATGGCAGAGCTTACATAGCCGAGGGAAAGAGCTAGGATGATTCAGATAACGATGAAGAAGAGACATATAGAAATGTTGCTCTAATGACAGACTCTTCAGAGGCATCACCTCAGTCATCGAAGGTATCATTTTTTTCCACAGTTGAAATGTCTAATTCTGATTACAAGAAAATTATAGAAGATCTTAGTGTAGAAATGCTTAATATACACACAAACATGTTAGCATCAGAAGAAGAGAATGCTAAACTAGTTCTAAGAAATAAAATGCTAGAGGCTAGAAATGAAGAACTAGAACTTGCATGTGTTAATTTAGAAGATCTTTGACAGAAGGTATAATATCTACAGAATAGAGACAAATGCAACCAAGAAGTAGAAACTGCACTTAGGAATAAAATTTTTGAGTTAGAGTTAAAACTTCAGACTTATAGGAAATCTATTAATCTTGTTAATGAGGCAATAGATAAACAGGTCATAGGTCAAAAAACTGGAATCAGATTTGACTATGATAAGAAAGCAGGAAAGAGACATGTGGAATCAACTATTGAGAAAAATCCTGTAAAGCAAGACATTCCACACGTGTTAAAAAATGTCCCTAGCCCCTATACAAGAAGTTTGTCATCGAACCCATAAATGAAGAATAAATCTTTATGAAAGAAGAAATCCTTGATGAGGATAAAAAGAATGAGAAAGAAGATAAAGAGAAGGTGCCTAAGAAATTTGTAAAAATTGTAAAACCTAAGGAACAGATTAAAAGTGATTTAGGCAACAAGACTGAAAAGAAGAAAGCTAACAGAAATGGCAAGATAGGTGTTAATAAGAAAAATGATTATGTATATTCTCTCAAGGCTATTAGAAAAGTTTGTAGCAATTGTAATTCTACTGGTCATCTCACGCATGCATGCAAAAAGATAAAAGTAGTGAAAATAGAAACTTCTAATATGTCTGCCATATCTATATCTCATCAACCATGTGGTAAAGTAGGATGAATGCCATGTACTTTCAACATTATGTCTACATATATGAACTTGATGAATACATCATCTAGTACCTGCATTAATACATATGTGAACATGAATAGAAAGCATGTTAAGGAAAAGACTAATATTTCTCCTAAGTCTAGGAAGGAAGCCCATGTCCCTAAGCCTAAAGACACACCTGTCAAGGATAAACTAAAGGGCAAGAGCACAGTCGATGAGAAAGATAAGGACAAGGAAATTTATGTAGCTAAATTTATTAATTTATCTAAGCCTCTTGGACCCAATCAAATTTGAGTGCCAAAGAAGAAGTAATCAATCTTTGGTTGCAGGGCTTAGCAAAAAACAAGTGTGTCATGTGGATTTTTGACAGCGGCTGTTCTAGGCATATGACTGGTGATAAATCCCTGCTATCAGATGTGATTGAAAAAGCTGGCCTGATAGTGACCTTTGGAGATAACAACAAGACATTCACAACGGGATATGGAAATTTGGAAATTGGAAATGTTATCATTGAAAATATCTCTCTTGTGGACGGATTAAAGTACAACCTCCTAAGTATCAGTCTGTTCACTAACAAGGGCTACAAAGTTATGTTCGAAAAGGAAAGGCGTGTTATCCAAAATAGGAAAGTTGCAAAGCTTGCTCTTCATGGGGTGAGAACGGGGAATCTCTTTGTAGCTGATTTATTCTCTGTAAGCAAAGGCAAAGTTTAATGTTTTTATAACAAAGCTTCAACAGAGGACAGTTGGTTATGGCATAATAAATTTTCTCACCTGAACTTTAATGCAATGAACTCTTTAGTTAAGAGAGAATTGGTTAGAGGTTTACCTGAGATGGAATTCAGTCAAGAAGGTCTGTATGAAGCATGTGAAAAAGGGAAGTCAAAGAAAGCATCTCACTGAAGCAAAGACTCATCAAACATTACTGAACCACTGAACTTCTGCATATAGATTTATTTGGTCTAGACAACATCATGTCTATGTTAAAGAAGAGATATGCACTAGTAATTGTAGATGACTACTCTAAGTACATTTGGGTGTTGTTTCTAGCCTCAAAAGATGAAGCTCCTCAAACAATTATTGATCACATAAAGAAGATAGAGTTAGAAGCTAATTTGCCTATCAGAAAGATAAGGTCTGACAATGGAACAGAATTCAGAAATGTAACCCTGAATGATTTCTGTATTGACAAAGGAATTTTAAGACAATATTCAGCGACAAGAACTGCACAACAAAATGGAGTAATAGAAAGGAAGAACAGATCTTTAGGTGAAGCAGCAAGAACAATGCTGAATGAAGCTAAGTTACCTTTATACTTTTGGGCTGAAGCAGTCAACACAGCTTGCTACACTCAAAACCGTACCCTGGTTAATAAAGAACATGATAAGACTCCATACGAGTTGATGGCAAACAAGAAACCAACACTGAAATACTTTCATGTGTTTGGAGCAAAATGCTTTATACTGAAAGGCGATGAACATCTAGGAAATTTTGAATCCAAGGCTCATGAAGGCATATTTCTTAGCTACTCCTCTGGAATCTAATGTGTACAGGGTTTATGTGATTGAACACAAAAAGGTCATTGAAAGCATGAATGTAACTTTCGATGATCTCAAGCTCCCAAGTCTGCAAAGAACAGATGACACTGATACTCTGCAGTTTGAAAATATAAACTCAGATGAAGGTGAAGTAGAACCTGAAGCTTCGAAAGATCATCAAGAACCAAGTGAGAATAACAACAATGATGATTCTAACCCTAGTAGTGGAAACAGTAGAAAATTTCCAAAAACTACTAGTAGTAGTATAAAATCTCATTCTCAACCAAGCAGCAGCTCATGGGGAGCAACTGAAGGATCTACTAACAGGACTTAACACTTTAATGATAATCAGACTGAATCATCTAGGGAAAATCTACCTAGACATAGGGTGTGGAGTAGAGATAACCCTTTATAGTTGATTGTAGGAGATCCAGATGCTGTAGTTCAAACTAGATGTGCTTCACAGAAAGAATGTTTATTCTTTGGTTTTCTCTCTGAGATAGAGCCAAAGAAAGTATAAGAAGCACTAGAAGATCCAGATTAGGTTATTGCTATGCAAGAAGAACTCAATCAATTCGAAAGACAGGAAGTTTGGAAGCTGGTGCCTAGGCCAAATAACAAGTCTATTATTGGTACAAACTGGATATTCAGAAATAAACTGGATGAAGATGGCATTGTTATGTGGAATAAAGCTAGACTGGTTGCTAAAGGTTATTCCCAAGAAGAAGGAATAGATTATGATGAAACATATGCACCACTGGCCAAACTTTAAGCTATTAGGATGTTTCTGGCATTCATAGCATATTCCAACTTTAAAGTATATCAAATGAATGTGAAGAGTGCATTCCTGAATGTAGAGCTTGAAGAAAAAGTGTATGTGGAACAACCCCTAGGGTTTGAAGATCTAGAATTTGCTGATCATGTATACTTTCTCTTCAAGGCACTCTATGACTTAAAACAAACACCTTGGACATGGTATTACACTCTGTCTGTATTATTACTTGAAACTGGTTTCACTAGAGGTGTCATAGATAAGACTCTGTTTCATAAAATGCATAAAAATGACATGATATTAGTACAAGTATATGTGGATGATATTGTATTTGGTTCTACTAACGATCAGTTGTCTAGTAGATTTGGTAAGTTGATGCAGAGTATGTATGAAATGAGGATGATGGGGGAGCTGAATTACTTCTTTCGACTCCAAGTAAGCTAAAGGAAAGATGAAATCTTCATTTTCCAGACCAAGTACATCAAAAATCTTTTGAAAAAATATGGTCTTGAAGATGCATCACCAGCCAAAACCCCAATGGCAACTTCCACTAAGCTTAATAAAGATGAACCTGGTAAGAGGGTAGACATCTCAAGCTATAGAGGTATAATCAGCTCACTACTTTACTTAATTGCAACTAGACCAGATATTATATTTGTCACATGCTTATGTGCTTTTTAGTCTAACCTTAAAGAATCACATCTTATAGCTGTTAAATGTATATTTAGGTATCTTAAGGGAAGTCTGAATCTTGGAATTTGGTACCCTAAAGATACAGGTTTTGAAATTGTTGGCTATACAGATTCTAATTATGCAGGTTGTAGGATT
Source organism: Oenanthe sinensis (assembly GCA_028671895.1). Taxonomy (NCBI): domain Eukaryota; kingdom Viridiplantae; phylum Streptophyta; class Magnoliopsida; order Apiales; family Apiaceae; genus Oenanthe; species Oenanthe sinensis. The sequence goes on from CM053806.1 coordinate 27,706,686, forward strand.
GATCAGAAAAGTACATCAGGGAGTTGTCAATTCCTTGGTAGAAGATTGGTTTCATGGTATAGCAAGAAGCAGCACTCAGTTGCGATGTCAACAGCTGAAGCTGAATATGTTGCTGTTGGAAGCTGCTATGCACAAATATTGTGGATAAGGAACCAACTTCAAGACTATGGATTGTTGCTGAACAAAATTCCAATATTCTGTGACAACACAAGTGCCATAGTAATCACAAACAATCCTATTCAGCACTCAAGGACCAAGCACATTGATATCAGCTATCATTTCATTAGAGAGCATATCATGAGTGATACTGTAGAGTTACATTTTGTACCTACAGAGTACCAAATTGCAGACATCTTCACTAAACCACTGGATGAACTCACTTTCACTAGACTGGTTTGTGAACTTGGGATGTTAAATTCTACTAACTGATTACTTAGTAATCAAAACTTTAATTTGGAGCTGATAAATTCACCAGTTGATTAATTTCAATATTTTTAAGACTTATGAATTTATTTACTAAATTCTATTTCAGCTATTTATGATTATAAGTTAGATAAATACCTTGTGCATGCATGCTAATTTATTATGGTATTTATTTAATGTTAATCTTCAGAAAATATTTAATCGATTTTATTTAATTGATAAATTCTTGGCACTTATATATATTAGAATATTGTTTGAAATTGTTTTAAGTAAATAGGATAAATATTCATATTTATTCTTATAATTAAAATAAAAGTAAAATAATAAAGAAGCATAATTTATTTATGACAATAATTTTAACAATTAATGTTATTATTGTTATTGATAAATATTTAATGAAATAATATTTGTGAGTAATTAATTATTACTGATTATTTATTCAAATTATTCATAAATATTACTCCCTCCGTCTCTTTAAACTTTTCCTACTTTCCTTTTTGGTAAATTCAAAAAACATTTCCTATTACTATTTTGATACATAAAAAACCATTTCTCCCTTTATTAAACAATTACACAAAAATGACAGTTGTATTAAACAATTACAAAAAATTGTTCCACTTTTCACCTTATAAACCAAAAAACACAGACCCTCACCTACTCCCGTTAAAACCCTAATCTCTTTTCTCTTTCGTTCCTCCCGTCTTCTCTATTCCGCCACCAAACCCTAATTACTCTATCAAAAACATGAGTTTACATTATGGATTTTCCAATTCCGATGATGAAGATGCTAATACGGTTGAGTACGAGTGCTCCGATCCCGATCACTGTGACAAAGGTGTTCGTTGTGATGGGGAACACAGTTATAGCCGTCAATATGTTCAATTGAGACGGGGACGAACTCATTTTGAGGAATCGGTGGCAAAATCGGATGTGACCGTCGATCAAAATCCTCGATCATCGTTGCATGAAAGTGTTATTGAAGTCCCCTTTGATGAATATGATGCTCCTCCGTCCCCCATTTCTTCAGATCCAGTTCAAGTGGCCGCCGTTGTTGCTCCAGATCCGTCGAGCGATGACTTGGACGACGACGTTGAGGCTGATTCAGAAGATGCATGCTCCCGGTCCTAATCGGAGTAAATTTCAAAAGACTCACTCTCTCGTCTCTTCCTTTTCTCATATCTCTCTCTCTCCTTTTTTCTCTATCTCTCTCTCTCTCTCTCTCCCTCCCTCCCTTTTTCTCTATATTATACTCCCCCCTACATAATATATTGTTGCTTTGGACGTAGACAGTTTCAACGAGATTGTAAAGTCCAAGCCTTACTTTTGACAAATCTTCGTATTACACTCCATATTTCTAATGATGAGCATTTGATGGAGCTTAAGAATCTATTATCTGGTGGTACAAATAACATTTGTTAACTGTCAGTGGAAGGGTTTTCTATTTTCTTTTTACTAGGATTAGGTTTATAATTTTTTGGATTTATTGAGACTGGTGTATATTAAGAGTATCTAGATACATGAATGTGGATTGTGAGATTGATTGATTTATAAAATGTTACGATAATTTATTGTGTTTGATTTTGTGTAAAATTATTATTTGTTGGTACTGGATTATAGCGTTGTTGTTATCAATATCTATATGAATATAAATCGATGGATAGGTTATGTTTAGTTATTTGTTTCTATAAATATGATTGGATATATTGTTTTATGAAAGTTAAAGGTTTTCTTCGTATTGAGAGCACAATGGGATCTTTTGTACGTGATTATGACTAGACAATTGGTCTTGATGTCATCTTTAAAAACGTTGTATATGATTCCAAGAAACTGATGGTTAGTTTCAGATGTTCTGTAATGTCTCCGCTTATGAATATTGTTTTTTTTAGTCGGTTTATGTATGGGAAAGAAATTCTAACAGTCTGATTTTGGCAGATCCGTGAGACTAAAGTCATACACATATCAAATATTCGGGTTAGGCAGTGTTGGCAAAATGATGAATGGATTCTGACGGGCAAGGTAAATTTTTGTCATTTTCATCAAATATGTCGTATAAAGTACTTTGTTTTTTATTAACACATATATGAGTCTTTTAATGTTGAATTTGTGTTACTACATGGTGGCTGTCATGTCCTGACGCCTGTGTCGATCTTTAGAAAATTTGTGCATTTGGCTGTCATGGTGGCTGTTCTGTTGCAAGACACTGTGAGAGTAATGATTGTGATAGCGATATATGCTCTGTTGGTAGTTGTAGTGCTATTTCTAGAACTCAAAATAAGTTTTCTTCCCGTATGTTAGCAGTTTCTCAAGAGACAAATAGCCTTTCTAGTGATGCAGAATCTTGTTACCGCTTAAGGGACGAGGAGCGTTGTGACCTTCCAAGGGATGAGGAGCATTGTGACTTCCTCCAGAAGAGGGCATAGCAGAAAGTATGCATAAATTAGAGTTACATGCTTATCGACGCACTTTAGAAGAATTATATGCTTTTGGTGACAGTGTGACATTGACATTTATATAGCTCTTGATGTTTTATGTCAAAGCAGCTCAATTTGTGTCAACGTGTACTCTGCTGAAGTAAGCTAAGCCAAATTTATATTGTTATCATGACCATTCTTGATAGTTCACCAGTCTTTTAACTAATTTATTCTCTATGAAATGGATCATTACATTGCCAAATCACTATTACAGTTTTATGATCTTTTACCTTCTGTTACCAGTTTAGTATGAGTGATTATAGGATCTTATCATCTTACTAATATATGTTGTGAATGAAATTCAGCATAGTATCTGTAGGCTGAACACCATTCTTCTTATTATTATATTTTTCTGTTTGTAGCAAGAGATTGTTAATCTTATGAGCAGTTTAGAGCAATCAACTAAATTTTTTTATATATGTTAATTAAAGGGATATAAATTTAATCTTTTTGTTTTATTCTTTTCGTCACCAACTGATTGAAATAGTGTTCTTGTAGCTATTTACATATAATTGAGTGTGATGAATATGAAATCTTGATTGGCGTGCTTCAGATCAAATGTTGAGTTAGGTGTATGTGCTATGATGCAATTCTATAGCTAATATATATCTTTGTGTTCATTATACTTGAATAATATTTGCATGAGCTTTCATGTATGCTTTTGTTAGGAGTGTAGGCTAATACTAAATAAAGGGATTGTAGGATAGCGAAGGTGAGAAGGATAATACTATCTGATGTGATTTGAAATGCTCTATCTCTCTCTCTCATTTTCATAGTTGGCCTTGAAGCGGCCCAGGGATTTTAGTTTTACTTACTATTTTGTGGTAACTTTTAAAGTGCACACTGTGTACTGTGATGAGTTTGTATGTAATGTGGAAGAGATTAGGATATCACTTGTAATTATGTAGGCAAAACCTATATTGAGCCAAGGGGACAATGAGAAGTTGATAATACAAGGCAAATAAAGAGGATTCACTGGTTAAAACTAAGCTTACTTTTAATACATGTACTGCTTAAAACTAAGCTTACTTTCACTGTAATAAAACTAATCACATATGTCCCCTTGACCTGTTGAAGTAGATGCTCTGTTTGATCCATGTAAGTAATTCCATGCCTCATGGACAGCCCACATTGGTGCACTAACTTGAATTGGTAGCTTACCCTCAGCTGCTAATTTCATCTTATTAACATGAGGCAGAAGATAATCATTGGAACCTTTCACTTTTTGCACTTCATTCATGACATATTGATAGGATAACCATACATTTCCCAGTGTTATTGCATCTAGTTCCATGTATGCCTGGTGTACTGCCTTTAGCATGTCATCAACATCTTTTGGCATTTTTTTGTGCATTAAAGATTGAATGCTTCTAAAAAAACCCAAGTCCAAAATATTTAAATCTGGACTGTTTGGTGGTTGTTGCACAAGAATGAATGTGAAGTCCCCTTGTTGATACACTTGTTGCCACTCTAGGTCATCTTGAGTTATATGGGTCCTTGCATTGTCTTGTTGTATGTATATAGTTGTTGGACCTTCACTTGCTGGCCATTTCTGTATGATTGCTGGTATAATCTCATTGATTAACATGCTTCTTGTTTCCTTTTTCCCAACAGATTCAACAACTTTGGTGATAAGTGTCCCTTTTGCTCTGTATTTGGAGGCCCTCTGAGCTGGTTCTTGGTAAGTGAATGGGAAGATACCTATTTTCCCATCAAAGGTGCACTCATTTTCTGCATTAAATCTTGGTCTTGCTACAGCAGCTGTAAACATAACCTTGGGTATGAATTTGCTTGACTTGGCAGCCCTGTACTTGCCCTTTTCATTTCTTTCCAAGTAAACCCTCTGTGATTTTTTGCTTAAATAGAACCACTTTTCATCAATGTGAACAAAGTTGTACATAGGGTAATATTGCCTCTTTGTTGTTGGTGTGTCTCCAATTAACAAGTTTAGAACCCATTGAACCCTTTGCCTTAGGTTTGCATCTTTCAAAGCAGGATGTAAAGGGTTTGTGTGAGGTTTAATCAGTCCCCTCTTGACCATTCTATTTGCTGTACTTGCAGATACTTTAAGCTGTACTGCCAAGTCTCTTATGGTTGTTCTGTCCCCCATATTTATCTCAGTTATTACATTAGGGTGCAATGCAATTCTTTTTGTCCCTGAGTTATGCCCCTTTGTTGCCATGTTATATGTTTGATTTGCTTCTTTTTGCCTCCTTGCAGTGCTCCATATTGTGCTGATTGTTCTTGTTGTTACATTGAACATTTTGGCCACATCTTGAATTACACCTCGCCTAAGTTTCCCCTCTATTTGGTTGATCAAAAGCCACGTGACCACTTGCATCCTTGAGTCACAGCTGAGCTTTGGCCTTTTTTTGTGATGATGAGAATGTGTTGTCATTTGCTCCTCATGTGTTTGCCCATCTGTGTCTTCAGCTGCTGGCAGATTCAAATCAAAAGGAAGAGCAAAACTCATTTCTGAACAAATAGGGTAAAGTAATGATGCACAATCAATTTTTTCTATTTGTAGTTTGAAAATGTATAAGTGTAAGTGTTGTATAACAAATAGGGAAAAGCAATGATGCACAGAGACAGTTTTTTCTATTTGTAGTTTGAAAATGTACAAGTGTAAGTGTTGTATAAGTGTTGTAATTACCATAATCCATGTAGTTGTAATAGGGAGTTTTGATTGGTTTTTGAAAATATATCTTGTAATCTCATTGGTTGACAGTGGATTGACCTTATAATTGCAAGTAAACAACATTCTCACTTTCCAATAAATTTTCTCAGTTAATTGTCTAGAATGCTAATCATTTCTTTCCTTAAAACCCGTGTCATTCACAAAACAAGCAAAGTATTAAGAGACAGAGGGAGTATTATTTAAGAGTAACAAAAATTCAGAGCTGCAACTAGCTAAAATAAGTTAAGTGAGAAGTTGTGCCCCTAGTTTTTGTTGCACCACTTACAATGCTCTTACTGTGTAGGTGCAACATAACTTAGGTTGTAAAAGTTCTCAAGTGCATAGTTATGTGGCGTCTAACACAATGTGACCACTGTGTAGGCGCAACATAATCATACTTGGGAAGTATGTTGCGCTCATGACTTATGTTGCGCCAAGCACAGTGCACCACTGTGCAGGTGCAACATATCACTCCTAATTATTGATTATTTATGTTGCGCTCTAGTTTTATGTTGCACCAAACACAGTGAACCACTGTGTTGGCGCAACTTAATACTGAGAAGATTTTTTTCTTTATATGTATATATATATATATATATGCTTTTGGAGTGTAATTATTTTTATGTTAAGTTGTGATACACACAGTAGATACACACTAGAGGCGCAAGAAATCTCAAAAATTTTGATTGTTCGCTACTCAAAAATCACCCAGTCAAATTTTAATTTGAAACAAGTAATAGTTTACCCACTCTCTCAAGATCATTTGGAGTGTAATTTCATTTAATTTAATTAACTGCATCTATAGATCTCAGTGTTAGGTTTTCGAATAGCATTTTTAGGGTTCTTAAGGGTTTGTTCATTCAAATTATTTTGGGATTAAAATTAATTAAGGTAGTTCAAAATTAGTGTGTTAAAAGTTAACTAGATTAAACCAATAATTTAATTATAAGGTTAATTTTAGATATTTTAGTGTTAATTAGGGTTTCCATAATTTGCTAAAATTTGGATGATAAATTTGTAACTTTATTTACAAAAATAAAAATTATCCTTTGTTTTTAATTAAATGGTGGGTAATTTTGCTCTCAAAAAGACCAATTATTTATCTATTTTATTTGATGATTAGACTGAGTCAGGAGAGGTAGGCAAATTTTTAAATGGAAGTTATATTGTCCAGTTTACACTAACTACTGATGTGCCTTTAAATAGATGCATGTTAAGACGGGTTTACAGGACATCGAATGATACCTCTAAAGATGGAATTTTAGCCTTCTCTTGTAAAGTTTTGAGGCGGTCTGTTAGAATCACTGAAAATCATATAAATGAAGCACTACAGCTACCGACAAATAACTTTGAGCATGAACCTTCTCAGACTGAACTTGATAAATTCTTTTACTGGTTGCACTGCACTTTGGAAAACAATGTGCTTCCAAAGGAGATCTACAAGCATCATCTTCCTAAAGAATGGAACCTGTTTTTCAACATCTTGTCCCATGCCTTTGCTCCAAAGATAGGGGATTTCTACGGAATTACAAAGTTTAATAAGGTGATAGCCTATGCAGTTGCTTCAAATATCAGACTCAACTTTGGACGATTGATCATGGCTGATATCTTGAAGAACCAAGCAAAAATGGAAAATTTATGTCTATATCCAAGATTTTTGCAATTAGTGTTAAACAACAGACTGAAAGCTGATCAACTTCAATATTTTCAGAATAGTCCCTTGGAAGAATCACCTTCTCTACAGTACAGAGCTCTCTTAGCATTACAGAATGAAGATGACTATCCTAACAGGTTTACTCCTGTTCCAATGACTAATCCAATTCGAGATTACTTTACTCTTCTTAGACAGGATGAAGAAAAAGCTGCAGAAGAAGAAGCTCGAGTATCTGAAACTGATGATTTAGCGGAAGAAAATTCATAAGAAGCAGCCTCTCAAGAGGAAACTAAAGCAGAAACATCAGATGTGGAACAAGATGACCCTAAAAGAAATGATGAATTAAATGAAAAAGAATAAGAGGATAAAAGTATGGATGAATGTTGGGTCCCGGAAGTATCGTAAGAAGGGGGGTTGAATGCGATACTGACAACAATTTAAAATTCTTTTCAGAATTTGTGGAATTAAATTATTGTTTAGCTGAGGATTCGGGTCCTTGTAGTGTTTGGGAGGCTGACTTACTAACTTTCTATTTACATTATTAAACATTTAAGATATAGAAAATTAGCAAGTAAGTAAACAAGATTCAAGTTAAATACGTATATTAAACTTGAATGGGTGTTACAATATGCGGTAGAATAAACATTTAATTCCTAGAACAAATTTGACATGAATTATTCTACTTAAGGAATTAAACTCAAACCAGCACAGAAAGTCTGTGAAAATGACGTTGCAGACAAATTGCTGAATTTGACTGTTTTTTTACTACTGAATTATGAAGCTCAAGCCTCATATTTATAGAGGTGGAAAAGCTAGTATGACCTTTCTTACTATGACTTTATTTAATAAAATTAAGCCTTGTATGACATTTGAAAAAGCTGGGTATGACTTTTTTCACTCGGTATGACTCTCAGAAATTCGGTATGACTTTTTTTATTAATTAAAAAATCGGTATGACTTTTTAATTAAATAAAAAATCACTCGGTATGACATTTCTTTTTCTTCTCGGTATGACATTTCCATTCTCTGCAAATTTCATTCTTTTCTTCTTGAGTGGGACACATGTCAAGCTCTTATTGGCTACTTTTAAACACAAAGCACCGGCCCCTTTTCAATTTAAAAAAGTAGGGGCCTATTTCGTCCTGTAGTGATGAACTCCGTAGAAATGCTTTTAGACCCGCACAACTTATATTCTTTGATTAATAAATAATTAAATTAATTCAGAAATTATAAAAATAAATATTTAATATTATTTAGATATTTATAAATATAATTTACTAAATAAATAAAATATTTATTAAATAAATAAATTCTTACGCTCTAAGCTACGGTCTCTTGATCGTCTGAAACCGAACTCCTTTTGACTTGGAAATGATAAATCAATTCCAACCGGGGTTCCACTTTTAAGAATATATGACTCTGTATTTCTTCCGTGTCAATTCTTTTTCCGTCTTTTCTTCTAATCAGTACTGTCAGGCATGTTTAGTTGTATCTACAGTTGCAATTAGAAGTACCTCTGTCACTGAAATAATCTGACTATTTAAACTAGACCATACTTCTTTTCACCACTGCATGTACCCAGTCAAATATTAAATCTTGGATTCTGACTCTTGTACACTGCATCGCAAACAAACCTGTATCCCTTTGAGCTTCCAGTTTCTGTCTTCTGTCATTCTTTTTAACCACTTGAACTTTTTAATGACGAATCTTCACTAACATTGTTGACACCCTGTGCACTGGTCTGGTTCACAAATGACTAACTACAATGTTGATTCTCATTTCTGTTGTAGTGGTCTTTGTGACTTGTCTTGTCCTGTCATGGCTTCTTTTGTTCTTCCTCTATATTCAATATTTATTATTTACTTCGCTTTCTTATCTGAGTTGAGTTGTCATCTACTTATTACAAATAGGACTAGTAATATGACTTTCAATCTCCCCCTATTTGTTGTTAAACATTTAACACACAAATTCCTAGAGGATAACTCAACTAACAACTAAGAAATAATACGACATTTAAGAACTGTAAATAATAAATTGTTTTCTGGATCATATAATACATTTCCAGATTTCAATTATGAAAGATAAATATAAGATAGATGTTCCTTTAGACTGAACACATTTAACAAAGTTCTATCTTGACTTACCTATCATTACCAGCTTCAGAAGTATCAACTTCACCTTCTTCTAGAGTTTAACTTTTGTGACCAGGTGTCATTGGTAGATCTTTAGTGGATGGTTTCTCTGGATCAGATTCTGCATTTCCAGATTTTTTGAGAAACTGAAATGAAAGATGTTTGTTCCTCTAGCACTGAACATATTATACAAGTAGTAATATCTTCATTTCTCAGACTCATCACTACTCCCCCTTAGGATGGCAGGGATGAAGTCTTATTCTCTTCTTACCATATATCCTCTGTTTCTCCAACTTCTGTCTTCACTTCTCTCCCAAGGTGAATTCATTCTCCCCTTACGTGAATTATCCAACCAATTTAATAGAGGTAACAACAGACATGGCATACATACAACATTAAACCATCGCAGATATAAAAAATGAAAACTATGACATGTTATGCATTTTAGAAAATCCAGTTAATCCTATATACAAGAATTTTCTAAAATCAAATGGATCCAATCCAAGCATGTTGTTATATACCCCCTTTTCTTGTTCAACAATGGAGTAATCCTCTTCTAGTAAAAGTCTTTGTTAAACAATTCTCCCCTTTGGATCTTGTTCAACACTTCTCCCTTTTTGGATCTACTTCTCCCTTTTTGGATCTTGTTCAACAGTTCGAACTGTTCAACACTTTTCCCCCTTAGTTGAGTAATCCTCTTCAGAATCCTTATCAGAAGAAATTTCATCCCCCTTAGTTGAGTAACATTAGAAATCTGTAACAGGAAATTGGGAATGGGATTTGGTAATTGTGCTAGTGTGTGATTTTCCTTTGTGTTTCTGACAAGTGTTTCGCTCATATACTCTCTAAGTGTTTCACTCATAGAATATATATTTTCACTCTTTCTCACTTGTGTTTCACTCTTTTCTCACAACACTATTTCTCTCTAGTACGAATGACACAGTCTTTTGTACCTATAAGAAAGATCACCATAGTCCCTTCAAGAGAGGTCACTGGTGGTGCAATGGGGTTTCGTAAATCCCCGTCCTCAATTGAATCTATAAAAACATTTGACTTTAAAAACTGAATTACTTCAGGAATAGATTCAGTGAGTTGCTGATCATCTAAGATGATCTATTCCATTGAGAATCCAGATATGTTCCATCTGGGAAGGGAGACAAGGATCTATAATGTAGCAAATGATCCAAGTTTCCTCCTGACGCCTGTGAAGGCATGTTGATTCAGTCAGAATCATCAATCATCCTTCCTTCCTTGATATGGAAGTTTAGAATAATTGCTTCTGTCAATTCATCCTTAGTGTGTGACAATCCTTACAGTGCATTTGAATATATACATTTATGGTTCGCAGTGTTTGAAAGTGTCCAGACGAAGTTGACTCTTTACAAATGACCTTGGCTGACAACTGAATTCAATAGACTCATCATGTTAAGATGACGAACCTAGTAACAGTTTTGCCATTTGCAATCTATACCCTTTTGGGAGGATATAAATTAGTTAGCAGTTGCCTTGGTTTCAATTTCATATTATAACTAGAGGCAGAGCTGCTGGAACACTCATAGATACTTCTCTTTTCTAGTGCACTAGAGGCACTTACTCTCTCACCCTCTTTAGTTGATAAACTTTTCTTTTCAGGGGTTTAGTAGATGAAGTTGTATCTGTTTGAGTGTTTGTGTCTATGATCTGTGTTAGAGATTGTATGTTTTCAATCCCTTGATCTTGTCCTATAGCCATTGAGGGCTCAATATATAAATTGTATATATATATATATATATATATATATATATATATATATATATATATATATATATATATATATATATATATTATATCAATTGATTAGAGAATATATCAAGATCGAGATTACCTGCTTTTACCTCGAGTCAATTGCTCTTGTTCGGCAGGACACAGATATGCTTTTATTATTAATGATTTTTAGATAAACAACAAATATATATTATCACTAACAACAAAAATCATAATTAATTGCAATGAAATAATAACAAATTATCAAAATATGATAATTAATAATAATTTCAAAAAGCAAGTAATTATGTTCCTAATATCTCATCGTATTAAAACTATGAAACTAATAAATGATGAATTGCTTCAATTCATAATTTTAATAAGATAAAATACTCTTGCTAAATACTAAATAATCATATGAATGAAAATTAGCATTTAACTTCATACATTATATCTAGTAATTGTTACTCAAGCATATGACAATTATACTCATAACAATTATCAGTAATATATGTAAGCTCGAGAAAGTATATGTAAAGAAATTCATAAGTCCTTTAAATATTGACATTTAATACTTATGATTCTTAGAACAATTTCTCGTAGACAAAAATAAATAAAATAAAATGAAATAAAAATAAGATAAAATATGCCAACAAAAATAAAATAAAAATAACTATAAAAATAAAATATGCCAATTTATAAGAAAAAATAAAAATAAACTTACACACATATATATCTATAGAAATAATAATATTAAAAGTTTGAAAACAAAAATAATATGTGCCAATTGTTAAAACAAAAATAATATGTGCCAATTGTTAAAACAAAAATAATAACTAATCGATATAAAAAGAATCAATCGAGATAAAAAGATAATCACATAGATTACATTAAAGCACTTTCAGTAAAAGAGTTTTGTCGGAACTAAAAATTTATCATTTATGAGCATGATACGAAATTTTCTTTAAGATACATGTCCCATAATAAAACGCGGGAAAGTTGTATCAGAGAAGAAAGTTTCTATCCCTTATGAGCATGATACGAAATTTTCTTTAAGATACATATCCCATAATAAAATGCGAGAAAGTTGTATCAGAGAAGAAACTTTCTATCCCTCATGAATTTCCTATAAGGTAAACTTCCCGTAATAAAACGCGGGAATTTATACCAAAGAAGAAATTCAATTCTCTTAAGGAAAAAATATATATATATATTTATAGTATGAATGCCAATTAAATAAACTGTACAAAAATAAAATTTTGGAAATATTTCTGAGTATATAAAATATTGAGAATTTTATACACATTACTTTGAAAATACTTCCCATTTTACTTCAATATTAGTGTTTTTGAAATATGCATTGATTATTTAGATCAGTAATTCTAAATAATGTCACTAATATTAAAAGTGTCACAATTATTTGTAACAAAACATTTAAAAATATCAGAGAAAAATATCAAAACAATTAAGCAAGATATCATTAATTGATACTCATAAAATATTTATCATACAAACAATTATGTTGCATATTATTTTAATTCATTTAAATTATGAGACTGATATGACATTGAATTGTCTGACATCAAAATTTAAATTAATTAAGATAATATACAAACTTATGCTAGAACACCTAATTACCACATATGCATATAATATTGTAAACATGATAATTAAGGTAGTAGCATTAAGCACGAGGTACTGGATTTTAGATAAATTCACAAGTCCTTTAAATATGGAAAATTTAATACTTGTGAACTCATTTAAGAATTCCTTACAGATGAGATTTCCAACAAATATGCACATAAATAATATCCCAACTTCACTAACCAACTTAGACAAAATGAATTTATCAAGCTGTTTAGTAAATATCTGCAAGTTATTCTACTAAGGACTACTCTCGACATAAATGATACCTGGTGTCCATGCGCTTGTTCCGTGAGTGGTGAAGAGATTATTCAGCAGAGTTGATGGAGTTTGACAGCTTCTGGTAATTACCTCTCTGTCTTTCTTATAACCTGCATTATCTATATCTATATAGCCAATTAGGTTAAACCTAGTATCTTTAGGGTACCTTATTTTAAGAGTTGGTAATCCCTCAAGATATCTAACAATTCATATCTTAGCTATAAGATTAGATTCTCTAGTATCCACTTGGAAACTTGCACATAGGCATATTGAGAATAAAATATATGGTCTTTATGCACTTGAAAAAGTAATGAGCTGATGTACCTACTCTGCATTAACTTAGCAATAGTCTTTTGCACAAGTTTTCATTAGTAGACCCATATATAATATAATCATGGTATACTTGCCCTAATATTACATTATATGTGTGTGCCTTGTATTCTAGAGAGATATGTGTATAACGACTCTAATATAAAATCATATTCAAGTAATTATCAGTTAGAGTGTCATACTATGTCCTTGACGATTTCTTGATCTCTTACCTCCGTCATAGAGAGCTTTGGGAAGAGAATGATATATAAATTCCAGTGGATATGAAACTTCAAAGTCCAAGAGTTGTTGTACATCAACTTGTTCAGCCCTAATAGTATCAAGTCTCGTCTCTGGTGCTTTAGTTAGATCTTAAAAGTCCCGAAGATTCTGTTTCCATCATCGTCGATACCTTCTGTAGCAACCAGTTTGGCTTTGTCCCTCATAACAATGCCAAAAATCATCCAGTCTCTGAAAACCCTTACAGTACCAACTACAACTTTGTCTTGTGGCCTGGGTTCCAGATTCAGTAGATTCTGCCTTCGAACTGATTAAGATCATCTTGCATTGCAATCACCCAATCTGGATCAATCAGTGCTTCTTCAATCTTCTTTAGGATTCCAACTGTTTAACAATTGTTATTTCCCGAAGAATAACCATTTACTTTGCATAGCACTTCTAGTCTTTACTCTAGTATCCGGATCACTAAGAACTAGACTCCATGAATGAATTTGACTCCAAACTCTTTGTCTCGGCAGATATGTTCTTAATGTATTCCTTTGATCTTCATTGTGTTGAGTATGACTAGTATATCCTTCTTTTATTTGCTCCCCCTGAGTTGCTGCTAGGATGTGTTGAAGATCCTTCACCTTGTTGAGTGGATTCTGTTAAAGTCCATGAGTTGTGTAGATTCACTACCATTTCCACTTCTAGGATCTGAATCATCATCATTAACATTGATTCCTTCTGCAACCTCAGTTTCATCATCAATATCTGAATATGACTCTGACAAGAAGTCAAGTTTCACAGATTCAGAATAGACTTTTATTTTAATGCTCAGGAGCTTGGTGTAATAGGACTACACATTCAGTCAATCACCTTCTAGTTTTACATCACATCTTACTTTGAAAGCTTTCGACTTTAATGAGTAGCCGAGGACAATTGTTCCTTGAGCCTTAATTTCAAACTTGCCAATATGCTCATATAAATCTTCAATAAATAACAATTTCCTCCAAACACACGAAAGAACTTTAGTGTTTGCTTCTGGTTGGCCATTGACTCATATGATGTCTTTTCACGATCTTGTTGAATAAAGAAGCATGATTTGTTAATCGTTTCAATTCCAAAGTACTTTGCTTCCAACTTGATCTGCTAGATGTAATCAATCACCATATGTGATATATTATCTGTTGAATGCACGAACATCACCAATTCACTCTTAGTTGAGTGATCTTCCATCTTTCTTGCTTGAAATCAAACACTTTTCTATTTCAATGCTTTTCTAGAAAACCTTTGACAAAGAATTCCCTAGTGCCCTATAGATAGTGCTTAGTGCTTAAGTCCGTTAACAAGAAAGATGCTTCCACTGATGACAGTTCTTAAATCATGATAGCCATATCCCTTGTACATCCTTTGCTGTCATCTCCAAAGGTTACCATCGGGGAGACCTTCTCAACCAACTGTGATAGTAGAGCTTCAATGCTAGTAATATGCCTCGAACAATAAATGTCACGAAATCACATAACTTTTGACTTTTGTTTATTCTCTGCAATCACAAATGATTAAGATTCTTGGTACTCAATCTTCAATTGAGTCCAGATGGGTTAGAGATATTACTTTCAATAGTGGTAACAACAGCTTCAACCTTAACATGCACAAACTTATCTTTGCCTCCAACCTATATTAAGGTGGACTAGCATTCTTTACCCTATTGTGATTCTTATTGATGCTTTGCCTAAGATTATGCAAATCCTAAGATATGCATTTTCAGATTTAAATAAACAAGCATGAAAATAAGAACACATGGTAAACATTCAGCTTCAATGCATTATAGATAAGAATTACGCTATTCAGGCATGTTATGCATATTAGAAAATTCAGTACTATCTACTTTAACCATTCTACATAAGTGTAACATGTGTTTAGCAGATTTACAGATATTCAATAATTTTCTAAAAACACATGGAATAGAAGAACTAACAATTTAATTACTAATTCTATCTAATCCATTTATGTTGTTGTCTAACATTTTAATTATCTCTAATTACCTAAGTCAGTTTTAGATTAAGCCTCGAATCTACAAATTTTACTGACTACTTAGATAATTCTACCATCTTTTAATCTACTATACCTTAACAAGCAATGCACTAAGTGATTTGACATTAGAGTGCAACTTTGTGAGTGTGATCAATTCAACATTAGCAAAGGTATTAAATCACAGAAGATTTAAATCAAGTTCAAGGAAATATTCAGGATACATCTAATCGTCTAGAATAATCCTATCTAATTCTAGATATTCATTTTACTGTATTGAAAATCATACAGTTCTGAATTAGATAAAGGTATACTAGTTAGAATGCGTACCTTTGAAGTGCTTAGTGATTCATCTCCAGTGTTGGTCATTGATGCCAGATATCCATGTGGTTCATCACTATCACTGATAGAACCAACTTTGCATTTAACTTCACCAATAAATGCTTTCCCTTGCTGTAACCTTACTAATGCTTGACATTCCTGTTTTTAACTCATCACAGTCTCTGTCATCACTTGCTTGTTCAGGATTCTTGAATATTGCAGCACATCCATGATCTTGTCTTGCTACTTGTAGCCTCATATATTTCTTCAGTTGTGACCTCTAACGATTCTTAAATCCGTTTTGTATAAGTACAAAAACTAGAATGATCATTAGAGTCAGAAAAAAAATCTTCAGAGTTCCCCACTAATAAATCTATCCTATCTTTACATTTGAGCAGTTTGTGGAACTATAACATGAACAGCCGTAACATCCACAATAACATTCAAATGCTCCGGAATAAATCTACTAATACCAAATGACCACCTTCCTCGAAACCAGGTCATATGCTCTGCGAATTAATTCTGGGCCAAAATCAAGAATTTTCCAACTACAAACCCTTTTGGAAAAATGGACCAAGTTTTAATATCTTTAGATTATAAATTAAATCTATATAAATTTAACTAATAAATTTACTTAAATTAAATTTATAAAATAAATTTACTTAAATTAAATTTATAAAATAAATTCATTTAAATTAAGTTTATAAAATAAACCTTTTTCAAGTTTAAATAATAAACTCATTTAAATTAAATTCACAAAATAAATTTATTTTAAATAACATTTATAAAATAAATTTATCTAAATTTAAATTTATAAAATAAAATTATCTAAATAAATTTAAATTATAAAAGGAAATCTATTTAAATTTAAAGAATAAATTTATTTAAAATAAAATTTATAAAGTAAACTTATTTAAATTAAGTTTATAAAACAAACTTTTTCAAGTTTAAATAATAAACTCATTTAAATTAAATTCATAAAATAAATTTATTTTAAATAACATTTATAAAATAAATTTATCTAAATTTAAATTTATAAAATAAAATTACCTAAATAAATTTAAATTATAAAAGTAAGTCTATTTAAATTTAAAGAATAAATATATTTAAATTAAAATTTATATAGTAAACTTATTTAAATTAAATTTATAAAACAAACTTTTTCAAGTTTAAATAATAAACTCATTTAAATTAAATTCACAAATTAAATTTATTTTAAATAAAATTTATAAAATAAATTTATCTAAAGTTAAATTTATAAAATAAAATTATCTAAATAAATTTAAATTATAAAAGGAAATCTATTTAAATTTAAAGAATAAATTTATTTAAATTAAAATTTTTAAAGTAAACTTATTTAAATTAAGTTTATAAAAGAAACTTTTTCAAGTTTAAATAATAAACTCATTTAAATTAAATTCACAAAATAAATTTATTTTAAATAACATTTATAAAATAAATTTATCTAAATTTAAATTTATAAACTAAATTTATTTAACAACGCCTCTAGACATTCAGAGTTCAAAACAGCTCCGGTACCCTGAGCTTCACTGGACTGCGGATCTTGATTTGTATATCAATCAGCTTGCTCTAATGCCAATTGTTGGGTCCCGGAAGTATCGTAGAAGGGGGGTTGAATGCGATACAGACAACAATTTAAAATTCTTTTCAGAATTTGCGGAATTAAATTATTGTTTAGCTGAGGGTTCGGGTCCTTGTAGTGTTTGGGAGGCTGACTTACTAACTTTCTATTTACTTGATTAAACATTTAAGATATAGAAAATTAGCATGTAAGTAAATAAGATTCAAGTTAAATACGTATATTAAACTTGAATGGGTGTTACAATATGCTGTAGAATAAACATTTAATTCCTAGAACAAATTTGACATGAATTGTTCTACTTAAGGAATTAAACTCAAACCAGCACAGAAAGTCTGTGAATATGACGTTGCAGACAAATTGCTGAATTTGACTGTTTTTCTACTACTGAATTATGAAGCTCAAGCCTCATATTTATAGAGGTGGAAAAGCTAGCATGACCTTTCTCACTATGACTTTATTTAATGAAATTAAGCCTTGTATGACATTTGAAAAAGCTGGGTATGACTTTTTTCACTCGGTATGACTTTCAGAAATTCGGTATGACTTTTTTTATTAATTAAAAAATCGGTATGACTTTTTAATTAAATAAAAAATCACTCGGTATGACATTTCTTTTTCTTCTCGGTATGACATTTCCCTTCTCTGCCAATTTCATTCTTTTCTTCTTGAGTGGGACACGTGTCAAGCTCTTATTGGCTACTTTCAAACACAAAGCACCTGCGCCTTTTCAATTTAAAAAAGTAGGGGCCTATTTCGTCCTGTAGTGATGAACTCCGTAGAAATGCTTTTAGACCCGCACAACTTATATTCTTTGATTAATAAATAATTAAATTACTTCAGAAATTATAAAAATAAATATTTAATATTATTTAGATATTTATAAATATAATTTACTAAATAAATAAAATATTTATTAATTAAATAAATCCTTACGCTCTAAGCTGCGGTCTCTTGATCGTTTGAAACCGAACTCCTTTTGACTTGGAAATGATAAATCAATTCCAACCGGGGTTCCACTTTTAAGAATATATGACTCTGTATTTCTTCCGTGTCAATTCTTTTTCCGTCTTTTCTTCAAGTCAGTACTGTCAGGCATGTTTAGTTGTATCTACAGTTGCAATTAGAAGTACCTCTGTCACTGAAATAATCTGACTATTTAAACTAGACCATACTTCTTTTCACCACTGCATGTACCCAGTCAAATATTAAATCTTGGATTCTGACTCTTGTACACTGCATCGCAAACAAACCTTCATCCCTTTGAGCTTCCAGCTTCTGTCTTCTGTCATTCTTTTTAACCACTTGAACTTTTTGATGACGAATCTTCACTGACATTGTTGACACCCTGTGCACTGGTCTGGTTCACGGATGACTAACTACAATGTTGATTCTCATTTCTGCTGTAGTGGTCTTTGTGACTTGTCTTGTCCTGTCATGGCTTCTTTTGTTCTTCCTCTATATTCAATATTTATTATTTACTTCGCTTTCTTATCTGAGTTGAGTTGTCATCTACTTATTACAAATAGGACTAGTAATATGACTTTCAATGATGTTGGCTCAGAAAACGACCAAGAACCAGATCCTGGACAAGATCAACAAAGGCAAAGCCCTGATACTGCACTAACAGAGGTAACTGTTGAGAATATAGTGGAAGAGACTCAGAACACTGATTTGTACATTCCTGATCTTTCTGATGAATAAATGGACGAAGGTACACTTTTGGATGTTGGCAATGAACTTGGCGACCAACCAGTTCTAACCACTGCCAGAGATCAACAAACACTACCAATCTCTCCTGAATCCAGAAAAAGAACACATGATACAGATGATAGGAGTAAATCCCTACCGAATCAGGAATTTATTGAAATATTCCCTACAACTCTTCCATCTCGAAAACGTCATAAAATTAATTTTAAACTCAAGGCATCTGTGAGCCAGGAACCTTATTCTCCAATCTCTAAGACCATTCTTTTTCTTCGTAACCTCAATTTTGAAATTGACCAACTCCTAAAAGGTACGGGAATGAACCAGAGATGGTAACACAATCAGCTACTTCAGTAGCCAGTTCTGTTTTGGTAAATCTAATTCAGAACCTGTCTTCACTGACAATAGGGGGCATCACTGACTCTCACAATCCTTTCATTACATTGTCAAATGTTGTGATCCCCCTGGACTTAACATCTCCAGATCCTAGTAAGGATGTTTTCCCTCCCCAATCGGGTGAACTGTAAAGGCAACTTTCCTTTAGAAGGGAAGAGTTCTCCATTCATGGAGTAGCTTTGTAAGTAGCAGCACCACTTCAAGAGGAATTGCCTTAACAGGTGTTGCAGGGCACTACAGGCTCTAACTTGTCACTCGTTACATTGCCTAAGGTGGCGACCCCCTTGGAATCTACAATTTCAGCTCCTTCAAAGGAGGTCCTCCTCACCTTTTCAGGCTAGGCGGAGGGATAACGAACCCTTAGAAGGGATGTGGACTTTATACTTAGAGTATCTGTTATTTCGGTAGTAGAACCTGTTTAGGGTGCCTCTAAACCAGTAAGGCTTTTAATAGCTTCAGCTAGCATCACGGATTCTTCAGCTCTGCCAATCATTAAATAATCCATAGTGGTGACCACACTGGGTCTAACTCCCCCAGTTCCTGAAAAAGGAGTTCTCCCCACCCAAAGCGGTCAGGCGGAGAGCCAACCTACCCATAAAAGGGATAGGGATTTTCATGTAGGTACTGAAGATCATGATGATTTGAATGAAATGAGTGATATAGTCAACCTTAGTGATCTGTATTTCCCTGACCCTTATCAGCTGAGTGTGAGTGTTGAAGGCCAAGAACAAATAGTAACAGTGAGCGGTAAGACACCCATTGACCAAATAAACACCCCACACAATGCACACATATCACATAGCCAAAGGATTCTAAATCTGGAGGCCCAAGTCACTGAAATTCATTATTCATTACGAAAGATCTTAGGAGTACAGGAGTAGAAGAGGAATGACATAAAAGAACTTAAAGATTTAGTACAACAACTACTTGCTCAGAAAACTCCTTCTACTCAACCATAAACTTCTACAGCTCAGAAAACTCTAAAATAAATAGAAGATAACCCAACTGAGGGGGAGAGAAGAGAGCAAGAAAAAGTTGAAGCTGAAATGATAATGGAATATACAGCTCAGCAGGAGACAAATATCTTTTACAGGACTGGAGCAAGGCAACTGGAGGAAGGTGAAATCTTTGAACCCTATGTACCAATGTATATTCCTACTGAGAATGAGATAGAGGAGACTGCAAAGGCAGCATGTATTGATGTCGAGAAGGAATTTTCCAAGGAGTATGCATTAATAATGACTATTTTCTAGTCCGTGTGGATGAAGTTGTTACCTAAGATATAGCTCAAGCTCAAGAGTTGATGAAAAGAAAGTGGAAAAGAGTTCAACATGCAATAGAAAGAAAAAAACAAAATCAAGGACATTGAATCCAAAGTTGGTCCTGAATGGGATGAAGCAAGGAGTCTGCTGGAAAAGAAAAAGCTATCTCTTAGCAAGAAGAAAGACAGAGAAATCCATGACCTGTTCAGAGACATTAGGGAAAAATTTCAAGATGTTCATGAATTCTATGTTGCTCTATCAGAAGAAATAATAAGTGCATCAGTAAGTGCACTGAAATCCGGTTGGAAGATATATATCAATACAACAACACTAGGATCAAGAATCTTGTCGACAAAGAGCTTCGAAAAAATTAATATAGTGGAGTTGTATGTACTGAAAAAGAAAGTCATCTTTGAGGGACATAAGGCGAATGAGATACTGAGAGATCGAATCGAAAAGAAGATTATTGAGATCGGTGTCGAAGCATTTGAGAAACCTCCGGTGGTCAAATACTATAAAGCAACAACTCTACACAATTTAACTTTGTCAGATGAAGGTCTGGAATCAATTCAAGTGATGTTCATGCAGTATAGAGAGGGAAGACTCAGAAATAAGAAGAACAAAAATGAAGAAGATCTTAAGGCTGCTGAGTTAATCTATGCATTCAGGTTGAACAAAGTTGTTAAAATGTCAAGAAGATATCTAGTATAAACAACCATATAATATTAGGATCCAGTGTATATTAGAAATGAGGATGTCACTAAAGAACTTGAAATTATTATGGATTTTAAACCTTGCATCCAAGCTGAACCAAATGGAACAAAGTACTTCTTGTACAAGAAAGATAGAGTGGAGAAGAGAAATGAACTGTCAAAGTTGAAAAGGAACAATTCTGACATCATCAGAAAAGTCTTTTCTAAGGTAAAGAGATCCACTGTCAAATCAGATAAGAAGGCTTTGAGGATCGTTCAGGATATCCTGGTGGAAAAGTTGGCAGAACAGTCTATACATGACACTACCAGAGTGAAAGGCTTTTAAAAAAGAATAACGGTCTTCGTGTTTTCTAAAAGACAATCACTAGCCTTCAAGTCTATTTCAAATATAAATTCAACTGCATTTCTCAGGGAAGTTTTAAAGAAGTTAGAAGATCCACCTCCTGTCAATACTCTTAAAGTTGAAGCGAGGGATTTGGTAAAGACAAGATTGGATGAAAAGGAAGAAGTTCTAAGGCAACATTACTCGGAGACAAGATCAAAGAAGAAGCAAGATACAAGCCAAACAAATAGAAGATCATAGAATTTTATGTTCAGGCTAGAGGAACAAACTTCTCTTGTACTTGTAGAGAAATATGGAAATGTATAATCCAATCCAGAATGTTATTAATATTATTTCCTATCTTTTCACACTTTCCTTTTTCTTGTAAGTATCAGTTGAGTTATCTTCTCACAGCATTTCCTTGTCGAACTCTAATAACCGAATATGAGGATATTGTAAAGCATAATGTAACGTAATATGTAATAGTAGTATCGGTAACTCAACTAAGAATCAAAGATAGTCAAATAATACTAATATACAGCACATGAATCCAGAAGGACATGTAAACAAGAATCATACATACATTATTACAGAGCATTTAAGTTGAAAGGCTTACTAAACGTCAGCAAGAGAAGTTTATTAATATGTTCAGGCCTCAGCAACAAATAAGAGTTCAGAAGATTTTAGAGTAAAGACAGTGTAATGATTTAAGTATAGATGTCAGAGGATTTCAGTGATCAGAAGTAATTCACAGGTCAAGGTTAATCAGCTGAAAAAGAATAGAAGTCACGAGAATTTAACTCAATGTTAGTCATTTGTGAACCAGGCCAGTGCACTAAGTGTCAGTACAGTAAGAAGAGAATTACCTCGATGTATTAGAAGAAAATCAGTTGATCAAGCCATATAAAGAAAATTTCAAGGTGTACTCAATAGCTTCATGAAATAAGCTAAGGCAAGTACATGTTATGTCGTTCCTACACAAGGGTACAAGAGTGCAAGAATAACATAACCACAACCAAGCCTCAAAGAAATATTCTAAATAAGAGTAATGGGTTATATGGTGCCTACACTAGGTAACAAGAATGTAGGCGCAACATAACTTAATAGAATTTGATCTAAGGCACAAGGAACTGATATGTGGCATCTGCACTCTATAACAAGAGTGTAAGCGCAACATAACTTGATAAGAATATATTCTAAGGTAACAAGGCTGTAAGGAAAGGTTATGTGGCGCCTACACTAGGTAATAAGAGTGTAGGCGCAACATAAGGTTATAGAATATATTATGTCTCCAAAGAAAAGATATGTGGCACCTGCACTCTATAACAAGAGTGTAGGCGCAACATAAATGAGGAAAAATATTTTCTTTAAGTCTTTAAGTGGTTCATGCACATGGAGTATTGAGTGTAGGCGCAACATAGGTGTCCGGCGCAACTTACTCTCTACACGCCCATTCCCTTCTAGAGGCGCAACATATGACTCGGTAGAAATTGGAAAATCAACTTCTTTTGATTTTCAAAGTCTACAGAATATATATGGGTGAAATCAATATAGATATTACTCATTCATCATCAGCATTCAACACGAACAGACAGGAAGCTCCATTAAAGCCATACATTAAACATACCCAACTGTATTCTTGTTATAATATTGTTTGTGTTGGTGTAGGTGCCCTAGAGGCAATACAATGTTTATTTTGATAAACCTTTATGTCAATTGATTATTCAATAAACATATTTATTATGACTTTAATTACTGCGATATATTTGTTAGCATAATAAATGTCCTTAGAATCATGATACACATTGTATAGTTTAGTACATGACTTAAAACTTGAGATTATATAATATATCATATTCTTAAATGTCCCTAGTCGAGTATTATTATTATAGGACAATAATAATACACAAATAGACTAGTATGTTGTTTGACTGATAACCACATCTCATTGGTTATAAGTATGGGGATACTAAAGTCAATACATAGGTACATGTAGGAGTACATGATACTGGACAGACCCACAGTGAGATTCTTCATGTTTAATAAAATCATAAGAAAGACTCACAGTGATAATGGTGTAATGATCCTTTGACTTGAGATCATTATATTTCTATACGAGGATTAATATACTTTGACTACATTAAAAGTTACCTTTGACCGGGTGATGATAAAAGTGGACATCGGGTATATCATGAGTCGTATGAGAAATATGAATGATAGATAAAGGATTTAACCCTCCTATAATTAGGAGAGATATTATTGGCCTCTAGATTGAGTGAGACTATAAAATGCATGGCCGTGCTCAAATAATGATTTGTTTTCATAGTCTACTCATGGATCAAGTAAACCCGGATTAAATGTTGAAGAGGATGACTAAATACATGCCTCGAGTTTAATCTATAATATATATGGTTAAAGGGATTATATTACACTGAAACATTAATCACGAAAGGTTTTATCGAATCACGATTTAATTATTATTTAATTGGGTAGCAATGATGTATTATTAGATACCGCTCATTGTTTATAATTTTATTGGAGAATAAAATTATTGCTAATTAAATAATAGCCTATAGGGTCACACACATAGAGTACTTAAAGGAATAATTAATTTAAATTATAGATTTAAATTAATTGATGATTATTTGAATTTTATTATATTAATTAAGTGAGACTTAATTAATTGAAATAATATAAATTCGAATTTGAATTCTGCCATTAATAATTAAGTGTGACTTAGTTATTAATTAAATAATAAAATTCGGTTTTATTATTTAATCCTAAACCTACATGGGTTAGGCTTTGCTGTTATGGGTTGCTATTATGGGCCTATTAACCAACCATTATAAATAGATAATGTAGGGTTAATAGGTATTAAGTTTTTTAAGAAAAACGAACCCTAGCAGCAGAAAAGGTAGAGGCAGATTTCGAAATCATCTAGAGGAGGCTAGTACATCCGTTCCATAATCAAGATCGTGAGACGTTCTTGAAGGTGCTCGTGTGGATACCATAGAGGTGTTTTCAAGAGGAAGACACAAGTCGTGAAAGCTAGGATCTCCGTTGAGTTCGTAGTAGTCAAGACCAAATAAAGGTATGATTCCGTTTCACAATAATCAGTCCATGATTATACATGATCCTGCGTTAGGGTTCCGAAATTTTTCGTTATATTTACGTTTAATCCGCTGCGTTTTATGCCTCGGAACCCAACAATGGCATCAGAGCTACGTGTATAAGGGACTGATTTGGTTACGTGTTTTATGTATTTGATGCATACATGCCTGTTTTGGTGACTGCCATGCCATGCTACTGCTTTGTCATAATCTGTTATGCCACTGCCATGCTTCTGTTATGAGACTGCCATGCCTGTTATGAGACTGCTATGCTTCTGCCAATATGTAACTGTCAGAGAATGTATATTCTGTGTATGATCAGAGTTTAGCAGTAAACTCTGATGGTCAGGTCAGAGTATAGAGCATGGTCAGAGTTTAACAAACTCCGATGGTCTCTGATCAGAGTTTAGCAGTAAACTCTGATGGACTGTGCTGATCAGAGTTTAGCAGTAAACTCTGATGGACTGTGCTGATCAGAGTTTAGCAGTAAACTCTGATGGACTGTGCTGATCAGAGTTTAGCAGTAAACTCTGATGGACTGTGCTGATCAGAGTTTAGCAGTAAACTCTGATGGACTGTACAAATTGCAGTGGGGAAAAAGGCCAACAGATATGATCTGTAGTTCAGAAATTGATGATTTCTGAATAGGACTGGTCTTCGAAAATAAAAAATTTCCAAGCTGACCTGGGGGCTTGCCGCCCCCAGACCCCGCTCGGGGCCTGCCGCCCCCGAACCCCCGCCCAGGGGCTGCCGCCCCCGGACCCCCGCAATATTTTATTTTATGTATTTGATCATGGTGCTGGTTATGGCCCTTAGACCCCTAGATTAATGGTTTTGGTTTTGGTTTTATAAATACGACTTGCATGTCATTTTCTTCATTCTTGTAATTGTTTAACCTCGAATGTAACTCGAGTTTTCTTATGTAAGTACATTAGTATAGGTTGTATTCAATTATTCCATGTAATGTACTTGAAGATTGAAGGATGATCCAAGAAGAGGAGCAAGAACCCATGGATACAAGAAGAATGAAGACATGTAATTGTATTTATATTTCACCACCATAGATTGACTTTGATCCTTTCATTAGCTCGAAAGGATCACATAGGAAAGGGGCCATAACCAAGCACGTTTACATACTGCACTTTACATATTGATGTATGAATGTATGTGTAGAGTAGAAGATGCATGCTTTAATTAGATTAATGATGTATGCATGTATTAGATACGTCACCCATGCCATGCTTGCCATGCTAAACAAGATAAAATCTGTAACGATTTAAGATTTTAAAATTAACAAACGATCATGAGATTCTTGTGTTTATGAAATATGGATTTTTAAAACACGGAATTGAATATGGATTTTGATGTCTATAATTGGGATTTTCTGACAAAAATGGATATGCGTATTCGTAAGGCTGATGGGTTTTAAGTGTGACCACTGGTTTCCTCCATCTACCTGGGAAATGAACAATTTAAGATGTCAATTTGAAATATTTAGTTCAAGGAAAAATTGAGGATCTCTTCATGATGTGATCATGATCGTCGTAAATTTTCTAAACCCCTTAACAAAATATTAAGTTTTAATCGGATGCTTTCCAATGAATGAACACTCATCGAATCCTAGATCGATTAGGGGAAAGACTGTCAGTGGTAAGGGACTCCTATCTATCGTGGTGAGATGCGACGAATATAAACGGTTATATTCGGCCGTTGTATCATTGGGTCAAACTTAACTGAGTCGTCATAATAAGGTGAAAGTAAACGGTTATATTCAACCATTATGAACTTAGAAGCATAGAGTTTGGTTAAAAATCTATTAGATAGATAAGATCAATCGTTGCTCACCAAACTATCCAAGAATTATATATGATATAATTGACAAATGTTGTCTACCTAAATAATCATTCTTAAGGACTTCCAGTGGTTGACTTAAGACATGACGAAATATGGATCTTGGCTCACTAGAAAGAATTATGGGATATACTTTTCAAATTAATAGTAAGGGCTATTGATTTGATAAAAATAGTGGGAGATATATTATGAATGTATCATAATCATTTGAACATAATAAATAACTCAGACAATCTAATGTTTATTTTGTGCTATTATCATTGTAGATACCAAGTAATGACAAACAACACAAACACACTATCCGTACGATCTGTCCTTGAGAAGGATAAGCTGACAGGAGGAAACAACTTCCTAGACTGGCAGAGGAATTTGAGGATTGTCCTCAGGCAGGAGCGCAAGCTTCATGTCATTGATATTCCTCCGGCAGGTCCCCTTCCTGAGGGCGCTACTGTTGAGGAACGAGCGGCCCATACAAAGGATGAGAATGATGCAACTGATGTTGCATGTCTTATGTTGGCAACTATGAGTGCTGAGCTTCAAAGACAGCATGTGCATATGGATGCATATACTATCTATGAGCACTTGCAAAGCATGTTTGCAAGCCAAACTCGTCAAGAAAGGTTCAACACGAGCAAGTCACTTTTTAATTGCAAACAAGGGGCAAGTGAACGAGTTGGCCCACATGTTCTGAAGATGATTGGTTACATTGAGTATCTTGATACTTTGGGTTTCCCGATTATTCAGGAAATTGGTATTGACCTAATCATGAATTCTTTGAACAACAAATTCACCCAGTTTATCATAAACTACAACATGAATGAATTTGACAAAACACCTACTGAATATTTGGCTATGTTGAGAACGTATGAGACCAACATGAAGACGGCTGAACCTGCTCCCATACTGATGGTAGGCAATAAAGGTAAGGCCAAAGGGAAAGGCAAGTGGAAGGGTAAGAAGAAGACAGGTTCTGATTCTACACCCAAGCCAAAGTCAGGTCCCAAACAGGCTTTAAAGCCTAAAGGTGGGGTCGCTAAGGGTGAATGTCACTACTGTAAGAAAACTGGTCACTGGAAGAGAAACTGTTCAGTTTACTTGGAGGATCTGAAGAAGAAGAGGGCTGAGCAAGCTTCTACTTCAGGTATATATGTTATAGAAGTCAATCTGTCTATTTCTACATCTTGGGTATTGGATACTTGATGTGCTTCTCACATTTATATAAATGTGCAGGAAATGCAGAGAAGTAGGACATTGGCTAAAGGATAAATGGACCTACGAGTTGCCAATGGAGCAAGAGTTGCTGCTTTAGCTGTAGGAACATATTATTTATCTTTGCCCTCTGGGCTAGTTTTAGAACTGGATAATTGTTATTACGTGCCTGCGATTCGCAGAAACATTATTTCTGTTTCTTGTTTGGACAAGAAAGGTTTTTCGTTTACAATAAAGGACAACAGTTGCTCTTTTGCTTTGAATGATTTAACCTATGGTGTTGCGCGTTTGTTTAATGGTTTATATGTTCTTGACTTAGATAATCCTGTCTGTAATATAGAAAACAAACGACTTAAAGTTAATGACTCAAATCAAACATACCTCTGGCATTGTCGTCTAGGCCATATAAATGAGAAACGCATATCCAAATTACATAAGGATGGATACTTGGATAAGTTTGATTTTGAATCATACCAAGAATGCGAATCTTGTTTGCTTGGTAAAATGACTAAAGTCCCTTTCACTGGTAAGGGTCAAAGGGCCACTGAACGTCTGGAGCTAATACATAGTGATGTATGTGGCCCAATGCGTGTGATGGCTAGAGGAGGCTACTACTACTTCATAACATTTACTGATGATTTCAGTAGATATGGGTATGTATATCTTATAAAGAATAAATCCGATTCTTTTGAAAAGTTCAAAGAATACAAGGCTGAAGTAGAAAAGCAAATTGGCGGAGGTGCAAGTATTAAAATCTTACGATATGATCGTGGAGGAGAATACTTGAGCACTGAATTTAAAGATTATTTAAATGAGTGTGGTATTGTATCACAACTCACTCCGCCAGGTACACCTCAATGGAATGGAGTTTCAGAGAGGAGAAATCGCACCTTGTTGGACATGGTACGATCGATGATGAGTCATGCAGATCTTCCAATTAGTTTCTGGGGTTATGCTCTAGAAACAGCGTCTTTCACACTTAACCGTGTTCCTACTAAGAAGGTTCAAAAGACTCCATATGAGATATGGGAGAAGAAACGGTCAGGCATGAGCTTTATGAAAGTTTGGGGATGCAAGGCGTTTGTGAAACGTCAGGTATCTGACAAGCTTGGACCTAAATCTGAAGAGTGCAATTTTGTGGGATACCCTAAAGAAACAAAGGCGTATTATTTTTATAGTCCTTCTGAGCAGAAAGTGTTTATTGCTCGAGATGCTGTTTTCATGGAAAGAGATTTTGTTTCCAAAAGAAACAGTGGGAGAACTATAGACCTCGATGAAGATCGAGAACCACAAAATAGCATTGAACCTGAAGTGGAACATGAGCAGGATAATGATAATGCTCAACAAACACAGGTTGTTCGTAGAACTGGTAGAATTCGCCATGAGCCAGAGAGATATGGATTTCTTTTGACTCAATGTGGTGATTTGATGCTCATAGATGAAGATGAGCCTCTCACATACCAAGATGCTATGAACAGTCCAGAATCTAAGAGATGGCTAGAAGCCATGAAATCCGAGATGGATTCCATGTACGAAAACCGAGTATGGACTTTGGTTGATCCACCTGAAGGGGTAAAACCCATAGGGTGCAAATGGGTTTTTAAGAAGAAAACTGACATGGATGGAAATGTTCAGACCTATAAAGCAAGGCTGGTTGCAAAAGGTTTCAAACAAATTCATGGTATTGACTATGATGAAACTTTCTCACCAGTGGCTATGGTCAAGTCCATAAGGATTTTGCTTGCTATTGCAGCATTCCATGATTATGAAATCTGGCAAATGGATGTCAAAACAGCCTTCCTTAACAGAATCCTTGAAGAGGATGTGGATGTGTACATGACACAACCTGAAGGTTTTGTCGATCCAAGGAATGTTAGCAAGGTATGTAAATTATGTCGATCCATTTATGGATTGAAGCAAGCCTCTAGGAGATGGAATATCCGTTTTGATGAAACAGTCAAAGAGTATGGCTTTATTCAAAACGAAGATGAACCTTGTGTTTACAAGAAGGTTAGTGGGAGCCATGTGGCATTCATAGTACTATATGTTGATGACATACTACTAATGGGGAATGACATACCTTCTCTCAAGGCTGTTAAGATTTGGTTAGGGAGCAACTTCTCTATGAAAGACTTAGGAGAAGCATCCTACATTCTAGGAATGAGGATCTATAGGGATAGATCTAGAAGGATGATCGGTCTAAGTCAGAGTACATACATTGATAAGGTTTTGCATCGTTTTGGTATGCAAAATGCAAAAAGGGGATATGTCCCCGTGTCTCAAGGGATAACGATCTCTAAAGATCAGTGTCCGAAATCATTGGATGACAAGGACCGCATGAGTAAGGTTCCATATGCCTCAGCAATTGGATCCATCATGTATGCGATGGTATGTACTCGCCCAGATGTTTCGTATGCTTTAAGCATGACGAGCAGATACCAATCTAATCCAGGTGAAGGTCACTGGACGGCTGTCAAGAATATTCTAAAGTACTTGAAAAGGACTAAAGATTCATTCTTGGTGTATGGAGGAGAGGAAAAACTGGTTGTAAAAGGTTACACCGATGCAAGTTTTCAAACAGACAGGGATGATACTGTATCATAGTCTGGTTTTGTGTTTTGTCTAAACGGAGGTGCTGTAAGTTGGAAGAGTTCAAAACAAGAAACAGTAGCTGATTCTACAATGGAGGCTGAGTACATTGCAGCTTGTGAAGCGGCTAAGGAAGCTGTTTGGATTCGAAAATTCATTACTGATTTGGGAGTGGTTCCATCGATCGCAGATCCCATTGATCTATACTGCGATAATAATGGAGCCATTGCACAGGCTAAAGAACCTAGAGCTCACTCCCGAACCAAACACATACTCAGGAGATATCACCTCATTCGAGAGATTAATGAAAGGGGTGACATACACATATGTAAAGTGCACACAAATGATAACATTGCAGACCCACTGACCAAAGGCTTGTCGCAGAAGAAGCACGACGGTCACACTAGTTCCATGGGTATTAGATACATGGGTGATTGGCTCTAGTGCAAGTGGGAGATTGTTGGTGTAGGTGCCCTAGAGGCAATACAATGTTTATTTTGATAAACCTTTATGTCAATTGATTATTCAATAAACATATTTATTATGACTTTAATTACTGCGATATATTTATTAGCATAATAAATGTCCTTAGAATCATGATACACATTGTATAGTTTAGTACATGACTTAAAACTTGAGATTATATAATATATCATATTCTTAAATGTCCCTAGTCGAGTATTATTATTATAGGACAATAATAATACACAAATAGACTAGTATGTTGTTTGACTGATAACCACATCTCATTGGTTATAAGTATGGGGATACTAAAGTCAATACATATGTACATGTAGGAGTACAAGATACTGGACAGACCCACAGTGAGATTCTTCATGTTTAATAAAGTCATAAGAAAGACTCACAGTGATAATGGTGTAATGATCCTTTGACTTGAGATCATTATATTTCTATACAATGATTAATATACTTTGACTACATTAAAAGTTATCTTTGACCGGGTGATGATAAAAGTGGACATCGGGTATATCATGAGTCGTATGAGAAATATGAATGATAGATAAAGGATTTAACCCTCCTATAATTAGGAGAGATATTATTGGCCTCTTGATTGAGTGAGACTATAAAATGCATGGCCGTGCTCAAATAATGATTTGTTTTCATAGTCTACTCATGGATCAAGTAAACCCGGATTAAATGTTGAAGAGGATGACTAAATACATGCCTCGAGTTTAATCTATAATATATATGGTTAAAGGGATTATATTACACTGAAACATTAATCACGAAAGGTTTTATCGAATCACGATTTAATTATTATTTAATTGGGTAGCAATGATGTATTACTAGATACCGCTCATTGTTTATAATTTTATTGGAGAATAAAATTATTGCTAATTAAATAATAGCCTATAGGGTCACACACATAGAGTACTTAAAGGAATAATTAATTTAAATTATAGATTTAAATTAATTGATGATTATTTGAATTTTATTATATTAATTAATTGAGACTTAATTAATTGAAATAATATAAATTCGAATTTGAATTCTGCCATTAATAATTAAGTGTGACTTAGTTATTAATTAAATAATAAAATTCGGTTTTATTATTTAATCCTAAACCTACATGGGTTAGGCTTTGCTGTTATGGGTTGCTATTATGGGCCTATTAACCAACCATTATAAATAGATAATGTAGGGTTAATAGGTATTAAGTTTTTTAAGAAAAACGAACCCTAGCAGCAGAAAAGGTAGAGGCAGATTTCGAAATCATCTAGAGGAGGCTAGTACATCCGTTCCATAATCAAGATCGTGAGACGTTCTTGAAGGTGCTCGTGTGGATACCATAGAGGTGTTTTCAAGGGGAAGACACAAGTCGTGAAAGCTAGGATCTCCGTTGAGTTCGTAGTAGTCAAGACCAAATAAAGGTATGATTCCGTTTCGTAATAATCAGTCCATGATTATACATGATCCTGCGTTAGGGTTCCGAAATTTTTCGTTATATTTACGTTTAATCCGCTGCGTTTTATGCCTCGGAACCCAACAGTTTGAACCCGTTGTAGCAAATCTCTTTATTAGAAATATAGAACCTCATGGATTTAATAATATATCTTTATTTTTCTGAATCGTTGTGTTTCAAATTTTACCATTTTTATATCTCAAGAACTCACACACTTAATCTGAAATTAAATGAAAATCTACCAACATCATATTCAACCCCCCATTTTATGACGATTTAGGACTTAAAAATTTTGTTTCTCTTAGGCAATCACTAGAGTCTTTAACACCTTGTTGGTTGACAACAACTTTTTCTCTCTGTTGGTGAGATTACGAAGCTGTATGAATAGTAATCGTGATAACTCAACACTAGAACAGGACAAGTAAATAATACTGCGCCAACACAGAAATCAGGAAGAAATGAAGACAGGGCAGATACAGTGAATCAAGACATTAGAAGAAGTTTTGAAGTCTACTACAGGTCATTGAGAGAAGTTCATTAATATGTTCAAGCCTCCGTGAAGAATAATGGTTGAAGACTTTTAGGGTTTCAGAAGTGTTGAAGATTCAGTATAGAAGTGCCACTAGAAGATTTCAGTGTAAAGGCATTGATTGAAAATAGACAGTGTTCGAAGCATAGGAATCTAGAAGGGTAAAGACAAAGGTTAAAGAAGACAACTGCAGTCTTGAAGTTATACTCACTGAAAGAAGTTCAATTATATGTTCAAGCTTCAGTGAAGAATAGAGAATAAAGTATTCAAGATTATGGTAATAATGAAGATTTGTCTAAGTACCAGAAAAGATTTCATTGAAGTTACAGTGTTTATTAACAGTCAGTGTTCGAAGCAATGCAATTGCTGCAAACTTAACAAAGTACGTAAGGCTATAATACGAAGACCTGGATCAAAGTTAGTCATTTGTGAACCACACCAGTTTCACTAGGCGTCACCAGTTTGTGAAAGGAATTTTAATATTAATCATAGAAGAATTGTTAA
The DNA here is from genome assembly GCA_028671895.1 of Oenanthe sinensis. Classification (NCBI taxonomy): domain Eukaryota; kingdom Viridiplantae; phylum Streptophyta; class Magnoliopsida; order Apiales; family Apiaceae; genus Oenanthe; species Oenanthe sinensis. The sequence goes on from CM053806.1 coordinate 27,740,290, forward strand.
GTTGAAGAACGTACTTGGAAAGAACGGTTATTTATTAAGGTACGAAAAGTGATTTGTAGAGGCTACAGCCAAACAGCTAACATCTAACAGCTAAACAGCTCAAAGGGTGCAGGGTGCAAAGTGTCACAACCTTGGTACGAAAAGTGGAAGTTTCCGAACTACATTCGAAGAACGGAAACAGCTCAGGGTACAGGGTGTAATGTGACAAGACTTTGGTACAAGAAATGGAAGTTGGGGAACTTCAGTTAAGCATTGAAAAGACGGTCAAAGTGCAGTTATCAAATTGCACTTTGACCAAGTAAATGAATAGTAAGGCGCAACAAACTTACTCACGCGCAACAGACATTCATATATTTCTTAAGGCATTTGTTATGTGGCGCCTCCCTTATGCCTCACCTGTGTAAAGCGCCATTGTGGCACAACTTACTTTGCTTAATAATTTAATCAAGTAAAGTGTGCCTCCCCTGTATAAACAATGTGACAAGCGCAACTAAAGTTCCTGGCACCACAAAAATTCTAAGGCGCAAAAAAATATTTCTTGGCCCCACTTAACCCTCAGCCAATCAAATTACAGCAGCTCACTTTATTGATTTAAAGTCTACACAATTAAAGAGGGGACAATAATTCATTTAAAAAGAAGTCGTCTTCTTCAACACAAAAATGTAGAGAGCTACTGCCATGGCCGGAGCTAGAGACTAAAATTGTACACACCCATACCTTGCTCCCAGTCAGATATTAGTGTAGGAATTTATGCACCAGCGGAAGCATTGAATAACATTTATTTGCATATATTCCTATGTATACATACATATAGATACAAAAACTATTTTATAAATTGAAGAATACCTCGATTGCTTTCCGGCAACAGCTAGAGAAGATCTTGTTCTTCAATCCTTGCAATCACCCCTCAAGTGTGGAGTGCTCTAAAGATATCCACCAAGAATCAAACTAAAAGATGAAGGAGGAGGCTAGAGAGGAAATTAGGGTTGCCTCCCTTTTAAAATATTTCTCACAAAATATTAGGATTAAAGTATTAGGGTTTATAATCCTATATTTATATGCAAATATCTAAGCTGAGATATTTTCTATAAATATCTTATTATTAATTCCCTTTTTAATTAATTAATCAGTTAATGATTAAAACTATTTTAATCATTAATTCCTTTTTCTAAACTCTTTTAGAAAATTATTCTCTCTTCATATTTAATTACTTTAATTAAATATTTAATTAATAATATTAAGATCTTATCTTAAATAATTTATAATCAATTAAATCTCATTTAATTAATTTATAAAATTTGTTAAGTAATTATTTATTTCATAAATAAATAATGACTAGCTATTATTAATTAATCATTCATCTATAATTTAATCTATTTTATGGTGTGACTCTTTAGGTTCAATATTAAGCCGGTAGTAGAAATAAAAAATAATAAACATTTTATTTATTATTTATATGAATTCTATTAATTCATTAAATATAATTAATCTGATTAATTATATTTATTCTACATCGTGAGTGATGCTTCTCAACATATCGCGACTATCCAGATAATACCAAATCATTGCTTAGAATACTTAAAACCTATTAGTAATTAGTTACCGTACAATTAATTCCTTCTACCCTTCAATATCCCGATTAAATACAAGGCATGGAACTCGTGTCAAGCCTATCTAATTTAATCATATGATTTCTTATTCATAATGCAAAGTTTCTTTTAATGCAAATTAGAAACTCTTTCTAATTTCATTCACTCTGGCCAGAGATTCCTGAACTTGCATATCTAAGAATAACATAGGATATTCACTTCCTTTACTGGAAGGGGCAGATCCTTTATTGATCCGTTAACTATCTCCATACACAAATCACTATGCCCAGAATGGACCTAATGAATGTCCTAGAGACTAAGGACTAAACCAAAGCATAAATCATTGTGTACGAGATTACTCTAACGATCTCAAGCCTAAGGATACTTGTACAACTATTTACTTAATAAACAACTATCGACACGTGAGTAAACTCCATTAGTTGTTCTACTTATCGAGTCATGTTCAGTGAACTTATTCCCTAATAAGCACCTACATACTAGCTATAGTGTCACCACACAAATGTCTATGAGAACAGACATCCTCCTAAGAGAGCTAGCATAGTATGTACTGATCTTTTCGGATTTACCAATTTCCAATTAGTTATCCTATGATCAGGAACTGTTTAAGTCTAAAACTATTATCTTCTAGATCTCATTATTACAATCTCGTTATAATTCTAGAAGCTTTGCTCTAAATTATGGAACATCTTAGTTAATACTCTTCAAATAGATTAAGCCCGTAACATAAATACTTTATTATTATCAAATGAAATCAAATAAGAGTAGCAGAAAGTTTTTCCTAACTCATCATACATGATTGGTTTTAGGTCAAACACTTTCAATCTCCCACTTTGCCTAAAGCCAATCACTCTGGTATCTAATACCCATCCGCTCCTTATGACGATCAAAATTTAACTGAGACAACGGCTTCGTGAACGGGTCTGCTATGTTGTTATGTGTGTCAACTCTTTCGATCTTGACATCTCCTCTTTCAATGATCTCCCTAATCAAATGAAAACAACACAATATATGTTTGGTATTCTTGTGAGACTTCGGTTCCTTGGCTTGAGCTATTGCAGCGTTATTGTCACAATATAACACAATAGGCCCCTCTATGCCAGGAACTACTCCCAACTCAGAAACAAATTTCTTCATCCAAACAGCTTCCTTTGCAGCCTCACTTACAACTATATACTCTGCTTCTGCTGTGGAGTCAGCCGTCGTAGATTGCTTACGACTTCTCCAACTAATCGCCCCACCATTTAGAGTAAACACATACCTTGACATGGATGTACTATCATCACACTCTGACTGAAAACTAGAGTCAGTGTAACCCTCTATTTTCAACTCAGACCCACCAAAAACAAGAAAAATATCCTTAGTCATTCTCAAGTACTTAAGGATGTTCTTCACTGCTTTCTAGTGGTCTTCACCTGGATTTGACTGATATCTGCTAGTCACACTAATTGAGTGAGCAACATCAGGTCTAGTACATAACATCGCGTACATGATAGATCCTATTGCCGACGCATAAGGAATCCTACTCATACGCTCTCTTTCTTCAGGTGTCTGAGGAGACATCTTGTCAGAAAGGGAGACTCCATGGCTCATCGGTATGAGACCTCTCTTGGAGTTTTCTATGCTAAACCTTTTATGCACCTTATCGATGTACGTACCTTGGGTTAGACCTATCATTCTTCTTGATATATCTCTATAGATCTTCATACCAAGAATGTAGGACGCTTCTCTCAAGTCCTTCATGGTGAAGTTCTTTGATAGCCACATTTTTACTGATTGCAGCATTGGTATGTCATTTCCTATTAAGAGGATGTCATCTACATACAAAATAAGAAATGTTACTACGCTCTCACTAACCTTCTTGTAGACACATGGTTCATCTATGTTTTTGATAAAATCAAACTCTTTGATTGTCTCATCAAAAGGGATGTTCCATCTTTGAGAAGGTTGCCTTAAACCATATATGGTTCGTAGTAGCTTACATACTAGATGTTTATTTCCTTTGGAAATAAAACCCTATGGCTGGGTCATATACACTTCTTCTTCAAGTTCCCCGTTAAAGAAGGCCGTCTTTACGTCCATTTGCCAGATCTCATAGTCATAGTAAACTACAATAGCAAGCAAAATTTGAATTGATTTGAGCAAGGCTACAGGCGAAAAGGTTTCATCAAAGTCAATCCATTGTCTTTGTTTGAATCCTTTTGCTACGAGCCTGGCCTTGTAGGTCTCTACCTGGCCATTTGCTCCAATCTTTCTCTTGTATACCCACTTGCACCCTATAGGCTTCATATCCTTGGGTGCCTCTACCAAAGTCCATACTTGGTTGGCATACATGGAGTCCATTTCGGATTTCATGGCACTCTGCCATTTCTCTGAGTCAACACTACTCACAGCCTCGTTGAAGGTCATAGGGTCGTCTCCATCAATGACCGCCAATTCATTGTCATTCTCAATGACAAGGCCATAATACCTCTTAGGTTGGCGAGACACCCTTTGTGATCTACGGATGGGTTGTTCTATGGAAGGTTGTTCAATATGAACAGGTGTTTCCTCTTGAACCGTAGTAGTTTGTTCTTCATGAACTTCATCAAGTTCAATCTTGCTCCCACTATTCCCTTCAAGGATAAACTGTTTTTCCAGGAAGGTAGCATGTCGGGAGACAAACACCCTTTGTTCGGTGTAAAAGTAATACCCTAAAGTCTCTTTATGATATCCTACAAACCTACATTTCACGGATCGAGATTCTAGCTTATCGGGGTCAACTTTCTTGACATAAGCCGGACATCCCCAAATCTTAACGTGTTTAAGACTCGGTTTCTTTTCTTTCCATATCTCATACAGAGTTAGAGGAACAGATTTGGAAGGCACCTTGTTCAATATATATGCTGATGTTTCCAATGCATAACCCCAAAGTGATACTGGAAGATCTGTATAGCTCATCATGGATCGAACCATGTCCAACAAAGTTCGATTTCTCCTTTTGGATACTCCATTCAACTGGAGAGTGGCCGGAGGAGTCCATTGAGAGACTATACCATTTTCTTTGAGATAATTTAGAAACTCGCCACTTAAGTATTCACCTCCTCGATCTGATCGAAGGGTTTTAATACTATGTTTGGTTTTTTTCTCTACTGCATACTTATATTCTTTGAACTTTTCAAAGGCTTCAGATTTGTATTTCATCAAATACACATATCCAAATCTAGATCAATCATCTGTAAAAGTAATGAAGTATAAAAATCCACCCATGGCTTGCGTGGACAACGACCCACATACATCTGTATGTACCAATCCAAGCAACTCCGCGGCTCTTTCTCCATGTCCACTAAATGGAGATTTGGTCATTTTGCCTAACAGACAAGACTCGCATGTATGATATGATTCAAAATCAAAAGGTTCTAGTAACCATTCCTTATGCAAGTCTATTTTCACTAATATGACCAAGTCTGCAGTGCCACAAATAGGTGGGATTTTCATCATCTCTTTTTCTTTTATTACTATGTTCAATTTAAAGTAAACTATGTTCTACGTCACATACATACAAACCATTATTTAAAATACCAACACCATAAAGAACATTATTTCTAAAAATTGAACATTTATTATTCTCAATAACAAACGAAAAACCATCCAAGTCTAACATGGGAATAGAAATAATATTCCTCACAATTAAGGGAACAAAATAACAATTATCCAAAATAATAGTCTTGCCCGTAGGCATAAGTAAATCAAACGATCCTACAGCTACAACAACAACTCTTGCTCCATTGCCCATACGTAGGATCACCTCCTCTTCTTCAAGAGTCTTACTTCTCCTTAGTCCCTGCAACGAATTGCAAATGTGAGAACCACAGGCGGTATCTAATACCCAAGTAGAAGTTTGATTAAGTGACATATTTAGTTCGATCATGAACATACCTGAAGCAGAAGCGGTAGTCTTACCACCCTTCTTTTTCTTCAACTCTGCAAGGTAAGCCTTATAGTTTCTCTTCCAGTGCCCCACTTTGTTGCAGTGAAAGCAAATAGCTTTGCTTTTGGGATCTTCAGCTTTTGGCGGAACTGGCCTTTTCTCACCTACCTTCTTCTTCTTCTTAGGAGGGCTCCTCTTCCTCTTCTTAGGGTTAGAGCCTTCACCAATTAGAAGAACAGAACTCTTCTTTGTGGGAAAATTCGACTCATCAGTTTTCAGCATGTTATGGAGTTCAGGCAAGCTGACATCCAACTTGTTCATGTGAAAGTTCATAACGAACTGCGAGAATGAATCTGAAAGTGATTGCAAGACCAGATCTTGATTCAGCTCCCCATCCATGACAAATCCAAGTTGTCCAAGACGCTCAATCAAATTGATCATCTTGAGCACATGGACATTCACAGATGATCCCTCAGTCATCCTATAACGGAACAGCTCCTTCGATATCTCATATCAAGCTGTCCTTCCCGCTACATCATACAAATCTTGTAGATGCATATGGATAGAGTGAGCATCCATATGCTCGTGTTGCTTTTGGAGCTCATCATTCATGGATCCCGGCATAACACACTGTACAACTCTTGCATCATCTATCCAATTACGATACACAATATGTTCATCATTATGTGCATCCTGAGCAGGTTCAGCAGATTTAGGTGAGTCTAGTACATATTCCTTCTTCTCAATCCTGAGAACAGTTCTTAGGTTTCGAAGCCAATCAGCATAGTTGGGACCAGTTAATTTGTGTGCATCGAGCATGCAACGGAGTGATAGTGCAGAAGACATTATGTATATAGTAAATATGCAAATAATAAACACATAACAACATTTAGCAAATAGTCTATTTCATTATCTAAAACACCATATGAATCGGGTCTTTATTCATAAGTGTCTCCCACTATTCTATCTAATTTCTATATCCCTTATTGAAATTAAGCATTCATGATGATAGTGGGATAGGGATCATACATTCTATCACACAACCTCGGCTATAGCACGAAACGCCATGTAACGTTCAATAGGCAGACAACTCTTGTCAGCTACATCTCATGTTATTCTCTAATCTTACTTTAGCCTCTTGAATACTTGAGTCACGGCTGTGGCATGAAAAACTCAATATTCTAAGTCAAGTCAATCCCAACATCTCGTATAATTAAACTAGTTTCAAATAGCCAACGGCTGTAGCACGTAACGACAATAAGATTCCAATTCATCATACACATCTCATGTTATAGACAAGTATCTCTTCTTTCGGAAACAACACCCTTGGTTGTAGCACGAAACGACAGAGTTTCAAAAACAAGAAATACTTTCTATTATGTTGGAAGGCTATGACCAACACAAGCCCTTTGTGTTTTATGGCCAATTACTACTTGATATTCTTTATATTTTAGGGGATTATATTATGTTACAATCATAATCATATTATAAAGAGATTCTTTTAGATTGGATTAAATATTTCAAATCAACTATTGATACTTGGAGTCATCCTAGGCCAGGGGTGGAGCATTGTCAAGAGGCGTCTCTTAATAACCCCCTTTCTTACAGATCGAACATCTGTTGTTTGACAGAATCATCCTTTCACTTAAGTTAAAAATTCATATTCAATCACGTGTTTCATAAACACAAAAATCTCATGATTGTATTCATAATATGTAAATAAAGGTCACGAAACAATTTCACTATTCTAGATTGTCTAACATACACCTTATGTTAATTAAGTTCACCTAAATCTATCATCTCATAATAATTCAAGCATATATCACATATATATAATCACGAATAAACATAAGGTAGGCATGTTAAATCATATATTACAATATATAAGCATTATACATCTCTATGTATCACATGGTGTATTTAAAAGTAACTTAAAACAGTTAAAACTTTCTTTAAAACACTTTTGGAAGCTCTAAACAGTCCGAAACAATTTCAGAAAAATTATTGTAATATACCATTAGAACCGTATCGGAAAAACGAATCCAACGGTATATTACACGCCCCATTCTGAGCTCCCACGTGCCCGCACGCGTCCCGAGAAGTTTCTGACACATCCTCATGCGCGCACGCGCGTTAGGCGCATGCAAGACACCCTGTCACGCATCTCGGGTATGCGTTACAAGCCAAAAACCTTTTTTTAGCTGGTAACGCATGCGCAGAAAGCGTTACACCTTTTTTTTTCTTCGGATATTATTATTTAATTACGAATTAATTAAAAACAACTTTAAAAATCCATAATAAATAATCTATTGCTCCGAAAAATATTTTAAAAATACCTGGACGATCTACAAACTTGTAGAACACATGAAAAATATAAAATAAATTTTGAGGAACAGTAATAAATTAATCATAATTAAATCATTATTATTGCTTTCAAAATTCATAATAAATATTCTATGCATCAGAAAATTATGAAAAATTAACTGGACGATCTACAACACTTATAGAACCCAGGAAAATAATCAAAACAATTTTGACGAATAGTGTCATATTAATCATAATTAAAACATGATATTGCTTGTATAAATCATAATAAATACATACATGCTCATAAAATTCTGAAACTTGGCCACAAATCTATATGCATACAACCTATGCTCTGATACCATTGTAGGAATTTATGCACCAGCGGAAACATTGAATAACATTTATTTGCATATATTCCTATGTATACATACATATAGATACAAAAACTATTTTATAAATTGAAGAATACCTCGATTGCTTTCCGGCAACAGCTAGAGAAGATCTTGTTCTTCAATCCATGCAATCACCCCTCAAGTGTGGAGTACTCTAAAGATATCCACCAAGAATCAAACTAAAAGATGAATGAGGAGGCTAGAGAGGAAATTAGGGTTGCCTCCCTTTAAAATATTTCTCACAAAATATTAGGGTTAAAGTATTAGGGTTTATAATCCTATATTTATAGGCAAATATCTCAGCTGAGATATTTTCTATAAATATATTATTATTAATTCCCTTTTTAATTAATTAATCTTATTAATTAATTAGTTAATGATTAAAACTATTTTAATCATTAATTCCTTTTTCTAAACTCTTTTAGAAAATTATTATCTCTTCATGTTTAATTACTTTAATTAAATATTTAATTAATAATATTAAGATCTTATCTTAAATAATTTATAATCAATTAAATCTCATTTAATTAATTTATAAAATTTGCTAAGTAATTATTTATTTCATAAATAAATAATGACTACCTATTATTAATTATTCCTTCATCTATAATTTAATCTCTTTTATGGTGTGACTCTTTAGGTTCAATATTAAGCCGGTAGTAGAAATAAATAATAATAAACATTTTATTTATTATTTATATGAATTCTATTAATTCATTAAATATAATTAATCTGATTAATTATATTTATTCTACATCGTGAGTGATGTTTCTCAACATATCGCGACTATCCAGATAATACGAAATCATTGCTTAGAATACTTAAAACCTGTCAGTAATTAGTTACCGTATAATTAATTCCTTCTACCATTCAATATCTCGATTAAATACAAGGCATGAAACTCGTGTCAAGCCTATCTAATTTAATCATATGATTTCTTATTCATAATGCAAAGTTTCTTTTAATGCAAATTAGAAACTCTTTCTAATTTCATTTACTCTGGCCAGAAATTCCTGAACTTGCATATCTAAGAATAACATAGGATATTCACTTCCTTTACTGGAAGGGGCAGATCCTTTATTGATCCGTTAACTATCTTCATACACAAATCACTATGCCCAGAATGGACCTAATGAATGTCCTAGAGACTAAGGACTAAACCAAAGCATAAATCACTGTGTACGAGATTACTCTAACGATCTCAAGTCTAAGTATACTTATACAACTATTTACTTAATAAACAACTATCGACACGTGAGTAAACTCCATTAGTTGTTCTACTTATCGAGTCATGTTCAGTGAACTTATTCCTTAATAAGCACCTACACACTAGCTATAGTGTCACCACACAAATGTCTATGAGAACAGACATCCTCCTAAGAGAGCTAGCATAGTATGTACTGATCTTTTCGGATTTACCAATTTCCAATTAGTTATCCTATTATCAGGAATTGTTTAAGTCTAAAGCTATTATCTTCTAGATCTTATTACTACAATCTCATTATAATTCTAGAAGGTTTGCTTTAAATTATGAAACATCTTATTTAATACTCTTCAAATAGATTAAGCCCATAATATAAATACTTTATTATTATCAAATAAAATCAAATAAGAGTAGCAGAAAGTTTTTCCTAACTCATCATACATGATTGATTTTATTTCAAACACTTTCAATTACGCCCCGGTTCTTTAATGTAAAATGCTTAGGGCTCCTAGATATCACTCTCTACGGACTCAGTTTTTCCTTTTACTAATTTAGATATATTTGTATAGGAACTGAGCCTAATATTTTTGTGTTAGTAGCAAAAAACTAATTTGTTCTTTGGAAGCCAATTATATTTTTAATTGGGTGTAGCACCCCTCTAAGTTTATATACGAAAAATATATTCTTGGAAACTTGTCTCTTTTATTTTTCTTGCTAATTTTCTTGAACATAATTGATTTATCCGGACACACAGAAAATTAGTAGGCAGCTCACCTAAATACTACAAATGGCCAAACCCACTCTGAAACAATAATTTATTTATCCGCAAATTTAGAAAATAATTTAAATTATTGTGAGTATCGTATTCAACCCCCCCTTCTACGATACTTCGAGACCCAACAATTGGTATCAGACTTCGCTGATTGATATACAAATCAGGATCCGAAACTGCTTGGAATTAAATATTTAGAGGCCTTATTAAATAAATTTAATCATAAACTTTTAATAAATTTATTTTATAAACTTTTAAAAAATTTGTTTTATAAAATTTTATAAATTTATATTATTAATTTTAATTAGTTTATTTTATAAACTAAATATTAAATTTATTTTATAAACTTTTATAAAATTTGTTTTATAAACTTTTATTAGTTTATATAATAAATTTTAATTAGTTTATTTTATAAAATTAGTATTAAATTTATTTTATAAACTTTTATAAAATTTGTTTTATAAACTTTTATTAGTTTATATAATAAACTTTAATTAGTTTATTTTATAAAATTAGTATTAAATTTATTTTAGAAACTTTTATAAAATTTGTTTTATAAATTTTTTATTAAGTTTATAATTTAAATTTATTAAATGAATTTAAGTGGTCCATTTTTAGAAGTGCATTCACTCGGCCATTAGTACAGAATGAATTGATTTAAGTGATTGCTAGTTCACGCGCCTAAAAAAATTCCAATTGAGCTGGTGAAATTGCCAAGTAAACATGCTGCGCCTCTCCTCTTGCTCCCCTGTGTTAGGCGCCACGAAACAAAAATTAGTTTTTGTTGCGCCTGTACAGGGACTCCACTTTACAGGCGCCACAAAATAACTAGGCGCCACTAACACCCAAAATGCAGTTTGGTACCCCATGTTTTATATCCTTTAATTTTTAATTTTTATTTTAAATTTATTTATTTTTCTAGAAAATTTAAAATTCTTGAAAACTAAATTTTTCTTAAATATTAATTTACGATATTTTATTTTTTAAGAAAATTCGAAATTCTTGAAAATTAATTTGTTGTATATTTTTTTTTTGATTAATTTATTTTCTAAGAAAATTAAAAATTCTGTAAATTTACATTTTTCTTAAATATTAATTCAAGGGTGCTTAAAGGGTTTGTATATGAAGATTTTTCCGGGTATTGAAGACAACTAAAATTAACTGAAGATTATCCAATGAAGCTTATTCTGGAACAGGCTGAAGAAATAGTGGTATTAATTTCCTCCGAGGTTTACTCCATAGGATTCCACTAATATTTTGGAAGCTGTAAAAGAAGAAATTAATTTGGGTACAGTTTTTGGTTAACTTGAGTTGTATTTTTGGATGAAAAATCTAAGGGGTTTGAAGTAGTGAAGGAGAACAGACTGGACTACTGGAATTTCGGAATAAGCCTTAAAGTTTATTCTACATGGACATTACAAGAAGTTCGTGCTAACACAACAGATCATCTAGAATGTAGGAGTACAACCAACAGGGATCTAAGGCTACAACCATATTGTCTGTAAAAGACCTGTATGTGCTGAAGGCCTATGAACTAGAACAAGAGCTGAAGAAGATAATATTTAGTAAAGTAGGTTGTTAGCATATCCACTGTATTTGTGACCTAGGAACCAAATTTGATTGAATTCATGGTTGAGAACCTCTGAATAGAAACAAAATGATCCTAGAAGCTGAATTGAAGATGTTGTAGCTCGAGGTAGTGGTCAAGGTGTTATAAGTGAATTTGACACTTTGGAATAACCTGAGAACTAGACTGCAAGTCAAGCTTGTAGGGCAACATGAAGTTCAGTGACATAAAATTCAGATGAAATCCCAATTCTAAATCTAAGGTCCTTACCTATAGATTCCAAAGAGGAGATTTTTAAGACAGTTCAAGAGGCGGTTACAAGACATAGATGGTTTAAAATAGAAAGACAAGATCAGGGGTTTGCTACACAGTTTGAAGAAGCCTGTACAAGCAAATGATGATGGACACTGTGTTGGGTTGAAGCAGGAATCTCAGGCATTAGTGAGGTTGTAGCAAGGGAAAACATGTCATTACTAAATGGATATCTGGCATCAATGACCAACACTGGAGATGGATTACTAAGTACTTCATAGGTACACATTCTAACTAGTATATCTTTATCTAATTCAGAACTATATGATTATTAGGTAATGAAATGTATTATATTCATATCAGCATGTTATCATTTTAGGACTTAAATGCTTAATTGATTTCTAAGAATAAGATTGTATGCTAGGATTCATGAGTTTAATTAGTATATTTTATACTTGATTTTATAAGCAGTAAAATGAATATCTAGAATTAGATAGGGTGTTCTAGACGGTTAGGTGTATCCCTAAACATTTGCTGGAACTTGAGTTAAATCTTCTGTGATTTAATACCTCTGCTAATATTGTGAAAATTGTTAAATAGATAAACAGGTCATAGATCAGATATTTTATATTTGCTCTTATTGTGATAAATGACTTGTTAAGTGTATGTAGAATTTGATATTGCTCATAATATTTTATTCAAATATTCTGCATATTTTTAAATTATTTATGTGCTTATTTTCACATGATTTGCTCGTACTCACATAGTTGCACTTAAATATCATATCATGTCATGTATTGCTTGTTAGGGATAAAATAATAAAAGATGGTAGAATTATCTAAGTAGTCAGTAACATATAGATTCGAAGCTTAACCTAAAACTGACTTTGGTAATTAGAGATAGTTAAAAATGTTAGACAACAACAGAAATGGAATAGACAGAATTAGTAATTAAAATTTTAGTTCTTCTATCCATGTGATTTATGCATATTGAAGCTGTTGTTACCTCTGATAATATCTTTAACCCATCTGGACTCAATTGAAGTTGAGTACCAAGAAGCTTAATCTTTTGTGATTGTAGAGTATGTAACAAAAGACAAAAGTTATGTGACTTTGTGACATTTATTGTTCGAGGCATATGATTAAGATTAAAGCTCTAACATCACAGTTGGTTGAGAAAGCGTACCCAACAGTAACCTTTGGAGATAATAGCAAAGGATGTACAAGGGATATGGCTATCATGTTTTTGGAATTGTCATCAGTGGAAGCATCTTTCTTATGGAAGGACTTAAGCACTATCTACAGGGCACTAGGGAATTCTTTGTCAAGGGTTTTCTGGAAAAGCAATTGAAAAGGAAAAGTGTTTGATCTCAAACAAGAAGGCTGGAAGCTAACTCAACTGAGAGTGAGAAATCTTGGTCGTAGCTGACATGGATTTTGTATGCAAAAGTGAATTGAACTTTTCAGTAAAGCTTCATCAGTAAAGAGTTAGTTATGGCAAAAGAAGCTCTCACACTTGGTACAGAAGACAATGGATTCTTTGATAAAGAAGAAATTGGTGAGAGGACTGCTTCAAATGGAATTCAATCAGAAGGATATTTTGAAGTATTTCATATAGGAAAGTCAATGAAAACATCACACTAAAGCAAATTATATCATGGAAGAAATATGCTTAGTGGTGGTTGATGACAACCCTAGTTACAAGTTGGTGTTATTCGTGTATTCAATAGACAACACATCATAGATGGTGATTGATCACATCAGGAAGATCAAGTTGGAAGCAAAGTAAGCTGTGAGAACTTTGAAGTCAGATATTGGAACTCAATTTTGTGAATGAAGTTCTAAATGAAGTCTGCACTGATAAAGGGACTTTGAAGCTGAAGCAATTAACACAACATATTGCTTTAATCAACAAGATCGTGAAAAGACATCATATGAGTAAATGGCTAATCAGAAGCAAACACTGAAGCTCTTTCGTGTGTTTGGATGAAATTGATAATTACTGAAGATTTAGATGAGAAACTTGGCAAGTTTGAAGTTAAGGCTCATGGAACAATTTTCCTCGGCTACTCATTGAAGTCGAAAGCTTTTAAGGTATATATGATGTAAAACCAGAAGGTGATTGAATATCTGAATGTTTCGTTTTACCACACCAAGCTCCCAAGCATTCAAATGAAAGACTATTATGAATCTTTGAAGTTTGACATCCTGTCAGAGTCAAATTCAGATACTGATGTTGAAACTGAGGTTGCAGAAGGAATCAATGATAATGATGATGATTCAGATTCTATTAGTGGAAATGGTAGTGAAACTACACAACTCATAAACTTTAACAGAATCCACTTAACAAGGTGAAGGATCTTCAACACATCCTAGCAGCAACTCAGGGGGATCAAATAAAAGAAGGATCTACTAGTCGTACTCAACACAATGAAGATCAAAGTAATACATCAAGAACATATCTGCCAAGATAAAAGGTTTGAAGTAAAAGTCATTCATAGAGTCTAGTTCTTAGTAAACTGGATTATTGAGTAAAGGCTAGAAATGCTAATCAAAATGAACATATATTTTTCGGGATCTAACATCTGGAATCCCAAAGAATACTGAAGAAACACTGATTGATCCAGATTGGGTAATTGTAATGCAAGATGATCTCAATCAGTTCAAAGGTAGAAACTACTGAAGCTGGAACCCAGACCACAAGACGAAGCTGAAATTGGTACAGTAAGGGTTTTCAGAAACTGGATGATTATTGGCATGGTTACGAGGAAAAAAGCCAAACTGGTTGTTATAGGTTACTATCAAGTAGAAGGTATCGACGATGATGGAAACATAATCTTTGGGACTTTCAAGATCTAACAAAAAGCACCAGTGACGAGACTTGATCCTTTTAGGACCTAACAATTGGGCCTAACAAGATGAGGACCTAACAGAGTTAGGGATTCAGGCAAATCGTCAAGGACATGGTATGATACTCTAACTACAAATTACCTGAAAATGATTTTGGTAGAGTCATTATACATATATATCTCTAGAATACAAGGCGCACACATTATGTAAAATATGTGTTAGTATACCATGATTATATTATATGTGGGTCTAACAAAACTTGTGTAAGAGATATTTTGCTAAGTAAATGCAGAGTAGGTACAACATGAGCATGTTGGAAGAGTTGTAATTCTTTTTGGATTATATGTAATTCGAAAGAATAATGGCAATTAAAGTAAGTCAAAGATCTTTTGAAGATGCGCAATTTGGAAGATTGTAGACCTGCTAAGACTTCTTTCCAACAAACCACTAAGCTTTATCAGGGCAAATCAGGTATATGAGCTGAAGTGACAAGCTATAGAGGTATGATCAGCTCCTTACTTATTCAAGTGCATAACCATATATTTTATTCTCGATTTGCCTATGTGCAAGTTTCCAAGTGGATACTAGAGAATCTTATCTTATAGCTAAGTTATGGATTGTTAGATATCTTCGGGGATCACCAATTCTTAAAATCAGGTACCCTGAAGATAATAGGTTTAACCTAATTGGCTATATAGATATAGATGATGCAGGTTATAAGAAAGACATGGATGTCATTCCTAGAAGCTGTCAATTTCATGGAAGAAGTTGATTTCTTGTTGAAATGAGAGAAAACATTCAACACACATAGTTGCAGCAAAGGCTAAACTTAAAGCAGCTAGTGAATGTGATGCTCTGATCTTTTAGATAAAGAAACCACTTCAACTCCAACAGCTTTGTTGATCTCTCCACACCACGTATGAAACAAGCTCATGAACACCATGTATCATTTCTTTGGAGAGTTGTCTTTAGTAGAATCACTTGTAGATCTTTGCTAAATAACTTGATGAATTTATTTTGTCTAAGTTGGTTAGTGAACTTGGGATATTATTTATTTGCATATATGTTGGAAATTCCATCTGCAAGAAATTCTCAAATGGGTTCACAAGTATTAAATCGTCCATATTTAAAGGACTTGTGAATTTATTTTTAAATCCAGTACCTCATATTTTTTCTACTAGTTTAATTATCATGTTTACAATGTTATATGCAAATGTGGTAGTTAGAATTTCTAGTATAAGTTAACAACATAATTATTTGTATGTTAAATATTTAATGAGTATTAGTCAATGATGTCTTGCTTAATTGCTCTAATATTTTGCTCTGATATTTTTAAGTATTTTATTACAAATAATTGTGATACTTTTGATATTAGTGACAATATTTAGAATTTATGTTCTAAGTAAACAATACATATTTTAAAAATCACTAATATTGAAAGCTGAAGTATTTTCTAAGTCTTGTGTATAAAATTCCCAATATTTTATATACTTAGAAAATATTTCTAAATTTGATTTTGTTTGCGAGAAGTTGTAATTAGGATCATAAGTATTAAATGTCAATATTTAAAGGACTTGTGAATTTCAATTCAACTATTTTCTCGAGCTTACGTATAACATTAATAATTGTTATTAGTATAATTGCAATATGCTTGAGTGACGATTATTAGATATAGCGTAGGAAGTTAGGTGCTAATATTCAATCCTATAAATATTTTAATATTTAGTGAAATTATTTTTTCTTATTAAAATTATGAATTGAAGCAACTCAATGTTTATTAGTTTCATAATTTTGATTTGATAACATATTAGAAGCATAATTTCTTGCATTTTGAAATTATTGATAAATATCAAATAATGATATTTTATTAATGTTTCTGTGCAATTAATTGTGATATTTTTAATATTAGTGATAATACATGTTGCTTATCTGAAATCACTAATAATAAAAATATGTCTAAATGCTTATTGTTCTACTTAATGATTGTCATGCCTATTTGATTTATATATATGCATGTTATTGGTAATTGTTTAGTACAATATAAGTATTTAATTTATTTTAATTTATTTAAATTATGATATTATAAAACACTTCAGTGATATATTGGTTCCATGATTTAAGTAAATTAAAATAAATTTGCAGCACAATTATTCGTAGTATAAATTATTTCTTTTATTACTTTGTGATAATTGATTAATATTTTATTACAAAATAATTGTGATATATTATTACTAATGGATTTGTTTTTTCTTTATTCTAAGTAAAAATTGGTTTTTGAAAAAGCCGTTAGTATTAGTATATTTAGTTTTCTTTCTTTGACTGAAATTTAAACTTGAATGTATTAAAAAGAATTTCTTGTCTGATTCTTTTTCAAAATGTATTATTCAAAGATACATTCATTTCTCTATCAGTTTTAATGAAGAAAACATTAAAATTATTTTTCAAAACTTTTCTTTTGAAAATCATTTGATTTACAACCCTACTTTGATTTCTAAATCCTAGGGTGTGAATTAAACTTTTCTTGAGGATAATCTTTCTTTAAACCTCAAAATATTTTATCCTCTCTCCAAAGCTGGTTTTAAATGCTATATGTTCAAAACCGTTTTCTCTCTTGATTTTTCCTTTAAAGTGGCAGAAACTTTGTGACTGTTATTTTATTCAGAGAAATAGTTTTTAACTTCAAGGTATCAATCACATGTAAAATTATTTATTTTCGAACACCTGTTTCAATGTATGTTTCATATTGATTCTTAGTACCTAAACAGTGGTTGTTGCTTTGAAGGCCTGGTGCTGTATTGTTAAACATTCATTCACCCCAATTGTCATGTTTTATTTTAAGTCGGGGATACTATCAGGTGGACGAAAATGATGTAAATCATAATTGCATTATGAGTTGGAAAATCATAGTCCTCTATCTGATAAGGATGTTTTGCAAAACTATTTTCAAAACTTACAGTACTTAGGTTTTAAAGAAAATGTGTCATTTTATTGATATATAATTTAGTAAGAGAGTTGACTTTCTTCCTTGGTATAAATTCCCGTATTTTATTATGGGAAGTTTGCCTTATAAGTAATTCATAAGGGATACAATTTTTCTCTGATACACTTTCCCGTGTTTTAATATGTGATAGGTGTCTTAAAAAAAATTTCTATTGGTATCATGTTCTTAAATGATAAATCTTTAGAACCGACAAAACTCTTTTACTAAAAGTGCTTTAATGCAATCGTTTACCATTCCTTCTTATATTTTTCCTTCTCTTTGAGATGAAAAATATGTTTTGGAATGTTAAGGTGATTATTTCTTTATCTTATTTGTTGATTCTTTTCGATTAGCCCATAGTGGCTTCAGAAGTTGGCCAAAAGATTGAAAACCCATCAATCTCTTACCCAGGCCATAATACCAAACACTCATTCATCCACTTCCATATATTAACCCTTGGAGATATAAGGAAACTTTGTAAGTTAGAGGTTGATAAGGGAGAAACTGCACTTGATGCAGTAAATAAGGATGAAGTCGGAAGTGCACCCACAGCTCTACCTCCAGAGAAGAAAAGTAGTATATAACTGAGGTAACTGTAAACTCATCTGCATCTTCTAAAAAAGAAGCAGAGATGAAAAGGCAATAGAACTGTCTCTGGAATCATTCTCTTAACAAGGTGACTCCATTGAAATTTGCTCGTCAACCAGAGCATTTTGTAATGAGTCAAGCACACCGCTGGCACTCACGCTGATGGTAAGCCTAAACAGATAAATTCTAGGAACACGTTACAAGGTGTGCACAGTGAGAGGTATAGGCATTCAAAGGAGATACAGACTCTAGCCATACATTACATTGTCTAGGTATCTACCTCAAATAGAAGTTAATCTTCTGCATCCCGAAAGGGAGATCTCTTGTTCAGATTTATCTGGGCTTGAGAGGCAACTGCTTGACAAGAATTCTTTGGATGAGTCAAGTAGGGTATTTTACACAAATTCCTGTCACAGGGTTACGAGGAAAACGTAGGCTCTAATTTGCCATTCATTACATTGCCTACTACGTCGCCCTTCCTGGAAGGAACATTTCCAGATCCTGAAAAAGAATGTCCACCTCCCATTTATAGAGAAGGTGTGAGGCAACTCCTTGATAGAACAAGGCAGGATTCCCTAATAGATTTTAAAATCTTGGGATAACCCATCTTAAAGAGGTGAGGCTCCACTAGACAGTGATTTAACAATTGTTATTGAGTCTGGTGTTGAGACAGTGCTTATGCATGATAGATCAAGAACACCTCTATGAGTCAATTCTCCACTTGATAGTGATTCAGTTCATTCTGATGAATCAGGTGATGAGAATACAAATGAATTGATGGATTTTACTTGCAAGTACAGAAGGCTATATTTGAAATGCAGAGTGAAAGTAAGGGAGAGAAACACTTAAGTGAAAGTGAGGGAGAGATACACTTGAGTGAGAGATAGGGAGAGAAAGAGTGAAACACTTCAAAGTGCTTGACACTTTAGTGTAACACCAACAGAACGCAGTAGAAGTGAGGAAACCATAGACCAAACACTTACCCTTGCTACATGCTACTTCTGAAAGAAAAGCTACTATTTTTTTCCCAATCAATGACAGTCGAGAACCTTCCTTGGAAGACAAACCATTTAAAAGATAGGCCATTGGAGGATTCCTTAACTAAGGGGGAGAATTTAGTAAGAAAAAAAAAAGAAAAAGAAGAAGTTAATAAAGTCTTATCTTTGTACTTGGGAGAAGTTAATATCCTTAGAGTGAGATTTTAGACAAGAAAAAGAAGAAAATCTTATCTTCTGATCCTTATGGGAAACAACAGAATATGGGAGAATCAAGAAAGTGTATCCTATACTTCAAAGGAGTTGTCAATAGAGGATTCCTCATCCAAGTGGGATGTATAGAAAAGAATTGACACTTCCATTGTTCATTTAAAGGGAGAAGAAAAAAAGAAAAAGAATCACATTCTCAGGGGGAGAACATTACTTGAGCAATGTTCTATGTTCTATTGAAGACTTTCCCAGGAATTTCAATTCTTATGAAGCTCTGTTCATGATAAGTTCTTTAAGTTCAAACTATGAAGGATTTTGAAGCAGAGAAAGCTCAAACACAGCCAGAAATGAAGATGATACTACATGAATATCAGTTCAGTGCTAGAGGAACAAACATCTTTCATTTCAGTTACACAAGAAATCTGGAAATGCAAAATCTGATCCAGAAATACCAGTAGCATCATTTACAAGTCCCGGACCATTACTTTTTCTAGATGTTAGTTGAGTTATCCTCTCTATGAGATTTGTTTGCCAAGTTTAACAATCAAATAGGGGGAGATTACGAAGCTGTATGAATAGTAATCGTGATAACTCAACACTGGAACAAAACAAGTAAATAATACTACGCCTACACAGAAATCAGGAAAAAATGAAGACAAGACAGATATAGTGAATCAAGACATTAGAAGAAGTTTTGAAGTCTACTATAGGTCATTGAGAGAAGTTCATTAATATGTTCAAGCCTCAGTGAAGAATAATGGTTGAAGACTTTCAAGGTTTCAGAAGTGTTGAAGATTCAGAATAGAAGTGCCACTAGAAGATTTCAGTGTAAACGCATTGATTGAAAATAGACAGTGTTTGAAGCATAAGAATCTAGAGGGGTAATGACAAAGGTTAAAGAAGATAGCTGCAGTCTTGAAGTTATACTCACTGAAAGAAGTTCAGTTATATGTTCAAGCATCAGTGAAGAACAGAGAATGAAGTATTTAAGATTGTGGTAATAATGAAGATTTGTCTAAGTACCAGAAAAGATTTCAGTGAAGTTACAGTGTTTATTGACAGTCAATGTTCGAAGCAATGAAGTTGTTGCAAGCTTAACAATGTACGTAAGGCTATAATAAGAGGACCTGGATCAAAGTTATTCGTCTGTGAACCAGACCAGTTACACTAGGTGTCAGCAGTTTATGAAAGGAATCTGAGTATTAATCATAGAAGAATTGATAAGTTGAAGAACATACTTGAAAAGAATGGTTATCTATCAAGGTACATAAAGTAATTCGTAGAGGCTACAGCCAAACAGCTAACAGTTAACAGCTAAACAGCTCAAAGGGTGTAGGGTGGAAAGTGTCACAACCTTGGTACAAAAAGTGAAAGTTTATGAACTACATTTGAAGAATGGAAACAGCTCAAGGTACAGGGTATAATGTTACAAGACTTTGGTACAAGAAATGGAAGTTGGGAAACTTTAGTCAAGCATTGAAAAGAGGGTCAAAGTGCAGTGATCCAATTACACTTTGACCAAGTAAATGAATAGTGAGGCGCAACAAACTTATTCACTCGCAATAAACATTCATATATTTCTTAAGGCATTTGTTATTTGGCGTCTCCCCTGTGCCTCACCTGTGTAAAGCGCCACTTCTGGCACAACTTACATTGGTTAATAATTTGATCAAGTAAGTTGCGCCTCCCCTGTATAAACAATGTGACAAGCACAACTAAAGTTCCTGGCGCCACAAAAATTCTAAGGTGCAACAAAATATTTCTTAGCCCCATTTAACCCTAAGCCAATCAAATTACAGCAGCTCACTTTATTGATTTAAAATCTACACAATTAAAAAGGGGACAACAACTCATTCAAAAAGAAGTCATCTTCTTCAACACAAAAATGTAGAGAGCTACTGCCATGTCCGGAGCAAGAGCTAAAATTATACAGACCCATACCTTGCTCCCGGTCAGATATTAGGACCCGGTTCTTTAATGTAAAATGCTCAGGGATCCTCGATATCACTCCCTATGGACTCAGTTTTTCCTTGTACTAATTTAGATATATTTGTATAAGAACTGAGCCTAATATTTTTGTGTTAGTAGCAAAGAACTAATTTGTTCTTTGGAAGCCAGTTATATTTTTAACTGGGTGTAGCACCCCTCTAGGTTTATATACGAAAGATATATTCCCAGAAACTTGACTCTTTTATTTTGCTTGCTAATTTTCTTGAACCTAATTGATTTATCCGGACACACAAAAAATTAGTAGGCAGCTCACCTAAACACTACAAATGGCCAAACTCACTCTGAAGTAATAATTTATTTATTTTCAAATTTAGAAAAGAATTTAAATTATTATGAGTATAATATTCAACCTCCCGTCTACGATACTTCGGGACCCAACACTCTTGCATTGTTAACAACATCAATTTCTTCAAGTCCACTATTCATGGGAACATTCCCAGAAAGATCAGTTGTTTTAGCAGTTCCTTCATTGTCTCCTAACTGGATGGGAACAATTGTTGGACCAGAAATTGGGTGATCAACTCTTAGTGAATCTCCATCAATCTCCTCTAGATAGCCTTTATTTTTAAAGGTTAAAGGTTCTGTTTCTTGACTTTCTTCAAATCCAAGAAATTTTATTTCATCAAAGGTGACATTTACACTTTCCTCCACAGTCTTGTGATCAATGATGTAGACTCTGTATGCAGTCCTTTCAATTCCATACCCCATAAAGATTCCTTCAAGTGCTTTAGTATCAACTTTTTATTTGATCTCAGTTGAGTCATTCATGTAGTAGCACTTGCTTCCACACACATGAAAGTACTTGACTGTAGGTTTCCATCATGTGAGCAATTCATAGGGTGTCTTTCCATAGGCCTTGTTAACTACAGTCATGTGTTGAGTATAACAGGCTGTATTGATTGCTTCACCCCATAAATAAGTAGGAAGTTTTGTTTCACTCAACATTGTTCTTGCTGCCTCAATAAAAGTTCTATTCTTCATTTCCACAACACAATTTTGTTGAGGTGTCCTTAATGCAGAGAATTGTTGAGTGATGCCATTGTCTTTGCAGAAATCATTCATGATACTGTTTTTGAACTCAGTACCATTGTAACTTCTTAGGGTCTGCACCTTGTACTTGGGATTCTTGTCAAGAACCCTTACCAAATCAATAATCTCTTGAGCAACTTCATCCTTGGTTGGTAGGAATCTCACCCAAGTGTATCTTGAAAAGTCATCAACCATCACTAAGGCATATCTTTTTATTCCCAGTGATTGCACATTCACAGGACCAAATAAGTCCATGTGAATAAGTTGAAATACTTCATTAATTGAACCACTTTGAGTGTTTTTGTGAATGGCTCTCCTTAGCTTCCCTTTTTGGCAATCCTCACACAATCCTTCTTGACAGAATTCAAGTTGAGAAAGCCCTTTCACCAACTCTCTCTTCAATAGATAATTAATTTCTTTAAAGTTCAAATGAGAAAGCTTCTTATGCCACAGCCAACTTTCAGATGAAGAATCTTTACTGTAAAAACAATAGACTTTGTCTTTTCTTATTGAATCCAAGTCAGCTATGAAGAGGATTCCTTTTCTTACTCCTTGAAGAGCTTCGTCTCATATTTTCTTATTGACAATGGAACATCAATCTTGATCAAAACCAACTTGGAATCCTCTTTCAGAAAATTGATTTACACTCAATAGATTGCGCTTCAAACCATTTACTAGAGCAATTTTCTCTAGCTTTAAGTTTCCAACTTCCAGTATGCCATATCCAATTGTCAAACCAATGTTGTTGTCACCAAAGGTTACATAAGGGCCAGCCATTTCCTTGAACTGTGATAGCAGGGCTTTATCACCTGCATGTGTCCTGAGCATCCACTGTCAATGATCCACATGATTCTTTTATTTTTCCTGTTGCCCTACAAAGCAAATATTTCATGTTGATTTTGGTACTCAACTTTTATTGGGTCCTTTTAGCTTAGCTAGTTCATAATTTGAATTTGGATCAGTTGCAATTCTTTCTTTTACTTTGAGGATGGCTCCTATCGCTACCCATTCAGTTTTGATAACTCATCCTAACTTTATGAGGACTTGGAGTCTTTTCCTTTTCAATTTTAAAATTCTTATGCAGACATACTTGATTATTTGAAAAAGGCATGTTAAAGCAAATACTCATCAAATTCATTTTACACGAAATGCAATCAAAATCACCAAAATGAGATACTTGTCTGTTCTTTAAAAGCATGCAATGTAAATTTCCATTAACAGATGTAGCATTCTTGAAACTAGACTTGTTTTTGTTGCAAACATGAGTTAGATGACTAGAAGACCCACAACTGTTGCACAATTTTCTAGGAGCATTAAGAATGTAGCCATAATTGTTATTTTTGTTTATTCCTAGTTTTCCATTTCTGTTCTTCTTGGTCTTCATGACAGTATGTGTAGAGGTTACTGTCATACTGGTGTTGACAGTAGGTTTAGATGGAGTTTTCATGACAGTAAGATTTGATCTCACAGTCTTGACAGCAGCTTCTGAACTTACTGTCTTGCCAATGTTGACAACATCTTTTAATCTCTTATTATTGTCAAGGTCAAAACTAACTGTCTTGGTAATTTTGACAATGTCTTTTACCTTAAGGGACTTAGTAACAACTTCCTTGTCCTCATCATCTATCTCTTGTTTAATCCCTAATGCTTCCTCATCAAATTCAAATACTACTTTTTTAAATAGGGAATTCTTTACTTTTTTTAGAATGGAGGGTTTGACAGTATATTTGATGTCTTCCTCTACGGTTCGTTTCTTACCATTTTTCTTCTCCTAGTTAAACCCTATACCTATCTTTTGATTTTCATTATTATCATCATGGTATGATTTTAACAAGAAAGAAGAATTTTTTTAAGCCTTGATTTTTAGTTCATTCTCAGAAATCTGTTTTCTGATAAATTACTCAATCTGGAAAGCACAAACTATCTTGTTTTTAAGAATGTCATTTTCTTATTGCAAGGAATCAAAAGCATTTCGTTTAAGTTCTAGTTCATGATTCTTAATTCTCAATAACTCATTAGCACTAGACGGTTTGAAAATCTCCTCATTAGGAGCTAGCTTGTTTGTGTGAATATTGAAAATTTCATAATTTAAACTTTCAACAGTGAAAGGCATAGGTGTACTAACTTGTAACACTTAATTATTTTGTAATTCAACTAAGTAAAAGATAAAACAACAGCAAAACAAGAGAAACTGAAGAAGCACATGGAATCAATCAACTGAAGAAATGGTAATGATACTTGGTAACTACAAGTAACTAATTTGGTTAATCAAGGATGCATAAGTGAGAAGAAGTTCAATCTGAGTATTGCTCATGCCCTAACTTATCTAATGGAGAATCAAATTAATGTCAAGGAAGTATCAAGAAGGCCAAAGTGATTTCATGTAATGTATATCAACATCTGGATAATGTAAAGGTTAATCAACAAATGAGAACTGACATTCAGAAGCAAGAACCCCTACAAGACTAGTCACTTATGAACCAGACCATTGCATCAAGTGTCAGGACATTGGAGGCAAGTTCATGTCAGTAATAGAAGATCTCATTTGAATTGAGTGAGGAAAAGAAATTGAAGAAGCTAAGGAAACTTGCTCATAAAGGTTAATCCTCAATTAGTCACTAAAGAAGGTCAACATTGGATGTGTGCATATTTACTAAGGCAAATGTCGATCCACAGCAGATCGAGATGCGGGTCGAGATTTACAAGTGAAGTAAAACACTGCAAAGGCAAATCTCGATCCAGGCGATAGATCGAGATCGAGATTCTCATAGATCGAGATCGAGATTCTCCCAGATCGAGATCGAGATTTTCACAGATCGAGATCGAGATGGGTCCAGGCGAAGATCGAGATGGGGGTAGAAATGTAACATTTAATGTTCAAGGGACAAGTGGCTTCTTGTGAACGGTTGATCCAGAGTTGTTGGGAAAGTACTTTTTGTTGTCGAAGTCCTGATTGGGCCACGTACACAAAAAGGACAAGATCAAGACTACATGACATTATAAAAGCAGCACTTTGTTTTTATTTTTAGTAGTAACTTGTATCTCTGTATTTTCAACGATAATTTTTAAGAGAGAGCATTTACTGTAAAACAAAAAGTGAGAGAGAGAGGATCAGTTGAATCTAGCTTTAATTGCTGTATTTATTGTTCAACTGATCATGATGCTTTTATGAATGTTGTAGCAAATCCATCAATGAATATAATGATATATTCTTGAAATTCTGAGTCATCATTTATTACTTGCACATTGTTTATTCTCTCATAAATTTTAAACAGTTGTATTCACCCCCCCCCCCCTCTACAACACTTTGGACCTAACAATTGGTATCAAAGCTTCTGTTAAACACATCTAACAGAGATCCTATTGTGTTGGTTGAGTTGGTTCTTGAAAATCCCAGATCCATTTTTTTCTTGAAGTTTGTGCCGAAAGTTTTTGTTTATTTCTTCCTGGAAAAGTCATAGATCTAAAAAGTTCTAAGTAATGGTGTAAGGAATATTTGTACAAAATTCCAAAATATTGTACTTTAGAGCTTTGTGGATTTTCTTGTGGTCAAAGCTGGAATCAACTGATTGGCTAAACAAAAAGGACAATTTCGAACTTCTGTCAACTAGAAAGTGGACACCTTTTTGTTTGGACTTGAAAAATTGTGGACCCTGCTACTGTTCCTGTGATTAAAACTAACTTGCTTGAATCTTAAGTGCAAAATCCATTGGATATTAATTGTTGGATATTTAAAGTGAGATAATTAATTTTTCAAGTAAATACAATTTATTGTAATTTGAAAAGTGTATTATCTTAATTTTAAACTTTATTAAAATGGCCGCTGCACACAGATTTAAGATACCTCCGTTTGATGCACAACATTATGACGAATGGACCGGAAGGATGAGAGCTTACCTTGAATCAATAAACAAGGTATACTTGAGAATATTGGAAAAGGTCCATACATACCCATGAGAATTGAGCCAGAGCGAATGGAAGGAGGGATACTAATTCCATCCCGGTCTGTTCCTAAAGAGGAAATGGAGTTTTCAGACGCAGATAAAGAATTGGTTGGTATGGATGCGTCTTTACGCAACGTCATAATTGAATCCCTAAACTCAGAGTACTATGTTCAAATAAAGGGATTAAAAACAGCTAAAGCCATGTGGGATAAACTGGCTGTGGTGATGGAGGGGACCGAGGAAGTTAGAGATAATCACAAACGCATTCTGATATCTGAATATGAATCGTTCAGATGCGAACGAGGAGAAAGCGTAGCGGATGTTTACAAACGTTACAGTAAATTGCTTATCGAGCTGAGTATAAGAGATAAAGTCTATCCACTAGCAGATTCAAATATCAAGTTTCTATTGAATTTGTGAAAGGCCTATGTTTAGAAGCCTATTTGTTTAGTGAGATGACAACTCAACACAAACATAGATAATTTGTAAGTAAATATATTATCTGTCACAGGAATCTTCAGCATGTATTATTTGACAAGAAAAAGAAGATCAAAGTCAATCTACAGACTTGAAGCAGTACTACATTGAAAGAAGTTCAATTTAATTGATCATGCCTCAGTGGAGTATTTAAGTTTGAAGAAGCTACAGTGTCAGAAGATTTCAATTTTGTGTGACAACAAATATAGTCAAGTCAGAAGGAGCAGTAGTGAACCATTATAAAAGTCAAGTGAAGAATATTATTTGTTGTGAATCACTCGTGAACCAGACAGTACACGGAGTGTTGGCAAAAATACAGAGAAAGTTCTTTATTACAGAAGAAATGGTCAGCTACAGACATTGGTGTGAAGACAGAAGATTTAAAATTATATCAACAACAGTTGTGGAGTCAAGACTTTAATTTAATTCTCTATTAATTGATTAAATTATTTAGTTAATTTAATTAGTAAATTAATTCAATCAGAATTGATTTATTTCTTAAATTGATTAAGAAATTAATTAATTTAAAATTATTTTAGAATGAAGAAGACTTTAATTTAATTCTATTATCAAAAATATAATTTATTATGTATCCTATATAATTAGATTAATTCAAAATGAATTAATTTAATTTACAAGATATATAATAAAAGTAATAGAATTTAATTAAAAAGAAATAAACAAAAAGAGGAGTCAGAAGGTATATTACATATACATAAGCTGGTCGACTAAACTGTTGGTCGGGAAGACTTTTGAAAAGTCTCCCGGAGACTTTTCAAAAGTCTCCCCGAGTTTAGAATAAAAAAAAAAAGAAAAAAAAAAAGAAAACAAAGCCAGGTGATATACATCTCATTTCAAAGTACATGCAAGTCTCTCCGAGTTTTATTTGAAAAGTCTCCCCGAGCGTAATATGTCTTCCCGAGCTATCAAAGTCTTCCCCATCAAATTAAATGAATTTTCATTTAATTCAAGAAGTCTCTACGAGCTGTGAAAGTCTCCGTGAAAAGTCTTCCAGCCCAGAAAAAGTCTCCCCGAGGAGAAGAAGTCTCCCCGAGTAGAAAAAGTCTCCAGCATCTGATTTTGCCTATAAATAGCAGATTAAGTCAGTAGTATTCAAACAATTCAATCACTTTCTAT
Source organism: Oenanthe sinensis (assembly GCA_028671895.1). Lineage (NCBI taxonomy): Eukaryota > Viridiplantae > Streptophyta > Magnoliopsida > Apiales > Apiaceae > Oenanthe > Oenanthe sinensis. The sequence goes on from CM053806.1 coordinate 27,768,520, forward strand.
TCAGCTAAAATCAAAATTCAAGAGCATTTAATGTCAAAATCTCTCTAGAATTTTAAGAGATAAATTAGTGAATATTTTCTGATTTAATCTTGTAACCTACCTCAAGTTTAATATAAGTATTTTACTTGAACTGTGTTTCTTTGATTATTATTTCGTGATAATAATTTAAATTGTTTAATAAAAAATTATCCGAAACAGATTTTAATATTTATTAAAGATTGTATTCAACCCCCCCCCCCCCTTCTACAATCATTTGGACCTAACAATTGGTATCCGAGCCATCTGATTGACATAAAAATCAAGATCCTAATATTTTAATTATTAAAAATTTGAAACTTTTAATTTATTAAAAATTCGAAACTTTTAATTTATTAAAAATTCGAAACTTTTAATTTATTAAAAATCGAAAATTTTAATTTATTAAAAATTCAAAAATTTTAATTTATTAAAAATTCTAAAATTTTTAATTTCTTAAAAATTTGAAATCTCTTTAGCTCCTAAAAATTTCACAACTTTTAATTTATTAAAAATTCGAAATTTTTAATTTCTTAAAAATTCAAAATCTCTTTAAATCTTAAAATTTTCAAAACTTTTAATTCATTAAAAATTCGAAAATTTTAATTCTTTAAAAAAATTTGAAATTTTTAATTTATTAGAAATTCGAAAATTTTTAATTTCTTAAAAATTCGAAATCTCTTTAATTCCTAAAAATCTCAAATCATTTTAATCTTCCATTATTTTAATATGAGTACTCAAAGAGTGAGTAGCATTAAAATTCTTCCATTTGATAAAGATAATTATAATCTTTGGAAGAGGAAGATGACCTTGTTTCTTCGAAATGCAAACATTAAGTACAAGGATATTTTGAGGACGGGTGTTGCTGTTCCAATAACAATCATTCCTGAGCATATGAAAGATGGTGCACTTATTCCGCACAGACAATTTGAAAAAGATATTTCTGACTACACTGAAATAGAAAAGGAATTGGATTCGTTGGACACTAGCCTGCAGTTAATTTTGGTAGAATCTCTTGATCCCGGAACGTACAATCATGTTGTTAATTGCAAAGATGCTAAACATATCTGGGAAACGATAGAGATACTCAATGAAGGTACAGAAGAAGTGAGGGAGAACAGATTGGAAATCTTAACGTCTCAATATGAGCATTTTAGATCAAATCCTGGAGAAGGTATCTCTGATGTTTTTGAGAGATATAACAAACTGATAAATGATCTAAATCTCAATGGCAAACACTATACGTAGAAGGAGATCAATAGGAAGTTTTTGCTGACAATGCCAGTTCACTTAGAGCATAGGATTACTGCCATCAGGGAGTCAAGGGACATGAATGAAATTTCATTGGAAAGACTATATGGCATACTGAAGACCTATGAGCTCGAGCAGATTCAACAGAAGGAAATATATGGAACAGGCAAGGTGGTCAGCAAGTCTACAGCTCTTGTAGCAGAAGTACCAGAACACAGAGAAGCTATGACTGAATCTTCTTCAGTCAAAGTCATTGATCAGGGTATTGTTGCAGAAGTTGGTGCAACTCAAATGAATTCATCTGAAAGTGAATTCTACTCAATGGAAGAACTTGATCAACTTGAGGATGAATCTCTGGCACTGATTGCTAGAAAATTTGGAAATACAAGATTCAGGAGGAACCCTAATTTCAAATTCAAGCCTATGGCAAACAGATTTCAGAGAGGTGGTTCTTCTAGCTCATCCAATACAAGAGGTGGATACAAGACAGGGATGGTTGACAGAAGCAAGATCCGTTGCTTCAACTGCAATGAAATGGGACACTTTGCTACTGATTGTAGAAAGCCCAAGCAGGAAAGAAAGAAGGATTCATATGACGAGCTAAACCAGAAATATGAAGCTCTATTGAAGAAGCATCAGGGAAGATCATACTTAGCAGCAGGAAAAAGCTGGGATGATTCTGACAACGATGAAGAAGAAGATATGGGAAATCTTGCTCTAATGGCCTCTTCTTCTGAATGATCACAATCCCCACCTCGTCAAGGAATTGAGGTAAACCCTAGCTGTCCTAAAATGTTTAAATTGCTAGGTGAGGATTTAACTAATGCTAGAGATCGAATAAAAGTCTTAATTCTCGAAAACAAAGTTTTATCAGAAGAGAATTATGAATTGAAAAAGCTGAAACTTATAAATGAGAAATTAACTGAAGATGTTGCATTTCAAGTTAATAGAGTCAACTGCTATGTTGAAATTGAAGCTTTTTTAAAGGATAAAATTGAAAAAGAGAAAGTCAGGTGTCAAGCCTATAGAACTGCTTCATTTGTTATGAAAGACCTAGTTGACCAACAAGAGATTAAACGGAAAGTTGGGATAGGCTTTGAATATAACAAATCCGTAGGAAAGGCTAGTAACATCACCCCTTTTAAAGAGAGTGCTATAGAGAGGGGTATTCCACATGTTATTAAGGACACTAAGAACCCTCTGTTCATAACTCCTATTGCAGAACCAGTTCTTGATAGTTGTGTAATAGTGGATTATGAAATTAAAATTGAAGACCTTAAAGAGGAAGAGAAAGAACAGGAAAAACCTGTTAGAGACATAAAAGGAATAAATGTCCAAAAAGCTAAATATGTACCTAAGAGACCAATAGAAAATGTGAACACTGCTAGTTCATCCACTCATGGTTTAGGTGCTAATGAGCTTAAGAAAAATCATAACAGACCTAATAAGTTTGTTAATAGTAGGGATAAGAACAACAGATTCCATGCTACTGAGAACTTTAAAAATGTTAATAAAGTTAAGGTAGAAACTGTTAAGACTCCTGCTATTGTGAATAAAATGCCTACTACTGATGCATGCCATAAACCTTGTGGTGTAGATAACTGTATGCTATGTGTTTTCAATGTCATGTCTGCATATTTCAAAAGCATGCATGCTATGAATGTCAATACTACACCTAGACAGCACATAAATCACAGGCATGCTAGATCAAAGACTGCCAGTCCTCCTGTTTCACAGAAGGAAACATTCTCTCCTAGGCCAGCATATAAAAATGTTAAGGTTGTTTACAAGGAGAAGTGTTCAGTCAAAGTAGTAGATGAGTTTGTCAAGTTGGGTTCTGTTGTTAAACCTGACAAAGGACAATTTTTCAAATATGCCGGGCCCAATCAATGTTGGGTTCTGAAGAAGTCCTAACTCATTTGATGATTGCAGGGTGTAAAACAGGTGAACCGGGTCATTTGGATTCTCGACAGTGGATCCTCACGACACATGACCGGAGATAGAGCCCTGCTATCAAATGTTGTTGAGAGAGCTGGCCCAGTAGTTACCTTTGGAGATGACAGCAAGGGTATGACTAAGGGATATGGCTGTTTAGAAGCTGGCAATGTCGTCATTGATAATGTATCTTTCGTGGAAGGTCTCAAACACAATCTTCTGAGTATCAGTCAGTTTTGTGACAAGGGATACACAGTGAACTTTGTGAAGGAGAGATGTTTGATTTCTCACAAGAAGGATGAAAAGCTTGCTCTTCAGGGAGTAAGGAAAGGAAACTTGTTCATAGCCGATCTGAACTCAGGTTGCAGAGATGAAGTCAATTGTTTTTATGCTAAAGCTTCGTCAGATGAAAGTTGGCTATGGCACAAGAAACTCTCACACCTTAATTTCAAATCTATGAATTCTCTAGTCAAAAGAGAATTAGTGAGAGGTCTGCCTCAATTGGAATTCACACAAGAAGGACTTTGTGAGGCATGTCAGAAAGGGAAAGCAAAGAAAGCATCACATCCAAGCACTGACACATCTAGTATTACTGAGCCACTACAATTAATTCACATGGATTTATTTGGTCCAGTCAATGTTATGTCAATGTCACATAAAAGATATGCCTTGGTGATTGTTGATGACTACTCAAAGTATACATGGGTTTTATTCCTGCACTCAAAGGATGAAACTCCTCAAGTGGTGATTGATCATATAAAAATGATTGAGTTGGATTCGAAGCTTCCAGTTAGAGCTATAAGGTCAGACAATGGAACTGAATTCAAGAATGCAGTTCTGAATGACTTTTGTGCTGAAAAGGGAATAACAAGACAATTCTCAGCACCTAGAACTCCGCAACAGAATGGAGTTGTAGAAAGGAAGAATCGTACATTAATTGAAGCTGCAAGGACTATGCTGAGTGAATCAAGGCTTCCAATGTACTTTTGGGCTGAAGCTGTAAATACTGCATGTTATACCCAGAATCGGACTCTGATCAACAAGGACTTAATGAAGACACCTTACGAAATAATGGCCAACAAGAAACCAACGCTCAAGTACTTTCATGTATTTGGTGCTAAATGCTTTGTACTTAAAGATGGAGAAGAACGTATTGGAAAGTTCGAGGCTAAAGCTCTAGAAGCTATTTTTGTTGGTTATTCTAGAAGATCTTATCGGGTGTATATTATTGATCAACATCATGTCAAAGAAAGTGTCAATGTAACTTTTGATGACACAAAATTCCCTAACATCCAAAATGATGATCCATCTGAAACTCTTAAGTTCAACAATATTCCAGACTCACACTCAGATGATGAAAACGAACCTGAGGCTGCAACAGGAAACAACAATGTTAATAATGCTGATGATCCAAGTGGTAGTGGTGGAAACAGTGAAAACTCTGGAGATACCACTAACACACAAGGAGATTCATCAAGAGATCCTAGCAGCAACTCAGGGGGAGGAGATGAAGGATCAGCAAATCAAACACAACATCACAATGAAATTCAAGGCGAATCATCAAGATCTAATCTGCCAAGTCAGAGAATTTGGAGTAGAGCTCATCCTTTTGAGCTGATCATTGGTGATCCAGATGTTGGTGTTAGAACAAGAGGTGCTACACAGAATCAATGCAATTATTCTGGGTTTCTATCTGAAATGGAACCTAAGAAAGTAGAAGAAGCACTGTCTGATCCTGATTGGGTGATTGCTATGCAAGATGAACTCAATCAATTTGAATCTCAAGATGTTTGGAAACTGGTACCCAGACCAAAGGACAGGACTGTAATTGGCACAAGATGGGTATTCAGAAACAAGTTGGATGAAGATGGCATTGTAATAAGAAACAAAGCCAGACTGGTTGCAAAAGGTTATTCCCAAGCTGAAGGAATTGATTATGATGAAACCTACGCTCCAGTTGCAAGACTTGAGGCTATCAGGATGTTTCTGGCATTCGCAGCTCACTCCAATTTTAAAGTTTATCAAATGGACGTGAAGAGTGCATTCCTGAATGGAAAGTTAGCTGAAGAGGTATATGTACAACAGCCCCCAGGCTTTGAAGATCCAGATCACAAGGACTTTGTATATTTTCTTTTCAAGGCTATCTATGGTCTCAAACAAGCACCCAGAACATGGTATGACACTCTTTCAGAATTCTTACTTGAAAATGCTTTTGTTAGAGGAGTCATAAATAAAACCTTATTTTATAAGAAACACAATAATGATCTGATAATGGTACAAGTATATGTTGATGACATAATATTTGGGTCTACTAATGATAACTTGTGCAAGAGATTTGCTAAGTTAATGCAGAGTAGGTACGAGATGAGCTTAATGGGAGAGCTGAAATTCTTCCTTGGACTTCAAGTGAGTCAAAGAATAGATGGAATATTCATTTGTCAGTCCAAGTACCTTAAAGAACTTCTGAAGAAGTATCACATGGAAGATTCAGCATCTGCAAGAACTCCCTCATCTACAGCTGTCAAGCTTGGAGTATGTGAAAACTCAATAAAGGTAGACATCACAAGCTACAGAGGTATGATTGGATCTCTTCTTTACCTAACTGCAAGCCGACCAGATATTATGTATGCCACTTGTATATGTGCAAGGTTCCAAGCGGATCCTAGAGATATTCATCTTGTTGCTGTGAAAAGAATCTTAAGATATCTTAAGGGTACACCTAATCTTGGTATCTGGTACCCTAAAGAATCTGGTTTTAATCTAATAGGATATACAGATTCTGATTATGCAGGTAGTGTTGTTGATAGGAAGAGCACTTCAGGGAGCTGTCAATTCCTAGGGAGAAGATTGATTTCCTGGTACAGCAAGAAACAGCAAACAGTTTCCAATTCTACAGCAGAGGCTGAGTACATTGCTGCGGGAAGCTGTTGTGCTCAGATCTTATGGATAAGGAATCAACTCAGAGATTATGGCTTTGTGTTAAATAAAATTCCTATTTTATGTGATAACACAAGTGCCATTGCAATCTCCAACAACCCTGTACAGCACACGAGGACAAAGCACATAGATATCAGGTATCATTTTATTCGAGAACATGTTATGAATGGTACTGTGGAGTTACACTTTGTACCCACAGAAGAACAGACTGCAGATATTTTTACTAAGCCTCTTGATGAATCCACATTCACCAGGTTGGTTGGTGAACTTGGGATGCTGAATAGTTCTTCATCTTAAATCCCAGTTCACATCTGCATTATGTTCTTAAATAAAATTTCAAGTGTTTGTTATGTGAATATTTGTTATAACACTTGTGAATTTATTTTACTAAATTCTAGTTCTCGAATGTGTGTTTAGTGTAAATTATTATAATATTTTATATTTTATCTATTTTGATTGTATTCTACTATATTTTAATTTTAGATTATTATCTTTAAAAATAATTTAATCAAAATTTCACAAGTTAGAATTTTGGTAAAAGTTATTTTTGTTTGAAAATAATTTCACATTGAAGTATAGCTATTATATGTATATTAAGTTTAATAAATAGGTTAATATAACTTTGTACAGTTTTATTTAATTGACATCTATACTGTATATATATCTTTATTATTTGTGTTTTCCAACAATTGGTACATATTATTTTTATTTTTTTAAAACTGTTAGTATCATTATTTCTATATATAAGTGTGTAAGTTTATTTTTATTTTTTATTTTTATTTTATAGTTATTTTTATTTTTACGAGAAATTATTCTAAGAATCATAAGTATTAAATGTCAATATTTAAAGGACTTGTGAATTTCTTTACATTTATTTTCTCGAGCTTACATATATCACTGATAATTGTTATGAATATAATTGTCATATGCTTGAGTAACAATTATTAGATATAATGTATGTAGTTAAGTGCTAATTTTCATTCCTATGATTATTTAGTATTTAGCGATGATATTTTATCTTATTAAAATTATGAATTGAAACAATTAAATGTTTATTAGTTTCAGAATTTTAATACGATGAGATATTAGGAGCATAATTACTTGCTTTTTGAAATTATTATTAATTATCATGATTGATAGTTTGTTATTGTTTCATTGCAATTAATTATGATTTTTGTTGTTAGTGATAATATATATATTGTTTATTTGAAAATCACTAATAATAGAAGCATATCTGTGTTCTGCCAAACAAGAGCAATCGACTCGAGGTAAAAGCAGGTAATCTCGATCTTGATATATTCTCTAATCAATTGATATAAAAATATTACAATTGATACATTGAGCCCTCAGTGGCTATAGGACAAGATCAAGGGATTGAAAACCTTCAATCTCTAACACAGATCATAGAACCACAAACACTCAAACAGATTCAACTTCATCTACTAAACCCCTGAAAAGAAATGTTTGATCAACTAAAGAGGGTGAGAGAGTAAGTGCCTCTAGTGCACTAGAAAAGAGAAGTATCTATGAGTGTTCCAGCAGCTCTGCCTCTAGTTAGAATATGTAATTGAAACCGAGGCAACTGCTAACTAATTTATATCCTCCCAAAAGGGTATAGATTTGCAAATGGCAAAACTGTTACTAGGTTCGTCATCTTAACATGATGAGTCTATTGAATTCGGCCTGTCAGCCAAGGCCATTTGTAAAGAGTCAACTTCATCTGGACACTCTCAAACACTGCAAACCATATATGTAATATTCAAATGCACTGTAAGGATTGTCACACACTAAGGATGAATTGACGGAAGCAATTATTCTAAACTTCCATATCAAGGAAGGAAGGATGATTGATGATTCTGACTGAATCAACATGCCTTCACAGGCGTCAGGAGGAAACTTGGATCATTTGCTACATTATAGATCCTTGTCTCCCTCCCCAGATGGAACATATCTGGATTCCTAACGGAATAGATCATCTTAGATGATCAGCAACTCATTGAATCTATTCCTGAAGCAATTCAGTTTTCAAAGTCAAATATTTTAATGGATTCAATTGAGGACGGGGATTTACGAAACCCCATTGCACCACCAGTGACCTCTCTTGAAGGGGCTATGGTGATCTTTCTTGCAGGTGCAAAAGACTGTGTCATCCGTACTAAGAGAGAAACAGTGTTGTGAGAAAAGAGTGAAACACAAGTTAGAAAGAGTGAAAATATATATTCTATGAGTGAAACACTTAGAGAGTATATGAGCGAAACACTTGTGAGAAACACAAAGTAAAATCACACACTAGCACAATTACCAAATCACATTCCCAATTCCCTGTTACAGATTTCTAATGTTACTCAACTAAGGGGAAATAAATTTCTTCTGATATTAAGGATTCTGAAGAGGATTACTCAACTAAGGGGGAGAAGTTTGAACAATATCCAAAAAAGAGAAGTTTGAACAATATCCAAAAAGGAAAGTTTGAACAATATCCAAAAAAAGAAAGAAGTGTTGAACAAGATCCAAAGTGGAGAATTGTTGAACAAAGTCTTTTTACTAGAAGAGGATTACTCCATTGTTGAACAAGATCCAAAGGGGGTATATAACAACATGCTTGGATTGGATATAACTAATGATTATTTATTAGTTCTTCTATTCCATTTGATTTTAGAAGATTCTTGTATATAGGATTAACCGGATTTTCTAAAATGCATAACATGTCATAGTTTGCATTTTTTATATCTGCGATGGTTTAATGCTGAATGTATGCCATGTCTGTTGTTACCTCTATTAAATTGGTTGGATGATTCACGTAAGAGGAGAATGAATTCACCTTGGGTGAGAAGTGAAGAATAGGAGTTGGAGAAACAGAGGAGAAGTGGTAATAAGAAGAGAACAAGACTTCATCCCTGCCATCCTAAGGGGGAGTAGTGATGAGTCTGAGAAATGAAGATAATTCTACTTGTATAATATGTTCAGTGCTAGAGGAACAAATATCTTTCATTTCAGTTACTCAAGAAATCTGGAAATGTACAATTTGATCCAGAGAAACCAGCCACTGAAGATGTACCAATGACACCTGGTCACAAAATTTAAACTCTAGAAGAAGGTGAAGTTGATACTTCGGAAGCTGATAATGATAAGTAAGTCAAGATAAAACTTTGTTCTATTTGTTCAGTCTAGAGGAACAACTATCTTGTATTTATCATTAATGTTTGAATCTGGCAATGTTATATATAAACCAGAACTAAGTTTGTTTATTTACAAGTTTTATTGTTATATCTTTTTCTTGTTTGTTAGTTGAGTTATCCTCTAGTGATTTGCTTGTTATTGTTTAACAAACAAATAGGGGGAGATTGAAAGGCCTATGTTTAGAAGCCTATTTGTTTAGTGAGATGACAACTCAACACAAACATAGATAATTTGTAAGTAAATATATTATCTGTCACAGGAATCTTCAGCATGTATTATTTGACAAGAAAAAGAAGATCAAAGTCAATCTACAGACTTGAAGCAGTACTACATTGAAAGAAGTTCAATTTAATTGATCATGCCTCAGTGGAGTATTTAAGTTTGAAGAAGCTACAGTGTCAGAAGATTTCAATTTTGTGTGACAACAAATATAGTCAAGTCAGAAGGAGCAGTAGTGAACCATTATAAAAGTCAAGTGAAGAATATTATTTGTTGTGAATCACTCGTGAACCAGACAGTACACGGAGTGTTGGCAAAAATACAGAGAAAGTTCTTTATTACAGAAGAAATGGTCAGCTACAGACATTGGTGTGAAGACAGAAGATTTAAAATTATATCAACAACAGTTGTGGAGTCAAGACTTTAATTTAATTCTCTATTAATTGATTAAATTATTTAGTTAATTTAATTAGTAAATTAATTCAATCAGAATTGATTTATTTCTTAAATTGATTAAGAAATTAATTAATTTAAAATTATTTTAGAATGAAGAAGACTTTAATTTAATTCTATTATCAAAAATATAATTTATTATGTATCCTATATAATTAGATTAATTCAAAATGAATTAATTTAATTTACAAGATATATAATAAAAGTAATAGAATTTAATTAAAAAGAAATAAACAAAAAGAGGAGTCAGAAGGTATATTACATATACATAAGCTGGTCGACTAAACTGTTGGTCGGGAAGACTTTTGAAAAGTCTCCCGGAGACTTTTCAAAAGTCTCCCCGAGTTTAGAATAAAAAAAAAAAGAAAAAAAAAAAGAAAACAAAGCCAGGTGATATACATCTCATTTCAAAGTACATGCAAGTCTCTCCGAGTTTTATTTGAAAAGTCTCCCCGAGCGTAATATGTCTTCCCGAGCTATCAAAGTCTTCCCCATCAAATTAAATGAATTTTCATTTAATTCAAGAAGTCTCTACGAGCTGTGAAAGTCTCCGTGAAAAGTCTTCCAGCCCAGAAAAAGTCTCCCCGAGGAGAAGAAGTCTCCCCGAGTAGAAAAAGTCTCCAGCATCTGATTTTGCCTATAAATAGCAGATTAAGTCAGTAGTATTCAAACAATTCAATCACTTTCTATTCAGCTAAAATCAAAATTCAAGAGCATTTAATGTCAAAATCTCTCTAGAATTTTAAGAGCTAAATTAGTGAATATTTTCTGATTTAATCTTGTAACCCACCTCAAGTTTAATATAAGTATTTTACTTGAACTGTGTTTCTTTGATTATTATTTCGTGATAATAATTTAAATTGTTTAATCAAAAATTATCCGAAACAGATTTTAATATTTATTAAAGATTGTATTCAACCCCCATTTCTACAATCATTTGGACCTAACAATTTGCCTAAACATCTGGAACACAGGATCACTGCCATTCGAGAGTCAAGAGACTTGAAAAATACTTCTCTGGAAAAGCTGTATGGTGTTTTGAAGACCTACGAGCTGGAGCAGGAACAAAATGACAGAAGAAGATCCTACAATAGTGGAGAAAACAAAGCGGTAAGTGAGTCTGGACTTGTAGCTGAAGAGTCTGCTGTAAAGGCACTTGCAGCTGTCTCATTGAAAACTGCTAATCCTGAAAGGGTGGTATTAGACATTGAAGATCCATCCGAAGAAAGTGAGGATGAATACTATACCCTTGAAGAGCTGGACAAATTAGAAGACAAGTCATATGCTTGTATTGCTCGAGAATTTGCTCATATCAGCTTCAGGAAGCAAAGAAGTGGTAAAGGACGATTTGGTAGTTCTTTCAGCCGAAGAGGCAGGAGAGGCAGTAGTGTAAGTGGTAGTGGAAGTTACAGCGGTCGGAGTAGCACATCTGGTAGTGGCTACAGACCTAACCTGGTAGACAAGAACAAGTTCAGATGCTACAACTGCAATGAATTGGGGCACTTCGCAACAGAGTGCAAGAAGCCCAAGTACGTTCATCCCAAGGAATCCTATGCTGATTTGAAAAAGAAATATGATGCCTTGGTTAGCAAGCAACAGAAGGGAAGCCGGGCGTATGTTGTGACTGAAGGGAAGGGTTGGGACGAGTCTGATGAAGATGAAGATCAGGAGCTATGCAACTTCGCTTTAATGGCAAAATCTTCAGAACAATCAGAGGTACCAATTCTAACCGTAAATGAAATGTCTATTCCTGAGTACCAAAATGAATTAGCTGCCATGACTAAAGATATGTACAATCTCCAACTTAATCTAATTGCTGTTAATGAGGAAAATGCTAAACTCTCCCTTAAGAATAGACTTCTCGAGGCCAGGGTAGAGGAATTAGAATCAGGAGAAAGTAAGGAAAGGCAGTTAATGAATCAGGTAGATGTTTTAGAAAACAAGCTTAAGATTAGGGAAGACCTTAACGAAGAACTTAAAAATGAATTAGCTGAGCTTAAAGTAACATGTAAATCTTTTGAAGAAGCCGCTAATAAAGTTTTCGTAGAAAGGGACATGTACATGAAACTGGCAGGCAAGAGTAAAAATGAAAAAGTAAACATAGGACTTGACTACACACAGAAAAAGAAAAATAGGGCTGCTGAATTGTTTGAGCCTGTGTTAGTCAAAGAAAATGTGCCTGAGGTTTTAATGGATGTTAGAAAACCTATCTTTAAGCATTTTGAGCCTAGGACCATAGATCCTGTTGCTACTAAAATTGAACATGAGATTAAAATTGAAAGAGATTCAGAAGAAAAAGTGGTAGAACCTACAACTTCTAAGAGAGCTAGTAAGATTGCTTATGCTAAGAGAGGTGTAGGAACCAAGGAGGCTAAGACGGTGTCATATAAACAATGGGTAGCAGGGTCAGACCAAATGAAAGCACCTGTAAAGGCAGTTAAAACTGAACCTGCATCTGTATCTACATCTACACGAGCTAGAAAGGCATGCTACATCTGTAATCAAACTGATCACTTGTCTTACTATTGCCCGTTCTATGTAGAGGAAGAAAAATCTGTTGGTTGTAATACCATGCCTGCAACTACTGCTTTGCCTAACATGCATGCAAATCATGCTAAATGCAATAATCCTAATTGTATGCCATGTGCTGTAAACATCATGCATGCTTATTTTAATTTAATGAATACTGCTAGTGCATCTGTTGAACATACATCTAGTAGTAGTAAGAAAAAGCATGCGGGGTCAAAGGCTAAGACTTCAAGTCCTCCTAAAGTTAGGAGTGACCAGTCTGCTCCCAAACCTGACAAATCAGTCAAGGTTGACAAGGGAAAAGACAAAGTCAAGATTGATGCCCCTGATGGCAACAAGGCAAAGCCTTCTGTATCTGAAAAGAAAAAGGAAATTATTGATGCCGGGCCCAAACATCATTGGGTTCCGAAGAACACCTAACCTTTATGGATTTGCAGGGCAGTGAACAGGAAAAGAGTAAAGTCATATGGGTGCTAGACAGTGGAGCATCGAGGCATATGACCGGCAATAAGTCCCTGCTAACAGATTTGGTGTTGAGAGCCGGCTCCGTGGTTACTTTTGGAGATAACAGCAAAGGTTACACCAGGGGATATGGCAAGATCGTTTGTGGAAATGTTATCATTGAGGACGTGTCTTTTGTGGAAGGATTGCGACATAATCTTCTCAGCGTTAGTCAGTTCACCGACAGGGGTTTTGACGTCAACTTTGGGAAGCATGATTGTTCGATTCGAAGCAAAAAGGATGGAAGCCTTGCTCTCAAATGAGTAAGGAAGTCAAATTTGTTCATAGCTGACATGAATTCTGCTGATCAGTCTGAAGTCACGTGTTTCTACAGCAAGGCTTCTGCTGATGAAAGTTGGCTATGGCATAAAAGATTATCTCACCTGAACTTTAAAGCAATGAATAATCTCATAAGGAGAGAATTAGTGAGAGGGCTGCCGCAGATGGAGTTCACCCCAGATGGACTCTGCGAAGCATGTGAGATGGGAAAATCAAAAAGAGCCTCGCATAAGGATAAACAAGTGAATAGCATTACCGAGCCCCTACAACTCCTTCACATGGATTTGTTTGGACCTGTTAATGTTATGTCAATGTCAAGGAAAAGATATGCGCTGGTAATTGTCGATGACTTTTCCAAATACACATGGGTGAAGTTTGTGACATCGAAAGATGAAGTGCCACATGAGATCATTAGACACGTACTGGTAATTGAAAACGTAGCAAGTCTGACTGTGAAGACTATCCGATCCGACAATGGAACAGAATTCAAGAACTCAGTGTTAATGGATTTCTGCATATCTAAAGGGATCAGACGACAGTATTCAGCACCGAGAACACCACAGCAAAATGGGGTGGTAGAAAGGAAGAACAGGACACTGGTTGAAGCAGCTAGGACAATGCTGTATGAGTCAAAACTTCCTTTATATTTTTGGGCTGAAGCAGTTAGCACGGCTTATTATACACAGAACAGAACCCTGATTATAAAGGACCATAATGAGACGCCGTATTACATGATGAATAAACGAAAACCATCTATCAAGTACTTTCACGTATTTGGTGCAAAATGCTTTGTGTTAAGAGACAATGCACAACTTGGAAAGTTTGATGCCAAAGCAGATGAGGGGGTTTTCATTGGATATTCTCTTGAAGTAGTAGCAGCGTACAGGGTATTTATGCTTAATGATCGCAAGGTGGTTGAAAGCCTTAATGTCACATTCGACGACTCAAAGCTCCCTTCTATACAAAAAGAAGATAGTGAGCCCACTTCCCTAAGATTTGAAAATATGGATGTTGATGAAGTGGATACAGTTCCTGAGTCAGTAGTGCAGGGTAGTGATCCAACTATAAATAATGAAATTAATCAAGAGTCTAGTGTTTCGCAAATTCAAAACCCTAGGACTGAGGGATCATCTTCCGTCAGACCTGGTACTAACTCAGGGGGAGTCAGTATGCACTCAGGGGGAGCAGCTCACTCAGGGGGAGCCAGTACTAGCTCAAGGGAAGCTAGTGAAAGTGCTTCTAGACTAAGTCACCTTCACTTACAAGAACAAGCTGAATCATCAAGAACATTTGCTAGGGATCGCACTTGGAACAAGGACCATCCGTTCGAGCTAATTATTGGTGATCCAGAAGCCGGAGTGACTACTAGAGGAAAAGCTAGAGCTAAAATTGCCACTGAGAATGAATGTCTATATTCAGTGTTCCTTTCCCAGATGGAACCTAAAGTGGTGGAAGAAGCTCTAGATGACGCTGATTGGGTGATTGCTATGCAAGAGGAACTCAATCAGTTTGAAAGGCAGAAGGTGTGGAAGCTGGTACCCAGACCAAAGAATAGATCTGTCGTTGGGACAAAATGGGTATTCAGAAACAAGCTGGATGAAGACGGACGTGTAACACGAAATAAAGCTCGCCTGGTTGCTAAGGGTTATACTCAAAGAGAAGGAATTGATTATGATGAAACCTATGCACCAGTAGCAAGGCTAGAGGCAGTAAGGATGTTCTTGGCATTCGCAGCACATCATGGTTTTAAAGTCTATCAAATGGATGTCAAGAGTGCATTCTTAAACGGTGAACTGGATGAAGAGGTGTATGTCGAGCAACCTCCCGGGTTTATCGATATCAAATATTGTGATTATGTTTATCGACTCTTCAAATCAGTTTATGGCCTTAAGCAGTCTCCGCGGAAGTGGTATGAAACTCTGTCAGACTTCTTACTAGAAAGTGGTTTTACAAGAGGAGTAATCGACAAGACGCTTTTCTACAAGAAATGCAAAGATGATCTAATGATGGTGCAAGTATATGTGGATGACATTATCTTTGGGTCTGCAAATGAGAAGCTGTGTGCTAAATTCACAAAGTTAATGCAATCAAGGTATGAAATGAGCATGATGGGAGAGCTGACGTTCTTTCTGGGCATTCAAGTTAGTCAGAAGAAGGACGGGATATTTATCTGCCAGACCAAGTACATTCATGATCTATTGAAGAAGTATGGTCTCCAAGATGTATCACAAGCTAAGACTCCTATGGCAACAGCCACGAAACTTGACGAGGACAAATCGGGTAAACCTGTAGACATCTCAAGCTATCGAGGTATGATCGGCTCACTTTTGTATTTAACTGCTAGCAGACCTGATATTATGTTCTCTACATGCTTATGTGCAAGGTTCCAAGCGGATCCTAGAGAGTCACATCTCATAGCCGTAAAACGTATTTTTAGGTATCTCAAGGGAACATCAAATCTCGGGATTTGGTACCCAAGAGATACAGGGTTTAATCTTGTTGGCTATTCGGATTCGGATTACGCAGGTTGTAGAATAGATAGGAAGAGCACTTCAGGAAGCTGTCAGTTCCTTGGAAGAAGGTTGGTGTCTTGGCAAAGCAAGAAACAACACACAGTATCTACCTCGACAGCTGAAGCAGAATATATTGCTGCTGGAAGCTGTGTGGCCCAGATACTGTGGATGAAGAACCAACTCAAGGACTACGGTGTGGAAGTATCTAAGATTCCTATCATGTGTGACAACACAAGTGCTATTGCAATGACCAACAATCATGTGGATCACTCAAGGACCAAGCACACTGACATCAGGTATCATTTTATTAGAGAGCATGTAGAAAATGGAACTGTAGAGTTGCATTTTGTGTCTACTGAACGTCAAATAGCAGATATATTCACTAAACCTCTAGACGAATCAACATTTTCTAGATTGGTTGGTGAATTAAGGATGCTTAACACCTGTTAGTTTTGCTACCTATCTGTTATAATTCAGTTTGTGTACATATTATTGTTATTCATGAATATTCATAATTAATAATGTGTACTTAACTTCATAAATGTATGTGTTGCATATCATAAGGAGTTAGAAAGTTTCATGACATTAATCTTGTGCTGATCTGTATATCGTTATGGTTAGTGTCTAAATGAAGTAATGAGAAATTTTCTATGGCAAATCTCGATCTATCCACATCGAGATCGACATCGATATGTAGATCGAGATGCGGATCGAGATCGACATCAAGATCGACATCGAGATGTAGATCGAGATGCGGATCGAGATCGACATCCAGATCGACATCGAGATGTAGATCGAGATGCGGATCGAGATCGACATCTAGATCGACATCTAGATGTAGATCGAGATGCGGATCTCGAGATCAAGATGTGACGTGTCTTTTCAGTCATTTTTTTTAGGCGTGCAGGTATATATTATAGCATTAAAAAGGCTGTTCATTATTTACATTAACTTTCTTTCTCTCCAAAAGCTTAAGCTCTTCATATACACTCGCGTATACATACATTACATCAAGTTTTCTTGTGATTTTCTTAAACAAAAATCACTAACTGTTACTTAAAAGCATCAATAACTAAAACGAAACTCTGCTAAAATTTTGTCCAAAACTGTTGAACTTCTTGTGTTGCTTTAACATCATTACTGTTCTTGCAATTAGTTCTTTAGTTTTCTTCTTCATTCGAGTGAGTTTGGTTTTTGTTTCGTGCTTTCTTATTATTAAGTACTTTTGTGTTCTTGAGCAAAATAGTTGTGAGTACTACTGGTTAATCCTTAAAGTGCAACTTTACCGCCGTGTTTGTGGTTTTTCTGAAAAAAAAATAATTTATTTTGTAACGGCTGTTCACTTTAATTTTCGAAAACTCAACCGTCAATCATTAGTGGGGAGTTAAGTGGTCATTAGTGGGCAGTTAATTTGTTTTAATTTGTGTCACTAATTACGTGGGGTAATTAGTGGGGTTCGTGTACGTTTTTTTTGTTGTTTAAATTTAGAACTTGTTCTCTAAAAATTTCCATTGCCAAACCATTTCAGAACATTTCTTTTCTCAAACACAAATTTAAAATGGCAAACCCAAATTTCACAATTCCCAAGACCAACTTTGTTAATCTCTCTGCTGATCGAGCAACTGGTAGATTTATTCACTATCAGTTCTGGATTGAATCCCTCAACAACACATCAATCATAAGTCACGCGTTAACCGCCTCTCCCATCCTGAATGTCGAAGCCCTTCAAGCTGCTTACTCTACACTAGAGATTCAGGGTGGAAAAGCCAATCCAACAGGCCTATCCTTTACTATTGGTGGTGTCAAATATGAAGTCAGTCTGCGGAAGTTCAATGAGTTACTCGGGCTTCCTACAGAAGATTATGCTCCGGAACCCACTATGGAGGATATGTTGCAATTATTCACGGAGATAGGTTGTCGCCCTCCCACAGGTCCTATCAAGGTAACAAAGGTTAACACCGGTATGCTACCAGCTGAGTGGGATTATGTAGTTCAGGCCATTCAGCGCTGCATGTTCCCAAAAGACAAAGACTACAGGCCAATGAACAACAGCTGCCGGGTAATACTATATGGAGTGGCAAACAACAGGAGAGTGAATGTGGGCAAACATCTGTTGATTCAGTTACATGAGAGGTGGGCATTGGAGAAAAATGCCTCAAGGAATCCAGAAGATGGTCCAGTCAAATGCTGGATGCCAAGATTTCTTCAGATGGTTCTGGATGACGTTCTTTCAGAGGAACACAGAAGAATATTTCAAGGCTCTGAAAGGATGGCATGTTTTGATATGACTCTAAAGAGTATCTCCACCATGGAAACCCAGCAAAAGTCAAGACTTTTTGAGTTGCGCCTGACTCCGTACTTCCAGGATCTGCAAGATGAGTATGCTAGGAGGCATGCTTCTCAGTTTACTGCAGTAGAAGCTGAGAGTAGCGGTAACGAAGCTGAAGCTGGAGATCAAGTGCCTAGAAATTTGGAACAAGCAGGTATGGATGTTGACATGGCAGAGGCACATGTTACAGAAGCTGGAGCTGACAAGGATGACGATCTTCTGAGTCAGGTACCTATTCTTGCTAATCTTGATCAATCATCAATTCAACCTGTTTTCTACAGCCGTGGGCCTGAACACCCCCAGGCTCTATCCCAGGCTGCAAGCCCTTCTGTTCATAAACGTTCAGCCAGCCCTAAAACTGGTGATAAAAGGAAGGCAAGCTTATCTGAGTCGAGTGATTCGAGTGGAGGGAGTGTAGGAGTTGAGAGAGTAGTCACTTCAGCAGCTCTGCCACCTTCAAAGAAGCAAAAGGTGGATTCAAACCCAGTGGCAACTGCACAACCTGTTAAGGCTAGTTCACCTCTCACAGCCACCACACCTCACGCTGGTGGCTCTCCTCTCCAACTCATTTCAACACATTCGCACTCGCCTAGGCATGTTGGTGAGAGTCAAGAAGGGGGTCCAGCTCAACAGCCAATAGGAGCTGGCCCTACCTTCCCTGAGTTGTCCGCTCAGGGCTCTTTGAGCAATTTCTCGGAAGGGGAATGGCAAACTGAGACTAGCACTTCTGATACTAGTATCTCAGGCAGTTTTAATGAGGAAGAGTCTGTCGAATCCAGTACGGATGACGCTTCCTCATCTAAATCAGAAAATAAGTTGCTTGCAGAGCAACGACATCTGGTGACTGGTGGGTCTACGCCTCCAGAACAGCCCAGCGAACCAGAAAAGGTTCTAAGTGAACAAGGGGATGACATGGTCATAACGTCATCTCCCGTCGTAGACACAGCGCTTAAAGGCTCAGTCTCACTGACCGATATCGCCGACCAACTCGCCGCTAGTCCCCAGCGATTAGTGGATGAGGCTCTAGTACTGTTAGGCTCTAAACACGAGGGAGAGACAGGGAGAGTAGATCCCTTCTTTTTAGGGATCTTGAGTGAAACAGAACCCGGCGAGAGTAAACAGTCTAACCCAAGCCAAACACCGTCCCCCAAATTGCAGGATCTAGTGAAGAAAGTGGAGGCTTTGGAGGCTGGAGTTGCTGGTGTTACTGCTGCTGTCTCTTCTCACTCTGGAAGATTGGAGGTTGGAGCTCAGTTCATGGAGAACCTCATTGCCGTCCAAAATCAAATGATTGATAAGATAAACAATCTCGGATTGGCACAGGTGGAGGTTGGAAGATCAGTAGATGATGTCACTTATGGCATGTCTCAAGTTTGGACGAAGCTGAATGAACTACTTGATGCTGTCTTTGGACGTAACAAGGATGGACCTGGTCCTTCAACCGGTGGTGGTGGTGACGATAATAATGATGATGATGCTCCTGATGAGGATAACACACCTAAGGGGGAGAAGGAGGATCAGGGTCTGAAAAAGCTGACTAGTAGTAAGGGTCCGGTGATCGAGTCATCAAACAAATCTGGTGAAAAGGTGGAGGAGGCTCAACCGGCTCTTAAGGACAAAGGCAAGCAGAAGATGGTAGTTGAAGAAGAAGCTGAGAAAGAAACACCTCTTGTTGATGCATTTATGGGAGACTTTATTGAAGATTCTGATGATGACGAGATGGATGTAGAAGCCTTAGTGGCAAGGAGGTCGAGATTAGAGCAACGGGCAAGAGAATGGGAACAAGAAAGAGGTCTAAATCCTGGCGGATCTGGCGCAGGAGTTGCAGGTGATGCAGGAGACCACTCGGTTGCTGACGAGCATGTCCCAGAAGAAGAAGTTGATGAAGCGGAGATGCAAGGAGAAATTTTTAGGGAAGCCAGAGAAAGAGTAAATGAAGAAGTTCTACAAGGGATAGTTGAAAAAGAACTAATGGCAAAGGAGAAGAGAGCGGCTCAGAAAACTCAGCATGAGTATGAAATGAAAAAGATCAAAGATCCTAAGGTCCAGGCTGACATAAGGAGGGAAGGTCCCGAGTGGGACAAGGCTAGAGAAGCCTTAGCTGGACCAAGAGCCTATGCTCATGACTCAGGAAGATTGAGTTTTCTTCTTCATAAGCTAGAAAATCTAAACCCTGGGCTGCTGAATTATCTAAATTGCATAAGACAGGGATGCACCTCCGTACAAGTCATATTCAAGGAGAAGGCATGGAATCTGATGATCACTTGGACACCCATAACAAAAATCGGGCCGTGTATGGTCGATGAAGCTTTCTTTCATGAAAGGGGTGCAAGTGAACTGGTAGAATTCGCTCACAAGGTAGACACCTCTGTCAAGACTGGAGTGCTGTTTAAGGAGAAATTGTTGAAGATGGCTGAAGACAGAGGGGTTGACATTATTCTAAATCCCTACCAGATCAGATATGTCCATGACAAGGTCTTGAGGATCGTAAATCTGCATGACTCGAAACTAACTCCGAGCGGAAATGTGCTGAAGGCAGTTGCAAAGCTAGTTCTCTCTAAGGGTTTTCTAACAAAGGAAAAGAAGCTGGTGGCTAAGGACTTGGAGAAGCTGATAAGAAGGCAAGACGCTAGATACAAGTTGCCTGAAGCTACACTACCAGTGGTTAAGAAGGAACCTGAAGACTATGCATTTGAGCTGCAAAACGAGGCAATAAGAGAGCATGTACAAAGATACGGAGATCCAAGGATAGACATTCCAGAAGAAGGGGAAATAAGGAAGGAAGCTGGTGCAGTGGCTGGTGCAAATGTCAGGTTTGTCAAGAGCAAAGCTGAGAATGAGAATGATCTGCTGATCTATACAGACAAGCATAAGGTGGAAACCATCATTGAAATCAAGTACGACATCTTTGCAGAACACAGTCATGAAACACTGTGTAGTATAAGAGAATTGATTGAGGAGATGGATGATATTGACGAGTTTGATCAGGATTATCTGAGGGTCACGTTTGATAACTTCTGTAAGAGAAGACAACAACTTGATATTCAGAGGCTACAGCAATGCACCATCGCTATTGTCATTGGATACCCTAAACAGCTGGTCATACGGAAGAAAGGGGAAAAGGGGTACCCTGACAAAGTCACAAAGCTGAGGTTTGAAGACATTCCCACGAAGCTTACCACTCGCAGCATGGTTGAAAGGTGGTTGAGGTTGTTTCGAAATTACAAGATCAGAAATCATGTGGAAGCAGAAGGACTTAATCTTCTCAAGAAAAGAATGGATGAAGTCTGCAACCCTGAGTTCATGAAGAAAGAAAAAGCAGCCAAGAAGAAAGCTCGTGAGGAAGAGGAGCGCAAGAAATAAAAGTTTTAAAGTATCATGCTTGTAATGTTTCTTTGCGTTGTAATTTGTTTTCTTGTTTTCCTGCATTGTAAAAATATATTATCTGTTTTCTTGTGTAGTGTAAGGTAGAAGTTAGTTAGCTAAGTGTCTTGAAACTGGTTTATATTAGGCATCAATTATTTCGCGAAGTTCGGCGGTGGTAATACTGCTAAAAGGACTTCAGAAGGATAATTGAAGATTGAGTGGACCGTGCTCTTAAAGTACTTAGAGAAAATCTCTAGAAGAGCATGAAGCCATTTAATCGAGCCAACAGGTGTCCAATTTTGGCACTTGAAGTATCAGTAATAGACATGAAGTTAATTAATCAAGCCAAGCATTATGCAAGTTGACATGATCTTTTATGAATGTTATTTTATCTTTTTCAGTCCCTGTTTAGTTGAGTTATCCTCATTGTGAATTTGGTTGTCATTGTTAGACAATCAAATAGGGGGAGATTGAAAGGCATAGGTGTACTAACTTGTAACACTTAATTATTTTGTAATTCAACTAAGTAAAAGATAAAACAACAGCAAAACAAGAGAAACTGAAGAAGCACATGGAATCAATCAACTGAAGAAATGGTAATGATACTTGGTAATTACAAGTAACTAATTTGGTTAATCAAGGATGCATAAGTGAGAAGAAGTTCAATCTGAGTATTGCTCATGCCCTAACTTATCTAATAGAGAATCAAATTAATGTCAAGGAAGTATCAAGAAGGCCAAAGTGATTTCATGTAATGTATATCAACATCTGGATAATGTAAAGGTTAATCAACAAATGAGAACTGACATTCAGAAGCAAGAACCCCTACAAGACTAGTCACTTATGAACCAGACCATTGCATCAAGTGTCAGGACATTGGAGGCAAGTTCATGTCAGTAATAGAAGATCTCATTTGAATTGAGTGAGGAAAAGAAATTGAAGAAGCTAAGGAAACTTGCTCATAAAGGTTAATCCTCAATTAGTCACTAAAGAAGGTCAACATTGGATGTGTGCATATTTACTAAGGCAAATGTCGATCCACAGCAGATCGAGATGCGGGTCGAGATTTACAAGTGAAGTAAAACACTGCAAAGGCAAATCTCGATCCAGGCGATAGATCGAGATCGAGATTCTCATAGATCGAGATCGAGATTCTCTCAGATCGAGATCGAGATTTTCACAGATCGAGATCGAGATGGGTCCAGGCGAAGATCGAGATGCGGGTAGAAATGTAACATTTAATGTTCAAGGGACAAGTGGCTTCTTGTGAACGGTTGATCCAGAGTTGTTGGGAAAGTACTTTTTGTTGTCGAAGTCCTGATTGGGCCACGTACACAAAAAGGACAAGATCAAGACTACATGACATTATAAAAGCAGCACTTTGTTTTTATTTTTAGTAGTAACTTGTATCTCTGTATTTTCAACGATAATTTTTAAGAGAGAGCATTTACTGTAAAACAAAAAGTGAGAGAGATAGGATCAGTTGAATCTAGCTTTAATTGCTGTATTTATTGTTCAACTGATCATGATGCTTTTATGAATGTTGTAGCAAATCCATCAATGAATATAATGATATATTCTTGAAATTCTGAGTCATCATTTATTACTTGCACATTGTTTATTCTCTCATAAATTTTAAACAGTTGTATTCACCCCCCCCCCTCTACAACACTTTGGACCTAACAAACAGTTATACTGAGATATAGTCATATCAATAGTAGTAAGAATGGGTATCTAGTTTGATGAAGTGGGAGAACCCTCTCCAGATTTGCCATGAGAGCAAGATTTCCATTTTCTTCTTCGTCTTCATCATTGAATTCTTCCCGGCATTTGACTTCAGCCACAAATGCCCTTCCTCGTTGCTTTTTGTGCAAAACCTTATACTTTGCTTTGAGTTCCTCATAGTCATTGTCATTTCTTCTCACTTATTTTGGCTTTTTACATTCTGTTACAAAATGCCCCATTTCATTGCAGTTGGAACACCTTATCTTGGAGCTATCCACCATACATGTTTTGTATCCACCTTTGCCAAACAGCTAACAGTTAACAACTAAACAACTCAAAGGGTGCAGGGTGGAAAGTGTCACAACCTTGGTACGAAAAGTTGAAGTTTCCGAACTACATTTGAAGAATGGAAACAGCTCAGGGTACAGGGTATAATGTGACAAGACTTTAGTACAAGAAATGGAAGTTGGGGAACTTTAGTCAAGCATTGAAAAGAGGGTCAAAGTGCAGTGATCCAATTACACTTTGACCAAGTAAATGAATAATGAGGCGCAACAAACTTATTCACTCGCAACAAACATTCATATATTTCTTAAGGCATTTGTTATTTGGCATCTCCCTTGTGCCTCACTTGTGTAAAGCGCCACTTCTGGCACAACTTACATTGGTTAATAATTTAATCAAGTAAGTTGCGCCTCCCCTGTATAAACAATGTGACAAGCACAACTAAAGTTCCTGGCGCCACAAAAATTCTAAGGCGCAATAAAATATTTCTTGGCCCCATTTAACCCTCAGCCAATCAAATTACAGCAGCTCACTTTAATGATTTAAAGTCTACACAATTAAAAAGGGGACAACAACTCATTCAAAAAGAAGTCGTCTTCTTCAACACAAAATTGTAGAGAGCTACTGCCATGTCCGGAGCAAGAGCTAAAATTATACAGACCCATACCTTGCTCCCGGTCAGATATTAGGACCAGGTTCTTTAATGTAAAATGCTCAGGGCTCCTCGATATCACTCCCTATAGAATCAGTTTTTCCTTGTACTAATTTAGATATATTTGTATAAGAACTGAGCCTAATATTTTTGTGTTAGTAGCAAAGAACTAATTTGTTCTTTGAAAGCCAGTTATATTTTTAACTGGGTGTAGCACCCCTCTAGGTTTATATACGAAAGATATATTCCCAGAAACTTGACTCTTTTATTTTGCTTGCTAATTTTCTTGAACCTAATTGATTTATCCGGACACATAGAAAATTAGTAGGCAGCTCACCTAAACACTACAAATGGCCAAACTCACTCTGAAAAAATAATTTATTTATCCGCAAATTCATAAAAGAATTTAAATTATTATGAGTATAATATTCAACCTCCCGTCTACGATACTTCGGGACCCAACACTCTTGCATTGTTAACAACATCAATTTCTTCAAGTCCATTATTCATGGGAACATTCCCAGAAAGAAGAGTTGTTTGAGCAGTTCCTTCATTGTCTCCTAACTGGATGGGAACAATTGTTGGACCAGAAATTGGGTGATCAATTCTTAGTGAATCTCCATCAATCTCCTCTAGATAGCCTTTATTTTGATAGGCTAAAGGTTCTGTTTCTTGACTTCCTTCAAATCCAAGAAATTTTATTTCATCAAAGGTGACATTTACACTTTCCTCCACAGTCTGGTGATCAATGATGTAGACTCTGTATGCAGTCCTTTCAATTCCATACCCCATAAAGATTCCTTCAAGTGCTTTAGTATCAACTTTTTATTTGATCTCAATTGAGTCTTTCATGTAGTAGCACTTGCTTCCAAACACATGAAAGTACTTGACTGTAGGTTTCCATCATGTGAACAATTCATAGGGTGTCTTTCCATAGGCCTTGTTAACTACAGTCAAGTATTGAGTATAACAGGCTGTATTGATTGCTTCACCCCAGAAATAAGTAGGAAGTTTTGTTTCACTCAACATTGTTCTTGTTGCCTCAATAAAAGTTCTATTCTTCATTTCCACAACACCATTTTGTTGAGGTGTCCTTAGTGTAGAGAATTGTTGAGTAATGTCATTGTCTTTGCAGAAATCATTCATGATACTGTTTTTGAACTCAGTACCATTGTAACTTCTTAGGGTCTGCACCATGTACTTTGGATTCTTGTCAAGAACCCTTACCAAATCAATAATTTCTTGAGCAACTTCATCCTTGGTTTGTAGGAATCTCACCCAAATGTATCTTGAAAGGTCATCAACCATCACTAAGGCATATCTTTTAATTGCCAGTGATTGAACATTCACAGGACCAAATAAGTCCATGTGAATAAGTTGAAATGCTTCATTAATTGAACCACTTGGAGTGCTTTTGTGAATGGCTCTCCTTAGCTTCCCTTTTTGGCAATCCTCACACAATCCTTCTTGACAGAATTCAAGTTGAGAAAGCCCTTTCACCAACTCTCTCTTCAATAGATAATTAATTTCTTTAAAGTTCAATTGAGAAAGCTTCTTATGCCACAACCAACTTTCAGATGGAGAATCTTTACTGTAAAAACAATAGACTTTGTCTTTTCTTACTGAATCCAAGTCAGCTATGAAGAGGCTTCCTTTTCTTACTCCTTGAAGAGCTTCTTCTCATGTTTTCTTATTGACAATGGAGCATCAATCTTGATCAAAACCAACTTGGAATCCTCTTTCAGAAAATGAGTTACACTCAATAGATTGCGCTTCAAACCATTTACTAGAGTAATTTTCTCTATCTTTAAGTTTCCAACTTCCGGTATGCCATATCCAATTGTCAAACCAATGTTGTTGTCACCAAAGGTTACATAAGGGCCAACCATTTCCTTGAACTGTGATAGCAGGGCTTTATCACCTGCATGTGTCCTGAGCATTCACTGTCAATGATCCACATGATTCTTTTATTTTTCCTGTTGCCCTGCAAAGCAAATATTTCATGTTGATTTTTGTACCCAACTTTTATTGGGTCCTTTTAGCTTAGCTAGTTCATAGTTTGAATTTAGATCAGTTGCAATTCTTTCTTTTGCTTTGAGGATGGCTCATATCGCTACCCATTCAGTTTTGATAACTAGTTTGATAGCCTTGTTCTTGGGTGGCTTGTTCATCCTAACTTTATGAGGACTTGGAGTCTTTTCCTTTTCAATTTTAAAATTCTTATGCAGACATACTTGATTATTTGAAAAAGGCATGTTAAAGCAAATACTCATCAAATTCATTTTACACGAAATGCAATCAAAATCACCAAAGTGAGATACTTATCTGTTCTTTAAAGGCATGCTATATAAATTTCCATTAACAGAGGTAGCATTCTTGACACTAGACTTATTTTTGTTGCAAACATGAGTTAGATGACTAGAAGACCCGCCATTATTGTACAATTTTCTAGGAACATTAAAAATGTAGCCATAATTGTTATTTTTGTTTATTCCTAGTTTTCCATTTCTGTTCTTTTTGGTCTTCATGACAGTATGTTTAGAGGTTACTGTCATACTGGTGTTGACAATAGGTTTAGATGGAGTTTTCATGACAACAAGATTTGATCTCACAGTCTTGACAACAGCTTCTGAACTTACTATCTTGCCAATGTTGACAACATCTTTTAAACTCTTATTATTGTCAAGGTCAAAACTAACTGTCTTGGTAATTTTGACAGTGTCTTTTACCTTAAGGGACTTAGTAACAGCTTCCTTGTCCTAATCATCTATCTCTTGTTTAATCCCTAATGCTTCCTCATCAAATTCAAATACTACTTTTTTAAATTGGGGATTCTTTACTTTTTTTAGAATGGAGGGTTTGATAGTATATTTGATGTCTTCCTCTACAGTTTGTTTCTTACCATTTTTCTTCTCATAGTTAAACCCTATACCCACCTTTTGATTTTCATTATTATCATCATGGTATGATTTTAACAAGAAAGAAGAATTTTTGTAAGGCTTGATTTTTAGTTCATTCCCAGAAATCTGTTTTCTGATAAATTACTCAATCTGGAAAGCACAAACTATCTTGTTTTTAAAAATGTCATTTTCTTGTTGCAAGGAATCAAAAGCATTTCGTTTAAGTTCTAGTTCATGATTCTTAATTCTCAATAACTTATTAGCACTAGACGGTTTGAAAATCTCCTCATTAGCAGCTAGCTTGTTTGTGTGAATATTGAAAATTTCAAAACTTAAACTTTCAACAGTTATACTGAGATATAGTCATATCAATAGTAGTAAGAATGGGTATCTAGTTTGATGAAGTGGGAGAACCCTCTCCAGATTTGCCATGAGAGCAAGATTTCCATTTTCTTCTTCATCTTCATCATTGAATTCTTCACAGCACTTGACTTCAGCCACAAATGTCCTTCCTTGTTTCTTTTTGAGCAAAACCTTATACGTTGCTTTGAGTTCCTCATAGTCATTGTCATTTCTTCTCACTTATTTTGGCTTTTTGCATTCTGTTACAAAATGCCCCATTTCATTGCAGTTGGAACACCTTATCTTGGAACTATCCACCATACCTGTTTTGTATCCACCTTTGCCACTTCCACAAGGTTTTGAAGTATATGACTCGTTGAACCTGAAGCTTTGTCCTCTGGGTTTGATAGCTTTGTTCTTCTTGAATCTTAGATTGGAGAACTTTCTTGCCATGTGGGCCATTGTTTTGTTTTCCATACTATCTGGTTCCTCCAAAGTGTAGAACTCATCTTCATCACCATCCTTGAGTTCAAGAGTTACACTTTCATCTTTATATGTGACCTTTTCAATCTTGATTTGCTGTTGATGTTGAGACTCTTGGAGCTGCATCATCTTTGGATCCTGAGCTACCAGAGCACTTGATGTGTTGGCCATCTTTCCTCTTTGAACAGACTGAATAGCTCTCTTTTGTAACAACTCTAACTCAAAGGTTTTAAGTATTCCATATAAAGTTTTAAGAAAAACTTTTGCTAAATCCATTCCTTCTCTTATGGCAGTAACCTTGTGCTCCAAATGGTCAGGAAGTGTCAACATGAATTTCATGTTTACTTCCTTCTTGTTATAAAACTTTCCATGCAGCTGCAGGTCATTTATCAACCTGTTGAACCTCTCAAACATCTCAGTCAACCCTTTATATGTCTTGGCCATAAAAGCCTCATACTGAGACACCAGGATTTGCCTTTGGTTATCTTTTATCTCTTTTGTTCCTTCACACAGTATCTAAATGGTTTCCCATATTTGTTTGGCACTTGTGCAGTTGACAATGTTGTTGTACATAACATTGTCAAGTGCTTCAATAATTATGAACTGTAAACAATAATCAAAAGATACTTTTTCTTTTTCTATATCATTATACTCTGAAACGTTTTTAGGAACCCAGTGGGTGGGATATTGTCTCACCTTCCATTATGGTTTCAGGTACATATGATTGAGGGATAAAAGGACCATTTTCCAAAATGTCAGGATAAATTGGGTTAACTTTTTTTATGAATAACATCATTTTTCTTTTCCAAAGATTGTAATGTTCTTTATCAAAGGTGTGTATTTTTATGCTACTTACTTTCTATGCACTCATATTTAGATCTTTTCAGGTTATATATATTTAACCTACTGCTCTGATACCAGTTATTAAACAGTATGAGTGTTGCAGAAGAGGGGGGGTTGAATGCAACTTACAAAATAATTACTTTTCTTGCTAACAACAAACAACACAGTAATACTAGTAAGTATGTAGTGCAAATAAACTTAAGCAAGTATATGAAGACAGGTGTTTTAACTTCAAAAAATATATTTATTTTTTTTTGCTACAATTGATTGGAAAATAATTCCAACTACAAAGAAACAAGAACAAAAGACTTGCTAATGTTTCTCGCTTGAGAGAAATCCTGGCTCAGTTGGATAAAGAAAAATGCTTGTGGGTTATCTGTATTTATGCTGAAACACATATCCCACTTACAAGTGCACTTTTCCTTCGTCCTAGAATAAAACTTGAAATAAAAACTTTGTTTTTCTTATTCAATCTTGTTTTCATTCTATTTGTAGATAAAACTATTATTAGATGTACATATATCCTTGACACCTTGAGCATGCTTTATCTTTTTACTTGTATTCTCCCAAGTTGCACTAGTAGACTTGACAGACTAGATAGTAATGTCAAAATCATTCCTTGTATTTTCACTATCTAGTCTGCTACCTGAAACAGACTGTCAGCTTCACTAAAAGGTTACTGTCAACTTTTAGCTTCTCTTTGATGACAGTATATTCGGCTCCGCGTACTTTGCTGTCAAGCTTGATAGTCTTCTAAAACATGTTGTCTTCCAAAATTGCTGCCAACTATCCCCGCTAATGTTGCTGTCAACTATCCCCGTCAAAGTTGCTGTTAGTAAAATTTGTTGTCTTCAAATCTTCATTCTCCGTCAAGTTTACTGTTAATGGAATAGTTGTTGTCAATAATACTTGTTGTCTTCAAATCTTCATTCTCCGCCAAGTTTATTGTCAATGGAATAGTTGATGTCGTCTGTTCCAATTGTGATGTCACTAAAATATATTGTCGTAGGCTTTAGTTATAGAATGTTACTGTCAAATTCTTAACCCATGTTGTGCCTGAATACTTTGTGAACTTCTAATTCATGGATCATATTATTGTATTTGTACAAGACAGTAACTATTGAGAGTTACTGTTACCTACTTGGCTTTTAAATATACTGTTTCAAGTGACAACTAAACATACTGTCAATATACATATGACAGTATATTTTACTTAATTAATTTCTATTTAATTTAAGTAACTTATATTTGATTACAATGTTAACACCACAATCCCTAACATATATAACAGGGAGATGGCGATTTTATCATAATTTAAAGGTTATTAGGGAACATTCTGCTTCACATAGCCTTAAAATTATTATTTTTAAATGAAAAAATTATTTATAAAATATAATTATATAATTATTAATTTGAAATAACATTCATCAATTTTGTTCAAATAATAATAATAGATATTGATAATAATATAAATATAATATTTTAAAAAAATTATTAAATTTATTTTAAACACACTTTATTTAGCCGACATCCGTTTAAATATCATTGACGATTTTAACATAATTTAAAGGTTATTAGGAAACATTATTGTGCTTTACTTGGCTTTAAAATTATTATTTTTAAATGAAAAAATTATTTTACATAAAATAATAATTATATAATTATTATTTTGAAATAAAATTCAAAAATTTTGTTGAAATTATAATAATAGATATTGATAATAATATAAATATAATATTTAAAAAAATCATTAAAATTATTTTAAACACACTTTATTTAGAGGACATCCCTTTAAATATCTAATTACTCTCCGCCGCAGTTAATAGTTCGGTAAGAAAATTAATTAACTCATACCCTCTAATTTTAATTATAAGACTAATTCAATGTAAACAATACAACTAATATTATTATTATAATATTTGATGATTGTCAAAGTGTTGCACAACATTATATATACGTTTTGCAGAGCGAGGCTTGCAGCATAAGTAGTGTATAAGCTACTACGTGTACATCTTTGCAACCACAACCAACACAGCTTGTAATTGCTATAAATAGGACTATGGGTTATTGAAACTATGAACATATGGACAAGGCAAAAGAAACAAAGCCAAAGTCTATCAACTAAACTTCTTCATATAATAGTTGAACATATGTTCAACTATTGTAACAGCTTCGTATAATTGCTAGATTAAATTTTCGTATAATAGTTAAATTAAACGGATTATGTTCAACTATTGTAACAGCTTCGTATAATTGCTAAATTAAATTTTCGTGTAATAGTTAAATTAAACGGATTATTGATTTATTATTATATATTGTCTAATTAATTATTACTCATATAATATATAATTGATTGATTATTTTATTTTGTCTAATTACATATTTTCTATTATCATATTTACAATCTTATCTCCTGTTAATATAATTCAATTTCATTTTATATATAAGTTTTGATCTAAATTTTAATAACTTAATTATATATTTTATTAACTCTTATAATACGACTATTTTGACTATTTAGTTAATTAATTAAGAATTTCAAACTCAACTTTATGGAATTTATTTCTCATATATTAAATATATCGATAAATACTTCATTCGGCTCATTTATTGCTTAACACTTTTCCTTTTTGGATGTCACATCTATTCGTTAATATTTCTTAAATAATTTTTTATTTACAAAATTTAATAGGTCTCACCTTTTTTTCATTTTTTTCTTTTTCCTTTTCTTCTCTTTGCTTTTTTTAATTTTTAAGACCCAAATATTGACAACCGGATGTTTCCGTGTACTACCCAACCAATTGGATGAGACGGATGAAATAACTCATGAGGAATTATATACCGTTTAAGAAGTTTTATTTAAAATTTATCTATTTTAATCAAAATATACATTTAATATAGACACACACATGATCATATTCAAAAAACATTATTTTCTTTTAACCAATAATTTAATTAATATATGCATACATTATAAAATTTTATTTTTTAAAATATATTATCTAAAATTTAAGTATTTTCACCGCCTAAACTTTGTTTAATAAATTATAATAATTTGTATTTTTATTTAATATCTATTATCCCATATTTAAATTTTTATCTTGTTCTAAAATAAATATATATTGAAATCATATTATTTTATTTATTATTATTACTTTAGTGTTACATCTTTATAGCTCAATTTCATATTTTATTTAAATATTAACCTACTTAGAATTCAAATTTGTTATATATATTTTTTTTGAAAAATTCATTTAATTTGTATTAATTAAAAATTTTGAGCTCAATTTTACGAATTTCATTTCTCATATTTAAAAAATTATTATTAAATAACTCATACATTATGTATTTATGACATAAAAATAAATAAAAGATCAAATGAGAGATCGTTCGTATATTAAGACTTTCAATAGGAAAATAAAAATTTAAGTAGATTAAGAGGTTATAAAAATTGTTACTCATCATGAGTTTGCAGGTTTGATACCTTGTGAAAGGCTGTATGTATAGATCTATATGTAACATAGGGTTATAACTCAACACAAGAACAGGACGAGTAAATAATATGAAGTTATCACCGGAATCAGGAAGACATGAAGACTTGGTAAAGACAAAGGATAAAGAAGAAATCTACAGACTTGAAGCATTAGCTCACCGGAAGAAGTTCATTAATATGTTCATGCCTCAGTGAAGAATAAAGGTTGAAGTATTCAAGGATGTGGAAGCAGTGAAACAGTTGTCAAAGTACCAGAAAGATTCTAGTGATCCAAATCTGCGAATCAGTCAAGCAATGATTTGCAGAGCTCAAGTACAGGAATCGATAAGATAGAATATACGGCAAATACAAAGAATCAAAATATTAGATGGAATCTTGGAGTCTACTATAGATTGCTGGAGGAAGTTCATTCATAGGGTTTCGTGACACAAACGCAGCAGAATAAACGTGAAAAAAAAATCAAAATAGCGAAACCCTCCGCAGGATCCATGTGAAAACAAAAGATTTAATTCGGAGATAAAGAATAAATACCTTTAGAAGCTTTAACAGTTCATTAATGGAAGATTAATGGAGGTCCAAAGCTTGTTTAATCACTTTACATATATGTATATCTCATATATGTTTAATACTTTCGTGCTTCTGCTGCGACAAAGCCTTAGTCAGTGTGTCTGCAATATTATTATTAGTATACACTTTACATATATGTATATCTCCTTGATCATTAATCTCATTAATTAGGTGATATCTCCTAAGTACATGCCCAAACAGCCTCCTTGGCTGCTTCACAAGCATCAATATACTCAGGTTCTATTGTAAAATCAACAATTGTCTTTGCTGTGAACCATTCCAGCATACAACATCTCAATAAAACACAAAGCCAGACAGAAACATTAAATTATCATTATCTGCCTAGAAACCAGTATCACTGAAACCTCTTACAACTAGCTTCACATCTCCTCCATATAACAAGAATGAATCTTTAGTCCTCTTTAAGTACTTAAGAATATTCTTGACTGTCGTCCAGTGACCTTCACCTGGATTAGATCGGTATCTACTCATCATGGTTAAAGCATACGAGACATCAGGACAAGTACATATCATTGCATACATTATAAAACCAATTGCTGACGCATATGGAATTTTACTCATGCAGTCCCTATCATCCAATGATTTAGGACAAATTTTATTTTGAGATCACTATCCCATGAAACATTGGGACATATCTATTTTAGTCTCTTTGCATTTGAAATCGATGCAAAACTTTGCCAATGTATGTACTCTAAATTAGGCCGATCAATCACCTTGATCTATCTCTATAGATCTCGATCCCTAATATATATGTCACATCGCCTAAGTCTTTCATTGAGAAATTATTTCTCAACCAAGTCTTCACAGTCTGTAGAGAAGGAATGTCATTCCCTATTAGTAATATATCATCAACATATAATACTAGGAATGCCACATGGCTCCCACTAAACTTCTTGTAAACACAAGTTTCATCTTCATTCTGAATAAAGTCAAACTCTTTTTGACTGTTTCATGAAAACAAATGTTCCATCTCCTCGAGGCCTGCTTTAATCCATAAATGGATCGACGCAACTTACATACATTTCCAGCATCCTTTAGATCAACAAAACCCTTAGGGTGTGTCATGTACACATCCATATCTTCTTCAAGGCTCTCATTTAAGAAAGCGGTTTTGACATCCATTTGCCAGATTTCATAGTCATAGTAAGCAGCTATAGCAAGCAAAATCCTGATGGACATGACCATAACAACTGGTGAAAAGGTCTCATCATAGTCAATACCATGAATTTTCTTGAAACCTTTTGCCACCAATCGTGCCTTATAGGTCTGTACATTAGCATCCATGTCGGTCTTCTTCTTGAAAACCCACTTGCACCCTATAGGTTTTACCCCTTCAGGTGGATCAACCAAAGTCCATACTTGATTAGTATACATGGATTCCATCTCAGATTTAAGGGCATCCAGCCATCTCTTAGAATCTGGAGTGTTTATAGTATCTAGGTAGGTGAGAGGCTCATCTTCATCCACAAGCATCACATCACCATCTTGAGTCAAGATAAATCCATATTATCTCTCGGGCTCATGGCGAATCCTACTAAACCTACGAACACCTGTGTTTCTTGAGCAGTATTATTTTTCTTGTACATTCTACTCAGGTTCCTCCACTGGTTCAACGTTATCATGTGGGTCTCAAACTTCATTGAGATCTATTATCCTCCCACTGTCTCTCAGCAGTTCGAGCAACAAACACTTTGTTCTCGGAAGGATTATAGAAAGAATAACCCCTTGTTTCAGTTGGGTATTCCACAAAATTACATTTGTCTGATTTTGGTCCTAGCTTGTCAGAGATTAGACGTTTCACAAACGCTTCACATCCCCAAAATTTTATAAATGACATGCTGTGACGTTGCTCAGTCCATATCTCATAAGGAATCTTTTGAACCAATTTAGTAGGAACACAGTTAAGTGTATGTGGAGCCGTTTCCAGGGTGCAACCCCAGAAACTAATTGGAAGATTCATTGACTCAACATTGATCGCACCATGTCCAACAAGGTGTGATATCTCCTATCAAAAAAAACTTTTCTTTGATATTTTCTAATTCATCTTTATAGTCTTTGAACTTTTCAAATGATTCGGATTAGTTCTTCAAAAGATACATATATCTGTATCTACTAAAATAATTAGTAAATTTTATGAAGTTAATAAAATCTACCTTTTGTCATCGTACACATATGACCACATACATCACTATGTATAAGTCATACCCATTCAATGATCCCTTCACCATGTCCGGTAAAAGGAGCTTTAGTCATTTTACCAAATAAACCAAGATTCGTATCCTTTGGTATGATTCATAATCAAACTTATCCATGAATGCATCCTTATGTATTCTGGAAATGCGTTTCTCATTAATATGGCCTCAGCGACAGTGCCAAAGGTAATATTTGATTTGAGTCACTTTAGAACATATAAATTGTTAATTAGATGTGCAACATTATAAGGCTCATCATCAAAATAGAATAAACAACTATTGTTATAAAAT
This sequence comes from Oenanthe sinensis, assembly GCA_028671895.1. NCBI lineage: Eukaryota > Viridiplantae > Streptophyta > Magnoliopsida > Apiales > Apiaceae > Oenanthe > Oenanthe sinensis. The sequence continues at coordinate 27,803,821 of CM053806.1, forward strand.
GAAAAAGCCTTTCTTGTCCAAACAAGAAACTGAAATAATGTCTCTGCCAATTGCAAGCACGCTATAATAATTATTAAGTTCTAAATTTTCCTTATAGGCCAAAAATTAAGTAACGAGTTCCTCGAACCAGAGCAACTATCTTTACTCCAATTCCAACCCGATACCTTAAGCTTGACCCTTATTGATCATCATCTTCCGATCTTCCAATTAAGCATGACAGTTTAATTTCCAGTTTCCCAACTTTCCACAGAAGTGACAATCGTCTTCTTTATCAACACCTCATTCAGACTTTAGAGTCTGCTTTAGGGATTGGACTTTGGTTTGACAACGGAACTAGATCAAATCTTCTCCTTGCCTTTCCATTTTCCTTTCCCTTTAGCATTCCCCATGTTTACCATTAATATAGTAGTAGTTCATGCATTTATCATATTACTTTCAGCAGTTCTCAACATGCTTAGCAACTCAATGGGTGTTTTACCAATCTTATTCACTTTATTGTTCATAACAAAATAAGAATAATATTTGTCCAAAGATTGTAAGATCAAATCTAACTGTCTCCAGACCAATCTGGAAACCCAAAATATCAATGGTATTCATTATACCCTATAATCTTTAGAACATGTGGTGTAACCGGGTCTCACTCTCCCTACTTGTAAGTGTATAGTGCCCTTTCAAATATATCTTGTGCTCAATCGTTTCATAAGCATCTATATGCTCGTATTGCTTCTTAAGCTCAGCACATATATTTGCGAGCATGAGACATGAAACATCAGTCGCAACATCAATTTACTTCCAATAAGCACTATGATTTGCACATGTTACATTCTCAACTTTAAGAGTAGGGGAAGAGATTTGACTAACATCGTGGTGCCCGAGGACGATCCTTAAGCTCCTATGTTAGTCAAGGAAATATATTCTCGTCAACTTGTCCTTCTCAAGAACTGATCGCATAGAGAAGTTGTTTGTGTTTATCATTTGATATCTACAATATTAAAGTGTATAAAATAAACTAGATTGCAAATTTAATATTAATTATTGTTGGGTCCCGGAGATCGTAGAGGAGGGGTGAATACGATTCCCAATTGAAAATATGACTATTAATTATTTTTGGGACAACATAAAAATTACTTTGGTTCAAACCCGGGTACTGTTCATCATCTTCTTCAACCTCAAGAACACCGTTAAAATAACCAAGATAATGAACGGTAAATCATCCAAAACACACAACACAACAAGATCCAAGAATATAACTTTATATTCATTGAAGTGGGGTAGATGCTACAAACAAGTTCAAGAACATAAGCTCAACAACACAACAAAGAAGTGATTTTTGTCTCCTCTAAAACTATTACATTTTGTAGATCTAGGCGGCAAAAATCAGCCCTATCTTCTATACAAGATTTAACAAGTGTTTTCAATAGAAGAATAGAGGAGTGGTATAGATAAAGAAAATCATGGCTCCAAAATATTCAAGATCTAGTTCGGCCATGGGGGAGAGAAAAATAATTTTTCTCTCTCTGCCCTTTTCTTTTTACATCCGAATGCACACATCCACTACTCTAAGATGGAGACTTGAGTGTTTTTCTTTTTATATTGAAAAAGGTATTGCTTTTTGTTTTTCCACCTTTTACTCTTGTCCACTCAAATCATATCTTCAAAGTCATGTGCCAAGCATGCCTTTGGAAATATTTAATGTAAAAGTAATATTTAATAAATATATAAAATATAAATAAAGAATATCTTTATTTATAAAATATATAAATAATTAAATAAATACTTTATTTAATTAAATTAAATATTTCCATTCCACTCTTCAATTTGTGTAGACTTCCTTATCCAAATACTTGGCCCTGTATACGTGACTCCACCACGTCCAAGTATTTGGCCTTTTAATTTGTGAAGCTTTAGTAAGATCCAATCAGGTTGTGCCGTCTGTCCCTTATCCATTAGGCTGACATTTCTCCAATACTGATTTACCAGCTTTGTTGATCCTCCACATGACTTAAGAAAACCAACAACTTTAGAATGATTAAAACCATATTAACCGACGAGAGCTTGCCTCCAATGTCCTGACACTTGATGCAACGGTCTGGTTCATAAGTGACTAGTCTTGATAGGGGCTCTTGATTCCGAACATGATTCCACATTCTTCTTTGCAAACCTTACTTGTTGCTTCGATTGTAATGCACTAAAATCGTCATAGACTAAGACAATCTTCTGTAGCTTCCACATCCTTGAATAGATGTCAACATCTTTTATTCTCCACTGAGGCCTGAACATGTTAATGAACTTCTTCCAGTGAGCTTCAAGTCTGTAGATGATCCTTTGATACTTTGTCTTAACTGAACTCTGTGATCCAAGATTTCTGTGCACCTGCATATTATTACATGTCCTGTTCTATTGTTGAGTTATCATCAACCATTACATAGAGATTACATTTTAGCATTTCTAGTACACATGAAAGTGCAGTGAGTTACTTCCCTTCACTCCTATCTCCCCTTTCAATCTCCCCCTATTTGGTTGATATGGAATAGCAATCAAATACTATTTCCCTTTACAATCTCCCACAAAAGCAATTAAATGAAATTAACTACTAGAGGATAACTCAACTAACATACAAGAAACAATTAAAGTACTGGACATGAAAATAATATACAAAAGGTTCTGGAAAGATATAGTCAGTTAAATCCAGATTTCCTGAGTTGCTGAAAATGAATGATGAATTTCTGAATTTCATTTTCCTTTAGCTTCCTCCACTTCAATGTTCTTCAAAGATGGGGTTCTTTCAATAAAGAAACAAATCATTAGTAAAGACTTCTAAACAATCATTCTTGTTCATCTTGCAATTCGAACTAGAACATACAGCTCTCTATGTTCCCCATAAGAGGTCAACTCATTCTCCCCTTAAGGTTGTTCTCTCTTAGAATGAAAGTCACTTCCTCTTTTTCTTTAGGATGTTCTATTTCCAGGAAACATATTTTTCTTTCTTCCCTGCACTACTCCACTGACTTCATCTATCTCTGAAACAAGAAATAGAACACACTTGGACACTTTTCAGATGCCCCTTGAAAATCTCCTTCACATTCTTCTTTACCCAGAAAACTTCTACTTAACAAAAACTCCCCCTGAGTTTATACTCTTCAAAGAAATCTTCATTTTCATTCATTGATCGTGCTGGAAAGAATTCTTCTGCCGAACCTCTCCTAAGAATGTTCCAAGGACAGATCTTCAAACAAATAGAGCAAAATCCCTTAGATATCTTTTCAGAATAAGATATAGCACTGCAAACCAAGATGTTAAGATTTTCCATAACTTATCCCCCTTAGTACGACAAGTAACTTCTTCCCAATTGACAAAAAGTAACTTCTCCACTTTAGACAAAAAATTAGTTAAATCTACAACACCTTTAGGGATTAGGCTCCAACCAATTACTAAGAAACTCCCCCTTAGTAATTTCTCCATTGCATCTGTTAGGTCCAAAGTGTTGTAGAGGGGGGGGGGGTGAATACAACTGTTTAAAAAATAAAGAGAGAATAAACAATATGCAGGTAATAAATGATGACACAGAATTTCAAGAATATATCATTATATTCATTGATGGATTTGCTACAACATTCATAAAAGCATCATGATCAGTTGAACAATAAATACAGCAATTAAAGCTAGATTCAACCGATCCTCTCTCTCACTTTTTGTTTTACAGTAAATGCTCTCTCTTATAAAATTATCGTTGAAAATACAGAGATACAAGTTACTACTAAAATAAAAACAAAGTGCTGCTTTTATAATGTCATGTAGTCTTGATCTTGTCCTTTTTGTGTACGTGGCCCAATCAGGACTTTGACAACAAAAAGTACTTTCCCAACAACTCTGGATCAACCGTTCACAATAAGCCACTTGTCCCTTGAACATTAAATGTTACATTTCTACCCGCATCTCGATCTTCGCCTGGACCCATCTCGATCTCGATCTGTGAAAATCTCGATCTCGATCTGGGAGAATCTCGATCTCGATATATGAAGAACTCGATCTCGATCTGGGAGAATCTCGATCTCGATCTATCGCCTGGATCGAGATTTGCCTTTGCAGTGTTTTACTTCACTTGTAAATCTCGATCCGCATCTCGATCTGCTGTGGATCGACATTTGCCTTAGCAAATATGCACACATCCAATGTTGACCTTCTTTAGTGACTAATTGAGAATTAACCTTTATGAGCAAGTTTCCCTAGCTTCTTCAATTTCTTTTCCTCACTCAATTCAAATGATCTTCTATTACTGACATGAACTTGCCTCCAATGTCCTGACACTTGATGCAATGGTCTGGTTCATAAGTGACTAGTCTTGTAGGGGTTCTTGCTTCTGAATGTCAGTTCTCATTTGTTGATTAACCTTTACATTATCCAGATGTTGATATACATTACATGAAATCACTTTGGTCTTCTTGATACTTCTTTGACATTAATTTGATTCTCCATTAGATAAGTTAGGGCATGAGCAATACTGAGATTGAACTTCTTTTCATTTATGCATCCTTGATTAACCATATTAGTTACTTGTAGTTACCAAGTATCATTACCATTTCTTCAGTTGATTGATTCCATGTGCTTCTTCCATTTCTCTTGTTTTGCTGTTGTTTTATCTTTTACTTAGTTGAGTTACATAATAATTAAGTGTTACAAGTTAGTACACCTATGCCTTTCAATCTCCCCCTATTTGATTGTCTAACAATGACAACCAAATTCACAATGAGGATAACTCAACTAAACAGGGACTGAAAAAGATAAAATAACATTCATAAAAGATCATGTCAACTTGCATAATGCTTGGCTTGATTAATTAACTTCATGTCTATTACTGATACTTCAAGTGCCAAAATCGGACACCTGTTGGCTCGATTAAATGGCTTCATGCTCTTCTAGAGATTTTCTCTAAGTACTTTAAGAGCACGGTCCACTCAATCTTCAATTATCCTTCTGAAGTCCTTTTAGCAGTATTACCACCGCCGAACTTCGCGAAATAATTGACGCCTGATATAAACCAGTTTCAAGACACTTAGCTAACTAACTTCTACCTTACACTACACAAGAAAACAGATAATATATTTTTACAATGCAGGAAAACAAGAAAACAAATTACAACGCAAAGAAACATTACAAGCAAAATACATTAAAACTTTGATTTCTTGCGCTCCTCTTCCTCACGAGCTTTCTTCTTGGCTGCTTTTTCTTTCTTCATGAAGTCAGGGTTGCAGACTTCATCCATTCTTTTCTTGAGAAGATTAAGTCCTTCTACTTCCACATGATTTCTGATCTTGTAATTTCGAAACAACCTCAACCACCTTTCAACCATGCTGCGAGTGGTAAGCTTCGTGGGAATGTCTTCAAACCTCAGCTTCGTGACTTTGTCAGGGTACCCCTTTTCCCCTTTCTTCCTTAAAACCAGCTGCTTAGGTATCCAATGACAATAGCGGTGGTGCATTGCTGTAGCCTCTGAATATCAAGCTGTTGTCTTCTCTTACAGAAGTTATCAAACGTGACCCTCAGATAATCCTGATCAAACTCGTCAACATCATCCATCTCCTCAATCAATTCCCTTATAATACACAGTGTTTCATGACTGTGTTCTGCAAAGATGTCGTACTTGATTTCAATGATGGTTTCCACCTTATGCTTGTCTGTATAGATCAGCAGATCATTCTCATTCTCAGCTTTGCTCTTGACAAACTTGACATTTGCACCAGCCACTGCACCAGCTTCCTTCCTTATTTCCCCTTCTTCTGGAATGTCTATCCTTGGATCTCCGTATCTTTGCACATGCTCTCTTATTGCCTCGTTTTGCAGCTCGAATGCATAGTCTTCAGGTTCCTTCTTAACCACTGGTAGTGTAGCTTCAGGCAACTTGTATCTAGCGTCTTGCCTTCTTATTAGCTTCTCCAAGTCCTTAGCCACCAGCTTCTTTTCCTTTGTTAGAAAACCCTTAGAGAGGACTAGCTTTGCAACTGCCTTCAACACATTTCCGCTCGGAGTTAGTTTCGAGTCATGCAGATTTACGATCCTCAAGACCTTGTCATGGACATATCTGATCTGGTAGGGATTTAGAATAATGTCAACCCCTCTGTCTTCAGCCATCTTCAACAATTTTTCCTTAAATAGCACTCCAGTCTTGACAGAGGTGTCTACCTTGTGAGCGAATTCTACCAGTTCACTTGCACCCCTTTCTTGAAAGAAAGCTTCATCCACCATACACGGCCCGATTTTTGTTATGGGTGTCCAAGTGATCAACAGATTCCATGCCTTCTCCTTGAATATGACTTGTACGGAGGTGCATCCCTGTCTTATACAATTTAGATAATTCAGCAGCCCAGGGTTTAGATTTTCTAGCTTATGAAGAAGAAAACTCAATCTTTCTGAGTCATGAGCATAGGCTCTTGGTCCAGCTAAAGCTTCTCTAGCCTTGTCCCACTCGGGACCTTCCCTCCTTATGTCAGCCTGGACCTTAGGATCTTTGATCTTTTTCATTTCATACTCATGCTGAGTTTTCTGAGCCGCTCTCTTCTCCTTTGCCATTAGTTCTTTTTCAACTATCCCTTGTAGTACTTCTTCATTTACTCTTTCTCTGGCTTCCCTGAAAATCTCTCCTTGCATCTCCGCTTCATCAACTTCTTCTTCTGGGACATGCTCGTCAGCAGCCGAGTGGTCTCCTGCATCACCTGCAACTCCTGCGCCAGATCCGCCAGGATTTAGACCTCTTTCTTGTTCCCACTCTCTTGCCCGTTGCTCGAGTCTCGACCTCCTTGCCACTAAGGCTTCTACATTCATCTCGTCATCATCAGAATCTTCAATAAAGTCTCCCATAAATGTATCGACGAGAGGTGTTTCTTTCTCAGCTTCTTCTTCAACTACCATCTTCTGCTTGTCTTTGTCCTTAAGAGCCGGTTGAGTCTCCTCCACCTTTTCACCAGATTTGTTTGAGGACTCGATCACCGAACCCTTACTAGTCAGCTTTTTCAGACCCCGATCCTCCTTCTCCCCCTTAGGTGTGTTATCCTCATCAGGAGCATCATCATCATTATTATCGTCACCACCACCACCAGTTGAAGGACCAGGTCCATCCTTGTTACGTCCAAAGACAGCATCAAGTAGTTCATTCAGCTTCGTCCAAACTTGAGACATGCCATAAGTGACATCATCTACTGATCTTCCAACCTCCACCTGTGCCATTCCGAGATTGTTTACCTTGTCAATCATTTGATTTTGGACGGCAATGAGGTTCTCCATGAACTGAGCTCCAACCTCCAATCTTCCAGAGTGAGAAGAGACAACAGCAGTAACTCCAGCAACTCCAGCCTCCAAAGCCTCCACTTTCTTCACTAGATCCTGCAATTTGGGGGACGGTGTTTGGCTTGGGTTAAACTGTTTACTCTCGCCGGGTTCTGTTTCACTCAAGATCCCTAAAAAGAAGGGATCTACTCTCCCTGTCTCTCCCTCGTGTTTAGAGCCTAACAGTACTAGAGCCTCATCCACTAATCGCTTGGGACTAGCGGTGAGTTGGTCGGCGATATCGGTCAGTGAGACTGAGCCTTTAAGCGCTGTGTCTACGACGGGAGATGACGTTATGACCATGTCATCCCCTTGTTCACTTAGAACCTTTTCTGGTTCGCTGGGCTGTTCTGGAGGCGTAGACCCACCAGTCACCAGATGTCGTTGCTCTGCGAGCAACTTGTTTTCTGATTTAGATGAGGAAGCGTCATCCGCACTGGATTCGACAGACTCTTCCTCATTAAAACTTCCTGAGATACTAGTATCAGAAGTGCTAGTCTCAGTTTGCCATTCCCCTTCCGAGAAATTGCTCAAAGAGCCCTGAGCGGACAACTCAGGGGAGGTAGGGCCAGCTCCTATTGGCTGTTGAGCTGGACCCCCTCCTTGACTCTCACCAACATGCCTAGGCGAGTGCGAATGTGTTGACATGATTTGGAGAGGAGAGCCACCAGCGTGAGGTGTGGTGGCTGTGAGAGGTGAACTAGCCTTAACAGGTTGTGCAGTTGCCACTGGGTTTGAATCCACCTTTTGCTTCTTTGGAGGTGGCAGAGCTGCTGAAGTGACTACTCTCTCAACTCCTACACTCCCTCCACTCGAATCACTCGACTCAGATAAGCTTGCCTTCCTTTTATCACCAGTTTTAGGGCTGGCTGAACGTTTATGAACAGAAGGGCTTGCAGCCTGGGATAGAGCCTGGGGGTTTTTAGGCCCACGGCTGTAGAAAACAGGTTGAATTGATGATTGATCAAGATTAGCAAGAATAGGTACCTGACTAAGAAGATCGTCATCCTTGTCAGCTCCAGCTTCTGCAACATTTGCCTCGGCCATGTCAACATCTATACCTGCTTCTTCCAAATTTCTATGCACTGGATCTCCACCTTCAGCTTCGTTGCCGCTACTCTCAGCTTCTACTGCAGTAAACTGAGAAGCATGCCTCCTAGCATACTCATCTTGCAGATCCTGGAAGTACGGAGTCAGGCGCAACTCAAAAAGTCTTGACTTTTGCTGGGTTTCCATGGTGGAGATACTCTTTAGAGTCATATCAAAACATGCCATCCTTTCAGAGCCTTGAAATACTCGTCTGTGTTCCTCTGAAAGGACGTCATCCAGAACCATCTGAAGAAATCTTGGCATCCAGCATTTGACTGGACCATCTTCCGGATTCCTAGATGCATTTTTCTCCAATGCCCACCTCTCATGCAACTGAATCAACAGATGTTTGCCCACATTCACTCTCCTGTTGTTTGCCACTCCATATAGTATTACCCGGCAGCTGTTGTTCATTGGCCTGTAGTCTTTGTCTTTTGGGAACATGCAGCGCTGAATGGCCTGAACTACATAATCCCACTCAGCTGGTAGCATACCGGTGTTAACCTTTGTTACCTTGACAGGACCCGTGGGAGGGCGACAACCTATCTCCGTGAATAATTGCAACATATCCTCCATAGTGGGTTCCAGAGCATAATCTTCTGTAGGAAGCTCAAGAATCTCATTGAACTTCTGCAGACTGACTTCATATTTGGCACCACCAATAGTAAAGGATAAGCCTGTTGGATTTGCTTTACCACCCTGAATCTCTAATGTTGAGTAAGCAGCTTGAAGGGCTTCGACATTCAGGATGGGAGAGGCGGTTAAAGCATGACTTATGATTGATGTGTTGTTGAGGGATTCAATCCAGAACTGATAGTGAATAAATCTACCAGTTGCTCGATCAGCAGAGAGATTAACAAAGTTGGTCTTGGGGATTGTGAAATTTGGGTTTGCCATTTTAAATTTGTGTTTAAGAAAAGAAATGTTCTGAAATGGTTTTGCAATGGAATTTTTAGAGATCAAGTTCTCAATTTAAACAAAATAAAACGTACACGAACCCCACTAATTACCCCACGTAATTAGTGACACAAATTAAAACAAATTAACTGCCCACTAATGACCACTTAACTTCCCACTAATGATTGACGGTTGAGTTTTCGAAAATTAAAGTGAACAGCCGTTACAAAATAAATTATTTTTCCAGAAAACCACAAACACGGCGGTAAAGTTGCACTTTAAAGATTAAACCATAGAACTCACAACTATTTTACTCAAGAACACAAAAGAACTTAAGAATCAGAAAGCACGAAACAAAAACAAACTCACTCGAATGAAAAAGAAAACTAAAGAACTAATTGCAAGAACAGTAATGACGTTAAAACAACACAAGAAGTTCAACAGTTTTAAATAAAATTTTAGCAGAGTTTCGTTTTAGTTATTGATGCTTTTAAGTAACAGTTAGTGATTTTTGTTTAAGAAAATCACAAGAAAACTTGATGTAATGTATGTATACGCGTGTGTATATGAAGAGCTTAAGCTTTTGGAGAGAAAGAAAGTTAATGTAAATAATGAACAGCCTTTTTAATGCTAAAATATATACTTGCACGCCTAAAAAGAAGCAACTAAAAAGACGAGTCACATCTCGATCTCGAGATCCGCATCTCGATCCTCATCTAGATGTCGATCTCGATGTCGATCTAGATCCGTATCTCGATCTACATCTCGATGTCGATCTTGATGTCGATCTCGATCCGCATCTCGATCTACATCTCGATGTCGATCTCGATGTCGATCTCGATGTGGATAGATCGAGATGTACCTTGACAGTGTTTAAACCAATTTTCACAAGTCGTTCTCGATCTCGATCCAGAACTAGATCGAGATATGCCTTAGAAAATTTTAATGAAATTATGTGAATTAAACATTTATATGTAAAGTTCACAAGATTTCACCACAAATTTTCACACCATTTAAGAACCTTACAATGTTGAAACGACAGGGAATTTAGCAAATAAATCATGCAGTACAAAATGAAGTATAGCATTAAATCCTATCACATCATTAGACATTAATCATTTAGATACACAGATCAGCACAAGATTAATTTCCTGAAACTTTCTAACTTCCCTTTATGAGATGTAATACATACATTTATGAAGTTAAGGACACATTATTAATTAAGAATATTCATGAACAACAATAATATGTACACAAACTGAATTCTAACAGATAGGTAGCAAAACTAACTGGTGTTAAGCATCCCTAATTCACCAACCAATCTAGAAAATGTTGATTCGTCTAGAGGTTTAGTGAATATATCTGCTATTTGACGTTCAGTAGACACAAAATGCAATTCTACAGTTCCATTTTCTACATGCTCTCTAATAAAGTGATACCTGATGTCAATGTGCTTGGTCCTGGAGTGATCCACAGGGTTGTTGGTCATTGCAATAGCATTTGTGTTGTCACACATGATAGGAATCTTAGATACTTCCACACCGTAGTCCTTGAGTTGGTTCTTCATCCACATTATCTGGGCCACACAGCTTCCAGCAGCAATATATTCTGCTTCAGCTGTCGAGGTAGATACTGTGTGTTGTTTCTTGCTTTGCCAAGACACCAACCTTCTTCCAAGGAACTGACAGCTTCCTGAAGTGCTCTTCCTATCTATTCTACAACCTGCGTAATCTGAATCCGAATAGCCAACAAGATTAAACCCTGTATCTCTTGGGTACCAAATCCCGAGATTTGATGTTCCCTTGAGATACCTAAAAATACGCTTTACGGCTATGAGATGTGACTCTCTAGGATCCGCTTGGAACCTTGCACATAAGCATGTAGAGAACATAATATCAGGTCTGCTAGCAGTTAAATACAAAAGTGAGCCGATCATACCTCGATAGCTTGAGATGTCTACAGGTTTACCCGATTTGTCCTCGTCAAGTTTCGTGGCTGTTGCCATAGGAGTCTTAGCTTGTGATACATCTTGGAGACCATACTTCTTCAATAGATCATGAATGTACTTGGTCTGGCAGATAAATATCCCGTCCTTCTTCTGACTAACTTGAATGCCCAGAAAGAACGTCAGCTCTCCCATCATGCTCATTTCATACCTTGATTGCATTAACTTTGCGAATTTAGCACACAGCTTCTCATTTGCAGACCCAAAGATAATGTCATCCACATATACTTGCACCATTATTAGATCATCTTTGCATTTCTTGTAGAAAAGCGTCTTGTCGATTACTCCTCTTGTAAAACCACTTTCTAGAAAGAAGTCTGACAGAGTTTCATACCACTTCCGCGGAGACTGCTTAAGGCCATATACTGATTTGAAGAGTCGATAAACATAATCACAATATTTGATATCGATAAACCCGGGAGGTTGCTCGACATACACCTCTTCATCCAGTTCACCGTTTAAGAATGCACTCTTGACATCCATTTGATAGACTTTAAAACCATGATGTGCTGCGAATGCCAAGAACATCCTCACTGCCTCTAGCCTTGCTACTGGTGCATAGGTTTCATCATAATCAATTCCTTCTCTTTGAGTATAACCCTTAGCAACCAGGCGAGCTTTATTTCGTGTTACACGTCCGTCTTCATCCAGCTTGTTTCTGAATACCCATTTTGTCCCAACAACAGATCTATTCTTTGGTCTGGGTACCAGCTTCCACAGCTTCTGCCTTTCAAACTGATTGAGTTCCTCTTGCATAGCAATCACCCAATCAGCGTCATCTAGAGCTTCTTCCACCACTTTAGGTTCCATCTGGGAAAGGAACACTGAGTATAGACATTCATTCTCAGTGGCAATTTCAGCTCTAGCTTTTCCTCTAGTAGTCACTCCGGCTTCTGGATCACCAATAATTAGCTCGAACGGATGGTCCTTGTTCCAAGTGCGATCCCTAACAAATGTTCTTGATGATTCAGCTTGATCTTGTAAGTGAAGGTGACTTAGTCTAGAAGCACTTTCACTAGCTTCCCTTGAGCTAGTACTGGCTCCCCCTGAATGAGCTGCTCCCCCTGAGTGCATACTGACTCCCCCTGAGTTAGTACCAGGTCTAACGGAAGGTGATCCCTCAGCCCTAGTGTTTTGAATTTGCGAAACACTAGACTCTTGATTAATTTCATTATTTATCGTTGGATCACTACCCTGCACTACAGACTCAGGAACTGTATCCACTTCATCAATATCCATATTTTCAAATCTTAGGGAAGTGGGCTCACTATCTTCTTTTTGTATAGAAGGGAGCTTTGAGTCGTCGAATGTGACATTAAGGCTTTCAACCACCTTGCGATCATTAAGCACAAACACCCTGTACGCTGCTACTACTTCAAGAGAATATCCAATGAAAACCCCTTCATCTGCTTTGGCATCAAACTTTCCAAGTTGTGCATTGTCTCTTAACACAAAGCATTTGGCACCAAATACGTGAAAGTACTTGATAGATGGTTTTCGTTTATTCATCATGTAATACGGCGTCTCATTATGGTCCTTTATAATCAGGGTTCTGTTCTGTGTATAACAAGCCGTGCTAACTGCTTCAGCCCAAAAATATAAAGGAAGTTTTGACTCATACAGCATTGTCCTAGCTGCTTCAACCAGTGTCCTGTTCTTCCTTTCTACCACCCCATTCTGCTGCGGTGTTCTCGGTGCTGAATACTGTCGTCTGATCCCTTTAGATATGCAGAAATCCATTAACACTGAGTTCTTGAATTCTGTCCCATTGTCGGATCAGATAGTCTTCACAGTCAGACTTGCTACATTTTCAATTTCCAGTACATGTCTAATGATCTCATGTGGCACTTCCTCTTTCGATGTCACAAACTTCACCCATGTGTATTTGGAAAAGTCATCGACGATTACCAACGCATATCTTTTCCTTGACATTGACATAACATTAACGGGTCCAAACAAATCCATGTGAAGGAGTTGTAGGGGCTCGGTAATGCTATTCACTTGATTATCCTTATGCGAGGCTCTTTTTGATTTTCCCATCTCACATGCTTCGCAGACTCCATCTGGGGTGAACTCCATCTGCGGCAGCCCTCTCACCAATTCTCTCCTTACGAGATTATTCAATGCTTTAAAGTTCAGGTGAGATAATCTTTTATGCCATAGCCAACTTTCATCAGCAGAAGCCTTGCTGTAGAAACACGTGACTTCAGACTGATCAGCAGAATTCATGTCAGCTATGAACAAATTTGACTTCCTTACTCCTTTGAGAGCAAGGCTTCCATCCTTTTTGCTTCGAATCGAACAATCATGCTTCCCAAAGTTGACGTCAAAACCCCTGTCGGTGAACTGACTAACGCTGAGAAGATTATGTCGCAATCCTTCCACAAAAGATACGTCCTCAATGATAACATTTCCACAAACAATCTTGCCATATCCCCGAGTGTAACCTTTGCTGTTATCTCCAAAGGTAACCACGGAGCCGGCTCTCAACACCAAATCTGTTAGCAGGGACTTATTGCCGGTCATATGCCTCGATGCTCCACTGTCTAGCACCCATATGACTTTACTCTTTTCCTGTTCACTGCCCTGCAAATCCAGAAAGGTTAGGTGTTCTTCGGAACCCAATGATGTTTGGGCCCGACATCTATAATTTCCTTTTTCTTTTCAGATACAGAACGCTTTGCCTTGTTGCCATCAGGGGCATCCATCTTGACTTTGTCTTTTCCCTTATCAACCTTGACTGATTTGTCAGGTTTGGGAGCAGACTGGTCACTCCTAACTTTAGGAGGACTTGAAGTCTTAGCCTTTGACCCCGCATGCTTTTTCTTACTACTACTAGTTGTATGTTCAACAGATGCGCTAGCAGTATTCATTAAATTAAAATAAGCATGCATGATGTTTACAGCACATGGCATGCAATTTGGATTATTGCATTTGGCATGATTTGCATGCATGTTAGGCAAAGCAGTAGTTGCAGGCATGGTATTACAACCAACAGATTTTTCTTCCTCTACATAGAACGGGCAATAGTAAGACAAATGATCAGTTTGATTACAGATATAGCATGCCTTTCTAGCTCGTGTAGATGTAGATACAGATGCAGGTTCAGTTTTAACTGCCTTTACAGGTGCTTTCATTTGGTCTGACCCTGCTACCCATTGTTTATATAACACCGTCTTAGCCTCCTTGGTTCCTACACCTCTCTTAGCATAAGCAATCTTACTAGCTCTCTTAGAAGTTGTAGGTTCTACCACTTTTTCTTCTGAATCTCTTTCAATTTTAATCCCATGTTCAATTTTAGTAGCAACAGGATCTATGGTCCTAGGCTCAAAATGCTTAAAGATAGGTTTTCTAACATCCATTAAAACCTCAGGCACATTTTCTTTGACTAACACTGGCTCTAACAACTCAGCAGCTCTATTTTTCTTTTTCTGTGTGTAGTCAAGTCCTATGTTTACTTTTTCATTTTTACTCTTGCCTGCCAGTTTCATGTACATGTCCCTTTCTACGAAAACTTTATTAGCGGCTTCTTCAAAAGATTGACATGTTATTTTAAGCTCAGCTAATTCATTTTTAAGTTCTTCGTTAAGGTCTTCCCTAATCTTAAGCTTGTGTTCTAAAACGTCTACCTGATTCATTAACTGCCTTTCTTTACTTTCTCCTGATTCTAATTCCTCTACCCTGGCCTCGAGAAGTCTATTCTTAAGGGAGAGTTTAGCATTTTCCTCATTAACAGCAATTAGATTTAGTTGGAGATTGTACATATCTTTAGTCATGGCAGCTAATTCATTTTGGTACTCAGGAATAGACATTTCATTTACGGTTAGAATTGGTACCTCTGATTGTTCTGAAGATTTTGCCATTAAAGCGAAGTTGCATAGCTCCTGATCTTCATCTTCATCAGACTCGTCCCAACCCTTCCCTTCAGTCACAACATACGCCCGGCTTCCCTTCTGTTGCTTGCTAACCAAGGCATCATATTTCTTTTTCAGATCAGCATAGGATTCCTTGGGATGAACGTACTTGGGCTTCTTGCACTCTGTTGCGAAGTGCCCCAACTCATTGCAGTTGTAGCATCTGAACTTGTTCTTGTCTACCAGGTTAGGTCTGTAGCCACTACCGGATGTGCTACCTCGGCCACTGTAACTTCCCCGACCACTTACACTACTGCCTCTGCCGCTACTGCTGCCTCTTCGGCTGAAAGAACTACCAAATCGTCCTTTACCACTTCTTTGCTTCCTGAAGCTGATATGAGCAAATTCTCGAGCAATACAAGCATATGACTTGTCTTCTAATTTGTCCAGCTCTTCAAGGGTATAGTATTCATCCTCACTTTCTTCGGATGGATCTTCAATGTCTAATACCACCCTTTCAGGATTAGCAGTTTTCAATGAGACAGCTGCAAGTGCCTTTACAGCAGACTCTTCAGCTACAAGTCCAGACTCACTTACCGCTTTGTTTTCTCCACTATTATAGGATCTTCTTCTGTCATTTTGTTCCTGCTCCAGCTCGTAGGTCTTCAAAACACCATACAGCTTTTCGAGAGAAGTATTTTTCAAATCTCTTGACTCTCGAATGGCAGTGATCCTGTATTCCAGATGTTTAGGCAAATTCAATAGAAACTTGATATTTGAATCTGCTAGTGGATAGACTTTATCTCTTATACTCAGCTCGATAAGCAATTTACTGTAACGTTTGTAAACATCCGCTACGCTTTCTCCTCGTTCGCATCTGAACGATTCATATTCAGATATCAGAATGCGTTTGTGATTATCTCTAACTTCCTCGGTCCCCTCCATCACCACAGTCAGTTTATCCCACATGGCTTTAGCTGTTTTTAATCCCTTTATTTGAACATAGTACTCTGAGTTTAGGGATTCAATTATGACGTTGCGTAAGGATGCATCCATACCAACCAATTCTTTATCTGCGTCTGAAAACTCCATTTCCTCTTTAGGAACAGACCGGGATGGTATTAGTATCCCTCCTTTCATTCGCTCTGGCTCAATTCTCATGGGTATGTATGGACCGTTTTCCAATATTCTCAAGTATACCTTGTTTATTGATTCAAGGTAAGCTCTCATCCTTCCGGTCCATTCGTCATAATGTTGTGCATCAAACGGAGGTATCTTAAATCTGTGTGCGGCGGCCATTTTAATAAAATTTAAAATTAAGATAATACACTTTTCAAATTACAATAAATTGTATTTACTTGAAAAATTAATTATCTCACTTTAAATATCCAACACTCAATATCCAACGGATTTGGCACTTAAGATTCAAGCGAGTTAGTTTTAATCACAGGAACAATAGCAGGGTCCACAATTTTTCAAGTCCAAATAAAAAGGTGTCCACTTTCTAGTTGACAGAAGTTCGAAATTGTCCTTTTTGTTTAGTCAATCAGTTGATTCCAGTTTTGACCACAGAAAAATCCACAAAGCTCTAAAGTACAGTATTTTGGAATTTTGTACAAATATTCCTTACACCATGACTCAGAACTTTTTAGATCTACGACTTTTTCAAGAAGAAACAAATAAAAACTTTCGGCTCAAACTTCAAGAAAAAAAATAGATCTGGGATTTTCAAGAACCAACTCAAACAACACAATAGGATCTCTGTTAGATGTGTTTAACAGGGGCTCTGATACCAATTGTTAGGTCCAAAGTGTTGTAGAGGGGGGGTGAATACAACTGTTTAAAAAATAAAGAGAGAATAAACAATATGCAGGTAATAAATGATGACACGGAATTTCAAGAATATATCATTATATTCATTGATGGATTTGCTACAACATTTATAAAAGCATCATGATCAGTTGAACAATAAATACAGCAATTAAAGCTAAATTCAACCGATCCTCTCTCTCACTTTTTGTTTTACAGTAAATGCTCTCTCTTATAAAATTATCGTTGAAAATACAGAGATACAAGTTACTACTAAAATAAAAACAAAGTGCTGCTTTTATAATGTCATGTAGTCTTGATCTTGTCCTTTTTGTGTACGTGGCCCAATCAGGACTTTGACAACAAAAAGTATTTTCCCAACAACTCTGGATCAACCGTTCACAATAAGCCACTTGTCCCTTGAACATTAAATGTTACATTTCTACCCGCATCTCGATCTTCGCCTGGACCCATCTCGATCTCGATCTGTGAAAATCTCGATCTCGATCTGGGAGAATCTCGATCTCGATATATGAAGAACTCGATCTCGATCTGGGAGAATCTCGATCTCGATCTATCGCCTGGATCGAGATTTGCCTTTGCAGTGTTTTACTTCACTTGTAAATCTCGATCCGCATCTCGATCTGCTGTGGATCGACATTTGCCTTAGCAAATATGCACACATCCAATGTTGACCTTCTTTAGTGACTAATTGAGAATTAACCTTTATGAGCAAGTTTCCCTAGCTTCTTCAATTTCTTTTCCTCACTCAATTCAAATGAGATCTTCTATTACTGACATGAACTTGCCTCCAATGTCCTGACACTTGATGCAATGGTCTGGTTCATAAGTGACTAGTCTTGTAGGGGTTCTTGCTTCTGAATGTCAGTTCTCATTTGTTGATTAACCTTTACATTATCCAGATGTTGATATACATTACATGAAATCACTTTGGTCTTCTTGATACTTCTTTGACATTAATTTGATTCTCCATTAGATAAGTTAGGGCATGAGCAATACTGAGATTGAACTTCTTCTCACTTATGCATCCTTGATTAACCAAATTAGTTACTTGTAGTTACCAAGTATCATTACCATTTCTTCAGTTGATTGATTCCATGTGCTTCTTCCGTTTCTCTTGTTTTGCTGTTGTTTTATCTTTTACTTAGTTGAGTTACATAATAATTAAGTGTTACAAGTTAGTACACCTATGCCTTTCAGCATCACTAAGGTTTCAATTTTATCTAATTCTCCCCCTTAGTTCATGCAAGCTCCAATCCACCCTTGTGTCTTTAGATATCCTCTAAGTAACCTCCACAAGATAGGATTGACAGATCTCATTTCTTGTATCACCAAATTCTCCCCCTTAGTTGAGAATATCCTTTAAAACAATAAAAGTATCATCTACATCCAATCGAATAAGAAACTCTCCTCTAATTGAACATAAAATCCTCTTAGGCCTAAAAATTAATGTCTCCCCCTTTGAGATTGACAACAACATGAATTAATAGACCCAAAGGTAATATTTTGGACATTTCCACTAAGCTTCAGCTAGACTCTTCTTCAGCTTGTCTTCCAGAAAAGAATCTCTTCAACATTTCAGAGCTGGAAAATTCAGTAACAGGATTCAAGCATAGTAGCAAGGTTAGTGTTTGGTCTATGGTTTCCTCACTTCTACTACGTTCTGTTGGTGTTTACACTTTCAAGCGTAAGTGTTCCACTCATTTCTCTCCCTATTTCTCTCACTCAAGTGTATCACTCCCTCACTTTACTCAAGTGTTTCTCTCCCTTACTTGCACTCATTCCATTTATAGCAATTTGTACCTGCAAGTAAATCCATGCTAGTCTCACCAAGATATTATGGATCGTTGATTGTTGCATGTTGTCGATCACTAAAGATCTAGGTTTTGAGATGGAATCTCAGACAGGGTTTCAGTTAGGCCGTCAACCAACTCACCATGAGCAAATCCATGCACACGTGGTTCGTCGTCGAGGAGTAAACCTTCTGAAATTGGAATCTCCTCCATTCCAGGAGTGACTGAAATCCCAACACCCTGATCCTCAAACGACTCATCAAATTGGTAAACCAACTGAATCATAGTCTACGAGTTGTTGCTCAGCTACTTTCAACATCAACAATCTCCCCATATGCAAATCCATGCACTGGATCATTGAATGTGGTATGCGTACTAGCAGCTATCTAAGCATCAACCGACTCCCCATATACAAATCCATGCACTGGATCGTTGACGGTGATATGCCTTTAAGTTTTGAGTGATCCATGTATTCCAGAATTTGAATTCCTGGGAGAGTAGACGTGTACAAACGTCTCTCTCAATCACCTGTGAAGATGAATTAACTCAGTATTTTCAGTCATGGAAAACTGTTAGTGATTGCCTCTCAACATCAACAGATTGCTCTGCGGATGTGAAATCCCGTTAGGGAACTAGGACTGTTCCTCCTAGGAAGGTTGACAAGGATTCTAGTATATGGCAAGAAATCCAAGTTTCCCTCAAACTCCTGTGAAGGTGGCTCAACAACTTCATTCACCATGAATGGTAAACAAAGAAGTTTAGGGGTTTTACCTATACCTCACAATGTGCACTTCTTGCAATGTGTCCTCACAATTGTAAGTCCCAAGAGAGGCTAGAGAAATGTTAGGTCCTATAACATCCCTTAGAAGCAAAAACTTTAGGATTACCATCAGCGTGAATGCTTTTGGTGTGCTTGACTCATTACAAGGTGCTCTGGCTGACGAGCGAATTTTCAATGAAATCACCCTGTTGAGAGAGTTCATTCAGAAACGGTTGAATTGCCTTTTCAGCTCTGCATCCTTTTGAGAGAATACAGATGAGCTACAGATACCTCAATTTGTATACTTCTTTTCTTCTCGAGAGGTAGAGCTGTGGGTGCACTTCCGACACATCCTTATTTGCTGCATCAAGTGCAGTTTCTCCCTTAACAACCGCTAATCTACATAAGTTCCTTATATCACCAAGGGTTGAAAGTTTGAATTAGAATGATAGTGTTTGGTACTAAGGCCTTGGTTAGAAATTGATGGATTATTCAACTTCTAGACCTTCCCCTATAGCCACTAAGGCCAAGCCATTACGGCTAAATAGATAGAGTTGATCAGAGCTATATAAAATTTGGTAGAGTATGATTAAACTTATTCTCTATTCCTTCTCAGAAATATAGCATCGGAGCAAAAGTGTGGGAATTAATAAAGAATAGGTAAAAGAATTAATAAAGAATAGGTAAAAGAATATTAAGCCAAATTTCATAAACTCATAATTTTGAAAAAAAAGTTTAACAGATTAACAAAAGTGTTCTTTTGAATTTCTCTTAGACAAATGTCCAATTGAAATTCAACTCTTTTAACAAAAACATTTTGATTAATAACTCAAATCTATTTCATCTTGCTCACTGTATGTTTTCAGAAATTGTTTTGCAATTCATTCTTATCAGATACTATCTCCGACTTAAAACATAAATCATTTAAAAAAAATCGAATGAATGCTTTAGTCATACAGTCCAAAGCACTAATCCCAAAGCAAACAACCATTGTTTTAATACTACAGGTCAATGTGAAACAGACATTAACAAGAGTTTTGAAAAACGTTTTACCAATGATTGATACCTCAAGATCAAAACAATTTACTCAAATAAAATAGCCTGATACCATGCAACCTAAGTTATAAGTTATCAAGTAACTTTATTTAAACAAATCGTGGAGAGAAAACAGTTTTCATTACAAAACATTTAGAGAGAGAGAGGATATATCATTTTGAAATCGAAAGATAATCCTCAAGAAATGTTCTCTTTCAAAGGGAACTTTTAGTGGCTTTTCATTCTCTGGCAAATGAATGCATGTTTAGATAAAACATTTTTCACAAGAAATAGACAAGAAATTTCTTTATGCATTCAAGTTCTAAAGAATGAAAAACATATGTTAATACTAATGAATTATCAAAGATATGAATGACAAGACATTCAAAAGTACTAACATCATTCAATCATTTTGTAATAAAGTGCATCTTACTACAAAACAATCAAGCACATAAGATACTTACATTATGCTAGACAATTACCATTTGTCGCTTGAAACAAACACATTTTGCAATATAGATCATGGTAATTCTAAAGCATAAAACATAAGCATCCGCTAAACACTGAACATACATTGACCGAATGATAGCATTTAACTTCTTACACTACATCTCAACAATTATCACATAAGCATATTGAAAATACTCATGACAATCAGAATGTATGTAAGCTCGAGGTACTAGTTGCATCAGAGATCAAATACCTTTAAATATTAATGCTAAAATTTATGATCTTTGACAACCCCTCGCGATGTAGTAAATTACTTTCAATATTAGTGTTTTTGAAATAATCTTTTTGTCACTTAGTGCAGAAATTCTAAGTGGCATCACTAATATCAAAAGAATGACAACTAATATTAATGGATTTTGCAAAAGACATGAATTACATCACTTAAACTACATATTAAGTGGTTCCATTAATATTAGCATTAAACAATTAAAAGTAAATAAAATTACAATTAATTAATATATACAAATACTTATGCTGAAACATTTGATACATATAGCATGAATAACATATGACAGCACAAAGTACGAGATCCTGGATATAAATTGACTATACAAAGAGATGCTACAATGTTAGGTCCCTAGGTCCCGGGTGATCATAGGTAATCTCATAATGATAATATTGAGTCCTGGGTGGTCACACGCCAAACATTAATCAGTTCCTAGAGATCGTAGACATCTAAATAGCATGAACACTCTCTATAAACTTTACATTTAAATAAATCAACATTAGACTAGAGTGACATACCTTAGTCAATAGAGCTTTTACTGGTGTATGATCGTTGAATGAACAATTACTCCTCTTTGCCCTAGCGATCGAACGTTTACTCCTTTCGAGATCGAACGTTTACTCATTTTGGACAGGAATAACTTTTCAGCTACCAGTTAACATTGTTCCTCGAAACAATACCACGCTCATCCAGACGGAAACTGCATTACCTTCAGCACCCAAATATTTCCTTGTAGATATTGGTCTTTGCAGCAGCTTCACTAAACTCAGCACTTTAGAAACCAGTAGTCTTGACACTAGCAGAGTAGAACCCAAAAAAAACTCTGAACAACCCTTCAGCTTCTGTATCAATACCAAGTCTTCATGTGGATTGATTCCTTGAGCTAAGTGTATCTGCCTCTGGTTTAATTGAGTTAGTTCCTTGATTCGAACCCTCCTCAAACTTGATTAGTTAGTGCATCTTCAGTCTTCATTGAATTCACTCATAAAAACCAATGAAATACACTTATACAGGCACGACCAATCACTACTCTACTACCCAGATTCATCAAGAACTGACTCTAGGAAATGTTGTTACACAAAACCCTTTGTCATGACAGATGTGTCCTTAATGTTTCCTTAGATTTTCAGTGGGTAGAGTAGACTTCTTCAAATATGATTGAGATCATCTTGCATTATCTTTAAATTGACAATTTCCTTTCTAATATGCAATCACTCAATCTGGATCACTCAGTGTTCCTAAGAATCTCAACTCTTACTCAATGAGCGCTGCTAGCCTTTGAACATCAAACACGACTAGTTGATCAAACACGACTAGTTGATCTAAATTGACTATACAAAGAGATGCTACATTGTTAGGTCCCTAGGTCCCGGGTGATCATAGGCCAAACATTAATCAGTTCCTAGAGATCGTAGACATCTAAATAGCATGAACACTCTCTATAATCATTACATTAAAATAAATCAATATTAGACTAGAGTGACATACCTTAGTCAATAGAGCTTTTACTGGTGTATGATCGTTGAATGAACAATTACTCCTCTTTGCCCTAGAGATCGAACGTTTACTCCTTTCGAGATCGAACGTTTACTCCATTTGGACAGGAATAACTTTTCAGCTACCAGTTAACATTGTTCCTTGAAACAATACCACGCTCATCCAGACGGAAACTGTATTACCTTCAACACCCAAATATTTCCTTGTAGATATTGGTCTTGGCAGCAGCTTCACTAAACTCAGCACTTTAGAAACCAGTAGTCCTGACACTAGCTGAGTAGAACCTTCAAAAACTTTGAACTACCCTTCAGTTTCTGTATCAATACCAAGTCTTCATGTGGATTGATTACTTGTGCTAAGTGTATCTGCCTCTGGTTCAATTGAGTTAGTTCCTTGATTCGAACCCTACTCAATCTTGATTAGTTAGTGCATCTTCAATCTTCATTGAATTCACTCAGAAAAACCAATGAAATACTTTTATACATGCACGACACTACCAATCACTACTCTACTACCTAGATTCATCAAGAACTGACTCTAGGAAATGTTGTTACACAAAACCCTTTGTCATGACAGATGTGTCCTTAATGTTTCCTTAGATATTCAGTGGGTAGAGTAGACTTCTTCAAATATGATTGAGATCATCTTGCATTATCTTTAAATTGACAATTTCATTTCTAATATGCAATCACTCAATCTGGATCACTCAGTGTTCCTAAGAATCTCAACTCTTACTCAATCAACACTGCTAGCCTTTGAACATCAAACATGACTAGTTGATCCAACTTACTGATGCTCCCCCTGTGATGCTGCTTGCAGCTTTTCTTCATCTGGTGTCATCTGATCTTGAGCCCTAAACAGGATGTCAACCTTTAGAAATTCAGAGCTAAAATCAAACGAATGCTAGGGAGCTTGATGATGATATTCACTGCATCTAGATCATCTTAAATCAATCACATACTCTGTGTAAGCTCTTAACTCCAAATAAGATAGCCTTTCATCACACCATGTGACTTCAGGCATGATTAATCTTACTTGATGTCTTCTCTTTACATTTGCTGATTAGACTTGCTGTGTCAACTGATTCAGCCGTAGTGAATAGGAAACCTTAACTCTATCCATTATCCTTGTAATTCCACTCAAGGTCTGGATTTCCCTATCAACTCCTCCATTTGGTCATGAAGTCCGGAAACTGAACTTTACTCTAGAATACTCCTTTCAGTGCAGACATAACATAGAACTTCATTCGTCAACAAATTCCATTACCTGCCCTCAAAGTGTTCTTACAGCAATCTGCCTAATCCTTTGAATGTGATTAATCACTGAGATGCTTCATCTATCGAATGCACGAACAAACACCAAAACTAAACAGGGTAGTCTTTGACTTGACTTCCCTTCAACTGACATACTTCACTAATGTCTTTCTTAAAAGAATTTCATTAGAATTAGTCCTTTCTCACAAACTTCATCTTTACCGTCGAATTCGTTATCTTGATAAACCAAGTATTAGTTGATAAACCAAGTGTGAGAGCATCACTTGTTGTTGCAGCTAACTCCATTCTGATAAACTTCAACGAATAGTTGACTTCATCATAAGCATTACATTTCGTGTCAGCAATAACCTCACTTCCAGTAGAGTGAGCTTCTATTTCTCTTGACCCCGATCAACACTGTTCATCCTCGAACTGATATTAGAAAACCCTTCGCAAAGAATTCCCTAGGTCTTCCTTAATATTGTGCTTCAGATCATTCAAGAAAAATAGGTAATCTTGCTTAACCATTTGAATACCAAAGCAAAAGTAGTTACATGCCTCGAACATGAAAATGTCAGAGATATATAACTTGTACATGTGGAAAGATACTCTGCATTCACAAATGATTAAAACACGTGGTCCTCAATTTGATTGAGTCCAAGGGTTAAAGATATTTCTAAACATAGTTAACAACAAAGCATTCAAGTTCAACATGCTCATTCTTATCTTACTGATCACTCCTCATCTATATCAGCCTTAACAAGTAGTCTTGGCTATGAGCTCAGTGATCCCAACCTAACTTAAGGTGGACTAGCAGTCTATAAGAATCATGTCGTACATATATGTAGTCATAGAAGAATCAATCACTCAGATTCCTAATTCTTCTAAATCACCTTTGTTGTTCACTTTAATATTATATTATCTCTAATTATCTGAGTCAATTTAAATTTAAAAATTTAATTCATGGTTTATTATACTGACCCCTAGGCAATTCCCAAATTAGAAAGAAACTCGTCTTAACAAGCACATGATCAAATATATCATTTAATACAACCATGCGAGTATAAACAGATTATAGACAATGTAAACATCAAGGCACTTAGCATGCAACAAATACTCTTTCCAGTAAATGTACCCCTACAAATACCTAAGACTCTATATGCTAACATGATCAATTTCGTAAAGCAAGCATTAAATCACACAGGATCTAATCATGAAATCAAATACTGATAAACAAGCAACACTAATAAACTAGCATAAGTTATCTAATTTATATAGAAATCAAGGTGAGACATGCATTACATCAAACTTATAATATAATGCAGTTCAGCACTTAATACTCTATAATTGAATTAAACAAGTATAAACTAGTTAGAAAGTATACCTGAGCGATGCTTAGCATTCCATCTCGAGTGATAATCAATTGATCCAAATCAATTTCCATTCTACTGACACTCATGGAAGTATCCTTGCATTTGACCTCAATAACCAATGATGTTCCTGCTTCAACCCAAACTGATACCTGATATGTGTAGCAATAACCCCTTGATTATCATATGTCAGTGATAATCACACCTTGTGTATTTCTGCCACTGATGTCCTTTAACCAAATCTTCAATTGTTGGTTTGGTTCTTTGACCGATAAGCTGAATTCCTTTTCAAAATCCCAAATTCTTCAGATATTGATTCGAAAACCACTGATCGAAGACTCTTCCCTAAATGAACTAATCCCCTTTCAATAACCAAATGATCCACTGAGTAGACCGATGTAGAAATACATCTCCAATGGTAAGATCAGGTCTCAACTCCATTAGAATGTTTTTTAGTCTGTTCGTTTGTCCTCAACGAATGAAGAATCAACTCCTGTTGATTCGTTTAATAAAACATTTTGTTCAAACAGAAGTATTTAATTTTTTAGAAATTTAAATAATCAAAATAAATTGAAAATGCATTTTTTTTATATAAGTAATAATAAATTTCTCAATTTCAAATTATAAATAAAATAAAATAATTCGAAAAGAAAGTTTTGATATAGAGATAACAAATTTTTCAAGGTATATTAAATAATCCTGAAAAAGAAATTATTTCAAATCAAAATTAATTTTCAAAGAATTTTATAGAATTTATAATCCAAAACAGTTTTAATTATAATTAAAATAAAACAGATTGAAAATATAAGTTTGATATAAAAATAATAAATTTTCAAGTCATCTAAGATATTCTTGAAAATAAATTATTTCAACCAAAATGATTTTCTAAAAAGTTTTATGAGATTTATAATTAAAACTTCCAAGCTTAAATTATAATTAAAATAAAACAACTTGAAAAAATAATTTTGAAATAGAAATACTAAATTTTTAAAACATTTAAAATGTTTATGAAAATAAATTATTTCAATTCAAAAAAAATATTTTCCAAAGAGTTTTATAAAATTTGTAATTAAAGTTTTATGAAAAATAAATTATTAAACCTCAAAAATAATTCTCAATATACTTTTAAGAATATTAAACTCAAAAGAAATTAAATTGGATTTTAAGATTAATTTTAGTTTTTAAATTAATTAAATTCTTAACGAAGAATATTAGAAATATAAAATATTTGACTATAAAATTTAAAAGAAAATAAAATATTTTCCAAGATGTAAAATAAACTTGAAAAATAAATTATTTAAATTTAAAAATTATTTCCAAAATATTTTAAATAATTAAATTCAAATTTAATTATTAAACTAAAAATAATTTGAGAGAAAAATAATTTTTGTTTTAAATAAAAGTTAAGCTATGTAGCCATGTGTCATGTTGAAACAGCCCACCAAGTAGAACTTCTACATAGGAATGTTCTACATAGACTCTATCTCGAACACCAAGTAGAACTTTTACATAGAAATGTTCTACATAGACTCTATCTCGAACACCAAGTAGAACTTCTACATAGGAATGTTCTACATAGACTCTATCTCGAACACCAAGTAGAACTTCTACATAGGAATGTTCTACAAAGATTCTATCTCGAACACCAAGTAGAACTTCTACATAGAAATGTTCTACATAGACTCTATCTAGAACATTAAGTAGAACTTCTGACTTAGAAAATATTTCCAACTCCAGAATTTCTACTTAGGTTCTATCTAGAACATTAAGTAGAACTTCTAGATAGGAATTTCTACTTAGGCTCTATCTAGAACATTAAGTAGAACTTCTGACTTAGAAAATATTTCCAACTCCAGAATTTCTACTTAGGTTCTATCTAGAACATTAAGTAGAACTTCTACATAGGAATTTCTACTTAGGCTCTATCTAGAACATTAAGTAGAACTTCTGACTTAGAAAATATTTCCAACTCCAGAATTTCTACTTAGGTTCTATCTAGAACATTAAGTAGAACTTCTAGATAGGAATTTCTACTTAGGCTCTATCTAGAACATTAAGTAGAACTTCTGACTTAGAAAATATTTCCAACTCCAGAATTTCTACTTAGGCTCTATCTAGAACATTAAGTAGAACTTCTACATAGGAATTTCTACTTAGGAATGTTCTACTTGGCTATCTAGAACATTTTGTACTTAGAAAAATTCTGGGTTTCAACAAAAAATTCTGGATGCCCAGTGAACCAATCGTACCCTATTTAATCTCAAAAATAAAAATAGATCCAATCGATTTGTATGTCAATCGAGTAGCTCTGATACCAATTGTTGGGTCCCGGAGATCGTAGAGGGGGGGTGAATACGATTCCCAATTGAAAATATGACTATTAATTATTTTTGGGACAACATAAAAATTACTTTGGTTCAAACCCGGGTACTGTTCATCATCTTCTTCAACCTCAAGAACACCATTAAAATAACCAAGATAATGAATGGTAAATCATCCAAAACACACAACACAACAAGATCCAAGAATATAACTTTATATTCATTGAAGTGGGGTAGATGCTACAAACAAGTTCAAGAACATAAGCTCAAGAACACAACAAAAAAGTGATTTTTGTCTCCTCTAAAACTATTACATTTTGTAGATCTAGGAGACAAAAATCAGCCCTATCTTCTATACAAGATTTAACAAGTGTTTTCAATAGAAGAATAGAGGAGTGGTATAGATAAAGAAAATCATGGCTCCAAAATATTCAAAATCTAGTTCGGCCATGGGGGAGAGAAAAATAATTTTTCTCTCTCTCCCCTTTTCTTTTTACATCCGAATGCACACATCCACTACTCTAAGATGGAGACTTGAGTGTTTTTCTTTTTATATTGAAAAAGGTATTGCTTTTTGCTTTTCCACCTTTTACTCTTGTCCACTCAAATCATATCTTCAAAGTCATGTGCCAAGCATGCCTTTGGAAATATTTAATGTAAGAGTAATCTTTAATAAATATATAAAATATAAATAAAGAATATCTTTATTTATAAAATATATAAATAATTAAATAAATACTTTATTTAATTAAATTAAATATTTCCATTCCACTCTTCAATTTGTGTAGACTTCCTTATCCAAATACTTGGCCCCGTATACGTGACTCCACCACGTCCAAGTATTTGGCCTTTTAATTTGTGAAGCTTTAGTAAGATCCAATCAGGTTGTGCCGTCTGTCCCTTATCCATTAGGCTGACATTTCTCCAACACTGATTTACCAGCTTTGTTGATCCTCCACATGACTTAAGAAAACCAACAACTTTAGAATGATTAAAACCATATTAACCGACGAGAGCTTGCCTCCAATGTCCTGACACTTGATGCAACGGTCTGGTTCATAAGTGACTAGTCTTGATAGGGGCTCTTGATTCCGAACATGATTCCACATTCTTCTTTGCAAACCTTACTTGTTGCTTCGATTGTAATGCACTAAAATCGTCAAAGACTAAGACAATCTTCTGTAGCTTCCACATCCTTGAATAGATGTCAACATCTTTTATTCTCCACTGAGGCCTGAACATGTTAATGAACTTCTTCCAGTGAGCTTCAAGTCTGTAGATGATCCTTTGATACTTTGTCTTAACTGAACTCTGTGATCCAAGATTTCTGTGCACCTGCATATTATTACATGTCCTGTTCTATTGTTGAGTTATCATCAACCATTACATAGAGATTACATTTTAGCATTTCTAGTACACATGAAAGTGCAGTGAGTTACTTCCCTTCACTCCTATCTCCCCTTTCAATTATGTTTAAGTGATTATGGTATATCATCATATACCTCCCACTATTTTTATCAAACTAATAGCCCTTACTATTAATTTGGAAAGTATATCCCATAATTCTTTCTAGTGAGCCAAGATCCATATTTCGTCATGTCCTAAGTCAACCACTGGAAGTCCTTAGAAAATGATTATTTAGGTAGACAACAGTTGTCAATTATATCATATATAATTCTTGGATAGTTTGGTGAACAACGATTGATCTTATCTATCTAATAGACTTTTAACCAAACTCTATGCTTCTAAGTTCATAATAGTTGAATATAACCGTTTATTTTCACTTATTATGATGACTCAGTTAAGTTAGACCCAATGATACAACGGCCGAATATAACCGTTTATATTCGTCGCATCTCACCACGATAGATAGGAGTCCCCTGCCACTGACAGTCCTTCCCCTTATCGATCTAGGATTCGATGAGTGTTCATTCATTGGAAAGCATCCGATTAAAACTTAATATTTTGTTAAGGGGTTTTAAAAAATTTATAACGATCATGATCACATCATAAAGAGATCCTCAATTTTTCCTTGAACCAAATATTTCAAATCGACATCTTAAATTGTTCATTTCCCAGGTAGATGGAGGATACCAATGGTCACACTTAAAACCCATCAGCCTTACGAATACGCATATCCGCTTTTGTCAGAAAATCCCAATTATAGATATCAAAAATCCATATTTAATTCCGTGTTTTAAAAATCCATATTTCATAAACACAAGAATCTCATGATCGTTTGTTAATTTTAAAATCTTGAATCGTTACAGATTTTATCTTGTTTAAGCAAACATGACATGGGTGTCGTATCTAATACATACATGATTAATCAATATTAAGCATGCATCTCAATTATATCTACGCATACATACCAATACATGCAATCATATACATATATGTAATGTGAGTAAATTAAACGTGTTTGGTTATGGCCCTGTTGGGTCCCGGAGATCGTAGAGGGGGGGTGAATACGATTCCCAAATTAAAATGACTATTAATAATTTTTGGGACAACATAAAAATTACTTTGATTCAAACCCGGGTATTGTTCATCATGTTCTTCAACCTCAACAACACCATTAAAATAACCAAGAAAATGAACGGTAAATCATCCAAAACACACAACACAACAAGATCCAAGAATATAACTTTATATTCATTGAAGTGGGGTAGATGCTACAACAAGTTCAAGAACAAAAGCTCAAGAACACAACAAAGAAATGATTTTTGGCTCCTCTAAAAATATTACAAATTCTAGATCTAGGAGACAAAAATCAAACCTATCTTCTAAACAAGATTTAGCAATGTTTACAATAGAAGAATAGATGAGTGGTGAAACAAAGAAATTCATGGCCCCATAATATTCAAGATATGGAGTATGGCCATGGGGTAATTTTCTCTCTCTCTCTCCCCATTTTTTTCTTCCGAATACTACTGCATATGTTGTAATGAAGATGAGGACTTGGTTTCTTTTAGTATATTCAAAAAGATGTTGCTTTTTTACTTTTCCACCTTTTACTCTTGTCCACTCAAATCTTTTCTTCAAAGTCATGTGCCAAGCATGCCTTTGGAAATATTTAATGTAAAAGTAATATTTAATAAATATATAAAATATAAATAAAGAATATCTTTATTTATAAAATATATAAATAATTAAATAAATACTTTATTTAATTAAATTAAATATTTTCATTCCACTCTTCAATTTGTGTAGACTTCCTTATCCAAATACTTGGCCCCGTATACGTGACTCCACCACGTCCAAGTATTTGGCCTTCTAATCTGTGAAGCTTTAGTAAGATCCAATCAGGTTGTGCCGTCTGTCTCTTATCCATTAGGCTGACATTTCTCCAACACTGATTTACCACCTTTGTTGATCCTCCACATGACTCAAGAAAACCAACAACTTTAGAATGATTAAAATCATATTAACCGACGAGAGCTTGCCTCCAATGTCCTGACACTTGATGCAACGGTCTGGTTCATAAGTGACTAGTCTTGATAGGGGCTCTTGATTCCGAACATGATTCTACATTCTTCTTTGCAAACCTTACTTGTTGCTTCGATTGTAATGCACTAAAATCGTCATAGACTAAGACAATCTTCTGTAGCTTCCACATCCTTGAATAGATGTCAACATCTTTTATTCTCCACTGAGGCATGAACATGTTAATGAACTTCTTCCAGTGGGCTTCAAGTCTGTAGATGATCCTTTGATACTTTGTCTTAATTGAACTCTGTGATCCAAGATTTCTGTGCACCTGCATATTATTACATGTCCTGTTCTATTGTTGAGTTATCATCAACCATTATATAGAGATTACATTTAGCATTTCTAGTACACATGAAAGTGCAGTGAGTTACTTCCCTTCACTCCTATCTCCCCTTTCAATCTCCCCCTATTTGGTTGATATGTAATAGCAATCAAATACTATTTCCCTTTACAATCTCCCCCAAAAGCAATTAAATAAAATTAACTACTAGAGGATAACTCAACTAACATACAAGAAACAATTAAAGTATTGGACATGATAATAATATACAAAAGGTTCTGGAAAGATATAATCAGTTAAATCCAGATTTCCTGAGTTGCTGAAAATGAATGATGAATTTCTGAATTTCATTTTCCTTTAGCTTTCTCCACTTCAATGTTCTTCAAAGATGGGGTTCTTTCAATAAAGAAACAAATCATTAGTAAAGACTTCTGAACAATCATTCTTGTTCATCTTGCAATTCGAACTAGAACATACAGCTCTCTATGTTCCCCATAAGAGGTCAACTCATTCTCCCCTTAAGGTTGTTCTCTCTTGGAATGAAAGTCACTTCCTCTTTTTCTTCAGGATGTTCTATTTCCAGGAAACATATTTTTCTTTCTTCCCTGCACTATTCCACTGACTTCATCTATCACTGAAACAAGAAATAGAACACACTTGGACACTTCTCAGATGCCCCTTGAAAATCTCCTTCACATTCTTCTTTACCCAGAAAACTTCTACTTAGCAAAAACTCCCCCTGAGTTGATACTCTTCAAAGAAATCTTCATTTTCATTCACTGATCGTGCTAGAAAGAATTCTTCTGCCAAACCTCTCCTAAGAATGTTTCAAGGACAGATCTTCAAACTAATAGAGCAAAATCCCTTAGATATCTTTTCAGAATAAGATATAGCATTGCAAACCAAGATGTTAAGATTCTCCATAACTTCTTCCCAAGTGACAAAAAGTAACTTCTCCACTTCAGTCAAAAAATTAGTTAAATCTACAACACCTTTAGGGATTGGGCTCCAACCTTAAGTAGAATATTCTACTTAATGTTCTAGATAGAACCTAAGTAGAACATTTCTATGTAGAATATTCTACTTAATGTTCTAGATAGAACCTAAGTAGAAATTCTGGAGTTAGAAATATTTTCTAAGTCAGAAGTTCTACTTAATGTTCTAGATAGAACCTAAGTAGAAATTCTGGAGTTAGAAATATTTTCTAAGTCAGAAGTTCTACTTAATGTTCTAGATAGAACCTAAGTAGAACATTTCTATGTAGAATATTCTACTTAATGTTCTAGATAGAACCTAAGTAGAAATTCTGGAGTAGAAATATTTTCTAAGTCAGAAGTTCTACTTAATGTTCTAGATAGAACCTAAGTAGAACATTTCTATGTAGAATATTCTACTTAATGTTCTAGATAGAACTTAAGTAGAAATTCTGGAGTTAGAAATATTTTCTAAGTCAGAAGTTCTACTTAATGTTCTAGATAGAGCCTATGTAGAACATTCCTATGTAGAAGTTCTACTTGGTGTTCGAGATAGAGTCTATGTAGAACATTCCTATGTAGAAGTTCTACTTGGTGTTCGAGATAGAGTCTATGTAGAACATTCCTATGTAGAAGTTCTACTTAGAGGGCTGTTTCAACATGACACATGGCTACATAGTTTAACTTTTATTTAAAACAAAAATTGTTTTTCTCTCAAATTGTTTTTAGTTTAATAATTAATTTAATAATTAAATTTGAATTTAATTATATAAAATATTTTGAAAATAATTTTTAAATTTAAATAATTTATTTTTCAAGTTTATCTTACATCTTGGAAAATATTTTATTTTCTTTTAAATTTTAGAATCAAATATTTTATATTTTTAATATTCTTAGTTAAGAATTTTATTAATTTGAAAACTAAAATTAATCTTAAAATCCAATTTAATTTCTTTTGAGTTTAATATTCTTAAAAGTATTTTGAGAATTATTTTTGAGGATTAATAATTTATTTTTCATAAAACTTAAATTATAAATTTTATAAAACTCTTTGGAAAATATTTTTGGATTGAAATAATTTATTTTCATGAACATTTTAAATGTTTTGAGAATTTAGTATTTCTATTTCAAAATTATGGTTTCGAGTTGTTTTATTTTAATTATAATTTAAGCTTGGAAGTTTTAATTATAAATCTCATAAAACTTTTTGGAAAATCATTTTGGTTGAAATAATTTATTTTCAAGAATATCTAAGATGACTTGAAAATTTATTAATTTTATATCAAACTTATATTTTCAATCTGTTTTATTTTAATTATAATTGAAACTGTTTTGGATTATAAATTCTATAAAATTCTTTGGAAATTAATTTTGATTTGAAATAATTTCTTTTTCAGGATTATTTAATATACCTTGAAAATTTTGTTATCTCTATATCAAAACTTTCTTTTCGAATTTTATTTTATTTATAATTTAAAATTGAGAAATTTATTATTATTTATCAAAAATGCATTTTCAATTCATTTTGATTATTTAAATTCCTAAAAAAATTAAATACTTCTGTTTGAACAAAATGTTTTATTAAACGAAACAACAGGAGTTGATTCTTCGTTCGTTGAGGGCAAACGAACTGACTGAAGAACATTCTAATGGAGTTGAGACCTGATCTTACCATTGGAGATGTATTTCTACATCGGTCTACTCAGTGGATCATTTGGTTATTGAAAGGGGATTAGTTCATTTAGGGAAAAGTCTTCGATCAGTGGTTTTTGAATCAATATCTGAAGAATTCGGGATTTTGAAAAGGAATTCAGTTTATCGGTCAAAGAACCAAAACAACAATTGAAGATTTGGTTAAAGGACATCAGTGGCAGAAATACACAAGGTTTGATTATCACTGACACATGATAATCAAGGGGTTATTGCTACACATACAAAAAGAGTGATCTTTTCAAGCAGAACATGAGACATTCTATGTCGGGGTCTTTAAGCAGAACAATCAGGTATCAGTTTGGGTTGAAGCAGGAACATCATTGGTTATTGAGGTCAAATGCAAGGATACTTCCATGAGTGTCAGTAGAATGGAAATTGATTTGGATCAATTGATTATCACTCGAGATGGAATGCTAAGCATCGCTCAGGTATACTTTCTAACTAGTTTATACTTGTTTGATTCAATTATAGAGTATTAAGTGCTGAACTGCATTATATTATAAGTTTGATGTAATGCATGTCTCACCTTGATTTCTATATAAATTAGATAACTTATGCTAGTTTGTTAGTGTTGCTTGTTTATCAGTATTTGACTTCATGATTAGATCTTTTGTGATTTAATGCTTGCTTTACGATAATTGATCATGTTAGCATATAGAGTCTTAGGTATTTGTAGGGGTACATTTACCGGAAAGAGTATTTGCTGCATGCTAAGTTCCTTGATGTTTACATTGTCTATAATCTGTTTATACTCGCATGGTTGTATTAAATGTTATATCTGATCATGTGCTTGTTAAGATGAGTTTGTTTCTAATTTGGGAATTACCTAGGGGTCAGTATAATAAACCATGAATCAAATTTTTTTAAATTTAAACTGACTCAGGTAATTAGAGATAATATAATGTTAAAGTGAACAACAAAGGTGATTTAGAAGAATTAGGAATCTGAGTGATTGATTCTTCTATGACTACATATATGTACGACATGATTCTTATAGACTGCTAGTCCACCTTAAGTTAGGTTGGGATCACTGAGCTCATAGCCAAGACTACTTGTTAAGGCTGATATAGATGAGGAGTGATCAGTCAGATAAGAATGAGCATGTTGAACTTGAATGCTTTGTTGTTAACTATGTTTAGAAATATCTCTAACCCTTGGACTCAATCAAATTGAGGACCACGTGTCTTAATCATTTGTGAATGCAGAGTATCTTTCAACATGTACAAGTTATATATCTCTGACATTTTCATGTTCGAGGCATGTAACTACTTTTGCTTTGGTATTCAAATGGTTAAGCAAGGTTACCTATTTTTCTTGAATGATCTGAAGCACAATATTAAGAAAGACCTAGGGGATTCTTTGTGAAGGGTTTCCTAATATCAGTTTGACGATGAACAGTATTGATCGGGGTCAAGAGAAATAGAAGCTCACTCTACTGG
The DNA here is from genome assembly GCA_028671895.1 of Oenanthe sinensis. Lineage (NCBI taxonomy): Eukaryota > Viridiplantae > Streptophyta > Magnoliopsida > Apiales > Apiaceae > Oenanthe > Oenanthe sinensis. Next base: position 27,839,479 of record CM053806.1, read on the forward strand.
AAGTGAGGTTACTGCTGACACGAAATGTAATGCTTATGATGAAGTCAACTATTCGTTGAAGTTTATCAGAATGGAGTTAGCTGCAACAACAAGTGATGCTCTCACACTTGGTTTATCAACTAATACTTGGTTTATCAAGATAACGGATTCGACGGTAAAGATGAAGTTGGTGAGAAAGGACTACTTCTAATGAAATTCTTTTAAGAAGGACATTAGTGAAGTATGTCAGTTGAAGGGAAGTCAAGTCAAAGGCTACCCTGTTTAGTGTTGGTGTTTGTTCATGCATTCGATAGATGAAGCGTCTCAGTGATTAATCACATTCAAAGGATTAGGCACATTGCTGTAAGAACACTTTGAGGGCAGGTAATGGAATTCGTTGACGAACGAAGTTCTATGTTATGTCTGCACTGAAAGGAGTATTCTAGAGTAAAGTTCAGTTTCCGGACTTCATGACCAAATGGAGGAGTTAATAGGGAAATCCAAACCTTGAGTGGAATTACAAGGATAATGGATAGAGTTAAGGTTTCCTATTCACTACGGCTGAATCAGTTGACACAGCAAGTCTAATCAGCAAATGTAAAGAGAAGACATCAAGTAAGATTAATCATGCCCGAAGTCACATGGTGTGATGGAAGGCTATCTTATTTGGAGTTAAGAGCTTACACAGAGTCTGTGATTGATTTAAGATGATCTAGATGCAGTGAACATCATCATCAAGCTCCCTAGCATTCGTTTGATTTTAGCTCTGAATTTCTAAAGGTTGACATCCTGTTTAAGGCTCAAGATCAGATGACACCAGATGAAGAAAAGCTGCAAGCAGCATCACAGGGGGAGCATCAGTAAGTTAGATCAACTAGTCGTGTTTGATGTTCAAAGGCTAGCAGCGCTCATTGAGTAAGAGTTGAGATTCTTAGGAACACTGAGTGATCCAGATTGAGTGATTGCATATTAGAAAGGAAATTGTCAATTTAAAGATAATGCAAGATGATCTCAATCATATTTGAAGAAGACTACTCTACCCACTGAAAATCTAAGGAAACATTAAGGACACATCTGTCATGACAAAGGGTTTTGTGTAACAACATTTCCTAGAGTCAGTTCTTGATGAATCTGGGTAGTAGAGTAGTGATTGGTCATGCATGTATAAGTGTATTTCATTGGTTTTTATGAGTGAATTCAATGAAGACTGAAGATGCACTAACTAATCAAGTTTGAGGAGGGTTCGAATCAAGGAACTAACTCAATTAAACCAGAGGCAGATACACTTAGCTCAAGGAATCAATCCACATGAAGACTTGGTATTGATACAGAAGCTGAAGGGTAGTTCAGAGTTTTTTTTGGGTTCTACTCTGCTAGTGTCAAGACTACTGGTTTCTAAAGTGCTGAGTTTAGTGAAGCTGCTGCCAAGACCAATATCTACAAGGAAATATTTGGGTGCTGAAGGTAATGCAGTTTCCGTCTGGATGAGCGTGGTATTGTTTCGAGGAACAATGTTAACTGGTAGCTGAAAAGTTATTCCTGTCCAAAATGAGTAAACGTTCGATCTCGAAAGGAGTAAACGTTCGATCGCTAAGGGCAAAGAGGAGTAATTGTTCATTCAACGATCATACACCAGTAAAAGCTCTATTGACTAAGGTATGTCACTCTAGTCTAATGTTGATTTATTTAAATGTAAAGTTTATAGAGAGTGTTCATGCTATTTAGATGTCTACGATCTCTAGGAACTGATTAATGTTTGGCGTGTGACCACCCAGGACTCAATATTATCATTATGAGATTACCTATGATCACCCGGGACCTAGGGACCTAACATTGTAGCATCTCTTTGTATAGTCAATTTATATCCAGGATCTCGTACTTTGTGCTGTCATATGTTATTCATGTTATATGTATCAAATGTTTCAGCATAAGTATTTGTATATATTAATTAATTGTAATTTTATTTACTTTTAATTGTTTAATGCTAATATTAATGGAACCACTTAATATGTAGTTTAAGTGATGTAATTCATGTCTTTTGCAAAATCCATTAATATTAGTTGTCATTCTTTTGATATTAGTGATGTCACTTAGAATTTCTACACTAAGTGACAAAAAGATTATTTCAAAAAACTGATATTGAAAGTAATTTACTACATCGCGAGGGGTTGTCAAAGATCATAAATTTTAGCATTAATATTTAAAGGTATTCGATCTCTGATGCAACTAGTACCTCGAGCTTACATACATTCTGATTGTCATGAGTATTTTCAATATGCTTATGTGATAATTGTTGAGATGTAGTGTAAGAAGTTAAATGTTGTCATTCGGTCAATGTATGTTCAGTGTTTAGCGGATGCTTATGTTTTATGCTTTAGAATTACCATGATCTATATTGCAAAATGTGTTTGTTTCAAGCGACAAATGGTAATTGTCTAGCATAATGTAAGTATCTTATGTGCTTGATTATTTTGTAGTAAGATGCATTTTATTACAAAATGATTGAATGATGTTAGTACTTTTGAATGAATTGTCACTCATATCTTTGATAATTCATTAGTATTAACATATGTTTTTCATTCTTTAGAACTTGAATGCATAAAGAAATTTCTTGTCTATTTCTTGTGAAAAATGTTTTATCTAAACATGCATTCATTTACCAGAGAATGAAAAGCCACTAAAAGTTTTCTTTGAAAGAGAACATTTCTTGAGGATTATCTTTCAATTTCAAAATCATATATCCTCTCTCTCTCTAAATGTTTTGTAATGAAAACTGTTTTCTCTCCACGATTTGTTTAAATAAAGTTACTTGATAACTTGTAACTTAAGTTGCATGGTATCAGGCTATTTTATTTGAGTAAATTGTTTTGATCTTAAAGTATCAACCATTGGTAAAACGTTTTTCAAAACTCTTGTTAATGTCTGTTTCACATTGACCTGTAGTATTACAACAATGGTTGTTTGCTTTGGGATTAGTGCCTTGGACTGTATGACTAAAGCATTCATTCGATTTTTTTTAAAAATGATTTATGTTTTAAGTCGGAGATAATATCCGGTAAGAATGAATTGCAAAACAATTTCTGAAAACATACAGTGAGCAAGATGAAATAGATTTGAGTTATTAATCAAAATGTTTTTGTTAAAAGAGTTGAATTTCAATTGGATATTTTTTTAAGAGAAATTCAAAAGAACTCTTTTGTTAATCTGTTAAACTTTTTTTCAAAATTGTGAGGTTATGAAATTTGGCTTAATATTATTTTACCTATTCTTTATTAATTCCCACATTTTAGCTCTGGTGCATTGTTTCTTGAGGACACATTGCTCCGATGCTATATTTCTGAGAAGGAATAGAGAATAAGTTTAATCATACTCTACCAAATTTTATATAGCTCTGATCAACTCTATCTATTTAGCTGTAATGGCTTGGCCTTAGTGGCTATAGGGGAAGGTCAAGAAGTTGAATAATCCATCAATTTCTAACCAAGGCCTTAGTACCAAACACTGTCATTCTAATTCAAACTTTCAACCATTGGTGATATAAGGAACTTATGTAGATTAGCAGTTGTTAAGGGAGAAACTGCACTTGATGCAGCAAATAAGGATGAAGTCGGAAGTGCACCCACAACTCTACCTCTCGAGAAGGAAAGAAGTATACAAATTGAGGTATCTGTAGCTCATCTGTATTCTCTCAAAAGGATGCAGAGCTGAAAAGGCAATTCAACCGTTTCTGAATGAACTCTCTCAACAGGGTGATTTCATTGAAAATTCGCTCGTCAGTCAGAGCACCTTGTAATGAGTCAAGCACACCAAAAGCATTCACGCTGATGGTAATCCTAAAGTTTTTGTTTCTAAGGGATGTTATAGGACCTAACAGTTCTCTAGCCTCTCTTGGGACTTACAATTGTGAGGATACATTACAAGAAGTGCACATTGTGAGGTATAGGTAAAACCCCTAAACTTCTTTGTTTACCATTCATGGTGAATGAAGTTGTTGAGCCACCTTCACAGGTATTTGAGGGAAACTTGGATTTCTTGCCATATATTAGAATCCTTGTCAACCTTCCTAGGAGGAACAGTCCTAGTTCCCTAACGGGATTTCCCATCCACAGAGCAATCTGTTGATGTTGAGAGGCAATCACTAACAGTTTTCCATGACTGAAAATAGTGAGTTAATTCATCTTCACAGGTGATTGAGAGAGACGTTTGTACACGTCTACTCTCCCAGGAATTCAAATTCTAGAATACATGGATCGCTCAAAACTTAAAGGCATATCACCGTCAACGATCCAGTGCATGGATTTGCATATGGGGAGTCGGTTGATGCTTAGATAGCTGCTAGTACGCATACCACATTCAATGATCTAGTGCATGGATTTGCATATGGGGAGATTGTTGATGCTGAAAGTAGCTGAGCAATAACTCGTAGACTATGATTCAGTTGGTTTACCAATTTGATGAGTCTTTTGAGGATCAAGGTGTTGGGATTTCAGTCACTCCTGGAATGGAGGAGATTCCAATTTCAGAAGGGTTATTCCCCGACGACGAGCCACGTGTGCATGGATTTGCTCATGGTGAGTTGGGTGATGGCCTAACTGAAACCCTGTCTGAGATTCCATCTCCGAACCTAGATCTTTAGTGATCGACAACATGCTACAGTCAACGATCCATAATATCTTGGTGAGACTAGCATGGATTTACTTGCAGGTATGAATTGCTATAAATGGAATGAGTGCAAGTAAGAGAGAGAAACACTTGAGTGAAGTGGGAGAGTGATACACTTGAGTGAGAGAAATAGGGAGAGAAATGAGTGGAACACTTATGCTTGAAAGTGTAAACACCAACAGAACGTAGTAGAAGTGAGGAAACCATAGACCAAACACTAACCTTGCTACTATGCTTGAATCCTGTTACTGAATTTTCCAGCTCTGAAATGTTGAAGATATTCTTTTCTGGAAGACAAGTTGAAGAAGAGTCTAGCTGAAGCTTAGTAGGAATGTCCAAACTATTACCTTTGGGTCTATTAATTCATGTTGTTCTCAATCTCAAAGGGGGAGACATTAATTTTTAGGCCTAAGGAGGATTTTATGTTCAATTGGAGGAGAGTTTCTTATTCGATTGGATGTAGATGATACTTTTATTGTTTTAAAGGATATTCTCAACTAAGGGGGAGAATTTGGTGATACAAGAAACGAGATCTACAAGAAACGAGATCTTTCAATCCTATCTTGTGGAGGTTACTTAGAGGATATCTAAAGACACAAGGGTGGATTGGAGCTTGCATGAACTAAGGGGGAGAATTAGATAAAATTGAAACCTTAGTGATGCAATGGAGAAATTACTAAGGGGGAGTTTCTTAGTAATTGGTTGGAGCCTAATCCCTAAAGGTGTTGTAGATTTAACTGATTTTTCGTCTGAAGTGGAGAAGTTACTTTTTGTCAATTGGGAAGAAGTTACTTGTCGTACTAAGGGGAGAAGTTATGGAGAATCTTAACATCTTGGTTTGCAGTGCTATTTCTTATTCTGAAAAGATATCTAAGGGATTTTGCTCTATTTGTTTGAAGATCTGTCATTGGAACATTCTTAGGAGAGGTTCGGCAGAAGAATTCTTTCTAGCACGATCAATGAATGAAAATGAAGATTTCTTTGAAGAGTATCAACTCAGGGGGAGTTTTTGCTAAGTAGAAGTTTTCTGGGTAAAGAAGAATGTGAAGGAGATTTTCAAGGGGCATCTGAGAAGTGTCCAAGTGTGTTCTATTTCTTGTTTCAGTGATAGATGAAGTCAGTGGAATAGTGCAGGGAAGAAAGAAAAATATGTTTCCTGGAAATAGAACATCCTGAAGAAAAAGAGGAAGTGACTTTCATTCCAAGAGAGAACAACCTTAAGGGGAGATTGAGTTGACCTCTTATGGGGAACATAGAGAGCTGTATGTTCTAGTTCGAATTGCAAGATGAACAAGAATGATTGTTCAGAAGACTTTACTAATGATTTGTTTCTTTATTGAAAGAACCCCATCTTTGAAGAACATTGAAGTGGAGGAAGCTAAAGGAAAATGAAATTCAGAAATTCATCATTCATTTTCAGCAACTCAGGAAATCTGGATTTAACTGATTATATCTTTCCAGAACCTTTTGTATATTATTTTCATGTCCAGTACTTTAATTGTTTCTTGTATATTAGTTGAGTTATCCTCTAGTAGCTAATTTTATTTAATTGCTTTTGGGGGAAATTGTAAATGGAAATAGTATTTGATTGCTATTCCATATCAACCAAATAGGGGGAGATTGAAAGGGGAGATAGGAGTGAAGGGAAGTAACTCACTGCACTTTCATGTGTACTAAGAATGCTAAATGTAATCTCTATGTAATGGTTGATGATAACTCAAAAATAGAACAGGACATGTAATAATATGCAGGTGCACAGAAATCTTGGATCACAGAGTTCAGTTAAGACAAAGTATCAAAGGATCATCTACAGACTTGAAGCTCACTGGAAGAAGTTCATTAACATGTTCAGGCCTCAGTGAAGAATAAAAGATGTTGACATCTATTCAAGGATGTGGAAGCTACAGAAGATTGTCTTAGTCTATGACGATTTTAGTGCATTACAATCGAAGCAACAAGTAAGGTTTGCAAAGAAGAATGTGGAATCATGTTCTGAATCAAGAGCCCCTATCAAGACTAGTCACTTATGAACCAAACCGTTGCATAAAGTGTCAGGACATTGGAGGCAAGCTCTCGTCGGTTAATATGGTTTTAATCATTCTAAAGTTGTTGGTTTTCTTGAGTCATGTAGAGGATCAACAAAGGTGGTAAATCAGTGTTGGAGAAATGCCAGCCTAATGGATAAGGGACAGACGGCACAACCTGATTGGATCTTACTAAAGCTTCACAGATTAGAAGGCCAAATACTTGGACGTGGTGGAGTCACGTATACGGGGCCAAGTATTTGAATAAGGAAGTCTACACAAATTGAAGAGTGGAATGGAAATATTTAATTTGATTAAATAAAGTATTTATTTAATTATTTATATATTTTATAAATAAAGACATTCTTTATTTATATTATATATATTTATTTAAATATTACTTTTACATTAAATATTTCCAAATGCATGCTTGGCACATGACTTTGAAGATAAGATTTGAGTGGGCAAGAGTAAAAGGTGGAAAAGCAAAAAACAACCCCTTTTTCTATATACAAAAAGAATCCAAGTCTTTATCTTTAGAAGAGAATTCGGATGAGAAAGAAAAGGGGGGAGAGAGAGAAATTATTCTCTCCCCCATGGCCGAACTAATACTTTAATATTTTGGGGCCATGATTTTCTTTATCATACCACTCCTCTATCTTTCTATTGAAAACACTTGCTAAATCTTGTATAGAAGATAGGGCTGATTTTTGTCTCCTAGATCTACAAAATGTAATAGTTTTAGAGGAGACAAAAATCACTTCTTTGTTGTGTTCTTGAGCTTATGTTCTTGAACTTGTTTGTAGCATCTACCCCACTTCAATGAATATAAAGTTATATTCTTGGATCTTGTTGTGTTGTGTGTTTTGGATGATTTACCGTTCATTATCTTGGTTATTTTAATGGTGTTCTTGAGGTTGAAGAAGATGATGAACAGTACCTGGGTTTGAACCAAAGTAATCTTTATGTTGTCCCAAAAATAATTAAAAGTCATAATTTTAATTTGGGAATCGTATTCACCCCCCCCCCTCTACGATCTCCGGGACCCAACAGGCCCCATCCTATATGATATTTCCAAGCTAATGGAAATATCAAGGTCAGTCTATGGTGGTTTTAAAAATACTATCTATTACATGTCTTCTTTCTTCATTGCTCCATCATCCCCTTTTGGATCGCCTTCTTACTTGCAAGTCTTCATTGATAATTACATTGAATAATAAAAAATAAAACTATTCTAATGAAATTACAAGAAGAACTCGAGTTACATTCGAGATAATTAAATTACAATGAATAAACGACATGCAAGTCGTATTTAGAAACCAAAACCATAAATCAAAACCACTATCCTATGGGTCTTTAGGTCATAACCATCCACCATGCTATCATATAACACATATAATATATCTCATATTATATAATCATATCATATAATCATATATAACAAATTTCGAAATTTCAGAAAATTAAAAACAGATTTCTGAAGACAATAAATCGCTATTTCGAGGCCCTTAACGACGTCAAACGCCTTACAGACCCGTCGGTGATAGAATAACTATCAGTTTTGTTCATTGGCCCGATTCCAGTCAGAAAACAGATATCGTTTACGAAAATCGGATACAGCAGTCAGATTTCTCCAAATCTGACGGTGTTTCAGAAATCATATCATATACAATTCTCATAACAAGAACAAGCATATATCATATATACATACACAGAGATACATACAATCATCATATGATTATACATTACATGAATATCATATATTCATAATATATACATACATATACTCAAAATTTTAGAAAATCAAATAATTTTCAGAAAATCATAAATCACCGTTTTGGAGGCTGTAAAGACATCTAATGACTTACAGACGCAGAGCTGACTTTGTCAGTATTGCTCATTGACCCGATTCCAGTCAGAAAACACATATCGTTTGCAAAAATCGGACATTGGACACAGATTTCAAAAAATCTACGGCAGCGTTTCAGAATTCGTATCGAATACGATTCCCAAAATAAGAACAAACATGTATCATATACATACATCAACACACATAATCATCACATGATTATACATCATATAAATATCATATATTCATAATATATATAAACATATACATATTATATAAATATAAAATCATGATAGATCGCATACATGCTTATATATCAAAAACTGTTAAGCACATAACCGAATTAAAACGTTTCGCAAGTAGGTCTGATGCCATTGTAGGGTTTCGTGACACAAACGCAGCAGAATAAACGTGAAAAATAAATCAAAATAGCGAAACCCTCCGCAGGATCCATGCGAAAACAAAAGATTTAATTCGGAGATAAAGAATAAATACCTTTATAAGCTTTAAAAGTTCATTAATGGAAGATTAATGGAGGTCCAAAGCTTGTTTAATCACCACGTATCCCGCTCTCGCGATCTACGCTCTACGGTATCCACACGAACACTTTTCATGAAGGATTGATGTGTACTAGCACCCGAAAACTTCTTCTCTCTCTATCTTCCTCCTCTCTCAGAGCGGCTAGGGTTTTTGTAAAATCTCTCTTTTATTAAATCAGCTCATAAAGAGATTATATAGAGAGAGGAATAAGTTTTCTAATTATAATCCAATTATAATTAATACTAATCCAAAATTCTAAATTATTTAATTAAGTCTCACTTAATTAATTATTAATTTTAGAATTAGTTTAAGTAATTCATTTATTCTATTTATATAATTAATTAAGTCATACTTAATTAATATCATAAATAAAATAAATTACTTATTTAATTTAAATTCATAATTTAAATTATTTCTCCTTCAAGCGTTCTTTGTGTGTGACCCTGTAGGTTATTATTACGTTGGCAACAATTTTAATATCTAATTAAAATTGTAAACAATGAGCGGCATCAAGTAATACATCATTGCTACCCAAGTAATAATAATAAATCGGTGATTTGATTAAGCCTTTCGTGAATAATGTTCCATGTAATATAATCCCTTTAATCTTGATATTATAGATTAAACTCAAGGCATGTCTCGTGTCATCCTCTTCAAAATTTAATCTTTATTTTCTTGATCGATGAGTAGACTATTAAAATCAAATCAACATTTGAGCACGGCCGTGCATTTCATAGTCTCACTCAAACAAGAGGCCAATAATATCACTCCTAAAATTAGGAGGATTAAATCCCATCTAGATCATTCATATTTTTCATACGATTCATAATATACCCAATGTCCACTTTTATCATCACCCGGTCAAAGGTAACTTTTAATGTAATCAAAGTATATTAATTCTCGTATAGAAATATAATGATTTCAGGTCTAAGGATCATTACACCATTATCACAGTGAGAATTACTTATGACACTTACTTAACATGTAGAATCTCACGGCGGGTCATTCCAGTGCCATGCATTGATACATGCACTTATTTTCTTGACTTTAGTATCCCCATACCTATGATCAATGAGATGTGGTCATCTGTCAAGAAACATACTAGTTTTTGTGCATTATTATTGTCCTTAAATAATAATACTCGACTAGGGAATTTTAGGAATAAGATACTATTCATATAATCTCATTTTTTAAGTCACATACTTAAAGATATGTAATACGTATCAAAATTCCAAGGATATTTATTATGCTTTCAATTTATTACGCAGTAAATAAAACATAATAAATAAATAATAATCAATAAAACATAATCCTTAATAATAAATATTTTCCTTAAAATATAAAAAGTATTGTCTTTAGAGCACAATTACTAAAAGTTCATTCATATGTTTAGACTTCAGTAAAGGATAAAGTTCGAAGATGTTCAGAGTTTCAGATATGTTTATGGTTCAGCATAAGTGCCAGAGGATTCCAATGTACTTACAATCGAAGCACTTCTAATCAACAAGGAACAAAGTCAATTGTATTGTAAAGAAGATGTGAAGATCAAGATCGTGTTAGTCGTTTGATTTAGTGAGTATCGTATTCAACCCCCCTTCTACGATACTTCCGGGGCCTAACAATTGGTATCAAAGCTTACTGATTGATATACAAATCATGATCCATTAGCTCAGTGAAGCTCGCCAGGCGGAAGCTATTTGAATGTTTGAACTCAGAATGATTAGTGACCAAGATTTTTGGTTCACTTTCGAAGCAGCTTGTTAGTGGAATGGACAGTGACTTTTAGTGGACTGGAAATGCTTGACAGTAAGTTTGCACTCTGGCGCATGTTCGACAGTACCTTTCAAGTCAAGTCAAGTTTCTTGACAGTGAGTTTTGAAGTGCACGCGCTAAGTGTTTAGTTTCTGCAAGCTCCCGATACTTAGCGCACTTGCCACGTCCCCGATAGTTAGTCCATTTGACTACAACTTCCCATAGTTAGCCTGGAAATATATATTCTCCCGATAGTTATTATTTTTGGAGAATTATAATTTCGCCCGATGGTTATCTCCACCCCGATAGTTATCTTTAATTTTTATTTTAGATTTATTTATTTTTCCAAAAAATTTAAAATTCTTGAAAACTAAATTTTTTCTTAAATATTAATTTAAGATATTTTAATTTTTAAGAAAATTCGAAATTCTTGAAAATTAATTTGTTGTATATTTTTATTGTTGATTAATTTATTTTCTAAGAAAATTAAAAATTCTGTAAATCTAAATTTTTCTTAAATATTAATTCGAGGGTGCTCAAGGGTTAGTAGTTGAAGATTTTTCCGGGTATTGAAGACAACAAGAATTGACTGAAGATTATCCAATGAAGCTTATTCTGGAACAGTTTGAAGAAATAGTGGTATTAATTTCCTCAGAGGTTTACTCCATAGGATCCCACTAATATTTTGGAAGCTGCAAAAGAAGAGATTAATTTGGGTACAGTTTTTGGGTAATTTGAGTTGTATTTTTGGATGAAAAATTTAAGGGGTTTGAAGTAGTGAAGGAGAACAGACTGGACAACCTGGAATCTCAGTACAAGCCTTAAAGATTATTCTACAAGGAGATTACAGGAAGTTCGTGCTAACACTGCAGATCATCTGGAACATAGGATTACAGCTACAAGGGATTCTAAGGATATAACCACATTATCTTTAGAAGATCTATATGTTGTGCTGAAGGCCTATGAACTAGAAAAAGAGCTGAAGAACATAATATTTGGTAAAGCAGAAGTTGTTAGCATATTTACTGTATATGTGACCCAGGAACCAAATTTGATTGAAGTCAAGGTTGAAAACCTCTGAACAGAAATGAAATGATCCTAGAAGCTGAATTGAAGATGTTGTAGCTCGAGGTAGTGGTCAAGGTGTTATAAGTGAATTTGACACTTTGGAATATCTTGAGAACTGGACTGCAAGTCAAGCCTGCAGGGCAACAGGAAGTTCAGTGACATCAGATTCAGACGGAATCCCAATTCTAAATCTAAGGTCCTTACCTATAGATTCCATTAAGGAGATTTTCAAGATCAGTTCAAGAGGTGGTTGCAAGACAGGGATGGTTTAAAGTTGAAAGACAAGATCAGGGGTTTGCTACACAGTTTGAAGAAGCCTGTACAAGCAAAAGATGACAGACACTATGTTGGGTTGTAGCAGGAATCTCAAGCATTAGTGAGGATGCAGCAAGGGAAAACAATTGTTGATGAAGTTAAATGCAAGGATGATTCTATCAGTGACAGTAATGAACCAAATGAATATCTGGCATCAATGACCAACACTAGAAATGAATCACTAAGCACTTCAAAGGTACACTTACTAACTAGTATATCTTTATCTAATTCATAATTGTATGATTATTATGTTTTGAAATGTATTAGACTCGTGTCAGCATGTTAGCATCTTAGAACTTAAATGCTTAATTGATTGCTAAGAATAAGATTTCATGCTTAGTTATATGAGTTTAGTGAGTACATTTCATACTTGATTTTATATGCAGTAAAATGAATATCTGGAGAATTAGATAGGGTGTTCTAGACGGTTAAGTGTATCCCTAAAACATTTGTTTGAAACTTGATTTAAATCTTCTGTGATTTAATACCTCTGCTAATGTTGTGAAAATTGCTAAATAAACAAACAGGTCATATATCAGATATTTTATATTTGCTTTTATTGTGATAAATGACTTGGTAAGTATATGTGGAATTTGACATTGCTTATAATGTTTTATTCAAATATTCTGCATATTCTTAAATTGTTTATGTGCTTATTTTCACATGATTTGCTTGCACTCACATAGTTGCACTTAAATGTCATATTATATCATGTATTGCTTGTTAGGGATAAGATGGCAGAATTATCTAAGTTGTCAGTAACATTTGTAGATTCAAGGTTTAATCTAAAACTGACTTAGGTAATTAGAGATAGTTAAAAATGTTAGACAACAATAGAATGGATTAGACAGAATTAGTAATTAATTTGTTAGTTCTTCTATCCATGTGCTTTTATGCATATTGAAGCTGTTGGTATCTCTGATAATATCTCTAACCCATCTGGACTCAATTAAAATTGAGTACCAAGAAGCTTAATCATTTGTGATTGCAGAGTATGTAACTAAAGGAAAAAGTTATGTGACTTCGTGACACTTATTGTTCGAGGCATATGATTAAGATTAAAGCTCTAATATCACTGTTGGTTGAGAAGGCCTCCCCGATGGTAACCTTTGGAGATGACAGCAAAGGATGTACAAGGGATATGGCTATCATGAATTAAGAACTGTCATCAGTGGAAGCATCTTTCTTATAAACGGAATTAAACACTATCTACAGGGCACTAGGAAATTCTTTGTCAAGGGTTTTCTAGAAAAGCAGAAAAGAAAAAGTGTTTGATCTCTCAAATAAGAAGGTTGGAAGCTCGCTTAACTGAGAGTGAGGAAATTTGTTCGTAGCTGACATGGAATTTGTATGCAAAGGTGAAGTGAACTTTTCAGTAAAGCTTCATCAGTAAAGAGTTAGCTATGGAAAAAGAAGCTCTCACACTTGGTGAACAAGACAATGGATTCTCTAATAAAGATGAAATTGGTGAGAGGACTGCTTCAAATGGAATTCAACCAGAAGGACATTTTGAAGTATGTCATATAGGGAAGTCAATGAAAACATCACACTGAAGCAAATTATGTCAATGAAGAAATATGCTTAGTGGTGGTTGATGACAACCCTAGTTACAAATTGGTGATGTTCGTGCATTCAACAGACAAAATGTCACAAATGGTAATTGATCATCAGGTAGATCGAGTTGGAAGCAAAGTAAGCTGTGAGAACTTTGAAGTCAGATAATGGAACTGAATTTCGCGAGTGAAGTTCTATATGAATTCTGCACTGAAAAAGGTACTTTGAAGCTGAAGCAATTAATACAGCATGCTGCTTTATTCAATAAGATCATGAAAAGACATCATATGAGTTAATGGCCAACCAGAAGCAAACACTGAAGCTCCTTCGTGTGTTTGGAGGAAATTGATATTTACTGAAGACTTATATGAGTATCTTGACAAGAAGTTAAGACTCAAGGAACAATTTTCCTCGGCTACTCATTAATGATGTAAAACCAGAAGGTGATTAAAAGTCTGAATGTATCGACCTACTATACCAAGCTCCCAAGCATTCAAATGAAAGACTATTCTGAATCTTTGAAGTTTGACATCCCGTCAGAGTCAAATTTAGATACTGATGTTAAAACTGAGGTTGCAGAAGGAATCAATGATAATGATGTTGATTCAGATCCTATTAGTGGAAATGGTAGTGAAACTACACAACTCGTGGACTTTAACAGAATCCACTAAAAAAGGTGAAGGATCTTCAACACATCCTAACAGCAACTTAGGGGGAGAAAAACAATAGAAGGATCTACTAGTCGTACTCAACACAATGAAGATCAAAGGAATACGTCAAGAACATATCTGTCGAGACAAAGGGATTGAAGTCAAAGTAAATCCTGGAGTCTAGTTCTTAGTAAACCGGATTTTGAGTAAAGGCTAGAAGTGCTAATCAAGATGAACATATATTTTTCGGGACCCAACAATCAACATTTGGTATCCCAAAGAATAGTGAAGATGCACTAATTGATCTAGATTGAGTGATTGTAATGCAAGATGATCTCAATCAATTCGAAGGCAGAATCTACTGAAGCTGGAACCCAGACCACTAAAGTCGAAGCTGAAACTGGTACAGTAAGGGTTCACAGAAACTGGATAATTATTGGCATTGTTATGAGGGACAAAGCCAAACTGGTTGCTACAGGTTAATATCAAGCAGAAGGTATCAACGATGATGGAAACAGAATCTTCGGGACTTTCAAGATCTAACAGCAAGCAACAGAGACGAGTCTTGATCCTCTTAGGAACTAACAATTGGGCCTAACAAGATGAGGACCTAACAGAGTTAGGGATTCAAGCAAATCATCAAGGACATGGTATGGCACTCTAACTAGTTTATTACTTGAAAATGATTTTATATTAGAGTAGTTATACACATATATATATCTCTTTAGAATGCAAGGCACACATAATGTAATATATGTGCGAGAATACCATGATTATATTATATGTGGGTCTACTAACGAAAACTTTGGCAAGAGTTATTTGCTAAGTAAATACAGAGTAGGTACAATGAGCATGTTGGAAGAGTTGCAATTCTTTTTGGATTACAATTAATTCAAAAGAATGATGGCAATTAAAAGTAAGTCAGGGATCTTTTGAAGATGCGCAATTTAGAAGATTCTAGACCTGCCAAGACTTCTTTCCAACAGACCACTAAGCTTGATCAGGACAAATCAGGTATATGAACTGAATTGACAAGCTATAGAGGTAACCAGCTCACTACTTATTCAAGTCATTAAAGACCATATATTTTATTCTAGATATGCCTATGTGCAAGTTTCCAAGTGGATACTAGAGAATGTTATCTTATAGCTAAGTTATGAATTGTTAGATATCTTAGGGGATCACCAATTCTGAGAATCTAGGACCCTAAAGATACTGGGTTTAACCTAATTTGCTATATAGATATAGGTGATGCAGGTTGTAAGAAAGACAGGGAAGTCATTCCTAGAAGCTGTCAATTTTGTGGAAGAAGTTAGATTCTTGTTGAAATGAGAGAAAGCATTTAACACACATAGTTGCAGCAAAGGCTAAACTTAAAGCAGCTAGTGAATGTGATGCTCTGATCTACTAGACAATGAAACCACTTCAACTCCAACAATTCTGTTGATCTCTCCACACCACTTAAGGAACAAGCTCATGGACACCAGGTATCATTTCTTTCGAAATTGTCCTTAGTAGAATAAATTGCAGATATTTGTTAAACAACTTGATGAATTCATTTTGTCTAAGTTGGTTAGTGAATTTGGGATATTAACTATATGAATATTTATTGGAAATCTCATTTGCAAGGAATTCTCAAATGAGTTCACAAGTATTAAATTTTCCATATTTAAAGGACTTGTGAATTTATTTTTAAATCCAGTACCTCATACTTTTTGCTATTAGTTTAATTATCATTCTTACAATGCAATATACATAAGTGGTAGTTAAATTATTTAGCATAAGTTAGAAGCATAATTATTTGCATGTTAAATATTTGATGAGTATTAGTCAAGATGTCTTGCTTAATTGCTCTGATATTTTGCTCTGATATTTTTAAATATTTTATTACAAATAATTGTGATACTTTTGATATTAGTGACGGTATTTAGAATTTCTGTTTTAAATAATTAATGCATATTTCAAAACTCACTAATATTGGAAGATGAAGTATTTTCTAAGTCATGTGTATAAAATTCTCAATGTTTTATATACTTAGAAAATATTTCTAAAATTGATTTTGTTTGCGAGAAGTTGCAATTAGGAAAACAAGTGTTAAATGTCTATATTTAAAGGACTTGTGAATTTCTATTCAACTATTTTCTCGAACTTACATATATCAATAATAATTGTTATGAGTATAATTGTAATATGCTAGAGTGACAATTATTAGATATAGTGTAGGAAGTTAGATGCTAATATTCAATCTTATGAATATTTTAGTATTTAGCGAAATTATTTTATCCTATTAAAATTATGGATTGAAGCAATACAATGATTATCAGTTTCATAATTTTGATTTGATAAGATATAAGAAGCACAATTTCTTGCATCTTGAAATTATTGATAAATATCAAATAATTGGTATCAGCGTGCAATTAATTGTGATATTTTTAATATTAGTGGTAACACAAGTTGTTTATCTGAAATCACTAATAATAAAAATATGTCTTAATGCTTATTGTTCTACTGAATGATTGCCATGTTTAGTTAATATATATATGCATGTGATTGGCAATTGCTTAGTGCAACATAAGTATTTAATTTATTTTGGTTGATTTAAATCATGATGATATAAAACAATTCAGTGAAATATCTGTTCCATGATTTAAGTAAATTAAAATAAATTCGAAGCATAATTATTTGTAGTATAATTATTATCTTTTATTACTTTGTGATAATTGAATAATATTTTATTACAAAATAATTGTGATATATTGATACTAATGGATTTGCTTAGTTTTTATTCTAAGTAAATATTGGTTTTTGAAAAAGCCGTTAGTATTAGTATATTTAGTTTTCTTTTTTAGACTAATTCCTGGATGTATTTAAAAAGAAATTTTTGTCTATTTCTTTTTCAAAATGTATTATTCAAAGATACATTCACTTTCTATCGGTTTTAGATAAGAAAACTTCAAAATTCTTTTTCAAAACTTCTCTTTTGAAAATCATTTGATTTACAGCCCTACTTTGATTTCTAAATCCTAGAGTGTGAATCAAACTTTTATTGAGGATCATCTTTCTTTAATTCTCAAAATATTTTATCCTCTCTCCAAAGCTGGTTTTAAATGCTATATTTTCAAAACCGTTTTCTCTCTTAATTTTTCTTTTTAAAGTGGCAGAAACTTTGTGACTGCTATTTTATTTGGAAAAATTGTTTTAACTTCGAGGTATCAATCACTTGTAAAATTATTTATTTTCAAATACTTGTTTCAATGTATGTTTCACATTGATTCATAGTACCAAAACAATGATTGTTGCTTTGAAGGCCTAGTACTGTATTGTTAAGCATTCATTCAACCCCAATGGTCATGTTTTTATTTTAAGTCGGGGATATTATCAGGCAGATGAAAATGATGTAAATCATAATTGCATTATGAGTCGGAAAATCATTATCTTCTATCTGATAAGGATGTTTTGCAAAACTATTTTCAAAACATACAGTATTAAGGGTTAAAGGAAAAGAGTCATTTTAATTGAGATAAAATTTGATAAAGGAGTTGAGTTTCTTATTTGGTGTAAATTCCCGCATTTTATTATGGGAAGTTTGCCTTGTAAGAAATTCATAAGGGATAGAATTTTTCTCTGATACACTTTCTCGCGTTTTATTACGGGATAAGTATCTTAAAGAAAATTTCTATTGGTATCATGTTCTTAAATGATAAATCTTTAGAACCGACAAAACTCTTTTATTAAAAGTGCTAAAATGCAATCCATTACCATTCCTTCTTATATTTTTCCTTCTCTTTGAGATGAAAAATATGTTTTGGAATGTTAAAGTGATTATTTCTTTATCTTATTTAATTGATTCTTTCCGATTAGCTCCCAGAGGCTATAGAAGCTGGCCAAGAGGTTGAAAACCCATCAATCTCTTACCCAGGCCATAATACCAAACACTCATTCATCCACTTCCATATATTAACCCCTGGAGATATAAGGAACAAATGTTACTTAGAGGTTGATAAGGGAGAAACTGCACTTGATGCAGCAAATAAGGATGAAGTCGGAAGTGCACCCACAGCTCTACCTCCAGCGAAGTAAAGAAGTATATAAATTGAGGTAACTGTAAGCTCATCTGTATCTTCTCAAAAGGATGCAGAGTTGAAAAGGCAATAAAACTGTCTCTGGAATCATTCTCTCAACAGGGTGAGTCCATTGAAATTCGCTCGTCAGCCAGAGCATCTTGTAATGAGTCAAGCACACCACTAGCGCTCACGCTGATGGTAAGCCTAAACAGATAAATTCTAGGAACACATTGCAAGACGTGCACAGTGAGAGGTATAGGCATGTTAACAAATTACCCGTCATTGGGTTACGAGGGAAACGTAGACTCTAAATTGCCATTCAGTACATTGTCTACTACGTCGCCCCTCCAGGAAGGAACATTTCCAGATCCTGAAAAGGAATGTCCACCTCCCGGTTACGGAGAAGGTGTGAGGCAACTCCTTGATAGAACAAGGCAGGATTCCCAAAAAGATTTTAAAATCTTGGGATAACCCATCTCAAAGAGGTGAGGCTCCACTAGACAGTGATTTAGCAATTGCTATTGAGTCTGGTGCTGAGACAGTGCTTATGCATGATAGATCAAGAACACCTCAACGAGGCAATTCTCCACTTGATAGTGATTCAGTTCATTCTGATGAATCAGGTGATGAGAATAATGAATTGACAGATTTCACTTGCAGGTACAGAAGGCTATATTTGGAATGCAGAGTGAAAGTGAGAGAGAAACACTTAAGTGAAAGTGAGGGAGAGATACACTTGAGTGAGAGATAGGGAGAGAAAGAGTGAAACACTTAAAATGCTCGACACTAAAGTGTAAACACCAACAGAACGTAGTAGAAGTGAGGAAACCTTAAGCCAAACACTTACCCTTGCTACTTGCTACTTCTGGAAGAAAAGCTACTATATTTTTCCCGATCAATGACAGACGAGAACCTTCTTTGGAAGACAAACCATTCAAAAGTGGGCCATTGGAGGATTCCTCAACTAAGGGGGAGAATTTATAGGGAGAAAAAGGAGAAGTTAATCAAGTCTTATCTTCGTACTTTGGAAAAGTTAATATCCTAAAGGGGTTCGTATCCTGGATCATTAAAGGAAGTTCCTGGATCCTTAAGGGGAAAAGGGGTTCGCATCCTTGGGAGAAGTTAATATCCATAGGGGGAGATTTGAGATGAGAAAAAGAAAATCTTATCTTCTAATCCTAAAGGGGAAACAACAGAAATATGGGAGAATCAAGAAACTGTATTCTATACTTGAAAGGAGTTGTCAGAAGAGGATTCATAATCCAAGTGGGAAGAACAGAGGACTATTCCATTAATTTTGTAAAGGGAGAAGAAGAATAAGAAGGAGAATCACATTCTCAGGGGGAGAACATTATTTGAGCAATGTTCTATATTTTATTGAAGATGTTCCCAGGAATTTTGATTCTTATGAAGCTCAGTTTATGATAAGTTCTTTATAGGTCAAGTTATGAAGGATTTTGAAGCAGAGAAAAGCTCAAACACAAAGGAATAAAGATGATATCTATTGAAGATGCGTTCAGTGCTAAAGGAACACTCATTTTCTATTTCTCTTTACTTTATAGAAATATGGAAATGTATTATATGATCCAGAACCCAAGTAGTATTATTTACAAGTCTAGAGCATTAATATTTTCTTGTAGTTAGTTGAGTTATCCTCCAGGGATTTTCTTGTTAATCTCTACCAAACAAATAGGGGGAGATTGAAAGGCTGTATGTATTGACCTATATGTAACATAGGGTTATAACTCAACACAAGAACAGGACGAGTAAATAATATGAAGTTATCACCGGAATCAGGAAGACATGAAGACTTGGTAAAGACAAAGGATAAAGAAGAAATCTACAGACTTGAAGCAATAGCTCACTGGAAGAAGTTCATTAATATGTTCAAGCCTCAGTGAAGAATAAAGGTTGAAGTATTCAAGGATGTGGAAGCAGTGAAGCAGTTGTCAAAGTACCAGAAAGATTCTAGTGATCCAAATCTGCGAATCAGTCAAGCAATGATTTGCAGAGCTCAAGTACAGGAATCGATAAGATAGAATATACGGCAAATACAAAGAATCAAAATATTAGATGGAATCTTGGAGTCTACTATAGATTTCTGGAGGAAGTTCATTCATATGTTTAGACTTCAGTAAAGGATAAAGTTCGAAGATGTTCAAAGTTTCAGATATGTTTATGGTTCAGCATAAGTGCCAGAGGATTCCAATGTACTTACAATCGAAGCACTTCTAATCAACAAGGAACAAAGTCAATTGTATTGTAAAGAAGATGTGAAGATCAAGATCGTGTTAGTCGTTTGTGAACCAGACCAGTTGCACCAAACGTCAGCACAAAAGAGATTGAGAATTGCATCTATGAATGAGAAGAATTGACTATTTACTGAAATGGGTAACAAGTGAAGTGGTATATGATAAAGCTCAGAATAAATCAAGTTCGAATAATCAAGGAAATATTTATTAGACTTGGTTGCAGTGGAAGAAAATATATTAAGGGCTTATCAGGTTCGAATTTGGCTAAGTAAAGAAGACTACAGAAGCTGTATCCAGAAGTCAACTTGGTCAAGCTATTTCGTCTTATTCACCAATGGTTATAAAGCTATTTTGTCTCATTCACAGATGGTTAACAACCATCGGGTGAAATCAAAGAATTGGTGAAAACAAATAAAAAGAACTTAGCCACTAGCCGATAGTTACTAACTATCGGAAAAGAAATAAAAAGAAAAAGAATTTTCGATAGTTGCTAAAAAGATTAATTCCGATAGTTAATGAATGTTGGAATTTCTGATGGTTATTAACTGAAGGATTAATTCCGATAGTTGCTAAAGCTGGAATAATTCCGATGGTTACTCAGCCTAAATTAATTGATTTTATTTCAGGAATTGTTTTAAGTCTCCGATAGTTATGTTACAGACTCATCGATACTTAAACAATTACTCAGTAAATTGTTCCGATACTTAAGGAAAAACAGAAGTGAAGAAGCAGCTCAGTTACTTGGACCACATGAAGCCACGTAGCTGTACTGAAAAAGTCTACACATAAATTGAAGCAGAGCCATTCATTTGGATCAGTCTTCAACAACACAACAAAAAATAACCAGAGAGAGAGAAGGCAAGCCGGAGAGGAGAGAACAGTCAGAAAATCTATACCTCTTCACCGGAGATGTATTAGTGGCCGGTCTCTTAACGGAAAATGTTCAGAGCCACTATATATCACTCTCTACGGTCTTAGTTTCCTTTGTACTGATCTAGAAATACTTGTATAGGAAATTGAGAGTTATATGTTTTTGTTAAGCAGCGAAGAACTTGTTCTTCGGACCGGATTTGTTGACCGGGTGTAGCAACCTCAGGGTTTATATTTATCAATGATATATTCCCCGAATCTTGTGTTGTTTATTTTACTGCTGATTTTCTAGAACCGCACTGATTAATCCTAAACACAGAAAATTAGTAAGCAGCTCCGTAAACACTATTCACCTCAAGAACACGAGCCCACTAACCTAACTCTAAATTATTTATCCGCAAAAGATTCGAAAGAATTTTTTGATTTAGTGAGTATCGTATTCAACCCCCCTTCTACGATACTTCCGGGGCCTAACACCTTGCAATAACATGTATTTAACTTTTTTTTAACAAAACTATTATAATAATGGTATATATTCAATTCTGCAAGATATATGAGCATAATTGTAACTTCACAGTCAATAAAATGACAATTTTTTCACTTATGTTGAGCTTTAATATATAGTAATAGATATTTTGTGTATCTTAAATAATATATTATAAATATAATTACATAAAACTAGAGAATGCTGTCAAATTTACTTCCTCAGCTTACAATTATTATTGTACGTGTTGGGTTCCGAGGCATAAAACGCAGCGGATTAAACGTAAATATAACAAAATTCGGAATCCTAAACGCAGGATCATGTATAAGTTCGGACTGATTATTGTGAAACGGAATCATACCTTTTCTTGGTCTTGACTTCTACGAACTCAACGGAGATCCTAGCTTTCACGACTTGTGTCTTCTTCTCGAAAACACCTCTATGGTATCCACACGAGCAACTTCAAGAACGTCTCACGATCTTGATTATGGAATGGATGTACTAGCCTCTCTTTTTGATGATTTCGAAATTTGTTCTTCTTTCTGCCTTCTTCTCCTTGCTGCTGCCTGCTGCCTCTAGGGTTTTTTTTTTGAAAAACTTCATCCCTCTTTACCCTATCATTATCTATTTATAATGCTGGTTAAGAGGCCCAATCAGCAACCCATAACAGCAAAGCCTAACCCATGTAGGTTTAGGATTAAATAATAAAAACCGAATTTCTATTATTTAATTAATAACTAAGTCATACTTAATTATTAAGGGCAGAATTCAAATTCGAATTATATTATTTCAATTAATTAAGTCTCACTTAATTAATATAATAAAATTGAAATAATCATCAATTAATTTAAATCTATAATTTAAATTAACTATTCCTTGAAGTGCTCTATGTGTGTGACCCTATAGGCTATTATTTAATTATCAATAATTTTATTCTCCAGTAAAATTATAAACAATGAGCGGTATCTAGTAATACATCATTGTTACCCAATTAAATAATAATTAAATCGTGATTCGATAAAACCTTTCATGATTAATGTTTCCGTGTAATATAATCCCTTTAACCATATATATTATAGATTAAACTCGAGGCATGTATTTAGTCATCCTCTTCAACATTTAATCCGGGTTTACTTGATCCATGAGTAGACTATGAAAACAAATCATTATTTGAGCACGACCATGCATTTTATAGTCTCACTCAATCAAGAGGCCAATAATATCTCTCCTAATTATAGGAGGGTTAAATCCTTTATTTATCATTCATATTTCTCATACGACTCATGATATACCCGATGTCCACTTTTATCATTACCCAGTCAAAGGTAACTTTTAATGTAGTCAAAGTATATTAATCCTCGTACAGAAATATAATGATCTCAAGTCAGAGGATCATTACACCATTATCACTGTAAGTCTTTCTTATGACTTTATTAAACATGAAGAATCTCACTGTGGGTCTGTCCAGTACCATGTACTCCTGCATGTACCTATGTGTTGACTTTAGTATCCCCATACTTATAACCAATGAGATGTGGTTATCAGTCAAACAACATACTAGTCTATTTATGTATTATTATTGTCCTATAATAAGAATACTCGACTAGGGACATTTAAGAATATGATCTATTATATAATCTCAAGTTCAAGTCATGTACTAAACTATACAATGTGTATCATGATTCTAAGGACATTTATTATGCTAACAAATATATCGCAGTAATTAAAGTCATAATAAATATGTTTATTGAATAATCAAATGACATAAAGGTCTATTGTATTGCCTCTAGGGCACCTACACTAACAGTACGTTAGTAGGAATCTCAATCGAACACTCATAGCTCATGTGCATACACAAAACGGTTTGACGATGTCTTTGATTAAGAGATTACAACTTATTGCATGCCCCTTATTTCTTAGAGCTGAGTTACCTACTTCTATTTAGGGTTATGCTATATTACACGCTACAAATATAATAAGAGTCAAACCGTCTACTTATCATAAGTGGTCTCCCCGTGAACTGGTCTTTGGTCAAATCCCTAGTATCGCCAACTTTAAGGTTTTTGGAAGTGATGTATATGTCCTTAATTGTAAGAGCCCGAACTTTTGTAAATTCTGAACTATGAATGAATAGTAACTTTTCAGTTTTACGAAAACCATGTTAGCCCACACTATATAGAAGGTGTAGGATTATAAATCCGGGATTATATTACGATGATACTAAGTAAATAAGTGTATGTAAACGTCGTTAGAATCCGAGGATTTTGTCGTTTACTAAGTGTTTTGTAATTTACGAGATATTAAGGATTAAAGGAGTAGGTTTCGACCTAAGGGATTATAATTCAAAGAAATTATATCCTAAATTATGTTAAGGTAGTGTGACTAGTAAATGTTCACATTACAAAGATGGGAATAAGAAGTGTTATCACTAATCATATTTTTATAAAGGATTAAGAGTAAGTAAAATGCACCACAAAGCAAGCCATGCAAGCCATGAAAGCAAGTACTTGCATGGATGAGATCAAGTAACTAAGTCAAGCAAGGGAACTAGCCAAGTAACTAGAATTAGCAAGAGTAACCAAGTACTTAACTAGATTAGGAAACCAAGTTCCCTAATTTAGGGGAAAT
This sequence comes from Oenanthe sinensis, assembly GCA_028671895.1. Taxonomy (NCBI): domain Eukaryota; kingdom Viridiplantae; phylum Streptophyta; class Magnoliopsida; order Apiales; family Apiaceae; genus Oenanthe; species Oenanthe sinensis. The sequence goes on from CM053806.1 coordinate 27,864,170, forward strand.
ATCCATAAAGTAGCTTTATTAACTTGTCCTAATTCAACCAAGTAATCATTAAACTCTTTTTGTTGATTTTATTCCCATTAAAATATCACAAGTCAGCCAACAAAGCAAGTAGCACAACAACAAATTTTCTCTCTTCCCCCACCAAGCTCCATTCGGCAGTTTTGAAAAAAAAAGAGGAGAATTCAAAATCAAAGTCCAAGCTTCCTTGCTCCATAAATCTCCATCTTTTAACCATAGCTTCTACATTTCATAGATAAGGTATGATAAAAATCCCAAGTCCATTCTCCATGTCTAGCATTTTCTAAAAATTCATCAAAGATGATAATGAATAGTGTGAATAGTAAACTCAAAAATTTTTAAAGCTTGTTTCTTGATGTTTAGTTCATAACAAAGGTAGATCAAGCTTCTATAAGGACTCTAAGCACCATCTAGTTGTTGTTGAAGCTTTGTGAAGGTATGGACAACCTCTAACCCTTGTGCTTTGTGTGAGTATGATGCCATGGAAGTGCTAGTGGTTGAAGTCTTAAGCTAAGTATGGTAAAGATATATGGATGTTAAGCTTTTGGTTGAGTTCTTGTATTGATGTTAGTAGTGTAATGGTGAAATGAGTAGCTTATTGTTGTAGTCATGATGTGAAGAGTAAGGATGAGTGTTGGTTGGAATGGATTCACATTGGTTGAATCCGGAAAACGTTGCGTTTATAGCCGTCATAATGCCCGATTTTCGTAAACACTCTTTTAAACTGTGAAAATCGTAATGTCAAGCTACTGGCCCCAAAGGCCTCTGGCCATAGTTGGTTAGGCCTTGTTTCATACATCGTTTTGACGCTTGAATCATGTTATTCCGATATACGGTTTAGGAGATAAGTCAATTTTAGTGAAAGCAACTAAAACTACTAAACTGTTTCGGGAAACACTTTTGTAAAATATAAATGGACTACTTAAAGGTCACCAAAAATAATGAAATTTTAAGGGAACATAGTTGGGACAGTAGGCAAGACCTCTGCAAAATTTCATAACCAAAGGAGACATTTTAGATTTTATAAAATTGTTAAAGCCGGACTGATTCCTGGACAACCCTTAAAGGAGGATGAATGAGAAAAGGAACATAAGTGCCTATGCAAAGTGACAAGTATGAAGATGTCATTGACCCATGAATTGACTTAAGTGATTAACATATGTCCTAAAGGTTAAGTAACTCTATAATGAGAGGTCTAACCTATGTCAAGCTTATGGTTCGTACGTGCGTAGCGTTAGTGGTTAAGATAACCAATAACTAACGACACGTTCTATTTGATTTGTATAGATCGTCCGTCAAACCCCCGCACCTCGACGAACCCCAGGACCCCAGGCAAGTTTTCAAAACTCGTACTTAATGTACTAATATTTTGTCGAAAGACTGTTGTTGTTGTGATATAACTGTATGTTGAAAAGCATGAATTAATATGTATATTTACATATTTCCCAAACATTGCGACTATATACTATATGTATTATAAATATAAGTCGGTAAAAGTAAAGGCTCTAAGCATAGAGAGGTTATGTATTTTCAAACGTAGACCAGGAGTCGGCATGTAATGATAAAGTACTGTCATAATCCGGAAGAAGCCGGAGACAGATTATTTTGAAAAGGCGATATAAATATTTTGATATTTATATTCTGGATATTCTTTAAATAAAAGAATAAAAAGGAGATAATAAATATTATTTTAACATTTATTTAATTAATGAATATTATTTTGAATATTCATTTATTGAGAATCATTTATTAATTTTTAATTAATAAATATTATTTAAATATTTATTAATTATTCATTTTCGAATTATTTTAGGTCTTTAATAATTATTCGAAGCTTTCGATAATTATTTTAAATACTTTCCGACCTTCCGAAAATGATTTAAAAATAGTAGGAGCTCCATAATATTTAATTTAATTATTTATTTTATTCTTTTAATAAGAATAAAATATGTTCAGACTTATCAAAAATAGGGAACTCAGTTTAGGAAGTGAATGATTATTTACTTCTCAAAAGCAGTCAAGTTTTGGAACAAGTTTCCACAGTAGTAAGAGTTTTCAACTTATCAAAAGCAGTGAAGTTTTTCGACAAACTCCCGAGTCATGATTTTCAAAATGAATTCAGTCCGTGAGAAAGGAGATTATATGATGAAGGTCAACTTATCTGTGTGGTGAGGCGACTGCATCACTTAATCTGACAGCTATGAGGGTCTATCAACAAGTACTATACTTGGGGAGCTAGGATTAACTTCCAGTTCCAGGTCAGATAGACGAATCTATTAACAAGTATTATATACTTGGGGAGCTTGGATTAATATTCCAGTTTCAGACTTATAGATTAATTCAGTGGACTTGGAGTTAGCGTAAGAGGCCGAGTGACGCACGGTCCAGCACTTTGACCCGTATGCGGTCTAGGGTGACTACCCATTAACGGTAGCGAGTACCGGGGCTCCCCCTTCTACATGTAGAGAAACGGAAGGCTTCCATAGGATGCTGATGAAGGCTGCCGCATGTTGCGACTGATCATCGTATACAACGGTAGCGGGCGTGGAGATGCTCCAGTTACAGTCCTTTCTTCCAATTGGAATTGTGCTACGCACCGTAACAAAAGCCTAGGAGCTGAGTTACCGATGGTGTTGTTTAGCAATAAAACGTTCTGAAAGATTCAGCTTACTCTTAATGTTTTGACGAAAGTTATTTAACTTCAGTTATTTGTTCATAATGCTTTTACAAATAACTCATAGCATGTTTTCCAGTATATACTTGATAAAGAAGAAAGCTTACAGTTTCACAGCATGTTTTCAGAAAGTATATTATTTATTGCTGAGCTATATTGCTCACCCTTGCTTTCTTTATATATCATAACACAACAGGACAGCAGGATGCCGCGGATGCGCCGCACCCCCAGGAAGCGCGTGGGAAACGCCCGCGCATTCCATAGGATCTTCGCCAACCTACCCCAGGTAGGAAGTCGGAGTAGAAGTAGGATAGGGGTACAGTTGTTGATGGTACGCCTTATCTATAAATATGACTTATGTAAATTATTTAACAAGAACAGGTAGTAGAATTCAGTACTGTTTCAAGTAGAAACCGTATCGTTTTCATAAGACAAGAACTTACTTTTGGACTGTAATATTTACTCTGATGGATTTATGTATGAAGTATGTATTCGTTCTGAGACTATAATCAGTAGTGTGTGTGTATATGAACTGTGGGGTCACTGCAGGTGAAGTGCTAGCATTAAAGATTAAGATAAGTGTGTTAATGATAGGAAGAACGGGAGCCGTGACGGCCCAGGTCTCCGACCCCGGATCTGGGGGTGCCACAGAGATGGTATCAGAGCGTAGGATTATAACTCTCAGAACGATAGGAAGTTAAGAACAATAAATCTTATAATAATAATAAGAAACTCTTATCGAGTCGTCGTCGGGCTATTGGATGTAGCGCTGACATTAAAACCCGCAAGGGAACTTTCAACCCCAGTTAGTAACGTCGTTTTTGGTAAACACATATAGGTACCTGATGCTAGAGCGAGAGGACGGTCAGATGGAGCAGTTTGTAAGGTTACTCAGGCAGAATCTGAATCACCAACCCCCACATCCCAGTCAATCAGTGGCAAGTGCTTTTAAAGCTTTTAAGTCCCTAAAACCACCAGAGTTCCAAGGAACGACAAACCCAATCGAGGCAAGGGCCTGGCTCAAGGAAATGGAGAAAACATTTGAGATAATGGGCACTGAGGAGGCCCACAAGACTATCTTTGCCACTTATCTCCTCAAGGGAGAGGCTAACTTTTGGTGGGAAGCCAAGAAAAATTTGGAAGCAGATGCTGTCATCACTTGGACAAGATTCAGTGAGCTATTCTTGGAAAAGTATTTCCCTAGGTTCATGGAAACTCAGATGGAGCTAAAGTTTTTAGAGCTGAAACAAGAAAACTTGACAGTGGCAGAGTATGAAGCCAAGTTTACAGAACTGTCAAGGTTTGTGCCAGACTTCGTGAACACAGAAGCTAAGTGAGCTAGAAGGTTTCAACAAGGGCTGAAGCAATGGATTCAGAATAGGGTGGCAGTATTCGAGATTACTGATTATGCCACACTAGTACAGAAAGCCTCGATAGTGGAAGCAGGAAGTGAACAGATATCTAAGAACAAGGAAATGAAAAAGAGGAAGTTCGAAGGCCGCGGATGAAGTTCTGTGAGCGGAGGTTTTCCAAGCAAAGTCAACCGAGGAACGGTTTCGCAACCAGCAAGGAGTACAGGGTTCAGAAATTTTAGGAGCGGCAGTGCGGTCCATAGTAGCCGACCGGCCGGGGCATCTCATTTCAGCCAACCCCGACCACCGCCACCAGAATGTAAGAACTGTGGAAGGAAGCACCTTGGCACCTGTCTCAAGGGGTCAACAGATTGTTTCAAATGTGGGCGAGCAGGTCACTATGCTAGTAACTGTCCCCAGAGTGGGTTGAAGTGCTTCCAGTGTGGAATGACGGGGCACATGAAAAAGGACTGCAAGACACCAGCACCTACAATGTCCAGGATAAGCGGGGCAGCTTCCAACAGGCCCCCAATAACAAGGACCTTTAATATGACAGTGAAGAATGCCGTGCGAGACGCGGATGTTATAGCAGGTACCCTTCTCCTTAATACTGTCAGCGTAAATGTTTTATTTGATTCTGGAGTTACTAGGTCATTTGTGTCTAAAGAATTGGCATGCAAGTTAAAACTTAAAGCGGAACCTTTGAAAGAATTGTTGCAAGTAGAGATAGCTAACCGGGAAATAGTTCCAGTTAGTCAAGTTCACCCAAATTGTAAATTAGAGATAGTTGGGCAAACTTTTGTAGTAGACTTAATCCCTTTTCAACTGGGAGAGTTCGATGTCATTCTGGGAATGGACTGGTTGTCGAGCAACGGTGCGCAGATCAATTGTGAAAAGAAGAAGATCAGATTAAAAGTACTGGGAGGAAAGGAGGTCGTGTTCAAGGGACAACAACAGGTCCGAAAGTTTTTAAACATGGCCCAGACTAAGAGATTGTTACGAAAAGGGTGTGAGGCTTACCTAGCCCACGTGGTAGATACGAGTAAGGAGATGCCTAAACTTAGAGACCTTCGAGTGGTGGCCGAATTCGAGGATGTATTCCCCGAGGATCTTCCAGGACTACCACCCGACCGGGAAATAGAGTTTGCAATCGAACTAGCCCCAAGAACGGCGCCAGTTTCAAAGGCCCCGTATCGTTTAGCCCCAATAGAAATGGAGGAACTAGCCAACCAGCTACAGGAATTGCTAGAACTGGGAATGATAAGGCCGAGCGTGTCACCATGGGGTGCGCCGGTATTATTCGTAAAGAAGAGAGACGGCAGCATGCGACTATGCATAGACTACCGAGAGCTGAACAAGTTAACAATAAAGAATAAGTATCCCCTACCAAGGATTGATGACTTATTCGACCAGTTGAAAGATGCGGTGTATTTTTCAAAGATTGACCTCAGGACGGGGTATCATCAACTAAAGATCATGCCCGAAGACATACCAAAGACAGCGTTTCGCACCAGGTATGGGCACTACGAGTTTTTGGTAATGTCATTTGGATTAACCAATGCCCCAGCAGCTTTCATGGATTTGATGAACCTAGTCTTCAAGAAGTACTTAGACAAGTGCGTCATTGTTTTCATCGATGATATTTTGATATATTCAAAGACAGAAGAAGAACACGCCGAACATTTGAGAATAGTTCTAGAGATCTTAAGGAAGGAAAGGTTGTTTGCCAAATTCTCGAAATGTGAGTTTTGGCTCAGAGAAGTCCAATTTTTGGGACACGTGGTAAGCAGCGAAGGAATACTAGTCGACCCAGCCAAGATAGAAGCCGTTTCCAATTGGGAAAGACCTACCACACCTACCGAAGTAAGGAGTTTTGTGGGATTGGCAGGATATTACCGGAAGTTCGTACAAGATTTTGCCAAGATAGCCGCCCCACTAACTCGGCTTACTCGAAAGACAGAAAAGTTTAACTGGACAAAGAAATGTGAGGAAAGCTTTCAAGAATTAAAGAAGAGGTTGATAACAGCCCCAGTATTATCACTACCTGACGGAAAAGGAGGTTTCGTAATCTACAGCGATGCCTCGCATAAGGGACTAGGATGCGTGCTTATGCAGCACGACAAGGTGATTGCTTATGCATCACGACAACTGAAGGAATATGAAATAAGGTATCCCACTCATGACTTGGAGCTAGCCGCGATAGTCTTCGCATTGAAAATTTGGAGACACTACTTGTATGGCGAGAAATGCGAAATCTTTACAGACCATAAGAGCCTGAAGTATATCTTCACACAGAAAAAATTGAACATGAGGCAAATGAGGTGGCTAGAATTGATTAAAGATTATGACTGCGAAATTCTCTATCACCCAGGGAAGGCCAATGTGGTGGCCGATGCCCTTAGTAGGAAGGAAAGACTTAAGATGATAATCTCTTCGGAGAAGCTAATCAACGAATTTGAAAAGATGGAAATCGAGGTAAAGGTTGTCAGCAAAGGCACAGAAGGATTATTTGAGATCAGTATGCAACCCCCACTGATAGAAAAGATCAAGTTATGCCAAGAAAAGAAACTAATAGACGAATGGGAATCCCTGACTGGAGAAGAAATGAAGTGTGTAAAGGACAATAAGGGGGTAATGAGATATGCCTCCCGAATCTGGATTCCAAACGTGCGAGAATTGAAGGATGAGATTTTGCATGAAGGACACAATTCGAGGTATGCAATTCACCCAGGTGGCACCAAAATGTATAGGGATTTGAAGGAGTTTTATTGGCGGCCGAACCTGAAAAAGGACGTAGTAGAATGGGTAAGCAAATGTTTGACATGTCAAAGAGTGAAAGCAGAACACCAGAGGCCTAGTGGTCTTCTACAGCCCCTGGAAATTCCCGAGTGGAAATGCGAACAAATAGCAATGGACTTTGTAGTAGGTTTGCCGAGAACGAGCACCAACCACGATGCGATATGGGTGATCGTAGATCGCCTAACCAAGTCAGCTCATTTTTTTCCAATTAATGAAAGGTATACAGTTGACCGATTAGTAGAGATCTATATCAAGGAAATTGTAGTGCGACATGGAGTTCCCGTGTCCATAGTATCGGACCGAGATCCGAGGTTCAACTCCAGGTTTTGGAGAAGTTTTCAAGAATGTGCGGGGACTAAGCTAAGCATGAGCACGGCTTATCATCCCCAAACGGATGGGCAGAGCGAGCGAACCATTCAGACACTAGAAGATATGTTAAGGGTGTGTGTAATAGATTTTAAAGGAAGCTGGAATGATCACTTACCTTTAATCGAGTTTGCCTACAACAACAGCTACCATGCCAGTATAGGTATGCCCCCATATGAAGCCCTATATGGAAGGAAGTGTCGCTCCCCATTGTGTTGGGAGGAAGTAGGAGAGCGGAAGATATTGGGACCCGAATTGGTCCAGAAAACAAGAGAAGCAATAAAGCTCATCCGGAACCGATTGATAGCAGCACAAGACCGATAAAAGAAGTATGCCGATCGGACCAGGAAAGATAGAGAATACGAAGTGGGAGACTCAGTACTTCTAAAAGTTTCCCCATGGAAAGGATTAATGAGGTTTGGAAAGAAAGGAAAGTTAAGTCCAAGATTCATTGGACCATTTGAAATCTTAAAACGTATTGGGAAGGTAGCCTACGAGTTGGCCCTGCCCCCAAATTTGCAGCAAGTCCACAATGTGTTCCATGTGTCTATGCTAAGGAAGTATAATGTAGATGCCAGGCATATCATCGAATATGAGCAAGTCGACCTACAACCAGATCTGACCTATGTGGAACAGCCGGTAGAGATACTGGACCGAAAGGAGCAGGTGCTCAGAAATAAAGTGGTAAAGCTAGTAAGAGTCTTGTGGAGGAATAAGAATACTGAAGAATCAACATGGGAGCTAGAAAGTGCCATGATAGAAAAGCACCCTCACTTGTTTTCAGTATAGATTCCGGGACGGAATCCCTTTAAGGAGGGGAGACTGTAAAAGCCCGAACTTTTGTAAATTCTGAACTATGAATGAATAGTAACTTTTCAATTTTACGAAAACCATGTTAGCCCACACTATATAGAAGGTGTAGGATTATAAATCCGGGATTATATTACGATGATACTAAGTAAATAAGTGTATGTAAACGTCGTTAGAATCCGAGGATTTTGTCGTTTACTAAGTGTTTTGTAATTTACGAGATATTAAGGATTAAAGGAGTAGGTTTCGACCTAAGGGATTATAATTCAAAGAAATTATATCCTAAATTATGTTAAGGTAGTGTGACTAGTAAATGTTCACATTACAAAGATGGGAATAAGAAGTGTTATCACTAATCATGTTTTTATAAAGGATTAAGAGTAAGTAAAATGCACCACAAAGCAAGCCATGCAAGCAAGTACTTGCATGGATGAGATCAAGTAACTAAGTCAAGCAAGGGAACTAGCCAAGTAACTAGAATTAGCAAGAGTAACCAAGTACTTAACTAGATTAGGAAACCAAGTTCCCTAATTTAGGGGAAATATCCATAAAGTAGCTTTATTAACTTGTCCTAATTCAACCAAGTAATCATTAAACTCTTTTTGTTGATTTTATTCCCATTAAAATATCACAAGTCAGCCAACAAAGCAAGTAGCACAACAACAAATTTTCTCTCTTCCCCCACCAAGCTCCATTCGGCAGTTTTGAAAAAAAAAGAGGAGAATTCAAAATCAAAGTCCAAGCTTCCTTGCTCCATAAATCTCCATCTTTTAACCATAGCTTCTACATTTCATAGATAAGGTATGATAAAAATCCCAAGTCCATTCTCCATGTCTAGCATTTTCTAAAAATTCATCAAAGATGATAATGAATAGTGTGAATAGTAAACTCAAAAATTTTTAAAGCTTGTTTCTTGATGTTTAGTTCATAACAAAGGTAGATCAAGCTTCTATAAGGACTCTAAGCACCATCTAGTTGTTGTTGAAGCTTTGTGAAGGTATGGACAACCTCTAACCCTTGTGCTTTGTGTGAGTATGATGCCATGGAAGTGCTAGTGGTTGAAGTCTTAAGCTAAGTATGGTAAAGATATATGGATGTTAAGCTTTTGGTTGAGTTCTTGTATTGATGTTAGTAGTGTAATGGTGAAATGAGTAGCTTATTGTTGTAGTCATGATGTGAAGAGTAAGGATGAGTGTTGGTTGGAATGGATTCACATTGGTTGAATCCGGAAAACGTTGCGTTTATAGCCGTCATAATGCCCGATTTTCGTAAACACTCTTTTAAACTGTGAAAATCGTAATGTCAAGCTACTGGCCCCAAAGGCCTCTGGCCATATTTGGTTAGGCCTTGTTTCATACATCGTTTTGACGCTTGAATCATCTTATTCCGATATACGGTTTAGGAGATAAGTCAATTTTAGTGAAAGCAACTAAAACTACTAAACTGTTTCGGGAAACACTTTTGTAAAATATAAATGGACCACTTAAATGTCACCAAAAATCATGAAATTTTAAGGGAACATAGTTGGGACAGTAGGAAAGACCTATGAAAAATTTCATAACCAAAGGAGAAATGTTCGATTTTATAAAATTGTTAAAGCCGGACTGATTCCTGGACAACCCTTAAAGGAGGATGAATGAGAAAAGGAACATAAGTGCCTATGCAAAGTGACAAGTATGAAGATGTCATTGACGCATGAATTGACTTAAGTGATTAACATATGTCCTAAAGGTTAAGTAACTCTATAATGAGAGGTCTAACCAATGTCAAGCTTATGGTTCGTACGTGCGTAGCGTTAGTGGTTAAGATAACCAATAACTAACGACACGTTCTATTTGATTTGTATAGATTGTCCGTCAAACCCCCGCACCTCGACGAACCCCAGGACCCCAGGCAAGTTTTCAAAACTCGTACTTAATGTACTAATATTTTGTCGAAAGACTGTTGTTGTTGTGATATAACTGTATGTTGAAAAGCATGAATTAATATGTATATTTACATATTTCCCAAACATTGCGACTATATGCTATATGTATTATAGATATAAGTCGGTAAAAGTAAAGGCTCTAAGCATAGAGCGGTTATGTATTTTCAAACGTAGACCAGGAGTCGGCATGTAATGATAAAGTACTGTCATAATCCGGAAGAAGCCGGAGACAGATTATTTTGAAAAGGCGATATAAATATTTTGATATTTATATTCTGGATATTCTTTAAATAAAAGAATAAAAAGGAGATAATAAATATTATTTTAATATTTATTTAATTAATGAATATTATTTTGAATATTCATTTATTGAGAATCATTTATTAATTTTTAATTAATAAATATTATTTAAATATTTATTAATTATTCATTTTCGAATTATTTTAGGTCTTTAATAATTATTCGAAGCTTTCGATAATTATTTTAAATACTTTCCGACCTTCCGAAAATGATTTAAAAATAGTAGGAGCTCCCTAATATTTAATTTAATTATTTATTTTATTCTTTTAATAAGAATAAAATATGTTCAGACTTATCAAAAATAGGGAACTCAGTTTAGGAAGTGAATGATTATTTACTTCTCAAAAGCAGTCAAGTTTTGGAACAAGTTTCCACAGTAGTAAGAGTTTTCAACTTATCAAAAGCAGTGAAGTTTTTCGACAAACTCCCGAGTCATGATTTTCAAAATGAATTCAGTCCTTGAGAAAGGAGATTATATGATGAAGGTCAACTTATCTGTGTGGTGAGGCGACTGCATCACTTAATCTGACAGCTATGAGGGTCTATCAACAAGTACTATACTTGGGGAGCTAGGATTAACTTCCAGTTCCAGGTCAGATAGACGAATCTATTAACAAGTATTATATACTTGGGGAGCTTGGATTAATATTCCAGTTTCAGACTTATAGATTAATTCAGTGGACATGGAGTTAGCGTAAGAGGCCGAGTGACGCACGGTCCAGCACTTTGACCCGTATGCGGTCTAGGGTGACTACCCATTAACGGTAGCGAGTACCGGGGCTCCCCCTTCTACATGTAGAGAAACGGAAGGCTTCCATAGGATGCTGATGAAGGCTGCCGCATGTTGCGACTGATCATCGTATACAACGGTAGCGGGCGTGGAGATGCTCCATTTACAGTCCCTTCTTCCAATTGGAATTGTGCTACGCACCGTAACAAAAGCCTAGGAGCTTAGTTACCGATGGTGTTGTTTAGCAATAAAACGTTCTGAAAGATTCAGCTTACTCTTAATGTTTTGACGAAAGTTATTTAACTTCAGTTATTTGTTCATAATGCTTTTACAAATAACTCACAGCATGTTTTCCAGTATATACTTGATAAAGAAGAAAGCTTACAGTTTCACAGCATGTTTTCAGAAAGTATATTATTTATTGCTGAGCTATATTGCTCACCCTTGCTTTCTTTATATATCACAACACAATAGGACAGCAGGATGCCGCGGATGCGCCGCACCCCTAGGAAGCGCGTGGGAAATGCCCGCGCATTCCGTAAGATCTTCGCCAACCTACCCCAGGTAGGAAGTCGGAGTAGAAGTAGGATAGGGGTACAGTTGTTGATGGTACGCCTTATCTATAAATATGACTTATGTAAATTATTTAACAAGAACAGGTAGTAGAATTCAGTACTGTTTCAAGTAGAAACCGTATCGTTTTCATAAGACAAGAACTTACTTTTGGACTGTAATATTTACTCTGATGGATTTATGTATGAAGTATGTATTCGTTCTGAGACTATAATCAGTAGTGTGTGTGTATATGAACTGTGGGGTCACTGCAGGTGAAGTGCTAGCATTAAAGATTAAGATAAGTGTGTTAATGACAGGAAGAACGGGAGCCGTGACGGCCCAGGTCTCCGACCCCGGATCTGGGGGCGCCACATTATTTCATGACCACAAAGAACTAAAATGGGTGCACAAAAAAGATTAGGTATATATGTCGGTTTTGGTTCACCATCTATTATAAGTTACATTGAACCATTGACTTGTGATATCCCTAATGTTCCAGCGATGGTTGAAATCCCTAAACATAAATCAACTCCTGATGAATTGATCGGTGATTCAAAATCACGCCAAAAACGTGGTAGACCTATTGGAGCAAAATATATTGTACCATGAAAACATAAATTAATTGGACATGCCCCAGAAGTGGTAAGCATTCTAGAAAGTACCCTTGAAATGGTATTACCTCCCAAAGAGGTACGAGCCCCTGAGTTGGCTATAATAAAGATCACTGAAGTGCTATTACCTCATGAATATGATATTGCCCCTGAAGTGGCACATGTTTCCACAGAATTAAAGGTACCTGAAAATTATGAGATCTTGATCGGTTATGTACATAACGGAAAATTATTGGATCATGGGAGTACAGATGTGGATAATATATATGCTTTTTCCGTGGCATGTGAAAATTATTGGATCATGGGAGTACAGAGGTTGACTGGTAGCCCAAGGATTCTCTCAAAGGCCTGGAATTATTGATTACCGGGAAACCTACGCTCATGTGAAAGTTACTTTTCATTTTCTAATAGGTATGACTTGTATGAAAAAAATGGAAACACGTCTTATGGACGTTGTAACTACATACCTATATGGATTCCTTGATAACGATATTGTTAGAAATATATTCATTTGATGATGTTTAAAATACTAGAACAGAGTCTAGCATAGATGTACCTATAGTAGAATAGGTTTTTTTAGTCTCTGATCAAGTAAATACAAATCTGAGTCTAGTTAGTCTCTATACAGGTATCAAGGTTGATTATACTTAGAAGATTTTTAGAGGAAATAAAACCAGAGTCTCGGAGTTAATCAGAGTCTGGAAGTCAATCAGTTTCTGTAGACTATCAGAGTCTATAGGATATCAGAGACTGTAGATCATCAGAGTTTGAAGTTTTTCTGAGTTTCTAAAGTTGAAGCTGAATTAAGAAGGTGATGACAGTATAAGAAAGTCTTCGAAGATAAAGGAAATATATTACAGATATGCTATGGGAAGGAAGTGTTAGTAATTGTGCTCTAGAGACAATACTTTTTATATTTTAAGGAAAATATTTATTATTAAGGATTATGTTTTATTGATTATTATTTATTTATTATGTTTTATTTACTGCGTAATAAATTGAAAGCATAATAAATGTCCTTGGAATTTTGATACGTATTATATATCTTTAAGTATGTGACTTAAAAATGAGATTATATGAATAGTATCTTATTCCTAAAATTCCCTAGTCGAGTATTATTATTTAAGGACAATAATAATGCACAAAGACTAGTATGTTTCTTGACAGATGACCACATCTCATTGGTCATAGGTATGGGGATACTAAAGTCAAGAACATAAGTGCATGTATCAATGCATGGCACTGGAATGACCCGCCGTGAGATTCTACATGTTAAGTAAGTGTCATAAGTAATTCTCACTGTGATAATGGTGTAATGATCCTTAGACCTGAAATCATTATATTTCTATACGAGAATTAATATACTTTGATTACATTAAAAGTTACCTTTGACCGGGTGATGATAAAAGTGGACATTGGGTATATTATGAATCGTATGAGAAATATGAATGATCTAGATGGGATTTAATCCTCCTAATTTTAGGAGTGATATTATTGGCCTCTTATTTGAGTGAGACTATGAAATGCACCGCCGTGCTCAAATGTTGATTTGATTTTAATAGTCTACTCATCGATCAAGAAAATAAAGATTAAATTATGAAGAGGATGACACGAGACATGCCTTGAGTTTAATCTATAATATCAAGATTAAAGGGATTATATTACATGGAACATTATTCACGAAAGGCTTAATCGAATCACCGATTTATTATTATTACTTGGGTAGCAATGATGTATTACTAGATGCCGCTCATTGTTTACAATTTTAATTAGATATTAAAATTGTTGCCAACGTAATAATAACCTACAGGGTCACACATAAAGAACGCTTGATGGAGAAATAATTTAAATTATGAATTTAAATTAAATAAGTAATTTATTTTATTTATGATATTAATTAAGTATGACTTAATTAATTATATAAATAGAATAAATGAATTACATAAACTAATTCCAAAATAATAATTAATTAATTAAGTGAGACTTAATTAAATAATTTAGAATTTTGGATTAGTATTAATTATAATTGGATTATAATTAGAAAACTTATTCCTCTCTCTATATAATTTCTTTATGGGCTGATTTAATAAAAGAGAGATTTTACAAAAACCCTAGCCGCTCTGAGGGAGGAGGAAGATAGAGAGAGAAGAAGTTTTCGGGTGCTAGTACACATCAATCCTTCATGAAAAGTATTCGTGTGGATACCGTAGAGTGTAGATCGCGAGAGCGGGATACGTGGTGATTAAACAAGCTTTGGACCTCCATTAATCTTCCATTAATGAACTGTTAAAGCTTCTAAAGGTATTTATTCTTTATCTCTGAATTAAATCTTTTGTTTTCGCATGAATCCTGCGGAGGGTTTCGCTATTTTGATTTATTTTTCGCGTTTATTCCGCTGCGTTTGTGTCAAAAAACCCTTCAGGAAGAAGAGTTATTAAAGGAAACTATCAACTAATAGATATGAATTTATTCCTGATTAATTGTAATTATATTATTAGTCGATAGGCAGCTCTCTATATAAACACTCTATGTAACCTATTGTAATTTTCGAAGTTTTGTGAGAGCATAGAGATAGAGAGACACAAAGTAGCTGCTAGGGTTTGTGTACACCCTAAGAGAGTTTGTATTTATTCATTAATAATACAAACAGTATTTCTTCATAACTTTGTGTTTGTTCTTTATTCTTAATTCGAAGTTTAAGTTTGTATTGAGTTGATTTTGAACAGGAAACAAGTAGACACAAGTATTCAACCCCCCTTCTACTTGTGTAACTGAGAAAAACTGTTGGTATCAAAGCCTAAAGTTAAAATCGAACAAGATGTCTTGAAACAAAGATGGTAATTCTAAGATTCCTATGCTCAAGAAGAATGAGTATGCCTATTGGAAGGTTAAGATACTACACCATCCAGAAGCAACAAACCTTGACTATCTTGACATGATTTATGATGAGCCATACATGCCTTCATGACTTGTCCCTTAAACCACTGTTGAAGAAAAAATTATTGGTGAACACTTTGTTGATAAAACTAAAGTTGAGTGGTTAAAAGAGGAAAAATAGAATGTTCTCAAGGAGGTAAAAGTCAAGAATATTCTCTTCAATAGTTTGGACTCTATTCTCACAAACTGTGTAATATCATGCAAAACTACTAAGGAGATGTGGACAAAGCTTGAAGTGCACTGTAAAGGAACCAAAGATGTCAAGAAGAATGCAAGGTCTCTTCTAATTCAATAGTATGAGTATTTTGAAGCAAAACCTGGAGAAACTATCACTAAGATGTATAATAGGTTCACAAAACTCTTGAATAAGATGGTTATATGAAAGGCATATGTCAAGGCCTATTTGTAATTAATAGATGACAACTCAACTCATGTAAGAAATTAAAGTAAGTAATAAATTCTGAGGATGGAATCAAATCGAAGAATGTCAACTAGACACAAAGAATCAACTTGTCAGAAGAATTATAATGAAGTTGCTACTCTATACCGGAAGAAGTTCATTTATATGTTCAAGCGTCGGAGAAAAATAGAGAAGCAGTTGTTCAGAAGATTCAGAAGATTCTAAGTGGCTACTACAGAAGATTCCAGAAGAAGAATGAAGACAGTGAAGTAGAAGAAGAACAGAAGACCACAGCTTAATGTTAAAGACGAAGAATATTTATTATAGTATGACATAAATGAACCAGACAGTACATTTGTGTGTCAACTAAAATAATAAATATTCATCATCTAGCTCAAGTGGTTTTATGACAAAAGACACAACGAAGACTAGAAGACTTCAAGACTGATAGCACGGTAATACAAGACGAAATAGTATTTTAATTCTACTATCAAATGTTAATTGATTATTTAATTTATCTAATTAAATTAATTCAAGTTGAATTTAATTTAATTTGTAAATTAACTAATTAATTTAAGTAGAATTAATTTATTATAAAAGATATGACTTAATATGACTTTTAATATAATTCAAATGATTAATAAATAAGTCATACCGACTGTTTATTAATAAGTCATACCGAATTATATTAATAAAAGTCATACCGAAGCTGTTAAAGAAAAGTCATACCGGAGCAGCCGACTGATAAGTCATACCGAAGCTGTTAAAGAAAAGTCATACCGGAACAGCCGACCAATAAGTCATACCGAGAGAATTGATTCAAATGTCATACCGGGAATTGAATTGGCAGTTGATTCCAAAAGTCATACCGAGCTTATTCCAAAAGTCATACCGAGCTTATTCCAAAAGTCATACCGAGCAAAATGAAGAAAAGGTCATGCTGGAGTTGAAGTTTAAAAGGTCATACTGATTTTATTTAATTAAAAAGTCATACCGACCTTTTTAATTAATTAAAATAAGTCATACCGAGCTTCTACCGACCTAAAGTCATACCAGGATAAGTCATACCGAGAATTCTGTGCTCAAAAGGTCATACTGAACCTATTTTGTTTAATTAAAATAAGTCATACCGATTTATTTTAATTAGATAAAATATGAATATGACTTTAAATAAGTCATACCGAGATTCAGTAAGTCATACCGACCATTCAGAAGTCATACCCAGTTTTTAAATGTCATACAAGTGTTAAAATAATTCATACTGACTTATTTTCTTGAAATTAAGTCATACTGAAAAAGGCCATAGCAGCCTTTTTCAAATCTCTATAAATATGAGATCAGCTCTTCATTTTTCAGAAGTTCAACTTGTTAGAAGTTAAGAAAATCAGATCAAATTCAATAATTTATCTGCATTGTAATATTCACAGATTTCTGTGCTGTGTTTGAATATAATTGATTAAACACGAACACTTCATGTCGAATTCGTTCTAGACTTTTTATCAATTATATAACTGTTTTCTAAATATTAATTTTGTAATACTAATCAAGTTAAAATTATATCTTTCACTTGAATAGTATTTCATTCTAATTAATATTTCGCGAGTAATTAAAATAATATTTTTAATCCAAATTATTCCGCGATTAATTTTCAGATATTGTATTCAACCCCCCTTCTACAATATCAGGGACCAACAATTGGCATCAGAGCTGGTTGATATAGTTAATATCAGATCCAAATCAAATTCCGCGAACTCATTCAGATCTCAAAAATTATTTTAAATTCGAAATAATTTTTTATTCGAAATAATTTTTTTTCTGAAAAATTATTTTTGATCAAAAATTATTTTAAGTCAAAAATTAAAATATTTTTTTGAAACACTTAATTTTTAATCTTATTAAAGATGAGTACCCAGAAAGTCACTAGCATCAAAATTCCACAATTTGACAGAGAACACTACAACTTGTGGAAACACAAAATGCTACTGTTTATCGGGATTGCAAATCCCAAGTATGCATTAGTCATGGCCAAAGGTGTTGAACCCCCTATATCAGTTATTCTCGAACACACGGTTGATGGGGTTGTAATTCCCCACAGACAGTTTCCAAAAAGTCCGGCAGACTATACAGATGAGGAAACAGAAGCTGTGTCCCTTGATAATAACCTGAAGCTCATATTAATTGAATCCCTAGACTACATCATGTACAACCAAGTAGTAAATTGCAAGAATGCAAAACAGATCTGGGAAACAATTGAAATTATCAATGAGGGAACTGAAGAAGTTAAAGAGAATAGACTGGAGATCCTAACCACCCAATATGAGCAGTTTAGATCCAACCCTGGTGAGGGTATCTCTGAGGTGTTTCAGAGACTAAACAAACTGATAAACGAGCTCAACATGAATGGAAAGTTTTATCAGAACCAAGAGGTGAACAGGAAGTCTTTGCTGACCTTACCAGAGCATCTGGAACACAGGATTGCAGCTATTCGGGAATCTAGGGATATGAAAGAGGTAACCGTAGAAAGACTCTACGGAGTTTTAAAAACTTATGAGCTGGAACAAATCCAAACCAGAGAGATGTACGGAAGAGGTAAAGTACTGAGTTCCTCCAAGGCATTAATGGTAGAAGCACCAGAGAAAGAAGAAGTGAAGGCTGTTGCACCTTCTAACAGTTCAACAGAGTATGTGGTTCCAGAACTTGGACATACTGCTGACAAACAAGAAGATGGTGATTTCTACTCACTGGAAGAACTAGATCAGCTAGAAGATGAATCTCTAGCTATGGTTGCCAGGAAGTTTGGCAACATGAGATTCCGAAGAAACTCCTCATTCAGAAGTAAGCCTAATTTTGGAAGATTCCAAAAAGGAGGTTCTTCGATAGCAATATCGAAAAGCGGCTACAAGACCGGCTTAGTTGATAGAAGCAAGTTTCGTTGCTTCAACTGTAATGAGCTAGGCCACTTTGCAACGGAGTGCAAGAAGCCTAAGCAAGGGAAGAAGAGAGAGTCTTACGAAGAGCTCAAGGAAAAGTATGATGCGCTCGTGAAAAAGCATCAAGGAAAGTCCTATCTAGCAGCAGGCAAAAGCTGGGATGATTCAGATAACGATGATGAGGAAGAGCTAGGAAATGTTGCTCTTATGACTTCATCAGAGGAATCATTGTCTCCCACCCGTGACAGAGGAATAGAGGTAAATCCTTCTTGTCCTAAGATGTTTGCTTTGCTAGGTAAAGAACTAGATGGTGAAAGAGATAAGGTTAAGAAACTCAGACTCAAAGTCAAAGAGTTAGTTGATGAGACTGAAGTTTTTAAACAGTTAAAAAGAAATCATGACAAGTTGACTGTTAAGTTGACTGAAGACTTAGCTGTTCAAGTCAGTAAAGTCAGTTGTCATGTTGTAACAGAAGCCAATCTCAGAAACCAGATAGAAGAAGAAAAGAAGAAGTGTCTTGCATATAAGAATTCCTCATATATTGTAAAGAACCTAGTTGACCAACAAGAAATAAGTCGTAAAGTTGGGATAGGCTTCGAGTACAATAAATCTGTAGGAAAGCCAAGCAACATAACCCCCTTTAGAAAAAGTGTTGTAGAAAGGGGTATCCCACATGTTGTTAAAGACACACCAAAACCTCTCTTCATAACACCGATAGCTGAACCTATCCTTGAGAGCTCCGTACTGATTGCATATGAAATGCAGTTGGAAGATCTTGAGGAAGAGAAGAAGAGAGGAGAACAGGTTAAGGACATAAAAGGAGTTAATGTCCAGAAAGAGAGGCGTGCACCAGAGACCCCAGTGAAAGATGTGGGAACTTCTGATTCCCCCAGACCTGGTGTAGGTGCAAAAGACTTAAAGAATAAAATGAACAGACCCAACACATTTGTGAACAGTAGGAACAGTAACAATAAATTTCATTCTAGTGAAAACTTCAAAGATAATGAGAAAATTGAAGTAGAATCTGTTAAACCTCCTACTGTATTGAATAACATGCCTACGATTGATGCTTTCCATAGACCATGTGGTATAATGAATTGCATGTTATGTGCTTTTAATGCTATGACTGCTTACTTTAAACGCATGATAGCTAAGAAAGATAACATGACACCTAGACAGCACATCAATAGTAAATTTGTTAAATCCAAGACTGCAACTCCTTCACCTGAGAAGAAGGAATCATATATTCCTAAGTCTAAACAGAAAGTTGTTAAGACTATTTATAGGAAGGTAGGAACAGTCAAGGAAGAAAATAATGTTATTCGAAAAGGATCTGTTGCCAAACCAGACAAAGGTCAATTCTTTAAGTATGTCGGGCCCAATCAATTTTAGGCTCCGAAGACGAATTAATCCGTTTGATAATTGCAGGGAGTTAAACAGGTAAACCGAGTTATATGGATCCTGGACAGCGGATCGTCAAGGCATATGACCGGAGATAGAGCCCTGCTATCAGACGTGGTTGAGAGAGCTGGCCCAGTCGTCACCTTTGGAGATAACAGCAAAGGAATGACTACGGGATATGGCAAGTTAAATACAGGAAATGTTATCATTGAAAATGTCTCTTTGGTGGAAGGACTTAAGCACAATCTACTCAGCGTCAGTCAATTCTGTGATAAAGGTTACAAAGTAAACTTTATCAAGGAGAAGTGCTTAATAGCTCATTCTAAAGAAGACAGACTAGCCTTGCGTGGAGTAAGGAAAGGAAACTTGTACGTAACTGATTTCAACTTGGGAACTGAAGCTGAAGCAAACTGTTTTTATTCAAAAGCTTCATCAGAAGAAAGTTGGCTATGGCACAAGAAACTCTCACACCTGAATTTCAAAACAATGAACTCTCTAGTCAAGAGGGATTTGGTGAGAGGACTGCCTCCGATGGAATTTACACAAGAAGGATTGTGTGAGGCATGTCAGAAAGGGAAGTCAAAAAGAGCAACTCACAAAGGCACAGACACTACGAATATTTCTAAACCACTACAGCTGCTACACATGGATTTATTTGGTCAAGTAAATATTCTGTCTATGTCAAGGAAGAGATATACCTTAGTGATTGTAGATGACTTCACAAAGTACACGTGGGTTTTATTCTTGAACTCTAAGGATGAAACTCCACAGTTGGTGATTGATCATATAAAGCTGATTGAGTTAGATTCAAAGTTACCTGTCCGGGCAATCAGATCAGATAATGGAACGGAATTCAAAAATGAAATTCTGAATAACTTCTGCTCAGACAAGGGAATAACAAGGCAATACTCAGCACCAAGAACTCCGCAACAAAATGGAGTTGTAGAAAGGAAAAATCGAACCTTGATTGAAGCTGCAAGAACAATGTTAAGTGAATCAAGGTTGCCTATCTACTTCTGGGCTGAAGCAGTGAACACAGCTTGTTATACCCAGAATCGAACCTTAATCAACAAGGATCATATGAAGACACCCTATGAATTAATGGCTGGCAAGAAACCAACACTCAAATACTTTCATGTATTTGGAGCCAAATGTTTTGTGCTAAAAGATGGAGATGAACATCGTGGCAAATTCGAGGCCAAGGCACATGAAGCAATTTTTGTCGGCTACTCAAAAAGAGCATATAGGGTGTACATAATTGATCAGCACCAAGTAAAAGAAAGTGTCAACGTATCATTTGACGACACTAAACTCCTGAGCATCCAAACTGAAGATCCTTCTGAGTCATTAAATTTTGACAATCATCCAGACTCAGATTCGGATAATGAAGAAGAGCCTGAGGTTGCAACAGGAAATGATGATGACAACAATGATGGTAATGATCCAGGTAATAGTGGTGGAAACAATGGAAACACTGGAGATACTACTAATACCAGTGGTGGATCAACAAGTCATCCATGCAGCAACTCAGGGGGAGATAAAGGATCAACTAGCACAACACAATATCACAATGAATATAGAGGCGAATCATCAAGATCAAACCTACCAAGGGAAAGGATATGGAGCAAAGATCATCCCTTTGAATTGATCATAGGTGATCCAGATGTTGGTGTTAGAACCAGAAGTGCAACTTCAAATGAATGTTTATTTTCAGTTTTTCTATCTCAAGAAGAACCAAAGAAGATTGAAGAGGCACTAATTGATCCAGATTGGGTTCTTGCCATGCAAGAAGAACTCAATCAGTTCGAAAGACAAGAAGTCTGGACACTGGTACCCAGGCCTAAAGATAGATCTGTTATTGGCACGAAATGGGTATACAGGAACAAGTTAGACGGTGATGGCATTGTTACAAGGAACAAAGCCAGACTGGTTGCAAAGGGTTACTCCCAGGAAGAGGGAATTGATTATGACGAGACCTACGCACCAGTTGCAAGACTTGAAGCCATCAGGATATTTCTGGCATTCGCAGCACATTCCAATTTTAAAGTCTATCAAATGGATGTGAAGAGTGCATTTCTGAACGGAAAGCTAGAAGAGGAAGTATATGTGGAACAGCCCCCTGGCTTTGAAAATCCAGAGTTTGCTGATTGTGTGTACTTTCTTTTCAAAGCTCTCTATGGACTCAAGCAAGCACCGAGGACATGGTATGACACTCTCTCTGAGTTTTTACTTGAAAATGGTTTCACTAGAGGTGTCATAGATAAAAATCTCTTTTACAAATTACATAATAAAGATATGATATTTGTCCAAGTTTATGTTGACGATATTATATTTGGTTCTACTAACGAAAACTTGTGCAAGAGATTTGCTAAGTTAATGTAGAGTAGATATGAGATGAGCATGATGGGTGAGCTGTCATTCTTCCTTGGATTGCAAGTAAAGCAAAAGGAAGATGGGATTTTTATTTGCCAATCAAAGTACGTAAGAGATCTTCTCAGAAAATTCAGTCTAGAAGATTCTTCACCGGCAAAAACCCCAATGCCAACAGCCACGAAGCTTGACAAAGATGAAACTGGTAAGAAAGTTGACATCATAAGTTATAGAGGTATGATAGGTTCATTATTATATCTAACTGCTAGTAGACCCGATATAATGTTTGCAACATGCTTATGTGCAAGGTTTCAATCTGACCCTAGGGAATCTCATCTTATAGCCGTTAAACGAATTTTTAGATATCTAAAGGGTACACCAGATCTTGGAATTTGGTACCCTAAGGATACAGGTATTGACCTAATTGGCTATACAGATTCAGATTATGCAGGATGCAGGATGGACAGGAAAAGTACATCTGGAAGTTGTCAGTTTCTTGGACGACGGTTGATTTCCTGGTACAGCAAGAAACAGCACTCAGTATCTACCTCGACAGCCGAAGCAGAATATATTGCGGCAGGTAGTTGTTGTGCACAAATCTTGTGGATAAGGAATCAGCTGAATGATTATGGACTTGCGCTATCTAAAATTCCAATACTTTGCGACAACACAAGTGCCATAGCTATTTCCAATAATCCTGTACAACATTCAAGGACTAAGCACATAGACATAAGGTATCAT
Organism: Oenanthe sinensis; assembly: GCA_028671895.1. NCBI lineage: Eukaryota > Viridiplantae > Streptophyta > Magnoliopsida > Apiales > Apiaceae > Oenanthe > Oenanthe sinensis. The sequence continues at coordinate 27,887,091 of CM053806.1, forward strand.
TTTATCCGAGAGCATGTCATGAACGGAACTGTGGTGTTACATTTTGTACCCACAGAAGATCAAATTGCCGACATCTTCACAAAACCACTTGATGAATCCACTTTCTCTAAGTTGGTTAGTGAGTTAGGGATGTTAAACATGAACTAATTATTGCATGTTGTTTTAAATTGCATATTTATTTACAAGCACTGTAAATAAACTGTATATATTCCTTAAAAAATTATCAAAAACAAACAAACAAATTGAAAAAGAAAACTCAAAAAGATTTTCCTTATTTTGTACAGTTGTTATTTCATTGGCATCTTTACTGTAAATATATTTTATATTATGTTTGTTTTCCAACGCTTAGTATATATTGTTTATTTTTTTTTCCAATTGGTATCAACAATTGGTATATATAAGTATGTATAGTTTTATTTGTTTTTCAACTTTGGCATCCTTATTTTTATTATTTTTATGTTTATTTCTATATAAATATGCGCTGATTATTCTCAAGTCTCTTTTGAGAAGTAGGAAAGATCTATGAGCTTGATCATCCAATTGTTTCTGATAATGAGATCCTAATCATTGGCATCAATCTCTAACCAAGATCTTAGAACCAAACACACAAACACAATCACATCCATCTCTCTAACCATTAAACAGAATACCTATTTGTTCAAAATGAGGGAGTCAATGCCTTGAGTGCATTTGATAAGGTTGGTAATGTGAGTGAACCAACAGCTCTGTCTCCAGAAAGGTGATTCACATATAAACTGAGACAACTGTTAGCTCATCTGTGTTCTCTCAAAAGGATACAGACTTGGAGAAGGCAAAACTGTTACTAGGTTCATTCTCTCAACAGAGTGAGTCTATTGAATTCAGCCTATCAGCCAAGGCTATCAGCAAAGAGTTAATTTCATCTGACATTTTTCAAGAAACCACAAATATTGTCTTATTTTTAGGACCAACAATGGACAACAATTTGTATCCGTTGATGAGTTCTCGATTGATAAATATCAGTTGATGACTTGAGTTCTCGATTGATAAATATCAGTTGATGACTTGAGTTCTCGATTGATAAATATCAGTTGATGACTTGAGTTCTCGATTGATAAATATCAGTTGATGACTTGAGTTCTCGATTGATAAATATCAGTTGATGACTTCTCGATCAATGGACCAACTCAATTGGCATTTTGGACCAACAATTTAAGAACTTCTTGGGACCAAAATGGACCAAGAAAGAACAATTGAAATGTCACAGGAAGGATGAATTGACGGTAGCAATTTTTCTAAACTTCCATATCAAGGAAGGAAGAATGATTGATGATTCTGACTGAATCAACATGCCTTCACAGGCGTCAGGAGGAAACTTGGATCATTTGCTACATTATAGATCCTTGTCTACCTTCCCAGATGGAACATATCTGGATTCCTAACGGAATAGATCATCTAAGATGATCAGCAACTCACTGAATCTATTTCTGAAGCAATTCAGTTTTTCAAAGTCAAAATGTTTTTATAGATTCAATTGAGGACGGGGATTTGCGAAACCCCATTGCACCACCAGTGACCTCTCTTGAAGGGGCTATGGTGATCTTTCTTGCAGGTACAAAAGGCTGAGTCATCCGTACTGAGAGAGATATAGTGATGTGAGAAAAGAGTGAAACACAAGTAAGGAAGAGTGAATATATATATTCTATGAGTGAAACACTTAGAGAGTATATGAGCGAAACACTTGTGAGGAACACAAAGTAAAATCACACACTAGCACACTTACAGAATCCCTTTCCCCATTCCCTGTTACAGATTTCAAATGTTACTTAACCAAGGTGGAAATTTCTTCAAAAAAGGACCAACAATTGTTACCTATCTACAATTGGGGGAGAATTATTAAGAGGATTACTCAACTAAGGGGGAGAATTATTAGGAGAAGGAGAATTATTAAGAGGATTACTCAACTAAGGGGGAGAATTATTAGGAGAAGGAGAATTATTAAGAGGATTACTCCAAAATGTTAAAGTGTTCAACTAAGGGGGAGTAGATCAAAAGGGGAGAAGTAAACAAAGGCTTTTGCCAGAAGAGGATTACTCAATGGTTGAACAAGAAAAAGGGGTATATAACAACATGCTTGGATTCTATTCCATTTGATTTTAGAAGATTCTTGTAAATATGATTAACCGGATTTTCTAAAATGCATAACATGTCATAGTTTGCATTTTTTATATCTGCGATGGTTTAATGCTGTATGTATGCCATGTTTGTTACCTCTATTAAAATGGTTGGATAATTCACGTAAGGGGAGAATTGAATTCACCTTGGAAGAGAAGGGAAGACAGGAGTTGGAGAAATAGAGGAGAAGAAGTAAGAAGAGAACAGACATCATCTCTGACATCCTAAGGGGGAGTAGTGATGAGTCTGAGAAATGAAGATAATACTACATGTATAATATGTTCAGTGCTAGAGGAACAAACATCTTTCATTTCAGTTACTCAAAGAAATCTGGAAATGTATTATATGATCCAGAGAACAATTTATTTACTTACAGTTCTTAAATGTCATATTAGTTTCTTAGTTGTTAGTTGAGTTATCCTCTAGGAATTTGTGTGTTAAATGGTTAACAACAAATAGGGGGAGATTGAAAGGCATATGTCAAGGCCTATTTGTAATTAATAGATGACAACTCAACTCATGTAAGAAATTAAAGTAAGTAATAAATTCTGAGGATGGAATCAAATCGAAGAATGTCAACTAGACACAAAGAATCAACTTGTCAGAAGAATTATAATGAAGTTGCTACTCTACACCGGAAGAAGTTCATTTATATGTTCAAGCGTCGGAGAAAAATAGAGAAGCAGTTGTTCAGAAGATTCAGAAGATTCTAAGTGGCTACTATAGAAGATTCCAGAAGAAGAATGAAGACAGTGAAGTAGAAGAAGAACAGAAGACCACAGCTTAATGTTAAAGATGAAGAATATTTATTATAAAAGATATGACTTAATATGACTTTTAATATAATTCAAATGACTAATAAATAAGTCATACCGACTGTTTATTAATAAGTCATACCGAATTATATTAATAAAAGTCATACCGAAGCTGTTAAAGAAAAGTCATACCGGAGCAGCCGACTGATAAGTCATACCGAAGCTGTTAAAGAAAAGTCATATCGGAACAGCCGACCAATAAGTCATACCGAGAGAATTGATTCAAATGTCATACCAAGAATTGAATTGGCAGTTGATTCCAAAAGTCATACCGAGCTTATTCCAAAAGTCATACCGAGCTTATTCCAAAAGTCATACCGAGCAAAATGAAGAAAAGGTCATGCTGGAGTTGAAGTTTAAAAGGTCATACTGATTTTATTTAATTAAAAAGTCATACCGACCTTTTTAATTAATTAAAATAAGTCATACCGAGCTTCTGCCGACCTAAAGTCATACCAGGATAAGTCATACCGAGAATTCTGTGCTCAAAAGGTCATACTGAACCTATTTTGTTTAATTAAAATAAGTCATACCGATTTATTTTAATTAGATAAAATCTGAATATGACTTTAAATAAGTCATACCGAGATTCAGTAAGTCATACCGACCATTCAGAAGTCATACCCAGTTTTTAAATGTCATACAAGTGTTAAAATAAGTCATACTGACTTATTTTCTTGAAATTAAGTCATACTGAAAAAGGTCATAGCAGCCTTTTTCAAATCTCTATAAATATGAGATCAGCTCTTCATTTTTCAGAAGTTCAACTTGTTAGAAGTTAAGAAAATCAGATCAAATTCAGTAATTTATCTACATTGTAATATTCACAGATTTCTGTGCTGAGTTTGAATATAATTGATTAAACACGAACACTTCATGTCGAATTCGTTCTAGACTTTTTATCAATTATATAACTGTTTTCTAAATATTAATTTTGTAATACTAATCAAGTTAAAATTATATCTTTCACTTGAACAGTATTTCATTCTAATTAATATTTCGCGAGTAATTAAAATAATATTTTTAATCCAAATTATTCCGCGATTAATTTTCAGATATTGTATTCAACCCCCCTTCTACAATATCAGGGACCAACACTATACTTGGTAAAACTTATAATTCTGAAGATACAAACACCAAGTTTCTAAGAGCCCTTCCTGAAGAATGAGATAATAAAACAACTACTATAAGGGATGCCAAAGATTTGAATGAGATAACTCTGGAAGAATTGTAGACAGACTCACGACATAATTTAGAGATGCAATCGAGAAAGAACAAGAAAGCTGGAAAAGTAAAATAAGTGAAACTCTTAATGGAGTCTGAGAAAGAACAGGAAGAACCCAAGAAAACAAGGATCAATGAATCAAAGAAAAATGGTAAAGCTGTTGCTGAATCAGAATCTACTAACACAGACTTTGACTCTGATGATGAGATTGATATAAGTCAAATGATGACTATGTTTGCTAAAAATTTCAAAAGGATGAAATTTAACAAAAGAACTGGAAAATTTAGCAAAATGCCAACATTCAATAAGGAAGATGAAAAAGTTGAAAAAGGTAAAGCACCATAATCAAGCTTGACAAGGCAATGGTCAAGTTTTTCAACTATGGAATATTAGGGAATTTTGCCAGTCAGTGCAGAAAGGCTAAAAATCAAGGAAAAGGAAAGACATTCATCTCAACTGGAAATAATTGGGCAGATTCAAACTCAAAGGATGAAATAGATTATGAAAATCTAGCTTTGATGGCTATCTCCTTAGAAAAATAAGAATCTCCCAAAGGACTTTCATCTCCTAAATTTCAGGTATCAATCTTCTCTGATGAATCCTTATTAAATTTAGACTCTGATCGTATAAAAATTATTCAATGTGAGATAAACACATGAAGGGTTTCGATGCACAAACGCAGCGGAATAAACGTGAAAAATAAATCAAAATAGTGAAACCCTCCGCATGATCCATGCGAAAACAAAAAATTTAATTCGGAGATAAAGAATAAATACCTTTAGAAGCTTTAACAGTTCATTAATGGAAGATTAATGGAGGTCCAAAGCTTGTTTAATCACCACGTATCCCGTTCTCGCGATTTACGCTCTACGGTATCCACACGAACACTTTTCATGAAGGATTGATGTGTACTAGCACCCAAAAACTGTTTCTCTCTCTCTCTCTCTTCCTCTTTTCTCAAAACGGCTAGGGTTTTAGTAAAAATATGTCTATCTAATTAAATCAACCCATAAAGAGATTATATAGAGAGAGGAATAAGTTTTCTAATTATAATCCAATTATAATTAATACAAATCCAAAATTCTAAATTATTTAATTAAGTCTCACTTAATTAATTAATTATTAATTTTAGAATTAGCTTAAATAATTCATTTATTCTATTTATATACTTAATTAAGTCATACTTAATTAATATCATAAATAAAATAAATTACTTATTTAATTTAAATTCACAATTTAAATTATTTCTCCTTCAAGCGCTCTTTGTGTGTGACCCTGTAGGTTATTATTACGTTGGCAATAATTTTAATATCTAATTAAAATTGTAAAAAATTAGCGGCATCTAGTAATACATCATTGCTATCCAAGTAATAATAATAAATCGGTGATTCAATTAAGCCTTCCGTGAATAATGTTCCATGTAATATAATCCCTTTAATCTTGATATTATAGATTAAACTCAAGGCATGTCTCGTGTCATCCTCTTCATAATTTAATCTTGATTTTCTTGATCGATGAGTAGACTATTAAAATCAAATCAACATTTGAGCACGACCGTGCATTTCATAGTCTCACTCAAACAAGAGGCCAATAATATCACTCCTAAAATTAGGAGGATTAAATCTCATCTAGATCATTCATATTTCTCATACGATATATAATATACCCAATGTCCACTTTTATCATCACCCGGTCAAAGATAACTTTTAATATAATCAAAGTATATTAATTCTCGTATAGAAATATAATGATTTCAGGTCTAAGGATCATTACACCATTATCACAGTGAGAATTACTTATGACACTTATTTAACATGTAGAATCTCACGGCGGGTCATTCCAGTGCCATGCATTGATACATGCACTTATGTTCTTGACTTTAGTATCACCGTACCTATGACCAATGAGATGTGGTCATCTGTCAAGAAACATACCAGTCTTTGTGTATTATTATTGTCATTAAATAATAATACTCGACTAGGGAATTTTATGAATAAGATACTATTCATATAATCTCATTTTTAAGTCACATACTTAAAGATATATAATACGTATCAAAATTCCAAGGACATTTATTATGCTTTCAATTTATTACTCAGTAAATAAAACGTAATAAATAAATAATAATCAATAAAACATAATCCTTAATAATAAATATTTTCCTTAAAATATAAAAAGTATTATCTCTAGAGCACAATTACTAACAATCTCCCATTTGCACTAGAGCCAATTATCCAAGTATCCAATACTCATGGAACTAGTGTGACTTTCGTGCTTCTGCTGCGACAAAGCCTTTAGTCAGTGAGTCTGCAATATTATTATTAGTATGCACTTTACATATGTGTATATCTCTTTGATCATTAATCTCATTAATTAGGTGATATCTCCTAAGTACATGCCCAAACAGCCTCATTGGCTGCTTCGCAAGCATCAATATACTCAGACTCTATTGTAGATTCAACAACTGTCTCTGCTGTGAACCATTCCAGCATACAATATCTCAATAATAATAGATAAAACACAAAGCCAGACAGAAACATTAAATCATCATTGTCTGTCTAGAAACTAGCATCACTGAAACCTCTTACAACTAGCTTCACATCTCCTCCATATAACAAGAATGAATCTTTAGTCCACTTCAAGTACTTAAGAATATTCTTGACTGCCGTCCAGTGACCTTCACCTGGATTAGACCGGTATCTGAAAGTGTTTGACCTAAAACCAATCATGTATGATGAGTTAGGAAAAACTTTATGCTACTCTTATTTAATTTCATTTGATAATAATAAAGTATTTATTTGTTATGTTACGGGCTTAATCTATTTGAAGTGTATTAAATAAGATGTTCCATAGTTTAGAGCAAAGCTTCTATAATTATAATGAGATTGTAATAATGAGATCTAGAAGATAATAGCTTTAGACTTAAACAGTTCTTGATCATAGAATAACTAATTGGAAATTGGTAAATCCGTAAAGATCAGTACATATTATGTTAGCTCTCTTAGGAGGATGTCTGTTCTTATAGACATTTGTGTGGTGACACTATATCTAGTATGTAGGTGCTTATTAAAGAATAAGTTCACTGAACATGACTCGATAAGTAGAACAACTAATGGAGTTTACTCACGTGTCGATAGTTGTTTATTAAGTAAATAGTTGTACAAGTATCCTTAGACTTGAGATCGTTAGAGTAATCTCGTACACAATGATTTATGCTTTGGTTTAGTCCTTAGTCTCTAGGACATTCATTAGGTCCATTCTGGGCATAGTGATTTGTGTATGGAGATAGTTAAAGGATCAATAAATGATCTGCCCCTTCCAGTAAAGGAAGTGAATATCCTATGTTATTCTTAGATATGCAAGTTCAGGAATCTCTGGCCAGAGTGAATGAAATTAGAAAGAGTTTCTAATTTGCATTAAAATGAACTTTGCATTATGAATAAGAAATCATATGATTAAATTAGATAGGCTTGACACGAGTTACATGCCTTGTATTTAACGGGATATTGAAGGGTAGAAGGAATTAATTGTATGGTAACTAATTACTGACATGTTCTAAGTATTCTAAGCAATGATTTCGTATTATCTGGATAGTCGCGATATGTTGAGAAGCATCACTCACGATGTAGAATAAATATACTTAATCAGATTAATTATATTTAATGAATTAATAGAATTCATATAAATAATAAATAAAATGTTTATTATTGTTAATTTCTACTACCGGCTTAATATTGAACCTAAAGAGTCATACCATAAAAAAGATTAAATTATAGATGAAGGAATAATTAATAATAGCTAATCATTATTTATTTATGAAATAAATAATTACTTAGCAAATTTTATAAATTAATTAAATGAGATTTAATTGATTATAAATTATTTAAGATAAGATCTTAATATTATTAATTAAATATTTAATTAAAGTAATTAAATATGAAGAGAGAATAATTTTCTAAAAGAGTTTAGAAAAAGGAATTAATGATTAAAATAGTTTTAATCATTAACTAATTAATTAATAAGATTAATTAATTAAAAATGGAATTAATAATAAGATATTTATAAAAAATATCTCAGCTGAGATATTTGCCTGTAAATATAGGATTATAAACCCTAATACAAAAACCCTTATATTTTGTGAGAAATATTTTAAAAGGGAGGCAACCCTAATTTCCTCTCTAGACTCCTCCTTCATCTTTTAGTTTGATTCTTGGTGGACATCTTTAGAGCACTCCACACTTGAGGGGTGATTGCAAGGATTGAAGAACAAGATCTTCTCTAGCTGTTGCCGGAAAGCAATCGAGGTATTCTTCAATTTATAAAATAGTTTTATATCTATATGTATGTATACATATGAATATATGCAAATAAATGTTATTCAATGCTTCCGCTGGTGTATAAATTCCTTCAGTATCTACTCATCATGCTTAAAGCATACGAGACATCAGGACGAGTACATATCATTGCATACATTATAAAACCAATTGCTAACGCATATGGAACTTTACTCATGCGGTCCTTATCATCCAATGATTTAGGAAAAATTTTATTTTGAGATCATTATCCCATGAGACATTGGGACATATCCATTTAGCCTCTTTGCATTCGAAATCGATGTAAAACTTTGTCAATGTATGTACTCTAACTTTGGCCGATCAATCTGCTTGATCTATCTCTATAGATCATGATCCCTAATATATAGGTCGCATCGCCTAAGTCTTTCATTGAGAAATTATTTCTCAACCAAGTCTCCACAGTCTATAGAGAAGGAATGTCATTCCCCATTAGTAATATATCATCAACATATAATACTAGGAATGCCGCATGACTCCCACTAAACTTCTTGTAAACACAAGTTTCATGTTCATTCTAAATAAAGTCAAACTCTTTTTGACTGTTTCATGAAAATAAATGTTCCATCTCTTAGAATCTGGAGTGTTCATAGCGTCTTGGTAGGTGAGAGGCTCATCTTCATCCACAAGCATCACATCACCATCTTGAGTCAAGAGAAATCCATAATATCTCTCGGGCTCATGGTGAATCCTACCAGACCTACGAACAACCTGTGTTTCTTGAGCAGTATTGTTTTCTTGTATATTCTACTTAGGTTCCTCCATTGGTTCAATGTTATCATGTGGGTCTCGAACTTCATCGAGATCTATTATCCTCCCACTGTCTTTCTTAGAGAGCATCTCTCTCAAGGAACATAGCAGTTCAAGCAACAAACACTTTGTTCTCGGAAGGATTATAAAAATAATAACCCTCTGTTTCAGTTGGGTATCCCACAAAATTATATTTATCTGATTTTGGTCCTAGCTTGTCAGAGATTAGACGTTTCATAAACGCTTTACATCCCTAAATTTTCATAAATGACATGCTGTGATGTTTCTTAGTCCATATCTCATAAGGAGTCTTTTGAACCATTTTAGTAGGAACACGATTAAGTGTATGTGGAGCCGTTTCCAGGGTGCAACCCGAGAAACTAATTGAAAGATTCCTTGACTCGACATTGATCGCACCATGTCCAACAAGGTGTGATCCCTCCTATAAAAAAAAACTTTACTTTGATATTTTCTACTTCATCTTTATAGTCTTTGAACTTTTCAGATGATTCAGATTAGTTCTTCAAAAGAAACATATATCTGTATCTACTAAAATAATTAGTAAATTTTATGAAGTTAATAAAATCTACCTTTTGTCATCGTATACATATGACCACATACATCACTATGTATAAGTCATTCCCGTTCAATGACCCCTTCACCATGTTCGGTAAAAGAAGTTTTAGTCATTTTGCCAAATAAACCAAGAATCGCATCATTTTATATAATTCATAATCAAACTTATCCATGAATGCATCCTTATGTATTCTGGAAATGCGTTTCTCATTAATATGGCCTCAACAACAGTGCCAAAGGTAATATTTGATTTGAGTCACTTTAGAACATATAAATTGTTAATTAGTTGTGCAACATTATAGGCCTCATCATCAAAATAGAATAAACAACTATTGTTATTTAATTAAAATGAAAAAGCCTTTCTTGTCCAAACAAGAAACTGAAATAATGTCTCTGCCAATTGCAAGCACGTTATAACAATTATCAAGTTCTAAATTTTCCTTATAGGCTAAAAGTTAAGTAACGAATTCCTCTAACCAGAGCAACTACTTTTACTCCAATTCCAACCCAATACCTGAAGCTTGACCCTTCTTGATCATCTTTATCAGATCTTCCAAACAAGCATGACAGTTTAATTTCCAGTCTCCTAATTTTTCACAGAAGCGACAATCGTCTTTTTTATCAACACCTCATTCATACTTTAAAGTTTACTTTAGGTATTGGACTTTGGTTTGAAAACGGAACTAGATCAAATCTTCCCCTTGCCTTTCCATTTTCCTTTCCCTTTTGTATTCCCTATGTTTACCATCAATATAGTAGTAGTTCATGCATTTATCATATTACTTTCAGCAGTTCTCAACATACTTAGCAACTCAATGGGTGTTTTACCAATGTTATTCATTTTATTGTTCATAACAAACTAAGAATAATATTTGTCCAAAGATTGTAAGATCAAATCTAACTAAGTCTCCAGACCAATCTGGAGACCCAAAATATCAAAGGTACCCATTATACCCTATAATCTTTAGAACATGTGGTGTAACCGGGTCTCACTCTCCCTACTTGTAAGTGAATAGTGCCCTTTTATTTTCAAATATATCTTGTGCTCAAACGTCTCATAAGCATCTATATGCTCGTGTTACTTCTTAAGCTCAGCACACATATTTGCGAGCATGAGACATGAAACATCAATCGCAACATCAATTTGCTTCCAATAAGTACTATGATTTTCACATGTTACATTCTCAATTTTAAGAGCAGGGGAAGAGATTTGACTAACATCGTGGTGTCCGAGGACAGTCTTTAAGCTCTATGTCAGTTAAGGAAATATATTCTCGTCAACTTGTCCTTCTCAAGAACTGATCGCATAGAGAAGTTGTTTGTGTTTATCATTTGATATCTATAATATTAAAGTGTATAAAATAAACTAGATTGCAAATTTAATATTAATTATATTTAAGTGATTATGGTATATCACCATATACCTCTCACTATTTTTTATCAAACTAATAGCCCTAACTATTAATTCGGAAAACATTTCTTTAAATCTTTCTAGTGAGCCAAGATCCATATTTCATCCATATTTTAAGATAGCGTTGGCTAATACACTCAAAACATGACTATTTAGGTAGACAACATTTGTCGATTATATCAAATATAACTCTTGGAAAGTTTGGTGGAACAACCCTTTGTACACATTTATCCAATAAATCTCACCAAACTCTATGCCTCTAAACCCACAATCCTATTGTGATGATTTAGTTAAGTTAGACCCAATGTTTCAATAAACTAAGTACACTTACTTATCACATCTTCCCATGATTGATAAAAGTACCTTGCTTTGGCAAACCCACTCCTTCTCAATCTAGATCTTGACGAGTATTAAACATTGGAAGGCATCCGATTAACTTAATATGTATTTAGGGATTTTTATTGTTTATTTTAACGATCATGATCCCATCATAAAGAGATTCTCAATTTTTCCTTGATCAAATAATTCATTTCAAAATTCGTCAATGGATTGATTTACAGGTCGTCGGAGAAGTCACAAGCGGTCTCACTTAAAACCCAACTTCCTTACGAATTAAACTAATAATCCACTTTTGACAAAATCTCCCCATATCAGAAAAAGAAAATTCATATTTAATACCATGTTCATAAACACAAGAATCTCATGATCGTTTGTTCAATTTTAAAATCTTGAATCGTTACAGATTTTATCTTTCTTAAGCAAATATGGCATGGGTGTCGTATCTAATACATACATGATTAATCAATATTAAGCATGCATCTCGATTATATCTACGCATACATACTAACACATGCAATCATATACATATATGTAATGTGCGTAAATTAAACGTGTTTGGTTATGGCCCCATCATATGTGATCTTTCCAAGCTAATGGAAATATCAAGGTCAGTCTATGGTAGTTTTAAAATACTATCTATTATATGTCTTCTTTCTTCATTGCTCCATCATCCCCTTTTGGATCGCCTCCTTGCTTGCAAGTCTTCATTGATAATTACATTGAATAATAAAAATAAAACTATTCTAATAAAATTACAAGAAGAACTCGAGTTACATTCGAGATAATTAAATTACAATGAATAAACGATATGCAAGTCGTATTTAGAAACCAAAACCATAAATCAAAACCACTATACTATGGGTCTTTAGGTCATAACCATCCACCATGCTATCACATAACACATATAATATATCTAAGATTATATAAACATATCATATAATTATATATAACAAATTTCGAAATTTCAAAAAATTAAAAGCAGATTTCTAAAGACAATAAATCGCTGTTTCGAGGCCCTTAACGACGTCAAACGCCTTACAGACCTGTCAATGATAGATAAACTATCAGTTTTGTTCATTGGCCCGATTCCAGTCAGGAAACACATATCGTTTGAGAAAATCAGATTTCACCAAATCTGACGGTGTTTCGGAAATCGTATCATATACAATCCCCATAACAAGAACAATAATATATCATAAATAAAATAAATTACTTATATAATTTAAATTCACAATTTAAATTATTTCTCCTTCAAGCGTTCTTTGTGTGTGACCCTGTAGGTTATTATTATGTTGGCAACAATTTTAATATCTAATTAAAATTGTAAACAATGAGCGGCATCTAGTAATACATCATTGCTACCCAAGTAATAATAATAAATTTGTGATTCGATTAAGCCTTTCGTGAATAATGTTCCATGTAATATAATCCATTTAATCTTGATATTATAGATTAAACTCAAGGCATGTCTCGTGTCATCCTCTTCATAATTTAATCTTTATTTTCTTGATCGATGAGTAGACTATTAAAATCAAATCAACATTTGAGCACGGCCGTGCATTTCATAGTCTCACTCAAACAAGAGGCCAATAATATCACTCCTAAAATTAGGAGGATTAAATCTCATCTAGATCATTCATATTTCTCATACGAGTCATAATATACCCAATGTCTACTTTTATCATCACCCGGTCAAAGATAACTTTTAATGTAATCAAAGTATATTAATTCTCGTATAGAAATATAATGATTTCAGGTCTAAGGATCATTACACCATTATCACAATGAGAATTACTTATGACACTTACTTAACATGTACAATCTCACGGCGGGCATTTTAGTGCCATGCATTGATACATGCACTTATGTTCTTGACTTTAGTATCACCATACCTATGACCAATGAGATGTGGTCATCTGTCAAGAAAAATACTAGACTTTGTGCATTATTATTGTCCTTAAATAATAATACTCGACTAAGGAATTTTAGGAATAAGATACTATTCATATAATCTCATTTTTAAGTCACATACTTAAAGATATATAATACGTATCAAAATTCCAAGAACATTTATTATGCTTTCAATTTATTAAGCAGTAAATAAAACATAATAAATAAATAATAATCAATAAAACATAATCCTTAATAATAAATATTTTCCTTAAAATATAAAAGTATTGTCTCTAGAGCACAATTACTAACAACACAATCATGATGAAATCTTGAAAGCATATTAGTATATAAGAAAATAATTGGAGGAAGAAAGTCTCAAATTCAAGGTTTGGACAAACTCTGGTAGAAAAGTATTAGTATTGGTGTCCTAGAGACAATACTTGTAATGTTTTATTGAAAACAATTAAGGATTATGTTTTATGTGATTATTTAATTATTATTTATTATGTCTTTATTTACTGTGTTATAAATTGAAAGGATAATAAATGTCCTTGGAATATTAATACGTAATATATATCTTTAAGTATGTGACTTAAAAATGAGATTATATGAATAGTATTTTATTCCTAAAATTCCCTAGTCAAGTATTATTATTTAAGGACAATAATAATGCAATAAGACTAGTATGTTTGTTGACGGATGACCACATCTCATTGGTCATAGGTATGGTGATACTAAAGTCAAGAACATAAGTGTATGTATCAATACATGACACTGGAAAGACCCGCCGTGAGATTCTACATGTTAATAAGTGTCATAAGAAATCTCACTGTGATAATGATGTAATGATCCTCTGACTTGAAATCATTATATTTCTATACGAGAATTAATATACTTTAATTACACTCAAAGTTACCTTTAACCGGGTAATGATAAAGGTGTACATTGGGTATGCTATGAATCGTATGAGGAATATGAATGATAGATATATGATTTAACCCTCCAATTCTAGGAGTGATATTATTGGCCTCTTGATTGAGTGAGACTATGAAATGCATGGCCATGCTCAAATATTGATTTGTTTAAATAGTCTACTCATTGATCAAGAAAACCGAGATTAAACGTTGAAGAGGATGACACTATACATGCCTCGAGTTTGATCTATAATATAAGGTTAAAGGGATTATATTACATGGAACATTATTCACGAAAGGTTTAATTGAATCACCAATTATTATTGTTACTTGGGTAGCAATGATGTATTACTAGATGCCGCTCATTGTTTATAGTTTTATTATTAGATAATAAAATTATCGCCAACGTAATAATAACCTAAAGGGTCACACACAAAGAACGTCAAAACGGAGGTTTATTTAAATTACGAATTTAAATATATTATTGTTTATTCGAATTTAATTATTGAATTAATTAAGTGGGACTTGATTAATTATATTAGAATTCGAATTTAATAAGTATTATTATTATTCGAATTTAATTATTAAATTAATTAAGTGGGACTTGATTAATTATATTAGAATTCAGATTTAATAATAATAATAACCCAAAGTCATAATGGGTTTTGGAAACCACATGGATTAGGGTTAGGCCCAAAATCTCTCTCTCCCCTATATATACATAATGATGTATAGTATTAGGGTTTAATCATCAAATTTCGTTTTAGAGAAAAACCCTAGCTGCTCAACATCAAGAGAGGCTAGAGAAAGAGAGAGAGAGGCAAAAAATTCGGCTAGTACCGACTCCGGTGATCGTAGGACGATCGGGCGTTCGTGTGAACTTCTTTAGAGAGCAAATCTTTGCAACAAAGGACTGCTGTGATTCATCTTTCTGGACCTCCATTAAACATCATACGAAAGCTTTGTTAAGGTACAGACTTCTTCACCATAATTATCCAACATTATACATGGATCCTGCGATTGGGTTTCGATTTTTTTTTTTATTGTTTTTACGTTAATTCCGCTGCATTTTCATGCCCGAAACCCTTCAAAAAGTCCATGAAATTCTCAATGATCAAAATGTATGTCAAACTGTTGGTCTAGGTTATGACAAAAGTTAAGGCAAAAGACCTATTATTGAGAATGAAAAAAATGATGAAGAAAGTCATACCAATAATGCTAAGGATGAGAATACATTCATTCTTGTCAAGTTTGTGACTATTGAGAGTAAACCTACTTTGCTAAATAAAACCACAGACTCATATGTTACTAATCCCCCTATGAATAAAAAGATAGATGAATCAGGAGAGAAGAAACTTGAAAGAAATATGAAAATAGGGTTCTTGTCTAAGTCAAAGTTAAAGGAAAGACTTGACAGATTACCAGAGTCTAGAAAGAATAAGAGCAATAGGAATGGCAGGGAAGGTATTAACAATGCCAATAACTATAAAAAAGATCCTAATGCTCCTAGCAAGAAATGTTACAGATGTAGATCCAGAACAAAGCACATTAATTTCAGGTATCATATTATTAGAAAACATGTTGAAAATGGTACTGTTGAACTTCATTATGTTCTAACTGACAAACAGATTAGAGACATTTTAAAAAAATCACTTGATGACTCTACCTTTCTTAAACTGATAGGTGAATTAGGTATACTAAATATGTAAATGCATAATCATCAAAAGAAGCAAGGCATGTACTTTAACTATAGTCACTGATTTGCACACACTATAATTTATAATTGAAAATTTCGTGAAGTATCTTACTTTGTCAGAGTCTAAATTCGAAACTCTAAGGGTTCGTAGACTCTGAAAAGTCTGTAGACTCTGAAGGCTAATGGCTCTACAGACTCTGAAATGGATAGAATTTGGGCTTAAATATAATTTAAACCCTGTGTTATTAATAATATACAATTCAAACCCTCTTTTAATATATTTAGTAAATTTAACCCTACATTTTTGAACTATTTACAATTGAAACATTTTTTAAAATAATTAGTAAATTTAACCCTATGTTTTTGAACTATGTACAATTGAAACTTTTTTTAAAATAAATAGTAAATGTAACCCTACGTTTTAAAACATTTAGTAAATTTAACCTTGACTTTTTAATTTCGGAATAAAATAAATTTTACGACAAAATTTTGAATAAATATTCGTCAAATGCACTATTGTCAATTTTTTTTGTATAGGTATTATCTAAGCATAATAGATATTTGCAATTATTAGAGTTTTTTCTTATAAAATGGATATTTAGATGTTTTTTCTATATTAATATATCTATATGTATAATATATTATATATGTTCAATAAAATTTTAATATGTGTTTATATTATTCTATCTTGCTATCACACTTCCCGCTCAATATATTCATGAATGTTCATCACCTAAGTTAATTTATTTTCAAAAATACTCTTCGGTGAATATATTCTCGAAAATACTTTTTCGATATAAAATTTATTTTATTCCGAAATTAAAAAGTCAAGGTTAAATTTACTAAATGTTTTAAAACGTAGGGTTAAATTTACTATTTATTTTAAAAAAGGTTTCAATTGTACATAGTTCAAAAACATAGGGTTAAATTTACTAATTATTTTAAAATTTTATTAATTATTTTAAAAAAGGTTTCAATTGTAAATAGTTAAAAAACGTAGGGTTAAATTTATTAAATATATTAAAAGAGGGTTTGAATTATATATTTTTAATAACACATGGTTTAAATTGTAAATAAGCCTAGAATTTGCATATGCAGACTCTGATTATTTTTGAATCGTTCATTTGACTGGAAATAGGTGGTAACGGTTACTTTTTACTGGTTATTGGTTGTAGACTCGTGTGTATTGTATGCATTTCTAAAATAATAGAGAATTTACATACAATTTACTCACTTATTTATTGCAATTTATTTTTTAAGGCACAAATACTCTTAGAGCTTCTTCACAAAGCCTAACTAATTTTCTTCAAGAAATCTCTTCCAGTTAAACTCTGTAAGTCAAATGGCTGCCCAATCAACTGTCATGAGGAAAACCAAGGCTTTTGCATGTACATTTGGTGACTTCGAATTCATTACCACCAAACATGTGGCAGCCCTAAAAGACAAGAAGGGTGTAGACGCTGACTACTACCCTATGATAGATTTCTTAGAGCAAAGTGAGCTCAACTACGTATTGAAAGCATCCCCAGTCATTCACATGGATGTTGTCTCCCAAGCTTGGAGTTCTGCAAAGTTTGTTGATCATACTCATGATCAATAAGGTAAAATCATGTTTACATTTGGTTCTACCACATTTGATATTACTGCTGATGTAATAAACTCTTTGTTTATATTTCTTGTCAAACAACCTTTTAATGAAACTGTATCCGATAATGAGATGGAGAGCATGTTTTAATCATTAGGTTACACTGCTGGCATGGATAACATCATTAAATTTACTAGGACCTATTTTAGAAAAGAGTGGTCCTTATTTTTTGATCAAATTGTTAAGTGTTTTACTGGTAAATGTAGTGGATTTGATGCTTTAACCTTCATTACATATCATATTAGTTACAGTCTCCTGTTTGATAAGGTGATCAAAATTGATGATATGTTGCTCACTCAAATGGGAGCAAAATTGAACAATGTGCAAGAGGGAAGGAAGAAAGTCTATTATCATAGATTTCTCGTGTTTCTCTTGGACCACTTTGTTCTTAACATGTCTGCCAATCTTGCAGATCACTGTTGTCTGCAGGCATATATGCAACAAAGAAGGATAATCTCTGACATTCAGAGAATAGATCAAAAGAAGAAAAATATGCCTGCAATGGTGTATCCACAGGTAATGCAGGTAAAACTCTCAAACTACGAATCCTCCGTCTACAATTCTTCATTTTTTGAGGTGAAATGGTGCAGGAACAAGTAATTGAGAGTCCCCCTACACCTACCCAAGTAGCCAAATCCCCTCCTACAAAACAATTTCAAAAGGAAAAATCTAAGAAGAAACCAACCTCTGGTGTTTCTCAACATACACATGTTGTAAAGAGGAGAAAATTGGTCCAAACCAGGCTTATAGATAAGCATGATGATGAAGAGCTCAACCCTTTTAAGAAGCAGGTTGTGGTAAGACTCTCTTTATTAAAAGAGGATCTTGATGCACCTAATTCTAACCTTCAAGCTACGTCTGTATACTCTAAAAAGGCTACAGACTCTAAACCACTTAGGCGTTCACCTCAGGATTCTCAAATTGAGTTTTTGAAAGATCCTTTGCCAAGAAGTATAAAAGATCAAGGAAGGCTTTTTCATCACACACACACATAAGCCTGTGATTATTACTAACACTATTTTTCAGGAAACAGATGCTCCCAAGGCTCCTACAGAGCCAGACTCTGAATAACAAAAAGTTCCTAAACCAGATTCTAATGTTGAGTCAGAGTCTAGATAAGCATCAGACTCTGATCATGACACATTTTGGGAAGGAATTCCAAAAGAAGCGGCCTCAAGTCTTATAGACTATGTTATCACTCCATTTGATGAGGTGCTGATTTCCTTATATCCTTTGGTGGAACGTATTGAAGATCCAAAATCATTTAAGACACAATCGCAAGTCTTGGATCTTATCTCAACTTATGATGCCCTAAGGAAGATGATGAAGATGGAACTAAACATGTCTGCATAAGATGTAGTCACAAATCTATACAACTACCTCTTTAAATCTTCATTACAAAGTCAAGCAGCTGGGGTCATAGAAGGCAGATCAAATAAAGTTCTCAAAGCACTTGGTGTGATAGACTCTGAAAAGCCAATAATAAAAAAGTTCAAGAAGAATAAAGCCCTCAAAAGGAGAGAATCAGAGTCTATTGCTGAGTTCGTAACTGAGACTGAGCCATCAATTTTTAACAATGAAGAAATTTGGGGAAATGGGGTTACCTACAGGATATCTATTCAATGGATCTCAATTCCTCAGTCACTTTCAAGGAAGGTGGCTGATTATTTAGGGCACGCTGTAAGAAGGGTTACCAACAAATATATCTATCCAACCTACTAGAGTAGATTAGATCAATTCAAGGGCATATACTATCAAGGAGTGAGAAGAAATATACAGGAACTCTTCATTCTCACAGATGCCCAGGCACTCTATGCAATCCATTCAAGGGCATTCAACAATACAATTGATACATTGATTTATGATGAATAACAGGAAGTAACAGGTGATGGAAGGAAACTGGGAGAAGGTATAGTGCACCAGTGGTGCCTAGTATTATAGATGTTCAACATGTCTCACCCACACAAGAACCACCCAGTCAGAGGTTGGGTGAGAGTGGGGCAGGTGAATATTTTGATAGGCCTTCTTTGCCAATTCAATCAATTGCTGATGAGAACCCCAATGATGTTAGAGGACAGACTCTGATAAACAGAAATTCTTCAATCTATTCTATGAGAGTCTATCTACTTTGAGAGGTAGTCTCATGCACAAACAGTCCAAGAAGGTTTCACTCAGGCTCTGGCTTCTAATGAAGTTACTGAAGCAGTCAGAGTCTAGAGTAGACCCTGAGACTAGAATAATGGAGACAACAGACTCTAAAAAGAAAGAAGATGATTGTATGGGTTCTAAGTCTGTTGTTGTTTAGCCCTTGGTGGAAACCCCTAACCTTCAGACAATTGAAGGGGTTCCCCTGCATTAAGGTGGTTCAGGTATTGAAGCATCTTTAATTTGTCTTAACCCGTGTTATGTAGGTCTTCTAAGTACACCCACCCAAATTGAAAAAATGAGTGAAAAAATTGATAATGAGGGGATGACACTGGACCAGGCAAAAGGAGAGGTAGATGAGGCCTTAGAAGGCCAGAGTGAGGCAAAGAAAGTGGATGCCCAACCCCACTATGAGAATAAGAGATTAGGGTTCACTCGTGAACCTAGCTTTACTTATTAGGACCAAGAATTTCCCAAGAGTTGGTCCAATGAGTTGAAGTAGGAGATAAATGAGAAATATTTTTTCTTAATTTTCCCGATTGGTTAGATTGAGTAATCATTAGCTACTCAAAAATCAATCACATAGAGACCACAACTTCATTTAGTGGATTCTCTAGCTAGAAGAGCAGAAAGAGTCATCGAGGCCTTCATTGTTGACAATGAAAATCAACCCGAGACTGCAGATTTGAAGCCAGATGCACCTATCCTTATCATGCATATCCAAGCTTGGCTTCTAGAGTCTGCAGAGTCTTATCACACTAAGGAGGATTCAGGGTCTATAGTGTTGGGTTCCGAGGCATAAAACGCAGCGGATTAAACGTAAATATAACAAAAATTCGGAACCCTAAACGCAGGATCATGTATAAGCCTAGACTGATTATTGTGAAACGGAATCATACCTTTGTCTGGTCTTGGTTTACACGAACTCAACGGAGATCCTAGCTTTCACGACTTGTGTCTTCCTCTCGAAAACACCTCTATGGTATCCACACGAGCACCTTCAAGAACGTCCCACGATCTTGATTACGGAATGGATTGTACTAGCTCATTTGATGATTTCGCATTTGTTTCTGCCTTGCTGTGCTTGCTGCTACCTCTAGGGATTTTGTTTCTCAAAAACGTAATCCCTCTTAACCCTATCATTATCTATTTATAATGCTGGTTAAGAGGCCCAATCAGCAAAACCTAACCCATGTAGGTTTAGAATAAATAATAAAACCGAATTTCTATTATTTAATTAATAACTAAGTCATACTTAATTATTAAGGGCAGAATTTAAATTCGAATTTTATTATTTCAATTAATTAAGTCTCACTTAATTAATATAATAAAATTCGAATAATCATCAATTAATTTAAATCTATAATTTAAATTAACTATTCCTTTAAGTGCTCTATGTGTGTGACCCTATAGGCTATTATTTAATTAGCAATAATTTTATTCTCCAATAAAATTATAAACAATGAGCGGTATCTAGTAATACATCATTGCTACCCAATTAAATAATAATTAAATCGTGATTCGATAAAACCTTTCATGATTAATGTTTCTGTATAATATAATCCCTTTAACCATATATATTATAGATTAAATTCGAGGCATGTATTTAGTCATCCTCTACAACATTTAATCCGGGTTTACTTGATCCATGAGTAGACTATGAAAACAAATCATTATTTGAGCACGGCCATGCATTTTATAGTCTCACTCAATCAAGAGGCCAAAAATATCTCTCCTAATTATAGGAGGGTTAAATCCTTTATCTATCATTCATATTTCTCATACGACTCATGATATACCCGATGTCCACTTTTATCATTACCCGGTCAAAGGTAACTTTTAATGTAGTCAAAGTATATTAATCCTCGTACAGAAATATAATGATCTCAAGTCAGAGGATCATTACACCATTATCACTGTGAGTCTTTCTTATGACTTTATTAAACATGAAGAATCTCACTGTGGGTCTGTCCAGTACCATGTACTCCTGCATGTACCTATGTGTTGACTTTAGTATCCCCATACTTATAACCAATGAGATGTGGTTATCAGTCAAACAACATACTAGTGTATTTATGTATTATTATTGTCCTATAATAATAATACTCGACTAGGGACATTTAAGAATATGATCTATTATATAATCTCAAGTTCAAGTCATGTACTAAACTATACAATGTGTATCATGATTCTAAGGACATTTATTATGCTAACAAATATATCGCAGTAATTAAAGTCATAATAAATATGTTTATTGAATAATCAATTGACATAAAGGTCTATTGTATTACCTCTAGGGCACCTACACTAACAATCTCCCACTTGCACTAGAGCCAATCACCCATGTATCTAATACCCATGGAACTAGTGTGACCGCCATGCTTCGTCTGTGACAAGCCTTTGGTCAGTGGGTCTGCAATGTTATCATTTGTGTGCACTTTACATATGTGTATGTCACCCCTTTCATTAATCTCTCGAATGAGGTGATATCTCCTGAGTATGTGTTTGGTTCGGGAGTGAGATCTAGGTTCTTTAGCCTGTTCAATGGCTCCATTATTATCGCAGTATAGATCAATGGGATCTGCGATCGATGGAACCACTCCCAAATCAGTAATGAATTTTCGAATCCAAACAGCTTCCTTAGCCGCTTCACAAGCTGCAATGTACTCAGCCTCCATTGTAGAATCAGCTACTGTTTCTTGCTTTGAACTCTTCCACCTTACCGCACCTCCGTTTAGACAAAACACAAAACCAGACTGTGATACAGTATCATCCCTGTCTGTTTGGAAACTTGCATCAGTGTAACCCTTTACAACCAGTTTCTCCTCTCCTCCATACACCAAGAATGAATCTTTAGTCCTTTTCAAGTACTTTAGAATATTCTTGACAGCCGTCCAGTGACCTTCACCTGGATTAGATTGGTATCTGCTCGTCATGCTTAAAGCATACGAAACATCTGGGCGAGTACATATCATTGCATACATGATGGATCCAATTGCTGAGTCATATGGAACCTTACTCATGTGGTCCTTCTCATCCAATGATTTCGGACACTGATCTTTAGAGATCGTTATCCCTTGAGACACGGGGACATATCCCCTTTTTGCATTTTGCATACCAAAACGATGCAAAACCTTATCGATGTATGTACTCTGACTTAGACCGATCATCCTTCTAGATCTATCCCTATAGATCCTCATTCCTAGAATGTAGGATGCTTCACCTAAGTCTTTCATAGAGAAGTTGCTCCCTAACCAAATCTTAACAGCCTTGAGAGAAGGTATGTCATTCCCCATTAGTAGTATGTCATCAACATACAGTACTATGAATGCCACATGGCTCCCACTAACCTTCTTGTAAACACAAGGTTCATCTTCGTTTTGAACAAAGCCATACTTGTAATATCCCTAAAATTCAGGTACTTTCGAAACCTTGCTAAAGATAGTATTTAATGGATGATAATTATGGAATAAGGTTTTGTTGGGCAATCAAATTATTAAAATTCCCGGAACAAGTTAAAGATTAAAATTGTCGTAGCAAAGCGTTACGGAACTGAAGAAAATCAAATGATTTTCCTTGAGTTATTTAAAGAGCCAATTTTTATTAATTCATGGATTAATGAAAATACAAATACTTGCATTTGATTAAAAGTATAAGAAATGCTAGTATATTTGTACATGGTCAAAGTGGAAGAAGACTTGACCAAAGCTTTGACTAGCTCTTTAAATAACCAAAGGCCAAGTAACATTACTTAACAAAGAAAAAAATTAGCAAAGCTAGCAAGCAAGAAGAACCATTCGGCTAAGAAGAAAAGCAAGGGAGAAGAAAAATCCAAAGCTCAAGCTAGAGTTGATTGATCATCTTGCAAAGTAGCTTAAAAGAAAGGTAGAATCCTTGTCTATAACATACTAAAATCTCATGCTTAGTTATCCATTGATGCTAAAGATTTTCATGAAAGTGTATGAGCATGAACAGTAATTCCGAATATAAATAATCTTATTTCTTTGATTCTTGGATTCCTATAGCTTGGTGGATGATTGTTATAGCATATATGTGTTATGGGTAGTGAGAATTATCCATGTATGACCCTAGAAACTCATGTTTTGATTAATTGATTTCTAGGTTTTGGTTTTTATTCTTGGCTGATTTTTGAAGCTTGAGATTCTGTTATGATGTAGTATATGGTTGAATGAGGAGTTTGGGATTGTTTGTTGGTTGATTTGGAGTAGAATCAAAATGGAAAACGATGAGTTTACAAACGTAACCATGCCAAAATTTTTCGTGACCTAACTGTTGTAACTGTCCAGAAAATCTGGCAACATTCGGCCACTGTTCTTGGCTTATGGCTGAAATGGTTAGATAGATAATGGACTCTAGATCGTTTGCGCGCTAATTTTGCGTCAAACGGAGTTATGAGCTAAAAGTTATGGCCAAAACGGTGAGGAGAGACAGAAAACTCAGCTGCCCTGTTTTTAACTAACTTGGAGGAGGTGATCAGCCTAGCTAGACTACCTTATAAAATCTGAAACTTTTACATAAAATACTTGGAACATATGAGATTACCTGGGAAAAAGAATCGGATTAAAAGGAGTAAAATCTGATTTATTAAAATTGGTTGAGTGCAAGTTATGTAATAGAAATTTTCAGAAACATGAATTCTAGAACCCTGTTACTGCCCTGTTTTGAATGAATTGTTTGGAATACTTAACACCATTTATGGACTGTGTATTTTATGGGTCTATGTTATAATTGGAGTCTAGTTTGTGTAGCCTCAAACGGTGAGTCGATTGGATTAACGAGCTAGGAGATATAACGATTTTAGTAAAGGTTGGTCATAACCTATGAATTGATTAAACATTGAACTTTGGAGAATTGTTTTACCTAACTAACAACCTTAGCTCGAGTTGAAATTTTTATGGCATGATGTTAGTAGTACAAGGAAGACCTGAGAAAAGGAATCATGTCAAATGGATTAATTTCCAATTTATTAAAAATGCTAGAAAACAGGGTGTGAGAATGAAATGAACATGAGAAAAATGTTAAGTAATCGTTTTGGGAAACGATTTCGGGCAAGATAGAGAACTTGTCTCGAGTCGACCCAGTAACGGAAGTTGTTGAGGAATATCATGACTATACGTAGGTGCAAAGAACTTGATTAAAAACTATTGAGAGGATAGTTTTACGAGTAGCTAAAGTAGGCCCGAGGAGGTGAAGTACCGGGCGAAATGTAAAGTAATTGTATAAATTACAATTAGCCTGCTACATATGTATGTAAACTAAGAGTGGGTTCTTATATGATTATAGAGTACCCGGAGCGTGGAGAAGTTGGAATGGCATTCCTTGGACTCCAGGCAAGTTTCCAACTCTATCGTTTTATTCCATATCAGAATATTATTGATTCATGGTGATGCCAAAACTTTTGAAATCTTTGACTTAATGATAAGTTCTTCGATTATACATTTTGTGGTGTTTGGAACTACTTAGCTCATGATTGTTATTGGAAATGCACGTCGGCATTTCACCTTGAACTGTCTTGTTCATATATAACTTGATTCTTCTGCTACTCTGAACTTCTCGAAAAGTTAGAGTATGCAAGTATCTGACACTTTGTCACATTAATTCTGATGTTTGACATATGTATGCATAGGTTGTTTAAGGTAGTTCTCTGCGAGTAGGACTAGATCCTTTCAACCTAATTCTGAGCCGCCTCTGAACTTCTTAAAAAGTTAGAGGACGTTTGTTTTCAGTTTTGTATAACTGAATCTGGTGTTGAGTACATCTTTTTGGTGCTCGATGGTCGACCGGGAGTAGTCTAGTGTGTCTCGACGGTTAGTCGAGGTTCAATATTTTAAATAATATTTAGTTTATTAAATATTATTTAAAGAATATAGAAAGTATTTAAATGTTAAGTAAATACTTTCAGGGCATTTGAGATTATTTAAATATTATTTAATATTGATTAAATATTATTTAAATATTTTGGGATATTTAAAAGTATTTAACTACTGATTAAATACTTTCAATTCGTTTTGGCTTATTTAAATATTATTTAATGTTGATTAAATATTATTTAAATATGTTGAATCGTTTAAGATTATTTAAATATTAAATAATCTTGATTATATTGAGATTAAATATTTTAATTCTTTTAAATCCTTTTAATATTTTTTTCGAGGACTATTCTGGGCCTCCTAAATATTAATAAAATATTTATTTGTTCTTTAAAAATATTCTGGAGTTGTCTAAATTTCTTTAAATATTATTTTTCATTAAATAATAAATGGTGAGCGATGACTCGGATATTTTGTATTTATTCTGAGTCGATAACTTCAGATTCGGGAAGTAACGTCCGACTCCGATATTCCTCCCAGTTGTATTGGTGCCTCGTGGCCCATGGTTTCACCCCAAAACGGTAATGTTTTGTGGAGTCTATTTTAGCTAGTATTAGCGGCTCCCCGGTCGCGTTCTTGAGTCTCCTTGATTCAAGGGTTTCTGTCTTGTTGAATTCGTTGACTGTGAGTCAACCCAGACGTTTCGAGAGTACTTCCACTTGGTTTAGGGAGCCAAGCTATTGTCAGATATTGAAATCTTACAATAGGTCGTTGTTGTTCTGGAAGGTTGTATTAAATTCCCTTCCTTATCTGTTGATCGAAATCCTGTGATGGATTGTCGTTGTTGTTCTGGAAGGTTGTATTAAATTCCCTTCCTTATCTGTTGATGAAATCCTGTGATGGATTGTTGTTGTTGTTCTGGAAGGTTGTATTAAATTCTCTTCCTTATCTGTTGATCGAAATCCTGTGATGGATTGTCGTTGCTGTTCTGGAAGGTTGTATTAAATTCTCTTCCTTATCTGTTGATTGAAATCCTGTGATGGATTGTTGTGTTGTTCAGGAAGGTTGTATTAAATTCCCTTACTTATCTGTTGATTGAAATCCTGTAATGGATTGTTGTGTTGTTCTGGGAGGTGGTATTGAATTCCCTTCCTTAACAGTTGATTGAAATCCTAGAGTGGATTGTTGTTATTCTAGAAGGCTTGATTAAATTTCCTTCTAGGTTTGATGAATGTTTAAGTATTCATCAGGGACTGGAGTAAGGTTGCGTAAGAGGTCGGTGACGCACGACCCATCCGTAAACTAAAGGCCCATGTGTTGCCTAGGGTGACGTCCCGATAAGGGGTTGTCCTTCTACTAGTAGAGAAAGTGAATGGTTTTTCTATTGTACAAGGCGACTGATCATCGCGTACAATAGGGCGTTGAAAAATCTCCAGATTAATCCCGTTTCTTCCAATTGGAATTTGACGTTGCACTGTAACGAAAGCCTAGGTGTTGTGTTACCGATAGTGTCAACGGGAATATAATCCACTCTGAGTTGGTTGGTTGTTTTGAGTACCGTTTTATTCGTATATATCAGTTTCATTGTTCCTACACTATAACGAAAGCCGTGGTGCTAAGTTACTGATAGTGTTAATGGGAATTGATGAACTTCCGTTCATTCTTTTCGCAGTATAATGAACTGCTTGCTTATTGGTACTCAAATAAATGGCGCTCGGTGATTGAGGCCATTGTGCTTAGTTATTGATACTGTCAGTCTCAAAAGTTATGAACTTAAATTGTTGTATTACAGTAACGTGAACTGCATTATTGTTGTGAATATTTTCTTGCATCGTGAACCTTGAGTCATTTATTGTCGAGATATAACTGGCTATACATCTTCAATTAGATTGCTAGTTATGTACTTTATTATTGAATATCCAGTTGGGATAATTATGGCTATCACCTTTTCCTTGAAATATTCTGATATATATAACTTGATGAGCATTCTTTGGCTCATTCTTGCTTTTTGTAAATCTTATATCTTGTAGAAAGAGATGACTATGAATTGTCTACCTCGAGTATTATGTTAAGGAATAGGAAGATTCGAGCTTGAGCTAGTCAGGTTCCGGACTTCGATAAATGGTGCAAGAAAGACGGGATTCGAGATTAGAATCCTAGACTTGTTGAAAAATATGTAATGTGACAATAGATCTTGGAGTAATGTTTACTTCTAATGTAATATCATGTGGAAGTTATATTAGTAGTGTGAGATCCTGAGGTTACATTGGTTTGTAATAACCGTTATTATTTTAAGTTCGTTCCCTGAGACTATAACTCGAGTTGTGTGTTTGGTTTAGGGTCACTGCTTTTATGTTTGGTTATTATAATGGTTAAAGCAGGTGAATGATGTTATTGTGGTGAAAATTGGACCGTGATGACCCGGATCCCTGACCCCGGATCTGGGGGCGTCATAGAGATGGTATCAGAGCTCTAGGTTATAGTACTCAGGAACGAGAGAGTTAAGAGTTATGTTTGGATAAGATTAAGAAAGGGTGAGCTCAGATCGAGTTCATAATCGGGCTATCGGATGTAGCAGTGATTTATATTATGAGGCTGATATACTCAGATAAGGATAGTTAGGAAAGATAATAAGAACTTTCCTTATAAAGATGTCGAGCACTAGCTGAGAAGACTCATTTGAGTAAGAGGATTTATGATTGAGAATGAGAGTTTGAGAATTATGGAGCACTTGTAAAGGAGCTCAGATATGCTATAAGTGTAGCACTAAGTGTGCTAGTACCCCAGGACTGAGGGGAGCATTACTGAGAAAAGAAAAACCACTTCATTCTTGGCACAATCGTTAAGATGACCATGTTCAAATTGATGGCGTGTCAAATCTTCACCAATCTTTCATCAATTGGCAATAAGCCGAAGAGATAGTTACATTTCAGTAAACTCTTATTAGTGTTATGGAGCGAATGTGATTGATGGTCCATGATATTGACCATTGATATTGTTGTTGACTGACTTGTGGATACTCGAGAGTAGGTATATAGATGTTGTGACTCATAGTTATTTCTCTTTTTGGTATACATTATGTTATAAGTGATTGATGAGATGTTGATGTTTGGGAACTGTGAATGTTTTGGGATTATAATTGAGGTGTTTTTACACCGGGCATAGTCCGACATATGAATAGGTCATGCCCAATTATTTGTGGAAAATACGTTCCCATTAGTTTAATGAAATTTAGAAATAAGAGGACGTGTAAATGGAATGTTTCAGGGTAAAATGGAGTAGTATGGCCTAAAGAATATAGCCATCTATATATGAGGAATATTGAGGATTCTGTTGAGGATTCTCTGAGAGTAAAAAGTAAAGCCTTAATTTAAATGATGTATGGTATGCATACAATGTAGAGTCGCAACAAAGAGATGAGATACGCTCTTGATATAATTTTTGAATATATTAAGGACGTTGGATTAAGGTAAGCCTTGGGGTAGAGATGATAGCCACATTGCAAAGGTGGTTGTGAGATTAATCAGAATAAATGAGATATGGCATGAATGCTGGTATGAAGTTACTTGTTTTAATAGTGGAATTCCGGACTAGAGAGCGGTCCGAGTAGTCATTGAGGATCCTAAATTTCTGGAAAGTATTTGGTCAAGGCCTAATAAAATCGTTGATTCAGCAAGAATTCTTATGAACTTGGTTGAACAAAGAATTCTTTAGCCATAGCTATATCTTGCATTATGCAACTGTTTCCTAAGTTTCTGGAAATTCAGATGTAATGAAAGTTCTAGACCTGAAACAAGAGTGTGTCAGATCATGAATCAAAGTCTTTGAGAATTGTCAAGATTGTCCCAAAAGTAGTGAATTGAGAATAAAGTCACGATGTTGGAAATAATCAACTATGACAGAATATGAAAATGAAGTGGCTACATATACGGAAATATCATGAACTTTTAACAAGGGACCAGAGTTCTACTTCTGGAAGAACAGTGGATTAAGAAATATGAGCGGGTTGGTGTACTGCTAATTATGGTTCACCCAAGCCAATCGAGGCCTCACTTACTAAACAGTGAGCCTGAAATGGGAGAATATGTGAAATGGACAGCAAGAAGCTATAATTGTAAAGTCTAGATGTTATGTTAATGATTGCCCTAAAAGAAGGGATGAAATGTTTTAAATATGGAGAGATAAATTGAGAAGGTTCGAATTAAGATTCGAATAAAAAGTACATTACGCTTTGGATGCTAAGTTATGGGGCACTGGTAATGGATATGAAAAAGGAACTATTCAATAAAGAGAGTAGTTAAAGAATTGGGAAAAATAACCCTTAGTGATATTTTGGGGTTACCACCAATGGAGATCACGTCATTCATCATTGACCTAGTGTTATGAGCAACTTCACCATTGGAGGCATCTTAGAAGATGGAACCTGGCAGCCTAAGAGGGTTAGTCCCTCAGTTATAAAGACTATTTATTGAAAGTGTTACTAAGAGGTGCATATGGGTTGTTTGTAAATGAAACGGATAGCGGCATGAGACTGCGCATACATTGGTGAGAATGCATTAAGTGAATTGGTTAATTTAGCAATCAATATTGGTTATCCATAATATGGATAGACCACTAGAAGGAATTAGTCTACTGGAGAAAATATATTGAGGATAAGTTATCACTAACTACAGAATTACCTAGATAATATGCCAATGATGGCATTGAGAACGTGATAAGGATTTTATGAGTCTTTGATGAGGAAGGATGTATTAATGCATGCACCTGTACCTTCCAAGGATTAATTGGAATGTTAATAAATAATTGGTCAAGTTGTCATAATCTTCACAGAGGATATCCTGATAGGTCTAAAGGTGAAGGAAGAAACCGAAGGTAAAATGTATATATCATTCGAAAATCTTAAGAGAAAAGAGGTTGGATGACAAATCCCATAAGAATGAGTTTGGGTAAAACGAGTCTAAATTGGGAGACATACAGTAAGTGGTAAAGAAAGTTTGAGGAAAGTGAAGAATAAATATGAGTAATTGTCCTAAGGTGGTAAGTACTAGATGATGAAAGGTGAATCTTGTAATTAATAATTACATGTCTTTTGAAGGATTGCTTGTGCACGGAAGCAACATATACGTCGGATTAACGGGAGAAACATGAATTAAGGTATCCTAATCATGAATTGGGGGAAACAGCCATAACGGTTGCACTTAACTGGTGGAAACATCACTTGAATGAGTAGAAACAGAGAAAGTACAAAGACCATAAAAGTCTTAAGGATTTATTCATTCGGAAAGAATAGAAATGAGAAATAAGAAATTTGGGAATTTTGTCAGCAGGTTCCTAAACGAGTAGGGACTGTTGTATATTGAGTTCGTAATGCATTAATGAATGAAAATTTCAATATATATTTTATCTCCCTTTCAAAATCAGTTTCTTCTAAATGTTAACTATTTTTCATCCGATTGAGATGAACAATGCATATGGTGTGACTTCTTGTCTGTGTGACAAAAGTCTGGTGGGCAACCACTCGATTATGTAGTATAAGCCAGAAAGTACTAAAGACTGGCCATCTTGAGTACAAATATGGTTGTTCTCAGTCATATCTAAATTATTTTCTTTCTTATTTATCAAATACATTCGAAAATGAGCATATTGATCTACTTTGTGTTAAGGGCAAAATTGATGAATGATAGATAACTGGTTGACAGACATGGGATACAAGTTTTAGTATGGGAAGCGATTGACGATAACTCAAGGTAGACAAAGCGAATTTGGTGATCAAGCCAGGAATGGCAGAGAGTATGAAGCGAGAGGCTTCGTGTTGCTTAAAGCATTATTGTGGAAAGAAGCAACGAGATTTAGTAAGCAAGAGAACTTAAGCTCGAGGAGTATTGAATCATTCAAGGTCTCAGAGTATATTAAGGAGGTGTATAAAGACCCTCGACTTTATAAAGAAAGTTTTGAGAAGTGAAATAATAATAATGCTGAGGAGGTTGTACGAAACCAAGAAGTTTGGAGTCTCAACCTAGAAATGAGAAAACGAGGTGTGAAAAGAGTAACCTCGGTTGTTCTCGTATGAATTCCGAGGACGGAATCTTTTTAAGGAGGGGAGACTGTAATATCCCTAAAATTCAGGTACTTTCGAAACCTTGCTAAAGATAGTATTTAATGGATGATAATTATGGAATAAGGTTTTGTTGGGCAATCAAATTATTAAAATTGCCGGAACAAGTTAAAGATTAAAATTGTCGTAGCAAAGCGTTACGGAACCGAAGAAAATCAAATGATTTTCCTTGAGTTATTTAAAGAGCCGATTTTTATTAATTCATGGATTAATGAAAATACAAATACTTGCATTTGATTAAAAGTATAAGAAATGCTAGTATATTTGTACATGGTCAAAGTGGAAGAAGACTTGACCAAAGCTTTGACTAGCTCTTTAAATAACCAAAGGCCAAGTAACATTACTTAACAAAGAAAAAAATTAGCAAAGCTAGCAAGCAAGAAGAACCATTCGGCTAAGAAGAAAAGCAAGGGAGAAGAAAAATCCAAAGCTCAAGCTAGAGTTGATTGATCATCTTGCAAAGTAGCTTAAAAGAAAGGTAGAATCCTTGTCTATAACATACTAAAATCTCATGCTAAGTTATCCATTGATGCTAAAGATTTTCATGAAAGTGTATGAGCATGAACAGTAATTCCGAATATAAATAATCTTATTTCTTTGATTCTTGGATTCCTATAGCTTGGTGGATGATTGTTATAGCATATATGTGTTATGGGTAATGAGAATTATCCATGTATGACCCTAGAAACGCATGTTTTGATTAATTGATTTCTAGGTTTTGGTTTTTATTCTTGGCTGATTTTTGAAGCTTGAGATTATGTTATGATGTAGTATATGGTTGAATGAGGAGTTTGGGATTGTTTGTTGGTTGATTTGGAGTAGAAAAAAATGGAAAACGATGAGTTTACAAACGTAACCATGCCAAATTTTTTCGTGACCTAACTGTTGTAACTGTCCAGAAAATCTGGCAACATTCGGCCACTGTTCTTGGCTTATGGCTGATATGGTTAGATAGATAATGGACTCTAGATCGTTTGCGCGCTAATTTTGCGTCAAACGGAGTTATGAGCTAAAAGTTATGGCCAAAACGGTGAGGAGAGGCAGAAAACTCAGCTGCCCTGTTTTTAACTAACTTGGAGGAGGTGATCAGCCTAGCTAGACTACCTTATAAAATCTGAAACTTTTACATAAAATACTTGGAACATATGAGATTACCTGGGAAAAAGAATCTGATTAAAAGGAGTAAAATCTGATTTATTAAAATTGGTTGAGTGCAAGTTATGTAATAGAAATTTTCAGAAACATGAATTCTAGAACCCTGTTACTGCCCTGTTTTGAATGAATTGTTTGGAATACTTAACACCATTTAAGGACTGTGTATTTTATGGGTCTATGTTATAATTGGAGTCTAGTTTGTGTAGCCTCAAACGGTGAGTCGATTGGATTAACGAGCTAGGAGATATAACGATTTTAGTAAAGGTTGTTCATAACCTATGAATTGATTAAACATTGAACTTTGGAGAATTGTTTTACCTAACTAACAACCTTAGCTCGAGTTGAAATTTTTATGGCATGATGTTAGTAGTACAAGGAAGACCTGAGAAAAGGAATCATGTCAAATGGATTAATTTTCAATTTATTAAAAATGCTAGAAAACAGGGTGTGAGAATGAAATGAACATGAGAAAAATGTTAAGTAATCGTTTTGGGAAACGATTTCGGGCAAGATAGAGAACTTGTCTCGAGTCGACCCAGTAACGGAAGTTGTTGAGGAATATCATGACTATACGTAGGTGCAAAGAACTTGATTAAAAACTATTGAGATGATAGTTTTACGAGTAGCTAAAGTAGGCCCGAGGAGGTGAAGTACCGGGCGAAATGTAGAGTAATTGTATAAATTACAATTAGCCTGCTACATATGTATGTAAACTAAGAGTGGGTTCTTATATGATTATAGAGTACCCGGAGCGTGAGAAGTTGGAATGGCATTCCTTGGACTCCAGGCAAGTTTCCAACTCTATCGTTTTATTCCATATCAGAATATTATTGATTCATGGTGATACCAAAACTTTTGAAATCTTTGACTTAATGATAAGTTCTTCGATTATACATTTTTGGTGTTTGGAACTACTTAGCTCATGATTGTTATTGGAAATGCACGTCGGCATTTCACCTTAAACTGTCTTGTTCATATATAACTTGATTCTTCTGCTACTCTGAACTTCTCGAAAAGTTAGAGTGTGCAAGTATCTGACACTTTGTCACATTGATTCTGATGTATGACATATGTATGCATAGGTTGTTTAAGGTAGTTCTCTGCGAGTAGGACTAGATCCTTTCAACCTAATTCTGAGCCGCCTCTGAACTTCTTAAAAAGTTAGAGGACGTTTGTTTTCAGTTTTGTATAACTGAATCTGGTGTCGAGTACATCTTTTTGGTGCTCGATGGTCGACCGGGAGTAGTCTAGTGTGTCTCGACGGTTAGTCGAGGTTCAATATTTTAACTAATATTTAGTTTATTAAATATTATTTAAAGAATATAGAAAGTATTTAAATGTTAAGTAAATACTTTCAGGGCATTTGAGATTATTTAAATATTATTTAATATTGATTAAATATTATTTAAATATTTTGGGATATTTAAAAGTATTTAACTACTGATTAAATACTTTTAATTCGTTTTGGCTTATTTAAATATTATTTAATATTGATTAAATATTATTTAAATATGTTGAATCGTTTAAGATTATTTAAATATTAAATAATCTTGATTATATTGGGATTAAATATTTTAATTCTTTTAAATCCTTTTAATATTTTTTTCGTGGACTATTTTGGGCCTCCTAAATATTAATAAAATATTTATTTGTTCTTTAAAAATATTCTGGAGTTGTCTAAATTTCTTTAAATATTATTTTTCATTAAAAAATAAATGGTGAGCGATGACTCGGATATTTTGTATTTATTCTGAGTCGATAACTCCAGGTTCGGGAGGTAACGTCCGACTCCGATATTCCTCCCAGTTGTATTGGTGCCTCGTGGCCCATGGTTTCACCCCAAAACGGTAATGTTTTGTGGAGTCTATTTTAGCTAGTATTAGTGGCTCCCCGGTCGCGTTCTTGAGTCTCCTTGATTCAAGGGTTTCTGTCTTGTTGAATTCGTTGACTGAGAGTCAACCCAGACGTTTCGAGAGTACTTCCACTTGGTTTAGGGAGCCAAGCTATTGTCAGATATTGAAATCTTACAATAGGTCGTTGTTGTTCTGGAAGGTTGTATTAAATTCCCTTCCTTATCTGTTGATCGAAATCCTGTGATGGATTGTCGTTGTTGTTCTGGAAGGTTGTATTAAATTCCCTTCCTTATCTGTTGATGAAATCCTGTGATGGATTGTTGTTGTTGTTCTGGAAGGTTGTATTAAATTCTCTTCCTTATCTGTTGATCGAAATCCTGTGATGGATTGTCGTTGCTGTTCTGGAAGGTTGTATTAAATTCTCTTCCTTATCTGTTGATTGAAATCCTGTGATGGATTGTTGTGTTGTTCAGGAAGGTTGTATTAAATTCCCTTCCTTATCTGTTGATTGAAATCCTGTAATGGATTGTTGTGTTGTTCTGGGAGGTGGTATTGAATTCCCTTCCTTAACAGTTGATTGAAATCCTAGAGTGGATTGTTGTTATTCTAGAAGGCTTGATTAAATTTCCTTCTAGGTTTGATGAATGTTTAAGTATTCATCAGGGACTGGAGTAAGGTTGCGTAAGAGGTCGGTGACGCACGACCCAGCCGTAAACTAAAGGCCCATGTGTTGCCTAGGGTGACGTCCCGATAAGGGGCTGTCCTTCTACTAGTAGAGAAAGTGAATGGTTTTTCTATTGTACAAGGCGACTGATCATCGCGTACAATAGGGCGTTGAAAAATCTCCAAATTAATCCCGTTTCTTCTAATTGGAATTTGACGTTGCACTGTAACGAAAGCCTAGGTGCTGTGTTACCGATAGTGTCAACGGGAATGTAATCCACTCTGAGTTGGTTGGTTGTTTTGAGTACCGTTTTATTCGTATATATATCAGTTTCATTGTTCCTACACTATAACGAAAGCCGTGGTGCTAAGTTACTGATAGTGTTAATGGGAATTGATGAACTTTCGTTCATTCTTTTCGCAGTATAATGAACTGCTTGCTTATTGGTACTCAAATGAATGGCGCTCAGTGATTGAGGCCATTGTGCTTAGTTATTGATACTGTCAATCTCAAAAGTTATGAACTTAAATTGTTGTATTACAGTAACGTGAACTGCATTATTGTTGTGAATATCTTCTTGCATCGTGAACCTTGAGTCATTTATTGTCGAGATATAACTGGCTATACATCTTCAATTAGATTGCTAGTTATGTACTTTATTATTGAATATCCAGTTGGGATAATTATGGCTATCACCTTTTCCTTGAAGTATTCTGATATATATAACTTGCTGAGCATTCTTTGGCTCATTCTTGCTTTTTGTAAATCTTATATCTTGCAGAAAGAGATGACTATGAATTGTCTACCTCGAGTATTATGTTAAGGAACAGGAAGATTCGAGCTTGAGCTAGTCAGGTTCCGGACTTCGATAAATGGTGCAAGAAAGACGGGATTCCAGATTAGAATCCTAGACTTGTTGAAAAATATGTAATGTGACAATAGATCTTGGAGTAATGTTTACTTCTAATGTAATATCATGTGGAAGTTATATTAGTAGTGTGAGATCCTGAGGTTACATTGGTTTGTAATAACCGTTATTATTTTAAGTTCGTTCCCTGAGACTATAACTCGAATTGTGTGTTTGGTTTGGGGTCACTGCTTTTATGTTTGGTTATTATAATGGTTAAAGCAGGTGAATGATGT
This sequence comes from Oenanthe sinensis, assembly GCA_028671895.1. Lineage (NCBI taxonomy): Eukaryota > Viridiplantae > Streptophyta > Magnoliopsida > Apiales > Apiaceae > Oenanthe > Oenanthe sinensis. Next base: position 27,923,767 of record CM053806.1, read on the forward strand.
TATTGTGGTGAAAATTGGACCGTGATGACCCGGATCCCTGACCCCGGATCTGGGGGCGTCACAATACTCTTTGACTGTTTCATCAAAATGGATGTTCCATCTCCTAGAGGCTTGCTTCAATCCATAAATGGATCGACGTAATTTACATACCTTGCTAACATTCCTTGGATCGACAAAACCTTCAAGTTGTGTCATGTACACATCCACATCCTCTTCAAGGCTTCCATTAAGGAAGGCTGTTTTGACATCCATTTGCCAGATTTCATAATCATGGAATGCTGCAATAGCAAGCAAAATCCTTATGGACTTGACCATAGCCACTGGTGAGAAAGTTTCATCATAGTCAATACCATGAATTTGTTTGAAACCTTTTGCAACCAACCTTGCTTTATAGGTCTGAACATTTCCATCCATGTCAGTTTTCTTCTTGAAAACCCATTTGCACCCTATGGGTTTTACCCCTTCAGGTGGATCAACCAAAGTCCATACTCGGTTTTCGTACATAGAATCCATCTCGGATTTCATGGCTTCTAGCCATCTCTTAGAGTCTGGACTGTTCATAGCATCTTGGTATGTGAGAGGCTCATCTTCATCTATGAGCATCAAATCACCACATTGAGTCAAGAGAAATCCATATCTCTCTGGCTCATGGCGAATTCTACCAGTTCTACGAACAACCTGTGTTTGTTGAGCATTATCATTATCATGCTCCTGTTCCACTTCAGGTTCAATGCTATTTTGTGGTTCTCGATCTTCATCGAGGTCTATAGTTCTCCCATTGTTTCTTTTAGAAACAAAATCTCTTTCCATGAAAACAGCGTCTCGAGCAATAAACACCTTCTGCTTAGAAGGACTATAAAAATAATACGCCTTTGTTTCTTTAGGGTATCCCACAAAATTGCACTCTTCAGATTTAGGTCCAAGCTTGTCAGATACTTGACATTTCACAAACGCCTTGCATCCCCAAACTTTCATAAAGTTCATGCCTAACCGTTTCTTCTCCCATATCTCATATGGAGTCTTTTGAACCTTCTTAGTAGGAACACAGTTAAGTGTGAAAGCCGCTTTTTCTAGAGCGTAACCCCAGAAACTAATTGGAAGATCTGCATGACTCATCATCGATCGCACCATGTCCAACAAGGTGCGATTTCTCCTCTCTGAAACTCCATTCCATTGAGGTGTACCTGGTGGAGTGAGTTGTGATACAATACCACACTCCTTTAAATAATCTTTAAATTCTGTGCTCAAGTATTCTCCTCCACGATCAGATCGTAAGATTTTAATACTTGCACCTCCGCCAATTTGCTTCTCTACTTCAGCCTTATATTCTTTAAACTTTTCAAAAGAATCGGATTTATTCTTCATAAGATATACATATCCATATCTACTGAAATCATTAGTAAATGTTATGAAGTAGTAGTAGCCTCCTCTAGCCATCACACGCATTGGGCCACATACATCACTATGTATTAGCTCCAGACGTTCGGTGGCCCTTTGACCCTTACCAGTGAAAGGGGCTTTAGTCATTTTACCAAGCAAATAAGATTCGCATTCTTGGTATGATTCAAAATCAAACTTATCTAAGTATCCATCCTTATGTAATTTGGATATGCGTTTCTCATTTATATGGCCTAGACGACAATGCCAGAGGTATGTTTGATTTGAGTCATTAACTTTAAGTCGTTTGTTTTCTATATTATAGACAGGATTATCTAAGTCAAGAACATATAAACCATTAAACAAACGCGTAACACCATAGGTTAAATCATTCAAAGCAAAAGAGCAACAATTGTTCTTTATCGTAAACGAAAAACCTTTCTTGTCCAAACAAGAAACAGAAATAATGTTTCTGCGAATCGCAGGCACGTAAAAACAATTCTCCAGTTCTAAAACTAGCCCTGAGGGCAAAGATAAATAATAGGTTCCTATAGCTAAAGCAGCAACTCTTGCTCCATTGCCAACTCGTAGGTCCACTTCTCCTTTAGCCAATGTCCTACTTCTCTGCATTTCCTACACATTTATACAAATGTGAGTAGCACATCCAGTATCCAATACCCAAGATGTAGAAATAGACAGATTGACTTCTATAACATATATACCTGAAGTAGAAGCTTGCTCAGCCCTCTTCTTCTTCAGATCCTCCAAGTAAACTGAACAGTTTCTCTTCCAGTGACCAGTTTTCTTACAGTAGTGACATTCACCCTTAGCGACCCCACCTTTAGGCTTTAAAACCTGTTTGGGACCTGACTTTGGCTTGGGTGTAGAATCAGAACTTGTCTTCTTCTTACCCTTCCACTTGCCTTTCCCTTTGGCCTTACCTTTATTGCCCACCATCAGTATGGGAGCAGGTTCAGCCGTCTTCATGTTGGTCTCATATGTTCTCAACATAGCCAACAATTCAGTAGGTGTTTTGTCAAATTCATTCATATTGTAGTTTATGATAAACTGGGTGAATTTGTTGTTCAAAGAATTCATGATTAGGTCAATACCAATTTCCTGAATAATCGGGAAACCCAAAGTTTCAAGGTACTCAATGTAACCAATCATCTTCAGAACATGTGGGCCAACTGGTTCACTTGCCCCTTGTTTGCAATTAAAGAGTGACTTACTCGTGTTGAACCTTTCTTGACGAGTTTGGCTTGCAAACATGCTTTGCAAGTGCTCATTGATAGTATATGCATCCATATGCACATGTTGTCTTTGAAGCTCAGCACTCATAGTTGCCAACATAAGACATGCAACATCAGTTGCATCATTCTCATCCTTTGTGTGGGCCGCTCGTTCCTCAACAGTAGCGCCCTCAGGAAGGGGACCTGCCGGAGGAATATCAATGACATGAAGCTTGCGCTCCTGTCTGAGGACAATCCTTAAATTCCTCTGCCAGTCTAGGAAGTTGTTTCCTCCTGTCAACTTATCCTTCTCAAGGACTGATCGTACGGATAGTGTGTTTGTGTTGTTTGCCATTACTTGGTATCTACAATGATAAAAGTACAAAATAAACATTAGATTGTCTGAGTTATTTATTATGTTCAAATGATTATGATATATTCATAATATATCTCCCACTATTTTTATCAAATTAATAGCCCTTACTATTAATTTGGAAAGTATATCCCGTAATTCTTTCTAGTGAGCCAAGATCCATATTTCGTCATGTCCAAAGACAACCACTGGAAGTCCTTAAAATGATTATTTAGGTAGACAACAGTTGTCAATTATATCATATATAATTCTTGGATAGTTTGATGAGCAACGATTGATCTTATCTATCTAATAGATTTTTAACCAAACTCTATGCTTCTAAGTTCATAATGGTTGAATATAACCGTTTACTTTCACCTTATTATGACGGCTCAGTTAAGTTTGACCCAATGATACAACGGCCGAATATAACCGTTTATATTCGTCGCATCTCACCACGATAGATAGGAGTCCCCTGCCACTGACAGTCTTTCCCCTAATCGATCTAGGATTCGATGAGTGTTCATTCATTGGAAAGCATCCGATTAAAACTTAATATTTTGTTAAGGGGTTTATAAAATTTATGACGATCATGATCACATCATGAAGGGATCCTCAATTTTTCCTTGAACTAAATATTTCAAATTGACATCTTAAATTGTTCATTTCCCAGGTAGATGGAGGATACTAGTGGTCACACTTATCAGCCTTACGAATACACATATCCGTTTTTGTCAGAAAATCCCAATTATAGATATCAAAATCCATATTCAATTCCGTGTTTTAAAAATCCATATTTCATAACACAAGAATCTCATGATCGTTTGTTAATTTTAAAATCTTAAATCGTTACAGATTTTATCTTGTTTAGCATGGCAAGCATGGCATGGGTGACGTATCTAATACATGCATACATCATTAATCTAATTAAAGCATGCATCTTCTACTCTACACATACATTCATACATCAATATGTAAAGTGCAGTATGTAAACGTGCTTGGTTATGGCCCCTTTCCTATGTGATCCTTTCGAGCTAATGAAAGGATCAAAGTCAATCTATGGTGGTAAAATATAAATACAATTACATGTCTTCATTCTTCTTGTATCCATGGGTGCTTGCTCCTCTTTTGGATCATCCTTCAATCTTCAAGTACATTACATGGAATAATTGAATACAACCTATACTAATGTACTTACATAAGAAATCATCAATTTCTGAACTACAGATCATATCTGTTGGCCTTTTTCCCCACTGTAACTTATGCAGTTTCAGAAGCATGTATCATATACATACTTATCATATCCCAGTTAACAAATCATGTCCAACACAATCTGTCCACCAGTTTATATCACTATACAAACTGACCCTCATGCATAATATACAAATCGCAATAAGGCATATAAATCATTCATATCATGTCATAACAGATTATAACATTGCAGTAGCATGACAGTCTCAAACAGGCATGGCAGTAGCAAAGCAGTAGCATGGCAGTGGCATAACAGATTATGACAAAGCAGTAGCATGGCATGACAGTCACCAAAACAGGCATGTATGCATCAAATACATAAAACACGTAACCAAATCAGTCCCTTATACACGTAGCTCTGATGCCATTGTTGGGTTCTGAGGCATAAAACGCAGCGGATTAAACGTAAATATAACAAAAATTCGGAACCCTAAATGCAGGATCATGTATAAGCCTAGACTGATTATTGTGAAACGGAATCATACCTTTGTCTGGTCTTGGTTTACACGAACTCAACGGAGATCCTAGCTTTCACGACTTGTGTCTTCCTCTCGAAAACACCTCTATGGTATCCACACGAGCACCTTCAAGAACGTCCCACGATCTTGATTACGGAATGGATTGTACTAGCTCCTTTGATGATTTCGAATTTGTTTCTGCCTTGCTGTGTTTGCTGCTGTGTGCTTGCTGCTGCCTCTAGGGATTTTGTTTCTCAAAAACGTAATCCCTCTTAACCCTATCATTATCTATTTATAATGCTGGTTAAGAGGCCCAATCAGCAAAACCTAACCCATATAGGTTTAGAATAAATAATAAAACCGAATTTCTATTATTTAATTAATAACTAAGTCATACTTAATTATTAAGGGCAGAATTCAAATTCGAATTTTATTATTTCAATTAATTAAGTCTCACTTAATTAATATAATAAAATTCAAATAATCATCAATTAATTTAAATCTATAATTTAAATTAACTATTCCTTTAAGTGCTCTATGTGTGTGACCCTATAGGCTATTATTTAATTAGCAATAATTTTATTCTCCAATAAAATTATAAACAATGAGCAGTATCTAGTAATACATCATTGCTACCCAATTAAATAATAATTAAATCGTGATTCGATAAAACCTTTCATGATTAATGTTTCAGTATAATATAATCCCTTTAACCATATATATTATAGATTAAATTCGAGGCATGTATTTAGTCATCCTCTACAACATTTAATCCGGGTTTACTTGATCCATGAGTAGACTATGAAAATAAATCATTATTTGAGCACGGTCATGCATTTTATAGTCTCACTCAATCAAGAGGCCGATAATATCTCTCCTAATTATAGGAGGGTTAAATCATTTATCTATCATTCATATTTCTCATACGACTCATGATATACCCGATGTCCACTTTTATCATTACCCGGTCAAAGATAACTTTTAATGTAGTCAAAGTATATTAATCCTCGTACAGAAATATAATGATCTCAAGTCAGAGGATCATTACACCATTATCACTGTGAGTCTTTCTTATGACTTTATTAAACATGAAGAATCTCACTGTGGGTCTGTCCAGTACCATGTACTCCTGCATGTACCTATGTGTTGACTTTAGTATCCCCATACTTATAACCAATGAGATGTGGTTATCAGTCAAACAACATACTAGTGTATTTATGTATTATTATTGTCCTATAATAATAATACTCGACTAGGGACATTTAAGAATATGATCTATTATATAATCTCAAGTTCAAGTCATGTACTAAACTATACAATGTGTATCATGATTCTAAGGACATTTATTATGCTAACAAATATATCGCAGTAATTAAAGTCATAATAAATATGTTTATTGAATAATCAAATGACATAAAGGTCTATTGTATTGCCTCTAGGGCACCTTCACTAACAATTAAAGCCTGCACTGATTCCTTACTTCTGCATTCAGTAAAAAAGTGCCCCATCTTGTTACACTTGTAACACTTAATCTTTGACTTATCAACAGTCTTTGATCTCCCATCTCTATCTTCTCTTTTTTTGAACTTGTCTTTCTTTTCTGACTCGGCATGCTTCTTCTGAAAATTTGTTGTTTCTTATACTTTTTGTATTTCATCTTTTGGAAGCCTTTAACAATCATAGCAACCATCTCCATCATATCAGAGTCTGTGGAGTCATCAGAGTTTGCTTCATATTTTGTTTCAAACTCTGATTCACTGTTTTCTTGGATTACTGCTTCTTTCCCTTTCCTTGTTGAGGCCTTAAGTACCTTTTCTTTTGGTTCTTCAATCTTGGCTTCAACATTCAAAGCAATAGATCTTGCCTTGTTGTTCTTCCTATTTCTTCTTTGTTGTAACTCCAGGTCATGAGTTTTTAATTTTCCATAGACCTCATCTAAAGACATCTCATCTAAATTAGCCCTGTCTCTAATTAAAGATGTTTGCAGATCTCATTCTTCTGGAAGAGCTCTTAAAAATTTGGTGTTGGAATCTTCATTATCATATACTTTGTCCACCAAAGCTAAGTTGTTCAACAGAGTTAAAAATCTATCATAAATATATGTGAGAGATTCATTTTGCTTAACCTCAAAATATTTATATTCTTGTATTAGCACAGATCTCCTATTTTTCTTAATTTCCCTGGTTCCTTGACATTGAACCTCTAGAGCATCCCAGATCTCCTTTGCAGTTTTGCATGCTATCACCCTGTTGGACATTACAGAGTCGAGACTATTGTACAATATGTTTCTTACTTTGGCATCTTTGAGGACTTCTTGTTTTTCTTCATTGGTCCACTCCTTCTTATCTTTAAGAGTATAGTATTCAGGAATTTGTCTTCATTCCACAATAGTTACATGCACCAGTTTTGTTGGAAGATATTGTCCTTCATTGATCATGTCCAAGTAATCAGGGTCTGTTGCTTCTAAGAACATTAACATCTTCACCCTCCATGTAGGGTACTCAGCTTTCTTCAAGATAAAAATTCTTATGCTCTCATACTTGTTTCCAGACATGATTTTATGATCTAACAGTTGAATTTAAATTGTCTGCTCTGATACCACTTGTTTGCCCAGATATATATTTTATTACAGAAGGGGGGTTGAATGTAATAGTACCAGAAAATTGATTAAGAACACAAGTATGTAAAAGATGAATATTGTTCTGTATTAAAGATAATGAATAGGTTACAAAACTCTCTCAAGAATTTCTTTATTCTCAAGAGCTGCTAGGTTATGAATAATATGTTCAAAGATTATCTTGATGTTAACCTATGCATGTGTTTATATAAATACAATTACAATTCAATAACAAATCATATTAGAAATAGAACATCTTTACATAAGGAAATAGACTTGCATTAGGATTCCTTCTTACTATCCTATTCAGACTCTGATTCGAATTACTTCCTGACAAACTCTATCGGTTATTATTCTCTGATAGAGTATTATCTGTTAGAGTAAACTCTGATTGAGTATTATCTGATAGGGTATTCTCTGTTTGAGTAAACTCTGATTGAGTATTCTCTGATAGAGTAAACTCTGTCCGACATCTCCTTAAACTCTGATGATGTCAGCAGTGTAAACTCTGATTTGTATTCTCTGACAGCCATCAGTGTTTGCTTCCTAACAGTTATGCTATTGTATATATAAAGGATAACACTGGTGATGCGTGAGAGGCGGAAGTGTTATGGATAATGGAAGTGAAAAGTAATAGGTATAATGTGGTGGTAGAAAAACGTTGATGATATAAAATATAAATTTATATTTTTAGTACATTTAATCCAATCCTTAAATTTGCAAGGTAGGGTGTTAGATGGGTTGCTTATGTATGTATTCTCGGAAAATAAAATTGGAGTCGGTGGCCTCTTTTTGGCTATTCTCAGCGTCTTTCCCGATGCGATACGTATTCACGGGTCTCCTCATTAAGACAAATCTCTGCATGGTGGTTGTTCGTTCATACTCGGTGAATCAGACATCCAACTCGGTGGGTCACTCAGTTTTTCCGGTGGGTCATGGTTTTTCAATCTATCGGAATCAATTTTCATGCTTGTATGCTATTTTACAATGACATAGAGGTAAGAAACGTGTGAATTAATCCCATGGCGAGGTAAATTTTTACTTGTAAAATTCGAATGTTTAACTTGTTCGAATTGTTTAAACTATGAATTCTTGAATTTATACATGTGCTTGATGATGGGGATTTTGTTATATAGTTTTATGAATGTTTTACCTTGAAAAAATGGAATATATTTTGAGTGTGTCATTCTTGTTGTTGAAAGACTATTTTTGTTGTTCATGGATTGATTCAACTCTTGTTTAATAAGATCCAAGTTTGTTTCTAGTTATTGTTTTTCTAGGTTTTTGTTTTGTTTTTTATGCTTGATGAGTCAGCTAGGTTGAGTTTTTTGCGAGCCTGATTCTGAGTTTTTCTAGTTTTATTATTCACGCGAATATACGAATGCAACACAAATATTTTTTAGTTACTAATAATTCATTATTAATTTATTTAGTATTAATTTTGTAACGGTAGTTTTTTATGTGCTTTAAAAGGCGTACTAAATAGATTGAGTTTAATTAGACTATTATTTAGGATTTTAAGTTAATGTGCAATATTTTACGTAGTTTTTAATTATAGTATTTATTAAGAAGATTATGATTATTAGTTAGATAGTAATTTAGGATTTTGAATTAATTGGGAGAATATTTGTGATTTTGTACCATTTATGGGTGGTCATATTTGATGGGGTATATTTAGGGCTTTTAAGAGGTAATTAAGTGTCATTTTGATGGTTTGTCTATTTTATATAGAATTTTAAAATTCAAAATTTTTATTAATTTCAATCCTTGTTAGGTCCAAATGATTGTAGAAGGGGGGGTTCAATACAATCTTTAATAAATATTAAAATCTGTTTCGGATAATTTTTTATTAAATAATTTAAATTATTATCACGAAATAATAATCAAAGAAACACAGTTCAAGTAAAATACTTATATTAAACTTGACGTGTGTTACAAGATTAAATCAGAAAATATTCACTAATTTAGCTCTTAAAATTCTAGAGAGATTTAGACATTAAATGCTCTTGAATTATTTTTTTTAGCCAAAATAAAAAGTTAATAGAATTTTGGAATACTACTGATCTAATCTGCTATTTATAGACAAATTCAGACTCATGAGACTTTTTCCACTCGGAGAGACTTTTTCTCCTCGGGGAGACTTTTTCTGGGCTGGAAGACTTTCTCTTGGGAAACTTTTCTGGCTCAGGGAGACATTTCTAGCCTTGGAAGACTTTTGAAATCTTGGGAGACTTATTAATAAAACCGGGGAGACTTTATTAATAATTCGGGGAGACATTTTGAAATGTCTCGGGGAGACTTTCAAAATGTCTTCCTGAGTTTATATCTGCCGACCTGCATGATTCTGTGTAATGTATATATGCTGCCTTTTTCCCTTTTTTTTCTTTTTCCTTTTTTTATTTCTTTTTTATTTAAATTCTATTTGTTTATTATATATCTTATTAATTAAATTAATTCCTTTTGAATTAATCTAAGTAATTAGGATACATAATAAATTATCTTTTTGATAATAGAATTAAATTAAAGTTTTCTTCATTCTAAAATAATTCTAAATTAATTAATTTCTTAATCAATTTAAGAAATAAATTAATTCTGATTGAATTAATTTATCAATTAAATTAACTAAATAAATTAATCAATTAATAGAGAATTAAACTAAAGTCTTGACTCCACAACTGTTGATGATATAATTTTAAATCTTTTGTCTTCACACCAATGTCTGTAGCTGACCATTTCTTCTATAGTAAAGCACCTTCTCTGTATTTTGCCAACACTCTGTGTACTCTCTGGTTCACAAGTGATTCACAACAAATAATATTCTTCACTTGACATTTATAATGGTTCACTTCTGCTCCTTCTGATTTGACTATTTTTGTCGTCACACAATCTTGAAATCTGCTGACACTATAGCTTCTTCAAACTTAAATACTCCGTTGAGGCATGATCAATTAAATTGAGCTTCTTTCAATGTAGTACTACTTCAAGTCTGTAGATTGACTTTGATCTTTTTTTTCTTGTCAAATAATACCTGCTGAAGATTCCTGTGACAGATAATATATTTACTTACAAATTATCTTTGTTTGAGTTGAGTTGTCATCTCTCTACACAAATAGGCTTCTAAACATATGTCTTTCAATCTCCCCCTATTTGTTTGTTAAATAATAACAAGCAAATCACTAGAGGACAACTCAACTAACAAACAAGAAAAAAATATAACAATAAAACTTGTAAATAAACAAACTTAGTTCTGGTTTATATTAAACATTGCCAGATTCAAACATTAATGATAAATACAAGATAGTTGTTCATCTAGACTGAACAAATAGAACAAAGTTCTATCTTGACTTACCTATCATTACAAGCTTCAAAAGTATCAACTTCACCTTCTTCTAGAGTTTAACTTTTGTGACCGGGTGTCATTGGTACATCTTCAGTGGCTGGTTTCTCTGGATCAGATTGTACATTTCCAGATTTCTTGAGTAACTGAAATGAAAGATGTTTGTTCCTCTAGCACTGAACATATTATACAAGTAGTATTATCTTCATTTCTAAGACTCATCACTACTCCCCCTTAGGATGGCAGAGATGAAGTCTTGTTCTATTCTTATTACCACTTCTCATCTGTTTCTCCAACTCCTGTCTTCACTTCTCACCCAAGGTGAATTCATTTTCCCCTTACGTTAATTATCCAACCATGTTAATAGAGGTAACAACAGACATGGCATACATTCAGCATTAAACCATCGCAGATATAAAAAATGCAAACTATGACATGTTATGCATTTTAGAAAATCCGGTTAATCCTGTATACAAGAATTTTCTAAAATCAAATGGAATAGAAGAATTAATAAGTAATCACTAGTTCTTTCCAATCCAAGCATGTTGTTATGTACCCCCTTTGGATCTTGTTCAAACTTCTCCTCCTATTTGGATCTGGTTCTTGTTCAAACTTCTCCCCCTTAGTTGAGTAATCCTCTTCAGAATCCTTAATATCAGAAGAAATTTCTTTCCCCTAAGTTGAGTAACATTAGAACTCTGTAACAGGAAATTGGGAATGGGATTTGGTAATTGTGCTAGTGTGTGATTTTACTTTGTGTTTCTCACAAGTGTTTCGCTCATATACTCTCTAAGTGTTTCACTCATAGAATATATATTTTCACTCTTTCTCACTTGTGTTTCACTCTTTTCTCACAACACTGTTTCTCTCTTAGTATGGATGACACAGTCTTTTGTACCTGTAAGAAAGATCACCATAGCCCCTTCAAGAGAGGTCACTGATGGTGCAATAGGTTTTCTTAAATCCCCGTCCTCAATTGAATTCATTAAAATATTTGACTTTGAAAACTAAATTGCTTTAGGAATAGATTCAATGAGTTGCTGATCATCTAAGATGATCTATTCCATTAGGAATCTAGATATGTTCCATCTGGGGAGGGAAACAAGGATCTATAATGTAGTAAATGATCCAAGTTTCCTCCTGACACCTGTGAAGGCATGTCGATTCAGTCAGAATCATCAATCATTCTCCCTTCCTTGATATGGAAGTTTAGAATAATTGCTTCCGTCAATTCATCCTTAGTGTGTGACAATCCTTACGGTGCATTTGAATATTACATATATGGTTTGCAGTGTTTGAGAGTGTCCAGATGAAGTTGACTCTTTACAAATGGCCTTGGCTGACAAGCCGAATTCAATAGACTCATCATGTTAAGATGACGAACCTAGTAACAGTTTTGCCATTTGCAAATCTATACCTTTTGGGAGGATATAAATTAGTTAGCAGTTGTCTTGGTTTCAATTTCATATTCTAACTAGAGGCAGAGCTGCTGGAACACTCATAAATACTTCTATTTTCTAGTGCACTAGAGGCACTTACTCTCTCACCCTCTTTAGTTTATCAAACTTTTCTTTTCAGGGGTTTAGTAGATGAAGTTGTATATGTTTGAGTGTTTGTGATTCTATGATCTGTGTTAGAGAATGTAGGTTTTCAATCCCTTGATCTCGTCCTATAGCCACTGAGGGCTCAATATATCAATTGTAATATTTTTATATCAATTGATTAAAGAATATATCAAGATCGAGATTACCTGCTTTTACCTCGAGTCGATTGCTCTTGTTTGACAGAACATAGATATGCTTTTATTATTAGTGATTTTCAGATAAACAATATATATATATATATATATATATATATATATATATATATATATATATATATATATATATATATATATATATATATATTATCACTAACAACAAAAATCACTATTAATTGCAATGAAATAATAACAAATTATCAATACATGATAATTAATAATAATTTCAAAAAGCAAGTAATTATTCTCATAATATCTCATCGTATTAAAATTCTGAAACTAATAAACATTTAATTATTTCAATTCATCATTTTAATAAGATAAAATATCATCGCTAAATACTAAATAATCATAGGAATGAAAAGTCGCACTTAACTTCATACATTATATCTAATAATTGTTACTCAAGCATATGACAATTATATTCATAACAATTATCAGTGATATATGTAAGCTCGAGAAAATAAATGTAAAGAAATTCACAAGTCCTTTAAATATTGACATTTAATACTTATGATTCTTTGAACAATTTCTCATAAAAATAAAAATAAAAATAAACTTACACACATATATATAGAAATAATGATACTAAAAGTTTGAAAATAAAAACAATATGTACCAATTGTTTTAAAACAAAAATAATAAAGATATATATGTAGTATAGATGCCAATTAAATAGAATTGTACAAAGTTCTATTAACCTATTTATTAAACTTAATATATATATATATATATATATATATAATAGTTATACTTCAATATTAAATTATTTTCAAATAAAAATAACTTTTACCAAAATTCTAACTTATAAAATTTTGATTAAATTATTTTTAAAGATAATAATCTAAAATTAAAATATAGTAGAATACGATCAAAATAGATAAAATATAAAATATTATAATAATTTACACTAAACACACATTCGAGAACTAGAATTTAGTAAAATAAATTTACAAGTGTTATGACAAATATTCACATAACAAACACTTGTAATTTTATTTAAGAATATAATGCCGATGTGAACTGGGATTTAAGATGAAGAACTATTCAACATCCCAAGTTCACCAACCAACCGGGTGAATGTGGATTCGTCAAGTGGCTTAGTAAAAATATCTGCAGTCTGTTCTTCTGTGAGTACAAAGTGTAACTCCACAGTACCATTCATAACGTGTTCTCAAATAAAATGATACCTGATATCTATGTGCTTTGTCCTCGTGTGCTGTACAGGGTTGTTGGAGATCGCAATGGCACTTGTGTTATCACATAAAATAGGAATTTTATTTAACACAAAGCCATAATCTATGAGTTGATTCCTTATCCATAAGATCTGAGCGCAACAGCTTCCCGCAGCAATGTACTCAGCCTCTGCTGTAGAATTGGAAATTGTTTGTTGTTTCTTGTTGTACCAGGAAATCAATCTTCTCCCTAGGAATTGACAGCTCCCTGAGGTGCTCTTCCTATCAACAACACTACCTGCATAATCAGAATCTGTATATCCTATTAGATTAAAACCAGATTCTTTAGGGTACCAGATACCAAGATTAGTGTACCCTTAAGATATCTTAAGATTCTTTTCACAGCAACAAGATGAATATCTCTAGGATCCACTTGGAACCTTGCACATATACAAGTGGCATACATAATATCTGGTCGGCTTGCAGTTAGGTAAAGTAGAGATCCAATCATACCTCTATAGCTTGTGATGTCTACCTTTATTGAGATTTCACATACTCCAAGCTTGACAGCTGTAGATGAAGGAGTTCTTGCAGATGTTGAATCTTCCATGTGATACTTCTTTAGAAGTTCTTTAAGTTACTTGGACTGACAAATGAATATTCCATCTATTCTTTGATTCACTTGAAGTCCAATGAATAATTTCAGCTCTCCCATTAAGCTCATCTCGTACCTACTCTGCATTAACTTAGCAAATCTCTTGCACAAGTTATCATTAGTAGACCCAAATATTATGTCATCAACATATACTTGTACCATTATCAGATCATTATTGTGTTTCTTATAAAATAAAGTTTTTTCTATGACTCCTCTAACGAAACCATTTTCAAGAAGAAATTCTGAAAGAGTGTCATACCATGTTCTGGGTTCTTGTTTGAGACCATAGATAGCCTTGAAAAAAAAATATACAAAGTCCATGTGATCTGGATCTTCAAAGCCTGGGGGCTGTTGTACATATACCTCTTCAGCTAACTTTCCGTTCAGGAATGCACTATTCACGTCCATTTGATAAACTTTAAAATTGGAGTGAGCTGCAAATGCCAGAAACATCCTGATAGCCTCAAGTCTTGCAACTAGAGCGTAGGTTTCATCATAATCAATTCCTTCAGCTTGGGAATAACCTTTTGCAACCAGTCTGGCCTTGTTTCTTATCACAATGCCATCTTCATCCAACTTGTTTCTGAATACCCACCATGTGTCAATTACAGTCTTGTCCTTTGGTCTGGGTACCAGTTTCTAAACATCTTGAGATTCAAATTGATTGAGTTCATCTTGCATAGCAATCACCCAATCAGGATCAGACAGTGCTTCTTCTATTTTCTTAGGTTCCATTTCAGATAGAAACCCAGAATAATTACATTGATTCTGTGTAGCACATCTTGTTCTAACACCAACATCTAGATTACCAATGATTAGCTCAAAAGGATGAGCTTTACTCCAAATTCTCTGACTTGGCAGATTAGATCTTGATGATTCGCCTTGATTTTCATTGTGATATTGTGTTTGATTTGTCGATCCTTCATTTCCTCCCCCTGAGTTGCTGCTAGGATCCCTTGATGAATCTTCCTGTATGTTAGGGGTTGTTTTCCTAGTTGCACAAGTAGAAGGGGAGGTTGAATACTTGTGTTCCTTTTATGCTTGATTTAAAACCAACTCGATATGAATTAAGAACAAAGATCAAACATAAATATATGAATAAATACTGTTTGTATTATTGATGATTAAATACAAAACTCTCCTAGGGTGTACACAAATCATAGCAGCTTCTCTGTGATTATCACAGCAACTCTCTCTATCTCTATGCTCTCGCAAAATTTCACTCAGATAATTATGCTTCGATTTTTCACACATTTACAATTAGGTTACATAGTGTTTATATAGAGAGCTGTCTATCAACTAATAACAGAAAGATAAATTACAATAGGAATAGAATTCCTAATTATTAGTTGACAGTTTCCTTCTGCAATTCTCTTTCCTTCCCATAGCATATCTGCAATATATTTATCTTGATCTTCGAAGACTTTCCATTCCCGTGATCCTCTTCCAATTTTAACTTTAACTATATAGACTTTGAAACCTTCAGACTCTGATGATCTTCAGACTCTGATAAATGTAGACTCTAATAGATCATAGACTCTGATAGATAGTCTATAGACTCCAATCACCTTCCAGACTCTGATCTTCATGCAGACTCTGGTTTTATTTTCTTTCAGAAATTCTTCTAAGTACTAGTAACTTAAATGTTGACTATCTAGACTCTGATTATACATTTCATAGACTAGAAAGACTTATTACAGATAAACCATGCTAGACCCTGTTCTAGTGTTTTGTACATCATCAAATGAATATATTCCTAACAATCTCCCCCTATTTATGCTTTATAAAATGTAAGCATAAATCAAGGCTTAATGATGTCAAAACTAAAGAATAAACAATTAATCTAGAACAGTGTAAAAGAATTATATGGAAAAAGAATTACTTCTTATTTAATCTTCTCAAAGGCTGGATTATTCTTCAAAAATGATTTCAACATATTTTCCTCCACAATTGCAAGAGCTTCACCAACAAACTTCTTCAATTTCTTCATTTCTTCATTTGAACATTTGATTTGACAGTAAGCTGCTCTCAGATCATTTGCATTGCTTTCTTGATCTTTCAAGTCCTTCAATATTAGAACACTAACTTTCCCACTCATAGGCTGAAACCCAAAGTAATGACCCACACCTTCTTGAAATTTAATCTGTTTTTTTTCCAATGGCATGACTTGATCATTTCCCTCAGTATCAACATATTTTAAAGAAAATTTGCCCATTTGTCGATTTGCCTGTCTGTGCAAAGTCAGCTTTCTGTCAATCTCTTTGAACCATTTGTGAGTGATAGCCTCTTTACTCTTATTTACTTCATATGCAATCTGTAAGAGAAATCTAATGTACTGTAATTCCTCAGCCTGTTTGAAAAAATAAAATTTGATTGGCTAATCCATCTTACACTCCCACCTTCTAAGAAATATACCAGCATCTCATTATTCACCTTTTCAGTGCCTCCCTGTCCTTGTATCTTTTTTTCAAAAACATTATAAATAATTTGAGCAGACACCACTTTGTTTAGATGCTTCTGTGTGATCTTCTCAAATTGCATATCTGTCAAGGATTAAGAATCCCTGGTTAGAGTGGATGTTCTGTCAATGTCAGATTCTTCAAAACCTCCAAGACCTGTCTTCTTTTTTGCTCTAAGTTGCAGATTTGACTGACTGCACTTCCAGTATGAAGGTTCTTGAGTTTGATCAGAGTCTGACTTCTTTCTTTGCTTATCAGAGTCTGACTTAGACTCTGATTTCCCATGTCTAGGCCCTAACTGATGTGTTTGAGTTTTTGCTACTCCAGATTGCTTTTGTTGCACATTATCAAGACCCCTAGGACCATGAGAACTATCACCAGTTTCATCATCATCACCATCTCTCCTCCTTTTAACTCCCTTTGATTTATCTTTGCAACCATCATCCTTATTTCTCCTGGAGGATTCACCTTTCCTCCCCCTTTTTGACATCATCGTTACTGGTGATAGCGAAAAGAATCTGTTCAAGAACTGTGGAGATATTGGCATGTGCTGCAATGACCGAATCAACCTTGGAGGTCAAATCAGAGACTGAATTTTGGAGATTGGCTTGAGTGGTAGTGATAGAAGTAATAGCATCCTTGAAAGTAACTTCTTTGGATAATTGAAGGGAGTGAATTTTGTCAAATTTGGTACTGAGGAGAGAAGTAGCATTATCAACACTAGTGAGTTTGGTTTGAATATGAGAAATATCTTTGACCACACCAGCTAATTGAGCAGCAACAGTCTCTGTCTCAGACTTAACTTCGCTATCTAGAGCCTGATCTTCTTCACCAGGATAGTGACCATGTTCATGTAGAAAGGACTTTTTATGAAAAGCTGGAAGTCTCTTAGATTGATGAATAGCCAAAATACAAGCAAAAGAATCTTTATCAGTAATGCCTCTTTTCTGTGCAGACTCTCAAGACTGAGGAAACACCTGATCAAAATAGACAAAAGAAGGGTTAATTGGAGCATCATCTTCAGAAGTGTATTACTCAGCAACAGGCTCAAGCTTTGTGATTGAAGGTGTAGACTCTGGTGGTGGTGTAGACTCTGAAACTGCAAACAAGACTATAGACCCTGACTCCTCCTGAGAGTGATCAGAGATTGTAGACTCTGGAAGTCAAGCCCTTATAGGCATGATCAAAAGTGGTTCTTCTGACTTCAATTTTGCAGCCTCGGGTAAAATGACAGGGTTATCCACCAAAGCCTCCATGACTCTATCTGCTCTCCTTGCTAGATAATCCACCAGATGAAGTTGTGGTTTCTGTGTAAATGACTTCTGAACAGCAAGAGCCTCCTCCTTTTTGCCAATCTGTACAATCAATAAAAGTGAATTTTCATCCATCCCCTGCTCCAACTCATTGGACCAACTCTTTGGAAAATCTTGATCCCAATAAGTAAAGCTAGGTTCAGGATACCCTAATCTCTCATTCTCACAGTGGGGTTGGACACCCACTTTCTCAATCTCACTCAGGCTCTCTACAGCCTTTTCTACCTCTCCTTTTGCCTGGACCAGTGCCAGCCTCTCAGATATTTTTTCACTCATTTTGGAGGGTGCACTCAAGAATCCTACAGAAGAGGTGTTGAGAGAGAATGATTGTGCTTCAATACCTGAACCACCTTGATGGAGAGGAACCCCTTCATATGTCTGAAGGCTAGGGGTTTCCACCAAGGGGTGAGCAGCAACAGATTCTGAACCCTTACAAGCATCTTCTTTCTTTTCAGAGTCTGTTGGCTCCAGTATTCCAGTCTCAGGGTCTACTCTAGACTCAGACTGCTTCAGTGTGACTTCATTAGAAGCCAGAGTCTGAGTGTTACCATCTTTGACTGTTTGTGCATGAAACTCCCCCTCAAGGTGGATAGACTCTGATAAAATAGAGTAGGAAATTTCTTCATGAGCATCCATCAGAGTTTGTCCTCCCATATCACTGGGGTTCTCATCAGCTCTTTGGTGAGTTGTCAAGGAGGGCCTTACAGCATACTCCCCTGCCCCACTATCACCCAACCTCTGACTAGGTAGTTCTTGTGTGGGTGAGGCAGACTGAGCATCTTTATCACTAGTCACCACTGTGCACTAGTCCCATCCTCCGACTGCCTGGCATCACCTGCTACCTCCTGTGGTTCTACCAAAGTTAATGCATCCAAGTGTCCATTGAGAAAGATCCTGGCATGGAGTGCATTGATGGCCTGGGCAAAAGTCATGTGAAAGGAATCCTGCAGTTCCCTTGCAAGCTTTTGATAATATGAGCCCTTGAGTTGATCCAATCTACTTTCATAGGTTATATAGATGTATTTGTTGGCCACCTTTCCTACATTTTGGACAAGAAAATCAACCACCTTCCTTGAAAGAGGCTGAATAGTAGAAATCCAATCAATAGTTGTCCTATAGGTAATCCCTTGATCCGAAATTGCTTCATTGTCAAAAACTGGTTGCTCAATCTCAGTTTCCAACTCAGCAACAGACTCTGATTCTCTCATTTTGTAGATCTTAAGCTTTTTAGGCTTCTTTGTGATTTGTTGTTCAGAGTCTGGCACACCTAGTGCTTTGAGAACTTCAGTTGTCCTGCCTTTTATGAGCCCAGCTGCTTTTTCTTGGAATGAAGAGTTGAATAGGTAGTTGTATAGAGATTTGACCACATCCTGTGCAGACATTTGTAGCTCATGTTCCATTCTCTTCCTTAGGGCTTCATAGGTTGAAAGAAAATCCAAGACTTGAGATTTAGTCTGATGTTGCTCTGGATCTTCAATTGATTCCACCAAAGGATATAAGAATAGCAGTGCCTCATCACTTGGAGTAATGATTTCATCAATTAGACTTGAGCCTACATCCAATGGCATTCCTTCCCAAAATGTGTCATGATCAGAGTCTAAAGGCAGTCTAGACTCTGACTCAACATTAGACTATGGTTCAGGTGTTTTCTTGCTTTTAGAGTCTGGCTCTGCAGAAGCCTTAGGAGCATCTGTTTCCTGCAAAACAGGGTTAGTAATAATAATAGGCTTGTGTGTATGTGTGCAGAATAAGCCTTCCTCAACCTTCTGTACTTCTGAGCAAAAGATTTCTCAGGAGATTCAATTTGAGAATCCTGAGGTGCATTCCTAAGTTTGTCAGAGTCTGTAGCCTTTGGAGAGTCTACAGACTTGGCTTGAGGGTTAGAATCAAGTGTTTCATGACCTTCTTGAGCTCCTCATCACTATGCTCATCTATAAGCCTAGATTGAATCAATATTCTCCTCTTTACAACTGGTGCCTGTTGAGAGACACCAGAGGTTGGTTTCTTTTTGGATTTTGGTTTAGAAGATTGTGTAATTTAAGGGGATTGGGTGACTGGGGTAGGTGTAGGGGGACTCTCCATTACTTGATCCTGCACCATGTCACCGCCAAAAAAAGAACCATTATAGATAGATGGTTTAAAGATGAAGAGTTTTACCTGCATTACCTGTGGATAGTGCATGGCAGGTAAACTCTTCTTTTTGTCATCAATTTTCTTGATGTCAGAGAATATCCTCCTTTGATGTTTGTATGCCTGCACAAAGCAATCATCTGTCAACTTGGTTGACAGGTCAGGAATGAAGTGGTTGAGGAGAATCATAAGAAATCTATGGTAGTAGACCTTTTTCCTCCCCTCTTGCACATTAGTTAATTTTGCTCCCATTTGAGTAAGCAACATATCACCAATGTTGATCACTTTGTCAAATAGGAGACTGTGACCAATTTGATAAGTTATTACAGTAATAGCATCAAAACCACTGCACTTACCAGTAAAGCACTTGGCAAGTTGGTCAAAGAAAAAGGACCATTCCTTCCTTAAATATGGCCTAGTTATCTTACTCATGTAATCTAAGCTAGCAGAATAACCTATTGCCATAAACATGCTTTTAATGTCATCATCAGATACAGTATTATCAAAATAAGACTTAATAGGCAGTTTAAACACAAAATTAAGTATATCTGCAGTTACATCAAAAGTAGTGGAGCCAAAGGTGAACATGATTTTATCTGGTTGATCCTGAGAAGGATCAACTACCTTTGCAGAGCTCCAGGCTTGTGAAATAGCATCCATATGAATCACTGGTGATGCCTTGAGTATATAACTGAGCTCACTCTGCTCAAAGAAATCCATCATAGGATAGTAGTCAGCATCTACCCCTTTCTTATCGCCGAGGGCTGCCACATGGTTAGTGGTCATGAACTCAAAGTCTCCAAAGGTGAATGTGATAGCTTTGGGTCCCCTCATCACAGTTGAGATAGCAGCCATTGAAATCGTTGAGATGAAAGTGATGAATTCACTTGAACAAATTTGCTAGGGTTCGTAAAGAGCTCTGTGAATATTTGTGCCTTACAAAATAATTGCAAGAAACAAGTGAGTAAATTGTATGAAAAATTCTATTTTGTTCAAGTTGCATACAATACACACGAATCTACATACAGTCTATCTCCAGTCAAAAACAACTATTACCGCCTATTTCAAGTCATTTGAACAATTTAGACGCAATCAGAGTCTACAGGCGCAAACTTGAACCGTTTCGGAGTCTAGACGATAATTGTTTTTCAGAGTCTACAGACTCTTAGAGTCTACAGACTAGTCAGAGTCTACAGACTCATCAGAGTCTAAAAACTAGACTCTGTCAAGATAAAGTACCTCAAGAATTTTGCATTAACAAATTATAGTTTGACACATCAGGAGCTATAATTAAAGTACATACCTTGCTTCTTGTAATTTGTAATCACTTACATGTTTAACATACCTAATTCACCAACTAGTCTAAGAAAGGTAGACTCATCAAATGGTTTTGTCAAAATGTCTGCAATCTGTTTGTCAGTTGGAACATAGTGAAGTGTCACAGTACCATTTTCAACATTGTTAGGAATCTACATGTGATTTGATGATAACATTAATCTTAGAATCATAGAAATTTTATTTGATGTAACTGATCAATTGATATGAAAGTTATAAATATCAATTGATCAGGAAACCATTTATCAGTTGAAGTGTTTATATGAATCAACTGATAATTTGGATTGTAGCATAGGTGTTCTTAGTTTATTTCAATCGATAAGGTGTAAATCAATTGATATTTTGTTCATCAATTGATGTTAGAGTCGATTGATATAGATCATCAATTGATGTGTAAATTAAACTGTTAAATTGTAATTATGTGAAGACAGGAAATTACACAAGTGAAGGATGATCAATTGATATTGAAGCATCGATGGATGAAGGATCAATCGAAGAAGCCAAGTCAAGCATTGAAGACCATCAACTGATGTGAAGACCCATCGATTGATATATCGATTGATAAAATCTATCAATCGATAAGCCATCTTTTATCAATCGATGGATAGAAAGATCAATAGAAGAAGTACATCAGTTGATGGATTAAAGGACAGATCAATTGGTATGCCTAACAGCAAATTATCAATTGAGTGTGACAACACAGAAAGAATATATGTTGAAGATCCAGAGAACAAAAGCACTCATATGGAAGACGGTCTAGAGTGGCTGTGAAGACTCAATCTGAAGCTGTCTTTTCAAACCTTTTTAAAAGATAGAAAAAGGTAAAAGAAAGGCAGGTAGAAACAATCCTAGAATAGGAATTGTAAAAGAACACTTGTGGTATATAAACAAGTGTAGCAGCATTATTAGAAAAAAGACAAGTTAGACAATATCTCTTAATCAACTGTTCAAGCTTAAGAACACATTTGTAAGAACAGTTGATTTGTTTTTCTAATCTTGTAAAAACGCAGCTAGGTTTCTTTTAACCTAGGAACATTGAGCAAAAATATACACTGATGGAAAAACCAATCCATCAGTAATTTTAAATCTCCTTGTTCAATTTACGCTTCAGTCTTAAATTGTTAGAACATATTCTCTCTATATTCTCAAACTTCAAGAACGAATATTAGAACCAGCAAAAAGTTTTAATATTTGTATTCAACCCCCCCTTCTACAAATATTAACATTGTTCTAGGGAATAACAATTGGTATCAGAGCCTGCTTTCAACATACAGAAAGTTTAAAGATCAAGAACAGTCAATATGGGCCAAAAAGATTCAGATGTAAAGATTCCAATGCTGGAAAAGGATGAATACTTTCCATGGAAGGTAAAAATGCATCTGCATCTTCTTTCTCTTGACCCTTCCTATGTTCACTGCATAGAGAAAGGTCCTCATGTTCCCATGAAGCTAGTCACAGGTGTAAACCCTGATGGAACTCCTACAGTTGATAGACATGTTCCAAAACTCATTTCTGAGTTCACAGAAGAGGATGAAAAAGAAGTACTTAAAGACAAAAAGACCATGAACATTTTGTTTAATGGTCTAGATAAAGATATGTTTGATAATGTGATAAACTGTACTTCATCAAAAGAAGTGTGGGACACTCTTCAAACTCTGTGTGAAGGAACTGAACAAGTTAGGAAAAATAAGATGCAACTCTTAATTCAAAAATATGAATCGTTTCATTTTAAGAGTGGTGAAGCCATCAATGATACCTATAGCAGATTCCAAAAGTTATTGAATGGTCTAAAGCTATATGGTAGGGTTTATGCAACAGAAGATACAAATCTCAAATTTCTAAGATCTCTTCCAAAGGAATGGAAGGCAATTACTGTCTCCATTAGACAATCTCAAGACTTCAAAGATTATACTCTAGAGAAATTATATGGTATTCTCAAAACATATGAACTGGAGATTCAACAAGATGAAGAGATTGAGAAGAATCAAAGAAAGGAGAAAACTGTGGCTTTGATGGTAAATGGGAATGAAGACAAGAAAGAAAAGAAAAATACTGGTTGTTCAGAAGAAGTCATGATGGTGGCTAATGATGCTGATGAAGAATCATCCAAGGGAAAAGGAAAGACCAAATGTGAGGAAAATGAAACATGCTCACAGGATGATTTGGATGAGATTGATGAGCACCTTGCATTTTTGTCAAGGAAGTTTTCAAAGCTAAAATTCAAAAGGAATCCAAATGCTCAAAGGCCTGGATCCCAGTTTAGAAACAACAATAAAAATAAAAATTTGGTTGATAGATCTAAATTCAGATGTTTTAACTGTGGATTGGCTGGTCATTTCTCAAGTGAGTGCAGGAAGCCAAAGCGAGAAAAGGCAAAGACATATGAGGGTATTGATTATAAAAAGAAATACTTTAACCTTTTAAAACAGAAAGAAAAGGCTTTTGTCACTGAAGAGAAGGAATGGGCTGCTGAGGACAGTGATTCTGAAGAATATATTAATCTAGCTCTAATGGCCAACCATGAGAATGAAGAAGCTAGTTCAGCATCCAATTAGGTATTAGCTACAAACTTTTCTGAGCTTTCAGCTGATGAATGCAATAGTACTATTAATGAAATGTCCAATGAATTGTACAATTTGCATGTCACTCTAAAATCTCTAAACAAAGAAAATCTCAAGTTAAAGAGCACCATTGATGCCTTAACTGAGAGGAATATTTTTCTTGAAAATGAACTTGTTTGTTTAGAAAGATTTAAGCAGGAAAGAAAGGATGCTAGGAATGAACTAGTAAACAGTTTGAAAAGATAAGAATTGTTGAAAGAACAATTGGCTGAAGAAATTGAAACCATTAGCAAATGGAATAGGTCTGCTAAAACTGCCAAACAAATTATTGATGTTCAGGGTGTAGATACTCTAGGATAACTCCCCAAATCAATAGGCAAGTCATTGACTGATACTTCAATGGATAAAGATCAATCGACTGCTAATCCTTCATCAACTGATAAGGATTATCAATCGATTGATGCTGAATCAATCGATAAGCATCCATCGACAAGTAAATCATCAATGGCTAATAAAAAGAACAAATTTAGCACTCCTATTAAGTTTGTTAAGGAAACCAAAAATCAAGTTGAGGCTGAGGCTGAGAAAATCAACATAGGTAGCTTATCCAAGAAACAACTAAAAGAAAAATTAGAAAAGATAGCACCTGTGGAAATTACTCAACCTAAGTCTGAGAAAAAGAAAAAGAATAGGAATGGTAAAGTAGGCATAAATAAGCACAACAACTACACTCCTGATATGTATGCCCCTAGAAAGGTATGTGCTAAATGTGGTAGTGTAAATCATTTGTCCATGCAATGCAAGAATGAAAAGAAATCTATATCTGCAAATGATTTAAATATACATGCCATGACTGCAAATGCCATGTTTACCAATCCTATGTTCATGAATGCCATGTCTTCTAATCTGGTTGCACCTAATGTTCTTATGCCTTATGCACAAGTTCCATACATGTATATTCCCTTCTTTGCATATCCTAATATGAACATGCCTGGAATGCCATGGAACATGCCTAATGTAAATGATGAAATTCATGGAAATTCTGCCATGAGTTCCAAGGTGTCAAAGCCCCAAAAGTCAACTCTCAAAGTTAAAGTGGATTTAAACCCACCAAAACAAAAGGAACCGAAGTTGACAACAGGGGCTCAAGCTGTAACTAATAAAAGAGGACCCAAGGCAACTTGGGTACCAAAAGCAACTTGATTGTTTTATGTGTGTGCAGGGAAACAGGAAGAAAAATCTCTAGTATTTGGATAGTGGATGTTCAAGGCACATGACTGGAGATTTGTCCCTGCTCACAAAGTTTGTGGAAAAGGCTGGCCCAGGAGTTACTTTTGGAGATAACAGCAAAGGTTTTACTCTGGGATATGGCTCAATTGCAAAAGAAAATGTTATCATTGAACCTGTAGCACTAGTTGATGGATTGAAGCACAATTTGCTCAGTATTAGTCAACTGTGTGATAATGGTAATGGTGTGTGGTTTACAACTGAATCATGCATCATAGCCAACAAAGAATGTGGTGAAATTCTCTTAATTGGAGAAAGAAAAGGGAATGTCTATGTGGCTAATTTTCTCTCTGTAAAAGCAAATTCAATGACATGCCTTCTTAGCAAAGCCAATACAGATGAAAGTTGGTTGTGGCACAAGAAACTAGCCCATTTGAATTTCAAAGCCATGAATTTATTGGTTAGAAAGAATCTGGTTAGAGGCATTCCACAGATGGAATTCACCAATGATGGACTGTGTGATGCCTGTCAAAAAGGAAAACAAATAAAAGCATCATTCAAGTCAAAGTCTGAATCATCAATTGATAAGCCTCTGGAATTATTGCACATGGATTTATTTGGTCCAGTCAACATCATGTCTATTGCCAAAAAGAAATATGCCTTAGTAATTGTGAATGACTTCACAAGATTTTCATGGGTATATTTCTTATTCTCTAAGGATGAGGCAAGCAAATTAATTATTAATCATGTGAAGAATGTTGAAAATGGCACTGAATGGAAGGTCAAGAAATTTAGAAGTGATAATGGAACTGAATTCAAGAATTCAACCATGAGAGAATTCTGTGAGGAAAAAGGTATCACTCATCTTTTCTCTGCTCCAAGGACTCCACCGCAAAATGGAGTAGTTGAAAGAAAAAATAGGACCTTGATTGAAGCTGCTAGAACTATGTTAGAAGAAGCAAAACTTCCTACATACTTCTGGGCAGAAGCAATTAATACTGCTTGTTACACTCAAAATATTTCCATGGTCAATAAACTTCAAGGCAAAACACCATATCAATTGATGAAGAAAGACAAGAAGCCAACAGTTAACTTTCTTCATGTCTTTGGCTGCAAATGCTTTGTACTGAGAAATCAAGGTGAAAATCTAGGAGAATTTGAAGCCAAAGCTGATGAAGCTATATTTGTTGGATATGGAATAACAACCAAAGCATACAGAGTCTACAATCTTAGATTACACATTGTTATGGAATCTATGCATGTAGTCTTTGATGACAAGAAAATTCAAGGGTTGTTTGATGAAGGATTTCATGATCTATTGCATTTTGAAAATGAATCCTCAAGTAATATTGAAGATAGTGATGATGATGATGAGGAAATTACAAGTATACAAGTTCCTAGAATCCTCCCATCAATTGATGTCATTGCTTCAACAGATAACTTATCAGTTGACAATCATCAATCGACTGATAATACATCAATTGATAATCATTCGATGGATAACAACTCTGCTCAACAATCTTCAAATGGAGCGTCCATCACAGGGGGGGGTTCTCAAATAGTCAATCACTTCACAATGATCATAACTCTTCCAATGATCATGAAACATCATCTTCAAGGACAATCATACCATCTCAAAGGAAATGGACAAAAAGTCATCCCTTTGAACTAATTATTGGAAATGCAAATGATGGTGTCAAAACTAGAAGTGCAACTCAAAATGAATGCTTGTATAGTAGCTTTCTGTCACAAGAAGAACCTAAAAGGATTGAAGAAGCCTTGAATGATCCTGATTGGATAAATGTTATGCAAGAAGAGTTGAATCAGTTTGATAGAAACAAAGTGTGGAAGCTGATGCCCAAACCAAAGAACAAGACTATCATTGGTACAAAATGGGTATTCAGAAACAAAATGGATGAATCTGGTACAGTGACAAGAAATAAGGCAAGATTAGTGGCAAAGGGCTATTCACAAGAAGAAGGCATAGATTTTGATGAAACATTTGCACCAGTTGCAAGGTTGGAAGCAATCAGAATCTTTTTAGCATTTGCTGCTCATGCAAATTTCAAAGTATATCAGATGGATGTAAAAAGTGCTTTTCTCAATGGAGAACTAGAAGAAGAAGTATATGTAGAACAACCTCCTGGTTTTATTGATCCTGTTCATCCCGGATTTGTATACTATCTTCTCAAGGCACTTTATGGATTAAAACAAGCACCTAGAGCCTGGTATGACACTCTGTCTAAATTTCTGATTGAGAATTACTTCATTAGAGGTACTGTTGATAAAACTCTCTTTCATAGAAATGTAAATGGCTCTATGATTCTTGTTCAAATCTATGTAGATGATATTATCTTTGGCTCAACTAATGAAAAAGTTTGTAAAAAGTATGCTAAGTTGATGCAGAGTAAATATGAAATGAGCATGATGGGAGAACTAACCTACTTTCTTGGCTTGCAAATCAAACAAGTTAAAGATGGTATTTTCATAAATCAAACCAAATATATTTCTGATTTATTAAAGAGATTTGATTTAAATGAATGTTCCTCTGCAAAAACTCTCATGGCCACTATAACTAAACTTGAATTAAACACTAAGGAAGCAATAGTGGACATTTCAAGTTATAGAGGCATGGTTGGCTCATTACTATATTTAACTGCAAGTAAGCCAGATATAATGTTTTCTACATGTCTTTGTGCCAGGTTTCAAGCTGATCCTAGAGAATCTCATTTGATTGCAATAAAAAGAATATTCAGATATCTCAAAGGAACTCCAAATCTTGGAATTTGGTATCCTAGAGATTCTGGATTTGATCTAATTGGCTATTCAGATGCAGATTATGCAGGTTGCAGAATTGACAGAAAAAGCACAACAGGCTCCTGTCAATTTCTAGGAAATAGCTTGTTTCATAGTTTAGCAAGAAGCAGAATTCAGTGTCTACATCTACTGCAGAGGCTGAATACATTGCAGCTGGAAGTTGCTGTGCACAAATTTTATGGATGAGGAATCAACTACTTGACTATGGGTTCAACTTGAACAAGATTCCTATTTTCTGTGATAATACAAGTGCCATTGCTATAACAGAAAATCTTGTGCAACATTCCAGAACCAAGCACATTGATGTAAGGTATCACTTCATTAGGGAACATGTAATGAATGGTACAGTTGAATTACATTTTGTCCCTAGTGAAAGACAACTTGCAGACATTTTTACCAAACCATTAGATGAATCTACCTTCAATAGATTGATCTGTGATTTAGGAATGCTTAATTATATTTAACCCTTTAAATGTCTGACAAGTTATGTAATTATATTGATTGTAGCCATTGATTATGTTAATTTATTGATTCCTCAATAATCAACTGATAAATATTTTACATATCAATGGATATTATTGGAGCTGTCGACAAATAAATATATCAATTGATGATATATTTGTTTATCGATGGATAGGGGTAACTATCGACAGATAGATATATCAATCAATGATATATTTGTCTATCGATGGATAATTGTACTTGTCGATGGATAAGCAATTTATCAATCGATGACTCGGAATTTTAATAGTCCAAGTCATCAATCGATCTGTACAAACTCTAGCCGTTGATTACTTATTTTATCAATTGATTAATACATACACTCCTGTATGTATATCAGTCGATTGCCAAAATTGGTAACTTTTACTCTTAAATACTCTTCCAACGGTCAATTTTGTTCTATTTTGAGTAAGTAATTGATTGAGAAATCAGTAAATATAAATAGTGAGATTAAAACATCTTTTAATTCTTACTTTCAATTTTTACTAACGACTTCTCTATCTCCTTCTCTTTCTCAATCTTAGATCTCTCTCTCTCTGTATCTACACTTTGCTAATAACCCTAATTTACTACTGTTTAATTGTTGTTTCTGCTTTATTACTAACAAGTTTGTCAGATAATTCAATTCTATAACCTTAGACTCGATTATGGCATCATCAAAGAAGGTCTCTCAATCAGGATTCTACTATGAGCTCAACAACTTCGTTGCTTGCACTATGGTGGAGGAAGCCCCAACAGAATTCCATCCTCTAATGGAATTTCTAAAGAATTCAAAAATTTCAAAGGCCCTCTCAGAAGCACCAAAAATAGTGTGCAATCTAGTTGAAGAATTCTGGACAACAGCAGAAGTAGCAGATGATTTATCTTCCATCTCCTTTGATTACAAAGGACAAAGGTATATTCTAACCATTGTGGTCTTGGGTGAGTGTTTAAATATTCCGTCAAATAATACTGCAAATGCACCCACTGACACAGATATTAGAAACATGCTTAGGGAAATCAATTACCTTGCTCCTGATGCTAGTCTAGGTAGTATTGTTAGAAAGAATCTAAGAAAAGAATGGTCATATTTCTTTGATGCTTTAATAAAGTGTTTTTCTGGTAAGGTTAGTAATTTTGATGCAATAACAACAAGTATGCAACAAGTAGGGTATAGCATTTTATATGATAGATATCATAATTTAGGAAGCCTGTTACTCAATGAAATATCTGCCAAATTGGGGAATAAAATAAATAGATCTAATCATATTTATTATGCAAGATTTATTATGATTATTATTAACCACTTTGTCAAGGATATTGAGATTGACAGGAATACAGAAATTTTGGATTGCTGGACTCAAAACAAAAGGGTCTTTAAAGACTTGGTTAGGATCAATCTTCACAGCAATGTGGAATTGATCTATCCCCCTTTTGTTCAGGTATTTATCTCTACTTTAAACACTTCTCAACCTAACTCTTCTTTGCCTTCTGTGACTATGGAGGGTGGTAGTAATGACCCCAACCCTCCTACCCAAGCCACACAACCAATCTCTAAATCCAAATCTAAGAAACCAACCTCAACAGGTTCTCAAAAACCTGCTGTTGTAAAAACCAAGAAAAGAAAATCAACTAGTGTGGTAGATAGATTAGAGGAGGATGTAGGTGGTGAGGGAACTGGGATAAATCAAAGAACCCAGAAGGATAAGGAGAGTGAGAGTGTGCAACCTCAACCAAGCCACTCCATAGTCTCCCAAAAGACTGTGGATGTTAACATGGAAAATACCACATCCCTATTGCCATTCTCTCAAAAGGATGGCAATATTGAAAATAGCCCACAACCAGGGGCACAGAATCAAATTGGGGACACAAAAGCCAAAACACTAACACCATACAAAAGAAGAGAAAAGAAAGTCACCTTTGCACTTGGGGAATCACACACTGCAAAACCACAGGAAACTGTGGAGGAGCCTTCACAAAGTCTGCTTGAAGCATCTCATATAAATGATGAGATGCAGCCCCATTCTCTTTCAATTCCTATCTCTTCTATTCTTCTTTCCCCATCTCAAACTTCTTCAGAAAATATTTTGATAGATTATCGAACATTTTCAGATTCTCCTTCTTTATTTTTCAAGGAGAAGCCAACACTCTCTCCTGAATCTTCTTCTCAGAATTTTCAGGATTCTATTTCCAATATCATCTCAAACATAACTTCACAGATTATCTCAACTGTTTCTTCTCCATCAATTGATGTTCCTTCATCAATTGATATTCAGCCATCGACTGATAAGCCATCGATCGATACTCAAGATCAATCGATGGGTATGCATCAATTGATGGATATCCCAAACACCACTTCAACTGATAATGTCAATACATCAATTGATGCTCAATCAATTGATGTTGCACAAACACTCTTAGGATTGAGTGAGTTGAGTGAGAGGCAGGATTGTAACCTGGCAAAAGGAGAGGAAGTGAGTAAAAACATTCCTATTTCTTCCAGGAATGAGAGTGAAATACTTGAGGGCCCCACCTTAGTAGGTGCACAAGAAATGAATGAGGGAGAGGTGAGATTCCAGGATGAGATCCTGATGCAAAATAGAGAGATAAGTGAAAGTGATAAAAACATTCTACTTTTTGCACAGGAATTGGAAATTGAACTGATGGCAGAAGGAGTAAAGGAGATAGGGGGAGCAAATAATGCTGAAGCTAGTGGGAGTGGAATTGCTAAAGACTTTGAAGAGGAAATAGATGCTGGTGAATTGGATCCAAAGAATTTCATTCATCCTGATCCACAATATCAAGGGTTGGCTACTTCAAGTAACAGGAATGCAGAACAACTCTTGGGCATTGATCATACAGATCAAAGGACCAGGAATCTGAAGGAAAGCATTGCCAATACAACAGACACTTGTTATATGGCACCTGAAGAGTTAGAGAGTGATTCTGATGAAGAGCCATGGATGAGCACTATTGATGGTTCCTTAGTAGCTGCTGAGACTGAAATTCTCTCTCAATATAGAAGAACAATGGTGGAAGGAGACATTGAAGATCCTACTCAAAGGAGAATTGCTCACTATATGAGAGAATCAATGAAAATACAAAAGATGACAGTAACAGGAGTAAGGAGGGAACTGGAGAGGATTAAGGACTCTATCTCATCTAACAAGGATGCAATGGACAGGAGATTGGATGAGAAGCTACCATTCAACACCATGAATAGCATCAAAGACAAGCTTTTCAAAGAATCCAAAAATTTTACATCTTTGGAGACAAGAGTAGGTTCTCTGGAAAAGAAGATGGATGATATTATCAGAGGTCAAAATCTCCATGCTTCCATTCTTCAAAAGTTTCTTGACAGACTTCCACCACCCCCTCCAATTGATGATAACAAAAGGGGGAGAATACAAAGAAGAAGGATGATGGTGATGGTGGTGATGGTAAAGGTGGTTCTCGTATGGATAAGTCAAGTGGCATTGGTGGTTCTGCACCCAGAAGAGATAAAAGCAGAAGTAACATGGACAATCAATCTTCAAAGAAATCTAAGTCATCTAATTCTCTAAAAGATAATTTAGAACAGAAAAAGAAAGATTACAAGAAGTTTGATGATGATCTTGAAGCTAGGAGAATTTCTAGGGAGAAAGAAACTCAATCAATGAATGAGAGAGAAAAGAAGAGAATTGAAGATCTAAGGAGAAACACTGAGTTAGTAACAGAGGCAGTAGAAAAAGGAGACTTGGATGAGTTCATTGCTCAAACAAGAAAAATAAATGAAGATGCACTAAAGGCTGCCAAGGAAAGCAACTCAGATGCTGAAGCCTTTTTATCAGTTGATCAAGAAGCCCTTAAAGAGAAGAAAAAGGGAAAAGCCATAATGATTGAAGAAAAGAAGAAGAGAAAAGAGCCAGTTGGCCAGAAGCTTCTTCAAGAAGTCATTTCATCAGGATTGTCAGATGTTAAAAAGAAAGAAAAAGAAAATGAGGAAATAGCAAGGCAAATGAAAATGGAATGGGATATGGAAGATCAACTAATAGATCAACCACTGAGGAAAAAGAGAAAAGTTACTATGGCCAAGAAAAGGTCAAGTTCTACTCAAGAAATAGTGGTTCAGGAAAACCTCCAGGGTCAACAAGAAGAAATCAAGCAGGAGGTCACAATTGAAGGATATGATTTGAAGGGAATACTAGTAATCAATGAAAAAGGATTAATTAGAGTAATGACTCACCCGGCAACCTCTAACCATGAAGAATCAATGAGGTTGGAGTATGAAAATGGAGTGAAAACAATCTATTCATTGAAGGTGATAATGAAGCAAAGCTACAATGTTTTAAAGACTATTCTTCCTCTACTCAACAGAAAGTACAAACTCAACACAACAATTGCTCAGGAGATACAACAACAAATTTCAAAGTTAAGAAGATCCAAGGCAGAAGCTGAACCTGATTCACCTATAAAGCTATGGAAGTCACAGGTCAAAAAGGTGGTGTTGGAGCCAAAGTATGCTATGATTTTTACAGATATAGAGGGCAATACAAAGTTCTTTGATATCTGCAAATATCTGGACAAAATCACAGATGAAGAAATACATTACCTTATGAGGCAACTTGGAGAAACTAACAGGGATGAAGCAATCTTGAGAAGTTCTTTCATGAGGCAACTAAAGGAAAATGCTGAGAAAAGGAGGAAGATGAACTAAATTAAATTATGAAGACATTGAAGCTGCTTGCAGGAGTTATCTATCAATCTGGTACTTCCAAAATTAATGTGCCAATTAAGTTTCTTGATTCTATCTAAAAGTAAATTTTAAGGGTTTTTGTTATCATCAAGTAGATTTATGCCTGTTAATAACACAGACACAAATAGGGGGAGATTGTTAGGAATCTACATGTGATTTGATGATAACATTAATCTTAGAATCATAGAAATTTTATTTGATGTAACTAATCAATTGATATGAAAGTTATAAATATCAATTGATCAGGAAACCATTTATCAGTTGAAGTGTTTATATGAATCAACTGATAATTTGGATTGTAGCATAGGTGTTCTTAGTTTATTTCAATCGATAAGGTGTAAATCAATTGATATTTTGTTCATCAATTGATGTTAGAGTCGATTGATATAGATCATCAATTGATGTGTAAATTAAACTATTAAATTGTAATTATGTGAAGACAGGAAATTACACAAGTGAAGGATGATCAATTGATATTGAAGTATCGATGGATGAAGGATCAATCGAAAAAGCCAAGTCAAGCATTGAAGACCATCAACTGATGTGAAGACCCATCGATTGATATATCGATTGATAAAATCTATCAATCGATAAGCCATCTTTTATCAATCGATGGATAGAAAGATCAATCGAAGAAGTACATCAGTTGATGGATTAAAGGACAGATCAATTGGTATGCCTAACAGCAAATTATCAATTGAGTGTGACAACACAGAAAGAATATCTGTTGAAGATCCAGAGAACAAAAGCACTCCTATGGAAGACAGTCTAGAGTGGCTGTGAAGACTCAATCTGAAGCTGTCTTTTCAAACCTTTTTAAAAGATAGAAAAAGGTAAAAGAAAGGCACCTACAATCCTAGAATAGGAATTGTAAAAGAACACTTGTGGTATATAAACAAGTGTAGCAGCATTATTAGAAAAAAGACAAGTTAGACAATATTTCTTAATCAATTGTTCAAGCTTAAGAACACATTTGTAAGAACAGTTGATTTGTTTTTCTAATCTTGTAAAAACGCAGCTAGGTTTCTTTTAACCTAGGAACATTGAGCAAAAATATACACTGATGGAAAAACCAATCCATCAGTAATTTTAAATCTCCTTGTTCAATTTACGCTTCAGTCTTAAATTGTTAGAACATATTCTCTCTATATTCTCAAACTTCAAGAACGAATATTAGAACCAGCAAAAAGTTTTAATATTTGTATTCAATCCCCCCTTCTACAAATATTGACATTGTTCTAGGGAATAACAAACATGTTCTCTAATAAAATGATACCTGACATCAATGTGCTTTGTTCTGGAATGTTGGACTGGATTGTCTGCAATTTTAATAGCACTGGTATTATCACAATACATAGGAATATTGGAGAATGTTAGTCCATAATCAAGTAATTGATTTCTTATCCACAGAATTTGAGCACAGCAATTCCCAACGGCAATGTATTCAGCCTCAGCTATTGAGGTTGATACAATCTGTTGTTTCTTGCTAAACCAAGAAATTAATCTGTTGCCAAGAAACTGGCACTGACCTGTTGTGCTTTTCCTGTCTACTTTGCATCCTACATAGTCAGAATCTGAATAACCAATTAATGAAAAATCTGACTCTCTGGGATACCAAAGTCCAAGAGTTTGTGCCCCCTTGAGATATCTAAAAATTCTTTTTACAGCTATTAAATGTGATTCTCTGGGTCAGCCTGAAATCTAGCACACAGACAAGTTACAAACATTATATCTGGTCTACTAGTAGTTAAATATAATAATGAGCCAATCATACCTCTGTAGCTAGTGTTGTCAACTTTCTTACCCTTTGGGTCAGAGTCTAGCTTAGTGGCTATTGACATGGGAGTTTTAGCAGTTACAGAATCTTGCATATCAAACTTCTTCAGTAGTTCTTTTACATACTTTGTTTGATTGATGAAAATTCCATCATCATTCTGTTTGACTTGAAGCCCCAAAAAGAAGTTTAATTCTCCCATCATCCTCATTTCATAATTTGACTGCATTAGTTTACTAAACTTTTCACAGAGTTTGTCATTAGTATAACCAAATATAATATCATCAACATAAATTTGGACAAGCAAAATGTCACCTTTATACTTTCTAATAAAAAGAGTTTTGTCAATGGTACCTCTTATTAATCCATTTTCAAGAATTTTTTTTAAAAGAGTTTCATACCATGCTCTAGGTGCTTGCTTCAATCCATAAAGTGCCTTATCTAATCTGTAAACATGATCAGGATATTTAGGATTAACAAATCCTGGTAGTTGCTCCACATAGACTTTTTCTTCAAATTTTCCATTCAAGAAGGCACTTTTTACATCCATCTGATACACCTTGAATTTTGAATGAGCTGCAAAGGCAAGAAACATTCTTATGGCTTCCAATCTTGGTACTGGTGGAAAAGTTTCATCATAATCAATTCCTTCCTCCTGTGAGTATCATTTTGCAACTAGCCTTGCTTTGTTTCTTATTACAGTTCCACTCTCATCAAGTTTGTTTCTGTACACCCATTTTGCACCAACAACTGATCTATCTTTAGGCCTTGGTACAAGTTTCCACACTTTGTTTCTCTCAAATTCATTCAATTCCTCTTGCATTACAATTATCCAATCAAGGTCTTGCAAGGCTTCCTCAATTTTCTTGGGTTCATTCTTTGAGAGAAAACAGCTATAAAGACATTCATTTTGAGTGGTTGTTCTTGTTTGTACACCACTCTCAGGGTCACCAATTATTAAGTCAAGAGTGTGACCTCTTGTCCATTTTCTAGCTGGGGGAAGATTGATTCTTGAACTAGAAGCTCCCCCTAAGTCATTTGCATCTTCTGTATTTAAGTAAAATTCAAATGAAGAGGCTCCCCCTAAATTGCTTGACTCTGTCAAGGGTTCAGAGTTGCTTGATCCAGACCCTGATGAGTTAGATTCTGAGGAATTTGACTCATTCTGTCTAGACTCTGTCTGGGTAGACCCTGACCTGTTAGACTCTGAATCATTCGGAGTTGTATTTCCTGGCTCCCTCTCAGAATGTGCAGGTTCCTGTGTTGGATTATGAGTTACTTGAGGGTCTTCATCTTCTTCTTCTTCATTTATCTCAGAACTTTTTAGATTTTCAAATTCCAGTGTGGTAGAGTCTGACTCATCTTGCAATTCTGTAAACTTTTTATCATCAAATGCAACATGAATAGATTCCATAACAATTTTGGTTTTGAGATTAAACACTCTGAATGCTTTTGTGTTTGATGCATATCCAAGAAAAATTAATTCATCTGCTTTGGCTTTAAATTTGCTCAGATTTTCAGGATGTACTTTCAGTACATAACACTTGCATCCAAATATGTGAAAATGTTTCACACTTAGCTTCTTGTCCTTTATCATTTCATAGGGAGTCTTTCCATGCATATTTATTAAAGTACAATTTTGAGTGAAACATGTTGTATTGACTGCCTCTGCCCAAAAATATACTGGTAGCCTAGACTCTGCCAGCATTGTTCTGGCAGCTTCTATGAGGGTTCTATTCTTTCTCTCCACAACTCCATTTTGTTGAGGAGTTCCTCGTGCATAAAATTGTTGAGAAATTCCTTTTAATGCACAGTAGTCTTCCATGATTGAATTCTTGAATTCAGTACCATTGTCGCTCCATAGAACTCTAACTATTTTCTTTGAATTTCTTTCCAGAAAAGTGATATGGTCTTTTATGTGTTGTGGAGCTTCATCCTTTGAATGTAAAAAGAAAACTCATATGAATCTTGTAAAATCATCTACAATAACAAGAGCATATTTCTTTTTATTAATAGACATAACATTTACTGGACCAAATAAATCAAGGTGCAATAAATAAAAGGGTTCAGAAATGGTGTTTATTGTCTTGCTCTTGAAGGATGATTTCTTTTGCTTTCCAAATTGACATGCTTCACAGAGTCCATCTTGCACAAAATCAACCTGTGGTAATCCTCTTACAAGATTCTGTTTAACCAACTTGTTTAGTGTTTTAAAGTTGATATGTGACAGTTTCTTGTGCCATTTCTAGCTTTCTTCAATTGAGGCCTTGCTATATAGACATGTGAGTTCACTGTGTATGCAATCCTCCAAGCTGGCTTCATAAATGTTACCGTGTTTGTGTCCTTTAAAAACCAGAATACCTGTTTCTTTGTGAGTCACAAGACACTCTTTATTGTCAAAGCCAGTATGATAACCTTTATCTCCTAGTTGACTTATGCTTATCAAATTGTGTCTTAAGCCATCAACTAGAGCTATTTGTTCAATGATGACATTCCCAAGTACAATCTTGCCATATCCCAGTGTTTGTCCTTTGTTTCCATATCCAAATGATACTTCTGGGCCAGCCATTTCCACAAAGTCTGTAAGCAGGGATTTCTTTCCAGTCATGTGTCCTGAGCATCCACTGTCCAGGATTAGGGTTACATTCTTTACCCTTGTTCCCTGCATACATAAAGCAACTAGTTAGTTGTTTTGGGGATCCAAACAGTTTTGGATCCTTTTCCTCTAACTTTAGGTGAAACAGGTTTAGCAATTTTCACCTTTGATTTACCTGTCTCCTTTGCTTTTGACTTTGGTGGAGTCTTAACAGTGTCATACCAGCTTTTGTCAATAGATGATTTTAGCTCATAAAAATTGAAATAGAATTCATGATAGTCTCTACACATATAAATAGAGTGAAATATGCTACCACAGTGATAACAGGGTTTTTGTGGAATGTAGTGACTTTTCAGAGTCTGTGGAAGACTAAACTCTGATTCTTTTTCAATTTTTGCTTTACAATCTATAGCTAAATGGTTGTGGTTGCCACATCTATAAAACACTTCTTTCTAGGAGCATTAGGATCATTTTGATAATTATTTGCTTTATTAATGCCTTCTTTACCATTCCTATTTCTCCTAGTTTTGGTAGACTCTGATAAGTTCTCTAGCCTTTCTTTTAACTTAGACTTAGACAAGTACCCTATGTTAATATTTTTCTTAGAGTTATTTGTTCCAGTTTCATCTATCTTTTTGTCTTCAATAAGGGAACTATTGATAGATGAGTTTGTGGTTTCAGTCTTTTCTTTAGGAGTCACAAACTTCACAGGAACAAATGTGCTTTTGTCTTTAGTCTTATTAGCTTGGCTAGCTTCTGCATTGTTATCATTCTCAACAATAAGTCTTTTGCCTTGACTATTTTCATAGCCTAGACCAGCAGTTTGACAAACATTTTGGTTATTGAGAATTTCTTGAACTTTTCTTCCAGAGTCTGTCCAGACTTTAAACTTAAGTCTTTCTTCTTCTAGTTCATTCTTAACATAGTCATAGGCTTTCAAAATTTCAGTGTAATTATGACTATTTTTCTCAGAATTCTTTTTGTATTGTTCCATTAATATTAACTCAGACTCTAAATGATCATTCCTTTTAGTTAAGGTTAAATTTTCTTCTCTCAACCTTTCACTTTCACTAGTGAGAGACCTATATGTTGTCATTATTTTATTAACCTCACTTTGCACAATTTCTATGCCATTAGAGTCTAAGTTAATTAAGGATTCAGGAGTAAAGATTGATACCTGAGTTTTAGGAGATGAGGGTTCTTTGGGAGATTGTGATTTTCTTGAGGAGGATGCCATCAATGCTAGATTTTCATAATCAATCTCATCCTCTGAGCTTGAATCTGCCCAATCCTTTCCTGTTGATAAAAGTGCTTTTCCTTTTCCTTGACTTTTTGACTTTCTGTATTTACTGGCAAAGTGCCCCAATATTCCACAATTGAAACATTTGACCTTTGCTTTGTCAAGTTTGATTATAGTACTCTTGCTCTTTTCAGTCTTCTCATCTTCCTTCTTGAATGATGACCTTTTGCTAAATTTGCCAGTTCTTTTGTTAAATTTCATTCTTTTGAAAGTTTTGGCAAACATAGCCATCATTTGTGACTTAGATCAATCTCTTCATCAGAATCAAAGTCTGTGTCAGTAGACTCTGACTCCACAACAGTTTTACCCTTCTTTCTTGAATCCTTGATTCTTATTTTAGTGGGTTGTTCCTGTTATTCTTTTTCAGACTCCATTAAGAGTGCTACAGATTTTGTCTTCACATACTTCTTATTCTTTCTCTGTTGCATCTCTAAATCATATGTCTTGAGCTTTCCATACAATTCTTCTAGAGTTAGTTCATCCAAATCTCTAGCTTCCCTTATGGCTGTAGTCTTATTGTCCCACTCTTCAGGAAGTGCTCTCAGAAACTTGGTGATGGTATCTTCAGAATCATAAACCTTACCAAGCATAGCCATCTCATTCAAGAGTTTAGTAAACCTATCATACATCTCAGTAATAGATTCTCCATATTTTGCTTCAAAATACTCATACTCTTGAATCAGCAAAGACCTTGCATTTTTCTTGACATCTTTAGTTCTTTGATAGTGTACTTCAAGTTTTGTCCACATCTCCTTAGCAGTTTGACATGATATAACACAGTTTGTAAGAACAGAATCCAAACTGTTAAAGAGTATGTTTTTGACCTTTGCCTCCTTAAGAACATTCTCATTGTCCTCTTTTGTCCATTCAGCCTTTAGTTTTTCAATGAAGTGTTCTTCAGTTACTTTTCCTTCTTCATTGATTTAAGGTACTAGCTTTAAGGGTACATAGGGTCCTTCATGAATTCTTTCAAGATAGTCAGGGTCTGTTGCTTCCAGATGGTGCAGCATCTTAACCTTCTAGTGGGTAAACTCGTTTCTTTTGAGCATAAGAATCTTAGAATTGCCATCTTTGTTTCCAGACATCTTTGATTGATTTTAAACGTTAGGCTCTGATACCAATTGTTTTCCCAGTTGCATAAGTAGAAGGGGGGTTGAATACTTGTGTTCCTTTTATGCCTGATTTAAAACCAACTCTATATGAATTCAGAACAAAGATCAAACACAAAGATATGAATAAATACTGTTTGTATTATTGATGATTAAATACAAAACTCTCCTAGGGTGTACACAAACCCTAGCAGCTTCTCTGTGATTATCACAGCAACTCTCTCTATCTCTATGCTCTCACAAAATTTCACTCAGACAATTATGCTTTGATTTTTCACACCTTTACAATTAGGTTACATAGTGTTTATATAGAGAGCTGCCTATCAACTAATAACAGAAAGATAAATTACAATAGGAATAGAATTCCTAATTATTAGTTGACAGTTTCCTTCTGCAATTCTCTTTCCTTCCCATAGCATATTTGCAATATATTTATCTTGATCTTCGAAGACTTTCCATTCCCGTGATCCTCTTCCAATTTTAACTTTAACTGTATAGACTGTGAAACCTTCAGACTCTGATGATCTTCAGACTCTGATAAATGTAGACTCTGATAGATCATAGACTCTGATAGTCTATAGACTCCGATCACCTTCCAGGCTCTGATCTTTATGCAGACTCTGGTTTTATTTTCTTTCATAAATTCTTCTTAGTACAAGTAACTTGAATGTTGACTATCTAGACTCTGATTATACATTTCAGAGACTAGAAAGACTTATTACAGATAAACCATGCTAGACCCTGTTCTAGTATTTTGTACATCATCAAATGAATATATTCCTAACAGGGGTATCTCCAGAGTTTACACTATTTCCACCACTAGCACTTGGATCATCAACATTATTATCATTGTTGTTTCCTGTTGCAGCCTCAGGTTCGTTTTCATCATCTGAGTGTGAGTCTGGAAAATTGTTAAACTTAAGAGTTTCAGATGGATCATCATTTTTGGATGTCAGGGAATTTTGTGTTATCAAAAGTTACATTGACACTTTCTTTGACATGATGTTGATCAATAATATACACCCGATAAGATCTTCTTGAATAACCAACAAAAATAGCTTCTTGAGCTTTAGCCTCGAACTTCCCAATATGTTCTTCTCCATCTTTAAGTACAAAGCATTTATCACCAAATACATGAAAGTACTTAAGCGTTGGTTTCTTGTTAACCATTATTTCGTAGGGTGTCTTCATTAAGTCCTTGTTGATCAGAGTCCGATTCTGGGTATAACATGCAGTATTTACAGCTTCAGCCCAAAAGTACATTGGAAGCCTTGATTCATTCAACATAGTCCTTGCAGCTTCAATTAATGTACGATTCTTCCTTTCTATTACTCCATTCTGTTGCGGAGTTCTAGGTGCTGAGAATTGTCTTGTTATTCCCTTTTTGACATAAAAATCATTCAGAACTGCATTCTTGAATTCAGTTCCATTGTCTGATCTTATAGCTCTAACTGGAAGCTTCGAATCCAACTCAATCATCTTGATATGATCAATCACCATTTGAGGAGTTTCATCCTTTGAGTGCAGGAATAAAACCCATGTATACTTTGAATAGTCATCAACAATCACCAAGGCATATCTTTTATGTGATATTGACATAACATTAACTGGACCAAATAAATCCATGTGAATTAATTGCAGTGGTTCAGTAATACTAGATGTGTCAGTGCTTGGATGTGATGCTTTCTTTGCTTTCCCTTTCTGACATGCCTCACAAAGTCCTTCTTGTGTGAATTCCAATTGAGGCAGTCCTCTCACTAATTCTCTTTTGACTAGAGAATTCATATATTTGAAATTAAGGTGTGAGAGCTTCTTGTGCCATAGACAACTTTCATCTAACGAAGCCTTAGCATAAAAACAATTGACTTCATCTCTGCAACCTGAGTTCAGATCGGCTACGAACAAGTTTCCTTTCCTTACTCCCTGAAGAGCAAGCTTTTCATCCTTCTTGTGAGAAATTAAACACTTCTCCTTCATAAAGTTCACTGTGTATCCCTTATCACAAAACTGACTAATACTCAGAAGATTGTGTTTGAGACCTTCCACGAAAGATACATTATCAATGACGACATTGCCAGCTTCTAAACAGTCATATCCCTTAGTCATACCCTTGCTGTCATCTCCAAAGGTAACTACTGGGCCAGCTCTCTCAACAACATTTGATAGCAGGGCTCTATCTCTGGTCATGTGTCGTGAGGATCCACTGTCGAGAATCCATATAACCCGGTTCACCTATTTTACACCCTGCAATCATCAAATGAGTTAGGCCTTCTTCGGAACCCAACATTGATTGGGTCCAGCATATTTGAAAAACTGTCCTTTGTCAGGTTTAACAACAGAACCTAACTTGACAAACTCATCTACTACTTTGACTAAACATTTCTCCTTGTAAACAACCTTAACACCTTTGTATGCAGGCTTAGGAGAGAATGTCTTCTTTTGTGAAATAGGAGGACTGACAGTCTTTGATCTAGCATGTCTGTGATTTATGTGCTGTCTAGGTGTAGTATTGACATTCATAGCATGCATGCTTTTAAAATATGCAGACATAACATTGAAAGCACATAACATACAGTTATCTACACCACAAGGTTTATGGCATGCATCAATAGTAGGCATTTTATTTACAATAGCAGGAGTCTTAACAGTTTCTACCTCAACTTTATTAACATTCTTAAAGTTCTCAGTAGCATGGAATCTGTTGTTACTATTCCTACTATTAACAAACTTATTAGGTCAGTTATGATTTTTCTTAAGCTCATTAGCACCTAAACCAGGAGTGGATGAACTAGCAGTGTTCACATTTTCTATTAGTTTTTTAGGTACATATTTAGCTTTCTGGACATTTATTCCTTTTATGTCCCTAACAGGTTTTTCCTGTACTTTCTCTTTCTCATTAAGGTCTTCAAGTTTAATTTCATAATCCATTATTACACAACTATCAAGAACTGGTTCTGCAATAGGAGTTATGAAAAAAGGTTTCTTTGTGTCCTTAATAACATATGGAATACCCTTCTCTATAACAGTCTCTTTAAAAGGAGTGATATTACTAGCCTTTCCTACCGATTCATTATATTCAAAACCTATCCCAACTTTCCGTTTAATATCATGTTGGTCAACTAGGTCTTTCATAACAAATGAAGCAGTTCTATAGGCTTGACACCTGACTTTCTCTTTTTCAATTGTATCCTTCAAATAAGCTTCAATTTCAACATAGCAGTTGACTCTATTAACTTGAAATGCAACATCTTCAGTTAATTTTCCATTTATAAGTTTCAGCTTTTTCAATTCAAAATTCTCTTCTGATAAAACTTTGTTCTTGAGAGTTAAGACTTTTATTTGATCTCTAGCACCAGTTAAATTTTCACCTAGTAATTTAAACATTTTAGGATAGCTAGGGTTTACCTCAATTCCTTGACGAGGTGGGGATTGTGATCCTTCAGAAGAAGAAGCCATTAGAGCAAGATTTCCCATATCTTTTTCTTCATCATTGTCAGAATCATCCCAGCTTTTTCCTTCTGCTAAGTATGATCTTCCCTGATGCTTCTTCAGTAGAGCTTCATATTTCTGTTTAAGCTCGTCATATGAATCCTTCTTTCTTTCTTGCTTGGGCTTTCTACAATCTGTAGCAAAGTGTCCCATTTCATTGCAGTTGAAGCAACGAATCTTGCTTCTGTCTACCATCCATGTCTTGTATCCACCTCTTGTATTGGATGAGCTAGAAGAACCACCTCTCTTAAATCTGTTTGCCATAGGCTTAAATTTGAAACTAGGGTTCCTCCTGAATCTTGTGTTTTCAAATTTTCTAGCAATCAGTGCCAGAGATTCATCCTCAAGTTGATCAAGTTCTTCCATTGAGTAGAATTCACTTTCTGATGAATTCATTTGAGTTGCACCAACTTCTGCAACAATACCCTGATCAATGACTTTGACTGAAGAAGATTCAGTCATAGATTCTTTGTATTCTGGTACTTCTGCTACAAGAGCTGTAGACTTGCTGACCACCTTGCCTGTTCCATATATTTCCTTCTATTGAATCTGCTCTAGCTCATAGGTATTCAGTATGCCATAAAGTCTTTCTAATGAAATTTCATTCATGTCCCTTGACTCCCTGATGGCAGTAATCCTATGCTCTAAGTGAACTGGCATTGTCAGCAAATTTTTTTATTGATATCCTTCTTCGTATAGTGTTTTCCATTGAGATTTAGATCATTTATCAGTTTGTTGTATCTCTCAAAAACATCAGCGATACCTTCTCCAGGATTTGATCTAAAATGCTCATATTGAGACGTTAAGATTTCCAATTTGTTCTCCCTCACTTCTTCTGTTCCTTCATTCAGTATCTCTATCATTTCCCAGACGTGTTTAGCATCTTTGTAATTAACAACATGATTGTACGTTCCGGGATCAAGAGATTCCAACAAAATTAATTGCAGGCTAGTGTCCAATGAATCCAGTTCCTTT
Source organism: Oenanthe sinensis (assembly GCA_028671895.1). NCBI lineage: Eukaryota > Viridiplantae > Streptophyta > Magnoliopsida > Apiales > Apiaceae > Oenanthe > Oenanthe sinensis. The sequence goes on from CM053806.1 coordinate 27,968,280, forward strand.
TCTATTTCAGTGTACTCAGAAATATCTTTTTCAAATTGTCTATGCGGAATAAATACACCATCTTTCATATGCTCAGGAATGATTGTTAATGGAACAGCAACACCAGTCTTCAAAATATCCTTGTACTTAGTGTTTGCATTTCGAAGAAACAAGGTCATCTTCCTCTTCCAAAGATTATAATTATCTTTATCAAATGGAGGAATTTTAATGTTACTCACTCTTTGAGTACTGATCTTAAAATAACAGAAGATTAAAAAGATTTGAGTTTTTTAGGAATTAAAAAGATTTCGAATTTCTAAGAAATTAAAATTTTCGAATTTTTAAAGAATTAAAAATTTCGAATTTTTAATGAATTAAAAGTTTTGAAATTTTTAGGATTTAAAGAGATTTTAAATTTTTAAGAAATTAAAAATTTCGAATTTTTAATAAATTAAAAGTTTCAAATTTTTAAGAAATTAAAATTTTTGAATTTTTAATAAATTAAAAGTTTCAAATTTTTAATGAATTAAAAGTTTTGAAATTTTTAATAGTTAAAGAGATTTCGAATTTTTAAGAAATTAAAAATTTCGAATTTTTAATAAATTAAAAGTTTCGAATTTTTAATGAATTAAAAGTTTTGAAATTTTTAATACGTAAAAATATTAGGATCTTGATTTTTATGTCAATCAGATGGCTCGAATACTAATTGTTAGGTCCAAATGATTTTAGAAGAGGGGGTTGAATACAATCTTTAATAAATATTAAAATTTGTTTCGGATAATTTTTGATTAAAAAATTTAAATTATTATCACGAAATAATAATCAAAGAAACACAGTTCAAGTAAAATACTTATATTAAACTTGACGTGGGTTATAAGATTAAATCAGAAAATATTCACTAATTTACCTCTTAAAATTCTAGAGAGATTTAGACATTAAATGCTCTTGAATTTTTCTTTTTAGCCAAAATAGAAAGTTAATAGAATTTTTGAATACTACTGATCTAATCTGCTATTTATAGACAAATTCAGACTCAGGAGACTTTTTCTACTCGGGGAGAATTTTTCCACTCGGGGAGAATTTTTCTCATCGGGGAGACTTTTTCTGGGCTGGAAGACTTTCTCTTAGGAGACTTTTCTGGCTCAGGGAGACATTTCTGGCCTTGGAAGACTTTTGAAATCTTGGGAGACTTATTAATAAAATCGGGTAAACTTTATTAATAATTCGGGGAGACATTTTGAAATGTCTCAGGGAGACTTTCAAAATGTCTTCCAGAGTTTATATCTGCCGACCAGCATGATTCTCTGTAATGTATATGTGCTTCCTTTCTCCCCTTTTTTTCTTTTTCCTTTTTGTTTGATTTCTTTTTAATTTAAATTCTATTTGTTTATTATATATCTTATTAATTAAATTAATTCCTTTTGAATTAATCTAAGTAATTAGGATACATAATAAATTATCTTTTTGATAATAGAATTAAATTAAAGTTTTCTTCATTCTAAAATAATTCTAAATTAATTAATTTCTTAATCAATTTAAGAAATAAATTAATTCTGATTGAATTAATTTATCAATTAAATTAACTAAATAATTTAATCAATTAATAGAGAATTAAATTAAAGTCTTGACTCCACAACTATTGATGATATAATTTTAAATCTTCTGTCTTCACACCAATGTCTGTAGCTGACCATTTCTTCTGTAGTAAAGAACCTTCTCTGTATTTTGCCAACACTCTGTGTACAGTCTGGTTCACGAGTGATTCACAACAAATAATATTCTTCACTTGACTTTTATAATGGTTCACTTCTACTCCTTCTGATTTGACTATTTTTGTTGTCACACAATATTGAAATCTTCTGACACTGTAGCTTCTTCAAACTTAAATACTCCACTGAGGCATGATCAATTAAATTGAGCTTCTTTCAATGTAGTACTACTTCAAGTCTGTAGATTGACTTTGATCTTCTTTTTCTTGTCAAATAATACCTGCTGAAGATTCCTATGACAGATAATATATTTACTTACAAATTATCTATGTTTGAGTTGAGTTGTCATCTATCTAAACAAATAGGCTTCTAAACATATGCCTTTCAATCCTCCTAGTTATGTATTTTTGACGTGTCGAATTTAAGAAACCCCTTTAGTTAGATTTTAATGATTTATTTACTTTAATTTATATTAATTTTATTTTCAAAATAATTTATTATTTATTTATTATTTATTGAATTTTAATGTTAAATTGTGTACTTTATTATATAAATGGTTTTAAATATATATATGTTACTTCCATCATATTAATTTATCTTATTTTTTTTAATAAATGGTTGATCATATTATTGAGACTTATACATTTTTTTATTTCACTTGATATTTAAGTACACGGGAAGAGGAGCCAATAAGGTTTTATGGAATCTAACGTTTAAATGTCGGCGGTCATCTTGCATGACCTGTCGGTTAGATGATAAACTTTCTTACATAAAATGAACTCTTTGATCCGGCTATCAGATGCAATTCATTTACAGTTTACCGTCTATACTGGCAATTTTTTTTATATACATGTATGTATATTTGATTTTTGTAATTAAATAGAATAAAAATTAATTTAGGTTCTTGGTTCTCGTTGTAACTCTCTATGTATATATTTATAGGGTAACAATCAGGTGAAAACTTTTTAGCGTGAAAATCATGAAAACTTTCATTAAATTTTGCAGAACCATGTAAAAAATATGTTTAGATATATTTTTTATTATAGTTTTGCAAATAAAATTATGTTTCTGCACAATTTTTTTCATTTTTTTTATTATGGTTATGTAGAATTTAGTAAAAGTTTTCACGATTCTCGCGCTAAAAGGTTTGTTGACCCTTATATTTATGCAAGCTTATAACCCGTGTGAAACACGGGATGAATGACTAATATTTAGGTAAATTTATTTTTTATATTATATTTTATTAATATTTATTATAAAATTTTATAACGTTGAGAATTTATGTTAATATATGTGCTATATTGTCAAATTTTATATAAATTTATTAACGATATGAGTGATAATAAATTAATTAAAAGAGTTATTTTGATAATAGTTAAAAATTATATATAATAAATAAACTTTTAATAAATATGTATATTATTTGGATTTATAAAAATTAAATATGATACATAGTATTTTATTATAATTTGGACATGTCTAAAATATAATTTTAGTTTATATATATATATATATATATATATATATATATATATATATATATATATATATATATATTTTGGAGCACCTATCATAATAAGTAAATAAAATTATATATAATATAAAGATGTACATTGTTAGGCCAGACCTAGTTATATATTAATATTCATAAATTTTAATATATAATATAAATTTTAATAATATATTAAATAAAAATTATATGATAAATATGATTCTTAAAATAGAAAATATATAATATAACTTAAATATAATATAATATTATTCGTGAATAGTTGTACAAAATGAGGACTATCGGGGGTTATAGTTGTACGTATGATATATATTCTTTTTAAAATTAGATTTTATTAAAATTTAAAATGGATAAGATCGTTTCTATGATTCACCTAAAATTGGACGGTTAAAATCTGGTTCACCTTACCCCGCCAGTACCGTACCAACCGACCAAAACTTTTAATCTTTCGCTTATAATAATATATTATAGTACATTTATTTTTTATATTATATTTTGTTAATATTTATTATAAAATTTTATAACGTTGAGAATTTATGTTAATATATGTGCTATATTGTCATATTTTATATAAATTTATTAACGATGTGAGTAATAAAAAAATAATTAAAAGAGTTATTTTGACAATAGTTAAAAATTATATATAATAAATAAATTTTTAATAAATATGTATATTATTTAGATTTATAAAAGTTAAATATAGTACATAGTATTCTATTATAATTTGGACATGTCTAAAATATAAATTTAGTTAATATAAATATATATATATATATATATATATATATATATATATATATATATATATATATATATATTTGGAGCACCTGTCATAATAAGTAAATAAAATTATATATAATATAAAGATGTACATTGTTAGGCATGACCTAGTTATATATTAATATTCATAAAATTTAATAATATATTAAATAAAAATTATATGATAAGTAGAATACTTAAAATATAAAATATAGAATATAATTTAAATATAATATAATATTGTATGTGAGTTGTTGTACAAAATGAGGACTATCGGAGTTATAGTTGTATGTATAATATATATTATTTTTAAAATTAGATTTTATTAAAATTGAATGGATAAAACCATTGCTATGGTTCACCCTAAAATTAAATAGTCAAGATCTAGTTCACCTTATCCGGCCAGTATGGTACCAACCGATAATTTTTTTTTAACTTTTAGATATAATAATATACTAGTTTATAACCCGTGTAAAGCACGGGTGAGATTAATAAATTATATATTAATTATTTTATATGATTTATATATATAATTTAATTTTTTTTATTAAATTGGCTATGATAATATAATATATAATAAATATTATTTATAGATAAAATAATAATATTATTTTAATATTCATGAGATTTAATTTATAAGTTTTAATTTCAAGTAGAAGTGAAGTGATATGTGTTATTAAATTGTTGTGCAAAAAATGACTAACAGATGATAGAGTTTGTTAGGAATTATGAGTTCAGAAGTTTACAGAGGGGGGTGAATGTATACTTCAACCTTTTTTTTTTCTTCTTCTTCTCTTTGATGAACTTAAGAAAGGTAGATGGACTGTGATTCTATGAACGAATTTTAAACAGGTTAAGTGTTTATCAAAACATAGAGCATGAAAATGAACATAGGATGTAACTTTCAATCTAATTGTATTAGAAAAAATCTTTTCTACAATCTGAAATTCAAATTAAATTTCAGCTTCTTGTTCTAGGAAGATTACAATTGTAAAATTACTCAAGACACTATCAAATATGGATGTGCATTAACTATATAGACAACATGTCCTGTGCACATGCTCACATAAGATAGATTAGCTATAATTAGAAATAGACAAGACATGCTTTACATTTGACCGATATCTATTTCTAGCTAACACACTACTGTGACAGTCTGCTACATCTAGCCTTATACCTTCTGTCATTTGTCTTGACTGACTTCCCAGCTTCATTGTAGACTTGTCTCTATCTTTGCAGGCTTGACTTATCCTGTAAAATTAGAGCTGCAAATTATTTGTCTTGTTCTACTGCAATTCTTCTTGAAAATAGCTCCTTGGTGCAGTCGAGTACTCTGTTTGAATTAATTCGAGAAGTCACAGATATTGACTTCTCGATTGAGTACTGGCTGTGACAACTCGATTGATCTTTGAATGATTGACTTCTCGAATGACTAGACTTCTTGATCGCATACTCTATTTGATGACTTCTCGATCAGGCTAGACTTTTCGAATGTACACTTGAAATTGTGACTTCTCGAATGCCTCATCTTTACTACTTCTCGAATGATCCTTTTGCTAACTTCTCGAATTGATTTACTTTTCTCACTTCTCGAATGATTCATAATTAACACTACTCGAATAACTTCAATACTTGACTTGTCGAATGTCTGACTTCTCGATCGAGTACTGAGCAGTTGAGTGTGTTTTGAGACTTCTCGAAATGTTTCTACAGTTCTGACTTCTCGAATAGTAGACTTCTCGACTGAGCAATTGCCTTAATAGTTTTCTCAGATTGTTTTCCTTATTTCTTCATAAGTATTCTTTGTCTTGTTGCATGATTCAAATTGAATCTTCTAACACACTTTATTTTTGACTTCATTTACAATTAACAGACAAACTGAGTAGACTTCTAACTGCAATTTTACACAATGATATCTGAGTCACTAAACTATTACAGAAGTACAAACTATGTTACAGCAGGACATATAATTACATAGGCTAGGCTTGATTTAAGTCCAACAATCTCCCCCAATTTGAGAAATGATGAATTTTACAAATTAATACAAGATATCAAGCCTACCTATTTTGTTATTGATGTTGATGAGCTGCCTGGTCATATCTTGCTTTTCTTTCTCTTTCCTCTCTTACCTTGTGTTCTTCAATAACATCCAAAAGTTGTTGCCTGGCCATGATTTCTTCTATTAAAATAGCATCCTTTAGCATGTCAGCAACAATCTTGATAGTTTGCAAAGTATAGTCTTGAATAAACTTCAACCTGATCTTGATTGTACCTCCACTTCTCAGTTTAAACTCAATCCTATCAGGATCTTTGAGCACCCTGCCTTTTCCTTGCCTTCTCAATTCTTCAGATAGCTTTTCTATTCTCTCCTCCTCCTTTCTTTTCTTTTCAACCATCTCATCCATGTACTTGACTTTGTCAATCTTTTTCTGATATTTCTTTTCCAAGTACTGAGCCATTTCCATCATTTTTAATTTGTTAACCATACTTTTCTTGTCAAAAAGGCTGATCACTCTCCTAATGTCATGAGTGGTAGCACTATTGTTATCATGATGAAAACCTCTTTCTTCTCCATCAACAGTTGTGATAAACATCCGTTTGTCCCTGATTTCAACTTTGGCAATCCTGTTAGCCTTCCACTATTTTAACCTCTGTTTGTTGACTTCTGCAATTTCTTTGATAGGCTTAACTTGCAGACCCTTATCTGGAACAACAAGTTGTTTTCTCCACTTAGGATATCTAACTAGCAATGAGCTAGTAGAATTCTTGAATTTAGTTGTTGTGGCAGTGTTGACTTTGAGATGTTGACTTGGCTTCAATTTCCTTGACTGGTCCTTTTTAATTTCCCTCCTTATTACTCCATGTGCAGTTACTTTCATGAACATCCTTCTTGGAGATTTGGATTTGATGGCAGTTGCAGTTTCAGAAACTATTGATATCACACTAATACCCTGAGATTTGTTAGGTGTGCTAGAGTGAGTACCAACACCTTGCTGTCTGGAAGGATTTCTCCTTTGATATTGTTTCTCCTTTTCAGAAATATCTCTTTTCTTCTTTTCTGCATTCTCCTTTTTCTTGCTCTCCTTCTTTTCATCCTTATCACTCCTAGATTCAGGCTTTTTGTCTTTCTTGTCCTGATCCTTGTCATCATCATCTTTCTTTTTATTTTTCAATTCTTTACTTGCAAAATCAGATAGTTGATCTTTGATAAACTTCTTCATCTTTTCCACTATCACATTGTCTTCAACTTGTTTTACTTTCTTCTTTTCAATTAACTCAATCAGGTTTATGATTTGACTTCTGTTTCCTGAGTTGAGATGTTGAGGAATTTTGAAATGAGCAAGCTTTTCTCCTCTAGCCATGAACATCACACCATCTGGGCCACAGTAGGATTCAGGCAAAGCAAGAGGTAGGAGAGGTCACAAAATTTGCTTCTTCAATTTTTCATCTTCCTGGGTTACCAACTCCACTGCCTTGTACAGACATTCCAGCTCAGTGTAGGATAGTCTTTTGAATAAATCAACTGAGACTTTGAAATAGCCTGACTCCATTTGAATTAGAGACTCTTTGAACATTTGTCCATTCTGTTCAAACTTAACTCCCCTTACTGCAACAATAGCATTTTCATGTATCTTCTTATAACTCCAATGATTTCCCTTGACTTGCTTTTTGATATGATGCAGAAGGTCAAGAAAATCCTTGTCAGAATTGGGCTTTAAAATTTCACTCCTGAGCTTTTTCATAACTACCTTTTGCCTTTCAGCCTCTATCTCTTCTCTCATTTCCTTCTCCCCCTTAGGGTTGATATCTTGATTTTGGAGAAAGGTAGAATGACTTGGCTTGATTTGAATTGGCAATTTTTCTGGAGGAGCCTAACTAGTTGTGCCTATCTTGGAAATTAGTGATTGTAGAGAAGTGAGTTGGGCAGAAATGTTAGCTAGTGAGGCCCCTTGATTTGCGGAGGAATGGACAGACTCTTTCTTCATGCTTTGGACATCTGAAACAACTTTGGATACTGTGGATGTGAGAGAATCCACTCTGGCATTTAAAGTATCAATTGTGGAGGCCTTTGCAGCTTTATCTTTGGCCTTGTACTGGTAGAACAGATCCACTTGAAATGGAGACAAGGTGTGAATGGGCACATCCTCAGGCAGCCTGTCTGCATGCCTTTTTTTGTACAATACTTCAACCATATTGTTGATTTTCCTTTGATTATCTAGGATGGCTGTGTTACTGTGAATCATTTCCTTAAACACTTTCTCTAAGGAATCCATCTTGGAATTGAGAAGTGAAGTCTTCACAGAATCTCTCTTGGCACTGCCCCCATACATTCTTCCAGTCCTGACCTTGTTTTCAATAGCCAGCAATGTACCCTCTATCTTGGTTCTGTGATTTTGAATTTCAGATTGAACTCCCTTGGCAAGGAAGTGGTTGGACTGTAACTGAACCTTGGCAGCTTCATGAATTGCATCATATATAGCACTTGGAGTGAAGATCTTCTCACAAGACCCAAGAGAAGTAAGATATTTCTGCCTTGTCCATTCCAAAGCTTCCTCCATACTAACTGCAGATTTACCATCCAGCCAGGCATCCACATTTGCTTCTGTATTTTCAGCTAGATTTGCATTCTCCTTTAATTCCTCCTGATCCTTTGCATATTCAAGCATAATTGCAGCATAGTCTTTATTTGGCAAATGAGAAGTCACAAGTTGTTGAGCAATGTGATAGAACCCCTCTAATTGATCTCTATATAACTCCATTAATTTCTCATCAGAAAGTGACCCACCATGTATCCCTGTCATGTTGCACAGGTTCCAGCCATTGTGACAAAGAGTGAGAGCTAGGGCCACTTGTTACAGTGGTCCCCTCAGTATCTATTTCTTCATCTAATTTCTCAGATGATTCATTAGACACTGGATGGATATGTGATTTCTCCTGAGGAGACAGTCTTTGAATGACTGGGGAGTGTCTAGGGGATGCCATTTACATGGTGTGGAGGTCCCCCAGATTTCTCAATGTCTGTAAAGACACTTGGCTATTAAATGCCTGAGCCCCCACAGAGTCTGAAGTAAAAACTCCTGAAACCTCTGTGGTTTTGATGGTGTCATTAGGATATGCCTCAGCATGCATTCCCTCACCATCTAAATGTATTCCCTGAGTGGTGAGCAAGGTGTCATGCACCAAGTCACTTGAATGGGGCTCACGAGGGAAATGAGGATCATGATGATCAACAACCTTGTGTGTTTGGCTAGACACAGCTGGTTGAGAAGAAATTTGAGAGGTTGAAGAGAGATTGTGGATAGAACTGAGTGTTGGCAACTCCCCCTGAGAAAATGGGGAAGTTTCAAGAGAAAATCCTACTGGTGCACAGTGTGTCTCCTCTTCAACTAACACTTCTTCATTGACAGGAGTGAATTCCTGCAATGGTGCAGACTCTGTACAAGGTGGAGTGGGCTGGCTCCCAATTTCGATAGCTGCACCTTGTTGAGAAAGTGCACCTAGTAGCAGGTTTAGTCCCTTGTTAATCTCTACATCCTGTTGAGAGGATGTAGAGTGGTCAGTTGTGGCCTTTTTAATTTTTCTTCTCCTGGCTAAAGGTTCCACAGGTGACTCATCCAGTTCAGTGTTATCCTCTACAACAGTCTCTAGTACTCTTTTTCTTACAGTTTTCTCCTTCTTCTTCTTTACAACTACACCCTGTTGAGAGGACGTAGAAGTTGGTTGACTAGCATATATTGGATTCATAGAAGGGCTAGCAGTTGGGTTGGAGGTCCTTGGGATAGGTGCACTTGGTTCTTCTACAACCTTAGGACCCCCTACTGCATCAAGATGACCACATTTAGGCTGCACAAGTGGGTACCCCTTAAATACACTCACCGTGTGAGGTGTAATTTGAAGGGGCACATTCATTGTGTTTCTCCTATCCAATGTAGCAAAAATAATTTTTGACATGGATTTGGAATAGCCAATTCTCTGTTTGTTCATTCCAGGCAATTCAATTAAACTAGCATTCTTATAGTTGAGAATTAATTGAATAAAGCGAGGAAAGAAAATCTCATTACCTCTCCTGGGAATCCTGGTTATGAGCTCCCCAAGAACTAGCTTTCCAACATTGAGCCTTTGATTGTAGGCCAATGAGTAGGCCAGCTTCATGGCAATGAGGTTAACCTGGTCAAATCCTATCTTTCTGCAGGTGAAAACTCTTAGTACAGTATCGAACAGAAATGACCACTCATTCCTTATATGTTTCTTGTTAATCTTTCCCAATTTGAACTTCTCCCCTTCTTTGTCCATAATATCAGAGTACCTAATGATTTCCAGAAAGTCTAGCAAGTCAACGTCAGTTGGCTCATTATGAAACTCTTCAGCTGGAATTTTTAAGCTTTTGTTGACATCCTCTTCATCAAAGCTGATATCTACTCCTTGGATTTTGCAGGTTACCACTATTTTCGAACTACCATCCTCTAGTGCTATGCTTTCCCAGTTTGCAGTAGCCCAAAATTGCTCGAGAATGTCCAGGTAAAGGGTTGGGTTTGCTAACAGGGCTTCTTTGAGGTATGAATCTATAAGAAATTTGGTGAAACATTTGTACTGAGGTTTTGCATCAGCATCTCTGGAAATGGACAAAAAATTTGTTTTGGGAATGACAAAAACTTCGGTTGGAACTGAGCTTGAGGACGCCATTGAATTGGTGTATAGAAATAGTGAAGAGAAGAAGCGAAAGTTTTAGAGAGAGAGAGATACAAGAGTAACAGTTGAAATGCAAGGGTTTCTTTGAGTTTGTAGTTAAGCGTAGAAATGAAATGTTAGATCTAATTTGCTATTTAAATGACACAGACAACTCGACTAGAATAGTAATCCTTTTTAGTGATCGAGAACTCGGAAAAGAGTAAAGCTATTTTAGTAGAGAACTGTCAGACTTTGATCGAGAACTAAGACAATCGAGAACTCATTCAAGCTATGGTCGAGAACTCTGAGGGTTCGAGAACTCTCAATAGTACTTGATCGAGAACTCAGGAAAAGAACTGTTCGAGAACTCCAAGCATTTGAGAACTCTCAGAAATGAACGATTCGAGAACTCTCAATAATACTTAGTCGAGAAGTCAGAAAGAATGGCAACTTAACTACAAACTCCAGTTTTAAGAAATTATTCTATTTTCTCTTGGAAAACAAAATAATAATTTACCAACTACATTTCTTAGATAAATAAAATTTATTTATTCATCCTAAAATGAGAAATGAGTTTAATTGATATTCCTGAAATTTTAATTATCACACTTGTTATTTAATAATGCACAAGCATAATAATTCTTTTCAGGCTTTCTCAGAAAAAGAAAATAGTTCCAAGTTAGTTTTAAAACATTTATCAACAATATGTACAACAATATAACTGACATATTCATAAATATACACCAGTTTTGTTTCACTTAGATAAATCACTTGGGTTCATGTCTGTGAAACAATTGTTGTAATAGTTGGAGGGATATATTTATTAGGCCACTTATCCTGAAGAATTTAGCATTCCAATTTCACTAACCAACCTATTGAAGGTGGCTTCATCAAGTGGTTTAGTAAATATATCAGCCAACTGTTTTTTGTGTAGGAACATAGATCAATTTAATTACTCCATTTTCTGCATGTTCCCTTATAAAATGATACCTTACATCAATATGCTTTGTCTTGGAATGGTTGACTGGATTTGCAACAATTGATATGGCACTAGTGTTGTCACACATGATAGGAATTCCTTCCAACACCAGTCCATAGTCCCTTAGTTGATTCCTGATCCAAAGCACTTGAGCACAAAAACTTCAAGCAGTAATATATTCAGCCTCAGCTGTGGAAGTAGAAACTGATTGTTACTTTTTACTAAACCAAGACACCAATCTCTGTCCAAGAAATTGACAGTTTCCTGAGGTGCTTTTTCTATCCACTCTGCACCCAGCAAAATCAGCATCTGGATATCCAACTAAATTGAATCCTGTTTCTTTAGGGTACCATAATCCCATGAATTGTGTTCCTTTGAGATATCTCAGAATTCTTTTGACAGCAATGAGATGAGATTCTTTTGGATTTGCCTGGAACCTTGCACATAGACATGTAGAAAACATTATGTCAGGTCTACTAGCTATAAGATAGAGGAGAGATCCAATCATTCCTCTATAGGTCTTCATGTCTACACTTTTTCCTTTCTTGTCTTCATCAAGTTTTGTAGCTGTAGACATTGGAGTCTTGGCAGTTGAACAGTCTTGAATGTCAAATCTTTTGAGTAAATCATTGATGTATTTTGTTTGACTTATGAAAATGCCATCATCCCTTTGACTTATTTGAAAGCCTAGAAAATAATTAAGCTCTCCCATCATGCTCATCTCATATTCACTTTGCATTAGCTTAGAGAACCTTTGACACAGTTTTTCATTTATAGACCCAAAAATGATATCATCTACATAAATTTGAACAAGTATGATATCCTCACCATGTTTTTTGTAGAAAAGAGTTTTGTCAATAGTTCCTCTAGTGAATTGATTTTCCAGAAGAAATTTTGACAAGGTGCCATACCATGCTCTAGGGGCTTGTTTGAGTCCATACAATGCTTTGATGAGTCTGTACACAAAGTCTGGAAAGTTTGAATCTTCAAAGCCAGGTGGTTGTTGCACATATACTTCCTCTTCTAATTCACCATTGAGGAATGCACTTTTCACATCCATTTAATATACCTTAAAATTTGAGTGTGTTGCAAAAGCTAGGAAAATTCTAATTACTTCCAATCTTGCAACAGGAGCAAAAGTCTCATCATAGTCAATGCCTTCTTCCTGTGAATAGCCTTTTGCAACCAACCTTGCTTTGTTTCTTATTACTATTCCATGTTCATCCATTTTGTTCCTGTAGACCAATTTAGTGCCAATTACTGATCTGTCCTTTGGAGGTGGCACTAGTTCCCAAACATTATTTCTCACAAATTGATTCAATTCCTCTTGCATGGCAATTATCCAGTCTGGATCCAACATGGCTTCTTCAATCCTTTTTGGCTCATTCTGAGACAGAAAACAAGCAAATAGGCATTCATTCATAGTTGCTCTTCTTGTCCTCACACCCTCATCAGGATTTCCAATGATTTGATCAGCTGTGTGAGCTCTATTCCATTTAGTTTGATGAGCTCCATCTCTATCATTTGAACATGTTTCCTCCTTATTGAAGGGATTGCCATTTATTGCAGATCCTTGAGAATCTCCCCCTGAGTAAGTGCCAGGGTTGTGTGGAGAATTCTCAAGTTGAATATGACTGAAATCTTCATTCTCTCTTTCCACATTAGTTTCATGTGAGATGTCTACATGTGACTCTTCATGAGTATTGACAACATTTTCAGTTGCAAAAGTTTCAGGCTCTATTTCATTTTCAAATCTCAGTGTGTCACAGTTCTCACCTTCCAAATTCATAGCAGGGAATTTGAAATCATCAAATGTCACATTTGTGCTTTCCATAATCTTTTGTTGATCAATCACATATACTCTATAGATAGTTTTGTCCAAAGATTATCCCACAAAAATTCCTTCATATGCCTTGGCCTCAAACTTCCCAAGGTTGTTGACATCATCTTTGAGAACAAAGCACTTGGTTCCAAACACATGCAGGTACTTTACAGATGGTCTTCTATTTGTCATGATGTGATAAGGAGTCTTTCCAACTGGTTTTGTGATGAGTGTTCTGTTTTGAGTATAGCATGCAGTTCTAACAGCTTCAGCCTAAAAACTAGTTGGTAGATTTGCTTCTGCTAACATGGTTCTTGCAGCTTCAATGAGAGTCATGTTCTTTCTCTCAACCACTCCATTTTGTTGTGGAGTTCTTGGGGCTGAGAATTGGTGAGTGATCCCCTTTTCTTTGCAGAATTCATAGAGTATAGCATTTTTGAATTCTGTACCATTATCACTCCTTATGGCAACTACTGGTGTAGGGCCTTTATCCAATCTTCTCAAATTTTCAATGATGACCTCAGGAGCTTCATCTTTTGAGTGCAAGAATTCCACCCAAGTGTACTTTGAAAAGTCATCAACCATGACTAGAGCAAATCTTTTCTTGGACATGGACATCACATTTACTGGTCCAAACAGATCCATATGAATCAATTGTAGTGGTTTGGTGATTGAAGTGAATTCCTTACTCTTGTGACTTGATCTCTTCATTTTCCCTTTCTGGAACGCCTCACACAATCCTTCTATGCAGAATTCAAGTGTGGGCAGGTCCTTCACTAATTCTCTTTTGACTAAAGAATTAATGTTTTTGAGATTTAAGTGAGATAACCTCTTATGCCAAAGCATACTTTCATTTTCTGATGCCTTTGTGTAGAAATAGCAAATTTTCTCCTTGTTTGCAGAATTCAAATATGCTACAAACAGGCTTCCTTTTCTTACTCCTTGCAGAGCAATTTCCTTGGTCTTTCTGTGTGATATGAGACACAATTCCTTGTCAAACTCCACCTTCAAATCTTTGTTGCAGAATTGAGTGATGCTGAGAAGATTATGCTTCAGACCACTAACCAGGGCTACATCTTCAATGACAACATTTCCATGAATCAACTTGCCATATCCCATGGTGAAACCAATGCCGTTATCTCCAAAGGTTACCATTGGGCCAGCCTCATCCATGAATTGTTACAGCAGGGCCTTGTCACCAGTCATATGCCTTGAACATCCACTATCCAAAATCCACATGACTTTCTTCTTACCTGTGCCCTACAATCAAATACAAATCAAGTTTTCTTTGGTACCCAAACCAGGTTGGGTCCTTTATGCTTAGTCACATGAATGTCATTCCTGTTCTTAACAGCCTTAGTCACTTGCACATGCACATTTTCATTTTTCTTATTTTGATTTTTTGCTTGATTAGTGCTTTCAGAACTAGATGCATGCTTAGGTGACATGAATTGTTTTCTGTGTTTCACAGGACTAGCATATTTAGGCCTAGGACTGTGGATGTTCAAATTCTGACTTTTGCATCCATCAACAAACTGTTTCCTGAGCCTAAAACAGGTATTCATGATATTCATGTTACATGGAATACAATCAAATTGGTCACAAAATTTATGATCATCATGCATCAAAAATTTTACATATCCACGGGCAAATTCATCATTTTTAACAACAGGTTTCTTGCACATATGAGTAAGATGATTTGTTGAACCACAATTTTTACAAATCTTCCTAGGTGCATTATGAACATGTGCATAATTGTTGTGTTTGTTGATGCCTATTTTTCCATTTCTGTTTGCCTTTTTCTTTTTAGCATGCATGATGTCATTTTTCTGAGAATTCTGTTTTGTTTCAGTTTGAACAGGAATGGACTTGGTTTTGATTGTGGGTTCTTCTTTTTCAACAGAAGGCACACTTCTTTCAATTGCTTCCTTATCCTCATCATCCAACTGTTGTTTGATGACCATACTAGCTTCATCAAAATCCACAGTTGCTTTCTTAAAAATTGGTTCCTTAACATTTTTCAAAATGTGAGGATTTCCAAGGATTTCAACTTTTTTGCCTTTTGATGAAATAAATTTCTTCTTCTTGAGATTCTCATAATCAAAGCCAACTCCAATCCTAGAATTTTCTTTATGCTTCTCATGGAATTCTTGAACAACAGTAACTGAGTTTTGATAAGATTTGATTTTTAACTCATTTTCAGAAATTTGTTCTTTAAGAAATTTTTCAATTTGTTCAGAACAAACAACCTTGTTTTTTAAATACTCATTTTCCTACTTCAAGTTTTCCAGAGTTATCACAGATAATTCCAGAGTTTCATTCCTAGCAGACAGTTCATCATTGGCTTTCACTAACCTAGCAATCTCCTCATAAGCAACAGTCATACTAGTGTGAATATTAAACATTTCAATGCTTAAATCTTTCACAGTTTTCTTATATTGTAAATTTGACATGTCAAGAGAGATTAAAGAAGGTACCTGAGAATTTGAGGATGAAGCTCCATCATGTGAGTTGGCCATGAGTGCCAGATTCCCATATTCTTCTTCCTCATCTTCATCTGTATCATCCCAACATTTTCCTTCAACAATATAAGCTTTTCCAGTCTGTTTTTTGAGCAGAGCTTCATACTTGGCTTCCAACTCCAAGTAGTCCTTGTCTTTCTTGATTGACTTAGGCTTTCTACATTATGTTGCAAAATGTCCAAGATCATTACAGTTATAGCATCTTATCTTGGATCTAACAACTGTTCCAGTTTTGTATCCTCCATTGTTGGATCTTCTTGCTGGATTTTTTCCTTTGCTTGAAGGCTTGAAGGTTGGTCTTGGTTTAAAATTTTTGTTTCTTTTGCATCTCAAATTTCCAAACTTCTTTGCCATGAAGTCCATTGCTTTGTTATCCATGCCTTCAAGTTCTTCAATGGTGTAGAAGTCATCTTCTTCTGACTCACTCTTGACAAAGTCTTTGTCTTCCTGTTCCTGATCTTCAAACACCTCAGATTTCAACTTCCTGCTTGTACCAGCCTTTCCATTGTTGATGGTTCATTAGCAACTAGGGCATTTGAGACATTTGCCATTTTTCCTCTATTTGCTAGTATGGCCTTCTTCTGATAGAACTCAAGTTCATAGGTCTTTAGGATTCCATATGTTAATCGCCCTTAAGTACACTAAGTTTGGAGAAGGGGGGTTGAATACAAACTTAAGAATTAAGTGAAAATTCTTGCGGATTTAAGTTTGTTCAAAGAGAGTGTTTATTTAAGACTGATGTAACTAAGAAGTAGAAAATTAAAGTATTGAAGACAAAACTCAGCAAGGTTAAAAATTACTAGTGGATTGATTTTCCACTAGTGTGTTTTTGCTTTCAATAGATCTTAGTAAGAATACCAAGCTGCTTACAAAGTTGAATTTGGAACTCAGAAAAGCATTACAAGATCTGCCTATTTTACTTTGCTTTTCTTGAGTTCTTGAAAACTATTGCCTTCACTTTGCTACTGTGTTTTTCTAACTGCTATATAGAAAAACTACATCTCTAGTTTTCCATCGACAGCTAACAATATAATATTACAATTTATATTGTTTACATGAAAATAGAAACTAGCTACTTTTCACAGCCTTCCTTTTTGAACTGACTAGTTCTGGAGATATCTTTGTCTTGATATATTCCTTGGATGCTGTGTTGCCTTGAAAGTCTTCACAATCCTGACAGGACTGTCTTCCAATGATTCAGTTTCTGCACTGTTCCCGTAATTCTTGGCTTTGGCTAAATAGGGAAACTTTAATCAACTGATAAATGCTGTTAAGCTTATCAGTTGATCCTCCTTTGCTTATCCATCGATGAATAGGATATCTGTTGATCAGTTGATGTGTCGATGGATAATTGAGTTATCCATCGACTCCTTATCCATTGATGGTTCTTTATCAATTGATGATTGGTATCCGTTGATAGTCTTCATCCGTTGAGTAATGTCTTCATCCATCGACTTCAATATCAGTTGATCACTTCACTTGTGAGAATTCTGACTTGGGATATTAACAGTTGATCAGCCATTCATCACATCTGTTGAGAAGCTAAAGATTGAAGTCAGTAAAATCAGTCGACTACTTCATAGCATCCATCGAGGCAATACAATCAATTGATAATGAAACTTGAATCAAATGTTACAATCCAGTTTATCAGTTGATAAACAAGCTTCAACTGATAACTGGTTTTCTAGTCAATGGATATTTATAAGTCATATCCATCGACTAGTTACAAAGAAATTTTAAGTCCCTATTGTAATTCTAAGAAATTTGTTATCATCAAAACTTATAATTCCTAACAATCTCCCCCTATTTATGAATGTGTAAAACATTCATAAATCTTCTGTTGATGATAACAAAACTTCTGAATAATTTTTATTCTTAGAATGAATTACAATATTGACAAGTATAGTTTGAGACAGAGTAATCTGATACCAGACATGAATTCTGATAATTTTGATGATTGAGGTTGAATCTTTTATCTTCTCCTTCTTACCCTTGACTCATTCATCTTGTCTTCATTTTCCTTCATCTTCCTATAAAGGGTTCCTTTCAATATCTTCTCATCTTCAATCCTGTAGTCTAATTGACTTGCCAGATGATTTAATTCCAGATTAGGCAGTTTGTCTATTTCTTGACAAATATCAATGCATTTTTCTCTGCCTTCCCTGTCCTTATATATCATTAAGTAGAATGGCTCATGAAGCACCTTTCTTCCTTCAGGGTTCCAAATCTTTATTCTGTCATCCCTTTCTTCTTGAACAGGTGCCTCCCTCATCTTCTTCATTCTTTCAAGGATGGCCTTTCCTAGCTCTTCAGTTAGATAATACTTCCTGTTGAGCATAGTGTAGATTTTCCTTAAGATGCCATATCCTTGATTTAAGACTTGGTTGAATGTAAAAGTTGAGTGTGATCCATCTTCATACTCAATGTGGAGAAGATCAGCATCTTTCTTCCTTTGTCCTTTTGCTGCAATCATTCCCTCAGCTTTGATTGGCATAAAGTCTTCAGATTTGTGCTTGAACACCTCTATTTCTTTGGCTTGATTACTCCCAGAAGCTTGACCTTCAGCCTTGACTTGTTTTGGCTTCCTCTCCTTGTCTCCTTTGTCTTCAACAACCAATTGTCTTTTAACTCCAGAGGATTTTGGTGCATCTTTAGGCTTGTTTGCTCTTTGCTTCACTCTTGGCCTCCTTTCACCTTCTTTTCTTCTGGCTTCTCTTATTAGCTTATCCTCCTCATCATATTCACTTTGCAATTGAATGGCTAATTCTTCTTGGGATTTTTCTTGTTGCTCCCTTTCTCTTATGCCAACTACTATGGCTTTGCTCAACAATTTTTCACTTTCCCCTCCACCTATGACAGCTTTCTTTTTACCATCTTCAATTAGCTTTCCCTTTCCTTTCCTGTCACCAGGTTGTGAGCTACTGGAACTTGTCTCCTTAAATTTGCTAGCAATCAAATCAAATTTCCTTACTATATCCTGAGCCAACTCCTTCTTTGGATCTGTAGTCTTTGTCACTACAGTTGCTTTGTCCAATTCAGCTTCACTTGCTTGCTTCTCCCCCTTTTTATTATCAGCAACTTGCACTTGTGCTAATGATTGTGAGACAATAGGGGTCTCTAACAGTTTGCTCAGTAGATTGATCTGAGTGACTTGGTTTTTCAAGATTTGCTGCATGTTAAGCTCCATGGCAGCTACTCTTTTCTCCAATTCAATTGCCTTATCCTTGGCTGTAAACTCAGTGTCTAACCTTTGCTTGATTCTAGTTAGCATTGTGAGACTAAGCCTAGAATCAATGGTGGTGTCGAAGTGCATCCTTGAGCTTTCAATGTCCTCTCTTATCTTCTTCAACTCAAATCTGGAGCTTGTGACGCATTTTCTGGATCTTCAAATTGTCTCTGTAAAAATCCAGAATCCTTCTGTGCAAGGGATCCACCACATCTACTTCAGCCATTGACCTTCTGTAGAGAGAAATGATGGCCCTTTCTGTTTCAGCCAAATTTGTTTCATCACTAGCCACCTGAGGATCTAGAAGTCCATCATCATCAGAGCTGTTGTCAAAATCCTCAGGATTCATGTGAGATACATCATCAGGTTGATTGGCCAGGAACTCCTTCCCACTCCTGAATTGTTCTTCTGTTTGCAGCAAACCCAGCATCTGCTCAGCTTCTTGATTAGATGCTGCTGCTAGTTCTTGATAATGGGGATCTACATGTAGAAAGGTTGAAGCATCAAGATTGACATCAATCTCATCCTCCATTGTAAAGTTGACATCTGCAACTTCTGCAGGAACTTCATGTTTTCCATCTCCCCCTGACTCTAGCCCCAACTCCTGGGTGAGTTCAGCTGCTACATGCTCAGTTTTAGAAGTTGATGCTTCATCGGATTGAAAAACAAATTTCTCTATATTCTTTTCTCTCTCACTCTCATCTCTCTGTTCTTGCATCAGGATCTCATCCTGGATTCTCACCTCTCCCTTACTTAGCTCTCCTTTTTCATCACCTTCTAAGGTGGAACTCTCTTTTGTCATACCCTCTCCTTTTGCCACCTCAGAAAAAGTTGAGGGCCCCTCATTCACACACTCTCCTTTTTCCAAGGTATGCAACCCTTGCCTCTCACTCATCTCAACCACTCCACTTAAACCTAAGAGTGTATTTGCCACAAGTGTTTCAGTGGAAGCTTCAGAAATTGAAATAAATTTCTCAATCGATGGATAAGGAATATCCATCGATGGATGAATATCCGTTGATGGGAGCTCGTCGATGGATGTAAGGATATCCATCGATGGAAGTGAACTAGTCAATGGATGCGGGATATCAGTTAATTGAATATTATCAATTGATTGAATATTATCAGTTGATTGAATATTATCCATTGACTTGAGAGATTTTTCAGCATTTGCCTGATCAACCAAGGTGGTATCCTTATTCGGTGATACAGGTGAGAGTGTTGGCTCCACCCTGAGTTGTAAAGAGGGTGAATTTGAAACAATGAAGTTGTCAATCAACACTGTTTCTGAAGAAAAAGATTTTGAAGGAGATTGAGGAGAAGAAACAGATAAAGAATGGGGTTGTGCCTCAGGAAGATTATGAGACACATCAAAAGAGGAAGATGAAGGCTCCACCAAATTTGCATTTGGCTTTGCAAGTTGTGTGTGCGTACCCTGTGCAATATGTGTAACCTTCTTTCTCCTTTTGTATGGCTATATTGTTTTGTGACCCTTATCCCCATCTGATGGTCCTGGTTCAGACCTCTTTTCAATAGTTACACCTTTTTGAGAAGATGCACCTAGGGATGTGTTTAATTCCTTTACTACAACCTCAATCTGTTGGGAGATTGGGCTGGAGGCTGGCTGGTTTCTCTTAATCTCACTCTCCTTATTCTTCTGGCTTTTTTTATGTTGGCCAGTTCCCTCACCCTCAACCACCACCTTCACACTCCCCTCAGTGGTTTTCCTTTTCTTAGATTTTGCAACAGTAGTCTTTTAAGAAACTACTGAGGTGGATTGTTTAGATTTGGGTTTTGAAGGTTGTGCAACTTGGGTAGGAGGGATGGGGGCATTTCCATCTCCCTCCATTGTTGCAGAAGGCAAAGAAATTTGAGATTTTGAAGAAGAATGTAAAAGATTGAGATTTTGAAGATATACCTGCACAAGAGGAGGATAAATGAGGCACAACTTAGGGTGTAAGTTGATTTTCACAAGATCCTTGAAGACCCTCTTGTTTTGCATCCATGGCTCCAAGGACTCCATATCTGCACTTATCTCATATTCTCCAATAGAGGCATTAATAATCATCATGAAAAATCTGGCAAAATAAATATTATTTTTCCTAGATGACTTGGTTCCTAACTTGGCAGTTAATTCATTTAGGAGTAATGTGCCAAAATCAAAATATTTATCAAATAGGACAGAATAAGCAATTTCTTGCATACTAGTTGTAATTGCATCAAAATTACTTATTTTTCCAGAAAATACTTTAATTATGGCATCAAAGAAATAACTCCATTCTTTCCTAAGATTTTTCCTAACAACTTCTCCTAATCCAATTTCAGCATTTGCATAATTAACGGATTCTAACATATCCCTAATTTCATTTTCAGTGGGTGGTTTATCACAGTTATTTGCAGGTAATCCTAAACATTCAGATAACAAAGTACTAGTAATTGTATAGGTATTACCTCTGCAAGAGTAAGAAATTACCTTCCCATCTGGTGATACTTCTGCAGAGTTCCACAGTTCCTCAACAAATGAACACACGATTGTTGGCGCTTCGCTGAGAGCTTTGGACACTTTGCAGTCTCCTAGGAATCGCATCAATGGATGAAAGTCCACAGGAGCATCATTCACCGTTAGACATGCTGTGAAGTTGTTCTGCTCGTAGATGAACCCAGTGGAAGAGACAATCTTCTTTTGTGGTGCCATTTTTCAGTTGATATTCAAGAAATTAAAGAGAACTTGAAAGTAATTAAGAGAATTCGTGAGAATTAGAGAGAATTAGCTTTAGAGAGAGAGAGACAGAGATGAATAGATTAGAGTTAGAAAGTAAAATAGCATGTAAGAATGAATTTTTAATTGCAACTGCTATTTATATTTTCTAGTATTAAAAAGACTTGAAAAGACCTTTTTAATTAGGGAGATAACCGTTGATGTATAAAAGACTGTAGTTGATTACCCTTGATAGTAATTATCCAACGGCTATAATCTGATCAACGGATAAATAAAACTGTATAAATTCTATTACTATCGACTGATATAATAAAGAGTTAATCATTTATCGATCGATCACTAATTACTGGAGTAATTATCTGTCGATAGATAAATATCCATCGATAGGAATAAAATTTATCAGTTGATCAACAAGTAAAGAATTTATCCATCGATTAAACAATTATTGAGGTAATTATCTATCGATAGACAAATATCCATTGATAGAAATAAATATCCATTGATAATTAACACATTTATCAATTGATTACTTGTTTTCAACAGATAATTGTGAACAATGGCTACAATTTAAAGAAAACTTGACAGACATTTCAAGATTGAGCAAAATTAAGCATACCTAACTCACAGACTAATCTGTTAAAGGTAGATTCATCTAGAGGTTTGGTAAAAATGTCTGCAAGTTGTTGTTCACTAGGGACAAAATGTAACTCAACTGTACCATTCATTACATGTTCCCTAATGAAATGATACCTTATGTCAATATGTTTGGTTCTGGAGTGTTGTACAGGATTTTCTGTTATTGCAATGGCACTTGTATTGTCACAGAAAATGGGAATCTTGTTCAAGTTGAACCCATAGTCAAATAGTTGATTCCTCATCCATAATATTTGTGCACAGCAGCTTCCAGCAGCAATGTACTCAGCTTCTGCAGTTGAAGTTGATACTGAGTGTTGCTTTTTACTAAACCATGACACAAGTTTATTTCCTAGAAATTGACAGGTGCCTGTAGTACTTTTCATGTCTATTTTGCAACCTGCATAATCTGCATCTGAGTAGCCTATTAGATTAAAACCAGAATCTCTAGGATACCAAATACCTAAATTTGATGTACCCTTAAGATATCTAAAAAATCTTTTAATAGCTACTAAATGAGATTCTCTAGGATCAGCCTGAAATCTAGCACATAAGCATGTAGAGAACATTATATCTGGTCTGCTAGCAGTTAAATATAAAGGTGAGCCTACCATGCCTCTATAACTTGAGATATCCACCTTAGCTTCTTTGGTGTTTAATTCAAGTTTAGTGGCAGTGGCCATGGGAATTTTTGCAGAAGAACATTCACTTAACTCAAATTTCTTTAACAAATCATGAATGTACTTTGTTTGATTTATAAAAATACCATCCTTAACCTGTTTGACTTGCAACCCAAGAAAGTAGGTAAGCTCTCCCATCATGCTCATTTCATATTTACTCTGCATTAATTTGGCAAACTTCTTGCAAAGTTCCTCATTTATTGATCCAAAAATAATGTCATCCACATAAATTTGTACAAGAATGATAGAGCCATTAACATTCCTACTAAATAGAGTTTTATCAACAGTACCTCTTGTGAAGTGATTCTCAATGAGGAACTGAGATAGAGTATCATACCAGGCCCTTGGTGCTTGCTTCAAGCCATAAAGTGCTATGAGTAAATAGTAGACAAAGTTAGGGAATTTTGGATCTTCAAAACCAGGAGGTTGTTCCACATAGACTTCCTCTTCTAGTACTCCATTCAAAAATGCACTCTTCACATCCATCTGGTAGACTTTGAAATTAGCATGTGCAGCATAAGCCAGAAAGATTCTGATTGCTTCTAACCTTGCAACTGGTGCAAATGTTTCATCAAAATCAATTCCTTCTTCTTGTGAATAACCCTTTGCTACAAGCCTTGCTTTGTTCCTAGTCACAATACCAGTTTCATCCATTTTGTTTCTGAATACCCATTTTGTACCAATTACTGCTCTATCTTTTGGTCTGGGCACCAGCTTCCATACTTTATTTCTTTCAAATTGATTCAGTTCTTCCTACATAGCTAGAACCCAATCAGGATCCATAATAACATTTTCAATTCTTTTGGGTTCTTCTTGAGATAGAAAACTGCTATACAGACACTCATTTTGAGTAGCACTTCTTGTCTTGACACCTTCTTCTGCATTTCCAATGATCAGTTCAAATGGATGGCTTCTTGTCCATTTTCTTTGAGGAGGCAAATTTTGCCTTGATGATGAAGCTTCATGATCATTTGTATTGAATTCAAATTGATTTGAATTTGTCGATTGATTCTGAAACCCTCCCCCTGTGTTGGATACCCTTGTTGTAGAGTGTTGATTATCCATTGAAGAGTTACCAGTTGATGCATTATCAGTTGATGGAATTTTTTCAACTGATAAATTATCCATTGATGCAGTAACATCAACTGCTATTGGGTTTCTGAAAACTTGAGGTTTTATAATTTCTACCTCTTCATCATCATTTACATCATTTGATTCATTCTCAAAGTGCAGTATGTCATGATTTCCTTCATCAAACAAGCCTTGAATCTTTTTATCATCAAATACTACATGTACAGATTCCATAACAATGTGTAGTCTGAGATTGTAGACCCTATAGGCTATGCCTGATAGTGCATACCCAATAAATATAGCTTCATCAGCCTTGGCTTCAAACTTTCCTAGGTTTTCACCTTGATTTCTTAGCACATAGCACTTGCAGCCAAAAACATGAAGAAACCCCACTTTTGGCTTTTTGTCTTTCTTGATCAATTGATAAGGTGTCTTCCCTTGAGCTTTATTTACTAGGGAGATGTTTTGAATGAAACATGCTGTATTTATGGCCTCAGCCCAGAAATATGTTGGAAGTTTGGCATCCTCCAACATGGTTCTAGCTGCTTCAATCAATGTCCTATTTTTCCTTTCAACTACCCCATTTTATTGAGGTGTTCTAGGTGCAGAGAATGTGTGTATGATTCCTTTTGATTCACAGAACTCTTTCATTGTGGAATTTTTGAATTCTGTCCCATTGTCACTCCTTATCTTCTTTACATCCAATTCAAGGTTTTTCTCAATTTCTCTTATGTGCTTAATAATGAGATGACTAGCTTCATCCTTTGAATGTAGAAAATAAGTCCATGAGAATCTTGAAAAATCATCCACAATAACTAGAGCATACTTCTTCTTTGCAATAGACATGATATTTACAGGACCAAACAAATCCAAATGTAGTAACTCAAGTGGCTTTTCAATTGATGATTCCAATTTTGACTTAAATGATGCCTTCCTTTGCTTTCCTTTCTGACAGGCATCACAAAGTCCATCCTTGACAAATTCCATTTGTGGTAAACCTCTCACTTGATTTTTCTTGACCAGTAAATTTATGGCTTTGAAATTCAAGTGAGCAAATTTCTTATGCCACAGCCAACTTTCATTTGTACTTGCCTTAGAGAGAAGACAAGTCATTGAATCTGCACTTGTTGAATTGAAGTCAGCTATGTATACATTTCCTTTTCTGTTCCCAGTCATAACTAGGCTTCCATCTTCCTTGTTGGAAATTATGCATGCTTCTGTTGTGAAACAAACTTTATTTCCATTGTCACATAGTTGACTTATGCTTAGCAAGTTATGTCTCAAGCCATCAACTAATGCAACTGGTTCAATGATGACAATCTCTTTTGAAATCAAGCCATATCCCATGGTGTACCCTTTGCTGTCATCTCCAAAAGTTACTCCAGGGCCAGTTTTCTCCTCAAACTTTGTGAGCAGGGATTTATCTCCAGTCATATGTCTTGAACACCCACTGTCCAAGTACCAAAGATTTCTTCTTTTTCCCTGCACACAGTCAAAACAGATCAAGTTGATTTTGGTACCCAAGTTGCCTTGGGTCCTTTCTTATTAGTTGCTATCTTTGGCTTGGTTTCCAAATTTTGTACCTTTGGTTTAGGTGGTTTTACTTCCACTTCAACCTTAGGTTTTGGTTTCCTTACCTCAGACTTCTCAGTGCCAATATTTGGAATGCCTATGCTTGCAGAATTGGAAAGATTTGATGTATGAAGATTATTAAGCATATTCCATTGCATGGCAGGCATATTCATGTTGGCAAATGCAAGATATGGATTAAACATATAAGGCATTGAAGCATACTGAGCATGAATAGCATGAGAATCAACTAAATGAGGAAGAACAGAATTGGTATACATGTTAGGTACAGCAGGTACATTTGTTGCTGTAGGCATGGTGAGTTTACATTGCATAGATAAATGATTTTTACTACCACACTTAGCACATACTTTCCTAGGAGCATATTTGTCAGGTGTGTAGTTGTTGTGCTTGTTTATGCCTACTTTACCATTTCTATTTTTCTTCTTCTTTTCATTTGGCTGAATGTTAGGTTCTATCTTTTCCAATTTTTCTTTCAACTGATTTTTAGATAAGAATCCTATATTAGCCTGTTCAACTTTGATTTGAGATCCAGAGGAGCTACTTTCTTTAACAAATTTAACAGGTCTGTTAAGCTTGGTTTTGATAACACATTTCTTAGCAGTTGATGATTCCTCAATCGATGGATAATTATCCGTTGGAATAGCATTATCAATCGATGGATAATTCTTATCAGTTGATTCAGAATTAGCAATCGATTGCTTCTTTTCCAAGGATTGATCTTCATCAATGGCTATTTTCTCAAGAGTTTCAGACAACATGGTGAAAGAGTTTGTTCCATGAATGTCATTCATCTTCTTACTGGCTTTACTTGACCTGTTCCACTTATCAATGGTTCTTAGTTCATCTTCTAATTTTTCTTTTAACTTCTCTATTTCCTTTTTACTCTCAACTAGCTCATTTCTAGCATCTTTGTTTTCCATCTTGAGTCTGTCCAATTGCACTAGCTCACTCTCTAGGAAATTGTTTCTTTCAGTGAGAGTTTCTAATGTTAATTTGAGCCTAGTGTTCTCTTTGTTCAAAGACTTAAGAGTGACATGCAAATTATACAATTCATTAGACATTTCATTAATAGTAATATTGCATTCATCCTTGGACAACTCAGATAGATTTGTAGAAATTACCTGATTGCTAGATGAACTAGCTTCCTGGTCATCTTGATTAGCCATTAGTGCAAGGTTGATGTGTTCTTCTTCTTCTTCAGAATCCTCCTCAGCAGCCCAGTCCTTTTCTTCTGTCACAAAAGCCTTCTCTCTTTGTTTAAGCAGGTCAAAGTACTTCTTCTTATAGTCAATACCATCACTGGACTTTGACCTCTTTTCCATTTTAGGCTTTCTGCATTCACTTGAAAAGTGACCAACCGATCCACAGTTGAAGCATCTGAATTGACTCCTGTCAACAAGATTTTTGCTTTGTTGAGTGTCTCTCCTGAACTGTGATCCAGGCCTTTGCATTGGATTCCTTTTGAACTTGAGTTTAGAAAATTTTCTTGATAGAAAAGCTAAATGCTCATCTATTTCATCCATTTCATCTTTGATGAGTGACTCATCATTGTCACAAAGTTCTTTTCCTTTACTAGTAGAAGATTCATCATATCTAACATGATTTGCACCATTGCCATGACCTTCTTTCTTCCCTTCTTTGAAATCAGCATCTTCATCTGTTTCTGCAACTTGCTTATCCTTGACCACCAAAGCAATGGACTTTTCTCTCTTCTGACTTTTCTCAATTTCCTCATCTTGTTGTAGCTCCAACTCATAGGTTTTCAAGATGCCATACAGCTTATCCAAGGTATAATCTTTAAAGTCAGGAGATTGTCTTATAGAAACAGTCATTGGTTTCCATTCTTTGGGTAAGGACCTCAAGAATTTGAGGTTGGTGTCCTCAACAGCATAAACTCTTCCATATAGTTTAAGCTCATTTAATAGCTTTTGAAACCTACTATATGTATCATTTATTGTTTCACCACTCTTGAAGTGAAAGGCCTCATACTTTTGAATCAAGAGTTGCATCTTGTTCTTTCTTACTTGCTCAGTGCCTTCACAGAGGGTTTGAAGAGTGTCCCAGACTTCTTTGGAGGTTGTACAACTGATGACATTGTCAAACATGTCCTTGTCAAGACCATTAAACAAGATGTTCATAGCCTTTTTGTCCTTGTGCACTTCCTTCTCATCTTCATCTGTATACTCACTCACAGATTTAGGAATGAGTTTGTCTGGTGCTTGAGTACCATCTGCATTTATACTTGTAACTATTTTCATAGGCACATGTGGACCTTTCTCTATGCAATGAACATAGGAAGGATCAATAGATAGAAGATGCAGGTGCATTTTTACTTTCCAGGGAAAATACTCATCTTTCTCTAGAACTGGAATCTTAACTCCTGTGTCTCTTTGACCCATTCTTGATGTACTTTTGGATCTTGACTTTCTGTTAGTTGAAAGTTGGCTCTGATACCAATTGTTAATCGCCCTTAAGTACACTAAGTTTGGAGAAGGGGGGTTGAATACAAACTTAAGAATTAAGTGAAAATTCTTGCGGATTTAAGTTTGTTCAAAGAGAGTGTTTATTTAAGACTGATGTAACTAAGAACTAGAAATTAAAGTATTGAAGACAAAACTCAGCAAGGTTAAAAATTACTAGTGGATTGATTTTCCACTAGTGTGTTTTTGCTTTCAATAGATCTTAGTAAGAATACCAAGCTGCTTACAAAGTTGAATTTGGAACTCAGAAAAGCATTACAAGATCTGCCTATTTTACTTTGCTTTTCTTGAGTTCTTGAAAACTATTGCCTTCACTTTGCTACTGTGTTTTTCTAACTGCTATATAGAAAAACTACATCTCTAGTTTTCCATCGATAGCTAACAATATAATATTACAATTTATATTGTTTACATGAAAATAGAAACTAGCTACTTTTCACAGCCTTCCTTTTTGAACTGACTAGTCCTGGAGATATCTTTGTCTTGATATATTCCTTGGATGCTGTGTTGCCTTGAAAGTCTTCACAATCCTGACAGGACTGTCTTCCAATGATTCAGTTTCTGCACTGTTCCCGTAATTCTTGGCTTTGGCTAAATAGGGAAACTTTAATCAACTGATAAATGCTGTTAAGCTTATCAGTTGATCCTCCTTTGCTTATCCATCGATGGATAGGATATCTGTTGATCGGTTGATGTGTCGATAGATAATTGAGTTATCCATCGACTCATTATCCATTGATGGTTCTTTATCAATTGATGATTGGTATCCGTTGATAGCCTTCATCCGTTGAGTAGTGTCTTCATCCATCGACTTCAATATCAGTTGATCACTTCACTTGTGAGAATTCTGACTTGGGATATTAATAGTTGATCAGCCATTCATCACATCTGTTGAGAAGCTAAAGATTGAAGTCAGTAAAATCAGTCGACTACTTCATAGCATCCATCGAGGCAATACAATCAATTGATAATGAAATTTGAATCAAATGTTACAATCCAGTTTATTAGTTGATAAACAAGCTTCAACTGATAACTTGTTTTCTAGTCAATGGATATTTATAAGTCATATCCATCGACTAGTTACAAAGAAATTTTAAGTCCCTATTGTAATTCTAAGAAATTTGTTATCATCAAAACTTATAATTCCTAACACCATACAGTGTCTCAAGTGGAAGCCATGTTAAATCTCTTCCTTCTCTTATTGCAGAAATTTTATGCTCCAGGTGCTCTAGGAGAGTTAACAAGAACTTCATGTTCTTCTCCTTTGTTTCATAATGTTTCCCGTGAAGTTGAAGATCATTGATCAGTTTATTGAACCTCTCAAATATTTCAGTTATGCCCTCATTAGGTTTTGACATGAATGCTTCATACTGAGAAACAAGAAGCTGCCTCTGATTTTCCCTTACTTCCTCAGTTCCCTCACACAGAATTTCTATTGTCTCCCATATGTGTTTGGCAGATGTGCAATTTACAATATTGTTGTACATCACAAGATCCAGTGACTCAATTAATATTAGCATTAAGCTGTTGTCAAGAGACACCTTTTCCTTCTCTGAATCTGTGTACTGAGATGGATCTTTGGGTATCCATGTTGCAGGAATAACTTCAGACCCACTAGTAGTTTCAGGAACTAGAGTTACTGACATGAAAGGACCATTCTTTAATATTTCTAGATATATGGGGTTTGCAGCCTTTATGAACATTAACATCTTCCTCTTCCATAGGTTGTAATTTTCTCTGTCAAATGTAGGAATCTTTATGCTGCTTAGCTTTTGAGAACTCATCTTGATCTTTCGTCTGTATGTATGTGTACAGCCTGCTCTGATACCACTTGTTAGGAATTATGAGTTTAGAAGTTTACAGAGGGGGGGGGTGAATGTATACTTCAACCTTTTCTTTTTCTTCTTCTTCTCTTTGATGAACTTAAGAAAGGTAGATGAACTGTGATTCTATGAATGAATTTTAAACAGGTTAAGTGTTTATCAAAACATAGAGCATGAAAATGAACACAGGATGTAACTTTCAATCTAATTGTATTAGAAAGAATCTTTGCTACAATCTGAAATTCAAATTGAATTTCAGCTTCTTGTTCTAGGAAGATTATAATTGTAAAATTACTCAAGACACTATCAAATGTGGCTGTGCATTAACTATATAGACAACATGTCATGTGCACATGCTCACATAAGATAGATTAGCTATAACTAGAAATAGACAAGACATGCTTTACATTTGACCGATATCTATTTCTAGCTAACACACTACTGTGACAGTCTGCTACATCTAGCCTTATACCTTCTGTCATTTGTCTTGACTGACTTCCCAGCTTCATTGTAGACTTGTCTCTATCTTTGCAGGCTTGACTTATCCTGTAAAAATTGAGCTGCAAATTATTTGTCTTGTTCTACTGCAATTCTCCTTGAAAATAGCTCCTTGGTGCAGTCGAGTATTCTGTTTGAATTAATTCGAGAAGTCACAGATATTGACTTCTCGATTGAGTACTGGCTGTGACAACTCGATTGATCTTTAAATGATTGACTTCTCGAATGACTAGACTTCTCTATCGCATACTCTATTTGATGACTTCTCGATTAGGCTAGACTTCTCGAATGTACACTTGAAATTGTGACTTCTCGAATGCCTCAGCTTTACCACTTCTCGAATGATCCTTTTGCTAACTTCTCGAATTGATTTACTTTTCTCACTTCTCGAATGATTCATAATTAACACTACTCGAATAACTTCAATACTTGACTTGTCGAATGTCTGACTTCTCGATCGAGTACTGAGCAGTTGAGTGTGTTTTGAGACTTCTCGAAATGTTTCCACAGTTCTGACTTCTCGAATAGTAGACTTCTCGACTGAGCAATTGCCTTAGTAGTTTTCTCAGATTGTTTTCCTTATTTCTTCACAAGTATTCTTTGTCTTGTTTCATGATTCAAATTGAATCTTCTAACACACTTTATTTTTAACTTCATTTACAATTAACAGACAAACTGAGTAGACTTCTAACTGCAATTTTACACAATGATATCTGAGTCACTAAACTATTACAG
Organism: Oenanthe sinensis; assembly: GCA_028671895.1. Lineage (NCBI taxonomy): Eukaryota > Viridiplantae > Streptophyta > Magnoliopsida > Apiales > Apiaceae > Oenanthe > Oenanthe sinensis. The sequence continues at coordinate 27,999,687 of CM053806.1, forward strand.
AAGTACAAACTATGTTACAGCAAGATAGATAATTACATAGGCTAGTGTTGATTTAAGTCCAACAGAGTTATATGTAAAATATATATTTTTTAAAATTAAATTATAATTATATCATAATTGCATAAAAAATTCGTATAAAAAGAAAACTTACAAATGATAAAAAGAGTTGTATAAAAAGAGGACTTAACGGACGGACGACCAATTGACCAAACTTTTTATTTTTCTTTAAATTTAATTAACAATTTTTTATTAATAAAAAGAGTTACAAATATATTAGAAATATTTTAATTAAAAATTAAATATAAGAGTATATTTTAATGTAGATAAAATATAATATAATTTTAATATTCAAAAAATTTAATAATAAATTTGTAATTTTAAATAATTAAAGTATTTGAGCGATGAGGAAAATTGAAACATATTAGTAGATTGTGAGTACAACTATATATTTTAATTAAAAGAGAAGTTTTTTTTAAATAATATAATATAAAATTGTAGATAATATAGATATAACATAGTGATAAATTTTTATTAATATTAATAAAATAATATTATTATTTTAATATTCATAAAATTTAATATTCATATAATATAATTTAAATATAATATAATATTATTTTATCCCTGATGAGTTGTATAAAATGATGAGTTGTATAAAAGGAGGACTATCGGGGGTTAGAGTTGTATATAGGGTGTTGATGTCGGTCTTCTAATTTGAACATACATGTATTGATGAGAACTAGTTGTTCTAGTTTGAGTAAAGTTCTTCTAATTTGAGTAAAACTTATGTTTTGATAAATAATAAAACAGAGAAATAAATGGAAACTAAAAAAAATGCATACTATTTATCATAAACTTTAATGATATATTAAATAAAAATTATAGGATAAACTTTAATGATATATTATATAAAAATTATATGATAAGTACATTTCGTAAAAAAATATAGAATATAATTTAAATATAATATAATATTATTCTATCTTTAATAAAAGGAGGACTACTGGGGTTAGAGTTGTATAAAAAAAGTTCTCTACTATGGTTATAATAAATACTGGCTTATATCCCGTGCGATGCACTGATGATTTTTTTTTAGATTTTTAATATTTTTTAATGATTTGAATTTATTTGTATTTGTATAATAATAATTTAAATTTTATTTAATATTATATGTATATATTTTTATATAATTTATTTGTATTTATATTTTAATAGGATAATTTTTGTTTGTTTTATATAGAGATGTATTTTAGTTAAGAGATTAATGTGAGATATCTTAATTAGAAGATTAATATGAGATTGTATTTTAGTTAGAAGATTAATATTTTAAAATTACGCACAATAATTAATCAACTATCCGTTCTAAATATCGACCGACTATCAAACTTTCAATGTTATCATAAACTTTAATGATATATTAAATTAAAATTATATGATATATTAAATAAAAATTATAGGATAAGTAGGATTCGTAAAATAAAAAATATAGAATATAATTTAAATATAATATAATATTATCCTATGAGTTGTATAAAAGGAGGATTATGAGGTTAAAATTAGATTTTATTAAAATTTAATGGTTAAGATTGTTTTCATGGTTTACTTAAAATTGGACGGCTAAGATCTTTTTTATGCTTCACTCCATATCATAACGACAACCAAAATTATAGATATAGACTAGCTAATATCCCGTGTCGCATGGGTGAATTTTTTTAGTTTTTCAATATTTTTATTTTAATATTTTTTAATAATTTGAATTTGTATAATAATAATTTAAATTTTATTTAATATTATATGTATATATTTTTTATATAATTTATTTGTATTTATATTTTAATATGATAATTTTTGTTTGTTTTGTATAGAGATGTATTTTACTTAGGAGATTAATGTGAGATATTTTAGTTAGAAAATTAATATGAGATTGTATTTTAATTTTAAAATTAGACCCAATAATTAATCAACTATCCGGCCAAATATTGACCGACTACCAAACTTTCAATGTTATCATAAACTTTAATGATATATTAAATTAAAATTATAGGATAAACTTTAATGATATATTAAATAAAAATTATAGGATAAGTAGGATTCGTAAAATAAAAAATATAGAATATAATTTAATATAATATTACCTTATCTGTGATGAGTTGTATAAAAGGAGAATTACCGTTGTTAGAGTTGTATGTATGATTATATTCTTTTTAAATTTAGATTTTATTAAAATTCAATGGTTAAGATTGTTTCTTTGGTTCACTTAAAATAAATGACTAAGATCATTTCTATGGTTTACCAAGTAAATACCAATGACCAAAACTTTTAATTTTTAGGTTTTAATAATATAGTATAGTATAGATATGAGATTATTGTGATATATTTTAGTTAGAAGATTAATATGAGATTGTATTTTAGTTAGAAGATTAATATTTTAAAATTAGGCCCAATAATTAATCAACTATCCTACCCAAATATCACTACCAAACTTTCAATGTTATCATAAATTTTAATGATATATTAAATTAAAATTATAGGATAAACTTTAATAATATATTAAATAAAAATTATAGGATAAGTAGGATTTGTAAAATAAAAAATGTGGAATATAATTTAAATATAATATTATCCTATATGTGATGAGTTGTATAAAAGCAGGACTACAGAGTCAGAGTTGTATGTATGATTATATTATTTTTAAAATTAGATTTTATTAAAATTCACTGGTTAAAATTGTTTGTATGGTTAAGATCTTTTATATAGTTGACTCAGTACCATACGGACGATCAAAACTTTTAGCCTTTCAGTTATAATAATATACTAGCTTATATCCCGTGCGATGCACGGATGAATTTTTTTAGTTTTTTAATATTTTTATTTTAATATTTTTTAATGATTTGAATTTATTTGTATTTATATTTTAATAGGATAATTTTTATTTGTTTTGTATAGAGATGTATTTTACTTAGGAGATTAATGTGAGATATTTTAGTTTAAAGATTAATATGAGATTGTATTTTAGTTAGAAGATTAATATTTTAAAATTAGGCCCAATAATTAATCAATTATCGGGCTCAAAAATCGACCGACTACCAAACTTTCAATGTTATAATAAATTTTAATGATATATTAAATTAAAATTATAGGATAAACTTTAATAATATATTAAATAAAAATTATAGGATAAGTGAGATTTGAAAAACAAAAAATATAGAATATAATTTAAATATAATATAATATTATCATATCAACGAAATTATATTTTTACATAAAAATAATGTTTATATTTTTTAGAATTATAATGTTTATGAGTTGTTTGCATAAAATGAGGACTACTGGTGTTAGAATTGTATGTATGATTATATTCTTTTAAAATTATATTTTATTAAAATTTAACGGTTAAGATTGTTTTTATCGTTCACTTAAAATTGGACGTTCAAGATCTTTTCTATGGTATTTTAAAATTATATTTTATTAAAATTCAACGGTTAAGATTGTTTTTATGGTTCACTTAAAAATGGACGGTCAAGATCTTTTCTATGGTTTACCGAGTACCATACCGACGACCAAAACTTTTAATTTTTGGGCTTTAATAATATAATATAGTATATATATATATATAATAATAATACATAGTAGAGAATTATATATTAGAGATAGAGTAGTAGGATAGATATAGACCCCGTTTGGCTACCATTATAAGCAGCTTATAAGCTGAAAAAATCGATATATATGTATTTTTTCTGAAAATAAGTAATTTATTTTCAAATTTGCAAATAAGATTTGGTCTTAAATTTTTAAAATTAATATTAATTTTCAAAAAAAAAATGAAAATACTTTAAAATAAAAAAGTAAAGCTAACCCAAACGCTCCCGCAGAGGAGTCTATTTTTTTTTCTTTTTATATATATATAAAAGTCCGGGCGCCCTCTGTCCTGAAATTCTTCGTCTTGCAATGGATTCTTACACTCCCTTGCTGGAGAGAACTCGAGTTCCTCAACCCTCCATTCAATCACACGCCGTTCTCTCAATCTTCGACAAGTTCAAATCATCTCCGCCGCACCTCATTGACGCCGGAAGAGAAGCAATCAGTCAATGTCTTCTCTCCTCCTCTCCCGCCGTCGTGGACCAGTCCGTAAGGCAAATGTGTCGGCTCGTGGCTGACCACAAATTCAGTTTATCTGATGCTCTTATGGAGCTTCAATTCGCTTTAGAAGAAGCCTCTGATTCGCAGTTTGTTCACTTGTTTGTGAAAGGTTTAGGGTTTCTGGTCCGACTCGGGTTCCGAGATCAGCCTCATTCGTTTCGCTTTTCGGCTTTGAATGCTCATCCTTTTGTTAAGGTTGCCTCGATTTTATTGCTCAGTTTTATTGATGTCGATAATTGAATGCCAAATGAATAATTTTCAACGTGTTAGGGATTCGTGACAATGTAGTTTTAAACTCGATTAATTAATAATCCTGATATAGACTGGTTACTTGTACTACTGGTTATATGGACCAAATTAATGTGACCGGTGATATGTAATTAGTTTGTAGTGGAATGTGATATATATGTTACGTTTTAGTTATATGTGACTGGTGAGTGGTGATATGTAATTAGTTATGTTGCGGTATATATTGTTAGGGATGGATACTAACATTTTTGAATTTTGGCTGGCAGATACTTTCTTGCAGGATAGAGGTTCAATCAGAACTAGTGGAACAAGTGATTTTATTTATGGCGTCGAACAAGAATCTTGGAATGCTTCAAGTTTGTGATTTTCTAAGCCCCTTTTTGAATTTTATGACTGTAAGAATGTCCGATTTCAGTTCCTTTTCTCGAACTTTGTTTTCGTCAATAGCATCTCTTTGCTGTTCATATCCTCTGGAGGCTGTGCCTGTTATGAAGCTACTAATGAGGTGTCTCAGATTTTTTCCTTGCAAGAATGAAGAAGTAAGTACACTTATTGATTCGTCTTTAGAAACTGTTTTTAAGTTTATGTAAGACCTGAATTTTACATGTATAATTGATAGTGCAAATTACATGCTATCTAACTTGCAGCTTATCGACGTGGGATGCTCTTGTGTTACTTTTTGTAGGAAATTTCTAATGTTACTTACTTTCTGGAGCATACGGTGGATATGTTTATTGTGGTTTTGCGGAAGCTGGTTGGGATGGAATTGGTATGCCTTTGGCTATTGCTTTTCATACTTATATTTATCCTACTCTCCTAGAACTTTAGGGTTTTACGTTGGGGTCACTGTAATGCTTGATCATTGTCATCCTTTGCAGCTAGTTCATGAGGTCCAGCTGCGGTGTGTGGAACTTCTTGAAACTATCTTTTCACTGAATACATATCTTTACAAGGGTTCTTGTAGGAGTGAAGCTGTAATTGAAATATCAAGACGTTTAGTAGCCATCCAGAGCGAGCTTGGTTTGAGTTATATACCTGAAATTTCATCAGTGGTTTTATCATTATTTCTTACTCTTGTTCAGGCAGAGTTTGAGCACAAGCAGCTCTCCATACTGAGAATGCTATTGCTGCTCTTTAAATGGAAAGGTGAAAAGGGTATGCTTGGTATCGTTCAATAAGGTTGTGTTCACTCGGAGAGAATCGAATAAGGAAGGAATGGAATGAGAAATTATGAACAAAATTAAGGAGAAAGAAAGGATGTAATTATGTAAAGGAGAATAGCGAACAAACATAAGGGCGTTCAAAATTTTTGTGATAATGTTTGTTGGGAAAATGAGGAAGAAGGTGAATGGAGCATTCCTTCCGAAATTCGCGGGTTAGAGTTCTAGTTTTGATTGTTAGGAAGGATCAAAGAAGGAATGACATTTATAAACATTTGCCCCATAAAAGAGTATTAATCTCATTCCATTCTCTCCTAATTTCATTTCATCTAAGTGAACACAACTTAAGTGTAATCTTTGAAATATAAGTCTGGTCCATATATCATAGAATCGGTGTTCAGTTGGCTGATTAATGTTATATTTTCATGAATTAGAACTTGCAATATATACAGCTGAAAAATGGGCTGATGACACTGGCATTTCATTGCTGTTTTCCACAATGCACAATACCGAGTCCTCCTTAAGGATTGACTCTACATTATAAATATTTATATACACATAATATCCATGTTTTTTGTTTCTATAGACTGTAGAGTCTATAGACCGGAACTAGTAAATTGTCTTTAAGCTGTAAACTCTCATTTGGGGATGAGTTGGATATATTGCACGAACAGAGGTACTTGGGGTAGTCCACCTGGGTTATACATGATTACATGGTCTTTCACTTTTTCTAAAATGTAATTCCTTAACAGATATACAGGAACTTGCAGCTCACACCGTCATGATGCAAAATAGTTGTGCATGAGCTACAAAAAGAACAGATGCTGTATCTCTTAGTGTGTATACTTATTTTATAAAGAAAGTTCTATTTAATCTGTCCGTATAGATTTTTTCTTGAATTTGTCATTGTTGTTACTATTGTAATAATTAATATATCTCCTGCATGATTTTTGATTATGATGTTCATACCGATACCATTCAGGTACGAATTTAAATCACATGCTTGCTTTTGCAGGTAATCTTGTTACTGAATGTTTGGGTGAAGAACTTCTATTCATATTTCCTCTCATGAACCTCATGTCCTCTCCTTCAATATCTGTTAAACAAGCAGCAACAAATTTGCTTTCCATGTTGTATAAGTCCTCAATAAACTTGTTGATTACACAAGCAGAAGGTCAAGGCATGGAAAAGAAAACACCATCTATTAGCACACCTGAGCATATATTTTACAGGCTTCTGCAGCATTTATGGTATCAGGTATAGTGTCATTATGTCATGCTTTATGTATCAGTTGTATATATTACTTAACACTAAACAATTTGTGTGATGTTTTGTATTTTTTAGGATAATTTGTTGTCATATGCTTCATCCGACTTAGTTATTACGAATGGTAAAATTAATGTGAAAGCAACCCATCACTTGTCAAAGAGATGGACTGACATGATGGTGGAGTATGCACTTGGGGTTGTTGAAAGACGGAAGTCTTCCATACCTATTTCCCAGTCTGAGAACATCTTGCTCCAGGGTAGATGCACATTTTATTCTTCTTGATGGTCGTTTTTACTTGAACTGAAGGTTCATGTTGCTGATATTGTTCATGATAGTTCTTTTTGATGGTTACTCTTTTTGGATCTCTTTTTGTTCTTTGTAGAGATGGCACCATATCTCAGTGCAATTATGAGTGTTCTTGTCCTGCATCGGGCCATGGGGGCTTCAGCTGTAGATCTGTTGGCTGTTACTGGCAACATGAACCCTAAACTTGGCGTACCATTGTTACTAGTAATCTTATTCTACAATAACATAATTTCTGCTAAAGATCAATCTATTGACTTCCATCGGATGCTGGTGAGATATTGTTATAAGCTCATTTTACAAGTGACAGTTGTAGGGAAACTGTTTTGCAGTTTTCATCTTGGAAGCTTTTATAACATGATTTTGTTCATCTACGGTGGCAGCTAAAGCTTTTGGGAATACTTCCATCACTTGCTTCACATCCTGCAATGATACCACTAGTTGTTCAAACTATATTGCCTATGCTTCAGGATGACACAAAACCGTAAGTTCTTTTCATAATTATTAGACATAAACATTTGTGATGTATACTGCTATCTTATGCTCATTGATATCTTTTGCACCCATCCACTACTTAGACCTTCTCGATAGGGACAAAGACGAAAGTTAATGAACTTATGACTATAACTCAGCTGATATATTGCTGGTGAGTTTACTGCATCACACGGCCTAGCTGCTTTATACAATTTTTATAATTTTATACCACTTTCAATCATACCATATATATGTACAGATATATTATGCCAATTACTCATCTTCTTTTGGACTTAATTTACTTTGTGATATAACAAGCATCTAACAAGCATCTAACAAGATTCTTTTTCCTCCTTGTGCCTTTCTGCAACTGCTCAAAAAATTTAAAAAGATAGTTCAAAATTCTTAATTTTTTTAAAAAAATCTCCATAGTTTTCATTTCCTTCCAAATTCTCAAGATTATTCTCAAAAGTTGGGTGTCTTAATTGAAATAACCTTTAAATTATAAACTTTTTTCAGTTAACACCTTTACAGGAGTGGTATTACAGTCCTTTCTAGTTTCTCCTAGCTCTACCTTTTCAAGTCCAACCTCCTCCCTTACTCCATCTTTCATGTCTCTTCTGAAGGCCTTTATACATAGGACTATATGCCTTTTTCATCAGCAAAAATCTGATAACTGTGATTTTTGAATAGCAGTTAGAGATCGCTGGAGGGTTAGAACTCTTTGTGATTCTGTCATTTTTCCTCTTAAAATATCTTATTTGAGTTACTCTTTCTGTGAGTTTAAATATACTGACCATTCATCTGACTCCGATTTTCATGTCATTTACAGCCTTGGTTTCTTATATTCTATTTTTGTGCATTGCAACTTATATAGAGATTTACAGAGAAAGGATCTAATGGAATAAATCTTCCTATTTTATTACTACAGTTTTTTCAGTGAGCTGTACGAGTTATAACACAAAATAAAGGTAGTCCAACAATTATAACATGGACCCTACTGGGCTTAAGCAACAAGCCATGATGCTTCTTTATCAACTTTTTTGTTATTGTTATCTCTATCCTAGCAGCCTTTGTTGATGGGAGCAAATCGCATAGAAATGAACAATGTACTATTTGTTCAGATATTGGCATAAGTATATTTGTCAGCTGTGGATGTTTAACTACATCCTGCATTTTTCTTTTTTGGTGATAATTATCATAACATATGCATTCATTTGAGAAGCTCTACTACTTGCTAGTGTCATTAATTTATTTGATTGCATCATATATATTATAACATTATTTCATCATGTGAGGTGCTATCACTTAAGTTTTTTTTTATTTTCTGTATGTTTTTTAAGTACGCTCTACGCTACTGCCACACGTGTACTTTGCAAGACATGGGAGATCAATGATCGTGTATTCGGGAGTTTGCAGGTGGATTCTTATTGCTCCATATCTAATTCCTTATGTGTTATGAAGACTTCTATTACTTGCATGGTGGAGCTAGGTGCTTGAGGCAGGGACAAGCATCTAGCCACTCAAGTTGTTTTCAGTTCTATCTTGCATTTGTGCTATTCTAGTGTTAAACTGAGCATTATATTTAACATACGGAATCTTGATTTTATTTTGAAAAATACTAGAAAGATAATCCAAAAAATACATAAATTACATTTATTCGAGAAGCTCAAAATCTTTAACTTTTTTCCGTGGATAAAGACTGGTTTGCCTAGGAAGGGCTGCGCTTTATCAAAGTTTAAGAGGTTGCTAGGCAGAAATAAGAAGAATGCCAACACAGTATCAAAAATCCCTTTATTTTAACTGGTATACATTGTTAATTGCTACTGGGTTCTTTGCAATATTGATGATCAGAACATGTTGTATTCCAAAAACAAAAAATAGAAAGAAATGATAGAGAAGATTGCATCAGGCTGTATTAGAAAACATAGACATTCTGCTTAGTTTTTTAATATTGCATATGTTTTCCCTGTAACTTTGACGCAGCTGTAGTGATTCTTTCATATCATTTCTTTATGAATCCATCAAGTATTTAGTGAGTTACATCGGAATTCTAGCGCTAAATGAATTGAGATTGTCACCTTTTACTTATAGTGTTTTATCTTTTGTACTTCCTATTCAGTTTAATGTATAAAATAATCAGTCTGAAACGGACTGATGGTATATGGTATAATCAATTTTTTGTGTGTAATTTGTTAGTACTATTATTTCTTTTATGCTCTTCAGTAAAAAAATAAAATAGTTTCAACTTTCAAGTATTACACATCTAAGTAGTGGAAGACATTAATTTATGTTTTCTTGCATACTGTCATTGTATTTGTAATTATTTTGTTTGTTAATGATAAAATACTATAAATTCTTATAAGTTACAACTTAATGCTGGTTCTGGATTATGCTATATGCTAATCAGATTATTAATACAAGTGTACATTTTTGGTACATAGTTCGTCAGTTAATCAACTATACAATTAATTTAAAGGAAAAGTTGCTACTATGAGGGATTGGATTCATGATTCACATGCTGCTATGTCTTAAATGTATAACCACAATATAATTGTTTCTTTGCTTCTCATCAAAGACTCTTGGATTGGTTACTCTAGATTGCGAACCCAAAGTGTTCTGTTGCAATGGTGGAGCTACTATCATCTCCAACTTTAAGAATTCCTGTACAAAAAGTCCATGCTTTTCGTTTGATAGAGACAAGCTAGTGTATTATTTTTTCTGTATAAAAGCCTATTATGTTACATTTTCTTATTTAATAATTCATATAATTTGACTAGGCATTCTGTCTCCAATAGATGGCTTAATATATTTTTGAAAAGGATAGCTGAGATTCATTATAATGATGCATACTTGCATACTGCCAAGTAATTTGATTCTGAAATTAAAACACACAAGATCTACTTTGTGGCTTTACTTCAGGGTTGCCTCTTAATATATGATATATCTTGCTTTTATTCTTTTGTAAGCGATCTGTTTCATCATTCTTGAGATGTTTTATCTGTTATTCTGATAATTGTTTACATTATTAGAGTGTGTTACTCCCAAAAAGATTTATCCAGTATGCATCTGAAAGAGATATATGTATAAGCATGGCAATTTCTATACGAGATGTTTGCAAGAGAGATCCTGATAGAGGTGTGGACCTTATCCTTTCTGTTTCGGTGGGTAAATATGTCATTTTAGTTATTTACACTTGTCTTTTCTTTAGACTGTGACAGGTGATGCCATTCCAGTTCTTCTGATTTTCATATCTGTACTAACAGGCTTGCATTGAGAGCCGTGATCCTTCTATTCACACTATTGGTCTTCTAAGTCTTGCCCATCTTTGTGAAGCTGATGTAATCGGTATAATATTACATACTCTTATAGGTTTACTCTCCTGCTCTTGAAGGAATTGGTCCTTACCTCATTACTAACTTGTTATGTACAGGTAAAAGCAGTTCGGACACATGAAGAAAATAATGATTATCTGAAATAGATTTAAAATGCCATGTCTTTAGTTAGTTCTAATAATCTGTTGGTGCGTGAGTGTCAACTAAAATGTATAGAGTATGCTCAAATGTTTTGACTCAAATGCTCTTCTTAGCTGTTAGAAATAATTTCTGAACTTTTTATTATACTTTGATCTGCTTTAATTTACCTGACTAACTATGCTTGATAGCTTTAAATTACTCATAGTTTTTACTTGATGTGATGGACATGGAACTGTAAAATTAAAATTTTGACAATGTCATATATAGAAGCTTCTGCATCTTCAGGTCATTTCAAGCTACTAGTTACTATTTCTATAAAATTTGTCTGTTTATGTGTAATGATTTCCTTTCAATTGTTGTATCTTCCTCTTTTTTTGGAGGGAGTAGAAGTATTATGAAGCTTCTTGTCGCCTCACTGTGTAGCCCTAGCTTTTAGGTTCAGCATAGAACTTTAGAGTTATTTTTCTTGGGCTGAATGAAGTGGCTTTACAATATTCAACTTAATTTATTAAATCCGAATCGAGCTTTATTATTAATTATGTTTGGTCCTTTTTTCTGTTTATCCAGATTTTTATACTGCTTGGGGTGTTATAAGAAAGCATTTGTTCAACTACTTGGAAGATCCTGTTATATGTCACGGGTAAGCATTATGTCTACGACATGTATGTACTTATTAGAATATACTTCCTTACTTTTGTAGTTAAAAAATTGGATCTCTCAAAAGTAGTATTAATTCTTAGTTAGCCACTTCTTTTGTTATTGCAACAAAATTTCATTAGAATCCTATTAGAATTTGTATGTTCAAAAAGGTATCTTAATAATTATATATATAAATTTACCTTCTCCCCATCACATTAATATTCTCAGTTTATTAAAAGTCGAAAAGGTATCTTAATAGTAAATAGTACTCCCTCCAATTTTAACTAATGTTTGACTTTTTGACACGTATATTGAGGTATAAAAAAATTACACTTATATATAATTTTTATTTATAATATTGCTATACATGCGTGATATAATGTCAAAAATAGTTAAAATGGAACCTGAGGTAATACAACTTTTAGTTACTATCATGTATTTGTATAATTATATATATAATATCTAATAATAATATTACACTAGAATCTTAATACAGTTACAAACAAATATTATGATCATATTTATATTTTATTTCAAAATATTATTAGAATTTGCAAGTTCAATTAAAAAGTTAATTATCGCATAGCTCGTTACGGTTTGCAAATTTAAATTATATATTAATATTTCCTAAAACCGTAACTTTATTTTAAACCAATCTTATGTCTTCATTAACACCATTCTAACTACAATTATGTGGTCAACCAATAGAATCCGTACACATTATTCAGAAATTGATGCCATAATGATGAAATTTTAAATCTTCTTGGAAATCGAAATGTTTGGAGACAACAAAATCAACATGTTTGTCACGTCAACTTTTAATTTGTCGTCACATTTGGACTCGGCAATTTGATGAATTTTCTCTATATTTTATGCATTATAAATTCGTTGAAATTCATTACTTTTGAATTATGATCAATCAGATAGTAAAAACATTTACTGCCTATTGTATTAGATGCATGCATGCTACTCAAATCATGACGCCTAACTCAAGGGACTGGGTCGTGTGGAATGAATTGGGGAAAATATGGATGTAACAAAATTTGATGGAACAGTAACAAAACTCAAAAGTGAGGGAGTGCGACTTTGCAATGATAAAGTTTGTAAGGAGAATGAATCATGTCTTCATATTAATGGGTTTGAGCTTTAGTTTAGATTGTTAGAATTTAAATAGAAGATGAATAAAATTGTACATATTTACCCTGAAATTGGTACAATTTCATCGCATGATCTCCCAATTTAAAAGAGGCCAACCATACACAACAGTAGATATTATACCTATTGTGGAATCCAAATAAAATATTACTGAACAAGGCAAATTAATATAATCTCAAACCATTAATGATGTTACTTGATTCTTAAATTGCACAAAAAGTCGGATGCGGACATGACACCAATTCTCTATTGCTATCTCAATTCACTAAATCCCTTTCAATGGGAGGAGTTTCTCCTGCTCGCTTTTGCCTATATTTTCCCAGTTGGCATATATACCACGAGCTTAGATCTCCATAAAGTATACTTTTAACACTGAAATTGGAACCAACAAATAGTACTTAAAATTGACAACGAATGGATCTTTTGTAACAAATTTGGCGTGCCAGTATAAAAATTTGAAGGCATTATGGGTTTGAGAGGGCCGCCTAAGTCCTTTCAAGGGGTGAAAACTATGAATATGAATAGATGGTTATATTGGTCAAGGTAAAATCATGACTTACAGTTTTCTCTATGTAATGTTGAGATTATAGTTTTTTATATACTTTGTGGAATTCAAATGATAGGCATCAAGGTAAATTTGTTTTTCAACTACTTTTCCCTGCAACTTAGCTTATGTATGTAATATATTTCTGAAAATAATATTTTTATAGAACCGTTTAACTTCTAAAGCCTTCCTATTAATCCCTGATTTTATGATATGTTGCTAGAAGGTCCCCTCACTCGAGTGGACCAATTGCTGATTTTGCTGACACTGGAAAAAGTACTTTTGCCCTTCTCTTTTTACAGAATGTTGAAATTATTTATATATTGCATATGAATTTGAAGTATTGAGTTATATTGGCAATTCTACTAAGCATGCATCTAATCTTTTCCTGCCAAACAATCAATTGAGAATAAGTAGCATCTGCATATAGAACGAACACATGTGCCATTGCAGACATATTTTGTGCATCTAGTCACTTGGTCACAAATTATTTAATGCTTCCTTAGCTTATCTCTTCTCCTACGATGTGGTGCAATGGATGCCGCTGCATTCCCTGAAGCAGAAAATGATGTATTGCATAGATTGTGGGAGATTGGAACCACCACACATCCTGCTTGTGAGTTAATGTGGACAAAGGCTCGAGCAGCTGCCTTTGAATCATTGACTCATTACGAGGTAAACAATTACTGTGCTCGTCTAAGGGAAAGTCCAATGCTAAAGCTATAATGACTATAGCCATTGCTGCATTTTGGAACCAAAAAGTGACTTTTGGTGCTAAATACAAGTTCTGCTCCAATGCTTGATTCTGAAATAGAACCAAAAAGCTTTAAATTTAGATAACTTTCTTTTCAATGAACTCTCTTGATTGTGATTTAAAATTTCTCCATTTTTTAGTTGATGATGTGGCAATGATGGCTATAACCATCCTTGGTTCCAGATATAGAACCAATTATCCACTCGTGCATTTTTCGAGTCAACTAGCTATGCATTGGAGTGGTTTTTTTGTAAATTTAGTTCTATATTTTAGCTATAGAACCAAATTTAGCGATGCATTGGACTTGCTCTAAGAAATATTATACTTGTATGTAGATGTTAAAAAGTATTGTATTTTTTGAATTGGCTTTTGTAACATGAAATTACACCTACCTGTGGGCACTTCAACATAATGAAGAACATCATTCTAAATGTTAAATGTATTGACTTTACTCCATGTTCTCTCCATAATGTCTTTCTTGCCTCATTATATTAAATCTGGCTTCCGTCTCTCTTTTCATGGTAGTAAGTTGGAAAAATAGGAAATAGAATTATCATCTCAATGCCAAAATTTAATCGCAATTTCAGTCTGCCAACTCTTTTGATGGTATGATGTCACGAGTATTTCTATTCTTTCTTTGTCAATGGTCTTGCCTCTTTTTGAAGAACTCAACTCTCTCTTTTAGAACATTTGCCTAAATTATTAAAACAGATCCCCTGATTATGGGTACGATGTCACAAGTGTTTGTATTCTTTCGTTTTTAATGTTCTTCCCTCTCTTTGAAGGGCTCAACTCTCTCTTTTAGAAGACTTGCGTAAATTATCAAAACAGCTCCCCATTTATAGAAAAATGAAGGAATTAATCCCATAATCAGAACTATAGATTTTTATTAATCTGTTGAATGACAGCAAAAAGATAATCCCTTCTCCAATATATTCATGAAATAAATCTGTTAGTTATTTAAGAAATAAGAGCTGTATATATAGATAAGCTTAAATAACTCATTTTTACAAGTTGCAAGTTTTTGAAAAATTATCCTCCAATTTTCCCTTAGCCAGTCTCATGGCCAAGAAGTTATATTGATCGGAATCATTAACCAAGTCATGAGCATTGAATGATGGAGTTTCTATGCTATATTTGTTAGCAGCCACTTTATTTTTTCTTCGCCCATGTTCATGCACTCCCACATGAAGATTGTTTCAAGTGAGACATTGATATATCTTATGTCCTTTACCCTCACATCTGAAATAACAATTTGTATTGTTGATTCTCTTTCCTCTACCTCTTGTATTTGTGTTTGGTGGTATCGACGTGTTGGTTGCTGGCTATTTCATTTGTAGTAAAGTTCACATATTCCTCCAGGTCAGGTGTAACCTTAAGAGCATTTTCCATGATATAAGGATTGTATCTCAGCATTTCTTTTCTTTTTATTTTTTATCTGATACCAGATTTGAATATTGCCAAACTAATCCCCAATTATTTTCCATACATTCGAGAGATAACAGTGCCTGATTGGTTTTTCTAAAGAAAACTTAGTGTTACTTTCTGGATTAATTTTGCAACTGAATTTCCTCTTAATAAATTTATATATAACATTTTGCTTCATTAATTATTAAAAACTTCATTTTTTGTTTCATACATGCTATGATTTGTTAGGTATTGCACATTCATAACAGCATTCCAGAATTCAAAGAGAGAAACATGGAGTTGCTTACTGCTGAAACCCATACCGAAGTGCTTAGGGCTATGGAAAAATTTGAAATAAAAGTCATCAAATTTGAGCACCAGTTAAGTATCATTCAACTCGTCATCTTGTAGTCTTCTTCATATGTTCGCCCTGACAAATGAAATCACTAATTTTTTTTTAAAGAAATGTAAGCACTGATGAATTTTATTTTTGTCCAGGACAAGGCAAAGATTAGTAAAGGAGAAACGATTACCTCAAAATAAAATTGAGAAGTTGGTAAATGTATTCCCGCAGCTAAGTTTCAAGCAAGGTATGACTAATTGTTTCATTTCGTTATTTTATATGATACTTTGCAATAGGTGCACACGACCAAGGCTGTTTTTTGGAGTTTTAGACGAGTTGGATGATCAAATAAGTCATATTCAACTTAATGTTTGTGCTTCTTACCACATTTTCAGTGATGCTTATCTTTATTTTTTTTTGGAGAAATATGATTAGATGTGTATCTTCAAAATAATCATTTCAGATATGCATTTATCTTATAGACGCATGCTCTAAATGCGTATTTGATGTGGTAATTGGAGCCGTTGTCGGCGTCTTTCGGTTTTTTGAGCTGTCTGTCGTGAAATTTTGGTATTTTAAGAATTATTTATGTTTATAAAGAAATATTTTTTATGCGTTTAGGATTATTAGAATATAATATGTGATCCTGTTAAGTCAGTATCCTAACGTCTTGAGGTTTTAGGAGAATTGACAATTTAACATGGTATCAGAGCTCGGGGATCTCAAGTTCGATTCCGTGCCACCCCTTATATTCTCATAATAAATTATGGGCACGAGGAAAAGTTATTACCCCAAAGATGGGCGCCCGTGATCCACTCTTTGACCCAAAAATGGCTTTCGAGTGAGGGGGAATGTTAGAATATAATATGATCCTAGTAACTTGGTTTCTTAACACCTTGAAGTTTTAGAAAAACTGGTAATTTAACAAGAATTTTGAAATATAGCTACTTGGTGTGGTACTCTAAATTGATGTAGGACAAGGATTTGGATGAAGATAATGTTGAATACACACATGCACATGGAGTAGACAACCACAAATATTTCTATATCTATATGAATACCCTATTTCTTGGCATTAAAGTAGAATCTCATAATGATCAAGTAACACGATTATACTTGGAAGAAACTTTTAACATTATACGACAATCTTAAGAAAGATTCCTAATTTTTTGAGATTCATTACTTAGAAAAGACAATAAAATGTCATACCTTACTTCTTTTTTTGGTGAAGATCAATTATAAGAATTTAAATACTCATGCACAAATGCCTCCAGAGGCCTTGACCTCTTTTGACAAAGAGGAGAGTGGTATTCGTAACGATAAACCATAATTCTGTAGAAGAATCAAAATAAAGCGAAGTGTGAGATATTGCAAATTGGAACTTTCTAAACCAGTATGTCTGTATGTATATATATATAGGGTCATGCTCCAATGCGAATGCTAATTAGTGTGAAATGTGAGATGTACTCCTACCCACTCATCACTACACAAATAATCACCAAGTATGACATCAGCAAAAAGACTCAGCAGTATGGCGTCATAAATATTTTTTTTTTAATTTTTTTTCTTTCGATTTTTTATATATATCTTACGCCATGCTGACGCCATGCTGACGCCATACTGGTGATTTTTGTTGAAATATGGTGATTTTTTTCTCGAGAAAATCACCACTTTTCAAGAAAATGGAATTCTGATGATTTTTTTCTTCAGAAAAGTACCACTTCTCAAGAAAATCACTAGTATGACATCAACATGACGTCAAATATATAAATTTTTTCAACAGATTTTTTTTGTTAAAAATTTTTATTTTTGATTTTTTTTTATAAAAAATAAAATAAAAAAGTAATTATGACATCATCATGACGCCAGCAGGGGTGGGGTTAGTGTGTGTGAGGGTGTAGGTTATTAGTGTGGGTGCCCCTGGGGGCCATTAGATTAGATTAAATTTTTTATAAAATGAAGAGCTGGAATTACATCTCATATATCACATTAGTGGGGACTCTCATTTGAGCAAAATCCTATATATATATATATATGCATTTGATTTTAATAGAAATTAAATTAAAATAACAACTAGACACTAATGATAGCCACTTGTTTTATATATTCAATTAAATCTTCACCACAAAAATCTTATCCACCTAAATCACCCCCACCCACTTGAATTAGTCACATATACATATACACATGTATGTATATATCAACCATCTTTATTTTGTGAAGGGTGTGCTCTGTGTATTCAGCTATGAATAACTTTCCGGCGATTTTAACCGGAAACCTAACTCTCTCTCTATCCATCCATCCAAATATATACACTTTCTTTTTAATTTTTTTTTATTAGAATCCATCTTTCTTTCTTTCTTAATAAATCAATTATATTCCCCCTAGTTGCTGTAAATCATCATCTTCATATGTTCCAATAGATATGGTGATTGTTACTGGTGGGAAATTGAATTATTGAGTTGAAAAAGATAGAGATCGAAGAAAGAGAAAGAAACATTTGTCGTATATTTGGTGATTTTTATAATACGAATAAGTGATTTTTGTAGTGTGAATTTAAGATTTCTCTAATATAAATTAGTGATTGCAATGTCGATCTGGTAACAGATGTTCATATATCACATGTATCATATTTAAATTTCAGATCTAATAATTTTTATGAGAGGTGATGATTGTTGGTAGGTGATAGTTTGGTAAAATATGAATTTATATTATAAAAATATGTATAGATCGAAGTGGAACCAAAAAATAATCGTCAAAATTGACGAAGATCAAAGATGGTGGCTGGAATCAATATATGATGGTCGGAGATGGTGTCCGGAATCAATCGCGGTCGGAGGTGTGGCCTGAATCAATGGTGGTTGGTGGTCGTGTGATAATTATATATTATGTTATATATTTACATATATATTATTTGGTTTCTAGTTTCTTGTTTCTATTTTAATTTTGTTTCTATTAGAATAAGACTCTCTCTCTCTCTCTCTCTATATATATATATATAACAGTACATTTTCTTGTGATTTATTTGTTGTAATATTAAAATCCTTTTGCTTACAGGTGATAATAAAAATACTAGAGATTTACCCGGTGCAGCTCTTTTTTGCCTTACCTTCACTCATGATGTGAAGAATCATGGGGCTGCAAAAGTAAGATAAATACTGCATTAGTTGCACATGCAACCATTTTAATGGTATTATCGTTCTTTAAAAACTGCAAAAGTTAATGTTGAGAGATTGCAGGATCTGCATGGTAGATTTAGAGCTGCACTAATGGACATAGCAGCATCGCTTTATCTATCAAGGAATATATTGGTGGCAGTTCTATCCTTTCAGTCCTGGAAAGTTTTCATGCAACGTTGGATTAAGGCCCAGATCATGCTTAATGATGTGAAAGGAATACCCACAGCATCAATTAATACTAATAAACTTGCTAATGACATTTTGAAGGTTAAGTCATTCTTCTAATTTCATCTCATTTTTCACTAGTCATAAGGTTGTGATTTCTTGCTTGCGATTATTAATGTTAGCTGTAATTTCTTGCAGAGTATAATACAGATTTCAGAGGAGTCTATTCCCAGAATTGCTGAAAATACTGCACTAGCTGTTGGCGCATTTTGTATGGTAAACAAACTTAATTTTTTGTTGATACAGTTGTCACTTGGGGTCTTAATCTTCACATCGCATGAATTTTTTGTAGGTATATTGCCCTCTTGTTTTATCTGATAGAGTCTACTCTCCAAAGTGGTATCTGATGATAGTGATTTGTATTGCCATAAAAAGAACCACTTTTTAGTTCTATTGCTATAACCATGGAACTTTCAGAGTAATTGTGTTTGCCCTGTGTTCCGATAAATTCTCAAGTCTCAACTAGTGTTAATTGGAAATTAAGTATTCAGACTGGTATGAATAAACAATGTATTTCATACATGGATTTTGTAGAGAAACTCGGATAAAAGAAGAAAGCATTTCATTTTGAAGGTCAGCAGATTCAGTTCTGCTGAATTTAAATTACTCTTGATGTAGAGATATACTACATTATGCTCCACATAAAGGTGTAATTAGTTTCTTTAAGTAGTTATATATTGCTCTGTCAGATAGTCAAATTTAGATGTATGCTAAAGCAAAAAACTAACACGGGTTATACTCATAATTTAGGAACCATATATTCATAAAGTATTACTCAATTAACTATGCGTTGGTATCAAACTAGTTTATGTTTACTGAATGATCCACTGGTCTTCCTTTCCCTTTTTATCAGAAGTCTAGAACTCTCCGCCTTCTGATGATTATTATCATTTCATATTTTAATCTTTTCTGTACTACATTGGCTTCTTAGTATATGTTTTTTTTGTAGCTAGACATAATAATTCTTCGGAGTGTAACACTTGGAGCCATGTAGAACAATTAAGCCCCCACCACCATCCTATATAAATCCTCAACATATTGGGGATTTTCTTTTGGACAGTACTTCAGGACACTTGACACATTATATTTGAGGATAACATCCTAATCGATCTGCTTGTCTATCATAATAAAGTTGAGATTTTAAAAATGTTCTCAATCAGGTACCTTGTGCATTTATACCCAAATTACTTTACAGGGTTGGCTTAACATATGGCAGCATATCTTTTAGAGGGTATCTAAACCAGAATACTATGACCAGTGTTATCATGTTGTAGACGGGGATCATGCTCGTAAATGTGTTTTATCTAGTAGGCATTCACAAGGAGTTGTGAGCATTTTACACGAGCTTAGTGATAATCACCTTCCAAGGGTGAGGCCGTCTACAATTTCCTAGCATGCACTAATGGAGGACAAAATTTAAAAAAGATGAAATATGATATGAAAACAAGAACAAGATAACTTTGGTGAATTAACCGCATAAAATTCACTACTCCAAGGGTTTCCCAACTGCAGAAGGGAGAAAAATTATGGACCGCAACCCATAAAGAGACCCAATTCAATATATTCAATAATATCTCAATAATCAGGTTTAACTTCATATGTGGGGAGTACGATACTTATATAGGGAATAAAAACCCTAATCAAATAACCTAATCGATTGTTAACAATTGAGCTTATTAAAAATAAAGTACTTATTTATTGAACTACTAGCCCCACTTATAATATACATATAAATAATGCAGCGCTAATTTCTCTCCTAAATATAATTAAACTATTAACTAATATAAATAAGAGACTCTTTTTATTTTTATTCCGGTAATATAAATAAGAGTCTCTTTTTATTTTTATTCCATTTCCTAATCATTCTCTCCTTGTTAGTGAAAACTTGACCAAGGGCTTTGTAGAAGTCAAGAATCATGCAAAAGTGCGATGGAACCAAGATTAATATTTTGCTCTTCTTAAAGAATGGTCAACCTGCAAAGAACTTTGAAAACTGACTAGTATGCAAGGGAGGTGCAACCGGGTATTTAGGAATGACAAACTTGATAAGATCAACTTCAATAACATCAATGACCACTTTACATCCATCAGTAATTTGAAAGGAATCAGGTTGTGCCTTGGTACAACCTTGGTTTCTTCTACCTGATCCTCACACACGACCTCTATATCCTCAACTTGTTCAACCTCCTCAATTGGATCTATATTTGTGTCTTCAGCTTGTTTGATTTCTATTGCAGTTTCATCCTTTTGGCTATTTTCGCATTCTCCAAATGTATAAGACATTGAAGTTGAGATGTAAGAGTCTCGAGGATCCTCTCTTGTCTCTTCGATGCACGTTTGTAACTTTCTTTGCTCAACTCAAGTTTATACTTCTCTTCCAAACTTTCAAGTTCATATTGATTATCTAACTCCTTCAACGTAAGCTGATAATCAAATAACTTGTGTCTACGATAGCATTCATAAACTTCATAGTGCAACTCATTTCATTCTTTATAAAGGAAATACATATTATCTTCCACACTCTCAATCTATGTTACTCAGACTCGGCTAAAAGTATCCAACATAGATAAGTATCCAACATGGATAAGTGTCAAAGTCAGAGTGTCATGTCGAGTGTCCGACACAGGCTCGAAGGTAAAATGAAGAGTCCGAGTAACATAGCTCTCAATTTGATGTTTTATGTAAGCAGACATGGGCTTAAACAAGGATTAAGAGGGGCTGATCTTGATAAATTCTGAAGTTTAAGGGGCTGAAATATCAAAATCAGAAGTTGCAGGGGTTAAAACTGTCAAATTCTGGAAGTACAGGGATTGTTTGTAATTTTGTAAACTTCAGGGACTGATTTGAAAAATTCAAGAAAGGCAGAGATTAGAACTGGAATTTCTGACAACTCTCGTATAATAATCTGCAGTAAAGTTTTCAAATTATATAGAGATAATTAGGGTTTACCACCTACTACATAACTCAACAGCAACCTCCAATGAAGAAACACCAACAGCCTTTTCCTTTTCCCTTTTCCCTTTCCTCTTTATTTTCTTTTTCCTTTTTTCCTTTTTTCTTCCCTAGATCTGTCTTTTTACCTTCTGTGAACCGTAACTCCGAGATGGACAATAACTTCTGGCTTTGAATAGTGACCTGAAGAACAGTAATTCTGGTAATGAATAGTGTTTCAATGAACAGTGAAAAGGTCCCCCACCCCCACCCCCACCCAAAAAAAATCAAAGATCTCCCAACAATTAACCTATAAAGAGACTCAATTCAATATATTCAATAATATCTCAAGAATCAAGTATATTTTAATGTGTGGGGATTACAATACTTATATAAGGAATAAAAACCCTAATCAAATAACCTAATCGACTATGATCCGTTAACAATTGGGCTTATTATAAATAAAGTACTTATTTATTAAACTACTAGCCCCACATATAATATACATAAAAATAATACATCCCTAATTTCTCTCCTAAATATAATTAAACTATTAACTAATATAAATAAGAGACTCTTTTTATTTTTATTCCGGTTCTTCATCATGCACTAGGTTGTCACAAGTAAAATATTGGACAAAAGTCTGTATTCTTAAACCCAATGGACAACCTATTTAGTTGGATAACCATTTTTGAGTAAACACTTAACAAAATTTTACACTGAAATGATTACTTTCACATACATCAGCCCTTGAATTTTTCACCATCTCCTCAGTTTATAGGGCATTTCTCAACCTTTTGGTATGTATTGCCCTCTAACTATGGATCAGATCCACCAGACGATAAACTAAATTCCGCACTGCTGCTGAGTCGTCGGACTTATCCACCAGTGAATTCGTGGAATTTCTGTGGATTGCGTTTGGGGAAATCTACCAAAGCTAGGCAGATAGATAGACTTCTTTTCCGCTGCTAAGGGAGAGCAAGAAAAAAAGGATTGTTTTTGAACTAGCGCCCCCTTTTGGGTATGCAGGTACTAAGAATCCTCTCACTACCAACCAGCAGAAGACATCATCTGGTGGGTCTTGCCGGTATCAACAACGCAAAAAAGTTTTATAAAAAACTAATAAACAACAATGTTAATGAATGAGAGACTGTACGATTAATGAATAAGACATGTGTATCACCCAAACTGAACCCCACCCAAAACTCGAAACTCGAAACTCCCAACCCAAATTCATATTTTTTTGTGTTAGGTTCGTGTCTGATTTCGGGTCATTGGATTTTGCCACCCCTACCAAATGCACTGGTCTCATCTTGGTACACTCATTTCATTTATGCCCTGGTTCACCACAAGTGCATCATCTTGGTAGAATCATTTCATTTATGCCCTGGTTCACCACATCTGAAACATTTTCGTGATATTGGCCTACTGTATGGACTGTCGACAGGCTTCTTGTTAGTGCTTGATTTTGTTTGTTGACTCCACTACAGCTTCCACGCTTCCACTCTCAAGCTTGGATTCTATCTGCACCAAGTTGGTTCTGGGTATGGATTGCTTCTGGTCTGAGCTGATAGCTAAACGTCCGGGATCAGTTGGAGAGTGTTGTAGTTGTTTTGTCGCGCCACTACTTTTTCTGCACGCTAAGCCAAGTTTTGGGGTGGTCCACTGACCGACCAGACAGTTTGTAGTCCCATTTTGTCTTGAATATTAAATTTTAACCCATTGACATAACGGGTCGTCTGTTTCTTTTTCTTTTGTCTCTGCAAGTTACACCTTGCTTGTAATCGCAAAAATTCACGTGTTTATTCTGACATGCCTTGAATTCAAGTATGAAATTGCTGAAATAATATTTGTTCATAATCAGGCGGTAAAAATCTACCTCTTAGCAATCCTTTCAATTGAGGCCAGGTTGTTAAGGGTGTTTTCCCTGCCTTTTTTGGTTGTCTTGAATATTCTTCCACCAAGCACGGTGCCACGGACACCATCACGAAGCTTGTAAGCTACAATTTTAACTTGACGATCATCTATCCATTATGTCAAGGAATTTTTCCACGTTGTAGATCCGATCTAGAAAAGCCTCTATCTTGAGATTTCTGTGAAAATATGGAATCTCAGCCTTGATGCGATACCCACTATTTCTATATTCTCGCTCATTGATAGGAAATCAGTTCCTCCTGTTCCGCATCTGATTCTTCATCAGCAGAAATGGTTTGCCTATGAGGGAAACGATGATATCCTTCATCATCACCTAGTTGACTATTATAGAGATGGTATTGACCTTGACGATTTTCTTCATTATTTCTACCAAGTCATGCGATTGCGACGTGCACTTGTTCCAATAGGGTTTCCAAAGTGCATCCTCTCCACGGCCACCTCCGTTTCGAGTGTTTGTGTTGTTTCTGTACAGCAGGCATCAGGTTAGTTACTAACCTGTTCTGATACCAACTAACGCAGAATGGGAATGTAGATAAGTAAAAAAAAAATCATACATAAAGAAAATTATGTCATTTCTTGATAAATCAAAATAAGCAAGGACCTAGAATCGTATGGCATTAATTATGATTTATAAGTATAAGGCATGTGATCACTTTTACATAATTAATAAATAATGATGATTTGGTGATCTCAACAAATCCCAAGGATGATGTTATTCTGGTACTAATTAAATTATGAAGATTCTAGTCGATCAAGCAAAGTCAAAACTTTCATTGTTTAGAACATTTTCTCGCGTTCTTGTTTTGCTCTAGCTGTTTTGTAAATTCCTCTGCCAACCACTCTATGTGCTCCGCACTAAATAATCAATAAAGTAATAGCCTTATCAATTTTCTTTTTCCAGTCCCGAACTAATAGACACAATTTTTTTTTATAATCTTGATAAATTTATAATGTTTTCCAGTCCCGAGTCTATTGATTTATAGTGGTTTAACTTTAAAGTTTGATGTGGAACAGGATATTATAGTAATTTTTATATTGTCATTATTGTTCTACATCAATACGTATACTTTATACACAAGCTAATACACACACACACACATTTTGATTCTGTTTCATGAGGACTCCTGTTTTAAGTGTGTGTATATATAAATCTGTACATTTCGATCAATATATATGTTGTGTGCTTCCCTCAGTTGTCAAGCTTTTGTTTTTAGGTTCTTCCTCCATCTGCTCATGCTGTCAAATCTACTGCCCTGAAGTTCCTGCTGAATTGGCTATTCCAGTATGAACATGAATATCGCCA
The DNA here is from genome assembly GCA_028671895.1 of Oenanthe sinensis. Lineage (NCBI taxonomy): Eukaryota > Viridiplantae > Streptophyta > Magnoliopsida > Apiales > Apiaceae > Oenanthe > Oenanthe sinensis. The sequence goes on from CM053806.1 coordinate 28,025,173, forward strand.
GTGGTCTGCTGCGATATCTATTGGAGCTATCTCAAGTGATTTGCATGCAACTGACGATAAACAGAAATTTCAAAACATCAATGCACTCCTTGAGGTAATAGATATGGGTTTTCTTGGCATTCTGTCTGACAATGGGTGAAATGTTTTGTATATTTTGTATAAGCTCTTTCCATCTTCTAGTTGCTTGCAGATATATATTTTCTGTACAGGAAGTAGCGACTCCTCTGTAGCAATATTAAAGATATTGTCAAATATTATATAATTATATCCTTGTTGTTTGAACACGAGTGCGGTGTGTTGGACTTAAAATATATCAAATTTAGCAAAACTGGACCCTGTCCAAGTTTCTACACAGCCACGGAACACAACCTGATTTTCTTATAAATAAATGTTATTTAAAAATTTTAAGTATAAAAATACATCTTACCTCCTCAATTGTAGATGGATTCTGAGGTACACTTACTTTTAAGTGAGCTTCAGTTCTCGAGGCTATTAGTCTACCACAAGGCTATTAGTCAATCATATTAACTGCAATTTAGCACTAGATATATCAAAAAATAATTCAACTACAATGCACTAAATGTTTACTATATTGTTATAACCGAGCTTGAGATATTTTGTTTGGTTTGTTTAATCTAATATTTGTAAAATTGTCCTGTAACAGATTCTGAGATTCAGATATCTCATTCAGTTATTTGCACATGTTTTATCTCATCCTTGCCACATTTAAGTTGGATTATACTTCACAGGATGAGAGGCACTTTAATGATGTATGCTCGGTGAAATGAAAAACAGTTTGGAGTCCTAGAGCTTAATAAGCATACAAGTTAATTTTTGTTCGTAGGAAGGATAAAAGATAGTATATTTTAGTGATAGTAAGTAAATGTAGTTGATATTATCTTCTTCTCAGGTTGCATCAGTATGCAAAAGCATGTTGGTAAAAGGGGCTTGTGGACTTGGATTGGGGTTTTCATCTCAACATCTCTTTACCAGGGTAAAAGTTGATGAATCCGACTCGCATAAAGAAACATACAGGATGCAGGAAACATATCTTTTGGGACGGATTGTGAGGGCTTTATGCCAAATGTTAAGCAAAATTACTCGATCATCATCTGACACACTGGAATTACAAAGCTTATCTGCATACTTTGGTCAAGCAACAGATGCTGTTGATTCAGAGGGCTTATTCAATATCCATGATAACATAGAGGATGATGTATGGGGTATTGCTGGAGTTGTTATGGGTTTAGGAAGTACTGTTACTGCAGTGTATCGGACCGGTAATCATGATGCTGTGGGTAAAATATATTGCTTGATAAAATCATGGATTCAGCATATTAATCCCTTAATTCAGAAATCAGCTTCCAGTGAGAAAATTGAAATAGCATTGTCAGTGGGATCTTGCCTTGCTCTTCCCATTTTAGTAGATTTCTTTCAGAAAATGGATAATCTTGACGATTCTGAACTGGATAATCTAATAAGTGGCTTTAGGGATCTTATTACTGAACTTCTCTCAGTTAATAAATCCGGTGTACTTCATCAAAGTTTGTTGTTTGCATCCTGTACCGGAGTAGGAAACCTTCTGGCATGTATCTTGAATGAAGGGGTCCATCCCGTTCAAGTAGAATATATTAATGACTTGCTAATTCTGTTTAAAAAATGCTATACTAGCTCTTATCCACCTATTGTTCATTTGGGTGGGATGCTTGGGATTGTAAACATACTAGGTGCTGGTGCTGGTAGTCTGTTTCAACGTAATTCTTCAACTTTTTTGCACCCTGTTCATAATCATAAGGTGATCTTGTTTTTTCATTTCTAATGTCTACTAGGTTTAAATTTGATTTACGGGTTTTATATTAAAGTGGTAACTCATTGCACTCAAATCTCTCACCTAGAGCACTCGTCTAAACAAGGTCTCATTTAAATCACTAAAATGCACATATATATCACATCATTAGTGGACGAACTATAATTTGACCGAAAGAAATAAAAAAAAAATTCTTTACATTATAAACCAACAACTCTTATTGTTGACATGTTCATCCACGTTGCACCTACGTTTTCGTGTAAACAATAAGAGTCATCGGTTTATAATCAAAAGGAAATTTAAAATTTTAAATCTTTTTCGTCAAATCATAGGTTGTCGTTAACGGCGTGATATATATGTGCATTTTAGTGGTTTAAATGAGATTCCTTTTGACGAGTGGTCTAAGTGAGAGATTTGAGTGTAATGAATGACCATTTTGCTAACCCTTTGATTTACTATTGCTTAGCTGACTCAATGTTATTGCCTTCAGCAATCTTCTTTTATCATGGGTCCTTTGCTCTCAAGTTCTGCTATGGAGCCAAATCTGATGTCATTAATTCAGGACATATTTCTTGTTGCTCAAAAGCCATGTGACCATCAACTACAATCGAATGCAGCATGGGCAATTTCTTTCCTTAGACATTATTTGCGATTCACGAATGTTAGAAATGAAGATAGTAACTCCCAGCGTGATGCAGTTGGCTCAAAATTTGCTTCTACAAATTTTCCCGACGGCAGTTTAGTCAAGAAGCTCTCTTTGTGGTTGATGAATCACAACTTCCCTGGGGTATGTTTTTATTTGTAGTCAAGTATCCATTCTCGAAAACAATTTTTTTTTTCTGCTATCATTGCGTATTACAAGTCAACATTACGCATTAACGGCTATATCAAGACTTGGAAATAGCAAAAATGAAAAGGTTGGTGGGAACGTAAATTCCCTGAACTTATGAAGTAGTCATCTTCTGTGGAAGATGCTTAACTGCTTAAGTATATTTTGTATCACATACTTGTTTAATGCGTGTGCCATATAATTAAAATAGGAAAGCAGATGTTTGCATGATAAAAAATTCTAGTCCTATCATTTTGTTAGTAATATCAGTGTTTTTTTTTATTTGTGTAATAAAACTAGCCCGATGCAGTTCAACCTAAAGTAATCCAATCTGCTGCACAGGCGATTTAGAGTCCTAGGTCCTTTAAGACATGCAAATAGTTATTTCAATCTTATCCAAGTTTATAGACCTTTAGAGTATTCTGTTGCTGGATGTTAGAATCTTGGTGATTCAGTACAAATCAATAATAAGCATTCAATTAGAAAGAGATTAGTATTGATGTATAAATATAAATTTTTATCACCAGAGATGAAAGTCCTTGCCAGAAAAATAATGCAGAATCGCGATGTTACTAAGAAACATTGGGATAGTTTGTTGTTCAAAATTAAATTACCCGACATTTTCTGTATCAGTTAGAGGTCAGTGGATCCAGGGAAAATAGACAAATTGAGTGAATGATTCAATGTCAGCTTCATTTCTAACTATCTGCAGATTGTCTAAGTGAACTAACCTGGTATCTTTACAGAGGCTCTATGATAATGTCATTGCTACAGATTCTGTAGCACCAGTGACAAAGGTAGCTAAGCAAAGACTTCAAAGGGTGATATACTTAAAAAAGTAACATCGAAATAGCTCTGTTATGAATCAAAATACAGGACACCTGTTTTATTCATTATGGGATCAGTATTCCAGACAAAATAGCCAAATGGAGTAACAATTATTCAAATGTCTGCATCATTCATTACAGTATTAAAAATGTAGGGTGCTAGTGGAAGAAAAAAATCTGCTCCCAAGCTCTCTAACATCATGCATAATTTTTTTTCTTTGTGCGTGGGTTGATGCAGTATGTTTCAGAAGAGTAATGAAACTTGCATGTTAATATATGTACTCATGGATCTGTTCTTACCATCATAGTTGGTTACGTCCTTAACTTGTGTTGCTTCTGCATGATTAGTCTAGTAGCTGATTACCAATTAAGTTCCCCACCAGCATTACTTCTATTTTCTTAGACTTGAGAAATGGCCCTACACTCATTTACAAGAGTGTATATATATTCCCTAGTAAGCATATTACTTATTTACTAATTAGTATTAATGAACTAAAATGAGTAATTATGAATGAATTCGAACCCTGTCTTCGGTGAAACACCCAACTTGTGCTTAGCAATATGCCTGTATTTTGAGCACATATAATTAGACTTTGCGGGCTGAGAATCTTCTCGGGAGATGGCAACTGTCAACTTTCTTTTGTTTGTAATGTTAATACATGAAACTTCTATTTGGGTATACATATACCAACTTTTGGGTCTTTCTGACAAATCTATTTAAAAAAGTTTAAACCTTGATCTCTTTGCACCATCAATAGACATGTAGCCTACTGATATAAAAACAAAATTCATCCATTTAGATCTCATGCCGCTTCTTTCCCAACTTCTGCACTGTTAAAATTAAGAACATAGAAGTACAGAATATTTAATATTCACCAAAAAAATATTGCTATATATATATTGCTGACTATTTCTTGTAATATTTAATTACTACTATTGATACATATTGTTTCAATTGTTTTTCTTTACCCAGACAGATACTGCTCCACATGTTAACACAGTTGCAACTGCTTTACGATGTCTCACTAGTGCTCCGAGATTACCGCTGTTAGATTGGGGAGCAATCATCAGACGGTGTGTGAGATACAATTGTGAATTATTACCACCAGATTCAGCTTCTTCAAGGAGAGGATTCCTACAGGAGGAGTGCCTAATATTCTCCTTAGCTCATGCAAAGGAATTTGATCCTCTTCTCATCTTTCTGGATGAATTATCTGACTTGTCCAGGTTCAGGACGCTTGAGCTAAATCTGCAGTGTTGTGTGCTCTCTCATCTTGCAGACATGAGTAAGGTTTTTTCGGGTTCTAGGATTGAAAAGCTATTTGATGATGTGGCTAACTTTGTAAAACAGTTAGTTCCTTCAGATCAACTTCATAATTCGGAAGAGAAAAGTTTACTAAGGATTTCTTGCTGGAAGGGTCTTTCTATATGTTTAAATGGAACTACTACTGACGGGGATGAATATGTTTCTTTTATGGAAAACTGCATGAAGGTGTTGTTTTGTTCCATTCCATCTAGTTTATATTCAGAAACAGGTGCAGTAATTGGTCAAGATCATTTATTAGAGGAGTGGTCTGTGGCAATTAAATGCTTAGCACAGGCTCGTCAGGCTTGGTTACTTGATTTTCTTAAGGTTTGCATATTCACTTCAGCTTTTATCTATTTCTAAGTTCAGAGACCATGTGTTCATATATTGTTGTATCTACTGGTGATCTAAATTTGCGCTGCATAAATTTTATTAGGATCGTGTCACTCATTAGAAAATTAAAGATTATTAAGGGTTCTGGCAGTGAATGTTTGTCGCTATTGTGTATTTCTTAGCTTTTGAGCTTTGGCGTTCCTGGTAACATTAATAGCCCAGTGATACTCTGCAGGTCTCAGAGGTGGATTTCAGACGTGGAAACATGTACTTTCTAGAAGTAAAGAAAAAAATTCAAGCTACATGCAGGCTAGTGCGGAGTGGTTCCATTCCATTGACTCATATTGGAAGCCTGAAAGCATCAATGTTAAACACTAGATCACAAGGTAAGACAATTGTAATTAGTTTGCCGTAATAGTGGAGAACTCTGCAGATGCATGACAGTTGTTTATGAAATTTTATAATGCATATTCAAGGAGCAAAAGTTTTCCATGTCTTAAGCTGCTTAGGTTAGAGTAATGCCATTTATTTTGTGCATTTGAATTCTGCAGATATATGGGAGGTGCTAGTAGAAGTTGCAGCTGCTCTACAACACGCTGATGGAAGCATCAAAAGACAGTGGGTTCTTGATACTGCTGAAATTTGCTGTGTAACTAGCCATCCTTCGACGGTTAGTAACATCCTCTTTAAAGTCGATTGATTATAACTGTGAAACGATTGCACTATCTAAAGATGTTAGATGGTTAAACTTAGTTTAGGATGCAATATTCATACTGGTGAATCATTTATGCTGGATATATATGAGAGTTCTTAATCTTTGGTTTATGGATGATTTTTCACTTTATTGTGTTAGATGGAGATTCCCAAAGTTGTATTAATCCCAAGAAGTTTTGGTGGATAAAACCTAGAGTTCTCTGAAAAATGAATTTGTTTGAGGTTAAAAGGTGGCGCTATTTGTGGTTAAATCTTTCAAAATAAAAAATTAAGTGGGTCAAGATTGGGAACTATACTTAAACTTGGTAGTGCAGCACACTCTTATCTGCAGTTGGGCATGCAATTTACTACTCCCTCTGTCCCATTTTATGTGATTTTTTTTCACGCATTTCAATGCACCAAAATGAGGTACTTGAAATTATATTGGAATTTGGAGCACATATTTACAATTCCTTCTGCTCCAATATTAGATATGCAATCAGCAATATGCCTAAGCCTTCTATCTCATTGGTTCTGTGCAGGCATTGCAGTTTCTTGGCTTGCTATGCGGCAGCTTCTCCAAGTATATGCCTTTTCTGATTGTGGACCGGTTCACTGTGTTATGTGACCTTCCAGTTGTTCTTGAATCTCTTCTATCAGAATCTAATTGGGGGGATGTAGCAGAATCTGTGGTTTCACTTCTTTGGACAACAGCAGAACGGTTACATGTTTGGGTTGCAAACATGGAAAGAGTTCCCAGTGATTCATCAATTTTCCAGTATATTGACCGAAGCGAGGATTCTATGTCTAATTTTCTCTTGCAGTTGCTGCATCATGCATGTGTTTCTGTAAAAAACTATCTGCCTATAGAAAAACAGCTTAGTCTTGCTAACATGATTATTCCTTAAATTGCAGCTGTAAAATACCCAAAATTTATAAAAATAGTTATAAAACAGTTTACTGAGTTCTTTAACTATCCTCGGCTTCGCTCAAAGTTAGTAGTAGTACTGGTTATGTTATGTCCCATGCTTCATGCACGTTATTAAATGTAATACTATCTCTGTATATGCAAAGGGTTATTGATACTTTGATCTTTGGCCAAATGTACACAAACTCTTACACAAAAAAAAAGTATTTCTGTACTCCTTAAATATGTCTTCTGTACATTTTTGCACATTTCCTTTAAAATTAGCTAGAATTTATATATCATTGGTTAGAGAGAAGAGTAATATTGAAAATTGTTTTATTTCTCTTATTTTCCCTCAAATATTCCCGCCACTATATATGTGAACAAACAGAAATATTTAAAGAGCCAATATATTAATACTAATAGTAAATTCTAACTGTGACAACAGATTCTTAAATAATAAACCAATACTCCTTCCATCTCACAATATATGTACACTTTACAAATTTCACATATATTAAGAAACATTTAATAACATAAATTTACTCATGTAATGTGATAAAATTATAAACATTTTCTCGTAATTTGATGTGTAACTAATTCTCATTAATTACAAGTGCGAGTGTATATTTTTAATAGTCAATATTGAGAATATAAAATAAAGAGTATTTTAAGAAAATTAACTCCACCTACATTTGCATGGGAAAAAGAACAAGAAAAATAAAATGAGATTTTTTATTTTCTCAAATAAGACATATATTATGAGACGGAGGGAGTAACCAAAGTTACAAAACACTCATTAGAAAGTATATATTAAATACCATCCCATAATCAGTACAAAGATTAAAGAAATCACATAAGTGTGGATGGTCAGATGAGATCCTTAACTACTAAACAATCATTAGAGTTATAGCGATCAATGTTACTACGTAGTCAAAAATGACAGGAACTTCTACCCATTTGTATCTGGCATGTTCTTCTTCAATTCAATATAATTTGTAATATTCTGTGATTACAGTTTTCCATGTGATAAAAAAGGTGCATATTTAAAATGGTACCCTAAATAATTGTCCTAAATTGTTTACTAAGGAGGTTGGGTTGTATTTTTTTACTCGATTAACTGTTATCTTCTGTGCTTCAGTAGTATAGCCTTCGAAATATATAAAAAATGAGAACCATTTTTAAGAACTATTAAAATACAGTTATATTAAGTTAAATGGATAAACCTGACTTGTCATACCCGTGAGTCTTAAATTTCTTCTTGGACTCTGTTCAAATTTACTTGTTTCCCTGACAATCTTGCTTGCTTTAATTGCTTATATTTTTTTTTCGTTAATTTTTAATTGCTTCAATCTCGTTTACTTATTCTTTTTTCAGCCATAATTTTCTTTTTTACCTTGAGTGCTTGAGTTTTTTGACAGTTATTAATAGAGGATTGTCGTCATTATTTTCTCCTGCATGATCTTGCATTTCCTGATTATTTGTTGGTGCTCCACAACACTCTAGAAGATGGAGTATCTATCTTGATTAAGAGGAATCAAGTGACTCTAAAGTAATTTTGGTAAAAATAACCAAAATCATGCTAAATTTTTGTACGAATTTTATAGCTTTTTGTTATTATCAGGTGTGTGGTGATTTCTAAGAAACTGGATAGAATAGAAGGATATGTCCGACAAGGATTGTGCATGAAGCAGGTAGTTTTAATGCAACTCGGAATACAAACTTAGATGTTGTTGATGAGGGAGAAATGTGAATGACGAGATGCAAATTCCTGATGATGGATCTTCTTTGACTCATCTGAGTTAGGCTACTGATGTGTAAAACCCAACAAATAATCGGGAAATGAAAGATCAGGAGAAAATAATGATGACAATCCTCTATTAATAACTGCCAAAAAACTCAAGCACTCAAGGTAAAAAAGAAAATTATGGCTGAAAAAGAAAGGAGGAAAGCAATTAAAAAAGAACAAGTAAACAAGATTGAAGCAATTAAAAATTAGTAAATTATTTTTTAATTTTTATGAGTGATTTTCAATATTTTTCTAAAGAAAAAACTTATATTAGTCTTTTTTAATTTATTTATACTTATATTTGATGAATAATGAGATAAATATATGTATTTTGTGTGTATATATAATAATTCTCTCTCTAACTCTATATAAAACATTCTCTATAAAATGCTACTCATATATATATATATATAATATACATATATTTATTTATTTATTTATTTGTGAGATTTTTTGCTTTTAAGAATTTTTAATTTGACACATTTTATTTTTCAACTTCTTCATTTAAAATAGTGACCTTTGGCTCTCTAGTTTTCTTGGACTAATAAGTTTTAACCAATACAAAAAAGAAGTCTTCACTATTGTTTTGAACACACAACGCAAAAATACTCTCATACATATATAAACTTGTTTATAGGTAATGATCCAGAGTGATTTTAATATATTTTTTTTGTACTATAATAAAGAAATAGAAGTCGTGTATCCCTTGAGGTTGATTGCTAAGAGGCCGTGCGTATGTAGAGAGACAAATTTAACTCTAGGGCAATATCCATTCATGCCACGACTATTTCGTTATTTAGTTTACTTCTCATCCTCTTTTGCATTCTAAAGTTAAATTTTTTCTTGTTGTTACATATCTTTCTCTATCACCATAGCTTTCAATACTTTTATTCCTCATATGTCTAAATTAGACCATTTTGATGGAAAAATTATAAAATGTGGTATGATAAGATGGAGTTTTTCTTGGGGAATTGGGGTAGATTATTGTCCTACTACTTATTCAACCCCTACAAATTCTGTTAGAGATTTTGAGAAGGATAATAAGGCCCTTTCGTGGAATGTTATTGCATTATATGACTGCTGCTCTATATTTGATATATAGTAAGTCTTTGAAGGATAAAGAAATATGAGATGCATTGAAAACAAAGTATGGTTTGGATGATTTTGGGACTAAGAAATATGCGTGTAGTCGTTGGTTAAATTTTGATAAGCCTGTTTTTCAACAAGTTCATGAGTATGAATATCTATGTGCTGATATTATTGGTGTGGGATTGAAAATTTATGAAATGTTTCAAGCTCATTGTCTTCTTGAAAAATTACCACCATCTTTCCAAGCATATGTGCATGCAATGAAACATAAGCAAAAGGATTTTACCCTTGAAGAGTTAGTTTCTCAGTCAAGATTGAGGAACAAAATTGAATTCAAATTAATGAGAAGTCTCTTGATCATTCTTCCTTTATTGCTAATCTTGTTGAATCGAAAGATGCATGTCAGAAAAGAGAACCAAAGGGTAAATGTCTAAATCAGTTTCATGGTATTAAAATGAAGAATAATAACTTTAATGGAAGGACACAATTTAAAGGGAATTGTTTCACTTACGGAAAATTTGGACATGCTGTAAATGAGTGTAAGCAAGGATATGAACCTAGTTTAAAATCAAAGGAGAATAAACCTCAAGAACAAGCCAATCTCACTGAAGAAGTTATGACAAAGAATCTGAAGGAGAATGTGTTTTCATGGGCAACTCAAACACTGTGAGTACTTTTAGAAAGGGAAATGTTTCTCTTAAACTATTGCTTTCCAAAATATTTTGCATGTTCTTGATATTCGTAGAAACCTGATTTCTGGTGCTTTATTGAACAAAGCTGGTCTTAAGTTAACTTTTGAATCTGATAAGCTTGTACTTACTGAAAATGGTGATTTTGTGGGTAAAGGCTTTTGTAATGGGGGACTCTTTGTGCTTGATATTGTGGCTGATAATAAAAATTCTACTTCTTCCGTTTATATTATTCAGTCTGTTTCATTATGGCATGCTAGACTACGTCACGTGAATTTTGCTTCAGTCAAAAGGCTCAAATAACTTATTCTAATACCTGAATTCAACAATACCTCCTTTGATAAATGTGAAGTGTATGTAGAAGCAAAACACCCTAAGAAAGCTTTAAATAAAATTGGGAATCAATTATCGAATTTACTTGAATTAATTCATAGTGACTTGGGTGATTTTAAGAACACTATGAGTAGAGGAGGAAAACACTATTACATTACTTTTATAGATGATTTTTCTCGATACACCAAGCTCTAATTGCTGGGACAAAAGATGAAGCTGATTTTTTTTATATTATTTATAAGGTTGAAGTTGAGAACCAATTAAATAAGAAAATTGAGAGGTTAAAACCAGATTGGGGTGAAGAATATGATGGAAATTCCCTAAAGAAATTTTGTGATGTTAATGGTATTATTCATGAGGTCACATCACCGTATACACCTGAACAAAATAAAATAGCTGAAAAAAATAGAACTCTTAAAGACATGATGAATCCTATGCTTATAAGTTCAGGTAGGCTTACTAACATGTGTAGTGAAACTATTTATGTTTGTCATGTGCTTAATCGTGTACCACATAAAAGGTAAGATAAAACTCCTTATTAATTGTGGAAATGTTTCAAGTCTTACTTGAGTTACCTCAAAGTGTGAGGGTGTTTGGAAAAATAGGACCCCCACATTTTCAAAGAAGTAGGATCTGACCCAAGAATATAGATTGTATTTTTATATGCTTTTATGGTGCTACATATAGACTTATTCTTAAAGATGCATATGGTTTTGGTTCATATAAAAATCAATAGATGTCAGATTCTTTGAGCATATATTTCCTATTAAAGTGACTGTGCAACCATGCTTGCCTTATGCATCTTCTTCATCTTTATCACATCCTAATGTTACATCATCTTGTGACACTCATGAGCCTAGATGGAATAAAAGGGCTAGAATTGAGTCAAGTTTTGGACCTGATTTTGTTACTAAATTTTTAATTGAGAAATTTTTTTAGGTGATGAGGAGATAAATGCTTTCATTCTTGAGGAAGACCCCAAAACTTATGATGAGGCTATGAGATTAATTGATTCTAATTTTTGGTTGGAAGCCATAAACAATAAAATAGAGTCAATTATGGCTAATAACACTTGCGTTCTCTGTGATTTCCTAAGAGGCTACAAAGCATTGGGAAACAAGTGGATTTTCAAAAAGAAATGTAAACCTGATGGATCAATAGAGAAATACAAAGCTAGGCTAGTGGTTGGAGGACATCGTCAAAAGAGATGTATCAACTTCTTCGATACGTACTCCTTGTGACTAAAATTACTGCCATTAGAGCCTTAATAGCACTTACATCCATTTATAATTTTGTTGTGCATCAAATGAATGTGAAGACTGTCTTTTTGAATGGTGATTTGAACGGGGAGATATATATGAAGTAGCTAGAGGGATGTGTTGTTCATGGACAAGAAAACAAGAAGTGCAAACTTATAAGATCATTATATGGATTTAGGTAAGTACCCAAAAACTAGTATGAAAAATTTCATAAAACCACCACCTCTAATGGCTTTTAGATAAATGATTTTGATGATCGTGTTTATTCCAAATTTGATCAATTTGGTTGTGTGATCATATGTCTATATGTGGATGATATGTTAAAATTTGGTACCAATATAGATGTTTTTAACACAAGAAAGGCCTTCTTAAGTTCATGTTTTGATATTAAGGATTTATGAGAGGCATATGTGATTCTTAACATAAAAATTACTAAGAATTCACATGGGTTGTCTTTAAATTAGTCTCATTATGTTGAGAAAATTTTAAAAATTTAATCAATTTGATTGTACTCATGTGAAAACTCCATATGATCCTAGTATTCATTTGAAATAGAATAAAGGTTACGGAGTTCCCCAAGAAGAATATACCAAGATAGTTGGAATTGTGATGTTCTTGATGAACCATACTAGACCTAATATAGCATATGTTGTTAGTAGATTGAGTAGATACACTCGTAGTCCTAATCATGATCATTGAGGTGCTTTGACTAGAGTGTCGAAATATTTAAAAGGCACCATCAATTGAGGCTTGAATTATCAAAGAACTCTATGTGTTTTAGATGGATATTGTAATGTAAATTGGGTTTCAGATAATGATGATATTCAATCTACTAGTGGTTATGTTTTTAGTCTTGCTGGAGCTGCTATATCTTGGAAATCCTCAAAATAAACTTGTCATTGTGTATTGGGTATTTAACTAGGTGATGATCAAGATGTGCATTAGGTATATTATGAATCATATGACAAATATGAATGACCTAGAATGGAATTAATCCTTCTAATTTTAGGAATGATATTATGGACTCTTGTTTGAGTGAGACTATGAAATGCTCAAATGTTGAATTAATTTAATAGTATACTAATCGATCAAGAAAATAAAGATTAAATTATGAAGACGGTGCCACGATAGATGTATCGAGTTTAATCTATAATATCAAGATTGAAAGGATTATATTACATGACACTTTATTCATGAAAGGCTGTTAGGTCCTGATGTATTATAGAAGGGGAGTTGAATACGATGCTAACAATAATTTTTAATTTTTTTTCCAGAATTTCTAGATAAATAAATCATTACTTCAGAGTGGGTTTCACTATTTGTAGTGTTTAGGAGAGCTTCTTACTAATTCTTTGTGAGTCCGGATTAATCAATTTGATTCTAAAACATTAGCAAGGAAATAAATTGGACAAGATTCTTGGAATATATCTTTTATATATAAATCCGGAGGTTGCTACACCCGACTAAAAATATAATCGATTCCCGAATAACAAAATGAGTTATTCACTACTAACACAAAAATATAAAACTCAGTTCATATACAAATATATCTAAATCAGTACAAGGAAAAACTGAGTCCGTAGAGAGTGATATTTAGGAGTCCTAAGAATTTTTCATTAAAGAACCGTGTCCTAATATCTAACCAGAAGCAAGATATGCATGTGTATAAATTATATCTTCTTGCTCCCGGCCATGGCTGTTGCTCTCTAATATTTTGTGTTGAAGAAGACGACTCTCTTTTGAATGAGTGGTTGTCATCTATTTATATTTTGTGGACTTGAATTCAATAAAGTAGCTACTTCAATTTGATTGGCTAAGGTTGAGGGCGCATATACACTAAAATCTTGGAGGCGCCTTTATTTACTGAAGACTTGGGGGCGCCAATAGGTATATCATTTGGAGATGCCACTTATAAATTGTGTTATGGTTGGAGGCACTTTCAGTATTTACTTTGAAGGTGCTTGATACATGTTTTGTATGATTTTACATGTCAACCACGAGGTGTCATAAAGTGATCAATTGTTTTCCCAGTTGCACAAGTAGAAGGGGGGTTGACTACTTGTGTGGTTTTTCTGTCTGATTAAAATCAACTCAGTATGAATTAAAGACTTGAATACAGAATAAAGATTAAACACAAAGATATGAATGAAAACTATTTGTATTATTGATGTATAAATACAAACTCTCCTAAGGTGTACACAAACCATAGCAGCTTCTCTGTGTTTCTCACATCAACTCTCTCTATCTCTATGCTTTTAAAAAATTCAACTTATTTCACTCAATATAATTAGGTTACATAGAGTGTTTATATAGATAGCTGCCTATCAACTAATAACAGAATATCAAATTATAATAGAAATATAATTCCTAATCATTACATGACAGTTTCCTTCTGCAATTCTCCTTCCTTCCCATAACATATCTGAAATATTTTTGGCTTTATCTTCGAAGACTTCCTTTTTCTGTAATCATCTTCTAAATTCAGCTTTGACTTCACAGACTCTGAAATCTTCAGACTCTGCCAGATTGTAGATTCCGATAGTCTATAGACTCTGATCACCTCCCAGACTCTGATCTCCATCTAGACTCTGGTTTCACTTTCTACAGAAAATCTTCTAAGTATAAAATTGTTGACTAATTAGACTCTGATTATAAAATTCAGAGACTAGAAAGACTTATTATAAATAAACTATGCTAAATTCTGTTCTAGTATTTTGTACATCATCAAATGAATATATTCTTAACAATCTCCCCCTATTTATGCTTTATAAAATGTAAGCATAAATCAAGGTTTGATGATGTGAAAACTAAAGACTAAAACAATTACTCTAGAACAATAAAACTGTGTAAGGAAAAAGAATTACTTCTTACTTAATCTTTTCAAAGGCTAGATTATTCTTCAAAAATGAATTCAACATACTCTCCTCCACAATAGCAAGAGCTTCACCAACATACTTCTTTAATTTATTCATTTCTTCATTTGAACATTTGATTTGACAATAAGCTGCTCTCAGATCATTTGCACTGCTTTCTTATTCCTTCAAATCCTTCAACATCAGAATACTAACTTTCCCACTCATAGGTTGAAATCCAAATTAATGACCCACACCTTCTTGAAATTTAATTTGCTTTTTTTCTACTGGCATGAATTGATCATTTCCTTCAGCATCAACATATTTTAAAGAAAATTTGCCCATCTGTTGATTTTCCGGTCTGTGCAGAGTCAGCTTCCTGTCAATCTCTTTAAACCATTTATGAGTGACAACCTCTTTGCTTTTATTTACTTCATAAGCTATTTATAGGAGAAATCTAATATACTGCAATTCCACAGCCTATTTGAAAAAGATGAAATTTGATTGACTTATCCATTTAACAGATCCTCCTTTCATGAAGTACACAAGCATCTCATTTTTTACTTTCTCTGTACCTTCTAGCATTTTTCTTTCAAAAACATTATAAACAATTTGAGTAGACACCACTTTGTTTAAGTGCTTTTGTGTGATCTTTTCAAACTGCCTATCTATCAAGGACTGAGGATCGCTAGATAGAGTTGATGTTCTATCAATATCTGATTCTTCAAAGCCTCCAAGTCCTGTCTTCTTTTTGGCTCTCAGTTACAGATTAGATTGACTACATTGCTAGTAAGTAGGTTCTTTGGCTTCATTAGAGTCTGACTTCTTATTTTACTTATTAGAGTCTGGCTTAGACTCTGACTTCTCATGTCTAGTCCCTAACTGATGTGATTGAGATTTTGATAATATAGCCACTCCAGAATATTTGAGTGGTACACCACCAGGACCCCTAAGACCATGAGAACTATCACCACCATCATCACCATCTCTCCTCCTTTTAACTCCCTTTTTCTCATCCTTGCATACATCATCCTTATTTCTCCTGGAGGAATCACCTTTCTTCTCCCCCTTTTTGACATCATCACTAATGGTGATAACCAACATAATTTGTTCAAGTACTGTGGAGATATTGCCCTATGCAGCAATCACTGAGTCAACCTTGGTAGTTAGAACAGAGACTGTGGTTTGAAGATGAGCTTGATTTGCAGTAATATCAACAATAACATCCTTGAAAGATACCTCTTTGGATAATTGAAGGGAATGGATTCTAACAAATTGAGTCTTGAGCAGAGAAGTAGTATTATCAATACCAGTAAGTTTGATTTGAATATGAGATATATCATTCACCACACTAGCCAATTGGGCATCAACATTCTCTGTCTCAATCTGAACATCTGCATCAATTGCTTGATCTGCTTCACCAGGATAGTGACCATGTTCTTGTAGAAATGATTTTTTCTAAAAGGTCTTAAGTCTTTCAGACTGATGAATACTCAAAATGCAGTCAAAGGTTTCTTTATCATCTATGCCCTTTTGTTGTGCAAACTCCCAAGACTGAGGAAACACCTGATCAAAATAAACAAAAGATGGATTAACTGGTCCATCATCCTTAGAAGTGCAATCCTCACCAACAGGCTCAATCTTGGTAACTTGAGGTGTAGACTCTAGTGCGGTGTAGACTCTGAAACTGCAAAAGGGACTATAGACCATGACTCCTCCTTAGAGTGATCAAAGTCTGTAGACTTTGGAAGCCTAGCCCTTATAGGCATTATCAATAGTGGTTCTTCTGACTTCAATTTTGCAGTCTAAGTTGGAATGATAATTGGATCTACCAAAGCCTCCTTGACTCTTTCTGCTCTTCTTGCTAGAGAATCCACCAAATGATGTTGTGGTCTCTATGTGAATGACTTTTATACAGCTAGAGCCTCATCCTTTTTTCCAATCTGCATTAATAAAAGAAAATAATTTGTATCCATCCCCTGCCCCAACTAATTGGACCAACTCTTAGGAAAATCTTAATCCGAATAAGTGAAGCTAGGTTCGGGATACCCTAATCTCTCATCCTCACAGTGGGGTTGGGCAGCCACTCTCTCTTTCTCACTCAGGCTCTCTACAGCCTTATCCACCTCTCCTTTTGCCTAGACCAGTGCCAACCTCTCATTTATTTTTTCACTCATTTGGATAGGTGCACTCAAAAGTCCTACAGAAGAGGGGGTGAGAGAAATGATAGTTGCTTCAATACTTGAACCACTTTGATAGAGGGGAACCCCTTCAAATGTCTGAAGGCTAGGGGTTTCCACCAAGGGGTGAGCAACAACAGACCCTGAACCCTTACAAGTTTCTTCTTTCTTTCCAGAGTCTGTTGGCTCCAATATTCCAGTCTCATGGTCTACTCTAGACTCTGACTGCTTCAGTATCACTTCATTAGAAGCCAGAGTCTGAGTGTCACCATCGTGACATTTATTGTTCGAGGCATATGATTAAGATTAAAGCTCTGATATCACAGTTGGTTGAGAAAGCCTACCCAACGGTAACCTTTGGAGATGACAACAAAAGATGTACAAAGGATTTGGCTATATTTGGAATTGTCATCAGTGGAAGCCTCTTTCTTGTGGAAGGACTTAAACACTATCTAAAGGGCACTAGGGAATTCTTTATCAAGAGTTTTCTGGAAAAGCATTGAAAAGGAAAAGTGTTTGATCTCAAACAAGAAGGTTGGAAGCTCACTCAACTGAGAGTGAGAAATCTTTGTTCGTAGATGACATGGATTTTGTATGCAAATGTGAAGTGAACTTTTCAGTAAAGCTTCATCAGTAAAGAGTTAGCTATGGCATAAGAAGCTCTCACACTTGATGAACAAGACAATAGATTCTCCGATAAAGATGAAATTGGTTAGAGGACTGCTTCATTTCGAATTCTATCCAGGAGGAATTTGAAGTATGTCATATAGGGAAGTCAATGAAAACATCACATTGAAGCAAATTATGTCATGGAAGAAATATGCTTAGTGGTAGTTGGTGACAACCCTAATTACAAGTTGGCGATGTTCATGAATTCAACAGACAAAATGTCACAGATGCTGATTGATCACATCAGGAAAATCAAGTTGAAAGCATAGTAAGCTGTGAGAACTTTGAAGTCAGATACTAGAACTGAATTTCGTGAATGAAGTTCTAAATGAAGTCTGCACTAATAAAGGTACTTTGAAGCTGAAGCAATTAACACAACATGCTGTTTTAATCAACAAGATCGTGAAAAGACATCATATGAGTTAATGGCCAACCAGAAGGAAACAGTGAAGCTCTTTCGTATATTTGGAGGAAATTGATATTTATTGAAGATTTAAATGAGTATCTTGGCAAAATTTAAGGCTCATGGAACAATTCTCCTCGGCTACTCATTGAAGTCGAAAGCTTTCAAGGCAAAAATGATGTAAAACCAGAAGTTGATTGAAAGTCTGAAAGTGTCGACCTACTACACCAAGCTCCCAAGCATTCAAATGAATGACTATTCTGAATCTTTGAAGTTTGACATCCCATCAGAGTCAAATTCAGATACAGATGATAAAACTGAGGTTGCATAAGGAATCAATGAAAATGATGATGATTCAGATCCTATTGGTGGAAATGGTAGTGAAACTACACAACTCGTGAACTTTAACAGAATCCACTGAACAAGGTAAAGAATCCTCAATACATCCTAGTAGCAACTCAGGGGGAGCAAATAAAAGAAGGATCTACTAGTCATACTCAACCCAATGAAGATCAAAGGAATACATCAAGAACATATCTGAAAAGACAAAAGGTTTGAAGTCAAAGTTATTCCTGGAATCCAGTTCATAGTAAACTGGATTATTGAGTAAAGGCTAGAAGTGCTAATCAAAATGAACATATATTTTTCGGGACCTAACATCTGGAATCCCAAAGAATACTGAAGATGCACTGATTAATCTAGATTTGGTGATTGCAATGCAAGATGATCTCAACCAGTTCGAAGGCAGAAACTACTAAAGCGGGAACCTAGACCACAAGACAAAGCTGAAATTGGTACATTAAGGGTTTGCAGAAACTGGATGATTATTGGCATTGTTATGAGGGACAAAGCCAAACTGGTTGCTCCAGGTTACTATAAAGTAGAAGGTATCCATGATGATGGTAACAGAATCTTCGGGACTTTCAAGATCTAACAGCAAGCACCAGTGACGAGACTTGATCCTATTAGGGCTGAACAAGTTGATGACCTAACAATAGGACATCCCTAGCACCTGTTGAGCATTCAAGCATGAATATCTATCAAGATGAATGTGAACAAGTGCACTTCTGAATGGTGAGTTAGAAGTTCAAGTTGATGTACAACATTTCCTGGACTTTGAAGTTGCAGATCATTGCAATTTGTATATCATTCTCTTCCTAAGCTCTCTATGATGGAGGTAGGGATTCAAGAAAAACGTCAAGGACATGGTATGACATTCTAACTAGTTTATTACTTAAAAATGATTTTGGTAGAGTCGTTAGAATACAAAGCGCACACAATTCAATATTAGTACTAGAATACCATAATTGTATTTAATGTGGGTCTACTAACAAAACTTGTGCAAGATATATTTTGCTAAGTTAATGCAGAGTAGGTACAACATGAGCATGTTGAAGAGTTGCAATTCTTTTTGGATTACAATTAATTCAAAAGAATAATGGCAATTAAAGTAAGTCAATGATCTTTTGAAGATGCGCAATTTAGAAGATTCTAGACCTGCCAAGACTTCTTGCCAACAAACCACTAAGCTTGATCATTTCAAGGGATTCCTGACGAGCCTCTTAGTGATGAAGATGATGATGGCCATTCTAACGGTCAAACCTCTGCCGGTCAAAGGGAAAGACAACCTACTCCCCATGCTGATCCTGGTCCTTTTGCTGGACAAGGTAATGAAGGAGGTAAGTTCTTTGAACATACTTCTTCGTCATCTAAATCTGATTCCATGGCCCAAGGTTCTGCTAGCCCGCAAGATCTATCCCAGGGCGAGAGCTACATTTCTGATTCTGAGTC
Organism: Oenanthe sinensis; assembly: GCA_028671895.1. Taxonomy (NCBI): domain Eukaryota; kingdom Viridiplantae; phylum Streptophyta; class Magnoliopsida; order Apiales; family Apiaceae; genus Oenanthe; species Oenanthe sinensis. Next base: position 28,044,929 of record CM053806.1, read on the forward strand.
TGATACTCTTGCTTATTCTCTTTCACCCTCGCTGACGGAAGTTAAAAGGCCGACACTTGTAGATTTAGGTGAGGGTTCTGAGAGTGACCCCGAAGTGCAGCCACTTATTAAGAAGAAAGCCAAATTTTCACATTCTGCAACTTCCAAAGCCCAGTCCAAACCTAGTGTGTCTATCACAACCACTCCACCTCACGTGAGTGGTTCACCAATTGCACATTCTACACATAGGGATTTTGGTGAGGATTTTGTCCCTTCTGAAGAGCCTGTTGCTTCAGAAAGGCCAGAAGCTTTCATTGCTTCAGAAGTACCTTCACCGGTACATACTGATGCTACAGAAAGGATCGGTTCTGATGTTGTACTAGAACACTCTGCAGCCTCTCAGCCTGAGATTCCACCTAAGGATATGACAGGAATAGATCCCATAACTGCTACTCATTTTGCTTATCCAGTTTTTGCAGGTACTGCTTTCGCTTTCAGGAATTTTGTTGAAGACATACACGAGCGTGAGACACGGAGTGTGTGTGAGCGTTTAGGGAGTGAGGGACCTTCATTTTCAAGGCCCGAAACCGAGCGACAAACAGTAACATAACGATTTTTCGAGCGAGGACACCCAAGCCAAACACCATCCCTTAATCTTGAAAATCTTGACACTCGTATGACAGCAATTGAAAATGAAATAAAGCAGTTCAGGCAGTCGATGGGGAAGTTAGGGATTAATATTGCAGACAACAAGAGAGCTCTTGATGACTACGCAGCACGAATGGCCAGTCAAACAACAGCATTCGATGAATTGACAAACAAGATGAATGACTTGGGCCACGCTGGTGGTGTCTTGGGTAGCACTCTCTATGATAGAATGGGAGCAGTGGAAAGCATAATGCATACAATGGCAACGGAGATAAGCAGACTGATGTATGCAGTTAGGAGCTTTGTTCGCCCAGAGTGGTTTGACGATCATTATAACCAACCTCCCCCTGATAATGATGGTGCTGGTGGTGCTGGAGGTGCTGGTGGAGCTGGACCCTCGGGTTCGGGTTTTGGTGGTTCCTATGCTACTGGTGGATCTAGAGAGAAGGGTGGTGCTTAGGATAACTCACCTAAGGGGGAGAGTGCAAAGGAGACGAGACAACAGTCGCTAATTATTGAGGAGATTGAAGAACAGACTACTGATTTTGTCAAAGAAAATGAGCCAGTAATTGAAGAGGAGGCTCAGAGGAAGAGAAAGGGTAAGGCAGTGGTGGCTGAGCAAGAAGAGCCATTCATTGACTTGAGTCATCATCAGAAAGAAGTACATGAGGTACTTGATGCAAGGAAGATTCTATTGGGAGTTTGTCTGAAAGGAACTCATAACAAAGAGGCGGAAGACTTATTCTACAACTTGAACTTGCAGAATCCACTGACTGTTGACTATATAAGTGCTTTGAAAAGGTTGATCTCTAAAGTCAGAGTTGGATACAATGCGATGGTTAAGGAGTGGCAGGTCATCTTGTCTTTAGTCGAAGGAGTCCCGACATCTTTCTTGTATGTGGATGATCAATTCATCTCGAGAAGATCTGCGTCAGAGTTGTTCTTGCTAGCAACAAAAATTCAATATTCTCAAGCTGAGGAGCTTAGCATTCTGTATAGAGATCAGTTAATGCAGCTAGCAGAGGGCAAGGGACCAGAATTCTCAGCAAATCCTGATGTTGTTTGGATGGTTGTTGATGGAAAAATGAAGAGAGTTAGTTTAGAAGAAAATGACCTAATGGCTCTATCGGTAGAATCCCTAAAAGCTGTCTGTAGGCAAATGATGAGTAAGGGATTCACCTCTGACATTAAGGAGAAGTCAGTGGAGTTTATTGAGAGGATCATATTCAAGATGAGCAATGAGATTTGGAAGTGTGATATTATTGCTCCAAACCCTCTAGACAATGTAAAGGTTGAGCCGGGGCTAATTGAAAGAAAATGGAATATTCTACAAGCTGTTAAAAATGTAGATGAAGCTCTGACTCTTCCTTCTGGATCACCAGAACAAGGAGAAATAAGGGAGGCAATTGGTGTTCCAGGAAGAGATAGTGTATATTGGATACACTCGTATGACAATGACACAGCTGATGCTTTGGCGTTCATAGATGCAGACCAGAATCAAACATTATTGCATATGAGTAGAAAATGGCTGCTGCAGACTCAAGATGCCGCATTTCTAGAAAAAGTTTTAGAAGTATTCAAATGGGGAGAAGTGGAAAATGAGAAAGTGGATGAGAAGCAGAGACTTCTGAAGTACTTGTCTGAAGTAGTGGTGGAGAAGAAGCGAATGGAGTGAGATGCGGCTAGTGTCCACAATACTAACCGTGTCAAGGGCTACCTGTAAGAACCCGAATTTTTGTAAACTCCGAATTATGAATGAATAGTAACTTGGAAGTTTTACGAAAATCATGTTAGCCCACACCATGTGAATGGTAGAGGATTATAAATCTGAAGTTGTATTGTGATAATACTAAGTAAATAAGTGAATGCAAAAGTCGTTAGAATCCGAAGATTTTGTCGTTTACTAATTATTTTGTAATTTACGAGATATCGAGAGATGGAAGATTAAGTTATGACCTAGGGGTTATAATTCAAAGAAATTATTCATGGACATGCTAAGGTATTGTGACTAGTAAATGTTCACATTACAAAGATAGGAATGAGAAGTGTTAACCCTAATCATGCTTTGCTAAATGAGGGACTAAGTATAAATAATGAATGATAAGTGAAGTGCACTACAAAGAAGCCATGCATGCAAGTACTTGCATTGTTAGAGAATTAACTAAAGCTAGTAACTAAACCAAGGCAAGTAACCATGCAAGCAACCAAGGTTAGAGACATGGTTCCCAAAATTAGGGAAAAGGAAGCATAAAGCTACTTTATCACTTGGACAAGTTCAACAAAGCCATAATTAACCTTTTCATAGATTTTATTCTCACAAAATCAGCCACATAGCAAGTAGCCAAGCAGAATTTTCTCCTTCTTCCCCACCAAGCACAATTCGGCTATTTCAAGAAAATGGGAGGATTTCAAATTCAAAGTCCAAGCTCCCAAGCTCCATAAATCCTTATATTTTAACCATAGATTCTATATTTCATAGATAAGGTATGGTTCAAATCTCAAGTTCATCCTCCATGTCTTTCATTTTCAAATAATTAATCCAAGATGAACATGAATAGTATGAATAGTGAAACATAGAAAATTTAAAGTTTTGTTCTTGATGTTTCTTGGTTTCTAAGGATAGATCAAGAAATCTTAAGGACTCAAAGCTCTACCTAGGTGTTGTTTGAACTCCAAGAAGGTATGAACACCCTTAAACCCTTGTGTTTTGTGTGAGTGGTATGCTATGAAAGTGATAGTGGATGGATCCATGAGCTAGAATGGTAAATATGAAATGATGTTAGTAAGATGTTGAGTTTTGGTTGAGTTCTTGAAATGATGTTAGCATATGATTATGAGATGAGTAGATTAATGTTGTTAACATGATGGTATGAGTGAGTTGAGTGTTGGTTGTGAATGGATTCACGTTGGTTGAATCCGGAAAACGTTACGTTTATAGCCGTCGTAATGACCATTTTTCGTGAGCACTCTTTTAAACTGTGAAAACCGATCTGTCAAAATCCTGGCCCCTAACATCTCTCACCATGGTTGGATAGTACTTGACTCATATATCATTTTGACACTTGAATCATGTTATTCCGACATACGGTTTAGGAGATAAGTCAATTTTAGTAAAGACAACTAAACCAACCAAACTGTTTCGGGAATCCCTTTTTGTTAATATACATGGACTACTTAAACATCACCAAAAATCATGAAATTTTAAGAGAACATAGTTTGGAAAGTGGAAAAGGCCTCTGAAACATTTCATGACCAGAGGAGAAAATTTCGATTTTATAAAATTATTGAAGCCGGGCAGGTTCAATGACAAACCTTAAAGGAGAATGAATGAATAAGGGATTTAAGTATCTATGTAAAGTGACAAGTAGGAAGGTGTCATTGACCCATGAATTGACTTAAGTGATTAACATATGTCCTTAAGGTTAAGTAACTCTAGAATGAGTGGTCTAACTTATGTCAAGCTTGTGGTTCGTGCGTGCGTGACATTAGTGGTTAAGATAACCAATGATTAACAAAACGTTCTATTTGATTTATATAGATCGTCCGTCAAGCCCCCGCACCTCGACGAACCCCAGGACCTCAGGCAAGTTTTCAAAACTCGTACATAATGTACTAATGTTTTGTCGAAAGACTGTTGTTGTTGTGATATAACTGTATGTTGAAAAATATGAACTGTTTTATGTATTGTTACATATTTCGTAAATGTTTCGGTTATATGCTATAAAAAATATAGATATAAGCCGGTAAAAGAAAAAGGCTCTAAGTGCATAACGAGTTATGTATTTTCGAACGTAGACCGGGAGTCGGAAGGTTATGTTGAGTACTGTCGTAATCCGGAAGAAGTCGGAGATAGATTATTTTGAAATGACGATATAAATATTTCGATATTTATATTTTGATATTCTTTTAATAAAAGAATTAAATGAGGATAATAAATATTATTTTAATATTTATTTAATTAATGAATATTATCTTGAATATTCATTTAAAATGGAGATAATAAATATTATTTTAATATTTATTTAATTAATGAATATTATCTTGAATATTCATTTAAAAATGAGATAATAAATATTATTTTAATATTTATTTAATTAATAAATATTATTTTGAATATTCATTTATTGAGGACAATTTATTAATTATAATTAATAAATATTATTTAAATATTTATTAATTATTTAAAATTTATTTACAAATTATTTTAGGTCTTTAATAATTATTCGAAACTTTCGATAATTATTTTAAATACTTTCCGACCTTCAAAAAATGATTTAAAGATAGTGAGAGCTCCCTAATATTTTAATTTAATTGTTTTATTTTATTCTTTTAATAAGAATAAAATACGTTCAGACTTATCAAAAATAGGGAACTCGGTATAGGAAGTGAATACCCATTTACTTCTCGAAAGCAGTTAAGTTTTGGAACTAGTTTCCATAGTAGCAAGAGCTTTTCAACTTATCAAAAGCAGAGAGGTTTTCGACAAACTCCCGAGTCATGGTTTTCAAAATGAATTCAGTCCTTGAGAAAGGAGATTATATGATGAAGGTCAACTTGCCTGTGTGGTAAGGCGGCGACATCACTTAATCTGACAGTATATGCTCATAGTTATGAGGGTCTATCAACAAGTACGATATACATGGGGAACTAGGATTACTTCCGGTTCCAGGTTAGATAGATAAATCTATTAACAAGTATTATATACTTGGGGAGCTTGGATTAATGTTCCAGTTCCAGACTTATAGATTGATTCAGCGGACTTGGAGATAGCGTAAGAGGCCGAGTGACGCACGGTCCAGCACTTTAACCCGTATGTGGTCTAGGGTGATTACCTATTAACGGTAGCGAGTACCGGGGCTCCCCCTTCTACATGTAGAGAAACAGAAGGCTTCCATAGGTTGCTGATGAAGGCTGCCATGTGCTACGACTGATCATCGTGGATGTGTGGTAGCAGGCGTGTTGATGCTCCAGTTATAGTCCCTTCTTCCAATTGGAATTGTGCTATACACCGTAACGAAAGCCTAGGAGCTGAGTTACCGAGGGTGTTGTTAGCAGTGAAATATTCTGAAAGATTCATCTTACTCATCATGATTTGACGAAAGTTATTTTAAACTTCAGTTAATTGTTCATAATGCTTTTACAAATAACTTACAGCATATTTTCAGAATATATTGATAAAGGAGAAAGCTTACAGACTTACAGCATGTTTTCAGAATATATTGATAAAGGAGAAAGCTTACAGATTTACAGCATGTATTCAGAAGTATATTATTTATTACTGAGCGATATTGCTCACCCTTATTTTCTTTGTATATCACAACACAACAGGATAGTAGGATGCCGCGAATGCGACGCACCGCCAGGAAACGCGTGGGAAATGCCCGCGCATTCCGGAGGTTCTTCTACAACCTACCCCAGGTAGGGAGTAGGAGTAGAAGTAGGATAGGGGTACAGTTGTCGATGTTACGCCTTATCTATAAGTAGGATCTTTGTAAGCTACTTAACAAGAACATGCATTAGCATTCAGTACTGTTTCAAGTAGAAACCGCATTGCCTTCATAAGGCAAGGAACTTACTTTTGGAATTATAATATTACTCTGACGGATTTTATGTATAATATGTGTATTCGTTATGAGACTATAATCAGTAGGGTGTGTATGAGAACTGTGGGGTCACTATAGGTGAAAGATGATCATTAAGGATTAAGTTAAAATGTATTAACAGCAGGAAAAAGGGACCGTGGCGGCCCAGATCTCTGACCCCGGGTCTGGGGGCGCCACACTACCCCAAAATGGTCTATTGTCAGTTCAAGGCTGATAAATCACATTGGAAATCTCAACTCATAATGAAGAATTTTGAGGATATTCTAAAGATCAGAACTACTCAGGAGGTGGACAAACTCAGAAGGCTTTTCAGGCATCCTTATCCAGAGCCCAAGAATCCTCTAGAAATGGAAGCGGTAAGTCTGTTGAATGCAAGGTGGAAGCAGCTTCATGATCCAGTCTACAAGAGAGAACAGCAGCAGAAGGAAAAGCGCAGAAAGCTGAAAGAAGAGAAGTGCCAAGCTGAAGAAGCTAGGAAGAGGAGACAGAATTAGAATTAAAGGTCAGAGTGGTGTGAACTTGAAGTTGGAAAAACTTCATATCTGTTGGTTGCTTTAACTCACTTGAGGAAAATTCACCTGATCACGGTATGCGAGATAGGCTAACTTACCATACTGTAACCGTGAATCAGAGTGGATCCAATAAGGTGATATAAGTTTGACTGAAAGGTATGAAATAATCCAGGTGATAGGAATCACTCAAATGGTCTTTAATTTGAAGTTCGAATTCTTTGTCTAGCTTAAATTTGATTTATTCTAGTTCTTTGAATTGTTTTCAAGTTTATTTCAGTTATAATTTAAACAAGACAGTAATGTTATTTATCTTTTTCTCGTCTCATTGTTTAGTTGAGTTATCCCTTGTTAATTTGAATGTCGTTGTTAGACTATCAAATAGAGGGAGATTGAAAGGCAGAGTGTCTAAACTTGTAACACTATAACTTATGTAACTCAACTAAAAGAAAAGATACTTAACTGGAAGACAATCAAGAACATGAAGCCACAAAGAAATCAATACAAAATGAAGACAAGGTAATTGATACAATTCAACATGTTAACTATGATCAAACAAAGAAGAAATCATTGAAAGAAGTTCAAGACAGAGTTGTTCATGCCTTAGTGATTTGTAACTTAAAGGTTCAAGATCATAACTATCAGTATCAATAAGACTAATTGATTCCAAGTGAAAAAGATGGAAAGAAATAATTGGAAAGCCACATTACTAATTGAATATGGTAATCTATTCAAGAAGCAGAGACACTATCAAGACTAATCACTTATGAATAAGACCATTGCATCAAGTGTCAGGACATTGATAGCAAGTTTATGTCAGTAATAGAGATCCAGGTTCAAGAGCTTGTTGAAGAATATGGAAGATATAAAGAAATCACAAGTTTAAGATGTTGCATTGAAGTTTCAAGTTGAAGCCCATAATTTCTCTAAGTACAAAATGTTCGAGATGGCCAAGTAGAATATTCCTATATAGAAATTCTACTTAAATGTTCGAGATGGCCAAGTAGAATATTCCTATGTAGAAATTCTACTTAAATGTTCGAGATGGCCAAGTAGAATATTTCTATATAGAAATTCTACTTAAATGTTCGAGATAGCCAAGTAGGTAGAAATTCTACTTAAATGTTCGAGATGACCAAGTAGAAATTCTCAAGTAGATGTTCTACATAGAGGGCAGTTTCCACATGACACATGGCATCATCTAATTGGCAGATTTCCAAGCTTTCAAGATAAGATAAGATTTATGTGGACATCATTGGGCCACGTATATCTTAGTCTTTGAAGACTACAGGACATAGATTACAAGTAGTATAAATAGAAGTACTTGTGTATTATTTTAAGAGAGCAATATATTCGAGATAAACACTTGTAAAAGAGAGAGAGAGTATTCACAGAGCTTAGTATCATTTACTACCCTCTTTACTTCTGGTGTACTTTGTAATGAATGTTGTAGCAACCCTTTCAAGTTATATATAAGACATATATTCCTTGAATCATTATGTTCATTTATTACATGGTATTTATTGCTTCTTAAATTTGAAAAGTTGTATTCACCCCCCATCTACAACACATTTGGACCTAACATAAACCTCTGAGGAAATTAATACCACAATTTCTTCAATCTGTTCCAGAATTAACCTCATTGGATAATCTTCAGTCAATTATAGTTGTCTTCAATACCTGAAAAAATATCCAACTACGACCCCTTGAGTTGATCCTGATTGGATAATTGATATGCAAAAAGAGTTGAATCAGTTTGAAAGAAACAAGGTTGGAAGCTGGTGCCCAAACCAAAGCACAAGTCTGTCATTGGTACAAAATGCGTGTTCAGAAACAAAAAGGATGAATCTGGTACAGTGACAAGGAACAAAGCAAGATTAGTGGCAAAGGGCTACTCACAAGAAGAAGGCATAGATTTTGATAAAACATTTGCACCAGTTACAAGGTTGTAAGCAATTAAAATCTTTCTAGCATATGCCGATCATGCTAATTTTAAGGTGTAACAGATGGATGTGAAAAGTGCTTTTCTCAATGGAGAACTAGAGGAAGAAGTGTATGTAGAACAACCTCCTGGTTTTATTGATCCTATTTATCCTGGGTTTGTATACTATCTTCTCAAAGCACTTTATGGATTGAAACAAGAATCTAGATCCTAGTATGACACATTATCTAAATTTTTGATTGAGAATCACTTCACAAGAGGTACTGTTGATAAAACTCTCTTTCATAGAAATGTTAGTGCCTCTATGATTCTTGTTCAAATCTATGTAGAGGACATTATTTTTGGCACAACTAATGAGAAACTTTGTCAAACGTTTGCTAAGTTGATGCAGAATAAATATGAAATGAGCATGATGAGAGAACTTACCTATTTTCTTAGTTTACAAGTCAAACAAGTCAAAGATGGTATTTTCATAAATCAAGCCAAATATATTTCTGACTTATTAAAGATATTTGATTTAAATGAATGTTCTTCTGCAAAAACTCCCATGGCCACTGCAACTAAACTTGAATTGAATAGTAAGGAAGTTGAAGTGGAAATTTTAAGTTACAGAGGCATGATTGACTCATTACTTTATTTAACTGCAAGTAGGCCAGACATAATGTTTGCTACATTTCTTTGTGCTAGGTTTCAGGCTGATCCTAGAGAATTTCATTTGATTGCAATAAAAAGAATATTCAGATATCTCAAAGGAACACTAATTCTTGGAATTTGGTACTCTAGAGACTCTGGATTTGATCTAATTGGTTATTCAGATCCAGACTTGAAAGTGTTGGTCCTAAATCCAATCATGTATGATGAGTTAGGAAGAACTTTCTTGTATTCTTATTTGATTTCATTAATATTAATAAAAGACTTATTTGTTTTATTACGGGCTTTATCTGTTTAAAGTGTCTTAAATAAGATGTTCCATAGTTTAGAGTGAAGCTTCTAGAATTATAATGAGATTATAATAGTGAGATCTAGAAGATGATGACTCTTGACTTAAACAGTTCCTGATCATAGGATAACTAATTGGAAGTTAGTGAATCCGCAAAGATTGGTACATACTATGCTTGCTCCTTTAAGGAGGATGTCTGTTCTCATAGGCATTTGTGTGGTGACACTATAGCTAGTATGTAGGTGCTTATTAAAGAATAAGTTCATTGAACGTGACTCGATAAATTGAACAACTAATGGAGTTTACTCATGTGTCAATAGTTGTTCACTAAGTGATAGTTGTGCAAGTATCCTTAGACTTGAGATCGTTAAAGTTATCTTGTATATAATGAACTATGTTTTGGTTTAGTCCTTAGTCTCAAGGACATCCATTAGGTCTATTCCGGGCATAGGGATTTGTGTATGAAGATAGTTAACGTCAATAGAGGATCCACCCCTTCCAGTATGGGAAGAGAATATCCTATGTTATTCTTAGTATGCGAGTTCTGGAATCTCTGGCCAGAGTGAATGAAATTAGAAAGGAGTTTCTAATTTGCATTAATATGAACTTTGCACTATGAATAAGAAAACATATGATTAAATTTGATAGGCTTGACACGAGTTCCATGCCCTGTATTTAATCGGGATATTATAGGGTGGAAGGAATTGATTGTACGGTAACTAGTCATTGACAGGTTCTTGGCAGTGAATTCATATTATCCGGATAGTCGCGATATGTTGAGAAGCATCACTCACGATGTAGAATAAATATAATTAATCAGTTAATTATATTTAATGAATTATTAGAATTCAAATAAATAATAAATAAAAAGTTTATTATTATTTATTTCTACTACCGGCTTAATATTGAACCTACATGGTCACACCATAAAAGAATATTTTCTTTGATGAAAAGATTTAAATTATGAGAGAGAGAATTATTTTCTAAATAGTTTAGAAAAAGGAAATAATGATTAAAATAGTTTTAATTATTATTAAAGCATTTTATAAAATTGGGGTTTAATATAATAATATATATTGATATATTATTTATGGAAAAACCCTAGGATAGTCCTATAAATAGAATGAGATGCTTCATTCTAGAGGGAGTGAACTTTTAGGGTGAACTTTTAGTTTTTGGAGAAAACACTAGCCTCCATCTCTCTCTCTCTCTAAAATAAGTTTTAGAAATTATTTGAAGATCTTCATCAAAGGAAGAATTCTTGGTGGATACAGGTAGAGTACTTCACACTCTGAGAAGTAGCTGCTAGGATCTCTTGTTCACACACTTGGATCGCTTTAAAGGTAAGGTTTCGATTCAATCTCGGTTTTATATGAGTATATGCGATCATATATATGATTTTACGGCAAATAATTGTTATATCATGCTTCCGCACCTCCGTAAATTTCCTTCAATGGCATCAGAGCCAGGTTATGCATATAGAGATTCATGTAAAAAATTTCAGATTTTTTGGAGCATGTATGGATTTATTATGATTTTTGCAAGTTTATTTAGATTTAATTATGAATTAATTTGAAATATTTTTGCATGAGATTTTGACCACTGATCTGGATTCTACAAGTGTTGTGGATCATCTGGATATTTTTTTCATAATTTTCTGATGTATAGATTATTTGTTATGAATTTTTTAAATTTGTTTTAATTAAAATTCATGTAATAATTATGCATGTTGAAAAATATGGATTAATATTTGCACTAGGACCCTTGGCTGATCTGGTTACTTTAATCTGCTGTTGGATATCAAAAATGATGTTTTTATGTTTTTTTATTAATTTATTAATTAATAGTTAATTAATTTATTAATATTAAAATATAAAGATATTAATAATAGTTAATCCGCTGTCACGCGTGCGTGGCACACAGACGAGGAAATGGGGTGTTGCGCATTAAAGGAATGCGCAACAGTATCTGTTACGCATTTATGAAATGCGTTACAGCTGGTAACGCATACGGCTCATCCGTTACACGGTAAAATTGGTATTAATGGCTGTAACGCGTGTGATAAATGCGTTACACCCCTCCTGTCCAAATTAAATTTGATTTTTTGGGAGTTCCGTAACTCCGATTTGGGCGTGCAATATATCGTTGGATTCGTTTTTCGAGACGGATTTAATGGAGTGGTCAAATAATTTTAATATAAAAGTTTTGAACTATCCATATTCCCTAAAGTGTTTTAAAGCATGTATTAATTATTTTAATTGTTTTTTTTACTATAATAAATCCATACATCATTATATCATTGTATGACATGATATTTCTTGCATGCTTACTTGTTTATTTAATTTTATATATGAGATATATGTCTAGATTTACCATGCGATGATAGATTTAGGTGAACCTAAATCAACATAAGGCCTGCTCTAGAAAATCTAGAATAGGAATCGTTTCTTGCCCTAACAATAATATTATATATACAATCATGAGATTCTTGTGTTTGCGAAACACGTAATTAAATATGAATTTTCATTATTGAGAGAAAGGATGATTCTGTCAAAGAAAAAGGTATTAAGTGACGCCTCTTGACAATGCTCCCCCCGATCTGGGAATTATCCGATTATCGATTATTGGTTTGAAATATTTAATTTAAAAGGAAGAATCTTTTTATAATATGATTATGATTGTTAAATAATATTGTTTAATTAATAATAGTTGATAATTATTTATTTATGAAATAAATAATCAGTTAACAAATTTTATTAATTGATTAAATAAGATTTATTCGATTATAAAATAGTAAGGATGTGATCTTAATATTATTAATTATTGATTTAATTTAAGAAATTAAATTAAGGGAGATATTTATTTTCTAAAAGGGTTTAGAAATAGTATTAATAATTAAAAGAGTTTTGATTATTAATTAATTATTTGGTTAGTAATTGTAATACTTTATAGAAAACATTTAGTTGAAATTTGTGTCTATAAAATATGTGTAATTATAAACCTTATAATAAAAATCCCTCTTAATTAAAAATAATATCAAGTAGTAATTGACCAATGACACAACGGGCTTGTGTCGGTCATAGCCTTCCAACATGATAGAAAGTAGTTCTTATTTTTGAATCATTGTCGTTTCGTGCTACAGCCGAGGGCTTTGATTTCGAAATAAGAAATACTTGTCTATTACATAGAGATGTATACAATGAGTTAGAATCTAATAGTCGTTACGTGCCACAGCCGTGGGCAGTTAGAGACTGATTCAGTTGTATGAAATGTTGGGTTAGACTTGACTTAGAATATTGAGTTTGTCGTGCCACAGCCATGACTCAATTATTCAAGAGGCTAAAGTTTTAATTAGGGAATGACATGAGATGTTATTGACAAGAGTTGTCTGCCTACTGAACATCACATGGCGTTTCGTGCTACAGCCGAGGTTGTGTGATGGAATGTAGGATCCCTATTCCCACTAGCATTATGAATGCTTAATTTTTCACTTAGAGGGTTGTATAAATTAGATAAACTAGCGGGAGCCACTTATGAATAAAGACCCGATTCATATAGTGTTTTAATAATGAAATGGATTATTTGCTAAGTGTTGTTATGTGTTTGTCATTTACAGATTTTAGATATACATCATGTCTTCTGCACTATCACTACGAAGCATACTAGATGCTCACAAGTTGACTGGTCCAAACTTTGCTGATTGGCTTCGAAATCTGAGAATTGTTCTTAGGGCTGAGAAGTTGGACTATGTGCTGAACTCACCAGTACCCAATGCTCCTGCCGAAGATGCTCATGATGATGAGCATGTAACTTACAAGAAGTGGATGGATGAAGCAAATGTTGCTCAGTGCATCATGCTGGCATCTATGAACTCTGAGCTGCAAAAACAGCATGAGAACATGGATGCTCATACCATTCTAGTACACCTACAAGAGTTGTATGATGTACAAAGCAGGACTGCTCGATATGAGATATCGAGGGAGCTATTCTGTTGTAGAATGGCGGAGGGATCATCTGTGAATGATCATGTGCTTAAGATAATCAATCTGATTGAGCGTCTTGGGCAACTTGGTTTTGTCATGGATGGGGAGTTGAGCCAAGACTTGGTCTTGCAATCACTCCCAGATTCGTTCTCACAGTTTGTTGTGAACTTTCACATGAACAAATTGGATGTCAGCCTGCCTGAACTCCATAACATGTTGAAGACTGCTGAGTCGAACTTTCTCTCTAAGAAAGGTTCTGTTCTTCTGATTGGTGGTAGATCCACTTCCAAGAAAAGGAAGTGGAATCCTCCCAAGAAGAAGAAAGTAGGTGAGAAGAAGCCAGTTCCACCAAAAGCTGAAGACCCCAAAAGCAAAGCTGTTTGCTTTCACTGTAACAAGGTGGGGCACTGGAAGAGGAACTGTAAGGTTTACCTTGCAGAACTGAAGAAGAAGAAGGGTAGTGAGACTGCCGCTTCTGGCTCAGGTATGTTTATGATTGAAGTAAACATGTCACTAAATCAAATTTCTACTTGGGTATTAGATACCGCCTGTGGTTCTCACATTTACAATTCATTGCAGGGACTAAGGGATAGTAGGACTCTTGAGGAAGAGGAGGTTATTCTGCGGATGGGCAATGGAGCAAGAGTTGCTGCTGTATCTGTAGGATTATTTGATTTATATATGCCTACGGGCAAGACTATTGTTTTAAATAATTGTTATTTTGTTCCCTCGATTGTGAGGAATATTATTTCTATTCCCATGTTAGACAAGGCTGGATTTTCGTTTATTATTAAGAATAATGAATGTTCAATTCTTAGAGATAATGTTCTTTATGGTAGTGGTATTTTGAATAATGGTCTGTATGTATGTGACGTAGAGCATAGTTTACTACAAGTTGAACATACTAATAAAAGGAAAAGGGATGATGAAAATCTCACATATTTATGGCACTGCAGACTTGGTCATATTAGTGAAAATAGACTACGGACATTGCACAAGGAAGGGTTACTTGAACCTTTTGATTTTGAATCATATCCTACATGTGAGTCTTGTCTATTGGGAAAAATGACCAAATCTCCATTTAGTGGACATGGAGAAAGGGCTGCAGATTTGCTAGGATTGGTACACACAGATGTATGTGGACCGATGTCTACGCAAGCCATGGGTGGTTTTTCGTACTTCATTACTTTCACAGATGATCGATCTAGATTCGGATATGTGTATTTGATGAAACACAAATCTGAAGCCTTTGAAAAGTTCAAAGAATATAAGTATGAAGTAGAGAAACAAACCAAACATAGTATTAAAACCCTTCGATCAGATCGAGGTGGTGAATACTTGAATGGAGAGTTTCTAGATTATCTCAAAGAAAATGGTATAGTCTCTCAATGGACTCCTCCATATACTCCACAGTTAAATGGAGTATCAGAAAGGAGAAATCGAACTTTGTTAGACATGGTTCGATCCATAATGAGCTATGCAGATCTTCCAGTATTCCTATGGGGTTATGCATTGGAAACCTCAGCATATTTACTGAATAAGGTGCCTTCCAAATCTGTTCCTCAAACTCCGTATGAGATATGGAAAGAAAGGAAACCGAGTCTTAAACACGTTAAGATATGGGGATGTCCAGCTTATGTCAAGAAAGTTGACCCTGATAAACTGGAATCTCGATCTGTAAAATGTAGATTTGTGGGATATCCTAAAGAGACTTTAGGGTATTACTTTTACACCGATCATAGGGTGTTTGTCTCCAGACATGCTACCTTCTTGGAAAAACAGTTTATCCTTGAAGGAAACAGTGGGAGCAAAATAGAACTTAATGAAGTTCAAGAAACACAAACTACTACAGTTCAAGAGGAAACACCTGTTCAGACTGAACAACCTTCTGTGGAACAGCCCATTCGTAGGTCAGAGAGAGTGTCTCGCCAACCTGAGAGGTATTATGGCCTTGTCATTGAGAATGACAATGAGTTAACAATCGATAATGATGACGACCCAATGACCTATAATGAGGCTATAAGTAGTATTGACTCAGAGAAATGGCTAAGTGCCATGAAATCCGAAATGGATTCTATGTATACCAACCAAGTATGGACTTTGGTTGAAGCACCCAAGGATGTGAAACCTGTAGGGTGCAAATGGATATACAAAAGAAAGATTGGAGCGGAAGGCCAGGTGGAGACCTATAAGGCCAGGCTCGTGGCAAAAGGATTCAAACAAAGGCAAGGGATTGACTTTGATGAAACTTTTTCGCCTGTAGCCCTGCTTAAATCAATTCAGATTTTGCTTGCGATTGCAGCTTACTATGACTATGAGATCTGGCAAATGGACGTGAAAACGGCCTTCCTCAATGGGAAACTTGAAGAGGAAGTGTATATGACACAGCCAGAGGGTTTTGTTTCCAAAGGGAATGAACACCTAGTGTGTAAGCTGCTACGAACCATATATTGATTGAGGCAAGCTTCTCGCAGATGGAACATCCGTTTTGATGAGACAATCATAGAGTTTGGTTTTATCAAAAACAAAGATGAACCATGTATCTACAAGAAGGTTAGTGGGAGCGCGGTAACATTTCTTGTGTTGTATGTGGATGACATACTTCTTATAGGAAATGATATACCGATGCTTCAATCAGTCAAAGTGTGGCTATCAAAGAACTTCACTATGAAGGACTTGGGAGAAGCATCCTACATTCTCGGTATAAAGATCTAGAGAGATAGATCTAGAAGAATGATAGGTCTTACCCAGGGTACATACATCGAGAAAGTGCTGAAAAGATTTAGCATGGAAAACTCCAAGAGAGGTCTCATGCCGATGAGCCATGGAGTTTCCCTTTCCGAGAAGATGTCTCCTAAGACAGCTGAGGAAAGACAGCGTATGAGTAAGATTCCTTATGCTTCAGCAATAGGATCTATCATGTACGCGATGATATGTACTAGGCCTGATGTTGCTCATTCAATCAGTGTGACGAGCAGATATCAGTCCGATCCAGGTGAAGATCACTGGAAAGCAGTAAAGAACATCCTTAAGTACTTGCGAAGGACTAAGGATAATTTTCTTGTTTTTGGTGGTTCTGAGTTGATAATAGAAGGTTATACCGACTCTAGTTTTCAATCAGAATGTGATGATAGCAAATCTATGTCAGGGTACGTGTTTACTCTGAATGGTGGTGCGATTAGTTGGAAGAGTTCCAAACAGTCTACAACGGCTGACTCCACAGCGGAAGCAGAGTATATAGCTGCAAGTGAGGCTGCAAAAGAAGCCGTTTGGATGAGGAAATTTGTTTCTGAGTTGGGAGTTGTTCCTAGTGTTGAGGAGCCTATTGTATTGTATTGTGATAACAATGCAACAATAGCACAAGCCAAGGAACCTAGGTCTCATAAAAATTCCAAACATGTTTTGCGGCGCTTTCATTTGATTAGGGAAATCATAGAAAGGGGAGATGTCAAAATAGATAGAGTTGACACACATAACAACATAGCAGACCCACTTACAAAGCCGTTGTCTCAGATTTTTTTTGATCATCATAAAAGGAAGATGGGTATTACATACCAGGGTAATTGGCTTTAGTCCAAGTGGGAGATTGAAAGTGTTTGTCCTAAATCCAATCATGTATGATGAGTTAGGAAGAACTTTCTTGTATTCTTATTTGATTTCATTAATATTAATAAAAGACTTATTTGTTTTATTACGGGCTTTATCTGTTTAAAGTGTCTTAAATAAGATGTTCCATAGTTTAGAGTGAAGCTTCTAGAATTATAATGAGATTATAATAGTGAGATCTAGAAGATGATGACTCTTGACTTAAACAGTTCCTGATCATAGGATAACTAATTGGAAGTTAGTGAATCCGCAAAGATTGGTACATACTATGCTTGCTCCTTTAAGGAGGATGTCTGTTCTCATAGGCATTTATGTGGTGACACTATAGCTAGTATGTAGGTGCTTATTAAGGAATAAGTTCACTGAACGTGACTCGATAAATTGAACAACTAATGGAGTTTACTCATGTGTCAATAGTTGTTCACTAAGTGATAGTTGTGCAAGTATCCTTAGACTTGAGATCGTTAAAGTTATCTTGTATATAATGAACTATGTTTTGGTTTAGTCCTTAGTCTCAAGGACATCCATTAGGTCTATTCCGGGCATAGGGATTTGTGTATGAAGATAGTTAACGTCAATAGAGGATCCACCCCTTCCAGTATGGGAAGAGAATATCCTATGTTATTCTTAGTATGCGAGTTCTGGAATCTCTGGCCAGAGTGAATGAAATTAGAAAGGAGTTTCTAATTTGCATTAATATGAACTTTGCACTATGAATAAGAAAACACATGATTAAATTTGATAGACTTGACACGAGTTCCATGCCTTGTATTTAATCGGGATATTGTAGGGTGGAAGGAATTGATTGTACGGTAACTAGTCACTGACAGGTTCTTGGCAGTGAATTCATATTATCCGGATAGTCGCGATATGTTGAGAAGCATCACTCACGATGTAGAATAAATATAATTAATCAGTTAATTATATTTAATGAATTTTTAGAATTCATATAAATAATAAATAAAAAGTTTATTATTATTTATTTCTACTACCAGCTTAATATTGAACCTACATGGTCACACCGTAAAAGAATATTTTCTTTGATGAAAAGATTTAAATTATGAGAGAGAGAATTATTTTCTAAATAGTTTAGAAAAAGGAAATAATGATTAAAATAGTTTTAATTATTATTAAAGCATTTTATAAAATATGGGGTTTAATATAATAATATATATTGATATATTATTTATGAAAAAACCCTAGGATAGTCCTATAAATAGAATGAGATGCTTCATTCTAGAGGGAGTGAACTTTTAGGGTGAACTTTTAGTTTTTGGAGAAAACACTAGCCTCCATCTCTTTCTCTCTTTTCTCTCTAAAATAAGTTTTAGAAATTATTTGAAGATCTTCATCAAAGGAAGAATTCTTGGTGGATACAGGTAGAGTACTTCACACTCTGAGAAGTAGCTGCTAGGATCTCTTGTTCACACACTTGGATCGCTTTAAAGGTAAGGTTTCGATTCAATCTCGGTTTTATATGAGTATATGCGATCATATATATGGTTTTACGGCAAATAATTGTTATATCACGCTTCCGCACCTCCGTAAATTTCCTTCAAGACTATGCAGGTTACAGAATTGACAGAAAAAGTACCACATACACCTGTCAATTTCTAGGAAATAAGCTTGTATCATGGTTTAACAAGAAGCAAAATTCAGTGTCTACATCCACTGCAGAGGCTGAATACATTGCAGCTGGAAGTTGCTGTGCAAAAATATTGTGGATGAGGAATCAACTATTTGACTATGGGTTCAACATGAACAAGATTCCTATTTTCTGTGATAACACAAGTGCCATTGCAATAACAGAAAATCATGTGCAACATTCCAGAACCAAGCACATTGACATAAGTTATCACTTCATTAGGGAACATGTAATGAATGGTACAGTTCAATTACATTTTGTCCCTAGTGAAAGACAACTTGCAGATATTTTTACCAAACCATTAGATGAATCTACTTTCAATATATTGGTCTGTGATTTAAGTATGCTTAACTATGTTTAATCTATTAAATGTTTGACATGTTATGTATCTATATTAATTTTTAGTTTGTAGCCATTGACTATGTTAATCTATTGATTCTTCCATAATTAATTAATAAACATTTTATATATCAATGGATATCTAAAAGCTATCGACAGATAAATATATCAATTGATAACATATTTATTTATCAATAGATATTTATAGCTATCGACAGATAAATATATCAATTTATGATATATTTATTTATCAATGGATAGTCGTACCTGTCGATGGATAAGTTAGTTATCAATCGATGACCAGGAATTTTTAGGGTCCATGTCATCAATCGACCTGTACAATATCTAGCTGTTGATTACTTATTTTATCAATTGACTAATACATACATACCTGTATGTATAACAGTCGATTGCTAAAATTGGTAAATTTTACTTTTTATTTTTCTTCTAACGGTCGATTAAGTTCTATTTTGAGTAACAAATTGATTAGGAACTCAGTAAATATAAATAGTGAGATTAAAACTTCTTTTAATTCTCACTTGCAATTTTAACTAACGATATCTCTATCTCTTTCTACGAAATCAATCCCTAATATCTCTGTTCTTAACCTTCATCTCTAATTTCTCTGAAGATTGTGCTTGTGTTTTTGAAAAGTAAAGAAATGGCAACGAAGAAAATCTCTCAAGGTGGATTCGTGTATGAACTTAATAACTTTGTAGCCTGCACAGTCGTGGAGGAGGCTCAATCAACATTTGACCCAATGATGAGATTTCTAGACAGTTGCAAAGTGAGAAATGCACTCAAGGATGCACCCAAGATTGTCTGCAATATGGTGGAAGAATTTTGGGCAAGTGAAGAAGTTGCAAGTGACAACTCTTCAATTGCATTCACTTGCAAAGGAGATAAGTATACTCTTACTACAGTCTCTATAAATGAATGTCTTAATCTGCCTGTCAACAATATTGATAAAACACCATCAGATGAGGAAATTAGAAATATGCTAAAATATGTTAATTATGTTAAACCTGAAATAGGCCTAAGGCATGTAGTTAGAAAACATCTAAGAAAAGAATGGTCGTATTTCTTTGATTCTATCATAAAATGTTTTAGTGGTAAAGTTAGTAATTTTGATGTCATAACCACTAGCATGCAGGAAATAACATATAATATTGTGTTTGAAAAGTATTTTAACTTGTCTTCTATAATAATGAATGAGATTGCAATAAAATTGGACAATAAGGCTAATAGATCAAATCATATATACTATGTTATATTTATTATGCTGTTTATTAACCATTTTGTGAAGGACATAGAAATCACAAGGGAGACAGAGACATTGGACTACTGGGTCCAAAACAAAAGAGTCTTCAAAGACTTGGTAATGATTAATCTTCACAGTAATGTGGCATTGATCTATCCACCTTTTGTTCAGGTATTTACCTCTACCCTAACTTATTCCAATCCCCAAACTTCTTTGCCTTCTGTGATGGGTGTTAGCAATGACCCCAACCTTCCTACCCAAGCCACACAACCTATTTCAAAATCTAAATATAAGAAGCCCACCTCAACAGGTTCCCAAAAACTTGTTGCTGTTAAAACAAAGAAAAGAAAAACGTCGGTTGTGGTAGATAGATTAGAGGAGGATGTAGGTGGTGAGGGAACTGGGGAACATAAAAGAACCCAGAAGAATAAGGAGAATGAGGGTGAGACAATTCAACCAAGACACTCCACAATCTCTCAAAATACTGTTAATGTTAACAAGGACATTACCACATCACTATAGTCATCCTCTCAAAAGAATGACAATATTGAAAAGAGCCCACTATTAGTGTTGATGTCCTAGAGACAATACTTTATGATAAATAATTAAAGATTATGTTTACTTGATTATTTAATTAATATTTATTATGTCTTTATTTACTGCGTTATAAATTGAAAGTATAATAAATGTCCTTGGAATATTAATGCGAATTATATATCTTTAAGTATGTGACTTAAAAATGAGATTATATGAACAATATTATATTCCTAAATGTCCCTCGTCGAGTATTAAGGACAATAAAAATATAATAAGACTAGTATGTTAATTGACTGATGACCACATCTCATTGGTCATAAGTATGGTGATACTAAAGTCAAGAACATAAGTGCATGTCTCAATACATGGCACTGGACAGATCCGCTGTGAGAATCTACATGTTAATAAGTGTCATAAGAAATTCTCACTATGATGATGATGTATTGATCCTTTGACTTGAAATCATCATATTTTTATACGAGAATTAATATACTTTGATTACACTCAAAGTTACCTTTAACCGGGTAATGATAAAGGTGGACATTGGGTATGCTATGAATCGTATAAGAAATATAAATGATAGATATAGGATTTAACCCTCCTATTTTAGGAGTGATATTATTGGCCTCTTGATTGAGTGAGACTATAAAATGCATGGTCATGCTCAAACGTTGATTTGATTAATAGTCTACTCATTGATCAAGGAAACCCGGATTAAACGTTGAAGATGAAGACACAATACATGCCTCGAGTTTGATCTATAATATAAGGTTAAAGGGATTATATTACATTGTACATTATTCACGAAAGGTTTAATTGAATCACCAATTATTATTATTACTTGGGTAGCAATGATGTATTACTAGATGCCGCTCATTGTTTATAATTTTATTATTAGAAAATAAAATTATTGCTAACGTGATAATAACCTAAAGGGTCACACACAAAGAACGTTTAAACGGAGTGTTATTTAAATTATGTATTTAAAACTGGTATTGTTATTAATTCGAATTTATTTATTTAATTAATTTAGTGAAACTTGATTAATTATATACATATTAGAATTAGAATTTAATAATAATATAAATCCGAAATCTGAATGGGTTTTAAATGGTCCAATCAGATTAGGGTTTTGGACCAAGTCCCTTTATCCCTTATATATACATAAAGATGTATAATTTAGGGTGATAGTTGAGATAATTCGTTTCTAATAAAACCCTAGCAGCTCTACGTTTTTGAGAGGCTAGAGAAAGAGAGAGACAAAGAGGCAGAAATAAGTTAGTACCTAACTCCGGTGATCGTTATACGATACGACGTTCGTGTGGATACCGATAGAGAACTTTGTGAAGGGCTGTTGTGATTCATCACTTCTGGACCTATATAATCATCATACGAAAAGCTTTAATAAGGTCCACATCTGATTCTCCATAATCATCCGCCAATTATACACGGATCCTGCGTTTGGGATTCATTTTTTTTATTATTTAGCGTAATTCCGCTGTGTATATGTGTCCGAATCCCAACAATGGTATCAGAGCTACGTGTATAAATAAGATGATTTGGTTACGTGTTTAATAGTTTTTCAATATATTCCAGTGTGTATATGATCTGCCATGCATGTATATTGATACTGCCTTTGTATGAGACTTAATATGCATGCTGTCATGTTGATGTATGATTAAAACTGTTACATAACGTGTATCTGGTTATTCATATGATGATTACATAGATGATGATACTAGCATGTTAATGATTTGACATGACTGATTTATATGCCTTATTGCGATTTGTATATATATTATGCATGTGGGTCAGTTTTTATAGTGATATAAACTGGTGGACAGATTGTGTTGGACATGATTTGTTAACTGGGATATGATCAGTATGTATATGATATAAGCCTCTAAAACTGTATAAGATGCAGTGGGGAAAAGACCAACATATATGATCTGTAGTTCAGAAATTGATGATTTCTGAATATGACTAGTCTTCGAAAATAAAAAATTTCCAGGTCAGCTCGACCCCGCCGAGAGCTGCCGCCCCGGACCCCCGCAATATTTTTCATATTCTTTTTGTTTACTTGAGCATGGTGCTGGTTATGACCTTTAGATCCCTAGATTAATGGTTTTTGTTTTGGTTTTGGTTTTATAAATACGACTTGCATGTCTTTTTCTTCATTCTTGTAATTTTTTAACCTCGAATGTAACTCGAGTTTTGTTATGTAAGTACATTAGTATAAGTTATATTCAATTATTCCATGTAATGTACTTGTAGATTGAAGGATGATCCAAGAAGAGGAGCATGCGCCCATGGATACAAGAAGAATGAAGACATGTAATTGTATTTATATTTTATCACCATAGATTGACCTTGATCCTTTCATTAGATCGAAAGGATCACATAGGAAAGGGGCCATAACCAAGCGTTTACATACTGCACTTTACATATTGATGTATGAATGTTAGTGTAGAATAGTTAATGATGCATGCTTTAATTAGATTAATCATATATGTGTGTATTAGATACGACACCCATGCCATGCTTGTTTAAACAAGATAAAATCTATAACGACTCAAGACATTAAAATTGAACAAACGATCATGAGATTCTTGTGTTTATGAAACACGGTATTGAATATGAATTTTCATTTTTCTGATATGGGGAGATTTTGTCAACAACGGATTATTAATCTGTAAGAAAGTTGGGTTTTAAGTGACACCGGTTGTGACTTCTCCGACGATCTGGAAATCAAACCATTGATGAATATTGAAATGGATTATTTAATCAAGGGAAAATTGAGAATCTCTTTATGATGGGATCATGATCGTTAAATAATAAATCCCTAAATAAATATTAAGTTAATATAGATGTCTTCCAATGTTTATACACATTAAGTTCTATATTGAGAAGGAGTGGGTTTGCCAAAGTAAAGTGCTCTTATCAATCATGGGAAAATGTGATGAGTAATTATACTTTGTTTATTAAACGTTGGGTCTAACTTAACTAAATCATCACAATAGGATTGTGGGTTTTGAGGCATAGAGTTTGGCGAGATTTATTGGATAAATGTGTATAAAGGGTTGTTCCACCAAACTATCCAAGAGTTATATTTGATATAATTGACAAATGTTATCTACCTAAATAGTCGTGTTTTGGGTGTATTAACCAACGCTATCTTGAAACATGGATGAAATATGGATCTTGGCTCACTAGAAAGATTTGATGAAATGCTTTCCGAATTAATAGTTAGGGCTATTGATTTGAATAAAATAGTGGGAGATATATATTATGAATGTATATGATAATCACTTGAACATAATTAAATTTCTGCAGACTAACTAAATTTATGCATTTTAACATTGTAGATATTTAAATGGCAAACAATACAAATACTTTCTCCGTACGAGCAACCCTTGAGAAGGACAAGCTGACAGGAACTAACTTCCTTGATTGGTATAGGAATTTGAGGATTGTCCTCAGGCAAGAGCATAAACTCCACGTCATTGAAATTCCTTCTCCTGCTCCTCCTGCTGAGAATGCAACTCGCGCTCAACAAAATGCTTATCAGAAGCATATTAATGATGCGACTGATGTGGCACGTCTCATGCTAGCAATCATGAGTGCTGAGCTTCAAAAACAACATGAGCATATGGTTGCTTATGAGATGATTGAACACCTTCAAAGGATGTTTGAAGGACAAGCTCTTCAAGAAAGGTTCGACACGAGCAAAACACTGTACGCTTGCAAGCAGGGAGAGACTCAACCTGTTCAACCACATGTTCTGAAGATGATAGGTTATATTGAGTATCTTGATACTTTGGGTTTCACGATTGGTCGAGAAGCTCAGATTGACATAATCTTACAATCTCTGAACAGCAACTACACTCATTTTGTTATGAACTACAATATGAATGAGATAGACAAAACACCTACTGAATTGTTGGCTATGTTGCGAATTGCTGAAACCAACATGAAAAAAGGCCAAAACTGCTCCCATATTGATGGTGAACAAGAAAGGTAAGGCTAAAGGGAAAGGTAAATGGAAGGGAAATAAGAAGATCAGATCTGATTCTGTTCCCAAGCCAAAGGCTAATCCCAAACAGGCTTTAAAGCCTAAAGGTGTTGTTGCAAAGGGTGATTGTCACTTCTGTGGTAAACCAGGTCATTGGAAGAGAAACTGTCATGCTTATTTGGAGGGTCTGAAGAAACTGAAGTCTGTTCAGATTTCTGATTCAGGTATTTATGTTATAGAAGTCAATCTATCTACTTCTACATCATGGGTATTGGATAATGGATGTGCTTCTCACATTTGTATAAATGTGCAGGAACTACAAAGGAGTAGGACTTTGGCTAAGGGAGAGGTCGACCTACGAGTTGGCAATGGAGCAAAGGTTGCTGCTTTGGCTGTAGGGACTTATCACTTATCGTTGCCCACTGGGCTTATTTTAGAATTTGAGAATTGTTTTTACGTGCCTTCAATTTACAGAAACATTATTTCAGTTTCTTATTTGGACAAGAAAGGTTATGCTTTTTCAATTCAGAACAATTGTTGTTCCTTTTCTTTGAATAATGTTACCTATGGTGTTGCACGTTTGTTCAACAGTTTATATGTTCTTGATTTAGACACTCCCATCTATAATGTGAATAACAAATGACTTAAGACTAATGACTCAAATCAAACATACCTTTGGCACTGTCGTTTATGCCATATAAATGAGAAGTGCATTTCCAAGTTACATCAAGATGGATACTTGGATAAGTTTGATTTTGAATCATACGAAGCATGTGAACCCTGTCTCATTGGAAAAATGACTAAAGCTCCTTTTACTAAACAAGGTGAAAGGGCCATTAAACGATTAGAACTAATACATAGTGATGTATGTGGTCCTATGTGTACTATGGCAAGAGGTGGCTTTTACTACTTTATCACGTTTACTGATGATTTCAGTAGATATGGATATGTGTATCTTATGAAGAACAAATCTGATTCTTTCGAAAAGTTCAAAGAATACAAAGCTGAAGTAGAAAAGCAAACTAGCAGAAGTATTAAGACTCTACGATCTGATCGTGGGGGAGAATACTTAAGCCATGAATTTAAGAGTTTCTTAAAAGAGTGTGGTATCGTATCACAACTCACTCCTCCCAGAACACCACAATGGAATGGAGTTTTGAGAGGAGAAATCGTACCTTGTTAGACATGGTGCGATCGATAATGAGTCATTCAGATCTTCAAATTAGTTTCTGGGGCTACGCCCTGGAGACGGCTGCTTATACACTTAACCGAGTTCCTACTAAAACGGTTCAGAAGACTCCATATGAGATATGGACTAAGAAACGTCATAGCATGTCATTTATGAAAATATGGGGATGTGAAGCGTTTGTGTAACGTTTAAATTATGACAAGCTAGGACCTAAATCAGACAAATGTAACTTTGTGGGATACTCAATTGAAACAAAGGGTTATTCATTCTATAATTCTTCCGAGAACAAAGTGTTTGTTGCTCGAACTGCAGTTTTTCTTGAAAGAGAAATGCTTTTGAAGAAAAATAGTGGGAGGATAATAGATCTCGATGAAGTTCGAGACCCACAAGATAATATTGAACCAATGGAGGAACTTGAGCAGGATGTACAAGAACACAACACTGCTTAAGAAACACAGGTTGTTCGTAGGTCTAGTAGGATTCGCCATGAGCCTGAGAGATATTATGAATTTCTCTTAACTCAAGATGGTGATGTGATGCTTATTGACGAAGATGAGCCTCTCACCTACCAAGACGTCATGAACACTCTAGAATCCAAAATATGGTTGGATGCCATGAAATCTGAGACCGAATCCATGTATACTAATCAAGTATGGACTTTGGTTGATCCACCTGAAGGGGTAAAACCTATAGGGTGCAAGTGGGTTTTCAAGAAGAAGACCGACATGGATGGTAATGTACAGACCTATAAGGCACGATTGGTGGAAAAAGGTTTCAAGGAAATTCATGGTATTGACTATGATGAGACTTTTTCATCAGTGGCCATGGTCAAGTCCATCAGGATTTTTCTTGCTATAGCTGCTTACCATGACTATGAAATCTGGCAGATGGATGTCAAAATCGCTTTCTTAAATGGGAGCCTTAAAGAAGATGTGGATGTGTACATGACACAGCCTGAGGGTTTTGTTGATCCAAAGCATGCTGGAAAGGTATGTAAGTTGCGTCGATCCATTTATGGATTGAAACAAGCCTCAAGGAGATGGAACATTAGTTTTGATGAAACCGTCAATGAGTTTGGGTTTATTCAAAATGAAGATGAACCATGTGTTTACAAGAAGGTTAGTGGGAGCAATGTGGCATTCCTAGTACTATATGATGACGACATATTAATAATAGGGAATGACATTCCTTCTTTACAGGCTGTTAAGACTTGGTTGAATTAAAATTTCTCAATGAAAGACTTAGGCGATGCGACCTATATATTAGGTATCGGGATCTATAGAGATAGATCAAGAAGAATGATTGGCCTAAGTCAGAATACATACATTGACAAAGTTTTGCACCGATTTGGGATGCAAAATGCTAAAAGGGGCTATGTCCCGATGTCTCATGGGATATCGATCTCTAAAGAAAACAGTCCTTGGATGATAAGGACCGTATGAGTAAAGTTCCATATTCGTCGTCAATTGGTTCTATAATGTATGCAATGATATGTACTCGTCCTGATGTCTCGTATGCTTTGAGCATGACGAGTAGATACCAGTCTAATCCATGTGAAGGTCACTGGATGTTAGTCAAGAATATTCTTAAGTACTTGAAAAAGACTAAAGATCAATTCTTGGTATATGGAGGAGAAGAAAAGCTGGTAGTAAAAGGTTACACCGATGCTAGTTTCCAAACAGACAAGGATGATTCGATCTCTCAATTTGGTTTTGTATTTTGTCTAAATGGAGGTGCTGTAAGCTGGAAAAGTTCAAAGCAAGAGACGGTTGCCGATTCTACAATGGAGGCTGAGTATATTTCTGCCTGTGAAGCAGCCAATGAGGCTATCTGGATTCGGAATTTTATTGCAGGTCTTGGTGTGGTTCCTTCGGTCGCAGATCTGATAGATTTATACTACGATAATAACGGAGCCATTTCACAGGCTAAGGAACCAAGGTCTCATTCCCGAACAAAGCATATACTCAGACGATATCATCTTCTTCGAGAGATTAATAATCGAGGGGATATACATATATGTAAAGTGCATACAAATGAGAACATTGCAGATCCACTGACCAAGGCTTTTTCGCAGCAGAAGCACGAAGGTCATACTAGTTCGATGGGTATTAGATACATGAGATATTGGCTCTAGTACAAGCGGGAGATTGTTAGTGTTGGTGTCCTAGAGACAATACTTTATGATAAATAATTAAAGATTGTGTTTACTTGATTATTTAATTAATATTTATTATATCTTTATTTACTGCGTTATAAATTGAAAGCATAATAAATGACCTTGGAATATTAATGTGAATTATATATCTTTAAGTATGTGACTTAAAAATGAGATTATATGAACAATATTATATTCCTAAATGTCCCTAGTCGAGAATTAAGGACAATAATAATGTAATAAGACTAGTATGTTAATTGACTGATGACCACATCTCATTGGTCATAGGTATGGTGATACTAAAGTCAAGAACATAAGTGCATGTCTCAATACATGGCACTGGACAGACCCGCTGTGAGAATCTACATGTTAATAAGTGTCATAAGAAATTCTCATTGTGATAATGATGTATTGATCCTTTGACTTGAAATCATTATATTTTTATACGAGAATTAATATACTTTGATTACACTCAAAGTTACCTTTAACCGGGTAATGATAAAGATGGACATTGGGTATGCTATGAATCGTATGAGAAATATGAATGATAGATATATGATTTAACCCTCCTATTTTAGGAGTGATATTATTAGCCTCTTGATTGAGTGAGACTATAAAATGCATGGTCATGCTCAAATGTTGATTTGATTAATAGTCTACTCATTGATCAAGGAAACCCGGATTAAACGTTAAAGAGGATGACACAATACATGCCTCGACTTTGATCTATAATATAAGGTTAAAGGGATTATATTACATTGTACATTAGTCACGAAAGGTTTAACTGAATCACCAATTATTATTATTATTTGGGTAGCAATGATGTATTACTAGATGCCGCTCATTGTTTATAATTTTATTATTAGAAAATAAAATTATTGCTAACGTGATAATAACCTAAACGGTCACACACAAAGAACGTTTAAACGTAGTGTTATTTAAATTATGAATTTAAATACTATTATTATTATTAATTCGAATTTTTTTATTTAATTAATTAAGTGAGACTTGATTAATTATATACATATTAGAATTCGAATTTAATAATAATATAAATCCGAAATCTGAATGGGTTTTAAAAGGTCCAATCAGATTAGGGTTTTGGCCCAAGTCCCTCTCTCCCCTATATATACATAAAGATGTATAGTTTAGGGTGATAGTTGAGATAATTCATTTTTAATAAAACCCTAGCAGCTCTACATTTTTGAGAGGCTAGAGAAAGAGAGAGACAAAGAGGCAGAAACAGGCTAGTACCTAACTCCGGTGATCGTTAGACGATACGACATTCGTGTGGATACCGATAGAGAGCTTTGTGAAGGGATGTTGTGATTCATCGCTTCTGGACCTCTATAATCATCATAAGGAAAGCTTTAATAAGGTACATGTTAGTGGACTTTTTGGTCCACTATATACGTTCCAATTTGACTTAAATTGATCGCTTGTGCCCAAGTATGTAGTGTCTTTTGATGTGTTTTGTGTCTTTGGTGTGCAGATTGCCGTATGTAGCAGAGTTGTTGAATAATTGCATAATTTGGTGGAATATGAGCTGGGATTTCAAAGGAGGAAGATCAGGACTTGAGTTGAGATCAAGAGAGGGCAAGACGAGTCGTTGAAAGAGCATATGCACACGAAAAGTAGTTGCTGGCCAGTAGCTTCAAGGGCGCCCACGCTCCGCCAAGCGCGCCCGCGCTGCAGCAAGGAAAGCTCAAGGGCGCCCGCCCTTCCTCAAGCGCACCCGCGCCCTGTCGAAATCAGAATTTTTATTTTGCAGTTGTTTAGCTTTTAAGGCACAGTTAGAAACAGGCCCATGATATTTTTGTTATTATGTAACCTAGTATAAAACATAAGGATTATTAGTATTTATTCTATCTAGGAGATTAAGTATTATCTAGGTCATTATCAAACAAGAGGCGGAGTACTTTGTGAGCCGTCAAGCTATTTTCTTTTGTAATTTTCTACACGTGGATTATCGGTTGTTTCTTTTACTCTTGCACTTAAAATCAGTTTTTGTTATGCTTAATTATTTATCTACTATGTTTTCATATGAACCCATGATGTCGGCTAGTCCAATTATGGGCTAATCGTTGTCATGGGATTTTAATGGAGTTTTCTATCAAGTCTAGATATTGATTGTTTTTTATGCCTAAGTGTGTGATTGTTATGGATATCCTAGTATGGTTAAGCTTATTCGTTGTAAATGCGTCGCGAACATTTATGATTGTTTGTTAAACCCTTGTGAATGCGAAAGTGGATCTAGGGTTTAGAACATGCCATGCTAGCATAGGTTTTTGCATGTTAAGAGCATGTATTAATTTGTGGTGTAATTCTAACCGTCTTGCACTGACTACGTGATTTTATGGATCCTTGTGCTTAAGCCATTATGTTTTCAATCTCTATAGACATATAGGGACTAATCGTAGTGGTTGACTATTTGACTTCTATCAATTGTGGATGTTCATTAGGATGGTATGCGTACAACGAAAGTTGGCGTTTATCAGTTTAGAGGGTCTGATCAGTTATCATCTCTTTCACATGCTAGGTTGAAAAGGCATAAGATTCTAGATGAGGTAGATTATGAAGTTAAAATCCCATGTTTATTTTATATAAGTAATTCGTTAAGTTTTAATTAGTAGTGTAATCAAAATTCCAATTGTTATTTTCTTAGCAGTGAAACTTAATCATACTCTGGTGTATAAGTGAACTAAACGTAAGCAAGTCGAGTCTCTGTGGGAACGAATCCTACTTATTACTGTAATACTTGTGACCACGTTCTCTTGCGTGAATAAAGTGCGAACAGTACACATCTGATTCTCCATAATCATCTGCCAATTATACAAGGATCTTGCGTTTGGGATTCATTTTTTTTTTATTTAGCGTAATTCCGTTGCGTATATATGCTCGAATCCCAACACCCACAACCAGGGGAACAACACCAAGATGGGGACACATAAGACAAAACTCCAAAATCATATGAAAGAAGAAAGAAAAGAGTCACTTTTTCACAGGAAACTGTGATGGAGCCTTCTCAAAGTCAGTTTGATGCATCTCATGTAAATGATGAAATGCACACACATTCTCTCTCAATTCCAATCCCTTCTATCCTTCTTTCCCCACCTCATCAAATTTCTTCAGAAAATGTTCTGATAGATAATCAGACATTTTCAAATTCTCCTTCTTTGTTATTCAAGGAGAAGCCAACACTCTCTCCTGAATTTTCTTCCCAGAAAATTCAGGATTCCATTTCATATGTCTTTTCAAATGTTATTTCTCAAATAATTACCTCAAATGTTTCTACTCTCATCAATTGATATTCAGCCATCGATTGATAAGCCATCGATCGATACTCAAGATCAATCGATGGGTATGCATCAATCGATGGATAACCCAAACACTTCAACTGATAATTTTTATACATAAATTGATACCCAATCAATTGATGTTGCACAAACACTCTTAGGATTGAGTGAGTTGAGTAAGAGGCAGGATTACAACCTGGCAAAAGGAGAGGGAGTTAGTGAGGACATTCCAATTTCTTCTAGGAATGAAAGTGAAATACATGAGGGGCCCACCTTAAAAGGTACACAGGATATGAGTGAGGGAGAAGTGAGATTCTAGGATGAGATCCTGATGAAAAATAGAGAGATGAGTGAGAGAGATAAAACAATTTTGTTATATGTACAAGAGTTGGATAATGAATTAATGTCAGAGGAGGAAGGAGTAAAGGAGATAGGAGGAGTCCCTAATGTAGAAGCATGTGGGAGTGGAGTTAATAAGAAAAATGAAGATGTAGAGGTTGATGCTGGAGAATTGGATCCAAGTAACTTCATTCATCCTGATCCAAGATATCAGGATTTATCTACATCATCCAACAGAAATTCAGAGCAAATTTTAGGAATTGAGCACACTGAGCAAAGAACTAGGAATCTGAAGGACAACATTGTCAACACAACAGATACATGTTATATGATAACTGAAGAGTTAGAAGATGATTCTGGTAAAGAGCCATGGAAGAGTACCATTGATGATTCTTTAGAACTTTCTAAAACTGAGATTCTTTCTTAATACAGGAAAGCAATGGTGGAAGTAGAAATTGAATATCCCATTCAAAGGAGAATTGCCAACTGTATGAGGGAGTCATTAAAGATTCAAAAGATCACAATGACAGGAATGAAGAGAGAATTGGAGATTATCAAAGGATCTAGCACTTCTAAGAAGGATACATTGGACAGAAGGTTGGATGAGAAGCTTTCAATGAATATTATGGCTCAACTGAAGGACAAGTTGTTCAAAGAATCCAAGAATTTTGTAGCCTTGGAAATAAGAGTAGGGTCTCTAGAAAAGAATATAGATGACATCATTAAAGGCCAAGGTCTACATGCCTCCATTCTTCAAAAATTTCTTGACAGGATGTGACCACCTCCTCAAATTGATGATAAAAAGGGGGAGAATGCTAAGAAGAAGGATGGTGATGGTGATGGCGAAGACAGTGGTGATGTTGGTGGTTCTGGTATTGGTAAAACAAGTGGCATTGGTGGTATTGCAATTAAGGTGGTTACTAAAAATGGGAGCAATAGGGATAGACAATCTTCAAAGTCATCTAAGTCACCCAAAGATGACTTAGAAGATAAAAAGAAAGATTTGAAGAAGTTTGAAGATAAACTAGAAGCTAGAAGAATTTCTAGGGAAAGAGAAACTCAAGCAATGATTGAGAGAGAAAGGAAAAGAATTGAAGATCTAAAGAAGTGCACTGAATTAGTGACAAAGGCAGCAGAAAAAAGAAATTGGATGAATACATTGCTCATATAAGAATGGTAAATGAAAATGCAAAGAAGGCTGTCAAAGAAAACAATTCATATGCAGAAGCTTTTCTAGTAATTGATCTTGAAGCCCTTGAAGAGAAGAAAAAGGGCAAAGGCATAATGATTGAAGAAGAAAAGGAAAAGAAGAAGCCAGTTGGCCAAGAGCTTCTTCAAGGAGCCATTTCCTCATGAATTTCAGATGCTGCAAGAAGAGAAAAAGAGAATGAAGAAATTGCTAGGTAAATGGAAATTCAATGGAATATAGAAGATCAATTAGCAGAACAACCACTAAGGAAAAAGAGGAAAATTGCCATGGCTAAGAAAAAACAAATTCTACTCAAGAAAAAGTGGTTCAGGAAAAACTCCAAGTTAATCAAGAAGAAATCAGGGAGGAGGTGACAATTTAAGGATATGACATGAAAGGGATACCAGTGGTAAGTGAAAAATGGTTGATAGAAGTAAGAACTCACCCTGCAACCTCTAATCAAGAAGAATCAATGAGGTTGGAATATGAGAATGGAGCAAAAATCACCTAATGATGGTGATAATGAAGCAAAGCTACAATGTTCTGAAGACCATTCTACCTCTATTCAACAGAAAGTACAAACTCAATACAACAATTTCTCAGGAAATTCAACATCAAATTTTAAAGCTAAGGAGATCAAAGGCTGAAGCTGAACCTGATTCACCCCTTAAGCTATGGAACTCTCAAGTCAAGAAGGTGGTGTTGGAGCCAAAATATGCCATGATTTTTACAGATATGGAGGGCAACACAAAGTTCTTTGATATCTACAAACATCTGGACAAAATCACAGATGAAGAAATTCACTACCTAATGAGGCAACTTGGAGATAACGATAGAGATGAAACAATATTGAGGAGTTCCTTCATAAGAAAACTAAAGGAAAATGCTGAGAAGAGAAAGAAGAAGAGGTAATTGGATTATGAAGATCATGAAGACATTGGAGCTGTTTGCAGAAATTATTCATCAACTGGTACTTCCAAAATTCAAAGTGCTATTTAAATTTCTTGATTCTATCTGAATGAAAATAATTAAGGGTTTTGTTATCATCAAGTATATTTGTGCCTGCTCATGTCACATACACAAATAGGGTGAGATTGTTAGGAATCTAAATGTAATTTGATGATAACTTTAATCTTAGAATCATAGAAATTTTAATTGATGTAACTGATCAATTGATATGAAAATTATAAATATCAATTGATCAGAAAACCATTTTATCAGTTGAAATGTTTATGTGAATCAACTGAAAATATAGATTGTAGCATAGGCGTACTTCGTCTATTTCAATCGATAAGGTGTAAGTCAATTGATATATTTCTCATCAATTGATGTTAGGGTCGATTGATATATATCATCAATTGATGTGTAACTTAGACTGTATAATTGTAATTATTTGAAGACATGAAATTATATAGGTGAAGGATGATTAGTTGATATTGAAGCATCAATGGATGGAAGATCAATTGATGAAGCCAAGTCAAACATTGAAGACCATCAACTGATATTAAGACCCATCGATTGATATCTCGATTGATAACATCTATCAATCGATAAGTCATCATTTATCAGTCGATAGATATGAAGATCAATCGAAGAAAAATATCAGTTGATGGATAAAAGGAAGGATCAATTGATATGCTTGACATAATATTATCAATTGATTGAGACATCACAAATTGACAAGTTGACAGACAAAAACACACCTATGGAAGACAGTCTATGATGACTGTGAAGACTCAAACAGAATATGTCTTTCCAAGACTGAAGACTTTTCCCAAAATGGAAAAAGCCAAAATGAAATATAGATCAGAAACAATCCTAGTTTAGATTAATTATTTTATACTCTTTCTAGGTATTATAAACACACTTGTGATATATAAACAAGTGCGGTAGCATTGTTAGAAATATACAAGTTAGACAATATTTCTTGAGTCAACTGTTCAGCCTTAGAGCACTTTGTAATAACAGTTGATTTATTTTCTAACCTTGTAAAAATGAAGCTAGGTTTCATTAACCTAGAAAAATTGAGCAAATACACACTGAGGAAAAAACCAATCCATCAGAAATTTTAAAACAACTTTGTTCAATTTCAATTTCAATTTCACTTGTTCATATATATATATATGATTTAGAAAAAGTCTGAAGGCATAATTATTTGTCTTTTAGAAGTCATGTTAAGAAAGTCTGTTATTTCTCAAAACAATATCAATATGATTTGTAGAAGGGGGTTAAATACAAATCCCAGAAACTTTTCTGTTTTAATGTTTGTTCTTAAGGTTTGAGTGTTTATGAGAATATATAACAAACATTAAAATAGAAAAGTTTCTGGGATTTGTATTTAACCCCCTTCTACAAATCATATTGATATTGTTTTGAGAAATAACAGACTTTCTTAACATGACTTCTAAAAGACAAATAATTATGCCTTCAGACTTTTTCTAAATCAGTGGGCAAAACTTTCCAAATTCAGTAAGACCTTTACAAAACTCGATAAGGCTTTTTCCAAGCTTCAGCAAGACCTTTTTTACTTTAAAATTCGATAAGACTTTCTCCCACTTGTATGAGCAAGAATTTTTCTAAAGTCTTAATAGAAATTCGGTAAAACTTTTGATTATTTCTCTCGTTAAGACTTTTGTTGATTAGCACTCGGTAAGACTTTTGATTATTGCTCTCGGTAAGACTTTTCTTTCAATTTGAAAATTAGGGGTCTATTTCGTCTTATTATAGATAGGCTCCGTAGAAATGTTTTTAAAACCGCACAACTTTTAATCTTTGATTAATAAATAATAAATTTAATTTAGAAATTATAAAAATAAATATATAATATTATTTAGATATTTATAAATATAATTTACTAAATAAATAAAATATTTATTAATAAAAATAAATCCTTACGCTCTAAGCTGCGGTCTTCTGAAAGTCTGGAATCGAACTTCTTTTGACTTGAAAATGATAAATCAATTCCAACCGGGGTTCTACTTTTAAGAATATATGATTCGGCATTTCTTCCGTATTAATTCTTTTTTCGTCTTATCTTCAAGTCTGTACCGTTAAGCCTGTTTAGCTGTATCCAGTCAAATATTCAATCTTGGATTCTGACTCTTGTATACTGCATTCAAAAACAAACATCCCAAGTCCATTAGGATTTTGCTTGCTATAGCTGCTTACCATGACTATGAAATCTAGCAAATGGATGTCAAAATCGCTTTCTTAAATGAGAGCCTTGAAGAAGATGTGGATGTGTATATGACACAGCCTAAAGGTTTTGTTGATCCAAAAAATGCTGGAAAGGTATGTAAGTTGCGTCGATCCATTTATGGATTGAAACATGCCTCAAGGAGATGGAACATTCGTTTTGATGAAACTGTCAAAGAGTTTGGGTTTATTCAAAATGAAGATGAACCATGTGTTTACAAGAAGGTAAGTGGGAGCAATGTGGCATTCCTAGTATTATATGTTGATGATATATTGAAAATAGAGAATGACATTCCTTCTTTACAGGCTGTTAAGACTTGGTTGAATAAGAATTTCTCAATGAAAGACTTAGGCAAAGCTACCTATATTTTAGCTATCAAGATCGATAGAGATAGATCAAAAAGAATAATCGGCCTAAGTCAGAGTACATACATTGATAAAGTTTTGCATCGATTTGGGATGCAAAATGCTAAAAGGGGATTTGTCCCTATGTCTCATGGGATATCGATCTCAAAAGATAACAGTCCTAAATCATTGGATGATAAAGACCGTATGAGGAAAGTTCCATATGCTTTAACAATCGGTTCCATAATGTATGCAATGATATGTACTCGTCCTAATGTCTCGTATGCTTTGAGGATGACGAGTAGATACCAGTATAATCCAGGTGAAGGTCACTGGACAGAAATCAAGAATATTCTTAAGTACTTGAAGATGACTAAAGATCAATTCTTGGTATATGGAGGAGAATATAAGTTGATTGTAAAAGGTTACACTGACGCTAGTTTCTAGACAGACAAGGATGATTCGATTTCTCAGTCTGGGTTTGTGTTTTGTCTAAATGGAGGTGTTGTACGATGGAAAAGTTTAAAGTAAGAGACAATTGCCAATTCTACAATGGAGGCTGAGTATATTGTTTCCTGTGAAGCAGCCAATGAGGTTATTTAGATTCGGAATTTTATTCCAGGTCTTGGTGTGGTTCCTTCAGTCACAGATCCGATAGATTTATACTGCGATAATAATGGAGCCATTTCGCAGGCTAAGGAACTAAGGTTTCATTCCCGAACAAAGCATATACTCAGATGATATCATCTTCTTCGAGAGATTAATAATCGAGGGGATATACGTATATGTAAAATGCATACAAATGATAACATTGCAGATCCACTAACCAAGGCTTTGTCGCAGTAGAAGCACGAAGGTCATACTAGTTCCATGGGTATTAGATACATGGAGATTGGCTATAGTACAAGTGGGAGATTGGTAGTATTGGTGTCCTAGAGACAATACTTTTAATGTTTTATTGAAAACAATTACGTTATGCGACTATTTAATTAATATTTATTATATCTTTATTTACTGCATCATAAATTAAAAATTGAAAGAATAATAAATGTCCTTTGAATATTAATATGTAATATATGTCTTTAAGGATGTGACTTAAAAATGAGATTATATGAATAATATTTTATTCCTAAAATTCCATAGTCAAGTATTATTATTTAAGAACAATAATAATGCAATAAGACTAGTATGTTTGTTGACAGATGACCACATCTCATTGGTCATAGGTATGATGATACTAAAGTCAAGAACATAAGTATATGTATCAATACATGACACTGGAAAGACCCGCCGTGAGATTCTACATGTTAATAAGTGTCATAAGAAATCTCACAGTGATAATGATGTAATGATCCTCTGACTTGAAATCATTATATTTTTATACGAGAATTAATATACTTTGATTACAGTCAAAGTTACCTTTAACCGGGTAATGATAAAGGTGGACATTGGGTATGCTATGAATCATATGAGGAATATGCATGATACATATAGGATTTAACCCTCCAATTCTAGGAGTGATATTATTGGCCTCTTGATTGAGTGAGACTATGAAATGCATGACCATTCTCAAATATTGATTTGTTTAAATAGTCTACTCATTGATCAATGAAACCAAGATTAAACGTTGAAGAGGATGACACTATACATGCCTCGAGTTTGATCTATAATATAAGATTAAAGGGATTATATTACATGGAACATTATTCATGAAAGTTTTAATTGAATCACCAATTATTATTATTACTTGGGTAGCAATGATGTATTACTAGATGCCGCTCATTGTTTATAATTTTATTATTGGATATTAAAATTATTGTCAAAGTAATAATAACCTAAAGGGTCACACCCAAAGAACGTCAAAACGGAGGTTTATTTAAATTACAAATTTAGATATATTATTATTATGAATTTGAATTTAATTATTGAATTAATTAAGTGAGACATGATTAATTATATTAGAATTCGGATTTAATAAGAATTATTATTAATTCGAGTTTAATTATTGAATTAATTAAGTGAGACTTGATTAATTATATTAGAATTCAGATTTAATAAGAATTATTATTAATTCGAATTTAATCGTTGAATTAATTAAGTGGGACTTGATTAATTATATTAGAATTCGGATTTAATAATAAATCCAAAATCATAATGGGTTTTGGAAATCACATGGATTAGGGTTAGATCCAAAATCTCTCTCTCTCTCTCTCTCTCTCTCTCTCCCATATATACATAATGATGTATAGTATTAGCGTTTAATCATTAGATTTCATTTTTAGAGAAAAACCCTAGCTGCTCAACATCAAGAGAGGCTAGAGAAAGAGAGAGAGGCAAGCAATTCGGCTAGTACTGACTCCGGTGATCGTAGAACGATCGGGCGTTCGTGTGGACTTCTTTGGAGAGTAGATCTTTGCAACAAAGGATTGCTGTGATTCATCTTTTCCGGACCTCCATTAAATAGTATACAGAAAACTTTGTTAAGGTACAGACTTTTTCACCATAATCATCTAAAGTTATACATGGATCATGCGATAGAGTATCACTTTTTTTTTATTATTTTACGTTATATCCATTGGGTTTTCATACCCGAAACCCTTCAGTTTCATCATAATCTATTCCTTCTTCTTTGGAATAACCTTTAGCAATCAGTCTGGCCTTGTTCTTCGTCACTATGCCATCTTCATCCAGTTTATTTTTGCATACCCACTTTGTGCCAATAATAGGCTTATTCTTTGGCCCAGGAGCTTCCAGACTTTCAGTCTCTCAAATTGATTGAGTTCTTCTTGCATTGCAGTGATCCAATCTGGACCTTCTAGTACTTCTTCTACTTTCTTTAGCTCTATCTTAGAGAGAAAACCAGAGAATAAATATTCATTCTGCGAAGCACATCTAGTTTGAAATATAGCATCCGGATCTCCTATAATCAACTCAAAAGGGTGATCTCTACTCCACACCCTATGTCTAAGCAGATTTGCCCTATATGATTCAGCATGATTGTCATTATTGTGCTGAGTTCTATTAGAGGATCCTTTAGTTGTTCCCCTTGAGCTGTTGCTGGGTTGAGAATGAGATTTTCTGCTACTATTAGTACTTTTTGTGAATATTCCACAGTTTCCACTACTAGGGTTAGAATCATCATTGTTGTTATTCTCATTTCGTGCTTGATGTTTTATTGCAACTTTAGGTTCTTCTCCACCTTTATCTGAGTTCGTGTTTTCAAACTACAGACTTTCAGTGTCATTTGTTCTTTGTAGACTTGGGAGCTTGAGATCATCAAAAGTTACATTCATGCTTTCAATGACCTTCTTGTGTTCAATCACATAAACCCTGTATACCATAGATTCCAGAGAGTAGCTAAGAAATATGCCATCAGGAGCCTTGGATTCAAAATTTCCAAGATGCTCATCATCCTTCAATATAAAGCACTTTGCTCCAAACACATGAAAGTAATTAAGTGTTGGTTTCTTGTTTTCCATCAACTCATATAGAGTCTTGTCCTGATCTTTGTTAATTAGGGTACGGTTCTGAGTGTAGCAAGCTGTGTTGACTACTTCAGCCCAAAAGTACAAAGGTAACTTGGCTTCATTTAGCATTTTTCTTGCTGCTTCCACCAAAGTTTTGTTCTTCATTTCTACAACTCCATTCTTCTAAGGAGTCTTAGGAGCTGAGTATTGTCTTGAAATTCCGTTCTCAATACAGAAATCATTTAGGGTTACATTCTCGAATTTTGTTCCGTTGTCATACCTTATCTTCCTGACAGGTAAATCAGCTTCCAACTCTATCTTCTTTATGTGATCAATAATTGTTTGAGGGGCTTCATCCTTTGAGGTTAAAAACAAAACCCATGTTTATTTCGAGTAGTCATCAACAATTACGAGTGCATATCTCTTCCTTAACATAAACATGACTACACCAAATAAATCCATTTGCAAAAGTTGTAGTGGTTCAGTAAAGTCTGATAATTCTTTGCTTCGGTGAGATGCTTTCTTTGACTTCCCTCTCTCACATTCTTCACACAGACCCTTCTTGAGAGAATTCCATCTCAGGTAAACCTCTAAACAATTCCCTCATTACTAAGGATTTCATTGCTTTGAAGTTCCGGTGTGAAGATTTCATATGCCATAACCATCTGTCTTCTATTGAAGACTTGCTGTAAAAAAACATTTGACTTCGCCTTTGCTTGCAGAGAATAAGTTAACCACAAATAGATTCCCTTTTCTTACTCCTTGAAGAGCAAGCTTCTCATATTTCCTTCTTTGAACATCGCACTTCTCTTTTTTGAATGTGACATTATAACCCTTGTCAATGAATTGATTGATGCTCATGAGATTATGTTTTAGTCCATCAACAAGGGAGATTTTCTCAATGATAACATTTCCAATTTCTAGATTGTCATATCCCTTTGTGAATCCCTTGCTGTTATTTTCAAAGGTCAATATCGGGCCAGCTTTCTCAAATAAATTTGATAGCATGGCTCTATCACCAGTCATATGCCTAGAACAGCCATTGTCAAGAATCCATATAACACGTTTGTTCTTCTCTATGCCATGTAGCCATAGATTGATTACTTCTTCTTTGGCACCCAAATTTGATTGGGTCTAAGAGGCTAAGATAATTTAACAGATTTGGCTAAATGAATTGCCTTGTCATGGTCTTTCTCATCGACTGTGCCCTTATCCTTTGGTTTAGCCTTGATAGGTGTGTCTTTAAGCTTAGGGACAGGGGCTCCCTACCTAGACTTAGGAGGACTAGCAGACTCTACCTTCACATGTTTTCTATTCATGTTCACATCTTTGTAAATGCAAGTACTAGATGATGTATTTATCAAGTTTATGTATGCAAACATGTTATTAAAAGCACATGGCATTGTTAGTCCCTGATATTGTAGAATGGGAGTTGAGTACAGTATATATAAATTATCGCGAAAACTTGAATTTAAAATATTGTTTTAATTAATCACGAAATTTTAATCTTAATGAAATATTGTTCAAGTAGAAGATATAATTTTTTAACTTGAAAAGTATTACAAAAATTGATAATTGATAAAATAATCTAGTACGAATTCGACATGACGTATTCAGGTTTAACAATTATATTCCAAACTTTGCACAAAAATCTATGAATATTACAATGCATACGAATTTCTGAATTTGAATGTTTTTCAATTAACTAAAATATGAACCGGAGACCTCATATTTATAGAGGTTTGTAAAGCTTAGCATGAATTTTCACTATGACTTTATTTAATGGAAATTAAGCCTTGTATGACTTCTCAAAAGGCTGGGCATGACTTACAAAATTCGGTATGACTCTTAAAAAAATCGGTATGACTTTTCTAAAGTCATATTCAGCATAACCTTTAATTAAATAAATCAGAATGATTTATTTAAAATCGGTATGCCTTTTCCAACCTAGAGCTCGGCATGACTTATTAATAAAAAATCGGTATGACTTTCTTTATATTATTCGGTATGACTTATTTTATATAATTTAGTATGACTTTTATTAATAAAAATCGGTATGACTTTTTATTAATAAAATTCGGTATGACTTTTATTAATAAAAATCGGTATAACTTTTATTAATAAAATTCGGTATGACTTACTAAGAAGTCATTTGAATTATATTAAAAAATCATACTAAGTCATATATTTTATAATAAATTAATTCTACTTAATTTAATTAGTTAATTTATAAATTAAATTAAATTCAACTTGAATTAATTTAATTAGATAAATTAAATAATCAATTAAATTTTGATAGTAGAATTAAAATACTATCTTGACTTGTATAACCGTGTAGTCAGCTCCAAAATCTTTCCGTCTTTGCTTTGTCTTCTATCATAAAACTACTTGAGCTAACTGAAGAATATATATTATTTTAGTTGACACACAAATGTACTGTCTGGTTCATTTGTGTCATACTAATAAATATTCTCCACTTATTAACTTTTAAGTTGTGGCCTTCTATCATTCTTTCACTTTACTGTCTTTTCTCTTCTTCTGGAATCTTTCTATAGTAACCACATGAAATCTTTTATATCTTCTGAACTCTTTAGAAACACCACCTCTTTATTTTTCACTAACGCTTGAACATATTAATGAATTTCTTCCAGTGTTGAGTAACAATCCCATAAAAATACTTCTGATACTTAGATCCTTTGTAATTAGTTAACTGTCTTCGTCTTGATTCCTGTTTGGTATATATTATTTACTTCTCTTTACAGTTAGAGTTGAGTTATCATCTAATTATTACAAATAGGCTTGGTCATATACCTTTCAATCTCCCCCTATTTGTTGTTAAACATTTAACTCACAAATTTCTAGAGGAGAACTCAACTAATAACTAAAGAAGTAATACGACATGTAATAACTGTAAATAATAAACAAAAGTTCTAGTTTTATATTTAACAATTTTCCAGATTCATACATGAAAGATAAATACAAGATAGATGTTCCTCTGGTACTGAAAAAATATTACATAGATTCTATATTGACCTATCTGAGTCTTCAGTTTTTAGTAGTATCAACTTCACCTTCTTCTAAATTAGAACTTTTGTGCACTGGTGTTCTTGGTACCTCTTAGCTTCTGATGTTCCGATTGCAATGGGTTCTCCATATAATCTTCTTTGCTTAGCACGAGCTAATTCCCATTATACTTCTAGCTCAACTGGATCTACTGTCTCTTCTTCTACATCATATGGCTAAGTTGAATCTATCTTTTGCATTTGCCTGATGTATGAAGGAATCTTTTTGGACAAACAGTAGTTTCTGATCTTTTCAACAGCATCAATCTTGGCTTGAGACCTAAACCCTTTAGACCTGAGCATCTTCTCAACTTCAATCATATATTTGACTGAATAGCCCATCAATGATTCATCATCTAATTTCATAATCTGATAAAACCTGTTAGTGTAAAATCTTACTTCATGAGGATTATATGTGATCTAAGGACTAACAGCTCTTG
Source organism: Oenanthe sinensis (assembly GCA_028671895.1). Taxonomy (NCBI): domain Eukaryota; kingdom Viridiplantae; phylum Streptophyta; class Magnoliopsida; order Apiales; family Apiaceae; genus Oenanthe; species Oenanthe sinensis. Next base: position 28,088,610 of record CM053806.1, read on the forward strand.
AAAAGTCTCTGAGTTTGTCTCTGAGAAGCTCATTTTCTTTTAAACTTCTTCTTATCTTGTTCAACAGGGTCCATATTACTGACAATGATCTTTGTCTAAAGAACTCTAAAGAGATTCTAATTGTACAATTCTTGTTTGTATAGACTAAGATCTACCAGTCATCTAGAATATTATCAACTATCACAGTGATATAATCTATTTCCTCTTTCAGAGCCTTCATAAAATTATCTAGACTGTCATTTGACATTTCCAAGCATTCAATCAATGACTGTAACTTTGTAGTCTTTAAATGGTCCTTTTTAAAGTTTTTCCATTATTACTCTGGCAGTGTCCCATTTCTTCCTTATCTTTAGCTGCACATCCCTTTTCTTCTCTCTGACTGCAATAGCCCAGAGATTTTGGCTTTCTAGGCTTGCTTCTCTTTCAGACTTTGTTCTTTCCATGACTAGAGCTTTCGGTTTCTCAGTCTTAGTATTACTTACCTTGATGTCTTCTTTTAATTTCTTCATTGCCTCTTCATAGGCCGGATCAGTTTCTTTTTCTTTCAAGAATAAAAATTATTCATCAAAGACAGTCTCTTCCTCAACACTATAGTAGTCAGGATTGTATGATTCATCATGAGCACTGTCATCAATGAATTGTTCTTGAGCATAATATTGTTCTTCTGGTTCTGGACCATAAGATTGAAACTGTTTTTCAGAATACAACTTTGCTTTCCCTTTGTCTTGAGTAACCCCTTCATCTTCAGCTACTTTCTCCTTTCCTTTCTCCCCCTTAGTTGAGGGATCCTCTTGGGATTTAGAAACTTCAAAGGATGTAATAAGTTTCTGCATGGTCAGATAGACCTCCTTTATTCCCTCATTGTGATGTGTCATACCATCATCCAGCTTACTGAATCATTTAGTTGAGATCTTTTCATTTTCAATAATCCTCATATTTAGCATTTTCTCAACCTCATCAATTTTATCATGTAACGAGCTTACTTCTTTCGTATCCTCGGCAATGAGACTTTATACGTTCTGGATATCTTGAGTCTTTAGGAGAATAGACGATTTCACATCTTCAACATCTTTTCGCATGATTGTCAACTGTTGTGTTACATAGGCAGATGTAGACTTCTCTTCTGATTGTACTTTAACTTTTACCGATTCAGCTTGGACAATCTGCATTTCTTTCTGGAGAGCTTCTATTTTTTATAGTAGTTCACTATATGTGTTTGCACTCACCTCGCTTACACTCTTGTTTGATTCTAAACTATGTGCATGTGTTTCGCTCAGTGTTTGCCTTACTTCACTATTGTTTTGCTCCTTTCCAGATCCAGATGTTGTACCTGTATATATTATAATAGCTTTTGAAGAGTCGAAATGCTCTTCTGATGCTTGTAAAGGTACGTCCTCAAAAAGATTAACTTGAGGGCCCATTGCTGACGTGGCAATTCTGATGTGTCACTGCTGAGTGGGGCCCACTGATGACGTGGCAGTGCTGATGTGGCACTGCTGACGTGCACTGCTGACATTTATGTTGGGGCCCAGTTGCTGACATGGTAGTTGTGGGTCCCACCTTTTGACCCCATTTAATCAGTTTTTTTGAAAACTAATGCAACGCAATCTACTGTTACATTTGGCCAATAAAGCGTTGCATTAGGGCCTTAATGCAACACTTTTCCTACTATTACATTTGAAAACTAAAGCGTTGCATTAGATAGCAAATGCAGCGCTCGCAGATGCAATGGCAAAATCGCGTTGCATTAGGCCTAATACAACGTAAAATGGGTCAAATGTAACAGAATGACAGTGTTGCATCAGGCCATCTATGGCGTAGTGAGAGTTCTTGGTGCTGAATATTGTCTTTTTAACCGTTTGTCTGAGAAAAGTTATTCATAACTTCATTCTTGAATTCTGTTCCATTATCTGATCTGATTTCCCGGATAGGTAACTTTGAATCTAACTCAATCAACTTTACATGATCAATCATCAATTGTGGAGTTTCATCCTTATAATTCAAGAATAAAACTCATGTGTACTTTGTGAAGTCATCTACAATCACTAAAGTATATTTCTTCTTTGACAGACATTATATTTACTGGACTAAATAAATCCATGTGTAGGAGTTGAAGTGGTTCAGTGATGTTTGTAGTATATGTGCCATTGTGACTTGCTTTCTTTGACTTCCCTTTCTGACATGCCTCACACAATCCTTCTTGTGTAAATTCCATCGGAGGCAGTCCTCGCACCAAATCCCTCTTGACTAAAGAGTTCATTGTTTTGAAGTTTAGATGTGAGAGTTTCTTGTGTCATAGCCAACTTTCTTCTGATGAAGCCTTTGAATAAAAATTTTTTCTTCATCTTCTGTTCCTGAGTTGAGATCTGCTACATACAAGTTTCATTTCCTTACTCCACGTAAGGCTAGTGTGTCATCTTTAGAATGAGCTATAAAGCATTTCTCTTTGATAAAGTTTACTTTGTACCCTTTATCACAGAATTGACTGACGCTGAGTAGATTATGCTTAAGTCCTTCCACTAAAGAGACGTTTTCAATAATAACATTCCCAGTATTTAACTTGCCATATCCCGTAGTCAATCCTTTGCTGTTATTTCCAAAGGTGACGATCGGGCCAGCTCTTTCAATCACGTCTGATAGCAGGGCTCTATTTCCGATCATATGCCTTGAAGATCCGTTGTCCAAGAACCATACAACCCAGTCTACCTGTTTAACTCCTTGTACATATCAAACAGATTAATTCGTCTTCGGATCCTAAAATTGATTGGGCCCGAAATACTTAAAAAATTGACCTTTGTAAGCTTTGACAATAGATCATGTTCAAATAATAGCATCATCCTCCTTGACTATTCCTACCTTCTTATTAACAGTTTTAATAACTTTCTATTTAGACTTAGGGATATATGTTTCCTTCTTCACAGGTGAAGGAGTCGCAGTCTTGGATTTTGTGAATTTATTATTGATGTGTTGTCTAGGTGTCATGTTATCTTTTTTAGCAATCATGCGTTTAAAATAAGCAGTCATAACATTAAAAGAACACAACATACAATTCAATATACCACAAGGTTTATGGAAAACATTAATAATAGGCATGTTATTCAAAACAGTAGGTGACTTAACATTTTCTACTTTAACTTTATCAGCAATTTTATAGTTCTCAGTAGAATGAAATCTGTTGTTACTATTCCTACTATTCACAAACGTATTAGGTCTGTTCACTTTATTCTTTAAGTCTTTTGCACCTATACCAGGATTGGGCGATTTAGAAGTTCCCACATCTTTCACTGGTGTCTGAGGTTTACTCTTCTCTTTTTGGACATTAACTATTTGTATATCCTTAACCTATTATTCTCTTTTCTTTTCTTCCTCGAGATCCTCTAACTACATTTCATAAGCAATCGGTATAGAGCTCTCAAGGATTTGTTCAGCTATAAGGATTATGAAAAGAGGTTTAGGTATCTAATTAACCACATGTGGGATACCCCTTTCTTCAGCGCTTTTTCTGAAATGGGTTATGTTGCTTGGCTTTCCTACTGATTTATTGTACTCGAAGCCTATTCCAACTTTTCAGTTTATTTCATATTGGTCAACTAGGTTCTTTACAATATAAGAGGAATTCTTATATGCTAGACACTTCTTCTTCTCCTCCTCAATTTGATTTCAGAGATAGGCTTCAACTTTAACATAACAACTCACTCTATTGACTTGAAAAGCTAAGTCATTAGTTAACTTGTCAGTCAACTTGTCATTTTTTTGTTTTAACGATTTTAAATCTTCATTCTCATCAGTTAGAACTTTGTTTTTGAGAATCAGTTGCTGAAATTGACCTCTTTCACCATCTAGTTCTTTACCTAGCAAAGCAAACATTTTAGGGCAAGAAGGATTTACATCTATTCTTCTTTCTCGAGTTGGAGATAGTGATTCCTCAGATGAAGCCATAAGAGCAAGATTTCTCAACTCTTCTTCATCATCATTATCTGAGTCATCCCAGCTTTTCCCCTCTGCTAGATAAGACTTCCCTTGATGCTTTTTCAGAAGTGCATCATACTTCTCCTAGAGCTCTTCATAAGACTCTCTCTTCTTCCCTTGCTTTGGCTTCTTGCATTCTGTTGCGAAGTGGCCTAGCTCATTGCAGTTGAAACAATGAAACTTGCTTCTATCAACTAAGACGGTCTTGTAACCGCTTCTTGATACAGCTGTAGAAGAGCTTCCTTTTTGGAACCTTCCAAAATTTGGTTTAACTTTGTAGGAGGAGTTTCTTCGGAATCTCATGTTTCCAAACCTCTTGGCAACCATAGCTAGAGATTCATATTCCAGTTGATCCAGTTTTTCCAAAGAGTAGAACTCACCATCTTCTTGTTTATCTGAATTATGTCTAAATTCTGGAACCACATACTCCATTGAACTGTTAGAAGGTGCAACAACCTTCACTTCCATCTTCTCTGGTGCTTCCACTATCAATGCTTTAGAGGAACTCAGAACCTTACCTCTGCCATACATTTCTCTGGTCTGGATCTGTTTCAATTCATATGTCTCTAATACTTCGTAGAGTCTTTCTAGGGTTACCTCCTTCATATCCCTAGACTCTCGGATTGCTCCGATCCTGTGTTCCAGATGCTCTGGTAAGGTTATCAAAAACTTCCTGTTTACCTCCTGATTATGATAGTACTTCCCATTCATGTTGAGCTCGTTTATCAGTTTATTCAATTTTTGAAACACCTCAGAGATACCCTCACCAGGGTTGGATCTAAACTGCTCATACTGGGAGGTCAGGATTTCCAGTCTATTCTCTTTCACTTCCTCAGTCCCCTCGTTGATAATCTCTACTATTTCCTAGATCTGTTTGGTATTTTTACAATTGACCACGTGATTGTACATGACGTAGTCTAGGGATTCTATAAATATGAGTTTAAGATTGTTGTCCAGGGACACAGCTTCCCTTTCTTCTTCTGTATAGTCAGTTGGACTTTTTAGAAACTGTCTGTGGGGAATTACGACCCCATCTATCTCCTGTTCGAGAATAACTGTTATTGGGGGTTCAACACCTTTGGCCAATACTAATGCATACTTGGGATTGGCAATCCCAATGAATAGTAGCATTTTGTGTTTCCACAAGTTGTAATGTTCTCTGTTGAACTGTGGAATTTTGATACTAGTCACTTTCCGAGTACTCATCTTTAATAAGATTAAAAATTAAGTATTTCAAAAAATATTTTAATTTTGGACTTAAAATAATTTTTGATCAAAAATAATTTTTAGGAAAAAAATTATTTCGAATAAAAAAATAATTTTTCAGATCTGTATGAGTTACAGAATTTTTGGTTCGGATCTGATATTAAAAAAATTTCAAACAGCTCTGATATTAAAAAAATATCAAACAGCTCTGATCCTAATTATTGGTCCATGATATTGTAGAAGGGGGGTTGAATACAATATCTATAAATTGTCGCGAAAACTTGGATTTAAAATATTGTTTTAATTAATCACAAAATATTAATCTTAATGAAATACTGTTCAAGTAGAAGATATAATTTTTTAACTTCAAAAATATTACAAAAATTATGTGATGAAAAGTGTATATAATTGATAAAATAATCTAGTAAGAATTTGACATGACGTATTCGGGTTTAACAATTATATTCCAAACTTTGTACAGAAATCTGTAAATATTACAATGCATACAAATTTCTGAATTTGAATATTTTTCAACTAACTAAAATATGAAGCGGAGACCTCATATTTATAGAGGTTTGTAAAGCTTAGCATGACTTTTCACTATGACTTTTTTTAATGGAAATTAAGCCTTGTATGACTTCTCAAAAGGCTGGGCATGACTTACAAAATTCGGTATCACTTTTAGAAAAATCGGTATGACTTTTCTAAAGTCATATTCAGCATAACCTTTAATTAAATAAATCAGAATGACTTATTTAAAATCGGTAAGCCTTTTCCAACCTAGAGCTCAGCATGACTTATTAATAAAAAATCGGTATGACTTTCTTTATATTATTCGGTATGACTTATTTTATATAATTCAGTATGACTTTTATTAATAAAAATCGGTATGACTTTTTATTAATAAAATTCGGTATGACTTTTATTAATAAAAATCGGTATAACTTTTATTAATAAAATTTGGTATGACTTATTAAGAAGTCATTTGAATTATATTAAAAAATCATACTAAGTCATATATTTTATAATAAATTAATTCTACTTAATTTAATTAGTTAATTTATAAATTAAATTAAATTTAACTTGAATTAATTTAATTAGATAAATTAAATAATCAATTAAATTTTGATAGTAGAATTAAAATACTATCTTGACTTGTATAACCGTGTAGTCAGCTCCAAAATCTTTCCATCTTTGCTTTGTCTTCTATCATAAAACTACTTGAGCTAACTGAAGAATATATATTATTTTAGTTGGCACACAAATGTACTGTCTGGTTCATTTGTGCCATACTAATAAATATCATCCACTTATTAACTTTTAAGTTGTGGCCTTCTATCATTATTTTGCGTTACTGTCTTTCATCTTCTTCTGGAATCTTTTTGTAGTAACCACGTGAAATCTTTGTTAGTAATTGTGCTCTAGAGACAATACTTTTTATATTTTAAGGAAAATATTTATTATTAAGGATTATGTTTTATTGATTATTATTTATTTATTATGTTTTGTTTACTGCGTAATAAATTGAAAGCATAGTAAATGTCCTTGGAATTTTGATACGTATTCTATATCTTTAAGTATGTGACTTAAAAATGAGATTATATGAATAGTATCTTATTCCTAAAATTCCCTAGTCGAGTATTATTATTTAAGGACAATAATAATGCACAAAGACTAGTATGTTTCTTGACAGATGACCACATCTCATTGGTCATAGGTATGGGGATACTAAAGTCAAGAACATAAGTGCATGTCTCAATGCATGGCACTGGAATGACCCGCTGTGAGATTCTACATGTTAAGTAAGTGTCATAAGTAATTCTCACTGTGATAATGGTGTAATGATCCTTAGACCTGAAATCATTATATTTCTATACGAGAATTAATATACTTTGATTACATTAAAAGTTACCTTTGACCGGGTGATGATAAAAGTGGACATTGGGTATATTATGAATCGTATGAGAAATATGAATGATCTAGATGTGATTTAATCCTCCTAATTTTAGGAGTGATATTATTGACCTCTTCTTTGAGTGAGACTATGAAATGCACGGCCGTGCTCAAATATTGATTTGATTTTAATAGTCTACTCATCGATCAAGAAAATAAAGATTAAATTATGAAGAGGATGACACGAGACATGCCTTGAGTTTAATCTATAATATCAAGATTAAAGGGATTATATTACAAGGAACATTATTCACGAAAGGCTTAATCGAATCACCGATTTATTATTATTACTTGGGTAGCAATGATGTATTACTAGATACCGCTCATTGTTTACAATTTTAATTAGATATTAAAATTGTTGCCAACGTAATAATAACCTACAGGGTCACACACAAAGAACGCTTGAAGGAGAAATAATTTAAATTGTGAATTTAAATTAAATAAGTAATTTATTTTATTTATGATATTAATTAAGTATGACTTAATTAATTATATAAATAGAATAAATGAATTACTTAAACTAATTCCAAAATTAATAATTAATTAATTAAGTGAGACTTAATTAAATAATTTAGAATTTTGGATTAGTATTAATTATAATTGGATTATAATTAGAAAACTTATTCCTCTCTCTATATAATCTCTTTATGGGCTGATTTAATAATAAAAAAAAAAGATTTTACAAAAACCCTAGCCGCTCTGAGAGAGGAAGAAGATAGAGAGAGAAGAAGTTTTCGGGTGCTAGTACACATCAATCCTTCATGAAAAGTGTTCGTGTGGATACCGTAGAGCGTAGATCGCGAGAGCGGGATACGTGGTGATTAAACAAGCTTTGGACCTCCATTAATCTTTCATTAATGAACTGTTAAAGCTTCTAAAGGTATTTATTCTTTATCTCCGAATTAAATCTTTTGTTTTCGCATGGATCCTGCGGAGGGTTCGCTATTTTGATTTATTTTTCACGTTTATTCCGCTGCGTTTGTGTCACGAAACCCTACAATGGCATCAGAGCTACTTGTGAAACGTTTTAATTCGGTTATGTGCTTAACAGTTTTTGATATATAAGCATGTATGCGATCTATCATGATTTTATATTGATACAATATGTATATGTTTATATATATTATGAATATATGATATTTTATGATATATAATCATGTGATGATTATGTGTGTTGATGTATGTATATGATACATGTTTGTTCTTATTATGGGAATCGTATTCGATACGAATTCTGAAACGGCTGCCGTTGATTTTCTGAAATCTGTGTCCGTTGTCCGATTTTCGCAAATGATATGTGTTTTCTGACTGGAATCGGGTCACTGAGAAATACTGACATTGTCAGCTCTGCGTCTGTAAGCCATTAGATGTCGTTACAGCCTCCAAAACGGTGATTTATGATTTTTTGAAAATTATTTGATTTTCTAAAATTTTGAGTATATGTATGTATATATTATGAATATATGATATTCATGTAATGTATAATCATATGATGATTGTATGTATCTCTGTATATGTATATATGATATATGCTTGTTTTTGTTATGAGAATTGTATATGATACGATTTCTGAAACACCGTCAGATTTGGAGAAATCTGACTGCCGTATCCGATTTTCATAAACGATATGTGTTTTCTGACTGGAATCGGGCCAATGAACAAAACTGATAGTTATTCTATCACCGACGGGTCTGTAAGGCGTTTGACGTCGTTAAGGGCCTCGAAATAGCGATTTATTGTCTTCAGAAATCTGTTTTTAATTTTCTGAAATTTCGAAATTTGTTATATATGATTATATGATATGATTATATAATATGAGATATATTATATGTGTTATATGATAGCATGGTGGATGGTTATGGCCTAAAGACCCATAGGATAGTGGTTTTGATTTATGGTTTTGGTTTCTAAATACGACTTGCATGTCGTTTATTCATTGTAATTTAATTATCTCGAATGTAACTCGAGTTCTTCTTGTAATTTCATTAGAATAGTTTTATTTTTATTATTCAATGTAATTATCAATGAAGACTTGCAAGCAAGGAGGCGATCCAAAAGGGGGATGATGGAGCAATGAAGAAAGAAGACATGTAATAGATTGTATTTTTAAAACCACCATAGACTGACCTTGATATTTCCATTAGCTTGGAAATATCACATAGGATGGGGCCATAACCAAACACGTTTAATTTACGCACATTACATATATGTATATGATTGCATGTATTGGTATGTATGCGTAGATATAATTGAGATGCATACTTAATATTGATTAATCATGTATGTATTAGATACGACACCCATGCCATGTTTGCTTAAACAAGATAAAATCTGTAACGATTCAAGATTTTAAAATTAACAAACGATCATAAGATTCTTGTGTTTGTGAAATATGGATTTTTAAAACACGGAATTAAATATGGATTTTGATATCTATAATTGGGATTTTCTGACAAAAGCGGATATGCGTATTCGTAAGGCTGATGGGTTTTAAGTGTGACCATTGGTATCCTCCATCTACCTGGGAAATGAACAATTTAAGATGTCGATTTGAAATATTTGGTTCAAGGAAAAATTGAGGATCTCTTTATGATGTGATCATGATCGTTATAAATTTTCTAAAACCCCTTAACAAAATATTAAGTTTTACTCGGATGCTTTCCAATGAATGAACACTCATCGAATCCTAGATCGATAAGGGGAAGGACTGTCAGTGGCAGGGGACTCCTATCTATCGTGGTGAGATGCGACGAATATAAACGGTTATATTAGGCCGTTGTATCATTGGTTCTAACTTAACTGAGTCGTCATAATAAGTGAAAATAAACGATTATATTAAACTATTATGAACTTAGAAGCATAGAGTTTGGTTAAAAGTCTATTAGATAGATAAGATCAATCGTTGTTCACCAAACTATCCAAGAATTATATATGATATAATTGACAACTGTTGTCTACCTAAATAATCATTTTCTAAGGACTTCCAGTGGTTGACTTAGGACATGACGAAATATGGATCTTGGCTCACTAGAAAGAATTCTGGGATATACTTTCCAAATTAATAGTAAGGGCTATTAGTTTGATAAAAATAATGGGAGGTATATGATGATATACCATAATCACTTAAACATAATTAATATTAAATTTGCAACCTAGTTTATTTTATGCACTTTAATATTGTAGATATCAAATGATAAACACAAACAACTTCTCTATGCGATCAGTTCTTGAGAAGGACAAGTTGACGAGAATATATTTCCTTGACTGACATAGGAGCTTGAGGATCGTCCTCGGGCACCACGATATTAGTCAAATCTCTTCCCCTGCTCTTAAAGTTGAGAATGTAACATGTGCAAATCATAGTGCTTATTGGAAGCAAATTGATGTTGCGACTGATGTTTCATGTCTCATGCTCGCAAATATATGTGCTGAGCTTAAGAAGCAATACAAGCATATAGATACTTATGAAACGATTGAGCACAAGATATATTTGAAAGGGCACTATACACTTACAAGTAGGGAGAGTGAGACCCGGTTACACCACATGTTCTAAAGATTATAGGGTATAATGAATACCATTGATATTTTGGGTTTCCAGATTGGTCTGGAGACAGTTAGATTTGATCTTACAATCTCTGGACAAATATTATTCTTATTTTGTTATGAACAATAAAGTGAATAAGATTGGAAAAACACCCATTGAGTTGCTAAGCATGTTGAGAACTGCTGAAAGTAATATGATAAATGCATGAACTACTACTATATTGATGGTAAACATAGGGAATGCAAAAGGGAAAGGAAAATGGAAAGGCAAGGAGAAGATTTGATCTAGTTCCGTTGTCAAACCAAAGTCCAATCCCTAAAGTAGACTCTAAAGTCTGAATGAGGTGTTGATAAAGAAGACGATTGTCACTTCTGTGGAAAGTTGGGAGACTGGAAATTAAACTGTCATGCTTAATTGGAAGATCGGAAGATGATGATCAATAAGGGTCAAGCTTAAGGTATTGGGTTGGAATTGGAGTAAAGATAGTTTCTCTGGTTCGAGGAACTCGTTACTTAATTTTTGGCCTATAAGGAAAATTTATAACTTAATAATTGTTATAACGTGCTTGCAATTGGCAAAGACATTATTTCAGTTTCTTGTTTGGACAAGAAAGGCTTTTTCATTTTATAACAATAGTTGTTTATTCTATTTTGATGATGAGCCTTATAATGTTGCACATCTAATTAACAATTTATATGTTCTAAAGTGACTCAAATCAAATATTACCTTTGGCATTGTCGCTGAGGCCATATTAATGAGAAACGCATTTCCAGAATACATAAGGATGCATTCATGGATAAGTTTGATTATGAATCATACCAAAGGATACGAATCTTGGTTTATTTGGTAAAATGACTAAAACTCCTTTTACCGGACATGGTGAAGGGATCATTGAATGTGTATGACTTATACATAGTGATGTATGTGGTCATATGTGTACGATGACAAAAGGTAGATTTTATTAACTTCATAAAATTTACTAATTATTTTAGTAGATACGGATATATGTATCTTTTGAAGAACTAATCCGAATCATTTGAAAAGTTCAAAGACTATAAAGATGAAGTAGAAAATATCAAAGAAAAGTTTTTTTGATAGAAGAGATCACACCTTGTTGGACATGGTGCTATCAATGTTGAGTCAATGAATCTTCCAATTAGTTTATGGGGTTGCACCCTAGAAACGGCTCCACATACACTTAACCGTGTTCCTACTAAATTGGTTCAAAAGACTCCTTATGAGATATGGACTGAGCAACGTCACAGCATGTCATTTATAAAATTTTGGGGATGTGAAACGTCTAATCTCTGACTAGCTAGGACCAAAATCAGACAAATGTAATTTTGTGGAATACCCAACTGAAACAAGGGGTTATTATTTCTATAATCCTTCTGAGAACAAAGTGTTTGTTGCTCGAACTGCTGAGAGACAGTGGGAGGATAATAGATCTCAATGAAGTTTGAGACCCACATGATAACGTTGAACCAGTGGAGGAACCTGAGTAGAATGTACAAGAAAAATAATACTGCTCAAGAAACACAGGTGTTCGTAGGTTTAGTAGGATTCGCTATGAGCCCGAGAGATAATATGGATTTCTCTTGACTCAAGATGGTGATGTGATGCTTGTGGATGAAGATGAGCCTCTCACCTACCTAGATACTATAAACACTCCAGATTCTAAGAGATGGCTGGATGCCATTAAATCTGAGATGGAATCCATGTATACTAATCAAGTATGGACTTTGGTTGATCCACCTGAAGGGGTAAAACCTATAGGGTGCAAGTGGGTTTTCAAGAAGAAGACCGACATGGATGCTAATGTACAGACCTATAAGGCACGATTGGTGGCAAAGGTTTCAAGAAAATTCATGGTATTGACTATGATGAGACCTTTTCACCAGTTGTTATGGTCATGTCCATCAGGATTTTGCTTGCTATAGTTGCTTACTATGACTATGAAATCTGGCAAATGGATGTCAAAACCGCTTTCTTAAATGAGAGCCTTGAAGAAGATATGGATGTGTACATGACACACCCTAAGGGTTTTGTTGATCTAAAGGATGCTGGAAATGTATGTAAGTTGCGTCGATCCATTTATGGATTAAAGCAGGCCTCGAGGAGATGGAACATTTGTTTTCATGAAACAGTCAAAAATAGTTTTACTTTATTCAGAATGAAGATGAAACTTGTGTTTACAAGAAGTTTAGTGGGAGCCATGTGGCATTCCTAGTATTATATGTTGATGATATATTACTAATAGGGAATGACATTCCTTCTCTACAGACTGTGAAGACTTGGTTGAGAAATAATTTCTCAATGAAAGACTTAGGCGATGTGACATATATATTAGGAATCGAGATCTATAGAGATAGATCAAGGTGATTGATCGGCCTAATTTAGAGTACATACATTGACAAAGTTTTGCATCGATTTCAAATGCAAAGAGACTAAAATGGATATGTCCCTATGTCTCATGGGATAGTGATCTCAAAATAAAATTTGTCCTAAATCATTGGATGATAGGGACTGCATGAGTAAAATTCCATATGCGTCAGCAATTGGTTTTATAATGTATGCAATGATATGTACTTGTCCTGATGTCTCGTATGCTTTAACCATGATGAGTAGATACCGATCTAATCCAGGTGAAGGTCACTGGACGACAGTCAAGAATATTCTTAAGTACTTAAAGAGGACTAAAGATTCATTCTTGTTATATGGAGGAGATGTGAAGCTAGTTGTAAGAGGTTTCAGTGATACTGGTTTCTAGACAGATAACGATAATTTAATGTTTCTGTCTGGCTTTGTGTTTTATTGAGATATTGTATGCTGGAATGGTTCACAGCAAAGACAATTGTTGATTTTACAATAGAACCTAAGTATATTGATGCTTGTGAAGCAGCCAAGGAGGCTGTTTGGGCATGTACTTAGGAGATATCACCTAATTAATGAGATTAATGATCAAGGAGATATACATATATGTAAAGTGTATACTAATAATAATATTGCAGACCCACTGACTAAGGCTTTGTCGCAGCAGAAGCATGAAAGTCACACTAATTTCATGAGTATTGGATACTTGGGTAATTGGCTCTAGTGCAAGTGGGAGATTGTTAGTAATTGTGCTCTAGAGACAATACTTTTTATATTTTAAGGAAAATATTTATTATTAAGGATTATGTTTTATTGATTATTATTTATTTATTATGTTTTGTTTACTGCGTAATAAATTGAAAGCATAGTAAATGTCCTTGGAATTTTGATACGTATTCTATATCTTTAAGTATGTGACTTAAAAATGAGATTATATGAATAGTATCTTATTCCTAAAATTCCCTAGTCGAGTATTATTATTTAAGGACAATAATAATGCACAAAGACTAGTATGTTTCTTGACAGATGACCACATCTCATTGGTCATAGGTATGGGGATACTAAAGTCAAGAACATAAGTGCATGTCTCAATGCATGGCACTGGAATGACCCGCTGTGAGATTCTACATGTTAAGTAAGTGTCATAAGTAATTCTCACTGTGATAATGGTATAATGATCCTTAGACCTGAAATCATTATATTTCTATACGAGAATTAATATACTTTGATTACATTAAAAGTTACCTTTGACCGGGTGATGATAAAAGTGGACATTGGGTATATTATGAATCGTATAAGAAATATGAATGATCTAGATGGGATTTAATCCTCCTAATTTTAGGAGTGATATTATTGGCCTCTTGTTTGAGTGAGACTATGAAATGCACGATCGTGCTCAAATGTTGATTTGATTTTAATAGTCTACTCATCGATCAAGAAAATAAAGATTAAATTATGAAGAGGATGACACGAGACATGCCTTGAGTTTAATCTATAATATCAAGATTAAAGGGATTATATTACATGGAACATTATTCACGAAAGGCTTAATCGAATCACCGATTTATTATTATTACTTGGGTAGCAATGATGTATTACTAGATGCCGCTCATTGTTTACAATTTTAATTAGATATTAAAATTGTTGCCAACGTAATAATAACCTACAGGGTCACACACAAAGAACGCTTGAAGGAGAAATAATTTAAATTGTGAATTTAAATTAAATAAGTAATTTATTTTATTTATGATACTAATTAAGTATGACTTAATTAATTATATAAATAGAATAAATGAATTACTTAAACTAATTCCAAAATTAATAATTAATTAATTAAGTGAGACTTAATTAAATAATTTAGAATTTTGGATTAGTATTAATTATAATTGGATTATAATTAGAAAACTTATTCCTCTCTCTATATAATCTCTTTATGGGATGATTTAATAATAATAAAAAAAAAGATTTTATAAAAACCCTAGCCGCTCTGAGAGAGGAAGAAGATAGAGAGAGAAGAAGTTTTCGGGTGCTAGTACACATCAATCTTTCATGAAAAGTGTTCGTGTGGATATCGTAGAGCGTAGATCGCGAGAGCGGGATACGTGGTGATTAAACAAGCTTTGGACCTCCATTAATCTTCCATTAATGAACTGTTAAAGCTTCTAAAGGTATTTATTCTTTATCTCCGAATTAAATCTTTTGTTTTCGCATGGATCCTGCGGAGGGTTTCGCTATTTTGATTTATTTTTCGCGTTTATTCTGCTGCGTTTGTGTCACGAAACCCTACAATCTTTTATATCTTCTGAACTCTTTAGAAACACTACCTCTTTATTTTTCACTTACACTTGAACATATTAATGAACTTCTTCCAGTGTTGAGTAGCAATCCTATAAAAATACTTCTGATACTTAGATCTTTTGTGATTAGTTGATTGTCTTCGTCTTGATTCCTGTTTGGTATATATTATTTACTTCTCTTTATAATTAGAGTTGAATTGTCATCTAATTAATTATTACAAATAGGCTTGGTCATATGCCTTTCAGGCATACATCCTACTTTACCACATGGTTAATGAGGGATAGACATGCATACTAGGAATTTTAGTTTTTTCTACTTTAACCTTTTTGCATGCATGCGTAAGATGTCCAGTAGAATTACAGTTATTACAAACTTTCCTAGTAGCATTGGGAGAATCAGCATAATCATTTTTCTTATTAACACCTATCTTGCCATTTATGTTAGCCTTTTTCTTTTCAGTTTTGTTGTCTACTTCAATTTTAATTTGTTCCTTAGGGTCTACAATTTTGACAGATTTCTTAGGCAACTTCTCTTTATCTTCTTCATCCTCTTTCTTATTCTCCTCAGCAAGGATTTCTCTTTCATAGTGATTTGGTCTTCATCTATGGGTTCTATGACAAACTTCTTGTATAGGGGCTTAGAAATATTTTTTAACACATGTAGAATGTCTTGCTTCACAGGACTTTCCTCAACAATTGATTCATCATGTCTCTTTCTTGCCTTCTTATCATAGTCAAATCATATTCCTGTTTTTTGACCTATGACCTGTTTATCTATTGCCTCCTTAAGAAGATTAGCAGATTTCTTATATGCCTGAAGTTTTAACTCTAACTCAGAAATTTTGTTCCTAAGAGCAATTTCTACTTCTTGGTTGCATTTGTCTCTATTTTATAGATATTCTATCTTCTGTTTAAGACCTTCTAGTTGTACACAAGTAAGTTCTAATTCTTCATTTCTATCTTTTAGAATTTTATTCTTTACAACTAATTTAGCATTTTCTTCTTCTGAAGCTAGCATGATTGTGTGAATGTTAAACTTTTCTATGCTAAGATCTCCTACTGTTTTCTTGTACTCAGATTTAGACATGTCAATCGAAGAAAGAAATGATACCTTTGATGACCGAGGTGATGTCTCTAAAGAGTCTGCCATTAGGGAAACATTTCCAAATGTCTCTTCTTCATCGTTATCAGAATCATCCCAGCTCTTTCCCTCGGCTATATAAGCTCTGCCCTTATGCTTCTTTACTAATGCATCATACTTTTTTTCAGTTCGTCATACAACTCCTTTCTTTCCTTTCCTTTCTTAGGCTTCCAACATTCTGTAGAAAAATATTTGGGTTCATTGCAGTTGTAACACTTAAACTTACTGCAATCTACCATTCCAATCTTGTAATCTCCTTTGCTAAAAGACCCTGAAGATGAACTACCTCGGTTATTGTTTCTGAAGCTGGAACCACTATAACTTGAGTTACTCTTGAACATGTACTTAGGGTT
The DNA here is from genome assembly GCA_028671895.1 of Oenanthe sinensis. Taxonomy (NCBI): domain Eukaryota; kingdom Viridiplantae; phylum Streptophyta; class Magnoliopsida; order Apiales; family Apiaceae; genus Oenanthe; species Oenanthe sinensis. Next base: position 28,105,446 of record CM053806.1, read on the forward strand.
CCTCCTAAACTTGAGGTTCTTAAACTATCCTTCCATATACGTCATTGTCTTATTTTCTAGCTGTTCAAGTTCTTCTATTGAGTAGAAGTCATCTTCATCACCTGCTTGAGCATTTTCTGTAAATTTAGCTTCCAAAATTTCTTATTTCTCAATTACAAGTTTTTCTATGTTGGGCTCTATCACAACAAAATCTTTGGCTATAAGTGATGTTGTCTTCAACAAAACTGTATACTTATTATCCCCTGTTCTTGAACCATAAATGATTTTTCTTTGCTCCTGCTCCATTTCATGAGTTTTGCGCTTTCTATATATAATTTCAATAGACATGTCATTTATGTCACTTCTCTCTCTTATTGCAGAGATTTTGTGTTCAAGATGCGCTGGCAGTGTCAACATGAATTTCCTGTTGAACTCCCTACGTGAGTAGGCCTTTCCGTGCAGAGACAAGTCATTCAATAATTTATTGTATCTCTCAAAGCCTTGAGTGATTCTCTCTTTATGTAGTGACTTGAATGCCTCGTACTGGGATGTAAGAATATCTAGTCTATTTTCCTTCACCTCTGCAGTACCTTCCATCAGCAGATCAATCATATCCCACATTTGCTTAGCACTTGTATATTTTATCACTTGATTTAGCATTATGATGTCCAGTGAATCCGTCAGGATATATTGAAGATGATTATCCCATGTTATTCTGTCATTGTTAGTGTCAGTGTCCTCTTAAGGTTCCTTTGAGGTAAATCCTTGAGGAATACGTTCTCCGTTCTCTGAGACTGTCTCCGATGTAAGCTTGTGAGGAACATAGGGTATGTCCATTCTCTAAAATACCCATGTATTGAGAATTAGCTGACTTGATAAAACTGGACATCTTCTTCTTCCATATAATGTATTCATTTTTGTCGAAGGGTGGGATTTTGATGCTTGTAAGTTTTTTAGTACTCATGGTTACGAAGAATTTTAAATCTCAAGAAAAAATAATTTTTTAAAAATTAAAATTAATTCAAAATAAAAATAAAATTTTTAATTCGAATTCTTGAAGATTGATAGTCTTAACAATTAGTGGACTCAAAATCTTGGAAAAATTCTAAATTGAATTTTCTTTAAAAATAAATAAATTTCAAAGTAAAATTTTTCTAGATCTCAAAATGCACTTTTTGAAAAACTCTATAGGATCTTGATTTGTAACTTCAATCAGCAAGCTCTGATACCAATTGTTAGGTCCTAAATCATCATAGAAGGGGGTTGAATATGATGTTGGTACTTTTTTACTTTTAATTACGGACTACTATTTGTGTGTTTGTGTTCGTGAGATATAAATAAAGGTAGTCAAACAATCACAAACAATTCAGGAAAATATTGGTATATTAATAAATCCCGGAGGTGCTACACTCTAATCAAATAAATGATTAGCTCCAATGAATTAAAACCAAATCATTTCAACAAAATATGATCTGTGTGTTTATCGCTTTGAATGCTCGTCGCAGGTTGTTGATCGAAATGAATGCTGATTTTCTCCACCCTCATTCTGAATTGAATGAGTTGTATTTATAGTGCAGGTTTTGCAAAGGGGATTACTGGGGGTGCTTCAAGTAATAGATTGAAGCTTGGGGGTGCCTGTAAGTGTTGATTAACCTTGAGGGAACCTGAAGGTATATTTGAGCCTTGAGGGCGCCTAGAAGCCATGATATACCTTGAGGGCGCCTAAAAGCCGTGATATACCTTGAGGGCGCCAAGAAGCAATGATAGGCCATGAAGCACATTAATATTATTTATTTGTCTTTCTTGTTCTGTTGAGTTATTGTTAATGTATTACATACTACGTTACAATATGCTTTACAATTAGGTCTGAATAATTATATTCTATATCCCTAATAAAAGTCCTTTTAATGATTTAATAGAAAAATAAATAGTTTCCTAATCAAAATAGAATTTCAATAAAAGAAATTAGTAGTTGACTTTTTGACCTTCATTCTGGACTGATTTTGCTCAAATATAATTTAAGGGCCACCTCTGAATTAAAGATAGTTTTCTAAGCTTTCTGTGGGTTCTTGAATTTAATTCAAATAAATCTTCAACTCTTGCCTTTTTAGGCTCTAATCCTTCTTTTTCTTATAACGCCTTAATTCCTACAATAAAACATTAAAATTTATTAAATAAAAATCCAATTCGGCATAAAATAAATAAAATAGAGGGACAATATTTAGAGTAAACACACACTTATCATCGACGTAATTGCTTTTGAAAATGAATAAAATGTTCAGTTTCTTTGGTTTAAAAAAACTGCTTATATAAAGAATACGGAAGAATATCATCATAAAACTTTATATTTTTCATAAAAATTCGATTGTTAAGATTAAAATAATAAAATTTAACAATAATTAAGCTTAACATATTGAATAGAACATCGAATCTCATCTAAAGTTTAAGAATCTTATCTAAATATTAGAAATCAAATGTTACAGAATCTAACATAGAATTCAACATTGTCTCTTATATACATTTTTGTAACAATGAAATTTTATAAATAATCAGGTTATGTTCAATCCTAATTTATTGTTAACTTAATGTTAGATTCTTTTTTTATTCATAAAAAAACATAACTGATGTTAAAATAAAAATCTTGATGAATATTCATGTAAGATTCTATTGTATTTCTTGTTATTTATATAAGGGTGTTCTTTATGGAGTAATGATATATATATAGATATAGATATAGATAGATAGATGGCTACTCCAATGAGACACTTCTTATAATGAAAATTGAGATCAAATCACTAAATCACTAAAAATTATCACCGTTATATAATTATTATATATATACATACATATATAATTAAATATATTACTCCATCACGACCCTACAAATAACAACTTGCCCCTCCCTGCTCCATATCAGCCCTTTCTCCTCCACCACATAACTTCTATCACCTTTAGGACTTCTCTACCATCACGCGCTAATATCACTTCACAACTATCACCACAACAACATAATCACCACTAATCATTATTACTAACCATTTTCATTACCCCTGCATTACCTACAAAATTGATTATCCCACAGTCACTTTCTTCACATATTATAAATTTTTTTAATTTTAATTAACTAGAATTTGAACACAAATCACTAAATTTCATCACAAATCACTAAAAAATTTAAACATAAATAACAAAAAAATGACACTTATACTATACACACCACCAATATAATCACCCACTTCCTTCATAATTTTCATTACAACAACTTATTCACCATTTTATTCATCAGAGTTGTCATAACCACCACTCTATGCAACCACTGGTATTACCAGACCAACATCAACATCGTTGCTGCATCATAACAACCACCACCAATGCACAATCCCACATCTAACACATATTATCACCTAATTCAAAGTAGAATCAACAACATTTAAACAACTAGCACCGTATAATCACCAAATTTAACGATTAATTAATAAAATTTCATCATATATCATTAAATTTCAAAAACAAATCACCATTTAAAAAAAACAAATCATCAAAACCCGCTACCTCCACCATAGTTACGACCACCATAACATCCCTTCATCATAACATCGCTATCGCTGGTTTGTTCACCACTATCATCATCATCATCATCATAAATTAATTTCATAATCGATCGTTCGAGCTCTCCAGATCGGTCAATATAAGGTCATGGCTAGGTGTTAATTAGTGTGGAAAAAGGCCAGTCAATATTAATTTCAGATATATGATAGTGTTGAAAAAGTTAAAGATGCTAAGAAACTTATAGAGAGAGAAAATCGTGATATACATGTATGCATATATATCGTACACGGGATGGGGGTTGACAAAGTATGGTTTTGAATCGAATAGAAGAGAAGGAGGAATATGTGTAGATGTCTAAGTAGTGGGTGAAGAAGAGAGGTAAGTGAGAGAGGGAGGAATATGTGTGGTGGAGATTAGAACAAAATTATAAAATATAAGGTCAGGATTAGATCTCATTTCTCATAATAAGAGGGGTTCGGTTCTCATTTGAGCACTTCCATGTGTGTGTGTATATATATAAATATATATGTATATATATGTCTATCAACACATCTATATAAATGATTTTATCATTCATTATAAGAATTACGTCCTAAACTCCACTTCAGGTGTCACACCCTATATATAGACATCTCTGGGCACGTACTCGCTTCATTGTCGAAGGACATACAAGCCACTACATGTTTGGCGATACCCTTACCACCAAACCGCAAAGACAATACTAAGAATATCACTTTGATTCATAAAAGCATTAATTGAGATACCTAGCCATTTTTAAAGGGCAATTTTATATCGATAAACAAGTGTAGCCAGAAGAAGCAGGTTCCATATTTTATAGTGAACTTCATAAACTATAACTTTAAGTAATTAAGGTAATTTACTGAACCTTATTCAATTTTCATATTTACTAACCTTAATTTTGTGCTAAGATATTTGGCGCTCTATGTGGGAAACGAGGATTAACTATGAAAAAAACACGAAGCAATATGAAATCTGATGATCAAACCTACACTATCATCCAATCAAGGAGTCAACGCTGTGGGAATTCAACCAATCACCACTCGAGGTATGAGTCAAGTTCCCCACTCTCAAGGGGATGGACCAAAATCCTTAAATTTAATGGATGAATTAAAATTCCTGAGGGATAATTCAAATTCCCCAAAACCTATGGTTGAATCCCCAACTATTCTTCCCTTATGAGCTTCGCAATGACAAGTACATGCTATTAAGACTTGCTTGAGAAAATGTTTATCCATGAAATATTAGGCGAGAAAACCTATATATTAGGGTTCATGACCTGTACATATGGAGCTAAGAGTTTAAACGGTTTAAGTCAGAGTATATATATTGACAAAGTATTGCTTCAGTTAAGGATCCATGATGTGAAACAAGGATATGTCCCTATGTCTCATGGGATAGTGATCTTTAAATAATACGGTCATAAATCATTGGATTATAAGGACTGCATGAGTGTAATATGGCATATGCTTCGACAATTGGATATATCATGTAGGCAATGGTATGTACTCTTCCTGATGTCTTATATGCTTTGAACATGACGAGCAGATACCAGTCTAATCCTGGTGAAGGTCCCTGGATGATTATCATGAATACATTAAGTATCTAAATATGACTACAGATTCATTCTTGGTGTATGGAGGAGATATAAAGCTAGTTTTAATGGGATACACATATTCTTGCTTTCAGACTAATAATGATGATCTAATGTTTGAGTCTGAATTGATGTTTTTCCTAAATGGAGTTGTTGTGAGCTGGAATTGTTCATAACAAGATACAGTAGCAAATTCTACAAAAGGATATATACATATATTTATAAAGTGCATATAAAAATGATATATTTGCAGACCCACAGACTAAGTTTTCGGTCGTAGTAAAAGTACTAATATCACACTAGTGCAATGGGTATTGGATACATGATGATTGACTCTAGTGCAAGTGGGAGATTACTAGTATAGGTGTTCTAGACACAATACATTATAGTTTCAGAAAAATTATTTATGACATTATGTTTTAATTGATTATTCAATATGATTTATTATATCTTTATTTACTTCGATATAAATGTTAACATATTCCTTGGAATTTTGATATAAATTATATATAGTTCGAGTATGTGACTTGAATATGAGATAATATAATTTAAGTGGATCATATCCTTAAAAGTCCCTAGTCGAGAATTATTATTAATTAGGATAATAATAATTAATCGAGACTAGTATGTTGATGTACAGATAATCACGTCACATTGGCCATAAGTATAGAGATATTAAAATCAATGCATGGGTACATGTAAGTGAACAGTGTACTGGATAGACCCACCATGAGATTCTGCACGAGAAATTATTTATAGTGTCATAAGTAATCTTACAGTGATGATGTAATGATCCTTGAACCTGAACTCATTATATTTTTATCTAAAGTTACCTTTAACCGGAAAATGATAAAGGTAGACATTGGTTATATGGGTAAAAATAGCCCTGAGGAAATAATAAATATAACATTTATTATTTCATTTAATAGATCTTGTAAGGTCCAAAGGCTTGGGCCCTTGAAACGAACTAGGGATATAAATCCTAGGATCAACTAGATTTTTAAGTCCAGCCCACAAGCTCTGTTCAAGCCATAGGTCTAGTAAGCCTTTATTATTAATTAATTTCATAATTAATTAACAAAGGCTCAATAAAGGCCCAAAAAGCCTGTTGAAGGCCCTCATCCTAGAAGGATCTAGAAACCCAAACGTGGGAAGAGTCCAACGAGGACCCTCATTCCTAATAGGTTTCAACAACCTTATCTCTAGGAAACTTGGCCACCAAGTCTCCTAATTCTAATATAATTCCAAGGCTCTCATGCGCTTATATAAAGGGCCTAACTCCTCAACATTAGAACTATGTTATTGGCTTGATAGTTATGAAACATTAATGCAGCCATTAAAGCTTGAAGATCCCCCAAACCTTAGCATTAATTGCATATTAAATACACCTCATTTTTAATCCGTAACATTTGGCGTTGTCTATGGGAAGAGAATAGCAACCATGGAAAGAACACGAAGTACCGCGAACATCTTCGAAGGGAGATCCCTGACACCACTATTGACACTAACGTTCCTCTTTTCAAAACTTAGGAACAAGGAGTTGTTGTCCCAACCACCTCCGTTGAGGACCCTGAAACAAGTGCCGGTCATACAGGACCCCTGAGCGTCATCGTTAATCCTTCCAATCTTGACATGTCAATCCATGCCTCTATCCCTCCACTTCAGGTAATTCCACCCCTCGATATTACTTTTGTTGCTCCTCTCCCATTGCAGGTCTCCACTACGGTGTTGCTTAGCAACCCTCAATATGGGCTTCCATCTAACTATGAGTCCTCTTATGAGCAAGGGATGCTGCCCCCACATAGCTCACATCGGGGGAATTAAGATTTTTCTGGACCCTAGTCGAATGATGATGAAATGACTGATGAGGACGTTAATCCTAAAAGGAGGCGACCTAGTAAGGAGCCCCTTGGAGGGAGGAGTACCCAGCCCCGAGGGCCTCAAAACACTGACTCCACAAACCTACAAGAGAGGATACGAGCTCATGAGGCTGAAGCTCAACAACTATGGAAAGACCTGGAAAGGGAACTAGCAAGGCGACAACGTCCGAGAGCTGAGGGGGCTGGAGGATCAGCAAAGAATGCATTTGTGATAGATCTAGATGAGCCCCTGGCAAGGAGATAAACAAAGATAAGTCATGTTAGGGCTGACCCCCAAGACTTCAAGATATTTTAATGAAAGTTTATTTAGTATCCTTGAACTCTATTATTATGTTATTATCAAGCACGAAAACAACTTTGTACCAATGCACATAACGTAAAAATGCAAAAGAGAATGATGAACGTAATAAAAGTGCAGAGTACTGAAGGGGTTCAAGGTACGAGAATAAAATATAAAAGCCACGCATGGACAACGTGGATAGTAAACGGAAAAGCCTTGAGGGGCCTGGGTAAGGATGAAGGATTTCCCAAGAAAATAAACATTGGAGGACACCAAGGTTTAGAAACCCATCAATTATGTCAGCAAGATTCTGCATGGTGCAGAGTTGAATAACTCAAAGATTGATAAATTTACTTTAGCATTGATAATGGCTTCAAGAAAGTTACGCCTATACTCCCAGGTGCACGTCACTGAGGTCTTGATAGATCAGCCCCTTGAAAGCATAATTTGAGCTAAGGGCCGAAATGAGCTCCTTTAGACCTCGATCCAGGTCTATGGGAGGTCACCCTGTAGGGCTCATCAACCTCAATCCCATTTCGACCTAGGTGAGAAATTGAGTCTTTGTTCGACCTCGATCCAGGTCTATGGGAAGTCAAACCCTGTAGGGATCATCGACCTCAATCCCATTTCGACCTAGGTGAGAAATTGAGCCGTTGTTCGACCTCGATCCAGGTCTATGGGAGGTCAAACCCTGTAGGGCTCATCGACCTCAATTCCATTTCGACATGGGTAGAGAATTGAGCCTTTGTTCGACCTCGATCCAGGTTTATGGGAGGTCAAACCATGTAGGGCTCAAATGAGGTTCGAGGCCCCTCGAGTCAGTCAAACAAGTTTTGAGACCCCTCAAACCAGTCAAATGAGGTGTGAGACCCCTCAAACCAGTCAAACGAGGTTTGAGACCCCTCAAGCTAGTCAAGTGAGGCGTGGGGCCCCTCAAGTCAGTCAAACGAAGCTCGAAACCCCTCATGTCAGTCAAACGAGGTTTAAGACCCCTCAAACTAGTCAAATTTGACCTGGGCTTGAAATTGAAGTTTATTAGACCTCAATCCAAGTCTATTTGATCTAGGACTCAAACGAGGTTTAAGACCCCTCAAATCAGTCAAACGAGGTTTGAGACCCCTCAAGTCAATCAAATGACGCGCGAGATGCCTCAAGTCACTCAAACGAGGTTTGAGACGCCTCAAGCTAATCAAATTCGACTTAAGCTTGAAATTGAGGTTTATTAGACCACAATCCAAGTCTATTCGATCTAAGGCTCAAATAAAGCTCGAGACCCCTCAAGTCAATCAAATTAGGTCTGAGACCGCTTAAGCTAGTTAAATTCGACCTGAGTTTGAAATCGAGGTTTATTAGACCTCAATCCAGGTCGACAAGAATATAAAAATTAAAATTATTATTATTTAATAGTAATAATAATAAAATCTGGGTTGGATTTATTCGAATAAAATTTTATCCGAGTAGGACGCTTCATTTTATCCGAGTAGGACACATCTGAATAGAGGAAATATTTATCAAAAAATTAATTGGGTAAAAATAAAAATTATTATTATTTAATAATAATAATAATAATAAAATCCAGGTTGGACTTTATTCGAATAAAATTTTATCTGAGTGAGACGCCTCATTTTATCCGAGTACGACACCTCTGAATCAAGAAAATATTTATGCAAAAATTAATTGGGTAAAAGTAGAAATTATTATTTAATAATAATAATATCCGGGTTGGACTTTATTCGAATAAAAATTTATCCGAGTGGGACACCTCCAAATTCGGAACCCAATTATTCCAAAAATAAATATAATTATTTATTAATGATATTCGGAAAAAAAAATGATCGACCTCGAATGATGTCGAAGTTATCGAGTTCAGTAACCATCGACCTGAACACAGAATGACCTACTAAATCGACCTCGATCGAAGTCGACATGGGTGGCCAAACTGCTAAATGGTCACCCAAGTTTGGCACAACTTACGAAATATCCCTGAAATTTGAAAACTTACAATTACTCCCCTAGAGTTTAGAAACTTACAATTATCTCCCTGAAGTTTGTAAACTTACGATTACTCCCCAGAAGTTTGAAAGCTAACGAATGCTTCCCTGAAGTTTGAAAAGTTTTATAAAGTCCCCTGAAGTTTGTAAATTAGGAAATCAAGCCCCACAAAATTACAAGTTGATCCCTGATGGAAAAACTACATAAAAAATTCCTAAATAATTAGGAATAATACCTTTGGGCACACAAAAATTCCTAAATTATTAGGAATAATTGAGAAAAATGTCTGTAGGTACAGAAAAAATTCATAAAATATTAGGAAAAATTGAGAAAAATACCTGTAGGTACACAAAAATTCCTAAATTATTAGAAAAAATTAGGAAAAATACTTGTGGGCACACAAAAATTCCTAAATTATTAGGAATAATTGAGAAAAATACATGTGGGAACACAAAAAATTCACAAAATATTAGGAAAAATTATGAAAAATACCCATGGGACATAAACTTCTTAAATTATTAGGAGAAATACATGTGGGTACACAAAAAATTACTAAAATATTAGGAAAAATTCTGAAAAATACCTGTGAGTACATAAAAATTCCTAAAATATTAGGAAAAATTATGAAAAATAACCTTGGGTACCCAAAAATTCCTTAATTATTAGGAAAAATTAGAAAAGATACACGTGGGTACACAAAAATTTCTAAACTATTGGGAATTATTGAGAAAAATACATGTGGGTACACAAAAAATTCCTAAAATATTAGGAAAAATTATGAAAAATATATGTGGGTACAAAAAAATTCCTAAAATATTAGGAAAAATTATGAAAAATAACTATGGGTACATAAAAATTCCTAAATTATTAGGAAAAATTAGAAAAGATACATGTGGGTACACAAAAATTCCTAAATTATTAGGAATGATTGGGAAAAATACATGTGGGTACACAAAAAATTCCTAAAATATTCGGAAAAATTATGAAAAATACTTGTGAGAACACTAAAATTTCTAAATTATTAGGAATAATTCAGAAAAATATCCGTGGGTACACAAAAAATTCCTAAATTATTTGGAATAATTATTAAAAATACTTGCGTGTAAATAAAAATTCCTATTAGGAAAAATATCTGTGGGTACACAAAAATTTCTAAATTATTAGGAATGATTGAGAAAAATACTTGTGGGTACACAAAAAATTCCTAAAATATTAGGAAAAACTATGAAAAATCCTTGTGGGTACATAAAAATTTCTAAACTATTAGGAAAAATTATGAAAAATCCTTGTGGGTACATAAAAATTCTTAAATTATTAGGAAAAATACTTGTGGGTACACAAAAATTCCTAAATTATTAGGAATGATTGAGAAAAATACTTGTAGGTACACAAAAAATTTCCTAAAATATAGTGAAATATTATAAAAAATACCTGTGGGTACATAAAAATTCTTAAATTATTAGGAAAAATACATGTGGGTACACAAAAATTCCTAAATTATTATGAAAAATAACCGTGGGTACACAAAAAATTCCTAAATTATTTGGAATAATTACAAAAAATACCTGTCGGTACACACAAAAATTCTGAAATTATTATGAATAATTAGAAAGAATACCTGTGGGTACACAAAAATAATTCCTAAATTATTAGAAAAAAATTAGGAAAAATACTTGTGGGTAAACAAATAATTCCTAAATTATTAGAAAAAATATCTGTGGGTATACAAAAAATTCCTAAATTATTAGGAAAAATTAAGAAAAATACTTGTGGGTACACAAAAATTCCTAAAATATTAGGAAAAATACCCGTGGGTATAAAGAAAATTCCTAAGTTATTAGGAATATTACAAAAAATACATGTGGGTACATAAGAAATTCCTAAAAATATTAAATATATTACAAAAAATACCTGTGGGTACACAAAAAAATCCTAAGTTATTAGGAATAATTAGGAAAAATACTTGTGGGTACACAAAAATTCCTAAATTATTAGGAATAATTAAGAAAAATACCTGTGGGTATATAAAAATTCCTAAAATTATTAGAAATATTACGAAAAATACTTGTGAGAACCATATGATCCCCAAGATATTTGGGGCAAATACAGAAATACTTGTGGGTGATACAAAATCATAAAAATTGATTAGAAATGGAAGATAATCATGAAGTTCGTCCTCAATTGAGGTCAGAGTGAAGCCATAGCAAAGAGGCCAATCGACTCCATTCCTAAATCGAATTGGGAAGTGAAGTGAAGGTTAAATCGACCTCATTCCAGGTCGATAATCGACTTTAAATCCAAAATCGACCTCAAAGTGATATTAAGGCATATCTCGACCTCAACCGAGGTCGAACTCGAAGCCCAAGCCTGGAAGGCATGTTCGACCTCAAAGTTTTGCTCGACTTCAAATGAGGTCGAATATCGATCTCGACAACCATTTGACTACAATGGAAATAGAGTCTTAGTTCTACCTCAATCAAGGTCGAAATCAATTTCAGTATCAAGTTTCGACCTCAATGAACAACTGAGGCCTACTTCGACCTCAATCAAGGTCGAAATCGACCTTGTTCCTTGTTTCGACATCAAAGAGCCTTGAAGACCTATTTTGACCTCAATCGAGGTCAAAATTGACTATAGCCTCATATATCGACCTCAATAGCCATTGAGGCCTAATTCGACCTCAGTCACGTAATCGACCTCAAGGTGGTTTTTCTGTTATGATCGACTTCAATCGAAGTCGATTTTGACCTCGGTCCCCCAAATCGACCTGGGGGGCATTTAAAGTTTTGTTCAACTTCGATCGAAGTCGAGTTCGACCTCAATTCTCATAATCGACCTGGAATAGGAAATGAGCCCTAATTCGACCTCATTCCAGGTCGAATTAGACAGGGTTTCAAAAAATTCCTACTTTTTAAAATTATTATAAATAAAATTCTTGGAGGACCAACTTATATAATATTAATTCCTTAAAAGAGTTAATAATAAAAGGCCTGAGCCCAAAAGACGAAATAAGATCTACTAACACAAGTCAAAAGCCCGATAAGGCACTTAAAACCCTTTGTGAAACTTTCACGAAAACTCACAAAGTTTTCCCAAAAGTTGGGGGGCAAATGATATGGGTAAAAATAGCCCTGAGAAAATAATAAATATAGCATTTATTAGTTCATTTAATAGACCTGGTATGGTCCAAAGGCTTGGGCCTTGAGACGAACTAGGGATATAATTCCTAGGATTAACTGGATTTGTAAGTCTAGCCCACAAGCTCTGTTGAACCCATAGGCCCAGTAAGCTTTTATTATTAATTAATTTTGTAATTAATTGACAAAGGCTCAATAAAGGCCCAAGAAGTCTGTTGAAGGCCCTCATCCTAGAATGATCTAGAAACCAAAACGTGGGAAGAGTCCAACGAGGACCCTCATTCCTAATAGGTTTCAACAACCTTGTCACTAGGAGACTTGGTCACCAAGTCTCGTAATTCTAAAATAATTTCAAGGCCCCCGTGCGCCTATATAAAGGGTCTAACCCCTCAAAATTAGAACTACGTTATTGACTTGATTCTCACACACATTGAGATACGTATGCAGTTAACGAGGACCCGAGATAGTCACGAAACGTTAACGCAACCATTAAAGCTTGAAGTTCCCCCAAACCTTAGCATTAATTGCGTATTAAATACACCTTGTTTTTAATCCGTAACAATTGGTTATATTATGAATCATGTGAGAAATATGAATGATCTAGATGTGATTTAATCCTCTTATTTTAAGGACTAATATTATTGGTCTCTTGATTGAGTTAGACTATGAAATGTACGGTCGTGCTCAAATATTGATTTATTTAATATAATTACTTATCAATTAAGTAAATAAAGATTAAATTATGAAGAGGATGACACAATTCAAGCCTCGAGTTTAATCTATAATATTAAAATTAAAAAGATTATATTATCCGTAACATTAGTTACGAAAGCTTTAAGCGAATAAGGACCATTTATCTGGCAAACAGTTTGAAAGTTATCTAATCAAGTAACAAATGGTCACGATTAAAAAATAGAAATTAACTTACTGCTTCTTTTTAGCACTGTAAGGTGCGAAGACAAATTTATCCTTAATTCTTCCCGCACCTAATTTTAGTAGTAAGCCGGGATCCCTAAATTGAATACGTGTCTCTAAGTTATTTATATTCTGACTAGAATCATGAGTCTTGGGGTCTGGGGAGGAACTAAATTTCTTGTATAAGATTCTAGAATCGTCTTTATAGTAAAAAATTCTTATATAAGTTTTAAATTTGGGTATATTCTTAGTAGTTTTTATGAATTTGGACATGTTTTATGAGTTATATTTTTAGACTTATAATTAAATACAAATTTATTTTATGATTAGGGTTTTTAGGCTTATTAATTGAGTCTCTTTATTGGACCATTATAGATTACTTAATGTGATATTAAATATGTCTCTAGGGTTATTTTTTAGCCCATATTAATTTTGTTAAAAAATATATTACAGTAAAATCTCGACTAATTAATAATCGATAAATTAATAATTTTAATACAGATTTTTGATCCTAACATAATATCTACAATACAATTTTTACTACGATTAATTAATAAAATTTACCGGTCCTAACATTATTAATTTATAGTGTATGTTCTTTTTTTCCAAGGCAAATTAAGCTTTCATTACTTTAAACCATCATCCAAAATACAATTAAGATCTGGGGGAACATACTCCCCTCTAAAAATACAAGCTGGATTTGAACTTGACGAGCTAGCTAGCCAATCTGCTGCCTTGTACCCAGATCGTTTGACAAAGACAATATCAATATTGTTATAAGATTAAAAAATGCTCCTACACTCATCTACTATACCACCAAAGGGTAAATAGATTTTCTCCTGCTTAAGCACAGCATTCACTGCAATTTGGCAATCGGATTCAACTAGAAATCGATGCTGAAGATTGTGATCATTGCTACCTTCGTTGCTTTCTATCTCAGCGTTGATCTAGCTTAGTGCCTCCCGTATGCCTACTGCTTCAGCATGATGAACCTCTGGCTTGCCTTTAAAACATAAACTAGCTCTCCTTTATCATGCCTCACTATCCATCCCACACCAAACTTACTAGAGCTTTTGAATAAAGTGGCGTCACAATTGATCTTAATGCATCTAATTTCCGATTTAGATCATTGTTCAGTACTACCAGTTAAATGAACTGATCTTGGAGGAATAGTTTTCCCCAGCTTTTGAACGTCTTTCCACTATGTAAGATATGCAATTGCAGCTGTCACCACATTACCTGCTCTCGAGTTTCTGATATTCCATACTAGCTACGTCATTCCGAGCTCTCCAAATACTCCAGCAAACCATGCTAATTGTTACCACTTTTTCATTCAGGTGCTCCATCACGTACAAGAACCACGTGGTAATGTTCATCGAACTGTCAAAATTAGCTTCAGGGCATACAATATACCAACAACTCTTTGCAAAGAGACAATGGATAAAGCAATGTGTTGTGGTCTCCTTATCAACTCCACAGAGCGGACATACATCATCTGTCTGAACCATTCGTGTTTGCAAATTGCATTTCGTTGGCAGACAACTATTTAGAGCTCTCCACATGAATACTTCCACTTTCTCAAGGACTTGTAATTTTCATAGGCACCTCCATAATTTAGCATCATCATTTACATCCCACCTGCCATGGACACTCTACAGCAATTTATACGCACTCTTGACTCTATAGTGCCCACTTTGCTCAAGTAGCCAATACCGGTTTCTATATATTGATTCCTGCATAACACTATCTTGTAAATTGCCCTTATGTCTCGATCAACAAATAAGTTATCTCCGCCACAGCCGCCTGCATTTCTGAATCTGCGGCGTTTTTGGATCTCTTCACCGTCACTAGTTCTTGTCGAAGCCATTTCGATCCAAAATTTAAAACTGAACGTCTTGATGCTGCTCGCAGCCATGTCCCATAAGGCCTCTCCGAAATGTCTCCCTCTTGCTGAAACAATTTAGGACAGAAACGTTCCGAGTGTCCGATTATACCACAGATGATACAGAATGTTGGAGCATGCTCATACTTAAAATTAACCCAGACCCATTCTCCACCTTTTTTCTTCAGCTTCATTTTTCTACGGAGTGGTTTATTGATGATATCTATCCGTACTCGAACCCTGTAAGACTCTCTCCACGCCCCAGAAAAGTTATTGACATCGTTCTGAACAAAACTTCCAATGTAATTTCCTATATCCTTGATAACTCTCTCTGACCTGAACCCCGCTTGCAAATCATGGACCTGTACCTGAATATCCATATGATTTAGTTGAATATCTGTGGGGTTCACTGTTGGACGTAATTCAATACTACACACAACAATGGGGCAGTTATATAAATAGTTTAACAAGAACATGCAGATTAAACCAATTAACAAAATAAAGCACGAGGGCAAAACAAGATATATAAATTAGTAATTGTAAGGACAAGAGAAAAGATAGAATACTTAGCTCTAATAGAAGCTTTAAGCATACACTGATAGAACCAAAACAACAGCTGAGTCGCTAAACTTTGCTAGAAGTCTTGACTGTTTTTGAAGATATTACTGTCCCACTACGCTGTGTTGGGTTGCAGCAATATCACTTCCAGGATAAAATAGCACAGAGTACTTCGTCCACAGATACGTAGCACTCAACAGCGACCTGCACCTCAGTTCGCCCAGAAAACCTTATGCAAATCTGTAAGTATGTGGTAGACAGAGAGTATGACTGCTAGGGTTTTCTCAAAATTGTGTTAAGACTTCAGTCCCTTCTATCCAAAACGTTTTTATGTATTTATAATACAATAAAATGTAACAACAGATAAAACATTAATTTAAATAATTATTCTGACTTAAAAAGCATTTAATAGAATATTTATCAGAATCAGTAACTGATACCAGAGTTTAGCTAAAGTCTGATTAGGCTCATTAGAGTTTATTTGCTAAACTCTGACCTGGCCCATCAGAGTTTAACCAGTAAACTCTGATCTGACCATCAGAGTTTATAAACTATGATCATATCAGTGCCATTAGAGTTATCTAAACTTTGATCTGTTACAGAATATATAAACTCTGATATGAACATCAGAGTTTATTATAAACTATGACCCATCTCAAACTTTGACCAGTCACAGAAAATATATATACTCTGTGCATACTGACTCAATATTCCTATTAAATTAATATTTAAAATCATAATTAATTTAATTAACAATGTAATAAAATTCCTCGCCCAGGTCGCCTCGCGTACGCGAGACGCCGAGACATTCACCCAAATCGCCCTTCGACCCGAGGCGAGGCGTGGCGTTTAAACTAGCAACTTCTACCCAATTTATTTATGGATTACACTAAAAAAATGTCTTAGATCCAAACATGAAAGTTTAAGTCCTCATAGCAAGGAACAACTTCCAATCGTTAGATTTTGGAAATTACATCAAGAACATATATAAAATATGTCTCAAACTTTTCATTTTCTAACAATCCCTCACAAATCCATACAGATATGCATATCAGATTCTACTCATGCTTGTTTTTCAGAGTTGGTACTGGTCAAGGTTTGAACCCTCCTAAGTCCTCTACTTCGATGGCTACCGGATATAGATGGAGTTGGTTTGTAACCACACTCCATAAACGATGACAAGTCAAAGGCTATGGTGCCGATCTATGGCTTTGAGACGTTAATGGTCATGTCTCGATCCTGTTCGTCGAATGCTTCGAGGAATAACCCTATCCTCTAATTGCGACCACACAATAACATTCGCTTAGCTGGGCATCTCCAAAGATGTACTGCCAATATCTCGTCTCACGAATTGACCCCATTTAGAATTCTTAAAACTCTTGCTAACTAGCAGTTACAATACCTCTTGAGGTTTATAGGGGAAAGACTAAGTTACGTGAGTATTTATATAATTGTAGTATAGGTACTACCGAATCACCCTCATAACTTGTTATTACCACATTGAATACACTTCGAAGGATCTTCTCTCAGGTGTATTGGGTTCCCGCTGTTGATGACTCAAAATGGGTTGTCAGTCCCATCCCCAACCTCGACTTAAGGACAACAGCATGCTCTAGTCCCTTGGTCAATGGATCAGCCAGGTTGTCTTGAGTTCTAATAAACTCAATAGCAATGATCCTGTCAAACACCAAACCCCTTATAGACTTTAGTCTAACTTGGACGTGTCTCTTTGTTTTCACATTATACTTCTTACTATTTATCTTATCGATAGTTGTACGACTATCACAATGAACAACAAGAGCAGGAAGCGGTTGGCTTACTACAGGAATCACAGACATAAGTCTATGCAACCATTCAGCCTTCGTCCCCATGGCATCTAATGCACACAACTCAGCCTCAAAAGTAGACCGAGTTACAATAGTCTGTTTAGCAGACTTCCAGGATATAGCTCCACCCGCAAGGGTAAACACGTATCCAGTCACTCCATTGGAACCAGATTTTTTAGCTATCCAACTTGCATCACTATATCCCTCTAGCACTCCAGGAAACCTCCTGTAGTGCAAACCAAGGTAGATTGTGCCTTTTAGATATCTAAGCACTCTATCAAGAGCATTCCAATGAGTCTTGTTTGGACAGCTTGTATATCTAGTTAACTTAGACACAGAATATGAAATATCTGGTCTAGTATCATTAACAAGATATTGCAAACTCCCAATAATCTGAGAATATCTTAACTGAGACACATGAACTCCTGACTTATTCTTAACAAGAGAAACTTTTGAATCACATGGCGTGCTTGCGATTCTACAATTTGAATAACCATACTTCTCAAGTACAGATTTCTCTATATAATTATATTGTGACAAGGTTATTCCATCAGCTGACTGAGTCAGCTTGATACCAAGAATCACATTAGCAACACCCATATCCTTCATTTCAAAGTGCCTTTTCAAGAATCTTTTTGTCTCGTTAATAATCTCAATATTGTTTCTAAACAACAATATGTCATCCACATATAGGCACAAAATCACATTTTCATTTCCTTTAACCTTATAGTAGACACACTTGTCACTTTCATTAACCAAAAATTCCGAAGTCAAAACAGATTCATCAAACTTTTTGTGTCAGTCTCTAGGAGCTTATTTCAAGTCATAGATAGATTTGACTAACTTACAAACTTTCATTTCATTGCCAGAAGCAACAAATCCCTCAGGCTGATCCATATAAATCTCTTCTTTAAGAACACCATGAAGAAAAACTGTCTTTACATCCATTTGATGGATGATAAGACCATGCACAGAAGCCAATGCTATAAGCATTCGAATTGTTGTCATCTTGCAATAAGAGAGTATGTGTCAAAGTAGTCAATGCCTTCCATTTGCTTAAAACCCTTAGCTACCAGCCAAGCCTTATACTTATCTATTGAGCCATCCGGGTTCATCTTTCTTTTGAAAATCCATTTACATCCTATAATAGTACACCTTGGAGGGAGATCAACCAACTCCCCTGTTCCGTTAGAAAAAATAGAGTCGATGTCACTCTTTACAGCGCCTTTCCAGTGCCTTGACTCCACAGAATCCATGGCCTGTCAAAAAGTTAAAGGTTCGTCCTCGACATTGTAAGTGATAAAATCACTTCTAAAGTCCTTGACCACCTTTGCACGCTTACTCCTTCTAGGTTCCTCTACTTCGTTAGGAGTAGAGCTAGTAGCAGGATCCGCCCCCACATTTGTTATCCTTTCCACATGATCAGGAATGAAACTCGATGTGCGAGTGAGATCATCATCAGAAATACCCTGAGGTATACCAGTCTTCATAGGAAACACATTCTCAAAGAATGTTGCATCACGAAATTCAACTATAGTGTTGACCACTATTCTATCTATGTCAGATTTTAACACTAAAAATCTCATAGCGGTTGTGGTTTTAATATAGCCCAGAAAGATGCAATCAACAGTTTTTGGCCCCAGTTTCTTTCTCTTATGTTCAGGGAAAAGTACCTTTTCAAGGCAGCCCCACACACGAAGATACTTTAAACTAGCCTTTCTGCCTATCCATAATTCATAAGGTGACTTGTCCATATGTTTCAGAGGGACTCTGTTCAGAATATGGCAAGCCGTATTCAGAGCCTCTCCCTACATGTACTTAGGCAACCCATAATTAATTAGCATAATGCTAATCATATCTTTAAATGTTATGTTCTTTCGTTCTGCCACCCTATTAGACTCAAGAGTGTATGGTGGAGTCACTTCATGAACTATACCATTGCTTTTGAAAAATTCATTAAATGACATACCCATATACTCTCCACCTATATCCGACCTCAAACGTTTAAGTACTCTGCCAGTTTATGTTTCAACTTCATTTTTATACATAATGAATTTATCTAGTGCTTCATCTTTATGTTTAAGTAAATAAACATAGCAGTATCTACTACAATCGTCTATAAAGGTAATGAAATATCTTTTATTATCTTTATTCAAAACACCACTAAATTCACATATGTCTGTGTGTACTAAATTTAATACTTCTGAATCCCTAACAATGTTATGAAAGGGTTTCCTAGTTAATTTAGCAGTCACACATACTTGACATTTAGATTTCTTTTCAATGGCATACTGTGGAATCAACTCTAAATTCATCATATTCTTTAGAGTACCAAAATTTAGATAACCAAGACATGAGTGCCATAAATCAGATGATTTAACACAATTCACAGAAGGAACAACATTATCATTAATAAAACTGCCCAAAATAGGCTCCACATTTATTAAAAATAAACCATCAGACAAGTAACCTTTGCCAAAAAATAAACCAGTATGTGTAATAACTACTTTATTACATTTCAAAGAAAGTTCGAAACCATTTCTAACTAAACAGCTTCCACTTATTATATTTCTATGAATGTCAGGAACATGATGCACTCTAGTAAGGGATAAAACATGCCCAGAAGCAAACTTCAAATCCACGTTCCTTACTCCAAGTACTTGAGCAACACTAGCATTCCCCATCGCCACTGTCATTCCTTGAATCTGTTGATAAGATACAAACAGAGTAATATCAGTACAAATATGTACATTAGCTCCAGTATCAATCAACCATTCATTTGACAGATAAGTGGAAAGTAGTGTAGGGTTGTAGGTAATATACCCGTCATTGGTTTCAGAAGCAACAGCCTCACCAACAACCATGTTAACCACAGGCCCACCAGTGGTTGCAAGCACAGTATTAGTTTGTGCTACCACATTAGTTTTCTTCGCTTTCTTAGTAGGACAGTCCTTGCTCCAGTGACCAACCTGTCCACAAGACCAACATTGGTTTGTTTGCCTTTGGTTTCTTAGCCTTGTTCTTGTCAGTTTTAGGCTTGTTATTCTCTTTCTTAGTGACAGCCTTTTTTTTCTGTCCTACAGTCACTACGTTCACCTTCGAACTCCTATGTTCAGCAGGCATCATATGTCCCTGTTTGGACTTGTGTTATTCCTGCACAGAGATGTCCAACATCAGCTTAGTCTAGGTGATCTCTCCTTTCTGTCTTTTCAGGGAGAGAGCATACTCTTCCCAAGACTTTGGGAGCTTTTCAATCACCGACATAACTTGAAAATTCTCAGGAAGTTCCATTCCAGACTCCTTCAAAGCATGTACCAACTTCTCAAACTCATGCACTTAATCCATCATGGATTTAGTATCCACCAGTTTAAAATCAAGGAACCTTGCCACACTATACTTTTCCAGACCTTGTTAGTCAATATTGTGGGTTTGGTCCAGCTTCTCCCATAAGAGTTTAGCAGTGAAGGCATCTGATGAATAAACATCGAATAGAGTGTTCGCTAAGGCTACCAAAATAGAAGCCCTTGCCACTCCATCCTTTTTAGCCCACAAAGCATAAACCTTAACAGAGTCAGCCTGCTCTTGGTTCACAACAGGAGGATCATACTACACCACCGGCCATAGACCCTTAACCGTTAACCACAAATTCATCTTTTTCTGCCAACGAGAAAAGCCAGCTCCACCGCTGAACTTATCAAGCATACCAGACAGATCAATAGGTTGTGGGAAATAATACGTAGCCCAATCAATTGCAGATGCAATAACCCCAGACCTAGAACCAGTAGCACTAATAACAGGAGTTTCAGTTTCGTTAACCATCTTGTTAATTAACAATATATAACACAGATAATCTCTTCAAGATTGTTGGACGTAATTCAATACTACATACAACAATGGGGTAGTTATATAAATAGTTTAACCAGAACAGGCAGATTAAACCAATTAACAAAACAAAGCATGAAGGTAAAATGAGATATATAAATTAGTAACTATAAGGACAAGAGAAAAGATAGAATACTAAGCTCTAACAGAAGCTTTAAGCATACATTGATAGAACCAAAACAACAGCTGAGTCGCTAAGCCTTGCTAGAAGTCTTGACTGTTCTTGAAGAGATTATTGCCCCACTAAGCTGTGTTGGGTTGCGGAAATATCACTTCCAGGATAAAACAACACAGAATACTTCGTCCACAGATACGTAGCACTCAACAGCGACCTACACCTCAGTTCGCCCAGAAAACCTTATGCAAATCCGTAAGTATGTGGTAGACACAGAGTATGGTTGCTAGGGTTTTCTCAAAATCGTGTTAAGACTTCAGTCCCTTCTATCCACAACGTTTTTATGTATTTATAATACAATAAAACGTAACAACAGATAAAACATTAATTAAAATAATTATTCTGACTTAAAAAGCATTTGATAGAATATTTATCAGAATTAGTAACTGATACCAGAGTTTAGCTAAAGTCTGATTAGGCCCATCAGAGTTTATCTGCTAAACTCTGACCACCTTCATCAGAGTATATCTGTTAAACTCTGACCAGTAGATGCATCAGAGTTTATTTGCTAAACTCTGACCTGACCTATCAGAGTTTAACCAGTAAGCTCTGATCTGACCATCAGAATTTATAAACTCTGACCATATCAGTTCCATCAGAGTTTTTCCGTAAACTCTGATCTTTTACAGAATATATAAACTCTGATCTGACCATCAGAGTTTATTATAAAGTCTGACCTATCTCAAACTCTGACCAGTCATAGAAAATATATATACTCTGTGCATACTGACTCAATATTCATATTAAATTAATATTTAAAGTCATAATTAATTTAATTAATAATGTAATAAAATTCCTCACCCAGGTCGCCTCGTGTACGCGAGACGACGAGACATTCGCCCAAATCGCCCTTCGACCCGACCTGACTAGAGGCGAGGCGTGGCATGGCGTGGCGAGGCGAGGCGAGGCGAGGCGGCGGCGGCGACTTCTACTCAATTTATTCTATGTGGGACAATACTATAAACCCAGTTTAAACTAGCAACTTCTACTCAATTTATTTATGGATTACACTAAGAAAATATCTTAGATCCAAACATGAAAATTTAAGTCCTCATAGCAAGGAACAACTTCCAAATGTTAGTTTCTGGAAATTACATCAAGAACATATATAAAATATGTCTCAAACTTTCCATTTTCTAACATTGACTACCACTTGCAATCATTCAAACACTAGCGGTGCTCTATTAAACGTCTAAGGGCTTCCTTCTATCACCCTTTTGATGTCCAGTTTATGATAGAATTGGAATAAATAGAGATTTGGTCCCAACTCTTTCACATACAATCCTTTGGCATGTTTCCAGAGTCCTACCATCGTGTTCTTCATTGCATTGAAATCAACCGGAATATCCACCAAAAAATGACCAACCAAACTCTAACTCGTATTTATGCTCTCTGTTTCCTCTATTTCCTCCTCATACTCGACACCATCCTCCTCTTTTTCATCAATATTCAAAGCCACATATTTGTCCTCGATTTCTTTCATGTATTTTGATTGTTGATCCATAGCTGTTAATACCAGAGACTTGACAAAACAAAAGACTTCATAGAACAAAGGACGATAATCTTCATATATTATAAAATACATTATTTGTATGGATACTAATTTCTTTTAAATATATTTAAATAATAAATTGTATTTTCCTTCATAATAAAATAATATCCTCATTCTTATAAAAATGTTGTAGAAATAGGAAATGAATTATATTAAAATACAACATAAGAGTAAATTGAAGGAATGAGTTTTTTTATTCATGATTTAACGCTTTATGCGGAGATATTCCTGAAAATTTAGATAATAAAATCTTAATATATGAAAAGAGAACACCCGGTATACCTATATCTATATGTTACAGATTAAAAACTAGGTGTATTTAATATGTAATTAATGTTAGGTTTTGAGAGAGTTTTGAGCTTTAATGGTTGCACTAACGTTTCATGACTATCTCGGGTCCTCGTTAACTGCATACGTATCTCAGTGGGTGTGAGAATCAAGCCAACAACGTAGTTCTAGGATTGAGGGGTTAAGCCCTTTATATAGGTGCACGAGGGATTTGGAATCAGAATAAAATTAGGGGACATGGTGGCCAAGTCTCCTAGTGACAAGGTTGTTGAAACCTTTTTAGGAATGAGGGTCATCATTGAACTTTTCTCACGCTAGGGTTTCTGAATCCTTCTAGGATGAGGGCCTTCAACAAGCTTTTTGGGCCTTTACTGAACCTTTATTAATTAATTATGAAATTAATTAATAATAAAGGCTTAATAGGCCTATGACTTCAACAGAGTTTACGAGCTGGACTTACAAATCCAGTTGATCCTTGTATTACAAATCTTGTTGATCCTAGGATTTATTTTCCTAGTTCATTTTAAGGGACCAAGCCCCCATACTAGGTCTAATAAATGAACTAATAAATGTTATATATATTATTTCCTCAAGGCTATTTTACCCATATCATTTGCCCCCCAACTTTTGGAAAAATTTCGTGAGTTTTCGTAAAAGTTTCACAAAGAGTTTTCAGTGCCATATCGGGCTTTTGACTTGTTTCAGTCAATTTTATCTCAACTTTTGGGCTCAAGCCTTGTCATCATTAATACCTTTTAAAAGAACTAATATTACATAAATTGATCCCCCAAGGACTTTATTTTTAACAATTTAAAAAATGAGAAATTTTTGAGATCCTGACCAATTCGACCTGGAATGAGGTTGAATTGGGGCTCATTTCCCCCTCTAGGTCGATTCTGGGATTGGTCCCCCCATTGACCTGGATCGAGGTCAATTTTAGCCTCAATATCTCCCTAGTTCGATCCTGGGAATCGAGGTCGAAGGGCTTCAATGCCTTGGTTTCATCGACCAGGAATGAGGTCAATTTAGACCTCAATTCCCCTTCCAGGTCGATGGGATTCGAGGTCGAAATGGCCTTCCTGGCTTGTCTTCCTGTAGACCTGGATTGAGGTCGATCACAACCTCAAGTGCACCTCCAGGTCGATTTTGGATTTGAGGTCGATTATTGACTTGGAATGAGGTCGATTTACTCTTTACTTCTCCTCCCAGCTCGATTTAGAAATGAAGTCGAGTGGCCCCTTGGCCATGGATTTAGTTCGACCTCGATTGAGTTCAAACAATAACTTAAATATATTTAAATGTCTATTTTCAATAGATGTCGATTGGCTTCTTGGCTATGGTTTTATTTCGACCTCGATTCAAGTCGAATTATATCCCAAATTTTCATCGAAGTCGATTGTTTGTCGAGGTCGAGTAGGCCTTCCTGGCTCGGGCTTCGAATTCGACATCGATTAAGGTCGAACTATAATTCAAATTCACATAGAGGTCGATTAGTAATCGAGATCGATTATTGACCTCATTTGAACTCGAATCTGATATTGAGGTTGAGTTGGCCTTCTTGGCTTGGGCTTCAATTTCGAACTCGATTGAGGTCGAACTATGCCTCAAATTCACATTAAGATCGATCTTCGACCTCATTTGAAGTCGAATTATGCTCCAAATATACACCCAAGTTGATTCCTCTTTCTTAACAATACTTTAGTGACCTTCGACCTAGTTTAAGGTCGATTAAAACCTTGTTTTACCTCCCAAGTCGATATAGTTTGGGTTTCAAAACCTTCATTGTTGTTTGACCTAAATTGAGGTCGAATTGACCCATAGTTCACCGTCCAGATCGATTTACTATGGGCTTCATACCTTGGTTACTTTCAGCCTGGAATGAACTCGAATTGCACCCCCATTCACCACTCAAGTCGATTTGCTTTGGGTTTCATAACCTTGAAGTTTTTCACTAGGATTGAGGTCAATATGAACCTCAAATGCACTCCTATGTCGAAAATATTCGTCCCCTAAAGATTTAAGTTAGTTGAGCCTTGTGGGCTTTGGGCCTTTTGGGTCCTCAACAATGTGGGCTCTAATTTGTACTTCTATTGAAGAGTCTAAAAAGTTTCTCAAAATACCGGGCCTTTAAGGTTTTTGGATCATGGGCCTTCATGATTAACTTACGAACCTTACATCTTTATTGGGCCTTTTGGGCCTTGGACTTTCTAGATTATAGGCCTTCGAGGCTTTTAACATTGGGTAGTGGGACTTAATGGTTTATGGGTTATGGACTTCACAGGCCCAAGTTCTAGATCCTTCTTTTGAGTTCTAGAAAACCTTTTTTTCTGTAACCTTTGGGCCTTCAATCATGAGACTCATTTTATGAGCCCATTCACCGATTGTACCGGTTGATTAACCCTTCAACGTTCATGTGACGTAGAAATACCTGTCAAAAGGTGAATTTAAACGGTCAAGTGACCAACTAGAGGGTTATATATGAGTGGTGTGAGGGGCTTCATTTCCCACACTTCTCATTTCTCACTTCTCAAATTTCTTATATACTTGAGGTCTCAAGCCTTTAAGCAGTTCCAGCCCTCAATCCTCTTAAGGATATTCACTAATTCGAAAATCAAATGGCCAATAAGAAGATTTCCAGACTGACAGCTATAAATGAGGGGTCTGCTAAAAGAGGTAAACCCCTTCGTCGAATCCCCATTTTCTCCACTTATATGTCTTTGATTGACATGATAAATCAAAGGGGGGACGAATATTCTAGCCAATCTCACCTAGATTCATATAGTCATAGCAACAAATTTTTTGATATTGACCTAGTAGAGGAGTATAATCGATTGTTTAACTTCCCCCATCGTTTCACTATATCTTTGGTAGATCCTGGTGACAGGACCTGCCATTGGAAACCCATTTGTTTATTTGTTTATGTAGACGTCCTGTTAGCGGGGCTGAGGTTCCCTTTACATGAATTTATTCTAACTCTTTTGGCTGACGTCCAGATACATCCCTGTCAAATTGCACCCAATGGATGGATACCCATTCATTGTTTTATGGTTTTATGCTTAGAAAAGAAAATCAAAATGACCGTTCCCCTCTTTCAAAAAAAAATTCAATTCAAAAATTCTTCCAGCCTTTCCTTGGGTTGGGTTAATAGAGTTTATAGTCCCAACATATAACTCTTCCATTTCTGATAACAACCTCCATTGGAAAGAGAACTTTGTTTAAATCAAATGGAAGGGGGAGATTTGGGAACTCTCTTTAGGTCCACCTTTGGGAAAGTAGCGGATGAGAGCGTCGACTCCATTATGCTCTCAGAGGAGGAGCATGCAGCCTATGTCAAGCTCACTCAAGTGGAAACTAATCAAGTTTCTTGGGTTCTTCTTGATGAGTATTGGTTGAAAGATGTGGGCTTATCGAGGGCCTCAAGTAAAAGTATATCACTTTACTTAGGTTTGTCTTCTTTTTACTTTGAGTGATTGATTGTTTTACTAATGCATTCATGTTTTCTTTTCAGCTGCCACATAAATTAACGATTAGACCATTCTACCTATAGAGGAGACATGCCATATGAAACGGCTTAGGCTGATAAATGACCCAAGACAAGGGAAGGAGCCTCCAAATTTTTTACAGCCTCACACTGGGCCAACCGAGGCTGAGGATAGTGGATCTGCCAAAGCGCCCAAATCCTTGGCGTACAAACTAGGCTGGGGATTTAGGAAGTCGGATACCGTGGTCGGATGCATAGATCACGTGTGAGATTGGTCCCTTCACTCCAACACTCCTTATGATTACAAGGACATTGTGTTGGGACGTGATGAGGAGAGCACAAAAGCTCTTGGTGCACAAACGTTGTCCTCGGTAAGTCTCCTTAACTACTTCTATTTTATGCCCATAGCATGCACTCACTTTTTAGCCTTTGATAGTTAGAATTCTTTCTATTCATCCTGATTTGCTGGTTTTTCAGGCCAATGCCTACTTTCAGGCTTCCCTGCACTAGACGGAGTCATGGAAGGCTCAAGCTGGGAAGCACAAGAAAGAGCTTTATGTGGCAAATGCCAAGATCAAACATTTGGAGGTGAAGTTGTCCGAGAAGGAAGAGCTTCTAAAGCAAGGTCAGGCCGAGATAATTGAACTCCGGGCTGACAAAAAAACTATTATCAACAAGTATATGGCCTCAGAGGAGTATAAAGACTTGATCCAGCAGTATGACGACCTCCTCTACGCTGCCAACTACACAATTGGGTGGAATGAGGCATTGAAAGCGGTGCTGGAGAGGCATCCGGGTCTGTTTGACCCTAAGGTGGACTTCAAAATTCCTCAGTCAGCCGAGGCTTTGAAGCGGGTGATTGAGGCTCAAGAAGCAGAAATCGAAGGGGACAGTAATCCTGATATTAGGCAAAAGAGGGCTCGTGAGCCTAGTCTTACTCCTTCCCCTCGTAGAATCGTGCCAGAGAAGACAGTTCCCGTGGCAACCCCCCAAAAATCAGCGGAGGATATCTCTTCTGGAGAAGAAGAGTCAAGTGAAGACGGGGAAGATTCGTCTTCGTCTAGCGAAAAAGAGTCTTCGGAGGAGGAGGAGTCATCCAAGTAGTTATGATTTCTATCTTTGTATTTATGTTGGCCCCCAATGGCTTGTAAAAAGATATTTGGCCTTCGGGCTTTTATTTATGTACTTGTGTTTTTCCACATTTTCGTCTTTTACTTTCCGCCTTTGTTTTGTTTGTTTTTCGTGTTTAACTTGAACATAAACAACAAATACCTGCGAGGCTTGTAAAACACTTAATGAAAATAACTAATGCCATATGAGGAGAACATAAAACATTCCTTATAAACTACTAAGTTTTCAAATGAAACTTAGTATTAAAAACATGTCTTGCCTTGGAGGCTAATAAACCGATACTTGAACGTTTTTTGAAAATCACTTTCAAAAGTCTAAACATAATAAATTCTTAAGTTGGCTGCATTCCAGCTTCTTGGGATTTTAACCCCTTCAAGGGTTTGGAGCTTATACGCGCCTTGCCCTGTGACTCCCTTCACTTGGTATGGACCTTCCCAATTTGGATCTAGATTGCCTTTGGAACCAGCTTCAGATGCCTCGATCTTTTACAGGACCAAGTCTCCTTCGCAGAAGTACCTTTCCTTGACTCTAAGGTTGTAGTAGAACGAAGCTTTCTTCTGGTTTTCTACAATTTTGGCTATGGCTTCATCGCATAGTTCATCTATCAAGCCTAAAGCCAACTTCATGCCTTCATCGTTGGTGTCAATCTGAAACTTCTGCACTCTTGGCGATGTTCAAGTGATTTCGATGGGCACTACTGCCTCAGCCCCATAGGCTAGTTGAAAAAGCTTTTCCCCTGTTGAAGCCTTACAAGTAGTTTTGTATGCCCATAAGATTGGGAGTAGCTTGTCAAACCAAGTCCCTTGAGAGCGCTCAATCGTCTTCTTGAATCCATCTAAGATAATTCTGTTGGCAACCTCAGCTTGCCCATTTGACTATGGATGTGCTACCTAAGTGAAGCGCAGTTCAATGTAATAGTTTCCACAATGCTCTATGAAATCCTTATTGTTAAACTAAGTTCCGTTGTCTGTCACTAGAATTCGGTATAACCCATACATGCATATAATTTTCTCCCAGAAGAATTGAGTCACATTCTTAGTGTCAATCTTGGCCCAGGGCTTGGCTTCTATCCACTTAGTGAAGTAGTTGATGACAATAATGAGAAACTTCCTTTGTGCACTTGCCATAGGAAATGGACCTAAAATATCCATTCTATACATAGCAAAGGGGAGTGGAGAATTGATGGATGTCAGCATCTCAGGGAACTGCCTAACGATGGGTGCAAACCTTTGGCAGTGATTACATTTCTTAATATAAGCTTTAGAATCCCAGCCTCATGACTTTATGAGCAAGAGCTCTACTTCCAAGGTGTTGGCCACATATACCTTCATGAACTTCCTTTAGTGTAGTTTCAGGCTCATGGGGTCTCAGACACTTCAAATAGGGTATCACGTATGATTTTTTTATAAAGTATTACTTGTATGAGGGCATACCTCAAGGCCCTCACTGATAGCTTGCGTGCCTCCATGGGGTCGATTGGTGTTTTCCCCGTTTCCAAGTAGAGCTTGATGGGATCCATCCAATATGCTCCCAGCCCAATCAGAGCTACTAGTTTAACACCAATACTTGGGGTCTTCAAGACTTGGAAATAAACATTGCCAGAGTAACCCTCAATCTCTGATGATGCAAATTTAGACAAGGCATCGGCCTTCACATTCTCCTCTCTCGGGATATATTCAAAGTGGCATTCTTCAAACTGCGTGGCTTGAGCTTTAACAATTCTCAAATATTTTGTCATAGTTTCTTCATGGGCCTTAAACTCCCCATTTACTTGAGAGATTACTAGCCTTGAATCACCATATACTTTCATGTTCTTCACCCTCAGGGTTCTGGCCAGGCCAAGTCCAGCTATCAAAGCTTCATATTCTGCCTCTTTATTTGTAGTTAGAAAATCCAACTTAATTGCATATTCGAAAATAAACCCATCCAGGCTTTGCAAAAACAGGTCAGCTCCACTAGTGTTCATTTTTGAAGCTCCGTCAAAAAAGAGTACCCAGTATTCTTTGAGTTCTTCCTCTTTGTACCCAGTTTTCTTTGAGTTCTTCCTCTTTTTCCTTCTTTTCTCCACTTCTTGCCCCCGACTTCTTGGTTGGGAATGGTACATTCAACCACAAAGTCAGTTAGAGCCTGAGCCTTGATGGCCATTCTTAGTTGTATCTGATTTCGAACTCTCCAAGCTCAATAGCCCATTTCATTAGCCTCTCACTAGCCTTGGGGCTGTGCAGTATGTTTTTCAAGGGCTGGTCTGTCAAGACTTCAATAACATGCGCCTGGAAGTATGGGCGTAGCTTTCTCGAAGCCATTATTAATGCAAAGGCAAGCTTCTCAAGTTTTAAGTAGTTCAGCTCTACACCATGCAGAATCTTGCTAACATAATAAATGGGTTTCTGAACCTTAGCTTCTTCTTTCACAAGAACAACACTCAGGGCTGAGCTAGAGACAGCAAGGTACATGTATAACACTTCTTTAGGTTTCGGTTTGGCATGCAAGGGTGGTTCAACCATATATTTCTTCAGCTCTTCAAATGCTTCTTGAATCTCGCCATTCCATTCAAAGTTCTTAACCCTCTTGAGGGCCTTGAAGAATGGTAGAGACTTTTCTCCAAACTTGGATATGAAGCGCTCCAGGGCTGCTACCCTTCCTATGAGATTTTAGACATCTTTTATTGTTTTGGGGGCTCCATGTCCAAGATTGCTTGAATCTTATTGGGATTGGCCTCAATGCCTCTTATGTAGACCATCAGGCCTAAAAAATTTCCAGATCCTACACCAAAGGAACACTTGGATGGGTTCAACATTATCTTATGGGTTCTCAGAACTTCAAATGCCTCATTCAGGTGCTCAAGATGATTGGCATTATCTAAGCTTTTGACTAATATGTCATCAACATGGACTTCCAGGGTCTTATCAATGAGGTTCTTGAAAATTTTGTTTACAAGCCTTTGATACGTGGCTCCTGCATTCTTAAGCCCAAAAGCCATAACCAGATAACAAAAAATTCCAAAGTCAGTGATGAATGATAGCTTAGGGATGTCATCGGGGTGCATTTTGATCTAGTTGTAGCCACTGAAGCCATCCATGAAGCTAAGCATCTAGTGCCCAGGTGTGGCATCTATCAACGTGTATATCCTTGGAAAGGGGAAACGGTCCTTAGGACAAGCATCATTAAAATATGTGAAGTCTACGCATATTCTCCACTTTCCATTACTTTTTATGACCATCACAAGGTTAGCCAGTCACTTAGAAAACTTAATTTCTTCAATAAATCTGGTTTCCAATAACTTTTTTACTTCCTGTTTAATGGCCTTTTTCCTTTCAGGAGCAAAACTTCTTTTCTTCTTCTTGACTATTGTTCTTCTAGGATTTACATTCAACTGATGCGTTATAAGCTTGGGGTATATCCCTGGCATGTCGGCTGCTGTCCAAGCAAACACATCTCTGTTATCTTGCAAGAATTGATCTAACCATTGTTTCAGGTCCTTGGGTAGTGAAGTCCCCACATATGTCATCTTTTCATGATCTAGAGGATCCAGATGAGCAAGTTCCAAGTCCTCTGCGGGCTTACCCCTTCTTTCTTCTCGATCTCTAACATCCATGTCTTCGATACGGAGAACCTGCCCCCCAGTGCCATCAAGCTTTGAGGCGGCCACGTAACAACTCCTGGCCATATTTTGATCTCCTCTCTCTTCTCCCACTCCATTCCTAGTCAGGAATTTGTGATTCAGATGGTACGTAGAGGATATCTCCTTGAAGGCATACAGTCCAGTCCTCCCAAGGATTGCATTATAGGTATTGCTTGCCTTGATAATTAGGAAATTTAGTATTTTAGTAGACTGTCAAGGTTCTTCGCCCATAGTCATGGGCAGTTGTATAATTCCCTCAATCCAAGATTCCACTACATTGAAACCATAAATAGGCGTGTTGGAGGGGTCAGCTACGAATCCTTGTATCCCATTTTCATAAAAGAATCATAAAACAGTATGTCTACAGATGAACCATTGTTTACTAAGACTCTTTTCACATGAGAGTTTCCTATGACGGGGGAGATTACCAAGGGATCATCATGGGGGAACCTCACCCCTTCCAAGTCAGAATCATCAAATGACAAAGAGACCTTATTTCTTACTCTCTTAGGAGGTTCTCCTACAATACTCATTACCTTTCGGACATATGCCTTCCTAGAATTTCGGGAATTACCTGCAGCGGTTTGTCCCCCTGAAATTATATTGATCACAGGCCCTCGGGGCTGATTATTTCTATTTTGGGGTATGAGTCCCTCCGTTTGTCATTGTAACCTCTGTCATGTCTAGCACCCTCCTTTGTGTATTTTTCCAACTTTCCTCTTCTAATCAGAAACTCTATCTCGTATTTTAACTAATGGAAATCATCAATGTCGTGTCCCATATCCCTATGGAACTAGCATTACGCATTCTTATTTCTCTTTACAGGATTATTCCTTAGTGGCTTCGGCCATCGAAGGTCCTTGCCCTTCTCAATATCCATCAGTATTTGGCTACGAGCGGTGTTTAGCTTTGCATACTTGGCGAACCTAGATCCTCCTTTCTCTTTGAAGTCATTGGCATCATCATTCTTCATATACTTGGTATCGACAGTATACTCAGTATCGTTGGCTTGCTTCTTAGTGTAGGTGCTCGAGGTTTGAAACCCTTGGGCTTTCCTCATACTTTCCTCAGCCTTGATATACTTTCCAGCTCTCTCATGGAGCTCATTCATACTCTCAGGGGCCCTCTTGGCTAACTATCTCTTGAAATTTTTGTCAGAGGTCCCTTGTTGTAAGGCTATCATAGTTACCTTTTGATATAGATCGGGGACCTTCAAGGCTTCCTTCGTGAATATGTTCATATAGTCCCTCAAGGACTCATTCTTCCCTTGATGCATGTTCATTAGTGAAGATGAGCTCTTCTCATGAGTCTTGTTGCTGATAAACTGACCAATGAAGGCCCTGCTTAGATCCTTGAATAACACAACAGAGTTAGGGGATAGACGACTGAACCACTTTTAAGTCATACCACTCAGGGTTTGAGGAAACACCCTACACTTAATGGCGTCATTGACGGGCTGCAGCAGCAATTCATTAGAGAACGTGATGACATGATTTGAGTGACCTCTCATTCCATCATTGGCCTTGATTGTAGGATCTTGAACTTTCTTGATATCCTTTCATTCATAATATCCTCTATGAAATGGAGAGTGGGATCATCAGGATCTCCAAGTGGTAATAAGTCTTGGGGATCAGCCCTACCATGACTTGTCCTTGTTTGCCTCTTAGTTGGGGCCTCGTCCAAATCTATCACAGATGTGTTTCTTATCGACCTTCCAACCCCCTAAACTCTAGGGCGCTGTTGCCTTGCTAGTTCCATTTCTAGGTCTTTCCTCAGTCATTGGGCTTCGGCTTCATGAGCTCGTATCCTTCCCTGAAGGTCCAAGGAGTCATTATCTTGAGAACCTTGGGGCTGGGTACTCCTTCCTCGAAGGGGCTCCTTACCGGGTCGCTTCCTTCGTGGGTTAACATCCTCGTCAGAAGATTCATCATCATCGGTAGAATAAGGTCTAGAGAAGTCCCGACTCCTTCGTCGCGAGGTGTAGTGGGGCAGCAACCTTTTCTCGTAAGAGGGCTCATAGTTTCTCGGGAGCTCGTAGTGAGGGACGGGCGTCATAGAAGATGAGACCTACAAGGTAGGAGGAGTGATAAAAGTTGTGCTAAGGGGTAGAATTACCTGGAGTGGAGGAACTGAAGTATGAATACACACATCTGGGTTGGAAGGATGAACAATGAAGCTAAGGTGTCCGGTATGTCGGGTACTCGCTTCAAGGCCTCCAACGGAGGTGGTTGGAACAACAGCTCCTTGTTCTCGCGCCATAGTAGGGGGAACGTTGGTGTCAATAGTGGTGTCAGGGACCTCTCCATCGAATATGCTCACGGTACTTCTTGTTCTTGTCAAGGTTGTTATTCGATTCCCGCAGATGGTGCCAAATGTTATGGATTAAAAGATAGGTGTATGTAATATGTAAGTAATGTTAGGGTTTGAGAGAGCTTCGAGCTTTAATGGCTACATTAATGTTTCATGACTATCTCAGGTCCTCGTTAACTGCTTACGTATCTCAGTGGGTGTGGGAATCAAGCCAACAACGAAGTTCTAGGACTGAGGGGTTAGGCCCTTTATATAGGTGCATGAGGGTCTTGGAATCATACTAGAATTAGGAAACTTGGAGGACAAGTCTCCTAGTGACAAGGTTGTTGAAACCTTTTTAGGAATAAGGGTCCTCATTGGACTCTTCCTACGCTAGGGTTTCTAGATCCTTTTAGGATGAGGGCCTTCAATAGGCTGCTTGGGCCTTTACTAAGCCTTTATTAATTAATTATGAAATTAATTAATAATAAAGGATTAATAGGCCTATGGCTTCAACAAAGCTTACGGGATGGACTTACAAATCCAGTTGATCCTTAGATTATAAATCCAGTTGATCCTAGGATTTATTTTCCTAGTTCGTTTCAAGGGCCCAAGCCTTTGGACCATACTAGGTCTAATAAATGAAATAATAAATGCTATTTTTATTATTTCCTCAGGGCTATTTTTACCCATATCACTATATATATATAATAGTCGAGTATGAGGTAGGTGACGTGACAGTTAAAAACTCAGAAAATAAAGTTTTCTATTATTTTATACACTAATCTCCTACATGTCTTCCTTTTATGTTGAAGACAGACTCAACATTGATGCATGCTAACTAGACCCGGAAAATTGAGTCTGAACCCGAGAAACCAACCCTAAATATAGGAAACTGAGATTTGATTTTGTATCCGAATTTGATAATCCGAAAGTGTAACCGAATCGAAAATAATTCGATCTGAACCGATATCGGTTCAACATAATCAAATTCCAAAATGATCTAAAAACTGATTCGATCCGATATGAAAATGATCCAAAATTGGAATTCTAACTGAAAATAATCTGAAATAACAGATCCGATTATCTGAGATCGATCAAATCCTAACTGAAGATTATACAAACTGAATATGGCTCAAACTGAATATGGCTCAAACTCAATTATAGAACTTAATGTATTTCATACATACAATCTTATGATTTGTTACACTCATTTGTACATTATACACATTTTTTTATAATAAGATTCATTTTCATTAATACGGAAAACACTTACAGACCCACTTCAAGAACAGAGATACTACATGGACTTGCTTGCATACCTTACAACCATAGTACGATCGACTAACATACTTCCAGAACCTTAAACCTAAACTAGACACTTAAACTACACTTTGAAAAAACAATAAAAAAAACAACATAAATGGATAGAACTTGAAAAATATGACTTCAGACCATTGCCATCCTCTAGTAATTAACATAACCTCAAAGTTGTCCCATGCTTAGAGATCCAATGTTCTACAGGATCCAATCTACTTCCTCTTCATCATCCACATGTGTAACTTCTTCTTGTTCCTCCACATAATCCTCCTCTCCAATTTCTTCAAACCTCTCTTCTGTAGGTCTCAGACCCATGTCTCAGCGTCATAACTCCCTCACACAACCAAACACCCTTCAAAACATGACTAGTCTAGTCCTATTTATTGCTCCATCCTCAGCTGAAAACCTAGCTAGTCCATTCACCTGAGGATGAACCTCAAAAACCCTACAAGTGCCATTCGAGTCTAGATGTCATTGCTCAAACTGATGAATGATGTTTGCATGGTTGGGATCAACAAACCAGTTCATCTCATCCCATTATCTTAAAGCCTCTTCATTATCGAATTCCAGAACAATTTTTCTCTTACCTTCATAGAATGCACTCATTAACCCAACCAGCATCACCCATAGTTCATTTGCCTGTTCTGTTAACCCTTCAATCGCCCCTGATAGCATCTTCAGAATGACTCCTTCATGGTTACAGATCACCACTCCAATTCCTGAGTTATTTCCATTGGGGAACGGCTGTTGGTAGTACACCGCATCAACATTAATCTTCACATATCCTTCTTCGGGGAACCTTCAGCCTCTTACTACATCCGCCATTCTTGAAAAAGTATTGAAACCAAAAGAGAAAATTGGTCTACTCCTTGTTACAATTATCTTATTAATAGCCCCAATGGCCAATTCAAAATCCCTCTACATTAAACCAATTTCCTTAGTCGAGGTGAATTGATGCTCCAACCACCTCCTTGTTTCCTTTAGATGTTTCTCTACTAATCTTTGCTCATTTATAAATTCTAGTGCTCTGCTTTTTTAAACATTTGCATTTCTCATACCAACTACTTTTTGACATTACTTGACTAAAATAACATACCCACTTAGATATGTCCATTTAACTCCTGTTTGGACCACTATAACTCCACTAACCTGAAACTATTATTTCTTAACAACTATTACCATCAACACCATGCATGCAACATTTTAACCATGATACGTCTTTGCTTGGATAAATGGTCCGCCCCTTCTAGTTGAGACCTTGGCAAAAACCTCAGTTGTGTGTTTTTCATTTCTAATCCTATTTTTCAATCAGCATCTTCGTTACTTTCTAAGCCATCCCTAATCCTATACCAAAGATTTACCAATTTTTCACAATCTAAAAATATAGTAACAATACACCCCAATAACAGAGACACATGAAACTGATTAAAAACAAAAGCAATAGATTTTTTCTCCGCATTCATCGAACAATTGGCCTTTACTGGTCCATAGAAAATTTATCATAAATTTTCCTGTGAATCCATTATGAAACCACCTATACCACTCAAAATGCTACCATCATTATTGATCTTGAAAGCTCCGTCTACAAATGCCCAGAATTTTCTTTGTTCATCAGCCAATAATTCCTTTTTTCTTTTATTATTTGATAAAAATGCAACCCCCTCAAGATTAATTCCCCACACTTGTTCCAGTTCAGTCTTCACTACCCCTGCAGCAAGTGCCCACTTAAATGATCTAATTTTGATTAACATTTCTAGACTCTCTTTCAAGATTCTATTTTTTACAAAAATCCATTCATTTCTGCTCGCCCAAATCGTCCATAAAGCCGATCCCATGACTATTTCCCAAACCGTTTTTGTAAACCCTCTCATACATTTACTCAGCATTGCCCATAAAGATTGCCTTGGGCCCAGTCTTTCTAAACCACTCCAGCCCCACCATTTAACTAGCACCTTCCAAACCTCTATGGCCATCTCGCACTCCCAAAATAAATTATTTGTTGTCTCCTCTACTTTTAGACACGTATCACATGTTGGATTAATATTTATCACCCCCTTTTGCTTAAGAACTCTTTTGGGGGTAATTTCAATTTCCATAATTTATTCAAACTAGATTGCTTACTTGATCTCTCACTGGTGCTGAACGTATTACCTGAAATTTTCTAGATTACTTGATCTTCTTTCTAAGTTAACTTGATTCTCTTTACCCACGAGTACAATTCATTTTCATGTTCTTCTTCCCAACTTCTGAGTTTTCTTTTCAAACATAATTTCCCATCTTTTTCAAGGATCTCTTTACACTCTTTAACTGAAAACCATTTGGATTCATCCAAAGTGTATAATCTAGGAAAAACTCTAGACATGACCTTTCTATCACTCCACCTATCCTCCCAAAATAAAATAGAGTCTCCATTTTCTATCTGCCATTGAAACTTTTCCGTTGCAAGAGCATTCAAGATATTGGGATCTTCTCCTATGCGGCTTATCCCTTTTCAAATTTCAGACATATTGTTCTTATTTAAACACTATTATATGCGCTCAGCCTTGTTGAGTCCATATTTTCTAGAAATTTATTTCATCCTTTGTTTCTCTCCACCCATTATTTCCACCACCACTTTTCTAGCATTACTTTATTCTTGACTTCTAAGGATGCCAGGCCCAAACCTCATTTCTCTTTTGGTTTGCATACTCTTTCCCATTTCATTAACCTCATCTTTCTAGTACCTCCCTGATGACTTCTTTTGAAACCCCAAAAAAAGTCTTTCCTGATTTTTTCAAGCCTTCTACAAACTCCTATTGGTATTTTGAAGATACCAAACCAGTAACTAGGCAAACCATTTAAAGTTGACTGAATGAGGACTCTTCTACTGGCTAAATTTAGACTACTCATTTTTCATTATGCCAACCTGCTTTCAAACTTTTCAACCAGATCTTTCCAGAAGATTTTTCTTGAGGGATTTCCCCTCAAATTAGCCCCAAGATATTTCAATGGGAGGGAACCCACCTTACACTATAGCAATCTTACCCATCTCTTTAGCACTTCTACATCCTGATTCGACCCATACAAATCACTTTTCCCAAAATTAATTTTCAAAACTAAGGTCATTTAAAAGATTTGTAAAATCTTTTTAACCGCCTTGACTGACTTCTCACTATCTTCCAAGTAGATGATTATGCCATCCGCAAACTGTAGGTGAGTAATTTCCTCCATATCCTCCCTGATTTTTATTCCTTTGAACCAGTCCTTCTCCTTTGCTTTAATCATCATTTCATGGAAACATTCACCCATTATATTGAACAAAGCTGGTGAAAGTGGGTCACCTTGTCTTAATCCTCTTCTTGGTTTAAACCAATTGGTAGGGGATCTGTTTACTAATACAGATGTTGATATTGATTCTAGCCATGCTCTAATCCGTCTATACCATTTCCCTCCAAATCCCATTTGGCTCATAACTTTTTGCAAAAAATTCTAATTAACCGAGTCATAAGCCTTTTCAAAGTCTAATTTCAACACTAATCATTTTGCCTGGCCCTTCCTTACAGAGTGTACGATCTTATTCGTTATCAAGATACCCTCTGTTATCTGTCTTCCTTTGATGAAATTTATTTGATTCTCACTAATTATCTCATTCAAAACTCCATCTAATATATTCATCAATATATTAGATATAATTTTTGCAGAAGTATTAATCAAGCTCATGGGCCTAAAATCTAGCATCAGACTTGGTTCCTCCATTTTAGGGATCATAGTTAGGAGTGAGTAAAAAACCAAAATGAAATCGAAACCGAAACAAAACCAATAAAAACTAATCCATAAAAAATTGAAACCAAAACCGAACTGAAAAATTAAAAACCGAACTGTTTGATCGGTTCCGGTTTCGGTTATCGATTCAAACCGAACCAAGAAAAACTGAACTGATTATTAAAATAAATAAATTATTATGTATAATTTATATATAATTTTTAAATTACATATATTTATGCAAATAAATTATATCATATAATTTTGTATTTTGTTATGTTAATTTGAAGAGATTTATATTCATATTAATACTCTTGATATACGATATACCCATGAATTATTTAATTTAATAAATATGAATATCAGTTAATATGTCTATCGTTATTAATATGTTTCAACTTTTAATTGTGGAATCTTAAGATATTATTCTGTAGTATTCAGTGAGGGGTTTGTACCAAGTTATGACCATTGATGATATAATGTGTGTTTTAGAAAAAGTCTTATCATATAATTTAGTGTTTCTATTTATATTAGAGACCTTGATATATTTAAAAATTAATATAAAAATATTTTTCAATTAATTATTTTATATTTACTTTTACTTTATTCATTTTTATAACCGAAACCGAACCAACAAAATCCGAACCAGTCTTTTTAAAACTGAAACTGAAGGTTCAGTTCCGATTTTGGTTTTCAATTTTTCAAACCGAAGGTATGCAGTTCTGGCTTCAACCAAAAACTGAGCCGAACCGGCCCATACTTCCCTAATCAGAGTTATAAAAGGTGAGTGCATACCTGAAGGGAGAAGACATGTCTCAAGAAAGACTTGTACACTCTGCACCATTTCATTTCTGAGCAATGGCCAAAATCGGATTAGGACTTCTGTTGTTACCCCATCAGGACATGGGGCTTTATTACGACTCAACTTCTTTACTGCTAACTCGACCTCTTCCAAAATACAACTTCGTTCCAGGTGACACCATTCTTCCTCTGATAATTTCTTTGGCATCAGGTTTTCTAGCCAAAACGCTATCATCTCATCCTGGACAGGAAAGGAGTTCTCAAAGTATTCTGAGAATTCCTGTTAGGTTCTGAAGCATCGTAGAAGGGGGGTTGAATACGATACTCAGAACAATTTAAAATTCTTTTCAGAATTTATGGATAATTAAATTATTTCTTTTATTGAGGGTTCCAGTCCTTGTAGTGTTTAGGAGGCTGGCTTACTAATTTTCTCTTTTTATGAATAAACAACTGAGATCTATAAAATTAGCAAGTAAATAAACGAGACAAGTTTCAGGAAATATATCTTTCGTATATAAACCCAGGGGGGAGCTACACCCAGTTAAAAATATAACCGGTTCCTGAAGAACAAAATGAGTTCTTCACTATAATAAAGAGATATGACTGATTCCTATTACAATGTATAGATATGTGTATTTACAAAAGGAAATCAATCAATCTAACATAGAGTCTTTTATAATAGCCTATATATTTAAAACATAATGTACCGGCTAGATTATAAAACTCCGGTGAAGAAGGTATGTGTATGGCTTTGTATATTTTCTTCTCTGACTTCAGTTTCTCTCTGTATCTCTCTGTGTGGTTGTGTGTATTATAACTCCCATCAAATGAATAACATTCATTTGTTTACATAGTGTAGGCTTTACCATAATTGAACAGCTTTCTAAGTGTCGACAATTTATTCCCTGTAAATTGACTTGAGTTGACTTTGAGAATTCCGTGGATATTTTTTAAGTGTCGAATATTGTTTCCATGTATCAGTACTTAGAAAATAATCCATATTTCATAGAGGGTCAATGTGTAGAATAATATTGACTTGTATGTTGACTTGAGTTGACTTAATCACATGTCTCAATTTCTTTCTCCCTGTATAGCTCATGTGTCGATTTTACTCTCCATATATATGCCTTAGAATAATTTACATCTTTCCAAGACCCTAAGTGTCGAATTCTATCTCCATGTAGATGCATGTTCGATTTATCCTTCCATGTAGAATTGACTTAGAATCTTTCTGACATACTAAAGGCTATGTGTCGAATTTATTCTCCATGTATAGCTCATATGTCGAATTTACTCTCATGTACATGCCTTAGAATAATTCACATCATTCCAAGATCCTATGTGTCGAATTCTACCACATTTTATGAGCATGTGTCGATTTTACTTCCTTATAGAATTGACTTAGAATCTTTTTGTCATCCTAGAGGCTATGTGTCAAATTTTCTTACCTTGTAAAGGCAAGTGTCGATTTCTTCACCCTTGTACAATGACTTGGAGTAATTTTAACTTCTATTAAATCTTTACATACTTTACTTCACTTGGCTTCCTGTCAATTCTTCTTGTGCAATAAACATGTTGATCAATTCCTTTGTATTGACACTTAGTGCACTGGTCTGGTTCACTAATGACTAACACTGATCTTGATCTTCATATTCTCATTAAAATCAAATGACAGGAATGATGTAGTTCTTTATTGCTTTGAATACTAATTGTCAATAAACATTGTACTTTCACTAGAATCTTTTCTAATACTTAGGCAAATTATTCATGACTACTACAATCTTGAATACTTCTTTCTCTGTTATTCACTAACGCTTGAACATATAAATGAACTTCTTTCAGTGAGTATAACTTCAAGACTACAACTGTCTTGTTTAACCTTTATCTTTACCCTGTCTTTAATTCTTCTAAATTCCTATGCTTCGAACACTCTCTATCTTTAATCAATGTTTTTACACTGAAATCTTCTAGTGACACTTCTGTACTTAATCTTCAACACTTCTTAATCCCTGAAAGTCTTTACACATTATTCTTCACTGAGGAGTAAACATATTAATGAACTTCTCTCAATGACCTGTAGTGGTCTTTATAACTTCTTCTAATGTCTTGATTCACTGTATCTACCTTATCTTCATTTCTTCCTAATTTCCGTATAGACGTAGTATTATTTACTTGTCATGTTCTAGTGTTGAGTTATCATGATTACTATTCATACAGCTTCAGAATCTCACCAACAATATCCCCCTATTTGATTGTTAAACTTAGCAAACAAATCTCATAGAGAGGATAACTCAACTAGCAACTAGAAAAAGTAATCGTCCGAGACTTGTAAATAATGCTACTGGTTTTTCTAGATCAGATTCTACATTTCTAGATTTTTTGAGTAACTGAAGTGAAAGATGTTTATTCCTCTAGCACTGAACTGATTTTCATGTAGTATCATCTTCATGTCTATCTGTTTGAGCTCTCTCTACTTCAAAATCCTTCATAGTTTGAACTTAAAGAACTTAACATGAACAGAGATTCATAAGAATCAAGATTCCTGGGAACATCATCAATAGAACATAGAACATAGCTCAAATAATGTTCTCCCCCTGAGAATGTGATTCTTGTTCTTTTTCTTATCCTCCCCTGCAGATGAACAATGAAAGTGTCAATTCTTTTCTATACATCCCACTTGGATGATGAATCCTCTACTGACAACTCCTTTCAGGTATAAGATACAGTTTTTTGATTCTCCCATAAGGATCAGAAGAATCTTCTTTTTCTTGTCTAAATTATCTCCTCTTTTTCTTTTCTACTAAATTTCCCCCCTTAGTTGAGGTATCCTCCAATGGACCAATTTTTTAATGGCTTGTCTTCCTACGAAGGTTCTCGTCTGTCATTGATTGGGAAAACATAATAGATTTTCTTTTATAAGTAGCAACTAGCAAGGGTAAGTGTTTGGTATATGGTTTCCTCACTTCTACTACGTTCTATTGGTGTTTACACTTAAGTGTCGAGTACTTTAAAGTGTTTAACTCTTTCTCTCCATATCTCTCACTCAAGTGTATCTCTCCCTCACTTTCACTTATGTGTTTCTCT
Organism: Oenanthe sinensis; assembly: GCA_028671895.1. Lineage (NCBI taxonomy): Eukaryota > Viridiplantae > Streptophyta > Magnoliopsida > Apiales > Apiaceae > Oenanthe > Oenanthe sinensis. Next base: position 28,148,422 of record CM053806.1, read on the forward strand.
CTCTCACTTTCACTCTGCATTCCAAATATAGCCTTTTGTACCTGCAAATGAAATCTGTCAATTCATTTATATTCACATCACCTGATTCATTAAAATGAACTGAATCACTATCAAGTGGAGAATTTCCTCATAAAGGTGTTCTTGATCTATCATGCATAAGCACTGTCTCAGCACCAGACTCAATAGCAATTGCTAAATCACTGTCTAGTGGAGCCTCACCTCTTTTAGATGGGTTATCCCAAAATATTAAATCTTTTAAGGATTCTTGCCTTGTTCTATCAAGGGGTTGCCTCATACCTTCTCCATAAATGGGAGGTGGACTTCCTTTTCAGGATTTGGAAATATTCATTCCAGGAGGGGCGACGTAGAAGGAAATGTAATGAATGGCAAATTAGAGCCTATGTTTCCCTTGTAACCCGGTGATGAGAATTTTATATGAAATACCCTACTTGACTCATCCAAATAATTTTTACCAAGTAGTTGCCTCTCAAGCCCAAATAAATCTGAACAAGAGATCTCCCTTTCGAGATCCAGAAGATTAACTTCTATTTGAGGTAGATACCTTGGACAATGTAATGTATGGTTAATTAAAGTCTTTATCTCTTCTGAATGCCTATACCTCTCATTGTGCACGCCTTGCAATGTGTTCCAAGGTGTGCTTATCATCAGCGTGAGTGTTAGTGGTGTGCTTGACTCATTACAAGGTGTTCTGGCTGACGTGTGAATTTCAATGGACTCACCCTGTTGAGAGAATGATTCCAAGACAGTTTTATTACCTTTTCAGCTCTGCATCCTTTTGAGAAGATGCAGATGAACTTACAGTTACCTCAGTTTATATACTACTTTTCTTCTCTGGAGGTAGAGTTGTGCGTACACTTCCAAATTTATCCTTATTTGCTGCAACAAGTGCAGTTTATCCCTTATCAACCTCTAACTTACATGACTTCCTTATATCTCCAAGGGTTAATATATAGAAGTGGATGAATTAGTGTTTGGTACTATGGCCTGGGAAAAAGATTGATGGGTTTTCAACCTCTTGGCCAGCTTCTAAAGCCATTTGGGCTAAACAGATAGAGTCAACAAGATAAAAAGATAATCACTTTAACATTCCAAAACATATTTTTCATCTCAAAGAGAAGGAAAAATATAATAAGGAATGGTAATGGATTGCATTAAAGTGCTTTTAGTAAAAGACTTTTATCAAAAATAAAGATTTATCATTATGAAAATGATACAAAATTTTCTTTAAAATACATATCTCATAATAAAACGCGGGAAAGTGTATTAGAGAATAAAGTTTATATCCCTTATGAAATTCTTATCAGGCAAACTTCCCACAATAAAACACGGAAATTTATACCAAAGAATAAATTCAACTCTCTTACCTAATTATATCTCGATAAAATGACTCTTTTCCATTAAACCCTTGCACTCTACATTTTAAAAATAGTTTTGCAAAACATCCTTATCAGATAGAAGACAATGATTTTTCGACCCATAATGCAATTATGATTTTCATCATTTTCGTTCATCTGATAATATCCCCATCTTAATAGAAATATATTTCAATAGGGGTGAATGTATGCTTAACAATACAGTACAAGGTCATTAAAGCAACAACCACTGTTTTGGTACTATGAATCAATGTGAAACATACATTGAAACAAGTATTTGAAAATAAATAATTTTACAAGTGATTGGTATCTCGAAGTAAAAATAATTTCTTTAAATAAAATAGCAGTCACAAAGTTTCTGCCACTTTAAAAGGGAAAATTAAGAGAGAGAAAGATTTGAAAGATAAATTTTTAAAAACAGCTTTTGAGAGAGGATAAAAGATTTTGAGATTTTGAGAAAGATTATCCTCAAGAAAAATTTGATTCACACCCTAGGTTTTAGAAAACAAACCAGGGTTATAAATCAAAAGATTTTCAAAAGAGAAGTTTTGAAAAAGAATTTTGAAGTTTTCATCTCTAAAACTGATAGAAAGTGAATGTATCTTTGAATAATACGTTTTAAAAAAGAACCAGACAAGAATTTATTTTTAATACATTCAGGTTTAAAACATTCAGTGAAGGAGAGAAAACTAATAGTAATACTCATGTAATACTAAACAGTTACCACAAATATGCATATATATATAAATCAAATAACATGACAATCATTCAGTAGACCAATAAACATTTAGACATATTTTTATTATGAGTGATTTTCAAATAAACAACATTTATTATCACCAATATTAAAAATATCAAAATTAATTGCAAAGAAATATTAACAAAATATCATTACTTGATATTTATCAATAATTTCAAAATTCAAGAAATTATGCTTCTGATATTTTATCAAATCAAAACTATGAAACTATTAAACATTGAATTGCTTCAATCCATAATTTTAATAAGATATAATAATTTCACTAAATACTAAAATATTCATAGGATTGAATATTAACATCTAACTTCCTACGCTATATTTAATAATTGTCACTCTAGCATATTACAATTATTAATGATATATGTAAGATCGAGGAGATAGTTGAAAATAAATTCACAAGTTCTTTAAATATTGACATTTAATACTTATGATCCTAGTTGTAACTCCTCACCGACAAAAATCAAATTTTGAAATATTTTCCAAGTATATAAAATATTGAGAATTTTATACACATTACTTAGAAAATACTTCATCTTCCAATATTAGTGAGTTTTAAAATATGCATTTATTACTTAGAACAGAAATTCTAAATAATATCACTAATACTAAAAGTATCACAACTATTTGTAACAAAATATTTAAAAGTATCAGAGCAATTAAGCAAGACATCATTGACTAACATTCATCAAATATTTAACATATAAATAATTATGCTACTAACTTATGCTAGAAAATTTAACTACCACATATGCATATAATATTGTAAGCATGATAATTAAAGTAGTAGCAATAAGCACGAGGTATTGGATTTCAAATAAACTCATAAGTCCTTTAAATATGGAAAATTTAATACTTGTGAACTTATTTGAGAATTCCTTGCAGATGGGATTTCAAACAAATATGCATATAAATAATATCCCAAGTTCACTAACCAACTCAGATAAAATAAACTTATCAAATTATTTAGCAAAGATCTCTAATTTATTCTACTAAGGACAACTCTCGAAAGAAATGATACTTGGTATCCATGAGCTTGTTCCTTAAGTGGTATGGAGAGATCAACAGAGTTATTGGAGTTGAAGTAGTTTCCTTGTCCAGAAGATCAGAGCATCACATTCACTAGTTGCTTTAATTTTAGCCTTTGTTGCAACTATGTGTGTTGAATTCTTTCTCTCATTTCAACAAGAATCCAACTTCTTCCACAAAATTGATAGCTTCTAGGAATGAATTCCTTGTCTTTCTTATAACTTACATCATCTATATCTATATAGCCAATTAGGTTAAACCTAGTATCTTTAGGGTACCTGATTCTAAGAATTGGTAATTCCTTAAGATATCTAACAATTCATATCTTACCTATAAGATAAGATTCTCTAGTATCCACCTAGAAACTTGCACATAGGCATATTGAGAATAAAATATACGGTCCTTATGCACTTGAATAAGTAATGATCTGATCATACATTTATAGCTTGTCACTTCAATTCATATACCTGATTTGCCCTGATCAAGCTTAGTGGATTGTTGGCAAACAGTCTTGGCATGTCTAGAATCTTTTAAATTGTTCATCTGCAAAAATCTTTGACTTACTTTAATTCAAAAATTGCAACTCTTATAACATGCTCATCTTGTACCTACTCTGCATTAATTAACAATAAACTCTTGAAAAAGTTTTTTTGTAGACCCACATATAATATAATCATGTTATATTTCTACTAGTATTTAATTATGTGTGTGCCTTGTATTTGTTGGTGTAGGTGCCCTAGAGGCAATACAATGTTTATTTTGATAAACATTTATGTCAATTGATTATTCAATAAACGTATTTATTATGACTTTAATTACTGTGATATATTTGTTAACATAATAAATGTCCTTAGAATCATGATACACATTGTATAGTTTAGTACATGACTTGAACTTGAGATTATATAATATATCATATTCTTAAATGTCCCTAGTCGAGTATTATTATTATAGGACAATAATAATACATAAATAGACTAGTATGTTGTTTGACAGATAACCACATCTCATTGGTTATAAGTATGGGGATACTAAAGTCAACACATAGGTACATGCAGGAGTACATGGTACTGGACAGACCCACAGTGAGATTCTTCATGTTTAATAAAGTCATAAGAAAGACTCACAGTGATAATGGTGTAATGATCCTCTGACTTGAGATCATTATATTTCTATACGATGATTAATATACTTTGACTACATTAAAAGTTACCTTTAACCGGGTAATGATAAAAGTGGACATCGGGTATATCATGAGTCGTATGAGAAATATGAATGATAGATAAAGGATTTAACCCTCCTATAATTAGGAGAGATATTATTGGCCTCTTGATTGAGTGAGACTATAAAATGCATGGTCGTGCTCAAATAATGATTTGTTTTCATAGTCTACTCATGGATCAAGTAAACCCGGATTAAATGTTGAAGAGGATGACTAAATACATGCCTCGATGTTTAATCTATAATATATGTGGTTAAAGGGATTATATTACACGGAAACATTAATCACGAAAGGTTTTATCAAATCACGATTTAATTATTATTTAATTGGGTAACAATGATGTATTACTAGATACCGCTCATTGTTTATAATTTTATTGGAGAATAAATTATTGCTAATTAAATAATAGCCTATAGGGTCACACACATAGAGTACTTAAAGGAATAATTAATTTAAATTATAGATTTAAATTAATTGATGATTATTTGAATTTTATTACATTAATTAAGTGAGACTTAATTAATTGAAATAATATAAATTCGAATTTGAATTCTGCCATTAATAATTAAGTGTGACTTAGTTATTAATTAAATAATAAAATTCGGTTTTATTATTTAATCCTAAACCTACATGGGTTAGGCTTTGCTGTTATGGGTTGCTATTATGGGCCTATTAACCAACCATTATAAATAGATAATGTAGGGTTAATAAGGGTTAACGTTTTTTAGAAAAATAACCCTAGAGGCAGCAGGTACACAGCAAGGCAGAGCAAGGCAGTTTCGAAATCATCAAAGGAGCTAGTACATCCATTCCGTAATCAAGATCGTGAGACGTTCTTGAAGGTGCTCGTGTGGATACCATAGAGGTGTTTTCGAGAAGAAGACACAAGTCGTGAAAGCTAGGATCTCCGTTGAGTTCGTAGAAGTCAAGACCAAGAAAAGGTATGATTCCGTTTCACACAAATCAGTCCGAACTTATACATGATCCTGCGTTAGGGTTTCGAAATTTTTCGTTATATTTACGTTTAATCCGCTGCGTTTTATGCCTCGGAACCCAACAATGGTATCAGAGCTACGTGTATAAGGGACTGATTTGGTTACGTGGTAACTGTATTTGATGCAAATATGCCTGTTTTGGTGACTGCCATGACACTGCCATGCTACTGCTTTGCTACTGCCAGTAGCATGGCCTTTGGCATGAGCGTGGTAACTGCATGTCGTTTTCTTCATTCTTGTAATTGTTTAACCTCGAATGTAACTCGAGTTTTCTTATGTAATTACATTAGTATAGGTTGTATTCAATTATTCCATGTAATGTACTTGAAGATTGAAGGATGATCCAAGAAGAGGAGCAAGCACCCATGGATACAAGAAGAATGAAGACATGTAATTGTATTTATATTTCACCACCATAGATTGACTTTGATGCTTTCATTAGCTCGAAAGGATCACATAGGAAAGGGGCCATAACCAAGCACGTTTACATACTGCACTTTACATATTGATGTATGAATGTATGTGTAGAGTAGAAGATGCATGCTTTAATTAGATTAATGATGTATGCATGTATTAGATACGTCACCCATGCCATGCTTGCCATGCTAAACAAGATAAAATCTGTAACGATTTAAGATTTTAAAATTAACAAACGATCATGAGATTCTTGTGTTTATGAAATATGGATTTTTAAAACACGGAATTGAATATGGATTTTGACATCTATAATTGGGATTTTCTGACAAAAACGGATATGCGTATTCGTAAGGCTGATGGGTTTTAAGTGTGACCACTGGTATCCTCCATCTACCTGGGAAATGAACAATTTAAGATGTCAATTTGAAATATTTAGTTCAAGGAAAAATTGAGGATCTCTTCATGATGTGATCATGATCGTCTTAATTTTATAAACCCCTTAACAAAATATTAAGTTTTAATCGGATGCTTTCCAATGAATGAACACTCATCGAATCCTAGATCGATTAGGGGAAAGACTGTCAGTGGCAGGGGACTCCTATCTATCATGGTGAGATGCGACGAATATAAACGGTTATATTCGGCCGTTGTATCATTGGGTCAAACTTAACTGAGTCGTCATAATAAGGTGAAAGTAAACGGTTATATTCAACCATTATGAACTTAGAAGCATAGAGTTTGGTTAAAAATCTATTAGATAGATAAGATCAATCGTTGCTCACCAAACTATCCAAGAATTATATATGATATAATTGACAACTGTTGTCTACCTAAATAATCATTTTTAAAGACTTCCATTGGTTGTCTTTGGACATGACGAAATATGGATCTTGGCTCATTAGAAAGAATTATGGGATATACTTTCCAAATTAATAGTAAGTGTGGCGCCCTCCCGACCCGGGGTCTAAATCGGGGAGTCACTACCACTCTATATGCATGCACCCTAAATAACAATAATAGAAAATACGCATAAATATGACCCCGACTACTAGCCTGGACCTTTCAAGGTAATGGTATGAAACAAGCACACAACTACATTCATTTATATTTACATTTACAGTAACAAAATAATATTATTACAAATCCTGCAATATCTCAAAATCTAATAACAAAATACAAGACTAAACAAAGTCTTTTCCTTCCAATTCTGCCTCGATCCTACCTGTTCAATCTCAGCCAGCCTAGCATAGTTCATGAAAGACATATTCTTCCTGGCAGTCTGCTTAATACGGACCATGATTCTCAAAAGCTGTAGATGTTAGAAAATAAAAGGATGAGCCACAAAAGCTCAGCAAGTAACCATACTGGTTAAAAACAGTTCTACAGGCTTATATATGATTTAAAAAGGTCTTTTCTCAAAATCATGCTTTAAAATTTGTTACTGGACCTCATTGTCCCATAATTGCAATTAAAATTCTAGTCAGGGTATTCATTACTCGCAAAACTTTCTTTTGTAAAACCACTGGCAGGGTTAAATGATTTCCATAACTGGTGCAAGGTAAGTTAGAAACTGGAAAGTAATAATCATTTTCAAGTATAAAGGTAATCTGCAGGGTTAGATGGATAACAGGAAGTAATGTATAACAATTGAAACAAAGTCAACTCAAGATATATCTGACAGTTGAAGCTGTATATGACAGGTTATAACAAGGCATTTTATTATTCATTACTAATCATTTCAAAGTCCATTTGTATAAAACTGTCCTTTCATTAGGACTGATTCTTTCAAAACATTTTGTAAAACTGTCCTCTCATTAGGACCTTGCTTTTCAAATCATTTATAAAAACTGTCCTCTCATTAGGACCTTTACTGATTAGAAACAATTCATTTTGATTGGAGTTTTCTCACAACGCCAGACAATACGGGTGATCAGCCACGTAAAGTCCCCATAACGGACTAAAGTCCCTCTGGACATAAAGAGTACTCATAAAGGCACTTATTGCCATTGGCCTTGGGCTATCTCATTATAGCCATTGACTATCTCATTATAGTCTTCACATAAAAAGTGCTGGACCGGCGTCACTCGGCCTCTTACGCCTCCAACCTATAGGAATCCGCAAAAACCATTTTGATCGGAATTCCTATAATAACCAAAACCTTTCTTTTTAAAGTTACCAAATCATTTGATGAAAAAGACTTCTTGAAAGTCGGATTTCATATTTAAATCCATTTTTAAAGATCATTAGGCAGAGGTAGATTTTGTTCTAGGATAAGTCTCAAAAACAAGTCTATGTTGTAATAAGGTAAGCTGAAATCATGAACTGGGAATCAAAAACAAGTTAAAGTTGTAAAGTCGGGTTGCAGGGTCAATTCATAAGTATAACAGTTGTTTTTGAAAACAGTTGTAAAGCATTTAATCAGGACAGCAGTTAGGCAATAATAACAGGGTACTTTCAGGGTTAAAGTTTAAGTGAACACAGTTAAAGAAAATGGTAAAGACATAAGTCATAATTCCAGGTTAATGGTTTAAGATTTTTAAAACTAGTTGATAAGTCGTCAATAGTAGTTCAGGGATTGAAGAGTTTAAAGAGCAATTAGTCTAAGTTGCAGTTTAAGTAAAACAGTTAAAGTAAGGTAGGCTATAGCTTAAAACAGTTGAAATAAGGTAACATAGTTGCAGGGTCATAAAACAATTCATAAATAGTGCTTAAGTTAAAAGAGATTAGGCAGTAGTTACTTGCCTCAAAAAGGAATGCTACAGCTGCTGAACAGGTAGATCTCCTACACCAATACTAACTCTCTACTTTAGCTTTCCCTTTGTCCTTCATCTCAACGTCCTTCGTAGCTACACATAAATAATACTATTTCAGTATCTTATAAACTCTCGACGTCCTCTATAACGTCTACTCTAATCTATCCCTTCGTTATTATAATCCCTCGACCAGTATAATAATAATGTATATCACATAACAAGTATACATTAATAAGCATATATCACTTAACATAACTCCGTCCATCTTGTACATCTATTCACATATCCATTAGCTGACAATTCATGTATCTCATGTCAAACCTTAATAATAGCAAAAGAATCACTTAGTCAATTACACCATATCATACTATTCTCAACTAATAGCTTTTCTACACAAGGAGGATGTGCCATTAGTCTTTTAAAGCTTATTAATTTTGGAAAAATTTCGGCAGCATCTCCTTTGTAAGTGGAGCTTTCCGTCGGAATACAACCGACCCAAACTAATACAACTGCTCATTACAAACAATTTGCCCAACAAATACATATATCATCCAAATAACTCCAAACAATTTAACAATTAACTCTAACTAAATCGCAAGCCATGTACTAGCTTATATATATAGTAAATTTTCGAATAATTAAGAATCATATTATTTAAAAAATCTTCAAACAAGAACTAAGGACCAATATGCAATCATCGAGACTTCAAACAATCAATCTTAGTTCATAAAATAGCTCTACCAAGATCGATTGCAATGCAACTAGGAACAACCGAAGCCTTTCATGAATTTCAAACCGGAAAATAATGAAAAATAAGAACATGCAGTAAAGCTTCGATTCATATAAACAACATCATAAAAAAAAGAAACCCAAATCATGTATATACTTGAAATGTTCAACACACACATACATACATATGTACTCCAACTTGCCGATCAAACACCTTACAAGCTATGGCCGAAAAATTCAGATTTTTGACATACAAGTCTAGACAGCTAATTAATCAAGTCCATAGCATAGCCTAACTGTAATATGCTACACTCCATTCGAGAATAACCGAGATAATACAAAAGCTTCGATCGGAAAATTGCGCCTATAGCCGGAAAAACTAAAACTCTAGCATGCAAAGCTAAATAACCATACAATCAGTTAATAGCACCACAAATATATACATTAATCATGCTATATCGAAGCTATGTCGCCGGCTCGCCGGAGCTCATTGCCGGTGACGGAGTTTGAGAGCTTGGACCCGATTTGGGTTCCCAACTGCTCCAATCCCCTTCTAGCTTCTAGTACAGCCTTGACAAGTCACTACAAGCTTAATCATGGCCTTAAAATCAGTTGCATGTCACTTTTACATACACACATACACACGGCACATATATATACATACAACTTCACAAGCAACAATATGAACTACAAGGAAGCATGATTACTAATATAATTTGAAGGACACTAGCAAATCTCTTGAAATCAAACAAAAATGAGAAGAATCGCTTGAAGGAGGAGAAAAATCGACCTGGACAAAACAAAAATTGCAGAGCAGGGGAGAAGAAATGGGTTCTGCTGGTTTTATATAAAGCAAGGGCAGTTTGGTAATTTCATAGCTGCTAGTCTCTGGATTAAAACCATTAACAATTCGAATTTTAATGGGAAGTGAGTGTAAAAATAAGTTTTATATTTTTAAAATAAAGAATATGATTTTAGAAGCTCACACATATTTTTGAAATAGTTTTCGGATGAATAAATATTTAATTAAAAATCGGGGAAGTTTAGGCACTTTAAATAGAAATAGGAGTAGAAAATCTTTAAAAATATTTTGGGGCTCAAATAAAATAAAATTTTATTTTTCAAAAGTCTCAGAATATATAAGGATCATTTTGGAAAAGATTTCATGATTTTTGGACATTCCAATAATTAAATATGGAATTTAGAAGAGTAATATCTCTAGAATAAAACAAAAATGAAAGATTTATATAAAATCACTGGGACTAAAATTAAATACATCACCATTTTTAGAAAGTCTCTAAAATCACATAGAAGCTACATATAAAATTTTATAATTATTGGACACACCAATAATTTTATAAAAATCAAACAGTTACTCAATTAAGCATGGAAAATCAATTAATCACTTAATTAAAACACTTAAGCATAATGCGGTCAAACAGGCAGTCAACTAGACATATAAAAAGACCACATATCATATCTTAACACATTAAAACACGTAAATCATATACCTCATATTATTCAAATAGATTTAATTATCTCGATCGTTACATTCTCCCCCCTTAAAAAGATTTTGTCCCCAGAATCAGCCTAAGTAAACAAATAGGGATACTTCTCGAGCATTTCACTCTCAAGTTCCCAGGTGGATTCCTCAACTCGAGGATTTCTCCACAAAACCTTTACAAGCCTAACAGACTTATTCCTTAAAACCTTATCCTTATGATCCTGAATCTCTACAGGCTGTTCTACATAGGACAAATCGGGTTGAATCTCTAGGGGTTCATATTCTATTACATGACTCATATCAGGATTATACTTTCTAAGCATAGATACGTGAAAAACATTGTGAATGTGTTGCATCTGCGGTGGTAGAGCCAATTCATATGCAATTCTCCCAACTTGCTTCAAAACTTCAAAAGGTCCTATATATCTTGGATTAAGCTTTCCTTTCTTGCCAAATCTATTAACACCTTTCCATGGAGAAATCTTTAGCAACACTTGGTCACCTTCTTCAAAATTCATATCCTTCCTTGACTGGTCAGCATACTTCTTTTGCCTATCTTGAGCAGCTAGCAATCTCTTCTGAATCAACTCAATCTTTTCTTTAGTTTGTTGAACTAATTCTAGACCCAAAATCTTACGCTCACCAACTTCATTCCAACACACTGGTGATCTGCACTTTCTTCCATACAAAGCTTCATACGGGGGCATTCCAATACTGGCATGATAGCTGTTGTTATATGAAAACTCCACTAACGGTAGATGCTCGTCCCAGCTTCCTTCAAAATCCAAGGCACACACTCTCAACATGTCTTCAATGGTCTGAATTGTCCTTTCACTCTGGCCATCTGTCTGAGGATGGTATGCAGTACTCATATTCAACTTTGTTCCCAAACACTCTTGAAATTTCTTCCAGAATCTAGAATTAAATCTCGGGTCTCTGTCAGACACAATTGATACAGGAACACCATGTCGCATAACAATCTCTTTCAGGTACAAATGAACCAACCTGTCCAGTGAAAATCTTTCGTTGATCGGTAGAAAGTGCGCTGACTTGGTTAATCTGTCTATTATTACCCAGATAGCATCATGATTAGCCTTAGTCCTTGGCAGACCTACTACAAAATCCATAGCAAGATTCTCCCATTTCCATTCTGGAATCTCTAGTGGTTGCAACAATCCACTGGGTCTCTGATGTTCAGCTTTGACTCTCTGGCACGTATAACATTTACTGATCCACTCTGCCACATTTCTTTTCATGTTGGGCCACCAAAAATTTTCATTCAAGTCTTTATACATCTTGGTGCTTTCTAGATGAATAGAGTATCTTGAACTATGTGCATCATGTAAAATTTCATTCTTGAGTTCTTGAACATTAGGGATCCAAATTCGTGAGGAAAACCTAAAGATTCCTTTACCGTCCTTCTGACTTCTTAACTCTTCTCCAGTCAACTTGGCTCTGTCTTGACTCATCATCTGTTCTTGACATCTCTTGATCTTTTCTAACAATTATGGCTGAAAAGTCATTGTATACACCATCTCTTCCACTGAATCAGAACCACATACTCCTATTTCCAATTTCTCAAACTCTTTGATCAATTCTTCAGATGAAACCATTATATTCAATATTTCCTTTCTACTTAAAGCATCTGCTACAACATTCGCCTTGCCTGGATGATAGTTGATCGTGCAGTCGTAGTCTTTGATCAATTCCAACCATCTTCTCTGTCTCATGTTCAACTCTTTCTGAGTAAAGATATACTTCAAACTTTTGTGGTCAGTGTAGATCTCACACTTTTCTCCATACAAGTAGTGCCTCCAAATCTTCAATGCAAACACAATAGCAGCTAGTTCCAGATCATGTGTAGGATATTTCAATTCATGAGGTCTTAACTGCCTGGAAGCATAGGAAATTACCTTTCCGTGTTGCATCAAAACACATCTCAAGCCTTTGTGAGAAGCGTCACTGTAGATGACAAAATTTCCTTGATCGTCAGGTAATACCAACACTGGGGCAGACACTAGTCTCCGCTTTAGCTCTTCAAAACTTTCTTCACACTTTTCATTCCATACAAACTTTTCATTCTTCCTGGTCAACTTGGTCATAGGGGTAGCTATCTTTGAGAAATCTTGAACAAATCTTCGATAGTATCCCGCTAAACCCAGAAAACTTCTGACTTCTGTTGGAGTCCTTGGTCTTTCCCATTTCATCACTGCTTCTATCTTTGCCGGATCAACTTTGATGCCTTCCTTGCTGACAACATGACCTAAGAATTGTACCTCCTTCAGCCAAAATTCACATTTTGAAAACTTCGCATACAGCTTTTCCTTTCTTAAAGTCTCTAAAGCAATTCTCAAGTGATCTGCATGCTCTTCTTCTGACTTTGAATATATCAGGATGTCGTCGATGAAAACAATCACAAACTTGTCTAAATACTTCTTAAAGACTCTGTTCATCATATCCATAAACGCTGCTGGAGCATTTGTCAATCCAAAAGCCATAACCAAAAATTCATAGTGTCCGTACCTTGTTCTGAATGCTGTTTTAGATACATCTTCAGGTTTGATCTTGAGTTGATGGTATCCGGACCTTAAGTCAATGTTTGAAAAACATTCGGCTCCTTTCAGCTGGTCAAAAAGATCATCAATCCTCGGCAACGGGTACTTGTTCTTGATGGTTAGCTTGTTTAATTCTCGGTAATCTATGCACAATCTCATGCTTCCATCTTTCTTCTTTACAAACAATACTGGTGCTCCCTAGGGGGACACACTAGGCCTTATAATTCCTTTATCCAAGAGATCTTGTATTTGACTCGCCAACTCTTTCATCCCAACTGGCGCCATTCTATATGGAGCTTTGGAAACTGGCTCAGTGCCTGGAGCTAAATCAATAGAGAATTCTATTTCCCTATCGGAAGGTAAACCTGGCAATTCATCTGGAAACATGTCGGGAAATTCATTGACTATAGGAACATCTTCTAATTGAACTGGCTCCTTCTCAGTGTCTACAACATAGGCTAGGTAAGCCTCACATCCTTGACGCAGAAATCTCTTTGCCTGAACGATATTCAAAAACTTCTTGACTTGCCTGGTGCCTCGAAATTCAACTTCTTCTCCTTCTAGGGTTTTCACCTTTCACTTCTTATTCCTACAATCTATCTGAGCCTTGTATTCTGACAACCAATCCATCCCTAGAATTACATCAAATTCACCTAACTTAAAAGGTATCAAGTTAGCGAGAAAATGACAACTGCCTATTTCAATGTCACACTTAGGACAAACTTGGCTTACTGGAATCTTTGCCTGGTTAGCTACTTCTATAACTAAGGCTTGCTCCAAAGGTCGAACTTCACATTGCAATTTACCAAGAAAATCTTGAGATATAAAAGACTTAGTAGCTCCAAAATCAATCAATACACTAGCTTGGACTGAATTAACAAGAAGTGTACCTGATATCACATCCACATCCTGGATAGCCTCTTTCTGAGTCATGTTGAAGGTTCTTGCTCTAGATTGATGTGCTGAAGATTGTGACGGAGTTCCAGCTATCATGAGAACATTGGTAGGCTGTGTAGGTTCCTTGCATTCCCTTGCCATGTGGCCCAGCTTGCCACACTTGTAGCATTTGATCCCAGACTTTTGATTGAAGTTCTGACTCTGACTGTTGCACTCTGCTGCATAATGTCCCTTCCTGTTGCATTTGAAGCAGGTAACATTGGGCTTATTAGAAACTCCAGAGTGCTTCCTTCCACAAATCTTGCACTCAGGGACAAACTGTCTGATGGCCTTTGGCTGGTTGAAACCTTGAGCTTTATTGTTTTGTCTCCCTCTTCCATCATTACCATTCTTGATCTGCTGGAAAACACTTCTCTGACCTTCTGGCCTTCTATGAAACTTGTTTCTGAAATTACCATGTCCCTGACTGTCTTCCCTAGCTCCAAACTTTCTCTTTTTGTTATCCTTCTCCTTCTGGGACATATCACTTTCACCTTCCACGATCATTGCTTTCTGAACTATTGCAGTAAAGCTTTGCAGCTCAAAAACTGCCACCCTACTTCTAATCCATGGCCTTAGGCCTTGCTGAAACCTCTTGGCCTTCTTAACATCAGTATTGACAAATTCTGGCACAAACCTGGCCATCTCAGAAAACTTGGCCTCGTACTCTGCCACACTCATACCTCCTTGCTTCAGTTCTAGAAATTTAATCTCCATCTAGTCCTTCATGAAACTAGGAAAGTACTTTTCTAAAAACAATTCTGTAAACTGATCCCAAGAAATCACACCTTCACCCTGAAGCATCTTCGTAGACTCCCACCAGTAACCAGCTTCAGCTTTAAGAAAATAACTAGCATACTCAGTCTTTTTATCTTCACTTACGTCTACCAGCTGAAAAGCTTTTTCCATCTCCTTAAGCCATGTCTGGGCTTCTACTGGGTCTGTGGATCCTCTGAATTCCGGTGGTTTCACTATTTGAAAAGATTTAAAGGTAACTGCTGGGGGTGCGGAAGGTCTTTGCTGTTGCTGGGTTAAAAGAGTTGTTTGCTGTTGTAGCAACTGAATGAGTTGGGCAACTGTAGGGTCCATGGGATTTTGATCTTGTGTATTATGGTTCTGAGACGAATTTGAGGTGTTTCTTTTCTTTGGCGGCATTTACTATAGGGAAACAAGCAACTTATTAAGCAATACACTACACTGTATCGTAAACAGTTCAAATACTTTTAAAACCATTTGGGAATTAAAAACACTTATTTAAAAATCAATCTTGTAGCATCATTACTACATAAGTTTCATGTACAACAAGGATATAAAGGTTCTATAGAAAACAGGTTAGCACAACAGGTATGAATAAGATACTGGTAAAGGTAAGAAACAGTTTATGGACAAATGTGCGAAAAAGTAAATGACAGATATATCGGAAGGTACTGGAACTGAAAAGAAATCACAAATAGATACGAAAAGTGTCAAAGTGCAGGATAAGTTAAAGTACAACCACGAAATAAAAGTACTGAGAAGAAAACAGAAATAAAATCTGGGCAAGTGTGCTAGAGGGCTCTAACAAATGTCCCTTCTAACACTCAAACATCCTGACATCTAATCTCCCCGGTGATCCCTGTCTCGGGCAGCCCTGAGTCCAATCAGCAGTCTACTAAGCAACCGGGTCAACTCTCCTGCCCGCTCCGCCACATCATCTGGAAAGGCTCTAGCCGCTATCTGCCTACGTCCCTCTTCCTCTACAGCCCTAATCCGCTCCTCCCACCACTCGACAGGATGCACAGGGACTCGTAACTGGCCTCGGGTAATGGATGGCCTATAGACTCTACGGCGAATAGGGGCACAAGCACTCCCTGAGGGTAGGTCAGGCTGAGCAGGGGGCTCAGGAATCAACTCCTCCTCGCTCTCAGAACTAGATATGACTATAGCATCATCGTCAGAATCCGAAAAAGTACCCGGAGAGGGTGGTGGTACCTCGAAAATGCCGCGAGCCTGCAATAATATAATACGCAATGCAAAAAGGGATAGGATCACCTTAAATCTACAGTTGAAATCCTAACGTCTTTACCACTCTTCGATATCTAATCCTATCTTACCATTACTCTCTCTTCTTTTATTAAATGATCTACTTGTTTAACTTCATCCTGGCTTGTTTCAGTGACCAAAACCTTAGCTCTGATACCAACCTGTGGCGCCCTCCCGACCCGGGGTCTAAATCGGAGAGTCACTACCACTCTATATGCATGCACCCTAAATAACAATAATAGAAAATACGCATAAATATGACCCCGACTACTAGCCTGGACCTTTCAAGGTAATGGTATGAAACAAGCACACAACTACATTCATTTATATTTACATTTACAGTAACAAAATAATATTATTACAAATCCTGCAATATCTCAAAATCTAATAACAAAATACAAGACTAAACAAAGTCTTTTCCTTCCAATTCTGCCTCGATCCTACCTGTTCAATCTCAGCCAGCCTAGCATAGTTCATGAAAGACATATTCTTCCTGGCAGTCTGCTTAATACGGACCATGATTCTCAAAAGCTGTAGATGTTAGAAAATAAAAGGATGAGCCACAAAAGCTCAGCAAGTAACCATACTGGTTAAAAACATTTCTACAGGCTTATATATGATTTAAAAAGGTCTTTTCTCAAAATCATGCTTTAAAATTTGTTACTGGACCTCATTGTCCCATAATTGCAATTAAAATTCTAGTCAGGGTATTCATTACTCGCAAAACTTTCTTTTGTAAAACCACTGGCAGGGTTAAATGATTTCCATAACTGGTGCAAGGTAAGTTAGAAACTGGAAAGTAATAATCATTTTCAAGTATAAAGGTAATCTGCAGGGTTAGATGGATAACAGGAAGTAATGTATAACAATTGAAACAAAGTCAACTCAAGATATATCTGACAGTTGAAGCTGTATATGACAGGTTATAACAAGGCATTTTATTATTCATTACTAATCATTTCAAAGTCCATTTGTATAAAACTGTCCTTTCATTAGGACTGATTCTTTCAAAACATTTTGTAAAACTGTCCTCTCATTAGGACCTTGCTTTTCAAATCATTTATAAAAACTGTCCTCTCATTAGGACCTTTACTGATTAGAAACAATTCATTTTGATTGGAGTTTTCTCACAACGCCAGACAATACGGGTGATCAGCCACGTAAAGTCCCCATAACGGACTAAAGTCCCTCTGGACATAAAGAGTACTCATAAAGGCACTTATTGTCATTGGCCTTGGGCTATCTCATTATAGCCATTGACTATCTCATTATAGTCTTCACATAAAAAGTGCTGGACCGGCGTCACTCGGCCTCTTACGCCTCCAACCTATAGGAATCCGCAGAAACCATTTTGATCGGAATTCCTATAATAACCAAAACCTTTCTTTTTAAAGTTACCAAATCATTTGATGAAAAAGACTTCTTGAAAGTCGGATTTCATATTTAAATCCATTTTTAAAGATCATTAGGCAGAGGTAGATTTTGTTCTAGGATAAGTCTCAAAAACAAGTCTATGTTGTAATAAGGTAAGCTGAAATCATGAACTGGGAATCAAAAACAAGTTAAAGTTGTAAAGTTGGGTTGCAGGGTCAATTCATAAGTATAACAGTTGTTTTTGAAAACAGTTGTAAAGCATTTAATCAGGACAGTAGTTAGGCAATAATAACAGGGTACTTTCAGGGTTAAAGTTTAAGTGAACACAGTTAAAGAAAATGGTAAAGACATAAGTCATAATTCCAAGTTAATGGTTTAAGATATTTAAAACTAGTTGATAAATCGTCAATAGTAGTTCAGGGATTGAAGAGTTTAAAGAGCAATTAGTCTAAGTTGCAGTTTAAGTAAAATAGTTAAAGTAAGGTAGGCTATAGCTTAAAACAGTTGAAATAAGGTAAGATAGTAGCAGGGTCATAAAACAATTCATAAATAGTGCTTAAGTTAAAAGAGATTAGGCAGTAGTTACTTGCCTCAAAAAGGAATGCTACAGCTGCTGAACAGGTAGATCTCCTACACCAATACTAACTCTCTACTTTAGCTTTCCCTTTGTCCTTCACCTCAACGTCCTTCGTAGCTACACATAAATAATACTATTTCAGTATCTTATAAACTCTCGACGTCCTCTATAACGTCTACTCTAATCTATCCCTTCGTTATTATAATCCCTCGACCAGTATAATAATAATGTATATCACATAACAAGTATACATTAATAAGCATATATCACTTAACATAACTCCGTCCATCTTGTACATCTATTCACATATCCATTAGCTGACAATTCATGTATCTCATGTCAAACCTTAATAATAGCAAAAGAATCACTTAGTCAATTACACCATATCATACTATTCTCAACTAATAGCTTTTCTACACAAGGAGGATGTGCCATTAGTCTTTTAAAGCTTATTAATTTTGGAAAAATTTCGGCAGCATCTCCTTTGTAAGTGGAGCTATCCGTCGGAATACAACCGACCCAAACTAATGCAACTGCTCATTACAAACAATTTGCCCAACAAATACAATTTAACAATTAACTCTAACTAAATCGCAAGCCATGTACTAGCTTATATATATAGTAAATTTTCGAATAATTAAGAATCATATTATTTAAAAAATCGTCAAACAAGAACTAAGGACCAATATACAATCATCGAGACTTCAAACAATCAATCTTAGTTCATAAAATAGCTCTACCAAGATCGATTGCAATGCAACTAGGAACAACCGAAGCCTTTCATGAATTTCAAACCGGAAAATAATGAAAAATAAGAACATGCAGTAAAGCTTCGATTCATATAAACAACATCATAAAAAAAAGAAACCCAAATCATGTATATACTTGAAATGTTCAACACACACATACATACATATGTACTCCAACTTGCCGATCAAACACCTTACAAGCTATGGCCGAAAAATTCAGATTTTTGACATACAAGTCTAGACAGCTAATTAATCAAGTCCATAGCATAGCCTAACTGTAATATGCTACACTCCATTCGAGAATAACCGAGATAATACAAAAGCTTCGATCGAAAAATTGTGCCTATAGCCGGAAAAACTAAAACTCTAGCATGCAAAGCTAAATAACCATACAATCAGTTAATAGCACCACAAATATATACATTAATCATGCTATATCGAAGCTATGTCGCCGGCTCGCCGGAGCTCATTGCCGGCGACGGAGTTTGAGAGCTTGGACCCGATTTGGGTTCCCAATTGCTCCAATCCCCTTCTAACTTCTAGTACAGCCTTGACAAGTCACTACAAGCTTAACCATGGCCTTAAAATCAGTTGCATGTCACTTTTACATACACACATACACACGGCACATATATATACATACAACTTCACAAGCAACAATATGAACTACAAGGAAGCATGACTTCACAAAATGGTTAATAAACAGCATAAAAAATTTAGCATAATATATATGATTTGATCTATTAGCCTTATTACCCAATTTTGCTGCAATTTCATTTAGTATGATGGAAGATAGATTGAAAAATTTATCAAACAAAATACTATATGCTACCTCCTGCATACTAGCTGTTATTGCATCAAAATTGCTAATTTTACCACTAAAGCATTTAATTATGACATCAAAGAAATAAGACCATTCTCTCCTAAGATGTTTTCTAACCACATGACCTAGTCCTATTTCTGGTTCAGCATAATTAACAGATTTTAGCATTAACCTAATTTCTTTATCTATTGGGCTTTTATCAGTATTATTAACAGGTAATTCTAGGCATTCATTAATAACAACATTAGTAACAGTGTACTTATCTCCTTTATAAGTGAATGTAATTGCAAAGTTGTCACTTGTGATTTCAGCACTTGCCCAAAATTCTTCCACCAAGTTGCAGACGATCTTTGGAGAATCTTTGAGTGCCTTCTTTACCTTGCAACTTTCCAGAAATTTCATCAGAGGATGGAACTCCTGGGGTGCCTCTTCCACTATTGTACATGCTATAAAATTTATGAGTTCGTAGATGTAACCACTCTGTGAAACTTTCTTTGATGAAGAGGCCATTGCTATGACTTTTGACTAGAATTCACTTGCTTAACAAGGATTAAGTATTTGAGAGAGATTGAAAATTGAGAGATTGAGAGAGACAGAGAGAAATTAGTAAACAGAATGCATGTAAGAGTAAAGAAAAATTTTAATCTCACTATTTATATTTACTAATTTCTCAATCGATTTCTTACTCAAAATAGAACTTAATTGACCGTTGGAAAAAAAATGAATAAGTGAATTACTTATTTTGGCAATCGACTGTTATACATACAGGACTGTATGTATTTATCAATTGATAAGACAAGTAATCAACGGCTAGATTTTGTACAGGTCGATTGATGACATGGACCCTAAAACTTCCATGCCATCGATTGATAACTAATTTATCCATCGACCGTTAGTACTATCCATCGATAGACAAATACATCATCGATTGATGTAGTTATCAGTCAGCAGATCAATATATCCATTGATATGTAAAATGCTTATCAATTGATTAATGAAAAATCAATAGATTAGCATTATCAACGGCTACCTACTAGAGCTAAAACTACTAACTAACTTATCAGACATTTCAAATGTTAATTAAAATTAAGCATACCTAAATCACAGACCAATCTATTAAAGGTAGATTCATCTAATGGTTTGGTAAAAATTTCTGCAAGTTGTCTTTCACTAGGGAAAAAATGTAATTCAACAGTATCATTCATTACATGTTCCCTAATGAAGTGATACCTTATGTCAATGTGCTTGGTTCTGGAATGTTGCACAGGATTTTCTGTTATTGCAATGGCACTTGTATTATCATAGAAAATAGGAATCTTGTTCAAGTTGAACCCATAGTCAAGTAGTTGATTCCTCATCCATAATATTTGAGCATAGCAACTTCCAGCTGCAATGTATTCAGCCTCTGCAGTAGATGTAGACACTGAATTCTGCTTTTTGTTAAACCAGGAAACAAGCTTATTTCCTAGAAATTGACAGGAGCCTGTTGTACTTTTTCTATCAATTCTGCAACCTGCATAGTCTGCATCTGAATAACCAATTAGATCAAATCCAGAATCTCTAGAATACCAAATTCCAAGATTTGGAGTTCCTTTGAGATATCTGAATATTCTTTTTATTGCAATCAAATGAGATTCTCTAGGATCAGCCTGAAACCTAGCATAAAGACATGTAGCAAACATTATGTCTGGCCTACTTGCAGTTAAGTAAAGTAATGAGCCAACCATGCCTCTATAACTTGAAATGTCCACTTTAGCTTCCTTAGTGTTTAATTCAAGTTTAGTTGCAGTGGCCATGGGAGTTTTTGCAGAAGAACATTCACTTAAATCAAATATCTTTAATAAATCAGAAATATATTTGTTTTGATTGATGAAAATGCCATTTTTGACTTGTTTGACTTGCAAACCTAGAAAATAGGTAAGTTCTCCCATCAAGCTCATTTCATATTTACTCTGCATCAACTTAGCAAACTTTTGACAAAGTTTTTCATTAGTTGAGCCAAAAATAATGTCATCTACATAGATTTGAACAAGAATCATAGAGCCATTTATGTTTCTATGAAAGAGAGTTTTATCAACAGTACCTCTTGTGAAGTGATTCACAGTCAATAATTTAGACAAAGTGTCATACCAGGCTCTAGGTGCTTGTTTCAATCCATAAAGTGCCTTGAGAAGATAGTATACAAATCCATGATGAACAGGATCAATAAAACCAGGAGGTTGTTCTACATATACTTCTTCTTCTAGTTCTCCATTGAGAAAAGCATTTTTCACATCCATCTTATACACCTTGAAATTAGCATGAGCAGCATATGCTAGAAAGATTCTGATTGCTTCCAATCTTGCAACTGGTTCAAAAGTTTCATCAAAATCTATGCCTTCTTCTTGTGAATAGCCTTTTGCCACTAGTCTTGCTTTATTCCTTTTGACTGTACCAGATTCATCCATTTTATTTCTAAACACCCATTTTGTTCCAATGATAGACTTGTTCTTTGGCTTGGGCACCAGCTTTCATACCTTGTTTCTTTCAAACTGATTCAACTCTTTGTTAGGTCCAAAATTATCATAGAAGGGGGGGTTGAACATGATATGGTAGATTTTTCGTTTAATTGCGGATTAAGTGTTTGTGTTCTTTAAGATATAAAAATGGTAATTAATGAAACACAACGATTCGGGGAAATAACAATGTATTATTAAATCCCTGAGGTGCTACACTTCTAATCAAATGATTAGCTTCAATGGGTTCAATCTAGATTACAATAGAAATACAGTTGGGTGATATTAATGTCAAGCTTTAATGGTGCTCCCGTCTGTATCTCTTTTTGTTGAAAATGAATGAATAATTTTTCCCTTTGATTTAACCTATATATAATCTGTAGACTTTTGGAAAATTGAATTCCACAATTGTTCAAGTCCTTTGTTGCGCCTGAAGAGTGTGAGTGGTGTGTAGGCGCCACTTTGTAGTTTGTTGCGCCTTGTAAACTTTTGTTGCGCCTTGTGATCTTTATTGCGTCTCAAGCTTTTGTTGCGCCTACACTCTCAATCCCTTGTGCATGCGCCACAAACTACTTGAGAACAATTCCATTTGAATTGTTGCGCCTGTGAGATGTTTTGTTGTGCCTACACATGGTTTGCAGTGTGTAGGTGCCATTAACATTCCTCTTTTACTTTGTG
The DNA here is from genome assembly GCA_028671895.1 of Oenanthe sinensis. Taxonomy (NCBI): domain Eukaryota; kingdom Viridiplantae; phylum Streptophyta; class Magnoliopsida; order Apiales; family Apiaceae; genus Oenanthe; species Oenanthe sinensis. The sequence goes on from CM053806.1 coordinate 28,171,431, forward strand.
GCACCATTAACATTTTTTGTTGCGCCTGCACACCCATTCCCTTGTGCAGGCACCACAAATCTTCAATTTTGCTTTGCCTTAGCTTTTAACTTGGTTTGATGTGGCTTTACAAAGTTAGTGGCACCTCTAGAGTGCTTCAAGAGTTTAGGAGCCACTAAATGCACTATTGCTTGCCTTGTCATATTTCTTGAAGTGCTTGAAGTAATTACTGCTTGTTTTTCACTCTTCTGGCTTGATCAACTGGTTTTCTTCTGATTAACTAAGACAATTCTTTTCTTGTTGTGCCGACTCTTAGTGCACTGGTCTGGTTCACAAACGACTAACACTGAATTAAATTCTCTTGACTTCTGTTCTGTTTCAGTTGACTAACTTTGGACTGTTTCATTGCTTCTGATCACTGAAATCCTTTCACAACTATACTTGAATCATTGCACTGCCTTTAGTCTGAAATCTACCGAACACTTATTTGATGCAGAGGCCTGAACATATTAATGAACTTCTCTCGCTGTCGTTCAGTAAACTTTATATCTTGAATGATCTGCAGTGATGTATGTATGATTTCTGTTTGCATGTCTTTTTGGATTCCTGTGTTGTATATTAGTATTATTTATTTGTCTTTGTTTCTTAGTTGAGTTATCGTTATCACTATTACATACTACGTTACATTATGCTTTACAATCTCCCCCTATTTGTTTGTTAGAGTTCGACAAGCAAATCTTGTGAGAGGATAACTCAACTGATACTTACAAGAAAAAGTAACGTGCAGAAAGACAGTAAATAATATTAATACATTCTGGATTATATTTTTCATTTCCAGATTTCTTGTGTACAATAGAAGTTTGTTCCTCTAGCCCGAACAGATAATTCTATGATCTTCTGCTTCTTTGTATTGTGTCTTGCTTGTGTTTAGATCTTGTTTCATAGTAATGCTTTCTGAGCTCTTCTTCCTTCTGCTCCAACCTTTCCTTCACTATGTCTCTTGCTTCCACTTCGAGAGTATTGACTGGAGGTGGTTCTTCTAACTTCTTCAAAACTTCAGTGAGAAAAGCGGTTGAGTTTGTCTTGGAGATTGACTCGAAGGCCAGAGATTGTCTCTTTGAGAACACGAACACTGTTATCCTTTTTAGAAAACCTTTGACTCTGTTAGTGTCATGCATCGACTTTTCTGCCAGCTTCTCCCTTAGACCATCTTCAATCATCCTTAAAGCCTTTTTGTCTGACTTTACAGTTGATCTTTTTACTCTTGAAAGGACTTTTCGGATAATTTCAGAATTGTTTCTCCTCAGTTTTGATAGCTCTTTCTTTTTATCCACTCCATTCTTCTTGAAAAGGAAGTATTTTGTTCCATTCGGCTCTATCTGAATGCAAGGTTCAGAATCTCTTATTGTTTCAAGTACTTCTGTGCCATCCTCTCTTCTCACAAACACTGGTTCTTGATAGTATCTGGTCGTTTCCATTAGGTATCTCCCTGATGTTTTAATTGCTTTGTTCAGTCTGAATGCATAGATCAACTCAGCAGCCTTTAGATCTATTCTTCTGTTCTGTTCTATTCTCAACAATCTTCTTCTCAATCATATCTCTCAGTATCTCATTTGTTTTATGCCCTCCAAAGATGACTTTCCTTTTCAGCACATGCAACTCTACAATATTCATCTTTTCAAAGCTCTTTGTCGACAAAATCTTTGATCCCAGTGATGTTGAATTTATGAACATTTTCCATCCTTGTTTGAATGCACTAACTGACATGCTTGTTATCTATTCCGATAGCATAACATAGAATTCATGAACATCTTCAAATCTTTCCCTCATGATTCTGAAGAGATCAAGGACTTCTCTGTCTTTTTTCTGAGTTAAAGATAACTCTTTCTTCTAGAGTAGATTCCTTGCTTTATCCCACTCAGGGCCAACTTTTGCTTCTATGTCCTTAATTATATTTTTTCTTTCTATCACATGTTGTAGTCTCTTCCATTTTCTCTTCATCAGTTCTTGAGCTTGAACTATACCTTGAGTCACAACTTCATCTACACCAACTAGAAGACAGTCATTATCAAAGGCATATTCTTCAGCAAACTCCTCCTCAACATCTATTCCAACTGCTTTTGCAGTTTCTTCTATTTCAATCTCTGTTGGAATCTCCAGCGGCATATAGGGTTCAAATATTTCTCCTTCTTCAAGTTATCTCGTTCCAGGTCTATAGAAGATATCTGACTCCCCCTAAGCTGTATACTCCAATATCATTTCAGCTCCAACTTCTTTTTCTTGTACTATTCCCTCCCCATCAGTTGGGTTATCCTCCCTTCTGACTAGAGTAACTTGAGTTGTTGAAGTTGATCGAGTAGAAATAGGAACTTTCTGATCTAGCAGTTGTTTAACCAAATCTTTGATTTCTTTTATTTCTATTCTCTGCTGCTCCTGCACCTCCAAGATCTTTCTTATTGAATAGTGAATTTCAGTTACCTGAGCCTCCAGATTTAGAATCCTTTGGCTATGTGCAGTGTGTGCAATGTGTGTGGTGTTTATTTGGGTAGTGGGTGTCTCACTTCTCACTGTTTCTGTGTTTGTACGACCCTCAACACTCACACTCGGGAAATCAAGGTTAGGGAACATAAGATCACCAAGGTTAAGTGTTTCACTCAATTCCATAAAATCACTGTGATCGTCTGTACCTGCATTAAAATCCCTATCCCTTCTATGGGTAGGTTGCCTCTCCGCTGGACCACTTTGGGTGGGGAGAACTCCTTTTTCAGGAACTGGGGGTTTGAGACCCAGTGTGGTCATCACTATGGATTCTGTAATGATTGGCATATTTGTAGAATCCGTGATGCCAGCTGAAACCATTGAAGGCCTTACCTGCTCAGGGACACCCTGAACAGGTTCTACTACCGAAGCAGCAGATGCTCTATTAATAGAGCCCACATCCCTTCTATGGGTGTGTTGTCCCTCCACCTGACCTGTAAAGATGGGGAAGACCTCCTGAGTAGGAGCTGAAATTTGAATCTCCAGGGGAGTCACCACCTCAAGCAATGTAGTGATTGACAAATGAGAACCTGTGGTGCCCCACGACACCTGTAAAGGCACTTCCACTTGAAGTGGTGATGCTGTTGACACAGCTACTCCTTGAATGGAGACCTCTTCCCTTCTATGGGAGAGTTGCCTTTCCACTTCACCCACTTGGGGAGGGAAAACATCCTGATTAGGATCTGGAGATTTTAAGTCCAGGGGGGTCACCACATTTGACAATGTAATGAATGGCTCGTGAGATTCAGTGATGCCGCCCCATTCTGTTTGTGAAGACAGGTTCTGAATTGGATTAACCAAAATAGTACTAGTTACTGAAGTAGCGGAAAATGTTTCCATCTCTGTTTCTGTTCCCTTACCTTTCAGGATTTTGTCAATTTCAGAATTTAGATTGCGAAGGAAAAGAAGGGTTTCAGAGATTGGAGAATCAGGTTCCTGGCTCACAGTTGCCCTAGGTTTAAAATTCATTTTACGTCTTTTTCGAGAGGGCAGAGCTGTAGGGGATATTTTAATAATTTCCTAATTAGGTAGGGACTCCCTATCATCTACATTAATGGTTCTTTTCCTTGTGTTGGGAGATGAGGGGAGTGTTTGTTGATCTCTGGCATTGGTTAGAACTGGTTGGTCTTGACCTAGTTCATTGCCAGCTTCTATGGCCACTGAGGGCTCTTGTGTGTGCATTGCCGTTTCAGGCTCAGTAGGAGATAGTGTGACAAAATTTTCTATTATAAAAGCAGAAAAGTCAAAGTCAAGAAAGGTACCTTCATCCATCTGTTCATCATTAATGATAGGGATGTACACCTCTGTGGTTTGATCTTCTTCCACTATGTCCTCAATATTGTCCTCCTCTGTTGGATTTTCAGGGTTAATCCTTTCTTCTTCTTCTTCAGGAATTGGTTCTTCCTCATGTTTAGAACCAGCTTCTTCCATACTTTCATCTTCTTTTTCAGTGCCTGGTTCTTCTTCAGATGTTTCTTTGCTTCCTGAATCAGTTGATGTTTCAGCTTCATTCTCCTTTTGAGATGATTGTTCTTTTGAATTTTCATGAGCTAATTCATCAGTTTCAGATACATGGTCTTCCTCAGAGGTTGTCTCTCTGTCTGTTTCAGATGCAGCCTCTTCTTCTTCTTCTTCTTCTTCATCAACCTGTCTAAGAAGATCAAAGAAATCTCTGATAGGGTCAGTCAGTGGAGCATGAGTATACCTGTTTGGATAGTCAACCTCATTCCGTAGCCTTAAAATTGTTTTTAGCTGAAGAGAGGGTGACTATTCCAATTCACTGTTCTGAAAGGACTGACGTTGATCAGCAGTCAGTACTTGGTTCAGCACCAACTGCAGAAATCTTGGATACAGACAGAAATTTTCCATTTTTGCCTGATTATATAGGATCTCCTTCATGATCAACTTCCCAAAATTGATTCTTGTTCCAGAATCCACTGCATATCCGATCACTTTATTGAAGTTTGTGATTCCATGGAAGCCACCTGTCTTTGGTGCAAAGCCATGAGATAGGATGTTGAAAAACTGATTCCATTCCTTGGGTAGGTGATTCTTGTAAATCTTCTTTGGAAGATTATTATTTACTCTAGTGCAGTGCAGGAACATGAAGAAATTGTTCAGATCTGCTTGAGATGGATCATCTGTAAAATCTTCAGTTGGCAAATGAAGTGCTTGATTTATGTCATTCTCTGTTATTCGCACTTTTTGCCGCTTGATTGTGCAAGTGAAAGCTGGTATTCCATCTGCAGATGTGTCTTTAGAAGACCTGTACACCTGTCTCAGAAGATTTCTATTTAAAGGAACATCAGTAGTTAGTGCATAACGAACTATAGAATTTTTATTTAAAAACCTAGCCCAGTTTCCCAACTCCCCTGCATCAGTCCAATTTTCTACTGCGACAGATAAATAATTAGTCTTTTTAATTTCAAAATGACCTGCCATTTTATTAAAAATGAAAGATAATTTTTACGAATTAAAATTACTAATGATACCAGAATTAAACAAGAATAATGGACTAAAACCCTAAACAAAATTAATATTACTAAGAGTGACTTGAAATTAATAAATGATAAACTCCTAGTAATCTTAGCACACTTTTAATTTTATTATAATTTTTAATCGATTCTTAATAGTCATAAACCCTAGCCAATTTGTTCGAATATTGTTAATTGTTAATTTTAAAAACCTTAACCAAATTCAATGGGACCACTAGCAAATGATAGTCCTTACTGTGGATTACACAAATCTGGTTATAGAATCAAATTTGAACAGGAATTGGCTTAGATTTGTTCGATTAAAAAAGTAGATCTATGGAGTTTTTCTTGCGCCTTCAAGAGTATGTATACTGTGTATGTATAAAATGAGGCGCAGAAAAAAAACCTTGGTATTTATAGGCGCCTCAAAACAAATATAGAAATGGCTAAGTACTTTTGTTGCGCCTGCACAGTGCTTGCACAGTGGAGGCGCCACAAACCATTTTAGCGCAACTAACTTGAAATGCTGCTTTGTTGCGCCTTCACAGTGAATGCACTGTGTAGGCGCCACAAAGATTTTTGGCGCCACTTAGATCAAAATCCTATTAAGTACTTTGTTGCGCTTATACAGTCAAATCACTGTATAGGCGCCACTAATCTATTGAAGCGCCACAAAGTACTTTGATAAAATCTCAAGTGTTCCCAGATTTTGCTAAGTAAAATAAATAACATTTATGAATAATTTGTATAATTAATCAATAATAATTAATTACTCACAAATATTATTTCACAAAATATTTATTAATAACAATAATAACATTAATTGTTAAAATTATTATCATTAATAAATTATGCTTATTATTATATTACTTTTATTTTAAATATGAGAGTAAATATAGATATTCATCCTTTTTATTAAAAAAAACTTTCAATTGATATTTAAAATATCTAAGTGCCAAGAATTTATCAATTAAATACAAGAACTTAAATATTTTCTAAGATCAAAATTAAATAAATAATAATATCATTAACATGTATGCACAAAATATTTATCTAATTTTAAAATCCTAATTACTGGAAAATAATTTGGTAGATAAATTCACAAGTCCTAAAAATATTGAAATTAATCAACTAGTGAATTTATCAGCTTCAAATTGCAGTTTTTGATTACTAGCTTATTAGTTAGTAGAATTTAACATCCCAAGTTCACAAACCAGTCTAGTGAAAGTGATTTCATCCAGTGGTTTAGTGAAGATGTCTGCAATTTGCTGCTCTGTAGGTACAAAATGTAACTCTACAGTACCATTCATGACATACTCCCTAATGAAATGATACCTGATATCAATGTGCTTGGTCCTTGAATGTTGAACAGGATTGTTTGTGATGTCCATGCCACTTGTGTTGTCACAAAATATTGGAATTTTGTTCAGCAACAGTCCATAGTCTTAAAGTTGGTTCCTTATCCACAGTATTTGTGCACAGCAACTTCCAGCAGCAACATATTCAGCTTCAGCTGTTGACATTGCAACTGAGTGCCGCTTCTTGCTATACCAGGACACCAATCTTCTACCAAGGAATTGACAACTCCCTGATGTACTTTTTCTATCAATCCTACAACCTCAATAATCAGAATCTGTATAGCCAATAAGGTCAAAACCTGTATCTTTAGGGTACCAAATTCCAAGATTCAGACTTCCCTTAAGATACCTAAAAATCCTTTTAACAGCTATAAGATGTGATTCTTTAGGGTTAGACTGGAACCTAGCACACAAGCATGTAGAAAACATAATATCTGGCCTACTTGCAGTTAATTAGAGTAATGAGCCAATTATACCTCTGTAGCTTGTGATGTCTACCTTTTTACCAGGTTCATCTTGATCAAGCTTAGTGGCAGTTGCCATAGGGGTTTTAGCTGTCGATGCATCTTCAAGACCATACTTCTTCAAAAGATCTTTGATGTACTTAGTCTGGCAAATGAAGATTCCATCTTTCCTTTGACTTACTTGGAGTCCAAGGAAGTAATTCAGCTCTCCCATCATGCTCATTTCATACTTACTCTGCATTAGCTTAGCAAATCTACTACACAACTGATCGTTAGTAGAACCAAATATAATGTCATCCACATATACCTGTACTAATATCATGTCATTTTTATGCATTTTATGAAACAGAGTCTTATCTATGACACCTCTAGTGAAACCATTTTCTAGCAGGAATATAGATAGAGTGTCATACCATGTCCGAGGTGCCTGCTTTAAGCCATAGAGTGCCTTGAAGAGAAAGTATACAAAATTTGTAAATTATGGATCTTCAAACCCTGGGGGTTGTTCCACATACACTTCTTCTTCAAGCTCTCCATTCAGAAATGCACTCTTCACATCCATTTGATATACTTTGAAATGGGAGTGTGCTGCGAATGCCAGAAACATCCTAATAGCTTCAAGTCTTACCACTGGTGCATATGTTTCATCATAATCTATTCCTTCTTCTTGGGAATAACCTTTAGCAACCAGTCTGGCTTTGTTCCTCGTAACAATGCCATCTTCATCCAGTTTATTTCTGAATACCCACTTTGTGCCAATTATAGACTTGTTCTTTGGCCTGGGTACCAACTTCCAGACTTTTTGTCTGTCAAATTGATTAAGTTCTTCTTGCATAGCAATGACCCAATCTGGATTTTCTAGTGCTTCTTCTACTTTCTTTGGCTCTATCTCTGAGAGAAAACCAGAGAATAAACATTCATTTTGAGAAGCACGTCTAGTTTGAACTCCAACATCTGGATCGCCTAGAATCAACTCAAAGGGGTGATCTCTACTCCACACCCTTTGTCTAGGCAGATTTGCCCTAGAAGATTCAATTTGATTATTATTGTAGTGCTGGGTCCTGCTAGTTGATCCTTCAGTTGCTCCCCCTAAGCTGCTGCTTGGTTGAGAATGAGATTCTCTGCCACTACTAGTAGTTTCTGTGAATCTTCCACTATTTCCACTACTAGGGTCAGAATCATCATTGTTGTTATTCTCATTTGGGGCCTGATTTCCTGTTGCAGCTTCAGGTTCTATTTCACTTTCATCTGAGTTCATATTTTCAAACTGCAGAATTTCAGTGTTGTCTGTTCTTTGTAGACTTGGGAGCTTGAGATCATCGAAAGTTACATTCATGCTTTCAATGACCTTTTTATGTTCAATCACATAAACCCTGTACGTCTTAGATTCCAGAGAGTAGCCAAGAAATATGCCTTCATGAGCCTTGGATTCAAATTTTCCTAGGTCCTCGTCATCTTTCAGTACAAAGCACTTTGCTCCAAACACATGAAAGTATTTCAGTGTTGGTTTCTTGTTTGCCATTATCTCGTACGGAGTCTTGTCATGTTCTTTGTTGATCAGGGAACGATTCTGAGTGTAGCAAGCTGTGTTGACTGCTTCAGCCCAAAAGTATAAAGGTAACTTAGCTTCATTCAACATTGTTCTTGCTGCTTCAACCAAAGTCCTGTTCTTCCTTTCTACTACTCCATTTTGTTGAGGAGTTCTGGGCGCTGAGTATTGTCTTGAGATACCTTTTTCAACACAGAATTCATTTAGGGTTACATTCCTGAATTTTGTTCCATTGTCAGACCTGATTTTTCTAACAGGCAAACCAACTTCTACCTCTATCTTCTTTATGTGATCAATGATTATTTGAGGGGCTTCTTCCTTTGAGGCTAGAAACAACACCCACGTGTACTTAGAGTAGTCATCTACAATTACCAGTGCATATCTCTTCCTTGATATTGACATGACATTTACTGGGCCAAATAAATCCATATGTAAAAGATGCAGTGGTTTAGTAATGTCTGAAGAGTCTTTACTTCGATGAGATGCTTTCTTTGACTTCCCTTTTTTACATGCTTCACATAATCCTTCTTGACAGAATTCCATCTGAGGTAAACCTCTTACCAATTCCCTCTTAACTAAAGAGTTCATTGCCTTGAAGTTTAGGTGTGAAAGTTTCTTGTGCCATAATCAACTGTCCTCTGTTTAAGCTTTGCTATAAAAACATTAAACTTCGCCTTTGCTTGCAGAGAATAAGTCAGCTACAAAGAGATTCCCCTTTCTCACTCCTTGAAGAGCAAGCTTTCCATCTTTCCTGTTTTGGATTGCACATTTCTCTTTCTCAAAAGTTACTTTGAAACCCTTGTCAGTGAACTGACTAATACTTAAAAGGTTGTGCTTTAATCCATCCACAAGAGAGAGATTTTCTATGATAACATTTCCAATTTCCAGATTGCCATAACCCGTTGTGAATCCCTTGCTGTTATCTCCAAAGGTCACTATTGGGCCAGCTTTTTCAATCACATCTGATAGTAGGGCTCTATCACCAGTCATATGCCTAGAACAACCGCTGTCGAGAATCCACATGACACGCTTGTTCTTTGCTATACCCTGCATCCACAGATTGATTACTTTTTCTTTGGTACCCAAACTTGATTGGGTCAAAGAGGCTTAGTTGAATAAAAAAATTTAGCTGCAGAAACTTTCTGGTCCTTGTCTTTCTCATCGACTGTGCCCTTGTCCTTTGATTTAGCCTTGACAGGGGTGTCTTTAGGCTTAGGGACAGGGGCTTCCTTCCTAGACTTAGGAGGACTAGCAGTTTTTGCCCTAACATGTTTTCTATTCATGTTCACATCTGTATTCATGCATGTACTAGATGAATTATTCATTAAGTTTATGTATGCAGACATGATGTTGAAAGCACATGGCATGCATTCTACTTTACCACATGGTTGATGAGGGAAAGACATGGCAGGCATATTAGAAGTTTCTTCTTTTACTACTTTTATCATTTTGCATGCATGTGTAAGATGACCAGTAGAATTATAATTATTGCAAACTTTTCTAATAGCTTTGGAAGAGTAGGCATAATCATTTTTCTTATTAACACCTACTTTGCCATTTCTGTTAGCTTTCATTTTTTCATTCTTGTTACCTAAATCACTTTTAATCTGTTCTTTAGGGTCTACAATTTTTATAGATTTTTTAGGCAATTCCTTTTTACTTTCTTCCTCTTTCTTCTTTTGATCCTCAGCAAGGATTTCTTCTTTCATTAAGATCTCCTCTTCATTTAAGGGTTCCATGACAAACTTCTTATATAGGAAGGGCTTGGTGACATTTTTCAACACATGTGGAATGTCTTGCTTCACAGGACTTTCCTCAGTTATTGATTCTACATGCATCTTTCCTGCCTTTTTATCATAGTCAAAACATATTCCAGTTTTCTTACCTATGACCTGTTTATCTATTGCCTCCTTTACAAGATTAGCAGATTTCTTATAAGCTTGAAGTTTTAACTCTAACTTAGAAATTTTATTCCTAAGAGTAGTTTCTACTTCCTGGTTGCACTTGTCTCTATTATGAAGATATTCTATTTTCTGTTTCAGATCTTCTAGATTGACACATGCAAGATCTAGTTCTTCATTTCTAGCTTCTAGCATTTTATTCTTCAGAACTAGTTTAGCATTTTCTTCTTCAGATGCAAGCATGCTTGTATGTATGTTAAACATTTCTATACTGAGATCTTCTACAGTTTTCTTATATTCAGATTTCACTACAAGAAAAACAGGCTCATACAACGGTTTTGCACCGTTGTCTGGCATCTCAATTTTCCGTAGTCTATTGAGGTGCCGTGTGATTGCGATCAAACAACGCTTGTTTAAACTGTTACACGAAGAAAGGAACACAACGGTTCAACAGGCTTGTTATAATATAGAAGAGACAACGGGTCCTATCATTATGAACAATTATTGGAAAAATAAAAACGCAACAGTTTCACGAGTAAGAGACAACGGTTCAGCATGCTTATTATAATGTAGAAGACACAACGGTGCTATTATTATGAACAATTGTTGGAAAAAGAAAACAACAGCGGAAATGAAACACTTGTTAGACATGTTTATAGACAACGGTAAATAAAGTACACACCTTTGTTTCAGACAATGGTTTATGTGAGATTTTTTATTACTTGATTAAGTTTGGCACAATGGTTTATATTCAACTCTTTTATTTATAAACCAATTTGGTGTATATTAATTTAAACAACCAAAATTTAAATAAAAAATATATACTTAAAAAATTCTTTGTACTCTAATACAACTACATAGAGTCACCAAAGCAAAACTACATAAAAAAATTAATAACGTTAAAATCTAAAAGTTAAATTTCTGCCTAATTATCCTAGTTCAAGACACTTCTCTACAACAAAATTATTTACAGGAGGTCGTTCCAGTCTTGGATCCAGAACTAATATTGCATCTCCTTCGACGAATTTCATCACGGCCTGAGCAAATACCACAATAAAATTATTATATGAAGGCAATACAGTCAATCTCTATAACCATAAAGATTATTTTGCATGCAGTATATTACTTAAAAGAGAAAAGCATGATACACTATTTTACGACTTCTTAAAATGTTTAATTAGCATGGTGCGTTTTAGTTCGGTTTTGACCTAAAACCGCATTCGCAAACAAATATGTGCGGTTCTAAAATGTATAAACTGAAACCAAAAATTATTTTTTCCACATAATTAACAGTTTTAAAAAGTCTATCAAAGAATTTAATAATTGAAGACACAAAACCATGGCATCGGGGACAAGTGACTATGGATGATCTAGCAAGGGTAGCTTTTACTAACAAATAACAAGTAACAATAATCAAATAATATGACCTGGAGACAACATAAACTCTGACCTGCAGATACAGAAGACCCCTGCAATCAGCAACACTATGCTGCAAATCCCTAGACCCTTCTGTATAAAAAAAATTATGCCTAACCATTATGACTCATTTGCAAATGCACCTGTAATTAGCATCACTGCACCTGCAATCAGCATAAATATGATAAAGAAACGTGGAATCGAATATAGCATAACATCCATATTAAAAATATATTTATAGGATCTAAATCAAGTATGAAAATTGAAGGGAAAAAATATTCATTCAATTTTACAAAGTTGAAACTGTTACTTTTCAAGATAGAACTGCACTGCAATGGTTTTCAGGTGATTGACTGGGTATATATATAATTAAATCAATACTTTGACTTCTATCACGTAAATGTACCAGAACCAAGGCAACATTTATAATTAACGAATCTCCATGTAATGTCATTATTCATTTGGACTGATAAAGAAAAAATGTACAAATAGGAGTAGGAGAGCACTAAAGAGACTTTTCTTTCTACATTTCAGCCGTTATGGTCATGAACAATTTTAAGGTCTCGCAATCCTGGTAGATCAATCATCAGACATGAACACTGAAGTTCAACTCTAAATTAATTTATATTTTTAGATAAACAATCGGATGTAGATTTGTGTATGGTCTTGCATGGGAGCAGGTAGTAAAAGGGGTCTTATGCTCTTTTTCATCAGCTAAAACAATTACCCTTCCCTATCTTTATTGGCCCAATCAGCTCTGTATTTAGAATTGTTGGTTAATCAGGCCAGTCAATTAGGTTGTAGGCAACATCTATATCAATCACGCTACATCTATACTACTGTGATAAGTAATTTAAATTAACACGTCCCAAGTAATTTTAAAAAATAAAGCAGTTAAATGTAATTTTTAGTCTATCTAGAGGGACGAAACAACTATATCAATTTCATCGGCTACAGCTACACTCACCTTGATTATATAAAGCAACACATCCCAACTATATATAAAAACATGAACTTAATACGCAAGAGATACAATCACATAATAACACCAGATTATCTATCAAAATGCAATCTTTATCGAATCTAAAAGCACAAATAACTAATAGAAAACATAAAAGTACCTGCTTTGCAATAAATTCAGGATAATTATCCTGAAGCAACTGCAGAGCTTGCTTAGTAGCCGACCTAAGCTCAGTCTTCCCCAGTCCAGGCGAATTCTTCAAATCACTAATCTTAAATATAGTATTTATACCACCAGGACTAAAATCAAGCTTCCTAATACTCCTCTCCAAAAACTGAACCCTCCAACTCAGAAACTTATCTCTCTTTTCTTGATCACCAAAAGTCTTTTTATACAAGTCCTTGTTCCGAAACTCACCATACACATTATAACAAACAGGATGCCCATCTTTATCAAAACCATCACAAAACAAAACTTTATCAAGATCCTCACCAAGATTCTCATCAACTAAACCCTCAATCCCAAACTCTTGTCTCCATTTCAAAGTATCCTTGAGCATTGTCAAAGCCTCCTTCACTTTAAAATCCCTAGCCCTTAAAAATTTCAACAAAATCACATCAGTTCTCTCATCTTGCAACAGTGGGACCACCCAAATTTGAGTTTCACACAAATCTGGAACCTGGGCTTTAACCTCTTGTATGATAAATCAAGTATACCAACCCAAAAGTTACACTTCAACAGCCATCAATCCATGAATGAATTAAAGTATAACTAATTAAGATGCTAAATACAAAATAATACTAAAAAACTAATTAATACAACATAAAAATTAGTTGAGCAAACATTAAGATTAACAAAAGCCCCAAATCAAGATAATCAGTAAAACCCAAGATACAAACCGAAATCACATAATCGAAATCAGGCATTACCTCAAAATCAAAGCCCAAACCGAACAAATTACAAATCTAAACCGAACAAGTCCTAATTTGAATCCCTGAAATCAAAGAGACAGAATTATTATTTGAAATGAAATAGAAAATAACATAAAGTAAGAAATCAATTGAACATAAATCGAAGAACCCCAAATTCAAAGAGAAGAAACTGATTGATAAGCCCTGATTTGAAGAAGTCAAAGTCTCAAATCAAATGGAAATAGATGGTAGAAATCAATTAAAATCGAGAGATTTCACCTAGAAAGTGAGATGAGAGAGCGACTGAATGTGAAATTAACCCTAGTACATATATTATGCGTTTGTGGCCGTGAGAGTGGGAAATAAAAATGTGATAAAGGGGGAAATGAAATATTGGGTAACGGAGGAAATTACAATACCTTAAGGGGGAAATTTTTGTGCAAGAGGGGAAATAATTTTGGGTAAAGGGGAAATATAAAAATATTAATATATGTATTGGGGGGAATATAAGCACTCATTTGTTTATCGTTTACACCGTGCTACTATATTAGTGCTATATTAATTTATACAAGTATATAAATATTGAAAACTTAAAATTATTTTTATATTTTATATTCAATAGTTTAATTAGTAACGGTTAAATTGAGATATTTTAATATTTGGTACAATTACATTTATTATATTATATATAAAATATTTAATATAAGTATATAAATTTAGGATATAATTTAAATATAATATTAGAAAAAGGGTTAATGAAACCAACTACAAAAAAATCTCAAGTTTGGTTATAAATTTATAGTATAAATATTATTATTTTTAGTGTTATATATATTTAATTTAATACGGAACTAATTATAATTTATAAAAAACCTCAATGTGTACATTCTAACTTTTAAACATAAAAACAAACTCATAACTCATAAAAAATTGAAAATTTTAATGTTTATTTTGTATGTTTTTAAAAAAAACAAGTGTAAGATCATAAATTTTATCTTATAGTAAAAAGATAAATTTTAACCTGTATATGTATATTATTTAAGCTACAACTTAAAAAAATATATTTATATTATGTATATGTAGAAATATATATAGGTGGTAGTATTAATGAGTAAATACTTTATAGTTCAAACAAGAGTTATTAGTATGATTTCTTTGTTTAAAGGTTAGGATATAATTCGTTTTTTATGAATTTTAGTTTTTTAAAGCTAAAACTTAGAAAAATATATTTTTAATTATGTATATGTACAAATATATATATATTTTGCTAGAAATTAGTTGATACTTTTTTGGTTCGAATAAGAGTTATTAGTATGCTTTTTTGTTTAAAAGTTAGGAATGTAAGCATTAGAGATTTTTATAAAACTATAATTAGCTCAATATTAAATTAAAAATATTGTTGCCGATGATCCAACCGTACGGATGTTAAGATCTTTTACTTTCTATTATGTATAAAAAATATTAAAATTTTTAAAATTTATTTTGTATATTTTTTTAACTAAACTAATAACATGTGTTTAAAAACATTTTTCGTCTTATTATTAAAAGGTAATTTTTGTCATCTTCTGTGAAACAGACAACTGTTTTCACAGAAATTGTGTTGTATGAGTTAAACGAAGACAATGGTTTCCTACATAAAACCGTTATAAAATAAATATGGTATGAAATAACATGACACAACACTTTAAGAAAACATCGTTGTATGAAGTTAATAAAGACAATGGTTTTGTATGTAAAAACCCGTGTATATTTTCTTATGTTTTTAAAAACCGTTGTGTAAATATATATATATTTTCTTAATCTAACGGCTAATATCTAATTTTATTTCAATCGAGGGCTCTTATTTTGCCACCTCAGCAATCCAGGTGAAAGTTTTTCCACCAATCACGTGCGGTCACAGAAGACAATGGTTTATTTGTAAAACACTTGTATAAATAAGTTTATGACAATGGTTTAAATTTAAAAAGGCTTTTATGGAAGTGCTGAACAGTTTCATTTACAAACCGTTGTGTAAACACTTGTCTGGTATGATCAAAGATACACCACAGAGACAACGGTTTACAATAAGTTCAATAACGGTTATCGTAGTCATAGTCACACAACAGTTTTTCAAAAGAACAACAACGGATTATAACCCTTGTGTGAAAGATATGAGACAATGATGGCATTAATAACACTTTTCTGGTATGATCAAAGGTACACCACAGAGACAACGGTTTACAATAAGTTCAATAACGGTTGTTGTAGCCATAGTCACACAACGGTTTTCCAAAAAACAAACATACACTGTTGTTTAATTTTTTGGGACAACGGTTATTTTTTTAACCGTTGTGTGATAAGCGTTGTATGATCATGTTTTTCTTGTAGTGTTTAGACATGTCAATGGAGGAGAGAAATGATACCTTCGATGATTGAGGGGATGCCTCTGAAGAGTCTGCCATTAAAGCAATATTTCCATAAGTTTCTTCTTCATCGTTGTCTGAATCATCCCAGCTCTTTCCTTCAGCTATATAAGCTCTTCCCTGATGCTTCTTCACCAGTGCATCATATTTCAGCTTGAATTCATCATATGACTCCTTTCTTTCTTTCACTTGCTTCGGCTTCCGGCATTCTGTTGCAAAATGCCCGGGTTCAGCACAGTTGTAGCACTTGAACTTACTGCGATCTACCATTCCCGTCTTATAACCTCCTTCGCTGTAAGACCCTGAAGACGATCCTCCTCGGTTGCTGTTTCTGAAACTGGAACCACTGTAACTGGAGTTACTCTTGAATTTGTACTTAGGGTTCCTCCTAAACCTAAGGTTCTTGAACTCCCCTGCCATATAGGCCATTGTTTTATTTTCCAATTGTTCAAGTTCTTCCGTTGAGTAGAAGTCGTCTTCATTACCTGGTTGAGTGTTATCTGTAAATTCAGCCTCCAGAATTTCTTCTTTCTCAACAACAGGTTTTACTGTGCTGGTCTCTGTGACAGCAAAATCCTTGGCTATAAGAGTTGTAGTCTTCAACAGTGCGGTATTCTTACTGTCCACTGTACCTGTACCATAAATGATCTGTCTTTGCTCTTGCTCCATTTTGTGAGTCTTGAGCTTCCCCTATAAAATATTAATGGACATGTCATTTATGTCACTCCTTTCTCTGATGGCAGAGATTTTGTGTTCCAGGTGTGCTGGCAGTGTCAACATGAATTTCCTGTTGATCTCCCTACGTGAGTAGGCCTTCCCATGCAGTGACAAGTCATTTAATAATTTGTTATATCTCTCAAAGACTTGAGTGATACTTTCTCCTGGCAGTGACTTGAAAGCTTCATATTGGGAAGTAAGAATATCAAGCCTGTTCTCCTTCACTTCTACTGTACCTTCCATCAGCAGATCAATTGTATCCCACATCTGTTTGGCACTTGTGCAGTTAATCACTTGATTTAGCATTGTAGTGTCCAAAGAATCCATCAGGATGCATTGAAGATGATTGCCCCATGCAACTCTCTCTTTATCAGTGTCAGTAAACTCTAAAGGTTCCTTTGGGGTAAATCCATGCGGAATCCGTTCACCGTCTTCTGAAACTGTTTCTGGTGTAAGCTTCTGAGGAACATAGGGTCCATTTTCCAAAATTCCCAGATATTGAGAATTTGAAGTTTTAATGAAAATGGACAACTTCTTCTTCCATAAGATGTATTCATTTTTGTCAAAGGCTGGGATTTTAATGATGTTGAGTTTTTGGGTATTCATGGTTATAAGAATTTTAAATCTTAAGAAATAATTAATTTCTTAAAGATTAAAATCAATTCGAATAAAAATTAAATTTCAAGAAATAAAATTTTAATACGAAATCTTGATGATTGATAGTCTTCTTAATATTAGTAAACTTAAAATCTTTGAAAAATTCGAAATTGAATTTTCTTTAAAAAATAAAGAAATTTCAATATAAAATTTTATAGGTCTAAAAATGCACTTTTTCGAAAAACTTTGGATCTTGATTTGTAACTTCAATCAACAAGCTCTGATACCAATTGTTAGGTCCAAAATCATCATAGAAGGGGGGGTGAATATGATATGGTAGATTTTTCGTTTAATTGCGGATTAAGTGTTTGTGTTCTTTAAGATATAAAAATGGCAATTAATGAAACACAACGATTTGGGGAAATAACAATGTATTATTAAATCCCTAAGGTGCTACACTTCTAATCAAATGATTAGCTTCAATGGGTTCTATCTAGATTACAATAGAAATACAGTTGGGTGATATTAATGTCAAGCTTTAATGGTGCTCCCGTCTGTATCTCTTTTTGTTGAAGATGAATGAATAATTTTTCCTTTTGATTTAACCCATATATAATCTATAGACTTTTGGAAAATTGAATTCCACAATTGTTCAAGTCCTTTGTTGTGCCTGAAGAGTGTGAGTGGTGTGTAGGTGCCACTTGGTAGTTTGTTGCGCCTTGTAAACTTTTACTGCGCCTTGTGATCTTTATTGCGCCTCAAGCTTTTGTTGCGCCTGCACTCTCAATCCCTTGTGCATGCGCCATAAACTACTTGAGAACAATTCCATTTGAATTGTTGCGCCTGTGAGATGTTTTGTTGCGCCTACACATGGTTTGCAGTGTGTAGGTGCCATTAACATTCCTCTTTTACTTTGTGGCGCCATTAACATGTTTTGTTGCGCCGGCACACCCATTCCCTTGTGCAGGCGCCCCAAATCTTCACTTCTGCTTTGCCTTAGCTTTTAACTTGGTTTGCTGTGGCTTTATAAAGTTAGTGGCGCCTCTAGAGTGCTTCATGAGTGTAGGAGTCACTAAATGCACTATTGCTTGCCTTGTCATATTTTTTGAAGTGCTTGAAGTAATTACTGCTTGTTTTTCACTCTTCTGGCTTGATCAACTGGTTTTCTTCTGATTAACTAAGACAATTCTTTTCTTGTTGTGCTGACGCTTAGTGCACTGGTCTGGTTCACAAACGACTAACACTGAATTAAATTCTCTTGACTTCTGTTCTGTTTCAGTTGACTAACTTTGGACTGTTTCATTGCTTCTGATCACTGAAATCCTTTGACAACTATACTTGAATCATTGCACTGCCTTTAGTCTGAAATCTACTGAACACTTATTTGATGCAGAGGCCTGAACATATTAATGAACTTCTCTCGCTGTCGTTCAGTAAACTTTACTTCTTGAATGATCTGCAGTGATGTATGTATGATTTCTGTTTGCATGTCTTTCTGGATTCCTGTGCTGCATATTAGTATTATTTATCTGTCTTTGTTTCTTAGTTGAGTTATCGTTATCACTATTACATACTACGTTATATTATGCTTTACACTCTTCTTGCATAGCTATTGTCCAATCAAGATCATCCAAGGCTTCTTCAATCCTTTTTAGTTCTTCGTGAGACAGGAAGCCACTATACAAGCATTCATTTTGAGTTGCACTTCTAGTGTTGACACCATCATTTGCATTTCCAATAATTAATTCAAAGGGATGGCTTTTTGTCCATTTTCTTTGAGATGGTAAATTTGTCCATGGAGATGATGCTTCATGATCATTGGAAGTGTTATGATCATTGTGATGTGATTGACTATTTGAGAACCCTCCCCCTGAGATGGACACTCTACTTGAAGATTGTTGAGCAGAGTTGTTATCCATCGAATGATTATCAATAGATGTATTATCAGTCGATTGATGATTGTCAACTGATAAGTTATCTGTTGATGCATTGACATCAATTGATGGGAGGATTTTGGGAACTTGAATTCTTGAGATTTCCACATCATTATCACTATCTTCAATATTGATTGATGATTCATTTTCAAAATGCAACAGATCATGGAATCCTTCATCAACCAACCCTTGAATTTTCTTGTCATCAAAGACTACATGCATAGATTCCATAATAATGTGTAATCTAAGATTATAGACTCTGTATGCTTTGGTTGTTATTCCATATCCAACAAATATAGCTTCATCAGCCTTGGCTTCAAATTTTCCTAGATTTTCACCTTGATTTCTCAGTACAAAGCATTTGCATCCAAAGACATGAAGAAAATTTACTGTTGGCTTCTTGTCCTTCTTCATCAACTGATATGGAGTTTTACCTTGAATATGATTGACCATGGAGATATTCTGAATGTAGCAAGCAGTATTAATTGCTTCTTCCCAGAAGTATGTAGGAAGTTTTGCTTCTTCTAACATAGTTCTAGCAGCTTCAATCAAGGTCCTATTTTTCCTTTCAACTACTCCATTTTGTTGTGGAGTTCTTAGTGCAGAGAAATGATTGATTAATACCTTTTTCTTCACAGAATTCTTTCATTGTTGTATTCTTGAATTCAGTACCATTATCACTTTTAAATTTCTTGACCTTCCATTCAGTTCCATTTTCAACATTCTTCACATGATTGATAATTAATTTACTTGCCTCATCCTTAGAATGCAAGAAGTATACCCAAGAGTATCTTGTGAAATCAACCACAATGACTAATGCATATTTCTTTTTGGCAATTGACATGATGTTGACTGGACCAAATAAGTCCATGTGCAATAATTCCAGAGGCTTATCAATTGATGATTCAGACTTAGACTTGAATGATGTTTTTCTTTGTTTTCCCTTTTATCAGGCATCACATAGTCCATCCTTGGTGAATTCCATCTGTGGAATGCCTCTAACCATATTCTTTCTAACCAATTGATTCATGGCCTTGAAATTCAAATGGGCTAGCTTCTTGTGCCAAATCCAACTTTCATCTGTATTGGCTTTGCTAAGTAGACATGTCATAGAATTTGCCTTTATAGAGTGAAATTCAGTCACATAGACATTTTCTTTTCTTTCTCCAGTCAATAGAACATCACCAGTTTCTTTGTTAGCTATAATGCATGATCTAGTTGAAAACCATACACTATTTCCATTATCACACAGTTGACTAATACTTAGCAGATTGTGCTTTAGTCCATCAACTAGTGCTACAGGTTCAATGACAACATTTTCACTTGCAATTGAGCCATATCCCAGAGTATAACCTTTGTTGTTGTCTCCAAAAGTAACTCCTGGGTCAGCCTTTTCCACAAACTTTGTGAGCAGGGACAAATCTCCAGTCATGTGCCTAGAACAACCACTATCTAGATACCAGGGACTCTTCTTCATGTTCCCCTGCACACAATAAAAACAATCAAGTTGCTTTTGGTACCCATGCTGCCTTGGGTCCTCTTTTATTAGTTGCAGCCTTAGCCTTGGTTGTTAATTTTGGCTCCTTTTGTTTTGGTGCGTTTAATTCCACTTTAACTTTGGGAGTTGGCTTTTGAGGCTTAGACACCTTGGAACTCATGGCAAAATTTCCATGCACTTCATTATCTATATTAGGCATGTTCCATGGCATACTAGGCATGTTCATATTTGCATATGAAAAGAAGGGATTATACATGTATGGAACTTGAGCATAAGGCATATGAACATTAGGTGCAACCAAATTAGAAGACATGGCATTCATGAGCATAGGATTGGTAAGCATGGCATTCGAAGTCATGGCATGTGCATTTAAATCATTTGAAGTCATATTCTTCTTTTCATTCTTGCATTGCATAGACAAATGATTTACACTGCCACACTTAGCACATACCTTTCTAGGTGCATACATATCAGGAGTGTAGTTGTTGTGCTTATTTATGCCTATTTTACCATTCCTATTTTTTTTTCTTTTTCTCAGACTTAGGTTGAATAATTTCCACAGGTGCTATCTTTTCTAATTTTTCTTTTAATTGTTTCTTGGATAAGCTACCTATGTTGATTTTCTCAGCCTCAGCCTCAACTTGATTTTTGGTTTCCTTAACAAACTTGATAGGTGTGCTAAATTTGTTCTTTTTATTAGCCATCGATGATTTACTTGTCGATGGATGCTTATCGATTGATTCAGCATCAATCGATTGATAATCCTTATCGATCGATGAAGGATTAGCATTCGATTAATCTTTATCCCTTGAAGCATCATCCAATGGCTTGCTAGTTGAACTGGGGAATTATCCTAGAGTATTTAAACCCTGAACATCAATGATTTGTTTGGCAGTTTTAGCAGACCTATTCCATCTGTTAATGGTTTCTATTTCTTCAGCTAATTGTTCTTTCAACAATTCTTTTCTTCTCAAATTGTTTACTAGTTCATCTCTAGCATCTTTACTTTCCTGCTTAAATCTATCTAAACAAACAAGTTCATTTTCAAGAAAAATATTCCTCTCAGTTAAGACATCAATGGTGTTCTTTAACTTGAGGTTTTCTTTGTTTAGAGATTTTAGAGTGACATGCAAATTGTACAATTCATTGGACATTTCATTAATAGTACTATTGCATTCATCAGCAGTAAGTTCAGAAAAGTTGGTAGCTAGTACCTGATTAGATGCTAAACTAGCTTCTTCATCTTCATGGTTGGCCATTAGAGCTAGATTGATATATTATTTAGAATCACTATCCTCAGCAGCCCAGTCCTTCTCCTCAGTAACAAAAGCCTTTTCTTTCTGTTTCAAAAGGTCAAAGTATTTCCTTTTATAATCAATACCCTCATATGACTTTGCCTTTTCTTGTTTTGGCTTCCTACACTCATTTGAGAAATGACCAGCCAATCCACAGTTAAAACATCTGAATTTAGATCTATCAACCAAATTTTTATTTTGATTGTTGCTTCTAAACTGGGATCCAGGCCTTTGAGCATTTGGATTCTTCTTGAATTTTAGCTTTGAAAACTTCCTTGACAAAAATGCAAGGTGTTCATCAATCGCATCCAAATCATCCTGAGAGCATATTTCATTTTCTTCACATTTGCTCTTTCTTTTTCTCTTGAATGATTTTTCAACAGTATCACCAGTCATCATGACAGACTCTTCTACACAGCCGGTTTCTTTCTTCTCTTTCTTGTCTTCATTCCCTTTGACCATCAAAGCCACAGTTTTCTCCTTTCTTTGTTTCTTCTCAATCTCTTCATCTTGTTGAATCTCCAGTTCATATGTCTTGAGAATACCATAAAGTTTCTCTAGAGTATAATCCTTGAAGTCCTGAGATTGTCTAATGGAAACAGTCATTGGTTTTTATTCTTTTGGAAGAGATCTAAGAAATTTTAAATTTGTATCCTCAGTTGCATAAACCCTACCATATAGTTTCAGTCCATTTAACAACTTCTGAAATCTGCTATAAGTGTCATTGATAAATTCTCCACTCTTGAAATGAAATGATTCATATTTTTGAATCAAGAGTTGCATCTTATTTTTCCTTACTTGCTCAGTTCCTTCACACAGAGTTTGAAGAGTGTCCCATACTTCTTTTGATGAAGTACAGTTTATCATATTGTCAAACATATCTTTATCTAGACCATTAAACAGAATGTTCATGGTCTTTTTGTCTTTAAGTACTTCTTTTTCATCCTCTTCTGTGAACTCAGAGATGAGTTTTGGAACATGTCTATCAACTGTAGGAGTTCCATCAGGGTTTACACCTGTAACTAGCTTCATGGGAATATGAGGACCTTTCTCTATGTAGTGAAGATAGGAAGGGTCAAGAGAAAGAAGATGCAGATGCATTTTAACCTTCCATGGAAAATATTCATCTTTCTCTAAAACTGGAATCTTCACACCTGAATCTTTCTGGCCCATATTGACTGTTCTTGATCTTTAAACTTTCTGTATATTGAAAGCATGCTCTGATACCAATTGTTATTCCCTAGAACATTGTCAATATTTATAGAAGGGGGGTTGAATACAAATATTAAAACTTTTTGCTTGTTCTAATATTTGTTCTTGATGTTTGAGAATTAGAGAGAATATGTTCAAACAAATTTCGACTAAAAAATAAATTGAACAAACAGGTTTAAAATTACTGATAGATTGGTTTTTCCATCAGTGTATATTTTTCTCAATGATCCTAGGTTAAAAGAAACCTAGCTACACTTTTATAAGATTAGAAAACAAATCAACTGTTCTTACAAATATGCTATCAAACTGGAACAGTTGATTAAGAAATATTGTCTAACTTGTCTGTTTTCTAATAATGTTGCTGCACTTATTTATATACCATAAGTGTGCTTTTACAATTCCTATTCTAGGATTGTTTCTACCTACCTTCCTTTTACCTTTTTCTATTTTAGAATATAGGTTTGAAAGACAGCTTCTGATTGAGTCTTCACAGCCATCATAGACTGTCTTCCATAGGTGTTCTTTTGCCTTTTTGGATCTCTAACAGATTGCCTTTTTGTCACAGTTAATTGATAATTTGTTGTTAAGCATATCAATTGACTCTTCCTTAATTCATCAACTGATAATGTTCTTCGATTGATCTTGATATCCATCGATTGATAAGTAAGTTGCCTTATCGATTGATAAATGATATCAATCGATATATCAATCGATGGGTCTTCACATCAGTTGATGGTCTTCAACTCTTGACTTGGTTTCTTCGATTGATCTCTCATCCATCGATGCTTCAATATCAATTGATCATCCTTCACTTGTGTAATTTCCTGTCTTCACATAATTACAATTTGACAGTTTAATTTACACATCAATTGATGATCTATATCAATCGACTCTAACATCAATTGATGAATAAAATATCAATTGATTTACACCTTATCGATTGAAACAGACTAAGTACACCTATGCTACTATCCAAAGTATCAGTTGATTCAGATAAACACTTCAACTGATAAATGCTTTCCTGATCAATTGATATTTATAACTTTCATATCAATTGATTAGTTACATCAAATAAAATTTCTATGATTCTAAGATTAATGTTATCATTAAATTGCATGTAGATTCCTAACAAGAAGCAATCAAATCAGAGTATGATTAGGATAGTGAAGAAGGAATCCAAATATAAGTATATTACCTTATTGAAGCTATTCTTTTCATAATCTATTTTGTAATTGAATTGTAACTGTGTCTATATGAACACAGAAATAGGTTAAAATTAGATGTAACTTTTAATTCTTATTTTTTATAACCTAGCAGCTCTTGAGAATAAAGAATTTTTTGAGAGAGTTTTGTATTCCATTCATTATCATCAATACAAAACTGGGTTTCTTTATAGATACTTGTGTTCATATTCGATTATTAGGCACTATTATATTCAACCCCTTCTGTAATAGATTATCTTTCTGGGCAAACAATTGGTATCAAAGTAGTCAGTTAAATTCAACTAAAAGATCATAAAAATATATCTGGAAACAAGTATGAAAGCATAAGAATTCCAATCTTGAAGAAAGCTGAATACCCTATATGGAGGGTGAAGATGATGATGTTCCTAGAAGCAACTGATCTTGATTATTTAGACAGAATCCATACAAGTCAGTATCTACCAACCAAACTGGTGCCATCTACAATTATGGAAGGAAGACAAATTCTTGAATATTACACTCTAAAGGACAAGAAAGAATGGACCAATGAAGAAAAACTTGAAGTCCTCAAGGATGCAAATGTAAGGAATATTCTGCACAATAGTCTTGACTCTGTTATGTCTAACAAGGTAATTGCATGCAAAACTGCCAAAGAAATTTAGGATGCACTAAAGGTTCAATGCCAAGGAACCAAAGAGATAAAGAAGAATAGGAGATCTGTCTTGATACAAGAATATGAATATTTTGAAGCTAAACAAAATGAGTCTCTCACAGATATCTATGATAGATTTCTTACTCTGTTGAATAATTTGGCATTGGTTGATAAAGTTTATGACAATAAAGATTCCAACACCAAATTTCTAAGGGGTCTTCCTGAAGAATGGGATCTGCAGACATCCTTGATAAGAGACAGGGCTAATTTAGATGAGATGTCTTTAGATGAAGTCTATAGAAAATTAAAAACTCATGACTTGGAATTACAGCAAAGAAGAAACATGAAAAGTAACAAGGCAAAATCTGTTTCCTTGAATGTTGAGGCCAAGATTGAAGAAGCTGTTGAAAAAGTCCTTAAGGCATCAACAAGAAAAGGAAAAGTTGTAGTGGTCCAAGAAAATAGTGAATTAGAGTTTGAGGCAAACTCTGATGTAAACTCTGATGATTCTTCAGATTCTGACATAATGGAGATGGTTGTTATGATTGTTAAAGGCTTCAAAAAGATGAAATATAGGAAGTATAGAAAGCAAGAGAACTTCCAAAAGAAGCAAGGAGAATCAGACAGGAAAGACAGATTCAGAAAAAGGGAAGACAGAGATGGAAAGTCAAAAACTCTTAACAAATCAAAAGTCAAGTGTTACAAGTGTAATAAGATGGGACATTTTGCTACTGAGTGCATAAGCAAGGAATCTGGAAAAGCACTTATCACATCAGAGAAAGATTGGATGGATTCTTCAGATTCTGAAGAGGAAACAAACTATGCCCTCATGGCAAACTCTGATGCTCTCATCCTAAACTCGGACAAGGTACCAAACTCTATCTTTAATTTTGACATTGAAAATATCTGTGAATTAAATTCTTTCCTTAGATCATTGCATGTTAGTTTTAAATCACAGTCTCTTGAAAATGAAAGATTGAAATCTGAGATACAAACTCTGACTGCTAGGAATAAATCTCTTGAATCTGGAAATTCTAATATGCTTAGCATTAAGAAAGACTGTGAAAATGCCATACACATGCAAACTCAATTAGAAATTCAAGTTGAATATTTGAAATCTGAGATAGCCAGGGAAAATAAGACTTTCAGAGTTTAGACAAACTCTGGCAAGAAAGTCCAACAAATGCTTTCCAACAAGAATTAGACTTCTGCTTTAGGATATGAATCTGATATAGAAACACATACTAAAGCACACACAAAAGGAACATTGAGTGATCCTGTGAAATTTGTTAGAGCTAATAATAACAAGAAATCTATATCTGGTGAATGCTCTAATAATAACAAAGGTAAAAAGATTAGTGT
This sequence comes from Oenanthe sinensis, assembly GCA_028671895.1. Classification (NCBI taxonomy): domain Eukaryota; kingdom Viridiplantae; phylum Streptophyta; class Magnoliopsida; order Apiales; family Apiaceae; genus Oenanthe; species Oenanthe sinensis. The sequence continues at coordinate 28,197,853 of CM053806.1, forward strand.
GTAGAAAATAAACTTGTCAATATAGGATTACTTTCTCAGAAGCAACTTAAGGAAAAGTCGAAGACAGTCACTAATAAAGACAAATCTAAAAAGGTGAAAAGAAATAGAAATGGAAAAGTAGGAATTATTAAAGAGAATAGCTATAAGTATATCCCTGATGCTCCTAGAAAAACCTGCTTTAATTATGGTAATTCAAATCACCTTGCCATTGACTGCAAACAAAAAAAAATGAAGGAACCTGAGAGACCTAATTCAGAGGTTAGAGAACAAACTAGATATAGACCATAAAATCTCTGTTTTCATTATGGTAGTTTGTGGCATTATATTTATACATGCAAAGAATATCATAGTTTGTATTACAATTATTATGAACCATTGTCTCAAATGAATATATCTCCAAAACATGCTGTTAAACAAATTTATGTGATAAAATCTGATAAAAGAGAAGTAAACTCTGACAATATAAACTCTGAAAATGCAAACTCTAATCATGTAAACTCTGTTAATATAAAATCTGATAAAAATACTTCTGTTGCAAGAGTTAACAAGTTTCAAAAGAAAGGACCCAAACTAGTTTGGGTCCCCAAACTTACTAATTAATTTGCATTTACTGATTGCAGGGAAATAGGAAAAATATCCTAGTGATTAATAGTGGATATTCTGCACATATGACTGGAAATAAATCTCTGCTTTCAGAGTTTGAGGAAAAGGCTGGCCCAGCATAATCTATTAAGTGTAAGTCAAATGACAGACAGAGGTTATTCTGTGGAATTTCATGGAACTCATTATGAAGTGAAAAGCAAGAAGGATGGAAAATTAGTTCTTATTGGTCACAGATATAACAACCTATTTGAAGCTATCTTGGATGTAAACTCTGATGGTTCTTTAACTTGTCTACTTGGAAAGGCATCATCCTTGGAAAGCTGGAATTGGCACAAAAAGCTGTGTCATTTGAACTTTGGAAACATTAATGAATTGGTGAAAAATGATCTAGTTAGAGGTCTTCCAAAAGTTCAATTTAATCTTGATGGACTCTGTGATTCATGTCAAAAGGCCAAACAAAAGAAGACATCTTTCAAGAGAAAAACTGAAAATTCTATTGATCAACCTTTTTATCTGTTGCATCTTGATTTATTTGGTCATGTCAATATTATGTCCATTGGAAAGAAGAAATATACTCTGGTGATAGTTGATGATTACACTAGATTTACCTGGGTGTACTTTTTACATAAGAAGGATGAAAATACAGAAATAATTTTTGATCATATTGCAATGATTGAAAATGGATCAACACACAAGGTAAAGAATTTAAGGAGTGACAATGGAACAGAGTTTAAGAACTCTGCAATGGAGGAATTCTGCTCAATAAAAGGAATTATTCAAAAATTCTCAGCACCTGGCACACCATAACAAAATGGTGTAGTTGAAAAAAAGAACAGAACTCTAATTGAAGCTGCCAGAACAATGCTAGAAGGGGCAAAGCTACCTACTTATTTTTGGTAAGAAGTTGTGAATACTGCATGCATTACTCAGAATTGTACTTTGATAAACAAACAGGGAATGACTTCATATGAAACTTTGAATGGAAGAAAGCCAAATGTCAAATACTTTCACATCTTTGGAAGCAAGTGTTTTATTCTCAAAACACATCCTGAACAATTGAAGAAGTTTGAACTTAAAGCAGATGAAGAAATTTTTGTTGGTCATGCAACAACTTTTAAAACCTCTTCAAGGGCATTCAAAGTGTTCAATTTAAAGACAAGGACAGTCATGGAATCAATTAATGTCTCCTTTGATGAAGGAAAAATAGCTGGATTACATGATGAAGATGCACAGGAAACTCTGAGATTTGGGAATCAATTGCAGAACATAAACTCTGTTGAATCAAACTCTGATGAGTTAAACACTATTGAACCAAACTCTGATGAGATAAACTCTATTCAACCAAACTCTGGTGAGGCAAACTCTGATTCCTTAAACTCTGATCAAGAAATGATTGAAATAGAAATTAAAGATTCTGCACATGTTGATGGGGAGCAACATCAATCAAATACTGATATTAGAGAACAAACCACAGTTATTGAAATATCAGAGTCTAACCAAACTCTGACAAACACAGACTCTTAAACCCTAAACTCTGATCAATCAAACTCTGAGACCATAAACTCTGATCACTTAATCTATGATAATTCAAACTCTGAGTATATAAACTCTGAGACATCAAACACTGATGGAAGCACATCTTTAGGGGGAGGATCAGCATTTATATAAGAATCATTCTATGAAGGCACAAATCATGAGGGAGCATCTAATTCAAGAAATTTTCCACATCCAAAAAAATGGACAAAAGATCACACATCTGATTTAATTATTGGTGATCTAGAAAGTGGAGTAAAGACAAGGAAAACTACTCAGAATGAATGTCCATTTCATTGTTTTTTTCTCAAACAGAATCAAAGAACGTTGAAGATGCTTTGAAGGATATAGATTAGGTTACTGCAATGCAGGAAGAATTAAATGAGTTTAAAAGAAATGAAGTTTGAACCCTAGTTCCAAGGCCAAAGAATATATCAGTTGTTGGCACAAAATGGGTATTTAAGAACAAGACAGACTCTGATGGAATCATTACAAGGAATAAAGCAAGACTTGTTACCAAAGGTTATTCTCAATAGGAAGGTATTGATTATGATGAAACCTTTGCACCAGTAGCTAGACTTGAAGCAATCAGAATTTATCTTGCTTATGCTGCACACAAGAAATTTAAGGTCTACTAGATGGATGTTAAAAGTATATTTTTAAATAGAGAACTTGAAGAAGTAGTTTATGTTGAACAAACATCTAGCTTAGTCAATCCAAAATATCCAAATCATGTCTATAGACTGGATAAAGCCTTATATGGACTCAAGCAAGCACCTAGAGACTAGTATGAAACTCTGGCTCAATTTTTACTTGAAAGTGGTTTTACTAGAGGTACAATTGATAAAACCTTGTTTTATAGAACTCAAGGTAAGGATTTATTATTGGTACAAATATATGTTGATGATATTATATTTGGTTCCACTAATGAGAAACTCTGTAAAAGATTTTCAAAGCTAATGCAGTCTAGGTATTAAATGAGCATGATGGGAGAATTGAGTAATTTTCTAGGGTTACTAGTGAAACAGACCGAGGAAGGAATTTTAATAAATCAGTCTGAATATACAAAGAATCTACTCACTAAATTCTAAATGCAAGACTCTGCATCTGCTATAACTCCAATGGCTACTGCAACAAAACTTGATCAAGACACTGGAGAACCTGTTGATATTACAACATATAGAGGCATGATTGGTTATCTACTCTATTTGACTGCAAGTAGACCAGACATCATGTTTGCAACCTGTCAATGTGCTAGATTTCAGGCAAATCCAAGGGAACCACATTTGATTGCTGTCAAGAAAATTTTCAGATATCTTAAAGGCACCATTAATCTGGGCTTATGGTATCCTATAGAATCTGATTTTAAATTAATAGGCTATTCAGATGCTGACTTTGCAATATGCAAAATTGATAGGAAAAGCACAAGTGGTAGTTGTCAATTCTTAGGTGGAAGAATTGTCTCATGGTTCAGTAAGAAACAGAAATCTATCTCTACTTCAAAAGCAGAGGCTAAATATATAGCTGCAGGAAGCTGTTGTGCATAAATCTTATGGATGAAAAATCAACTGTTAGATTATGGTTTGAACTTTTATGAAATTCCTATTTATTGTGATAATCAAAGTGCTATTGTAATGACAGGAAATCCAGTTCAACATTCTCTGACAAAACACATCAGTACCAGATATCACTTTATAAGGGAACATGTCATGGAAGGAATAATTGAAATGCATTTTGTTCCCTCAGATCAACAGTTAGCAGACATATTCACCAAGCCACTGTGTGAAGCAACTTTCACAAGATTGGTTTCTGAATTAGGAATGGTGACAAGTGGATTAACTCCAGATGGCAAATAGCAGACAATCAGAATATATGATAAACTCTGTCAGAGTATATGGTAAACTCTGATAGAAATAGGAGTAAACTCTGATAATTGGAACATCTAATCTCTGATCACAAGTTATCAGTGTTTATGGTAAACTCTGTTAAAGTATATGGTAAACTCTGACAGATAATGCAAACTTTGATTACATGTTAAACTCTGTTTGTTTTAGACTCTGTTACATGATTAAACTCTGAGTTATTCTCTGAATGGACTAATCATAGGGCGCGTGCTTGTCACGGAAAATGTTTTAGTTTTATATACAGATACACACACGCCATCTATATTTTGAGAATTGCACTACTCATTACTCTTCCAATAATTTTTTGCCACGTGTCCCACTACATAGTATATGCAAATGAGAGAGAATATTTTAATTCTTATTTTCACTTTGAATTATTCATCTGCATCTAATATTTCTCTTTTTCTCTCTCGTTTCATATAAACCATAATTTATTATTCATGCAAATCTCTGATTTTCAATGGCATCCAAAGGTCTTACATTCTAAAACTATTTGTTTGCTGCTACAAATTATATATCTCTCTTTGATAAAACTAAAGCTCCTCGAGATTTTCATGTTGTTCAAGATTTTCTGCAGAACAGCAATATTGGGTATGCACTACATGAACTAACAAACTTCTCTGCTCAATCTCTCATCAAAATCTGGTCTTCTGTAAAGTTTAATAATGATGGTGACGATAAAGAGCCCATCATCACATTTCAATGCAACGGAAAATTCTCCATCACTCCTGTAGTAGTGAGAACAGCCCTTCATATTCCATAAGTGGTTGTATACGATAATTTTGTTGATGATGATCAAATCAAGGAATTTTTCAGAGAAATAGGCTATGGAGGCAGCCTATCCAAGTTGGGGGGTTTGACAAGGCCGAATCTAAGAAGAGAGTGGAGCTTCTTCTTTGATTGCATAACTAGGGCCTTCACTGCTAAATGCACCAATTTTGATGCTATTCTGCAGCTGTCTCAACAGATTGGGTATTCTCTAACCCACAATTTTCATTTTAATTTTCCTTGTTTGATAATTAGGCAATTAGCTAGTAAAATAGATGATGATGTACATACTATATATTTTGCTAGATTTTTACAATTGATTCTTAGCCATTTATTGCCTAATGTAAATTTTAAGAATGATCAGAGTTTAACTAGTTTTAGCATGAATAAGAGAATTTTTGATGACTTAGCTAGGAAGGATGCAAAGAAAGGTAATCTATCTCCTCTCTTTTATCCCCCATGGATCAGGCTTCTCTTAAATTATAGAATGCCTACCATGTATGGAAGGGATTTTCTTTCCGTGGCTGTGGATCAGAGTTTAGCACCCTATGATTCTAACCTAATCCACCTACCAAACACTGATAACCAAACACTTTTGCAAACCTCTACAGTCTCCCAAAAGACTGTAGTTGTAAAACAAACCTCTCAACAGGGCACAAGCAAAAGGAAGGGCAAATTAGTGAAAGAATCTTCTCCTAATAAAAGGAAATTGATTGATGAAAATACAGATTCTGATGAAAGGTTAGTTTTTCCTGAGAGGAAGATTGTTAACAAGGCTTCTGAAATTCCTCTTGCACCTTTTATGAATCCATTCATAATAAATCCAATGCCTGAAATGAAAAAAAAGGAGAAGATTGGTCAAGACTGCAATCTCTGATGCTGCAAACACTGAAGAGTTAAACTCTGATGCAGTAATAAACTATGATGTCCTAATCTCTGATCAGCCAAAACCTTAAGATTTAAACTCTGAAGATATCCTAAACTCTGAGCCAATATATCCTTTAAACTCTGAGATTATTCGATATTTCAAGTCAAAAGCTGATTGGTGGACAAATGTTGCCCATTATAACTATGAACGTATTAGACGGGGGGCTATTGTTAACAAGATGGTCTGCAAGAAAAATTTGGGGAAGTTGACTCATCTTTGGCTCAAGGCTGAACAAGAGCGACAACACAATTATTTGAAAGATGAGACATATGTCACTCCAGAGGAAGTTGTTCCAGTGACAATCTCTAACTCTCCTATTCATTCCCCTAAGCAAATTATCAAGGAGATATCTTATGAAAGGGTGAGGGAGCTGGCTGAAGAAGTTAGAAAGGAAATAGAGGTAAAGAAATCTCAATCATCTTCAGTCTCTCCAAGTTCAAAGCAGTTTTCAAGAAAGAAGAAAAAGACTGTCTCTTTTGGCCAGGACACACAAGAACCTGCTTCTCAAAAAGTGAGGTAGCAGTCCTTGAAGGGCCAGGCACACAAGAACCTGTTGATCAAAGTTCAACGGCATCCAATGAAGAAGAAGCAGATGAAGCCAGCAGGAATCAGGGGTACAACCCACAAGAACCTTCAACTTAAAGGGTTGAAGAAGTTGTTAAGGCCCCTGCCACACAAGAATCATCCAATCAAAGTTGGATGCATGCACAACTACCATAAATGAAGATTCTGTTATTGTTGATGCTAGTGAGACAAACTCTGAGACAACTTCAATGGCAATCTCTAATGCAATCATGGTGCAACCACTTTCTGCACAGTCAATGGAGACTCCTTCTATATCAACAAATACTCAAGGTATAAACTCTGACTTTTCTTCAAAATTTGCATTCTCTGATAGTATAAGTTCAGATTTTACATTTCATGTTTTAACTGCTGGAATGATCATGAATAGTCCTGAAAAGGATACCCCTATTCATGTGACTACAGACCTCATTTTTAGCCACCTCTTATTTCTGTAGGACACTGTGATTTGAGCTTTTCATGTAATAATGAGGTAAAATGTGTGAAAAATAGAATTAATAATGAGAGGCAGATACTGAATCTGGCAAAAGAAGCGGTAGAATTGAGAAAGAAGTTAGTTACTTCTAGAGAGTAAAATCTAACTATTAAAAGTTATGATAAGTGTGAAGTGAGAAGTAATGAGATTACTTTAAAAAATCAGAATGATTTAGGATGTTCTGTTACTTTTGCAGGTACTCTTTGTATAGTCAATTTATATCCAGGATCTCGTACTTTGTGCTGTCATATGTTATTCATGCTATATGTATCAAATGTTTCAGCATAAGTATTTGTATATATTAATTAATTATAATTTTATTTACTTTTAATTGTTTAATGCTAATATTAATGGAACCACTTAATATGTAGTTTAAGTGATGTAATTCATGTCTTTTACAAAATCCATTAATATTAGTTGTCATTCTTTTGATATTAGTGATGTCACTTAGAATTTCTGCACTAAGTGACAAAAAGATTATTTCAAAAACACTGATATTGAAAGTAATTTACTACATCGCGAGGGGTTGTCAAAGATCATAAATTTTAGCATTAATATTTAAAGGTATTTGATCTCTGATGCAACTAGTACCTCGAGCTTACATACATTCTGCTTGTCATGAGTATTTTCAATATGCTTATGTGATAATTGTTGAGATGTAGTGTAAGAAGTTAAATGCTGTCATTCGGTCAATGTATGTTCAGTGTTTAGCGGATGCTTATGTTTTATGCTTTCGAATTACCATGATCTATATTGCAATATGTGTTTGTTTCAAGCGACAAATGGTAATTGTCTAGCATAATGTAAGTATCTTATGTGCTTGATTATTTTGTAGTAAAATGCATTTTATTACAAAATGATTGAATGATGCTAGTACTTTTGAATGTCTTGTCATTCATATCTTTGATAATTCATTAGTATTAACATATGCTTTTCATTCTTTAGAACTTGAATGCATAAAGAAATTTCTTGTCTATTTCTTGTGAAAAATGTTTTATCTAAATATACATTCATTTGCCAGAGAATGAAAAGCCACTAAAAGTTTTCTTTGAAAGAGAACATTTCTTGAGGATTATCTTTCTATTTCAAAATCATATATCCCCTCTCTCTCTAAATGTTTTGTAATGAAAACTGTTTTCTCTCCACGATTTGTTTAAATAAAGTTACTTGATAACTTGTAACTTAGGTTGCATGGTATCAGGATATTTTATTTGAGTAAATTGTTTTGATCTTGAGGTATCAACTATTGGTAAAACGTTTTTCAAAACTCTTGTTAATGTCTGTTTCACATTGACCTGTAGTATTAAAACAATGGTTGTTTGCTTTGGGATTAGTGCCTTGGACTGTATGACTAAAGCATTCATTCGATTTTTTTATAAATGATTTATGTTTTAAGTCGGAGATAATATCCGATAAGAATGAATTGCAAAACAATTTCTGAAAACATACAGTGAGCAAGATGAAATAGATTTGAGTTATTAATCAAAATGTTTTTGTTAAAAGAGTTGAATTTCAATTGGATATTTGTCTAAGAGAAATTCAAAAGAACACTTTTGTTAATCTGTTAATTTTTTTTTCAAAATTGTGAGTTTATGAAATTTGGCTTAATATTCTTTTACCTATTCTTTATTAATTCCCACATTTTAACTCTGGTGCATTGTTTCTTGAGGACACATTGCTCCAATGCTATATTTCTGAGAAGGAATAGAGAATAAGTTTAATCATACTATACCAAATTTTATATAGCTCTGATCAACTCTATCTATTTAGCCGTAATGGCTTGGCCTTAGTGGCTATAGGGGAAGGTCAAGAAGTTGAATAATCCATCAATTTCTAACCAAGGCCTTAGTACCAAACACTATCATTCTAATTCAAACTTTCAACCCTTGGTGATATAAGGAACTTATATAGATTAGCGGTTGTTAAGGGAGAAACTGCACTTGATGCAGCAAATAAGGATGAAGTCGGAAGTGCACCCACAGCTCTACCTGTCGAGAAGGAAAGAAGTATACAAATTGAGGTATCTGTAGCTCATCTGTATTCTCTCAAAAGGATGCAGAGCTGAAAAGGCAATTCAACCGTTTCTGAATGAACTCTCTCAACAGGGTGATTTCATTGAAAATTCGCTCATCAGCCAGAGCACCTTGTAATGAGTCAAGCACACCAAAAGCATTCACGCTGATGGTAATCCTAAAGTTTTTGCTTCTAAGGGATGTTATAGGACCTAACAGTTCTCTAGCCTCTCTTGGGACTAACAATTGTGAGGACACATTGCAAGAAGTGCACATTGTGAGGTATAGGTAAAACCCCTAAACTTCTTTGTTTACCATTCATGGTGAATGAAGTTGTTGAGCCACCTTCACAGGCGTTTGAGGGAAACTTGGATTTCTTGCCATTTATTAGAATCCTTGTCAACCTTCCTAGGAGGAACAGTCCTAGTTCCCTAACGGGATTTCACATCCGCAGAGCAATCTGTTGATGTTGAGAGGCAATCACTAACAGTTTTCCATGACTGAAAATAGTGAGTTAATTCATCTTCACAGGTGATTGAGAGAGATGTTTGTACACGTCTACTCTCCCAGGAATTCAAATTCTGGAATACATGGATCGCTCAAAACTTAAAGGCATATCACCGTCAACGATCCAGTGCATGGACTTGCATATGGGGAGTCGGTTGATGCTTAAATAGCTGCTAGTACGCATACCACATTCAACGATCCAGTGCATGGATTTGCATATGGGGAGATTGTTGATGCTGAAAGTAGCTGAGCAACAACTCGTAGACTATGATTCAGTTGGTTTACCAATTTGATGAGTCTTTTGAGGATCAGGGTGTTGGGATTTCAGTCACTCCTGGAATGGAGGAGATTCCAATTTCAGAAGGGTTATTCCCCGACGACGAGCCACGTGTGCATGGATTTGCTCATGTGGAGTTGGGTGATGACCTAACTGAAACCCTGTCTGAGATTCCATCTCAGAACCTAGATCTTTAGTGATCGACAACATGCTACAGTCAACGATCCATAATATCTTGGTGAGACTGGCATGGATTTACTTGCAGGTACAAATTGCTATAAATGGAATGAGTGCAAGTAAGGGAGAGAAACACTTGAGTGAAGTGAGGGAGTGATACACTTGAGTGAGAGAAATAGGGAGAGAAATGAGTGGAAAACTTACGCTTGAAAGTGTAAACACCAACAGAACGTAGTAGAAGTGAGGAAACCATATACCAAACACTAACCTTGCTACTATGCTTGAATCCTGTTACTGAATTTTCCAGCTCTGGAATGTTGAAAAGATTCTTTTCTGGAAGACAAGCTGAAGAAGAGTCTAGCTGAAGCTTAGTGGGAATGTCCAAACTATTACCTTTGGGTCTATTAATTCATGTTGTTCTCAATCTCAAAGGGGGAGACATTAATTTTTAGGCCTAAGGAGGATTTTATGTTCAATTGAAAGAGAGTTTCTTATTCGATTGGATGTAGATGATACTTTTATTATTTTAAAGGATATTCTCAACTAAGGGGGAGAATTTGGTGATACAAGAAACGAGATCTCTTGGTGATACAAGAAATGAGATCTGTCAATCCTATCTTGTGGAGGTTACTTAGAGGATATCTAAAGACACAAGGGTGGATTGGAGCTTGCATGAACTAAGGGGGAGAATTAGATAAAATTGAAACCTTAGTGATGCAATGGAGAAATTACTAAGGGGGAGTTTCTTAGTAATTGGTTGGAGCCTAATCCCTAAAGGTGTTGTAGATTTAACTGATTTTTCATCTGAAGTGGAGAAGTTACTTTTTGTCAATTGGGAAGAAGCTACTTGTCGTACTAAGGGGAAGAAGTTATGAAGAATCTTAACATCTTGGTTTGCAATGCTATATCTTATTCTGAAAAGATATCTAAGGGATTTTGCTCTATTTGTTTGAAGATCTGTCCTTGGAACATTCTTAGGAGAGGTTCGGCAGAAGAATTCTTTCTAGCACGATCAATGAATGAAAATGAAGATTTCTTTGAAGAGTATCAACTCAGGGGGAGTTTTTGCTAAGTAGAAGTTTTCTGGGTAAAGAAGAATGTGAAGGAGATTTTCAAGGGGCATCTGAGAAGTGTCCAAGTGTGTTCTATTTCTTATTTCAGTGATAGATGAAGTCAGTGGAATAGTGCAGGGAAGAAAGAAAAATATGTTTCCTGGAAATAGAACATCCTGAAGAAAAAGAAGAAGTGACTTTCATTCCAAGAGAGAACAACCTTAAGGGGAGAATGAGTTGACCTCTTATGGGGAACATAGAGAGCTGTATGTTCTAGTTCGAATTGCAAGATGAACAAGAATGATTGGTCAGAAGTCTTTACTAATGATTTGTTTCTTTATTGAAAGAACCCCATCTTTGAAGAACATTGAAGTGGAGGAAGCTAAAGGAAAATGAAATTCAGAAATTCATCATTCATTTTCAACAACTCAGGAAATCTGGATTTAACTGATTATATCTTTCCAGAACCTTTTGTATATTATTTTCATGTCCAATACTTTAATTATTTCTTGTATGTTAGTTGAGTTATCCTCTAGTAGTTAATTTTATTTAATTGCTTTTGGGGGAGATTGTAAAGGGAAATAGTATTTGATTGCTATTACATAGCAACCAAATAGGGGGAGATTGAAAGGGGAGATAGGAGTGAAGGGAAGTAACTCACTGCACTTTCATGTGTACTAGAAATGCTAAATGTAATCTCTATGTAATGGTTGATGATAACTCAACAATAGAACAGGACATGTAATAATATGCAGGTGCACAGAAATCTTGGATCACAGAGTTCAGTTAAGACAAAGTATCAAAGGATCATCTACAGACTTGAAGCTCACTGGAAGAAGTTCATTAACATGTTCATGCCTCAGTGGAGAATAAAAGATGTTGACATCTATTCAAGGATGTGGAAGCTACAGAAGATTGTCTTAGTCTATGACGATTTTAGTGCATTACAATCGAAGCAACAAGTAAGGTTTGCAAAGAAGAATGTGGAATCATGTTCGGAATCAAGAGCCCCTATCAAGACTAGTCACTTATGAACCAGACCGTTGCATCAAGTGTCAGGACATTGGAGGCAAGCTCTCGTCGGTTAATATGATTTTAATCATTCTAAAGTTGTTGGTTTTCTTGAGTCATGTGGAGGATCAACAAAGGTGGTAAATCAGTGTTGGAGAAATGTCAGCCTAATGGATAAGGGATAGACGGCACAACCTGATTGGATCTTACTAAAGCTTCACAGATTAGAAGGCCAAATACTTGGACGTGGTGGAGTCACGTATACGGGGCCAAGTATTTGGATAAGGAAGTCTACACAAATTGAAGAGTGGAATGGAAATATTTAATTTAATTAAATAAAGTATTTATTTAATTATTTATATATTTTATAAATAAAGACATTCTTTATTTATATTATATATATTTATTTAAATATTACTTTTACATTAAATATTTCCAAAGGCATACTTGGCATATGACTTTGAAGATGAGATTTGAGTGGACAAGAGTAAAAGGTGGAAAAACAAAAAGTAGCACCTTTTTCAATATATAAAGAAGAAACCCAAGTCATCATCTTCAGTAAGAATTCGGATGAAAAAGAAATGGGGAGAGAGAGAGAAAATTATTTTCTCTCTCCCCCCATGGCCGAACTCATACTTTAATATTATGGGGCCATGAATTTCTTTGTCATACCACTCATCTATCTTCTATTGTAAACATTGCTAAATCTTGTTTAGAAGATAGGTTTGATTTTTGTCTCCTAGATCTAGAATTTGTAATATTTTTAGAGGAGCCAAAAATCATTTCTTTGTTGTGTTCTTGAGCTTATGTTCTTGAACTTGTTTGTAGCATCTACCCCACTTCAATGAATATAAAGTTATATTCTTGGATCTTGTTGTGTTGTGTGTTTTGGATGATTTACCGTTCATTATCTTGGTTATTTTAATGGTGTTCTTGAGGTTGAAGAAGATGATGAACAGTACCTGGGTTTGAACCAAAGTAATCTTTATGTTGTCCCAAAAATAATTAAAAGTCATAATTTTAATTTGGGAATCGTATTCACCCCCCCTCTACGATCTCCTGGACCCAACAATTGGTATCAAAGCTACTCGATTGACATACAAATCGATTGGATCTATTTTTATTTTTGAGATTAAAGAGGGTACAATTGGTTCACTGGGCATCCAGAATTCTTTTTGAAGCCCGGAATTTTTCTAAGTACAAAATGTTCTAGATAGCCAAGTAGAACATTTCTATGTAGAAATTCTACTTAGATGTTCGAGATAGCCAAGTAGAACATTTCTATGTAGAAATTCGACTTGATGTTCGAGATAGTGTCTAACTCGAACATTATCTCGAATATTCTACTTAATGTTCTAGATAGAACCTAAGTAGAAATTCTGGAGTTAGAAATATTTTCTAAGTCAGAAGTTCTACTTAATGTTCTACATAGAGCCTAAGTAGAACATTTCTATGTAGAAATTCTACTTAATGTTCTAGATAGAACCTAAGTAGAAATTCTGGAGTTAGAAATATTTTCTAAGTTAGAAGTTCTACTTAATGTTCTACATAGAGTCTAAGTAGAACATTTCTATGTAGAAATTCTACTTAATGTTCTAGATAGAACCTAAGTAGAAATTCTGGAGTTAGAAATATTTTCTAAGTCAGAAGTTCTACTTAATGTTCTAGATAGAGCCTAAGTAGAACATTTCTATGTAGAAATTCTACTTAATGTTCTAGATAGAACCTAAGTAGAAATTCTGGAGTTAGAAATATTTTCTAAGTCAGAAGTTCTACTTAATGTTCTAGATAGAGCCTAAGTAGAACATTTCTATGTAGAAATTCTACTTAATGTTCTAGATAGAACCTAAGTAGAAATTCTGGAGTTAGAAATATTTTCTAAGTCAGAAGTTCTACTTAATGTTCTAGATAGAGCCTAAGTAGAACATTCCTATGTAGAATTTCTACTTGATGTTCTAGATAGAGTCTATGTAGAACATTCCTATGTAGAAGTTTTTTTACTTAGAGAGCAGTTTCAACATGAGATAGAAATTTTTTTTTTAATTTCTTTTCTTAAATTGTTTTTAGTTTAATAATTAATTTAATAATTAAATTTGAATTTAATTATATAAAATATTTTGAAAATAATTTTAAATTTAAATAATTTATTTTTCAAGTTTATCTTACCTCTTGGAAAATATTTTATTTTCTTTTAAATTTTAGAGTCAAATATTTTATATTTTTAATATTCTTAGTTAAGAATTTTATTAATTTGAAAACTAAAATTAATCTTAAAATCCAATTTAATTTCTTTTGAGTTTAATATTCTTAAAAGTATTTTGAGAATTATTTTTGAGGTTTAATAATTTATTTTTCATAAAACTTTAATTATAAATTTTATAAAACTCTTTGGAAAATATTTTTGGATTGAAATAATTTATTTTCATGAACATTTTAAATGTTTTGAGAATTTAGTATTTCTATTTCAAAATTATGTTTTCGAGTTGTTTTATTTTAATTATAATTTAAGCTTGGAAGTTTTAATTATAAATCTCATAAAACTTTTTGGAAAATCATTTTGGTTGAAATAATTTATTTTCAAGAATATCTAAGATGACTTGAAAATTTATTATTTTTATATCAAACTTATATTTTCAATCTGTTTTATTTTAATTATAATTGAAACTGTTTTGGATTATAAATTCTATAAAATTCTTTGGAAATTAATTTTGATTTGAAATAATTTCTTTTTCAGGATTATTTAATATACCTTGAAAATTTTGTTATCTCTATATCAAAACTTTCTTTTCGAATTATTTTATTTTATTTATAATTTGAAATTGAGAAATTTATTATTATTTATCAAAAATGCATTTTCAATTTATTTTGATTATTTAAATTCCTAAAAATTAAATACTTCTGTTTGAATAAAATGTTTTATTAAACGAAACAACAGGAGTTGATTCTTCGTTCGTTGAGGACAAACGAACTGACTGAAGAACATTCTAATAGAGTTGAGACCTGATCTTACCATTGGAGATGTATTTCTACATCGATCTACTCAGTGGATCATTTGGTTATTGAAAGGGGATTAGTTCATTTAGGGAAGAGTCTTCGATCAGTGGTTTTCGAATCAATATCTGAAGAATTTGGGATTTTGAAAAGGAATTCAGTTTAACGGTCAAAGAACCAAAACAACAATTGAAGATTTGGTTAAAGGACATCAGTGGCAGAAATACACAAGGTTTGATTATCACTGACATATGATAATCAAGGGGTTATTGCTACACAACAAAGAAGAGTGATATTCTCAAGCAGAACATGAGACATTCTATGTCGGGGTCTTTAAGCAGAACAATCAGGTATCAGTTTGGGTTGAAGCAGGAACATCATTGGTTATTGAGGTCAAATGCAAGGATACTTCCATGAGTGTCAGTAGAAATTGATTTGGATCAATTGATTATCACTCGAGATGGAATGTTAAGCATCGCACAGGTATACTTTCTAACTAGTTTATACTTGTTTGATTTAATTATAGAGTATTAAGTGATGAACTGCATTATATTATAAGTTTGATGTAATGCATGTCTCACCTTGATTTCTATATAAATTAGATAACTTATGCTAGTTTGTTAGTGTTGCTTGTTTATCAGTATTTGACTTCATGATTAGATCTTGTGTGATTTAATGCTTGCTTTACGATAATTGATCATGTTAACATATAGAGTCTTAGGTATTTGTAGGGGTACATTTACCGGAAAGAGTATTTGTTGCATGCTAAGTGCCTTGATGCTTACATTGTCTATAATCTGTTTATACTCGCATGGTTGTATTAAATGTTATATCTGATCATGTGCTTGTTAAGATGAGTTTGTTTCTAATTTGGGAATTGTCTAGAGGTCAGTATAATAAACCATGAATTAATTTTTTTTAAATTTAAACTGACTCAGGTAATTAGAGATAATATAATGTTAAAGTGAACAACAAAGGTGAATTAGAAGAATTAGGAATCTGAGTAATTGATTCTTCTATGACTACATATATGTACGACATGATTCTTATAGACTGCTAGTCCACCTTAAGTTAGGTTGGGATCACTGAGCTCATAGCCAAGACTACTTGTTGAGGCTGATATAGATGGGGAGTGATCAGTCAGATAAGAATGAACATGTTGAACTTGAATGCTTTGTTGTTAACTATGTTTAGAAATATCTCTAACCCTTGGACTCAATCAAAATTGAGGACCACGTGTCTTAATCATTTGTGAATGCAGAGTATCTTTCAACATGTACAAGTTATATATCTCTGACATTTTCATGTTCGAGGCATGTAACCACTTTTGCTTTGGTATTCAAATGGTTAAGCAAGGTTACCTATTTTTCTTGAATGATCTAAAGCACAATATTAAGGAAGACCTAGGGAATTCTTTGCGAAGGGTTTCCTAATATCAGTTCGAGGATGAACAGTATTGATCGGGGTCAAGAGAAATAGAAGCTCACTCTACTGGAAGTGAGGTTACTGCTGACACGAAATGTAATGCTTATGATGAAGTCAACTATTCGTTGAAGTTTATCAGAATGGAGTTAGCTGTAACAACAAGTGATGCTCTCACACTTGGTTTATCAACTAATACTTGGTTTATCAAGATAACAGATTCGACGGTAAAGATGAAGTTGGTGAGAAAGGACAACTTCTAATGAAATTCTTTTAAGAAGGACATTAGTGAAGTATGTCAGTTGAAGGGAAGTCAAGTCAAAGGCTACCCTGTTTAGTTTTGGTGTTTGTTCATGCATTCGATAGATGAAGCATCTCAGTGATTAATCACATTCAAAGGATTAGGCAGATTGCTGTAAGAACACTTTGAGGGCAGGTAATGGAATTTGTTGACGAATGAAATTCTATGTTATGTCTGCACTGAAAGGAGTATTCTAGAGTAAAGTTCAGTTTTCGGACTTCATGACCAAATGGAGGAGTTGATAGGGAAATCCAGACCTTGAGTGAAATTACAAGGATAATGGATAGAGTTAAGGTTTCCTATTCACTACGGCTGAATCAGTTGACACAGCAAGTCTAATCAGCAAAAGTAAAGAGAAGACATCAAGTAAGATTAATCATGTCTGAAGTCACATGGTGTGATGGAAGGCTATCTTATTTGGAGTTAAGAGCTTACACAGAGTCTGTGATTGATTTAAGATGATCTAGATGCAGTGAACAACATCATCAAGCTCCCTAGCATTCGTTTGATTTTAGCTTTGAATTTCTAAAGGTTGACATCCTGTTTAGGGCTCAAGATCATATGACACCAGATGAAGAAAAGATGCAAGCAGCATCACAGGGGGAGCATCAGTAAGTTGGATCAACTAGTCGTGTTTGATGTTCAAAGGCTAGCAGTGCTCATTGAGTAAGAGTTGAGATTCTTAGGAGCACTGAGTGATCCAGATTGAGTGATTGCATATTAGAAAGGAAATTGTCAATTTAAAAATAATGCAAGATGATCTCAATCATATTTGAAGAAGACTACTCTACCCACTGAATATCTAAGGAAACATTAAGGACACATCTGTCATGACAAAGGGTTTTGTGTAACAACATTTCCTAGAGTCAGTTCTTGATGAATCTGGGTAGTAGAGTAGTGATTGGTCGTGCATGTATAACTGTATTTCATTGGTTTTTCTGAGTGAATTCAATGAAGACTGAAAATGCACTAACTAATCAAGATTGAGTAGGGTTCGAATCAAGGAACTAACTCAATTGAACCAGAGGCAGATACACTTAGCGCAAGGAATCAATCCACATGAAGACTTGGTATTGATACAGAAGCTGAAGGGTAGTTCAGAGTTTTTTTTAGGTTCTACTCTGCTAGTGTCAAGACTACTGGTTTCTAGAGTGCTGAGTTTAGTGAAGCTGCTGCCAAGACCAATATCTACAAGGAAATATTTGGGTGTTGAAGGTAATGCAGTTTCCGTCTGGATGAGCGTGGTATTGTTTCGAGGAACAATGTTAACTGGTAGCTGAAAAGTTATTCCTGTCCAAAAGGAGTAAACGTTCAATCTCGAAAGGAGTAAATGTTCGATCTCTAGGGAAAAGAGGAGTAATTGTTCATTCAACGATCATACACCAGTAAAAGCTCTATTGACTAAGGTATGTCACTCTAGTCTAATATTGATTTATTTAAACATAATGTTTATAGAGAGTGTTCATGCTATTTAGATGTCTACGATCTCTAGGAACTGATTAATGTTTGGCGTGTGACCACCCGGGACTCAATATTTTCATTATGAGATTACCTATGATCACTCGGGACCTAGGGACCTAACATTGTAGCATCTCTTTGTATAGTCAATTTATATCCAGGATCTCGTACTTTGTGCTGTCATATGTTATTCATGCTATATGTATCAAATGTTTCAGCATAAGTATTTGTATATATTAATTAATTATAATTTTATTTACTTTTAATTGTTTAATGCTAATATTAATGGAACCACTTAATATGTAGTTTAAGTGATGTAATTCATGTCTTTTACAAAATCCATTAATATTAGTTGTCATTCTTTTGATATTAGTGATGTCACTTAGAATTTCTGCACTAAGTGACAAAAAGATTATTTCAAAAACACTGATATTGAAAGTAATTTACTACATCGCGAGGGGTTGTCAAAGATCATAAATTTTAGCATTAATATTTAAAGGTATTTGATCTCTGATGCAACTAGTACCTCGAGCTTACATACATTCTGCTTGTCATGAGTATTTTCAATATGCTTATGTGATAATTGTTGAGATGTAGTGTAAGAAGTTAAATGCTGTCATTCGGTCAATGTATGTTCAGTGTTTAGCGGATGCTTATGTTTTATGCTTTCGAATTACCATGATCTATATTGCAATATGTGTTTGTTTCAAGCGACAAATGGTAATTGTCTAGCATAATGTAAGTATCTTATGTGCTTGATTGTTTTGTAGTAAAATGCATTTTATTACAAAATGATTGAATGATGCTAGTACTTTTGAATGTCTTGTCATTCATATCTTTGATAATTCATTAGTATTAACATATGCTTTTCATTCTTTAGAACTTGAATGCATAAAGAAATTTCTTGTCTATTTCTTGTGAAAAATGTTTTATCTAAATATACATTCATTTGCCAGAGAATGAAAAGCCACTAAAAGTTTTCTTTGAAAGAGAACATTTCTTGAGGATTATCTTTCTATTTCAAAATCATATATCCCCTCTCTCTCTAAATGTTTTGTAATGAAAACTGTTTTCTCTCCACGATTTGTTTAAATAAAGTTACTTGATAACTTGTAACTTAGGTTGCATGGTATCAGGATATTTTATTTGAGTAAATTGTTTTGATCTTGAGGTATCAACTATTGGTAAAACGTTTTTCAAAACTCTTGTTAATGTCTGTTTCACATTGACCTGTAGTATTAAAACAATGGTTGTTTGCTTTGGGATTAGTGCCTTGGACTGTATGACTAAAGCATTCATTCGATTTTTTTATAAATGATTTATGTTTTAAGTCGGAGATAATATCCGATAAGAATGAATTGCAAAACAATTTCTGAAAACATACAGTGAGCAAGATGAAATAGATTTGAGTTATTAATCAAAATGTTTTTGTTAAAAGAGTTGAATTTCAATTGGATATTTGTCTAAGAGAAATTCAAAAGAACACTTTTGTTAATCTGTTAATTTTTTTTTCAAAATTGTGAGTTTATGAAATTTGGCTTAATATTCTTTTACCTATTCTTTATTAATTCCCACATTTTAACTCTGGTGCATTGTTTCTTGAGGACACATTGCTCCAATGCTATATTTCTGAGAAGGAATAGAGAATAAGTTTAATCATACTATACCAAATTTTATATAGCTCTGATCAACTCTATCTATTTAGCCGTAATGGCTTGGCCTTAGTGGCTATAGGGGAAGGTCAAGAAGTTGAATAATCCATCAATTTCTAACCAAGGCCTTAGTACCAAACACTATCATTCTAATTCAAACTTTCAACCCTTGGTGATATAAGGAACTTATATAGATTAGCGGTTGTTAAGGGAGAAACTGCACTTGATGCAGCAAATAAGGATGAAGTCGGAAGTGCACCCACAGCTCTACCTCTCGAGAAGGAAAGAAGTATACAAATTGAGGTATCTGTAGCTCATCTGTATTCTCTCAAAAGGATGCAGAGCTGAAAAGGCAATTCAACCGTTTCTGAATGAACTCTCTCAACAGGGTGATTTCATTGAAAATTCGCTCATCAGCCAGAGCACCTTGTAATGAGTCAAGCACACCAAAAGCATTCACGCTGATGGTAATCCTAAAGTTTTTGCTTCTAAGGGATGTTATAGGACCTAACAGTTCTCTAGCCTCTCTTGGGACTAACAATTGTGAGGACACATTGCAAGAAGTGCACATTGTGAGGTATAGGTAAAACCCCTAAACTTCTTTGTTTACCATTCATGGTGAATGAAGTTGTTGAGCCACCTTCACAGGCGTTTGAGGGAAACTTGGATTTCTTGCCATTTATTAGAATCCTTGTCAACCTTCCTAGGAGGAACAGTCCTAGTTCCCTAACGGGATTTCACATCCGCAGAGCAATCTGTTGATGTTGAGAGGCAATCACTAACAGTTTTCCATGACTGAAAATAGTGAGTTAATTCATCTTCACAGGTGATTGAGAGAGATGTTTGTACATGTCTACTCTCCCAGGAATTCAAATTCTGGAATACATGGATCGCTCAAAACTTAAAGGCATATCACCGTCAACGATCCAGTGCATGGACTTGCATATGGGGAGTCGGTTGATGCTTAAATAGCTGCTAGTACGCATACCACATTCAACGATCCAGTGCATGGATTTGCATATGGGGAGATTGTTGATGCTGAAAGTAGCTGAGCAACAACTCGTAGACTATGATTCAGTTGGTTTACCAATTTGATGAGTCTTTTGAGGATCAGGGTGTTGGGATTTCAGTCACTCCTGGAATGGAGGAGATTCCAATTTCAGAAGGGTTATTCCCCGACGACGAGCCACGTGTGCATGGATTTGCTCATGTGGAGTTGGGTGATGACCTAACTGAAACCCTGTCTGAGATTCCATCTCAGAACCTAGATCTTTAGTGATCGACAACATGCTACAGTCAACGATCCATAATATCTTGGTGAGACTGGCATGGATTTACTTGCAGGTACAAATTGCTATAAATGGAATGAGTGCAAGTAAGGGAGAGAAACACTTGAGTGAAGTGAGGGAGTGATACACTTGAGTGAGAGAAATAGGGAGAGAAATGAGTGGAAAACTTACGCTTGAAAGTGTAAACACCAACAGAACGTAGTAGAAGTGAGGAAACCATATACCAAACACTAACCTTGCTACTATGCTTGAATCCTGTTACTGAATTTTCCAGCTCTGGAATGTTGAAAAGATTCTTTTCTGGAAGACAAGCTGAAGAAGAGTCTAGCTGAAGCTTAGTGGGAATGTCCAAACTATTACCTTTGGGTCTATTAATTCATGTTGTTCTCAATCTCAAAGGGGGAGACATTAATTTTTAGGCCTAAGGAGGATTTTATGTTCAATTGAAAGAGAGTTTCTTATTCGATTGGATGTAGATGATACTTTTATTATTTTAAAGGATATTCTCAACTAAGGGGGAGAATTTGGTGATACAAGAAACGAGATCTCTTGGTGATACAAGAAATGAGATCTGTCAATCCTATCTTGTGGAGGTTACTTAGAGGATATCTAAAGACACAAGGGTGGATTGGAGCTTGCATGAACTAAGGGGGAGAATTAGATAAAATTGAAACCTTAGTGATGCAATGGAGAAATTACTAAGGGGGAGTTTCTTAGTAATTGGTTGGAGCCTAATCCCTAAAGGTGTTGTAGATTTAACTGATTTTTCATCTGAAGTGGAGAAGTTACTTTTTGTCAATTAGGAAGAAGCTACTTGTCGTACTAAGGGGAAGAAGTTATGAAGAATCTTAACATCTTGGTTTGCAATGCTATATCTTATTCTGAAAAGATATCTAAGGGATTTTGCTCTATTTGTTTGAAGATCTGTCCTTGGAACATTCTTAGGAGAGGTTCGGCAGAAGAATTCTTTCTAGCACGATCAATGAATGAAAATGAAGATTTCTTTGAAGAGTATCAACTCAGGGGGAGTTTTTGCTAAGTAGAAGTTTTCTGGGTAAAGAAGAATGTGAAGGAGATTTTCAAGGGGCATCTGAGAAGTGTCCAAGTGTGTTCTATTTCTTATTTCAGTGATAGATGAAGTCAGTGGAATAGTGCAGGGAAGAAAGAAAAATATGTTTCCTGGAAATAGAACATCCTGAAGAAAAAGAAGAAGTGACTTTCATTCCAAGAGAGAACAACCTTAAGGGGAGAATGAGTTGACCTCTTATGGGGAACATAGAGAGCTGTATGTTCTAGTTCGAATTGCAAGATGAACAAGAATGATTGGTCAGAAGTCTTTACTAATGATTTGTTTCTTTATTGAAAGAACCCCATCTTTGAAGAACATTGAAGTGGAGGAAGCTAAAGGAAAATGAAATTCAGAAATTCATCATTCATTTTCAACAACTCAGGAAATCTGGATTTAACTGATTATATCTTTCCAGAACCTTTTGTATATTATTTTCATGTCCAATACTTTAATTATTTCTTGTATGTTAGTTGAGTTATCCTCTAGTAGTTAATTTTATTTAATTGCTTTTGGGGGAGATTGTAAAGGGAAATAGTATTTGATTGCTATTACATAGCAACCAAATAGGGGGAGATTGAAAGGGGAGATAGGAGTGAAGGGAAGTAACTCACTGCACTTTCATGTGTACTAGAAATGCTAAATGTAATCTCTATGTAATGGTTGATGATAACTCAACAATAGAACAGGACATGTAATAATATGCAGGTGCACAGAAATCTTGGATCACAGAGTTCAGTTAAGACAAAGTATCAAAGGATCATCTACAGACTTGAAGCTCACTGGAAGAAGTTCATTAACATGTTCATGCCTCAGTGGAGAATAAAAGATGTTGACATCTATTCAAGGATGTGGAAGCTACAGAAGATTGTCTTAGTCTATGACGATTTTAGTGCATTACAATCGAAGCAACAAGTAAGGTTTGCAAAGAAGAATGTGGAATCATGTTCGGAATCAAGAGCCCCTATCAAGACAAGTCACTTATGAACCAGACCGTTGCATCAAGTGTCAGGACATTGGAGGCAAGCTCTCGTCGGTTAATATGATTTTAATCATTCTAAAGTTGTTGGTTTTCTTGAGTCATGTGGAGGATCAACAAAGGTGGTAAATCAGTGTTGGAGAAATGTCAGCCTAATGGATAAGGGATAGACGGCACAACCTGATTGGATCTTACTAAAGCTTCACAGATTAGAAGGCCAAATACTTGGACGTGGTGGAGTCACGTATACGGGGCCAAGTATTTGGATAAGGAAGTCTACACAAATTGAAGAGTGGAATGGAAATATTTAATTTAATTAAATAAAGTATTTATTTAATTATTTATATATTTTATAAATAAAGACATTCTTTATTTATATTATATATATTTATTTAAATATTACTTTTACATTAAATATTTCCAAAGGCATACTTGGCACATGACTTTGAAGATGAGATTTGAGTGGACAAGAGTAAAAGGTGGAAAAACAAAAAGTAGCACCTTTTTCAATATATAAAGAAGAAACCCAAGTCATCATCTTCAGTAAGAATTCGGATGAAAAAGAAATGGGGAGAGAGAGAGAAAATTATTTTCTCTCTCCCCCCATGGCCGAACTCATACTTTAATATTATGGGGCCATGAATTTCTTTGTCATACCACTCATCTATCTTCTATTGTAAACATTGCTAAATCTTGTTTAGAAGATAGGTTTGATTTTTGTCTCCTAGATCTAGAATTTGTAATATTTTTAGAGGAGCCAAAAATCATTTCTTTGTTGTGTTCTTGAGCTTATGTTCTTGAACTTGTTTGTAGCATCTACCCCACTTCAATGAATATAAAGTTATATTCTTGGATCTTGTTGTGTTGTGTGTTTTGGATGATTTACCGTTCATTATCTTGGTTATTTTAATGGTGTTCTTGAGGTTGAAGAAGATGATGAACAGTACCTGGGTTTGAACCAAAGTAATCTTTATGTTGTCCCAAAAATAATTAAAAGTCATAATTTTAATTTGGGAATCGTATTCACCCCCCCTCTACGATCTCCTGGACCCAACACCATCCTTAATCTTTCATGAGCATCATGTGAATTGACAGGCCACCTTTTTGAGTTGTACCTTTGTGTGTAGGGGATTGACAGATCTGTGACTTCTTCATCAACAAAAATTGGCTCATCAGAGTCTGTGTCCACCCCATTAGAATTTGTGACTTGGTCAGAGTTTGGCAAAACATCAGAGTTTGCAGTGACAGATAAACTCTGAGTACTTGCAAAAGTAACAGAACATCCTAAATCACTCTGATTTTTTAAAGTAATCTCATTACTTCACACTTATCATAACTTTTAATAATTAGATTTTGCTCACTAAAAGTAACTAACTTCTTTCTCAATTCTACCTCTCCTTTTGCCAGATTCAGTATCTACCTCTCATTACTAATTCTGTTTTTCACACATTTTACCTCATTCTTACATTAAAGGTTCAAATCACAGTGTCCTACAGAAATAAGATGTGGCTGAGAAAGGAGGTCTGTAGTCACATGAATAGGGGTATCCTTTTCAGGACTATTCATGATCATTCTAGCAGTTAAAACAAGAAATGTAAAATCTGAACTTATACTATCAGGTAATGCAAATTCTGAATAAAAGTCAGAATTTATACCTCGAGTATTTGTTGATGTAGAAGGAGTTGTTAGGAAATAAATACTGATATTGTCAGAGAATAAGGATCAGAGTTTATGCTGATGTCATCATAGAACGAGGAAGCTGTCGGTCAGAGTTTACTATATCAGAGAATACTCAATCAGAGTTTACTCTATTAGAAAATACTCAATCAGAGTTTACTCTAACAGAGAATGCTCAAATCAGAGAATAAACAACCGACAGAGTTTATCAATCAGAGTTTGTGAAGAAGCAATCAAATCAAAGTATGATTAAGATAGTGAAGAAGGAATCCAAATACAAGTCTATTACCTTATTGAAGCTATTCTTTTCATAATCTGTTTTGTAATTGAATTGTAACCGTATCTATATAAACACATAAATAGGTTAACATTAGATGTAACTTTCAAGTCTTATTTTTCATAACCTAGCAGCTCTTGAGAACAAAAAATTTCTTGAGAGAGTTTTGTATTCCATTCATTATCATCAATACAAAACTGTGTTTATTTTTACATACTTGTGTTCATATTCGATTATTAGGTACTATTACATTCAACCCCCCTTCTGTAATAGATTATCTTTCTAGGCAAACAGATACACTAATTAATATTAATAAAATATTTATTTCACCCCTCTTTTAACTACTAATAAATAATATTATTAATTATTTTATATCTACATTACAAGATTTTTAATGCATCATTTCCTAATATTTTAAACAGAATTGAATAATTATAAGACTTCTCAACATCATATTATCAATTAATACTTGTAACAGAGTCAAAACTACCCGTTAAATAAGATTTGTTTAAATGTATTTAAACAATTTTAATTTCTTTATTTCTTTATTTTATAAATATTTACTTCATCTCATACCTAATACCTAATATTATTATTATTTAAACAAATAATTGAGTTCAAGCCAATAAATTTTATATCTAAATTTAAAATATTTATAATATATCTCAATTGTTTAAATATATTTAAATAATTTTAATTTATTTTTTAAATATTTACTTCATCTCATAGTTAATGTCTAATATTATTATTTTTAAAAAAATTGAGTTCCAACTAATACATACATAAATGACTGAAGTATAAGATAAATGAAGGCAATACAACCTTTTCACCCTCTATAATTTTTATATTATTTCAAATTTTTTAAAATGTTTATAATTAATACTTAATATTATTTTTATTATTTAAATAAAATATTGAGTTCAAACTAATAAGCACATAAACGACTAAAGTATAATATAATTAGAAATTATATTATAAGTTTTTCTTCAAACTCGAGAGTACACTAACGAAACGAGTTTCACTCTTTAATTTTTTGACTTAGGAGCAAATTATTGGGTTTAAGTATCAAATTAGTTACTTCAATGAAACCATAATATCACTTTTGTAACTCATCTCGACGTCTCATTTACATCAGTTAAGTTGGTATAAATATCATATATGTAAGTGGTAACCCTAAATGATTGCTAATGATACATTTTCGAGTTTTGCATATTTGTTTTACATGCTATTATAATCAAATGAAAAGTCATCAATTCGATTAGTTAGGGAATTTTTTTTCAAATTTTATGAAATTCATTTATTATTCATTTATTAATTTTCTAAATTTTTTTCTTTTGATTTATCATTAAAAAATTAATATAGTAAAATTCATTTTATTTGCAAACCAAAATCCATAAATACAAATTTCTACCTAGTATGACTTTTAGTAATTTATTCAAATTTTATTAATTTTGAAAATTATTTATACTTATTCTCTCTAATATAAAAATTATTAATATAAGATTTATATCAAATTAAATAATACACCGTTCAACAGTTTAATATTGGTCCCCCAAAACCGTTCCTTTGATTTATTTTCTTATACATCCCTTTGTTATGTAAATTCCTTTATTTGTCACACATAAATAAAATTCAGTATTTCGTCGTCTCCATAAAATCTTGTCGTTACATTTCGATTCCACTCTGTAATTCAGTATTTCGAAGCCGGTAAAGTAAGAGTAAGGAAGCACCATCATTAATGGACAGCTCTTGAATCTCGCAAATTTCTTTCCATTTCGATTCAATACTGCAAGTGATCACCTTTACCTTTTTCTTTTCAACCATATTTTTATTTTGTTTGTTCAAATAATTAGGTTTTATATGTTCTAAATAACCTGTTATGTACTTGCTTTATTCATTTTTCGAGTACTAATAGGAACCTTCCCCCTCGTGATTTTTCTTTCTTGAATAATTAGGCTTATAGCCTTGGAAATTAATATGGGTGTAACCCATGATCTGTGACGACTTTACCACTTGGGTTATCCAAATTGCTCTCCCTCTTGTGATTAGTTTTACCGGAATTGAATGTATTTTGCTCTTTTCGTAAAATGATGCACTTGGTAGTATGCTGAGTCATTACTGATTTACATTTTCTATGATAATATTTTTTTGCTATAGTTGTTTCATTTGTGTAGTTGTTGTATGTATTCTGAAGGAAAAATATATGGTTTTTGATACATGTGTTGGATTACAAGGTTTAATTGGATCGTATCTTTAACAAAATGTATAACTATGTGTGCATAATATAATGTCAGCTTTCATTTTAACTGAGTGTATTAGATGTTGGTAATTGGTATCTGCCGCTGGGATTAGTGTGATGTCATTTTGGTTTTTATCAGCTGCTTGTTAGGAAAAGAGAACTTTGAGGAACTGACCTCGATTGCGTTGGTCATGGCTGGGTTGGAAGAGTTAAAAAAGAAGCTTGTACCGTTGTTTGATGCTGAAAAGGGCTTCTCATCTGGATCAACTTTGGACCCTTCTGATTCTTATATGGTACATTTCTTCCTGGAAGGAATATTGTAGCATGCATAATGAACTTTTCTAAATGAAGAAAATGTGTTTGTGCAGCTCTCGGATGGTGGAACTGTTAACTTACTAAGTCGGTCTTATGGTGTCTACAACATTAATGAGCTTGGACTACAAAAGTGCACTTCACGGTCAGTGGACGACTCAGAGCAAGGTGAAAAGACATATAAGTGTGCTTCCCATGAGATGAGGGTTTTTGGAGCCATCGGTAGTGGTGCAAGCAGTGTTGTTCAGAGAGCTATTCATATACCGATGCATAGGATTATTGCCTTGAAGAAGATTAACATATTTGAAAAGGTATGCATATTTTATGCATCTTCCTTTTTTCTACCAATTCACCATGCAGCTTAAATGATGATTCTGTTTACGTACCCTTTTATATAATTTTGTGAGCGATAAAGATAGAAATTTGCTATTGCTATTAGAGTGGAACCAAGACAAAGCAAAAACTAGAGCACAAATATGCAAGGCAATACTCCTGTCCATTTAGTTGGATGCCTAAATTTTCTATCGCCAACAAATAACTTATTCAACTGATTTAATTTTGAAAAATTAAGAAAAGGTTAAGAATTGGATTGTCAATTCAACTGAACCGACCGTTTATTGTTAAAGTAAAATCATCTAGCTTGGCATCCCTATTGGCTTATTTATAACCAGTACGTTCTTTAGGTTTTTTGTTTTGAAGAAAGGAATTTGAAAGTCAAAATAATGTCATTCCCATCTATAGTTTATAAGGAAGGTCATACACCAACATATCTGTGTTATCTAATGGTATTGTATATTTTATAGCAGTTGCTAAAATTGTAAACTATGGTTTTTGGAAAGCAGTATAATTGCATAAATAATATCTTTGGTATCTTTTTTTTCCCAATTTTATGCATAAAAGAGAAACTGTCATCAGATATCCTCTATGAATGGCAGATTGCAAATGTACTTTTTCACATATATGTCCACATAATGCATTTGGGTGAAGTATTATCCTTCGGTTTCTCTCCAATCCTTTATCCTCAAAGAATGTCTTTAATAAATACATCTTGAGTATACACTAGGAAGAAAAGAACAAGTACTAAAACAATATCACTCTTTAAATCCCCCTAAAGATGTTAAAACTATTCTGGGATTGGGGTGCCATTTAGTGCAACTTTTATACATCTGAGGATGGATACATTTCACACTACTGTAATCTCTTCTGTGAATTTAGCTAAATGTATTGTATTCAGTAATTTGTACAAATATGTTATCAGGAGAAAAGGCAACAGCTTCTGACTGAAATAAGAACATTATGTGAGGCACCATGTTATCAGGGTCTTGTTGAATTTTATGGAGCATTTTATACTCCCGACTCTGGACAAATCAGCATAGCATTAGAATATATGGATGGGGGGTCCCTTGCAGATATTATTCGAGTGCGCAAACAGATACCAGAAGAAGTCCTTTCTTTAATGGTTAAAAAGCTCTTGCATGTAAGCATCCTACCTTCAGTTTCACTTGTATATTCTTTTAACATACGTGCTGTATATTCTTCTTCAGTATTTTTCATATTGTACTTAAATTAGCAGGGGCTTAGTTACCTGCACGGAGTTAGACACCTAGTTCACAGAGACATAAAGCCAGCAAATTTGCTAGTAAATCTAAAGGGGGAGCCAAAGATAACAGATTTTGGGATAAGTGCTGGTTTAGAAAATTCGATGGCCATGGTTAGTGACAGCTACATTACACCATTCACTTACCTCTTTGTATCATGGATGATATTTTTTTCTTTGTTTCCCACAATTTGTGGAGCATTAAATTTTAGCTCTTAACTGCAAAATATTTAATACTTCATTTTAAATGTGTTGTATCACAGTGTGCCACTTTTGTTGGAACTGTTACATACATGTCACCTGAGAGAATTCGAAACGAAAATTATTCATATCCAGCTGATATTTGGAGCCTTGGTCTTGCACTTTTTGAGTGTGGTACTGGAGAATTTCCCTATACAGCTACTGAAGGACCAGTTAATCTCATGTTGCAGGTACAGTTGATGTTATATAAGGGATACATTCTGTTGTTGAATTGATATTCCCTGGAAATTGTGCATGTTATTATGTCATATCTCAATTCAGAGCATCAAGATTTTCAACTATTTTTCTTGCGGCAACATGAAACATATACCATACTGTTGTCATTTCTGGTATTGTTTCTATGTTAGTGCACTGCAATCATTTTTCTTATCCAGTTTCCATCAGTCATATCCAAGATATTTTTGTTCACTTTTGTGCTTAAATAAAGACCTATTCTGTGGACTGGAAGTAATGTTGTGGTGGGTTGACTTTTACTGCCTACTCAGCATCATATTATATGCTGCTTGGCAAGGTAGAAATGTAAAAAGAGTATTTACAGTGTCTACAGTTTCCGTTGGTTGGTTTACTGATAAATTCACCACGCACAAAAATCCAACGTAGCTTAAAAAAATTTACAATCATGAATCCAGTCTAAAAATGGCGGTGTTATCTCCTTTTTCCAGTATTTCTGTGGATTGAGTTACGACTCATTCCAATTACGTTAAATACAGTTTTACTTATATGTTTAAGCTAATTATATCTTTTGGTTTGACTTTCTTTTTCATCTGATTTGTTTTTACCTATAATCAATTTTTGGTTCATTGGTACAGATCCTCGAGGATCCGTCCCCGTCACCACCAAACGACATTTTTACGCCAGAATTTTGTTCATTTATTGATGCTTGCCTGCAGAAAGATGCAGAGGCAAGGCCAACAGCGGAACAGGTAAAAGAAAGGCAGTTATAGATGTAAATATTCAATGCTTATATATGTGTATGTCTATATATATATATATATGGTGTATATGGCGGTGCAACAATATCTAAACAGATTTTCTGATAAAGTGGTACGTGAAATGTATTTTAAGTCGGACTAACTAAGAGTTTATATAAGATATTGTATATTTTTTATGTCTAGTAATAAGCTGGTATTGAAAATAATGCATCGTGCATTGGTGACTAGTTGGAGATTCAGAATTTCTTGCAAGGAATCTAGGAAATTTTGTTTTTAGAAAACATATGTACCTAGTTATTGAGCCAATATGTATGTCAACCCCGGAAGGTAGAAGTATAGCTACTAGCTAGGCATAAAACAATTCAGAAGTTAACCTTCCATCATCTTGGAAAGTTTCTTAAGATAAAGCTTCTCTTCATCCTTTCTATATGGAAATCTTATATGAAGTTGTTTACACTGCATTTTGTGAGCTTTTTTATCTTCTATCTCATTAGTCATAAGGTAAGGAAAGTAGCTGCTAAGAAACTCGTTGGCCTTACTAATTAATCGTTAACACGTTTGTTTATTTATATAGTAGATGACATGTACTTTCATATTGAAGTTGTGGCTTCTTCGGGCACAGATAATAATCTTTTTTCGTTTACATTTACTGTTATGGGTATAATATTACAAGAGAAGGGAACTGTTGTATTTTGGTTTGCACATGTTTTTCGTAACAATAATTGAATATATCGATATTATTGTATGTGTCAGATACTCGGGTCTTTTTCTGTTAATGTTTTATATGAATATTAGTGTCCCATAATATATATGGCATAATAATATCAATTTAATGCTCTCTCTCTATTCCTTTCGTAACAGCTCCTTTCACACCCATTTGTTAGAAAGCATGATGATGCCAGTGTGGATTTAGCAGTTTTTGTCCGTGGCATCTTTGATCCAACACAGAGGATGAAAGATCTGGCAGATGTAAGTTACATCCTTTTCACTATAGATTGCCAACAAAATTTTATAAGAGTTGAATATGCTCCACCTGTATTATCAGGTTGCTTATACCAGGGACTGCATAAAATATAAGATATACCATCATCTGTCTCTGTAGCATATCAGGTTGCTTATACTAGTGACTGATTAAACCATTAGATATGCCGCCAACTGTCTCTGTAGTTACTCTTTACTGTTTATGTGATTGCAGATGCTGACAATGCACTATTATTTACTATTTGACGGACTTGATGAACTTTGGCAACATACAAAGACCCTATATACTAAAAGTTCAGTTTTCAGGTAAAATTTTGAGGAATCCATACTAATGATTTGGCATTGCATAATGTGATTGTTTACAAAAATTTCACTGTGAAAGATTGTCTTTCTTAAGTTGGATGTAATACTTCTGAGACTAGTCATTTGGGCTGTTTACTTTCATCATCTTTTTCTGTTTACTAATATGCATCAGTTTCTCTGGGAAAGAATCTATTGGTCCAAATGATATCTTCAAGGCTTTGTCTAGCATCCGGAGTACATTAGCTGGGGACTGGCCTCCTGAAAAGCTAGTGCACATCGTTGAGAAACTACAGTGTCGCGCTCATGGTAAAGATGGAGTCGCAATTCGTGTGTCAGGATCTTTTATCATTGGGAACCAGTTCCTGATCTGTGGTGATGGTATACAAGTTGAAGGCGTGCCAAATTTTAAAGATCTGTCTATTGATATACCTAGCCAGCGAATGGGAACA
This sequence comes from Oenanthe sinensis, assembly GCA_028671895.1. Classification (NCBI taxonomy): domain Eukaryota; kingdom Viridiplantae; phylum Streptophyta; class Magnoliopsida; order Apiales; family Apiaceae; genus Oenanthe; species Oenanthe sinensis. The sequence continues at coordinate 28,229,868 of CM053806.1, forward strand.
TTTCAAGAACAGTTTATAGTGGAAGCAGGGGATGTAATTGGCTGCTACTTCATAGCTAAACAAGACCTGTATATCATTCAGTAGCAACTCCCTCCAAGGTCAGTTTATTTCTTCTAGCTGTCGCCACTCCTTGTACATCCTTATTCACCAGAGGTGATGCAGGACATGCCGTTGACCATAAAGAACTACAATAGAAATATAAACGTGTATCAATATTTTTGTGAACTACTAAAGTCCAATCATTTACGATATATATTATGTATATGTATATTTGTGTGCGTTACCGTGCACTGGTACTCAGACGTGCCCGTAAGGGCAGGAAACATGCAAATATTTACATTTTTTAGAAGTCCTACATACAGAGGAAAGGGCTCTTTTGACAATTTAGGATTAAAATGCCCAAAAGAGTGCTACTGAAAGAGGACCATCTCTAGCACTACTAAACGTCAACAGAATTTATGTTTGGCAAATATACAGAAGAATCCGCATGTGTGGTAGACTGGTAGGTTACGGGGTCAACTCACAACGGTGCTTTCAGTTTTTCTATGAGAACAAACATAAGTGATATACTTTAATAACAAATTGTATGCTTAGTTCGCTGGTGAAGACGATCAATATAGAGCAGTAGCATGTGGATTCAAATCCCCATGGGTTCTTGATTTTTGCAAGGCAGTTTGCCCGAACAAAAGATATATTTTCCACCTCTAACCAGGCGGGATTTTTTTTTACAAAATGCAGCTTTTCTTTTGAACGGACTGTTGAGCGCTATTCAACTTCACTTCTACAACTCTTAAAGAGCCCAATCAGAGATGCCTATGTTTCAGTTTGATCTCGTGACCTTGGGGGTTCCACTTGAATAATATACATACATGCGCAAGTGAGAGTTGCTCTATTGTAATTGTTGTAAAGAATAACTCCTGTGCTAGCAGAATGATAAGATTACTTAATTTTACCCTCTCTTGAGTGAGAACATATTTACATAGGGCAATCCCTTTTTAAGTCCAATGTACTGGAAAACTGATAGAGAACTAGATAATTGATAGTATGTTTTAATAAATATATTTCTTATGGAAATTTAATTTATCGGTTAGTATCTGTATATGTACATACATGTGTATACAGGAAGGGAGACATTTCACATTTGTCTTGGACTGTTTTTTAATATTTGTGGCTTTGAGTTATAGTTATTATTTGTAGGGAAAATTTGGTAAATAGAAATATGTAGTTAATATTATAATTTGTAAGATATATTTAGAAATAACAAATTTAACTATATAATTAAAATATTGTAAAATATATAGAAAATTCAAATAAAAATATTAAAAATAGAATGATCTCATCGAAGATTGTGAGTTTAAAATATCGGAATGATGTCGTGCGTTTTTTGGGTGTTTCTTAATTAAAAAGCTAGGTCAGGGTTTCTTTTCTAATTTTTTTTCTTTTTATAAAACAATAGGGAACACAATTTAAAGAGAAAATCTTTATAAAAAAAATCGTACCCTCTTATCATCTTCTGTTCATATAATAACTCAGGAGCTTAAATAGTAAGGTTTATTCTCTCAGTTTTGAGTTTGACTTTCACTCATTCAAAATTTATTAGAACAATACACATTTATAAGATTATAATTCTAATGATTAAAAAAAACATCAAGAAAACAGCGCAAATAGCAAACTTTCATAGCTCTTATCTTTTAACCAATAAATCAATCACTTTTTTACAATCTTAATTTTCAAAAATTAAGGCATCCATAGGACATGAGATAGCATTGCTTTTGCGGCCAAAAAATTTCGGAACACTAATTTATACAATGCAGCACGAGCATTTGCCAAAACCACACATCAATATTATGTTTTAGCTTTCCTTGCAAAGGAGGGATCAGTTTTCGATTCTCTCGGTGCTTATTCTTATAGGGCAATCCCCTTTCTAGTCCAATGTACTGGTAAAAAATGGCAGATCATAATCCACCGGAACTTGTATCATTTTTTTTATAGCTTGCAAGATTAAATAATTTAAAGATATTAGTTTTCCTTGACATAAGTTCCAAACACTGTACATCAACCAATCAACCGAAGAATCATATAGCTGAGAACTGGACTTGCTTTACATTGTCAAGGATACGAGCTAATCAGACTCTAATGGTACTACATGGCTGAGGTGACACTAAAATATAGAAATTCTTTTTAGTATAAAGTTTTATAACTGTTCAAGCACTATGAAGTAGCCACAAAGTAATCTCGTATTGTTTTTCTTTTCAACGAGGAAGGAGGGCTCAAAACAGAAGAAGGGCTTTCAAGAAAAGCTTCGGGAGTTTTGTCAAAGCTTTCAGTCGCTTTTGAAGAAGATACTGGTCTTCTTTTTAGATGTTTAGGAGTACTGACCTCTGGGATTGCAACAGCAATATCTAAATTGTTTTGGTTCATAGCTTCATCTTTAGGGCACGTGTAAGATTTTAGTTTACTAATTTTTGGCTCTTCATCCATAAAAAGCTTTCTGCATTGCATACTTGGAAGTGCCATGACTCTTCTTCGGACTGAAGATGGGGACCTTGTTTTTGAGTAGCAACTGCTTCGAATATCCCAAAATCGAACCTAACAGACAAAAATAAATATAGAGTGAAGGGCATATAAAAAAGGGAAGCAACATTGTTACAAGCACAAGAACGGCTTGATATATATATCTTGAATCAGAATTCGTACGACATGTTGACAAGTTATGATGGTTAATAAAATTTGTCAATGTGCTTATTTAAATGGTACCGTTAAATCATCTGAGGATGTAGCTATTTTTCCTGGCTCAGATGCACACCTGCAAGAGAAGAGTAATAAGTTCTTGGATTACATTAGTCACGAGGATTTATGATCTAGTTGGTTATATATGTACCAGTCTACTGCTGTAGCTTCTCCATCATGTCCTTTCAGTATAATGGGTTCTGCTTCAGGATTGTTCACCTTTTTTGTACACAAAAGAGAAGTCATAACTCAGAACATAGGTTAACAAGAGAAGTCGCAGACAAACTTTGTGGAGAGAAACAAACCTGCCATATGTAGGCATTTCCATCACTGGAACCACTGAGTACATGGGCAGCATCAGGGCTCATTGCCGCCTGCAATTTGTTGACAACAATATTATGAATAAAAGGGAGCATCAACTGAAACTTTATTTTTCATTATGGTAGTGCTTACCTTTACAAAAAATGATCCAATTTGGCATCCGGAGAAAGATTTGACAGGCCCCTTTTCAAGCTGGAGTATATTATAGAGATAAATTCTGCAGTTTAAGTTGTATGAATCTAAGATAATCTTCGCCATTATTAGTGAAAAACATTTAGTCTAGATGGGGTTGGCAATATCAAACATAACCTATTGCTGCTCAAAGAACACACATACCTTTTATCCATGCATGAAGCGGAAAGAAACACTCCATTTAAATCTTGTGACAAACTAGTTATACCATATAATCGTCTTCCCTGAACAAATAAGGGCAAAGTGGTGATCAATAATTTTAATGCATATATTGAACTAACAAAAATATGACTAGCCATTTATTAATACTGTGCTGCTAAATAATATTTACATTATTTTATCCTGGCCTATATCTAGTTTAGCACATCAAAATCCCCCTAATTCTTATCATAAACCCTGCATTTTTATCATTCTAAAATTTCTTATGGATTATTTCAAGTTATCAGCAGTTACCGGCACAAAAAACAAGATTCTTTACATCTGATATTTTTTTGTCACAAAAAGATAATCCTCTAGAATAGTGTCGTATAGATGGTAAACTTCTCACTTACCCTTTGAGTAGACTTTTGAGTAGACAGTCCAGCATCCGAGCATGCCTGGGTAACTGGAGATTTAAAGCTTCTGCTGTCCCAGAACTTTACAACACTGAAATGAAGGCAAATTGTAAAGTATAGCCTTGGACATTCACCAACATAAAGATTCAAACCAGAGTAACTTGTCCATTATTAGGGATCATATTCAACTTTTTACACACCTGTCCACTGCTCCAGCAGTAGCAATAGACATCTCATCCCTAAGATAGAGAACTGAAGTGATGCTCCTTGAAGTAGTCTGTATACAGGAATACTATAGTGAGATGCACAAAAAAATGAATTGGATATTGAAAGAGATGTTTGAACAGAAACCTTGCCGCGCCTAGCTCGCCATCCATAACTTGAACTGTGAGCCCCTGGAATGGTTATAGTTGGTCTGCAGATAGGTTAAATCATTACTAGTGTAACAGATAAGACGGGTCTTTTTGAATAGTACAATATCCCCTACAACTATCTGCTTGCAACTAAGAAATTTGTAAGTATCATAAACTCAATAGCAATAGAACAGAAACGGCAAAACTCACATTCTACATATTGCTCCCTGCCTAGTCTCAGGGCACCTCAAGTCCCATAGAGAAAATGACCCATCTCTTGAACCAGAGACAACGACATCTAAGAAAATGCAACAGAGTCCATTATTTCATAATGTATATAACATATCATTTTCTCTTTCACAAGGAGTTTTAATAGAAATCAGAAAATTAGTGTGGATAGAAAAAGATTATGCACATACCATGATTGGTTGGATGAGGGCAAATAGATTTTACACTTCCCGTGTGACCTAAAAGCACACCAAGGCATTTCTTTTCCTGTACATCCCACCATTTGATCTGTAGAAGCCAGATACACATGTAATCAACTACAGAATACACATTATGATGAAAAAAAAAGTTTAACGCAAAGTAACTTACACTTTGATCACCAGAAGCTGTTAAGATGCTCGTATCGTCCTACACAGAAAAAACATAGTCATTATGCTTGTTCATATACCAGGATATCCTCGAATCTAATAAAAGTTAGTTCAACCTCAAACAAACTAATTATATAATTAAAACTATATAAGTTTCTTGGCTGCACAATTCGATATACTAATGTAATTGACATGGTCACTAAAACGCCATTCATTCAAACACTCAAGAAACTCAAAGACAAAAATAAATAAACGAATAGAATCCCATTCCAGTAAATCAAAAAACCAACAATACGAATAATAAATTAGTAAAAACTAGTACATACCTTGATCCAACAAGCGTCGAAAATAGCATTATCATGAGCAACCCATTCCCATAGTTTAGCTTTTTCTGCATAAACCAGTATTTATAATTAAGTAATTAAAACAGAAGTTGGGTTACTAAAAATGCAAAGCCTTAGATTACAGATATGGTATTAACCAACCTGCATTCTGCGCGAAACTCGACGAAGATGCAAATTTAGATCTGGAATTGTACAAGCTAACATAGCCACGCTCATCAGTCACAGCAATTATATGGGCATTTTTACTTGTCTGTAAATTCAAAATTCACCCACTCAAATTAGTCGGGGAGCGCAAAACTGACCCGAACACCCAGTATAACCAAAAATAAAAAAATAATTCACCAAATTAAAATATAAAATTTCTAGGGATCTAGTATACCTTGCAGAAAGAGAGGGCCATTGGAGGAGAAGCTTCACCGTCATGTTCAATTGCTACACCTCCGATTTGATTATACTCAAATGTATCGCTTTCGACATACGCTCTTTTTTTTACTGTATCATTTAAAATGTATTAGATATTAGATATAGCATGAAGACATAGAGGGAGAGAGAGAGGGAGAGAGAGAGATTGAATTGAAGAAAAGGGGTGGTACCTCTGAAACCATTGAGCTCTCTCGATTTGATGTCCTCGAAATACGACTTGGATTTTGAGGTCTCCATTTCCGGCAGTAGCTGTCTCTCTCTGTGTGTATGCGGCGAGAGAGAGGCAGAGAGAGAGAGAGGGAGGGAGAGAGGGAGGGAGAGAGAGTTATAGAAAGGGGTTTTGGTGGGTTGGCGCGAGGAATGTTGTTTTAACTAAGCGGGAAACACTTTTTAAACATATGGTCTCTCTGTGTGTGTGCTGGCGGTAAAATGGAAACCCAAACGCCCAAAACAAATGGTGAAACTTTAATTGATAAATTAAAAGTTTGTTATAAATTTATATTAAATATATTTTTTCCGGCTTAATATGATAGAAGTATTGATTTTTTTTAAATAAACTAATAAATTAATATTTAGGGAATTTGGATAATATGTCCCAATTAATGGGGTAGTTTATGAATATATCCATTTTTATTTAATAATCATAAATATGTCATACAGTTAACTTTTAATTTATATTTAATTTATATAAATATAATTAAGTTATAAATATTAATATTTGTGTATTAAATATGACTAAAATATCGGTAATGCAGTATGATGGCCTGGTTGCTCATCTGGTCTTTGCCAAATACGAGGATAGAAATGTGACAAGTGGAAAACATGGTATCAGCCTTTCGATAACATGGGGCTATATTACATTTTCTTGGTATTTATCAGCTTCTAGCCATAATACCCTAGTTAATGAATGATTTTATTATTTCAATTCTATGCTTTCATGGTCGACTTTTTTAATCGTGCATGTCGACGGGGTGCAGCCATTTGAACTTAGATGCAGCAGTATAGGAGCCCTTTGTCTTGGAGATGATAATTAATTAACAAAAATATTAAAAATAATTTAAATAAAAAACACATGAAAAATATACATGCGACAAATAATACACACAGTTTCACGTGAGGGCTACTATCTTGTCAGTTCAAGACGACATGTCTGCCATCATGTCCAGTTTCAAGAAGTTCAACAATATGAAATCTACAAAGGCTATTCAATAATGTAAACAATGATATTTCTGATACTTATCTATATGTATATAACATAAATAAAAAAATATACATGCCTGCTATGTATATTTTGTTCACATGATATATGAAAATAATTTGTGTAACTTATAATATATCAAAAATTAATTTACTTTATTCATTTGTTGGGTAGAAAAGTTATATATGTCATTTAAAAATAATAAAATAGTGAAGTTAATCATAATTATTTTAAAATTGGTAAATTTTGAATTTGAAATATATTTATAAATACAATTATAAATGAGATATATTAGTAAATCAATTTTTAAAATGGGACATATTAGAAAAAAATTCTAATATTTAAGATGTTTTCAGGCTTATTATGATAGAATGATTGTTAACTAATAAAAATTGATGATTCCAAAGTTACTGATTTATAGAAGCTTTATTGTATGATAGTTCTTAAATTTTTATTTTTTTACTTACATGAAACAGTTGAGAAAGAATAACACATACCATACTAGAATGACCACTGAAAAAGTAAATACAAATGTCAGCGTATTATAAGAAATTTTGAAGGCTACTAAAGACCACTGAAAAAGTTCATTAACATGTTCGAATCTTAATGAAGAATAAATTCTAAGTAATTCGAAGTTTCAGAAGTGGAGTTCTCAGAAAATTCTAATATATTAACATTGATTATTTATAATCAATTATTGAAGCATACTGTTAGGTCCTGGAGATCGTAGAGGGGGGGGGGGTGAATACGATTCCCAAATAAAAATCTGACTTTTATTTATTTTTGGGACAACATAAAAATTACTTTGGTTCAAACCCAAGTACTGTTCATCATCTTCTTCAACCTCAAGAACACCATTAAAATAACCAAGATAATGAACGGTAAATCATCCAAAACACACAACACAACAAGATCCAAGAATATAACTTTATATTCATTGAAGTGGGGTAGATGCTACAACAAGTTCAAGAACAAAAGCTCAAGAACACAACAAAGAAATGATTTTTGGCTCCTCTAAAAATATTACAAATTCTAGATCTAGGAGACAAAAATCAAACCTATCTTCTAAACAAGATTTAGCAATGTTTACAATAGAAGAATAGATGAGTGGTGAAGATAAAGAAAATCATGGCCCCAAAATATTAAAGTCTAGTTCGGCCATGGGGGAGAGAAACATTTTTCTCTCTCTCCCCTTTTCTTCTTTTCTCCGAATACTCTCCCTGACCACTCTAAAATTAAGACTTGAGTTTCTTCTTTTATTATAGAAAAAGGTGTAGCTTTTTGCTTTTTCCACCTTTTACTCTTGTCTTCTCAAATCATATCTTCAAAGTCATGTGCAAGCATGCATTTGGAAATATTTAATGTAAAAGTAATATTTAAATAAATATATATAATATAAATAAAGAATATCTTTATTTATAAAATATATAAATAATTAAATAAATACTTTATTTAATTAAATTAAATATTTTCATTCCACTCTTCAATTTGTGTAGACTTCCTTATCCAAATACTTGGCCCCGTATACGTGACTCCACCACGTCCAAGTATTTGGCCTTCTAATCTGTGAAGCTTTAGTAAGATCCAATCAGGTTGTGCCATCTGTCCCTTATCCATTAGGTTGACATTTCTCCAACACTGATTTACCACCTTTGTTGATCCTCCACTTGACTCAAGAAAACCAACAACTTTAGAATGATTAAAACCATATTAACCGACGAGAGCTTGCCTCCAATGTCCTGACACTTGATGCAACGGTCTGGTTCATAAGTGACTAGTCTTGATAGGGGCTCTTGATTCTGAACATGATTCCACATTCTTCTTTGCAAACCTTACTTGTTGCTTCGATTGTAATGCACTAAAATCGTCATAGACTAAGACAATCTTCTGTAGCTTCCACATCCTTGAATAGATGTCAACATCTTTTATTCTTCACTGAGGCATGAACATGTTAATGAACTTCTTCCAGTGAGCTTCAAGTCTGTAGATGATCCTTTGATACTTTGTCTTAACTGAACTCTGTGATCCAAGATTTCTGTGCACCTGCATATTATTACATGTCCTGTTCTATTGTTGAGTTATCATCAACCATTACATAGAGATTACATTTAGCATTTCTATTACACATGAAAGTGCAGTGAGTTACTTCCCTTCACTCCTATCTCCCCTTTCAATCTCCCCCTATTTGGTTGATATGGAATAGCAATCAAATACTATTTCCCTTTACAATCTCCCCCAAAAGCAATTAAATAAAATTAACTGTTAGAGGATAACTCAACTAATATACAAGAAACAATTAAAGTACTGGACATGAAAATAATATACAAAAGGTTCTGGAAAGATATAATCAGTTAAATCCAGATTTCCTGAGTTGCTGAAAATGAATGATGAATTTCTGAATTTCATTTTCCTTTAGCTTCCTCCACTTCAATGTTCTTCAAAGATGGGGTTCTTTCAATAAAGAAACAAATCATTAGTAAAGACTTCTGAACAATCATTCTTGTTCATCTTGCAATTCAAACTAGAACATACAGCTCTCTATGTTCCCCATAAGAGGTCAACTCAATCTCCCCTTAAGGTTGTTCTCTCTTAGAATGAAAGTCACTTCTTCTTTTTCTTCAGGATGTTCTATTTCCAGGAAACATATTTTTCTTTCTTCCCTGCACTATTCCACTGACTTCATCTATCACTGAAACAAGAAATAGAACACACTTGGACACTTCTCAGATGCCCCTTGAAAATCTCCTTTACATTCTTCTTTACCCAGAAAACTTCTACTTAGCAAAAACTCCCCCTGAGTTGATACTCTTCAAAGAAATCTTCATTTTCATTCATTGATCGTGCTAGAAAGAATTCTTCTGCCGAACCTCTCCTAAGAATGTTCCAACGACAGATCTTCAAATAAATAGAGCAAAATCCCTTAGATATCTTTTCAGAATAAGATATAGCATTGCAAACCAAGATGTTAAGATTCTCCATAACTTCTCCCCTTAGTACGACAAGTAACTTCTTCCCAATTGACAAAAAGTAACTTCTCCACTTCAGACGAAAAATCAGTTAAATCTACAACACCTTTAGGGATTAGGCTCCAACCAATTACTAAGAAACTCCCCCTTAGTAATTTCTCCCTTGCATCACTAAGGTTTCAATTTTATCTAATTCTCCCCCTTAGTTCATGCAAGCTCCAATCCACCCTTGTGTCTTTAGATATCCTCTAAGTAACCTCTACAAGATAGGATTGACAGATCTCATTTCTTGTATCACCAAGAGATCTCGTTTCTTGTATCACCAAATTCTCCCCCTTAGTTGAGAATATCCTTTAAAATAATAAAAGTATCATCTACATCCAATCGAAAAAGAAACTCTCCTCCAATTGAATATAAAATCCTCCTTAGGCCAAAAAAATTAATGTCTCCCCCTTTGAGATTGAGAACAACATAAATTAATAGACCCAAAGGTAATAGTTTGGACATTCCCACTAAGCTTCAGCTAGACTCTTCTTCAGCTTGTCTTCCAGAAAAGAATCTCTTCAACATTCCAGAGCTGGAAAATTCAGTAACAGGATTCAAGCATAGTAGCAAGGTTAGTGTTTGGTCTATGGTTTCCTCACTTCTACTACGTTCTGTTGGTGTTTACACTTTCAAGCATAAGTGTTCCACTCATTTCTCTCCCTATTTCTCTCACTCAAGTGTATCACTCTCTCACTTCACTCAAGTGTTTCTCTCCCTTACTTGCACTCATTCCATTTATAGCAAATTGTACCTGCAAATAAATCCATGCTAGTCTCACCAAGATATTATGGATCGTTGACTGTAGCATGTTGTCGATCACTAAAGATCTAGGTTCTGAGATGGAATCTCAGACAGGGTTTCAGTTAGGCCGTCACCCAACTCACCATGAGCAAATCCATGCACACGTGGCTCGTCGTCGGGGAATAACCCTTCTGAAATTAGAATCTCCTCCATTCCAGGAGTGACTGAAATCCCAACACCCTGATCCTCAAAAGACTCATCAAATTGGTAAACCAACTGAATCATAGTCTACGAGTTGTTGCTCAGCTACTTTCAGCATCAACAATCTCCCCATATGCAAATCCATGCACTGGATCGTTGAATGTGGTATGCGTACTAACAGCTATCTAAGCATCAACCGACTCCCCATATGCAAATCCATGCACTGGATCGTTGACGGTGATATTCCTTTAAGTTTTGAGCGATCCATGTATTCCAGAATTTGAATTCCTGGGAGAGTAGACGTGTACAAACATCTCTCTCAATCACCTGTGAAGATGAATTAACTCACTATTTTCAGTCATGGAAAACTGTTAGTGATTGCCTCTCAACATCAACAGATTGCTCTGCGGATGTGAAATCCCGTTAGGGAACTAGGACTGTTCCTCCTAGGAAGGTTGACAAGGATTCTAATATATGGCAAGAAATCCAAGTTTCCCTCAAATACCTGTGAAGGTGGCTCAACAACTTCATTCACCATGAATGGTAAACAAAGAAGTTTAGGGGTTTTACCTATACCTCACAATGTGCACTTCTTGCAATGTGTCCTCACAATTGTTAGTCCCAAGAGAGGCTAGAGAACGGTTAGGTCCTATAACATCCCTTAGAAGAAAAAACTTTAGGATTACCATCAGCGTGAATGCTTTTGGTGTGCTTGACTCATTACAAGGTGCTCTGGCTGACGAGCGAATTTTCAATGAAATCACCCTGTTAAGAGAGTTCATTCAGAAACGGTTGAATTGCCTTTTCAGCTCTGCATCCTTTTGAGAGAATACAGATGAGCTACAGTTACCTCAATTTGTATACTTCTTTCCTTCTCGAGAGGTAGAGCTGTGGGTGCACTTCCGACTTCATCCTTATTTGCTGCATCAAGTGCAGTTTCTCCCTTAACAACCGCTAATCTATATAAGTTCCTTATATCACCAAGGGTTAAAAGTTTGAATTAGAATGATAGTGTTTGGTACTAAGGCCTTGGTTAGAAATTGATGGATTATTCAACTTCTTGACCTTCCCCTATAGCCACTTAGGCCAAGCCATTACGGCTAAATAGATAGAGTTGATCAGAGCTATATAAAATCTGGTAGAGTATGATTAAACTTATTCTCTATTCCTTCTCATAAATATAGCATCGGAGCAATGTGTCATCAAGAAACAATGCACCAGAGCTAAAATGTGAGAATTAATAAAGAATAGGTAAAAGAATATTAAGCCAAATTTCATAAACTCACAATTTTGAAAACAAATTTAACAGATTAACAAAAGTGTTCTTTTGAATTTCTCTTAGACAAATATCCAATTGAAAATCAACTCTTTTAACAAAAACATTTTGATTAATAACTCAACTCTATTTTATCTTGCTCACTGTATGTTTTCATAAATTGTTTTGCAATTCATTCTTATCGGATATTATCTCCGACTTAAAACATAAATTATTTTTTTAAAAAAATCGAATGAATGCTTTAGTCATACAGTCCAAGGCACTAATCCCAAAGCAGACAACCATTGTTTTAATACTACAGGTCAATGTGAAACAGACATTAACAAGAGTTTTGAAAAACGTTTTACCAATAGTTGATACCTCAAGATCAAAACAATTTACTCAAATAAAATAGCCTGATACCATGCAACCTAAGTTACAAGTTATCAAGTAACTTTATTTAAACAAATCGTGGAGAGAAAACAGTTTTCATTACAAAAAAAATTTAGAGAGAGAGAGGATATATGATTTTGATATAGAAAGATAATCCTCAAGAAATTTTCTCTTTCAAAGAAAACTTTTAGTGGCTTTTCATTCTCTGGCAAATGAATGCATGTTTAGATAAAACATTTTTCACAAGAAATAGACAAGAAATTTCTTTATGCATTCAAGTTTTAAAGAATGAAAAACATATGTTAATACTAATGAATTATCAAAGATATGAGTGACAATACATTCAAAAGTACTAACATCATTCAATCATTTTGTAATAAAATGCATCTTACTACAAAATAATCAAGCACATAAGATACTTACATTATGCTAGACAATTACCATTTGTCGCTTGAAACAAACACATTTTGCAATATAGATCATGGTAATTCTAAAGCATAAAACATAAGCATCCGCTAAACACTGAACATACATTGACCGAATGACAGCATTTAACTTCTTACACTACATCTCAACAATTATCACATAAGCATATTGAAAATACTCATGACAATCAGAATGTATGTAAGCTCGAGGTACTAGTTGCATCAGAGATCAAATACCTTTAAATATTAATACTAAAATTTATGATCTTTGACAACCCCTCGCGATGTAGTAAATTACTTTCAATATCAGTGTTTTTGAAATAATCTTTTTGTCACTTAGTGCAGAAATTCTAAGTGACATCACTAATATCAAAAGAATGACAACTAATATTAATGGATTTTGCAAAAGACATGAATTACATCACTTAAGCTACATATTAAGTGGTTCCATTAATATTAGCATTAAACAACTAGAAGTAAATAAAATTACAACTAATTAATGTATACAAATACTTATGCTGAAACATTTGATACATATAGCATGAATAACATATGACAGCACAAAGTACGAGATCCTGGATATAAATTGACTATACAAAGAGATGCTACATTGTTAGGTCCCTAGGTCCCGGGTGATCATAGGTAATCTCATAGCGATAATATTGGGTCCCGGGTGGTCACAAGCTCCTAGAGATCGTAGACATCTAAATAGCATGAACACTCTCTATAAACATTACATTTAAATAAATCAATATTAGACTAGAGTGACATACCTTAGTCAATAGAGCTTTTACTGGTTTATGATCGTTGAATGAACAATTACTCCTCTTTGCCCTAGAGATCGAACGTTTACTCCTTTCGAGATCGAACGTTTACTCCTTTTGGACAGGAATAACTTTTCAGCTACCAGTTAACATTGTTCCTCGAAACAATACCACGCTCATCCAGACGGAAACTGCATTACCTTCAACACCCAAATATTTCCTTATAGATATTGGTCTTGGCAGCAGCTTCACTAAACTCAGAACTTTAGAAACCAGTAGTCTTGACACTAGCTGAGTAGAACCTTCAAAAATTCCGAACTACCCTTCAGCTTCTGTATCAATACCAAGTCTTCATGTGGATTGATTCCTTGTGCTAAGTGTATCTGCCTCTGGTTCAATTGAGTTAGTTCCTTGATTCGAACCCTACTCAATCTTGATTAGTTAGTGCATTTTCAGTCTTCATTGAATTCACTCAGAAAAACCAATGAAATACAGTTATACATGCACGACCAATCACTACTCTACTACCCAGATTCATCAAGAACTGACTCTAGGAAATGTTGTTACACAAAACCCTTTGTCATGACAGATGTGTCCTTAATGTTTCCTTAGATATTCAGTGGGTAGAGTAGTCTTCTTCAAATATGATTGAGATCATCTTGCATTATTTTTAAATTGACAATTTCCTTTCTAATATGCAATCACTCAATCTGGATCACTCAGTGCTCCTAAGAATCTCAACTCTTACTCAATGAGCACTGCTAGCCTTTGAGCATCAAACACGACTAGTTGATCCAACTTACTGATGCTCCCCCTGTGATGCTGCTTGCAGCTTTTCTTCATCTGGTGTCATCTGATCTTGAGCCCTAAACAGGATGTCAACCTTTAGAAATTCAGAGCTAAAATCAAACGAATGCTAGGGAGCTTGATGATGTTGTTCACTGCATCTAGATCATCTTAAATCAATCACAGACTCTGTGTAAGCTCTTAACTCCAAATAAGATAGCCTTCCATCACACCATGTGACTTCAGGCATGATTAATCTTACTTGAAGTCTTCTCTTTATATTTGCTGATTAGACTTGCTGTGTCAACTGATTCAGCCGTAGTGAATAGGAAACCTTAACTCTATCCATTATCCTTGTAATTCCACTCAAGGTCTGGATTTCCCTATCAACTCCTCCATTTGGTCATGAAGTCCGGAAACTGAACTTTACTCTAGAATACTCCTTTCAGTGCAGACATAACATAGAACTTCGTTCGTCAACAAATTCCATTACCTGCCCTCAAAGTGTTCTTACAGCAATCTGCCTAATCCTTTGAATGTGATTAATCACTAAGATGCTTCATCTATCGAATGCATGAACAAACACCAAAACTAAACAGGGTAGTCTTTGACTTGACTTCCCTTCAACTGACATACTTCACTAATGTCCTTCTTAAAAGAATTTCATTAGAAGTAGTCCTTTCTCACCAACTTCATCTTCACCGTCGAATCCGTTATCTTGATAAACCAAGTATTAGTTGATAAACCAAGTGTGAGAGCATCACATGTTGTTGCAGCTAACTCCATTCTGATAAACTTCAACGAATAATTGACTTCATCATAAGCATTACATTTCGTGTCAGCAATAACCTCACTTCCAGTAGAGTGAGCTTCTATTTCTCTTGACCCCGATCAATATTGTTCATCCTCGAACTGATATTAGGAAACCCTTCGCAAAGAATTCCCTAGGTCTTCCTTAATATTGTGCTTCAGATCATTCAAGAAAAATAGGTAACCTTGCTTAACCATTTGAATACCAAAGCAAAAGTAGTTACATGCCTCGAACATGAAAATGTCAGAGATATATAACTTGTACATGTTGAAAGATACTCTGCATTCACAAATGATTAAGACACGTGGTCCTCAATTTGATTGAGTCCAAGGGTTAGAGATATTTCTAAACATTGTTAACAACAAAGCATTCAAGTTCAACATGCTCATTCTTATCTGACTGATCACTCCTCATCTATATCAGCCTCAACAAGTAGTCTTGGCTATGAGCTCAGTGATCCCAACCTATCTTAAGGTGGACTAGCAGTCTATAAGAATCATGTCGTACATATATGTAGTCATAGAAGAATCAATCACTCAGATTCCTAATTCTTCTAAATCACCTTTGTTGTTCACTTTAACATTATATTATCTCTAATTACCTGAGTCAATTTAAATTTTAAAAAAAAATTTAATTCATGGTTTATTATACTGACCCCTAGGCAATTCCCAAATTAGAAACAAACTCATCTTAACAAGCACATGATCAAATATAACATTTAATACAACCATGCGAGTATAAACAGATCATAGACAATGTAAACATCAAGGCACTTAGCATGCAGCAAATACTCTTTCCGGTAAATGTACCCCTACAAATACCTAAGACTCTATATGCTAACATGATCAATTATCGTAAAGCAAGCATTAAATCACACAAGATCTAATCATGAAGTCAAATACTGAAAAACAAGCAACACTAACAAACTAGCATAAGTTATCTAATTTATATAGAAATCAAGGTGAGACATGCATTACATCAAACTTATAATATAATGCAGTTCAGCACTTAATACTCTATAATTGAATCAAACAAGTATAAACTAGTTAGAAAGTATACCTGAACGATGCTTAGCATTCCATCTCGAGTGATAATCAATTGATCTAAATCAATTTCCATTCTACTGACACTCATGGAAGTATCTTTGCATTTGACCTCAATAACCAATGATGTTCCTGCTTCAACCCAAACTGATACCTGATTGTTCTGCTTAAAGACCCCGACATAGAATGTCTCATGTTCTGCTTGAAAAGATCACTCTTCTTTGTATGTGTAGCAATAACCCCTTGATTATCATATGTCAGTGATAATCAAACCTTGTGTATTTCTGCCACTGATGTCCTTTAACCAAATCTTCAATTGTTGTTTTGGTTCTTTGACCGTTAAACTGAATTCCTTTTCAAAATCCCAAATTCTTCAGATATTGATTCGAAAACCACTGATCGAAGACTCTTCCCTAAATGAACTAATCCCCTTTCAATAACCAAATGATCCACTGAGTAGACCGATGTAGAAATACATCTCCAATGGTAAGATCAGGTCTCAACTCCATTAGAATGTTCTTCAGTCAGTTCGTTTGTCCTCAATGAACGAAGAATCAACTCCTGTTGTTTCGTTTAATAAAACATTTTGTTCAAGCAGAAGTATTTAATTTTTTAGGAATTTAAATAATTAAAATAAATTGAAAATGCATTTTTGATAAATAATAATAAATTTCTCAATTTTAAATTATAAATAAAATAAAATAATTCGAAAAGAAAGTTTTGATATAGAAATAACAAATTTTTCAAGGTATATTAAATAATCCTGAAAAAGAAATTATTTCAAATCAAAATTAATTTTCAAAGAATTTTATAGAATTTATAATCCAAAACAGTTTTAATTATAATTAAAATAAAACAGATTGAAAATATATGTTTGATATAAAAATAATAAATTTTCAAGTCATCTAAGATATTCTTGAAAATAAATTATTTCAACCAAAATGATTTTCCAAAAAGTTTTATGAGATTTATAATTAAAACTTCCAAGCTTAAATTATAATTAAAATAAAACAACTCGAAAACATAATTTTGAAATAGAAATACTAAATTTTCAAAACATTTAAAATGTTCATGAAAATAAATTATTTCAATCCAAAAACATTTTCCAAAGAGTTTTATAAAATTTGTAATTAAACTTTTATGAAAAATAAATTATTAAACCTCAAAAATAATTCTCAAAATAATTTTAAGAATATTAAACTCAAAAGAAATTAAATTGGATTTTAAAATTAATTTTAGTTTTCAAATTAATAAAATTCTTAACTAAGAATATTAAAAATATAAAATATTTGACTCTAAAATTTAAAAGAAAATAAAATATTTTCCAAGATGTAAAATAAACTTGAAAAATAAATTATTTAAATTTAAAAATTATTTTCAAAATATTTTATATAATTAAATTCAAATTTAATTATTAAATTAATTATTAAACTAAAAACAATTTGAGAGAGAAACAATTTTTGTTTTAAATAAAAGTTAAACTATGTAGCCATGTGTCATGTTGAAACAGCCTTCTAAGAAAAAAAATTCTACATAGAAATGTTCTACATAGACTCTATCTAGAACATCAAGTAGAAATTCTACATAGAAATGTTCTACTTAGGCTCTATCTAGAACATTAAGTAGAACTTCTGACTTAGAAAATAATTCTAACTCCAGAATTTCTACTTAGGTTCTATCTAGAACATTAAGTAGAATTTCTACATAGAAATGTTCTACTTAGGCTCTATCTAGAACATTAAGTAGAACTTCTGACTTAGAAAATATTTCTAACTCCAGAATTTCTACTTAGGTTCTATCTAGAACATTAAGTAGAATTTCTACATAGAAATGTTCTACTTAGGCTCTATGTAGAACATTAAGTAGAACTTCTGACTTAGAAAATATTTCTAACTCCAGAATTTCTACTTAGGTTCTATCTAGAACATTAAGTAGAATTTCTACATAGAAATGTTCTACTTAGGCTCTATGTAGAACATTAAGTAGAACTTCTGACTTAGAAAATATTTCTAACTCCAGAATTTCTACTTAGGTTCTATCTAGAACATTAAGTAGAATTTCTACATAGAAATGTTCTACTTAGGCTCTATGTAGAACATTAAGTAGAACTTCTGACTTAGAAAATATTTCTAACTCCAGAATTTCTACTTAGGTTCTATCTAGAACATTAAGTAGAATATTCGAGATAATGTTCGAGTTAGACACTATCTCGAACATCAAGTCGAATTTCTACATAGAAATGTTCTACTTGGCTATCTCGAACATCTAAGTAGAATTTCTACATAGAAATGTTCTACTTGGCTATCTAGAACATTTTGTACTTAGAGAAATTCCGGGCTTCAACAAAAATTCTGGATGCCCAGTGAACCAATTGTACCCTCTTTAATCTCAAAAATAAAAATAGATCCAATCGATTTGTATGTCAATCGAGTAGCTCTGATACCAATTGTTAGGTCCTGGAGATCGTAGAGGGGGGGTGAATACGATTCCCAAATAAAAATCTGACTTTTATTTATTTTTGGGACAACATAAAAATTACTTTGGTTCAAACCCAGGTACTGTTCATCATCTTCTTCAACCTCAAGAACACCATTAAAATAACCAAGATAATGAACGGTAAATCATCCAAAACACACAACACAACAAGATCCAAGAATATAACTTTATATTCATTGAAGTGGGGTAGATGCTACAACAAGTTCAAGAACAAAAGCTCAAGAACACAACAAAGAAATGATTTTTGGCTCCTCTAAAAATATTACAAATTCTAGATCTAGGAGACAAAAATCAAACCTATCTTCTAAACAAGATTTAGCAATGTTTACAATAGAAGAATAGATGAGTGGTGAAGATAAAGAAAATCATGGCCCCAAAATATTAAAGTCTAGTTCGGCCATGGGGGAGAGAAAATTTTTTCTCTCTCTCCCCTTTTCTTCTTTTCTCCGAATACTCTCCCTGACCACTCTAAAATTAAGACTTGAGTTTCTTCTTTTATTATAGAAAAAGGTGTAGCTTTTTGCTTTTTCCACCTTTTACTCTTGTCTTCTCAAATCATATCTTCAAAGTCATGTGCAAGCATGCATTTGGAAATATTTAATGTAAAAGTAATATTTAAATAAATATATATAATATAAATAAAGAATATCTTTATTTATAAAATATATAAATAATTAAATAAATACTTTATTTAATTAAATTAAATATTTCCATTCCACTCTTCAATTTGTGTAGACTTCCTTATCCAAATACTTGGCCCCGTATACGTGACTCCACCACGTCCAAGTATTTGGCCTTCTAATCTGTGAAGCTTTAGTAAGATCCAATCAGGTTGTGTCATCTGTCCCTTATCCATTAGGTTGACATTTCTCCAACACTGATTTACCACCTTTGTTGATCCTCCACTTGACTCAAGAAAACCAACAACTTTAGAATGATTAAAACCATATTAACCGACGAGAGCTTGCCTCCAATGTCCTGACACTTGATGCAACGGTCTGGTTCATAAGTGACTAGTCTTGATAGGGGCTCTTGATTCTGAACATGATTCCACATTCTTCTTTGCAAACCTTACTTGTTGCTTCGATTGTAATGCACTAAAATCGTCATAGACTAAGACAATCTTCTGTAGCTTCCACATCCTTGAATAGATGTCAACATCTTTTATTCTTCACTGAGGCATGAACATGTTAATGAACTTCTTCCAGTGAGCTTCAAGTCTGTAGATGATCCTTTGATACTTTGTCTTAACTGAACTCTGTGATCCAAGATTTCTGTGCACCTGCATATTATTACATGTCCTGTTCTATTGTTGAGTTATCATCAACCATTACATAGAGATTACATTTAGCATTTCTATTACACATGAAAGTGCAGTGAGTTACTTCCCTTCACTCCTATCTCCCCTTTCACATACTTATATATATTAGCACAAGTACAACCAATCATCTTGTAAAGAATACATGAAAATCAAGATCAGTGCTAGTCGTTTATGAACTAGACTAGTGCACCAAACGTTAACACAAAAGAAAAGGGTTATCTACAGATGACGAAATTAATTAAGTACAAATCAAAAGGTTAAAGAAGAATGTTAAATGAAATGAGTGTTGTATAAGGGGGGTTGAATGCAACTTGTTAAATTATTCCAATTCTTGCTAACAATACACAAGATAAATATTTAACAAGTTATGAATGCAAACAAACAAGTTAAGCAGATAAACAAAGACAAGGTGTTTAAACTTCAAAAATAATATATTATTATTTTTGTTTGCTATAACTTGACTGGAAGATGATATTCCAGCTACAAAGAAACAATAACAATGGATTTCTAATGTTTCTAAGCTTAAGAGAAAGTTTAGCTCAGTTGCATTTGGAAAAGTGCTTGTGGGATATGTGTATTTATACTAAAACACATATCTCACTTACAGGTGCACTTTTTCTTTGTCCTAGAATAAATCTTGAAATAAAAAATTTACTTTTCCTACTCAACCTTGACTTCATTCCCTTTGTAGATAAAGCTGTTCTAAGATGTACAGAAATCTTTGACTCCTGGAACACACTTTATCTTTTTACTTTTCTTCTCCCAAGTTGCAGTAGTAGACTTGACAGATTAGATAGAAATGTCTAAATCATTCCTTGTGTTTTTACTATCTAATCTGCTACTTGGAACAAACTATCAGCTTCACTAAAAGTATATTGTCAACTTCTAGCTTCTCCATGGTGACAATATCTTTGGCTCCGCATACTTTGTTGTCAAGGCTAGATAGTTCATTGAAACATATTGTCTCCAAAGCTGCTGTCAGCTATCCCCGCCAATGATGTTGTCAGTAAAACTTGTTGTCTTCGAATCTTCATTCTCCACCAAGTTTATTGTCAAGGGAATAGTTGTTGTCACCTATTCCTTTGTGTTGTCACTTGAATATGCTGTTATATATGCTTGAGTGTTGAATGTTACTGTCGTGAGTATGACCCATGATGTGCATGAACACTCTGTGAACTTCTATTTCATGGATCATGTTATTACATTTGTACAAGACAATAACTATTAAACTTACTGTCACCTACTTATGTTATGTTAAACATAATATTTTAAGTGACTATCTAAACATACTGTCAATATACATATGACAATATATTTTACTTAACTTTTTATAAATTAAGACTAAGTAATTCTAGTTGATTACAATGTTAACACCACAATCCCTAACAATCTCCTCCAATTTATTTTTATGAAAAATAAAGACAAATTCAAAGTACATTGCAAGTGTTAACTCGACTAATAAACTAAACTAAAGTGTTTATACAAGAAAGTATTCAAGAAATTACAAGTACAAATTTACATTTTCTCAAACTAAATGCTCCTCTAGTCTGAGCAGATCTTAAGATTTCGCTTGAGCTTTCTTGACTTGATTTTTTCTTCCCTTTTAATTCTTGATGTAGGAATTCCAGATCCCTGACTCCAGCCTTTTCTTCATCATATTTAGCATAATCAGCTACACAATCTATTACCTGCTTCACCATTATTGCATTGAGATCCTTCAAATCTATGACTGTGTAGTAGGTTTCCACTAGACCTACAGTGATACACATGTATTTCATCCCAAACATATCTTTCTGAAATCTTGGCTTGGATGATGAGAACACTTTATTTAACCTTTGTCTTTCCACCCAACGATCTTCATCATCTCTAGAATCAATGATTTTCTCTACAGCTTTACTGGGATTGAATTCAGACACTAGTGATGAATTTATAGTTAGTTTCTTTATCCTTTTGAGAATTTCAATATTATGAATTTTGAAGTCCTCTATTCTGACCTCAACATTGTCAACTAGGTGTTAGGAATTATGAGATTTGATGATAACAAATTACTTAGAATTATAATAAGGATTTAAATTTTATTGTAACTGGTCAATGGATATGTGACCTATAAATATCTATTGACTAGGAAACCAGTTATCAGTTAAAACTTTTTAATCAACTGATAAATTGGATTGTAACATTTGATTTATGTTTTATTATCAATTGATTGTATTGCCTCGATGGATGTTGTGAAGTAGTCGACTGATGTTATTGACTTCAATTGATAGCTTCTCAACGGATGTGAAGAATGATTGATCAACTGTAAATATTCTAAGTCAGAATTCTCATAAATGAAGTGATCAACAGATATTGGAGTCGATGGATAAAGGCAATCAATGGATAAAGGACCATCAATGGATGAGGAATCGATGGATAATTTAACTATTCATCGATACATCAATTGTTCGATGGATAACCTATCCATCGATGAATGAGTAAAGGAGGATCAACTGATAAGCTTGACAACAACTATCAGTTGACCAAGGTTTCCCAAATTGGCTAAAGACAAAAGGAATGGGATCTTTGCAGAAACTGAATCAATGGAAGACAGTCCTTTCAGGATTGTAAAGACTTTCAAGGCAACACAGTCTTCAAGGAAAAGATCAAGACAAAGATTTTTCCAGAACAAGACAAATGCAAAGGAGACTGTGAAAAGTAACTACAATCTATTTTAGTGAATGCATTGTAAACTATAATTTATAATTCGCATTGTTATCCATCGAAAGATAGAAAATAGAAGTAGAATGTGAACTACTATATATTGAGTAGTAGTCCATTGTAGCAAATGGTGTAGAAAAATCAAGAACTCAAGAAAAGCACAATAGAAAAGCTAGAAAATATTTGTAGTGCTTTTCTTAGTTCAAAAACTACATATTTGTAAGCAGCTTGGTATCTTTACCAAGGATAATTGAAAGCAAAAATACCCTAGTAAAAAAACCAATCCACTAGTAATTTTTAAATTGTTGTGTTCAGTTTTCAATATATTAAATCTTCAATCCAATGTTCTAATAGTTCTCTTCAATATATATTTCCAAACACAAAAATAAATAAAAGTACAAACTTGTATCCGCAAGAATTTCTAAAACTCTTAAGTTTGTATTCAACCCCCCCCCCCCCCCTTCTACAAACTTCTTGTACTCAAGGGAAAATAACAATTGGTATCAGATCCTAGCTTTCAACATACAGAAAGTTAAGATCTAAGTACATCAAGTATGGGTCAAAAAGACACATGATTGAAGATTCGAGTTCTAGAGAAAGATGAGTATTTTCCCTGGAAAGTCAAAATGCACTTGCATCTGCTATCTATTGATCCTTCATATGTCAACTGCATAGAGAAAGGTCCACATGTGCCTATGAAGATAGTTACAAGTATGAATGCAGATGGTACTCAGGCACCAGACAAGCTTATTCCAGAACCTGTGAGTGAATACACAGATGAGGATGAAAAGGAAGTACACAAGGATAAAAAGGCTATGAACATTTTGTTTAATGGTCTTGACAAGGATATGTTTGACAATGTTATCAACTGTACAACCTCCAAGGAAGTCTGAGATACTCTTCAAACTCTATGTGAGGGCACTGAGCAAGTAAGGAAGAACAAGATGCAACTCTTGATTCAGAAGTATGAGGCCTTTCACTTCAAGAGTGGTGAAGCAATCAATGACACATATAGTAGGTTTCAAAAGATGTTGAATGAGCTAAAACTATATGGAAGAGTATATGTTGTTGAAGATACCAACCTCAAATTCTTGAGGTCCTTACTCAAGGAATGGAAACAAATGACTGTTTCTATAAGACAGCCTCTTGACTTTAAAGAATATACTCTTGAAAAGCTGTATGGAATTTTGAAGACCTATGAATTAGAACTACAGCAAGATGAGGAGATCGAGAAAATTCAAAAGAAAGAGAAGTTTGTTGCCTTGGTGGTCAAGGATAAACAAGTTGCAAAATCTTGTGAAGATGTGTTTGTCAAAGAAGGGCAGAAAGAAAATCATGGCAATAGTGCAAGTGATATTAGATATGATGAATCTTCAACTAGAAAAAGAAAAGAAATAATTGAAGATGATGAGACATATACCAAGGATGAAATGGATGAAATAGATGACCATTTGGCTTTTCTATCAAGGAAATTTTCAAAACTCAAATTCAAGAAAAATCCTATGTAAAGGCCTGGATCTCAGTTTAAAGAGACAATCAACAAGGCAAAAATCTTGTTGACAGGACTCAATTCAAATGCTTTAACTGTGGATTGGCTGGTCACTTTTCTAATGAATGCAGAAAGCCAAATATCGAGAAAAATTCAAATTTTAGTGATGGCATTGACTATAAAAAGATGTACTTTGACTTGCTCAAACAAATAGAGAAGGCTTTTATAACAGAAGAAAAGGACTGGACTGCTGAGAATGATTCTGAAGAAGAGGAATACATCAATCTTGCACTAATGGCCAATCATGATGATCAAGAAGCTAGTTCTTCTAGCAATCAGGTAATTTCTATAAATCTATCTGAGTTATCCAAAGATAAATGTAATATTACCATTACTGAAATGTCAAATGAATTGTATAATTTACATGTCACTCTCAAGTCTTTAAACAAAGAGAACATTAGGCTCAAGAGCACCTTAGAATCTCTTACTGAAAGAAATACTTATCTAGAAGGTGAGCTAGTGCAAATGGATAGATTCAAGGTAGAAAACAGAGATGCTAGAAAAGAACTAGTTGAGTGTAAAAGGAAATAGAAAAATTGGAAGAAGAACTAAGAACCATTGACAAATGGAATAGGTCAAGTAAAGCTAGTAAGAAGATGAATGACATTCATGAAACAAATTCTTTCACCGTGTTGTCTGAGACTCTTGAGAAATTAACCATTGATGAAAATTAATCCTTGAAAAAGAAGCAATCGATTGCTAATCCTGAATTAACTGATAAGGATTATCCATCGATTGATAATGTTATCTCAACGGATAATTATCCATCGATTGAGGAATCATCAACTGCTAAACAAACTTTTTTTAAAACCAAGCTTAACAGACCTGCTAAATTTGTAAAAGAAGGAAGCTCCTTAAAATCTCAAATCAAAGTTGAAAAGGCCAATATAGGTTTCTTATCTAAATATTAATTGAAGGAAAGATTAGAAAAGATAGAGCGTGATATTAAGTCTAATGAAAAGAAGAAAAAGAACAGAAATGGTAAAGTAGGCATAAACAAGCACAATAACTACACACCTGACAAATATGTTCCTAGAAAGATATGTACTAAGTGTGGTAGTAAGAATCACTTATATGTGCAATGCAAATTCAATATGCCTACAATATCCAATATGCCTGTTATATCTAACATGCATTCTAATTCTGTTTACCCTGAGTTAGTTGATCCTCATGCTATTCATGCTCAATATGCATCAATACCTTATATGTTTAATCCATATATTGCATTTTCTAACATGAATATGCCTGCTATGCCCTGGAATATGCACAACAATTTTCATACTCTAAATTTCTCTAATTCTGCAAGCATGAATATTCCAAGTATTAGCACTGAGAATCCTGAGGTGAGGAAACCAACACATAAGGTTGAAGTGGAAGTAAAATCATATAAACTAAAGGTACAAAAGTTGGAAATCAAACCAAAGGTAGCAACTAATAAGAAAGGACCGAAGGCAACTTGGGTACCAAAATCAACTTGATTGTTTTTGGATGCGTGCAGGAAAAAAGAAGAAATCTTTGGTACTTGGACAGTGGGTGTTCAAAATATATGACTGGAGATAAATTCCTACTCACAAAGTTTGAGGAGAAAGCTAGCCCTAGAGTAACTTTTGGATATGACAGCAAAGGATACACCATGGGATATGGCTTGATTTTAAAAGAGAATGTCATCATTGAACCTGTTGTATTAGTTGATGGCTTAAGACACAATCTGTTAAGCATAAGTCAACTTTGTGATAATGGAAATAAAGTCTATTTCGCAACTGAAGCATGCATAATTTCCAACAAGAAAGATGGAAGCCTAGTTATGATTGGAAATAGAAAAGGAAATGTATACATAGTTGACTTCAACTCAACAAGTGCAGACTCAATGACTTGTGTTCTCTCTAAGACAAGTACAAATGAAAATTGGCTATGGCATAAGAAATTAGCTCACTTAAACTTCAAAGCCATGAATCAATTGGTCAAGAAAAATCAAGTGAGAGATTTACCACAAATGTAATTTATCAAGGATGGACTATGTGATGCCTGTCAGAAAGGAAAACAAAAGAAAGAATCATTCAAATCAAAATTGGAATCATCAATTGAGAAACCACTTGAGTTATTGCACATGGATTTGTTTGTTCATGTGAATATCATATCCATTGCAAAGAAGAAGTATGATCTAGTCATTGTGGATGACTTTTCAAGATTCTCATGGACTTATTTTTTACATTCAAAGGATGAAGCAAGTGATCTCATCATTAAGCACATCAAAGAAGCTAAGAAAAGTCTTGGATTGGATGTAAAGAAAATAAGAAGTGACAATGGAACAGAATTTAAGAATTCTACAATAAAGGAGTTCTGTGAATCTAAAGGAATCATACACATTTTCTCTGTACCAAGGACACCTCAACAAAATGGGTTAGTTGAGAGGAAAAACAAGACATTGATTGAAGCAACTAGAACTATGTTGAAAGATGCTAAATTACCAACATACTTCTGGGCTGAGGCCATTAATACAACATGTTATGTTCAACACATCTCAATAGTGAATCAAACTCAAGGAAAGACACCTTATCAATTTATCAAAAAAGACCAAAAACCAAATGTGGAATTTCTTCATGTCTTTGGCTGCAAATGCTATGTCCTAAAGAATTAAGGTGAAAACCTAGGAAAATTTAAAGCCAAGGCTGATGAAGCTATATTTGTTGGGTATGCACTATCAAGCATAGCCTATAGAGTCTATAATCTTAGACCAAACCTTGTTATGGAATCTGTACATGTAGTATTTGATGATAAAAAGATTCAAAGCTTGTTTGATGAAGGAAATCATGGCACACTGCATTTTGAGAATGAATCAAATGGTGTTGATGATGATGAATAAGTAGAAATCATAAATTCACAAGTACTCAGAAACCCAATATCAGTTGATGTCACAACATCAATGGATAATTTATCAGTTGACAGTCATCTATCGACTAATAATGCATCAACTGATAATTCTTCAATGGATAATCAACACTCTACATCTAGGGTATCCAATTCAGGGGGGTTCAAAATCAAACCACAAATCCAAATCAGTTTGAATATAATTCCAATGATAATGAAGCTTCATCATCAAGGCAAAATTTGCCTCCTCAAAAAAATGGACAAAAAGCCATCCATTTGAACTAATTATTGGAAATGCAGAAGATGGTGTCAAAACAAGAAGTGCTACTCAAAATGAGTGTCTGTATAGCAGTTTCCTATCTTAAGAAGAAACTAAAAGAGTTGAAGATACTCTCAAGGATCCTGATTGGGTTTTAGCTATGCAAGAGGAACTCAATCAATTTGAAAGGAATAAAGTGTGGAAGCTGGTGCCCAAACCAAAAGATAGATCTATAATTGGTACAAAATGGGTATTCAGGAACAAAATGGATGAAACTGGTACTATGACTAGAAATAAGGCAAGGCTTATGGCAAAGGGATACTCACAAGAAGAAGGAATTGATTTTGATGAAACTTTTGCACCATTTGCAAGGCTAGAAGCAATCAGAATATTTTTAGCTTATGATGCACATGATAATTTCAAGGTCTACCAGATGGACATGAAGAGTGTATTTTTTAATAGAGTATTAGAAGAGGAAATCTATGTGGAATAACCTCCTGGTTTTGAAGATCCAAATTTCCTTGACTTTGTCTACTATCTATTCAAAGCACTCTATGGCTTGAAACAAGCACCAAGGGCCTGATATGATACATTATCTCAGTTTCTCATTGAGAATCACTTCACAAGAGGTACTATTGATAAACTCTATTTTGTAGAAATGTTAATGGCTCAATTATTGTTATCCAAATCTATGTGGATGACATTCTTTTTGGCTCAACTAATGAGGGACTTTGCAAAAAGTTTGCCAAATTAATGCAGAGTAGGTATGAAATGAGCATGATAGGAGAACTTACCTACTTTCTTGGTTAAGTCAAACAAGTTAAAGATAGTATTTTTATAAATCAAACTAAGTACATTTATGACTTGTTGAAGAAATTTGACTTAAGTGAATGATCTTCTGGAAAAACTCCCATGGCCACTGCCACTAAACTTGAATTGAACACTAAGGAAGCTAAAGTGGACATTTCATGTTATAGAGGCATGGTAGGCTCACTTCTATACTTAACTGTTAGCAGGACAGACATAATATTCTCTACATGTTTGTGTGCCAGGTTTCAGGCTGATCCTAGAAAATCTCATTTGGTGGCTATTAAGAGGATTTTTAGATATCTCAAGTGTTAGAAAAACAAACACTGATGCAGTTAGAGAATATCAAGAAAAAAGTTTATGTTGCTGATATCATTAGAGTTTAGGAAGTTATCAGACAAAGTTTACTATATCAGAGAATACTCAATCAGAGTTTACTCTAACAGAGAATACTCTATCAGAGATTATCAAACTGACAGAGTTTATTAAAGAAGGAAACAAACAAATCAGAATCTGATTTGGATAGTGAAGAAGGAACTCAAATACAATTCTATTACCTTAAGGAAGCTATTCTTATCATTATCTATTTTGTAATTGGATTTGTAATTGTTTCTATATAAATACAGAACTAGGTTAACATTATTGGAACATTAAAGTCACATCTTTCTTATAACCTAGCAGCTCTTAAGAACAGTGAATTTCTTGAGAGAGCTTTGTATACAGTTATTATTAATACAAAGTTGTTCATCTTTTACATACTTGTGTCGATTATTTGGTATTATTATATTCAACCCCCCTTCTATAATAGACTATTTATCCGGGAAACAATTGGTATCAGAACAGGCAGTTGATTACAAATTAAAGATCATATAAACATGTCTGGAAACAAGTATGAAAGTATCAGAATTCCAATCTTGAAGAAGGCTGAATACCATACATGGAGGGTAAAGGTGATGATGTTCTTGGAAGCAATTGATCCTGATTATAGACATAATCAATGAAGGTCAATATCTACCAACCAAGATAGTGCCATCAACAATCATGGAAGGCAGACATGTTCCTGAATACTACACTCTGAAAGACAAGAAGGAGTTGACTAATGAAAAAAAGCAAGAGGTCTTGAAAGATGCAAAGGTAAGGAATATACTGCATAATAGTTTAGACTCTGTGATGTCAAATAGAGTAATTTCCTGTAAAACTGCAAAAGAGATCTGGGATGCACTAGAAGTTCAATGTCAATGAATTAAGGAAATCAAGAAGAATAGAAGATCTGTTCTAATTCAAGAGTATAAATACTTTGAGGTAAAACAGAATGAATCTCTTACTGATATATATGACAGATTTCTTACTCTATTGAATAATTTGGCTTTGGTGGATAAGGTGTATGATAATGAGGAATCAAACACCAAGTTTCTAAGGGCTCTTCCAGAAGAATGGGATCTACAAACATCTTTAATAAGAGATAGGGCTGATTTGGATGAAATGTCTCTAGATGAAGTCTATGGAAGATTGAAAACTCATGATCTAGAATTATAGCAAAGGAATAATAGGAAAAGTAGCAAGGCAAAATCTATTGCCTTGAATGTTGAGACTAAAATTGAAGAACCAAAAGAGAAATCTATGAAAGTCTCAACAAGAAAGCAAAAAGCTGTAATGATCAAGAAAAGTAGTGAATCAGAGTTTGAGACAAACTCTGATGCAAACTCTAATGACTCCACAGACTCTGACATGATAGAGATGGTTACTATGATCGTCAAAGGCTTCAAGAGAATGAAATATAGAAAGTACAAAAAATAAGGAAACTTCTAAAAGAAGCAAAGATAACCAGAGAAGAAAGACAGATTCAGGAAAAGAGAAGATAAAGATGGAAAATCAAAAACTATGGATAAATCAAAAGTCAAGTGTTACAAGTGTAACCAGTTAGGGCACTTTGCTACTGAGTGCAGAAGCAAGGAATCTGGAAAAGCACTCACCAAATCAAAGAAAGATTGGATGGATTCCTCATACTCTGAAGAGGAAATAAATTATGCTCTCATGGCCAACACTGATGCTTCCATCCTAAACTCTGATAAGGTACCAGACTCTGTCTTTAATATTAATACTGATAATATCCATGAATTAAAATCTTTTTCTCAGAACTTTGCATGTTAGCTTTAAATCACAGTCTATTGAGAATGAAAGATTAAAATCTGAGATACAAACTCTGACAGCTAGGAATGACTTTCTTGAATCTAAAAATTCATACATGCTTAGTACTAAGAAAGATTGTGAGAATGCTATACACATGCAAACTCAGTTTAAAATACAAGTGGAATATTTAAAATCTGAGATAACTAAAGAAAATGAGACTTTCAGAGTTTAGATAAACTCTGGCAAGAGAGTCCAACAAATGTTTTCTAACAAGAATTGGACTTCTTCCTTGGGTTATGAATCTTACAAGGAAACACACACTAAAACACACACAAAAGGAATATTGAGTGACGCTGTTAAATTTGTTAGAGCTAGTAATGACAAGAAGAATATCTTTGGTGAATGCTCTAATAACAAAAAAGGTAAAGAAAATAGTGTGTTAGAGAATAAAACAATGAATATAGGATTACTCTCACAGAAGCAACTTAAAGAAAAGTTGAAGGCAGTCACAAATAAAAACAAACCTAAAAAGGTGAAAAGAAATAGGAATGGCAAAGTAAGAATTTCTAAAGAGACTAACTATATGTATATCCCTGATCCTCCTAGAAAAACTTGTTTTACTTGTGGTAATTCAAATCACCTTGCTATAGACTGCAAACAAAATAAAAAGAAGGAACCTGAGGGTTCAGAGGCTAGAAAACAAACTAGATATAGACCACAAATTCCCAGTTTGTATTTTAATTATTATGAACTGTTTCCTCAATTGAATAAAACTCATGTCTTTTCTAATCATGCTGTCAAATAAACATATATGATAAAAGCTGATAAAAGAAAAGTAAACTCTAACATTATAAACTTTGATAATGCAAACTCTGTTAACATAACTCTGATAAAAATACTTCTTCTATAAGAGTTAACAAGTTTTAAAAGAAAGGACCCAAACTTGTTTGGGTTCCCAAATCAACTAATTAATTTGCATTAATTGATTGCAGGGAAACATGAAAAATATCGTAGTGATTGATAGTGGATGTTCTGCACATATGATTGGAAATAAATCCCTACTTTCAGAGTTTGAGGAGAAGGTTGGCCCAGCAGTATCTTATGGAGATGGCAACATAGGAAGAACATTGGGATATGGCAATACTGTTATTGGAAATGTCATCATTGTGAATGTAGTTCTGGTTGAAGGACTCAAGCATAATATGTTAAGTGTGAGTCAAATGACAAACAAAGGTTATTATGTTGAATTTCATGGAACTCATTATGAAGTGAAAAGCAAAAAGGATGGCAAAGTGGTTGTTATTGGTCACAGACATAACAATTTATTTGAAGCTATCTTGGAGGTAAACTCTGATGGTCCCTTAACTTGTTTACTTGGAAAGGCATCATCTTTGGAAAGCTGGAATTGGCACAAAAAGATGTGTCACTTGAACTTTGGAAACATATATGAATTGGTGAAAAAGGATCTAGGTAGAGGTCTTCCAAAAGTTCAATTTCATCCTGATGGACTCTGTGATTCATGCCAAAAGGCCAAACAAAATAAGACATCTTTCAAGAGCAAAACATAAAATTCTATGGACCAACCTTTCTGATTTATTTGGTCCAGTCAACATTATGTCCATTGGAAAGAAGAAATATACTTTGGTGATAGTGGATGATTACACAAGATTTGCATGGGTGTACTTTTTGCATAAAAAGGATGAAACAACTGAGATAATCTTTGACCATATTGCTATGATTGAAAATGGATCACCACACTAGGTAAAGAATTTAAGGAGTGACAATGGAACAGAGTTTAAGAACTCTGCAATGGAGGAATTTGAAGGGTTTTGGGCATGAAAACGTAGCGGAATTAACGTAAAAAAATTAAAAATCGAAACCCAATCGCAGGATCCATGTATAATGTTGGATGATTATGGTGAAGAAGTCTGTACCTTAACAAAGCTTTCCGTATGCTATTTAATGGATGTCCAGAAAAGATGAATCACAGCAGCCCTTTGTTGCAAAGATCTTCTCTCTAAAGAAGTCCACCCGAACGCCCGATCGTCCTACGTTCACCGGAGTCAGTACTAGCTGAATTGTTTGTCTCTCTCTCTCTCTCTCTCTCTAGCCTCTCTTGATGTTGAGCAGCTAGGGTTTTTCTCAAAAAAATGAAATCTGATGATTAAACCCTAATACTATACATCATTATGTATATATAAGGGAGAGAGAGATTTTGGGCCTAACCCTAATCCATGTGGTTTCCAAAACCCATTATGACTTTGGGTTATTATTATTATTAAATCTGAATTCTAATATAATTAATCAAGTCCCACTTAATTAATTCAATAATTAAATTCAAATAAACAATAATATAACTAAATTCGTAATTTAAATAAACCTCTGTTTTGACATTCTTTGTGCGTGACCCTTTAGGTTATTGTTACGTTGACAATAATTTTAATATCCAATAATAAAATTATAAATAATGAGCGGCATTTAGTAATACATCATTGCTACCCAAGTAACAATAATAATTGGTGATTCAGTTAAACCTTTAGTGAATAATGTTCCATGTAATATAATCCATTTAACCTTGTATTATAGATCAAACTCGAGGCATGTATAGTGTCATCCTCTTCAACGTTTAATCTCGGTTTCCTTGATCAATGAGTAGACTATTTAAACAAATCAATATTTGAGCATGGCCATGCATTTCATAATCTCACTCAATCAAGATGCCAATAATATCACTCCTAGAATTGGAGGGTTAAATCCTATATCTATCATTCATATTCCTCATACGATTCATAGCATACCCAATGTTCACCTTTATCATTACCCAGTTAAAAGTAACTTTGAGTGTAATCAAAGTATATTAATTCTCGTATAGAAATATAATGATTTCAAGTCAGAGGATCATTACATCATTATCACTGTGAGATTTCTTATGACACTTAGTAACATGTAGAATCTCATGGCGGGTCTTTCCAGTGTCATTTATTGATACATACACTTATGTTCTTGATTTTAGTATCACCATACCTATGACCAATGAGATATGGTCATCTGTCAACAAACATACTAGTCTTATTGCATTATTACTGTCATTAAATAATAATACTCGACTAGGGAATTTTAGGAATAAAATATTATTCATATAATCTCCTTTTTAAGTCACATACTTAAAGATATATATTACGTATTAATATTCCAAGGGCATTTATTATTCTTTTAATTTATAACACAATAAATAAAGGCATAATAAATATTAATTAAATAATCACATAAAATATAATCCTTAATTGTTTTCAATAAAACATTAAAAGTATTGTCTCTAGGGCACCAATACTAACAATATCCCACTTGTACTAGAGCCAATCTCTCATGTATCTAATACCTATAGAACTAATATGACCTTCTTGCTTCTGCTACGACAAATCCTTGGTCAGTGGATCTGCAATGTTATCATTTGTATGCACTGTACATATATGTATATCTCCTTGATCATTAATCTCATTAATTAGGTGATATCTCCTAAGTACATCCCCAAACAGCCTCTTTGGCTATTTCACAAGCATCAATATACTCAGGCTCTATTGTAGAATCAACAACTATCTCTGCTGTGAACCATTCCAGCATATAACAGCTCTATTTAGACAAAACACAAACCCAGACTGAGAAATCGAATCATCCTTGTCTGTCTGGAAACTAGCGTCGGTGTAACCTTTTACAGCCAACTTATCTTCTCCTCCATATACCAAGAATTGATCTTTAGTCCTCTTCAAGTACTTAAGAATATTATTGACTGCTGTCCAGTGACCTTCACCTGGATTAGAATGGTATCTACTCGTCATGCTCAAAGCATACGAGACATCAGGACGAGTACATATCATTGCATACATTATAGAACCAATTGCTAAATCATATGGAACTTTACTCATACGGTCCTTATAATCGAATGATTTAGGACTGTTATCATAGGGACAAACAAGATTAGTATCAGATATCACTTCATAAAGGAACATGTCATGGAAGGAACAATTGAAATGCATTTTGTTCCCACAGATCAATAATTAGTAGATATATTTACCAAGCCTCTGTGTGAAGCAACATTTACAAGATTGGTTTCTGAATTAGGAATGGTGACAAATAGCTCAACTCCAAATGACAAGTAGAAGACAATCAGAGTTTATGATAAACTCTATCAGAGTATGTGGTAAACTCTGATGGAAAATGAAGTAAATTCTGATCATTGGAACATCTAATCTCTGATCACTAGCTATCAGTGTTTATGGTAAATTCTGTTAGAGTATGTGGTAAACTCTGACAGTGAATGTTAAATTCTAATTTCTATAAACTCTGATTTAAGTCTATATGCTAAACTCTGAGATAATATTTATGACATCATATTTAATTTTGTGACATCATATTTGTTATTCTCTGATTGGAGTAATCATTAGGGAGTGTGTATTTCACGTAAAACGATTCATATTTAGACATTGATACAAACACATGCTGCATTTTGAAAATTGCTTTACTCATTAGTCTACTACTCAGAAATTGCCATGTGTCCCACTAAGGAGTATATGCAAATAAGAGGGAATAGATTAATTCTTATTTTCACTTTGAATTATTCACATACATCTTATTATTCTTATTTTTCTTTCTCATTTTCTATAAACCCTAATTCTCAATATCTGAAAATCTCTGTTCTACAATGGCATCCAAGGGACTCTCATTTCATAACTATACTTTTGCTGCTACAAATTACATCTCACTATTGTCTAAAACTGATATTCCAAAGGACTTTTATGTAATTCAAGATTTTCTACAGAATAGCCATATTGGGTATGCTATTCAGGAACCCAATAATTTGTCTGCTCAAACTCTTCTTAAAATCTGGTCAACTACAAAGTTCAATAATACTGGTGATGATGAAGAGCCTATCATCACATTCAAATGCAATGACATTCATTCAATAACTCTTGTTGTGGTTCGACAAGCCCTTCATCTTCCAGAAGTGGCTGTGTATGCTGATCTTGTAAGTGATGAACAAATCAAGGCATTTTTCAAGGAAATAGGCTATAGAGGAACCCTATCTAAGATGGGGAGTCTGATAAGGCCCCATTTGAGACGAGAATGAAGTTTCCTCTTTGACTGCATTACAAGGGCTTTCACTGCCAAATGCACAAACTTTGATGTCATTCCACAACTATCTCAACAGATTGGGTATTCTCTGACCCATGACTTGCAATTTAATTCTCCTTGTTTGATTATTAGGCAGTTAGCTAGCAAGATTAGTGATGATAAGCATACTATATACTTTGCTAGATTTCTACAATTGATTTTTAGCTCTTTATTGACTAATGTAAATTTTGAGGATGATCAGAGTTTAGCTAGTTTTTGCATGAACAAGAGAATTTTTACTGATTTAACTAGAAAAGATGCAAAGAAAGAATCTGAAAGTAAATTGTCTCAACTTTTTTATCCCACATGGGTCAGGATTCTCTTAAATCAGAGAATGCCTATTATGTATGAGAGGGATTTTCTGTCAGTGACTGTGAATCAGAGTTTGGCACCCTCTAATTTTAACCCAAGTCAAAACCTAAACACTGATATAGAACAACAGCCAACCTCTACAGTCTCCTAAAAGACTGCAGTTATAAAATAAACCTCTCAACAGCAAGGCCCAAGCAAGAAAAGGAAAGGAAAATTAGTGATGGAGTCATCTCCAAAGAAAAGGAAGTTGATTGATGAACATACTGATTCTGATGACAGTGCTGAAGGTCTGGTTTTTCCAGTAAAGAAAACTATCAAGAAGGCTTCTGAGATTCCTCCTACACCTTTCATGAAGCCATTTATTGTCATTCCAATGCCTGAACTCAAAAAGAAGAGAAGAAGATTGGCCAAGGCTGCAAACTCTGAAGTAATAATCTTTTATCAAGTAAAATATGATCAACCTCTAGCCATAAACTCTGATGCAACAATAAACTCCAACAATCTGTTAAACTCTGATGATTTGAAGAAGTCTGAGTTAATTGGTGTTGATGCAAATGTTAATGCTCATGTTGAAAGTGAAGTTGCTCTAGTGACAATTTCTGATTCCCCTGTATATTTTCCCAAGCAAATTATAAAGGAGATATCTTATGAAAGGGTAAAGGAGCTGGCTGAAAAACTTAGAAAGGAGATGGCAGAAAAAAAGTCAAAATCAACTCCAGTTTCTCCTAGTTCAAAGCTCTTCACAAGAAAGAAGAAGAAGACAATCTCTTTTGGCCAAGACACACAAGAACCTGCCTCTCAAAGTGAGGTAGCAGTCATTACTGGGCCAGACATATATGAACATGTTGCTCA
Source organism: Oenanthe sinensis (assembly GCA_028671895.1). Lineage (NCBI taxonomy): Eukaryota > Viridiplantae > Streptophyta > Magnoliopsida > Apiales > Apiaceae > Oenanthe > Oenanthe sinensis. The sequence continues at coordinate 28,266,469 of CM053806.1, forward strand.
AAGTGCAACAGCAGCCATCAAGGAAGCACATGAAGCCAGAAAGGATCAGGGGTACAACCCACAAGAACCTTCAGCTTAAAGGGTTGAAGCAGCTATTAATGCCCTTGCCACACAAAAACCATCCAATCAAAGTTTGGATGCAGGCACTCACTCAATAATGGAAGATCTTGTTGTTGCTGATGCTGAGAAGATATACTCTGAGACAATTCCATTGACAATCTCTGATGCTATTATTGTTGGGTTCTGAGGCATAAAACGCAGCGGATTAAACGTAAATATAACAAAATTTCGGAACCCTAACGCAGGATCATGTATAATCATGGACTGATTATTGTGAAACGGAATCATACCTTTGTTTGGTCTTAACTACTACGAACTCAACGGAGATCCTAGCTTTCACGACTTGTGTCTTCCTCTTGAAAACACCTCTATGGTATCCACACGAGCACCTTCAAGAACGTCTCACGATCTTGATTATGGAACGGATGTACTAGCCTCCTCTAGATGATTTCGAAATCTGCCTCTGCCTTTTCTGCTGCTAGGGTTCGTTTTTCTTAAAAACTTAATACCTATTAACCCTACATTATCTATTTATAATGGTTGGTTAATAGACCCATAATAGCAACCCATAACAGCAAAGCCTAACCCATGTAGGTTTAGGATTAAATAATAAAACCGAATTTTATTATTTAATTAATAACTAAGTCATACTTAATTATTAATGGTAGAATTCAAATTCGAATTTATATTATTTCAATTAATTAAGTCTCACTTAATTAATATAATAAAATTCAAATAATCATCAATTAATTTAAATCTATAATTTAAATTAATTATTCCTTTAAGTACTCTATGTGTGTGACCCTATAGGCTATTATTTAATTAGCAATAATTTTATTCTCCAATAAAATTATAAACAATGAGCGGTATCTAGTAATACATCATTGCTACCCAATTAAATAATAATTAAATCGTGATTCGATAAAACCTTTCGTGATTAATGTTTCAGTGTAATATAATCCCTTTAACCATATATATTATAGATTAAACTCGAGGCATGTATTTAGTCATCCTCTTCAACATTTAATCCGGGTTTACTTGATCCATGAGTAGACTATGAAAACAAATCATTATTTGAGCACGACCATGCATTTTATAGTCTCACTCAATCAAGAGGCCAATAATATCTCTCCTAATTATAGGAGGGTTAAATCCTTTATCTATCATTCATATTTCTCATACGACTCATGATATACCCGATGTCCACTTTTATCATCACCCGGTCAAAGGTAATTTTTAATGTAGTCAAAGTATATTAATCCTCGTATAGAAATATAATGATCTCAAGTCAAAGGATCATTACACCATTATCACTGTGAGTCTTTCTTATGACTTTATTAAACATGAAGAATCTCACTGTGGGTCTGTCCAGTATCATGTACTCCTACATGTACCTATGTATTGACTTTAGTATCCCCATACTTATAACCAATGAGATGTGGTTATCAGTCAAACAACATACTAGTCTATTTATGTATTATTATTGTCCTATAATAATAATACTCGACTAGGGATATTTAAGAATATGATATATTATATAATCTCAAGTTCAAGTCATGTACTAAACTATACAATGTGTATCATGATTCTAAGGACATTTATTATGCTAACAAATATATCGCAGTAATTAAAGTCATAATAAATACGTTTATTGAATAATCAATTGACATAAAGGTTTATCAAAATAAACATTGTATTGCCTCTAGGGCACCTACACCAACAATTATGGTGCAATCCATTTCTGCACAACCTATGGCATCAACTTCAATAACTACTCAAGGTATAAACTCTGACTTTTCTTCAGAATTTACATTCTCTGATAGTATAAGTTCAGATTTTACTTTTCCAATTTTTACTGCTGGGATGACCATGGATAGTCCCGAAAAGGGTACCTATTCATGTAATCACAGATCTCCTTTCTCAGCCACATCTTATTTCTATAGGTCATTGTGATTTGAGCCTTTCATGTGAGACTGAGGTAAAATGTGTGAAAAACAGAATTAATAATGAGAGGTAGATACTGAATCTGGCAAAAGGAGAGGTAGAATTGAGAAAGAAGTTAGTTACTTCTAGTGAGCAAACTCTGACTATTAAAAGTTATGATATGTGTGATGTGAGAAGTAATGAGATTACTTTAAAAGAAATGAGTGATTTAGGACTTTCTGTTACTTTTGCAGGTACTCAGAGTATGATAGCTTCTCAATCTTTAAATTCCGAGTTACCAAACTCTGACACTAGTATAAACTCTGATCATGAGGATGCATTCTGTGATGAGTCTATATTTGAAAATAAAGAGGTCACAGATTTATCAATTCCATATACATAAAGGTATAACTCAAAGAAGTGGCATGTTGATGCATTTGATTCCCATGAGAGATTGAGAATGGCATATCCTGACTAAATGGTGGTTGAAACCCTTAAGGGAGAAATTGAAGCTACTTTAGATGCAGAAGGAGTAAAGAGAGATTTCACTTCCAAGGGAGAACAATCAAATGAAGATATTCTCAACTCTCACAGACAATCCATCTGGGATATGTCTTGGAAATTTCCTAATGAAGAAATTTCATGGCCTCATGTTCATGAGTTAATTCAAAAAGCCGATTCTGAGTTAAATTCTGATGAGATGAAGACTTTTTGAAAGCTACTACTGTGTTGATAAACGGTCTTCACAATGAAGTTTGTGATTTAAAAGAATCTATGAACAAAACCGCTACATCTGTTCAGACTGTTGTCACTACATCTGAACATGCTTTAGAATTGAAGCTAAAGAATGTTTCTGCAAAACAAGATGCTTTGGAAGTCAAAGTTGATAATCTTTCTACTACTGTTTCCTCCATGCAAACTATGCTGCATACAATTGTTGACATCTTGACTATCAGAAAGGGGAATGATGTCAGAAAGGGGAGAAGGATTCTAAAGACAAATGCAAGGAGGATGTAGTGATAAAATCTGATAAGCCTGATGATAATGATCAAAGGAGTCATAAGGATGGAAAGCAAACTCTGATTCAACAAACTCTGAAGTCTTCCCAAACTAGACAAACTCTGATGGTTTCACAAACTCTGATTCCATCAAACTCTGATGTAAACTCTTAAAGTAGGCAAACTCTGATGGATGCTGACATGTAGTTAGCTAAAGGGCTTGAAGAAGAAGAGAAGCCTGAAAAGATTGAAGACCAGAACTTGAAAGATGCAGAACTGGCAAGAAAATTATTTGAAGAAGAGAATCCAGGATTGGATCCAGTTGTTGTAGAGGAAGAATTGAAGAAATCTGGTACTGACAATGCTCAAGTCCAGAAGAAGAAGAAAAGATATATGAAAAAGACTCCAGCTCAAAAGAAGACAATTGCTCAAGTAAATAAAACGGTTATTGAATCTACTCAAGCAAAATCTGTTGAACCTAAACCTGTTGAAGCACAAGCAAAGCCTACTTCTACAAATTCAGAAGAAAGCTCCAGCTAAATCAAAAACTCTTCTTACTATGTCTGGAACAACATTTCTCCCAGGTGAATCTAGCTTTGAAGATGAGGAAGAAGAACAATCTCTTATCAAAAAGAAAAAACTTGATCTTCTGTGGACAAAAACTCAAACTCTGACTCTTAATGCCAGACTTGGTAAAAACAAGGGTGGTATTGGTTATTCTCAAGCCAAAGTCTACAGGGGTGAATCAAATACATTCAGAGATCCTTTTTCTTTGAAAGACAAGTCTAAGGAAGTTTTGGCACAAGAACATCTTGACAAATTATTATCTGTTAACATAGTGAAAGATATTTTTGATGGTGCTCAAGCCAAAAAGAATCTGCTATATTTCTTGGAAGATGGGAGAGTTTTGAAAATTGCTGAAGAGGATTTAGTTCATAAATCATCTAAAGAAGTTGAATATGTTCTTTATCTCCTGAATGATGAGAATAAAGCTACTTCTAGGTGGGTGAAAATTCTTAAAGGAGTAGTCAATGAAAAGAAAAGGAATGAGAGGCTGCTTATGATAAACTCTGAGGAGTATAAACCAAGATTCTTGCTAGAAGATGATATTGAGAAAGCAATGACTAAAGGATATGTAAAGGTTAAGATGGTGTTAGGAATTCTTACACTTATATTAAATCCTGATGGAAAGAAGGTCTGCTGCATTCCTTTAGATGATAGGATGGAGAGATCATCAATATACAATTTGAGAGCTGCAATATTCCAAATTGATGATTCTTCTTATCAAATGAAAGAACTGAAGGAGAAGTTAAGTGAGTTGTTGAAGAATGATGAGAAGAAGCTAATGGACACATTTCTGAAAGAAGACTTCTCATACAGAAGAATATAATTCAAGAAGAAAAACTCAAACTCAAACTCTGATGCATTTGTCTCAATATTTCTGACATCATAAGAAAAATTTATGTTTTACTTAATAAAGCATAAATTGGGGGAGATTGTTAAAAAAATAAATACTGATGCTGTCAGAGAATATCAAGAATAGAGTTTATGTTGCTGATGTCATCAGAGTTTAGGAAGCTTTCGGATAGAGTTTACTCTATCAGAGAATACTTAATTAGAGTTTACTCTAACAGAGAATACTCTATCAGAGATTATCAAACCGACAGAGTTTATCATCAGAGTTTATTAAAGAAGGAAACAGACAAATCATAATCTGATTTGGATAGTGAAGAAGGAACTCAAATACAATTCTATTACTTTAAGGAAGCTATTCTTATCATTATCTGTTTTATAATTGGATTTGTAACTGTGTCTATATAAACACATAAGTAGGTTAACATTATTGGAATATTCAAGTCATATCTTTCTTATAACTTAGCAGCTCTTAAGAACAATAAATTTCTTGAGAGAGTTATGTATATAGTTTATTATTAATACAAAGTTGTTCATCTTTTACTTACTTGTGTCGATTATTTGGTACAATTGTATTCAACCCCCTTTCTATAATAGACTATTTATCAGGGAAACATCAAGGATACATCAAATTTAGGTATTTAGTATCCTAGAAATTCTGGTTTTAAACTATTAGGCTATTCAGATGCAGATTATGCAGGTTAAAAAATAAACAGAAAAAGTACTATAAGCACCTGTCAATTTCTAGGGAAAAAACTTGTGTCATGGTTTAGTAAAAAGCAACAATCAGTATCAACTTCAACTGCAGAAGCTGAATACATTACTGCTGGAAGTTGTTGTGCACAAATATTTGAAGAGTTTCGGGCATGAAAACGCAGCGGAATTAATGTAAAACAATAAAAAAATGAAACCCTATCGCATGATCCATGTATAACTTTGGATGATTATGGTGAAGAAATATATACCTTAACAAAACTTTCAGTATGATGTTTAATGGAGGTCCAGAAAATTGAATCATAGCAGCCCTTTGTTGCAAAGATCTGCTCTCTAAAGAAGTCCACACGAACGTCCGATCGTCCAACGATCACCGGAGTCGATACTAGCCGAATTGCTTGCCTCTTCCTCTCTATCTTCTTTTCTCTAGCCTCTCTTCATGTTGAGCAGCTAGGGTTTTTCTCTAAAATGAAATCTGATCATTAAACCCTAATACTATACATCATTATGTATATATAGGGGAGAGAGAGATTTTGGGTCTAACCCTAATCCATGTGGTTTCCAAAACCCATTCTGATTTTGGGTTATTATTATTATTAAATCTGAATTCAAATATAATTAATCAAGTCCCACTTAATTAATTCAATATATTAAATTTAAATAAATAATAATACTTATTATTAAATATGAATTCTAATACAATTAATCAAGTCCCACTTAATTAATTCAATAATTAATAAATAATAACATATCAAAATTCCTAATTTAAATAAAACTCCATTTTGACATTCTTTGTGTGTGACCCTTTAGGTTATTATTACATTGGCAATATTTTTTTTTATCTAATAATAAAATTATAAACAATGAGTGACATCTAGTAATACATCATTGTTACCCAAGTAACAATAAAAATTGGTGATTTAATTAAACCTTTCGTGAACAATGTTCAATGTAATATAATCCCTTTAACCTTATATTATAGATAAAACTCGAGGCATGTAAAGTGTCATCCTCTTCAACATTTAATCTTGGTTTCCTTGATCAATGAGTAGACTATTTAAACAAATCAATATTTGAGCATGGCCATACATTTCATAGTCTCACTCAATCAAGAGACCAATAATATCATTCCTAGAATTTGAGGGTTAAATCCTATATCTATCATTCATATTCCTCATACGATTCATAGCATACCCAATGTCCACCTTTATCATCACCCGGTTAAAGGTAAATTTGAGTGTAATCAAATTATATTAATTCTCGTATAGAAATATAATGATTTCAAGTCAGAGGATCATTACATCATTATCACTGTGAGATTTCTTATGACATTTATTAACATGTAGAATCTCACGGGGGGTCTTTCTAGTGTCATGTATTGATACATACACTTATGTTCTTGACTTTAGTATCACCATACATATGACCAATGAGATGTGGTCATCTATCAACAAACATACTAGTCTTATTGCATTATTATTGTCCTTAAATAATAATACTTGACTAGGGAATTTTAGGAATAAAATACTATTTATATAATCTCATTTTTAAGTCACATGCTTAAAGATATATATTACGTATTAATATTCCAAGGACATTTATTATTCTTTAAATTTATGACGCAGTAAATAAAGACATAATAAATATTAATTAAATAATCACATAACATAATTCTTAATTGTTTTCAATAAAACATTAAAATTATTGTCTCTAGGACACCAGTACTAACAATCTCCCACTTCTACTAGAGCCAATCTCTCATGTATCTAATACCCATGGAACTAGTATGACCTTCGTGCTTCTACTACGACAAAGCCTTGGTCAGTGGATATGCAATGTTATCATTTGTATGCACTTTACATATATGTATATCCCCTCGATTATTAATCTCTTGAAGAAGATGATATCGTCTGAGTATATGCTTTATTCGGGAATGAGACCTTGGTTCTTTAGCATGCGAAATGGCTCCATTATTATCGCAATATAAATCTTTTTGATCTGTAACTGAAAGAACCATACCAAGACCTGCAATAAATTTCCGAATCCAAACAGCCTCCTTGGCTGCTTCCCAGGCAGCAATATACTCAGCCTCTATTGTAGAATCGGCAACCATCTCTTACTTTGAACTTTTCCAGCTTACAGCACCTCTATTTAGACAAAACACAGACCCAGACTGAGAAATCGAATCATCCTTGTCTGTCTGGAAACTAGCGTCGGTGTAACCTTTTACAGCCAGCTTATCTTCTCCTCCATATACCAAGAATTGATCTTTAGTCCTCTTCAAGTACTTAAGAATATTATTGACTGCTGTCCAGTGACCTTCACCTGGATTGGACTGGTATCTACTCGTCATGCTCAAAGCATACGAGACATTAGGACGTGTACATATCATTGCATACATTATAGAACCAATTACTAAAGCATATGGAACTTTACTCATACGGTCCTTATCATCGAATGATTTAAGACTGTTATCTAATACTAATGTGCTTTTTCAGAGACATAGGGACAAATCCCCTTTTAGCATTTTGCATCCCAAATCGATGCAAAACTTTGTCAATGTATGTACTCTGACTTAGGCCGATCATTCTTCTTGATCTATCTCTATAGATCCTGCTACCTAAAATATAGGTCGCTTCGCCTAAGTCTTTCATTGATAAATTCTTACTCAACCAAGTCTTAACAGCCTGTAAAGAAGGAATGTCATTCCGTATTTATAATATATCATCCATATAGTACTATGAATGCCACATTGCTCCCACTAACCTTCTTGTAAACACATGGTTCATCTTCATTTTGAATAAACCTAAACTCTTTGACGGTTTCATCAAAACGGATGTTCCATCTCCTCGAGGCTTGTTTCAATCCATAAATGGATCGATGCAACTTACATACCTTTCCAGCATCCATTGGATCAAGAAAACCTTCAGGCTGTGTCATGTACACATCCACATCTTCTTCAAGGCTCCCATTTAAGAATGCGGTTTTGACATCCATTTGCCATATTTCATAGTCATGGTAAGCAGCAATAGCAAGCAAAATTCTGATGGACTTGACCATAGCCACTGGTGAAAAGGTTTCATCATAGTCAATACCATGAATTTGCTTGAAACCTTTTGCCACCAATCGTGCTTTATATGTCTATACATTACCATCCATGTCGGTCTTCTTTTTGAAAACCCACTTGCACCCTATAGGTTTTACCCCTTCAGGTGGATCAACCAAAGTCTATACTTGATTAGTATACATGGATTCCATCTCAGATTTCATGGCATCCTGCCATCTCTTAGATTCTGAAGTGTTCATGGCATCTTGGTACGTGAGAGGCTCATCTTCATCCACAAGCGTCACATTACCATCTTGAGTCAAGAGAAATCCATAATATCTCTCGGGCTCATGGCGAATCCTACTAGACCTACGAATAACCTGTGTTTCCTGAGCAGTATTATTTTCTTGTACATTCTGCTCAGGTTCCTCCATTGGTTCAATGTTATCATGTGGGTCTCGAATTTCATCGAGATCTATTATCCTCCCACTGTCTTTCTTAGGCAGCATTTCTCTTTCAAGGAACACTACAGTTCGAGCAACAAACACTTTGTTCTCTGAAGGATTATAGAAAGAATAAACCTTTGTTTCAATTGGGTATCCCACAAAATTACATTTTACTAATTTAGGTCCTAGCTTATCAGAAGTTAGACATTTCACAAACGCCTCACATCCCCAAATTTTCATAAATGACATGCTATGACGTTTCTCAGTCCATGTCTCATATGGAGTCTTCTAAACCATTTTAGTAGGAACTCGGTTAAGTGTATAAGTAGCTGTCTCTAGGGCGTAGCCCCAGAAACTAATTGGAGGATCTGCATGACACATCATCAATCGTACCACGTACAACAAAGTACGATTCCTCCTTTCAGAAACTCCATTCCATTATGGTGTTCTGGGAGGAGTGAGTTGTGATACAATAGAACACTTTTTTAATAAACTCTTAAATTCATGGCTAAAGTATTCACCTCCACGATCAGATTGTAGAGTCTTAATACTTCCACCAGTTTGCTTTTCTACTTCATCTTTGTATTCTTTGAACTTTTCAAAAGAATCGGATTTATTCTTCATAAGATACACATATCCATATCTATTGAAATCATCAGTAAACGTGATAAAGTAGTAAAAGCCACCCCTTGCCATAGTACGCATATGACCACATACATCACTATGTATAAGTTCTAATTGTTCAGTGGCCCTTTCACCTTGTCTAGTAAAAGGAGCTTTAGTCATTTTTCCAATGAGACAAGGTTCGCATGCTTCGTATGATTCAAAGTCAAACATATCTAAGTATTCATCTTTATGTAACTTAGAAATGCGATTCTCATTTATATGGCATAAACGACAATGCCAGAGGTTAGTTTGATTTGAGTCATTAGATTTAAGATGTTTATTATTCAGATTATAGATATGAGTGTCTAAATCAAGAACATATAAACCATTAAATAAACGTGCAACCCCATAGGTAACATTATTCAAAGAAAATGAACAACTATTGTTCTGAATTGAAAACGCAAAACCTTTCTTGTCCAAACAAGAATTCAAAATAATGTTTCTGCAAATTGCAGGCACGTAAAAACAGTTTTCAAGTTCTAAAATAAGCCTAGTGGGCAACGATAAATAATAAGTCCCTAAAACTAAGGCATCAACCTTTGCTTCATTGCCAACTTGTAGATCGACCTCTCTCTTTGCCAAAGTCCTACTCTTTTACAGCTCCTACACCTTTATACAAATATGAGAACCACATCCAGTATCCAAAACCCATGATGTAGAAGTAGACAAATTGACCTCTATAACATAAATACCTGAATCAGAAGCTTGACCAGCCTTCTTCTTCTTCAGATCCTCCAAATAAGCATGACAGTTTCTCTTCCAATGACCTGGTTTACCATAGTAGTGACAATGACCCTTTGCAACAACACCCTTAGGCTTTAAAGCCTGTTTGGGATTGGTCTTTGGCTTAGGACCAGAAGCAAATCCAATCTTCATTTTTCCCTTCCATTTGCCTTTTCTTTTAGCCTTACCTTTGTTGTCTACCATCAGCATGAGAGCAGGTTCAGCCTTTTTAATGTTGGTTTAAGCAGTTCGCAACATGGCCAACAATTCAGTGGGTATTTTGTCTATCTCATTCATATTATAGTTCATAACAAAATGAGTATAGTTGTTGTTCAAAGATTGCAAGATCAAGTCAATCTGAGCTTCTGGACCAATCAGGAAACCTAAAGTATCAAGATACTCAATATAACCTATCATCTTTATAACATGTGGTTGAACAGGTTCACGCTCTCCCTATTTACAAGCATACAGTGTTTTGCTCGTGTCGAACCTTTCTTGACGAGCTTGTCCCTCAAACATTCTTTGAAGGTGTTCAATCATCTCATAAGCATCCATATGCTCATGTTGTTTTTAAATCTCAACACTCATGGTTGCCAGTATGAGACACGCAACATCATTCGCATCATCAATATGCTTCTAATAAGCATTTTGTTGAACACGAGTTCCATTCTCAGCAGAAGGAGCAGGTGAAGGAATTTCAATGGTGTAAAGCTTTCGCTCCTGCCTGAGGATAATCCTCAAATTCCTATACCAATCAAGGAAGTTAGTTCCTGTCAGCTTGTCCTTCTCAAGGGTTGTTCTCACAGAGAAGTTATTTGTGTTGTTTGCCATTAAATATCTATAATGTTTAAAATGCATATTAGTTTCAAAAGTTTAATTATGTTCAAGTGATTATCATATACATTCATAATATATATCTCCCACTATTTTTATCAAATCAATAGCCCTAACTATTAATTCGGAAAGCATTTCATTAAATCTTTCTAGTGAGCCAAGATCCATATTTCATCCATGTTTTAAGATAGCATTAGCTAATACACCCAAAACACGACTATTTAGGTAGACAACATTAGTTGATTATATGAAATATAACTCTTAGATAGTGGGGTGGAATAACACTTTGTACACATTTATCCAATAAATCTCACCAAACTCTATGCGTCTAAACCCATAATCCTATTGTGATGATTTAGTTAAGTTAGACCGAATGTTTCAACAAACTAACTCACTTACTTATCACATCTTCCCATGATTGATAAAAGCACCTTGCTTTGGCAAACCGACTCTTTCTCAATCTAGATCTTGACGAGTATTAAACATTGGAAGGCATCTGTTGGTCCCTGATATTGTAGAAGGGGGGTTGAATACAATATCTGAAAATTAATCGCGGAATAATTTGGATTAAAAATATTATTTTAATTACTCGCGAAATATTAATTGGAATGCAATACTGTTCAAGTGAAAGATATAATTTTAACTTGATTAGTATTACAAAATTAATATTAAGAAAATAGTTATATAATTGATTAAAAGTTCTAGAACAAATTTGACATGAATTGTTCGTATTTAACAATTATATCCAAACTCAGCACAGAAATCTGTGAATATTACAATGCAGATAAATTACTGAATTTGATATGATTTTCTTCTCTGAGAAGTTGAACAACAAAAAATGAAGGGCTGATCTCATATTTATAGAGATTTGAAAAAGGCTGCTATGACCTTTTTCAGTATGACTTTATTTCAAGAAAACAAGTCTGTATGACTTATTTTAACACTTGTATGACTTATAAAAGACTGGGCATGACATATTTTGGTCGGTATGACTTATTGAAGCTCGGTATGACCTTTTGAAAGTTCGGTATGACTTATTTAAAGTCATATTCGGATTTTATCTAATTAAAATAAATCGGTATGACTTATTTTAATTAAACAAAATTGGTTTAGTATGACCTTTTGAGCACAGTACTCTCGGTATGACTTATTCAATGAGCTCGGTATGACCTTTTGATCAACAGAAATTCGGTATGACTTATCTCCTGTATGACCTTTCTGCCTGAAGCTCGGTATGACTTTTCTTTTTAAAGCTCGGTATGACTTATCAGTCGGCTGCTCCGGTATGACTTTTCTTTTTAAAGCTCGGTATGACTTGTGCTTTATTCAGTCAGTATGACTTTTATTAATATAATTCGGTATGACTTATTAATAAACAGTCGGTATGACTTATTTATTAGTCATTTGAATTTATTAAAAGTCATATCTTTTATAATAAATTAATTCTACTTAAATTAATTAGTTAATTTACAAATTAAATTAAATTCAACTTGAATTAATTTAATTAGATAAATTAAATAATCAATTAACATTTGATAGTAGAATTAAAATACTATTTCGTCTTGTATTACCGTGCTATCAGTCTTGAAGTCTTTCAGTCTTCGTTGTGTCTTTTGTCATAAAACCACTTGAGCTAGATGATGAGTATTTATTATTTTAGTTGACACACAAATGTACTGTCTGGTTCATTTATGTCATACTATAATAAATATTCTTCATCTTTAACATTAAGCTGTGGTCTTCTGTTCTTCTTCTGCTTCACTGTCTTCATTCTTCTTCTGGAATCTTCTATAGTAGCCACTTAGAATCTTCTGAATCTTCTGAACAACTGCTTCTCTATTTTTCTACGACGCTTGAACATATAAATGAACTTCTTCCGGTGTAGAGTAACAACTTCATTATAATTCTTCTGACAAGTTGATTCTTTGTGTCTAGTTGACATTCTTCGATTTGATTCCATCCTCAGTATTTATTACTTACTTTAATTTCTTACATGAGTTGAGTTATCATCTACTAATTACAAATAGGCCTTGACATATGCCTTTCAATCTCCCCCTATTTGTTGTTAAACATTTAACACACAAATTCCTAGAGGATAACTCAACTAACAACTAAGAAACTAATATGACTTTTAAGAACTGTAAGTAAATAAATTGTTCTCTGGATCATATAATACATTTCCAGATTTCTTGAGTAACTGAAATGAAAGATGTTTGTTCCTCTAGCACTGAACATAATATACAAGTAGTATTATCTTCATTTCTCAAACTCGTCACTACTCCCCCTTAGGATGACAGAGATGATGTCTGTTCTCTTCTTACCACTTTTCCTCTGTTTCTCCAACTCCTGTCTTCCCTTCTCTTCCAAGGTGAATTCAATTTCCCCTTACTTGAATTATCCAACCATTTAAATAGAGGTAACAAACATGGCATACATACAGCATTAAACCATCGCAGATATAAAAATGCAAACTATGACATGTTATGCATTTTAGAAAATCCGGTTAATCATATTTACAAGAATCTTCTAAAATCAAATGGAATAGAATCCAAGCATGTTGTTATATACCCCTTTTTCTTGTTCAACAATTGCGTAATCCTCTTCTGGCAAAAGCCTTTGTTTACTTCTCCACTTTTGATCTACTCCCCCTTAGTTGAACACTTTAACATTTTGGAGTAATCCTCTTAATAATTCTCCCCCTTAGTTGAGTAATCCTCTTAATAATTCTCCCCCAATTGTAGATAGGTAACAATTGTTGGTCCTTTTATGAAGAAATTTCCATCTTGGTTGAATAACATTAGAAATCTGTAACATGGAATGGGGAAAGGGATTCAGTAAGTGTGCTAGTGTGTGATTTTACTTTGTGTTCCTCACAAGTGTTTCGCTCATATGCTCTCTAAGTGTTTCACTCATAGAATATATATTTTCACTCTTTCTTACTTGTGTTTCACTCTTTTCTCACATCACTATATCTCTCTCAGTACGGATGACTCAGTCTTTTGTACTTGCAAGAAAGATCACCATAGCCCCTTCAAGAGAGGTCACTGGTGGTGCAATGGGGTTTCGTAAATCCCCGTCCTCAATTGAATCTATTAACATATTTGATTTTTATAAACTGAATTGCTTCAGGAATAGATTCAGTGAGTTGTTGATCATCTAAGATGATCTATTCCGTTAGGAATCCAGATATGTTCCATCTGGGGAGGGAGACAAGGATCAATAATGTAGCAAATGATCCAAGTTTCCTCCTGATGCCCGTGAAGGCATGTTGATTCCGTCAGAATCATCAATCATTCTTCCTTCCTTGATATGAAAGTTTAGAAAAATTGCTACCGTCAATTCATCCTTCCTGTGACATTTCAATTGCTCCCTCTTGGTCCCTTTTTGGTCCCAAGTAAGTCCTTACATTGTTGGTCCCTAAAACATAAGACAAAATATGTGGTTTCTTGAAAAATGTCAGATGAAATTAACTCTTTGCTGATAGCCTTGGCTGACAGGCTGAATTCAATAGACTCACTCTGTTGAGAGAATGAACCTAGTAACAGTTTTGCCTTTTCCAAGTTTGTATCTTTTTGAGAAAACACAGATGAGCTAACAGTTGTCTCAGCTTTTGTATATTTGAATCACCTTTCTGGAGACAGAGCTGTTGGTTCACTCACAATACCAACCTTATCAAATGCAATCAAGGCATTGACTCCCTCATTCTTAACAATTAGGTATTCTGATTAATGGTTTAGAGAGACGGATGTGATTGTGTTTGTGTGTTTGGTTCTAAGATCTTGGATAGAGATTGATGCCAATGTTTGGGATCTCACTTTTAGAATCGATTGGATTATCAATGCTCATAGATCTTTCCTACTTCTCAAAAGAGACTTGAGAATAATCAGCTTATATTTATATATATATATAAACAAAAATATAAAAACATAAATAAAAATAAGGATGCCAAGTTGTAAAACAAATAAAACTAAACATACTTATATATACCAATTGTTGAGAGCAATTGTTGGAAATAATAAACAATATATACTAATTGTTGGAAAACAAACATAATATAAAATATATTTACAGTAGAGATGCCAATGAAAAAAAAACTGTACAAAAATAAGGAAAATCTTTTTGAGTTTTCTTTTTCAATTTGTTTGTTTGTTTTTGAAATATTTTAAGGAATATATACAGTGTATTTACAGTGCTTGAAAATAAATATGAAATTTAAAACAATATGCAATAATTAGTTCATGTTTAACATCCCTAACTCACTAACCAACTTAGAGAAAGTGGATTCATCAAGTGGTTTCGTGAAGATGTCGGCAATTTGATCTTCTGTGGGTACAAAATGTAACACCACAGTTCCATTCATGACATGCTCTCGGATGAAATGATACCTTATGTCTATGTGCTTGGTTCTTGAATGTTGTACAGGATTATTGGAAATAGCTATGGCACTTGTGTTGTCGCAAAGTATTGGAATTTTAGATAGCGCAAGTCCATAATCATTCAGCTGATTCCTTATCCACAAGATTTGTGCACAACAACTACCTGCCGCAATATATTCTGCTTCGGCTGTCGAGGTAGATACTGAGTGTTGTTTCTTGCTGTACTAGGAAATCAACCGTTGTCCTAGAAACTGACAGCTTCCAGAAGTACTTTTCCTGTCCATCCTGCATCCTGCATAATCTGAATCTGTATAGCCTATTAGTTCAAAACCTGTACCTTTAGGGTACCAAATTCTAAGATTCGGTGTACCCTTCAGATATCTAAAAATTCCTTTAACAGCTATAAGATGAGATTCTCTAGGATCAGTTTGAAACCTTGCACATAAGCATGTTGCAAACATTATATCGGGTCTACTAGCAGTTAGATATAATAATGAGCCTATCATACCTCTGTAGCTTGTGATGTCAACTTTCTTACCAGTTTCATCTTTGTCAAGCTTGGTTGCTGTTGGCATAGGGGTTTTTGCCATTGTAGAATCTTCTAGATTGTATTTCCTTAGAAGATCCCTTACGTACTTTGATTGGCAAATAAAAATCCCATCTTCCTTTTGCTTCACTTGCAATCTAAGGAAGAATGACAGCTCACCCATCATGCTCATTTCATACCTACTCTGCATTAACTTAGCAAATCTCTTGCACAAGTTTTCATTAGTAGAACCAAATATAATATCGTCAACATAAACTTGGACAAATACCATATCTTTATCATGTAATTTATAAAAGAGAGTTTTATC
Organism: Oenanthe sinensis; assembly: GCA_028671895.1. Taxonomy (NCBI): domain Eukaryota; kingdom Viridiplantae; phylum Streptophyta; class Magnoliopsida; order Apiales; family Apiaceae; genus Oenanthe; species Oenanthe sinensis. The sequence continues at coordinate 28,282,522 of CM053806.1, forward strand.
TATGACACCTCTAGTAAAACCATTTTCAAGTAAAAACTGAGAGAGAGTGTCATACCATGTCCTCGGTGCTTGCTTGAGTCCATAGAGGGCTTTGAATAAGAAATTACACAAAATCAGCAAACTCTGGATTTTCAAAGCCAGGGGGCTGCTCCACATATACTTCCTCTTCTAGCTTTCCATTCAGAAACGCACTCTTCACATCCATTTGATAGACTTTAAAATTGGAATGTGCTGCGAATGCCAGAAATATCCTGATGGCTTCAAGTCTTGCAACTGGTGCGTAGGTCTCATCATAATCAATTCCCTCTTCCTGGGAGTAACCCTTTGCAACCAGTCTGGCCTTGTTCCTTGTAACAATGCCATCACCGTCTATCTTGTTCCTGTATACCCATTTCGTGCCAATAATAGATCTATTTTTAGGCTTGGGTACCAGTGTCCATACTTCTTGCCTTTCGAACTGATTGAGTTCTTCTTGCATGGCAAGAACCCAATCTGGATCAGTTAGAGCATCTTCAATTTTCTTTGGTTCTTCTTGAGATAGAAAAACTGAAAATAAACATTCATTTGAAGTTGCACTTCTGGTTCTTACTCCAACTTCTGGATCACCTATGATCAATTCAAAAGGATGATCTTTGCTCCATATCCTTTCCCTTGGTAGGTTTGATCTTGATGATTCGCCTCTATATTCATTGTGATGTTGTGTTGTGCCAGTTGATCCTTTATCTCCCCCTGAGTTGCTGCCTGGATGACTTGTTGATCCACCACTGGTATTAGTAGTATCTCCAGTGTTTCCATTGTTTCCACCACTATTACCTGGATCATTACCATCATTATTGTCATCATCATTTTCTGCTGCAACCTCAGGTTCTTCTTCATTATCCGAATCTGAGTCTGGATGATTGTCAAATTTTAATGACTCGGAAGGATCTTCATTTTGGATGCTTGGGAGTTTAGTATCGTCAAATGATACGTTGACACTTTCTTTTACTTGGTGCTGATCAATTATGTACACCCTATATGCTCTTTTTGAGTAGCCGACAAAAATTGCTTCATGTGCCTTGGCCTCAAATTTGCCACGATGTTCATCTCCATCTTTTAGCACAAAACATTTGGCTCCAAATACATGAAAGTATTTGAGTGTTGGTTTCTTGCCAGCCATTAATTCGTAGGGCGTCTTCATATGATCCTTGTTGATTAAAGTTCGATTTTGGGTATAACAAGCTGTGTTTACTGCTTCAGCCCAGAAGTAGATAGGCAACCTTGATTCACTTAACATTGTTCTTGCAGCTTCAATCAAGGTTCGATTCTTCCTTTCTACTACTCCATTCTGTTGCGGAGTTCTTGACGCTGAGAATTGTCTTGTTATCCCTTTGTCTGAGCAGAAGCTATTCAGAATTTCATTCTTGAATTCTGTTCCATTATCTGATCTGATTGCCCGGACAGGTAGCTTTGAATCTAACTCAATCAACTTTACATGATCAATCACCAACTGTGGAGTTTCATCCTTAGAGTTCAAGAATAAAACCCACGTGTACTTTGTGAAGTCATCTACAATCACTAAGGCATATTTTTTCCTTGACATAGACATGATATTTACTGGACCAAATAAATCCATATGAAGCAGCTGCAATGGTTCAGTAATATTTGTAGTGTCTGTGCCTTTGTGAGTTGCTCTTTTTGACTTCCCTTTCTGACATGCCTCACACAATCCTTCTTGTGTAAATTCCATCAGAGGCAGTCCTCTCACCAAATCCCTCTTGACTAGAGAGTTCATTGTTTTGAAATTCAGGTGTGAGAGCTTCTTGTGCCATAGCCAACTTTCTTCTGTTGAAGCTTTTGAATAAAAACAGTTTGCTTCAGCTTCAGTTCCCGAGTTGAAATCAGCTACGTACAAGTTTCCTTTCCTTACTCCACGCAAGGCTAGTCTGTCTTCTTTAGAATGAGCTATTAAGCACTTCTCCTTGATAAAGTTTACTTTGTAACCTCTATCACAGAATTGACTGACGCTGAGTAGATTGTGCTTAAGTCCTTCCACTAAAGAGACATTTTCAATGATAACATTCCCAGTATTTAACTTGCCATATCCCGTAGTCATTCCTTTGCTGTTATCTCCAAAGGTGATGATTGGGCCAGCTCTCTCAACCACGTCTGATAGCAGGGCTCTATCTCCGGTCATATGCCTTGACGATCCACTGTCTAGGATCCATACAACCCGGTTTTCCTGTTTAACTCCCTGCACATATCAAACGGATTAATTCGTCTTCGGAGCCCAAAATTGATTGGGCTCGACATACTTAAAGAATTGACCTTTGTCATCTTTGACAACAGATCCTTTTCGAACAACAGCCGCATCCTCCTTGACTGTACTTACTTTCCTATAAACAGTCTTAACAACTTTTTGTTTAGACTTAGGAATATATTTTTCCTTCTTGACAGGTGAAGGAATAGCTGTCTTGGATTTAGCAAATTTATTATTGATGTATTGTCTAGGTGTCATGTTCTTTTTATTAGCAGTCATGCGTTTGAAATAAGCAGTCATAGCATTAAAAGCACATAACATACAATTTAACATACCACAAGGTTTATGGCATACATCAATAGCAGGCATGTTATTCACAGCAGTAGGAGTTTTAACAATTTCTACTTTAACTTTTTCAGCAGATTTAAAGTTTTCAGTAGAATGGCATCTGTTGTTACTATCCCTACTTCTAACAAACTTATTGTTAGGTCTGTTCAAATCATTCTTTAAGTTCTTAGCACCTAAACCAGGAGTGGATGAACTAGTAGAGTTCACATTTTCTATTGGTCTTTTAGGTACATATTTCGCTTTCTGGACATTTACTCCTTTTATGTCCCTAGTCTGTTCTTCTCTTTTCTTCTCTTCCTCGAGATCCTCTAACTGCATCTCATAAGCTATCAGTATAGAGCTCTCAAGGATAGGTTCAGCAATAGGTGTTATGAAAAGAGGTTTGGGTGTGTTTTTAACAACATGAGGAATACCCCTTTCTTCAGCGCTTTGCTTGAACGGGGTAATGTTGCTTGGCTTTCCTACAGATTTATTGTACTCGAAACCTATTCCAACTTTTCGGTTTATTTCCTGTTAGTCAACTAGGTTCTTTACAATATAAGAGGAATTTTTATAAGCTAGACACCTTTGCTTTTCTTCTTCAATTTTATTCTTTAAAAAAGCTTCAATCTCAACATAGCAGTTGACTCTATTAACTTGAAATGCAACATCTTCAGTTAATTTAACATTAATAAGTTTCAGCTTTTTCAATTCATAATTCTCTTCTGATAAAACTTTGTTTTCGAGAATTAAAACTTTTATTCGATCTCTAGCATCAGTTAAATTCTCACCTATCAATTTAAACATCTTAGGACAGCTAGGGTTTACCTCAATTCCTTGTTGAGGTGGAGATTGTGATCCTTCAGAAGAAGAGGCCATTAGAGCAAGATTTCCCATTTGATCTTCTTCATCATTGTCGGAATCATCCCAGCTTTTTCCTGCTGCTAAGTATGATTTTCCCTGATGCTTCTTCAGTAGAGCGTCATATTTTTGTTTGAGCTCGTCATATGAATCCTTCTTTCTTTCCTGCTTGGGCTTTCTACAATCAGTAGCAAAGTGTCCCATTTCATTGCAGTTGAAGCAACGGATCTTGCTTCTGTCTACCATCCCTGTCTTGTATCCACCTTTTGTGTTGGATGTGCTAGAAGAACCACCTGTCTGAAATCTGTTTGCCATAAGCTTGAATTTGAAACTAGGGTTCCTCCTGAATCTTGTATTTCTAAATTTTCTAGCAATCAGAGCCAGAGATTCATCCTCAAGTTGATCGAGTTCTTCCATTGAGTAGAATTCACTATCAGTTGAATTCACTAGAGTTGCACCAACTTCTGCAACAATACCCTGATCAATGAGGTTGACTGAAGAAGATTCAGTCTTAGCTTTTCTGTACTCTGGTTCTTCTGCTACAAGAGTTGTAGACTTGCTGACCACCTTGCCTGTATCATATATTTCGTTCTGTTGAATCTGCTCTAGCTCATAGGTCTTCAGTATGCCATAAAGTCTTTCCAGTGAAATTTCATTCATGTCCCTTGACTCTCTGATGGCTGTTATCCTATGCTCTAGGTGTACTCGCATTGTCAGCAAAAACTTCCTACTGATCTCCTTCTTCGTATATTGTTTGCCATTGAGATTTAGATCATTTATCAGCTTGTTGTATCTCTCAAAAACTTCAGAGATACCTTCTCCTGGATTTGATCTAAAATGCTCATATTGAGACGTTAAGATTTCCAATCTGTTCTCCCTTACTTCTTCTGTTCCTTCATTTAGTATCTTTATCGTTTCCCAGATGTGTTTAGCATTTTTACAATTAACAACATGATTGTACATTCCGGGATCAAGAGATTCCACTAAAATTAACTGCAGACTGGTGTCCAATGTATCCAGTTCCTTTTCTGTCTCAGTGTACTCAGAAATATCTTTTTCAAATTGTCTGTGCGGAATGAGTACACCATCTTCCATATGCTCAGGAAAGATATTTATTGGAACAGCAACACCAGTTTTTAAAATATCCTTGTACTTAGGATTTGCAGCTCGAAGAAACAAGGTCATCTTTCTCTTCCACAGATTATAATTGTCTTTATCAAATTGTGGAATTTTAATGCTACTAACTCTTTGAGTACTCATCTTTAAATAAGATTAAAAATTAAGTGTTTCAAAAAATATTTTAATTTTTGACTTAAAATAATTTTTGATCAAAAATAATTTTTCGGGAAAAAAAATTATTTCGAATAAAAAATTATTTCGAATTTAAAATAATTTTTAAGATCTGTATTAGTTCGCGGAATTTGATTTGGATCTGATATTAAAAATATCAACCAGCTCTGATGCCAATTGTTGGTCCCTGATATTGTAGAAGGGGGGTTGAATACAATATCTGAAAATTAATCGCGGAATAATTTGGATTAAAAATATTATTTTAATTACTCGCGAAATATTAATTGGAATGAAATACTGTTCAAGTGAAAGATATAATTTTAACTTGATTAGTATTACAAAATTAATATTAAGAAAATAGTTATATAATTGATTAAAAGTTCTAGAACAAATTTGACATGAATTGTTCGTATTTAACAATTATATCCAAACTCAGCACAGAAATCTGTAAATATTACAATGCAGATAAATTACTGAATTTGATCTTATTTTCTTCTCTGAGAAGTTGAACAACAAACAATGAAGGACTGATCTCATATTTATAGAGATTTGAAAAAGGCTGCTATGACCTTTTTCAGTATGACTTTATTTCAAGAAAATAAGTCTATGACTTATTTTAACACTTGTATGACTTATAAAAGACTGGGCATGACATATTTTGGTCGGTATGACTTACTGAAGCTCGGTATGACCTTTTGAAAGTTCGGTATGACTTATTTAAAGTCATATTCGGATTTTATCTAATTAAAATAAATCGGTATGACTTATTTTAATTAAACAAAATTGGTTCAGTATGACCTTTTGAGCACAGTACTCTCGGTATGACTTATTCAATGAGCTCGGTATGACCTTTTGATCAACAGAAATTCGGTATGACTTATCTCCTGTATGACATTTCTGCCTGAAGCTCGGTATGACTTATCAGTCGGCTGCTCCGGTATGACTTTTCTTTTTAAAGCTCGGTATGACTTGTGCTTTATTCAGTCAGTATGACTTTTATTAATATAATTCGGTATGACTTATTAATAAACAGTCGGTATGACTTATTTATTAGTCATTTGAATTTATTAAAAGTCATATCTTTTATAATAAATTAATTCTACTTAAATTAATTAGTTAATTTACAAATTAAATTAAATTCAACTTGAATTAATTTAATTAGATAAATTAAATAATCAATTAACATTTGATAGTAGAATTAAAATACTATTTCGTCTTGTATTACCGTGCTATCAGTCTTGAAGTCTTTCAGTCTTCGTTGTGTCTTTTGTCATAAAACCACTTGAGCTAGATGATGAGTATTTATTATTTTAGTTGACACACAAATGTACTGTCTGGTTCATTTATGTTATACTATAATAAATATTCTTCATCTTTAACATTAAGTTGTGGTCTTCTGTTCTTCTTCTGCTTCACTGTCTTCATTCTTCTTCTGGAATCTTCTGTAGTAGCCACTTAGAATCTTCTGAATCTTCTGAACAACTGCTTCTCTATTTTTCTCCGACGCTTGAACATATAAATGAACTTCTTCCGGTGTAGAGTAACAACTTCATTATAATTCTTCTGACAAGTTGATTCTTTGTGTCTAGTTGACATTCTTCGATTTGATTCCATCCTCAGTATTTATTACTTACTTTAATTTCTTACATGAGTTGAGTTGTCATCTACTAATTACAAATAGGCCTTGACATATGCCTTTCAGCATCCGATTAACTTAATATGTATTTAGAGATTTTAATGTTTATATGAACGATCATGATCCCATCATAAAGAGATTCTCAATTTTTCCTTGATCAAATAATCTATTTCAATATTCGTCAATGGTTCGATTTCCAGATTATTGGAGAAGTCACAAGCGGTCTCACTTAAAACCCAACTTTCTTACGAATAATAATTCATTTTTGACAAAATCTCCCCATATCAGAAAAAGAAAATACATATTCAACACCATGTTTCACAAACACAAGAATCTAATGATCATTTGTTTAATTTTAAAATCTTGAATCATTACAGATTTTATCTTTCTTAAGTAGGCATGACATGAGTGTCGTATTTAATACATACATCATTCCGACACATACGTATCTACACATGCATTCATATACATATATGTATTATGCATAAATTACACGTGTTTGGTTATGACCCCATCCTATGTGATATTTCCAAGCCAATGAAATTATCAAGGTCAATCTATGGTGGTTTTAAATACTACACTATTACATGTCTTTATCTTCTTCATTGCTCCATCATCTGGATTGCCTCCTAGCTTCCTTGATTCCAAGTCTCCATTGAACAATTACATTGAATAATAAATAAATCTATTCTAATGAAATTACAAGAAGAACTTGAGTTACATTCGAGATTAACAATTACAATGAATAAATGACATGCAAGTCGTATTTAGAAACCAAAACCATAAAACAAAACCACTACCCTATGGGTGTTTAGGCCATAGCCATCCACCATGTTATCACATAATACATGTAATATATCTCAGATTATATAAACATATCATATAATCATATATAATAAATTATAAAATTTCAGAAAAATAATAAATCGCCATTTCGGGGCCTGTAACGTCGTGAAACGGCTTACAGACGGGAAGCTGAATTGTTAGTATTGCTCGGTGACACAATTCCATTCAGAAAACACATATCATTTACGAAAATTGGATACTGGACACAGATTTCAGAAAATCTACCGAAGCCGTTTTAGAATTCGTATCAAATATGATTCCCATAACAAGAACAAACATGTATCATATACATACAGCAATACACACAATCATCCCATGATTATACAACACATGAATATCATATATACAAAATCATATAAAACATATATATCAACATATAGTTATGGCATATCATATATATGTTTACATACATTGAAAAACTGTTAAACACATAACCAAATCATCCCATTATACACGTAGCTCTGATGTCATTGAAGGTTTCGGGCATGAAAACACAGCGGAATTAACATAAAACAATAAAAAAATGAAGCCCTACTGCAGGATCCATGTATAACTTTAGATGATTATGGTGAAGAAGTCTGTACCTTAACAAAGCTTTCCGTATGATGTTTAATGGAGGTCCAGAAAAATGAATCACAGCAGCCCTTTGTAGGAAAGATCTGCTCTATAAAGAAGTCCACACGAACGTCCGATCGTCTAATGATCACCGGAGTCGGTACTAGCCGAATTGCTTACCTCTTCCTCTCTCTCTTCTTTTCTCTAGCCTCTCTTGATGTTGAGCAGCTAGGGTATTTTTCTAAAACGAAATCTGATCATTAAACCCTAATACTATACATCATTATGTATATATAGGGGAGAGAGAGATTTTGGGCCTAACCCTAATCCATGTGGTTTCCAAAACCCATTCTGATTTTGGTTTATTATTATTATTAAATCCGAATTCTAATATAATTAATCAAGTCCCACTTAATTAATTCAATATATTAAATTTGAATAAATAATAATACTTATTATTAAATCCGAATTCTAATATAATTAATTAAGTCCCACTTAATTAATTCAATTATTAAATTCGAATAAACAATAATATATTTAAATTCATAATTTAAATAAACCTCCGTTTTGACATTCTTTGTGTGTGACCCTTTAGGTAATTATTACGTTGGCAATAATTTTATTATCTAATAATAAAATTATAAACAATGAGTGGCATCTAGTAATACATCATTGCTACCCAAATAACAATAATAATTGGTGATTCAATTAAATCTTTCGTGAATAATGTTCCATGTAATATAATCCTTTAACCTTATATTATAGATAAAACTCAAGGCATGTAAAATGTAATCCTCTTCAACGTTTAATTTTGGTTTCCTTGATCAATGAGTAGACTATTTAAACAAATCAATATTTGAGCATGACCATGCATTTCATAGTCTCACTCAATCAAGATGCCAATAATATCACTCCTAGAATTGGAGGGTTAAATCCTATATCTATCATTCATATTCCTCATACGATTCATAGCATACCCAATGTCTACCTTTATCATCACCCAGTTAAAGGTAACTTTGAGTGTAATCAAAGTATATTAATTCTCGTATAGAAATATAATGATTTTAAGTCAGAGGATCATTACATCATTATCACTGTGAGATTTCTTATGACACTTATTAACATGTAGAATCTCACGACGGGTCTTTCCAGTGTCATGTATTGATAGATACACTTATGTTCTTGACTTTAGTATCACCATACCTATGACCAATGAGATGTGGTCATCTGTCAACAAACATACTAGTCTTATTGCATTATTATTGTCCTTAAATAATAATACTTGACTAGGGAATTTTAGGAATAAAATACTATTCATATAATCTCATTTTTAAGTCACATACTTAAAGATATATATTACGTATTAATATTCCAATGACATTTATTATTCTTTCAATTTATGATGCAGTAAATAGAGACATAATAAATATTAATTAAATAATCACATAACATAATTCTTAATTGTTTTCAATAAAACATTAAAAGTATTGTCTCTATGACATCAATACTAATAATATTATGGATAATGAATCAATTATTTGACTATGGGTTCAACATGAACAAGATTTCTATTTTCCGTGATAACACAAGTGTCATTACAATAATAGAAAATCCTGTGCAACATTCCAGAACCAAACATATTGACATAAGGTATCATTTCAGTAGGGAACATGTAATGAATGGTACAGTTGAATTACATTCCCCAGTGAACAATAACTTGCAGACAGTTTTACCAAACCTCTAGATGAAATTACTTTTAATAAAATAGTATGTGAATTATGTATGCTTAATTTTGCACAATCCTAAATGTTTACTAAGTCAAAAAAAAATTGGTAGCCATTGTTCACATTTATCTGTTGAAATAAAGTGATCAATTGATAACTGTGTTAATTGTCAATGGATATTTAGCAGCCATCGATGGATATATTTGATCAACTGATAAAATATATTCCTATCGATGGATATTTATCTATCGACATATAATTACCCTGGTAATTGTTTATCGATCGATAAATTAATTTTTAAGAATCAATGGATGTAATTACCCATCGATGGTAATAGAATTTCTACAGTTTTACACATTCATTGATCAAATTATAGCCGTTGATTCTTTACTTTATTTGTCAACATATGAATATATCCATCGATTGCCATTTAGAGTAATTTACTTTAATTTTTTTATCTCACAACGGTTATATTCTTAATTAAACTGACTATTTAAGTCATTTTAATCTCAAAAATATAAATAGCAAATTCATTTCTCATTCCAATATTACTTGTTATTCTATTCTCTATCTTTAAACTCTGTATCTCAAATTCTCTCTCTCTCTCAAGAACCCTTAAGGCGATTTTAATCATTTTCTTCAAGCTTATTTCTAACTTGCTTTGTTAAGAACAATCAATGGCACCCCAAAAGAAGATTTCTTCATCAACTGGATTCATCAATGAGCAGAACAATTTCACAGCATGCCTGACAGTTGATGATGCTCCTACTGACTTCCATCCATTGATGAGGTTTCTGGGAGACTGCAAAGTGTCCAAGGCTCTTAGTGAAGCACCAACAATAGTTTGCTCCTTTGTTGAAGAGCTATGAAACGCTGTAGAAGTCTCACAAGATGGGAACGTAATTTCTTATACTTGTCAAGGTAAACCCTATACCATTACAAGTACTACTCTCTCTGAATGTTTAGAATTACTTGAAAATAATTTTAATAAGTCGCCCACTAATATCGATATTAGAAATATATTAGAAGCTGTTAATTATGCTAATGCTGAAACTGGATGAGGTGAGGTTGTTAGGAAGAATCTTAGGAAAGAATGGAGTTATTTCTTTGATGCTATTATTAAAGTATTTTTTGGAAAAATAAGTAATTTTGATGCAATTACCAAAAGTATGCAAGAAATTGCTTATTCTATCCTATTTGATAAGTACTTTAATTTTAGCACATTGCTCCTAAATGAATTAACAGCTAAATTAGGAAATAAGGCATCTAGGAATAACAACATCTATTTTGTTAGATTTTTTATATTGTTGATTAATGCTGCAATTAGAGATTATGAGATTACAGCAGAGATGGAAACACTAGAGGCTTGGACACAGAACAAAAGGGTCTTCAAGGATTTGGTTAGAATCAACTTACACCCTAAGTTGTGCCTCATATATCCTCCTTTTATGCAGGTATATCTCAAGAAATATAATTTCTCTTACTTCCTCTGATATCCCTACTTCTTTGCCTTCTGCAACAATGGAGGGAGTTAGAAATGCCCCCATCCCTCCTACCCAAGTTGCACAACCTTCTAAAACTAAATTTAAACAAACCACCTCAGTAGTTTCTCAAAAGACTATTGTTGTAAAACCCAAGAAAAGAAAAATAACAGAGGGGGGTGTGAAGGTGGTTGATAAGGGTGAGTGAACTAGCCAACATCAAGAAAGCCAGAAGAATAAGGAAGAAGAGAATGAGAGTTTCCAGCCAGCCACCAGCCCAATCTCTCAAAAGATTGATGATGTGTTAAAAGATATTAGCACATCCCTAGTTGCACCTTCTCAACAAGGTGTAGCTATTGAAAAGAGGTCTCAACCAGGACCAATTGATGGGGGTAAGGGACACAAAATAGTTCAACCCTACAAAAAGAGAAGGAAGGATATTAGCAATGCACGGGGATCACACACACTTACAAAGCTAAATGAATATTTGGTGGAGCCTTCAGCTTCTTCCTTTGATGTGTTTCAGAATTCTCCTGAGGCACAAACCCATTCACTATCTATTCCATCTCTACAATCTCATTTAAAATCTATTTCTTCAGAAACATTGATGATTGATAACTTCAATGTTTCAAATTCACTCTCTTTGCAACTCATGGTGGAGCCAACACTCTCACCTGAATCACCAAATAAGGTTAATACCTTGGTTGATCAAGAAAATATTAAAAGTTCTCACAAGTTAATGGATATTACTAAATGAACTGATAATTTCCAACATCCATTGACTAGTTCACTTCCATCGATGGTTATCCTTATATCCATCGATGGGCTCCAATCAGCAGATATTCCTCAATCGATGGATATTTCTCATCCATCGATTGAAACTTTAATTCCAATTCATGAATAATCCAGTGAAACAATGCAAGGGGCCAATATTCTACTAGGATTGAGTGAAGTGTGTGAGAGGCAAGGTTTGCTTAACTTGACAAAAGGAGAGTGTGTGAAAGAGAGACCCTCAATTATTTCTAAGGTGGGAAAAGGAGAGGGTGTGAGCAAAGAGAGTTCCACCGTAGTAGGTGATGCAAAAGGAGAGAATAGTAAGGGAGATGTGAGAATCCAGGATGAGACCCTGATGCAAAATAGAGAGAAGAGAGTGACAGATAAAAGAATAAAGAGAAACCAATTTTACCATCTCATGAAGCATCAACTTCTAAAACTGAGCAGGTTGCAGCTGAACTCACCCAGGAGTTGTTATTGGAGTTAGGGGGAGATGAAGGTGATGAAGAATATCGAGTCACTGTAGGAGTTGTAGATGCCCACATGGAGGTGGATGATGAGATTGAATTTAATCTTGATGCTAAAATATTTTAACATGAAGATCCACACTACCAAGAATTGGCAGCAGCCACTAATCAAGAGGCTGAAAAGATGTTGGGATTAGTGCAAACAGAAGAACAATTCAGGAGTGGCAAGGAGAATTTGGCAAGACAACATGATGATGTGTCTCACATAAACACTGGAGATTTTGAAGATGATTCTGATGATGAATTATTGGAGCCTGCAGTGGCTAGTGATGAAACTAGTTTGGCTGACACTAAAAGAGCCATAGTTTCACACTACAGGAGGTCTATGGCTAAAGTAAATGTAGAGGATCCTGTACACAGAAGAATTCTCAACTTCTATAGAGATAACTTGAAAATCCAAAAGATGTATGTGAGAGGTTCCAAGTATGAACTCAAGAAGATTAGGGAAGAAATTGATAGTGGAAGGACAGATTTTGACTCCACTATTGATTCTAGACTCAGTCTCACCATGTTAACAAGAATCAAGCAAAGGCTTGATACTAAGTCTACAGCCAATGACAAATTGTGGCATTGGAGAAAAGAGTGACTGCCATGGAAGTTAGCATGGAGCAAATTTTGAAGAATTAAGTCACTCAAATCAAACTTCTGAGCAGACTCTTGGAAACCCCTCTTATTTCTCAATCCTTGGAACAGGAGCCTGTTGCTGATAACAAAAAGGGGGAGAAGGATGAGGAGTTAAGGATGAGGGAGATTGACGAGGAGTTAAGGAGAAGGGATATTGAAGAAGTTGAAGCTGTGATCAAGAATACAAATAATGCTATTCAAAAGACAGATCCAGAGAAGGCATTGGCTCAATAAATTGTAAGGCAATTTGATTCTATTATTAACAAAAACAAGGAAATTGATGCACAAAAGCCAATTACCATAATGCCAGAAATTCTTGAAGATGTGAAGAAAGGAGTCATAAGGGTAGAAGAAGGCAGCTCACAAACTTGTAACAGAAAGAAGAAGGACATTTTAATAGAAGAAGGAAAGAATAAGAAATCTATCATGAATGGAAGTGAGAAACTATTGAGCTAAGCAATAGTTATTGGTATGAGAGAAAGGGAGCAACAATAAAAAGCGCACGAAGAATTAACCATTCAACTCCAAAAACAATTTGATGAAGAGAATGAAAAAATCTTAGAAGCCAGAAGAAAAGAAGGTGAGAAGAGGCCAAGGATGAAATAAAGAGCAGCTTGTAGACAAACCTAACACTTCTAGAGTTAAAAGAAAACTAGTTGATGAAAAAATGGATAAGGAGGAGAAGCCAAGGGAGATAAAGCTTGAGAGTCAAGCATCTGGGAGTGGTCAATCTAAGGAAATAGAGGTGTTCAAATCCAAACTTGAGAATTTTGTGCCAATCAAAATTGAAGGAATGACTATAGTATAATGACAAAGGAAGATGGATGTAGATCTACTTCACATAGACTATGAAGACGGGTCACATTCAATCTTCACATTTGATCAAGTCATGGAACAAGGCTATGGCACCTTAAGGAAAATTTATACCATGCTCAACAAGAAGTATTATCTAACTGAAGATCTAGGTAAAGCCATCCTGGAAAAGATGAAGAAAATAAGGGAGGCACCTCTTTAAGAAGAAAGGGATGATATAATCAAGATTTGGAACCCTGAAGGAAGGAAGGTATTTTATGAACCATTCTACATGATGATTTACAAAGACAGGGAAGGCAGGGAAAAATGCATTGATATATGTCAATAGTGGGACAAACTGCCTAATCTGGAGTTAAATTATTTTACAAGCCAACTAGACTATAGGGTTAAGGATGAGAAAATTCTGAAGAGATCCCTATACAGAAAGATGAAGGAGAATGAAGATAAGATTAATGAGTCAAGGGGAAGAAGAAGAAGAAGAAGGTAGAAGATTCAGACTCGACATCAAAGTTACCAGAATTCATCTGTTACTATTATTTGATCACTCTGTCTCAAAATTACTTTTTTCAATATTGTAATTCCTGTTATAATGAAATTTTTCAAGACTTTTGTTATCATCAACATAAAATTTATGCATATTTCATATATTCATAAATAGGGGGAGATTGTTAGGAATTATGAGATTTGATGATAATAAATTACTTGGAATTACAATAAGGATTTAAATTTCATTGTAACTGGTCAATGGATATGTGACCTATAAATATCCATTGACTAGGAAATCGGTTACCAGTTGAAGCTTGTTAATCACCTAATAAATTTGATTGTAACATTTGATTTATGTTTTATTATTATTTGATTGTATTCCCTCGATGGATGTTGTGAAGTAGTCGACTGATGTTGTTGACTTCAATTGATAGCTTCTCAACGGATGTGAAGAATGGCTGATCAACTATAAATATTCTAAGTCAGAATTCTCACAAATGAAATGATCAACAGATATTGGAGTTGATGGATAAAGGCAATCAATAGATAGAGGACCATCAATGGATGAGGAATCGATGGATAATCTAACTATCCATCGATACATCAATTGATCAATGGATAAACTATCCATCGATGGATGAGCAAAGGAGGATCGATTGATAAGCTTGACAGCAACTATCAGTTGACCAAGGTTTCGCAAATTGGCTAAAGACAAAAGGAATGGGATCTTTGCAGAAACTGAATCAATGAAAGACAGTCCTGTCAGGATTATAAAGACTTTCAAGGCAACACTCTCTTCAAGGAAATGATTAAGACAAAGATTTTTCTAGAACAAGACAAATGCAAAGGAGACTGTGAAACGTAGCTACAATCTATTTTAGTGAATACATTGCAAACTGTAATTTATAATTCACATTGTTATCCATCGAAAGATAGAAAATAGAAGTAGAATGTGAACTACTATGTATTGAGTAATAGTCCATTATAGCAAATGGTGTAGAAAAATTAAGAACTCAAGAAAAGCACAGTACAAAAGCTAGGAAATATTTGTAATGCTTTTCTTAGTTCAAAAACTACATCTTTGTAAGCAGCTTGGTATATTTACCAAGGATAATTGAAAGCAAAAATACACTAGTGAAAAAACCAATCCACTAGTAATTTTTAAATTATTGTGTTCAATTTTCAATATATTAAACCTTCAATCCAATGTTCTAATAGTTCTCTTCAATATATATTTCCAAACACAAAAATAAATAAAAGTACAAACTTTTATTCGCAAGAATTTTTAAAACTCTTAAGTTTGTATTCAACCGCCCTTCTACAAACTTCTTGTACTCAATGGAAAATAACACTAGGATTCTTAGAGGATTTAGTGAAACTGAAGATTTGTATGAAGGGCTCCTTGAGTTGTCTCATTAAATTTAGCAGCCTCATAGTCCAGTTTGGCTTCAGCAATTTTCTTATTGATTTTATCCACATCCCTCTGAGCTTTAGCAATTTCTTCTTTTCTTGCCTCCTCCTCCTCCTCCTTATTTGTCCCTTGCTTCTCAGCTTCATCTTTTTTATCTTTTTCAAAGAAATGAAGAACTTTTCTTTTAAGATCAAAGACTTCAAAGTTAGTTATATTGAATAATTGAACTTTGACTAACTCTGCAATCTTTGGTTCTTTCTTTACTAACATTTTGAGCTCTTCAAAGGTGATTGTCTCAGTAGATCCACCTGTTTTGTAGAATGTAATTCTATCAGGATATCTAAGAAGGCATTTTCGAGTTCTTTCATAATCAACTTGTCTTTCATATTCTTGCTTTTTCTTAGTTGAGATGATTTTTTGGAGTTTGGGAATGAATTCTTTCACTTCTGATAAGGATATTCTTTTAATTTATCTACCAAGTTCAATAGAAGATTGACATTTTTGAATTGTAGAGAATCTATTCTCCAGAATTCTTTAACACCTTCATCATTCTCAAACATTAGGTCATCTGAGTAGATAATCGGCTCAGGTTCTTCCACATCATTTTCATCCAAAGGATGAGGCCTGTAGGAATCCATAAGTTCTAGAAATTTCATGATCAGTATCCCCCTGAAGACATCAGTCTTGATATATGATCCTCGAATGATTAATAACATTCTCTTGACCATAAAATAGCTTGCATCCTTCAATTCATAACCCATATCTTCAACTAATCATTTGAGTAGAAAATGATCATATTACTCAAAGAATTAAATTCAGACCATTCAGTTACAACCTTATAGATTAAATCTGCTTTGGATTCAGCTATGACATTTATTTTGGCTCTTCTTACATCTAGACATTCTTCTTGAATCCTTGTAGGCTTAAGATTCCACCTTGAGATACTGGGCATTTTCTTTCCACAAGTTCTATTCACCATTCTCTTCAAACTTGTGCCATCTTCTTTGAAGTGAAAGTACACTTGAGCACCAAGGAAGGCTTTGGCTCTTACCTTGAACTTCCTTTTCTTGACAGTAACTTCCTCCTTATTACTTCTGACAGTATCTTTAGAAGTTTTTGTCGATACTGGTGTGACAGTAGGTTCTTGCTCTGTGATAGCAGATTCCACCTTATTCCTCTTAACATCATCTTCCATGACAACATCATTTTTATATACTTCAAATCTAAGAACCCATTACTTCATTACCCTTCCTTCAACACCATCTATTTGCTTCTTATCATTCTCATCATCTTCATCCACCTCATTTCTAGCTCTAGAAGATACTTCACCATTGTTGTTGTTTTGGCTTGAGCTACATGCACCTCCATCACGCTTTCCATCATCATTATCATCACCACCATCAAATTTTCTTCCCATTCTCTCATCCTTCTTTCTTAGAAATCTCTCCATATCCTCCTTCAATATTCTGACAACTTCCATTACTTCTTGAGTTTGAGGCAATATAGAAAAGTACTAATAAGCATCCCTCACAACCCTTGGTTTGCTTTGGCTAACTTTTTTAAGGTTCATAGTTCTGTACCTACCATCATTAGAGTAACAGTACTAGATGCTTAGGGGATTATGAGTAATTTCTAACAGCATCTCATTTACCATTTTTAAAAGAGTTTTCTTCAGGTTCTCATTTAAGAAAGATTTTTCAATTATGATCTTGAGTCTTATAGCTTCAATTACAGAAACTTCTTGCCTGCTCAAGTAACCCAAACTTATATACCAGCTCAATCCACCTTCTACTCTTACAGTGATCACCCAATTGTTACTTTTAGACACCAACACCACTGCAATAGTTTTTGATTGTCTCATAGAATCAGAAAACACTTTGGGATCTCTATTGGATTTCCTTTTCAGATCCTGTTAGGTCTAAACTATCATAGAAGGGGGGTTGAATACGATATTGGTAGTTTTTTGTTTGGGTTCGTGTTTATAGATCTGTTCTTGATGAGTAATAAATACAACAGTTATAACTTTACACAACAAGAACAAACTTCGGGAATATAATTTGTATTATATAAACCCAAGGTACTACACTCTCACACATGTATGAGCTACAATAAATCTCATAACAAGAAATAAATACTAGTTTTAATGGCTATCTATTTTCTCTCTATCTCTCTCTAAGTTGTATCTCTTTCTATGTATTGTGTTCTAATTCCATTCAAAATGAATATACATTTTGTTTATATATAGACTTTACAATAAAGTGAAATACAATTATAAGTATCGAATAATTCTTCTCCTATGTTGACTTGAGTTGACCCTTGGATAATTTTCTATGTGTCGAATTGTATTGCCTTGTATACTGCACTTAGAAAATAATTCAGTCTTGATAGAAGTTGAAGTGTCGAATCCTAGCTTCATGTATCTTTCCTTGATCATTTTTATTCTATTAAATACATGTGTCAAATTCTTCATACTCCATCATGCCTTGGAATTAAATTCATCATCTATAGAATAGAAGTGTCGAATTCCTTGATCCATGTATCCATATGTGTCAAATTCTTCACTTAGTAGTCACATGTGTCAAATTCTTTGCACTCTTGTAGGACTTGGAATATTTTAGAACCACTAGGATATCATGTGTCGAATTTAGGTCCTCTTGTGATCTATGTGTCGACTTTGAATCCCTCTAGATTTCCTTATTATATTTTCAATCAAGTAACTAGAGCATGTGTCAAATTCTTGAGTCTATTAGGAGATGTGTTGAATTCTATTAAACTTGTAGCCACATGTGTCGAATTCTTCACTCATGTACATGCCTTAGAATATTTTCTAAGTGTTGAATTCCTATGTGTCGAATTTTACACACATAAGGTTAACACTTAGTTTCTTTTTGACATTCAACGGCTATGTGTCTATTTCTTCTACTAAGCACTTCTTGACTTTGATTATTTTGGCTTGCATACTTGGCTTCTGTCAATTCTTCTTGTATAATGAATATGACAATCAAATTCTTTGTGCTGACACTTAGTGTCCTGGTCTGGTTCACAAGGGACTAACACTGCATTGATCTTCATATTCTCTATTAAAACATTTGACATGATTGTTGCATTCCTTTATTGGCTCTGGTCTTTACTGAAATCTTCTAGCACTGACTACTTGATCTTTAATACTTTATGAAACACTGAATCACTTATTCTTTACTGAGGCTTGATCATAGGAATGAACTTCTTTCAGTAATCTTCAATATTCCATCAAATATCTTGATACATGTAGTTGCATGTTCTTCATTGTAGATTCATGTGATTACAATAATATTATTTACCAGTCCTTTACTTTTAGTTGAGTTACAGATTCTTGATTACATTGTAGGTTACATTATGATTGTTAGAGTTTGACAAGCAAATTCTAAAGAAAAGAGGATAACTCAACTAACAATACAAGAAAAAGTAAAGTATGGAGGGACTGTAAATAAAATTAATTGCATTCTGGATTAAATATTAAATTTCTAAATTTCATTACATCTAAGTTACAAGAATGTGTTTGTTCCTCTAGCCTGAACTAATATTTCTATTTGTTTCTTCATTATTGAACCTTTGCGATTCTCTTTCTGACAATGTTGTGAGCCTCCCATTCTAGAAGATTTCTTGGCTTTGGATATTGTAGTTGATCAAAGATGAGTTGTAACAGTGGCATACTCTTGAATCTTTTCAATTCACTGAATTTGAAGCTTAATTGTTGAGTCCACCCTTGCACTATAACTCTCTTTGGATTAACATCCACCCGATTTATAACCATCTGATCTTCTCGTAACACTTTGTCCATATAAGCTTCTTCTACTTCTCGTAGCACGATCTTATCATTTGGATTTGTGGAGTTCCTAAGTTTTTCCAATATTCTTCCAATCACTTTTGAATTTTTATTTCTTATTCTACTCATTTCAATTTCTCTTTCACTTTCATTTTTGTTTGAGTAGATCACTCTTAGTGGATTGGTGATGACCATTGGTTCTTTTGTTTCTAATGATTTAAAACTGGGATCTGTTGTTTCTTCTTTTGACACATCTCTTGATAAATTAAACATGTGTTCATCACCTGGATCAGATCCGAAAGGTTCTCTAGGTTGAGTACCCTTTGATGGATCAAATCTTTTCGTATTCTCAATATCTCTTCCTAAAGCTTCAGAGATGTTCAACCTGTAAGCAAACAATCTTTCTGCTACTTTCCACTTTTCAGGATTTCTGAATCCTTTTCCTCTTAGCAAGCCCTTAACAAACTTCAATCATCTAAGTGAGTAGTATGGCAATGCTTCATGATCCAGTCTCACTATCTGAAGAAATCGATCTTTGAAATATCTGACTTGATACAGATCCTGTTGAATTTCTGGCTCTACTTTTCCATTAGCTTTTCAATCATTTCTTCCATCAAATCATTCTAAGAGAATTCCTGAATTCTGATTTCTACTTCAGTGCAAACAACTCGGTCAAAGACCTTCTTTTCAGAAATTCACTTGATATTGTCTTTAACCCGTAGTTGTTGAAAGACAAGGTTAATCTCCAACCTTCTGATCCCGGAGCCAGAGAAACTATCAGATAAAAGATTTGATTTTTCAACTCAAATAGTAGTTACTTATGCTTTTTTTCTTTGTCTGAAAGTTTGGAACAGCTTTCGACCTTCTTCATCATTATTGTTAGAAGCACCAAAGTTAGGCCTTCTTAAAGTAGCTCTTACTGTGTCCCGCTTTCTTCCTGTCTTTGAGCTAAACAACTTCTTCTTCTTCTGATAAGCTACCCAATTTGATTGTCTATTTGCTCATGAATTGAATTGGAGTCCTCATATGTCTTGTAGTCATCCTCCTTGACTTTCTTGATTTTGTACTTGTCAATATAGTCAGAGAATGTTCTTGGATATGCAGCTCCATTGACATACGAGTCCATCTCATTAAATGGATCACCATTTGGAATCTCTTCTTCTTCTTCTTCTAGTTCCTTTCCCTCAGCATATGCATCACTAATTTCTTTTTGTTGTTGAGACGACTCACCAACAATCTCATTCCCTTTATCAGATATAACTTTTTTTTCTTGTACCTGTCCTTCTATCTCCCACTTAGTTGTGTTATCCTCCGGAGCTGGGGTTCATTGAAGAGGCAAGGTATTTGATCTCTGTGCTAACAGCTGCTTGAGTAAATTCTTGATTTCTTTGTTATCCTGCTATAGCTTTTCTTGAGTTTTCACAATTTTAGACATAATGTGTTTCAAAATGCCAACATGTGCTTCTAAGTTGATAAGTCTTTGATTTGGAACTTGTGTGTGCTGAGTTTGATGTGAATCTGGGGAATTCCTCGCACCTAGTTCTTCCGAAGAATCATGACCAAGTGGAAAATTACCTTTTTAAGGTTGTGGAACTATTTCGTGCTGTTGCACTATTTCATCACAAGGCTCAGTTAATACTTCATCGCCAAGTGGAGCCACATCTCTTTGAGATTGGATGTCCCTAGAAATTAATTTCAGGGATCCCCTCTTCCTTCTATGGAAGGGTTTCTTCTCCTTTTGACCACGAATAGTAAGGAGACCTCCTACTGCTATAAGTTGCGATTCATTAAACATAATATCTGGTCTACTTGCAGTTAGGTAAAGTAATGAGCCGATCATACCTCTGTAGCTTGTGATATCTACCCTCTTACAAGGTTCATCTTTATCAAGTTTAGTGGTAGTTGCCATTGGGGTTGTTGCTAGATATGCATCTGCAAGACCATTTTTTTTTCAAGAGATCTTTGATGTACTTGGTCTGGCAAATGAAGATTCCATCTTTCCTTTGGCTTACTTGGAGTCCAAGAAAGTAGTTTAGCTCACCCATTATGCTTATTTCATACCTACTCTGCATTAACGTAGCAAATCTACTACACAACTGATCGTTAGTAGAACCAAATATAATGTCATCCACATATACTTGCAATAATATCATGTCATTCTTATGCATTTTATGAAACAGAGTCTTGTCTATGACACCTCTAGTGAAACCATTTTCAAGTAAGAATACAGATAGAGTGTCATACCATTTCCGAGATGCTTTCTTTAGGCCATAGAGTGCTTTGAAGAGAAAGTATACAAAATCAGTAAATTCTGGATCTTCAAACCCTGGGGGTTGTTCCACATACACTTCTTCCTCTAGCTCTCCATTCAGGAATGCACTCTTCACATCAATTTGATATACTTTGAAATTGGAATGTGCTGTGAATTCCAGAAACATCTTGATAGATTCAAGCCTTGCTACTAATACATATGTTTCATCATAATCTATTCCTTCTTCTTGGGAATAACCTTTAGCAAACCGTCTAGCTTTGTTCCTCATAATAATGCCATCTTCATCCAGTTTATTTCTGAATACCCACTTTGTGCCAATTACAGACTTGTTCTTTGGCTTAGGTACCATCTTCTGGACTTTCTGTCTTTCGAGTTGATTGAGTTCTTCTTGCATTGTAGTAACCCAATCTGGATCTTCCAGTACTTCTACAACTTTCATTTGCTCTATCTCAGAATGAAAACTGGAGAATAACCATTCATTCTACGAAGCACGTCTAGTTTGAACTCCAGCATCTGGATCTCCTAGAATTAACTAAAAAGGGTGATCACTACTCCACACCCTATGTCTAGGCAGATTCTCTCTAGATGATTCAGAATGATTGTCATTATAGTGCTGAGTTCTATTAATAGATCCTTCAGTTGCTCCCCCTGAGCTGCTGCTGGGTTCAGAATGAGATTCTCTGCCACTACTAATAGTTTCTGTGAATCTTCCACTATTTCCACTACTAGGGTTAAAATCATCATTGTTATTATTCTCACTTGGTGGTGGATTTTTTATTGCAGCTTCAGATTCTTCTACACCTTTATCTGAGTTCAAATTTTCAAACTTCAGAGTTTCAATGTCATCTGTTCTCTTTAGGCTTGGGAGCTTGAGATCATCAAAAATTACATTCATGCTTTCAATGACCTTCTTGTGTTCAATCACATAAACCCTGTAAGCTTTAAATTCTAAAGAGTAGCCAGGAAATATGCCTTTATGAGCTTTGGATTCAAACTTACCAGGATGCTCATCATCTTTCAGTACAAAGCACTTTGCTCCAAACACATGAAAATACTTCAGTGTTGGTTTCTTGTTTTCCATTAACTCATATGGATTCTTGTCATGATCTTTATTAATCAGGGTTCGATTCTAATTATAGCAAGTTGTGTTGACTGCTTCAGTCCAAAAGTATAGAGGTAACTTAGCTTCATTAAGCATTGTTCTTACTTCTTCAACTAAAGTTTTGTTCTTCCTTTCTACTACTCAATTTTGTTGTAGAGTTCTGGGCACTGAATATTGTCTTGAAATTCCTTTCTCAATACAGAAATCATTCAGGGTTACATTTCTAAATTCTTTTCCATTGTCAGACCTTATTTTCCTGACAGGAAAATCAGCTTCTAACTCTATCTTCTTTATGTGATCAATAATTGTTTGAGGGGCTTCATCTTTTGAGGCTAGAAACAACACCCACGTGTACTTAGAGTAGTAATCAACAATTACTAATGCATATCTTTTCCTTGACATAGACATGACATTGACTAGACTAAACAAATCCATATGCAGAAGTTGCAGTGGTTCAGTAATGTCTGATGAGTCTTTGCTTCAGTGAGATGCTTTCTTTGACTTCCCCTTTTCATATGCTTCACACAACCCTTCTTGACAGAATTCCATCTCAGTTAAACCTCTAACCAATTCTCTCTTAACCAAAGAGTTCATTGCCTTGAAGTTCAGGTGTGATAGTTTCTTATGCCATAACCAACTATCCTCTATTGAAGCTTTGCTGTAAAAACATTGAACTTCACCTTTTCTTGCAGAGAATAAGTCAGCCATAAATAGATTTCCCTTTCTCACTCCTTGAAGAGCACGCTTCGCATCTTTCTTGTTTTGGATTACACATCTTTCCTTTTTTAAAAGTTATTTTGGTAGCCCTTATTAGTGAACTGACTGATACTTTGGAGGTTGTGCTTTAATCCATCTACAAGAGAGATATTTTCAATGATAACATTGCCAATTTCCAAATTGCCATATCCCGTTGTGAATCCTTTGTTGTTATCTCCAAAGGTCACTATTAGGCCAGCTTTCTCAATCATATCTGATAGTAGGGCTTTATCACCAGTCATATGCCTATAACAGCTGCTGTCGAGAATCCACATGACACGCTTGTTCCTTGCTATACCCTGCAACCACAGATTAATTACGTTTTCTTTGGCACCCAAATTTGATTGAGTCCAAGAGGCTTAGATGATTTAACAGTTTTAGCTGCAGAAATTTCCTTGTCCTTGTCTTTGTCATTGACTGTGCCCTTGCCCTTTGGTTTAGCCTTGGCATGAGTATCTTTAGGCTTAGGTTTAGCCTTGACATGAGTGTCTTTAGGCTTAGGGACAGGGGCTTCCTTCCTAGACTTAGGAGGGATAGCAGTCTTTGCCCTAACATGCTTTCTATTCATGTTTACATCTGTATTAATGCAAGTACTAGATGATGCCTTCATCAAGTTTATGTATGCATACATGATGTAGAAAGCACATGGCATACATCCTACTTTACCGCATGGTTGATGATGGATAGACATGGCGGACATACTAAGAATTTCAGTTTTCATTACTTTAATCATTTTGTGTGCATGCATAAGATGTCCAGGAGAATTATAATTGTTACAAGCTTTCCTAGTAGGGATGAGAGAATAGGCATAATCATTTTTCTTATTAATACATATCTTGCCCTTTCTATTAGCTTTCTTCTTTTCATTTTTATTGCCTATTTCAGTTTTAATCTGTTTCTTAGGTTTTTCAATTTTTACAGATTTCTTAGGCAACTTTTTGTTTATCTTCTACCTCTTTCTTTTTATCCTCAATAAGGATTTCTTCTTTCATAGTGATATGTTCTTCATCTATGGAAACTTCTTGTATAGGGGCTTAAGACATTTTTTAACACATGTGGAATGTCTTGCTTCACATGGTTTTCTTCAGCAATTGATTCCTCGTGTCTTTTTCCTGCCTTCTTATCATAGTCAAATCATATTCCATTTTTTTGACCAATGACTTGTTTATGTATTGCCTCCTTAACAAGATTAGCAGATTTCTTATATGCTTGAAGTTTTAACTCTAACTCAAAAATGTTATTCCTAAGAGCAATTTCTACTTCTTGGTTGCATTTGTCTCTATTCTGTAGATACTCTTCCTTCTGTCTAAGATCTTCTAAATTAACACATGCAAGTTCTAGTTCTTCATTTCTAGCCTCTAACATTTTATTCCTTAGAACCAGTTTAACATTTTCTTCTTCTGATGCTAACATGCTTGTGTGTATATTAAACATTTCTACACTAAGATCTTCTATAGTTTTCTTGTAATCAGAATTAGACATATCAACTGTGGAAAGAAATGACACCTTTGATGACTGAGGTGATGCCTCTGAAGAGTCTACCATAAGTGCAACATTTCCATATGTCTCTTCTTCATCATTATCATAATCATCTTAACTTTTTCCCTCAGCTATATAAGTTCTGCCCTAATGCTTCTTTACCATTGCATCATACTTTTGTTTCAGTTCGTCATACGACTCATTTCTTTCCTTTCCTTGCTTAGGCTTCCGACATTCTGTAGTAAAATATCCGGGTTCATTGCAGTTGTAAAACTTAAACTTGCTACGATCTACCATTCCAGTCTTGTAACCTCCTTTGCTAAAAGACCCTGAAGATGAACCACCTCAATTATTGTTTCTGAAGCTGGAACCACTATAACTTGAGTTACTCTTGAACTTGTACTTAGGGTTCCTCTTAAACCTGAGGTTCTTGAACTTTTCTGCCATATAGGCCATTATCTTATTTCCTAACTGTTCAAGTTCTTCTATTGTGTAGAAGTCATCTTCATCACCTGCTTGAGCATTTTCTGTAAATTCAGGTTCTAAAATCTCTCCTTTCTCAGTTACAGGCTTTTCTATGTTGGTCTCTGTACTAGCAAAATCTTTAGCTACAAGTATTGTAGTCTTCAACAATGTTGTATTCTTGCTATCCACTATCCCTAAACCATAAATGATTTGTCTTTGCTCCTGCTCCATTTCATGAGTCTTGAGCTTCCCGTATAAAATTTCAATAGACATGTCATTTATATCACTTTTTTCTCTTATTATAGAGTTTTGTGTTCAAGGTGCGCTGGTAGTGTCAACATGAATTTCCTGTTGATCTCCCTACGTGAGTAGGCCTTTCCGTGTATAGACAATTCATTCATTAATTTATTATATCTCTCAAAGACTTGTGTGATACTCTCTCTGGGTAGTGACTTGAATGCCTCGTACTGGGTTGTAAGAATATTCAGTCTGTTTTCTTTCACTTCTGCAGTACCTTCCATTAGCAGATCAATGGTATCCCACATTTGTTTGGCACTAGTGTAGTTGATCACTTGATTCAGCATTGTAGTGTCCAGTGAATCCATGAGGATACATTAAAGATGATTATCCCATGCTACTCTTTCTTTGTCAGACTTAGTGTACTCTGAAGGCTCCTTTGGGGTAAATCCTTGAGTAATCCGTTTGTCGTCATCTGAAATTGTTTCTGGTGTTAGCTTCTAAGGTACATAGGGTCCATTTTCCAAAATTCCCATGTATTGAGAATTAGCCGATTTGATGAGAGTGGACATCTTCTTCTTCCATAAAATGTATTCATTTTTAACAAAGGCTGGGATTTTGATGCTACTAAGTTTTTGGGTACTCATGGTTGCGAAGAATTTTAAATCTCAAGAAATAATTAATTTCTTAAAAATTAAAATTAATTCGAATACAAATTCAATTTCGTGAAATAAAATTTTAATTCGAATTCTTGATGATTGATAGCTTTTTAAAATTAGTGTATTTAAAATCTTTGAAAAATTCGAAATTGAATTTTCTTTAAAAATAAAGAGATTTCAACATAAATTTTTCTAGATCTAAAAATGCACTTTTTCATAAAACTATTTTTGGATCTTGATTAGTAACTTCAATCAACAAGTTGTGATACCAATTGTTAGGTCCAAACGATCGTAGAAGGGGGGGGGTTGAATACGAAATTGGTAGTTTTTTTTGTTTAGGTTCATGTTTATAGATTTGTTCTTGGTGAACAATAAATACAGTAGTTATAACTTTACACAACAAGAACAAATTTTGGGAATATACTTTATATTATATAAACCCAAGGCGCTACACTCTCACACAAATGTATGAGCTACAATGAATCTCACAACAAGAAATAAATACGAGCTTTAATGGCTATTTGTTTTCTATCTATCTCTCTCTAAGTTGTATCTCTTTTCGTGTGTTGTGTTCTGATTCCATTCAAAATGAATATACATTTTATTTATATGTAGACTTTATAATAAAGTGAAATACAATTCTAAGTGTTGACTAATTCTTCTCCTATGTTGACTTGAGTTGACCCTTGGATAATTTTCTATGTGTCAAATTGTATTGCCTTGTATACTACACTTAGAAAATAATCCAGTCTTGATAGAAGTTGAATTGTCAAATCCTAGCTTTATGTATGCTTGCCTTGATCATTTTGAGTCTATTAAATACATGTGTCGAATTCTTCATACTCTATCATGGCTTGGAATTAAATTCACCATCTATAGAATAGATGATCGAATCATCCTTGTCTGTCTGGAAACTAGCTTCTATGTAACCTTTTACAACCAGCTTATCTCCTCCTCCATATACCAAGAATTGATCTTTAGTCCTCTTCAAGTACTTAAGAATATTCTTGACTGCTGTCCAGTGACCTTCACCTGGATTAGACTGGTATCTACTCATAATGCTCAAAGTAGATGAGACATCAGGATGAGTACATATCATTACATACATTATGGAACCAATTGATGAAGTATATGGAACTAATTGATGAAGTATATGGAACTTTACTCATACGGTCCTTATTATCCAATGATTTAGGACTGTTATCTTTTGAGATCGATATCCCATGAGACATAGGGACAAATCCCCTTTTAGCATTTTGCATCCCAAATCGATGCAAAACTTTATCAATGTATGTATTTTGACTTAGGCCGATCAGTCTTCTTGATCTATCTCTATAGATCTTGATACCTAAAATATAGGTCACTTCGCCTAAGTCTTTTATTGAGAAATTCTTACTCAACCAAATCTTAACAGCCTGTAAAGAAGGAATGTCATTCCCTATTATTAATATATCATCAACATATAATACTAGGAATGCCACATTGCTCCCATTTACCTTCTTATAAACACATGTTCATCTTCATTTTAAATAAACCCAAACTCTTTGACAGTTTTATCAAAATGAATGTTCCATCTCCTTGAGGCTTGTTTCAATCCATAAATGGATCGACGCAGCTTACGTACCTTTCCAGCATTCTTTGGATCAACAAAACCTTCAAGATGTGTCATATACACATCCACATCTTCTTCAAGGCTCCCATTTAAGAAAGCGGTTTTGAAATCCATTTGCCATATTTCATAGTCATGGTAAGCATCTATAGCAAGAAAAATCCTGATGGACTTGACCATAGCCACTGGTGAAAAAGTTTCATTATAGTCAATACCATGAATTTTCTTGAAACCTTTTGCCACCAATCGTGCTTTATAGGTCTGTACATTACCATCCATGTCGGTCTTCCTTTTGAAAACCCACTTGTACCCTATAGGTTTTACCCCTTCAGGTGGATCAACCAAAGTCCATACTTGATTAGTATACATGGATTCCATCTCAGATTTCATGGCATCCTGCCATACCTTAGATTCTGGAGTGTTCATAGCGTCTTGGTACGTGAGAGGCTCATCTTCATCCACAAGTATCACATCACCATCTTGAGTCAAGAGAAATCCATAATATCTCTCGGGCTCATGGCGAATCCTACCAGACCTACGAACAATCTGTGTTTCCTGAGTAGTATTGTTTTCTTGTACATTCTGCTCAGGTTCCTCCATTGGTTCAATGTTATCATGTGGGTCTCGAATTTCATCGAGATCTATTATCCTCCCACTGTCTTTCTTAGACAACATTTCTATTTAAAAGAACAATGCAGTTCGTGCAATAAACACTTTTTTCTATAAAGGATTATAGAAAGAATAACCCTTTATTTTAATTGGGTATCCCAAAAAATTACATTTTTCTGATTTAGGTCCTAGCTTGTTAGAAGTTAGACGTTTCACAAACGCCTCACATCCCCAAATTTTCATAAATGACATGCTATGACGTTTCTCAGTCCATATCTCATATGGAGTCTTCTGAACCGTTTTAGTAGGAACTCGGTTAAGTGTATAAGCAGTCATCTCCTGTGCGTAGCCCCAGAAACTAATTGGAAAATTTGCATGACTCATCATCGATCGTACCATGTCCAACAAAGTACGATTCCTCCTTTCAGAAACACCATTCCATTGTGGTGTTCCGGGAAGAGTGAGTTGTTATACAATACCACACTCTTTTAATAAACTCTTAAATTCATGGCTTAAGTATTCACCTCCTCGATCAGATCGTAGAGTCTTAATACTTCCTCTAGTTTGCTTTTCTACTTCAGCTTTATATTTTTTGAACTTTTGAAAAGAATCAGATTTGTTCTTCATAAGATACATATATCCATATCTACTGAAATCATCAGTAAACGTGATAAAGTAGTAAAAGCCACCTCTTGCCATAGTACGCATAGGACCACATACATCACTATGTATAAGTTCTAATCGTTCAGTGGCCCTTTCACCATGTCCAGTAAAAGGAGATTTAGTCATTTTTCCAATGAGACAAGGTTCTCATGCTTCGTATGATTCAAAGTCAAACTTATCCAAGTATTCATCCTTATGTAACTTGGAAATGCGCTTCTCATTTATATGGCCTAAACGACAGTGCCAAAGGTATATTTGATTTGATTCATTAGTTTTAAAACGTTTGTTATTCACATTATAGATAGGAGTGTCTAAATCAAGAACATATAAACTGTTAAATAAATGTGCAACCCCATAGGTAACATTATTCAAAGAAAAAGGAACAACTATTGTTCTGCATTGAAAATGCAAAACCTTTCTTGTCCAAACAAGAAACCGAAATAATATTTCTGCAAATTGCATGCACGTAAAAACAGTTCTCAAGTTCTAAAATAAGCCTAGTGGGCAACGTTAAATAATAAGTCCCTACAGCTAAGGCAGCAACCTTTGCTCCATTGCCAAATCGTAGGTCGACCTCTCCCTTTGCCAAAGTCTTACTCCTTTGCAGCTCCTTTACATTTATACAAATGTGAGAACCACATCCAGTATCCAATACCCATGATGTAGAAGTAGACAAATTGACCTCTATAACATAAATACCTGAATCAGAAGCTTGACCAGCCTTCTTCTTCTTCAGATCCTCCAAATAAGCATGACAGTTTCTCTTCTAATGACCTGTTTACCACAGTAGTGACAATCACCCTTTACAACAGCATCCTTGGGCTTTAAAGCCTGTTTGGGAAAAGCCTTTAGCTTGGGACCAGAAGCAGATCCAATCTTCTTCTTTCCCTTCCATTTGCCTTTCCTTTTAGCCTTACCTTTGTTGTCTACCATCAGCCTAGCAGTAGGTTCAGCCTTTTCATGTTGGTTTCAGCAGTTCGTAATATGGCCAACAATTTAGTGGGTGTTTTGTCTATCTAATTCATATTGTAGTTCATAACAAAATGAGTATAGTTTTTGTTCAAAGATTGTAAGATCAAGTCAATCTGAGCTTTCGAACCAATTGAGAAACCTAAAGTATCAAGATACTCAATATAACCTATCATCTTTAGAACATGTGGTTGAACAAGTTCACGCTCTCCCTGTTTACAAGCATACAGTGCTTTGCTCGTGTCGAACCTTTCTTGATGAGCCTGTCCCTCAAACATTCTTTGAAGGTGTTCAATCATCTCATAAGCATCCATATGCTCATGTTATTTTTGAAGCTCAGTACTCATGGTTGCAAGCATGAGACATGCAACATCATTTGCATCATCAATATGCTTCTGATAAGCATTTTGCTGAACACGAGTTACATTCTCAGCAGGAGGAGCGGGTGAAGGAATTTCAATGACGTGAAGTTTTCACTCCTGCCTGAGGACAATCCTCAAATTCCTATACCAATCAAGGAAGTTAGTTCCTGTCAGCTTGTCCTTCTCAAGGGTTGCTCTTACAGAGAAGTTATTTGTGTTGTTTGCCATTAAATATCTACAATATTTAAAATGCATATTAGTTAGTTGCATAAGTTTAATTATGTTCAAGTGATTATCATATACATTCATAATATATATCTCCCAATATTTTTATCAAATCAATAGCCCTAACTATTAATTCGTAAAGCATTTCATTAAATCTTTCTAGTGAGCCAAGATCCATATTTCATCCATGTTTTAAGATAGCTTGGCTAATTTACCCAAAACACGACTATTTAGGTAGATAACATTAGTCGATTATATCAAATATAACTCTTGGATAGTTTGGTGGAACAATACTTTGTACACATTTATCCAATAAATCTCACCAAACTCTATGCCTCTAAACCCACAATCCTATTGTGATGATTTATTTAAGTTAGACCCAATGTTTCAACAAACTAAGTCACTTACTTATCACGTCTTCCCATGATTGATAAAAGCACCTTGCTTTGGAAAACCCATTCCTTCTCAATCTAGATCTTGACGAGTATTAAACATTGGAAGGTATCCGATTAACTTAATATGTATTTAGGGATTTTAATATTTATATGAACGATCATGATCCCATCATAAAGAGATTCTCAATTTTTCCTTGATCAAATAATCTATTTCAATATTCGTTAATGGTTCGATTTCCAGATCGTCGGAGAAGTCACAAGCAGTCTTACTTAAAACCCAACTTTCTTATGAATAATAATTTACTTTTGACAAAATCTCCCCATATCAGAAAAAGAAAATTCATATTCAATATTGTGTTTCATAAACACAGGAATCTCATGATCGTTTGTTTAATTTTAAAATCTCGAATCATTACAGATTTTATCTTTCTTAAGCAGGCATGACATAGGTGTCGTATCTAATACATACATTATTCCAACACATACGTATCTACACATGCATTCATATACATATATGTATTGTACGTAAATTAAACGTGTTTGGTTATGGCCCCATACTATGTGATATTTCCAAGCTAATGGAATTATCAAGGTCAATCTATGGTGGTTTCAAATACTACACTATTACATGCCTTTATCTTCTTCATTTCTCCATCATCTGGATTGCCTCATAGATTCCTTGCTTTCAAGTCTCCATTGAACAATTATATTGAATAATAAATAAATATATTCTGATAAAATTACAAGAAGAACTCCAGTTACATTCGAGATTAACAATTACAATGAATAAACGACATGCAAGTCATATTTAGAAAACAAAACCATAAAACAAAACCACTATCCTATAGGTCTTTATGCCATAGTCATCCACCATGTTATCACATAACACATGTAATATATCTCAGATTATATAAACATATCATATAATCATATATAATAAATTTCAAAATTTTAGAAAATCAAATAAATTTCAGAAAATAATAAATCGTCATTTCGGGGCCTGTAAATTCGTCAAACGGCTTACAAACGCGAAGTTGAATTGTCAGTATTGCTCGGTGATACAATTCCAGTCAGAAAACACATATCGTTTTCGAAAATCGGACACTGGACACAGATTTCAGAAAATCGAATATGATTCCCATAACAAGAACAAACATGTATCATATACATACAATAATACACACAATCATCCCATGATTATACAACACATGAATATCATATATTCAAAATCATATAAAACATGTATATCAACATATAGTCATGGTATATCATATATATGTTTGCATACATCGAAAAATTGTTAAACACATAACCAAATCATCCCATTATACACATATCTCTGATGCCATTGAAGGGTTTCAAGCATGAAAACGCAACAGAATTAACGTAAAATAATAAAAAAATGAAACCCTACCGCAGGATCCATGTATAACTGATTAGTGCATAATTTTACATATTTTAATGCCTATTTTATTGCTCGCTTTCGTATTTTTATTAGATAATTTATTGCATTTTCCTTATTTTGCAGATAAGTAAATTAAATAATTAAAGGAGAAAGAATGGATTAGAAAGGGCAAAAAGGGAAGAAAAGGAAGCCAACAAAGTAAAGAGGAGAAAAAAGACAAAAGAGCAAGTTGGTGGATGGAATCAAATATCAATGGTGTAGATTTTACCAACAAACACCTCATTTGAATGGTGGGGATTGACCCAACACCACTCAAAACCCTAGTCCTAACCTATAAATACATCTTATTCTCTCATTGTAATCATCTCTAGTTGTACCATAGTTTTAGTAGTAGCCTCTCTTTTAATTTTCTAGATCTAGTTTTTAGCTCTCTCAAATATTGTAAACACTTTTCATATTAATGCAAGTCTTTATTTTCTTTTATGCTAGTCTCCATCTTATCTTCTTTAAGTCTTAATTTATTTTTATGTTAGTCTTCATCTTATCTTCTTTAAATTTATGGCTATGATATCTTTCTAAGTACCACAAGTTGTATACTTGGGAAATGAAAGGAGCCTTTTAGATTAATATTCTAGATCTAGTTTACTTATCTCTCTACTTTACTCCTTAGTTTTATTGTTTATTATCTTGTCATGAGCCCCTTTAAATCTCTATTTTAAATGTGGGTTCAATGATTTAGATCTCTAAATTTATTATTATTAGTTGGTTTTTTATTCTAGATTGTAGAACTAGTTTTGGTTGTTGGGTTTGATATTTACTTGTAGTTGTTTAAATATTTTAGATATAGATTTAGTTGTTGGTAGTGTTAAAACTTAGCT
The DNA here is from genome assembly GCA_028671895.1 of Oenanthe sinensis. NCBI lineage: Eukaryota > Viridiplantae > Streptophyta > Magnoliopsida > Apiales > Apiaceae > Oenanthe > Oenanthe sinensis. The sequence continues at coordinate 28,316,006 of CM053806.1, forward strand.
CTTTAAATTTTAGATCTACTTTTATATTTTACTTGTCTCATTCACCTTTATGGCTATGACCCATTTCAATTTCATCAAGTAAAAAAGTAAAGTACTTGAGAATTGAAAGGAGCCTCTTTAGTTTAATGTTCTTGGATCTACTTTTCTTTTTATGTTGTAGTTGAACCCCTTTTAAATCTCCATTTTATTAGTGGGTTTAATATTTTAGAGCTAAATTTATTTCTTGTTGGGTGTTAAAATTTAGATCTACTTTTTAGTTGTTAGATTTGTTAAAATAGCTTTAATGGTTTGATATTTTAGATGTAGTTTTGCTTTTGAGTTGTATTGAATTTTAGATCTAATTTTAGTAGTATTAATTATGGTCTTTAGTTTGTAGATCTAGATTTAAAAGCACTAGTCTTCCTTTGTCCATTTTTTTTATTTGTCAAGTATTTTAATTAATGTTTAAAGTTTAGTTAGTTTCGTTACTTGAATTTTTAATTAGCTTATTATCATTCCTTTTTTTGTTGTCCTTGGTTAATAACTCATCTCAAAATTAATTGGTCTAATTCGCCTAAATTGAAAATTAAAGTTTTTGTAAAAATAATTTTAGTCCTTGCGGAACGAATCTTTAAATTATTAAAACGATGTGAATTGTGCACTTGCAATTTAAAATGTATATTTTTAGCACATCAAGTTTTTGGCGCCGCTGCCGGGGACTATAATTATTTTTCGCACCTTAATTTTTAATTTTTCGAATTAGTTTTACTTGCTCTCTTTGTTTGTTTTTTTTAGAAAATTAGAGATTCGGAAAGCTCGTTGGAACGTGGAAATTGCCAGACTTGACGAAATTTTCGGAAAGCATTTTTCGGTAACCCGTATCTCCCTATTGTCGTCATTTCATCACGTAGTTATAAAAAAAATCAAAAAAAAAAATTTTAAATCCAAAAAATAATTAGTTAGTTGAATACATAATTGTTGCATCATGCATTAATCACTTATGAGCACATCATTTAGATTTAAATTCTTGTATTTAATTTTTCGTACCTTGTAAATTGTGGTAATTGCTGGAGTAATGAGGTATGTTAAATTCCTTCTTTTCTTTAGATTAGGACACGTAGTTTAAGCATCCATAATTGTTTACCGTTTTTTTTATAACTCGTTGTGTGTTGCATTATTTAAATAAATTTTAAGGGCAAAACCCAATTACAAGATAAGGGGAGGGAATTCATCACTCTTTCCTTAGCCCACAACAATTAATCTCTCATCTTGCATACCCTAGCCTTTTTAATAAAATTAATTAGACGTTAGCCCTAGGATTTCACGCTCAACTAGGAAGAGAACCTAAAACGAACAAATCTCGAAGTATTCATTCGTTGGTGTCTAGGCTAGCGAAAGCTTACCTGGCCATTTGGATTGGTGTCTTAGGAAGGTGTTTAGCCTCTTGGCAATGCTTGCACCGACCTGGCCAATCAGGACGAGTACTTTTAGTTTTGTGAGTTTTAGTATTATCTTGTTGTTAGGAGCAAGGTCTAGTTAATTTTAGGGAACCCTAGATTTAGAATTTTTTCTTTCTTTCGATTTTCCACATTTTCTTTTGAGTGTTTAAATTCTTACACTTATTTGCTACGTGTTTATGCGAACTGCTTGGGCTAGGAACGAATCATCTAGATTAGTAAGACCGATTGAGTTGTCTTCTTCTTCTTCTTCTTCTTCAGATTCTGAACTTGTAGAAGTTAGTGAAACCGTAGTAAACATGGCTGTTTCTCTTAGAGACCGTTGTTACCCCTCCCGTTCTGCTCAACCCTCGTGTATTACCTTACCACCGGTTAATGGTAATAATTTCGAGATTAAGTCTCACCACATTAGCATGTTACCAAAGTTTACCGGGAGTGAAGGTGAGGATCCATATCTTTTTATTCACGAATTCGAGGAGGTTTGTGCCTTACAAAAACTCCAACAATTAACTGAGGACTCCATTAGGCTTAGACTAATCAACTTCGCTTTAAAAGAAAATGCTAAAAAATGGTTGTATAGTCTACCGGTCAACTCTATTTCAACGTGGGAAGGATTTGTGGTAATTTTTCTTAAAAATTATTTTCCAAATCACAAGACCACAAAAATCACAAATGAGATAAACCAATTTCATCAAAAAGAAAATGAGTCGTTTTGGAAATATTTTGACCGTTTTAAAAATCTTCTATCTCAATGTCCCCACCATGGAATAGAGAAATGGAGACTCTGTAAGATTGTTTACGAAGCCTTAGATAGTCCGACTACTGCTTTGTTAGAGTCTATGTGTCAAGGTAAGTTCATGGAAAAAGACGAGGATCAGGGTTGGGAATTTTTTGAGGAATTGGCAGAAAAGACGATGTTGTGGGAGTCCACTAGGGAGCCTGTTAAGTCTAATGAGTCACCGAGTTCGTCTTCTAGGGGTTTGCATGTAGTTAATAATTCAATTGCCACCGAGGCCAAGTTAGCTACCCTTACTAAGCGACTCGAAGCTTTAGAAACCATCGGATCTCCCTCACAAATGTCTATGTGTGCGAACTATAATTCTCCGAACCAAGCACTTCAAAATTTTCAAGAGTTGGAGCAAGTGAATGCTATGTTCCAACCAAGACCTAGAAATGACCCGTTTTCACAAACTTACAACCCCGGGTGGAGAAATCACCCGAACTTTTCATGGAACCAAGGTCAAAACTATCAACTGTCTCAACCCCACTTTCAAAAGCCCAATTCTAACTCTTACCCAAATCAAAGTCTTGGTCCTTATCCAAACTCAACTCAAACACCGTTGAACCCACCCTGTTTTAATGATTCGCATAAGAGACTTAGTTCCTTAGAGAAGAGTATTGAGGCGTTGTTGAAATCACAAACGAATTTGACTCAATCCCAACAAACCTTCATGCAAACCATGACCCAAGATAGGCAAATCTTAAATTCCAATTCTCAAGCCATCTCTAAGTTAGAGGTTCAGATGAGTCAGTTAGCTAGCACGATTTGTGAGCGGGAGAAGAACCGGTTTCCTAGTCAACCCGAGGTGAATCCTAAGTTTCCCATGAACCAAAGACCTCATGACAATGTGAATGCAGTTATTTCCTTAAGGTCTGGCAAGCAAGTTGATAACCAAGTGGGTGATAAGTTTCGTGAGGATGAGGAATCGACTTCTGAACCAAGTCATCCTTTTCCGGGTCTAAGTGTAGAAAAATCCGAGAATTCGAAAAGTCAAGGATCTACAAGTGAACCGATCAATAAACCTTCTTCTGAAGAACCGGGTGAGAGAGTCTATAAACCCAAAGCCCCTTATCCCCAAAGACTCATTTCATATAAGCAAACAGACCAATTAGACAAGATTTTGGAAGTCTTTAAGCAAGTCAAGATAAACATTCCTCTCTTAGATGCCATCCAACAAATTCTTTCTTACGCTAAGTGTCTAAAGGAGTTGTGTACTCATAAGCGCACCAATCATGTCCCGAAGAAAGCCTTTTTGACATCACACATTAGTTCGATCCTTTCAAATCAAATTCATGTAAAATATAAGGACCCCGGTTGTCCTACTATTTCGTGTGTCTTAGGCGATACCTTCATCGATAAAGCATTGCTTGACTTAGGAGCTAGTGTGAACCTTCTTCCATTTTCTGTCTATCAAGCCCTAGGTTTAGGAGAACTTCAAAAGACAAATGTTACACTTCAATTAGCGGATCGTTCTGTCAAGATTCCTAAGGGAGTTGTTGAAGATGTGTTAATTAAAGTAGGTGACTTTGTCTTTCCTGTTGATTTCGTGGTCTTAGAAACTGAACCGGTCAAGAACCCTAAGAACCAAATTCCTATCATTTTAGGAAGACCTTTTCTAGCCACTTCTAATGCCTTGATTAATTGCAGGAATGGATTAATGAAACTAACATTTGGGAATATGACTATAGACTTAAATATTTTTCATGTTGGAAAACAATCCGATGATTTTGATCAACCGATGAGAATCAATTTAATTGATGAAATAGTTGATCAAGATCTCATGACTCCTAGTGATGCTTTTGACTTTTGTTTAAAACACTTTGGTCAGGATTGGGATATTTCCAATTACACAAATGAGGTCAACCAAATGTTAGAGTCCACCATTTCCACAACTAATCAGGAGATCACACCAAGCCTTCTTTTCGAAGCTAGTGAACTCGTTGAGTCAAGCCCGCCAGAATTAGAACTCAAACCTCTTCCTAACACTCTTAAATATGCCTTTCTAGGACCTAACAATTCTCTTCCGGTTATAATTGCCTCTAATTTGACCGAGTCACAAGAGAAAGAGCTTTTAAGTGTGCTTAGAGAACATAAGGAAGCGATAGGGTGGAGTATCTCAGATATCAAAGGAATTAGTCCGGCTATTGTCCAACATAGGATTCACTTAGTTGATGATGCTAAGCCTGTTAGGGAACCCCAAAGGAGATTGAACCCTGCCATGATGGAAGTTGTTAAGAAAGAAATCCTTAAATGTCTCGATAATGGGATAATCTATCCCATTTCTAATAGTTCTTGGGTCAGTCCTGTTCATGTAGTGCCTAAAAAATCAGGTATTACCATAGTAACCAACGAAAATGATGAGCAAGTTCCTACTCGTGTTCAGTCAGGTTGGAGAATGTGCATAGATTTTAGGAAGCTCAATGCCGCCACTAGAAAAGACCATTTTCCTTTACCTTTCATGGACCGAATGTTAGAAAGGTTAGCGGGTCATTCTTACTATTGCTTTCTAGACGGTTATTCTGGGTATTTCCAAATCCCCATTGCTCCCGAGGACCAGGAAAAGACCACGTTCACTTGCCCTTTCGGAACCTTCGCTTATCGTCGATTAGCTTTTGGCCTAACTACTGGCCCTTCTACCTTTCAAAGGTGCATGACTAGCATCTTTTCTGACATGATAGGAGACTTTCTAGAAGTCTTTATAGATGACTTTTCCATCTTTGGTTCTTCTTTTCATCAGTGTCTACACCATCTCGACTTAGTCTTAAAAAGGTGTAAGGAAACCGACCTCGTTCTTAATTGGGAAAAATGTCATTTCATGGTTAAGGAAGGAATTGTTCTTGGTCACAAAATTTCTGAAAAGGGAATCGAAGTTGATAAGGCCAAAGTCGACCTTATTGCTAATCTCCCGCCACCAAAATCTGTCAAAGAAATTCGCTCCTTTTTAGGACATGCCGGTTTCTATCGACGTTTCATTAAAGATTTTAGTAAGAAGGCTAGACCCTTGACCAACCTTCTTTCTAAGGAGGTCAAATTCGAGTTTACTAGTGAGTGTGTTCAATCTTTTGACCAACTTAAGAAAGAATTGACTTCAGCCCCGATCATCAAGTCCCCCGATTGGAATCAACCTTTTGAGTTAATGTGTGATGCTTCGGATTATGCGGTAGGGGCGGTGTTAGGTCAACGAATAGATAAGATACCTCATGTCATTTACTATGCTAGTAAGACCTTAAATGATGCTCAGCTTAATTACTCCACAACTGAAAAAGAGCTCTTAGCAGTAGTTTTTGCCCTTGAAAAGTTTCGGTCGTATCTTATCGGTTCCAAAATCACTGTTTACACCGATCACGCAGCCCTTAGATACCTTTTCTCCAAAAAAGACTCAAAGGCCAGATTGATTAGATGGGTCTTGTTGCTTCAGGAATTTGACCTAGAAATTAGGGATAAGAAGGGTTCAGAAAATGTTGTTGCCGATCATCTCTCTCGATTAGTAGTGGATTCCACTATTGACTTTCCCTTAAATGAATCTTTTCCCGATGAACACCTTCTTTCAATCTCTAGTCCTCCTTGGTTCGCCGATATTGTCAATTACCTTGCCACCGGTGAAATTCCTTCCAATTGGTCTAAGCAAGATAAATCAAAATTTTTCTCTCAAGTCAAACATTTCTTTTGGGATGACCCTTATCTTTTTAAACATTGCCCAGACCAAATCATTAGGAGATGTATTCCAAACCATGAGGTTAGGAGCGTACTGTCCTTTTGTCATGACCAAGCTTGTGGAGGTCATTTTAGTGCTAAGAAAACAGCCGCGAAGATACTTTAGTGTGGTTTTTATTGGCCTAGTTTGTTTAAGGATGCCGCCAAATTCTGTTCCGCTTGTAGTAGGTGTTAACATTTAGGAAAGATCACTAGAAGAAACATGATGCCAATGAGTCCAATCCTTGTCATTGAGATTTTTGATGTTTGGGGAATAGATTTTATGGGGTCCTTTCCTAATTCATTTGGTAATCTCTACATTCTCTTAGCGGTTGATTACGTGTCTAAGTGGGTCGAAGCCATACCAACTAAGACTAATGATAACAAGGTCGTCCTTAAATTCTTAAAAGAGAATATCTTTTCTCGATTTGGCACACCTAGAGCTATCATTAGTGACCAAGGCAAGCACTTTAAAAATCATCAATTTGAATCTCTCTTGAAAAAGTATTCCATCACGCATAAATTGGCTACCCCTTATCATCCTCAGACTAGTGGTCAAGTTGAAGTCTCTAATAGGCAAATCAAACAAATTTTAGAAAAGACTGTCAACTCGAATAGGAAAGATTGGTCCATTAAGTTGATAGATGCATTATGGGCCTATCGGACTGCTTTCAAGACGATCTTGGGCATGTCTCCCTACAGACTAGTGTTTGGTAAAGCGTGTCATCTCCCTGTTGAACTTGAACATAGGGCCATGTGGGCCATTAGAGAGTTAAACTTTGATTTATCCACTGCTGGTAGTCATCGGAAGTTGCAATTGTCTGAGTTAGAGGAAATGAGGAATGATGCCTATGAAAATGCTAAAATCTATAAAGAAAGAACTAAAGTGTTTCATGATAAATCCATCTTGAGAAAATCCTTTTCTCCCGGTCAAAAAGTTCTTTTATATAATTCTAGGCTGCATCTCTTTCCTGGAAAGTTGAGATCTAGGTGGGAAGGACCATACATTGTTAAAACAGTTTTTCCTCACGGTGCTATTGAAATTGAAAATCCTAATAATGGTGACATATTTAAAGTTAATGGACAAAGGCTCAAACCATTTTTAGAATTGCCAATTGATCTCGAGGAAGAGGTCATCCACCTTGTCGATCTTTGAATAAAGTAAGTTTTCAGAATAAACTAGTTTTGCTTCTCCGTCATCCCATGTCAGGTATTATCTCTTCATGTTATTTTATCATATCTCTCTCATTTGCATACATTGGGGACAATGCATGATTTAGGTATGGGGGAGGGTGCTAGTAATGTTAAAATTAAAAAAATACAAAAAAATAGAAAATTAAAAATCCAAAAAAAAAATTAAAAATCCAAAATCCAAAAATAGAAATGTTTAGGTTGAGTTGTCCTGTCCTCTATTTGAACTTTAGGACTAGTTGGTGTTAGCATTTGTTTTTAAAAAAATTATATATATAATGCCTTTTAGATAATTTGAACTTAGTCGAGTAAGGTTTTCTTTATGAAACTGGTGTCGAACGATTTTTACACCAAATTTCAAGACGGCACATATGCACAAGACCTTTGTTGGAAAGATTGTATAGGGATGTTATTCGATACCTGAGAGAGAACCCACATGTTAGAACAATGTCGAATCAAATTTTTGCAAAAAATAAATATATAGCCAAAAAAAAGAAGAAGATGAAAATGAAAAAAAAAGAAAAAAATGAAAAAGAAAGAATAAACTACTTCAATACCCAATATTCCTAAAAATAAATAGATGAGATGATGGGCACAAGTAGAATTGACTAGTCTTGTTTTGCGGCCTTTATTACTCGAGTAATTAAGTCCGTTGGGGTATTTTAAAACCTAGTGCCCTAAGACCAACTGGTTTGGGAGTCACTGACCCAAAGCTCGCTACATGGGTAACATAGAAAGCCTAAGAAAACAGACACTATACAGTCGATTAAAAAAGAAAAAGAAAAAAAAGAAGGTTATATATATGAATTTGTGATATTTGGCTAGATACTTGTTTTAATAGAGATTGGGTCAGTTCAATATTGGTTGAAAAAGAGAAAATATTCGTATGCAGTTCATCTATCAGAGGCCTTAAATTAACTACACACCTTGAGATTTTTTGTAAACATTTAGATTCGATCCCAGTATATTGAAGTTACCTACAATTCGACTATTATTAGAAAAGTCTGCTAAGACATGTATTTTCCCTATAAAATCTTTTTGTTTACACCATTGAAAACTAGAGTGAAAATTGAGTCGGGACAATTGCAGGAATTATTTCACAGATTTTATGGGTATATCTTCTGTAAACCCTTAGGAGACAACACTCCTCTTGTAGAGATCTTCTATGAGTTTAACGGGTTGGTAAACCTAAAATTACCCGTCACGCCTACGAAAAGGAGCGTAGAACTTTTTTTAGTTTGCTTTTTAACTGTTGATTTTACTCGAGGACGAGCAAAAGATAGGTATGGGGGCATTTGATTAGTGCATAATTTTACATATTTTATTGCCTATTTTATTGCTCGCTTTCGTATTTTTATTAGTTAATTTATTGCATTTTCCTTATTTTGCAGATAAGTAAATTAAATAATTAAAGGAGAAAGAATGGATTAGAAAGGGCAAAAAGGGAAGAAAAGGAAGTCAACAAAGTAAAGAGGAGAAAAAAGACAAAAGAGCAAGTTGGTGGATGAAATCAAAAATCAATGGTGTAGATTTAACAACAAACACCTCATTTGAATGGTGGGGATTGACCCAACACCACCCAAAACCCTAGTCCTAGCCTATAAATACATCTCATTCTCTCATTGTAATCATCTCTAGTTGTACCATAGTTTTAGTAGTAGCCTCTCTTTTAATTTTCTAGATCTAGTTTTTAGCTCTCTCAAATATTGTAAACACTTTTCATATTAATGCAAGTCTTTATTTTCTTTTATGCTAGTCTCCATCTTATCTTCTTTAAGTCTTAATTTATTTTTATGTTAGTCTTCATCTTATCTTCTTTAAATTTATGGCTATGATATCTTTCTAAGTACCACAAGTTGTATACTTGGGAAATGAAAGGAGCCTTTTAGATTAATATTCTAGATCTAGTTTACTTATCTCTCTACTTTACTCCTTAGTTTTATTGTTTATTATCTTGTCATGAGCCCCTTTAATCTCTATTTTAAATGTGGGTTCAATGATTTAGATCTCTAAATTTGTTATTATTAATTGGTTTTTTATTCTAGATTGCAGAACTAGTTTTGGTTGTTGGGTTTGATATTTACTTGTAGTTGTTTAAATATTTTAGATATAGATTTAGTTGTTGGTAGTGTTAAAACTTAGCTCTTTAAATTTTAGATCTACTTTTATATTTTACTTGTCTCATTCACCTTTATGGCTATGACCCATTTCAATTTCATCAAGTAAAAAAGTAAAGTACTTGAGAATTGAAAGGAGCCTCTTTAGTTTAATGTTCTTGGATCTACTTTTCTTTTTATGTTGTAGTTGAACCCCTTTTAAATCTCCATTTTATTAGTGGGTTTAATATTTTAGAGCTAAATTTATTTCTTGTTAGGTGTTAAAATTTAGATCTACTTTTTAGTTGTTAGATTTGTTAAAATAGCTTTAATGGTTTGATATTTTAGATGTAGTTTTGCTTTTGAGTTGTATTGAATTTTAGATCTAATTTTAGTAGTATTAATTATGGTCTTTAGTTTGTAGATCTAGATTTAAAAGCACTAGTCTTCCTTTGTCCATTTTTTTTATTTGTCAAGTATTTTAATTAATGTTTAAAGTTTAGTTAGTTTCGTTACTTGAATTTTTAATTAGCTTATTATCATTCCTTTTTTTGTTGTCCTTGGTTAATAACTCATCTCAAAATTAATTGGTCTAATTCGCCTAAATTGAAAATTAAAGTTTTTGTAAAAATAATTTTAGTCCTTGCGGAACGAATCTTTAAATTATTAAAACGATGTGAATTGTGCACTTGCAATTTAAAATGTATATTTTTAGCACATCAATAACTTTGGATGATTATGGTGAAGAAGTCAGTACCTTAATAAAGTTTTCCGTATGCTGTTTAATGGAGGTCCAGAAAAGATGAATCATAGCAGCCCTTTGTTGCAAAGATCTGCTCTCCAAAGAAGTCCACACGAATGCCCGATCGTCCTACGATCACCGGAGTCAGTTCTAGCCGAATTACTTGTCTCTCTCTCTCTCTCTCTCTCTCTCTCTCTCTCTCTCTCTCTCTTTCTCTAGCCTCTCTTGATGTTCAGTAGTTAAGGTTTTTCTCTGAAAACGAAATATGATGATTAAACCCTAATACTATACATCATTATGTATATATAGGGGAGAGAGAGAGATTTTGGGCCTAACCCTAATCCATGTGATTTCCAAAACATATTATGATTTTGGGTTATTATTATTATTAAATCCGAATTCTAATATAATTAATCAAGTCACACTTAATTAATTGAATGATTAAATCCGAATTAATAATAATTCTTATTAAATCCGAATTCTAATATAATTAATCAAGTCCCACTTAATTAATTTAATAATTAAATTCGAATTAATAATAATTCTTATTAAATCCGAATTCTAATATAATTAATCAAGTCTCACTTAATTAATTCAATAATTAAATTTGAATTAATAATAATAATATATCTAAATTCGTAATTTAAATAAACTTCTTTTTTGACGTTCTTTGTGTGTGACCCTTTAGGTTATTATTACGTTAGCAATAATTTTAATATCCAATAATAAAATTATAAATAATGAGCGGCATCTAGTAATACATCATTGCTACCGAAGTAACAATAATAATTAGTGATTCAATTAAACCTTTCATGAATAATGTTCCATGTAATATAAACCCTTTAACCTTATATTATAGATCAAACTCGAGGCATGTATAGTGTCATCCACTTCAATGTTTAATCTTGGTTTCTTTGATCAATGAGTAGACTATTTAAATAAATTAATATTTGAGCATGGTCATCCATTTCATAGTCTCACTAAATCAAGAGGCCAATAATATCACTCCTAGAATTGGAAGGTTAAATCCTATATCTCTCATTCATATTCCTCATACGATTCATAGCATACTCAATGTCCACCTTTATCATTACCCGGTTAAAGGTAACTTTGAGTGTAATCAAAATATATTAATTCTCGTATAGAAATATAATGATTTCAAGTTAGAGTATCATTACATCATTATCTCTGTGAGATTTCTTATGACACTTATTAACATGTAGAATCTCACAGCGGGTCTTTCTAGTGTCATGTATTGATACATACACTTATGTTCTTGACTTTAGTATCACCATACCTATGACCAATGAGATGTGGTCATTTGTCAACAAACATACTAGTCTTATTGCATTATTATTGTCCTTAAATAATAATACTTGACTAGGAAATTTTAGAAATAAAATACTATTTATATAATATTATTTTTAAGTCACTTACTTAAAGACATATATTACGTACTAATATTCCAAATACATTTATTATTATTTCAATTTATGACTCAGTAAATAAAGATATAATAAATATTAATTAAATAATCACATAACATAATTATTTACAATAAAATATTAAAAGTATTGTCTCTAGGACACCAATACTAACAAGTTCTAGTTCTGCATACTATACTGTCAAGGCTTCTTCAAGCGATTGATAGTAACTTATTGCTATATGACAGTATGAATAAAATACATTGTCAAGACATTTGACAACACAATTTATCAACACATTACGAAATAAGTTACTTAAAATAAATTAGTTAACTTCTCAGTAGAATATCATCATATATTCACTGTGATAAAAATCAAAACACCTTAAAAGACCATTAATTCATAGTGAATTCAGTTAAATAATGTTTTTGATCACTAATTCAACTTGCTATAGAAATACATTAACAAGATAAATTCAACATACCCAATACACTTACTAGCATATTGAATGTCTTTTCATCCAAAGGCTTGGTTAAGATGTCTGCAAGTTGCTTCTTTGTGGGCATATATATTAACTTGATTATGCCGTGCTCCACCTGCTCTCTAATGAAATGATGTCTGATATCAATGTGCTTAGTCTTGGAGTGTTGAACCGGATTTTCAGAGATGGCTATAACACTTGTGTTGTCATAGAAGATATAAATTTCTTGCAATGCCAAGCCGTAGTCTAATAATTGATTCCTCATCCAAAGTAACTGAGCACAGCAACTATCAGCTGTAATATACTCAGCTTCTGCAGTTGAATTTGACACATAATACCGCTTCTTACTAAACTATGAGACCAATCTTTCTCCCAAAAACTGACAACTCCTTGTTGTACTCTTCCTGTCAATACTGCAGCCAGCATAGTCTAAGTCTGAGGAGCCAATCAAGTCAAAATCAGATTCTTTAGAATACCAAAGGCCTAAATCTTGAGTGTCTTTTAAGTATCTAAAGATTCTTTTTACTGCCATCAAATGTGACTCTTTTGGATCAGACTGAAACCTTGCACATAGACCTGTAGCAAACTTAATGTCAGGCCTGCTTACAGTTAGATAGAGGAAAGAACCAATCATTCCTCTTACATCTTGTTGTCCACCTTATTTCCTTTAGGATCCTTGTTAAGTTGAGTTGCTATTGAGATTGGAGTCTTTGCAGGTGATGATCCTTCCATGTTAAATCTCTTTAAAAGATCCTTGACATACTTGGTTTGGTAAACGAATATTCCATCTTTCTTTTGATATACCTGAAGTCCAAGAAAGAATACTAATTCACCCATCATGCTCATCTCATATTTGTTCTGCATTAACTCAGAGAATTTCTTTCACAGTTCCTCATTTGTTGAGCCAAAAATGATGTCATCAACATATACTTGGACTAGAATGATATCATTTTCATGTTTTTTGTAGAAAAGATTCTTATCCATAATTCCTCTGGTAAAGTTATTCTTAAAAAGAAACTTGGAAAGAGTGTCATACCAGGCCCTTGGTGCTTGCTTTAGGCCATACAGAGCTTTTAAAAGTTTGTACATAAAGTTTTGCATTTTAGGATCTTCAAAGCCTGAGAGTTGTTCAACATATACTTCCTCTTTTAGCTCACCATTCAGGAAAACACTTTTCACATCCATTTGAAATACCTTGAAGTTGTTGAATGCATTAAAAGCCAAGAAAATTCTTATGGCTTTAAGTCTGGCAATAGGTCCAAAGATTTCATAATAATAAAACCCTTCTTGTTGACAATAACCTGTTGCTACCAACCTAGCTTTGTTCCTGGTGACAATTTCACTGTCATCCATTTTATTTCTGTAGACCCACTTAGTGCCAACAACATATTTATTCTTTGGTCTAGGCACCAGCTCCCATACACATCTCCTCTCAAATTGATTAAGTTCTTCTTACATGGCATTAATCCAATCTGGATCAAGTATGGCTTCATCTAGAGTTTTAGGCTCAATTTGAAAGAAGAAACATGAGTACATGCATTCATTTGTAACATTTCTTCTAGTTTTGACTCATGTTCCTGGATCACCAATTATTAGATCATTTGTATGATCCATGTTCCACTTTATTTCTCTTAGTGAATCACTTGAGTTTGATTCACATTGTTAGTTAACAACATCTTTTGCTCTTGAACTGTTGACAATTGGTTGACAACATCTTCTGCTCTTGAACTGTTGACAACATCAATTTTCCCAAGTCCACTAGACATGGGAATATTTTCCAAAAAAGTCTGTAGACTGGGTAGTTCCTTCATTCTCTTATAGTTGAGAGGGAACTGTGGTTGGTCCAGAAATTGTGTGTTCCATCCTTGGTGACTCTTCTTCAATCTCCTCTTGGTAGCCTTGATTCTCAAAGGCTAATGACTCAGTCTCTTGACATCCTTCAATACCAGAAAACTTAGATTCATCAAAAGTAATATTTATACTCTCTTCCACAGTCTTGTGATCAATGATGTAGACCATGTATGCAGTCATATCAATTCCATAGCCCATGAAGATTCCTTCAAATGCATTAGTATTAAATTTTCCTTTGATTGCAGTTGGATCCTTCATGATGTAACATTTGCTTCCAAAGACATGGAAATACTTGATAGTAGGTTTTATTCGTGTAAGCAACTCATAGGGTGTTCTTCCATGAGCTTTGTTGACCGCAATCCTATTTTGAGTGTAACAGGCTTTGTTGATGGCTTTACCCCAAAAGTAGGTAGCAAGCTTTGCTTCACTCAAAATAGTTCTCGCAGCTTCAATAAGAGTTTTGTTCTTCCTTTCCACAAAACCATTTTGTTGAGGAGTCCTTGGTGTAGAGAATTGTTGAGTAATGCCATTGTCTTTGCAGAAATCATTCATGATACTATTTTTGAATTTAATACCATTATCACTCCTTAGTGTCTACACTTTGTACTTAGGGTTTTTATCAAGAACCCTAACAAGACCAATATTTTCTTGTGTAGCTTCATCTTTGGTTATCAGGAATCTCACCAAGTGTATCTTGAAAAATCATCAACCATTACTAAGGCATATCTTTTCTTTGCCAAGGACTGCACATTCACAGGACCAAATAAGTCCAAATGAATGAGTTGAAAAGCTTTATTGATTGAACCACTAGGAGTGCTTTTGTGAGTATCTCTTATTAATTTCCTTTTTTTGACAATCCCCACACAATCCTTCTTGACAAAATTCATGTTGAGGAAGGCCTTGCACCAATTCTCTTTTCATTAGATAATTCATTGCTTTGAAGTTTAAATGAGAAAGTTTCTTGTGCCAAAGCCAACTTTCAAAAGTTGAAGCTTTGTTGTAGAAGCAGTAAACTTTATCCTTTATAACTGAATCAATATTAGCTATAAATAGGCTTTCTTTTCTTACACCTTGAAGAGCTTCTTCTCCTATCTTCTTATTGACAATTGAGCATCTGCCTTGATCAAATCCCACTTTGAAACCTTTTTAACATAATTGATTGACACCAATAAATTTTACTTCAGTCCATTAATAAGGGAAATCTTCTCAATCTTCAAATTTCCAACTTCCAAAATGCCATATCCCATTGTGAAATCAATATTGTTGTCACCAAAGGCTAAGGCTACATAAGGGCCAGCCATTTCCTTGAACTGTGATAACAGGACTTTATCACCTGTCATGTATCCCGAGCATCCACTGCCAATGATCCACATGATTCTTTTATTTTTCCTGTTGCCCTGCAGAGAAAAATTTTCATGTTGCTTTTGGTACCCAATTCTCTTTGAGTCCATCTGACTTAGTTATATCACAGTTTGATTCATTTTCAGATAAATGATTTTCCTTTGTTTTGAGCAAGACTCCTGTAGCCACCCATTTAGATTTGATAATAGGTTTTGGCTTTGTGTTTCTGGGTGACTTTCCCATCCTAGCTTAAGGAGGGCTTGAAGTCTTTGCCTTCTCAGTTTTAACAGTTTTATGCAAACATTCATTGTTAGAGGTAATAGGAATGTTAAAGCATATACTGAGCATATTCAATTTACATGACATGCAATCAATGTCACCATAATGAGATACCCTCTGTCAATTAAAGAAGCACTATGCGTTATTTATTTATATAATTATATTTCAAATTTATAAATTATAATGGATATCACACTATGAGGGTATATTGTGTATGGTTTGTTCTGTTCCTGCCACGAGAAAGACGCACGAAATCTTAAATCCCTATTTCTCTCTCAAATAACTAAATAACTAAATAAATCCCTAAATCTTTTCATTTTTCTCTTCATTCATATATGATGCTAGATTGAAAGTTTAGAACATGAATTCAATCTTTTTCTACTCGATCTGAATGGAAAATACAATGGGCATGAGTTCTTTAACGACTTCAAACTCCAAAAATGTGGGTTCAGTTGATACATCAAAGCGAAAACCTGTTAATATATGATGGGAATATACTGAGTTCAATCCTAATTCTTCAAGTAAGATTAAATGTAAATGGTATAATATGGTGTTTAGTGGTAGTGTTTATTGCATAAAGAAACATGTAACTCGTATACGAGGGAATGTAGCTCCATGTAGAAAATCTACTCCGACTGATCAAGCTAAATGCAAACAAGCAACATATAACTTTAAAAAGAAAAAAGAAGATAAAGGGGAGACACTTTCGGAAAATTAGTTAATTAGCTCTACATTGAAAATTAGTTAATTTGTAATTCTTAAACTCTTAGTCTATCTTAGTCTATCTATATAAAGACTTGAGTTGCAGCAGTTGTATTTAAGAAAATAAGAAAAATATAATCAGAAAAATCATCTGCCTTCCTCCTTCATATAATTTAATCCCAACAAATTTGGTATCAGAGCCAAAGTTCATTCAGACCCCCCAAAACACCTGAATTTTATAAATCCTCTTATATATATAATGGCAGCCACTAATGAAGCATTATTCAGTTATGCACAAAGCAATATTCCAATTTTTAACGGTGAAAGCTATGACTTTTGGAGCATTCAGATGAGAACGTTATTCATATCACATGAAGCTAGTGCAACACAAGAAAAAATAGCATCCTGGTCAGCTGCTAAGCAGAATGAATTTAAGAATAAAAAGAAAAAAGATGCAAGGGCGTTACTTTTTATTCAACAAGGAGTCAGTAAAGCAATCTTTCCACGCATTATGGGTGCGAAAACTTCCAAAGAATCATGGGATATTTTGCGAAACCGATTTCAAAGTTATGACGCAGTAATTTCTATTAAGCTGCAATCTCTATGGAGGGAGTTTGACAATTTGCAGATGAAAGAAACTGAAAGCATTATGGAGTTCTTCTATAAGGTATCAACAATTATTAACCAGATTCGAAGTTATGGAGATACCTTAGATGATAAAAAGATTGTCCATAAAATATTAAGAAGCTTACCAGCAAAATTCGAGCATGTAGTAGCAGCAATCGAAATCTCTAAATACTTGTCAAAATTAACGGTGGATGAACTCACGGGTGCTCTTGAAGCTAATGAGGAAAGGATTCGCAGATTCTCAAATTAGCCTCTAGAACAAGCTTTCCAAGCAAAAATCAACATAAGCAACAAAAATGATGTTTCAAACAATAGAAGGAGCAACTATAACAGAAATCAAAATATAAAAGCAGGAATCAGAATTCTCGAGGAAGAGGAACGAGAAATTTTAATCAAAGAAGCAACTTCAACAATTCCAAATGTATCATTTACAAAAGATCGAATCATGAGTAAAAAAAACTGTAACTTTCGATGTAAAAGGTGCAAAGTTCCTAACCATTCACAGAAAGACTGTTGGTTCCAGAACAGAACTCAGGCTAATGTAAATATTTTAGAGAAGAGTGAAGAGACACAAGTCACCTTTTCATGCATGAATGTTCAGCAAGCGCAGCAAAAGAAGTGGTATGTAAATAGAACTTGTAGCAATCACATGACTGGGAACATGGAGCTTTTTTCAAAGCTTGATGAAAGCCATAAATCTAAAGTAAAGATTGGAGATAGAAAAATGCTAAAAATTGAGGGCAAAGGCATCATTACCTTTTATTCTAAAGAAGGTACGGATAACATTACTGATGTTCATTATGTTCCTGAATTAACTCAAAACTTATTGAGTATTGGCCAGCTAATGCAAAGAGGTTTTTCAATAAATTTCAATGATGATCATTGTGTTATTTTTGATAAGAAGAAAAAATTCACAGTAGTGAGGATCAAAATGATTCAAAATAGAAATTTTCCATTAACGATGCCATTGGAAGGTAATATTGCTTTAAAAGTTGTGAAGAACGATAATTCGTTGTTATGGCATATGAGGTACGGGCATCTCAACGTCAATGGCCTTAAATTATTAAAAGACAAAAATATGGTTATAGGCCTTCCTTGTATCTCAAAAATTGAAAAAGTTTGTGAAGGTTGTATATATGGAAAAATGCACATGTTGCCTTTTCCAAAAATAGCTTGGAGAGCAAGGGCTCCGCTGGAGCTTGTTCACTATGATATATGCGAATCAAGGACTCCATCCATCAATGTAAGAAAATATTTTCTCTTGTTCGTGGATGACCACACAAGAATGATGTGGGTGTATTTTCTGAAGCAAAAATCTGAGGCGTATAACTCATTTATCCACTTCAAGGCACTGGTGAAAAATCAATGTAGAGCTAAAATAAAAACTCTCAGAACTGATCGTGGTGGAGAGTATATATCTCAACCTTTTCTTAATTACTGCAAATAAAAAGGCATAAAGAGGCAGCTAACAATAAGATATAGTCCTCAACAAAATGGTGTTGCAGAACGGAAGAACCGAACGATAATGGAAATGGCCAGAAGCATGTTGAAAGGAAAAGGTTTATCAAATATTTTCTGGGCAGAAGCTGTTAACACAACTATCTATCTTCTGAATATCTCTTCAACAAAGGCATTGTTCAACAAAACACCTTACGAAGCTTGGCATGGGCAAAAACCAGAAGTACACCAACTCGAAGTGTTTGGATGTATTGCCTACTCTCATATTCCTCCATAACATAGAGAGAAATTTGATGAAAAAGGTGAAAAGTTACTATTTCTTGGCTACAGTGAAGAATCAAAAGGTTATCGCCTTTTTAATCATGACACAAAGAAATTTGTAATCTCTCGAGATGTAATTTTTGATGAAAAAGGACAGTGGAACTTTGAGGATGATGCATCTCAACAAGCAACTTCGAATATGCCAATAATTTCCCAGAAACATTCGAAGATGTTGTCCCATCAGAAGAAGGATCAAGATTCACAATTAAAGACACCACTGATACTGAAGTACTTAGACATCGCTCAATTCAAGATATCTATGATGGCATTCTTTACATGTGAACCAAAATATTTTGAGGACGCTGTAAAAGAAGAAATATGGAGAAAAGTAATGGATGAGAAGATTACTACAATAGAGAAGAATCAAACATGGAGACTGGTTGATCCTTCCAAAAATAAAGATGTAATAGGACTAAAGTGGGTCTACAAGACAAAATACAATGAAGATGGAACTGTGCAAAAGCACAAAGCAAGATTAGTAGCTAAGGGGTATTCTCAACAGACGGGAATTGATTTTAATGAAACATTTGCTCTGTGGTTCGCATGGAAACAATAAGATCCGTGCTTGTTGTTGCTGCTCAATTCCAGTTGTCGGTCTACCAACTTGATGTCAAGTCAGTTTTTCTTAATGGAGAGCTTCAAGAAGAAGTTTACGTGGAGCAACCTCAAGGGTACATCAGAACAGGCCGGGAAAATAAAGTTTATCGTCTCTATAAGGCCTTGTACGGGCTGAAGCAAGCGCCTCGTGCATGGAATATCAAGATTGATGGCTATTTTCGAAAAAATGGTTTTGAAAGAAGTAAAAGTGAGCCGTCTCACTACATTAAAAAGGAAAGAACAAAAGATTTTCTGATTGTATGCCTATATGTGGATGACCTACTTTATATGGGAACATATTCTACTATGGTAGAAGAATTCAAGAAAGCAATGAGAAAAGAATATGAGATGACTGACTTAGGTTTCATGAAATACTTTCTTGGTATCCAAGTGAAGCAATCTCCAGGTGAAATAACTTTATGTCAAGAAAAGTATATTGATGACTTGTTGAGAAAATTTCACATGGAAAATTGCAAGTCAATGGATACTCTTATGGCTGCAAATATGAAACTACAACTTAATGATGGTGCGACAAAGGTTGATGTGAGGAGATATCGAAGCCTTGTGGGATCACTAATTTATCTCACAAATACAAGGTCAGATATAGTTTATCCAGTCATTCTTGTATCAAGATTTATGCAAGAACCAAGCAACTTGCATTATTCAGTTGCAAAACACATTCTCCATTATTTGAAGGGTACAAAGAATCATGGTCTTAGGTACATTAAGGAAGAAAATAACATGCTAAATGGATATACTGACAGTGACTGGGCTGGTTCTATTGATGACTGAAAAAGCACTTCGGGATATGTATTTTTCTTGGGAACAAAAGCTATTTCGTGGTCGTCCAGAAAACAGAAAACAGTTGCACTTTCTTCTGCAGAGGCAGAATATGTTTCATCTTCGGATGCAACATGTGAAGCAATTTGGCTCAGGAGGATACTTCATGATATAGAACAAGTTAATAAAGGTTCAACTACTATTTTGTGTGACGACATGTCAGCAATTGCAATGACTAGAAATCCTGTCTTCCATAGACGAACTAAACACATTGAGCTACGTCATCACTTTATCCGGGATCTGGTACAAAATGGAGAAGTTCATCTGGAGTTCATCAACACAAGGGAGCAAGTAGCTGACATCTTCACAAAGTCGGTTTCTAAAGAGAAATTTACAAAATTCAAAGACAATTTAGGAATTACAAATTAAGAGGGGTGTTAAAAATTAGTTAATTTGTAATTATTATAAATTATCTCTAAGAGTTTAGAAGATTCTAGTCATAAGTAATAACAAAAGTCTCCTGATCATATTCATGTACCTTATTAATGATGCAAACTCTTAGTCTATCTTAGTCTATCTATATAAAGACTTGAGTTGCAGCAGTTGTATTTAAGAAAATAAGAAAAATATAATCAGAAAAATCATCTGCCTTCCTCATTCATATAATTTGATCCCAATAGTTAGGGCAAGTGTTAATATCAACGTAAGTGATAAAGAGGCAGATGGTGTTGTTAAGATTGATGGTTTTAGCAAACTAACACGCTAACTTGGTCTAATGGATAAGTTTTCAAGGTCCATATCTCCAGCTGAAAATAAAAGACAACAAAATATAAATGCTTCGTTGTTTAAGAGCAGGACAAATGAAGTACACAGATACTTAACTCGTTGGGTATACGAATCCAGAATTCCATTTAATGTAATTGATAATGATGGATTTCGTCAGCTTATGCAAGCTGTTGTTATTTTAGTCCTGCATATATACCACCATCGCAATATCAATTAAGGAAGCCTTTATTAAAGCAAACAGTTCAAAAAACCAAAGAAAATGAAGAAAAAAGAAGATGAGTGGAAAAATTATGGGTGTTCAGTTATGACTGATGGATGGTTAGATAGAAAAGATGAAAATTATAATGAACTTGTGCGTTAACTGCAAGGTTGGAACTAGTTTTTTTTTAAATCTTTTATTGAATGTTCACTTGAAGCATACACCGACGAATGGATTGATATAGTTGGACATAAAAACGTGATTCAATTTGTTACAAACAATGCATCGAATAACGTAACAACATCGAAAATGTTGAAAAAGAAGAGGCATAGCAAATTCTAGACTTCATGTGAAGCATATACACTTAATCTTGCTTTGGAAGTAATAGGTATAATAATAATTTTTCCTAATTTTTACATGCTACTGCTTGTTCAAGTATTAGTCGCTGACAAGGCAAATACTAGTGCATCAGGAAAATATTGGGCCATTTATCCAAAATAACCCTGTTACATACAACAAAAGCAGGCACACAGATACTTGATACAGTTTTGGGATTCTGTCTCAGATTATATTGGATTTGTATATGGACATGAAAGAGGGACTTGAATAATAATATTTGTGCTGGTATTGGGGGATTTATTCTTGATAAATCAGGGTCAGTAATATTCATTTTCTCAGGTCCAAGTAAACAGATCTCAAGTTTTAATTCTGAGGTGGAGGCTTTTGAATCAGATGGAGCTCAACAATTTAAACAAGGCCCAATTCACAATATTCTCTGATTCTAGTTATTTAGTTAATGGTATTAATAGGTTCAAAAGTGGGTTGAGCCACATAGCAGATATGGGTAGTTTAATGAATAAGTACACACTATATAGGTCCAATCAGATGTTTATAGAAAGAAGGCTGAATCAAAGTGCAAATAGGCTTTCAAAAGAGGGTGCAAAGAGAGATCGAATACTGGCCGGATGGTTAAAGGAGGTAAAATAAAGTGTAATCATTTCCGATGGATGAATTTATTGCATTACCTTTTAGCAAGCCACAAATATCTCCTAATTATAAAGAAGATCAAGTCTATTTCTTAAATATAAGAGCATGCAATAGATCTTTCTTCAAGTTTGGGTTTGGTTCGACAAATGCTTGTTGAAGAGGCATTGACTTTGGTTTTCATTAAATTAGTGGCGTCATAATCTAAATTGATTTAGATTTGCAAGCAATCCCATAAGCCTACATGCACCACTACTTCTCACCCCCATTAATATCAGAGATATGATTTTGATAGCATATAAATCCATCATTCTTAACTGATCTTTCAGTCACATCTTTCCTGTTATACTCTACTATCTCTTTTAGATGAGTATGGCATTTCACTGGATCCCTCCTCAACAGGGCACACTCAAAATTAACACTAATGCTACATACTCTATAGTGCTTACAGAGAATGGTAAAAAATCAGGTATAAGAACTATTCCATTTCTATCTCTGTTAGGAACTCAACTCTAGGTGATTTATGCCCCACTCAAACGTGCAATGATCAAGGGATACTGAAAGGCAGAGTATCTAAACTTATAACACTATATCTAATGTAACTCAACTAAAGAAAAGATACTTAACCGGAAGACAATCAAGAACAAGAAGTCACAAAGAAATCTATACAAATTGAAGACAAGGTATTTGATACAATTTAACATGGTTAATTATGATCAATCAAAGATGAAATCACTGGAAGAAGTTCAAGTCAAAGTTGTCCATGCCTCAATGATGTGTAACTTAAAGAATCAAGATCATAACAATCAGTATCAATAAGACTAATTGATTTCAAGTGAAGAATCAGGAAAGCGACAATTGGAAAGCCACATTACTAATTGAATATGGTAATCTATTCAGAAGCAAGAACCCTATCAACACTAGTCACTTATGAACCAGACCATTGCATCAAGTGTCAGGACATTGATAACAAGTTTATGTCAGTAATAGAGATCCATGTTCAAGAACTTGTTGAAGAATATAGAAGACAAGAAGAAATCACAAGTTCAAGATGTTGCATTGAAGTTTCTAGTTGAAGCCCAAAATTTCTCTAAGTACTTACAAGGGAACCTAAGTAGAAATTTCTATGTAGAAATTCTAGATAAGTTTCTACTTAGAGCCAAGTAGAAATTCTGCAAGTAGAACATTTCTATCTCGAAATTCCTATGTAGAAGTTCTACTTAGAATATTCGAGATAGAGCCTATGTAGAAATTCCTATGTAGAAGTTCTACTTAAATGTTCGAGATGACAAGTAGAAAATACCTATGTAGAAGTTCTACTTAAATGTTTGAGATGACAAGTAGAAATTCCTATGTAGAAGTTCTACATAGAGGGCAGTTTCAACATGACACATGGCATCATCTGGTTGGCCGATTTCCAAGCTTTCAAGACAAGATGAGATTTACGTGGACATCATTGGGCCACTCATATCTTATCTTTTGAAGACTACAAGTCATAGATTATAAGTAGTATAAATAGAAGTACTTGTGTAACTTTGTAAGAGAGCAACATTTGAGAGAAAACTTGTAAAAGAGAGAGAGTATTCATAGAGCTTAGTATCATTTACTACCCTATTTACTTCTATTGTACTATTGTAATGAATGTTGTAGCAACCTCTTCAAGTTATATATAAGACATATATTCCTTGAATTTGTGTGTTCATTTATTACAAAGTATTTATTGCTTCATAAAGTTAAAAAGTTGTATTCACCCCCCCCTCTACAAAACATTTGGACCTAACAAATGGTATCAGAGCTATATGTTTAACATACAAAACATAGATCCTTGTGTTTGGTAGAAGATTTGTGAGTTTTCATTTCTAGGTCTACTTTTCAACTTGTCTTGAAAAGTGTGCTTTAATTCGGTTATCAGTGAAAACTCATCCTAAAAATTATTTAAATACTCCAGGTGTGATTATTTAGCTTGGGTGGATTTTAGATAATTTTTGTGAATTTTTCTGGGTACTTTGATTCTTGGTGTTCTTCAAAAAGTCATCACTGTTCTTGTTAAAGAAGACAAACCCGCCAACTTTTGATATCCTTTTCCAAAAGACAAAAAGTGAAAAAGGTGTTTTTGGCTTTTGATTGGACAACTTTCTCACTGCACAAAAAGATATTAAATATTACTCTTTACCTGTCACGTGGGTGTTAGGTGAGAAAAGAAACAAAAGTCAAAAAGTGTGAAAATAATATTGTTTATTCAATATTAAAAGTGACCTGCAACAAATTTTCTCTAAGGACAAAAAGTTCTACATAGAACTTCTACTTGAGATTTTCTACTTGGAAATTTCGACTTGAGCAAAATCACTACTTAGTGAAAATTTCGACTTGGACAAAATTTCGACTTAGTGAGAATTTCTACTTGACATATTTTCTACTTGGTAAAATTTCTACTTAGGCAAAAGTTCTACATAGAGTTTCTACATAGCCTAGTCTTGGGTACTTAGAAATTTTTTGGTGTCCAGAATTTGAAATTTGATTTATTTTGAGATAATTCGATTTTCTTTTAATTACTACTCAAGTAATAAGAAAAGTTTATTACCTCTATTTTAAATCTACGTTAAGATGGCACCTAAAAATCATTTCAAGATTCCCATGTTCGACCGAGATCACTATGAAGAATGGGTGTTGAAAATGAAACTTTACCTTGAGTCCGTCAATCCTGAATATCTGGAAGTCCTTGACAAGGGTAAATTTGTACCAATGGTTGTTGTTCCTGAGCATATGGAAGGAGATGTGATAGTACGACAACGGTCTGAGCTTAAAAAGGCAATAGACTTTTCAGATGCTGATAAGGAACAAATATCTTTCGATACATCTGTTCGACAAACATTGATGGAATCCCTAGATCATGAAATGTTTAATGTAGTCAAAGGTCTAACTACAACGAAGAAGATTTGGGATAAAATAGAGGTTGTCATGGAAGGTACCGCTGAGGTCAGAAGCAACAAGACACTTATACTCAAGATGGAGTATGACACTTTCAGAATAAGAAAAGGAGAAAGCATAACAGATGTCTATCTAAGATTCAGTCAGTTAGTGTTGGATTTGAATATGAGAGGCGTAACTCTCCCCATGGTTGAAGTCAACACGAGATATCTAAGGAACCAGCTAAAGAGCATTGAACATAGAGTCTACGCTGTTAGAGAAACCAGAGATTTGCATACAACTTCTCTGGAAGAATATTATGGAATTCTAAAGACCTATGAGCTGGAGATCAAGCATGGGACAATGATTCAAGAGGAAAAGAAGTTGCATCAGGATTAGTTGCTGAAGAGGAAGAGTCTAAAAAGGCAATAGTTGCAGAAAAGCCTAGATCATCACCTGCACCACATCAAGTTGAAAATGATGATGAGTGCACATCTAATAGTGATGATGACTACTTCACCCAAGAAGAGTTGGACAACATGGATGATAGTGTCGTGGCATACATGGCAAGGAAGTTCAGCAACATAAGATTCAGAAAGAGTAACCGACCACAGAGAAAATCTTCATCTTACTATCGGGTTACTAAGGGTGGTGGTAGTTCTCAAGGTTACAAAGGGAAAGGCAAGAGTACCAGCTAGAAATCTCCTTTGGATTTCAAAATGAAGTTCAAATACTACAACTGTGGTAAAGCTGGACATTTTGCTACAGACTGCAAGAAGCCAAAACAGACATACCCCAAAGAAACTTATGAAGCCCTCAAAAGCAAGTATGAAGCCTTGGTGAAGGAAAGACATGGAAAGAGAGATTTAGTTGTAACAGAAGGCAGAGCTTGGGATGATTCAGATGAGGAAGAAGTTACCCATGCAACAAACTTTGCCCTCATGGCTGAGACATCAGATGAACCAGAGGTACCAGTTCTAACCCTTAAAGAAGAAATGTCTATTGATGATTATAAGGTGCAGAATGGGGCTCTTAGCGAAGAGATCGATATGTTGTGCAAAAGCCTAAATACTTCTCAAAAAGAACAGAAAACACTTGTTGCCAAATGCAGAATGCTTGAGGCAAAAGTAGAAAAATTAGAGGCTACTTGCACTATAGATACCTCCCTACGAGACTCTATTAAATATTTGGAACACAAGCTCAACCTTAAAGATGAAATAGAAGCATGTCTTAGGAATAAACTAGCTGAGGTAGAAACTAAATGCGAAGCTTATAAACTAGCAGCTAGTAAAGTGAATGTTGATAGTGACACATTTAAGAAGATAACTGGAGTCGGTGTAGGACTTGACTATTCTAACTTATCTAAGAAAGAAGGAAAAAGGCCTGTAGACACTAGTTCCAGTGAGATTAATAAGGAAATACCTACAATTCTTAAATCTGTTGTCAAACCTATCTTTAAACACTTTGTTCCTCGTGAAGAAGGAGAGACTAAATTGTTAGTTAGATATGAGATTGAAATGGAAGATCGGAAGAAAGAACAACCTATAATTCCTACTAAATCAGTTAAAATCAATTCCCCTAGAGATGAGTCTAGACCAGGATTAGGAGCTAAGGCTGTCAAACAACAGAGTAAGAAGGAAAAAGGCTTAAAACAGGTTAAGGCAGAACAAATAAAGAAAACATGTTATCACTGTAAATCAACTGAACAGCTTTCTTATGCATGTAAATCTAATATGAATATTCCTGTTGCACATGCCATGCCTGTACCACATACAATGAATAACATGCATCAAAATCATGCACAATGTGGTCAACCAAATTGTATGCCATGCACTTTTAACGTCATGCAAACGTTTGTGAACTTGATGAATGCAACTAGCCAATCATGTCTAAATTCTCCTGCTAGTTCTAATGTCAAAACGAAGCGTGTAAGAGCTAAGACTGCCAATCCTCCTAAAGTTAGGAGTGACAAGCCTACTCTTAAGACTGACAAAACTGTCAAGTCTGAAAAAGGAAAAGACAAAGTCGAAAGCTCTAGTAATGTTTAAAAGAGTGCATCTCCTGTTGTTAAATCTGATAATTCTCGATCTTATAGAAAAGCCGGGCCCAATCAATCTTGGGTTCCGAAGAACGCCTAATCAATCTGTCATTGCAGGGCATTAAGCAGAAAAGAAATAAAGTTATATGGGTGTTGGATAGTGGAGCATCAAGGCATATGACATGAAACAAGTCCCTGCTTACAGAATTGGTTATGAAGGCTGGCCCTTATGTCACCTTTGGAGATGACAGCATAGGTGTGACAAAGGGATATGGTAAATTGAAAACTGGTAATGTCATCATTGAAGATATTTCCTATGTTGAGGGATTGAGACACAATCTATTGAGTATCAGTCAATTCTATGACAAAGGATACGAAATTGTCTTCAATAAGAAAGGTGTATCAATCACTCACATTAAGGAAGGTTCGTTGGCTTTAAGAGGAGTTCAAAAGGCAGATCTTTTTATCGCTGATATGGATTCGGCAAACCAAAATGAAGTCACCTGTTTTTACAGTAAAGCTTCAGATGATGAAAGCTGGTTATGGCATAGAAAACTATCTCACTTAAACTTCAAAACGATGAATGCTCTCGCAAGATGAGAATTGGTGAAATATCTACCTCAAATGGAGTTTGCTCCTAAAGGACTCTGCGAAGCCTGTGAAATGAGAAAGTCAAAGCGAGCATCGCATAAGTCTAAAGAAATTTCTAGTATCGCTGAGCCCCTGCAACTTCTACATATGGATTTATTTGGCCCAGTGAATGTCCTATCATTGTCTAGGAAAAGATATGCATTGGTAATCGTGGATGACTTCTCCAAGTATACATGGGTATTGTTCGTTATGACAAAAGATGAAGTACCTTTCCAAATCATTGATCACATCACTGAAATTGAGAATGTTTCAACACTCATTGTGAAGACGATTAGATCAGACAACGACATTGAATTTAAAAATGCAATACTGAATGATTTCTGCGTTTCTAAAAGAATACGTCGTCAGTACTCTGCCCCGAGAACTCCACAGCAAAATGGAGTAGTTGAAAGGAAGAACAGAACATTGGTTGAAGCAGCAAGAACTTTGTTGTATGAATCAAAACTTCCTCTATACTTTTGGGCCGAAGCTGTGAGTACAGTGTGTTACACTCAGAACAGAACCTTGATTATAAAAGATAAAGAAAAGACACCATATGAACTAATGAATAACAGAAGACCAACAATCAAATACTTTCATGTCTTTGGAGCTAAATGCTACATACTTATAGACGATGAAAATCTAGGTAAGTTTGAAGCAAAAGCACGTGAAGGGATATTTGTGGGTTATTCTACAGACGTGGTGGTATCTTATCGGGTATTCTTAGTGAATGATCGAAAAGTGATTGAAAGCTACAATGTCATATTCGACGATACCAAACTCCCATCAATTTATAAAGATAATAGTGAACCTGAGTCCCTAAAATTTCAGAATCTGGACTTGGATGAAGTTGAGGATGAACCTGAGTTGGTTGTTACATCAAATATACCAAGTGTTCGAGAAGAAATACCTAAGTCTAATGAAAGATCAGAAGACGCTTCTTCAACACAGTCCGGCAACAACTCAGGGGGAGTAAATAGCAGCTCAAGGACAAGTGCTCAAAACTCAAGAAGAGATGACACTTGTTCTGCAGGAGCTGACACTAACTCAGGGGGAGTTAGTAGAAACAACACAAGTAGTCAACACAACAATTCAGAAAATCAAGCTGAATCATCAAGACAATTACCAAGAGAATGGGTACGGAGTAGAGACCATCCGTTTGAATTAATTATTGGTGATCCGGATGCTGGTGTGACTACTAGAAGAACTATAAGAGCTGACATGGCTAAAATTTGCTTGTACTCTGGGTTCTTGTCCAAACTTGAACCTAAAGAAATAGAAGAAGCTCTTGGTGATGCTGATTGGGTAATTGCAATGCAAGAGGAGCTCAATCAGTTTGAAATGCAGAAAGTTTAGAAACTGGTACCCCGACCAAAGAACAGATCAGTAATTGGAACTAAGTGGGTATTCAGAAATAAACTGGATGAAGACGGACTTGTAACACGAAACAAGGCTCGTTTGGTAGCAAAGGGTTATTCTCAAAAAAAGGTATTGATTATGATGAGACCTACGCTCCAGTTGCAAGACTTGAGGCAGTCAGGATGTTCTTGGCCTTTGCAGCACACAAGAACTTCAAGGTTTTTCAGATGGATGTGAAAAGTGCCTTCCTGAATGGAGAGCTAGAAGAAGAAGTATATCTGGAATAGCCACCTGGCTTTATTGATCCAGATCTTGTAGATTTTGTATACTTTCTCTTCAAGGCTGTCTATGGCCTCAGGCAATCCCCAAGACGATGGTATGAAACCCTATCCTTGTTCTTAATTGAAAGTGGTTTTACTAGGGGAGTAATTGATAAAACATTGTTCTATAAAAATGTAAAGGGTGATTTAATACTTGTTCAAGTCTAAGTGGACGATATTATTTTCGGGTCATCTAATGAGCGCTTGTGCGAGAAATTTGCCAAATTAATGCAGGCTAAGTATGAGATGAGCATGATAGGGGAGCTGTCATTCTTCCTTGGATTACAGACCAGTCAGAGAAAAGAAGGAATCTTTATCTGTCAATCCAAGTACATCAAAGATTTACTCAAGAAGTATAATCTGGAAGATGCATCAGCAGCTAAAACTCCCATGGCAACAGCCATAAAGCTTGATGAAGACAAATCAGGTAAATCAGTTGACATCACAAGCTATCGAGGTATGATTGGCTCACTTCTTTATTTAACTGCAACTAGACACGATATCATGTTCGCAACTTGTTTATGTGCAAGGTTCCAAGCGGATCCTAGAGAGTCACATCTCATAGCCGTCAAACGAATCTTTGGGTATCTCAAGGGAACATCAAATCTAGGGATTTGGTACCCAAGAGATACAAGTTTTAATCTAATAGGCTATTCAGATTCAGACTATGCAGGTTGCAGGATTGATAGGAAAAGCACATCTGGTGCTTATCAATTCCTAGGCAGAAGATTGGTGTCTTGGCAAAGTAAAAAGCAACATACAGTATCTACTTCTACAGCTGAAGCTGAGTACATTGCTGCTGGAAGCTGTGACACGGCTCAAATACTATGGATGATGAACCAATTAAAAGATTATGGCATGGAGCACAAGAAGATTCCTATCATGTGAGACAACACTAGTGCCATTGCCATGACCAACAATCATGTGGATCACTCCAGAACCAAGCACATAGATATAAGATATCACTTCATAAGAGAACATGTTGAGGAGAGGACTGTGGAGTTACATTTTGTACCCACAATACAACAAATTGCATATATATTCACTAAACCTCTTGATGAAGTCACATTCAATAGGTTGGTTGGTGAATTGGGGATGCTTAACACAAGTTAATAAATCCTCTTATCTGTAAAATCTCAGTTTTGATTAAGTACATATGTTTTTCTTCTTGTAATTTGCCTATTTTAATTGTGTCTAGTTGAAAACATATGTAAATAATCTAGAAAATTGCTAAAAACAACACTTCTGCATGCTATTTAATCATTCTAGACTTAGACTTTAAAATGTTTCATTAATGATTATTATATGTGTATGTTGTGTTATTTTTCATAAATTCATTGTGCATTGAGTGAAATTATTGATAAAAATCTTTGAATTTATGCTCATAATATTGCATGAACATAGGGGGAGTTAAATTCATGATTTTCTAAATTTTTCATGATTTTTTTCATGATTTTTTTCTATGTTTTTCATGTAATTTTATGATTTTACAGGCCTTAGAATGGTCAAGGAATGTTTTTAGTATTGTGTATTTTAAAAATCCTTGAATTGGTATTTATTTTAATTTGGCAAAATTTAATTATTGTTTTTCATGAAAAATTGCCAAATTTTACTAAGTATCTTCAAAATTTCGAGATATGTTCTATCTCGAAACTCATCTCAAAATTCGACTTGAGGCTTCCAGGAGTGAAGTTTTGAAAATTCTAAGTCTGGAAAGAAATTCGACTTCATGTTCGACTTGAGATCTATCTCGAACATTATCTCGAAATTCGACTTGATGTTTGACTTAGGTTCTATCTCGAACATTATCTCGAAATTCGACTTGATGTTCGACTTCGGTTCTATCTCGAACATTATCTCGAGTTTCGACTTGATGTTCGACTTAGGTTCTATCTCGAACATTATCTCGAAATTCGACTTGATGTTCGACTTAGGTTCTATCTCGAATATTATCTCGAAATTCGACTTGATGTTCTACTTAGGTTCTATCTTGAACATTATCTCAAATATCGACTTGATGTTCGACTTGGGATCTATCTCGAACATGAACTCGAACCTTATCTCGAATATCGACTTGATGTTCGAGATAGGTTTTCCTTGAGGGTTTTGACTGTTTAAATTGTTTGACTAAACTTCGAGTTAGCCCCTATGTCGAAACTCAAGTCGAAGTTCGACTTGATGTTCGACTTGATGTTCGACATAGTGTTCGACTTAGATTACCCTGTACGAACTTAAGTTTTTTTTCATTTTCACAGGGATATTTTTGTCATTTCACAATAATGCTTATAAATACATAGTTAACCCGATTTTATT
The DNA here is from genome assembly GCA_028671895.1 of Oenanthe sinensis. Classification (NCBI taxonomy): domain Eukaryota; kingdom Viridiplantae; phylum Streptophyta; class Magnoliopsida; order Apiales; family Apiaceae; genus Oenanthe; species Oenanthe sinensis. The sequence goes on from CM053806.1 coordinate 28,347,342, forward strand.
TTCACTTTTACCCATTGTTTAAAACCTAATTTTTTACAGCCCCCACCCTCCCTCCCAGGCGATTTCTTTTTCACAGCGATTTCTCTGTTAATATTCATACATACCGCGAACTACTGTCAAAATTGTGTCTAATCTATTGTTTGCATCTCTGATTACTGTGTGTTTTTGTGTTTTGCACCGTGTCTGTTCATCTTTAATCTCGATATATACACACGCCTATACACACACTTTCACGCATACATATTTGACATTACAGTTACGTAGGTATTGCTGTGTTTGATTTCGTATTATTACATTTAATTCCGTAGTTTAATTATCAGTTAGGCCTCTTCGTCTTCTTTGTTAATTAAAAGGAATTTCTTGTATTTGTTTATTTTCCTTGCTTAAGTGTCTGCATTGTTTATTTATTTTCCACAAAAATCACATTAATTCAAGGAAAATTATTTTTCACAAATGGCTTACCAATTTTCACTTGCTAAAAATAACTTTTATAATATTTCTACGGAAATTGGTGATCAACTCCCGCGATTCAAGTTTTGGGTACGATTTCTCAATTTGTACTCCAAAGCTATTACTGCCTTCATTGCAAAACCAACACTGGTTCATGATGCTTTGCAGCAATTATGGACCAGTGCGGTTCCTTATGGGAGTAAATCGACCCCCTATGGTTTTAAGTTTACCATAGAAGGTCAAGAATTTGAGGTTACAGAGGCAGTTTTTAATAGAGTTCTTGGCTTCCTAGTCAGGGATTCTTATGATCCTGTACCTACAGCGGCCGAGCGCCTACAATTTTTTGAGGAAATTGGATGTTATCCTCCCACTGGTAAAATATCCACTTCCTCTATTCAAAAACAATTTTTTCATGTGGAATGAAATTACTTTTTCGAAGCTATCACTAGATGTTTTCGTGCACGCGAAAGAGATTTTCATCAAATTCTCATTACCATGCAAATCTTTGGTGTTTCCCTGGCCCGTGAACTAAACATCAATTATGGAAGAATTGTTCTTTCTGAAATTGTAGCCATGATGGGATCACCAAATACTAGGGACATTGCAACCAATGATGTTGTCTGCTGGTATCCCCATTTTTTACAAATGCTGATTAATAATCTTGTACCCTCTAATGCATTATCAATTAGGCAGGCATTTGTTATGAGTCCAACCTCTGCATCTCTTGGTATGAGAACTAAGTCACTAACAATAATTGCTAACCAGGATAAGCATAAGGGTAAACCTATGTCTATTCCTGAGAATATTCAAGTGTGGCTTTCTTATGATGCATGTGTCACTACTCTGGCGAGGACTTCACAACTTTCATCACATGCTCAGAATCTATCTGCTCATACTGATGCCTTTCAAGGGATTCCTGACGAGCAACTTGATGATGAAGAAGAAGAGGGTCATTCTCTCAGTCAGTACTCTACCGGGCAAAGGGAGCAACAACCGTCTCCTAGGTCACCTCATGCTGAATCTGACCCCTTTGCTGACCAAGGTAATGAATGAGGTAATTTCGTTGGACATGAGGTACCCTCTGTTCACACTACTAATACTTTCTCTTCAGCTAATTCTGATTCTGTGGCCTAAGATTCTGCTAGCTCGCAGGATCTATCCCAGAGAGATAGTGAAATTTCTGAGTCTGCTTTCCTAGCTTCTTCCCTCTCACCCTTGTTGACGGGAGTTAAAAGGCCGGCATCTGTAAAATTAGGAGAGAGTTCTGATGAGAGTAACCCTGAAGTGCAGCGACTAATAAGGAAGCGAGCCAAAATTTCTCACGCTGCTACTTCACAATCCCAGTCCAAACCTAGAATGTTTATCACACCCACTCCACCTCACGTGAGTGGTTCTCCCATTGCACATTCTACACCTAAGAATCTTGGTGAGGAACTGGTGCCTTCTGAAGAGCCTGTTGCTTCAGATAGGCCGGAAGTTTTATTTGCTTCCAAAGTACCTTCACCGGTACGTACTGATGCTGCAGAGAGGATCGGTTCAGATGTTGTACATGAACACTTTGCAGCCTCTCAGCCTGTGATTCCACCTCAGGACCAGACATGATACATAGATCCCATAACTACTGCTAATTTTTCTTATCCAGTTTCTGCAGGTACTTCTTTGAATCTGAGTTATATTATTGAAAACATACATGAGCGTGAGACAGGGAGTGTGTGTGAGCGTTTAGGGAATGAGGGACCTTCATTTTTAAGGCCCGAAACTGAGCGACAAACATAAACAGAATGATTTTTAGAGCGAGAAAACCTAAGCCAAACACCGTCCCTGGTTCTTGACAATCTTGATACGCGTATGACTTCAGTTGAAAATCAGATGAAGCAGTTTGGGCAGTCTATAGGGCAGTTAGGGGTAAATGTTGGAGACAATAAGAGGTCTCTTGATGACTACGCAGCACGAATGACAAGTCAAGCTGCAGCTTTAGACGAAATGACGAACAAGGTGAATGACTTGGGCCATGCTGGTGGTGTCTTGGGCAGTACTCTATATGACAGAATGGGGAGCGTAGAAAGCGTTCTGCATACAATGGCAACGGAAGTCAACAGAATGATGTATGCAGTTCGGCATTTAGTTCCCCCTGAATGCTTTGATGAGCAATACACTCAACCTCCCCCGGATAATGATGGTGCTGGTGGTACTAGTGAAGCTGGTACTGGACCTTCTGGATTTGTTGACGGATCTGGTGATCAAGGTGGTGTTCAGGATAACTCACCTAAGGGAGAGAGAGGAAATGAGACGACACAACAGTCGCTACTGATTGAAGAAGATGAGTAAATGAAGGAAAGTGAGCCAGTGACTGATGAGGAGGCTCAAAAAAAGAGAAAAGGTAAAGCATTAGTGGTTGAAGAAGAAGAACCATTCGCTGACTTTGGCGGTCGACAGGAAGAAGTACATGTTGTTGATTCAGACTCTGATATGGAAGACGTGCCCCTAACACATGCTATTAAAAGATCTTTGAAGGAACAAGGTGGAGGTGCTGGGATGTCTACTGGAGAGACTGAAGAGATACCTGTTGATGAAGAGACCCTGAAAGCTCAACAGTTGGCTTTGGAACAAGCTCAGTTCTTTAAAATGAAAATGATGCATGAAGAGGCTGTTTTCTTATGAAAAAAGTGGAACTCAAGGAGAAGCAGTATAAATATGAGCTTGCAAGGTTAGCTGATCCACAGACTGAATTGGACAAACGGAGGATTGGATAGAAATGGGATGATGCAAGGAAGATATTAATGGGGACTTGTACAAATGGAGTTCATAACAAGGAGGCAGATGATCTTTTCTATAACTTGAACATGAAAAATCAAATGACGGTGGACTACATAAATGCTTTGAAAAGAATGATCTCAAAAGTCCGTGTTGGATATAAACCAGTGGTAAAGGAGTGGCAAGTCATTCTGACCTTAGTTGAAGGAGCCCCAATGTCTTTCTTATACGTGGATGATTAATTTATCTCGAGAAGATCTGCTTCAGAGTTGTTCTTGCTAGCAACTAAAATTCAATACTCTCAAGCTGAGGAACTTAGCATTCTGTATAGAGATCAGTTAATGCAGCTAGCAAATGACAAGGGACCAGAATTCTCAGCCAATCCAGATGTTGTTCGTATGGTAGTTGATGGAAAAATGAAGAGGGTTAGTATGAAGGAAGAAGATCTGATGGCTCTATCAGTGGAATCCTTGAAAGCAATATGTAGACAAATGATGAGCAAGGGATTCACTTCTGATGTTAAAGAAAAATCAGTGGAGTTCATTGAGAAGATAATATTCAAGAAAAGCAACGAAATATGGAAATGTGATATTATCGCTCCAAATCCTCTAGACAACGTGAAGATTGAGCCAGAGCTAATGGAGAGAAAATGGAATATTCTACAAGTTGTAAAAAGTGTAGATGAAGCTCTGACTCTTCCTTCTGGACCGCTGAAACAAGGAGAAATAAGGGAGGCAATTGGTGTTCCAGGAAGAGAAAGTGTATACTGGATTCACTCATATGCTGATGATACAGTTGATGCCTTGGTATTCATTGATGCAGATCAGAAACAAACATTCTTGCATATGAGTAGGAAATGGCTGCTACAGACTCAAGATGCTGCATTTCTAGACAAAGTACTGGAAGAGTTCAAATGGGGTGATATAGAGGATACATTTGTTGATGAGAAGCAGAGACTACTGAAGTACCTGTCTGAGATAGTCCAGGAGAAAAGAAGAATGGAGTTAGATGCGGCTAGTGTCTACAATACTAACCGTGTTAAGGGCTACCCCAAAATGATCTACTGTCAGTTTAAGGCTGATAAAACTCACTGGAAATCACAGCTCATCATGAAGAATTTTGAGGATATTCCAAAGATCAGGACTACTCAGGAGGTGGAAAAACTCAGGAGACTTTTCAGACATCCTTATCCAGAACCCAAGAATCCTCTAGAAATGGAAGCAGTAAGTCTGTTGAATGCTCGATGGGCATAGTTACATGATCCAGTCAATAAAAGAGAACAACAAAAGAAAGAGAGGCGCAGAAAACAAAGAGAAGATAGGCGCGATGCTGAGAAAGAAATTAGGAAGGGGAAACAGAATTAGAATGAAAGCTCGGAGGAATGTGAACTTGAAGTTGGAAAAACTTCATATCTTTTGGTTGCTCTAACTCACTTGAGGAAAATTCACCTGACCACGGTATGCGAGATAGGCTAATTTACCATACTGTAACCGTGAATCAGAGTGGATCCAATAAGGTGATATGAGTTTGACTGAAAGACATGAAATAATCCAGGTGATAGAAATCATTCAAAAGATCTTTGATTCGAGGTTTGAATTCTCTTTCTAGTTTAAGTTACTTATTAAGTTCTTTGTATTGTTTTTCAATTTTCATTTCAGTTGTAATTTGAACAAGACTTTAATGTTACTTATCTTTTCTCGTCTCATTTATTTGGTTGAGTTATCCTTGTTTAATTTGAATGTCATTGTTAGACAATCAAATAGGGGGAGATTGAAAGGTAGAGTGTCTAAACTTGTAACATTATTTCTAATGTAACTCAACTAAAGAAAAGATACTTAACCGGAAGACAATCAAGAACAAGAAGTCACAAAGAAATCTATACAAATTGAAGACAAGGTAATTGATACAATTTAACATGGTTAATTATGATCAATCAAAGATGATATCACTGGAAGAAATTCAAGTCAAAGTTGTTCATGCCTCAGTGATGTGTAACTTAAAGAATCAAGATCATAATAATCAGTATCAATAAGACTAATTGATTTCAAGTGAAGAATCAGGAAAGCGACAATTGGAAAGCCACATTACTAATTGAATATGGTAATCTATTCAGAAGCAAGAACCCTATCAAGACTAGTCACTTATGAACCAGACAATTGCATCAAGTGTCAGGACATTGATAGCAAGTTTATGTCAGTAATAGAGATCCATGTTCAAGAACTTGTTGAAGAATATAGAAGACAAGTATAAATCACAAGTTCAAGATGTTGCATTGAAGTTTCTAGTTGAAACCCAGAATTTCTCTAAGTACTTACAAGGGAACCTAAGTAGAAATTTCTATCTAGAAATTCTAGATAAGTTTCTACTTAGAGCCAAGTAGAAATTCTGCAAGTAGAACATTTCTATCTCGAAATTCCTATGTAGAAGTTCTACTTAGAATATTCGAGATAGAGCCTATGTAGAAATTCCTATGTAGAAGTTCTACTTAAATGTTCGAGATGACAAGTAGAAAATACCTATGTAGAAGTTCTACTTAAATGTTTGAGATGACAAGTAGAAATTCCTCTGTAGAAGTTCTACATAGAGGGCAGTTTCAACATGACACATGGCATCATCTGGTTGACCGATTTCCAAGCTTTCAAAACAAGATGAGATTTACGTGGACATCATTAGGCCACTCATATCTTATCTTTTGAAGACTACAAGTCATAGATTATAAGTAGTATAAATAGAAGTACTTGTGTAACTTTGTAAGAGATCAATATTTGAGAGAAACACTGGTAAAAGAGAGAGAGTATTCACAGAGCTTAGTATCATTTATTACCCTCTTTATTTCTGTTGTACTATTGTAATGAATGTTGTAGCAACCCCTTCAAGTTATATATAAGATATATATTCCTTGAATCAGTGTGTTCATTTATTACAAAGTATTTATTGCTTCATAAAGTTGAAAAGTTATATTCACCCCCCCTCTACAACACATTTGAACCTAACAGATACCGATCTGTTTTGTTGGAAACTGATAACTTGTAAGCCTTTTGAATTATCAGAGATTTTCATCTAGGAGCCCCTACAATGTTGTTCGATATAGTCTCCCAAATTGACATCCTTCTCAAGGATCGAAGATGGTCTTGTGTGATTTCTTAAGTCTTTCATGCGCGTAACTATGTGGTCAGGTTCTTAGCTCGACTAGGTATGGGTACATGTGATCGTCTCTACACAATGGACAGAATGATTGGGACTTTAGAGGAACTATTGGACTGGGACATGAGCCCGGGAGTCGATAATCCAGATTATATGGATGTGATGATATCAATTAAGGCTCCAGATCTGGTCAACTTCAACATTGCATTAGGTTTAGTTGATCAAGTTGATGATTTGAGGCTGAGACAAGAAAATACTGAGGGGGGTGTTGGTCAAGCTGGTCTTAGAATGCTTCAGAATGCAACAGGGAATGAGGTTGTTAATGGAGGAGGAGTAGTGTGGGAGCATGAGGAGCTGATTCAACTTTCTTTTTTGCAGGAGACGCTCCATTAGATGAAGTAGATTAGCTTAGAGTTGTCCAGTCTCCTAGTTGGTCATGTAATAGTAGTTTTATGTTTGTTGCATGACTTAAATAATAGTTATGTTTCTAGGGCTCTTAGGCAAGGTAGGTTATTCGATATGTACTAGGTTTCCTTTTTTTGTTGGAACTGGAAACTTTATTATAAAATTATGCTTATATAAAAAAAAGATTGTTTGTATTATACATTTTTGGTATTATTGTGTAAAAGTAATCTAACTAAGATTTTTTCTACCATCATAAATATATAATAAAATATAATTTAATATTATTATTTAATATAATTAACTTATTATTTTAATGACACGTGTTCATTAAATTTACTATAACTTTTATTCTTTTTTTAATATTAAAATATATTTACGAATAAAAATAATACATCGTAACAATATAAACAAAATTATAAATAATTTTATATAATCCTCTAATAACTAATAAAAAAATAACTTATTTGATTAAAAAGTTTAATGTGCATGAGGATGACCTTGAGATTAAAAGAATTTTCTATTATAAATCATGGGTATTTATGTAAATTAGGGGGATGGATTCTAAATTAACAAAAATGCCATTCGGATTTTCTACTAAAAATGATATAACCTCACAATACTTGAGGTCCCCCTACTCCCAATTTTCTCTTGCTCCCAATTTTCTCTTGATTGAAAGGAAAATAAAATATGTGATTAACACATTTATTTTTTCTTTTAGCTAAAAAAGAAGTTACTCTTTCCCTTTCAAAATTAACGTTTACTACTTGCACGTATTTTAAGAAGTATAAAAAAATATTAGAATAATTATTAAAAAAATATTTAAAAATATTAAGTAAAATTATTTTTTATACACCTTACAAATTACAATAAATGATACACGGAGGTTAATAATATTCAGAAATGAACGTTAATTAATATTATAGTTATGCCCGTACTAGAATTTATATGGGAATTTTAGTTACACTTGACAATATACATTATTATACAAAATTTCTTGGAATATATTGGGAAATGATATAATCTTATCATCATTAAAATTAAAATATATTAAATTTTAAATATATTGAGTCATTATTAAATTTAAATTTTGGATTAATAAATAAACGAAGAATGGGGAAATAAGACATGAATTAAAAGTGACTCGCTCCGACCCACTCACTCACATAAACCCCTCCTCCTAGTTCCTGTCCGAATCTCTAAACAATAATACCCTAAAATGTGGGTGTTTGGGGTTCCATAAACTTAAAATAAGTAGCTTATTTTTTATTTTATTTTACATATTTTCATATTTTTTTTAAAGATAAATATTTGTTTTAGAATTTTAAAACCAAATATGAACTTACTTTTTTCTGGAAATAAGGGCTTATTTCTGAAAAATACATGCATCCCTACTTTTTTTCCTCAAATAAGCCCTTATTTCCATAAGTTGGCAGTTGCCAAACAGGCCCAATATCTCCCCACAAAATATAAGTATGTATGTCTACTAAATTGAGTCCCCTTGTATCTAATATGTCTGATTCCACTTGCTTAGCTGTGGTGGTGGTGGTGGTGTTGGTGTTGGTGCTGGTGAGCAATGCGAATGCGAATGCCAGCGGAGGACCTCACATAGCTGATGTGAATATATTGTTGCCTCCTAAGATGACTTATCCTGTTGAGTATAGACTTCAAGCCAGTGATGGTTGCTTTAAATGGTACCTATACCGTTTATTTATGTTTATATTATATTTTTTGACAAATCTCGGGATGAAACGGAGTCGAACTTAGAATCTGAGTCTTTTATTTAATCTTATTGCTTTAACTTATTCCTGCTTAATTCGTTTTTAGTATGCTAGCTGCAACTTAAATCACAGTTTCTTTTGTTTTAGTCAAGTTAGAAGATTAGTTGTTACCCAGCTTTCCATTATTTTACTCCAAAACAAAACTGTCCCATGGCCTTTGCGAAAACAGCGTATAACAGTGGCCCGAATTTGTGTATATCTCACCCTTTGCTATCCCTACCCCTAAGTACGACAGTGTATTGAATTACAGGCTTATAGCTTGCTTTCAGTTGTGTTTGTGTGTACAATCTATGTTTTTATTGTAAAAACAGTGAAAGATTATTAGCCTACTGTCTAAGGTGCAGTGAGAATCGGCCAATTTGTGAAATGTGTTTAGTTAAGTAAAAGTATATTTTACATCAGGGATTGAGAGTAGTTTCTTAGTGACTTTACCTCTCTTCCAACTTCCAAGTATTACTGACCTAGTATCTGTTGCAAAGAATGAAATTGGGCAGGGACCATACTATTTTGTGGCTGTATATATTTATAATTTTCATTCCTCTCTCTATTCCTTTCATGCAAAATTTACGCTAAATTCAATTTCACAAATCTAGAAATGGATGCATAGTCTTTACTCTTCCCTCTTGCATCCTTAACCTCCACTTATTTTCCCACAGTTTTGTGTTCCATTCCTTCCAACTAAAAGAAGCATGTGCCTTTTTATTAGTCTATATGCTTGCCCTTTGGCTTCTTTACACCAAACGTTGCAGAGTTCCTGTTTCTGTTGCAGTGTTTCACTAATGCTTAACCTTGATTTATATATATTTTCTGGTTCAGGTCATGGGACCATCATGATATCTTGTCTCTTCTACCTGAGTACAATTCGAGTAATCATTGTTCTACGAGTGCGCACTTGAAGTCAATAGCACTCTATAGTGGGCGAAAGGAGACTGCTGTGTATGCTATTGATGTGGATACTGGGAGGGTTATTCGATGCAAAGTGTACATTGATAATGTGGCTAGGATTCAAATATTTCATAGTTCTGTGAAACTTGATTTAGATGGGCTTGCCACTCTACGTGTCCGTGCCTTTGATAGTGAAGGTATGTCATATTGCTAGTTTATGACTTGAAAATTGAAATTATTTCAAGTAATTGCAAACAACATTACAAACTAAATTAACCTATAATAGTTCATGTAAGTACCCTATGGTTAGGGCCACCATAATTATTGATGCATTCAATTCACACTTGTTCCTCGTATCATGCCTTTCCAAGGATGACAGAATTTATTGGTATATAATGCTAATTTTCACATGCTGATTGCTGACTTCTAATATCTAATCATGTAGCCTATTACTTTTTCTGCATAGATGCTATGTTTTGTGCCTCTGCTGAATGCTTGACATAATTAATTTGTATCATAATGCAAAACTTGACATGCTTGTCTCTTATACTAATTTCTACACCACTTCTGCTTTCCTGCATAGAAGCCATGATTTTGCGCATCCTTTGAAAACAACTCAAACTTCCAAGCCGATTGAAGTAATCCATTAAAGAATAACGGACTGATTTAGTGCAGTTCCGTACACAGGATTGTTCTAAGTCAGTGTCTGACTTGAGCAATAAATTAATATATCTATAATGTACTGATAAAATTTAATAGAACAAAACTATACATTTGAATTCATCACGGTTACAAAAAAACATTCATTCTAAACCACAGGCCACAGCTTTATAAAGTTAACCCAAAGCTTTTTTCAACTTGCTATACTCACAGCACACTACATCCAAACTGATAGATACAAAGTCTGACAAGGAAAACGATTGATGATAGGTCTCATATGCCAAGAATGATATGCTACACAATGTACTGTATATGTATAATAGCTGTTCTGTTTTATGTGTCACATTCTGGTTTTCTTGTGCAGAAAATGTGTTTTCATCCCTAGTGGGCATACAGTTCATGTGGAAACTCCTGCCTGAAACTGATGGATCAACTCATCACCTTGTCCATGTACCTTTAAAGCTGTCTCCACTAAGTGATTGTGGTGGCTTATGTGGTGATCTTGATGTCCAAATAAAGCTTGAAGATAGTGGAGTATTTTCAGACCTGTATGTTGTAAAAGGAACTGAAATCGGTCATGAACGCGTTTCAGTGGATTTGCTTGAGCCAATGTATGATTACATGGCAGATAGTATTGTTTTAACTGTTGCAGAAGCTATGTCTCTTTATCCACCGTCTCCTGTTTTTGTTCTTGTTGGTGCTGTTGTGCAATATTTTCTTAAAATTATACGTGGGAATATTTCTCAAGCAGTAACTTTACCATCTCCACATCATCAATGGTCGGTTTTGAACTCTTCTGTTTCTCGGATAGACACAATGCTGGGTAGAGCTCATGCATTGAACTTGGGCGTAACCAGTGTTACTGTTGAAGATACAAGAGTTGCTGGTCACATCCAACTGTCATCAATACATGTGGTGCTGCCAGATTCTTTATATTTATACATATTGCCCCTGTCACGTTCCGGTGATATTCTCGATGGTGCAGCACCCAATCCATCTGTTTCACGTTGGTATGTTGTTTCTGGTAGACAATATCTCCTTGAAGTGAAAGTTTTCTCGCAAGTATCTGAACCACAAGAGATATATATAACGGAGAGTGATGATATTAAATTGTATGACCATTCTGAGTTTTGGCATATGTTTCCAGTTCCAGATAATATTACTTCCCAACATGCGGGCTTGAATTCTAAAATTCTGAAAGCAATGTCATATGGATTGGAAAAAATAACAGCAATCGTAACATACAGTGATGGGCTTCATGAGGTGAAAGAGGCTCTCAAGATTGTGCAAGAAGTCATGGTTTGTGAGCAAGTGAAGTTTAGCAGGGACAAAAGAAGTGCATCTGGGAGTATTTTCCTTCCATGGGCACCTTCTGTCTACCAAGAGGTGGAGCTAAAGGCAACAGGCGGTTGTGCCATATCATCCAGTGACTACAAATGGTTTTCTTCAGATATGTCTATTGTGTGTGTGTCTGCACATGGTATTGTCCAGTCAAAAAGACCTGGAAAAGCTATTATCAAAGTGGTATCTAGTTTTGATTCTTTCAATTATGATGAGGTGGAGATTGAAGTTTCCATTCCTTCCTCTATGATAATGCTGCAACATTTTCCTGTAGAGACTGTTGTTGGATCAAGTCTTGCAGCTTCCGTGACACTGAAAGCTTCTAATGGTGATCACTATTACAGATGTGATGCTTTCAGTTCAGCCATAAGGTGGAATATCGAAAGTGATTCTTTCAGGATTGTTTATACAGAAAGTGAATCTTTTCTATCAGACGAGCAAGAAGTCCCTGAATTGTATGCATCATTATATGGCCCTCCATGTGCCTGGGCTCGTATATATGCTTCTGGTACTGGTCGAACTATGCTACATGCATCACTAAAAAAAGAATATCATCCCCTTGATCTTTCGCTAAGTGGATCTATCGATTTTAAAGCTTCAGCTCTTATTTCAGCATATCTACCACTCGTCGTACATCAGGCAGGTGATGGGAACCAGTATGGTGGTTATTGGTTCAATTTTTCTTATGCTGAGGCTAATCAACAGTTGGAAAATTTGAAAATCTTAGATCTTGTCCCTGGCTCACATATGGATGTCATTCTGTCTGGAGGACCGGATGAGTGGGGAGGAGGTGTTGAATTTACTGATACTGTGGAAATTTTACCTCGAGAACATACTAACCGCAAAGGGGTTTTGGTCCATAATATTACTACCATATATGGTAGCTCATATAGAATATCATGCCAGAATTGGGGAAAATTTAAGCTTCTTTTCAAACGTGGAAACTTGGCTGGCAATGATCATATTCTACCTGCCGTCGCAGAGGCTGAACTATTGCTCACATGTAGCTTACCATCTTCAATCTCAATAGTAGTTGATAGTGCTGTCAATGCGCTTGATGTGATACGGACTGCAATACAGTCTGATCGAAATTCCGGGCAAGTGCGTTCGCCTCCAATCACTGTGGCTAATGGGAGAACTATTAGAGTATCTGCTGTTGGCATTAGTGACTCTGGAAATGCTTTTGGAAACTCTTCTTCTCTTAGTTTAAGATGGGAAGCAAGAAATTGTGATGGGTTGGCCTTTTGGGATGATGATTCTACATCCATATCAAATTGGGAGAGGTTTTTGGTCTTGCAAAACTCAACAGGGCTTTGCACTGTTCGTGCTACAGTTGGTGGATTCATTGATACCTTGAGCAATTATCATTTTATTGAATCCTACGGAGGTTCAGAAGCTCTTACCAATGCTGTTCAATTGCAACTTGTCTCTACTTTAAGAGTCATTCCAGAGTTCAGTTTGTTATTATTTAGTCCCTTGGCTAGAATAAATCTCTCAATTAGTGGAGGGAGTTGTGCATTGGATACTGTGGTTAATGATACCCTAATTGCAGAAATAATTGATTATCCACCAGATTTACAGTGCTCTCAATTATCACTAGCGCCTAAAAGTTTAGGGACTGCACTTGTGACGGTCTATGATATGGGACTTTCTCCCCCACTTGCTGCTGCCTCTGTGGTACAAGTTGCTGATGTAGATTGGCTTAAGATTACTTCGGGAGAACTAATAAGCCTTTTGGAAGGGAGTTCCCAGTCTGTAGATCTTCTGGCTGGGGTAAATGATGGACACACTTTTGACTTCTCTCAGTACATGTATATGAACATTCGTGTGCACATTGAAGATCATATTGTTAATCTGATAGATGGTATTATTGACGGATATGTGAAGGCTCCAAATTTTGTCCTTGAGGCTAGAAATCGTGGTATTACGACTCTTTATGTAAGCGCTAGGCAACAATCTGGACGTGAAATATTGAGTCAATGTATTAAGGTAGAAGTGTATGCCCCGCTTAGTATACGTCCTTCTGATATATATATTGTACCTGGTGCTTCTTATGTACTTGGTGTAGAAGGAGGCCCATCTATTGGTGTTTATGTTGAATATGAAAGTATGGATAATGAGACTGCAATAATTCATAAATCTTCTGGGCGACTGAATGCAATTGCACCAGGGAATACCACTGTCGTGGCTAGAATTCATAAGAATGGTGATGAAGTGATGTGTCATGCATTTGGAAAAGTAGTAGTTGTGATCCCTTCTTCGGTGATGTTAAATGCGCAGAGTGAGCAAGCTTCTATTGGCAGTGAAATACCAATATATCCTTCGTTTGCCAATGGTAATTTGTTTTCTCTTTATGAGATGTGCAAAAATTATGAATGGAGTGTTGAAAATGAGGATATATTGACTTTCAAAGAAGCAGATCTCTTGCATGCATACAAGCATGGTTCCTCTTCCCTTGTTTTGAAAGAAAATGGATCTGATCATCAACATGGCCTAAGGTTTATTCGTGTGTTGTATGGAAAATCTTCCGGCAGGACACATGTTAACGTTTCATTATCTTGTAATTTTGTATCTCGTTCATTTTCACAGGCCAGGTTTTACTCTGCATCCATAGCGCTCTATGTGGTGACTGATTTCCCTCTTGCTCTTGGAAAGCCAGTGACATGGGTACTTCCTCCTCATTATATATCATCAAATCTCTTGCCTTCATACTCAGAGTCCTATGGTCAGGGAGATCTTCAGAGCAGCAAAGGAACCATTACATACTCTATGTTAAAAGAATATGGGGGTCAGAATAATATAGAGTTGCTAAGTGAAGCTATATCCATCAAAAGCTTTAAAATACAAACAAGAGAGAGTAATAATATAGGGTGCATTCAGGCCAAAGATAGATTGACAGAAAGATTTGAGATTGCATCTTGTGTTAGAGTTGCTGAGGTGGCTCAAATCAGAATAAGCAGGAATGCGTTTCCATTTTATAGTGTCGACCTTGTTGTTGGAGCCGAGCTTAATGTTCCATTGATATATTATGATGCTTTTGGATACCCTTTCTACGAGGCTCATAACATTGTTTTGTATGATGTTGAGACTAATTATGGAGACATCGTGTCCATCAGTGACACACGTGATGGGAATATTTATCTGAAAGCTTTACAATTTGGTACAGCACTAGTCCGAATATCTTTCAGAAATAACTCAACGAAGTCGGATTACTTGTTGATTACAGTTGGTGCTCGTTTATACCCTCATAATCCACTCCTTCAGTTGGGTAATCATCTTAATTTCAGTATTGAAGGCCTCACTGATCAAGCATCTGGCTGGTGGACGAGTGCTAATTCAAGTATTGTCTCAATAGACAGGGTATGCGGAGAAGCTGAAGCCGTTTCAGTAGGAAGCACTCAAGTCATTTATGAAAGCTCGGATTTCAAGTTGATGACGTTGGTTACAGTGTCGAAGGGGCATATGATTTCTGTTAATGCTCCAAAAGATATTCTTACGAATGCTCCTTTCTCAATGAGAGGATATAGCTTCCTTGTGACATTTAGTGATGCGTTTGATAGCATCCACGAAGCAGGTGGGAATGTTAACACACTCTTGCATGAGTGCAAGGTGGACCCACCTTTTGTTGGATATGCAAACCCCTGGATGGATTTTGGCAGTGGAATGTCATATTGTCTTTTCTTTCCATACTCTCCAGAACACTTGCATCGTTCTATTGGAAATTCAAAAGATACGAGGCAGGATATAAGTGTTACCATCAGTGCATATGTGCGAGGAGCCAACAATATATCTGGATCTGCTTCTGCCCTTTTTGTTGGGGGATTTGCCATACTGGAAATGGACCACAACTCATTACAGTTAAATTTGACCCCCAAGTCTGACAAGTCTGTCATAACTGTAGTTGGTAATACGGACACTGTGTTTGATTGGCAAGGTCGAAATCAGTTACTGATCACACCTCTCCACAGTGAAAATCATGGAGTAGCAGGGAGAGCAGTATACGAGGTCAAAGTTATTAGCTCTGAGAGGTTCAAAGATAAATTGATCATCTCACTTGCAGCCAATGGCCAGAAAGTAGAAATTGATGTGAACTACGAACCTGAGAAGATAACTAGACTGCCTCCTTCCATTTATGTCAGCAACTGGGTTGTTATACTTGTGTGTTCCACTGTTCTAATGTCAACATCAATTCTGTTTCTCTGTTACCTGAATAGACCAAACAGATATCAGTCAAATGTGGCACCTACCACTCCAACTGTTACAGCACAATCACCGGCAACACCTTCTCGTAGCAGTACACCCCTCGTGAATGAACACTCTCCACAAACACCTCAAGCTTTCATAGACTATGTGAGGAAAACAGTTGATGAGACTCCATATTACAGGAAAGATCCCCGGCGGAGGTTTAATGCACAACATACGTTTTAGGATGTACGAGTACTTTATTAGTTCTGTCCTCACCTCTCTAAGTTGTTGTATCAGTATTGGATATATACCTAGTCACACTATTACCCATGCAAGGCAGCTGCTATATTCATGCCATTTTCTGGGCTGTAAATTTAAGCATTGTCTTTTAGTGTCTGTGTAGCAGCATTTTGTGTCCTATCTAGTTCTTGATCTTGTGTATATCGTACTTTTGCAAGTCATGTTAATTTTTGTACCAATATCGGAATTGTGCCATTTTCAGAAATGCAGTAGATTAGACTTTTACAAATAGATACAGAAGAATGAACTGTTGGCAAATCTAATTTTACAAACATGTATCTCGAGTATACATGAGGTTATAAATGTAATTATAAAAAGAGATAATATGTTTATTATTATTTTTTTTCCTTTTTGTGTGGGTATGTTTTGTCATTACTTTCCCCCCCATTTATATGCAACATAGATCAGAAAGAGTTCTGGAAAATGAAAAATACTTTTCTTTTTTCTGGTTCTGGTTGAACTGTCGTCAAACAGGGAGAGAGAAAAGAAAATGGCAATGTTGTCAAATTTTCAGGCAAGTAAAATGGTGAGATTGAGCTGCAACCTCTTCTGAATCTGGTTTTATCATTTTAATTCGAGGCTTGTATGTGTACAAATTTTTATCCTAAGTTTCCCTGTACTTTTTGCAGTTGCACCAGATTTCCTGTAGAAAGAAGGAACGAGATAGGGATCAAATCCACCCTTACAAAGTAATGGAAATTACACCACCACCGACGAATCTGGGCGTTCGCTGCCTCCCCCCTGTAAGAATATCTATTATCTTTTAGAATCAATACTGATACAAGATGTTAAACCTGATCAGTTTTGGTTCTTCCAAAGTTTCAATTTGAGAGACCCTCGTAGTTGTAGAAATATTTTAGTCTCTTGCAACTGTGAAATCTGTACCTTGTGGTGGATATTGGTCTAAGGTCTATCTCATCAGACTGCTCTTTTGACCACAAAAATTGCATTTCTCTCTTTTGCTCTTTTCTTCCTTTCCCACTGACATTGGAATTTACGGTAGTGATTACTTGTTTTCACAACTCTTCTAGTTTAGTTTGATTTGATATTTTGTGCGAGTGATGTTGAATTATAAATTTGAAAGGGTTTCAATCAGCCAAGCATGAGGTTAATTTTTTTCCCCTTGTTTTTAAGCAACAATCAATCTTTATATTTATTGCTCCCGATTAATTGTACAACACTGTTCCTAATTACGTTTTTTTTTTCTTTTTGGTAAATATTTTTAAATAAAAAAATGGAAAGAATATACACCTGCTAAGGGGCATATCCCCAGACGTACAGGGACAAACTGATACAATTTCTAAGTTTCAGATTGCCAGTGGGAGCTAGTTAATCTTTGACAAACTATGATATACATTTTAATTTGAACCAGTGACCACTATTGGCCTTCTTGGATAGTACCTGCATTTACATCAAAATCATAGTTTATTGTTTATATTTAGAATTATTCTTTGGTTTCATTTCATTTAATGGTCACTAATTCAATCACTGTAAGCATCAATTTATATTAAAGCACTGAAGGTGAAGACCCTCTTTAAATTATTCTACTCCTGTTAGTATTACACTAGTTTATGTTTTTAACTTTCCATACATTGATCATTTCATGCATTTGTAGGCCTTTTCTTGATACAATGTTACAGGCAGTGAGCGTCAGATGTCAAATTTTTAGGGAACATGTTAAAGACATCATACTGCCTCAACTCATTGTAACAAGCCATGCATACTTTGATATCTATCTGTTCATTTTGTTTCCATTAATGCATACAAATATGTGGGACTTGAGCCTACATTCACTGAATAATTAGAAACAATTTAGAAGATGCGAGAAACACAATCTTTCAAGCCGCGGCACGTCTATTATGTTGTCTGATTATGTTTGTAAACTATCTTATGTGGCAGAACTTGCAATGTGGAGAGAGTGTGACAATTGAAGGAAAAACATACACTATTTCATCTGTTACGCACCGTTACCAACTGCGCAAAGGTAAATATGAACCTAGGGAAAAGAGGCTTGATGTTCTTTCCACAGGAAGATACATCTTGAATTTATATTTGGAGAACTTGTTGGAAAAATCTTAAGATGATTTGCCCTTGTCACCTACAGTAAGGTTTTGACAAATCTGTGATAGCTGTATTAGTACAACTGGTTTAAACTCAGCCACTCAGGTCTCGGATGTAGAAATAGATATATGTTTAGACTTTGAGTCGCTTTGTTCAAACAATGTGTTCTTTGAGATGGGTTGTACTCCATAAAGAATACCCTTACATAAAGAACACAAAATAAAATCATCAACACACTTATTTTTTTATGAGAAATGGTTTGTTAAGATTAGAATCACAAAATTGAACTAGAATAAAGCCTAACATATCGAATATAACATTGAATCTTATTTAAATTTTAAAAATCAAATATTACAGAATCTAATATGTAATCCAGCATAGAATCTTATATACATTTTGTAAAAATGAAATTTACACATAATCATGTTATGATTTTTTGTTAATCTCATGTTAGATTCTATTTTTATTCATAAAAAAATATAATCGATGCTAAACTTTAGAATCTAAATGAGTTTTTATGTATAATTTTAAAGTGTTATTTCTTGTTCTTTATATAAAAGTGTTTTTTACAGAGTAATGACCTCTTTGAGATAGGATACTATGTTGAGACTATTTTTTGAAGGACCTAAATATTTTTCACAAAAAAATATGTAAAAGTGTATTTTTTTTATACGTAAGTACTTATTTTTTAAAAACAAGTATAGTTTTTAGTTTATTTTTTTAGAAATAAGTACTTACTAGTCTATAACCCGTGCACAGCAGGAGAGTAATAGATAATATATTCTGTATTATATATTTTAAATTAATTAAATATTTAATTTGATTATTTATGTTATTAATAATTTTTATATAATATTGTACATGAGATGAATTATTTTTGAATTATATTTATATTATGTGTTTTAATTCTCATTAATATATTTATATATATTTATATTAATTAACATAGATTAATAACCAATGCAAAACATTAATAAATTTTTATTAATAAAAAGATCTTAGAATATATTAGAAAATATTTTAACTAAAATTTAAATAAAAGAGTATGTTTTAATATATATAAAATATTAATATAATTTTAATATTCAAAAATGTTTATTATAAAATTGCAATTTTAAATAAATTAAAGTGTTTGAGCGATGAGAAAATTGAAACATGCTATTAGCTATAAGTACAACTCTATATTCTAATTAAAAAAGAAGTTCGTTTAAAATAATATAATATAAAAGTATATATAATATAGATAGATGACAATAATAAAATTTAATTACTATAAATAAAATAATAATATTATTTTAATATTTATAAAATTTAATTAATAAATTATGATAATAAATAAATTAAAGAGCTTGACTAATGAGTAAATTAAAACATTGTTGTTTATTGATTAAAAGAATGTGTTTGAAATTGAGTTGGAGAAACACGTGTATTTGAAGTTGAGTGAGATACAAAAGGACCTCACCAACGACAGACCAAACATTTGCCCATGCGGCTTTAATAATACTAGATTTTAACCAGTGCGATGCATAAATATTTTGTTTTATTAATTAAATTATTTATTTTAAAATTACTAATATTTTTATAATTTTAAAAAGTTTAATATATCATAATTATATTAGTTTTTAAATTTATTTAAATTATATATTTTTATATCAATCAAATTTAATATAAATAAGAAAATTATAGAATATTAAAATAAATATGCATATCGAACAAAATATAAATTTATATTATTAATACATATAAATGTAAAATTTTATGATTTTAAATATTATGAACATGATTTTTTAATATATCAAACAAATGTTTAATATATTTAAAATTATACATATTAAATTTAAATATATTTTTGATAAGATCCCTTTTATGTTCTTTATTGAACCAAACATTTTTTCTCATATATAAATTGATTAAATTTAAAAAATCTATTAATATTTATTAATTTATATTATTTTTATTTTTATTTTAATTATTTTATTACAGAAGGGGGGTTGAATGTAATAGTACCAACTAATCGATGATGAACACAAGTATGTAGAATGGAATACTGTTTTGTATTAATAATGAATTTGAATACAAAAATCTCTCAAGAAATAATGTTCTTAAGAGCTGCTAGGTTACATGAATAATGCTTTTTAATGAATTAGACATTGAATTATAACCTATCTCTGTGTTTATATAGACACAGCTACAAATACAATTACAAAACAGATTATGATAAGAATAACTTTAATAAGGTAATTTAGACTTGCACTCGAATTCCTTCTTACTATCCAAATCAGATTCTGATTTGTCTGTTTCCTTTTCTGATAAACTCTGAAGCTAATCTCTGTCGGTTTGTCATTCTCTGATTTGAGCATTCTCTGTTAGAGTAAACTCTGATTGAGTATTCTCTGATAGAGTAAACTCTGATCGACAACTTCCTTAATCTCTGATGACGTCAACATAAACTCTGTTTGGTATTTTCTGATAATCATCAGTGTTTGCATTCCTAACAATCTCCCCCAATTTATGCTTTAATAATTAAAACATAAATTTTACTTATGATGTCAGAAATACAAGACAAATGCATCAGAGTTTGTTTGTCATGTTTAACTCAGATTCTTCTGTAAGAGAAGTCTTCTTTCAGAAATTCACTCAGGAGCTTTTCTTCAGCATTTTTCAATAAATCAACAAGCTTCTCCTTCAATTCTTTCATGTGCTCAGAAGAATCATCTATTTGAAATATTGCAGCCCTTAGAGCATAAATTGATGACCTCTCAATTCTTTCATCCAAGACAATGCAACATGTCTTCATTCCATCAGGATTTAAAATTAGTGTAGGAATCCCTAACACCATCTTGACCTTTGCATCCCCTTTTTCTCATTGCTCTTTCTATTCCATCTTCAAGTGTATATCCCAGCTCATAATCTTCAGATTTTATCATCATTAACCTTTCATTCTTCTTCTTTTCAACAATCACTCCTTCAATTATTTTCCTCCACCTAGAAGTTGCTTCATTTTCATCATTGAGTAGATATAGAACATGTTCAAGTTCTTTAGATGCTTTATCAATCAGATTTTATTCAGCAATCTTCAAAACTCTCCTATCTTCTAGAAAATATAGAAGCTTCTCATTTGCTTGAGTTCCATAAAAAATGTCTTTTACTATGTTGACTGATATCAATTTGTCAAGATGCTCTTGTGTCAAATCTTCCTTAGGATTGTGCTTTAAAGAAAGAGGATCACTGAAAATATTTGCTTCATCCCTGTAAACTTTAGCATGTGAATCACCAATGCCTCATCTGTTTTTACCAAGTCTGGCATTGAGAATCAGACTTTGAGTTGTAGTCCACAGAGGATCTGACTTTTTCTTCCTTATCAGAGATTGTTGATGTTCTTCTTCTTCTTCATCAAAACTGTATCCACCAGGAAGAAATGTTGTTCCTTGCATAGTGAGAGGTGTCTGTGGTTTAGTTGGAGCTTTTTGTTGAATTCTTGCAGATGATCTTGTTTGAATTTCTGAAACTGGTTTTGATTGAGCAACTGGCTTAGGAGTATCAACAGTTTTGATTTGAATAGGCTTAGATTCTAGTTTCTTCTGTTGAGCAAGTATTTTTTTCTGAATTGGACCTTTTTTTATACTTTTTTTCTTTTTCTGGACTTGAGCACTAACAGCTCCAGACTTCTTCAATTCAGCTTCCACAGCAACTGGATCCATTCCTGGACGTTCTTCTTCAAAAAATTTTTTTGCCAGTTCTGCATCTTTTAGATTTTGTTCTTCAATCTTCTCAGGCTTCTCTTCTTCTTCAAGCCTTTTTGCTAATTCCAAATCAGCATCTATCAGAGTTTGCTTGTCAGAGTTTATATCAGTCTTTGATGTCGTCAAAGTTTGTGAGATTGTCAGAGTTTGTCCAATCAGAGTTTGCTGCTTCAGAGTTTGTTTCCCATCCTTATGACTCCCTTGATCTTCATCATCTGGTTTGTTAAATGTGAGAATTACATCCTCCTTGCATTTGTCTGAACCCTTCTCCCCCTTTCTGACATCACTTTTGACAGTAAGAAGTTCAACTATAGTATGTAGCATTCCCTGCATTGAACTAACAGAAGTAGAAAGATTATCCACTTTAGCTTCCAATGCAACCTGTTTGGTGGAAACAGATTGGAGTTTTGCTTCCAGAGAATGTTGAGAGGTGGAAACAGCAGTTTCAACAAGGACATAATTCTTATTGACAGATGTCTTAAGTTCGGTAACTTCATGTTGAAGTCCCTTGGACATTATAGTAGAGGCTTTCAGAATTGTCTTTAGTTCACTAGAGGATATTTCCTTGTCAGCTTTATTGATTAAAGCAAGAACATGAGGCCATGAAATTTCTCTCTTAGGAAACTTCCAAGATGAATCCCAAATGGATTGTCTATGAGATGTAAGAAAATCTTCATTTGATGACCGTGTTGTGGAAGACAAATCCCTTCTGATACCTTCTGCATTCAGATCAACTTCAATTTGTCCTTTGAGATTTTCCACCACCAAGTAATTAGTATAATTCATCCTTAATCTCTCATGAGCATCATGTGCAGTAACAGGCCACTTCTTGGTGTTATATCTTTGTGGGAAGGGAATGGAGAGATCTGTGACTTCTTCATCAGCAAAAATCACATCATCAGAGTCCGTGTCCTTCCCATCAGAGTTTAAAACTTCAACAGTGTTTGGCACAACATCAGAGTTTGCAGGAACATGTAAACTCTGAGTACCTACAAAAGTAACAGAACAACCTAAATCACTCTGATTTTTTAAAGTAATCTCATTACTTCTCACATTACACATATCATAACTTTTAAGAGTTAGATGATGCTCACTAGAAGTAACTAACTTCTTTCTCAATTCTACCTCTCCTTTTGCCAGATCCAGTGTTTGCCTTTCATTAATTCTATTTTCCACATTTTTTACCTCAGACTCACTAGAAAGGCTCAACATACAATGTCCTACAGAAATAAGAGGTGGCTAAAAAAGGAGATTTGTGGTCACATGAATAGGGGAATCCTTTTCAGGACTATCCATGATCATTCCATCAGTAAAAGTAGGAGATTTAAATCTTGAACTGATACAATCAGGGAATGTAAATTCTGAATTAGAAACAGAGTTTATACCTTGAGCAGTTGTAGATGGAGTCCCCATGGACAGTGCAGAAAATGGTTGCACTAAGAGAGCATCAGAGTTTGCCTGTGGAGCTTCATCAGAGTTTGTCTGTCCAATAGGATAATCTTGGTCTGCAATCATAAAATGGATGATTGGTTCTTGTGGGACCTGAGTCATATTAGCAGTTGCTTCATCACTTTGAGGTGAAGGTTCTTGTGGGCTTGACTCTGCCAGAGATTGGCCTTCAGCATCAGCAACAGCAAGGTCTTCTATAAATGGTTGAGTGCCTGCATCCAAACTTTGATTGGATGGTTCTTGTGTGGCTGGGGCCTGAACAACTTGTTCAACCCTTTGAGCTAAAGGTTCTTGTGGGTTATACCCCTGATCCAAGCTGGCTTCATCTGCTGGAACTGTGGTTGCTGTTGAACTTTGATCAACAGGTTCTTGTGTGCCTGGCCCTTCAATGACTGCTACCTCACTTTGAGAAGTAGGTTCTTGTGTGTCTTGGCCAAAGGTGACAGACTTCCTCTTCCTTCTTGAAAAATGTTTGGAACTTGGAGAGGCTGAAGTTGATTTTGATTTTTGTGCCTCAATTTCCTTTCTTACTTGTTCAGCCAGCTCCCTAACCCTTTCATAAGACATCTCCTTGATAATTTGCTTAGGTGAGTTTGTTAGAGAATCAAATACTTGAACTGGAGCAGCTTCACTAGATTTTATCAAATCATCAGAGTTTACCAAATTCTCAGAGTTTATCGCTTCAGTGTTTAAAGGTTGAGGTGTTGGCTGATCAGAGATTGGAGCGTCAGAGTTTATGACTGTATCAGAGTTTAGTTCTTCAATATTTGCAGCCTCAGAGTTTACAGCCTTGACCAATCTTCTCTTCTTCTTCTGTACCACAGTCATTGGTGTCACTGTGATTGGCCTCATAAAAGGTAGAGAAGGTGTCTCAGAAGCCTGTTCAACTGTCGTTCTCTTAGCAAAAACGAACCCTTCATCAGAATCTGTATCTTCATCAATTAACTTTCTCTTTTTGAGAGAAGATTCTGTCACTGACTTAACCTTCCTTTTGCTTGAGCCCTGTTGAGAGGTGTGTTTTGCAACTACAGTCTTTTGAGAGACTGTAGAGGTTGGCAAAGGTGTTTGGGTGTCAGTGTTTGAAGGGTGGCTTGGGTTTGAATCAGAGGGTGCTAAATTCTGATTCACAGCCACTGAGAGAAAATCCCTTCCATACATGGTAGGCATTCTCTGATGTAAGAAAAGTCTGACCCATGTGGGATAAAACAAGTTACAGAGTTTGCCTGCATCATTTTTCTTGGCATCTTTCCGTATGAGATCAGCAAATATTCTTTTATTCATTGAAAAACTAACTAAACTCTGGTCATTCTCAAAAGATACATCAGGCAAAAGATAGGAAAAAATTAACTGTAAAAATCTAGCAAAGTAAACTGTATGTGCATCATCATCTATTTTGCTAGCTATCTGCCTAATTATCAAACATGAAAAATCAAAAGACAAGTTGTGGGTCAGAGAATACCCAATTTGCTGTGATAACTGTGGAATTGCATCAAAGTTGGTGCATTTTCCTGTGAAATCCCTAGTGATACAATCAAAGAAGAAGTTCCACTCTCTTCTTAGATTAGGTCTGGTCAAGCTTCCTAGCTTTGACAAGCTTCCACCATAGCCTATGGACCTGAAAAATTCCTTAATTTTTTCATCTCCAACTAAGTCATCATACACAGCCACTTCTGGAAGATGAAGGGCTTGTCGAACAACAGCAGGAGTAATTGAATGTTCTCCATTGCATTGAAATGTGAGGATGGATTCTTCATTATCACCAGCATTATTGAATTTTATAGTTGACCAGATTCTTAGTAATGATTGGGCAGAGAAATTTGAAGGTTCTTGAAGCGCATAACCAATGTAACTTTGTGCTAGAAAATCCTGTATAACATGAAAAGCTTTAGGTGCATCGGACTTATTCAACAAACAAATATAGTTTGTGGCAACAAAATTATAGTTTTGGAAGGTTTGTCCTTTGGATGCCATTGAAACAATAAAGATTTGCAAGTTTGAGCAGTTAGGGTTTATGGGAAACGAGAGTGCAAAAGAAGAATGATAAATACAGATGATTAATTCAAAATAACAATAAGAATTAAAATTTTCCCATTCAATTGCATAAAACCTGTAGTGGGACACGTGGCAAAAACTGATTGGAAAAACAATTATTAGTACAAGTCTCAAAATACAGCAAGTGTGTGTGTACTGTGTAATAATAGGAACCGTCATTCGTGAAAAATACGCGCCTTATTACAAATCCAATTAGAGAATAATAATTATGATGTCACAAAATGAAATATGATGTCATAAATATGATCTCATAGTTTACCACTTAATCAGAGTTTACAGATCAGAGTTTATATGAGTCATAGTTTAGTATGTACTATCAGAGTTTACCACATACTCTAACAGAGTTTACCATAAATACTGATAACTTGTGATCAGAGATTAGATGCTTCAATGATCAGAGTTTACTCCATTTTCATCAGAATTTACCACATACTCTGACATATACTTTGAGTGTCTGAAACTTGCTAAGTTGAGCCACTTGTCACCATCCCTAATTCAGAAACCAGTCTGTTAAATGTCGCTTCAGGCAAAGACTTAGTGAATATATCTGCTATTTGTTGATCTGTAGGAACAAAATTTAATTTTATGGTGCCTTCCTCCACATGTTCCCTTATGAAGTGATATCTGATACTGATGTGCTTTGTCAGAGAATGTTGAACTGGATTTCCTGTCATTGCAATAGCACTTTGGTTATCACAATAAATAGGAATTTTAGAGAAGTTCAAACCATAGTCTAGCAATTGATTTCTCTTCCATAAAATCTGTGCACAGCAGCTTCCAGCAACAATATATTCAGCCTCTGCTGTTGATGTTGAAATTGATTTCTGCTTTTTGCTTTCCCATGACACAAGTCTTCCATCTAAAAATTGACAACTGCCACTTGTGCTTTTCCTGTCAATTTTTCATCCTGCAAAGTCAGCATCTGAATAGCCTATTAATTTAAAATCAGACTCCCTAGGATACCATAAGCCAAGATTAACAGTGCCCTTGAGATATCCAAATATCCTTTTCACAACAATTAAATGAGGTGCTCTTGTATTTGCTTGAAATCTAGCACATAGACATGTGACAAACATGATGTCTGGCTTACTAGCAGTCAAGTAAAGTAGAGAACCAATCATCCCTCTGTATTCTGTAACATCAACAGGTTCTCCAGTGTCTTGATCAAGTTTTGTTGCAGTAGTCATAAGAGTTGTAGCAGATGCAGAATCTTCCATTTGAAACTTAGTGAGTAGATTTTTTGTATATTTAGACTGATTAATGAAAATACATTCTTCAGTTTGTTTCACTTGTAAGCCTATAAAATAACTCAATTCTCCCATCATGCTCATTTGATACCTGGACTGCATTAACTTTGAAAATCTTTCACAGAGTTTCTCATTAGTGGAACCAAATATAATATCATCAACATATATTTGCACCAATAATAAATCCTTACCTTGAGTTCTATAAAATAAGATTTTATCAATTGTTCCTCTAGTGAAACCATTTTCAAGTAAGAATAGAGCCAGAGTTTCATACCAGGCCCTTGGTGCTTGTTTTAGTCCATATAAGGCTTTATCCAGTCTGTAGACATGATTTGGATATTTTGGATTAACAAAGCCAGGTGGTTGTTCAACATAGACTTCTTCTTCAAGTTCACCATTTAAAAATGCACTTTTAACATCCATCTGGTAAACCTTGAATTTCTTATGTGCAGCATAAGCAAGAAAAATTCTGATTGCCTCAAGTCTTGCTACAGGTGCATAGGTTTCATCATAATCAATTCCCTCTTATTGAGAATAACCTTTGGCTACTAGTCTTGCTTTGTTTCTTGTAATTATTCCATCAGAGTTTGTCTTGTTCCTGAATACCCATTTTATGCCAACAATAGATTTGTTCTTTAGCCTTGGAACTAGGGTCCAAACTTCATTTCTTTCAAACTCATTCAATTCTTCCTGCATAGTAGTAACCCAATCAGCATCATTCAAAGCATCTTCAACCTTCTTTGGTTCTGTTTGAGAGAGAAAACTATGAAATAGACATACATTCTGAGTAGCTTTTCTTGTTTTTATTCCACTTTCCAGATCACCTATAACTAAATCAGGTGTGTGATCTTTGGTCCACTTCCTTGGATATGGAAAATTCCTTGAACTAGATGCTCCCCCATGATTTGTGCCTTCATAGAATGATTCCTCTATAAATGTTGATCCTCCCCCTGAAGATGTGCTTCTTTCAGTGTTTGATGACTCAGAGTTTGAGTTATCAGAGTTTGAGGTCTCAGTGTTTGTGGTCTCAGAGTTTGAATGATCAGAGTTTAGGGTCTCAGAGTTTGTGTTGTTCAGAGTTTGGTCAGATTCTGATATTTCAATTACTGTGTTTTGATCTCCAATGTCAGTATTTGATCGATGTTTCTCCCCCTCAACATGTGCAGAATCTTCAATTTCTATTTCAATCATTTCTGAATCAGAGTTTAAGGAGTCAGAGTTTATGTCCCCACAGTTTGGTTGAGCAGAGTTTTTCTCGTCAGAGTTTGGTTCAACAGAGTTTATTTTCTGCAGCTCATTCTCAAATCTCAGAGTTTCCTGTGCATCTTTATCATGTAATCCAGCTATCTTTCCTTCATCAAAAGAGATATTTATTGATTCTATAACTGTTCTTGTCCTTAAGTTGAATACTTTGAATGCCCTTGAAGAGGTTTTAGAAGTTGTTGCATATCCAACAAAAAATCCTTCATCTGCTTTAACTTCAAACTTCTTCAATTGTTCAGGATGTGTTTTGAGAATAAAACACTCGCTTCCAAAGATGTGAAAGTATTTGACATTTGGATTTCTTCCTTTCAAAGATTCATATGGAGTCATTCCATGTTTGTTTATTAAAGAACAATTCTGAGTAATGCATGCAGTGTTCGCAGCTTCTGCCTAAAAATAAGTAGGTAGCTTTGCTCCTTTTAGCATTGTTTTGGAAGCTTCTATTAAAGTTTTGTTCTTTCTTTCAAATACACCATTTTGTTGAGGTGTGCCAGGTGCTGAGAATTGTTGTGTAATACCTTTTGTTGAGCAGAATTCCTCCATTGTAGAGTTCTTAAACTCTGTTCCATTGTCACTCCTTAGTTTATTTACTTTGTGAGTTGATCCATTCTCAATCATTGCAATATGCTCAAAAATTATCTCAGCAGTTTCATCCTTTTTATGCAAAAAGTACACCCATGTAAATCTAGTGTAATCATTCACAATCACCAGAGTGTATTTCTTCTTTCCAATGGACATTATGTTGACAGGACCAAATAAATCAAGATGCAATAGATGAAAAGGTTGATCAATTGAGTTTTCAATTTTGCTCTTGAAGGATGTCTTCTTTTATTTGGCCTTTTGACATGAATCACAGAGTCCATCAGGATGAAATTGAACTTTTAGAAGACCTCTAACTAGGTCCTTCTTCACCAATTCATTAATGTTTCCAAAGTTCAAGTGATACAACTTTTTGTGCCAATTCCAGCTTTCCATTGGTGATGCCTTTCCAAGTAGACAGGTTAAGGGACCATTATAATTAACATCCAAGCTAGCTTCAAATAAATTGTTATGTTTGTGGCCAATAAGAACTATTTTCCCATTTTTCTTGCTTTTCACTTCACAATGAGTTCCATGGAATTCCACAGAATAACCTCTGTCTGTCATTTGACTCACACTTAGCAGATTATGTTTGAGTCCTTCAACCAGAGCTACTTTCTCAATGATGACATTTCCAATCACAATGTTGCCATATCCCAATGTTTTTCCTATGTTGTCATCTCCATAAGATACTGCTAGGCCAGCCTTCTCCTCAAACTCTGAAAGCAGGGATTTATTTCCAGTCATATGTGTAGAACATCCACTATCAATCACTAGGATGTTTTTCCTGTTTCCCTGCTATCAGTAAATGTAATTTAATTAGTAGGTTTGGGGATCCAAACTAGTTTGAGTCCTTTCTTTGAAAACTTGTTAACTTTTGTAGCAGAAGTTCTTTTGTCAGAGTTTGTGTTAACAGAGTTTACATGATCAGAGTTTGCATTCACAGAGTTTGTACTGTTAGAGTTTACACTCCTCTTATCAGACTTTATCACATATATTT
This sequence comes from Oenanthe sinensis, assembly GCA_028671895.1. Classification (NCBI taxonomy): domain Eukaryota; kingdom Viridiplantae; phylum Streptophyta; class Magnoliopsida; order Apiales; family Apiaceae; genus Oenanthe; species Oenanthe sinensis. The sequence continues at coordinate 28,376,638 of CM053806.1, forward strand.
GCTTGACAGTATGTTTTGGAGAAAAATTTATTTGAGGCTGTGGGTCATAAGAATTGTAATACAAATTATGATATTCTTTGCATGTATAAATAGAATGCCATAAACTACCATAGTGAAAACATGGATTATTTCTTTTTTGTTTTCTAGCCTCAAAACTAGGTTTTTCAGGTTCTTTCATTTTCTTTTGTTTGCAGTCAATAGCAAGGTGATTAGAATTACCACAAGTAAAACAGGTTTTCCTAGGAGCATCAGGGATATTCATGTAGTTATTCTCCTTAGTAATTCCTACTTTACCATTTCTATTTCTTTTCACCTTTTTAGATTTATTAGTGACTGCCTTCAACTTCTCTTTAAGTTACTTCTGTGAAAGTAACCCTATATTTACCTTTTTAGAATCTGACACATTATTGTTTTTAGAGCTTTCGGCAGATGTTGTTCTCTTGTATTCACTAGCTCTAACAAATTTCACAGGTTCACTCAATGTTCCTTTTATGTGTGTTTTAGTGTGTGTTTCTTTGTCAGATTCATATCCTAAAGTAAAAGTCCAATTTTTATTAGTCAGCATTTGTTGGACTTTCTTTCCAGAGTTTGTCCAAACTCTGAAGGTTTCCTTTTCTTTTGCTATTTCAGATTTCAGGTACACAACTTGAATTTCCAATTGTGTATGCATGTGAATAGCATTATCAAGGTTTTTCTTAATATTTAACATATCAGAGTTTCCAGATTCAAGCATGTTATTCCTAGTAGTCAGAGTTTGTATCTCAGATTTTAATCTCTCATTTTCTAGAGTCTGGAATTTAAAAATAACATGCAAAGATCTAAGAAAAGACTTTAATTCACAGATATTGTCAGTTTAAAAATTGAAGACAGAGTCTGGTACCTTTTCAGAGTTTAGATCATCAGTTTTTACCATGAGTGCGTAATTGTTTTCCTGTTCAGAATATGAGGAATCCATCCAATCCTTCTTTGATGTGATTAAGGCTTTTCCTGATTCCTTACTTCTGTATTCAGTAGCAAAGTGCCCCATCTTGTTGCACTTGTAACACTTGATCTTTGACTTGTCAACAATCTTTGATTTCCCATTTCTATCTTCTCTTTTCTTAAATCTTTCTTTCTTGTCTGACTCACCAAGCTTCTTCTGAAAGATTCCTTTCTTCTTGAAGCTTTAGACAAACATGGCAAACATCTCCATCATATCAGAATCTGAAGAATCATTAGAATTTACATCAGAGTTTGCTTCAAACTCTGATTCACTGCTTTCCTTGATTACAGCTTTTCCTTTTCTTGTTGAGGCTTTAAGGACTTTTTCTGTAGGTTCTTCAATCTGGGCCTCAAAATTTAAAGCAATAGATTTTTCCTTGCTACTTTTCTTATTTCTTCTTTGCTGTAACTCCAAGTCACGAGTCTTCAGTTTTCCATAGACCTCATCTAAAGACATCTCATCTAAATCAGCTCTGTCTCTAATCAAAGATGTCTGCAGATCCCATTCTTCTGGAAGAGCCCTAAGAAACTTGGTGTTTGAGTCTTCATTATCATACACCTTATCTACTATTGCCAAGTTGTTCAACAGAGTTAAAAATCTGTCATAGATATCATTGAGAGACTCATTCTGTTTAGCCTCAAAATATTCATACTCTTGTATAAGTACATATCTCCTATTTTTCTTGATTTCCCTGGTTCCTTGGCATTGAACCTCTAGTGCATCCCAGATTTCTTTTGTTGTCTTGCATGCTATTACCCTGTTGGACATTACAGAGTCAAGACTGTTATGCAATATGTTTCTTACCTTGGCATCTTTGAGGATTTCTTGCTTTTCCTCATTGGTCCATTCTTTTTTATCCTTTAATGTATAATATTCAGGAACTTGTCTTCCTTCTACAACAGTTGCAGGCACCAGTTTTGTTGGAAGATACTGGCCTTCATCGATCCTGTCTAGATAGTCAGGGTCTGTTGCTTCTAGGAACATCAACATCTTTACCCTCCATATAGGGTACTCATCCTTCTTCAATATTGGGATCCTGATGTTTTCATACTTGCTACCAGACATGATTATTTGATCTTTTGAGTTGAAATTAACTGCCTGCTCTGATACCAATTGTTACCCAGATAATCAATCTATTACAGAAGGGGGATTGAATGTAATAGTACCAACTAATCGATGATGAACACAAGTATATAGAATGGAATACTGTTTTGTATTTATAATGAATTTGAATACAAAACTCTATCAAGAAATAATGTTCTTAAGAGCTGCTAGGTTACACGAATAATGCTTTTTAATGAATTAGACATTGAATTATAACATATCTCTGTGTTTATATAGACACAGCTACAAATATAATTACAAAACAGATTATGATAAGAATAGCTTTAATAAGGTAATTTAGACTTGCACTCGAATTCGTTCTTACTATCCAAATCAGATTCTGATTTGTCTGTTTCCTTTTCTGATAAACTCTGAAGCTATTCTCTGTCGGTTTTTCATTCTCTGATTTGAGCATTCTCTGTTAGAGTAAACTCTGATTGAGTATTCTCTGATAGAGTAAACTCTGACCGACAGCTTCCTTAATCTCTGATGACGTCAGCATAAACTCTGTTTGGTATTTGTTAGGAATATATTCATTTGATGATGTACAAAATACTAGAACATGGTCAAGCTCAGTTTATCTATAATAAGTCTTTCTAGTCTCTGAAATGTATAATCAGAGTCTAGATAGTCAACATTCATGTTACTTGTACTTACAAGAATTTCTGTAGAAAGTGAAATAAGAGTCTGGAAGGTGATCAGAGTCTATAAACTATCAGAGTCTATGATATATCAGAGTCTACACGTGATCAGAGTCTGAAGATCATCAGAGTCTGAAGATTTCAGAGTCTATACAGTTGAGGATAAATTTGAAAGAAGATCATAGGAATGGAAAGTCTTCGAAGATCAAGATAAATATATTGCAGATATGCTATGGGAAAGAAAGAGAATTCTAGAAGGAAACTGTCAACTAATAATTAGGGATTTTATTCCTATTGTAATTTTACTTTCTGTTATTAGTTGATAGGCAGCTCTCTATATAAACTCTATGTAACCTAATTGTAAAGGTGTGGAAGTCGAAGCATAATTGTTTGAGTGAAATATTGTGAGGGCATAGAGATAGAAAGAGTTGTTGTAATAAACACAGAGAAGCTGCTAGGATTTGTGTACACCCTAGGAGAGTTTTGTATTCACAAATCAATAATACAAAACAGTACTTATTCATATTTTTGTGTTTGAGTTTGTTCTTAATTTGATTTTAAATCAGGCAGAAAAGACATATAAGTATTCAACCCCCCTTCTACTTGTACAACTGGGAAAACAATTGGTATCAGAGCCTAACGTTTAAAAATCGATCAAAGATGTCTGGAAACAAAGATGGCAATTCTAAGATTCCTATGCTTAAGAGAAACGAGTTCACCCATTGGAAGGTTAAGATGCTGCACCATCTGGAAGCAAAAGACCCTGACTATCTTGACAGGATTAATGAAGGACCCTTTTTGCCCTTAAAAATTATGCTTTAAATCAACGAGGAAGTCAAAATAACTGAAGAACACCTCGTTGAGAAACCAAAGGCTGAATGGACAAAAGAGGACAAGGAAAATGTCCTTAAGGAGGCAAAAGTAAAGAACATTCTCTTTAACAGTTTGGATTCTGTTCTAACTAACTGTGTCATACCATGCAAGACTGCTAAGGAGATGTGGACAAAACTTGAGGTGCACCGTCAAGGGACTTAAGATGTCAAGAAGAATGCTAGGTCTTTGCTAATTCAAAAGTATGAGTACTTTGAAGCAAAATCTGGAGAATCTATCACTGAGATGTATGATAGGTTTACAAAACTCTTGAATGAAATGGCTATGCTTAGTGAGGTTTATGATTCTGAAGATACAAACACCAAGTTTCTGAGAGCACTTCCTGAAGAGTGGGACAATAAGACTGCAGCCATAAGGGAAGCTAGAGATTTGGATGAACTAACTCTAGAAGAATTGTATGGCAGACTCAAGACATATGATTTGGAGATGCAACAGAGAAAGAATAAGAAGTCTGTAAAGACAAAATCTGTGGCACTCTTGATGGAGTCTGAGAAAGAACAACAGGAACAACCCACAGAAGCAAGAATCAAGGATTCAAGAAAGAAGGGTAAAGCTGCTGTGGAGTCAGAGTCTACTGACACAGACTCTGATTCTGATGAAGAGTTTGATCTAAGTCAAATGATGGCTATGTTTGCTAAAAATTTCAAAAGAATGAAATTCAACAAAAGAACAGGCAAATTTAGCAAAAGGCCATCATTCAAGAAGGAATATGAGAAGGTTGAGAAGAACAAGAGTACAATAATCAAACTTGACAAAGCAAAGGTCAAATGTTTCAACTGTGGAATATTGGGGCACTTTGCCAGTGAATGCAAAAAGTCAAAAAGTCAAGGAAAAGGAAAAACACTTCTATCAAAAGGAAAGGATTGGGCAGACTCAAGTTCAGAGGATGAAATTGATTATGAAAATCTAGCATTGATGGCATCCTCCTCAAGAAAATCACAGTCTCCCAAAGAACCCTCATCTCCTAAAACTCAGGTATCAATCTTTACTCCTGAATCCTTAATTAATTTAGACTCTGATGACATATAGATTGTGAAAAGTGAGGTTAATAAAATAATGACAACATGTAGGTCTCTCACTAGTGAAAGTGAAAGGTTGAGAGAAGAAAATTTAACCTTAACTAAAAGGAATGGTCATTTAGAGTCTGAGTTATTATTAATGGAACAATACAAAAAGTATTCTGAGAAATATAGTCATAACTACACTGAAATTTTGAAAGCCTATGACTATGTTAGGAAAGAACTAGAAGAAGAAAGGCTTAAGTTTAAAGTTTGGACAGACTCTGGAAGAAAAGTTCAAGAAATTCTCAATAATCAAAACGTGTGTCAAACTGCTAGTCTAGGCTATGACAAGAGTCAAGACAAAAGACCTATTGTTGAGAATGATAACAATGAAGAAGCTAGCAAATTTAATAAGATTAAAGACAAAAGTACATTTGTTCCTGTTAAGTTTGTGATCCCTAAAGAAAAATCTGAAACCACAAACTCATCTGTCAATAGTCCCCCTGTCAGATGAAACAGGAGAAAATAACTCTAAGAAAAATATTAACATAGGGTACATGTCTAAGTCTAAGTTGAAAGAAAGGCTAGAGAACTTATCAGAGTCCACCAAAACTAGGAGAAATAGGAATGGTAAGGAAGGCATTAATAAGACTAATAATTATAAAAAAGATCCTAATGCTCTTGGAAAGAAGTGTTATAGATGTGGCAACCACAACCATTTAGCCATAGATTGTAAAACAAAAATTGAGATGAAATCAGAGTCTAGTCCTTCTCAGACTCTGAAAAGTTACTACATACCACAAAAACCTTGTTATCACTGTGGTAGCATATTTCATTCTATTTATATGTGTAGGGACTATCATGATTTGTATTACAATTTTTATGAGCTAAAATAATCAATTGATAAAAGTTGGTATGACACTGTTAAGACACCACCAGAGTGTAAAGCAACAAAAGAGACAGGTAAACCAAAAGGGAAAATTACTAAGCCTGTTTCTCCTAAAGTTAGTAGAAAAGGATCCAAAACTGTTTGGGTCCTCAAAACGTTGCTTTATGTATGCAGGGAACCATGGTAAAGAAAGTAACCCTAATCTTGGACAGTGGATGCTCAGGACAGATGACTGGAAAGAAATCCCTACTTACAGACTTTGAGGAAATGGCTGGCCCAGAAGTATCCTTTGGAGATGGCAACAAAGGACAAACACTGGGATATGGCAAGATTGTACTTGAGAATGTCATCATTGAACAAGTAGCTCTAGTTGATGGCTTAAGGCACAATTTAATAAGCATAAGTCAACTTGGAGATAAAGGTTACCATACTGGCTTTGACAACAAAGAGTGTCTTGTGACTCACAAAGAAACAGGCATTGTGGTTTTCAAAGGGCACAGACTGTTTGGACAATCGAATCATGATGCTGCGTTTTATGATATGAAAACGAACGAGTTTGAATAGAAAATTAACCTTAATCGCTACGGCGCAAGCGATTCAAATCCACGTCTTCTACTGTATTCCCGTATTCACCTTGAGCGAAGTGTGGCCTTCGATCCTCCCAAGGTTGCCTCCCTTCTAGCTTTGAGATCTTGGAACCCTAGTTCTTGGTTGCCTCCTTGAACGGCTGCTCACAAAAACCCTAGTTTTTCCAACTCTTAGCTAGAAGAGAATAAGATGAATATATAGGCTACGGTAGGGATCCTGGATAATTAGGTCGGGTCTTCCAATGACATTCTGGGTCAAGCCCAATGTCATTAAATATTAATTCAATCCACTAAAGAATTAATATTTGCACTACCTCTCCTAATGCCGTAATTTAATTATTTAATTCGGCTCCAATATTATTTGCTTATTAAATTCCCCATGTTTAAGATATCGAATGTCCATTAATTAAATTAATTTCTGATAATTAATTTAATCAATATCTTTTATCCTTGATCATCCACTCAACCTTATAATTATGCAAGAACAAATCTGCCTGCAGGACTAAAGCATAATTATCTTTATGAGCTTTCAAGAGGACATCATCACCCGAATATTTTCGGACACAGTTTCCTTTTATAGTCAATATCCCACTCTGTATGCAATGTCATTGTCCAAAACATAATATTGTGATTAACAAAAAATCACATCACATATGAATCAAAACATGTGCATTGCATACAAGTGTCAATCACTGTATCCAGATTAAGAACCTAAGCAATAATAATATTATAGAATCTTAGTTCTTCTTTATAATCAGAATAGAAGAACAATTCTAATATTTTAATCCCGTTCAATATACACAAAGCATACAAGTATTATTCAATAATCAAGATAGATTATTTCCAAATAATACTTCAGTCATTCCAGTGGTTTGTTTAACTCCACTTAAACTGTGAACATTTATTATATTATATATAGACACTGACAATCTAATCTTCTGTTATCCCATTTGATACTAGATTATCCACAATATATAATATACAAACAGTGTTAAAATACGCATTCATGATTCTCAATAAAAAGGACAATGTCATATACTTCAAACGAATAGTTCAGTATACTCCCTAACAATCTCCCACTTATACTCAAGCTATTCTTTGAGTATATCAGTGTTTTATTACAAGCAATCCACTACCAATTAAATAACTATTATGTGACCATACATCTGACTCCTATCGCCTCCACGTGCTGCTCAAAAGCCTTAGCTGGTAAGCTCTTTGTGAAAGGATCTGTCCGGTTGTCCTTTGATGCTATATCAGTCACAATAATATCTCCTCGCTTAACGAATTGTCGTATAAGGTGATACTTACGCTCGATGTGTTTTGCTGCCTTATGGTCTCGCGGTTCCTTTGCATTTGCCACAGCACCAGTGTTATCACAATACACTGTCAAGCTCCTAGGCAAATTAGGTACCACATCTATGTCCAAAAGAAAGTTTCTGAACCATATTGCCTCTTTGGCTGCTTCCGAAGCTGCCACATATTCGGCTTCCATGGTAGAGTCAGCAACGCATTTCTGCTTTACACTCCTCCATATTACAGCTCCACCTCCTAAGGTAAACACATATCCCGAGGTTGATTTCCTCTTATCTCTATCTGCTTGGAAATCTGAATCGGTATATCCTAGAGGTAACAAATCTGAGGCCTTGTAAATTAGCATTTACTCCTTAGTCCTTCTCAGGTACTTGAGTATAGCCTTTATTGCACTCCAATGTTCCTGTCCTGGGTTTGACTGATATCTGCTAACCATGCCCACGGCAAAACAAATATTAGGTCTCGTACATAACATTGCATACATTAAGCTTCCGCATGCCGAAGCATAGGGAACCGCTTTCATGCTCTCTATCGCCTCTGGTGTCTTAGGACACTGTTTCTTTGATAGAGCAACTCCATGTTTATAAGGTAGGTTACCCTTCTTGGAGTCCTGCATGTTAAAACGAGCCAATACCTCATCAATATAGGGCTCTTGGGATAAAGCCAACATCCTTTTCTTGCGATCCCTTATAACTTTGATCCCAAGGATGTATGCCGCTTCACCTAAGTCCTTCATTTCGAATTGTTTGAACAACCATGCCTTTACCGCTGATAACATCCCTACATTGTTTCCAATGAGTAAAATATCATCTACGTATAGCACTAGAAAAGTCACTGAACTACCCTCACATTTCATGTACACACACGACTCGCTTGGACATTGATCAAATCCGTATGACTGGATTACCTGATCAAAGCGAATATTCCAATACCTAGAAGCTTGTTTAAGTCCATAAATGGACTTCTTAAGCTTACATACCAGATGCTCTTGGCCTTCCTTAATGAATCCTTCTGGTTGTTGCATATAGATGATCTCATCATCAAGACTCCCATTTAGGAAAGCTGTCTTGACATCCATTTGCCAAATCTCATAATCGAGATGAGCTGCTATAGATAAAAGAATCTGGATCGACTTTAGCATGACTACTGGCGAAAAGGTTTCCTCATAATCGATCCCTTCTTTCTGAGTATACCCTTTCGCAACAAGTCTTGCTTTCCAAGCTTTTACCTTTTTGTCAGATCCTTTTTTTCTCTTGTAGATCCACTTACATCCAATGGGTTTTACACCTTTGGGTGGTTCCACGAGCTCCCAGACTTGATTTGAATACATAGATTCCATCTCAGATTTCATTGCTTTTTGCCATAGATCTGCATCTTTGTCTTGCAGTGCTTCCTCGTATGTCATGGGATCCTCATCATGTTCCTCAGAGACCAAGTCCGAAGACTCTCCCAATAACATGAATCTGCTGGGTTTACGAATAACCCTCCCACTACGACGAGACACCGGTGTGGTATTAGTGATAGGTTGTGTGTTCTCTTGTGGCTGTTCTACTTGTACTATTGGCACTTGTTCATTATTTGTCTCTCCCACTAGTTCCTCTAAAACGACACTGCTCATGGGTTTATGGTTCATCATATAGTCCTCCTCTAGGAATCTTGCATTGGTACTAACAATGACATCCCGATCCTTAGGACTATAAAATAAATATCCTTTCGTTCCCATGGGATAGCCTACAAAAAGCCTTACTTCTGTACGAGATTCTAACTTAGTCACGTTCTTGTTCAACACATGTGCTGGACAACCCCATATCCGAATATGTCTTAGACTAGGTTTTGAACCAGTCCACAATTCTTTTGGAGTCTTAGGAACTGACTTAGAAGGAACTAAATTCAAAAGATAAGCTGTTGTTTCTAAAGCATGTCCCCAAAACGACTTGGGTAATTCTGAATAACTCATCATCGATCTAACACTCTCCAAAAGAGTACGATTCCTTCTCTCCGCTACACCATTCTGTTGGGGTGTTCCAGGTGCAGTCAACTGAGACATGATCCCATTCTTTGATAAGTAATCCCTAAATTCTCCAAGCAAGTATTCGCCACCACGATCTGATCGTAGTGACTTGATACATTTTCCATGTCGCTTCTCCGTTACAGTTTTGTACTCCTTGAACTTGTCAAAGCACTCTGATTTACGACGCAACAAATAAATGTATCCATATCTAGAATAATCATCAATAAAAGTGGCAAAATATTCATAACCACCTCTTGCTTGAATATTCATGGGTCCACATAAATCAGTATGAACCAGTTCTAACACTTCTTTGGCTCTATTCCCCTTTGCCTTAAAAGGCCTAGTGGTCATTTTACCTTCCAAACAGGATTCACAGACTGGAAATGGCTCCACTGCCAATGAGCCTAAAGGCCCATCTACTACCAGTCTTTGAATCCTCCTCAAGTTAATATGACCTAATCTTAAGTGCCAAAGATATGTTTGGTTCAAAGAAGAAGGTTCCTTTCTTTTAGTAGTGATAGAAGATGTGTTATTTAATACCCTATGTTGTAGTTGCAGTGCAGGTTGATTAGGAGTGATTATGTAGAAATTGTCTTGCAATGTACCAGAACATATAACTAGTTTATTCCTCATAATTGAAACATTATGATCCAAACAAACATTATAACCATCCAAAGCAAGTTTAGAAACCGAAATTAAATTCCTTCTAAACGAAGGTACATAAAGACAATTGTTCAAAACCAAATTCCTATCATCACCAAAAGATAAATTAACATCTCCCACTGCAACTACTGCTACTTTCGTAGCATCTCCCATGAACACATATATCTCGCCATCTCTAAGCATTCTGGATTGCTGGAACCCCTGCATAGAATTACAAACATGATCAGTGGCTCCTGTATCTACACACCAAGTGCTCGTAGATATAGCCGCTATATATGTTTCTGTAACTAGAGAAAGAGACATACCAGTATTGTTTTTCTTCTTAGGAAGAGGACAATCCTGTTTCCAGTGACCCGACTGCTTGCACCTGAAGCACTTGCCCTTGGGCTTTTTCACAGCACCACCTTGAACTCCCACAGCTTTCACAACTTTCTGTGTCTGAGCCTTTTTCTTCTTCCTGGCTTTCGGCTTAGAAGAAGAAGGTTTCTCAGCCACATTGACTTGAACACTCTGCTGAAAAAGTCCTTCAGCTGCCTGAAGTTCTGTCAGAAGTTCCGCAAGACTATACATCCTTTTGTTCATGGTGTAATTCAAGCGGAACTGCTCAAAACTTTTGGGTAAACTCATAAGGATGATATCGATCTGGGTTTCCCCATCAACCTCAGCACCAAGGATCTCCATCTCATTCAAATGTGACATCATCCTGAGAACATGATCCCTTACAGGTGTCCCTTCAGCCATCTGAGTGTTCATTAAAGCTTTCATTGCTACTTGCCTTGCAGCCCTATTCTGATCTCCAAAAAGTTCTTTGAGATTAAAGAGCATATCTGAAGCAGTGGCCATAGCCTGATGCTGATGCTGCAAAACACCTGACATTGCTGCCAGAATGTAACATCGCGACATCTCATCAGCCTTAATCCACTTTTTATAATACTCCTTCTCAACTTCAGAAGCATTCTCAGCAGGCTCCTCTAGCTTGGGTTCATTAATGCAAAATTTGTACTCCTCAGCAGTCAACACAATGTCCAAATTACGTTTCCATTCAATATAGTTAGGTCCAGTAAGTTTGTTATCCTTAAGTATGGTAAAAAGTGGATTAAAGCCCATTATATCCTGAGAATCATACATATAACACATAATTAGAGGGTGTTTAAAAAAATTGGTTCCTCTAACAATTATTTAAAATTAAAACACCAACACTTAAACACCATAGGTTTCCGGTATGTCACGTTGGGTGACTTATATATCACCTAAATTTATTTAAATGTTACTTCGGTCCTACTACTAAATAATTAGCCACGTTAGGGTGATCTATATTATTTTTCATAGCTAAGTGTATACCATTATTAAATCTTAAATTAATAATAATAATACCAGATGCGCCTTTTGACTATGATAAATTCTTGCTCCTAACAATAAGATACTACTAAAATTACAAATCTAAAGAGTATTCAGACTGACTGGCCAGGCCGGTGGAAGCATTGCCAAGAGGCTAACCACTTTTCTAGACACCAATCTAAATGGCCAGGTAAGCTGCACGCTTTCCTAGACACCTGTTGGGTTCCGAGGCATAAAACGCAGCGGATAAACGTAAAAATAACAAAAAAAATCGGAACCCTAACGCAGGATCATGTATAAGACTTGACGGATTATGGTAAACAGAATCATACCTATTCTTGTCCTGACTTTCACGAACTCAACGGAGATCCTTGCTATCACGATTTTGTGTCTTCCTCTCGAAAGCACCTCTATGGTATCCACACGAGCACCTTCAAGAACGTCTCACGATCTTGATCACTGGATGGATGTACTAGCCTCCTTTGATGAATTCGAATGACTGCCTTTGCTGCCTCCTTGCTCTGCCTCTAGGGTTTTATCATATAAAACGTACCATTCATTTAACCTATCATTATCTATTTATAATGATTGGTTAATGGGCCTTTTCAGCAAAACCTAACCCATGTAGGCATATGATTAAATAATAAAACATGCTTTTATTATTTAATTAATAACTAAGTCACACTTAATTATTATTGGCAGAAATACAATTATTCAAATTCGAATTTATATTATTTTAATTAATTAAGTCTCACTTAATTAATATAATAAAATTCAAATAATCATCAATTAATTTAAATCTATAATTTAAATTAACTATTCCACTAGGTGCTCTATGTGTGTGACCCTATAGGCTATTATTTAATTAGCAATAATTTTATTCTCCAATAAAATTATAAACAATGAGCGGTATCTAGTAATACATCATTGCTATCCAATTAAACAATAATTAAATCGTGATTTGATAAAACCTTTCATGATTAATGTTTCCGTGTAATATAATCCCTTTAACCAAATATATTATAGATTAAACTCGAGGCATGTGTTTAGTCATCCTCTTCAACATTTAATCCGGGTTTACTTGATCCATGAGTAGACTATGGAAAAACAAATCATTATTTGAGCACGGCCATGCATTTTATAGTCTCACTCAATCAAGAGGCCAATAATATCTCTCCTAATTATAGGAGGGTTAAATCCTTTATCTATCATTCATATTTCTCATACGACTCATGATATACCCGATGTCCACTTTTATCATCACCCGGTCAAAGGTAACTTTTAATGTAGTCAGAGTATATTAATCCTCGTATAGAAATATAATGATCTCAAGTCAGAGGATCATTACACCATTATCACTGTGAGTCTTTCTTATGACTTTATTAAACATGAAGAATCTCACTGTGGGTCTGTCCAGTACCATGTACTCCTACATGTACCTATGCATTGACTTTAGTATCCCCATACTTATAACCAATGAGATATGGTTATCTGTCAAACAACATACTAGTCTATTTATGTATTATTATTGTCCTATAATAATAATACTCGACTAGGGACATTTAAGAATATGATATATTATATAATCTCAAGTTCAAGTCATGTACTTAAACTATATAACGTGTATCATGATTCTAAGGACATTTATTATGCTAACAAATATATCGCAGTAATTAAAGTCATAATAAATACGTTTATTGAATAATCAAATGACATAAAGGTTTATTAAAGGAAACATTGTATTGCCTCTAGGGCACCTACACTAACAATCTCCCACTTGCACTAGAGCCAATCACCCATGTATCTAATACCCATGGAACTAGTGTGACCGTCGTGCTTCTTCTGCGATAAGCCTTTGGTCAGTGGGTCTGCAATGTTATCATTTGTGTGCACTTTACATATGTGTATGTCACCCCTTTCATTAATCTCTCGAATGAGGTGATATCTCCTGAGTATGTGTTTGGTTCGGGAGTGAGCTCTAGGTTCTTTAGCCTGTGCAATGGCTCCATTATTATCGCAGTATAGATCAATGGGATCTGCGATCGATGGAACCACTCCCAAATCATTAATGAATTTTCGAATCCAAACAGCTTCCTTAGCCGCTTCACAAGCTGCAATGTACTCAGCCTCCATTGTAGAATCAGCTACTGTTTCTTGCTTTGAACTCTTCCAACTTACAGCACCTCCGTTTAGACAAAACACAAAACCAGACTGTGATACAGTATCATCCCTGTCTGTTTGGAAACTTGCATCGGTGTAACCTTTTACAACCAGTTTCTCCTCTCCTCCATACACCAAGAATGAATCTTTAGTCCTTTTCAAGTACTTTAGAATATTCTTGACAGCCGTCCAGTGACCTTCACCTGGATTAGATTGGTATCTGCTCGTCATGCTTAAAGCATACGAAACATCTGGGCGAGTACATACCATTGCATACATGATGGATCCAATTGCTGAGGCATATGGAACCTTACTCATGCGGTCCTTGTCATCCAATGATTTCGGACACTGATCTTTAGAGATCGTTATCCCTTGAGATACGGGGACATATCCCCTTTTTGCATTTTGCATACCAAAACGATGCAAAACCTTATCGATGTATGTACTCTGACTTAGACCGATCATCCTTCTAGATCTATCCCTATAGATCCTCATTCCCAGAATGTAGGATGCATCTCCTAAGTCTTTCATAGAGAAGTTGCTCCCTAACCAAGTCTTAACACCCTTGAGAAAAGGTATGTCATTCCCCATTAGTAGTATGTCATCAACATATAGTACTATGAATGCCACATGGCTCCCACTAACCTTCTTGTAAACACAAGGCTCATCTTCGTTTTGAACAAATCCATACTCTTTGACTGTTTCATCAAAACGAATATTCCATCTCCTAGATGCTTGCTTCAATCCATAAATGGATCGACGTAATTTACATACCTTGCTAACATTCCTTGGATCGACAAAACCTTCAGGTTGTGTCATGTACACATCCTCATCAAGGGTTCCATTAAGGAAAGCTGTTTTGACATCCATTTGCCAGATTTCATAATCATGGAATGCTGCAATAGCAAGCAAAATCCTTATGGATTTGACCATAGCCACTGGTGAGAAAGTTTCATCATAGTCAATACCATGAATTTGTTTGAAACCTTTTGCAACCAGCCTTGCTTTATAGGTCTGAACATTTCCATCCATGTCAGTTTTCTTCTTGAAAACCCACTTGCACCCTATGGGTTTTACCCCTTCAGGTGGATCAACCAAAGTCCATACTTGGTTTTCATACATGGAATCCATCTCGGATTTCGTGGCTTCTAGCCATCTCTTAGAGTCTGGACTGATCATAACATCTTGGTATGTGAGAGGCTCATCTTCATCTATGAGCATCAAATCACCACATTGAGTCAAGAGAAATCCATATCTCTCTGGCTCATGGCGAATTCTACCAGTTCTACGAACAACCTGTGTTTGTTGAGCATTATAATTATCCTGCTCTTGTTCCACTTCAGGTTCAATGCTATTTTGTGGTTCTCGATCTTCATCGAGATCTATAGTTCTCCCACTGTTTCTTTTGGAAATAAAATCTCTTTCCATGAAAACAGCATCTCGAGCAATAAACACTTTCTGCTCAGAGGGACTATAAAAATAATACGCCTTTGTTTCTTTAGGGTATCCCACAAAATTGCACTCTTCAGATTTAGGTCCAAGCTTGTCAGATACTTGACGTTTCACAAACGCCTTGCATCCCCAAACTTTCATAAAGCTCATGCTTGACCGTTTCTCCTCCCATATCTCATATGGAGTCTTTTGAACCTTCTTAGTAGGAACACGGTTAAGTGTGAAAGCCGCTGTTTCTAGAGCGTAACCCCAGAAACTAATTGGAAGATCTGCATGACTCATCATCGATCGCACCATGTCCAACAAGGTGCGATTTCTCCTCTCTGAAACTCCATTCCATTGAGGTGTACCTGGCGGAGTGAGTTGTGATACAATACCACACTCCTTTAAATAATCTTTAAATTCAGTGCTCAAGTATTCTCCTCCACGATCAGATCGTAAGATTTTAATACTTGCACCTCTGCCAATTTGCTTCTCTACTTCAGCCTTGTATTCTTTGAACTTTTCAAAAGAATCGGATTTATTCTTCATAAGATATACATATCCATATCTACTGAAATCATCAGTAAATGTTATGAAGTAGTAGTAGCCTCCTCTAGCCATCACACGCATTGGGCCACATACATCACTATGTATTAGCTCCAAACGTTCAGTGGCCCTTTGACCCTTACCAGTGAAAGGGGCTTTAGTCATTTTACCAAGCAAACAAGATTCGCATTCTTGGTATGATTCAAAATCAAACTTATCCAAATGTCCATCCTTATGTAATTTGGATATGCGTTTCTCATTTATATGGCCTAGACGACAATGCCAGAGGTATGTTTGATTTGAGTCATTAACTTTAAGTCGTTTGTTTTCTATATTACAGACAGGATTATCTAAGTCAAGAACATATAAACCATTAAACAAACGCGCAACACCATAGGTTAAATCATTCAAAGCAAAAGAGCAACTGTTGTCCTTTATTGTAAACGAAAAACCTTTCTTGTCCAAACAAGAAACAGAAATAATGTTTCTGCGAATTGCAGGCACGTAATAACAATTCTCCAGTTCTAAAACTAGCCCAGAGGGCAAAGATAAATAATAGGTTCCTACAGCTAAAGCAGCAACTCTTGCTCCGTTGCCAACTCGTAGGTCCATTTCTCCTTTAGCCAATGTTCTACTTCTCTGCATTTCCTGCACATTTATACAAATGTGAGAAGCACATCCGGTATCCAATACCCAAGATGTAGAAATAGACAGATTGACTTCTATAACATATATACCTGAATTAGAAGCTTGCTCAGCCCTCTTCTTCTTCAGATCCTCCAAGTAAACTGAACAGTTTCTCTTCCAGTGACCAGTTTTCTTACAGTAGTGACATTCACCCTTAGCGACCCCACCTTTAGGCTTTAAAGCCTGTTTAGGACCTGACTTTGGCTTGGGTGTAGAATCAGAACCTGTCTTCTTCTTACCCTTCCACTTGCCTTTCCCTTTGGCCTTACCTTTGTTGCCCACCATCAGTATGGGAGCGGGTTCAGCCGTCTTCATGTTGGTCTCATATGTTCTCAACATAGCCAACAATTCAGTAGGTGTTTTGTCAAATTCATTCATATTGTAGTTCATAACAAACTGAGTGAATTTGTTGTTCAAAGAATTCAAGATTAGGTCAATACCAGTTTCCGGACCAATCGGGAAACCCAAAGTATCAAGATACTCAATGTAACCAATCATCTTCAGAACATGTGGGCCAACTGGTTCACTTGCCCCTTGTTTGCAGTTAAAGAGTGACTTGCTCGTGTTGAACCTTTCTTGACGAGTTTGACTTGCAAACATACTTTGCAAGTGCTCATTGATAGTATATGCATCCATATGCACATGTTGTCTTTGAAGCTCAGCACTCATAGTTGCCAACATAAGACATGCAACATCAGTTGCATCATTCTCATCCTTTGTGTGGGCCGCTCGTTCCTCAACAGTAGCGCCCTCAGGAAGGGGACCTGCCGGAGGAATATCAATGACATGAAGCTTGCGCTCCTGCCTGAGGACAATCCTCAAATTCCTCTGCCAGTCTAGGAAGTTGTTTCCTCCTGTCAGCTTATCCTTCTCAAGGACAGATCGTACGGATAGTGTGTTTGTGTTGTTTGTCATTATTCGGTATCTACAATGATAAAAGCACAAAATAAACATTAGATTGTCTGAGTTATTTATTATGTTCAAATGATTATGATACATTCATAATATATCTCCCACTATTTTTATCAAATCAATAGCCCTTACTATTAATTTGGAAAGTATATCCCATAATTCTTTCTAGTGAGCCAAGATCCATATTTCGTCATGTCTTAAGTCAACCACTGGAAGTCCTTAAGAATGATTATTTAGGTAGACAACAGTTGTCAATTATATCATATATAATTCTTGGATAGTTTGGTGAGCAACGATTGATCTTATCTATCTAATAGATTTTTAAACCAAACTCTATGCTTCTAAGTTCATAATGGTTGAATATAACCGTTTACTTTCACCTTATTATGACGACTTAGTTAAGTTTGACCCAATGATACAACGGCCGAATATAACCGTTTATATTCGTCGCATCTCACCACGATAGATAGGAGTCACCTGCCACTGACAGTCTTTCCCCTAATCGATCTAGGATTCGATGAGTGTTCATTCATTGGAAAGCATCCGATTAAAACTTAATATTTTGTTAAGGGGTTTAGAAAATTTACGACGATCATGATCACATCATGAAGAGATCCTCAATTTTTCCTTGAACCAAATATTTCAAATTGACATCTTAAATTGTTCATTTCCCAGGTAGATGGAGGATACCAGTGGTCACACTTAAAACCCATCAGCCTTACGAATACGCATATCCGCTTTTGACAGAAAATCCCAGTTTTAGATATCAAAAATTCATATTTAATTCCGTGTTTTAAAATCCATATTTCATAAACACAAGAATCTCATGATCGTTCGTTTGTTAATTTTTTAAAATCTTAAATCGTTAAAGATTTTATCTTGTTTAGCATGGCAAGCATGGCATGGGTGACGTATCTAATACATGCATACATCATTAATCTAATTAAAACATGCATCTTCTACTCTACACATACATTCATACATCAATATGTAAAGTGCAGTATGTAAACGTGCTTGGTTATGGCCCTTTTCCTATGTGATCCTTTCGAGCTAATGAAAGGATCAAAGTCAATCTATGGTGGTAAAATATAAATACAATTACATGTCTTCATTCTTCTTGTATCCATGGGTGCTTGCTCCTCTTCTTGGATCATCCTTCAATCTTCAAGTACATTACATGGAATAATTGAATACAACCTATACTAATGTACTTACATAAGAAAACTCGAGTTACATTCGAGGTTAAACAATTACAAGAATGAAGAAAACGACATGCAAGTCGTATTTATAAAACCAAAACCAAAACCATTAATCTAGGGGTCCAAAGGCCATAACCAGCACCATGCTCAAGTACTCAACCAAAATAATGCGGGGGTCCGGGGGCGGCAGCCCCAGGCTGGGGTCGAGCTGCCAGGTCAGCTCGAAATCAGAATTTTTTTTTTTATTTTCGAAGACCAGTCCTATTCAGAAATCATCAATTTCTGAACTACAGATCATATCTGTTGGCCTTTTTCCCCACTGCATCTTATACAGTTTCAGAAGCAAGTATCATATACATACTTATCATATCCCAGTTAACAGCTGATGTCCAACATAATCTGTCCACCAGTTTGTATCATATACAAACCGACCCTCATGCATAACATACAAATCGCAAACAGGCATATAAATCAGTCATGACAAATCATTAACATGCTAGTATCATCATCTATTTACTCATCATATGAATAACAATTCGAATATACAAGGCAGTAGCATGGCAGTCTCAAACAGGCATGGCAGTAGCAAAGCAGTAGCATGGCAGTTTCATGGCAGTCACCAAGACAGGCATATTTGCATCAAATACAGTTAACACGTAACCAAATCAGTCCCTTATACACGTAGCTCTGATGCCATTGTTGGGTTCCGAGGCATAAAACGCAGCGGATAAACGTAAAAATAACAAAAAAAATCGGAACCCTAACGCAGGATCATGTATAAGACTTGACGGATTATGGTAAACAGAATCATACCTATTCTTGTCCTGACTTTCACGAACTCAACGGAGATCCTTGCTATCACGATTTTGTGTCTTCCTCTCGAAAGCACCTCTATGGTATCCACACGAGCACCTTCAAGAACGTCTCACGATCTTGATCACTGGATGGATGTACTAGCCTCCTTTGATGAATTCGAATGACTGCCTTTGCTGCCTCCTTGCTCTGCCTCTAGGGTTTTATCATATAAAACGTACCATTCATTTAACCTATCATTATCTATTTATAATGATTGGTTAATGGGCCTTTTCAGCAAAACCTAACCCATGTAGGCATAGGATTAAATAATAAAACATGCTTTTATTATTTAATTAATAACTAAGTCACACTTAATTATTATTGGCAGAAATACAATTATTCAAATTCGAATTTATATTATTTTAATTAATTAAGTCTCACTTAATTAATATAATAAAATTCAAATAATCATCAATTAATTTAAATCTATAATTTAAATTAACTATTCCACTAGGTGCTCTATGTGTGTGACCCTATAGGCTATTATTTAATTAGCAATAATTTTATTCTCCAATAAAATTATAAACAATGAGCGGTATCTAGTAATACATCATTGCTATCCAATTAAACAATAATTAAATCGTGATTTGATAAAACCTTTCATGATTAATGTTTCCGTGTAATATAATCCCTTTAACCAAATATATTATAGATTAAACTCGAGGCATGTGTTTAGTCATCCTCTTCAACATTTAATCCGGGTTTACTTGATCCATGAGTAGACTATGGAAAAACAAATCATTATTTGAGCACGGCCATGCATTTTATAGTCTCACTCAATCAAGAGGCCAATAATATCTCTCCTAATTATAGGAGGGTTAAATCCTTTATCTATCATTCATATTTCTCATACGACTCATGATATACCCGATGTCCACTTTTATCATCACCCGGTCAAAGGTAACTTTTAATGTAGTCAGAGTATATTAATCCTCGTATAGAAATATAATGATCTCAAGTCAGAGGATCATTACACCATTATCACTGTGAGTCTTTCTTATGACTTTATTAAACATGAAGAATCTCACTGTGGGTCTGTCCAGTACCATGTACTCCTACATGTACCTATGCATTGACTTTAGTATCCCCATACTTATAACCAATGAGATATGGTTATCTGTCAAACAACATACTAGTCTATTTATGTATTATTATTGTCCTATAATAATAATACTCGACTAGGGACATTTAAGAATATGATATATTATATAATCTCAAGTTCAAGTCATGTACTTAAACTATATAACGTGTATCATGATTCTAAGGACATTTATTATGCTAACAAATATATCGCAGTAATTAAAGTCATAATAAATACGTTTATTGAATAATCAAATGACATAAAGGTTTATTAAAGGAAACATTGTATTGCCTCTAGGGCACCTACACTAACAACACCAACGCAAGAATACTCAAAGATGTGTTATTTTAGATTCTCTTCCTAGTTGAGCGTGAAAGCTATCAAAAAAAAGGGTATCCTTTTATTATTTGAATTCTATGAAACTTAGTACGCCACGTTGGGTGACATATGTACCTTCCAATATTCATAATTAATTTTAAAAGTTTGTTCTAGTAATTTCTATAACACTCTAGACACCATAAATTACATGTCACGATGGGTGACGTATACATAATTTATATTCGACTTAGTGTTAAATTACATACAAACAATAATGGAGAACATGGGATTTAATACCAAATTAATTCCCTCTCCCACTTAGTATTTTACTATGAGGATTTTATCTAGATGCATCGCCCTATGTCATTTTTTCGCAGTCCACATGTATCATAATAACAATACATATAACACATAAAATAGAAGCATACTCATCATGATTAAAGCATAATAAAACAGCTCTATGTCCATGTCGTTCTAGCATGCGAAGGGTTAGTATCACATGGCATAACAAACAAACATGGAACACATAGTAGCAATAATCAAGATAAGCAAACATTATGTAAAACATAATAAAATACATCCACTATTATGGCCCTGAAGAATAATCTTCAAAATCATCCATCGATAAATTTTTGAAAATCTTCAGCCGCCTGTTTGACTGCCTAAACGAGCTCAGAATGGCTTGAAAAATTAATCAATATCTTTTATCCTTGATCATCCACTCAACCTTATAATTATGCAAGAACAAATCTGCCTGCAGGACTAAAACATAATTATCTTTATGAGCTTTCAAGAGGACATCATCACCCGAATATTTTCGGACACAGTTTTCTTTTATAGTCAATATCCCACTCTGTATGCAATGTCATTGTCCAAAACATAATATTGTGATTAACAAAAAATCACATCACATATGAATCAAAACATGTGCATTGCATACAAGTGTCAATCACTGTATCCGGATTAAGAACCTAAGCAATAATAATATTATAGAATCTTAGTTCTTCTTTATAATCAGAATAGAAGAACAATTCTAATATTTTAATCCCGTTCAATATACACAAAGCATACAAGTATTATTCAATAATCAAGATAGATTATTTCCAAATAATACTTCAGTCATTCCAGTGGTTTGTTTAACTCCACTTAAACTGTGAACATTTATTATATTATATATAGACACTGACAATCTAATCTTCTGTTATCCCATTTGATACTAGATTATCCACAATATATAATATACAAATAGTGTTAAAATACGCATTCAAGATTCTCAATAAAAAGGACAATGTCATATACTTCAAACGAATAGTTCAGTATACTCCCTAACACAGACATGGTAACATTTATGAAGCCAGCTTGGAGGATTGCATAAACAATGAAGTCACATGTCTATACAGCAAGGCCTCAACTGAAGAAAGCTGGAGATGGCACAAGAAACTGTCACATATCAACTTCAAAACACTCAACAAGTTGGTGAAACAGAATCTTGTAAGAGGATTACCACAGGTTGATTTTGTGCAAGATGGACTTTGTGAAGCATGTCAACTTGGAAAACAAAGGAAATCATCCTTCAAGAGCAAGACAATTAACACAATTTCTGAACCCTTTTATTTATTGCATCTTGATTTATTTGGTCCAGTAAATGTTATGTCAATTAACAAAAATAGATATACTCTTGTTATTGTAGATGATTTTACAAGATTCACAATTTAAGGCTCTAGTTGATGGCTTAAGGCACAATTTAATAAGCATAAGTCAACTTGGAGATAAAGGTTACCATACTGGCTTTGACAACAAAGAGTGTCTTGTGACTCACAAAGAAACAGGCATTGTGGTTTTCAAAGGGCACAGACATGGTAACATTTATGAAGCCAGCTTGGAGGATTGCATAAACAATGAAGTCACATGTCTATACAGCAAGGCCTCAACTGAAGAAAGCTGGAGATGGCACAAGAAACTGTCACATATCAACTTCAAAACACTCAACAAGTTGGTGAAACAGAATCTTGTAAGAGGATTACCACAGGTTGATTTTGTGCAAGATGGACTTTGTGAAGCATGTCAACTTGGAAAACAAAGGAAATCATCCTTCAAGAGCAAGACAATTAACACAATTTCTGAACCCTTTTATTTATTGCATCTTGATTTATTTGGTCCAGTAAATGTTATGTCAATTAACAAAAATAGATATACTCTTGTTATTGTAGATGATTTTACAAGATTCACATGAGTTTTCTTTATACATTCAAAGGATGAAGCTTCACAACACATAATAGACCATATCACTTTTCTGGAAAGAAAATCAAAGAAAACAGTAAGAATTCTGAGGAGTGACAATGGTACTGAATTCAAGAATTCAATCATGGAGGACTACTGTGCATCAAAGGGAATTACTCAACAATTTTCTGCACCAGGAACTCCTCAACAAAATGGAGTTGTGGAGAGAAAGAATAGAACACTCATAGAAGCTTCCAGAACAATGTTGGCAGAGTCTAAGCTACTAGTATAATTTTGGGCTGAAGCAGTCAATACAACATATTTCACTCAAAACTGCACTTTAATAAACATGCATGGAAAGACTCTCTATGAAATGATAAAGGACAAGAAGCCAAGTGTGAAACACTTTCACATATTTGGATGCAAGTGTTATGTGCTGAAAGTAAATCCTGAAAATCTAAGAAAATTTGAAGCCAAGGCAGATGAATCAATTTTTCTTGGATATGCATCAAACACAAAAGCAGTCAGAGTGTTTAATCTCAGAACCAAAATTGTTATGGAATCTATTCATGTTGCATTTGATGATAAAAAGTTTACAGGATTGCAGGATGAGTCAGAGTCTACCACACTGGAATTTGAAAATCTAATAAGTTATGAGATAAATGAAGAAGAAGAGGATGAAGACCCTCAAATAACTCCTGAACCAACACAGGAACCTGCACACTCTGAGGGGGAGCCAAAAATTTCAACTCCAAATAATTCAGAGTCTAACAGATCAGGGTCTACCCAGACAGAGTCTCGACAGACAGAGTCTAACTCATCAGGGTCTGGATCAAGCAACTCTGAATCCTTGTCAGAGTCAATAAATTTAGGGGGAGCCTCTTCATTTGAATCTCACTCAATTATAGAAGATGCAAATGACTTAGGGGGAGCTTCAAGTTCAAGAACCAATCTTCCACCAGCTAGAAAATGGACAAGGGATCACACTCCTGACTTAATAATTGGTGACCTGAGAGTGGTGTACAAACAAGAACAGCCACTCAAAATGAATGTCTTTATAGTTGTTTTCTCTCAAAAAATGAACCCAAGAAAATTGAGGAAGCCTTGCAAGACCATGATTGGATTATTGCAATGCAAGAAGAATTGAATGAATTTGAGAGAAATAAAGTGTGGAAACTTGTACCAAGACCTAGAAATAGATTAGTTGTTGGTGCAAAATGGGTGTACATAAATAAACTTGATGAGAATGGAACTGTAGTAAGAAATAAAGCAAGGTTAGTTGCAAAATGATACTCACAGGAGGAAGGAATTGACTATGATGAAAATTTTGCACTAGTAGCAAGATTGGAAGCTATCAGAATGTTTCTGGCCTTTGCAGCTCATTCCAAATTCAAGGTGTATCAGATGGATGTGAAAAGTGCATTCTTAAATGGAGAATTGGAAGAAGAAGTCTATGTGGAGCAATCACCAGGATTTGTTGATCCAAAGTTTCTTGATCATGTTTACATGTTAGACAAGGCACTATATGGATTGAAGCAAGCACCTAGAGCATGGTATGAAACTCTTTCAAAATTTCTTCTTGAAAATGGATTCACAAGAGGTACCATTGACAAAACTCTCTTTATTAGAAAATGTAAAGGTGATATTTTGCTTGTCCAAATTTATGTTGATGATATTATATTTGGATCTACTAATGATAAACTCTGTGAAAAGTTTAGTCAACTAATGCAGTCAAATTATGAAATGAGCATGATGGGAGAGTTGAACTTCTTTTTAGGGCTTCAAGTCAAACAGAATGATGATGAAATTTTCATCAATCAAACAAAGTATGTGAAAGAACTATTAAAGAAGTTTGATATGCAAGACTCTACAACTGCTAAAACTCCCATGTCTACAGCCACTAAGCTAGACACAGACTCAAAGGGTAAGAAAGTTGACAACACTAGCTACAGAGGTATGATTGGCTCATTGCTATATTTAACTGCTAGTAGACCAGATATAATGTTTGCAACTTGTCTATGTGCTAGATTTCAAGCAGACCCTAGAGAATCACATTTAATAGGTGTGAAAAGAATTTTTAGATATCTCAAGGGGGCACAAACTCTTGGACTTTGGTATCCTAGAGAGTCATATTTTTCATTAATTGGCTATTCAGATTCTGACTATGCAGGATGCAAAGTAGACAGGAAAAGCACAACAGGACAATGCCAGTTTCTTGGCAACAGATTAATTTCTTGGTTTAGCAAGAAACAACAAACTGTATCCACCTAAACAGCTGAGGTTGAATACATTACAGCTGGAAGTTGATGTGCTCAAATTCTGTGGATGAGAAATCAATTACTTGATTATGGACTAAAATTCTCAAATATTCCTATGTATTGTGATAATACTAGTGCTATTAAAATTGCAGAGAATCCAGTCCAACACTCCAGAACAAAGCACATTGATGTCAGGTATCACTTTATTAGAGAACACATTGAAAATGGTACTGTGACACTTCACTATGTTCCAACTGACAGACAGATTGCAGACATTTTGACAAAACCACTTGATGAGTCTACCTTTCTCAGACTGGTAGGTGAATTAGGTATGTTAAATATGTAAGTGATAAAAAATTACAAGAAGCAAGGTATGTACTTTAATTATAGTCCCTGTCTTAACACACTGTGATTAATTATTATTGCAAAATTTTGTTTGGTATTTTACCTTGACAGAGTCTAGTTTTTAGACTCTGACGAGTCTATAGACTCTGACGAGTCTGTAGACTCTGAGAGTCAGTAGACTCTGAGAAAAATATCGCCTAGACTCTGAAACGGTTAAAATTTACGCCTGCAGACTCTGATTGCATTTAAAATGTTAAAATGACTTGAAATAGGCGGTAACAGTTATCTTTTGATTGGAGATAGGTTGTAGACTCGTGTGTATTGTATGCAACTTGAACAAAATAGAATTTTTCATACAATTTACTCACTTGTTTATTGCAATTGATTTATACGGCAAAAATATTCACAGAGATTTTTACGAACCCTAACTAATTTCTTCAAGATTTTCCATCACTTTCCACTCAACAACTCCAATGGCTGCCGTTTCTACTGTCATGAGGGGACCCAAGGCGATTGCTTTCACATTTGGGGATTTCGAGTTCATGACCACAAATCATGTTGCTGCCCTTGGAGAAAAGAAAGGGGTAGATGCTGACTACTACCTTGTGATGGATTTCTTGGAGCAATCCGAGCTACACTACATTCTCAAGGCATCACCAGTCATTCACATGGATGTTGTATCACAAGCATGGAGCACTGCAAAGGTAGTTGATCCTTCTCAGGATCAACCAGGTAAAATAATGTTTACCTTTGGTAACTTTACATTTGATGTTACTGCTGATGTTATTAATTCTGTGTTTAAATTACCAGTTAAACAATCTTTTGATGAAACTGTTTCTGATGCTGAAATTAAAGATATGTTTAAATCACTAGGTTATTCTGGTAGTTTAGAAAACATGAGTAAGTTAACTAGGCCTTATTTGAGAAAAGAATGGTCCTTTTTCTTCGATCAAATTGCTAAGTATTTTACTGGTAAGTGTAGTGGATTTGATGCTATTACTGCTATTACTTATCAAATTGGTCACAACCTCCTATTTGATAGAGTAATCAACATTGGTGATATGTTGCTCACTCAAATGGGAGCAAAATTAAATAATGTGCATGAGGGGAGAAAGAAAGTCTACTATCATCGATTTCTTATGATTCTCCTCAATCACTTCATTCCTGATATGTCAACCAAGTTGGCAGATGATTGCTGTGTGCAGGCATACAAACAGCAAAGGAGGATATTCTCTGACATCAAGAGAATTGATGACAAGAAGAAGAGTCTACCTGCCATGCACTATCCACAGGTAATGCAGGTAAAACTCTCAACCTACAAACCTTTTATCTACAATGCCTCATTTTTTTGTGGTGAAATGGTGCAGGAACAAGTAATGGAGAGTCCCCCTGCACCTACCCCAGTCACCCAATCCCCTTCAATTCCACAATCTTCCAAACCAAAATCCAAAAAGAAACCAACCTCTGGTGTCTCTCAACAGGCACCAGTTGTAAAGATGAGAAGATTGATTCAATCTAGGCTTATAGATGAGCACAGTGATGAGGAGCTCAATCCACTAGAGAAACAAGTTGTTGAAGGACTTTCTTTGCTAAAGGAAGGTCATGATACACTTGATTCTAACCTTCAAGCCAAGTCTGTAGACTCTCAAAAGGCTACAGACTCTGTAAAACCTAGGGAAGCACCTCAGGATTCTCACATTGAGTCTCCTGAGAAATCTTTTGCTCAGAAGTACAGAAGGTTAAGGAAGGCTTATTCTGCACACACACACAAGCCTGTTATTATTACTAACCCTGTTTTGCAGGAAACAGATGCTCCCAAGGCTCCTGCAGAGCCAGACTCTGAAAACAAGAACACATCTGAACCAGAGTCTAATGTTGAGTCAGAGTCTAGACTGCCTTTAGACTCTGATCATGAAACATTTTGGGAAGGAATGCCATTGGATGCAGCCTCATGTCTAATTGATGAGATCATTACTCCAAGTGATGAGGCACTGTTATTCTTATATCCTTTGGTGGAATCAGTTGAAGATCCAGGGCAATATCAGACTAAATCTCAAGTCTTGGATTTTCTTTCAACCTATGAAGCCCTAAGGAAGAGAATGGAATATGAGCTACAAATGTCTGCACAGAATGTGGTCAAAAATCTATACAGCTACCTATTCAACTCTTCATTCCAAGTACAAGCAGCTGGGTTCATAGAAGGCAGAACAAATGAAGTTCTCCAAGCACTAGGTGTGCCAGACTCTGAACAGCAAATCACAAAGAAGCCTAAAAAGCTTAGCATCTACAAAAGGAGAAAATCAGAGTCTGTTGCTGAGTTGGAAACTGAGATTGAGCAACCAGTTTTTGACTATGAAGCAATTTGGGATCATGGGATTACCTACAGGACAGCTATTGCTTGGATCTCTACCATTCAACCATTTTCAAGGGAAGTGGTTGATTTTCTTGTCCAAAATATAGGTAAGGTGGCCAACAAATACATCTATCCGACCTATGAAAGTAGATTGGATCAACTCAAGGGCTCACATTTTCACAAGATTGCAAGGGAACTGCAGGATTCCTTTCACTTGACTCTTTCCCAGGCCATCAATGCACTCCATGCCAGGATGTTTCTCAATGGACACTTGGATGCATTAACTATGGTAGAACCATATGAGGTAGCAGGTGATGCAACGCAGTTGGAGGTTGGGACTAGTGCACCAGTGGTGACTAGTGATAAAGATGCTCAGTCTACCTCACCCACACAAGAACCACATAGTTAGAGGTTGGGTGATAGTGTGGCAGGGGAGTATGCTGTTGGGCCCTCCTTGACAACTCACCAAAGAGCTGATGAGAATCCCAGTGATATGGGAGGACAGACTCTGATGGATGCTCATGAAGAAATTTCCCAATCTATTCTATCAGAGTCTATCCACCTTGAGGGGGAGTCTCATACACAAACAGTCAAAGATGGTAACACTCAGACTCTGACTTTTAATGAAGTCATACTGAAGCAGTCAGAGTCTAGAGTAGACCCTGAGACTGGAATATTGGAGCCAACAGACTCTGAAAAGAGAGAAGATGCTAGTAAGGGTTCAGAATTTGTTGATGCTCACCCCTTGGTGGAAACCCCTAGCCTTCAGACATTTAAAGGGGTTCCCCTCCATCAAGGTGGTTCAGGTATTGAAGCACCATTATTATCTCTCAACCTCTCTTCTGTAGGATTATTGAGTGCACCCTCCACATTGAGTGAAAAAATATCTGAGAGGCTGGCACTGGACTAGGCAAAAGGAGAGGTAGAAAAGGTTGTAGAGAGCCTGAGTGAGATTGAGAAAGTGGGTGCCCAACCCCACTGTGAACATGAGAGATTAGGGTATCCTGAACCTAGTTTTACTTATTGGGATCAAGATTTTCCAAAGAGTTGGTCCAATGAGTTGGAGCAGGGGATGGATGACAATTCACTATATCTGATTGTGCAGATTGGCAAACAGGAGGAGGCTCTTGCTGCTCAGAAATCATTTACACAGAGACCACATCTTCATCTGGTGGATTCTCTAGCAAGGAGAGCAGATTGAGTCATGGAGGCTTTGGTGGATAATCCTGTAATTATAACCGAGGCTGCAAATTCGAAGTCAGACGAACCACTCTTAATCATGCCTATAAGGGCTAGACTTCCAGAGTCTACAGTCTCTGATCACTCTCAGGAGGAGTCAGGGTCTATAGTCCCGTATGCAGTTTCAGAGTCTACACCACCACCAGAGTCTACACCTCCAATCACAAAGCTAGAGCCTGTTGCTGAGGAGTGCACTTCTGAAGATGATGATCACGTTACTCCTTCTTTTATCTATTTTGATCAGGTGTTTCCTCAGTCTTGGGAGTCTGCACAGCAAAGAGGCATAAATGATAAAGATTCTTTTGAGTGTATTTTGGATATTCATCATTCTGAGAGACTTAAAGCTTTTCAGAAAAAATCCTTTCAACAGGAACATGGTTACTATCCTGGTGAAGAAGATCAAGTCTTAGATGGAGCTGTTAAAGCTGAGTTACCTGATGTTGCTGCTCAATTATCCAGTGTGGTCCAGGACATTTCTCATATTAAAATCAAGCTCACTGGTATTGATAATACAACTTCTCTGCTCAATACAAGATTTGACAGAATTCACTCCCTTCAATTATCCAAAGAGGTTGCATTCAAAGATGCTCTAGCTGCTATCACTACAACTCAAGCCTCTCTTCAAACTACAGTTTCTGATTTGACCACCAAGGTTGATTCAGTTAATGCAGCCCAGACAAATATCTCCACTGTTCTTGAGCAGATTCTTTTGGCTATCACCAGTAATGATGATGTTAAAAAGGGGGAGAAGGAGAAGCAAGGTGAGTCCTCCAGGAAACATAAGGATGAGGGATGCAAGGATAAATCAAGGGGAGTTAAAAGGAGGAGAGATGGTGATTATGGTGATAGTTCTCATGGTCCTAGGGGTCTTGATGATGTGCAACAAAAGCAATCTGGAGTAGCAAGAACTCAAACACATCAGTCAGGGACTAGACATGGGAAATCAGAGTCTAAGTCAGACTCTGATAAGCAAAGAAAGAAGTCAGACTCTGATCAAACTCAAGAACCTTCATATTGGAAGTGCAGTCAATCAAATCTGCAACTTAGAGCTAAAAAGAAGATAGGTCTTGGAGGATTTGAAGAATCTGACATTGACAGAACATTTACTCTAATCAGAGATCCTCAATCCTTGACAGATAGGCAGTTTGAGAAGATCACTCAGAAGCACTTAAATAAAGTGGTGTCTGCTCAAATTGTTTATAATGTTTTTGAAACAAGGATACAAGGAGGTCAGGGAGGTACAAAAATGGTGAAAAATGAGATGCTGGTTTACTTCTTAGAAGGTGGAAGTGTAAGATGGATTAGTCAATCAAATTTTATCTTTTTCAAACAGGCTGAGGAACTACAGTATATCAGATTTCTTCTTCAAATTGCTTATGAAGTTAACAAGAGCAAAGAAGCTGTCACACACAAATGGTTCAAGGAGATTGATAGGAAGCTGACTTTGCACAGACAGGCAAATCGACAAATGGGCAAATTTTCTTTAAAATATGTTGATACTGAGGGAAATGATCAAGTCATGCCATTGGAAGAAAAACAGATTAAATTTCAAGAAGGTGTGGGTCATTACTTTGGGTTTCAGCCTATGAGTGGGAAAGTTAGTGTTCTGATGTTGAAGGACTTAAAAGATCAAGAAAGCAGTGTAAATGATCTGAGAGCAGCTTACTGTCAAATCAAATGTTCAAATGAAGAAATTAAAGAAGTTTGTTGGTGAAGCTCTTGCAATTGAGGAAGAAAATATGCTGAACTCATTTTTGAAGAATAATCCAGCCTTTGAGAAGATTAAATAAGAAGTAATTTTTTTCCTTTATATTTCTTTTATACTTTTCTAGATTAATAGTTTTATTCTTTAGTTTTGACATCATCAAACCTGGATTTATGCTTACATTTTATAAAGCATAAATAGGGGGAGATTGTTAGGAATATATTCATTTGATGATGTACAAAATACTAGAACATGGTCTAGCTCAGTTTATCTGTAATAAGTCTTTCTAGTCTCTGAAATGTATAATCAGAGTCTAGATAGTCAACATTCATCTTACTTGTACTTAGAAGAATTTCTGTAGAAAGTGAAACCAGAGTCTGCATAAAGATCAGAGTCTGGAAGGTGATCAAAGTCTATATACTATCAGAGTCTATGATCTATCAGAGTCTGAAGATCATCAGAGTCTGAAGATTTCAGAGTCTGAAGATTTCAGAGGTCTATACAGTTGAGGATAAATTTGGAAGAAGATCACAGGAATGGAAAGTCTTCGAAGATCAAGATAAATATATTGCAGATATGCTATGGGAAAGAAAGAGAATTCTAGAAGGAAACTGTCGACTAATAATTAGGGATTTTATTCCTATTGTAATTTTACTCTCTGTTATTAGTTGATAGGCAGCTCTCTATATAAACTCTATTTAACCTAATTGTAAATGTGTGGAAGTCGAAGCATAATTGTCTGAGTGAAATATTGTGAGGGCATAGAGATAGAGAGAGTTGCTGTAATAAACACAGAGAAGCTTAGGGTTTGTGTACACCCTAGGAGAGTTTTGTATTCACAAATCAATAATACAAAACAGTACTTATTCATATTTTTGTGTTTGAGTTTGTTCTTAATTTGATTTAAAATCAGGTAGAAAAGACATACAAGTATTCAAACCCCCCTTCTACTTGTACAACTGGGAAAACAGTATTTTCTAATAATCACCAGTGTTTGCATTCCTAACATGTTACCCTTATATCTTATATAACATATTAAATATTTTTATAGAAAAGATTTGGATAAAAAAACTTTAATCCTGCCTCTCTTAAGGAAAATTCACGTCTTTCTTCCATCTATATGTATATAAAACCCTAATATTATCTCTACTCTAATATAATAATAATATGTGATATATTACATGTCTCTGTATAAATATAATGTAAAAAATATTTTAATGTTTTAAACCAATTATAAAAAGGTTTCCTGAACGGAATATAATTTTCTTATAAAAATTCGTAACTGTCTTTTCTCTCTATATTATGGGCTTCTCACCTTGAATTTTGGATGTTGTATCACCTCAGAATTAAAGATAATTTTGTAAGTTTCGCGTGAGCCGTAAAATCGTCCAATTCTGACTTCTAAAACTCAAAATATGGCCCAAACAATGTATGCCGTGTAAAGAGCACAATAATTACGATTTTTTTAATTTAACTCCAAATTAAATATTTAAATTAAATTTTTTATATTATTAAGATGTCTAATAGAGTTTGAGTTATAATATGAATCGGGGTAAGAAAAATTATAATTGTTAGAAATTTTAATAATAATTATAACTTATAAATAATTAGAATATAATATTATGTAGTTCTTAAGAATCGATCCTTTGACCTTTGTTGATATTTGGATAAAATTCATCTTACTCTTATTATATATATGATATAATAGTATAGATTTACAGAAAAAGTATATGAATATATATATATATATATATATATATATATATATATATATATATATATATTTCCAAAAATAAATATTTATATCCGGAAAATAAGCTTTCACTATATGGCCTTTAATTTCTCAGGCAGGAGAATTTAATTATTAAAGTTAAATTTGGGGCTTTGGAATCTATTTGGGTAGACTTTAAATGGGGTACATAAATTGATTTTTGATTTAAAGTTAAAAAATGGGTGTTTATGTAAATAATTGAAAATTGGTTTGCAATTAAAAAATAGAAAATAAAAGTTGGTAGACGATACTTTTGTGAAGAATTTATTTTACTTTTATAATTTTATATGATAAAAATTAATATTATTCACATATAAAATTTATAATTTATAATTTTAATAATTCATGACTAATACAAAATAATAAAATTACTCAAATAAAATTTAATTTATAGTTTTTACTTTTTACT
Organism: Oenanthe sinensis; assembly: GCA_028671895.1. NCBI lineage: Eukaryota > Viridiplantae > Streptophyta > Magnoliopsida > Apiales > Apiaceae > Oenanthe > Oenanthe sinensis. The sequence goes on from CM053806.1 coordinate 28,409,551, forward strand.
TTTAATTTCAAGTAACTTTAAATTATAAATAATATTTTAAATCTGCCCAACATCCTCTTAACATCACCACATTTTGTATACTCTTGTCATGTGCTAGTTTATATTATATCCATTTTATGTATTTGTTTCATTTTTTGTAATAATTTTATAGTCAACTTTATTAAATTTTTTATATATTTATATTTATTCAGTTTTGATATTAAGATTTTTATATGTTTTCATCTAAAAATAATACCAAGTTATTATTATTTGTTGATAATTCAATTTTAATTACTTTATTGATAAATAATATCTAAGGATAATATTAAATGTTATTTTTCCTTAGTACAAGTTTGTAGAAGGGGGTTGAATACAAACTTAAGAATTTTGACTAATTCTTGCGGATTCAAGTTTGTACTTTGATAGGTTTAGTGTTTGGAAATATATATTGAAGAAACTATTTAAACTATGAATTGAAAACTAATAATCAAGAGAACAAAATAAAATAATTTAAAAATTACTAGTGGATTGGTTTTCCACTAGTAAGAATTTTGCTTTCAATGACTCTTGGCCCCGTTTGTCTGGACTTATAAGCAGCTTATAAGCTGAAAATGTTGGTATATGTGTACTTTTTCTAAAAATAAGTAACTTATTTTCAAATTTGAAAATAAGATTTGGTCTTAAATTTCTAAAATAAAAATTAATTTTCAAAAAAAATATGAAAATACTTTTTTAAAAAAAGTAACTTATTACTTATAAGCTAAGCCAAACAAGAAAAGCAATACAATGATTTCTAACTTTTCTATGCTTTTCTTGTTTTTGTTATCTCTCTCACTTATTTTATAATGAACTACTAAGACTATATATAGCAGTTCACATCCTACATTTATTTTTCTATCGATAGATAAAATGTAAATTGAAATTACATTTTACAATGTATTCACTAAAATAGATTGTAACTTTTTTTCACAGTCTCCTTTGCATTTGTCTTGTTCTGGAAAAATCTTTGTCTTGATCTTTTCCTTGAAGACTGTGTTGCCTTGAAAGTCTTCACAATCCTGACATGACTGTCTTTCATTGATTCAGTTTCTGTAAAGATCCCATTCCTTTTGTCTTTAACTAATTTAGAAAACCTTGATCAATTGATAATTGCTGTAAAACTTATCAGTTGATCCTCCTTTGCTTATCCATCGATGGATATGTTATCCATTAATTGATGTATCAATGGATAATTAGTTTATCCATCGACTCTTTATCCATTGACTGTCTTTATCCGTTGATAGCCTTGATGCTTTCATCCGTTGATGGAGATCTATTGATTTCACCTTTATTGACCTTTATCCATTAAATAGTGTCTTTATCCATTGATTCCAATATCTGTTGATCACATCATTTGAGAGAATTCTCACTTAGAATATTTACAATTTGCCAGCCATTCTTCTCATCAATTGAAGAGCTATCAATTGAAGTCTAATAGATATCAGTTGACTAGATTATGACATCCGTTGACATATTACAATAAATTGATAAAATAGAAACATGAATCAACTGCTACACTCCATTTTATCAGTTCATGAATAATTTCAACTGATAAATGGTTTCCTAGTCAATGGATATTTATAAGTCTTATATCCATTGATCAGTTACAATTAAAATGGATTCTATATTGTAATTCTAAGAAATTTGTTATCATCAAATCTCGTAATTCCTAACAATCTTCTCCTATTTATGAATGTGATGAATATACATAAATTTTCTGTTGATGATAACAAAACCCCTAAGTGTAATCAATCTAGAGAGAATTACAATATTGAACTGTAAAGTAACTAGAGACAGAATGATTATGTACCAGTAACATATGAGCCTTAATGAGTTTGAGTCTGAATTCTCTATCTTCTTCTTCTACTCTTTGGCTCATTCTCTCTATCTGAGTTTTCTTTCATTTTCCTGAATAAAGATCCCCTCAGAATTCTTTCATCCTCTACATTGTAGTCTAATTGACTTTCAAGGAAGTTCAACTCCAGGCTGGGCAATTTGTCCAATTCTTGACAGATATCAATGCATTTTTCTTGGCCCTCCATGTCCTTGTAAGTCATCATGTAGAAAGGTTCATGAAGTAACTTCTTTCCCTCAGGAATCCAGATTTTAATTTTGTCATCCTTTTCTTCTTGAAGTGGTCTCTCTATCAATTTCTTCATTTTCTCAAGAATTTCTTTTCCTAGATCTTCAGTGAGATGATATTTCCTATTGAGCAATGTGTATATCTTCTTCAGGGTACCATAGCCTTGCTCCATGACTTGTTTGAATGTGTAAGTTGAATGAAATCCATCTTGATAATCAATGTGAATTAGATCAACATCCCTATTTCTTTGGCCTTTAACTGCAGTCATCCCTTCAATTTTGATTGAGACAAAATTGTTTGGCTTGATTTTGAATACTTCAATTTCCCTTGGTTGATTACTGCTAGAGGCTTGGTCTTTGATCTCTGTCTTTCTTTCCTTCTTTACTTTCTCTCATTCAACTCCATCAACATTTAATTTTCTTTTTACTCCAGAGGTTCTCATAGCCCTTTGTTTTGACCTTGGCTTCTTCTCAGCTTATTTCCTTCTGGCTTCTAGAATTCTCTCATTCTCTTCATCAAATTGTCTTTGAAGTTGAATGGCTAATTCTTCTCCATCTTTTTCTTGTTGTCCTCTTTTTTTTATACCAACTATTTCTTTTCCCAATAACTTGTCTCCTCCACCTGTGATGGATTTCTGTTTCTTCTTTCCATCTTCAATTAGGATTCCTTTGTCTTTTCTATCACCAGGTTTTGAGCTACCTTCATCCATTCTTATTTCTCCTTTCTTCACAGCTTCAAGAATTTCTGGATTTAAGACAATTAGCTCTTGTGCATCAATCTCCCTATTTTTGCTGGCAATGGAATCAAATTGCCTTACAATTTGTTGAGCCAATGCCTTATTTGGATCTTTCTTTTTAATGACATTCTCTATATTCCTGACCACAACTGCAATCCCCTCCTTATCTCTTCATTTTCTCCCCCTTTTTGTTATCAACAACATGTTATTACTCTAAGGATTGAGAGATAAGAGGTGTCTCCAAGAGTCTTCTCATTAACTTGATTTGGGTTACTTGATTTGACAGAATCTGCTCTATACTGACTTCCATAACATTCACTCTTTTGTCCAATTCCACAACTTTGACCTTGGTTGTAGACTCAGTGTCAAGCCTTTGCTTGATTCTTATCATCATGGTTAGACTTAGCCTAGAGTCAGTGGTAGTGTCAAAGTGTATCCTTGCACTGTCAATCTCTTCCCTAATCTTCTTCAATTCATACTTTGAACCTGTGACATGCATCTTTTGAATTTTTAAATTGTCCTTATAGAAGTTGAGAATTCTTCTATGGACATGATCCTCTACATTGGTTTCAGGCATTGATCTTCTATAGTGTGAAAGAATGGCCTTTTCAGTGTCTGCAATATTAATTTCATCATTTTCCATGTCTGGCTCAATCAGATCATAATCTTCATCTGTTTCACAATTCTCAGGATTCATGTGAGAAATATCATCAGGCATCCTAGCCAAATTCTCCTTTCCACTCCTGAAAACTTCTTCAGATTGGACCAACCCTAATATCTTTTCAGTCTCTTGATTTGTGGTTGGTGCTAATTCTTGGTAGTGAGGATCATTGTGTTGAAAAATATCAGCATTAAGGTTAAATTCAACCTCATCATCCACTCCGTGTGGGCATCTGCAACTCCTACATGAAATCCATGCTCTCGATCTCCTCCATCTCCTCCTAACTCCAATCCTAACTCTTGGGTGAGTTCAGCTACAAATTGCTCAGTTTTAGAAGTTAATGCTTCATGAGATGAAGAACTTGGTTTCTCTCTATTCTTTTCTCTCTCACTCTTTTCTCTCTTTTCTTGCATCAGGATCTCATTCTGGATTATCACCTCTCCATCATTATGCTCTCCTTTTGCATCACCTACTAAGGTGGAACTCTCTTTGCTCACACCCTCTCCTCTTACCTCTTCAGAAAAAGTTGAGGGCCTCTAATTCACACTTTTTCCTTTTGTCAAGGTATGCAAACCTTGCCTCTCACACACCTCATCCACTCCACTCAATCCTAAAAGTGTGTTTGCCACTTGAATTGTTTCAACAGATGGTTCAATAACTGAAATGGAAGTGTCAATCGATGGATGAGAAATATCCATCGATTGATGAATATCAGTTGATTGGAGCTCGTCAATGGATGTAGGGATATCCATCGATGAAAGTGTGTTAGTCAATGGATGTTGAATAATATCCATTGAATTGGGAGAATTTTAAATATTTTCCTGATTAACCAAGGTGTTAACCTTATTTGGTGATTCAGGTGAGAGTGTTGGCTCCACCCTGAGTTGCAAAAAGGGTGAATTTGAAAATTAATGTTATCTATCATCAATGCTTATGAAGAAATAGATTTTGAAGGAGATTGAGGAGAAGGAATAGATGGTAAATGGGGCTGTGTCTCAGCATTTACTTGATATACATCAACATAAGAAATTGAAGGCTCCACCAAATTTTTATTTGGCTTTGCAGGTGTGTGTGACCCTTGTGTATTACTATTGCTCTTCTTTCTTCTCTTGTAGGGTTGAACTACTTTGTGTCCCTTATCCCCATCGGATGGTCCTTTTTTAGACCTCTTTTCAATAGCTACACCTTGTTGAGAAGGTGCAATTGGGGATGTGTTTAAATCCTTTATCACATCCTCAATCTTTTGAGAGATTGGGCTGGTGGCTGGCTGGACATTCTCACCCGTACCATCCTTATTCTTCTAGCTTTCTTGATGTTGGCCAGTTCCCTTACCCTTACTTGCCACATTCACACTCTCCTCATTGGTTTTTATTTTCTTAGATTTTACAACAGTAGTTTGTTGGGAAACTACTGAGGTGGTTTTCTTAGATTTAGAATTGGAAGGTTGTGCAACTTGGGTATGAGGGATGATGGCATTTTCATCTCCCTCCATTGTTACAGAAGGCAAAGAAAGTGAGATTTTCACATCAGAAAAAAGGAATGTTGTGAGTTTTAAGATATACCTTTACAAAGGGAGGATAGATGAGGCACAACCTAGTATGTAGGTTGATTCTCACCAAATCCTTGAAGACCCTTTAGTTTTGACTCCATGGCTCCATTGTTTCCATCTCTGCAGTAATCTCATATTCTCCAATAGAAGCATTAATCAACAACATAAAAAATCTAGCAAAGTAAATGTTGTTCTTTCTAGATGCTTTATTTCCTAATTTAGCAGTTAATTCATTTATGAGTAGTGTGTTAAAATCAAAGTACTTATCAAATAGGATAAAATAAGGAACTTCTTGCATACTTGTGGTAATTGCATCAAAATTGCTTTTCGTTCTAGAAAATACTTTAATAATATCATTAAAGAAGTAGCTCCACTCTTTCCTAAGATTCTTTCTAAAAATTCACCTAAACTGGATTAAGATGTAGTATAATTAACAGTAGCTAGCATATTCCTAATTTCTTCATCAGTTGGGGGTTTCTCACGGTTATTAGTAGGAATATCTAGACATTCAGAATTAGTAGCACTAGAGATGGTGTAAAAATTACCTTTTCAAGTATATGAAATTACCTTACCATCATGTGATACTTCTGTAGAGTTCCATAACTCTTCAACAAAAGAACACACGATTGTGGTGCTTCACTGAGAGCCTTGGATACCTTGCATTCTTCCAAAACCTCATCTATAGATGAAAGTCTGTAGGAGCATCATCCACTGTTAAACATGCCACGAAATTGTTCTGCTCATAGATGAAACCGGTTGATGATGAAATCTTCTTTTATGGAGCCATTTCTGTTCTTAGAAGAGAGATTGATGAGAACTTAACAAGAGATTAGTGTAATTGACTTAGGGTTCTTCAAAGAGAGAGAGAAAGAGAAGCAGAGTTCAGAGTATTGAGAATAAAATAGCAAGTATGATTGAAATGAGAAATAAAATTTCTAATTATATTTTTGAGATTAAAATGACTTGAATGGTCAGTTTAATTAAGAATATAATCATTGAAAGGTAAAGGAATTAAAGCAAATTACTCTAAATGGCAATCGATTGATATATACAAATGGATATATGTATCTGTTAACAGATAAAGTAAAGAATCAACGACTATTTGATCAACGGATGTGTAAAAACTGTAGAAACTCTATTACCATCGATGGGTAATTATATCCATTGATACAAAATAACCAATTTATCAATCGATAAATAATTATTAAGAGAATTATATGTTGATAGATAAATATCCATTGATAGGTATATATTTTATCAGTTGATCAAATATATCCATCGATAGTTGCAAAATATCCATTTATGATTAACACAGTTATCAATTGATCACTTTGTTTCAACAGATAAATGTGAACAATGGCTGCATGATAAAAAAAACAAATAACTTAGCAAACGTTCAGGATTAAGTAGAATTAAGCATAACTAATTCACATACTAATCTATTAAAAGTAGATTCATCTAGATGTTTGGTAAAAATGTCTGCAAATTTTTGTTCACTAGGGACAAAAAGTAATTCAACTGTACCATTCATTACATGTTCCCTAATTAAGTGATACCTTATGTAAATGTGTTTGGTTCTGGAATGTTGCATAGAATTTTTAGTTATGGCAATGGCACTTGTTTTATCACAGAAAATAGGAATCTTGTTCATGTTGAACCCATAGTCAAATAGTTGATTCCTCATCCACAATATTTGTGAACATCAACTTCCAGCAGTAATGACTCAGCTTCTGCAGTTTAAGTTGATACCGAGTGTTGCTTTTTCCTAAACCATGACACAAGTTTGTTTACTAGAAATTGAAAGGTGTTTGTAGTACTTTTCCTGTCTATTTTGCAACCTGCATAATCTGCATCTGATTAGCCTATTAGATTAAAACCAGAATCTCTAGGATACCAAATACCTAAATTTGGTGTACCCTTGAGATATCTAAAATTCCCTTAATAGCTACTTAATGAGATTCTCTAGGATCAACCTGAAATCTAGTACAAAAGCATGTAGAGAACATTATATCTGGCCTACTAGCAGTTAAATACAAAAGTGAACCTACCATGCCTCTATAACTTGAAATGTCCACTTTAGCTTCCTTAGTATTCAATTCAAGTTTAGTGGTAGTGGCCATGAGAGTTTTTACAAAAGAACATTCACTTAAGTTAAATTTCTTCAACAAATGATGAATGTACTTTGTTTGATTTATAAAAATAATATCCTTGACTTGTTTGACTTGCAAACCAAGAAATTAGGTAAGTTCTCCCATCATGCTCATTTTATACTTACTTTGCATTAAATTGGCAAACTTTTTACAAAGTCTTTCATCAGTTGAGCCAAATATGATGTCATCCACATATATTTGGACAAGAATAATTGAGCCATTAATATTTCTATGAAATAGAGTTTTATCAATAGTACATCTTGTGAAGTGATTATCAATGAGAAACTGAGATAAAGTGTCATACCAGGCCCTTGGTGCTTGTTTCAAGCCATAAAGTGCTTTGAGAAAATAGTAGACAAAGTCAAGGAAATTTGGATCTTCAAAACCAGGAGGTTGTTCCACATAGACTTCCTCTTATAATTCTCCATTCAAAAATGCACTCTTCACATCCATCTGGTAGACCTTGAAATTAGCATGTGCAGCATATGTTAGAAAGATTCTGATTGCTTCCAACCTTGCAACTGCTGTAAAAGTCTCATCAAAATCAATTCCTTCTTCTTGTGTGTAGCCCTTTGCCACAAGCCTTGCCTTGTGTTTTCCCAGTTGCACAAGTAGAAGGGGGGGGGGGGGGGTTGAATACTTGTGTGTCTTTTCTGCCCAATTTAAAATCAAATTAATAACAAACTCAAACACGAAGATATGAATAAGAACTGTTTTGTATTATTGATTTGTGAATACAAAACTCTCCTAGGATGTACACAAACCCTAGCAGCTTCTCTGTGTTTATCACAGCAACTCTCTCTATCTCTATGCTCTCACAAAAATATTACTAAGACAATTATTTTCCCACACTTTTACAATTAGGTTACATAGAGTTTATATAGAGAGCTTCCTATCAACTAATAACAGAAAGATAAATTACAATAGGAATATAATTCCTAATTATTAGTTGATAGTTTCCTTGTAGAATTCTCTTTCTTTCCCATAGCATATCTGTAATTTAAATTATCTTGATCTTCGAAGACTTTCCATTCCTCTGATCTTCTGTATAGACTCTGAAATCTTCAGACTCTGATGATCTCCAGACTCTGATTAGATGTAGACTCTGATAGTTCACAGACTCTGATGGTCTATAGACTCTGACCACCTTCCAGACTCTGATCTTCATGTAGACTCTGGTTTCACTTTCAACAGAAATTCTTCTAAGTACAAATAACATGAATGTTGACTATCTAGACTCTAATTATATATTTCAGAGACTAGAAAGACTTATTACAGATAAACTAATCTAGACCCTGTTCTAGTATTTTGTACATCATCAAATGGATATATTCCTAACAATCTCCCCCTATTTATGCTTTATAAAATGTAAGCATAAATCAAGGTTTGATGATGTCAAAACTAAAGAATAAAACTATTAATCTAGAACAGTATAAAAGAATTATAAGGGAAAAAGAATTACTTCTTATTTAATCTTCTCAAAAGCTGGATTATTCTTCAAAAAAGATTTTAACATATTTTCCTCCACCATTGCCAAAGCTTCACCAACAAATTTCTTCAGTTTCTTCATTTCTTCATTTGAACATTTTATTTGACAATAAGCTGCTCTTAGGTCATTTGCATTGCTTTCTTGAGTTTTTAAGTCCTTCAACATTAGAACACTGACTTTCCCATTCATAGGCTGAAACCCAAAGTAATGACCAACACCTTCTTGAAACTTGATTTGTTTTTCTTCTAATGGCTTGACTTGATCATTTCCCTCAGCATCAACATATTTCAAAGAGAATTTGCTCATTTGTCGATTTTCCTGTCTGTGCAGAGTCAGCTTCCTGTCAATTTCTTGAAACCATTTGTGAGTGATAGCCTCTTTGCTTTTGTTCACTTCATAAACAATTTGCAGTAGGAATCTAATATACTGTAGCTCCTCAGCTTGTTTGAAAAAGATAAAATTTGACTGACTAATCAACCTTACACTTCCACCTTCTAGGAAGTAAACTAGCATCTCATTTTTCACCTTTTCTGTTTCTCCTTAACCTCCTTGTACCTTTCTTTCAAAAATATTATAAACAATTTGAGCAGACACCACTTTGTTTAAATGCTTCTGGGTGATCTTCTCAAACTGCCTATCTGTCAAGGATTGAGGATCCCTGGTTAAGGTAGATGTTCTGTCAATATCTGATTCTTCAAATCCTCCAAGTCCTGTCTTGTTTTTAGCTCTAAGTTGCAGATTTGATTGACTGCATTTCCAGTAAGAAGGTTCTTGAGTGTCATCAGAGTCTGATTTCTTCCTTTGCCTATCAGAGTCTGATTTAGACCCTGATTTCCCATGTCCAGTCCCTGACTGGTGTGTTTGAGTTCTTGCTACTCCAGATTGTTTTTGTTGCACACCATCAGGACCCTTAGGACCATGAGAACTATCTCCATCATCACCATCTCTCCTCCTTTTGACTCCCCTTGATTGATCCTTGCATCCCTCATCCTTATGTCTCCTGGAGGATTCACCTTGCTTCTCCTTTTCCCCCTTTTTGACATCATCATTACTGGTGACAGCCAAAAGGATCTGCTCAAGAACTGTGGAGATATTTGTCTGGGCTGCAATAACTGAATCAACCTTAGTGGTCAAAGCAGAAACTGTAGTTTGAAGAGAGGCTTGAGTGGTAGTGATAGCAGCCAGAGCATCTTTAAAAGCGACCTCTTTGGATAATTGAAGGGAGTGAATTCTGTTAAATCTTGTATTGAGAAGAGAAGTGGTATTATCAACACCAGTGAGCTTTGTTTTAATAAGAGAAATGTCCTGGACCACACTGGATAATTGAGCAGCAACATCAGGCAGCTTAGCTTTAACAGCTCCATCTAAGACTTGATCTTCTTCACCAGGATAGTAACCATGTTCCTGTTGAAAAGATTTTTTCTGAAAAGCTGGAAGCCTCTCAGATTGATGAATTGCCAAAATGCAAGCAAAAGAATCTTTATCTGTTATTCCCCTTTGCTGTGCAGACTCCCAAGATTGGGGAAACACCTGATCAAAATATACAAAGGAGGGTGGAACTGGATCATCATCTTCAGAAGAGCACTCCTCAGCAACAGGCTCAATCTTTGTAATTGGAGGGGTAGACTCTGGTAGTGTAGACTCCGAAACTGCAAACGGGACTATAGACCCTGACTCCTCCTGAGAGTTATCAGAGACTGTAGACTCTGGAAGTCTAGCCCTTATAGGCATGATTAACAGAGGTTCTTCTGACTTCAAATTCGCAGCCTCAGGTGAAATGACAGGGTTTTCCACCATAGCCTCCATGACTCTATCTGCTCTCCTTGCTAGAGAATCCACCAAATGTAGTTGTGGTCTCTGAGTAAATGATTTCTGAGCAGCAAGAGCCTCCTCCTTCTTTCCAATCTGCACAATCAAACAGTGTGAATTTTCATCCATCCCCTGCTCCAACTCATTGGACCAACTTTGTGGAAAATCTTGATCCCAATAAGTAAAGCTAGGTTCAGGATACCCTAATCTCTCATGCTCACAGTGGGGTTGGGCACCCACTTTCTCAAACTCACTCAGGCTCTCTACAGCCTTTTCTACCTCTCCTTTTGCCTGGTCCAGTGCCAGCCTCTCAGATATTTTTTCACTCAATGTGGAGGGTGCACTCAATAATCCTACAGAAGAGGGGTTGAGAGATAAGAGTTGTGCTTCAATACCTGAACCACCTTGATGGAGGGGAACCCCTTCAAATGTCTGAAGGCTAGGGGTTTCCACCAAGGGGTGAGCATCAACAGATCCTGATCCCTTACAAGCATCTTCTCTCTTTTCAGAGTCTGTTGGCTCCAGTATTCTAGTCTCAGGGTCTACTCTAGACTCTGACAGCTTCAGTATGACTTCATTAGAAGCCAGAGTCTGAGTGTTGCCATCTTGGACTGTTTGTGCATGAGACTCCCCCTCAAGGTGGATAGACTCTGACAGAATAAATTGGGAAATTTCTTCATGAGCATCCATCAGAGTCTGTCCTCCCATATCACTGGGGTTCTCATCAGCTGTTTGGTGAGTTGTCAAGGAGGGCCTAACAGCATACTCCCCTGCCCCACTATCACCCAACCTCTGACTAGGTGGTTCTTGTGTGGGTGAGGCAGACTGAGCATCTTTATCACTAGTCACCACTGGTGCACTAGTCCCATCCTCCAACTGCCTTGCACTACCTACTACCTCCTGTTGTTCTTCAAGAATAAATGCATCCAACTTGTGATGAAAGGCCCTGAGATGGATTGCATTGATTGCCTGGGCATCTGTGAGATTGAAGAGGTCCTGCAGTTCCCTTCTTACTTTTTGAAAATAAGTGCCCTTGAATTGATCCAGTCTACTTTGGTAGGTTGGATAGATGTATTTATTGGCAATTGTACCTATATTATGGACAAGATAGTCAGCCACCTGTCTTGACAGAGGTTGAATTTGAGAGATCCATTGAATGGTTGTCCTGTAGGTAACTCCATTATCCCAAATTTCTTCATAGTTAAAAACTGGTTGCTCAATCTCAGTTTCCAACTCAGCAACAGACTCTGATGCTCTCCTTTTGTGGACCTTAAGCTTTTTAGGCTTCTTTGTAATTTGCTGTTCAGAGTCTGGCACACCTAGTGCTTTGAGAACTTCATTTGTCTTGCCTTCTATGAGCCCAACTGCTTGTACTTGTAATGAAGAGTTGAATAGGTAGCTGTATAGATTTTTGACCACATCCTGTGCAGACATTTGTAGCTCCTGTTCCATTCTCTTCCTTAGGGCTTCATAGGTTGTAAGAAAATCCAAGACTTGAGATTTAGTCTGATATTGCCCTGGATCTTCAACTGATTCCACCAAAGGATATAGGAATAGCAGTACCTCATCACTTGGAATAATGATCTCATCAATTAGACTTGAGGCTGCATCCAATGGCATTCCTTCCCAAAATGTTTCATGATCAGAGTCTAAAGGCAGCCTAGACTCTGACTCAACATTAGACTCTGGTTCAGGAGTTTTCTTGCTTTCAGAGTTTGGCTCTGCAGGAGCCTTGGGAGCATCTGTTTCCTGCAAAACAGGGTTAGTAATAATAAGAGGCTTGTGTGTGTGTGCAGAATAAGCCTTCCTCAATCTTCTGTACTTCTGATCAAAGGATTTGTCAGGAGACTCAATTAGAGAATCCTGAGGTGCATTCCTAGGCTTTTCAGAGTTTGTAGCCTTTTTAGAGACTACAGACTTGGCTTGAAGGTTAGAATCAAGTGTATCATGACCTTTTAACAAAGAAAGACCTTCAACAACTTGTTTCTCTAGAGGGTTGAGCTCTTCCTCACTGTGCTCATCTATCAGCCTAGTTTGAATCAATTTTCTCCTCTTTACAACTGGTGCCTGTTGAGAGACACCAGAGGTTGGTTTCTTTTTGGATTTTGGTTTGGAAGATTGTGGAATTGAAGGGGATTGGGTGACTTGGGTAGGTGCAGGGGGACTCTCCATTACTTGTTCCTGCACCATTTCACCACCAAAAAATGAGGCATTGTAGATAGAAGGTTTGTAGGTTGAGAGTTTTACCTGCATTACCTGTGGATAGTGCATGACAGGTAGACTTTTCTTCTTGTCATCAATTCTCTTGATGTCAGAGAATATCCTCCTTTGTTGTTTGTATGCCTGCACACAGCAATCATCTGCCAACTTGGTTGACATATCAGGAATGAAATGGTTGAGGAGAATCATAAGAAATCTATGATAGTAGACTTTCTTCCTCCCCTCTTGCACATTATTTAATTTTGCTCCCATTTGAGTGAGCAACATATCACCAATGTTGATCACTTTGTCAAACAGGAGACTGTGACCAATTTGATAAGTTATAGCAGTAATAGCATCAAAACCACTACACTTACCTGTGAAGCACTTAGCAATTTGATCAAAGAAAAAGGACCATTCTTTCCTTAAGTAAGGCCTAGTTATTTTACTCATGTTATCTAAGCTAGCAGAATAACCTATTGCCTTAAACATGCTTTTAATGTCATCATCAGAAACAGTTTCATCAAAAGGTGTTCTTACAGGCAATTTAAACACAGCATTAAGTACATCGGCAGTTACATCAAATGTAGTGGAGCCAAAGGTAAACATGATTTTACCTGGTTGATCCTGAGAAGGATCAACAACCTGTGCAGAACTCCAAGCCTTTGACACAGCATCCATGTGAATCACTGGTGATGCCTTGAGAATGTAACTGAGCTCAGAGTGCTCCATGAAATCCATCATTGGGAAGTAGTCAGCATCTACTCCTTTCTTATCTCCAAGAGCAGCAACATGATTTGTAGTCATGAAATCAAAGTCCCCAAAAGTGAAAGCAATCGCCTTGGGTCCCCTCAGGACAGTAGAAATGGCAGCCATTGAAGTTGTTGATGTTGAAAGTGATGGAAAAACTTGAAGAAATTAACTAGGGTTCGCAAAAAGCTCTGTGAATATTTTTGCCTTAGAAAATAATTGCAATAAACAAGTGAGTAAATTGTATAAAAAATTTTCTATTTTGTTTGAATTGCATACAATACACACGAGTCTACAGTCTATCTCCAGTCAAAAGATAACTATTACCGCCTATTTCAAGTCAATTGAACCGTTTAAAATCAATCAGAGTCTGCAGGCGCGAATATTGACCGATTCAGAGTCTAGGCGATATTTTTCTCAGAGTCTACAGACTCTCCGAGTCGACAGGCTCTCAGAGTCTACAGACTCGTCAGAGTCTAAGAACTGGACTCTGTCAAGGTAAAGTACCAAACAAAATTTTGCAATTTTAATTAATCATAGTGTGTTAAGCCAGGGACTATAATTAAAGTACATACCTTGCTTCTTGTAATTTTGATCACTTACATATTTAACATACCTAATTCACCTACCAGTCTGAGAAAGGTAGATTCATCAAGTGGTTTTGTCAAAATGTCTGCAATCTGTCTGTCAGTTGGAACATAGTGAAGTGTCACAGTGCCATTTTCAACATGTTCTCTAATGAAGTGATACCTGACATCAATGTGCTTTGTTCTGGAGTGTTGGACTGGATTCTCTGCAATTTTAATAGCACTAGTATTATCACAATACATAGGAATATTTGATAATGTTAGTCCATAATCAAGTAATTGATTTCTCATCCACAGAATTTGAGCACAGCAACTTCCAGCTGCAATGTATTCAGCCTCAGCTGTTGAGGTGGATACTGTTTGTTGTTTCTTGCTAAACCAAGAAATTAATCTGTTGCCAAGAAACTGGCATTGTCCTATTGTGCTTTTCCTGTCTACTTTGCATCCTGCATAGTCAGAATCTGAATAACCAATTAGTGAAAAATCTGACTCTCTAGGATACCAAAGTCCAAGAGTTTGTGCCCCCTTGAGATATCTAAAAATTCTTTTCACAGCTATTAAATGTGATTCTCTAGGGTCAGCTTGAAATCTAGCACACAGACAAGTTGCAAACATTATGTCTGGTCTACTAGCAGTTAAATATAACAATGAGCCAATCATACCTCTGTAGCTAGTGTTGTTAACTTTCTTACCCTTTGGGTCAGAGTCTAGCTTTGTGGCAGTTGACATGGGAGTTTTAGCAGTTGCAGAGTCTTGCATATCAAACTTCTTCAACAGTTCTCTTACATACTTTGTTTGATTGATGAAAATTCCATCATCATTCTGTTTGACTTGAAGCCCCAAAAAGAAGTTTAATTCTCCCATCATGCTCATTTCATAATTTGACTGCATTAGTTGACTAAACTTTTCACAGAGTTTATCATTAGTAGATCCAAATATAATATCATCAACATAAATTTGGACAAGCAAAATATCACCTTTACATTTTCTAATAAAGAGAGTTTTGTCAATAGTACCTCTTGTGAATTCATTTTCCAGAAGAAATTTTGAAAGAGTTTCATACCATGCTCTAGGTGCTTGCTTCAATCCATATAGTGCCTTGTCTAACCTGTAAACATGATCAGGAAACTTTGGATCAACAAATCCTGGTGGTTGCTCCACATAGACTTCTTCTTCCAATTCTCCATTTAAGAAGGCACTTTTCACATCCATCTGATACACCTTGAATTTTGAATGAGCTACAAAGGCAAGAAACATTCTGATAGCTTCCAATCTTGCTACTGGTGCAAAAGTTTCATCATAGTCAATTCCTTCCTCCTGTGAGTATCCTTTTGCAACTAGCCTTGCTTTATTTCTTACTACAGTTCCATTCTCATCAAGTTTGTTTCTGTAAACCCATTTTGCACCAACAACAGATCTATTTCTAGGTCTTGGTACTAGTTTCCACACTTTATTTCTCTCAAATTCATTCAATTCTTCTTGCATTGCAATAATCCATTCAGGGTCTTGCAAGGCTTCCTCAATTTTCTTGGGTTCATTCTTTGAGAGAAAACAGCTATAAAGACATTCATTTTGAGTGGCTGTTCTTGTTTGTACACCACTCTCAGGGTCACCAATTATTAAGTCAGGAGTGTGATCCCTTGTCCATTTTCTAGCTGGTGGAAGATTGGTTCTTCCCCCTAAGTCATTTGCATCTTCTGTATTTGAGTGAAATTCAAATGAAGAGGCTCCCCCTAAATTGCTTGACTCTGACAAGGTTTCAGAGTTGCTTGATCCAGACCCTGATGAGTTAGACTTTGTCTGTCTAGACTCTGTCTGTCTAGACTCTGTCTGGGTAGACCCTGACCTGTTAGACTCTGAATTATTTGGAGTTGAATTTTCTGACTCCCCCTCAGAGTTTGCAGATTCCTGTGTTGGTTCAGGAGTTGTTTGAGGGTCTTCATCCTCTTCTTCTTCATTTATCTCAGAACTTTTTAGATTTTCAAATTCCAGTGTAGTAGACTCTGACTCATCCTGCAATCCTGTAAACTTTTTATCATCAAATGCAACATGAATAGATTCCATAACAATTTTGGTTCTGAGATTAAACACTCTGAATGCTTTTGTGTTTGATGCATATCCAAGAAAAATTGACTCATCTGCCTTGGCTTCAAATTTGCTTAGATTTTCAGGATGTACTTTCAGTACATAACACTTGCATCCAAATATGTGAAAGTGTTTCACACTTGGCTTCTTGTTCTTTATCATTTCATAGGGAGTCTTTCCATGCATGTTTATTAAGGTGCAGTTTTGAGTGAAACATGCTGTATTGACTGCCTCTGCCCAAAAATAGACTGGTAGCTTAGATTCTGCCAGCATTGTTCTGGCAGCTTCTATGAGTGTTCTATTCTTTCTCTCCACAACTCCATTTTGTTGAGGAGTTCCTGGTGCAGAAAATTGTTGAGTAATTCCATTTGATGCACAGTAGTCCTCCATGATTGAATTCTTGAATTCAGTACCATTGTCACTCCTTAGAATTTTAACTGTTTTTGTTGATTTCCTTTCCAGAAAGGTGATATGGTCTTTTATGTGTTGTGGAGCTTCATCCTTTGAATGTAGAAAGAAAACCCATGTGAATCTTGTAAAATCATCTACAATAACAAGAGTATATTTCCTTTTGTTAATTGACATAACATTTACTGGACCAAATAAATCAAGATGCAATATATAAAAGGGTTCAGAAATGGTGTTAATTGTCTTGCTCTTGAAGGATGATTTTCTTTGCTTCCCAAGTTGACATGCTTCACAAAGTCCATCTTGCACAAAATCAACCTGTGGTAATCCTCTTACAAGATTCTGTTTAACCAACTTATTGAGTGTTTTGAAGTTGATGTGTGACAGTTTCTTGTGCCATTTCCAGCTTTCTTCTGTTGAGGCCTTGCTATATAGACATGTGATTTCACTATGTATGCAATCCTCCAAGCTGGCTTCATAAATGTTACCATGCCTAAGTCCTTTGAAAACCACAATGCCTGTTTCTTTGTGAGTCACAAGACACTCTTTGTTGTCAAAGCCAGTATGGTAACCTTTATCTCCAAGTTGACTTATGCTTATTAAATTATGCCTTAAGCCATCAACTAGAGCTACTTGTTCAATGATGACATTCCCAAGTACAAACTTGCCATATCCCAGTGTTTGTCCTTTGTTGCCATCTCCAAAGGATACTTCTGGGCCAGCCATTTCCACAAAGTCTGTAAGCAGGGATTTCTTTCCAGTCATGTGTCCTGAGCATCCACTGTCCAGGATTAGGGTTACATTCTTTACCCTGGTTCCCTGCATACATAAAGCAACTAGTTAGATGTTTTGAGGACTCAAACAGTTTTGGATCCTTTTCTACTAACTTTAGGAGAAGCAGGCTTTACAATTTTCACCTTTGATTTACCTGTCTCTTTTGTTGCCTTAGACTCTGGTGAAGTCTTGACAGTGTCATACCAACTTTTATCAATAGAAGATTTTAGCTCATAAAAATTGTAATACAAGTCATGATAGTCCTTACACATATAGATAGAATGAAATATGCTACCACAGTGATAACATGGTTTCTGTGGTATGTAGTGACTTTTCAGAGTCTGTGAAGGATTAGACTCTGATTTCTTCTCAATCTTTGCTTTACAATCTATAGCCAAATGGTTGTGGTTGCGACATCTATAACACTTCTTTCTAGGAGCATTAGGATCCTTTTGGTAATTGTTTGCCTTATTAATTCCTTCCTTACCATTCCTATTTCTCCTAGTTTTGGTAGACTCTGATAAGTTCTCTAGCCATTCTTTTAATTTTGACTTAGACAAGTACCCTATATTAATATTTTTCTTAGAGTTATTTGCTCCTGTTTCATCTGTCTTTTTGTTAACAACAGGGGGACTAATGACAGATGAGTTTGTGGTTTCAGATTTTTCTTTAGGTGTCACAAACTTAACAGGAACAAATGTACTTTTTTCTTTAGTCTTATTAACTTGGCTAGCTTCTTCACTGTTATCATTCTCAACAATAGGTCTTTTGTCTTGACTCTTGTCATAGCCTAGACCAGCAGTTTGACACACATTTTGATTATTGAGAATTTCTTGAACTTTTCTACCAGAGTCTGTCCAGACTCTAAACTTGAGTCTCTCTTCTTCTAGTTCTTTCTTAACATAGTCATAGGCCTTCAAGATTTCAGTGTAGTTATGACTATGTTTCTCAGAATCCTTTTTGTATTGTTCCATTAATATTAACTCAGACTCTAAATGATCATTCCTTTTAGTCAAGGTCAAATTTTCCTCTCTCAACCTTTCACTTTCACTAGTGAGAGACCTACATGTTGTCATTATTTTATTGACCTCACTTTGCACAGTTTCTATACCATCAGAGTCTAAATTAATTAAGGATTCAGGAGTAAAGATTGATACCTGAGATTTAGGAGATGAGGGTTCTTTGGGAGATTGTGATTTTCTTGAGGAGGATGCCATCAGTGCTAGATTTTCATAATCAATTTCATCCTCTGAGCTTGAATCTGCCCAATCCTTTCCAGTTGATAGAAGTGCTTTTCCTTTTCCTTGACTTTTTGACTTTCTGCATTCACTAGCAAAGTGGCCCAATATTCCACAGTTGAAACATTTGACCTTTGCTTTGTCAAGTTTGATTATTGTACTCTTGCTCTTCTCAACCTTCTCATCTTCCTTCTTGAATGATGGCCTCTTGCTAAATTTTCCAATTCTTTTGTTAAATTTCATTCTTTTGAAATTTTTTGCAAACATAGCCATCATTTGACTTAGGTCAATCTCTTCATCAGAATCAGAGTCTGTGTCAGTAGACTCTGACTCCACAACAGCATTACCATTCTTCCTTGAATCCTTGATTCTAGCTTCTGTGGGTTGTTCCTGTTGTTCTTTCTCAGACTCCAGTAAGAGTGCCACAGATTTTGTCTTCACAGACTTCTTATTCTTCCTCTATTGCATCTCCAAATCATATGTCTTGAGTCTGCCATACAATTCTTCTAGAGTTAGTTCATCCAAATCTCTAGCTTCCCTTATGGCTGTTGTTTTATTGTCCCACTCTTCAGGAAGTGCTCTTAGAAACTTGGTGTTTGTATCTTCAGAATCATAAACCTTACCAAGCATAGCCATCTCATTCAGAAGTTTTGTAAACCTATCATACATCTCAGTGATAGATTCTCCAGATTTAGCTTCAAAATATTCATACTCCTGAATTAGCAAAGACCTTGCATTCTTCTTGACGTCTTTAGTCCCTTGACAGTGCACTTCAAGTTTTGCCCACATCTCCTTAGCAGTGGTGCATGATATAACACAGTTTGTAAGGACAGAATCCAAACTGTTGAAAAGAATGTTTTTGACTTTTGCCTCCTTAAGGACATTCTCCTTGTCCTCTCTTGTCCATTCAGCCTTGGGTTTTCCAATGAAGTGTTCTTCAGTTACTTTACCTTCTTCATTGATTTGAGGCACAAGCTTTAAGGGCACATAGGGTCCTTCATGAATTCTTTCAAGGTAGTCAGGGTCTGTTGCTTCCAGATGGTGCAGCATCTTAACCTTCCAGTGGGTGAACTCGTTTCTTTTAAGCATAGGAATCTTAGAATTGCCATCTTTGTTTCCAGACATCTTTGATCGATTTTATACGTTAGGCTTTGATACCAATTGTTTTCCCAGTTGCACAAGTAGAAGGGGGGGTTGAATACTTGTGTGTCTTTTCTGCCCAATTTAAAATCAAATTAATAACAAACTCAAACACGAAGATATGAATAAGAACTGTTTTGTATTATTGATTTGTGAATACAAAACTCTCCTAGGATGTACACAAACCCTAGCAGCTTCTCTGTGTTTATCACAGCAACTCTCTCTATCTCTATGCTCTCACAAAAATATTACTAAGACAATTATTTTCCCACACTTTTACAATTAGGTTACATAGAGTTTATATAGAGAGCTTCCTATCAACTAATAACAGAAAGATAAATTACAATAGGAATATAATTCCTAATTATTAGTTGACAGTTTCCTTGTAGAATTCTCTTTCTTTCCCATAGCATATCTGTAATTTAAATTATCTTGATATTCGAAGACTTTCCATTCCTCTGATCTTCTGTATAGACTCTGAAATCTTCAGACTCTGATGATCTCCAGACTCTGATTAGATGTAGACTCTGATAGTTCACAAACTCTGATGGTCTATAGACTCTGACCACCTTCCAGACTCTGATCTTCATGTAGACTCTGGTTTCACTTTCTACAGAAATTCTTCTAAGTACAAATAACATGAATGTTGACTATCTAGACTCTGATTATATATTTCAGAGACTAGAAAGACTTATTACAGATAAAGTAATCTAGACCCTGTTCTAGTATTTTGTACATCATCAAATGGATATATTCCTAACACCTTGTTTCTACCAGTTTTATCTATATTATTCCTGAATACCCATTTTATACCAATCAATGATCTATCTTTTGGTTTGGGCACCAGCTTCCACACTTTATTTCTTTCAAATTGATTGAGTTCCTCTTGCATAGCCAATACATAATCAGGATCCTTGAGAGCATCTTCAACTCTTTTAGGTTCTTCTTGAGATAGGAAGATGCTATACAGACACTCATTTTGAGTAGCACTTCTTATTTTGATACCATCTTCTGCATTTCCAATGATTAAATCAAATGGATGACTTTTTGTCCATTTTATTTATGGAGGCAAATTTTGCCTTGATGATGAGGCTTCATGATCATTGGTATTGTACTCAAACTGTTTTGAATTTGAGGATTGATTTTGAAACCCTCCCCTGAAACTGAATCAATGGAATACAATCTTGTCAGGATTGTGAAGACTTTCAAAGGAACACAGTCTTCAAGAAGAAGATCAAGACAAAGACTTTTTCAGAATAAAATAAAGTTCAAAGAAGAATGTGAAAAGAAGCTACATTCTATTTTAGTGTAAACCTTGTAAAATGTATTTTATACATTTATGAGTCGATAGAAAAATAGAAGTAGAAATGAACTACTATAGATAGTTTAGCTGTTCATTGTAGCAATGTGTAGAAGTTGGCAATCTAGAAAAGCACAATAGAAAGATAGAGAACATTTGTAGTGCTTTTCTAATTAGTTCGATTTTCATTTTGTAAGCAGCTTGGTTTTAAGACCAAGCTTCATTGAAAGAAAAATATTAACTAGTGGAAAACCAACCCCTAGTAATTTTAAAAGATTTTTTTTCAATCATCTTAATTTTAGTATTCTGTTCTACTTCTTCATTTCAACAATCTAAACACTCAAACACCTTTATATACAAACTTTAAATCCGCAAGAATTGCTAATAATTCTTAAGTTTGTATTCAACCCCCCTTCTACAAACTTCTACTGAAGGGAAATAACACTTCAACCGTTACAATTCTGTTTGCAGCCAACTTCATGAATTTGACAATATCATGCACAAATTCTATACAATATTAAGTCCTTTTCCTTGAAGAGTAATCTGCTTCATGGCCTTTGATGGCCTCACTAGTATAAAACTTGTAGGTTTCTTGAATTTTGTCTTAGATTCAGAATTAAAATTAACTTGTCGACAAGGTTTAAGCTTTGAGATATGATTCTTCTTAAGGTCCTTCCTTATCACTCCATGACTAGTCACTTTCACAAATTTTCTTAGTGGAGATTTCATTGAGATTGGCTTTGATGCTTGGACACTAGAAGTAGTTTCAGAAGCCATGAATGTTTCTTTAGGATCAATTAAGTTATTGCCCTGAGATTTAGTAAGTGTACTAACAGGATTATCCTTGGCTTGCTACTTCTGTCCATCTTTCTTTGTAGTCTTCTTCTCCTTGCTTTCTCTTTCCTTTTTCATCTTTTCATCTTCCTTCTTATTCTTTTCATTGTCATCCTTATTACTCCTAGAAGTTATTCTACCCCGTTTCTTTCTTTTCTCCTCCTCCTCATCATCTTCTTTCTTCTTTCCAGCTAATTCCTCATGAGCAAAGTCAACTACTTCATTGTTGATATATCTTCTCAGTACTCTAATGATTTATTTGTCATCTTCTCTTAGAATAAGCTTCTTTTATAGGAGCTCAACAAGATTTATGATTTGATTTTTGTTGTGCTTGTGGAGATGTTGTGGAATTCTAAAATGAGTTAGTGTCTTTTGAGAAGTAAGGTATAAAAACCCATTTGGATTGTAATAAGCTTCTGAAAGAGTGCCTGGCATTATGTCTTTGATCATCTACTTGAACTCATCATCCTCTTTAGTTACACATGCAACATTTTTAAGCAAGCATTCCAGTCCTGTATATGATAGATACTTCAAAGAGCTTACAGAAAGATGATAATAGCCGATTTCCATATACACTATTGTCTCTTTAATTTCTTTGCCATTTACCAAAATTTTGACTCCTCTTACATTCAGAAACAACTCTGCAACAACTTCCTATACCCCCAATGATTGTTCTTGACAGTTGCCTTGATTGCTCTAAGATTTAGGAAAAAATCAGCATCATTCAGTGGCTTTCTTGCTTCAGCTCTCAGAATCTCCATGACATTGCCTTATGGCTTTAATTTCATTTCTACTACTCCCCCTACCATCCATCTCCCCCTTAGACTTGGGATCTTGACTTGACAAGAATGAAGAGTGTGCTGACCTTGTCAGGATTGCCATTTAAACTGTTGGAGCAAAACTTGTTGGAGTCATAGTTGAAAGAAGTGCCTGAATGTCAATTGAGCAGTGATTAAGCTGAGTTGAACTCTAATTTGAAGAATTAGTAACTACGGCTTGCTTAATCTGTTTGTGTCTTCTATATCCAACATAACCCACATTTATCATCTTATAAATGCATTCCTCCCAGGCATTTACTTTCATTCCTTATTCTCAACACTAAAGCTTAACCATTGTTACCACACTAACTTATATTTATTATCTTGGTATCTCTCTTATTCTTCTAAGATGGATCCCTCATCTTCTTCTAACCACAAGAACCTTAAAAGGAAACAGAAACAAGCCTCTCCCACACCCCAGTTTGTAAGCAACTCAGCCACCACTAAATATCTCTACCTTAAACATAACTCAACCTGGTTCACTCATCAACATCCCTATATGATCTGAAGTAAAGACCATGTTTGGTCAATACAAGTGGGATCCTCTTATCTTTTTAAAGAGTAAGAAAATCTATTCCAACCTAGTTGGAGAATTTTACTGCAATATGGGTATTGGCAAGGGATTGAATGGTGTTCTCTTTCTCACCTCGGTGGTTGACAGTAAGCCTATACTATTAGATTATTTGTTGGTAAGCAAACCACTTAACTTCAATCCAATTGTCAACTCCTTGCTCACCACGGATATCTCTAAGGATTTTGTGGTTAATGTTCGAGAGTATTGTCTCTTTATTGCCACATTTACGGATGAGCAGTTGAATGATCTCTTGTTTAAACACAATCTTCTTATTTCGAACTCACACTTTACACCCACCTATTAGTTGCTCTCATATATCATGCGTGCCAATGTGTTTCCAAAACAAAATAATAATGATTTGTTTGATTTTATGGATCTAAAATTGATGTACTTGTTTTCAATAAATCGCATCTATTTTAGTGCCTCATATATGATCATCATGTCCATGATAGAGGCTTCTAGAGCTGGGTTTATGCCCTACGGGCTACTATTGAGTACGATTTTTTAGGCTTGTGGAATTAATCTGTAAAAGTATCTTGGTAAGGCTGTTGACATTTTCATCTCTTACAAAATGATGAAATTTTGGGTCCCCCTATCGGATTATATTCCTTCTGAGTGCATCTTTGTTGGTATGTTCCGTGGGGTTTGTGATCTTGGAATGTTGTCCCATAAGTTGTACTCTCTCACTGAGGAAATTGCTCCTCAAAATTGAGGTAGAATCGACCAAACATTGCTCTACCCAGTTAGAATAAAGAATTGATTTCCTTATGACGTTGATCCAAACTGCCGCCATAAAAGCTGAAACTGTGGAAAAGAGTTTCAATCATTGGCTTCATGGGCATGTGGGCATGGCTACAGATCACAATTGTTTTGATTTTGGAGAGGTACAAAATCCCCAAAATGATCATGTGTTGCCTAGGATGAGCTCTCCCCACATGACCACATTACTTAGTGGACTTGGCTCAATTTCCTAGATCATGTGCCTGATGTTTCATCTCTCTTTGCCCATTTTTATGTTAAGTGTGTGTTGGTTGGTTGGTTGGATTCTCTATTTTATGTTGTGTTGACTCCATTTTTTGACTATCACTCATCCATTTCGGTTGTGCATTGTTATAGTGCTTTTGCTAGCTCTTGTCTACATTATCCAAGGTTTATTAACCAGTCTATTGGTTTGTCCAACTTTAAATCAATTTACTGATTTATTAGAAAATTTAATTTTCAGTTTTTACACCCTTTCCCTTTCCTGGTTTATTATGTAGCATTCAGGATTTCCTTATTCCGTTTAAAGTTATATAATTAAGCTTGTTGGAACTATGGCATTTTATATGCCCTTTAATGTAAATTAGCTTTATTATATCTCTTGTCATTTACATTCTGTCCTTGTACTTAAATTTTGAAATATATATTCATATATATATCGACTAAACATGGGTATGCAGAATTTTTTATAGGTGGTATAAAAGGAAACATAGAAATGACAAAGAAGGAAATTAGAAAAGGAAATAAAAAAGGGAAACATAAGTTTTTAAACAAAAAGAAAAAGGAAAATTCGAAATAAAAAAATAAAAAAGGGAATATTTCGAATTAAAAAGAGCAGACAAAAATGGAAGAATAAAATCCAACTGGCCCCACATGTTTTCTCCTGGAAAATCAACTAATGCATGCATATGAGGAAATAAATTGGAATAACGACAAAAATACAATTTTTAAAGTATAAATCAGATTTTGTCTCAAGCCAACTAAAAATTAACTTTTTGGTTCCCCAAATTGTAAGTCAACTACACCCTTTATATGCATTCTTCTTCTACTTTTTGATGTAATGTCAAAAAGGGGAAGATAAAATTTATAAAAATATGTGTGTTAATTAATGTATTTAACGAGAAGAGAAAAACGTGGTTTTTAAAATTTATTCTCTTCTTTTTCAAAAACTCATGCATACACTAAGGGAAAGCTTTAGGAGTATCCTATAAACCTTGTAACTCCTATACACATATTTTAAAATTTTCTAATATTTTGACAAACATCAAAAAGGGAAAGATTGATGAAATGATGTTGTTCTTTTCATATTTTCTAATCTTTTTAGTATTTTAATGGTTGTCTAACATTATTAAATTTAAATAGAATTTAGGAAGTAACTAAATCACTTAGTAAACTCCCATAGGATTATTCGAGTGATCCTTTCGAGAGTTCAATGTTAGTTTCTACAAGTGATTATTTTCCTAAAACTTCTATTTTTAAAGTGCAAAAAGTTCGAAAAAGAAATATTGTGTTGTGGTACTTTTTAGAAGACTATTGCTATATAGATAAGGCAAAGTAAAGATTTTTCTGTACTTTAAAATATAAATATTTTTCCGAATAATATTGTTTATTGAGATAAGTTATTTCCTAAAGGGACAACCAGAATGAAAAATCATCTATCTCATTGAAAATATTATTTGTGTACTTTTTGTCTTTGTCTAATATTTAAAATATAATTTTTCTTTCTGTGTTCCATTTTATCTTTTATTCGGAGAAAAATATTTTAAATACACTAGTATTACGTGTTACATATATTTAATTTAGATCCAAGACATAACTTTATCGTATTTTGATCTCAATAAATACTTTCAATTGTTAGAATGACTTGAAACTTTAAATTGCTCATTAAAATAATGTAAAATAATATTATATTTTTTCTCATAATTTTCTGAGAACTTTTATTTTCGAGACAGTTCATGTAGTTCGTATTTTATTCATTTTTCAGGAAAATATTTCAAAAAATATATTTTCAGATAGAATATTATTTATAATATTTCCAGAAAAATAAATATATTATTTTCATATTGATTGTATTTATTAATGAATTTTTGTGTTACGTGCTTATTATTATTTGTTACGTGTTTATTTGATTAATACGAAACAATAAGCACTAGTTGACTTGGTCCAACCCAAAAAGCCCCTTCCCCCAAAACACTTCAGATTTCCCCCCCCCCCCCCAAGGAATTTAAAATTTGCCCCCACCAATTCAATCAAAATTTGGGAGCATCAATCATAACCACTCATTCCAAGTCAATCCCCACCACTCATTCCCCCCAACTTTCCTTATAAATACAACCCCCCACCTCAACATTTTCCTACACCAAGAAAGCCAAAACACTTCTCAGTTTATAAAATAATGATACTCCCTTATAGATCTATAAGGGAGTATCATTATTTTATGGAAGTATTCTCTCCTCCTTTTCTCTAGATTCTCTCTCTAGAATACTTCTCTCTTATAACTTCTTTTGTTCTAACTTTCAAGTTCTTCAACAAAAGGTTATAATTTCTAAACTCGCTTTCCATCTTTGGTTTCTCTTATACACCAAGCTTAAACATCTTAGTTCATCACCATTAAAACTCGTTTGCCGTAAAAAAAGGAAGAAAATATCGTTTTCGATTTTTCCTACCAAATTCCGACGAGTTTTTCCGCCAAACGTTTAAGATTATTTTTAGCTCTTTTTGTTGGTGTAATAAAAAGTAAATCTTTTTGGCTTAAAAGTCTTTAGATTTGGCCCAAGTTTTGAGTACATATATTTTATAAAGATACAATATCTTATCAAACACATTTGGTTTTTAACAAACCCATTTTGTTAAGATATATTAGATCTACAAGAAAGATTCAAAACTAAGAATTTCTAGATTGATGCTCTCTTTCTAATAAGGATCCATCTAGCCCTCTAGTAGCCTAGAATATTTGTCCACTTTTGTATTGCAAAAATCCGGCCACATTGATATTTACGGTCGAAACTCCGCTAAGTTTTTCCGGAAAGCTTTTAGAAACTTTTTGGAAAACAAAAAGGGCTTCAACTATCCATCTTGTTCTCTTGAATATTTGACCATTTTGATAAAAGAAAAATCTAATCTTCGTGATTTTTCTGATCAAAATTGCGGTGAATTATTCCAACGAACTTGTGGTAACCTTTGCCTATTAATTACAGAGAATCTCTTAAGGCTTTGTATTCGCGCTTTAATCAGCCAAGTGCTTTTACATTTCATATCCGGCAATCAAAGTGGCTAAAAAGGAAGTTTAAATTTAGACTTGCACTCTCTAGTGTTTAGTTTAATATTACTCTTTTTACTTCATTTCGGTGTTCAATCTTTTTCTTACACGTATACTTTTTAGTAGTTTGTGTAAAAAGATCCTAAACTTATATTCTAGATTTGGATTAAATTCAAACAAGCTCTTTATCGTTGGCTTTGAGTCACTATAATCTTGGCTTGAATTTTATCCGTGCATAACGTGTTCTATTTTGAACGAGTTCTAGATCAAAGCTTAACAAGCATATTGATAACCTTCAAAGTCTCCGAAGTGAAAGTATTTTAAGATTAACGTTTAACTATCTAGCAAAATGAGCGGTTATTAATATTCACATTGTTTAGCACGAAACTGTTAAGAGTGACTAGGGTTTTTAATATATTCATATAGAATATATTATAACATTTCGGTACTACTTATACTTAACGTAACCACTTCCGTACAGATTGAGATATCCTTGACTCAAGAAGTTGTACTTCAGTAATTACTAATATATATATATATATATATATATATATTAGGCCATTTAAATTATATTTGGCCATATATATATTAGGCCATTTAAATTATATTTGGTCATATATATTAATAATATAATTTTCACTTAATTGCTTTAAATATAACTTGTGTGAATTGTTGCATTAATATTCTTATTTGTTAGACTTGTTAGAATATTATTGTTGCATCGGTCTAGAACTATAACATTCTAGACAAAAACTCTTTCTTTGTTTGAAAGATGATTTTTGTAGATATTGTATTCTACCCTAACGTGAGGTGAAGTGACGTGAGGTGATCCTTGTTCTAAGACCCAAGCCTTAGGTATTTTAATGGGGAGTTAGTTGCCTTTGCGCCATGAGGAAAATCAAAGACCCAAGACCCGATCTAAGATCCAAGACCGTAATTTGTTAGAAGTGCAAATACTACACCAAGGGCTACAACGGCTTTGAGAATATATCGGAGAGTTATTTTCTGAGACAAGTTTTGTAGGGTTTTGTAGATTTATTTTGAGAAAGTAACGGGGAGTTACGTTTCAAGATAAATAATTGTATGTTGTAAAGACTTCTCCACCTATGCTAATGAGTGTGTTTAAGTAACAAAATCTCGAGACTGGGGAGGTGCTCGGGGACTGGACTAAGGAGGCTTATATATTTAGTTAACAATATATAAATAGTCCTAACCAGGATAAAAATCCTCATGTGATATTCTCTTTTCCTTAGTCTTTACTTTCCGCACTTAAATATTGGTGTTGGTCTCTGATATTGTAGAAGGGGGTTGAATACAATATCAATATTTAATCACGGAATTTCGAATTTAAAAATAATATTTTAATTTCCCAAAGATTCTATTTTCCTAGACTTTCTTTCCTTTCAGACTGAGCTTTCTCCTTGACTAGAGCTTTTAGTTTCTCAGTTTTAGCATTGTTTACCTTGATATCTTCTTTCAATTTCCTCATGGCCTCTTCATAGGTAGGATTAGACTCTTTCTCTTTAGGAAACAAGAATTCTTCGTCAAAGGCACTTTCTTCTTCAGCTCTGCAGTAGTCAGGATTGAACGTGTCATCTTGAGCACTATCATCAATAAATTGATCTTCAAGAAAGTATTGGTCTTCTTGAGTATTTGACTCAAATAGATCTTGATCTTCTGTATATAGCTTTGCTTTGCCTTTTTCTTTCATAGCTCCTTCTCCTTTAGCTACACTTACTTTCTCCCTTTCTTTCTCCCCCTTAGTTGCGGTATCCTCTACAGATTTAGAAGCTTCAAATGATTTGACAAGTTTTTCCATGGTCAGATAGACCTACTTCATCCCCTCATTCAAATGAATCATACCTTCATCCAGCTTTTTAAAGCGTTTAGAGGAGATTTCTTCATTTTCAATTATTCTCTGAGTCAAGCTTCTTTCCACATCATCAATTCTTTCATTTATAGAGCTTATCTCCTTCATATCTTCAGCAATCAGACTTTGTACCTGTTGGATATATTTTGTTTTGAGGAGAATGCTTGACTTGACATCATCAACATCTTTACGCATGATTGTCAACTATTCTGTTACAGAGGCATATGTAAATTTAGATTCTACTTGCGCTTTTACTTTACCAACTCAGCCTGAAAACATGCATTTTCTTCTTGAGAGCTTCCATTTTTTATAAAAGTACATTGTATGTGGGTGAGCTCAACTCACTTGCACTCTTGTTTATTTCACTATTACTATGTGCATGTGTATTGCTCGGTGTTTGTCTCACTTCACTCGTGTTTTGCTCCTGTCCAGATTCCTTTGCTGTACCTGTATATACTATTATAGCAGTTGAAGAGTCGAAATGCTCTTCTAAACCCTGTGAAGGCATGTCCACAACAAGATTATCTTGAAGTGGCTCTGCTACTAACATAGCTACTCTGTGCATGGAGCCTCAACTCCCTCGAAAGAGTGGTTGCCTCTCACCTGACTTGTGGATGGGAGAACTTCCTGTTCAGGAACTGGATATGAGAAATCCAAGGGGGTCACCACATTAGACAATGTAATGTGTGGCTTGTTAGAGTCTGTGGCGCCCCTCAAACCCTGTAAGGACACTTGATATTTTATAGCATCGAAAATATTTTATTCCACTGAGAAGGTGGTATCTAACAGATTTGTACCCAAAACATTTTCTTCAGTTACTATGCCCTCCTCACTGTGTGTTTCTGAAAGTGGAGGTCCTGCTAGAGTGAGCACTAGTAGTGTGTGTGACTCATAACAGGATGCCGCAGCCGGACGACGAATGTCAATAGATCCATCCGGTTGATCGAGTGTGTCCAGAGACTGTTGTATTGCCACTTCAAAGTCCAAATCCCGTTGGGAGAGTAAGGATGGGTCTGCAGTTGTCTCAGGTTCATTTCTCGTTCTTTTTGAAGGTGGAGACAGAGCTATAGGTTCACTTACTGAAATATCTTGACCTCTTCCTCTAACTTTCCAAACAGGTTTCTTCCTTTTTCTGGCTTAACTCAAAGAAGTTGTAGAAGAAGAAACTGTTTGTGGTTCTAACTCAGGTTGGGATTGAACCTGTGTGTTTTCAGGTTTATATCCAAAATTCTGAAGTGTAAGACCATAATCATAGTCTGCCACAATTATATTTAAAGGTACACTAGATATATTTAAAGGTAAGAAATTAGAAGCTAAGCTATTAGATATTACTTGTTGTACTTGTGCCTCTTGTTCTACCTGATGATCAGCTTCTAACAGTAGCTATGCAGTATGATCAATTTCCATTAACAATTGTTCTTGAGTTTGCTCTAGCTCTTGCTGAAGCTGTTGAACCTGTGCAAGATTTATAATCTGATCTAGGATCACACCCATATATTGAGTCCTCACAATTGGTACTTGTGGGACCTTGTCTTTATTCCTCAGCCTTGTAAAATGATTTTTCTGAGAAGTGGGAAATATTTCTACTCGGCTGTTCTGGAACAATGATTTATCAATGCCTGAAATAAGATCATTCATAATTAGCATTAATAACCTTGGATAATAATATAAGACATTTTGTTTCCTGCTTTCTGGCGTCCCCATCTTCCTTATGATTTCAGTTAAAATCAACTTTCCAAAATTAATTCTCCTATTATGGGCCACATAATACCCAATATTTTGTAGAAGCGAAGAGATGCTGTTGAAGTTCCTCTTCATTGTAGGGGCAAACACTTTATCCAGTGTGTCAAAAAAATAATCTCATTCACTAATTGACTTTGATTTAGACATCTTCACGAGGTTAATATCATCTTGATACAGAATTGCTTGGAAGAATTTAAATATTTATGGAATAGTTGGAAGATCGTCATGATTCTCCGTCGGGAATCCTAAAATTTTATTCACATCATCTTCAGTTACCATGTACTCATTTTCTCCAATTTTGAACGAAAATTGTACTCTAGCTGCATTGTCCTATTCCTTGCACTCGTGTACAGAGCCCGAAGTGCATCAACTTGTAGTGGGGTATCCAATATAATTGCGATCCTCACTAGTGAATGTTCATTCATAAAAATGTTCCATGGTTGAACCCTCTCAACTAAAAAGTTCACAGGGTTAAAATAACCTACGAAATTGGTCTTGACAATTTCACAAACTCCAGCCATTTTAAAACTTTTAATATAATTTTTATGATTAAAATTTTTAATTAAATTATAAGAAATTTTCAAGCTATCAAACCCCTAATTAAATCTAATTCAAGCACAAAATTTGAAATAATGGCCCAAAAAGTCAAAACCCTAATAGCAAATAACTTTCCAAATCAGTTTTAAACACACAAACACTCTAGAATTAGTCCCCTAACCAGTTTAATCACCCAATCAAACTTAATTCTTGATTATGTCCAAACTAGTCCGATAATTACAAAAAAGGGGTAGAGTTCCTCTTTGTTTTTGGTCGATTTAACACAAACTAGCAAGTGTAAACACTTGTAAGACAAATCAAGCAACTACAACAATTGTAAAGATCGAAAAACAAAAGGTTTTGAAAAAGTTTGTTCGTGCATGCGTGTATAGCTGTGTATGTATAGGATATATCACCGGTATGACTTTTAAAAACTAAAACCAATATGAATTTTAATAAAACTAAAAATAAGTAATATTGGGTATGACTTTTGTTTAAAAAGTCGGTATGACTTTTTAAATAAAAGTCAGTATGACTTTTTCATAAATAAACCTCAATATGCCCTTTTATAAATAGACTCAGTATACTAATTTAAAAGCTAGGTATGCCTTTTTTTAAAAATAAAAATTCATGCCGATTTTCTAAATAAAATGTCATGCTGAATATATTTAAAAACAAAGTCATGCTGAGTTTTTATTAAATAAAAAGTCATGCTGAATATACAGAATATAACATAAAATAAGATATAAATATAAACAAACAACTATATCTATATATATATTATTACTAATTGTTTCCAAATTTTGGAAATAAAATAATGAAAATTTATTCAAATTTTAGATTATTTAATAATAATAAAATAAATATTAACAAGCAATTATTAAGACAATAATTTACATATTACTAAATTATTAAAGACATATAATAATTCTTTGTATTATTAAATGTTCTAATTAATTTAGGAATTAAATTAATTCAAACTTGAATTAATTTAATGAATAAATTAATTAATTAATTAATAACATGATAATTATTAATGTGTAATAATAATTAGAAAAAATGAGTACTTATGCTATAATTGAAATAATTATATATTAAGAGTATTAAATTATTCTCAAGATAATTTATTCAAATATTCATAAGCCCTAGGATATTGTTGATTTGAATTTCATAAATTCTTTAAATATTAACATTTAATATCTATGAATTCAAATCAACTCCTAGCTATCAAAAGTTAGCCATTGGTTAACATCCCTAGTTCACTAACCAACTTAGAAAAAGTGGATTTATCAAGTGATTTTGTGAAGATGTCGACTATTTGATCTTCTGCGGGTACAAAATGTAACACCACAGTTCCGTTCATGACATGCTCTCTGATGAAATGATACCTTATGTTAATTTTCTTGGTACGAGAGTGTTGTACAGGATTGTTGGAGATGGCTATAGTACTTGTGTTCTCACAGAAAATTGTAATTTTGTTCAGCGCAAGTCCATAGTCATTTAGCTGATTCCTTATCTACAAGATCTGTGCACAACAGCTTCCTGCCGCAATGTATTCTGCTTCGGCTGTCGAGGTAGACATTGAGTGCTATTTCTTGCTATACCAGGAAATCAACCTTCGTCCTAGAAACTGATAGCTTCCAGAAGTGTTATTTCTGTCCATCCCGCATCCTGCATAATTTGAGTCTGTATAGCCTATTAATTTAAATCTGTATCTTTAGAGTACCAAATTCCAAGATTTGATGTACCCTTCATATATCTAAATATTTTTTTAGCAGCTATAAGATGAGATTCCTTAGGATCAGATTGAAATCTTACACATAAGCATGTTGCAAATATTATGTTAGGTCTACTTGCAGTTAAATATAATAATGAGCCTATCATATCTCTGTAGCTTTTGATATCGACCTTTTTACCAGTTTCATCTTTGTCAAGCTTTGTGGATGTTTGCATTGGGGGTTTTGCCGGTGATGAATCTTCTAGACTATAGTTTCTCAAAAGATCCATTACGTACTTTTATTGGCAAATAAAAATCCCATCTTCCTTTTGCTTCACTTGCAGTTCAAGGAAGAATGACAGCTCACCCATCATGCTCATTTCATACCTACTCTGCATTAACTTAGCAAATCTCATGTCATCGATACTTGCTTGAGTCCATAGAGGGCTTTGAATAGAAAATATACAAAATCAGCAAACTCTAGATTTTCAATGCCGGGGGCTGCTCCACATATACATCATCTTCTAGCTCTTCATTCAAAAATGCACTCTTCACATCCATTTGATAAACTTTGAAATTGGAATATACTGCGAATGCTAAAAATATTCCGATTACTTCAAGTATTGGAACTGGTGCGTAGGTCTTATGAAAGTCAATTCCTTCTTCTTGGGAGTAACCCTTTGCCACCAGTCTGGCCTTGTTCCTTGTAACAATGTCAACACCGTCTAATTTGTTCATGTATACCCATTTGGTGTCAATCATAGATCTGTCTCTTGGCTTGGGTACTAGTGTCCATATTTCTTGTCTCTCAAATTGATTGAGCTCTTCTTGTATGGCAAGAACCCAATCTGGTTCAGTTAGTGCATCTTCAATTTTCTTTGGTTCTTCTTGAGATACAAAAACTGAAAATAGAAATTTATTTGAAGTTGCACTTCTAGTTCTAACTCTAACATCTGGATCACCGATGATCAATTCAAAAGGATAATATCTGCTCCATATCATTTCCCTAGGTAGGTTTGATCTTGATGATTCACATTGATATTCATTGTGATGTTGTGTTCTACTAGTAGATCCATCATCTCCCCCTGAGTCGCTGCCAAGATGACTTGATCCACCACTGATTTTAGTAGAATCTCCAGTGTTTCCATTCTTTTCACCATTATTACCTGGATCATTATCATCATTATTATCATTATCATGTCCTGTTGGAGCCTTAGTTTCTTCATCGTCATCAGAATGTGAGTCTGGATAGTTATCAAATTTTAATGACTCAGAAGGATCTTCAGTTTCGATACTTGGGAGTTTAGTGTCATTAAAAGTAACATTGACACTTTCTTTCACTTGGTGCTGATCAATTATGTACACACTATATGCTCTTCTAGAATAACCGATAAAAATAACTTCGTGTGCCTTGGCCTCGAACTTTCCATGATGTTCATCTCCATCTTTCAACACATAACATTTGGCTCAAAATATATGAAAGTACTTGAGTGCTGGTTTCTTGCCAGCCAATAATTTATAAGGAGTTTTTATGTGATCTTTATTGATTAGAGTTCGATTATGGGTGTAACATGTTGTATTTACTGCTCCAGCCCAGAAGTAGATAGGTAACCTTGATTCACTTAACATTGTTCTTGCAGCTTCAATTAGGGTTCGATTCTTCCTTTCTACAACTCCATTCTGTTACGGAGTTCTTGGTACAGAGTATTGTCTTGTTATCCCCTTGTCTGAGCAAAAGTCATTCAAAACTTCACTCTTGAATTCTGTTCCATTGTCTGACTGATTGCCTGGACAACTAATTTTAAATCTAACTCAATTAGGTTTACATGATCAATCACCAATTATGGAGTTTCATCCTTAGAGTTCAAGAATAAAACCCATATGTATTTTGTGAAGTCATCTACAATCACTAAGGTATATATTTTCCTTGACATAGACATTATATTAATTAGACCAAATAAATCCATATGTAGCAGTTGCAGTGGTTCAGTAATGTTCGTAGTGTCTGTGCCTTTGTGAGTTGCTCTCTTTTACTTTTCTTTCTAACATGCTTCACACAATCCTTCTTATGTAAATTCTATTGGAAACAGTCCTCTCACCAAATCCCTCTTGACTAGAGAGTTCATTATTTTAGAATTTAAGTATGAGAGTTTCTTGTGCCATTGCCAACTTTCTTCTGATGAAGCCATTGAGTAGAAACAATTTGCTTCATCTTCAGTTCCTGAGTTGAGTTCGGCTACGTACAAGTTTCCTTTCCTTACTCCACGTAAGGCTCGTTTGTCATCTTTAGAATGACCTATTAAACACTTTTCTTTGATAAAGTTTACTTTGTATCCTTTATCACAGAAATGGCTGACACTGAGTAGATTGTGCTTAAGTTCTTCCACTAAAGAGACATTCTCAATGATAACATTACCAGTATTTAACTTGTCATATCCCGTAGTCATTCCTTTACGATATCTCCAAAGGTGACGATTGTGCCAACTCTTTCAACCATGTCTGATAGTAGGGCTCTATCTCCGGTCATATGCCTTGAAGATCCGCTGTCCAGGATCCATACAACCTGGTTTACCTGTCTAACTCCCTGCAAACATCAAATAGATTAATTCATCTTCGGAGCCTAAAATTGATTGGGCCTGGCATACTTAAAGAATTGACCTTTGTCAGCTTTGACAACAGATCCTTTTCGAACAGTAACATCATCTACCTTTACTGTACATACATTCCTATAAACAGTTTTAACAACTTTCTGTTTAGACTTTGGAACATATGTTTCCTTCTTCTGTAGTGAAGGAATCACAGTCTTGGATTTCGTAAATTTATTATTGTTGTGTTGTCTAGGTGTCATGTTGTCTTTCTTAGTAACTATGCTTTTGAAATAGGCAGTCATAGAATCAAAAGCACACAATGTTGTCTTTCTTAGTAAACATTCTTTTGAAATTGGTAGTCATAGAATTAAAAGCACACAACATATAATTTACAACACGACATGGTTTATGGCATACATCAATAACATGCATGTTATTCAAAGAAGTAGGTGTCTTAACAGATTCTACTTCAACTATATCAGCAGTTTTAAAGTTCTTAGTAGAATGATATCTGTTGTTACTATTCCTACTATTGACAAACCTATTAGGTCTTTTTATACCATGATTGGCGGAACCAGAAGTTCCCATATCTTTCGTTAGTATCTTGGGTGCACATTTCTCTTGTTGGACATTAACTCCTTGTATTTCCCTAGCTTGTTGCTCTCTTTTCTTTTCTTCCTCGAGGTCCTCTAAATTCATTTCGTAAGAAATTAATATAGAGCTCTCAACGATTGGTTCTGCTACAGGGGTTATGAAAAGAGGTTTAGGTGTGTCCTTAATAACATGTGGAATACCCCTCTCTTCAGCACTTTTTCTGAACGGGATGATGTTGCTTGCCTTTTCTACAGATTGATTGTACTCAGAGCCTATTCCAACTTTACATTTTATTTCTTGTTGGTCAATTAGGTCTTTTACAATGTAAGAGGAATTCTTATAGGCTAGACACTTCTTCTGTCCTTCCACTATATGATTTCTGAGATAAGTTTCAACTTTAACATAACAACTGAATTTATTCACCTGAAAAGCTAAGTCCTCAGTCTGTTTGTCATTTCTGGTTTTTAACAATTTTAAAACATCATTCTCATCAGTTAAGGCTTTATTTTTTAGAAATAGTTTCTTAACTCTATCTCTTGTATCATCTAGTTCTTTACTAGCAATTTAAACATTTTAGGGCATGAATGATCTACCTCTTTTCCTCCTCGTCGAGTTGGAGACAGTGATTCTTTAGATGAAGCCATAAGAGAAAGATTTCCCATCTCTTCTTCATCATCGTTGTCTGAATCATCCCAGCTTTTGTCATCTGCTAGATAAGGCTTTCCCTGATGCTTTTTCACAAGTGCATCATACTTTTCTTTGAGCTCTTCATAAGACTCTCTCTTTTTCCTTGCTTCATCTTCTTGCATTCAGTTGCAAAGTGGCCTAGTTCATTTCAGTTGAAACAACGAAACTTGCTTCTATCAACTAAGCCGATCTTGTAACCGCTTCTTAATACAGTTGTAAAAGAACCTCCTCTCTGGAACCTTCCAAAATTAGGTTTAACTTTGTAGAAAGAGTTCCTTCAAAATCTCATGTTGTCAAACCTCCTGATAACCAAAGCTAGAGATTCATCTTCCAGCTGATACAGTTCTTCCAAAGAGTAGAACTCACCATCTTCCTAGTTATCTGAAGTATGTCCAAATTCTGGAACCACATACTCCTTTGAACTATTTGGAGGTACAATAACCTTCATTTTCTTCTTCTCTAGTGCTTCCATTGTCAGTGCTTTAGAGGAACTCAGAACCTTACCTCTGCCATATGTTTCTCTGGTCTGGATCTGTTCCAATTCATAGGTCTTCAAAACTCCATGGATTCTTTCTAGGGTTTCTTCTTTCATGTCCCTAGACTCCTGGATAGCTACGATCCTATGTTCCAGATGCTCTGACAAGGTTAGAAAAAAATTCATGTTGACCTCCTGGTTCTGGTAATATTTCCCATTGAGGTTGAGCTCGTTTATCGGTTTATTCAATCTCTGAAACACCTCAGAGATACCCTCACCAGGGTTGGATCTAAACTGCTGAGGTCAGGATCTCCAGTCTATTCTCTTTGACTTCGTCAGTGCCTTCGTTTCTTGGCGTTCTTACAACTGACTACGTAATTGTATATAACGTAATCTAGGGATTCTATCAATATGAGTTCGAGATTGTTATCCAGGGATACAACTTCCTTTTCTTCATCCGTGTAAATAGCCAAAATTTTCGAAAATTGTCTATGAGGAATTACGACCCCATTTACCTCGTGCTCGAGAATAACTGTTATTAAAAGTTCAATGTCGTTGGTCAGAATTAATGCATACTTGGGATTGACAATCCCAAAGAATAATAGCATCTTATGCTTTCACAAGTTGTAGTGATCTTTATCAAACGGTGGAATTTTTATGCTCGTCACTTTTTGTGTACTCATCTTTAAATAAATTAATAATTAAGTGTTTCGAAAAATAATTTTTGTCTTAAAATAATTTCTGATAAAAAATAATTTTTGGATAAAAATTATTTTGAATAAAAAATTATTTCGAATAAAAAATAATTTTTGAGATCTGTATGAGTTGCAGAATATTTGGTTCAGATATGATATTAGAAATATCAACCAATTTTGATGTAAATTGTTGGTCCCTAATATTGGAGAAGGGGGGTTGAATACAATATTAATATTAAATCATGGAATTTTGAATTTAAAAATAATATTTAAATTTCTTACGAACTATTAATTATAATGAAATACTGTTCAAGTAGAAAAAATATAATTTTAACTTGAAAAATATTACAAAATTAATATGATGAAAGTGTATATAACTGTTTAAATGTTTAGAACGATTTTGACATGAATTGTTCTTATTTAACAATTATAATCCAAACTTGCACAAAAATATGTGAATATTACAATGCATACAAATTTCTAAATTTAAATATTTTCAACTAACACAAATTATGAAGTGGTCACCCCATATTTATAGAGAATTTCTAAAGCTTGTATAACTTTCTAGAACATGACATTTTTCAAATTTATTTTAAGCCTTGCATGACATTTTTACTCTTGTATGACTTTCCAAATAAAACTTATATGAAATTTAAGAAAATCGTTATGACCTTTAGAATTTCAGTATGACTTTCTTAAAAGAAATTCGGTATAGCTTTCTTAGAAGAAATTCAATATAGCTTTCTTAAAAAATATTCGGTATGAATTTTTTAAAAACTTTTCGGTATGACTTTTTTTCTTCAAGCTTCGTATGACTTTTTCCCACTTGCTTCAGCATGACCTTTTGGTATGAAATTTAGCATGACTTTTGATTGAAGCTTCTAGACTTAAATTCTCTATGACTTTTAATAAAGCCTATAAAAGACTTATTAAAAGTCATACAAAGTCATTTCTTTTTATAATAAATTAATTCTACTTAATGTAATTAAATAATTTATAAATTCAATTAAATTCAATCTTTAATTAATTTAATTAAATAAATTAGATAATTAATTTGCTTTTGATAGTAGAATTAAAATACTATCTTGACTTGTATAACCTTGTTGTCAGCTCTGAAATCTTTTTGTCATTGCTTTGTCTTCTGTGATAAAACTACTTAAGCTTGATGATGAATATTTATTAATTTAGTTGACACACAAATGCATTGTCTGGTTCATCTGTGCCATACTATAATAAATATTCTCCACCTTTTAACGTTTAAGTTGTGGTCATATGTCCTTCTTTTGCTTTATTGTTTTTCCTCTCTTGTATTCTTCTTCTAGAATCTTCGTGTAGTAGCCACTTAAAATCTTCTATATCTTCTAAATTCTTCTGAAATATTACTTCTTTATTTTTCACTGACGCTTGAACATATTAATAAACTTCTTCCAGTGTTGAGTAGCAATTTCATACAAATACTTTTGATAATCTGATTTTTCGTTTCTAGTTGACTTTCTTCGTCTTGATTCCTATTATCATATTTATTATTTACTTTTCTTTCTTAACTGAGTTGAGTTGTCATCTAATTATTATAAATAGTCCTAGTCATATGCCTTTCAATTGGATTAAAAAGGGTAACAATTTTTAAGAGGTAAATAAATATTTTTAAGTCCCAATAATATTTTAAATGGGTAATTAAGTTATTCAACCCCCCTTCTATCTTAATTACGTCATTATTACCCATTATTTGGGACCTATCAAGATTCGGTCAATAAAACTAATATTTTAATTTTAATTTTGTTCGTGTTGAAATATATTATTAATTTTGGATCTGTTCGTGACTAATATGATTGTTGATCTGAAATAAATTTCTTTCTAGACCTTTCGTTGATTTTTTTAAAATGTTTATTTATATATTTAAACTTTGAAAATTATTGTGTCAGTACGATGTTTTATTTTACTAAAATTTGGTCATGTGGTATTATTTTAGTCTCGTTATTGTTTAAATATGAGAATTCAGTATCCCTGTTTAGTCTTTGTATTGGAGCCTTTAAACTGGCGTTATAGTTCCACAACTAGCATTTGATACAACCAAGGTGAAACTAAAGTTATATGCGATAAATTTGAATATAAAGAGGAACCTGTGAATTGGCACAAGGCAGTGGGGGTTCAAAGTTACATATATATAAGTTGGCTTTTGTGTAAAGGGAGGATTAATAAATTGGATAGGCTAAATAAATTTAGCATTATAGACACTACTCACTGCTACTTGTGTGTAGGGGGACATGAGACAATTCATCATTTGTTCCTTCACTGTATTTTTCTAGTCATATTTTACAAAGATTATTAAAGGGTTTCGTGCACTTAAACGTAGTAAAAAATGTGTGAAAAACAAAATTAAAAATGAAACCCTCCGTAAGATCAATGCAAAAATAATATATTTAATTCAGAGATCATGATGTAATAACCTTAATCAAAGTTTTCAGAGTTTATAAAGGAAGATTATAAAGGTCTAAAGTACTCGTAATCACCATGTATCCCGCGGTTTTGATCTACGCTCTACGGTATCTACATGAAAGCTTGTTCTTAAAGGATCTGCGTAATAACACCTTGTCTATCTCTTTCTCTCTCTCTCCATCTTTGTTGTACATCTAAACTCACACTTAGCCTACTATTTTATTATCAAAAACAAACTAACCTAGATGAGTCTATTATTAGATATATGTAGAGAGATGAGATGAGTCTATTTAACACTAATCCTATCATTGTTAATTCTAATCTCAAATTCTTTTATTTTATTTAATTAAAACTCTTTTAATTAACTAATAATTTTTTTTAAAAAAATAGTTAATTTAATTTCTATTTTATTTATTTATTTAATTAAATCCTGCTAAATTAATATCAAAAATAAATAATTCAAATTACATATTTAATTTAAATTAATACTTCCTTCAAGCATTCTTGTGTGTGACCCTAAGTTATTATTGCGTTGACAATAATTTTAGTATCGTATAATAAAATTATATATAATGAGCGGCATCTAGTAATATATCAATACTACCTGAGTAATAATAATTAAATATGTTGTTCCTTGATATTGTAGAAGGGGGGTTGAATATAATATCTGAATTTATCGCGGCATTTTAGGTTTAAAAAATATTATTTTAATTAATCACTAAATATTAATTTTAATGAAATATTATTCAAGTAGAAGATATAATTTTTAACTTGAAAAGTATTATAAAATTAATATGATGAAAATTATATATAATTGATTAAGTGTGCTAGAACGATTTCGACATGAATTGTTCGAGTTTAACAATTATATTCCAAACTTGCACAGAAATCAATGAATATTAAAATGCATATAAATTTCTGAATTCGAATGTTTTTTAATCTTCAAATAATGAAGGCATTCACCTCTGTTATTCCTTAGAACAATGTCAATATTTGTCAAAGGGGGGGTTGAATACAAATATTAAAACTTTTTGTGTGTTCTAATATTTGTTCTTGATGATCGAAAGAATAAGAGAATAAGTTCGAACAAATTAATGCTGAAAAATAAAACTGAACAAAGAGATTTAAAATTATTGATGGATTGGTTTTTCCATCAATATATATTTTTGCTCAATGCTCCTAGGTTAGAAGAAACCTAGCTGCGTTTACAAGATTAGAAAACAAATCAACTGTTCTTACAAATGTGCTCTCAAGCTTGAACAGTTGATTAGGAAATATGTCTAACTTGTGTATTTTCTAATAATGTTTCCACACTTGTTTATATCACACAAGTATGTTTTTACAATTCCTAGAAAGAATAAAAACATTTAATCTATTCTAGAATTGCTTTTTATCTGTCTTTTCTATCTGCCTTTTTCTATCTTTA
The DNA here is from genome assembly GCA_028671895.1 of Oenanthe sinensis. Lineage (NCBI taxonomy): Eukaryota > Viridiplantae > Streptophyta > Magnoliopsida > Apiales > Apiaceae > Oenanthe > Oenanthe sinensis. The sequence continues at coordinate 28,451,539 of CM053806.1, forward strand.
GAAAGTTTTTACGGCTTTGGAAAAGACAGTTTCTTTTTGAGTCTTCACAGTCTGTGCAGACTGTCTTCCATAGGTGTGCTTTTGTCTGTCAACTTGTCCACTTGGGTTGTCACAATCAACTGATATTTTATTGTTAAGCATATCGATCGATCCTTCCTTGTATTCATCAACTGATATTCTTCTTCGATTGATAAATGATGACTTATCAGTTGATGACTTCTCGATCGATAAATGATGACTTCTCGATCGGTATATGATGACTTCTCGATAGTTATATGATGACTTCTCGATTGGTGACTTATCGATCGATAGATGATGACTTCTCGATTGATGACTTATCGATCGATAGATTAATCGATGGGTCTTCATATCAGTTGATGGTCTTCAACCTTTGACTTGACTTTACATCAATGATCCTCTATCCGTTGATGCCTCCATATCAGTTGATCATACTTCATTTGTACAATTTCCCTGTCTTCAAATAATTACAATTTGACAGCCTAAAATATACATCAGTTGATAACCAACATCAATCGACTCCAGTATCAGTCGATAGAAAATTATCAGTCGACTTAAAGCCATATCAATTGAGATAGACTAAGTACACCTATGCTACAATCCAAATTATCAGTTGATTCAAATAAACACTTCAACTGATAAATGGTTTCCTGATCAATTGATATTTATAACTTTCATATCAATTGATCAGTTACAACAAATAAAATTTCTATGATTCTAAGATTAATGTTATCATCAAATCTCATGTAGATTCCTAACAATCTCCCCCTATTTGTGTATGTGTTATTAACAGGCATAAATCTACTTGATGATAACAAAAACCCTTAAAAAAAATTACATTTAGATAGAATCAAGAAACTTAATTGGCACATTAATTTTGGAAGTACCAGATTGATAGATAACTCCTGCAAGCAGCTTCATTATCACCTTCAATGAATAGATTGTTTTCACTCCATTTTCATACTCCAACCTCATTGATTCTTCATGGTTAGAGGTTGCAGGGTGAGTCCTTACTCCAATTAATCCTTTTTCATTGATTACTGGTATTCCCTTCAAATCATAACCTTCAATTGTGACCTCCTCCTTGATTTCTTCTTGTTGACCCTGGAGGTTTTCCTGAACCACTATTTCTTGAGTAGAACTTGACCTTTTCTTGGCCATAGAAACTTTTCTCCTTTTTCTCAAAGGTTGCTCTGCCTGTAGCTCTTCTTCCAAATGCCATTGCATTTCCATCTGTCTAGCAATCTCTTCATTCTCCCTTTCTCTCCTTGAGGCATCTGAGATTCCTGTAGTGATGGCTCCTTGAAGTAGCTTTTGACTTACTGGTTCAGTCTCTTTCTTCTTCTCTTCTTCAATCACTATTGCTTTCCCTTTCTTCTTTTCTTTAAGAGCTCCAATATCCAATTGAAGAAAAGCTTCTGTATTTGAGTTTCTTTCCTTGGCAGCCTTTTGTGCATCTTCATTTATTTTTCTTGTTTGAGCAATGAACTCATCCAAGTCTCCTTTTTCTACTGCCTCTGTTACTAACTCAGTGCTTCTCCTTAGATCTTCAATTCTTTTCTTTTCTCTCTCAATCATTGATTGAGTTTCTTTCTCCCTAGAAATTCTCCTAGCTTCAAGATCATCATCAAACTTCTTGTAATCTTTCTTTTTCTGTTCTAAATTATCTTTTGGAGAATTAGATGACTTAGATTTCTTTGAAGATTGATTGTCCATGTTACTTCTGCTTTTATCTCTTCTGGGTGCAGAACCACCAATGCCACTTGACTTATCCATACCAGAACCACCTATTCCACCACTTCTACTGCCTTTGGCGAAGGCCATCGCCACAATTCTTTTCTTTTCTCTCTCAATCATTGATTGAGTTTCTTTCTCCCTAGAAATTCTCCTAGCTTCAAGATCATCATCAAACTTCTTGTAATCTTTCTTTTTCTGTTCTAAATTATCTTTTGGAGAATTAGATGACTTAGATTTCTTTGAAGATTGATTGTCCATGTTACTTCTGCTTTTATCTCTTCTGGGTGCAGAACCACCAATGCCACTTGACTTATCCATACCAGAACCACCTATTCCACCACTTCCACTGCCTTTGGCGAAGGCCATCGCCACAATTCTTTTCTTTTCTCTCTCAATCATTGATTGAGTTTCTTTCTCCCTAGAAATTCTCCTAGCTTCAAGATCATCATCAAACTTCTTGTAATCTTTCTTTTTCTGTTCTAAATTATCTTTTGGAGAATTAGATGACTTAGATTTCTTTGAAGATTGATTGTCCATGTTACTTCTGCTTTTATCTCTTCTGGATGCAGAACCACCAATGCCACTTGACTTATCCATACCAGAACCACCTATTCCACCACTTCCACTGCCTTTGGCGAAGGCCATCGCCACCATCTTCTTTCTTTTCTCCCCCTTTTTGTTATCATCAATTGGAGGGGGTGGTGGAAGTCTGTCAAGAAACTTTTGAAGAATGGAAGCATGAAGATTTTGACCTCTAATAATATCATCCATCTTCTTTTCTAGAGAACCTACTCGAGTCTCCAAAGATGTAAAATTTTTGGATTCTTTGAAAAGCTTGTCTTTGATGCTATTCATGGTGTTGAATGGTAGCTTTTCATCCAATCTCCTGTCCATTGCATCCTTGTTAGATGAGATAGAGTCCTTAATCCTCTCCAGTTCCCTCCTTACTCCTGTTACTGTCATCTTTTGAATTTTCATTGATTCTCTCATATAGTGAGCAATTCTCCTTTGAGTAGGATCTTCAATTTCTCCTTTCACCATTGTTCTTCTATATTGAGAGAGAATTTCAGTCTCAGCAGCTTCTAAGGAACCATCAATAGTGCTCATCCATGGCTCTTCATTAGAATCACTCTCCAACTCTTCAGGTGCCATATAACAAGTGTCTGTTGTATTGGCGATGCTTTCCTTCAGATTCCTGGTCCTTTGATCTGTATGATCAATGCCCAAGAGTTGTTCTGCATTCCTGTTACTTGAAGTAGCCAACCCTTGATATTGTGGATCAGGATGAATGAAATTCTTTGGATCCAATTCACCAGCATCTATTTCCTCTTCAAAGTCCTTAGCAATTCCACTCCCACTAGCTTCAGCATTATTTGCTCCCCCTATCTCCTTTACTCCTTCTTCTACCATCATTTCAATTTCCAATTCCTGTGCAAAAAGTAGACTGTTTTTATCACTTTCACCCATCTCTCTATTTTGCATCAGGATCTCATCCTGGAATCTCACCTCTCCCTCACTCATTTCTTTTACACCTACTAAGGTGGGGCCCTCAAGTGTTTCACTCTCATTCCTGGAAGAAATAGGAATGTTTTTACTCACTTCCTCTCCTTTTGCCAGGTTACAATCCTGCCTCTCACTCAACTCACTCAATCCTAAGAGTGTTTGTGCAACATCAATTGATTGAGCATCAATTGATGTATTGACATTATCAGTTGAAGTGGTGTTTGGGATATCCATCGATTGATGCATACCCATCGATTGATCTTGAGTATCGATCGATGGCTTATCAGTCGATGGCTGAATATCAATTGATGAAGGAACATCAATTGATGGATAAGAAACAGTTGAGATAATTTGTGAAGTTATGTTTGAGATGATATTGGAAATAGAATCCTGAAAATTCTGAGAAGAAGATTCAGGAGAGAGTGTTGGCTTCTCCTTGAAGAACAAAGAAGGAGAATCTGAAAATGTTCGATAATCTATCAAAACATTTTCTGAAAAAGTTTGAGATGGGGATAGAAGAATAGAAGAGATAGGAATTGAAAGAGAATGGGGCTGCATCTCATCATTTATATGAGATGCATCAAGCAGACTTTGTGAAGGCTCCTCCACTGTTTCCTGTGGTTTTGCAGTGTGTGATTCCCCAAGTGCAAAGGTGACTTTCTTTTCTCTTCTTTTGTATGGTGTTAGTGATTTGGCTTTTGTGTCCCCAATTTGATTCTGTGCCCCTGGTTGTGGGCTATTTTCAATATTGTCATCCTTTTGAGAGAATGACAATAGAGATGTGGTATTTTCCATGTTAACATCCACAGTCTTTTGGGAGACTATGGAGTGGCTAGGTTGAGGTTGCACACCCTCACTCTCCTTATCCTTCTGGGTTCTTAGATGTTCCCCAGTTCCCTCACCACCTACATCCTCCTCTAATCTATCTACCACACTAGTTGATTTTCTTTTCTTGGTTTTTACAACAGCAGGTTTTTGAGAACCTGTTGAGGTTGGTTTCTTAGATTTGGATTTAGAGATTGGTTGTGTGGCCTGGGTAGGAGGGTTGGGGTCATTACTACCACCCTCCATAGTCACAGAAGGCAAAGAAGAATTAGGTTTAGAAGAGTTTAAAGTAGAGATAAATACCTGAACAAAAGGGGGATAGATCAATTCCACATTGCTGTGAAGATTGATCCTAACCAAGTCTTTAAAGACCCTTTTGTTTTGAGTCCAGCAATCCAAAATTTCTGTATTCCTGTCAATCTCAATATCCTTGACAAAGTGGTTAATAATAATCATAATAAATCTTGCATAATAAATATGATTAGATCTATTTATTTTATTCCTCAATTTGGCAGATATTTCATTGAGTAATAGGCTTCCTAAATTATGATATCTATCATATTAAATGCTATACCCTACTTGTTGCATACTAGTTGTTATTGCATCAAAATTACTAACCTTACCAGAAAAACACTTTATTAAAGCATCAAAGAAATATGACCATTCTTTTCTTAGATTCTTTCTAACAATACTACCTAGACTAGCATCAGGAGCAGTATAGTTGATTTCCCTAAGCATGTTTCTAATATCTGTGTCAGTGGGTGCATTTTCGGTATTATTTGCAGGAATATTTAAACACTCACCCAAGACCACAGTGGTTAGAATATACCTTTGTCCTTTGCATTCAAAGGAGATTGTAGAAAAATCATCTGCTACTTCTGCTGTTGTCCAGAATTCTTCAACTAAATTGCACACTATTTTTGGTGCTTCTGAGAGGGCCTTTGCAATTTTCAAACTCCTTAGAAATTCCATTAGGGGATGAAATTCTGTTGGGGCTTCCTCCACCATAGTGCAAGCAACGAAGTTGTTGAGCTCATAGTAGAATCCAGATTGTGAGACTTTCTTTGAAGATGCCATTATCGTGTTTGAAGATTTATAATTGAATTAACTGACAAACTTGTTAGTAATTATAACAGAAATAATAAATAGACAGTAGTAGATTAGGGTTCTTAGCAAGAGATAGATACAGAGTAAGTTCGAAGATTGAGAAAGAGAAAGAGATAGAAAAATCGATAGTAAAAATGCAAGTAAGAATTAAAAGAAGTTTTAATCTCACTATTTATATTTACTGATTTCCCAACCAATTTCTTACTCAAAATAGAACTAAATCGACCGTTGGAAGAGTATTGATAATTAAAAGTTACCAATTTTGGCAATCGATTGTTATACATACAGGAATGTACGTTTTAATCAATTGATAAAATAAGTAATAAACGGCTAGATTTTTGTACAGGTCGATTGATGACATGGACCCCTTTAAATTCTAGGTCATCGATTGATAAATTGCTTATCCATCGACAGGTACAATTATCCATCGATAGCTAAATATATCATCAATTGATATATTTATCCGTCGATAGCTACAAACATCAATCGATAAGTAAATATATCATCAATTGATATATTTATCTGTCGACTGCTTCAGTAATATCCATTGATATGTAAAATGTTTATCAGTTGATTATTGAAGAATCAATAATTTAACATAGTCAATGGCTACATATAATATAAATACATAACTTGTCAGACATTTAAAGGATTAGATATAATTAAGCATACCTAAATCACAGACCAATCTATTGAAGGTAGATTCATCTAATGGTTTGGTAAAAATGTCTGCAAGTTGTCTTTCACTAGGGACAAAATGTAATTCAACTGTACCATTCATTACATGTTCCCTAATGAAGTGATACCTTATGTCAATGTGCTTGGTTCTGGAATGTTGTACAGGATTTTCTGTTATAGCAATGGCACTTGTATTATCACAGAAAATAGGAATCTTGTTCAAGTTGAACCCATAGTCAAGTAGTTGATTCCTCATCCATAATATTTGTGCACAGCAACTTCCAGCTGCAATGTATTCAGCCTCTGCAGTAGATGTAGACACTGAATTCTGCTTTTTGCTAAACCATGAAACAAGCTTATTTCCTAGAAATTGACAGGAGCCTGTAGTGCTTTTTCTGTCAATTCTGCAACCTGCATAATCTGCATCTAAATAACCAATTAGATCAAATCCAGAATCTCTAGGATACCAAATTCCAAGATTTGGAGTTCCTTTGAGATATCTGAATATTCTTTTTATTGTAATCAAATGAGATTCTCTAGGATCAGCTTGAAACCTAGCACAAAGACATGTAGCAAACATTATGTCTGGCCTACTTGCAGTTAAATAAAGTAATGAGCCAACCATACCTCTATAACTTGAAATGTCCACTTCTGCTTCCTTAGTGTTTAATTCAAGTTTAGTTGCAGTGGCCATAGGAGTTTTAGCAGAAGAACATTCACTTAAATCAAATCTCTTTAATAAATCAGAAATATATTTGGTTTGATTTATGAAAATACCATTTTTAACTTGTTTGATTTGCAAGCCAAGAAAGTAGGTTAGTTCTCCCATCATGCTCATTTCATATTTACTCTGCATCAACTTAGCAAACTTTTTACAAAGTTTTTCATTAGTTGAGCCAAAAATAATGTCATCTACATAGATTTGAACAAGAATCATAGAGCCATTTACATTTCTATGAAAGAGAGTTTTATCAACAGTACCTCTTGTGAAGTGATTCTCAATCAAGAATTTAGACAATGTGTCATACCAGGCTCTAGGTGCTTGCTTCAATCCATAAAGTGCCTTGAGAAGATAGTATACAAATCCAGGATGAATAGGATCAATAAAACCAGGAGGTTGTTCTACATAAACTTCTTCTTCTAGTTCTCCATTGAGAAAAGCACTTTTCACATCCATCTGATACACCTTGAAATTTGCATAAGCAGCATATGCTAGAAAGATTCTGATTGCTTCCAATCTTGCAACTGGTGCAAAAGTTTCATCAAAATCTATGCCTTCTTCTTGTGAATAGCCCTTTGCCACTAATCTTGCTTTGTTTCTTGTCACTGTACCAGATTCATCCATTTTGTTTCTGAACACCCATTTTGTACCAATGATAGACTTGTTCTTTGGTTTGGGCACCAGCTTTCATACCTTGTTTCTTTCAAATTGATTCAACTCTTCTTGCATAGCAATTATCCAATCAGGATCATTCAAGGCTTCTTCAATCCTTTTTGGTTCTTCTTGAGACAGGAAGCTACTATACAAGCATTCATTTTGAGTTGCACTTCTAGTTTTGACACCATCATTTGCATCTCCAATTATTAATTCAAAGGGATGGCTGTTTGTCCATTTCCTTTGTGATGGTAAATTTGTCCTTGAAGATGATGCTTCATGATCATTGGAAGTGTTATGATCATTGTGATGTGATTGACTATTTGAGAACCCTCCCCCTGAGATGGACACTCTACTTGAAGATTATTGAGCATAGTTGATATCCATCGAATGATTATCAATTGATGTATTATCAATTGATTGATGATTGTCAACTGATAAGTTATCTGTTGATGCATTGACATCAATTGATGGGAGGATTCTAGGTACATGAACTCTTGTGATTTCCACATCATCATCACTATCTTCAATATTACTTGTGGATTCATTTTCAAAATGCAATAGATCATGAAATCCTTCATCAAATAACCCTTTAATTTTCTTGTCATCAAAAACTACATGCATAGATTCCATAACAATGTGTAATCTAAGATTGTAGACTCTGTATGCTTTGGTTGTTATTCCATATCTTCTTGTGCCAAGTCCAACTTTCTTCTGTATTGGCTTTGCTAAGTAGACATGTCATTGAATTTGCCTTTACAGAGTGAAAATCAGCCACATAGACATTCCCTTTTCTTTCTCCAGTTAAGAGAATTTCACCAGATTCTTTGTTGGCTATGATGCATGATTCAGTTGTAAACCACACACCATTACCATTATCACACAGTTGACTAATACTGAGCAAATTGTGCTTCAATCCATCAACTAGTGCTACAGTTTCAATGATAACATTTTCTTTTGCAATTGAGTCATATCCCAGAGTAAAACCTTTGCTGTTATCTCCAAAAGTAACTCCTGGGCCAGCTTTTTCCACAAACTTTGTGAGCAGGGACAAATCTCCAGTCATGTGCCTTGAACATCCACTATCCAAATACCAGAGATTTTTCTTCCTGTTTCCCTGATTAGATGCTGAACTAGCTTCTTCATCTTCATGATTGGCCATTAATGCAAGATTGACATATTCTTCAGAATCACTATCCTCAGCAGCCCAGTCCTTCTCCTCAGTTACAAAAGCCTTTTCTTTTTGTTTTAAAAGGTCAAAGTATTTTTTCTTATAATCAATACCCTCATATGACTTTGCCTTTTCTTGTTTTGGCTTCCTGCACTCACTTGAGAAATGACCAGCCAATCCACAGTTAAAGCATTTGAATTTAGATCTTTCAACCAGATTTTTATTTTGATTGTTGTTTCTAAACTGGGATCCAGGCCTTTGAGCATATGGATTCTTCTTGAATTTTAGCTTTGAAAATTTCCTTGTCAGAAATGCAAGGTGCTCATCAATCTCATTCAAATCATCCTGAGAGCATGTTTCATTTTCTTCACACTTGCTCTTTCCTTTTCTCTTGAATGATTCTTCAACAGCATCACCAGCCATCATGACTGACTCTTCTTCATACCCATTTTCCTTCTTCTCTTCATTTCCCTTGACTACTAAAGCCACAGTTTTCTCTTTTCTTTGATTCTTCTCAATCTCTTCATCTTGTTGGATTTCCAACTCATATGTCTTGAGAATACCATAAAGTTTCTCCAGTGTAAAATCCTTGAAGTCCTGAGATTGTCTAATGGAAACAGTCATTGGTTTCCATTCTTTTGGAAGAGATCTAAGAAATTTTAGATTTGTATCCTCAGTTGCATAAACCCTACCATATAGCTTCAATCCATTTAACAACTTCTGAAATCTGCTATAGGTGTCATTGATAGATTCTCCACTCTTGAAATGGAATGATTCATATTTTTGAATCAAGAGTTGCATCTTGTTTTTCCTTACTTGTTCAGTTCCTTCACACAGAGTTTGAAGTGTATCCCATACTTCTTTTGATGAAGTACAATTTATTACATTGTCAAACATATCTTTATCTAGACCATTAAACAGAATGTTCATGGCCTTCTTGTCTTTGAGTACTTCTTTTTCATCCTCTTCTGTGAACTCAGAAATAAGTTTTGGAACATGTCTGTCAAGTGCAGGAGTTCCATCAAGGTTTACACCTGTGACTAGCTTCATGGGAACATGATGACCTTTTTCTATGCAGTTAACATAAGAAGGGTCGAGAGAAAGAAGATGCAGATGCATTTTGACCTTCCATGGAAAATATTCATCTTTCTCTAAAACTGGAATTTTCACACCTGAATCTCTTTGACCCATATTGACTGTTCTTGATCTTTAAACTTTCTGTATGTTGAAAGCCTGCTCTGATACCAATTGTTATTCCTTAGAACAATGTCAATATTTGTAGAAGGGGGGGTTGAATACAAATATTAAAACTTTTTGTGTGTTCTAATATTTGTTCTTGATGATCGAAAGAATAAGAGAATAAGTTCGAACAAATTAATGCTGAAAAATAAAACTGAACAAAGAGATTTAAAATTATTGATGGATTGGTTTTTCCATCAATATATATTTTTGCTCAATGCTCCTAGGTTAGAAGAAACCTAGCTGCGTTTACAAGATTAGAAAACAAATCAACTGTTCTTACAAATGTGCTCTCAAGCTTGAACAGTTGATTAAGAAATATGTCTAACTTGTGTGTTTTCTAATAATGCTTCCACACTTGTTTATATCACACAAGTATGTTTTTACAATTCCTAGAAAGAATAAAAACATTTAATCTATTCTAGAATTGCTTTTTATCTGTCTTTTCTGTCTGCCTTTTTCTATCTTTAGAAAGTTTTTACGGCTTTGGAAAAGACAGTTTCTTTTTGAGTCTTCACAATCTGTGCAGACTGTCTTCCATAGGTGTGCTTTTGTCTGTCAACTTGTCCACTTGCGTTGTCACAATCAACTGATATTTTATTGTTAAGCATATCGATCGATCCTTCCTTGTATTCATCAACTGATATTCTTCTTCGATTGATAAATGATGACTTATCAGTTGATGACTTCTCGATCGATAAATGATGACTTCTCGATCGGTATATGATGACTTCTCGATCGGTATATTATGACTTCTCGATAGTAATATGATGACTTCTCGATTGGTGACTTATCGATCGATAGATGATGACTTCTCGATTGATGACTTATCGATCGATAGATTAATCGATGGGTCTTCATATCAGTTGATGGTCTTCAACCTTTGACTTGACTTTACATCAATTGATCCTCTATCCGTTGATGCCTCCATATCAGTTTATCATACTTCATTTGTATAATTTCCCTGTCTTCAAATAATTACAATTTGACAGCCTAAAATATACATCAGTTGATAACCAACATCAATCGACTCCAGTATCAGTCGATAGAAAATTATCAGTCGACTTAAAGCCATATCAATTGAGATAGACTAAGTACACCTATGCTACAATCCAAATTATCAGTTGATTCAAATAAACACTTCAACTGATAAATGGTTTCCTGATCAATTGATATTTATAACTTTCATATCAATTGATCAGTTACAACAAATAAAATTTCTATGATTCTAAGATTAATGTTATCATCAAATCTCATGTAGATTCCTAACAACCTCATATTTATAGAGATTGAAGCCAGTAAGACTTTTGAATCAAACTTATTAAAAAATCAAAAAGACTTTATAAAATAGTCTTCAAGACTTTGTAAATAGGTTGGGCAAGACTTTTTCTATTCGGTAAGACTTTTTAGAGCTCGGTAAGACTTTTCAAAAAGTCTTATCGAGATAATTCGGTAGGACTTTTAGAAAGTCTTACCGAGATAATTCGGTAGGACTTTTTAGAAAGTCTTGCCGAGTTAATTCAGTAAAACTTTTAATTAGTTTTATTGAATTATATTTGGTAAGACTTTTAATAATAATGCAACAAGACTTTCTTTAATTAATAAATAACATGTTCTTTTAACTTAATTAATTCCACCAATTTTTAATTAAATAATTTATAAATTAAATTACTTCAAGATGAATTAATTTTAGTAGACAAATTAAATAATTAATTAACTTTTGATAGTAGAATTAATTTAATTTCTTCACTGCACAACCACTGTAGTTTTGACTTGAGTCTTCCTGTCTTCACTGTCTTTTGTCTTAAAATCACTTGAGCTAGGTGAAAAATATTTTTTAATTTAGTTGACACATAAATATACTGTCTGGTTCATTTGTGCCATACTAAATAAATATTTTTCACCTTTTAATATTAAAAGTTGTGATCTTCTGTCTTGTTCTTGCTTCTAGCTTTGACTTCAATATTTTCTTTTCTTGGAATCTTTCTGCAGTAGGCACTTGAAATCTTCTGTATCTTCTGAACTATTCTGAAATATTACTTCTTTATTTTTCACCAACGTTTGAACATATTAATGAACTTCTTCCGGTGTAGAGTAGCAATTTCATTAGAACACTTCTGATATTAGGATTCTTTGTGTCTAGTTGACTTTCTTCCTCTTGATTCGTGTTATCATATATATTATTTACTTCATTTTCTTATCTGAGTTGAGTTGTCATCTAATTATTACAAATAGACCTAGTCATATGCCTTTCAATCTCCTCCTATTTGTTGTTACACATTTAACATACAAATTTCTAGAGGATAACTCAACTAACAACTAAGAAAGTAATAAGACATGTAAAAACTGTAATAATAAAAAAGTTCTGGTATTATATTTAACAATTTTCCAGATTCATGTTTTGAAAGATAAATACAAGATAAGTGTTCCTCTGGTACTGAACAAATATTATATAATTTTTATCTTGACATATCTAAATCTTCATTCTTCAGAGGTATCTACTTCACCTTCTTCTAAATTTGAAATCTTGTGCACGGGTGTTCTCGGTACCTCTTCAGTTTCTGTTGCAATGGGTTCTCCATATAACCTTCTTTGCTTAGCATGAGCTAATTCCCATTGTACTTCCAACTCAACTAGATCTACTGCTTCTTCTTTTACATTGAATGGCTGAGTTGAATCTATTCTTGGCATTTTCCTAATGTAAGAAGGAATCTTTTTGGATAGGCAATAGCTTCTGATTTTCTGAGCAGCATCTAGCTTTGCTTGGGATCTAAACCCTTTCGACCTGAGCATCTTCTCAACTTTAATAATATATTTGACTTATAGCTCTTCAATGAATCCTTATCTAGCTTCATGATTTGATATAACTTGTTAGAGAAAAATCTTACTTCATGAGGATCATATATGATTTGGACTAACAGCTCTTGTGAATTTTCTGAGTCTGTCTCTGAGAAGCTCATTTTCTTCTGAACTCCTTTTGACTTTATTCAACAGGGTCCATACCACTGACAATGATCTTTTGTTAGGAATATATTCATTTGATGATGTACAAAATTCTAGAACAGGAGTTAGCTTAGTTTATTTGCAATATATCTTTCTAGTCTCTGAAATGTATAATCAGAGTCTAGATAGTCAATATTCAAGTTACTTGTACTTAGAAGAATGTTTGCAGAAAGTAAAACCAGAGTCTGCATTAAGATCAGAGTCTGGAAGGTGATCAGAGTCTATAGACTATCAGAGTCTAAGATCTGTCAGAGTCTACAAATGATCAGAGTCTATAGTCTGGCAGAGTCTTAAGAATTCAGAGTCTATAAAGTTAAAGCTAAATTTGGAAGATGATCACAAATAAGGGAAGTCTTCGAAGATAAAGCCAAAGATACTGTAGATATGCTATAAATAAAAGGAAAGAGAATTGCAGAAGGAAACTGTTAACTAATAATTAGGAATTTTATTCCTATTTTAATTTATCTTTCTGTTATTAGCTGATAGACAACTCTCTATATAAACTCTATATAACCTAATTGTAAAAGTGTGGTTAATAAAATAATGACAATATGTAGGTCTCTCACTAGTGAAAGTGAAAGGTTGAGAGAAGAAAATTTAACCTTAACTAAAAGCTAGGAATGATCATTTAGAGTCTGAGTTAATATTAATGGAACAATACAAAAAGGATTCTGAGAAAAATAGTCATAATTACACTGAAATTTTGAAAGCCTATGACTATGTTAAGAATGAACTAGAAGAAGAAAGACTTAAGTTTAAAGTCTGGACATACTCTGGTAGAAAAGTTCAAGAAATTCTTAATAATCAAAATGTGTGTCAAACTGCTGGTCGAGGCAATGAAAATAGTCAAGGCAAAAGGCCTATTGTGGAGAATGATAACAATAAAGAAGCTAGCCAAGCTAATAAGACTAAAGACAAAAGCACATTTGCTCTTGTTAAGTTTGTGACTCCTAAAGAAAAGACTGAAACCACAAACTCATCTGTCAATAGTCCCCTTGTTGTTGACAAAAAGACAGATGAAACTGGAGCAAATAACTCTAAGAAAAATATTAACATAGGGTACTTGTCTAAGTCTAAGTTAAAAGAAAGGCTAGAGAACTTATCAGAGTCTAACAAAACTAGGAGAAATAGGAATGGTAAGGAAGGCATTAATAAAGCAAATAATTATCAAAAGGATCCTAATGCTCCTAGAAAGAAGTGTTTTAGATGTGGCAACCACAACCATTTAGCTATAGATTGTAAAGCAAAAAATGAAAAAAAATCAGAGTTTAGTCTTCCACGGACTCTGAAAAGTCACTACATTCCACAAAAACCTTGTTATCATTGTGGTAGCATATTTCACTCTATTTATATGTGTAGAGACTATCATGAATTGTATTTCAATTTTTATGAGCTAAAATCATCTATTGACAAAAGCTGGTATGACACTGTTAAGACTCCACCAGAGTCAAAAGCAACAAAGGAGACAGGTAAATCAAAGGTGAAAATTGCTAAACCTGTTTCACCTAAAGTTAGAGGAAAAGGATCCAAAACTGTTTGGATCCCTAAAATAACTAACTAGTTGCTTTATGTATGCAGGGAACAAGGGTAAAGAATGTAACCCTAATCCTGGACAGTGGATGCTCAGGACACATGACGGGAAAGAAATCCCTGCTTATAGACTTTGTGGAAATAGCTGGCCCAGAAGTATCCTTTGGAGATGACAACAAAGGACAAACACTGGGATATGGCAAGATTGTACTTGGAAATGTCATCATTGAACAAGTAGCTCTAGTTGATGGCTTAAGACACAATTTAATAAGCATAAGTCAACCAGGAGATAAAGGTTACCATACTGGCTTTGACAACAAAGAGTGTCTTGTGACTCACAAAGAAACAGGTATTCTGGTTTTTAAAGGTCATTGGCATGGTAACATTTATGAAGCCAACTTGGAGGATTGCATACATAGTGAACTCACATGTCTATATAGCAAGGACTCAATTGAAGAAAGCTGGAAATGGCACAAGAAACTGTCATATCAACTTTAAAACACTAAACAAGTTGGTTAAACAGAATCTTGTAAGAGGATTACCACAGGTTGATTTTGTGCAAGATGGACTCTGTGAATCATGTCAACTTGGAAAGCAAAAGAAATCATCCTTCAAGAGCAAGACAATCAACACCATTTCTGAACCCTTTTATTTATTGCACCTTGATTTATTTGGTCCAGTAAATGTTATGTCAATTAATAAAAAGAAATATACTCTTGTTATTATAGATGATTTTACAAGATTCACATGGGTTTTCCTTCTACATTCAAAGGATGAAGCTCCACAACACATAATAGACCATATCACTTTTCTAGAAAGAAATTCAAAGAAAACAGTTAGAGTTCTAAGGAGTGACAATGGTACTGAGTTCAAGAATTCAATCATGGAGGACTACTGTGCATTAAAAGGAATTACTCAACAATTTTTTGCACTAGGAACTCCTCAACAAAATGGAGTTGTGGAGAGAAAGAATAGAACCCTCATAGAAGCTGCCAGAACAATGCTGGCAGAGTCTAAGCTACCAATATATTTTTGGGCAGAGGTAGTCAATACAGCATGTTTCACTCAAAACTGTACTTTAATAAACATGCATAGAAAAACTCCCTATAAAATGATAAAGGAGAAGAAGCCAAGTGTGAAATACTTTCACATATTTGGATGCAAGTGTTATGTACTGAAAGTACATCCTGAAAATCTGAGCAAATTTGAAGCCAAGACAGATGAATCAATTTTTCTTGGATATGCATCAAACACAAAAGCATTCAGAGTGTTTAATCTCAGAACCAAAATTGTTATGGAATCTATTCATGTTGCATTTGATGATAAAAGGTTTACAGGATTGCAGGATGATTCAGAGTTTACTACACTGGAATTTAAAAATCTAAAAAGTTCTGAGATAAATGAAGAAGAAGAGGATGAAGACCCTCAAGTAACTCCTGATCTAACATAGGAACCTGCACATTCTGAGGGGGAGCCAGAAAATACAACTCCAAATGATTCAGAGTTTAACAGGTCAGGGTCTACCCAGACAGAGTTTAGACAGACTGAGTTAAATTCCTCAGAATCTAACTCATCAAGGTCTGGATCAAGCAACTCTGAACCCTTGTCAGAGTCAAGCAATTTAGGGGGAGTCTCTTCATTTGAATTTCACTCAAATATAAAAGATGCAAATGACTTAGGGGGAGCTTCAAGTTCAAGAATCAATATTCCACCAGCTAGAAAATGGACAAGGGGTCACACTCCTGACTTAATAATTGGTGACCCTGAGAGTGGTGTACAAACAAGAACAACCACTCAAAATGAATGTCTTTATAGCTGATTTTTTCTCAAAGAATGAACCCAAGAAAATTGAAAAAGCCTTGCAAGACCCTGATTGGATAATTGCAATGCAAGAGAATTGAATGAATTTGAGAGAAACAAAGTGTGGAAACTTGTACCAAGACCTAGAGATAGATCAATTATTGGTGCAAAATGGGTGTACAGAAACAAACTTGATGAGAGTGGAACTATAATAAGAAACAAAGCAAGGGTAGTTGCAAAAGGATACTCACAAGAGGAAGGAATTGATTATGATGAAACTTTTGCACCTGTAGCAAGATTGGAAGCTATCAGAATGTTTCTTGCCTTTGCAGCTCATTCAAAATTCAAGGTGTATCAAATGGATGTAAAAAGTGCCTTCTTAAATGGAAAATTGGAAGAAGAAGTCTATGTGGAGCAACCACCAGGATTTTGTTGATCCAAAATATCCTGATCATGTTTACAGATTAGATAAGGCACTTTATGGATTGAAGCAAACACCTAGAGCATGGTATGAAACTCTTTCAAAATTTCTTCTTGAAAATGGATTCATAAGAGGTACCATTGACAAAACTCTCTTTATTAGAAAGTATAAAGGTGACATTTTGCTTGTCCAAATTTATGTTGATGATATTATATTTGGATCTACTAATGACAAACTCTGTGAAAAGTTTAGTAAACTAATGCAGTCAAATTATGAAATGAGCATGATGAGAGAATTGTATTTCTTTTTGGGGCTTCAAGTCAAACAGAATGATGATGGAATTTTCATCAATCGAGCAAAGTATGTAAAAGAACTATTGAAGAAATTTGATATGCAAGATTCTGCAACTGCTAAAACTCCCATATCAACAGTCACTAAGCTAGACTCTGACCCAAAGGGTAAGAAAGTTGACAACACTAGCTACAGAGGTATGATTGACTCATTATTATATTTAATTGCTAGTAGACCAGATATAATGTTTGTAACTTGTCTGTGTGCTAGATTTCAAGCTGACCCCAGAGAATCACATTTAATAGCTGTAAAAAGAATTTTTAGATATCTCAAGGGGGCACAAACTCTTGGACTTTGGTATCCTAGAGAGTCAGATTTTTCACTAATTGGCTATTCAGATTCTGACTATGCAGGATGCAAAATAGACAGGAAAAGCACAACAGGTCAATGCCAGTTTCTTGGCAACAGATTAATTTTTTGGTTTAGCAAGAAACAACAGACTGTATCAACCTCAACAGCTGAGGCTGAATACATTGCAGTTGGAAGTTGCTGTGCTCAAATTTTGTGGATAAGAAATCAATTACTTGATTATGGACTAACATTCTCAAATATCCCTATGTATTGTGATAATACCAGTGCTATTAAAATTGCAGAGAATCTAGTCCAACATTCCAAAACAAAGCACATTGATGTCAGGTATCATTTTATTAGAGAACATGTTGAAAATGGTACTGTGACACTTCACTATGTTCCAACTGACAAACAGATTGCATACATTTTGACAAAACCACTTGATGAGTCTACCTTTCTCAGACTGGTAGGTGAATTAGGTATGTTAAACAAGTAAGTGATTACAAATTACAAGCAACAAGGTATGTACTTTACCATTATAATTAATTATTTTTGCAAAATTTTTATTGGTACTTTATCTTGACAGAGTCTAGTTTTTAGACTCTGACGAGTCTGCAGACTATGACTAGTCTGTAGACTCTGAGAGTCTGTAGACTCTGAAAAACAATTATCGCCTAGACTCTGAAACGGTTCAGATTCGCGCCTGCAGACTCTGATTGTGTTTAAATTGTTCAAATGACTTGAAATATGCGGTAACAATTATTTTGACTGGAGATAGACTGTAGACTCGTGTGTATTGTTAGCAATTCAAACAAAATAGAAGATTTTCATACATTTTACTCACTTGTTTATTGCAATTAATTTTTAAGGCAGAACTATTCACAGAGCTCTTTACGAACCCTAGCAACTTTCTTCAAGCGTATTCATCACTTTCAAGTTACAAAATTTCAATGGCTGCTATCTCAACTATTATGCGGGGACCCAAAGCTATCGCATTCACATTTGGAGACTTTGAGTTCATGACCACTAACCATGTGGCAGCCCTTGGTGACAAGAAAGGGGTAGATGTTAATTACTATCCTATGATGGATTTTTTGGAGTAGAGTGAGCTCAGTTACGTTTTCAAGTCATCACCAGTCATTCACATGGATGCTGTTTCTCAAGCTTGGAGCACTGCAAAGGTAGTTGATCCTTCTCAGGATCAACTAGTTAAAATAATGTTCACCTTTGGCTCAATTACTTTTGATGTCACTGCTGATGTACTTAATTCAGTTTTTAAATTGCCTGTGAAGACACCTTTCCATGACACTGTTTCTGATTCTGAGATTAAAAGCATGTTTAAATCACTAGGCTATTCTGCTAGTTTAGATAACATGAGTAAGTTAACTAGACCCTATCTGAGGAAGAAATGGTCCTTCTTTTTTGATCAAATTGTTAAGTGCTTTACTGGCAAGTGTAGTGGCTTTGATGCTATTACTGCTATAACTTATCAAATTGGTCATAGTCTCCTATTTGATAGAGTAATCAATATTGGTGATATGTTGCTCACTCAAATGGGAGCAAAATTAAATAATGTGCATGAGGGGAGGAAGAAAGTCTACTATTATAGATTTCTTATGATTCTCCTCAATCACTTCATTTCTGACATGTCAACCAAGTTGGCAAATGATTGTTGTGTGCAGGCATACAAACAGCAAATGAGGATATTCTCTGATATTAAGAGAATTAATGACAAGAAGAAGAGTCTACCTGCCATGAGGATATTCTCTGATATTAAGAGAATTAATGACAAGAAGAAGAGTCTACCTACCATGACTTATCCACAGGTAATGAAGGTAAAACTCTCATCCTACAAACCTTCTATCTACAATGCTTCATTTTTTGGTGGTGAAATGGTGCAGGAACAAGTAATTGAGAGTCCCCCTGCACCTACCCAAGTCACCCAATCCCCTTCAAAGATACAATCTTTCAAACCCAAATCCAAAAAGAAACCAACCTTTGGTGTCTCTCAACAGGCACCAGTTATAAAGAGGAGAAAATTGATTCAAACTAGGCTTATAGATGAGCACAGTGATGAGGAGCTCAACCCTCTAGAGAAGCAAGTTGTTGAAGGACTTTCTTTGTTAAAGGAAGGTCATGACACACTTGATTCTACCCTTCAAGCCAAGTCTGTAGTCTCTGAAAAGGCTACAGACTTTGACCAACCTAGGAATGCACCTCAGGATGCTCAAACTGCATCTACTGATAAATCTTTTGCTAAAAAATACAGAAGGTTAAGAAAGGCTTATTATGCACACACACACAAGCCTACTCCTATTACTAACCTTGTTTTGCAGAAAAAAGATGCTCCCAAGGCTCCTGCAGGGCCAGACTCTGAAAGCAAGAAATCACCTAAACCAGAGTCTAATGTTGAGTCAGAGTCTAGACTGCCTTTAGACTCTGATCATGACACATTTTGGGAAGGAATGCCATTGGATGCAGCCTCATGTCTTATTGATGAAATCCTTACTCCAAGTGATGAGGTGTTGCTATTCTTATATCCTTTGGTGGAATCAGTAGAAGATCCAGAACAATATCAGACTAAATCTCAAGTCTTGGATTTTCTTTCAACCTATGCGACCCTAAGGAAGAGAATAGAATGGGAGCTACAACTGTCTGCACAGGATGTGGTCAAAAATCTATATAGCTACCTATTCAATTCTTCATTACAAGAAAAGAAGCTGGGCTCATAGAAGGTAGAACAACTGAAGTTCTCAAAGCACTAGGTGTGCCAGACTCTGAAAAACAAATCACAAAAAAGTCTAAAAAGCTTAAGATCTACAAAAGGAGAGAATCAGAGTCTGTTGCTGAGTTGGAAACTGAGATTGAGCAACCAGTTTTTGACTATGAAGCAATTTGGGATCAAGGAATTACCTACAGGATAGCTATTGATTGGATATCCACTATTCAGCCTCTTACAAGAAAGGTGGTTGATTTTCTTGTCCAAAATGTAGGAAACGTGGCCAACAAATACATCTATCCAACCTATGAAAGTAGATTGGATCAATTCAAGGGCTCATATTATCAGAAACTAGCAAGGGACCTGCAGGATTCCTTTCACATGACTTTTGCCCAGGCCATCTATGCACTCCATGCCAGGATTTTTTTCAATGGACACTTGGATGCATTAACTATGGTAGAACCACATGAGGTAGCAGGTGATGCTAGGCAGTTGCAGGATGGGACTAGTGCACTAGTGGTGACTAGTGATAAAGATGCTCAGTCTGCCTCACCCATACAAGAACCACATAGTTAGAGGTTGGGTGATAGTGGGGCAGGGGAGTATGCTGTAAGGCCCTCCTTGGCAATTCAACAAACTGTTGATGAGAACATCAGTGATATGGGAGGACATACTCTGATGGATGCTCAAGAAGTACTTTTCCATCCTTGTCTATCAGAGTCTATCCACCTTGAGGGAGAGTCTCATGCACAAATAGTCCAAGATGGTGACACTCAGACTTTGGCTTCTAATGAAGTCATACTGAAGCAGTCAGAGTCTAGAGTAGACCCTGAGACTGGAATACTGGAGCCAACAGACTCTGAAAAGAAAGAAGAAGATTGTAAGGGTTTAGAATCTGTTGCTGCTCACCCCTTGGTGGAAACCCCTAGCCTTCTGACTTACGAAGGGGTTCCCCTCCATCAAGGTGGTTCAGGTATTGAAGTACACTCTTTATCTCTCAACCCCTCTTCTGTAGGATTCTTGAGTGCACCTTCTCAAATGAGTGAAAATATATTGGAGAGGCTGGCACTGGTCCTCGCAAAAGGAGAGGTAGAAAAAGCTGTAGAGAGCCTGAGTGAGATTGAGAAAGTGGGTGCTCAACCCCACTGTGAGACAGAGAGATTAGGGTATCCTGAACCTAGCTTTACTTATTGGGATCAATATTTTCTAAAGAGTTGGTCCAATGAGTTGGAGCAGGGGATGGATGAAAATTCACTTTGTTTGATTGTGCAGATTGGTAAAAAGGAGGAGGTTCTTGCTGCTCAGAAGTCATTCACCCAGAGACCATAGCATCATCTGGTGGATTCTCTATCAAAGAGAGAAGATAGAGTCATTGTGGCTTTGGTGGATAACCCTGTCACTTTAACTGAGACTGCAACATTGAAGTCAGAAGAACCACTTTTGATCATGCCTATAAGGGCTCGACTTTCAGAGTCTACAGTCTCTGATCACTCTCAGAAGGAGTCAGGGTCTATAGTCTCGATTGCAGTTTCAGAGTCTACACCACCACTAGAGTATACACTTCCTCTTACATCACTTGAGCCCGTTGCTGAGGAGTGCATTTCTGAAGATGATGATCCAGTTCAACCTTCTTTTGTCTATTTTGATCAAGTCTTTCCTCAGTCTTGGGAGTCTACAAAGAAAAGAGGCATCACTGATCAAGATTCTTTTGCATGTATTATGGATATTCATCAGTCTGAGCGACAGAAAGCTTTTCAGAAAAAAATCATATATCCAAGAACATGGTCACTACCCTGGTGAAGAAGATCAAGCTCTGGATGATGATGTTAAAGCTGAGACAGAGAGTGTTGCTAAACAATTGAATAGTGTGGTCAAAGACATCTCTCATATTCAAACCAAACTTACTGGTATTGACAATACTACTTCTCTGTTAAGTACCAAATTTGACAGAATTCACTCCCTTCAATTATCCAAAGAGGTCGCCTTCAAGGATGCTCTTGCTGCTATCACCTCTACACAAGCTTCTCTCCAATCAACAGTCTTTGATTTAACGACCAAGGTTGATTCTGTCATTGCAGCACAGGCCAATATCTCCACCGTTCTTGAACAGATTCTGTTGGCTGTTACTAGTTCTGATGATGTCAAAAAGGGGGAGAAAAAGTGTGAATCATCCTCCAGGAGAAATAAGGACGATGTATGCAGAATGTTGGGTTTCGTGCATGAAAACGCAGCAGAATTAACATAAAAACAATAAAATTCGGAACCCCATCGCAGGATCCGTGTATAACGTATGAACGATTATGGTGAATGAAAACTGTATCTTAGAAGCTTCTCGAATTGTTGTTTAATAGGAGGTCCTTGCTTGATGAATCACATCTGTCATTTGCTTCAAGAACTGCTCTCTAACGGTATCCACACGAACGTCGATTCGTCTAACGATCAGCGGAGATGGTATTAGCCAAGAACAATCACGAATTATCTCTTCTCTCTTGCTAGCCTCTCTTAGTATTGAGCTGTTAGGGTTTTATCCTATAAAATGAATTCACAAGTCTGAGTCTTGTAAACACATCATAATGTATTTATACGAGCTAGAGATAATGGGCCAAACCCTAATCCATGAGGTTTCTTAAAAACCCATTCTGATTTTGGGTTTATTTATTAATTCAAATTCTAGTATGTTTATAATTAATCAAGTCTCACTTAATTAATTATAAATTCGAATTAAAAATAATAACATTATTTAAATTCATAATTTAAATAAAGCTCCATTTAAACGTTCTTGGTGTGTGACCCTTTAGGTTATTATTACGTTGGCAATAATTTTATTTTCTAATAATAAAATTATAAACAATAAGCGGCATCTAGTAATACATCATTGCTACCCAAGTAATAATAATAATTGGTGATTCAATTAAACCTTTCGTGAATAATGTACAATGTAATATAATCACTTTAACCTTATATTATAGATCAAACTCGAGGCATGTATTGTGTCATCCTCTTCAACGTTTAATCCGGGTTTCCTTGATCAATGAGTAGGCTATTAATCAAATCAATATTTGAGCATGACCATGCATTTTATAGTCTCACTCAATCAAGAGGCCAATAATATCACTCCTAAAATAGGAGGGTTAAATTCTATATCTATCATTCATATTTCTCATACGATTCATAGCATACCCAATGTCCACCTTTTTCATTACCCGGTTAAAGATAACTTTGAGTGTAATCAAAGTATATTAATTCTCGTATAGAAATATAATGATTTCAAGTCAGAGGATCAATACATCATTATCATAGTGAGAATATCTTATGACACTTATTAACATTTAGATTCTCACAACGGGTCAGTCCAGTGCCATGCATTGAGACATGCACTTATGTTCTTGACTTTAGTATCACCATACCTATGACCAATGAGATGTGGTCATCAGTCAACAAACATGCTAGTCTTATTGCATTATTATTGTCCTTAAATAATAAAACTCGACTAGGGACTTTTAGGAATAAAATACTATTCATATAATCTTATTTTTAAGTCACATACTTAAAGATATATATTACGTATTAATATTCCAAAGACATTTATTATTCTTTCAATTTATGACGGAGTAAATAAAGACATAATAAATATTAATTAAATAATTACATAAAACATAATCCTTAATTATTTTCAATAAAACATTAAAAGTATTGTCTCTAGGATACCAATACTAACAATCTCCCACTTGTACTAGAGTCAATCTCTCATGTATCTAATACCCATGGAACTAGTATGACCTTCGTGCTTCTGCTGCGACAAAGCCTTGGTCAGTGGATCTGCAATATTCTCATTTGTATGCACTTTACATATATGTATTGAAGGAATTTATGCACCAGCGGAAGCATTGAATAACATTTATTTGCATATATTCCTATGTATACACACATATAGATACAAAACTATTTTATAAATTGAAGAATACCTCGATTGCTTTCCGGCAACAGCTAGAGAAGATCTTGTTCTTCAATTCTTGCAATCACCCCTCAAGTGTGGAGTGCTCTAAAGATATCCACCAAAAATCAAATTAAAATATGAAGGAGGAGGCTAGAGAGGAAATTAGGGTTGCTTCCCTTTTAAAATATTTCTCACAAATATTAGGGTTTATTTTATTAGGGTTTATAATCCTATATTTATAGGCAAATATCTCAGCTGAGATATTTTCTATAAATATCTTATTATTAATTCACATTTTAATTAATTAATCTTATTAATTAATTAGTTAATGATTAAAAATATTTTAATCATTAATTCCTTTTTCTAAACTCTTTTAGAAAATTATTCTCTTTATATATTTAATTACTTTAATTAAATATTTAAATAATAATATTAAGATCTTATCTTAAATAATTTATAATCAATTAAATCTCATTTAATTAATTTATAAAATTTGCTAAGTAATTATTTATTTCATAAATAAATAATGACTAGCTATTACTAATTATTCCTTCATCTATAATTTAATCTCTTTTATGGTGTGACTCTTGAGGTTCAATATTAAGCCAGTAGTAGAAATAAATAATAATAAACATTTTATTTATTATTTATATGAATTCTATTAATTCATTAAATATAATTAATCTGATTAATTATAATTATTCTACATCGTGAGTGATGCTTCTCAACATATCGTGACTATCCAGATAATACGAAATCATTGCTTAGAATACTTAGAACCTGACAGTAATTAGTTACCATACAATTAATTCCTTCTACCCTTCAATATCCCGATTAAATACAAGGCATGGAACTCGTGTCAAGCCTATCTAATTTAATCATATGATTTCTTATTCATAATGCAAAGTTCCTTTTAATGTAAATTAGAAACTCTTTCTAATTTCATTCACTCTGGCCAGAGATTCCTGAACTTGCATATCTAAGAATAACATAGGATATTCACTTCCTTTACTGGAAGGGGCAGATCCTTTATTGATCCGTTAATTATCTCAATACACAAATCACTATGCCCAGAATGGACCTAATGAATGTCCTAGAGACTAAGGACTAAACCAAAGCATAAATCATTGTGTACGAGATTACTCTAACGATCTCAAGTATAAGGATACTTGTACAACTATTTACTTAATAAACAACTATCGACACGTGAGTAAACTCCATTAGTTGTTCTACTTATCGAGTCATGTTCAGTGAACTTATTCCTTAATAAGCACCTACATACTAGATATAGTGTCACCACACAAATGTCCATGAGAACAGACATCTTCCTAAGAGAGCTAGCATAGTATGTACTGATCTTTACGGATTTACCAATTTCCAATTAGTTATCCTATGATCAGGAACTGTTTAAGTCTAAAGTTATTTTCTTCTAGATCTCATTATTACAATCTCATTATAATTCTAGAAGCTTTGCTCTAAATTATGGAACATCTTATTTAATACACTTCAAATAGATTAAGCCCGTAACATAACAAATAAATACTTTATTATTATCAAATGAAATTAAATAAGAGTAGCATAAAGGTTTTCCTAACTCATCATACATGATTGGTTTTAGGTCAAACACTTTCAATCTCTCACTTGGCCTAAAGCCAATCCTCTAGTATCCAATACCCATCCGCTCCTTATGACGATCAAAATTTAACTGAGACAGCGGCTTCGTGAACGGGTCTGCTATGTTGTTATGTGTGTTAACTCTTTCGATCTTGACATCTCCTCTTTCAATGATCTCCCTAATCAAATGAAACCGCCGCAATATATGTTTGGTATTCTTGTGAGACCTCGGTTCCTTGGCTTGAGCTATTGCAGCGTTATTGTCACAATATAAAACAATAGGCCCCTCTATGCCAGGAACTACTCCCAACTCAGAAACAAATTTCTTCATCCAAACAGCTTCCTTTGAAGCCTCACTTGTAGCTATTGTTGGGTTCCGAGGCATAAAACGCAGCGGATAAACGTAAATATAACGAAAATTTTCGGAACCCAAACGCAGGATCATGTATAAGAATTGACGGATTATGGTGATAATCGAATCATACCTATTAAGATTTTGAATGCCACGAACTCAACGGAGATCCTTGCTATCACGATTTGTGTCTTCCTCTCGAAAGCACATCTATGGTATCCACACGAGCACCTTCAAGAACGTCTCACGATCTTGAACACGGAACGGAAGTACTAGCCTCCTTTGATAGGTTTCGAATTCTCTCTGCCTCTTCCTATGCTGCCTCTTCTGCTAGGGTTTATGCAAAAATGTGCAAGCCATTTAACCTATCATTATCTATTTATAATGATTGGTTAATGGGCCTTTTTAGCAAAAACCTAACCCATGTAGGCATAGGATTAAATAATAAAACATGCTTCTATTATTTAATTAATAATTAAGTCACACTTAATTATTATTGGCAGAAATATAATTCTTCAAATTCGAATTTATTTCAATTAATTAAGTCTCACTTAATTAATATAATAAATTCGAATTAATCATCAATTAATTTAAATCTATAATTTAAATTAACTATTCCTCTAGGTGCTCTATGTGTGTGACCCTATAGGCTATTATTTAATTAGCAATAATTTTATTCTCCAATAAAATTATAAACAATGAGCGGTATCTAGTAATACATCATTGCT
This sequence comes from Oenanthe sinensis, assembly GCA_028671895.1. NCBI lineage: Eukaryota > Viridiplantae > Streptophyta > Magnoliopsida > Apiales > Apiaceae > Oenanthe > Oenanthe sinensis. Next base: position 28,477,938 of record CM053806.1, read on the forward strand.
ACCTAATTAAACAATAATTAAATCGTGATTCGATAAAACCTTTCGTGATTAATGTTTCCGTGTAATATAATCCCTTTAACCATATATATTATAGATTAAACTCGAGGCATGTATTTAGTCATCCTCTTCAACATTTAATCCGGGTTTACTTGATCCATGAGTAGACTATGAAAAACAAATCATTATTTGAGCACAGCCATGCATTTTATAGTCTCACTCAATCAAGAGGCCAATAATATCTCTCCTAATTATAGGAGGGTTAAATCCTTTATCTATCATTCATATTTCTCATACGACTCATGATATACCCGATGTCCACTTTTATCATCACCCGGTCAAAGGTAACTTTTAATGTAGTCAAAGTATATCAATCCTCGTATAGAAATATAATGATCTCAAGTCAGAGGATCATTACACCATTATCACTGTGAGTCTTTCTTATGACTTAATTAAACATGAAGAATCTCACTGTGGGTCTGTCCAGTACCATGTACCCCTACATGTACCTATGTATTGACTTTAGTATCCCCATACTTATAACCAATGAGATGTGGTTATCTGTCAAACAACATACTAGTCTATTTATGTATTATTATTGTCCTATCATAATAATACTCGACTAGGGAACCTTTAAGAATATGATATATTATATAATCTCAAGTTCAAGTCATGTACTTAAACTATATAACGAGTATCATGATTCTAAGGACATTTATTATGCTAACAAATATATCGCAGTAATTAAAGTCATAATAAATACGTTTATTGAATAATCAAATGACATAAATGTTTATTAAAAGGAAAAATTGTATTGCCTCTAGGGCACCTACACTAACAATCTCCCACTTGCACTAGAGCCAATCACCCATGTATCTAATACCCATGGAACTAGTGTGACCGTCGTGCTTCTGCTGCGACAAGCCTTTGGTCAGTGGGTCTGCAATGTTATCATTTGTGTGCACTTTACATATGTGTATGTCACCCCTCTCATTAATCTCTCGAATGAGGTGATATCTCCTGAGTATATGTTTGGTTCGGGAGTGAGCTCTAGGTTCTTTAGCTTGTGCAATGGCTCCATTATTATCGCAGTATAGATCAATGGGATCTGCGATTGATGGAACCACTCCCAATTCAGTAATGAATTTTCGAATCCAAACTGCTTCCTTAGCCGCTTCACAAGCTGCAATGTACTCAGCCTCCATTGTAGAATCAGCTACTGTTTCTTGTTTTGAACTCTTCCAACTTACAGCACCTCCGTTTAGACAAAACACAAAACCAGACTGTGATACAGTATCATCCCTGTCTGTTTGGAAACTTGCATCGGTGTAACCTTTTACTACTAGTTTCTCCTCTCCTCCATACACCAAGAATGAATCTTTAGTCCTTTTCAAGTACTTTAGAATATTCTTGACAGCCGTCCAGTGACCTTCACCTGGATTAGATTGGTATCTGCTCGTCATGCTTAAAGCATACGAAACATCTGGGCGAGTACATACCATCGCATACATGATGGATCCAATTGCTGAGGCATATGGAACCTTACTCATGCGGTCCTTGTCATCCAATGATTTCGGACACTGATCTTTAGAGATCGTTATCCCTTGAGATACGGGGACATATCCCCTTTTTGCATTTTGCATACCAAAACGGTGCAAAACCTTATCGATGTATGTACTCTGACTTAGACCGATCATCCTTCTAGATCTATCCCTATAGATCCTCTTTCCTAGAATGTAGGATGCATCTCCTAAGTCTTTCATAGAGAAATTACTCCCTAACCAAATCTTAACAGCCTTGATAGAAGGTATGTCATTCCCCATTAGTAGTATGTCATCAACATATAGTACTATGAATGCCACATGGCTCCCACTAACCTTCTTGTAAACACAAGGTTCATCCTCGTTTTGAACAAATCCATACTCTTTGATAGTTTCATCAAAACGGATGTTCCATCTCCTAGAGGCTTGCTTTAATCCATAAATGGATCGACGTAATTTACATATCTTGCTAACATTCCCTGGACTGACAAAACCTTCAGGTTGTGTCATGTACACATCCACATCTTCTTCAAGGCTTCCATTAAGGAAGGCTGTTTTGACATCCATTTGCCAGATTTCATAATCATGGAATGCTGCAATAGCAAGCAAAATCCTTATGGATTTGACCATAGCCACTGGTGAGAAGGTTTCATCATAGTCAATACCATGAATTTGCTTGAAACCTTTTGCAACTAGCCTTGCTTTATAGGTCTGAACATTTCCATCCATGTCAGTTTTCTTCTTGAAAACCCATTTGCACCCTATGGGTTTTACCCCTTCAGGTGGATCAACCAAAGTCCATACTTGGTTTTCATACATGGATTCCATCTCGGATTTCATGGCTTCTAGCCATCTCTTAGATTCTGGACTGCTCATAGCATCTTGGTATGTGAGAGGCTCATCTTCATCTATGAGCATCAAATCACCACATTGAGTCAAAAGAAATCCATATCTCTCTGGCTCATGGCGAATTCTACCAGTTCTACGAACAACCTGTGTTTGTTAAGCGTTATTATTATCCTGCTCTTGTTCCACTTCAGGTTCAATGCTATTTTGTGGTTCTCGATCTTCATCGAGGTCTATAGTTCTCCCACTGTTTCTTTTGGAAACAAAATCCCTTTCCATGAAGACAGCATCTCGAGCAATAAACACTTTTTGCTCAGAAGGACTATAGAAATAATACGCCTTTGTTTCTTTAGGGTATCCCACAAAATTGCACTCTTCAGATTTAGGTCCAAGCTTGTCAGATACTTGACGCTTCACAAACGCCTTGCATCCCCAAACTTTCATAAAGCTCATGCCTGACCGTTTCTTCTCCCATATCTCATATGGAGTCTTTTGAACCTTCTTAGTAGGAACACGGTTAAGTGTGAAAGCCGCTGTTTCTAGAGCATAACCCCAGAAACTAATTGGAAGATCTGCATGACTCATCATCGATCGCACCATGTCCAACAAGGTGCGATTTCTCCTCTCTGAAACTCCATTCCATTGAGGTGTACCTGGCGGAGTGAGTTGTGATACAATACCACACTCCTTTAAATAATCTTTAAATTCAGTGCTCAAGTATTCTCCTCCACGATCAGATCGTAAGATTTTAATACTTGCACCTCCGCCAATTTGCTTCTCTACTTCAGCCTTGTATTCTTTGAACTTTTCAAAAGAATCGGATTTATTCTTCATAAGATATACATATCCATATCTACTGAAATCATCAGTAAATGTTATGAAGTAGTAGTAGCCTCCTCTAGCCATCACACGCATTGGGCCACATACATCACTATGTATTAGCTCCAAACGTTCAGTGGCCCTTTGACCCTTACTAGTGAAAGGGGCTTTAGTCATTTTACCAAGCAAACAAGATTCGCATTCTTGGTATGATCCAAAATCAAACTTATCCAAATATCCATCCTTATGTAATTTGGATATGCGTTTCTCATTTATATGGCCTAGACGACAATGCCAGAGGTATGTTTGATTTGAGTCATTAACTTTAAGTCGTTTGTTTTCTATATTACAGACAGGATTATCTAAGTCAAGAACATATAAACCATTAAACAAACGCGCAACACCATAGGTTAAATCATTCAAAGCAAAAGAGCAACTGTTGTCCTTTATTGTAAACGAAAAACCTTTCTTGTCCAAACAAGAAACAGAAATAATGTTTCTGCGAATTGCAGGCACGTAATAACAATTCTCCAGTTCTAAAACTAGCCCAGAGGGCAAAGATAAATAATAGGTTCCTACAGCTAAAGCAGCAACTCTTGCTCCGTTGCCAACTCGTAGGTCCATTTCTCCTTTAGCCAATGTCCTACTTCTCTGCATTTCCTGCACATTTATACAAATGTGAGAAGCACATCCGGTATCCAATACCCAAGATGTAGAAATAGACAGATTGACTTCTATAACATATATACCTGAATTAGAAGCTTGCTCAGCCCTCTTCTTCTTCAGATCCTCCAAGTAAACTGAACAGTTTCTCTTCCAGTGACCAGTTTTCTTACAGTAGTGACATTCACCCTTAGCGACCCCACCTTTAGGCTTTAAAGCCTGTTTAGGACCTGACTTTGGCTTGGGTGTAGAATCAGAACCTGTCTTCTTCTTACCCTTCCACTTGCCTTTCCCTTTGGCCTTACCTTTATTGCCCACCATCAGTATGGGAGCAGGTTCAGCCGTCTTCATGTTGGTCTCATATGTTCTCAACATAGCCAACAATTCAGTAGGTGTTTTGTCAAACTCATTCATATTGTAGTTCATAACAAACTGAGTGAATTTGTTGTTCAAAGAATTCAAGATTAGGTCAATACCAGTTTCCGGACCAATCGGGAAACCCAAAGTATCAAGATACTCAATGTAACCAATCATCTTCAGAACATGTGGGCCAACTGGTTCATTTGCCCCTTGTTTGCAGTTAAAGAGTGACTTGCTCGTGTTGAACCTTTCTTGACGAGTTTGGCTTGCAAACATGCTTTGCAAGTGCTCATTGATAGTATATGCATCCATATGCACATGCTGTCTTTGAAGCTCAGCACTCATAGTTGCTAACATAAGACACGCAACATCAGTTGCATCATTCTCATCCTTTGTGTGGGCCGCTCGTTCCTCAACAGTAGCGCCCTCAGGAAGGGGACCTGCCGGAGGAATATCAATGACATGAAGCTTGCGCTCCTGCCTGAGGACAATCCTCAAATTCCTCTGCCAGTCTAGGAAGTTGTTTCCTCCTGTCAGCTTATCCTTCTCAAGGACAGATCGTACGGATAGTGTGTTTGTGTTGTTTGTCATTACTTGGTATCTACAATGATAAAAGCACAAAATTAAACATTAGATTGTCTGAGTTATTTATTATGTTCAAATGATTATGATACATTCATAATATATCTCCCACTATTTTTATCAAATCAATAGCCCTTACTATTAATTTGGAAAGTATATCCCATAATCCTTTCTAGTGAGCCAAGATCCATATTTCGTCATGTCTCAAGTCAACCACTGGAAGTCCTTAAGAATGATTATTTAGGTAGACAACATTTGTCAATTATATCATATATAATTCTTGGATAGTTTGGTGAGCAACGATTGATCTTATCTATCTAATAGATTTTTAACCAAACTCTATGCTTCTAAGTTCATAATGGTTGAATATAACCGTTTACTTTCACCTTATTATGACGACTCAGTTAAGTTTGACCCAATGATACAACGGCCGAATATAACCGTTTATATTCGTCGCATCTCACCACGATAGACAGGAGTCCCCTGCCACTGACAGTCTTTCCCCTAATCGATCTAGGATTCGATGAGTGTTCATTCATTGGAAAGCATCTGATTAAAACTTAATATTTTGTTAAGGGGTTTAGAAGATTTTACGACGATCATGATCACATCATGAAGAGATCCTCAATTTTTTCTTGAACTAAATATTTCAAATTGACATCTTAAATTGTTCATTTCCCAGGTAGATGGAGGATACCAGTGGTCACACTTAAAACCCATCAGCCTTACGAATACGCATATCCGTTTTTGTCAGAAAATCCCAATTATAGATATCAAAATCCATATTCAATTCCGTGTTTTAAAAATCCATATTTCATAAACACAAGAATCTCATGATCGTTTGTTGATTTTAAAATCTTGAATCGTTACAGATTTTATCTTGAGTCGTTACAGATTTTATCTTGTTTAAAGAAGCATGGCATAGGTGTCGTATCTAATACATACATACATACATGATTAATCTAATTAAAGCATGCATCATTCATACATCAATATGTAAAGTGCAGTATGTAAACGTGCTTGGTTATGGCCCCTTTCCTATGTGATCCTTTCGAGCTAATGAAAGGATCAAAGTCAATCTATGGTGGTAAAATATAAATACAATTACATGTCTTCATTCTTCTTGTATCCACTAGTGCCTGCTCCTCTTCTTGGATCATCTTTCAGTCTTCAAGTACATTACATGGAATAATTGAATACAACCTAAGCTAATGTACTTACATAAGAAAACTCGAGTTACATTCGAGGTTAAACAATTACAAGAATGAAGAAAACGACATGCAAGTCGTATTTATAAAACCAAAACCAAAAACCATTAATCTAGGGGTCTAAGGGCCATAACCAGCACCATGCTCAAGTACACAAAATAAAATATTGCGGGGGTCCGGGGGCGGCAGCCCCTGGGCGGGGGTCCGGGGGCGGCAGCCCCTGGGCGGGGTCTGGGGCGGCAGCCCCAGGCGGGGTCTGGGGCGGCAGCCCCAGGCGGGGTCTGGGGGCGGCAGCCCCCGGCTGGGGTCGAGCTCGAAATCAGAAATTTTTTTTATTTTCGAAGACCAGTCCTATTCAGAAATCATCAATTTCTGAACTACAGATCATATCTGTTGGACCTTTTTCCCACTGCATCTTATACAGTTTCAGAAGCATGTATCATATACATACTTATCATATCCCAGTTAACAGATCATGTCCAACATAATCTGTCCACCAGTTTATATCACTATACAAACTGACCCTCATGCATAATATACAAATCGCAATATGGCATATAAATCAGTCATGACAAGTCATTAACATGCTAGTATCATCACCACATATTACAATTCGAATATACATGAAGAACATAGCATGGCAGAAGCATGGCAGTAACAAAGCAGTAGCATGGCAGTGGCATGGCAGTCACCAAAATAGGCATATTTGCATCAAATACAGTTAACACGTAACCAAATCAGTCCCTTATACACGTAGCTCTGATGCCATTGTTGGGTTCCGAGGCATAAAACGCAGCGGATAAACGTAAATATAACGAAAATTTTCGGAACCCAAACGCAGGATCATGTATAAGAATTGACGGATTATGGTGATAATCGAATCATACCTATTAAGATTTTGAATGCCACGAACTCAACGGAGATCCTTGCTATCACGATTTGTGTCTTCCTCTCGAAAGCACCTCTATGGTATCCACACGAGCACCTTCAAGAACGTCTCACGATCTTGAACACAGAACGGAAGTACTAGCCTCCTTTGATAGGTTTCGAATTCTCTCTGCCTCTTCCTATGCTGCCTCTTCTGCTAGGGTTTATGCAAAAACGTGCAAGCCATTTAACCTATCATTATCTATTTATAATGATTGGTTAATGGGCCTTTTTAGCAAAAACCTAACCCATGTAGGCATAGGATTAAATAATAAAACATGCTTCTATTATTTAATTAATAATTAAGTCACACTTAATTATTATTGGCAGAAATATAATTCTTCAAATTCGAATTTATTTCAATTAATTAAGTCTCACTTAATTAATATAATAAATTCAAATTAATCATCAATTAATTTAAATCTATAATTTAAATTAACTATTCCTCTAGGTGCTCTATGTGTGTGACCCTATAGGCTATTATTTAATTAGCAATAATTTTATTCTCCAATAAAATTATAAACAATGAGCGGTATCTAGTAATACATCATTGCTACCTAATTAAACAATAATTAAATCGTGATTCGATAAAACCTTTCGTGATTAATGTTTCCGTGTAATATAATCCCTTTAACCATATATATTATAGATTAAACTCGAGGCATGTATTTAGTCATCCTCTTCAACATTTAATCCGGGTTTACTTGATCCATGAGTAGACTATGAAAAACAAATCATTATTTGAGCACGGCCATGCATTTTATAGTCTCACTCAATCAAGAGGCCAATAATATCTCTCCTAATTATAGGAGGGTTAAATCCTTTATCTATCATTCATATTTCTCATACGACTCATGATATACCCGATGTCCACTTTTATCATCACCCGGTCAAAGGTAACTTTTAATGTAGTCAAAGTATATCAATCCTCGTATAGAAATATAATGATCTCAAGTCAGAGGATCATTACACCATTATCACTGTGAGTCTTTCTTATGACTTAATTAAACATGAAGAATCTCACTGTGGGTCTGTCCAGTACCATGTACCCCTACATGTACCTATGTATTGACTTTAGTATCCCCATACTTATAACCAATGAGATGTGGTTATCTGTCAAACAACATACTAGTCTATTTATGTATTATTATTGTCCTATCATAATAATACTCAACTAGGGAACCTTTAAGAATATGATATATTATATAATCTCAAGTTCAAGTCATGTACTTAAACTATATAACGAGTATCATGATTCTAAGGACATTTATTATGCTAACAAATATATCGCAGTAATTAAAGTCATAATAAATACGTTTATTGAATAATCAAATGACATAAATGTTTATTAAAAGGAAAAATTGTATTGCCTCTAGGGCACCTACACTAACAGCTATATACTTTGCTTCTGCTGTGGAGTCAGCCGTCGTAGATTGCTTACGACTTCTCCAACTAATCGCCCCACCATTTAGAGTAAACACCTACCCTGACATGGATGTACTATCATCACACTCTGACTGAAAACTAGAGTCACTGTAACCCTCTATTTTCAACTCAGACCCACCAAAAACAAGAAAAATATCCTTAGTCCTTCTCAAGTTCTTAATGATGTTCTTCACTGCTTTCCAGTGGTCTTCACCTGGATTTGACTGATATTTGCTAGTCACACTAATTGAGTGAGCAACATCAGGTCTAGTACATAACATCGCGTACATGATAGATCCTATTGCCGACGCAAAAGGAATCCTACTCATACGCTCTCTTTCTTCAGCTGTCTTAGGAGACATCTTGTCAGAAAGGGAGACTCCATGGCTCATCGGTATGAGACCTCTCTTGGAGTTTTCCATGCTAAACCTTTTAAGCACCTTATCGATGTACGTACCTTGGGTTAGACCTATCATTCTTCTTGATCTATCTCTATAGATCTTCATACCAAGAATGTAGGACGCTTCTCCCAAGTCTTTCATGGTGAAGTTCTTTGATAGCCACATTTTTACTGATTGCAACATTGGTATGTCATTACCTATTAAGAGTATGTCATCTACATAAAAAATAAGAAATGTTACTGCGCTCCCACTAACCTTCTTGTAGACACATGGTTCATCTATATTTTTGATAAAATCAAACTCTTTGATTGTCTCATCAAAACGGATGTTCCATCTTCGAGAAGCTTGCCTTAACCCATATATGGTTCGTAGTAGCTTACATACTAGATGTTCATTTCCTTTGGAAATAAAACCCTCTAGCTGTGTCATATACACTTCTTCTTCAAGTTCCCCATTGAGGAAGGCCATCTTTACGTCCAATTGCCAGATCTCATAGTCATAGTAAGTTGCAATAGCAAGCAAAATCCTAATTGATTTGAGCAAGGCTACAGGAGAAAAAGTCTCATCAAAGTCAATCCCTTGTCTTTGTTTGAATCCTTTTGCCACGAGACTGGCCTTGTAGGTCTCTACCTGGCCATTTGCTCCAATCTTTCTCTTGTATACCCACTTGCACCCTATAGGCTTCATATCCTTGGGTGCCTCTACCAAAGTCCATACTTGGATGGCATACATGGAGTCCATTTCGGATTTCATGGCACTCTGCCATTTCTCTGAGTCAACACTACTCGCAGCCTCGTTAAAGGTCATAGGGTCGTCTCCATCAATGACCGTCAATTCATTGTCATTCTCAATGACAAGGCCATAATACCTCTCAGGTTGGCGAGACACCCTTTGTGATCTACGGATGAGCTGTTCTACGGAAGGTTGTTCAATATGAACAGGTGTTTCCTCTTGAACCGTAGTAGTTTGTTCTTCATGAACTTCATCAAGTTCAATCTTGCTCCCACTATTCCCTTCAAGGATAAACTATTTTTCCAGGAAGGTAGCATGTTGGGAGACAAACACCCTTTGTTCGGTGTAAAAGTAATACCCTAAAGTCTCTTTAGGATATCCTACAAACCTACATTTCACGGATCGAGATTCTAGCTTATCGGGGTCAACTTTCTTGACATAAGCCGGACATCCCCAAATCTTAACGTGCTTAAGACTCGGTTTCCTTTCTTTCCATATCTCATACGGAGTTTGAGGAACAGATTTAGAAGGCACCTTGTTCAATATATATGCTGATGTTTCTAATGCATAACCCCAAAGTGATACTGGAAGATCTGTATAGCTCATCATGGATCGAACCATGTCCAACAAAGTTTGATTTCTCCTTTCGGATACTCCATTCAACTGGGGAGTGGCCGGAGGAGTCCATTGAGAGACTATACCATTTTCTTTGAGATAATTTAGAAACTCGCCACTTAAGTATTCACCTCCTCGATCTGATCGAAGGGTTTTAATACTATACTTGGTTTGTTTCTCTACTTCATACTTATATTCTTTGAATTTTTCAAAGGCTTCGGATTTGTATTTCATCAAATACACATATCCAAATCTAGATCGATCATTTGTAAAAGTAATGAAGTATGAAAACCCACCCATGGCTTGCGTGGACGTCGGCCCACACACATCTGTATGTACCAATCCAAGCAACTCCGCAGCTCTTTCTCCATGTCCACTAAATGGAGATTTGGTCATTTTGCCTAACAGACAAGTCTCGCATGTAGGATATGATTCAAAATCAAAAGGTTCTAGTAACCCTTCCTTATGCAATGTCTTAAGTCTATTTTCACTAATATGACCAAGTCTGCAATGCCACAAGTAGGTGGGATTTTCATCATCTTTTTTTTATTACTATGTTTAATTTGAAGTAAACTATGTTCTACGTCACATACATACAAACCATTATTTAAAATACCAACACCATAAAGAACATTATTTCTAAAAATTGAACATTTATTATTCTCAATAACAAACGAAAAACCATCCAAGTCTAACATGGGAATAGAAATAATATTCCTTACAATTGAGGGAACAAAATAATAATTATCCAAAATAATAGTCTTGCCCGTAGGCATAAGTAAATCAAACGATCCTACAGCTACAACAACAACTCTTGCTCCATTGCCCATACGTAGGATCACCTCCTCTTCTTCAAGAGTCTTACTTCTCCTTAGTCCCTGCAATGAATTGCAAATGTGAGAACCACAGGCGGTATCTAATACCCAAGTAGAATTTTGATTAAATGACATATTTAGTTCGATCATGAACATACCTGAAGAAGAAGCGGTAGTCTCACCACCCTTCTTCTTCTTCAATTCTGCAAGGTAAGCCTTACAGTTTCTCTTCCAGTGCCCCACTTTGTTGCAGTGAAAGCAAACAACTTTGCTTTTGGGATCTTCAGCTTTTAGAAGAACTGGCCTTTTCTCACCTACCTTCTTCTTCTTCTTAGGAGGGCTCCTCTTCCTCTTCTTAGGGTTAGAACCTTCACCAATTAGAAGAACAGAACTCTTCTTTGTGGGAAAATTCGACTCAGCAGTTTTCAGCATGTTATGGAGTTCAGGCAAGCTGACATCTAACTTGTTCATGTGAAAGTTCACAACGAACTGTGAGAATGACTCTGGAAGTAATTGCAAGACCAGATCTTGATTCAGCTCCCCATCCATGACAAATCCAAGTTGTCCAAGACGCTCAATCAAATTGATCATCTTGAGCACATGAACATTCACAGATGATCCCTCAGTCATCCTACAACGGAACATCTCCTTCGATAACTCATATCGAGCTGTCCTTCCTGCCACATCATACAAATCTTGTAGATGTATAAGGATAGAGTGAGCATCCATATGCTCGTGTTGCTTTTGGAGCTCATCATTCATGGATCCCATCATAACACACTGTGCAACTCTTGCATCATCTATCTAATTACGATACACAATATGTTCATAATTATGTGCATCCTGAGCAGGTTCAGTAGGTTTAGGTGAGTCTAGTACATATTCCTTCTTCTCAATCCTGAGAACAATTCTCAGGTTTCGAAGCCAATCAGCATAGTTGGGACCAGTTAATTTGTGTGCATCGAGCATGCAACGGAGTGATAGTGCAGAAGACATTATGTATATAGTAAATCTGCAAATAATAAACATATAACAACATTTAGTAAATACTCTATTTCATTATCTAAAACACCATATGAATCGGGTCTTTATTCATAAGTGCCTCCCACTATTCTATCTAATTTCTATATCCCTTATTGAAATTAAGCATTCATAATGCTAGTGGGATAGGGATCCTACATTCCATCACACAACCTCGGCTGTAGCACGAAACGCCATGTAATGTTCAATAGGCATACAACTCTTGTCAGCTACATCTCATGTTATTCCCTAATCTTACATTAGCCTCTTGAATACTTGAGTCACGGCTGTGGCACGACAAACTCAATATTCTAAGTCAAGTCAATCCCAACATCTCATATAATTAAACTAGTTTCAAATAGCCCACGGCTGTAGCACGTAACGACCATAAGATTCCAATTCATCATACACATCTCATGTTATAGACAAGTATCTCTTATTTCGGAAACAACGCCCTCGGCTGTAGCACGAAACGACAGAGTTTCAAAAACAAGAAATACTTTCTATTATGTTGGAAGGCTATGACCAACACAAGCCCTTTGTGTTTTATGGCCAATTACTACTTGATATTCTTTATATTTTAGGGGATTATATTATGCTACAATCATAATCATATTATAAAAAGATTCTTTTAGATTGGATTAAATATTTCAAATCAACTATTGATACTTGGAGTCATCCCAGGCCAGGGGTGGAGCATTGTCAAGAGGCGTCTCTTAATAACCTCCTTTCTTACAGATAGAACATCTGTTGTTTGACAGAATCATCCTTTCACTTAAGTTGAAAATTCATATTCAATCACGTGTTTCATAAACACAAAAATCTCATGATTGTATTCATAATATGTAAATAAAGGTCACGAAACAATTTCACTATTCTAAATTGTCTAACATACGCCTTATGTTAATTAAGTCCACCTAAATCTATCATCTCATGATAATTCAAGCATATATCACATATATATAATCACGAATAAACATAAGGTAGGCATGTTAAATTATATATTACAACATATAAGCATTATACATCTCTATGTATCACATGGTGTATTTAAAAGCAACTTAAAACAGTTAAAACTTGCATTAAAATACTTTTGGAATCTCTAAACAGTCCGAAAAAATTTCAGAAAATTATTGTAATATACCATTAGAACTGTCTCGGAAAAACGAATCCAACGGTATATTAACGCCCCATTCTGAGCTTCCACGCGCCCGCACGCGCCCCGAGAAATTTCTGACGCATCCTCGTGTGCGCACGCGCGTCAGGCGCGTGCAAGACACCCTGTCACGCATCTTGGGTATGCGTTACAAGCCAAAACCCCCTTTTTAGCTTGTAACACATGCGCAGAATGCGTTACACCTTTGTTTTTTTTTGTTTTTTTTCCAGATATTATTATTTAATTACGAATTAATTAAAAACAACTTTAAAAATCCATAATAAATAATCTATTGCTTAGAAAAATATTCTAAAAATACCTGGACGATCTACAACACTTATAGAACACATGAAAAATATAAAATAAATTTTGAGGAACAGTAATAAATTAATCATAATTAAATCATTATTATTACTTTCAAAATTCATAATAAATATTCTACGCATCAGAAAATTATGAAAAATTAACTGGACTATCTACAACACTTATAAAACCGAGGAAAATTATCAAAACAATTTTGACGAACAGTATCATATTAATCATAATTAAAACATGATATTGCTTGTATAAATTATAATAAATACATACATGCTCATAAAATTCTGAAACTTGACCACGAATCTATATGCTTACAACCTATGCTTTGATACCATCGAAGGAATTTATGCACTAGCGGAAGTATTGAATAACATTTATTTACATATATTCCTATGTATACACACATATAGATACAAAACTATTTTATAAATTGAAGAATACCTCGATTGCTTTCCGGCAACAGCTAGAGAAGATCTTGTTCTTCAATCCTTGCAATCACCCCTCAAGTGTGGAGTGCTCTAAAGATATCCACCAAGAATCAAACTAAAAGATGAAGGAGGAGGCTAGAGAGGAAATTAGGGTTGCCTCCCTTTTAAAATATTTCTCACAAATATTAGGGTTTATTTTATTAGGGTTTATAATCCTATATTTATAGGCAAATATCTCAGCTGAGATATTTTCTATAAATATCTTATTATTAATTCCCTTTTTAATTAATTAATCTTATTAATTAATTAGTTAATGATTAAAACTATTTTAATCATTAATTCCTTTTTCTAAAATCTTTTAGAAAATTATTCTCTCTTCATATTTAATTACTTTAATTAAATATTTAATTAATAATATTAAGATCTTATCTTAAATAATTTATAATCAATTAAATCTCATTTAATTAATTTATAAAATTTGCTAAGTAATTATTTATTTCATAAATAAATAATGACTAGCTATTATTAATTATTCCTTCATCTATAATTTAATCTCTTTTATGGTGTGACTCTTTAGGTTCAATATTAAGCCGGTAGTAGAAATAAATAATAATAAACATTTTATTTATTATTTATATGAATTCTATTAATTCATTAAATATAATTAATCTGATTAATTATATTTATTCTACATCGTGAGTGATGCTTCTCAACATATCGCGACTATCTAGATAATACGAAATCATTGCTTAGAATACTTAGAACCTGTCAGTAATTAGTTACCGTACAATTAATTCCTTCTACCCTTCAATATCCCGATTAAATACAAGGCATGGAACTCGTGTCAAGCCTATCTAATTTAATCATATGATTTCTTATTCATAATGCAAAGTTCATTTTAATGCAAATTAGAAACTCTTTCTAATTTCATTCACTCTGGCCAGAGATTCCTGAACTTCCATATCTAAGAATAACATAGGATATTCACTTCCTTTACTGGAAGGGGCAGATCCTTTATTGATCCGTTAACTATCTCCATACACAAATCACTATGCTCAGAATGGACCTAATGAATGTCCTAGAGACTAAGTATTGGGTTCCGAGGCATAAAACGCAGCGGATTAAACGTAAATATAACGAAAATTTCGGAACCCTAAACGCAGGATCATGTATAAGTGGACTGATTATTGTGAAACGGAATCATACCTTTACTTGGTCTTGACTTTCACGAACTCAACGGAGATCCTAGATTTCACGACTTGTGTCTTCATCTCGAAAACACCTCTATGGTATCCACACGAACACCTTCAAGAACGTCTCACGATCTTGATTACGGAATGGATGTACTAGCCTCCTTTGATGATTTCGAATTCTGCCTTTTCTCTCTGCCTTTGCTGCTGCTAGGGTTTTGTTTTTCTCAAAAACGTAATCCTTATTAACCCTACATTATCTATTTATAGTGGTTGGTTAATAGGCCCATAATAGCAACCTATAACAGCAAAGCCTAACCCATGTAGGTTTAGGATTAAATAATAAAACCGAATTTTATTATTTAATTAATAACTAAGTCACACTTAATTATTAATGGCAGAATTCAAATTCGAATTTATATTATTTCAATTAATTAAGTCTCACTTAATTAATATAATAAAATTCAAATAATCATCAATTAATTTAAATCTATAATTTAAATTAATTATTCCTTTAAGTACTCTATGTGTGTGACCCTATAGGCTATTATTTAATTAGCAATAATTTTATTCTCCAATAAAATTATAAACAATGAGCGGTATCTAGTAATACATCATTGCTACCCAATTAAATAATAATTAAATCGTGATTCGATAAAACCTTTCGTGATTAATGTTTCAGTGTAATATAATCCCTTTAACCATATATATTATAGATTAAACTCGAGGCATGTATTTAGTCATCCTCTTCAACATTTAATCCGGGTTTACTTGATCCATGAGTAGACTATGAAAACAAATCATTATTTGAGCACGGCCATGTATTTTATAGTCTCACTCAATCAAGAGGCCAATAATATCTCTCCTAATTATAGGAGGGTTAAATCCTTTATCTATCATTCATATTTCTCATACGACTCATGATATACCCGATGTCCACTTTTATCATCACCCTGTCAAAGGTAACTTTTAATGTAGTCAAAGTATATTAATCATCGTATAGAAATATAATGATCTCAAGTCAAAGGATCATTACACCATTATCACTGTGAGTCTTTCTTATGACTTTATTAAACATGAAGAATCTCACTGTGGGTCTGTCCAGTATCATGTACTCCTACATGTACCTATGTATTGACTTTAGTATCCCCATACTTATAACCAATGAGATGTGGTTATCAGTCAAACAACATACTAGTCTATTTATGTATTATTATTGTCCTATAATAATAATACTTGACTAGGGACATTTAAGAATATGATATATTATATAATCTCAAGTTCAAGTCATGTACTAAACTATACAATGTGTATCATGATTCTAAGGACATTTATTATGCTAACAAATATATCGCAGTAATTAAAGTCATAATAAATACGTTTATTGAATAATCAATTGACATAAAGGTTTATCAAAATAAACATTGTATTGCCTCTAGGGCACCTACACCAACAATCTCCCACTTGCACTAGAGCCAATCACCCATGTATCTAATACCCATGGAACTAGTGTGACCGTCGTGCTTCTTCTGCGACAAGCCTTTGGTCAGTGGGTCTGCAATGTTATCATTTGTGTGCACTTTACATATGTGTATGTCACCCCTTTCATTAATCTCTCGAATGAGGTGATATCTCCTGAGTATGTGTTTGGTTCGGGAGTGAGCTCTAGGTTCTTTAGCCTGTGCAATGGCTCCATTATTATCGCAGTATAGATCAATGGGATCTGCGATCGATGGAACCACTCCCAAATCAGTAATGAATTTTCGAATCCAAACAGCTTCCTTAGCCGCTTCACAAGCTGCAATGTACTCAGCCTCCATTGTAGAATCAGCTACTGTTTCTTGCTTTGAACTCTTCCAACTTACAGCACGTCCGTTTAGACAAAACACAAAACCAGACTGTGATACAGTATCATCCCTGTCTGTTTGGAAACTTGCATCGGTGTAACCCTTTACAACCAGTTTCTCCTCTCCTCCATACACCAAGAATGAATCTTTAGTCCTTTTCAAGTACTTTAGAATATTCTTGACAGCTGTCCAGTGACCTTCACCTGGATTAGATTGGTATTTGCTCGTCATGCTTAAAGCATACGAAACATCTGGGCGAGTACATACCATCGCATACATGATGGATCCAATTGCTGAGGCATATGGAACCTTACTCATGCGGTCCTTGTCATCCAATGATTTTGGACACTAATCTTTAGAGATCGTTATCCCTTGAGACACGGGGACATATCCCCTTTTTGCATTTTGCATACCAAAACGATGCAAAACCTTATCGATGTATGTACTCTGACTTAGACCAATCATCCTTCTAGATCTATCCCTATAGATCCTGATTTCTAGAATGTAGGATGCTTCACCTAAGTCTTTCATAGAGAAGTTGCTCCCTAACCAAATCTTAACAGCCTTGAGAGAAGGTATGTCATTCCCCATTAGTAGTATGCCATCAACATACAGTACTATGAATGCCACATGGCTCCCACTAACCTTCTTGTAAACACAAGGTTCATCTTCGTTTTGAACAAAGCCATACTCTTTGACTGTTTCATCAAAACGGATATTCCATCTCCTAGAGGCTTGCTTCAATCCATAAATGGATCGACGTAATTTACATACCTTGCTAACATTCCTTGGATCGACAAAACCTTCAGGTTGTGTCATGTACACATCCACATCCTCTTCAAGGATTCCGTTAAGGAAGGCTGTTTTGACATCCATTTGCCAGATTTCATAATCATGGAATGTTGCAATAGCAAGCAAAATCCTTATGGACTTGACCATAGCCACTGGTGAGAAAGTTTCATCATAGTCAATACCATGAATTTGTTTGAAACCTTTTGCAACCAGCCTTGCTTTATAGGTCTGAACATTTCCATCCATGTCAGTTTTCTTCTTGAAAACCCATTTGCACCCTATGGGTTTTACCCCTTCAGGTGGATCAACCAAAGTCCATACTCGGTTTTCGTACATGGAATCCATCTCAGATTTCATGGCTTCTAGCCATCTCTTAGATTCTGGACTGTTCATAGCATCTTGGTATGTGAGAGGCTCATCTTCATCTATAAGCATCAAATCACCACATTGAGTCAAGAGAAATCCATATCTCTCTGGCTCATGGCGAATTCTACCAGTTCTACGAACAACCTGTGTTTGTTGAGCATTATCATTATCCTGCTCATGTTCCACTTCAGGTTCAATGCTATTTTGTGGTTCTCGATCTTCATCGAGGTCTATAGTTCTCCCACTGTTTCTTTTGGAAACAAAATCTCTTTCCATGAAAACAACATCTCGAGCAATAAACACTTTCTGCTCAGAAGGACTATAAAAATAATACGCCTTTGTTTCTTTAGGGTATCCCAAAAAATTGCATTCTTCAGATTTAGGTCCAAGCTTGTCAGATACTTGACGTTTCACAAACGCCTTGCATCCCCAAACTTTCATAAAGTTCATGCCTGACCGTTTCTTCTCCCATATCTCATATGGAGTCTTTTGAACCTTCTTAGTAGGAACACGGTTAAGTGTGAAAGCCGCTGTTTCTAGAGCGTAACCCCAGAAACTAATTGGAAGATCTGCATGACTCATCATCGATCGCACCATGTCCAACAAGGTGCGATTTCTCCCCTCTGAAACTCCATTCCATTGAGGTGTACCTGGCGGAGTGAGTTGTGATACAATACCACACTCCTTTAAATAATCTTTAAATTTTGTGCTCAAGTATTCTCCTCCACGATCAAATCGTAAGATTTTAATACTTGTGCCTCCGCCAATTTGCTTCTCTACTTCAGCCTTGTATTCTTTGAACTTTTCAAAAGAATCGGATTTATTATTCATAAGATATACATATCCATATCTACTGAAATCATCAGTAAATGTTATGAAGTAGTAGTAGCCTCCTCTAGCCATCACACGCATTGGGCCGCATACATCACTATGTATTAGCTCCAGACGTTCAGTGGCCCTTTGACCCTTACCAGTGAAAGGGGCTTTAGTCATTTTACCAAGCAAACAAGATTCGCATTCTTGGTATGATTCAAAATCAAACTTATCCAAATATCCATCCTTATGTAATTTGGATATGCGTTTCTCATTTATATGGCCTAGACGACAATGCCAGAGGTATGTTTGATTTGAGTCATTAACTTTAAGTCATTTGTTTTCTATATTACAGACAGGATTATCTAAGTCAAGAACATATAAACCATTAAACAAATGCGCAACACCATAGGTTAAATCATTCAAAGCAAAAGAGCAACTGTTGTTCTTTATTGTAAACGAAACACCTTTCTTGTCCAAACAAGAAACAGAAATAATGTTTCTGCGAATCGCAGGCACGTAATAACAATTTTCCAGTTCTAAAACTAGCCCAGAGGGCAAAGATAAATAATATGTTCCTACAGCTAAAGCAGCAACTCTTGCTCCATTGGCAACTCGTAGGTCCATTTCTCCTTTAGCCAATGTCCTACTTCTCTGCATTTCCTGCACATTTATACAAATGTGAGAAGCACATCTAGTATCCAATACCCAAGATGTAGAAATAGACAGATTGACTTCTATAACATATATACCTGAAGTAGAAGCTTGCTCAGCCCTCTTCTTCTTCAGATCCTTCAAGTAAACTGAACAGTTTCTCTTCCAGTGACCAGTTTTCTTACAGTAGTGACATTCACCCTTAGCGACCCCACCTTTAGGCTTTAAAGCCTGTTTGGGACCTGACTTTGGCTTGGGTGTAGAATCAGAACCTGTCTTCTTCTTACCCTTCTACTTGCCTTTCCCTTTGGCCTTACCTTTATTGCCCACCATCAGTATGGAAGCAGGTTCAGCCGTCTTCATGTTGGTCTCATATGTTCTCAACATAGCCAACAATTCAGTAGGTGTTTTGTCAAATTCATTCATGTTGTAGTTTATGATAAACTGGGTGAATTTGTTGTTCAAAGAATTCATGATTAGGTCAATACCAATTTCCTGAATAATCGGGAAACGCAAAGTATCAAGATACTCAATGTAACCAATCATCTTCAGAACATGTGGGCCAACTGGTTCACTTGCCCCTTGTTTGCAATTAAAAAGTGACTTGCTCGTGTTGAACCTTTCTTGACGAGTTTGGCTTGCAAACATGCTTTGCAAGTGCTGATAGATAGTATATGCATCCATATGCACATGCTGTCTTTGAAGCACAGCACTCATAGTTGCCAACATAAGACATGCAACATCAGTTGCATCATTCTCATCCTTTGTGTGGGCCGCTCGTTCCTCAACAGTAGCGCCCTCAGGAAGGGGACCTGCTGGAGGAATATCAATGACATGAAGCTTGCGCTCCTGCCTGAGGACAATCCTCAAATTCCTCTGCCAGTCTAGGAAGTTGTTTCCTCCTGTCAGCTTATCCTTCTCAAGGACAGATCGTACGGATAGTGTGTTTGTGTTGTTTGTCATTATTTGGTATCTACAATGATAAAAGCGCAAAATAAACATTAGATTGTCTGAGTTATTTATTATGTTCAAATGATTATGATACATTCATAATATATCTCCCACTATTTTTATCAAATCAATAGCCCTTACTATTAATTTGGAAAGTATATCCCATAATTCTTTCTAGTGAGCCAAGATCCATATTTCGTCATGTCTCAAGTCAACCACCGGAAGTCCTTAAGAATGATTATTTAGGTAGACAACATTTGTCAATTATATCATATATAATTCTTGGATGGTTTGGTGAGCAACGATTGATCTTATCTATCTAATAGATTTTTAACCAAACTCTATGCTTCTAAGTTCATAATGGTTGAATATAACCGTTTACTTTCACCTTATTATGACGACTCAGTTAAGTTTGACCCAATGATACAACGGCCGAATATAACCGTTTATATTCGTCGCATCTAACCACGATAGATAGGAGTCCCCTGCCACTGACAGTCTTTCCCCTAATCGATCTAGGATTCGATGAGTGTTCATTCATTGGAAAGCATCCGATTAAAACTTAATATTTTGTTAAGGGGTTTAGAAAATTTACGACGATCATGATCACATCATGAAGAGATCCTCAATTTTTCCTTGAACTAAATATTTCAAATTGACATCTTAAATTGTTCATTTCCCAGGTAGATGGAGGATACCAGTGGTCACACTTAAAACCCATCAGCCTTACGAATACGCATATCCGTTTTTGTCAGAAAATCCCAATTATAGACATCAAAATCCATATTCAATTCCGTGTTTTAAAAATCCATATTTCATAAACACTAGAATCTCATGATCGTTTGTTAATTTTAAAATCTTAAATCATTACAGATTTTATCTTGTTTAGCATGGCAAGCATGGCATGGGTGACGTATCTAATACATGCATACATCATTAATCTAATTAAAGCATGCATCTTCTACTCTACACATACATTCATACATCAATATGTAAAGTGCAGTATGTAAACGTGCTTGGTTATGGCCCCTTTCCTATGTGATCCTTTCGAGCTAATGAAAGGATCAAAGTCAATCTATGGTGGTGAAATATAAATACAATTACATGTCTTCATTCTTCTTGTATCCATGGGTGCTTGCTCCTCTTCTTGGATCATCTTTCAATCTTCAAGTACATTACATGGAATAATTGAATACAACCTATACTAATGTACTTACATAAGAAAACTCGAGTTACATTCGAGGTTAAACAATTACAAGAATGAAGAAAATGACATGCAAGTCGTATTTATAAAACCAAAACCAAAACCATTAATCTAGGGGTCTAAGGGCCATAACCAGCACCATGCTCAAGTACACAAAATAAAATATTGCGGGGGTCCGGGGGCGGCAGCCCCCGGGCGGGGTCTGGGGGTGGCAGCCCCCAGCTGGGAAATTTTTTATTTTCGAAGACCAGTCCTATTCAGAAATCATCAATTTCTGAACTACAGATCATATCTGTTGGCCTTTTCCCCACTGTAATTTATACAGTTTCAGAAGCATGTATCATATACATACTTATCATATCCCAGTTAATAAATCATGTCCAACACAATCTGTCCACCAGTTTATATCACTATACAAACTGACCCTCATGCATAATATACAAATCGCAATAAGGCATATAAATCATTCATGGCAAATCATTAACATGCTAGTATCATCAACCATGTACTCATTATACGAATAACCAGATACTCATCATATAACAGTTTTTAATCATACATATCATGTCATGGCAGAAGCATAGCAGTCTCATAACAGGCATGGCAGTCTCATAACAGAAGCATGGCAGTGGCATAACAGATTATGACAAAGCAGTAGCATGGCATGGCAGTCACCAAAACAGGCATGTATGCATCAATTACATAAAACACGTAACCAAATCAGTCCCTTATACACGTAGCTCTGATACCATTGTTGGGTTCCGAGGCATAAAACGCAGCGGATTAAACGTAAATATAACGAAAATTTCGGAACCCTAAACGCAAGATCATGTATAAGTGGACTGATTATTGTGAAACGGAATCATACCTTTACTTGGTCTTGACTTTCACGAACTCAACGGAGATCCTAGCTTTCACGACTTGTGTCTTCCTCTCGAAAACACCTCTATGGTATCCACACGAGCACCTTCAAGAACGTCTCACGATCTTGATTACGGAATGGATGTACTAGCCTCCTTTGATGATTTCGAATTCTGCCTTTTCTCTCTGCCTTTGCTGCTGCTAGGGTTTTGTTTTTCTCAAAAACGTAATCCTTATTAACCCTACATTATCTATTTATAATGGTTGGTTAATAGGCCCATAATAGCAACCCATAACAGCAAAGCCTAACCCATGTAGGTTTAGGATTAAATAATAAAACCGAATTTTATTATTTAATTAATAACTAAGTCACACTTAATTATTAATGGCAGAATTCAAATTCGAATTTATATTATTTCAATTAATTAAGTCTCACTTAATTAATATAATAAAATTCAAATAATCATCAATTAATTTAAATCTATAATTTAAATTAATTATTCCTTTAAGTACTCTATGTGTGTGACCCTATAGGCTATTATTTAATTAGCAATAATTTTATTCTCCAATAAAATTATAAACAATGAGCGGTATCTAGTAATACATCATTGCTACCCAATTAAATAATAATTAAATCGTGATTCGATAAAACCTTTCGTGATTAATGTTTCAGTGTAATATAATCCCTTTAACCATATATAGTATAAATTAAACTCGAGGCATGTATTTAGTCATCCTCTTCAACATTTAATCCGGGTTTACTTGATCCATGAGTAGACTGTGAAAACAAATCATTATTTGAGCACGGCCATGTATTTTATAGTCTCACTCAATCAAGAGGCCAATAATATATCTCCTAATTATAGGAGGGTTAAATCCTTTATCTATCATTCATATTTCTCATACGACTCATGATATACCCGATGTCCACTTTTATCATCACCCGGTCAAAGGTAACTTTTAATGTAGTCAAAGTATATTAATCCTCGTATAGAAATATAATGATCTCAAGTCAAAGGATCATTACACCATTATCACTGTGAGTCTTTCTTATGACTTTATTAAACATGAAGAATCTCACTGTAGGTCTGTCCAGTATCATGTACTCCTACATGTACCTATGTATTGACTTTAGTATCCCCATACTTATAACCAATGAGATGTGGTTATCAGTCAAACAACATACTAGTCTATTTATGTATTATTATTGTCCTATAATAATAATACTTGACTAGGGACATTTAAGAATATGATATATTATATAATCTCAAGTTCAAGTCATGTACTAAACTATACAATGTGTATCATGATTCTAAGGACATTTATTATGCTAATAAATATATCGCAGTAATTAAAGTCATAATAAATACGTTTATTGAATAATCAATTGACATAAAGGTTTATCAAAATAAACATTGTATTGCCTCTAGGGCACCTACACCAACACTAAGGACTAAACCAAAGCATAAATCATTGTGTATGAGATTACTCTAACGATATCAAGTCTAAGGATACTTGTACAACTATTTACTTAATAAACAACTATCGACACGTGAGTAAACTCCATTAGTTGTTCTACTTCTCGAGTCATGTTCAATGAACTTATTCCTTAATAAGCACCTACATACTAGATATAGTGTCACCACACAAATGTCTATGAGAACAGACATCCTCCTAAGAGAGCTAGCATAGTATGTACTGATCTTTACGGATTTACCAATTTCCAATTAGTTATCCTATGATCAGGAACTGTTTAAGTATAAAGCTATTGTCTTCTAGATCTCATTATTATAATCTCATTATAATTCTAAAAGCTTTGCTCTAAATTATGGAACATCTTATTTAATACACTTCAAATAGATTAAGCCCGTAACATAACAAATAAATACTTTATTATTATCAAATGAAATTAAATAAGAGTAGAAGAAAGTTTTTCCTAACTCATCATACATGATTGGTTTTAGGTCAAACACTTTCATTTATATCCCCTCGATTATTAATCTCTTGAAGAAGATGATATCGTTTGAGTATATGCTTTGTTCGGGAATGAGACCTTGATTCCTTAGCCTGTGAAATGACTCCATTATTATCGAAGTATAAATCTATCAGATTTGTGACCGAAAGAACTACACCAAGTCCTGAAATAAAATTTCAAATCCAGACAGCCTCCTTGGCTGCTTCACAGGCAGCAATATACTCAGCCTCCATTGCAGAATCGGCAACTGTCTCTTGCTTTGAACTTTTCCAGCTTACAGCACCTCCATTTAGACAAAATACAAAACCAGACTGAGAGATCAAATCATCCTTGTCTGTTTGGAAACTAGCATCGGTGTAACCTTTTACAACCAGCTTTTCCTCTCCTCCATATACCAAGAATTGATCTTTAGTCCTCTTCAAGTACTTAAGAATATTTTTGACTGCCATCCAGTGACCTTCACCTGGATTAGACTGATATCTACTCGTCATGCTCAAAGCATACGAGACATCAGGACGAGTACATATCATTGCATACATTATGGAATCAATTTCTGACGCATATGGAACTTTACTCATACGGTCCTTATCATCCAATGACTTAGGACTGTTTTCTTTAGAGATCGATATCCCATGAGACATAGGGACAAATCCCCTTTTGGCATTTTGCATCCCAAATCGATGCAAAACTTTATCAATTGTATGTACTCTGACTTAGGCCAATCATTCTTCTTGATCTATCTCTATAGATCCTGATACCTATTATATAGGCCGCATCGCCTAAGTCTTTCATTGAGAAATTTTTACCCAACCAAGTCTTAACAGCCTGTAAAAAAGGAATGTCATTCCCTATTATTAATATGTCATCAACATATAATACTAGGAATGCCACATTGCTCCCACTAACCTTCTTGTAAACACATGGTTCATCTTCATTTTGAATAAACCCAAACTATTTGACGGTTTTATCAAAACGAATGTTCCATCTCCTCGAGGCTTATTTCAATCCATAAATGGATCGACACAACTTACATACCTTTCCAGTATGCTTTGGATCAACAAAACCCTCAGGTTGTGTCATGTACACATCCACATAATCTTCGAGGCTCCCATTTAAGAAAGCGGTTTTGACATCCATCTGCCAGATTTCATAATCATAGTAAGCAGCTATAGCAAGAAAATCCTGATGGACTTGACCAAAGCCACTGGTGAAAAAGTCTCATCATAGTCAATACCATGAATTTGCTTGAAACCTTTTACCACCAATTCATGCCTTATAGGTCTGTACATTACCATCCATGTCGGTCTTCTTCTTGAAAACCCACTTGCACCCTATAGGTTTTACCCCTTCAGGTGGGATCAACCAGAGTCCATACTTGATTAGTATACATGGATTCCATCTCAGATTTCATGGCATTCAGCCATCTCTTGGATTTTGGAGTGTTCATAGCGTCTTGGTAGGTGAGAGGCTCATCTTCGTCGATAAGCATCAGATCACCATCTTGAGTTAAGAGAAATCCATAATATCTCTCAGGCTCATGGCGAATCCTACTAGACCTACGAACAACCTGTGTTTCTTGAGCAGTATTGTTTTCTTGTACATTCTGCTCAGGTTCCTCCATTGGCTCATTGTTATCTTGTGGGTCTCGAATTTCATCAAGTTCTATTATCCTCCCACTGTCTTTCTTAGACAACATTTCTCTTTCAAGGAAAACTGCAGTTCGAGCAACAAACACTTTGTTCTCGGAAGGATTATAGAACGAATAACCCTTTGTTTCAATTGGGTATCCCACAAAATTACATTTGTCTGATTTAGGTCCTAGCTTGTTAGAAGTTAAACGTTTCACAAATGCTTCACATCCCCATATTTTCATAAATGACATGCTATGACATTTCTCAGTCCATATCTCATATGGAGTCTTCTGAAGCGTTTTAGTAGGAACTCGGTTAAGTGTATAAGCAGCCCTCTCCAGGGAGTAGCCCCAGAAACTAATTGGAAGATTTGCACGACTCATTATCGATCGCACCATGTCCAACAAGGTACGATTTCTCCTCTCAGAAACTCCATTCCATTGTGGTGTTCCGGGAGGAGTGAGTTGTGATACAATACCACACTCTTTTAAGAAACTCTTAAATTTATGGCTTAAATATTCTCCCCCACGATCAGATCGTAGAGTCTTAATACTTCTGTTGGTCTGCTTTTCTACTTCAGCTTTGTATTCTTTGAACTTTTCAAAAGAATCGGATTTGTTCTTCATAAGATACACATATCCATATCTACAGCAATCATCAGTAAACGTGATAGAGTAGTAAAAGCCACCTCTTGCCATAGTACGCATAGGACCACATACATCACTATGTATTAGTTATAATCGTTCAGTGGCCCTTTCACCTTGTTTAGTAAAAGGAGCTTTAATCATTTTTCCAATGAGACAGGGTTCACATGCTTCGTATGATTCAAAATCAGACTTATCCAAGTATCCATCTTGATGTAACTTGGAAATGCGCTTCTCATTTATATTGCCTAAACAACAGTGCCAAAGGTATGTTTAATTTGAGTCATTAGTCTTAAGTCGTTTGTTATTCACATTATAGATGAGAGTGTCTAAATCAAGAATATATAAACCATTAAACAAACGTGCAACCCCATAGGTAACATTATTCAAAGAAAAGGAAAAACAATTGTTCTGAATTGAAAAAGCAAAACCTTTCTTGTCCAAACAAGAAACCGAAATAATGTTTCTGCAAATTGCAGGCACGTAAAAACAATTCTCAAGTTCTAAAATAAGCCCAGTGGGCAATAATAAATGATAAGTCCCTACAGCCAAAGCAGCAACCTTTGCTCCATTGCTAACTCGTAGGTCGACCTCTCCCTTAGCCAAAGTCCTACTCCTTTGTAGTTCCTGCCCATTTATACAAATGTGAGAAGCACATCCAGTATCCAATACCCATGATGTAGAAGTGAACAGATTGACTTCTATAACATAAATACCTGAATCAGAAGCTTGACCAACCTTCTTCTTCTTCTTCAGATCCTCCAAATAAGCGTGACAGTTTCTCTTCCAATGACCTGGTTTACCACAGTAGTGACAATCACCCTTTGCAACAGCACCCTTAGGCTTTAAAGACTGTTTGGGATTAGTCTTTGGCTTGGGAGCAGAATCAGATCCAATCTTCTTTTTTCCCTTCCATTTACCTTTTCCTTTAGCCTTACCTTTCTTGTTCACCATCAATATGGGAGCAGGTTCGGCCTTTTTCATGTTAGTTTCAGTAGTTCGCAACATAGCCAACAATTCAGTAGGTGTTTTGTCTAACTCATTCATATTGTAGTTCATAACAAAATGAGTGTAGTTGCTATTCAAAGATTGTATGATTAAGTCAATCTGAGCTTCTCGACCAATCGGGAAACCCAAAGTATCAAGATACTCAATATAACCTATCATCTTCAGAACATGTGGTTGAACATGTTGATTCTCTCCCTGCTTACAAGCGTACAGTGCTTTGCTCGTGTCAAACCTTTCTTGACGAGCCTGTCCTTCAAACATCCTTTGAAGGTGTTCAATCATCTCATAAGCATCCATATGCTCATGTTGTTTTTGAAGCTCAGCACTCATGGTTTCTAGCATGAGACACGCCACATCAGTAGCATCATCAATATGCTTCTGATAAGCATTTTGTTGAGCGCGAGTTGCATTCTCAGCAGGAGGAGTAGGAGAAGGAATTTCAATGACGTGGAGCTTATGCTCTTGCCTGAGGACAATCCTCAAATTCCTATACAAATCAAGGAAGTTAGATCATGTCATCTTGTCATTCTCAAGGGTTGCTCGTACGGAGAAAGTATTTGTATTATTTGCCATTTAAATATCTATAATGTTAAAGTGCATAAATTTAGTTAGTCTACAGAATTTTAATTATGTTCAAGTGATTACCATATACATTCATAATATATATCTCCCACTATTTTATTCAAATCAATAACCCTAACTATTAATTCGGAAAGCATTTCATCAAATCTTTTTAGTGAGCCAAGATCCATATATCATCCATGTTTCAAGATAGCATTGGCTAATACACCCAAAACATGACTATTTAGGTAGACAACATTTGTCAATTATATCAAATATAACTCTTGGATAGTTTGGTGGAACAACTCTTTATACACATTTATCCAATAAATCTCACCAAACTCTATGCCTCTAAACCCACAATCCTATTGTGATGATTTAGTTAAGTTAGACCCAACGTTTAATAAACAAAGTACAATTAGTTATCACATTTTCCCATGATTGATAAGAGCACTTCACTTTGGCAAACCCACTCCTTCTCAATCTAGATCTTGATGTGTTTAAAACATTGGAAGGCATCTATATTAACTTAATATTTATTTAGGGATTTATAATTTAACGATCATGATCCCATCATAAAGAGATTCTCAATTTTTCCTTGATTAAATAATCCATTTCAATATTCGTCAATGGTTTGATTTCTAGATCGTCGGAGATGTCACAATCGGTCTCACTTAAAACCCAATTTTCTTACATATTAATAATCCGTTGTTGACAAAATCTCCCCATATCAGAAAATTGAAAATTCATAATCAATACTGTGTTTCATAAACACAAGAATCTCATGATCGTTTGTTCAATTTTAATATCTTGAGTCATTACAGATTTTATCTTGTTTAAACAAGCATGGCATGGGTGTCGTATCTAATACACACATACATGATTAATCTAATTAAAGCATGCATCATTAACTATTCTATACTAACATTCATACATCAATATATAAAGTGCAGTATGTAAACGTTCTTGGTTATGGCCCTTTTCCTATGTGATCCTTTCGAGCTAATGAAAGGATCAAAGTCAATCTATGGTGTTAAAATATAAATACAATTACATGTCTTCATTCTTCTTGTATCCATAGGTTCTTGTTCCTCTTCTTGGATCATCCTTCAATCTTCAAGTACATTACATGGAATAATTGAATACAATCTATACTAATGTACTTACATAAGAAAACTCGACTTACATTCGAGGTTAAACAATTACAAGAATGAAGAAAATGACATGCAAGTCGTATTTATAAAACCAAAACCAAAACCATTAATCTAGGGGTCTTAAGGCCATAACCAGAACCATACCCACATAACAATTACTGACATCTCAGAATGCATAATCATATCATCATACATCATATATACCATGATCATAAAATTACAAAAAATTTAAAATTATGATCTAAGAACAGAAAATTGTATTTTTGAGGCCCTTAACGATGTCAAATGGCCAAAAAACACCATAGGTCACGGCTAAGCTGTGATTTTTGCTCGTGGAAATTTTCCCTTTCCAGAAAGAGTAAATTCGACCCATTCTTACTCCGTCGAGAAACACTGTTCATCTGCAAATCTACTATTCATAGAGCCTGCATCTTATGTAGTTGCGTTTCTTACGGATTCAGAACGATTCCGATGACCTTCTCTGGAATGTATCTTGTACCACATACATACAGTTCATCACAAATATCATGTCATAACAGATTATAACATTGCAGATCACATATAGTCATCATAACATATTACAATTCGAATATACATGAAAAACGTAGCATGGCAGTCATCAAATAGGCACATATGCATCAAATACAGAAAACACGTAGCCAAATCATCCCATTATACACGTAGCTCTGATGCCATTGAAGGGTTTTGAGCATGAAAACGCAGCGGAATTAACGTAAAAACAATAAAATTCGAAACCCCATGACAGGATCCGTGTATAACGTATGAACGATTATGGTGAATGGAAACTGTACCTTAGAAGCTTTTCGAATTGCTGTTTAATAGGAGGTCCTTGCTTGATGAATTGCAGCTGTCCTTTGCTTTAAGAACTGCTCTCTAACAGTATCCACACGAACGTCGATTCGTCTAACGATCAGCGGAGATGATACTGGCCGAGAACAACCACGAATTATCTCTTCTCTCTTGCTAGCCTCTCTTAGTATTGAGCTGCTAGGGTTTTATCCTATAAAACGAATTCACAAGTCTGAGTCTTGTAAACACATCATAATGTGTTTATACGATCAAGAGATAATGGGCTAAACCCTAATCCATGAGGTTTCTTAAAAACCCATTCTGATTTTGGGTTTATTTATTAATTCGAATTCTAGTATGTTTATAATTAATCAAGTATCACTTAATTAGTTATAAATTTGAATTAATAATAATAACATTATTTAAATTCATAATTTAAATAAAGCTCCGTTTAAATATTCTTTGTGTGTGACCCTTTAGGTTATTATTACGTTGGTAATAATTTTATTTTCTAATAATAAAATTATAAATAATGAGCGGTATCTAGTAATACATCATTGCTACCCAAGTAATAATAATAATTGGTGATTCAATTAAACCTTTCGTGAATAATGTACAATGTAATATAATCACTTTAACCTTATATTATATATCAAACTCGAGGCATGTATTGTGTCATCCTCTTCAAGGTTTAATCCGTGTTTCCTTGATCAATGAGTAGACTATTAATCAAATCAATATTTGGGCATGGCCATGCATTTTATAGTCTCACTCAATCAAGAGGCCAATAATATCACTCATAAAATAGGAGGGTTAAATTCTATATCTATCATTCATATTTCTCATACGATTCATAGCATACCCAATGTCCACCTTTATCATAACCCGGTTAAAGATAACTTTGAGTGTAATCAAAGTATATTAATTCTCGTATAGAAATATAATGATTTCAAGTCAGAGGATCATTACATCATTATCATAGTGAGAATATCTTATGACACTTATTAACATGTAGATTCTCACAACGGGTCAGTCCAGTGCCATGCATTGAGACATGCACTTATGTTCTTGACTTTAGTATCACCATACCTATGACCAATGAGATGTGGCCATCAGTCAACAAACATGATAGTCTTATTGCATTATTATTGTCCTTAAATAATAATACTCGACTAGGGACTTTTAGGAATAAAATACTATTCATATAATCTCATTTTTAAGTCACATACTTAAAGATATATATTACGTATTAATATTCCAAGGACATTTATTATTCTTTCAATTTATGACGTAGTAAATAAAGACATAATAAATATTAATTAAATAATCACATAAAACATAATCCTTAATTGTTTTCAATAAAACATTAAAAGTATTGTCTCTAGGACACCAATACTAACACAGAGATGACAAAAAGTGAGTTAAAAGGAGGAGAGATGGTGATGATGGAGATAGTTCTCATCGTCCTGGGGGACCTGGTGATGTATCACTCAAGCATTCTGGAGTGGTTGTATTATCAAAGTCTCAAACACATCAGTCAGGGACTGGACATGGGAAGTCAGAGTCTAAGTCAGACTCTGATAAATAAAGGAAGAAAAAGGCTCTGATGAAACTCAAGAACCTTCATATTGGAAGTGCAGTCAATCAAATCTGCAACTTAGAGATAAAAAGAAGACAGGTCTTGGAGGTTTTGAAGAATTTGACATTGACAGAACAATCCTCAATCCTTGACAGATAGGCAGTTTGAGAAGATCACACAGAAGCACTTAAACAAAGTGGTATCTGCTCAAATTGTTTATAATGTTTATGAAAGAAAGATGCAAGGAGGACATGGAGGCACATAAAAGGTGAAGAATGAGATGCTGGTTTATTTTTTAAAAGGTGGATCAGCTAGATGGATCAGTCAATCAAACTTCATATTTTTCAAACAGGCTGAGGAATTGCAGTATATTAGATTTCTCCTTCAAATTGCTTATGAAGTTAACAAGAACAAAGAGGCTGTCACACACAAATGGTTCAAGGAGATTGATAGAAAGCTGACTTTGCACAAACAGGCAAATCGATAAATGGGCGAATTTTCCTTAAAATATATTGATATTGAGGGAAATGATCAAGTCATGCCATTGGAAGAAAAAAAGATTAAATTTCAAGAAGGTGTGGGTCATTACTTTGGGTTTCAGCCTATCAGTGGGAAAGTTAGTGTTCTAATGTTGAAGGACTTAAAAGATCAAGAAAGCAGTGCAAACGATCTGAGAGCAGTTTACTGTCAAATCAAATGTTCAAGTGAAGAAATGAAGAAATTGAAGAAATTTGTTGGTGAAGCTCTTGCAATTATGGAGGACAATATGCTCAATTCATTTTTGAAGAATAATCCAGCCTTTGAGAGGATCAATTAAGAAGTAATTCTTTTTCCTTTATAATTCTTTCATACTGTTCTAGACTAAGTGTTTTATTCTTTAGTTTTGACATCATCAAACCTGGATTTATGCTTACATTTTATAAAGCATAAATAGGGGGAGATTGTTAGGAATATATTCATTTGATGATGTACAAAATTCTAGAACAAGAGTTAGCTTAGTTTATTTGCAATATATATTTCTAGTCTCTGAAATGTATAATCAGAGTCTAGATAGTCAATATTCAAGTTACTTGTACTTAGAAGAATTTCTGCAGAAAGTAAAACCATAGTCTGCATGAAGATCAGAGTCTGGAAGGTGATCAGAGTCTATAGACTATCGGAGTCTAAGATCTGTCAGAGTCTACAAATGATCAGAATCTATAGTCTGGCAGAGTCTGAAGAATTCAGAGTCTATAAAGTTAAAGCTAAATTTGGAAGATGATCACAGATAAGGGAAATCTTCGAAGATAAAGCCAAAGATATTGCAGATATGCTATAAATAAAAGGAAAGAGAATTGCAGAAGGAAACTGTCAACTAATAATTAGGAATTTTATTCCTATTGTAATTTATCTTTCTGTTATTAGTTGATAGGCAGCTCTCTATATAAAATCTATGTAACCTAATTGTAAAAGTGTGGAAGTCGAAACATAATTTGTCTGAGTGAAATTTTGTGAGTGCATAGAAATAGAGAGAGTTGCTGTGATAAACACAGAGAAGCTGCTAGGGTTTGTGTACACCCTAAGAGAGTTTTGTATTTACAAATCAATAATACAAACAGTACTTATTCATATCTTTGTGTTTGATCTTTGTTCTTAATTCATATCTGTTTATTGATATTGAGTTGATTTTAAATCAGGCAGAAAAGACACACAAGTATTCAACCCCCCCCTTCTACTTGTGCAACTGGGAAAACATCTTTGTCTGAAGAACTATAATGAGATTCAGAATGTGCCATTCCTATTTGTGTTGACTAAGATCTGCCAATCGTTTAGAATGTGATCAACTATCATAGTGATATAGTCAATTTCTTCTTTTAGAGCCTTCATAAAATTATCTAGGCTATCATTTGAATTTTCCATGCGTTCAATCAATGACTGTAACATATAGTCTTCAAATGGTCCTTTCTGAAGCTTTTCCACGATTTCTCTAGCAGTGTCCCATTTCTTCCCTATCTTCAACTGCATATCTCTTTTCTTCTCTCTAACTGCAATAGCCCATAGATTCTGCTTCTTTAAGCTTGCTTATTTTTCACCTTGAGCCTTTTTCTTGACTAAAACTTTTAGTTTTTCAGTTTTAGCATTGTTGACATTGATGTCTTTTTTCAATTTCCTCATGGCCTCTTCATAGGCAAGATCAGACTCTTTCTCTTTTAGAAATAGAAATTCTTCATCAAAGGCAACTTCTTCCACAGCTCTATGGTAGTCAGGATTATATGTTTCATCTGCACCACTATCTTTAACAAAGTGATCTTCCGGATAATACTATTTTTCTGGAACATGTGCCTCAAACTGATCTTCATCATAAGGCAGATTGGCTTTGCCTTTATCTCTGAAAGCTCTTTCTTCTTCAGCTCCAATTTTTCTTACTTTCTCCTTTCCTTTCCCCCCCTTAGTTGAGTGATCCTTTATAGCCTTTAAAACTTCAAGAGATTTGTCATGGTCTCATAGACCTGCTTTATCCCTTCATTCAAATGTTCCATCCCCTCGTCAAGCTTGTTGAATCATTTAGTTGAGATCTCTTCATTTTCAATAATTCTCATATTCAGGCTTCTCTCAACCTCATAAATTATTTTATTTAGTGAGCTTACCTCCTTTATATCCTCATCAATTAGACTTTTAACATTCTAGATATCTTGAGTTTTCAGGAGAATACTAGACTTCACATCATTCACATCATTTTACATGATTGTCAGCTGTTCAGTTACAGAGGCAAATTTGTTATCTGCTTGTGCTTTGAATTGGGCTAGCTCAGTCTGAACAATTTGCGTATATTTCTAGAGAGCTTCAATTTTTGACAATAGTGTGTGTGTGTGCACTCATCTCACTTGCACTCCTGTTTGTTTGACTATCACTATGTGCATGTGTTTCACTCTCTATTTGCCACACATCATTAGTGTTTAGCTCCTTTCCAGAATCCTTTGTTGTACCTGTATATAAAACCATAGCAGTTGGAGAGTCGAAATTCTCTTATAAAGTCGGTGAATGTGCGTCCTCAACAAGATTAACTTGATGTGGCTCCGCTATTGACGTAGCTACTCCATGAATGGAGTTCCATCTCCCTCTAAAGAGTGGTTGCCTCTCAAACCACTAGTGGATAAGAGAACTTTCTTTGTAGAAACTGGATGTAAGAAATCTAGGGGGGTCACCACCTTAGACAATGTAATGTGTGGCTCGTTAGAGTCTGTTGTGCCCCTCAACACCTGTAAAGGCAATTGATGCTGCACTGCATCTAAAATGTATTGGCCCACTGCAAATGTGGCATCTGATAGGTTTTCATCAAAAACATTTTATTCATTTATTGTGCCTTCATTAGATTGTGTTTCTTCAAGTGGACGTCCTGCTAGTGTGAGCACTAGCAGTGTACGTGACTCTTCACAGAGTACCACGGCTGGACGGCGAATTTTAATAGATCCACCCGGTTGATCGAGTGTATCCAGAGACTGTTGTATTGCCATTTCAAAATCCATATCCCAATGAGAGGATAAATATGGGTCTGCAGTTGTCTCAGGTTCATTTCTTGATATTTTTGATGGTGGAGACAGAGCTACGGGTTCACTTACTACGATACCTCTACCTCTTATTTTTCTTACAAGTTTCTTCCTTTTTCTGATTAGACTCATTAAGGTTGAAGAACCTATTTGGGGCTCTATCTCAGCTTGGGATTGAACTTGTGTGTTGTTAGGTTCATAGCTGAAGTCCTGAAGTGTAAGACCATAATCATAGTCTGCCACCGATATTTATAGGTAAGAAATTAGAAGCCAGGGTGTGAGATATTACCTGATTTTCCTGTGCCTCTTGCTCTGCCTAATGAACAACTTCAATTAGTAGCTGCGCAGAACTTTCCATTTCCATTCGCACTTGTTCTGGCTGTTGAGCCTGTGCAGGATTGGCTATTTGATTAAAAATGCCAACCATGTACTCATTTGTTTGAATTGGTACCCCATCAAATTTGTTCTTGTTACTTAGCCTAGTGAACAAGTTCTTCTGAGTTGTTGGGGATTCTTCTACTAGGTTGTTTATAAATCCAGCTTTTTCTTCTTCTGATAGTACATGATTCAACAAAAGCATTAAGAACCTTGGTAGAAACAAGCCACTTTTTGATGAACATCTAATCTTCTGCTTTCAGTAGTGCCCATCTTCCTTATTATTTCTTTTAGAATCAACTTCCCAAAATTTATTCTTCGGTTATGGGCCACACAATACCCAATAAATTGTTGGAGAGTTGAGATGTTTTGGAAGTTGCTTTTCATTATAGGAGCAAATACTTTGGCTAGAGGGTCGAAGAAATAATCTCATTCAGCCATCAGCTGGGATTTAGACAGCTTTACCAAATCAATCGGGCCTTGATAGTGAATTGACTATAAAAAGTTAGTTATGTCTTCAACTGTGGGTAGGGTTTCGAAGTCTTCTGTCGGGAACCCTAAGACTCTGTTTACATCAATTTCATCTATTATGTGCTCCATTTTCCCAATTCTAAAGGAAAATTGAACGAGCCTGTCATTTGAAATATTTCTGGCAGTTAAGTACATGGCTCGAAGAGGTTCAATTTTTAATGGTGTGTTCAATGTAATAACAGTCCTCACTAATGAATGCTCATTCATAAAATGGATCAAAGGTCTAAACCTAGCCTCTTTGCAATTTACCCGATCAAAGTAGCACACAAAATTGGTCTTTGCGATTACAAACATAACAACCATTTTTAATTATGAATTAACAAGTAAATTACTAATTAATCCCAAATTAATCATAATTATAAAATTAGCACCCTTATAAATTCTAAAAACACTAAACTGTGAAATCCCTAATTGCAATAACAAACACTACGATTTTAACACCCAATTACATTCCAAACTTAGTTAATTAACAATAAATCACTCCCAAATCCTAAGTTCAAAAATCAGTTCGATTTGTTTAAACAAAATGGGCAGAGTAACGGTAGAAAAGGATTCATTTTAAGAAAACTAGCAAGCAAAGCTTGTAAAAGACTAATAGCAACTGAAACATTTGTAAAATAACAGAAGATCAAGGGTTTTTGGAAAGTTCTTCAAAGGTCTGAGTCGTGTGTAAGTATTGAGTTTGTGTGTATATAAAAGGCGAGCAAGACTTTTGAAAAATAAAAAAAAGAAAAAAATGATTAAGTAAAGGAAACACAGTCGGTAAGAGTTTTAAAATTTGAATCTCGTTAAGACTTTTAAAAGTCTTGCCGAGTTCTATTGATAAAAGTCTTTCCAGAAAAAAAAATAAAAAGAAAGTAAATATTTTTGGTCGGTAAGACTTTTAATATTAATGACTCGGTAAGACTTTTGAAAAGTCTTGCCGAGTTTTAATAGAAGAGTTTTTCCGAATAAAAACAGTAATAATACTATACAAATTAAATTTATATATAATAAAAACATAATAAAACTATAATAGAAAATAACTATTTATAAATATATAAGAGTGAATAAATATATAAAAATATTATTAATTGTTTCAAAATTTGAAATAAAATAAAGAAAATTTTATTCGAAATTTAGATTAATTAATAATAATTATACAACTAAATATATACATGCGATAATTAATAATTAAACTAAGATAAAATTCAAACTACTAAATTATTAAGGACATTTAACAATTATTTATATTATCAAGTGTCCTAATTAATTTAGGGATTAAATTAATTCAAACTTGAATTAATTTAATGAATAAATTAATTAAATAATTAAAAATATAATCCTTATTAATGTGCAATAATAATTAGAAAAACCTATTATAAAATACATATTAATGCTTAAAAATTAAAATAAGTACTTATGCCATAATTGAAATAATTATCTATTAAGAGTATTAAATTATTCTTAAGATAATTTATCCAAATATTCATAAGCCCTAGGATTCTGTTGATTCGAACTTCATAAATTTTTTAAATATTAACATTTAATATTTATGAACTCAATTAACTCCTAGCAATCGAAGATTAGCCTTTATTTCACTTCCCTAGTTCATTAACCAACTTAGAGAAAGTGGATTCATCAAGTGATTTTGTGAAGATGTCGGCTATTTGATCATCTGTGGATACAAAATGTAACACCACAGTTCCGTTCAAGACATGGTCTCTGTTGAAATGATATCTTATGTCAATGTGCGGTACATGATTGTTGGAGATGGCTATTACACTTGTGTTGTTGTTGTAGAAAATTGGAATTTTGTTCAACGCAAGTCCATAGTCATTTAGTTGATTCCTTATCCATAATATATGTGCACAACATCTACCTATCGTAATGTATTCTGCTTCAGCTGTCGAGTTAGATACTGAGTGATGTTTCTTGCTATACTAGGAGATCAACCTACATCCTAGAAACTGATACCTTCTAGAAGTACTTTTCGTGTCCATCCTGCATAATCTGAATCTGTATAGCCTATTAGATCAAAACTTGTATCTTTAGGGTACCAAATTCTAAGATTTGGTGTACCCTTCAGATATCTAAAAATTCATTTGACAGCTATAAGATGAGATTCCCTAGGATCAGATTGAAGCCTTACACATAAGCATGTTGCAAACATTATATCAGGTCTACTAACAGTTAGATATAATAGTGAGACTATCATACCTCTGTAGCTTGTGATGTCAACTTTCTTACTAGTTTCATCTTTGTCAAGCTTGGTGGCTGTTGGCATAGGAGTTTTTGCTGGTGATGAGTCTTCTAGACTATATTTTCTCAGAAGATCCCTTACGTACTTTGATTGGCAAATAAAAATCCCATATTCCATTTTCTATACTTGCAATCCAAGGAAGAATGACAACTCACCCATCATGCTCACCCCGTACCTACTCTACATTAACTTAGCAAATCTCTTGCACAAGTTTTCGTTAGTAGAACTAAATATAATATCTTCAACATAAATTTGGACAAATATCATATCTTTATCATGCAATTTATAAAAGAGAGTTTCATCTATGACACCTCTAATAAAACTATTTTCAAGTAATAACTCAGAGAGAGTGTCATACCATGTCTTGGTGCCTGCTTGAGTCCATAGAGGGATTTGAATAGAAAATATACAAAATCAACAAACTCTGGATTTTCAAAGCCTGGAGGCTGTTCCACATATACTTCATCTTCTAGCTCTCCATTCATAAATGCACCATTCACATCCATTTGATAAACTTTTAAATTGGAGTGTGCTGCGAATGCTAGAAATATCCTAATGGCTTCAAGTTTTGTAAGTGGTACGTAGGTCTCATTATAATCAATTCCCTCTTCATGGGAGTAACCTTTTGCCACCAGTCTAGCCCTGTTCCTCGTAACAATGCCATCACCGTCTAACTTGTTCATGTATACCCATTTAGTACCAATTATAGATCTGTCTTTTGGCCTGGGTACCAGTGTCCATACTTCTTGTCTCTCAAACTGATTGAGCTCTTCTTGCATGGAAAGAACCCAATCTGGATCAGTTAATCCATCTTCAATTTTCTTTGGTTCTTCTTGATATAGAAAAAATGAAAAAAGACATTCATTTGAAGTTACACTCTAGTCCTAACTCCAACATCTGGATCACCTATGATCAACAAAAGGATGATATCTGTTTCATATTCTTTCCCTTGGTAGGTTTGACCTTGATGATTTGCCTCGATATTAATTGTGATGTTGTGTTCAACCAGTAGATCCATCATCTCCCCCTGAGTTGCTGCTAGAATGACTTTTGATCCACCACTGATATTAGTAGTATCTCCAGTGTTACCATTGTTTCCACCACTATTACCTGGATCATTATCATCATTATTGCCATCATCATTTCCTGCTGCAACCTCAGGTTCTTCTTCATCATCGGAATGTGAGTCTGAATAATTATCAAACTTTAATGACTCAGAAGAATCTTCAGTTTCGATACTTGGGAGTTTAGTGTCATCAAAAGTAAGGTTGACACTTTTTTTCTCTTGATGCTAATCAATTATGTACACCCTATATGCTCTTCTTGAATAATTGACAAAAATAGTTTCATGTGCCTTGGCCTCGAACTTGCTATGATGTTCATCTCCAACTTTTAGCACATAACATTTGTCTTCAAATACATGAAAGTACTTGAGTGTTGGTTTCTTGACAGCCGTTAATTCATAAGGTGTTTACTGCTTCAGCCCAAAAGTAGATAGGTAACCTTGATTCACTTAATATCGTTCTTGCAACTTCAATCAGGGTTCGATTCTTCCTTTCTACAACTCCATTCTGTTGCGGAGTTCTTGGTGCTGAGTATTGTCTTGTTATCCCTTTGTTTGAGAAAAAGTTATTCACAACTTCATTCTTGAATTTTGTTCCATTGTCTGATCTGATTGCCTGGACAACTAACTTTGAATCTAACTCAATTAGCTTTACATGATCAATCACCACTATGGAGTTTCATCCTTAGAGTTCAAGAATAAAACCCATGTATACTTTGTGAAGTCATCTACAATCACTAAGGCATATATTTTCCTTCCATAGACATAGTATTGACTCGACCAAATAAATCCATGTGTAGGAGTTGAAGTGGTCCAGTAATGTTTGTAGTGTCTGTGCCTCTGTGAC
This sequence comes from Oenanthe sinensis, assembly GCA_028671895.1. Taxonomy (NCBI): domain Eukaryota; kingdom Viridiplantae; phylum Streptophyta; class Magnoliopsida; order Apiales; family Apiaceae; genus Oenanthe; species Oenanthe sinensis. The sequence continues at coordinate 28,518,416 of CM053806.1, forward strand.
TTGCTTTCTTTGACTTCACTTTCTGACATGCCTCGTACAATCCTTCTTATGTAAATTCCAACTCTTTCAACCACGTCTGATAGCAGGGATCTATCTCCGGTCATATTCCTTGAAGATCCGCTATCCAGGATCCATACAACCCGGTCTTGTAGCTGCTTCTTGATACAGCTGTTGAAGAACCTCTTTTTTGGAACCTTTCAAAATTTAGTTTAACTCTGTAGGAGGATTTTCTTCAGAATCTCATGTTGCCAAACATCCTGGCAACCATAACTAGAGATTCATCTTCAAGGCGATCCTGTTCTTCCAAAGAGTAGAATTCACCATCTTCTTATTTATCTGAAGTATGTCCAAATTTCGGAACCACATACTCCATTGAATTATTTGAAGGTACAGCAACCTTCACTTCCATCTTCTCTGGTGCTTCCACTATCAGTGCTTTGGAGGAACTCAGAACCTTACCTCTGCCATATGTTTCTCTTGTTTGGATCTGTTCCAATTCATAGGTCCTCAAAACTCCGTAAAGTCTTTCTAGGGTAACCTCTTTCATGTCCCTAGATTCCCGGATAGCTACGATCTTATGTTCCAGATGCTCTGGCAAGGTTAGCAAAAACTTCCTATTGACCTCCTGGTTCTGATAATATTTTCCATGGAGGTTGAGCTCGTTTATTAATTTATTCAATCTCTAAAACAGCTCAGAGATACCCTCACTATGGTTGGATCTAAACTGCTTGTACTAGGAGGTTAGCATCTCTAGTCTATTCTCTGTGACTTCTTCAGTCCCTTTGTTGATTATCTATATTGTATCCCAGATCTGTTTGTCATTTTTGCAATTGATCATGTGATTGTACATGACGTAGTCTAGGGATTCTATCAATATGAGTTTGAGATTGTTGTCCATGGACACAACTTCCTTTTCTTCATCTGTGTAGTCAGCTAGACTTTTTGGAAACTGCCTGTGAGGAATTACAACCCCATCTACCCCGTGTTCGAGAATAAATTTTATTGGGGGTTCAACACCATTTGCCAAAATTAATGCATACTTGGGGTTGGCAATCCCAATGAATAGTAACATTTTATGCTTCCATAAATTATAGTGATCTCTGTCAAATTGTCGAATTTTAATGCTCGTTACTTTCTGTGTACTCATCTTTAAATAAGATTAAAAATTAAGTGTTTCAAAAAATAATTTTTGACTTAAAATAATTTCTGATAAAAAATAATTTTTGGGTAAAAATTATTTCGAACAAAAAATAATTTTTGAGATCTATATGAGTTGCGAAATATTTGGTTTGGATCTGATATTAAGAATATCAATCAGCTTTAATGCCAATTGTTGGTCCCTGATATTATAGAAGGGAGAATACAATATCTGAATTTATCGCAGAATTTCGGATTTAAAAAATATTATTTTAATTAATCAAGAAATATTAATTTTAGTAAAATATTGTTCAAGTAGAAGATATAATTTTTAGCTTGAAATGTATTACAAAATTAATATGATGAAAAATGTATATAATTGATAAAGTAATCCAGAACATTTTCAATGTGAATTGTTCAGGTTTAACAATTATATTCCAAACTTGCACAGCAATCCGTGAATATTACAATGCATACAAATTGCTGAATTTGAATGTTTTGCAATCTTCAAATAATGAAGGCATTCACATCATATTTATAGTGGTTGAAGCTAGCAAGATTTTTGAATAAAAAAGACTTTATAAAATAGCCTTCAAGACTTTTTAAATAAGTTAGGAAAGACTTTTTTTATTCAGTAAGACTTTTTAGAACCCGATAAGACTTTTCAAAAAGTCTTGCCGAGATAATTCGATAGGACTTTTAGAAAGTCTTACCGAGACAATTCGGTAGGACTTTTTAGAAATTTTTGCTGAGTTAATTCAGTAAGACTTTTAATTAGTCATATTGAATTAAATTTGGTAAGACTTTTAATAATAATGCAGCAAGACTTTCTTTAATTATTAAATAAAATGTTCTTTGAACTTAATTAATTCCATTAATTTTTAATTAAATAATTTATAAATTAAATTAATTCAAGGTGAATTAATTTAAATAAACAAATTATTTAATTAATTAACTTTTAATAGTAGAATTAATTTAGTTTCTTCATTACAAAACCCCTGTAGATTTGACTTGAGTCTTCCTTTCTTCAATGTCTTCTATCTTAAAATCACTTGAGCTAGGTGGAAAATATTTATTAATTTAGTTGACACACAAATATATTGTCTGGTTAATTTTTTCCATACTAAATAAATATTCTTCACCTTTTAACTTTAAAAGCTGTGATCTTCTGTCTTGTTCTTGCTTCTAGCTTTGACTTCAATATGTTCTTTTCTTGGAATCTTTCTGCAGTAGGCACTTGAAATCTTCTGTATCTTCTGAAATACTACTTCTTTATTTTTCGCCGATGCTTGAACATATTAATGAACTTCTTCCGGTGTAGAGTAACAACTTTATTAGAACACTTATGATATTAGGATTATTTGTGTCTGGTTGACTTTCTTCGTCTTGATTTCTGTTATCATATGTATTATTTACTTCGTTTTCTTATCTGAGTAGAGTTGTCATCTAATTATTACAAATAGGCCTGTCATATGCCTTTCAAAATCAGATATTCAATTTGGTCTTTCGTGAATAATGTACCATGTAATATAATCCTTTTAAACTTGATATTATAGATTAGACTCGAGGCATGTATCGTGTCACCCTCTTCATAATTTAATCTTTAATTTCTTGATCGATTAGTAGACAAATAAATAATATCAAAATTTGATGCATTTCATTGTCTCACTCAAACAAGAGGACAATAATATCACTCATAAAATTAGGAGGATTAAATCCCTTCTAGATTATTCATATTCATACGATTCATAATATACCCAATGAACATCTTGATCATTACTCAGTCAAAGGCAATTTTTAATGTAATCAAAGTAAATTAATTCTCATATTAAAAATATAGTGATTTCAAGTCTAAGGAGCATTACATCATTATCACTATGAGAATTACTTATGATGCTTATTAACAGGTAGAATCTCATGGCGGGTCATTCTAGTGCCATGTATTGAGACATGCACTTATGATCTTGACTTTAATATCACCATACCAATGACCAATGAGACGTGGTCATTAGTCAACAAACATACTAGTCTTTAGGCATTATAATTTTCCATAAATAATAATACTCAACTATAAAATTTTAGGAATAAAAAAACTATCCATTTAATTTCATTTCTATGTCACATATTTAAATATATATAATAAATACCAAAATTTGAAGGAAATTTATTATGCTATCATTTATAACGCAGTAAATAAAGACATAATAAATATTTAATCAATAATCAATAAAACATAATCCATAAAATGTTTTTCCTAAAACATAAAAGTAATGTGTCTAGGGCTCAGAGACTAACAATTATTTCATCATAACTTGGGCCTCAGAATTGAGGCACACACCTAGCCAAATTTTCTTAGAAATATTCTAGAGATTCAAGACAAGGAGCAGAGGACAGTGACCTTGTTTGATGCTCAGATTTTTGTTTATTACTCTCTCCGTCCCAAATTAACTGTCATGTTTGACTTTTCAGTGGTCAAATTGACCAAAATTTGACTGAAAATTATATATAATATATAATTGAAAAAATTATAAAAAGTATATCATCAAAAATTATATTTAATTTATTTTAAACTATACTTTTTATTTGTTAGAGAATCCCTTAAAGTCATGATATATATTTGTAGAAGGGGTGGTTGAATACAAATATAGCAGTTTCAAAATTTTATGTATGTTTGTATTCAAGAACCCTAGAAACTATATCAACATGTATTTATGAACTGAGAAACTGAATTGAAATATTAGAACAGAAACACAAATGTTTAAAATTACTAGTGGGTATATTTTATCCGCCAGAGGTATTTTTGTTTTATGAAAATCTAGGCCTAAAAACCCAGATGTTTTTATAAAGTAGAGACATGACTTGTTCTTACAATTTTTCCTGAGAGCACTGAATGAGTTATATTCTAGAAAGTTAGAGACTGTAAAGGTTTTTTTCCTACTTTGCTACTATACTTGTTTTTATACTCTAAGTGTTTTTACAGAACTGCTAGTCAACATATATAATAATATTTTCGTAAACTAGAATTATGCTACTTCTGTCTTTCTCTTTTGTATTGTACAATTTGGAGATTATTTTTATCATTGCATTCTCTCATAAAAGACGGTTCCTCCCAGAGTCTTCGCAGTCAATGACAATATGACTGTCTTCTAATGTTGCCTTTAGTCTACCAAGATTCATGTCACTTTGCCTTATTCTCCATGGCATGCAACGATTGATCTATTGTATCCATCGATTGATAATTTGACTTATCGATTGGTAGCTCTTTTATCCATTGATGGTCTTTTTGGATATTCATCTATTGAGCCTTTATCCATTGATCTTCATTATCTATTTATCATCCATCAGTTGCGTAATTTACATGTCTTCATGTTATAGTCAAAATTATACTTGGGTATTTTTTACTGGGCCTGACTTGGAGTTACGTATCGTCATCACCGTGAAATGGAACACGGGCGTTCCATATGGTAAGGGAGGGAGCGCCCTCTCCGTTAAGAAGGAGGGTGCGCCCTGGCTTTGTCTGAAGTGTGTAGGCTCATCCTGTTCCTACAATTTAGACCCTTAATTCAGTAATGGATGTTGATGAAGGCCTTTCAGGGTTAATTGTTAAAGACCCTTGCTCTGCATTCTACGAGTTGTCCAGGGCGAAGAGTTTTGGGATGTTATTAACCTTATATTGGAAAATCCTTTTTCTTTACTCAAGTGGGTTGCCCACGTCTGGGAGCTTAGGACGTTTCCTACGTTCGAGGTGGATCTAGTGCTAATATCCAGTCAATGTTCCAAGGAGATAACTATAGTGAACCGGCTTGGCCCAGGTCAAGGTCGGTCTCATGAAGTCCTTAGGCCTATACTGGGGTTCAGACTATCCAAACAAACCTCAACTTAGAGGCTTCTTCCAAGTAGGTTTTGATTGACTATTTTGACTTAAAGAAAGAAATCTTTTCCTATCGGACATCTGCTTCAACAAGAACTACATGTGTTTGGTTCCCTACAAATAGGAGTACATAAGCACATTGTAAGGGGTTGGAAAATCCAGAGCTAGCAGCCGTTAGAGAGAAAACCTATTTTCTCTGACGAACAAAGAAATAGTGATTCAAAAACTTTAAAATCTCAGCCCCCAATGTCATACAAACCACTACACTGGTGATATTTACATTTGTTTAATCGGTTTCCCGTAAAGAATCTCAATCTTTGTTGATTATCAAATTTTTCCATCAATAAAGTTGGCGCTAGAAGGAGGGGATCTTTGCATTTAAGGAGAAATGATGTCACAACAACCAGATTGAAGAATGGATCACAAGGTGGGAGAATGAACACATTCACTAAATCAGAGATGTGGCCAGAGCTACCGAAACTATCATGACCATATGTAATATATCCCGGAGTATGTCACTGATCCAGGGAATGTTAGTCGTATCGTGGGCAGGCGTCCACATATCATGATGAGTAATATGGATCTGAGGGAACATTTGTATATGATAAGTGACATGGCGAGAGGTCTCCACGATAATGTCTAGAACATTGGAGAGTCAGTGATGGGATTTGATGAATGTATACATACTTTCAAACGCCATTCTAACAAGGACACAATGATTGAGGAAGGAGGAAAAAGTCTTGAAGGTGCCCGTGATAGAAGGTTCTAAAGGGTAACCCTTCGAAGGTTAGAGTTCAGGAGCGAACCACCCATCAATCAAGATCCGAATGAGAATGCGGAAAGGAGGATTGTACTTACAGGAGGAGCCCAACAGACTCCTCACCTAAACCGGTTAAGTCGTGCCACCGAGGAACGGCGTAACACCCAGGTAACTTCTAAACACCATAGAGATTATATATAGAATAAAATTGGTAGGCCTTCTTTGCAGGACAAAGTTAAGGACTCGTCTCACATCAAAGAGGAAAAAACACAAGATGATTGTAATAACCGAGAAGAAGGTAAAGAACGCGGCCACGACCGACGTAGGAATGCACCATTATGGCAGAGGCCTATCAATCCAACACCCTTGAGATCAATTCACCCCAACGAAGGCTTCCCGCACAATATAGACCCATGAACTCGCGGAAGATAGACCGCTCCCATGGGGGAGAGATAACGTCCACAATTAGCAACCGCTCCCATGGGGGAGGTGCCTGCAGGACACACCCTCCTTCAGGAAATCACCCATCTTCCACCCTTTAAATTATGGTAGCACGTCTTATAAAGACACCAAAACTCATCTGCCTACAGAAATTGTACAATATACAGTCTTCGCCACTTACCTCCTAAAGGGGGAGGCAAATTTTTGGTGGGAAGCTAAGAAAAGTCTGGAAGATAAAGGACTGATAACATGGGAAATGTTCTCCTAGCTCTTTCTGGAGAAGTATTTCCCCAAGTTCATGGAGAACCAGATCGAGCTGATGTTTCATGAGTTAAAACAGAACAACCTAACGATAGCCGAGTATGAAGAAAAATTTACTGAGTTTTCCAGGTTCGTGCCAGACTTTATGAACATGGACGAGAAAAGATCTAGGAGTTTTCAGCAGGGATTGAACCAATGGATTCAGAATCACGTTATATCATGCTAGTGTAGAAAGCTTCGATTGTAGAGGCTGAGAGTGAAAAGATCCAGCAGGAAAGATATGGGAAGAAGATAAAGGCGGAGAGCGAGAAGAGAGGTTCATTAAGTGGGATTTTTTCAAGTAAATTTAATAGATGACAAGGATCTCAGTTTGGGAAGAGTTTCGGGTTCAAGAAAGCTGAAAGTGGGAGTGTGAGCTAGGGCGGCAGATAGTCCGAGGTATGATACTCCAACCAATCAATACCCCTACTACCAGATTGCAAGACATGTGGGATGAAGTTTACGAGCGTGGCAGCAAAACATGAGTTACATGTTTCAAGTGTGGATAAGTGGGGCACTTCTCCAATAGTTGCCCACATAATAGCCTTGCCTGTTACGACTGCAAAACGATGGGACACATGAAAAAGAACTATGGATTATCCCAACTATCTATGTCAAGACAAAGCACGATCCCTTCCAATAAAACCTCTGCTGCTAGGAATTTCAACATGACAGTGAAAGATGCCGTGAGGAACACGTATTTTATTGCAGGTACACTTCTACTTAACTCCGTCAATGAAAATGTTTTATTTGATTCTGGAGCTACCAAGTCTTTTATATGTCAATATTTTACAGAAAAATTGAACCTTAAGGCAGAGCTGCTAAAGGAACCCCTAGGGATAGAAATAGCCAATCAAGAAGTCATTCATGTTAACCAGGTGTGTACTGACTGTTAAGTAGAGATAGAAGGGAAACGATTCACTCTAGATTTGATTCCTTTTATACTAAAGGAATTTGATGTCATATTAGGAATGGATTGGTGTCAAGTTGTGAGGCGAGCATAGATTGTAAGGGAAAGAAGGGTGGATGATATTTCCAAACAAAAAGGAAGTGGTATTTAGAGGGTAGAGGCAGACTAAGAAGTTCTTGACCAGAATGCAGGTAAAGAGGTTATTGCGTCAAGGGTGTGAGGCTTACTTGCCCTACATACTAGACACAGAGAAGGAAGTACCTAATATAAGGGACATAATAATTATCTATGAATTTGAAGATGTATTCCTAGACGACCTTCCAAGAATACCACCGACAAAGATATAGAGAGTTTTTCATATAGTTAGTATCAGGGAAGGCACCGATATCGAAGGCTACTTATCGGTTAGCCCCTGTAAAAATAAAAAAATTAGTCATCCAGCTACAACAGCTATTGTAGGAAGGAATGATTCGACTAAGTGTGTCACAATGGGGTGCACCAGTTTTGTTTGTCAAGAAGAAAGATGAAAGTATGAGGTTATGCATAGACTATCGAGAACTCAACAAGCTGACAATCAAGAATAGATACCCCTTACTAAGGATAGTTTTGACCAATTAAAAGATGCCTTCTACTTTTCACAGATTGACCTAAGAACCAGATATCACCAACTAAAGATCAAACCTGAAGATATACCAATATCTGCATTCCGCACATGATATGGACTCTTATGGATCTGCTGAGCCAAATTTTTGAGTACTTAGACAAGTGTGTCATAGTCTTCATAGACGACGTGTTAAATCATATATTACAACATATAAGCATTATACATCTCTATGTATCACATGGTGTATTTAAAAGTAACTTAAAATAGTTAAAACTTGCTTTAAAACACTTTTGGAAGCTCTAAACAGTCCGAAATAATTTCAGAAAAATTATTATAATATACCATTAGAACCGTCTCGGAAAACGAATCCAACAGTATATTACAAGCACCTACATACTAGATATACTGTTACCACACAAATGTCTATGAGAACAGACATCCTCCTAAGAGAGCTAGCATAGTATGTACTGATCTGTACGGATTTACCAATTTCCAATTAGTTATCCTATGATCAGGAACTGTTTAAGTCTAAAGCTATTATCTTCTAGATTGTTAGTGTAGGTGCCCTAGAGGCAATACAATAGACCTTTATGTCATTTGATTATTAAATAAACGTATTTATTATGACTTTAATTACTGCGATATATTTGTTAGCATAATAAATGTCCTTAGAATCATGATACACATTGTATAGTTTAGTACATGACTTGAACTTGAGATTATATAATATATCATATTCTTAAATGTCCCTAGTCGAGTATTATTATTATAGGACAATAATAATACATAAATAGACTAGTATGTTGTTTGACTGATAACCACATCTCATTGGTTATAAGTATGGGGATACTAAAGTCAATACATAGGTACATGTAGGATTATATGATACTGGACAGACCCACAGTGAGATTCTTCATGTTTAATAAAGTCGTAAGAAAGACTCACAGTGATAATGGTGTAATGATCCTTTGACTTGAGATCATTATATTTCTATACGAGGATTAATATACTTTGACTACATTAAAAGTTACCTTTGACCGGGTGATGATAAAAGTGGACATCGGGTATATCATGAGTCGTATAAGAAATATGAATGATAGATAAATGATTTAACCCTCCTATAATTAGGAGAGATATTATTGGCCTCTTGATTGAGTAAGATTATAAAATGCATGGTCATGCTCAAATAATGATTTGTTTTTCATAGTCTACTCATAGATCAAGTAAACGCGGATTAAATGTTGTAGAGGATGACTAAATACATGCCTCGAGTTTAATCTATAATATATATGGTTAAAGGGATTATATTACACGGAAACATTAATCACGAAAGGTTTTATCAAATCACGATTTAATTATTGTTTAATTGGGTAGCAATGATGTATTACTAGATACCGCTCATTGTTTATAATTTTATTGGAGAATAAAATTATTGCTAATTAAATAATGGCCTATAGGGTCACACACATAGAGCACTTAGAGGAATAGTTAATTTAAATTATAGATTTAAATTAATTGATGATTATTTGAATTTTATTATATTAATTAAGTGAGACTTAATTAATTTAAATAATATAAATTCGAATTTGAAGAGGATTTCTGCCCATAATAATTAAGTATGACTTAGTTATTAATTAAATAATAGAAATACGTTTTTATTATTTAATCTTATACCTACATGGGTTAGGTTTTGCTGAATAGGCCCGTTAACCAGTCATTATAAATAGATAATGATAGGTTAAATTCCTATTACGTTTTTGAGACCTTAAACCCTAGAGGCAGCAACAAGGTAGAAAAGAAGGCAGAAATTTGAAATCATCAAAAGGAGGCTAGTACATCCGTTCCATAATCAAGATCGTGAGACGTTCTTGAAGGTGCTCGTGTGGATACCATAGAGGTGTTTTTCGAGAAGAAGACACAAGCCGTGAAAGCTAGGATCTCCGTTGAGTTCGTGAAAGTCAAGACCAGAAAAGGTATAAATCGGTTTCACCATAATCTGTCAATCTTATACATGATCCTGCGTTAAGGTTCCGAAATTTTTGTTATATTTACGTTCAATCCGCTGCGTTTTATGCCTCGGAACCCAACAATGGCATCAGAGCTACGTGTATAAGGGACTGATTTGGTTACGTGTTTTATGTATTTGATGCATACATGCCTGTTTTGGTGACTGCCATGCCATGCTACTGCTTTGTCATAATCTGTTATGCCACTGCCATGCTACTGCTTTGCTACTGCCATGCCTGTTTGAGACTGCCATGCTACTGCAATGTTATAATCTGTTATGACATGATATGTATGATTAAAAACTGTTATATGATGAGTATCTGGTTATTCGTATAATGAGTACATGGTTGATGATACTAGCATGTTAATGATTTGCCATGAATGATTTATATGCCTTATTGCGATTTGTATATTATGCATGAGGGTCAGTTTGTATAGTGATATAAACTGGTGGACAGATTGTGTTGGACATGATTTGTTAACTGGGATATGATAAGTATGTATATGAAACATGCTTCTGAAACTGTATAAGTTGCAGTGGGGAAAAAGGCCAACATATATGATCTGTAGTTCAGAAATTGATGATTTCTGAATAGGACTGGTCTTCGAAAATAAAAAAATTTCGAGCTGCCGCCCCCGGACCCCCGCATTATTTTTGTTGTGTACTTGAGCATGGTGTTGGTTATGGCCTTTGGACCCCTAGATTAATGTTTTTTGGTTTTGGTTTTATAAATACGAAATGCATGCGTTTTCTTCATTCTTGTAATTGTTTAACCTCGAATGTAACTCGAATTTTCTTATGTAAGTACATTAGTATAGGTTGTATTCAATTATTCCATGTAATGTACTTGAAGATTGAAGGATGATCCAAGAAGAGGAGCAAGCACCCATGGATACAAGAAGAATGAAGACATGTAATTGTATTTATATTTTACCACCATAGATTGACTTTGATCCTTTCATTAGCTCGAAAGGATCACATAGGAAATGGGCCATAACCAAGCACGTTTACATACTGCACTTTACATATTGATGTATGAATGGTTGTGTAGAGTAGAAGATGCATGCTTTAATTAGATTAATGATGTATGCATGTATTAGATACGTCACCCATGTCATGCTTGTCATGCTAAACAAGATAAAATCTGTAACGATTTAAGATTTTAAAATTAACAAACGATCATGAGATTCTTGTGTTTATGAAATATGGATTTTTAAAACACGGAATTGAATATGGATTTTGATATCTGTATTTGGGATTTTCTGACAAAAATGGATATGCGTATTCGTAAGGCTGATGGGTTTTAAGTGTGACCACTGGTATCCTCCATCTACCTGGAAAATGAACAATTTAAGATGTCAATTTGAAATATTTGGTTCAAGGAAAAATTGAGGATCTCTTCATGATGTGATCATGATCGTCATAAATTTGCTAAACCCCTTAACAAAATATTAAGTTTTACTCGGATGCTTTCCAATGAATGAACACTCATCGAATCCTAGATCGATTAGGGGAAAGACTGTCAGTGGCAGGGGACTCCTGTCTATCATGGTGAGATGCGACGAATATAAACAGTTATATTCGGCCGTTATATCATTGGGTCTAACTTAACTGAGTCGTCATAATAAGGTGAAAATTAACGATTATATTCAACCATTATGAACTTAGAAGCATAGAGTTTGGTTAAAAGTCTATTAGATAGATAAGATCAATCGTTGTTCACCAAACTATCCAAGAATTATATTTGATATAATTGACAATTGTTGTCTACCTAAATAATCATTTTTAAGGACTTCCAGTGGTTGTCTTTGGACATGACGAAATATGGATCTTGGCTCACTAGAAAGAATTATGGGATATACTTTCCAAATTAATAGTAAGGGCTATTAATTTGATAAAAATAGTGGGAGATATATTATGAATATATCAAAATCATTTGAACATAATAAATAACTCAGACAATCTAATGTTTATTTTGTGCTTTTATCATTGTAGATACCAAATAATGGCAAACAACACAAACACACTATCCGTACGATCAGTCCTTGAGAAGGATAAGCTGACAAGAGGAAACAACTTCCTAGACTGGCAGAGGAATTTGAGGATCGTCCTCAGACAGGAGCGCAAGCTTCATGTCATTGATATTCCTCCAGCAGGTCCCCTTCCTGAGGGCGCTACTGTTGAGGAACGAGCGGCCCACACAAAGGATGAGAATGATGCAAATGATGTTGCATGTCTTATGTTGGCAAGTATGAGTGCTGAGCTTCAAAGACAGCATGTGCATATGGATGCATATACTATCAATGAGCACTTGCAAAGCATGTTTGCAAGCCAAACTCGTCAAGAAAGGTTCAACACGAGTAAGTCACTCTTTAATTGCAAACAAGGGGCAAGTGAACCAGTTGGCCCACATGTTCTGAAGATGATTGGTTACATTGAGTACCTTGAAACTTTGAGTTTCCCGATTATTCAGGAAATTAGTATTGACCTAATCATGAATTCTTTGAACAACAAATTCACCCAGTTTATCATAAACTACAATATGAATGAATTTGACAAAACACCTACTGAATTGTTGGCTATGTTGAGGACATATGAGACCAATATGAAGACGGATGAACCTGCTCCCATACTGATGGTGGGCAATAAAGGTAAGGCCAAAGGGAAAGGCAAGTGGAAGGGTAAGAAGAAGACAGGATCTGATTCTACACCCAAGCCAAAGTCAGGTCCTAAACAGGCTTTAAAGCCTAAAGGTGGGGTCGCTAAGGGTGAATGTCACTACTGTAAGAAAACTGGTCACTGGAAGAGAAACTGTTCAGTTTACTTGGAGGATCTGAAGAAAGAGGGTTGAGCAAGCTTCTACTTCAGGTATATATGTTATAGAAGTCAATCTGTCTATTTCTACATCTTGGGTATTGGATACTGGATGTGCTACTCACATTTGTATAAATGTGCAGGAAATGCAGAGAAGTAGGACATTGGCTAAAGGAGAAGTGGACCTACGAGTTGGCAATGGAGCAAGAGTTGCTGCTTTAGCTGTAGGAACCTATTATTTATCTTTGCCCTCAGGGCTAGTTTTAGAACTGGAGAATTGTTTTTACGTGCCTGCGATTCGCAAAAACATTATTTCTGTTTCTTGTTTGGACAAGAAAGGTCTTTCGTTTATGATAAAGAACAATTGTTTCTCTTTTGCTTTGAATAATTTAACCTATGGTGTTGCACGTTTGTTTAATGATTTATATGTTCTTGACTTAGATAATCTTGTCTATAATATAGAAAACAAACGACTTAAAGTTAATGACTCAAATCAAACATACCTCTGGCATTGTCGTCAAGGCCATATAAATGAGAAACGCATATCCAAATTACATAAGGATGGATACTTGGATAAGTTTGATTTTGAATCATACCAAGAATGCAAATCTTGTTTGCTTGGTAAAATGACTAAAGCCCCTTTCACTGGTAAGGGTCAAAGGGCCACCGAACGTCTGGAGCTAATACATAGTGATGTATGTGGCCCAATGCGTGTGATGGCTAGAGGAGGCTACTACTACTTCATAACATTTACTGATGATTTCAGTAGATATGGATATGTATACCTTATGAAGAATAAATCCGATTCTTTTGAAAAGTTTAAAGAATACAAGGCTGAAGTAGAGAAGAAAATTGGTGGAAGTGCAAGTATTAAAATCTTACGATCTGATCGTGGAGGAGAATACTTGAGCACAGAATTTAAAGATTATTTAAAGGAGTGTGGTATTGTATCACAACTCACTCCGCCAGGTACACTTCAATGGAATGGAGTTTCAGAGAGGAGAAATGGCACCTTGTTGGACATGGTGCGATCGATGATGAGTCATGCAGATCTTCCAATTAGTTTCTGGGGTTACGCTCTGGAAATAGCGGCTTTCACATTTAACCGTGTTCCTACTAAGAAGGTTCAAAAGACTCCATATGAGATATGGGAGAAGAAACGGTCAGGCATGAACTTTATGAAAGTTTGGGGATGCAAGGCGTTTGTGAAACGTCAAGTATCTGACAAGCTTGGACCTAAATCTGAAGAGTGCAATTTTGTGGGATACCCTAAAGAAACAAAGGCGTATTATTTTTATAGTCCTTCTGAGCAGAAAGTGTTTATTGCTCGAGATGCTGTTTTCATGGAAAGAGATTTTGTTTCCAAAAGAAACAGTGGGAGAACTATAGACCTCGATGAAGATCGAGAACCACAAAATAGCATTGAACCTGAAGTGGAACATGAGCAGGATAATGATAATGCTCAACAAATACAAGTTGTTCATAGAACTGGTAGAATTAGCCATGAGCCAGAGAGATATGGATTTCTTTTGACTCAATGTGGTGATTTGATGCTCATAGATGAAGATGAGCCTCTCACATACCAAGATGCTATGAACAGTCCAGAATCTAAGAGATGGCTAGAAGCCATGAAATCCGAGATGGATTCCATGTACGAAAATCGAGTATGGACTTTGGTTGATCTACCTGAAGGGGTAAAACCCATAGGGTGCAAATGGGTTTTCAAGAAGAAAACTGACATGGATGGAAATGTTCAGACCTATAAAGCAAGGCTGGTTGCAAAAGGTTTCAAACAAATTCATGGTATTGACTATGATGAAACTTTCTCACTAGTGGCTATGGTCAAGTCCATAAGAATTTTGCTTGCTATTGCAGCATTCCATGATTATGAAATCTGGCAAATGGATGTCAAAACAGCCTTCCTTAACGGATATGCGTTTCTAATCCAGGTGAAGGTCACTGGACGGCTGTCAAGAATATTCTAAAGTACTTAAAAAGGACTAAAGATTCATTCTTGGTGTATGGAGGAGAGGAAAAACTGGTTGTAAAAGGTTACACCGATGCAAGTTTCCAAACAGACAGGGATGATACTGTATCACAGTCTAGTTTTGTGTTTTGTCTAAACGGAGGTGCTGTAAGTTGGAAGAGTTCAAAGCAAGAAACAGTAGCTGATTCTACAATGGAGGCTGAGTATATTGCAGCTTGTGAAGCGGCTAAGGAAGCTGTTTGGATTCAAAAATTCATTACTGATTTGGGAGTGGTTCCATCGATCGCAGATCCCATTGATCTATACTGCGATGATAATGGAGCCATTGCACAGGCTAAAGAACCTAGATCTCACTCCCGAACCAAACACATACTCAGGAGATATCACCTCATTCGAGAGATTAATGAAAGGGGTGACATACACATATGTAAAATGCACACAAATGATAACATTGCAAACCCACTGACCAAAGGCTTGTCGTAGACGAAGCATGACGGTCACACTAGTTCCATGGGTATTAGATACATGGGTGATTGGCTCTAGTGCAAGTGGGAGATTGTTAGTGTAAGTGCCCTAGAGGCAATACAATAGACCTTTATGTCATTTGATTATTCAATAAACGTATTTATTATGACTTTAATTACTGCGATATATTTATTAGCATAATAAATGTCCTTAGAATCATGATACACATTGTATTGTTTAGTACATGACTTGAACTTGAGATTATATAATAGATCATATTCTTAAATGTCCCTAGTCGAGTATTATTATTATAAGACAATAATAATACATAAATAGACTAGTATGTTGTTTGACTGATAACCACATCTCATTGGTTATAAGTATGGGGATACTAAAGTCAATACATAGGTACATGTAGGAGTACATGATACTGGACAGACCCACAGTGAGATTCTTCATGTTTAATAAAGTCATAAGAAAGACTCACAGTGATAATGGTGTAATGATCCTTTGACTTGAGATCATTATATTTCTATACGAGGATTAATATACTTTGACTACATTAAAAGTTACCTTTGACCGGGTGACGATAAAAGTGGACATCGGGTATATCATGAGTCGTATGAGAAATATGAATGATAGATAAAGGATTTAACCCTTCTATAATTAGGAGAGATATTATTGGCCTCTTGATTGAGTAAGACTATAAAATGCATGGCCGTGCTCAAATAATGATTTGTTTTTCATAGTCTACTCATGGATCAGGTAAACCCGGATTAAATGTTGTAGAGGATGACTAAATACATGCCTCGAGTTTAATCTATAATATATATGGTTAAAGGGATTATATTACACGGAAACATTAATCACGAAAGGTTTTATCGAATCACGATTTAATTATTGTTTAATTGGGTAGCAATGATGTATTACTAGATACCGCTCATTGTTTATAATTTTATTGGAGAATAAAATTATTGCTAATTAAATAATAGCCTATAGGGTCACACACATAGAGCACTTAGAGGAATATTTAATTTAAATTATAGATTTAAATTAATTGATGATTATTTGAATTTTATTATATTAATTAAGTGAGACTTAATTAATTTAAATAATATAAATTCAAATTTGAAGAGGATTTCTGCCCATAATAATTAAGTATGAGTTAGTTATTAATTAAATAATAGAAATACGTTTTTATTATTTAATTCTATACCTACATGGGTTAGGTTTTGCTGAATAGGCCCGTTAACCAGTCATTATAAATAGATAATGATAGGTTAAATTCTTATTACGTTTTTGAGACCTTAAACCCTAGAGGCAGCAGCAAGGTAGAAAAGAAGGCAAAAATTTGAAATCATCAAAAGGAGGCTAGTACATCCGTTCCATAATCAAAATCGTGAGACCTTCTTGAAGGTGCTCGTGTGGATACCATAGAGGTGTTTTTCGAGAGGAAGACACAAGTCGTGAAAGCTAGGATCTCCATTGAGTTCGTGAAAGTCAAGACCAGAAAAGGTATAAATCGGTTTCACCATAATCTGTCAACCTTATACATGATCCTGCGTTAGGGTTCCGAAATTTTTGTTATATTTACATTCAATCCGCTGCGTTTTATGCCTCGGAACCCAACATAGATCTCATTATTACAATCTCATTATAATTCTAGAAGCTTTGCTCTAAATTATGGAACATCTTATTTAATACACTTCAAATAGATTAAGCCCGTAACATAAATACTTTATTATTATCAAATGAAATCAAATAAGAGTAGTGGAAAGTTTTTCCTAACTCATCATACATGATTGGTTTTAGGTCAAACACTTTCACCTATACCAGGATTGGGCGACTTAGAAGTTCCCTCATCTTTCACTGGTGTCTCCGGTGCACTCTTCTCTTTCTGCACATTAACTCTTTTTATATCCTTAACTTGTTCTACTCTCTTCTTCTCTTCCTCGCGATCCTCTGACTGCATTTCATATGCAATCAGTATGGAGCTCTCAAGGATGGGTTCAGTTATCGGTGTTATGAAGAGAGGTTTCGGTGTGTCTTTAACAACATGTGGGATCCCCCTTTCTGCAGCACTTTTTCTGAAAGGGGTTATGTTGCTTGGTTTTCCTACAGATTTATTGTACTCGAAGCCTATTCCAACTTTACGACTTATTTCTTGTTGGTCAACTAGGTTATTTACAATATACGAGGAATTCTTATATTCAAGACACTTTTTCTTTTCTTCCTCTATCTGAATTCTGAGATTAGTTTTAACTAACAAATGACAGCTGACTTTACTGACTTGAACAGCTAAGTCCTCAGTCAACTTGACAGTCAACTTGTCATGATTTCTTTTTAATTGCTTAAGAACTTCAGTCTCATCAATTAACTCTTTGACTTTGAGTCTGAGTTTCTTAACCTTATCTTTTTCGCCATCTAGTTCTTTTCCTAGCAGAGCAAACATCTTAGAGCATGAAGGATTTACCTCTATTCCTCCTTGACGGGTGGGAGATAGTGATTCCTCGGATGAAGCCATAAGAGCAAGATTTTCCATCTCTTCTTCATCATCATTATCTGAGTCATCCCAGCTTCTGCCCTCTGCTAGATAGGACTTTCCTTGATGCTTTTTCACGAGCGCATCATACTTCTCTTTGAGCTCTTCTTAAGGCTCTCTCTTTTTCCCTTGCTTAGGATTCTTGCACTCAGTTGCGAAGTGGCCTAGCTCATTATAGTTGAAGCATCGAAACTTGCTTCTATTAACTAAGTCGGTCTTGTAGCTGCTTTTTGATACTGTTGTCGAAGAACCTCCTTTTTGGAATCTTCCAAAATTAGGCTTTACTCTGTAGGATGAGTTTCTTCAGAATCTCATGTTGCCAAACCTCCTGGCAACCATAGCTAGAGATTCATCTTCCAGCTGATCTAGTTCTTCCAGCGAGTAGAACTCACCATCTTCTTGTTTGTCAGAAGTATGTCCAAATTCTGGAATCAGATACTCTGTTGAAATGTTAGAAGGTGCAACTGCCTTCACTTCTTCTTTCCCTGGTGCTTCTACCATTAATGCCTTGGAGGAACTTAGTACCTAACCTCTCCCATATATCTCTCTAGTTTGGATCTGTTCCAGCTCATAAGTTTTTAAAACTCCGTAGTTTGGATCCTGTGTTCCAGATGCTCGAGTAAGGTCAGCAAAAACTTCTTGTTCACCTCCTGATTTTGATAAAACTTTCCATTCATATTGAGCTCGTTTATCAGTTTATTTAGTCTCTGAAACACCTCAGAGATACCCTCACCAGGGTTGGATCTAAACTGCTCATATTCGGAGGTCAGGATTTCCAGTCTATTCTCCTTTACTTCTTCAGTTCCCTTTCCCAGATCTGTTTTGCATTTTTGCAATTGACTACTTGATTGTACATTACGTAATCCAGGGATTTAATTAATATGAGCTTCAGGTTATTATCAAGGGACACAGCTTCTGCTTCCTCATCTGTATAGTCTGCCGGACTTTTCAAAAACTGTCTATAGGGGATTACGACCCCATCAACCTGATGTTCGAGAATAACTGATATAGGGGGCTCAACACCTTTGGCCATGACTAATGCGTACTTGGGATTTACAATCCCGATAAATAGTAGGATTTTATATTTCCACAAGTTGGAATGTTCTCTGTCGAACTATGGAATTTTGATACTGGTCACTTTCTTGGTACTCATCTTTAATAAGATTAAAAATTAAGTATTTCAAAAAATATTTTAATTTTTGACTGAAAACAATTTTTAATCTAAAATAATTGTTAGAAAAAAAATTATTTCGAATAAAAAATTATTTCGAATTAAAATTAATTTTTGATGTCTCTATGAGTTGCGGAATTTTTGGTTTGGATCTGATAATAAAAATATCAACCAGCTCTGATGCCAATTGTTAGTCCCTGATATTGTAGAAGGGGGGTTGAATACAATATCTATAAATCGTCGCGAGATTTCGGATATAAAAAATCTTATTTTTATTAATCACGAAATATTAGTCTTAATGAAATACTATTCAAGTAGAAGATATAATTTTTAACTTGAAAAGTATTACAAAGATTAACTGATGAAAAGTTTATAACTGATAAAATAATCTAGAACGAATTCGACATGAAGTGTTCGAGTTTAATCAATTATATTCAAACTTGCACAGAGATCTGTGAATATTACAATGCATACAAATTTATGAAATTTGAATATTTTTTATCTTTTCAATCTTGAAATAATGAAGACAATGTTCTCATATATATAGAGAAAAAAGCTAGCAAGACTTTTGAATAAAATTTATTTAAAAAATCAAAAGATCTTTTAAATAAGCCTATAAGACTTTCTAAATTTGCTGGGGAAGACTTTCTAAATTCGGTAAGACTTTTACAAAACTCGGTAAGACTTTTGAAAAGTTTTGCCGAGCCAAGTATTAGCTCGGTAAGACTCTTAAAAGGTCTTACCGATTTAATTCGGTAAGACTTTTGAAAAAAGTCTTACTGGATTATTTCGGTAAGGCTTTTGAAATGTCTTACCGAGATAATTCAGTAATTCTATTTAATTAAATGCAGCAAGAGTTTCTTAATTTGTAAAATTAAATCTTCTTTTAACTCAATTAATTCCACAAATTATTAATAAAATAATTTATAAAATAAATTAATTCAAGGTGAATTAATTTAAGAAGATAAATTAAATTATTAATTAACTTTTGATGGTAGAATTAATTTAGTTTTTTCACTGCACAATCATTGTTGATTTGTCTTGAGTCTTCCTGTCTTCTGTTTGAAAATCACTTGAGCTAGGTGATAAATATTTGTTTAATTAGTTGACACACAAATGTATTGTCTGATTCATTTGTGTCATACTAAATAAATATTCATGACCTTTTTTAGCATTAATAGCTGTGACCTTTTGTCTTGTTCTAACTTTTTTCTTTGTCTTCAAAATCTTCTAATCTTGGAATCATTCTGTAGTAGACACTTGAGATCTTCTAAATCTTCTGAAACACTATTTCTTTTTTTTTCACCGACGCTTGAACATTTTAATGAACTTCTTCCAGTGATAAGTAACAGCTTCTTTGGAATACTTCTGATTCTTAGGATTCTTTGTGTCTAGTAAATTTTGTTTGTCTTGATTCCTGTTATCATACTTATTATTTACTTCTTTAACTTATTGAGTTGAGTTATCATCTAATTATTACAAATAGGCCTAGTCATATGCCTTTCAGCTTTAACTATAGTTCATGATTTCTCAAACTATTAGTTGTTCTTACAAATTTTCTAAAGTGTTGTATCTTGATAGAGTCTAACTCCTAGACTCTGACGAGTCTGTAGACTCTGAGGAGTCTCTAGACTCTGAAAATATTTTAGGCACCTAGATCCTGAAATGGTTAATATTCGCGCCTATAGACTCTGATTATGTTTAAACTGTTCAAATGACTTGAAAAGGAGGTAACAGTTACTTTTGATTGGTAATAGGCTGTAGACTCGTGCGTATTGTATGCAACTTAAACAAAATAGAAAATTCCCATACATTTTACTCATATGTTTATTGCTAGTTATTTTCTAAGGCAGAAGTATTCACAGAGCTCTTCACGAACCCTAACAAATTTCTTCAAACACTTCCATCACTTTCAACTCAACTTCAATGGTTGCTATCTCAACTGTCATGAGGGGACCTAAGGAAATTGCATTAACTTTCGGGGATTTTGAATTCATGACAACAAACCATGTTGCAGCTCTTGGAGATAAGAAAGGGGTGGATGTTGACTACTACCCACTCATGGAGTTTTTAGAGCAGTTTGAGCAGAACTACATTCTCAAGGCATCTCTAGTGATTCATATGGATGCTGTTTCTCAGGCTTGGAGTTCGGCCCAGGTAGTTGATCCTTTTCAGGATCAACTAGGTAAGATTATGTTTACCTTTGGTGACCTTACTTTTGATGTCACTGCTGATGTGATTAATTCTTTGTTTAAATTACCTGTTAAATAACCTTTTCATGAAACTGTTTCTGATGCTAATATTAAAGAAATGTTTAAATCACTAGGTTATTCTAGTAGTTTAGCCACTAGGAAAGAATGGTTCTTTTTCTTTGATCAAATTGCTAAGTATTTTACTGGTAAATGTAGTGGCTTTGATGCTATTACTGCCATTACTTCCCAAATTGGTCACAGTCTTCTGTTTGACAAGGTGATCAACATTTGTGATATGTTGCTCACTCCAATGGGAGAAAAATTAAACAATGTGCAAAAGGGCAGAAAGAAATTCTAATATCATAGATTTTTTATGCTTCTCTTGAACCACTTCATTCCTGACAAGTCTGCAAAGCTTGCCGATGATTGTTGTGTGCGGGCATAAAGCAGCAGAGAAGGATATTCTCTGACATCAAGAGAATAGATGACAAGAAAAAGAGTCTACCTGCCATGACATATCCACAGGTAATGCAGGTAAAACTCTCTAACTACAAGCCCTCTATCCATAATTCTTCCCTTTTTGGTGGTGAAATGGTGCAGGAACAAGTAATGGAGAACCCCCTGCACCTACCCAAGTAACCAAATCTCTTTCACCTAGACATTCTTTGAAACCTAAATCCAAAAAGAAACCAACATCTGGTGTCTCTCAATAGACACCAGTTGTAAAGAAGAGAAAATTAATTCAAACAAGGCTAGTAGATGAGCCAAGTGATGAGGAGCTCAATCCCTTAGATAAACAGGTGGTTGAAGGGCTCTCTTTGCTAAAAGAGGGTCATGAAACACTTGATTCTAACCTTCAAGCCAAGTCTGTAGACTCTCAAAAGGCTACAAACTCTGACAAACTTGGGGAAACACCTCAGGATTCTTAAGTTGGGTCTCCTGAGAAATCTTTGGCTAAAAAATATAGAAGGTTGATGAAGGCTTATTCTACACGCACACACAAGCCTGTTATTGCTAGTAACCCGGTTTTGTAGGAAACAGATGCTCTTAAGGCTCCTGCAGGGCCAGATTCTGAAAACAAGCAAACACCTGAACCAGAGTCTAATGTTGAGTTAGAGTCTAGGATGCCTTTAGACTCTGATCATGAGACATTTTGGGAAGGAATGCCAGTGGATGCAGCCACATGTCTGATTGATGAAGTAATTACTCCAAGTGATGAGGTGCTGATATTTCTCTACCCATTGGTGGAAGCATTAGAAGATCCTCAACTCTACAAGACAAAGCAACAAGTCTTGGATCTTCTCATAACCTATGCAGCCCTAAGGAAGAGGATGGAATTAGAGCTACAACTATCTGCACAAGATGTGGTCAAAAATCTCTACAGCTACCTATTCAACTCTTCATTTCAAGTTATAGCAGCTGGGTTCATAGAAGGCAAGAATAAGGAAGTTCTCAAAGCACTAGGTGTGCCAGACTCTAAAAAGCAATTCAAACACAAGCCTAAAAAGCATAAAGTCCATAAATGGAGAGACTCAGAGTCTATTGCTAAGTTAAAAACTGAGATTGAGCAACCAGTTTTTAACTATGAAGCAATTTGGGATAAAGGAGTTACCTAAAGGACAACTATTGATTGGATTTCTACTATTCAGCCTCTTTCAAGGAAGGTGGTTGATTTTCTTGTCCTAAATGTAGGGAAGGAAGCCAACAAGAATATCTATCCGACCTATGAAAGTAGATTGGATCAAATCAAGGGCACACATTATCAAACAATTGCAAGGGAACTGCAGGATTCCTTCAATATGACCTATGCCCAGACCATCAATGCCATCCATGCAAAAACTTTTCTCAATGGGAACTTGGAGGCATTAATAATGGTTGAACCACAGGAGGTAGCAAGAGCTGAAAGGAAGTTGGAGGAAGGGACTAGTGCACCAGTGGTGACTAGTGATAAAATTGCTCAGTCTGCCTCACCCACACAAGAACTACCTAGTCAGAGGTTGGGTGATAGTGGGGCAGGGGAGTATGCTGTTAGGCCCTCCTTGACAACTCAAAACTATGCAGTTGGGAACCCCAGTGATATGGGAGAACAGACTCTGTTGGATGCTCCTGAAGAATTTAATCAATTTATTCTGTCATAGTCTATTAACCTTGAGGGGGAGTCTCATGCACCAACAGTCCAAGATGGTGACACTCAGACTCTGACTTCTAATGAATTCATACTGAAGAAGTCAAAGACTAGGGTAGACCCTGAGACTGGAATACTGGAGCCAACAAACTCTAAAAAGAAAGAAGATGCTTGTAAGGGTTTAGGGTCTGTTGATGCTCACCCCTTGTTAGAAACCCCTAGCCTTCAGACATTTAAAGGGGTACCCCTCCATCACGGTGGTTCAGGTATTGAAGTATCTATAATTTCTCTCAACCCCTCTTCTGTAGGACCTTTGAGTGCACCTATCCAAATTAGTGAAAAACTAATTGAAAGGCTGATACTAGTCCAGACAAAAGGAGAGATAGATAAGGCTATAGAGAGCCTGAGTGAGGAAGAGAGAGTGGGTGCCCAACCCCACTGTGAGGATGAGAGATTAGGGTATCCTGAACCTAGCTTCACTTATTGGGATCAAGATTTTCCTCAAAGTTGGTCCAATGAGTTGGGGTAGGGGATGGATGAAAATTCATTCATGTTAATTATGCAGATTGGTAAAAAGGATGAGGCTCTAGCTATACAAAAATCTTTTACACAAAGACCACAACATCATTTAGTGGATTCTTTGGCAAGAAGAGTAGAAAGAGTCATGAAGGCTTTGGTGGATGATTCTACTATTCAAGTTGGGGCTGCAGAACTGAAGTCAGAAGAACCAATTTTAATCATGCCTATAAGGGCACGACTTCCAGAGTCTACAGACTCTGATCACTCTAAGGAGGGGTCAGGGTCTATAGTCCTTTTTGCAGTTTCAGAGTCTCCCACACCACCAGAGTCTACCACACCTCCAATCACCAAGATTGAACAAGTTGAAGAGGATGAAACTTCTGAGGATGATGGACCAGTGAATCCATTTTTTAATTATTTTGATCAGGTGTTTCCTCAACCTTGGGAGTCTGTACAAAAGAAAGGAATAGATGATAAAGAAACCTTTGCCTGTATTTTGAATATTAATCAATCTGAGAGACTTAAGGCTTTTCAGAAGAAATCATTTTTACAAGAACATGATCACTATCCTGGTGAAGAAGATCAAGCACTTGATGGAGATGTTAAAATTGAAACAGAGACTGTTGTTAAATAGTTGGCTAATATGGCCAAGACATTTCTCATATACAAACAAAGCTCACAGGTGTTGATAATACAACTTCTTTACTCAGTACAAGATTTGACAGAATTCACTCCCTTCAATTATCCAAAAAAGTTGCTTTCAAGGATGTTATTACTGATATTACTGCAAATCAGGCTCAACTTCAATCTACAATTTCATCTTTAAACACCAAGGTTGATTCGGTTATTGCAGCAAAAGCCAATCTTTCAACTGTCCTTCAACAGATTCTTTTAGCTGTCACTAGTGGTGATGATGTCAAAAAGGGGGGAGAAGCAAATTGGTGGTTTCTCCAGGAGACATAAGGATGAGACTTGCAAGGAAGTTAAAAAGGGAGTTAAAAGGGGAAGAAATGATGATGATGATGAAGTTGGTGATAGTTCTCATGGTCCTAGGGGTCCTGGTGGTGTGTAACAAAAGCAATCTAGAGTGGTCAAAACTCAAACACACCAGTCAGGGACTGGACATGGGAAGTTAGAGTCTAAATCAGACTCTGATAGGCAAAAGAAAAATTCAGACTCTGATGAGGTCAAAGAACCTTCTTACTGGAAATCCAGTCAATCCAATTTACAACTTATAGCGAAAAAGAAGACAGGTCTTGGAGGTCTTGAAGAATCAGATATTGACAGAACAACAACTCTATCCAGGGATCCTCAATCCTTGACAGATAGACAATTTGAGAAGATTATAGAAAAACACTTGAATAAAGTTGTATCTGCTCAAATTGTCTATAATATTTTTGAAAGAGAGATGCAAGGAGGACAGGGAGGTACATAAAAAGTGAAAAATAAGATGTTAGTATTCTTTTTAGAAGGTGGATCTGCAAGATGGATCAGTCAGTCAAACTTTATCTTTTTCAAACAGGCTAAAGAATTACAATATGTTAGATTTTTCCTACAAATTTCTTATGAAGTAAACAAAAGCAAAGAAGTTGTCACACACATATGGTTCAAAGAGTTGACAGAAAGCTAACTCTGCACTGACAAGCAAACCGACAAATTGGTAGATTTTCTTTAAAGTATGTTGATGTTGAAAGAAATGATCAAGTCATGCCAGTAGAAGAGAAACAAATTAAATTTCAAGAAGGTGTGGGTCATTACTTTGGATTTCAACCTATGAGTGGGAAAGTCAATGTTCTAATGTTGAAAGACTTGAAGGAGCAAGAAAGTAGTGCAAATGATCTAAGAGATGCCTACTGTCAAATCAAGTGTTCAAATGAAGAAATGAAGAAATTGAAGAAATATGTTGGTGAAGCTCTTGTTGCTGTGAAGGAGAATATGTTGAATTCATTTTTGAAGAATAATCTAGCCTTTGAGAAGATTAAGTGAGAAGTAATTCTTTTTCCTTACACAAATTTTTGTTCTAGAGTAGTTGTATCATTCTTTAGTTTTGACATCATCAAACTTTGATTTATGCTTAATTTTTATAAAGTATAAATAGGGGGAGATTGTTAGGAATTTATTCATTTGATGATGTATAAAATTCTAGAACAGGATTTAGCAGAGCTTATTTGTAACAAGTCTTTCTAGTCTCTGAAATTTTATAATCAGAGTCTAGTTAGTTGACATTCCTGTACTTAGAAGATTTTCTGTAGAAAGTGAAACCAGAGTCTAGAGGAGATCAAAGTCTGGAAGGTGATCAGAGTCTATAGACTATCAGAGTCTACAATCTGTCACAGTCTATAAATGATCAGAGTCTTAGTCCATCAGAGTCTATAATCTGGCAGAGTCTAGAGATTTCAGAGTCTATGAAGTCAAAGCTGAATTTGGAAGATGATCACAGATAAGGGAAGTCTTTAAAGATAAAGCGAAAGATATTGCAGATATGATATGGGAAGGAAGAAGAATTGCAAAAGGAAATTGTTAGCTAATAATTAGGAATTCTATTCTTATTGTAATTTGTTTTCTCTTATTAGTTGATAGGCATCTCTCTATATACACATTCTATGTAACCTAATATTATTGTCGAATTTTTTAGAGAGCATAGAGATAGAGAGAGTTGCTGTGAAATACACAGAGAAGCAGCTAGGGTTTGTGTATACCTTAGGAGAGTTTGTTTTTATACATCAATAAAACAAACAGTTGATATTCATATTTTTGTGTTTTTATCTTTGTTCTTAATTCACACTTTTATTACATATTGAGTTGATTTTAATCTGGCAGAAAAAGCACACAAGTATTCAACCCCCCTTCTACTTGTGCAATTGGGAAAACAAAAGTTTAATTGAATCACTAATTATTATTGTTACTTGGGTAACAATGATGTATTACTAGAAGCCGCTCATTGTTTATAATTCTATTATTAGATAATAAAATTATTGACAACGTAATAATAATCTAAAGGGTCACACACAAAGAACATCTAAACGGAATTTTATTTAAATTACGAATTTAGATATTTTATTATTAGTTTAAATTTAATTATTGAATTAATTAAGTGAGACTTGATTAATTATATTAGAATTCGGATTTAATAATAATAATAATAACCCAATCAATTTTGGTTTTACATGAAACCCAAACAAATTAGGGTTAAACCCAAAATCTTTCTTTCCCCTATATATATATAATGATGTATAGTTTTATGATTAGAGGTTATAATTCATTTTTTTGAAAAACCCTAGCTGCTCAACACTTTGAAAGGCTAAAGAAAGAGAGAGAGGCAAGCTATTCAGCTAGTACCGACTCTGGTGATCGTTGGACGATCGTGCGTTCGTGTGAACATCTTTGGAGAGCAGATCTTTGCAACAAAGGGATGTTGTGATTCATTGTTTCTGTACCTCCATTATAATCATATTTAAAGCTTCGTTAAGGTACAAATTTATTCACCATAATCATTTATACATTATACATGGATCCTGAGATAGGGTTTCAATTGTTTTTTGTTTTTACGTTAATTCCGCTGCTTTTACATGCTCAAAACCCTTCATGTTCTTTATTGTAGATTCCTGTGATTACCATAATATTATTTATCAGTCCTTTACTTTTAGTTGAGTTACAGATCCTCGATTACATTGTAGGTTATATTATGCTTTATAGTGTGAGAGTTTCTTGTCCCATAGCCAGCTTTCTTCTGATGAAGCCTTGTTAGAAATATATTCTTTTGATGATGTAAAAAAAATACTAGAATAGGGTCTAGCATAGTTTATCTATAACAAGTCTTTTTAGTCTCTGAACTTTTCTATAATCATATTCTAGATTGTCAACATTCATGTTTATATGTCATTTATATTTAGAAGATTTTCAAGAGAATTGAAACCAGAGTCTGGGAGTTGATCGGAGTCTATAGACTATCAGAGTCTATAGTCTGTCAGAGACTGTAGATCATCAGAGTCTGGAGAATTTCAGAGTCTATAAAGCTGAAGCTATATTTGGAAGGTGATCAATAGAAAGGGAAAGATTCAAATATAAAGACAATTATATTACAGATATGCTATGAGAAGGAAAGAGAATTTCAAAAGGAAACTATCAACTAATAATTAAGAATTTTTTTTCTATTGTAATTTGATTTTCTGTTATTAGTTGATAAACATCTCTCTATTTAAACATTCTATATAACCTAATATCTTTTGTCGAAATTTGTGAGAGCGTAGAGATAGAGAGAATTGCTGTGAAAATACAGAGAAGCTGTTAGGGTTTATGTACACCTTAGGAGAGTTTGTATTCATTCATAAATAATACAAACATTATTCATTCATATCTTTGTGTTTTTTCTCTGTTAATCATTTGAAGCAATTATCTTTTACGTTTTATTTTAAAGCAGGCAAAAAGAGCACACAATTATTCAACCCCCCCCCTTCTACTTATGTAACTGGGAAAACAATTGATATCAGAACCAGGTTTAAAATCAATCAAAGATGTCTGGAAAAAAGATGGCAATTGTAAGATTCATATCCTTAAGAGAAACGAATACATCCACTGGAAGGTTAAGATACTGCACCATCTGGAAGCTAAAGACCCTGACTATCTTGACAGGATTCATGATGGACCCTATGTACCCTCAAGACTTGTTCCTCAAACCACTGAAGAAGGAAAAATAATTGAAGAGCACTTTGTCAACAAACCAAAGGTTGAGTGGCCAAAGGAGGACAATGAGAATGTTCTTAAGGAAGCAAAAGTCAAAAAAAATTTCTTTAATAGTTTGGACTCTGTTCTTATAAACTATATCATATTATGCAAAACTGCTAAGGAGATGTGGACAAAACTTAATGTGCACTTGAAGGGACTAAAGATGTCAAGAAGAATGCAATGTCTCTTCTAATTCAGGAGTATGAGTATTTTGAGGCAAAATATGGGGAATCTATTACTGAGATGTTTGATAGGTTTACAAAACTCCTGAATGAGATGGCTATACTTGGTATGGTTTATGATTCTGAAGATACAAACACCAAGTTTCTGAGACCTCTTCCTGAAGAGTAGGACAACAAAACAACAGCCATAAGAGAAGCAAGGGATTTGGATGAAATCTCCTTGGAAAAATTGTATGGGAGACTTAAAACATATGATCTAGAGATATAAAAGAGAAAGAACAAGAGGTCTGTGAAAGAAAAATATGTGGCCCTCTTGATGGAGTCTGAAAGAGAACAACAAGAAGTACCCAAAGAATCAAGAGTTAAAAAATCAAAGAAGTAGGGTAAAACTGTTGTTGAATCAGAGTCTACTGAGACAGACTCTGATTTTGAAGATGAGATAGATCTGAGTCAAATGATGGGTATATTTGCTAAGAATTTCAAGAGAATGAAATTCAAAAAAAGAATAGAAAAATTTAGCAAAAGGCCAACATTCAAGAAAAAAAATGAGAAGACTGTGAAGGGCAAAACCACAATAATCAAGCTTGACAAAGCAAAGGTCAAATACTTCAACTGTGGAATATTGGGGCACTTTGCTAGTGAATGCAGAAAAGAAAACAGTCAAGGAAAAGGGAAATCACTTCTCTCAACAATAAAGGATTGGGCATATTCAAGTTCAGAGGATAAAATAAATTATGAAAATCTTGCTTTGATGGCAGTTTTCTCAGAAAAATCAGAATCTCCCACTGGAACATCATCTCCTAAGATTCAGGTATCAATCTTCACTCCTGAATCCTTACTCAATTTAGTTTCCGATTGTATGAAAATTGTTCAAAGTGAGATTAATAATATATTAACAAACTATAGGTCCCTCACTATTGACAATGATAGGTTAATAGAAGAAAATTTAACCTTAATGAGCAGAAATAACCACTTAGAGTCTGAGTTAGTATTTATGGAAGGATACAAAAAGGATTCTGAGAAATGCAGGCACAACTACACTAAAGTCTTAAAAGCCTATGACTTTATTAAGAAAGAACAAAAGGAAGAAAGGGTTAAGTTCAAAGTATGGACAGACTCTGGAAGAAAAGTGAGTCAAACTGTTGGCTTAGGCTATGACAAGAGTCAAGGCGAAAGACCTAGTGTTGAGAATGATGACAATGAAGAAGCTAGCCAATAATAAGACTAAGGACAAGAGCACTTTCACTCCTATTAAGTTTGTGATCTCTGAAGTATAGACTGAGTTACCTAAACGATCCACAAAATCATCTGTTAATAATACCCCCGTTAACAAAAAGATAGATGAATCAGGAGAAAAGAAACCCAGGAAAAACATAAATATTGGGTACTTGTCTAAGTCAAAGCTAAAGGAAAGGCTAGAGAATCTACTAGACTCTGGCAAGGCTAGGAGGAATAGGAATGGTAACGAAATCATTAATAAGGTCAATAATGATCAAAAGGATCCTAATGCTCCTAGAAAGAAATGTTATAGATGTGGAAACCACAACCATTTAGCTCTAGAGTGTAAAACAAAGATTGAGAAAACATCAGAGTCTATTCCTTCTCAAACTCTGAAAAGTCACTACATTCCATAGAAACCCTGTTATCACTGCGGTAACATATTTCATTATATCTATATGTGTAAGGACTATCATGATTTGTATTATAATTTCTATGAGCTAAATCTTCTATTGATAAGAGTTGGTATGACACTGTTAAGACTCCACTAGAGTCTAAGGCAACAAAGGGGAGAAGTAACTCCAAAGTGAAAATCAATAAGCCTGTTTCGCCTAAAGTTAGTAAGAAATGATCCAAAAATATATAACTAGTTGCTATCTGTATGCAGGGTACTAGGGTAAAGAAAATGTCCCTAGTCTTGGACAGTGGATGCTCAGGACACATGACTAGAAAGAAATCCCTACTTACAAACTTTGTAGAGATGGCTGGCCCAGAAGTATCCTTTGGAGATGGGAAAAAAGGAAGAACACTGGGATATGGCAAAATTGTACTTGAAAATGTCATCATTGAAGAAGTAGATCTAGTTGAAGGCTTGAAACACAACTTGATCAGTATAAGTCAACTTGGAGATAAAGTTTACCATACTGGCTTTGACAACAAAGAGTGTCTTGTGACTCACAAAGAAACATGTATTTTGGTTTTCAAAGGGCATAGGCATGGTAACATATATGAAGCCAGCTTGGAGGATTGCACTCACAATGAAATCACATGTCTTATAGCAAGGCCTCAACTGAAGAAAGCTAGAAATGACATAAAAAACTGTCACACATCAACTTCAAAACACTCAACAAGTTGGTGAAACAGAGTCTTGTAAGAGGACTACCACATGTTGACTTTGTGCAAGATGGAATTTGTGAAGCATGTCAACTTAGAAAGTGAATGAAAACATCCTTCAAGAGCAAGACATTAAACACCATTTCTGAACCCTTTTATCTATTACATTTTTACTTATTTGGTCCAGTAAATATGATGCCAATTAATAAAAAGAAATTTGCTCTTGTCATTGTAGATGATTATACAAGATACATATGGGTTTTCTTTTTGCACTAAAAGGATGAAGCTTCACAACATATAGTAGACCATGCCACTTTTATAGAAACAAAATCAAAGAAGACATTAAAAGTTCTAAGGAGTGACAATGGTACTGAATTCAAGAATTTAATCATGGAGGAATACTGTGCTTCAAAGAGAGTTACTCCATAATTTTCTGCAACAGGAACACCTCAACAAAATGGAGTTGTAGAGAGAAAGAATAGAACACTCATAGAAGCTGTCAGGACAAAGTTGGCAGAGATTAAATTGCAAGCATATTTCTGGACTGAGGCAATCAGTACAACATGTTTCACTCAAAACTGTACCTTGATAAATATGCATGGCAAGACTCCTAATGAAATGGTGAAGAACAAGAAGCCATGAGTGAAATACTTTTACATGTTTGGATGCAAGTGCTTTCTACAAAAAGTACATCCTGAAAATCTAAGCAAAGTTGAAGCCCATGTTTATGAACTAATCTTCCTTGGATATGCACCATACATAAAGGCATTCAGAGTCTTTAATCTTAGAATCAGAATTGTTATGGAATCTATTCATGTTGCATTTGATGACAAAAAGATTACAAGATTGCAGAATGAGTCAAAGTCTACAACATTGGAATTTGAAAATATAAAAAGTTCTGAGATAGATGAAGATGATGAGGATGAAGAGTCTCAAATAACTCCTGAAACAACAAAGAAACCTGCACACTTTGAAGAGGAGCCAGAAAATTCAACTCCAAACCGCTCAGAGTCTAACAGTTCAGGGTCTGCCCAAACAGAGTCTAGACAAACAGAATCAAGTTCATTAGAGTCTGACTCTTCAGGGTCTGGATCAGGAAACTTTGAATCATTTTTAGAGTCAAGCAACACGGGGGAGCCTTTTCATTTGAATTCAAATCACAAACAGAAAATGCCAATGATTTAGAAGGGGCTTCAAGTTCAAGAACCAATCTTCCACCAGCTAAAAAATGGGCAAGGGATCACACTCCTAATTTAATAATTGGTGATCCTGAGAGTGGGTACAAATTAGAACGACCACTCAAAATGAATGTCTTTATATCTATTTTCTCTCAAAGAATGAACCCAAGAAAATTGAGGAAGCTTTGCAAGATCCTGATTGGATTATTGCAATACAAGAAGAATTGAATGAGTTTGAGAGAAACAAAGTGTGGAAACTTGTACCAAGACCCAGAGAAAGATCAATTGTTGTTGCAAAATGGGTGTTCAGGAACAAACTTGATGAGAATGGAATTGTGATTAGAAACAAAGCAAGGCTAGTATTAAAAGGTTATTATCAGGAAGAATGAATTGATTATGATGAAACTTTTGCACCGATAGCAAGATTGGAAGCTATCAGAATGTTACCTACATTTGAAGCTCATTCAAAATTCAAGGTGTATCAGATGTATGTGAAAAGTGCCTTCTTTAATGAAAAATTGGAAGAAGAATTCTATGTGGAGCAACCCCAGGATTTTTCGATCCAAAGTTTCATGATCATGTTTACAGGTTAGACAAGGCACTGCATGGATTGAAGTAAGCATCTAGAGCATGGTATGAAACTCTATCAAAATTTCTCCTAGAAAATGGTTTCATAAATTTTCTTGTCCAAATTTATGTTGATGATATTATATTTGATTCTACTAATGAAAAACTCTGTGAAAAGTTTAGCATGTTACTGTAGTCAAATTATGAAATGAGCATGATGGGAGAATTAAATTTCTTTTTGGGACTTCAAGTCAAACAGACTAATGATGGAATTTTAGTCAATCAATCAAAGTATGTTAAAGAATTATTGAAGAAGTTTGACATGCAAGATTGTGTAACTGCCAAAACTCCCATGTCAACACCCACTAAGCTAGACTCTGACCCAAAGGGTAAGAAAGTTGATAACACTAGTTATAGAGGTATGATTGGCTCATTATTATATTTTTTTTGCTAAATGGGTATGTATATATAGAAAAAAAGATTCAAGGCTATACAAGAGCCAAGGCCAAAGACATGAACTATCTATAATCAATCTTACAAGTCAAGATTGAAGATAGAAAGCAAATGGATCAAGGCAAAATTAGATGCTAAAGAAACTAATGAAACTGGGCCTATTATAGAAAATTTTAGTAAGCCAAGTAGAACAAAAAATGTGAGCCCTGATATCTAGAAGAATACCATCTAACAGTTTTCTTGGTATGAAGAGTCCTTTATCATGTAATCTAACATTCCTCTCACACCATATATGATGAGCAAAGGCCTGGATGAAAAGAAGGCCCACCTCCTTCAAAGGAAAATATGAGATATTGAGAACAACTTCGGTGACTGCCGCCCAAGAGTGCACAGTAGAGAAGTCCAATCAAAACCCAAAT
This sequence comes from Oenanthe sinensis, assembly GCA_028671895.1. Taxonomy (NCBI): domain Eukaryota; kingdom Viridiplantae; phylum Streptophyta; class Magnoliopsida; order Apiales; family Apiaceae; genus Oenanthe; species Oenanthe sinensis. Next base: position 28,552,117 of record CM053806.1, read on the forward strand.
TCATGTTTATGAAATTTTCCAAGATGTAAGTGTATAAGGACAAGCAATAAATAGATGGTGTGAAGTTTCTGTCCCCCCAACACAGAGAAGGCAATGTGTATGATGAATTAGCCCAAATCGCGCTAGGCGCACCATAGTATGCACTCTGTCATGACAAAGCAACCAAGAAAAACAAGCAAAATGTCACAGCCGAAGCTTGCACCAAACACCTTTTTACCAGGAAACCAAAGTGCCAGGAGCCTTAATGGAATCCCAAATCAATCAGCAGAACACTTAGAGTGATTATCCCAAAAAATCATGTCCTGCACAGTAAGATTAAAATAGGTGGCATAAAAGAAATGGACCAAGTTTGTAAAGAAATAAGAGTGTGGTGCCAGTGAAGGTTGAGCTCTGGAAGCACCCATCTACCACTGTGAATCAAGTCATTGAGATGTGCATATGCAATATAGTGAGCATAAGCAATAACTGGATCATTAGGAGAAGAAGCAATGTTTGTGTGCCTCCACCAAGGGTCAAACCAAAGACAAATAAAGTGACCGGATATAACTGCTAGTAGACCAAATATAATGTTTTCAACATGCCTTTGTGCTAGATTTCAGGCTGACCCTAGAAAATCACACTTGATAGTTGTAAAAAGAATTTTCAAATATCTCAAGGGTGAACAGACTCTTGAACATTGGTATCCTAGAGAGTCTGATTTTTCATTAATTAGCTATTCAGACTCTGATTATGCAGGATGCAAGGTTGACATGAAAAGCACAATAGGCTAATGCCAATTTCTTGGTTTAGAAAGAAATAACATACAATATCAACCTCAACAGCTGAGGCTGAATACATAGCAACTGGAAGTTGCTGTGCTCAAATTTTGTGGATGAGAAATCAGTTACATGATTATTGACTAACATTTTCAAATATTCCTATGTATTATGATAATACTAGTGCTATTAAAATTGTAGAGAATCCAGTCCAACATTCCAGAACAAAGCACATTGATGTCAGGTATCATTTTATTAGAGAACATGTTGAAAATGGTACTATTGATCTTCATTATGGTCCAACTAATAGATAGATTACAGACATTTTACCAAAACCACTTGATAAGTTTACCTTTCTCAAACTACTGGGTGAATTAGGGATGTTAAATATGTAAGTGATCAATCATTACAAGAAGCAAGGTATGTACTTTAATTATAGTCCCTGATTTATCAAACCATAATTTGTTATTGCAAAATTTTTGAGATACTTTATCTTGACAGAGTCTAACTTCTAGACTCTGGCAGGTCTATACACTCCGAGAGACTATAGACCCTGAAGGTTTAAACATTTAGACTCGGAAATGGTTAGAATTCGCACATGCAGACTCTGATTATTTTTTAACAGTTCAAATGACTAGAAATAGGCAGTAACCGTTACTTTTTACTGGATTCAGGCTGTCGACTCGTGTGTACTGTATGCACATTTAAGAAAATAGAAAATTTACATATATTTTACTCTCTTGTTTATTGCAATTTATTTTCTAAGGAAAACAAATATTCTTAGGGCTTTTTCAAGAACCCTAATTTTTTCGTCAAGAATTTTCATCTTCACTTCAACAACTTCAAATGGTTGCACAATCAACTGTTATGAGGGGACCCAAGGCAATTGCTTTCACCTCCGGTGATTTTGAGTTTATGACAACCAACCATGTCCCACCCCTAGGTGACAAGAAGACTGCTGATGCATATTACTATCCAGTGATGGATTTCTTAGAGCAAAGTGAGCTTAGCTATATCCTGAAAGCATCTCCTGTCATTCACATGGATGCAGTTTCTCATGCATGAATCTCTTCAACTGTTATTGATCATACTCAGGATCAACCAGGTAAAATCATGTTCACCTTTGGTGATATTACTTTTGATGTCCCTGCTGATATTATAAATTTTGTGTTTAAGCTACCCGTTGAGAACCCATTTGATAATACTGTTGATGATTATGAAATTAAGGGCATGTTTAAATCATTAGGTTACACTGCTAGCACTGACAACATGAGTAAGTTAACTAGCCCTTATTTAAGAAAATAATGGTCCTTTTGTTTGATCACATTGTAAAATGTTTTACTGGTAAGTATAGTGGTTTTGATGCTATTACTTTTATCACTTATCAAATTGGCCACAGTCTTCTATTTGATAAAGTGATCAACATTGGTGATATGTTGCTCACTCAAATGGGAGCTAAATTGAACAATGTGTAAAAGAGGAGGAAGAAAGTCTACTATCTTAGATTTCTGATGATTCTCCTCAATCACTTCATTCATGGCATGTCAACTAGGTTGCAGATGATTACTGTGTGTAGGCCTATAAAAAGCAAAGAAGAATTTTCTCTGACATCAAGAGAATTGATGAGAAGAAGAAAACCAACCTGTATGCCATGGTGTATCCACTGGTACTGCAGGAGAAACTCTAAATCTAAAACTCTCCATCTATAATTCTTCTTTCTTTGGTGGTGAAATGGTGTAGGAACAAGTTATGGAGAGTCCCCTGCATCTACCCAAGTAGCCAAATCCCTTTTAACAAAACAATCTCACAAATCCAAATCTAGGAAATCAACCTCTGTTGTCTCTCAAAAGGCAACAATTGTAAAAATGAGAAAGTTAGTTCAAACCATGCTTATAGATGAGCAAAGTGATGAGGAGCTCAACCCTTTAGAGAAGCAGGTTATTGAAGGGCTTTCTCTATTAAAAGAAGGTCATGATGCACCTGATCCTAGCCCAAAAGCCAAGACTGTAGACTCTTAAAAGGCTACAGTATCTGAAAAACCTAGGGATGCACCTCAGGATTCTCAACTAGAGTCTCTTGATAAATATTTTGCTAAGAAATACAAGAGGTTGAGGAAAGTTTCTTCTGCGCACACACACAACCTGTTGTTATTACTAACCCTTTTTTGCAGGAAACAGATGCTCCCAAGGCTCCTGCAGAGCCAGACTCTGAACAACAAGTTCCTGAATCAGAGTCTAATGTTGAGTCAGAGTCTAAACTGCCTTAATACTCTGATCATTACACATTTTCAGAAGGAATACCAAAGAAAGCAGCCTCAAGTCTTATAGACTTAATAATTATTCCAACTGATGAGGTGTTTATCTTTCTATATCCTTTGGTAGAATCAATTGAAGATCCATAATCATACAAGACACAGCAACAAGTTGTGGATCTTCTCTCAACATATGATTCCCTAAGGAAGAGAAATGAGATGGAGCTACATATGTTTACACAGGATGTAGTCACTAATCTATACAGCTACATCTTCAAATCTTCATAAAAGAGTTCTCAAAGCAGTCTTTGATTATATAAGGCATGACAAGTGGAGTTCTCAAAGCACTTGGTGTGACAGACTCTGAAAAACCAAAAATGAAGAAAGTCAAGAAGATAAAAGCCCTCAAAAGGAGACAACCATAGTCTGTTGCTAAGTCAGAGACTGAGATTGAGCAACCAGTCTTTGATTGTGAAGCAATTTGGGATAATGGAGTTACATACAAGACAACCATTCAATGGATTTCTCATTTCCAACCTCTGTCAAGACAGGTGGTTGAATATCTTGTCCATAATTGATATGGGTTGAAAGTAAGCCCTAAAGACACAATTAATGTGGCATTAATTGTACCTAATCTGGTCCAAAGGGGAAGCCCAATTATTAAGGCTTGAAACCCTAATTAATAAATAAATTCGTAATTAATTAATTAGCTAAGTATACAGCTAATTAATTATGTCCAACTACAAGGAAACCTATTCCTACATGGAAACTGCTTCTACAAAGGATCCAGAATCCTTCTAGGAAACACCTTATCAATCAAGGTTCCTAAACCCACTCTAATTCTTAGACTTTCCACGTCTATATAAAGGGCCTAACCCCTCATTATTAGAACTACCTTTTGGCTTGATTCTCTAAACCTAACTGAGATACGTAGGCATCTTGTGAAGGCAGAATTAAGCTACGAAACACAAGTGCAGCCATTAAAGCTCGTTAAGCTCCGACATACACCGCATTAACTACCCTAATTTTTATTCCACAACATTTGGCGCCGTCTGTGGGAAAAAGACATCAACCATGGCAAGAACACGGCGAACTGAAGGAGACATCGTCCCCACCACAGGTGATCCGACTGCTATCATCCCTCCTGATGAAACTCAAACTACCGAGGTCCCTGTCACCACCACTGTTCCCGCTGGAACCCAAGGTCCTAATACTCAAAGGCTTGGTCCGTTTAGTGAGATCGTCCAATCCACCAATCCTGAGGACATCGTCCTTGGATCCAACCCACTATCTCAGGTAACTCAAACTCCTTTTATTGCTACTGCTCCTCCACACGCACAAATTTCTACTGTTGTTATCCCTAGTAGCACTGTCGCCCAACCTAGGCTTGGAATCTCCCAAGCTTACCCCCCTCTTTACATCCGAGGGTTGGAACCCCCGCAAAACTATGGGCGTAGAGAAGATGTCCGTGATTTCTCAGGACCATACTCAACTGATGATGAAAGCTCAGAAGACACTGACGTCAATCCTAGGAGAAGAAGGCCTGGTAAAGAGCCCGCAGGAAGCCGGCGTTCACAGTCCCGAAGGACACTAGAACAGAAAATTGCTTCCTACGAGGCTGAACTCAAGGAATTGAAGAAAAGCTTAGATCGGCAGGATAGAAGGGCAGCCTCAAGGTATGAAGCTCCCGACGTCATAGAACTGGATGAAACCCCGCGAGGGAGAAGAACGGAAATTACTAGGGCTGACCCCACTGAACTATTGCCCCTCGGAGATCCTGATGATCCCACACCGCCTTTTACTGAAACCATCATGAACGCTCACATCTCAAGTAAGTTCAAGATGCCCACCATCAAAGTGTACGACGGCGCGGGCGATCCAGCTAATCACGTAAGGACCTTCTCGAATGCATTACTACTACAACCTATCAATGATGCTGTGAAGTGTAGGGCGTTTCCCCAAACCCTGGGGGGCATGGCCCAACGTTGGTACAGCCGGTTGCCGCCCAACTCCATTGGATCCTTCAAAGAACTCAGTAAGGCCTTTATAAGCCAGTTTATAAGTGGAAGAGTGCACGAAAAAAGCTCGGCTTCTCTCATGAATCTGGAGCAAGGAAAGAACGAATCCCTAAGGGACTACCTGAACCGCTTCACCAAGGAAGCCTTGAAAGTCCCAGACTTAGATGAGAAGGTGGCTATGATAGCCTTACAGCAGGGGACGACTGATCCTTATTTCAAGAGATCTCTAGCTAAGCATCCGCCGGAGAATATGCTTCTTCTCCAAGACAGAGCAGGGAAATACATCAAGGCAGAAGAAAGCATGAAGAAAACCACTATATCAGTGGCTACACATGGGAATAATAAAAAGAGGAAGGGTGATCAAGAATATGACGCCCGAGACAAGTACTCCAAAACAGATAAGGATTCCGAATCCCCTCCTAAGAAAAATAACTTTGGGCCAAAATTTGCTGAATATGCAAGGCTGAATGCACCTCGAAGTCAAATCCTTATGGATATTGAAAGAGATCGAGAATTGAGATGGCCTAAACCCTTAAAGTCTGATCCTGAGAAAAGAAACAAGAATGCGTTTTGCCGATTTCATAGGGATACCGGGCATAATACGGATGACTGTAGACAATTGAAGGATGAAATCGAATTCCTTATCAGGAGAGGAAAACTTTCTAAGTACACCAAGGATGGAAGTCATGATAGGCACGACGATAACAGAAAAAATAATGATGGCCGGGACAGGAATCCCCAACCTAGAGGACCGGTTATTAACATGATTTTCGGAGGACTCACTGCTGCGGGGACTTCTAGGAATTCAAGAAAAGCATACGCAAGAGAAGTTATGCAAGTGGTAGGAGAAGCACCTAAACGTGCCAGGACGGAGGCTGTTATATCTTTTGATGACTCAGACCTGGAGGGGGTAAAGTTTCCTCATGATGATCCCCTCGTTATTGCCCCTTTGATAGGCAACTCAGAGGTAAAGAGGGTCCTGGTAGACAATGGAGCATCTGTTGATATCTTGTTCCATGATGCATTTGTAAAGATGGGATACAACGATTCCCAACTGACCCTTTCGGATGTTCCCATCTATGGCTTCAATGGAGTGGAATCAAAAGTAGAAGGAACCATTCAACTACCCGTGACAGTTGGAAGAGAACCTAAAGAGGTCACTCAGATGCTAACTTTTCTGGTGGTCAAAGCATCTTCTACATACAACGCCATCCTTGGAAGAACAGGTTTGCATGCTTTTAAGGCGGTAGCCTCGAGTTATCACTTAAAAATCAAGTTCCCCACCAGAAACGGTGTTGGGGAGGAGAAAGGAGACCAGAAAATGGCGAGAAGTTGCTACGTGGCAGCCCTGAGACCCGATGGAGCCGGGGGGCAAGTCCTACCAATAGAGGACATGGACTCAAGAGAAAACGAAGAACGAAGGGGGAAACCAGCTGAGGACTTGGTTCCAATTCCTTTAGCTCCAGGAGAACCAGAGAAGGTCACCTATATTGGGGCCTCATTAGAAGAACCTATGAAAGAAAAATTGACAAAGTTCTTGCAAAAAAATGGAGACTTATTTGCTTGGACAGCCGCTGATATGCCGGGAATTAACCCTGAACTGATCACTCATAAACTTAACGTGGATCCACAGCGAAAAACGGTGAAGCAAAAGAAGAGAAATTTTGCTCCAGAAAGGCAGGAGGCCATAAAGCAAGAGGTGGAAAAGCTCTTGAAGGCTGGATTCATTAAAGAAATTCAATATCCCGAATGGCTTGCTAATCCAGTAATGGTCAGGAAATCCAATGGAAAGTGGAGGATGTGCGTCGACTTCACTGATTTGAATGATGCATGCCCAAAGGATTGTTTCCCCCTCCCAAGGATTGATGCCCTCATAGATGCCACGGCGGGACATGAGATGTTAAGCTTCATGGATGGCTTTAGTGGATACAATCAAATCCGGATGCACGAGGACGACATTGCCAAGGTATCCTTCATCACTGACTTTGGTGTATTTTGTTACCTTGTTATGGCCTTTGGGTTAAAGAATGCAGGGGCCACCTACCAAAGGCTAGTAAACAAAATTTTCAAGCACCTCATTGGAAAAACCATGGAGGTCTACGTTGATGATATGCTAGTCAAAAGTCTTGATAAGGCCGATCATATTGAGCACCTGCGAGAGGCTTTTGAAGTACTAAGGCACCACAATATGATGCTCAACCCTGCGAAGTGCGCCTTTGGCGTGGGATCTGGAAAGTTCCTAGGAATGATGGTCTCTAAAAGAGGGATTGAGGCCAATCCTGACAAGATCAAGGCCATACTCGACATGGAACCTCCAAAAACAGTAAGGGACGTCCAAAAATTGACAGGAAGAGTTGCTGCCCTGGGAAGGTTTGTCTCAAAGTCTGGAGATAAATGTCTACCCTTCTTCAAGACGTTGAAAAAAGTTAAAAATTTCGAGTGGACAGCAGAAAGTCAAACGGCCTTTGAGGAACTGAAGAAATATATGGCTAAAGCCCCGTTGTTGGCCAAGCCTAGCCCAGAGGACGTCCTATACTTGTACTTGGCCATATCAGACAAAGCCTTGAGTGCTGTCCTTATAAAGGAAGAAGAGAAAATTCAAAAGCCAGTCTATTATGTGAGCAAGGTTTTGCATGGAGCGGAACTTAACTACTCTAAAGTTGAGAAGTTTGCACTGGCCTTGATAATGGCCTCGAGAAAGCTACGCCCCTATTTTCAAGCTCACAAAATCGAAGTATTAACTGATCAACCCTTGAGGAATATTATGCACAACCCCAAGTCAAGTGGAAGACTGATTAAGTGGGCCATTGAGCTAGGAGAATTCGACATCAAGTATAAGCCTCGAACGGCCATTAAAGCCCAAGCTCTTGCTGACTTCGTGGTCGAATGTACTATTGACGACCAAGAAGTCGGGGGGCAGGACAATGAGGAAACGGAGGAAACAACACAAAAAAGAGGACAGACTCCTAGAGAATATTGGGTGCTCAATTTTGATGGGGCATCAAAAACAAAATCTAGCGGCGCAGGCTTGGTACTACAGAGTCCTGAAGGATTCATTATTGAGTATGCTATTAAGCTTGACTTCCCAACAACCAACAATGAGGCCGAATATGAAGCCTTGATAGCAGGCCTAGGTTTGGCCAAAGCACTAAATGTCAAGCATCTCAAAGTTTGTGGAGACTCAAAGCTGGTTATATCCCAAGTGAATGGGGATTTTGAAGCAAGAGAAGGAATTATGATCAAATACCTCCGGTTGGTCAAAGCTATAATGACGCAGTTTGAAGAATGTCAGATTGAGTATATTCCTAGAGAAGAGAATGCGAAGGCCGATGCCTTGTCAAAGTTCGCCACGTCAGAAGCAGATGAACACGTGGGGAGTGTGTACTTCCAAATCTTGAAGACCCCCAGCGTCAATGCAAAGCTGGTAGCCCCGATAAATATGGGCAGTTGCTGGATGGACCCAATTAGAGCCCATCTTCAATCTGGATGGATCCCTAACAACCCCATGGAAGCCAGAAAACTCACCGTGAGGGCCTTAAGGTACGCTCTTATTGATGGAATTCTTTACAAGAAATCTTTTGTTATCCCATACTTGAAATGTTTGAGGCCAGATGAAGGTCATGAGGCTTTGAAAGAAGTACACGAAGGAATCTGCGGCCAACACTTGGGGGGCAGGGCTTTGGCCCATAAAATCACCCGCCTTGGTTTTTACTGGCCTGACTTGATAAAAGATTCGAAAGAATACGTACGAAGATGTGACAGGTGCCAAAGACATGCACCTGTTGTGAGACAACCACCTGAGATGTTGACATCCATCAATTCCCCTATCCCTTTTGCAATGTGGGGAATGGACATCCTTGGACCTTTTCCAATAGCTAGCGGACAGAGAAAGTTCCTGATCGTTGCGATCGATTACTTTACCAAATGGATCGAGGCTAAACCACTAGCCAAGATAACCACAAGACAAGTAACTCAATTCTTCTGGGAAAACATCATATGTAGGTATGGAATACCACGAATACTGGTGACGGACAATGGCACCCAATTCAACAATGAAGAATTCAAAGGATATTGCACTAATAATGACATCAATCTACGCTTCACTTCTGTTGCACACCCCCAAGCAAATGGGCAGGCTGAGGTAGCCAATCGAATCATCCTTGACGGTCTCAAGAAAAGGATCGAGCGTTCTGCTAATACTTGGGTGGATGAGCTTTTGCCAATACTCTGGGCATACAGAACCACCCATAAAGTTACTACTGATGCAACTCCATTCTTCCTGGCCTATGGGGCCGAGGCAGTGGTTCCAGTCGAAATATCACATGTATCCCCCAGAATCAAGGCCTTTGAACCTGAGGAAAATGAAGAAGGAATGAAACTTGCGTTAGACTTGATAGATGAAGTCAGGGACAAGGCTCATTCAAAAATCGTCGAATATCAAAAGAAATCATCTTTCTATTACAACTTAAGAGTCAAAGAAAGATTTTTCAGGCGAGGGGAGTTAGTCCTCAGAAAAGCTGAAGCTTCCGGGGTAGGTCCCAAAGGCAAATTAGCCCCCAACTGGGAAGGGCCGTACAAGATAAAGCAAGTAAAAGGGGGAGGATCCTATATCCTTGAAACCCTAGAAGGTATTGAGGTACCAAGGACTTGGCATGCTTCAAACCTGAAAGTCTATTATGTTTAAAGAATTCAACTATGAGTTCTTATATTTAGTAGGAACTAAGTAGAAATAAGGTTCAATGAAACCATTAGGATGTAGGAGCTTTTCGCTCCAGACAAAATTCTCATTTTGTAAGGGCTGTGCCCACTTTAGCCTCGAAGGCATTATTAATAAAATTCTCAGCTTTATAGCACTTCAAAAACCTGAGTGTTTAGCCTAGTTTGGCAATTTTTATTAGTTCTTTTATGACAAAAAGAAGCCTGCTTGGCCCTTCGATTAACATCCCGTTTGTTCTAAAGCCCAAAAAAAAAAAAAAAAAAAAAAATGTATTTTGTCAAATATATTAAGGCACGAAAAGAAGAAGACAAACAACAAAAGGGCTTTTTATAAAAAGTCTTCAGGATTACATAATTTAAAGGAAATGCGAGGAATACAAGGAATACAGGAAAATAAAACTAAGGGAAGTCTTCAGTGTCGTCATCCTTCTCTCCCTCCTCGGCCTTTTCTTCTTCTTCTTCCGCTTCCTTCTGAGCGTTATCCTCAGCCTCAGGAGTAGAATCGAAGACCCGATCAAACTCATCCAAGGCCTCGCCCCCTGACAAGTCTCCAGAACCTGTCCCTCCAGCGGTTGAAGTCAATGCTAAGGGCTGACCCATTGGGCAGGGGAATTCGGCAGGATCGAATAAGCCGGGATGCTTAGCCAAAACAGCTTGAAGGCATTTTTCCCAGGCCTGAGTACAAGTCGCCGGGAAGACCATATCGTCATGTTTATCAATAAAAGCGTAAAAGTCTTCCGAGTCCAGGTACTCGTCGATCACGGCCTTCTTCCCGGCCCTAAGCACCTGCAGCTCTGCGTGGGCCGCAACCAGTTCTTGCTCCTTTTCGAGCAGTTTCTTCTCCAAGTTGGCCACCTTGGCTTCTGCCTTGACTTTTCCTGCCCTTTGGGCCTTCTCAGAAAAACGCCAAGTCTTGGCCTGATGGGCCATGGTCTGAAAATAGGTATTAACCTGTTGAAGAAATAACACATTCACGTCAAACAAACAAACAAACAATTAAGTAAGCAAAGACAGGTAAATGGGTTGGGCCTTACCATGGCTATGGCCTGGGAGCCAAGAGACTCTGCCTCCTCAATATCCGTCTTTAGAACAATTTTGGCCTTATCGGCCGGAGGAATCGAGTTCTGGCACCAGTCAACGGAGTTCAAGACACTCCCCACGACAGTGTCCTGCTTTCGAATGCCCCAGCTGGGCCTCCAAGCTGCGGTGTCCGGATCCTCCTCCTCTTCACGAGGCCTTTTGCCCTTTCCTTTATTTTGGGCCCTATCACAATGTTGGAGGAACGCCGGAACGTGAGGCTCCTTTATTGGGCCCTCAAGAGCCTCCCGGGCCTTGCGCATCTTGTGGGTTTCTTGGTCCCCCACGCCCAAATGAAAATTAATATTCTCCGCGGCTGCAAGACAGACAAGAAAATAAACGAATTGAACTCAGAAAAATCGAGAAAAACAAGAAGTCCGGAAAAGAAATGTACCATTATTAGACACATTAGATAGGCCCACAGCCTTCAGTGAAAATTCTTCAAGGAGCTTCCTGTAGTGGGTTTGACCCTTATCTTGGCTGAGATCATCGATTATGAGCTTCTCTTCAGGAGTCAGCTGGATCTGGCCTGGATTACCATCTTTAACCTTGCAAAACGAGGATCTAAAGAGGGTGCCCCAATCACCCCCTTCCCACTCCAAGTATAAGAAGTCCCTCCGCCAATCTGGGTTGGTATCGGGCAAAGATTTGTTGCTAAAAATTGGGCTAACTCCCTGCCTATGGTTTATATAAATCCAGCCCAATATGTTTGATGGGCTATTTTTAAATTGAAAGATACTTCTAAAAACAGCGACAGATAGGGGGTAATTTTTCCTAAGACAGAGAACCATAAAACAAAGAAGGGTTCGCCAGGAATTTGGGCTTAACTGACACGGGCTGACCCTGGCTTCTGCTAACAGCCTAATAATAAATTCGTGGAAGGGGAATCTAAGCCCACCTATCATGGCATCCCTAAAAATACACAACCTATTGGGCCGCCAATGGCAGGCCCGATCTCCAGGTTCAGCTAAAACAAACTTCAGGCCCGTGGGCAATTTGTACAACTTAGTAAATCTATCACAGTGAGCTTGGTTCGTAAAAATACTCTTATAATTAAAGGCATCTAATTCGGCTAAGGTGGGAAATTCATCGCCCATAACTCCTAACAATTCAGAAATTGAAGAAAAAGAAGGATTCACGGTAACAACGTTACCTCTTTTTGCCGCCCTAGCAAGCAAACGCTGTTGTGCAGCATCCTGGGAATCCGCCATTGATATTCAAGGGATGAACGCTTGGAGCACGAGGAAGATGAAGGTTGGCCGGAAAAGCTTTGCCGGAAATCGCCTCAGCTAAAGAACTCTAGAGTGAAGATTTTGAGAGAAAATTCTACTGAGGAAGTGAGAAGTGAAAAGTGAAGTTTTCACTTCACTAATTTATAGCCGAAGAAAACGGTAGTTCAACCGGTAGAACTCCCAATAGCCGGTCACAAAGCCCATAAACTAATTGGGCCTGGCGGGCCTTTGGCCCAAAAGTCGATTTGAACTAAAACAAGCTAAAAGAGTAAGGTAGGCCAGAATCCTAATCGAGATCCGGCCAAGAATCTCTTTCGACCAGGACCCAAATGAAGTCTAGAATCGACCAAGAATCCTGCTCGAACAGGATTAAAAAAATCCCCTAAGATCGACCAGGATCCTGGTCGAAAAATCGACCAGGAACCCTGCTCGATCAGGATTCCAGGACAACCTGAAACCGACCAGGATCCTGGTCGAAAAATCGACCAGGAACCCTGCTCGATCAGGATTCCAGGACAACCTGAAACCGACCAGGATCCTGGTCGAATTCGACTAGGATTCCTGGTCGAAAATAACATCAAAAAATGCCAGAAAATCATTAAAATGATTTTAAGGCAAATAAATTTGAAAAAATACTCTAAAAATAGAGAAAAATTCCTAGAAATTAAGGAAAAATACCTGTGGGTACCAATAAATTTGGGAAAATTCTCTAAAATTAGAGAAAAGTCCCTAAAAATTGATGAAAAATAGTGATGAGCATAAAGAAAGAATTGTAAAAATTCTTCATAGGAACTTGAGCAACAGGGTCATGAATCTTAACTTCTACAAAGTATTGCACACTTTACAGAAGTTGGGGGGCAAATGATATGGGTTGAAAGTAAGCCCTAAAGACACAATTAATGTGGCATTAATTGTACCTAATCTGGTCCAAAGGGGAAGCCCAATTATTAAGGCTTGAAACCCTAATTAATAAATAAATTCGTAATTAATTAATTAGCTAAGTATACAGCTAATTAATTATGTCCAACTACAAGGAAACCTATTCCTACATGGAAACTGCTTCTACAAAGGATCCAGAATCCTTCTAGGAAACACCTTATCAATCAAGGTTCCTAAACCCACTCTAATTCTTAGACTTTCCACGTCTATATAAAGGGCCTAACCCCTCATTATTAGAACTACGTTTTGGCTTGATTCTCTAAACCTAACTGAGATACGTAGGCATCTTGTGAAGGCAGAATTAAGCTACGAAACACAAGTGCAGCCATTAAAGCTCGTTAAGCTCCGACATACACCGCATTAACTACCCTAATTTTTATTCCACAACAATAATATAGGTACAATTGCCAATAAATACATCTATCCAACCTACCAAAGTAGATTGGATCACTTCAAGGGCATATACTTTCAAAAAGTGAGAATGGAACTACAAGAACTCTTCAATCTCCCAGATGCCCAGGCAATTAATGCAATCCATACAGGGTCTTTCATCACAATTTAGATGCATTTATTATTGAAGAACAGTAGGAGGAAGAAGGTGTTGGAAGGAAGTTGGACGAGGGCACTAGTGCACCAGTGGTGACTAGTGGAATAGGTGCCTAGTCAGAGGTTGAGTGATAGTGTGATAGAGGAGCATGCCGAGAGGCCCTCTTTGTTAACTCACCAAAATACTAATGAGAAACCCAATGATATGGGAGGACAGACTCTGATGGAGGCTCATAAAGAAAATCCTCAATCAATTCTGTCAGAGTCTATCCACTTTGAGGGGGAGTCTCATGCAACAACAGTCAAAGATGATGAAACTAAGACTTTGGCTTCTAATGAAGTTATACTAAAGTAGTCAGAGTCTATAGTAGTATGAGACTGGGATACTGGAGTCAACAAATCCTGAAATGAAAAAATATACTTGTAAGGGTTCAGAGTCTGTTGATGCTCACACCTTGGTGGAAACCCCTAGCCTTCAGACATTTGAAGGGGTTCCCCTCCATCAAGGTGGTTCAGGTATTGATACATTTATTACTTCTCTCCCACCTTCTTCTATTGGACTTTTGAGTGCACCTTCCCAAATGAGTGAAAAAAATGAAAATGAGAGGCTGGCATTGGTCCAGGCAAAAGGAGAGGTAGGAAATGATGTAAAGAGCCAGACTGAGGACGAGAAAGTGGGTGCCCAACCCCACTGTAAGAATGAGAGGCTAGGGTATCCTGAACCTAGCTTTACTTATTGGGATCAAGAATTTCCTCAAAGTTGGTCTAATGAGTTAAGGCAGGGGATGGATGAAAACTCATTCTTATTAATCTTGCAGATTGGAAAGAAGGAGGAAGCTCTAGCTGCTCAGAAGTCATTCACACAGAGATCACAGTTTCATTTAGTAGATTCTCTAGCTAGGAGAGCAAATAGAGTTATGGAGGCTTTGGTGGATGCACCACATATTCAACCTGAGATTACACAATTGAAGTTCGGAGAACCAATTCTTATCATGCCTATCCAGGCTAGGCTTTTAGAGTCTACAGAGTCTTATCACTCTAAGGAGTAGTCTAGGTCTATAGTCCCTTTTGTAGTTTCAGAGTCTACTCTACCACTAGAGTCTACACCTTTTGTCACAAAATTGAGCCTGTTAATGTTGTTGATGATTCAGTCTCTGAAGATGAAGAGAAGATGAATCAATCTTTCAACTACTTTGATCAAGTTTTTCCTCAATCTTGTTAAACAGCACAGGCTAAGGGTTTTACTATTTTTTGACACTTTTAAGAGCATTATGGCTATTCATCAATCTGAAAGACATAAAGCTTTTCAAAAGAAGTCTTTTCTTTAAGAACATGGTTATTATCCTGATGAGGAACAAGATGCTTCTCTCATTCAAGAAAGCAATGATATAGCAGCTGACAAAAAGGCAGCAAGGGAAAATGTAGTTGACCAATTGCTGATGTGGTAACTGATATTTCTCATATCAACACAAAATTGATCAATGTTGACAACACCACATCTTTGCTAAAGACAAGGTTTGAATCTTTGCACTCTCTTCAACTATCTAAGGATGTTGCTGTGAAGGATTCCTTGGTTGATTTCAATGCTAAACAAACTATGGTTGATTTCAATGCTAAACAAACTACTCTTCAAAAGGATTTTACTTCTCTCACCACCAAAGTGGATTCTGTTATTGCTGTTAAATCAAATGTGAAAATGAAGAGATGATCAAATTAAAGAAATTTTTTGTTGAAGCTTTAGCTATTGTGGAGGATAATATGTTGAAGTCATTTCTGAGAAACAACACAGCTTTTGAGAAGATAAACTGATAAGTAATTCTTTGTTCCTTATAAATTTTTATACTGTTCTGGATTAATTTTTTCATTGTTTAGTTTTGACATCATCAAACCTTGATTTATGCTTACATTTTATAAAGCATAAATAGGGGGAGATTGTTCGAAATATATTCATTTGATGATGTACAAAAATACTAGAATAGGGTCTAGCATAGTTTATCTATAACAAGTCTTTTTAGTCTTTGAACTTTTATATAATCAATTCTAGATAGCATTCATGTTTAGATGTCATTTATACTTAGAAGATTTTTAAGAGAATTGAAATAAGAGTCTAGATGCAAATTAGAGTCTAGGAGTTGATCGAAGTCTATAGACTACCAAAGTCTATAGTCTGTCAGAGACTGTAGATCATCAGAGTCTGGAAAATTTCAGAGTCTATAAAGATGAAGCTATATTTAGAAGGTGATCAATAAAAATGGAAACCTTCGAAGATAAACACAATTATATTGTAAATATGCTATGGGAAGGAAAGAGAATTTCAGAAGGAAACTGTTAACTAATAATTTGGAATTTTATTCCTATTGTAATTTGATTTTTTGTTATTAGTTGATAGGCAACTCTCTATATAAACATTCTATGTAACCTAATATTTTTTGTCGAATTTTGTGAGAGTATAGAGATAGAGATAAATCCTGTGAAAATACAGAGAAGCTTCTAGGGTTTGTGTACACCTTAGGAGAGTTTGTATTCATTCATAAATAATATAAACAGTATTCATTCATATCTTTGTATTTGTTCTTTGTTAATTATTCGAAGCAATTATCTTTTACGTTTGATTTTAAAGCAGGCAAAAAGAGCACACAAGTATTCAACCCCCTACTTGTGTAGCTGGGAAAACAAGCCTTTAAGTATAAACATTTTACTTCATCTTCAATTCCTGAGTTGAGATCGGTTATGTACAAGTTTCCTTTCCTTACTCCACTTAAGTCTACTTTGTCATCTTTATAATAAGCTATTAAACACTTTTCCTTGATAAAGTTAGTTTTGTATCCTTTATCACAGAAGTGACTGACGATGAGTAGATTGTGCTTAAGTCCTTCCACTAAAGAGACATTCTCAATGATAACATTTCCAGCATTTAACTTGCCATATCCCGTAGTCATTCCTTTGTTGTTATCTCCGAAGGTGACGATTGGGTCAGCTCTTTTAACCACGTACGATAGCATGGATCTATCTCGGCGTATATACCTTGAAGATCCGCGTCCAGGATCCATACAACCCGGTTTACCTGTTTAACTCCATACAAATATCAAACGGATTAAATCATCTTCGAATCCTAAAATTGATTGGGTCCGGCATACTTAAAGAATTGACCTTTGTCAGCTTTAACAACAGACCCTTTTCGAACAAAAATAGCATCTACATTGATTATACTTACATTCCTATAAACATTCTTAAAAACTTTCTATATAGACTTCAGAACATATGTTTCCTTCTTCTCAGGTGAAGGAATCGCAGTCTTGGATTTTGCAAATTTATTATTGATGTGTTGTCTAGGTGTCATTTTATTTTTCTTAGTAAATATGCTTTTGAAGTATGTAGATATAAAATTAAAAGCACATAACAAACAATTTACAACACCACATGGTTTGTGGCATACATCAATAACATGCATGTTATTCAAAGCAGTAGGTGTCTTAACAGATTTTACTTCAATTTTATCAGCAGTTTTAAAGTTTTCAGTATAATGATAAGTTAGGAATCTACATGTAATTTGATGATAACTTTAAACTTAGAATCATAGAAATTTTGATTGCTATAACTAATCAATTAATATGAAAATTATAAATATTAATTGATCAGGAAACCAGTTATCAGTTGAAATGTTTATGTGAATCAACTGATAAATTTGATTGTAGCATAGGCGTACTTAGTCTATTTCAATCGATAAGGTGTAAGTCAATTGATATTATTCTCATCAATTGATGTTAGATTCGATTGATATAAGTCATCAACTGATGTATAACTTAGACTGTCAAATTGTAATTATTTGAAGACAGAAAACTATACAAGTGAAGGATGATTATTTGATATTGAAGCATCAATGGATAGAAGAACAATTGAAGAAACTAAGTCAATCATTGTAGACCATCAACTGGTGTGAAGACCCATCGACTGATATATCAATTGATAACATCTATCAATCGATGAATCATCTTTTATCAATTGATGGATACAAAGATCAATCGAAGAGCAATACCAGTTGATGGATAAAAGAAAGGATCAATTGATATGCTTAACATCAAATTATCAATTGAGTGAGAAACACAAGCTGACAAGTTGACAGACAAAAGAACACCTATGGAAGACAGTCTATGATAACTGTGAAGACTCAAGTTGAAGTTGTCTTTCCAAATCTGAAGACTCTTCCCAGAATGGAAAAAGGCAAGAGGAAAGATAGATCAGAAACAATCCTAGTTTAGATACATTATTTTAATACTCTTTCTAGGAATTGTAAACACACTTGTGGTATATAAACAAGTGTGGTAGCATTGTTAGAAAATATATACAAGTTAGACAATATCTCTTGAATCAACTGTTCAAGCCTTAGAGCACTTTGTAAGAACAATTGATTTATTTTCTAACCTTGTAAAACGAAGCTAGGTTTTATTAACCTAGAAACATTGAGTAAAAATATACACTGATGGAAAACCCAATCCATCAGTAATTTTAAATATCTTTGTACATTGTATTTTCAGTTTCATTTCTTGTTTATACACATTCTCTAAAAACACACAAACATCAAGAATAAATATTAAACCAACAAAAAGTTTTATATATTTGTATTCAACCCCCCATTCTACAAATATTGACATTGTTCTGGGGAATAACAATTGGTATCAGAGCAGGCTTTCAACATACAGAAAGTTTAAAGATCAAGAACAATCAATATGAGCCAAAAAGATTCAGGTGTGAAAATTCCAATGCTAGAAAATGATGAATATTTTGCATGGAAAGTGAAAAATGCATCTGCATATACTCTTTCTTGACACTTCATATGTTCACTGCATAGAGAAAGGTCCTCATGTTCCCATGAAGCTAGTCACTGGTGTAAATCCTGGTGGAACTCTTGCATTTGAAAAACATGTTCCAAAACTCATCACTGAGTACACAGAAGAAGATGAAAAGGAAGTGCTTAAAGATAAGAAGGCCATGAACATTCTATTAAATGGTCTAGGTAAAGATATGCTTGACAATGTAATAAATTGCACTTCATCAAAAGAAGTATGGGATACTCTTCAAACTTTGTGTAAAGGAACTGAGCAAGTAAGGAAAAACATGATGCAACTCTTGATACAAAAATACGAATTATTTCATTTCAAGAGTGGAGAGTCTATCAATGACACCTATAGCAAATTCCAGAAGTTGTTAAATGGATTGAAGCTATAAGGTAGGATGTACACAACTAAGGATACAGATCTAAAATTTCTTAGATCTCTCCCTAAGGAATGGAAACCAATGATTGTCTCTATTAGACAATCTCAAGACTTCAAGGATTACACTCTTGAGAAACTTTATTGTATTCTCAAGACATGTGAGTTGGAAATCTAACAAGATGAGGAGATTGAGAAGAATCAAAGAAAAGGGAAGACAGTGGCTTTGATGGTCAAGGAAAATGAAGAGAAGAAGGAAAGAGGCTGTGTAGAAGGTTCTGTCATGGTGGCAAGTGTGACTGATGAAGAGTCATCCAGAGTAAAGGGAAAGGGCAAGTGTGAAGAAAATGAAACATGCTCTCAGGATGATTTGGATGAGATTGATGAGCACCTTGCATTTCTATCAAGGAAATTCTCAAAGATGAAATTCAAGAGGAATCCAAATGCTCAAAGGCTTAGATCCCAGTTTAGAAGAAACAATTAAAACAAAAATTTGGTTGATAGATCAAAATTCAAATGCTTTAACTGTGGATTGGCTGGTCATTTTTCAAATGAGTGCAGAAAGCCAAAACAAGAAATGGCAAAGTCATATGATGGTATTGACTATAAAAAGAAATACTTTGACCTTCTTAAACAAAAAGAAAAGGCTTTTGTTACTGAAGAAAAAGACAGGGCTGCTGAGGATAATGATTCTGAAGAATTCATCAATCTAGCTCTAATGGCCAACCATGAAGATGAAGAAGCTAGTTCATCATCAAATCAGCTACTAGCTACTAAATTTACTAAGCTTATAACTGATGAATGCAATAGTGTTATTAATGAAATGTCTAATGAATTGTACAATTTGCATGTCACTCTAAAATCTCTAAACAAAAAAACCTCAAGCTAAAGAAAACCATTGATGCCTTAGCTAAGAGGAATGCTTTTCTTGAAAGTGAACTTATATGTTTAGATAGATTCAAGAAGGAAAGTAAAGACCCTAGAGATGAACTAGTGAATATTTTGAGAAGAGAAGACTAGTTAAAAGAACAATTAGCTGGAGAAATTGAAACCATTAATAAATGGAATAGGTCTACTAAAACTGCCAAACAAATTATTGATGTTCAGGATCTAGATACTCTAGGAGAATCCCCTGAATAAGTAGGCAAGCCATTGGTTGATACTTCAATGGATAAAGATCAATCGAATGCTAATCCTTTATCAACTGATAAGGATTATCAATCGATTGATGATGAATCAATTGATAATCATCCATTGACAAGTAAAGTATCAATGGCTAATAAGAAGAATAATTTAGCATCCCTATCAAGTTCATTAAGGAGACCAAGAATCAAGTTGAGACTAAGGATGAAAAAATCAACATTGGAAGCTTGTCTAAGAAACAATTGAAAGAGAAATTAGAAGGGATAACACCTGTTGAAATCGTTCACTCTATGTCTGAGAAAAAGAAGAAAAATAGGAATGGGAAAGTAGGCATAAACAAGCACAATAATTATATTCCTGATATGTATGCTCCTAGGAAGGTGTGTACTAAATGTGGTAGTGTAAATCATTAGTCTATGTAATGCAAGAAAGAAAAGAATTCCATATCTTCAAATGATTTAAATGCACATGCCATGTTTGCTAATGCCATGATTACCAATCTTATGCTCATGAGTGCCATGTCTTCTAATTTGGTTGCACCCAATGTTCATATACCTTATGCATAATTTCCATACATGTATAATTCATTCTTTGCATATGTAAATATGAACATGCCTGGAATGCCATGAAATATGCCTAATGTAGATAATCAAATGCATGGAAAATCTGCCATGAGTTCCAAAGTGTTTGAGCCACAAAAGCCAACTCCCAAAGTTAAAGTGGATTTAAACCCACCAAAACAAAATGAATCAAAGTTGGCAACCAAGGCCCAGGCTGCAACTAATAAAAGAGGACTCAAGGTAACTCGGGTACCAAAAGAAACTTGATTGTTTTATGTGTGTGCAAGGAAACAGGAAGAAAAATTACTGGTATTTGGATAGTGGATGTTCTAGGCACATGACAGGAGATTTGTCCCTCCTCACAAAGTTTGTTGAAAAGGCTGGCCCAGGAGTTACTTTTGGAGATAACAACAAAGGTTTTACTCTGGGATATGGCTCAATTTCAAGAGACAGCTGTGTGATAATGGAAATGGTATATTGTTCTCAACTGGATCATGCATCATAGCCAACAAAGAATCTGGTGAAATTCTCTTAACTGGTGAAAGA
Source organism: Oenanthe sinensis (assembly GCA_028671895.1). NCBI lineage: Eukaryota > Viridiplantae > Streptophyta > Magnoliopsida > Apiales > Apiaceae > Oenanthe > Oenanthe sinensis. The sequence continues at coordinate 28,573,110 of CM053806.1, forward strand.
AAAGGAAATGTCTATGTTGCTGATTTTAACTCTGTAAAGGCAATGACATGTCTACTTAGCAAAGCCAATAAAGATGAAAGTTGGATTTGGCACAAGAAGCTAGCCCATTTGAATTTCAAAGCCATGGATAAATTGGTTAGAAAGAATATGGTTAGAGGCATTTCACAAATGGAATTCACCATGGATGGAAAATATGATGCATGTCAAAATGGAAAACAAAGGAAAGCATCATTCAAATCAAAGTCTGAATCATCAATTGATAAGCCTCTAGAATTATTGCACATGGACTTATTTGGTCTTGTCAATATCATGTCAATTGCAAAAAAGAAATATGCCTTAGTAATAGTGGATGACTTCACTAGATATACATGGGTATATTTCTTACATTATAAGGATGAGGCAAGAAAATTCATTATCAATCATGTGAGGAATGTTCACAATGTCACTGAATGCAAGGTCAATAAAATAAGAAGTGCTAATGGTATTAAATTCAAGAATGCAATAATGAAACAATTATGTGAAGAAAAAGGTATCACTCATCATTTCTCTGCACCAAGGACTCCACAATAAAATGGAGTTATTGAAAGGAAAAATAGGAGCTTAATTGAAGCTGTTAGAACTATGTTAGAAGAAGAAAAACTTCCTACATATTTCTGGGTAGAAGCAATTAATACTGCTTGTTACATTCAAAATATTTCCATGGTCAATCAACTACAAGGCAAAACACCATATCAATTGATGAAGAAAGACAAGAAGCCAACAGTTAATTTTCTTCATGTCTTTGACTTCAAATGCTTTGTATTAAGAAATCAAGATGAAAATCTAGGCAAGTTTGAAGCCAAGGCTGATGAAGCTATATTTGTTGGATATGGAATAACAATCAAAGATTACAGAGTCTACAATCGTAGATTACACATTGTTATGGAATATATGCATGTAGTCTTTCATGATAAGAAGATTCAAGGGTTGTTTGATGAAGGATACTTGACTTATTGCATTTTATAAAAGAATCAACAGGCAATGGTGAAGAAAGTGAAGATGATATAGAAATTTCAAGAAATCAAGTACCCAGAAACACCCCATTAATTGATGTCAATGCATCAACAGATAACTTATCAGTTGAAAATCAGCAATCGACTGATAATACATCAATTGATAACCATTCAATGAATAAAAACTCTACTCAACAGTCTTCAAGTAGAATATCCATCTCAGGGGGAGGGTTCTCAAATGATCAATCACATCACTATGATCATAACAATTTCAATGATCATGAAGCATCACTTCAAGGTCAAATTTACCACCACAAAAGAAATGGACAAGGAGCCATCCCTTTGAATTGATCATTGGAGATGCAAATGATGGTGTCAAAACTAGAAGTGCAACTCAAAATGAATGCTTGTGTAGTAGCTTCCTATCTCAAGAAGAACCAAAAAGCATTGAAGAAGCCTTGAATGATCCTGATTGGAAAATTGTTATGCAAGAAGAGTTGAATCAATTTGAAAGAAACAAGGTATGGAAGCTGGTGCTCAAGCCAAAGAACAAGTCTGTCATTGGTACAAAATGGGTGTTCAGAAACAAAATGGATGAATCTAGTACAGTGACAAGGAATAAAGCAAGATTAGTGGCAAAGGACTACTCACAAGAAGAAGGCATAGATTTTGATGAAACAATTGAACTAGTTGCAAGGTTGGAAGCAATCAGAATCTTTCTAGCATATGATGCATATGCTAATTTCAAAGTGCATAAGATGGATGTAAAAAGTGCTTTCCTCAATGAAGAACAAGACGAAGAAGTGTATGTAGAATAACCTTCTGGATTCATTGATCCAATTCATCAAGGATTTGTATACTATCTTCTCAAGGCACATTTTGGATTGAAGCAAGCACCTAGAGCCTGGTATGAAACATTATCTAAATTCTTGATTGAGAATCACTTCACAAGAGGTACTGTTGATAAAACTCTCTTTCATAGAAATGTTAGTGGCTCTATGATTCTTGTTCAAATCTATGTAGATGACATTATTTTTTTATCAACTAATGAAAAACTTTGTCAAAACTTTGCTAAGTTGATGCAGATTAAATATGAAATGAGCATGATGGGAGAACTTAGTTATTTTCTAGGTTTGCAAGTCAAACAAGTCAAAAATGGTATTTTCATAAATCAAACCAAATATATTTCTGATTTATTAAAGAGATTTGATTTAAGTGAATGTTTTTCTGCCACTGCAACTAAACTTGATTTGAATACTAAGGAAGCTAAATTGGACATTTCAAGTTATAGAGGCTTGGTTGGCTCATTACTTTATTTAACTGCAAGTGGCCAGACATAATGTTTTCTACATGTCTTTATGCTAGATTTCAGGCTGATCCTAGAGAATCTCATTTGATTACAATAAAAAGAATATCCAGATATCTCAAAAGAAAACCAAATCTTGGAATTTGGTATCCTAGAGACTCTGGATTTGATCTAATTGGCTATTCAGATGCAGACTATGCAGGTTGTAGGATTGACAGAAAAAGTATGACAGGCACCTGTCAATTTCTAAAAAACAAGCTTATATCATGGTTTAGCGAGAAGTAAAATGCAGTGTCTACATCTACTGTAGAGGCTGAATATATTGCATCTGGAAGTTGCTGTGCACAAGTTTTATGGATGAGGAATCAACTATTTGACTATGGGTTCAACATGAATAAGATTCCTATTTTCTGTGATAACACAAGTGCCATTGCAATAACAGAAAATCCTGTGCAACATTCCAGAACCAAGCACATTAACATAACCTTATTTCATTAGGGAACATGTAATGAATGGTATAGTTGAATTATATTTTGTCCCTAGTGAAAGACAACTTGTAGACATTTTTACCAAACCATTAGATGAATCTACTTTCAATAGATTGATCTGTGATTTAGGTATGCTTAATTATGTTTAATCTAATAAATGTCTGACAAGTTATGATATTTTTTTTATTTTTTTGCCATTGACTATGTTAATCTGTTGATTTTTCCAAAATCAATTGATAAACATTTTACATATCAATGGATATCTAAAGCTGTTGACAGATAAACATATCAATTGATGATATATTTATTTATCAATGGATAGTTGTAGCTATCGACAGATAAATATATCAATTGATGATATATTTATTTATTGATGGATGTTTATAGCTGTCAACAGATAAATATATCAATTGATGATATATTTATCGATTGATAGTCGTACCTGTCGATGGATAAGTTAGTTATCAATTGATGACCTGGAATCTAAGGGGTCCATGTCATCAATCGACCTGTACAAATACTAATCGTTGATTACTTATTTTATCAATTAACTGATACATACATCTCTGTATGTATAACAGTCGATTGCCAAAATTGGTAATTTCTACTTTTCATTTTTCTTCCAATGGTCGATTATGTTCTATTTTGAGTAAGAAATTGATTGGGAACTTAGTAAATATAAATAGTGAGATTAAAACTCCTTTAATTCTTACTTGCAATTTTACTAACGATTTCTTTATCTCTTTCTCTCTCTCAATCTACGAACTCAATCTCTAACCCTTTTCTGTAATTTTTCTCTCAATTTCTAAGTACTCAATCTTCTAAATATCTTCAAAGCTTTTGTTCTCTTAATCTTCTACTCAATGAAAATGGCATCTTCATCCAAGAAAGTATCACAAGCCAGTTTCATCTACGAGCAAAATAATTTTGTGGCTTGCACTGTGGTTGAAGAAGCTTCGAGGGAATTTCATCCATTGATGCAATTCCTGGGAAGTTGCAAGGTACAAAAGGCATTGAAGGAAGCACCAACAATAATCTGTAATCTGGTGGAAGAGTTTTGGACCTCTACAGAAGTTGATAATGACTTCTCAAGCATCAAATTCAACTGCAAAGGACAAGAGTACATTCTTACTACTTTAATTTTAAATGAATTTTTAGATTTTCCTGTTAATAATACTAATAATGTACCCAGTGAATCAGATATTAGGAACATGTTTAGGGCTGTTAATTATGCAAATCCTGACATTAATTTAGGTCATGTAATCAAAAAACATCTTAGAAGAAAATGGTCTTATTTCTTTGATGCAATAATAAAATGCTTTAGTGATAAAATTTGTAATTTTGATGCCATAACATCTATCATGCAACAAATAACATATAGTGTCTTGTTTGACAAATATCATGATCTATCATCTATATTGCTACATGAAATTGCTGCTAAGTTAAGAAATAAGCATTATAGGTCTAATCATATATATTATGATAGATTTATCGTGATTTTTATTAACCACTTTGTCAAAGAAATTGAGATATGTAGGGAAACTGAAACTCTTGAGTGTTGGACTCAAAACAAAAGAGTCTTCAAGGACCTGGTGAGAATTAATCTCCACAATGAAGTGGAATTAATCTACCCTGAATTTTTAAGGTATTTATTTATATCCTAACTTCTTCCGATCCCCAAATTTTTTTGCCTTCTGTGGCCATGAAGGGTGTTAGCAATGACCCCAATCCTCCTACCCAGGCCACACAACTTATTTCAAAATCCAAATCTAAAATGCCAACCTCAACAGGTTCCCAAAAATCTGTTGTTGTAAAATCAAAGAAAAGAAAAACACCTTTTGTGGTAGATAGATTAGAGGAGGATGTAGGTGGTGAGGGAACTGGGGAATATCAAAGAACCCAGAAGAACAAGGAGAGTGAGGGTGTGCAACCCAAACCAAGCCACTTCACAGTCTCTCAAAAGACTGTGGATGTTAATAAGGAACAAAACACATCTCTATTGGCATCCTCTCAAAAGGATGACAATATTGAAAAGAGCCCACAACCAGGGGCACATAACCAAATTGGGGACACACAAGCCAAAACTCCAAAATCATGTAAAAGGAGGAAGAAGAAAGTCACATTTACAAATGGAGAACCACACACTACAAAATTACAGGAAATTGTGATGGAGCCTTCTCAAAGTCAGTTTGATGCATCTCATCATTTACATGAGATGCAGTCCCATTCACTCTCAATTCATATCCCTTCTATTCTTCTTTCCCCTCTTCACCAAATTTCTTCAGAAAATGTTCTGATAGATAATCAGACATTTTTAAATTCTCTTTCTTTGTTATTCAAGGAGAAGCCATCACTCTCTCCTGAATTTTCTTCCCAGGATATTCAGGATTCCATCTCTCATGTTATCTCAAATATCACTTCTCAAATCATAACCTCAATTGTTTCTACTCCATCAATTGATGTTTCCTTATCAATTGATATTCAGCCATTGACTGATAAGCCATCGATTGATACTAAATATCAATCGATGGGTATGCATCAATCAATGGATATCTCAAGCACCTCAACTGATATTCTCGATACATTAATTGATGCATAATCAACTGATGTTGCACAAACACTCTTAGGATTGAGTGAGTTGAGTGAGAGGCAGGATTGCAACCTGGAAAAAGGAGGGGGAGTGACTGAGATCATTCCTATTTCTTCCAGAAATGTGAGTGAAACACATGAGGGCCTCACCTTAGAAGGTGCACAAGGTATGAGTGAGGGAGAGGTGAGGTTCCAAGATGAGATCCTGATGCAAAATAGAGATATAAGTGAGAGAGATAAAACAATTCTTTTATATGCACAGGAGTTGGAAAACGAATTGATGTCAGAAGAAGAAGGAGTAAAGGAGATAGGGGGAGTTTCAAATGCAGAAGCAAGTGGGAATGGAATTAATAAGGAAATTGAAGATGAAGAAGTTGATGTTGGTGATTTGGATCCACAGAACTTTGTTCACCTTGATCCTCAAATACAGAGCAATTGTTGGGAATTGAGCATACTGATCAGAGGACCAGAAATCTAAAGGAGAGCATTGCCAATACAACAGACACATGTTATATAACGCCTGAAGAGTTAGAAGATGATTCTGATGAAGAGCCATGGATGAGTACCATTGATGGTTCCTTAGAAGCTGCTGAAACTGAGATTCTGTCTCAATATAGGAGAGCAATAGTTGAGGTAGAAATTGAAGATCCCATTCAAAGGAGGATTACCAACTATATGAAGGAATCATTAAAAATTCAGAAGATCACAGTGACAGGGGTTAGGAGAGAATTGGAGATAATTAAATGATCTATCACTTCTAATAAGGATACTCTGGAAAGAAGGTTGGATGAGAAGCTTCCTCTAAATATTATGGGTCAAATAAAGTATAAATTGCTCAATGAATCCAAGAACTTTGCAGCCTTGGAAACTAGAGTGGGTTCTCTAGAAAAGTATATGGATGAAATCATTAAAGGCCAGAGCCTACATGCTTCTATTCTTCAAAAATTTCTGACAGAATGCCACCACCTCCTCAAATTGACGATAACAAAAAGGAGGAGAATGTTAAGAAGGATGGTAATGGTGATGGCACAGGCAGTGGTGGTGTTGGTGGTTCTAATATTGGTAATGTTGGTAAATCAAGTGGTGCTGGTGGTGCTACATCAAAGAAGGTTTCCAAAAATGGAAGTAACAAGGATAGACATTCTTCAAAGTCATCTAAGTCATCCATAAATGACCTAGAACGGAAAAAAAGATCTGAAAAAGTTTGAAGATGAACTAGAAGCCAGAAGAATTACTAGGGAAAGAGAAACTCAATTGATGATTGAGAGGGAAAGGAAAAGAATTGAAGATTTAAAGAAGAGTACTGAATTAGTAACTAAGGTAGCAGAATCAGGAAACTTGGATGAGTTCATTGCTCAGACAAGAGTGGTAAACGAAAATGCAAAGAAGGCTGCCAAAGAAAGCAATTCAAATGCAGAAGCCTTTCTAATTGATGTTGAAGCTCTTGAAGAGAAGAAGAAGGGAAAAGCAATAACGATAGAAGAATAAAAAGAAAACAAGTAGCCAGTTAGCCAGAAGCTTCTTTACGGAGCCATTTCCTCAGGAATTTCAGATGCTACAAGAAGAGATAAGGAGAATAAAGAAATTGCAAGGCAAATAGAAATTCAATGGAATATGCAAGAGCAACTAGAAGATCAACCACTAAGAAAAAGGATAAAAATAAACATGGCCAAGAAAAGGACTAGTTCTACTCTAGAAATAGTGGTTTAGGAAAATCTTCAAATTCAACAAGAAAAAATCAAGGAAGAGGTGATAATTGAAGGTTATGACATGAAAGGGTTACCAGTGGTGAATGAAAATGGGTTAATAGGAGTAAGGACTCACACTGCAACCTCTAACCAAGAAGAATCAATGAGGTTGGAATATGAAAATGAAGCAAAGATCACTTATTCAATGAAGGTAATAATGAAGCAAAGCTACAGTGTCCCTAAGACCATTCTACCTCTACTTAACAGAAAGTACAAACTCAACACATCAATTGCTCAGGAAATTCAACACCAAATCTCAAAGCTAAGGAGATCAAAAGCAGAATCTGAACCTGATTCACCCCTTAAGCTATGGAAGTCTCAAGTCAAGAAGGTGGTGTTGGAGCCAAAATATGCCATGATTTTTACGGATGTAGAGGGAAACACAAAGTTCTTTGATATCTGTAAATATTTGGATAAAATCATAGATGAAGAAATTCACTACCTTATGAGAGAACTTGGAGAGACTGACAGAGATGAAGCAATTTTGAGGAGTACATTTTTGAGACAACTAAAGGAAAATGCTGAGAAAAGAAAGAAGAAGAAGTAATTGAATCAGGAATATTATGAAGACATTGGAGCTGCTTGCAGAAGTTATTCAACAAACTGGTACTTCCACAATTTCAAAGTGTTATTTAAATTTTTTGATTCTATCTAAATGAAAATAATTAAGGGTTTTATTACCATCAAATAGATTTATGCCTGTTCATGTCACAATCACAAATAGGGGGAGATTGTTAGGAATCTACATATAATTTGATGATAACTTTAAACTTAGAATCATAGAAATTTTGATTAATGTAACTGATCAATTGATATGAAAATTATAAATATCAATTGATCAGGAAACCAGTTATCAGCTGAAATGTTTTTGTGAAACAACTGATAAATTGGATTATAGCATAGGTGTACTTAGTCTATTTCAATCGATAAGGTATAAGTCAATTGATATTATTCTTATCAATTGATGTTAGAGTCGATTGATATAGGTCATCAACTGATATATAACTTAGACTGTCAAATTGTAATTATTTGAAGACAGGAAACTATACAAGTGAATGATGATCAGTTGATATTGAAGCATCAATGGATAGAAGATCAATTGAAAAAACCAAGTCAAGCATTGAAGACCATCAACTGGTGTGAAGACCCATCGACTGATATATCGATTGATAACATCTATCAATCAATGAATCATCTTTTATCAATCGATGGATACAAAGATCAATCGAAGAGCAATACCAGTTGATGGATAAAAGGAAGGATCAATTGATATGCTTAACAATAAATTATCAATTGAGTGAGACAACACAAGTTGACAAGTTGACAGACAAAAGCCCACCTATGAAAGACAGTCTATGATGACTCTGAAGACTCAAGTTGAAGCTGTCTTTCCAAGTCTAAAGAATTTTCCCAGAATGGAAAAAGGCAAGAGGAAAGATAGTTAAGAAACAATCCTAGTTTAGATTAATTATTTTAACACTCTTTCGAGGAATGTAAACACACTTGTGGTATATAAACAAGTGTGGTAGCATTGTTAGAAAATATATACAAGTTAGAAAATATTTCTTGAATCAACTGTTTAAGCCTTAGAGCATTTTGTAAAAACAGTTGATTTATTTTCTAACCTTGTAAAACGAAGCTAGTTTTATTAACCTAGAAACATTGAGCAAAAATATACACTGATGGAAAACTGAATCCATCAATAATTTTAAATATATTTGTTCATTGTATTTTCAGTTTCATTTATTATTTATACACATTCTCTAAAAATACTAAAACATCAAGAACAAATATTAAAACAACAAAAAGTTTTGTATATTTGTATTCAACCCCCCTTCTACAAATATTGAGATTGTTCTTGGGAATAACATGATATATGTGGTCACTATCCCTACTATTGACAAACCTATTAGGTCTATTCAATTTCTTCTTTAAGTCTTTAGCACCTATACTAGGATTTGAGGAATCAGAAGTTCCCACATATTTCACTAGTGTCTTGGGTGCACATTTCTCTCGTTGGACATTAACTCCTTGTATGTCCCTAGCTTGTTCCTCTCTTTTCTTTTCTTCCTCGAGGTCTTCTAAATTCATTTCGTAAGCAATTAATATAGAGATATCAAGGATGGATTCTGCTACAGGGGTTATGAAAAGAGGTTTAGGTGTGTCTTTAACAACATGTGGAATAACCCTTTCTTTGAAACTTTTTCTGAACGGGGTGATGTTGCTTGCCTTTCCTACAAATTGATTGTACTCAAAACATATTCCAACTTTAAGTTTTATCTATTGTTGGTCAATTAGGTCTTCTACAATATAAGAGGAATTCTTATAGGTTAGACATTTCTTTTGTTCTTCTTGTATTTGATTTCTGATATGAGTTTCAACTTTAACATAACAACTAACTCTATTTACCTGAAAAGTTAAGTCCTCATTCAGTTTGTCATTTCTGGTTTTTAACAATTTTAAAACATCATTTTTATCAGTTAAAACTTTATTTTTGAAAATTAGTTTCTTAACTCTATCTCTTGTATCATCTAGTTCTTTACCTAGCAATTTAAACATCTTAGGGCATGAATGATCTACCTCTTTTCCTGCTTGTCGAATTGGAGACGGTGATTCTTTGGATAAAACCATCATAGCAAGATTTCTCATCTCTTTCTCATTATCGTTGTTTGAATCATCCCAGCTTTTTCCCTCTGCTAGATAAGACTTTCCCTGATACTTTTTCACAAGTGCATCATACTTTTCTTTGAGCTCTTCATAAGACTCTCTCTTTTTCCCTTACTTAGGTTTCTTGAATTCTGTTGCAAAGTGGCCTAGATCATTACAGTTGAAGCAATGAAACTTGCTTCTATCAACTAAGCTAGTCTTGTAGCCGCACTAGATACAGCTATAGAAGAACCTTCTCTCTTTAATCTTCCAAAATTAGGTTTATCCTTGTAGGAGGGGTTCCTTCTAAATCTCAAGTTACCAAACCTCCTGGCAACCAAAGCTAGAGATTTATCTCCCAGCTGATCTAGTTCTTAGAACTCACCATTTTTCTAGTTATTTGAAGTATGTCCAAATTCTGGAACCACATACTCCATTGAACTGTTAGAAGGTGCAACAGCCTTCACTTCTTTCTACTCTGGTGCTTCCACTATCAGTATTTTAGAGGAACTCAGAACCTTACATCTGCCATATATTTCTCTGGTTTGGATCTGTTCTAATTCATAGGTCTTCAATACTCCGTAGAGTCTTTCTAGGGTTACCTATTTCATGTCCCTAGACTCTCGGATAGCTGCAATCCTATGTTCCATATGCTCTGGAAAGATTAGCAAAAACTTCTTGTTGACCTCCTGGTTCTGGTAATATTTCCCATTGAGGTTGAGCTCGGTTATCAGTTTATTCAATCTCTGAAACACCTCAGAGATACCCTCACCAGGGTTGGATCTAAACTACTCATATTGGGAGGTCAGGATCTCTAGTCTATTCTCTTTTACTTCTTCAGTTCCTTCATTTATTATCTCTATTGTATCACAGATTTGGTTGGTATTTTTATAATTGACCATATGATTGTATATAACGTAATCTAGGGATTCTATCAATATGAGTTTGAGATTGTTATCCAGGGATATAGCTTCTTTTTCTTCATCTGTGTAATCAGCCAGGCTTTTTGGAAACTGTCTATGAGGAATTATGACCCCATCTACCTCGTGTTCGAGAATAACTGTTATTGGAGGTTCAATGTTGTTGGCCAAAACTAATGCATACGTGGGATTGGCAACCCCAATGAATAGTAGCATCTTGTGCTTCCACAAGTTGTAGTGATCTTTATCAAACGGTGGAATTTTAATGTTCGTCACTTTTTGTGTACTCATCTTTAAATAAGATTAAAAATTAAGTGTTTCGAAAAATAATCTTTGAATTAAAATAATTTCTGATCAAAAATAATTTTTGGATAAAAATTATTTCGAATAAAAAAATATTTTGAATAAAAAATAATTTTTGAGATCTGTATGAGTTGCGGAATATTTGGTTCACATCTGATATTTAGAAATATCAACTAGCTCTGATGTCAATTGTTGGTCCTTGATATTGTTGAAGGTTTCAATACAATATCAATATTTAATCATAGAATTTCAGATTTAAAAATATTATTTTAATTAATCACGAAATATTAATTTTAATGAAATATAGTTCAAATAGAAGATATATTTTTAACTTGAAAAGTATTAAATATTAATATGATGAAAGTGTTTATAATTGATAAAATATTCTAGAACGATTTCGACATGGATTGTTCTTGTTTAACAATTATATTTCAAAACAGCACAGAAAGTCTGTGAATATTACAATGCAGACAAATTACTAAATTTGAATTTTTTCAACAACGTAAATAATGAAGCCAAAGACCTCATATTTATATAGGTGAAAGCTAGCAAAACTTTTGAACAAAACTTATTAAAAAGTCTAAAAGATTTTATAAATTAGCCTTCAAGACTTTTTAAATAAATTGGGCAAGACTATTAAAAATCAGTAAGACCTTTTAATAAACTCGGTAAGACTTTTATAAAAGTTTTATTTAAAATTTCGGTAAGACTTTTTATTAAAGTCTTAATAAATAAAATTTGGTAAGAATTTTGATAAAGTTTTATTTAATCAAATTCGGTAAGAATTTCTTTAAAAGTCTTCATTACTAAATTCGGTAAGACTTTCTTTAAAAGTCTTAATAGAATTCGGTAACACTTTCTTTTATGATGCAGCAAGACTTTCTCTAATTGATAAATAAAATGTTATTTTAACTTAATTAATTCCACCAATTTTAATTAAATAATTTATAAATTAAATCAATTTAAGATGAATTAATTGAAGTAGATAAATTAAATAATTAATTAAACATTGATAGTAGAATTAATTAGTTTCTTCACTGCACAACCTTTGTAGATTTGACTTGAGTCTTTCCGTCTTCACTGTCTTCTGTCTGAAAATGACTTAAGCTAAGTGATAAATATTTATTAAATTAGTTGACACACAAATGTACTATCTCGTTCATTTGTGTCATAGTAAAATAAATATTCTTCGCCTTTTACCTTTGAAATTATGATATTCTGTCTTGTTCTCGCTTCTAGCTTTATCTCTGTTATTTTCTTTTCTTGAAATCTTTCTGTAGTAGCCACTTGGAATCTTCTCTGTCTTCTGAACTCTTCTAAAATACTAATTCTTTATTTTTCGTCGACGCTTGAACATGTTAATGAACTTCTTCCAGTGTATAGTTGCAATCTCATCAAAATACTTTTGACAGTCTGATCCTTTGTGTCTAATTGACTTTCTTCATTTTGATTCATGTTTTCATAATTATTATTTACTGCTTTTTCTTATCTGAGTTGAGTTTTCATTTAATTATTACAAATAAGTCTAGTCATATGCCTTTCAACCAAGCATGTTAAGAAAAAAGTCAAAGAGAAATGGTATAAAATATTATTTTAATTTCTCACGAAATATTAATTATTATGAAATACTGTTTAAGTAGAAGATATGATTTTTAACTTGAAAAATATTATAAAATTAATATGATGAAAGTTTATATAATTGATAAAATATTTTAGAACGATTTTGACATGAATTATTATTGTTTAACAATTATATTTCAAACCAGCCCAGAAAATCTGTGAATATTAAAATGCAGACAAATTACTGAATTTGAATATTTTCAATAACGTAAATAATGAATACAAGAACCTCATATTTGTAGAGGTTGAAGCCAGCAAGACTTTTGAATAAAACTTATTTAAAAAGTCAAAAGACTTTATAAATTAGCCTTCAAGACCTTTGAAATAAGTTGGGCAAGACTTTTCAAACTAGGTAAGACTTTTGGAATGGTCGATAAGACTTTTGAAAAAGTCTTTAATAAAATTCCGGTAAGACTTTTGAATATCAAACTGCTCGTTAAGACTTTTCATAAGTCTTGTTGAATTAATTCGTTAAGACTTATTTATAAGTCTTATTTAATTAATTCGGTAAGACCTTTTTTAAAGTCTTAATTAAATATTCTGGTAAGACTTTTGAATAGTCTTAACAGACTAATTCGGTAAGACATTTTTAAAAGGTGCAGCAAGACTTTCTTTAAATGTTAAATAAAATGTCTTTTTTAACTTAATTAATTCCATCAATTTTAATTAATTAATTTATAAATTAAATCAATTCAAGATGAATTAATTTAAGTAGATAAATTAAATAATTAATTAACTTTTGATAGTAGAATTAATTTAGTTTCTTTATTGCACAACTACTGTAGATTTGACTTGAGTCTTCCTATTTTCACTATCTTCTGTCTAAAAATCACTTGAGCTAGATGATAAATATTTATTAAATTAATTAAAACACAAATGTACTATCAGGTTCATTTGTGTCATACTAAAATAAATATTCTTCGCCTTTTAACTTTAAAAGTTGTAATCTTCTGTCTTGTTCTTGCTTCTAGCTTTGTCTCTAATATTTCTTTTCTTGGAATTTTTTTATAGTAGCCACTTGGAATTTTCTTTGTCTTCAGAACTCTTCTGAAATACTACTTCTTTATTTTTCACCGACGCTTGAACATATTAATGAACTTCTTCCGGTGAAAAGTAGCAACCTCATAAAAAATACTTCTGACAATCTGATTCTTTGTGTCTAGTTTACTTTCTTCATTCTGATTCCTGTTATCATTATTTACTATTTTTTCTTATCTGAGTTGAGTTGTCATCTAATTATTACAAATAGGCCTAGTCATATGCTTTTCAATCTCCCCATATTTGTTGTTAAACATTTAACACACAAATTTCTACAGAAAAACTCAACTAACAACTAAGAAAGTAATACAACATGTAAGAAATGTAAATAATAAAAAAGTTATGGTATTATATTTAACAATTTTCCATATTCATGTTTGAAAGATAAATACAAGATAGATGTTCTTCTAGACTGAACAAATAATACATAGTTTCTATCTTGACCTATCTAACTCTTCAGTCTTCAGAAGTATCAACTTCACCTTCTTCTAGAGTTGAACTCTTATGCACAGGTGTCCTCGGTACCTCTTCAGTAACTGATATTTCTATTGTAGTTGATTCTCCATACAACCTTCTTTTCTCAGCTCTTTCTAATTGCCATAGCACTTCCTGATCTACAGGATCTTCTTCTTCCTCTTGGACATTAAATGGCTGATTTGAATCTATCTTTGACATTTTCCGGATGTAAGATGGAATCTTCTTTGATAAACAGTACTTTCAGATCTTTTCAGCAACTTCTAACTTGTCTTAAGATCTGAATCCTTTATTTCTGAGCATTGTCACTACCTCAATTATGTATTTGACTATGCATTTTGTAAGGTCTCATCATCTAACTTTAATTTCTGATAAAACTTGTTTGAGAGGAATCTTACTTCATGAGGATCGAGAATGATTTGTGGACTGACAAATCTTGCAAATTCTCAGAGTCTATTTCTTAGCAATTCATTTTCTTCTGAGCTTCTTCTTACTTTGTTCAACAAAGTCCATAACACAGATAGAGATCTTGCTCTGAAGAACTCCATAGAAACTCTGAATGTGCCATTCCTATGTGTGTAGACTAATATCTACCAGTCTTCAAGAATGTGACCTACTATGACAGTGATATATCCACTTCTTCTTTCAGGGCTTTGATAAAATTATTGCTGCAATCATTTGAATTTTTCAAGCGTTCAATTAATGACTTTAAATGCTTGTCTTTAAATGGACCCTTCTGAAGCTTCTCCAAGATTTCTCTAGCAGTGTCCCATTTCTTTCCTATCTTCAGCTGCACATCTTTCTTCTTCTTCTTTACAGCAATAGCCCACATATTCTGCTTTTCCAGACTTGCTTCTCTTTCAGCCTTTGCTTTCTCCTTGACTAGAGCTTTTAATTGTCCAGCTTTTGCATTGTTTGTCTTGATGTCTTCTTTCAGTTTCCTTATGCCCTCTTCATAGGCAGGATCGAACTCTTTTTCTTTTGGAAATAAAAATTCTTCATCAAAGGCACTTTCTTCTTCATCTCTACAGTAGTCAGGATTATATGTTTCATCTTGAGAACTATCATCAATAAATTGATCTTCAGGATAGTAATGTTCTTCTGGAACATATGTCTCAAACTAATACTGATCTTCATTAAGCACTTTGGCTTTGCCTTTTCTTTCTCCCTCTTAGTTGAGGGATCCTCTACTGATTTAGAAGCTTCAAATGATTTGACAAGTTTTCCATGGTCATATAGACCTGTTTCATCCCTTCATTCAGATGTACCATCCCTTCATCTAGCTTGTTGAAGCGCTTAAAGGAGATTTCTTCATTTTCAATTATTCTCTGAGTCAAGTTCATTTCCACATCATCAATTCTTTCATTTATGTGGGTAATCTCCTTCATATCCTCAGCAATAAGACTTTGAACATTCTGGATATCTTGAGTTTTGATGATAATACTTGACTTGACATTTTCAACATCTTTCTGCACGATTGTCAGTTATTCTATTACAGAGGCAGACTTGGATTCTGCTTGTGTTTTTTCCTTTTCTAACTCAGCCTGATTAACCTGCATTTCTTTCTTGAGAGATTCCATTTTTTATAATAGTTCACTGTGTGCACTCACCTCGATTGCACTCTTGTATGTTTAACTATCACTAGGTGCATGTGTTTCACTCGGTATTTGCCTCACAACACTCGTGTTTAGCTCCTTGTAAAGCATAATGTAACGTAATATGTAATAGTGATACCGATAACTCAACTAAGAAATAAAGATAGATAAATAATACTAATATGCAGCACAGGAATCCAGAAGGACATGTAAACAAGAATCATACATACATAATTGTAGAGCATTCAAGATAAAAGGCTTACTGAATGTCAACGAGAGAAGTTCATTAAAATGTTCAGGCCTCAGCAATAAATAATTGTTTAGAAGTTTTCAGACTAAAGACAGTGTAATGATTTATGTATAAATGTCAAAGGATTTTAGTGATCAGAAGCAATGAAATAGTCAAAAGTCAGGGAATTCAATTCAGTGTTAGTCGTTTGTGAACCAGACCAGGGCACTAAGCATCAGCACAACAAGAAAAGAATTGTCTTGATTAATCAGGAGAAAATTAGTTGATCAAGCCAGAAGTGTGAAAACCAAGTAGTAATTACTTCAAGAATTCACGAAATATGTTAAGGCAAGTAATACTACATTTGGTGGTGTCTACACAGGTGAAATATTGTGTGAAGTGCAACAAACTTCACTTAGGCTCAACAAATCAAGTTGAAAGCTCAAGGAAGACAACGTGAATTGTTTGTGGCGCCTGCACAAGGAAATGGGGGTGCAGGTGCAACAAAACAATATGGGCGCAACATAACATAGTTATGGTGCAACAAACTTATTGGAAGGTTTTATGGCGCCTACACACTACAACAAGTGTGCAGGCACAACTAAATATAAAAAGGCGCAACAAAACACCTGTGGAATGTTTCTAAGCATATAGTGGCGCCTATACAAGGAATCCACTGTATAGGCGCAACTAACTTTATCTAGTGGCGCACAAAGGTTATTTGGCGCAAAAACATATACAAGGCGCAACAAACATTTTTGTGGCACCTACACACCACTCACCATGTACAAGGCGCAACAAAGGACTTCACATTGGTTGGAAATTAATTTCTAAAAAGCCTACAGAATATATATGGGTTAAAATCAATATGGACATAAAGGAATTCAATTCATCTTCAACACAAAGACATACAGACGGAAACTCTATTAAAGCTAAACATTAAACTCACCCAACTGTATTTCTGTTATAACATTGATTGAACCCATTGAAGCTAATCATATTGATTAGAAGTGTAGCACTTAGGGATTTAATAATATATCTTTATTTCCCCGAATCTTTGTGTTTCATTAACTACCGTTTTCATATCTCAAGAATACAAACACTTATTCTGCAATTAAACGAAAAATCTACCATATCATATTCAACCCCCCCTTTTATGATGATTTTGGACCTAACAATTGGTATCAAAACTTGTTGATTGAAGTTACAAATCAAGATCCAAAAATAGTTTTACAAAAAAGTGCATTTTTAGATCTAGAAAAATTTATATTGAAATCTATTTAATTTTAAGGAATATTCTATATTCAAATTTTTTAAGATTTTAACAATACTAATTTTAAAATGCTATCAATCATCGAGAATTCGAAAAAAAATTATTTTACGAAATTCCATTTTTATTCGAATTAATTATAATTTTTGAGAAATTAATTATTTCTTGAGATTTAAAATTTTCAACAGCCATGAGTGCCTAAAAACTTAGTAGCATCAAAATTCTAGCCTTTGATAAAAATGAATACATTTTATGGAAGAAGAAGATGTCCACTTTCATTAAATCAGCTAATTCTCAATACATGGAAATTTTCGAAAATGGACCCTATGTACCTCAGAAGTTGACACCAGAAATAGTCTCAGATGACGGCGAACGGATTCCTCAATGATTTATCCCAAAAGAGCCTTCAGAGTACGCTGACACTGATAAAGATAGAGTTGCTTGGGATAATCATCTTTAATGTATCCTAATGGATTCACTGGACACTACAATGTTGAATCAAGTGATTAATTATACCAGTGCCAAACAAATTTGGGATACGATTGATCTGCTAATGGAAGGTACATGTAACGCCCCCAAATCCGGGGTCATGGATCTGGTCGTCACTGCGGAAATTCTCAATATAAAATCATCCTTTAAACGATTATAATTTCACCTGTAGACATTCAATAACTGAAAGATACATGTGCGACCCCAACTCTTAAGAATCTTTTAGGTTATAGGGCTAGAAACAAGAATCCCAAGTCAGACATCAATTATTACATTTCTCAACAAGCCAAATCATACTTGTGACCCCCTCCATAAAGTTCCTCAAATTTTTATTTTTAGCAACAATTTCCCAATGACCACAAATTACTATAATCAGTCTCTATTTACACAAATCTTATAAAACTAGTATAACTTCGATAAGAAGTATACCAGCTACCATAATGTTCTATACAAGATAATATTTATTACAAATCAACTTATAAATAATCTTACACCAGATTTAGATACTCTGAACCAAATCATTTTTCAGCATGGCCTCTTGCCTCCTTCTGGACTATGCGGATACGTCTCGCCAATCTACCTTTTTCTGAAAGGTTAATATTTGAAACAAGCAAGTATGAGCGAAAGAAATGCTCAGCAAGTTTATTAGTAAAGAACAAAAGGATATTTCAACTTAAGTAAGGGGTTTTCAACTTCGAACGGTAATTAATACTGAAAGAAACATTTGTAACAACAAATTTCTAAACAGAAGGGAGGTTTACTGAATTCTAGAAATGATTCACCTCAACAACTTTAAAACAATTTTGATATTTATTCATAGCACATCGCATACATAGGAGCAAGTATGATAACTTCATAATTGAACAATTTAGAAGTTCACAAAAACTTTTGATAACTGAGCAATATAACTGAGGAAAGTGTAGCAATGTATATTTCTTCAATAAATAAATCAGAGTTCATGATGCAAGAAGGTGCTCACAATAAGTATGCAGTTCGAGTTACTGCGAAATGAATCAATAAAAGTTCAATAGTTCTCATGAACACTATCGGTAATTTAGCACATAGGCTTTTATTACAAGGTTAATGTCAAATTCCAATTGGAAGAAGTGGGACTATACTGGAGCACAACCACAGTACACGATGATCAGTCGTATAGTACCGTGAAATTTTCTACTAGTAGATGGATGATCCTAAGCGGTCATCACCCAAGGCAACACATGGGCCTTAAAATATTTATCCGCTGGGTCGGTGTCAATCGACCGCTTACGCTAACCGGGCGACATCAAAGGCCCGAAAACAATTTTCCGCTGGGTCGGTGTCAATCGACCGCTTACGCTAACCGGACGACATCAAAGGCCCGAAAACAATTTTCCGCTGGGTCGGTGTCAATCGACCGCTTACGCTAACCGGGCGACATCAAAGGCCCGAAAACAATTTTCTCCAGTCCCTTGAAGAATCCTATCCATATCTGGAACGGAAATTACTTTAAGTTCCCCAAGCATAACGCTTGTTGATAGGTCCGCTTTGGAAAGATGATACTTTATCTGGAAGGAAATTGAATTCAAGTTCCAGAAGGCCTCAATTCTCTTTTAAGATCTCAACACCTGATGTTTGATTAACTTCCAGAATTATGGGGAAGTAATCTCATATGTGCAGGTTGACCTTTCGTCAACAAATCCCCATTGGGTAAAGTGTTTTTCGACTAAGAAGTTTCAACAATTAATAATTCAAGGTTCCAACAATTTTGTAAAACGAGGTTCACAAGCTCGATACAATTTTATAATAATTCATGAAATAGAACCCAAAATTGAATCGTTCATTGACAGGATAAAACCTTTGAATACATATAGGTTAAGAACAGAAAGTTTGCAAGGCACGAGTTTGAGAACGAAATACTTGCATAAACATGCTTCACAATATTCTTATATAGAATAAAAGTACGGAGTTAGAAAACTTGCCTTTGGTCCTTAGCAATGAAGTAGAAATTCTAATTAAGGCACCTTTGATCACAATAGGTACATATCTTCTCTCGTCACATGATGTCTCGGTACTCCAACTCGATATCGTTCTAATAGAACAAAATATATATCAGCTCGATCTCATATCCCAAGCAAACACAACTCAAATACACATTTAGTTATTAACCCCAAAATCAAATCAAACGAACAAATCCCTATTTGGAAACTCACAACTTCTTATTGCCGAATTGCTTTATCAATTATTCCTCGCAACTTCCTTTTAAAACTAATTCTAGATATTATCTCGATGCCTTCATCTTAATCAAACCCTTAGGGTCACCCATTTTATACTTAAACATTTCATTTACAAAATTTGTTAATCTTAGACGCTTATTAGGCGTATGTGAATATCTTTTCTACAGAAATTTGGGCATGACCTTTTCGTGAATCGGACTATGCCCGGTGTAAAACACCTCAAATTAATCTCAAAATATTTACAACAATCCACAATTCATCTCAGTATCTCATTCATCTCCCATATCAATTTATCTATTATTTTGAACTCTTACGCATTTGATATTATAAGATAACGTATTAAATACCAATCAATTCATACCATCCTTGGTATACAACTAGACAAGATCGAAACTAACAACTTCCATATTTTAATCATTTCTAAGGGAGTCCTCTAACTCATTCGAATTTAATTCCCACAATGCTTCCCTGAGATCGTCTTCTTAAGGACTCTTTACTAACCTCTCATTTTTATACATCTTTCATAAATTTATATCTTGTTCTTCTGACACCTACGCATAGTCATGATACTCCTTAACAACTTTCATTTAAAGTTCGTTTTATAAACTAGCCTCGAAACCTTACTTATGACTTTGTTTAGTTAAGGTCAAAACAACAAGTTCTACAAGGCTTTCTTACTTGCATCTACTTGACTCCAACAATTTTCATAAATCGGATTTTAATCTTTTTACTCCGAAACCTTTTTCCAAGTCTTTTCAGATGTCCCTAGTATTTTAGACAAAAGTTTCACATTTTATTAAGCACTCTAGCTAATTTAATTATAGCCTCAAAGTTCAGTGATCACAGACTTTAACAATTCTGGACTACCTTTACTAAATAATTCATATCTTTTCGCTCGTAACTCCGATTTACATGAATTTTGCGCCTAAACGATCTAGAGACCATCCTCTACCCATCTATGCCCAGAAATGGTTCAGAAATACAGGGCAACCCCTTCGGTTTCCCCAGGTCAGTTATGGCCAGAAAAAAAATGGCGTGGTTATGTTTGTAAAATCATCGTTTTCCATTTTTAAAAATATACCAAAACCAACATCAATCAATCCCAAACTCCTCATACATCAATATATACTAGAAATCTACAGAAAACCAAGCCAAACCAGTTGGCACAACCAAGTGAACCTCAACCAACTCATTACCAAAATTCAATCCATTATAAACCCTTAACTACTTTAACAAATCAAAACAAAATCTCTAGTTTAGTCAAGGTTATAACTTTATACATTTTTGACTCCAACACCTTAACTAAAACTTCGAACATACTATTAGAATCCCACTTAAAACATTACGAACTTTAACATTTCTAAAGATTCAAAAGTGAAATTAAAACTATATAATGAACACATGCATCCATGACTTCTTTTTCTATCCTATCAGCCCTGATTGGCTTCACAAAACAATTAATAACTCCCAGCTGGTTTAATAAAATCCATTGATTCTTTTTGCTGAGTAAATCAGACATTCAGGGCTATGACATACCCGAAATTCACTTTATAATATGAAATTTTCAATTTACAACATAATATTAAATTTGGCCCTGCAGCATGTTTAAATTCAAGACTACATACCTAGAGTAATTCAGCTATAAGAAACAATCTAAAGGTTTGATTGCAACCAAAACTTGTAGACATATACTTGACACCTAAACATACAACTTTTATCATTTGACTAACATGAGATAAGGCTTCTAACCCTTTCGAAATAATTACCCAAAACAGGGCAGACAATCTGGAAAATCAAACTCTACTGCGCACCACTTACTCTATCATTTTTAATAAATCCAAAAATGTTCTATAAATTACCAAATTTTACAGACCTCTTCCTTAATCACCTATACATCTTAAATAAAAATTTCAGTTCGAATTAAAGAGTTTACCTAGGTGAAACATTGCTCCAAATTTCAGTGTTTAGTCAAATTCGGAGGTTATGAACAAGCTACACTAAAACAGCCATAACTCCTAGCTCATAAATCCGATCAACGCAAAATTAGCGCCCAAATGAACTAGAAATAATAAGCAACAACTTTCATTAAGACTTCAACTGAAGCAAAAGAATTAACTGGTCCGAATCAGTGCTTCACAAACAGGGCAGTTGCTAGCATAACTAAAATTATAGTTGTAATGAATAAGTTTATACCTCTTTGGTCAAACCCACCAAGAATCAAGCAACCAAGCATTCTCTCCTTCCTCTCTTCTTCTTCAATCAGCTGAAATGGAAGAGCATGGAATGAGGAAGAAGCTTGCATCTTTTCCCTTCTTCTTCTTCCTTTCTCCTCTTTCTCTCTTCTCTTTTTCTCTCTTTCTCTTTTTCTCTCTTTCTCTTCTTTTCCAATCGGTGAAATGAAGAAAATGGAAAGGGGCGGCTGATTTTTATGTCTCCCCTAGCTTTGTGTGGTAAATAATTGGTTTAGGTAGAAGCTTGCTAACCACATAAATAAAATGCTAGCTTTACTCCTCGTTTTTGCTACCACACTCGGCTAATTCATATCTTGAGCTAGAAATTCTAATTTGTAAAAATTAAATTTCTAACATAATTAAATAATAGAATACTTTTAAAGATTTATGGAAAAAGAATTAGAATTAAATCTAATTTTTCCAAATTGATATGCATTTTACAAATCATTAATCGTTTAATGATTTTGAGAATTAACTCTATTTTAAAATAAATAAGAATGAGAATAAAATATTCATGGAATGAAATTATATTTATAAATATGTAATCTCATTCTTAAACTATCTCAAAACTTTAATAAGCGAGAATCAAAATTAATTGATTTCCCCTTGATTTGAATAAAATATATATAAATTTTATCCAACCACCATTTAATAAAATTAAAATCTCCGTCTCTACAAATTTTTATAAATCCTCAAATACTTACATAAATATTTTTCACCATTTAAACAAATAAACTATTCACCTGAATAAAATACTGACTCGAGATATCAACTCGATCAGTAAAATTTTTAAACAAACTCAATTCCTCTAAATCGGGAATTAACTAAATAAATAATGTTGGAAATCCATCCAACTAGAATAATAAATAAATAAAAAATTCCTCCAATATTTCAGAAAATCAATAATTATTTAAATAATAATAAAAATGAAATTCTGAAAAATTTGGGTTGTTATAGTCTACCCACCTTATAAGGATTCCGTCCTCGGAATCAGCTAAGAAATCACAAGGTTCCCTCTTCCAACTTTCTATTACTGATACATAAGTTGACTTATCAACCTACTAGTTTCTCTTGAACGTTTCTCTAAAACCTCGAATTAAATCTGGGATTTCAACCCACACCATTGTTACTAGAGTTCCACATGCGGCACGGGCCTTCGTCAGGGTACCCAACTTCTCGATGGAATAACTATCCTTGATTGGAAGAAAACAAGCCGACTCAGTTACTCTGTCCAGCAACACTCCACTCGTATCATGATCCCCTTTTTTTTTTCTCGGTAATCTCATCACAATCCTCAGTTCCTGTTAATGAAGTTAACTCATTATGACCCGATTGGCATACCTTCAAAACTTTTAGAGATAACCAGAATCATGAAATTTTGAATAGAAAAGATTCCATATCAATGCAAGTGTCACATAATTATGGTCATCAAATTATGAGTTTTAAAGTAGTCATCATTTTAAAATAAAAGAATGACTGAGAGATCAATTTGATCAAAAGAACTCAACGTTGCATGCCTTATTAAGACACTCACAAGTAAAGGGGTGTTTCCCCTCCTTATGATGTACAACTCACAAGCGATGGCGTCCCATCAAACTTCTATCACACAGACAGATAGTCCTTGTGTCCCCTATAAATAGGGTTGTTCATCTCAGTTGGAGTAAAGAAGTATGAAATGAATTCAAAATCAAACCAATAAATTTCAACTTTTGTTAATTGATTCTCTAAGGCTCACCTTGGAATAAAACTGAACAGACTCCAAAGGTGTTATTTTCGGAGAAAAGAACAACCAGAAAAGAAAGTACTGGTACACAAAAAGCAAGTGAGGAATATATTGCAAATAGAGTTATCCACCACTTGGAGAAAATTGGAAGTTCAAGTATCACAAACTCGACAGGGCCTCAGAAATTTGAAAGTAAGTATCACAACAGCCTCTGGAACAATTGAATACCCAACTACGGGTGAACAACAATATCAAAAATATAACTCAACAGAGGAAATATATCTTTTAGCAAAAGTCTCCCTTGGAGAGGTTTCCTAATAAACCATAGGAAATGAAGGTATTGCCAAGGTCTTCATATACGTTTTCTCAATCAATTCCTCGAAAGATCATCGTTTCACTACAACTCTAGTTCTCCACGTCCTGAAGTTATCGATATCCTACATCGTCGTCGACTCGTAATAATCTCTGAAGATTCCACAGTAGACATCAACAGCCGCAAAGAGTTCTATCCAACTCAATACAGTCATCTCAAGCAAATGCTCTAATTTTTAACTTATTCATTGGTACTATATCCAATAGTCCAACACGAACTCTACATGAGCTCAAACGTCCTCACATAACTATACACAATCCTACACACTCTCGTTTCTAGTTTACTATAACCTCAGCTCTGATACCATTCTGTAACGCCCCCAAATCCGGGGTCATGGATCTGGTCGTCACTGCGGAAATTCTCAATATAAAATCATCCTTTTAACGATTATAATTTCACCTGTAGACATTCAATAACTGAAAGATACATGTGCGACCCCAACTCTCAAGAATCTTTTAGGTTATAGGGCTAGAAACAAGAATCCCAAGTCAGACATCAATTATTACATTTCTCAACAAGCCAAATCATACTTGTGACCCCCTCCATAAAGTTCCTCAAATTTTTATTTTTAGCAACAATTTCCCAATGACCACAAATTACTATAATCAGTCTCTATTTACACAAATCTTATAAAACTAGTATAACTTCGATAAGAAGTATACCAGCTACCATAATGTTCTATACAAGATAATATTTATTACAAATCAACTTATAAATAATCTTACACCAGATTTAGATACTCTGAACCAAATCATTTTTCAGCATGGCCTCTTGCCTCCTTCTGGACTATGCGGATACGTCTCGCCAATCTACCTTTTTCTGAAAGGTTAATATTTGAAACAAGCAAGTATGAGCGAAAGAAATGCTCAGCAAGTTTATTAGTAAAGAACAAAAGGATATTTCAACTTAAGTAAGGGGTTTTCAACTTCGAACGGTAATTAATACTGAAAGAAACATTTGTAACAACAAATTTCTAAACAGAAGGGAGGTTTACTGAATTCTAGAAATGATTCACCTCAACAACTTTAAAACAATTTTGATATTTATTCATAGCACATCGCATACATAGGAGCAAGTATGATAACTTCATAATTGAACAATTTAGAAGTTCACAAAAACTTTTGATAACTGAGCAATATAACTGAGGAAAGTGTAGCAATGTATATTTCTTCAATAAATAAATCAGAGTTCATGATGCAAGAAGGTGCTCACAATAAGTATGCAGTTCGAGTTACTGCGAAATGAATCAATAAAAGTTCAATAGTTCTCATGAACACTATCGGTAATTTAGCACATAGGCTTTTATTACAAGGTTAATGTCAAATTCCAATTGGAAGAAGTGGGACTATACTGGAGCACAACCACAGTACACGATGATCAGTCGTATAGTACCGTGAAATTTTCTACTAGTAGATGGATGATCCTAAGCGGTCATCACCCAAGGCAACACATGGGCCTTAAAATATTTATCCGCTGGGTCGGTGTCAATCGACCGCTTACGCTAACCGGGCGACATCAAAGGCCCGAAAACAATTTTCCGCTGGGTCGGTGTCAATCGACCGCTTACGCTAACCGGACGACATCAAAGGCCCGAAAACAATTTTCCGCTGGGTCGGTGTCAATCGACCGCTTACGCTAACCGGGCGACATCAAAGGCCCGAAAACAATTTTCTCCAGTCCCTTGAAGAATCCTATCCATATCTGGAACGGAAATTACTTTAAGTTCCCCAAGCATAACGCTTGTTGATAGGTCCGCTTTGGAAAGATGATACTTTATCTGGAAGGAAATTGAATTCAAGTTCCAGAAGGCCTCAATTCTCTTTTAAGATCTCAACACCTGATGTTTGATTAACTTCCAGAATTATGGGGAAGTAATCTCGTATGTGCAGGTTGACCTTTCGTCAATAAATCCCCATTGGGTAAAGTGTTTTTCGACTAAGAAGTTTCAACAATTAATAATTCAAGGTTCCAACAATTTTGTAAAACGAGGTTCACAAGCTCGATACAATTTTATAATAATTCATGAAATAGAACCCAAAGTTGAATCGTTCATTGACAGGATAAAACCTTTGAATACATATAGGTTAAGAACAGAAAGTTTGCAAGGCACGAGTTTGAGAACGAAATACTTGCATAAACATGCTTCACAATATTCTTATATAGAATAAAAGTACGGAGTTAGAAAACTTGCCTTTGGTCCTTAGCAATGAAGTAGAAATTCTAATTAAGGCACCTTTGATCACAATAGGTACATATCTTCTCTCGTCACATGATGTCTCAGTACTCCAACTCGATATCGTTCTAATAGAACAAAATATATATCAGCTCGATCTCATACCCCAAGCAAACACAACTCAAATACACATTTAGTTATTAACCCCAAAATCAAATCAAACGAACAAATCCCTATTTGGAAACTCACAACTTCTTATTGCCGACTTGCTTTATCAATTATTCCTCGCAACTTCCTTTTAAAACTAATTCTAGATATTATCTCGATGCCTTCATCTTAATCAAACCCTTAGGGTCACCCATTTTATACTTAAACATTTCATTTACAAAATTTGTTAATCTTAGACGCTTATTAGGCGTATGTGAATATCTTTTCTACAGAAATTTGGGCATGACCTTTTCGTGAATCGGACTATGCCCGGTGTAAAACACCTCAAATTAATCTCAAAATATTTACAACAATCCACAATTCATCTCAGTATCTCATTCATCTCCCATATCAATTTATCTATTATTTTGAACTCTTACGCATTTGATATTATAAGATAACGTATTAAATACCAATCAATTCATACCATCCTTGGTATACAACTAGACAAGATCGAAACTAACAACTTCCATATTTTAATCATTTCTAAGGGAGTCCTCTAACTCATTCGAATTTAATTCCCACAATGCTTCCCTGAGATCGTCTTCTTAAGGACTCTTTACTAACCTCTCATTTTTATACATCTTTCATAAATTTATATCTTGTTCTTCTGACACCTACGCATAGTCATGATACTCCTTAACAACTTTCATTTAAAGTTCGTTTTATAAACTAGCCTCGAAACCTTACTTATGACTTTGTTTAGTTAAGGTCAAAACAACAAGTTCTACAAGGCTTTCTTACTTGCATCTACTTGACTCCAACAATTTTCATAAATCGGATTTTAATCTTTTTACTCCGAAACCTTTTTCCAAGTCTTTTCAGATGTCCCTAGTATTTTAGACAAAAGTTTCACATTTTATTAAGCACTCTAGCTAATTTAATTATAGCCTCAAAGTTCAGTGATCACAGACTTTAACAATTCTGGACTACCTTTACTAAATAATTCATATCTTTTCGCTCGTAACTCCGATTTACATGAATTTTGCGCCTAAACGATCTAGAGACCATCCTCTACCCATCTATGCCCAGAAATGGTTCAGAAATACAGGGCAACCCCTTCGGTTTCCCCAGGTCAGTTATGGCCAGAAAAAAAATGGCGTGGTTATGTTTGTAAAATCATCGTTTTCCATTTTTAAAAATATACCAAAACCAACATCAATCAATCCCAAACTCCTCATACATCAATATATACTAGAAATCTACAGAAAACCAAGCCAAACCAGTTGGCACAACCAAGTGAACCTCAACCAACTCATTACCAAAATTCAATCCATTATAAACCCTTAACTACTTTAACAAATCAAAACAAAATCTCTAGTTTAGTCAAGGTTATAACTTTATACATTTTTGACTCCAACACCTTAACTAAAACTTCGAACATACTATTAGAATCCCACTTAAAACATTACGAACTTTAACATTTCTAAAGATTCAAAAGTGAAATTAAAACTATATAATGAACACATGCATCCATGACTTCTTTTTCTATCCTATCAGCCCTGATTGGCTTCACAAAACAATTAATAACTCCCAGCTGGTTTAATAAAATCCATTGATTCTTTTTGCTGAGTAAATCAGACATTCAGGGCTATGACATACCCGAAATTCACTTTATAATATGAAATTTTCAATTTACAACATAATATTAAATTTGGCCCTGCAGCATGTTTAAATTCAAGACTACATACCTAGAGTAATTCAGCTATAAGAAACAATCTAAAGGTTTGATTGCAACCAAAACTTGTAGACATATACTTGACACCTAAACATACAACTTTTATCATTTGACTAACATGAGATAAGGCTTCTAACCCTTTCGAAATAATTACCCAAAACAGGGCAGACAATCTGGAAAATCAAACTCTACTGCGCACCACTTACTCTATCATTTTTAATAAATCCAAAAATGTTCTATAAATTACCAAATTTTACAGACCTCTTCCTTAATCACCTATACATCTTAAATAAAAATTTCAGTTCGAATTAAAGAGTTTACCTAGGTGAAACATTGCTCCAAATTTCAGTGTTTAGTCAAATTCGGAGGTTATGAACAAGCTACACTAAAACAGCCATAACTCCTAGCTCATAAATCCGATCAACGCAAAATTAGCGCCCAAATGAACTAGAAATAATAAGCAACAACTTTCATTAAGACTTCAACTGAAGCAAAAGAATTAACTGGTCCGAATCAGTGCTTCACAAACAGGGCAGTTGCTAGCATAACTAAAATTATAGTTGTAATGAATAAGTTTATACCTCTTTGGTCAAACCCACCAAGAATCAAGCAACCAAGCATTCTCTCCTTCCTCTCTTCTTCTTCAATCAGCTGAAATGGAAGAGCATGGAATGAGGAAGAAGCTTGCATCTTTTCCCTTCTTCTTCTTCCTTTCTCCTCTTTCTCTCTTCTCTTTTTCTCTCTTTCTCTTTTTCTCTCTTTCTCTTCTTTTCCAATCGGTGAAATGAAGAAAATGGAAAGGGGCGGCTGATTGTTATGTCTCCCCTAGCTTTGTGTGGTAAATAATTGGTTTAGGTAGAAGCTTGCTAACCACATAAATAAAATGCTAGCTTTACTCCTCGTTTTTGCTACCACACTCGGCTAATTCATATCTTGAGCTAGAAATTCTAATTTGTAAAAATTAAATTTCTAACATAATTAAATAATAGAATACTTTTAAAGATTTATGGAAAAAGAATTAGAATTAAATCTAATTTTTCCAAATTGATATGCATTTTACAAATCATTAATCGTTTAATGATTTTGAGAATTAACTCTATTTTAAAATAAATAAGAATGAGAATAAAATATTCATGGAATGAAATTATATTTATAAATATGTAATCTCATTCTTAAAATATCTCAAAACTTTAATAAGCGAGAATCAAAATTAATTGATTTCCCCTTGATTTGAATAAAATATATATATATTTTATCCAACCACCATTTAATAAAATTAAAATCTCCATCTCTACAAATTTTTATAAATCCTCAAATACTTACATAAATATTTTTCACCATTTAAACAAATAAACTATTCACCTGAATAAAATACTGACTCGAGATATCAACTCGATCAGTAAAATTTTTAAACAAACTCAATTCCTCTGAATCGGGAATTAACTAAATAAATAATGTTGGAAATCCATCCAACTAGAATAATATATAAATAAAAAATTCCTCCAATATTTCAGAAAATCAATAATTATTTAAATAATAATAAAAATGAAATTCTGAAAAATTTGGGTTGTTATAGTACAGCAGAAGTGAAGGAGAACACGCTGGATATTCTTGCATCCCAGTATGAAGCATTCAAGTCACTACCAAGAGAAAGTATCTCTCAAGTCTTTGAGAGATACAACAAATTGTTGAATGACTTGTCACTACATGGGAAGGCCTACTCACGTAGGGAGATCAACAGGAAATTTATGTTGACACTGCCAGCACACCTGGAACACAAAATCTTTGCCATCAGAGAGAGGAATGACATAAATGACATGTCCATTGAAATTCAATATGGGAAGCTCAAGACTCATGAAATGGAGCAAGAACAGAGATAAATCATTTATGGGTCAGGTACAGTGGACAGTAAGAATACAGCACTGTTGAAGACTATAGCACTTGTAGCCAAAGATTTTGTTGTCACAGAGATCAGCACAGTGAAGCCTGTTTGAGAAAGAAGTGATTCTAAAAGCTAAAATTTCAGAGAATGCTCAAGCAGGTGATGAAGATGACTTCTATTCAATAGAAGAAGTTGAACAGTTGGAAAACAAGACAAAGGCCTATATGGAAGGGAAGTTCAAGAACCTCAGGTTTAAGAGGAACCCTAAGTACAAATTCAAGAGTAACTCTAGTTATAGTGGTTCCAGTTTCAGAAACAGCAGCCGAGGTGGTTCGTCTTCAGGGTCTTACAGCAAAGGATGTTATAAGACGGGGATGGTAGACCGCAGTAAGTTCAAGTGCTATAACTGTGATGAACCCAGACATTTTGTTACAGAATGCCAGAAGCCGAAGTAAGGAAAAGAGACAAAGGAATCGTATGACGAAATCAAACAAAAATATGATGCACTGGTAAAGAAGTATCAGGGCAGAGCTTATATAGCCGAGGGAAAGAGTTGGGATGACTCAGACAATGATGAAGAAGAGACATATGGAAATGTTGCACTAATGGTAGACTCTTCAAAGACATCACCTCAGTCATCAAAGGGTTTAGCAAAGAACAAACGTGTCATGTAGATTCTCAACAACGGCTGTTCAAGGCATATAAATGGTGATAAGGCCCTACTATCAGATGTGATTGAGAAAGCTGGTTCAATAGTGACCTTTGGAGATAATAGCAAGGGATTCACAACGGGATATGGCAATCTAGAAATTGGCGATGTTATCATTAAAAATATCTCTCTTATGGATGGATTAAAGCACAACCTTCTAAGTATCAGTCAATTCACTGATAAGGGCTACAAAGTAACATTTGAGAAATAAAGATGTGTAATCCAAAACAGGAAAGATGTGAAGCTTGCTCTTCAAGGAGTGAGAAAGGGGAAAGGAGAAGTTCAATGTTTTTACAGCAAAGCTTCAATAGAGGACAGTTGGTTATGGCACAAGAAACTTTCACACCTGAACTTCAAGGCAATGAACTCTTTAGTTAAGTGGGAATTGGTTAGAGGTCTACCTGAGATGGAATTCTATTAAGAAGGGTTATGTGAAGCATGTGAAAAGGGGAAGTCAAAGAAAGCATCTCACCGAAGCAAAGATTCATAAGACATTACTGAACCACTGCAACTTCTACATATAGATTTATTTGGTCCAGTCAACATCATGTCTATGTCAAGGAAGAGATATGCACTAGTAATTGTAGCCACTACTCCAAGTACACGTGGGTTTTGTTTCTAGCCTCAAAGGATGAAGCCCCTCAAACAATTATCGATCACATAAAGAGGATAGAGTTAGAAGCTGGTTTTCCTGTCAGGAAAATTAGTTTGACAATGGAACAGAGTTTAGGAATATAACCCTGAATGATTTCTGTATTGAGAAAGGGATTTCAAGACAATAATCAGCGCCCAGAACTCCACAGCAAAATGGAGTGGTAGAAAGGAATAATAGAACTTTAGTTGAAGCAGCAAGAACAATGCTGAATGAAGCTAAGTTACCACTATACTTCTGGGCTGAAGTAGTCAACACAGCTTGTTACACTCAAAATCGTACCCTGGTAAATAAAGATCATGACAAGACTCCATACGAGTTGATGGCAAATAAGAAACCAACATTGAAATACTTTCATGTGTTTGGAGCAAATTGTTTTGTACTGAAAGATGATAAGCATCTAGGAAAGTTCGAATCCAAGGCTCATGAAGGCATATTTCTTGGCTACTCTCTATAATCTAAGGCATACAGGGTTTATGTGGATGAACATAAGAAGGTCATTGAAAGCATGAATGTAACTTTCGATGATCTCAAGCTCCCAAGTCTACAAAGAACAGATGACACTGAAACTCTGGAGTTTGAAAATATGAACTCAGATGAAGGTGAAGTAGAACCTGAAGCTGCAATAGAAAATCAAGCACCAAATGAGAATAACAACAATGATGATTCTGACCCTCGTAGTGGAAACAGTGGAAGATTCACAGAAACTACTAGTAGTGGCAGAGAATCTCATTCTCAACCAAGAAGTAGCTCAGGGGGAGCAACTGAAGGATCTACTAGCACGACTCGACACTTTAATGATAATCAGGCTGAATCTTCTAGGGCAAATCTGCCTAGACATAGGGTGTGGAGTAGAGCTCATCCCTTTGAGTTGATTCTAAGAGATCCAGATGCTGGAGTTCAAACTAGACGTGCTTCTCAGAATGAATGTTTATTCTCTGGCTTTATCTTTGAAATAGAGCCAAAGAAAGTGGAAGAAGCACTAGAAGATCCAGATTGGGTTATAGCTATGCAAGAAGAACTTAATCAGTTTCAGAGAAAAAAAGTTTGGAAGCTGGTACCCAGGCCAAAGAACAAGTTAATAATTGGCATAAAGTGGGTATTCAGAAATAAACTGGATGAAGATGGCATAGTTATGAGGAACAAAGCCAGACTGGTTGCCAAAGGTTATTCCCAAGAAGAAGGAATAGATTATGATGAAACATATGCACCAGTGGCATGGCTTGAAGCTATCAGGATGTTTCTGGCATTCGCAGCACATTCTTACTTTAAAGTTTATCAAATGGATGTGAAGAGTGCATTCCTGAATGGAGAGCTTGAAGAAGAAGTGTATTTGGAACAACCCCTAGGGTTTGAAGATCCAGAATGTGCAGATTTTGTATACTTTCTCTTCAAGGCACTCTATGGCTTAAAGCAAGCACCTCGGACATGACACTCTATCTATATTCTTACTTGAAAATGGTTTCACTAGAGGTGTCATAGATAAGACTCTGTTTCATAAAATGCATAAAAATGACATGATATTAGTACAAGTATATGTGGATGACATTATATTGGGTTCTACTAATGATCAGTTGTGTAATAGATTTGCTAAGCTAATGCAGAGTAGGTATGAAATGAGCATGATGAGAGAGCTGTATTACTTCCTTGAACTCCAAGTAAGCCAAAGGAAAGATGGAATCTTCATTTGCCAGACCAAGTACAACAAAGATCTATTGAAGAAGTATGGTCTTGAAGATGCATCTTTAGCCAAAACCCTTATGGCAACTGCCACTAAGCTTGATCAAGATGAACCTGGTAAGAAGGTAGATATCACAAGCTAATGAGGTATGATCGGCTCATTACTTTACTTAACTGCAAGTAGGCCATATATTATGTTCGCTACATGCTTGTGTGCTAGCTCCAGTCTAACCCTAAAGAATCACATATTATAGCTGTTAAACATATTTTTAGGTATCTTAAGGGAAGTCTGAATCTTGGAATTTGGTACCCTAAAGATACAGGTTTTGACCTTGTTGGCTATACATATTCTGATTATGCAGGTTGTAGGACTGATAGAAAGAGTACATCAGGGAGTTGTCAATTCCTTGGTAGAAGATTGGTGTCCTAGTATAGCAAGAAGCAACACTCGGTTACAATGTCAACAGCTGAAGCTGAATATGTTGTTGCTGGAAGTTGTTGTGCATAAATTCTGTGGATAAGGAACCAACTTCAAGACTATGGACTATTGCTGAGCAAAATTCCAATATTTTGTGACGACACAAGTGCCATAGCCATCACAAGCAATCCTGTTTAATATTCAAGGACCAAGCACATTGATATCAGGTATCATTTCATTAGAGGGCATGTCATGAATGGTACTGTAGAGTTACATTTTGTACCTACAGAGCAGCAAATGTCGACATCTTCACTAAACCACTAGATGAAATCACTTTCACTAGACTGGTTTGTGAACTTGGGATGTTAAATTCTACTAACTAATTAGTTAATAATCTATAACTGCAATTTGAAACTGATAAATTCGCTGGTTAATTAATATTAATATTTCTAGGACTTGTGAATTTATTTACCAAATTAATTTCCAGTAATTAAGATTAAATATTAGATAAATACCTTGTGCATGCTTGTTAATTTTATTAATCTAGTATTTATTTAATTTTGATCTTAGAAAATATTTAAGTACTTATATTTATTAAAAAATTCTAGGTACTTATATATTTAATTATTATTTGAAATTATTTTAAATAAAAAGGATGAATATTTATATTTATTCTTATATTTAAAATAAAAGTAAAATAATGAGAAGCATAATTTATTTATGATAATAATTTTAACAATTAATGTTATTATTGTTAATAATAAATATTTTGTGAAATAATGTTTGTGAGTAATTAATTATTACTGATTAATTATTCAAATTATTCATAAATATTATTTATTTAAAAGTAGCAAAATCTAGGGGTAACTTGAGATTTTAGTTAAGTACAATGTGGCGTTTAAAAATTTTAGTGGCGCCTATACAATGGTTTGACTGTATAGACGCAACATAAGTAAACAAGTACTTAAGTAAACTTTTATTGAGAAATCAAGTGGTGCCTTGGGTTTTGTTGCGCCAACACAGTGTCACCACTGTAGAGGCGCAACAAACCAGTTAAATTTTGTTGCACAGGTTAGTGAC
Source organism: Oenanthe sinensis (assembly GCA_028671895.1). Classification (NCBI taxonomy): domain Eukaryota; kingdom Viridiplantae; phylum Streptophyta; class Magnoliopsida; order Apiales; family Apiaceae; genus Oenanthe; species Oenanthe sinensis. The sequence continues at coordinate 28,607,836 of CM053806.1, forward strand.
GCTAGCAAATTTATGTGGCGCCTACACAGTGAACACACTGTGGAGGCGCAACAAAAGTTTGCTATTAAATTTTGTTACGCTGGTTTTGTTCGTGGCGCCTACACAATGCAAGCACTGTGCAGGCGCAACATAAGTATTTGGGATTTTTGCTATATATTTGTGGCGCCTATAAATACTTGCGTACTTGTTCATTTTTTTTCTTCTTTTCCATTTACTGGCGATACATACACTACATACACTATGTTTAGAACTCAACTGCGCAACATAGATCTCTATTTTTAATCGAACATTTCTAAGGCCAAATCTTATCCGATTTTTAATCTGAGACCATTTTTCTGGAACCCACACTCAAATCCTTCATTTGCAAGTGGCCCCATCAGTTTTAGTTAAGATTAAAAAAACTCTATTTTTCAAAACTCGAACATTTTGGCTAAGGTTAATTAATTTTTTAAATCGATTAAAATTTATAATAAAATTAAAGTTGTGCTTAAAATTACTAGAAGTCCATTATATATTTATTTCACGACAATCCCAGTAATTTTAACAATTAGGGATTGGTTCGTAATTTACTAAAATTATTCGATATTAATTAGTAATTTTAATTCGTCAGAATTACCTCTCAATTTAATAAAATGGCAGGTAATTTTGAGATTAAAAAGACTAATTATTTCTCAATATTAGTAGATGATTGAACTGAGGCAGGAGACTTAGGTAACTGGGCTAGGTTTTTAAACGAACATTCTATAGTCTGGTATGTACTAATGATTTCTGTTCCTTTGAATAGAAATTTATTAAGACAGGTATACAGGTCTTCTCAGGACACATCTGCAGATGGAATCTCAGCCTATACTTGCAAGATTCAGAGACAGAATGTGTGAATAAATGAGAATGACATCAATCGAGCACTTCATCTGCCATCTGAGAATTTTGAAGATGAGCCATCTCAAGCAGATTTAAAAAATTTCTTCATGTTCATCAACTACACCAGAGTAAACAATAATCTCTCAAAGAAGATTTGCAAAAATCACCTAACCAAGGAGTGGAACCTGTTCTTCAACATCATGTCTCATGGCTTTGCACCGAAGATAAGAGACTTCCACGGAATTACTCAGTTCAATAAGGTGATTGTGTATGCAGTGGCCTCTGGGTCAAGGATAAATTTTGGTAAGTTGATCATGGCAGAGATTCTCAAGAACCAGGAAAAAATGGAGAACTTCTGTCTATATCCCATATTTTTGCAGCTGGTGTTGAATCAAGTGTTGAGAGCTGATCAACTCCAAGTGTTCAAGAACAGTCAGTTGGAAGAGTCACCCTCACTATAATTCAAGACAATCCTGTTGCTATAGAATGAGGCTGACTATCCTAACAGGTATACTCATGCTCCAATGACTGAGCCTATTAGAGATTACTTTGCTCTTCTTAGATAGGTTAATGAAGAAGATGCAGAAGAAGTTGCAATAGAAGAAGAAGCAGCAGTAACCTCTAAAGAGGACAATGAAGCTGAAACCTCAAGTGACTCTGGAAGCATAGCAACAACAGAAGAAGAAGAATCAGGCTCTGATAAAGAAGATGAAATTATGGAAGAAGCTGGTTCTAAAAATGAGCAAGAACCAATTCCTGAAGAAGCACAAAGGAATAGCCCTGAAAATAAAACAAAGGAGATAGTTGTTGAGGCAGAAGTGGAAGAGCCTCATACTACAGAGGTGTACATCCCTAACATTTATGATGAATAAATGGATGAAGGTACACTTCTTGACTTTGACCTTTCTGCTTTCTTAACTGAAGAATCTGTCACAATATCTCCTACATTGCCTAAAACGGCAATGCACACACAAGAGCCCTCAGTGGCCATCAAAGCTGGAAATGAACTAGCAGAACAACCAGTTCTAACAACTGCAAGAGAACAACAAACACTTTCTTCATCTCTCAAAACAAGAAAAAGAACCATTGTATTAGATGATAGGAGAGAGTCCCTACCGGATCAGGAAGTTTTTCAAATATCCCCTACAACTTTGCCTTCTCAAAAACATCAAAAAATGAATTTTAAACCTAAGGCATCTGTAAGCCAAGAACCTGATTCTCCAATCTCTAAAACCTTTCTTTTCCTACGTGACCTTAATTCTAAAATTGATAAAATCCTGAAAGGTATGGGAACAGAACTAGAGATTGTAACAATATCCGCTACTTCAGTAGCTAGTACTGTTTTGGTTGATCTAATTCAGAATCTATCTTCACAAACAGTTGGGGGCATCACTGACTCTAACGAGCCATTCATTACATTGTCAAATGTGGTGACCCCCTTGGACTTAACATCTCCAGTTCCTATTCAGGATGTTTTCCCTCCCTAAATGGGTGAAGTGGAAAGGCAATTGTCCCATAGAAGGGAAGAGGTCTCCATTAAAGGAGTAGATGCATCAGCAGCATCACCACTTCAAGTGGAAATGCCTTCAAAGGCTTCGTGGGGAACTACTTGCTCTCAATTGTCATACATTACATTGCCTGAGGTGGTGACCCCCCTGGAAATTCAAAGTCCGACTCCTTCAATGGAGGTCCTCCCCACCTTATCAGGTCTGGAGGAGGGACAACACACCCATAGAGGGGATGTGGACTCTATTAATAGAGTATCTGTTGCTTTGGTAGTAGAACCTGTTCAGGGTGTCTCTGAGCAGGTATTGCCTTCAATGGCTTCAGTTGGCATCACGGATTCTACAAACTTGTCATTCAATACAAAATCCACATGGTGACCACACTGGGTCTCAACCCCCCATTTCCTGTAAAAGGAGTTCTCCCCACCCACAGTGGTCAGGCGGAGAGGCAACCTACCCATAGAAAGGATAGAGATTTTAATGCAGGTACTGAAGTTCAGGATACTATCTTGGACATAAGTGAAACACTTAACCTAAGCGGTCTTCAATTCCCTGACCCTGATCAGCTGAGTGTGAGTGTTGAGGGTCGTGCTCAAACAGAAACAGTGAGGAGTGAGACACCCACTAACCAAATAAACACCCCACACATTGCACACACTGCACACAGCCAAAGGATTTTAAATCTGGAAGCCCAAGTAACAGAAATTCACTATTCAATCAGAAAGATATTGGAGGTGCAAGAGCAGCAGAGAGCAGAAATTAAAGAAATTAAAGATTTAGTCAAACAATTGCTGGCTCAGAAAGTTTCAGTTTCTACTCAACCAACTCCAATAGCTCAGATTACCCCGGTCAGAAGGGAGGATAACCCAACTAAGGGGGAGAGGATAGAACAAGAAAAAGTTAGAGCTGAAGTGATAATGGAATACACAGCTCAGGGGGAGTTAGATATTTTTTATAGGCCAGGAGCGAGGCAACTGGAAGAAGGAGAAATATCTGAGCCTAATGTGCCAACGGATGTTCCAACAGAGATGGAAATCGAAGAAACTACAAAGGCTGCAGGAATAGATGTTGAGGATGAGTTTGCAAAAGAATATGCTTTTGATAATGACTGTCTTCTAGTTGTTGTTGATGAAGTTGCTACTCAAGACGTAGTTCAGGCTCAAGAGTTAATGAAGAGAAAATGGAAGGGAGTTCAGCAAGCTATAGAAAGAAGAAACAGAATTAAAGACATTGAAGCAAAAGTTGGTCCTGATTGGGATGAAGCAAGGAGTCTGCTCAAGAAGAAAGAGTTATCTCTTACTCAAAAGAAAGACAGATAATTCAATGATTTCTTCAGAGCCATGAGAGAAAAATTCGAATATGTTCATGAATTCTATGTTATGCTATCGGAAGAAATCACAAGCATGTCAGTAAGTGCGTTCAAATATGGATGGAAGATGTTCATAAATTCAACAACACTGGGGTCAAAGATTTTATCGACAAAGAGATTTGAAAAGATAAATATCGTGGAGTTGAATGTGCTGAACAGGAAAGTCGTCTTTGGTGGGCATAAAAGAAATGAGATACAGAGAGATATGATAGAGAAGAAGATAATAGAGATCGGTATCGAAGCATTTAAAAAGCCTCTGAAGGTCAAGTACTATAAAGCTACAACACTTCATAACTTAACTTTGTCAGATGAATGTCTGGTATGTAGAAGGAGGGCTCAGAAGTAAAAAGAATAGAACAAAAGAAGATCTGAAGGCTGCTGAGTTGATCTACGCATTCAGGCTGAACAGAGCTATGAAAACATCAAGTAGATATCTAATGGAGACGACCAGATATTATCAAGACCCAGTATATGTGAGAAGAGAGGATGGCATAGAGGTACTCGAAACCATAAGAGATTCTGAACCTTGCATTCAGACAGAGCCAAATGGAACAAAATACTTCCTATTCAAGAAGAATGGAGTGGATAAGAAAAAGGAGCTATCAAAACTGAGGAAAAATAATTCTGAAATTATCCGAAAAGTCTTTTCAAGGGTGAAGAGATCCACTGTCAAATCAGACAAAAAGGCTTTGAGGATGTTCTGGTGGAGAAGCTGGCAGAAGAGTCGATGCATGACACTGACCGAGTAAAGGGCTTTCCGAAGAGAATGACAGTGTTCGTGTTTTCAAAGAGACAATCTTTGGCCTTCGAGGCAATCCCCAAGACAAATTCAACGGAATTTCTCACTAAAGTCTTAAGAAAATTATAAGGACCACCTTCAGTCAACATTCTTGAAGTGGAAGCTAGAGATCTAGTGAAAGCAAGGTTGGAGCAGAAAAAAGAAGAGCTGAGAAAGCATTACTCCAAAACAAGATCTAAGAACAAACAGGACTCAGTACAAAGAAGTAGAAGATCATAGATTTATTTTTTTATGCTAGAGGAACAAACTTCTATTATACTCAAAGAAATCTGGAAATGTAAAATCTAATCCAGAATGTAATTAATATTATTTACTGTCTTTCTGTACTTTACTTTTTCTTATAAGTATCTGTTGAGTTATCCTCTCACAAGATTTGCTTGTCAAACTCTAACCACCAAATAGGGGGAGATTGTAAAGCATAATGTAATGTAGCATGTAATAATGATAACGATAACTCATCTAAGAAACAAAGACAGATAAATAATACTAATATGCAGCACAGGAATCCAGAAGGACATGTAAATAGGAATCATACATACATCATTGCAGAGCATTCAAGATGAAAGGCTTACTGAATGTCAGCGAGAGAAGTTCATTAAAATGTTCAGGCCTCAGCTACAAATAAGAGTTCAGAAGTTTTTAGACTAAAGAAAGTGTAATGATTTATGTATAAATGTCAAAGGATTTCAGTGATCAGAAGCAATGGAATAGTCCAAAGTTAATCATCTAAAATAGAATAGAAGTCAGGGGAATTCAATTCAGTGTTAGTCATTTGTGAACCAGACCAGTGCACTAAGCATCAGCATAACAAGAAAAGAATTGTCTTGATTAATCAAGAGAAAATTAGTTGATCAAGCCAGAAGAGTAAAAACAAAGTAGTAATTACTTCAAGAATTCAAGAAATATGTTAAGTCAATTAATTCTACATTTGGTGGTGTCTACACAGGTGAAACATTGTTTGAACCGCAACAAACTTTACTTAGGCTCAACAAATCAAGTTGAAAGCTCAAAGAAGACTAACTAAAGTGTTTGTGGTGCATGCACAAGGAAATGGGAGTGCAGGCGTAACAAAACAATATAGGCACAACAGAACATAGTTAAGGCGCAACAAACTTATTGAAAGGTTTTGTGGCGCCTACACACTACAACAAGTGTGCAGACGTAACTAAATATCAAAAGGCACAACAAAACACCTGTGGAATGTTTCTAAGCATTTAGTGGCGCCTATACAAGGAATCCACTGTATAGGCGCAACTAACTTGATCTAGTGGTGCAACAAAAGTTATTTGGCGCAATAAACACATCCAAGGTGCAACAAACATTTTTATGGAGCCTACACACCACTCACCATGTACAAGGTGCAACAAAGGACTTTATATTGTTAGAAATCAATTTCCAAAAAGCCTATAGAATATATATGGGTGAAAATCAATATGAACAGAAAGGAATTCAATTCAACTTCAACACAAAGACATACAGACGGGAACTCCATTAAAGCTAAACATTAAACTCACCCAACTGTATTTCTGTTGTAACATTGATTGAACCCATTGAAGCTAATCATACTGATTAGAAGTGTAGCACTCAGGGATTTAATAATATATGTTTATTTCCCCGAATCTTTGTGTTTCATTAACTGCCATTTTTATACCTCAAGAACACAAACACTTATTCCATAATTAAACAAAAAATCTACCATATCATATTCAACCCCCCCCCCCCTTCTATGATGATTTTGAACCCAACACTTCTGTCCAGATTCTGATGTTGTATCTGTATATAATACTATTATTGTTGAAGAGTCGAAATGCTCTTCTGATGCCTGTGAAGGCATGTCCATAACAAGATTATCTTGAAGTCACTCTGTTACTGACGTAGCTACTCCATGAATGGAGTTTCAACTCCCTCTTTGGAGTGGTTGCCTCTCAAATCCACTAGTGGATAAGAGAACTTCCTGGGAAGGAACTGTATATGAGAAATCCAGGGGGCTACCACATTAGACAATGTAATGTATGGCTCGTTAGAGTCTGTGGTGCCCTTCAATCCCTGTATAGGCAATTGATGTTGCACTGCATCTAAAATATCTTGGTCCGTTGAAAATGTGGCATCCGATAGGTTTGTACAAAAATGTTTTGTTCTTCATGTTCTGTGCCCTCATCTGATTATGTTTCTGAAAATGGAGGTCCTCCTAGAGTGAGTGCTATTAGTGTGCGTGACTCTTCACAGAATGCCGCGGCTGGACGATGAATTTTAATGGAATCACCCGGTTGATCGAGTGAGTCTAGAGACTGTTATATTGCTATTTCAAAGTCCATATCCCAATGAGAGGATAAGGATGGGTCTGCAGTTGCCTCAAGTTCATTTCTCGATCTTTTTTATGGTAGAGACAGAGCTGCGGGTTCACTCACTATGATACCTCTACCTCTTATTTTTCTTACAAGTTTCTTCCTTTTTCTGATTATACTCAACGAAGTGGAGGAAGAAGAAATTGTTTGTGGCTCTACCTCAGCTTGGGTTTGATCCAGTGTGATTTCAGGTTCATAGCCAAAATCCTGAAGTGTAGAATCATAATCATAGTCTACCACATATATATTTAAAGATGCTCTAAATATATTTATAGGTAGGAAATTAGAAGCTAATGTGTGAGATATTACCTGATGTTCATGAACTTCTTATTCTGCTTGTTGAGCAGCTTCAAGTAGTAGCTGTGCAGAAAGTTGAATTTCATCTTGTACTTGTTTTGGCTCTTGCCGATGCGGTTGAGCCTGTGCAGGATTGGCTATTTGATTGAGAATATTTTCCATATATTCAGTTGTTTCAATGGCCACCCCTTCAAATTTGTTCTTGTTGATGAGTCTAGTGAACAAATTCCTTTGAGCGTCGGGAAACTTCCACTGGGCTGTTTACAAATCTTGCTTTGTCCTCCTTTGACAATATATTATTCAATAGCATCATTAAGAATCTTGGATAGAAACAAGAAATTTTCTGATCCACATTTAAGTTTCTACTTTCAGCAGTGCCCATCTTCCTTATTATTTCTATCATGATCAGCTTCCCAAAATTGTTTCTTCGATTGTGGGCCACAGAATACCCAATAACTTATAGGAGAGTTGAAATGTTGTGAAAGTTTCTTTTCATAGTTGGAGAGAACCCTTTTTCTAGTGTGTCGAAGAAGTAATCCCATTCACCTACTAACTAGAATTTAGACATTTTAACAAGATCCAACACACCTTGATAATGGATTGATTAGAAGAAATTTGTTATATCTTCTACTATCGGTAGGGTCTCAAAATTTTCTAACGGGAACCCTAAGACTCTATTCACATCATTCTCATTTATAATGTATTATGTCTCTCCAATTTTGAATGAAAATTGAACCATCCTATCATTCAAAATATTTCTTGTAGTTGAGTATAAGGCCCTCAGAGGTTCCATCTGTAAAGGTGTGTTTAGGGTAATTGTCGTTCTTTCCAAGGAATTTTCATTCATGAATTTAATCCACGGCCTAAATCTAGCCTCTCTGCAATTCTCCGGATCAAAGTACCCAATAAAAGTTTTCTTGGCGATCACAAACATTGCAGTCATTTTACTAATTAGGATTTAATAATTAAATTACTCATTATTTTAGCACCTTATAATTCGAATAAAACAACCAAAATTGAATTAACACTCAATAATTCGAAAAATACCCAATTAATTTGAATTTTATTGGCAACAAACCCTAAAATCACTTAAACACCGAAAATAACTTCAATAACAGTCCTTAATTCTACATACAACCGATCAGTTCCAGTTCTTCAATTTAGGTCCAAAATAGTCTGAATTTAACCAAAATTGTGCAGAGTTTTGACTATAAAGAATTGATTTTACCAAACCAAGCAAGCAATTAAGATTGTTGAAATCGATTAAAGCAACTGAAAGCAGTTGTAATGAGTAAAATCGAAGGTTTTGAAGAAGTTTCTCAAAGGTCTTGCAAGAACTGTAGTCGTGTATATCTGTGACTGTGTGTGTGTGTGTATAACTTGGTAAATAAAACTAGTAAGACTATTGAAAATAACACAAATAAATCGATTTATTAGAAAAGTATCGGTAAGACTTTTTCAAAACAAATTCTCGGTAAGACTTTTAAAAGTCTTGCCGAGTTTTTATTAATATGTCTTGCCGAGATAAAAGATTTTCTAAAAATAAAACAGAAAGACTTTTAAAAAGACAACAAATAACCAGTAAGACTTTTGAAAAATAGTCTTTCCGATTTTGTAAAAATAAAAGTCTTTCTGTAATTTAATAAAATAAAATATAAATAAAAATATATGTATATAAAATATATATATATATATATATATATAAACAAATAAAAATATATAAATATTATTAATTGTTCTAAAATTCAAAATAAAATAAAGAAAATTTTATTCAAAATTTAGATTCATTAATAATAACATAATTAAATATTTACATATAGCTAAATTATTAAAGACACATAATAATTATTTATATTATTAACTGTTCTAATTAATTTAGAAATTAAAATAATTCAAACTTGAATTAATTTAATGAATATATTAATTAAATAATTAATAAAACAATTATTATTAATGTATAATAATAATTAGAAAATCATTTAATAATTTACATATTAATGCTTATGCATGCTTAAAATAAATATAAGTACTTACGTTATAATTGAAATAATTATCTATTAAGAGTATTAAATTATTCTCAAGATAATTTATCCAAGTATTCATAAGCCCTAGGATTTTGTTGATTTGAACTTCATAAATTCTTTAAATATTAATATTTAATATCTATGAATTCAAATCAACTCCTAGCGATCAAAAGTTTAGTCATTGTATAACATCCCTAATTCACTAACCAGCTTAGAAAAAGTGGATTCATCAAGTGGTTTTGTGAAGATTTCAGCTAATTGATCTTCCGTGGGTACAAAATGTAGCACCACAGTTCCGTTCATGACATGCTCTCTGATGAAACGATATCTAATGTCAATGTGTTTGGTTATAGAGTGTTGTATCGGATTGTTGGAGATGGCTATAGCACTTGTGCTATCGCAGAAAACTGGAATGAGGTTGAACTATGAAGAACTTAGGAAGTGTTGCATCTCTTATTACTCAGCAGCACCTTATTTCAGATATGGAGCATTTGGGTGTGGAGTTGTATATTGGAGAATCAGCTACAAGCCTAGCAAGTTTGAAGGTGGAGTGAAATCTAGTCTCAAGAGTTAAGGAAGCTCAGAAAAATGATACAAGGCTAGAAGCTATTAGATCGAATGTGGCAGATGGTAAGCAAACAGAGTTTCATGTTGATGATCATGGTGTGGTATGAATGAATAGTAGATTGTGTGTACCTTCAAACGTAGCGATTCGTGAAGCAGTTTTGACTGAGGCTCATAGTTCTTCATTCTCCATTCATCCAGGTTCTACTAGGATGTATAGAGATTTGAAGAACCACTTTTGGTGGAGTGGTATGAAACGGGACATAGCAGAGTTCGTAGGGAAATGTCTTACATGTCAACAAGTGAAGATTGAACACCAGAGATCTAGTGGACTATTCCGGTTTGGAAGATTGAACACCAGATATTCCGGTTTAGAAGTGGGAAAACATTACCATGGATTTCGTGACCGGTTTACCGCGGACCTTCAAGAAGAATGATGTTTTTTGGGTGGTAGTTGATAGACTTACAAAATCAGCTCATTTCTTACCTATTAGAGAGACTACTCATATTCATGATTTGATAGAGATATTTCAACGGGATATTGTTAGACTTCATGGTGTGCCTGTGTGGATAGTTTCAGACAGGGATACGAGGTTTACTTCGCGGTTTTCGAAGGGATTTCAGCAGGCTTGGGGTACGAGGCTTAATTATAGTACAACCTTTCACCCACAAACTGATGGACAATCAGAGAGGACTATTCAGACGTTGGAGGATATGTTGAGAGCTTGCCCTTTGGAGTGGTCTGGTGATTGGGACAAGTATCTGTACCTTGTGGAGTTTGCATACAATAATAGCTGGCAAGCGAGTATTGGCATGCCACCATTTGAGGCATTGTATGGTAGAAAATGTAGAGCACCGACTTGTTGGAATGAGGTTGGAGAGAGTGTCATTAAAGGGCCAGAGTTGGTTCGGGTAACTAACGAGAAGGTAGAACAGGCTAAAATTTTTTTAAAGGAAGCTCAATCGCGTCAAAAGAGCTATGCAGATCAAAAGAGAAAATTTGGTGGATTTGAGCCTGGTGATCATGTGTTTTTGAAGGTGTCCTTGGAAGGGTGTTAAACGTTTTGGTATGAAAGGAAAGCTTAGTCCAAGATATGTTGGTCCTTTTGATGTTATAGAGAGAGTAGGGGAAGTTGCTTATAGAGTAGCATTGCCACCACAGTTATCTCAGGTGCATAATGTGTTCCATGTGTCTCTTCTAAGAGGCTACAAGTATCAACCATTGCACGTAGTTCAATATCTGTTACATAAGATTAGGGAAGATCTTTCTTGTGAGGAAGAAGCTGAAATATTTTAGCTCGAGAGGAACGAATTATGAGGAAGAAAACTATTCCATTTGTTAAAGTTTTGTGGAAGAACCATTCTGAGAGAGAGGCTACTTGGGAGTTAGAAGAATCTATCTGTGAGAAATATCCACATTTATTTGATTCAGGTACGAGTTTTAGTTTCGTTAGATTCCGGGGACGGAATCCTTTTTAAGGGGGTATATATGTAATATTCGTATTATTTATTTAATTAATATTTTTATTAATTACAATTAGATTAGAATTAGTGAGATTATTTAATAATATTTATTTTAATAATATTTGACTTATAATAGAATTTGTTTTTAATAAAATTTGATTTAGAATAGAATTAGTAATTAGATTCGAAATAAGATTATTTGTATTTACGAGTCTATATATACATGTACAATCGGGGTCTTGTTTTATTAAAACCCTAAAAGACAATTTATTTGTGGAGGAGAGCCGCAACGAAAGAAGGGAAGAAAACAAGAGTCATACAAAAGATTTTCAAGACTTACGAATAGAGATAATACTCGGTAATTATTTGACCTGTTTCATTCACGTGAATTACAAGTACTTATAAGATTATTATTAGTGTTATAAGCTTAATGAATTATGTATACTAGTATGCACACTGTGAGTTGTTTTATCTAGTTTGGTTACTGATGATAGTTGGCCTACATGCTATAATAAATAATTATAGTTTATGTGATATGTCTTCGGCCATGTTGTCCCTGTACATGAGTTTTGTTATACATATTTGTTAGATTGCAGTTTAGGCATAAGTGTTAACATATTCATTTGATTAATTTAGTAATTCACTTGTGTAATTTATTAGTACTATAGTTATATTAATCAGAAGTGGTGAGTCACTGAATCATACTAGCAGTGAATGAATAAATGATATATAGTTAATCAGTATGTGCAACGCATAAGAGTATTAATTAATCAAGTATATATATATATATATATATATATATTAGTAATTGAGTATTAATTATAAATTATATTTTGTACTTAAATCGGGAGACGGGAGTTTAGCGGGTCATTTGCAGATATTGTTAGTGTTTGTGTTCTTTATATTCGAGGTACGGATTTCGTCCTCTTTCTCTTCAGCGCTACACTTTTTAGGATTAATTATATTTGATTCATTCCGTTAGTAAATCTACTCCTTCCATTATTATTCGTTTTAACTGTTTTGAATTTTTCAAAAATTATATATGTTATATATCTGCACAGAGTATTTGAAATATCCATTTCAGGTGATTTTAAAAATGGCGGAATTATTTTATTTGAACCCTTAGAGTGATATAGAGTATACCGATTTAACCAGCTATAGGGGTACTACAGCCATGTCATTGCGACACCAGTGGCATGACACTTCCGTGACAGTGTGATTGGTCACGGGATATCCTTCTGTTAGCTCAGGGGGCGAGCTTTGACCATTTTCATATTTGTTTGAGGATACGTGGGTGCACCCAGAGTCTGATTTGATTTGTGATTTGATATTTGACGGTGAAGTTGTATATGCCGTACACGTTGTCCGATTTGTTGCACGCATTTGGTACCCTATGATGTGTGTATCTGTTATTTGTTTTGTATCGGTATGAAATATCCTAACCCCTCGTTACTTCAGCCTTGTTTTAAAGATTAATGTTTATTTATAACTGTCAAACTATATATCTTGTTTCTGTTTTATAAACTGTATTTCAATCCGTACTGAGAATTTGGCTCATGCCGTATTCTTTCTTCTGGTAGGTACTTAGGGGGATCTTGGGATGTGTGATGGAGAGCTACTCTTCCTCCATTTATTAAGACAATTGAACTTCTCGGATTATTTTAGTCATTTTCATTATTAGAGATTTTAGATTTATTCACATTTATTATTTTTAATTATTTTGGAGGTTTTAATATTAATTTAGGAGAAATTGTTGGACCTATTTATTTATTATAAGGTGGATTTTAGTACTCTATATACAGATTTGTGGTTTGGAAGTAATCACTCATCTCATTTTGGGAAGGGGGTGTTATAGAGATGGCATCAGGGCCAGGTTCTTTCTTGTAGAAAACCTATTTAGGTTTGACCTGTGAGTTTGGGTAGACGCTAGGATGGGTACTCTGATTTAAATTTCATTCAGCTTTATTCTCTTCAAATTGATTCATAAATGCTTCCGCTTATTTATTCTTGTGATCTTCATTCGTGTCTTATCTTATATTGTAGATGCCTCCTAAAAACCATAATCAAACTAACGTGAATGTGAGTCCAGCTCAGTTAGCTCAAATGATATCTCAAGCAGTGACTCAGGCTATACAGCAAGCTTTTCCAAATCAGGGGAACCAAGGTAACCATAATGGTCAGGGAAACCAAGGCAACCAGAATGGCCAAGGAAATCAAGGAGATCAAGGGAATCAGGAAGGTCAAGGAAATCAGTTAGAGCATTTTGCATGGTTGGAGAGGTTCATTAAGAAGAAACCAGAATCTTTTCATTTAGCACCGACTCTTATTGAAGCTGAAAATTGGATTGTTCATCTTGAGAAGATATTTGATGCTTTGGGTTCTGATGACTCTCAGAAGGTGAAGTTGGTTGTGTATAATCTAGAAGGGGATGCTCAAAGGTGGTGGAGAGGAGTGAAAACTATTAAGGGTGATGAATTTATAGAGGCACTGACATGGCCAGTGTTTACAAAGTTGTTGTATGAGCAGTACTTTTAAAATGCTGACAGAGAAGTTTATTTGAGGGAATTTTATTCTATCATTCAGTATCATGATGAGACTATTACTGACTATATGGCGAGATTTATCAGGTTGGCTGGATTTGCTGGGACAATTGCAGGAAATGCTGCACAACAGGCAGAAAAGTTTAAATGGGGATTGAAACTTAACTTGAGGGGTCATATTGTCTCTCTCAAATTTCCAAGTGTTGCAGAGGTGGCTAATCCAGCTAAGGATATTGAGAAGGAATGCAATGATTTTAGAGCTCACAGGTTTCATAATGATCATAAAAGAGAAAGAGATGATCATGGTTCAGTGCAGGGTAAGCAATGAAATGGTGGACAGGGTAATCAGCAGGGACAGCGGCGTGGAAGGAATCAGTATAACAGGTCTCAGTCAACTTATGGTCAGAATCAGTATGGTGGTCAGAAGAATAATCAACAGTTTCAGCAATAGCCTAGATAGTGGCAGAACCGTCAACATGGGCAAGGCCATTATTCAGTGTATGGGGGAAACTCAAATATGATCCCAGTTACTCCTTGTGCTATATGTGGTGGACATCATCTGGGCAGGGCTTGTTATAGGCAGATTGGAGCATGTTTCTTGTGTGGTAGCATGGAGCATAGGGCAAAGGATTGTATAGTGTCACGTAATACTGGTGGTGGAGGAACTGGTAGTGGAGGTCAGCAGAACCAGAAGAATCCTTCAGGCAGAATGTTTGCATTAACTGCTAATCAGGCAGCAACTAACACAGGTACCATTTCTGGAACACTTCATGTGGGTACACGTGAAGCTTATGTGTTATTTGATATTTGTTCGACTCATTCTATTGTGTCCTTATCATTTGTTCGTTATCTTGGAATTTTACCTTCATAACTTGATCCTCGTATGTGTATTGCTACCCCAATGGGGAATTCTATTATTATTTCTGAGGAGTACAGAGGGTGTCCGATAGCTGTAGGAGATATGAATTGTAAGGTTAACTTGCTTTCGATATTGATGCATGACTTTGATATTATTCTGGGTATGGATTGGCTGAGTGAGCATCGTGCAACAATTGATTGTCCAGGGAAGTGTGTGATCTTTGGAGATGTGAATAAACCAAAATTTGTGTTTCAGGGGTCTCAACCAAAAGGAGTGGTTAAAATTATTTCAGCTCTAAAGGCAAATAGACTTTTGTCTAAGGGTTGTGATGGTTATCTTGTTGTTGTGAGGGATGCATCTAAGGATGAGCCTCGCATTGAGAATTATCCGGTTGTGACTGAGTATGTATATGTATTTCTAAAAGATCTAACTGATTTACCGCCACAAAGAAAAGTGGAGTTTACTATTGAGCTTGTTCCAGGTGCAGAGCCTATTTCTAAGGCACCGTACCGAATGGCACCGTTGGAGTTGCAGGAATTGAAAGAACAATTGCAAGACTTGTTGGATAAAGGATTTATCAGGCCGAGTGTATCTCCATGGGGTGCTCCAGTATTATTTGTGAAAAAGAAGGACGGGTCTATGAGATTGTGTATTGACTACAGGGAGTTGAATAAGGTGGCCATCAGAAACAGGTATCCTTTACTACGTATTGATGACTTGTTTGATCAGTTACAAGGGGCAAAGTATTTTTCCAAGATAGGTTTAAGATCGGGTTACCACCAGTTACGAGTAAGGGATGAAGATATTCCGAAGACAGCATTTCGCACTCGATATGGTCATTACGAGTTTCTTGTGATGTCCTTTCGGTTGACGAATGCACCAGTAGTATTTATGGATTTGATGAATCGGGTCTTTCATGATTACTTGGATAAGTTCGTTGTGGTTTTCATTGATGATATCTTAATATACTCTAGGAGTAAGGAAGAACATGAGGAGCATTTGCGCATTGTACTTGAAATCTTAAGGGAGAAGAAATTGTTTGTAAAATTTTCGATGTGTGAATTCTGGTTGGAGCAGGTTGCATTTTTGGGGCATATCGTGTCTAGTAAGGGGATTGAGTTGCGAAAGTCGAGGCTATCACAAATTGGCCGAGACCTAGCACTGTGACAGAGGTGAGGAGTTTCTTGGGTTTGGCAGGCTACTATAGGCGCTTCGTAGAGGGTTTCTCATCCATAGCTTTGCCATTGACTCAGCTGATGCGGAAGGGTATTAAGTTCGAGTGGAATGATGATCGTGAGCAGAGTTTCCAAGAGTTGAAGAAGAGGTTGATGTCAGCCCCTATACTTGTTTTACCATCAGGGAGTGGGGGATATCAAGTTTATAGTGATGCTTCTAAGAGAGGATTGGGGTGCGTTCTTATGCAACATGGGAAGGTGATTTCGTACGCCTCTAGGCAGCTTAAACCCTATGAGGTAAATTATCCTACCCATGACTTGGAGTTAGCAGCAGTGGTATTTGCCTTAAAAATTTGGAGGCATTATTTGTATGGAGAAAATTGTGACATATTCACTGACCACAAGAGTCTCAAATATATTTTTACACAAAAAGAGTTAAACATGACGCAAATGAAGTGGCTTGAACTTATTAAAGATTATGATGCTAAAATTCAGTACCATCCAGGAAAGGCGAATGTAGTGGTAGACGCTTTTAGTAGGAAGAACTTAGGAAGTGTTGCATCTCTTATTACTCAGCAGCACCTTATTTCAGATATAGAGTGTTTGGGTGTGGAGTTGTATATTAGAGAATCAGCTGCAATCCTAGCAAGTTTGAAGGTGGAGTCAAATCTAGTCTCAAGAGTTAAGGAAGCTCAGGAAAATGATACAAGGCTAGAAGTTATTAGATCGAATGTGGCAGATGGTAAGCAAACAGAGTTTCATGTTGATGATCATGGTGTGGTATGGATGAATAGATGTGTGTACCTTCAGACGTAGCGATTCGTGAAACAGTTTTGACTGAGGCTCATAGTTCTTCATTCTCCATTCATCCAGGTTCTACTAAGATGTATAGAGATTTGAAGAAGCACTTTTGGTGGAGTGGTATGAAACGGGACATAGCAGAGTTCGTGGGGAAATGTCTTACATGTTAACAAGTGAAGATTGAACATTAGAGATCTAGTGGACTACTACAGCAGTTGGATATTCCGGTTTGGAAGTTGGAAAACATTACCATGGATTTCGTGACCGGTTTACCGAGGACCTTCAAGAAGAATGATGATATTTGGGTGGTAGTTGATAGACTTACGAAATCAGCTCATTTCTTACCTATTAGAGAGACTACTCATATTCATGATTTGACAGAGATATTTCAACGGGATATTGTTAGACTTCATGGTGTGCCTGTGTGGATAGTTTCAGACAGGGATAAGAGGTTTACTTCGCGGTTTTCGAAGGGATTTCAGCAGGCTTGGGGTACGAGGCTTAATTATAGTACAACCTTTCACCCACAAACTGATGGACAATCAGAGAGGACTATTCAGACGTTGGAGGATATGTTGAGAGCTTGCGCTTTGGAGTGGTCTGGTGATTGGGACAAGTATCTGTACCTTGTGGAGTTTGCATACAATAATAGCTGGCAAGCGAGTATTGGCATGCCACCATTTGAGGCATTGTATGGTAGAAAATGTAGAGCACCGACTTGTTGGAATGTGGTTGGAGAGAGTGTCATTGAAGGGCCAGAGTTGGTTCGGGTAACTAACGAGAAGGTAGAACAGGCTAAATTTTTTTTAAAGGAAGCTCAATCGCGTCAAAAGAGCTATGCAGATCAAAAGAGAAAATTTGGTGGATTTGAGCCTGGTGATCATGTGTTTTTGAAGGTGTCCTTGGAAGGGTGTTAAACGTTTTGGTATGAAAGGAAAGCTTAGTCCAAGATATGTTGGTCCTTTTGATGTTATAGAGAGAGTAGGGGAAGTTGCTTATAGAGTAACATTGCCACCACAGTTATCTCAGGTGCATAATGTGTTCCATGTGTCTCTTCTAAGAGGCTACAAGTATCAACCATTGCACGTAGTTCAATATCTGTTACATAAGATTAGGGAAGATCTTTCTTGTGAGGAAGAAGCTGAAATATTTTAGCTCGAGAGGAACGAATTATGAAGAAGAAAACTATTCCATTTGTTAAAGTTTTGTGGAAGAACCATTCTGAGAGAGAGGCTACTTGGGAGTTAGAAGAATCTATCCATGAGAATTATCCACATTTATTTGATTCAGGTACGAGTTTTGGTTTCGTTAGATTCCGGGGACGGAATCCTTTTTAAGGGGGTATATATGTAATATTCGTATTATTTATTTAATTAATATTTTTATTAATTACAATTAGATTAGAATTAGTGAGATTATTTAATAATATTTTTTTTAATAATATTTGACTTATAATAGAATTTGTTTTTAATAAAATTTGATTTAGAATAGAATTAGTAATTACATTCGAAATAAAATTATTTGTATTTACGAGTCTATATATACATGTACAATCGGGGTCTTGTTTTACTAAAACCCTAAAAGACAATTTATTTGTGGAGTAGAGTCGCAACGAAAGAAGGGAAGAAAACAAGAGTCATACAAAAGATTTTCAAGACTTACGAATAGAGATAATACTCGGTAATTATTTGACCTGTTTCATTCAGGTGAATTACAAGTACTTATAAGATTATTATTAGTGTTATAAGCTTAATGAAGTATGTATACTAGTATGCACACTGCGAGTTGTTTTATCTAGTTTGGTTGCTGATGATAGTTGGCCTACATGCTATAATAAATAATTATAGTTTATGTGATATGTCTTCGGCCATGTTGTCCCTGTACATGAGTTTTGTTATACATATTTGTTAGATTGCAGTTTAGGCATAAGTGTTAACATATTCATTTGATTAATTTAGTAATTCACTTGTGTAATTTATTAATACTATAGCTATATTAATCATAAGTGGTGAGTCACTGAATCATACTAGCAGTGAATGAATAAATGATATATAGTTAATCAGTATGTGCAACACATAAGAGTATTAATTAATCAAGTATATATATATATATATATATTAGTAATTGAGTATTAATTATAAATTATATTTTGTACTTAGATCGGGAGACGGGAGTTTAGCGGGTCATTTGCAGATATTGTTAGTGTTTGTGTTCTTTATATTCGAGGTACGGATTTCGTCCTCTTTCTCTTCAGCGCTACACTTTTTAGGATTAATTATATTTCATTCGTTCCGTTAGTAAATCTACTCCTTCCATTATTATTCGTTTTAACTGTTTTGAATTTTTCAAAAATTATATATGTTATATATCTGCACAGAGTATTTAAAATATCCATTTCAGGTGATTTTAAAAATGGTGGAATTATTTTATTTGAACCCTTAGAGTGATATAGGGTATACCGATTTAACCAGCTGTAGGGGTACTACAGCCATGTCATTGCGACACCAGTGGCATGACACTTCCGTGACAGTGTGATTGGTCACGACATATCCTTCTGTTAGCTCAGGGGGCGAGCTTTGACCATTTTGATATTTGTTTGAGGATACGTGGGTGCACCCAGAGTCTGATTTGATTTGTGATTTGATATTTGACTATGACGTTGTATATGCCGTACACGTTGTCCAGTTTGTTACACGCATTATGTTAGTGGAGGTGCCCTAGAGGCAATACAATGTTTCTTTTAATAGACCTTTATGTCATTTGATTATTCAATAAACGTATTTATTATGACTTTAAATACTGCGATATATTTGTTAGCATAATAAATGTCCTTAGAATCATGATACACATTGTATAGTTTAGTACATGACTTGAACTTGAGATTATATAATAGATCATATTCTTAAATGTCCCTAGTGGAGTATTATTATTATAGGACAATAATAATACATAAATAGACTAGTATGTTGTTTGACTGATAACCACATCTCATTGGTTATAAGTATGGGGATACTAAAGTCAACACATAGGTACATGCAGGAGTACATGGTACTGGACAGACCCACAGTGAGATTCTTCATGTTTAATAAAGTCATAAAAAAGACTCGCAATGATAATGGTGTAATGATCCTCTGACTTGAGATCATTATATTTCTATACGAGGATTAATATACTTTGACTACATTAAAAGTTACCTTTGACCAGGTAATGATAAAAGTGGACATCGGGTATATCATGAGTCGTATGAGAAATATAAATGATAGATAAAGGATTTAACCCTCCTATAATTAGGAGAGATATTATTGGCCTCTTGATTGAGTGAGACTATAAAATGCATGGTCGTGCTCAAATAATTATTTGTTTTCATAGTCTACTCATGGATCAAGTAAACCCGGATTAAATATTGAAGAGGATGACTAAATACATGCCTCGAGTTTAATCTATAATATATATGGTTAAAGGGATTATATTACACGGAAACATTAATCACGAAAGGTTTTATCGAATCACGATTTAATTATTATTTAATTGGGTAGCAATGATGTATTACTAGATACCGCTCATTGTTTATAATTTTTTTGGAGAATAAAATTATTGCTAATTAAATAATAGCCTATAAGGTCACACACATAGAGCACTTCAAGGAATAGTTAATTTAAATTATAGATTTAAATTAATTGATGCTTATTTAAATTTTATTATATTAATTAAGTGAGACTTAATTAATTGAAATAATATAATTCGAATTTGAATTCTGCCCTTAATAATTAAGTATGACTTAGTTATTAATTAAATAATAGAAATTCGGTTTTTATTATTTAATCCTAAACCTACATGGGTTAGGCTTTGCTGTTATGGGTTGCTGATTGGGCCTCTTAACCAGCATTATAAATAGATAATGATAGGGTTAAGAGGGATGACGTTTTGAAAAAAAAAACCTAAAGGCAGCATCAGCAAGGAGGCAGAAAGAACAAAATTCGAAATCATCAAAGGAGGCTAGTACATCCATTCCGTAATCAAGATCGTGAGACGTTCTTGAAGGTGCTCGTGTGGATACCATAGAGGTGTTTTCGAGAAGAAGACACAAGTCGTGAAAGCTAGGATCTCCGTTGAGTTCGTAGAAGTCAAGACCAAGAAAAGGTATGATTCCGTTTCACAATAATCAGTCCGAACTTATACATGATCCTGCGTTTAGGGTTCCGAATTTTTGTTATATTTACGTTTAATCCGCTGCGTTTTATGCCTCGGAACCCAAGACATTAGGTACCTTATGATGTGTGTATCTGTTATCTGTTTTGTATCGGTATGAAATATCAGAACCCATCGTTGTTTCAGCCTTGTTTTAAAGATTAATGTTTATTTATAACTGTCAAACTATATATCTTTTTTCTGGTTTATAAAGTGTATTCCAATCCGTACTAGTCATTTGGCGCATGTTGTATTCTTTCTTCTGACAAGTACTTAGGGGGATCTTGGGTTGTGTGATGGAGAGCTACCCTTACTTCATTTATTAGGACATTTGAACTTCTCGAATTATTTTAGTCATTTTCATTATTAGAGATTTTAGATTTATTCACATTTATTATTTTGAATTATTTTGGAGGTTTTAATATTAATTTGGGAGACATTGTTGGACCTATTTATTTATTATAAGGTAGATTTTAATACTCTATATACAGGTTTGTGGTTTGGAAGTAATTCCTCATCTCATTTTGGGAAAGGGGTTTTACAATCCTGCATCCAGCATAATCTGAATCTGTATAGCCTATTAGTTCAAAACCTGTATATTTAGGGTACCAAATTCCAAGATTTGGTGTACCCCTCCATAAATCTAAAAATTTGTTTAACGACTATAAGATGATATTCTCTAGGATCAGATTGAAACTGTGCACATAAGCATGTTGCAAACATTATGTCAGGTGTATTGTAGTTAGATATAATAATGATCCTATCATACATCTATAGCTTGTGATATCAACCTTTTTACCAGTTTCATTTTTGTCAAGCTTTGTGGTTGTTGGCATTGGGGGTTTTTCCGGTGAGGAGTCTTCTAGACTGTATTTTCACAGAAGATCCCTTAAGTACTTTGATTGGCAAATAAAAATTTCATCTTACTCTTGCAAGGAAGAATGACAGCTCACCCATCACGCTCATTTCATACCTACTCTGCATTAACTTAGCAAATCTCTTGCACAAGTTTTCGTTAGTAGAACCAAATATAATATCATCAACATAAACTTGGACAAATATCATATCTTTATCATGCAATTTATAAAAGAGAGTTTTATCTATGACACCTCTAATGAAACCACTTTCAAGTAAAAACTCATAGAGAGTGTCATACCATGTCCTCGGTACTTTCTTGAGTCCATAGAGAGCTTTGAATAGAAAATATACAAAATCAGCAAACTCTAGATTTTCAAAGCCAAGAGGTTGTTCCACAAATACTTCATATTATAACTCTCCATTCAGAAAGGCACTATTCACATTCATTTGATAAACTTTGAAATTGGAATGTGTTGTGAATGCTAGAAATATTCTGATGGCTTCAAGTCTTGTAACTGGTGCTTAGGTCTCGTCATAATCAATTCCCTCTTCCCGGGAGTAATCCTTAGCCACCAATCTGTCTTTTTTCCATGTAACAATGCCATCACCGTCTAATTTGTTCCTGTATACCCATTTGGTACCAATCACAGATCTATCTTTTAGCTTGGGTACTAGTGTTCATACTTCTTATCTCTCAAACTGATTGAGTTCTTCTTGCATGGAAAGAACCCAATCTGGATCAGTTAGTGCATCTTCAATCTTCTTTGGTTCTTCTTGAGATAGAAAAAATGAAAATAAACATTCATATAAGTTGCACTTCTAGTTCTAACTCTAACATCTGGATCACATATGATCAATTCAAAAGAATGATCTCTGCTCCATATCCTTTCCCTTGGTAGGTTTGATCGTCATGATTCGCCTCGATATTCATTGTGATGCTGTGTTCTACCAGTAGATCCATCATCTCCCCCTGCGTTGCTGCCAGGATGACTTGTTGATCCACCACTGGTATTAGTAGTATCTCCAGTGTTACCATTGTTTCCACCACTAATACCTGGATCAGTATCATCATTATTTTCATGTCCTGTTGTAACCTCAGGTTCTTCTTCGTCATTGGAATGTAAGTCAAGATAATTATCAAATTTTAATGACTCAGAAGGATCTTAATTTTGGATAATTGGGAGTTAAGTGTCATCAAAAGTTATGTTGACACTTTCTTTTACTTGGTGTTGATTAATTATGTACACCCTATATGCTCTTCCTGAATAACCGATAAAAATAGCTTTGTATGTCTTGGCCTCGAACTTGCCACGATGTTCATCTCCATCTTTCAGCATATAACATTTGGCTCCAAATACATGAAAGTACTTGAGTGTTGGTTTCTTGTCATCCTATAATTCATAGGGAGTCTTCATATGATCTTTATTGATTAGAGTTCAATTCTGGGTATAACATGTTGTATTTACCGCTTCGGCCCAGAAATAGATAGGTAACCTTGATTCACTTAACATTGTTCTTGCAGCTTCAATCAGGGTTCGATTCTTCCTTTCTACAACTCCATTCTGTTGTGGAGTCCTTGGTGCTGAGTATTGTCTTGTTATCCCCTTGTCTAAGAAAAAGTCATTCAGAACTTCATTCTTGAATTTTGTTCCATTGTCTGACCTGATTGCCCGGACAACTAACTTTAAATATAGCTCAATTAGCTTTACATGATCAATCACCAATTGTAGAGTTGCATCCTTAAAGTTCAAGAATAAAAACCATGTATATTTTGTGAAGTCATCTACAATCACTAAGGCATATCATTTCCTTGACATTGACATAATATTAACTAGACCAAATAAATCCATATGTAATAGTTGAAGTAGTTCAGTAATGTTCGTAATGTATGTGCCTTTGTGAGTTGCCTCACACAATCCTTCTTGTATAAATTCCATTTTAGAGGAAGTCCTCTCACCAAATCCCTTTTGACTAGAGAGTTTATTGTTTCGAAATTTAGGTGTGAGAGTTTCTTGTGTCATAGCCAGCTTTCTTCTGATGAAGCCTTTGAGTAGAAACAGTTTGCTTCATCTTCAGTTCCTGAGTTGAGATCGGCTACGTACAAGTTTCCTTTCCTTACTCCACGTAAGGCCAGTTTATCATCTTTAGAATGAACTATTAAACACTTTTCCTTGATAAAGTTTACTTTGTATCCTTTATCACATAAGTGACTGACACTGAGTAGAATGTGCTTAAGTCCTTCCACTAAAGAGATATTTTCAATGATAACATTCCCAACACTTAACTTGTCATATCCCGTAGTCATTCCTTTGTTGTTATCTCCCAAGGTGATGATTGAGCCAACTCTTTCAACCACGTCTGATAGCATGGCTCTATATCCGGTCATATGCCTTGAAAATCCGTTGTCCAGGATCCATACCACCCGGTTTATCTGTTTAACTCCCTGCAAATATCAAACGGATTAAATCGTCTTCGGAGCCCAAAATTGATTGGGCCCGACATACTTAAAGAATTGACCTTTCTCAGCTTTGACAAAAAGATCCTTTTCGAACAACAGCAACATGAACCTTGACTGTACTTACATTCCTATAAACAGTCTTAATAACTTTCTGTTTAGACTTAGGAATATATGTTTCCTTCTTGACAGGTAAAGGAATCGCAGTCTTGGATTTCATAAATTTATTATTGATGTGTTGTCTAGGTGTCATGTTATTTTTCTTAGTAAACATGATTTTGAAATAAGCAGTCATAAAATTAAAAGCACATAACATACAATATACAATACCACATAGTTTATGGCATACATCAATAATAGGCATGTTATTCACAGTAGTAGGTGTCTTAACAGATCCTACTTTAACTTTATCAACAGTTTTAAAGTTCTCAGTAGAATGATATATGTTGTTATTATCCCTATTATTGACAAACCTATTAGGTCTATTCAATTTATTCTTTAAGTGTTTAGCACCTATACCAGGATTAGGGGAATCAGAAGTTCCCACATATTTCACTAGTGTCTTGGGTGCCCTTCTCTCATCTTGGACATTAACTCATTGTATGTCCCTACTTGTTCCTCTCTTTCCTTTTCTTTCTCAAGGTCCTCTAACTTCATTTTATAAGAAATTAATAAAGTGCTCTCAAGGATTGGTTCTGCTATAGGGGTTATGAAAAGAGATTTAGGTGTGTCTTTAACAACATGTGGGATACATCTTTCTTCAGCACTTTTTCTAAATGGGGTTATGTTGGTTGACTTTCCTAAAGATTGATTGTACTCAAAGCCTATTCCAACTTTACATTTTATTTCTTGTTGGTCAATTAGGTCTTTTACAATATAAGAGGAATTCTTATAGGCTAGACACTTCTTCTGTTTCTCCACTATCTGATTTCTGAGATAGGCTTCAACTTTAACATAACAGCTGACTCTATTGACTTGAAAAGCTAAATCCTCAGTCAACTTATCATTTCTGTTTTTTAACCATTTTAAAACATCATTCTCATCAGTTAAAACTTTGTTTTTGAGAATTTCTTAACTCTATCTCTTGTATCATCTACTTCTTTACCTAGCAATTTAAACATTTTAGGGCATGAAGGATCTACCTCTTTTCCTCCTTGATGGGTTGGACACAGTGATTCTTCTGATCAAGCCATAAGAGCAAGATTTCCCATCTCTTCCTCATCATCGTTGTCTGAATCATCTCATCTTTTGCCCTCTGCTAGATAAGACTTTACCTGATACTTTTTCATAAGTACATCATACTTTTTCTTGAACTTTTCATAAAACTCTCTCTTCTTCCCTTGCTTAGGCATCTTGCATTCAGTTGCAAAGTGGCCTTGCAGTTGAAGCAATGAAACTTGCTTCTATCAACTAAGCCAGTCTTGTAGCCGCTTTTTGACACAGCTGTCGAAGAACCACCTTTTTGGAACCCTCCAAATTTTGGTTTAACTCTGAAGGAGGATTTTCTTCGGAATCTCATGTTGGTAAAACTCCTGGCAACCATAGATAGAGATTCATCGTCTAGCTGATCCAGTTCTTCCAAAGAGTATAATTCACCATATTCTTATCTGTCTGAAATATGTCCAAATTCTAGAACCACATACTCCATTGAATTATTTGAAAGTACAGCAGCATTCACTTTCATATTCTCTGTTGCTTCCACTATCAGTGCTTTGGAGGAACTCAGAACCTTACATCTGCCATATGTTTCTCTTGTCTGGATCTTCTCCAATTCATAGGTCTTCAAAACTCCGTAGAGTCTTTCTAGGGTTACCTCTTTCATGTCCCTAGACTCCCGGATGGATGCGATCCTATGTTCCAGATGCTCATGTAAGGTTAATAAAAACTTCGCGTTGACCTCCTGATTCTGGTAATATTTCCCATTGAGATTGAGCTCGTTTATTAGCTTATTTAATCTCTGAAACACCTCAGAGATACCCTCACCAGGGTTGGATCTAAATTGCTCGTATTGGGAGGTCATGATCTATAGTCTATTCTCTCTGACTTCTTCAGTCCATTCGTTTATTATCTTTATTGTATCCCAGATTTGTTTGGCATTTTTACAATTGACCACGTGATTGTACATGACGTAGTCTAGGGATTCTATCAATATGAGTTTGAGATTGTTATCCAGGGATACAGCTTCCTTCTCTTCATTTGTGTAGTCAGCCAGACATTTTGGTAACTATCTATGAGGAATTACGACCCCATCTACCTCGTGCTCGAGAATAATTGTTATTGGAGGTTCAATGTCGTTGGCCAAAATTAATGCATACTTAGGATTGACAATTTCAATGAATAGTAGCATTTTATACTTCCACAAATTATAGTGATCTTTATCAAATTGTAGAATTTTAATGATCGTCACTTTTTGTGTACTTATCTTTAAATAAGATTAAAAATTAAATGTTTTAAAAAATAATTTTTGACTTAAAATAATTTCTGATCAAAAATAATTTTTTGGTAAAAATTATTTCGAATAAAAAAAATTCGAATAAAAAATAATTTTTGAGATCTCAATGAGTTGCGGAATATTTGGTTCCGATCTAATATTAAAAATATCAACCAACTCTGATGTCAATTGTTGGTCCCTGATATTGTAGAAGGGGGGTTGGATACAATATTAATATTTAATCGCGGAATATTGGATTTAAAATATTATTTAAATTTCTCCCGAAATATTAATTATTATGAAATACTGTTCAAGTAGAAGATATGATTTTTAACTTAAGAAGTATTACAAAATTAATATGATGAAAGTTTATATAATTGATAAAATATTCTAGAACGATTTTGACATGAATTGTTTTTGTTTAACAATTATATTTCAAACCAGCACATAAAGTCTATGAATATTATAATGCAGACAAATTACTGAATTTGAATGTTTTCAACAA
Organism: Oenanthe sinensis; assembly: GCA_028671895.1. Classification (NCBI taxonomy): domain Eukaryota; kingdom Viridiplantae; phylum Streptophyta; class Magnoliopsida; order Apiales; family Apiaceae; genus Oenanthe; species Oenanthe sinensis. The sequence continues at coordinate 28,634,876 of CM053806.1, forward strand.
TGTAAATAATGAAGACAAGAACCTCATATTTATAAAGGTTGAAGCTAGCAAGACTTTTGAATAAAACTTATTTAAAATATCAAAAGACTTTATAAATTAGCCTTCAAGACTTTTGAAATAAGCTCGACAAGACTTTTTAAACTCGGTAAGACTTTTGGAATAGTCGGTGAGACTTTTGAAAAAGTCTTTAATAAAATTTCGGTAAGACTTTTGAATATCAAACTGCTCGGTAAGACTTTTAATAAGTCTTGTTGAATTAATTCGGTAAGACTTATTTATAAGTCTTATTGAATTAATTCGGTAAGACTTTTTATAAAGTCCTAATTGAATATTTCAGTAAGACTTTTGAATAGTCTTAATGAACCAATTTGGTAAGACTTTTTTAAATGGTGCAGCAAGATTTTCTTTAAATTATAAATAAAATGTCATTTTTAACTTAATTAATTCCACCAATTTTATTTAATTAATTTATAAATTAAATCAATTCAAGATGAATTAATTTAAGTAGATAAATTAAATAATTAATTAGCTTTGATAGTATAATTAATTTAGTTTCTTCACTGCACAACCACTGTAGATTTGATTTGAGTCTTCTTGTTTTTATTGTCTTCTGTCTGAAAATCACTTGAGCTAGATGATATATATTTAATAAATTAGTTGACACACAAATGTAATGTATGGTTCGTTTGTGCCATAATAACATAAATATTCTTCACCTTTTAACTTTAGAAGTTGTGATCTTCTGTCTTGTTCTCGCTTCTAGTTTTGTCTCTAATATTTCTTTTCTTGGAATCATTTTGTAGTAGCCACTTGGAATCTTCTTTGTCTTCGGAACTCTTCTGAAATACTACTTCTTTATTTTTCACCGACGCTTGAACAGATTAATGAACTTCTTCCGGTGAAAAGTAGCAACCTCATAAAAAATACTTCTGACAATCTGATTCTTTATGTCAAGTTTACTTTATTCGTTCTGATTCACGTTATCATAATTATTATTTACTACTTTTTCTTATCTGAGTTGAGTTTTCATCTAATTATTACAAATAGACCTAGTCATATGCCTTTCACCGAGGCATTCTGTAACCCTGGTGGAGTGATGTACATGTCAAGGGCAAACAAAGTAGCTCACTTTATGAATCCTCAACATCTCAACCAAGGAAACAGAAGCCAAATTGTCAGCCTAATTGATTTAATAAAAAATAAGCAGGTCAAACAAGAAGATGATGTAATAGTTCTGAAGAGGTTGGAGGAAATCGTTAGCAATGAAATGTCAAACTTTGCCACTCAGGAGTTAAAGAAAAAGAAAGATGATGAAGACAGAGATGAAAAGAAGAAAGATGAAAAGGCTGATTCCAAGAATGATAAGGGAGGAAAGAAAGAAGATAAGAAGAAGGAAAGTGATGACAAGAAAAGGAGAGATGACTCTGTCAAAGAAAAGAAATATGAGAGGAAGAAACCAACTAAGCAGCAATTTGTTGGTGATCATGCTAGTACACCTACCAAAACTCAGGGTACTAATGTGGCTTCAACAGTTTCTAAAACCGCAGAAATTCCCGAATTCAAATCACCAAAAAGACATCTTGTCAAGGTGACTGCAAATGGAATAATAAGGAGGGAAATCAAAGGAAGCATCTTCAAGAGTCTAAAACCTTGCAAAAGAGTTCAAGTAAATGAAGCCATCAAAATGAAAGTCAAGCATTCTGATAGTACTTCACTAGTCAGATGTCCCAAATGGAGAAAACAGATTATTATTCCTAACAAAGGTCTACCAGTACAGACAATCCAAGAGGTAGTCAAGCAAAACAAGTTATATATTAAGCAATGGATAGCTAACAGGATCTGCAAAGTGGATGATAGAGATAGAAGAATGTTTGTAACCACAGTTGATGGAGAAGAAAGACCTTTCTACCATGATCAGGCAGACACAACAACCCATGATATCAAGAGAGTAATCAGCCTCTTTGATAAGTCCTATATGGTAAACAAATTAAAAATGGTTGAAGTGGTTGAGTACTTGGAAAGAAAATATCAAAAGAAGGTGGACAAGGGTCAAATACCTGGAAGAAATGACTAGAAAGAAACTCAAAGAGAATGAAGAGTTGGAAATAATGGATGCAAAGTTAAGAAGATTTGGAAAGTGCAGAGTTTTCAAGGATCCTGAAGGATTGAGCTCAAACTCAGAAATGGTATCACATTCAAGATCAGACTCAAGTTTGTTAGTGATTATCCAATTCAATCTCTCAAGATTGCTACTGATATGCTAAAAGATGCAATTCTAGTTGAAGAGATCATGGCCAGATTAGAAATTCTCAATGCAAGAGATAAATAAAAGGGAAGATAAAGAAAAGAAAGCAAGATATGATCTTTTCATGCAACAATAGCAACAACTTCAACAACAACAAAATGGGTAGGCTTGATATATTATATTAATTTATAAAAATGACTTTTCCCAAATTGGGAGAGATTGTTGGACCAAATTAAGGCTACTCTATGTAATTACTTGTCTTGTTATAACATCTTAGAACTTCTGCATTGGGATGGTGACTTAGTAATTTCAATGTAATCTTTGCCGATAGAAGTATGTTCAAATTGTAAATCAAAATTTGTAATTAAAGTCAAAGAATAAAGTCTGATAAAAGATTCAGAGTGAATCATGCATCAAGACACTAAAGACTTGATCAATAATAAGGATTGTAGTGTAAAAATTCTCTAAGGCAAAGAACTATTTGAGAAGTCAACCTAGTAGAGAAGTCAGGATGCTAAAGCTGGTTCGAGAAGTCTTAAAAATCTAAATTGGCTGAGTATTCGATTGAAGGGTGATTAATCGAGAAGTCAAGATGTTGAAGCCATTTGAGAAGTAAGAAATGTAGATGATTCGAGAAGTCCTGTTGATCAAATCGAGAAGTTAGCCAAGGAGAAATCGAGAAGTGATAAGGCTGAACCAATCGAGAAGTCTGAGTTTCAAGTATCCATTCGAGAAGTCTAGTCTAATCGAGAAGTCATCCAATGAAGTATGCAATCGAGAAGTTTAGTCTAATCGAGAAGTCATCAAATGAAGTATGAAATCGAGAAGTCTAGTCATTCAAGAAGTAAGTCATTCAAGGACTAATCAGGAAGTATCATGTACCTAATCGAGAATTCGATCACCATGACTTCTTGAAGAAAAATCAACAGAGTATTCGATTGCTTCAAAAAGCTAATTTCAAGGAAATTTACAGTAGAACAAGACAAATATTTTAAAGCTCTGTTATTTCAGGATTAGTCAAACCTGTGAAGAAAGAGACAAGTCTGTAATGCAGCTTGGAAGAAGGACAAGGCAAAGACAGTAGTGATAAGACAGAATGATAAAAAATTGTCACATGATAGACTTAGCTAGAAATGGATAGTATAAAATGTAAAGCCTAATTTGTCTATTTCTAGTTATAGCACTAGTCTGCAAAAGCATGTGAAACAAGACATGTTGTCTATATAGAGAAGTCATGGCTTTGCAGATTAGATATCAAGTTGAATATTATCTAGTGTATTCACACGTTGTATCTTCCAAGAACAAGAAGCTGAGATTGAAGTCAAGAATCTCATATTGTAGCAAACTCATTCTAATATAATTAGATTGAAAGTTTTATTTAATATTAGGAATAATATTAGTGAGTTATTATTGATTTATTAGTTATACTTATTTTATTATTAGAATATTTTAGAAGATATTATTAGCAATAAGAGAAAAAAAGAGAAAAAGAATAGAAAAACAAAAAAAAAGTTTTAGGGTTTGGGAAAAGAGAAGTTACGTTACTTTTGAAAGACAGAGAGAGAAGGAGAAAAAGTGATAGAAGAGTTGGCCAACCATGTAGAGAGAGAGAGAGAGAGGGAGGGAGGAAGAAAGAGAAAATGAGAAGAAGAAAGGGCTCAAAAGGATGGTTCATGGTATTGAATTAGGTTTTAGGTGATGGGGACATCTATATTTTTGATAATCATTCTCACATCTTTGATTTTTAAGGTACGGATACATTCTACACACTCTATTTGTTATCGTATCGTTAATGTACGGATATTTTTGTTATATTCTCTATCTTGTTATGACTCTACCAAATTCGTTTGTTTGATCTTTTGATAATCTGATTTCTTGTTAAATTCGTATCTGATTCATTATTTATCGGATTGTTATGATTTTATTGTGTCCGGAAAGATATTTTGATTATCAACAACTTTTGTTCTTTAGGTTTTCTGAAATTTGTTTCGTAACTATGTTGAAATCTGCCTTTTATGCAATTTGATGTGTTAATTCAAGTTTATATGATGTAACTTCATAAATTCATAATAAACTGAGAATTCATCCAAAAATTATGTGTAATGTCATTCTGAAAACGTTTCGAGGTCTGCGTTCTTTGTTTTCATTTCGCTGACAAATTATGTGATTTCGGTATCTCAAATATCGAAATATTACTGTGATCATAGCCTGATTCTATTATGGCAGTCTGCATTTTTATTGTTTCTGAATTCGTTACTTCTCCGTTTTTGACGAGTCTTACCATTCTGTAAAGATCTCGGAATCCTCTTCGAGTTTCATGTTTTAACTTTTTCATTTGAAGTCATTCTGATAGAGTAAATTGCTACTTTTTAGGACTGTTTAGTTCTGATTTTAATAATTTGAATAAGATATTTTCGCTCTTTTTGTGATATATGTACGACTTGGGAGACATTGTAAGACTCCGTCATGAGTGGAGAGAATCTCGTGCTTGGCACCACCTATACGGTGTATTTAAATAGTATGGGCGTGTCGTCAGAGTTATGGGACACGTTGAGTCATGACTACTTTGTATGTGTGTTTTGGTCATTTGGGTAGCATGTGTTTTGTATCATGCAAGCCCTTGTAAGATTTTGGGTAGGATTTGATTTGTTCTATGGAATCCCCTGTAAGTTTTGATGACTACATATTCTAGAGAACTAAAATGTAGGACATCCTGTAAGTGTATGATTGTCTACCATATCAGTAAGTATATTGACTTTCAGCTAAATGATTTGAGTATAATTTGTAAGTGATAAGAATATATGGTGTAAGTATAAGTTTATTTTTATCAGAATTCAAGTGTATATGTTAATATTGTTCATTTAAGAATCCTTGAATTTTTTCTTCTCCTATTGTTGTTATTACTCATTGTCTCAACATTCAGTTTATATTCATATTGTCATCATTTAACCTTTGTTCACCTTGTTCATTTTTTTTATATCCATATGTCGGTCTATGTTTCTTTGATTTCCCCCGGCAGGTTAGGTGGGCTACTTTGTGGACAAAGTGCGAGTTGCGAAATTTGGAGACTTTAGTTATATTTTTAATTTATATATTGTAAGATACTGGATATTGAGTTGTTAGTAACTTTTTATTGGATTTTTTGAGCATTTTATTTAAGTGAATAATTTCGGGATTTTAAAACAATATTGCCTTTACACAATTTGAAACTTTATTATTGCATATACCGGAAGCCCTAAAATGTAGGTACACAAAGTGCATTTTTCTCTTATATTTTATACAATATATTATTATTGTTCGAAATTAAAATATTTTTGAGCGTTTAATACGTTGACCACCCAACAAGTAAATAATTAGTTCATACTTTGCATGAGTTCGGTAAACTAGTTACTCCCTCTTTCCCAAAGACTTTCTTCACATACTTTGAATCGTAAAAAACACATACTTGTATATAGACCTGACAAATTGGGTCTGGAACCGAAGAACCGACCCGAAATGTTGGGAACCGAATCCGATTTTGTATCCGAATTTGATAATCCGAAAGTGTAACCGAATCCAAAATAATCCGATCTGATCCGATATCGGTTCAATATAATCAAATCCGAAAATGATCCGAAAACCGATTCGATCCGATCCGAAAATGATCCGGAACCGGAATTTTAATCGAAAATAATCCGAAATAACAGATCCAATAATGACCCTAAATCGATCAAATCCTAACTAAAAATTATACAAACTAAATATGGCTCAAACTAAATTATAGAATTTAAGTGTATTTCATACATACAATCTTATGATTCGTTACGTTCATATATATATATATTATACACTTATACATAATTCATACATATAATACATGTGTTCGTAAAATAAAATATTAAATATTAAGAATATCATTTATTTTGAATTTGCTAGAAAGTAAAGAAAAGTGAATATAAATTTATATTTTAATAAGAAATAAATATTGTATATTATATATGTACATATAAAATTTATTTTTATTTTTATTTGGACATCGAGATTTTTTTTTAATATTGTTATATTATAGAATTTAGGGAACATATCTTTTATCATATTGACCAAAGTCTGAAATGAAGAAATATATTACTTAATCAAGATAATTATTTTGTTCAGTATTATTTTATCAAATTTTAACTATAATTTGTCAAACTAACTTAATGATCTTTATTTAAATTCAACGATAATTCAAATTAATTTAATATTAATCCGAACTTAACTTTTAAATCCAAACAAAATCTAATTTAAAATAAGAAATCCTAAAATATCCGAACCAAATTTAATCCGATTTTTATCCGAATTTTAATCCGATTTTGACCCAAACCGAAATCGGACCGATCCGAACCGAAACTGATTCAATTTATGGAAAACCGAAACTGGATCCGAACCGAATCTCATCTGATCCGATCCGAACCGAATAAAAATATATTATAACCGAAAAATAATCCAATCCGAAATTAATCCGACCCGAAACCGAACCGTTTACCCGAATTGCCAGGTCTACTTGTATATACATTTTTTTTAATTTCCTTTTTTTGAATAATAATTTAAATATTATATTTTTATGCGGAAAAAAAATTAAAATAATATATAAAAGAAGACTTTCTTTTTACCTCAAATTAAGTGCAAATTGTCAAAAATAGACTTATTTTGAGATATGGAGAGTAGTATTAGTACAGGAAAGCGCACGTGTCAGGTGGCCAATTTACCAGCACAATAAAGGATTTCCATCTAATGAGCAAGGCCAACAATAACATTGGACTAAATAATATAAGTAGCTTACCATCAAACTAAAATTAGCGTTTTGAATCAAATATTGGAATATTAGCTATAGCTGGTTCAGTATTTTATATATATATATTGCACCATCCATTCTTTGTATGGCTGCAAATTTTCAAGACAATACTCCGTCACTCTGTATTCCACTCTCCGTTTTAGAAACCAGACACTTAGGAAAGACCCTGGTATGCAATTGCAGCTCATAGTGACTCTTCATCCCACCATTTACTCAATCATCCAGAGCAGCATTCAAGTTCTAAAGTGCTGTTCTTGTGCCTTTTCACTAAAAACACTGGATAACTTTATATCAGTTGCATTTTACCACAAAAAATAATTATTCCGATAAACTTCACTAATAATATACTTTATTGCAGGAGATGGTCTGATCACCATAAGTCAAGCCAGATAAAGGACTCGGCAGATCAATTGGTAGACCAGAGCGTCTCCCCATGCAAGGTAAAATTTATGTAAAGACTAACCAACCACAATATACCTGATTATGACAACTTTCAAGACGTTGCAACTTCGTTCCACAATTTCTTTCTGGCAAATAGCACTCTTTCTTCCATTGTGGAGAGAGCATCAGCCCTTGGTTCTACTTCTAGAAACCATCCATCCCATCTCAAGGCACTTAAAAATATCTTTACATGGTTTATTACAGAGGGTGTATCTCTTATGATGACAAATCCATCAGGCCGTAGGATGCGATCCATTTCAATCAGTAGATCTTCTGTGCTACAACCATTATCCTCAATTTCTGAGAGAACCGTCCAAGCATGAAGCAAATCATACGTGCGAGGGTATGTAGAGAATGACTCACACCTGAGATATAAGAAGAGCATTGGAAGACAATCAAGAAGTAGAATTTATGTAGGGCAAATATACCAACTTCAAAATGACATGACTACGTGCCCCTGCAACATTTCGAAAAATGTTTGACTTCAGCCATATTTTGCAAAAGTAAATCAGATTGGGTGCGGATAAAAAAGGCACAAGTTAGGGATCAATTTACTCAGTCAAATGTTTTCTTCCTAAACACGATTTTTTATTTTTTTTAGAAGGGCTACTTTTTTAGATATGCCAGGAAAAAGGTGCTAATTTTTTAAAATGGTGAAGACTAGCAAGAGAAGACCTGGGTCTTCTGCCAAAATTATAATTGTCAGATGACAAGAAAGTGATACATATTTAGAAGTAGTCAGTAGTCACATTTAAAAAGATAGGAAGATGAGAAGCCCACGTGTAAATTGTAATTAGGGATGGGCTGAACTCAAGTAACATATAAACTTAGATTATTAAATGCAGACCAGTCATGTACTGTTCCAATTAAGCCACGGTCATAAATGATCTTCAATCGAGAAGACTTGTTGGTTGGAGCAACATTCATCACCCACACATCCATATCTTTGAAAGCAGCAGAAAATCCACCTAAATTTGAGTTCATATCCATGACATTCCGAATGGAGCTTCTCTGTGTAACAGACTTCATCTGCTTCCAGTACTCAACAACCCTTGAACCCCAAATACTCTGCAAAACATGAAGACTCTAGTCATAGAGACATTTTTCTTCCAAAAGGGAATTTATTGGAATATATGAAAGGTACATTGGAAAAATCTTTTTCTGTAATGCAAGTACTTACGGTGTCTTTCTGGAATTCATCTGGACTCACACCAATTTCTTCAAGTCGGGGGGATGCTGTTAAAAGTCTTAGTGGCCATGGTTCTAATCCAGACCCCTTTTTCTTGTGCATCTCTGTTTTTACAACTCATATAGTATAATATTATATGAGAATAAAATTATGATGACACGATAAAGTGTGAAGGATGAGGCTTGGAAAAAAACGACTACATTAACATTAATCAGAATCACCAAATACCCTAGTATAGAACACAATCAGGCATTTCTACTAATCACCGTATCTGGCCATCAGCTTGTTACTCTTCAAAAAAATAATATTTGAAACAAAGTTTTGAACTCTCTGTAAAGGACTAGATATTCCTATTCTTTCACAGCATGTTTAATGCCCTTATTACAGATTCTCATATACTATGCAAGCAAGGAAACATGTTGATTGAAAGCTGAATAACAAGTCTTACAACCATTATAAGCACAAAGAATTTAGTTATTAAAATCTTTTACTTATCTAGCGTACCATTCTTGCAAAAAAGTGTGTGGCACCTAAGAGGCTGAACAAACATTTTGGGGCCAAGGTTAAAAAGGCCACAGTGCTGGCAACCTAAAATAAAATTATTTTTTATAAATTTTAAATTAGTATATGTGCAAAGAATCATCTCCAGATCTTCGTACAAATGTAATAAAGATAATACGGATAGGATAGGTAATATTGTAATAATATATAATTTTGAAACCTCTTTTGTTTGCAAATTTTGGTGTTTAAATTTTAAAATTAGCAGATCAACTATAGGATGAATTAACAGTATTAATTGTAATATTTTTAACTTTGATATTTATTTCTAAATTACAAATTTACTACGTTTAATGATGTAATTTTAGAAGAATGGATATAAATTTATATAGTACATCAGAAAGACCAACCACCACTTCAGCACTTAGGCAGAGGTAAACACCAATTTGTTGGCATGACTATCTAGGATAATTATCAACGCAGACAGAGTTCAGTAAAGGTTTTATCATCAATTTTAATTCCATTAATTCAAATTTTATCTGAATAAAGTATCTCTGAAATGGGGAGTCTACATTATTGCCTAGTTGTGTGGGTGAGCGTGTGTTTGTGTGGGTGTGGGTATATATATAGAGTGTGTGTGTGAGAGAGAGAGAGAGACAAAGCACGTATGTATAGAATTCAGTTGGAAAAGTCAGCATTAAAATTGTTCTTAAAAAAGCACAAATCAAGTACTCTACATATTCTGTGACAGTGGCAATCTTTGTGCGCAGAGAGGGGGGGGGGAGGGGGTGTTACTACCTTGTAAATTAGATTCAATGATTCAATGATTATAATAATACGGCATACTGAAAGGTGTCAATGTATTAGAATTTAGATATAATCGTGCAAATGTTTGATACAGGCTTCAAGGTAAGGTTTATGGGGAGTTACCTATATAAACTGTGATAGACATCAATTACTTGTGAAACTACCTTTATGTATCAAATTTCACGATTATTCACTTGTCTCTATCAGGTGATAAGCAAATTACATGGAGGCAAGTAATTCTCATCGGCCTTAACTCGAAATATCTGAAGAAATATGAATAATTACTTGGCATGTGTAATAATTATACTTGATGAGTATGGAGTGCTGCATGTACTTCTCATCGGCCTTAACTCGAAATATATAAACCAATATAATTATATAGCAAATTACTTGGCATGTATAATTTTTATACTTACTTGACGAGTATGGGGTGATGCATGCCTTCATAAAGACGTTCCAACTGGCATCTGGGTCATCATTAATGCTGCATAATGGAGGGTGAACTCCAGGGGCTCTCTTCATATAACAACTATTACTCAAGGGTTTAGCCCATATAACAGTTTGTTCTTTCCTTGAAGCAATTCTCCAGCACATCCTCTTAAGAAGATCATGGAGGGAGCTACGAATTCTTTCATTCTCGGGATCATGGGCATAAGCTTCTGGTGAAGAGTACACAAAGTAACCTCCTGGCCTAAGTACTCTGTCCAATTCTAGTAATAGGATCCCATCTCTCTGAAGCCAGTCAATTCTACAACGTGAGCAATGTGCCAATTCAAATGACCTGCTAGGATAAGGTAGTCTTTTGGTCCCCAAGACACCTAAAGTAGAAGGAATCCCTCTCTCGAGTGCAAACTGAATTTGATTTTCATGCACATCATTAGGTGCAAGTGACATAGCTATAATGTCAAGAGGAAGAAGATATGCCCCAAAACTCGCGACCCCACAACCAACATCAAGAACATTGCGTATTTGTCCTCCATTGCTTAGTTTTTCGCTGGGAATCCTAAGCATCTATTTAATAAACATGAAAAACCTTTAATGGAGTAGAAACAGCAAAAAACAGTATCAAATTCAGTAGGGATGGTATAAGTATCAACGTACCACAGCCAGAGCAGAAATGTATTTATCAGCTCCATGATGGAAATGGGTGCCCCCACCTGGAAACTTAATCCTATCGCCATCTACAACCATCCAATTCTGATCTGATTTTTCCTTTGCAAGATGAGTGTGCGGTATATTTGCCTTCCAAACTTCATCCCTACTCGCTGGCCATCTAATTGGGATCTGGAACACTAACGATAACCTCATTAAACCCAAATCGGCTATCCTACGAACTAAGGAGACGATAACCTCAAATGTACTTTTCTTAGCCACTCACTCACAATTCATCATTAAATTACAACACTCAGTTATGAATAAATAAACATTAAAGACGATGACGATGATATACGCATCTAGTAAATACAGATACATAAACATTAAACAACCTTGTAACCGTGAGGCGGTGGAATAAGACAATTATATCGGGAGTCCTGAGGAGGACAATGTCGTTCATAATGCTCCATCAACGTCAAATTAAGCTTCAACTTAAGCCTATAAATCAAATGTCTATCCAAACAAGGTATCAATTCCGAGTAGCTAATATCACAAACCTAAAAACCACAAAAACCACAATTCACCAACTCGAACAAAAAACAACAACAAATAATAATTAAACAAACACGAAAACCACAATTCACCATCTCAAACAAAAAACAACAAATACTAATGAGTAAACAAACACGCAATCACAATTCATTAACTCGAACAAAAAACAACAACAACAAATACTAATAAGTAAAGAAACACGAAATCACAACAACATACAGGGATAGTCTTGGGAACAAGTTGAGAAATGTGTTGGGTAACAAAAGTGGAGTCATGGGGTGTAGGGAGAAAAGGGTCCAAGTAAGAATAGGCATTGTATAAACAAGTGAGTCCCAGAAGGAAGATCAAACAAATAAATGTATATTTAAAGAGCTTCTTCTTCTTCTTCTTGTTCTGGTTGGTATAATTACTACTAGCAGTAGGTTTCATTATCATATTTTATATCTTATTTTTGAAGATAAACAAATAGGGGTTTATGCAGGCTGTAGATGTAGATTCATTACTGGACCTCAATCACAGTATATATATAATTATAGATATACAGAAAGTGACGACAACGCTTTCTCATATCTGCCCTTTACTCTAGATTACTTTCATTACTTAAAAATTATTTTTATTTTATATATCTTAATTACGATTGTTTATAATATTCATATCTTGATTTTTGTTTACTATTTTTACTAATGAATTCATCACTCGTATAAATTACGAATGCTTTTAATAAATTATATATTAATTATTTTATAAAATTATATATTTAATTTAATATAATAATTTATTTTATTTTATTATTAACTTATTTCTATTTTTAATGCAATATTATTTACGTTATAACTCATGTAAAGTACGAATGATATTAATAAATTATATATTAATTATTTTATATATTTAAAGTAATGTAATAATTTTTTATAATTAATTTATTTTTATATTTTTCAATGCAATATTATTTACATAAGATACTTGTTATGAATTATATTTATATTTTATTTTGTAAGATAAGTATTGGGATTTAAACAATCTCATTACAGTTAAATCTCGATAAATGAATACAGTGTTGGGAGTAATTAAAAACTAAACATAACAATGGAGAAGTTATATAAATAATTTAACAAGAACATGCAGATTAAACCAATTAACAAAACAAAGCACGAAGGTAGAAACAATATATATAAATTAGTAACCGTAAAGACAAGAAAAAAAATAGACTGTTTAGGTCTAACAGAAGCTTTAAGCATACACTGATAGAACCAAAACAACAGCTGAGTCGTCAAGCCTTGCAAGAAGTCTTGACTGTTCTTGAAGAGATTATTGCCCTACTATGTTGTGTTGGGTTACAGCAATATCACTTCCAAGATAAAACAGCATAGAGTACTTCGTCCACAGATACGTAGCACTCAACAACGACTTGCACCTCAGTTCGCCCAGAAAACCTATGTATAATCTGTATAATATGAATGTGGAAGATACAGAGTATGGCTGCTAGGATTTTCTCAAACTTGTGTCAAATTCCTCTCATCTATCTCCATCGTTTTTATGTATATATAATACAATAAAACGTAACGGCAAATAAAACATTAATTAAAATAATTATTCTGACTTAAAAAACATTTAATAGAATATATATAAGAATCAGTTACAGTCATCAGAGTTTAGCTAAATAGCCCATCAGAGTTTATAAACTCTGTCTATCCATCAGAGTTTACTATCAAACTCTGATCCAACCTTCCATCAGAGTTTACTGCTAAACTCTGATGAGGTGGTCCATCAGAGTTTATAAACTCTAATCCAGCTTCTTCCATCAGCGTTTATCAATGAGCTAGTCCATAAGAGTTTATAGATAACTCTGACCCAGCTCAAGACATAGTATACACTGACAGTAACTTGTATACTCTGACAGTGACTTTATAAACACTGATAGTAACTTTGTATACTCTGATAGTAACTTTGTATACTTTGACAGTGACTTTATAAACACTGACATTAAATTTGATTCAATATTCATATTTAAATAATATTTAAAGTTACAATTAATTTAATTAATCATGTAATAAAACTCCTCACCCAGGTCGCCTCGCATATGCGAGACGCCGAGACATTCGCCCAAATCGCCCTTCGACTCGAGTCAAGGTGAGGCGAGGCGAGGCAGCGGCGGTGCACGTGTGTGCGCGCGCGAGGGCACACTAGTACACCATGCACACTCACATGTCTTAGTAGTTGACATTACTCTTGCACATATATGCATATAAAGTACCCACACCCATATTACATTCCCTATGTGGGACAATCACATTTAACTCATTTCAAACTAGCAACTTCTACTCAATTTATCTATGGATTACACTAAGAAAATGTCTTAGATCCAAACATGAAAGTTTAAATCCTCATAGTAAGGAACAACTTCCAATAGTTAGTTTCCAGAAATTACATCAAGAACATATATAAAATATGTCTTAAACTTTCTATTTTCTAACAATCCCCCACAAATCCATATAGAAATGCATATCAGGTTCTACTCATGACTTGCTTTTCAGAGTTGGTACCGGTCAAGGTTTGAACCCTCCTAAGTCCTCTACTTCGATGGCTACCGGATATAGATGGATTATTTCACCTTGAATCTTTATCCGTTTTTGTATAACCACACTCCATAGACGATAACAAGTCAAAGGCTATTGTGTCGATCAACGGCTTTGAGATGTTAATGGTCATGTCTCGATCCTGTTCGTCGAATGCTTCGAGAAATAACCTTATCCTCTAATCGTGACCTCACAATAACATTCACTTAGCTGGGCATCTCCAAAGATGTACTGCCAACATCTCGTCTCACGACTTGACCCCATTCAGAGTTCTTAAAACTCTTGCTAACTAGCAGTTACAGTACCTCTTGAGGTTTATAGGGGAAAGACTTAAATACGTGAGTATCTAGATATATGTAGTAGAGGTACTACTGAATCATCCTTACAACTTGTTATTACCACATTAAATACACTTCGAGGGATCTCCTCTCAAGTGTATTGGGTTCCCGTTGTTGATGACTCAAACTGGGTTGTCTGTCTCATCCCAAACCTCGACTTAAGGACAACAACATGTTCAAGTCCCTTAGTCAAAGGATCAGCCAGGTTGTCTTGAGTTCCAATAAACTCAATAGAAATGATCTTGTCAGACACCAAACCCCTTATGGACTTTAGTCTAACTTTGACGTGTCTCTTTGTTTTCACATTATACTTCTTACTGTTTATCTTGTCGATAGTTGTACGACTATCACAATGAACAGCAAGAGCAGGAAGCGGTCGGCTTACTATAGGAATCAGTAATCATAGACATAAGCCCATGCAACCATTCAGCTTCCGTCCCCGTAGTATCTAATACACACAACTCAGTCTCAAAGGTAGACCGAGTTACAATAGTCTGTCTAGAAGACTTCCAGGATATAGCTCCACCCGCAAGGGTAAACTCATATTCAGTCACTCCATTGGAACAATTTTTCTTAGCTATACAACTTGCATCACTGTATCCCTCTAGCACTCCAGGAAACCTCTTGTAATGCAAACCAAGGTAGATGGTGCCTTTTAGATATCTAAGCACTCTATCAAGAGCATCCCAATGAGTCTTGTTTGGACAGCTTGTATATCTAGCTAACTTTGACACAGAATATGAAATATCTGGTCTAGTACCATTAACAAGATATTGCAAACTCCTAATAATCTGAGAATATCTTAACTGAGACACAGGAACTCCTGACTTATTCTTGACAAGAGCAACTTTTGAATCATATGGTGTGCTTGCAATTCTACAATCTGAATAACCATACTTCTCAAATATAGATTTCTCTATATATTAAGATTGTGACAAGGTTATTCCATCAACTGACTGAGTCAGCTTGATACCAAGAATCACATTAGCCATACCCATATCCTTCATTTCAAAGTGCCTTTTTAAGAAACTTTTTATCTCGTTAATAATCTCAATATTGGTTCCAAACAACAGTATGTCATCCACATACAAGCACAAAATCACTTTATCATTTCCTTTAATCTTATAGTAGACACACTTGCCACTTTCATTAACCAAAAAAAATTCAAAGTCAAAACAATTTTATCAAACTTTGTATGCCAGTCTCTAGGAGCTTGTTTCAAGCCATAGATAGACTTGACTAATTTACAAACTTTCCTTTCGTTGCTAGAAGCAACAAATCCCTTAGGCTGATCCATATAAATTTCTTCTTCAAGATCACCATGAAGAAAAGCGGCCTTTACATCTATTTGATGGATGATAAGACCATGTACGGAAGCCAATGCTATAAGCATTCGAATTATTGTCATTCTTGCAATAACATAGTATGTATCAAAATAGTCAACGCCTTCCATTTGCCTAAAACCCTTAGCTACCAGCCTAGCCTTATACTTATCTATTGAGCCATCTGGGTTCATCTTTCTTTTGAAAATCCACTTACATCCTATAGTAGTACACCCAGGAGGGAGATCAACCAACTCCCATGTTCCATTAGAAACAATAGAGTCAATCTCACTCTTTACTACGCCTTTCCAGTGCCTTGACTCTGAAGAGTCCATGGCCTGCCGAAAAGTTAAAGGTTCGTTCTCGACATTGTAGGTGATAAAATCACTTCCAAAGTCATTAACCACCTTTGCACGCTTACTCCTTCTAAGTTCCTCTACTTCGTTAGGAGTAGAACTACTAGCAGGATTCGCCCCCACATTTATCATCCTTTCAACATGATCAGGAATGAAACTCGATGTGTGAGTGTGATCATCATCAGAAATACCCTGAGGTATACCGGTCTTCATAGGGAACACATTCTCAAAGAATGTTGCATCACGAAACTCAACTATAGTGTTTGCCACTATACCATCTATGTCAGATTTTAACACTAAAAATCTTATAGCGGTAGTGGTTTCAATATAGCCCAGAAAGATGCAATCAACAGTTTTTGGTCCCAGTTTCTTTCTCTTGTGTTCAGGGACAAGTACCTTTGCAAGGCAGCCCCACACACGAAGATATTTTAAACCAGTCTTCTTGTATTTCCATAATTCATAAGGTGTCTTGTCCATATGTTTCAGAGGGACTCTGTTCAGAATATGGCAAGCCGTATTTAGAGCCTCTCCCCACATGTACTTAGGCAACCCAGAATTAATAAGCATATTGTGTTAATCATATCTTTAAAAGTTCTGTTCTTTCGTTCTGTCACCCTATTAGACTCAGGAGTGTATGGTGGAGTCACCTCATGAACTATACCATTACTTTTTCAAAATTCATTAAATGACGTACATATATACTCTCTACCTCTATCAGATCTCAAACGTTTAAGTACTTTACCAGTTTGTATTTCAGCTTCATTTTTATACATAATGAATTTATCAAGTGCTTCATCTTTATTTTTAATCAAATAAACATGACAATATCTACTACAATCATCTATAAAGGTAAAGAAATATCTTTTATCATCCTTAGTCAAAACACCACCGAATTCACATATGTATGTGTGAACTAATTCTAAAACTTCTGAATCCCTAACAATATTATGAAAGGGTTTCCTAGTTAGTTTGGCAGTCACACATACTTGACATTTAGATTTCTTTTCAATGGCATGCTTTGGAATCAACTCTAAATTCATCATATTCTTTAGAGCACCAAAATTTAGATGACCAAGACGTGAGTGCCATAAATCGGATGATTCAACACAATTTACAGAAAGAACAACATTATTATTAATAAAACTGCCCAAAACAGACTCCACATTTATTAAAAATAATCCATCAAATAACTAACCTTTGCCAAAAAATAAACCAGTTTGTGTAATAACTACTTTATTACACTTCAAAGAAAGTTCGAAACCATTTCTAACTAAACAACTTCCACTTATTATATTTCTACGAATGTCAGGAACATGATGCACTCTAGTAAGGGATAGAATACGCCCAGAAGCAAACTTCAGGTCCACGTTTATGTTAGTATTGGTGTCCTACAGACAATACTTTTAATGTTTTATCGAAAACAATTATGTTATGTGATTGTTTAATTAATATTTATTATATCTTTATTTACTGCGTCATAAATTGAAAGAATAATAAATGTCCTTGGAATATTAATACGTAATATATGTATTTAAGTATGTGACTTAAAAATGAGATTATATGAATAGTATTTTATTCCTAAAATTCCCTAGTCAAGTATTATTATTTAAGGACAGTAATAATGCAATAAGACTAATATGTTTTTTGACAGATGACCACATCTCATTGGTCATAGGTATGGTAATACTAAAGTCAAGAACATAAGTGTATGTATTAATACATGACACTGGAAAGACCCGCCGTGAGATTCTACATGTTAATAAGTGTCATAAGAAATCTCACTGTGATAATTATGTAATGATCCTCTGACTTGAAATCATTATATTTCTATACGAGAATTAATATACTTTGATTACACTCAAAGTTACCTTTAACCGTGCAATGATAAAGGTGGACATTGGGTATGCTATGAATCGTATGAGGAATATGAATGATAAATATAGGATTTAACCCTCCAATTCTAGGAGCGATATTATTGGCCTCTTGATTGAGTGAGACTATGAAATGCATGGTCATGCTCAAATATTGATTTGTTTAAATAGTCTACTCATTGATCAAGGAAACCGAGATTAAACGTTGAAGATGATGACACTATACATGCCTCGAGTTTGATCTATAATATAAGGTTAAAGGGATTATATTACATGGAACATTATTCACGAAAGGTTTAATTGAATCACCAATTATTATTGTTACTTGGGTAACAATGATGTATTACTAGATGCCACTCATTGTTTATAATTTTATTATTATATAATAAAACTATTGTCAACATAATAATAACCGAAAGGGTCACACACAAAGAACGTCAAAATGGAGGTTTATTTAAATTACGAATTTAAATATATTATTGCTTATTCTAATTTAATTATTGAATTAATTAAGTGGGACTTGATTAATTATATTAGAATTCGGATTTAATAAGTATTATTATTATTCGAATTTAATTATTGAATTAATTAAGTGGGACTTGATTAATTATATTAGAATTCGGATTTAATAATAATAATAACCTAAAATCAGAATGGGTTTTGAAAACCACATGGATTAGGGTTAGACCCAAAATCTCTCTCTCCCCTATATATACATAATGATGTATAGTATAAGGGTTTAATCATCAGATTTCGTTTTTAGAGAAAAACCCTACCTGCTCAACATCAAGAGAGGCTGGAGAAAAGAAGAGAGAGAGGAAGAAGCAAGCAATTCGGCTAGTACCGACTCCGGTGATCGTTGGACGATCGGGCGTTCGTGTGGACTTCTTTAGAGAGCATATCTTTACAACAAAGGGCTGCTGTGATTCATTTTTCTGGACCTCCATTAAACATCATACGGAAAATCTTTGTTAAGGTACAGACTTCATCATCATAATCATCCAAAGTTATACATGGATCTTGAAGTAGGGTTTCGGTTTTTATTTATTTTTCACATTTTTCCGTTACATTTTCATACCCGAAACCCTTCAATGGCATCAGAGCTACGTGTATAATGGGATAATTTAGTTATGTGTTTAACAGTTTTTCGATGTATGTAAACATATATATGATATGTCATGACTATATGTTGATATATATGTTTTATATGATTTTGAATATATGATATTCATGTGTTGTATAATCATGGGATGATTGTGTGTATTGCTGTATGTATATGATACATATTTGTTCTTGTTATGGGAATCGTATTCGATACGAATTCTAAAACGGCTTTGGTAGATTTTCTGAAATCTATGTCTAGTGTCCGATTTTCGCAACCGATATGTGTTTTTCGACTGGAATCATGTCACTGAGCAATACTGACAATGTTAGCTTCGCGTTTGTAAGCCGTTTGACAATATTACTGGCCCTGAAATGGCGATTTATTATTTTCTGAAATTTATTTGATTTTCTAAAATTTTAAAATTTATTATATATGATTATATGATATGTTTATATAATCTGAGATATATTACATGTGTTATGTGATAACATGGTGGATGGTTATGGCCTAAAGACCCATAGGATAGTGGTTTTGGTTTCTAAATACGACTTGCATGTCATTTATTCATTGTAATTGTTAATCTCGAATGTAACTCGAGTTCTTCTTGTAATTTCATTAGAATAGATTTATTTATTATTCAATGTAATTGTTCAATGGAGACTTGGAAGTAAGGAAACTAGGAGGTAATCTAGATGATGGATCAATGAAGAAGATAAAAACATATAATAGTGTAGTATTTGAAACCACCATAGATTGACCTTAATAATTCCATTAGCTTAGAAATATCACATAGGATGGGGCTATAACCAAACACGTTTAATTTACGCATAATACATATATGTATATGAATGCATGTGTAGATATGTATGAGTTAGAATGATGTATGTATTAGATACGACACCCATGCGATGCCTGCTTAAGAAAGATAAAATCTGTAACGATTCAAGATTTTAAAATTAAACAAACAATCATGAGATTCTTGTGTTTATAAAACATGGTATTGAATATGAATTTTCTTTTCTGATATGGGGAGATTTTGTCAAAAGAGAATTATTATTCGTAAGAAAGTTGGGTTTTAAGTGAGACCACTTGTGACTTCTCCGACGATTTAGAAATCGAACCATTGACGAATATTGAAATGGATTATTTGATCAAGGAAAAATTGAGAATCTCTTTATGATGGGATCATGATCGTTCATATAAACATTAAAATCCCTAAATACGTATTAAGTTAATAGGATGCCTTCCAATGTTTAATACTCGTCAAGATCTAGATTGAGAATGAGTGGGTTTACCAAAGAAATGTGCTTTTATCAATCATGGGAAGACGTGATAAGTAAGTGAGTTTGTTGAAACATTGGGTCTAACTTAACTAAATCATCACAATATGATTGTGGGTTTAGAGGCATAGAGTTTGATGAGATTTATTGGATAAATGTGTACAAAGTGTTGTTCCACCAAACTATCCAAGAGTTATATTTGATATAATCGACTAATGTTGTCTACCTAAATAGTCATGTTTTGGGTGTATTAGCCAACGCTATCTTAAAACATAAATGAAATATGGATCTTGGCTCACTAGAAAGATTTAATGAAATGCTTTCCGAATTAATAGTTAGAGTTATTGATTTAATAAAAATAGTGGGAGATATATATTATGAATGTATATGATAATCACTTGACCTTAATTAAAGTTTTGCAACTAATTAATATGTATTTTAAACATTGTAAATATTTAATGGCAAACGACACAAATAACTTCTCTGTGAGAGCAACCCTAGAGAAGGACAAGCTGACAGGAACTAACTTCCTTGATTGGTATAGGAATTTGAGGATTGTCCTCAAGCAGGAGTGAAAGCTTCACGTCATTGAAATTCCTTCACCTGCTCCTTCTGCTAAGAATGTAACTCGTGTTCAGCAAAATGCTTATCAGAAGAATATTGATGATGCGAATGATGTTGTGTGTCTCATGCTTGTAACCATGAGTGCTAGGCTTCAAAAACAACATGAGCATATGGATGCTTATGAGATGATTGAACACTTTTAAAGAATGTTTGAGGGACGGGCTCGTCAAGAAAGGTTCGACACAAGCAAAGCACTGTATGCTTGTAAACAGGGAGAGCATGAACCTGTTCAACCACATGTTCTAAAGATGATAGGCTATATTGAGTATCTTGATACTTTGGGTTTCCCGATTGGTCCGGAAGCTTAGATTGACTTGATCTTTCAATCTTTTAACAACAACTATACTCATTTTGTTATGAACCACAATATGAATGAGATATACACCCACCGAATTGTTGGCCATGTTACGAACTGCTGAAACCAACATGAAAAAGGCTGAACCTGCTGCCATGCTGATTGTAGACAACAAAGGTAAGGCTAAAAGGAAAGGCAAATGGAAGGGAAAGAAGAAGATTGGATCTACTTCTGGTCCCAAGCCAAAAACCAATCCCAAACAGGCTTTAAAGCCCACTATTGCAAAGGGTGATTGTCACTACTGTGGTAAACCAGGTCATTGGGAGAGAAACCGTCATGCTTATTTGGAGAATCTGAAGAAGAAGAAGAAGAAGAAGAAGGCTGGTCAAGCTTCTGATTCAGGTATTTATATTATAGAGGTCAATTTGTCTACTTCTATATCATGGGTATAGGATACTAGATGTGGTTCTCACATTTGTATAAATGTGCAAGAGCTGCAAATGAGTAGGACTTTGGCAAAGGGAGAGGTCGACCTACGAGTTGGCAATGGAGCAAAGGTTGTTGCCTTAGCTGTAGGGACTTATTATTTAACGTTGCTCACTGGGCTTCTTTTAGAACTTGAAAACTGTTTTTACGTGCCTGCAATTTGCAGAAACATTATTTCGGTTTCTTGTTTGTACAAGAAAGGTTTTGCATTTTCAATTCAGAACAATAATTGTTCCTTTTCTTTGAATAATGTTACCTATGGGGTTGCACATTTATTTAATGGTTTATATGTTCTTGATTTAGACACTCTTATCTATAATGTGAATAACAAACGTCTTAAATCTAATGACTCAAATCAAACATATCTTTGGCACTGTCGTTTAGGCCATATAAATGAGAAGCGCATTTCCAAGTTATATAAGGATGGATACTTGGTTAAGTTTGACTTTGAGTCATACGAAGCATGCGAACCTTGTCTCATTGGAAAAATGACTAAAGCTCCTTTTACTAGACAAGATGAAAGGGCCACTGAATGATTAGAACTTATGCATAGTGATGTTGTGGTCCTATGCATACTATGGCAAGAGGTGGTTTTTATTACTTTATCACGTTTACTGATGATTTTAGTAGATATGGATATGTGTATCTTATGAAGATCAAATCCAATTCTTTTGAAAAGTTCAAAGAATACAAAACTGAAGTAGAAAAGCAAACTGACGGAAGTATTAAGACTCTACGATCTGATCATGGAGGTGAATACTTAAGCCATGAATTTAAGAGTTTATTAAAAGAGTGTGGTATTGTATCACAACTCACTCCTCCCGGAACACCACAATGGAATGGAGTTTCTGAAATGAGAAATCGTACTTTATTGGACATGGTACGATCGATGATGAGTCATGCAAATTTTTCAATTAGTTTCTGGGGCTACGCCCTGGAGATGACTGCTTATACACTTAACCGAGTTCCTACTAAAAGGGTTCAGAAGACTCCATATGAGATATGGACTGAGAAACGTCATAGCATGTCATTTATGAAAATTTGGGGATGTGAGGCGTTTGTGAAACGTCTAACTTCTGACAATCTAGGACTTAAATCAGAAAAATATAATTTTATGGGATACCCAATTGAAACAAAGGGTTATTCTTTCTATAATCCTTCAGAGAAAAAGTGTTTGTTGCTCGAACTGCAGTGTTCCTTGAAAGAGAAATGCTCTTTAAGAAAGATAGTGGGAGGATAATAGATCTCAATGAAATTCGAGACCCACTTGATAATATTGAACCAATGGAGGAACCTGAGCAGAATGTATAAGAAAACAATACTGCTCAGGACACACAGGTTGTTCGTAGGTCTGGTAGGATTCGCCATGAGACCGAGAGATATTATGGATTTCTTTTGACTCAAGATGGTGATGTGATGCTTGTGGATGAAGATGAGCCTCTCACGTACCAAGACGCTATGAACACTTCGGAATCTAAGAGATGGCAGGATGCCATGAAATCTGAGATGGAATCCATGTATACTAATCAAGTATGGACTTTAGTTGATCCACCTGAAGGGGTAAAACCTATAGGGTGCAAGTGGGTTTTCAAAAGGAAGACCGACATGGATGGTAATGTACAAACCTACAAAGTACGATTGGTGGTAAAAGGTTTCAAGCAAATTCATGGTATTGACTATGATGAAACTTTTTCACCAGTGGTTATGGTCAAGTCCATCAGGATTTTGCTTGCTATAGCTGCTTACCATGACTATGAAATCTGGCAAATGGATGTCAAAACTGCTTTTCTTAAATGGGAATCCTGAAGAAGATGTGGATGTGTATATGACACAGTCTGAAGGTTTTGTTGATCCAAAGAATGCTGGAAAGGTATGTAAGCTGCGTCGATCCATTTATGGATTGGAACAAGCCTCAAGGAGATGGAACATTCGTTTTGATGAAACTGTCAAAGAGTTTGGATTTATTCAAAATGAAGATGAACCATGTGTTTACAAGAAGGTAAGTGGGATCAATGTGGTATTCCTAGTATTATATGTTGATGATATATTAATAATAGGGAATGACATTCCTTCTTTACAGGCTGTTAAGACTTGGTTGAGTAAGAATTTCTCAATGAAAGACTTAGGCGAAGCGACCTATATTTTAGGTATCAAGATCTATAAAGATAGATCAATAAGAATGATCGGCCTAAGTCAGAGTACATACATTGATAAAGTTTTGCATCGATTTGGGATGCAAAATGCTAAAAGGGGATTTGTCCCTATGTCTCACAGGATATCGATCTCAAAAGATAACAGTCCTAAATCATTGGATGATAAGGAACGTATGAGTATAGTTCCATATACTTCAGCAATTGGTTCTATAATGTATGCAATGATATGTACTCGTCCTGATGTCTCATATGCTTTGAGCATGATGAATAGATACTAGTCTAATCCAGGTGAAGGTCACTGGACAACAGTCAAGAATATTCTTATGTGACGCCCCCAGACCCGGGGTCGGAGATCCAGGTTGTCACTGTCCAATATCCAGTATATACACACACTTGCACCCCAGCAATAATAGACAACAATATACTAATTACAAAGTAACCACATGCTGTTGACCCCAACACTTTATCCCATACACACACGAGCCATAGTCTCAGAAACGGAGTTTCATAATTTACATCATTACATCTTAACTGATACATAATAGAGTTATCACAAGATGGGGTTGCACTGCTAGCTAAAACTCCTTGAGGAGACTATGCCGCAGTCAAAAGTAAATTAACTTACATCTGTTCCATATACTTACATAAGTCATATTTATAGATAAACCTGACTAGTAGAAGCTGGAAGCCTATCCTACTAAGCCTCCCTACCTCAGGTACCGTAAAGCGGAATCTCTCATAGGGGGTCCTTGCCCTGGTGACCCGCTTGCGCAAGGTGCGGTGTACTTGTCTGGGCATGGTCTGCAACTGTAAGGTAGGAACAACAACAACAGAAAATAACAAGCAAGAATGAGCTACAAATGCTCAGCAAGTAATGGATAACAGTATAATAAGGTACTGAATCAATAACAGAGTACAATATCAAGATATCAGTAAAACTGCCAAGTGCAAGTAAAACAATACTCAAAGCAATCAACAAACTCAAAGTTGATTATGTTCCCCGTTAACACTATCGGTAACTCAGCACCTAGGCTTTTGTTACAGTGCAACGTCAAATTCCAAGTGGAAGAAACGGGATTAACTGGAGATTTTTCAACGCCTTATTGTACTCGATGATCAGTCGCATGTACAGTCGACATCTCATCATTTTCTCTACTAGTAGAAGGACAACCCCTTATCGGGACGTCACCCTAGGCAACT
Organism: Oenanthe sinensis; assembly: GCA_028671895.1. Taxonomy (NCBI): domain Eukaryota; kingdom Viridiplantae; phylum Streptophyta; class Magnoliopsida; order Apiales; family Apiaceae; genus Oenanthe; species Oenanthe sinensis. Next base: position 28,660,122 of record CM053806.1, read on the forward strand.
CATGGGCCTTTAATTACGGCTGGGTCGTGCGTCCCCGACCTCTTACGCAACTTTTACTCCAGTCCCTGATGAATACTTTAAAAATCATCAAACCTAGAAGGAAATTTAATCAAACCTTCTAGAATAACAACAATCCACTCTAGGATTTCAATCAACTGTTAAGGAAGGGAATTCAATACAACCTCCCAGAATAACACAACAATCCATCACAAGATTTCAATCAACAGATAAGGAAGGGAATTTAATACAACCTTCCAGAACAACACAACAATCCATCACAGGATTTCATCAACAGATAAGGAAGGGAATTTAATACAACCTTCCAGAACAACACAACAATCCATCACAGGATTTCAATCAACAGATAAGGAAGGGAATTTAATATAACCTTCCATAACAACACAACAATCCATCACAGGATTTCATCAACAGATAAGGAAGGGAATTTAATACAACCTTCCAGAACAACACAACAACCTATTGTAAGATTTCAATATCTGACAATAGCTTGGCTCCCGAAACGAGGTGGGAGTACTCTCGAAACATCTGGGTTGACTCTCAGTCAACGAATTCAACAAGACAGAAACCCTTGAATCAAGGAGACTCAAGAACGTGACCGGGGAGCTGCTAATACTGGTTGAAATAGACTCCACAAGATACTATATTTTTGGAGTAAGATAATGGGCCATACAGGCACCAATACAACTGGGAGGAATATCGGAGTCGGACGTTACCTCCCGAACCTGGAGTTATCGACTCAGTATAAATACAAAATATCCGAGTCATCGCTCGCTATTTATTATTTAATGAAAATAATATTTAAAGAAGTTTAGACAACTCCAGAATATTTTTAAAGAATAAATAAATATTTTATTAATATTTAGGAGGCCCAGAATAGTCCTCGAAAAATATTAAAAGGATTTAAAAGAACTAAAATATTTAATTCAAATATAATCAGGATTATTTAATATTTAAATAATCTTAAATGATTCAACATATTTAAATAATATTAATCAATATTAAATAATATTTAAATAATATTTAATCAATATTAAATAATATTTAAATAATTTCAAATACCCTGAAAGTATTGATTTAACCTCTAAATACTTTCTATATTCTTTAAATAATATTTAACAACTAAATATTATTTAAAACAATAAACCTCGACTAACCGTCGAGACACGCTAGACTACTCCCGGTCGACCATCGAGCACCAAAAAGATATGCTCGACACAGATTCAGTTATACGAACTGAAGAATAAACGTCCTCTAACTTTTTAAGAAGTTCAGAGGAGTCTCAGGGTTAGGTTGAAAGGATCTAGTCCTACTCACAAGGAACTACCTTAAACAACCTATGCATACATATGTCATACATTAGAATCAATGTGACAAAGTGTCAGATACTTGCCTGTAGGTTTCCGCGGAAGTAAGCTCCTTCCTTGTTTCGTCCGAGTATCTACGAACAAAAACAATTCACCTTTAGCTATACGAGTATTTCCTTAATCGTCCTATTAACACATACTCGTATAACTACTTGATTCATTCAAAACGACATATAATAAACAAGTCCATTAGCCCATAGCATTCTTATGTCATCATACGACATCTTTTGTTTTCTAGTTTAGCCTCAAATGTCATTTTATAAAAAGGAAGTGGCTAAATCAAAACATTAGCATTTCCCTTAACTTTTCATTTACAGCACTTGGATTCAAACAATTTTCATAAATCAGGTTTTAATCTTTTTAACCCAATTCTTCTTTCCAAGTCTTCACACATGTGCCTACTATTTAAAATAAAAGGCTCAAGATTTATGGAGTAGCTTAACTAGGCTGATCATCTACTCCAAGGTAGTCAAAAACAGGGCAGCTGAGTTTACTGCCTAGTCTTACCATTTTGGTCATAACTTTTAGCTCATAACTCCATTTGACGCAAAATTAGCGCGCAAACGATCTAGAGACCGATATCTATCTAACCATATAAAGAAATCATCAATCCAGGCTGGGTAGACCCTTCGGGTTTTATGAACAGTTGGTAGGCAGAAGAAAATTTTGCATGGTTCTGTTTGTACGTTCATCATTTACCCTGTTTTAAACTCATCCAATTCAACTCAAACGACTGCCATATATTTTACACTACTACTTGGGAATGTACTCAAGACATCCCAAGCCCAAACACAATTTAATAACACTCCACACATTGCCAATAATTCAACCAATTTCATCACCACTGCTAGACAGCTTTTAACACCAGTTTTACTACTTTGAAAACAACAAATCACTTACTCCTCTTACAACCACAATTCTTTACCAAGTCATTTCCACATTACACATTTATAAGCCTTAACCAAATCATCACTATATTACACAACCATAGCCAACAAAACAAGCACTTATACTCATGATCAAAACCATAATCATAGCATGCTAAATCACATAAACATCACATAGCTAGAGTTTGTATTTTCAAGTTACCCATGCTCATTAACAACTACCCAAAGCTTAAACAACTCATTAACAAGTGCTATCAAGGCTTAAGGAATCATAAAACAAGCATTCCATAATTTTCCAGGATTAAAGTTACTGTTCACGTTCTTGAACTTTCATAAAAATCACAAGCTTCCATGGTTAACTTTGCATGAAATTAAAGTATGTTATGGACAATGTTACTACCTTTCTTTTAAGCTCTATCTCACTATGATCAAGCAAGTATGATGGGAGCTTTGAATTTTTCTTCCTCTTCCTCCTTCACCTTGGCCGAATGGTTCTCCCTTGCTAGCTACCTTTGCTGATTTTTATTTCTTTGTTTTCTTTACTTATGTCAAATACTTGACCCTTGGCTAAATAAAAAGCTAGTCAAGTCTTGGTCTTGGTAAAGTCTTCTTTGACTTCATATAATATACTAGCATTTCTTATTTCATAAATCAAATACAAGTATTAGTATTTTTAACAATCCATGTCAAAATAAAATAAGCTCTTTAGCAATCTTTGGGGATCATTAAATTTTCCAATTTCATAATGATTCATGACGATACATTTAATCTTTATCTCATTCTGGCAATTTTAATAATTTGATTGCCCAACAAAACCTTATTCCATAATTATCATCCAGTACATACTTTTAATAACAAGGTTTTAAAAGTACCTGGATTTTAGGGATATTACATTCTTAAATACTTGAAGAGGACTAAAGATCAATTCTTGGTATATGGAGGAGAAGATAAGCTGGTTGCTAGTTTCTAGACAGACAAGGATGATTCGATTTCTCAGTCTGGGTTTGTGTTTTGTCTAAATGGAGGTGCTGTAAGCTGGAAAAGTTCAAAGCAAGAGACGGTTGTCGATTCTACAATGGAAGCTGAGTATATTGCTGCATGTGAAGCAGCCAAGGAAGATGTTTGGATTCAGAAATTTATTGTAGGTCTTGGTGTGGTTCTTTCAGTCGCAGATCCGATAGATTTATACTGCAATAATAATGGAGCCATTTCGCAGGCTAAGGAACCAAGGTCTCATTCCCGAACAAAGCATATACTCAGACGATATCATCTTCTTCGAGAAATTAATAATCGAGGGGATATACATATATGTAAAGTGCATACAAATGATAACATTGCAGATCCACTGACCACGGCTTTGTCGCAGCAGAAGCACGAAGGTTATACTAGTTCCATGGGTATTATATACATGAGAGATTGACTCGAGTACAAGTGGGAGATTGTTAGTATTGGTGTCCTAGAGACAATACTTTTAATGTTTTGTTGAAAACAATTATTTTATATGATTATTTAATTAATATTTATTATACCTTTATTGAAGTGTTTCGAGGCACAAACGCAGCGGAATAAACGTGAAAAATAAATCAAAATAGCGAAACCCTCCGCAGGATCCATGCGAAAACAAAAGATTTAATTCAGAGATAAAGAATAAATACCTTTAGAAGCTTTAACAGTTCATTAATGGAAGATTAATGGAGGTCCAAAGCTTGTTTAATCGCCACGTATCCCGCTCTCGCGATCTACACTCTACGATATCCACACGAATACTTTTCATGAAGGATTGATGTGTACTAGCACCCAAAAACTGCTTCTCTCTCTCTATCTTCTTCTTTTCTCAAAACGGCTAGGGTTTTAGTAAAAATATGTCTCATTTATTAAATTAGCTCATAAAGAGATTATATAGAGAGAGGAATAAGTTTTCTAATTATAATCCAATTATAATTAATATTAATCCTAAATTCTAAATTATTTAATTAAGTCTCACTTAATTAATTAATTATTAATTTTGGAATTAGTTTAAATAATTCATTTATTCTATTTATATAATTAATTAAGTCATACTTAATTAATATCATAAATAAAATAAATTACTTATTTAATTTAAATTCATAATTTAAATTATTTCTCCTTCAAGCGTTCTTTGTGTGTGACCCTGTAGGTTATTATTACGTTGGCAACAATTTTAATATCTAATTAAAAATGTAAACAATGAGCGGCATCTAGTAATACATCATTGTTACCCAAGTAATAATAATAAATCGGTGATTCGATTAAGCCTTTCGTGAATAATGTTCCATGTAATATAATCCCTTTCATCTTGATATTATAGATTAAACTCAAGGCATGTCTCGTGTTATCCTCTTCATAATTTAATCTTTATTTTCTTGATCGATGAGTAGACTATTAAAATCAAATCAACATTTGAGCACGGCCGTGCATTTCATAGTCTCACTCAAAAAAGAGGCCAATAATATCACTCCTAAAATTAGGAGGATTAAATCACATCTAGATCATTCATATTTCTCATACGATTCATAATATACACAATGTCCACTTTTATCATCACCCGGTCAAAGGTAACTTTTAATGTAATCAAAGTATATTAATTCTCGTATATAAATATAATGATTTCAGGTCTAAGGATCATTACACCATTATCACGGTAAGAATTACTTATGACACTTATTTAACATGTAGAATCTCTCGGCGGGTCATTCCAGTGCCATGCATTGAGACATGCATTTATGTCCTTGACTTTAGTATCACCATACCTATGACCAATGAGATGTGGTCATCTGTCAAGAAACATACTAGTCTTTGTGCATTATTATTGTCCTTAAATAATAATACTCGACTAGGGAATTTTAGGAATAAGATACTATTAATATAATCTCATTTTTAAGTCACATACTTAAAGATATATAATACGTATCAAAATTCCAAGGACATTTATTATGCTTTCAATTTATTACGCAGTAAATAAAACATAATAAATAAATAATAATCAATAAAACATAATCCTTAACAATAAATATTTTCCTTAAAATATAAAAAGTATTGTCTCTAGAGCACAATTACTAACAATCTCCCACTTGCACTAGAGCCAATTACCCAAGTATCCAATACTCATGGAACTAGTGTGACTTTCGTGCTTCTGCTGTGACAAAGCCTTAGTCAGTGGGTCTGCAATATTATTATTATTATGCACTTTACATATATGTATATCTCCTTGATCATTAATCTAATTAATTAGGTGATATCTCCTAAGTACATGCCTAAACAGCCTCCTTGGCTGTTTCACAAGCATCAATATACTCAGGCTCTATTGTAGAATCAACAAATATCTCTGCTGTGAACCATTCCAGCATACAACATCTCAATAAAAATAGATAAAACACAAAGCTAGACATAAACTTTAAATCATCGTTGTTTGTCTAGAAACTAGCATTACTGAAACTTCTTATAACTAGCTTCACATCTCCTCCATATAACAAGAATGAATCTTTAGTCCTCTTCAAGTACTTAAGAATATTCTTCACTGCCGTCCAGTGACCTTCACTTGGATTAGACCGGTATCTACTCGTCATGCTTAAAGCATACGAGACATCGGGACGAGTACATATCATTGTATACATAATAAAACCAATTGCTGACGCATATGGAACTTTACTCATGCAGTCCTTATCATCCAATGATTTAGGAAAAATTTTATTTTGAGATCACTATCCCATGAGACATTGGAACATATCCATTTTAGCCTCTTTGCAATCAAAATCGATGTAAAACTTTGTCAATGTATGTACTCTGACTTAGGCCGATCAATCACCTTGATCTATCTCTATAGATCTCGATCCCTAATATATAGGTCGCATCGCCTAAGTCTTTCATTGAAAAATTATTTCTCAACCAAGTCTTCACAGTCTGTAGAGAAGGAATGCCATTCCCTATTAGTAATATATCATCAACATATAATACTAGGAATGCCACATGGCTCCCACTAAACTTCTTGTAAACACAAGTTTCATCTTCATTCTGAATAAAGGCAAACTCTTTTTTACTGTTTCAGGAAAATAAATGTCCCATCTCTTAGGATCTTGAGTGTTCATAGCGTCTTGGTAGGTGAGAGGCTCATCTTCATCCACAAGCATCACATCACCATCTTGAGTCAAGAGAAATCCATAATATCTCTCGGGCTCATGGCGAATCCTACCAGACCTACGAACAACCTGTGTTTCTTGAGCAGTATTGTTTTCTTGTACATTCTGCTTAGGTTCCTCCATTAGTTCAATGTTATCATGTGGGTCTCGAACTTCATCGAGATCTATTATCCTCCCACTATCTTTCTTAGAGAGCAACTCTCTCAAGGAACATAGCAGTTCAAGCAACAAACTCTTTGTTCTCGGAAGGATTATAGAAAGAATAACCCCTTGTTTCAGTTGGATATCCCACAAAATTATATTTGTCTGATTTTGGTCCTAGCTTGTTAGAGATTAGACGTTTCACAAACGCATCACATCTCTAAATTTTCATAAATGACATGCTGTGACATTTCTCAGTCCATATTTCATAAGGAGTCTTTTGAACCGTTTTAGTAGGAACACAGTTAAGTGTATGTGGAGCCGTTTCTAGGGTGCAACCCCAGAAACTAATTGGAAGATTCATTGACTCAACATTGATCGCACCATGTCCAACAAGGTGTGATCCCTCCTATCAAAAAAACTTTTCTTTAATATTTTTTACTTCATCTTTATAGTCTTTGAATTTTTCAAATGATTCGGATTAGTTCTTCAAAAGATACATATATCCGTATCTACTAAAATAATTAGTATATTTTATGAAGTTAATAAAATCTACCTTTTGTCATCGTACATATATGACCACATACACTATATATAAGTCATACCCGTTCAATGACGCCTTCACCATGTCCGGTAAAAGGAGCTTTAGTCATTTTGCCAAATAAACCAAGATTCGCATCCTTTTGTATAATTCATAATCAAACTTATCCATGAATGCATCCTTATGTATTCTGGAAATGCGTTTCTCATTAATATGGCCTCAACAACAGTGCCAAAGGTAATTTTTGATTTGAGTCACTTTAGAACATATAAATTGTTAATTAGTTGTGCGACATTATAAGCCTCATCATCAAATTAGAATAAACAACTATTGTTATTTAATTAAAATGAAAAAGCCTTTCTTGTCCAAACAAGAAATTGAAATAATGTCTCTGCCAATTGCAAGCACGTTATAACAATTATCAAGTTCTAAATTTTCCTTATAGGCTAAAAGTTAAGTAACGAGTTCCTCTAACCAGAGCAACTACTTTTACTCTAATTCCAACCCGATACCTGAAGCTTGACCTTTATTGCTCATCTTTTTCAGATCTTCCAAATAAGCATGATAGTTTAATTTCCAATCTCCCAATTTTCCATAGAAGCAACAATCGTCTTCTTTATCAACACCTCACTCAGACTTTAGAGTCTACTTTAGGGACTGGACTTTGGTTTGACAACGGAACTAGATCAAATCTTCTCCTTGCCTTTCCATTTTCCTTTCCCTTTTACATTCCCTATGTTTACCATCAATATAGTAGTAGTTCATGCATTTATCATATTGCTTTCAACAGTTCTTAACATGCTTAGCATCTCAATTGGTGTTTTACCAATCTTATCCATTTTATTGTTCATAACAAACTAAGAATAATATTTGTCCAAAGATTGTAAGATCAAATCTAACTAAGTCTCCAGAAAATACAATCTGGAAACCCAAAATATGAAAGGTACTCATTATACCCTATAATCTTTAGAACATGTGGTGTAACCGGGTCTCACTCTCCCTATTAGTAAGTGTATAGTGCCCTTTTATTTTCAAATATATCTTGTGCTCAATCGTCTCATAAACATCTATATGCTCGTGTTGCTTCTTAAGCTCTGCACACATATTTGCGAGCATGAGACATGAAACATCAATCGCAACATCAATTTGCTTCCAATAAGCACTATGATTTGCACATGTTACATTCTCAACTTTAAGAGCAGGGGAAGAGATTTGACTAACATCGTGGTGTCCGAGGACAATCCTCAAGCTCCTACGTCAGTCAAGGAAATATATTCTCGTCAACTTGTCCTTCTCAAGAACTGATCGCATAGAGAAGTTGTTTGTGTTTATCATTTGATATCTACAATATTAAAGTGTATAAAATAAACTGGATTGCAAATTTAATATTAATTATGTTTAAGTGATTATGGTATATCACCATATACCTCCCACTATTTTTATCAAACTAATAGCCCTAACTATTAATTCGGAAAATATTTCTTTAAATCTTTCTAGTGAGCCAAGATCCATATTTCATCCATGTTTTAAGATAGCGTTGGCTAATTTAGTAATTGTGCTCTAGAGACAATACTTTTTATATTTTAAGGAAAATATTTATTATTAAGGATTATGTTTTATTGATTATTATGTTTTATTATGTTTTATTTACTGCGTAATAAATTGAAAGCATAATAAATGTCCTTGGAATTTTGATACGTATTATATATCTTTAAGTATGTGACTTAAAAATGAGATTATATGAATAGTATCTTATTCCTAAAATTCCCTAGTCGAGTATTATTATTTAAGGACAATAATAATGCACAAAGACTAGTATGTTTCTTGACAGATGACCACATCTCATTGGTCATAGGTATGAGGATACTAAAGTCAAGAACATAAGTGCATGTATCAATGCATGGCACTGGAATGACCCGCCGTGAGATTCTACATGTTAAGTAAGTGTCATAAGTAATTCTCACTGTGATAATGGTGTAATGATCCTTAGACCTAAAATCATTATATTTATATACGAGAATTAATATACTTTGATTACATTAAAAGTTACCTTTGACCGGGTGATGATAAAAGTGGACATTGGGTATATTATGAATCGTATGAGAAATATGAATGATCTAGATGGGATTTAATCCTCCTAATTTTAGGAGTTATATTATTGGCCTCTTGTTTGAGTGAGACTATGAAATGCACGGCCGTGCTCAAATGTTGATTTGATTTTAATAGTCTACTCATCGATCAAGAAAATAAAGATTAAATTATGAAGAGGATGACACGAGACATGCCTTGAGTTTAATCTATAATATCAAGATTAAAGGGATTATATTACATGGAACATTATTCACGAAAGGCTTAATCGAATCACCGATTTATTATTATTACTTGGGTAGCAATGATGTATTACTAGATGCCGCTCATTGTTTACAATTTTAATTAGATATTAAAATTGTTGCCAACGTAATAATAACCTACAGGGTCACACACAAAGAACGCTTGAAGGAGAAATAATTTAAATTATGAATTTAAATTAAATAAGTAATTTATTTTATTTATGATATTAATTAAGTTTGACTTAATTAATTATATAAATAGAATAAATGAATTACTTAAACTAATTCCAAAATTAATAATTAATTAATTAAGTGAGACTTAATTAAATAATTTAGAATTTGGATTAGTATTAATTATAATTGGATTATAATTAGAAAACTTATTCATCTCTCTATATAATCTCTTTATGAGCTGATTTAATTAGATAGAGATTTTACAAAAACCGTAGCCGTTCTGAGAGAGGAGGAAGATAGAGAGAGAAGAAGTTTTCGGGTGCTAGTACACATCAATCCTTCATGAAAAGTGTTCGTGTGGATACCGTAGAGCGTAGATCGCGAGAGCGGGATACGTGGTGATTAAACAAGCTTTGGACCTCCATTAATCTTCCATTAATGAACTGTTAAAGCTTCTAAAGGTATTTATTCTTTATCTCCGAATTAAATATTTTGTTTTCGCATGGATCCTGCGAAGGGTTTCACTATTTTGATTTATTTTTCACGTTTATTCTGCTGCGTTTGTGTCACGAAACCCTTCAATGGCATCAGAGCTACTTGCGAAACGTTTTAATTCGGTTATGTGCTTAACAGTTTTTGATATATAAGCATGTATGCGATCTATCATGATTTTCTATTGATATAATATGTATATGTTTATATATATTATGAATATATGATATTCATATGATGTATAATCATGTGATGATTATGTGTGTTGATGTATGTATATGATACATGTTTGTTCTTATTATGGGAATCGTATTCGATACGAATTCTGAAACGGCTGCCGTAGATTTTTTGAAATCTGTGTCCAATGTCCGATTTTTGTAAACGATATGTGTTTTCTGACTGGAATCGGGTCACTGAGCAATACTGACATAGTCAGCTCTGCGTCTGTAAGCCATTAGATATCGTTACAGCCTCCAAAACGGTGATTTATTATTTTCTGAAAATTATTTGATTTTCTAAAATTTTGAGTATATGTATGTATATATTATGAATATATGATATTCATGTAATGTATAATCATATGATGATTGTATGTATCTCTGTATATGTATATATGATATATGTTTGTTTTTGTTATGGGAATTGTATATGATACGATTTCTGAAACACCGTCAGATTTGGAGAAATCTGACAGCTGTATCCGATTTTTGTAAACGATATGTGTTTTCTGACTGAAATCGGGCCAATGAACAAAACAGATAGCTATGCTATCACCGACGGGTCTATAAGGCGTTTGACGTCGTTAAGGGTCTCGAAATAGCGATTTATTGTCTTCAGAAATCTGTTTTTAATTTTCTGAAATTTCGAAATTTGTTATATATGATTATATGATATGATTATATAATATGAGATATATTATATGTGTTATATGATAGCATGGTGGATGGTTATGGCCTAAAGACCCATAGGATAGTGGTTTTGATTTATGATTTTGGTTTCTAAATACGACTTGCATGTCGTTTATTCATTGTAATTTAATTATCTCGAATGTAACTCGAGTTCTTCTTGTAATTTCATTAGAATAGTTTTATTTTTATTATTCAATGTAATTATCAATGAAGACTTGCAAGCAAGGAGGCGATCCAAAAGGGGATGATGGAGCAATGAAGAAAGAAGACATGTAATAGATAGTATTTTTAAAACCACCATAGACTGACCTTGATATTTCCATTAGCTTGGAAATATCATATAGGATGGGGCCATAACCAAACACGTTTAATTTACGCACATTACATATATGTATATGATTGCATGTATTGGTATGTATGCGTAGATATAATTGAGATGCATGCTTAATATTGATTAATCATGTATGTATTAGATACGACACCCATGCCATGTTTGCGTAAACAAGATAAAATCTGTAACGATTCGAGATTTTAAAATTAACAAACGATCATGAGATTCTTGTGTTTATGAAATATGGATTTTTAAAACACGGAATTAAATATGGATTTTTGATATCTATAATTGGGATTTTCTGACAAAAGCGGATATGCGTATTCGTAAGGCTGATGGGTTTTAAGTGTGACCATTGGTATCCTCCATCTACCTGGGAAATGAACAATTTAAGATGTCGATTTGAAATTGAAAGGCATATGTCAAGGCCTATTTGTAATTAGTAGATGACAACTCAACTCATGTAAGAAATTAAAGTAAGTAATAAATTCTGAGGATGGAATCAAATCGAAGAATGTCAACTAGACACAAAGAATCAACTTGTCAGAAGAATTATAATGAAGTTGCTACTCTACACCGGAAGAAGTTCATTTATATGTTCAAGCGTCGGAGAAAAATAGAGAAGCAGTTGTTCAGAAGATTCAGAAGATTCTAAGAGGCTACTACAGAAGATTCCAGAAGAAGAATGAAGACAGTGAAGTAGAAGAAGAACAGAAGACCACAGCTTAATGTTAAAGATGAAGAATATTTATTATAGTATGACATAAATGAACCAGACAGTACATTTGTGTGTCAACTAAAATAATAAATATTCATCATCTAGTTCAAGTGGTTTTATGACAAAAGACACAACGAAGACTGGAAGACTTCAAGACTGATAGCACGGTAATTCAAGACGAAATAGTATTTTAATTCTACTATCAAATGTTAATTGATTATTTAATTTATCTAATTAAATTAATTCAAGTTGAATTTAATTTAATTTGTAAATTAACTAATTAATTTAAGTAGAATTAATTTATTATAAAAGATATGACTTAATATGACTTTTAATATAATTCAAATGACTAATAAATAAGTCATACCGACTGTTTATTAATAAGTCATACCGAATTATATTAATAAAAGTCATACCGAAGCTGTTAAAGAAAAGTCATACCGGAGCAGCCGACTGATAAGTCATACCGAAGCTGTTAAAGAAAAGTCATACCGGAGCAGACGACTGATAAGTCATACCGAAGCTGTTAAAGAAAAGTCATACCGGAACAGCCGACTGATAAGTCATACCGAGCTCAGTGGATAAGTCATACCGAGATTTCTGTGCTCAAAAGGTCATACTGAACCTATTTTGTTTAATTAAAATAAGTCATACCGATTTATTTTAATTAGATAAAATCTGAATATGACTTTAAATAAGTCATACCGAGATTCAGTAAGTCATACCGACCATTCAGAAGTCATACCCAGTTTTTAAATGTCATACAAGGGTTAAAATAAGTCATACAGACTTATTTTCTTGAAATTAAGTCATACTGAAAAAGGTCATAGCAGCCTTTTTCATTCTCTATAAATATGAGATCAGCTCTTCATTTTTCATGAGTTCAGTTGTTAAGAGTTAGAAAAATCAGATCAAATTCAGTAATTTATCTGCATTGTAATATTCACAGATTTCTGTGCTAAGTTTGAATATAATTGATTAAACACGAACACTTCATGTCGAATTCGTTCTAGACTTTTTATCAATTATATAACAGTTTTCTAAATATTAATTTTATAATACTAATCAAGTTAAAATTATATCTTTCACTTGAACAGTATTTCATTCTAATTAATATTTCGCGAATAATTAAAATAATATTTTTAATCCAAATTATTCCGCGATTAATTTTCAGATATTGTATTCAACCCCCCTTCTACAATATCAGGGACCAACAGAAATATTTGGTTCAAGGAAAAATTGAGGATCTCTTTATGATGTGATCATGATCGTTATAAATTTTCTAAAACCCCTTAACAAAATATTAAGTTTTACTCGGATGCTTTCCAATGAATGAACACTCATCGAATCCTAGATCGATAAGGGGAAGGACTGTCAGTGGCAGGGGACTCCTATCTATCGTGGTGAGATGCGACGAATATAAACGGTTATATTCGGCCGTTGTATCATTGGGTCTAACTTAACTGAGTCGTCATAATATGGTGAAAATAAACGGTTATATTCAACCATTATGAACTTAGAAGCATAGAGTTTGGTTAAAAGTCTATTAGATAGATAAGATCAATCGTTGTTCACCAAACTATCCAAGAATTATATATGATATAATTGACAACTATTGTCTACCTAAATAATCATTTTTAAGGACTTCCAGTGGTTGACTTAGGACATGACGAAATATGGATCTTGGCTCACTAGAAAGAATTATGGGATATACTTTCCAAATTAATAGTAAGGGCTATTAGTTTGATAAAAATAGTGGGAGGTATATGATGATATACCATAATCACTTAAACATAATTAATATTAAATTTGCAATCTAGTTTATTTTATGCACTTTAATATTGTAGATATCAAATGATAAACACAAACAACTTCTCTATGCGATCAGTTCTTGAGAAGGACAAGTTGACGAGAATATATTTCCTTGACTGACATAGGAACTTGAGGATCGTCCTCGGGCACCACGATATTAGTCAAATCTCTTCCCCTGCTCTTAAAGTTGAGAATGTAACATGTGCAAATCATAGTGCTTATTGGAAGCAAATTGATGTTGCGATTGATGTTTCATGTCTCATGCTCGCAAATATATGTGTTGAGCTTAAGAAGAAATACAAGTATATAGATGCTTATGAAACGATTGAGCACAAGATATATTTGAAAGGGCACTATACACTTATAAGTAGGGAGAGTGAGACCCGGTTACACCACATGTTCTAAAGATTATAGGGTATAATGAATACCATTGATATTTTGGGTTTCCAGATTGGTCTGGAGACAGTTAGATTTGATCTTACAATCTTTGAACAAATATTATTCTTATTTTGTTATGAACAATAAAGTGAATAAGATTGGTAAAACATCCATTGAGTTGCTAAGCATGTTGAGAACTGCTGAAAATAATATGATAAATGCATGAACTACTACTATATTGATGGTAAACATAGGGAATGCAAAAGGGAAAGGAAAATGAAAGGCAAGGAGAAGATTTGATCTAGTTCCGTTGTCAAACCAAAGTCCAATCCCTAAAGCAGACTCTAAAGTCTGAATGAGGTGTTGATAAAGAAGACGATTGTCACTTCTGTGGAAAGTTGGGAGACTGGAAATTAAACTGTCATGCTTAATTGGAAGATTGGAAGATGATGATCAATAAGGGTCAAGCTTAAGGTATCGGGTTGGAATTGGAGTAAAGATAGTTGCTCTGGTTCGAGGAACTCGTTACTTAAGTTTTGGCCTATAAGGAAAATTTAGAACTTAATAATTGTTATAGCGTGCTTGCAATTGGCAGAGACATTATTTCAGTTTCTTGTTTGGACAAGAAAGGCTTTTTCATTTTATAACAATAGTTGTTTATCCTATTTTGATGATGAGCCTTATAATGTTGCACATCTAATTAACAATTTATATGTTCTAAAGTGACTCAAATCAAATATTACCTTTGGCACTGTCGCTGAGGCCATATTAATGAGAAACGCATTTCCAGAATACATAAGGATGCATTCATAGATAAGTTTGATTATGAATCATACCAAAGGATACGAATCTTGGTTTATTTGGTAAAATGACTAAAGCTCCTTTTACCGGACATGGTGAAGGGATCATTGAATGGGTATGACTTATACATAGTGATGTATGTGGTCATATGTGTACGATGACAAAAGGTAAATTTTATTAACTTCATAAAATTTACTAATTATTTTAGTGAATACGGATATATGTATCTTTTAAAGAACTAATCCGAATCATTTGAAAAGTTCAAAGACTATAAAGATGAAGTAGAAAATATCAAAGAAAAGTTTTTTTTAATAGGAGAGATCACATCTTGTTGGACATGGTGCGATCAATGTTGAGTCAATGAATCTTCCAATTAGTTTCTGGGGTTGCACCCTGGAAACGGCTCCACATACACTTAACTGTGTTCCTACTAAATTGGTTCAAAAGACTCCTTATGTGATATGGACTGAGCAACGTCACAGCATGTCATTTATAAAATTTTGGGCATGTGAAGCGTTTGTGAAACGTCTAATCTCTGACAAGCTAGGACCAAAATCAGACAAATGTAATTTTGTGGAATACCCAACTGAAACAAGGGGTTATTCTTTCTATAATCCTTCCGAGAACAAAGTGTTTGTTGCTCGAACTGCTGAGAGACAGTGAGAGGATAATAGATCTCAATGAAGTTTGAGACCCACATGATAACGTTGAACCAGTGGAGGAACCTGAGTAGAATGTACAAGAAAAATAATACTGCTCAAGAAACACAGGTGTTCGTAGGTTTAGTAGGATTCGCCATGAGCCCGAGAGATAATATGGATTTTTCTTGACTCAAGATGGTGATGTGATGCTTGTGGATGAAGATGAGCCTCTCACCTACCTAGATACTATAAACACTCCAGATTCTAAGAGATGGCTGGATGCCATTAAATCTGAGATGGAATCCATGTATACTAATCAAGTATGGACTTTGGTTGATCCACCTGAAGGGGTAAAACCTATAGGGTGCAAGTGGGTTTTCAAGAAGAAGACCGACATGGATGCTAATGTACAGACCTATAAGGCACGATTGGTGGTAAAAGGTTTCAAGAAAATTCATGGTATTGACTATGATGAGACCTTTTCACCAGTTGTTATGGTCATGTCCATCAGGATTTTGCTTGCTATAGCTGCTTACTATGACTATGAAATCTGGTAAATGGATGTCAAAACCGCTTTCTTAAATGAGAGCCTTGAAGAAGATATGGATGTGTACATGACACGCCCTAAGGGTTTTGTTGATCTAAAGGATGCTGGAAATGTATGTAAGTTGCGTCGATCCATTTATGGATTAAAGCAGGCCTCGAGGAGATGGAACATTTGTTTTCATGAAACAGTCAAAAAGAGTTTGACTTTATTCAGAATGAAGATGAAACTTGTGTTTACAAGAAGTTTAGTGGGAGTCATGTGGCATTCCTAGTATTATATGTTGATGATATATTACTAATAGGGAATGACATTCCTTCTCTACAGACTGTGAAGACTTGGTTGAGAAATAATTTCTCAATGAAAGACTTAGGCGATGTGACATATATATTAGGGATCGAGATCTATAGAGATAGATCAAGGTGATTGATCGGCCTAATTTAGAGTACATACATTGACAAAGTTTTGCATCGATTTCAAATGCAAAGAGACTAAAATGGATATGTCCCAATGTCTCATGGGATAGTGATTTCAAAATAAAATTTGTCCTAAATCATTGGATGATAGGGACTGCATGAGTAAAATTCCATATGCGTCAGCAATTGGTTTTATAATATATGCAATGATATGTACTTGTCCTGATGTTTCGTATGCTTTAACCATGATGAGTAGATACTGATCTAATCCAGGTGAAGGTCACTGGACGACAGTCAAGAATATTCTTAAGTACTTAAAGAGGACTAAAGATTCATTCTTGTTATATGGAGGAGATGTGAAGCTAGTTGTAAGAGGTTTCAGTGATACTGGTTTCTAGACAGATAACGATAATTTAATGTTTCTGTCTGGCTTTGTGTTTTATTGAGATGTTGTATGCTGGAATGGTTCACAGCAAAGACAATTGTTGATTTTACAATAGAACCTGAGTATATTGATGCTTGTGAAGCAGCCAATGAGGCTGTTTGGGCATGTACTTAGGAGATATCACCTAATTAATGAGATTAATGATCAAGGAGATATACATATATGTAAAGTGTATACTAATAATAATATTGCAGACACACTGACTAAGGCTTTGTCGCAGCAGAAGCACGAAAGTCACACTAGTTCCATGAGTATTGGATACTTGGGTAATTGGCTCTAGTGCAAGTGGGAGATTGTTAGTAATTGTGCTCTAGAGACAATACTTTTTATATTTTACGGAAAATAATTATTATTAAGGATTATGTTTTATTGATTATTATGTTTTATTATGTTTTATTTACTGCACCATAAATTGAAAGAATAATAAATATCCTTAGAATATTAATACGTAATATATGTCTTTAAGTATGTGACTTAAAAATGAGATTATATGAATAGTATTTTATTCCTAAAATTCCCTAATAAAGTTTTATTATTTAAGGACATTAATAATGCAATAAGACTTGTATGGTTGTTGACAGATGACCACATCTCATTGGTCATAGGTATGGTGATACTAAAGTCAAGAACATAAGTGTATGTATCAATAATTGACACTAAAAAGACCCGTCATGAGATTCTACATGTTAATAAGTGTCATAAGAAATTTCACTGTGATAATGATATAATGATCCTCTAACTTGAAATGGTTATATTTCTATACGAGAATTAATATACTTTGATTACACTCAAAGTTACCTTTAACCGGGTAATCATAAAGGTGGACATTGGGTATGTTATGAATCGTATGAGAAATATGAATGATAGATATAGGATTTAACCCTCCAATTCTAAGAGTGATATTATTGGCCTCTTGATTGAGTGAGACTATAAAATGCATGACTATACTCAAATATTGATTTATTTAAATAGTCTACTCATTGATCAAGGAAACCGAGATTAAACGTTGAAGAGGATGACACTATACATGCCTCGAGTTTGATCTATAATATAAGGTTAAAGGGATTATATTACATAGAACATTATTCACGAAAGGTTTAATTGAATCACCAATTATTATTGTTACTTGGGTAACAATGATGTATTACTAGATACCACTCATTGTTTATAATTTTATTATTAGATAATAAAATTATCGCCAATGTAATAATAACCTAAAGGGTCACACACAAAGAACGTCAACATGGAGGTTTATTTAAATTACGAATTTAAATATATTATTGCTTATTTGAATTTAATTATTGAATTAATTAAGTGGGACTTGATTAATTATATTAGAATTCGGATTTAATAATAATAATAATCCAAAATCAGAATGGGTTTTGGAAACCACATGGATTAGGGTTAGGCCCAAAATCTATCTCTCCCCTATATATACATAATGATGTATAGTATTAGGGTTTAACAATCAGATTTCGTTTTTAGAGAAAAATAATAGCTGCTCAACATCAAGAGAGGCTAGAGAAAATAAGAGAGAGAGAGGAAGAAGCAAGAAATTCAGCTAGTACCGACTCCGGTGATCATTGGACGATCGGGCGTTCGTGTGGACTTCTTTAGAGAGCATATCTTTGCAACAAAGTGCTGCTGTGATTCATTTTTCTGGACCTCAATTAAATATCATACGGAAAGTTTTGTTAAGGTACAGACTTCTTCATCATAATCATCCAAAGTTATACATGGATCCTGCGGTAGGGTTTCGGTTTTTATTTATTTTTCGCGTTTTTCCGCTGTGTTTTCATGCCCGAAACCCTTCAGTTTCCTACTCGAAGTACTTGAGCAGCACTAGCATTTCCCATCATCACTGTCATGCCTTGAATCTGTTGATAAGATACAAACAGAGTAATATCAATACAAATATGTGTTGGTGTAGGTGCCCTAGAGGCAATACAATGTTTCTTTTGATAAACATTTATGTCATTTGATTATTCAATAAACGTATTTATTATGACTTTAATTACTGCGATATATTTGTTAGCATAATAAATGTCCTTAGAATCATGATACACATTTTATAGTTTAGTAAATGACTTGAACTTGAGATTATATAATATATCATATTCTTAAATGTCCCTAGTCGAGTATTATTATTATAGGACAATAATAATACATAAATAGACTAGTATGTTGTTTGACAGATAACCACATCTCATTGGTTATAAGTATGGGGATACTAAAGTCAACACATAGGTACATGCAGGAGTACATGGTACTGGACAGACCCACAGTGAGATTCTTCATGTTTAATAAACACTACTAGAAATAGGAGAATAGACATCACGCCTTTAACATCGGTTAGAATTGAAACCGATGTCAATGCTATTTATTACATCATTTTTTGACAACTGATGTCTTTTATATATTTTTAACATCAGTTATTCCACTAACCGATGTGAAAGGTGTTTCCAAAAAAAAATAATTCCCGCTCTAGTTCCTTTTCCCCCGCCTTTAATTAATACTCATGTAATTACATTCACAAAAATAGAAGTGATATACTTTTTTGTTAGACTTGGTATTTTTTTGTACAAACATTTCAAGGATCCTTCTGATATGCTAGTTTCAAATTTTAATGGCTCTCGTTCTTTACATTTCTTCCTATCTGGCATGTAGTAGATATCTGATTTACTTTCTTAGGTATTAGGAAAAATCATATTTTTACCGGAATATAATTTTTTTGAATAAGATCCGGATTTTTTGAAAACCCCAAAATTTATAATAAAAATCTGAAGATTTATATTATATCATTCATAAATTTAAAAATATTAGTATTTAGTAGGAAAAGAATTTCATACATAATAATATATAAATTAGAAAATAGTCTGAATAAAAGCTCAGTTGGCAGGATCAAGTACTAAAAATAGGTTTTGTATTTGTATTTTCAATAATTCAAAATCTTATTTTATCAACTTATAAAAAATTTAGTTAAAAAAATAAATCAAAAGTCTATCCTACAAACAAAATATTAGTCCAAATTTAGCATTTTTATTTTTTATTTAATTTAATTACATGACTTATATTGATATGAACTGGGTGCGACTGTAAGTCTGCAATTAAATAAGCTTAAACCCTAGTTTTGCAGCCCCACTTGATGCCAACCGCAGCACAAAACATTAGAAACAGATCTTGTATCTATCTCAATGAACCCTAAAACCCACAAACAATCTCACCATTTCTACCCTCATTTTCAACATAAAGATCTAAACTTTACCTGAATTTCCTTACAAACATTTCAAGAAAATGACTTATTTCACCATATCAAAATCATCCCAATTCAAACTTTACAAATCTCCATATCCATTTTCACTCAAAACACTATCTTTTTGTTCATTATCATCTCCAGACCCATCACTCAAGAATGATGAAATCTCCACTGATCCAAGCCCAAATCAAGAAACCCAAGTTCAAGAAGCTCAATCAGAGAGGCCCATGAGGAGAACTCCAAGAGGTAAGCCCCAAAATCAAGAAAAAGGGGAAGATATAATATGTAGAATGATGGCT
The DNA here is from genome assembly GCA_028671895.1 of Oenanthe sinensis. Taxonomy (NCBI): domain Eukaryota; kingdom Viridiplantae; phylum Streptophyta; class Magnoliopsida; order Apiales; family Apiaceae; genus Oenanthe; species Oenanthe sinensis. Next base: position 28,680,778 of record CM053806.1, read on the forward strand.
AATAGGGCTGAAACAGATCGTTTACAAAACTCTATTCGTAGTTTAGTTCCTATTGGTTTGGCGATGATCCAAACTAGCATGTGCTTAGCATAGTTATGCACTGTTAGCGTGCTCTTGTTTCATATTATCTTAATATTTTTATACATAATTAATTCAGAGTCCCCACAAATTTCTCTATCAAAGAAAAGATATTGATATGATCAGATTAAGGATCACCGATTTGAACTTTGCAATTGAAAATTCTAAAGACTTGGTTCAGGACTTGAAGAGTAGTAGAGAGTGCAGGGCTTCACTACACGGACTTGAAATTTTCTTTAACCTACTGTTACACTACACCGACTGATTCTGAATGCAGGGCTTCACAGTTTTATGCAGGCTCTCCATGGAGCTCTGACTATAGTACTGGATCAACACTTTTGACCCATATAGCAGTTGACAAACCTGAACATGTTGCATCTGATTTGTGCGCTACACATCAGAACGCAGGAGCTGATCCTCAATCTAATAAACTAGAGCAGTCAAATATTAATGGTGATGTTGAGAAGCATGTTGTCTCCTGTGCAACAACAAATCAAAGTGGAGGAAATTCATCATGTAAGAAGAGAGCTTCTTATATTCATATTTTCTCATTTACTTGATATGAAATACTGATTGAGTTCCTAAGGAAATTTCTATTGTTAATATAGCAGATATCATGCCATCTTTTGATGACTTGATAGCCGACTATGGCATTGTTGATGACTTCTCATGTACTGAGTTCGACTTCCCACTTCAAGTAACTCCATTATTCAGATCATTGACATCAGGGGTTCCCAGCCCCTAGTTCACAGAAAGTGTGAGTTAATCATTTTCCCATTGAGACACAAAGCAATATATTCCATAGCTAGCACGATAGACTATTGTAATCTGGTTTTTTTGGTAAATAATATATTTTCTTAAGTATAGGGGAGACAGTAGTAGGAGCATCTTTTTAACTGCTCAGGTGCTTTCTGATTCTTGTAAGCTAGTAATTAAATCGCAAGAACTAGTAATGTTAACTGAAGTAATACCTTGTTTTAGACTTTAGAGAGTTGAAAATATTACCTATTTTCTTCTAATGATGATAACTTCACGTTTACACTTCCGGAGCATTTTAATGACAAGACTACCAGTTATATGTAGAAACTCTGATCTTGCTTATTCGGATTTGGTATATTATAATATATCCTGACTCATTGTATTGGGCCTTTAGTGTTTCTTTGGTTCACTAGGAATAGATTTAGTGTAGCCTCTATATATGTTTTTTGTAAATCTACTTTGAGTTTATGAGGGAATCCTATTAATTATATGGTGGCATAGTAATATAAATGAATTTGGTTTTATGACTTGACTTCAGCATGATTTCAAAGAAGCACAACTGATCCTTGTTTTGCGATGTTTGTGTTTGATTTTATCTTGTTGAATTTAGGACACGATTTAATTGATTATCATGCATCCAATTAACAAGATTAATTTTTATAACAGGACTTGAATGAAAAGGAGAGTCATAGAGTGGGAAAGCGAAAATATCCACATCGAGTCTCAAGAAAAGGATACATCGGGCTACAAGAAGAAGAAGTAAGAGTCTCTCATTATTCTTATAATCTTCACTTTGCCATGATGGTTTTTTAACTGCTGTTTCATTTTTTTATAATAGGTACGCTCAAGTCAGTTGGAGCGTCATGAAGTACCAGACAGGTACATCATGAAGAATTGTAAGAGTTTTATATTACTATTGCATTATTTCAATTAAAAAATCACATCTAATTAATTTCATTTTTGTTAATAGGATAATTTAATAGAAAAGCAGCGAAATGGTGAATTCAAAACGATCGGAAGTAATGATGTGCTTACTACCGCATTGGAAAATCCGCAGAATGTGGGTATGTAGTAATGCGATATATAAAAGATATAATTGAGGACGAGGAGATGAAACTTTTAAGCAAGGTATTTTTCTATATATTTATTGTTAGAGATGCAATAATTAACAATAATATTTAAATCAAACTATCAAAAACAAAACAATGTCAAAATTAATAATAAGGCATTTTTTCACTACTTTCACGTGTTAATTAAGACATTTTTGTTTGAACTTGAGCAGCTTTTAAGCAAAATATCTGTTTTATAGTAGGTTTCAGATTGTTGATTTGTTTGTGTTATATATTTACAGTGGAGCTCTAAGACTCGCAGGACTTACAAAAGGGAGGAACTTGATGTCGTTCGCTGGGAGACACTTGATTATATACAAGCCATCATGTAGTTGGGTTACACTACTCTCAGTTATATTATTTTGATTGTAGTCAAATAGATGCATGGATGTATTAGTACTTGATGTTTGGATTATATGTATGTTTGTGTAGTTGGATTGGATGGATGGATCTATAGTTAGATTGGATGGATGTAGAATTGGTATGTTAGAGTAATTAAATTTGGTAGTTTCTTATTGGTTTGGTAACTTTTTTTGGCGTGCATGTTGTATGTGAATGGTTAAACAGGTAATCAGACATCATTTTATACAGGAAACTGATGTCCAGACAAAGTTATGATATCAGTTTGAAAATAGGAAACTGATGTTAACTTAAAGCTATTACATCATTTTGAAACTAAGAAACTGATGTTAACCTAAAGTTATGACATCAGTTTGAAAATAGGAAACTGATGTTAACATAAAGCTATTACATCATTTTGAAAATAAGATACTGATGTTAATCTAGAACTATTACATCAGTTTGAAAATAAGAAACAGATGTTAATCTAAAACTATTACATCAGTTTGTAAATAAGAAACTGATGTTAATGACAATTATAGACATCAGTTTGTTATAAGAAAACGATGTGTTATGTAATCTTACACATCGGTTATAAACTGATGTTAAAAAGCAGGAGCTTTAACATCGCCCACGAAGACATCGGTTTAAATTTCTACAGACATCAGTTTTTAACTGATGTCTAATCCAGTTTTTCTAGTAGTGAAAGTCATAAGAAAGACTCACAATGATAATGGTGTAATGATCCTCTGACTTGAGATCATTATATTTCTATACGAGGATTAATATACTTTGACTACATTAAAAGTTACCTTTGACCGGGTAATGATAAAAGTGGACATCGGGTATATCATGAGTCATATGAGAAATATGAATGATAGATAAAGGATTTAACCCTCCTATAATTAGGAGAGATATTATTGGCCTCTTGATTGAGTGAGACTATAAAATGCATGGTCGTGCTCAAATAATGATTTGTTTTCATAGTCAAAACAGCCTTCCTTAATGGAAGCCTTGAAGAGGATGTGGATGTGTACATGACACAACCAGAAGGTTTTGTCGATCCAAGGAATGTTAGCAAGGTATGTAAGTTACGTCGATCCATTTATGGATTGAAGCAAGCCTCTAGGAGATGGAATATCCGTTTTGATGAAACAGTCAAAGAGTATGGATTTGTTCAAAATGAAGATGAACCTTGTGTTTACAAGAAGGTTAGTGGGAGCCATGTGGCATTCATAGTACTATATGTTGATGACATACTACTAATGGGGAATGACATACCTTCTCTCAAGGCTGTTAAGATTTGGTTATGGAGCAACTTCTCTATGAAAGACTTAGGTGAAGCATCCTACATTCTAGGAATGAGGATCTACAGGGATAGATCTAGAAGGATGATCGGTCTAAGTCAGAGTACATACATCGATAAGGTTTTGCATCGTTTTGGTATGCAAAATGCAAAAAGGGGATATGTCCCCGTGTCTCAAGGGATAACGATCTCTAAAGATCAGTGTCCGAAATCATTGGATGAGAAGGACCACATGAGTAAGGTTCCATATGCCTCAGCAATTGGATCCATCATGTATGCAATGGTATGTACTCGCCCAGATGTTTCGTATGCTTTAAGCATGACGAGCAGATACCAATCTAATCCAGGTGAAGGTCACTGGACGGCTGTCAAGAATATTCTAAAGTACTTGAAAAGGACTAAAGATTCATTCTTGGTGTATGGAGGAGAGGAAAAACTGGTTGTAAAAGGTTATACCGATGCAAGTTTCTAAACAGACAGGGATGATACTGTATCACAGTCTGGTTTTGTGTTTTGTCTAAACGGAGGTGCTGTAAGTTGGAAGAGTTCAAAGCAAGAAACAGTAGCTGATTCTACAATGGAGGCTGAGTACATTGCAGCATGTGAAGCAGCTAAGGAAGCTGTTTGGATTCGAAAATTCATTACTGATTTGGGAGTGGTTCCATCGATCGCAGATCCCATTGATCTATACTGCGATAATAATGGAGTCATTGCACAGGCTAAAGAACCTAGAGCTCACTCCCGAACCAAACATATACCCAGGAGATATCACCTCATTCGAGAGATTAATGAAAGGGGTGACATACACATATGTAAAGTGCACACAAATGATAACATTGCAGACCCACTGACCAAAGGCTTGTCGCAGAATAAGCACAACGGTCACACTAGTTCCATGGGTATTAGATACATGGGTGATTGGCTCTAGTGCAAGTGGGAGATTGTTGGTGTAGGTGCCCTAGAGGCAATACAATGTTTCTTTTGATAAACATTTATGTCATTTGATTATTCAATAAACGTATTTATTATGACTTTAATTACTGCGATATATTTGTTAGCATAATAAATGTCCTTAGAATCATGATACACATTGTATAGTTTAGTAAATGACTTGAACTTGAGATTATATAATATATCATATTCTTAAATGTCCCTAGTCGAGTATTATTATTATAGGACAATAATAATACATAAATAGACTAGTATGTTGTTTGACAGATAACCACATCTCATTGGTTATAAGTATGGGGATACTAAAGTCAACACATAGGTACATGCAGGAGTACATGGTACTGGACAGACCCACAGTGAGATTCTTCATGTTTAATAAAGTCATAAGAAAGACCACAGTGATAATGGTGTAATGATCCTCTGACTTGAGATCATTATATTTCTATACGAGGACTAATATACTTTGACTACATTAAAAGTTACCTTTGACCGAGTAATGATAAAAGTGGACATCGGGTATATCATGAGTCGTATGAGAAATATGAATGATAGATAAAGGATTTAATCCTCCTATAATTAAGAGAGATGTTATTGGCCTCTTGATTGAGTGAGACTATAAAATGCATGGCCGTGCTCAAATAATGATTTGTTTTCATAGTCAAAACAGCCTTCCTTAATGGAAGCCTTGAAGAGGATGTGGATGTGTACATGACACAACCAGAAGGTTTTGTTGATCCAAGGAATGTTAGCAAGGTATGTAAGTTACGTCGATCCATTTATGGATTGAAGCAAGCCTCTAGGAGATGGAATATCCGTTTTGATGAAACAGTCAAAGAGTATGGCTTTGTTCAAAATGAAGATGAACCTTGTGTTTACAAGAAGGTTAGTGGGAGCCATGTGGCATTCATAGTACTATATGTTGATGACATACTACTAATGGGGAATGACATACCTTCTCTCAAGGCTGTTAAGATTTGGTTATGGAGCAACTTCTCTATGAAAGACTTAGGTGAAGCATCCTACATTCTAGGAATGAGGATCTACAGGGATAGATCTAGAAGGATGATCGGTCTAAGTCAGAGTACATACATCGATAAGGTTTTGCATCGTTTTGGTATGCAAAATGCAAAAAGGGGATATGTCCCCGTGTCTCAAGGGATAACGATCTCTAAAGATCAGTGTCCGAAATCATTGGATGAGAAGGACCACATGAGTAAGGTTCCATATGCCTCAGCAATTGGATCCATCATGTATGCAATGGTATGTACTCGCCCAGATGTTTCGTATGCTTTAAGCATGACGAGCAGATACCAATCTAATCCAGGTGAAGGTCACTGGATGGCTGTCAAGAATATTCTAAAGTACTTGAAAAGGACTAAAGATTCATTCTTGGTGTATGGAGGAGAGGAGAAACTGGTTGTAAAAGGTTACACCGATGCAAGTTTCTAAACAGACAGGGATGATACTGTATCACAGTCTGGTTTTGTGTTTTGTCTAAACGGAGGTGCTGTAAGTTGGAAGAGTTCAAAGCAAGAAACAGTAGCTGATTCTACAATGGAGGCTGAGTACATTGCAGCATGTGAAGCAGCTAAGGAAGCTGTTTGGATTCGAAAATTCATTACTGATTTGGGAGTGGTTCCATCGATCGCAGATCCCATTGATCTATACTGCGATAATAATGGAGCCATTGCACAGGCTAAAGAACCTAGAGCTCACTCCCGAACCAAACATATACCCAGGAGATATCACCTCATTCGAGAGATTAATGAAAGGGGTGACATACACATATGTAAAGTGCACACAAATGATAACATTGCAGACCCACTGACCAAAGGCTTGTCGCAGAATAAGCACGACGGTCACACTAGTTCCATGGGTATTAGATACATGGGTGATTGGCTATAGTGCAAGTGGGAGATTGTTGGTGTAGGTGCCCTAGAGGCAATACAATGTTTCTTTTGATAAACATTTATGTCATTTGATTATTCAATAAACGTATTTATTATGACTTTAATTACTGCGATATATTTGTTAGCATAATAAATGTCCTTAGAATCATGATACACATTGTATAGTTTAGTAAATGACTTGAACTTGAGATTATATAATATATCATATTCTTAAATGTCCCTAGTCGAGTATTATTATTATAGGACAATAATAATACATAAATAGACTAGTATGTTGTTTGACAGATAACCACATCTCATTGGTTATAAGTATGGGGATACTAAAGTCAACACATAGGTACATGCAGGAGTACATGGTACTGGACAGACCCACAGTGAGATTCTTCATGTTTAATAAAGTCATAAGAAAGACTCACAGTGATAATGGTGTAATGATCCTCTGACTTGAGATCATTATATTTCTATACGAGGATTAATATACTTTGACTACATTAAAAGTTACCTTTGACCGGGTAATGATAAAAGTGGACATCGGGTATATCATGAGTCGTATGAGAAATATGAATGATAGATAAAGGATTTAACCCTCCTATAATTAGGAGAGATGTTATTGGCCTCTTGATTGAGTGAGACTATAAAATGCATGGCCGTGCTCAAATAATGATTTGTTTTCATAGTCTACTCATGGATCAAGTAAACCCGGATTAAATGTTGTAGAGGATGACTAAATACATGCCTCGAGTTTAATCTATAATATATATGGTTAAAGGGATTATATTATACGGAAACATTAATCACGAAAGGTTTTATCGAATCACGATTTAATTATTATTTAATTGGGTAGCAATGATGTATTACTAGATACCGCTCATTGTTTATAATTTTATTGGAGAATAAAATTATTGCTAATTAAATAATAGCCTATAGGGTCACAGACATAGAGCACTTAAAGGAATAGTTAATTTAAATTATAGATTTAAATTAATTGATTATTATTTGAATTTTATTATATTAATTAAGTGAGACTTAATTAATTGATATAATATAAATTCGAATTTGAATTTCTGCCCTTAATAATTAAGTATGACTTAGTTATTATTTAAATAATAGAAACACGTTTTATTATTTAATCTTATACCTACATGGGTTAGGTTTTGCTGAATAGGCCCGTTAAGTAGTCATTATAAATAGATAATGATAGGTTAAGTGGCTATTACGTTTTTTTAGAAAAACCCTAGCGGCAGCAGCAAAGGCAGAGCAAGGCAGAACAAATTCAGAATCATCAAAGGAGCTAGTACATTCATTCCGTAATCAAGATCGTGAGACGTTCTTGAAGGTGCTCGTGTGGATACCATAGAGGTGTTTTTCGAGAGGAAGACACAAGTCGTGAAAGCTAGGATCTCCGTTGAGTTCGTGAAAGTCAAGACCAGAAAAGGTATAATTCTATTTCACCATGATCTGTCCAAGCTTATACATGATCCTGCGTTAGGGTTCCGAAATTTTTCGTTATATTTACGTTTAATCCGCTGCGTTTTATGCCTCGGAACCCAACAATATGTACTTTAGCTCCAGTATCAATCAATCATTCATTTGACAGATAAGTGCAAAGTAGTGTAGGGTTGTAGGTAATATACACGTTATTAGTTTCAGAAGCAACAGCCTCACCAACAACCATGTTAACCACAGGCCCACCAGTGGTTCCAAGCACAGTATCAACTTGTGCTACCACATTAGGTTTCTTAGCTTTTTTTGCAGGACAGACCTTGCTCTAGTGACCAACATGTCCACAAGACCAACATGGTTTGTTTGCCTTTGGTTTCTACTCCCATGTTCAGCATGCATCATATGTCCTTATTTGGACTTGTGTTGCTCCTGCACAGAGATGTCCAACATCATGTTAGTACAGGTGATCTCTTCTTTCTATCTTTTCAAGGAGAGAGAAAACTCTTCCCAAGACTTCGGGAGCTTTTCAATCACCGACATAACCTGAAACTTCTCAGAAAGGTGCATTTCAGACTCCTTCAAAGCATGTATCAACATCTCAAACTCATGCACTTGCTCCGTCATGGATTTAATATCCACCAGTTTAAAATCAAGGAACCTTGTCACTCTATACTTTTCCAGACCCTGAGAGTTAGTATTGTGGGTTTGGTCCAGCTTCTCCTATAAGAGTTTAGCAGTGAAGGCATCCGATGAATAAACATCGAATAGAGTGTTTGTTAAAGTTGCCAAAATGGCAGCCCTTGCCACTCCATCTTTTTCAGCCCACAAAGCATAAACCTTAACAGAGTCAGCCTGCTCTTGATTCATAACAAGAAGATCATACTGCACCACCGACCATAGACTCTTAATCGTTAACCACAACTTCAACTTTTTCTGCCAACGAGAAAAGCCAGCTCTACCGCTGAACTTATCAAGCATACCAGACAGATCAATAGGTTATGGGAAATGGTACGTAGCCCAATCAATGACAGTAGCAGTAACCCCAGACCCAGAACTAGTACCACCAACAACAGGAGTTTCAGTTTCGTTAACCACTTGTTAATTTCAATATATAACACAGATAATCTCTTCAAGATTGTTATGAGTAAATAAAAACTAAACACAATAATGGGGCAGTTATATAAATAATTTAACAAGAACGGGCAGAATAAACCAATTAACAAAATAAAGAACGAAGGTAGAAAAAAGATATATAAATCAGTAACTATAAAGACAAGAGAAAAAATAGAATGCTTAGCTCTAACATAGATTTTAAGCATACACTGATAGAACCAAAACAACTGTTGAGTCGCCAAGCTTTGCAAGAAATTTTGACTGTTCTTGAAGAGAGTATTGCCCCACTACGCTATGTTGGGTTGCAGCAATATCACTTCCAAGATAAAACAGCACAGAGTACTTTGTCCACAAATACGTAGCACTCAACAACGACTTGCACATCAGTTCGCCCAGAAAATCTATGTATAATCTGTATAATATGAATGTGGAAGATACAGAGTATGCCTACTAGGGTTTTCTCAAACTTGTATCAAATTCCTCTCATCTATCTTCAACATTTTTATGTATATATAATATAATAAAACGTAACAGCAGATAAAACATTAATTAAAATAATTATTCTGACTTAAAAAAATATTTAATAGAATATATATCAGAATCAGTTACAGTCATCAGAGTTTAGCTAAATAGTCCATCAGAGTTTATAAACTCTGCCTGTCCATCAGAGTTTACTATCAAACTCTGATCCAGCCTTCCATCAGAGTTTACTGCTAAACTCTGATGAGGTGGTCCATCAGAGTTTATAAACTCTCACCTAACCTCTTCCATCAGAATTTATCAATGACCTAGTCCATTAGAGTTTACAGATAAACTCTGACCCAGCTCAAGACACAGTATACACTGACAGTAACTTGTATACTCTGACAGTGACTTTATAAACACTGACAGTAACTTTGTATACTCTGACAGTAACTTTGTATACTCTGACAGTGACTTTATAAACACTGACAGTAACTTTGATTCAATATTCATATTAAAATAATATTTAAAGTCATAATTAATTTAATTAATCATGTAATAAAACTCCTCGCCCATGTCGCCTCGCGTACGCGAGACGCCGAGACATTCGTCCAAATCGCCCTTCGACCCGAGTCGAGGCGAGACAAGGCAAGGCGGCGGCGGCGCGCGCGCGCGTGTGCGAGGGCACACTAGTACACCATGTACACTCACATGCCTTAATAGTTGACACTACTCTTGCACATATATGCATATAAAGCACCCACACCGATATTACATCTCTATGTGAGACAATCACATTTAACCCATTTCAAGCTAGCAACTTCTACTCAATTTATCTATGGATTACACTAAGAAAATGTCTTAGATCCAAACATGAAAGTTTAAATCCTCATAGCAAAGACCAACTTACAATAGTTAGTTTCCGGAAATTACATCAAGAACATATATAAAATATGTCTTAAACTTTCCATTTTGTAACATACGCTTGGTACCGAAAAATTATCCTCATTAATCGAGATTATTCATTTATTGAAGTAAAAAATACACTGCCTCCTCTATTATGTTAGAACCAGAAAAAACTATTCATTTGATGAGTTTTTTTATTTATCGGATATTTATTTATCGAGTTTCTATGTTTTATATCAAAGCGGAATATGTGTTTCAAACAAAAAAACGACCGATATACAAAGAGCTATATACCAGCGTTTTAAAGAGTAAAGGCCTTTTTACTGATTTTATACTGAACACGAGATTACGTAATTTGATTAAATTGCTATTGATGCACAAACATAGAATATTAGAAATGCACATGTAGAAACATACTAACAAATTGACTCGAAATATGAGATCAGATTCGATATAAATGCAAATTATATCAAATTAGAAAAGTGATGAATTAAATTCCAATCTAATAGTTATACTTTAATAGGTCATAGCCAATAGTCTATATATTAACCCACTTTTTATTTATTAAATTAATTTATTCTTATGCAAAATTCATATTTAAAATAACTTTATATCAAAAAATTAAAATGGTTATACAATCAAAGTTTTAAAATTTTGTATTAATTTTTATTATAAATAATATATTTATTAATAAGATAATCTTTTAAAGTCTCAAAAATTTTAAAACAGAAAGAGAAAAATAATGAATAAGGTTTTATTTAGATAAATTTACTTATGGCCTATTTGAGAACATAAATTTAATTTGAAATTCTGGATTTGATCAAATGACATGTTTGGGTAATCATAAGAATTTGGATTTGTATTTGAAATCCAAGAAATTCAAATATTAATACAAATATGAGAATTTGAAATGATAACTCAAATCCTGTAATTTGAAATCCATCATTTGAAATAAAATCAAAGTTCTCAAACACGATCTTAGGTTTTTTTCATAAATTCTCAAGTTTTAATTTTTTTTTCTTGCAAAAATACTATCATATTTTAAAAATATTTACAGAAATATGTTTTGCAATTATATTTGCAACTCACATTTTAGAAAATATTTGCGAAAATATGTTTTACAACTTTGCAACCATATTTACAACTTAAAATATAAGCTAAAATGAAACTTAAAATGCAACCTAAATTAGTTACACAGTTCAAATTAAATGCAACCTCCTTATTTTTGTAAATATTTTCAGAATTAAATAGTATTTTTATAAAAAATTTCAGAAGTTGGTAAAATTGTAAATAATTTCACAAAAAGTAGTATTTTTGGTAAATTCTCATTTACTTAACAGCTTTTATTTTAATTTTATTGTAATTAAAAATTAATTCAAGATTAATTCAAACTATATTTTTCCAATCCGAATCGAATTTAATCCGAACCGGATTTCATCCGATCTTAATCCGAAATTGATCCGATTTTAATTAGAACTATATATGATCCGAATCTGATTCAAATAGTACTTTAAATATATCATAACCGAAAATTGATCTGATCCGGATGAATCCAATCCGAAACCAATCTTATTATCCAAATTGACAGGTCTATTAACAATTTCACACCCACGCAAGTAAAAAATAAATAAGGAATCTCTCACTGTATCCAACAATATACCGAAACACAGTGGTTGTGAGTATCCTGTATATGATTGAAAATGAAAATTATATTAATATGATTTACTTACCTCCATGTATGAATGAACAGAGTGCAATATATTTGTCAGCATAAAAATGTGATATGAATGTTCTGCAACAAACCTTAAAACGAAATATCAAACGACGTATTATCTTAATATGCAAAAATTGATAACGTATGAATGGAATACGTCGTACTATACCGTATATCAAAAAGAATACATCGTACTGTATAACATATCTGCCTTACACGGCTCACGAAAAAGGCCAACATGTCAGTATTTCGGGCCGCCTTTTTCTTCTAAGGCATTTTGGGCATCTCTTTTCTACATTTGGTTAAATAGGGCCTTCACCCTTTCAAAGATCTCATTAATACGCAGTAATTTTGTATTTTATATTTACATTTTTTACATTTAGACCCATTATAATCTTATTAAAGAAATTAGTAAAATATAAATAGCTAACTCAAATAACGACCAATCAACTACCTAACTTTTAATATTTTAATTATAATAATGTAGTATAATAATAAATTTTAATTTATATAAATAAAATAATAACTAAATATTAAAATAATATTATTATTTTAATAATCATGAGATTAAATTAATAAATTGTAATAAATAAATTAAAGAGTTTAATTGTGATAAAATTAAGATATGTAAGTAGATTAAGACTTCGGCTTTTATAATATAGTATAGATACAATATAATATTTTTAAATATGTTAAATTGTATATAATTTTAAATTTTATTCAATTTTATTTATTAAACTTTATTAAAATTAATATTGAATATAGTATTTTTTTATATGCTCTGTTCATGTTATAATATTTTTTATATGTTCAATCATATTTAATATTTGTCATTTAATTATATATATATATATACAAGTTTTTAACTCGTGCGAAGCACGGGATGAATGACCAACATTTAGATAAATTTATTTTTTATATTATATTTTATGGATATTTATTATAAAATTTTATAACGTTGAAAATTCATGTTAATATAATATAATATTATCGGTGAAAAATTGTATAAAAGGAGGACTATCGGGGATTAGAGTTGTATCTTATTTTATAATGAAATTTATATATTAATATTCATAAACTTTAATGATATATTAAATAAAAATTATAAGATAATTAAGATTCTTAAAATAGAAAATATAGAATATAATTTAAATATAATATAATATTATCCGTGAGTAGTTATATAAAAGAAGGACTATCAGGGGCGTAACTCCCCCAAACCCGGGGGTTAGGGATTTGAGTCGTCACGTCACCATCCAATCATTTAAAACCTGTAATACTCAATAATCCAATGACATCACATCATAGACCCCTATCTCTCACACATATAAGTTATAGCCTTAGAAACGATATACAACCAGTATCATTAGTTATTACAAACCAAACGTACTTATCCAGGATCTCACGCTATGAATGATAACGTCTACATGAAGTGACATTATTAACTATATCAATAATGAAAATATATACAACTTACTTCTATAGCGTAATGTTGAATTGAACCATCTCAAAAATGAATCTCCTACTTTCTTTCCTCGAAGTATGGAGCCAATCAAATGTATTATCACTTTCTCTATAAAAATTAATATAAAGTAAGAGTGAGCGAAAGAATGTTCAGCAAATTATCCACCCAAGTTTCTATGTGACTCTCATCCAAAAATATGATAATCACTACTATCTCAATAATATAACATAAGGTTACCGGTATAGGGTAAGTATAAAAAAGTATCTTTCGACGATACATATAGTCGGAGTTTTCTATCAAAAGTGTTTATACTTAACATAAAGTTTAAAATAATATAATACGAACAATTAAATTCAATATATAAAATAAGATACAACCAAATATAGTGTTACCACTATTTCATACTACCTCTGAAGCTTTTGAGATAAAACCCAATGAACTTATTACGTTTACAGTTTTGAAATAATATTATCAAAATAGCATAAACTATAGCTTTGCTAACCTCTCATAAATATAGTAAATACACAGTTCAAGATACTGGATTAATAGTTGTTTCTCATCATAAGCAAATCAAATCACTTTGAACCATACCATTTGTATGGTTAAAAATCCAGTAAAACATTTTAAAGATTTATAAACTGTTTGGTGTACCTCATGTACCCGCTTAAGTTTTCAAAATAACTTTTCATCAAAACATCTCGGATGAGTAAGAAGAAATATCAAGATATCAATCACTAACAACACCATCGGTAAATCAACTCATAGGCTTTCATTACGATGTTACAGCACAATTCCAATTGGAAGATGGGACTGTATCTGGAGCCTTTCACACGCTGCTACCGTATATACATGATGATCAGTCACAACCTGCTGCAACTCTTGTTGTTTCTATACATGTAGAAGGGGGAGCCAACGAAAATACTACCGTGCGTCACTCGGCCTCTTACGATGTATCTCCTAGTCCACTGGAACAATCTATAAACTTAGAACAAGAATTTAATCCTAGTTCCCCAACTATATCATACTTGTTAATAGATTCATCTATCTAACCTAGAACCCGCGAAATTTAATCCTAGTTCCCCAAGCATATCCTGCTTGTTAATAGATTCATCTATCTAACCTAGAACCGGAATTTAATCATAGTTCCCCAAGCATATAATACTTGTTAATAGATTCATAAATCTCTGATGGGTTACTTCCGGAATATTTGTGGAAGTAAGAATATCACAATACATGTGTTGACCTCCTTCAACTGATCTCATATATCGAGGAATGAAAATCATTTATAAATCACGACATAGGAGTTAGTCGGAAAATCTCACTGATTTTGATAAGTTGGAAACCCGAACCAAAGTACGGCAGTGATCCCAAAATAAAATTATATTCGAGGAAGGTAAATCATTTATTTACATCCTAGACTGGATTCCTAATTTTGATAAGTTAAAGGGTATTGTATTCTTATTTAAAGAATTATAAAATATAAAATAAATATCTAGGAACTCCCACTATATTTTAAATCAATTTTCTAAAGGTCAGAAAATATTTTAAATAACTATTAAAGACCTTAAATAAATTTTAATAAATTTATAATATTTAATAAAAATTTAAATAATATTTAAATAATATTTATTAAATAATAAATAACTAATAAACTCATTTTAAATGAATATTCATAATAATATTCATTAATTAAATAGATATTCAAATAATATCTATTAACATCATTTGAATTATTTGTCAATAAAAATATCCAAAATATAAATATTGAAATATTTTTAATCGTTATTTAAAATAATCTATCTCCGGCAACTTCTGGGTTTATGACAATATTTAGAAAAACACTTCCGACTCCCGGTCTATGTTTGAAAATACGAAAACACGCTCTACTCCTAGAGCCTTCATATACACCGGCTTATATCTATATTATCTTATAACATATAAACCAAAACATTTGATGAAACATTAAACAACGTTCAAATAAATTCATAAATTTCAGTAAAGAGTTACACCACAACGTCAACAGTTTTTAAATACTACCGTAATACATAAAGTACAGGTTTTAAAAACATGCATACGTATTAATACAAATATTTTAATATGTAAAAACATAGGGTTAGAAAACTTTCCTGGAGTTCAAGATACGTTTTCAGAGTTCCACTCGTTCCAGATTTTCTATCAATAGATATCATTATTCCGATTAGTACTCTTAATCTCATAACTATTTGTCCAATTATGACAACTTCAATTTGTACTTGCTCATTTTACTAACAATTATATTATCCAACATTCACCTCCTCGGGTCTATCTTGATCTTTCGTAAACTGTCTTGTCAATGACTTTTAATCTAATCATTTACTCAAATATATAGTCGTGTTATTCCTCAACATCTTTCATGTTTTAACTGACTCGAAATTATCCTTTTATCCTGGCCAAAGTGGCTCATCAAAACAGTGTCCCTAGAGTTGACTTTCCAGAGAACTTCTATTACGTGACTCGCACTCCAATATTTTTAATAAATCGAAAAATTCATAATTAAATACGAAACCACCTCATCTTTGTAACAATTATCAAAAATATTTTGATTTGGAACACATGAGTTTAACTTGGTGAAAAGTATTTTAGAAATTGGGCCAAGTACAGAATTTTACTATTTATACCGCTTTCACTAAAACTTTGATTTCTCCCAAACGGTTAACTTAATCGAGACACTATTTTCGCTTGCACGATCTAGAGAACACCTAGAATACAATACATCAAAAGTTTGGTACTGGACAAAGGACACATTTTCTCAAATTTACTGAACAAGGCAGTAGCTTCTTTAGTGAATAGTGTTATCGCACAACTTTGGTTTTGACATTTTTATAAAATCGAAAAATCAACATCTGCACTTGAAATTTGTCAGACACCTTATTAACTGTCTCCAAAGTGAGTTCAACGTAGCAGTTTGGTCATTTTGGCTATTTCCACTAAAACTAGATTTTCCCCTAAATTGTAAATCAAAATAACACAATTCAAGCGCCAAAATGAACTATGAAACAAGATCTACACAACCATGCAGTGGTGACAAAGTCCTGTATATTTTCATTTCTGGAATATTGGTCAAAATGAGTCTAAAAACAAATGGGTATTACGACGGCTATAAACAGAACAATTCCCGAATTTAAGTATGTTAAATCCATTAATCAATAACCCAATCATCAAACCAATGTCTCTAAGAACAAAATCAGTTTATAGCTTCATAAACTCATTACCATCATCAACCCAAATTATTCAACCAACAATATTCAACCATTTACATCCAATCTCCTTAAATCAACATATACTTAAACATAACTCAAACTCAAGCTTATAGCTCAAAGTAAATCAAAGGGTGGATGGTGTTTGTACCTTTTTTGAATCCTTAATATACTAACAAGAGCTTGTAAGACTTAAGAGAGTCTTGATATATGCTTATCATCATTAAACTTGCAAGAAAAAATCAAGAAACAAGTTAGTAATTTCCGGAGTTACTATTCACCATCATCTTTGAGTAAGAATTTGTTTATGCTATATATACTAATGGGATGACCATGAAATTTTGAACATACCTTATATATATAATGAAGGAGCTATGGTCCAAATTTGGTGATTTATGGATGAGTAGAACTTGGGTTTTGAATTTTTCTTTCCATGCTTTTCTTGAATAGCCGAATGGAAGAAGAATGAGGTGGGGAGAAGCTTTCCTTGGTGTTGCTAGATTTTTATGTTTGCATAACTTGTATGTAATGTATATGGCTGATCTTGGATAATTTAAATTCAAAAGTCCAAAGCAAGTACTAAGGTTCCATCAATTAAGGATCTTGTTTTCTACTTTTCCATGATTTGTGGAATCATGTTTCTAACTTGTACTTGGTTACTTTGTTGGCTTGTAATTCCTAGTTAGGCTTGCATGATACTTGCATGGCTTCCTTGTTTGTTTAATTCCACATATGTTATTCGTTCATCACTTGATCCCATTGTTAATTTCAATTTTATTATGAAATGTTTCATCGTGTAGTATTCACTATAATTGTTCTTAATACTTTAAATACTTTTGCTCAATTTATATCCAATAAAATTCCATGTTATAGGATTCGTGTCAGGACGGTGTTCTCGTGTCCCTTAATATCTCGTAAATTATGAAATAAATAGTACAAACGAAAATCTTCAGATTTTGACGGCTTTTGCATTCACTAATTTGCGTTATACAACAATATTACATCTTCAGATTTCTAATATTCCATCACTTACTTAGTGTGGGGTAAAAAGTTTTTCATAAATCCGTAGAATCACTATTCGTCAATACCTTTTATAAATAAATAAATAAATTTATGTAAAAAATACGAGTTATTACAGTCTATTCTTCTTAAAAGAATTTCATCCTGGGAATCTTAACAAAAATTAAATAAGGGTTGCCTCTTCAACCTTCTGATTTATCCGTACATTCTTTCTGGTGCTATGGTTTTATTTCTCCACACTTACTCTTTTCATTCATTGATCTCTACCGGTCGTAAGACACATTTGGTTACCATCTTACGATTTCGTATTCTAACACATGCCAAGCATCCACATTGTCCTTTCATAATATAGACGAAGGGCACACAAGATTTTCGTATTATAAATATTGCGAGGCAGCGCCATCGTATATGCATTTTCCCATCATGCTTCAGGACCTACAAGATTTAATACCCTCGAGCTTAACTACTCTCTTTTATCAAATGACATTACTACTTTCCGCGATAATGTTTTTAGAAATGTGAAGTCTCTCACTCCATGCTTTCTGTCTTCTCTGACTTGATCAACGTACGTGCTGGTTCTTTCTCGATACCTAAACATTTCCTCGTTCTTTGACTTAGTCCTAATGTGAGGAAGATCGACATATTTCTTCCGTACAAAACTTCGTAATGTGGCGTGGCTACATTCTGAATGATAACTATTTTCGTATGAAAATTCTATCCGTAGTAAGTGGTTTTCCAAACTCATTTCGATATCCAGGCATAAACCTTTTATGAAGAACTAACTTTGTACAAGATTTTAATTGGAGATCCTTTTGTCAAATATTATTTCAACAAAATGATCAGAGTGATTTAAAGATAAATAAACTCACTTCCAAATGTATATGAGAAGATGATTTTTTTTTTGATATGAATGAGAACAACTATACATGTACTTGTGATGGAAAGTCTTTAGTATGATTTGGCTTTTCAACACATAATCGAGCGGCGTCCCACAAGAATTTAGTCACAAAAACAAGAAGTCACACCATATATATTGTTAATCCCAATTGGATGACGAATTGTCAAATATAGGAAGACGGAGAAATGATGTTGAAAAGATGTGAGGAGTTTTCCTTCCTTAATGTGTTACGGAACTTTAACATAACACAAGTGAAAGTGTTTGACCTAAAACCAATCATGTATGATGAGTTAGGAAAAACTTTCTGCTACTCTTATTTAATTTCATTTGATAATAATAAAGTATTTATTTGTTATGTTACGGGCTTAATCTATTTGAAGTGTATTAAATAAGATATTCCATAGTTTAGAGCAAAGCTTCTAGAATTATAGTGAGATTGTAATAATGAGATCTAGAAGATAATAGCTTTAGACTTAAACAGTTCCTGATCATAGGATAACTAATTGGAAATTTATAAATCCGTAAAGATCAGTACATACTATGCTAGCTCTCTTACGAGGATGTCTGTTCTCATATACATTTGTGTGGTGACACTATATCTAGTATGTAGGTGCTTATTAAGGAATAAGTTCACTGAACATGACTCGATAAGTAGAACAACTAATGGAGTTTACTCACGTGTCGATAGTTGTTTATTAAGTAAATAGTTGTACAAGTATCCTTAGACTTGAGATCATTAAAGTAATCTCGTACACAATGATTTATGCTTTGGTTTAGTCAGTCTCTAGAACATTCATTAGGTCCATTCTGAGCATAGTGATTTGTGTATGGAGATAGTTAACGGATCAATAAAGGATCTGCCCCTTCCAGTAAAGGAAGTGAATATCCTATGTTATTCTTAGATATGCAAGTTCAGGAATCTCTGGCCAGAGTGAATGAAATTAGAAAGAGTTTCTAATTTGCATTAAAAGGAACTTTTCATTATGAATAAGAAATCATATGACTAAATTAGATAGGCTTGACACGAGTTCCATGCCTTGTATTTAATCGGGATATTGAAAGGTAAAAGGAATTAATTGTACGGTAACTAATTACTGACAGGTTCTAAGTATTCTAAGCAATGATTTCGTATTATCTGGAGTAAATGGGTATACAAGAGAAAGACTGGAGCAAATGGCCAGGTAGAGACCTATAGGGTGCAAGTGGGTATACAAGAGAAAGATTGAAGCAAATGGCGAGGTAGAGACCTACAAGGCCAGGCTCGTGGCAAAAGGATTCAAACAAAGATAAGGGATTGACTTTGATGAAACTTTTTCGCCTGTAGCCTTGCTTAAATCAATTCGGATTTTGCTTGCTATTGCAGCTTACTATGACTATGAGATCTGGCAAATGGACGTAAAGACGGCCTTCCTCAATGGGGAACTTGAAGAAGAAGTGTATATGACACAGCCAGAGAGTTTTATTTCTAAAGGAAATGAACATCTAGTATGTAAGCTACTACGAACCATATATGGGTTAAGGCAAGCTTCTCGAAGATGGAACATCCGTTTTGATGAGACAATCAAAGAGTTTGATTTTATCAAAAACATAGATGAACCATGTGTCTACAAGAAGGTTAGTGGGAGCGCAGTAACATTTATTATTTTATATGTAGATGACATACTCTTAATAGGAAATGACATACCAATGCTGCAATCAGTAAAAATGTGGCTATCAAAGAACTTCACCATGAAGGACTTGAGAGAAGCGTCCTGCATTCTTGGTATGAAGATCTATAGAGATAGATCAAGAACAATGATAGGTCTAACCCAAGGTACGTTCATCGATAAGGTGCTTAAAAGGTTTAGCATGGAAAACTCCAAGAGAGGTCTCATACCGATGAGCCATGGAGTCTCCCTTTCTGACAAGTGTCTCCTAAGACACCTGAAGAAAGAGAGCGTATGAGTAGGATTCCTTATGCGTCGGCAATAGTATCTATCATGTACGCGATGTTATGTACTAGACCTGATGTTGCTAACTCAATTAGTGTGACTAGCAAATATCAGTCAAATCCAGGTGAAGACCACTGGAAAGCAGTGAAGAACATCCTTAAGTACTTGAGAATGACTAAGGATATTTTTCTTATTTTTGGTGGGTCTGAGTTGAAAATAGAGGGTTACACTGACTCTATTTTTCAGTCAGAGTGTGATGATAGTACATCAATGTCAGGGTATGTGTTTACTCTAAATGGTGGGGCGATTAGTTGGAGAAGTCGTAAGCAATTTACGACGGCTGACTCCACAGCAGAAGCAGAGTATATAGCTGCAAGTGAGGCTGCAAGGGAAGCTGTTTGGATGAAGAAATTTGTTTCTGAGTTGGGTGTACTTCCTGGCAAAGAGGGGCCTATTGTGTTATATTGTGACAATAACGCTGCAATAGCTCAAGCCAAGGAACCGAGGTCTCACAAGAATACCAAACATATATTGCGGCGGTTTCATTTGATTACGGAGATCATTGAAATAGGAGATGTCAAGATCGAAAGAGTTGACACACATAACAACATAGCAGACCCGTTTACGAAGCCGCTGTCTCAGTTAAATTTTGATCTTCATAAGGAGCGGATGGGTATTAGATACCAGAGTGATTGGCTTTAGGCCAAGTGGGAGATTGAAAGTGTTTGACCTAAAACCAATCATGTATGATGAGTTAGGAAAAACTTTCTGCTACTCTTATTTAATTTCATTTGATAATAATAAAGTATTTATTTGTTAAGTTACGGGCTTAATCTATTTGAAGTGTATTAAATAAGATTATCCATAGTTTAGAGCAAAGCTTCTAGAATTATAATGAGATTGTAATAATGAGATCTAGAAGATAATAGCTTTAGACTTAAACAGTTCCTGATCATAGGATAACTAATTGGAAATTGGTAAATCCGTAAAGATCAGTACATACTATGCTAGCTCTCTTAGGAGGATGTCTGTTCTCATAGACATTTGTGTGGTGACACTATATCTAGTATGTAGGTGCTTATTAAGGAATAAGTTCACTGAACATGACTCGATAAGTAGAACAACTAATGGAGTTTACTCACGTGTCGATAGTTGTTTTTTAAGTAAATAGTTGTACAAGTATCCTTAGACTTGAGATCGTTAGAGTAATCTCGTACAGAATGATTTATGCTTTGGTTTAGTCCTTAGTCTCTAGGACATTCATTAGGTCCATTCTGGGCATAGTGATTTGTGTATGGAGATAGTTAACGGATCAATAAAGGATCTGCCCCTTCCAGTAAAGAAGTGAATATCCTATGTTATTCTTCGATATGCAAGTTCAGGAATCTCTGGCCAGAGTGAATCAAATTAGAAAGAGTTTCTAATTTGCATTAAAAGGAACTTGGCATTATGAATAAGAAATCATATGATTAAATTAGATAGGCTTGACACGAGTTCCATGCCTTGTATTTAATCGGGATATTGAAGGGTAGAAGGAATTAATTGTACGGTAACTAATTACTGACAGGTTCTAAGTATTCTAAGCAATGATTTCGTATTATCTGGATCGTCGCGATATGTTGAGAAGCATCACTCACGATGTAGAATAAATATAATTAATCAGATTAATTATATTTAATGAATTAATAGAATTCATATAAATAATAAATAAAATGTTTATTATTATTTATTTCTACTACCGGCTTAATATTGAACCTAAAGAGTCACACCATAAAAGAGATTAAATTATTGATGAATGAATAATTAATAATTGCTAGTCATTATTTATTTATGAAATAAATAATTACTTAGCAAATTTTATAAATTAATTAAATAAGATTTAATTGATTATAAATTATTTAAGATAAGATCTTAATATTATTAATTAAATATTTAATTAAAGTAATTAAATATGAAGAGAGAATAATTTTCTAAAAGAGTTTAGAAAAAGGAATTAATGATTAAAATAGTTTTAATCATTAACTAATTAATTAATAAAATTAATTAATTAAAAAAGGAATTAATAATAAGATATTTATAGAAAATATCTCAGCTGAGATATTTGCCTATAAATATAGGATTATAAACCCTAATACTTCAACTCTAATATTTGTGAGAAATATTTTAAAAGGGAGGCAACCCTAATTTCCTCTCTAGCCTCGTCCCTCATCTTTTAGTTTGATTCTTGGTGGATATCTTTAGAGCACTCCACACTTGTGGGGTGATTGCAAGGATTGAAGAACAAGATCTTCTCTAGCTTTTGCCGGAAAGCAATCGAGGTATTATTCAATTTATAAAATAGTTTTTGTATCTATATGTATATATACATAGGAATATATGCAAATAAATGTTATTCAATGCTTCCGCTGGTGCATAAATTCCTTAAATGGTGTCAGAGCATAGGTTGTATGCATATATATTCGTGGTCAAGTTTCAGAATTTTATGAGCATGTATGTATTTATTATGATTTATACAAGCAATATCATGTTTTAATTATGATTAATATGATACTGTTCGTCAAAATTGTTTTGATAATTTTCCTGGGTTCTATGAGTGTTGTAGATCATCCAGGTATTTTTAGAATATTTTTCTGAGCAATAGATTATTTATTATGGATTTTTTAAAGTTATTTTTAATTAATTCATAATTAAATAATAATATCTGAAAAACTTCAATGGTAACGCATTCTACGCGTGCGTTACAAGCTAAAAAAAGGGGTTTTGGCTTGTAACGCATACCCGGGATGCGTGACAGGGTGTCTTACACGCGCCCGACGCGCGTGGGCGCATGTGGATGCGTCAGAAACTTCTTGGGGCGCGTGCGGGCGCGTGGGAGCTCAGAATGAGGCATGTAATATACCGTCGGATTCGTTTTTCCGAGACGGTTCTAATGATATATTACAATAATTTTTATGAAATTGTTTCGGACTGTTTAGAGCATCCAAAAGTGTTTTAAAACAAGTTTTAACTGTTTTAAGTTGCTTTTAAATACACCATGTGATACATAGAGATGTATAATGCTTGTATGTTGTAATATATGATTTAACATGCCTACCTTATGTTTATTCGTGATTATATATATGTGATATATGCTTGAATTATCATGAGATGATAGATTTAGGTGAACTTAATTAACATAAGGCGTATGTTAGACAATCTAGAATAGTGAAATTGTTTCGTGACCTTTATTTACATATTATGAATACAATTATGAGATTTTTGTGTTTATGAAACACGTGATTGAATATGAATTTTTAACTTAAGTGAAAGGATGATTCTGTCAAATAACAGATGTTCTATCTGTAAGAAAGATGGTTATTAAGACACCCCTCTTGACAATGCTCCACCCCTGGCCTGGGATGACTCCAAGTATCAATAGTTGATTTGAAATATTTAATCCAATCTAAAAGAATCTCTTTATAATATGATTATGATTGTAACATAATATAATCCCCTAAAATATAAAGAATATCAAGTAGTAATTGGCCATAAAACACAAAGGGCTTGTGTTGGTCATAGCCTTCCAACATAATAGAAAGTATTTCTTGTTTTTGAAACTCTGTCGTTTCGTGCTACAGCTGAGGGCCTTGTTTCCGAAAGAAGAGATACTTGTCTATAACATGAGATGTGTATGATGAATTGGAATCTTATGGTCGTTACGTGCTACAGCCGTGGGCTATTTGAAACTAGTTTAATTATACGAGATGTTGGGATTGACTTGACTTAGAATATTGAGTTTGTCGTGCCACAGCCGTGACTCAAGTATTCAAGAGGCTAAAGTAAGATTAAGGAATAACATGAGATGTAGCTGACAAGAGTTGTCTACCTATTGAACGTTACATGGCGTTTCGTGCTACAGCCAAGGTTGTGTGGTGGAATGTAGGATCCTTATCCCACTATCATTATGAATGCTTAATTTCAATAAGGGATATAGAAATTAGATAGAATAGTGGGAGGCACTTATGAATAAAGACCCGATTCATATGGTGTTTTAGATAATGAAATAGAGTATTTGCTAAATGTTTTTATGTTTTTATTATTTGCAGATTTACTATATACATAATATCTTCTGCACTATCACTCCGTTGCATGCTCGATGCACACAAATTAACTGGTCCCAACTATGCTGATTGGCTTCGAAACCTGAGAATTGTTCTCAGGATTGAGAAGAAGGAATATGTACTAGACTCACCTAAACCTGCTGAACCTGCTCAGGAAGCATATAATGATGAACATATTGTGTATCGTAATTGGATAGATGATGCAAGAGTTGCACAGTGTGTTATGCTGGGATTCATGAATGATGAGCTCCAAAAGCAACACGAGCATATGGATGCTCATTCTATCCTTATGCATCTACAAGATTTATATGATGTGGCAGGAAGGACAACTCGATATGAGATATCGAAGGAGCTGTTCCGTTGTAGGATGACCGAGGGATCATCTGTGAATGTTCATGTGCTCAAGATGATCAATTTGATTGAGCGTCTTGGACAACTTGGATTTGTCATGGATGGGAACTGAATCAAGATCTGGTCTTGCAATCACTTCCAGATTCATTCTCGCAGTTCATTGTGAACTTTCACATGAACAAGTTAGATGTCAGCTTGCCTGAACTCGATAACATGCTGAAAACTGCTGAGTGGAATTTTCCCACAAAGAAGAGTTCTGTTCTTTTAATTGGTGAAGGCTCTAACCCTAAGAAGAGGAAGAGGAGCCCTCCTAAGAAGAAGAAGAAGGTAGGTGAGAAAAGGCCAGTTCCTCCAAAAGCTGAAGAACCCAAAAGCAAAGCTGTTTGCTTTCACTGCAACAAAGTGGGGCACTGGAAGAGAAACTGTAAGGCTTACCTTGCAGAATTGAAGAAGAAGAAGGGTGGTGAGACTACCAAATCTGCTTCAGGTATGTTCATGATCGAACTAAATATGTCACTTAATCAAACTTCTACTTGGGTATTAGATACAACCTGTGGTTCTCACATTTGCAATTCTTTACAGGGACTAAGGAGAAGTAAGACTCTTGAAGAAGAGGAGGTGATCCTACGTATGGGCAATGGAGCAAGAGTTGTTGCTGTAGCTGTAGGATCGTTTGATTTACTTATACCTACAGGCAAGACTATTATTTTGGATAATTGTTATTTTGTTCCCTCAATTGTGAGGAATATTATTTCTATTCCCATGTTAGACTTGGATGGTTTTTCGTTTGTTATTGAGAATAATAAATGTTCAATTTTTAGAAATAATGTTCTTTATGGTGTTGGTATTTTAAATAATGGTTTGTATGTATGTGACGTAGAACATAGTTTACTTCAAATTGAACATAGTAATAAAAGAAAAAGAGATGATGAAAATCCCACCTACTTGTGGCACTGCAGACTTGGTCATATTAGTGAAAATATACTTAAGATATTGCATAAGGAAGGGTTACTAGAACCTTTTGATTTTGAATCATATCCTACATGCGAGTCTTGTCTGTTAGGCAAAATGACCAAATCTCCATTTAGTGGACATGGAGAAAGAGCTGCGGAGTTGCTTGGATTGGTACATACAGATGTGTGTGGGCCGATGTCCACGCAAGCCATGGGTGGATTTTCATACTTCATTACTTTTACAGATGATCGATCTAGATTTGGATATGTGTATTTGATGAAATACAAATCCGAAGCCTTTGAAAAGTTCAAAGAATATAAGTATGAAGTAGAGAAACAAACCAAGTATAGTATTAAAACCCTTCGATCAGATCGAGGAGGTGAATACTTAAGTGGCGAGTTTCTAAATTATCTCAAAGAAAATGGTATAGTCTCTCAATGGACTCCTCCGGCCACTCCCCAGTTGAATGGAGTATCCGAAAGGAGAAATCAGACTTTGTTAGACATGGTTTGATCCATGATGAGCTATACAGATCTTCCAGTATCACTTTGGGGTTATGTATTGGAAACATCAGCATATATATTGAACAAGGTGCCTTCCAAATTTGTTCCTCAAACTCCGTATGAGATATGGAAAGAAAAAAAACCGAGTCTTAAGCACGTTAAGATTTGGGGATGTCCGGCTTATGTCAAGAAAGTTGACCCTGATAAGCTAGAATCTCGATCTGTGAAATGTAGGTTTGTAGGATATCCTAAAGAGACTTTAGGGTATTACTTTTATACCGAACAAAGGGTGTTTGTCTCCCGACATGCTACCTTCCTGGAAAAATAGTTTATCCTTGAAGGGAATAGTGGGATCAAGATTGAACTTGATGAAGTTCATGAAGAACAAACTACTACGGTTCAAGAGGAAACACCTGTTCATATTGAACAACCTTCCGTAGAACGGCCCATCCGTAGATCACAAAGGGTGTCTCGCCAACCTGAGAGGTATTATGGCCTTGTCATTGAGAATGACAATGAATTGACGGTCATTGATGGAGACGACCCTATGACCTTCAACGAGGCTGTGAGTAGTGTTGACTCAGAGAAATGGTAGAGTGCCATGAAATCCGAAATGGACTCCATGTATGCCAACCAAGTATGGACTTTGGTAGAGGCACCCAAGGATATGAAGCCTATAGGGTGCAAGTGGGTATACAAGAGAAAGATTGGAGCAAATGGCCAGGTAGAGACCTACAAGGCCAGGCTCGTGGCAAAAGGATTCAAACAAAGATAAGGGATTGACTTTGATGAAACTTTTTCGCCTGTAGCCTTGCTAAAATCAATTCGGATTTTGCTTGCTATTGCAGCTTACTATGACTATGAGATCTGGCAAATGGACGTAAAGACGGCCTTCCTCAATGGGGAACTTGAAGAAGAAGTGTATATGACACAGCCAGAGGGTTTTATTTCCAAAGGAAATGAACATTTAGTATGTAAGCTACTACGAACCATATATGGGTTAAGGCAAGCTTCTCGAAGATGGAACATCCGTTTTGATGAGACAATCAAAGAGTTTGATTTTATCAAAAACATAGATGAACCATGTGTCTATAAGAAGGTTAGTGGGAGCGCAGTAACATTTCTTATTTTATATGTAGATGACATACTCTTAATAGGAAATGACATACCAATTCTGCAATCAGTAAAAATGTGGCTATCAAAAAACTTCACCATGAAGGACTTGAGAGAAGCGTCCTGCATTCTTGGTATGAAGATCTATAGAGATAGATCAAGAAGAATGATAGGTCTAACCCAAGGTACGTACATCGATAAGGTGCTTAAAAGGTTTAGCATGGAAAACTCCAAGAGAGGTCTCATACCGATGAGCCATGGAGTCTCCCTTTCTGACAAGATGTCTCCTAAGACACTTGAAGAAAGAGAGCGTATGAGTAGGATTCCTTATGCGTCGACAATAGGATCTATCATGTACGCGATGTTATGTACTAGACCTGATGTTGCTCACTCAATTAGTGTGACTAGCAAATATCAGTCAAATCCAGGTGAAGACCACTGGAAAGCAGTGAAGAACATCCTTAAGTACTTGAGAAGGACTAAGGATATTTTTCTTATTTTTGGTGGGTCTGAGTTGAAAATAGAGGGTTACACTGACTCTATTTTTCAGTCAGAGTGTGATGATAGTACATCCATGTCAGGGTATGTGTTTACTCTAAATGGTGGGGCGATTAGTTGGAGAAGTCGTAAGCAATCTACGACGGCCGACTCCACAGCAGAAGCAGAGTATATAGCTGCAAGGGAAGCTGTTTGGATGAAGAAATTTGTTTCTGAGTTGGGTGTACTTCCTGGCAAAGAGGGGCCTATTGTGTTATATTGTGACAATAACGCTGCAATAGCTCAAGCCAAGGAACCGAGGTCTCACAAGAATACCAAACATATATTACGGCGGTTTCATTTGATTACGGAGATCATTGAAATAGGATATGTCAAGATCGAAAGAGTTGACACACATAACAACATAGCAGACCCGTTCACGAAGCCGCTGTCTCAGTTAAATTTTGTTCTTCATAAGGAGCGGATGGGTATTAGATACCAGAGTGATTGGCTTTAGGCCAAGTGGGAGATTGAAAGTGTTTGACCTAAAACCAATCATGTATGATGAGTTAGGAAAAACTTTCTGCTACTCTTATTTAATTTCATTTGATAATAATAAAGTATTTATTTGTTAAGTTACGGGCTTAATCTATTTGAAGTGTATTAAATAAGATTATCCATAGTTTAGAGCAAAGCTTCTAGAATTATAATGAGATTGTAATAATGAGATCTAGAAGATAATAGCTTTAGACTTAAACAGTTCCTGATCATAGGATAACTAATTGGAAATTGGTAAATCCGTAAAGATCAGTACATACTATGCTAGCTCTCTTAGGAGGATGTCTGTTCTCATAGACATTTGTGTGGTGACACTATATCTAGTATGTAGGTGCTTATTAAGGAATAAGTTCACTGAACATGACTCGATAAGTAGAACAACTAATGGAGTTTACTCACGTGTCGATAGTTGTTTTTTAAGTAAATAGTTGTACAAGTATCCTTAGACTTGAGATCGTTAGAGTAATCTCGTACAGAATGATTTATGCTTTGGTTTAGTCCTTAGTCTCTAGGACATTCATTAGGTCCATTCTGGGCATAGTGATTTGTGTATGGAGATAGTTAACGGATCAATAAAGGATCTGCCCCTTCCAGTAAAGAAGTGAATATCCTATGTTATTCTTCGATATGCAAGTTCAGGAATCTCTGGCCAGAGTGAATCAAATTAGAAAGAGTTTCTAATTTGCATTAAAAGGAACTTGGCATTATGAATAAGAAATCATATGATTAAATTAGATTAGCTTGACACGAGTTCCATGCCTTGTATTTAATCGGGATATTGAAGGGTAGAAGGAATTAATTGTACGGTAACTAATTACTGACAGGTTCTAAGTATTTTAAGCAATGATTTCGTATTATCTGGATAGTCGCGATATGTTGAGAAGCATCACTCACGATGTAGAATAAATATAATTAATCAGATTAATTATATTTAATGAATTAATAGAATTCATATAAATAATAAATAAAATGTTTATTATTATTTATTTCTACTACCGGCTTAATATTGAACCTAAAGAGTCACACCATAAAAGAGATTAAATTATTGATGAAGGAATAATTAATAATAACTAGTCATTATTTATTTATGAAATAAATAATTACTTAGCAAATTTTATAAATTAATTAAATGAGATTTAATTGATTATAAATTATTTAAGATAAGATCTTAATATTATTAATTAAATATTTAATTAAAGTAATTAAATATGAAGAGAGAATAATTTTCTAAAAGAGTTTAGAAAAAGGAATTAATGATTAAAATAGTTTTAATCATTAACTAATTAATTAATAAAATTAATTAATTAAAAAAGGAATTAA
The DNA here is from genome assembly GCA_028671895.1 of Oenanthe sinensis. NCBI lineage: Eukaryota > Viridiplantae > Streptophyta > Magnoliopsida > Apiales > Apiaceae > Oenanthe > Oenanthe sinensis. The sequence continues at coordinate 28,710,794 of CM053806.1, forward strand.
TAATAAGATATTTATAGAAAATATCTCAGCTGAGATATTTGCCTATAAATATAGGATTATAAACCCTAATACTTCAACTCTAATATTTGTGAGAAATATTTTAAAAGGGAGGACCCTAATTTCCTCTCTAGCCTCCTCCCTCATCTTTTAGTTTGATTCTTGGTGGATATCTTTAGAGCACTCCACACTTGAGGGGTGATTGCAATGATTGAAGAACAAGATCTTCTCTAGCTGTTGCCGGAAAGCAATCGAGGTATTCTTCAATTTATAAAATAGTTTTTGTATTTATATGTATGTATACATAGAAATATATGCAAATAAATGTTATTCAATGTTTCCGCTGGTGTATAAATTTCTTCAACAAGTCCGTACTCGTCTAGGAATCGATTTTACAAGGTCTCAAACTCACCATCCCAACTCTAGACTTTCGGCTTGAATATCTCCATGGCACTCAAGTTCCTCATAATTCCTAAACTCTCATATGTGCAATTTAATGCTTTTATATCTCAGGTGCAGAGACTATAGCTATCGGCTACGAACATGAGTTGGATACCATAACAAACATTTATAACGACCTGTCCACAAGTTCTCACCTCCTTTAGTACGTTAGATCTTTCCCAATTCCCAACAATTGTAATATGTCAACACATCTCCTTTGCTACATATTAATTTCCAAGAATTTAACTTCACGCAACCGAAACTCACACTTTAGAGAAAATGACATACAAACTCTTTTCTCTTTCTAAGGCTAATTACACTTGCTCTTCGTTCTCTCTTTTCATCTTTTGGTAGATCAAAATATCATTTATGAAAACTATGTTCATTTGTCCAATCAATTTTTAAAAATTCTATTGATTAAATCCATAAAAGTTATAGGTGCATTCATTGATCTAATTGACATCCTATAACTCATACTGTTCATAATTCTTGTCGAATGAAACTTTGGGCAAATCATCTAGATCAATCTTTATTTCATAATACCTGATCCTCAAATCTATCCTCGAAGGGTAAATTATGACTCCAAAGGGTCGGATAATCTCTATCCATGGTTATGATATTCATTCCTAATTGTAATCTTAATCAATTTTGGCAATCAACACTCTGACTCATGGCTCTATCTTTTTCTTTAATAATCAAAACATGATCACCTCATGGTGACACTTTCAATCTCATCATGCCTTTCTCTAATACTTCTTATAATTGAGTGATTATTCCTTTTTATCTTGGTAGGTGCAAATTTCTAATATGACTCTGACGTTAGTGTTGTTCCTAACACTAGATCGATGGTGAATTTTATACCTCTATTAGGTAGAACCTCATAAGGTTGCTAATAATTACATCCTCAACCTAGTAACTACTACATATTCCCTTTTTTTCAAGTATTTCATCTTTCATACCAATCACGGTTTCCCATCAACCTATCATCCAAAGTGTAATAGACCTTTCACTTCTATCGTAATCAAAATCCCTCAGTTTGTCTCTCTATCCTTGAACACAAATTCATCATTATCGTGTAATCTTAACCTTCACTATTTTATCTCCATCGTTAGTTTAAATATCTTTTTGAAGACGATTTTTTTATCTTGACCTTATATCTATTCTTTTTTCTCAAAAGAAATTAAATCTCCATGGAATGGCACTAGTAAATATTCGTACAATATTACTCTTCATGCCTCAGTTTTGCACTCTCGAATCACCACTCCTTACGATTCCACTTTTTATCATAGCAATTTTATTAATCATCACCGGCTAATAAGTTATATCTATCACGAAAATTTTATTTGGTCACAGCATACGAGACAACCACTCAACAACTCTGGTAAACTTTAATTCATAATATTCCATACTTATGTTATTTCGTCCTAGTCCCGAATTTCAACTTCATCCAGCTTCCCAAATACTTAGTAAAATATTTACAAGATACACAATATGGTTCTGGTAAGCAACAAATTAACTTAAGAAGTTCATACTTACTCTCATGAAAGCAAAAATTGCTAGGCTTGACTATACACAATGATTATTCCATCGGCTCTGGTTTAGACTCAGCTCTGGGTTATACCCTTCCTGGATTTTCCCCTCAATCACGGGTCTTTAATGAATTGAACTCATGGGTGGCACTTTCTGAGGGTGAAATAACATGAAGATGCCAAAATAGGTTGACGCTCATCAAAATATATCCTTATCATTCTTCATATCAGCAAGACTGTCATATTACTCGACAGGCTAACAAACACAACACGTGAGATATGTCGGATCAATATTACCTATCAGGTTGTTAGCTAAGGGGAGATTTCTCACAACTTGTACCAATTTCATGTTCATACATTTATCGTCTGGTCCATCCGACAGTCACTTTTCGAAACTCATGGTCTACACGACCTAGGGTATATTACCAAAAGGACGAGACATACTGTCCATTATGTAGTCTCAATCAATTCACACCTAAGGGTCTATAATTGTATTACATGACCTCTTTCCCCGAACCATTTATCTCAATTAAACCATTAAATTCTCATTGAATGCACATACCCCCTTTCTAGCCGGAGTCCTACCTCTAGCAAAAGGAGCTTCGTACCAACACCTACTCACTGGGTCATTCATACTTTTAATCCTAACCACGATATCCGGAATGCATGGGTAACTACACTAAGGGGCTCACTTTCATCAGAAAATACTTAACATACTTAGAAGATACAACAATGCATCTTAACTCCTCGTTACGACTCCATACCGTATCAATACCACGCATCATCTTAACAATTATCCTTGACTTCTTATCCTCAATAGAATCCTCGAAATCTTTATACTTATCAACTTTGTACAAAATATATTGTTGCCTCTTCCGGAATGGTCTCGCTAATTTCCTGTCCAATATCTATATCCCAAATGTAATTCATAAATCTACTCACTACTAACTCCAAGTGGATGATCTTTTCTTAACTCATTCATTGGTACTACATTCGGTAGTCAAATTACGAACTCCACATAAGTTCTCACGTTATCCACTTATATATGAATAACTCTTAACACTCTCATATCTAAGTACTATAACTCATGCTCTGATAAAATTTCTGTAACGCTCCCAAACCCGGAGTCAGGGATTTGAGTTGTCACGTTACCATCCAATCATTTAAATCCTGCAATACTCAATAATCCAACGAAATCACGTCATAGACCTCTTTCTCTCTCACACATACAAGTTATAGCCATATAAACGATATACAACCAGTATCATTAGTAATTACAAACCAAATATACTTATCCAGGATCTCACACTAAGAATGATAACCTTTATATGAAGCGACATTAATAACTAGATCAATAATGAAAACCTATCCAACTTACTTCTGTAGCGTAATGTTAAACTGAATCATCTCAAAGGTGAATCTCCTACTTTCTTTCCTCGAAGTACGGAGCCAATCAAATGCATTATCACTTTCTCTGAAAAATTTAATATAAAGCAAGAGTGAGCGAAAGAATGCTCAATAAATTATCCACCCAATTATCTATATGACTCTCATCCAAGAATATGATAATCACTATTATCTCAATATTATAACATAAGGTTACCGGTATAGGGTAAGCATAAGAAAGTATTTATCGATGATATATATAGTCGGAGTTTTCTGTCAAAAGTATTTATACTTAACATGAAGTTTAGAATAATATAATACTAAACCCCTTTAGAGAGAGGGGCGACTTTCTTGTGGGAACAATTAAGTTCAATATATAAAATAAGACACTATCAAATATAGTGTTACCACTATTTCATACTACCTCTGAAGCTTTGAGATAAAACTCAATGAAATTATTATGTTCAAAATTTTGAAATAATATTATCAATAACTTAGCAAACTAGCATCAACTATAGATTTGCTAAACTTTTCATAAATATAGTAAATACACAGTTCAAGATATTGGAATAATAGTTGCTTCTCATCATAAGGAAATCAAATTACTTTACCCATACCATTTGTAAGGTTTAAAATCCAGTAAAACATTTTAAACATTTATAAACTATTTGGTGTACCTCATGTACCCGCTTAAGTTTTCAAAATAACCTTTCGTCAAAACATCTCGGATCAGTAAGGAGAAATATCAAGATATCAATCACTAACAACACCATCGGTAACTCAGCTCATAGGCTTTCGTTACGATGTTGCAGCACAATTCTAATTGGAAGATGAGACTGTATCTGGAGCCTTTCACATGCTGCTATCGTACATACACGATGATCAGTTGCAACCTATAACAACTCTTATTATTTCTCTACATGTAAAAGGGGGAGCTAACAGAAATACTACTGCTCTTGGGAATCACCCTAGACCTCATATGGGCAAAGTGCTGGACCGTGCGTTACCCGGCCTCTTACGCTGTATCTCCTAGTCCACCGGAATAATCTGTAAACCTGGAATAAGATTTTAATCCTAGTTCCCCAAGTATGTCATACTTGTTAATAGATTCAACTATCTAACTTGGAACCCGCGAAATTTAATCCTAGTTCCCCAAATAAATATTACTTGTTAATAAATTCATCTATCTAACCTGGAACCAGAATTTAATTCTAGTTCTCCAAGCATATAATACTTGTTAATAGATTTACAAAATTCTGATGGGTTACTTCCGGAATATTCGGGGAAGTAAGAATATCACAATGCATGTGTTGACCTCCGTCAATTGATCTCATATATCGAGGAATGAAAATCATTTCAAAATCACGACATAAGAGTTAGTAAAAAAATCTCACTGATTTTGATAAGTTGGAAACCCTAACTAAAGTAGGGTAATGATCCCAAAATATAATTGTATTCGAGGAAGGTAAATCATTTATTTACACCCTAGACTGGATTCCCAATTTTGATAAGTCAAAGGGTATTGTATTCTTATTTAAAGAATTATAAAATATAAAATAAATATCCAGGATATCTCACTATATTTTAAATCAATTTTCTAAAGGTCGGAAAATATTTTAAATAATTATTAAATACCTTCAACGAATTTTAATAAATTTAGAATATTTAAATAATATTTATTAAATAAATAACAATAAATAAACCCTTTTTAAATGAATATTCAGAATAATATCCATTAATTAAATAAATATTCAAATAATATTTATGAAGATCATTTAAATTATCTGTCAATAAAAATATCCAAAATATAAATATTGGAATATTTTTAATCACTATTTAAAATAATCTAGCTCTGGCAACTTCCGAGTTTATGATAGTATTTTGAATAACACTTCTGACTCCCGGTCTACGTTTAAAAATATGAAAACACGCTCTACTCCTAGAACTTTCATATACACCGGCTTTTATATATATATATATATATATATATATATATATATATATATATATATATATATATATATATTATCTTATAGTATATAAACCAAAACATTTGATGAAAGATTAAACAACATTTAAATCAATTCATAAATTTCAGTAAAGAGTTACCCCACAACATCAACAGTTTTTAAATTCAACCGTAATACATAAAGTACAGGTTTCAGAAACTTGCATACATAGTAATGCAAATATTTTATTGTATGGTTAGAAAACTTGCCTAGAGTCCAAGATACGTTCTCAGAGTTTCACTCGTTCCGGATTTTCTATCAATAGATATCATAATCCCGATTAGTACTCTTAATCTCATGAACTATTTATTTTTCTAATAAATATAATCGCATATCGAGTCCAATTATGACAACTTCAATTTGTACTTACTCATTTTACTAACAATGATCTTATCTAACATTCACCTCCTCAGGTCTATCTTGACCGTTCGTAAAATGTCTTATCAACGGCTTTTAATCTAATCATTTACTCAAATACATAGTCATGTTATTCCTTAACATATTTTGTATTTTAACTGACTCAAAATTATCATTTTATTCTGGCCAAAGTGGCTCGTCAAAACAGTGCCCCTAGAGTAGACTTTCCTAAGAACTTCTATTACGTGACTCGCACTCAAACATTTTTAATAAATCATAAAATTCATAATTAAATATGAAACCACCTCATCTTTGTAACAATTATAAAAAATATTTTGATTTGAAACACATGAGTTTAACTTGGTGAAAAATATTTTAGAAATTGGGTTAACTACGGAATTTTACTATTTACACCGCTTTCACTAAAACTTTGATTTCTCCCAAACCGTTAACTCAATCGACGCACCATTTTTCCCCTAAATCATAAATCGAAACAACATGATTCAAGCGCCAAAATGAACTATGAAACAAGATCTACATAACCATGCTCAGTGGTAACAAAGTCCTGTATATTTTAGTTTCAAGATTATTGGTCAAAATGAGTCTAAAAGCAAATGAACATTACGACGGCTATAAGCGGAACGATTTCCAAATTTAACTATGTTAAATCCATTAATCAATAACCCAATTATCAAACCAATGTATCTAGTAACAAAATCAGTTTATAACTTCATAAACTCATTACCATCATCAACTCATATTATTCAACCAACAACATTCAACCATTTATATCCAATCTCCTTAAATCAACATATAATTAAACATAACTCAAACATAAACTTATAGCTCAAAGTAAATCAAAGGGTGGATGGTGTTTATACCTTTATTGAATCCTTAACATACTAACAAAAGCTTCTAAGTCTTAAGAGAGCCTTGATCTATGCTTATCATTCTCAAACTTGTAAGAGAAAATCAAGAAGCAAGTTAGTAATTGTCGGAGTTACTATTCACCCTCATCTTTGAATAAGGATTTGTCTATGTTATACTAATTGGATGGCAATAAAATTTTGAAAATACCTTAGATATATAAGGAATGAGCCTTTTTCCAAATTTGGTGATTTATGGATGAGTAGAACTTGGGTTTTGAATTTTTCTTTCCATGCTTTTCTTGAATAGCCGAATGGAAGAAGAATGGGGGTGGGGAGAAGCTTTCCTTGGTGTTGCCTGATTTTTATGTTTGTATAACTTGTATGTAATGTATATGGCTGGTCTTGGATAATTTAAATTCAAAAGTCCAAGGAAAGTATAAGGTTCCATGAATTAAGGATCTTGTTTTCTACTTTTCCATGATTTGTGGAACCAAGTTTCTAACTAGTACTTGGGTACTTGGTTGGCTTGTAATTCCTAGTTAGGCTTGCATGATACTTGCATGGCTTCTTTGTTTGTTTAATTCCCGATATGTTATTCGTTCATCGCGTGATCCCAATGCTAATCTCAATTTTATTATGAAATATTTCGTCGTGTAGTATTCACTATAATTGTTCTTAATATTTTAATACTTTTGCTCAACTTATATCCAATAAAATTCCATGTTATAGGGTTCGTATCATGTCAGTGTTCTCGTGTCCCTTAATATCTCATAAATTATGAAACAAATAGTACAGGTGAAAATCTTCGGATTCTGACGGCTTTTGCATTCACTCATGTGCGTCATACAACAATATTATATCTTCGGATTTCCAATATTCCATCACTTAGTGTGGGCTAAAAAGTTTTTAATAAATCCGTAGAATCACTATTCGTCAATACCTTTTATAAATAAATAAAAAAAATTGCATAAAAAATACTAGTTATTACAAGGGGTTAGAGTTATATATATATATATATATATATATATATATATATATATATATATATATATATATATATATATATATACTTAGAATAAGATTTTATTAAAATTGAATGGTTAAGCTCATTTCTATGGTTCATCTAAAATTGGACGGTCAAGATCATTTTTATGATTCACTTTAGACCAAAACTTTTAATCTTTCAGTTATAATAATATAGTATAGATATATTATTTTTTATTTGAATTTTATTATATTATTTAGTAGCTGCTAAATATGATGAGTATTGCAGAAGGGGGGATTAAATGTAACTTGATTAATTATACTAAATTCTTGCTAACATCAACAAGAAATATAATTATCCAAGTTTTATATGAAAACACCTAAAGTAGATAAAGAAGACAGTGTTTAAACTTTCAAAAATAATTTTATTATTTTTATGTTGCTACAACTTACTGGAATTTGAATTCTAGCTTCGATAAAAAAAATACAAATGGATTTGCTAATGTTTCTATACTTGAGAGAAAACCTAGCTCAGTTCCATAAGGAAAAGTACTTGTGAGATATGTGTATTTATACTGAAACACATATCCCACTTGCATGTGCACTTTTCCTTGGTCCTAGGACAAAGCTTGAAATAGAAACTATGATTTTCTTATTTAACCTTGTCTTCATTCCATTTATAGTTAAAGCAGCTATGAGATATGCAGAAATCTTTGACTACTTAAGCACGCTTTATCTTTTTGCTTCTCTTCTCCCAAGTTGCAGTAGTAGACTTGACAGAGTAGATTGAGATGTCAAAATCATTTCTTATGTTTTCCCTATCTACCCTGCTACTAGGAACAGACTATCAGCATCACTAAAAGTATTCTGTCAACTTTTAGCTCCTCTATGGTGGCAGTATCTTCAGCTCCGCATACTTTGTTGTCAAGCTTTGATAATGCACTAAAACATACTGTGTCCAAAGTTGCTATCAACTATCCCCGCCAATGATGCTGTTAGTAATACTTGTTATATGTGAATCTTCATTCTCCGCCAAGTTTAATATCAAAGGAATAGTTTATGTCGTCTGTTCCTTTGTGATGTCACTTGAATATGCTGTCATACACTTGAGTGTTGAATGTTATTGTCGTGGATTTGACCCAAGTTGTGACTGAACACTTTGTGAACTTCTACTTCATGGATCATGTTATTACATTTTTACAAGACAGTAACTATTAAACTTACTGTCACCTATTTGTGCATTGTTAAACGTACTATTACAAGTGTCAACTAAACATAATGTCAATATACATATGACAATACATTTTACTTAGCTTATTTCTAAATTAAACTAAGTAACTTCTAGTTGATTACAATGTTAACACCACAATCCCTAAAAATCTCCCCCAATTTATTTTTATGTAAAATAAAGATAAATTCAAAGTAAATTACAGATGCTAACTCAACTAACATAATTTAAGTGTTTGTACATGAAAATGTTTTATAGAAATTACAAGTACAAATTTATCAAGCTTAACACTCTTCTAGACTGAGTAGATCTTCATATTTTTCTTGAGATTTCTTTGCTTTGTGCCTTCTTCACCTTCAATTCTTCAACAGGAATTCTAGATCCCTGACAGCTGCCTTTTCTTCATCTGAATTAGCATGGTCAGCTACACTCTCCAGCACCTGCTTTACTTTTAAGGCTGTAAAATCTTTCAAGTCCTTCAAAGAGTAGTAAGTTTCCACTGGGCCTCTGGTTATGCATAGAAATTTTGCTTTAAATATGTCATTCTGAAATCTTGGCAATGGAGAAGAGAACACTTTGTTGAGCCTTTGCCTATCCACCCAAGCTTCTTCATCATCTCTAGAATCAATGACTTTCTCTACAGCCTTACTTAGATTAAATTCAGATACAATTGCTGAGTTTACTGTCATCCTCTTGATTCTCCTCAGGATTTCTATATTATGAATTTTGAAGTCCTCAACTCAGACCTCAACATTGTCAATCATAATCCTTAAAGGATTTGTGGAAACTAGAGATTGATATGAAGAGCTTCTGGAAATTGTCTCATTGAAAAGAGTAGCTTCATAGTCTTTTATGGCTTTTGCTATTTTTCTTTTAACATTGTCCACAACTATGTGGGCTTTGGCTATCTTCTCTTTTTTTCTTTCTCCTCCTTATCCCTCCTTTGCTTCTCAGCTTTATCATTCTTCTTGTCTTCATCAAAGAAACTCAAGGCTTTTCTTTTCAAATCAAAGACCTCAAAGTTTGTTACACTGAATAATTGCACTTTAACAAACTCAGAAATCTTTGGTTCTTTATTTACTAATACCTTGAGCTCTTCAAAGGTGATTGTTTCAGCATTTCTACTAGTATTGTAGTAGATTATTCTGTCTGGATTTATGAGAAGACATTCATGAGTTCTTTTATAGTCACCTTTTCTTGCAAACTCCAGGTTCTTCTTTTTGACAATCAAACTGTGAATGATTGGGATAAGTTTATGCTCTTCAGGATAGAGATATTTGGATAATTGTTCCTCCAACTTGGATAGTAGATCTTTGCTTTTATCCTGCAAAGAATCCATACTCCAGAATTCTTTGATCCCATCTTTATTCTCAAACACTCCATCATGGTACAGTACTGGCTCAGTTTCCTCTTTCTCACAATTATCTAGCAGGTGAGATGTGAATGAATCCATCAACTGTAAGAATTTTTTGATTAGAATCCCTCTAAAGACATGAGTCCTTATATTTGAGCCTTTGATGATCTGTAGCATTCTTTGGACCATGAATTAGTTTACATTTTCCATCTTATAGTCCATCTCCTCTACTTCACCTGTTGAATAGAAGACTTTTATGCTTTCGAGAGAATTGGTATTAGACCATTCAACAAACACTTTAGACATTTACTTTGATTTGAATTCTATAAAATTGTTGAGTGTTGATCTTCTAACATCAAGGCATTCTTCATTAACTCTAGTTGGTACAAGCTACTTGGTTGGTCTTCTGTAGAATGTGGTTTTAAAATATCTTTAATGTTTTCATCTTTCATCCATCTTCTAACCCTTGAAATTAATCTTCCACCTTTTATTCTATTCCTCCACCTTTTTAAATCTGCTGTCAAATCCAAACCAGGTTTGACAGTACCTTTTCGAATCTTGACAGTATACTCCACCTTATTACTCCTGACTGTGTTTTTCAGGACAACATCATTCTTGTCAGCCTCATGACCAAGAACCACCTGTTTCATTACTCTTCCTTCAATATCATCTGTATATTTCTTATCAACCTCATTCTCATCATTTCCATCATCCTTATTTCCAGCTCTAGAAGATCCTTCACCATTACTGTTGTGTTGGCTAGAGCTATCTGCACCTCTATCAGGCTTTCCATCATCATCATTATTATCTCCATCTCTCGGTCTTCCCAACCTCTCAACCCTCAATCTTTCTATCCTTTCTAACTCCTTTTTAAAAATCCTTACCACTTCCATCACCTCCTTATTTTGATCTAGTTTGCAGAAGTATTCATTTGCATCTTTCACCAATTTTGGCTTGTACTGACTAATTCTTTCAAGATTCATGAATATGTACTTGCCATCATTTAAAAAGCAATATCTGATGCTTATAGTGTTGTAAGTGAATTTTGGTAGCTTCTCCTTTATCATTTTCAACAAGGCTTTCTTGAGGTCTTAATTCAAAAAAGATTTATCAACCTTAATCTTGAGTCTTATGACTTCAATGACTGAAATTTCTTGCCTGCTCAAATTACCCAGACCGATGTACCAACTTAATCCATCTTGTATTCTCATAGTAGTTACCCACTTGTTACTGTTAGATATCATCACAGCAGCACCCACTATAGATTATTTTAACAGCTTGCAGAACTTCTTGGGATCCCTGTTGGATGACATCTTTAATTCTCTCATTGAAGCTAGCATCCTAAAATGCACTACTCTTCTAATTTTCATGAATCCTCAGTACTGTGGCTTCTTCCTCAGTTAGATCCTCTCTTTTCACCAGAATAGTATCATCAACATTTACTAGAAAGAATTTATCTTTTCCTTTTCTTATTTCATGCACCACAGGGGCCTTCACCACACTCTCCTTAATCACAATGCCTTTCTCCATAGGCCTTTTCACTTTCTTCTCCTTATAACCTCTAAGCTCTTTAGCAATCTCAGTATCCACATTAGACAGTAATGCTAATTGACTCTCCCCCTAAGATACAGCTTGAGTTGTCTCATTATCACTCCTAGTGTTCATAACTTGCTCAACACCAATAACCTTATCAACATTCTCATCTACAAACACTTTTGGACTCTTCTCCCCTTTAGTTGAGGTAGCAACTGCAGGTTTGGAAATTGAGAATCAAACTCCTGAAGCTTGTCAAAAAATTCCTTGAATCCATCATTCATAATCTTCTCCAGGCTTGACGTCTTATTGATCAACTTCACCTGATTTATTCCCAATATATCCAGGTTCTTTGATAGTTTAGAAACTTTATGAGACAGGGATTTCAACCTGTCAGCAGTTGGTTTAGATGATTTGGAGGATTTTGGGGTTCTCACATCCTCTGGTATTTTCTGGATGATCTCATCACCCCTCACATTCTCACTCTCTGGGCCTAGTGCCCTAGATGTGGTTCCTTCTTTTTCTTGGCCATGCTCAAGGCCCTCTCCTTTTGCCGGGATTTTTTCCTGCCTCTCGATTCTTTTAGACTCACTTCTCTCTTTTCTTTTTCTCTCGCTCACTCAACCTAGGTGACTGAACAAGTACACCTTGCATTGGAGATTTGGAATTTACCTTCAAATGTGTGGATATAGGAATTGAGTCACTATCAGGAGAAGCTTTAGACAATTGAAAGTTGTTGTTTAGAATGGAAGTGTTGATAGCATCTTCAGCTTCAACATTACTGTCAGGAGGATTGACAGTAACTATATCCTTAACAGCTACAGAGGTTGTGACAGTAATCTCTTCTACCCTTTGAGTAGAAGGTTCTTGTGGATTACTCTAATCAGTCTCATTCAATTTTTGGAATAGTGAATCAACATTCTGTTCTTCAACTATTAAAATGTGATGCATCATAGTTGAATGAGTTGTGTTCCACTTATTTTAACCTAACATTGTGAATTTCTTTAAGTGTAGGGTCATGTTGAGTGAGTTCAACATGTTGTGCAGACTCTTTACAGGGTGTCATGAGAGACTGACCAATTTCAATAGATGCCTCATATTGAGAGGAGACATCTAGAGATGTGCTATTGTCTCTTTTATGTTTTGTGCCCTTTTGGGAGGACACAGACTGGCTAACAGAGGTCGATACCCTTGTCTTCTTTCTTCTAGGCTCACCAGGGCCCTCTATAGGTTCTTTGATCTGATTACCACCCTTATTTACTGTTGGGTTCCGAGGCATAAAACGCAGCGGATAAACGTAAATATAACGAAAATTTTCGGAACCCAAACGCAGGATCATGTATAAGAATTGACGGATTATGGTGATAATCGAATCATACCTATTAAGATTTTGAATGCCACGAACTCAACGGAGATCCTTGCTATCACGATTTGTGTCTTCCTCTCGAAAGCACCTCTATAGTATCCACACGAGCACCTTCAAGAACGTCTCACGATCTTGAACACGGAACGGAAGTACTAGCCTCCTTTGATAGGTTTCGAATTCTCTCTGCCTCTTCCTATGCTGCCTCTTCTGCTAGGGTTTATGCAAAAACGTCCAAGCCATTTAACCTATCATTATCTATTTATAATGATTGGTTAATGGGCCTTTTTAGCAAAAACCTAACCCATGTAGGCATAGGATTAAATAATAAAACATGCTTCTATTATTTAATTAATAATTAAGTCATACTTAATTATTATTGGCAGAAATATAATTCTTCAAATTCGAATTTATTTCAATTAATTAAGTCTCACTTAATTAATATAATAAATTCGAATTAATCATCAATTAATTTAAATCTATAATTTAAATTAACTATTCCTCTAGGTGCTCTATGTGTGTGACCCTATAGGCTATTATTTAATTAGCAATAATTTTATTCTCCAATAAAATTATAAACAATGAGCGGTATCTAGTAATACATCATTGCTACCTAATTAAACAATAATTAAAACGTGATTCGATAAAACCTTTCGTGATTAATGTTTCCGTGTAATATAATCCCTTTAACAATATATATTATAGATTAAACTCGAGGCATGTATTTAGTCATCCTCTTCAACATTTAATCCGGGTTTACTTGATCCATGAGTAGACTATGAAAAACAAATCATTATTTGAGCACGGCCATGCATTTTATAGTCTCACTCAATCAAGAGGCCAATAATATCTCTCCTAATTATAGGAGGGTTAAATCCTTTATCTATCATTCATATTTCTCATACGACTCATGATATACCCGATGTCCACTTTTATCATCACCCGGTCAAAGGTAACTTTTAATGTAGTCAAAGTATATCAATCCTCGTATAGAAATATAATGATCTCAAGTCAGAGGATCATTACACCATTATCACTGTGAGTCTTTCTTATGACTTAATTAAACATGAAGAATCTCACTGTGGGTCTGTCCAGTACCATGTACCCTTACATGTACCTATGTATTGACTTTAGTATCCCCATACTTATAACCAATGAGATGTGGTTATCTGTCAAACAACATACTAGTCTATTTATGTATTATTATTGTCCTATCATAATAATACTCGACTAGGGAACCTTTAAGAATATGATATATTATATAATCTCAAGTTCAAGTCATGTACTTAAACTATATAACGAGTATCATGATTCTAAGGACATTTATTATGCTAACAAATATATCGCAGTAATTAAAGTCATAATAAATACGTTTATTGAATAATCAAATGACATAAATGTTTATTAAAAGGAAAAATTGTATTGCCTCTAGGGCACCTACACTAACAATCTCCCACTTGCACTAGAGCCAATCACCCATGTATCTAATACCCATGGAACTAATGTGACCGTCGTGCTTCTGCTGCGACAAGCCTTTGGTCAGTGGGTCTGCAATGTTATCATTTGTGTGCACTTTACATATGTGTATGTCACCCCTCTCATTAATCTCTCGAATGAGGTGATATCTCCTGAGTATATGTTTGGTTCGGGAGTGAGCTCTAGGTTCTTTAGCTTGTGCAATGGCTCCATTATTATCGCAGTATAGATCAATGGGATCTGCGATTGATGGAACCACTCCCAATTCAGTAATGAATTTTCGAATCCAAACTGCTTCCTTAGCCGCTTCACAAGCTGCAATGTACTCAGCCTCCATTGTAGAATCAGCTACTGTTTCTTGTTTTGAACTCTTCCAACTTACAGCACCTCCGTTTAGACAAAACACAAAACCAGACTGTGATACAGTATCATCCCTGTCTGTTTGGAAACTTGCATCGGTGTAACCTTTTACTACTAGTTTCTCCTCTCCTCCATACACCAAGAATGAATCTTTAGTCCTTTTCAAGTACTTTAGAATATTCTTGACAGCCGTCCAGTGACCTTCACCTGGATTAGATTGGTATCTGCTCGTCATGCTTAAAGCATACGAAACATCTGGGCGAGTACATACCATCGCATACATGATGGATCCAATTGCTGAGGCATATGGAACCTTACTCATGCGGTCCTTGTCATCCAATGATTTCGGACACTGATCTTTAGAGATCGTTATCCCTTGAGATACGGGGACATATCCCCTTTTTGCATTTTGCATACCAAAACGGTGCAAAACCTTATCGATGTATGTACTCTGACTTAGACCGATCATCCTTCTAGATCTATCCCTATAGATCCTCATTCCTAGAATGTAGGATGCATCTCCTAAGTCTTTCATAGAGAAATTACTCCCTAACCAAATCTTAACAGCCTTGAGAGAAGGTATGTCATTCCCCATTAGTAGTATGTCATCAACATATAGTACTATGAATGCCACATGGCTCCCACTAACCTTCTTGTAAACACAAGGTTCATCCTCGTTTTGAACAAATCCATACTCTTTGATAGTTTCATCAAAACGGATGTTCCATCTCCTAGAGGCTTGCTTTAATCCATAAATGGATCGACGTAATTTACATATCTTGCTAACATTCCCTGGACTGACAAAACCTTCAGGTTGTGTCATGTACACATCCACATCTTCTTCAAGGCTTCCATTAAGGAAGGCTGTTTTGACATCCATTTGCCAGATTTCATAATCATGGAATGCTGCAATAGCAAGCAAAATCCTTATGGATTTGACCATAGCCACTGGTGAGAAGGTTTCATCATAGTCAATACCATGAATTTGCTTGAAACCTTTTGCAACTAGCCTTGCTTTATAGGTCTGAACATTTCCATCCATGTCAGTTTTCTTCTTGAAAACCCATTTGCACCCTATGGGTTTTACCCCTTCAGGTGGATCAACCAAAGTCCATACTTGGTTTTCATACATGGATTCCATCTCGGATTTCATGGCTTCTAGCCATCTCTTAGATTCTGGACTGCTCATAGCATCTTGGTATGTGAGAGGCTCATCTTCATCTATGAGCATCAAATCACCACATTGAGTCAAAAGAAATCCATATCTCTCTGGCTCATGGCGAATTCTACCAGTTCTACGAACAACCTGTGTTTGTTGAACGTTATTATTATCCTGCTCTTGTTCCACTTCAGGTTCAATGCTATTTTGTGGTTCTCGATCTTCATCGAGGTCTATAGTTCTCCCACTGTTTCTTTTGGAAACAAAATCCCTTTCCATGAAGACAGCATCTCGAGCAATAAACACTTTTTGCTCAGAAGGACTATAGAAATAATACGCCTTTGTTTCTTTAGGGTATCCCACAAAATTGCACTCTTCAGATTTAGGTCCAAGCTTGTCAGATACTTGACGCTTCACAAACGCCTTGCATCCCCAAACTTTCATAAAGCTCATGCCTGACCGTTTCTTCTCCCATATCTCATATGGAGTCTTTTGAACCTTCTTAGTAGGAACACGGTTAAGTGTGAAAGCCGCTGTTTCTAGAGCATAACCCCAGAAACTAATTGGAAGATCTGCATGACTCATCATCGATCGCACCATGTCCAACAAGGTGCGATTTCTCCTCTCTGAAACTCCATTCCATTGAGGTGTACCTGGCGGAGTGAGTTGTGATACAATACCACACTCCTTTAAATAATCTTTAAATTCAGTGCTCAAGTATTCTCCTCCACGATCAGATCGTAAGATTTTAATACTTGCACCTCCGCCAATTTGCTTCTCTACTTCAGCCTTGTATTCTTTGAACTTTTCAAAAGAATCGGATTTATTCTTCATAAGATATACATATCCATATCTACTGAAATCATCAGTAAATGTTATGAAGTAGTAGTAGCCTCCTCTAGCCATCACACGCATTGGGCCACATACATCACTATGTATTAGCTCCAAACGTTCAGTGGCCCTTTGACCCTTACCAGTGAAAGGGGCTTTAGTCATTTTACCAAGCAAACAAGATTCGCATTCTTGGTATGATTCAAAATCAAACTTATCCAAATATCCATCCTTATGTAATTTGGATATGCGTTTCTCATTTATATGGCCTAGACGACAATGCCAGAGGTATGTTTGATTTGAGTCATTAACTTTAAGTCGTTTGTTTTCTATATTACAGACAGGATTATCTAAGTCAAGAACATATAAACCATTAAACAAACGCGCAACACCATAGGTTAAATCATTCAAAGCAAAAGAGCAACTGTTGTCCTTTATTGTAAACGAAAAACCTTTCTTGTCCAAACAAGAAACAGAAATAATGTTTCTGCGAATTGCAGGCACGTAATAACAATTCTCCAGTTCTAAAACTAGCCCAGAGGGCAAAGATAAATAATAGGTTCCTACAGCTAAAGCAGCAACTCTTGCTCCGTTGCCAACTCGTAGGTCCATTTCTCCTTTAGCCAATGTCCTACTTCTCTGCATTTCCTGCACATTTATACAAATGTGAGAAGCACATCCGGTATCCAATACCCAAGATGTAGAAATAGACAGATTGACTTCTATAACATATATACCTGAATTAGAAGCTTGCTCAGCCCTCTTCTTCTTCAGATCCTCCAAGTAAACTGAACAGTTTCTCTTCCAGTGACCAGTTTTCTTACAGTAGTGACATTCACCCTTAGCGACCCCACCTTTAGGCTTTAAAGCCTGTTTAGGACCTGACTTTGGCTTGGGTGTAGAATCAGAACCTGTCTTTTTCTTACCCTTCCACTTGCCTTTTCCTTTGGCCTTACCTTTATTGCCCACCATCAGTATGGGAGCAGGTTCAGCCGTCTTCATGTTGGTCTCATATGTTCTCAACATAGCCAACAATTCAGTAGGTGTTTTGTCAAACTCATTCATATTGTAGTTCATAACAAACTGAGTGAATTTGTTGTTCAAAGAATTCAAGATTAGGTCAATACCAGTTTCCGGACCAATCGGGAAACCCAAAGTATCAAGATACTCAATGTAACCAATCATCTTCAGAACATGTGGGCCAACTGGTTCATTTGCCCCTTGTTTGCAGTTAAAGAGTGACTTGCTCGTGTTGAACCTTTCTTGACGAGTTTGGCTTGCAAACATGCTTTGCAAGTGCTCATTGATAGTATATGCATCCATATGCACATGTTGTCTTTGAAGCTCAGCACTCATAGTTGCTAACATAAGACACGCAACATCAGTTGCATCATTCTCATCCTTTGTGTGGGCCGCTCGTTCCTCAACAGTAGCGCCCTCAGGAAGGGGACCTGCCGGAGGAATATCAATGACATGAAGCTTGCGCTCCTGCCTGAGGACAATCCTCAAATTCCTCTGCCAGTCTAGGAAGTTGTTTCCTCCTGTCAGCTTATCCTTCTCAAGGACAGATCGTACGGATAGTGTGTTTGTGTTGTTTGTCATTACTTGGTATCTACAATGATAAAAGCACAAAATTAAACATTAGATTGTCTGAGTTATTTATTATGTTCAAATGATTATGATACATTCATAATATATCTCCCACTATTTTATCAAATCAATAGCCCTTACTATTAATTTGGAAAGTATATCCCATAATCCTTTCTAGTGAGCCAAGATCCATATTTCGTCATGTCTCAAGTCAACCACTGGAAGTCCTTAAGAATGATTATTTAGGTAGACAACATTTGTCAATTATATCATATATAATTCTTGGATAGTTTGGTGAGCAACGATTGATCTTATCTATCTAATAGATTTTTAACCAAACTCTATGCTTCTAAGTTCATAATGGTTGAATATAACCGTTTACTTTCACCTTATTATGACGACTCAGTTAAGTTTGACCCAATGATACAACGGCCGAATATAACCGTTTATATTCGTCGCATCTCACCACGATAGACAGGAGTCCCCTGCCACTGACAGTCTTTCCCCTAATCGATCTAGGATTCGATGAGTGTTCATTCATTGGAAAGCATCTGATTAAAACTTAATATTTTGTTAAGGGGTTTAGAAAATTTTACGACGATCATGATCACATCATGAAGAGATCCTCAATTTTTCCTTGAACTAAATATTTCAAATTGACATCTTAAATTGTTCATTTCCCAGGTAGATGGAGGATACCAGTGGTCACACTTAAAACCCATCAGCCTTACGAATACGCATATCCGTTTTTGTCAGAAAATCCCAATTATAGATATCAAAATCCATATTCAATTCCGTGTTTTAAAAATCCATATTTCATAAACACAAGAATCTCATGATCGTTTGTTGATTTTAAAATCTTGAATCGTTACAGATTTTATCTTGAGTCGTTACAGATTTTATCTTGTTTAAACAAGCATGGCATGGGTGTCGTATCTAATACATACATACATACATACATACATACATGATTAATCTAATTAAAGCATGCATCATTCATACATCAATATGTAAAGTGCAGTATGTAAACGTGCTTGGTTATGGCCCCTTTCCTATGTGATCCTTTCGAGCTAATGAAAGGATCAAAGTCAATCTATGGTAGTAAAATATAAATACAATTACATGTCTTCATTCTTCTTGTATCCACTAGTGCCTGCTCCTCTTCTTGGATCATCTTTCAGTCTTCAAGTACATTACATGGAATAATTGAATACAACCTAAGCTAATGTACTTACATAAGAAAACTCGAGTTACATTCGAGGTTAAACAATTACAAGAATGAAGAAAACGACATGCAAGTCGTATTTATAAAACCAAAACCAAAAACCATTAATCTAGGGGTCTAAGGGCCATAACCAGCACCATGCTCAAGTACACAAAATAAAATATTGCGGGGGTCCGGGGGCGGCAGCCCCTGGGCGGGGGTCCGGGGGCGGCAGCCCCTGGGCGGGGTCTGGGGCGGCAGCCCCAGGCGGGGTCTGGGGGCGGCAGCCCCCGGCTGGGGTCGAGCTGTATGTCAGAATTTTTTTTTATTTTCGAAGACCAGTCCTATTCAGAAATCATCAATTTCTGAACTACAGATCATATCTGTTGGCCCTTTTTCCCACTGCATCTTATACAATTTCAGAAGCATGTATCATATACATACTTATCATATCCCAGTTAACAGATCATGTCCAACATAATCTGTCCACCAGTTTATATCACTATACAAACTGACCCTCATGCATAATATACAAATCGCAATATGGCATATAAATCAGTCATGACAAATCATTAACATGCTAGTATTATCACCACATATTACAATTCGAATATACATGAAGAACATAGCATGGCAGAAGCATGGCAGTAACAAAGCAGTAGCATGGCAGTGGCATGGCAGTCACCAAAACAGGCATATTTGCATCAAATATAGTTAACACGTAACCAAATCAGTCCCTTATACACGTAGCTCTGATACCATTGTTGGGTTCCGAGGCATAAAACGCAGCGGATAAACGTAAATATAACGAAAATTTTCGGAACCCAAACGCAGGATCATGTATAAGAATTGACGGATTATGGTGATAATCGAATCATACCTATTAAGATTTTGAATGCCACGAACTCAACGGAGATCCTTGCTATCACGATTTGTGTCTTCCTCTCGAAAGCACCTCTATGGTATCCACACGAGCACCTTCAAGAACGTCTCACGATCTTGAACACGGAACGGAAGTACTAGCCTCCTTTGATAGGTTTCGAATTCTCTCTGCCTCTTCCTATGCTGCCTCTTCTGCTAGGGTTTATGCAAAAACGTCCAAGCCATTTAACCTATCATTATCTATTTATAATGATTGGTTAATGGGCCTTTTTAGCAAAAACCTAACCCATGTAGGCATAGGATTAAATAATAAAACATGCTTCTATTATTTAATTAATAATTAAGTCATACTTAATTATTATTGGCAGAAATATAATTCTTCAAATTCGAATTTATTTCAATTAATTAAGTCTCACTTAATTAATATAATAAATTCGAATTAATCATCAATTAATTTAAATCTATAATTTAAATTAACTATTCCTCTAGGTGCTCTATGTGTGTGACCCTATAGGCTATTATTTAATTAGCAATAATTTTATTCTCCAATAAAATTATAAACAATGAGCGGTATCTAGTAATACATCATTGCTACCTAATTAAACAATAATTAAAACGTGATTCGATAAAACCTTTCGTGATTAATGTTTCCGTGTAATATAATCCCTTTAACCATATATATTATAGATTAAACTCGAGGCATGTATTTAGTCATCCTCTTCAACATTTAATCCGGGTTTACTTGATCCATGAGTAGACTATGAAAAACAAATCATTATTTGAGCACGGCCATGCATTTTATAGTCTCACTCAATCAAGAGGCCAATAATATCTCTCCTAATTATAGGAGGGTTAAATCCTTTATCTATCATTCATATTTCTCATACGACTCATGATATACCCGATGTCCACTTTTATCATCACCCGGTCAAAGGTAACTTTTAATGTAGTCAAAGTATAGCAATCCTCGTATAGAAATATAATGATCTCAAGTCAGAGGATCATTACACCATTATCACTGTGAGTCTTTCTTATGACTTAATTAAACATGAAGAATCTCACTGTGGGTCTGTCCAGTACCATGTACCCTTACATGTACCTATGTATTGACTTTAGTATCCCCATACTTATAACCAATGAGATGTGGTTATCTGTCAAACAACATACTAGTCTATTTATGTATTATTATTGTCCTATCATAATAATACTCGACTAGGGAACCTTTAAGAATATGATATATTATATAATCTCAAGTTCAAGTCATGTACTTAAACTATATAACGAGTATCATGATTCTAAGGACATTTATTATGCTAACAAATATATCGCAGTAATTAAAGTCATAATAAATACGTTTATTGAATAATCAAATGACATATATGTTTATTAAAAGGAAAAATTGTATTGCCTCTAGGGCACCTACACTAACATTTACTGTATCTAGTGCAGTTTCACCACCTACATGTGGAATGACATCTATTCTAGGATTAATGGTCCTCTAAGTTTTTGGAACCTGGTCCTTTTGAGAGGAACCATGATCTTGGCTAATTGATTTGGAGACTTTAGATGGCCTTAAAGGCTTGTACGGTTTAAAGTGTGGGTTAAGAATGGTGGGGTCAACTCCATTCTCATCACTCAAAGAAAATACATGATAATCACCAATAATATTTAACTTTAGTAATTCAATTGTAGACCTCATGTGATCAGTAATAAATAAGCTCAATTCTGGATTGAGAGGTTTGCTAGTTAAAATTGAGTGTGTGTTCTTCTTGACAATAGGTGATTCAATGCAATGTACCCCATCTAATTTAATTATGCCTACTACAGAGTTAATAATAACCATAAAGAACCTTGGGTAGAAAATTATCGGATTTCTAGCATCCTTCTTGCCAAGAACCAGCTTTAGCAGAGGCATCAACAACTTGCCAATATTTATTCTGTAGTTGTGCACCATTGAAGGCATAATCTTTCTTATGTAGGTTGGCACTTCAATCCAGCTACTAGTCTTACTGGACATGGCTTTGTTGACAGTATCAAAGATCATGCTCCATTCCTTGATTAGAAAGTTTCTATCAATCCTTCTAGTTGGGTACCACTCTTTATAGTAAGGGCTGAGCTTGTGCCATGTGAATCCAATCATCTTGAAAAACTTCTCAAGTTGAGTATCACTTGCCGGTTCTTGAAAAGGAACCTCCTTTTCAGCTTCATTATGGAGAGCAGTGTTGATGTGGGTGGAATCAATGGTGTAGGAAGTCCCATTGATTTGAAATTTGATGGAGCATGAATCTTGCTCCCCCTCACAAGTTATAGAGGTCCACAGGTGTGACAGCTTGGGCATCTCCAACATAGGTCTGTTGTTGAAAGTATATGTGAGATATGAGTTATTCATGAATCCAACAAAGGTTTGAAGGCTTCACCAGCTTCACCCACTGACGCCATGGTGGTGAAGTTGGTTTGGGCAAGAGAATAAATGATTTGGGGTCCAGACATGGTTGCAAGGTTGAAAAGGTTAAGGAATTTAGAGAAAGAGAACGAAGAAGATAGAAAGAGAGAGAGAGCTTGAAGTCTTAGAGCATTTGAGGGTTTAAGAGAAGTGAACAGTGAGAGGAAATTTACTGTTTATATTTATATGAGATGAAAAAGAAACTAAGAAAGAATTTTAATCGATTGATTTGACAGTTATGTGTTAGATCCATTCCATTGAGAGTAACTCCTGTGCTAGAAATCACACACACTCTTGATAGTAACATTAGAGGTTAGAAAATATATATAAATAATAACCCTAATATTAATTGTTGACAGTATGTTATGCAGGGATTTAATAAACTATTCTGTCAATGAATACTGACAATAAGTTTATGACAGTAACTACTAGTTCCGCATATTATACTGTCAAGACATCTCAAGTGATCGACATTAACTTATTGCTTTATAACAGTATTCATAAAATATAGTATCAAGAAGAAAATACTTTTAATTAATACCATAAGAACTAAGTTACCAAAAATAAATTAGTTAACCTCTCAGAGAAATATAATCATATATTCATTGTGATAATATTCAAAACACCTTAAAAAGGCCATTAATTCAAAGTGAATTCAGTTAACTCATATTTTTATCACTAATTCAACTAACATAAATACATTAACATGATAGATTTAACATACCCAATTCACTCACTAGCCCGTTGAATGTCTTTTCATCCAATGGTTTGGTGAAAATGTCTGCAAGTTGCTTCTCTATGGGCACATATACCAGCTTGATTGTGCCTTGTTCCACATGATCTCTAATGAAATGATGTCTGATGTCAATGTGCTTTATCATGGAGTGTTGAAGTGGATCTTCAGAAATGGCTATTGCACTTGTGTTGTCATAAAAGATGGGAATTCCTTGCAATACCAAGCCATAGTCTAATAATTGATTTCTCATCCAAATTAACTAAGTACAACTATCAGCTGCAATATATTCAGCCTCTACAATTGAGTTTGACACAGAATGCTGCTTCTTCCTAAACCATGAAACCAACATTTCTCCCGAAAACTGACAGCTTCCTATAGTATTCTTTCTATCTATTCTGCAACCAGCATAGTTTAATCTGAATATCCAAACAAGTTAAAGCCAGATTCTTTAGGATATAAAAGGCCTAAATTTTGAGTGCCTTTTAAATATTTAAAGATTCTTTTAACTGCCATAAAATGTGATTCTTTTGGATCAAACTAAAATCTTGCACACAAACCTGTTGCAAACATGATGTCAGGCCTGCTAGCAGTTAAATAGATGAGAGAATCAATCATTCCTCTATACATCTTCTTGTCCACATTCTTTCCTTTTGGATCCTTGTGAAGTTGAGTTGCTGTGAGATTAGAGTCTTTGTAGGTGATAAGTCTTCCATATCAAATCTTTTCAAAAGATCTTTGACATACTTAGTTTGGCAAATGAATATTCCATCTTTTTTTTTATAGAATTTAAGTCTAAGAAAGAATACCAATTCACCCATCATACTCATCTCATACTTGTTCTGCATTAACTCAGAGAATTTCTTACATAGATCTTCATTGGTTGAGCCAAAGATGATGTCATCTATATAGACCTGGACTAGAATGATATCATTTCCATGCTTTGTAGAAAAGTGTCTTATCCATAATCCCTCTTATAAAGTTGTTTTCAAGAAGAAACTTGGAAATAGTGTCATACCAATCCCTTGGTGCTTGCTTTAATCCACACAGTGCCTTAAGCAGTCTGTACACAAATTTTGGCATTTTAGGATCTTCAAAGCCAGGTGGTTATTCAACATATACTTCCTCTTTTAGTTCTCCATTTAGGAAAGCACTTTTAATATCCATTTGAAATACTTTGAAGTTGTCGAATGCATCAAAAGCTAAGAATATTCTTATAGCTTCAAGTCTGGAAATAGGTGCAAAGGTCTTATCATAATCAATTCCTTCCTATTGACAGTAAGCTTTTGCTACCGGTCTAGCTTTGTTTCTAGTGACAATTTCACAATCATCCATCTTATTTCTGTAGACCCACTTTGTGCCAATCACAGACTTGTTCTTTGGTCTAGGTACCAATTCCCAAACACATCTTCTCTCAAACTGGTTGAGTTCTTCTTTCATAGCATTTATCCAATCTGGATCAAGTATTGCTTCTCCAAAGTTTTAGGCTCAATTTGAGATAGGAAGCAGGAGTACATGCATTCATTTGCAACTTGTCTTCTAGACTTGACTCCTGTTCCTGGATCAACAATAATTAAATTATTTGTGTGGTCCTTGTTTCACTTTATTTCTCTAAGTGAATCACTTGACTCTTCTGCATATTGTTGGTTGACAACATCAATTTCTTCAAGTCCACTATTCATAGGAACATTCCCAGAGAAATTTGTTGTTTGAGCAGTTCCTTCATTCTCAGTAGATTGAGCAAGAACTAAGGTTGGACTAGAAATTATGTATTCAACTCTTGTTGATTCTTCATCAATCTCTTCCAAATAGCCTTGATTCTCAAAGGCTAAGGACTCTGAATCTTGACTTCCTTCAATACCACGAAACTTGGTTTTATCAAAAGTGATATTTATACTTTTTTCTACAATTTTGTGATCAATGATGTAGACTATGTATGTTGTTCTTTCAATTCCATAGCCCATGAATATTCCATCATATGCTTTGGTGTCAATCTTCCCTTTGACCTCTGTAGAGTCTTTCATGATATAACACTTGCTTCCAAATACCTGAAAATACTTGATAGTGGGTTTCCTTCCTATGAGCAACTCATAGGGTATTTTTCCAAAAGCTTTGTTGACAACATCCCTATTTTAAGTATAACAGGCTGTATTAATTGCTTCACCCTAGAAATAAGTAGGAATTTTGCTTCACTCAACGTGGTTCTTGTTGCCTCAATAAGAGTTCTATTTTTCCTTTCCACCACGCCATTTTGTTGAGGTGTCCTTAGTGCAGAGAATTTTTGGGTAATGCCATTGTCTTTGCAAAAATCATTCATGATACTATTTTTGAACTCACTACCAATTTCTCTTCTCATAGTTTGAACTTTGAGTATTCCTGATATTGTAGAAGGGGGGTTGAATACAATATCAATATTTAATCACATAATATTGGATTTAAAAATATTATTTTAATTTCTCACAAAATATTAATTGTGATGAAATACTGTTCAAGTAGAAGATATGATTTTAACTTGAAAAGTATTACAAAATTAATACGATGAAAGTTTATATAACTGTTTAAATTTTAGAACAATTTTAACATAAATTGTTCTAATTTAACAATTATAATCCAAACTTGCACAGAAATCTGTGAATATTACAATGCATACAAATTTCTGAATTTGAATGTTTTCAATCTCTTAATAATGAAGCCATTTTCCTCATATTCATAGAGCTGGAAGCTAGCAAGACTTTTGAATAAAACTTATTTAAAAAATTAAAAGACTTTATAAAATCGCCTTTAAGACTTTTCAAATTAGCTGGACAAGACTTTTAAAACTCAGTAAGACTTTTGAATGGTTGGTAAGACTTTTGAAAATCTTATTGAATAATTCGGTAAGAATTTTGATTAAAGTCTTATTGAATAATTTAGTAAGACTTTTAATTAAAGTCTTATTGAATTAATTCGGTAAGACTTTTAAAAAGTGTTAATGGCATAACTAGGTAGACTTTTTAAAGTCTTATTGAATTAATCCGGTAAGACTTTCTATAATTATGCAGAAAGACTTTATTTTAATGTTAAATAAAAAGTTCTTTTTAACTTAATTAATTCCACCAATTTTAATTAAACAATTTATAAATTAAATCAATTCAAGATGAATTAATTTAAGTACATAAATTAAATAATTAATTAACTTTTGATAGTAGAATTAATTTGACTTGATTCTTTCCGTCTTCACTGTCTTCTGTCTGAAAATCACTTAAACTAGGTGATAAATATTTATTAGATTAGTTGACACACAAATGTACTGTCTAGTTTATTTGTGCCATACTAAAATAAATATTCTCGACCTTTTAACTTTAAAACTGTGATATTATGTCTTGTTCTCGCTTCTAGCTTTATCTCTGTTATTTTCTTTTCTTAGAATCTTTCTTTAGTAGCCACTTGGAATCTTCTCTTTCTTCTAAACTCTTCTGAAATACTACTTCTTTATTTTTCGCCTATGCTTGAACATATTAATGAACTTCTTCCGGTGAAAAGTAGTAAGATCATAAAAATTCTTCTGACAATCTGATTCTTTGTGTCTAGTTTACTTTCTTCGTTTTGATTCATGTTATCATAATTATTATTTACTACTTTTTCTTATCTGAGTTGAGTTGTCATCTAAATATTACAAATAGGTCTAGTCATATGCCTTTCAATCTCCCCCTATTTGTTGTTAAATATTTAACACACAAATTTCTAGAGGATAACTCAACTAACAACTAAGAAAATAACACAACATGTAAGAACTGTAAATAATGAAAAAGTTCTAGTGTTATATTTAACAATTTTCCAGATTCATGTTTTGAAAGATACATACAAGATAGATGTTCCTCTAGATTGAAAAAATAATACACAATTTCTATCTTGATCTATCTAACTCTTTAGTGTTCAGAAGTATCAACTTCACCTTCTTCTAGGTTTAAACCTTTATGCACTGGTATCCTTGATACCTCTTCAGATTCTGATGTTTCTGTTGCAATGGGTTCTCCATATAACCTTCTTTGTTTAGCACGAGCTAATTCTCATTGTACTTCCAACTCAACTGGATCTACTATCTCTTCTTCTACATCATATGGCTGAGTTGAATCTATCTTTGGCATTTGCCAGATGTATGATGGAATCTT
The DNA here is from genome assembly GCA_028671895.1 of Oenanthe sinensis. Lineage (NCBI taxonomy): Eukaryota > Viridiplantae > Streptophyta > Magnoliopsida > Apiales > Apiaceae > Oenanthe > Oenanthe sinensis. Next base: position 28,738,673 of record CM053806.1, read on the forward strand.
TTTGGACAGGCAGTAGTTTCTGATCTTTTCTGCAGCATCTAACTTGGCTTGAGATCTGAACCCTTTAGATCTCAACATCTTCTCAACTTCAATCATAAACTTGACTATATATCCCTTCAATGACTCCTCATCTAGTTTCCAAATCTGATACAACTTGTTAGAGACGAATCGTACTTCATAAGGATCATATATGATTTGAGGACTAACAGCTCTTGCGAATTCTCTGAGCCTATCTCTCAGAAGCTCATTCTCTTCTGAACTTCTTTTGACTTTATTCAATATAGTCTATATCATTGATAAACTTCTCTGTCTAAAAAATTCCAAGGAGATTCTAAATGTACCATTCCTTTGAGTGTAGACTAAAATTTTCCAGTCTTCAAGAATGTGATCCACTATGACAGTGATATAGTCAACTTCTTCTTTCAGTGCTTTGAAGAAGTTATCAATATTGTCATTTGAATTTTCCAGATGCTCGTTGATTGACTTAAGATGCTTGTTTTCAAATGGACCTTTCTAAAACTTGTCCATGATTTCTCCGATTGTGTCCCATTTCTTTCCAATTTTTAGCTGCAAATCTTTATTCTTTTCTTTTACAGCAATAACCGAAAGGTTCTGTTTCTCTTGAATTTCTTCCCTTTTAGCCTGTTCTTTTTCCTTGACTAGAGCTTTCAGTTTCTCTATTTTTTTCCCAGTTACACAAGTAGAGGGGGGGTTGAATACTTGTGTGTTTTTTTTGCCTGATTAAAATCTATTCAGTATGAATGAAAGACGTGAATATAGAACAAAGATTAAACACAAATATATGAATGAAAACTGTTTGTATTATTGATGTGTAAATATAAACTCTCCTAAGGTGTACACAAACCGTAACAGCTTCTTTGTGTTTCTCACAACAACTCTCTCTATCTCCATGCTCTCTAAAACTTTTAATTATTTCTACACTCTTCAATTAGGTTACATAGAGTGTTTATATAGAGAGTTGCCTATTAACTAATAACAGAAAACCAAATTATAATAGAAATATAATTCCTAATCATTAGCTGACAGTTTTCTTCTGTAAATCTCCTTCCTTCCCATAACATATCTATAATATTTTTGGCTTTATCTTCGAAAACTTCCCTTTTCTGTAATCATCTTCCAAATTCAGCTTTGACTTCATAGTCTCTGAAATCTTCAGACTCTGCCAGACTATAGACTCTGATAGTCTATAGATTTTGATCATTTGTAGACTCTGACAGATTGTAGACTCCGATAGTCTATAGACTCTGATCAACTCCCAGACTCTGATCTTTATCTAGACTCTGGTTTCACTTTCTACAGAAAATCTTCTAAGTACAAGTATATTGACTATCTAGACTCTGATTATAAAATTTCAGAGACTAGAGAGACTTATTGTAAATAAACTATGTTAAACCCTATTCTAGTATCTTGTACATCATCAATTGAATATATTCCTAACAAAGTTTTAGCCCTACTTTTCACTCTACTCCAAGAAATCCATCGTAGGGTAGTAGTCAGCGTCTACCCCTTTCTTTTCACCTAGGGCTGCAACATGATTTGAGGTCATGAAATCAAAATTCCCAAATGTGAATGCAATTGCTTTGAGACCCCTCATAACAGTTGAGATAGCAACCATTGAGATTGTTGAGTTGAAAGTGATGAAAATGCTTGAAGAAATTAGCTAGGGTTCGTGAAATGCTCTGTGAATATTTCTACTTTAAAAAATAATTTGCAATAAATAAGTGAGTAAAATGTTTGAGAATTTTCTATTTTGTTTAAATTTCATACAATACAAACAAGTACACAGCCTGTCACCAGTCAAAAGTAACTATTACCGCCTATTTCAAGTCATTTGAATAGTTTAAACATAATTAGAGTCTGTAGACGTGAATGTTAACCGTTTAAGAGTCTAGGCGCTTATAACCTTCTCAGAGTCTATAGACTCTCAAAGTCTACAGAGTCGTTAGAGTCTAGGAGTTAGACTCTATCAAGATAAAGTACCTTAATAATTTTGTAAGAACAAATCATAGTTTGAGAAATCAGGGACTATAATTAAAGTATATACCTTGCTTCCTTTATGATAGAGAACTTAAATATTTAGCATACCTAACTCGTCTACCAGTCTGAGAAAGGTAGATTCATCAGGTAGTTTGATTAATATGTCTGCAATCTGTCTGTTAGTTGGAATTTAATGAAGTGTCATAGTACCATTTTCAACATGTTCTCTAATAAAATGTGTTAGGAATTATGATTTTTGATGATAACAAATTATTTATATTACAATGGGGATATGAATTTTATTGTAACTAGTTGATGGATATATGGCTTATAAATATCCATTGAGTAGGAAACCAATTATCAGTTAAAGCTTGTTTATCAACTGATAAATTAGATTGTAACATTTGATTTATGTTTCATTATCAATTGATTGTATTGTCTCGATGGATGCTGTGAAGTAGTCGACTGATGTTATTGACTTCAATCTATAGCTTCTCAATGGATGTGAAGAATGGCTGATCAATTATAAATATTCTAATTCAGAATTCTCACAAATGAAATGATCAACAAATATTAAAGTCGATGGATAAAGACACTACTCGATGTATAAAAGCTATCAATGGATAAAGGTAGTCAACGGATAGAGGACTATCAATGGATAAGGAGTCGATGGATAATTTAACTATCCATTGATACATCAATTGATCAATGGATATCCTATCCATTGATGGATGAGCAAAGGAGAATCAACTGATAAGCTTAACAATATTTATCAGTTGGTTAAGGTTTCTCAATTTAGCTAAAGACAAAAGGAATGAGAACTTTGCAGAAACTGAATCAATGGAAGACAATCATGTTAGGATTGTGATGACTTTCAAGGCAACACAGTCTTCAAGGAATGGATCAAGACAAAGATATATCCAGGACTAGACAAAGTCTAATGAAGACTGTGGAAGTAACTAATTTATATTTTCATATAAACATTATAAAGTGTATTTTATAATGTTATCTGTCGGTAGGAAATAGAAGTAGAAGAAAACTATTATATAGTGGTTAGTAGTCTATTGTAACAAAATGTGAGTGAATGTAAGCATTGTTGCTCAAGAACAACACTTTGTAAGCAAATTAGTAATTTTACCAAGATTATTTGAAAGTAAAAAAATTTTAGTGGAAAAACCAATCCACTAGTAATTTTTATATTGTTTGTCTTATTTTTAATATTATAAGTATTACATTCTTAGTTCAATTAGTTCTATCTTAACCATACACTTCCAAACACACTAAAATCTTGAACAAATTTAAATCCGCAAGAATTTGAATTAATTCTTAAGTTTGTATTCAATCCCCCCTTCTCCAAATTTCTTGTACTCAAGGGCAAATAACAATTGGTATCAGAGCCTAGCTTTTAACATAGAGAAAGTTAATATCTAAAGTACATCAAGTATGGGTCAAAAAGACAAAGGAGTGAAGATTCTAGTTCTAGAGAAAGATGAGTACTTTCCCTGAAAAGTAAAAATGTACTTGCATCTGCTATCCATTGATCCTTCTTATGTCAACTGTATAGAGAAAGGTCCACATGTACCTATAAAGATAGTTATAAGTGTGAATGCAGATGGTACTTAAGCACCAGACAAACTCATTCCAAAACCTGTGAGTGAATACACATATGAAGATGAGAAGGAAGTACAAAAGGATAAAAAGGCTATGAACATTTTGTTTAATGGTCTTGAAAAGGATATGTTTGACAATGTTAACTGTACAACCTCCAAGGAAGTCTGGGATACTCTTCAAACTCTATGTGAGGGCACTGAACAAGTAAGAAAGAACAAGATGCAACTCTTGATTAAAAAATATGAGGCCTTTCACTTCAAGAGTGGTGAAGCAATCAATGACACATATATTAGGTTTCAAAAGCTGTTGAATGAGTTAAAACTATATGGAAGAGTATATTCTGTTGAAGATACCAACCTCAAATTCTTGAGGTTCTTACCCAAGGAATGGAAACCAATGACTGTTTCTATAAGACAATCTCCCGACTTTAAATAATATACTCTTGACAAGATGTATGGAATCTTGAAAAGATGTATGGAATCTTGAAAAGAGGAAATTGAGAAAAGTCAGAAGAAAGACAAGTCTATTGCCTTAGTGGTCAAGGATAAGCAAGTTGCAAAATCCTGTGAAGATGTTGCTGTCAAAGAACGGAAGAAGGAAAGTCTTGGCAATAGTGCAAGTGGTGTTACATATGATGAATCTTCAACTAGCAAGAGAAGAGAATAGTTGAGGATGATAAGTCATTCACCAAGGATGAAATGGATGAAATAGATGATCATTTGACTTTTCTATCAAGGAAATTTTCAAAACTCAAATTCAAAAGGAATCCCATGCAAAGGCATGGATCTCAGTTTAAGAGAGACAATCAACAAGGTAAAAATCTTGTTGATAGGACTCAATTCAAATGCTTTAACTGTTGATTGGCTGGTCATTTTTCTAATGAATATAGAAAGCCAAAAATGGAGAAGAAGTCAAAGTTTAGTGATGGTATTGACTATAAGAAGAAGTACTTTGACTTGCTCAAACAAAGAGAGAACGCTTTTGTAATAGAAGAAAAGGACTGGGCTGCTGAAGATGATTCTGAAGAAGAAGAATACATCAACCTTGCCCTAATGGCCGATCATGATGTCCATGAAGCTAGTTCTTCTAGCAATCAGGTAATTTCTACAAATCTATCTGAGTTATCCAAAGATGAATGCAATATTACCATTACTGAAATGTCAAATGAATTGTATAATTTTCATGTCACTCTTAAGTCCTTAAACAAATAGAACACTAGGCTCAAAATCACCTTAGAAACTGTCACTGAAAGAAACAATTATCTAGAGAGTGAGCTAGTGCAAATGGATAGACTCAAGGTAGAAAAAAGATATGCTAGAAAAGAACTAGTTGAGTGTAAAAAGGAAATAAAAAATTTGAAAGAAAAATTGGAATAAGAACTAAGAACCATTGATAGATGGAACAGGTCAAGTAAAGCTAGTAAAAAAATGAATGACATACATGGAACAAATTCTTTTACCATGATGTCTGAGACTCTTGAGAAATTAGCCATTGATGAGAATCAATCTTTGGAAAAGAAGCAATCAATTGCTAATCCTGAATCAACTGGTAAAGATTATCCATCGATTGATAATGTTATCCCAACGGATAACTATCCATCGATTGATAGTGTTATCCCAATGGATAATTATCCATCAATTGAGGAGTCATCAACTACTAAGCAATCTGTCTTAAAAACCAAGTTAACAGACCTGTTAAATTTGTAAAAGAAGGTAGCTCCTCTAAATCTCAAGTCAAAGTTGAAAAGGCTAATATAAGGTTCTTATTTAAAGATCAATTGAATGAAAATTTAGAAAAGATAGAGCCTAATATTAGGCCAAATGAAAAGAAGAAGAAGAACATAAATGGTAAAGTAGGCATAAGCAAGCTCAATAACTACACATCTGACAAGTATGCTCCTAGAAAGATATGTGCTAAGTGTGGTAGTAATAATCACTTATCTGTGCAATGAAAGTCCAATATGCCTGCAACAACCAACGTGCCTGTTATACCTAACATACATTCTAATTCTGTTTATCCTCATTTAGTTGACTCTCATGATATTCATGCTCAATATGCATCAATACCTTATATGTTTAATCCATATCTTGCATTTGCCAACATGAATATGGCTGTTATGCCATGGAATATGCACAACAGTTTTCATACTCCAAATTTCTCTAATTCTGCAAGCATGAATATTCCAATTATTAGCAATGAAAATCCTGAGGAGAGGAAACCAACAACTAAGGTTGAAGTGGAAGTAAAACCACATAAACCGAAGGTATAAAAATTGTAAACCAAACCAAAGGTAGTAACTAATAAGAAAGGACCCAAGGCAACTTGGGTACCAAAATCAACTTGATTATTTTTGGATTTGTGCAGGGAAAAAGAAGAAATATTTGGTACTTGGACAGTGGGTGTTCAAGACACATGACTGGAGATAAATTTCTGCTCACAAAGTTTGAGGAGAAAGCTGGCCCTGGGGTAACTTTTGGAGATGACAATAAAGGATACACCATGGGATATGACTTGATTTCAAAAGAGAATGTAATCATTGAACCTGTTGTATTAGATTATGGCTTAAGACACAATTTGTTAAGCATAAGTCAACTATGTGACAATGGAAATAAAGTTTGCTTCACAACTGAAGCATGCATAATTTCCAACAATAAATATGAAAGCCTAGTTATGATTGGAAATAGACAAGGAAATGTATACATAGCTGACTTCAACTCAACAAGTGCAGACTCAATGACTTGTCTTTTCTCTAAGGCAAGTACAAATGAAAGTTGGCTATGGCACAAGAAATTAGCTCATTTAAATTTGAAAGACATGAATGAAAGGCAGAGTGTCTAAACTTGTAGCATTATATCTAATGTAACTCAACTAAAGAAAAGATACTTAACCGGAAGACAATCAAGAACAAGAAGTCACAAAGAAATCTATACAAATTGAAGACAAGGTAATTGATACAATTTAACATGGTTAATTATGATCAATCAAAGATGAAATCACTGGAAGAAGTTCAAGTCAAAGTTGTTCATGCCTCAGTGATGTGTAACTTAAAGAATCAAGATCATAACAATCAGTATCAATAAGACTAATTGATTTCAAGTGAAGAATCAGGAAAGCGATAATTGGAAAGCCACATTACTAATTGAATATGGTAATCTATTCAGAAGCAAGAACCTTATCAAGACTAATCACTTATGAACCAGACCATTGCGTCAAGTGTCAGGACATTGATAGCAAGTTTATGTCAGTAATAGAGATCCATGTTCAAGAACTTGTTGAAGAATATAGAAGACAAGAAGAAATCACAAGTTCAAGATGTTGCATTGAAGTTTCTAGTTGAAGCCCAGAATTTCTCTAAGTACTTACAAGGGAACCTAAGTAGAAATTTCTATCTAGAAATTCTAGATAAGTTTCTACTTAGAGCCAAGTAGAAATTCTGCAAGTAGAACATTTCTATCTCGAAATTCCTATATAGAAGTTCTACTTAGAATATTCGAGATAAAGCCTATGTAGAAATTCCTATGTAGAAGTTCTACTTAAATGTTTGAGATGACAAGTAGAAAATACCTATGTAAAAGTTCTACATAGAGGGCAGTTTCAACATGACACATGGCATCATCTGGTTGGCCGATTTCCAAGCTTTCAAGACAAGATGAGATTTATGAGGACATCATTGGGCCACTCATATCTTATCTTTTAAAGACTACAAGTCATAGATTATAAGTAGTATAAATAGAAGTACTTGTGTAACTTTGTAAGAGAGCAATATTTAAGAGAAACACTTGTAAAAGAGAGAGAGAGGGAGTATTCACAGAGCTTAGTATCATTTACTACCCTCTTTACTTCTGTTGTACTATTGTAATGAATGTTGTAGCAACCCCTTCAAGTTATATATAAGACATATATTCCTTGAATCATTGTGTTCATTTATTACAAAATATTTATTGCTTCATAAAGTTGAAAAGTTGTATTCACCCCCCCCCCCTCTACAACACATTTGGACCTAACAATTGGTATCAAGGCTATATGTTTAACATACAAAACATAGATCCTTGTGTTTGGTAGAAGATTTGTGAGTTTTCATTTCTAGGTCTACTTTTCAACTTGTCTTGAAAAGTGTGCTTTAATTCGGTTATCAGTGAAAACTCATTCTAAAAATTATTTAAATACTCCAGGTGTGATTTTTAAGCTTGGGTGGATTTTAGATAATTTTTGTGAATTATTCTGGGTACTTTGATTCTTGGTGTTCTTCAAAAAGTCATCACTATTCTTGTTAAAGAAGACAAACCCAACAACTTTTGATTTCCTTTTCCAAAAGACAAAAAGTGAAAAAGGTGTAATTGGTTTTTGATTGGACAACTTTCTCACTGCACAAAAGGATATTAAAGATTACTCTTTACCTGTCACGTGAGTGTTAGGTGAGTTAGGTGAGAAAAGAAATAAAAGTAAAAAAGTGTGAAAATAATATTGTTTATTCAATATTAAAAAGTGACCTGCAGCAAATTTTCTCTAAGGACAAAAGTTTTACATAGAACTTCTACTTGAGATTTTCTACTTGGAAATTTCGACTTGAGCAAAATCTCTACTTAGTGAAAATTTTGACTTGGACAAAATTTTGACTTAGTGAGAATTTCTACTTGACAGATTTTCTACTTGGTGAAATTTCTACTTAGGCAAAAGTTCTACATAGAGTTTCTACATAGCCTAGTCTTGGGTACTTAGAAAATTTTTGGTGTCCAGAATTTGAACTTTGATTTATTTTGAGATAATTCGATTTTCTTTTAATTACTACTCAAGTAATAAGAAAAGTTTATTATCTCTATTTTAAATCTACGTTAAGATGGCACCTAAAAATCATTTCAAGATTCCCATGTTCGACCGAGATCACTATGAAGAATGGGTGTTGAGAATGAAACTTTACCTTGAGTCCGTCAATCCTGAATATCTGGAAGTCCTTGACAAGGGTAAATTTGTACCAATAGTTGTTGTTCCTGAGCATATGGAAGGAGATGTGATAGTACCACAATGGTTTGAGCCTAAAAAGGCAGTAGACTTTTCAGATGCTGATAAGGAGCAGATATCTTTCGATACATCTGTTTGACAAACATTGATGGAATCCCTAGATCATGAAATGTTTAATGTAGTCAAAGGTCTAACTACAGCGAAGAAGATTTGGGATAAAATAGAGGTTGTCATGGAAGATACCGCTGAGGTCAGAAGCAACAAGACACTTATACTTAAGATGGAGTATGACACTTTCAGAATAAGAAAAGGAGAAAGCATAACAGATGTATATCTAAGATTCAGTCAGTTAGTGTTGGATTTGAATCTGAGAGGCGTAACTCCCCCCATGGTTGAAGTCAACACGAGATATTTAAGGAACCAGCCAAAGAGCATTGAACATAGAGTCTACGCTGTTAGAGAAACCAGAGATTTGCATACAACTTCTCAGGAAGAATATTATGGAATTCTAAAGACCTATGAGCTGGAGACCTTTCAAGATCAAGCATGGGACAATGATTCAAGAGGAAAAGAAGTTGCATCAGGATTAGTTGATGATGAGGAAGAGTCTAAAAAGGCAATGGTTGCAGAAAAGCCTAGATCATCACCTGCGCCACATCAAGTTGAAAATGATGATGAGTGCACATCTAATAGTGATGATGACTACTTCACCCAAGAAGAGATGGACAACATGGATGATAGTGTCGTGGCATACATGGCAAGAAAGTTCAGCAACATAAGATTTAGAAAGAGTAACCGACCATAAAGAAAATATTCATCTTACTAACGGGTTACTAAGGGTGGTGGTAGTTCTCAAGGTTATAAAGGGAAAGGCAAGAGTACAACTACAAATCTCCTTTGGATTTCAAAATGAAGTTCAAATGCTACAACTGTGGTGAAGCTGGACATTTTGCTACAGACTGCAAGAAGCCGAAACAGACGTATCCTAAAGAAACTTATGAAGCCCTCTAAAGCAAGTATGAAGCCTTGGTGAAGGAAAGACATGGAAAGAGAGCTTTAGTTGTAACAGAAGGCAGAGCTTGGGATGATTCAGATGAGGAAGAAGTTACCTACACAACAAACTTTGCCCTCATGGCTGAGACATCAGATGAACCAGAGGTACCAGTTCTAACCCTTAAAGAAGAAATGTCTATTGATGATTATAAGGTGCAGAACGGGGCTCTTAGCGAAGAGATCTATATGTTGTGCAAAAGCGTAAATACTTCTAAAAAAGAACAGAAAACACTTTTTGCCAAATGCAGAATGCTTGAGGAAAAAGTAGAAGAATTAGAGGCTGCTTGCACTATAGATACTTCCCTAAGAGACTCTATTAAATCTTTGGAACACAAGCTCAACCTTAAAGATGAAATAGAAGCATGTCTTAGGAATAAACTAGCTGAGTTAGAAACTAAATGCGAAGCTTATAAACTAGCAGCTAGTAAAGTAAATGTTGATAGTGACACATTTAAGAAGATAACTGGAGTAGGTGTAGGACTTGACTATTCTAACTTATCTAAGAAAGAAGGAAAAAGACCTGTAGACACTAGTTCCAGTGAGAATAAAAAGGAAATACCTACAATTCTTAAATCTGCTGTCAAACCTATCTTTAAATACTTTGTTCCTCGTGAAGAAGGAGAGACTGAATTGTTAGTTAGATATGAGATTGAAATGGAAGATCGGAAGAAAGAACAACCTATAACTCCTACTAAATCAGTTAAAATCAATTCCCCTAGAGATGAGTCTAGACCAGGATTAGGAGCTAAGGCTGTCAAACAACAGAGTAAGAAGGAAAAAGGCTTAAAAGAGGTTAAGGCAGAACGAATAAAGAAAGCATGTTATCACTGTAAATCAACTGAACATCTTTCTTATGCATGTAAATCTAACATGAATATTCCTGTTACAAATGCCATGCCTGTACCATACACAATGAATAACATGCATCAAAATCATGCACAATGTGGTCAACCAAATTGTATGCCATGCACTTTTAACGTCATGCAAACGTTTGTGAACTTGATGAATGCAACTAGCCAATCATGTCTAAATTCTCCTGCTAGTTCTAATGTCAAAATGGAGCATGTAAGAGCTAAGACTGCCAGTCCTCCTAAAGTTAGGAGTGACAAGCCTACTCCTAAGACTGACAAAACTGTCAAGTCTGAAAAAGGAAAAGACAAAGTCGAAAGCTCTAGTAATGTTAAAAAGAGTGCATCTCCTGTTGTTAAATCTGATAATTCTCGATCTTATAGAAAAGCCGGGCCCAATCAATCTTGGGTTCCGAAGAACGCCTAATCAATCTGTCATTGCAGGGCATTAAGCAGAAAAGAAATAAAGTTATATGGGTGTTGGATAGTGGAGCATCAAGGCATATGACAGGAAACAAGTCCCTGCTTACAGAATTGGTTATAAAGGCTGACCCTTATGTCACCTTTGGAGATGACAACATATGTGTGACAAAGGGATATGGAAAATTGAAAAATGGTAATGTCATCATTGAAGATATTTCCTATGTTGAGGGATTGAGACACAATCTATTGAGTATCAGTCAATTTTGTGACAAAGGATACGAAATTGTCTTCAATAAGAAAGATGTATCAATCACTCACATTAAGGAAGGTTCGGTGACTTTAAGAAGAGTTCGAAAGGCAGATCTTTTTGTCACTGATATGGATTCGGCAAACCAGAATGAACTCACCTATTTCTCAATAAAGCTTCAGATGATGAAAGCTGGTTATGGCATAGAAAGCTATCTCACTTAAACTTCAAAACGATGAATGCTCTCGCAAGACGAGAATTGGTGAAAGATCTACCTCAAATGGAGTTTGCTCATAAAGGACTCTGCGAAGCCTGTGAAATGGGAAAGTCAAAGCGAGCATCGGATAAGTCTAAAGAAATTTCTAGTATCGCTGAGCCCTTGCAACTTCTACATATGGATTTATTTGGCCCAGTGAATGTCCTATCATTGTCTAGGAAAAGATATGCATTGGTAATTGTGGATGACTTCTCCAAGTATACATGGGTATTGTTCATTATGACAAAAGACGAAGTACCTTTCCAAATCATTGATCACATCACTGAAATTGAGAATATTTCAACACTCACTGTGAAGATGATTAGATCAGACAACGACACTGAATTTAAAAATGCAATACTGAATGATTTCTGCGTTTCTAAAGGAATACGTCATCAGTACTCAGCCCCGAGAACTCCACAGCAAAATGGAGTAGTTGAAAGGAGGAACAGAACGTTGGTTGAAGCAGCAAGAACTTTGTTGTATGAATGAAAATTTCCTCTATACTCTTGGGTCGAAGTATTAAGTATAGTATGTTACACTCAGAATAGAACCTTGATTATAAAAGATAAAGAAAAGACACCATGTGAACTAATGAATAACAGAAGACCACCAATCAAATACTTTCATGTCTTTGGAGCTAAATGCTACGTATTTATAGACGATGAAAATCTAGGTAAGTTTGAAGCAAAAACACGTGAAGGGATATTTGTGGGTTATTCTACAGATGTGGTGGCAGCTTATCGGGTATTCTTAGTGAATGATCGAAAAGTGATTGAGAGCTACAATGTCAGATTCGACGATACCAAACTCCCATCAATTTCTAAAGATAATCGTGAACCTGAGTCCCTAAAATTTCAGAATCTGGACTTGGATGAAGTTGAGGATGAATCTGAGTTGGTTATTGCATCAAATATACCAAGTGTTCGAGAAGAAATACCTGAGTCTAATGAAAGATCAGAAGACGCTTCTTTAGCACAGTCCAACAACAACTCATGGGAGTAAATAGCAGCTCAAGGACAAGTACTCAAAACTCAAGAAGAGATGACACTTGTTCTGCAGGAGCTGGCACTAACTCAGGGGGAGTTAGTAGAAACAACATAAGTAGTCAACACAACAATTCAGAAAATCAAGCTGAATCATCAAGACAATTACCAAGAGAACGGGTATGGAGTAGAGACCATCCGTTTGAATTAATTATTGGTGATCCGGATGCTGGTGTGACTACTAGAAGAACTACAAGAGCTGACATGGCTAAAATCTGCTTGTACTCTGGGTTTTTGTCCAAACTTGTGAAGGAAATTTACGGAGGTGCGGAAGCGTGATATAACAATTATTTGCCGTAAAACCATATATATGATCGCATATAATCATATAAAACCGAGATGGAATCGAAACCTTACCTTTAAAGCGATCCAAGTGTGTGAACAAGATATCCTAGCAGCTACTTCTGAGAGTGTGAAGTACTCTACCTGTATCCACCAAGAATTTTTCTTTTGATGAAGATCTTCAAATAATTTCTAAAACTTATTTTAGAGAGAAGAGAGAGAGAGAGAGATGGAGGCTAGTGTTTTCTCCAAAACTAAAAGTGTTTTTAGAATGAAGCATCTTATTCTATTTATAGGACTATCCTAGGGTTTTTTTCCATAAATAATATATCAATATATATTATTATATTAAACCCCATATTTTATAAAATGCTTTAATAATAATTAAAACTATTTTAATCATTATTTCTAAACTATTTAGAAAATAATTCTCTCTCTCATAATTTAAATCTTTTCATCAAAGAAAATATTCTTTTATGGTGTGACCATGTAGGTTCAATATTAAGCCGGTAGTAGAAATAAATAATAATAAACTTTTAATTTATTATTTATATGAATTCTAATAATTCATTAAATATAATAAACTGATTAATTATATTTATTCTACATCGTTAGTGATGCTTCTCAACATATCGCGAATATCCGGATAATATGAATTCACTGCCAAGAACCTGTCAGTGACTAGTTTTCTTATCCTTCCACCCTACAATATCCTTCCACCCTACAATATCCCGATTAAATACAAGGCATGAAACTCGTGTCAAGCCTATCAAGTTTAATCATATGTTTTCTTATTCATAATGCAAAGTTCATATTAATGCAAATTAGAAACTCCTTTCTAATTTCATTCACTCTGGCCAGAGATTCCAGAACTCGCATACTGAGAATAACATAGGATATTCTCTTCCTATACTGGAAGGGGTGGATCCTCTATTGACGTTAACTATCTCCATGCACAAATCACTATGTCCGGAATAGACCAAATGGATGTCCTTGAGACTAAGGACTAAACCAAAACATAGTTCATTATATATAAGATAACTTTAACGATCTCAAGTCTAAGGATACTTGCACAACTATCACTTAGTGAACAACTATCGGCACATGAGTAAACTCCATTAGTTGTTCAATTTATCGAGTCACGTTCAGTGAACTTATTCCTTAATAAGCACCTACATACTAGCTATAGTGTCACCACACAAATGCCTATGAGAACAGACATCCTCCTTAAAGGAGCAAGCGTAGTATGTACCAATCTTTGCGGATTCACTAACTTCCAATTAGTTATCCTATGATCAGGAACCATTCAAGTCAAGAGTTATCATCTTCTAGATCTCACTATTATAATCTCATTATAATTCTAGAAGCTTCACTCTAAACTATGGAACATCTTATTTAAGACACTTTAAACAGATAAAGCCCGTAATAAAAACAAATAAGTCTTTTATTAATATTAATGAAATCAAATAAGAATACAAGAAAGTTCTTCCTAACTCATCATACATAATTGGATTTAGGACAAACACTTTCAATCTCCTACTTGGACTAAAGCCAATTACCCTGGTATATAATACCCATCTTCCTTTTATGACGATCAAAATGAATCTGAGACAACGGCTTTGTAAGTGGGTCTGCTATGTTGTTATGTGTGTCAACTCTCTCCATTTTGACATCTCCCCTTTCAATGATCTCCCTAATCAAATGAAAGCGCCGCAAAACATGTTTGGAATTTTTATGAGACCTAGGTTCCTTGGCTTGTGCTATTGCTGCATTGTTATCACAATACAATACAATAAGCTCCTCAACACTAGGAACAACTCCCAACTCAAAAACAAATTTCCTCATCCAAACGGCTTCTTTTGCAGCCTCACTTGCAGCTATATACTCTACTTCCGCTGTGGAGTCAGCCGTTGTAGACTGTTTGGAACTCTTCCAACTAATCGCACTACCATTCAGAGTAAACACGTACCCTGACATAGATTTGCTATCATCACATTCTGATTGAAAACTAGAGTCGGTATAACCTTCTATTATCAACTCAAAACCTCCAAAAACAAGAAAAATATCCTTAGTCCTTCGCAAGTATTTAAGGATGTTCTTTACTGCTTTCCAGTGATCTTCACCTGGATCGGACTGATATCTGCTCGTCACACTGATTGAATGAGCAACAATAGGCCTAGTACATATCATCGCGTACATGATAGATCCTATTGCTGAAGCATAAGGAATCTTACTCATACGCTCTCTTTCCTCAGCTGTCTTAGGAGACATCTTCTCGGAAAGGGACACTCCATGGCTCATTGGTATGAGACCTCTCTTGGAGTTTTCCATGCTAAATCTTTTAAGCACTTTCTCGATGTATGTACCCTGGGTAAGACCTATCATTCTTCTAGATCTATCTCTATAAATCTTTATACCGAGAATGTAGGATGCTTCTCCCAAGTCCTTCATAGTGAAGTTCTTCGATAGCCACACTTTTACTGATTGAAGCATCGGTATATCATTTCCTATAAGAAGTATGTCATCCACATACAACACAAGAAATGTTACCGCGCTCCCACTAATCTTCTTGTAGATACATGGTTCATCTATGTTTTTGATAAAACCAAACTCTTTGATTGTCTCATCAAAACGGATGTTCCATCTACGAGAAGCTTGCCTCAATCCATATATGGTTCGTAGAAGCTTACACACTAGGTGTTCATTCCCTTTGGAAACAAAACCCTCTGGCTGTGTCATATACACTTCCTCTTTAAGTTTCCCATTGAGGAAGGCCGTTTTCTCGTCCATTTGCCAGATCTCATAGTCATAGTAAGCTGCAATCGCAAGCAAAATCTGAATTGATTTAAGCAGGGCTACAGTCGAAAAAGTTTTATCAAAGTCAATCCCTTGCCTTTGTTTGAATCCTTTTGCCACGAGCCTGGCCTTATAGGTCTCCACCTGGCCTTCCGCTCCAATCTTTCTTTTGTATATCCATTTTCACCCTACAGGTTTCACATCCTTGGGTGCTTCAACCAAAGTCCATACTTGGTTGGTATACATAGAATCCATTTCGGATTTCATGGCACTTAGCCATTTCTCTGAGTCAATACTACTTATAGCCTCATTATAGGTCATTGGGTCGTCATCATCAATGATTGTTAACACATTGTCATTCTCAATGACAAGGCCATAATACCTCTCAAGTTGGCGAGACACTCTCTCTGACCTACGAATGGGCTGTTCCACAGAAGGTTGTTCAGTCTGAACAGGTGTTTCCTCTTGAACTGTAGTAGTTTGTGTTTCTTGAACTTCAGTAAGTTCTATTCTGCTCCCACTGTTTCCTTCAAGGATAAACTGTTTTTCCAAGAAGGTAGCATGTCTGGAGACAAACACCCTATGATCGGTGTAAAAGTAATACCCTAAAGTCTCTTTAGGATATCCCACAAATCTACATTTTACAGATCGAGATTCCAGTTTATCAGGGTCAACTTTCTTAACGTGTTTAAGACTCGGCTTCCTTTCTTTCCATATCTCATACGGAGTTTGAGGAACAAATTTGGAAGGCACCTTATTCAGTAAATATGCTGAGGTTTCTAATGCATAACCCCATAGGAATACTGGAAGATCTGCATAGCTCATTATGGATCGAACCATGTCTAACAAAGTTCGATTTCTCTTTTCTAATACTCCATTTAACTGTGGAGTATATGGTGGAGTCCATTGAGAGACTATACCATTTTGTTTGAGATAATCTAGAAACTCTTCATTCAAGTATTCACCACCTCGATCTGATCGAATGGTTTTAATACTATGTTTGGTTTGTTTCTCTACTTCATACTTATATTCTTTGAACTTTTCAAAGGCTTCAGATTTGTGTTTCATCAAATACACATATCCGAATTTAGATCGATCATCTGTGAAAGTAATGAAGTACGAAAAACCACCCATGGCTTGCGTAGACATCGGTCCATATACATCTGTGTGTACCAATCCTAGCAAATCTGCAGCCCTTTCTCCATGTCCACTAAATGGAGATTTGGTCATTTTTCCCAATAGACAAGACTCACATGTAGGATATGATTCAAAATCAAAAGGTTCAAGTAACCCTTCCTTATGCAATGTCCGTAGTCTATTTTCACTAATATGACCAAGTCTGCAGTGCCATAAATATGTGAGATTTTCATCATCCCTTTTCCTTTTATTAGTATGTTCAACTTGTAGTAAACTATGCTCTACGTCACATACATACAGACCATTATTCAAAATACCACTACCATAAAGAACATTATCTCTAAGAATTGAACATTCATTATTCTTAATAATAAACGAAAATCCAGCCTTGTCTAACATGGGAATAGAAATAATATTCCTCACAATCGAGGGAACAAATAACAATTATTTAAAACAATAGTCTTGCCCGTAGGCATATGTAAATCAAATAATCCTACAGATACAGCAGCAACTCTTGCTCCATTGCCCATCCGCAGAATAACCTCCTCTTCCTCAAGAGTCCTACTATCCCTTAGTCCCTGCAATGAATTGCAAATGTGAGAACCACAGGCGGTATCTAATACCCAAGTAGAAATTTGATTTAGTCACATGTTTACTTCAATCATAAACATACCTGTGCCAGAAGCGGCAGTCTCACTACCCTTCTTCTTCTTCAGTTCTGCAAGGTAAACCTTACAGTTCCTCTTCCAGTGCCCCACCTTGTTATAGTGAAAGCAAACAGCTTTACTTTTGGGGTCTTCAGCTTTTGGTGGAATTGGCTTCTTCTCACCTACTTTCTTCTTCTTGGGAGGGTTCCACTTCCTTTTCTTGGAAGTGGATCTACCACCAATCAGAAGAACATAACCTTTCTTAGAGGGAAAGTTCGACTCAGCAGTCTTCAACATGTTATGGAGTTCAGGTAGGCTGACATCCAATTTATTCATGTGAAAGTTCACAACAAACTGCGAGAACGAATCTGGGAGTGATTGCAAGACCAAGTCTTGGCTCAACTCCCCATCCATGACAAAACCAAGTTGCCCAAGACGCTCAATCAGATTGATTATCTTAAGCACATGATCATTCACAGATGATCCCTCCGCCATTCTACAACGGAATAGCTTCCTCGATATTTCATATCGGGCAGTCCTGCTTTGTACATCATACAACTCTTGTAGGTGTACTAGAATGGTATGAGCATCCATGTTATCATGGTGTTTTTGCAGCTCAGAGTTCATAGATGCCAGCATGATGCACTAAGCAACATTTGCTTCATCCATCCACTTCCTGTAAGTTACATGCTCATCATCATGAGCATCTTCGGCAAGAGCATTTGGTACTGGTGAGTTCAGCACATAGTCCAACTTCTCAGCCCTAAGAATAATTCTCAGGTTTCGAAGCCAATCAACAAAGTTTGGACCAGTCAACTTGTGATCATCTATTATGCTTCGTAGTGATAGTGCAGAAGACATGATGTATATCTAAAATCTGTAAATGACAAACACATAACAACACTTAGCAAATAATCAATTTCATTATTAAAACACTATATGAATAGGGTCTTTATTCATAAGTGGCTCCCGCTAGTTTATCTAATTTATACAACCCTCTAAGTAAAAAATTAAGCATTCATAATTCTAGTGGGAATAGGGATCCCATATTCCATCACACAACCTCGGCTGTAGCACGAAACGCCATGTGATGTTCAGTAGGCAGACAACTCTTGTCAATAACATCTCATGTCATTCCCTAATTAAAACTTTAGCCTCTTGAATAATTGAGTCACGGCTGTGGCACGACAAACTCAATATTCTAAGTCAAGTCTAACCCAACATTTCATACAACTGAATCAATCTCCAACTGCCCACGGCAATGGCACGTAACGACTATTAGATTCTAACTCATTGTATACATCTCTATGTAATATACAAGTATTTCTTATTTCGAAATCAAAGCCCTCGGCTGTAGCACGAAACGACAATGATTCAAAAATAAGAACTACTTTCTATCATGTTGGAAGGCTATGACCGACACAAGCCCGTTGTGTCATTGGCCAATTACTACTTGATATTATTTTTAATTAAGAGGGATTTTTATTATAAGGTTTATAATTATACATATTTTATAGACAAAAATTTCAACTAAATGTTTTCTATAAAGTATTACAATTACTAACCAAATAATTAATTAATAATCAAAACTCTTTTAATTATTAATACTATTTCTAAACCCTTTTAGAAAATAAATATCTCCCTTAATTTAATTTCTTAAATTAAATAAATAATTAATAATATTAAGATCACATCTTAACTATTTTATAATCGAATAAATCTTATTTAATCAATTAATAAAATTTGTTAACTGATTATTTATTTCATAAATAAATAATTATCAACTATTATTAATTAAAAAATATTATTTAACAATCATAATCATAATATAAAGAGAATCTTCCTTTTAAATTAAATATTTTAAACCAATAATCGATAATTGGATAATTCCCAGATCGGGGGAGCATTGTCAAGAGGCGTCACTTAATACCCCTTTCTTAGACAGAATCATCATTTCTCTCAATATTGAAAATTCATATTTAATTACGTATTTCGCAAACACAAGAATCTCATGATTGTATATATAATATTATTGTTAAGGCAAGAAACGATTCCTATTCTAGATTTTCTAGAGCACGCCTTATGTTGATTTAGGTTCACCTAAATCTATCATCGCATGGTAAATCTAGGCATATATCTCATATATAAAATTAAATAAACAAGTAAGCATGCAAGAAATATCATGTCATACAATGATATAATGATGTATGGATTTATTATAGTAAAAAAACAATTAAAACAATTAATACATGCTTTAAAACACTTTAGGGAATATGGACAGTACAAAACTTTTATATTAAAATTATTTGATCACTCCATTAAATCCGTCTCGGAAAAACGAATCCAACGGTATATTGCACGCCCAAATCGGAGTTACCGAACTCCCAAAAAACGCATTTATCACACGCGTTACAGTCTTTAAAGCCAATTTTCCCGTGTAACGGATGAGCCGTATGCGTTACTAGATGTAACGCATTTCATAAATACGTAACATACCCTGTTGCACATTCCTTTAATGCGCAACACCCCATATCATTGTCTGTACGCCACGCGCGCGTGACAGCGGCTGGCAAAGAGGAAAAATGGTCCAGTCAGCCGTTTCCAGTCAGCCGTTACTTTATATAACCGTTTATATATATTAACTATTATAATAACTATTATTAATATCTTTATATTTTAATATTAATAAATTAATTAACTGTTAATTAATAAATTAATAAAAAAAACATAAAAACATCATTTTTGATATCCATCAGCAGATTAAAATAACCAGATCAGCCAAGGGTCCTAGCGCAAATATTAATCCATATATTTCAACATGCATAATTATTACATGAATTTTAATTAAAACAATTTTAAAAAAATTCATAACAAATAATCTATACATCAGAAAATTATGAAAAAATACCCAGATGATCCACAACACTTGTAGAATCCAGATCAGTGGTCAAAATCTCATGCAAAAATATTTCGAATTAATTCATAATTAAATCTAAATAAACTTGCAAAAATCATAATAAATCCATACATGCTCCAAAAAATCTGAATTTTTTACATGAATCTCTATATGCATAACCTGGCTTTGATGCCATTGAAGGAAATTTACGGAGGTGCGGAAGCGTTATATAACAATTATTTGCCGTAAAAC
The DNA here is from genome assembly GCA_028671895.1 of Oenanthe sinensis. NCBI lineage: Eukaryota > Viridiplantae > Streptophyta > Magnoliopsida > Apiales > Apiaceae > Oenanthe > Oenanthe sinensis. The sequence continues at coordinate 28,759,124 of CM053806.1, forward strand.
CATATATATGATCGCATATAATCATATAAAACCGAGATGGAATCGAAACCTTACCTTTAAAGCGATCCAAGTGTGTGAACAAGAGATCCTAGCAGCTACTTCTCAGAGTGTGAAGTACTCTACCTGTATCCACCAAGAATTCTTCATTTGATGAAGATCTTCAAATAATTTCTAAAACTTATTTTAAAGAGAAGAGAGAGAGAGAGATGGAGGCTAGTGTTTTCTCCAAAACTAAAAGTGTTTTTAGAATGAAGCATCTCATTCTATTTATAGGACTATCCTAGGGTTTTTTTCCATAAATAATATATCAATATATATTATTATATTAAACCCCATATTTTATAAAATGCTTTAATAATAATTAAAACTATTTTAATCATTATTTCTAAACTATTTAGAAAATAATTCTCTCTCTCATAATTTAAATCTTTTCATCAAAGAAAATATTCTTTTATGGTGTGACCATGTAGGTTCAATATTAAGCTGGTAGTAGAAATAAATAATAATAAACTTTTTATTTATTATTTATATAAATTCTAATAATTCATTAAATATAATTAACTGATTAATTATATTTATTCTACATCGTGAGTGATGCTTCTCAACATATCGCGACTATCCGGATAATATGAATTCACTGCCAAGAACCTGTCAGTGACTAGTTTCCGTACAATCAATTCCTTCCACCCTACAATATCCCGATTAAATACAAGGCATATAACTCGTGTCAAGCCTATCAAGTTTAATCATATGTTTTCTTATTCATAATGCAAAGCTCATATTAATGCAAATTAGAAACTCCTTTCTAATTTCATTCACTCTGGCCAGAGATTCCAAAACTCGCATACTGAGAATAACATAGGATATTCTTTTCCTATACTGGAAGGGGTGGATCCTCTATTGACGTTAACTATCTACATGCACAAATCCCTATGCCTGGAATAGACCTAATGGATGTCCTTGAGACTAAGGACTAAACCAAAACATAGTTCATTATATACAAGATAACTTTAACGATCTCAAGTCTAAGGATACTTGCACAACTATCACTTAGTGAACAACTATCGGCACATGAGTAAACTCCATTAGTTGTTCAATTTATCGAGTCACGTTCAGTGAACTTATTCCTTAATAAGCACCTACATACTAGCTATAGTGTCACCACACAAATGCCTATGAGAACAGACATCCTCCTTAAAGGAGCAAGCGTAGTATGTACCAATCTTTGCGGATTCACTAACTTCCAATTAGTTATCCTATGATCAGGAACTGTTCAAGTCAAGAGTTATCATCTTCTAGATCTCACTATTATAATCTCATTATAATTCTAGAAGCTTCACTCTAAACTATGGAACATCTTATTTAAGACACTTTAAACAGATAAATCCCGTAATAAAAACAAATAAGTCTTTTATTAATATTAATGAAATCAAATAAGAATACAAGAAAGTTCTTCCTAACTCATCATACATGATTGGATTTAGGACAAACACTTTCAACTTGAACCTAAAGAAACAGAAGAAGCTCTTGGTGATGCTGATTGGGTAATTGCAATGCAAGAGGAGTTCAATCAGTTTGAAAGGCAGAAAGTTTGGAAACTGGTACCCCGACCAAAGAACAGATCAGTAATTGGAACTATGTGGGTATTCAGAAATAAAATGGATGAAGACGGACTTGTAACACGAAATAAGGCTTGTTTGGTAGCAAAGGGTTATTCTAAAAAAGAAGGTATTGATTATGATGAGACCTACGCTCCAGTTGCAAGACTTGAGGCAGTCAGGATGTTCTTGGCCTTTGCAGCACACAAAAACTTCAAGGTTTTTCAGATAGATGTGAAAAGTGCCTTCCTGAATGGAGTGCTAGAAGAAGAAGTATATTTGGAATAGCCACCTGGCTTTATTGATCCAGAACTTGTAGATTTTGTATACTTTCTCTTCAAGGCTGTCTATGGCCTCAGGCAATCCCCAAGACGATGGTATAAAACCCTATCCTTGTTCTTAATTGAAAGTGGTTTTACTAGGGGAGTAATTGATAAAACATTGTTCTATAAAAATGTAAAGGGTGATTTAATACTTGTTTAAGTCTATGTGGACGATATTATTTTTGGGTCATCTAATGAGCGCTTGTGCGAGAAATTTGCCAAGTTAATGCAGGCTAAGTATGAGATGAGCATGATGGGGGAGCTGTCATTCTTCCTTGGATTACAGATCAGTCAGAGAAAAGAAGGAATCTTTATCTGTCAATCCAAGTACATCAAAGATTTACTCAAGAAGTATAATCTGGAAGATGCATCAGTAGCTAAAACTCCCATGACAACAGCCACAAAGCTTGATGAAGACAAATCAGGTAAATCAGTTGACATCACAAGCTATCGAGGTATGATTGGTTCACTTCTTTATTTAACTGCAAGTAGACCCGATATCATGTTCGCAACTTGTTTGTGTGCAAGGTTTCAAGCGGATCCTAGAGAGTCACATCTCATAACCGTGAAACGAATCTTTAGATATCTCAAGGGAACATCAAATCTAGGGATTTGGTACCCAAGAGATACATGTTTTAATCTAATAGGCTATTCGGATTCTGACTATGCAGGTTGCAGGATTGATAGGAAAAGCACATTTGGTGCTTGTCAATTCCTAGGCAGAAGATTGGTGTCCTGGCAAAGTAAAAAAGCAACATACAGTATCTACTTCTACTGTTGAAGCTGAGTACATTGCTGCTGGAAGCTGTGTAGCTCAAATACTGTGGATGAGGAACCAATTGAAAGATTATGGCATGGAGCACAAGAAGATTCTTATCATGTGTGACAACACTAGTGCCATTGCCATGACCAACAATACTGTGGATCACTCCAGAACCAAGCACATAGATATAAGATATCACTTCATAAGAGAACATGTTGAGGAGGGGACTGTGGAGTTAAATTTTGTACCCACAATGCAACAAATTGCAGATATATTCACTAAACCTCTTGATGAAGTCACATTCAATAGGTTGGTTGCTGAATTGGGGATGCTTAACACAAGTTAGTAAATCCTCTTATCTGTAAAATCCCAGTTTTGATTAAGTACATATGTTTTTCTTCTTGTAATTTGCCTATTTTAATTGTGTCTAGTTGAAAACATATGTAAATAATCTAGAAAATTGCTGAAAACAACACTTCTGCATTCTATTTAATCATTCTAGACTTAGACTTTAAAATGTTTCATTAATGATTATTTTATGTGTATGTTGTGTTATTTTTCATAAATTCATTTTGCATTGAGTGAAATTATTGATAAAATCTTTGAATTTATGCTCATTTAATTGCCTGAACATAAGGGGAGTTAAATCCATAGATCTCTAATTTTGTCATGATTTTTGAATGGATTTTCTATGTTTTTCATGTAATTTTATGATTTTACAGGCCTTAGAATTATCAAGGAATGTTTCTAGTATTGTTTATTTTAAAAATCCTTGAATTGGTATTTATTTTAATTTGGCAAAATTTAATTATTGTTTTTCATGAAAAATTGCCAAAATTTACTAAGTATCTTCAAAATTTCGAGATATGTTCTATCTCGAAACTCATTTCCAAATTCGACTTGAATTTCGAATTTGAGGCTTCCAGGAGTGAAGTTTTGAAAATTCTAAGTCTGGGAAAAAATTCGACTTGATGTTCGACTTGAGTTCTATCTCGAACATTATCTCGAAGTTCGACTTGATGTTCGACCTAGGTTCTATCTCGAACATTATCTCGAAGTTCGACTTAGGTTCTATCTCGAACATTATCTCAAAGTTCGACTTGATGTTAGACTTAAGTCCTATCTCGAACATTATCTCGAAGTTCGACTTGATGTTCGACTTAGGTCCTATCTCGAACATTATCTCGAAGTTGGACTTGATGTTCGACTTAGGTTCTATCTCGAATATCGACTTGATGTTCGACTTGGGATCTATCTTGAACATGATCTCGAACCTTATCTCGAACATCGAGTTTTCCTTGAGGGTTTTGACTGTTTAAATTGTTTGACTAAACTTCGAGTTAGCACCTATGTCGAAACTCAAGTCGAAGTTCGACTTGATGTTCGACATAGTGTTTGACTTAGATTACCCTGATTTTCACAGGGTTATTTGTGTCATTTCTCAATCATGCTTATATATACATAGCTAACCCGATTTTATTTTCACTTTTACGCATTGTTTAAAACCTAATTTTTTACAGCCCCCACCCTCCCTCCCAGGCAATTTCTTTTTCACAGCGATTTCTCTGTTAATATTCATACATACCACGAACTACTGTCAAAATTGTGTCTAATCTATTGTTTGCATCTCTGATCACTGTGTGTTTTTGTGTTTTGCATCGTGTCTGTTCATCTTCAATCTCGATATATACACACGCCTATACACACACTTTCATGCATATATATTTGACATTACAGTTACGTAGTTTGTTAGGTATTGCTGTGTTTGATTTCGTATTATTGCATTTAATTCCGTAGTTTAATTATCAGTTAGGCCTCTTCATCTTCTTTGTTAATTAAAAGGAATTTCTTGTATTTGTTTATTTTCCTTGCTTAAGTGTCTGCATTGTTTATTTATTTTCCACAAAAATCAAATTAATTCAAGGAAAATTATTTTTCACAAATGGCTCACCAATTTTCACTTGCTAAAAACAATTTTTATAATATTTCTACGGAAATTGGTGATCAACTCCCACGTTTCAAATTTTGGGTACGATTTCTCAATTTTTACTCTAAAGCTAGTATTGTCTTCACTACAAAACCAACACTGGTTCATGATGCCTTGCAGCAATTATGAACCAGTGCGGTTCCTTATGGGAGTAAATCGACCCCCTATGGTTTTAAGTTTACCATAGAAGGTCAAGAATTTGAGGTTACGGAGGCCGTTTTTAATAAAGTTCTTGGTTTCCCAGTAAGGGATTCTTATGACCCTGTACCTACAACGGCTGAGCGCCTAAAGTTTTTTGAGGAAATTGGATGTTATACTCCCACTGGTAAAATATCCACTTCCACTATTCAAAAACAATTTTTTCATGTGGAATGGAATTACTTTTTCGAAGCTATCACAAGATGTTTTCGTGCACACGAAAGAGATTTTCATCAAATTCCTATTCCTATGCAAATCTTTAGTGTTTCCCTGGCCCGTGAACTCAATATCAATTATGGAAGGATCGTTCTTTCTGAAATTGTGGCCACGATGGGATCACCTGATACCAGGGACATTGCAACCACTGATGTTGTCTGCTGGTATCCCCGTTTCTTACAAATGCTAATTAATCATATTGTACCATCTAATGGTTTAACTATTAGGCAGGCATTTGTTAGAAGTCGTACATCTGCATCTCTTGGTATGGGTACTAAGTCACTAACAACAATTGCTAACCAGGATAAGCATCAGGGTAAACCTATGTCTATTCCTGAGAATATTCTAGTGTGGCTTTCTTATGATGCAGGTGTAACTACTCTTGCGGGGACTTCTCAAATTTCATCACATGCTCAGAATCCATCTGCCCATACTGACGCATTTGAAGGGATTCCTGACGAGCAACTTGATGATGAAGAAGAAGAGGGTCATTCTCTCAATCAGTACTCTACCGGGCAGAGGGAGCAGCAACCGTCTCCTAGGTTAACTCCTGCTGAATCTGATCCCTTTGCTGAACAAGGAAATGAAGGAGGTAATTTCTTTGAACATGAGGCTCCCTCTGTTCACACTACAAATACTTCCTCCTCATCTCATTCAGATTCCGTGGCCCAAGATTCTGCTAGCCCGCAGGATCCATCCCAGGGAGATAGCCAAATTTATGAGTCTGCTTCCCTAGCTTCTTCCCTCTCACCCTTGTTGACGGGAGTTAAAAGGTCGGCATTTGTAGAATTAAGAGAGAGTTCTGATAAGAGTAACCCTGAAGTGCAGCCCCTAATTCGGAAGCGAGCCAAAATTTCTCATGCTACTACTTCAACAGCCCAGTCCAAACCTAGAATGTCTATCACACCCACTCCACATCACGTGGGTGGTTCTCCCATTGCATATTCTACACCTAAGAATCTTGGTGAGGAACTGGTGCCTTATGAGGAGCCTGTGGCTTCAAATAGGCCGGAAGTTTTATTTGCTTCCAAAGTACCTTCACCGGTACGTACTGATGCTGCAGAGAGGATCGGTTCAGATGTTGTACATGAACACTTTGCAGCCTCTCAGCCTGAGATTCCACCTCAGGACCAGACAGGATACATAGATCCCATAATTGCTGCTAATTTTGAAGGGTTTCGGGCATGAAAACGCAGCGGAATTAACGTAAAAACAATTAAAAAAATCGAAACCCAATCGCAGGATCCATGTATAACGTTGGATGATTATGGTGAAAAAGTATGTACCTTAACAAAGCTTTCGTATGCTGTTTAATGGAGGTTTAGAAAGATTAATCACAGCAGTCCTTTGTTGCAAAGATTTTCTCTCTAAAGAAGTCCACACGAACGCCCGATCGTCCTACGATCATCGGAGTCGGTACTAGCCGAATTGTTTGCCCCTCTCTCTCTCTCTTTCTCTAGCCTCTCTTGATGTTGAGCGGCTAGGGTTTTTCTCTAAAAACGAAATTTGATGATTAAACCCTAATACTATACATCATTATGTATATATAGGGGAGAGAGAGATTTTGGGCCTAACCCTAATCCATGTGGTTTCCAAAACCCATATGACTTTGGGTTATTATTATTATTAAATCTGAATTCTAATATAATTAATCAAGTCCCACTTAATTAATTCAATAATTAAATTCGAATAATAATAATACTTATTAAATCCGAATTCTAATATAATTAATCAAGTCCCACTTAATTAATTCAATAATTAAATTCGAATAAACAATAATATATTTAAATTCGTAATTTAAATAAACCTCCGTTTTGACGTTCTTTGTGTGTGACCCTTTAGGTTATTATTACGTTGGCAATAATTTTATTATCTAATAATAAAATTATAAACAATGAGTGGCATCTAGTAATACATCATTGCTACCCAAGTAACAATAATAATTGGTGATTCAATTAAACCTTTCGTGAATAATGTTCCATGTAATATAATCCCTTTAACCTTATATTATAGATCAAACTCGAGGCATGTATAGTGTCATCCTCTTCTACGTTTAATCTCAGTTTCCTTGATCAATGAGTAGACTATTTAAACAAATCAATATTTGAGCATGACCATGCATTTCATAGTCTCACTCAATCAAGATGCCAATAATATCACTCATAGAATTGGAGGGTTAAATCCTATATCTATCATTCATATTCTTCATACGATTCATAGCATACCCAATGTACACCTTTATCATTACCCGGTTAAAGGTAAATTTGAGTGTAATCAAAGTATATTAATTCTCGTATAGAAATATAATGATTTCAAGTCAGAGGATCATTACATCATTATCACAGTGAGATTTCTTATGACACTTATTAAATGTAGAATCTCACGACGGGTCTTTCCAGTGTCATGTATTGATACATACACTTATGTTCTTGACTTTAGTATCACCATACCTATGACCAATGAGATGTGGTCATCCGTCAACAAACATACTAGTCTTATTGCATTATTATTGTCCTTAAATAATAATACTTGACTAGGTAATTTTAGGAATAAAATACTATTCATATAATCTCATTTTTAAGTCACATACTTAAAGATATATATTATGTATTAATATTCCAAGGACATTTATTATCCTTTCAATTTATAACGCAGTAAATAAAGACATAATAAATAATAATTAAATAATCACATAAAAAATAATCCTTAATTGTTTTCAATAAAACATTAAAAGTATTGTCTCTAGGACACCAATACTAACAATCTCCCACTTGTACTAGAGCCAATCTCTCATGTATCTAATACCCATGGAACTAGTATGACCTTCGTGCTTCTGCTGCGACAAAGCCTTAGTCAATGGATGATACAGGGGCTGATGTGCTTGTTCTCATGGACAAAAATGTGGCATTGGACTTCTTCTCATGCGATTCTATACATGGAAATTGGTTAGGCAATGTTTCAAGTCCAATAGTCAGCTATGGGCTAATTTATTATGTTGGGGTTATTATTAGATATTTATATTAAGTATATTTTGGCTTGCAAGTTTTTACCTTTCACTTGAAAGGGTTTTTCTTGTTTTAAGCACTTAGGATTTATTTTTCTAGTTGAATATGGTTTTGATGTAATTCCTATTTGGACTGGGCTTTTGATTGGTTTCCAATTTGGGTTCAAGTATTAGCAAATTCCTAGCTGATTTTGAATCTAATTGAGAGTCCTAATTGTTTTAGGTTAAGGTTATATTCCTTGCCTATATATACCCATATATTGTAATCTTTTAAGAGACAAGAATTTGATAAATAAAATCGTGAGTTTTTATACTTGCAAAACCCTAGGAAGTTGGTGGTTAATTCCTTTATACTTTCTTATCCAGATTTCGTTTAGTTTGTGGGTGATTAATTTCTTTAAGCAATCTAAGCAAATCGATCCTTTAGTTTTGTTTCTTGGTGATTAAATTCTTTATAGAAGCAATCTAAAGTTACTTTTTCGCTGTAAATCTGATCTACATAGGAAAATATACATCATCTTGGTATCTAGAGCTCGGTTTGGCGATTTTTTTTGAAGATCTTCTTCAAAAACGTGGGCAACATGGCTGGTGTGTCTAATGAGGAAGAATTGAAGGTTTCACGAGGTTTAACGTTGGATCAAGCTCATAATATGCGAAGGGATAGGGAAATTAATGAATTAAGGGAGCAATTGAAGGAGGTGTTAGCAAAATTGGATCGAAGAGGTTCATCTCATAGTCCACATAGAAGTGAAAAATCTGCACACATATCAGATTTAGAAGATGAAGAGGATTCAAGACGTAAGATCCAAAAAGCTAAGGATGATGATAGTGGTTTGCGTTTGGATATTCCTGAATTTGATGGTAGTATGAAGCCGGAGAAATTTCTTGAATGGTTGCAACGTATCGAGCGAATCTTTGATTACAAAGATTATGATGATCGCAAGAGGTTTAAAGTGGCAGCATTAAAACTTACGGGTTATGCCAATTTGTGGTATGAAAATCTAAAATCAAAGAGAAGAAAGGAAGGCAAGGCGAAAATTGATTCATGGGAATCCCTTAAGGTGAGGATGAAAAAACGGTTTTTACCTACTGATTACGTGCAAGATATGTTCCTGAAATTGCAAGGTTTCAAGCAAGATGCACTCTCGGTTGAGGAGTATACTACTGAATTTGAAAGATTAACTATGTTATGTGATTTAGAAGAGAGAGTGGAACATAAAATTGCTCATTTTTTGGCTGGTCTAAATCTGAATATTGCTGAAAAAGTGGATCTACAACCTTATTGGTCTTTTGAAGAAGTGTGTAAAGTGGCTCTACGAGCGGAGAAGCATGCAAGGACTAAGAAATCTGCCTATGTGAAGCCCTATCAAGAGAAAAATAAATTTCAGGCTAGAAACGTGGCACAATCTGGTGCTAAAAGCACTCCCAAATTTGACAATTTCAAGAAGGATAAAAAGAAGAACTCAACGCCTTTGGCAACAGAAGATAAAAAGATTTGCTTCAAGTGCAAGGGTTATGGACACATGATGCGGGACTGCCCTAGTAACCGTGTAATGACTTTGCATGATATTGAGGAGATTGATGAAATTTATTCTTCGAAGGATATTGAATTCAATGAAGAAAAGGAGGAATTTCAATGTGAAGAAGACTATGATTCTGAAGTGGAACCTGAAACACGTGGCTCAAATCTGATTGCTAGAAGAATTTTGCAAGCAAAGCCAAGTCCGGTTGAGGGTGATCAGAGGGAAAAAATATTTATGACAAGAGTTCTAGTGAGAGACAAGTTATGCAACATGATCATAGACATGGGTAGCTGCACCAATGTAGTTTCCACAACTTTGATTGAGAAGCTTAATTGGCCTACAAAATCACATCCAAAACCCTACAAATTGCATTGGCTAAGTGATGGAAGTGACGTGAAGGTAACCAAACAAGCACTTATCTCTTTTGAAATTGGTCAATTTAAAGATGAAGTTTTGTGTGATGTTTGTGATATGGATGCATGTCATATTTTATTGGGTAGACCTTGGCAGTATGATAGATTTGTTAAATTTGATGGGAGAACAAATGTTTATATTGCTAAAGTGGGAAGCAAGAGAACAACTTTAAAACCTATAGTTACGCATCAAGCACCAAAGGAGAACTTGTTCTTGAATGAGAAGCAAATTGGGCGTGAATTAGAGCAAGAGGGTCGTGGTTATTTGTTGTTTGCTAGTAAGATTCCATCTGAACAATCTTCTAGTCCCCCTGAAATTTTGGATAGTGTGCTTAATGAGTTTATGGATGTTTTTCCTGAAAATTTACCCCCTGGTTTGCCACCTATTCGCGGGATTGAAAATCAAATTGATCTAATTCCCGGTGCTCCATTACCAAATAAAGCGGCTTATAGGTGTAATCCTCAAGAGGCTAAAGAGCTCCAAAGGCAGATTGAAGAATTGCTTGAAAGGGGTTATGTGAGGGAGAGCATGAGTCCTTGTGCTGTTCCTATTTTGGTGGTACCTAAAAAGGATGGAACTTGGCGCATGTGCGTTGATAGTAGAGCAGTGAATAACATCACCATTAAGTATAAATTTCCAATTCCCAGATTAGATGATTTACTAGATGAATTACATGGCTCTACATTGTTTTCAAAAATTGATCTTCGAAGTGGATATCATCAAATCAGAATGAGAGAAGGTGATGAGTGGAAAACAGCTTTCAAGACTAAATACGGGTTGTATGAGTGGATGGTCATGCCCTTTGGTCTTACTAATGCTCCTAGCACATTCATGAGACTTATGAACGAGGTACTCAAGCCTTTCCTTGGTAAATTTGTTGTGGTTTATTTGGATGATATTCTGATTTATAGTAAGAATGTTGATGATCATATTGTGCACTTAAGATCTGTTTGTGAGGTATTGAGGAAACAAAAACTTTATGCTAAATTAGAGAAGTGCTATTTCTTGGTCCCCAGTGTGACCTTTCTTGGTTATATAGTCTCAAAAGAAAGAATTTCGGTGGATCCTTCAAAGGTTGAAGCAATCAAGTCATGGCCGATCCCCACTAATGTTTCAGAAGTCAGGTCTTTTCATGGTCTTGCTTCATTCTATAGGCGATTTGTGAAGAATTTTAGTAGTGTTGTGGCACCTCTAACTGAATGCATCAAGAAGGGAAGATTCGAGTGGACTGGGGCTGCTCAAAGGGCTTTTGAATGTATAAAAAAATTATTGTGTGAAACTCCTATCCTTGCTTTGCCAGATTTTGCTAGTCCATTTGAAGTGGAATGTGATGCTAGTGGTGTTGGAATTGGGGCTGTTTTGGTGCAAAAGAAGAGACCCATTGCTTATTTCAGTGAGAAGTTGGGGGAAGCAAAACTTAATTATTCTACCTACGATAAGGAGTTTTATGCCCTTGTGCGCGCACTTGATCATTGGAGTCATTATTTGAGGCCTAATCACTTTATCTTACATTCAGATTATGAGGCTTTAAAATACATTCATGGGCAACAAAAGCTTAATCCACGACATGCGAAGTGGGTAGAATTCCTTCAATCTTTCAATTTTTCTTCCAAGTATAAACAAGGTAAGGATAACGTGGTTGCTGATGCTTTGTCTAGAAGATATGCTTTGCTTGGTGTTCTTAATTTCAGGTTGCTTGGATTTGAATTGATTAAAGAATACTACAATCAAGATGTGGATTTTCAGCCTATAATGGAAGAATGTTCCAAGGGTTCTATACGGACTTATGTACTTCAAGATGGTTTTCTATTCAAGGGGAATCGTTTATGCATTCCTATGTGTTCTATTCGAGAGCTTTTGGTGAGGGAAGCTCATGGGGGAGGTATTGCTGGACACTTTGGTATTAATAAAACTTTGGCTATTCTTCAAGAGCACTTTTTCTGGCCAAAGATGTTGGGTGATGTCCAAGGCGTGATTGTTCGTTGTGCAACTTGCCAAAAGGCAAAGAGTACTTTTCATCAAGGATTGTACACGCCTCTACCTGTTCCAGAATATCCGTGGGATGATGTTTCTATGGATTTTATAGTTGGTTTACCTCGTACACAAAGAGGTAATGATTCGATATTTGTTGTTGTGGATAGGTTCTCTAAGATGGCACATTTTATTCCATGCCATAAAACTGATGATGCACTAAAGGTAGCTGATTTGTACTTCAAAGAAGTAGTGCGTCTACATGGTGTCCCAAAGTCTATTGTGAGTGATCGAGACACTAAGTTCATGAGCTATTTCTGGAAAACATTGTGGAAGCTACTAGGTACGAAGTTGTGTTTTAGCACTTCACACCATCCACAAACTGATGGGCAAACAGAAGTTACCAACCGAACTTTTGGAGTTTTGCTTCGTGGCTTGGTAAGTAAGACGATTAAGGATTGGGATGTGAAGCTTTCGCATGCAGAATTTGCTTATAATCGTTCACCTACATATGCGACCAAACACTCTCCTTTTGAGGTTGTTTATGGCCTGAATCCAAGGTTTCCTATTGACCTGATTCTTTTGCCTAAAGAAGAATATGTGCATGTTGATGCTAAGACAAAGGCTGAAGCAATGTTAAAATTGCATTCCCAAGTACGGGCGAGGATCGAAAAAGTAAATGAAAGGTATAAAACATTGGCTAACAAACACCGCAAGCAGCATAACTTCAAGGTGGGTGACCTAGTGTGGCTCCATTTGCGAAAGGAAGGGTTCCCTAATTTGCGAAAGAATAAGCTTATGCCTAGGTCTGAAGGTCCGTTTAAAATTCTGGAGAAGGTCAATGACAATGCATTCAGATTGGAACTACCGGGAGAGTTTGGTGTCAGTGCAACATTCAATGTTGGGGACTTGGCTCCTTATATTCATGATGATGATATTGCTCAATTGAGGACAATTGTTTTCGAAGAAGAGGAGGATGATACAGGGGCTGATGTGCTTGTTCTCATGGACAAAAATGTGGCTTTGGACTTCTTCTCATGCGATTCTATACATGGAAATTGGTTAGGCAATGTTTCAAGTCCAATAGTCAGCTTAATTACCAACATGGGCTAATTTATTATGTTGGGGTTATTATTAGATATTTATATTAAGTAAATTTTGGCTTGCAAGTTTTTACCTTTCACTTGAAAGGGTTTTTCTTGTTTTAAGCACTTAGGATTTATTTTTCTAGTTGAATATGGTTTTGATGTAATTCCTATTTGGACTGGGCTTTTGATTGGTTTCCAATTTGGGTTCAAGTATTAGCAAATTCCTAGCTGATTTTGAATCTAATTGAGAATCCTAATTGTTTTAGGTTAAGGTTATATTCCTTGCCTATATATACCCATATATTGTAATCTTTTAAGAGACAAGAATTTGATAAATAAAATCGTGAGTTTTTATACTTGCAAAACCCTAGGAAGTTGGTGGTTAATTCCTTTATACTTTCTTATCCAGATTTCGTTTAGTTTGTGGGTGATTAATTTCTTTAATCAATCTAAGCAAATCGATCCTTTAGTTTTGTTTCTTGGTGATTAAATTCTTTATAGAAGCAATCTAAAGTTACTTTTCCGCTGTAAATCTGATCTACATAGGAAAATATACATCAATGGATCTGCAATGTTATCATTTGTATGCACTTTACATATATGTATATCCCCTCGATTATTAATCTTATTAATTAGGTGATATCTCCTAAGTACATCCCCAAACAGCCTCCTTGGCTGCTTTGCAAGCATCAATATACTCAGGCTCTATTGTAGAATTAACAACTATCTCAACTATGAACCATTCCAGCATACAACATCTCCATTTAGACAAAACACAAATCCAAACTGAGAAATCGAATCATCCTTGTCTGTCTAGAAACTAGCGTCAGTGTAACCTTTTACTACCATCTTATCTTCTCCTCCATATACCAAGAATTAATCTTTAGTCCTCTTCAAGTACTTATGAATATTCTTGACTGCTGTCCAGTGACCTTCAACTGGATTAGACTAGTATCTACTCTGACTTAGGCCGATCATTCTTCTTGATCTATCTCTATAGATCTTGATACCTAAAATATAGGTCGCTTCGCCTAAGTCTTTCATTGAGAAATTCTTACTCAACCAAGTCTTAAAAGCCTGTAAAGAAGGAATGTCATTCCCTATTATTAATATATCATCAACATATAATTATAGGAATGCCACATTGCTCCCACTTACCTTCTTGTAAACACATGGTTCATCTTCATTTTGAATAAACCCAAACTCTTTGACAGTTTCATCAAAACGAATGTTCCATCTCCTTGAGGCTTGTTTCAATCCATAAATGGATCGACGCAGCTTACATACCTTTACAGCATTCTTTGGATCAACAAAACCTTCAGGCTGTGTCATATACACATCCATATCTTCTTCAAGGCTCCCATTTAAGAAAGTGGTTTTGACATCCATCTGTCAAATTTCATAATCATAGTAAGCAGCTATAGCAAGCAAAATCCTGATGGACTTGACCATAGCCACTGGTGAAAAAGTCTCATCATAGTCAATACCATGAATTTGCTTGAAACCTTTTACCACCAATCGTGCCTTATAGGTCTGTACATTACCATCCATGTCGGTCTTCTTCTTGAAAACCCACTTGCACCCTATAGGTTTTACCCCTTTAGGTGGATCAACCAAAGTCCATACTTGATTAGTATACATGGATTCCATATCAGATTTCATGGCATCCAGCCATCTCTTGTATTCTGGAGTGTTCATAGCATCTTAGTAGGTGAGAGGCTCATCTTCGTCGATAAGCATCACATCACCATCTTGAGTTAAGAGAAATCCATAGTATCTCTCAGGCTCATGGCGAATCCTACTAGACCTACGAATAACCTGTGTTTCTTGAGCAGTGTTGTGGTCTTGTACATCCTGCTCAAGTTCCTCCATTGGTTCAATGTTATCTTGTGGGCCTCGAACTTCATCGAGATCTATTATCCTCCCACTGTTTTTCTTCGAAAGCATTTCTCTTTCAAGAAAAACTATAGTTCGAGCAAAAAACATTTTGTTCTCGGAAGGATTATAGAATGAATAACCCATTGTTTCAATTGGGTATCCCATAAAATTATATTTGTCTGATTTAGGTCCTAGCTTGTCAGAAGTTAAACGTTTCACAAACGCTTCACATCCCCAAATTTTCATAAATGACATGCTATGACGTTTCTCAGTCCATATCTCATATGGAGTCTTCTGAACCGTTTTAGTAGGAACTCGGTTAAGTGTATAAGCAGCCGTCTCCAGGGCGTAGCCCCATAAACTAATTGGAAGATCTGTATGACTCATCATCGATCGTACCATGTCCAATAAAGTACGATTCCTCCTTTCAGAAACTCCATTCCATTGTGGTGTTCCGGGAGGAGTGAGTTGTGATACAATACCACACTCTTTTAATAAACTCTTAAATTCATGGCTTAAGTATTCACCTCCACGATCAGATCGTAGAGTCTTAATACTTCCGCCAGTTTGCTTTTCTACTTCAACTTTGTTTCTTTGAACTTTTCAAAAGAATCGGATTTGTTCTTCATAAGATACACATATCTACTGAAATTATCAGTAAACGTGATAAAGTAGTAAAAGCCACCTCTTGTCATAGTACGCATAGGACCACATACATCACTATGTATAAGTTCTAATCGTTCAGTGGCCCTTTCACCTTGTCCAGTAAAAGGAGATTTAGTCATTTTTCCAATGAGACAAGATTCGCATGCTTCGTATGATTCAAAGTCAAACTTATCCAAGTATCCATTCTTATGTAACTTGGAAATGCGCTTCTCATTTATATGGCCTAAACGACAGTGCTAGAGGTATGTTTAATTTGAGTCATTTATTTTAAGACGTTTGTTATTCACATTATAGATAGGAGTGTCTAAATCAAGAACATATAAACTGTTAAATAAACGTGCAACCTCATAGGTAACATTATTCAAAGAAAAGGAACAACTTTTGTTCTGAATTAAAATGCAAAACCTTTCTTGTCTAAACAAGAAACCGAAATAATGTTTCTACAAATTGCAGGCACGTAAAAATAGTTCTCAAGTTCTAAAATAAGCCCAGTGGGCAATGATAAATAATAAGTCCCTACAGCTAAAACAACAACATTTACTCCATTGCCAACTCATAGGTCGACCTCTCCTTTAGCCAAAGTCCTACTCCTTTGTAGTTCATGTATATTTATACAAATTTGAGAACCACATCCAGTATCCAATACCCATGATGTAGAAGTTGACAAATTGACCTCTATAACATAAATATCTGAATCAAAAGCTTGACCAGCCTTCTTCTTCTTCAGATCCTCCAAATAAGCATGACAGTTTCTCTTCCAATGACCTGGTTTACCATAGCAGTGACAATCACCCTTTGCAACAACACCCTTAGGCTTTAAAGCCTGTTTGGGATTAGCCTTTGGCTTGGGACCAGAAGCAGATCCAATCTTCTTCTTTCCCTTCCATTTGCCTTTCCTATTAGCCTTACCTTTGTTATCTACCATCAATATGGCATCAGGTTCAGCCTTTTCATGTTGGTTTCAGTAGTTCGTAACATGGCCAACAATTCAGTGGGTGTTTTGTCTATCTCATTCATATTGTAGTTCATAACAAAATGAGTATAGTTGCGGTTTAAAGATTGCAAGATTAAGTCAATCTGAGCTTCCAAACCAATCGGGAAACCCAAAGTATCAAGATACTCAATATAACCTATCATCTTCAGAACATGTGGTTCAACAGGTTCACGCTCTCCCTGTTTGCAAGCATACAGTGCTTTGCTCGTGTCGAACCTTTCTTGACGAGCTTGTCCCTCAAACATTCTTTGAAGGTGTTCAATCATCTCATAAGCATCCATATGCTCATGTTGTTTTTGAAGCTCAACACTCATGGTTGCCAGCATGAGACATACAATATCATTCACATCATCAATATGCTTCTGATAAGCATTTTGCTGAACGCGAGTTGCATTCTCAGTAGGAGGAGCAGGTGAAGGAATTTCAATGACATGGAGCTTACGCTCTTGCCTGAGGACAATCCTCAAATTCCTATACCAATCCAGGAAGTTAGTTCCTGTCAGCTTGTCCTTCTCAAAGGTTGCTCGTACGGAGAAAGTATTTGTATTGTTTGCCATTTAAATATCTACAATGTTTAAAATGCATAAAATAAACATTAAATTGTCTGAGTTATTTATTATGTTCAAATGATTATGATATATTCATAATATATCTCCCACTATTTTTATCAAATTAATAGCCCTTACTATTAATTTGGAAAGTATATCCTATAATTCTTTCTAGTGAGCCAAGATCCATATTTCGTCATGTCCTAAGTCAACCACTGGAAGTCCTTAAAAAATGATTATTTAGGTAGACAACAGTTGTCAATTATATCATATATAATTCTTGGATAGTTTGGTGAACAACGATTGATCTTATCTATCTAATAGACTTTTAACCAAACTCTATGCTTCTAAGTTCATAATGGTTGAATATAACCGTTTATTTTCACCTTATTATGATGACTCGGTTAAGTTAGACCCAATGATACAACGGCCGAATATAACCATTTAAATTCGTCGCATCTCACCACGATAGATAGGAGTCCCCTGCCACTGACAGTCCTTCTCCTAATCGATCTAGGATTCGATGAGTGTTCATTCATTGGAAAGCATCCGAGTAAAACTTAATATTTTGTTAAGGGGTTTAGAAAATTTATAACGATCATGATCACATCATAAAGAGATCCTCAATTTTTCCTTGAACCAAATATTTCAAATTGACATCTTAAATTGTTCATTTCCCAGGTAGATGGAGGATACCAGTGGTCACACTTAAAACCCATCAGCCTTACGAATACGCATATCTGTTTTTGTCAGAAAATCCCAGTTATATATATCAAAAATCAATATTTAATTCCGTGTTTTAAAAATCCATATTTCATAAACACAAGAATCTCATGATCGTTTGTTAATTTTAAAATCTTGAATCGTTACAGATTTTATCTTTCTTAAGCAGACAAGGCATGAGTGTCATATCTAATACATACATCATTCCAACACATACATATCTACACATGCATTCATATACATATATGTATTGTGCATAAATTAAACGTGTTTGGTTATGGCCCCATCCTATGTGATATTTCCAAGCTAATGGAATTATCAAGGTCAATCTATGGTGGTTTCAAATACTACACTATTACATGTATTTATCTTCTTCATTGCTCCATCATCTGGATTGCCTCCTTGCTTCCTTGCTTCCAAGTCTCCATTGAACAATTACATTGAATAATAAATAAATCTATTCTAATGAAATTACAAGAAGAACTCGAGTTACATTCGAGATTAACAATTACAATGAATAAACGACATGCAAGTCGTATTTAGAAACCAAAACCATAAAATAAAACCACTATCCTATGGGTCTTTAGGCCATAACCATCCACCATGTTATCACATAACACATGTAATATATCTCAGATTATATAAACATATCATATAATCATATATAATAAATTTCAAAATTTCAGAAAATCAAATAAATTTCAGAAAATAATAAATCGCCGTTTCGGGGCCTGTAATGTCGTCAAACGGCTTACAAACGCGAAGATGACTTTGTCAGTATTGCTCAGTGACACGATTCCAGTCAGAAAACACATATCGTTTGTGAAAATCGGACACTGGACACAGATTTCAGAAAATCTACCGAAGCCGTTTCAGAATTCGTATCGAATACGATTTCCATAACAAGAACAACCATGTATCATATACATACAGCAATACACACAATCATCCCATGATTATACAACACATGAATATCATATATTCAAAATCATATAAAACATATATATCAATATATAGTCATGGCATATCATATATATGTTTACATACATCGAAAAACTGTTAAACACATAACTAAATCATCCCATTATACACGTAGCTCTAATGCCATTGAAGGGTTTCAGGCATGAAAAACGTAGCGGAATTATAAAAATAATAAAAAAATCGAAACCCAATCGCAGGATCCATGTATAACGTTGGATGATTATGGTGAAAATGTATGTACCTTAACAAAGCTTTCGTATGCTGTTTAATGGAGGTCCAGAAAGATGAATCACAGCAGTCCTTTGTTGCAAAGATTTGATCTCTAAAGAAGTCCACACGAACGCCCGATCGTCCTACGATCACCGGAATCGGTACTAGCCGAATTGTTTGCCTCTATCTCTCTCTCTCTTTCTCTAGCCTCTCTTGATGTTGAGCGGCTAGGGTTTTTCTCTAAAAACGAAATTTGATGATTAAACCCTAATACTATACATCATTATGTATATATAGGGGAGAGAGAGATTTTGGGCCTAACCCTAATCCATGTGGTTTCCAAAACCCATTATGACTTTGGGTTATTATTATTATTAAATCTGAATTCTAATATAATTAATCAAGTCCAACTTAATTAATTCAATAATTAAATTCGAATAATAATAATACTTATTAATTCCGAATTCTAATATAATTAATCAAGTCTCACTTAATTAATTCAATAATTAAATTCGAATAAACAATAATATATTTAAATTCGTAATTTAAATAAACCTCCGTTTTGACGTTCTTTGTGTGTGACCCTTTAGGTTATTATTACGTTGGCAATAATTTTATTATCTAATAATAAAATTATAAACAATGAGTGGCATCTAGTAATACATCATTGCTACCCAAGTAACAATAATAATTGGTGATTCAATTAAACCTTTCGTGAATAATGTTCCATGTAATATAATCCCTTTAACCTTATATTATAGATCGAGCTCGAGGCATGTATAGTGTCATCCTCTTCAACGTTTAATCTCAGTTTCCTTGATCAATGAGTAGACTATTTAAACAAATCAATATTTGAGCATGGCCATGCATTTCATAGTCTCACTCAATCAAGAGGCCAATAATATCACTCCTAGAATTGGAGGGTTAAATCCTATATCTATCATTCATATTCCTCATACGATTCATAGCATACCCAATGTACACCTTTATCATTACCCGGTTAAAGGTAACTTTGAGTGTAATCAAAGTATATTAATTCTCGTATAGAAATATAATGATTTCAAGTCAGAGGATCATTACATCATTATCACAGTGAGATTTCTTATGACACTTATTAACATGTAGAATCTCACGGCGGGTCTTTCCAGTGTCATGTATTGATACATACACTTATGTTCTTGACTTTAGTATCACCATACCTATGACCAATGAGATGTGGTCATCCGTCAACAAACATACTAGTCTTATTGCATTATTATTGTCCTTAAATAATAATACTTGACTAGGGAATTTTAGGAATAAAATACTATTCATATAATCTCATTTTTAAGTCACATACTTAAAGATATATATTACGTATTAATATTCTAAGGAAATTTATTATCCTTTCAATTTATAACGCAGTAAATAAAGACATAATAAATAATAATTAAATAATCACATAAAACATAATCCTTAATTGTTTTCAATAAAACATTAAAAGTATTGTCTCTAGGACACCAATACTAACAAATTTTTCTTATCCAGTTTCTGCAGGTACTGCTTAGAATCTGAGTTATATTATTGAAGACATACACGAGCGTGAGACAGGGAGTGTGTGTGAGCATTTAGGGAGTGAGGGAGCTTCATTTTTACGGCCCGAAACTGAGCGACAAACACAAACAGAACGATTTTTAGAGCGAGAACACCTAAGCCAAACACTGTCCCTGGTTCTTGAAAATCTTGATACTCGTATGACTTCAGTTGAAAATCAGATGAAGCAGTTTGGGCAGTCTATGAGGCAGTTAGGGGTAAATGTTGGAGACAACAAGAGGGTTCTTGATGACTACGCAGCACGAATGGCAAGTCAAGCTACAGCTTTAGACGAAATGACGAACAAGGTGAATGACTTGGGCCATGCTGGTGGTGTCTTGGGCAGTACTCTATATGACAGAATGGGGAGCGTAGAAAGCGTTTTGCATACAATGGCAACGGAAGTCAGCAGAATGATGTATGCAGTTTGACATTTAGTTCCCCCTGAATGCTTTGATGAGCAATACACTCAACCTCCCCCGGATAATGATGGTGCTGGTGGTACTAGTGGAGCTGGTACTGGACCTTCTGGATTTGCTGACGGATCTGGTGATCAAGGTGGTGTTCAGGATAACTCACCTAAGGGGGAGAGAGGAAATGACACGACACAACAGTTGCTACTGGTTGAAGAAGATGTGCAAATGAAGGAAAGTGAGCCAGTGACTGATGAGGAGGCTCAAAGGAAGCGAAAGGGTAAAGCAGTGGTGGTTGAACAAGAAGAGCCATTCACTGACTTTGGTGGTCTACATGAAGAAGTACATGTTGTTGATTCAGACTCTGATATGAAGGATGTACCCCTAGCACATGCTATTAAAAGATCTTTGAAAGGAACAAGGTGGAGGTGCTGGGATGTCTACTGGAGAGACAAAAGAGATCCCTGTTGATGAAGAGACCTTGAGAGCTCAACAGTTGGCCTTGGAACATGCTCAGTTCTTTAAAATGAAATTGATGCAAGAAGAGGCTGTTTTCTTTGAGAAGAAAGTGGAACTCAAGGAGAAGCAGTATGACTATGAGCTTGCAAGGTTAGTTGATCCACAGATTGAATTGGACAAAAGAAGGATTGGACAGAAATGGGATGATGCAAGGAAGATACTAATGGGGACTTGTACAAATGGAATTCATAACAAGGAGGCAGATGATCTTTTCTATAACTTGAACCTGAAAAATCCAATGACGGTGGACTACGTAAATGCTTTGAAAATGATGATTTCAAAAGTCCGTGTTGGATATAAACCAGTGGTAAAGGAGTGGCAAGTCATTCTGACCTTAGTTGAAGGAGCCCCAATGTCTTTCATGTACGTGGATGATCAGTTTATGTCGAGAAGATCTGCGTCAGAGTTGTTCTTGCTAGCAACTAAAATTCAATACTCTCAAGCTGAGGAGCTTAGCATTCTGTACAGAGATCAGTTAATGCTGCTAGCAGATGACAATGGACCAGAATTCTCAGCCAATCCAGATGTTGTCCGGATGGTGGTAGATGGAAAGATGAAGAGGATTAGTATGGAAGAAAATAATTTAATGGCTCTATCGGTGGAATCTCTTAAAGCTGTCTGCATACAAATGATGAGTAAGGGATTCACCTGGGATATTAAAGAAAAATCAGTGGAGTTCATTGAGAAAATAATCTTCCAAAAGAGCAACGAAATATGGAAATGTGATGTCATTGCTCCAAATCCTCTGGATAACGTGAAGATTGAGCCAAAGCTAATGCAAAGAAAATGGGATATTCTATAAGCTGTGAAAAGCGTAGATGAAGCTCTGACTCTTCCTTCTGGACCACTGGAACAAGGAGAAATAAGGGAGGCAGTTGGTGTTCCAGGAAGAGATAGTGTATACTGGATTCACTCTTACACCGATGATACAGCTGATGCCTTGGTATTCATTGATGCAGACTGTGACGCCCCCAGATCCGGGGTCAGGAATCCGGGTCATCACGGTCCAATTTCCACAATAAGTAATGCTCACCTTCTTTAACAATTATAACAATCCAACATACATGCAATGACCCCAAACCAAATACACAACTCGAGTTATAGTCTCAGGAAACGAACTCAAAATAATAACAGTTATTATAATCCAACTGTAATAAACTCAGGATCTCATGCTACTAATATCACTTCTACATGATGTTACATTAGAAGTTAACAATGTTCCAACCTGTATTAATACCTTGCATAATTTTACAATAATTATTAGGATTCTAAACTGAAATCCTATCTAGCTTACACCGCATGTAGAAGCCTCGAACCTGACTAACTCAAGCTCGAATCTCTCCTTTCTTTTGCATCCCATGGGCAAGTCTTACTGCAAGATATAAGGTTTACAAAAAGCAAGAATGAGCCAAAGAATGCTCAGCAAGTTATTTATCAGAATATTTCAAGGAAAAGGTGATAGCCATAATTATCCCAACTGGGTATTCAACAATAACATTATACAACTTACAATATGAGTGAAGATGTATAACCAATTATATCTCGACAATAACGGAAACAAAGTTCGCAAGACAAGAGGATATTCACGATAAGAACGCAGTTCAAGTTACTGCGAAAAGAATTAATAAAAGCTCAACAGTTCCCATTAACACTATCGTTAGTGTAGGACCAATGAAATTTCAACAGTTCTCATTAACACTATCATTAGTGTAGGACTAATGAAACTGATATATACGAATAAAACAGTACTCAAAACAACCAACCAACTCAGAGTGGATTATATTCCCGTTGACACTATCGGTAACTCAGCACCTAGGCTTTCGTTACAGTGCAACATCAAATTCCAATTGGAAGAAACGGGATTAACTGGAGATTTTTCAACGCCTTATTGTACTCGATGATCAGTCGCATGTACAATCGACATTACGTCATTTTCTCCACTAGTAGAAGGACAACCCCTTATCGGGACGTCACCCTAGGCAACTCATGGGCCTTTAATTACGGTTGGGTCGTGCGTCCCCGACCTCTTACGCAACTTTTACTCCAGTCCCTGATGAATACTTTAAAAATCATCAAACCTAGAAGGGAATTTAATCCAACCTTCTAGAACAACAACAATCCCCTCTAGGATTTCAATCAACAGATGCGGAAGGGAATTTAATACAACCTTCCAGAACAACAACAATCCTCTCTAGGATTTCAATCAACAGATGCGGAAGGGAATTTAATACAACCTTCCAGAACAACAACAATCCTCTCTAGGATTTCAATCAACAGATGCGGAAGGAAATTTAATACAACCTTCCAGAACGACAATAAATCTTTATAAGATTCCAACATCAGATAATGGATTCACTTCCGGAATTATGTGGAAGTAATCTCGCATATGTGTGAGTTGACTCTCAGTCAACTAATCAATACACCAAATGCAATTGAATCACGAAGACTCAAGTACACGACCGGGGAGTCGCTATAATAAAATATCATAACCTTAATAAAGAGTATTTAATTGGAACACGATACTAGTTCCGAAAGACTCAGGTATATATGGGAAGAATGTCAGGATTATTCATACATTCCCTACTGTGGGGTTGTTAGCCCAAAAATAACTGCAGAATATTTTATTGGTAATTAAAAAACCAATATTAAATTAAAAATAATATTTAAAGCATTTTCCGGAAGCTCTATAACATTTTAAAACTTCACAAAATATTTGAGTAAGGATTAGAGTTCTATACTAACCCTCAACCCTCAGTAAACTGGGATATTAAATATAATCAGAGTCAAACAATTTTTAAATATTGTTTCGGAAAAAATCAGTTGACCATAATTGTCTTTTAAAATTCCCAATATTTAAATAATATTTAAATAATATTTAATATTATTTAAATAATTAATAGAATATAAATATAATTAAACGATCTAGTTTTGAATGCTTCACAATATTTAAATAATATTTAATTAATATTAAATAGTATTTAAATAACCTTCAAAATGAATTTAAAATAATTCATTAATGTTGAAACATTATTCAACCCTTTTTAAATAATATTTAATTAATATTTAAATATTATTTAAATAACTAAAATAATTATTTTAAATAATTAAGTTGATGATCCTCAGTGATCATCAAATAATCCTCAATACATTTTGAATCAAAATAATTTTGATAGTTATCGACTACCGTCGAGACAATACCCGACTTTCCCCGGTTAACCATCGAGTACCCTGAATGGTAACTCGACGCACAGAACATATATTCAATCTGGATACATGCATACTCTAACTTTTCGAGAAGTTCAGAGTAGCAGAAGAATCAGGTTATAAAGGAACAAAACAGTTCAAGGTGAAAAAGCAATGTCCATTTTCAACAACAACGAGCTGAGTAGTTCAAAGCACAACAAAACTTTATAATCGAAGAATTTGATATAAAGTTAAAGATTTTAAGAAATCTTGCATCACCAGGAATTAGCAATATTCTGATATAGAATAAAATGATAAAGTTGGAAACTTGCCTGAAGTCCATGGAATAGCATTCCAGCTTCTCCACGCTTCGGGTACTCTATAATCATATAAGAACCCACTCTTAGTATACATATGCATGTATCAGGTTAATTGTAATTTATACAATTTGCTTCATATATTGCCCGGCACTTCACCTCTTCGGGCCTACTTTAGCTATTCGAAAAGTTATCTTGACAACGTTTTTTAATCATGTTCCTTACATCTACATGTAGTCATGATATTTCTCAACAACTTCCGTTACTTGACCGACTCGAGAAAAGTCCTCTAACTTGCTCGAAGTCGACTCCCAAAACGGTTACTTAACATTTTTCTCATGTTCATTTCATTCTCATACCCTATTTTCTAACATTTTTAATAAATTGGAAATTAATCCATTTGATATGAATCTTTCTCTGAGATCAACCTTGTACCACCAACAACATGACATAAAAATTTCAATTCGAACTAAGGTTGTTAGCTAGGTGAAACAATTCTCCAAAGTTCAATATTTAAACAATTCGTAGGTTATGAACAACCTTTACTAAAATAGCTATATCTCCTAGCTCGTTAATCCAATCGCCTCACCGTTTGAGGCTACGCAAACTAGACTCCAATTATAACATAGACCCAGAAAATACAAAGTCCAGAAATGGTGTTAAGTATTCCAAGCAATTCATTCAAAACAGGGCAGTAACAGTTGCTCCAGAATTCATGTTTCTGAAAATTACTCTTACATGACTTGCACTCAACCAATTTTAATAAATCATATTTTACTCCTTTTAATCCCATTCTTCTTCCCAGGTAATCTCAGATGTTCTTAGTATTTTAAATAAAAGTTTCAAGATTTATGGAGTCCCCTAACTAGCATGATCACATCCTCCATGTTATGTGAAAACAGAGTTACTGAGTTTTCTGCTCTCCCTTACCGTTTTGGCCATAACTTTTAGCTCATAACTCCGTTTGACGCAAAATTAGCGCGCAAACGATCTAGAGACCGATATCTATCTAACCATATAAAGAAATCATCAAGCAAGGCAGGTTAGACCCTTCGGGTTTTATGAACAGTTGGTAGGCAGAAACAAATTTTGCATGGTTCCGTTTGTACGTTCATCGTTCACCTCATTTTAAACTCATCCAATTCAACTCAAACGACTTCCATATATTTTACACTACTACTTGGGAATGTACTCAAGACATCCCAAGCCCAAACACAATTAATCGACACTCCAAACATTGCCAATAACTCATCCAATTCATCACCAATGCAACATAGCTTTTAAAACCAATTTACTTATTCGAACATAACAATTTACTTACTCCTCTTAACATCCTCAACTCTTAACCAAGTCATCTTCACATTACACATTTATAAGTCTTAACCAAATCATCACTACATCACACAACCATAGACAACAAAACAAGCACATATTCTTATGATCAAAGCCATAACATAGCATGCTATATCACATAAACATTATATAGCTAGGGTTTGTATTTTCAAGGCTACCCATGCTCATTAACAACTACCCAAAGCTTAAACAACTCATAACAATCATCTAACAAGCCATAGGAACTCAAGAATCAAAGAAAATAAATTTTCAATTTTCAGAATCACTGTTCATTCGAACCTTCTTTGAATCATAACTAAAGATTTCATGGATGGAATGATGTAAGATTCAAGAGGAAGCAAGGTGAGTATCATACCTTCGATTCAAGCCATTAAGCGCAAGAACCGGTGAAGAAATGAGCAAGAACAAGCAAGCCAAGTGATTTTTCTCATCACTTTTCTTCTCCTCCTTCTACCCTTCGGTTTCTTCAAGAAATGGGGGAAGCTCAACTGACTTTTCTTATTTTTAGACGTGTGTGGTGGAAGCTAGTGTTTTAAAAGGTTCGTGCGGGAGTCGAGTAATTTCCCGATAACGTTTTAATCTCTCGTTATCGTACTCTTTTCTTTCGTTCCACCTAAGTTTTAAAAACTTAAAATCTCATATTATGATTCTAATATATTTTAGAATCATTAAATTAATACTCTTTAATTGTTTCGATAAGTTACGAAACAATTCTCCGAATAAATACTATTCACTTACACCGTCTCTCAACCTCTGTTACGACTTCCATCCGGACTTCAAATTTATTTCGTTGGACTAAAAATAATTATAAGTCCCATATTGATTGTGTATGCTACCGTAACGTCGATACGCATATTTTTGAATATCCCGTATATTAAGAATACGGTCACACACTTCAAGTACCTTATGAAGAAAATAAATCCATAAAATCATTTATTCATAGAATGAAAAATTTTATCCAAAAATCTTAATAACCCCAAGCGTAAAAAATAAAGGGTTATTACAGTCTCCCCTCCTTAAAAGGATTCCGTCCTCGGAATTCATACGAGAACAACTGAGGTTACTATTTTCACACCTCGCTTTCTGATTTCTAGGTTGAGACTCCAACCTTCTTGGTTTCGTACAACATTCTTAGCATTATTACTTCACTTTTCACCATTTGCTCTATTCAGTCGATGATATCTATAATTTCGTATTTTAATGCATGCTTAATGTCCACGCTATAATTTCGTAGCTTTCGCGTCTGATACGCACGATTGATTCTTTAAAATTGGGAAAGAGCAGCACTTCACATACACCTTCTTTCCACGATAATGCTTTCAGTAACACGTAGTCTTTTGCTTCATACTCTCTGCCATTTTCAGACTTGATCACCAGACTCGCGTTGTCTACCTTGAGCTATCATTAATCGCTTTCAAAACTAAAACTTGTATCCCATGCTCGTCAAACCGGTCCATGTCCACAGTTATCTATCATTCATCAAATTTGCCCTTAACACAAAGTAGATCAATATGCTCATTTTCGAATGTATTTGATAAATAAGAAAGAAAATAATTTAGATATGACTGAGAACAACCATATTTGTACTCAAGATGGCCAGTCTTTAGTACTTTCTGGTTTATAATACATAATCGAGTGGTTGCCCACCAGACTTTTGTCACACAGACAAGAAGTCACACCATATGCATTGTCCATCTCAATCGGATGAAAAATAGTTAACATTTAGAAGAAAATGATTTTTGAAAGGGAGAGAAAATATATTTTGAAATTTTCATTCCTTAATGCATTACAAACTCAATATACAACAGTCCCTACTCATTTAGGAACCTATTGACAAAATCCCCAAATTTCTTATTTCCCATTTCTATTCTTTCCGAATGAATAAATCCTTAAGACTTTTATGGTCTTTGTACTTTCTCCGCTTCTACCCATCCAAGTGATGTTTCCACCGGTTAAGTGCAACCGTTATGGCTATTTCCTCCAACTCATGATTAGGATACCTTAATTCACGTTTCTCCCGTTACTCCGACGTATATAAAATTATTTCTACTATGTTGCTTCCGTGCACAAGCAATCCCTCAAAAGACATGTAATTATTAATTACTAGATTCACCTTTCATCATCTAGTACTTACCACCTTAGGACAATTACTCATATTTATTCTTCACTTTCCTCAAACTTTCTTCGCCACTTACTGTATGTCTCCCAATTTAAACTCATTTTACCCAAACTCATTCTTATGGGATTTGTCACCCAACCTCTTTTCTCTTAAGATTTTCGAATGATATATATATTTTACCTTCAGTTTCTTCCTTCACCTTTAGACAGATTAGGATATCCTCTATGAAGATTAGGACAACTTGTCCAATTATTTCTTACAACTCCAATTAATCCTTAAAAGGTACAGGTGCATTCATTAATACAAGCTACCTCATTAAAGAATCATATTGTCCTTATCGCGTGTTAAATGCCATCCTTGGCATACCATCTAGGTAATTCTTTAGTTGGTAATAACCTATCCTCAACATATTTTCTCCAGTAGACTAATTTCTCGAGTGGTCGAATATTATGTCTATCCATATTATGGATATCCAATATTGATTGTTAAATTAATCAATTCACTTAATCCATTCTCAACATCACATCAATTCTTCAATCTGGAAGGGACTTAAATCTATGTCAAACCGGTACACCAGTCAATCTTCATACCATATTACCTTTCCCTTATTCTCCATATTTACATATTCTGCCATAGTTAATTATTTCCAACACTGTGACTTTATTCTCAATTCACTACTTTTGGGACAATCTTGACAATTCCCATCGACTTTGATTCATGATCTGAAACACTCTTGTTTCAGGTCTAGAACTTTAATTACATCTGAATTTCCAGATACTTAGGAAACAGTTGCATAATACAAGAAATAGCTATGGCTAAAGAATTCTTTGTTCAACAAAGCTCATAAGACTAATTGCTGAATCAACGACCTTATTAGGCCTCAACCAAATACCTTTCAGAAATTTAGGATCATCAATGACTACTCGGACCACTCTCTAGTCCGAAATTCCACTATTAAAACAAGTAACTTCATATAAGCCTTTATGCCATATCTCATTTATTCTGGTTAATCCAACCACCGTATTTGCAATGTGGCGGTCACTTCTATCCCAAGGCTTACCTTAATCCAACATCCTTAATATATTTCAAAAATTATATCAACTGCGTATCTCATCTCTATATTGCGACTCTACATTGTATGCATACCATACACCATTTAAATTAAGGCTTTACTTTTTACTCTCAGAGAATTCTCAACAGAATCCTCAATACTACTCATATATAGATGGCTATATTCTTTAAGCCATACTACTCCATTTTATCCTGAAACATTCCATTTACACGTCCTCTTATTTCTAAATTTCATTAAACTAATGGGAACGTATTTTTCACAGAAAATTGGGCATGACCTATTCATATGTCGAACTATTCCCGGTGTAAAAACACCTCAATTACAATCCCAACACATTCACAAATAATCTTGGTCCTTTAGTAATCCCCAAACATCAACATCCCCTCAGTCACTTATAACATAATGTATACCATAAGGGAAATAACCACGAGACCCTATATATATATATACACTTACTCTCAAGTATGCACAAGTCAGTCAATAACAATATCAATAGTCAATATCTTGGACCATTAGTCACATTCGCTCTATAACCTTAACAAGGGTTTACTGAAATGCATACTATCTCTTTAGCTTATTGCCAATAGATGAAAGATTGGTGAAGATTTGACATGCCATCACTTTGAACATGATCATCTTAACGATTGTGCCAAGAATAAGGTGGTTCTCTTCACTCAGTAATGCTCCCCTCGGTCCTGGGGTACTAGCATACCTAGTGCTACACTTATAGCATATCTAGGCTCCTTTATAAGTGCTCCATAATTCTCAAGCTCTCATTCTCAATCATAAATCCTCTTACTCAGATGAGTCTGCTCGGCTAGTGTTCGACATCTTTATAAGGAAAGTTCTCATTATCTTTCCTAACTATCCTTATATGAGTATATTAGTCTCATAATATAAATCACTGTTACATCCGATAGCCCGAATATGACTTCGATAGGAGCTCGCTCTCTATTATCTTATCTAATCATAACTCTTACCTCTCTCGTTCCTGAGTACTATAACCTAGAGCTCTGATACCACTTCTGTGACGCCCCCAGATCCGGGGTCAGGAATCCGGGTCATCACGGTCCAATTTCCACAATAAGTAATGCTCACCTGCTTTAACAATTATAACAATCCAACATACATGCAATGACCCCAAACCAAATACACAACTCGAGTTATAGTCTCAGGAAACGAACTCAAAATAATAACAGTTATTATAATCCAACTGTAATAAACTAAGGATCTCATGCTACTAATATCACTTCTACATGATGTTACATTAGAAGTTAACAATGTTCCAACCTGTATTAATACCTTGCATAATTTTACAATAATTATTAGGATTCTAAACTGAAATCCTATCTAGCTTACACCGCCTGTAGAAGCCTCGAACCTGACTAACTCAAGCTCGAATCTCTCCTTTCTTTTGCATCCCATGGGCAAGTCTTACTGCAAGATAGAAGGTTTACAAAAAGCAAGAATGAGCCAAAGAATGCTCAACAAGTTATTTATCAGAATATTTCAAGGAAAAGGTGATAGCCATAATTATCCCAACTGGGTATTCAACAATAACATTATACAACTTACAATATGAGTGAAGATGTATAACCAATTATATCTCGACAATAACGGAAACAAAGTTCGCAAGACAAGAGGATATTCACGATAAGAACGCAGTTCAAGTTACTGCGAAAAGAATTAATAAAAGCTCAACAGTTCCCATTAACACTATCGTTAGTGTAGGACCAATGAAATTTCAACAGTTCTCATTAACACTATCATTAGTGTAGGACTAATGAAACTGATATATACGAATAAAACAGTACTCAAAACAACCAACCAACTCAGAGTGGATTACATTCCCGTTGACACTATCGGTAACTCAGCACCTAGGCTTTCGTTACAGTGCAACGTCAAATTCCAATTGGAAGAAACGAGATTAACTGGAGATTTTTCAACGCCTTATTGTACTCGATGATCCGTCGCATGTACAATCAACATTACGCCATTTTCTCTACTAGTAGAAGGACAACCCCTTATCGGGACGTCACCCTAGGCAACTCATGGGTCTTTAATTACGGCTGGGTCGTGCGTCCCCGACCTCTTACGCAACTTTTACTCCAGTCCCTGATGAATACTTTAAAAATCATCAAACCTAGAAGGGAATTTAATCCAACCTTCTAGAACAACAACAATCCTCTCTAGGATTTCAATCAACAGATGCGGAAGGGAATTTAATACAACCTTCCAGAACAACAACAATCCTCTCTAGGATTTCAATCAACAGATGCGGAAGGGAATTTAATACAACCTTCCAGAACAACAACAATCCTCTCTAGGATTTCAATCAACAGATGCGGAAGGGAATTTAATACAACCTTCCAGAACGACAATAAATCTTTATAAGATTTCAACATCAGATAATGGATTCACTTCCGGAATTATGTGGAAGTAATCTCGCATATGTGTGAGTTGACTCTCAGTCAACTAATCAATACGCCAAATGCAATTGAATCACGAAGACTCAAGTACACGACCGGGGAGTCGCTATAATAAAATATCATAACCTTAATAAAGAGTATTTAATTGGAACACGATACTAGTTCCGAAAGACTCAGGTATATATGGGAAGAATGTCAGGATTATTCATACCTTCCCTAGTATGGAGTTGTTAGCCCAAAAATAACTGCAGAATATTTTATTTGTAATTAAATAACCAATATTAAATTAAAAATAATATTTAAAGCATTTCCCGGAAGCTCCATAACATTTTCAAACTTCACAAAATATTTGAGTAAGGATTAGAGTTCTATACTAACCCTCAACCCTCAGTAAACTGGGATATTAAATATAATCAGAGTCAAACAATTTTTAAATATTGTTTCGGAAAAAATCAGTTGACCATAATTGTCTTTTAAAATTCCCAATATTTAAATAATATTTAAATAATATTTAATATTATTTAAATAATTAATAGAATATAAATATAATTAAATGATCTATTTTTGAATGCTTCGCAATATTTAAATAATATTTAATTAATATTAAATAGTATTTAAATAACCTTCAAAATGAATTTAAAATAATTCATTAATGTTGAAACATTATTCAACCCTTTTTAAATAATATTTAATTAATATTTAAATATTATTTAAATAACTAAAATAATTATTTTAAATAATTAAGTTGATGATCCTCAGTGATCATCAAATAATCCTCAATACATTTTGAATCAAAATAATTTTGATAGTTATCGACTACCGTCGAGACAATACCCGACTTTCCACGGTTAACCATCGAGTACCCTAAATGGTAACTCGACGCACAGAACATATATTCAATCTGGATACAGGCATACTCTAACTTTTTGAGAAGTTCAGAGTAGCAAAAGAATCAGGTTATAAAGGAACAAAACAGTTCAAGGTGAAAAAGCAATGTCCATTTTCAACAACAACGAGCTGAGTAGTTCAAAGCACAACAAAACTTTATAATCGAAGAATTTGATATAAAGTTAAAGATTTTAAGAAATCTTGCATCACCAGGAATTAGCAATATTCTGATATAGAATAAAATGATAAAGTTGGAAACTTGCCTGAAGTCCATGGAATGCTATTTCAGCTTCTCCACGCTTCGGGTACTCTATAATCATATAAGAACCCACTCTTAGTATACATATGCATGTATCAGGTTAATTATAATTTATACAATTTGCTTCATATATTGCCCGACACTTCACCTCTTCGGGCCTACTTTAGCTATTCGAAAAGTTATCTTGACAACAATTTTTAATCATGTTCCTTACATCTACATGTAGTCATGATATTTCTCAACAACTTCCGTTACTTGACCGACTCGAGAAAAGTCCTCTAACTTGCTCGAAGTCGACTCCCAAAACGGTTACTTAACATTTTTCTCATGTTCATTTCATTCTCACACCCTGTTTTCTAACATTTTTAATAAATTGGAAATTATAAAAGGATTCCGTCCTCGGAATTCATACGAGAACAACTGAGGTTACTATTTTCACACCTCGCTTTCTGATTTCTAGGTTGAGACTCCAACCTTCTTGGTTTCGTACAACATTCTTAGCATTATTACTTCACTTTTCACCATTTGCTCTATTCAGTCGATGATATCTATAATTTCGTATTTTAATGCATGCTTAATGTCCACGCTATAATTTCGTAGCTTTCGCGTCTGATACGCACGATTGATTCTTTAAAATTTGGAAAGAGCAGCACTTCACATACACCTTCTTTCCACGATAATGCTTTCAGCAACACGTAGTCTTTTGCTTCATACTCTCTGCCATTTTCAGACTTGATCACCAGACTCGCGTTGTCTACCTTGAGCTATCATTAATCGCTTTCAAAACTAAAACTTGTATCCCATGCTCGTCAAACCGGTCCATGTCCACAGTTATCTATCATTCATCAAATTTTCCCTTAACACAAAGTAGATCAATATGCTCATTTTTGAATGTATTTGATAAATAAGAAAGAAAATAATTTAGATATGATTGAGAACAACCATATTTGTACTCAAGATGGCCAGTCTTTAGTACTTTCTGGTTTATAATACATAATCGAGTGGTTGCCCACCAGACTTTTGTCACACAGACAAGAAG
The DNA here is from genome assembly GCA_028671895.1 of Oenanthe sinensis. Classification (NCBI taxonomy): domain Eukaryota; kingdom Viridiplantae; phylum Streptophyta; class Magnoliopsida; order Apiales; family Apiaceae; genus Oenanthe; species Oenanthe sinensis. Next base: position 28,793,372 of record CM053806.1, read on the forward strand.
TCACACCATATGCATTGTCCATCTCAATCGGATGAAAAATAGTTAACATTTAGAAGAAAATGATTTTTGAAAGGGAGAGAAAATATATTTTGAAATTTTCATTCCTTAATGCATTACAAACTCAATATACAACAGTCCCTACTCATTTAGGAACCTATTGACAAAATCCCCAAATTTCTTATTTCCCATTTCTATTCTTTCCGAATGAATAAATCCTTAAGACTTTTATGGTCTTTGTACTTTCTCCGCTTCTACCCATCCAAGTGATGTTTCCACCGGTTAAGTGCAACCGTTATGGCTATTTCCTCCAACTCATGATTAGGATACCTTAATTCACGTTTCTCCCGTTACTCCGACGTATATAAAATTATTTCTACTATGTTGCTTCCGTGCACAAGCAATCCCTCAAAAGACATGTAATTATTAATTACTAGATTCACCTTTCATCATCTAGTACTTACCACCTTAGGACAATTACTCATATTTATTCTTCACTTTCCTCAAACTTTCTTCGCCACTTACTATATGTCTCCCAATTTAAACTCATTTTACCCAAACTCATTCTTATGGGATTTGTCACCCAACCTCTTTTCTCTTAAGATTTTCGAATGATATATATATATTTTACCTTCAGTTTCTTCCTTCACCTTTAGACAGATTAGGATATCCTCTATGAAGATTAAGACAACTTGTCCAATTATCTCTTACAACTCCAATTAATCCTTAAAAGGTACAGGTGCATTCATTAATACAAGCTACCTTATTAAAGACTCATACTGTCCTTATCGCGTGTTAAATGCCATCCTTGGCATACCATCTAGGTAATTATTTAGTTGGTAATAACCTATCCTCAACATATTTTCTCCAGTAGACTAATTTCTCGAGTGGTCGAATATTATGTCTATCCATATTATGGATATCCAATATTGATTGCTAAATTAATCAATTCACTTAATCCATTCTCAACATCACATCAATTCTTCAATCTGGAAGGGACTTAAATCTATGTCAAACCGGTACACCAGTCAATCTTCATACCATATTACCTTTCCCTTATTCTCCATATTTACATATTCTGCCATAGTTAATTATTTCCAACACTGTGACTTTATTCTCAATTCACTACTTTTGGGACAATCTTGACAATTCCCATCGACTTTGATTCATGATCTGAAACACTCTTGTTTCAGGTCTAGAACTTTAATTACATCTGAATTTCCAGATACTTAGGAAACAGTTGCATAATACAAGAAATAGCTATGGCTAAAGAATTCTTTGTTCAACAAAGCTCATAAGACTAATTGTTGAATCAACGACCTTATTAGGCCTCAACCAAATACCTTTCAGAAATTTAGGATCATCAATGACTACTCAGACCACTCTCTAGTCCGGAATTCCACTATTAAAACAAGTAACTTCATATAAGCCTTTATGCCATATCTCATTTATTCTGGTTAATCCAACCACCGTATTTGCAATGTGGCGGTCACTTCTATCCCAAGGCTTACCTTAATCCAACATCCTTAATATATTTCAAAAATTATATCAACTGCGTATCTCATCTCTTTATTGCGACTCTACATTGTATGCATACCATACACCATTTAAATTAAGGCTTTACTTTTTACTCTCAGAGAATTCTAAACAGAATCCTCAATACTACTCATATATAGATGGCTATATTCTTTAAGCCATACTACTCCATTTTACCCTGAAACATTCCATTTGCACGTCCTCTTATTTCTAAATTTCATTAAACTAATGGAAACATATTTTTCACAGAAAATTGGGCATGACCTATTCATATGTCGAACTATGCCCGGTGTAAAAACACCTCAATTACAATCCCAACACATTCACAAATAATCTTGGTCCTTTAGTAACCCCCAAACATCGACATCCCCTCAGTCACTTATAACATAATGTATACCATAAGGGAAATAACCATGAGTCCCTATATATATATATACACTTACTCTCAAGTATCCACAAGTCAGTCAATAACAATATCAATAGTCAATATCTTGGACCATTAGTCACATTCGCTCCATAACCTTAACAAGGGTTTACTGAAATGCATACTATCTCTTTAGCTTATTGCCAATAGATGAAAGATTGGTGAAGATTTGACATGCCATCAATTTGAACATGATCATCTTAACGATTGTGCCAAGAATAAGGTGGTTCTCTTCACTCAGTAATGCTCCCCTCGGTCCTGGGGTACTAGTATACCTAGTGCTACACTTATAGCATATCTGGGCTCCTTTATAAGTGCTCCATAATTCTCAAGCTCTCATTCTCAATCATAAATCCTCTTACTCAGATGAGTCTGCTCGGCTAGTGTTCGACATCTTTGTAAGGAAAGTTCTCATTATCTTTCCTAACTATCCTTATATGAGTATATTAGTCTCTTAATATAAATCACTGTTACATCCGATAGCCCGAATATGACTTCGATAGGAGCTCGCTCTCTATTATCTTATCTAATCATAACTCTTACCTCTCTCGTTCCTGAGTACTATAACCTAGAGCTCTGATACCACTTCTGTGACGCCCTCAGATCCGGGGTCAGGAATCCGAGTCATCACGGTCCAATTTCCACAATAAGTAATGCTCACCTGCTTTAACAATTATAACAATCCAACATACATGCAATGACCCCAAACCAAATACACAACTCGAGTTATAGTCTCAGGAAACGAACTCAAAATAATAACAGTTATTATAATCCAACTGTAATAAACTAAGGATCTCATGCTACTAATATCACTTCTACATGATGTTACATTAGAAGTTAACAATGTTCCAACCTGTATTAATACCTTGCATAATTTTACAATAATTATTAGGATTCTAAACTGAAATCCTATCTAGCTTACACCGCCTGTAGAAGCCTCGAACCTGACTAACTCAAGCTCGAATCTCTCCTTTCTTTTGCATCCCATGGGCAAGTCTTACTGCAAGATATAAGGTTTACAAAAAGCAAGAATGAGCCAAAGAATGCTCAGCAAGTTATTTATCATAATATTTCAAGGAAAAGGTGATAGCCATAATTATCCCAACTGGGTATTCAACTATAACATTATACAACTTACAATATGAGTGAAGATGTATAACCAATTATATCTCGACAACAACGGAAACAAAGTTCGCAAGACAAGAGGATATTCACGATAAGAACGCAGTTCAAGTTACTGCGAAAAGAATTAATAAAAGCTCAACAGTTCCCATTAACACTATCGTTAGTGTAGGACCAATGAAATTTCAACAGTTCCCATTAACACTATCATTAGTGTAGGACTAATGAAACTGATATATACGAATAAAACAGTACTCAAAACAACCAACCAACTCAGAGTGGATTACATTCCCGTTGACACTATCGGTAAGTCAGCACCTAGGCTTTCGTTACAGTGCAACGTCAAATTCCAATTGGAAGAAACGGGATTAACTGGAGATTTTTCAACGCTTTATTGTACTCGATGATCAGTCGCATGTACAATCAACATTACGTCATTTTCTCTACTAGTAGAAGGACAACCCCTTACCGGGACGTCACCCTAGGCAACTCATGGGCCTTTAATTACGGCTGGGTCGTGCGTCCCCGACCTCTTACGCAACTTTTACTCCAGTCCCTGATGAATACTTTAAAAATCATCAAACCTAGAAGGGAATTTAATCCAACCTTCTAGAACAACAACAATCCTCTCTAGGATTTCAATCAACAGATGCGGAAGAGAATTTTATACAACCTTCCAGAACAACAACAATCCTCTCTAGGATTTCAATCAACAGATGCGGAAGGGAATTTAATACAACCTTCCAGAACAACAACAATCCTCTCTAGGATTTCAATCAACAGATGCGGAAGGGAATTTAATACAACCTTCCAGAACGATAATAAATCTTTATAAATTTCAACATCAGATAATGGATTCACTTCCGGAATTATGTGGAAGTAATCTCGCATATGTGTGAGTTGACTCTCAGTCAACTAATCAATACGCCAAATGCAATTGAATCACGAAGACTCAAGTACACGACCGGGGAGTCGCTATAATAAAATATCATAACCTTAATAAAGAGTATTTAATTGGAACACGATACTAGTTCCGAAAGACTCAGGTATATATGGGAAGAATGTCAGGATTATTCATACATTCCCTAGTGTGGGGTTGTTAGCCCAAAAATAACTGCAGAATATTTTATTTGTAATTAAATAACCAATATTAAATTAAAAATAATATTTAAAGCATTTCCCGGAAGCTCCATAACATTTTCAAACTTCACAAAATATTTGAGTAAGGATTAGAGTTCTATACTAACCCTCAACCCTCAGTAAACTGAGATATTAAATATAATCAGAGTCAAACAATTTTTAAATATTGTTTCGGAAAAAATCAGTTGACCATAATTGTCTTTTAAAATTCCCAATATTTAAATAATATTAAAATAATATTTAATATTATTTAAATAATTAATAGAATATAAATATAATTAAATGATCTAGTTTTGAATGCTTCGCAATATTTAAATAATATTTAATTAATATTAAATAGTATTTAAATAACCTTCAAAATGAATTTAAAATAATTCATTAATGTTGAAACATTATTCAACCCTTTTTAAATAATATTTAATTAATATTTAAATATTATTTAAATAACTAAAATAATTATTTTTAATAATTAAGTTGATGATCCTCAGTGATCATCAAATAATCCTCAATACATTTTGAATCAAAATAATTTTGATAGTTATCGACTACCGTCGAGACAATACCCGACTTTCCACGGTTAACCATCGAGTACCCTAAATGGTAACTCGACGCACAGAACATATATTCAATCTGGATACAGGCATACTCTAACTTTTCGAGAAGTTCAGAGTAGCAGAAGAATCAGGTTATAAAGGAACAAAACAGTTCAAGGTGAAAAAGCAATGTCCATTTTCAACAACAACGAGCTGAGTAGTTCAAAGCACAACAAAACTTTATAATCGAAGAATTTGATATAAAGTTAAAGATTTTAAGAAATCTTGCATCACCAGAAATTAGCAATATTCTGATATAGAATAAAATGATAAAGTTGGAAACTTGCCTGAAGTCCATGGAATGCTATTCCAGCTTCTCCACGCTTCGGGTACTCTATAATCATATAAGAACCCACTCTTAGTATACATATGCATGTATCAGGTTAATTGTAATTTATACAATTTGCTTCATATATTGCCCGGCACTTCACCTCTTCGGGCCTACTTTAGCTATTCGAAAAGTTATCTTGACAACGTTTTTTAATCATGTTCCTTACATCTACATGTAGTCATGATATTTCTCAACAACTTCCGTTACTTGACCGACTCGAGAAAAGTCCTCTAACTTGCTCGAAGTCGATCCCAAAACGGTTACTTAACATTTTTCTCATGTTCATTTCATTCTCACACCCTGTTTTCTAACATTTTTAATAAATTGGGAATTATAAAAGGATTCCGTCCTCGGAATTCATACGAGAACAACTGAGGTTACTATTTTCACACCTCGCTTTCTGATTTCTAGGTTGAGACTCCAACCTTCTTGGTTTCGTACAACATTCTTAGCATTATTACTTCACTTTTCACCATTTGCTCTATTCAGTCGATGATATCTATAATTTCGTATTTTAATGAATGCTTAATGTCCACGCTATAATTTCGTAGCTTTCGCGTCTGATACGCACGATTGATTCTTTAAAATTGGGAAAGAGCAGCACTTCACATACACCTTCTTTCCACGATAATGCTTTCAGCAACACGTAGTCTTTTGCTTCATACTCTCTGCCATTTTCAGACTTGATCACCAGACTCGCGTTGTCTACCTTGAGCTATCATTAATCGCTTTCAAAACTAAAACTTGTATCCCATGCTCGTCAAACCGGTCCATGTCCACAGTTATCTATCATTCATCAAATTTGCCCTTAACACAAAGTAGATCAATATGCTCATTTTCGAATGTATTTGATAAATAAGAAAGAAAATAATTTAGATATAACTGAGAACAACCATATTTGTACTCAAGATGGCCAGTCTTTAGTACTTTCTGGTTTATAATACATAATCGAGTGGTTGCCCACCAGACTTTTGTCACACAGATAAGAAGTCACACCATATGCATTGTCCATCTCAATCGGATGAAAAATAGTTAACATTTAGAAGAAAATGATTTTTGAAAGGGAGAGAAAATATATTTTGAAATTTTCATTCCTTAATGCATTACAAACTCAATATACAACAGTCCCTACTCATTTAGGAACCTATTGACAAAATCCCCAAATTTCTTATTTCCCATTTCTATTCTTTCCGAATGAATAAATCCTTAAGACTTTTATGGTCTTTGTACTTTCTCCGCTTCTACCCATCCAAGTGATGTTTCCACCGGTTAAGTGCAACCGTTATGGCTATTTCCTCCAACTCATGATTAGGATACCTTAATTCACGTTTCTCCCGTTACTCCGACGTATATAAAATTATTTCTACTATGTTGCTTCCGTGCACAAGCAATCCCTCAAAAGACATGTAATTATTAATTACTAGATTCACCTTTCATCATCTAGTACTTACCACCTTAGGACAATTACTCATATTTATTCTTCACTTTCCTCAAACTTTCTTCGCCACTTACTGTATGTCTCCCAATTTAAACTCATTTTACCCAAACTCATTCTTATGGGATTTGTCACCCAACCTCTTTTCTCTTAAGATTTTCGAATGATATATATATTTTACCTTCAGTTTCTTCCTTCACCTTTAGACAGATTAGGATATCCTCTATGAAGATTAGGACAACTTGTCCAATTATTTCTTACAACTCCAATTAATCCTTAAAAGGTACAGGTGCATTCATTAATACAAGCTACCTCATTAAAGACTCATACTGTCCTTATCGCGTGTTAAATGCCATCCTTGGCATACCATCTAGGTAATTCTTTAGTTGGTAATAACCTATCCTCAACATATTTTCTCCAGTAGACTAATTTCTCGAGTGGTCGAATATTATGTCTATCCATATTATGGATATCCAATATTGATTGCTAAATTAATCAATTCACTTAATCCATTCTCAACATCACATCAATTCTTCAATCTGGAAGGGACTTAAATCTATGTCAAACCGGTACACCAGTCAATCTTCATACCATATTACCTTTCCCTTATTCTCCATATTTACATATTCTGCCATAGTTAATTATTTCCAACACTGTGACTTTATTCTCAATTCACTACTTTTGGGACAATCTTGACAATTCCCATCGACTTTGATTCATGATCTGAAACACTCTTGTTTCAGGTCTAGAACTTTAATTACATCTGAATTTCCAGATACTTAGGAAACAGTTGCATAATACAAGAAATAGCTATGGCTAAAGAATTCTTTGTTCAACAAAGCTCATAAGACTAATTGCTGAATCAACGACCTTATTAGGCCTCAACCAAATACCTTTCAGAAATTTAGGATCATCAATGACTACTCGGACCACTCTCTAGTCCGAAATTCCACTATTAAAACAAGTAACTTCATATAAGCCTTTATGCCATATCTCATTTATTCTGGTTAATCCAACCACCGTATTTGCAATGTGGCGGTCACTTCTATCCCAAGGCTTACCTTAATCCAACATCCTTAATATATTTCAAAAATTATATCAACTGCGTATCTCATCTCTTTATTGCGACTCTACATTGTATGCATACCATACACCATTTAAATTAAGGCTTTACTTTTTACTCTCAGAGAATTCTCAACAGAATCCTCAATACTACTCATATATAGATGGCTATATTCTTTAAGCCATACTACTCTATTTTATCCTGAAACATTCCATTTCCACGTCCTCTTATTTCTAAATTTCATTAAACTAATGGGAACGTATTTTTCACAGAAAATTGGGCATGACCTATTCATATGTCGAACTATGCCCGGTGTAAAAACACCTCAATTACAATCCCAACACATTCACAAATAATCTTGGTCCTTTAGTAATCCCCAAACATCAACATCCCCTCAGTCACTTATAACATAATGTATACCATAAGGGAAATAACCACGAGACCCTATATATATATATACACTTACTCTCAAGTATGCACAAGTCAGTCAATAACAATATCAATAGTCAATATCTTGGACCATTAGTCACATTCGCTCTATAACCTTAACAAGGGTTTACTGAAATGCATACTATCTCTTTAGCTTATTGCCAATAGATGAAAGATTGGTGAAGATTTGACATGCCATCACTTTGAACATGATCATCTTAACGATTGTGCCAAGAATAAGGTGGTTCTCTTCACTCAGTAATGCTCCCCTCGGTCCTGGGGTACTAGCATACCTAGTGCTACACTTATAGCATATCTGGGCTCCTTTATAAGTGCTCCATAATTCTCAAGCTCTCATTCTCAATCATAAATCCTCTTACTCAGATGAGTCTGCTCGGCTAGTGTTCGACATCTTTGTAAGGAAAGTTCTCATTATCTTTCCTAACTATCCTTATATGAGTATATTAGTCTCATAATATAAATCACTGTTACATCCGATAGCCCGAATATGACTTCGATAGGAGCTCGCTCTCTATTATCTTATCTAATCAAAACTCTTACCTCTCTCGTTCCTGAGTACTATAACCTAGAGCTCTGATACCACTTCTGTGACGCCCCCAGATCCGGGGTCAGGAATCCGAGTCATCACGGTCCAATTTCCACAATAAGTAATGCTCACCTGCTTTAACAATTATAACAATCCAACATACATGCAATGACCCCAAACCAAATACACAACTCGAGTTATAGTCTCAGGAAACGAACTCAATATAATAACAGTTATTATAATCCAACTGTAATAAACTAAGGATCTCATGCTACTAATATCACTACTACATGATGTTACATTAGAAGTTAACAATGTTCCAACCTGTATTAATACCTTGCATAATTTTACAATAATTATTAGGATTCTAAACTGAAATCCTATCTAGCTTACACCGCCTGTAGAAGCCTCGAACCTGACTAACTCAAGCTCGAATCTCTCCTTTCTTTTGCATCCCATGGGGAAGTCTTACTGCAAGATAGAAGGTTTACAAAAAGCAAGAATGAGCCAAAGAATGCTCAGCAAGTTATTTATCAGAATATTTCAAGGAAAAGGTGATAGCCATAATTATCCCAACTGGGTATTCAACAATAACATTATACAACTTACAATATGAGTGAAGATGTATAACCAATTATATCTCGACAATAACGGAAACAAAGTTCGCAAGACAAGAGGATATTCACGATAAGAACGCAGTTCAAGTTACTGCGAAAAGAATTAATAAAAGCTCAACAGTTCCCATTAACACTATCGTTAGTGTAGGACCAATGAAATTTCAACAGTTCCCATTAACACTATCATTAGTGTAGGACTAATGAAACTGAAATATACGAATAAAACAGTACTCAAAACAACCAACCAACTCAGAGTGGATTACATTCCCGTTGACAGTATCGGTAACTCAGCACCTAGGCTTTCGTTACAGTGCAACGTCAAATTCCAATTGGAAGAAACGGGATTAACTGGAGATTTTTCAAGGCCTTATTGTACTCGATGATCAGTCGCATGTACAATCAACATTACGTCATTTTCTCTACTAGTAGAAGGACAACCCCTTATCGGGACGTCACCCTAGGCAACTCATGGGCCTTTAATTACGGCTGGGTCGTGCGTCCCCGACCTCTTACGCAACTTTTACTCCAGTCCCTGATGAATACTTTAAAAATCATCAAACCTAGAAGGGAATTTAATCCAACCTTCTAGAACAACAACAATCCTCTCTAGGATTTCAATCAACAGATGCGGAAGGGAATTTAATACAACCTTCCAGAACAACAACAATCCTCTCTAGGATTTCAATCAACAGATGCGGAAGGGAATTTAATACAACCTTCCAGAACAACAACAATCCTCTCTAGGATTTCAATCAACAGATGCGGAAGGGAATTTAATACAACCTTCCAGAACGACAATAAATCTTTATAAGATTTCAACATCAGATAATGGATTCACTTCCGGAATTATGTGGAAGTAATCTCGCATATGTGTGAGTTGACTCTCAGTCAACTAATCAATATGCCAAATGCAATTGAATCACGAAGACTCAAGTACACGACCGGGGAGTCGCTATAATAAAATATCATAACCTTAATAAAGAGTATTTAATTGGAACACGATACTAGTTCCGAAAGACTCAGGTATATATGGGAAGAATGTCAAGATTATTCATACCTTCCCTAGTGTGGAGTTGTTAGCCCAAAAATAACTGCAGAATATTTTATTTGTAATTAAATAACCAATATTAAATTAAAAATAATATTTAAAGCATTTCCCGGAAGCTCCATAACATTTTCAAACTTCACAAAATATTTGAGTAAGGATTAGAGTTCTATACTAACCCTCAACCCTCAGTAAACTGGGATATTAAATATAATCAGAGTCAAACAATTTTTAAATATCGTTTCGGAAAAAATCAGTTGACCATAATTGTCTTTTAAAATTCCCAATATTTAAATAATATTTAAATAATATTTAATATTATTTAAATAATTAATAGAATATAAATATAATTAAATGATCTAGTTTTGAATGCTTCGCAATATTTAAATAATATTTAATTAATATTAAATAGTATTTAAATAACCTTCAAAATGAATTTAAAATAATTCATTAATGTTGAAACATTATTCAACCCTTTTTAAATAATATTTAATTAATATTTAAATATTATTTAAATAACTAAAATAATTATTTTAAATAATTAAGTTGATGATCCTCAGTGATCATCAAATAATCCTCAATACATTTTGAATCAAAATAATTTTGATAGTTATCGACTACCGTCGAGACAATACCCGACTTTCCACGGTTAACCATCGAGTACCCTAAATGGTAACTCGACGCACAGAACATATATTCAATCTGAATACAGGCATACTCTAACTTTTCGAGAAGTTCAGAGTAGCAGAAGAATCAGGTTATAAAGGAACAAAATAGTTCATTTCATTCTCACACCCTGTTTTCTAACATTTTTAATAAATTGGAAATTATAAAAGGATTCCGTCCTCGGAATTCATACGAGAACAACTGAGGTTACTATTTTCACACCTCGCTTTCTGATTTCTAGGTTGAGACTCCAACCTTCTTGGTTTCGTACAACATTCTTAGCATTATTACTTCACTTTTCACCATTTGCTCTATTCAGTCGATGATATCTATAATTTCGTATTTTAATGCATGCTTAATGTCCACGCTATAATTTCGTAGCTTTCGCGTCTGATACGCACGATTGATTCTTTAAAATTGGGAAAGAGCAGCACTTCACATACACCTTCTTTCCACGATAATGCTTTCAGCAACACGTAGTCTTTTGCTTCATACTCTCTGCCATTTTCAGACTTGATCACCAGACTCGCGTTGTCTACCTTGAGCTATCATTAATCGCTTTCAAAACTAAAACTTGTATCCCATGCTCGTCAAACCGGTCCATGTCCACAGTTATCTATCATTCATCAAATTTGCCCTTAACACAAAGTAGATCAATATGCTCATTTTCGAATGTATTTGATAAATAAGAAAGAAAATAATTTAGATATGACTGAGAACAACCATATTTGTACTCAAGATGGCCAGTCTTTAGTACTTTCTGGTTTATAATACATAATCGAGTGGTTGCCCACCAGACTTTTGTCACACAGACAAGAAGTCACACCATATGCATTGTCCATCTCAATCGGATGAAAAATAGTTAACATTTAGAAGAAAATGATTTTTGAAAGGGAGAGAAAATATATTTTGAAATTTTCATTCCTTAATGCATTACAAACTCAATATACAACAGTCCCTACTCATTTAGGAACCTATTGACAAAATCCCCAAATTTCTTATTTCCCATTTCTATTCTTTCCGAATGAATAAATCCTTAAGACTTTTATGGTCTTTGTACTTTCTCCGCTTCTACCCATCCAAGTGATGTTTCCACCGGTTAAGTGCAACCGTTATGGCTATTTCCTCCAACTCATGATTAGGATACCTTAATTCACGTTTCTCCCGTTACTCCGACGTATATAAAATTATTTCTACTATGTTGCTTCCGTGCACAAGCAATCCCTCAAAAGACATGTAATTATTAATTACTAGATTCACCTTTCATCATCTAGTACTTACCACCTTAGGACAATTACTCATATTTATTCTTCACTTTCCTCAAACTTTCTTCGCCACTTACTGTATGTCTCCCAATTTAAACTCATTTTACCCAAACTCATTCTTATGGGATTTGTCACCCAACCTCTTTTCTCTTAAGATTTTCGAATGATATATATATGTTACCTTCAGTTTCTTCCTTCACCTTTAGACAGATTAGGATATCCTCTATGAAGATTAAGACAACTTGTCCAATTATTTCTTACAACTCCAATTAATCCTTAAAAGGTACAGGTGCATTCATTAATACAAGTTACCTCATTAAAGACTCATACTGTCCTTATCGCGTGTTAAATGCCATCCTTGGCATACCATCTAGGTAATTCTTTAGTTGGTAATAACCTATCCTCAACATATTTTCTCCAGTAGACTAATTTCTCGAGTGGTCGAATATTATGTCTATCCATATTATGGATATCCAATATTGATTGCTAAATTAATCAATTCACTTAATCCATTCTCAACATCACATCAATTCTTCAATCTGGAAGGGACTTAAATCTATGTCAAACCGGTACACCAGTCAATCTTCATACCATATTACCTTTCCCTTATTCTCCATATTTACATATTCTGCCATAGTTAATTATTTCCAACACTGTGACTTTATTCTCAATTCACTACTTTTGGGACAATCTTGACAATTCCCATCGACTTTGATTCATGATCTGAAACACTCTTGTTTCAGGTCTAGAACTTTAATTACATCTGAATTTCCAGATACTTAGGAAACAGTTGCATAATACAAGAAATAGCTATGGCTAAAGAATTCTTTGTTCAACAAAGCTCATAAGACTAATTGTTGAATCAACGACCTTATTAGGCCTCAACCAAATACCTTTCAGAAATTTAGGATCATCAATGACTACTCGGACCACTCTCTAGTCCGGAATTCCACTATTAAAACAAGTAACTTCATATAAGCCTTTATGCCATATCTCATTTATTCTGGTTAATCCAACCACCGTATTTGCAATGTGGCGGTCACTTCTATCCCAAGGCTTACCTTAATCCAACATCCTTAATATATTTCAAAAATTATATCAACTGCGTATCTCATCTCTTTATTGCGACTCTACATTGTATGCATACCATACACCATTTAAATTAAGGCTTTACTTTTTACTCTCAAAGAATTCTCAACAGAATCCTCAATACTACTCATATATAGATGGCTATATTCTTTAAGCCATACTACTCCATTTTATCCTGAAACATTCCATTTGCACGTCCTCTTATTTCTAAATTTCATTAAACTAATGGAAACGTATTTTTCACAGAAAATTGGGCATGACCTATTCATATGTCGAACTATGCCCGGTGTAAAAACATCTCAATTACAATCCCAACACATTCACAAATAATCTTGGTCCTTTAGTAACCCCCAAACATCAACATCCCCTCAGTCACTTATAACATAATGTATACCATAAGGGAAATAACCATGAGTCCCTATATATATATATACACTTACTCTCAAGTATCCACAAGTCAGTCAATAACAATATCAATAGTCAATATCTTGGACCATTAGTCACATTCGCTCCATAACCTTAACAAGGGTTTACTGAAATGCATACTATCTCTTTAGCTTATTGCCAATAGATGAAAGATTGGTGAAGATTTGACATGCCATCACTTTGAACATGATCATTTTAACGATTGTGCCAAGAATAAGGTGGTTCTCTTCACTCAGTAATGCTCCCCTCGGTCCTGGGGTACTAGCATACCTAGTGCTACACTTATAGCATATCTGGGCTCCTTTATAAGTGCTCCATAATTCTCAAGCTCTCATCCTCAATCATAAATCCTCTTACTCAGATGAGTCTGCTCGGCTAGTGTTCGACATCTTTGTAAGGAAAGTTCTCATTATCTTTCCTAACTATCCTTATATGAGTATATTAGTCTCATAATATAAATCACTGTTACATCCGATAGCCCGAATATGACTTCGATAGGAGCTCGCTCTCTATTATCTTATCTAATCATAACTCTTACCTCTCTCGTTCCTGAGTACTATAACCTAGAGCTCTGATACCACTTCTGTGACGCCCCCAGATCCGGGGTCAGGAATCCGAGTCATCACGGTCCAATTTCCACAACAAGTAATGCTCACCTGCTTTAACAATTATAACAATCCAACATACATGCAATAACCCCAAACCAAATACACAACTCGAGTTATAGTCTCAGGAAACGAACTCAAAATAATAACAGTTATTATAATCCAACTGTAATAAACTAAGGATCTCATGCTACTAATATCACTTCTACATGATGTTACATTAGAAGTTAACAATGTTCCAACCTGTATTAATACCTTGCATAATTTTACAATAATTATTAGGATTCTAAACTGAAATCCTATCTAGCTTACACCGCCTGTAGAAGCCTCGAACCTGACTAACTCAAGCTCGAATCTCTCCTTTCTTTTGCATCCCATGGGCAAGTCTTACTGCAAGATATAAGGTTTAGAAAAAGCAAGAATGAGCCAAAGAATGCTCAGCAAGTTATTTATCAGAATATTTCAAGGAAAAGGTGATAGCCATAATTATCCCTACTGGGTATTCAACAATAACATTATACAACTTACAATATGAGTGAAGATGTATAACCAATTATATCTCGACAATAACGGAAACAAAGTTCGCAAGACAAGAGGATATTCACGATAAGAACGCAGTTCAAGTTACTGCGAAAAGAATTAATAAAAGCTCAACAGTTCCCATTAACACTATCGTTAATGTAGGACCAATGAAATTTCAACAGTTCCCATTAACACTATCATTAGTGTAGGACTAATGAAACTGATATATACGAATAAAACAGTACTCAAAACAACCAACCAACTCAGAGTGGATTACATTCCCGTTGACACTATCGGTAAGTCAGCACCTAGGCTTTCGTTACAGTGCAACGTCAAATTCCAATTGGAAGAAACGGGATTAACTGGAGATTTTTCAACGCTTTATTGTACTCGATGATCAGTCGCATGTACAATCAACATTACGTCATTTTCTCTACTAGTAGAAGGACAACCCCTTATCGGGACGTCACCCTAGGCAACTCATGGGCCTTTAATTACGGCTGGGTCGTGCGTCCCCGACCTCTTACACAACTTTTACTCCAGTCCCTGATGAATACTTTAAAAATCATCAAACCTAGAAGGGAATTTAATCCAACCTTCTAGAACAACAACAATCCTCTCTAGGATTTCAATCAACAGATGCGGAAGAGAATTTAATACAACCTTCCAGAACAACAACAATCCTCTCTAGGATTTCAATCAACAGATGCGGAAGGGAATTTAATACAACCTTCCAGAACAACAACAATCCTCTCTAGGATTTCAATCAACAGATGCGGAAGGGAATTTAATACAACCTTCCAGAACGACAATAAATCTTTATAAGATTTCAACATCAAATAATGGATTCACTTCCGGAATTATGTGGAAGTAATCTCGCATATGTGTGAGTTGACTCTCAGTCAACTAATCAATACGCCAAATGCAATTGAATCACGAAGACTCAAGTACACGACCGGGGAGTCGCTATAATAAAATATCATAACCTTAATAAAGAGTATTTAATTGGAACACGATACTAGTTCTGAAAGACTCAGGTATATATGGGAAGAATGTCAGGATTATTCATACCTTCCCTAGTGTGGGGTTGTTAGCCTAAAAATAATTGCAGAATATTTTATTTGTAATTAAATAACCAATATTAAATTAAAAATAATATTTAAAGCATTTCCCGGAAGCTCCATAACATTTTCAAACTTCACAAAATATTTGAGTAAGGATTAGAGTTCTATACTAACCCTCAACCCTCAGTAAACTGAGATATTAAATATAATCAGAGTCAAACAATTTTTAAATATTGTTTCGGAAAAAATCAGTTGACCATAATTGTCTTTTAAAATTCCCAATATTTAAATAATATTAAAATAATATTTAATATTATTTAAATAATTAATAGAATATAAATATAATTAAATGATCTAGTTTTGAATGCTTCGCAATATTTAAATAATATTTAATTAATATTAAATAGTATTTAAATAACCTTCAAAATGAATTTAAAATAATTCATTAATGTTGAAACATTATTCAACCCTTTTTAAATAATATTTAATTAATATTTAAATATTATTTAAATAACTAAAATAATTATTTTAAATAATTAAGTTGATGATCCTCAGTGATCATCAAATAATCCTCAATACATTTTGAATCAAAATAATTTTGATAGTTATCGACTACCGTCGAGACAATACCCGACTTTCCACGGTTAACCATCGAGTACCCTAAATGGTAACTCGACGCACAGAACATATATTCAATCTGGATACAGGCATACTCTAACTTTTCGAGAAGTTCAGAGTAGCAGAAGAATCAGGTTATAAAGGAACAAAACAGTTCAAGGTGAAAAAGCAATGTCCATTTTCAACAACAACGAGCTGAGTAGTTCAAAGCACAACAAAACTTTATAATCGAAGAATTTGATATAAAGTTAAAGATTTTAAGAAATCTTGCATCACCAGGAATTAGCAATATTCTGATATAGAATAAAATGATAAAGTTGGAAACTTGCCTGAAGTCCATGGAATGCTATTCCAGCTTCTCCACGCTTCGGGTACTCTATAATCATATAAGAACCCACTCTTAGTATACATATGCATGTATCAGGTTAATTGTAATTTATACAATTTGCTTCATATATTGCCCGGCACTTCACCTCTTCGGGCCTACTTTAGCTATTCGAAAAGTTATCTTGACAACGTTTTTTAATCATGTTCCTTACATCTACATGTAGTCATGATATTTCTCAACAACTTCCGTTACTTGACCGACTCGAGAAAAGTCCTCTAACTTGCTCGAAGTCGACTCCCAAAACGGTTACTTAACATTTTTCTCATGTTCATTTCATTCTCACACCCTGTTTTCTAACATTTTTAATAAATTGGGAATTATAAAAGGATTCCGTCCTCGGAATTCATACGAGAACAACTGATGTTACTATTTTCACACCTCGCTTTCTGATTTCTAGGTTGAGACTCCAACCTTCTTGGTTTCGTACAAAATTCTTAGCATTATTACTTCACTTTTCACCATTTGCTCTATTCAGTCGATGATATCTATAATTTCGTATTTTAATGCATGCTTAATGTCCACGCTATAATTTCGTAGCTTTCGTGTCTGATACGCACGATTGATTCTTTAAAATTGGGAAAGAGCAGCACTTCACATACACCTTCTTTCCACGATAATGCTTTCAGCAACACGTAGTCTTTTGCTTCATACTCTCTGCCATTTTCAGACTTGATCACCAGACTCGCGTTGTCTACCTTGAGCTATCATTAATCGCTTTCAAAACTAAAACTTGTATCCCATGCTCGTCAAACCGGTCCATGTCCACAGTTATCTATCATTCATCAAATTTGCCCTTAACACAAAGTAGATCAATATGCTCATTTTCGAATGTATTTGATAAATAAGAAAGAAAATAATTTAGATATGACTGAGAACAACCATATTTGTACTCAAGATGACCAGTCTTTAGTACTTTCTGGTTTATAATACATAATCGAGTGGTTGCCCACCAGACTTTTGTCACACAGACAAGAAGTCACACCATATGCATTGTCCATCTCAATCGGATGAAAAATAGTTAACATTTAGAAGAAAATGATTTTTGAAAGGGAGATAAAATATATTTTGAAATTTTCATTCCTTAATGCATTACAAACTCAATATACAACAGTCCCTACTCATTTAGGAACCTATTGACAAAATCCCCAAATTTCTTATTTCCCATTTCTATTCTTTCCGAATGAATAAATCCTTAAGACTTTTATGGTCTTTGTACTTTCTCCGCTTCTACCCATCCAAGTGATGTTTCCACCGGTTAAGTGCAACCGTTATGGCTATTTCCTCCAACTCATGATTAGGATACCTTAATTCACGTTTCTCCCGTTACTCCGACGTATATAAAATTATTTCTACTATGTTGCTTCCGTGCACAAGCAATCCCTCAAAAGACATGTAATTATTAATTACTAGATTCACCTTTCATCATCTAGTACTTACCACCTTAGGACAATTACTCATATTTATTCTTCACTTTCCTCAAACTTTCTTCGCCACTTACTGTATGTCTCCCAATTTAAACTCATTTTACCCAAACTCATTCTTATGGGATTTGTCACCCAACCTCTTTTCTCTTAAGATTTTCGAATGATATATATATTTTACCTTCAGTTTCTTCCTTCACCTTTAGACAGATTAGGATATCCTCTATGAAGATTAGGACAACTTGTCCAATTATTTCTTACAACTCCAATTAATCCTTAAAAGGTACAGGTGCATTCATTAATACAAGCTACCTCATTAAAGACTCATACTGTCCTTATCGCGTGTTAAATGCCATCCTTGGCATACCATCTAGGTAATTCTTTAGTTGGTAATAACCTATCCTCAACATATTTTCTCCAGTAGACTAATTTCTCGAGTGGTCGAATATTATGTCTATCCATATTATGGATATCCAATATTGATTGCTAAATTAATCAATTCACTTAATCCATTCTCAACATCACATCAATTCTTCAATCTGGAAGGGACTTAAATCTATGTCAAACCGGTACACCAGTCAATCTTCATACCATATTACCTTTCCCTTATTCTCCATATTTACATATTCTGCCATAGTTAATTATTTCCAACACTGTGACTTTATTCTCAATTCACTACTTTTGGGACAATCTTGACAATTCCCATCGACTTTGATTCATGATCTGAAACACTCTTGTTTCAGGTCTAGAACTTTAATTACATCTGAATTTCCAGATACTTAGGAAACAGTTGCATAATACAAGAAATAGCTATGGCTAAAGAATTCTTTGTTCAACAAAGCTCATAAGACTAATTGATGAATCAACGACCTTATTAGGCCTCAACCAAATACCTTTCAGAAATTTAGGATCATCAATGACTACTCGGACCACTCTCTAGTCCGGAATTCCACTATTAAAACAAGTAACTTCATATAAGCCTTTATGCCATATCTCATTTATTCTGGTTAATCCAACCACCGTATTTGCAATGTGGCGGTCACTTCTATCCCAAGGCTTACCTTAATCCAACATCCTTAATATATTTCAAAAATTATATCAACTACGTATCTCATCTCTTTATTGCGACTCTACATTGTATGCATACCATACACCATTTAAATTAAGGCTTTACTTTTTACTCTCAGAGAATTCTCAACAAAATCCTCAATACTACTCATATATAGATGGCTATATTCTTTAAGCCATACTACTCCATTTTATCCTGAAACATTCCATTTGCACGTCCTCTTATTTCTAAATTTCATTAAACTAATGGGAACGTATTTTTCACAGAAAATTGGGCATGACCTATTCATATGTCGAACTATGCCCGGTGTAAAAACATCTCAATTACAATCCCAACACATTCACAAATAATCTTGGTCCTTTAGTAATCCCCAAACATCAACATCCCCTCAGTCACTTATAACATAATGTATACCATAAGGGAAATAACCATGAGTCCCTATATATATATATACACACTTACTCTCAAGTATCCACAAGTCAGTCAATAACAATATCAATAGTCAATATCTTGGACCATTAGTCACATTCGCTCCATAACCTTAACAAGGGTTTACTGAAATGCATACTATCTCTTTAGCTTATTGCCAATAGATGAAAGATTGGTGAAGATTTGACATGCCATCACTTTGAACATGATCATCTTAACGATTGTGCCAAGAATAAGGTGGTTCTCTTCACTCAGTAATGCTCCCCTCGGTCATGGGGTACTAGCATACCTAGTGCTACACTTATAGCATATCTGGGCTCCTTTATAAGTGCTCCATAATTCTCAAGCTCTCATTCTCAATCATAAATCCTCTTACTCAGGTGAGTCTGCTCGGCTAGTGTTCGACATCTTTGTAAGGAAAGTTCTCATTATCTTTCCTAACTATCCTTATATGAGTATATTAGTCTCATAATATAAATCACTGTTACATCCGATAGCCCGAATATGACTTCGATAGGAGCTCGTTCTCTATTATCTTATCTAGTCATAGCTCTTACCTCTCTCGTTCCTGAGTACTATAACCTAGAGCTCTGATACCACTTCTGTGACGCCCCCAGATCCGGGGTCAGGAATTCGGGTCATCACGGTCCAATTTCCACAATAAGTAATGCTCACCTGCTTTAACAATTATAACAATCCAACATACATGCAATGACCCCAAACCAAATACACAACTCGAGTTATAGTCTCAGGAAACGAACTCAAAATAATAACAGTTATTATAATCCAACTGTAATAAACTAAGGATCTCATGCTACTAATATCACTTCTACATGATGTTACATTAGAAGTTAACAATGTTCCAACCTGTATTAATACCTTGCATAATTTTACAATAATTATTAGGATTCTAAACTGAAATCCTATCTACCTTACACCGCCTGTAGAAGCCTCGAACCTGACTAACTCAAGCTCGAATCTCTCCTTTCTTTTGCATCCCATGGGCAAGTCTTACTGCAAGATATAAGGTTTACAAAAAGCAAGAATGAGCCAAAGAATGCTCAGCAAGTTATTTATCAGAATATTTCAAGGAAAAGGTGATAGCCATAATTATCCCAACTGGGTATTCAACAATAACATTATACAACTTACAATATGAGTGAAGATGTATAACCAATTATATCTCGACAATAACGGAAACAAAGTTCGCAAGACAAGAGGATATTCACGATAAGAACGCTGTTCAAGTTACTGCGAAAAGAATTAATAAAAGCTCAACAGTTCCCATTAACACTATCGTTAGTATAGGACCAATGAAATTTCAACAGTTCCCATTAACACTATCATTAGTGTAGGACTAATGAAACTGATATATACGAATAAAACAGTACTCAAAACAACCAACCAACTCAGAGTGGATTACATTCCCGTTGACACTATCGGTAACTCAGCACCTAGGCTTTCGTTACAGTGCAACGTCAAATTCCAATTGGAAGAAACGGGATTAACTGGAGATTTTTCAACGCTTTATTGTACTCGATGATCAGTCGCATGTACAATCAACATTACGTCATTTTCTCTACTAGTAGAAGGACAACCCCTTATCGGGACGTCACCCTAGGCAACTCATGGGCCTTTAATTATGGCTGGGTCGTGCGTCCCCGACCTCTTACACAACTTTTACTCCAGTCCCTGATGAATACTTTAAAAATCATCAAACCTAGAAGGGAATTTAATCCAACCTTCTAGAACAACAACAATCCTCTCTAGGATTTCAATCAACAGATGCGGAAGGGAATTTAATACAACCTTCCAGAACAACAACAATCCTCTCTAGGATTTCAATCAACAGATGCGGAAGGGAATTTAATACAACCTTCCAGAACAACAACAATTCTCTCTAGGATTTCAATCAACAGATGCGGAAGGGAATTTAATACAACCTTCCAGAACGACAATAAATCTTTATAAGATTTCAACATCAAATAATGGATTCACTTCCGGAATTATGTGGAAGTAATCTCGCATATGTGTGAGTTGACTCTCAGTCAACTAATCAATACGCCAAATGCAATTGAATCACGAAGACTCAAGTACACGACCGGGGAGTCGCTATAATAAAATATCATAACCTTAATAAAGAGTATTTAATTGGAACACGATACTAGTTCCGAAAGACTCAGGTATATATGGGAAGAATGTCAGGATTATTCATACCTTCCCTAGTGTGGGGTTGTTAGCCCAAAAATAACTACAGAATATTTTATTTGTAATTAAATAACCAATATTAAATTAAAAATAATATTTAAAGCATTTCCCGGAAGCTCCATAACATTTTCAAACTTCACAAAATATTTGAGTAAGGATTAGAGTTCTATACTAACCCTCAACCCTCAGTAAACTGGGATATTAAATATAATCAGAGTCAAACAATTTTTAAATATTGTTTCGGAAAAAATCTGTTGACCATAATTGTCTTTTAAAATTGCCAATATTTAAATAATATTTAATATTATTTAAATAATTAATAGAATATAAATATAATTAAATGATCTAGTTTTGAATGCTTCGCAATATTTAAATAATATTTAATTAATATTAAATAGTATTTAAATAACCTTCAAAATGAATTTAAAATAATTCATTAATGTTAAAACATTATTCAACCCTTTTTAAATAATATTTAATTAATATTTAAATATTATTTAAATAACTAAAATAATTAAGTTGATGATCCTCAGTGATCATCAAATAATCCTCAATACATTTCGAATCAAAATAATTTTGATAGTTATCGACTACCGTCGAGACAATACCTGACTTTCCCCGGTTAACCATCGAGTACCCTGAATGGTAACTCGACGCACAGAACATATATTCAATCTGGATACATGCATACTCTAACTTTTCGAGAAGTTCAGAGTAGTAGAAGAATCAGGTTATAAAGGAACAAAACAGTTCAAGGTGAAAAAGCAATGTCCATTTTCAACAACAACGAGCTGAGTAGTTCAAAGCACAACAAAACTTTATAATCGAAGAATTTGATATAAAGTTACAGATTTTAAGAAATCTTGCATCACCAGGAATTAGCAATATTCTGATATAGAATAAAATGATAAAGTTGGAAACTTGCCTGAAGTCCATGGAATGCTATTCCAGCTTCTCCACGCTTCGGGTACTCTATAATCATATAAGAACCCACTCTTAGTATACATATGCATGTATCAGGTTAATTGTAATTTATACAATTTGCTTCATATATTGCCCGGCACTTCACCTCTTCGGGCCTACTTTAGCTATTCAAAAAGTTAACTTGACAACGTTTTTTAATCATGTTCCTTACATCTACATGTAGTCATGATATTTCTCAACAACTTCCGTTACTTGACCGACTCGACAAAAGTCCTCTAACTTGCTCGAAGTCGACTCCCAAAACGGTTACTTAACATTTTTCTCATGTTCATTTCATTCTCACACCCTGTTTTCTAACATTTTTAATAAATTGGAAATTAATCCATTTGATATGAATCTTTCTCTGAGATCAACCTTGTACCACCAACAACATGACATAAAAATTTCAATTCGAACTAAGGTTGTTAGCTAGGTGAAACAATTCTCCAAAGTTCAATGTTTAAACAATTCATAGGTTATGAACAACCTTTACTAAAATAGCTATATCTCCTAGCTCGTTAATCCAATCGCCTCACCGTTTGAGGCTATGCAAACTAGACTCCAATTATAACATAGAACCAGAAAATACAAAGTCCAGAAATTGTGTTAAGTATTCCAAGCAATTCATTCAAAACAGGGCAGTAACAGTAGCTCCAGAATTCATGTTTCTGAAAATTACTCTTACATGACTTGCACTCAACCAATTTTAATAAATCATATTTTACTCCTTTTAATCCCATTCTTCTTCCCAGGTAATCTCAGATGTTCTTAGTATTTTAAATAAAAGTTTCAAGATTTATGGAGTTCCCTAACTAGCATGATCACATCCTCCATGTTATGTGAAAACAGAGTTGCTGAGTTTTCTGCTCTCCCTTACCGTTTTGGCCATAACTTTTAGCTCATAACTCCTTTTGACGCAAAATTAGCGCGCAAACGATCTAGAGGCCGATATCTATCTAACCATATAAAGAAATCATCAAGCAAGGCAGGTTAGACCCTTCGGGTTTTATGAACAGTTGGTAGGCAGAAACAAATTTTGCATGGTTCCGTTTGTACGTTCATCGTTTACCTCGTTTTAAACTCATCCAATTCAACTCAAACGACTTCCATATATTTTACACTACTACTTGGGAATGTACTCAAGACATCCCAAGCCCAAACACAATTAATCGACACTCCAAACATTGCCAATAACTCATCCAATTCATCACCAATGCAACATAGCTTTTAAAACCAATTTACTTATTCGAACATAACAATTTACTTACTCCTCTTAACATCCTCAACTCTTAACCAAGTCATCTTCACATTACACATTTATAAGTCTTAACCAAATCATCACTACATCACACAACCATAGACAACAAAACAAGCACTTATTCTTATGATCAAAGCCATAACATAGCATGCTATATCACATAAACACTATATAGCTAGGGTTTGTATTTTCAAGGCTACCCATGCTCATTAACAACTACCCAAAGCTTAAACAACTCATAACAATCATCTAACAAGCCATAGGAACTCAAGAATCAAAGAAAATAAATTTTCACTTTTTGGAATCACTGTTCATTCGAACCTTCTTTGAATCATAACTAAAGATTTCATGGATGCAATGATGTAAGATTCAAGAGGAAGCAAGGTGAGTATCATACCTTCGATTCAAGCCATTAAGCGCAAGAAACGGTGAAGAAATGAACAAGAACAAGCAAGCCAAGTGATTTTTCTCATCACTTTTCTTCTCCTCCTTCTACCCTTCGGTTTCTTCAAGAAATGGGGGAAGCTCAGCTGACTTTTCTTATTTTTAGACGTGTGTGGTGGAAGCTAGTGTTTTAAAAGGTTCGTGCGGGAGTCGCGTAATTTCCCGATAACGTTTTAATCTCTCGTTATCGTACTCTTTTCTTTCGTTCCACCTAAGTTTTAAAAACTTAAAATCTCATATTATGATTCTAATATATTTTAGAATCATTAAATTAATACTCTTTAATTGTTTCGATAAGTTACGAAACAATTCTCCGAATAAATACTATTCACTTACACCGTCTCTCAACCTCTGTTACGACTTCCATCCGGACTTCAAATTTATTTCGTTGGACTAAAAATAATTATAAGTCCCATATTGATTGTGTATGCTACCGTAACGTCGATACGCATATTTTCGAATATCCCGTATATTAAGAATACGGTCACACACTTCAAGTACCTTATGAAGAAAATAAATCCATAAAATCATTTATTCATAGAATGAAAAATTTTATCCAAAAATCTTAATAACCCCAAGCGTCAAAAATACGGGTTATTACACAGACCAGAAACAAACCTTCTTGCATATGAGTATGAAATGGCTGCTACAGACTCAAGATGCTGCGTTTCTAGACAAAGTACTCGAAGAGTTCAAATGGGGTGATGTAGAGGATACGTTTGTTGATGAGAAGCAGAGACTACTGAAGTACCTATTTGAGATAGTCCAGGAGAAAAGAAGAATTGTGTTAGATGCGGCTAGTGTCTACAATACTAACCGTGTCAAGGGCTACCCCAAAATGATCTACTGTCAGTTTAAGGCTGATAAAACACACTGGAAATCACAGCTAATCATGAAGAATTTTGAGGATATTCCAAAGATCAGGACTACTCAGGAGGTGGAAAAACTCAAAAGACTTTTCAGACATCCATATCTAAAACCCAAGAATCCACTAGAAATGGAAGCAGTAAGTCTGTTGAATGCTCGATGGGGACAGCTACATGATCCAGTATACAAAAGAGAACAGCAAAAGAAAGAGAGGCGCAGAAAACAAAGAGAAGATAGGCGCGATGCTGAGAAAGAAATTAGGAAGGGGAAACGGAATTAGAATGAAAGATCGGAGGAATGTGAACTTGAAGTTGGAAAAACTTCATATCTTTTGGTTGCTCTAACTCACTTGAGGAAAATTCACATGACCACGGTATGCGAGATAGGCTAATTCACCATACTGTAACCGTGAATCAGAGTGGATCCAATAAGGTGATATGAGTTTGACTGAAAGACATGAAATAATCCAGGTGATAGAAATCATTCCAAAGATCTTTGATTCGAGGTTCGAATTCTCTTTCTAGTTTAAGATAATTATTAAGTTCTATGTATTGTTTTTCAATTTCCATTTCAGTTATAATTTGAACAAGACTTTAATGTTACTTATCTTTTCTTGTCTCATTTATTTAGTTGAGTTATCCTTCTTTAATTTGAATGTCATTGTTAGACAATCAAATAGGGAGAGATTGAAAGGTAGAGTGTCTAAACTTGTAACACTATATCTAATGTAACTCAACTAAAGAAAAGATACTTAATCGGAAGACAATCAAGAACAAGAAGTCACAAAGAAATCTATACAAATTGAAGACAAGGTAATTGATACAATTTAACATGGTTAATTATGATCAATCAAAGATGAAATCACTGGAAGAAGTTCAAGTCAAAGTTGTTCATGCCTCAGTGATGTGTAACTTAAAGAATCAAGATCATAACAATCAGTATCAATAAGACTAATTGATTTCAAGTGAAGAATCAGGAAAGAGACAATTGGAAAGCCACATTACTAATTGAATATGGTAATCTATTCAGAAGCAAAAACCCTATCAAGACTAGTCACTTATGAACCAAACCATTGCATCAAGTGTCAGGACATTGATAACAAGTTTATGTCAGTAATAGAGATCCATGTTTAAGAACTTGTTGAAGAATATAGAAGACAAGAAGAAATCATAAGTTCAAGATGTTGCATTGAAGTTTCTAGTTGAAGCCCAGAATTTCTCTAAGTACTTACAAGGGAACCTAAGTAGAAATTTCTATCTAGAAATTCTAGATAAGTTTCTACTTAGAGCCAAGTAGAAATTCTGCAAGTAGAACATTTTGTTAGTAATTGTGCTCTAGAGACAATACTTTTTATATTTTAAGGAAAATATTTATTATTAAGGATTATGTTTTATTGATTATTATTTATTTATTATGTTTTATTTACTGCGTAATAAATTGAAAGCATAATAAATGTCCTTGGAATTTTGATACGTATTATATATCTTTAAGTATGTGACTTAAAAATGAGATTATATGAATAGTATCTTATTCTTAAAATTCCCTAGTCGAGTATTATTATTTAAGGACAATAATAATGCACAAAGACTAGTATGTTTCTTGACAGATGACCACATCTCATTGGTCATAGGTATGGTGATACTAAAGTCAAGAACATAAGTGCATGTCTCAATGCATGACACTGGAATGACCCGCCGTGAGATTCTACATGTTAAATAAGTGTCATAAGTAATTCTCACTGTGATAATGGTGTAATGATCCTTAGACCTGAAATCATTATATTTATATACGAGAATTAATATACTTTGATTAGATTAAAAGTTACCTTTGACCGGGTGATGATAAAAGTGGACATTGGGTATATTATGAATCGTATGAGAAATATGAATGATCTAGATGGGATTTAATCCTCCTAATTTTAGGAGTGATATTATTGGCCTCTTGTTTGAGTGAGACTATGAAATGCACGGCCGTGCTCAAATGTTGAATTGATTTTAATAGTCTACTCATTGATCAAGAAAATAAAGATTAAATTATGAAGAGGATGACACGAGACATGCCTTGAGTTTAATCTATAATATCAAGATTAAAGGGATTATATTACATGGAACATTATTCACGAAAGGCTTAATCGAATCACCGACTTATTATTATTACTTGGGTAGCAATGATGTATTACTAGATGCCGCTCATTGTTTACAATTTTAATTAGATATTAAAATTGTTGCCAACGTAATAATAACCTACATGGTCACACACAAAGAACGCTTGAAGGATAAATAATTTAAATTGTGAATTTAAATTAAATAAGTAATTTATTTTATTTATGATATTAATTAAGTATGACTTAATTAATTATATAAATAGAATAAATGAATTATTTAAACTAATTCCAAAATTAATAATTAATTAATTAAGTGAGACTTAATTAAATAATTTTGAATTTTGGATTAGTATTAATTATAATTGGATTATAATTAGAAAACTTATTCATCTCTCTATATAATCTCTTTATGGGCTAATTTAATTTAAGAGACAGATTTTTACTAAAACCCTAGTCATTTTGAGAAAAGAGGTAGATAGAGAGAGAGAAACAGTTTTCGGGTGCTAGTACACATCAATCCTTCATGAAATATGTTCGTGTGGATACCGTAGAGCGTAGATCGTGAGAGCGGGATACGTGGTGATTAAACAAGTTTTGGACCTCCATTAATCTTCCATTAATGAACTGTTAAAGCTTCTAAATGTATTTATTCTCTATCTCTGATTTAAATATTTTGTTTTCGCATGGATCCTGCGGAGGGTTTCGCTATTTTGATTTATTTTTCGTGTTTATTCCGCTGCGTTTGTGCCTCGAAACCCTTTAATGGCATCTGAGCTACTTGCGAAACGTTTTAATTCGGTTATGTGCTTAATAGTTTTCGATATGTAAGCATGTATGCGATCAACATGATTTTGTATTGATACAATATGTATATATTTTTATATATTATGAATATATGATATTCATATGATGTATAATCATGTGATGATTATGTGTATTGATGTATGTATATGATACATGTTTGTTCTTATTATGATAATCGTATTCGATACGAATTCTGAAACGGTTGTCGTAGATTTTCTGAAATCTGTGTCCGTTGTCCGATTTTCGCAAACGATATGTGTTCTCGGACTGGAATCGGGTCACTGAACAATACTGACATAGTCAGCTCTGCCTCTGTAAGAAATTAGATGTCGTTACAGGCCCTAAAACGGTGATTTATTATTTTCTGAAAATTATTTGATTTTCTAAAATTTTGAGTATATGTATGTATATATTATGAATATATGATATTCATGTGATGTATAATTATGTGATGATTGTATGTATCACTGTGTATGTATATATGATATATTCTTGTTCTTGTTATGGAGATTGTATATGATACGATTTCCGAAACACCGTCAGATTTGGTGAAATCTGATTGCCGAATCTGATTTTCGCAAACGATAAGTGTTTGCTGACTGGAATCGGGCCAATGAACAAAACTGATAGTTAATCTATCACCGACAGGTCTGTAAGGCGTTTGACATCGTTAACGGCCTCGAAACAGCGATTTATTGTCTTTAGAAATCTGTTTTTAATTTTCTGAAATTTTAAAATTTGTTATATATGTTTATATGATATGTTTATATAATCTTAGATATATTATATGTGTTATGTGATAGCATGGTGGATGGTTATGGCCTAAAGACCCATAGTATAGAGGTTTTGATTTGTG
This sequence comes from Oenanthe sinensis, assembly GCA_028671895.1. NCBI lineage: Eukaryota > Viridiplantae > Streptophyta > Magnoliopsida > Apiales > Apiaceae > Oenanthe > Oenanthe sinensis. The sequence goes on from CM053806.1 coordinate 28,822,717, forward strand.
GTTTTGGTTTCTAAATACGACTTGCATGTCGTTTATTCATTGTAATTTAATTATCTCGAATGTAACTCGAGTTCTTCTTGTAATTTTATTAGAATAGTTTTATTTTTATTATTCAATGTAATTATCAATGAAGACTTCTAAGCAAGGAGGCGTTCCAAAATGGGATGTTGGAGCAATGAAGAAAGAAGACATGTAATAGATAGTATTTTAAAACCACCATAGATTGACCTTGATATTTCCATTAGCTTGGAAAGATCACATATGATGGGGCCATAACCAAACAGGTTTAATTTACGCACATTACATATATGTATATGATTGCATGTGTTAGTATGTATGCGTAGATATAATCGAGATGCATGCCTAATATTGATTAATCATGTATGTATTAGATACGACACCCATGCCATTTTTGCTTAAGAAAGATAAAATCTATAACGATTCAAGATTTTAAAATTGAACAAACGATCATGAGATTCTTGTGTTTATGAACACGGTATTAAATATGAATTTTCTTTTTCTGATATGGGGAGATTTTGTCAAAGCGGATTATTAGTTTAATTCGTAAGGAAGTTGGGTTTTAAGTGAGACCGCTTGTGACTTCTCCGACGTCCTGGAAATCAATCTATTGACGAATATGTAAATGAATTATTTGATCAAGGAAAAATTGAGAATCTCTTTATGATGGGATCATGATCGTTAAAATAAACAATAAAAATCCCTAAATATATATTAAGTTAATCGGATGCCTTCCAATGTTTAATACTCGTTAAGATCTAGATTAAGAAGGAGTGGGCTTGCCAAAGCAAGGTGCTTTTATCAATCATGGGAAGACGTGATAAGTAAGTGTACTTAGTTTGTTGAAACATTGGGTCTAACTTAACTAAATCATCACAATAAGATTGTGGGTTTAGAGGCATAGAGTTTGGTGAGATTTATTGGATAAATATGTACAAATGGTTGTTCTACCAAACTTTCCAAGAGTTATATTTGATATAATCGACAAATGTTATCTACCTAAATAGTCATGTTTTGAGTGTATTAGCCAACGCTATCTTAAAACATGGATGAAATATGGATCTTGGTTCACTAGAAAGATTTAAAGAAATATTTTCTGAATTAATAGTTAGGGCTATTAGTTTGATAAAAATAGTGGGAGGTATATGGTGATATACCATAATCACTTAAACATAATTAATATTAAATTTGCAATCTAGTTTATTTTATACACTTTAATATTATAGATATCAAATGATAAACACAAACAACTTCTCTATGCGATCAGTTCTTGAGAAGGACAAGTTGACGAGAATATATTTCCTTGATTGACATAGGAGCTTGAGGATAGTCCTCGGACACCACGATGTTAGTCAAATCTCTTCCCCTGCTCTTAAAGTTGAGAATGTAACATGTGCAAATCATAGTGCTTATTCGAAGCAAATTGATGTTGCGACTGATGTTTCATATCTCATGCTCGCAAATATGTGTGCTGAGCTTAAGAAGCAACACGAGCATATAGATGCTTATGAGACGATTGAGCATAAGATATATTTGAAAATAAAAGGGCACTATACACTTACAAGTTGGGAGAGTGAGACCCGGTTATACCACATGTTCTAAAGATTATAGGGTATAATGAGTACCTTTGATATTTTAGGTTTCCAGATTGGTCGGGAGAATTAGTTAGATTTGATCTTACAATCTCTGGACAAATATTATTCTTAGTTTGTTATGAACAATAAAATGAATAAGATTGGTAAAATACACATTGCGTTGCTAAGTATGTTGAGAACTGCTAAAAGCAATATCATAAATGCATGAACTACTACTATATTGATGGTAAACATAGGGAATGCAAAAGGGAAAGGAAAATGGAAAGGCAAGGGGAAGATTTGATCTAGTTCCGTTGTCAAACCAAAGTCCAATCCCTAAAGCAGACTCTAAAGTCTGAATGAGGTGTTGATAAAGAAGACGATTGTCGCTTCTGTGGAAAATTGGGAGACTGGAAATTAAACTGTCATGATTATTTGAAAGATATGAATAAGATGATCAATAAGGGTCAAGCTTCAGGTATCGGGTTGGAATTGGAGTAAAAGTAGTTGCTCTGGTTAGAGGGACTCGTTACTTAACTTTTAGCCTATAAGGAAAATTTAGAACTTGATAATTGTTATAACGTGCTTGCAAATGACAGAGACATTATTTCAGTTTCTTGTTTGGACAAGAAAGGCTTTTTCATTTTAATTAAATAACAATAGTTGTTTATTCTATTTTGATGATAAGGCTTATAATGTTGCACAACTAATTAACAATTTATATGTTCTAAAGTGACTCAAATCAAATATTTCCTTTGGCACTGTTGTTGAGGCCATATTAATGAGAAACACATTTCCAGAATGCATAAGGATGCATTCATGGATAAGTTTAATTATGAATTATACAAAAGGATGCGAATCTTGGTTTATTTGGCAAAATGACTAAAGCTCCTTTTACCGGACATGGTGAAGGGGTCATTGAACGGGTATGACTTATACATAGTGATGTATGTGGTCATATGTGTACGATAACAAAAGTTAGATTTTATTAACTTCATCAAATTTACTAATTATTTTAGTAGATACGGATATATGTATCTTTTGAAGAACTAATCCAAATCATTTGAAAAGTTCAAAGACTATAAAGATGAAGTAGAAAATATCAAAGAAAAGTTTTTTTTTGATAGGAGGGATCACACCTTGTTGGACATGGTGCGATCAATGTTGAGTCAAGGAATCTTTCAATTAGTTTCTGGGGTTGCACCCTGGAAACGGCTCCACATACACTTAACCGTGTTCCTACTAAAATGGTTCAAAAGACTCCTTATGAGATATGGACTAAGAAACGTCACAGCATGTCATTTATGAAAATTTAGGGATGTAAAGCGTTTGTGAAACGTATAATCTCTGACAAGCTAGGACCAAAATCAGATAAATGTAATTTTATGGGATACCCAACTGAAACAGGGGGTTATTCTTTCTATAATCCTTCCGAGAACAAAGTGTTTGTTGCTTGAACTGTTATGTTCCTTGAGAGAGATGCTCTCTAATAAAGACAGTGGGAGGATAATAGATCTCGATGAAGTTCGAGACCCACATGATAACATTAAACCAATGGAGGAACCTAAGCAGAATGTACAAGAAAACAATACTGCTCAAGAAACACAGGTTGTTCGTAGGTCTGGTAGGATTCACCATGAGCCCGAGAGATATTATGGATTTCTCTTGACTCAAGATGGTGATGTGATGCGTGTGGATGAAGATGAGCCTCTCACCTACCAAGACGCTATGAAACTTGTATTTTGATGAAATAGTCAAAAAGAGTTTGACTTTATTCAGAATGAAGATCAAACTTGTGTTTATAAGAAGTTTAGTGGGAGTCATGTGGCATTCCTAGTATTATATATTGATGATATATTACTAATAGAGAATGACATTCCTTCTCTATAGGCTGTGAAGACTTGGTTGAGAAATAATTTCTCAATGAAAGACTTAGGCGATGTGACCTATATATTAGGGATCAGGATCTATAGAGATAGATCAAGGAGATTGATCGGCCTAAGTTATAGTACATACATTGACAAAGTTTTACATCGATTTCGAATGCAAAGAGGCTAAAATAGATATGTCCCAATGTCTCATGGGATACTGATCTCAAAATAAAAATTTTCCTAAATCATTGGATGATAAGGACCACATGAGTAAAGTTCCATATGCGTCAGCAATTGGTTTTATAATGTATGCAATGATATGTACTCGTCCTGATGTCTCGTATGCTTTAAGCATGATGAGTAGATACCGGTCTAATCCAGGTGAAGGTCACTGGACGGAAGTCAAGAATATTCTTAAGTACTTGAAGAGGACTAAAGATTCATTCTTGTTATATGGAGGAGATGTGAAGCTAGTTGTAAGAGGTTTCAGTGATGCTAGTTTCTAGACAGACAACGATGATTTAATGTTTCTGTCTGGCTTTATGTTTTATCTATTTTTATTGAGATGTTATATGCTGGAATGGTTCACAGCAGAGACAATTGTTGATTCTACAATAGAGCCTGAGTATATTGATGCTTGCGAAGCAGCCAAGGAGGCTGTTTGGGCATGTACTTAGGAGATATCACCTAATTAATGAGATTAATGATCAAGGAGATATACATATATGTAAAGTGCATACAAATAATAATATTGCAGACCCACTGACTAAGGCTTTGTCGCAACAGAAGCACGAAAGTCATTCTAGTTCCATGAGTATTGGATACTTGGGTAATTGGCTCTAGTGCAAGTGGGAGATTGTTAGTAATTGTGCTCTAGAGACAATACTTTTTATATTTTAAAGAAAATATTTATTATTAAGGATTATGTTTTATTGATTATTATTTATTTATTATGTTTTATTTACTGCGTAATAAATTGAAAGCATAATAAATGTCCTTGGAATTTTGATACGTATTATATATCTTTAAGTATGTGACTTAAAAATGAGATTATATGAATAGTATCTTATTCCTAAAATTCCCTAGTCGAGTATTATTATTTAAGGACAATAATAATGCACAAAGACTAGTATGTTTCTTGACAGATGACCACATCTCATTGGTCATAGGTATGGTGATACTAAAGTCAAGAACATAAGTGCATGTCTCAATGCATGGCACTGGAATGACCTGTCGTGAGATTCTACATGTTAAATAAGTGTCATAAGTAATTCTCACTGTGATAACGGTGTAATGATCCTTAGACCTGAAATCATTATATTTATATATGAGAATTAATATACTTTGATTACATTAAAAGTTACCTTTGACCGGGTGATGATAAAAGTGGACATTGGGTATATTATGAATCGTATGAGAAATATGAATGATCTAGATGGGATTTAATCCTCCTAATTTTAGGAGTGATATTATTGGCCTCTTGTTTGAGTGAGACTATGAAATGCACGGCCGTACTCAAATGTTGAATTGATTTTAATAGTCTACTCATTGATCAAGAAAATAAATATTAAATTATGAAGAGGATGACATGAGACATGCCTTGAGTTTAATCTATAATATCAAGATTAAAGGGATTATATTACATGGAACATTATTCACGAAAGGCTTAATCGAATCACCGATTTATTATTATTACTTGGGTAGCAATGATGTATTACTAGATGCCGCTCATTGTTTACAATTTTAATTAGAACGCTTGAAGGACGCTTGAAGGATAAATAATTTAAATTGTGAATTTAAATTAAATAAGTAATTTATTTTATTTATGATATTAATTAAGTATGACTTAATTAATTATAGAAATAGAATAAATGAATTATTTAAACTAATTCTAAAATTAATAATTAATTAATTAAGTGAGAGTTAATTAAATAATTTAGAATTTTGGATTAGTATTAATTATAATTGGATTATAATTAGAAAATTTATTTCTCTCTCTATATAATCTCTTTATGGGCTGATTTAATATAAGAGACAGATTTTTACTAAAACCCTAGCCGTTTTGAGAAAAGAGGTAGATAGAGAGAGAGAAGCAGTTTTCGGGTGCTAGTACACATCAATCCTTCATGAAAAGTGTTCGTGTGGATACCGTAGAGCGTAGATCGCGAGAGCGGGATACGTGGTGATTAAACAAGCTTTGGACCTCCATTAATCTTCCATTAATGAACTGTTAAAGTTTCTAAAGGTATTTATTCTTTATCTCCGAATTAAATCTTTTGTTTTCGCATGGATCCTGCGGAAGGTTTCGTTATTTTGATTTATTTTTCGCATTTATTCAGCTGCGTTTGTGCCTCGAAACCCTTCACATTTCTATCTCGAAATTCCTATGAAGAAGTTCTACTTAGAATATTCGAGATAGAGCCTATGTAGAAATTCCTATGTAGATGTTCTACTTAAATGTTCGAGCTGACAAGTAGAAAATACCTATGTAGAAGTTCTACTTAAATGTTCGAGATGACAAGTAGAAATTCCTATGTAGAAGTGCTACATAGAGGGCAGTTTCAACATGACACATGGCATCATCTGGTTGGCCGATTTCCAAGCTTTCAAGACAAGATGAGATTTACGTGGACATCATTGGGCCACTCATATCTTATCTTTTGAAGACTATAAGTCATAGATTATAAGTAGTATAAATAGAAGTATTTGTGTAACTTTGTAAGAGAGTAATATTTGAGAGAAACACTTGTAAAAGAGAGAGAGTATTCACAGAGCTTAATATCATTTATTACCCTCTTTACTTCTGTTGTACTATTGTAATGAATGTTGTAGCAACCCCTTCAAGTTATATATAAGACATATATTCCTTGAATCATTGTGTTCATTTATTACAAAGTATTTATTGCTTCATAAAGTTGAAAAGTTGTATTCACCCCCCTTTACAACACATTTGGACCTAACAATGAATCAGTTGGTCAAGAAAAATCAAGTGAGAGGATTACTACAAATGGAATTTGTCAAGGATGGACTATGTGATGCCTGTCAGAAAGGAAAATAAAGAAAGGCATCATTCAAGTCAAAATTGTAATCATCAATTGAGAAGCCACTTGAGTTATTATACATGGATTTTTTTGGTCCTGTAAATATCATATCCATTGCAAAGAAGAAGTATGCTCTAGTTATTGTGGATGACTTTTCAAGATTCTCATGGACTTATTTTCTGCATTCTAAAGATGAAGCCAGTAATCTCATCATCAAGCACATAAGAGAAGTTGAGAAAAGTATTAGATTGGATGTAAAGAAAATAAGAAGTGACAATGAAACAAAATTTAAGAATTCCATAATGAAGAAGTTTTGTGAATTTAAAGGAATTATACACACCTTCTCTACACCAAGGACACCTCAACAAAATGGGGTAGTTGAAAGAAAAAATAGGATATTGATTGAAGTATCTAGAATTATGTTGGAAGAGACTAAATTACCAACATATTTCTGGGCTGAGGCCATTAATACAACATGCTATACTAAAAAAATCTCTATAGTAAATCAAACTCAAGGAAAAACACCTTATCAATTGATCAAGAAAGACAAAATGCCAAAAGTGGGGTTTTTTCATGTCTTTGGCTGCAAATACTATGTGCTAATGAATCAAGGTGAAAACCTAGGAAAATTTGAAGGCAAAGCTGATGAAGCTATATTTGTTGGGTATGCACTGTCAAGCATAGCCTATAGAGTCTATAATCTTCGACTACACATTGTTATGGAGTCTGTACATGTAGTATTTGATTACAAAAAGATTCAAGGCTTGTTTGATGAAGGAAATCATGACACACTTCATTTTGAGAATGAATCAAATGATGTAGAAGCAAAAATTATAAAATCACAAGTACTCAGAAACCCAATATCAGTTGATGTTACAGCATCAATGGATAATTTATCAGTTGACAGAAATCCATCAACTGATAATTTTTCAATGGATAATCAACACTCTACATCTAGGGTATCCAATTCAGGGGGATGGTTTCAGAATCAATCCACAAATTCAAATCAATTTGAGTACAATACTAATGATCATGAAGCTTCATCATTAAGGCAAAATTTGCCCCTCAAAGAAAATGGATAAATAGCCATCCATTTGAACTAATCATTGGAAATGAAGAAGATGGTGTTAAGACAAGAAGTGCTACTCAAAATGAGTGTCTATATAACAACTTTCTATCTCAAGAAGAACCTAAAAGAGTTGAAGATGCTCTTATAAATCCTGATTGGGTTTTAGTTATGCAAGAGGAACTCAATCAATTTGAAAGAAATAAAGTGTGGAAGCTGGTGCCCAAACCAAAAGATAGATCAGTAATTAGTACAAAATGGGTATTCAGAAACAAAATGGATGAAACTGGTACTGTGACTAGAAACAAAGCAAGGCTTGTGGCAAAGGGGTATTCACAAGAAGAATGAATTGATTTTGATGAAACATTTGCACCATTTGCAAGGCTGGAGGTAATCAGAATCTTTCTAGCTTATGCTGCACATGCTAATTTCAAATTCTACTAGATGGATGTAAAGAGTGCATTTTTTAATAGAGTATTAGAAGATGAAGTCTATGTGGAACAACCTCCTGGCTTTTAAGATCCAAATTTCCCTGACTTTGTCTTTTATCTACTCAAAGCACTCTATGGCTTGAAGCAAGCACCAAGGGCCTGGTATGACACTTTATTTCAGTTCCTCATTGAGAATCACTTCACAAGAGGAACTGTTAATAAAACTCTATATAGTAGAAATATTAATGGCTCTATCATTCTTGTCCAAATATATGTGGATGACATTATTTTTGGCTCAACTAATGAGGGACTTTGCAAAAAGTTTGCCAAATTAATGCAGAGTAAATATGAAATGAGCATGATCGGAGAACTTACCTACTTTCTTGGTTTGCAAGTCAAACAAGTTAATGATGGTATTTTTATAAATCAAACAAAGTACATTCATGACTTGTTAAAGAAATTTGACTAAAGTGAATGTTCTTTTGCAAAAACTCTCATGGCCACTACCACCAAACTTGAATTAAACACTAAGGAAGCTAAAGTGGACATTTCAAATTATAGAGGCATGGTAGGCTCCCTTTTATATTTAACTGCTAGTAGGACATATATAATGTTCTCTACATGTTTGTGTGCTAGGGTTCAGGCTGATCTTAGAGAATCTCATTTAGTGGCTATTAAAAGGATTTTTAGATATCTCAAGGGTATATAAAATTTAGGTATTTGGTATCCTAGAGATTCTGGTTTTAATCTAATAGGCTACTCAGATGCAGATTATACAGGTTGCAAAATAGACAGGAAAAGTACTACAGACATCTATCAATTTCTAGGAAATAAATTTGTGTCATGGTTTAGCAAAAAGCAACATTCAGTATCAACTTCAACTGCAGAAGCTGAGTACATTGCTACTGGAAGTTGCTGTGCACAAATATTATGGTTGAGGAATCAATTATTTGACCTGGGTTTAACATGAACAAGATTCCTATTTTCTGTGATAACACAAGTGTCATTGCAATAACAGAAAATCATGTGCAACATTCTAGAACCAAACACATTGACATAAGGTATCATTTCATTAGGGAACATGTAATGACTGGTACAGTTGAATTACATTTTGTCCCTAGTGAACAACAACTTGCAAACATTTTTACCAAACCTCTAGATGAATCTACTTTTAATATATTAGTCTGTGAATTAGGTATGCTTAATTTTACTCAATCTTAAATGTATGCTAAGTTTTTTTAGTAGCCATTGTTCACAATTATCTGTTGAAACAAAATGATCAACTGATAACTGTGTTAATTATCAATGGATATTTTGCAGCCATCGATGGATATATTTGATCAACAGATAAAATATATTCCTATCAATGGATATTTATCTATCAACAAATAATTGCCCTGGTAATTGTTTATCGATCGATAAATTATTATTTTTCTTTGGATATAATTACTCATCGATGATAATAGAATTTCTACAATTTTACACATCCATTGATCAAATTATAGTCGTTGATTAATTACTTTATTTGTCAACAGATGAATACATCCATCAATTGCCATTCAGAGTAATTTACTTTAATTCTTTTTATCTTTCAACGGTTATATTCTTAATTAAACTGACTACTCAAGTCATTTTCATCTCAGAAATATAAATAGCAAATTCAATTCTCATTTCATTCTTACTCGCTATTTTTTTTCTATCTCTCATATCTGTATCTCTATTTCTCAAGAACCCTAAAGCAATTTCTCTAACTTTTCTTTAAGTTTGTCTTCTAATCTCTCTAAGAACAGCAATGACGCCTCAAAAGAAGATTACTTCCTCAACTGGTTTCATCTATAAGCAAAACAACTTCATAGCGTGTATGGCTGTGGAGGATGCCCCGACAAATTTTCATCCATTGATGAAATTCCTGAATGAATGCAAGTTGTCAAAGGCTCTAAGTGAAGCACCTACAATTGTATGTGAACTTACAGAAGAATTCTGAAAGTCTGCAGAAATATCCAAGGATGGGAAGGTAATCTCTTACAATTATATAGGTAAGACATATAATCTTACTAGCAATATTGTTTCTGAATGCTTAAAAATTCCAAGTAATAATTATGATGACATGCCTAATGATGAGGAAATTAGGAACATGTTTGCTGCAGTTAATTATGATGAATCATAATATAGTCTAGGAGAGGTAATTGGAAATAATTTGAGAAAAGAATGAAGCTATTTCTTTGATATTATTATTAAGATATTTTCTGTAAAAATAAGTAATTTTGATGCTATTACTACAAGTATGCAACAAATTGCTTATAGTATCCAGTTTGATAAATATTTTAATCTTAACACCCTGCTCCTAAATAAATTGATTGCTAAATTAGGAAATAAAGCATCTAGAAAAGAAAATATTTACTTTGCTAGATTCATTATGCTATTTATTCAAAATGCAATTAGAGATTTTAAAGTGACAGATACCATGGAGACAATGGAGCCCTGGACACAGAACAAAAGGGTCTTCAAGGACTTAGTGAGAATCAACTTACACCCTAAGTTGTGCCTTATCTATCCTTCCTTCTGTACAGGTATATCTCAAGAAACTTAATTTCTCTTTTACTTCCTCTGGTATCTCAATTCCTTTGCCTTCTACAACAATGGAGGGAGTTGGAAATGCCCCAATCCATTCTACCCAAGTTGCACAACCTTCCAAAAAAAATCTAAACAAACCACTTCAGTAGTTTTTTAAAAGACTACTGGTGTAAAAACTAAGAAAAGAAAAACAACTGAGGGGAGTGTGAAGGTGGTTGATAAGGGTGAGGGAACTGACCAACATCAAGAAAGCCAGAAGAATAAGGAAAGAGATTTTGAGTTTCTCCAGCCAGCCACCAGCCCAATCTCTCTGTTGGTCCCTGATATTGTAGAAGGGGGGTTGAATACAATATCTGAAAATTAACCGCGGAATAATTAGGATTAAAAATATTATTTTAATTTCTCTCGAAATATTAATTATAATGAAATACTGTTCAAGTGAAAGATATAATTTTAACTTGATTAGTATTACACAATTAATATGAAGATTAGATTCTATAACTGATATAAAAATCTAGAACGAATTCGACATGAAGTGTTCGAGTTTAATCAATTATATTCAAACTTGCACAGAAATCTGTGAATATTACAATGCAGACAAATTTCTGAATTTGAACTGATTTTCTTAACTCTTAACAAGTTGAACACTAACAAATGAAGCAAGCACCTCATATTTATAGAGGTTGGAAAAAGGCTGGTATGACCTTTTTCCATATGACTTAATTTCAAGAAAATAAGTCTGTATGACTTATTTTAACACTTGTATGACTTACAAAAGACTGGGCATGACTTATTTTGGTCGGTATGACTTATTTTTCTAATTAAAAAATCGGTATGACTTTTTAATTAAATAAAAAATCAATCCAGTATGACCTTTTGAGCATTTGAAATCTCGGTATGACTTATTATATATATATATATAGTTCGGTATGACTTATTAACAAGTCCTTCGGTATGACTTATTAATAAGTCATACTAACTGATTATATATATATATATATATACACAATTCGGTATGACTTATGCTAACATGCTCGGTATGACTTATATATATATATATATATATATATATATAAAGAATTTCGGTATGACTTATTGATAAGTCATACTAGCAGTTTATATATATCTATATAAGTCATTTTAAAGCATTTCTTTTATAGTAAATTAATTCTACTTAATTTAATTAGTTAATTTATAAATTAAATTAATTTCAACTTGAATTAATTTAATTAGATAAATTAAATAATTAATTAACAATTGATAGTAGAATTAAAATACTATCTTTAGTCGCAGCCGTGCTGATAGTCTTGAAATCTTCCTGTCTTTTCTTCGTCTTCTAATCTTGAAACCTCTTGAATTAAATGAAGAATAAATATTATATTAGTTGACACACAAATGTACTGTCTGGTTCATTTGTGTCATCCCAATAAATATTCTCCATTTAAATAACATTTAACTAGAGGCCTTCTGTCATTAATTCTTCTTCATTGTTTGCATTCTTCTTCTGGAATCTGCTTGTAGTAACCACTTGAAATCTTCTATATCTTCTGTCTTCAATAGAAGTACTACTACATTATTAATTTCACTGACGCTTGAACAAATAATTGAACTTCTTCCAGTGTTGAGTAGCAATCCTACAAAATACCTCTGATACTTAGATCCTTTGTGATTAGTTGACTGTCTTCGTCTTGATTCCTGTTTAGTGTTTAGTATTTACTTCTCTTTATTAGTTAGAGTTGAGTTGCCATCTAATTATTACAAATAGGCCTAGTCATATGCCTTTCAATCTCCCCCTATTTGTTGTTAAACATTTAACACACAAATTCCTAGAGGATAACTCAACTAACAACTAAGAAAGTAGTACGACATTTAATGACTTGTAAATAATAAACAAAAGTTCTGGTTTTATATTTAACAATTTTCCAGATTCATACATAAAAGATAAATACAAGATAGATGTTCCTCTAGCACTGAACAAATATTACAAAGTTTCTATCTTGTCCTATCTACGTTTTCAGTCTTTAGAAGTATCAACTTCACCTTCTTCCAGGGTTGTACTTTTATGCACAGGTGTCCTTGGTACCTCTTCGGTTACTGATTGTTCTGTTGTAGTGGCCTCTCCATACAACCTTCTTTGCTCAGCTCTTGCTAACTGCCACAGTACTTCCTGTTCAACAGGATCTACTATCTCTTCTTCTACATCAGATGGTTGTGTTGAATCTATCTTTGGTATTTGCCTGATGTATGAATGAATTCTTTTTGACAGACAGTAGTTTCTTATCTTCTCTGCAGCATCCATTTTAGCTTGAGATTTGAAACCTTTTGACCTTAGCATCCTTTCAACTTGAATCATGTACTTAACTGTGTAGCCCTTAAAAGATTCCTCATTTAACTGCATGATTTGATACAACTTGTTTGAGAAAAATCTTACCTCATGAGGATCAAATAAGATCTGAGGACTAACAGCTGTGGCAAAGACTCTAAGTCTATCCCTGAGAAGTTCATTTTCTTCTGAGCTCCTTTTTATTTTGTTCAAGAACGTCCATATTACTGATAAATTCTTTGCCTGAAAAACTCTAAGGAAATTCTGAATGTTCCATTCCTGTGTGTGTAGACTAGTATCCGCCAGTCTTCAAGAATGTGATCCACTAGGATAGTGATGTAGTCCACTTCCTCTTTCAGAGCTTTCATGAAGTTGTCAATGTTGTCATTTGACTTTTCTAGACGCTCAATTATTGATTTCAGATGCTTGTCTTCAAATGGACCCTTTTGTTGTTTGTCCATTATTTTTCTTGCAGTATCCCATTTCTTTCCAATCTTGAGCTGTACATCTCTCTTCTTTTCTCTGACTGCTATGGCCTTCTTCTCTTTCTGCCTTTGTTCTTTCTATGACTAGAGCTTTCAGATTTTCAGTTTTTGCATGACTTGCCTTGATGTCTTCTTTTAGTTTCTTCATTGCCTCTTCATAGGCTGGATCAACTTCTTTTTCTTCTGGAAACAGAAAATCTTCATCAAATGCAATCTCTTCCTCAGCTCTGCAGTAGTCAGGAAAGTTTGATTCATCATGAGCACTGTCATCAATGAATTTCTCTTGATCATAAAACTGTTTTTCTGGTTCTGGATCATACGAGTGAAATTGATCTTCAGAGTACAGTTTATCTTTCCCTTTTTGTTTATCTTTCCCTTTTTCTTGAGTAGAAGCCCCTCCATCTTTAGCTACTTTCTCTTTTGATTTCTCCCCCTTAGTTGAGGGATCCTCTTGAGTTGTAGAGGCTTCAAAAGATGTCAACATTTTCTGCATAGTCAGATAGACTTGCTTCATTCCTTCATTCAAATGTGTCATTCCATCATCCAGTTTGCTGAATCTTTGTGAAGAGATCTTCTCATTTTCAATGATTGTTAATGTCAAGCTTTTCTCAACCTCATCAATCTTTTCATGTAATTTGCTGACTTCTTTCATGTCTTCAGCAATAAGATTCTGTACACTCTGGATGTCTTGAGTTTTTAGAAGAATGGAGGTTTTGACATCATCAACATCTTTTCGTACTATTGTCAGCTGCTGTGTTACAGAGGCAGATGTAGTTTTTTCTTCTGCTTGTGCTTTTACTTTTACCAACTCAGCCTGAACAATTTGCATTTCTTTCTGGAGAGCTTCCATTTTAGATAATAGAACACTGTGTGTGTGTGCACTCAGCTCACTTGCACTCCTGTTTATCTCACTATCACTCTGTGCATGTGTTTCACTTTGTGTTTGCCTCACATCACTCGTGTTTAGCTCTTCTCCAGATCCTGAAGCTGTACCTGCATATATAACAATAGCTTTTGAAGAGTCAAATTGCTCTTCTGATGCCTGTGAAGGCGCGTCCTCAACAAGATTAACTTGAAGTGGCTCCGCTACTGACGTAGCTACTCCGTGAATGGAGTCCCATCTCCCTCTATGGAGTGGTTGCCTCTCAAATCCACCAGTGGATTCGAGACCTTTTAAAATCACTGGATGTAATATATCCAGGGGGGTCACCACCTTAGACAATGTAGTGAATGGCTCATTAGAGTCTGTGGTGCCCCTAAGTACCTCAGAGGGTATCTGATGCTGCATTGCATCGAAAGCGTCATGGTCCACATCATAGGTGGCATCCGACCAGTTTTTATTAAAAACATTTTCTTCAACAAATGTGCCCTCATGTGTTTGTGTATCTGCAAGCGGAGGTCCTGCTAGTGTGAGAGCTAGCAGTGTGCTTTCCTCACTATCTGAAGCTGTAGCCGTGCAGCGAATTAGATCACCTGGTTGAGCAAGTGTATCTAAAGAACCTTGGATGGCCATGTCAAAATCCATATCCCATTGAGAGGAAAAGGATGAGTCTGCAGGTGTCTCTGGTTGAAATTTAGATCTTTTAGATTGTGGAGACAGAGCTGCGGGTTCACTCACATCAGCACCAAGACCCTTAACTATTCTAACAGGTTTCTTCCTTTTTCTGACTTTTAGTGAAGAGGAGGATGAAGGAGAAACTGTTTGAGGCTCTAATTCAGCTGGGGGCGGAACCTGTGTGTTTTCAGGTTCGTAGCTGACATCCTGGAGTGTAAGAACACCATCATAGTCCGCCACAGATAAATCTAATAGTGCATTGGATATTTCTATAGGTATTGAACTAGAAGATTGTGAGTGAGATATTACCTGTTGATCTTGTGCCACTTGATCGACATGCTGAGCAGCTTCAAGTAGAAGGTGCACAGGATGTTCTAATTGCATAGGCACTTGTTCTTGCTCTTGTTCCTGCACAGGATTAGCAATATGATCTAATATCTCAGCCATGTAATCTGTCCTTACCACTTGCACATCTTGAAACTTGGGGTTGTTGTGGAGCCTTGCAAATAAGTTGTTCTGAGAAGTCGGAGATTCTTCTACAGGACCATTCTGAAATAAGGCTTTGTCTTCTTCCATCAACAAGTCATTCATAAACAGCATCAGGAACCTCGGATAGTATACTTGAACATTCTGTTCCCTGCTTTCTGGTTTCCCCATCTTCCTTATAATTTCTTTTAGAAGCAACTTCCCAAAATTTATCCTCCTATTGTGAGCCACAGAATACCCAAAGATTTGCAGTAGTGAAGATATATTATTGAAGTTGTTCTTTGTAGTGGGAGCAAACACTTTGGCTAACGTGACAAAGAAATAGTCCCACTCACTTACCAACTTGGACTTTGTCAGTCTTACCAAATTGATCTCACCCTGATATCTAATAGAATAGAAAAATTCTAGAATTTCTGGTACAGTGGGTGGATCCATGAAATTGTCAGTTGGAAAGCCCAAAATCCTGTTCACGTCCTCTTCAGACACCATATATTCATGATCTCCTATGCTGAAAGAGAATTGAACTCTGTCTGCAGTACTCCTATTCCTCGCAGTGGAATACAGAGCCCTAAGTGCTAACACTTGCAACGGGGCATCCAGAGTAATTGCAGTTCTGACGAGTGAATGTTCATTCATAAACACGATCCATGGTCGAAACCTCTCGACTGAACAATTCACCGGATTGAAATATCCTACAAAATTAGTTTTTACTAATTCGCAATAACCAGCCATTTTTGTTTAAACTATTACAATTAATAAAATTACAAAGTGCGATTACAACTCAAAATTAACAATTACAATTCAAGATTCGAAAATTACACTTGAAAAATTGAAACCCTAAGTAATAATCCCCAAATTGACTATAATCAACAATTCACTACACAGCTGTCTTTCAGTCACTCTAAGCACAAAAACCACTTGCTTGCTTCGAATTTTTTTTGTTTCAAAAACAAGAACAGGAACAGTAGATTTTACTAAAATCGGGCAGAGCTCTGTTTGTTTTAATCGTTTTTAACACACTAGCAAGCAAAGATGCTTGTAAACAAGGATAAGCAACTGAAGGCAGTTGATTTAGATGGATAACAGTCGATTTATGAAAAAAAATCGACTGTTCGTGTGTATATATGTGTAACAGCGTGTGTATGTGTTTATTAAACTGAGTATGACTTAATGTTTAATAAGAATAGAACCTTAGCATTTCTCGGTATGACTTATTAAAAGTCATGCCGAGTTTTAAAAAAAAACTTAAGTAAATCAGTTGCTAAGGAGTCGGTATGACTTACTATACTAGTTTCTCGGTATGACTTTTTATTTAAAATAAAAAGTCATGCCGAGTTTTAATTATAAAAGTCATACTGAGATAATACAAAATTATACAATAAATAATAATAGGCAGAAATTATGAGATAAATATTAATAAATTAAATACTAAAAGATATAAAATAAATATTTACATTACTAATTATTTTAATTAATTTAAAAGTTAAATTAACTCATGTTGAATTAATTTAATAAGCAAATTAATTGAATAATTAATAACATAATCATTTATATTAATGTACACATGCTTTAAAAAAAATATATACTTATTTACATAATGCTTATAAATGCTTAATTTAAACAAAATTACTTATGCTTTAATTGAAACAATTATCTTCTAAGAATATTGATTTAATCTTAAGATAATTTTTCAAAAATTCATAAGCTCTAGGATTTTATTAATTCAAGACTCATAAATTCTTTAAATATTAACATTTAATATTTTATGAGCTTAAATTAATTCCTAGCAACCAAACATTTAGCCATAGTTTAACATCCCTAATTCACTAACCAGCTTTGAGAAAGTGGATTCATCAAGTGGTTTTGTGAAGATGTCGGCTAACTGTTCTTCTGTGGGTACAAAATGTAGCACCACAGTTCCGTTCATGACATGCTCTCTGATAAAGTGATACCTTATGTCAATGTGCTTGGTTCGTGAATGTTGTACAGGATTGTTGGAAATAGCTATAGCACTTGTGTTGTCGCAGTAAATTGGAATTTTGTTCAACGCAAGTCCATAGTCATTTAGCTGATTCCTAATCCACAAGATCTGTGCACAACAGCTACCTGCCGCAATGTATTCTGCTTCGGCTGTCGAGGTAGATACTGAATGTTGTTTCTTGCTGTACCAGGAGATCAACCGTCGTCCTAGAAACTGACAGCTTCCAGAGGTACTTTTCCTATCCATCCTGCACCCTGCATAGTCTGAATCTGTATAGCCTATTAGGTCAAAACCTGTATCCTTAGGGTACCAAATTCCAAGATCTGGTGTACCCTTTAGATATCTAAAAATTCGTTTAACAGCTATTAGATGAGATTCTCTTGGGTCAGATTGAAACCTTGCACATAAGCAAGTTGCGAACATTATGTCGGGTCTACTTGCAGTTAGATATAATAATGAGCCTATCATACCTCTGTAGCTTGTGATGTCAACTTTCTTACCAGTTTCATCTTTGTCAAGCTTCGTGGCTGTTGGCATTGGGGTTTTTGCCGGTGAAGAATCTTCTAGATTGTATTTTCTGAGAAGATCTCTTACATACTTTGATTGGCAAATAAAAATCCCATCTTCCTTTTGCTTTACTTGCAATCCAAGGAAGAATGACAGCTCACCCATCATGCTCATCTCATATCTGCTCTGCATTAACTTAGCAAATCTCTTGCACAAGTTTTCGTTAGTAGAACCAAATATAATATCGTCAACATAAACTTGGACAAATATCATATCTTTTCCATGCAATTTATAAAAGAGAGTTTTATCTATGACACCTCTAGTGAAACCATTTTCAAGTAAAAACTCAGAGAGAGTGTCATACCATGTCCTCGGTGCTTGCTTGAGTCCATAGAGAGCTTTGAAAAGAAAGTACACAAAATCAGCAAACTCTGGATTTTCAAAGCCAGGGGGCTGTTCCACATATACTTCCTCTTCTAGCCTTCCGTTCAGAAATGCACTCTTCACATCCATTTGGTAGACTTTAAAATTGGAATGTGCTGCGAATGCCAGAAATATCCTGATGGCTTCAAGTCTTGCAACTGGTGCGTAGGTTTCGTCATAATCAATTCCCTCTTCCTGGGAGTAACCTTTTGCAACCAGTCTGGCTTTGTTCCTTGTAACAATGCCATCACCGTCTAATTTGTTCCTGTATACCCATTTTGTGCCAATAACAGATCTATCTTTAGGCCTGGGTACCAGTGTCCAGACTTCTTGTCTTTCGAACTGATTGAGCTCTTCTTGCATGGCAAGAACCCAATCTGGGTCAATTAGTGCATCTTCAATCTTCTTTGGTTCTTCTTGAGATAGAAAAACTGAGAATAAACATTCATTTGAAGTTGCACTTCTGGTTCTTACTCCAACATCTGGATCACCTATGATCAATTCAAAAGGATGATCTCTGCTCCATATCCTTTCCCTAGGTAGGTTTGATCTTGATGATTCGCCTCGAAATTCATTGTGATGTTGTGTTCTGCCAGTTGATCCTTCATCTCCCCCTGAGTTGCTGCCAGGATGACTTGTTGATCCACCACTGGTATTAGTAGAATCCCCAGTGTTGCCATTGTTTCCACCATTAATACCTGGATCATTACCATCATTGATGTCATTATTTCCTGCTGCAACTTCAGGTTCTTCTTCATCATCAGTATGTGAGTCTGGATAATTGTCGAATTTTAATGACTCAGAAGAATCTTCAGTTTGGATACTTGGGAGTTTAGTGTCATCAAAAGTTATATTGACACTTTCCTTCACTTGGTGCTGATCAATTATGTAAACCCTATATGCTCTTCTTGAATATCCGACAAAAATGGCTTCATGTGCCTTGGCCTCAAATTTGCCAATGCGTTCATCTCCATCTTTTAGCACAAAGCATTTGGCTCCAAATACATGAAAGTACTTGAGAGTTGGTTTCTTGCCAGCCATTAATTCATAGGGAGTTTTCATATGATCTTTGTTGATCAGAGTTCGATTCTGAGTATAACAAGCTGTATTAACTGCTTCAGCCCAGAAGTAGATAGGTAACCTTGATTCACTTAGCATAGTCCTTGCAGCTTCAATCAGGGTTCGATTTTTCCTTTCTACAACTCCATTTTGTTGTGGAGTTCTTGGTGCTGAGTACTGCCTTGTTATCCCCTTGTCTGACCAGAAGTTATTCAGAACTTCATTTTTGAATTCTGTTCCATTATCTGATCTGATTGCTCGGACAGGTAACTTTGAATCTAACTCAATCAGCTTTATATGATCAATCACCAAATGTGGAGTTTCATCTTTAGAATTCAAGAATAAAACCCATGTATACTTTGTGAAGTCATCCACAATCACTAAGGCGTATTTCTTCCTTGACATAGACAGAATATTTACTGGACCAAATAAATCCATGTGAAGGAGTTGAAGTGGTTCAGTGATGTTTGTAGTGTCTGTGCCTCTGTGAGTTGCTTTCTTTGACTTGCCTTTTTGACATGCCTCACACAATCCTTCTTGTGTAAATTCCATCGGAGGCAGTCCTCTCACCAAATCCCTCTTGACTAGAGAGTTCATTGTTTTGAAATTCAGGTGTGAGAGCTTCTTGTGCCATAGCCAACTTTCCTCTGTTGAAGCTTTTGAATAGAAACAGTTTGCTTCAGCTTCAGTTCCCGAGTTGAAATCAGCTACGTACAAGTTTCCTTTCCTTACTCCACGCAAGGCTAGTCTATCTTCTTTAGAATGAGCTATTAAGCACTTCTCCTTGATAAAGTTTACTTTGTAACCTCTATCACAAAATTGACTGACGCTGAGTAGATTGTGCTTAAGTCCTTCCACCAAAGAGACATTTTCAATGATAACATTTCCTGTATTTAACTTGCCATATCCCATAGTCATTCCTTTGCTGTTATCTCCAAAGGTGACGATTGGGCCAGCTCTCTCAACCACGTCTGATAGCAGGGCTCTATCTCCGGTCATATGCCTTGACGATCCGCTGTCCAGGATCCATATAACTCGGTTTGCCTGTTTAACTCCCTGCAATTATCAAACGGATTAATTCGTCTTCGGAGCCCAAAATTGATTGGGCCCGGCATACTTAAAGAATTGACCTTTGTCTGCTTTGACAACAGATCCTTTTCGAACAACATCATTTTCTTCCTTGACTGTTCCTACCTTCCTATAAACAGTCTTAACAACTTTCTGTTTAGACTTAGGAATATATGATTCCTTCTTCTCAGGTGAAGGAGTCGCAGTCTTGGATTTAGCAAATTTACTATTGATGTGCTGTCTAGGTGTCATGTTATCTTTCTTAGCTATCATGCGTTTGAAGTAAGCAGTCATAGCATTAAAAGCACATAACATGCAATTCATTATACCACATGGTTTATGGAAAGCATCAATAGTAGGCATGTTATTCAATACAGTAGGGGGTTTAACAGATTCTACTTCAATTTTATCAGCATATTTGAAGTTTTCAGTAGAATGAAATTTATTGTTACTGTTCCTACTGTTCACAAACGTGTTGGGTCTGTTCATTTTATTCTTTAAGTCTTTTGCACCTACACCAGGTCTGGAGGAATCAGAAGTTCCCACATCTTTCACTGGTGTCTCTAGTGCACATTTTTCTTTCTGGACATTAACTCCTTTTATGTCCTTAACCTGTTCTCCTCTCTTCTTCTCTTCCTCAAGATCTTCCAACTGCATTTCATATGCAATTAGAACAGAGCTCTCAAGGATGGGTTCAGCTATCGGTGTTATGAAGAGAGGTTTCGGTGTGTCTTTAACAACATGTGGGATACCCCTTTCTACAGCACTTTTTCTAAAGGGGGTTATGTTGCTTGGCTTTCCTACAGATTTGTTATACTCGAAACCTATTCCAACTTTACGACTTATTTCTTGTTGGTCAACTAGGTTCTTAACAATATATGAGGAATTCTTATAAGCAAGACACTTCTTCTTTTCTTCTTCTATCTGGTTTCTGAGATTAGTTTCTACTACAACATGACAACTGACTTTGCTGACTTGAACAGCTAAGTCTTCAGTCAACTTAATAGTCAACTTGTCATGATTTCTTTTTAACTGTTTAAAAACTTCAGTCTCATCAATTAACTCTTTGACTTTGAGTCTGAGTTTCTTAACTTTATCTCTTTCACCATCTAGTTCTTTACCTAGCAAAGCAAACATCTTAGGACACGAAGGATTTACCTCTATTCCTCTGTCACTGGTGGGAGACAGTGATCCCTCTGATGAAGCCATAAGAGCAAGATTTCCCAGCTCTTCCTCATCATCGTTATCTGAGTCATCCCAGCTTTTGCCTGCTGCTAGATAGGACTTTCCTTGATGCTTTTTCACTAGCGCATCATACTTCTCCTTGAGCTCTTCATAAGACTCTCTCTTCTTCCCTTGCTTAGGCTTCTTGCACTCAGTTGCAAAGTGGCCTAGCTCATTACAGTTGAAGCAACGAAACTTGCTTCTATCAACTAAGCCGGTCTTGTAGCCGCTTTTTGATACTGCTGTCGAAGAACCTCCTCTTTGGAATCTTCCAAAATTAGGCTTACTTCTGAATGAGGAGTTTCTTCGGAATCTCATGTTGCCAAACTTCCTGGCAACCATAGCTAGAGATTCATCTTCTAGCTGATCTAGTTCTTCCAGTGAGTAGAAATCACCATCTTCTTGTTTGTCAGCAGTATGTCCAAGTTCTGGAACCACATACTCTGTTGAACTGTTAGAAGGTGCAACAGCCTTCACTTCTTCTTTCTCTGGTGCTTCTACCATTAATGCCTTGGAGGAACTCAGTACCTTACCTCTTCCATACATTTCTCTGGTTTGGATCTGTTCCAGCTCATAAGTTTTTAAAACTCCGTAGAGTCTTTCTAGGGTTACTTCTTTCATGTCCCTAGATTCCCGGATGGCTGCAATCCTGTGCTCCAGATGCTCTGGTAAGGTCAACAAAAACTTCCTGTTCACCTCTTGGTTCTGATAAAACTTTCCATTCATGTTTAGCTCGTTTATCAATTTGTTTAGTCTCTGAAACACCTCAGAGATACCCTCACCAGGGTTGGATCTAAACTGTTCATATTGGGTGGTCAGGATCTCCAGTCTATTCTCCTTAACTTCTTCAGTTCCCTCATTGATAATTTCAATTGTTTCCCAGATTTGTTTTGCATTCTTGCAATTGACTACTTGGTTGTACATGATGTAGTCTAGGGATTCAATTAATATGAGCTTCAGATTATTATCAAGGGACACAGCTTCTGTTTCCTCATCTGTATAGTCTGCCGGACTTTTCGGAAACTGTCTGTGGGGAATTACGACCCCATCTACTGTATGTTCGAGAACAACTGATATAGGGAGCTCAACACCTTTAGCCATAATCAATGCATACTTAGGATTTGCAATCCCGATAAACAGTAACATTTTTTGTTTCCACAAGTTGTAGTGTTCTCTGTCGAACTGTGGAATCTTGATGCTTGTAACTTTCTGGGTACTCATCTTTAATAAGATTAAAAATTAAGTGTTTCAAAAAAAATATTTTAATTTTTGACTGAAAACAATTTTTGATCAGAAATAATTTTTAGTGAAAAATTATTTCGAATAAAAAATTATTTTGAATTAAAAATAATTTTTGAGATCTGTATGAGTTGCGGAATTTTTGGTTTGGATCTGATATTTTCTATATCAACCAGCTCTGATACCAATTGTTGGTCCCTGATATTGTAGAAGGGGGGTTGAATACAATATCTGAAAATTAACCGCGGAATAATTAGGATTAAAAATATTATTTTAATTTCTCTCGAAATATTAATTATAATGAAATACTGTTCAAGTGAAAGATATAATTTTAACTTGATTAGTATTACACAATTAATATGAAGATTAGATTCTATAACTGATATAAAAATCTAGAACGAATTCGACATGAAGTGTTCGAGTTTAATCAATTATATTCAAACTTGCACAGAAATCTGTGAATATTACAATGCAGACAAATTTCTGAATTTGAACTGATTTTCTTAACTCTTAACAAGTTGAACACTAACAAATGAAGCAAGCACCTCATATTTATAGAGGTTGGAAAAAGGCTGGTATGACCTTTTTCCATATGACTTAATTTCAAGAAAATAAGTCTGTATGACTTATTTTAACACTTGTATGACTTACAAAAGACTGGGCATGACTTATTTTGGTCGGTATGACTTATTTTTCTAATTAAAAAATCGGTATGACTTTTTAATTAAATAAAAAATCAATCCAGTATGACCTTTTGAGCATTTGAAATCTCGGTATGACTTATTATATATATATATATATAGTTCGGTATGACTTATTAACAAGTCCTTCGGTATGACTTATTAATAAGTCATACTAACTGATTATATATATATATATATATACACAATTCGGTATGACTTATGCTAACATGCTCGGTATGACTTATATATATATATATATATATATATATATATATAAAGAATTTCGGTATGACTTATTGATAAGTCATACTAGCAGTTTATATATATCTATATAAGTCATTTTAAAGCATTTCTTTTATAGTAAATTAATTCTACTTAATTTAATTAGTTAATTTATAAATTAAATTAATTTTAACTTGAATTAATTTAATTAGATAAATTAAATAATTAATTAACAATTGATAGTAGAATTAAAATACTATCTTTAGTCGCAGCCGTGCTGATAGTCTTGAAATCTTCCTGTCTTTTCTTCGTCTTCTAATCTTGAAACCTCTTGAATTAAATGAAGAATAAATATTATATTAGTTGACACACAAATGTACTGTCTGGTTCATTTGTGTCATCCCAATAAATATTCTCCATTTAAATAACATTTAACTAGAGGCCTTCTGTCATTAATTCTTCTTCATTGTTTGCATTCTTCTTCTGGAATCTGCTTGTAGTAACCACTTGAAATCTTCTATATCTTCTGTCTTCAATAGAAGTACTACTACATTATTAATTTCACTGACGCTTGAACAAATAATTGAACTTCTTCCAGTGTTGAGTAGCAATCCTACAAAATACCTCTGATACTTAGATCCTTTGTGATTAGTTGACTGTCTTCGTCTTGATTCCTGTTTAGTGTTTAGTATTTACTTCTCTTTATTAGTTAGAGTTGAGTTGCCATCTAATTATTACAAATAGGCCTAGTCATATGCATTTCACTCTCAAAAGATTGAGGCAGTGATAAAGGATTTAAACACATCCCTAGTTGCACCTTCTCAACAAGGCGTAGCTATTGAAAAGAGGTCTCGACCAGGACCATTTGATGGGGGGTAAGAGACACAAAGTAATTCAACCATACAAAAGGATAATAAGGACAACAATATTGCACAGGGAAAACACACACATGCAAAACCAAATGGAAATTTGGTGGAGCCTTCAGTTTCTTCTTTTGATGTGTCTCAGAATTTTCCTGAGGCACAACCCCATTTTCTATCTATTTCATCTCCTCAATCTCCTTCAAAATCCATTTCTTCAGAAACTTTATTGATTGGCAACTTCAATGTTTCAAATTCACCCTCTTTGCCACTCAAGGTAGAGCCAACACTCTCACCTGTATCACCAAATAAGGTTAACACCTTGGTTTATCAGGAAAACACTGATAATTCTCACAAGTCAATGAATATTACTCAATCAACTGATAATTTTCAACATCCATTGACTAGTTCACTTCCATCGATGGATATCCTTACATCCATCGATAAGCTCCAATCAACGGATATTCATCCATTGATGGATATTTCTTATCCATCGATTGACACCTTAATTCCAATTCATGAATTATCTAATGAAACAATTCAAATGGCCAATACTCTACGAGGATTGAGTGGAGTGGGTGAGGTGTGTGAGAGGCAAGGTTTGCATACCTTGGTAAAAGGAAAGTGTGAGAATGAGAGGCCCTCAATTTCTTCTGAGGTGGCAAAATGAGAGGGTGTGAGCAAAAAGAGTTCTACCTTAGCAGGTGATGCAAAATGAGAGAATAGTGAGAGAGGGGTGGGAATCCAGGATCGAATCCTGATTCAAAAATAGAGAGTGAGAGAGAAAAGAATAGAGAGAAATCAATTTCACCATCTTATGAAGCATCAACTTGTAAAACTGAGCAGGTTGTAGCAGAACTCACCCAGGAGTTGGGGTTGGAGTTAGGGGGAGATGGAGGAAATGAAGAAGATAGAGTTCCTGCAGGAGGTTCAGATGCCCACATGGAGGTAGATGATGAGATTGAATTCAACATTGATTCTATAACATTTCAACATGAAGATCCTCACTATCAAGAATTGGCAGCAGCCACTAATCAAGAGGCTGAAAAGATGTTAGGATTAGTGTAAACAGAAGCACAATTCAGAAGTGGCAAGGAGAGTTTGGCAAGACAGCCTGATGATGTGTCTTACATGAACCCTGAAGATTGTTCTGATGATGAGTTATTAGAACCTGCAATGGCTAGTGATGAAACTAGTTTAGCTGACACTGAAAGGGCCATAGTTTCACACTACAAGAGATCCATGACTGAAGTAAATGTAGAGGATCCTTTACACAGAAGAATTTTCAACTTTTACAGAGATAACTTGAAGATCCAGAAGATGCATGTAACAGGTTCCAAGTATGAACTCAAGAAGATTAGGGAAGAAATTGATAGTTCAAGGACACATTTTGACACCAACATTGATTCAAGACTCAGCCTCACAATGTTAACAAGAATCAAGCAAAGGCTTGATACTAAGTCTACAGCCAAGGATAAAGTGGTGGCATTAGAGAAAAGAGTGACTGTCATGGAAGTTAGCATGGATCTAATTTTGAAGAATCAAGTCACTCAAACCAAACTTCTGAACAGACTCTTGGAAACCCCTCTTTTTCTCACTCATTGGAACAAGAACCAGTTGCTGATAACAAAAAGGGGGAGAAGCATGAAAAGTTAAGGAGAAAAGAGATTGAAGCTATGACCAAGACTACAGAGGATGCTATTCAAAAGACAGATCCAAAAAAGGCATTGGCTCAACAAATTGTAAAGCAATTTGATTCAATTACCAGCAAAAACAATGAGATTGATGCACAAGAGCCAATTGACATAATACCAGAAATTTTTGAGGCAGTAAAGAAAGGAGAAATAAGGGTAGATGAAAGTAACTCACAGACTGGTGAAAGAAAAGGGAAGGGTGTTTTAATAGAAGAAGAAAAGAAGAAGAATTCTGCCATGAGTGGAGGTGAGAAACTATTGAGCAAAGCAACAGTTGTTGGTGTGAAAGAAAGGGAACAACAAGAGAAGTTACAAGAAGAACTAGTTATTCAACTGCAAAGGAAATTTGATGAGGATGATAGGCTAATTAGAGAAGCCATAAGAAAAGAATGTGAAAGGAGGCCAAGAATGAAACAAAGAGCAAACAAGCCTGTAGATGAATCAAAAAATTCTGGAGTTAAAAGGAAACTTGTTGTTGATGAAAAAGTGGCTAAGGAGGAGAAGCCAAAGGAGATAAAGCTTGAAAGTCAAGCATCTGGGAATGGTCAATCCAAGGACATAGAAGTGTTCAAACCCAAACCTCAAAGTTTTGTTTTAATCAAAATTGAGGGAATGATTTCAATTAAAGGACAAAGGAAGAGGGATGTAGATCCACTTCACATAGATTATGAAGATGGGTCACATTCAATCTTCACATTTGATCAAGTTATGAAACAAGGCTATAGTGTCTTAAGGAAATATACACAATGCTCAACAGGAAATATTATCTAATTGAAGAGCTAGGAAAAGCCATCCTTGAGAAGATGAAGAAGATAAGGGACACACCTCTTTAAGAAGAAAGGGATGATAGAATCAAGATTTGGAACCCTGAAGGGATGAATGTACTTCATGAACCATTCTACATGATAATCTACAAGGACATGGAAGGCAGAGAAAAATGCATTGATACTTGTTAGTAAATAGACAAACTGCCTAATCTGGAATTGAATAATCTTGCAAGCCAACTAGACTACATGGTTGAGGATGAAAAGATTTTGAAGGGATCCCTATACATAAAGATGAAGGAAAATGAAGATAAGATGAATGAGTCTAGGGGAAGAAGAAGAAGATAGAAGATTCAGACTTAACATCAAAGTTATCAGAATTCATCTATTACTGGTATTTGATCACTCTGTCTCAAAATTAATTTTGTCAATATTGTAATTCCTGCTAAAATGAAAATGTTTAAGAGTTTTGTTATCATCAACAGAAAATTTATGCATATTTTACATATTCATAAATAGGGGGAGATTGTTAGGAATTATGAGTTTTGATGATAACATATTATTTAGAATTATAATAGGGATTTGAATTTTATTGTAACTAGTCGATGGATATTGGCTTATAAATATCCATTGACTAGGAAATCAGTTATCAGTTGAAGCTTGTTTATCAACTGATAAATTGGATTGTAACATTTGATTTATGTTTCATTATTAATTGATTGTATTATCTCGATGGATGCTATGAAGTAGTCGACTATTGTTATTGACTTCAATCTATAGCTTCACAATAGATGTGAAGAATGGATGATCAATTGTAAATATTATAGGTCAGAATTTTCACAAATGAAGCGATCAACAGATATTGAAGTCTATGGATAAAGACACTACTTGATGGATAAAGGCTATCAACGGGTAAAGGCAGTCAATTGATAAAGGACTATCAATGGATAAGGAGTCGATGGATAATCTAATTATCCTTTGATACATCAATTAATCATTGGATATCTTATCCATCGATGGATTAGCAAAAGAGAATCAACTGATAATCTTAACAGCATTTATCAGTTGATTAAGGTTTCCCAATTTAGCTAACGACTAAAGGAATGAGAACTTTGCAAAAACTGAATCAATGGAAGACAATCCTGTCAGGATTGGAAGACTTTCAAGGCAACACAGTCTTCAATGAATGGATCAAGACAAAGATATTTCCAGGACTAGACAAAGTCTAATGAAGACTGTGAAAGTAACTAATTTCTATTTTCATATAAATAGTGTAAAGTGTATTTTATAATGTTATATGTCGATAGGAAATAGAAATAGAAGAAAACTTCTATATAGTGGTTAGTAGTCTATTGTAGCAAAGTGTGAGTGAATGTAAGCATTGTAGTTAAAGAACAACATTTTTTAAGCAGCTTGGTAATTTTACCAAGATTATTTGAAAGCAAAAACATACTAGTGGAAAAACCAATCCATTAGTAATTTTTATATTGTTTATCTTGTTTTCAATATTATAAGTATTACATTTTTAGTTCAATTAGTTCTATCTTAACTATACACTTCCAAACACACTAAAATCTTGAACAAACTTAAATCCGCAAGAATTTGAATTAATTCTTAAGTTTGTATTCAACCCCCCTTCTCCAAACTTCTTGTACTCAAGGGCAAATAACAAAATGAAACCTGACATCAATGTGTTTTATTCTGGAATGTTGGACTGAATTCTCTGTAATTTTAATAGCACTAATATTGTCAAAATACATAGGAATATTTGAGAATATTAGTCCATAATCAAGTAACTGATTTCTCATCCACAAAATTTGAGCACATCAACTTCCAACTACTATGTATTCAGCCTCAGCCGTTGAGGTTGAAACTGTTTGTTATTTCTTGCGAAACCAAGATATTCACCTGTTGCCAAGAAATTAACATTGTCATGTTATGCTTTTCCTGTCCACTTTGCATCCTACATAGTCAGAGTTTGAATAACCAATTAGTGAAAAATCTGAATGTCTAGGATACCAAAGTCCAAGTGTCTGTGCAGCCTTGAGATAACTAAAAATTCTTTTTATAGCTAACAAATGTGATTCTCTTGGGTCAGCCTGAAATCTAGCAGACATGCATGTTGCAAACATTATATCTGGTCTACTTGCACTTAAATATAGTAATGATCCAATCATACCTCAAAATCTAGTGTTGTTAACTTTCTTACCCTTTGGGCCAGAGTCTAACTTAGTGGTTGTTGACATGGGAGTTTTGGCAGTTGCACGGTCTTCATATCAAACTTCTTCAATAGGTCTTTCACATATTTTGATTGATTGATAAAGATTCCATCATCATTTTGTTTGACTTGAAGTCCCAAAAAGAAGTTCAATTCTCCCATCATGCTCATTTCATAATTTGACTGCATTAATTTTCTAAATTTTTTATAGAGTTTTTCATTAGTAGAACCAAATATAATATCATCAACATAAATTTGGACAAACAAACTATCACCTTTATGTTTTCTAATAAAAATAGTTTTGTCAATGGTACCTCTAATGAATCCATTTTCAAGAAGAAATTTTGATAGAGTTTCATACGATGCTCTAGGTACTTGCTTCAATCCATATAGTGCTTTATCTAACCTGTAAACATGATCAGGAAACTTTGGATCACCAAATCCTGGTGGCTGCTCCACATAAACTTCTTCTTCCAATTTCTCATTTAAGAAGACACTTTTCACATCCATTTGATACACCTTGAATTTTGAATGGACTGCAAATGCAAGAAACATCCTGATAGCTTCCAATCTTGCTATTGGTGCAAAAGTTTCATCATAATCAATTCATTCCTCCTGAGAGTATTCTTTTGCAACTAGCCTTGCTTTATTTCTAATCACAGCCCCATTTTCATCAAGCTTGTTTCTAGACACCCATTTGGTTCCAATAGTTGATCTAACTCTTGGTCTTGGTACAAGTATCCACACTTTATTTCTCTCAAATTCATTCAATTCTTCTTGCATTGCAATGATCCAATTAGGGTCTTATAGTACTTCCTCAACTTTTTTAGGTTCATTATTTGAGAGAAAACAACTATAAAGACATTCATTTTTAGTGGTTGCTCTTGTTTGTATACAACTCTCAGGATTCCTAATTATCAAATCAAGAGTGGGATCCCTTGTCCATTTTATAGCTGGTGGAAGATTGATTCTTGAACTTGAAGTTTCCCCTAAATCATTGGCATTTCCTAAGTGAGAGTGAAATTCAAATGAAGAGGCTCCCCCTGAATTGTTTATCTCTGAGATGAATTCAGAGTTTCCTAATCCATACCATGAAGAGTTAGACTCTGAAAAACTTGATTCTGTCTGTCTAGACTCTGTCTAGGTAGATTCTGAACTGTTAGACTCTGAATTATTTGGAGTTGAATTTTCTGGCTCCCCCTCAGAGTGTGCATGATTCTGTGTTGTTTCAGGAGTTATTTGAATCTTTTCATCCTCATCATCTTCATCTATCTCAGAACTTTACAAAACTTTAAATTCCAATCTTGTAGACTCTGTTTCATCCCGCAATCCTATAATCTTTTGGTAATCAAATGCAACATAAATAGATTCCATAACAATCCTGGTTCTGAGATTAAATATTCTAAATGCCTTTGTGTTTGATGCATATCCAAAAAAAATTGCATCATCAGCCTTAGGTTCAAATTTGCTTAGATTTTCTGGATGTACCTTTAGTACAAAATACTTGCATCCAAATATGTGAAAATGCTTCACACTTGGCTTCTTGTTCTTTACCATCTCATATGGAGTCATTCCATGCAAATTAATCAATGTATAATTTTGAGTGAAACATGTTGTACTTACTGCCTCAGCCCAAAAATATACTGGTAATTTAGACTCTGCCAACATTGTTCTGGTAGTTTCTATGAGTGTTCTATTATTTCTCTCCACAACTCTCTTTTGTTGGGGTGTTCATGGTGCAGAAAATTGTTAAGAAATTCTCTTTGATGCACAGTATTCCTCTATGGTTGCATTCTTGAATTCAGTACCATTTTCACTTCTTAGAACTCTAATTGTTTTCTTTGATTTTTTCCCAGAAAAGTGATATGGTCTACTATGTGTTGTGAAGCTTCATCCTTTGAATGTAGAAAGAAAACCCATATGAATCTTGTAAAATCATCTACAATGACAAGAGCATATTTCTTTTTGTTAATTAACATCACATTTACTAGACCAAATAAATTAAGATGTAATAAATAAAAGGGTTCAGAAATTGTATTTATTGTCTTGCTCTTGAATGATGTTTTCTTTTACTTTCCAAGTTGACATGCTTTACAAAGTCCATCTTGCACAAAATCAACATGTGGTAATCCTCTCATAAGTTTCTGTTTAACCAACTTATTGAGTGTTTTGAAGTTGATGTGTGGCAGTTTCTTGTGCCATTTCCAGCTTTCTTCAATTGAGCCCTAGATAAATAAACATGTGACTTCATTGTAAATATAATCCTCCAAGCTGGCTTTATATATGTTACCATGTCTGTGCCCTTTGAAGACCAAAATGCCTGTTTCTTTGTGAGTTACAAGACACTCTTTGTTGTCAAAGCCAGTATGGTAACCTTTATCTTCAAGTTGACTGATGTTTATTAGGTTGTGTTTTAAGCCATCAACTAGAGCTACTTCTTCAATGATGACATTTCCAAGTACAATCTTGCCATATCCCAGTGTTTGTCATTTGTTGCCATCTCCAAAGGATACTTCTGGGCCAACCATCTCCACAAAGTCTATCAGCAGGGATTTCTTTCCATTCATGTGTCCTGATCATCCACTGTCCAGGATTAGGGTTACTTTCTTTTTCTAGTTCCCTGCATACATAAAACAACTAGTTAGATATTTTGGGGATCCAAACAGTTTTGATCTTTTTCTACTAATTTTGGGTGAAACAGGTTTAGAGTTCTTCACTTTTTTTTACCTATCTCCTTTGTTGCTTTAGACTCTGGTGGAGTCTTGACAGTGTCATACCAATTTTATCAATTGAAGATTTTAGCTCATAAAAGTTATAATACAAATCATGATAGTCTCTACACATATAAATAGAATGAAATATGCTACCACAGTGATAACAAGGCTTCTGTGGAATGTAGTGACTTTTCAGAGTCTGTGAAGGAATAGACTCTGATTTCTTCTCAATTTTTGCTTTGTAGTCTAGAGCTAAATGGTTATGGTTGCCACGTCTATAATACTTCTTTATAGGAGCATTAAGATCCTTTTGATACTTATTGGCCTTGTTAATGCCTTACTTACCATTCATGTTCCTCCTAGTTTTGGTAGACTCTGATAAGTTCTCTAGCCTTTCTTTTAACTTAGACAGAAAAGTACCCTATGTTAATGTTTTTCTTAGTCTTATTTACTCATGTTTCATCTGTCTTTTTATCAACAAGGGGGGAACATTGACGAATGAGTTTGTGGTTTCTTTAGGTATAAATCATTCTTTAATTCAGAAGTCACATACTTAATAGGGATAAAGGTACTTTTATCCTTAGTCTTATTAATTTGACTAGCTTCATCAATGTTATCACTCTCAACAATAGGTCTTTTTCCTTAACTCTTGTCATAGCCTCACTACAAGAAAATCTCAATCAGACAACACTGATTACACAACAGTTATGAAAATATCCGTTGTCCTAATTTAACAAACAACGGTGAAATTGTGTTCCTTCAAAAACTGTTGCCTGAGTTAGCACAAGACAAGCGTTATTAAGCTTATTTTCAAACTATTGTCTATATGATTTTATTCTGAGCATAACAGACAATAGTTGTTACTTATTATGTTGTGTGATAGAGTTGAACACAACAGCGTTATCACCGTTGTGAATAGAGTTCTTTCAGACAATGGTTTTGATCGTGCTGTTGTGTAATTTAGACAACAGGTTATTTAATGCATTGTCTTATTTGAACTCAAACAATGGTTTTCAAATACCATTGTAAGAAGGTACCATTATTTAAAAAACATTCCTCCTAAATTTTGAAAATTTTCAAATTAAATACTCCCTCTTAATTTATGTCTACCTTATTAGACAAGGGCATTTCTCTGCAATTCCATTGTGAGTTAACAAAGCTAACAATGGATTTTAAAGAACTAACTGTTGTGTTATAAAGTAAAATTCAGAATTTAATTTTTATTTAAAATTAGAAAAATAGTGATATTATTCTCGATCATTAGATTAAATTGCATTAAAATCCTAGCCGTTCATTTAATTTATGTCTACGTTATTAGATAACAGTTTTTGTTGTGATAATGCATTGTGAGTTAATAAAACTAACGGCGGTTTATAATTAACAAACCGTTGTCTATTTTCTGAAGAAAAATAAAAAAAATTACTGGAAATTGTTAGATCCTGCTTACACAACCAAAAACCAATCCAACCACAAAATTTGTAAACAATAAATCATCCAACCAACGGACTAGCAAACAAAAATTCCTCAATGAAAGTGACAAACCAACATACTTCCTCAAATTGGACAAGTTACACAAACCAAATACTATCACAAACTGACAAGTTAATCCTTTTATCAAAAAATACCAATCTAATTGAACTCTCATGATGCCATACAATGCTTCTAATTAATAACTAAGTGACCAAACATAACATCAGCTTGGCAGAAGAGAAGCAAATTGTTGTAACTATGTCCAGGCAAACAAGAATGTCACCAAATAATCTTGTCTAGGCAAATGAGCCAAACTGTCAATAAGTACCCCAGCTTGATTAATAATTCGGCTCAATATTCGCATTGGTCACTGAAAGAAAAATAAAAATTAGATTGAAATTGACAGAGAGATATAATATTTGACAAGAAATAAATAACAAATAAAACGATTCAAGACACAAATGTAGTTATTACCATCATGGAAGTTGAATCCATTCTTCTTCGTCACGCATATAACTAGATTTTTCCTCGTCTAGTTCGTCAACAGTGGGGAACATTGGCACGTGTAGCTCATTCTCAAGTTCTATTTCTACCGATCCATCATTTTCATCATCACATTGGTCATAATAGTTTTTTTCTGGTAATTTTAACACATGAGACCAATATTTTTCAAGAGGATCATCGATGTAGCAGACTTGCTTAACATGTTTCCCTAGCACAAAAGGATCATTTGCAAAACCTAATTTGTTTAAGTTAACCAATATATATCCCAAGTCATCTACTTTAACCCCTTTGTTCGTATCTACCCAATTACAACGAAATATAGGGATTCTAAAATTGTTATAGTCTAACTCCCATATACTTGTTATAACTCCATAGTAAGTATGTGAAGTATTTTCAACAATATTATCCTTACCAACAAGTATTAATGTATCTGCAACAACAGAAACACCACTACACTGAACTTGTCGATTATCATCACGGTCCTTGGTGCTATAAGTAACGCCATTGATTTTATAACCACTGAATGTAGGGACATTCTTGTTAGTCCCTGCTGCAATCCACCTTATCTCATCACATATGTTATTATGATCATGCAGCAATTCTGATGCAATCTGTGCAAAAATAAATTGATTTAAACTAATTATTCGATAATATTAAATATTATAATTATAATTTTATAATGTCCTACAGCTACTATATTGCAAACTCTATTTTTCATTTCTGGTGTGGAGATTGTTAGTTTTGTGTGTTTATAAACTTTCTAAATCGTTTATAAATGACGAATAAATGTTATAGTCTATATATGCCTTTATGATGTTTTTGGCGACTGAATATGGAATAAACTTATTTAAATAGTGTTTTAACCAAATAAAAATTTTACCTTTTTCCGGAACCATTCGGGGAATTTATCATTTTGTTTGTTTTTTAACCAGACTTGGTCATTTTCATGTTGATGGTGTCTTGCCATCAAAGATGCCATATGTTCACTACAAGTAAAATAAATTATTTTAATATATGGATGAAAATGCACAAAATAAGGAAATAACAAACACAACACATAAATGTCAGTAACTTACTCGAAATATGGCCTAACGTCATTGCTATTTTGCAGAAAACATAAGTGTGCTAGGTGCAAGTCCTCTTTGCTCGGCTCTATCATTGTCGCACCAGATAAGGGTCTGCTTATTGCATTTTGCTCAGATATTGCATTTTTTGGCAATCCATTGGTTGCTTCTTCAAAATTCACCAAACATTCAACAGCCTCTTCGGCAACATATGCCTCGGCAATACAGCCTTCGGGATGAGCTGGGTTTCGTACGTATCCCTTAAATGCCTTCATATATCTCTCAAAAGGATACATCCAATGTAGAAAAATTGGCCCGCAAAGCTTAACTTCTCTCACAAGATGAATTGAGAGATGGATCATGACATTGAAGAACGAAGGGGGAAAGTGTTTTTCCAATTGGCATAATGTTGTCACCAACTGAGATTGCATATTTTCCAATTTATCTACATCGATGACTTTACTGCAAATTGCCTTGAAAAAAAGGCAAAACCTTATTATTGTGCACCTGACTTCTTTTTTCAGTACTGACCGAATAGAAATTGGAAGCAAATGATGCAATATCGTATGGCAATCATGAGATTTCATTCCAACAAGCCGAAGTTTTTCCATATTTACCAGATTCTTGATATTTGAACAAAATCCATCCGGTAACTTCATTTTAAGAAAGGATAAGCAAACAGTTTTTTTTCTGCATTCAGTAAGTTCCATGATGCCAATGGTACCTTCTCATTCTTTCCAGGACTTTTAGGCATCAACTCCATTCTTATTCCCATTTCAGCCATATCAAGACGGACGGACTCCCTATCTTTTGTTTTTCCTGGAATATTTAGCAAAGTTCCGAGTAAAGCTTCACATATATTTTTCTCGATGTGCATCACATCAAGAACATGCCTAACCGACAAAAACTTCCAATACTCAAGTTGGAAGAATATAGAAACCTTCTTCCAAACGGGTCGAGCTTCACCTTTCTTCCATCGAGGTTGGCGTTGTGTCTTACCAAAGACATGGCCCCTTAGATGTTCTACTCTTTCAAGAACCTGCTCTCCAGTTAACGGAATAGGAGCAACCCCCTTCTCCACAGTGTTATCAAAAGCTGATTTTTGTCTTCTATATGGATGATGACGGGGCAGCCACCTCCGATGCCTCATAATCACTGTCTTCTGATAATGAACCAGCCTAGTAGCATTTGTGTTATCAATACAAACAGTACAAGCATTATACCCTTTAATGACATTTCCCGATAAGTTCCCTAATGCCGGATAATCACTTATTGTCCATAATAAAATGCCCCTAAGTATGAAAGACTCTTTCTTATATGCGTCGTACACTTGTTTACCGCGCCACAACTCCTGCAGATCTTCTAAAAGTGGTTGAAGGAATACGTCGATATCATTTCCCGGCTCAGTCGGGCCTGATATCAACAAGCAGAGCATAATAAACTTTCTCTTCATACAAAGCCAAGGCGGAAGGTTATACACTGATAGCAAAACAGGCCAACTTGAGTAATCAGTACGATTTCCATGAAAAGGATTGAAACCATCGGAGGATAAAGCTAACCGAAGGTTTCTACTCTCTGATGCAAAATCAGGCCACTTTTGATCGACATCCTTCCATGTTTTCGAGTCAGCCGGATGCCTCATTTTACCATCCTTTTCTCGCTCAGTGTCATGCCAAGTTATGTCCTTTGCAATTTGAGGTATATTGAACAAATTTCTGATTCTTGGTATCAACGGAAAATACCATAAAACTTTTACAGGAACTCCTTCGAGTTCCTCTCCTTTCTTATTTAATTTCCATCTAGAGGCCTTACATATGCGACAAGTAGTCTCATCTTCATCTATCTGGCCACGGTATAAGAGACAATTATTAGGACATGCGTGTATCTTTTCATACCCCATTCCTAATGCACATAAGATTTTCTTCGCTTCATTGAAGGAAGAAGGGATATTGTTACCTTCTGGAAGCAAAGACCCAATCAATAATAGGACATCAGAGAAACATGAATCAGACATACCATGCTTCACTTTTAAGTTGAATAACTTAACCATAGCCTTCATCTTAGTGTAACTCTCACATCCAGGGTAAAGAGGTTCATGCTCACCTTTCACATAGTTGTTGAAATCTGAAAAATCTGTAGAAGTATCATCGTCGTCATCGTTAGCTTCGCCCATTCTTGTGTTGGCCTGATTAATAGATTCTGAAGTGTCGGTTTCATCTAGTACAGGATCTTCTACCAAATTTGCCTCCCCGTGCCATATCCAGCGTGTATACGTTTCATCAATACCATATTGAAAAAGATGGTTTTTAACAATCTGAGCTTTCCATGATTTGCTATGTGCGCACTTTATGCATGGACAACTTATTTTTTCTACATTATACCCATTCTCAAATGCAAACATTAATAAATCGTCCACTCCATTTTTAAACTCTGTTGTTCTTCTATCAGCTGTTAACCATGATCTATCCATCTTTTAATATAAAAAAGCCTTATACATCTAAATAGAACTTCAAATCCAACGCATAATGTGTGCTTACAACCATCACCATCTGAAAAACAAAAGCAATCAAACTCAAAATAATCAATATCTAAAGTACAATGATATTTAAGCACGTGTATAATAATTTCAGAAATAATCTGTAATATCTAAAGTTTTACTATTCAGTTTTACAAGTTATGTTATCTCAACTTGTTGGGATCGAAGAGAATCATATTTACTTTATCTTATCGTGACTGAAAGCCCTTATGTTAGTAGGGGCTGAAAGCAAGAAGGGAATGTTGTTGCAACTATTTAAGGGCACACACACAATAAATTGCTAACAGAGTATACCAAAGAGTGCTAACAGAGTATATCAGCTTTATAAATTGCTTTCAAAGAATTCCCCCAAATTAATAAACTATGAGTACAAAATAATTCAACAAAATATTTAAACAGAGTATACATGAACCCTAATTCAAGTTCCACATTATATGTACAAACTAAATCATGAAAACGTATTCATCAAAATGAATGCTTAAAAAAGAATTTACCTAAAATGAAATGAAGGTCATGAATCTTTGATGCTAGAAATGAATCAGAGAGAAATGGATGAGGTCGCCGCGATGTATGAGAGACAGGTTGAGGAGAGTTAGAGAGGAGAAAGTGTGAGAGACGGGATGAGGAGAGGTAGAGAGGAGAAAGTGTGAGAGACGGGATGAGGAGAGGTAGAGAGGATAACGACCTTGCAGAGCACCTTGTAAGTTGTAAGTCTTCGTTTTCAATTAGGGTTTGCAACATTTCTGAAATGGACCCAATATTCGAACCCATAAAACTCAATTTTTTTTATAATAAATTTGAAATTTATTTTAAAATTAATATTATTTCTATCATTTTGGATTAATTATCATTTTAATTGTTTATATATATTTTAAAATGCATGAAAAATATAAAATGTACAAGAAAAAAAATAAAAAATAAGAATAAAAAACAAATCTTTTTATATTTGATTGTGATACTCGTGTGATCACATATAAAGTTTAAGACACTAATTTTATCAATATAACTAAAATTCAAAAAATAATAAATTTATTTTTAGATACATAAAACTGTTTGATATAAGGTCGATACATAAAACTGTTTAATATAAGCTCAATACGTAAAACTGTTTGATATAAGTCTGATACGTAAAATTGTTTAAGGAATAGATATCATTTAGGGGGTTTTGTTGTAGAGTTTAGGGTATCATGCACATTCTTGCTCAATACATATTCGATACATAAAACTATTTAAAATAAGTTCGATACGTAAAACTGTTTGATATTATAAGTTCGATACGTAAAACTGTTTAGGTATGGATATCTTTTAGGATTTTTAGAATTAGGGTATGGTCATGGATATCGTTTAGGGGTTTTAGATTTAGGATTAGGGTATCATGCACGTTCTTGCTTGATACATGTTCGATACATACAACTATTTGATATAATTAAGTTCAATATATACGTAAAACTATTTTATATCATTTTCAATTCACGTGTTAAAGGTTTTTTTATTCATAATAAAAATTTTGAAATCGTTATACGGAAAATTTAACATTTTTTAAATTTAATAATATAATAGACCCGTCTGAATTAAAATATTAAAATTATAAGATACGATACCCATCAAATTAAAATATTGAAATCGTAGGACATGATAAATTTTACTTCTACCGATAATATTGAATGTTATATTGACATATCTACTCGAGAAAATATTGAACTTTTCGGAAAATAAAAGTTTGATATTATCACAGAAAATGACGAAAATTACCTTTTCATAATAAGACAAAAAATGTTTTCCATAAGCATATTATCAATACGTAAAACTGTTCGATACGTAAAACTCTTTAGGTACGGATATCTTTTAGGAGTTTTAGAATTAGGGTATGGTCATGGATATCGTTTAGGGTTTTTAGATTTAGGGTATAGATATCGTTTAGGAGTTTTAGATTTAGGATTTAGGGTATAGTTTTTCAATTTTAATAATATAATAGACCGGTCCGAATAAAATATTGAAATTATAAGATACGATACCCGTCAAAATTATAGGAAGGCGATCTAGGATCACTCGTGCTTCTGTAAAAAAAAATAGTTCAATATTTTGTGAATCCTGATTAAATTATAATATATAATTTAACAATAATTAATATTGAACCAAATTAAATAATAATTTATGAATTAGTAATCTTATTAGGTCATTAATATATTTTAACTTGAACTTATTAATATTAAATTATAACTCTATTAAAATTGTAATATATTATTAACATTATAACTATTAAATATATAATTTTTAGAAATAAAAAATAGTTAAACTAATTTTTACAAACTCAAGCACTTGTGCTCTTTTTGGCGTGCGATGAATACAAACTTGATGACAGCTGTTATAGGGGAGTTTTCATATGGGAACTGAAGAACTTATGCCTTTCTTTAATTTTTCATTTCCCCCTCTAAAGAAGACGCTCATTTGATTTTTCATTTCCCCCTCTTTATCTCCCCCCTAAATTACCTTTACTCAGTTACAGTTTCTATCTCAAACATTCCCCCCATTCCCCCTCTCTGAAATTGACCGGTTATTTTCCATCAAAAAAACTCAAGCTCACACTCAAGCTTACTGGTACATACTCGATTCAAGTATTAGGTGATGTTCGTTGAGTGTAGATTCGATTATATGCTTTTCTTGGTGATGAGTTTTTGCATTCAAATTGTGGTTACTGTCTTCTCTGTGATGAGTTTTTGCATGCATGCAAATCCTATTATGAAACCATATTATGAAATCGATTTCTAATTAGGGTTTCTTGATTTTTTATTTTTCTAATTAGGGTTTTTTGATTTTTGATTTTTCTACTTAGGGTTTTTTGATTTTTGATTTTTCTAATTAGGAGTATTTCTTATTGATTATCAGTATTTGATATTTATAAGCTTGGTGATGTTTTTGACTGTAGATTCGATTATATTCATTATTTTGGTGATGTTTTTATATGCTTTTTTGGTGATGTTAGTTACTGTCTCTTCTGTGTTTCACTGTAAGTTATAGTTACTCTGTTCCTTCTCCATATGTTTTGGTTAGTATCATCTCGCTAAAGTTCTGAATTTTATTATTTTGTATTTTTATTCTTATTACAGTCACTCTTTGAAACAGTAACATGAACATGTAGTTAGTAAAAATATTTGAACATGTTGAGTTTTATTTGTGACTATTTTGTATTTTATCTTCAAGTCAAGCAGACAATATGTACTTATTTTTTTTATTGTTGTATAGATTATGGCAACCCCGAAAAAGAAAACCAAGTCAAAAAAGAAAGAGTTGAATAAGAGAAAGTCGGAGAGGACAGAGCCGAAGAAGAAAGAGTTCAAACAGACAAGGTCTTTATCCCATCCATGTACCATGAATGTGATAAAGGCTTTAAGAAAGACAAGGTCCTTAAATAACCAGACCCCCACCGTGACCCCCATTCCGTCGAGTTCTTCCCCAAAATCTATAAAGAAGAAGCCCATATCTGAAAACTTACAAAAAGAAATTTCCAAGAAAAGGAAACGAGCGAAACCTGTTGGCACGCCAAATAATACTCAAGGACTAAAACTACTTAAGCGAGGCTGTGTAACGATGCATCGAATTGTGAGACGCAAGATCACGGGGATCAAACTTACGGTGTCTTTTAATGATAAAGGAGAGGCTTTTGGTCCTGAAGCGACAGAGATGCAGTCTTATATTGGAGTTTTGGCAAGAACCAAACCGGCAATCTGGCATGATAGTTGGAAATGTGTTCCTCATGAGATTAAGACGAAGATTTGGGATTGTGTGCTAGTAAGACAAACTTAAATAATTTTATTTATTTACTTTTCTTTTATTATCTGTTCATTTTGTTATTTGCATCTCTTGACTTTACTCTTCTTGTTTATTTATGTAGATGGCTTTCATTTTACCTCTGTCGGCGAAGAAGATGGTTTTAAATTCAGCCAGTCACAAATGGAGGGAGTTCAAAAGTCGGCTGACCACATATTACGTTCTTCCTTATAGGAATCAACCTGAAGTTTTGGCCCATCCTCCTGCAGATTTTTCTTTCATAGAAAAATCACATTGGGACATATTTGTTGCTGATCGCTTGTCACCCGAGTTTCTGGTATATTCCTAGTAACCTTACTTACTTGCTAATTATCTTATAGCCTTACTGCTGCTATATTCATATACAATATTTGCCTACTAATGATCTTATAACTTTACTGGTGCTTTTTATGAAGAAATTACATGATGAACAAGTAGAAAGAAGGAAGTAGAGTTTATATCCACATCGCTTGTCTCGAAAAGGTTATGCTAACCTCGAGAATGAATGGGTGAGTAGTAATGAAACAACATGTTTATTTCTGGATATAAACTAATTTTCTAAACATGTTTATACTATTACTAAGGTGTCCATCTACGTGTAAATGTAGTCTCAATCTCATCCAGATGAAGAGGAAGTCGATCGATCGACGACCTGGGTCCTAGCAAGGATGGACAAGGATGGTAATTTTATAAATGATGGTGCTACAGAAAAAGCTAAGGAAATTGTATGTTATCAATTTGTATCTTATTTCCGGAAAAAATTCAATACATATGTACTTTTTTTTAAGTAACATATTAACTTTTTAAGTTCTTATATGAGCCTATTTTTCTTGTTGTGGATGGTGTTGATTGTGTGTTGCTTGATATGCTAGTATTGTTATTTACTTGCCCTTACATATGTTGACCTAAGAAGATATTTAGTTTTCTGCTTGTTCTTTCCATATGTGATAGTGTGTTAAAATTTTAGATTTATTGGGTCATATTTTTTAGATTTAGATTTAAAATTTTGAGTTGATTATTGATTGAGATTTCAATTGTAGAAGATATATTGTGATGATACAAATTCGACTTTATTGACTTTATTTGCTGCATGTTTGATCTTGGATTATTAGTTAGGATTTTGATTTTCAAGTTCTTATATTAGTTCTCTGTTTCATTTTTATTAGTTGAGATTATTAGTTGTTTTAAGCAGACTTGGTAATTTTCATGTTTTTATGGTACTCTTAATTTTGTAGGCAAAGTTGAAGGAGCAGGTTAAGGAAGGGAAACTAAAAGAAGAAGGTGTTAATGATGTTTTAACAATGGCTCTTGGTAAGCCTGAGCATGGAGGAAGAGTGTGTGGCCAAGGAACTCATGTGAAGCAGTCAACTTACTTTGACCTTCCAAGGCAAAAGAAAGCCAGGACAATGGATGAAAAGATACATGAAAGAGTTCAAAAGTTCATGGCAGAGGAAACTCCAAAGATTATTAAAGAGAGAGATGCTTTTTGGGCTGCTGAAATGGAAAAGCTCAGAGCAGAGATATTGATAAAAAGTGAAGAACAAGTATTGACAAAAAGTGCAGAACAAGATGGCAGTCCGAAACATGCTTCCCAACAAGCAAGTTGTCACTCTAACGGTGGAGTTAATGTGGATGTAGGTGTAAAGAATATTGATACACCTAAAATGGCAAAGAAGATTTTTCATGATCATGGGGATGGAGGTGTTCATAAGATAAAAATGATTGATAATTTATTTGTTGATTTTGGGGAGGAA
The DNA here is from genome assembly GCA_028671895.1 of Oenanthe sinensis. NCBI lineage: Eukaryota > Viridiplantae > Streptophyta > Magnoliopsida > Apiales > Apiaceae > Oenanthe > Oenanthe sinensis. The sequence continues at coordinate 28,865,932 of CM053806.1, forward strand.
CCTGAGGATGCTATGGAGTTGGCTGACGAGGATGAAAATTATAGGTTTGTTGGTGAAAAGAAGAATTCTGAGGATGTAAAAGTTAATACTTCTGGTAGTTTTGTTTGCAAATTGGCTATTGGATCGCTGAGCAACATTGTAGCTTATGCAAAGATTGATGAAGTCCTTGTGCTTGAAGGATGTGAGCAGACAATCCATGGAGTAAGACTTGATGAAAAGAATACTAGAGTGTCAATCACTCAAGTCATTCAAGGTCATGCTAAGATTCCCTTCCCTATTGGTGATGAAATTCTGACTGTGGAACAAGCCATAGGAACTTATATTGCATGGCCAAGAAACCTGATAGCAGTAGGAAACAATAGCACTTTTGATGTTTTATCAGCTCCAAAGGTTAGCCGGTTTTTCATTAGTATGTTTACTATATCTAGTATGTTTTTACTATATCAGCACCAAATATGATGTTTTTATTTGCACATGCATTTATTTCAGAAAGCCAAGACAAGGAAACAAAAGAAGTCGTATAAAGTAGTCAAAGATGTTGAACCAGAGCTTGTTGTTGAGATGGGTGTAAATTATCCATCAGCATTAAATCGTTTGTGGACATGGGCAAAGGATGCCTTGGCTGATGGACGAACAATATCTTTTGAGCTAAGCAGGGAAGCCTTTGGCACTACGAAGAACCAAGTCATTTTTTTATCAGATATACATGCAGTGTGCTCTGAAGGTGAAATGGCAGGGTCTATTATTTGCCTTTTTATTCAGTAAGTTTCTCTGGTTTAAACTTTTTTATTTTTCGTACATAGTACTCCCGCAATCAAACTGAGAATCTTTTCTCACCACTAGTTAATTTTATATGTAGCTTCTTAAATGAACGTGTGAAAAAGCATAAGATGACCAACATGATAAGCTTCATAGATCCCAGCATGATTGGTGCCGTTGGATGTGGCAATGCAGGGCAGAGGTCGCGTGCACTTGCTGCAAGATTTAAGAATGCTAAGAAAGGGCAATACTTTCTCATGCCTTATAATGATGTGTAAGTGTTTATATGATTCATCTGTCAATTGGGAGTTGTGACTATGTTATTTGTAATATGGTATCAATTGGGAGTTGATAAACTTATTAAGATTGTCATCCACCCATTTTTTAAGATGATCATTTACGAGAATTTAAGTTTCAATTTTAAATAGATGGCACTCTGGATGTGTCACAATTTAGAATATTTTTCTGACTTGCTGATTTGGGTTGATTTTATTTTAATATTAATATGATTTTTTGATGATATTTGAGTTGGTAGCACCACAATAATTAGTAATTCATGCTTTAATTGTAAAGTTACATTATCGTTCATGTTTGTGTAGGAACCACTGGACTTTGACTGTTGCAAATCCTGAGACAGAAATTATCTACTACATGGACCCCCTCAAACGTCGAATTGCAAATGGAGAATGGGTGGATGTTGTCGACAAGTAAGTCTAGCATCTAAAGTTTGTGTATTGAGTCTTCATCCTTGATAGGCTAAATTTTTTATTGGTTTCATTAATTGTACGTTGATAAATTTTTGTTTGCAGTGCCATTAAAATGTACAAGGAGGATCTGAACATGGTTGCAAGGAAAAAAATCTTATGGGAGAATATGGCGGTATTAATTCATTCTCATATTTTTTTTGGTCATCTAAGAGCTAGAAAATGCCTAAAATAGTACAAAAATTAGGGTCACGTGTCCAAAATTTATCATATGAGTTCTACATTCGTTTCCTGTTCAAAAGAGGTCTGCAGATGCATATATGTTTTACTCTTGATTAAAATTGTGCTATATTAGCCAATCACATGTCATCTAAGGAGATTGTAATTAAATTTTTGTTTGGTATATCAGGGAGTTCCAGTGCAGACGGGGAACAAGGACTGTGGCATATTTGTGATGCGGTACATGAAGGAAATCGTTGAGGACAAAGAACTTGAGTTTGCTGCTAAGGTTAAAATTTCAGTTTCTTTAACTACTAGCTCATACACGAGTAAAACATGTGACTTACAAAAAACTTTTGGTCATTTTTCAGTGGATGCGCAGGTCGAATCTGGTTTATACTGATTCTGACATTAACGAGGTCCGGACTGATTTTGCGAAATACTTTATGAAACGCCATGCATGTTAGGTTCTGCAGTTGGGTTCTTTTTTTTTTTCTGAACTAGTAGTAAAGTGGAAGTTTTATTTATGTAGTTGGTGATGGTAATCTCAACTTGTGATTATGTTTGGTGTTTAGTTTTTGAACTACCGCAGACTTGTTTAGGTGGATTGATATCTATTTACTTGTTTGTGTTTTTGGTGGATTGGTAAATTGGTATGTTTCGGATTGATGGATTTAATTTTATGGTGAATTTATGGTAAATTGGTGGATTTGTGTTTTCTGGCGAATCATTAGTTGATGGAATTTAGTTTTAAGTTTTTGTAGTTTATGCTGCTGGGTAGTTTGAAAGGTGAATTTAGTATACAAAAATTTTACACTCCAACATATAATGGTGTTTTAAACAAAAAAAAACTATTATACCAAACAAGTCAGACAATGGTATACCATTGTTATAACAGTTGACTGAAGGCAGATAAACAAATTTGTAAAGCTTGAAAACCATTGTGTCTAAAATATTACCACAACTAGATATTTTTATAAAGTGTTGTCTGAAAACCTGAGCTATAATGCGAGTTAAACATAAAATATGGTCTAAAGAGCTTTCGGATAACAGTTAACCACAACTCAATTGTGCAACTGTTGTCTAACCCAAACTAAGATAAATTTTTTTCTATAAAACTGTTGTGGTTAGGATTTTAGACAACACGGCATTGTAATAATCATTGTTTGAATAAGACATATACATGAAGTTCGGAAACAGTTAGAACTCTTGCTTGACAGATATTACTCGTTGTCTCTTAGTGGTAAAACTGTTACATTTTTCTTTTTCCAACAATTGTTCATAATAATAGAACCGTTGTGTCTTCTACATTAAAATAAGCATGTTGAACCGTTGTCTATTACTCGTAAAACTATTGTGTTTTTATTTTTCCAACAATTGTTCATAATGATAGGAACTGTTGTCTATTCTATATTATAACAAACCTGTTGAACGGTTGTGTTTCTTTCTTCATATAACAGTTTAAACAAGCGTTGTTTGATCGCAATCACACGGCACCTCAATAGACTACGGAAAATTGAGATGCCAGACAACGGTGCAAAAGCGTTGTATGCTTCTGTTTTTCTTGTAGTGCCTAGACCAGCAGTTTGACACACATGTTGATTATTGAGAATTTCCTGAACTTTTCTTCCAGAGTCTGTCCAGACTCTGAACTTAAGTCTCTCTTCCTCTAGTTCTTTCTTAACATAGTCAAAGGCTTTCAAAATTTCAGTGTAGTTGTGACTATATTTCTCAGAATCCTTCTTGTATTATTCCATTAATTTTAACTCAGACTCTAAATGATCATTCTTATTTGTCAAGGTTAAATTTTCTTCTCTTAACCTTTCACTTTCACTAGTGAGAGATCTACAATTTATCATTATTTTATTAACCTCACTTTGCATAATTTGTATACCATCAAAGTCTAAATTAAGTAAGGATTCGGGAGTGAAAATTGATACCTGAGTTTTAGGAGATGAGGGTTCTTTAGGAGATTATGATTTTCTTGAGGAGGATGCGATCAATGCTAAATTTTCATAATCAATTTCATCCTTTGAGCTTGAATCTACTCAATCCTTTCCTGTGGATAAAAGTGCTTTCCCTTTTCCTTGACTTTTTAACTTTCTGCATTCACTAGCAAAGTGCCCCAATATTCCACAGTTGAAACACTTGACCTTTTCTTTGTCAAGTTTGATTATAGTGCGCTTGCTCTTCTCAACCTTCTCATCTTCCTTCTTGAATGATGACCTCTTGCTAAATTTGTCAGTTCTTTTGTTAAATTTCATTCTTTTGAATTTTTTTACAAATATAGCCATCATTTGACTTAGATCCATCTTTTCATCAGAGTCAGAGTCTATGTCAATAGACTCTGACTCCTCAACAACTTTACCCTTCTTCCTTGAATCCTTGATTCTAGCTTCTATGGGTTGTTCCTGTTGTTCTTTCTCACACTCCATTAAGAGTGCCACATATTTTATCTTTACACATTTCTTTTTCTTCCTCTGTTGCATCTCTAAATCATATGTCTTGAGTCTGCCATTCAATTCTTCTAGAGTTATGTCATCTAAATCTCTACCTTCCTTTATGGCTGTTGTTTTATTGTCCCACTCTTCAGGAAGTGCTCTCAGAAACTTGATGTTTGTATCTTCAGAATCATAAACCTTACCAAGCATAGCCATCTCATTCAAGAGTTTTATAAACCTATCATACATCTCAATAATAGATTCTCTAGATTTAGTTTCGAAATACTCATACTCCTGAATTAGCAAAAACTTAGAATTCTTCTTGACATCTTTAGTCCCTTGACAGTGCACTTCAAGTTTTATCCACATCTCCTTAGTAGTTTTGCATGATATAACACAGTTTGTAAGAACAGAATCCAAACTGTTAAAGAGAATGTTTTTGATCTTTGCCACTTTAAGGACATTCTCCTTGTCCTCTCTTGTCCATTCAGCCTTGGCTTTTCAATGAAGTCTTCTTCAGTTAATTTACCTTCATCAATGATTTGAGGCACAAGTTTTCAGGTCACATAGGGTCCTTCATGAATTCTTTCAAGATAGTCAGGGTCTGTAGCCTCCATATGGTGCAGCATCTTAACCTTCTAGTGGGTGTAATCATTTCTCTTAAACATAGGAATCTTAGAATTTCCATCTTTATTTCCATACATCTTTTATCGATTTTAAACGTTAAGCTCTGATACCAATTGTTTTCCCAGTTGCACAAGTAGAAGGGGGGTTTAATACTTGTGTGTTTTTTGTGCCTGATTAAAATCTACTCAGTATGAATTAAAGACTTAATTACAGAACAAAGATTAAACACAAAGATATGAATGAAAACTGTTTATATTATTGATGTGTAAATACAAACTCTCCTAAGGTGTACACAAACCCTATCAACTTCTCTGTGTTTCTCCCAGCAACTCTATCTATCTCTATGCTCTCAAAAACTTTTAATTATTTCAACACTCTTCAATTAGGTTACATAGAGTGTTTATATAGAGAGCTGCCTATCAACTAATAATAGTAAAATAAATTACAATAGGAATATAATTTTTAATCGTTAGTAGACAGTTTCCTTCTGTAAATCTCCTTCCTTCCCATACCATATCTGCAATATTTTTGGATTTATCTTCGAAGACTTCCCTTTTCTGTAATCATCTTCAAAATTTAGCTTTGACTTTATAGACTCTGAAATCTTCAGACTCTGCCAGACTATAGACTCTGATCATTTGTAGATTCTGACAAATTGTAGACTCCGATAGTCTATAGACTCTTATCACCTCCCAGACTCTGATCTTCATCTAGACTTTGATTTCACTTTCAACAAAAAAAATTCTAAGTACAAGAATGTTGACTAACTAGACTCTGATTATAAAATTTCAGAGACTAGAAAGACTTATTATAAATAAGCTATATTAAATCATGTTCTAGTATTTTGTACATCATCAAATGAATATATTCTTAACATAGTTTTACCCTGGCTCACCTTGATGTCTTCTTTTAATTTCCCCATGGCCTCTTCATAGGCATGATCAGACTCTTTTTCATTAGGAAATAAGAATTCCTCGTCAAAGGCAGTTTCTTTCTCAGCTCTGTAGTGGTCAAGATTGAAAGTGTCATCTTGAGCACTATCATCGATGAATTGATCTTCAAGAAAGTATTAGACTTCTGGAACATATGATTCAATCTGATCTTCAGAATACAGTTTGGCTTTTCCTTTTTCTTTATCTTTAATAGCCCCTTCTTCTTTAGCTAATTTTACTCTATCCTTTTCTTTGTTTTCTTTTTCCCTAAGAGTTGAGGGATCCTTTATAGATTTTGAAGCTTCAAAAGATTTGACAATTTTTTCCATGGTCAGATGGACCTGCTTCATTTCTTCATTTAGATGTACCATCCCTTCATCTAGCTTGTTGAATCGTTTTGAGAAGATTTCTTCATTTCCTATTATTCTCTGTGTCAAGCTCTTCTCTACATCATCAATTCTCTCATTTATAGTGGCAATCTCCTTCATATCTTCAGCAATTAAACTTTGCACATTTTGGATATCTTGGGTTTTGAGGAGAATGGTTGGCTTGACATTTTCAACATCTTCTCGCACGATTGCTAGCTATTCTGTTACAAAGGAAGACTGGGATTTTGATTGTGCTTTTTCCTTTTCTAACTCAGCTTGAACAACCTGCATCTATTTCTGGAGAGCTTCCAATTTTTACAATAGTTCACTGTGTGTGTGTGTGCACTCACCCCGCTTGCACTCTTGTTTATTTGACTATTTCTACGTACATGTGTTTCGCTAGGTATTTGCCTCACTTCACACGTGTTTTGCTCTATTCCAAAATCCTTTATTGTACTTGCATATACTATTATAGCTTTTGAAGAGTCTAAATGCTCTTCTGATGCTTGTGAAGGCATGTTCTCAATAAGTTTAACTTGAAGTGGTTATGCTACTGACGTAGTTACTCCATGAATGGAGTCCCAACTCTCTCTAAAGAGTGGTTGCCTCTGAAATCCTCTAGTGGATAAGAGAAATTCCTCTGAAGGTACTGGATGTAAGAAATCCAGGGGGTTCACCACCTTAGACAATGTAGTGAGTAGCTCGTTAGAGTCTGTGGTGCCCCTCAACACCTGCAATGGCAACTGATGTTGCACTGCATCAAAAATATCTTGGTCCACTGTAAATGTGGCATCTAACAGGTTTGTATCAAAAACATTTTCTTCATTTTCTGTTCCCTCATTTGATTGTGTTTCTGTATGTAGAGGTCCTTCTAGTGTGAGTGGTAGCAGTGTTCGTGACTCTTGACAGGGCGCGGCCAGATGATAAATTTCAATAGAATCACCAGGTTGATCAAGTGAGTCCAGAGACTGTTGTATTTCCATTTCAAAGTCCATAACCCAATGAGAGGATAAGGATGGGTCCGTAGTTGTTCAGGTTCATTATCATGATCTTTTTTATGGTGGAGACAGATCTGTGAGTTCAGTCACTGTATGGAAATGACCTCTTCCGCTTACTTTTCTTTCAGGTTTCTTCCTTTTTCCGATTAGACTCAGTGATGTTGAAGAAGAAGAAACTATTTGGGGCTCTACCTCAGTTGGGGTTTGAACTTGTATGTTTTCAGGTTCATAGCCAAGATCCTGAAGTGTAAGACCATAATCATAGTCTGCCACATATATATTTAAAGGTGTACTAAATATATTTATAGGTAGGAAAATAGAAGTTAAGGCGTGAGATATTACCTAATGTTTCTGAACTTTATGTTCTGCTTGTTGAACAGCTTCAAGTAGTAGCTGCGTAAAATGTTGAATTTTCACTTGCACTTGTTCTGGCTCTTGCTGATGCAGTTGAGCCTGTGCATTATTGGCTATTCGATTATGAATATTTGTTATGTATTCAGTTGTTTCAATGGCCACCCCTTCAAATTTGTTCTTGTTGTTGAGCCTGGTGAAAAAATTCTTTTGAGTTGTTGGGATTACTTCCACTGGGCTGTTTGCAAATCTAGCTTTGTCCTCCTCTGAAAGTACATTATTCATCAGCAGTATCAGAAACCTTTGAAAAAAATAAGCTACTTTCTGAACAACATCCAATCTTTTGCTCTCATCACTACCTATCTTCCTTATGATCTCTGTCAGAATCAGCTTTCCAAAATTGATTCTTCGGTTGCGGGCCACAGATTATCTAATTACTTGAAGAAGAGTTGAAATGTTGGGGAAGTTTCTCTTCATGGTAGGTGTAAAGACTTTAGTTAAAGTGTCGAAGAAGAAGGTTATGTCTTCAACTGTGGGTTAGATCTCAAAATTTTCTGTCGGGAACCCTAAGACTCTGTTTACGTCAATTTCATCTATAAATTGCAGTGGTGTTGAGTATACGGTTTTGAGAGGTTCATTTTGCAGTGGTGTGTTCAGGGTAATAGCAATCCTTACTAACTAGTGATCGTTCATAAAACGGATCCAGGGCCTAAATCTAGCCTCTTTGCAATTTACAAGATCAAAATACCCAATAAAATTTGTCTTGGCAATTACAAACATTGCCGTCATTTTTAATTTCTAGTTAGGATTCTAGAAAATTTAAATATATCAAATATTACTAATCGAATTTTCACACCAAAAATCGACTAACTACCCTTAAACTTAAAATTCAAAATAAATCCTCATTTTGATTTTAAACACCCGACTATAGTTCAAATCAGTCCTTTTGATTCAAATCAGCAACCAAAACCAGTTCTAAATACCAAGTCAAAAATTAGTTCAGTTTTAAAAAAATGGGCAGTATAACGGCTGTAATCGAACGATTATTAGCACACTAGCAAGCAAAAAGCTTGTAAACACCAGATAGCAACTGATTTCCAGTTGAAGAGAGCACTAACTCGAAAGGTTTTTGAAGAGTTCTTAGATAGTCTTTCTCAGATATGTATTGTGTGTGTATATATGCGAGTGTGTGCAATAAACGACTGATAGTAAGACTTTTTAAAAACAAATATCAAACAAAATAAAACAAAAATTGGGTCAGTAAGACTTTTTCAAAACACCTCGTAAGACTTTTAAAAAGTCTTGCCGAGTTTTTATAAAAACTCTTACTGAGTTTATTAAACGAATAAGACTTTTGCTCGGTAAGACTTTTGGAAAGTCTTGCCGAGTTATATTATAAATAATAAAACTTTTGTGAAAATAATTTAAAACACACCTCAATAAGACTTTTGAAAGGTCTTGCCGAGTTTTTAAAAAAAGACTTGTTAAAAATAATAAAACAAAAGTCTTTATGCATTTTTTTTAATAAAATAAAATATAAATAGGAATATATTTTCATAAACGTAAATAAATACATATAAATATTATTAATTGTTCTACAATTCCAAATAAAATAAAGGAAATTTTATTCGAAATTTGGATTAATTAGTAATAATAGAATAACTAAATATTTACATACTTTAAATAATTTACAAACATTTAAATTATTAAGGACATATAATAATTATTTATATTATTAATTGTTCTAATTAATTTATAAATTAAATTAATTCAACCTTGAATTAATTTAATGAATAAATTAATTAAATAATTAATAGCATAATTATTATTAATGTGCAATAATAATTAGAAAAATATATTACAATATATATATAATACTTACAAAATGCTTAAAATAAATATGTGTACTTATGCTATAAATGAAATAATTATCTATTAAGAGTATTAAAATATTCTCAAGATAATTTTTCAAATATTCATAAACCCTAGGATTCTGTTGATTCGAACTACATAAATTCTTTAAATATTAACATTTAATATTTATGATTTCAAATCGACTCCTAGCAACAAAATATTAGTACTTATTTAATATCTCTAGTTCACTAACCAACTTAGAGAAAGTGGATTCATCAAGTGGTTTTATGAAAATGTCGACTATTTGATCTTCTGTGGGTACAAAATTTAACACCAGAGTTCCGTTCATAACATGCTCTATGATGAAATGATACCTTATGTCAATGTGCTTGGTTCGAGAGTGTTGTACATCATTGTTGGAGATGGCTATTGCACTTGTGTTATCGCATAAAATTAGAATTTTGTTCAACGCAATTTCATAGTCATTTAGCTGATTCCTTATCCACAAGATCTGAGCACAACAGCTACCTCCCGCAATGTATTCTGTTTCGGCTGTCGAGGTAGATACTGAGTGTTGTTTCTTGCTGTACCAGGAGATCAACTGTCGTCCTAGAAATTGAAAGCTTCCAGAAGTACTTTTCATGTCCATTCTGATAATCTGAATCTTTATAGCCTATTAGATCAAAACTTGTATTTAAGGTACCGAATTCTAAGATTTGGTGTACCTTTCAGATATCTAAAAATTTATTTAACAGATATAAGATGAGATTTTGTATGATCAGATTGAAACCTTTCACATAAGCATGTTGCAAATATTATATCAGGTCTACTACCAATTAGATATAATAATGAGCCTATCATACCTCTGTAGCTTGTGATGTCAACCTTCTTACTAGTTTCATCCTTGTCAAGATTGGTGGTTGTTGGCAAAGGGGTTTTTGCTAGTGAGGAGTCTTCTAGATTGTATTTTCTTAGAAGATTCCCTATGTACTTTGATTGACAAATAAAAATCCCATCTTCCTGTTGATTTACTTGCAATCTTTTCATACCTACTCTGCATTAACTTAGCAAATCTTTTGCACAAGTTTTCGTTAGTAGAACGAAATAGAATATCGTCAGCATAAACTTGAACAAATATCATATCTTTATTATGCATTTTATAAAAGAGAGTTTTATCTATGACACATCTAATAAAACTATTTTCAAGTAAAAAATCAGAGAGAGTGTCATACCATTTCCTCGGTGCTTGTTTGAGTCCATCGAGGGCTTTGAATAGAAAATATAAAAAATCAGCAAACTCTGGATTTTCAAAGCCAGAGGATGTTCCATATATACTTCTTCTTCTAACTCTCTATTCAGAAATGTACTCTTCACATCCATTTGATAAACTTTAAAATTGGAGTGTGCTGTGAATGCTAGAAATATCCTGATGACTTCAATCTTGCAACTGGTGCGTAGGTATGGTCATAATCAATTCCCTCTTCCTAAGAGTAACCCTTTGCCACAAGTCTAGCCTTGTTCCTCGTAACAATACCCTCACCGTCTAACTTGTTCCTCTATACCCATTTGATGTCAATCACAGATCTGTCTTTTCGAACAATAACATCATCCACCTTGACTTCACTTACATTTCTATAAACATTCTTAACAACTTTCTATTTAGACTTAGGAATATATGTTTCCTTCTTGACAAGTGAGAGAATCACATTCTTAAATTTTATAAATTTATTATTGATGTGTTGTCTAGGTGTCATGTTATCTTTACTAGCAATCATGCATTTGAAATATGCAAACATAGCATTAAAAGCACATAATGTACAATTTATAACACTACAAGATTTATGGCATACATCAATAACAAGAATATTATTAAAAGCAGTAGGTGTCTTAACAGTTTCTACTTCAATTTTATCAACAATTTTAAAGTTTTCAGTAGAATGATATATGTTGTTACTATCCCTAGTATTGACAAACCTATTAGGTCTATTCAATTTGTTCTTTAAGTCTTTAGCACCTATACCAGGATTGGGGGAATCAGAAGTTTCCACAACTTTCACTGGTGTCTTGGGTGCCCTTATCTCTTCTTGGACATTAAATCCTTGTATGTCCCTAATTTCTTCCTCTTTTTTCTTTTCTTCCTTGAGGTCTTTTAACTTCATTTCATAAGAAATTAATATAGAGCTCTCAAGAATTGGTTCTGCTATAGGGGTTATGAAAAGAGGTTTAGGTGTGTCCTTAACAACATGTGGTATACCCCTTTCTTCAGCACTTTTTCTGAACGGGGTGATGTTACTTGCCTTTCCTACCAATTGATTGTACTCAAAGCCTATTCCAACTTTTCATTTTATCTCCTGTTAGTGAATTAAGACTTTTACAATATAAGAGGAATTCTTATAGGCTAGACACTTCTTTTGTTCTCCCATTATATGATTTCTGAGATAGGCTTCAACCTTAACATAACAGCTGACACTATTGACTTGAAAAGCTAAGTCCTCAGTCAACTTGTCATTTCTGGTTTTTAACAATTTTAAAACATCATTCTCATCAGTTAAAACTTAATTTTTGAGAATTAGTTTATTAACTTTATCTCTTGTATCATTTAGTTCCTTACCTAACAATTTAAACATTTTAGTGCAAGAGGGATTTACATCTATTCCACCTTGTCGAGTGGGAGACAGTGATTCTCCGAATGAAGCCATAAGAGCAAGATTTCCCAGCTCTTCCTCATCATCGTTGTCTGAGTCATCCCATCTTTTGCCCTCTGCTAGATAAGACTTGCATTGATTCTTTTTCACAAGTGCATCATACTTTTCCTTGAGCTCTTTATAAGACTCTCTCTTCTTTCCTTGCTTCAACTTTTCGCATTCAGTTGCAAAGTGACCTAGCTCATTGCAGTTGAAGCAACGAAACTTGCTTCTATCAACTAAGCCGGTCTTGTAGCTGCTTCTTGATACAGTTGTGGAAGAACCTCCTCTTTGGAATCTTCTAAAATTAGGTTTAACTTTATAGGAGGTATTCCTTTGAAATCTCATATTGCCAAACCTCCTGGCAACCATAGCTAGAGATTTATCTTCTACGTGATCCATTTTTTCCGAAGAGTAGAATTCACCATCTTTTTGTTTATCTAAAGTAAGTCCAAATTCTGGAACCACATACTCTATTGAATTATTTGAAGGTACAACAACCTTCACTTCCATCTTCTCTGGTGCTTCCACTATCAGTTCTTTGGAGGAACTCAGAACCTTAACTCTGCCATATGTTTCTCTTATCCGGATCTTCTCCAATTCATAGGTCTTCAGAACTCTGTAGAGTCTTTCTAGGGTTACCTCTTTCATGTCCCTAGTATTAATAATTGTGCCCTAGAGACAATACTTTTATAATTTAAGGAAAATATTTATTATTAAGAATTATGTTTTATTGACTATTATTTATTTATTATATTTTATTTTCTGCATAATAAATTGAAAGCATAATAAATGTCCTTGGAATTTTGATACGTATTATATATCTTTAAGTATGTGACTTAAAAATGAGATTATATGAATAGTATCTTATTCTTAAAATTCCCTAGTCAAGTATTATTATTCAAGGACAATAATAGTGCTCAAAGACTAGTATGTTTGTTGACAGATGACCACATCTCATTGGTCAAAGGTATGGTGATAATAAAGTTAATAACATAAGTGCATATCTCAATGCATGTCACTGGAATGACCCGTTGTGAGATTCTACATATTAAATAAGTGTCATAAGTAATTCTCACAATGACAATGGTGTAATGATTATTAGACCTGAAATCATTATATTTTTATACGAGAATTAATATACTTTGATTACATTAAAAGTTACCTTTGACCGGGCGATGATAAAAGTGGATATTGGGTACATTATGAATCGTATGAGAAATATGAATGATCTAGATGAGATTTAATCCTCCTAATTTTAAGAGTGATATTATTGGCCTCTTGCTTGAGTGAGACTATAAAATGCACGGCCGTACTCAAATATTGATTTAATTTTAATAGTCTACTCATCGTTCAAGAAAAATAAAGATTAAATTATGAAGAGGATGACACGACACGCGCCTTGAGTTTAATCTATAAGATCAATATTAGAGGGATTATATTACATTATACATTATTCACAAAAGGCTCAATCGACTCACCAATTTAATTATTATTACTTGGGTAGCAATGATGTATTACTAGATGCAACCCATTGTTTATAATTTTGTTATTGGATAATAAAATTATTGCCAACGTAATAATAACCTAAAGGGTCACACACAAAGAACACTTGAAGGAGAATTAATAGTAATTCAAATTTATTTTGCATATTAATTAAGTTGGACTTTATTAATAAAATTAGAAATTTGAAATAATTTATAATTCAAATTATATTTTAGTATTAATTAAGTTTCACTTAATTAGTTATTTAAATTAAAATTTGAATTTTAAATAAATTAATTAAATATAAGGCCCAATCAGATGATGGGATAAAATGGCTTGTTTATTTCCTCTGTAAATACATCTCTTTCTCTAGGAGTTAACCTAATTCATTTTTGAGAAAACCTTAGCCGCATAGAGAGAGATATAGAGGTTGAGAGAAATAGCTTGGGTGCTAGTACATCCTTCCTCTTTTGAAGATAAAGTGTTCGTGTGGATACCGTTAGAGCGTAGATAGCGAGAGCGGGATACGTGATAATCGTAGGAGCTTTAGACCTCCATAATCTCTATCTTCAATTCGTTAAAGCTCCAAAAGATAATACATGATGATCTCTATCTTTGTGTGTGACCCTTTAGGTTATTATTACGTTGACAATAATTTTAATATCCAATATTAAAATTATAAACAATGAGCGGCATCTAGTAATACAACATTGCTACCCAAGTAACAATAATAATTCGTGATTCAATTAAACCTTTCGTGAATAATGTTCCATTTAATATAATCTCTTTAACCTTATATCAGAGATTAAACTCGAGGCATGTATAGTGTCATCCTCTTCAACGTTTAATCTTGGTTTTCTTGATCAATAAGTAGACTATTTAAACAAATCAATATTTGAGTATGGCTATGCATTTCATAGTCTCACTCAATCAAGAGGCCAATAATATCACTCATAGAATTGGAGGGTTAAATCATATATCTATCATTCATATTCCTTATACGATTCATAGAATACCTAATGTCCACCTTTATCATTACCCGGTTAAAGGTAACTTTGAGTGTAATCAAAGTATATTAATTCTTGTATAGAAATATAATGATTTCAAGTCAAAGGATTATTACATCATTATCACTATGAGATTTCTTATGACACTTATTAACAAATAGAATCTCATGGCGGGTCTTTCCAGTGTCTTGTATTGATACATACACTTATGTTCTTGACTTTAGTATCACCATACCTATGACTAATGAGATATGGTCATCTGTCATCGAACATACTAGTCTTATTGCATTATTATTGTCCTTAAATAATAATACTTGACTAGGAAATTTTAGGAATAAAATGCTATTCATATAATCTCATTTTTAAGTCACATACTTAAGGACATATATTACGTATTAATATTCCAAGGACATTTATTATTGGTACAATTTATGACGCAGTAAATAAAGATATAATAAATATTAATTAAATAATCACATAACATAATTATTTTCAATAAAACATTAAAAGTATTGTCTCTAGGACACCAATACTAACAATCTCCCACTTGTACTAGAGCCAATCTCTCATGTATCTAATACCCATGAAACTAATATGACCTTCGTGCTTCTGCTGCGACAAAGCCTTGGTCAGTGGATCTGCAATGTTATCATTTGTATGCACTTTACATATATGTATATCCCCTCGATTATTAATATCTCGAAGGAGATGATATTGTCTGGGTATATGCTTTGTTCGGGAATGAGACCTTGGTTCCTTAGCCTGCAAAATGGATCCATTATTATTACAGTATAAATCTATCGGATCTACGACTAAAGGAACCACACCAAGACCTAGAATAAATTTCCGAATCCAAACAGCGTCCTTGGTTGCTTCACAGGCAGCAATATACTCAGCCTCCATTATAGAATCGGCAACCGTCTCTTGCTTTGAACTTTTCCAGCTTACAGCACCTCTATTTAGACAAAACACAAACCCAGACTGAGAAATCGAATCATCCATGTCTGTTTGGAAACTAGCGTCAGTGTAACCTTTTACAATCAGTTTATCTTCTCCTCCATATACCAAGAATTAATCTTTAGTCCTCTTCAAGTACTTAAGAATATTCTTGACTGCTGTCCAGTGACCTTCACCTGGATTAGGCTGGTATCTACTCGTCAAGTTCAAAGCATACGAGACATCAGGATGAGTACATATCATTGCATACATTGTGGAACCAATTGTTGAAGCATATGAAACTTTACTCATACGGTCATTATCATCCAATGATTTAGGACTGTTATCTTTTGAGATCAATATCCCTTGAGACATAGGGACAAATCCCTTTTTAGCATTTTACATCCCAAATTGATGCAAAACTTTATCAATGTATGTACTCTGACTTAGACCGATCATTCTTCTTGATCTATCTCTATAGATCTTGATACCTAAAATATAGGTCGCTTCGCCTAAGTCTTTCATTGGGAAATTTTTACTCAACCAAGTCTTAACAGCCTGTAAAGAAGGAATGTCATTCCTTATTATTAATATATCATCAACATATAATACTAGGAATGCCACATTGGTTCCACTTACCTTCTTGTAAACACATGGTTCATCTTCATTTTGAATAAACCCAAATATTTGATAGTTTCATCAAAATGAATGTTCCATCTCCATGAGGCTTGTTTCAATCCATAAATGGATCGACGCAACTTACATACCTTCTCAGCATTCTTTGGATCAACAAAACCTTCAGGCTGTGTCATATACACATCCACATCTTCTTCAAGGTTCCCATTTAAGAAAGCAGTGTTGACATCCATTTGCCAGATTTCATAGTCATAGTAAGCAGCTATAGCAAGCAAAATCCTGATGGACTTGACCATAGCCACTGGTGAAAAAGTTTCATCATAGTCAATACCATGAATTTTCTTGAAACCTTTTGCCACCAATCGTGATTTATAGGTCTGTACATTACCATCCATGTCGGTCTTTCTTTTGAAAACCCACTTTCACCCTATAGGTTTTACCCCTTCAGGTGGATCAACCAAAGTCCATACGTTATTAGTATACATGGATTCCATCTTAGATTTCATGGCATCCTGCCATCTCTTAGATTCTGGAGTGTTCATAACGTCTTGGTACGTGAGAGGCTCATCTTCATCCACAAGCATCACATCACCATCTTGAGTCAAGAGAAATCCATAATATCCCTCGGCTCATGGCGAATCCTACTAGATCTACGAACAACCTGTGTTTCCTGAGAAGTATTGTTTTCTTGTACATTCTGCTCAGATTCTTCCATTGGTTCAATGTTATCATGTGGGTCTCGAATTTCATCGAGATCTATTATCCTCCCACAGTCTTTCTTAGACAGCATTTCTCTTTCAAGGAACACTGCAGTTTGAGCAACAAACAATTTATTCTCTGAAGGATTATAGAAAGAATAACCCTTTATTTCAATTGGGTATCCCATAAAATTACATTTTTTTGATTTAGGTACTAGCTTGTAAGAAGTTAGACTTTTCACAAATGCCTCACATCCCCAAATTATCATAAATGACATGCTATGATGTTTCTCAGTCCATATCTCATATGGAGTCTTCTGAAAAAATTTAGTAGGAACTCGGTAAATTGTATAAGCAGCCGTCTCCAGGGCGTAGTCCCGGAAACTAATTGGAATATCTGCATGACTCATCATCGATCGTACCATGTCCAACAAAATGTGCTTCTCATTTATATGGCCTAAATGGCAGTGCCAGAGGTATGTTTGATTTGAGTCATTAGTTTTAAAATGTATGTTATTCACATTATAGATAAGAGTGTCAAAATTAAGAATATATAAACCGTTAAATAAACGTGCAACCCCATAGGTAACATTATTCAAAAAAAGGAACAACTATTGTTCTGAATTGAAAATGCAAAACCTTTCTTGTCCAAATAAGAAACTGAAATAATGTTTCTGCAAATTGCAGGCACGTAAAAATAGTTCTCAAGTTCTAAAATAAGCCTAGTGGGCAATGATAAATAATAAGTCCCTACAACTAAGGCATCAACCTTTGCTCCATTGCCAACTCGTAGGTCGACCTCTCCCCTTACCAAAGTCCTACTCCTTTGCAGTTCTGACACATTTATACAAGTGTGAGAACCACATCCAGTATCCAATACCCATGATGTAGAAGTACACAAATTGACCTCTATAACATAAATAGATGAATCAGAAGCTTGACCAGCCTTCTTCTTCTTCAGATCCTCCAAATAAGCATGACAGTTTCTCTTCCAATGACCTGGTTTACCACAGTAGTGACAATCACCCTTTGCAGCAACACCCTTAGGCGTTAAAGCCTGTTTGGGATTGGTCTTTGGCTTGGGACCAGAAGAAGATCCAATCTTCTTCTTTCTCTTCCAATTGCCTTTCCTTTTAGCCTTACCTTTGTTGTCTACCATCAGCATGGCAGCAGGTTCAGTCTTTTTCATGTTAGTTTCAGCAGTTCATAACATGGCCAATAATTCAGTGGGTGTTTTGTCTATCTCATTCATATTGTAGTTCATAACAAAATGAGTATAGTTGTTGTTCAAAGATTGCAAGATCATGTCAATCTGAGCTTCCGAACCAATCGGGAAATACAAAGTATCAAGATACTCAATATAACCTATCATCTTTAGAACATGTGGTTGAACAGGTTCACGCTCTCCCTGTTTACAAGCATACAGTGTTTTGCTCATGTCGAACCTTTCTTGACGAGCCTGTCCCTCAAACATTCTTTGAAGGTGTTCAATCATCTCATAAGCATCCATATGCTCATGTTATTTTTGAAGCTCAGCACTCATGGTTGCAAGCATGAGACACGCAACATCATTCGCATCATTAATATGCTTCTGATAAGCATTTTGTTAAACATGAGTTGCATTCTCTGTTAGTGTAGGTGCCCTAGAGGCAATATAATTTTTCCTTTTAATAAACATTTATGTCATTTGATTATTCAATAAACGTATTTATTATGACTTTAATTACTGCGATATATTTGTTAGCATAATAAATGTCCTTAGAATCATGATACTCGTTATATAGTTTAAGTACATGACTTGAACTTGAGATTATATAATATATCATATTCTTAAAGGTTCCCTAGTCGAGTATTATTATGATAGGACAATAATAATACATAAATAGACTAGTATGTTGTTTGACAGATAACCACATCTCATTGGTTATAAGTATGAGGATACTAAAGTCAATACATAGGTACATGTAGGGGTACATGGTACTGGACAGACCCACTGTGAGATTCTTCATGTTTAATTAAGTCATAAGAAAGACTCACAGTGATAATGGTGTAATGATCCTCTGACTTGAGATCATTATATTTCTATACGAGGATTGATATACTTTGACTACATTAAAAGTTACCTTTGACCGGGTGATGATAAAAGTGGACATCGGGTATATCATGAGTCGTATGAGAAATATGAATGATAGATAAAGGATTTAACCCTCCTATAATTAGGAGAGATATTATTGGCCTCTTGATTGAGTGAGACTATAAAATGCATGGCCGTGCTCAAATAATGATTTGTTTTTCATAGTCTACTCATGGATCAAGTAAACCCGGATTAAATGTTGAAGAGGATGACTAAATACATGCCTCGAGTTTAATCTATAATATATATGGTTAAAGGGATTATATTACACGGAAACATTAATCACGAAAGGTTTTATCGAATCACGATTTAATTATTGTTTAATTAGGTAGCAATGATGTATTACTAGATACCGCTCATTGTTTATAATTTTATTGGAGAATAAAATTATTGCTAATTAAATAATAGCCTATAGGGTCACACACATAGAGCACCTAGAGGAATAGTTAATTTAAATTATAGATTTAAATTAATTGATGATTAATTCGAATTTATTATATTAATTAAGTGAGACTTAATTAATTGAAATAAATTCGAATTTGAAGAATTATATTTCTGCCAATAATAATTAAGTGTGACTTAATTATTAATTAAATAATAGAAGCATGTTTTATTATTTAATCCTATGCCTACATGGGTTAGGTTTTTGCTAAAAAGGCCCATTAACCAATCATTATAAATAGATAATGATAGGTTAAATGGCTTGCATGTTTTTGCATAAACCCTAGCAGAAGAGGCAGCATAGGAAGAGGCAGAGAGAATTCGAAACCTATCAAAGGAGGCTAGTACTTCCGTTCCGTGTTCAAGATCGTGAGACGTTCTTGAAGGTGCTCGTGTGGATACCATAGAGGTGCTTTCGAGAGGAAGACACAAATCGTGATAGCAAGGATCTCCGTTGAGTTCGTGGCATTCAAAATCTTAATAGGTATGATTCGATTATCACCATAATCCGTCAATTCTTATACATGATCCTGCGTTTGGGTTCCGAAAATTTTCGTTACATTTACGTTTATCCGCTGCGTTTTATGCCTCGGAACCCAACATTCTCATCAGGAGGAGCAGGTGAAGGAATTTCAATGACGTGAAGCTTTCGCTCCTGCCTGAAGATAATCCTCAAATTCCTATACAAATCAAGGAAATTAGTTCTTGTCAGCTTGTCCTTCTCAAGGGTTTCTCTCACAGAGAAGTTATTTATGTTGTTTGCCATTAAATATCTACAATGTTTAAAATGCATATGTCCTTCTCAAGGGTTTCTCTCACAGAGCTGTTTGTCAGCTCGACCCCAGCCGGGGGCTGCCGCCCCCAGACCCCGCCTGGGGCTGCCGCCCCAGACCCCGCCTGGGGCTGCCGCCCCAGACCCCGCCCAGGGGCTGCCGCCCCCGGACCCCCGCCCAGGGGCTGCCGCCCCCGGACCCCCGCAATATTTTATTTTGTGTACTTGAGCATGGTGCTGGTTATGGCCCTTAGACCCCTAGATTAATGGTTTTTGGTTTTGGTTTTATAAATACGACTTGCATGTCGTTTTCTTCATTCTTGTAATTGTTTAACCTCGAATGTAACTCGAGTTTTCTTATGTAAGTACATTAGCTTAGGTTGTATTCAATTATTCCATGTAATGTAGTTGAAGACTGAAAGATGATCCAAGAAGAGGAGCAGGCACTAGTGGATACAAGAAGAATGAAGACATGTAATTGTATTTATATTTTACCACCATA
Source organism: Oenanthe sinensis (assembly GCA_028671895.1). Taxonomy (NCBI): domain Eukaryota; kingdom Viridiplantae; phylum Streptophyta; class Magnoliopsida; order Apiales; family Apiaceae; genus Oenanthe; species Oenanthe sinensis. Next base: position 28,886,480 of record CM053806.1, read on the forward strand.
GATTGACTTTGATCCTTTCATTAGCTCGAAAGGATCACATAGGAAAGGGGCCATAACCAAGCACGTTTACATACTGCACTTTACATATTGATGTATGAATGATGCATGCTTTAATTAGATTAATCATGTATGTATGTATGTATGTATGTATTAGATACGACACCCATGCCATGCTTGTTTAAACAAGATAAAATCTGTAACGACTCAAGATAAAATCTGTAACGATTCAAGATTTTAAAATCAACAAACGATCATGAGATTCTTGTGTTTATGAAATATGGATTTTTAAAACACGGAATTGAATATGGATTTTGATATCTATAATTGGGATTTTCTGACAAAAACGGATATGCGTATTCGTAAGGCTGATGGGTTTTAAGTGTGACCACTGGTATCCTCCATCTACCTGGGAAATGAACAATTTAAGATGTCAATTTGAAATATTTAGTTCAAGGAAAAATTGAGGATCTCTTCATGATGTGATCATGATCGTCGTAAAATCTTCTAAACCCCTTAACAAAATATTAAGTTTTAATCAGATGCTTTCCAATGAATGAACACTCATCGAATCCTAGATCGATTAGGGGAAAGACTGTCAGTGGCAGGGGACTCCTGTCTATCGTGGTGAGATGCGACGAATATAAACGGTTATATTCGGCCGTTGTATCATTGGGTCAAACTTAACTGAGTCGTCATAATAAGGTGAAAGTAAACGGTTATATTCAACCATTATGAACTTAGAAGCATAGAGTTTGGTTAAAAATCTATTAGATAGATAAGATCAATCGTTGCTCACCAAACTATCCAAGAATTATATATGATATAATTGACAAATGTTGTCTACCTAAATAATCATTCTTAAGGACTTCCAGTGGTTGACTTGAGACATGACGAAATATGGATCTTGGCTCACTAGAAAGGATTATGGGATATACTTTCCAAATTAATAGTAAGGGCTATTGATTTGATAAAAATAGTGGGAGATATATTATGAATGTATCATAATCATTTGAACATAATAAATAACTCAGACAATCTAATGTTTAATTTTGTGCTTTTATCATTGTAGATACCAAGTAATGACAAACAACACAAACACACTATCCGTACGATCTGTCCTTGAGAAGGATAAGCTGACAGGAGGAAACAACTTCCTAGACTGGCAGAGGAATTTGAGGATTGTCCTCAGGCAGGAGCGCAAGCTTCATGTCATTGATATTCCTCCGGCAGGTCCCCTTCCTGAGGGCGCTACTGTTGAGGAACGAGCGGCCCACACAAAGGATGAGAATGATGCAACTGATGTTGCGTGTCTTATGTTAGCAACTATGAGTGCTGAGCTTCAAAGACAGCATGTGCATATGGATGCATATACTATCAATGAGCACTTGCAAAGCATGTTTGCAAGCCAAACTCGTCAAGAAAGGTTCAACACGAGCAAGTCACTCTTTAACTGCAAACAAGGGGCAAATGAACCAGTTGGCCCACATGTTCTGAAGATGATTGGTTACATTGAGTATCTTGATACTTTGGGTTTCCCGATTGGTCCGGAAACTGGTATTGACCTAATCTTGAATTCTTTGAACAACAAATTCACTCAGTTTGTTATGAACTACAATATGAATGAGTTTGACAAAACACCTACTGAATTGTTGGCTATGTTGAGAACATATGAGACCAACATGAAGACGGCTGAACCTGCTCCCATACTGATGGTGGGCAATAAAGGTAAGGCCAAAGGGAAAGGCAAGTGGAAGGGTAAGAAGAAGACAGGTTCTGATTCTACACCCAAGCCAAAGTCAGGTCCTAAACAGGCTTTAAAGCCTAAAGGTGGGGTCGCTAAGGGTGAATGTCACTACTGTAAGAAAACTGGTCACTGGAAGAGAAACTGTTCAGTTTACTTGGAGGATCTGAAGAAGAAGAGGGCTGAGCAAGCTTCTAATTCAGGTATATATGTTATAGAAGTCAATCTGTCTATTTCTACATCTTGGGTATTGGATACCGGATGTGCTTCTCACATTTGTATAAATGTGCAGGAAATGCAGAGAAGTAGGACATTGGCTAAAGGAGAAATGGACCTACGAGTTGGCAACGGAGCAAGAGTTGCTGCTTTAGCTGTAGGAACCTATTATTTATCTTTGCCCTCTGGGCTAGTTTTAGAACTGGAGAATTGTTATTACGTGCCTGCAATTCGCAGAAACATTATTTCTGTTTCTTGTTTGGACAAGAAAGGTTTTTCGTTTACAATAAAGGACAACAGTTGCTCTTTTGCTTTGAATGATTTAACCTATGGTGTTGCGCGTTTGTTTAATGGTTTATATGTTCTTGACTTAGATAATCCTGTCTGTAATATAGAAAACAAACGACTTAAAGTTAATGACTCAAATCAAACATACCTCTGGCATTGTCGTCTAGGCCATATAAATGAGAAACGCATATCCAAATTACATAAGGATGGATATTTGGATAAGTTTGATTTTGAATCATACCAAGAATGCGAATCTTGTTTGCTTGGTAAAATGACTAAAGCCCCTTTCACTGGTAAGGGTCAAAGGGCTACTGAATGTTTGGAGCTAATACATAGTGATGTATGTGGCCCAATGCGTGTGATGGCTAGAGGAGGCTACTACTACTTCATAACATTTACTGATGATTTCAGTAGATATGGATATGTATATCTTATGAAGATTAAATCCGATTCTTTTGAAAAGTTCAAAGAATACAAGGCTGAAGTAGAGAAGCAAATTGGCGGAGGTGCAAGTATTAAAATCTTACGATCTGATCGTGGAGGAGAATACTTGAGCACTGAATTTAAAGATTATTTAAAGGAGTGTGGTATTGTATCACAACTCACTCCGCCAGGTACACCTCAATGGAATGGAGTTTCAGAGAGGAGAAATCGCACCTTGTTGGACATGGTGCGATCGATGATGAGTCATGCAGATCTTCCAATTAGTTTCTGGGGTTATGCTCTAGAAACAGCGGCTTTCACACTTAACCGTGTTCCTACTAAGAAGGTTCAAAAGACTCCATATGAGATATGGGAGAAGAAACGGTCAGGCATGAGCTTTATGAAAGTTTGGGGATGCAAGGCGTTTGTGAAGCGTCAAGTATCTGACAAGCTTGGACCTAAATCTGAAGAGTGCAATTTTGTGGGATACCCTAAAGAAACAAAGGCGTATTATTTCTATAGTCCTTCTGAGCAAAAAGTGTTTATTGCTCGAGATGCTGTCTTCATGGAAAGGGATTTTGTTTCCAAAAGAAACAGTGGGAGAACTATAGACCTCGATGAAGATCGAGAACCACAAAATAGCATTGAACCTGAAGTGGAACAAGAGCAGGATAATAATAACGCTCAACAAACACAGGTTGTTCGTAGAACTGGTAGAATTCGCCATGAGCCAGAGAGATATGGATTTCTTTTGACTCAATGTGGTGATTTGATGCTCATAGATGAAGATGAGCCTCTCACATACCAAGATGCTATGAGCAGTCCAGAATCTAAGAGATGGCTAGAAGCCATGAAATCCGAGATGGAATCCATGTATGAAAACCAAGTATGGACTTTGGTTGATCCACCTGAAGGGGTAAAACCCATAGGGTGCAAATGGGTTTTCAAGAAGAAAACTGACATGGATGGAAATGTTCAGACCTATAAAGCAAGGCTAGTTGCAAAAGGTTTCAAGCAAATTCATGGTATTGACTATGATGAAACCTTCTCACCAGTGGCTATGGTCAAATCCATAAGGATTTTGCTTGCTATTGCAGCATTCCATGATTATGAAATCTGGCAAATGGATGTCAAAACAGCCTTCCTTAATGGAAGCCTTGAAGAAGATGTGGATGTGTACATGACACAACCTGAAGGTTTTGTCAGTCCAGGGAATGTTAGCAAGATATGTAAATTACGTCGATCCATTTATGGATTAAAGCAAGCCTCTAGGAGATGGAACATCCGTTTTGATGAAACTATCAAAGAGTATGGATTTGTTCAAAACGAGGATGAACCTTGTGTTTACAAGAAGGTTAGTGGGAGCCATGTGGCATTCATAGTACTATATGTTGATGACATACTACTAATGGGGAATGACATACCTTCTCTCAAGGCTGTTAAGATTTGGTTAGGGAGTAATTTCTCTATGAAAGACTTAGGAGATGCATCCTACATTCTAGGAATGAGGATCTATAGGGATAGATCTAGAAGGATGATCGGTCTAAGTCAGAGTACATACATCGATAAGGTTTTGCACCGTTTTGGTATGCAAAATGCAAAAAGGGGATATGTCCCCGTATCTCAAGGGATAACGATCTCTAAAGATCAGTGTCCGAAATCATTGGATGACAAGGACCGCATGAGTAAGGTTCCATATGCCTCAGCAATTGGATCCATCATGTATGCGATGGTATGTACTCGCCCAGATGTTTCGTATGCTTTAAGCATGACGAGAAGATACCAATCTAATCCAGGTGAAGGTCACTGGACGGCTGTCAAGAATATTCTAAAGTACTTGAAAAGGACTAAAGATTCATTCTTGGTGTATGGAGGAGAGGAGAAACTAGTAGTAAAAGGTTACACCGATGCAAGTTTCCAAACAGACAGGGATGATACTGTATCACAGTCTGGTTTTGTGTTTTGTCTAAACGGAGGTGCTGTAAGTTGGAAGAGTTCAAAACAAGAAACAGTAGCTGATTCTACAATGGAGGCTGAGTATATTGCAGCTTGTGAAGCGGCTAAGGAAGCAGTTTGGATTCGAAAATTCATTACTGAATTGGGAGTGGTTCCATCAATCGCAGACCCCATTGATCTATACTGCGATAATAATGGAGCCATTGCACAAGCTAAAGAACCTAGAGCTCACTCCCGAACCAAACATATACTCAGGAGATATCACCTCATTCGAGAGATTAATGAGAGGGGTGACATACACATATGTAAAGTGCACACAAATGATAACATTGCAGACCCACTGACCAAAGGCTTGTCGCAGCAGAAGCACGACGGTCACACTAGTTCCATGGGTATTAGATACATGGGTGATTGGCTCTAGTGCAAGTGGGAGATTGTTAGTGTAGGTGCCCTAGAGGCAATATAATTTTTCCTTTTAATAAACATTTATGTCATTTGATTATTCAATAAACGTATTTATTATGACTTTAATTACTGCGATATATTTGTTAGCATAATAAATGTCCTTAGAATCATGATACTCGTTATATAGTTTAAGTACATGACTTGAACTTGAGATTATATAATATATCATATTCTTAAAGGTTCCCTAGTCGAGTATTATTATGATAGGACAATAATAATACATAAATAGACTAGTATGTTGTTTGACAGATAACCACATCTCATTGGTTATAAGTATGAGGATACTAAAGTCAATACATAGGTACATGTAGGGGTACATGGTACTGGACAGACCCACAGTGAGATTCTTCATGTTTAATTAAGTCATAAGAAAGACTCACAGTGATAATGGTGTAATGATCCTCTGACTTGAGATCATTATATTTCTATACGAGGATTGATATACTTTGACTACATTAAAAGTTACCTTTGACCGGGTGATGATAAAAGTGGACATCGGGTATATCATGAGTCGTATGAGAAATATGAATGATAGATAAAGGATTTAACCCTCCTATAATTAGGAGAGATATTATTGGCCTCTTGATTGAGTGAGACTATAAAATGCATGGCCGTGCTCAAATAATGATTTGTTTTTCATAGTCTACTCATGGATCAAGTAAACCCGGATTAAATGTTGAAGAGGATGACTAAATACATGCCTCGAGTTTAATCTATAATATATATGGTTAAAGGGATTATATTACACGGAAACATTAATCACGAAAGGTTTTATCGAATCACGATTTAATTATTGTTTAATTAGGTAGCAATGATGTATTACTAGATACCGCTCATTGTTTATAATTTTATTGGAGAATAAAATTATTGCTAATTAAATAATAGCCTATAGGGTCACACACATAGAGCACCTAGAGGAATAGTTAATTTAAATTATAGATTTAAATTAATTGATGATTAATTCGAATTTATTATATTAATTAAGTGAGACTTAATTAATTGAAATAAATTCGAATTTGAAGAATTATATTTCTGCCAATAATAATTAAGTGTGACTTAATTATTAATTAAATAATAGAAGCATGTTTTATTATTTAATCCTATGCCTACATGGGTTAGGTTTTTGCTAAAAAGGCCCATTAACCAATCATTATAAATAGATAATGATAGGTTAAATGGCTTGCATGTTTTTGCATAAACCCTAGCAGAAGAGGCAGCATAGGAAGAGGCAGAGAGAATTCGAAACCTATCAAAGGAGGCTAGTACTTCCGTTCCGTGTTCAAGATCGTGAGACGTTCTTGAAGGTGCTCGTGTGGATACCATAGAGGTGCTTTCGAGAGGAAGACACAAATCGTGATAGCAAGGATCTCCGTTGAGTTCGTGGCATTCAAAATCTTAATAGGTATGATTCGATTATCACCATAATCCGTCAATTCTTATACATGATCCTGCGTTTGGGTTCCGAAAATTTTCGTTACATTTACGTTTATCCGCTGCGTTTTATGCCTCGGAACCCAACATTCTCATCAGGAGGAGCAGGTGAAGGAATTTCAATGACGTGAAGCTTTCGCTCCTGCCTGAAGACAATCCTCAAATTCCTATACAAATCAAGGAAATTAGTTCTTGTCAGCTTGTCCTTCTCAAGGGTTTCTCTCACAGAGAAGTTATTTATGTTGTTTGCCATTAAATATCTACAATGTTTAAAATGCATATTAGTTAGTTGTAGAAGTTTAATTACGTTCAAGTGATTATCATATACATTCATAATATATATCTCCCACTATTTTTATTAAATCAATAGTCCTAACTATTAATTCGGAAAGCATTTCATTAAATCTTTCTAGTGAGCCAAGATCCATATTTCATCCATGTTTTAAGATAGCGTTGGCTAATACACCCAAAACATGGCTATTTAGGTAGAAAATATTAGTCAATTTTATCAAATATAACTCTTTGATAGTTTGGTGGAACAACACTTTGTACACATTTATCCAATAAATCTCACCAAACTCTATGCCTCTAAATCCACAATCCTATTGTGATGATTTAGTTAAGTTAGACCCAATGTTTCAACAAACTAAGTCACTTACTTATCACATCTTCCCATGATTGATAAAAGCACCTTGCTTTGGCAAACCCACTCCTTCTCAATCTAGATCTTAACGAGTATTAAACATTAGAAGGCATCTGATTAACTTAATATGTATTTAGGGATTTTAATGTTTATATGAACGATCATGATCCCATCATAAAGAGATTCTCAATTTTTCCTTGATCAAATAATCCATTTCAATATTCGTCAATGGTTCGATTTTCAAATCGTCGGAGAAGTCACAAGCGGTCTCACTTAAAACCCAACTTTCTTACGAATAATAATTCGCTTTTGACAAAATCTCCCCATATCAGAAAAAGAAAATTCATATTCAATACCGTGTTTCATAAACACAAGAATCTCATGATCGTTTGTTTAATTTTAAAATCTTGAATCGTTACAGATTTTATCTTTCGTAAGCAGGCATGGCATGGGTGTCATATCTGATACATACATCATTCCAACACATACGTATCTACACATGCATTCATATATATATACATATATATATATATACATATATATATATATATATATATATATATATTATGCATAAATTAAACGTGTTTGGTTATGGCCCCATCCTATGTGATATTTCCAAGCTAATAGAATTATCATGGTCAATCTATGGTGGTTTCAAATACTACACTATTAAATATCTTTATCTTCTTCATTGCTCCATCATCTAGATTGCCTCCTAGCTTCCTTGATTCCAAGTCTCCATTGAACAATTACATTGAATGATAAATAAATCTATTCTAATGAAATTACAAGAAGAACTCGAGTTACATTCGAGATTAACAATTACAATGAATAAACGACATGCAAGTCGTATTTAAAAACCAAAGCCATAAAATAAAACCATTATCCTATGGGTCTTTATGCCATAACCATCCACCATGTTATCACATAACACATGTAATATATCTCAGATTATATAAACATATCATATAATCATATATAATAAATTTCCAAATTTCAGAAAATCAAATAAATTTCAGAAAATAATAAATCGCCGTTTCGGAGCCTGTAACGTCATCAAACGGTTTATAAATGCAAATCTGACTATTTCAGTATTGCTCAGTGACATGATTCCAATCAGAAAACACATATCATTTGTGAAAATCGGACACTGAATACAAATTTCAGAAAATCTATCGAAGCCATTTCAGAATTCGTATCGAATACACACAATCATCCCATGTTTATACAACACATGAATATCATTATTCAAAATCATATAAAACATATATATCAACATATAGTCATGGCATATCATATATATGTTTACATACATCGAAAAACTGTTAAACACATAACCAAATCATCCCATTATACACGTAGTTTTGCTTCAACTGAAGGGTTTCGGGCATGAAAACACAGCGGATATAATGTAAAACAATAAAAAAAATGAAACCCTATTGCAGGATCCATGTATAATTTTGGATGATTATGGTGAAGAAGTCTGTACCTTAACAAAGCTTTCTGTATGTTATTTAATGGATGTCCAAAAAAGATGAATCACAACAGCCCTTTATTGCAAAGATCTGTTATCCAAAGAAGTCCACACGAATGCCCGATCGTCCTACGATCACCGGAGTCGGTACTAGCCGAATTGTTTTCCTCTCTCTCCCTCTCTCTCTCTCTCTCTTACCTCTCTTGATGTTGAGCAGCTAGGGTTTTTCTCTAAAAATGAAATCTGATGATTAACCCTAATACTATACATTATTATGTATATATAGGGTAGAAAGAGATTTTGGGTCTAACCCAAATCCTTGTGGTTTCCGAATCCATTATTATTTTGGGTTATTATTATTTTTAAATCTGAATTCTAATATAATTAATCAAGTCTCACTTAATTAATTCAATGATTAAATTCGAAATAATAATAATTCTTATTAAATCTGAATTCTAATATAATTAATCAAGTCCCACTTAATTAATCCAATAATTAAATTTGAATTAATAATAATTCTTATTAAATCTGAATTCTAATATAATTAATCAAGTCCCTCTTAATTAATTCAATAATTAAATTTAAATTAATAATAATAATATATCTAAATTCATAATTTAAATAAACTTCCGTTTTGACGTTCTTTGTGTGTGATCCTTTAGGTTATTATTACGTTAACAATAATTTTAATATTCAATAATAAAATTATAAACAATGAGCGGCATCTAGTAATACATCATTGTTACCCAAGTAACAATAATAATTCATGATTCAATTAAACCTTTCATGAATAATGTTCCATTTAATATAATCCCTTTAACCTTATATTATAGATCAAACTTGAGGCATGTATAGTGTCATCATCTTCAACGTTTAATCTTGGTTTTCTTGATCAATGAGTAGACTATTTAAACAAATCAATATTTGAGCATGGCCATGCATTTCATAGTCTCACTCAATCAAGAGGCCAATAATATCACTCCTAGAATTGAAGGGTTAAATCATATATCTATCATTAATATTCCTCATACGATTCATAGCATACCTAATGTCCGCCTTTATCATTACCCAGTTAAAGGTAACTTTGAATGTAATCAAAGTATATTAATTCTCAAATAGAAATATAATGAATTAAAGTCAGAGGATCATTATATCATTATCACTGTGAGATTTCTTATGACACTTATTAACATGTAGAATCTCATGGCGGGTCTTTCCAGTGTCATGTCATGATTTTGTGTATTGCTATATGTATATGATACATGTTTGTTCTTATTATGAGATTCGTATTCGATACGAATTCTGAAACGGCTTCTGTAGATTTTCTAAAATCTATGTTCAGAGTTTAATATGTGTTTTTTGACTATAATCGTGTCACTGATCAATATTGACTTAGTCAGCTTGGCGTCTATAAGCCATTTCATGTTGTTACAGGCCCCAAAACGGCGATTTGTTATTTTTTGAAATTTATTTGATTTTCTAAAATTTCAAAATTTGTTATATATGATTATATGATATGTTTATATAATCTAAGATATATTACATGTGTTATGTGATAGTATGGTGGATGGTTATGGCCTAAGAACCCATAGGATAATAGTTTTGATTTATGGTTTTGGTTTCTAAATACGACTTGCATGTCGTTTATTCATTGTAATTTAATTATCTTGAATGTAACTCGAGTTCTTCTTGTAATTTCATTAGAATAGTTTTGTTTCAATATTCAATATAATTATCAATGAAGGTTTGCAAGCAAGGAGGCGATCTAAAAGGGGATGATAGAGCAATAAAGAAAGAAGACATGTAATAGTATAGTATTTTAAACCCATTGACCTTGATTTTTCTATTAACTTGGAAAGATCACATAGGATGGGGTCATAACCAAACACGCTTATTTTACGCACATACATATATGTATATGATTTAATGTATTGGTATGTATGCGTAGATATAATCGAGATGAATGCTTAATATTGATTAATCATGTATGTATTATATACGACACGCATGCCATGTTTGCTTAAGAAAGATAAAATCTGTAACAATTCAAGTTTTTGAAATTAAACAAACGATCATGAGATTCTTGTGTTTATGAAACACGGTATTAAATATGAATGTTCTTTTTCTTATATGGGGAGATTTTGTCAAAAGCGGATTATTAGTTTAATTCATAAGGAAGTCGGTTTTTAAGAGAGACCGTTTGTGACTTCTCCGACGACCTGAAAATCAATTCATTGACGAATATTGAAATGAATTATTTGATCAAGGAAAAATTGAGAATCTCTTTATGACGGGATCATGATCATTCATATAAACATTAAAATCCCTAAACACATATTAAGTTAATCAGATGTCTTCCAATGTTTAATACTCGTCAAGATCTAGATTAAGAATGAGTGGGTTTACCAAAGCAAGGTGCTCTTATCAATCATGAATTATTATTGTTACTTGGGTAGCAATGATGTATTACTAGATGCAGCTCATTATTTATAATTTTGTTATTGGAGAATAAAATTATTGAAAACGTAATAATAACCTAAATGGTCACACACAAAGAACACATGAAGGAGAATTAATAGTAATTCAAATTTATTTTGCATATTAATTAAATTAGACTTAATTAATAAAATTAGAAATTTGAATTAATTTATAATTTGAATTATATTTGAGTATTAATTAAGTTTGACTTAATTAGTTATTTAAATTCAAATTCAAATTTTAAATAAATTAATTAAAAATAAGGCCCAATCAGATGATGAGCTAAAATGTCTTGTTTATTTCCTCTATAAATCATCTCTTTCTCTAAGAGTTAACCTAATTCATTTTTGGGAAAACCCTAGCCGCATAGAGAGAGATATAGAGGTTGAGAGAAATAGCTTAGGTGCTAGTACATCTTTCCTCCTTTGAAGATCAAGTGTTCGTCTGGATACCGTTAGAACGTAGATTGCGAGAGCGGGATACGTGGTGATTGTACGAGCTTTAGACCTCCATAATATCTTTCTTTAATTTGTTAAAGCTCCAAAAGGTAATACATCATGATCTCTAAATTAAATATTGTATTTTCGCATGGATCCTGCGGAGGATTTCACTATTTTGATTTATTTTTTGCGTTTATTTCGTTACATTTGTGCCTCGAAACCCTTCACCTAGATTCTTGCATGGCTGCAATACTATGTTCTAGATGCTCTGGAAAGGTTAGTAAAAACTTCCTGAATTGACCTCCTGGTTCTGATAATATTTTCCATTGAGGTTGAGCTCGTTTATTAATTTATTCAATCTCTGAAATACCTCAGAGATCTAAACTACTTGTTCTAAGAGGTCAGGATCTCCAGTCTATTCTCTCTGATTTCTTCAGTCCCTTCGTTTATTATCTTTATTGTATCTCAGATTTGTTTGAAATTTTTATAATTACACGTGATTGTACATGGCGTAGTCTAGGGATTCTATCAATAAGATTTTGAGATTTTTATCCAGGGACGCATCTTCCTTTTCTTCATCTGTATAGTCAACTAGACTTTTTGGAAACTGTCTGTGAGGAATTATGACCCCATATACCTCGTGCTCGAGAATAACTGTGATTGGATGTTTAACACCGTTGGCCAAAATTAATGCATACTTAGGATTGATAATCCCAATGAATAGTAGCATTTTATGCTTCCACAAATTGTAGTGATCTTTGTTAAACTGTGGAATTTTAATGCTCGTCAATTTTTGTATACTCATCTTTAAATAAGATTAAAAGTTAAGTGTTTCAAAAAATAATTTTTGTCTTCAAATAATTTCTGATCAAAAATAATTTTTGGGTAAAAATTATTTCGAATAAAAATAATTTTTGAGATCTATCTGAGTTGTGAAATATTTTGTTCGGATCTGATATCAGAAATATCAACTTTCTCTGATGCCAATTATTGGTCCCTGATATTGTAAATGGGGGGGGGGGGGGGGGTTGAATACAATATTAATATTTAATCATGGAATATTGGATTTAAAAATATTATTTTAATTTCTCACAAAATATTAATTATGATGAAATACTGTTCAAGTAGAAGATATGATTTTAACTTGAAAAGTAATACAAAATTAATACGATGAAAGTTTATATAACTGTTTAAATGTTTAGAACTATTTTGCCATGAATTGTTCTTATTTAACAATTATAATCTAAAGTTGCACAAAAATCTGTGAATATTACAATGCATACAAATTTCTGACTTTGAATGTTTTCAATCTCTTAATAATGAAGCCATTTTCCTCATATTTATAGAGGTGGAAGCTAGCAAGACTTTTGAATAAAATTTATTTAAAAAATTAAAAGACTTTATAAAATAGCCTTTAAGACTTTTCATATTAAATGGGCAAGACTTTTAAAACTCGGTAAGACTTTTGAATGATCAGTAAGACTTCTGAAGAGTCTTATTGAATAATTCATTAAGACTTTTGATTAAAGTCTTATTGAATAATCCGATAAGACTTTTAATTAAAGTCTTATTGAATTAATTCGGTAAGACTTTTGAAAAGTCATATTGGCATAATTCGGTAAGACTTTTTAAAGTCTTATTGAATTAATCTGGTAATACTTTCTATATTTATGCATCAAGACTTTCTTTAAATGTTAAATAAAATGTTTTTTAACTTAATTATTTTCACCAATTTTAATTAAATAATTTATAAATTAAATCAATTTAAGATGAATTAATTTAAGTAGATAAATTAAATAATTAATTAACTTTTGATAGTAGAATTAATTTAGTTTCTTCACTGCACAACCACTGTAGATTTTACTTGAGTCTTTCTGTCTGAAAATCATTTAAGCAAGGTGAAAAATATTTATTAAATTAGTTGACACACAAATGTACTGTCTGATTCATTTGTGTCATACTAAATAAATATTCTTCACTTTTAACTTTAAAAGTTGTGATCTTCTGTCTTGTTCTCGATTCTAGCTTTGTCTCTAATATTTCTTTTCTTGGAATCTTTTTGTAGTAGCTACTTGGAATCTTCTGAATCTTCACAAATACTACTTCTTTATTTTTCGGCAACGCTTGAACATATTAATAAACTTTTTCCGGTGAAAAGTAGAAACCTCATAAAAATTCTTCTGACAATCTGATTCTTTGTGTCTAGTTTTCTTTATTCGTTCGGATTCATGTTATCATAATTATTATTTTCTGCTTTTTCTTATCTGAGTTGAGTTATCATCTAATTATTACAAATAGTCCTAGTCATATGCCTTTCACTTTGAACTTGGGATTCTTGTCCAAGACTCTTACTAAATCAATAATCTCTTGTGCAGCCTCATCCTTGGTTGCTAAGAATCTCACCTCAAGTGTTTCTTGAAAAATCATCAACCTTTACCAGAACATATCTTTTCTTTGCTAGTGATAGTACATTCACAGGACCAAATAAGTCCAAATGAATAAGTTGAAAAGTTTCATTTATTGAACCACTAGGAGTGCTTTTATGAGCAGCTCTCCTTAGTTTCCCTTTTTGACAATCCCCACACAATCCTTCTTGATAAAATTCAAGTTGAGGAAGGCCTTTCACCAACTCTATCTTAATCAAATAATTCATAGCTTTGAATTTTAAGTGTGAGAGCTTCTTGTGCCATAGCCAACTTTCAGAAGATGAAACTTTGTTGTAGAAACAATAGAGTTTGTCCTTTCTAACTGAATCAAGATCAATAATGAAAAGGCTTCCTTTTTTAACACCTTGAAGAGCTTCTTCTCCTATCTTTTTCTTGACAATTGAACATCTATCTTGATTAAAACCAACTTTGACACCTCTTTCACAAAATAGAGTAACACTCAATAAATTGTGCTTCAATCCATTGACTAGAGAAATTTTCTCAATCTTCAAGTTTCTAACTTCCAGAATGCCATATCCCATTGTGAAACCAATGTTGTTGTCAACAAAGGTTACATAAGGGCCAACCATTTCTTTGAATTGTGATAGCAGGGCTTTATCACTAGTCATGTGCCATGAGCATCCACTGTCAATGATCCATATGATTCTTTTATTTTTCCTATTAGCCTGCAAAGTAAAATTTTCAAGTTGCTTTTGGTACCCAATTCTCATTGGGTCCATCTGTCTTAGCTGTATCATAGTTTATTTCATCTTTAGGAAAATGACTTTCATTTGTTTTGAACAAGACTCATGTGGCCACCCATTTAGATTTGATAATTGGTTTTGGTTTCTTGTTCCTGGGTGACTTGCCCTTCCTAACTTTAGAAGGGCTTGAAGTCTTTGCCTTCTCAGTTTTGATAGATTTATGTAGGCATACATTGTTGGAAACAATAGACAGGTTGAAGTAGATACTTAGCATGTTCAATTTACATGGTATGCAATCAATATTTCCACAATGAGATACTTATATGTCTATCAATAGAGTAATATGCAAGTTTCCATTAACAGATGTAACATGTTTCACTTCAGACTTACTCTTGGTGCATGCATGAGTTAAATGACTAGAAGAACCACAGTTATTACCCAATTTTTTGTGAGAATTAGGAATATAACCATAGTTATTCTTTTTGTTTATTCCTAACTTTCCATTTTTATTCCTCTTGGTCTTCATGACAATATGTTTAGAAGTAACTATCTTACTAGTGTTGACAGTATATTGAGATGAAATTGTCTTGACAGTATGATTCAATCTTACTATCTTGACAGTAGCTTCTGAACTTACTATCTTGCTAATATTGACAGTACCTTCCAAACTCTAGGTACTATCAAGGTAAAAACTAACTGTCTTAGGGACTTTGACAGTATCTTTTGTCTTAAAAGAATTAGTGACAATATCATTGTCCTCATTATCTAGTTCTTGCTTAAAAATTAGTTATTCCTCATCAAATTCAAACTTAGCCTTTTTAAATATGGGATTCCTTACTCTTTTTAGTATAAAGGGTCGAATAGTAGATTTTTCAGTTCTAGAGTCTTCCTCTACAACATGTTTCTTTCTATTTTTCTTTTCATAGCTAAAGCCTATACCTACTTTTTGATTTTCAATATGATTAGCATGGTAAGATGTTAGGTCCAAAATCATCATAGAAGTGGGGGTTGAATATGATATAGTAGATTTTTCGTTTAATTGTGGATTAAGTGTTTGTGTTCTTAAGATATAAAAATGGCAATTAATGAAACACAAAGATTCGGGGAAATAATAATGTATTATTAAATCCATGATGTGCTACACTTCTAATAAAATGATTAGCTTCAATGGGTTCAATCAAGATTACAATAGAAATACAATTGGGTGATATTAATGTCAAGCTTTAATGGAGCTCCCGTCTGTATCTCTCTTTGTTGAAGATGATTGAAAAACTATTATTGTCCAATTTGATTTAACCCATATATAATTTGTAGACTTTTAGAAAATTGATTTCCACCATTGCTTAAGTCCTTTGTTGCGCCTGTAGAGTGGGAGTGGTGTGTAGGCGCCACTAGATTCTTTGTTGCGCCTAGAACATGTTTTTTGCGCCATGGCTTTTATTGCGCCTCTATAGAACTTTTGTTGCGCCTGTACTCTCAATTCCTTGTGCAGACACCACTAAGTACTTAAGAAATCTTCCAAGTTTTCTTGCGCCTGGATGCTAGTTTGTTACGCCTGCACACTGGTTACAGTGTGTAGGCGCCACAAAATCACCCATTGTACTTTGTTGCGCCTCTAACTTGGTTGTTGCGCCTTAACATGTTTGTTGCGCCTGCACACCCATTCCCTTGTGCAGGCGCCACAAACCATCACTTTGCCTTGCCTTAGCTTTTAACATGGTTTGTTGTGACTTTACAAAGTTAGTGGCGCCTCTAGAGAGCTTCAAGAGTGTAGGAGCCACTAAATGCATTATTACTTGCCTTACCATATTCCTTGAAGTGCTTGAAGTAAATACTACTTGTTTTCACTCTTCTGGCTTGATCAACTGATTTTCTTCCGATTAACCAAGATAATTCTTTTCTTGATGTGCTGACGCTTAGTGCACTGGTCTAGTTCACAAACGACTAACACTGAATTGAATTCCCTTAATTCTTGTTATGTTTCAGCTGACTATCTTTGGACTGTTACATTGCTTCTGATCACTGAAACCCTTTGACATTTGTACACAGAACATTACACTTCCTTTTGTCTGAAATCTACTGAACACTTATTTGTTGCTGAGGCCTGAACATATTAATGAACTTCTCTCACTGTCGTTCAGTAAATTTTACATCTTGAATGCTCTGCAATGACGTATGTATGATTTCTGTTTGCATGTCCTTCTGGATTCCTGTGCTGCGTATTAGTATTATTTATCTGTCTTTGTTTCTTAGTTGAGTTATCGTTATCACTATTACATACTACGTTACTTTATGCTTTACATAAGATTTTAATAATGAAGAAGAATTCTTGTAAGCCTTGATTTTAAGTTCATTTTCAGAAATCTATTTTCTGAGAAATTGCTCAATCTGAGAAGCACATACTACCTTATTCTTGAGAATTTCATTTTCATGTTGTAAGGACTCAAAAGCATTCTGTCGAAGTTCTAGTTCTTGATTCTTGCATTTTAATAATTCATTAACACTAGTCAGTTTGACAATTTCTTCATTAGCAACTAGCATGCTAGTATGAATATTAAAGATTTCAGAACTTAATCTTTCAACAGTTTTCTTATACCGAGATGTAGTCTTATCAACTGTAGTAAGAATGGGTACTTGACTTGATGAAGTAGGTGAATCTTCTCCAAAATTTTCCATGAGAACAAGATTTTCATACTCTTCCTTTTCTTCATCATCAAACTCCTCCCAGCATTTGCCTTCAGCATCATAGTAATTGTCATTTCTTCTCACTTGCTTTGGCTTTTTGCATTTAGTTGTAAAATGCTCCATCTCATTACAATTGTAGCATCTTATTTTAGATCTGTCAACCATTCATGTCTTGTATCCACCTTTGCCAATTCCTCCAGGTTTTGAAGTATTTCTTTTGTTGAACCTGGAGCTTTAAAGTTTGGGCTTTAAAGATCTATTCTTCTTGAATCTCAGGTTAAAGAACTTTCTTGCCATGTATGTCATGGTTCTTTTCTCAATGTTTTTAAATTCATCTTCATCACCATCCTTGACTTCAACAGTAACAATTTCATCTTCATAAGTAACCTCTTTAATCTTGATTTGTTGTTGATGTTGAGACTCTTTTAACTACAGCATCTTTGGATATTGAGCCACTAGAGCAGTTGATGTGTTGGCCGTTTTTCCTCTTTGGCTAGACTGAATAGCTGTCTTTTGTAACAGCTCTAGCTCATAGGTTTTGAGAATGTCATACAAGGTTTCAAGAGATACTTTTGACATATCTCTTCTTTCTTTTATGGCTGTAACCTTGTGCTCCAAATGTTCAGGAAGGGTTAACATGAATTTCATGTTGACTTCCTTTTTATCATAAAACTTCCCATGCAGCTGCAAGTCATTTATCAATCTGTTGAATCTCTCAAACATCTCAATCAACCCTTCACTTGGTTTGGCAATAAAGGCCTCATACCGAGAATGTTAGGTCCAAAATCATCATAGAAGGGGGGTTGAATATGATGTGGTAGATTTTTCGTTTAATTGCGGATTAAGTGTTTGTGTTCTTAAGATATAACAATGGCAATTAATGAAACACAACGATTCGGGGAAATAACAATGTATTATAAAATCCCTGAGGTGCTACACTTCTAATCAAATGATTAGCTTCAATGGGTTCAATCAAGATTATAATAGAAATACAGTTGGGTGAAATTAATGTCAAGCTTTAATGGTGCTCCCGTCTGTATCTCTTTTTGTTGAAGATGAATGAATTCCTACTGTCCAAATTGATTTTACCCATATATAATTTGTAGACTTTTGGAAAATTGAATTCCACAATTGTTCAAGTCCTTTGTTGCGCCTTCACAGTGTGAGTGGTGTGCAGGCACCACTAGAAAGGTTTGTTGCACCTTGGAACCTTTATCGCGCCTCTATGTAAATGTTAGTTGCGTCTGTACAGTGGTTTCCCTTTACAGGCGCCACTAATACCTTAGAAACATTTAGAGGTTGCGCCTATTACCTGTTGTTGCGCCTGCACACTGTTTGTAGTGTGTAGGCGCCATAACCCTTCACTAGTACTTGGAAACTATACAAGTTGCGCCTGTTAGACTTTTATTGCGCCACAATATGAGATGTTGCGCCTGCACTCTCATTTCCCTGTTCAGACGCCACAAACACTTCACTTAGGATTATCTTGAGCTGTCGACTTGATTTGTTGCCCCTAAGTAATATTTGTTGCGCTTCACACGTTGCTCCACCTGTGTAGGAACCACTAAATGCAGTATTACTTGCCTTAACATATTTCTTGAACTTTTGTAATTACCACTTGGATTCCACTCTTCTGGCTTGATCAATTGATTTTCTTCTGCTTAACTAAGGCAATTTTTTTCTTGTTGTGCTGACGCTTAGTGCACTGGTCTGGTTCACAAACGACTAACACTGAATTGAATTCCCTTGACTTCTATTTTGTTTCAGCTGATTAATTTTGGACTATTGCATTGCTTCTGATCACTGAAACCCTTTGACAACTATACATAAATCATTACACTGCCTTTAGTCTGAAATCTACTGAACACTTATTTGATGCAGAGGCCTGAACATATTAATGAACTTCTCTCGTTGTCGTTCAGTAAACTTTACATCTGGAATGTTCTGCAGTGATGAATGTATGTTTTCTGTTTGCATGTCCTTCTGGATTCCTATGTTACATATTAGTATTATTTATCTGTCTTTGTATCTTAGTTGAGTTATCGTTATCACTATTACATACTACGTTACATTATGCTTTACAATCTCCCCCTATTTGTTTGTTAGATTTCGACAAGCAAATCCTGTGAGAGGATAACTCAACTGATACTTACAAGAAAAAGTAAAGTGCAGAAAGACTAAATAATATTAAATACATTCTGGATTAGATTTTACATTTCCAGATTTCTTGTGTATAATAGAAGTTTGTTCCTCTAGCCTGAACAGATAATTCTATGATCTCCTGCTTCTTTGTACTGAGTCTTGCTTGTGTTTAGATCTAGTTTCAGAGTAATGCTTTCTGAGCTCTTCTTCCTTCTGCTCCAACCTTGCCTTTACTATGTCTCTTACTTCCACTTCGAGAGTATTGACTGGAGGTAGTTCTTCTAACTTCTTTAAAACTTCAGTGAGAAAAGCGGCTGAGTTTGTCTTGGAGATTGACTCGAAGGCCAGAGATTGTCTCTTTGAAAACACGAACACTGTTATCCTTTTTGGAAAACCTTTGACTCTGTCAGTGTCATGCATCGACTCTTCTGCCAGCTTCTCCCTTAGACCATCTTCAATCGTCCTTAAAGCCTTTTTGTCTGACTTGACAGTTGATCTTTTTACTCTTGAAAGGACTTTTCGGATAATTTCAGAATTATTTCTCCTCAGTTTTGATAGCTCTTTCTTTTTATCCACTCCATTCTTCTTGAAAATGAAGTATTTTATTCCATTCGGCTCTGTCTGAATGCAAGGTTCAGAATCTCTTATTGTTTCAAGTACTTCTGTGCCATCCTCTCTTCTCACAAATAATGGTTCTTGATAGTATCTGGTCGTTTCCATTAGGTATCTCCCTGATGTTTTAATTGCTTTGTTCAGTCTGAATGCATAGATCAACTCAGCAGCCTTTAGATCTTCTTTTGTTCTATTCTTCTTGCTTCTAAGTTTCCCTTCTACATATTGCATGAACATTGCATGGTTTGAATCCAGACATTCGTCAGACAAAGTTAGATTATGGAGAGTTGTTACTTTGTAGTATTTGACCACTGAAGGCTTCTCAAATGCTTCGACACCGATCTCAACTATCTTCTTCTCAATCAGATCTCTCAGTATCTCATTTATTTTATGCCCTCCAAAGATGACTTTCCTTTTCAGCACATACAACTCTACAATATTCATCTATTCAAAGCTCTTTGTCGACAAAATCTTTGACCCCAGTGATGAATTTATGAACATTTTCCATCCTTGTTTGAATGCACTAACTGACACACTTATTATCTCTTCCGATAGCATAGCATAGAATTCCTGAACATCTTCAAATCTTTCCCTCATGATTCTGAAGAGATCAAGGACTTCTCTATCTTTCTTCTGAGTTAAAGATAACTATTTCTTCTTGAGTAGATTCCTTGCTTCATCCCACTCAGGGCCAACTTTTGCTTCTATGTCCTTAATTCTATTTCTTCTTTCTATCGCATGCTGTACTCTCTTCCATTTTCTCTTCATCGGTTCTTGAGCTTGAACTATACCTTGAGTCACAACTTCATCTACACCAACTAGAAGATAGTCATTATCAAAGGAATATTCTTCAGCAAACTCATCCTCAACATCTATTCCAGCTGCTTTTGTAGTCTCCTCTATTTCATTCTCAGTTAGAATCTCCATTGGCACATAGGGTTCAAAAATTTCTCCTTCTTCAAGTTGCCTCGCTCCAGGCCTATAAAAGAAATATGTCTCCCCCTGAGCTGTATACTCCAATATCATTTCAGTTCCAACTTCTTTTTCTTGTACTATTCTCTCCCCCTTAGTTGGGTTATCCTCCCTTTTGACCGGAGTAATTTGAGTTGTTGAAGCTGATCGAGTAGAAATAGGAATCTTCTGAGCAAGCAGTTGTTTAACCAAATCTTTGATTTCTTTCATTTATGTTCTCTGCTGCTCCTGCACCTCCAAGATCTTTCTTATTGAATAATGAATTTCAGTTACCTGGGCCTCCAGATTTAGAATCCTTTGGCTATGTGCAGTGTGTGCAATGTATGGGGTGTTTATTTGGGTAGTGGGTGTCTCACTTCTCACTGTTTCTGTGTTTGTACGACCCTCAACACTCACACTCGGGAAATCAGGGTCAAGGAACATAAGATCACCAAGGTTAAGTGTTTCACTCAATTTCATAAAACCACTACGATCGTTTGTACCTGCATTAAAATCCATATCCCTTCTATGGGTAGGTTGCCTCTCCGTCGGACCACCCTGGGTGGGGAGAACTCCTTTTTCAGGAACTGGGGGTTTGAGGCCCAGTGTGGTCACCACTATGGATTCTGTAATGATTGGCATAGTTGCAGAATCTGTGATGCCAGCTGAAGCCATTGAAGGCCTTACCTGCTCAGAGACACCATGAACAGGTTCTACTACCCAAGCAGCAGATGCTCTACTAATAGAGCCCACATCCCTTCTATGGGTGTGTTGTCCCTCTACTTGACCTGTAAAGATGGGGAGGACCTCTTGAGTAGGAGATGGAATTTGAATCTCCAGGGCACCAGCTCAGGCAATGTAGTGATTGACAAATGAGAGCCTGTGGTGCCCCGCGACACTTGTAAAGGCACTTCCACTTGAAGTGGTGATGCTGTTGACACAGCTACTCCTTGAATGTAGACCTCTTCCCTTCTATGGGAGAGTTGCCTTTCCACTTCACCCACTTGAGGAGGGAAAATATCCTGATTAGTATTTGGGGATTTTAAGTCCAGGGGGGTCACCACATTTGACAATCTAATGAAAGGCTCGTGAGAGTCAGTGATGCCCCCTTCTGTTTGTGAAGACAGGTTCTGAATTGGATTAACCAAAACAGTACTAGCTACTGAAGTAGCGGAAAATGTTTCCATCTCTGTTTCTGTTCCCTTACCTTTCAGGATATTGTCAATTTCAGAATTTAGATTGCGAAGGAAAAGAATGGTTTTAGAGATTAGAGAATCAGGTTCTTGGCTCACAGTTTCCCTAGGTTTAAAATTCATTTTACGTCTTTTTCGAGAGGGCGGAGCTGTAGGGGATATTTCAATAATTTCCTAATTAGGTAGGGACTCCCTATCATCTACATTAATGGTTCTTTTCCTTGTGTTGGGAGATGAGGGGAGTGTTTGTTGATCTCTAGCATTGGTTAGAACTGGTTGGTCTTGACCTAGTTCATTGCCAGCTTCTATGGCCACTGAGGGCTCTTGTGTGTGCATTGCCGTTTCAGGCTCAGTAGGATATAGTATGACAAAATTTTCTGTTAGAAAAGCAGAAAAGTCAAAGTCAAAAAGGGTATCTTCATCCATCTGTTCATCATCAATGATAGGGATGTACACCTCTGTGGGTTGATCTTCTTCCACTATGTCCTCAATATTGTCCTCCTCTGTTGGATTTTCAGGGTTAATCCTTTCTTCTTCTTCAGGAATTGGTTCTTGCTCACGTTTAGAACCAGCTTCTTCCATACTTTCATCTTCTTTTTTAGTGCCTGGTTCTTCTTCAGATGCTTCTTTGCTTCCTAAATCAGTTGATGTTTCAGCTTCATTCTCCTTTTGAGATGATTGTCATTTTGAATTTTCATGAGCTGATTCATCAGTTTCAGATACATGGTCTTCCTCAGAGGTTGTCTCTCTGTCTGCTTCAGATGCAGCCTCTTCTTCTTCTTTTTCTTCTTCATCAACCTGTCTAAGAAGATCAAAGAAATCTCTGATAGGGTCAGTCAGTGGAGCAGGAGTATACCTGTTTGGATAGTCAGCCTCATTCCATAGCCTTAAAATTGTTTTTAGCTGAAGAGAGGGTGACTCTTCCAATTCACAGTTCTGAAAGGACTGAAGTTGATCAACAGTCAGTACTTGGTTCAACACCAGCTGCAGAAATCTTGGATACAGACATAAATTTTCCATTCTTGTCTGATTATATAGGATCTCTTTCATGATCATCTTCCCAAAATTGATTCTTGTTCCAGAAGCCACTGCATATCCGATCACCTTATTGAAGTTTGTAATTCCATGGAAGCCACCTGTCTTTGGTGCAAAGCCATGAGACAGGATGTTGAAAAACAAGTTTCATTCTTTGGGTAAGTGATTTTTGTAAATCTTCTTTGGAAGATTATTGTTTACTCTGGTGCAGTGCAGGAACATGAAGAAATTGTTTAGATCTGCTTGAGATGGATCATCTGCAAAGTCTTCAGTTGGCAAGTGAAGTGCTTGATTTATGTCATTCTCTATTATTCGCACTTTTTGCCGCTTGATTGTGCAAGTGAAAGCTGATATTCCATCTGCAGATGTGTCTTTAGAAGACCTGTACACCTGTCTCAGAAGATTTCTATTTGAAGGAACATCAGTTGTTAGTGCATAACGGACTATAGAATTTTCATTTAAAAACCGAGCCCAGTTACCTAACTCCCCTGTTTCAGTCCAATTATCTACTACGACAGATAAATAATTAGTCTTTTTAATCTCAAAATGACCTGCCATTTAATTTAAAAATGAAAGATAATTTTTACGAATTAAAAATTACTAATTAAAATTGAATTAATCAAGAATAATGGACTAAAACACTAATAATTTAAAATTACTTGAAGTTACTTGAAATTAATAACTGACAAACTCCTAGTAATCTTTAGCACGCTTTTAATATTATTATAATTTTTAATCGATTTTAACAGTGATAAACCCTAGCCAATCAGATCGATATATAAAGAAATGAGAATTTTAGATCTTTAACCAAACACAAGGGGACCACTTGCAAATTAACGGCTTGAATGAGGGTTCCACAAATCTGGTCTTAGATTAAAAATTGGACAGGAATTGGCCGAGTTATGAACGATTAAAAAAAACTGAACTGAGAGTTTTTGTTGCGCCTTCAATGGTGTGTATAAAGTGTATGTATAAAATAAACGCAACAAAAATCAATTATATATATAGGCGCCACTAAACTAAAATGAAAGTTGCCAAGCGCTTTAGTTGCGCCTGCACAGTGCTTGCACTGTGTAGGCGCCATAAACTAACTTAGCGCAACAAACTTTGCTAGTTAGTTTTTGTTGCGCCTTCACAATGAATTCACTGTGTAGGCGCCACATAGTACTCTAGCGCTACAACAAAATCTTCCCGTGTTTTGTTGCGCCTTTACAGTGCATGCACTCTGTAGGCGCAACAAAATCATAGGCGCCACTTGTCAAAAACATACCAAGTACTGAGTTAAATTTTTGTTGCGCCTATACAGTTAACACACTGCATAGGCGCCACTAAATGCTTTTAGCGCCACAAAGTACTTGGTAAATTATCAAGTGATCCTAGATTTTGCTACAAGTAACATAAATAACATTTATGAGTAATTTGAATAATTAAACAATAATAATTAATTACTCACAAATATTATTTCACAAAATATTTAATAATAACAATAATAACATTAATTATTAAAATTATTATCATAAATAAATTATGCTTCTTATTATTTTACTTTCATTTTAAATAAAAGAATAAATATAAATATTCATCCTCATTATTTAAAATAATTTCAAATAATATTTAAAATATCTAAGTGCCAAGAATTTATCAATTACATACAAGCACTTAAATATTTTCTAAGATCAAAATTAAATAAATAACAATATAATTAACATGTATGCACAAAATATTTATCAAATTTTAAAAACCTAAATATTGGAAAATAATTTAGTAGATAAATTCACAAGTTCTAAAAATATTGAAATTAATCAACTAGTGAATTTATCAGCTTCAAATTGCAGTTTTTGATTACTAACTCATTAGTTAGCAGAATTTGACATCCCAAGTTCACAAACCAGTCTAGTGAAAGTGATTTCATCCAGTGGTTTAGTGAAGATATCTGCAATTTGTTGCTCTGTAGGTACAAAATGTAACTCTACAGTACCATTCATGACATGCTCCCTAATGAAATGATACTTGATATCAATGTGCTTGGTCCTTGAATGTTGAATAGGATTGTTTGTGATGGCTATGGCACTTGTGTTGTCACAGAATATTGGAATTTTGTTCAGCAACAGTCCATAGTCTTGAAGTTGGTTCCTTATCCACAGTATTTGTGCACAGGAACTTCCAGCAGCAACATATTTAGCTTCAGCTGTTGACATTGCAACTGAGTGTTGCTTCTTGCTATACCAGGACACCAATCTTCTACCAAGGAATTGACAACTCCCTGATGTACTTTTTCTATCAATCCTACAACCTGCATAATCGAAATATGTATAGCCAATAAGGTCAAAACCTGTATCTTTAGGGTACCAAATTCCAAGATTCAGACTTCCCTTAAGATACCTAAAAATCCGTTTAACGGCTATAAGATGTGATTCTTTAGGGTTAGACTGGAACCTAGCACACAAGCATGTAGAAAACATAATATATGGCCTACTTGCAGTTAAGTAGAGTAATGAGCCAATCATACCTCTGTTGCTTGTGATGTCTACCTTTTTACCAGGTTCATCTTGATCAAGCTTAGTGGCAGTTGCCATAGGGGTTTTAGCTGTCGATGCATCTTTAAGACCATACTTCTTCAAAAGATCTTTGATGTAATTAGACTGGCAAATGAAGATTCCATCTTTCCTTTGACTTACTTGGAGTCCAAGGAAGTAATTCAGCTCTCCCATCATGTTCATTTCATACATACTCTGCATTAGCTTAGCAAATCTACTACACAATTGATCATTAGTAGAACCAAATATAATGTCATCCACATATACCTGTACTAATATCATGTCATTTTTATGCATTTTATAAAACAGAGTCTTATTTATGACACCTCTAGTGAAACCATTTTCTAGTAAGAATATAGATAGAGTGTCATACCATGTCCGAGGTGCCTGCTTTAAGCCATAGAGTGCCTTAAGAGAAAGTATACAAAATCTGTAAATTCTAGATCTTCAAACCCTGGGGGTTGTTCCACATACACTTCTTCTTCAACCTCTCCATTCAGAAATGCACTCTTCACATCCATTTGATATACTTTGAAATGGGAGTGTGCTGCGAATGCCAGAAACATCCTGATAGCTTCAACTCTTGCCACTGGTGCATATGTTTCATCATAATATATTCCTTCTTCTTGGGAATAACATTTAGCAACCAGTCTGGCTTTGTTCCTCGTAACAATGCCATCTTCATCCAGTTTATTTCTGAATACCCACTTTGTGCCAATTATAGACTTGTTCTTTGGCCTGGGTACCAGCTTCTAAACTTTTTGTCTTTCAAATTGATTGAGTTCTTCTTGCATAGCAATGACCCAATCTGGATCTTCTAGTGTTTCTTCTACTTTCTTTGGCTCTATCTCAAAGAGAAAACCAGAGAATAAACATTCATTTTGAGAAGCACGTCTAGTTTGAACTCCAGCATCTGAATCTCCTAGAATCAAGTCAAATGGGTGATCTCTACTCCACACCCTATGTCTAGGCAGATTTGCCCTTGAAGATTCAGCTTGATTATTATTGTAGTGCTGGGTCCTGCTAGTTGATCCTTCTATTGCTCCCCCTGAGCTGCTTCTTGGTTGAGAATGAGATTCTCTGCCACTACTAGTAGTTTCTGTGAATCTTCCACTATTTCCACTACTAGGGTCAGAATCATCATTGTTGTTATTCTCATTTGGGGCCTGATTTCCTGTTGCAGCTTCAGGTTCTATTTCACTTTCATCTGAGTTCATATTTTCAAACTGTAGAGTTTCAGTGTCATCTGTTCTTTGTAGACTTGGGAGCTTGAGATCATTGAAAGATACATTCATGCTTTCAATGACCTTTTTAAGTTCAATCACATAAACCCTGTACGCCTTAGATTCCAGATAGTAGCCAAGAAATATGCCTTCATGAGCTTTGGATTCGAATTTTCCTAGGTGCTCATCCTCTTTCAGTACAAAGCACTTTGCTCCAAACACATGAAAGTATTTCAGTGTTGGTTTCTTGTTTGCCATTATCTCGTACGGAGTCTTGTCATGTTCTTTGTTGATCAGGGAACGATTCTGAGTATAGCAAGTTGTGTTGACTGCTTCAGCCCAAAAGTATAAAGGTAACTTAGCTTCATTCAGCATTGATCTTGCTGCTTCAACCAAAGTCCTGTTCTTCCTTTCTACAACTCCATTTTGTTGAGGAGTTCTGGGCGCTGAGTATTGTCTTGAGATTCCTTTTTCAACACAGAATTCATTTAGGGATACATTCCTGAATTCTGTTCCATTGTCAGACCTGATTTTTCTGACAGGCAAATCAGCTTCTACCTCTATCTTCTTTATGTGATCAATGATTATTTGAGGGGCTTCATCCTTTGAGGCTAAAAATAACACCCACGTGTACTTAAAGTAGTCATCTACAATTACCAGGGCATATTTCTTCCTAGATATTGACATGACATTTACTGGGCCAAATAAATCTATATGTAAAAGTTGTAGTGGTTCAGTAATGTTTGTAGAGTCTTTGCTTCGGTGAGATGCTTTCTTTGACTTTCCTTTTTCACATGCTTCACATAAACCTTCTTGACAGAATTCCATCTCAGGTAAACCTCTTACCAATTTCCTCTTAACTAAAGAGTTCATTGCCATGATGTGACGCCCTCCCGACACGGGGTCTAGATCGGGGAGTCACTACCACTCTATATGCATGCATCCTAAATAACAATAATAGAAAATACGCATAAATATGACCCCGACTACTAGCCTGGACCTTTCAAGGTAATGGTATGAAACAAGCACACAACTACATTCATTTATATTTACATTTACAGCAACAAAATAATATTATTACAACTTCTGAAACATCTCAAAATCTAATAACAAAATACAAGACTTAACAAAGTCTTTTCCTTCCAACTCTGCCTCGATCCTACCTGTTCAATCTCAGCCAGCCTCACATAGTTCATGTATGACATATTCTTTCTGGCAGTCTGCTTAATACGGACCATGATTCTCAGAAGCTGTAGATGTTAGAAAATAAAAGAATGAGCTACAAAAGCTCAGCAAGTAACCATACTGGTTAAAAACAGTTCTACAGGCTTATATATAATTTAAAAGTCTTTTCTCAAAACCAAGCTTTAAAATCATTGTTGGACCTCATTGTCCCATAATTGTAATTAAAATTCTAGTCAGGGTATTCATTACTCGCAAAACTTTCTTTTATAAAACCACTGGCAGGGTTAAACAATTTCAATAACTAGTGCAGAGTAAATAAGAACTGGAAAGTAGTAATCAATTGCAAGTCTAGGAGAAATCTGCAGGGTTAGATGGATAACAGGAAATAATGTACAACAGTTGAAACCAGTCAAATCAAGGTATATCTGACAGTTGAAGCTGTATATGACAGGTTATAACAAGGCATTTCATTATTCATTACTAATCATTTCAAAGTCCATTTGTATAAAACTGTCCTTTCATTAGGACTAATTCTCTCAAAACATTTCATAAAACTGTCCTCTCATTAGGACCTTGCTTTTCAAACCATTTATAAAAACTGTCCTCTCATTAGGACCTTTACTGTTTAGAAACAATTCATTTTGGTTGAAGTTTTCTCACAACGCCAGACAATACGGGTGATCAGCCACGTAAAGTCCCCATAACGGACTAAAGTCCCTCTGGACATAAAGAGTACTCAGAAAGGCACTTATTGCCATTGGCCTTGGGCTATCTCATTACAGCCATTGACTATCTCATTATAGTCTTCACATAAAAAGTGCTGGACCGGCGTCACTCGGCCTCTTACGCCTCCAACCTATAGGAATCCGCAGAAACCATTTTGATCGGAGTTCCTATAATAACCAAAACCTTTCTTTTTAAAGTTACCACATCATTTGATGAAAAAGACTTCTTGAAAGTCGGATTCCATGTTTAAATCTCTTTTTAAAGATCATTAGACAGAGGTAAAGTTTATTCCAGGGTAAATCTCAAAACAAGTCTCTGTTGTAATAAAGTAGGCAGAAATCATGAACTGGGAATCAAAAACAAGTTAAAGTTATGAAGTCAAGGTGCAGGGTCAATCCATAGGTATAACAGTTGTTTTTGAAAACAGTTGTAAAACATTTAATCAGGACGGCAGTTAGGCCTAAATAACAGGGTTCTTTTAAGGTTTAAGTTTAAGCAATTATTGTTAAGAAAGTGGTGATAGCACAAGTCACAGCTCAAGATCACTGGTGTAAGATTTGTAAAACTAGTTTATAAGTGGTCAGTAGCAGTTCAGGGATTGAAAAGTTTAAAGTGCAATTAACACTAGTATAAGGTTGCAGTTTAAGTAAAGCAATTAAAGTAAAGCAGGCTGTAACTTAAAACAGTTGAGATAAGATAATACAGTTGCAGGGTCATAAAGCAGTTCATAAAACAGTGTTTAAGTTGAAAGAGGTTAGGCAGTAGTTACTTGCCTCAAATAGAACGCTACAGCTGTTGAACAGGTAGATCGCCTACACCAGACACTAACTCTCTACTTTAGCTTTCCCTCTGTCTTTCACTTCAACGTCCTTGGTAGCTACACATAAATAATACTATTTCAGTAACTCGTATACTTTCGACGTTCTCATTAACGTCTAACTATTCTACCCTTTCGTTAATTATAATCCCTTAACAGATAATAATCCACTGTAGGCATACTCTGCTATATAATCACTTCTACACTGGCAAGCAAGTAGCACATAGACAATTATATCATTCACAACATTCCTGACTGATAGCCTTTCTTATACAGAAGTGGTGTGCCAATCATATTTTACAAAGTCATTCTAGTTTTTAGAAATTTTGGCAGCACTTCCCCTGTAATTGGAGCTACCTGTCGGAATACAACCGACACAACCAAACATCAATGTCAATCATAGACCATTATACAACCATATTTGCACCAAATCCATATCAAACAAGCAATAGCTATAAACAATATGCAATACTATTGTCATTCAAAATAACTGAAACAATCCAAGTACCAACTGCCTAGCTATACAATCGATTCAATTCTTAACTCACTCCTATATCATCAACTCATGTCCATTTAGTTCATAGAAATTAGAACTCATATTGGCAATTAGTGTATGACATTTGAATATAGAATACACATATATGTTCGAAAGTAATAGCTATTATGTTAATTATAATTCAATCAAGCAATTACTAAATCATTTTAATAGTACCTTTAAATCATGTACTATAAATTTCTGCTTTCAATTTATGCTAGCATACCACTAATAGAGTTACACACATAATAGGATCATAGCATTTCTAAATTAATTAATTACTGAGATTAGCATTAGAAAATGCTTTTTAATTCGAAAACATATATATATACATGTCTAAAATCAGAAAATCAGCCCTACCCTTAACTCATACATATGCATTATGTATAGATTATGACTTCATTTCAATTCAAACAAAACTTCAACTCAAACATAGTATTTACATAACCATTCGAATATTAAATTATTCAGATAATTCAAAATTCTCGAACTAATTACAATTAATCAACACATAGTACTTGCTTAACCATTTAACAACTATAATGCAGTCACTAGCATTACTATTAATCGCAACCAGAGCTTAATTCTCGGACTATAACATGCGGCCATGACCGGAAAATACAACACCGTGGCCGGAAAAATCATAATCTTATCATGCAATGCTAAACAACCATCGACAGCTAGAATTTACATATATCATAGCCATTAATCAAAGTAGCAGCAAAAATCAAAGCAAGTCATCACAATTCCCGGTCGAACAACTTCCGATTCCACTCGGCAATTAGCAAGCAACTCGCAAACAACGACTAACATTGAAATATAAATATAGACTGGTAATTAAGGGGTCTTAGGCTCAGGTGTACCATCATCGCCCTTCCACCGGCTCACCGGAGGTTCACCGCCGGTGGGGTAAAGCCTCGGGGTACTCGTTTCAGAGCTTCCCTCCACGAAGCTTTACCAAGAATCAATTACAACACCAAACCAAGCTTCGGAACATAGATATGTTAATACAAAGCTTTGCATTCAACTTCATCATTCGAACACCCATACACGCAGCACATATATACACATATGTATACGGTTACATGCAAGGTTCGAGAGAGGAAACACACAAAAAATCAAGCAATTTCTAGCATCAATCGATTACTTATAAGCAGAATGACCTAGAAATGAAAGGGGATAAGGAATCGCGGAAGAGAGACAAGAACTCGACCTGTAAACAAGAGTGCAGAACAAGGAAAATGATAGTGGGCGGTGGCTTTTACAAAACAAAGACAAGGGCATTCTAGTAACTTCACATATGCTGTTTTCTGGATTAAATCAATTAGTAATTCGAATTTTTATGGAAAATGGGTACAAAAACAAGTTTTATATTTTTAAAATTAAGAGCATGAATTTAGAAGCTTCCCCATATTTTTGAAATATTTTTCTGGTAAATAAATAATTAACTAAAAATCTTTGAAGTTTTAGCACAGAAATAGAAAATAAGAGTAGGAAAATCTTTAAAAATACATTTGGGCTCGAATAAAATGAACTTTTATTTTTCACAAGTCTCAAAATATTCAAGAAACATTTTGGAACAGGTTTCATGATTTTTGGGCATTCCAATAATTAAATATGGAATTTAAAAGAGTAATATCTCTATAATAAAACAGGAATGAAAGATTTATATAAAATCACTGGGACTAGAATTAAATACATCACCATTTTTAGAAAGTCTCTAAAATCACATAGAAGCTACATATAAAATTCCATAATTGTTGGACACACCAATAATTTTATAAAAATCAAACAGTTACTCAATTAAGCATGAAAAATCAATTAATCACTTAATTAAAACACTTAAGCATAATACGGTCAAACGGGCAGTCAACTAGACATATAAAATGACCACATATCATATCTTAACACATTAAAACGTAAATCATATACCTCATATTAATCAAATAGATTTAATTATCTCGATCGTTACATTCTCCCCCCCTTAAAAAGATTCTGTCCCCAGAATCAGCCTAAGTAAACAAATAGGGATACTTCTCGAGCATTTCACTCTCAAGTTCCCAGGTAGATTCATCCACTCGAGGATTTTTCCACAAAACCTTTACAAGCTTAACAGACTTATTCCTTAAAACCTTATCCTTATGATCTTGAATCTCTACAGGCTGTTCTACATATGACAAGTCGGGTTGAATCTCTAAGGGTTCATACTCTATCACATGACTCATGTCAGGATTATACTTTCTAAGCATAGATACGTGAAAAACATTGTGAATGTGCTGCATCTGTGGTGGTAGAGCCAATTCATATGCAACTTTTCCAACTTGCTTCAAAACTTCAAAAGGTCCTATATATCTTGGATTAAGCTTTCCTCTCTTGCCAAATCTACTAACACCTTTCCACGGAGAAATCTTTAGCAACACTTGGTCACCTTCCTCAAAATTCATATCCTTCATTGACTGGTCAGCATACTTCTTTTGCCTATCTTGAGCAGCTAACAATCTCTTCTGAATCAACTCAATCTTTTCTTTAGTTTGTTGAACTAACTCTGGACCCAAAATCTTACGCTCACCAACTTCATTCCAACACACTGGTGATATGCATTTTCTTCCATATAAAGCTTCATACGGGGGCATCCCAATACTGGCATGATAGCTGTTGTTATAAGAAAACTCCACTAACGGTAGATGCTCGTCCCAGCTTCCTTCAAAATCTAAGGCACAAACTCTCAGCATGTCTTCAATGGTCTAAATTGTCCTTTCACTCTGGCCATCTGTCTGAGGATGGTATGCAGTACTCATATTCAGCTTTGTTCCCAAACATTCTTGAAACTTCTTCCAAAATCTTGAATTGAATCTCGGGTCTCTATCTGACACTATTGATACAGGAACACCATGTCGCATAACAATCTCTTTCAGGTACAAATGAACCAACCTGTCCAGTGAAAATCTTTCGTTGATCGGTAGAAAGTGCGCTGACTTGGTCAATCTGTCTATTATTACCCAGATAGCATCATGATTAGCTTTAGTCCTTGGCAGACCTACTACAAAATCCATAGCAAGATTCTCCCATTTCCATTCTGGAATCTCTAGTGGTTGCAACAATCCACTGGGTCTCTGATGTTCAGCTTTGACTCTCTGGCACGTATAACATTTACTGATCCACTCTGCCACATTTCTTTTCATATTGGGCCACCAAAAATTTTCCTTCAAGTCTTTATACATCTTTGTGCTTCCTGGATGAATAGAGTATCTTGAACTATGTGCATCATGTAAAATTTCATTCTTGAGCTCTTGAACATTAGGGATCCAAATTCGTGAGGAAAACCTAAAGATTCCTTCACTGTCCTTCTGACTTCTTAACTCTTCTCCAGTCAACTTGGCTCTGTCTTGACTCATCATCTGATCTTGACATCTCTTGATCTTTTCTAACAATTCTGGCTGAAAAGTCATTGTATACACCATCTCTTCCACTGAATCAGAATCACATACCTCTATTTCCAATTTCTCAAATTCTTTGATCAATTCTTCAGATGAAACCATTATATTCAATATTTCCTTTCTACTTAAAGCATCTGCTACAACATTCGCCTTGCTTGGATGATAGTTGATTGTGCAGTCGTAGTCTTTGATCAATTCCAACCATCTTCTCTGTCTCATGTTCAATTCTTTCTGAGTAAATATATACTTCAAACTCTTGTGGTCAGTATAAATCTCACACTTTTCTCCGTACAAGTAGTGCCTCCAAATCTTCAGTGCAAACACAATGGCAGCTAATTCCAAATCATGTGTAGGATATTTTAATTCATGAGGTCTTAACTGCCTGGAAGCATATGCAATAACTTTCCCATGTTGCATCAGAACACATCCCAAGCCTTTGTGAGAAGCGTCACTGTAGATGACAAAATTTCCTTGATCGTCAGGTAACACCAACACTGGGGCAGACACTAGTCTTCGCTTTAGCTCTTCAAAACTTTCTTCACACTTCTCATTCCATACAAATTTTTCATTCTTTCTGGTCAATTTGGTCATAGGGGTAGCTATCTTTGAGAAATCTTGAACAAATCTTCGATAGTATCCCGCTAATCCCAGAAAACTTCTGACTTCTGTTGGAGTCCGTGGCCTTTCCCATTTCATCACTGCTTCTATCTTCGCCGGATCAACTTTGATGCCTTCTCTGCTGACAACATGACCTAAGAATTGTACTTCCTTCAACCAAAATTCACATTTTGAAAACTTCGCATACAACTTCTCATTTCTTAAAGTCTCTAAAGCAATTCTTAAATGATCTGCATGCTCTTCTTCTGATTTGGAATATATCAGGATGTCGTCGATGAAAACAATCACAAACTTGTCTAAATACTTCTTAAAAACTCGGTTCATCAGATCCATAAACACTGCTGGGGCATTTGTCAATCCAAAAGCCATAACTAAAAATTCATAGTGTCCGTACCTTGTTCTGAATGCTGTTTTAGATACATCTTCAGGTTTGATCTTGAGTTGATGGTATCCGGACCTTAAATCAATTTTTGAGAACCATTCGGCTCCTTTCAGCTGGTCAAAAAGATCATCGATCCTCGGCAACGGGTATTTGTTCTTGATGGTTAGCTTGTTTAACTCTCGGTAATCTATGCACAATCTCATGCTTCCATCCTTCTTCTTAACAAACAGAACTGGTGCTCCCCAAGGGGACACACTAGGCCTAATAATTCCTTTATCCAAGAGATCTTGTATTTGACTCGCCAATTCTTTCATCTCAACTGGCGCCATTCTATATGGGGCTTTGGAAACTGGCTCAGTGCCGGGAGCTAAATCAATAGAGAATTCTATTTCCCTATCGGAAGGTAAGCCTGACAATTCATCTGGAAATACATCGGGAAATTCATTGACTATAGGAACATCTTCTAATTGAACTGACTCCTTTTCAGTGTCTATAACATAGGCTAGGTAAGCCTCACATCCCTGACGCAGAAATCTCTTTGCCTGAACGATATTCAAAAACTTCTTGACTTGTCGGGTACCTCGAAATTCAACTTCTTCTCCTTCTAGGGTTTTCACCTTTAACTTCTTATTCCTACAATCTATCTGAGCCTTGTATTCTGACAACCAATCCATCCCTAGAATTACATCAAATTCACCTAACTTAAAAGGTATCAAGTTAGCAAGAAAATGACAACTGCCTATTTTAATGTCACATCTAGGACAAACTTGTCTTACTGGAATCTTTGCCTGGTTAGCTACTTCTATAACTAAGGCTTGTTCCAAAGGTCGGACTTCACATTGCAATTTACCAAGAAAATCTTGAGATATAAAAGACTTAGTAGCTCCGGAATCAATCAATACACTAGCTTGCACTGAATTAACAGGAAGTGTACCTGATATCACATCTACATCCTGGATACCCTCTTTCTGAGTCATGTTGAAGGTTCTTGCTCTAGATTGATGTGCTGAAGATTGAGACGGAGTTCCAGCTATTCTGAGAACATTGGTAGGCTGTGTAGGTTCCTTGCATTCCCTTGCCATATGATCTAGCTTGCCACACTTATAGCATTTGATCCCTGACTTTTGATTTTGATTCTGACTCTGACTGTTGCATTCCGCTGCATAATGTCCTTTCCTGTTGCATTTGAAGCAGGTAACATTGGGCTTATTACAAACTCCAGAGTGCTTCCTTCCACAAATCTTGCACTCAGGAACAAACTGTCTGACGGCCTTTGGCTGGTTAAAACCTTGAGCTTTATTATTCTGTCTTCCTCTTCCATCATTACCATTCTTGATCTGCTGAAAATTACTTCTCTGACCTTCTGGCCTTCTGTGAAACTTGTTTCTGAAATTACCATGTCCCTGACTGTCTTCCCTAGCACCAAACTTTCTCTTTTTGTTATCTTTCTCCTTCTGGGACATGTCACTTTCACCTTCTACGATCATTGCTTTCTGAACTATTGCAGTAAGGCTTTGCAGCTAAAAAACTGCCACCCTACTTCTAATCCATGGCCATAGACCTTGCTGAAACCTCTTAGCCTTTTTAACATCAGTATTAACAAATTCTGGCACAAACCTGGCCATCTCAGAAAACTTGGCCTCATACTCTGCTACACTCATACCTCCTTGCTTCAGTTCTAGAAATTTAATCTCCATCTGGTCCTTCATGAAACTAGGAAAGTACTTTTCTAAAAACAATTCTGTAAACTGATCCCAAGAAATCACACCTTCACCCTGAAGCATCTTTGTAGACTCCCACCAGTAACCGGCTTCAGCTTTAAGAAAATAACTAGCATACTCAGTCTTCTTATCTTCATCTACGTCTACTAACTGAAAAGCTTTTTCCATCTCCTTAAGCCATGTCTGGGCTTCTACTGGGTCTGTGGATCCTTTGAATTCAGGTGGTTTCACTGCTTGAAAAGATTTAAAAGTAACTGCTGGGGGTGCAGAAGGTCTTTGCTGTTGCTGGGTTAAAAGAGCTGTTTGCTGTTGTAGCAACTGAATGAGTTGGGCAACTGTAGGGTCCATGGGATTTTGATCTTGAGTATTATGGTTCTGAGACGAATTTGAGGTGTTTCTTTTCCTTGGCGGCATTTACTATAGGGAAACAAACAACTTATTAAGCAACACACTACACTGTATCGTAAACAGTTCAATTACCTTTAAAAATCATTTAGGAATTAAAAACACTTATTTAAAAATCAATCTTGTAGCATCATTACTACATAAGTTGCCTGTACAACAAGGATATAAAGGTTCTTATAGAAAACAGGTTAGCACAACAGGTATAAATAAGGTACTAGTAAAGGTAAGAAACAGTTTATGGTCAAGTGTGTGAAAAAGTAAATGACAGATATATCGGAAGATACTGGAACTGAAAAGCAAACATACATAGATACTAAAAGTGCCAAAGTGCAGGATAAGTTAAGGTACAAACAAAAAATAAAAGTACTGGGAAGAAAACAGAAATAACATCTAGGCAAGTGTGCTAGAGGGCTCTAACAAATGTCCCTTCTAACACTCAAACATCCTGACATCTAATCACCCCTCTGATCCCTGTCTCTGGCAGCCCTGAGTCCAATCAGCAGCTCACTAAGCACCCGGGTCAACTCTCCTGCCCGCTCCGCCATATCATCTGGAAATGCTCTGGCCGCTATCTGCCTACGCCCCTCTTCCTCAACAGCCCTAATGCGATCCTCCCACCACTCGACAGGATGCTCGGGAACTCTCAGCTGGCCTAGGGTAATAGATGGCCTATAAACTCTACGGCGAACAGGGACACCAGCACTCCCTGAGGGTAGGTTAGACTGAGCAAGGGGCTCAGGAATCAGCTCCTCCTCCTCGCTCTCAGAACTAGATATAACTATAGTATCATCATCAGTATCCGAAGAAAATTCAGAGGAACCAGGAGAGGGTGGTTGTTGTGAAACAATGCCACGAGCCTGCAATAATACGATATGTAAAGTAAAAGGGATAAGATCACCTTAAATCTACAGTTAAAATCCTAACGTTTAAACCACTCTTCGATATCTAATCCTATCTTACCATTACTCTCTCTTCTTTTATTAAATGATCTACTTGTTTAACTTAATCCTGGCTTGTTTCAGTGACCAAAACCTTAGCTCTGATACCAACCTGTAGCGCCCTCCCGACCCGGGGTCTAGATCGGGGAGTCACTACCACTCTATATGCATGCATCCTAAATAACAATAATAGAAAATACGCATAAATATGACCCCGACTACTAGCCTGGACCTTTCAAGGTAATGGTATGAAACAAGCACACAACTACATTCATTTATATTTACATTTACAGCAACAAAATAATATTATTACAACTTCTGAAACATCTCAAAATCTAATAACAAAATACAAGACTTAACAAAGTCTTTTCCTTCCAACTCTGCCTCGATCCTACCTGTTCAATCTCAGCCAGCCTCACATAGTTCATGTATGACATATTCTTTCTGGCAGTCTGCTTAATACGGACCATGATTCTCAGAAGCTGTAGATGTTAGAAAATAAAAGAATGAGCTACAAAAGCTCAGCAAGTAACCATACTGGTTAAAAACAGTTCTACAGGCTTATATATAATTTAAAAGTCTTTTCTCAAAACCAAGCTTTAAAATCATTGCTGGACCTCATTGTCCCATAATTGTAATTAAAATTCTAGTCAGGGTATTCATTACTCGCAAAACTTTCTTTTATAAAACCACTGGCAGGGTTAAACAATTTCAATAACTGGTGCAGAGTAAATAAGAACTGGAAAGTAGTAATCAATTGCAAGTCTAGGAGAAATCTGCAGGGTTAGATGGATAACAGGAAATAATGTACAACAGTTGAAACCAGTCAAATCAAGGTATATCTGACAGTTGAAGCTGTATATGACAGGTTATAACAAGGCATTTCATTATTCATTACTAATCATTTCAAAGTCCATTTGTATAAAACTGTCCTTTCATTAGGACTAATTCTCTCAAAACATTTCATAAAACTGTCCTCTCATTAGGACCTTGCTTTTCAAACCATTTATAAAAACTGTCCTCTCATTAGGACCTTTACTGTTTAGAAACAATTCATTTTGGTTGAAGTTTTCTCACAACGCCAGACAATACGGGTGATCAGCCACGTAAAGTCCCCATAACGGACTAAAGTCCCTCTGGACATAAAGAGTACTCAGAAAGGCACTTATTGCCATTGGCCTTGGGCTATCTCATTACAGCCATTGACTATCTCATTATAGTCTTCACATAAAAAGTGCTGGACCGGCGTCACTCGGCCTCTTACGCCTCCAACCTATAGGAATCCGCAGAAACCATTTTGATCGGAGTTCCTATAATAACCAAAACCTTTCTTTTTAAAGTTACCACATCATTTGATGAAAAAGACTTCTTGAAAGTCGGATTCCATGTTTAAATCTCTTTTTAAAGATCATTAGACAGAGGTAAAGTTTATTCCAGGGTAAATCTCAAAACAAGTCTCTGTTGTAATAAAGTAGGCAGAAATCATGAACTGGGAATCAAAAACAAGTTAAAGTTATGAAGTCAAGGTGCAGGGTCAATCCATAGGTATAACAGTTGTTTTTGAAAACAGTTGTAAAACATTTAATCAGGACGGCAGTTAGGCCTAAATAACAGGGTTCTTTTAAGGTTTAAGTTTAAGCAATTATTGTTAAGAAAGTGGTGATAGCACAAGTCACAGCTCAAGATCACTGGTGTAAGATTTGTAAAACTAGTTTATAAGTGGTCAGTAGCAGTTCAGGGATTGAAAAGTTTAAAGTGCAATTAACACTAGTATAAGGTTGCAGTTTAAGTAAAGCAATTAAAGTAAAGCAGGCTGTAACTTAAAACAGTTGAGATAAGATAATACAGTTGCAGGGTCATAAAGCAGTTCATAAAACAGTGTTTAAGTTGAAAGAGGTTAGGCAGTAGTTACTTGCCTCAAATAGAACGCTACAGCTGTTGAACAGGTAGATCGCCTACACCAGACACTAACTCTCTACTTTAGCTTTCCCTCTGTCTTTCACTTCAACGTCCTTGGTAGCTACACATAAGTAATACTATTTCAGTAACTCGTATACTTTCGACGTTCTCATTAACGTCTAACTATTCTACCCTTTCGTTAATTATAATCCCTTAACAGATAATAATCCGCTGTAGACATACTCTGCTATATAATCACTTCTACACTGGCAAGCAAGTAGCACATAGACAATTATATCATTCACAACATTCCTGACTGATAGCCTTTCTTATACAGAAGTGGTGTGCCAATCATATTTTACAAAGTCATTCTAGTTTTTAGAAATTTTGGCAGCACTTCCCCTGTAATTGGAGCTACCTGTCGGAATACAACCGACACAACCAAACATCAATATCAATCATAGACCGTTATACAACCATATTTGCACCAAATCCATATCAAACAAGCAATAGCTATAAACAATATGCAATACTATTGTCATTCAAAATAACTGAAACAATCCAAGTACCAACTGCCTAGCTATACAATCGATTCAATTCTTAACTCACTCCTATATCATCAACTCATGTCCATTTAGTTCATAGAAATTAGAACTCATATTGGCAATTAGTGTATGACATTTGAATATAGAATACACATATATGTTCGAAAGTAATAGCTATTATGTTAATTATAATTCAATCAAGCAATTACTAAATCATTTTAATAGTACCTTTAAATCATGTACTATAAATTTCTGCTTTCAATTTATGCTAGCATACCACTAATAGAGTTACACACATAATAGGATCATAGCATTTCTAAATTAATTAATTACTGAGATTAGCATTAGAAAATGCTTTTTAATTCGAAAACATATATATATACATGTCTAAAATCAGAAAATCAGCCCTACCCTTAACTCATACATATGCATTATGTATAGATTATGACTTCATTTCAATTCAAACAAAACTTCAACTCAAACATAGTATTTACATAACCATTCGAATATTAAATTATTCAGATAATTCAAAATTCTCGAACTAATTACAATTAATCAACACATAGTACTTGCTTAACCATTTAACAACTATAATGCAGTCACTAGCATTACTATTAATCGCAACCAGAGCTTAATTCTCGGACTATAACATGCGGCCATGACCGGAAAATACAACACCGTGGCCGGAAAAATCATAATCTTATCATGCAATGCTAAACAACCATTGACAGCTAGAATTTACATATATCATAGCCATTAATCAAAGTAGCAGCAAAAATCAAAGCAAGTCATCACAATTCCCGGTCGAACAACTTCCGATTCCACTCGGCAATTAGCAAGCAACTCGCAAACAACGACTAACATTGAAATATAAACATAGACTGGTAATTAAGGGGTCTTAGGCTCAGGTGTACCATCATCGCCCTTCCACCGGCTCACCGGAGGTTCACCACCGGTGGGGTAAAGCCTCGGGGTACTCGTTTCAGAGCTTCCCTCCACGAAGCTTCACCAAGAATCAATTACAACACCAAACCAAGCTTCGGAACATAGATATGTTAATACAAAGCTTTGCATGCAACTTCATCATTCGAACACCCATACACGCAGCACATATATACACATATGTATACGGTTACATGCAAGGTTCGAGAGAGGAAACACACAAAAAATCAAGCAATTTCTAGCATCAATCGATTACTTATAAGCAGAATGACCTAGAAATGAAAGGGGATAAGGAATCGCGGAAGAGAGACAAGAACTCGACCTGTAAACAAGAGTGCAGAACCAAGAAAATGATAGTGGGCGGTGGTTTTTACAAAACAAAGACAAGGGCATTCTAGTAACTTCACATATGCTGTTTTCTGGATTAAATCAATTAGTAATTCGAAGTTTTATGGAAAATGGGTACAAAAACAAGTTTTATATTTTTAAAATTAAGAGCATGAATTTAGAAGCTTCCCCATATTTTTGAAATATTTTTCTGGTAAATAAATAATTAACTAAAAATCTTTGAAATTTTAGCACAAAAATAGAAAATAAGAGTAGGAAAATCTTTAAAAATACATTTGGGCTCGAATAAAATGAACTTTTATTTTTCACAAGTCTCAAAATATTCAAGAAACATTTTGGAACAGGTTTCATGATTTTTGGGCATTCCAATAATTAAATATGGAATTTAAAAGAGTAATATCTCTAGAATAAAACAGGAATGAAAGATTTATATAAAATCACTGGGACTAGAATTAAATACATCACCATTTTTAGAAAGTCTCTAAAATCACGTAGAAGCTACATATAAAATTCCATAATTATTGGACACACCAATAATTTTATAAAAATCAAATAGTTACTCAATTAAGCATGAAAAATCAATTAATCACTTAATTAAAACACTTAAGCATAATACGGTCAAACGGGCAGTCAACTAGACATATAAAATGACCACATATCATATCTTAACACATTAAAACATAAATCATATACCTCATATTAATCAAATAGATTTAATTATCTCGATCGTTACACATGAAGTTTAGGTGTGAAAGTTTCTTGTGCCATAACCAATTATCCTCTGTTGAAGCTTTGCTGTAAAAACATTGAGCTTCACCTTTGCTTGCAGAGAATAAGTCAGCTACAAAGAGATTTCCCTTTCTCACTCCTTGAAGGGCAAGCTTCGTATCTTTCCTATTTTGGATTGCACATCTTTCTTTCTCAAAAGGTACTTTGAAGCCCTTGTCAGTGAACTGACTGATACTTAGAAGGTTGTGCTGTAATCCATCCACAAGAGAGATATTTTCTATGATAATATTTCCTATTTTCGGATTGCCATATCCCGTTGTGAATCCCTTGCTGTTATCTCCAAAGGTCACTATTGGGCCAGTTTTTTCAATCACATCTGATAGCAGGGCTCTATCACTAGTCATATGCCTAGAACAGCCGCTATCGAGAATCCACATGACACGCTTATTCTTTGCTATACCCTACATCCATAGATTGATTACTTTTTCTTTGGTACCCAAACTTGATTGGGTCTAAGAGGCTTAGTTGAATAAACAAATTTAGTTGCAGAAACTTTCTGGTCCTTGTCTTTCTCATCGACTGTGCCCTTGTCCTATGGTTTAGCCTTGACAGGGGTGTCTTTAGGCTTAGGGAAAGGGGCTTACTTCCTAGACTTAGGAGGACTAACAGTCTTTGCCCAAAATGTTTTCTATTCATGTTCACATCTGTATTCATGCATGTACTAGATGAATTATTCATTAAGTTTATGTATGCAGACATGATTTTGAAAGCACATGGCATGCATTCTACTGTACCACATGGTTGATGAGGGAAATACATGGCATGCATATTAGAAGTTTCTTATTTCACTACTTTTATCTTTTTGCATGCATGCGTAAGATGACCAGTAGAATTACAATTATTGTAAACTTTTCTAATAGCTTTGGGAGAGTAGACATAATCATTTTTCTTGTTAACACCTACTTTGCCATTTCTGTTAGCTTTCATTTTTTCATTCTTGTTACCTAAATCACTTTTAATCTGTTCTTTAGGTTCTACAATTTTTACAGATTTTTTGGGCAATTCCTTTTTATTTTCTTCCTCTTTCATCTTTTGATCCTCAGCAAGGATTTCTTCTTTCATTAAGATCTCCTCTTCATTTAAGGGTTCCATGACAAACTTCTTATATAGGGGCTTGGTGACATTTTTCAACACATGTGGAATGTCTTGCTTCACAGGACTTTCCTCAGCAATTGATTCTACATGCATCTTTCCTACCTTTTTATCATAGTCAAAACATATTCCAGTTTTCTGACCTATGACCTGTTTATCTATTGCCTCCTTTACAAGATTAGCAGATTTCTTATAAGCTTGAAGTTTTAACTCTAACTTAGAAATTTTATTCCTAAGAGTAGTTTCTACTTCCTGGTTGCACTTGTCTCTATTATGAAGATATTCTATTTTCTGTTTCAGGTCTTCTAGATTGACACGTGCAAGCTCTAGTTCTTCATTTCTAGCATTTTATTCTTTAGAACTACTTTAACATTTTCTTCTTCAGATGCAAGCATGCTTGTATGTATGTTAAACATTTCTATACTGAGATCTTCTACAGTTTTCTTATATTCAGATTTAGACATGTCAATGGAGGAGAGAAATGATACCTTCGATGATTGAGGGGATGCCTCTGAAGAGTCTGCCATTAAAGCAATATTTTAATAAGTTTCTTCTTCATCGTTGTCTAAATCATCCCAGCTCTTTCCTTCATCTATATAAGCTCTTCCCTGATGCTTCTTCACCAGTGCATCATATTTCTGCTTGAGTTCATCATATGACTCCTTTCCTTCTTTCACTTGCTTCGGCTTCCGGCATTCTGTTGCAAAATGCCCGGGTTCATCACAGTTGTAGCACTTGAACTTACTGCGATCTACCATTACTGTCTTATAACCTCTTTTGCTGTAAGACCCAGAAGACGATCCTCCTCGGTTGCTGTTTCTGAAACTAGAACCACTGTAACTGGAGTTACTCTTGAATTTGTACTTAGGGTTCCTCCTAAACCTGAGGTTCTTGAACTTCCCTGCCATATAGGCCATTGATTTATTTTCCAATTATTCAATTCTTCCATTGAGTAGAAGTCGTCTTCATTACCTAGTTGAGTGTTATTTGTAAATTTAGCCTCCAGAATTTCTTCTTTCTCAACATCAGGTTTTACTGTGCTGGTTTCTGTGACAGCAAAATCCTTGGCTACAAGAGTTGTAGTCTTCAACAGTGCGGTATTCTTACTATCCACTGTACCTGTACCATAAATGATTTGTCTTTGTTCTTGCTCCATTTTGTGAGTCTTGAGCTTCCCATATAAAATTTCAATGGACAAGTCATTTATGTCACTCTTTCTCTGATGGCAGAGATTTTGTGTTCCAGGTGTGCTGGCAGTGTCAACATGAATTTCCTGTTGATCTCCCTACGTGAGTAGGCCTTCCCATGCAGTAACAAGTCATTTAACAATTTGTTGTATATCTCAAAGACTTGAGTAATACTTTCTCATGGCAGTGAC
Source organism: Oenanthe sinensis (assembly GCA_028671895.1). Taxonomy (NCBI): domain Eukaryota; kingdom Viridiplantae; phylum Streptophyta; class Magnoliopsida; order Apiales; family Apiaceae; genus Oenanthe; species Oenanthe sinensis. The sequence continues at coordinate 28,931,300 of CM053806.1, forward strand.
TTGAAAGCTTCATATTGGGAAGTAAGAATATCAAGCCTGTTTTCCTTCACTTCTGCTGTACCTTCTATCAACAGATCAATTGTATCCCACATCTGTTTGGCACTTGTGCAGTTAATCACTTGATTTAGCATTGTAGTGTCCAAAGAATCCATCAGGATGCATTGAAGATGATTGTCCCATGCAACTCTCTCTTTATCAATGTCAGTAAACTTTATAGGTTCCTTTGGGGTAAATCCTTGCGGAATCCGTTCGCCGTCTTCTGAAACTATTTCTGGTGTAATCTTCTGGGGAACATAGGGTCCATTTTCCAAAATTCCCAGATATTGAGAATTTGATGTTTTAATGAAAATGGACATCTTCTTCTTCCATAAGATGTATTCATTTTTGTCAAAGGCTGGGATTTTAATGCTGCTGAATTTTTGGGTACTCATGGTTATAAGAATTTTAAATCTTAAGAAATAATTAATTTCTTAAAAATTAAAATCAATTCGAATAAAAATTAAATTTCTAGAAATAAAATTTTAATACGAATTCTTGATGATTGATAGTCTTCTTAAAATTAGTGAACTTAAAATCTTTGAAAAATTCAAAATTGAATTTTCTTTAAAAATAAAGAAATTTCAATATAAATTTTTCTAGATCTAAAAATGCACTTTTTCGAAAAACTATTTTTGGATCTTGATTTGTAACTTCAATCAACAAGCTCTGATACCAATTGTTAGGTCCAAAATCATCATAGAAGGGGGGGTTGAATATGATGTGGTAGATTTTTCATTTAATTGCGGATTAAGTGTTTGTGTTCTTAAGATATAATAACAATGACAATTAATGAAACACAACGATTCGGGGAAATAACAATGTATTATTAAATCCCTGTGGTGCTACACTTCTAATCAAATGATTAGCTTCAATGGGTTCAATCAAGATTACAATAGAAATACAGTTGGGTGAAATTAATGTCAAGCTTTAATGGTGCTCCCGTCTGTATCTCTTTTTGTTGAAAATGAATGAATTCCTACTGTCCATATTGATTTTACCCATATATAATTTGTAGACTTTTGGAAAATTGAATTCTACAATTGTTCAAGTCCTTTGTTGCGCCTTCACATTGTGAGTGGTGTGCAGGCGCCACTAGAAAGGTTTGTTACGCCTTGGAACCTTTGTCGCGCCTCTATGTAAAAGTTAGTTGCGCCTGTACAGTGGTTTCCCAGTACAGGCGACACTAATACCTTAGAAACATTTAGAGGTTGCGCCTATTACCTGTTGTTGCGCCTGCACACTGTTTGTAGTGTGTAGGCGCCACAACCCTTCACTAGTACTTGGAAACTATACAAGTTGCGCCTATTAGACTTTTGTTGCGCCACAATGTGAGATGTTGCGCCTGCACTCCCATTTCCCTGTACAGGCGCCACAAACACTTCACTGAGAATTATCTTGAGCTGTCAACTTGATTTGTTTCCCCTAAGTAATATTTGTTGAGCTTATTCGCCAGTTCTGCATCCTTCTTGTTCCTCTCTTCAATATTTTTAGGCTTCTCTTCCTCTGCAAGCCTCTTAGGCAATTCTTCATCCTTTTTAATTTGTTCAATATGAGCTACAGAATCAAGCTCCATCATAGTTTGCTGACTGTCTTAAACTTTTCCAGATCCTGAGGGAATCAGAGTTTGATAGTCAGAGTTTGAGTTTCAGTTTGTGTACTATTTCCACCCTTATGACTTCCTTGGCTTTTATCAACTAATCCATCACCACCACCTTCAGGTGTGTCATCAGAGTTTAAGATAGTATCCACTTTGCATGTGTCCTTAGCTACTTTCTCCCCCTTTCTGCATTAAAAGAAATAGTCAGTATGTCTACAATTGTATGCAACATAGTCTGTATAGAGATGACAACAGTAGCAATTTTGTCAACTTTAAATTCCAGGGCATCTTACTTACTGGAAATAACTTTAATTTTAGACCCCAAAGATATTTGACATTTGGAAATAACACCCTGGAAAAAAAAGCGCCTTGCTTATCAACATGCTCCTTAGGATTATGAAGGTCACTGTGAAGACCCTTAGTCAACACAGTGGTTGCCTTGAGAGCAACCTTTATTTCATCAGAGTTTCTCAGAGTCTACTTTCTAGATCAGAGCATGAACATGTGGCGAAGAAATGTCTTCATCTTTCCAGCTCATGTCCCAGATGGATTGCCTTTTAGAATGCAAAATATCTACACTAGATGGCTCACTCCTGATAGTACTCCTCCTTACACCTTCTGCAATAAGAGCAGGTTCAATCTCACCCTTCAACTTCTCAACAACATAATAGTCAAGATAGTTCAGCCTCAATCTGTCACGAGCATCAAAAGTATCTAGAGGCCAGCTTTTGGACCTGTATCTCTGAGTGTAAGGAATAGAAAGATTAGGGACTTCTTTATCCTCAAAGATAGGAGTGGAATCGTCAGGGTTTTCATCTTCACTCTATGCAATAACATCAGATTTTGGCACCTCAGAGTTTAGAGAGTGAGGGATAGGTTGAGCAGCAGAGCCTGTTTCATTTATACTCTGAGTACCTGCAAAAGTAACAGAACACCCTAAGACACTCTTTTCTTTTAAAGTAATCTCATTACTTCTCACATCACACATCTCATGACTTTTGAGAGTCAGAGTTTGCTCACGAGAAGTAACTAACTTTTGTCTCATATCTAACCCTCATTTTACCAGAACCAGTGTCTTCATCTCATTTTCAGTTCTATTTTTCACACATTTTACCTCAGTCTCACAAGAAAGGCTCAAATCACAATGACCTACAGAAATAAGAGGTGGCTGAGAAGGGAGATCTGTGATCACAGGGATAGAGTGTTCCTTTCTAGGACTATCCATGGTCATTCCAACAGTAACAGTTGGGAATATAAAGTCTGAACTTATGCTATCAGAGTGTGTAAAATCTGAAGAAAAGTCAGAATTTATACCTTAAACATTTGTAGAGTCTGAGGAAGTGTCCATTGGATTTGCAGAAAGATGTTGCACAAACATTGCATCAGATAGGGCCAACGGTGTAACATTATAGCTTGATTTCTCAACAGCAGCAGAATCAGAGTTTAACTGCACTTCGATATTATGGTCTGCAATAACAAAGTTGATGATTGGTTCTTGTGTGACCAGAGTCTGTTCAGTAGCTTCTTAACCACTTTGAGGCAAAGGTTCTTGTGCGCTAGACTCGTCAGAGTTTGGTCTTCAGCATCAGCAACAATAGGATCTTCAGTCAGAGGTGGAGTGTCTGCATCCAAACATTGATAGAATGGTTCTAGTATGGGTGGGGCCTTAACAACTTCTTCAACCCTTTGAGTTGAATTTTCTTATATGTTGTACCCCTGATTCAAATTGGCTTAATTTGCTGGTAATATGGCTTCTGTTGAACTTTAATCAAAAGGTTCTTGTGTGACTGGTCTATCAGAGACTGCTACTTCACATTGAGAAGTAGGTTATTGTGTATCGAGGCCAAATGAAACCTTCTTCTTTTTCCTTCTAGAGAAAAGCTTAGTTGTATCGGAGTTTGAAGACTATTGAGATTTTTGAGCAGCCATTTCTTTCCCTACTTCTTTAGCTAACTCTCTCACTCTTTCACATGAGATTTCCTTGATTATAGGTTGAGGAGATTTGATAGGAGAATCAGAGATTGTGACTAGAACAGGAGAATATGCAGGATCGACTTGTGTATTAGGATTGTCATCATCATTTTTATCCCAGTATTTCTCATCAATAACTTTATTATCAGCCCCTATTCCCATTTTATCTTTACTTGGTACCTCATTTGAAGTACCCTTCAAGGTGATTACAAGACTGGTAAAAGGATTAACACGAAGTGTTTTACCATCCATTTCAGCCAATTCATCATTTTTTTTCTATTGGAATTTTTATCATCACCATCAACCTCAATTCGACTGATGTTACTCTATATTTGGTCAGGAAATGCAGAGGCACTAGACTTCATAACAACATCAGTGTTCAGTGGATCAGAGTTTAAGGCTTTAACTAGTCTTCTCCTCTTCTTTACATGCTCTGAGACAGGATTAACATGAAATGGATTCATGTAATAAGCAAGAGGAACATCTGAGGCAAGTTTGAAATGTAGACTAAGATCAGAGATTAGACTCTTCATGGATCAGATTTTACTATATTCTCTGACAGAGTTTACCATATTTTCTGACAGAGATTACCATAAACACTGATAGTTGTGGTCATCAGAGTTTGCAGACTCTGAGACACTTTTATGAGTTTAATCACTGCTTCATGCCTGCTTCTTGTTGTTTGGAGTTGAGCCACTTGTCACCATTCCAAATTCAGAAACTAATCTTGTAAATGTTTCTTCACACAGAGGCTTGGTGAATATGCACTACACCATAAATGGTCTAAGGCAACATCATAAATTGGTGTTGACACGTAAAATGTTGGCTTAGGTGACCAAATACGATTTAGGTGAGTGTTTGGCAACATCGGAAAAAATATGTTGCCTTATAACCCTACTACGCCAACACCTTGCCAACACTTATATAGGTGTTGTCTTAGAGAGGTGAAAAAATGAAGAAAAAAAAGCGGGGAAATTCCCGCTCAATTAATAAGTTCCTAATGTCAACACATAAGTTCCCTATGCCAACACATATACTCGTGTTGTCGTAGACACTTGAAAAAAAAAGGTTAAAAAAGAGCGGGGGGAAAAGCCCGCTTTGTTAAATAAAAACACCATCTCTTTTAATTAAAATTAAAACACACATCCCTCATCTCTCTCATCTCTCATCTCTCTGGCACACACCATGCATCCCTCCGCTCTCTCATATCTCTAGTAGACACCAACACCTTCGCTCATCTCTCTCATCTCTCTTTCATCTCACGAAGCTCACTCAACCTTCCAAGCTCACTCATCTCACCAAGCTCACTCATCCAGCAGGCGTCATTCAATTCAAAGCTCCGCTCTATTTTCAAAGCTCTAATTAAAGGTACGAACCCTAACTATAATTTTGTTTAGAACCCCTAATTTTTTTTGGGGTGAGGGGGTTTGGAATTTGTTTACAAACCCCAATTTTGGGGGTGTTTTAATTTGTTAATTTTGGGGGTGTTACAAACTGTAATTTTGGGGGTTTTTTTCTTTGTATATGTTTTTATATACATCTGTATTTTTATGTTAGTTATATGGTTTTATGTATGTATTTGTTTCATATTTATATAATTGTAGCATATATAATTGATAGATGAAAAGCTTGCTAATGAATTCAGTAATCTGGAGCAGCTGGAATGTATTCAGCTTGCCATATGCCTTAGCTCAGGTAGTTCTTTCTCTTGTGTTGAGTTTTTTTGTTGTATTCAGATTATTTCGGGTTTGAGCATGATAAGGTTTGGGCAGTTGGACTTGCAGTGGTTGGATTCACACTTCTTTTTGCAATCACGTTTGCATTTTCCATTAAATCGTTTAACTTCCAGAGACGGTAGAAAGTTGTTGCGGGGAATTTGAAGGAGGGTGCTGATTTGATCGACTGTGAAGCAAATATGAGGTCCAGATGAAGTCTATAATCACCTTGTTTTCCTGCTTTGTATGGAGCAATGAGATATATCACTAAATCTGTTTGTAAATGTCTTCTGGTTACTTTAAATTCCCCATTTCATCTTTATTTGTAGCTATATTACTTGTATTTTTTCACGTGGCAGACTAAATTTTTAATACTGCATTGGCATTTGTAGGTAAACATCCAGGGTATTTCAAGAACTTTGTCTATATAAGAAAGAAACATATGGCTAAATCCAGTGATGGGAATGTTTCCAACCAAAGCTCTTCGTCTGAACCAGTTAAAGAGACAGGAAGTAGAAATAAGAGGAATCATTTGTCTGAATGTGATTCACATGTCGCGGTTGAGGAGATGCCTCTGTCTCTAAAAGAAATATATGCACGGCATTCTATTTATGACAATCTGGCATTAAGATTTGTTGTTGTTTTTCCAGGACCTGGAAATGGTGGATAATGAATACTTCATTACTGAGGACAACAAGGGCATGCTAAAACAGGCAAAAGAAGCCAACACCATCTTGGTACATTTTATATCAATTTCACAAACACAATTTATAATTTTTATTAATAGAAAATGTAAACTACATAGAGTAAACTTAACTTTTACATATCATTTTGCAACATGGAATGAGCAGTTCGACTACAGAGTCCCGTTAGATTCCTATGGTGCAGGAGTGGAGAGTCCAATTCAGATGAACGGACTCCCTATTAGTGTCTATGCGCCAGAGACTGTTGGTTGTGTGGTGGTGGACAGCCAAGGCCAGTGTGCAGCTGCTACTTCCACTGGTGGCCTCATGAACAAAATGACGGGGCGAATTGGTGATTCACCCTTAATTGGTGTTGGAACCTACGCGTGTGATCTATGTGGTGTCTCTTGCACCGGGGAAGGCGAGGCGATCATACGTGGAACTCTGGCACGTGATGTTGCAGCAGTGATGGAGTACAAATGGTTGGGCCTGCAAGAAGCAGTGGACTTTGTGGTGAAAGAAAGGCTTGATGAGGGGAAGACATGACTAATAGCAGTGTCCAAGAATGGAGAAGTGGCATATGGATTTAATTGTGTGGGAATGTTTAGAGGATGTGCTACTGAAGATGGGTTCATGAAAGTCGGTATTTGGGAATAGATAGCCCATGGCTAGTATTTGATGAGTAGACCTCTTTGCTTTGGTGGTTCAAGCGGTGTTAATTAATAACTAAAACCATAGAAACTGTTGCAGCTTGTTGCCAAGATTATTATGGTTTTGTTTTTATTTTCTATCTTTATTTATCCTTTTATGTTGAGATAGTTGGTGTCTACAATAGTGATTATGTTGGGATGTTTCATTTTAGGCAAGTAGCTGTTCAAAATTACCACTAAAAATGTTGCCTTAGCTTGTAAAGGTGTTGCCAAAATTATGATATGTTAATTTTACTTATGTTGCTATAGAGAATGAATAATGTTGGCATATGTCTTATGCCAACACCGTAGATGTGTTATTTTTTACTAAAAAGCGTTGCTATTCATTTACGGCAACAAGACCCTGATGTTGCTATTAACAAAAAAAGCGTTGGCATAGACCCTAAGCCAACAGAAAAGTTATGTGGGAAAGAAATGTTAATATATGTTGGCTTAGCCTCTAAGGCTACATGGCAATATCCAACGCCACAAAAATTGGCCAAAGTGTTGCCTTAGACCCTATAGCAACAATATTCGGCCTTTTTAACACTTTTTTTTTGATGTTGCCTTAGACCATTTATGGTGTAGTGATGTCTGCTAACTGTTGATCTGTTAGAAAAAATGCATTTCAATTGTCCCTTCTATGACATGTTCTCTTATGAAATGGTATCTGATGCTAATATGTTTTGTCAGAGAATGTTGAACTGGATTTCTTATCATTGCAATAGCACTTTGATTATCACAATAAATGGAAATTTTTGTGAGGTTCAAACCATAGTCTAATAGCTGATTTCTCATCCATAAGATCTGAGCACAATAGCTTTCTATAACTATATATTTTGCTTCTGCTGTTGGTATTGAGATTGATTTCTGTTTCTTGCTAAACCATGAGACAATTCTTCCACCTAGAAATTGATAACTTCCACTTGTGCTTTTCCTGTCTATTTTATATCCTGTAAAATTAGCATCTGAGTAGCCTATAAGTTTAAAGTCAGACTCTCTAGGATACCATAAACCAAGATTGATGGTTCTCTTGAGATATCTAAAAAATCTCTTAACAACAATCAAATGTGGTTCCCTTAGATTTTCCTGATATCTAGCACATAGACAGGTTGCAAACATAATATCTGGTCGACTGACAGTTAAATAAAGAAGTGAACTGTAAAGCATAATGTAACGTAACGTAACATGTAACCGAGGAAACTAACTCAACACTGATGGTCGGTAACTTATATTAAAATGAAGCACGGAATCGACTGTGAATCGTTTACAAGTTGAATACAAAAGACCAAAACATTAGATGAAGCTTTGAAGACATTGAAGATCACTGAAAGAAGTTCATTAACATGTTCAAGCCTCAGTGAAGAATAAAGATATAGTGTTTCAGAGGTTCAGAAGATGTCAGAGGTTTTACAACAGAGAAGTCAAGGGATTCCAGTGAATTACAGAAGCACTTCTTAACAACTAGAGAAACAGGGCCAATTGAATAGTCAAGAAGATGTGAAGATCAAGTTCGTGTTAGTCGTTTGTGAACCAGACCAATTGCACTAAACGTCAGCACAAAAGGAATTGAGAACTGCATCTATGTTAGAAAAGAATTGGCTGTATAACCGTTGTGTGCTAAAGCTCGGAGAAAATCAAGTTCAAGTAGTAAAGGTAAATTTATTAACTTGGTTGCAATGAAAGAAAATATTACAGAGCTTTGAATCGTTGGAAAAATGGCTAAGGTGAACTACCGACAGTTGGTTTTGGCTGTTTGACTGTTTTGTCTTATTTACCGACGGTTGGGTCTCCTATTTGGCTATTTCGTCTTATTTACCGACGGTTAGCAAATCACTCGACGGTTACCATTTTGGATATATTATTCATTCCATTTCACTCGACGGTTATGGTTTTAATAATTCATTTGAGTCGATAGTTATAACTGATAGTTGGGTTTGACTGTTTCGTCCATTTCACTCGACGGTTACAGCATCTCGATAGTTAAGGGACTCAGATAAATATCCAGATTATTTATTCCATCGACGGTTAAGTCACTCGATAGTTATGGCACTTCGATAGTTGAGGGTTTAAGATTGTTTAATCTACAGCCAGCCACAGCATGCCACATATCATTGATATCCTTGAGCAGAATTGTTTTAAGTGATTTATTTCAATCTCGACGGTTATCAACAGACTCACCGATGGTTATAAATTAAATGTCTCGACGGTTGTTAATTCAAGAAGTGAGAAGCAAACTTTTTACTTGGTTCTCAGAAGGCCACGTAGTAGATTGAAAAAGCCTACACAATAAAGCAGCAAAGCTAAGCCTTTGTGATTCATTCACGAATTAATTTATTATTTCATTCAGTTACAGATAGAAAAAATACAGAGCAAAGAAGAGAGACACAGAGAAGCCATTAACGTTGTTTGAGCTAGTGTCATATTTATTGTTCGTATTGATTGTTATTGTTGTATTGTAACTGTACTAGTGAATCAGTTGAAGCTAATCTACGGATTAGATTTGTGTAGCACCTTCGTGGTTTATATTAATAAAACGATATATTCCCCGAACGAACTGTTGTTATGTTATTGCTCACCAACTGTTTGATTATATAACTGTTCGAACTGTCAATTAGTCCATAACAAATCATTCCGCGATTATTTTATAAATTGGACAATATCGTATTCAACCCCCCTTCTACGATATTTGGGACTAACAATTGGTATCAGAGCTTACTGATTGAGTTTACAAATCAGGATCTATTGTTCGGACTTCAGTATTAAGCTTCTGGAATTTTTTCGCGAATTTTTTAATTTTCAAAATATTTCACTCAGAAATTTTTTGAACTTTAAATAATTTTGAAAAGTTCAATATCATGAGTTCTCAGAAAGTAGGAAGTATTAAGGTTCCTCAGTTTGATAGAGTGAATTATAATCTTTGGAAAAAGAAGATGACCCTGTTTATTAAGGCTGCAAATCTGTTGTACATGGGTATCTTAGAGAACGGACCGTTTGTACCAATGAAGATGATTCCTGAATCTACAGTGGACGGAGTAAGAGTTCCTCAAAGGTCTACTCCAAAGGATCCTACAGAGTTCACTGATACAGAGAAAGAAATTGTTGCATTGGACACAGGCCTTCAGTTGATTATTGTTGACTCAATGGATGAAGACATGTGCCATCAAATTTTAAATTGTATATCTGGAAAGCACATGTGGGAAACCATCGAACTGATTATGGAAGGAACAGAAGAAGTAAAAGAGAACCGGTTGGATATACTGACATCAAGATATGAAGCGTTCAAATCTACTCCTGGAGAAACAATCACTCAAGTCTTTGAGCGATATAATAAATTGTTAAATGAATTGAGTATCCAGGGGAAGAACTATCCGTTAAGGGAAACGAACAGGAAGTTTATGTTGACTCTTCCACATCATGTTGAGCATAAAGTTTCTTCAATTAGAGAAAGGGACAACTTCAATGTTATGCCCCTTGAAAAGCTATATGGAAAATTGAAGACTTATGAAATGGAACAAGAACAGAGGTTGATTATCTATGGTTCCGGCTCAGTGGACAGTAAGAGTGCGGCACTAATGAAGACCACAGCTCTTGTGGCAGATGAAGTGAAGACTTCTGAAGCAAAGGTTGTTGAAACCAAGATTGGTGGAGAATTGATCATTGAAGCTGAAATGGCTACAGAATCACAAGCTGAAGAGGAAGATGATTTTTATACATTGGAAGAGTTTGATGAGATGGAAGACAAATCTATGGCGTACTTGGCAGGGCGTTTCAAGCATATAAGATTCAGAAGGAATCCCAAGTACAAGAAAAGTTTTGGTAGCAGATTTCAGAAGACAGGATCATTTTCGGGATCCAACTCAAGAGGTGGTTACAAGTCAAACATGGTAGACCGTAGTAAGTTCCGGTGCTACAACTGTAATGAACTAGGGCATTTCGCCACTGAATGTAAGAAACCGAGACAAGCAAAAGACAAGAAGGTTTATGAGAAGAAGAGTTCCTACGAGAAGAAAAGCTATGATGAGTTGAAAAGGGAGAATGAGAAGTTGAAACAGAGATTGGATGCTTTGGTTGCAAAACAACAAGGCAAGGCTTACATTGTTGAAGGTAGAAGCTGGGATGATACAGATTCTGAAGAAGAAGAATATGGAAATCTTGCATTAATGGCAGACACTTCAGAAGAATCTCCATCATCAGCACAGGTACCTATTCTCACCACTGTAGATATGTCTCTATCTGAATATAAAAATACTGTTAATGACTTGAGTATAGAGATGTTTAACATTCATACAAGCATGCTAGCTTCTGAAGCAGAAAATGCTAGACTAGTTGCGAAGATTAAAAAGCTAGAATCTGGAAAGGAACAACTAGAGCTTGTAGGAATCACAGTTAATAACCTTAAAGAAAGAAATGAATATTTAGAGAATAAGGTTAACTGTAATGCAGAGGTTGAGACAGCACTTATGGCTAAGATTTCTGAGCTAGAGTTAAAATTGGAAGCTTTTAAGAACTCAGCTAATATTGCTAAAGACATAATGGATAAGCAGAGCTTAGATAATAAGACATGTATAGGCTTTAACTACGATGAACATAAAAGGAATAAGAAAAAGGATAAAAGGAATATAACTTTCAATGCTTCTAGTACTGTTTTATTAGAAAATGAAAATGTTCCTTTTGTCATTAAGAAAAGTAGTAATCCTATCTTTAAGCTCCCACTCTCAGAACCCTTAGACGAAGATACTATCGTATGGAAACAAGAAATGCTTGTTGAGGATAAGTTAAAAGAGAAAGAAGTTGAGGAAAATAATGTAGAAGAAGTTACACCTAATGAGCCAGTTAAAACTGAATATGCTAAAACTGAATTAGGTGGTAACAAGAACAAGTCAAATAGTAATAGGAATGGGAAAGTAGGTGTTAAAACTGCTAATTCTGCTACACCTGCACCCACTGCACCTAGGAAATTGTGTACTAATTGCAATTCTGCTGGACACCTTAGTCATGCATGTAATAAGGTTAAAGTAGAATCTGATGTTCCTGTTGTGCAGAACATGTTTAGCATGAATAGTTTTCATTTGCCTTGTGGTATTACTGGATGTATGACATGTGCTTTTAATATTATGCATGCTTATTTTAATTTGATGAATGCATCTACTTCTAGTAATTGCATAGGCATAGAAAGAAGCATGAATAAGAAAAAGGTAAGGGCAACGACTGCTAGTCCTCCTAAAGTTAGGAAGGAGACTCAATCTCCTAAGCCAAAAGACAAATCTGTCAAGGCAAAGGAACATGATTTGAGTTCAGTCAAAGTAGAACTTAAAGATGTGAAAACTGAACCTATTACACCATCTGCAAGAACCTCTAAATTTCTTGGACCCAAACAAGTTTGGGTTCCAAAGAAACCTTAATCACTTTGTGGTTGCAGGGCATAGATACTAATGAAAAAGTCATGTGGATTCTGGATAGTGGATGTTCAAGGCACATGACAGGAGACAAGTCCCTGCTGACCAATGTGATTGAGAAGACCGGCCCAGTTGTAACCTTTGGAGATGACAGCAAAGGATTTACTAAGGGATATGGTAGTCTGGAAGTTGGAAATGTCATCATTGAAAATATCTCTCTTGTTGACGGTCTGAAGCACAACTTGCTGAGCGTCAGTCAATTTACAGATAAAGGATATAATGTGGACTTCAGGAAGGAAAAGTGTCTGATCACTAACAGGAAAGATGAAAAACTTGCTCTTAAAGGAGTAAGAAAAGGAAATCTGTTCGTAGCTGACTTAAACACTGCAAGCAGAGGAGAAGCAAATTGTTTCTACAGTAGAGCATCCTCTGAATTGAGTTGGTTATGGCACAGAAAACTATCTCACCTGAACTTTAAGGCGATGAATTCTTTAGTAAGAAGAGAATTGGTGAGAGGGTTACCACAAATGGAATTCTACCAAGAAGGACTCTGTGAAGCATGTGAAAAGGGTAAGTCAAAGAAGGCGTCACATAGAAGTAAGGACATGTCAAGCTTCAGCGAACCTCTCCAGTTGATTCACATGGATCTGTTTGGACCGGTTAATGTCATGTCAGTTTCAAAGAAGAAATATGCATTAGTGATTGTCGACGACTACTCCAAGTACACGTGGGTGTTGTTTTTGCATTCTAAGGATGAAGCACCTCAAATGGTAATCGATCACATTAAAAAGATTGAAGTGGAAGCTGGATTGCCTGTGCGGACGATCAGATCAGATAATGGAACTGAATTCAGAAATGCAGTTCTAAATGAATTCTGCACGGAGCAAGGAATTTCAAGACAATACTCAGCCCCAAGAACTCCACAGCAGAATGGAGTGGTAGAAAGGAAAAATAGGACTTTGATTGAAGCAACAAGGACAATGCTAAGCCAGTCAAAGCTACCAACATATTTTTGGGCAGAAGCAGTCAACACAGCTTGTTACACTCAAAACAGAACCCTAATCAACAAAGACTTAGAAAAGACATCATATGAGGTTATGACCAACAGAAAGCCATCACTGAAGTACTTTCATGTGTTTGGTGGAAAATGTTATGTATTGAAAGATGAACATCTGGGCAAGTTTGATGCTAAAGCAGATGAAGGGATTTTCCTTGGTTACTCATTGGAGTCTAAGGCGTACAGGGTATATGTGATTGAAACTCATAAGGTCATTGAAAGCCTTAATGTAACGTTTGACGACACCAAACTCCCAAGTTTTCAAAATGATAAAAATTCTGAATCTCTGGAAATTGAAAATCTATCAGAATACTACTTAGGAGATGAAGACGTACCTGGTGCTGCATCTGGTAATCATGAACACACGGAGATTGATAATCCAGAGCAAAGCAGTGGAAGTGTTGGTAATACCACACAGTCACAGTCACAGTCTGTATTTCAAAATCAGTCTGTTACTGAACCTGCTAGCTCAACTAGTGGATCATTAAATAATGAAGGCAGCAACTCAGGGGGAGGTGAAGAAGGATTAGCTAGTCGCTCTCAACACAACTACGAAGAAGGACAATCATCAAGGGTTAATCTGCCTAGACAGAGGGTATGGAACAGAGATCATCCCTTTGAATTAATCATTGGTGACCCAGAGAGTGGTGTGAGGACTAGAAGAGCAACGGAGAATGAATGTTTGTACTCTGGTTTTCTATCAGAGGAAGAACCTAAAAAGGTTGAAGATGCTCTAGAAGATCCAGATTGGGTGATTGCGATGCAAGATGAACTCAATCAGTTTGATAGGCAGAAAGTTTGGAAACTGGTACCCAGACCTAAAGACAAATCTGTTATTGGCTCTAAATGGGTATTCAGGAATAAGTTGGATGAAGATGGCATTGTTACGAGGAACAAGGCCAGACTGGTTGCTAAGGGGTATTCTCAAGAAGAAGGAATAGATTATGACGAGACCTATGCACCAGTAGTAAGACTTGAAGCCATCAGGATGTTTTTGGCATTCGCAACACATTCAGACTTTAAAGTTTATCAAATGGATGTGAAAAGTGCATTCCTGAATGGGGAGCTGGAAGAAGAAGTATATGTAGAGCAACCTCCGGGTTTCGAGAACAAAGATCATATGGACTTTGTGTACTTCCTTTTTAAAGCTCTTTATGGACTCAAGCAGGCGCCTCGAACATGGTATGAAACACTATCTGAATTTTTAATTGAAAATGATTTTATCAGAGGTGTTATAGATAAGACTCTCTTTCATAAAATGCATAAAAATAACTTGATATTAGTTCAAGTGTATGTTGATGATATTATATTCGGTTCTACTAATGATGAGCTATGCAAGAGATTTGCTAAGTTAATGCAGAGTAGGTACGAGATGAGTATGATGGGCGAGCTTACTTTCTTCCTTGGACTACAAGTGAGTCAGAAGAAAGATGGGATCTTCATTTGCCAGGCAAAGTACATCAGAGATCTTCTAAAGAAGTATGGACTTGAAGATTCAGCCCCCGCCAAGACTCCAATGCCAACTGCCACAAAGCTTGATGAGGACAAATCAGGTAAATCTGTCGACATCACAAGCTACAGAGGTATGATTGGATCTCTACTTTACTTAACTGCAAGTAGGCCAGATATTATGTTTTCCACTTGCTTATGTGCACGGTTCCAAGCTAACCCAAAAGAGTCTCACCTTATAGCTGTCAAAAGAATTTTTAGATACCTGAAGGGTACTCCAAATTTGGGAATTTGGTATCCTAAAGGTACCGGTTTTGACCTAATCGGCTATACAGACTCGGATTTTGCAGGTTGTAAGATTGACAGGAAGAGTACTTCTGGAAGCTGTCAATTCTTGGGAAGAAGATTGGTCTCATGGTATAGCAAGAAGCAGCACTCAGTGTCTACCTCAACAGCAGAGGCAGAATACATCGCAGCAGGTAGCTGTTGTGCTCAGATCCTATGGATGAGAAACCAACTCCAAGACTATGGCTTTATGTTGAACAAGATTCCAATATTCTGCGACAACACAAGCGCCATAGCTATAACCAACAATCCGGTTCAGCACTCACGAACCAAGCACATTGATATCAGGTATCACTTTATACGAGAGCATGTCATGAATGGAATTGTGGAGTTGCATTTTGTACCCACAGAACAACAACTTGCAGACATCTTCACGAAACCACTAGACGAATCTACTTTCTCTAGGTTGGTTAGTGAATTAGGGATGTTAAATTTAAATTAATTTTTGTTTGCGAGGAGTTGTATGGATTCACAAGTTATTGAATTTTTATATCCAAAGGACTTGTGACCTCCAATCTAATTTATAATCTCGGGCTTATGAATATCAATGTTAATTATCATAAGTATACCAGTTATGCTTTGTGGCAATTATTCGATATAGCATAAGTAGTTAACTGCTACATAAGTGTTTGTAGTTAACAAGAAGCATAACTGTCTGTGGTTTAGAATTAATTGGTGGATTTCAATATGATGAGATCTGGCTGAGAGATTCTATATCAGACATGTTGTGATCTTTAGTGAGAAATTGGTTGTACAGACTTATTTATTTAATGTACTGGTTCTCACTGGAAAAAAAATGTGTAGCAATTACTTTTCATGATCTTATTTTGCATAACTGACATTATGTTAATTCATAGTATGCTTCTATGATCGTTTGGATTGTGATTGGGTTGGTTTAAAATTTTTGGAAATTTTAAAAGTAACAGAATATGGAACAAAAATTTTTTTGGTTCCAAATATTTTAAAGCAACCACCTGTGTTTATTATTATTATTATTAATAATATTGTATGTTTGTGGATTTCAAATTGAATTATTATTAATTCCATAGTTATTTCCAAATTAAGCTTCTAATATTTCTATTTTAGGAATATTAATTTTTTAATTTAAGAAATCTCTATTTAATTAATTTTATGAATATTTGAAATTATTTGATAAGTGTATTTAAATGCTTTTTATTATTATTTTTAATTAGCAAACTCTCGACAGTTACAATTAGATATATTTTTTTCGTAACCATCGAAGTGGTTTTAAACAGTACTCGATAGTTATAAAAAAATATATTATATTATAACAGTCGAAGTAGTCTTTTGGTTAATATATATATATAATAAATAAATAAATAAATAAAAACTATCCATCTCGATAGTTACTATCTGGTTAATTATTTTATCTGCTTCGATAGTTATTTTTATTAGCTAACCGTCGAAGTGGACAATTTTATTAATTAACCTTTCGATAGTTACGTATTATATATTAGTGTACATCTCGATAGTTACTTTTATTTTATTATTTTTGATAACCATCGAGTTGTTTAAAAAAAAAAAAAAAATTCGTAACCAGCGAAGTGGATCTCGCCAGTTAAGTGATTATATATATAATGTATATGTTTTACTAAACTAGCGAAGTGGCCACATCTCGCCACTTAACTATTTATATATATATATATATATAATTTCTTTTCACTCGCCTGTTAAGCCATCTTGCCAGTTAGCAAACTATCGAGCAAAAATTGATTTTTCTTTCCTCTTTTTCTACCATTCTAGTACTAGTTTTGAAAATCTAAACCCATAGAATTGTAGATCTAGTCATCCCGAATTATTTGATACCAGCCTTGTATCGTTTGGTTTCAGTTTTGTTTCGGGTATTTCAAACTTTGGAATTTTTTCTAGGGTTTGTTTGAGGTCCAAAAATCACAAAAAAATAGTTTCACCGTTCAAATCTCTCCTAGTTTAGCATATATTTTTTTCACGATTTTTGGAGGAGTTTTAAATTTTAGTGTTTTCGGTTCGTTATCGAGTCTAATTAAATTCGTAATTAATTGTTTAAAGTTAAAATTTTCGATAATTTTTACTAGTTAAAAATGGTTGGAATTTTTACTATTACCAAAACGAATTTAGTTGCCGAGTTTGACATTCAGTCCCTTCCTGCTAATTATCGGGCCTGGGCACGAGTGTTACTCGAATATTCTCGAGTGAGGTATGCCTTAGTAACAGACGTGATATTAAATCATAATATGCTACGAGACTGTTACTGTTCTGCATATAACTCTTCAGCTGTTGATGAACTGGCTTTTACATTTAGTATTGCTAATCGGGAAATCCGGGTGACGGAGCTAGATTTGAATCGTATCTTAAGATTCCCTGAGAATAATCTAGTCCCTTATCCCAATTCCGAACAATTATTCCAGTTCTTCACGACTATCAACTACGTAAATCCTAATCTCCACGACTCGGGTGAAAGGTGTAAACATCATTTACCTAAGGAATGGAATTTCTTTTTCCACACTCTTATGCAATGTTTCTCTTACAAAAAGTTCAACACACACAGTATTTCAAGTTTTTATCGAACTTTAGGCTTCAGTGTTGCTAATAATTGTAGGATAAATTTTGGTAGGTTATTATTGAATCAGATGTTGTATGTTATGGGATCGGTGGAGTACAGAAACCTTCAAGTCACTAATGTGGAGTGTTACTTTCCACGATTCCTACAGCTTATCCTTAATGATCTAACGACTAACGAGGAAAAACTACTATATACTAGTAGTGTTACCTCTCTGTGTATGAAACAGAAAAACAGGATAGCCACCACTCTGAACAATAACAGAAACTACATCAACGAAGCACCTGCTCAAATGACTGAATACATGCAGGGTTGTGTAGTGGACATGGAAAGAGACGAGCCTCAAGGGCCTCAAGAAAATGATCAGGTCCCTGAACCAGTGCAAGAATCAGTTCCAGTAGCTACTCCTGTCGAGGATTTAGCTCAAGAAGAGGAAGTGGTTCAGGTGACAGAGGAATTACAAATTTCAGGAGATGGATTTCAAAGTATATCTGGAGGAGATTCTATAGGTCATGCTGACAGTCAGAAATCATATCATCCTTGGACTCCTACAGGTAGTACTCAAGGTAGTCTTCATGTCTCTGACTCTTCAGCTTATTCTAATTTGCAAGATCTTTTTGGAGAAAGTGTCATGAACCTATCAGCTGAGCCCTCTGTGGCTGTAGGACAAGGCAATGAATCTGAAACCCAACAGATTCTAACCACTGCCTCAGAACCAAACACTATAAAAATCTTACCTTTATCTTCTCTCCAACCCCTAAAAAGAAAATTTGTGAGTGAGGGAGATAGTGCCTCAGAAGCACCACATAAGGAAGGTGAGGGAACCCAAACAGCTCTACCTCTGACTAGACGTCGATTAGAAGAACCTGAGGTATCTGTTAGCCTATCTATACCCTCTCAAAAGGATATAGAGCTGAAAAAGGCAAATACACAGTCTCTGGGGACATCCTCTCAACAGGGTGAACCTATTGAAATTCGCCCGTCGGCCAGGGCATCTGAAAGAGTGTCAATAATTGAGCCTCCAACCAAGTTATATGTTGCACTGAAAGGAGCACACACACAGGAGGAATTGACGGATGTTGCTACTACTGTAGCAGAACCTATACAGGTAGATCCTGTACAGGTCATGCCTTCACAGGCTATTGCGGGAGTCACGGGTCCTTCATTGCTAAACATTACAGGATCCAATGTGATAAGCCCCCCAGGAGGAACATTACTGGCTCCTAATAAGGAGGTCTCCACCACTATTAGTGGAAAGGAGAAGCAACTACTTGGCAATAGTTCTTCGGATGAGCCATTTAGGATTTTAACTGCAGGTACAGAAGACTTGCTGGAGTCAATGAGAGTGAGTGAAACACCAACAGAACGATTGAGTGATCATAATTCACCCACACCTCTAAGACCGAGCGAGAGAATTGAGAGACAAACACTTACAGAACCTGTCAGTGAGACACCTACCAGCCAAATAAATACCCTCACAATGCACACACAATCACTAAGTCAAAGGGTTTATAACCTGGAGACTACTGTCACCGAAATGAAATCTGAATTTCACAGCAATGTCATGGAAATAAAATCTGTTCAGTACAACATGTTGCAGGATTTGCAGAATTTCAAGACGGATATGAAAAAGTTTGTTACAGATTTGTTTAAAAAGCATCAATCTCAATCTACTCAAATCCCTGCTTCGGAGGATAACACAACTAAGGGGGAGATGATAGTGCGAGAACAAGAAAAAGAATCTGGTGCAGAAATGAGGAGTAAAGACAAAGGTAAAGGAAAGTTGGTAGAGGAAGAAGCAAACATCACATCTCAGGGGGAGCAAGAAATACCGCTGGAGGTCAGGCTTACACTTGAAGAAGGAGAAATATGGGAACCTTCTCATACAGCTCCTACAGCTCAGGAAGATGATGTGTTTGATGAATTTGTCAATGATGCCGCTTATCAGTTCACCGAAACGGATTTTGTGGAAACATTTGGTTTGCTAGATGCAAATCAATCCATGATAAGGGCATGTGAAATAGCTCGAATGTCTCAGGAAAAAATCAGAAAAGAACACTTCAACCACTACATTGAAAGGAGACAAAGGCCGTTGATGTTATCAAGAGAAGGAAGTGCATGGGATCAGGCTAGGAGTCTTTTGCAGAAACCAGAATTAGGAATAATTCAAAATGAAGATCAAAAAGTTCTGGAAGCACTGCAAGAAGCTCACAAGAGTCATCCATCAATAAACCAGTTCTTTCATGCACTAAGACAGACTATCAAGTTGATATTCATCACGACCAACATCAATGGATGGAAGATTCAGATTCAGTTCAATAATTCGACCACAAAGACCATTTCTTCGAATTTCATCAAGTTGAGGTCTATAACAGAATTGTATGTCATGAAGATTAGGACGAACAAGAGATCTCATGTGAATGAACTTCTTACTGATTTGATTGAAGATCAGATGAACAAAACATCAGCTGAAGTTCACACAACTCCTTATACAGTGATATTCTACAAAGACAAGTTAGTTCAGACACTGTGTTTGAGTGATGAAAGACTGAGTCTATATCCTCTGAAGCGTCTGAAATATGTTGAAGGGCTTCTTAGGAGTGAAGGACTTAGAACAGAAGAAAAATGGAAAGCTGCAGAGCGCATTTATGCTTATAGACTTAATGTCTTATCAAATCAATCTGTAGATATTTCCAAGGTCGGAAGAATAGATCCTTCAAATGGATCTCAACCAAAATTGCCTGTGTATACAAGAGAAGAAGGAGATTGGGACTTTGAAAAAGTCAAGGCAATGACTGAATTTAGATTTAATCATCCAGGGAAGGTGTTTGAATATGCAAAGAAGCCAGATTTTCCAATTGTCTTTCCAGATTTTGATGTAATCAGGGAGACAGAGACAATGGTGCTAAAAGATCCTCCAGCAATCAGGTATAAGAACCCCAAAGGAAAAACTGAAATAGTTGATATCCACAAGATGTCTTACATGACTTCTAGGGAACTGGGTCTTATACTTGATCAAATCAAGACTTCAACGAACTACAAAGACAAATCAGCATTGACAGAGATCTCTAAGCTTTACATGGAGAAGTTGAGAGCAGAATCATACTACAACACTGATCGGGTTAAAGCAGTACCAAAAAGGTTGAGTGTTAAAGGAAAGACGAAAGTTCTTGAATTTACATTCGAACAAGTTAAGCAGATCAGAAGAGTAGCTGTCTTGCAAACACTTCAGGAAGCTTTGTCAGATCCCAAGCCAAGTAATATGCTAGAAGAAGAAGCGCTGGATCTAGTGAATGACCAGCTTGCAAGTCTTGTACAGTGAGAATGACTTAATGTATATCAGTTCAGGCTAGAGGAACATTCATTCTACATTGTAATTGTTTTTGACATCTGGAAATGTGTTATGTAATCCAGAATTTGTTTAATATTAGTTTACCATCTTCTATTTACTTTTTCTTGTAAGTTAGTTGAGTTATCCTCTTAAGGGATTTGCTTGTCGAACTCTAACAATCAAATAGGGGGAGATTGTAAAGCATAATGTAACGTAACGTAACATGTAACCGAGGAAACTAACTCAACACTGATGGTCGGTAACTTATATTAAAATGAAGCACGGAATCGACTGTGAATCGTTTACAAGTTGAATACAAAAGACCAAAACATTAGATGAAGCTTTGAAGACATTGAAGATCACTGAAAGAAGTTCATTAACATGTTCAAGCCTCAGTGAAGAATAAAGATATAGTGTTTCAGAGGTTCAGAAGATGTCAGAGGTTTTACAACAGAGAAGTCAAGGGATTCCAGTGAATTACAGAAGCACTTCTTAACAACTAGAGAAACAGGGCCAATTGAATAGTCAAGAAGATGTGAAGATCAAGTTCGTGTTAGTCATTTGTGAACCAGACCAATTGCACTAAACGTCAGCACAAAAGGAATTGAGAACTGCATCTATGTTAGAAAAGAATTGGCTGTATAACCGTTGTGTGCTAAAGCTCGGAGAAAATCAAGTTCAAGTAGTAAAGGTAAATTTATTAACTTGGTTGCAATGAAAGAAAATATTACAGAGCTTTGAATCGTTGGAAAAATGGCTAAGGTGAACTACCGACAGTTGGTTTTGGCTGTTTGACTGTTTTGTCTTATTTACCGACGGTTGGGTCTCCTGTTTGGCTATTTCGTCTTATTTACCGACGGTTAGCAAATCACTCGACGGTTACCATTTTGGATATATTATTCATTCCATTTCACTCGACGGTTATGGTTTTAATAATTCATTTGAGTCGATAGTTATAACTGATAGTTGGGTTTGACTGTTTCGTCCATTTCACTCGACGGTTACAGCATCTCGATAGTTAAGGGACTCAGATAAATATCCAGATTATTTATTCCATCGACGGTTAAGTCACTCGATAGTTATGGCACTTCGATAGTTGAGGGTTTAAGATTGTTTAATCTACAGCCAGCCACAGCATGCCACATATCATTGATATCCTTGAGCAGAATTGTTTTAAGTGATTTATTTCAATCTCGACGGTTATCAACAGACTCACCGATGGTTATAAATTAAATGTCTCGACGGTTGTTAATTCAAGAAGTGAGAAGCAAACTTTTTACTTGGTTCTCAGAAGGCCACGTAGTAGATTGAAAAAGCCTACACAATAAAGCAGCAAAGCTAAGCCTTTGTGATTCATTCACGAATTAATTTATTATTTCATTCAGTTACAGATAGAAAAAATACAGAGCAAAGAAGAGAGACACAGAGAAGCCATTAACGTTGTTTGAGCTAGTGTCATATTTATTGTTCGTATTGATTGTTATTGTTGTATTGTAACTGTACTAGTGAATCAGTTGAAGCTAATCTACGGATTAGATTTGTGTAGCACCTTCGTGGTTTATATTAATAAAACGATATATTCCCCGAACGAACTGTTGTTATGTTATTGCTCACCAACTGTTTGATTATATAACTGTTCGAACTGTCAATTAGTCCATAACAAATCATTCCGTGATTATTTTATAAATTGGACAATATCGTATTCAACCCCCCTTCTACGATATTTGGGACTAACATGAACCAATCATACCTCTATATGTTGTTATCTCTACAGGCTCACTAGTATCTTGATCCAGTTTGGTTGCAGTAGCCATATGAGTTATAGTAGATGCAGAGTCTTGCATTTGAAACTTTGTGAGTAGATTTCTTATATATTTTGACTGACTTATGAAAATGCCTTCATGAGTCTGCTTCACTTGCAAGCCCAAAAAATAGTTCATCTCTCCCATCATACTCATTTGGTATCGTGACTGCATTAGCTTTGAAAATATTTCATAGAGTTTCTCATTAGTAGATCCAAATATAATAGCATCAACATATATTTGGACTAGTAATAAGTCATTTCCCTGATTTCTATAAAACAAGGTTTTATCAATGGTACCTCTTGTAAAACCACTTTCTAGTAGAAAATGAGCCAGTGTTTCATACCAGGATCTTGGAGCTTGCTTAAGTCCATATAAAGCTTTATCCAACCTGTATACATGATTTGGATATTTGGGATTCACAAAGCCAGAAGGTTGTTCAACATACACCTCCCCATAATGTTCACCCTTCAGGAATGCACTTTTAACATCCATCTGGTATATTTTGAACTTCTTGTGTGCAGCATAAGCAAGAAAGATTCTAACTGCTTTTAAGTCTAGATATTGGTACAAAGGTTTTATCATAGTCAATAACTTCCTGTTGAGAGTAGCCTTTGGCAACTAGTCTTGCTTTGTTCCTTGTTATGATTCCATCAGAGTCTGTCTTGTTTCTGAACACCCATTTAGTGCAAATAATGGATCTATTCTTTGGTCTTGGAACAAGAGTCCAAACCACATTTCTTTCAAACTCATTCAATTCTTCTTGCATTGCAGTAAACCATTCTGCATCCTACAAAGCATCTTCAACTTTCTTTGGCTCGGTTTGAGAAAGAAAACTATTATAGAGATATTCATTCTAAGTAGCTTTCCTTGTCTGCACTCCACTTTCTAGGTCACCAATTATCAAGTCAGGTGTATGATCTGTGGTCCATTTCCTTGGATGAGGAAGATTTCTTGAGTTAAATTCCCCCCATGATATGTGCCTTCATAGTATGATTCCTCAGTGAATGTTGATCCTCCCCTGAATTTTTGCTTGCTTTAGAATTTGATTGATCAGAGTTTGTCTCTGTCAGAGGTTGGTCAGACTCTGAGATTTCAATGATTGAGGTTGGTTCTGCAATTTCAGTAGAAGATTAAAGTTGTTTCCCCTCAACATGTGCAGAATCTTCAATTGCTGTGTTATTTTCATCAGAGTTTATAGAGTTAGAGTTTGAATCATCAGAGTCCGTGTCTTGTTGACCTTTAAGCAGTTCATTATCAAAACTTAGAGATTACTGAGCTTCTTCATCATGTAATCCCGTTATCTTTTTTTCATTAAACGAGACATGTATAGATTCCATGACTACCTTGATTCTCATGTTAAACACTTTGAATGCCTTTGATGAAGTTTTGGAGGTTGTGGAATAACGAACAAAAATTTCTTCATCTGCTTTGAGTTTAAACTTTTTCAACTGCTCAGGATGTGTTTTAAAAATAAAGCATTTGCTTCCAAATATGTGAAAGTATTTCACATTTGGCTTCTTTCCCTTCATCATTTCATATGGAGTCATTCCATGCTTATTTATCAAGGTACAATTCTGAGTGATACATGCAGTATTCACAGCTTCTGCCCCGAAGTAAGTAGGAAGCTTTGCTCCTTCCAACATTGTTCTAGCAGCTTCAATGAGAGTTCTATTCTTTCTCTCAACTACACTGTTTTGTTGAGGGGTACCAGATGTTAAGAATTGCTGATTGATTCCTTTAGTTGAACAGAATTCCTCCATTACAGAGTTCTTAAACTCTGTTCCATTGTCACCTCTTAGAATCTTTACCTTGAGTGGTGATCCATTTCAATCATGGCAATATGATCAAAAATGATCTCAGCGGTTTCATCTTTTTGTTTAAGAAGTACACCCAGGTAAATCTTGTGTAGTCATCTACTATCACCAGAGTATATTTCTTTTTTCCAAAAGACATTATGTTGACAGGGCCAAACAGATCAAGATGCAATAGATGAAAAGGTTCTTCAATAGAATTCTCAGTCTTGCTTTTGAAAGATGTGTTCTTTTGTTTTTCCTTCTAACAAGAATCACAGATCCATTAGGATGAAACTGAAGTTTGGGACGACCTCTTATTAGATCCTTCTTGACCAACTCATTTATATTCCTAAAGTTCAAGTGACATGGCTTTTTGGGCTAATTTCAGCTTTCCAAAGATGATGTTTTTCCACGAAACAAGTTAAAGGACCATCAGAGTTTACCTCCAAGATAGATTCAGATAGATTAGTATGTCTGTGACCAATGAGAACCACTTTGCCAGCCTTTTTTCTTTTGACTTCACAATGTGTTTCATGAAACTCCACAGAATAACCTATATCCGTCATTTGACTCACAGTCAAGAGATTGTGCTTGAGTCCTTCAACCAGAGATACATTTTCAATGATGACATTCCCAATCACAATATTGCCATATCCTAGTGTTCTTGCTACGTTGCCATCTCCATAAGATACTGCTGGGCTAGCCTTCTCCTAAAACTATGAAAGTACGACTTTATTTCAAGTCATGTGTGCAGAACATCCCCTATCAATTACTAGGATGTTTTTCCTGTTTCTCTACAATCATATATGCAACTTAGTTAGTGGTTTTGAGGACCCAAACAAGTTCGAGTCCTTTCTTTTTAAAATTGTTAATTTTTGCAAGAGAAGAAATTTTATCAGAGTTTATGTTAACAGAGTTTGTCTTTCTTCTATCATATTTTACCACATATTTTTGTTTAACAAAAGAATTAAAAGAAACTGGGGTTTTATTCAAATGAGGAAAAAGTTCATAGTAATTGAAATACAGACTATGATATTCTTTACATGTGTAAATAGAATGTCATAAACTTCCACAGTAAAAACAAGGATTTTATGGTCTATATCTAGTCTGTTTCCTATCTCCTAATCTAGGTCTTTTAGGTTCCTTCTTTTTATTCTGCCTGTAGTCAATAGCAAGATGATTAGAATTTCCACATGTGAAACAGGTTTTTCTAGGAGCATCAGGGATATTCTTATAGTCATTCTCCTTAGAAATTCCTACTTTGCCATTTCTATTCTTCTAAACCTTTTTAGGCTTATTCTTGTTGGTGAAAGACTTTAATTTTTCCTTAAGTTGTCTTTGAGAGAGTAATCCAATATTGACTGGTTTATTCTCAAACACACTATTCTCTTTGCTTTTGTGATTATTAGAGAATTTATCTGAAGTGTCCTTTTCATTTCTGGCTCTAACAAAATTCACAGGTTTACTCAACCTTTCTCTTATTTCTATGTGTGTCTTATCATTCTTAACATTTGTCTCCTTATCAGATTCATAACCTAGAGAAGATGTCCAATTTTTGTTAGAAAAAATTTCTTGTACTTTCTTGCTAGAAAGAATTTCTTGGACTTTCTTGCCAGAGTTTATCCAAACTCTGAAAGTCTCATGTTCTTTGGTTATCTCAGCTTTTAAATAAGTGATCTTCATTTCTTGATGAGTTTGCATGTGAATAGCATTCTCACAGTCTTTCTTAGTGCTAAGCATGTGTACATGTTCAGATTCAAGAAAATTATTCTTAGTAGTTAGAGTTTAAATTTCAGATTTTAATATTTTATTTTCAAGAGACTGTGTTTTAAAACTAACATGCAAGGTTCGAAGGAAAGACTTTAACTCATGAACATTTTCAGTATTTATATTGAAGATAGAGTCTGGTACCTTGTCAGAGTTTGAGATGGGAGCATCGGTGTTTGTCATGAGAGCATAGTTTGTTTCTTCTTCAGAGTTTGAGGAATCCATCCAATCTTTCTTGGAGGTTATTGGTGTTTTCCCATATTCCTTGCTTCTGCACTCAGTAGCAAAGTGCCCCATCTTGTTACACTTTTAACACTTTACCTTTGACTTGTTAAGTATTTTGGACTTCTCATCTCTTTCTGAATCTTTCTTTATTCTTAGACTCTCCAAATTTCTTTTGAAAGTTTCCTTGTTTTATGTACTTCCTGTACTTCATCTTCTTGAAGACTTTGACAATCATGGCAACCATCTCCTTCATGTTAGAGTCTGTGGATTCATCAAAGTTTGCATCAGAGTCTGCCTTAGACTCTGAGTCATTGTTCTCCTTAACCATCACAACTTTTCATTTTCTTGTTGAGACTTTTAAGACCTTTTCTTTTGGTTCTTCAACTTTAGTCTCAACATTAAAGGTAACAGACTTTGCCTTGACACTCTTCCTATTCTTTCTTTGATGTAACTCCAAGTCATGAGTTTTCAGCCATCCATACACTTCATGTAGAGACATGTCTTCTAGATCAACCATGTCTTTTATCAAGGATGTTTATAAATCCCATTATTTAGGAATAGCCCTTCAAAATTTGGTGTTTAAATCCTCGTTATCATACACCTTATCAACCAAAGCTAATGGAGTAAGAAATCTGTCATAAATATCAATAAGAGACTCATTCTGTTAAGCCTCAAAGTATTCATACTCTTGTATAAAAACAAATTTTTTGTTCTTTTTGATTTCCTTGGTTCCTTGACATTGAACCTCTAGTGCATCCTAGATTTCTTTAGCAGTTTTAGAAGCAATTACTTTGTTATGCATCACAGAGTCAAAACTGTTATGTGAGATATATCTCACCTTTGCATCATCTAGAACTTCAATTTTCTCCTCATTAGTCCACTCATTGTTGTCTTTCAGAGTATAGTGTTCATGAACATGTCTCACTTCCACTACTGTTGATGGAACTAGCTTTGTTGGTAGATACTGACCTTCATTGATCATGTCTAGATAATCAGGATCTATAGCTTTCAAGAACATTAATATCTTTACCCTCTATGTATAGTATTTAGCCTTTTTCAAAATTGGAATCCTTATACTTCCATACTTGTTTCCAGACATTGTTTATAAGATCTTTTAGGTTAAAGTAAACCGCCTGCTCTGATACCAATTGTTACTCAGATAATGAACTATTATAGAAGGGGGTTAAATATAATAGTACCAAACAATGGATTATAAACACAAGTATGTAAAAGAAATATTGCTTTGTATTAATTTTGATGAACTTAATACAAAACTCTCTCAAGAAAAAAAAAGTTCTTAGGAGCTGCTAGGTTATAAGAAAGATGACAACTTCAAACGATACAACAATGTAAACCTAATCCTGTGTTTATATAATACACAACTACCTATCTAACTACAACAAAGATAATGATCAATAAATACAAATATACGATTTCCATCATTATCTTCCAAAAAGATAGCTTCCAAGAAGGCAATAGACTTTTACACCAACACTTCTTTCTTTATCTCCAATGATGTCCTGATTTGTCGGGCCAAACTCTGACCACTATAGACTCTGTCAGTTAGCAAACTCTGATTGAAGTAAACTTTGTAAACCACTTCTAGTTTCTGATGTCATCAGCTCACTACGTTATAAGTGCTCATATGCAATGCTCTCTGATATTGCCTTATGTGCCAAATGGTGTTGCCTTAGGCCTGAAATCGAAAAAGGCAACACTTTTTGAGTGTTGCATCTGCAACCATTACCTTTGACATCTAATGCAACGCTTTTGTTGTGTAATGAACACCGCTGAAAGTATTGCATATTGGTCATAGTGCAACACCACCATGACATAAATGCAACAAAATTTAGTGTTTCTTTAAATGTGAAGCTGAAACAAATATGGGCCAGGTCAGCAGTGGGGCCCACCAATGCCACGTCAGCAGTGAGGCCCAACAGTGCCACGTCAGCAGTGGGGCCCACATGCCACGTCAGCAATGGGGTCCGTTTTTTCATGTTAGTAGTGGGTCCCACCAGTGCAACGTCAGCAGTGAGCTCATTTTTTCCACGTCAGCAGTGAGGCCTAACAGTGCCACATCAGTAGTGGGGGATCACCAATGCCACGTCAGCAATGGGGGACCACCAGTACCACGTCAGCAGTGGGAGCCCCCAGTGTCACGTCAGTAGTGGGGCCTGATCTTATGCAACACTTTTATGATATAATGCAACACTAAATTGAAAGCCTTCAGCAACACTAAATTGGTAAAAATGCAACACTTTAGTTAAATTTTTTGAAATAGCTGCTTTCTTCATACATCAATTCCATTACCAAATTCTAAAAACAAATCTAAAGTTCACCAAAAGTGCATAATCCACCAAATCTAAAAGTTTCAACAAAAGACTTTTATCTAAGTCGACATCCTCAAATACAATTATTGGACTTTTGTCGCCAAGGTCAAGTGTCACAGGCTGTGGAAAGAAAAACAATTCAGTACGAATACGAAGACACCTTTGTTCGATATAAGCATTTTCACAACATTATTGTGATCCGTTGACATACTTTTACTTATTGTGCTACAGCAGTCATGATCTTACTTCATGTAGCAATACTTCCGGTAAATGCAATTTGTACATAAACAAAACATTTCAAACTACAAAAGCTTTAAGCTCTAAAAAAGCATGGAAAATGAGCATAAACAAGAGTATATACTAGAACGACAAAAGTAAACAGTACCTTGTCGACATTAGGATGAGACGCCAACGGGCCTCCAGCTTCCCAGCCTAAACCATTAAAAATATTAAGAATGCCAGGAGGAAGCCCAATAATTAACATAATAATGCATGAAACTTTCATCATTAAATAAAGCTCAGGCCTGGCAAGATGGTTTATATACCATCAATATGAACCAATTATCCCTTACCTGTTGGATTGCTTATCCATTATCCTATAAATGTTTTTGTAAACCAACCGCCCAACCTAGATAATATAATGAGAAGCTTGAGTCCAATATGTATAAATAAAAATAAGGGTGGATACAGTTGCTGCTGCACTAAACTTATATCATGCCATACTACCGTGCACCCGTATCTAGTGCAGGACAATGTTTTATATATATTAAACATTAAATTACTGATAAAAAGTAGGAGTTCTTCAAAACATAATATTTTTTTAAAACAATGAACAATGTAGGAATTTGACTTTTCGAACCACAAGGACTAAATTAATTTTACAATCCTTAAAATTTAACTTAGGCGAATTAGAGAATTTAATTTCATGGTGAATTTTATTTATACTAATAAAAGAAAAAAAACAATTAAGCTAGTAAACTATATCTAAGAAACATTTAAAGATCATATTTTAACCCTACTAATATTATATATAAAACTAAAAAAATTAAACTACTAATGGAGATAAATCTAAGCTTAAATTATTAATCTCACTAAATATCAAAGGAGAGTAGATCTAAAAAGATTAAACTAAAAGTGCTCCTTTCATTTCTCCAAGCACAACTTGGTGGATTTTGAAAGCTATCATAGCACAAAAATTTTTTAAAGTAAAAGTAAAGACTTGAGCTTTGAAAACTCAAACATAAAAGATAAGAACAAGATGTAAATTAAAGATGAAAACAAGTAATTGTAAAAGGTATATGAATCAAACCCAATAATAGAATTGATATCTAGTTAGGAGCTCAACTAAAAAATATAAAAAAGAAAAGTAAATCTAAAAATAAAGAAGATAAGATGCAAGTAGAAAGTGAAATTAAGATCTATAATCTAGAATCAAGAACCAATAATAACAAAGTTAAAGATATAAAATCATTAAACTCACATTTAAAATAGAGATTTAAAGGGCTCATGACAAGATAATAAAAAGTAAAACTAAGAAGTAAAGTAGAGAGATGAAGTAAATTAGATCTACAATATTAATCTAAAAGGGCTCCTTTCATTTCCCAAGTATACAACTTGTGGTACTTAGAAAGATATCATAGCCATGAATTTAAAGAAGATAAGATGGAGATTATCAAAAAAGAAACTAAGACTTATAAAAGATGAAGATGGAGACTAGCATAAAAGAAAATAAAGACTTGCATTAATATGAAAAGTGTTTACAATATTTGAGAGAGCTAAAAACTAGATCTAAAAAATTAAAAGAGCGGCTACTACTAAAACTAGGGTAAACTAAAGATGGAAATACAATGGGAGAATATGAGTATATATAGGGAAAAATTAAGGTATTGGGTAAATCCAAGCCCTTCAGCTTTATCCATCCACTTGTCTTTTGCTTTGGCTCCAAGTATAGCTTGGTGGCTTGAAAATGGCTTGATTGCTTGACTAAAATTTACATCTTTTCCTTTCTTGCTCTTTTCTCCCATTTTCTTCTTTTCTTCTTATTTAATCAAATATCTACAAAATTATGAAAATGAATCAAATTAATTAATTAAAAATACTAAGACAAGCACTAAATAAATATAAAAATATACTTGCTGTCTGTGAATCTTCATTCTTCGTCAAGTTTACTGTCGAGGGAATAGTTGTTTTCGTTTGTTCATTTATGATGTCACTTAAATATGTTGTCATAGGCTTGATTGTTGAATGTTATTGTCGTGGATTTGATCCAAGATGTGCCTGAATACTTTATGAACTTCTACTTCATGGATCATGTTATTACATTTTAACAAGACAGTAACTATTAAACTTACTATCACATATTTATGCTTTGTTAAACATACTGTCACAAGTGGCAACTAAACATACTGTCAATATACATATAACAATACATTTTATTTAGCTTATTTCTAAATTAAACTAAGTAACTTTTAGTTGATTACAATGTTAAAACCACAATCCCTAACAGTAGCCAATTAGTGAAATATCACAAGCATCTAGCAGTCTTAGCACACATGCATGTTGCAAATATTATATCTGGTATAGTAGCAGTTAGATACAACAATGCGTCTATCATGTCTCTAAAGCTAGTGTTGTCGACTCTTTTTCCCTTGGGGTTAGAGTCTATCTTTGTGGTAGTTGACATGAGAGTTTTTGCAGATGCACAGCCTTGTAAATCAATTTCTTCAAAAAAAATTAATATATTTTGATTGACTAATAAAAATTCCATCATTAGTTTGCTTAACCTGAAGTTCCAAAAAAAAAATTTAATTCTCCCATCATGCTCATTTCATATCTAGGCTGCATTAATTTACTAAACTTTTCACAAAAGTTTTTATTTGTAGACCCAAATATAATATCATCAACATAATTTTGAACAAGCAAGACATCACTTTTATGATTTTTAATAAAGAGAGTTTTATCAATGGTACCTCTTATGAAGTCATTTTTAGAAAGAAACTTGCATACATGTTTCCATACCTTGTTTCTTTCTTGGCCTTGGTACAAGTTGATCTATTTATTGATCTTGTTTCTTTTTTGCACTAACAATTGATCTATTTCTTGGACTTGGTACAAGTTTCCATACCTTGTTTCTTTTAAATTCATTTAGTTCATGGTGCATTGAAATGATCCAATCAGGGTCTTCTAGTGCTTCTTCAATCTTCTTTGTTTCATTCTTTGAGAGAAAGCAACTGTACTAACACTCATTTTGAGTGAATCTCCTTGTTTGCACACCACTCATGATCACCATTTTTCAAGTCAGAAATGTGATCCCTTGTCCATTTTCTAGCTCGTAGAAAATTAATCCTTGAACTAAAAGCTCCCCCTAAATCATTAATCCATGTGTTGCTTCACTCTAAGAATGTCCCAGAATTTCTTGATTCAGATCCTAATGAGTTAGACTCTGAACAACTTGACTCTAACTATTTAGACTCTGTTTGGATTGTTCCTGAATTATTAGACTCTAAGTTGTTCCTTGTTGAATCTTCTGTTAGTAATTGTGCCCTAGAGACAATACTTTTATATTTTAAAAAAATATTTTATTATTAAAGATTATGTTTTATTGATTATTATTTATTTATTATATTTCATTTACTGTGTAATAAATTGAAAGCATAATAAATGTCTTTGAAAATTTGATATGTATTATATATCTTTAAGCATGTGACATAAAAATGAGATTATATGAATAATATCTTATTTCTAAAATTTCATAATCGAGTATTATTATTCAAGGACAATAATAATGCGCAAAGACTAGTATGTTTGTTGACAGATGACCACATCTCATTGGTCATAGGTATGGTGATACTAAAGTCAAGAACATAAGTGCATGTCTCAATGCATGGCACATGAATGACCCGCCGCGAGATTCTACATGTTAAATAAATATCATAAGTAATTTTACTTGAACTTAATTAATAAAATTAGAAATTTGAATTAATTTATAATTTAAATTATATTTGAGTATTAATTAAGTTTGACTTAATTAGTTATTTAAATTAAAATTTGAATTTTAAATAAATTAATTAAATATAAGGCCTAATCAGATAATGGGCTAAAAGGGCTTGTTTATTTCTCTCTATAAATACATCCCTTTCTCTATGAGTTAACCTAATTCAGTTTTGGGAAAACCCTAGCCGCATAATGAAAGATATAAAGGTTGAGAGAAATAATTTGGATGCTAGTACATCCTTCCTCCTTCGAAGATCAAGTGTTCGTGTAGATACCGTTAAAGCGTAGATCACGTGCTGCGGGATACGTGGTGATCGTACAAGATTTGTACCTCCATAATCTCTATCTTCAATTCGTTAAAGCTCCAAAAGGTAATACATCATGATCTCCCAATTAAATATTGTGTTTTCGCATGGATCCTGCGGAGGGTTTCGTTATTTTGATTTATTTTTCACCTTTATTCCACCACGTTTGTGTCTCGAAATCCTTCAATGGAAAAACGTGAAAAATAAATACAAAAAACGAATCACAAACACAGGATCCGTGTATAATAAGCGGATGATTATGGAGAATCGTATGTGTACCTTATTAAATCTTTCCTTATGATGATTATAGAGGTCCAAAAGCGATGAATCACAGCAGCCCTACGCAAAGCTCTCTATCGGTATCCACATGAACGTCGTATCGTCTAACGATCACCGGAGTTAGGTACTAGCCTGTTCCTACCTCTTTGTCTCTCTCTTTCTCTAGCCTCTCAGAAACGTAGAGCTGCTAGGGTTTTTATTTAAAAATGAATTATGAAAAACTATTAACCCTAAACTATATATCTTTATGTATATATAGGGAAGAGAGGGACTTGGGCCAAAACCCTATTCTGATTAGACTTCTTAAAACCCATTCAGATTTCAGATTTATATTATTATTAAATTCGAATTCTAATTCGGATTTGTTCTTCATAAGATACACATATCTACTGAAATCCGATTCTTTTGAAAAGTTCAAAGAAACAAAGCTGAAGTAGAAAAGCAAACTGGCGGAAGTATTAAGACTCTACGATCTGATCGTGGAGGTGAATACTTAAACCATGAATTTAAGAGTTTGTTAAAAGAGTGTGGTATTGTATCACAACTCACTCCTCCCGGAACACCATAATGGAATGGAGTTTCTGAAAGGAGGAATCGTACTTTGTTGGACATGGTACGATCGATGATGAGTCATACAGATCTTCCAATTAGTTTATGGGGCTAGGCCCTGGAGACGGCTGCTTATACACTTAACCGAGTTCCTACTAAAACGGTTCAGAAGACTCCATATGAGATATAGACTAAGAAACATCATAGCATGTCATTTATGAAAATATGGGGATGTGAAGCGTTTGTTAAACGTTTAACTTCTGACAAGCTAGGACCTAAATCAGACAAATATAATTTTGTGGGATACCTAATTGAAACAAAGGGTTATTCATTCTATAATCCTTCCGAGAAAAAAGTGTTTGTTGCTCGAACTACAACTTTTCTTGAAAGAGAAATGCTTTCGAAGAAAAATAGTGGGAGGATAATAGATCTCGATGAAGTTCGAGGCCCACAAGATAACATTGAACCAATGGAGGAACTTGAGCAGGATGTACAAGACCACAACACTGCTCAAGAAACACAGGTTATTCGTAGGTCTAGTAGGATTCATCATGAGCCTGAGAGATATTATGGATTTCTCTTAACTCAAGATGGTGATGTGATCCTTATCGACGAAGATGAGCCTCTCACATACTAAGATGTTATGAACACTCCAGAATCCAAGAGATGGCTGGATGCCATGAAATCTGAGATGGAATCCATGTATACTAATCAAGTATGGACTTTGGTTGATCCACCTAAAGGGGTAAAACCTATAGGGTGCAAGTGGGTTTTCAAGAAGAAGACCGACATGGATGGTAATGTACAGACCTATAAGGCACGATTGGTGGTAAAAGGTTTCAAGCAAATTCATGGTATTGACTATGATAAGACTTTTTCACCAGTGGCTATGGTCAAGTCCATCAGGATTTTGCTTGCTATAGCTGCTTACTATGATTATGAAATCTGGCAGATGGATGTCAAAACCGCTTTCTTAAATGGGAGCCTTGAAGAAGATATGGATGTGTATATGACACAGCCTGAAGGTTTTGTTGATCCAAAGAATGTTGTAAAGGTATGTAAGCTGTGTCGATCCATTTATGGATTGAAACAAGCCTCAAGGAGATGGAACATTCCTTTTGATGAAACTGTCAAAGAGTTTGGGTTTATTCAAAATGAAGATGAACCATGTGTTTACAAGAAGGTAAGTGGGAGCAATGTGGCATTACTATAATTATATGTTGATGATATATTAATAATAAGGAATGACATTCCTTCTTTACAGGCTGTTAAGACTTGGTTGAGTAAGAATTTCTCAATGAAAGACTTAGGCGAAGCGACCTATATTTTAAGTATCAAGATCTATGGAGATAGATCAAGAAGAATGATCGGCCTAAGTCTGAGTAGATACTAATCTAATCCAGGTAAAGGTCACTGGACAGCAGTCAAGAATATTCTTAAGTACTTGAAGAGGACTAAAGATTAATTCTTGGTATATGGAGGAGAAGATAAGCTGGTTGTAAAAGGTTACACCGATGCTAGTTTCTAGACAGACAAGGATGATTCGATTTCTCAGTCTGGATTTGTGTTTTGTCTAAATGGAGATATTGTATGCTGGAATGGTTCACAGCAGAGACAATTGTTGATTCTACAATAGAGCCTGAGTATATTGATGCTTATGAAGCAACCAAGGAGATAGTTTGGGGATGTACTTAGGAGATATCACCTAATTAATGAGATTAATGATCAAGGAGATATACATATATGTAAAGTGCATACTAATAAGAATAATGCAGACCCATTGACTAAGGCTTTGTCGCAACAGAAGCACGAAGGTCATACTAGTTCCATGGGTATTAGATACATGAGAGATTGGCTCTAGTACAAGTGGGAGATTGTTAGTATTGGTGTCCTAGAGACAATACTTTTAATGTTTTATTGAAAACAATTAAGGATTATGTTTTATGTGATTATTTAATTAATATTTATTATGTCTTTATTTACTGCATCATAAATTGAAAGAATAATAAATGTCCTTGGAATATTAATACGTAATATATATCTTTAAGTATGTGACTTAAAAATGAGATTATATGAATAGTATTTTATTTCTAAAATTCCCTAGTCAAGTATTATTATTTAAGGACAGTAATAATGCAATAAGACTAGTATGTTTGTTGACAGATGACCACATCTCATTGGTCATAGGTATGGTGATACTAAAGTCAAGAACATAAGTGTATGTATCAATACATGACACTGGAAAGACCCGCCGTGAGATTCTACATGTCAATAAGTGTCATAAGAAATCTCACTGTGATAATGATGTAATGATCCTCTGACTTGAAATCATTATATTTCTATACAAGAATTAATATACTTTGATTACACTCAAAGTTACCTTTAACCGGGTAATGATAAAGGTGTACATTGGGTATGCTATGAATCGTATGAGTAATATGAATGATAGATATATGATTTAACCCTCCAATTTTAGGAGTGATATTATTGGCCTCTTGATTGAGTGAGACTATGAAATGCATGGCCATGCTCAAATATTGATTTGTTTAAATAGTCTACTCATTGATCAAGGAAACTGAGATTAAACATTGAAGAGGATGACACTATACATGCCTCGAGTTTGATCTATAATATAAGGTTAAAGGGATTATATTACATGGAACATTATTCACTAAAGGTTTAATTGAATCACCAATTATTATTGTTACTTGGGTAGCAATGATGTATTACTAGATGCCGCTCATTGTTTATAATTTTATTATTAGATAATAAAATTATTACCAACGTAATAATAACCTAATGGGTCACACACAAAGAACGTCAAAACGGAGGTTTATTTAAATTACGAATTTAAATATATTATTGTTTATTCGAATTTAATTATTAAATTAATTAAGTGGGACTTGATTAATTATATTAGAATTCGGATTTAATAAGTATTATTGTTATTCGAATTTAATTATTGAATTAATTAAGTGGAACTTGATTAATTATATTAGAATTCAGATTTAATAATAATAATAACCCAAAGTCATAATGGGTTTTGGAAACCACATGGATTAGGGTTAGGCCCAAAATCTCTCTCTCCCCTATATATACATAATGATGTATAGTATTAGGGTTTAATCATCAAATTTCGTTTTAGAGAAAAATCCTAGCTACTCAACTTCAAGAGAGGGTAGAGAAAGAGAGAGAGAGACAAACAATTCGGCTAGTACCGACTCCGGTGATCGTAGGACGATCGGGCATTCGTGTGGACTTCTTTAGAGAGCAAATCTTTGCAACAAAGGACTGTTGTGATTCATCTTTCTGGACCTCCATTAAACATCATACGAAAGCTTTATTAAGGTACAGACTTCTTCACCATAATCATCCAACGTTATACATAGATCTTGCGATTGGGTTTCGATTTTTTTATTATTTTTACATTAATTCCGCTGCGTTTTCATGCCCGAAACCCTTCACCTACAGCCAAAGCAGCAACCTTTGCTCCATTGCCAACTCGTAGGTCGACCTCTCGCTTAGCCAAAGTCCTACTCCTTTGTAGTTCCTGTACATTTATACAAATGTGAGAAGCACATCCAGTATCCAATACCCATAATGTAGAAGTGGACAGATTGACTTCTATAACATAAATACCTGAATCAGAAGCTTGACCATCTTTCTTCTTCTTCAGATCCTCCAAATAAACATGACAATTTCTCTTCCAATGACCTGGTTTACCACAGTAGTGACAATCACCCTTTACAACAGCACCCTTAGGCTTAAAGCCTGTTTGGGATTAGCCTTTGGCTTGAGAGCAGAATCAGATCCAATCTTCTTCTTTCCCTTCCATTTACCTTTCCCTTTAGCCTTACCTTTCTTGTTCACCATCAATATGGGAGCAGGTTCGGCCTTTTTCATGTTGGTTTCAGCAGTTCGCAACATAGTCAACAATTCAGTAGGTGTTTTGTCTATCTCATTCATATTGTAGTTCATAAAAAAATGAGTGTAGTTGTTGTTCAGAGATTGTAAGATTAAGTCAATCTGAGCTTCCTGACTAATCGGGAAACCCAAAGTATCAAGATACTCAATATAACCTATCATCTTCAGAACATGTGGTTGTACAGGTTCACGCTCTCCCTGCTTGTAAGCGTACAGTGCTTTGCTCGTGTCGAACCTTTCTTGACGAGCCTGTCCTTCAAACATCCTTTGAAGGTGTTCAATCATCTCATAAGCATCCATATGCTCATGTTGTTTTTGAAGCTCAGCACTCATGGTTGCTAGCATGAGACATGCCACATCAGTCGCATCATCAATATGCTTCTGATAAGCATTTTATTGAGCGCGAGTTGCATTCTCAGTAGGAGGAGTAGGAGAAGGAATTTCAATTACGTGGACCTTACGCTCTTGCCTGAGGACAATCCTCAAATTCCTATACTAATCAAGGAAGTTAGTTCTTGTCAGCTTGTCCTTCTCAAGGGTTGCTCGTACGGAGAAAGTATTTGTATTGTTTTCCATTTAAATATATACAATGTTAAAGTGCATAAATTTCGTTAGTCTGCAGAATTTTAATTATGTTCAAGTGATTATCATATACATTCATAATATATATCTCCCACTATTTTATTCAAATCAATAGCCCTAACTATTAATTCGGAAATCATTTCATCAAATCTTTCTAGTGAGCCAAGATCCGTATTTCATCCATGTTTCAAGATAGCGTTGGCTAATACACCCAAAACACGACTATTTAAGTAGACAACATTCACTACGCCATAAGTGCACATAGGCAATGCTCTCTGATGTTGCCTTATGTGCCAAATGGTGTTGCCTTAGGCCTGAAATCGAAAAAGGCAACACTTTTTGAGTGTTGCATCTGCGGCCATTGCCTTTGACCTCTAATGCAACGCTTTTGTTGTGTAATGCAACACCGCTGAAAGTATTGCATATTGGTCATAATGCAACACCACCATGGTATAAATGCAACAAAATTTAGTGTTGCTTTAAATGTGAAGCTGAAACAAATGTGGGTCAGGTCAGCAGTGGGGCCCACTAGTGCCACGTCAGTAGTGGAGCCCAACAGTGCCTCGTCAGCAGTGGGGCCCACATGCCACGTCAGCAATGGGGTCCGTTTTGCCACGTCAGCAGTGGGTCCCACCAGTGCCACATCAGCAGTGAGCCCATTTTTGCCATGTCAGCAGTGGGGCCCAACAGTGCCACGTCAGCAGTGGGGGCCCAACAGTGCCACATCAGCAATGGGGGGCAACTGACCATATGCAACACTTTTACGCTATAATGCAACACTAAATTGAAAGCCTTTAGCAACACTAAATTTGTAAAATGCAACATCAATATTGACATTGGCAACAGTGTATTATAATATATTGCAATACCAAATATTCATTATGCAACACTTATAAAAGCAAAAGGCAACACTTTTAATAAATTTTTTGAAATAGTCTTTTTGTACATACATCAATCCCATGAACAACCAAGGCAGATAATAAAACCAAAAGATTAATAGATCTAGCTATGTTCCTCAACAAATCTATCGATGATAAAATAAACTACCAAAAGCATAGAAATATGGCTAGTTTAAAATGTACCAAAACCAACTTCACATAATAATAGAAATAATCACATAATACGAACTCCATATCATTATTGTAACCCCGGTCTCTGACTCTTCCCTTGTCCCTCTCATGACCTATGCTCATGCATCTATCCATATCTTCGCGTTCCCTAAATTTGTTCTCTCTTTCCTTGCCTCTGTCTCTGCTTTTCTCTCTTTTATCCCTATCATTCATACCTGTCAAAAATGATAGTTGTAAACAAACAAGCAAAAAAATTCCATAAGAGCAATGAATGCAATAATAGTCATGCCTGATCCAAAGAACAACTTTCTATTACTCATGTACATCTCATGTATAAATTCTAGGGTCATAAAAAAATTACATACCTGTCCTCTGTGAATAGATTACAGGCAAGCCCATGAAATTGCAAAACATATGAGCAATTATTGGAGCAGTAATATGCCCTGCAATTAACGTAAGATGATGTATTAGCAAAAATTAAAAAATGCCAGCGTAATAAGTAGACCAATGACTAATCTAATCAAAGCTATCCAAATAGATTAAAAATTGAGAATACATTTATAAGCAATATTAACAGATCACAAGTGTGTGTTAGCACTTAACAAGCTTTAATAATAAATTGGTACTACTTGTATAAGAGCCTTGGCATTAGAACTGGATGGTCATATTATAACCACCAATAAAACAATTGGATAAGACTTAAGAGAGATGAGGAATGGACGACATAGTGACTAAGAACTTATGACATGTTCCCAATGACAAAAACCTAGCTCATGAAGGAGTGGAACAACAAACTTATACCAATGCCAAAACATATTAATATTGTGTTTCAAATCAAATGGATACAAAGACAGTAGTTTCATCTATTTTAGAATGAAAGAGTAATAGTGTGCTTGGATTATTATTTATGTAATTAAGTATAAGCAAAGCTTCAGCCCTCAAATTATGGCCATAAAATCCCATAGGCATACCTCCGTATAGTCCATAACACTAAGAACTTGAGAGGTTTCAGTGAAACAACAATACTAGAAGAAAATCTTAATTGGTTATGGAGTGAAGCATCGTCTACATGTTCGAACAAATAAAAAGGAGGCATACCACCCAAAAATGACTGTGTAGCCAAGCTGGAAACCTAACTCGCCAAAAAATAAAAAATATTAGGCAGGGTTTGATGAACTCAAATTGTAACTGGATCATTTTAGAGATAAAAGTACATACCTATGACGATCGAAGCTTGGAGTAGGCTACGATTTTGCAGGGTATCCAATAAATGGTTTAAATGAGCTACATGAAAATTATAACCATAACTATTAGCCATTTATATGCTAAAAGATATATAATAAGAGACAAAGTTTCAATTGATTATATTATCAAGGTTATGCCCTGTTCTAGAAAACTGCACGGTCATGCATAGTTTATCAGGGCTTAGTCCAAAGATCAAGTAGATTAGTAGTGATATGGTATCTTGAATATTATATATACTACACAACTAAGAATTATATATAGAATGCGGTCCCTGAACCTGAATCATATATAACGCATTCCTCCTAAATGAATGTCATCTAACTTACCCAAGCTGAAGAAAACAGGACAAACAAACACAGCAGTGTATGTTGTAAGTCCTCCACAGAGAAGCAAAGGTATCATACAAGCTCTGAATACCAACTCTTCTGTGAGTGGTGCCTGTTTCATGGATGACCATTAGTTACTACAAAAAGATCAGCTTTGAAATTTCTCAATGTTCAATGGATAGAACTCTAACTAAACAAGATTTTTGTAGATGCCCAAAGATTGTAGTTCATGTAAAAATAACTAATGAATTTAGCATAAAAAAGCTATCATCATCCCCTTCACTACATATTTTGCAGTGCACATTGTTTTATAAAAGGAACCTGGTCACTGGTCAGCAACCATGGTCATGGTGCATAGTGACATTAATATTTCATGTAAGACCCTTCTTCCAGAGTTGGACATGAAAACATTATGAAAATTATGTCAGATGATTTTTTTTATGGAAATTGTACGCACATAACACCTGTACTTTATAGAGGTAGTTACTTGAGTCTCCTTCAGCCTTTAAGAAGCTCAGATGGCGTTGAAAAGAAAATTTATGGAAATCATGTTACAGATGCTATCTCGGAGCTGACAACAACAAATTCAAAGGTTCCATTGTAGTACTACATCACGTTTAAGAAATTACTACACAAATGTGTGCATGCTAATGTCCGGTAAACCAACTATAGATAGTTTTTGCAAGGTAATCTAGATAGCAAAGTTCACAGTAAAAAAAGGGTACTTATTGACAAAGAAAATTACACCATAAGGGAGCACGTTCCAACAGAATTCATCATGCTATATTAAATTTGCATCTGGAAAAACCTTATAGGCTAAAAATAAATTGTTAAAATTTAGATTAACAATAGGGTAAGATACTGACCACAATGAAGTTGCGCCACACCATGATATTAGAAGCAACTGATTTCATCCAAATGATTGATTTGCCTACAATGTCTTTTACACTGTCACATGAAATGCTATCACCATGATTCCACTTATCCTTCCATGAGTCCAGCAGCAACAAAGACTTTAAGACTAGAGATCCAGCATACATTAAAGGTGTTAAGGAAAGAGGAATGACGACAGCTTGCAACTGTTTCATACACAAAATTGCAATTCAGCATGAAATCAGCGATACTCACCCTTTTTGAATCTGCAAACAATACGAGGTATGAATAGAATACCAAATAAACATCACAACAGATCTCATTTGTCATATAGCCTTGGAGTACATAATTTACTCAACTTTGCACACAACAATAGGTAACTTCTCTTGTCACTCTTTATTCCATTTAGTAGCAGAGAAGTGTCTTACATTGACAACCCTAATCAAACACATGATGGGCACCACTAAAACCAAATGAAACCCACTCAAAACATCAAGAAATCAAGCAAAAATACACGTAAAACATACCTTAAAATCTGTTGAATGACTGAACCTCTAATGAGCTGGTGCCTATCAGTATGCCAAGCTCTTCTAACACACTCATAAGGTCTTAGACCTGTTAGAACAGGACCTGACCTATGTATCTTCTTTCATCAACTCAATTAGCTTCAATAGTAAAATAAAATAGGCGTAAGTGAACAAAGAATCATAGTGGCTTCAATCAGCCACTATGAGCCACTGCATATATACTGGGGTTTAAAACTATACATATAAAACTATACATATATACATACAACAGATAATGAAACAAGCATACACACATATATATACAGTATAGTTAGTAAAACAGAGTAGTTATACATATAAAAATAACATAGATTTGTAAATAATAAGACTACTTTAAGGTTTTTTTGGGTCTGACTATAGATCGTAAACTAACAAATATCAAAAGCATAAAATTCAGATAGTAAGCATCAAACCTGAGCAGAATATACTCTAGTCAAACAGAGTAAATACCTTAAATCGAAGAAGAGCAGTTAAGTCAAGCTCCAATTGAAGAACCCGATTAAATCAGTCCTAAAAAAACAAATGAAACGAATTAACGAGATAACTGGAAAAGCCCCAAGTCAAGAAACCAAATAAATAATAAACCCTTAATTCAAATACAAAAAACCCTTAATTTTGTTTGACTCAATTGAAGAAGCCCCAAGTCAAGAAACCCCTACTTCATTCGACTACGATTTAAGAAGCCCCAAACCTAATTTAAGACACAAATGGGAGTACATAGACCAATTGAAAGAGAGAGGTCGAGCATAGAGAGACGAGAGAGCGGAGAGTGTGTAAATTGAGTTTGTAAAGTGAGTGCCCTAATTTTACCCGCTTGCTTTTTGTCCAAAATTTTGACACCCGCCGTGATATTTCCTCCCATTAAACCCGGATTCTTTTGAGCTTTTTTAATATAAATTATTAATTATAAATTTTAATAAAAAAATCTTTATTATTTATAAAAATAATAAATCTTTGTTAACTTTATTATTAATTATTCATTATGAAATCTTTATGATAAAATTAATTCTATATGATATAAATAAATTTATTATTTTTAATTAATTTGGGAGTTTTTCTTTATTAAAAAATAATTGGTGCCACTAAAATAGTCATATATTAACATCCGTACGGTTGGATCGTAGTTATAGAAATTTAAAAAAATAGATTCAGCATTCAGCACAATAATAATTACAGAGAAAGTCTCGTTTGACCGGTTTGACTAGTATAAAATCACATAGAATAAAACTAAAATTTTTTTAAAAAAATATTAGCGCCACTAAAATAGTCAGATATTAACATCCGTACGGTTGGATCATCGGAAAAGAAATTTAACAAAATAGATTCAGCATTCAGCACAACACTAGTTATAGAGAAAGTCTCGTTTGACCGGTTTGACTAGTATAAAATCACATAGAATAAAACTGAATTTTTTAAAAAAAAAATTAGCGCCACTAAAATAGTCAGATATTAACATCCGTACGGTTGGATCGTCGGAAAAGAAATTTAAAAAGATAGATTCAGGATTCAGCACAACACTAGTTACAGAGAAAGTCTCGTTTGATCGGTTTGACTAGTATAAAATCACATAGAATAAAACTGAAATTTTTTTAAAAAAATATTGGCGCCACTAAAATAGTCAGATATTAACATCCGTATGGTTGGATCGTCGGAAAAGAAATTTAAAAAAATAAATTCAGCATTCAGCACAACACTAGTTACAGAGAAAGTCTAGTTTGACTAGTATAAA
This sequence comes from Oenanthe sinensis, assembly GCA_028671895.1. Taxonomy (NCBI): domain Eukaryota; kingdom Viridiplantae; phylum Streptophyta; class Magnoliopsida; order Apiales; family Apiaceae; genus Oenanthe; species Oenanthe sinensis. The sequence goes on from CM053806.1 coordinate 28,975,496, forward strand.
ATCACATAAAATAAAACTGAAATTTTTTAAAAAAATTTGGCGCAACTAAAATAGTCAGATATTAACATCTGTACGGTTGGATGGTCGAAAAAGAAATTTAAAAAAATAGATTCAGCATTCAGCACAACACTAGTTATAGAGAACGTCTAGTTTGACTAGTATAAAATCATATAGAATAAAACTGAAATTTTTTTTAAAAAAAATTGGCACCACTAAAATAGTCAGATATTAACATCCGTACGGTTGGATCGTCGAAAAAGAAATTTAAAAAAATAGATTCAGCATTCAGCACAACATTAGTTACAGAGAAAGTCTCGTTTTACCGGTTTGACTAGTATAAATCACAAAGAATAAAACTGAATTTTTTTAAAAAAAAATTGGCAATACTAAAATAGTCAGATATTAACATCCGTACGGTTGGATCGTCGGAAAAGAAATTTTAAAAAATAAATTCAGCATTCAGCACAACACTAGTTACAGAAAAAGTCTAGTTTGACTAGTATAAAATCACATAGAATAAAACTGAAAATTTTTAAAAAAAATTTAGCACCACTAAAATAGTCAGATATTAACATCCGTATGGTTGGATCGTCGAAAATAAATTTAAAAAAATTGATTCATTAATCGGGTTATACTAATTATTATATAAAGACTAGAAAATACAAAGGCAACACTAAACAACCAAATGCAACGCTATCATATTAAATGCAACGCTTGTGATGGGGACCACATGCCACGTCAGCATGGGAACGTCAGCAGATGTGGGCCCCACAACTGCCGCGTCAGCGTGGGTCCCACTACCACGTCAGCAGTGGTAGGCCCCACACTGCCATGTCAGCATGGGCCCCACTGCCACGTCAGCGTGGGTCCCACTGCCACGTCAGCAGTGGTGGCCCACTGGTGGGTCCCACCAGCCACGTCAGCATAGGCCCCACTGCCACGTCACCCGTGGTGGGCCCCTTATTGCCACGTCAGCACTGGCCCACTGCCACGTCACTAATTATTAAAAAAAAATTAGCAAATGCAACACCATTCGTTAGTGTTGCATTCACTGCAACACCGTGAGTAATATGCAACACGAAGTTTTATCTAATGCAATACTATTTTAGCAGTGTTGCAAAAGACCCAAAAATTCAGAGCTACCGCAACGTTTTCAGTGCAACGCTTTCTAAAAAGCATTGCCTATGAGCACTTATGGCGTAGTGATTTGTCAATTATATCAAATATAACTCTTGGATAGTTTGGTGGAACAACCCTTTGTACACATTTATCCAATAAATCTTACCAAACTCTATGCCTCTAAACCCACAATCCTATTGTGATGATTTAGTTAAGTTAGACCCAACATTTAATAAACAAAGTACAATTACTTAGCACATTTTCCCATATTTGATAAGAGCACTTTACTTTGGCAAACACACTCCTTTTCAATCTAGATCTTAATGTGTATAAACATTGGAAGGCATCTATATTAACTTAATATTTATTTAGGGATTTATTATTTAACGATCATGATCCCATCATAAAGAGATTCTCAATTTTTCCTTGATTAAATAATCCATTTCAATATTCGTCAATGGTTTGATTTCCAGATCGTAGGAGAAATCACAAGCGGTCTCACTTAAAACCTAACTTTCTTACAGATTAATAATCCGTTATTGATAAAATCTCCCCATATCAGAAAATTGAAAATTCATATTCAATACCGTGTTTCATAAACACAAGAATCTCATAATCGTTTGTTCAATTTTAATATCTTGAGTCGTTACAGATTTTATCTTGTTTAAACAAGCATGGCATGGGTGTCGTATCTAATACACACATACATGATTAATCTAATTAAAGCATGCATCATTAACTATTCTACACTAACATTCATACATCAATATGTAAAGTACGGTATGTAAACGTGCTTGGTTATGGCCCTTTTCCTATGTGATCCTTTCGAGCTAATGAAAGAATCAAAGTCAATCTATGGTAGTAAAATATAAATACAATTACATGTCTTCATTCTTCTTGTATCCATGGGTGCTTGCTCATCTTCTTGGATCATCCTTCAATCTTCAAGTACATTACATGGAATAATTGAATACAATATATATTAATGTACTTACATAAGAAAACTCGAGTTACATTCGAGGTTAAACAATTACAAGAATGAATAAAATGACATGCAAGTCGTATTTATAAAACCAAAACCAAAACCATTAATCTAGGGGTCTTAAGGCCATAACCAGCACCATGCTCAAGTACACGAAGAGAACATGAAAAATTTTGCGGGGTCGGGGGCGGCAGCCCCGGGCGGGGTCCGGGGGTGGCAGTCCCCGGCTGGGGTCGAGGTCAGCTCGGAGATTTTTTTTCCGGAAGACCAGTCCTATTCAGAAATCATCAATTTCCGAACTACAGATCATATCTATTGGTCTTTTCCCCACTGCATCTTATATAGTTTCAGAAGCATGTATCATATACATACTGATCATATCCCAGTTAACAGATCATGTCCAACATAATCTATGCACTAGTTTATATCACTATACAAATTGACCCTCATGCATAATATACAAATCGCAACAAGGCATATAATTCAGTCATGGAAAATCATTAACATGCTAGTATCATCATCTATGAACTCATCATATGAATAACCAGATACACATTATGTAATAGTTTTAATCATACATCAACATGACAGCATGCATATTGAATCTCATACATAGGCAGTATCAATATACATGTATGGCAGATCATATACATACTAGAATATATCGAAAAACTATTAAACACGTAACCAAATCATCCTATTTTACACGTAGCTCTGATGCCATTGTTGGGATTCGGGCACACATGCAACGGAAAAACGTGAAAAATAAATACAAAAAACGAATCCCAAACGCAAGATCCGTGTATAATAAGCGGATGATTATGGAGAATCGTATGTGTACCTTATTAAAGCTTTCCTTATGATGATTATAGAGGTCCAAAAGCGATGAATCACAATAGCCCTTCGCAAAGCTCTCTATCGGTATCCACACGAACGTCGTATCGTCTAACGATCACCAGAGTTAGGTACTAGCATGTTCCTGCCTCTTTGTCTCTCTCTTTCTCTAGCCTCTCAGAAACGTAGAGCTGCTAGGGTTTTTATTTAAAAATGAATTATCAAAAACTATTAACCCTAAACTATACATCTTTATGTATATATAGGGAAGAGAGGGACTTGGGCCAAAACCCTATTCTGATTGGACTTCTTAAAACCCATTCAGATTTCGGATTTATATTATTATTAAATTGAATTCTAATATGTATATAATTAATCAAGTCTCACTTAATTAATTAAATCAATAAATTCAAATTAATAATAATAACAGTATTTAAATTCATAATTTAAATAAAACTCTGTTTAAACGTTCTTTGTGTGTGACCCTTTAGGTTATTATTACGTTGGCAATAATTTTATTTTCTAATAATAAAATTATAAACAATGAGCGGCATCTAGTAATACATCATTGCTACCCAAGTAATAATAATAATTGGTAATTCAATTAAACCTTTCGTGAATAATATACATTGTAATATAATCCCTTTAACCTTATATTATAGATCAAACTCGAGGCATGTATTGTGTCATTCTCTTCAACGTTTAATCCGGGTTTCCTTGATCAATGAGTAGACTATTAATTAAATCAACATTTGAGCATGGCCATGCATTTTATAGTCTCACTAAATCAAGAGGCCAATAATATCGCTCCTAAAATAGGAGGGTTAAAACCTATATCTATCATTCATATTTCTCATACGATTCATAGCATACCCAATGTCCACCTTTATCATTACCCGGTTAAAGATAACTTTGAGTGTAATCAAAGTATATTAATTCTCGTATAAAAATATAATGATTTCAAGTCTAAGGATCATTACATCATTATCACAGTAAGAATTTCTTATGACACTTATCAACATGTAGATTCTCACAGCGGGTCTGTCCAGTGCCATGCATTGAGACATGCACTTATGTTCTTGACTTTAGTATCACCATACCTATGACCAATGAGATGTGGTCATCAGTCAACAAACATGCTAGTCTTATTGCATTATTATTGTCCTTAAATAATAATACTCGACTAGAGACTTTTAGGAATAAAATACTATTAATATAATCTCATTTTTAAGTCACATACTTAAAGATATATATTACGTATTAATATTCCAATGACATTTATTATTCTTTCAATTTATGACGCAGTAAATAAAGACATAATAAATATTAATTAAATAATCACATAAAACATAATCCTTAATTGTTTTCAATAAAACATTAAAAGTATTATCTCTAGGACACCAATACTAACAGTTACAGGCCCCAAAATTACGATTTATTATTTTCTAAAATTTATTTGATTTTCTAAAATTTTAAAATTTAGTATATATGATTATATTATATGTTTATATAATCTGAGATATATTACATGTGTTATGTGATAGCATGGTGGATGATTATGGCCTAAAGACCCATAAGATAGAGGTTTTGATTTATGGTTTTGGTTTCTAAATATGACTTGCATGTCGTTTATTCATTGTAATTTAATTATCTCGAATGTAACTCGAGTTCTTCTTGTAATTTTATTAGAATAGTTTTGTTTCAATATTCAATGTAATTATCAATGAAGGCTTGCAAGCAAGGAGGTGATCCAAAAGGGGATGATGGAGCAATGAAGAAAGAAGACATGTAATAAATAGTATTTTTTAAACCACTGTAGATTGACTTTGAGTTTTCCATTAGCATGAAAAAATCACATATTTATTTTACGTATATTGCATATATGTATATGATTGCATGTATTGTTATGTATGCGTAGATATAATCGAGATGAATGCTTAATATTGATTAATCATGTATATAATAGATATGACACCCATGTCATGTTTGCTTAAGTAAGATAAAATCTGTAACGATTTAAGATTTTAAAATTAAACAAACGATCATGAGATTCTTGTGTTTATGAAACATGGTATTAAATATGAATTTTAGTTTTCTAATATGGGGAGATTTTGTCAAAAGTGAATTATTAGTTTAATTCGTATGGAAGTCAGTTTTTAAGAGAAACCCGACTTCTCAGACGACCTAGAAATCAATCTATTGACGAATATTGATATGAATTATTTGATTAAGGAAAAATTGAGAATCTCTTTATGATGAGATCATGATCGTTCATATAAACATTAAAATCCCTACATATATATTAAGTTAATTGGATGCCTTTCAATATTTAATATTCGTCAAGATCTAGATTGAGAAGGAGTGGGTTTGCCAAAGCAAGGTGCTCTTATCAATCATGGGAAGACGTGATAAGTAAGTGTATTTAGTTTATTGAAACATTGCGTCTAACTTAACTAAATCATCACAATAGGATGATGCATTTAGAGGCATAGATTTGGTGAGATTTATTGGATAAATGTTTAAAATGGGTTGTTCCACCAAACTTTCCAAGAGTTAAATTTGATATAATCGAGAAATAATGTCTACCTAAATAGTCATGTTTTGGGTGTATTAGTCAACGCTATCTTAAAACATAAATGAAATATAGATCTTGGCTCACTAGAAAGATTTAAAAAAAATGCTTTCCGAATTAATAGTTAGGGTTATTGATTTGAAGAAAATAGTATGAGATATATTATAAATGTATATGATAATTACTTAAACATAATTAATATTAAATCTGCAATCTAGTTTATTTTATACACTTTAATATTGTAGATATCAAATGATAAACACACACAACTTCTCTATGCGATCAGTTCTTGAGAAAGACAAGTTGACGAGAACAAATTTCCTCGACGGACATAGGAGCTTGGGGATCGTCCTCGGGGACCACGATGTTAGTCAAATCTCTTCCCCTGCTCTTAAAGCTTAGAATGTAACATGTGCAAATCATAGTGCTTATTGGAAGTAAATTGATGTTGCGACTGATGTTTCATGTCTCATGTTTACAACAATGAGTGTTGAGCTTAAGAAGCAACACAAGCATATAAATGCTTATGAGACAATTGAGCACAAGATATATTTGACAATAAAAGGGAACTATACACTTACAATTAGGGAGAGTGAGACCCGGTTACACCACATGTTCTAAATATTATAGGGTATAATGAGTACCTTGACATTTTGTGTTTCTAGATTGGTCTGGAGATTCAGCTAGATTTGATCTTACAACATTTTCGCTTACAAAGAAGACGATTGTCGCTTCTATGAAAAATCGGGAGACTGAAAATTTAACTATCATACTTATTTGGAAGTTCGGAAGAAGATGATCAGTAAGGGTCAAGCTTCGATTATCATGTTGGAATTGGATTATAGGTAGTTTCTCTAGTTGGAGGAATTCGTTACTTAACTTTTGGCCTATAAGGAAATTTAGAACTTGATAATTGTTATATTGTGCTTGCAATTAGGAGAGACATTATATTAGTTTCTTGTTTAGACAAGAAAGGATTTTTCATTTTAATTAAATAACAATAGTTGTTCTATTTCGATGATGAGGCTTATAATGTTACACAACTAGTTAACAATTTATATGTTCTATAGTGACTCGACTCAAATCAAACATTACCTTTGGCATTGTCGTTGAGGCCATATTAATGAAAAATGCATTCCCAGAATACATAAGGATGCATTCTTAGATAAGTTTGATTATGAATTATACAAAAGGATATGAATCTTAGTTTGTTTGGGAAAATGAATAAAACTCCTTTTACCGGACATGGTGAAAGGGTCACTAAACGAGTATGACTTATACATAGTGATGTATGTTTTCATGTACATAGGATGACAAAAGGTAGCTTTTATTAACTTCATAAAATTTACTAATTATTTTAGTAGATACAAATATATGTATCTTTTGAAGAACAAATCCAAATCATTTGAAAAGTTCAAAGAGTAAAAAGATAAAGTAGAAAATAAAAAATAAAAGGTTTTTTGATAGGAGGGATCACACCTTGTTAGACATGGTGCGATGAATGTTGAGTCAAGGAGTCTTCCAATTAGTTTCTAGGGCTACGCCTTTGAGACAGTTGCTTATACAGTTAACCGAGTTCCTACTAAAATGGTTCAGAAGACTCCGTATGATATATGGATTGAAAAACTTCATAGCATGTCATTTATGAAAATTTGGGATGTGAGGCGTTTGTGAAACGTCTAACTTCTGATAAGCTAGGACCTAAATCAGACAAATATAACTTTGTCGGATACCCAATTGAAATAAAGTGTTAGTCTTTTTATAATCCTTCTAAGAACAAAGTGTTTGTTGCTCGAACTGCAGTGTTCCTTATAAGAGAAATGCTTTCTAAGAAAGACAGTGAGAGGATAATAGATCTCGATGAAGTTCAAGACCCACATGATAACATTGAACCAATGGAGGAACCTGAGCAGAATGAACAAGAAAACAATACTTCTCAAGAAACACATGTTATTTGTAGGTCTAATAGGATTCGCCATGAGTCCGAGAGATATTATGAATTTCTCTTGACTCAACATGGTGATGTGATGTTTATGGACGAAGATGAGCCGCTCACCTACCAAGACGCTATGAACACTCTAGATTCTAAAAGATGGCTGAATGCCATGAAATCTGAGATGAAATCCATGTATACTAGTCAAGTATGGACTTTGGTCGATCTACCTGAAGGGGAAAAACCTTTGCAAGTGGGTTTTCAAGGAGAAGGTCGACATGGATGGTAACGTACAGACCTATAAGACACGATTGGTGGCAAAAAGTTTTAAGAAAATTCATGATATTGACTATGATGGTACCTTTTCACCAGTGGCTATGATCAAGTCCATCAGGATTTTGCTTGCTATAGCTGCTTACTATGCTATGAAATCTGGAAAATGGATGTTAAAACCTCTTTCTTAATGGGAGACTTGAAGAAGATGTGGATGTGTACATGACACAACCTTAGGATTTTGTTGATCCAAAGGATGTTGGAAAGGTATGTAAGTTGTGTCGATCCATTTATGGATTGAGATAAGCCTCGAGGAGATGGAACATTCATTTTGATGAAACTGTCAAATAGTTTGGGTTTATTCAAAATGAAGATAAACCGTGTTTACAAGAAGGTTAGTGGGAGACATGTGGCATTCCTAGTACTATATGTTGATGATAAATTACTAATAGGGAATGACATTCCTTCTCTACAGACTTTGAAGACTTGGTTGAGAAATAGTTTCTCGATTAAAGACTTAGGCAAAATGACATATGCTTTAGGGATCTGGATTTATAGTGATAGATCAAAATGATCATTTGGCTTAAGTCAGAGTACATACATTGACAAAGTTTTGCATCGATTTGGAATGCAAAGAGGCTAAAATGGATATGTCCCAATGTCTCGTGGGATAAAAATCCCAATCATATTCCCATATTTATTTCAATTTCTGGGGGACATCAAATTTCAAGTTTACCAACCATTCTTTAATTTCATTTCTCTTTTTAAGTTATTGCTAACGGACGTCACCTGCTAGCAATGACTTGGGGCACCAAATTTGAATTTTATTCTTATATAAATTGCAACCATATTCCCATATTTATTTCAATTTCTGGGGGAAACAAATTTTAATTATGTTTTTAATTTTTTAGTAACAGGTATCCTACCCCATTATTAATGGCCGAGCAACACTCCAACAGAGCCAAAACACAAAACCACGTAACACAACACGCGAGCACACACTTGTACTCTTTAATTTGAACAACACAACACGGTTACGACAAACATTGAATCCCCGGTTAAGGATTGCACCTAGTAACTGGGCATCCAAATGGGGGATACACTATCACACAAGTAGATATGGTCAAACAAGGACCAGTACAACACATAAACAAGAAAATTAAAACACTCCACAACCATCCTCCCTCAAGAACACCACAGAGAGTTCAATAGTCAATGTCATCATCACTCTCCTTGGGCTCCTCCAAGTCCACCTGTTCCAGGACCCCCTGCACCTTCACTTGAAGACCCGTCACCTTGGTCTGCACATCCTCTAGCTTGAAATTCACCTCAGCCCTACATTTTAAATCCTATATACGAGAAACATTGGTTCCTCTCTAGCGATGCATGAGTAGAGATTACTTCCGGTAGATAAGCTCAACATTGGCCTCCTGGGACCGGTTACTCAGAGGCTCGTCCAACCATACAAGGTAATGACAAGCCTGTTAACGATACTCCTCGAAGCGGCACCCAACATAAATCCCCTACCAACGGGTTTTGGTTACCGGACACAATTCACATAATCAGTTTCCCAAATAAATGTCCATGCTCTCTCACACTTAAATTATGCATAGCCAAGGTAAGAAAGAGTTGTGAAAGATGCAGGATCAATAAAAGGACCAAGAGCCATTTATAAGGGAAAAATCGGCATGGACTAGCAACACATTATACTACCATCACCTACTAAAGTAACTAATAAGAGTAGGGGGCAATGATAGTACCCCTAATTTTCGGAGTCCAAATCACCCAGATACAAACATTATATATTGGATAACAGCCGAAAGTAATGTAAAAATGACAAAGATTGGCAATTGGCAGGGGCATGGCCTCAAAATGTCAGGGACAAAAGGTTAACATAATGGTTTAAAACATTAACCAATCAAGGATAACTTAGGAGATGTGAAAATAAAGGTCAAAAGACAACACTATGGCTGCTAAAAGGACAAAAGTCAAGAATGACAAACAGTGAATGTGGATATGCAGTGTCCGACCGGGTAACTCTTATATCTGGTAGATACAAGTTGTACCACCTTTTCCATAAGCAGGTATATATATACTTTTATCATAAAGAGGAAGGATATAAGTCATTCAATACGCTCTCACACTCAGACACACACTGATATTCTCTGAAATCTAAGATATTAAACACACGTATTAAACCTAGTCACCAGAGCTTTAAACACAGAAAAATGCTTCGACTATTTCCTCTAAATAAACCGTACTGATTCTCACATCGGAGGTGCTTGATGGCCCCATACCCCCATCTAGGCATTGTTTTGTAGGACCCATACCCATATTGCATCGCATTCGCCTTGCCACCCCTCCATAACGAGGGACAGTCCCGGCCATCGGAGGAACGAAGGCATTATCAGTGAGTTTTTATACTTCTTTGATAGTACGAGGTGACTTCATGTCCAGGACTGCTTGTATGTTTTCAGGGTTTACCACGATCCCTCTTTGACTGACCAGAAATCCAATAAATTTCCTTGTTTCCACCCCAAATGTGCATTTATCTGGGTTTAATTTCATGTTGTGTGCTCTCAAATGCTCGAAACACTCTTTTAAATCCTCCAAGTGAGTGTCAAGCAGTTTGGACTTAATATCATATCGTCAACATAGACCTCCATCTTTCTGCCTAGTTATTTGGCAGACAACTTATTCATCATGCACTGATATGTGGCACCCGCATTGATCAATCCAAACAGCATAATTGTGTAACAATACACCCATCGGTGGGTGATGAATGATGTCTTTTCCCTATCCTCCGGGGCCAATTTGATTTGGTTATATCTAGAAAAAACGTCCATAAAACTCAGCATTAGGTGCGATGTGGTAGCATCAATTAGCTGATTGATGTTTAGGAGCGGGTAAGAGTCCTTTGGGCATGTTGCGTTTAAATCCGTATAGTCCACACAAACCCGCCATTTGCCATTATTTTTCTATTCTAACACCACATTTGCGACCCATTTCGGGTAGGTGATTTCACAAATGAGATCAACATCTAGCATTTTATCAATTTCTTCATTGATAGCCTTTTGTCTTTCCTGGGCAAAGTTTCTCCTTTTCTGTAACTTTTGTATTGCCTCTAGGTACACAACCAACTTATGCATTGCCACTGTTTCATCTAGTCTGGGCATTTCGTTGGGTTTCCATGCAAACATGTCTGCATAATCCGTTAACAACTTGGTGAGGACATTTTTAAAAACAGAATCTAGCCCGGCCCCGATACTAATTTTTTTCTTCCCGTCTCCTAGGATAAGCTCGATCTTTTCTGTAACCACATCGGGGTAACTCTTGGGTTTTTCTCCTTTTGTAAACATTGTTTCAGTGTGTTGTTAATTTTAACTTCATCTTCATCCATATGCTCAGAGGACAATTCCACCACTTGGACCTTACGGGCCCTTTTGTGTTATCCTTATTAATGTTCCAGATGTCTCTTTCTCTTTTCTTTCATACGATGTGCAGCTTTAGCCCATCTCAAGTTGCTAAGGTCTGATTGGGTTAAAGTAAGGGCATATCCGTAACAGTACCAAGATTAAACCCGATGATATATCTAAAACAGCGTTCAGAACGAGGTTTGGACACTACGAATTTTTGGTTATGGCTTTTGGATTGACGAATGCTCCAGCGGCATTTATGGATTTGATGAACAGAGTTTTTAAGAAGTATTTGGACAAATTTGTGATTGTATTTATCGACGACATCCTGATATATTCAAAGTCAGAGGAAGAACATGCTGAACACTTGAGAATTACTTTGGAGATTTTAAGAAAGGAAAAGCTGTATGCAAAGTTTTCTAAATGCGAATTTTGGCTAAAGGAAGTACAATTCCTAGGACATGTTGTCAGCAACGAAGGCATAAAAGTTGATCCTGCAAAGATAGAAGCAGTAATGAAGTGGGAAAGACCAAGAACTCCAATAGAAGTAAGAAGTTTTCTGGGATTAGCGGGATACTATCGAAGATTTGTTCAAGATTTTTCGAAGATAGCTACCCCTATGACCAAGTTGACCAGGAAGAATGAAAAGTTTGTGTGGAATGAAAAGTGTGAAGAAAGTTTCAAAGAACTAAAGCGAAGATTAGTGTCTGCACCAGTTTTGGTATTACCTGACGATCAAGGGAATTTTGTTATCTACAGTGACGCTTCTCACAAAGGTTTGGGATGTGTTTTGATGCAACACGGAAAGGTAATTGCTTATGCTTTCAGGCAGTTAAGACCTCATTATTTGAAGTATCCTACACATGATCTGGAATTAGCTGCTATTGTGTTTGCACTGAAGATATGGAGGCACTACTTGTATGGAGAAAAGTGTGAGATTTACACGGATCACAAAAGTTTGAAGTATATCTCACTCAGAAAAAACTGAACATGAGACAAAGAAGATGGTTGGTTGAATAGGTTTTCAGTATTGATCTAATTATTAATGTTACTTCATGTAGGGGTTATCATTGATAGCTTGAGATCCTGGATAAGTACATTTGGTTTGTAATAACTAATGGTACTAGTGGTATATCGTTTCTAAGGTTATAACTTGTATGTGTGAGAGAGGGGTCTATGATGTGATTTTGTTGGATTATTGAGTATTGCAGGTTTTAAAAGGTTGGATGTTGACGTGACGACTCAAATCCCTGACCCCGGATTTAGGGGCGTTACATTACTTCAATCGCCTTAGATTTTTCATCCAAAAATTCAACTCAAATTAACCAAAAATTGTACCCAAATTAATCTCTTCTTTTGCAGCTTCCAAAATATTAATGGGATCCTATGGAGTAAACCTCTGAGGAAATTAATACCACTATTTCTTCAACCTGTTCCAGAATTAACTTCATCGGATAATCTTCAGTCAATTTTAGTTATCTTAATACCCGGAAAAATCTTCATTTACAAACCCCTTAAGCACCCTCGAATTAATATTTAAGAAAAATTTAAATTTACAGAATTTTTAATTTTCTTAGAAAATAAATTAATCAAAAATAAAAATATACAACAAATTAATTTTCAAGAATTTCGAATTTTCTTAAAAATTAAAATATCGTAAATTAATATTTAAGAAAAATTTAGTTTTCAAGAATTTTAAATTTTCTGCAATCCACTTGGCCAAAACAGTTACGCAATCCTATCATAAATGTTTTCATAGATCTTGATACATTTTAGTACTACCAGGATGAACCGAATACGAAGAGTTATGTGCCTCATTTAGTAATGCTTCTTTAACTTCGCGATTGTTATGAACCCAAATATTTGTTCCCATTTCAAGCAGGCCATCACTCATTTAAGAAAGTTTATGATCTTTTATTTCTTCAATCGACTTCTCTTGAATCTCACAGATTCTATTTTCTAATGATGCTCTCACACTTTCCATACCAATCATTTCTTCCTTCTCTCTTGGTTTTGTAACTTCTAGATGCATTGCTTCAAAATCTTTTGTCATTTTCTTCATTGATACCAACTCATATAATTTCTCTTGGAGACTCAATGGATCTAATACCATATTTGTTTTTCCTGGATGATAGTTAATGGTGTAGTCATAATCTTTTAATAACTCTGACCATTTTATTTGTCTCATATTCGACTCTTTTTGTGAAAATATGTACTTTAAACTTTTATGATCCATAAAAATTTCACATTTTTCTCCATATAGATAATTTCTCCATGACTTTAATGCAAACATTACTGCTGCCAATTCTGAATCATGTGTTAGATATCTCTTTTCATAATCCTTTAACTAACAAGATACATAAGCTATAACCTTTCTATTTTGCATCAAAATGCATTCTAATCCTTTGTGGGAAGCATCATTGTTGGGTCCCGAAGTATCATAGAAGACGGGGTTGAATACGATACTAACAATAATTTAAATTCTTTTCAAAATTTGCGGATAAATAAATTATTGCTTCAGAGTGGGTTTGGCCATTTGTAGTGTTTAGGTGAGCTGCCTACTAATTTTCTGTGTGTCCGGATAAATCAATTAGGTTCAAGAAAATTAGCAAGTAAATTATGGAGACAAGTTTCGGGGAATATATCTTTCGTATATAAATCCTGAGGTTGCTACACCTAGTTAAAAATATAACTGGTTTCTAAAGAACAAATTAGTTCTTTGCTTCTACAAAAATATACAAGCCAAATCCTATACAATATTTGTATCTATAATTTTGTCTAAGGATTTAACTACCGGGAGTATTTTGTAATGGCCCTTAAAATATTACAAGCTTTATCCGGCCCTTAACAAAAGACTCCGGTAAGGAGTAATGGATAGAGGTTTGATTTGTTTTGACCCCTCTGTATATTTTTGTTGTGTTCTTCTCCGGCAATTTTGATTGGAAGAGACGAACCAGAACACACTTCAAAATGAGCACGTCATTTTGTTTATATATGGTGTAGACTTTTCAAATCAATTAAAATTGATTTGTTCTTCACAATACTAAGTCATTTTGTTGCGCTTGTAGAGTGATTGCAGTGTATAGGAGCCACAAAACTTTTGTTGCGCCTAAGGGAAAGTTTTGTTGCACCTACACTCTGTGTCCCTTGTAGAGGAGCCACGAAACTCTTTGTTTTACCTTTAACTCTTTTGTTGCTCCCAAGGCAACGTTTTGTTGCGCCTCTAGAGTGCTTGCAGTGTGTAGGAGCCACGAAAGTACTTAGAAACTTATTCACAAGTATTTCATTGTGCCTAAGAGTTTTGTTGCGCCTCTAGAGTGCTTGCAGTGTGTAGGAGCCACGAAAGTACTTAAAAACTTATCCATAAGTATTTCATTGCGCCTAAGAGTTTTGTTGTGCCTCTAGAGTGCTTGCAGTGTGTAGGAGCAACAAAAGTACTTAGGAAGTTATTCATAAGTATTTTGTTGTGCATAAGGTGTTTCGTTGCGCCTCCTACATTGCTTGTAGAGTACAAGAGCCACCAAATGTAGTAATACTTGCCTTAACCAATTTCTTGAAATGTTTGAAGTATTTACCAGTTGGTTTTCACTCTTCTGGCTTGATCAACTGATTTTCTTCTGATACATCAAGGTAATTCTCTTCTTGTTGTGTCGACGCTTAGTGCATTGGTCTGGTTCATAAACGACTAACACTGAATTAAATTTCCTTGATTTCTTTTCTGTTTCAGCTGATTAACCTTGGACTGTTGCATTGCTTCGAACACTGACTGTCTATAAACACTGTACTTTCACTAGAATCTTTTCTGGTATTTAGACAACATCTTCATTATTACCACAACCTTGAATACTTCATTATCTGTTCTTCATTGACATTTGAACATATAAATGAACTTCTTTCAGTGAGTATAACTCTAAGACTGCAGCTGTCTTCTTAGTCCTTTGTCTTTACCATGTCTTCAATTCTTCTAGATTCCTATACTTCGAGCACTATCTATCTTCAATCAATGTTAATGCACTGAAATCTTCTCGTGACACTTCTATACTGAATCTTCAACACTTCTGAAACCCTGAAAGTTTTTACACATTATTCTTCACTAAGGCATAAACATATTAATGAACTTCTTTCAGTGACCTGTAGTAGAATTCAAAACTTCTTCTAATGTCTTGATTCACATCATCTGCCTTGTCTTCATTTCTTCCTGATTTCTGTGTATGCATAGTATTATTTACTTGTCCTGTTCTAGTGTTGAGTTATCACGATTACTATTCATACAACTTCGTAATCTCACCAACAATCATTATAAATTACAAAAATTCTCAGTTGCATAATCCTATTGATTGCAGCTTTCTCTAGATCTCCCAGAAATTATGAGAAAAAAGAAGTAAACATGAAATTCATATTAGGGAATATAATGATATGACAAAGGTATCTCTTGTAACCTTGTACAAGTATTCTTAAGGCTTTTGAGCTAAAGATGTTATAAAAAAGGTCATTCAAGCTAGCCAAAGAAGGAATATGGTAGAGACTTGTAGTTATTTAATGGATCAGGATCCCGAGATTCTACAGCTCCCAGAACCACAACAATAGTATTAGATCAAGATAGAAGAAATCTTGAAGCAAATGGAGAAGGTCGCTCTAAAAC
This sequence comes from Oenanthe sinensis, assembly GCA_028671895.1. Classification (NCBI taxonomy): domain Eukaryota; kingdom Viridiplantae; phylum Streptophyta; class Magnoliopsida; order Apiales; family Apiaceae; genus Oenanthe; species Oenanthe sinensis. Next base: position 28,991,267 of record CM053806.1, read on the forward strand.
TCAAAGATGGTGATGAGGATGAATTCTATACCTTGGAAGAGTTGGACAACATGCAAAAAAAACATGGCTTATATGGCAAGAAAATTCTGAAGCCTCAGGTTCATGAAAAATAAATCTTTGAATCCAAGGGGTCAAACTTCAAGTTTTAACAAAGGAAGTACATCCAAAGGTGGTAGTGCTTCTAAGTGTGGCTATAATACAAACTTGTTGGAAAGGTCAAATATTAGATGTTACAACTACAAAAAGATGGATCATTTTGCTACTGAATGTAAAAAACTAAGAAACTGAAGGGAAATGACATTGATTATGATGTACTCCAATTTTAATTTTCTTTATGAATTATTTTATTTTGAAGCTTGAAAACTAAAACGAGGCAATCGATTCGATGGGAATATATCTACTATATATAACATCGAAAGGTGTTACGCAATGAATACAAGATTAGCTACGATGATTCTAATGTTGCAAATAGATTAAAGCTGAAAGATTTAAATGTGATCTTTAATGTATTCTCCTCTTTTTTTCTATATATTGTTTGTGTTTAATAAATACAAAGAAGATGATTTATTTGTTACTTTATGTGTAGTTTTCTCTATGCTGGCTACGTGACTCATTATCAACCATTCAGTTAAACTTCTATACTTCCATCTGTATCTCGATATTGTTCAACAAATAAATTTGTCGCTGATTTTACGAGAACTTTATCGAATTGATTAAAATAATTAAATGAATCTTTTTACTCTATTAACCAGCAGTCCACTTTGTTGATTTATAGCTTGGAATATACCAACTATGTCGACATGCATTGTACATTCTTGAAATGCTTTACATTTGAACTTTGTCAAATTCATTCACACTTTCTCGAGTGATTCACTTATACACCATTTTGAATTTGTTGCCTTGTTTCTTCGCACTTTGTTAATGAACATTGTTAAATGGAATACTACTTTGTCAAATGCTTCCATGAAATCAACACGGTCGAATTCAATTCAAATGCACTTTGTTGATTTCAACTCTAATACTTAACTTTATCAAATCTTTCTTTCCAACACCTGATCTTCAATGATTCTTCAAGTATATCCTTCTTCAATATGTTACTTGTACTTAACCAATTTCTTCACATGTAAATGCAATAACATTTTTCTTTTGTAAGATTTTTAGTGCACTAGTCTGGTTCACAAATGACTACTACTAAACTTGATCTTCACATCTTCTTTACAAAATAATCATTTGTACTTGTGCTGATATTAGTATGCTTCATTCACTAATTACAAGTAATTAATATTAAAATATAGGTATCTTCTGAGTACTGCAAAATTTGTATCTCCAGTACTTTTGAAAAATCGAATTACTTAGGCTTTATTCTTCATTGAGACTTGTATGTGTTGATAAACTTTTTCCAGATGTATTCTTTAGTCTTCAATGCTTCTGCTAATACTCTGGCATTTTTTATTTACTTGATTATCAATGCTTTGATAATTCATGTTGTTTTGTTGATATTAGTTATCAGTCTTATTTTTGTTTTGAGTTATCTACCTCGGTTACATATTAAGTTTCATTACATTATGCTTTAAAATCTCTTCATATTTGGTTGTTAGAGTTTGACAAGAAAATCCTTTAGTGAATAACTCAACTAAAATATATAAAAAAATACGGTAAATAATATTAGTTACATTATGGATTACATTAGACATTTCTAGATTTCTTATGAACTACAGTACAAGATGAATGTTCCTCTAGCCTGAACAAATCTTCAAATCTTCATCTTTATTGTTCTAGACTCGCTATCTGATGGGACACTAAGCCAAATGCATCTTGCTCTAGTCGATTTGTAGGCCTATATAGTGTCTCAAGTAGAGTTCAAGAACCACAACCTTCTTGATGAGTTTGATCTCCTTGAATGTGAACTCTAGTTTCATTGACCTTCTTTGACCACTTATCCTCTTCGGTATTACTTGAAATCTATCAGTGTTGTATTTAACTTCTTCCATTTACTTCTCTTGATAAATTTGTGATAATTCTGCTAGCACTACTTTGTCCTGGTAGTTAATCGATTCTTCATTATTTTCCCACTTAATCAATTATTTTCCCCATGAACTGGGATAAATGAAATTTGAAATCAAACTGGCTCTATATCTCTAAAACTTTCATCTAGACATTTGAACTTTATCCCAGATTCTGAAGCACCATTGACTCTACTTCTTGGAGTATAGGTCAAAATCTTAAATTTGTCATGTTGAACTTGTTTTCAATAATTTGTCTTTTAAAGAGCCAATCCACCTTAGCACTTCTAGCTATCTCGTCCTTTGGTTGAGCACCTCTTAATGGATCACTTCTTTTAATCTTTGAGGTGTCTCTTCCTAGGGTTGATAGAATGTTCAGTTTGTAGGAGAATATTATTTCCCTTGGTTCTCAACATTCCTTCCACATAAGATATCCTTACAATGGGATATAGATTAATCATTTCATCTTCCGAACTAAGCGTTTATAGAATCTTGTCCTTATAGCAGATCACTTGGTAAGGAATTTCAAGAACTTCTAAATTGGCTTTTGTAATAAGATCATCAATCATGTCGTACAAAAGTTCATTCTCACGTGTTCCTCTCTTCACTTTTTACTTTAGAATATATAACTCAGTGACATGTTTGCTCTTGATGAAGTCCGATGAGACAATTCTTGTGACTAGGTTCCTGAATGTGATTTGAATCTGTCAACCATAAACAATCAACTTGATTTCAAATGTGTATAACTTTTCCTCATAGCATGTTATCTTCATAATCCTCTAACAACCTCATTTTAAAATATGGAGAAGATGCGGGTAAGCACTCAAACAAATATAAAGTGCACAAAGGGGAGGTAAGGAGTGAAAACCTGCTTCCCGTGAGGTTTTAGTGTCAGCTTCCCTCTCACTAATAGGAATGCTTGAACCTCCATCAATACAAAAACCTAACCTTCTCAAATTAGAGGCTGTCAACAGACACTCGCAGTCGATTAAACTATCACAGAAACTCGGAGCTTCCTCATCCCTCCCTAATTGACTACCGTTCACGAGAGTCTTCTTTGAAATTCCTAAAAAGAGGTTCATCTATGTGAGCTACATGGAGGCTATATCATAAAATTTTAGCATATCAACAAAAAATGGATGCATTAACATTGGCATGCCAATTTTGAAGAAAACATTTAACACAACAACATCTGGAACCGCTTGGTCAGACTTCTAGACATAAGGCTTATCAAAGGAAATGAAGCTACCTAGATAGCTTCTTACTTTGAGAAAGTTTAAAATTCTTCTTGATCTCTAGGCAATCATAGCACTACAAAAACTACTCCTACTAGTCATATATCGCTCTCTTTATGCATATGCATTGATGAACACCTCGGGTGGAAAGGTAATAATATCTCACCTTCTTGCCAGTGTCATTCAATTAATAAAAGTAACCTAATTCACAAGATGTGAGGGAGATGGTGAATTTTTCAGCATAAAGTTTGTATAAACAAACCGTCATCCTCTATGAGTTCGGTATGAGCTACATGGAGGCTATATCATAAAATTTTAGCATCTCAACAAAAAATGGATGTATTAGCATTGACATGCCAATCTTGAAGGAAACATCTAATACAATAACTTCTGGAACCGCTTGGTGAGGCTCGAAATTAATAAACTTGTGGCACCTCTCACCAGCCAAAGGTACCAATAATCTACATCCATGAATGCAGGTCTCTGACAGCTTCTCAAATTTTGCAGCATTCATGAAAGAATCTTTCATTTCACATGCAAGAATAATACCCTAGGTCTTCGGGAGCTCCCTCTCAACATCATCGTAAACTTCTTCACCTTCTTCTACACTAAGGTTCTCTAGTGAATAGCTTTGTGTGATCTGAGGGGGACTGACAGCCGGGATATTAAACTCTTTCTTTTTCATCTGTGGTGCAAGATATATGAACCGATCTAGGATTTTTCACTAGTAAAATTTGGGGACCTACATCTACTGCAGAACTGGAACCCATGACAGAAATGAGGGCTTTCATTTAGTTTAAAACCACCATCTTGGAATGGGTACGACTGCTAACAAAAGGTGGTGTCATTTAATGAAAAGTTCTAGATTTTGAAACCTATTCCTTGATCGATCCTCGAGTGGAGGAAGAATTTGAGGATCCAACGGAAGTATTTTGCTTTGACATTTGCCCAAAAAATATGAACATGTCAAAATGAGGCGAATGGTTTTGCTTACTATATCAAGAGGAAATCTAGGGATAATATCGTAAAATATTGAGGCATGGGTTGAAATTTTGACTCGTCCTATAGATTTTTTAAGTAAACAGTACAATCATGAAACCGGGTGGGTAATAACAGGAAGATGAATACTAAAATGTGTGAGATCTAATAAAGGGCCTAGGAACCTATAGTTGCCATAGTCTCTAGTTGCGGCTATGACGAGGACCTGTTCCGTAAGGCTGTTCCATGAAGCTCAAATATTTGTACCTAATGTCGAATAATTTTCACCCTTAAATAAAGGAACCTAGACATGTTCTTTGGAGGTTCTTTTATTTTAGACTACAGAACATATCCTATATTTTAAGGTCTACTCATTCATGATATTTGGTCAAATTAATATAGTTGCATGATTATTGATTATGGCTTAACGTCAAACAGGTTCCGTCAAACCTAGTCGCTGGTAAATTTCTATGTATAGGGTCTGGAAGTTGTGGCGGCCGAATGGGGTTGAGGAAATAAAATAAAACCATAGATCTACAGGATCATACAAGATGTGAGTAATTGACGAAAGCAATTGGTCTGGGAAAAGAGCTTTCATCGGTGGCTTGAGACTGAAACGACCTTGGAGCTTCTTTTCTTGAAATATGAATAGGCACATAAGGGGTTTTGGTTTCGTGAATACGAGAAAATAAAAAAAAACTGAAGAAGGCGTGTGTACATATGTATAAAGCTATTAGTGGGACACAAAACCGACAAGTGGTAGCCCGCGAGTTGAGGGATAAGGACTAGTGGGGGTGGGCATGGGCCTGGGCCTGGGCGTGGGGGTGGGCATGGGCATGGAGGTGGGAACTTGGTTTAATAAGACACGGGTCCCATGCACTTATGTTCAGGGAAAAGTGGGAAGGATTTTTGTTTTGTTTTGATTAGATTTTTAAAAATCTAAGAAATTATGGAATGTTAAGAGCTTTTCTTAATTACATGCTATTAGGTTAACTTATGCAGCGATGGAGCTTCTTATAGGAAGGAAATTAGTGGAACCAAAAGTTTTAACCTAGAAGCTTTTCTTAAGAGGTTCCACATCCGAGATTATGAAGTTGCTTATAGAAGTTGACACGATAAGGATGTCCTAAGGTGCCTGCATTTACTAAATGTTTTCTACTATAGGGATATAAATTAGTATATACATATGTTGTTACATTGTGTTTTTATTTCTTATGTCGAGTAACCTCATGTAAGCTTAGAAACACATTGTGGAAGTTTTGCATTAAGTCATATTATCTGAGATAAAGGATTGAACCTCAATATAGTTGGTTCCTTTTTCATTTAACGGCAGCAAGGTTTCAGGGATAGTTGTTGTGCCTAAAATGCACATGGGCTCGATTTAGGTCCAGGGAGTTCGAGAGGTCCAAATCATAAGCTATTAAAAGGTTAATAGATGTTCCACCCTAATAAAGTAAGTCACGAAAGCTGTTGCGAGAGTCTAGAGAGTGATGAACTACTTAGGGAGGAAGATCCAGTTATGCAAAGGTTCCACTGTTCCTTGAGCTTCAACTTTACTTGGAACGTATTTTGTAGAGTTTCCAAGAGGTTTATTGGTTGTACATGATTTAGCTTCTTGAGGATGTTCTGGGTCCAATTGCACAGGTTCTAGGAATAAGCTTCTAGAGACCGCTTCCTTAGAGCAGCAGAATAGTTGTTCTATGCGGATTCGTTCTCTTTATATTTAGGATAATGTTTCGAGATAGATAAATGCAGGGATACTATCTACATAAAGGAGGATAATTACTGAATAATTCATATATAGCCGATTATATATTTATATGGAATTTTCAAGGAGTCTTATATGAGCTAGAACACTCATTTCATCACAACTATTTCAAGATAAGCATTCTTGTCCTACACTGGAGTATTTATAATTAATCCGGAGTATTCGGTCTATGTAACATTCTGTTGAACATCCTTATTGGCTATGTCCCTGCGAAATAAAACCATTATTAACTAAAATCACCATCCGCCTTTCCCGAAAATTAGGTTATTAAACTCTTTTCGTAGCCGGATTCACTACTTTTCTTCCATTATTTCAGCAATAATGTCCACTCATAACACGTAGTATTACTCCTTTCTTTTAATGTTATTTAAGGTGATAAGTTGGGTTCTTCAGTTATATCTTCTGTATCTAGTTAAAAATTATTATATTTGGAACATGACGTAAGTGATAGACTTATGCCGGTAAATAAGGCTTCTCCCACAGATTCGCCTCCTCAAAGATCTCCCAGACTTTTAACCTTCTCTAAGAGAATATGTAGATAACCTGCCATGGCCAGTGGATAGTGGTTGCCTAGAGCAAGTGTTTAGCAAACACGGCAAGGTGGGCCCAATCAATATATCTAATTTGATGTCCTCGCTAATGGTCAAAACTCACTCTCAACCACAATCTTTTCTTTATTGGACGATTGTGATTATTTCATAGAACTTCCTTCAGGCATTTTAAATTACTATTTCCAAAAAGAATCAAGGTGCAATGGGATAAAACATTTTCTTACGCTGGGACCATGTTGTGCAGAGTTTGGATGGAAGAGCAATTGTGGTTAATGTGGCAGAGGAACGTCCAAGACGCAACATCAGACATAATATAATTCTTTAGTTGATGAAGTGAGAACCAATGCTAATAGATAGAAGTGCAACTTTACATCATGTTATTCTCATCTAATATTTTGGGCAGAGAATTGGTAGAAGTTAGATCAAGAAATCTGTTACCCTTGGCATAATGTTTCATCCATTTTCATCTACAAATCTGCACTCCCGAGATAGTATTCAAGTCTAAAACATTGATAAAGAGCAAAACTAGGAAAAGTAAAACTACTTTTCTCGCTACAACTGAGTGAATAGACTTTTGATATTGAAAAATACAATGAATATGCCATGACAAGGCCAAGTTACAATAGACAGTTTTTCCTAGCGTTTTCAAATGTTTGAATATAGAAATACAATCTCCATAATGTTGTGTTATCCTGTAAAAATGTAAAACAAAGATGTAAAACAAAGGAACATCAATGACAATAAGATCAACGGAGGAGAGAAACAGTTTATGCTTGTAATGAAATGCTTACCAAATTTTCTATATCAACGAAAATCTCATCGGATAAACTGTTTGTCGAAGGCTGAGTATGCTGAATGAGTTCCACAACACGATTGAGATTTTTGGGTGGTAGCTTCCATATCAGCTTCCGAAGTTGTTGCTTTTCTACCATGGTCATCGGCCTGTAGATAGAAATTAAGGACCCTTGCGTTAAAATTTCAACAAAAATTCAGACAGGATTCCGACTAATTTCCCATGCGCAGTATAACCAAAGTTGGGCGAGCACCCACCATCCGTCACACACACACACACATATATATTATGTATATGATAATGGTTAAAAGCTACGCAGGCAGAAACTGTTCAAAAATAATCGTCAACATAGTAACAGGCATCATGACATCTAATTTGCTAATGGTGGTAACAGTTATTAATGAAATGTCATCTTAACTTGCAATAATTATCCAAGGTGGTCTTGCAATCAAGTTTATAAACCATCTAAAACCTCTAAAAGAGAACAATCTAATAAAGTCCACATGAACAAATGAACAGATAATATAATATTAATCAAAACTGAAAAAACTTTCCAACCGAAACACTGGAGGCAAAATGTTTCAGAAAGCAGGAAAAATTAAAGATATAACATAGTAACATACCTATAAATATTTATCTGTTACATGTTAACACAGTGAGTGCTAGTGAATGATTAGACATATTACATACAGCTCAACTACAAACACACAGATAATCTGAATGAGATCTGAGGTGACTTCGTGACTCACCAACTTCTGGCAAGGGTTAGATTAGTGGATAGTAGTAGAATGAGGTGTGCGTGTGTATTTATTACAGATATTATTTGTTTGAACCGGAAATTACATGAAATGAACATAAAATGATTATTTGGATTTTTATTTGTATTACATAAAAATATGAAAAACACATGAAAACAAGCGAAAATATCAAATGGGATAGCCGGAGAAATGGTAAAAGTACATAGTCCTTCTGTTGAACATTAAATAATAATTATAAGGGATATTCTTAATAGTGCCCTTTTGATATTGGCTTTTATGAATGGTACCACTACTTGTTTTTGACTTACACATGGTACCATTGTGTATTTGACTACCTGTTAAAAATAGCATTCCGTCACTCAAACGTTAAGTTAATGTTTAAACATAAACAAATGCCATGTGCTTGTGATTTTAACAAAAGAACAGCCAGTAACAAAGCTTTTAACACCTCAGCTGAACTAATCTTCTAATCCCCATGATCAGCCTTCAACAATTCACACAAAATCTGAACCAAAGCCTTCAAACACTCTGGAAACTTATCGAGATGAATCAAACCAAGCACCACTTCCAACCTCTCAAGCACACAAACAACATCCTCACATCAAGTTTCCGACTTTCATTATCACCCACACATTCTCCCTCACCTTCCACTTCTTCGACATTCTTCACCCTAAATCTTGACCCGAATTCCTAAAAAACCTCCTAATCTAATGCATAAGAGAATAAAAACTCAAAGGAGTAAAAACGGTCAAAACAGGATCATTCGAAGACAAAAGTAAAAAAAGGTAAACTTTTGCAGCCAAAATCGCCAAACGGATCGCCAAAGGGGTCGTGCTGGACTCCATAGCAGAACAAATCGGATCCATCAGACCCGAAACAGCACTCAATATCAACCAGATTGTTGGTTTCAAGAGTGTAATCAAGAAGGATCTGAAGGGCTAAAAGAGTTTATTCAGAAATGGGGGAATGAGATTCTAGGTTTGATACGATTTGGGTAATCATCCATTTTTTTGATTTCGTTAGAGCTTCAAGATTGTATTTGTCTTGTGAATATATAGATGTACAGATACAAGGTTTTGTACGTATTTTTAAGCTTATTTCGTATTTTGAATGTATTTTTATTTTTTTTTAAATCTTAATTCACCTGTCAATAACGTTTGACTAACGTTTTAGTGGACGAAATGGTACTTTTGATCCTAAACTATAACTATAAGGGTACCGTTTGTAAGTCAAAAACATATAGTAATACCATTCATAAAAGTCAATACCAAAAGGGCACTATTAAGAATATCCCTAATTATAAAAACATTTAAAAAGCAAAACCACCTTATAGACACTATATGGATGGAAAACAACAAACCTGAAATTAGACATAACGATGTCCAGAAGTTGTTCAAGCTTCTTTTTCTTGCGTTCTAGCTGGGACAAAAAAGTAATAATAGTCAGTTTTGACCTAATTTAGACGTTCATAAAAAGTTGCAAGGTTAACTCCTATAAACAAGTTTCACAAGTCAATAACAAAGTACTATCAGATATTCTTGTTAACATTGATTGAGGCTACAGTAATTTGAACTTCAAAGCTGTATAGTTATAACAGAATGTCAGAAATTACCATTTCAGATAGTTCATCTGACATTTTCTTCATTGTTTCCTCAACTTGAGCACTTTCAGTTCTAAGAAGCAACTGCAAATCATCATTGATCTGAAGAAAACAGGAGAACATGAAACTAAGAGCACTTCATCCAATGTTCTAAAGGTGTCCCCTCCCGGTCTAACTACATGACATAACTATTAATTGGATATTTAGGAAATGATTTGAATGATTAATCAGAAAAAAAAATTGATATTACTTCTGAATTCAAATGTAAATTATACAACTATACAAGATATATTCAATTGACTAAACACTTATTACCTACCTCGTTTTGATAATGCTTCTCTAAGAAACATACATTTATTTTAAATGTAAGGATAACAATACTCTGTGTGAGCATCAGGATAAAATCTGAATAGTTATGTGCATGAATCGGTCTAGATAAGAAACATGTACACTTGGCAAAAAGCAGTAAGTAATAGGAACATACCTCTAGATCATGATTGGTACTAGTAGGACTAGTGGACCGGATAGAAGATGATGAAGAGCATAGCTTAAGTTTTTTATGAGGATTTTCTACATTGTCTTCACCGTTAGCAGCCGGAGAGTTCGATACTCTATTTTTATATCTTTGTATGCGATGAAAAGCAATTACCGGGTCTTCCATCTGGATTAAAAATGCTACAAGGTATTCATGGCACTTACAGATACTTAAAACGATTATTGATAAATACATCTTTATGTTAATTCACTTGAACTAAATTTATTGATTATTAAAAAACAATTATTTCCATTAACTAAACAAACACTTGGAAGCAAACAATCACCTAGGGGTATTTAAGCTCATTTTAATTTTCAAATTTGTCAAACATGGTGTTCGAGCTTGACTAGAGCCCGTGAAGTGTTGTTTCTCATACACCATTCTCTTTGTTCGAGCTAGATCCACAGATGGATGAACAAAAACATCCAACTACTATACAAGCATATGAATAACCTAACAATTGGCGATGGAGTTTTGTTTACCAGAATGTAAGTTAGATGAGTCGAGGCCAAAGCTCAACATGTTATACTATGAATAAAATCTAGTTTATAAGCTGGGTTTAATAAACAAACTTGAGTGCGCTCAGCAAAGCTTGAGTTGGCTCTATCTTTAAACCAGTCCCTTGTATGTACTTCTAGTTATAGCATAATTCTATTTTTCATGATACTTCATCATTTGCCAAACCAATTAAACAATAAACAAGTCCTTCAATATATCCAAAGCACCACACTAGGTACATAGTTATTCTTTTGTCATATATTACAACTTCTAAACTTCATAACGCTCGAGTTGGTTCTATCTTTAAACCAGTCCCATATGTACTTCTAATTTTAGAGCATAATTATATTTTTCATGATACTTGATCATTTTCCAAACCACTTAAAATAATAAACATGTCCTTCAATATATCCAAAGTACCACACTAGTTACCTAGTTATCCTTTTGTCATAAATTACAACTTCTGAACTTCATAATGTGTATACTCGTTCCAACATTTAAGAGAGCAATATAATCTCCCTAAAATTTTTTGTAACCTTATATTTAAGGTGCTGTAATTAATATTAGTTGCAACTCAGATATTTAAAACTATCGTATAACAAAGTCCGACGGAACACCTTAAAGTGCCTATTGCTAATTCTATAATGCATATATACAACTTAGTTTTACAAAGTAAAAAAAATAAATAAATAAAGAGAAAAGCAGTACCTCTTTAACTTCCTCTGTGAGAAGAGGCACACTCTGTCGAAGCAATGCATTTAACCTTTCCTTCTTGAAATCAGAAATGTTTTCCCCTAGAGCATTACAAAACAAGGCACTGATCCCAGAACTACTTCCCTCTTTGCCTGTGTATATATGTTTATAAGAATCTGTCTCGCTGATGATTCCATGATTTCTTTCAGCCAAGTCAAAATCCTGAGATGCGCATGGAAAGTACCCTTCGGCCTGCGAAAGAAGGTATGCAACTTCACGTGTATAGTAACCAAAATAATCTGGTCCAGTTTTTTCTTCTTCTGCGAATGAGTCCTTATCTCCTGAAGCTTCCGTCATAATCTAAGAGAACAAAGTAACTGTACGTGCAGCCAATGAAAACTTATTCCAATCAGCACAGTTATACAATTGTAAATTCATACAAAACAAACTCTGGACTTGTGAATAAAATGTGAGGCTGTGATGATTACTCGTACTTCAACAGAATTGTGGAATTCATTGATCCAATTAACTTCTCAAAGAAAAATTATTAAACAAAGAACAGAAAAAGAACATAGCTATAAGTCTAACACACACTATCTAAGCTTATTAATGTTCAAACAAGTTAAGACAATACAACAGTAGTTCTCCTGTGGCACTAACACAGACAAAGCTTAAAAATGCTTCTGCTTTCACACAAACTGAGTACTGAAGCTAACCAATAAAATGTCTGTTTAGACTATCTGCGATAAACTAGTAGAAGAAACTAGAGTGAACCACTATGCTTTACTACAACTCAAATGAAAAATCAAAGAATCATTTTAAGTTTTGAATGATTCTTCCCAACTACTTTACTAAGGAACACAGAGCTCGTATTACTATTTATTTAATTTTGTACCAACAAAAAGCCAGTATTTATAATAATACCTTTTTGATGGGACTGAGAGTACATGTTTATAGCAGTAGCAATAATAATAATAATAATAACCACAACGAGCCTTAATCACATGAAGGATTCATATTTCTATACCATATTATTCAAGCCAGAACATTAAAAAATTTGGTCGGTCAGTACTGGGCCATGGACCCGAACTATATACGTATCTATATTAAATAAAATTTTACTCATTAAACCAAATCTTTACGGGCTCTGATCATGTACATATATCTATATAAAATAAAATTCTACTTATTACACCTAACTTTTAGTTATCAAGCTAACTCTTCTAATTAATTTATTATCACCCACCGCTTTATCAAATTTACATAAGTTCTCAGCCTTATAAAAGGTTTATATAAAAATAATTATCAAATGCCAATAAAAATATAACATAAAAAATATATTTACTAGATTTAACCCGTGCACAATTTTTAAGCTTATATTCTTATGCACACCCGACACATATACATACACAGATTTTCAACATACGGTACATATTTGACCTATTTAATACGACCTATGTCCCATTTTATTTTCTATTGAACATATATAAGTATTTAACAATATATTTTATTACATTAATAAATTGCTAGCTACCTAAAATATATAATTATTTTTCAAATTTGCTCATATTAGTAACAAAATTTTGAAACATTAATATATATATTAAGAATATTAAGGGAACAATGGTGTTACTGTTGCATTAATAATTGTAAATGGACAATTTTCTGCGACGACTAAAATATCAAATGTGATCATTATACATGCGAAGGACGTAATAATAAACAGCAAAACTTCTTTCTCACTTTTGTTCCTTGCCAAAATTCAAGTAAAAAAATGAAACCCAATTTATTAGATTATGATTCAAAAAATTGCAGGGGCAAAGGAACCCAAACATCAATTGAAATACATTTATTTTAATTGTTTCAATCACACCAACTACACAAATTGCTCATCTTCATTCATCATTTATTTTTCTAATTGGTCATTAATTTATCTTATTGTATTCCATTTCTTTAAGAATTATATTATGGAAATTAAATTTAAAAAATTTAGAGGTAATTAATAACATAGTTGAACATAATAATGCTTCAAATAAATTTATTAATATTATGTTTCTTCTAATGTTGTAAGACATTTAACTAGTCAAATAGTCAAACTAAGGTCATGCATTTCCTTGGATAAGTTTAAAGAATAAGAATATCTCACTTCCAAGCAAACTTTGTGAAATTTTTCTTTCTTTTTCCTATCACATTGCAGGGATCATCACCTCATAATTTGTGAGATTGCATCCTTGAATTTAGCATTATAGAGTGCTTTTGCTTCAGTCTTTCCTTCTCAAACAATATATTAGTTTGGCAACAACTGGGAATTGTTTGTTTCCATGATCAATTATATTCTCTATTGCAGAGAAGTAGACAATAAGATACTATTATTGCAAACAAGCTCACTGATACACATGTAAGTTCCTGTTATTACATTCACAAAATGTAAGAGCTTGGCTTAAAAAAATATGGTCAAAAGCCCCTTTAGAATTCAACTAATATTGTGAAAGTCAGATAAGGTACAATATCATTTAGTTTTAGTCTATATGCATCTACAATTACCATCTGCAAGAAGTCAAGAACTAAAATTTTAATATCTCAAGCGCATGAAGAGCCCCAATATATATGGTAAGAAAGATGGTGGAGATATTGTAGAGTATGCGAAGTGACTTGCACTGAAAAACTGATTAAAGTCTGTAAATCAACAAAAAAACTGCATTTATTGGTGTACTATACACCATGAAACCTCTTAAAGAACCTAAATGAACTCAAATATTTCTATTTGGGGAACCATTCTAGAACTCAAATCCCCACCTACTCTATTACTCTTCATTGATGTGCTTAAGCTTAATTATCTTGAAGGGAACACTATTTAGCACAAACCACCATACCCTACTGAACATTCCACAATACATTTCAAAAATCATATCGTTGAGAATTAAAAAACAAAACAAAAAAAGCTCACATTATCAATTAAAAAAAACAAGAGAAATAAAACAAAACTCTATTTAAATCAAAGACCTAATTTTATTTAGAACGAACAAAATCCCCATTAAAAACAGAAAGATGCCTAACTGCTAATTATGCTAATTTAGGTAACCAATCTCTAACTCACTGTTCTTCAGTCCTCTACATGCTATAACCTGTAGTTTATTTAGACTACCTATTATTACTACTACATTATTAATGTAGTTGATTAATATAAATTTTCATATACATTTATCAGTTTAAGGTTCGTTCCAATCTAACAAGACATTTATCCTATCAGGCTATCATATAATCAAGCTAAGGTCATGTAGTTGCTTGGTAAGTTTTAGGTCTAACTTCTTAAGGAATTTGTTTCTCATGTTTTATCTAGTTATAAGGTTAATCTCTTAATTTTTCTGAGGCCTGTACCCTTGACAATAAAATGCAAACGTGACTATGATATTATTGCTGATCTCAGAAAATAAATTCTATTGGCCTCTTGTTACTTTTGTATTCCTTGTCTACCTCTTACATATACTACAGCTGAGCAGTCAAAAATTTGCCAGACTGGTTCACCCACACTTATAAAAGTTCCCAAGATTAGATTAAAAAAACCATTAAATTATCAAAACAAAAGACCAATAGCAACTTTCTTAAATTTGATTAGTTTCAAAGTTAAAACTCTTAGAAGGATTTGAATTCAGTCAGTTTTATTCTACACAACTATAAGACTAATAGGTGTATAGAATAAAGTAACAAAATTAGTTTTATTCTACAAAACTATAAGACTAATAGGTGTATAGAATAAAGTAACAAAATTAGTTGTATAGAGTACATATCTCTTACTACGAAGACATATTTAAGGGACAAGGGTGCCAGTCTCAAACATGTCAAGCTCAGAATTTTTCAAATATGACAAAATTAATATGTGAATAAGGATCCGGAACCATACAAGAGTACGGGAATTCTACATGCAAACTTAACACATATATTTAAAATATCCTAAATTTATACACATATAAATAATAGGGCCTATTCCCAATAAATGGGATGGACTAAATTACTTCCTCAATTTCATAACATGAAATTAAACGGTTGCATAATTGATTTATATTTGCACACATGCAGTACACCATAAAATAACAAAGCCAAAGGCCATGCCCCCACCGAACAAGTAGCACATTAAGCCAGTTAAGTGTCTAATTACAATAAAAAGGATGTGACTTGAGCCCAAGAGAGGTATACTGGCAAAACTAAAAAACACAGGTCACATAACAGTATTTACAGAACCCCAAAAACCAAAGGTTAAAGAATCTAAATCTCATCTTCTAGGAAAGATGGTACAAAGAAAATTAAACTACAAAAAGCAACTTTATTAAACCACGGTGAGGGGGGGAAATCCAAAAAAAAGAAAAGAAAAGAAACTCAAGTAATTTCTACATAGAGAACCACCACCACAAAGGCATTACAACATAACATTATCTTAAAAGAAACCAAATTAGTATGATTAAACCAAACCCTAATTCAATTAAAAAAACCTAACCCTAATTAACCTCTTAAAATTATATACCAAATTGGTATGATTAAACCAAATTGATATGATTTCATTGCTAATGCATGTGTAAGAAAGAAGGAAAAAGTTTCATAGACAACACTATTTCATTATCAACAAGTCAAACATGCAATGCACAATAATATATTTTACAATGTTCCGCAAGCAGACCATACATGTAACCAAACATGTTCTCCAAGGACAAGAAACTTGTGATTGTCCAAGATCCATCTAATTTAATAATGGTCCCCATAGAAACCTAACTCATATGCAAATAGAATATAATTTCAATCAAGAACATTCAGAACCCCCCAGCAATAAGCATATAAAAATCAAAATCACCTGTATATATTTGGAGGGCAGGATTGGTTTAGATCCTTACTTGTTCCTCGCCAATTCCAACTCCTAATTTCCACTTCTTGCTTCCCTCACCTCTTGTGGGCAGGTGCGTGTAATATATGTATGTATTTTCATACATGTATGTGTATGTTTTGCGTACGGGGATGATCGGTTTCGGGCCAATCAATTTAAAAAAATTAATTTTAAAATATATTTAATTTATTAGTTACTTGTTAAGAAATAATATTATATAATATTTTTAAAAATATTATTTTACTTAATTATAAATTATTTGAAAAATATTTTATATATTTAAAATATTCAACTGAATGAGTTAGATATTATAGTTAAAATGTGGCTTAAATAAAATTTTAATTAATTCAATAGAATAAGATAAAAATAGGTCGATATTATTAAATATATTATTATTTTATGAAAAAATAGCACTTTGCACCCCTTTTAAATATTCACTTTTTTGATTTAATCCTAAACTATTATATGTCACGATGTACATCTCGTAACTAATAATTTTAATTCAATTTGCACGGCACCCATCTGGTTAACTCCCGTTAATTTTTAACAGTCCACGTTACTTTGATCAAGTTAAATAGAATATAACGGCTATTTCTTTATTCCTCTTATATATATATCGAGTTCAGTTGTATGTATGTATAACACCTTCAATGCCCTAATTTCTTCCCCCTTTTCCCCTTCATTATCATGGTAGTTAAATGCTATTGTGGAGCATTGGTGGTGCAACAAACAGCATGAACATCAGGAAATGTGGGTCGTCGTTTTTTAGCTTGTCCGTTTCAAAATTGCAGGTTTTTAATTGGGTTGACCCGCCTTCAATGCCCTAATTTGCAATCATCTCAGGTCTGATACGGAGGGTTAATCGGCTAGAAGCAGAATTGAAGAATGTTCAACAAACTCAAATGATTCGAAACCGTGGGGTTGGTGAAGACTATGTGATGAGTGAAAAGAAGATTGATCAAAGCAACTTGATCGAAGAAAGTGACATGGTTGATGAAAGCACTTTTGTGGAGAACATACCAAATAGAAGCCATTGTAGCAAATCACTTATTTTGTTGTTATTGACATGGTTTTTTATTTTGTTTGTTTATGTAGTCTCTGAATGAAGATTTTACTTGTAATGGTTTTTAAGAAAAAGTGATAAAAATAGAAAACAAAATAGAACAAGCTGCACTTTCATTTAACTCCACTGAATGACCAAAAGAAAGTAGCTAAAGTTGCGGTCATTACAAAAGTAAGTTTGACAAAAGTTTAACCACAAAATAGACAAGAAATTAAAATAGTTCAAATATTTTTGGTTTGAAAATGAGATTAAAGTAGGATTGTTTCACTCCTTCCTGCCAATTCTTTTCTTCAATTTTGACCTAGCTGCTTCCAAGTTTTTAAGATTTGTAAACTTCTGGCCTTCAACTGGTTCCACACCTAGTGGTCCATTGATTTGAGATGGTGTCTTGAAAGGCCTGATGATACCTCCATGACTTGAATCACCAACATTGGATCTCAAAACTCTCTTGTCTGGACTAGGGTGTAACTTTGCTGGAAGCACTTGTTGAGAGGTAGGTTTTTTAGCAGTCAGTGGTTGTTTGCCATTCTTCTTTTTCCCAGAAATTGGTTGTTTGCCATCTTCTTTAGTATCACATATCTGTCAAAATTCAATACATTACATATGGTCTACAATGCATATGCAATAAATTAGGAGTGGAAGATAAGGATTTACCTTGACAGTGCAAGTTCTCTTATTGTGTCCCACTAGTTTGCATTGACTGCAAACTCTTTGTTTAAGTTCCTATTCTTCTTCAGGCCCTCCATCTTCACCTCCCTGTTCTTCTTTTTTCTTTTTCATGTCAATTATCTAGTAGATATACAATTGCATTCATTACCTCACAATAAGATGTACCAGTTCTTGCAGTTGGTAGACATAGAAAGAGGAAATTATGCATTGTAGACATACAATTAAATTTGAAACAATATCATACCTTTGTCTTGCAGGTCTTGCTATTGTGTCCCCATTTTTTACACCAGGTATATTTGACAGAAGTACTAGTTCTCTTCATCATTGTAAGGTCATTGACCCTTGTTTGTACAATATCATTAGTTTTATCTCTTTTTTTCTTAGGACTACCAGGAGCAATTCTAGGTTTTGGTGGTAATATTGGGGTTTCAAAAGTCTCCTCCCAGAATTCCTCTCCATTTAAAGGTTCAAGAGTATGACTATAAATTCTCAAGTATCACTCTCTTTTGTGACACTAATGCATATAATCAAGGGGACTTTGCTTTTGAAAAAATATACAAGCACAGGCATGAAAACAGGGGATGCCTGTCAATTGCCATTTCCTATAAGCACATGTATGGTTTTGAAGATCACATACTAGTTGATGCCCTCCCTCAGTCATAGTGACAAAATATTTGTTTCCTCCATTACAAGAAGGCCTAGCCTTACCAGCCATTTCCATTGCCCTATTAATCACATAAGAAACATGACTATAGTAGTTTATAAAGAAGAAAACAACAGCACATCTCCAATAGGTAATGAAGAAAATATTTATTTGTGTAGTTTTTTCAGAGGCTTGTTCAATATTTGGTATCTTTTTGCTCCATTCTTGTTAACCTCTTACAAATCCTCTCCATGCATTTGTTCTGAATAGACTTCATCATTGTCACTATGCCTATTTCCCTGAACTTGTTTATAGCATGATTGAAAACTTCATAGTTGTTATTTACAAACATGTCACTTTTACATGTTACTCTGAATGCAGACCTGCTCCATTGGGATTTTGGCTTACCTGCTAACTAGTCATATGCCCTTGGTGCAAGCTGAATTACATGTACAAGAATTATTATACATTGAAATTATGATAAACTTAGAATTACTATACATTGAAATAAGTAATACCTTTTTTAATGCTTCCATATTCATGTTATAATGGTAATCTGTAGTGAACTTAGCAGCACTCCATAATAATCTTCCAACTCCAATGCCCTTATGCATGCTCCATAAATTCTTATACAAGTGCATTACACAAAACCGGTGCTCAGCTTCAGGAACTTGGGATTCAAGTGCATTCACCAACCCTTTTTGTCTATCTGAGATGAATGTGTATGACCCTGTGTTTTCCATTCTTAGATCTTCCTTCAGCAGTCAGATAAACCATTCCCAAGAATCATTGTTTTCACCCTCTACTTGTGCCCAATCTAGTGGATACATCCCATCATTGGGATCAGTTACAACTGCTGTCAATAATATACCACCTAGGGGGCCCTTGAAATGGCAACCATCTAAACCAATCAATGGCCTACAACCATTAAGAAACCCTTCTTTTAGTGGCCCAAGGCACACATAAAACCTCTTGAACCTCATTACAGCCATTCCTGATTCAGTTGGCTCAGACATTATCTTCACTGTTGAGGTAGGCATTTGCTTCTTAATTTCATTTGCATATGCAAAAAGCTTGGCAAACTCCATTTCATGCTTTCCAAAGATATTTTCTTTTGCTTTCTTTAGTGCTCTATAGATCATGGATAATGATATTTTACACTTCAAATCATTCACAACTCTAGAATGAAATGCCTGTGTTGGCCAGGTAGGGTTCATTCTTATTTCATCTTCATATTCATTAGCAATCCATGTAAAATTAATACACTTCTGTTCCCAGGTTGGATTGCAAGTGTGAGTGTCACACAAAGTTTTGATCTGAATAGACTCTGATCTTTGCTACTTTATCCCATAACATTTCCAGGAACAACCATCTTGGCAAATCCATTTAATCTTGTCAGCCAAGTTTTTCTTCAATCTTATAGGTCTCTGGCGGACTATAACATGCTTTCACACTGCAGCTCTGAATGTCTGCCCACTGATGAATAACATTCCAAGTTCAAAATGTGGATCATCCATGTCTGTCATTTCATTGAACTCTAGAAACTGAAATTCCATTTCATCACATGAAGACATGGCCATTCTTTCATCATCACTATGATAACTGGACTCAGAACTACTATCAGACAAATTCTCTTTAAAATCAGTTTCAACATACTATGTCTTCATTTCTTCACTATTTTCCATGTCTTCAACTGCCTCTGTCTTCATTTTTTCCTCAGCTGCATTTGCCTTTGAAGTTTTAGCTTCCTCTAATACTAGCTTCACTTTCTTTCTTGCCACTATTTTTTTTCTTGCCACTGGCTTCTCTTCAAGGTCTTCTTCTTGTGTAGGTTGGGTTGCATCAGGTCCCTCAGTTATTGGGATTCGGGCACACACGCAGCGAAAAAATGCGAAAAATAAATACAAAAAAACGAATCCCAAATGCAGGATCCGTGTATAATAAGCGGATGATTATGGAGAATCGTATGTTTACCTTATTATAGCTTTCCTTATGATGATTATAGAGGTCCAAAAGCGATGAATCACAGCAGCCCTTCGCAAAGCTCTCTATCGGTATCCACACGAACGTCGTATCGTCTAACGATCACCGGAGTTAAGTACTAGCCTGTTTCTGCCTCTTTGTCTCTCTCTTTCTCTAGCCTCTCAAATAATGTAGAGCTGCTAGGGTTTTATCAAAATGAAATTATAAAACTATTAACCCTAAACTATACATCTTTATGTATATATAGGGGAGAGAGGGACTTGGGACAAAACCCTATTCTGATTGGACTTCTTAAAACCCATTCAGATTTCGGATTTATATTATTATTAAATTTGAATTCTAATATGTATATAATTAATCAAGTCTCACTTAATTAATTAAATAAATAAATTCGAATTAATAATAATAACAGTATTTAAATTCATAATTTAAATAACACTCTGTTTAAACGTTCTTTGTGTGTGACCCTTTAGGTTATTATTACGTTGGCAATAATTTTATTTTCTAATAATAAAATTATAAACAATGAGCGGCATCTAGTAATACATCATTGCTACCCAAGTAATAATAATAATTAGTGATTCAATTAAACCTTTCGTGAATAATGTACAATGTAATCCCTTTAACCTTATATTATAGATCAAACTCGAGGCATGTATTGTGTCATCCTCTTCAACGTTTAATCCGGGTTTCCTGGATCAATGAGTAGACTATTAATCAAATCAATATTTGAGCATGGTCATGCATTTTATAGTCTCACTCAATCAAGAGACCAATAATATCACTCATAAAATAGGATGGTTAAATTCTATATCTATCATTCATATTTCTCATACGATTCATAGCATACCCAATGTCCACCTTTATCATTACCCGGTTAAAGATAACTTTGAGTGTAATCAAAGTATATTAATTCTCATATAGAAATATAATGATTTCAAATCAAAGGATCATTACATCATTATCACAGTGAGAATGTCTTATGACACTTATTAACATGTAAATTCTCACAGCGGGTCTGTCCAGTGCCATGCATTGAGACATGCATTTATGTTCTTGACTTTAGTATCACCATACCTATGACAAATGAGATGTGGTCATCAGTCAACAAACATGCTAGTCTTATTGCATTATTATTGTCCTTAAATAATAATACTCGACTAGGGACTTTTAGGAATCAAATACTATTCATATAATCTCATGTTTAAGTCACATACTTAAAGATATATATTACGTATTAATATTCCAAGGACATTTATTATTCTTTCAATTTATGATGCAGTAAATAAAGACATAATAAATATTAATTAAATAATCACATAAAACATAATCCTTAATTGTTTTCAATAAAATATTAAAAGTATTGTCTCTAGGACACCAATACTAACATCAGTATCATCCAAGATGACAGGAGTATCCTCGGTATTTTTAAAAATTCCCCTTAACATTGAATATCTCCCTCTTCTCCTGTAGGAGGATTTCTTGGAGGAATTTTTTTCTTCTTTTTAGGTACTATATCAACTTCACTGTCACTTGAATCCACATTTGAACTATCACCTTCAAAGCTTAGCTTATCTACATCTTTTTCTTCATATTCATTGTCTACATCATCATCAGCCTCACCTCCATAGTCACACTCCTCCCTAATATTTTCAATCCTATCAATTCTTTGATCCTCTTCTAGTTGAGTAAATGAAAAATCATGAAAGTCGCCTCCATAATCAATCACAGAGTCTGTGGTGTACAAATTCAAACACCTTGAATAGCATATAAAATCACATATTGCTGCAACATCTACAGAAGTAACAACAGGCAATAATGCAGAAGAACATTCATTTAAATAAAATCTCTTTGATAAATCAGAAAGATATTTGGTTTGATTTATGAAATACCATCTTTAACTTTTTTGACTTGCAAACCAAGAAAATAGTTAAGTTCTCCCATCATGCTCATTTAATATTTACTCTGCATCAACTTAGTAAACTTTTGACAAAGTTTCTCATTAGTTGAGCCAAAAATAATGTCATCTACATAGATTTGAACGAGAATCATAGAGCCACTAACATTTCTATGAAAGAGAGTTTTATCAACAGTACCTATTGTGAAGTGATTCTCAATCAAGAATTTAGATATTGTGTCATACCAGGCTATAGGTGTTTGTTTCAATCCATAGAGTGCCTTGAGAAGATAGTATACAAATCTAAGAAGAATAGGATCAATAAAACCAGGAGGTTGTTCTACATATATTTCTTCCTCTAGTTCTCCATTGAGAAAATCATTTTTCACATCCATTTGATACACTTTGAAATTAACATGATCAACATATGCTAGAAAGATTCTGATTGCTTCCAACCTTGCAACTGGTGCAAATGTTTCATCAAAATCTATGTCTTCTTCTTGTGAATAGCCTTTTGCCACTAATCTTGTTTTATTCCTTGTCATTGTACTAGATTCATCCAATTTGTTTCTGAACACTCTTTTTTACCAATGACAGACTTTTCTTTGGTTTGGGCACCAAATTTCATACCTTATTTCTTTCAAATTGATTCAACTCTTCTTGTATAACAATTATCCAATCAGGATCATTCAAGGCTTCTTCAATCCTTTTTGGTTCTTCTTGAGACAGGAAGCTACTATACAAGCATTCATTTTATGTTGCACTTCTAGTTTCGACATCATCATTTGCATCTCCAATGATCAATTCAAAAGGATGGCTTCTTGTCCATTTCCTTTGTAGTGGTAACTTGTTCTTGAAGGTGATGTTTCATGATCATTGGAATTGTTATGATCATTGTGATGTGATTGATTATTTGAGAACCCTCCCCCTGAGATGGATACTCTACTTGAAGATTGTTGAGCAGAGTTGTTATCCATTGAATGGTTATCAATTGATGTATTATCAGTCGATTGATGATTATCAACTGATAAGTTATCTATTGATGCATTGACATCAATTGATAGGGAGCTTCTAGGAACTTGATTTCTTGAGATTTCCATATCATCATCACTTTCTTCACCATTGCTTGTTGATTCATTTTCAAAATGCAATAGTTCATGGTATCCTTCATCAAACAACCCTTGAATATTCTTATCATCAAAGACTACATGCATAGATTCCATAACAATGTGTAATCTTATATTGTAGACTCTGTAAGCTTTGGTTGTTATTCCATATCCAACAAATATAGCTTTATCAGCCCTGACTTTAAATTTTCCCAGATTTTCACCTTGATTCCTTTGTATAAAGCATTTGCAGCCAAAGACATGAAGAAAATTAATTGTTGGCTTCTTGTATTTCTTCATCAATTGATATGGTGTTTTGCCTTGTAGTTGATTGACCATGGAAATATTTTGAATGTAACATGCAGTGTTAACTGCTTCTGCCCAGAAATATATATGTAGTTTTGCTTCTTCTAACATAGTTCTAGCAGCTTCAATCAAGGTCCTATTTTTCCTTTTAACAACTTCATTTTATTGTGGAGTCCTTGGTGCATAGAAATGATGAGTGATACCAGTTAGGAATCTATATGTAATTTGATGATAACTTTAATCTTAGAATCATAGAAATTTTAATTGATGTAACTGATCAATTGATATGAAAGCTATAAATATCAATTAATCAGGAAACCATTTATCAGTTGAAGTGTTTATGTGAATCAACTGATAATTTGGATTGTAGCATAGGTGTACTTAGTCTATTTCAATCGATAAGGTGTAAGTCAATTGATATTACACTCATTAATTGATGTTAGAGTCAATTGATATAGATCATCAACTGATGTATAACTTAGACTATTAAATTGTAATTATTTGAAGACATGAAATTATACAAGTGAAGGATGATTAGTTGATATTAAAGTATCGATGGATAGGAGATCAATCGAAGAAACCAAGTCAAGTATTGAAGACCATCAACTGATGTGAAGACCCATCAATTGATATATCGATTAATAACATTTATCAATCGATAAGTCACTATTTATCAATCGATATATATAAAGATCAATCGAAGAAGAACATCGGTTGATGGTTTAAAGGAAGGATCAATTGATATGCTTAATAGCAAATTATTAATTGATCGAGACAACACAGAAAGGCTATTTGTTGAAGATCCAAAGGATAAAAGCACACCTATGGAAAACAGTCTATGATGACTGTGAAGACTCAATCTGAAGCTATCTTTCAAACCTTTTTCTAAAATGAAAAAAGGTAAAAGGAAAGATAGGTAGAAATAATCCTAGAATAGGAATTGTAAAAATACACTTGTAGTATATAAACAAGTGTGGTAGCATTGTTAGAAAAAGAACAAGTTAGACAATATTTCTTGAATCAACTGTTCAGCCTAAGAGCACTTTGTAAGAACAATTGATTTATTTTCTAACCTTGTAAAAATGAAGCTAGGTTTTTATATAACCTGGGAACATTGAACAAAAATATATTGTTACGGATAAAAAATGAGGTATATTTAATATGCAATTAATGCGAGGGTTTGAAAGAGCTTTGAGCTTCTATGGTTGCACTAACGTTTCGTTACTAACTCAGATCCTCGTTAACTGCCTATGTATCTCAATGGGTGTGAGAATCAAGCCAATAAAATGTAGTTCTAATGTTGAGGGGTTAGGCCCTTTATATAGGTGTGTGAGGGCCTTGAAATTAGATTAGAATTAGGAGACTTGGTGGCCAAGTCTCCTAGTGACAAGTTGTTTGAAACCTTTTAGGAATGAGGGTCCTCGTTGGACTCTTCCCACGTTTGGGTTTCTAGATCCTTATAGGATGAAGGCCTTCAACAGGCTTCTTGGGCCTTTACTGGGCCTTTATTAATTAATTATAAAATTAATTAATAATAAAGGCTTAATGGGCCTATGGATTCAACAGAGCTTGTGGGCTGGACTTACAAATCTAGTTGATCCTAGTTCGTTTCAAGGACCCAAGCCTTTAGACCATAACAGGTCTATTAAATGAAATAATAAATGCTATATTTATTATTTCCTCAAGGATATTTTTACACATATCATTTGCCCCTCAACTTTTGGGAAAACTTCGTGAGTTTTCGTAAAAGTTTCACAAATGGTTTTAAGTGCCTTACTGGGATTTTGACTTGCGTCAGTCGATCTTATTTCATCTTTTGGGCTCAGGCCTTTTATTATTAACTCTTTTAAAGAATTAATATTATATAAGTTGGTCCTCCAAGAACATTTTTGTAAAAAATAAGAAATTTTTAAAACCCTGACTAATTCGACTTGGAATGAGGTAGAATTATGGATCATTTTCCATTCCAGGTCGATTCTAGAATCGAGGTCGAAGTGGCCTTAATGGCTTGCTTTCTTTCGACCTGTATCGAGGTCGAAAATATCCTCAAATACACCCCCAGGTCGATTTGGGGGATCGAGATCGAATTCGACTTTGATTGAGGTCGAACATAACCTCAAATACACCCAAGATCGATTTAGGGGATCGAGGTCGAATTCGACTTCGATTGAGGTTGAACATAACCTTAAATATACCCCCAGGTCGATTTGGGGAATCGAGGTCGAACTTGACTTCGATCGAGGTCGAACATATGGGCAAAACTACCTTAAGGTCGATTGTGTGACTGAGGTCGAATTCGACCTCAATTGAGGTTGAATTAACCCTCAAAATTCCTTGAAGTCAAAACATTATACTGAGGTAGATTTCAACCTCAATCGAGGTCGAAGTAGGCCTTCAAGGCTCTTTGATGTCGAGACAAGGAATGAGGTCAATTTCGACCTTGATTGAGGTCGAAAAAGGCCTTAATGGCTCCTTGGCATCGAAACCTGACACAGAGATCTATTTCGACCTCGATTGAGGTCGAACTAAGACTCTATTTTCCATTGTAGTTGAATGGTTGTTCGAGATCAATATTCGACCTCATTCGAAGTTGAATGAAACTTTGAGGTCGATTATGCCTTCTAGGCTTGGGCTTCAAATTTGACCTCGATTGAGATCGAACTATGCCTTAATTTTCCACTGAGTTAGATTGAGAATCGAGGTCGATTATCGACTTGGAATGAGGTCGATTTTACTTCCAAATATCCACTCACTTAAATTTAAAATGAAGTCGATTCCCCTTTTGGCTCTGCTTTATTTCGACCTCGATTGAGGTCGAGTTATTACTTTAATATACGCTCAAGTCGATTAGTATTTGAGGTCGACTATAGACTTAAAACGAGGCCGAATTATTCCTCAAATTTACCTTGAGATCGATTTGAGATTGAGGTTGGATATCGATCTCATTCAAAGTCTATCTTGACTTTTAAAGTTGGACATTCCTTCTAGGCTACATCTTTGTTTTCGACCTTGATTGAGGTGGAATTATACCTCAAAAGTGCATCCAAGTCAATTCTTTTCATTTTTCAATATTTGGTGATTTTCAGCTTGGTTTGAGGTCGATCAATACTTGGTTTTCCCTTCAATGTCGAAATTATTTGGGTTTCATGGCTTGATGTTTTTCGACGGAGATTGAGGTCGAATTGATCCTCAAATGCCCACCTAGGTTGAAAATTGTTGCCCCCTTAAAGGTTCAAGTAAGTTGAGCTTCATAGGCTTTGGGCTTTTGGGCCCTTGATAATGTGGGTCTATACTAGGCCTTCTATTAAAGAGTAACTTGTTTCTCTAAATAATGGGCCTTAAAGGTTTTTGGATTATGGGCCTCCAAGGTTCTTAGATCATGGGCCTCCATATTATCTTACGAAATTTTCACCTTTATTGGGCCTTCTGGGCCTTGGGCTTTTCAGATTCTAGACCTTCGAGGCCCTTGCTATTGGTTGGTAGGCCTTTATGGCTTATAGGTCATGGGTTTAACAGGCCCAACTTCTAGATCCTTCTTCTGGGTTCTAGAAAACTCTATTTTTATGGGCCTTCATTTATGGGCCTTGTCATATGAGCCCCTTCACCGGTTGTACCGATTTACCCTTCAATGGTTATGTGACCTAGAAATACCGGTAAAAAGTGGAATTTGAACAGGTGGATGACCGGCTAGAGGGCTATATATGAGTGGCGTGAGGGACTTCACTTCTCACACTTCTCATTTCTCACTTCTCACTACACACAAACATTTGAGCTCTGAAGCCTTCAAGAAAACCCATCTTCTAATACTCTCGAGGATATTCATAAAGTCGAAGTTTCAATGGCTGACAAGAAGGTTTCCAGATTGGCGACAATGAATGCAGGGTCTGCTAAGAGAGGTAAACCCCTTCGTCGAATCCCGATCTTTTCCACTTATATGTCTTTAATTGATATGATAAACCAAATGGGGGACGAATATCCCAGCCAATCTCTGAAGGGTTTCGAGGCACAAACACAGCGGAATAAACGTGAAAAATAAATCAAAATAGTGAAACCCTCCGCAGGATCCATGCGAAAACAAAAGATTTAATTCGGAGATAAAGAATAAATACCTTTAAAAGCTTTAAAATTTCATTAATGGAAGATTAATGGAGGTCCAAAGCTTGTTTAATCACCACGTATCCCGCTCTCGCGATCTACGCTCTACGGTATCCACACGAACACTTTTCATGAAGGATTGATGTGTACTAGCACCCGAAACTACTTCTCTCTCTCTATCTTCCTCTTTTCTCAAAACGGCTAGCGTTTTAGTAAAAATATGTCTCTCTTATTAAATCAGCCCATAAAGAGATTATATAGAGAGATGAATAAGTTTTCTAATTATAATCCAATTATAATTAATACTAATCCAAAATTCTAAATTATTTAATTAAGTCTCACTTAATTAATTAATTATTAATTTTGGAATTAGTTTAAATAATTCATTTATTCTATTTATATAATTAATTAAGTCATACTTAATTAATATCATAAATAAAATAAATTACTTATTTAATTTAAATTCACAATTTAAATTATTTCTCCTTCAAGCGTTCTTTGTGTGTGACCATGTAGGTTATTATTACGTTGGCAACAATTTTAATATCTAATTAAAATTGTAAACAATGAGTGGCATCTAGTAATACATCATTGCTACCCAAGTAATAATAATAAATCGGTGATTCGATTAAGCCTTTCGTGAATAATGTTCCATGTAATATAATCCCTTTAATCTTGATATTATAGATTAAACTCAAGGCATGTCTCGAGTCATCCTCTTCATAATTTAATCTTTATTTTCTTGATCTATGAGTAGACTATTAAAATCAAATCAACATTTGAGCACGGCGGTGCATTTCATAGTCTCACTCAAACAAGAGACCAATAATATCACTCCTAAAATTAGGAGGATTAAATCCCATATAGATCATTCATATTTCTCATACGATTCATAATATACCCAATGTTCACTTTTATTATCACCCGGTCAAAGGTAACTTTTAATGTAATCAAAGTATATTAATTCTCATATAGAAATATAATGATTTCAGGTCTTAGGATCATTACACCATTATCACAGTGAGAATTACTTATGACACTTATTTAACATGTAGAATCTCACGACGGGTCATTCCAGTGCCATTCATTGAGACGTGCACTTATGTTCTTGACTTTAGTATCACCATACCTATGACCAATGAGATGTGGTCATCTGTCAAGAAACATACTAGTCTTTGTGCATTATTATTGTCCTTAAATAATAATACTCGACTAGGGAATTTTAGGAATAAGATACTATTCATATAATCTCATTTTTAAGTCACATACTTAAAGATATATATAATACGTATCAAAATTCCAAGGACATTTATTATGCTTTCATTTTATTACACAGTAAATAAAACATAATAAATAAATAATAATCAATAAAACATAATCCTTAATAATAAATATTTTCCTTAAAATATAAAAAGTATTGTCTCTAGAGCACAATTACTAACAATCTCCCACTTGCACTAGAGCCAATTACCCAAGTATCCAATACTCATGGAACTAGTGTGACTTTCGTGCTTCTGCTGCGACAAAGCCTTAGTCAGTGAGTCTGCAATATTATTATTAGTATGCACTTTACATATATGTATATCTCCTTGATCATTAATCTCATTAATTAGGTGATATCTCCTATGTACATGCCCAAACAGCCTCCTTGGCTGCTTCGCAAGCATTAATATACTCAGGCTCTATTGTAGAATCAACAATTGTCTCTGCTATGAACCATTCTAGCATACAACATCTCAATAAAAATAGATAAAACACAAAGCTAGACATAAATATTAAATCATCATTGTCTGTCTAGAAACCAGCATCACTGAAACCTCTTACAACTAGCTTCACATCTCCTCCATATAACAAGAATGAATCTTTAGTCCTCTTCAAGTACTTAAGAATATTCTTGACTGCCATCCGGTGACCTTCACCTGGATTAGACCGGTATCTACTCGTCATGCTTAAAGCATACGAGACATCAGGACGAGTACATATCATTGCATACATTATAAAACTAATTGTTGACGCATATGGAACTTTACTCATGCGGTCCTTATCATCCAATGATTTAGGACAAATTTTATTTTGGGATCACTATCCCATGAGACATTGGAACATATCCATTTTAGCCTCTTTGCATTCGAAATTGATGTAAAACTTTGTCAATGTATGTACTCTAACTTAGGCCGATCAATCTCCTTGATCTATCTCTATAGATCCTGATCCCTAATATATAGTTTGCATCGCCTAAGTCTTTCATTGAGAAATTATTTCTCAACCAAGTCTCCATAGTCTATAGAGAAGGAATGTCATTCCCTATTAGTAATATATCATCAACATATAATACTAGGAATGCCACATGGCTCCCACTAAACTTCTTGTAAACACAAGTTTAATCTTCATTCTGAATAAAGTCAAACTCTTTTTAACTATTTCATCAAAATGAATCTTCCATCTCCTCGAGGTCTGCTTTAATCCATAAATGGATCGACGCAACTTACATACCTTTCCAGCATCATTTGGATCTACAAAACCCTTAAGGTATGTCATGTACACATCCACATTTTCTTCAAGGCTCTCATTTAAGAAAGAGGTTTTGACATCCATTTGCCAGATTTTATAGTCATAGTAAGCAGTTATAGCAAGCAAAATCCTGATGGACTTGACCATAACCACTGGTGAAAAGGTTTCATCATAGTCAATACCATGAATTTTCTTGACACCTTTTGCCACCAATCGTGCCTTATAGGTATGTACATTACTATCCATGTTAGTCTTCTTCTTGAAAACCCACTTGCACCCTATAGGTTTTACCCCTTCAGGTGGATCAACCAAAGTCCATACTTGATTAGTATACATAGATTCCATCTCAGATTTAATGGCATCCAGCCATCTCTTAGAATCTGGAGTGTTTATAGTGTCTAGGTAGGCGAGAGGCTAATCTTTTTCCACAAGCATCTCATCACCATCTTGAGTCAAGAGAAATCCATAATATCTCTCGGGCTCATGGCGAATCCTACTAGACCTACGAATAACCTGTATTTCTTGAGCAGTATTATTTTCTTGTACATTCTGCTTAGGTTCCTCCATTGGTTTAATGTTATCATGTGGGTCTCGAACTTCATCGAGATCTATTATCCTCCCATTGTCTTCCTTAGAGAGCAACTCTCTCAAGGAACATAGCAGTTCAAGCAACAAACACTTTGTTCTCAGAAGGATTATAGAAATAATATCCCTTGTTTCAGTTGGGTATCCCACAAAATTATATTTGTCTGATTTTGGTACTAGCATGTCAGAGATTAGACATTTCACAAATGCTTCACATCCCTAAATTTTCATAAATGATATGCTGTGACGTTTCTCAGTCCATATCTCATAAGGAATCTTTTGAACCATTTTAGTAGGAACACGATTAAGTGTATGTGGAGCCGTTTCCAGGGTGCAACCCTAGAAACTAATTGGAAGATTCCTTGACTCAACATTGATCGCACCATGTCCAACAAGGAGTGATCCCTCCTATCAAAAAAAATTTTCTTTGATATTTTCTACTTCATCTTTATAGTCTTTGAACTTTTCAAATGATTCGGATTAGTTCTTCAAAAGATACATATATCTGTATCTACTAAAATAATTAGTAAATTTTATGAAGTCAATAAAATATACCTTTTGTCATCGTACACATATGACCTCATACATCACTATGTATAAGTCATACCCGTTCAATGACCCCTTCACCATGTCCGGTAAAAGGAACTTTAGTCATTTTGCCAAATAAACCAAGATTCACATCCTTTTGTATAATTCATAATCAAACTTATCCATGAATGCATCCTTATGTATTCTGGAAATGCGTTTCTCATTAATATGGCCTCAACAACAGTGCCAAAGGTAATATTTGATTTAAGTCACTTTCGAACATATAAATTGTTAATTAGTTGTGCAACATTATAAGCCTCATCATCAAAATAGAATAAACAACTATTGTTATTTAATTAAAATGAAAAAGCCTTTCTTGTCCAAACAAGGAACTGAAATAATGTCTCTGCCAATTGCAAGCACGTTATAACAATTATCAAGTTCTAAATTTTCATTATAGGCTAAAAGTTAAGTAACGATTTCCTCTAACTAGAGCAACTACTTTTACTCCAATTCCAACCCGATACCTGAAGCTTGACCCTTATTGATCATCTTTTTCAGATCTTCCAAATAAGCATGACGGTTTAATTTCCAGTCTCCCAATTTTCCACAGAAGCGACAATCGTCTTCTTTATCAACACCTCATTCAGACTTTAGAGTCTGTTTTAGGGATTGGACTTTGGTTAGACAACGGAACTAGATCGAATCTTCTCCTTGCCTTTCCATTTTCATTTCCCTTTTGCATTCCCTATGTTTACCATCAATATAGTAGTAGTTCATGCATTTATCATATTGCTTTCAGCAGTTCTCAACATGCTTAGCAAATTAATGGGTGTTTTACCAATTTTATTCATTTTATTGTTCATAACTGTAACACCCCCTTCCCAAAACGAGACGAAGGGTTACTTAACAAACCTCAAACCTACATATGAAGTACTAAAATCCACTGAACTTAATAATTAAATAGGTCAGTCTTCAAACTAATATTAAAACCTCCAAAATAATTCAAATATAATAATAAATGATGTTTAAATATTACGGAAAGTTCAAACGCCCTAATAAGTGGAATAAGAGTAGCTCTCCATCACACAACCCGAGATCCCCCTAAGTACCTGCCAGAAGAAAGAATACGGCATGAGCCAAATGCCCAGTACGAATTGAAATACAGTTTATAAAACAGAAAGAAGATATATAGTTTGACAGTTATAAATAAACATTATTTTTTTTAAACAAGGCTGGAGCAAAGAGGGTTAGGATATTTCATACCGATATAAAATAGATAACAAATACACACATCATAGGGTACCTAATGCGTGCAACAAACCGGACAACGTGTACGGCATATACAACGTCACCGTCAAATATCAAATCACAAATCAAATCAAATCTGGGTGCACCCACGTATCTTCAAATAAATATCAAAATGCGAAAAGCTCGCCACCAGAGCTATCAGAAGGATACGCCGTGACTAATCACACTGTCACGGAAGTGTCATGCCACTGGTGCCGCAATGACATGGTTGTAGTACCCCTACAGATGGTTAACTCGGTATACCCTATATCACTCTAAGGGTTCAAATAAAATAATTTTCATAATTTTAAAATCACCTGAACAGATATTTCAAATATTCTACACAGATATGTAACATACATAATTTTTGAAAATCACAGACAAATATTTAAATATTTCGAAACAAACTTTAAAATCACTTTCGGAGAATCAAAACAGTTAAAACGAATAATAACGGAAGGAACAGATTTTAAAATGGAACGAATTAAATATAACTAATCATAAAAAGAGTAGCGCTGAAGAGAAAGGGGACGAAATCTGTACCTCGAAATAGCAATCTCAGACACTAACGAAAACTCGAACTAGCAATTTCAGACACTAACAAAAACTCGAACTAACAATTTCATACACTAACGAAAACTGCATAGACCCACAAAATTTATGGTTCACGATATGTTCTTCTTGATCAAGACAATTCAATGCGTCCAAGGTACCAAATAGCGCATCTGTATTTCTTTCTTACGCGGACTCCACTTTAAGATTTAATAAAACTCACGGTTGTGTATACAGGGTCTTGTATATATACTGAATAAAATAATCCTTAGCACCTAATCAAAAATATCACATCTCAAACGTCTCAAACGTCGAACTTCTTCGTAACTCCAATTCTGCCCAGATCTGTATTTTACCTTTTTGACCCTCTAAATGATATTTTCTAGAAAAACTTAAAACACAACAATCGTAGAGAACGAAAAGATCTTTCTAAAAAGTCCAGAATCAATGAATTCCGACTTACGATGAATTTATTACGAATTTTACAAGACAGCTGATTTGTGTATGAATAATCCTACGAATTTTATAAACAAAGATGAAGAAAAAGAATAAGGATTTGTGTATCGAGAGAGATTTACATTTGTTTAGTCTTGGTGAGTAGAAAAGAATGTGAAAGAATGAGGAGACCTTAATCTATATATAGAGTTTTAAAACCTTACAACAAAACCTACTACGATTCAAATACCAATATTCGAAAGCCCGTTATTCTAATCCAATTTTAATTCCTAATCTCTATCTAATTTTAATCTTTTTTATTATTATTAATCTATTTTATTACAAATTCTATTTCTAATCAAATTCAATATAATAAATATTTTGGTTAAAGAAAATAATTTTACAAATTCTAATATAATTCTAATTATTATTACTAATATCTAAATAAATAAATTACAGATATTACATATATACCCCCTTAAAAATGATTCCGTCCCCGGAATCTAACGAAACTAAAACTCATTCTTGAATCAAGTAAGTGCGGATATTTATCACGAATAGATTCTTCTAGTTCTCAAGTAGCCTCTCTCTTAAAATAATTTTTTCACAAGATTTTAACAAATGGAATGGTTCTCTTCCTCATAAGTAGCTCCTCTCAAACTAAGATAGTTCCAGTCTCTTCCTCACAAGAAAGATCTTCATTTCTTACTTGTAACTGATGATAACCCAATCTCAAATCTATCGTCGAAAGAAATATTTTTCCTCTTGCAAATAATCGAACAAGCCATCAATGCGTGACAAATGATACATATTTCTAACAGTCATCTTATTCAACTCTCTATAGTCAATACACAATCTCATAGACCCGTCTTTCTTCTTCAAAAAAATAGTGGAGCACTCCATGGAGATACACTCGGCCTGATAAATCCTTTATCCAACAAGTCTTGTAGTTATTCTTTTAATTCTTATAACTCTACTCGTGTCATCGTATACAATCATTTTAAATAACTTCAGCGCTGGTGACAAATTCAAGAATAACATATACATGCTTTTGTGAAATAACACATATTTTCATGTCTCTGGAGTATTCTCAAACCTACAAATATAAAATTCATCCACTACTTTATTTTTATACTCCAACGTCTCTAGTTATATGGAACCACTTAGGTTAGATCTCAATTCATATTTAAATCTCTCATTTTAAAATATCTCATGAACCCTTCGAGCAATCCAACCTAACAAACTTTTTATATATATATATATAATTTAAAATATTCTCATCATCATTCCACATTATTAAATATAACATCCTAAGGTAAGCTTCCTTATGCACAACTGAGAAATATTGTCTGACAACCACATTATTAAATCATTTTTAATCCATTATCATCTTGAAATCTTTTCATCTAGTCGTATTCATGTTTCCACACCAAATTCAAAATTCTATATATCTGATTTCACGTCCTGCCATTGTAGCAAACCCAACATCGCATTACATTTAACTCATTGATAATCAATAACCCTTAATATGTAGCCCACATCCCTAGTTGAAATCTAAAAACCACACAATCCTTAACAAAAAGTTCTCTTACTCATAAAGCCAAAATAATTCTAAATGCATCTTTCATTTAAAAATCTTGATCTACAGTTACTAACATACTTGCATCCTCATAGATCGTTCACTTTCCTTCTCAATCAATTACTCCAAAATGTTAAATCCATAAAGATTTAATATCAAGGTCATGCATCTCTATCGAAAACAAGTATTGCCTAAATACGTATATCCCATAAATTCTAAACACTCTTGATAATTGTCACGAAGGCACATAGGTTCATTTACGAAGACTAAATTAGAAGATTTTGAATATGAGAAAGAAACAACAAAATGAGTCGAAACATGTTCAAATAATAGGAAAGCTCCACGTCTAAAATGATTCACAATATCAAATACAAATAAGAATGAAGTTCGCAGAAAGAGACAATCTGAAGTATTTTATAAAAAAAATTGTGACATATTGTTGAAACGAACGCAACTACATGAAGTCTCAAAATAGAATACCCATCTTAATGACAACCCAAACTCACAAGTCAAACCTAAATAAGTTTTCTATAAGAAAGAACCTAAGCTCTGA
Organism: Oenanthe sinensis; assembly: GCA_028671895.1. Taxonomy (NCBI): domain Eukaryota; kingdom Viridiplantae; phylum Streptophyta; class Magnoliopsida; order Apiales; family Apiaceae; genus Oenanthe; species Oenanthe sinensis. Next base: position 29,027,347 of record CM053806.1, read on the forward strand.
TGTCATCTCTGTAACACCCCCTTTCCAAAACGAGACGAGGGGTTACTTAACAAACCTCAAACCTATATATGAAGTACTAAAATCCATCGAAATTAATAATTAAATAGGCTAGTCTCCAAACTAATATTAAAACCTCCAAAATAATTCAAATCTAATAATAAATGATGTTTAAATATTACGGAAAGTTCAAACGCCCTAATAAGTGGAATAAGAGTAGCTCTCCATCACACAACCCGAGATCCCCCTAAGTACCTGCCAGAAGAAAAGAATAAAGCATGCGCCAAATGCCCAGTACGAATTGGAATACAGTTTATAAAACAGAAAGAAGATATATAGTTTGACAGTTATAAATAAATATTATTTTTTTTAAACAAGGCTGAAGCAAAGAGGGTTAAGATATTGTGCACCCACACATCCTCAAACAAATATCAAAATGCGCAAAGCTCGTCACCTGAGCTATCAGAAGGATACGCCGTGACTAATCACACTGCCACGGAAGTGTCATGCCACTGGTGCCGCAATGACATGGCTGTAGTACCCCTACAGCTGGTTAACTCGGTATACCTTATATCACTCTAAAGGTTCAAATAAAATAATTTTCACAATTTTAAAATCATCTGAACAGATATTTCAAATATTCTATGCAGATATGTAACATACATAATTTTCGAAAATGGCAGAGACAAATATTTAAATATTTCAAAACAGACTTTAAAATAACTTTTGGAGAATCAAAATAGTTAAAATGAATAATAACGGAAGGAACAGATTTAAGAACAGAATGAATTAAATATAACTAATCATAAAAAGAGTAGCGCTGAAGAGAAAGGGGACAAAATCCGTACCTCAAAATAGCAATCTCAGACACTAACGAAAACTTGAACTAGCAATTTCAGACACTAACAAAAACTCGAACTAACAATTTCATACACTAACGAAAACTGCATAGACCCATAAAATTTATGGTTCACGATATGTTCTTCTTGATCAAGACAATTCAATGCGTCCAAGGTACCAAATAGCGCCTCTGTATTTCTTTCTGACGCGGACTCCACTTTAAGATTTAATAAAACTCACGGTTGTGTATACAGGGTCTTGTATATATACCGAATAAAATAATCCTTAACACCCAATCAAAAATATCACATCTCAAACGTCTCAAACGTCGAACTTCTTCGTAACTCCAATTCTGCCCAGATCTGTATTTTACCTTTTTGACCCTCTAAACGATATTTTCTAGAAAAACTTAAAACACAACAATCATAGAGAACGAAAAGATCTTTCTAAAAAGTCCAGAATCAATGAATTCCGATTTACGATGAATTTATTACGAATTTTACAAGACAACTGATTTGTGTATGAATAATCCTACGAATTTTACAAACAAAGATGAAGAAAAAGAATAAAGATTTGTGTATCGAGAGAGATTTACATCTGTTTAGTCTTGGTGGCTAGAAAAGAATGTGAAAGAATGAGGAGACCTTAATCTATATATAGAATTTTAAAACCCTACAACAAAATCTACTATGGTTCAAATACCAATATTCGAAAGCCCGTTATTCTAATCCAATTTTAATTCCTAATCTCTATCTAATTTTAATCTTTTTTTATTATTATTAATATATTTTATTACAAATTCTATTTCTAATCAAATTCAATATAATAAATATTATGGTTACAGAAAATAATTTTACAAATTCTAATATAATTCTAATTATTATTACTAATATCTAAATAAATAAATTATGGATATTACAATAACAAACTAAGAATAATATTTGTCCAAAGATTGTAAGATCAAATCTAACTAAGTCTCCAGACCAATCTGGAAACCTAAAATATCAAAGGTACTCATTATACCCTATAATCTTTAGAACATGTGATGTAACCGAGTCTCACTCTCCCTACTTGTAAGTGTATAGTGCCCTTTTATTTTCAAATATATCTTTTGCTCAATCGTCTCATAAGCATCTATATGCTCATGTTGCTTCTTAAGCTCAGCACACATATTTGCAAGCATGAGACATGAAATATCAGTCGCAACATCAATTTGTTTCCAATAAGCACTATGATTTGCACATGTTACATTCTTAACTTTAAGAGCAGGGGAAGAGATTTGATTAATATCTGGTGTCCGAGGACGATCCTCAAGCTCCTATGTCAGTCAAGGAAATATATTCTCGTCAACTTGTCATTCTCAAGAACTGATCGCATAGAAAAGTTATTTGTGTTTATCATTTGATATCTACAATATTAAAGTGTATAAAATAAACTAGATTACAAATTTAATATTATTTATGTTTAAGTGATTATGGTATATCACCATATACCTCCCACTTTTTTTATCAAACTAATAGCCCTAACTATTAATTCGGAAAACATTTCTTTAAATCTTTCTAGTGAGCCAAGATCCATATTTCATCCATGTTTTAAGATAGCGCTTGCTAATACACTCAAAACATGACTATTTAGGTAGACAACATTTGTCGATTATATCAAATATAACTCTTGGAAAGTTTGATGGAACAACCCTTTATACACATTTATCCAATAAATCTCACCAAACTCTATGCCTCTAAACCCACAATCCTATTGTGATTATTTAGTTAAGTTAAACCCAATGTTTCAACAAACTAAGTACACTTACTTATCACGTCTTGCCATGATTGATAAAAGCACCTTGCTTTCGCAAACCCACTCCTTCTCAATCTAGATCTTGACGAGTATTAAATATTGGAAGGCATCCGATTAACTTAATATGTATTTAGGGGTTTTTATTGTTTATATGAACGATCATGATCCCATCATAAAGAGATTCTCAATTGTTCCTTGAACAAATAATTCATTTCAATATTCGTCAATGGATTGATTTCCAGGTCGTCGGAGAACTCACAAGCGGTCTCACTTAAAACCTAACTTCCTTACGAATTAAACTAATAATCCGCTTTTGACAAAATCTCCCCATATCAGAAAAAGAAAATTCATGTTTAATACCGTGTTTCATAAACACAAGAATCTCATGATCATTCGTTCAATTTTGAAATCTTGAATCGTTACAGATTTTATCTTTCATAAGCAACATAACATGGGTGTCGTATCTAATACATACATGATTAATCAATATTAAGCATGCATCTCGATTATATCTACGCATACATACCAATACATGCAATCATATACATATATGTAATGTGCGTAAATTAAACGTGTTTGGTTATGGCACCATCCTATGTGATCTTTCCAAGCTAATGGAAATATCAAGGTCAGTCTATGGTGGTTTTAAAAATATTATCTATTACATGTGTTCTTTCTTCATTGCTCCATCATCCCCTTTTGGATCGCCTCCTTGATTGCAAGTCTTCATTGATAATTACATTGAATAACAAAAATAAAACTATTCTAATGAAATTACAAGAAGAACTCGAGTTACATTCGAGATAATTAAATTACAATGAATAAATGACATGCAAGTCGTATTTAGAAACCAAAACCATAAATCAAAACCACTATACTATGGGTCTTTAGGCCATAACCATCCACCATGCTATCACATAACACATATAATATATCTTAGATTATATAAACATATCATATAATCATATATAACAAATTTCGAAATTTCAGAAAATTAAAAACAGATTTCAAAAGACAATAAATCGCTGTTTTGAGGCCCTTAACGACATCAAATGCCTTACAGACCCGTCGATGATAGAAAGCTATCATTTTTGTTCATTGGCCCAATTCCAATTTGAAAACACATATCGTTTGCGAAAATCGGATACGGTAATCAGATTTCACCAAATCTTACGGTGTTTCAGAAATCGTATCATATACAATCCCCATAACAAGAACAAAAATATAACATATATACATACACAGTGATACATATAATCATTTCATGATTATACATCACATGAATATCATATATTCATAATATATACATACATATACTCAAAATTTTAGAAAATCAAATAATTTTCAGAAAATAATAAATCACCGTTTTGGGGCCTGTAATGACATCTAATGGCTTACAGACGCAGAGCTGACAAAGCCAGTATTGCTCAGTGACCCGATTCCAGTCAGAAAATACATATCGTTTATGAAAATTGGACAACGGACACAGATTTCAGAAAATCTACAGCAGCCGTTTCAAAATTCGTATCGAATACGATTCTCATAATAAGAACAAACATGTATCATATACATACATCAATAAACAGAATCATCACATGATTATACATCATATGAATATCATATATTCATAATATATAAAAACATATATATATTGTATCAATACAAAATATGATAGATCGCATACATGCTTACATATCGAAAACTATTAAACACATAACCGAATTAAAACGTTTCACAAGTAGCTCTGATGCCATTGAAGGGTTTCAAGGCACAAACGAAGCGGAATAAATGCGAAAAATAAATCAAAATAGCGAAACCCTCCGCAGGATCCATGCGAAAACAAAAGATTTAATTCAGAGATAAAGAATAAATACCTTTAAAAGCTTTAATAGTTCATTAATGGAAGATTAATGGAGGTCCAAAGCTTGTTTAATCACCACGTATCCCGCTGTTGCGATCTACGCTCTACGGTATCCACACAAACACTTTTCATGAAGGATTGATGTGTACTAGCACCAAAAACTGTTTCTCTCTCTCTATCTTCCTCTTTTCTCAAAACGGCTAGGGTTTTAGTAAAAATATGTCTCTCTTATTAAATCAGCCCATAAAGAGATTATATAGAGAGATGAATAAGTTTTCTAATTATAATCCAATTATAATTAATACTAATCCAAAATTCTAAATTCTAAATTATTTAATTAAGTCTCACTTAATTAATTATTAATTTTGGAATTAGTTTAAATAATTCATTTATTCTATCTATATAATTAATTAAGTCATACTTAATTAATATCATAAATAAAATAAATTACTTATTTAATTTAAATTCATAATTTAAATTATTTCTCCTTCAAGCGTTCTTTGTGTAACACCCCAGTCCCACATCGAGTAGATTGGGATAATTTGTTCAGTATATAAGTAAAAGTACTACTACTAAGTGCACCAACAAATCATGATCTTTTGGGGGCCTGTGGTGGGCTTGTGGATTACCCAAGTTGTTGCATTTGGGTCTGCTTACTTTGCGCTTATTTCGGATTCGGAAGTCGGGACTTGACCCGATTTTTGAAAAAAGACTCGGGATTTGACCCGGGTTGTCACATATGGTATCAGAGCCAACTCTTGAAAGCTTGATTCGTTAAGTTGCCGGAGGTAGGGACACGAAGGCTGGTGGTATTATCCCACAATGGATAGAGGTCCGGAGGTGGGGACACGAAACTAGCCGGTATTATCCCACAATGGCTAGAGAGGTTCGATCTGGGCCTATGGGCTATCTGTTCGGCCTGACGAGGACGTCAGAAATTTAAGTGGGGGAGTTTGTAACACCCCAGTCCCACATCGAGTAGATTGGGAAAATTTGTTCAGTATATAAGTAAAAGTACTACTACTAAGTGCACCAACAAATCATGATCTTTTGGGGCCTGTGGTGGGCTTGTGAATTACCCAAGTTATTGTATTTGGGCCAGTTTACTTTGGCTTATTTTGGATTTGGAAGTCGGGACTTGACCCGATTTTCGAAAAAGACTCGGGATTTGACCCGGGTTGTCACATATTTTTTTTCGAAAATCGGGTCAAGTCCCGACTTCCGAATCCGAAATAAGCGCAAAGTAAACTGACCCAAATGCAACAACTTGGGTAATCCACAAGCCCACCACAGGCCCCCAAAAGATCATGATTTGTTGGTGCACTTAGTAGTAGTACTTTTACTTATATACTGAACAAATTATCCCAATCTACTCGATGTGGGACTGGGGTGTTACAAACTCCCACACTTAAATTCCCGACGTCCTCGTCAGGCCGAACAGATAGCCCATAGGCCCAGATCGAACCTCTCTAGCCATTGTGGGATAATACCGGCTAGTTTCGTGTCCCCACCTCCGGACCTCTGTCCATTGTGGGATAATACCACCAGCCTTCGTGTCCCCACCTCCGGCAACTTGAAGAATCAAGCTTTCGAGAGTTGGCTCTGATACCATATGTGACAACCCGGGTAAAATCCCGAGTCTTTTTTCGAAAATCGGGTCAAGTCCCGACTTCCGAATCTGAAATAAGCGCAAAGTAAACTGACCCAAATGCAACAACTTGGGTAATCCACAAGCCAACCACAGGCCCCCAAAAGATCATGATTTGTTGGTGCACTTAGTAGTAGTACTTTTACTTATATACTGAACAAATTATCCCAATCTACTCGATGTGGGACTGGGGTGTTACAAACTCCCCCACTTAAATTTTTGACGTCCTCGTCAGGCCGAACAGATAGCCCATAGGCCCAGATCGAACCTCTCTAGCCATTGTGGGATAATATCAGCTAGCTTCGTGTCCCCACCTCCGGACCTCTGTCCATTGTGGGATAATACCACTAGCCTTCGTGTCCCCACCTCCGGCAACTTGACGAATCAAGCTTTCGAGAGTTGGCTCTGATACCATATGTGACAACCCGGGTCAAATCCCGAGTCTTTTTTCAAAAACCGGGTCAAGTCCCGACTTCCGAATCCGAAATAAGCGCAAAGTAAACTAACCCAAATGCAACAACTTGGGTAATCCACAAGCCCACCACAGGCCCCCAAAAGATCATGATTTGTTGGTGCACTTAGTAGTAGTACTTTTACTTATATACTGAACAAATTATCCCAAGATGTGGGACTGGGGTGTTATACTTTGTGTGTGACCCTGTAGGTTATTATTACGTTGGCAACAATTTTAATATCTAATTAAAATTGTAAACAATGAGTGGCATCTAGTAATACATCATTGCTACCCAAGTAATAATAATAAATCGGTGATTCGATTAATCCTTTCGTGAATAATGTTCCATGTAATATAATCCCTTTAATCTTGATATTATAGATTAAACTCAAGGCATGTCTCAAGTCATCCTCTTCATAATTTAATCTTTATTTTCTTGATCGATGAGTAGACTATTAAAATCAAATCAACAATTGAGCACGGCGGTGCATTTCATAGTCTCACTCAAACAAGAGGCCAATAATATCACTCCTAAAATTAGGAGGATTAAATCTCATCTAGATCATTCATATTTCTCATATGGTTCATAATATACCCAATGTCCACTTTTATCATCACCCGGTCCAAGATAACTTTTAATGTAATCAAAGTATATTAATTCTCATATAGAAATATAATGATTTCAGGTCTAAGGATCATTACACCATTATCACAGTGAGAATTACTTATGACACTTATTTAACATGTAGAATCTCACGGCGGGTCATTCCAGTGCCATTCATTGAGCCATGCATTTATGTTCTTGACTTTAGTATTACCATACCTATGACCAATGAGATGTGGTCATCTGTCAAGAAACATACTAGTCTTTGTGCATTATTATTGTCCTTAAATAATAATACTCGACTAGGGAATTTTAGGAATAAGATACTATTCATATAATCTCATTTTTAAGTCACATACTTAAGTATATAATACGTATCAAAATTCCAAGGACATTTATTATGCTTTCAATTTATTATGCAGTAAATAAAATATAATAAATAAATAATAATCAATAAAACATAATCCTTAATAATAAATATTTTCCTTAAAATATAAAAAGTATTGTCTCTAGCTACAATTACTAACAATCTCACCTAGACTCGTATAGCCATAGTAATAATTTTTTTGATTCTGACTTAGTAGAGGAATACAATCGCCTTTTTAACTTTCCTCCTCGTTTTACTATATCTTTGATGGTGCCTGGCGACAGGACCTGCCATTGGAAACCCAGTAGGTTATTTGTTTACGTAGATGCGCTTTTAGCGGGGCTTAGGTTTTCTTTGCATGAATTTATCCACACACTTTTACCTGATGTCCAAATTCACCCTAGCCAAATCGTGCCCAATGGATGGAGACTCATCCATTGTTTCATAGTTCTGTGCTTAGAGAAGAAGATTAAAATGATTGTCCCTCTTTTTCATAAAATCTTTCTGTTTAAGAATTCTTCCAGCCTTTCTCTAGGCTGGGTTCATATAGCCCACAGACCAAACAAACCCCATATTTTTTATAATTCCTTTATTCCTGACAACAACCTCCATTGGAAGGAAAACTTCATCTAAATTTCATGGGAATGGGGAAACTGGGGGACTCTCATTAGGCCTACATTTGGCAAAGTACCGGATGGGAGCACCGACTCTATCATGCTCTCAAATGAGGAACAAGAGGCCTACGTTGCGCTCACTGTTAGTATTGGTGTCCTAGAGACAATAATTTTAATGTTTTATTGAAAATAATTAAGGATTATGTTTTATGTGATTATTTAATTAATATTTATTATGTCTTTATTTACTGCATCATAAATTGAAAGAATAATAAATGTCCTTGGAATATTAATACGTAATATATATCTTTAAGTATGTGACTTAAAAATGAGATTATATGAATAGTATTTTATTCCTAAAATTCCCTAGTCAAGTATTATTATTTAAGGACAGTAATAATGCAATAAGACTAGTATGTTTGTTGACAGATGACCACATCTCATTGGTCATAGGTATGGTGATACTAAAGTCAAGAACATAAGTGTATGTATCAATACATGACACTGGAAAGACCCGCCGTGAGATTCTACATGTTAATAAGTGTCATAAGAAATCTCACAGTGATAATGATGTAATGATCCTCTGACTTGAAATCATTATATTTCTATACGAGAATTAATATACTTTGATTACACTCAAAGTTACCTTTAACCGGGTAATGATAAAGGTGGACATTGGGTATGCTATGAATCATATGGGGAATATGAATGATAGATATATGATTTAACCCTCCAATTCTAGGAGTGATATTATTGGCCTCTTGATTGAGTGAGACTATGAAATGCATGGCCATGCTCAAATATTGATTTGTTTAAATAGTCTACTCATTGATCAAGGAAACCGAGATTAAACGTTGAAGAGGATGACACTATACATGCCTCGAGTTTGATCTATAATATAAGGTTAAAGGGATTATATTACATGGAACATTATTCACGAAAGGTTTAATTGAATCACCAATTATTATTGTTACTTGGGTAACAATGATGTATTACTAGATGCCGCTCATTGTTTATAATTTTATTATTAGATAATAAAATTATTGCCAATGTAATAATAACCTAAAGGGTCACACACAAAGAACGTCAAAACGGAGGTTTATTTAAATTACGAATTTAAATATATTATTGTTTATTTGAATTTAATTATTGAATTAATTAAGTGGGACTTGATTAATTATATTAGAATTCGGATTTAATAAGTATTATTATTATTCAAATTTAATTATTGAATTAATTAAGTGGGACTTGATTAATTATATTAGAATTCAGATTTAATAATAATAATAACCCAAAGTCATAATGGGTTTTGGAAACCACATGGATTAGGGTTAGGCCTAAAATCTCTCTCTCCCCTATATATACATAATGATGTATAGTATTAGGGTTTAATCATCAAATTTCATTTTTAGAGAAAAACCCTAGCTGCTCAACATCAAGAGAGGCTAGAGAAAGAGAGAGAGAGAGGCAAACAATTCGGCTAGTACCGACTCCGGTGATCGTAGGACGATCGGGAGTTCGTGTGGACTTCTTTAGAGAGCAAATCTTTGCAACAAAGACTGCTGTGATTCATCTTTCTGGACCTCCATTAAACAGCATACGAAAGCTTTGTTAAGGTACACACTTCTTCACCATAATCATCCAACGTTATACATGGATCCTGCGATTGGGTTTCGATTTTTTTTATTGTTTTTACGTTAATTCCGCTGCGTTTTCATGCCCGAAACCCTTCACTCACTCAGGTGGAGGCCAAGGAAGTTTCTTGGGCTCTTCTCGATGAGCGCATGTTGAAAGTTGTGGGCCTATCGAGGGCCTCGAGTAAAGGTATATTGCCTCTCTTAGGTTTGTCTTTTTACTTTGAATGTTCTATTGCTTTACTAACGTGTTTATGTTTTTTTCTTCAGCTGCTGCGCAGATCAACGAGTGGTCAATTCCACCCGTAAAGGAAACATGCCGTATGAAGCGGTTAAGGTTGATGAATGATCCCAAGCAAGGGAAGGAGCTTCCGGCTTTCTTACAGCCTAATTCTGGGCCAATTGAGACTGAAGGCCGTAAAACTGTCAAAACACCTAAATCTCTGGCTTACAAACTAGGCTGGGGATTTAGGAAGTCAGACACCTTGGTCGGCTGCACGGACCACGTAAGGGATTGGTCCCTTCACTCCTTCACTCCTTATGATTACAAGGATATTGTGTTGAGATGAGGGCACCAAGGCTTTGAGTGCACAGGCACTGGCATCAGTAAATTTCCTTAACTGCTTTGTATTTTACGTCTACTACACGCACCCACTTTCTAGGCTTCGATATTCATAATTCTTTTTACTCACCCTGGTTTGTTATTTTTCAGGCCAATGCCTATTTTTAGGCTTCCCTGCACCAAACTGCATCGTGGAAGGCTCAAGCAGGAAAACACAAGAATGAGCTTTCTGTGGCAAATGCCAAGATTAAGCATCGGGAAGAGAAGTTGGCCGAGAAAGAGTGTTGGGTCCCGAAGTATCGTAGAAGGGTTGAATACGATACTCACTAAATTAAATAAATTCTTTCAAATCTTTTACGGATAAATAATTTAGAGTTTGGTTAGTGGGTTCAAATTCATGAGGTGAATAGTGTTTATGAGACTGACTTACTAATTTTCTATATTTATGAATAAACATTAAAGTTCTAGAAAATTAGCAAGTAAATTATGGAGACAAGTTTCGGGGAATATATCTTTCGTATATAAACCCAGAGGGGTGCTACACCTAATTAAAAATATAACTAGTTTCCAAAGAATAAATTAGTTCTTTGTTACTAATACAAAAATATAAGGCTTAGTTCCTATACAAATATATCTAGATTAGTACAAGGAAAAATTGAGTCCGTAGGGAGTGATATCTAGGAACCCAGAGCATTTTTCATTAAAGAACCGATTCCTAATATCTGACTAGGAGCAAGGTATGGGTGTGTATAAAGTTAAGTCTTCTTCCTCCGGCCATGACAGTAGCTCTCTACATTTTATCTGTGTTGAAGAAGACGACTCTTGAATGAGTGGCTTTTTCTTTTAATCTGTGTAGACTTTAAATCAATAAAAGTAGGATGTAGTAATTTGATTGGTTGAGGGTTAAGTGGGGTCAAGTAATATTTTGTTGCGCCATAAATCTTTGTTGCGCTTGGTACTGTGTTGGCCTTGTAGTGGCTCCACAAACTTGCTCAAGCTTCTTTGAAATTTTGTTGCGCCTATTAATTATTTTTGTTGCGCCTATTGAGGTCTTGTTGCACCGACTACTGGATTTTCTTTGTATTGGCGCAACAAACCATTTAACATATTCCAAATTGCTCCATGGCATTATGTTGGGACTGTATTTCATTTCCGTGGCCAAAGTGTAGTTTGGTCACTGCACTTTGACCCTCTATTTATTCTTTGACTGAAGTTCACCAACTTCCACTTTCGGCACTAAAGTTTTGTCACATTACACCCTATACCCTGAGCTATTTCCTTTCTTTGACTGTAGTTCAGAAACATTCACTTTTGGTACCTAGGTTGTGACACTTTGCACCCTGCACCCTTTGAGTTGTTTAGTTGTTTGGTTGTAGCCTCTTCAAATCAATTTTTATACCTTAATAAATAACTATTCTTTCCAAGTACGTTCTTCACCTTAAAAATTCTTCTATAGTTAATACTCAGATTCCTTTCACGAACCACTGACGCCTTGTGCAGCTGGTTTGGTTCACAGACGACTAACTTCGATCCAGGTCTTCGTATTATTGCCTTAAATACATTGTTATGTTTGCAGCAACTTCATTGCTTCGAACACTGAAGTTCAATAAACACTGTAACTTCACTGGAATCTTTTCTGGTACATAGAAAATGTCTCCATTACTACTACAATCTTAAATATTTCATTATTTGTTCTTCACTGACGCTTTAACATATAAATGTACTTCTTTCAGTGAGTATAACTCCAAGACTGCAGTTGTCTTCTTAATCCTTTATCTTTACCATGTCTTCAATTCTTCTAAATTCCTATGCTTTGAACACTGTATATCTTCAATCAATGTCTTTACACTGAAATCTTCTAGTGGCACTTCTATACTGAATCTTCAACACTTCTGAAAACCTTAAAATCTTCAACCATTATTCTTCACTGAGGCATGAACAGATTAATGTACTTCTCTCAATGACCTGTAATAGACTTTAAAACTTCTTCTAATGTCTTGATTCACTGTATCTGCGTTATCTTCATTTCTTCCTGATTTCTGTGTAGGCGTAGTATTATTTATTTTTTTTGTTCTACTGTTGAGTTATCACAATTATTATTCATACAACTTCATAATCTCACCAACAATCTCCCCTTATTTAATTGTTAAACTTAGCAAAAAAATCTCATAGAGAGGATAACTCAACTAACAACTAGAAAAAGTAATCGTCCGGGACTTGTAAATAATGCTATTGGTTTTTCTAGATCAGATTCTGCATTTTCAGATTTTTTATGTAATTGTAATGAAAGATGTTTGTTCTTCTAGCACTGAACTGATATTCATGTAGTATCGTCTTAATTTCTGTCTGTGTTTGAGTTTTCTCTACTTCAAAATCCTTCATAGTTGAACGTAAAGAACTTATCATAAACAGAGCTTCATAAGAATTAAAATTCTTAGGAACGTCTTCAATAAAACATAGAACATAGCTCAAGTAATGTTCTCCCCCTGAGAATGTGATTCTTCTTCTCTATCTTATTCTCCTATTTAGATGATCAATGGAAGTGTCAATTCTTTCTTGTACATCCCACTTGGATGAGGAATCCTCTACTGATAACTCCTTTCAAGTATAGGATACAGTTTCTTGTTTCTCCCAAATTCTGTTGTTTCCCATAAGGATCAGAAGATAAGATTTTATTCTTTTTCTTGTCTAAATTCTCCCCCTAAGGATATTAACTTCTCCCATAAGGATACTAATATAAGACATTCTCCTTTTTCTCCTTTTTCTTTTATATTAAATTTCCCCCTTCATTGAGGAATCCTCCAATGGTCCATGATCTTTCAAATGGCTTTTCTTCCAAAGAAGGTTTTCGTCTATCATTGATTGGGAAAAACATAGTAGCTTTTCTTTTAGAAATAGAAAGTAGTAATGGTAAGTGTTTGGTCTATGGTTTCCTCACTTCTACTACATTTTTTAAGTGTTTACACTTAAGTGTCAAACACTTTGAAGTGTTTCATTCTTTCTCTCCATATCTCTCACTCAAGTGTATCTCTCCCTCATTTTCACTCAAGTGTTTCTCTCTCTCACTTTCATTCTACTTTCCAAATATAACCTTCTGTACTTGCAAGTGAAATCTATCAATTCATTTATATTCTCATCACCTGATTCATCAAAATGAACTGAATCATTATCAAGTGGAGTGTTCTTGATCTATCATGCATAAGCACTGTCTCAGTACTAGACTCAATAGCTTTTGCTAAATCACTGTCTAGTGGAGCCTCACATATTTGAGATGGGTTATCCCAAGATATTATTATCTATTAAAGAATATCTCCTTGTTCTATCAAGGAGTTTCCTCACACCTTCTCTGTAAATGGGGGGTGGACATTTCTTTTCAGGATCTGGAAATGTTCCTTCCAGGAGGGGCGACGTAGTAGACAATGTAATGAATGACAATTTAGAGCCTACGTTTCACTCGTAACCCTGTGACGGAAATTTTGTGTAAAATACCCTACTTGACTCATCCGAAGAATTCTTGTCAAGTAGTTGCCTCTCAAGCCCAAATAAATCTGAACAAGAGATCTCTCTTTCAGGATGCAGAAGATTAACTTCTGTTTGAGGTAGATACCTTGGACAATGTAATGTATGGGTAATTAGAGTTTGCATCTCCTCTGAATGCCTATACCTCTCACTGTGCACACCTTGCAATGTAATCCTAAAATTTATCTGTTTAGGCTTACCATCAGCGTGAGTGCTGGTGGTGTGCTTGACTCATTACAAGATGCTCTGGATGACGAGCGAATTTCAATGGGCTCATCCTGTTGAGAGAATGATTCTAGAGACAATTTTATTGCCTTTTCAGCTCTGCATCCTTTTGAGAAGATGCAGATGATCTTACAGTTACCTCAGTTATATACTACTTTTCTTCTCTGGAGGTAGAGCTGTGGGTGCACTTCCGACTTCATCCTTATTTGCTGCATCAAGTGCAGTTTCTCCCTAATCAACCTCTAACTAACATAAGTTCCTTATATATCCAAGGGTTAATATATGAAAGTGGATGAATTAGTATTTTGTATTATGGCTTGGGTAAGAGATTGATGAGTTTTCAACCTCTTGGCCAACTTCTAAAGTCACTAGGGGCTAAACGAATAAAATCAACAAATAAGATAAATAAATAATCACCTTAACAGTCTAAAACATATTTTTCATCTCAAAGAGAAGGAAAAATATAAGAAATAATAGTAACGGATTGCATTAAAGAACTTTTAATAAAAGAGTTTTATCGGATCTAAAGATTTATCATTTAAGAGCATGATATGAAATTTTCTTTAAGATACTTATCCCATAATAAAACCCAGGAATAGTTATCAGAGAAAAATTTTATCCCTTACGAATTTCTTATAAGGCAAACTTCCAATAATAAAACGCGGGAATTTATACCAAAGAAGAAATTCAACTCTTCTACCAAATTATATCTTAATAAAATGACTTTTTTCCTTTAAAACCTTAGCAATGTATGTTGTGAAAACAGTTTTGTAAAACATCCTTATCAGATAGAGGACAATGATTTTCTGACTCATAATGCAATTATGATTTACATCATTTTTGTCCATCTGATAGTATCCCCATCTTAAAATCCTAAAATAAAAACATGACAATTGGGGTGAATGAATGCTTAACAATACAGTACAAGACCTTCAAAGCAACAACCACTATTTTGGTATTATGAATCAATGTGAAATATACATTGAAACAATTGTTTAAAAACAAATTATTTTACAAGTGATTGGTACCTCAAAGTAAACACAATTTCTCATAATAAAATAGCAGTCACAAAGTTTCTGCCACTCTAAAAGGAAAAATTAAGAGAGAAAAAGTTTTGTAAGATAAAACATTTAAAACTATCTTTCGGGAGAGAATAAAAGATTTTGAGATTGGAGAAAAATTATCCTCAAAAAAAGTTTGATTCACACCCTAGGATTTAGAAATCAAAGTTGGGTTATAAATCAAAAGATTTCCAAAAGAGAAGTTTTGAAATTTTTTTTTGAAGTTTTCTTCTCTAAAACTAATAGAAAAATGAATGTATCTTTGAATAAGACATTTTGAAAAAGAAATAGACAAGAAATTCGTTTTAATACATTCAGTAAAACTCAATCAAAGAAAGAAAACTAAATATACTAATACTAACAGCTTTTTCAGAAACCAAGTTTTACTTCAAATAAAGACTAAGCAAATCCATTAGTATCAATATATCACAATTATTTTGTAATAAAATATTATTCAATTATCACAAAGTAATAAAAGAGAATATTTATACTACGAATAATCATGCTGCAAATTTATTTTAATTTACTTAAATCATGGAACCAATATATCACTGAATTGTTTTATATCATCATAATTTATATAAATTAAATACTTATATTGTACTAAACAATTGCCAATAACATGCATATATATAAATCAAATAGACATGGCAATCATTCAATAGAACAATAAGCATTGAGACATATTTTTATTATTAGTGATTTCAGATAAACAACTTGTATTATCACTAATATTAAAAATATCACAATTAATTGCACGAAAATATTAACAAAATATCATTATTTGATATTTATCAATAATTTTAAAATACAAGAAATTATGCTTCTTATATTTTATCAAATCAAAATTATGAAACTAATAATTATTGAATTGCTTCAATCCATAATTTTAATAAGATAAAATAATTTCGCTAAATACTAAATATTCATATGATTGAATATTAGCATCTAACTTCCTATGATATATCTAATAATTGTCACTCTAGCATATTACAATTATACTCATAACAATTATTATTGATATACGAGCTCGAGAAAATAGTTGAATAGAAATTCACAAGTCCTTTAAATATTGACATTTAATACTTATGATCCTAATTACAAGTCCTCGCAAACAAAATCAAATTTAGAAATATTTCCTAAGTATATAAAATATTGAGAATTTTATACACATAACTTAAAAAATATTTCATCTTCCAATATTAGTGAGTTTTAAAATATGCATTAATTAATTAGAACAAAAATTCTAAATACTATAACTAATATCGAAAGTATCACAATTATTTATAATAAAATATTTAAAAATATCAGAGTAAAATATCAGAACAATTAAGCAAGATATCATTGACTAATATTCATCAAATATTTAACACACAAATAATTATGCTTCTAACTTATGCTAAATAATTTAACTACCACTTATGCATATTACATTGTAAGCATGATAATTAAACTAATAGTAAAAAGTATGAGGTACTGGATTTAAAAATAAATTCATAAGTCCTTTAAATGTGGATAATTTAATACTTGTGAACTCATTTAAGAATTCCTTGTAAATGAGATTTCCAATTAATATGCACATAAATAATATCCCAAGTTCACTAAGCAACTTAGACAAAATGAATTCATTAAGTTGTTTAACAAATATCTACATGTTATTCTACTAAGGACAATCTCGAAAGAAATGATACTTGATGTCCATGCACTTGTTCATTAATTAGTGTAGAGAGTATCCAGCAAAGTTGTTGGAGTTGAAGTGGCTTCCTTGTCTAGAATATTCAACAAGAAATCAATCTCTTCCACGAAATTGACAGCTTCTAGGAATGACTTCCATGTCTTTCTTACAACCTGCATCATCTATATCTATATAGCCAATTAGGTTAAACCTATTGTCTTCAGGGTACCCGATTCTAAAAATTGGCGATCCCCTAAAATATCTAACATTTCATAACTTAGCTATAAGATAAGATTCTCTTTATCCACTTGGAAACTTGCACATAGGCATTTCGAGAATAAAATTCATGGTCTTTATGCACTTGAATAAGTAATGAGCTGATCATACCTCTATAGCTTGTTACTTCAGTTCATATACCTGATTTGCCCTGATCAAGCTTAGTGGTTTATTGGCAAGAAGTTTTGGCAGGTCTAGAATCTTTTAAATTACGCATCTTCAAAAGATCCTTGACTTACTTTAATTGCCATCATTCTTTTTAATTAATTGTAATCCAAAAAGAATTGCAACTCTTCCAACATGCTCATGTTGTACCTACTCTGCATTTACTTAGAAAATATCTATTGCCAAATTTTCAATAGTAGACCCACATATAATATAATCATGGTATACTTGCACTAATATTACATTATGTGTATGTCTTGTATTCTAGATAGATATGTGTGTATAACTACTTTACCAAAATCATTTTCAGGTAATTAGTAGTTAGAGTGTCATACCATGTCCTTGACGTTTTATGTTGGGTTCCGAGGCATAAAACGCAGCGGATTAAACGTAAATATAACAAAAATTTCGGAACCCTAACGCAGGATCATGTATAATCATGGACTGATTATTGTGAAACGGAATCATACCTTTGTTTGGTCTTGACTACTACGAACTCAACGGAGATCCTAGCTTTCACGACTTCTGTTTTCCTCTTGAAAACACCTCTATGGTATCCACACGAGCACCTTCAAGAACGTCTCACGATCTTGATTATGGAACGGATGTACTAGCCTCCTCTAGATGATTTCGAAACTGCCTTTGATGTGCTTGCTACTGCTGCTGCCTCTATAGGGTTTTTTCTTATCAAAACGTTAACCCTTATTAACCCTACATTATCTATTTATAATGGTTGGTTAATAGGCCCACAATAGCAACCCATAACAGCAAAGCCTAACCCATGTAGGTTTAGGATTAAATAATAAAACCGAATTTTATTATTTAATTAATAACTAAGTCACACTTAATTATTAATGGCAGAATTCAAATTCGAATTTATATTATTTCAATTAATTAAGTCTCACCTAATTAATATAATAAAATTCAAATAATCATCAATTAATTTAAATCTATAATTTAAATTAATTATTCCTTAAAGTATTCTATGTGTGTGACCCTATAGGCTATTATTTAATTAGCAATAATTTTATTCTCCAATAAAATTATAAACAATGAGCGGTATCTAGTAATACATCATTGCTACCCAATTAAATAATAATTAAATCGTGATTCGATAAAACTTTTCGTGATTAATGTTTCCGTGTAATATAATCCCTTTAACCATATATATTATAGATTAAACTCGAGGCATGTATTTAGTCATCCTCTTCAACATTTAATCCGGGTTTACTTGATCCATGAGTAGACTATGAAAACAAATCATTATTTGAGCACGACCATACATTTTATAGTCTCACTCAATCAAGAGGCCAATAATATCTCTCCTAATTATAGGAGGGTTAAATCCTTTATCTATCATTCATATTTCTCATACAACTCATGATATACCCGATGTCCACTTTTATCATTACCCGGTCAAAGGTAACTTTTAATGTAGTCAAAGTATATTAATCCTCGTATAGAAATATAATGATCTCAAGTCAGAGGATCATTACACCATTATCACTGTGAGTCTTTCTTATGACTTTATTAAACATGAAGAATCTCATTGTGGGTCTGTCCAGTACCATGTACTCCTGCATGTACCTATGTGTTGACTTTAGTATCCCCATACTTATAACCAATGAGATGTGGTTATCTGTCAAACAACATACTAGTCTATTTATGTATTATTATTGTCCTATAATAATAATACTCGACTAGGGACATTTAAGAATATGATATATTATATAATCTCAAGTTCAAGTCATTTACTAAATTATACAATGTGTATCATGATTCTAAGGACATTTATTATGCTAACAAATATATCGCAGTAATTAAAGTTATAATAAATACGTTTATTGAATAATCAAATGACATAAATGTTTATCAAAAAAAACATTGTATTGCCTCTAGGGCACCTACACCAACAATCTCCCACTTGCACTAGAGCCAATCACCCATGTATCTAATACCCATGGAACTAGTGTGACCGTCGTGCTTCGTCTGCGATAAGCCTTTAGTCAGTGGGTCTGCAATGTTATCATTTGTGTGCACTTTGAATATGTGTATGTCACCCCTTTCATTAATCTCTCGAATGAGGTGATATCTCCTGAGTATATGTTTGGTTCGGGAGTGAGCTCTAGGTTCTTTAGTCTGTGCAATGGCTCCATTATTATCGTAGTATAGATCAATGGGATCTGCGATTGATGGAACCACTCCCAAATTAGTAATGAATTTTCGAATCCAAACAGCTTCCTTAGCCGCTTCACAAGCTGCAATGTACTCAGCCTCCATTGTAAAATCAGCTACTGTTTCTTGCTTTGAACTTTTCCAGCTTACAGCACCTCCGTTTAGACAAAACACAAAACCAGACTGTGATACAGTATCATCCCTGTCTGTTTGGAAACTTGCATCGGTGTAACCTTTTACAACCAGTTTCTCCTCTCCTCCATACACCAAGAATGAATCTTTAGTCCTTTTCAAGTACTTTAGAATATTCTTAACAGCCGTCCAGTGACCTTCACCTAGATTAGATTGGTATCTGCTCGTCATGCTTAAAGCATACGAAACATCTGGGCGAGTACATACCATCGCATACATGATGGATCCAATTGCTGAGGCATATGGAACCTTACTCATGCGGTCCTTGTCATCCAATGATTTCGGACACTGATCTTTAGAGATCGTTATCCCTTGAGACACGGGGACATATCCCCTTTTTGCATTTTGCATACCAAAACGATGCAAAACCTTATCGATGTATGTACTCTGACTTAGACCGATCATCCTACTAGATCTATCCCTATAGATCCTCATTCCTAGAATGTAGGATGCTTCACCTAAGTCTTTCATAGAGAAGTTGCTCCCTAACCAAATCTTAACAGCCTTGAGAGAAGGTATGTCATTCCCCATTAGTAGTATGTCATCAACATACAGTACTATGAATGCCACATGGCTCCCACTAACCTTCTTGTAAACACAAGGTTCATCTTCGTTTTGAACAAAGCCATACTCTTTGACTGTTTCATCAAAACGGATGTTCCATCTCCTAGAGGCTTGCTTCAATCCATAAATGGATCGACGTAATTTACATACTTTGCTAACATTCCTTGGATCGACAAAACCTTCAGGTTGTGTCATGTACACATCCACATCCTCTTCAAGGCTTCCATTAAGGAAGGCTGTTTTGACATCCATTTGCCAGATTTCATAATCATGGAATGCTGCAATAGCAAGCAAAATCCTTATGGGCTTGACCATAGCCACTGGTGAGAGAGTTTCATCATAGTCAATACCATGAATTTGTTTGAAACCTTTTGCAACCAGCCTTGCTTTATAGGTCTGAACATTTCCATCCATGTCAGTTTTCTTCTTAAAAACCCATTTGCACCCTATGGGTTTTACCCCTTCAGGTGGATCAACCAATGTCCATACTCGGTTTTCGTACATGGAATCCATCTCGGATTTCATGGCTTCTAGCCATCTCTTAGATTCTGGACTGTTCATAGCATCTTGGTATATGAGAGGCTCATCTTCGTCTATGAGCATCAAATCACCACATTGTGTCAAAAGAAATCCATATCTCTCTGGCTCATGGCGAATTCTACCAGTTCTACGAACAACCTGTGTTTGTTGAGCATTATCATTATCCTGCTCATGTTCCACTTCAGGTTCAATGCTATTTTGTGGTTCTCGATCTTCATCGAGGTCTATAGTTCTCCCACTGTTTCTTTTGGAAACAAAATATCTTTCCATGAAAACAGCATCTCGAGCAATAAACACTTTCTGCTCAGAAGGACTATAAAAATAATACGCCTTTGTTTCTTTAGGGTATCCCACAAAATTGCACTCTTCAGATTTAGGTCCAAGCTTGTCAGATACTTGACGTTTCACAAACGCCTTGCATCCCTAAACTTTCATAAAGCTCATGCCTGACCGTTTCTTCTCCCATATCTCATATGGAGTCTTTTGAACCTTCTTAGTAGGAACACGGTTAAGTGTGAAAGCCGTTGTTTCTAGAGCATAACCCCATAAACTAATTGGAAGATCTGCACGACTCATCATCGATCGTACCATGTCCAACAAGGTGCGATTTCTCCTCTCTGAAACTCCATTCCATTGAGGTGAACCTGGCGGAGTGAGTTGTGATACAATACCACACTCCTTTAAATAATCTTTAAATTCATTGCTCAAGTATTCTCCTCCACGATCAGATCGTAAGATTTTAATACTTGCACCTCCGCCAATTTGCTTTTCTACTTCAGCCTTGTATTCTTTGAACTTTTCAAAAGAATCGGATTTATTCTTCATAAGATATACATACCCATATCTACTGAAATCATCAGTAAATGTTATGAAGTAGTAGTAGCCTCCTCTAGCCATCACACGCATTGGGCCACATACATCACTATGTATTAACTCCAGACGTTCAGTGGCCCTTTGACCCTTACCAGTGAAAGGGGCTTTAGTCATTTTACCAAGCAAACAAGATTCGCATTCTTGGTATGATTCAAAATCAAACTTATCCAAGTATCCATCCTTATGTAATTTGGATATGCGTTTCTCATTTATATGGCCTAGACGACAATGCCAGAGGTATGTTTAATTTGAGTCATTAACTTTAAGTCGTTTGTTTTCTATATTACAGACAGGATTATCTAAGTCAAGAACATATAAACCATTAAACAAACGCGCAACACCATAGGTTAAATCATTCAAAGCAAAAGAGCAACTGTTGTCCTTTATCGTAAACGAAAAACCTTTCTTGTCCAAACAAGAAACAGAAATAATGTTTCTGCGAATCGCAGGCACGTAATAACAATTATCCAGTTCTAAAACTAGCCCAGAGGGCAAAGATAAATAATATGTTCCTACAGCTAAAGCAGCAACTCTTGCTCCGTTGCCAACTCGTAGGTCCATTTCTCCTTTAGCCAATGTCCTACTTCTCTGCATTTCCTGCACATTTATACAAATGTGAGAAGCACATCCGGTATCCAATACCCAAGATGTAGAAATAGACAGATTGACTTCTATAACATATATACCTGAATTAGAAGCTTGCTCAGCCCTCTTCTTCTTCAGATCCTCCAAGTAAACTGAACAGTTTCTCTTCCAGTGACCAGTTTTCTTACAGTAGTGACATTCACCCTTAGCGACCCCATATTTAGGCTTTAAAGCCTGTTTAGGACCTGACTTTGGCTTGGGTGTAGAATCAGAACCTGTCTTCTTCTTACCCTTCCACTTGCCTTTCCCTTTGGCCTTACCTTTATTGCCCACCATCAGTATGGGAGCAGGTTCAGCCGTCTTCATGTTGGTCTCATATGTTCTCAACATAGCCAACAATTCAGTAGGTGTTTTGTCAAATTCATTCATATTGTAGTTCATAACAAACTGAGTGAATTTGTTGTTCAAAGAATTCAAGATTAGGTCAATACCAGTTTCCGGACCAATCGGGAAACCCAAAGTATCAAGATACTCAATGTAACCAATCATCTTCAGAACATGTGGGCCAACTGGTTCACTTGCCCCTTGTTTGCAAATTAAAGAGTGACTTACTCGTGTTGAACCTTTCTTGACGAGTTTGGCTTGCAAACATGCTTTGCAAGTGCTCATAGATAGTATATGCATCCATATGCACATGTTGTCTTTGAAGCTCAGCACTCATAGTTGCCAACATAAGACATGCAACATCAGTTGCATCATTCTCATCCTTTGTATGGGCCGCTCGTTCCTCAACAGTAGCGCCCTCAGGAAGGGGACCTGCCGGAGGAATATCAATGACATGAAGCTTGCGCTCCTGCCTGAGGACAATCCTCAAATTCCTCTGCCATTCTAGGAAGTTGTTTCCTCCTGTCAGCTTATCCTTCTCAAGGACAGATCGTACGGATAGTGTGTTTGTGTTGTTTGTCATTATTTGGTATCTACAATGATAAAAGCACAAAATTAAACATTAGATTGTCTGAGTTATTTATTATGTTCAAATGATTATGATACATTCATAATATATCTCCCACTATTTTTATCAAATTAATAGCCCTTACTATTAATTTGGAAAGTATATCCCATAATTCTTTCTAGTGAGCCAAGATCCATATTTCGTCATGTCTTAAGTCAACCACTAGAAGTCCTTAAGAATGATTATTTAGGTAGACAACATTTGTCAATTATATCATATATAATTCTTGGATAGTTTGGTGAGCAACGATTGATCTTATCTATCTAATAGATTTTTAACCAAACTCTATGCTTCTAAGTTCATAATGGTTGAATATAACCGTTTACTTTCACCTTATTATGACGACTCAGTTAAGTTTGACCCAATGATACAACGGCCGAATATAACCGTTTATATTCGTCGCATCTCACCACGATAGATAGGAGTCCCCTGCCACTGACAGTCTTTCCCCTAATCGATCTAGGATTCGATGAGTGTTCATTCATTGGAAAGCATCCGATTAAAACTTAATATTTTGTTAAGGGGTTTAGAAAATTTACGACGATCATGATCACATCATGAAGAGATCCTCAATTTTTCCTTGAACTAAATATTTCAAATTGACATCTTAAATTGTTCATTTCCCAGGTAGATGGAGGATACCAGTGGTCACACTTAAAACCCATCAGCCTTACGAATACGCATATCCGTTTTTGTCAGAAAATCCCAATTATAGACATCAAAATCCATATTCAATTCCGTGTTTTAAAAATCCATATTTCATAAACACAAGAATCTCATGATCGTTTGTTAATTTTAAAATCTTAAATCGTTACAGATTTTATCTTGTTTAGCATGGCAAGCATGGCATGGGTGACGTATCTAATACATGCATACATCATTAATCTAATTAAAGCATGCATCTTCTACTCTACACATACATTCATACATCAATATGTAAAGTGTAGTATGTAAACGTGCTTGGTTATGGCCCCTTTCCTATGTGATCCTTTCGAGCTAATGAAAGGATCAAAGTCAATCTATGGTGGTGAAATATAAATACAATTACATGTCTTCATTCTTCTTGTATCCATGGGTGCTTGCTCCTCTTCTTGGATCATCCTTCAATCTTCAAGTACATTACATGGAATAATTGAATACAACCTATACTAATGTACTTACATAAGAAAACTCGAGTTACATTCGAGGTTAAACAATTAAAAGAATGAAGAAAACGACATGCAAGTCGTATTTATAAAACCAAAACCAAAACCATTAATCTAGGGGTCTAAGGGCCATAACCAGCACCATGCTCAAGTACACAAAATAATATAAATTCGAATTTGAATTCTGCCATTAATAATTAAGTGTGACTTAGTTATTAATTAAATAATAAAATTCGGTTTTATTATTTAATCCTAAACCTACATGGGTTAGGCTTTGCTGTTATGGGTTGCTATTATGGGCCTATTAACCAACCATTATAAATAGATAATGTAGGGTTAATAAGGGTTAACGTTTTTGATAAGAAAAACCCTATAAAGGCAGCAGCAGCAGCAAGCACATCAAAAGCAGTTTCAAAATCATCTAGAGGAGGCTAGTACATCCGTTCCATAATCGAGATCGTGAGACGTTCTTGAAGGTGCTCGTGTGGATACCATAGAGGTGTTTTCAAGAGGAAGACACAAGTCGTGAAAGCTAGGATCTCCGTTGAGTTCGTAGTAGTCAAGACCAAACAAAGGTATGATTCCGTTTCACAATAATCAGTCCATGATTATACATGATCCTGCGTTAGGGTTCCGAAATTTTTCGTTATATTTACGTTTAATCCGCTGCGTTTTATGCCTCGGAACCCAACAGCTTCCACTGATGACAATTCCAAAAATCATTGGTTAGCCAAATCCCTTGTACATCCTTTGTTGTCATCTCCAAAGGTTACCATTGGATAGACTTTATCAACCAACTGTGATATTAGAGCTTTAATCTTAATCATATGCCTCGAACAATAAATGTCACGAAGTCACATAACTTTTGCCTTTTGTTACACACTTTGCAATCACAAATGATTAAGCTTCTTGGTACTCAACTTTAATTGAGTCCAGATGGGTTAGAGATATTACTTTCAATAGTTGTAACAACAGTTTCAATATGCATATTAGAAAATTTAGTACTATCTACTTTAATCATTCTACATAAGTGTAACAGATGTAAAACAGATTTATAGATATTTAAAAAATTTCTAAAAGCAAATGGATAGAATAATTAACAAATTAATTACTAATTATGTCTAATCCATTTCTGTTGTTGTCTAACATTTTTAATAATCTCTAATTACCTAAGTCAGTTTTAGATTAATCATTGAATCAACAAGTGTTACTGACTACTTAGATAATTCTACCATCTTTTAGTATTCTACTCCTTAACAAGCAATACATGAAATGATAAGACATTTAAGTGCAACTATGTGAGTGGGAGCAAATTATATGAAAATAAGCACATAAACAATTCAAGAATATGCAGAATATTTGAATGAAACATTATGAGCAATATTAAATTCCACATACACTTAACAAGTCATTTATCACAATAAGAACAAATATAAAATATATGATCTATGACCTGTTTACCTATTAGCAATTTTCACAACATTAGCAGAAGTATTAAATCATAGAAGATTTAAATCAAGTTCCAGCAAATGTTCAGGGATACACATAACCGTCTAGAATACCTTATCTAATTCTAGATATTCATTTTACTGCATATAAAATGAAGTATGAAATGTACTTATTTAAACTCATGAATCCTAGCATGCAATCTTATTCTTAGCAATCAATTAAGCATTTAAGTCATAAAATGCTAAAATGTTAACATGATGACACGAATATAATACATTTCAAAACTTAATAATCATACAGTTCTGAATTAGATAAACGTATACTAGTTAGAATGTGTACCTGTGAAGTGCTTAGTGATTCATCTCTAGTATTGGTCATTGATGCCAGATATCCATTTAGTTCATCACTGTCACTGATAGAATCAACCTTGCATTTAACTTCATCAATAAATGCTTTCCCTTGCTGCATCCTCACTAATGCCTGAGATTCATGTTTCAACCCAACACAGTGTCTGTCATCATTTGCTTGTACAAGCTTCTTCAAATTGTGTAGCAAACCCCTAATCTTGTCTTTCTATTTTAAACCATCCCTGTTTTGTAACCTCTTCTTGAATTGATCTTGAAAATCTCCTCCATGAAATCTATATGTAAGTACCTTAGATTAAGAATTGGGATTCCGTCTGAATCTGATGTCACTGAACTTCCTGTTGCCCTGTAGGCTTGACTTGCAGTCCAGTTCTCAAGATATTCCAAAGTGTCAAACTCACATAAAACACCTTGACCACTACCTCGAGCTACTACATCTTCAATTCAGCTTCTAGGATCATTTCGTTTTGTTCAGAGGTACTCAACCTTGACTTCATCAAATTTGGTTTCTGGGTCACAAATACAGTGGATATGCTAACAACCTGCTTTACCAAATATTAACTTCTTCAGCTCTTTTTCTAGTTCATAGGCATTCAACACGTAAAATTTTTCTACAGACAATGTGGTTGTATCCTTATATCCCTGTTGGCTATAATCCTGTGTTCTAGATGATCTGCAGTGTTAGCATGAACTTCCTACAATCTCTCTGTAGAATAATCTTTAAGGTTTGTACTGAGATTCCAGGTAGTCCAGTCTGTTCTCTTTCACTACTTTAACCCCTAAGATTTTTCATCAAAAAATACACCTCAAATTAACCAAAACCCGTACCCAAATAATTTCTTCTTTTAAAGCTTCCAAAATATTAGTGGGATCCTATGGAGTAAACCTCTGAAGAAATTAATACCACTTCTTCTTCAGCTTGTTGCAGAATTAACCTCGTCGGATAATCTTCAATCAATTTTAGTTGTCTTCAATACCCGGAAAAATCTTCAACTACAAACCTCTTGAGCACCCTCAAATTAATATTTAAGAAAAATTTAAATTTAAAGAATTTTTAATTTTCTTAGAAAATAATTTAATCAAAAATAAAAATATACAACAAATTAATTTTCAAGAATTTTGAATTTTCTTAAAAATTAAAAAAATTCTTTCAAATCTTTTGCGGATAAATAATTTAGAGTTCAGTTAGTGGGTTCGAATTCATGAGGTGAATAGTGTTTAAGAGGCTGGCTTACTAATTTTTTGTATTTATGAATAAACATTAAAGTTCTAGAAAATTAGCAAGTAAATTATGGAGACAAGTTTTGGGGAATATATCTTTCGTATATAAACCCAGAGGGGTGCTATACCTAGTTAAAAATAGAACTGGTTTCCAAAGAATAAATTAGTTCTTTGTTACTAACACAAAAATATAAGACTCAGTTCTTATACAAATATATCTAGGTTAGTACAAAGAAAAACTGAGTCTGTAGGGAGTGATATCTGGGAGCCTTGAGCATTTTAAAGAACCGGGTCCTAATATCTGACCGGGAGCAAGGTATGAGTGTGTATAAATTTATGTCTTCTTGCTCCGGCCATGGCGGTAGCTCTCTACATTTTATTTGTGTTGAAGAAGACGACTCTTGAATGAATGGCTTTTTCTTTTTATCTGTGTAGACTTTAAATCAATAAAAGTTGGATCCTGTAATTTGATTGACTGAGGGTTAAGTGGGGTCAAGTAATATTTTGTTATGACATAAATCTTTGTTGCTCCTGGTACTGTGTTGGCCTTGTAGTGGCTCCACAAACTTGCTCAAGCTGCTTTGAAATTTTGTTGTGCCCATTAATTATTTTTGTTGCGCCTGTTGAGGTTTTGTTGCGCCTACTACTGGATTTTCTTTGTAGTGGCGCAACAAACCACTTAACATATTCCAAATTGCTCCATGGCATTATGTTGCGCCTGTATTTCATTTCCATGGTCAAAGTGTAGTTTCGTCACTGCACTTTGACCCTCTATTTTTCTTTGACTGAAGTTGACCAATTTCCACTTTATGCACTAAAGTCTTGTCACATTACACCCTGTACCTTGAGCTATTTCCGTTCTTCGACTGTAGTTCAGAAAGTTTCACTTTATGCACTAAAGTCTTGTCACATTGCACCCTGTACCCTTTGAGCTATTTAGCTGTTGGCTGTAGCCTCTACAAATCACTTTTCGTACTTTAATAAATAACCGTTTTTTCCAAGTCGTTCTTCAACTTAACAATTCTTCTATAGTTAATACTCATATTCTTTTCACGAACCGCTGATGCCTAATGCAACTGGTCTGGTTCACAGACGACTAACTTCAATCGAGGTCTTCGTATTATTGCCTTAAGTACATTGTTATGTTTGCAGCAACTTCACTGCTTCGAACTCTGAATGTCAATAAAACTATAACTTTACTGGAATCTTTTTTGGTACTTAGACAACGTCTCCATTACTACTACAATCTTGAATACTTCATTATTTATTCTTCATTGACGCTTGAACATATAAATGAACTTCTTTCAGTGAGTATAACTCCAAGACTACAATTGTCTTCTTAATCCTTTGTCTTTACCATGTCTTCAATTCTTCAAGATTCCTATGCTTCGAACACTGTCTATCTTCAATCAATGCCTTTACACTGAAATCTTCTAGTGGCACTTATATACTGAATCTTCAACACTTCTAAAAACCTGAAAGTCTTCAACCATTATTCTTCATCGAGGCATGAACATATTAATGTACTTCTCTCAATGACATATAATAGACTTCAAAACTTGTTCTAATGTCTTGATTCATTGTATCTGCCTTGTCTTCATTTCTTCCTGATTTCTGTGTAGGTCTAGTACTATTTATTTGTCATGTTCTAGTGTTGAGTTATTACGATTACTATTCATACAGTTTCGTAATCTCACCAACATGGAGGAAATCCTGAAGCAGACCCAGGCTGAAATAGTTGAACTCCGGGCTGACAAAATGCTATTATCGACAAATATTTGGCCTCAGAGGAATACCAGGACTTGATCCTTCAGCACGACGACCTCCTCTTTCCTACCAACTACACAATCAAGTGGAACGAGGCGCTGAAGGCGATGCTGGAGAAACATCCGGGTCTGTTCGAACCTATAGTGGACTTCCAAAGTCCTCAGTCAGCCGAAGCTCTAAAGCGGTTGATTGAGACTCAAGAAGAGGAAACCGAGGGGGACAGCAGTCCTGATGTGAGGCATAAAAGGGCTCACAAGCCTAGCCTTACTCATTCCCCTCAGCAAGATGTTCCCGAGACGAATCCCCAAAAACCAATGGAGGAAAGTTCTTCAGAAGAAAAATCAAGTGAAGATGGAGAAGATTCGTCTTCGTCTAGCGGGGATGAGTCTTCAGAAGAGAAGGAACCGTCCAAGTAGTGAGGTTTTTATTTCTGTTATTTATCTTATTTATGTTGGCCCTTGTGACTTGTAAAAACGTTTGGCCTTCGGGCTTTATCTATGTAATCATATTTTTTTCACATTTTTGTCTTGTCACTTTTTGCCTTTGTTTTGCTTATTTTTCGTGTTTAACTTGAACATAAACAACAAATACTTGCGAGGCTTATAAAATACTTAGTGAAAATGACTAACGTTATATAAGGATAACATAAAACATTTCTTGAAACTTATCAAGTTTTCAAATGTAACTTAGTATTTAAAACATGTCATGCCTTCGAGGCTAATAAACCGATACTTAAACATTTTTGAAAATCAAAATCAAAAACTTAAACATAATAAATTCTTAAGTTGGTTGCATTTCAGCTTCTTGGGATTTCAATCCTTTCAAGGGTTTGGAGCTTGTACGCGCCCTACCCTGTGACTTCTTTCACCTGGTATGGTCCTTCCTAGTTTAGAGCTAACTTGCCCTTTGGACCAGCTCCAGATGCCTTGATCTTTCACAGGACTAAGTCTCCTTTACGGAAGGACCTTTCCTTCACTCTAAGGTTGTAGTAGAATGAAGATTTCTTCTAGTTTTCCACTATTATAGCGTTGGCTTTTTCACGCAGCTCATCTATCAGGTCTAGAGCCAACTTCATGCCTTCCTCGTTGGTGTCAATCTAAAACTCCTGCACTCTTGGTGACGTCTGAGTAATTTTGATGGGCACCACTGCCTTAGCCCCGTAGGCTTGTTGGAAAGGTATAGCCCCTGTTGAAGTTCTACAAGTAGTTCTGTATCCCCATAAGATTGGAAGCAATTCTTCAACCCAAGTCCCTTGGGAGTGTTCAATCCTC
Source organism: Oenanthe sinensis (assembly GCA_028671895.1). Lineage (NCBI taxonomy): Eukaryota > Viridiplantae > Streptophyta > Magnoliopsida > Apiales > Apiaceae > Oenanthe > Oenanthe sinensis. The sequence goes on from CM053806.1 coordinate 29,057,805, forward strand.
TTCTTAAGTCCATCCTGGATAATTCTTTTGGCCACTTCAGCTTGTCCATTTGACTTTGGATGAGTTACTGAGGTGAAGCGTAGTCCGATGTTGTAGTTCCCATAATACTTTATGAAGTCCTTGTTATTAAACTGAGCTCTATTATCCGTCACCAGGATTCGGGGTAACCCATATCTGCATATAACATTCTCTAGAAGAATTGAGTCACATTCTTGGTATCAATCTTGTCCAAGGGTTTCGCTTTTATCCACTTAGTGAAGTAGTCGATGGCGATAATGAAAAACTTCCTCTGTGCACTGGCCATAGGAAAGGGGCCTAAGATATCCATTCTCCACATGGCAAAGGGGAGTAGAGAGTTGTTAGTCCCAAATATCGTAGAAGGGGGGTTGAATATGATATTGTCCAATTTTAACTCTAATTCGTGGAATGGTTCTTTATGGACTTTATACAGTTCGAACAGTTATATAATCAAACAGGTGATAAGCAATAACACAACAGTTCGGGGAATATATCTTTTGATTTATATAAACCCTGAGGTGCTCCACAAATCTAATCCGTAGATTAGTTACAATGATCCACTAGTCAGTTACATTTATAAGCTTTAATAAGAACAATCAAAGTAACAACAACTGATTACAAACTTAATGGCTTCTGTGTTTACTTCTCTTGAATGCTCTCTGTGTTTCTCTCTTCAATGCTCTCTGTATTTCTCTATCTGTAAACTGAAAGAATGAATAACAAAGACGATGCTTTGCTTCCTTTTTGTGTAGACGTTTTGAACTAAGGATATGTGGCTCTTTTAGGACCAAGTAAACTAGTTGCTTCTTCACTTCTGTTTTTCCTTAAATATCGAGAACAATTTACTAAGTAATTGTTTAACCCTCGATGAGTCTGTAGAATAAGTATCGGAGGATTAAAACAATTACTGAAATAAACTCAATTATTCCAAGCTTTAGTAACCATCGCGAAGTGGGGTCTTTGCTTTTGTTTCCTTTTCCGATAGTTAATAACTATCGGCTAATAGGACAAAATAAGCCCTTGAATTATTCACCATTTCTTTTCTTTCACCCGATGGTTGTTAACCATCTGTGAATAAGAAAAAATAGCTTTATTAACCATTGGTGAATAAGACGAAATAGCTTGCCTAGGTTGACTTCTGGATACAGCTTATGTAGTCTTCTTTCCTTAGCCAGTTTCAAACCTGATAAGCCCTTAATATATTTTCTTCCACTACAACCAAGTCTAATAAAAAAATCCTTGATTATTCGAACTTGATTTATTCTGAGCTTCATCATATACCACTTTACTTGTTACCCATTTCAGAAAATAGTCAATTCTTCTCATCCATAGATGCAATTCTCAATCTCTTTTATGCTGACATTTGGGGCAACTGGTCTGGTTCACAAATGACTAACACGATCTTGATCTTCACATCTTCTTTACAATACAATTGACTTTGTTCCTTGTTGATTAGAAGTGCTTCAAAACTTCACTGGAATCTTCTATTTTCGCTGTAGTAAAACCTTCTTCATCTTCAGAACCTTTGAACCACTTCAACTTTATTCTTCACTGAGGCTTGAACATGTTAATGAACTTCTTTCAGTGATCTTCAATGTCTTCAAAGCTTTCTCTAATAATTTGGTCTTTCGTATTCAACTTATAAACGATTCGCAATCGATTCTGAGCTTCATTTTAATATAAGTTACTGACTTGTTGTGTTGAGTTAGTTACCTCGGTTACATGTTACTTTAACGTTACATTTTGCTTTACAAGAGTTAATGGATGTCAGCATCTCAGGAGCTGCCTAAGGATGGGTACAAACTTTTGGCAGCGATCACATTTCTTAACATAAGCTTTAGCATCTATGAGTATCTTAGGCCAATAGAATCCCAGTCTTATGACTTTATGAGCATGAGCCCTGCCTCCAAGGTGTTGGCCACATATAACTTCATCAACTTCCCTTAGGGAAGCCAGCCTCGTAGGGTCTTAGACACTTTAAGTAGGGTATCACGTGTGATTTCTTTTAAAGTATTCCCTCTATGAGGGTATACTTCAAGGCTCTTACCGATAACTTGCGTGCCTCCATGGGGTCAGCTAGTGTCTTTCCCGTTTCTAAGTAGAGCTTGATGGGATCCATCCAACATGCTCCCAGCCCAATCGGGGCTACTAGTTTAGCGTTAATGCTTGGGGTCTTCAAGACTTGGAAATAAACACTTCTAGAACAACTCCCACTCTCTGATGATGCAAACTTAGATAAGGCATCAGCCTTCACATTCTCTTCTCCCAGAATATATTCAAAGTAACATTCTTAAAATTATATAGCTTAAGCTTTAACAATTCTCAAATATTTTGCCATAGTCTCTTCTCTGGCCTCAAACTCCCCATTTACTTGAGAGATTACTAGCCTCGAATCGCCACATACTTTCAACTTGTTCACCCTCAAGGTTCTGGCCAGACCAAGTCCAGTTATCAAAGCTTCATATTCTGCTTCATTATTTGTAGTGGAGAAATCCAACTTGATTGTATACACGACAACAAATCCATCAGGGCTTTGCAAAACCAAGCCAGCTCTGCTAATGCTCGTTTTTGAAGCTCCGTTAAAAAAAAAGTAGCCAGTATTCTGTGAATTCTTCCTCTTATTCCTTCTTCTTTCCAGTTTCTTTATCCTCTTCCTATCCCTCGACTTCTTGGTCGGGAATGGTACATTCAACCACGAAGTCAGCTAGAGCTTGAGCTTTGATCACCGTTCTTAGCTTGTACTTGATTTTGAACTCTCCTAGCTCGATAACGCATTTGATCAGCCTTTCACTGGCCTTGGGGCTGTGCAATATGTTTTTCAAGGGCTGGTCTGTCAAGTCTTCAATAACATGTGCCTGGAAGTACGAGCGTAGCTTCCTTGAAGCCATTATCAATGCTAAGGCAAACTTCTCAACCGTTTAGTAGTTCAGCTCTTCTCCATGTAGAATCTTGCTAACATAGTAAATGGGTGTTTCTGAACCTTTACTTCCTCTTTCACAAGAACGACGCTCAAGGTTGAACCATAGATAATAAGGTATATGTATAGCACTTCTTCAGGTTTCAGTTTGGCAAGTAAGGGTGGCTCAACCACATATTTCTTCAGCTCTTCAAAAGCTTCTTGACTGTCGTCATTCTATTCAAAGTTTTTGACCTTCTTGAGGGCCTTGAAGAATGGTAGGCATTTTTCTCCTGACTTGGATATGAAGCGCCCCAGGGCTGCTACCCTTCCTATGAGATTTTGGACATCTTTTACTAATTTGAGGGGCACCATGTGCAAGATTACTTGAATTTTATCGGGATTGGCCTCAATGCCTCTTTTGGAGACCATCAAGCCTAGAAATTTTCCAGAACCTACACCAAAGGCACACTTGGCCGGGTTTAACATCATCTTGTGGGTTCTCAGAACTTCAAATTCATCCTTCAAGTGCTCAAGATGATCGGCCTTTGATACATGGCTCCTGCATTCTTAAGTCCAAAAGCCATAACCAGATAATAAAAAACACCAAAGTCAGTGATGAATGATACCTTAGGGATGTCATCGGGGTGCATTTTGATCTAGTTGTTGCCACTAAATCCATCCATGAAGCTAAGCATCTCATGCCCAACTATGGCATCTATCTACGTGTCTATCCTTGGCAATGGAAAATAGTCTATAAGACAGGCATCATTCAAATCTGTGAAGTCCACGCAAATTCTCCACTTCCCATTGCTCTTCCTGATCATCACAGGGTTAGCCAGCCATTCAGGAAATTGAATTTCTTCAATAAATATGGCTTCCAACAATTTCTCTACTTCCTGCTTGATGGCCTCCTATCTTTTAGAAGCAAGTCTTCTTTTCTTCTACTTGACTGCTGTCCTTCCAGGATTCATATTCAATTGATGCGTTATAAGCTCGGGGTCTATCCATGGCATGTCGGCTGTTGTCCAAGCAAAAACATCCCTATTATCTAGCAAGAATTGAACCAGCTATTCTTTTAGGTCCTTGGGGAGTGAAGTCCCCACATACGTCACCTTCTCATGATTTAGAAGATCCAAAGGAGCAGGCTCCAAGTCTTCTGCGGGCTTACCCCTCATTTTTTCTCGATCCCTGACATCCATGTGTTCGATAGGTTGAACCTGCCCCTAGTGCCACTAGGCTTTAAGGCGGTCACATAACAGCTCCTAGCCATTTTTTGATCTCCTTTCTCTTTTCCCACTCCATTCCTATTCAGGAATTTGAGCTTCAAATGGTATGTAGATGCTATCGCCTTGAAGGAATGCAGTCCAGTCCTGCCAAGGATCACATTATGGGTGGTGCTTGCCTTGATAACGAGGAAATTCAGCATTTGAGTAGACTGTCGAGGTTCTTCGTCCATTGTGATAGGTAGTTGTAAAATTCCCTCTATCCGAAATTCCACTCCATTGAAACCATAGATAGGCATGTTGGAGGGGGTCAGTTGTGAATCGTTTACCCCATTTTTACAAAGGCTTCATAAAATAGGATGTCTATGGATGATCCACTGTCTACTAAGACTCTTTTCATCGGAGAGTTTTCTATGACATGGGTGATTACCAAGGGATCATCGTGGGGGAACCTTACCCCTTCTAAGTCAGAATCATAAAACGACAAAGAGACCTCAGTCATTGCTCTCTTAGGAGGTTCTCCTACGATACTCATTACCTCTCGGGAATAAGCTTTCCTGGAGTTTCAGGAGTTACCTGCTGCGGTTGGTCCTCCTGATATTACATTGATCACAGACCCTCAGGGCAGATTGTTTCTATCTTTGGGGTCGGAGTCCCTTCATTTGTCTTTGTGACTCTTGTCATGTCTAGCACCCTTCTTGGTATACTTTTCCAACTTTCCTCTTCTAATCAGAAACTCTATCATATCTTTTAACTAACGGCAGTCATCAGTGTCGTGTTCCACATCCCTATAGAAGCGACAGTACGCATTCTTATTTCTCTTTTCAGGAACTGTCCTTAATGGCTTCGGCCATCGAAGTGAAGGATTTCGAGGCACAAATGTAATGGAAAAATGCGAAAAATAAATACAAAACGTAATATAAGTCGAAACCCTCCGCAGGATCCATGCAAAAACAAAAGATTTAATTCGGAGATTAAAAAACAATACCTTAAAAAGCTTTAACAGTTCATCAATGGAAGATTAATGGAGGTCAAAAACTTGTTTAATCACCACGTATCCCGCCCACGCGATCTACGCTCTACGGTATCCACACGAATACTTTTCATGAAGTATTGATGTGTACTAGCACCCGAAAACTGCTTCTCTCTCTTTCTCTTCCTCTTTTCTCAAAAGAGCTAGGATTTTAGAAAAATATGTGTCAATCATTAAATCAGCCCATAAAGAGATTATATAGAGAGAGGAATAAGTTTTCTAATTATAATCTAATTATAATTAATACTAATCCAAAATTCTAAATTATTTAATTAAGTCTCACTTAATTAATTAATTACTAATTTTAGTATTAGTTAATTAATTCATTTATTCTATTTATATAATTAATTAATTCATACTTAATTAATATCATAAATAAAATAAATTACTTATTTAAATTAAATTTATAATTTAAATTATTTCTCCTTCAAGCATTATTTGTGTGTAACCCTATAGGTTATTATTACGTTGATAACAATTTTAATATCTAATTAAAATTATAAACAATGAGCGGCATCTAGTAATACATCATTGCTACCCAAGTAATAATAATAAAATTAGTGATTTGATTAAGCCTTTCGTGAATTATGTTCCATGTAATATAATCCCTTTAACCTTATATTATAGATCAAACTCGAGGCATGTATCATATCATCTGTTGGGTCCCGGAGATCGTAGAGGGGCGGTGAATACGATTCCCAAATTAAAAATATGACTAATAAATATTTTTGGGACAACATAAAAATTATTTTGGTTCAAACCCGGGTACTGTTCATCATCTTCTTCAACCTCAAGAACACCATTAAAATAACCAAGATAATGAACGGTAAATCATCCAAAACACACAACACAACAAGATCCAAGAATATAACTTTATATTCATTGAAGTGGGGTAGATGCTACAAACAAGTTCAAGAACATAAGCTCAAGAACACAACAAAGAAGTGATTTTTGTCTCCTCTAAAACTATTACATTTTGTAGATCTAGGAGACAAAAATCAACCCTATCTTCTATACAAGATTTAACAAGTGTTTTTAATAGAAAAATAGAGGAGTGGTATAATAAAGAAAATCATGGCTCTAAAATATTCAAGATCTAGTTCGGCCATGGGGGAGAGAATAATTTTTCTCTCTCTCCCCTTTTCTTTTCTTTCATCCGGATGCACACATTCACCACACCTATTAAGACTTGGGTTTCTTCTTTATATATTGAAAAAGGTGTTACTTTTTGTTTTTCCACCTTTTACTCTTGTCCACTCAAATCTTATCTTTAAAGTCAAGTGCAAAGCATGCCTTTGGAAATATTTAATGTAAAAGTAATATTTAAATAAATATATATAATATAAATAAAGAATGTCTTTATTTATAAAATATATAAATAATTAAATAAATACTTTATTTAATTAAATTAAATATTTCCATTCCACTCTTCAATTTGTGTAGACTTCCTTATCCAAATACTTGACCCCGTATACGTGACTCCACCACGTCCGAGTATTTGGCCTTCTAATCTGTGAAGCTTTAGTAAGATCCAATCAGGTTGTGCCGTCTGACCCTTATCCATTAGGCTGACATTTCTCCAACACTGATTTACCACCTTTGTTGATCCTCCACATGACTCAAGAAAACCAACAACTTTAGAATGATTAAAACCATATTAACCGACGAGAGCTTGCCTCCAATGTCCTGACACTTGATGCAACGGTCTGGTTCATAAGTGACTAGTCTTGATAGGGACTCTTGATTCCGAACATGATTCCACATTCTTCTTTGCAAACCTTACTTGTTGCTTCGATTGTAATGCACTAAAATCGTCATAGACTAAGACAATCTTCGGTAGCTTCCACATCCTTGAATAGATGTCAACATCTTTTATTCTCCACTGAGGCCTGAACATGTTAATGAACTTCTTCCAGGGAGGTTCAAGTCTGTTGATGATCTTTTGATACTTTGTCTTAACTGAACTCTGTGATCCAAGATTTCTGTGCACCTGCATATTATTACATGTCCTGTTCTATTGTTGAGTTATCATCAACCATTACATAGAGATTACATTTAGCATTTCTATTACACATGAAAGTGCAGTGAGTTACTTCCCTTCACTCCTATCTCCCCTTTCAATCTCCCCCTATTTGGTTGATATGGAATAGCAATCAAATACTATTTCCCTTTACAATCTCCCCCAAAAGCAATTAAATAAAATTAACTACTAGAGGATAACTCAACTAACATACAAGAAACAATTAAAGTATTGGACATGAAAATAATATACAAAAGGTTCTGGAAAGATATAATTAGTTAAATCCAGATTTCCTGAGTTGCTGAAAATGAATGATGAATTTCTGAATTTCATTTTCCTTTAGCTTCCTCCACTTCAATGTTCTTCAAAGATGGGGTTCTTTCGATAAAGAAACAAATCATTAGTAAAGACTTCTAAACAATCATTCTTGTTCATCTTGCAATTCGAACTAGAACATACAACTCTATATGTTCCCCATAAGAGGTCAACTCATTCTCCCCTTAAGGTTGTTCTCTCTTGGAATGAAAGTCACTTCCTCTTTTTCTTCAGGATGTTCTATTTCCAGGAAACATAATTTTCTTTCTTCCCTGCACTACTCCACTGACTTCATCTATCACTGAAACAAGAAATAGAACACACTTGGACACTTCTCATATGCGCCTTGAAAATCTCCTTCACATTCTTCTTTACCCAGAAAACTTCTACTTAGCAAAAACTCCCCCTGAGTTGATACTCTTCAAAGAAATCTTCATTTTCATTCATTGATCGTGCTAGAAAGAATTCTTCTGCCGAACCTCTCCTAAGAATGTTCCAAGGACAAATCTTCAAACAAATAGAGCAAAATCCCTTAGATATCTTTTCAGAATAAGATATAGCATTGCAAACCAAGATGTTAAGATTCTCCATAACTTCTCCCCCTTAGTACGACAAGTAACTTCTTCCTAATTGACAAAAAGTAACTTCTCCACTTCAGATGAAAAATTAGTTAAGTCTACAACACCTTTAGGGATAAGGCTTCAACCAATTACTAAGAAAATCCCCCTTAGTAATTTCTCCCTTGCATCACTAAGGTTTCAATTTTATCAAATTCTCCCCCTTAGTTCATGCAAGCTCCAATCCACCCTTGTGTCTTTAGATATCCTCTAAGTAACCTCTATAAGATAGGATTGACATATCTCGTTTCTTGTAGATCTCATTTCTTGTATCACCAAATTCTCCCCCTTAGTTGAGAATATCCTTTAAAATAATAAAAGTATCATCTACATCCAATCGAATAAGAAACTCTCCTCCAATTGAACATAAAATTCTCCTTAGGCCTAAAAATTAATGTCTCCCCCTTTGAGATTGAGAACAACATGAATTAATAGACCCAAAGGTAATAGTTTGGACATTCCCACTAAGCTTCAGCTAGACTCTTCTTCAGCTTGTCTTCCAGAAAAGAATCTCTTCAACATTTCAGAGCTGGAAAATTCAGTAACAGGATTCAAGCATAGTAGCAAGGTTAGTGTTTGGTCTATGGTTTCCTCACTTCTACTACGTTCTGTTGGTGTTTACACTTTCAAGCGTAAGTGTTCCACTCATTTCTCTCCCTATTTCTCTCACTCAAGAGTATCACTCCCTCACTTCACTCAAGTGTTTCTCTCCCTTACTTGCACTCATTTCATTTATAGCAATTTGTACCTGCAAGTAAATCCATGCTAGTCTCACCAAGATATTGTGGATCGTTGACTATAGCATGTTGTCGATCACTAAAGATCTAGGTTCTGAGATGGAATCTCAGACAGGGTTTTAGTTAGGCCGTCACCCAACTCACCATGAGCAAATCCATGCACACGTGGCTCGTCGTCGGGGAATAACCCTTCTGAAATTGGAATCTCCTCCATTCCAGGAGTGACTGAAATCCCAACACCCTGATCCTCAAAAGACTCATCAAATTGGTAAACCAACTGAATCATAGTCTACGAGTTGTTGCTCAGCTACTTTCAGCATCAACAATCTCCCCATATGCAAATCCATGCACTGGATCATTGAATGTGGTATGCGTACTAGCATCCATCTAAGCATCAACCGACTCCCCATATGCAAGTCCATGCACTGGATCGTTGACGGTGATATGCCTTTAAGTTTTGAGCGATCCATGTATTCCAGAATTTGAATTCCTGGGAGAGTAGACGTGTACAAACATCTCTCTCAATCACCTGTGAAGATAAATTAACTCACTATTTTCAGTCATGGAAAACTGTTAATGATTGCCTCTCAACATCAACAGATTGCTCTGCGGATGTGAAATCCCGTTAGGGAACTAGGACTGTTCCTCCTAGGAAGGTTGACAAGGATTCTAATATATGGCAAGAAATCCAAGTTTCCCTCAAATACCTGTGAAGGTGGCTCAACAACTTCATTCACCATGAATGGTAAACAAAGAAGTTTAGGGGTTTTACTTATACCTCACAATGTGCACTTCTTGCAATGTGTCCTCACAATTATTAGTCCCAAGAGAGGCTAGAGAACCGTTAGGTCCTATAATATCCCTTAGAAGCAAAAACTTTAGGATTACCATCAGCGTGAATACTTTTGGTGTGCTTGACTCATTACAAGGTGCTCTGGCTGACGAGCGAATTTTCAATGAAATCACCCTGTTGAGAGAGTTCATTCAGAAACGGTTGAATTGCCTTTTCAGCTCTGCATCCTTTTGAGAGAATACAGATGAGCTACAGATACCTCAATTTGTATACTTCTTTCCTTCTCGAGAGGTAGAGCTGTGGGTGCACTTCCGACTTCATCCTTATTTGCTGCATCAAGTGCAGTTTCTCCCTTAACAACCGCTAATCTATATAAGTTCCTTATATCACCAAGGGTTGAAAGTTTGAATTAGAATGATAGTGTTTGGTACTAAGGCCTTAGTTAGAAATTGATGGATTATTCAACTTCTAGACCTTTCCTTATAGCCACTAAGGCCAAGCCATTACGACTAAATAGATAGAGTTGATCAGAGCTATATAAAATTTGGTAGAGTATGATTAAACTTATTCTCTATTTCTTCTCAGAAATATAGCATCGGAGCAATGTGTCCTCAAGAAACAATGCACCAGAGCTAAAATGTGGGAATTAATAAAGAATAGATAAAAGAATATTAAGCCAAATTTCATAAACTCACAATTTTGAAAAAAAAGTTTAACATATTAACAAAAGTGTTCTTTTGAATTTCTCTTAGACAAATATCCAATTGAAATTCAACTCTTTTAACAAAAACATTTTGATTAATAACTCAAATCTATTTCATCTTGCTCACTGTATGTTTTCAGAAATTGTTTTGCAATTCATTCTTATCGGATATTATCTCCGACTTAAAACATAAATCATTAAAAAAAATCGAATGAATGCTTTAGTCATACAGTCCAAGGCACTAATCCCAAAGCAAACAACCATTGTTTTAATACTACAGGTCAATGTGAAACAGACATTAACAAGAGTTTTGAAAAACGTTTTACCAATAGTTGTACCTCAAGATCAAAACAATTTACTCAAATAAAATAGCCTGATACCATGCAACATAAGTTACAAGTTATCAAGTAACTTTATTTAAACAAATCGCGGAGAGAAAACAGTTTTCATTACAAAACATTTAGAGAGAGAGAGGATATATGATTTTGAAATAGAAAGATAATCCTCAAGAAATGTTCTCTTTCAAAGGAAACTTTTAGTGACTTTTCATTCTCTGGCAAATGAATGCATATTTAGATAAAACATTTTTCACAAGAAATAGACAAGAAATTTCTTTATGCATTCAAGTCCTAAAGAATGAAAAACATATGTTAATACTAATGAATTGTCAAAGATATGAATGACAAGACATTCAAAAGTACTAACATCATTCAATCATTTTGTAATAAAACGCATCTTATTACAAAACAATCAAGCACATAAGATACTTACATTATGCTAGACAATTACCATTTGTCGCTTGAAACAAACACATATTGCAATATAGATCATGGTAATTCTAAAGCATAAAACATAAGCATCCGCTAAATACTGAACATACATTGATCGAATGACAGCATTTAACTTCTTATACTACATCTTAACAATTATCACATAAGCATATTGAAAATACTCATGACAATCAGAATGTATGTAAGCTCGAGATACTAGTTGCATCAGAGATCAAATACCTTTAAATATTAATGCTAAAATTTATGATCTTTGACAACCCCTCGCGATGTAGTAAATTACTTTCAATATCAGTGTTTTTGAAATAATCTTTTTGTCACTTAGTATCACTAATATCAAAAGAATGACAACTAACATTAATGGATTTTGCAAAAGACATGAATTACATCACTTAAACTACATATTAAGTGGTTCCATTAATATTAGCATTAAACAATTAGAAGTAAAGAAAATAACGACTAACTATCATTAACTGATATAAGTCAATAACTTTAAATATAACTAATTAAAGCATACAAATACTTATGCTGAACCATTTGATACATATAGCATGAATAACTTATGACAGCACAAAGTACGAGGTTCTGGATATAAATTGACTATACAAAGAGATGCTACATTGTTAGGTCCCTAGGTCCCGGGTGATCATAGGTAATCTCATAGCGATAATATTGGGTCCCGGGTGGTCACAAGCCAAACATTAATCAGTTCCTAGAGATTGTAGACATCTAGATAGCATGAACACTCTCTATAAACATTATATTTAAATAAATCAATATTAGACTAGAGTGACATACCTTAGTCAATAGAGCTTTTACTGGTGTATGATTGTTGAATGAACAATTACTCCTCTTTGCCCGAGAGATCGAACATTTACTCCTTTCGAGATCAAACGTTTACTCATTTTGGACAGGAATAACTTTTCAGCTACCAGTTAACATTGTTCCTCGAAACAATACCACGCTCATCCAGACGGAAACTGCATTACCTTCAACACCCAAATGTTTCCTTGTAGATATTGATCTTGGCAGCAGCTTCACTAAACTCAGCACTCTAGAAACCAGTAGTCCTGACACTAGCAGAGTAGAACCTTTAAAAACTCTGAACTACCCTTCAGTTTCTGTATCAATACAAAGTCTTCATGTGGATTGATTCCTTGTGCTAAGTGTATCTGCCTTTGGTTCAATTGAGTTAGTTCCTTGATTCGAACCCTACTCAATCTTGATTAGTTAGTGCATCTTCAGTCTTCATTGAATTCATAACAAAAACCAATGAAATACTCTTATACATGCACGACCAATCACTACTCTACTACCCAGATTCATCAAGAACTAACTCTAGGAAATGTTGTTACACAAAATCCTTTTTCATGACAGATGTGTCCTTAATGTTTCCTTAGATATTCGATGGGTAGAGTAGTCTTTTTCAAATATGATTGAGATCATCTTGCATTATTTTTGAATTGACAATTTCCTTTCTAATATGCAATCACTCAATCTGGATCACTCAGTGCTCCTAAGAATCTCAACTCTTACTCAATGAGCACTGCTAGCCTTTGAACATCAAACACGACTAGTTGATCCAACTTACTGATGCTCCCCCTGTGATGCTGCTTGCAGCTTTTCTTCATCTGGTGTCATCTGATCTTGAGCCCTAAACAGGATGTCAACCTTTAGAAATTCAAAGCTAAAATCAAACGAATGCTAGGGAGCTTGATGATGATGTTCACTGCATCTAGATCATCTTAAATCAATCACAGACTCTGTGTAAGCTCTTAACTCCAAATAAGATAGCCCTCCATCACACCATGTGACTTCAGGCATGATTAATCTTACTTGATGTCTTCTCTTTATATTTGCTGATTAGACTTGCTGTGTCAACTGATTCAGCCGTAGTGAATATGAAACCTTAACTCTATCCATTATCCTTGTAATTCCACTCAAGGTCTGGATATCCCTATCAACTCCTCCATTTGGTCATGAAGTCCGGAAACTGAACTTTACTCTAGAATACTCCTTTCAGTGCAGACATAACATAGAACTTCATTCGTCAACAAATTCCATTACCTGCCCTCAAAGTGTTCTTACAGCAATCTGCCTAATCCTTTGAATGTGATTAATCACTGAGATGCTTCATCTATCGAATGCATGAACAAACACCAAAACTAAACAGGGTAGCCATTGACTTGACTTCCCTTCAACTGACATACTTCATTAATGTTCTTCTTAAAAGAATTTCATTAGAAGTAGTCCTTTTTCACCAACTTCATCTTTACCGTCGAATCCGTTATCTTGATAAACCAAGTATTAGTTGATAAACCAAGTGTGAGAGCATCACTTGTTGTTACAGCTAACTCCATTCTGATAAACTTCAACGAATAGTTGACTTCATCATAAGCATTACATTTCGTGTCAGCAATAACCTCACTTCCAGTAGAGTGAGCTTCTATTTCTCTTGACCCCGATCAACACTGTTCATCCTCGAACTGATATTAGAAAACCCTTCGCAAAGAATTCCCTAGGTCTTCCTTAATATTGTGCTTCAGATCATTCAAGAAAAATAGGTAACCTTGCTTAACCATTTGAATACCAAAGCAAAAGTAGTTACATGCCTCAAACATGAAAATGTCAGAGATATATAACTTGTACATGTTGAAAGATACTCTGCATTCACAAATGATTAAGACACGTGGTCCTCAATTTGATTGAGTCCAAGGGTTAGAGATATTTCTAAACATAGTTAACAACAAAGCATTCAAGTTCAACATGCTTATTCTTATCTGACTGATCACTCCTCATCTATATCAGCCTCAATAAGTAGTCTTGGCTATGAGCTTAGTGATCCCAACCTAACTTAAGGTGGACTAGCAGTCTATAAGAATCATGTCGTACATATATGTAATCATAGAAGAATCAATCACTCAGATTCCTAATTCTTCTAAATCACCTTTGTTGTTCACTTTAACATTATATTATCTCTAATTACCTGAGTCAATTTAAATTTAAAAATTTAATTCATGGTTTATTATACTGACCCCTAGGCAATTCCCAAATTAGAAACAAACTTATCTTAACAAGCACATGATCAGATATAGCATTTAATACAACCATGCGAGTATAAACAGATTATAGACAATGTAACCATCAAGGCACTTAGCATGCAGCAAATACTCTTTCCGGTAAATGTACCCCTACAAATACCTAAGACTCTATATGCTAACATGATCAATTATCGTAAAGCAAGCATTAAATCACACAAGATCTAATCATGAAGTCAAATACTGATAAACAAGCAACACTAACAAACTAGCATAAGTTATCTAATTTATATAGAAATCAAGGTGAGACATGCATTACATCAAACTTATAATATAATGCAGTTCAACACTTAATACTCTATAATTGAATCAAACAAGTATAAACTAGTTAGAAAGTATACCTGAGCGATGCTTAGCATTCCATCTCGAGTGATAATCAATTGATCCAAATCAATTTCCATTCTACTGACACTCATGGAAGTATCCTTGCATTTGACCTTAATAACAAATGATGTTCCTGCTTCAACCCAAACTGATACCTGATTGTTCTGCTTAAAGACCCCGACATAGAATGTCTCATGTTCTGCTTGAAAAGATCACTCTTCTTTGTATGTGTAGCAATAACCCCTTGATTATCATATGTCAGTGATAATCAACCTTGTGTATTTCTGCCACTGACGTCCTTTAACCAAATCTTCAATTGTTGTTTTGGTTCTTTGACCGATAAACTGAATTCCTTTTCAAAATCCCAAATTCTTTAGATATTGATTCGAAAACCACTAATCGAAGACTCTTCCCTAAATGAACTAATCACCTTTCAATAACCAAATGATCCACTGAGTAGACCGATGTAGAAATACATCTCCAATGGTAAGATCAGGTCTCAACTCCATTAGAATGTTCTTCAGTCAGTTCGTTTGTCCTCAATGACCGAAGAATCAACTCATGTTGTTTCGTTTAATAAAACATTTTGTTAAAACAGAAGTATTTAATTTCTTAGGAATTTAAATAATTAAAATAAATTGAAAATACATTTTTTTTGATAAATAATAATAAATTTCTCAATTTCAAATTATAAATAAAATAAAATAATTCGAAAAGAAAGTTTTGATATAGAGATAACAAGATTTTCAAGGTATATTAAATAATCTTGAAAAAGAAATTATTTCAAATCAAAATTAATTTCCAAAGAATTTTATAGAATTTATAATCCAAAACAGTTTCAATTATAATTAAAATAAAACAGATTGAAAATATAAGTTTGATATAAAAATAATAAATTTTCAAGTCATCTTAGATATTCTTGAAAATAAATTATTTCAACCAAAATGATTTTCCAAAAAGTTTTATGAGATTTATAATTAAAACTTCCAAGCTTAAATTATAATTAAAATAAAACAACTTGAAAACATAATTTTAAAATAGAAATACTAAATTTTCAAAACATTTGAAATGTTCATGAAAATAAATTATTTCAATCCAAAAATATTTTCCAAAGAGTTTTATAAAATTTGTAATTAAAGTTTTATGAAAAATAAATTATTAAATCTCAAAAATAATTCTCAAAATACTTTTAAGAATATTAAACTCAAAAGAAATTAAATTGGATTTTAAGATTAATTTTAGATTTCAAATTAATAAAATTCTTAACTAAGAATATTAAAAATATAAAATATTTGAGTCTAAAATTTAAAAGAAAATAAAATATTTTCCAAGATGTAAAGTAAACTTGAAAAATAAATTATTTAAATTTAAAAATTATTTCCAAAATATTTTATATAATTAAATTCAAATTTAATTATTAAACTAAAAACATTTTGAGAGAAAAACAATTTTTGTTTTAAATAAAAGTTAAGCTATGTAGCCATGTGTCATGTTGAAACAACCTTCTAAGTAGAAATTCTACATAGGAATGTTCTACATAGATTCCATCTCGAAACTCCTATCTCGAACATCCAAGTCGAACATCCAAGTCGAACATCCTATCTCGAACATCCAAGTCGAACATCCTATCTCGAACATCCAAGTCGAACATCCAAGTCGAACATCCTATCTTGAACATCCAAGTCGAACATCCAAGTCGAACATCCAAGTCGAACATCCCAAGTCGAACATCCCAAGTCGAACATCCAAGTCGAACATCCAAGTCGAACATCCCAAGTCGAACATGCTAACTCGAACATGCTAACTCGAACATGCTAACTCGAACATGCTAACTCGAACATGCTAACTCGAACATGCTAACTCGAATATTCTAACTCGAATATTCTAACTCAAATATTCTAACTCGAATATTCTCACTCGAATATTCTATGTCGAATATCTAACTCGAATATTCTAAGTCGAATATTTAACTCGAATATTCTAAGTCGAATATTCTACTTGGCTATCTCAAACATTTTGTACTTAGAAAAATTCTGGGCTTCAAAAAAAATTCTAGATGCCCAGTGAACCAATCGTACCCTCTTTAATCTCAAAAATAAAAATAGATCCAATCGATTTGTATGTCAATCGAGTAGCTCTGATACCAATTGTTGGGTCCCGGAGATCGTAGAGGGGCGGTGAATACGATTCCCAAATTAAAAATATGACTAATAAATATTTTTGGGACAACATAAAAATTACTTTGGTTCAAACCCGGGTACTGTTCATCATCTTCTTCAACCTCAAGAACACCATTAAAATAACCAAGATAATGAACGGTAAATCATCCAAAACACACAACACAACAAGATCCAAGAATATAACTTTATATTCAATGAAGTGGGGTAGATGCTACAAACAAGTTCAAGAACATAAGCTCAAGAACACAACAAAGAAGTGATTTTTGTCTCCTCTAAAACTATTACATTTTGTAGATCTAGGAGACAAAAATCAACCCTATCTTCTATACAAGATTTAACAAGTGTTTTTAATAGAAAAATAGAGGAGTGGTATAATAAAGAAAATCATGGCTCTAAAATATTCAAGATCTAGTTCGGCCATGGGGGAGAGAATAATTTTTCTCTCTCTCCCCTTTTCTTTTCTTTCATCCGGATGCACACATTCACCACACCTATTAAGACTTGGGTTTCTTCTTTATATATTGAAAAAGGTGTTACTTTTTGTTTTTCCACCTTTTACTCTTGTCCACTCAAATCTTATCTTTAAAGTCAAGTGCAAAGCATGCCTTTGGAAATATTTAATGTAAAAGTAATATTTAAATAAATATATATAATATAAATAAAGAATGTCTTTATTTATAAAATATATAAATAATTAAATAAATACTTTATTTAATTAAATTAAATATTTCCATTCCACTCTTCAATTTGTGTAGACTTCCTTATCCAAATACTTGACCTCGTATACGTGACTCCACCACGTCCGAGTATTTGGCCTTCTAATCTGTGAAGCTTTAGTAAGATCCAATCAGGTTGTGCCGTCTGACCCTTATCCATTAGGCTGACATTTCTCCAACACTGATTTACCACCTTTGTTGATCCTCCACATGACTCAAGAAAACCAACAACTTTAGAATGATTAAAACCATATTAACCGACGAGAGCTTGCCTCCAATGTCCTGACACTTGATGCAACGGTCTGGTTCATAAGTGACTAGTCTTGATAGGGACTCTTGATTCCGAACATGATTCCACATTCTTCTTTGCAAACCTTACTTGTTGCTTCGATTGTAATGCACTAAAATCGTCATAGACTAAGACAATCTTCTGTAGCTTCCACATCCTTGAATAGATGTCAACATCTTTTATTCTCCACTGAGGCCTGAACATGTTAATGAACTTCTTCCAGGGAGGTTCAAGTCTGTAGATGATCTTTTGATACTTTGTTTTAACTGAACTCTGTGATCCAAGATTTCTGTGCACCTGCATATTATTACATGTCCTGTTCTATTGTTGAGTTATCATCAACCATTACATAGAGATTACATTTAGCATTTCTATTACACATGAAAGTGCAGTGAGTTACTTCCCTTCACTCCTATCTCCCCTTTCATCATCCTCTTCAACGTTTAATCCGGGTTTCCTTGATCAATGAGTAGACTATTAAACAAATCAACATTTGAGCACGGCCATGCATTTTATAGTCTCACTCAATCAAGAGGCCAATAATATCACTCATAAATAGGAAGGTTAATTCCTTTATCTATCATTCATATTTTTCATATGATTCATAATATACCCAATGTCCACTTTTATCATCACCCGGTTGAAGGTAACTTTTAGTATAATCAAAGTATATTGATTCTCGTATAGAAATATAATGATTTTAAGTCAGAGGATCATTACATGTAGAATCATTACAGTGAGAATTTCTTATGACACTTATTAACATGTAGAATCTCACGACGGGTCATTCCAGTGCCATTCATTGAGACATGCACTTATGTTCTTGACTTTAGTATCACCATACATATGACCAATGAGATTTGGTCATCTGTCAACAAACATACTAGTCTTATTGCATTATTATTGACCATATATAATAATACTCGACTAGGGAATTTTAGGAATAAGATATTATTCATATAATCTCATTTTTAAGTCACATACTTAAAGATATATAATACATATCAAATTTCAAGGACATTTATTATGCTTTCAATTTATTACGCAGTAAATAAAACATAATAAATAAATAATAATCAATAAAACATAATCCTTAATAATAAAATATTTTCCTTAAAAATATAAAGGTAACTGTCTCTAGGGCATAATTACTAACAATCTCCCACTTGCACTGGAGCCAATTACCCAAGTATCCAATACTCATGAAACTAGTGTGACTTTCGTGCTTCTACTGCGACAAAGCCTTAGTCAATGGGTCTGCAATATTATTATTAGTATGCACTTTATATATATGTATATCTCCTTGATCATTAATCTCATTAATTAGGTGATATCTCCTAAGTACATGCCCAAACAGCCTCCTTGACTGCTTCACAAACATCAATATACTCAAGATTTATTATAGAATTAACAAATGTCTCTGATATGAACCATTCATCGTACAACATCTCAATTTAAATAGATAAAACACAAAGTCAGACAAGAACACTAAATGATCGTTGTATGTCTAGAAACTAGCATCGATGTGACCTTTTACAACCAGCTTATCTTCTCCTCCATATACTAAAAATTGATCTTTAGTCCTCTTCAAGTACTTAAAAATATTCTTGATTGTTGTCTAGTGACCTTCACCTGGATTAGACTGGTATCTACTCGTCATGCTTAAGCCATACGAGACATCAAGACGAGTACATATCACTGCATACATTATAGAACAAATTACCGATGCATATGGAAATTTATTCATACAGTCCTTATCATCCAATGATTTAGGACTATTTTCTTTCGAGATCGATATGCCATGAGACATTGGGACAAATTCCCTTTTAGCCTCTTTCATTCCAAATTGATGCAAAACTTTGTCAATATATGTATTCTGACTTAGGACGATCAATCTCCTTGATTTATCTCTATAGATCCTGATCCCTAATATATAGGTCACATCACCTATGTCTTTCATTGAGAAATTATTTCTCAACCAAGTCTTCAAAGTCTGTAGAGAAGGAATATCATTCTCTATTAGTAATATATCATCAACATATAATACTAGGAATGCCACATGGCTCCCACTAACCTTCTTGTAAACACGTGGTTTATCTTCATTTTGAATAAACCCAAACTATTTGATAGTTTCATCAAAATGAATGTTACATCTCCTCGAGGCTTGTCTTAATCTATAAATGAATCGACGCAACTTACATACTTTTCTAGCATCCTCTGGATCAATAAAACCCTCAGGCTGTGTCATGTACACATCCGAATCTTCTTCAAAGCTCCCATTTAAGAAAGCGGTTTTGACATCCATTTGCCAGATTTCATAGTCATAGTAAGCAGCTATAGTAAGCAAAATCCTGATGGACTTGACCATAGCCACTGGTAAAAAGGTCTCATCATAGTCAATACCATGAATTTTCTAGAAACCTTTTGTCACCAATCGTGCCTTATAGGTCTGTATGTTACCATCCATGTTGGTCTTCTTCTTGAAAACCCACTTGCACCCTATAGGTTTTACCCCTTCAGGTGGATCAACCAAAGTCCATACTTGATTAGTATCCATACTTGATTAGTATACATGGATTCCATCTCAGATTTCATGGCATCCAGCCATCTCTTAGAATCTGGAGTGTTCATAGTGTCTTGGTAGGTGAAAGGCTCATCTTCGTCCACAAGCATCACATCACCATCTTGAGTCAAGAAAAATCCATAATATCTCTCGGCTCATGGCGAATCATACTAGACCTACAAACAACCTGTGTTTCTTGAGCAACATTGTTTTCTTGTACATTCTGCTCAAGTTCCTCCATTGGTTCAATGTTATCATGTGGGTCTCGAACTTCATCGAGATCTATTATCCTCCCACTGCCTTTCTTAGAAATCATTTCTCTTACAAGGAACACTACAGTTTGAGCAACAAACACTTTGTTCTCGGAAGGATTATAGAAAGAATAACCCTTTATTTCAATTGGGTATCCCACAAAGTTACATTTATCTGATTTATGTCTTAGCTTGTCAGAAGTTAGATGTTTCACAAATGCCTCACATCCCCAAATTTTCATAAATGACATGCTATGGCGTTTCTCAATCCATATCTCACACGGAGTCTTCTGAACCGTTTTAGTAGGAACTCAGTTAAATGTATGAGCAGTTGTCTCCAGGGCGTAGCCCCAGAAACTAATTGGAAGATTCATTGACTCAACATTGATAGCACCATGTCCAACAAGGTGTGATCCCTCCTATAAAAAATATTTTCTTTGATATTTTCTACTTCATCTTATAGTCTTTGAACTTTTCAAATGATTCAGTAAGACTTTTAAATGGTCGGTAAATTTTTAAAATTCTTATTAAATTAATTCGGTAAGACTTTTTCATTAAAGTCTTATTTACCATTTCGGTAAGACTTTTAATTAAAGTCTTATTTGTATATTTCGGTAAGACTTTCTAAAGTCTTATTGGATTTATCCGGTAAGACTTTCTATAATTATACAATAAGACTTTCTTTAAATGTTAGATAAAAAGCTTTTTTTAACTTAATTAATTCCACCAATATTAATTAATAATTTATAAATTATATCAATTCAAGATGAATTAATTTAAGTAGATAAATTAAATAATTAATTAATTTTTGATAGTAGAATTAATTTAGTGTCTTCACTGCACAACCACTGTAGATTTGACTTGAGTATTCCTGTCTTCACTATCTTCTGTCTGAAAATCACTTGAGCTATGTGATAAATATTTGTTAAAATAGTTGACACACAAATGTACCATCTGGTTCATTTGTACCATACTAAAATTAATATTCTTCACCTTTTAACTTTAAAAGTTGTGATCTTCTGTCTTGTTTTCGCTTCTAGTTTTTTCTTTAATATCTTCTTTTCTTGGAATTTTTTTCTAGTAGCCACTTGGAATCTTCTGTATATTCTGAACTCTTCTGGAATACTACTTCTTTATTTTTTGGCGATGCTTGAACATATTAATGAACTTCTTTCGGTGAAAAGTAGCAACCTCATAAAAATACTTTTGACAATCTGATTCTTTGTGTCTAGTTTACTTTCTTCATCCTGATTCCTATTATTATAATTATTATTTACTATTTTTTCTTATCTGAGTTGAGTTGTCATCTAATTATTATAAATAGGCCTAGTCATATGCCTTTCAATCTCCCCCTATTTATTATTAAAAATTTAACACACAAATTTCTAGAGGATAACTCAACTAACAACTAAGAAAGTATTACAACATGTAAGAGCTGTAAATAATAAAAAAATTGGTATTAAATTTAATAATTTTCCAGATTCATGTTTGAAAGATAAATACAAGATAAATGTTCCTCTAGACTGAACAAATAATACATAGTTTCTATCTTGACATATCTCTCTTCAGTCTTCGGCATCTTCAGAGGTATCAACTTCACCTTCTTCTAGGTTTGAACCTTTATGCACAGGTGTCCTTGGTACGTTTTCAGTAGCTGATGTTTTTGTTGCAGTGGATTCTCCATACAACCTTCTTTATTCAGCTCGTGCTTATTGCCATACAACTTCCTTCTCAACAGGACCAACTTCTTCTTCTTGAACATTAAATGGCTGATTTGAATCTATCTTTGACATTTTCTGGATGTAAGATGTAATCTTCTTTGATAAACAGTATTTCCAGATCTTTTCAGATGCATCTAACTTCTCTTGAGTTCTCTATCCTTTATTTCTGAGCATTGTCTCAACCTCAATCATGTATTTGACTTGATAGCCTTTCAATGACTCCTCATCTAGTTTCATGATACGATAAAACTTGTTAGTGTAAAATCTTACCTCATGAGGATCAAGTATGATTTGAGGACTGACAACTCTTGCAAAATCTTCGAGTCTATCTCTCAGAAGCTCATTCTCTTCTGAGCTCCTTTTTACCTTGTTCAACAGTGTCCATACCACTAATAGAGATCTTTGTCTAAAGAACTCCATAGAGACTCTGAATGTGCCATTTCTGTTAGTGCAGGCCAAGATCTGTCAATCATCGAGAATATGATCAACTATCACAGTGATATAGTCAACTTATTCTTTCAAGGCCTTCATAAAATTGTCAAGGTTGTCATTTGAATTTTTTAAATGTTTAATAATTGACTTTAAATGCTTGTCTTCAAATGGACCCTTCTGAAGCTTATCCATAATTTCTATGGCAGTGTGCCACTTCTTTCCTATTTTTAGTTGCACGTCTTTCTTCTTCTCTTTCACAATAATAGCCTAAATGTTCTATTTCTCTAGACTTGTTTCCCTTTCAGCCTGTGTTTTTCCTTGAATAGTGCTTTCAGTTTCTTAGTTTTAGCATGGCTCACCTTGATGTCTGCTTTCAATTTCCTCATAGCCTCTTCATAGGCAGGATCAGACTCTTTCTCTTTTGGAAATAAGAATTCCTCATCAAAGGCAGTTTCTTCCTCAGCTGTGCAGTAGTCAGGATTGAATGTTTTATCTTGAGCATTATCGTCAATAAATTGATCTTCAGGATAGTAATGTTCTTCTAGAACATATGACTCAAATTGATCAAGCTTGGCTTTGTCTTTCTCTTTCATAGCCCCTTCTCCTTCAACTACTTTCTCTACTGATTTTGAAGCTTCAAAAGATTTGACTAATTTCTTCATGGTTTGATAAACCTACTTCATTCCTGCATTTACGTGAATGATACATTTGTCCAGTTTGTTGAATCTTTTAGTTGAGATCTCTTCATTTTGAATGATTCTTAGATTCAGGTTCCCCTCAACATCATCAATTCTTTCATTTATGTTGCTTATCTCCTTCATATCCTCAACAATTAAACTTTGTACCTGTTGGATACCTTTTGTTTTTAGGAGAATGCTAGATTTTACATCGTTCACTTCTTCTCGCACGATTGTCAGCTATTCTATTATAGAGACAGATGTAAACTTCAATTCTGCTTGTTCTTTAACTTTTACCAACTCAGCTTGAATAACATGCATTTATTTCTGGAGAGCTTCCATTTTTTTTACAGTAGTTCATTGTGTATGTGCACTCACCTCACTTGTACTCTTGTTTGATTCACTTATACTACGTGCATGTGTTTCACTCGGTGTTTCCCTCACTTCACTCATGTTTTGCTCCATTTTAGAATCCTTTAATGTGCCTGTATATATTACTATAGCTTTTAAAGAGTCGAAATTGTCTTCTAATTCCTGTGAAGGCATGTCCATAACAAGATTAACTTGAAGTGGCTCTGCTACTGACGTAGCTACTCCAAGAAAGGAGGCTCATCTCCCTCTATGTAGTGGTTGCCTCTCAAATCCACTAGTGGATAAGAGAACTTCCTCTGAAGGAACTGAATGTAAGAAATCCAGGGGTCACCACCTTAGACAATGTAATGCGTGGCTCGTTAGAGTCTGTGATGCCCCTCCATACCTGTAATGGCAACTGATGCTGCAAATTCATTTACTGTGCCCTCATTTGATTGTGTTTCTGTGAGTGGATGTCCTGCTAGTATGAGGGTTAGTAATGTGCGTGACTCTTCACAGGATGCTGCGGCCGGATGGTGAATTTCAATAGAATCACCCGGTTAATCGAGTGAGTCTAGGGACTGTTGTATTGCCATTTCAAAGTCCACATCCCAATGAGAGGATAAGGATGGGTATTCAGTTGTCTTATGTTCATTCCTCTTACTTTTCGGATGGTGAAGACAGAGACGCGGGTTCACTCACTGTACGGAATTGACCTCTTCCCCTTACTTTTGTTTCAGGTTTCTTCCTTTTTCTGATGAGACTCAAAGATGTTGAAGAAGAAGAAGAAATTGTTTGGGGCTCTAGCTCAACTTGGGTTTGAACCTGTGTGTTTTCAAGTTTATAGCCGAAATCTTGAAGTGTAAAACCATAATCATAGTCTTCCACAGATATATTTAAAGGTGCACTAGATATATTTATAGGTAGGAAATTAGAAGCTAAGGTGTGAGATATTACCTATTGTTCCTGAACTTCCTGTTCAACTTGTTGAGTAGCTTCAAGTAGTAGTTGCGCAGAATGTTGAATTTTCTCTTGTACTTATTTTGGCTCTTGCTGATGCGGTTGAACCTGTGCAGGATTGGCTATTTGATTGAGAATATTTTCCATGTATTCAGTTGTTTCAATGGCTAGTGAACAAATTCTTTTGAGTCATTGGGGAAACTTCTACTGGGCTATTTACAAAGCGAGCTTTGTCTTCTTCTGATAGAAGATGATTAATCAGAAGCATTAAAAACCTTGGGTAAAAACAAACAATTTTTTGATCTACATCCAATCTTCTACTTTCAGCAGTGCACATCTTCTTTATTATTTCTGTCAGGACCAGCTTCCCAAAATTGATTCTTCGGTTGTGGGCCACAGAATACCCAATAACTTGAAGAAGAATTGAAATGTTGTGGAAGTTTCTCTTCATGGTGGGAGCAAAACCTTTGGCCAAAGTGTCAAAATTACCCACTACCTGATATTTAGACAACTTTACCAGGTCTATATTGCCTTGATAATGAATTAATCGGAAGAATTTTTTTATATCTTCTACTGTTGGTAGGGTCTCAAAATTATCTGTTGGGAACCCTAAGACTCTGTTCATGTCATTTTCAGCAACAATGTATTCTGTTTCACCAATTCTGAATAAAAATTGAACCATCCTATCATTCGAACAATTCCTAGCAGTAGAGTACAAGGCTCTGAGAGATTAAATTTTCAGCGGGGTACTTAATGTAATTGTTGTTCTTACTAATGAATGCTCGTTCATAAACTTAATCCACGGTCTAAATCTAGCCTCTTTGCAATTCTCCGGATCAAAGTACCAAATAAAATTCGTCTTGGCGATTACAAACATGGCTGTCATTTTTACTTAAGGTATAAATAAAAGTTTCTTATAAAATCCAATTTTAACAAGAAAATTACCAATTAATTTGAATTAAGCACCTAATTCGGAAATCAATACCCAAATAATTTGAAAATTTCCCAAAAATTCACAAAAACCCTAATAGCAATTACCCTTCACTTCGATTTAAAACACACCAAAACACTTAAACTCAGTCCTTTATTCTTTAATAAATCAATCACAATCAGTCCTACACTATACGACTAATACTAGTTCGATTCTTGGGAAAGACAATGGGCAGAGTAACGTTTATTCTAAACGATTATATCAAACCAGCAAGTTTAAGGCTTGTAAAATATATCTAAATCAATTGATAGATGTTATAGGAGATAAAAAATCGATGATTTTAAGGGTTTCCGAAAGGTCATGCTAGTATGAGTTCGTGTGCGTATATTTGAAGCTGGTAAGACTTTTAAATAACAAATAAATAAAAATGATTAAGTAGTATAACGGTCGGTAAG
Source organism: Oenanthe sinensis (assembly GCA_028671895.1). Lineage (NCBI taxonomy): Eukaryota > Viridiplantae > Streptophyta > Magnoliopsida > Apiales > Apiaceae > Oenanthe > Oenanthe sinensis. The sequence goes on from CM053806.1 coordinate 29,083,899, forward strand.
ACTTTTAAATAAATACTCGGTAAGACTTTTTGAAAGTATTTTCGAGTCTATTTTTTAAAAGTCTTGCCAAAAATAAAACAAACTATTATTGAAATATAACTAAAAGAAGTCTTGCCGAATTTTTTTTAAGAAAAGTCTTTTTGATCAATAGTAAATCTCAATAAGACTTTTGAAAAAGTCTTGCCGATTTTTTTTTAAAAATACTAGTAGGAAAAACTTATACCAAAATATAATAATTATATATAAATATTATTAATTTAAAATTTTAAAATAAAATAAAGGAAACTTTATTCAAAATTTATATTAAGTAATAATAAAATAACTAAATATTTACATGCTATAAATAATTTACATATATATATATATAAAGGAGAAGACGGAGACGGTTATGTGGTGCTCCCAAATCTTCCCAATGTATTTTTTTAATTTTCTCAAATTTTTGAATTAGTAAATATTAAAAATTATAAAAAAATTATAAGTTATTTTATATTCTCCTAAATTTTCTCCAAATTAGGAAAAATCTAAGTTACGTTATATTCTCCTAAACTTTCTTCTCAAGTCAAGTAAATTATTATCCATAAGATAAGTTTCGAAATTTTAGAGAAGACATTATTATACGTAAGGTAATTATAAATTTTTAAAAAGGCATTAAATTATTAAAAATCGAAACTATTTTGATTTTTCAAAAAGACACTATCTATAATAAAAAACTGGGTGATATAAACAATTCTAATGTGAGTTTAAAGTGATGTTTCTACGTACAATGACCCCAAAAAAGTTGGAAGAAGGAATCAATAACATACCACTACATGAATTTGAGCTCATATGTCCCGATATAATTGAAGCACGTGTTAATGTCACTAATATATTGTTTAGTATTTTGCTAAAATTAGATATTATAAGTCACCCACACATATAATTTTAAATTATATTCCTTAATATTTATAAAATGTTACCAATACTTATCTAGATATCGTGGGCTGTTCGACCTACATTGGTGATATTTAGAAAAACATATTACAATATATATATATAATGCTTATAAAATGCTTAAAATAAATATCAGTACTTATGCTATAATTGAAATAATTATCTATTAAGATTATTAAATTATTCTCTAGATAATTTATCCAAAAATTCATAAGTCCTAGGATATTGTTGATTTAATTCTCATAAATCTTTTAAATATTAACATTTAATATATATGAATTAAAATCAACTCCTAGCAACTAAAAATTAGTCATTGTTTACCATCCCTAGTTCACTAACCAACTTAGAGAAAGTAGATTCATCAAGAGGTTTTGTGAAGATGTAGGCTATTTGATCTTCTGTTAGTACAAAATGTAACACCACAATTTCGTTCATGACATGCTCTCTGATTAAATGATACCTTATATCAATATGCTTCGTTCGAGAGTGCTGTACATGATTGTTGGAGATGGCTATTGCACTTGTGTTGTCGTAGCAAAATTAGAATTTTATTTAACGCAAGTACATAGTCATTTAGCTGATTCCTTATCCACAAGATATGTGCACAAAAGCTACCTGCAACAATGTATTCTGCTTCGGCTGTCGAGGTAGACACTGAGCGTTATTTATTTTTTATACCAGGAGATCAATCATCGTTCTAAAAACTGACAGCTTCCAGAAGTAATCTTCTTGTCCATCCTACATCCTGCATAATCTGAATTTGTATAACCTATTAGATCAAAACTTGTATCTTTAGGGTACCGAATTCCATGATTTGGTGTACCCTTCAGATATCTAAAAATTTGTTTTATAGCTATAATATGAGATTCATTAGGATCAGATTGAAACCTTGCACATAAGCATTGCAAAAATTATGTCAGGTCTACTTGCAGTTAGATATAATAATGATCCTATTATACCTCTATAGCTTGTGATATCAACCTTCTTACCAGTTTCATCTTTGTCAAGCTTTGTGGCTGTTGGCATTGGGGTTTTTGCCGGTGAAGAATCTTCTAGACTGTATTTCCTCAAAAGATCCCTTACATACTTTGATTGGTAAATAAAAATCCCATCTTCCTTTTGCTTCACTTGTAGTCCAAGGAAGAATGACAACTCACCCATCATGCTCATCTCATACCTACTTAGCAAATCTCTTGCACAAGTTTTCGTTAGTAGAAACAAATATAATATCATCAACATAAATTTGGACAAATATCATATCTTTATCATGCAATTTATAAAAGAGAGTTTTATCCATGACACCTCTAATAAAACTATTTTCAAGTCAAAACTCAGAGAGAGTGTCATACCATGTCCTTGGTTGCATGCTTGAGTCCATAGAGAGCTTTGAATAGAAAATATACAAAATTAGAAAACTCTAGATTTTCAAAGCCAGGGGGCTGCTCCACATATACTTTCACCTCTAACTCTCCATTCAGAAATGAACTCTTCACATCCATTTGATAAACTTTGAAATTGGATTGTGCTGCGAATGCTAGAAATATCATGATGGCTTCAAGTCTTGCAACTGGTGCATAGGTCTCGTCATAATCAATTCCCTCTTTCTGGGAGTAAACCTTTGCCACGAGTCTGGACTTGTTCCTTGTAACAATGCCATCACCGTCTAATTTATTCTTGTATACCCATTTGGTGCCGATCACAGATCTGTCTTTTGGCCAGGATACCAGTGTCCATACTTCTTGTCTCTCAAACTAATTGAGCTCTTCTTGCATGGTAATAACCCAATCTGGATCAACTGGTGCATCTTCAATTTTTTTTAGTTCTTTTTGAGATAGAAATACTGAAAATAAACATTCATTTGATGTTTAACTTCTAGTTCTAAATCCAATATCTGGATCACCTATGATCAATTCAAAAGAATGATCTTTGCTCCATATCCTTTCCCTTGGTAGGTTTGACCTTGATGATTCACCTCAATATTCATTTTGATGTTGTGTTCTACCAGTTAATCCATCGTCTCCCCCTGAGTTGCTGTCAGGATGACTTGTTGATCCACCACTAGTATTAGTAGTACCTTCAATGTTTCCATTATTTCCACCACTATTACCTGGATCATTATCATCATTATTGTCATCATCATTTCTTGCTGGAACCTCAGATTCTTCTTCGTCATCGGAATGTGAGTCTGAATAATTATCAACCTTTAATGACTCGGAAGAATCTTTAGTTTGGATAATTGGGAGTTTAGAGTCATCAAAAGTAGCATTGACACTTTCTTGCACTTGGTGCTGATCAATTATGTACGCCATATATGCTCTTCTTGAATAACCGACAAAAATAGATTCATTTGCTTTAGCCTCGAACTTGCCACGATGTTCATCTCCATTTTTTAGAACATAACATTTAGCTCCAAATACATGAAAGTACTTTGTGTTGGTTTGTTGCTAGCCATTAATTCATAGGGAGTCTTCATATGATCTTTGTTGATTAAAGTTCGATTCTGGGTGTAACATGATGTGTTTACTGCTTCAGCCCCAAAGTAGATAGGCAACCCCTATTCGTTTAACATCATTCTTGTAGCTTCAATCAGGGTTCAATTCTTCCTTTCTTCAATTCCATTCTGTTGCGAAGTTCTTGGTGCTGAGTATTGTCTTGTTATCCCTTTGTCTTAACAAAAGTTATTCAGAATTTCATTCTTGAATTTTGTTCCATTGTCTGACCTAATTGACTGGACAAATAGCTTTGAATCTAACTCAATTAGCTTTACATGGTCAATCACCAATTGTGGAGTTTCATCCTTAGAGTTCAAGAATAAAACCCACATGTATTTTGTGAAGTTATCTATGATAAGACATATTGTTTCCTTGCCATAGACATAATATTGACTAGACCAAATAAATTCATGTGTAACAGTTGTAGTGGTTCAGTAATATTTGAAGTGCTTGTGCCTTCGTAACTTGCTTCCTTTGACTTACCTTTGTGACATGCCTCATACAATCTTTCTTGTGTAAATTCCATCAGAGGCAGTCCTCTCACCAAATCCCTCTTTACTAGAGAGTTCATTGTTTTGAAATTTAGGTGTGAGAGTTCCTTGTAGTATATCCAGCTTTCTTCTGAAGAAGCCTTTGAATAGAAATAGTTTCATTTATCTTCAGTTCCTGAGTTGAGATCGGCTATGCACAAGTTTCCTTTCCTTACTCCACGTAAAGCCAGTTTGTCATCTTTAGAATGAGCTATTAAAAACTTTTCCTTCATAAAGTTTACTTTGTATCCTTTATCACAAAAGTGACTAACACTGAGTAGATTGTTCTAAAGTCCTTCCACTAAAGAGACATTCTCAATGATAACATTTCCAGTATTTAACTTACCATATCCATTAATCATTCCTTTGCTGTTATCTCCAAAGGTGATGATTGTGCCAGCTCTTTCAACTACGTCTGATATCAGGGCTCTATCTCCGGTCATATGCCTTGAAGATCCGTTGTCCAGGATCCATATAACCTGATTTAGACTTAAAGAATTAACCTTTGTCAGCTTTGACAACAGATCCTTTTCGAACAACAGCATCCCCCTTGACTGTACTTACATTCCGATAAACAGACTTAACAACTTTCTGTTTAGACTTATGAATATATGTTTTCTTCTTGATAGGTGAGGGAATCACAGTCTTGAATTTCGCAAATTTATTATTGATGTGTTGTCTAGGTGTCATGTTATCTTTACTAGAAATCATGTGTTTGAAATATGCAGACATAGCATTAAAAGCACATAATATATAATTTATAACACCACAAGATTTATGGCATACATCAATAATATGCATGTTATTCAAAGCAGTAGGTATCTTAACAGTGTCTACTTCAACTTTATCAGCAGTTTTAAAGTTCTCAGTAGAATGATATCTGTTGTTACTATTCCTACTATTGACAAACCTATTAGGTCTATTCAATTTGTTCTTTAAGTCTTTATCACCTATACCAAAATTAGGGGATTCAGAAGTTCCCACATCTTTCTCTAGTATCTTGGGTACCCTTCTCTCATCTTGGACATTAACTCTTTGTATGTTCCTAACTTGTTCCTCTCTTTTCTTTTCTTCCTCGAGGTCCTTTAACTTCATTTCATAAGAAATTAATATAGAGCTCTCAAGTTTCTGTTATAGGGGTTATGAAAAGAGGTTTAGGTGTGCCCTTAACAACATGTCGTATACCCCTTTCTTTAGCACTTTTTCTGAACAGGGTGATGATGCTTGCCTTTCATACAGATTAATTGTACTCAAGGACTAATCTCCTATTGGTCAATTATGTCTTTTACAATATAAGAGGAATTCTTATAGGCTAGACACTTCTACTGTTCTTCCACTATCTAATTTCTGAGATAGGCTTTAACCTTAACATAATAGCTGAATTTATTGACTTGAAAAGCTAAGTCCTCAGTCAACTTGTCATTTCTGGTTTTTAACAATTTTAAAACATCATTTCTGAGAATTAGTTTTTCAACTCTATCTCTTGTATCATCTTAGTTCTTTACCTAGCAATTTAAATATTTTAGGGCAAAAGGGATTTACATCTATTCCACCTTGTCGGTTGGGAGACAGTGATTCTTCGGATGAAGCCATAAGAGCAAGATTACCCACCCAGCTCTTCATCATCATCGTTGTCTAAGTCATCCCAGCTTTTATCCTCTATTAGATAAGACTTTCGTCGATGTTTTTTACAAGTGCATCATACTTTTCCTTAAGCTCTTCATAAGACTCTCTCTTCTTTCCTTGCTTCGGCTTTTTGCATTCAGTTGCAAAGTGGCATAGCTCATTGCAGTTGAAGCAACGAAACTTTCTTCTATCAACTAAGTCGGTCTTGTAACCACTTTTTGATAAAGCTATAGAAGAACCTCCTCTTTGGAATCTTTCAAAATTATGTTTAACTTTGTAGGATATGTTTCTTCAAAATCTCATGTCGCCAAACCTCCTAGCAACCATAGCTAGAGATTCATCTTCCAGCTGATCCAGTTCTTCCAAAGAGTAGAATTCACCATCTTCTTGTCTATCTAAAGTATGTCCCAATTCTGGAACCGCATACTCCATTGAATTATTTGAAAGTACAACAGCCTTCACTTCCATCTTCTCTGGTGCTTCCACTATCAGTGCTTTGGAGGAACTCGGAATCTTACCTCTGCCATATGTTTCTCTTGTCTAGATCTGCTCTAATTCATAGGTCTTCAAAACTCTATAGAGTCTTTCTACGGTAACCTCTTTCATGTCCCTAGACTCCCGGATAGCTGCAATCCTATATTCCAGATGCTCTAGCAATGTTAACAAACACTTCATGTTGACCTCATAGTTCTGATAATATTTCCAATTGAGGTTGAGCTCGTTTATTAATTTATTCAATCTCTGAAACACCTCAGAGATACCCTCACCAGGGTTGGATCTAAACTGCTCGTACTGGGAGGTCAGGATATTTAGTCTATTCTCTCTAACTTCTTCAGTCCATTCATTTATTATCTCTATTGTATCCCATATTGCTTTGGCATTTTTACAATTGACCACGTGATTGTACAAGACCTAATCTAGGGATTCTATAAATATGAGTTTTGAGATTGTTATCCAGGGACACAACTTCTTTTACTTTATCTGTGTAGTCAGCCAGACTTTTTGGAAACTGTCTGTGAGGAATTACGACCCCATCTACATCGTGCTCGAAAATAACTATTATTGGAGGTTCAACATCATTGGCCAAAATTAATGCATACTTGGGATTGGAAATCCCAATGAACAGTAGCATTTTATGCTTCCACAAATTATAGTGATCTTTGTCAAACTGTGGAATTTTAATGCCCGTCACTTTTTGTGTACTCATCTTTAAATAAGATTAAAAATTAAGTGTTTCAAAAAATAATTTTTGACTTAAAATAATTTCTGATCAAAAATAATTTTTGGGTAAAAATTATTTCGAATAAAAATTATTTTGAATAAAAAATAATTTTTGAGTTCTGTATGAGTTGCAGAATATTTGGTTTGAATCTGATATTAAGAATATCAACCAGTTCTGATGCCAATTGTTGGTCTCTGATATTGTAGAAAGGGGTTGAATACAATATCAATATTTATTCCAGAATTTCAGATTTAAAATATTATTTTAATTAATCACGAAATATTAATTTTAATGAAATATTGTTTAAGTAGAAGATATATTTTTAAAGTTGAAAAGTATTACAAAATTAATATGATGAAAAGTGTTTATAGTTGATAAAATATTCTAGAACAATTTTGACATGTGTTCTTGTAATAACCCGAATTTTCGACACTTGAGATTATTAAGATTTTTGGATAAAATTTTTCGTTTTATGAATAAACGATTTTATGGATATATTATCATAAGGAACTTAAGATATGAAGTCGTATTATTAATGTGTGAGATAAATGAGTGTATGTAAATCTCACCAGAGCTGGGAGATTCATAACTCAAAAATATTGAGTAGTTCGTATTTTTAAGTTAGTCTACGTAATATACGTAGTACTTCCTTAGTATATTTTATCCGGAGAATCGCATCTGAACCCTTTGAATAAATAGGGTGAAGTTTATAAAAGAGTACGAAATGACTCATGATTAGTGAGTAGTGTTTTGGTGGAGAATAATTTTATTGGAAAGTTCCGGAACGAGGTAGCGATTATTCGCGTAGTCGCGAATCGTTACGAAAACGAAGATCAAAACACTACCTAGATTATTTATGGGAATCGAAATTTTATACAAGAAAAAGGAAGAGAAATACTTGAATTGCTATATATATAATGCAAGCAAGTATAATTGACTAAAGTCAAGTAATCCAACATTGACTAAGCCTTGACTTGGATTAAGTTAGCCTAACTTTTCATTTTAGCAATAATTAAAAACAAAGACAAGGCAAGTACTTCTCCCCCATTTCCGGTAGCATTCGGCCAAGGCAAGAAAAGAGGAAGAAGAAGAGCTCAAGCTCCACCATTACTTGATCATTTCTTAAGTTTAAGAGCTTAAAACAAAGGTATGCTTCATATCTAACACATACTAAAATCTTATGCTTAGTTAACCATAGATTCTCTTGATTTTATGAAAATGCAAGATGATGAATAGTAGCTTGAGTTGTGTTTTAGTGCCTAATCATACATATTATGCATGCTAGAGCTTGGGTGATAATTGTATAAGCTTATACAAGACATGGGTAGTTGAACACTTCCATTTCCTTATTTGGGGATGAAATCCCGAGTAGAAAAGAGATGAAAAAGGGAGATGAAGAAAAGCTTGTAACTTGAGATTGCCATGGCAGTTTTACGCGTTCTACCACTCAAAACGAAGCTCTTCTCGAACTATATGCGTTCATGGTAAGCACTCTCCTCACCTCCTATCTTCTCTAGTTCGTTTCTTGGTTTGTATAAACTGATAGTTTCAGATTTTGGAAAGTGTTGGCCTAGAAATCAAAGAGAATTGTATGGGTAGTTAGTATATGTGTTATATTGATTTTGTATGTAGTTGTCTGAGTTATTGCTTGAGTTTTGGAGATGAGATTTGATTTTAGTATAACTGAATAATATTGTTAATGGAGTATAATGATGGTATGTTGTTGTATAAGCCATGGGTAGTGATAATAAGCTTGTAAGAGCATGAATGAGTTGTTGGCTGAATTACTATGAATTGTTGGTAACATTTGGAGTATGGATTAATTGTGATTGGGCTTGGGATGTCTTGAGTACATTCCCAAGTAGTTGTATAAAATGTTTGAGAGTTGTGAGAGTTGAATTGAGCAAGTAAAGAAGTGGTAAATGATGAGCATACAAACATGTCATGCCTGCCCTGTTTCTGCCTCCCAATTGATCAAGGGACCCGATGGGGATACATTGCCATTCTTGATCAGTTAGGGACTTGGTTAGAAAGAGGGTAGTCTCTAGATCGTTTGGCCGTAAAAATCATGTCAATCGGAGTTGTGAGTAAAAAGATATGAATTATTTAGTAAAGATAGTCCAGAAATGTTAAAGTCTGTGATCACTGAATTTGGAGCTGCTATCACCCTAGCTAGGTTACTCCATAAATCTTGAAACTTGTATGTAAAATAATAGGAACATCCAGGATGTTCATGGAGAAAGAATTGTGTCATTTCGATTAACGATCATTGAGATATTGTGGTTTTAGTACAAGAGTTATGTCAAGCTTGGTTGCTCATTTGATTTTTAGTTACATTTTCATAATAGTGACTGATTTCTTGGCTTGAGATTGTCATATGTTAATTGTTGATGTTGTTTGAGGGGTTTGGGATTGTTGTTGGTTGGATTGGAGTAGTATAAAAATGGAAAACGATGAATTTACAAACGAAACCATGCCATTTTTTTTCTTGACCTTACTGCTGTAACTGTCCAGAAAAATCTGGGAACATTTCTCAACTGGTCTGAGTAGTTTGATGAGATGACTGGATAGTAGATAGTATGTAGATCATTTAAGCGCTAATTTTGCGTCATTTGGAGTAACGAGCCAAAAGTTATGGCCGATTTAGTAACGGTAGCGCAGAAAATGGAAACTCTGTTTTGTCCAACTTTGAGGCTATGATTGGACTAGCTACGGAGTTTAATAAAATCTGAAACTTTTATGAGAGATTCCTTGACAGTCATAGAAGACCTCAGAAAAGAAATCAGGTCAAATGGATTAATTTCCAATTTATTAAAAATGCTAGAAAACAGGGTGTTGGAGTAAATTGAATATAAGAAAAAGGTTAAATGACCGTTTTGGGAAAAGATTTCGAGCAAGTTAGAGGACTTGTCTCGAGTCGACCCAGTAACGGAAGTTGTTGAGGAATATCATGACTATGCGTAGGTGCAAAGAACTTGATTAAAAACTATTGAGAGGATAGTTTTATGAATAGCTAAAGTAGGCCCGAGGAGGTGAAGTACCGGAAGAAATGTAGAGTAATTGTATAAATTACAATTAACCTGATACATACATATGTATACTGTTGGTGTAGGTGCCCTAGAGGCAATACAATGTTTATTTTGATAAACCTTTATGTCAATTGATTATTCAATAAACATATTTATTATGACTTTAATTACTGCGATATATTTGTTAGCATAATAAATGTCCTTAGAATCATGATACACATTGTATAGTTTAGTACATGACTTGAACTTGAGATTATATAATATATCATATTCTTAAATGTCCCTAGTCGAGTATTATTATTATAGGACAATAATAATACATAAATAGACTAGTATGTTGTTTGACAGATAACCACATCTCATTGGTTATAAGTATGGGGATACTAAAGTCAACACATAGGTACATGCAGGAGTACATGGTACTGGACAGACCCACAGTGAGATTCTTCATGTTTAATAAAGTCATAAGAAAGACTCACAGTGATAATGGTGTAATGATCCTCTGACTTGAGATCATTATATTTTTATACGAGGATTAATATACTTTGACTACATTAAAAGTTACCTTTGACCGGGTAATGATAAAAGTGGACATCGGGTATATCATGAGTCGTATGAGAAATATGAATGATAGATAAAGGATTTAACCCTCCTATAATTAGGAGAGATATTATTGGCCTCTTGATTGAGTGAGACTATAAAATGCATGGTCGTGCTCAAATAATGATTTGTTTTCATAGTCTACTCATGGATCAAGTAAACCCGGATTAAATGTTGAAGAGGATGACTAAATACATGCCTCGAGTTTAATCTATAATATATATGGTTAAAAGGATTATATTACACGGAAACATTAATCACGAAAGGTTTTATCGAATCACGATTTAATTATTATTTAATTGGGTAGCAATGATGTATTACTAGATGCCGCTCATTGTTTATAATTTTATTGGAGAATAAAATTATTGCCAATTAAATAATAGCCTATAGGGTCACACGCAAAGAGCACTTAGAGGAATAGTTAATTTAAATTATAGATTTAAATTAATTGATAATTATTTGAATTTTTATTATATTAATTAAGTGAGACTTAATTAATTAAGATAATATAAATTCAAATTAGAATTGTATTTCTGCCCATAATAATTAAGTATGACTTAGTTATTAATTAAATAATAAAATTCGTTTTACTATTTTCCTAGACCTACATGGGTTAGGCTTTGTTGCTATGGGCCTGTTAACCAAACATTATAAATAGATAATGTAGGGTTAAGAGGCACAACACGTTTTTAATAGAAAACCCCTAGAAGAGGCAGCAAAGAGGCAGGAAGACAATTCGAATTATCAAAGGTTTGCTAGTACATCCACTCCGTATTCAAGATCGTGAGACGCTCTTGAAGGTGCTCGTGTGGATACCATAGAGGTGTTTTCGAGAGGAAGACACAAGTCGTGATAGCAAGGATCTCCGTTGAGTTCGTGACATTCAAGATCGTAATAGGTATGATTCGATTATCACCATAATCCGTCCAATCTTATACATGATCCTGCGTTAGGGTTCCGAAATTTTTCGTTATATTTACGTTTATCCGCTGCGTTTTATGCCTCGGAACCCAACAATGGCATCAGAGCTACGTGTATAAGGGACTGATTTGGTTACGTGTTTTATGTATTTGATGCATACATGCCTGTTTTGGTGACTGCCATGCTTCTGCTATGCTACTGCCATGCTACTGCCATGTATATTCGAATTGTTATTCATATGATGAGTAAATAGATGATGATACTAGCATGTTAATGATTTGTCATGACTGATTTATATGCCTGTTTGCGATTTGTATATTTTGCATGGGGGTCAGTTTGTATATGATACAAACTGGTGGAAAGATTATGTTGGACATGATCTGTTAACTGGGATATGATAAGTATGTATATGATACATGCTTTCTGAATATCACCCTAGCCAGGTCAGCTCGACCCCAGCTGGGGGCTGCCGCCCCCAGACCCCGCCCGGGGGCTGCCGCCCCCGAACCCCCGCCCAGGGGCTGCCGCCCCCGGACCCCCGCCCAGGGGCTACCGCCCCCGGACCCCCGCATTATTTTTGTTGTGTACTTGAGCATGGTGCTGGTTATGGCCTTTGGACCCCTAGATTAATGGTTTTTGGTTTTGGTTTTATAAATACGACTTGCATGTCGTTTTCTTCATTCTTGTAATTGTTTAACCTCGAATGTAACTCGAGTTTTCTTATGTAAGTACATTAGTATAGATTGTATTCAATTATTCCATGTAATGTACTTGAAGATTGAAGGATGATCCAAGAAGAGGAGCAAGCACCCATGGATACAAGAAGAATGAAGACATGTAATTGTATTTATATTTTACCACCATAGATTGACTTTGATCCTTTCATTAGCTCGAAAGGATCACATAGGAAAAGGGCCATAACCAAGCACGTTTACATACTGCACTTTACATATTGATGTATGAATGTATGTGTAGAGTAGAAGATGCATGCTTTAATTAGATTAATGATGGATGCATGTATTAGATACGTCACCCATGCCATGCTTGCCATGCTAAACAAGATAAAATCTTTAACGATTTAAGATTTTAAAATTAACAAACGAACGATCATGAGATTCTTGTGTTTATGAAATATGGATTTTAAAACACAGAATTAAATATGAATTTTTGATATCTAAAACTGGGATTTTCTGTCAAAAGCGGATATGCGTATTCGTAAGGCTGATGGGTTTTAAGTGTGACCACTGGTATCCTCCATCTACCTGGGAAATGAACAATTTAAGATGTCAATTTGAAATATTTGGTTCAAGGAAAAATTGAGGATCTCTTCATGATGTGATCATGATCGTCGTAAATTTTCTAAACCCCTTAACAAAATATTAAGTTTTAATCGGATGCTTTCCAATGAATGAACACTCATCGAATCCTAGATCGATTAGGGGAAAGACTGTCAGTGGCAGGGGACTCCTCTCTATCGTGGTGAGATGCGACGAATATAAACGGTTATATTCGGCCGTTGTATCATTGGGTCAAACTTAACTGAGTCGTCATAATAAGGTGAAAGTAAACGGTTATATTCAACAATTATGAACTTAGAAGCATGGAGTTTGGTTAAAAATCTATTAGATAGATAAGATCAATCGTTGCTCACCAAACTATCCAAGAATTATATATGATATAATTGACAAATGTTGTCTACCTAAATAATCATTCTTAAGGACTTCCAGTGGTTGACTTAAGACATGACGAAATATGGATCTTGGCTCACTAGAAAGAATTATGGAATATACTTTCCAAATTAATAGTAAGGGCTATTGATTTGATAAAAATAGTGGGAGATATATTATGAATGTATCATAATCATTTGAACATAATAAATAACTCAGACAATCTAATGTTTATTTTGTGCTTTTATCATTGTAGATACCGAATAATGACAAACAACACAAACACACTATCCGTACGATCTGTCCTTGAGAAGGATAAGCTGACAGGAGGAAACAACTTCCTAGACTGGCAGAGGAATTTGAGGATTGTCCTCAGGCAGGAGCGTAAGCTTCATGTCATTGATATTCCTCCGGCAGGTCCCCTTCCTGAGGGCGCTACTGTTGAGGAACGAGCGGCCCACACAAAGGATGAGAATGATGCAACTGATGTTGCATGTCTTATGTTGGCAACTATGAGTGCTGAGCTTCAAAGACAACATGTGCATATGGATGCATATACTATCAATGAGCACTTGCAAAGCATGTTTGCAAGCCAAACTCGTCAAGAAAGGTTCAACACGAGCAAGTCACTCTTTAACTCCAAACAAGGGGCAAGTGAACCAGTTGGCCCACATGTTCTGAAAATGATTGGTTACATTGAGTATCTTGATACTTTGGGTTTCCCGATTGGTCCGGAAACTGGTATTGACCTAATCTTGAATTCTTTGAACAACAAATTCACTCAGTTTGTTATGAACTACAATATGAATGAATTTGACAAAACACCTACTGAATTGTTGGCTATGTTGAGAACATATGAGACCAACATGAAGACGGCTGAACCCGCTCCCATACTGATGGTGGGCAATAAAGGTAAGGCCAAAGAGAAAGGCAAGTGGAAGGGTAAGAAGAAGACAGGTTCTGATTCTACACCCAAGCCAAAGTCAAGTCCTAAACAGGCTTTAAAGCCTAAAGGTGGGGTCGCTAAGGGTGAATGTCACTACTGTAAGAAAACTGGTCACTGGAAGAGAAACTGTTCAGTTTACTTGGAGGATCTGAAGAAGAAGAGGGCTGAGCAAGCTTCTAATTCAGGTATATATGTTATAGAAGTCAATCTGTCTATTTCTACATCTTGGGTATTGGATACCGGATGTGCTTCTCACATTTGTATAAATGTGCAGGAAATGCAGAGAAGTAGGACATTGGCTAAAGGAGAAATGGACCTACGAGTTGGCAACGGAGCAAGAGTTGCTGCTTTAGCTGTAGGAACCTATTATTTATCTTTGCCCTCTGGGCTAGTTTTAGAACTGGAGAATTGTTATTACGTGCCTGCAATTCGCAGAAACATTATTTCTGTTTCTTGTTTGGACAAGAAAGGTTTTTCGTTTACAATAAAGGACAACAGTTGCTCTTTTGCTTTGAATGATTTAACCTATGGTGTTGCGCGTTTGTTTAATGGTTTATATGTTCTTGACTTAGATAATCCTGTCTGTAATATAGAAAACAAACGACTTAAAGTTAATGACTCAAATCAAACATACCTCTGGCATTGTCGTCTAGGCCATATAAATGAGAAACGCATATCCAAATTACATAAGGATGGATATTTGGATAAGTTTGATTTTGAATCATACCAAGAATGCGAATCTTGTTTGCTTGGTAAAATGACTAAAGCCCCTTTCACTGGTAAGGGTCAAAGGGCCACTGAACGTCTGGAGCTAATACATAGTGATGTATGTGGCCCAATGCGTGTGATGGCTAGAGGAGGCTACTACTACTTCATAACATTTACTGATGATTTCAGTAGATATGGATATGTATATCTTATGAAGAATAAATCCGATTCTTTTGAAAAGTTCAAAGAATACAAAGCTGAAGTAGAGAAGCAAATTGGCGGAGGTGCAAGTATTAAAATCTTACGATCTGATCGTGGAGGAGAATACTTGAGCACTGAATTTAAAGATTATTTAAAAGAGTGTGGTATTGTATCACAACTCACTCCGCCAGGTACACCTCAATGGAATGGAGTTTCAGAGAGGAGAAATCGCACCTTGTTGGACATGGTGCGATCGATGATGAGTCATGCAGATCTTCCAATTACTTTCTGGGGTTATGCTCTAGAAACAGCGGCTTTCACACTTAACCGTGTTCCTACTAAGAAGGTTCAAAAGACTCCATATGAGATATGGGAGAAGAAACGGTCAGGCATGAGCTTTATGAAAGTTTGGGGATGCAAGGCGTTTGTGAAGCGTCAAGTATCTGACAAGCTTGGACCTAAATCTGAAGAGTGCAATTTTGTGGGATACCCTAAGGAAACAAAGGCGTACAATTTCTATAGTCCTACTGAGCAGAAAGTGTTCATTGCTCGAGATGCTGTTTTCATGGAAAGAGATTTTGTTTCCAAAAGAAACAGTGGGAGAACTATAGACCTCGATGAAGATCGAGAACCACAAAATAGCATTGAACCTGAAGTGGAACAAGAGCAGGATAATAATAATGCTCAACAAACACAGGTTGTTCGTAGAACTGGTAGAATTCGCCATGAGCCAGAGAGATATGGATTTCTCTTGACTCAATGTGGTGATTTGATGCTCATAGACGAAGATGAGCCTCTCACATACCAAGATGCTACGAACAGTCCAGACTCTAAGAGATGGCTAGAAGCCATGAAATTCGAGATGGATTCCATGTACGAAAACCGAGTATGGACCTTGGTTGATCCACCTGAAGGGGTAAAACCCATAGGGTGCAAATGGGTTTTCAAGAAGAAAACTGACATGGATGGAAATGTTCAGACCTATAAAGCAAGGCTGGTTGCAAAAGGTTTCAGACAAATTCATGGTATTGACTATGATGAGACTTTCTCACCAGTGGCTATGGTCAAGTCCATAAGGATTTTGCTTGCTATTGCAGCATTCCATGATTATGAAATCTGGCAAATGGATGTCAAAACAGCCTTCCTTAACGGAATCCTTGAAGAGGATGTGGATGTGTACATGACACAACCTGAAGGTTTTGTCGATCCAAGGAATGTTAGCAAGGTATGTAAATTACGTCGATCCATTTATGGATTGAAGCAAGCCTCTAGGAGATAGAATATCCGTTTTGATGAAACAGTCAAGGAGTATGGCTTTGTTCAAAACAAAGATGAACCTTGTGTTTACAAGAAGGTTAGTGGGAGCCATGTGGCATTCATAGTACTATATGTTGATGATATACTACTGATGGGGAATGACATACCTTCTCTCAAGGCTGTTAAGATTTGGTTAGGGAGCAACTTCTCTATGAAAGACTTAGGAGAAGCATCCTCCATTCTAGGAATGAGGATCTATAGGGATAGATCTAGAAGGATGATCGGTCTAAGTCAGAGTACATACATCGAAAAGGTTTTACATCGTTTTGGTATGCAAAATGCAAAAAGGGGATATGTCCCCGTATCTCAAGGGATAACGATCTCTAAAGATCAGTGTCCAAAATCATTGGATGACAAGGACCGCATGAGTAAGGTTCCATATGCCTCAGCAATTGGATCCATCATGTATGCAATGGTATGTACTTGCCCAGATGTTTCGTACGCTTTAAGCATGACGAGCAGATACCAATCTAATCCAGGTGAAGGTCACTGGACGGCTGTCAAGAATATTCTAAAGTACTTGAAAAGGACTAAAGATTCATTCTTGGTGTATGGAGGAGAGGAGAAACTGGTTGTAAAAGGTTACACCGATGCAAGTTTCCAAACAGACAGGGATGATACTGTATCACAGTCTGGTTTTGTGTTTTGTCTAAACGGAGGTGCTGTGAGTTGGAAGAGTTCAAAGCAAGAAACAATAGCTGATTCTACAATGGAGGCTGAGTACATTGCAGCTTGTGAAGCGGCTAAGGAAGCTGTTTGGATTCGAAAATTCATTAATGATTTGGGAGTGGTTCCATCGATCGCAGATCCCATTGATCTATACTGCGATAATAATGGAGCCATTGCACAGGCTAAAGAACCTAGAGCTCACTCCCGAACCAAACACATACTCAGGAGATATCACCTCATTCGAGAGATTAATGAAAGGGGTGACATACACATATGTAAAGTGCACACAAATGATAACATTGCAGACCCACTGACCAAAGGCTTATCGCAGAAGAAGCACGACGGTCACACTAGTTCCATGGATATTAGATACATGGGTGATTGGCTCTAGTGCAAGTGGGAGATTGTTGGTGTAGGTGCCCTAGAGGCAATACAATGTTTATTTTGATAAACCTTTATGTCAATTGATTATTCAATAAACATATTTATTATGACTTTAATTACTGCGATATATTTGTTAGCATAATAAATGTCCTTAGAATCATGATACACATTGTATAGTTTAGTACATGACTTGAACTTGAGATTATATAATATATCATATTCTTAAATGTCCCTAGTCGAGTATTATTATTATAGGACAATAATAATACATAAATAGACTAGTATGTTGTTTGACAGATAACCACATCTCATTGGTTATAAGTATGGGGATACTAAAGTCAACACATAGGTACATGCAGGAGTACATGGTACTGGACAGACCCACAGTGAGATTCTTCATGTTTAATAAAGTCATAAGAAAGACTCACAGTGATAATGGTGTAATGATCCTCTGACTTGAGATCATTATATTTTTATACGAGGATTAATATACTTTGACTACATTAAAAGTTACCTTTGACCGGGTAATGATAAAAGTGGACATCGGGTATATCATGAGTCGTATGAGAAATATGAATGATAGATAAAGGATTTAACCCTCCTATAATTAGGAGAGATATTATTGGCCTCTTGATTGAGTGAGACTATAAAATGCATGGTCGTGCTCAAATAATGATTTGTTTTCATAGTCTACTCATGGATCAAGTAAACCCGGATTAAATGTTGAAGAGGATGACTAAATACATGCCTCGAGTTTAATCTATAATATATATGGTTAAAAGGATTATATTACACGGAAACATTAATCACGAAAGGTTTTATCGAATCACGATTTAATTATTGTTTAATTGGGTAGCAATGATGTATTACTAGATGCCGCTCATTGTTTATAATTTTATTGGAGAATAAAATTATTGTCAATTAAATAATAGCCTATAGGGTCACACGCAAAGAGCACTTAGAGGAATGGTTAATTTAAATTATAGATTTAAATTAATTGATAATTATTTAAATTTTTATTATATTAATTAAGTGAGACTTAATTAATTAAGATAATATAAATTCAAATTAGAATTGTATTTCTGCCCATAATAATTAAGTATGACTTAGTTATTAATTAAATAATAAAATTCGTTTTATTATTTTCCTAGACCTACATGGGTTAGGCTTTGTTGCTATGGGCCTGTTAACCAAACATTATAAATAGATAATGTAGGGTTAAGAGGCACAACACGTTTTTAATAGAAAAACCCTAGAAGAGGCAGCAAAGAGGCAGGAAGACAATTCGAATTATCAAAGGTTTGCTAGTACATCCACTCCGTAATCAAGATCGTGAGACGCTCTTGAAGGTGCTCGTGTGGATACCATAGAGGTGTTTTCGAGAGGAAGACACAAGTCGTGATAGCAAGGATCTCCGTTGAGTTCGTGACATTCAAGATCGTAATAGGTATGATTCGATTATCACCATAATCCGTCCAATCTTATACATGATCCTGCGTTAGGGTTCCGAAATTTTTCGTTATATTTACGTTTATCCGCTGCGTTTTATGCCTCGGAACCCAACATATACTAAGAGTGGGTTCTTATATGATTACAGAGTACCCGGGGCATGGAGAAGCTGGAATAGCATTCCTTGAACTCCAGGCAAGTTTCCAACTCTATCGTTTTATTCCATATCAGAGTATTATTGATGCATGGTGATGCCAAAATTCTTGAAATCTTTGACTTGATGATAAGTTCTTCGATTATACATTTTTGTTGTGTTTGGAACTACTTAGCTCCTTGTTGTCATTGGAAATGCACGTCGGCATTTCACCTTGAACTGTCTTGTTCATTTATAACTTGATTCATCTGCTACTCTGAACTTCTCGAAAAGTTAGAGTATGCAAGTATCTGACCCTTTGTCACTTTTATTCTGATGTATGACATGAGTATGCGTAGGTTGTTTAAGATTGTTCTTGTGAGTAGAATGAAATCTTTTCAATCTGATTCGGAGACGCCTCTGAACTTCTCAAAAAGTTAGAGGATGTTTGTTTTCAGTTTTGTATAACTGAATCTGGTGTCGAGTACATCTTTTTGGTGCTCGATGGTCGACCGGGAGTAGTCTAGTATGAGATGAGATTAGTGAATTTGGGTTAATATCCCATCGGTGTTTTAAATAATATTTAGTTTATTAAATATTATTTAAAGGATATAGAAAGTGTTTAAAGGTTAAATAAATACTTTCGGGGCATTTGAAATTATTTAAATATTATTTAATATTGATTAAATATTATTTAAATATTTTGGGACATTTAAAAGTGTTTAACTACTGATTAAATACTTTCAACTCATTCTGGTTTATTTAAATATTATTTAATGTTGATTAAATATTATTTAAATATGTTGAATCATTTAAGATTATTTAAATATTAAATAATCCTGATTATATTTGAATTAAATATTTTAATTCTTTTAAATCCTTTTAATATTTTTCGAGGACTATTCTGGGCCTCCTAAATATTAATAAAATATTTATTTGTTCTTTAAAAATATTCTGGAGTTGTCTAAACTTCTTTAAATATTATTTTTCATTAAATAATAAATAGTGAGCGATGACTCGGATATTTTGTATTTATTCTGAGTCGATAACTCCAGGTTCGGGAGGTAACGTCCGGCTCCGATATTCCTCCCAGTTGTATTGGTGCCTTTAAGGCCCATTATCTCACTCCAAAAATATAGTATTTTGTGGAGTCTATTTCAACCAGTATTAGCGGCTCCCCGGTCGCGTTCTTGAGTCTCCTTGATTCAAGGGTTTCTGTCTTGTTAAATTCGTTGACTGAGAGTCAACCCAGATCTTTCGAGAGTACTCCCACCCTATTTAGGGAGCCAAGCTATTGTCAGATATTGAAATCTTACAATAGGTCGTTGTTGTTCTGGAAGGTTGTATTAAATTCCCTTCCTTATCTATTGATGAAATCCTGTGATGGATTGTTGTGTTGTTCTGAAAGGTTGTATTAAATTCCCTTCCTTATCTGTTGATGAAATCCTGTGATGGATTGTTGTGTTGTTCTGGAAGGTTGTATTAAATTCCCTTCCGTATCTGTTGATGAAATCCTGTGATGGATTGTTGTGTTGTTCTGGAAGGTTAAATTTCCTTCCTTATCTGTTGATGAAATCCTGTGATGGATTGTTGTGTTGTTCTGGAAGGTTGTATTAAATTCCCTTCCTTATCTGTTGATGAAATCCTGTGATGGATTGTTGTGTTGTTCTGGATGGTTGTATTAAATTCCCTTCCTTATCTGTTGATGAAATCCTGTGATGGATTGTTGTGATTGTTGTTATTCTAGAAGGCTTGATTAAATTTCCTTCTAGGTTTGATGAATGTTTAAGTATTCATCAGGGACTGGAGTAAGGTTGCGTAAGAGGTCGGTGACGCACGACCCAGCCGTAAACTAAAGGCCCATGTGTTGCCTAGGGTGACGTCCCGATAAGGGGTTGTCCTTCTACTAGTAGAGAAAGTGACTAGTTTTTCTATTGTACAAGGCGACTGATCATCGCGTACAATAGGGCGTTGAAAAAATCTCCAGATTAAACCCGTTTCTTCCAATTGGAATTTGACGTTGCACTGTAACGAAAGCCTAGGTGCTGTGTTACTGATAGTGTCAACGGGGAATATAATCAACTCTGAGTTGGTTGGTTATTTTGAGTACTGTTTTATTCGTATATATCAGTTTCACTGTTCCTACACTATAACGAAAGCCATGGTGCTAAGTTACTGATAGTGTTAATGAGAATTGATGAACTTTCATTCATTCTTTTCGCAGTATATCGAACTGCTTGCTTATTGATACTCAAACTAATGGTACTCGGTGATTGAGACCATTGTGCTAAGTTATTGATATTGTCAGTCTCAAAAATCATGAACTTAAATTGTTGTATTGCAGTAATGTGAACTGCATTATTATTGTGAATATCTTCTTGCATCGTGAACCTTGAGTCATATATTGTTGAGATATAACTGGCTATACATCTTCAATCAGATTGCTAGTTATGTACTTTATTGTTGAATATCCAGTTGGGATAATTATGGCTATCACCTTTTCCTTGAAATATTCTGATAAATAACTTACTGAGCATTCTTTGGCTCATTCTTGCTTTTTGTAAATCTTATATCTTGCAGAAAGAGATGACTATGAATTGTCTACCTCGAGTATTATGTTAAGGAACAGGAAGATTCGAGCTTGAGCTAGTCAGGTTCAGGACTTCGATAAATGGTGCAAGAAAGGCGGGATTCCAGATTAGAATCCTAGACTTATTGAAAAATATGTAATGTGACAGTAGATCTTGGATTAATGTTTACTTTTAATGTAACATCATGTGGAAGTTATATTAGTAGTGTGAGATCCTGAGGATACATTGGTTTGTAATAACTATTACTATTTTAAGTTCGTTTCCTGAGACTATAACTTGAGTTGTGTATTTGGTTTGGGGTCACTGCTTTTATGTTTAGTTATTATAATTGCTACAGCAGGTGAGTGTTGTTATTGTGGAAATTGGATAGTGACAACCTGGATTCCTGACCCCGGATCTGGGGGTGTCACAGTTTTTGTTTAACAATTATATTTCAAACCAGCACAGAGAGTCTGTGAATTTTACAATGCAGATAAATTACTAAATTTGAATGTTTTCGATAACGTAAATAATGAAGACATTTGCCTCATATTTATAGAGGTGGTAGCTAGCAAGACATTTGGATAAAACTTATTTAAAAAATCACAAAGACTTTATAAAATAGTCTTTAAGACTTTTCAAAATAGTTGTGCAAGACTTTTTCACTCGGTAAGACTTATAAATGGTCGGTAAAATTTTTAAAATTCTTATTACATTAATTTGGTAAGACTTTTTCATTAAAGTCTTATTTACCATTTCAGTAAGAATTTTAATTAAAGTCTTATTTATATATTTCGGTAAGACTTTCTAAAGTCTTATTGGATTAATCCGGTAAAACTTTCTATAATTATACAGCAAGAATTTCTTTAAATGTTAAATAAAAAGCTATTTTTAACTTAATTAATTCCATCAATATTAGTTAAATAATTTATAAATCAAATCAACTCAAGATGAATCAATTTAAGTAGATAAATTAAATAATTAATTAACTTTTGATAGTAGAATTAATTTAGTGTCTTCACTGCACAACCACTGTAGATTTGACTTGAGTCTTCTTGTCTTCACTATCTTCTGTTTGAAAATCACTTGAGCTATGTGATAAATATTTATTAAATTAGTTGACACACAAATGTACTGTCCGGTTCATTTGTGACATACTAAAAATATTCTTCACTTCTAACTTTAAAAGCTATGATCTTCTGTCTTGTTCTCGCTTCTAGCTTTGTCTTTAATATCTTCTTTTCTGGGAATCTTTCTGTAGTATCCACTTGGAATCTTCTGTATCTTCTAAACTCTTCTGAAATACTACTTCTTTATTTTTCGCCGACGCTTAAACATATTAATGAACTTCTTCCGGTAAAAAGTAGCAACCTCATAAAAATACTGTAATAACCCATATTTCTGACGTTTGGGATTATTAAGATTTTTGGATAAAATTTTTCATTTTATGAATGAATGATTTTAGGGATTTATTTCTTCATAAGGTACTTGAAATGTGAGACCGTATTATTAATATACGGGGCATTCGAAAATATACGTATCGGTGTTACGGTGACATACGCAATCAATATAGGACTTATAATTATTTTAGTCCAATAAAATAAAGTTGAAGTTCTTTCGAAAGTTAGAACAGAGTTTGAGAAACGGTGTAAGTGAAAGGTGTTTATCCGGAGAATTGTTTCGTAAATTCTCGAAACAATTAAAGAGTATTATTTTAATGATTCTAAATTATATTAGAATCATAATATGAGATTTTAAGTTTTTAAAACTTAGGTGGGAAGAAAGAAAGGAGAACGAGAACGAGGCATTAAAACGTTGTCGGAAAATTACGCGACTACCACACAAAGCTAGGGGACACATAAAAGGAAGAAAAATCAGCCAACACCCCATTTTATTTCATGAATGCCGATTGAGAGAGTGAGAGAGAGAGGAAGAGAGAAATGGGAGAGATTTCTCATAAATTGCTCGATTCATGTCGGAATTGCTTGATTTCGGTGTCGTTGTTCACCTCTCCTCGAACCCATTCTTCCCTAGCCACCATCTTCATCACCAACACCAATCTTCATCATGATTTCTTGAAGAGCAAGGGCTGCGTTTTTGGGGGATAAGCATAGGCTCGCTTGTTCGTTGTGTTCTATAGCTCAAATCGAAGGTATAACCCTCCTCTTGCTCTCCCTTGAATCTTACATCATTTCATCCATGAAATCTTCACTTATGATCCATGGAAGATGACGATGAACAGTAACTCCGAAAATAGATAATCTTATTTCTTTGATTCTTGGATTCATATGGTTTGTTAGATGATTGATATAGCATATACATGTTATGGGTAGCATAAATTATGCTTGATTGGTCATAGAAATACAAGAATTGCTCATTCGATTTTTAGTTATATTTTCATAATATTGGCTGATATTTTTGCTTGAGGCTGTGGTATGTTGATTGTTGATGTTGAATGAGGAGTTTGGGATTGTTTGTTGGTTGTTTTGAAGTAGAATAAAAATGGAAAACGATGAGAAAACAAACGTAACCATGCCAATTTTTTTCTTGACCTTACTGCTGCCCACTGTCCAGAAAATCTGAGAACATTTTTCAACTGGTATGAGTAGTTTGATGAGATGACTGGATAGTAGATAGTATGTAGATTATTTACACGCTAATTTTGCGTCATTTGGAGTTACGAGCCAAAAGTTATGGCTGATTTAGTAACGGAAGCGCAGAAAATGAAAATCCTGTTTTCCTTAAACTTTGAGGCTATGATCACCCTAGTTAGGGGACTCCATAAATCTTGAAACTTTTATTTAAAATACTAGGAACATCTGAGATTACCTGGGAAGAAGAATGGGATTAAAAGGAGTAAAATCGGATTTATTAAAATTGGTTGAGTGCAAGTCATGTAATAGTAATTTTAAGAAACATGAATTCTGGAGCCACTGTTACTGCCCTGTTTTGAATGAATTGTTTGGAATACACTATTTCTGGACTGTGTATTTTCTGGGTCTATGTTATAATTGGAGTCTAGTTTGCGTAGCCCCAAACGGTGAGTCAATTGGATTAACGAGCTAGGAGATATAGCTATTTTAGTAAAGGTTGTTCATAACCTACGAATTTCTTAAACATTGAACTTTGGAGAATTGTTTCACCTAGCTAACAACCTTAGCTCGAATTGAAATTTTTATGTCATGTTGTTGGTGGTACAAAGATGATCTCAGAGAAGGATTCATGTGAAATGGATTAATTTCCAATTTATTAAAAATGATAGAAAACAGGGTGTTAAGTGAGATGAACATAAAGAAAAGGTTGAACAACCGTTTTGGGGAACGATTTCGAGCAAGATAGAGGACTTGTCTCGAGTCGACCCAGTAACGAAAGTTGTTAAGGAACATCATGACTATACGTAGGTGCAAAGAACTTGATTAAAAACTATTGAGAATATAGTTTTACGAGTAGCTAAAGTAGGCCCGAGGAGGTGAAATGCCGGGAAAAATAAGTGTTATGAAATGATTAAGTACACTCGATATAAGTTAAGGATTAACATCGAGGTGTTAGAATGAGGATGTTGTGAAGTCTAAATGTCATAATCATCTTATAATTAGTTAACGAATTCGGGTATACTTATTAATAGTATAACTAGTTGTTTCGATTAAGGGAACTAATCTAGATTATTGTATCTATTGATAGAACTTCTAGATTACAAGTGGGATCATGGATATGCATCATGGACACCAGGCAAGATTTCTAACTCCATTCTTTTATTCTATATACGAATATTTTGATTCCTGTTAATGCAAGTTTTCTAAATTCTGACCTTATAACATGTTTCTTGGTTATAAGGCTGTGGTGCTTGGATTCTTTTCTGTCATTGACTTGTATCATTGATTAATTGTTGTTCGCGCCTCTGAACTCTCGAAAGTTAGAGGACGCTTCCTGTCAGTTTTGCATAACTGACTTCCGTGTCAAGTACATCTCTTTGGTACTTGACAGACGACCGGGAGTAGTATATTATCGCTCGACTATTAGTCGATATTATCCAGGGATTCTCCCTGGAATATAAGTTTTGGGAATAATAAGTATTATGGGTTAGGGATTAATCAAGTGGATTAATATCCCTTCGATATTTTAAATAATATTTAGTTTTATTAAATATTATTTAAAAGGGTAAATATCTAGTATTTAATATTGATTAAATACTTTCATCTCATTTTGAGTTATTTAAATATTATTTAAGATTGATTAAATATTATTTAAATATTTTGGGATTATTTCAAAGTATTTATTTTGATTAAATACTTTTGATTCTTTTGGGAATATTTAAATATTATTTGAGATTGAATAAATACTATTTAAATATATTGATTCATTTAAAACTATTTAAATGTTAAATAGTCTTGATTAAATCCTAATTAAATATTTTAATTATTTTAAAATATTTTCAGGGACTATTCTAGGTTCAGTAATTATTGATTAAATATTTATTGGATCTTTAAAAATATTCCGGAGTTATCAAGAAAATTCTTAAAACATTATTTTTCATTAAATAATAAATACTGAGCTATGACTCGGATATTTTATACTTATTTTGAGTCGATAACTCCATGTTAGGGAAAGAATATTCCACTTTAACATTCTTTTGATTTAAAACTGGTGCCTGTAAGGACCATTATTTTACCTAAAAGTATTATATTTTCGTGGGGTTTATTTTACTACCTATTAGCGACTCCCCGGTCGTGATCTTGATTCGAACTGTTCATTCATGACTAAAGGTCAACCCACACATATAAAGAGATTACTTCCACCTCGTTTCGGGAGTTAATCTATTATCGAATATTGAATTCCCATAAAACTTTGTTGTTGTTCCGGAAGGTTGTATTAAATTCCCTTCCACACTTTGATTTGAATATTCCCAGAAAGCTTTGTTGTTGTTATCCTAGAAGGTTGTATTAAATTCCCTTCTAGACTTGTTGATTGTACTCAAAGGGAACTGGAGATATAAAGTGTAAGAGGCTTGTGTGCGGCACAGTCCATCTAGCGTAAGAGGCCGAGTGGCGCCGGTCCAGCATTTAAAGGCCCATGTGTTGCCTAGGGTGATGACCTGTTTTGGATCATCCTTCTACTAGTAGAAAAGGTTACTTAACTATTGTACTATACGACTGATCATCGTGTACAATAGGCGCGGTGGATGCTCCAGTATC
Source organism: Oenanthe sinensis (assembly GCA_028671895.1). NCBI lineage: Eukaryota > Viridiplantae > Streptophyta > Magnoliopsida > Apiales > Apiaceae > Oenanthe > Oenanthe sinensis. The sequence goes on from CM053806.1 coordinate 29,110,485, forward strand.
TTCTTTTCTTCCAATTGGAATTTGACATTACACTAAGGATAGTGTTAATGGGAACTGTTGAACTTTCATTGGTCCTACACTAAGGATAGTGTTAATGGGAACTGTTGAACTTTCATTGGTCCTACACTAAGGATAGTGTTAATGGGAACTGTTGAACTTTCATTGGTCCTACACTAAGGATAGTGTTAATGGGAACTGTTGAACTTTCATTGGTCCTACACTAAGGATAGTGTTAATGGGAACTGTTGAACTTTTATTGGTCCTACACTAGCGAAAGTGTGAATGAGAATTGTTGAGCTTTTATTGATTCTTTTCGCAGTATCTTGAACTGCCTTCTTATTGATGCGCGAATAAATGGTACTCTGTGGTTGATGCCATTGTGCTAAATTGTCGATTTTGTTGTTCCCAAAACTGTGAACTTAAATTGTGGTATCGCAGTAACTTGAACTGCATACTTATTTGGAATATCTTCTTGCATCGTAAACTCTGATTCATTTATTGTGGAAATATATTTCGCTAAACTTTCTGCTGGGAAAAGTATTGCAAATTATCTACTGATATTGTTGGACATCGTGTTGGTATAATAATTCGTTGCCACCCTTTTCTTGGTGCAAGTTACAAAATATTCTAATATATATCTTGCTGAGCATTCTTTGGCTCATTCTTGTTTTTGTTGTAAACTTTAAAACTTGCAGTAAGACTTGCCCATGGGATGCAAAGGAAAGAAGAGGCTCGAGCTTGAGTTAGTCAGGTTCAAGGCTTCTACAGGTTGTGTAAGCTAGATATGATTGCAGTTTAGAATCCTAAGACTTGTTGAAAAATATGTAATGTAATTATAAGTGTTGAAACAACGAGATCCTGAGTTTATTACAGTTGAATTATAATAACTGTTATTATTTTAAGTTCGTTTTCTGAGACTATGGCTCGAGTTGTGTAATTGGATTGGGGTCACCAGTGTATGTTGTTGAAATAATTGTTAAGCAGGTGAGTATTTTGTTGTGGAATTGGATCGTGATGGCCTAGATCCCTGACCCCGGATCTGGGGGTGTCACAGATGTGGTATCAGAGCTCTGAGTCATAGTACTTAGATACGAGAGAATTAAGAGTTATATATATGTAAGATAGGAGTTCGTATTGGACTACCGGATGTAGTGCCAATGTATAAGATAGAACCTTGACAAGTACTTTAAGTTAGTAATGTCAAGATCATGGAAAACCTTTTTAGGTTATAATTTTATGGTGGATTCGAGGATTTATTCCCAAATAGGTAATGACCCGGTATTTGTAAGACTAACGAGAAGTATGATGGATTTAAGGATATTATTGATGTTTGTTTGAGGATGAGGAATCGAGGATTTTGTTGAAGATTATCTGAGAATAAAAAGTAAAGTATCAATTTAGATGATGTATGATATGAATACAATGTAGAGTCACAACAAAGAGTTAAGATACACACTTGATATAGTCACTGAGTATATTAAGGATTTTAGATTAAAGTAATCCCTTGGGATAGAGATGATTGCCACATTGCAATTATGATGGTTAGGTTAACCAGTATAAATGAGCTATTGCATAAGTGCTTGTATGAAGCTCCTTCTTTCAAGAAGTGGAATTCTGGACTAGAGAGGGGTCTAAGTAGGCATTGATGACGAAATGGTTTGAGTGATATAGGAGGTTCGGGAAAAAGTCCTGTAACCCAATGATAGATCCATAAGCTAAACTTGATTGAGACTGCCTATAGTGGATAGAATCTTCATCATTTGGCAATAACCCGAAGAGGTATTGTGCATTTCAGCAAATCCTTGTTAATGTTATGGAGCGAATAAGATTGATGGTATGAGGAAGTGACCGTCAATAATGTTGTTGACTAACTTTGAGGATGTTCGAGAGTACAGATATATATATAATGACTCTAGTTATCGCCCTTTTTGATATACATTATGTTTTGGGTGACTGACTAGATGTTGATGTTTGAGGTCATTACAGGACAAAGATTGTTTGGAATGTTGGGATTGTAATTGAGGTGTTTTTACACCGGGCATAGTCTAAATACGAATAAGTCATGCCCAATTTTCTGTAGGAAATACATTCACTTAAGTTTAATAAACTTAGAGTTAAGAAGACGTGTAAATGAAATTTTCAGGAGAAAATAGAGAAGCATGGCTTAAAGGATTTGGCCATCTATATATGAGTTACTATTGAGTATTTAGAGGGGTTAATGCCATAATGAAATGGACACGCATGATGACTTAAGATATATGAAAGTCTATAATGAGAAAACATCGAGGCATAGTTGTAATGAGAAATTGTGAGTTTCTCAATGGGGATTTGTTTGGTTGAGTTTGATGTTGGGTTTTAATAGCCAAATGCGTAGTCGGATATGTCTGATTGAGTTATGAGACTGAGCTAATCTATGTTTTTGTTCCGCTAGAACGTTATCGAGTCGGAGTACTGTGAATTTAAAGGAGTTTGTCATACATATAGTAGTATTTATCTTGAGAAAATTGAATGATGGATTTGGCGTGCTTGGTGCTCAGGGTTATATTTCAACCCACAAAGAGTTATAATAGGACTAACGGTAGTGACTATAGGATGACCAAATCATATAATATTACCCTGTTTCCCTACATTGCCATATATAAGGTTATCATGTGCCGATCAAAATTTCTGAAGAGAAATTGGTAGAGACCTAATAAGGTTGTTGATTCAATGAGAATTCTAGACCTGAAACAAGAATGTGTTAGATTATGAATAGAAGTTTACAGTTATTGGCAAGTTATCACCTCGGATGTTGAGGATTCAATTAGATCCATAGTGTTGGAAATGACTGCTATATAGATTCAAGAAGTGGTTATAGTAGGATGTGGAAATGAAATGGTTGAGAAAGAGACATGGAGAAAAAGGGAATTTGTGGAGCAACATATAAAGAAATATCATTAACTTTTAATAAGGAACCAGATTTCTACCTTGGAAAGAGTAGTGGATTAAGAAATAAGAGCGTGTTGGTGTACAGTTAATTATGGTTCACCCAAGTCAATCAAGACCTCATTTACTAAACAGTGGGACTGATATTGGGAAATATGTGAAATGGACAACAAGCGGCTACAATTATAAAGTCTAGATGTCATGAGCATGATTGCCCTAAAAGAAGGGATATCATGTTTTAAATATGGAGAATGAAGGAAAAGTAATATGGTATCAAGATTGACTAGCGTACCGGTTTGACATAGATTTAAGTCCCTTCCAAATTGAAGAATTGATGTGGTGTTAAGAATGGACAATTGTCCCAAATAAGGATGTTCAAACTAATGCTAATGATAAAATAGTGAAGTTAAGATTACTCGATATTGGATAAAGTTGAGATTTGAAGACAGAGATAAATTGAGAAGATTTAAATTACGATTCGATTGAAAAGTATAATATGCTTTGGATGTTAAATGTGGGGCACCCATACTGGATACGAAAAAGGAAACATGGAATAATGAGAAGTACGTAATAGTTAAAGAATTGAAGGATGGAACCTTTAGCGACATTTTGGGGTTACCACCCATTAGAGACTATATCATTCGTCATTGACCTAGTGTTACTATGAGGTGCACATGATTTGTTTGTAAAGGAAATGGATAGCGGTATGAGACTGTACATATGTTACTGAGAATTCATCAAGTTAGCAATCAATATTGGATACCTATATCCTGGACACACACAATATTCGACCGCTGAAAGGGTGTAGTCTAATGTTAGAAGATAGAGTGAGTATTGGTTATCACTAAATAATGATTAGCCTAGACGATTGGTGAAAGATGATGTTTAGTACGTGATAAGAATATTATGAGTCTTTGATGAGAAGGGTTGTATTAATGAAGACACATGTACCATTTAAGGATTTCATTGGAGTTTTAAGAAATAATTGGACAAGTTATCAAAGTCTTCATAGGGGTTATTTTGATTTGCCCAAAGATTAAAGATGAAGAACCCGAAGGGGGAAATGTATGTAGCCTTGGAAATATTAAGAGAAAAGAGATTGGATGCCAAATTCTCTAAGTGTGAGTTTTGGTTAAATAAGTTTAAATTTTGAGACATATAGTATGTGGTGAAGGAAATTTCAAGGAAATTAAAGAATAGATGGGTAACGGCCGTTGTTGCGACTACCAGATGATAAAAGGTAAATCTTGTAATTATTAATGACATGTCTTTGAGGGATTTGATGGTGTGCAGAAGCAACATAGTAGAAATAATTTCATATGCGTCTGAGTAACTGAAGAAATATGAATTAAGGTATCCTACCTAAGAGTTAGAGCGATAGCTATAATGTTTGCACTTAAGCTTTGGAAATATTATTTGAATGGGTAGAAGTGGAGTAAGTACAAAGACAATAAGAGTCTTAAGGAGTTATTCATTCGGAAAGAATAGAAATGGATAATAAGAAATTTGGGGATTTTGTCAATAGGTTCCCAAAATGAGTAGGGACTGTTGTATATTGAGTTCGTAATGCATTAAAGAATGAAAATTTCAAAATATATTTTCTCTCCCTTTCAAAATTATTTTCTTCAAAATGTTAACTATTTTTCATCCGATTGAGATAAACAATGCATATGGTGTGACTTCTTGTCTGTGTGACAAAAGTCTGGTGGGCAACCACTCGATTATGTATTATAAACCAGAAAGTACTAAAGACTGGCCATCTTGAGTACAAATATGGTTGTTCTCAGTCATATCTAAATTATTTTCTTCTTATTTATCATATACATTAAAAATGAGTTTATTGATTACAAACTACTCTGATCATTTGTTTTGTTACAATGATCTTCGTTGAAAAGATCTCTATTAAAATTATGTACAAGGTTATCTTTTATAGAAAGTTTATACCTTGGATCTCAAAAAGGAGTGGTGGTAGTTACTTACTACGGTTAGAGCTTTTATACGACTCTGGTTACCACTCATATATAGTCATGCCACCTTACGAAGTCTAGTGTGGACGAAAGTATCGATCTACTTTGTGCCAGGGACAAAATCGATGAATGATAGATAACTGAGAATAAGAACCGGTTTGACAGGCATATGATGCAAATTGTAATATTTGAAAGTGATTATTAATAACCCAAGATGGACAACGCGAGTATGGTGATCAAGTCTAAAAAGGGCAGAGAATATGAAGCGAGAGACTTCATATTGCTGAACATATTATCGTGAAGAGAAGTAATGAAATTTAGTAAGAACGAAAACTTAAGCTCGAGAAGTATTGAATTGTTTAAGGTCTCGAAGTATATTAAGGTGTATATGAAGTGACGCTCTTTCCCAATTTTAAGGAATCAATCGTGCGTATCATACGTTAGTGCTAGGACATTATAGCGCAGACATTAGACGTGCGTTAGAATACAAAATTATAGATATCATCGACTGAATAGAGCAAATGGTGAAAAGTGAAGTAATAATGCTGAGAAAGTATAATGTAGATGCCAGGCATGTAATAGAGTATGAGCAGGTAGCTCTACACCCAGATCTGACCTATGTGGAACGACCGGTGGAAATCTTAGACCGAAAAGAGCAAGTGCTCAGGAACAAAGTGGTCAAGCTAGTAAGAATCTTATGGAGAAACCAGAACACTGAAGAATCAACGTGGGAACTAGAAAGTGCTATGCTGGAAAAGTACCCTCACATGTTTTCAAGTTAGATTCCGAGGACGGAATCCTTTTAAGGAGGGGAGACTGTAATAACCCATATTTCTGACGTTTGGGATTATTAAGATTTTTGGATAAAATTTTTCATTTTATGAATGAATGATTTTAGGGATTTATTTCTTCATAAGGTACTTGAAATGTGAGACCGTATTATTAATATACGGGGCATTCGAAAATATACGTATCGGTGTTACGGTGACATACGCAATCAATATAGGACTTATAATTATTTTAGTCCAATAAAATAAAGTTGAAGTTCTTTCGAAAGTTAGAACAGAGTTTGAGAAACGGTGTAAGTGAAAGGTGTTTATCCGGAGAATTGTTTCGTAAATTCTCGAAACAATTAAAGAGTATTAATTTAATGATTCTAAATTATATTAGAATCATAATATGAGATTTTAAGTTTTTAAAACTTAGGTGGGAAGAAAGAAAGGAGAACGAGAACGAGGCATTAAAACGTTGTCGGAAAATTACGCGACTACCACACAAAGCTAGGGGACACATAAAAGGAAGAAAAATCAGCCAACACCCCATTTTATTTCATGAATGCCGATTGAGAGAGTGAGAGAGAGAGAGGAAGAGAGAAATGGGAGAGATTTCTCATAACTTGCTCGATTCATGTCGGAATTGCTTGATTTCGGTGTCGTTGTTCACCTCTCCTCGAACCCATTCTTCCCTAGCCACCATCTTCATCACCAACACCAATCTTCACCATGATTTCTTGAAGAGCAAGGGCTGCGTTTTTGGGGGATAAGCATAGGCTCGCTTGTTCGTTGTGTTCTATAGCTCAAATCGAAGGTATAACCCTCCTCTTGCTCTCCCTTGAATCTTACATCATTTCATCCATGAAATCTTCACTTATGATCCATGGAAGATGACGATGAACAGTAACTCCGAAAATAGATAATCTTATTTCTTTGATTCTTGGATTCATATGGTTTGTTAGATGATTGATATAGCATATACATGTTATGGGTAGCATAAATTATGCTTGATTGGTCATAGAAATACAAGAATTGCTCATTCGATTTTTAGTTATATTTTCATAATATTGGCTGATATTTTTGCTTGAGGCTGTGGTATGTTGATTGTTGATGTTGAATGAGGAGTTTGGGATTGTTTGTTGGTTGTTTTGAAGTAGAATAAAAATGGAAAACGATGAGAAAACAAACGTAACCATGCCAATTTTTTTCTTGACCTTACTGCTGCCCACTGTCCAGAAAATCTGAGAACATTTTTCAACTGGTATGAGTAGTTTGATGAGATGACTGGATAGTAGATAGTATGTAGATTATTTACACGCTAATTTTGCGTCATTTGGAGTTACGAGCCAAAAGTTATGGCTGATTTAGTAACGGAAGCGCAGAAAATGAAAATCCTGTTTTCCTTAAACTTTGAGGCTATGATCACCCTAGTTAGGGGACTCCATAAATCTTGAAACTTTTATTTAAAATACTAGGAACATCTGAGATTACCTGGGAAGAAGAATGGGATTAAAAGGAGTAAAATCGGATTTATTAAAATTAGTTGAGTGCAAGTCATGTAATAGTAATTTTAAGAAACATGAATTCTGGAGCCACTGTTACTGCCCTGTTTTGAATGAATTGTTTGGAATACTTAACACTATTTCTGGACTGTGTATTTTCTGGGTCTATGTTATAATTGGAGTCTAGTTTGCGTAGCCCCAAACGGTGAGTCAATTGGATTAACGAGCTAGGAGATATAGCTATTTTAGTAAAGGTTGTTCATAACCTACGAATTTCTTAAACATTGAACTTTGGAGAATTGTTTCACCTAGCTAACAACCTTAGCTCGAATTGAAATTTTTATGTCATGTTGTTGGTGGTACAAAGATGATCTCAGAGAAGGATTCATGTCAAATGGATTAATTTCCAATTTATTAAAAATGATAGAAAACAGGGTGTTAAGTGAGATGAACATAAAGAAAAGGTTGAACAACCGTTTTGGGGAACGATTTCGAGCAAGATAGAGGACTTGTCTCGAGTCGACCCAGTAACGAAAGTTGTTAAGGAACATCATGACTATACGTAGGTGCAAAGAACTTGATTAAAAACTATTGAGAATATAGTTTTACGAGTAGCTAAAGTAGGCCCGAGGAGGTGAAATGCCGGGAAAAATAAGTGTTATGAAATGATTAAGTACACTCGATATAAGTTAAGGATTAACATCGAGGTGTTAGAATGAGGATGTTGTGAAGTCTAAATGTCATAATCATCTTATAATTAGTTAACGAATTCGGGTATACTTATTAATAGTATAACTAGTTGTTTCGATTAAGGGAACTAATCTAGATTATTGTATCTATTGATAGAACTTCTGGATTACAAGTGGGATCATGGATATGCATCATGGACACCAGGCAAGATTTCTAACTCCATTCTTTTATTCTATATACGAATATTTTGATTCCTGTTAATGCAAGTTTTCTAAATTCTGACCTTATAACATGTTTCTTGGTTATAAGGTTGTGGTGCTTGGATTCTTTTCTGTCATTGACTTGTATCATTGATTAATTGTTGTTCGCGCCTCTGAACTCTCGAAAGTTAGAGGACGCTTCCTGTCAGTTTTGCATAACTGACTTCCGTGTCAAGTACATCTCTTTGGTACTTGACAGACGATCGGGAGTAGTATATTATCGCTCGACTATTAGTCGATATTATCCAGGGATTCTCCCTGGAATATAAGTTTTGGGAATAATAAGTATTATGGGTTAGGGATTAATCAAGTGGATTAATATCCCTTCGATATTTTAAATAATATTTAGTTTTATTAAATATTATTTAAAAGGGTAAATATCTAGTATTTAATATTGATTAAATACTTTCATCTCATTTTGAGTTATTTAAATATTATTTAAGATTGATTAAATATTATTTAAATATTTTGAGATTATTTCAAAGTATTTATTTTGATTAAATACTTTTGATTCTTTTGGGAATATTTAAATATTATTTGAGATTGAATAAATACTATTTAAATATATTGATTCATTTAAAACTATTTAAATGTTAAATAGTCTTGATTAAATCCTAATTAAATATTTTAATTATTTTAAAATATTTTCAGGGACTATTCTAGGTTCAGTAATTATTGATTAAATATTTATTGGATCTTTAAAAATATTCCGGAGTTATCAAGAAAATTCTTAAAACATTATTTTTCATTAAATAATAAATACTGAGCTATGACTCGGATATTTTATACTTATTTTGAGTCGATAACTCCATGTTAGGGAAAGAATATTCCACTTTAACATTCTTTTGATTTAAAACTGGTGCCTGTAAGGACCATTATTTTACCTAAAAGTATTATATTTTCGTGGGGTTTATTTTACTACCTATTAGCGACTCCCCGGTCGTGATCTTGATTCGAACTGTTCATTCATGACTAAAGGTCAACCCACACATATAAAGAGATTACTTCCACCTCGTTTCGGGAGTTAATCTATTATCGAATATTGAATTCCCATAAAACTTTGTTGTTGTTCCGGAAGGTTGTATTAAATTCCCTTCCACACTTTGATTTGAATATTCCCAGAAAGCTTTGTTGTTGTTATCCTAGAAGGTTGTATTAAATTCCCTTCTAGACTTGTTGATTGTACTCAAAGGGAACTGGAGATATAAAGTGTAAGAGGCTTGTGTGCGGCACAGTCCATCTAGCGTAAGAGGCCGAGTGGCGCCGGTCCAGCATTTAAAGGCCCATGTGTTGCCTAGGGTGATGACCTGTTTTGGATCATCCTTCTACTAGTAGAAAAGGTTACTTAACTATTGTACTATACGACTGATCATCGTGTACAATAGGCGCGGTGGATGCTCCAGTATCTTCTTTTCTTCCAATTGGAATTTGACATTACACTAAGGATAGTGTTAATGGGAACTGTTGAACTTTCATTGGTCCTACACTAAGGATAGTGTTAATGGGAACTGTTGAACTTTCATTGGTCCTACACTAAGGATAGTGTTAATGGGAACTGTTGAACTTTCATTGGTCCTACACTAAGGATAGTGTTAATGGGAACTGTTGAACTTTCATTGGTCCTACACTAAGGATAGTGTTAATGGGAACTGTTGAACTTTCATTGGTCCTACACTAGCGAAAGTGTGAATGAGAATTGTTGAGCTTTTATTGATTCTTTTCGCAGTATCTTGAACTGCCTTCTTATTGATGCTCGAATAAATGGTACTCTGTGGTTGATGCCATTGTGCTAAATTGTCGATTTTGTTGTTCCCAAAACTGTGAACTTAAATTGTGGTATCGCAGTAACTTGAACTGCATACTTATTTGGAATATCTTCTTGCATCGTAAACTCTGATTCATTTATTGTGGAAATATATTTCGCTAAACTTTCTGCTGGGAAAAGTATTGCAAATTATCTACTGATATTGTTGGACATCGTGTTGGTATAATAATTCGTTGCCACCCTTTTCTTGGTGCAAGTTACAAAATATTCTAATATATATCTTGCTGAGCATTCTTTGGCTCATTCTTGTTTTTGTTGTAAACTTTAAAACTTGCAGTAAGACTTGCCCATGGGATGCAAAGGAAAGAAGAGGCTCGAGCTTGAGTTAGTCAGGTTCAAGGCTTCTACAGGTTGTGTAAGCTAGATATGATTGCAGTTTAGAATCCTAAGACTTGTTGAAAAATATGTAATGTAATTATAAGTGTTGAAACAACGAGATCCTGAGTTTATTACAGTTGAATTATAATAACTGTTATTATTTTAAGTTCATTTTCTGAGACTATGGCTCGAGTTGTGTAATTGGATTGGGGTCACCAGTGTATGTTGTTGAAATAATTGTTAAGCAGGTGAGTATTTTGTTGTGGAATTGGATCGTGATGGCCTAGATCCCTGACCCCGGATCTGGGGGTGTCACAAATACTTCTGACAATCTGATTCTTTGTATCTAGTTTACTTTATTCGTCTTGATTCTTGTTATCATAATTATTATTTACTGCTTTTTATTATTTGAGTTGAGTTGTCATCTAATTATTATAAATAGGCCTAGTAATATGCCTTTCATCACTCTATATCACTTGTCAGATTTAATCTTCTAATGACCTTCTCCGGTGCCCTATTTTTATTCCAACGATCTCGATCATTATCGATGATAGGGTTGACCTTCTCCGGTACCCTATATATATAATCTGCATCTTTATAATCAAAATACACACATATGCACGTTAAATACAATCACAACTCATCTATTCTCTCTTTGTTGTGCTCCTCCACGCATGAATAAGAGATGTTAAATAAATATTTTTTATTTTGCTTTTAAAATGTTGATGATGAGAAATAATAATTGAAGGTAGTGAATTTTGTCGGAGATGATGGTTGTTACAGGGGTGGAAGTTTATGAAGATTGTGTTGGGTTCCGAGGCATAAAACGTTGCGGATTAAACGTAAATATAACAAAAATTCGGAACCCTAAACGCAGGATCATGTAGAAGTTCGGACTGATTATTGTGAAACGGAATCATACCTTTTCTTGGTCTTGACTTCTACGAACTCAACGGAGATCCTAGCTTTCACGACTTGTGTCTTCTTCTCGAAAACACCTCTATGGTATCCACACGAGCACCTTCAAGAACGTCTCACGGTCTTGATTACGGAATGGATGTACTAGCCTCCTTTGATGATTTCGAATTTTATTCTTTCTGCCTCCTTGCTGATGCTGTCTTTAGGGTTTTGTTTCTCAAAAACGTCATCCCTCTTAACCCTATCATTATCTATTTATATTGCTGGTTAAGAGGCCCAATCAGTTACAAGACTGGAAGCCATCAAGATATTTCTAGCATTCGCAGCACATTCCAATTTTAAAGTTTATCAAATAGATGTGAACAGTGCCTTTCTGAATGGAGAACTAGAAGAGAAAGTATATGTGGAGCAGACCCTGGCTTTAAAAATCCAGAGTTTTCTAATTTTGTATATTTCTTATTCAAAGCCCTCTATAGACTCAAGCAAGCACCGATGACATGGTATGACCCCCTCTCTAAGTTTTTACTTGAAAATAGCTTTATTAGAGGTGTCATAGATAAAACTCTCTTTTATAAATTGCATGATAAAATATGATATTTGTCGAAGTTTATGTTGACGATATTATATTTGGTTCTACTGACGAAAACTTTTATAAGAGATTTGCTAAGTTAATGCAGAGTAGGTATGAAATGAGCATGATGGGTGAGTTGTCGTTGTTTCTAGGATTGCAAGTAAAGCAAAAGGAAGATGAGATTTTTATTTGCCAGTCAAAGTAAGTAAGGGATCTTCCGAGGAAATACAGTGTAGAATCCCTCACCGGCAAAACCCCCAATGCCAACAGCCACAAAGCTTGACAAAGATGAAACTGGTAAAAAGGTTGATATCACAAGCTACAGAGTTATGATATGCTCATTATTATACTTAACTGCAAGTAGACATGACATAATGTTTGCAACATGCTTATGTGCAAGGTTTTAATCTAATCCTAGGGAATCTTATCTTATAGCTATTAAACAAATTTTTAGATATCTGTAGGGTACACCAAATCTTGAAATTTGGTACCCTAAAGATACATGTTTTGAACTAATAGGCTATACAGATTCAGATTATGCAGGATGGATCGGAAAAGTACTTCTGGAAGTTGTCAGTTTCTAAGACGTCGGTTGATTTCCTGGTACACCAAGAAACAACACTCAGTAACTACCTCGACAGCCGAAGTAGAATACATCGCGGCAGGTAGCTATTGTGCACAGATCTTGTGAATAAGGAATACTCTAAATGACTATGGACTTGCGTTGAACAAAATTCCAATTTTCTGTGACAACAAAAGTGCAATAGCCATCTCCAACAATCTTGTACAACACTCTCGAACCAAACATACTGACATAAGGTATCATTTCATCAGAGATCATGTCATGAACGAAACTGTGGTGCTAAATTTTGTACCCACAGAAGATCAAATAGCTGACATCTTCATAAAACCACTTGATGAATACACTTTCTCTAAACTGGTTAGTGAACTAGGGATGTTAAACAATAGCTAACTTTTGATCGCTAGAAGTTGATTTGAATTCATAGATATTAAATGTTAATATTTAAAAAATTTATGAAGTTCGAATTAACAAAATCATAGGGCTTATGAATATTTGGATAAATTATATTGAGAATAATTTAATACTCTTAATAGATAATTATTTTAATTATAGCATAAGTACTTATATTAATATTTTAAATCATTTACAAGCATTTATGTAAATTATTGTCTTAATTTCCTATATAATTATTGCTTGTTTATATTTATATTCAGTTTATTATTAATTAAATAAAAAATATTCGAATAAATTTTTAAATATTTTAAATCATTTATAAGCTTGACTTTTGTTTTAATAAAATTTGTATGACATCCGATATAAAATTTTCGGCATGACTTTTTCTTTTAAAAAGTCATACTGAGTTTTTATTAAAGGTTATACTGAGGATTATTTAAAAGTCATACTGATAGCTTTGTTTAAAAGTCATATCGGTTCTTTAATTGAAAGTAATTCTCAGTTTTTTCCCTCCCAAACCTATACACACGTGTATACACAAGCACATGAACAGTCATATCAGCGGTTAGGACTTTTGCAAAACCTTCGATTGTTGATCTTTTACAAAGGCTATCCTTTGTTAGTTGCTCTTACAAGTGTTTTCACTTGTGAATTACTATTATAATCGTTAAAACTAATTGAATTGCTGCCCAAATTGTGTTGTTTCTAACTGCTTCTTCGACTTGCTTTTAGAACTGATTTTGGTGATTATTTGCTATTTGGAGGTCTGATTGCGGAGTAATCTTGTGGTAAGAACTAGTTTAAAGAATTATTTGAAGTTATGGTTTTGAGATTCTTGAGTAATTTTTCGAATTAGTGGTAATTTGTTCCTTGTAATTTGTTAAAATCGAATTAGGATTAAGTTAAACTTAGGGTTTCAAATTTTGAGTGATTTTCAAATTTCAGTGTTTAATTTGAAATATTAGGTGTTTGACTGCCTGGAAATTTTGTACAATTTTATTACAATTTTTATCCTGAAAATTGTATTAGAAGTGTTAAAATGGCTAAAACTTGTGAGATTGTCAAGACTAATTTTGTAGGAATTTTTATCCCGGTGAATTGTTCAGTTGAGAGGTTTCGACCGTGGATCATTTTTATGAATGAACATTCACTAGTTAGAACATCAATGGACACCCTACTACAAGTTGATGCACTTTAGGCTCTGTACACGAGTGTAAGGAACAAAACAGTTGCAGCAAGAGTATAATTTTCTTTCACAATTACAGAAAATGAGTACATGGTGACTGAAGATAATGTGAATAGAATTTTAGGATTCCCAATTGAGAATCATGAAGATCTTCCAACTGTTCCTCAAAAAATTGAATTCTTTTAAGAAATTTTGTATCAAGGGGATATTAATCTTGCAAAAATGACCAAAGCAAAGTTAATAAGTAAATGGGATTATTTCTTCAATACATTAGCCAAGGTGTTTGCCCCTACAACAAAGAACAACTTCAACACCATCTCTTCGTTTCTACAAAATATTGGGTTTCTGTTGACCATAATAAGAGGATCAATTTTGGAGTAATTGTTATTCCCCAGAACAATGCCAATATGATTTGTAGAAGAGGGGTTGAATACAAATTATCAAAACTTTTTTTGTTTTAATAATTGTCTTTAAGGTTTGAGTGTTTAAGAGAATATATATATGAACAAATGAAATTGAAAATAAATTGAACAAAGTTATTTAAAAATTACTGATGGATTGGTTTTTCCATCAATGTATATTTACTCAATTTTTCTAGGTTAATAAAACCTAGCTTGGTTTTACAAGGTTAGAAAATAAATCAACAGTTCTTACAAAGTGCTCTAAGGTTGAATAGTTGATTCAAGAAATATAATCTAACTTGTTTTTTAACAATGCTACCACACTTATTTATATACCACAAGTCTACTTTTACAATATATATTCTAGGATTATTTTTATTCTATCTTTTCTTTTGCCTTTTTCTATTTTAGGAAAAGGTTAGAAAGACAACTTCTGTTTGAGTCTTCACATTCATCATAGACTGTCTTCCATAGGTGTGCTTTTGTCCCTTGGATCTCTGACATATAGCCTTTTTGTGTTGTCTCAATTAATTGATAATTTGTTATTAAGCATATCAATTGATCCTTTCTTTTATCCATCATCTGATGTTCTTCTTCTATTGATCTTTATATCCATTAATTGATAAATAATGACTTATCGATTGATAGATGTTTTCAATCGATATATCAATCGATGGGTCTTCATATCAGTTGATGATCTTCAATACCTTTACTTGGCTTCATCAATTCATCTTCTATCCATCTATGCTTCAATATCAACTGATTGTCATTCACTTGTATAATTTTCATGTCTTCAAATAATTACAATTTATCAGTCTAAGTTACACATCAGTCGATGACCTATAACAATCGACTCTAACATCAATTGATGAAAATAATATCAATTGACTTATACCTTATCGATTGAAATAGACTAAGTACACATATGCTACAATCCATTTTATAAGTTGTTCACATAAACATTTCAACTGATAAATGGTTTCCTGATCAATTAATATTTATAACATTATATCAATTGATCAGTTACATCAATTAAAATTTTTATGATTCAAATATTAAAGTTATCATCAAATTACATGTAGATTCCTAACAAGAAGCTGGTGTTGACTAAAATCATAAGGAAGATAGGGACGCCAGAGAGCAGGGAACGAAATATCTTGTGCTATTATCTAAGATTTTAAATGTTTTTATAAATGATCTTCTAACAGATGAGGATAAAGCACTGTTCCGGAATAGCCGAGTAGAAGTATCTCCCACTTCTCAAAAAAAATATATTCACAATGCTCAGAAACAAAGAGAAATTCCCAGAGGTACCAATAGTGAGGACGCAATACATGGGTGAGATCCTAGATCAGATTGCCAATCCTGCACAGGCTCAACCACTTCAGCAAGAGCTAGAGCAAATTCAAGTTCCAGTACTAATGAAAGTTGAACATCCAGTGCAGCTACTGCTTGAAGATGCTCAATTTCCAGAACAAGGAGCATAGGTACAAGTAATAATTCACACCTTAGCTTCTAATTTCCTACCATTAAATATATATGTCGCAGACTATAATTATGGTCTTAAACTTTAGGATTTCGGCTATGAACCTGAAAACACACAGGTTCAATCCCAAGCTGAGCTAGAGCCGCAAACAGTTTCTTCTTCTTCAACTTCATTGAGTCTAATCCAAAAAAGAAAAAAACCTGTAAAAAAATCTAGAAGTAGAGGTATCACAATAAGTGAACCCGCAACTCTGTCTCCACTATAAAAAAGATCGAGAAATGAACCCAAGACAACTGCAGACCCATCCTTATCCTCTCATTGGGATATGGCCTTTGAAATGGAAATACAACAGTCTCTTGATACACTCGATTAACAGGGTGGTACTCTTGAAATTCTCCGTCCAGCCATGACATCATGTGATGAGACACGCACACTACTAGCACTCACTCTAGAAGCACCTCCATTTTTAGAAACACAATCAGATGAGGGCATAAGAAATGAACAAAATGTTTTGGAAAAAAATCTGGTAGATGCCACATTTTCAGTGGACCAAGACATTTTAGATGCAGTGCTGTTGGGTTCCGAGGCATAAAACGCAGCGGATTAAACGTAAATATAACAAAAAATTTGGAACCCTAAACGCAGGATCATGTATAATCATGGACTGATTATGGTGAAACAGAATCATACCTTTGTGTGGTCTTGACTTTCACGAA
This sequence comes from Oenanthe sinensis, assembly GCA_028671895.1. NCBI lineage: Eukaryota > Viridiplantae > Streptophyta > Magnoliopsida > Apiales > Apiaceae > Oenanthe > Oenanthe sinensis. Next base: position 29,126,999 of record CM053806.1, read on the forward strand.
CTCAACAGAGATCTTAGCTTTCACGACTTGTGTCTTCCTCTCGAAAACACCTCTATGGTATCCACACGAGCACCTTCAAAAACGTCTCACGATCTTGATTACGGAATGGATGTACTAGCCACCTTTGATGATTTCGAATCTTGTTCTTTCTGCCTCCTTGCTGATGCTGCCTTTAGGGTTTTGTTTCTCAAAACGTAATCCCTCTTATCCCTATCATTATCTATTTATAATGCTGGTTAAGAGGCCCAATCAGCAAAACCTAACCCATGTAGCTATAGGATTAAATAATAAAACGATTTTCTATTATTTAATTAATAACTAAGTCACACTTAATTATTAATGGCAGAATTCAAATTCGAATTTATATTATTTCAATTAATTAAGTCTCACTTAATTAATATAATAAAATTCAAATAATCATCAATTAATTTAAATCTATAATTTAAATTAATTATTCCTTTAAGTACTCTATGTGTGTGACCCTATAGGTTATTATTTAATTAGCAATAATTTTATTCTCCAATAAAATTATAAACAATGAGCGGTATCTAGTAATACATCATTGCTACCCAATTAAATAATAATTAAATCGTGATTCGATAAACCTTTCGTGATTAATGTTTCAGTGTAATATAATCCATTTAACCATATATATTATAGATTAAACTCGAGGCATGTATTTAGTCATCCTCTTCAACATTTAATCCGGGTTTACTTGATCCATGAGTAGACTATGAAAACAAATCATTATTTGAGCACGGCCATGCATTTTATAGTCTCACTCAATCAAGAGGCCAATAATATCTCTCCTAATTATAGGAGGGTTAAATCCTTTATCTATCATTCATATTTCTCATACGACTCATGATATACCCGATGTCCACTTTTATCATCACCCGGTCAAAGGTAACTTTTAATGTAGTCAAAGTATATTAATCCTCGTATAGAAATATAATGATCTCAAGTCAGAGGATCATTACACCATTATCACTGTGAGTCTTTCTTATGACTTTATTAAACATGAAGAATCTCACTGTGGGTCTGTCCAGTACCATGTACTCCTGCATGTACTTATGTGTTGACTTTAGTATCCCCATACTTATAACCAATGAGATGTGTTTATCTGTCAAACAACATACTAGTCTATTTATGTATTATTATTGTCCTATAATAATAATACTCGACTAGGGACATTTAAGAATATGATCTATTATATAATCTCAAGTTCAAGTCATGTACTAAACTATACAATGTGTATCATGATTCTAAGGACATTTATTATGCTAACAAATATATCGCAGTATTTAAAGTCATAATAAATACGTTTATTGAATAATCAAATGACATAAAGGTCTATTAAAAGAAACATTGTATTGCCTCTAGGGCACCTACACTAACAAGTGCATCATCAGTTGCCTTTACAGGTATTGAGGGGCATCACAGACTCTAATGAGCCACGCATTACATTGGCTAATGTGGTGACCCCCTGGATGTCTCACACTAGTTCCTTCCGAGGAAGTTCTCTTATCTACTAGTGGATTTGAGAGTTAACCACTCCATAGAGGGAGTTGGGACTCCATTCATGGAGTAGCTAAGTCAGTAGCAGAGCCACTTCAAGATAATCTTGTTGTGACCATGCCCTCACAAGCACCAGAAAAGCATTTTGACTCTTCAATAGCTATAGTAGTATATACATGTACAATATCAGAATCTGGAAATTAGCTAAACACGAGTGTTGTGAGGCAAACACCGAGTGAAACACATGCACGTAGTGCTAGTCGAACAAATAAGAGTTCAAGTGAGGTAAGTGTACACACACATACTGAACCAATATAAAAAATGGAAGCTCTCCAGGAAGAAATGCAGGTTATTCATGATGAGTTAGAAAAGGAAAAAGTACAAGCAGAATCTAAGTATGCCTTTGTAACATACCAGTTGACAATCGTTCATAAAGATGTTAAAAATATCAAGTCAACCATTCACCTCAAGACCTAAGATATCCAAAATGTGCAAAGTCTAATTGCTGAAGATATGAAGGAGATACGCAACATAAATGAAAGAATTGATGATGTTAAAAGAAGTTTGAATCTGAGGATTATTGAAAATGAAGAAATCTCAACAAAATGATTCAACAAGCTGGATGAGGGAATGGTACATCTGAATGAAGGGATGAAGCAGGTTTTACGAGACCATGGAAAAATTAGTCAAATCTTTTGAAGCTTCAAAGGTTGTAGAGGATCCATCAACTAAGGGGGAGAAAAAAAAGGAGAAAGTAGCTGATGGAGAAGGGGCTACGAAAGAAAATGGCAAAACAAAGCTATATCCAGAAGTTCAAGATCAGTTTTAGTCACATATTCAAGAAGAACATTGTTATCCGGAAGTTCAGTTTGTTGAAGATAGTGGTGTAGATGACTCGTTAAATCTTGACTACTGCGGAGATGAGGAAGAAACTGCCTTTGATGAAGAATTCGTGTTTCCAAAAGAGAAATAGTATGATCCTGCCTATGAAGAGGCCATGAGGAAACTAAAAGAAGACATCAAGGCAAACAATACTAAAACTGAAAAATTGAAAGCTCTAGTCAAGGAGAAAGCACAAGCTGAAAGAGAAGCAAGTCTGGAGAAGCAGAAACTATGGGATATTGCTGTTAAGGAAAAGAATAAAGATGTGCAGCTAAAGATAGATGCTAAGTGGGACACTGCCAGAAAGGACATGGACAAACTTCAAGAGGCTCCATTTAAAGATAGGCAACTTAAGTCATTTATCCAACGCTTAGAAAATTCAAATGACAACATTGATAACTTCATGAAGGCCTTGAATGAAGAGGTTGATTATATCACTGTCATAGTAGATCACATTCTTGAAGACTGGAAGATATTAGTCTGCACTAATAAAAATGGCACATTCAGAGTCTCTATAGAGTTCTTTAGAAAAAGATCTCTATTAGTGGTATGGACTGTCTTGAATAAAGTCGAAAGAAGTTCAGAAGAGAATGAGCTTCTAAGAGACAGACTCAAAGATTTTTCAAGAGTTGTTAGTCCTCAAATCATATATGACCCTCACGAGGTAAGATTTTTGTCTAAATTTTTTTATCAGATCATGAAACTAAATGATGAGTCATTGAAAAGTTATACAATCAAGTATATGATTGAGATTGTGAAGATGTTGAGATCTAAAGGGTTCAGAACACAAGAAAAAACTGATGCGGCTGAAAAGATCCAGAGTTATTTCTTATCAAAAGATATTCAATCTTACATCTGGCAAATGTCTAAAATAGATTCAACTCAGCAGTATGACATTAAAGAAAAGGAAGTTGATCCTGTTGAACTGGAAGTACAATGAGAGTTAGCTCATGCTAAACAAAGAAGGATGTATGGACAATCTACTCAATCAGAATCATGAGAGGTACCGAGGACACCTGTGCATAAGAGTTCAACTCTAGAAGAAGATGAAGTTGATACTTCTGAAGATTGAAGAATTAGATAGGTCAAGATAAAAAATCTGTAATATATGTTCAGTCTATAGGAACATCTATCTTGTATTTATCTTTCATGTATGAATCTGGAAAATTGTTAAATATAAAACCAGAACTTTTATTTATTATTTACAGTTCTTACATGTCGTATTTCTTTCTTAATTGTTAGTTGAGTTATCCTCTAAAAATTTATGTGTTAAATATTTAACAATAAATATGGGGAAATTGAAAGGCATATGACTAGGCCTATTTGTAATAATTAGATGACAACTCAACTCAGTTAAGAAAGATAAGTAAATAATAAATTTTATAAGAGGAATCAAGATGAACAAAGTCAACTAGACACAAAAAATTAAACTATCAGAATTATTTTTGTTAGATTGCTACTCTACACTGGAAGAAGCTCATTAATATGTTTAAGCGTCGATGAAAAATAAAGGAGTAATATTTCAGAAGAATTCAGAACATATAGAAGATTTTTAGTAGCTACTACATAAAGATTCCAGAAGAAGAACACAAAAAAGGAAAGATAGTAAAGCATAAGGACATAAGACCACAGATTAAAAGTTAAAAGGTAGAGAATATTTATTATAGTATGACATAGATGAACTAGATAGTACATTTGTGTGTCAACTATATTAATAAATATTCATCATCTAGCTCAAGTGATTTTATGATAAAAGACAAAACAAAGATGGAAAGATTTCGGAGCTGGCAACAAGGCTATACAAGTCAAGATAATATTTTAATTCTACAATCAAAAGTAAATTCAAGATGAATTTAATTTAATTTATAAATTATTGAATTAAATTAATTAGAATTAATTTAATATAAAACAAATGACTTAGTATAACTTTTAATAAAGTATTTTTAAGCTTTATCAAAAGTCATACTGAATTAATTGATTAAAAGTCATATTGAATACTATTTAAGAAAGTCATACCGAAGGCTATTATCAAAAGTCATACCGAGCCATGGATTAAAAAAAGTCATACTGAAATCCATATGCAAAAGTTATACCGAGCAGAATTAAAAAGTCATACCAACTTTTTAAAGCTCATACCCAGGTATTTCAAATGTCATACAAGTGTTTTAAAAGTCATTCATGCTTAAATAAAGACTGAAAAATGTCATGTTCTAGAAAGTCATACAAGCTTTACAAATCCTCTATAAATGTGAGGTGATCACTTTATTATTTGCGATAGTTGAAAACAATCAAATTCAAAAATTTGTTTACATTGTAATATTCACAGATTTTTGTGCAAGTTTGGAATATAATTGTTAAACAAGAACAATTCATGTCAAAATAGTTCTAAACATTTAAAAAGTTATATAAACTTTCATCATATTAATTTTATAACACTTTTCAAGTTAAAATCATATCTTCAACTTGCACAATATTTCATTATAATTAATATTTCGTGAGAAATTAAAATAATATTTTTAAATCCAATATTCAGCGATTAAATATTGATATTGTATTCAAACCCCCTTCTACAATATCAGGGACCAACAATTGGTATCAGAACTGCTTGATATTTTTAATATCAGATCTGAACCAAATATTTTGCAACTCATACAGATCTCAAAAATTATTTTTTATTTGAAATAATTTTTATTCGAAACAATTTTTAACCAAAAATTATTTTTGATTAGAAATTATTTTAAGTCAAAAATTATTTTTTGAAACACTAATTTTTAATCTTATTTAAAGATGAGTGCACAAAAAGTGATGAGCATTAAAATTCTGCAGTTTGATATAGATCACTATAATTTGCGGATGCATAAAATGCTACTATTCATTGGGATTGCTAATCCCAAGTATGCATTAATTATAGCCAATAGTATTAAACCTCTAATAACAGTTATTCTCGAGTACGAGGTAGATGGGCTCGAAATTCCTCACAGACAATTTCCAAAAAGTCTGGTTGAATACACAGATGAAAAAAAGTAAGTTGTATCCTTGGATAACAATCTTAAACTCATATTGATAGAATCCCTAAACTACATCATGTACAATCACATGGTCAATTGTAAAAATGCCAAACAAATCTGGGATACAATAGAGATAATAAATAAAGGGACTGAAGAAGTCAAAGAGAATAAACTGGAGATCCTGACTTCCCAATATGAGTAGTTTAGATCCAACCCTAGTGAGGGTATCTCTGAGGTGTTTCAGAGAATGAATAAATTAATAAGCGACCGCAACCTCAATGAGAAATATTATCAGAACAGGAGGTCAACAGGAAGTTTTTATTAACCCTGCCTGAGCATCTGGAACATAAGATCGCAGCCATTCGGGAGTTTAGGGACATGAAATAGGTAACCCTAGAAAGACTCTATGGAGTTTTGAAGACCTATGAATTGGAGAAGATCCAGACAAGAGAAACATATGACAGAGGTAAGGTTCTGAGTTCTTCTAAAACACTAATAGTGGAAGCACCAGAGAAGAAGAAAGTGAAGGCTGTTGCACCTTCTAACAGTTCAATGAAGTATGTGGTTCCAAAATTTGGACGTATTTTAGATAATCAGGAAAATGGTGAGTTCTACTCTTTGGAAGAACTAGATCATCTAGAAGATGAATCTCAAGCTATGGTTGCCAGGAGGTTTGACAACATGAGATTCCGAAGAAACTCCTTCTACAGAGTTAACCAAATTGTGGAAGGTTCCAAAAAGGAGGTTCTTCGACAGCTGTGTCAGAAAACGGCTACAAGACCGGCTTAGTTGATAGAAACAAGTTTCATTGCTTCAACTACAATGAGCTAGACTATCTCGCAACTGAATGCAAGAACCCTAAGTAAGGGAAGAAAAGAGAGTCTTATGAAGAGCTCAAAAAAATTATGATGCACTTGTGAAAAAGCATCAGGGAAATTCTTATCTAACAGAGGGCAAATGCTGGGATAATTCAAACAATGATGATGATGAAGATATGTGAAATCTTTCTCTTATTGCTTCATCTGAAGAATCACTATCTCCATCTCGACAAGGAGGAAAAAAGGTAGATCCTTCATGCCCTAAAATGTTTAAATTGTCATGTAAAGAACTAAATGATACAAGAGATAGAGTTAAGAAAATAATTCTCAAAAACAAAGTTTTAAATGATGAGAATGATGTTTTAAAACTGTTAAAAACCAAAAATGACAAGTTGACTGAGGACTTAGCTTTTCAAGGAAATAGAGTCAGCTGTTATGTTAAGGTTAAAGCCTATCTTATAAATCAGATAGTGGAAGAACAGAAGAAGTGTCTAGCCTATAAGAATTCATCTTATATTGTAAAAGACCTAATTGACCAACAAGAAATAAAATGTAAAGTTAGAATAGGCTTTGAGTACAATCAATCTGTAGGAAAGGTAAGCAACATCACCCCGTTCAGAAAATGTGCTGAAGAAAGGGGTATTCTACATGTTGTTAAGGACACACCTAAACCTCTTTTCATAACCTCTGTAACAGAACCAATCCTTGAGAACTCTATATTAATTGCTTACGAAATGAATTTAGAGGACCTCGAGGAATAAAATAAAAGAGAGAAAAAGCTAGGGACATATAAAGACTTAATGTCCAAAAAGAGAAAAGTGCACCTAAGACAACAGTGAAAGTTGTGGGAACTTCTGATTCCCCCAATCTTTATATAGGTCCTAAAGACTTAAAGAAAAAATTGAATAGACCTAATAGGTTTGTCAATAGTAGGAATAGTAACAATAGAATGTGTCAATAAAGTTGAAGTAGAATATGTTAAGACACCTACTACTTTGAATAACATGCATGTTATTGATGTATGCCATAAACCATGTGGTGCTGTAAATTATATGTTATGTGCTTTTATTTCTATGACTGCTTATTTCAAAAGCATGTTTACTAAGAAAAATAACATGACACCTGGACAACACATCAATAATCAATTTGCAAAATCCAAGATTGCGATTCTTGTTTGAAAATGATCTTTTGTCAAAGCTGAGAAAGGTCAATTATTTAAGTATGCCGGGACTAATTAGTTTTAGGTTCTGAAGACTATTTAATTCGTCTGATATTTGTAGGGAGTTAAACAGGTAAATCGAGTTGTATGGATCCTAGACAGCGGATCTTCAAGGCATATAACCAGAGATAGAGCCCTGCTATCAGACGTGATGGAAAGAGCTGACCCAATCGTCATCTTTAGAGATAACAATAAAGGAATGACTACGGGATATGGCAAGTTAAATACTGGGAATGTTATCATTCAAAAAGTCTCTTTAGTGGAAGGACTTAAGCACAATCTACTCAGCGTCAGTCACTTATGTGATAGAGGATACAAAGTAAACTTTATTAAGGAAATGTGTTTAATAACTCATTCTAAAGATGACAAACTAGCCTTAAGTGGAGTAAGGAAAGGAAACTTGTATGTAGTCGATCTCAACTTATGAACTAAAGATGAAACAAACTGTTTCTACTCAAAGGCTTCATCAGAAGAAAGCTGGCTATGGCATAAGAAACTCTCATACCTAAATTTCAAAACAATGAACTCTCTAGTCAAGAGGGGCTTGGTGAGAGGATTGCCTCCGATGGAATTTGCCTAAGAAGGATTTTATGAGGCATGTTAGAAAGGAAAGTCAAAGAAAGCAAGTCACAAAAGCAGATGCACTACAGATATTACTGAACCACTTCAACTGTTACACTTGGATTTATTTGGTCCAGTGAATATTATTTATATGGCAAGGAAAATATATGCCTTAGTGAATGTAGATGACTTCACAAAATACACGTGGGTTTTATTCTTGAACTCTAAGGGTGAAACTCCAAACCTGGTGATTGATCATGTAAAGCTAATTGAGTTAGATTCAAAATTAGTTGTCCGGGCACTCAGGTTAGACAATGGAACAAAATTCAAAAATGTAGTTATGAATGACTTTTGCTCAGACAAGGGGATAACAAGACAATACTCAGCATAAAGGACTCCACAATAGAATGGAGTTTTAGAAAGGAAGAATCGAACCCTGATTGAAACTGCAAGAACAATGTTAAGTGAATCAAAGTTACCCATCTACTTCTGGGATGAAGTAGTAAACACAACATGTTATACCCAGAATCGAACTCTAATCAATAAAGATCATATGAGGACTCCCAATAAATTAATGGCTGGCAAGAAACCAACACTCAAGTACTTTCATGTATTTGGAGCCGAATGTTATTTGCTGAAAGATGGCGATGAATATCATGGCAAATTCGAAGCCAAGGAACACGAAGTTATTTTTGTCGGTTATTCAAGAAAAGCATATAGGGTGTATATAATTGATCAGCACCAAATGAAAGCAAGTGTCAACATTACTTTTGATGACACTAAACTCCCAATTATCCAAACTGAAGATCCTTCCGAGTCATTAAAATTTGATAATTATCCAGACCCACATTCTGATGATGAAGAAGAACCTGAGACTACAGCAGGAAATGATAATGACAATAATGATGATACTGATCCAGGTAATACTGGTGGAAACAACGGAAACACTGGATATACTACTAATACCAGTGGGGGATTATAAGTCATCCTAACATCAACTCAGGGGGATATGATGGATCTAATGGCAGAACACAACATCATAATCAATATCGAGGTGAATCATCAAGATCAAACCTTCCCAGGGAAAGGATACGGAGCAGAAATCATCCTTTTGAATTGATTATAGGTGATCCAGATGTTGGAGTTAGGACCAGAAGTGCAACTTCAAATGAATGTCAATTTTCAGTTTTTCTATCTCAAGAAGACCAAAGAAAATTGAAGATGTACTAACTGATCCTGATTGGGTTCTTGCCATGCAAGAAGAGCTCAATCAATTTGAGAGACAAGAAGTATGGACACTAGTACCTTGGCCAAAAGACAGATTTGTGATTGGCACTAAATGAGTATATAAGAACAAATTAGACGGTGATGGCATTGTTACAAGGCCAGACTGGTGGCAATGGGTTACTCCCAGGAAGAAGGAATTGATTATGATGAGCCCTACACACCAGTTTCAAGACTTAAAGCCACCAGGATATTTCTAGTATTTGCAACACATTCCAATTTCAAAGTTTATCAATTGGATATGAAGAGTGCCTTTCTGAATGGAGAGCTAGAAGAAGAAGTATATGTGGAGCAGTCCTCTGGCTTTGAAACTCTAGAGTTTGCTGATTTTGTATATTTCTAATTCAAAGCCCTCTACGGACTCATGCAAGCACCGATGACATGGTAAGACACCCTCTCTAAGTTTTTACTTAAAAATAGCTTTATTAGAGGTGACATAGATAAAACTCTCTTTTATAAATTGCATGATAAAGATATGATATTTGTCCAAGTTTATCTTGACGATACTATATTTGGTTCTACTGACGAAAACTTGTGCAAGATATTTGCTAAGTTAATGCAGAGTAGGTATGAAATGAGCATGATGGGTGAGTTGTCGTTCTTCCTAGGATTGCAAGTAAAGAAAAAGGAAGATGGGATTTTTATTTTCCAATCAAAGTATGTAAGGGATCTTCTGAGGAAATACAGTCTAGAATCCTTTACCGGTAAAAACCCCAATGCCAACATCCACAATTCTTGATGAAAATGAAACTTATAAAAAGGATGATATCACAAGCAACATAGTTATGATAGGCTCATTATTATACATAACTACAGGTAGACCAGACATAATATTTGCAACATGCCTTATGTGCAAGGTGATATGGGCTGAATGTAAGCCCTAAAGACACAATTAATGTGGAATTAATTAGACCTAATATGGTCTAAAAGGGAGGCCTAATTAATGAGACTTGAAACCCTAATTAGTAAATAAATTCGTAATTAATTGATTGACTAAATATACAGCTAATTAATTATGTCCAAATACATGGAAACTACTCCAATGAGTAGCCACCAAGACACCTCATTCAACAAGGAAACCTATTCCTACATGAAAACTACTTTTATCACAAGAAGAATCCAGAATCATTCTAGGAGGTGGCCTGCCCACCAAGGTTCATAAACCTACTCTAATTTTTAGACTCTCTACGTCTATATAAAGGGTCTAACCCCTCATTCTTAGAACTATGTTTTGGCTTGATTCTCTAAACACAACAGAGATACGTAGGCATCTTGTTAGGGCAGAACCGAGCTATGAAACACAAGCTCAGCCATTAAAGCTCGTTAAGCTCCGACATACATCGCATTAACTATACCCTAGTTTTTATTTCATAATATTTGGCGCTGTCTGTGGGAAGAAGACATCAACTATGGCAAAAACATGACGAACTGACGGAGACATCGTCCCTACCACAGGTGATCCGACTGCTATCATCCCTCTTAATGAAAATCAAACTACCGAGGTCCCCGTTACCACCACTATTCCCGCTAGAACTCAAGGTCCTAATACTCAAAGGCTTGGCCCGTGTAGTGAGATCGTCCACTCCACCAATCCTGAGGAAATTGTCCATGGATCCAATCTACTATCTCAGGTAACTTAAACTCCTTTTATCGCTACTGCTCCTCAAGCACAAATTTCCACTATTGTTATCCCTAGTAGCACTGTTGCCCAAACAAGACTTGGACTCTCCCAAGCCTATCCCCCTCCTTACATCAGAGGGTTGGAACCACAAAACTATGGGCGTAGAGTAGATGTCCGTGATTTCTCAGGACCGTACTCAATTGACAATGAAAGCTCCTAAGGCACCGATGTCAATCCCAGGAGAAGAAGGCCTGGTAAAGAACCTGTAAGAAGCCGGCGTTCACAGTCTCGTAGGACACTAGAATATAAAATTGCTTCTTACGAGGCTGAACTCAAAGCCTGGATCAGCAGGATAGAAGGCCAGCGTCGAGGTATGAAGCCCCCGACGTCATAGAACTGGATGAAACCCCACGAGGGAAAAGAACGGAAATTGCAAGGGCTAACCCCGCTGAGTTATTGCCACTCGGAGATCCTGATGATCCCACACTACCTTTCACCGAAACCATCATGAACGCTCACATCTCAAGTAAGTTCAAGATGCCCACCATCAAAGTTTATGATGGAGCAGGCAATCCAGCCAATCACGTGAGGACCTTCTCGAATGCATTACTACTACAACCTATCAATGATGCTGTGAAGTGTAGGGCGTTTCCCCAAACCCTGGGGGGCACGGCCCAACATTGGTATAGCTGGTTGCCGCCCAACTCCATTGGATCCTTCAAAGAGCTCAGCAAGGCCTTCATAAGCCAGTTTATAAGTGGAAGAGTACACGAAAAAAGTTCGGCTTCTCTCATGAATCTGGAACAGGGAAATAACGAATCTTTAAGAGACTACTTAAATTGCTTCACTAAGGAAGCCTTGAAAGTCCTGGACTTGGACGAAAAAGTGGCCATGATAGCCTTACAACAGGGAACAACTGATCCTTACTTCAAGAGATCTCTGGCTAAACATCCACCCGAGAACATGCTTCTTCTCCACGACCGGGCATGGAAGTACTTTAAAGCGGAGGAAAGTATTAAGAAAACCACTATATCAGTGGCAACACACGGGAATAATAATAAGAAAAGAAAATGTGATCAATAATATGACGCACGTGACAAGTACTCCAAGATGGAGAAGAATTCAGAATCCCCCCCTAAGAAAAATAATTTGGGGCAAAAGTTTGCCGAATACGCAAGGCTGAACGCACCTCGAAGTCAAATCCTGATGGATATCGAAAGAGATCGAGACCTGAGATGGCCTAAACCCCTAAAATCTGATCCTGAGAAAAGGAACAAGAACGCGTTTTGCTAGTTTCATAGGGATACCAGGCATGATACGGATGACTGTAGACAATTGAAGGATGAAATTGAATTCTTTATCAGAAGAGGAAAACTTTCTAAGTACACCAAGGATGGAAGTCATGATAGGCGCGACGATAACAGAAAAAATAACGATGGTTGGGATAGAAATCCTCAACCTAGAGGACCGATTATTAATATGATTTTCAGAGGACTCACCACTGCGGGGAATTCAAGAAAAGCATACGCAAGAGAAGTTATGCAAGTCGTAGGAGAAGCACCTAAACGTGCTAGAACAGAGGCGGTCATATCTTTTGATGACTCGGACCTGGAAGGGATAAAGTTTCCTCATGATGATCCTCTCGTTATTGCCCCTTTGATAGGCAATTCAGAAGTAAAGAGAATCCTGGTGGACAATGGAGCATCTATTGATATCTTGTTCCATGATGCATACGTAAAGATGGGATACAATGATTTTCAGCTAACCCTTTCGGATGTTCCCATCTATGGCTTCAATGGAGTAGAGTCAAAAGTATAAGGAACCATTCAGCTGCCCATGATAATGGGGAAAGTGAAGGAAATTTACGGAGGTACGGAAGCGTGATATTACAATTTTTACCGTAAACCCATATATATGATCGCATATAATCATATAAAACCGAGATGGAATCGAAACCTTACCTTTAAAGCGATCCAAGTGTGTGAACAAGAGATCCTAGCAGCTACTTCTCAGAGTGTGAAGTACTCTACCTGTATCCACCAAGAATTCTTCCTTTGATGAAGATCTTCAAATAATTTCTAAAACTTATTTTAGAGAGAAAAGAGAGAGAGAGATGGAGGCTAGTGTTTTCTCCAAAAACTAAAAGTTCACCCTAAAAGTTCACTTCCCTAGAATGAAGCATCTCATTCTATTTATAGGACTATCCTAGGGTTTTTCCATAAATAATATATCAATATATATTATTATATTAAACCCCATATTTTATAAAATGCTTTAATAATAATTAAAACGATTTTAATCATTATTTCCTTTTCTAAACTATTTAGAAAATAATTCTCTCTCTCATAATTTAAATCTTTTCATCAAAGAAAATATTCTTTTATGGTGTGACCATGTAGGTTCAATATTAAGCCGGTAGTAGAAATAAATAATAATAAACTTTTTATTTATTATTTATATGAATTCTAATAATTCATTAAATATAATTAACTGATTAATTATATTTATTCTACATCGTGAGTGATGCTTCTCAACATATCGCGACTATCCAGATAATATGAATTCACTGCCAAGAACCTGTCAGTGACTAGTTACCGCACAATCAATTCCTTCCACCCTACAATATCCCGATTAAATACAAGGCATGGAACTCGTGTCAAGCCTATTAAATTTAATCATATGTTTTCTTATTCATAGTGCAACGTTCATATTAATGCAAATTAGAAACTCCTTTCTAATTTCATTCACTCTGGCCAGAGATTCCAGAACTCGCATACTAAGAATAACATAGGATATTCTCTTCCTATATTGGAAGGGGTGGATCCTCTATTGACGTTAACTATCTTCATACACAAATCCCTATGCCCGGAATAGACCTAATGGATGTTCTTGAGACTAAGGACTAAACCAAAACATAGTTCATTATATACAAGATAACTTTAACGATCTCAAGTCTAAGGATACTTGCACAACTATCACTTAGTGAACAATTATTGACACATGAGTAAACTCCATTAGTTGTTCAATTTATCGAGTCACGTTCAGTGAACTTATTCCTTAATAAGCACCTACATACTAGCTATAGTGTCACCACACAAATGCCTATGAGAACAGACATCCTCCTTAAAGGAGCAAGCATAGTATGTACCAATCTTTGCGGATTCACTAACTTCCAATTAGTTATCCTATGATCAGGAACTGTTTAAGTCAAGAGTCATCATCTTCTAGATCTCACTATTATAATCTCATTATAATTCTAGAAGCTTCACTCTAAACTATGGAACATCTTATTTAAGACACTTTAAACAGATAAAGCTCGTAATAAAACAAATAAGTCTTTTATTAATATTAATGAAATCAAATAAGAATACAAGAAAGTTCTTCCTAACTCATCATACATGATTGGATTTAGGACAAACACTTTCAATCTCCCACTTGGACTAAAGCCAATTACCCTGGTATGAAATACCCATCTTCCTTTTATGACGATCAAAAAGAATCTGAGACAACGGCTTTGTAAGTGGGTCTGTTATGTTGTTATGTGTGTCAACTCTCTCTATTTTGACATCTCCCCTTTCTATGATCTCCCTAATCAAATGAAAGCGCCGCAAAACATGTTTGGAATTTTTATGAGACCTAGGTTCCTTGGCTTGTGCTATTGCTGCATTGTTATCACAATACAATACAATAGGCTCCTCAACACTAGGAACAACTCCCAACTCAGAAACAAATTTCCTCATCCAAACGGCTTCTTTTGCAGCCTCACTTGCAGCTATATACTCTGCTTCCGCTGTGGAGTCAGCCGTTGTAGACTGTTTGGAACTCTTCCAACTAATCGCACCACCATTCAGAGTAAACACGTACCCTGACATAGATTTGCTATCATCACATTCTGATTGAAAACTAGAGTCGGTATAACCTTCTATTATCAACTCAGAACCACCAAAAACAAGAAAATTATCCTTAGTCCTTCGCAAGTACTTAAGGATGTTCTTTACTGCTTTCCAGTGTTCTTCACCTGGATCGGACTGATATCTGCTCGTCACACTGATTGAATGAGCAACATCAGGCCTAGTACATATCATCGCGTACATGATAGATCCTATTGCTGAAGCATAAGGAATCTTACTCATACGCTGTCTTTCCTCAGCTGTCTTAGGAGACATCTTCTCGGAAAGGGAAACTCCATGGCTCATCGGCATGAGACCTCTCTTAGAGTTTTCCATGCTAAATCTTTTCAGCACTTTCTCGATGTATGTACCCTGGGTAAGACCTATCATTCTTCTAGATCTATCTCTATAGATCTTTATACCGAGAATGTAGGATGCTTCTCCCAAGTCCTTCATAGTGAAGTTCTTTGATAGCCACACTTTGACTGATTGAAGCATCGGTATATCATTTCCTATAAGAAGTATGTCATCCACATACAACACAAGAAATGTTACCGCGCTCCCACTAACCTTCTTGTAGATACATGGTTCATCTATGTTTTTGATAAAACCAAACTCTTTGATTGTCTCATCAAAACGGATGTTCCATCTACGAGAAGCTTGCCTCAATCCATATATTGTTCGTAGCAGCTTGCACAGTAGGTGTTCATTCCCTTTGGAAACAAAACCCTCTGGCTGTGTCATATACACTTCCTCTTCAAGTTTCCCATTGAGGAAGGCCATTTTCACGTCCATTTGCCAGATCTCATAGTCATAGTAAGCTGCAATCGCAAGCAAAATCCGAATTGATTTAAGCAGGGCTACAGGCGAAAAGGTTTCATCAAAGTCAATCCCTTGCCTTTGTTTGAATCCTTTTGCCACGAGCCTGGCCTTATAGGTCTCCACCTGGCCTTCCGCTCCAATCTTTCTTTTGTATATCCATTTGCACCCTACAGGTTTCACATCCTTGGGTGCTTCAACCAAAGTCCATACTTGGTTGGTATACATAGAATCCATTTCGGATTTCATGGCACTTAGCCATTTCTCTAAGTCAATACTACTTATAGCCTCATTATAGGTCATTGGGTCGTCATCATTAACGATTGTTAACTCATTGTCATTCTCAATGACAAGGCCATAATACCTCTCAGGTTGGCGAGACACTCTCTCTGACCTACGAATGGGCTGTTCCACAGAAGGTTGTTCAGTCTGAACAGGTGTTTCCTCTTGAACTGTAGTAGTTTGTGTTTCTTGAACTTCATTAAGTTCTATTTTGCTCCCACTGTTTCCTTCAAGGATAAACTGTTTTTCCAAGAAGGTAGCATGTCTGGAGACAAACACCCTATGTTCGGTGTAAAAGTAATACCCTAAAGTCTCTTTAGGATATCCCATAAATCTACATTTTACAGATCGAGATTCCAGTTTATCAGGGTCAACTTTCTTGACATAAGCTGGACATCCCCATATCTTAACGTGTTTAAGACTCGGTTTCCTTTCTTTCCATATCTCATACGGAGTTTGAGGAACAGATTTGGAAGGCACCTTATTCAGTAAATATGCTGAGGTTTCCAATGCATAACCCCATAGGAATACTGGAAGATCTGCATAGCTCATTATGGATCGAACCATGTCTAACAAAGTTCGATTTCTCCTTTCTGATACTCCATTTAACTGTGGAGTATATGGAGGAGTCCATTGAGAGACTATACCATTTTGTTTGAGATAATCTAGAAACTCTCCATTCAAGTATTCACCACCTCGATCTGATCGAATGGTTTTAATACTATGTTTGGTTTGTTTCTCTACTTCATACTTATATTCTTTGAACTTTTCAAAGGCTTCAGATTTGTGTTTCATCAAATACACATATCCGAATCTAGATCGATCATCTGTGAAAGTAATGAAGTACGAAAAACCACCCATGGCTTGCGTAGACATCGGTCCACATACATCTGTGTGTACCAATCCTAGCAAATCTGCGGCCCTTTCTCCATGTCCACTAAATGGAGATTTGGTCATTTTTCCCAATAGACAAGACTCACATGTAGGATATGATTCAAAATCAAAAGGTTCAAGTAACCCTTCCTTGTGCAATGTCCGTAGTCTATTTTCACTAATATGACCAAGTCTGTAGTGCCATAAATATGTGAGATTTTCATCATCCCTTTTCCTTTTATTAGTATGTTCAACTTGTAGTAAACTATGCTCTACGTCACATACATACAGACCATTATTCAAAATACCACTACCATAAAGAACATTATCTCTAAGAATTGAACATTCATTATTCTTAATAATAAATGAAAATCCAGCCTTGTCTAACATGGGAATAGAAATAATATTCCTCACAATCGAGGGAACAAAATAACAATTATTTAAAACAATAGTCTTGCCCGTAGGCATATGTAAATCAAATAATCCTACAGATACAGCAGCAACTCTTGCTCCATTGCCCATCCGCAGAATAACCTCCTCTTCCTCAAGAGTCCTACTATCCCTTAGTCCCTGCAATGAATTGCAAATGTGAGAACCACAGGCGGTATCTAATACCCAAGTAGAAATTTGATTTAGTGACATGTTTACTTCAATCATAAACATACCTGAGCCAGAAGCGGCAGTCTCACTACCCTTCTTCTTCTTCAGTTCTGCAAGGTAAACCTTACAGTTCCTCTTCCAGTGCCCCACCTTGTTACAGTGAAAGCAAACAGCTTTGCTTTTGGGGTCTTCAGCTTTTGGTGGAACTGGCTTCTTCTCACCTACTTTCTTCTTCTTGGGAGGATTCCACTTCCTTTTCTTGGAAGTGGATCTACCACCAATCAGAAGAACAGAACCTTTCTTAGAGGGAAAGTTCGACTCAGCAGTCTTCAACATGTTATGGAGTTCAGGCAGGCTGACATCCAATTTGTTAGTAATTGTGCTCTAGAGACAATACATTTTATATTTTAAGGAAAATATTTATTATTAAGGATTATGTTTTATTGATTATTATTTATTTATTATGTTTTGTTTACTGCGTAATAAATTGAAAGCATAGTAAATGTCCTTGGAATTTTGATACGTATTCTATATCTTTAAGTATGTGACTTAAAAATGAGATTATATGAATAGTATCTTATTCCTAAAATTCCCTAGTCGAGTATTATTATTTAAGGACAATAATAATGCACAAAGACTAGTATGTTTCTTGACAGATGACCACATCTCATTGGTCATAGGTATGGGGATACTAAAGTCAAGAACATAAGTGCATGTATCAATGCATGGCACTGGAATGACCCGCCGTGAGATTCTACATGTTAAGTAAGTGTCATAAGTAATTCTCACTGTGATAATGGTGTAATGATCCTTAGACCTGAAATCATTATATTTCTATACGAGAATTAATATACTTTGATTACATTAAAAGTTACCTTTGACCGGGTGATGATAAAAGTGGACATTGGGTATATTATGAATCGTATGAGAAATATGAATGATCTAGATGGGATTTAATCCTCCTAATTTTAGGAGTGATATTATTGGCCTCTTGTTTGAGTGAGACTATGAAATGCACGGCCGTGCTCAAATGTTGATTTGATTTTAATAGTCTACTCATCGATCAAGAAAATAAAGATTTAAATTATGAAGAGGATGACACGAGACATGCCTTGAGTTTAATCTATAATATCAAGATTAAAGGGATTATATTACATGGAACGTTATTCACGAAAGGCTTAATCGAATCACCGATTTATTATTATTACTTGGGTAGCAATGATGTATTACTAGATGCCGCTCATTGTTTACAATTTTAATTAGATATTAAAATTGTTGCCAACGTAATAATAACCTACAGGGTCACACACAAAGAACGCTTGAAGGAGAAATAATTTAAATTATGAATTTAAATTAAATAAGTAATTTATTTTATTTATGATATTAATTAAGTATGACTTAATTAATTATATAAATAGAATAAATGAATTACTTAAACTAATTCCAAAATTAATAATTAATTAATTAAGTGAGACTTAATTAAATAATTTAGAATTTTGGATTAGTATTAATTATAATTGGATTATAATTAGAAAACTTATTTCTCTCTCTATATAATCTCTTTATGGGCTGATTTAATAAGAGAGATTTTACAAAAACCCTAGCCGCTCTGAGAGAGGAGGAAGATAGAGAGAGAAGAAGTTTTCGGGTGCTAGTACACATCAATCCTTCATGAAAAGTGTTCGTGTGGATACCGTAGAGCGTAGATCGCGAGAGCGGGATACGTGGTGATTAAACAAGCTTTGGACCTCCATTAATCTTCCATTAATGAACTGTTAAAGCTTCTAAAGGTATTTATTCTTTATCTCCGAATTAAATCTTTTGTTTTCGCATGGATCCTGTGGAGGGTTTCACTATTTTGATTTATTTTTCGCGTTTATTCCGCTGCGTTTGTGTCACGAAACCCTTCAATGGCATCAGAGCTACTTGCGAAACGTTTTAATTCGGTTATGTGCTTAACAGTTTTTGATATATAAGCATGTATGCGATCTATCATGATTTTATATTGATATAATATGTATATGTTTATATATATTATGAATATATGATATTCATATGATGTATAATCATGTGATGATTATGTGTGTTGATGTATGTATATGATACATGTTTGTTCTTATTATGGGAATCGTATTCGATACGAATTCTGAAACGGCTGCCGTTGATTTTCTGAAATCTGTGTCCGTTGTCCGATTTTCGCAAACGATATGTGTTTTCTGACTGGAATCGGGTCACTGAGCAATACTGACATAGTCAGCTCTGTGTCTGTAAGCCATTAGATGTCGTTACAGCCTCCAAAACGGTGATTTATGATTTTCTGAAAATTATTTGATTTTCTAAAATTTTGAGTATATGTATGTATATATTATGAATATATGATATTCATGTAATGTATAATCATATGATGATTGTATGTATCTCTGTATATGTATATATGATATATGCTTGTTTTTGTTATGAGAATTGTATATGATACGATTTCTGAAACACCGTCAGATTTGGAGAAATCTGACTGCTGTATCCGATTTTCGTAAACGATATGTGTTTTCTGACTGGAATCGGACCAATGAACAAAACTGATAGCTATGCTATCATCGACGGGTCTGTAAGGCGTTTGACGTCGTTAAGGGCCTCGAAATAGCGATTTATTGTCTTCAGAAATCTGTTTTTAATTTTCTGAAATTTCGAAATTTGTTATATATGATTATATGATATGATTATATAATATGAGATATATTATATGTGTTATATGATAGCATGGTGGATGGTTATGGCCTAAAGACCCATAGGATAGTGGTTTTGATTTATGGTTTTGGTTTCTAAATACGACTTGCATGTCGTTTATTCATTGTAATTTAATTATCTCGAATGTAACTCGAGTTCTTCTTGTAATTTCATTAGAATAGTTTTATTTTTATTATTCAATGTAATTATCAATGAAGACTTGCAAGCAAGGAGGCGATCCAAAAGGGGATGATGGAGCAATGAAGAAAGAAGACATGTAATAGATAGTATTTTTAAAACCACCATAGACTGACCTTTGATATTTCCATTAGCTTGGAAATATCATATAGGATGGGGCCATAACCAAACACGTTTAATTTACGCACATTACATATATGTATATGATTGCATGTATTGGTATGTATGCGTAGATATAATTGAGATGCATGCTTAATATTGATTAATCATGTATGTATTAGATACGACACCCATGCCATGTTTGCTTAAACAAGATAAAATCTGTAACGATTCAAGATTTTAAAATTAACAAACGATCATGAGATTCTTGTGTTTATGAAATATGGATTTTTAAAACACGGAATTAAATATGGATTTTTGATATCTATAATTGGGATTTTCTGACAAAAGCGGATATGCGTATTCGTAAGGCTGATGGGTTTTAAGTGTGACCATTGGTATCCTCCATCTACCTGGGAAATGAACAATTTAAGATGTCGATTTGAAATATTTGGTTCAAGGAAAAATTGAGGATCTCTTTATGATGTGATCATGATCGTTATAAATTTTCTAAAACCCCTTAACAAAATATTAAGTTTTACTCGGATGCTTTCCAATGAATGAACACTCATCGAATCCTAGATCGATAAGGGGAAGGACTGTCAGTGGCAGGGGACTCCTATCTATCGTGGTGAGATGCGACGAATATAAACGGTTATATTCGGCCGTTGTATCATTGGGTCTAACTTAACTGAGTCGTCATAATAAGTGAAAATAAACGGTTATATTCAACTATTATGAACTTAGAAGCATAGAGTTTGGTTAAAAGTCTATTAGATAGATAAGATCAATCGTTGTTCACCAAACTATCCAAGAATTATATATGATATAATTGACAACTGTTGTCTACCTAAATAATCATTTTCTAAGGACTTCCAGTGGTTGACTTAGGACATGACGAAATATGGATCTTGGCTCACTAGAAAGAATTATGGGATATACTTTCCAAATTAATAGTAAGGGCTATTAGTTTGATAAAAATAGTGGGAGGTATATGATGATATACCATAATCACTTAAACATAATTAATATTAAATTTGCAATCTAGTTTATTTTATGCACTTTAATATTGTAGATATCAAATGATAAACACAAATAACTTCTCTATGCGATCAGTTCTTGAGAAGGACAAGTTGACGAGAATATATTTCCTTGACTGACATAGGAGCTTGAGGATCGTCCTCGGGCACCACGATATTAGTCAAATCTCTTCCCCTGCTCTTAAAGTTGAGAATGTAACTTGTGCAAATCATAGTGCTTATTGGAAGCAAATTGACGTTGCGACTGATGTTTCATGTCTCATGCTCGCAAATATATGTGCTGAGCTTAAGAAGCAATACAAGCATATAGATGCTTATGAAACGATTGAGCACAAGATATATTTGAAAGGGCACTATACACTTACAAGTAGGGAGAGTGAGACCCGGTTACACCACATGTTCTAAAGATTATAGGGTATAATGAATACCATTGATATTTTGGGTTTCCAGATTGGTCTGGAGACAGTTAGATTTGATCTTACAATCTTCGGACAAATATTATTCTTATTTTGTTATGAACAATAAAGTGAATAAGATTGGTAAAACACCCATTGAGTTGCTAAGCATGTTGAGAACTGCTGAAAGTAATATGATAAATGCATGAACTACTACTATATTGATGGTAAACATAGGGAATGCAAAAGGGAAAGGAAAATGGAAAGGCAAGGAGAAGATTTGATCTAGTTCCATTGTCAAACCAAAGTCCAATCCCTAAAGCAGACTCTAAAGTCTGAATGAGGTGTTGATAAAGAAGACGATTGTCACTTCTGTGGAAAGTTGAGAGACTGGAAATTAAACTGTCATGCTTAATTGGAAGATCGGAAGATGATGATCAATAAGGGTCAAGCTTAAGGTATCGGGTTGGAATTGGAGTAAAGGTAGTTGCTCTGGTTAGAGGAACTCGTTACTTAACTTTTGGCCTATAAGGAAAATTTAGAACTTGATAATTGTTATAACGTGCTTGCAATTGGCAGGGACATTATTTCAGTTTCTTGTTTGGACAAGAAAGGCTTTTTCATTTTAATTAAATAACAATAGTTGTTTATTCTATTTTGATGATGAGCCTTATAATGTTGCACAACTAATTAACAATTTATATGTTCTAAAGTGACTCAAATAAAATATTACCTTTGACACTGTTGTTGAGGCCATATTAATGAGAAACGCATTTTCAGAATACATAAGGATGCATTCATGGAAAAGTTTGATTATGAATTATACAAAAGGATGCGAATCTTGGCTTATTTGGCAAAATGACTAAAGCTCCTTTTACCGGACATGGTGAAGGGATCATTGAATGGGTATGACTTATACATAGTGATGTATGTGGTCATATGTGTACGATGACAAAAGGTAGATTTTATTAACTTCATAAAATTTACTAATTATTTTAGTAGATACGGATATATGTATCTTTTGAAGAACTAATCCGAATCATTTGAAAAGTTCAAAGACTATAAAGATGAAGTAGAAAATATCAAAGAAAAGTTTTTTTTGATAGGAGAGATCACACCTTGTTGGACATGGTGCGATCAATGTTGAGTCAATGAATCTTCCAATTAGTTTCTGGGATTGCACTCTAGAAACGGCTCCACATACACTTAACATTGTTCCTACTAAAACGGTTCAAAAGAATCCTTATGAGATATGGACTGAGAAACGTCACAGCATGTCATTTATGAAAATTTGGGGATGTGAAGCGTTTGTGAAACGTCTAATCTATGACAAGCTAGGACCAAAATCAGATAAATGTAATTTTGTGGAATACCCAACTGAAACAAGGGGTTATTCTTTCTATAATCCTTCCGAGAACAAAGTGTTTGTTGCTCGAACTGCTGAGAGACAGTGGGAGGATAATAGATCTCAATGAAGTTTGAGACCCACATGATAATGTTGAACCAATGGAGGAACCTGAGCAGAATATACAAGAAAAATAATATTGCTCAAGAAACACAGGTATTCGTAGGTCTAGTAGGATTCGCCATGAGCTCGAGAGATAATATGGATTTCTCTTGACTCAAGATGGTGATGTGATGCTTATGGATGAAGATGAGCCTCTCACCTACCAAGACGCTATGAACACTCCAGATTCTAAGAGATGGCTGGATGCTATTAAATCTGAGATGGAATCCATGTATACTAATCAAGTAAGGACTTTGGTTGATCCACCTGAAGGGGTAAAACCTATAGGGTGCAAGTGGGTTTTCAAGAAGAAGACCGACATGGATGCTAATGTACAGACCTATAAGGCACGATTGGTGGCAAAAGGTTTCAAGAAAATTCATGGTATTGACTATGATGAGACCTTTTCATCAGTTGTTATGGTCATGTCCATCAGGATTTTGCTTGCTATAGCTGCTTACTATGACTATGAAATCTGGCAAATGGATGTCAAAACCGCTTTCTTAAATGAGAGCCTTGAAGAAGATATGGATGTGTACATGACACACCCTAAGGGTTTTGTTGATCTAAAGGATGCTGGAAATGTATGTAAGTTGCGTCGATCCATTTATGGATTAAAGCAGGCCTCGAGGAGATGGAACATTTGTTTTCATGAAACAGTCAAAAAGAGTTTGACTTTATTCAGAATAAAGATGAAACTTGTGTTTACAAGAAGTTTAGTGGGAGCCATGTGGCATTCCTAGTATTATATGTTGATGATATATTACTAATAGGGAATGACATTCCTTCTCTACAGACTGTGAAGACTTGGTTGAGAAATAATTTCTCAATGAAAGACTTAGGCGATGTGACATATATATTAGGGATCGAGATCTATAGAGATAGATCAAGGTGATTGATCGGCCTAATTTAGAGTACATACATTGACAAAGCTTTGCATCGATTTCAAATGCAAAGAGACTAAAATGGATATGTCCCAATGTCTCATGGGATAGTGATCTCAAAATAAAATTTGTCCTAAATCATTGGATGATAGGGACTGCATGAGTAAAATTCCATATGCGTCAGCAATTGGTTTTATAATGTATGCAATGATATGTACTTGTCCTGATGTCTCGTATGCTTTAACCATGATGAGTAGATACCGATCTAATCCAGGTGAAGGTCACTGGACGACAGTCAAGAATATTCTTAAGTACTTAAAGAGGACTAAAGATTCATTCTTGTTATATGGAGGAGATGTGAAGCTAGTTGTAAGAGGTTTCAGTGATACTGGTTTCTAGACAGATAACGATAATTTAATGTTTCTGTCTGGCTTTGTGTTTTGTTGAGATGTTGTATGCTGGAATGGTTCACAGCAAAGACAATTGTTGATTTTACAATAGAACCTGAGTATATTGATGCTTGTGAAGCAGCCAAGGAGGCTGTTTGGGCATGTACTTAGGAGATATCACCTAATTAATGAGATTAATGATCAAGGAGATATACATATATGTAAAGTGCATACTAATAATAATATTGCAGACCCACTGACTAAGGCTTTGTCGCAGCAGAAGCATGAAAGTCACACTAGTTTCATGAGTATTGGATACTTGGGTAATTGGCTCTACACTACAAGAATAATTGAATCAGACAAGGCTTTTTGCCCGTTGTCTGATGCCCTGGAAAACCGTTGTCTATCGAGATGCCGTCTGTTACGCAGCTCAGACAACGGACGCGTCCGTTGTCTGATTCCCTACAGACAACGGTTTTTGTCTTAGAAAATGTTGTCTGAAACGCGAGAACAACAACGGTTCAAGTAGAAACAATTGTCTGACAAACAAATCAACAATTGTTTATTAACTAGCAAATGTTGTTGTTTTAATTTTCAGACAAGGCATTATTATCCAAAAGAGTATTGTGTGATCTAAATATTTACGACGGTTTTAGTAGAACAACCCCATTGTCTTAATAGTTTAACAACTATTGTCAACACAACAAAGCTCTAAACTTAAAACTAAATAAAAATATAGTATTTATGCTACACAAATGTTATCAATTTTAAGAATTTTAAGTTACATCTGCAAGCTCAGTAACCAATCCCAACCTATTGAAATTCATGTTAGCCCCAATGGCAATTGCTACTACATTTGCATCCTTGAGGTTATAATATTTGTACTGTTTGATGGTTATAGCTCTGCTGTTCCCTCGAGTATCCCGTGCAATTTCTATCATGTTCATAATCACTGCTACCGTCACTACTAAAATCCCGATACTCCACATCACTATCCTCACCAGGCTTCCTGTTCCACCAAAGAGAAGTCAGGTTGCAAGATTAGGAAAGTAAAACTAATAAGATTGTAAAGTAAAGGCTGACCCTGTTTTTGACTAACATTGTTTTCGACTAACATTGTTCTCACTATCAAGTTGCTGGCTTAGATCCTCACCTTCCCAGTACAAGGACAGTCAGCGCTGTGGTGCCAGAGGAATGGTCAAGAGATTTACTATCTGCTAATGCATGATCAGCCTTTACAAAAGCATTCCTAACAGCAACTTTAACCCCCATTGGTATTGCTTGCTCATTCTGAACACATTAGCAAGATATTGCTTGCTCATTCTGAACACATGCTTTGCCAAGCAGCATTGGGAAACTATGCCAAGATCTGTCTCACAAATTCTTTTCAGATCACCTACAACAATATATAAAGAAAATTACAAAACAAAATTAGATGAGAACACCAACTTAATTAACTTTGTCAGAATCCAATACCATAAAGAGAGCCATTGTTGTCAGGCAGAATAACAATTAATAGATCAAGCTCTTTCTTTGGGACTTTGGAAACGGCCTCCTTGAACCGAGCTTTTAACACTCTTTCCACTTGATCGGGATGGGCACTGAGTGCTGGAAGGACGGGTTCAGGATTGAATTGCTACAGAAAGTAGTCCATATCAGACAGTTCTGTAATTAATAAAAATTAATAAAACCATAAGGCAGTTAAGACCACTACCATGCCTGATATCATGCACATTTGTGCAAGTTCATGACAGAAGCCACGGGCAGCGCTCTCTTGCACATTCCGAGCGAAGTTAACACAAATCCAACTGTTGACTATACCACCATTGACCATTTTCTGAAACACAGGACAAACAATATTAAATAAAAGACACTTCTCTGACTTTACATTGCCAAGTTAAGATTGTGCACCGGATATGGTTATACAGGGACACAATACCCTATACCTTTTAATACATTGGAGGTACAAGTTTCCTGCAGATTTAATTCATTCCATCACATTTGGGATGAGGAAAAAATGCAGAGCTTGATACTTTTTTTAAGTATCTTCCTTTTCTTCAAGAATGTAATTAGTGCAGTGTTACAACACAAAAAATTACTTAAAGGTTACAAATACGTATTTGACTACAGATAGTGCACCAAAAAAGTTTACTAGCGCCTTAATCATAAGGGTAACCACATCAATTATTAAATAAAATACAAAAAATAAGCACAGATTCAAAGAATTTGCAAGGGCAAGTGCCCTAGGCCCCCAATTTTAATTGGAAATGACAAAAAAGGTAATTCAAAAAAGGTAACTGCAAGGGTAACTGCAAGGGTCATCCCCAATTTTAATTGGAAATGACAAGATCTAATTCAAATGTGGTAATAGCCTGAGAAAAAATTACCTTGTTCATCATATTCCACTGGCCAACTTGGGGAAGACATACATCAGACATACATACACACAATCAGACATACATACACACAATCATAAAAACATATACACACATATATAATCCCTCCTTCAACCTCCTGCTGCAACTCCGGCCACCGCCGCCGGCCTACGTCGCCGTCGAGTTATGTGAGAGAGGAGAGAGAGGAGAGAGAGCCGTGAGATGTGTTTGAATTTTACGTTGGTCGGCTGGAACAAGATGAAGGGGGGAACTGAAATTTAGATGAAGGGGGAATGCAATTTAGGTAAAAGGTGAAAGGGGGGAATATATTCTTTTTAGTTATGTGAATAACATATTATTTTTCATTTTATTATAAATTAATGTAATAAAATTAATATAAATTTTTTAACCAAAAAAATACAACATCATTTCAATATAATATTATACAAAAAATCTGAAGTCTAAGGGATGAATTAATACAATATTATATATAAATAAATATTTTTTATTTATATATTAAATTTATTATAATATAATTAATACAATATTATATATTTATATAGAATATATATGTAATATATTTATATAGAATATATGTAATATGTTTTAAAATTTAAAATATGAAATAAAACTAGTTTATATTATATAATATTTAAAATATGAATATAGAATACATAATGTATTTTTCTTAAATATTTTTTTGACGATCCAACAATACGGATGTTAAGATCTATTGATTTATATGATGTGCACAAAAAAATCAGAAAATTCCAAATTAATCTTGTATTCTTTTATAATATAAACATCTCAAAAGTATTAACTTTAACACGGCTCATCCCGATTGCACATAATGTATTTTTTTAAATATTTTTTTGATGATCCAACCATACGGATGTTAAGATCTATTGATTTGAGTGATGTGCACAAAAAATCAGAAAATTCCAAATTAATCTTATATTCTTTTATAATATAAATCTCTCAAAAGTACTAACTTTAACACGACTCATCCCGATTGCACATAATGTATTTTTTTTAAATATTTTTTTGACGATCAAACCGTACGGATGTTAAGATCTATTGATTTGAGTGATGTGCACAAAAAATCAGAAAATTCCAAATTAATCTTGCATTCTTTTATACTATAAATCTCTCAAAAGTACTAACTTTAACACGACTCATCCCGATTGCACATAATGTATTTTTTAAAATATTTTTTTCGATGATCCAACCGTACGGATGTTAAGATTTTTTGGTTTTAGTTATGTATAAAAAAAACTAAAATTTTTAAAATTTATTTTATGTGTTTTTTTAACTAAACTAATAAAATGTGTTTAAATAAATTTTCGTCTTATTATGAAAAGGTGATTTTCGTCTTATTATGAAAAGGTGATTTTTATGAAACACTTGTCTGACCTTTCTTCAGACAACGGTTTTATAATTCCGTTGTGTAAAGCCTCTGCTTTACTCCTTCTAATAGACAATGGTTTTAGAAACCGTTGTGGAAGTTCTTTCAGACAACAGACAGATTTTGCAAAAACAAAAACCGTTGTGTGAAAATTTCAAACAATGCTTTTACTGCCGACCGTTGTCTGATAAGTGTTGTCTGTTTCAGTTTTTCTTGTAGTGCTAGTGCAAGTGGGAGATTGTTAGTAATTGTGCTCTAGAGACAATACATTTTATATTTTAAGGAAAATATTTATTATTAAGGATTATGTTTTATTGATTATTATTTATTTATTATGTTTTGTTTACTGCGTAATAAATTGAAAGCATAGTAAATGTCCTTGGAATTTTGATACGTATTCTATATCTTTAAGTATGTGACTTAAAAATGAGATTATATGAATAGTATCTTATTCCTAAAATTCCCTAGTCGAGTATTATTATTTAAGGACAATAATAATGCACAAAGACTAGTATGTTTCTTGACAGATGACCACATCTCATTGGTCATAGGTATGGGGATACTAAAGTCAAGAACATAAGTGCATGTATCAATGCATGGCACTGGAATGACCCGCCGTGAGATTCTACATGTTAAGTAAGTGTCATAAGTAATTCTCACTGTGATAATGGTGTAATGATCCTTAGACCTGAAATCATTATATTTCTATACGAGAATTAATATACTTTGATTACATTAAAAGTTACCTTTGACCGGGTGATGATAAAAGTGGACATTGGGTATATTATGAATCGTATGAGAAATATGAATGATCTAGATGGGATTTAATCCTCCTAATTTTAGGAGTGATATTATTGGCCTCTTGTTTGAGTGAGACTATGAAATGCACGGCCGTGCTCAAATGTTGATTTGATTTTAATAGTCTACTCATCGATCAAGAAAATAAAGATTTAAATTATGAAGAGGATGACACGAGACATGCCTTGAGTTTAATCTATAATATCAAGATTAAAGGGATTATATTACATGGAACGTTATTCACGAAAGGCTTAATCGAATCACCGATTTATTATTATTACTTGGGTAGCAATGATGTATTACTAGATGCCGCTCATTGTTTACAATTTTAATTAGATATTAAAATTGTTGCCAACGTAATAATAACCTACAGGGTCACACACAAAGAACGCTTGAAGGAGAAATAATTTAAATTATGAATTTAAATTAAATAAGTAATTTATTTTATTTATGATATTAATTAAGTATGACTTAATTAATTATATAAATAGAATAAATGAATTACTTAAACTAATTCCAAAATTAATAATTAATTAATTAAGTGAGACTTAATTAAATAATTTAGAATTTTGGATTAGTATTAATTATAATTGGATTATAATTAGAAAACTTATTTCTCTCTCTATATAATCTCTTTATGGGCTGATTTAATAAGAGAGATTTTACAAAAAACCTAGCCGCTCTGAGAGAGGAGGAAGATAGAGAGAGAAGAAGTTTTCGGGTGCTAGTACACATCAATCCTTCATGAAAAGTGTTCGTGTGGATACCGTAGAGCGTAGATCGCGAGAGCGGGATACGTGGTGATTAAACAAGCTTTGGACCTCCATTAATCTTCCATTAATGAACTGTTAAAGCTTCTAAAGGTATTTATTCTTTATCTCCGAATTAAATCTTTTGTTTTCGCATGGATCCTGTGGAGGGTTTCGCTATTTTGATTTATTTTTCGCGTTTATTCCGCTGCGTTTGTGTCACGAAACCCTTCACAATTTGTTCATGTGAAAGTTCACAACAAACTGCGAGAACGAATCTGAGAGTGATTGCAAGACCAAGTCTTGGCTCAACTCCCCATCCATGACAAAACCAAGTTGCCCAAGACGCTCAATCAAATTGATTATCTTAAGCACATGATCATTCACAGATGATCCCTCCGCCATTCTACAACGGAATAGCTCCCTCGATATCTCATATCGAGCAGTCCTGCTTTGTACATCATACAACTCTTGTAGGTGTACGAGAATGGTATGAGCATCCATGTTCTCATGCTGTTTTTGCAGCTCAGAGTTCATAGATGCCAGCATGATGCACTGAGCAACATTTGCTTCATCCATCCACTTCCTGTAAGTTACATGCTCATCATCATGAGCATCTTCGGCAGGAGCATTGGGTACTGGTGACTTCAGCACATAGTCCAACTTCTCAGCCCTAAGAACAATTCTCAGGTTTCGAAGCCAATCAACAAAGTTTGGACCAGTCAACTTGTGAGCATCTAGTATGCTTCGTAGTGATAGTGCAGAAGACATGATGTATATCTAAAATCTGTAAATGACAAACACATAACAACACTTAGCAAATAATCAATTTCATTATTAAAACACTATATGAATCGGGTCTTTATTCATAAGTGGCTCCCGCTAGTTTATCTAATTTATACAACCCTCTAAGTGAAAAATTAAGCATTCATAATGCTAGTGGGAATAGGGATCCTACATTCCATCACACAACCTCGGCTGTAGCACGAAACGCCATGTGATGTTCAGTAGGCAGACAACTCTTGTCAATAACATCTCATGTCATTCCCTAATTAAAACTTTAGCCTCTTGAATAATTGAGTCACGGCTGTGGCACGACAAACTCAATATTCTAAGTCAAGTCTAACCCAACATTTCATACAACTGAATCAGTCTCCAACTGCCCACGGATGTGGCACGTAACGACTATTAGATTCTAACTCATTGTATACATCTCTATGTAATAGACAAGTATTTCTTATTTCGAAATCAAAGCCCTCGGCTGTAGCACGAAACGACAATGATTCAAAAATAAGAACTATTTTCTATCATGTTGGAAGGCTATGACCGACACAAGCCCGTTGTGTCATTGGTCAATTACTATTTGATATTATTTTTAATTAAGAGGGATTTTTATTATAAGGTTTATAATTACACATATTTTATAGACACAAATTTCAATTAAATGTTTTCTATAAAGTATTACAATTACTAACCAAATAATTAATTAATAATCAAAACTCTTTTAATTATTAATACTATTTCTAAACCCTTTTAGAAAATAAATATCTCCCTTAATTTAATTTCTTAAATTAAATCAATAATTAATAATATTAAGATCACATCCTAACTATTTTATAATCGAATAAATCTTATTTAATCAATTAATAAAATTTGTTAACTGATTATTTATTTCATAAATAAATAATTATCAACTATTATTAATTAAACAATATTATTTAACAATCATAATCATATTATAAAGAGATTCTTCCTTTTAAATTAAATATTTCAAACCAATAATCGATAATCGGATAATTCCCAGATCGGGGGGAGCATTGTCAAGAGGCGTCACTTAATACCCCTTTCTTAGACAGAATCATCCTTTCTCTCAATATTGAAAATTCATATTTAATTACGTGTTTCGCAAACACAAGAATCTCATGATTGTATATATATAATATTATTGTTAGGGCAAGAAACGATTCATATTCTAGATTTTCTAGAGCACGCCTTATGTTGATTTAGGTTCACCTAAATCTATCATCGCATGGTAAATCTAGGCATATATCTCATATATAAAATTAAATAAACAAGTAAGCATGCAAGAAATATCATGTCATACAATGATATAATGATGTATGGATTTATTATAGTAAAAAAAAACAATTAAAACAATTAATACATGCTTTAAAACACTTTAGGGAATATGGACAGTTCAAAACTTTTATATTAAAATTATTTGACCACTCCATTAAATCCGTCTCGGAAAAACGAATCCAACGATATATTGCACGCCCAAATCGGAGTTACGGAACTCCCAAAAATCAAATTTAATGTGGACAGGAGGGGCGTAACGCATTTATCACACGCGTTACAGCCATTAAAGCCAATTTTCCGGTGTAACGCGTGAGTCGTATGCGTTACCGTCTGTAACGCATTTTATAAATGCGTAACAGACCCTGTTGCGCATTCCTTGAATGTGCAACACCCCTTATGCTCGTCTGTGCGCCACGCGCGCGTGACAGCGGCTGACTGGAAAAATTGGACCGTTGCAAGTTACTAAGTCTGCCGTTTCAAGGAATGCACATGCAGCCGTTTTTATATATATATTAACTATTATAATAACTATTATTAATATCTTTATATTTTAATATTAATAAATTAATTAACTATTAATTAATAAATTAATAAAAAAACATAAAAACATCATTTTTGATATCCAACAGCAGATTAAAATAACCAGATCAGCCAAGGGTCCTAGTGCAAATATTAATCCATATATTTCAACATGCATAATTATTACATGAATTTTAATTAAAACAATTTTTAAAAATTCATAACAAATAATCTATACATCAGAAAATTATGAAAAAAATACCCAGATGATCCACAACACTTGTAGAATCCAGATCAGTGGTCAAAATCTCATGCAAAAAATATTTCGAATTAATTCATAATTAAATCTAAATAAACTTGCAAAAATCATAATAAATCCATACATGCTCCAAAAAATCTGAAATTTTTTACATGAATCTCTATATGCATAACCTCGCTCTGATGCCATTGAAGGAAATTTACGGAGGTACGGAAGCGTGATATTATAATTTTTACCGTAAACCCATATATATGATCGCATATAATCATATAAAACCGAGATGGAATCAAAACCTTACCTTTAAAGCGATCCAAGTGTGTGAACAAGAGATCCTAGCAGCTACTTCTCAGAGTGTGAAGTACTCTACCTGTATCCACCAAGAATTCTTCCTTTGATGAAGATCTTCAAATAATTTCTAAAACTTATTTTAGAGAGAAAAGAGAGAGAGAGATGGAGGCTAGTGTTTTCTCCAAAAACTAAAAGTTCACCCTAAAAGTTCACTTCCCTAGAATGAAGTATCTCGTTCTATTTATAGGACTATTCTAGGGTTTTTCCATAAATAATATATCAATATATATTATTATATTAAACCCCATATTTTATAAAATGCTTTAATAATAATTAAAACTATTTTAATCATTATTTCCTTTTCTAAACTATTTAGAAAATAATTCTCTCTCTCATAATTTAAATCTTTTCATCAAAGAAAATATTCTTTTATGGTGTGACCATGTAGGTTCAATATTAAGCTGGTAGTAGAAATAAATAATAATAAACTTTTTATTTATTATTTATATGAATTCTAATAATTCATTAAATATAATTAATTGATTAATTATATTTATTCTACATCGTGAGTGATGCTTCTCAACATATCGCGACTATCCGGATAATATGAATTCACTGCCAAGAACCTGTCAGTGACTAGTTACCGCACAATCATTTCCTTCTACCCTACAATATCCCGATTAAATACAAGGCATGGAACTCGTGTGAAGCCTATTAAATTTAATCATATGTTTTCTTATTCATAGTGCAACGTTCATATTAATGCAAATTAGAAACTCCTTTCTAATTTCATTCACTCTGGCCAGAGATTCCAGAACTCGCATACTAAGAATAACATAGGATATTCTCTTCCTATACTGGAAGGGGTGGATCCTCTATTGACGTTAACTATCTTCATACACAAAT
Source organism: Oenanthe sinensis (assembly GCA_028671895.1). Taxonomy (NCBI): domain Eukaryota; kingdom Viridiplantae; phylum Streptophyta; class Magnoliopsida; order Apiales; family Apiaceae; genus Oenanthe; species Oenanthe sinensis. The sequence goes on from CM053806.1 coordinate 29,160,988, forward strand.
CCCTATGCCCGGAATAGACCTAATGGATGTCCTTGAGACTAAGGACTAAACCAAAACATAGTTCATTATATACAAGATAACTTTAACGATCTCAAGTCTAAGGATACTTGCACAACTATCACTTAGTGAACAACTATTGACACATGAGTAAACTCCATTAGTTGTTCAATTTATCGAGTCACGTTCAGTGAACTTATTCCTTAATAAGCACCTACATACTAGCTATAGTGTCACCACACAAATGCCTATGAGAACAGACATCCTCCTTAAAGGAGCAAGCATAGTATGTACCAATCTTTGCGGATTCACTAACTTCCAATTAGTTATCCTATGATCAGGAACTGTTTAAGTCAAGAGTCATCATCTTCTAGATCTCACTATTATAATCTCATTATAATTCTAGAAGCTTCACTCTAAACTATGGAACATCTTATTTAAGACACTTTAAACAGATAAAGCCCGTAATAAAACAAATAAGTCTTTTATTAATATTAATGAAATCAAATAAGAATACAAGAAAGTTCTTCCTAACTCATCATACATGATTGGATTTAGGACAAACACTTTCAGTGAGAACCTAGAGAGGTCACTCAGATGCAAACTTTTCTGGTGGTCAAAGTATCTTCTGCATACAACGCCATCCTTGGAAGAACAGGTTTGCATGCTTTCAAGGCTGTAGTCTCAAGTTATCACTTAAAAATCAAGTTCCCCACCAGAAACGGTGTTGGAGAGGATAAAGGAGACCAGAAAATGGCGAGAAGTTGCTACGTGGCAGCCTTGAGACCCGATGGAGTCAGGGGGCAAGTCCTACCCATAGAGGACATGGATTCAAGAGAAGACGAGGAAAGAAGGGGAAAGCCAGCCGAAGACTTGGTTTCAATTCCCTTAATACCAGGAGAGCCTGAAAAGATCACATATATTAGAGCCTCATTAGAAGAGCCTATGAAAGAGAAACTAACCATATTCTTGCAAGAGAATGGGGACTTATTTGCTTGGACGGCCGCTGATATGCCAGGAATTGATCCCAATTTAATTACTCATAAGCTTAATGTGGATCCACGGTGAAAAATGGTAAAACAAAAGAAGAGCAATTTCGCTCCAGAAAGGCAAGAAGCCATAAAGCAAGAGCTGGAAAAGCTCTTAGAGGTTGGATTCATAGGAAATTCAATTCCCTGAATGACTTGCTAATCCTATAATGGTCAGGAAATCTAATGGAAAGTGGAGGATGTGTGTGGAATTCACTGATTTAAATGACGCATGCCCAAAGGATTGTTTCCCCTCCCGAGGTCGATGCACTTATAGATGCCACGGCAGGACATGAGATGTTATGCTTCATGGATGGCTTTAGTGGATATAATCAGATCAAGATGCATGAGGATGACATTGTCAAGGTATCTTTCATCACTGACTTTGGTGTATTTTGTTATCAAGTTATGGCCTTTGGGTTAAAGAATGCAGGAGCCACCTATCAAAGGCTAGTAAATAAAATATTCAAGCATCTTATCGGAAAAACCATGGAGGTCTATGTTGATGACATGCTAGTCAAAAGCCTCGATAAGGCCGACCATATTCAACACTTATGAGAGGCATTCAAAGTGTTGAGACACCACAGAATGATGTTAAACCGTGCAAAATGCGCCTTCGGCGTAGGATCCGGGAAATTCTTAGGAATGATGGTCTCTAAAAGGGGGATTGAGGTCAATCCAGACAAAATTAAAGCTATACTCGACATGGAATCCCCAAAGATAGTAAGGGATGTCCAAAAATTAATAGGAAGAATTGCAGCCCGATGAAGGTTTGTCTCAAAGTCCGGGGATAAGTTTCTACCCTTCTTCTAAACATTGAAGAAAGTGAAGGACTTCGTGTGGATTGAGGAAAGTCAGGCAGCTTTCGAAGAATTGAAGAAATATATAACTAAAGCTCCATTATTGGCCAAGCCTAGTTCCGAAGACGTTTTATACATGTACTTTGCTGTATCCGATAAAGCCCTGAGCCATGTCCTTATAAAGGAAGAAGAAAAGATTCAGAAACCAGTGTATTATGTGAGCAAGGTCTTGCACGGAGCAGAACTTAACTACTTCAAGATTGAGATGTTTGCACTGGCCTTGGTAATGGCCTCGAGAAAATTATGTCCTTATTTCCAAGCGCACAAAATTGAGGTACTAACTAATCAGCCGCTAAGGAACATCTTACACAGCCCTAAAGCAAGTGGGAGGTTGATCAAGTGGGCCATAGAGTTAGGAGAGTTCGACATCAAGTATAAGCCTCAAACGGCCATAAAAGCTCAAGCCCTTGCTGACTTCGTGGTCGAATATACTATTAACGACCAAGAAGTCGGGGGGTAGGATAATGATAGTATGACGGTAACACAAGAAGCAAAACAAACTTCTAAAGAATATTGGGTGCTCAATTTTGATGAGGCATCAAAAACAAAATCTAGTGGAGCAGGCTTGGTGCTATAAAGTCCCGAAGGATTCATTATTGAATATGCTATTAAGCTTGACTTCCCAATAACCAACAATGAAGCTGAATATGAAGCTCTGATAGCAGGCTGGGGCTTGGCCAAGGCGCTAAATGCCAAACATCTCAAAGTCTGTGGAGACTCGAAGCTAGTTATATCCCAAGTAAATGGGGATTTTGAAGCAAGGGAAGAAATCATGATCAAATACCTCCGATTGGTCAAAGCTATAATGACTCAGTTTGAAGAATGTCAGGTTGAGTATATTCCTAGAGAAGAGAATGTGAAGGCTGATGCCTTGTCAAAGTTCGCCACATCAGAAGCAGATGAACATGTGGGGAGTGTGTACTTCCAAATCTTGAAGACCCACAGCGTCAATGCAAAGCTGGTAGCCCCGATAAACATGGGCAGTTGCTGGATGTGTTAGTAATTGTTCTCTAGAGACCATCATTATTAAGGAAAATATTTATTATTAAGGATTATGTTTTATTGATTATTATTTATTTATTATGTTTTATTTACAGCGTAATAAATTGAAAGCATAATAAATGTCCTTGGAATTTTGATACGTATTATATATCTTTAAGTATGTGACTTAAAATGAGATTATATGAATAGTATCTTATTCCTAAAATTCCATAGTCGAGTATTATTATTTAAGGACAATAATAATGCACAAAGACTAGTATGTTTTTCTTGACAGATGACCACATCTCATTGGTCATAGGTATGGTGATACTAAAGTCAAGAACATAAGTGCATGTCTCAATGCATGGCACTGGAATGACCCGCCGTGAGATTCTACATGTTAAATAAGTATCATAAGTAATTATCACTGTGATAATGGTGTAATGATCCTTAGACCTGAAATCATTATATTTCTATACAAGAATTAATATACTTTGATTACATTAGAAATTACCTTTGACCGGGTGATGATAAAAATGGACATTGGGTATATTATGAATCGTATGAGAAATATGAATGATCTAGATGAGATTTAATCCTCCTAATTTTAGGAGTGATATTATTGGCCTTTTGTTTGAGTGAGACTATGAAATGCACGGCCGTGCTCAAATGTTGATTTGATTTGAATAGTCTACTCATCGATCAAGAAAATAAAGATTAAATTATGAAGAGGATGACACGAGACATGCCTTTAGTTTAATCTATAATATCAAGATTAAAAGGATTATATTACATGAAACATTATTCACGAAAGGCTTAATCGAATCACCGATTTATTATTATTACTTGGGTAGCAATGATGTATTACTAGATGCCGCTCATTATTTACAATTTTAATTAGATATTAAAATTGTTGCCAACGTAATAATAACCTACATGGTCACACACAAAGAATGTTTGAAGGAGAAATAATTTAAATTGTGAATTTAAATTAAATAAGTAATTTATTTTATTTATGATATTAATTAAGTATGACTTAATTAACTATATAAATAGAATAAATAAATTATTTAAACTAATTCCAAAATTAAGAATTAATTAATTAAGTGAGACTTAATTAAATAATTTAGAATTTTGGATTAGTATTAATTATAATTGGATTATAATTAGAAAACTTATTCCTCTCTCTATATAATCTCTTTATGGGCTGATTTAATTGATGAGACATATTTTTACTAAAACTCTAGCCGTTTTGAGAAAAGAGGAAGGTAGAGAGAGAGAGAAGCAGTTTTCGTGTGCTAGTACACATCAATCCTTCATGAAAAGTGTTCGTGTGGATACCGTAGAGCGTAGATCGCGAGAGCGGGATACGTGGTGATTAAACAAGCTTTGGACCTCCATTAATATTCCATTAATGAACTGTTAAAGCTTCTAAAGGTATTTATTCTTTATCTCCGAATTAAATCTTTTGTTTTTGCATGGATCCTGTGGAGGGTTTCGCTATTTTGATTTATTTTCAGCCTTTATTCCGCTGCGTTTGTGCCTCAAAACCCTTCAATGGCATCAGAGCTACTTGCGAAACGTTTTAATTCGGTTATGTGCTTAATAGTTTCGATATGTAAGCATGTATGCGATCTATCATGATTTTGTATTGATACAATATGTATATATTTTTATATATTATGAATATATGATATTCATATGATATATAATTATGTGATGATTGTGTGTATTGATGTTTGGATATGATACATGTTTGTTCTTATTATGGGAATCGTATTTGATACGAATTCTGAAACGGCTGCCATAGATTTTCTGAAATTTGTGTCCATTGTCCGATTTTCATAAACGATATATATTTTCTGACTGGACTCGGGTCACTGAGCAATACTGACTTTGTCAGCTCTGCGTCTGTAAGCCATTAGATTTCGTTACAGGTCCCAAAACGGTGATTTATTATTTTTTAAAAATTATTTAATTTTCTAAAATTTTGAGTATATGTATGTACATATTATGAATATATGATATTCATGTGATTTATAATCATGTGATGATTGTATGTATCACTTTGTATGTATATATGATATATTCTTGTTCATGTTATTGGGATTTTATATATGATACGATTTCTGAAACACCGTCAGATTTGGTGAAATCTGATTGTTGTATCCGATTTTCGCAAACGATATGTGTTTTCTGACTGGAATCGGGCAAATGAACAAAACTGATAGCTTAGCTATCAACGACGGGTCTTTAAGGCATTTGACGTCGTTAAGGGCCTCGAAACAGCGATTTATTATCTTCAGAAATCTGTTTTTAATTTTTTGAAATTTCAAAATTTGTTATATATGATTATATGATATGTTTATATAATATGAGATATATTATATATGTTATATGATAGCATGGTGGATGGTTATAGCCTAAAGACCCATAGTATAGTGGTTTTGATTTATGGTTTTGGTTTCTAAATACGACTTGCATGTCGTTTATTCATTGTAATTTAATTATCTCGAATGTAACTCGAGTTCTTCTTGTAATTCCATTAGAATAGTTTTATTTTTATTATTGAATGTAATTATAAATGAAGACTTGCAAGTAAGGAGGCGATGCAAAAAGGGAATGATGGAGCAATGAAGAAAGAACACATGTAATAGATAGTATTTTATAACCACCATAGACTGACCTTGATATTTCCATTAGCTTGGAAAGATCAAATAGGATGGGGCCATAACCAAACACGTTTAATTTACGCACATTGCATATATGTATATGATTGCATGTATTGGTATATATGCGTAGAATAGTTTCATTAGAATAGTTTTATTTTTATTATTCAATGTAATTATCAATGAAGACTTGCAAGCAAGGAGGCGATCCAAAAAGGGGATGATGGAGCAATGAAGAAAGAACACATGTAATAGATAGTATTTTATAACCACCATAGACTGACCTTGATATTTCTATTAGCTTGGAAAGATTAAATAGGATGGGGCCATAACCAAACACGTTTAATTTACGCACATTGCATATATGTATATGATTGCATGTATTGGTATATATGCGTAGAATAGTTTTATTTTTATTATTCAATGTAATTATCAATGAAGACTTGCAAGCAAAGAGGCGATCCAAAAAGGGGATGATGGAGCAATGAAGAAAGAACACATGTAATAGATAGTATTTTATAACCACCATAGACTGACCTTGATATTTCTATTAGCTTGGAAAGATTAAATAGGATGGGGCCATAACCAAACACGTTTAATTTACGCACATTGCATATATGTATATGATTGCATGTATTGGTATATATGCGTAGAATAGTTTCATTAGAATAATTTTATTTTTATTATTCAATGTAATTATCAATGAAGACTTGCAAGCAAGGAGACGATCCAAAAAGGGGATGATGGAGCAATGAAGAAAGAACACATGTAATAAATAGTATTTTATAACCACCATAGACTGACCTTGATATTTCCATTAGCTTGGAAAGATCAAATATGATGAGGCCATAACCAACACGTTTATTTTACGCATATTACATATATATATATGATTGCATGTATTGGTATATATGCGTAGATATAATCAAGATGAATGCTTAATATTGATTAATCATTTATGTATTAAATACGACACCCATGTCATGTTTGCTTAAGAAAGATAAAACCTGTAACGATTCAAGATTTTAACATTGAATAAACGATCATGAGATTCTTGTGTTTATGAAACACGGTATTAAATATGAATTTTCTTTTTCTGATATGGGGAGATTTTGTCAAAAGCGGATTATTAGTTTAATTCGTAAGGAAGTTGGGTTTTAAGTGAGACCGCTTGTGACTTCTCTGACGACCTGGAAATCAATCCATTGATGAATATTGAAATGAATTATTTGATCAAGGAAAAATTGAGAATCTCTTTATGATGGGATCATGATCGTTCATATAAAAAATAAAAATCCCTAAATACATATTAAGTTAATCGGATGCCTTCCAATGTTTAATACTCGTCAAGATCTAGATTTAGAAGGAGTGAGTTTGCCAAAGCAAGGTACTTTTATCAATCATGGGAAGACGTGATAAGTAAGTGTACTTAGTTTGCTGAAGTATTGGGTCTAACTTAACTAAATCATCATAATAGGATTGTGGGTTTAGAGGCATAGAGTTTGGTGAGATTTATTGGATAAATGTGTATAAAGGGTTGTTCCATCAAACTTTCCAAGAGTTATATTTGATATAATCGACAAATGTTGTCTACCTAAATAGTCATGTTTTGAGTGTATTAGCCAACGCTATCTTAAAACATGGATGAAATATGGATCTTGGCTCACTAGAAAGATTTAAAGAAATGTTTTCCGAATTAATAGTTAGGGCTATTAGTTTGATAAAAATAGTGGGAGGTATATGGTGATATACCATAATCACTTAAACATAATTAATATTAAATTTGCAATCCAGTTTATTTTATACACTTTAATATTGTAGATATGAAATGATAAACACAAACAACTTCTCTATGCGATCAGTTCTTGAGAAAGACAAGTTGGCGATAATATATTTCCTTGATTGACATAGAAGCTTGAGAATCGTTGTAATATTCGTATTTATTTATTTATTTATTTAATAATAATAATAATGACAATGGGTTTTAATAAGAGTTTTTAATAAAATTAGATTAAAAATAGAATTTGTTATTAGAATAGTAATTGGATTAGAAAAAGGGTTATAATTATAAAACTATATATATAGCATCCGTTCATATTATTTTAGCATATATATTTTATAACCCTAAAAGCAAGCTGCGAGAGAGTCATTGTAGGCCGCACCAAACGTGAAGAACAGACGATTAGATCTTACTAACACTGTAAGCACTAGTAGATTACATATATGTTGATTCTAAATATCATATTTATTTATCCACCTAATACTATATGGCCTCTGTTTTAATTGTAGTTCACCTATCAATCTAGTACCACACCTTTGTACTGATGTTATGCTTAAACCACATAATTATGTTTGTATGATTATAAATATAAATATATATATATATATATATATATATATATATATATATATTTATATCAAATTTTGTGATAAGGCTTACTGGTCATGAATGCATGTCGTAAATATTGATTAATATATGATCATATGTCTTTGGCTAACCATGTCATGTGCACTCATGTGCGTGCTAACTAATTTTTATATTATAATTATTATTTAATAATAGAAACTAGTTGACCATGTTATGCTTTAAATGTTAATAACACCATGGGTATAAACATCTGAGTGGTTCCCAAGGCCAGAAAACTAGTTCCGTAAATTTTGTACTAGTATTATGTTGACTTATATTTGGTTAATGATTAGTTTGTATCGTATAACTATATTAATTATAAATTATATATATATTTTTATTTTATATAGATCGGGAGCTGGGTGTTTAGTGGGTTATTTGTGGATATCGTTAGTGTTGTGATCGCTACTTTCGAGGTACGGATTTCATCCCCTTTTTTCTTCATTGCTACTCTTTTTAGGATTAATTATATTTAATTCGTTCCGTTCGTAATCTGTCCTTTCCATTATTATTCGTTTTAATTGTCTTGATCTTCCAAAAATTATTTGAAAGTCTGTTTCGAAAATTTAAATATTTGTTTTCGCAATTCTCAAAATTTATGTAAGATACATATCTAATATGTTCAGGTGATTTTAAAATTATGAAAATTATTTTATTTGAACCCTTAGAGTGATATAAGGTATACCGATTTAACCAGCTGTAGGGGTACTACAGCCAAGATAACCACAAAACAAGTAGCTCAATTCTTTTGGGAAAACATCATATATAGATATGGAATACCACGAATCCTAGTAACGGACAATGGCACACAATTCAACAACAAGGAATTTAAGGGATATTGCAACGATAATGACATCATTCTACCTTTCACTTCTGTCGCACATCCTCAAGCAAATGGGCAGGCTGGGGTAGCTAATCGAATCATCCTAGATGGTCTTAAGAAAAGGATCGAGTTTTCTGCCAACACTTGGGTGGATGAGCTTTTACCAATACAATGGGCTTACAGAACCACTCACAGAGTCACTACTGACGCAACTCCATTCTTTCTGGCTTATGGAGTCGAAGCAGTGGTCCTAGTTGAAATATCGCATGTATCCCTAAGAATCAAGGCCTTTGAGCCCGAGGAATATGAAAAAGGAATGAAGCTTGCATTAGACTTAATAGATGAAGCCAGGGACAAAGCTCATGAAAAAATCATCGAATATCAAAAGAAGTCGTCTTTCTACTACAACTTAAGGGTTAAAGAAAGATTTTTTAGACAAGGGAAATTGGTGCTCAAGAAAGCTGAAGCTTCCGGGGTAGGCCTCAAAGGAAAATTAGCCCCCAAGGAGGATCATACATCCTTGAAACCCTAGAAGATGTTGAGGTGCCGAGGACGTGGCATGCCTCAAACCTGAAGATTTATTATATTTAAAGAATTCAGCTATGAGTTCTTCTATTTAGTAGGAACTAAGTAGAAATAAGGTTCGATGAAACCATTAGGATGTAAGAGCTTTTCGCTCCAGACAAGATTCTCATTTTGTAAGGGATGTGCCCACTTTGGCCTCGAAGGCATTATTAATAAAACTCTCAACTTTATAACACCTTCAAAAATATGTGTGTTTAGCCTAGATTGACAATTTTTATTAAGTTCCTTTATGATAAAGGAACAAGATTAAGCCTGGATAGGCACTTTAATATATATGCTTATTTGTTCTTTTATACTTAAAAAGTATATTTTGTCAAATATGCTAAGGCACGAAAAAGAAAAACAAATAACACGGACTTTTTATAGATAAAGAGTCTTAGGAGTACATAAATTAAAAACAGAAAGGGAATACAAGGAATACAAGAAATACAGGAAAAGGAAAAAGAAACTAAGGGAGATCTTCAATATCTTCATCCTCCCCTATCTTCTTTTATCCCTCTGCTTCCTTCTTGGCATTCTCCTCGGCTTCTGGAGTATAGTAAAAAACCTTATCATAATCATCCAGGGCCTTGCCACCCGACAAGTCACCTGAACCTGTCCCTCCAGCCATCGAGGTCAAGGCCAATGGCTAGCCCATGGGACAGGGAAAGTCGACCAGATCAAAGAGGCCGGGGTGCTTGGCCAAGACTGTGTCAAGACACTTCTCCCAGGCTTGAGCACAAATCGCCGGGAAAACCATGTCGTCGTGCTTATCCATGAAGGCATAAAATTCATCGGACTCCATATATTTAGCAAGTTGATCCTCTTTGTCCGCCTTCAACTCCTAAACCTCGGCATGGGCCACTAACAGCTCTTGCTCCTTTTCGAGCAGCTTCTTCTCCAAATTGGCCACTTTGGCCTCCGCCTTGACCTTGCCCGCTCTCTGGGCCTTCTCAGAAAAACGCCAAGTCTTGACCTATTTTTTTAAAAAAAAGAGGGTGAGAAGCAGAGAAAATCAAAAAGCAATCAAGTAAGAAAAGAAAGGAAACAAAGTAGGCCTTACCATGGCAACTGCTTGGGCCCCCAAAGTCTCGGCCTCTTCGATGTCCATTTTCAGGACAATTTTAGCTTTATCGACTGGAGGAATAGAGTTCTGCGACCAGTCAACGGAGTTCAAAGTACTCCCTACGGTGTGTCTTGCCTCCTTAGGCCCTAACTAGCCTCCATGCCGCCATGGCTGGGTCTTCCTGCTCCTTACGGGGCCTCTTCCCCATGGTCTTATTATGGGCCCCCTCGCAGGGTTGAAGAAAGCTGGGAAAATTGGGCTCCTTTATTGGGCCCTCCAAAGCCTCATGGGCCTTCCTCATTTTGTGGGTTTTCTGATCGCCCACACCCAGATGAAAATTAATGTTCTCAGCAGCTATAAAACAAACTAGGAAATAAAAAGGTTGACTCAGAAAAAATTAAAGTAAAGGGAAAAGAGGGTAAGAAAATTACCTTTGTCAGAAACATTAGAAAGGCCCACGACCTTTAAAGAGAATTCCTCCAAAAGCTTTCGATGGTGGGTCAAGCCTTTGTCTTGGCCCAAATCCGCGATAATGAGCTTTTTCTCAGGAGTCAATTGGATCAAGCCCGGATTTCCGTCCTTGACCTTGCAGAATGTGGGCCTGAACAGGATGGCCCAGTCGCCGCCCTCCCACTCCAAAAACAAGAAATCCCTCCTCCACTCTTGATTGGAGTCGGGCAAAGATTTAATGCTAAAAATGGGGGAGACACCTTGCCTATGGCTGATATAGACCCAACCCAACATTGAAGATGGACTATTATTGAATTGAAAAATACTTCTAAAAATAGCTATGGAAAGGGGATAGTTTTTCCTAAGGCATAAAACTAAGAAACAAAGAAGGGTCCGCCATGAGTTTCGGGATAATTGGACTGGGCTTATTCTAACCTCGACTAAGAGTCTAACAATGAACTCGTGGACAGGAAATCTAAGGCCACCTAAGAGGGCATCCCTAAAACCACACAACCTATTGGGCCGCCAATGGCAGGCCCGATCTCCAGGTTCGGCCAAAACGAACTTAAAACTGGGGGGTAGTTTATACAATTTTGAAAATTTATCGCAGTGAAGTTGGTTGGTGAAAATACTGGTATACCTAAAAGCATCTAACTCGGCTTGGGTGGGAAATTCATCACCCAGTGATTGTAAAAGATCAGAAATTGAGGAAAAATTAGAAGTCACGGTAACAATGTTACCTTTTTTTGCCGCCTTGGCAAGAAGCCTTTGCTGCGCAGAATCTTGATCGGTCATCGATCTTCAACAAATAAAAGCTTGATAGACAGAGAAGATGGAGATTGGTCAGAAAAAGCTTGCCGGAAATCGCCTTACCAAGAGAACTCTAAAGAGAAGTTTTAAGTGAGAATTACACTGAGAAAATAATAAGTGAAAAGTGAAGTTCTCACCTCACTAATTTATAGCCGAAGAAAATGGTAATTCAACCGGTTGAACTTCCTATAGCCGGTAAAAATAAGGCCCATAAACTGGTTGGGCCTAGCAGGCCTATGACCCAAAAATCGAGGAGGACTAAATGCGTAAAAAGTAGAAATGGGTCAAGGCATATTAAGTCGCTACACTTATGGGCCCTGTCGCCTAGAAATCAAGATGTGAAATAAATATACCAGGAGTCTCATTCGACCAGGATAAATTTTGGTTGCTAAAATCGACCAGGAGTCTCATTCGACCAGGATACATTTTGGTTGCTAAAATCGACCAGGGGTCTCATTCGACCAGGATACATTTTGGTTGCTAAAATCGACCAGGAGTCTCATTCGACCAGGATACATTTTGGTTGCTAAAATCGACCAGGGGTCTCATTTGACCAGGATACATTTTGGTTGCTAAAATCGACCAGGAGTCTCATTCGACCAGGATACATTTTGGTTGCTAAAATCGACCAGGGGTCTCATTCGACCAGGTTACATTTTGGTTGCTAAAATCGACCAGGAGTCTCATTCGACTAGGATACATTTTGGTTGCTAAAATCGACCAAGAGTCTCATTCGACCATGATATATTTTGGTTGCTAAAATCGACCAGGAGTCTTATTCGACTAGGATTCAATTTTGCCACTAAAATCGACTAGAATCATGATCGAATTCGACCAAGAAATCCTATTGATCTGAATTTAATAATGTCATAAAACCGACCAGGACTGACCAGGATCCTGGTCGAGAATCGACTAGGGATTCCGACCAGGAATCCTTGACAAAGATGAAACTCGTAAAAAGGATGATATCACAAGCTACATAGTTATGATAGGCTCATTATTATACATAACTACAGGTAGACCAGACATAATATTTGCAACATGCTTATGTGCAAGGTGATATGGGCTGAAAGTAAGCCCTAAAGACACAATTAATGTGGCATTAATTAGACCTAGTATGGTCTAAAAGGGAGGCCCAATTAATGAGACTTGAAACCCTAATTAGTAAATAAATTCGTAATTAATTGATTGGCTAAATATACAGCTAATTAATTATGTCCAAATACATGGAAACTACTCCAAGGAGTAGCCACCAAGACATCTCAATCAACAAGAAAACCTATTCCTACTTGAAAACTACTTCTATCACAAGAAGAATCCAGAATCCTTCTAGGAGGTGGCCTGTCCACTAAGGTTCCTAAACCTACTCTAATTCTTAGACTCTCTACGTCTATATAAAGGGCCTAATCCCTCATTCTTAGAATTACGTTTTGGCTTGATTCTCTAAACACAACAGAGATACGTAGGCATCTTGTGAGGGCAGAACCAAGCTACGAAACATAAGCTCAGCCATTAAAGCTCGTTAAGCTCCGACATACATCGCATTAACTGTACCCTAGTTTTTATTCCATAACACAAGGTTTCATCTTATAATTGTTAAACAAATTTTTAGATATCTAAATGGTACACCAAATCTTAAAATTTGGTATTAAAGATACAGGTTTTGAACTAATAGGCTATACAGATTCAGGTTATGAATGATGCATGATGGATAAGAAAAGTACTTCTGGAAGCTGTCAGTTTCTAGGATGTCGGTTGATTTCCTGGTACACCAAGAAATAACACTCAGTATCTACCTCGACAGCCGAAGCAGAATACATCGCGGAAGGTAGCTGTTGTGCCCAGATCTTGTAGATAATGAATAATCTAAATGACTATGGACATGCATTGAAAAAAATTCTAATTTTCCGCGACAACACAAGTGCAATAGCCATCTCCAATAATTATGTACAACACTCTCGAACCAAGCATATTGGCATAAGGTATCATTTCATCAAAGAGCATGTCACGAATGGAACTGTGATGCTACATTTTGTACCCACAGAAGATCAAATGTTAAATGACATCTTCACAAAACCATTTGATGAATCCACTTTCCCTAAGTTGGTTAGTGAACTAGGGATGTTAAAAAATGGCTAACTTTTGATCGCTAGGAGTTGATTTGAATTCATAGATATTAAATGTTAATATTTAAAAAATTTATGAAGTTCGAATCAACAAAATCCTAGGGTTTATGAATATTTGGATAAATTATATTGAGAATAATTTAATATAAATAATTATTTCAATTATAGCATAAGTACTTATATTAATATTTTAAATAATTTATAAGCATTTATGTCGATTACTGTCTTAATTTGCTATATAATTATTGCTTGTTTATATTTATATTTATATTTATTTTATTAATAATTAAATAAAAAAATTCGAATAAAAGTTTTAGTATTTTATTTTGGATTTTGAAACAATTAATAATAATTTTTTTTATTTCATATGACTGTTTAAATCTAGTTCGACATGACTTTTGTTTTAGTAAACTCTGTATGACATTTGATTTAAAATTTTCGGCATGACTTTTTCTTTTAAAAAGCATACCGAGTTTTTATGAGAGGGCATACCGAGGATTAATTAAAAGTCATACCGATAGTTTTGTTTAAAAGTCATACTAGTTCTTTCATTAAAATTAATTCTCAGTTTTCCCCCTCCCAGACCTATACACACGCGTATACACAAGCACACGAATAGTCATATCAACGGCTAGGACTTTTGCAAAACATTCGATTGTTGATCTTTTAGAACTGTTATCATTTGCTAGTTGCTCTTACAAGTGTTTTCACTTGCTGATTACTATTATAATCATTAAAACTTGTTAAATTGCTGATTACTATTAAGTTAAACTTAGGGTTTCGAATTTTGAGTGATTTTCGAATTAGTATGAATTAATTTTTCGAATTTTAGTGTTTAATTTGAAATATTATGTGTTTGACAGCCTGAAAATTTTATATATTTTATTACAATTTTTAATCCTGAAAATTATATTAAAAGTGTTAAAATGGCTAGAAATTATGAGATTATCAAGACAAATTTTGTATGATCTTTTATCCCGGTGAATTGTTCAATTGAGTGGCGTCGACCGCGAATCATTTTTATGAATGAACATTCACTAATTAGAACAACAATTGTAATGACCCGAATTTCTGACGCTTGGTATTATTAAGTTTCTTGGATAAAATTTTTAATTTTAAGAATAAACGATTTTATTTGATTTATTGCTCATAAAGAACTTAAGATTTGAGGTCGTATTGTTTATATAAGACGTATTTGAATATATGTGTCGATTATATTTTCCTAAATCTGGGGAAATTTAAAATATTTTATTAGGAATAAAGAGTGCATTGTGAGTAAACAATGTTGCACAATTCTTTTCTGATATTAGACTTTAGTTCCGATGACGTTTTTGTATTCAACGAGATAATCGGGTTTGTAGGTGCCAAATTGGGTATTGCCGAATCTCGATTTTGTAAATTTATTAAAAACCTACAATATATTTAAGTGTATGTAAATCACATACTTTTCGAAAAATCACAATTCTTCTATTAGATTGTAATTTACGTGATATTTCAATGTATGTAAATTCCGACGATTTTCGGATAATTGTAACTCGAAATTTCTTCATCGTACCCGTGTTTAGGACAATATACATAATAAAAATAGGACTTTATTATTAAATTTAGACATGACAAAACCTATTTAAAGTCCTCTTAGAAGTTATAATAGAGTTTAAAGAATGGTGGAACTGAATAGTGTTTCAGTGAATAGCCAATTTTGGAAATTCTCGAAACAATTAACCATAATTAATTTAATTGTTAAACTTCATATTAAAAACACAAAATAGAATTACAAAATGATATTTCAAGATTTAAAAAAAAACTTGAAATAGTAGGAGGAATAAAGCATGAGAACGAGTGATTAAAATGAAGTCGGGAAGTCGCGCGAACTCCTACAAAAGATCCCACCAACATTTAAACCCCAAACCACTTTCATTCCTTTTCACACATCAAAAATTCAGTTTTCTCCCCCCATGAAGAGGATAAACCGAAGCCCCCTTGTTCTTGAAGAAAAATTCCATCTCTTGCTTGATTCTTACTCGAATTCATCACATAATAGCTCGAATCGAAGGTACCAACTCCTACTACGCTTGTCTTTGATTTCAATTCATTCCATCCATCAAAACTCTTTCAATGATTCAAAAACTCAAGAACATGAATAGTGTTTTGGAAAATAATTTTTTTTGTTTCTTTGATTCTTGGATTCCTATGGCTTGTTAGATGATTTTTATGTGATATACAAGTCATGGGTAGTATAGATTAAGCTTGGTTGCTCCTAGAAAGACAAGACTTGTTCATTTGATTTTAAATTACTTTTTCATAAGTTTGACTCATTTTGTTAGCTTGAGATTATAGTATGTTGATTTTTGATATTGTTTGAGGGGTTGGGATTGCTTCATGGTTGAATTGAAGTAGAATATAAATGGAAAATGATGAGTTTACAAACGTTACCATGCCCATTTGTTTCTTCCCATTCTGCTACCACTGTCCCGAAAATCTGGGAATATTTTTCCTCTGCTCTAGGCAGTTGGGTGAGATTAGTGGATAGTAGATAGTCTCAAGATCATTTACGTGCTAATTTTGCGTCATTCGGAGTTACGAGTCAAAAGTTATGAACGATTTAGTAATCTTAGCGCAGAAAATGAAAATTATGTTTTCATCCAAATTTAAGGCTATAATTGGACTATCTAGGGAGCTTAATAAAATCAGAAACTTTTATTTAAAATACTAAAGTCATCTGGAATGATCCAGAAAAAGGATTTGGATTAAAAGGAGAAAAATCCGATTTATTAAATTTGTTAGAGTCATGTAGGTATGAGTAAGAAACCTTAAGGAATAAACTTACCAAGTTCCTATGTTTGAGGTAGTGTTTCATCTAGCCATATTCCTTGGATGGATTCGAAACTTTTATGGCAGGTTGTTGGTAGTACAAAGATGATCTTAGAGAAGGACTCATTTCAAAAGGATTAATTTTCAATTTATTAAAAATGCTAGAAAATAAGGTGGTAAGTGGAATGAACATAAGAAAAAGGTTAAACAACCGTTTTGAGAGTCAATTTCGAGCAAGAAAGATGACTTGTTTCAAGTCGGTCAAGTGATGAAAGTTGTTAAGGAATATCATAATTATATGTAGGTGTAAAGAACTTGATTAAAAATCAGGACAAGATGGTTTTACGAATATCTAAAATAGGCCCAAGGAGGTGAAATGTCGGCATAATAAGTATTAGTAAAATGACTAAGTACAAATCCTAATGATCATAAATTTACTCAATATAGGTTGTCGACTAGTATCAAGGTTGTAGCATGACTAAATAAAGAGGTTTAGTAATCGCGAAGCAAATGTTAGTACTTAATAAAAAGTGGTGATGATTAGTAGAGTTAAAGTAGTTAACTCAGGTAGAGAGACTAATCAAAGTTAGTATATCTATTGATAGAACTTCTGGATTACGAGCGGAACTTTGGAAATCCATGATGGACATCAGACAAGTTTTCTAACTCCATTCTTGAAATTCTATTGTAGAATATTTTGTAATAAGTGTCTTGACTTTTTGACTTTATAACAAGTTCTTGTTTATAAAGCTTTGTTATGTATGAACGCTTTATATCAATCAGAACTGTTTTCACCCCCTTGCTTCTTGAAAAGTTAGAGTGCGCATAGTAGTATGTTAAAAAATAAACACTGATGCTGTCAAAGAATGCTCAAGAACAGAGTTTATAATTGCTGACATCATCAGAGAATATGAAGTTGTCGGTCAGAATTTAGTCTATCAGAGAATACTCAATCAGAGTTTACTCTAACAGAGAATGCTCAAATTAGAGAATGATAACTGACAGAGTTTACAAATCAGAGTTTGTAAAGGAAACAGATAAATTAGAATTTGATTAGGATAGTGAAGAAGGAATCCAAATACAAGTCTATTGCCTTATTGAAGCTATTCTTTTCATAATCTGTTTTGTAATTGAATTGTAATTGTGTCTATATAAACACAGACATAGGTTAAAATTATTGACAATTCAAGATATATCTTTCATAACCTTGTAGCTCTTAAGAACATTGTTTTTTTGAGAGAGTTCTTGTACATAGTATAATATCAATACAAAATTGTACTTCTTTATGTACTTGTGTTCATAATCGATTTACTTGATACTATTATATTCAACCTCCTTTCTGTAATAGATTATCATCTGGGCAAATAATTGGTATCGGAGTAGGAAGTTGAATTCAATTGAAAGATCATAAAAACATGTCTAGAAACAAGTATGAAAGCATAAGAATTCCAATCTTGAAGAAAACTGAGTATCCTGCATGGAGGGTGAAGATGTTGATGTTCCTGGAAGCCACAGATCCTAATTATTTAGATAAAATTAATGAAGGCCAGTATCTTCCAACCAAATTAGTGCCATCAACAATTGTAGAAGGAAAACAGGTTCCTGAATACTATACCTTGAAAGACAAAAAGGAGTGGACCAATGAAGAAAAACTAGAAGTTATCAAAGATGCAAAAGTAAGGAATATTCTGCATAATAGTCTTGACTTTGTGATGTCTAACAGGGTAATTGCATGTAAAACTGCTAAAGAAATCTGGGATGCACTAGAGGTTCAATGCCAAGGAATGAAGGAGATAAAGAAGAACATGAGATATGTCCTTATACAAGAATATGAATATTTTAAAGCTAAACAGAATGAGTCACTCATAGATATTTATGATAGATTTCTAACTCTGTTAAATAACTTGGCTTTGGTGGATAAGGTGTATGACAATGAGGATTCTAACACCAAGTTTCTAAGAGTTCTTCCTGAAGAATGGAATCTTCAAATATCTTTGGTAAGAGACATGGCTGATTTAGATTAGATGTTTTTAGATGAAGTCTATGGAAAATTGAAGACTCGTGACTTAGAATTATAACAAAGAAGGAATAGGAAGAGCAGCAAGGCAAAATCTATTTCTTTGAATATTGAAGCCAAGATTGAAGAACCAAAAGAAAAAGTCTTTAAGGCCTCAACAAGAAAAGGAAAAGCTGTAATGGTCAAGGAAAGCAGTGAATCAAAGTTTGAGACAAACTCTGATGCAAACTCTGATGACTCCACAGACTCTGACACGATGGAGGTGGTTGTTATGACCGTTAAAGGCTTCAAAAAGATGATATACAAAAAGTATAAGAAGCAATGTAATTTTCAGAAAAATCATAGAGAACTAGAAAAGAAAGACAGATTCAGGAAAAGAAAAGATAAAGATGGAAAATCAAACACTATTGACAAATCAAATGTTAAGTGTTACAAGTGTAACAAGATGGGGCACTTTGCTACTGAATGCAGAAGCAAGGAATCTGGAAAAACATTAATCACATCAAAGAAGGATTGGATGGATTCCTCAGCTCTAAAGAAGAAATCAATTATGCACTCATGGCAAACACTGATGCTCCCATCTTAGACTCTAATAAGGTACCAAATTCTGTCTTCAATTTTAATACTGAAGATATCTATGAATTAAAGTTTTTTCTTAGAACTTTGCATGTTAGCTATAAATCATAGTCACTTGAGAATGAAAGATTAAAATCTGAAATACAAACTCTGACTGCTAGGAATGACTTTCTTGAATTTGAAAATTCACATATGCCTAGCACTAAGAAGGAATGTGAGAATGCTATACACATGCAAACTCAGTTAGAAACACAAGTTGAATATTTAAAATCTGAGTTAGCTAAAGAAAAAGAGACTTTCAGAGTTTGGTAAAACTCTGGCAAGAGAGTCCAACAAATGCTTTCTAACAAGAATTGGACTTCTGCCTTAGGTTATGAATCTGATAAGGATACACACACTAAAGCACACACAAAAGGAATATTGAATAAACTTATGAAATTTGTTATAGCTACTAATGACAAGAAAATTCCCGATGAATGCTCTAAAAATAAAGAAAATAGTGTGCCAGAGAATATAGGGTTACTTTCACAAAAACAACTTAATGAAAAGTTGAAGGCAGTCACTAATAAGAACAAACCTAAAAAGGTGACAAGAAATAGAAATGGCAAAGTAGGAATTACTAAGGAGAATAACTATAAGTATATCCCTGATGCTCCTAGAAAAACATATTTTACTTGTGGTAATTCAAATCACCTTGCCATTGACTGCAAACAAAACAAAAAGAAGGAACCTGAGAGACCTAGTTCAGAGGCTAGAAAATAAACTAGATATAGATCACAAATCCATGTTTTTATTGTGGTAGTTTAAGGTATTCAATTTATACATGCAAATAATATCATAGTTTGTATTACAATTATTATGAACTAGTGCCTCAACTAAATAAATCTCCAAAGTATGCTGTCAAACAAATTTATGTGATAAAATTTGATAAAAGAAAAGTAAACTCTGACAATATAAACTCTGAAAATGCAAACTTTGATAATGGAAACTCTGATAATGCAAACTCTGTTAACATAAACTCTGATAAAAATACTTCTGCTGCAAGAGTTAACAAGTTTCAAAAGAAAGGATCCAAACTTGTTTGGATCCCCAAATCTACTAATTAAATTTGCATTAAATGATTGCAGGGAAACATGAAAAACATCATAGTAATTGATAATGGATGTTCTACAAATATGACTGGATATAAATCCTTGCTTTCAGAGTTTGAGGAGAAGGCTAGCCCAGCAGTATCTTATGGAGATGGTAACATAGGAAGAATACTAGGATATGGTAATATTGTTATTGGAAATGTCATCATTGAGAATGTAGCTCTGGTTGAAGGACTCAAACATAATTTGTTAAGTATGAGTCAAATGACAGACATAGGTTATTTTATGGAATTTTATGGAACTCATTGTGAGGTGAAAAGCAAGAAGGATGGCAAAGTAATTCTTATTGGTCACAGACATAACAACTTATTTGAAGCCAACTTGGATGTAAACTCTGATGGTCCCTTAACTTGTTTACTCGGAAAGACATCATCCTTGGAAAGCTGGAATTGTCACAAAAAGTTGTGTCACTTGAACTTTAGAAACATAAATGAATTAGTGAAAAATGATCTAGTTAGAGGTTTTCCAAAAGTTCAATTTCATCCTGATGGGCTCTGTGATACATGTCAAAAGGCCAAACAAAAGAAGACATCTTTCAAGAAAAAAACTGAAAATTCTATTAATCAACCTTTTCATCTACTGCATCTTGATTTATATGGTCATGTCAACATTATTTCCATTGGAAAGAAGAAATATACTCTGGTGATAGTTAATGATTACACTAGATTTATCCAGGTGTACTTTTTGCATAAAAAGGATGAAACTGCAGAGATAATTTTTGATCATATTGCAATGATTGAAAATGGATCATCACACAAGGTAAAGAATTTAAGGACTGACAATGGAACAGAGTTTAAGAACTCTGCAATGGAGGAATTCTACTCAACAAAAGGAATTATTCAACAATTTTCAGCACCTGGCACACCTCAACAAGATGGTGTACTAGAAATAAAGAATAGAACTCTAATTGAAGCTGCCAGAACAATGCTAGAAGGAGCAAAACTACGTACTTATTTTTGGGCAGAAGCTGTGAATACTGCATGTATTACTCAGAAATGCACTTTGATAAATAAACATGGAATGACTCCATATGAAACATTGAAGGGAAGAAAGACAAATGTTAAATACTTTCACATCTTTGGAAGTAAGTGTCTTATTCACAAAACACATCCTGAACTATTGAAGAAGTTTGAACTCAAAGCAGATGAAGGAAATTTTGTTGGTTATGCAACAACTTCTAAAACCTTTTCACGGGCATTTAAAGTGTATAATCTAAGGACCAGGGCAGTCATGAAATCTATTAATGTCTCTTTTGATGAAGGAAAAATAGCTGGGTTACATGATGAAGATGCTCAGGAAACTCCGAGGTTTGAAAATGATTTGCAGAACATAAACTCTGTTGAGCTAATCTCTGATGAGATAAACTCTGTTGAACAAAACTCAGGTGAGTTAAACTCTGTTCCCTTAAACTTTGATTTAGAAATGATTGAAATAGAAATTGAAGATTTTGCACATATTGAGGGGGATCAAAATCAATCAATTACTGATATTGGAGAAAAAACCACAGTCATTGAAATATCAGAGTCTGACCAAATTCTGACCAATTCAAACTCTGAAACCCTAAACTCTAATCAATCAAACTCTAAAACCACAAACACTGATCATTCAAACTCTGAGTCATCAAACACTGATGGAAGCACAACTTCAGGGGGGGATGAACATTTACAGAAGAATCATTCTATGAAGGCACAAATCATAGGGGAACATCTAGTTCAAAAAATTTTCCACATCCAAGAAAATGGACCGAAGATCACACACCTGACTTGATTATTGGTGATCTAGAAAGTGGAGTACAGACAAGGAAAGCTACTTAGAATGAATATCTATTTCATAATTTTCTTTCTCAAACAGAACCAAAGAAGGTTGAAGATGCTTTAAAGGATGCAGATTGGGTTACTGCAATGCAGGAAGAATTAAATGAGTTTGAGAGAAATTAAGTTTAGACCCTAGTTCCAAGGCCAAAGAATAGATCAATTGTTGACACAAAGTGGATTTTTAGAAGCAAGACAGACTCTGATGGAATTATTACAAGGAATAAAGCAAGACTAGTTGCCAAATGTTACTCTCAACAGGAAGGTATTGATTATGATGAAACCTTTGCACCTGTAGCTAGACTTAAAGTAATCAGAATTTTTCTTGCTTATGCTGAACACAAAAAATTCAAGTCTACCAGATGAATGTTAAAAGTGAATTTTTAAATGGAGAACTTGAAGAAGAGGGGTTTTATTGGCCTAAGATGCTTAAAGATGTTAATGCTTATGTTAAGAAATGTGCTCGCTGCCAAAGGTTTGCACCCATCATTAGACAACCCCCGGAGATGCTGACATCCATCAAATCTCCATTCCCCTTTGCAATGTGGGGAATGGATATCTTAGGTCCATTTCTTATGCCCAGCGCATAGATGAAGTTTCTCATTGTCTCCATCGACTACTTCACTAATTGGATAGAAGCGAAACCCCTGGCCAAGATTGATACTAAGAATGTGACTTAATTCTTCTGGGAGAATGTTATATGCAAGTATGGATTACCCCGAATCCTGGTGACGGACAATGAAACTTAGTTTAACAACAAGGAATTCATAGAGTACTGTGGAAACTACAACATTGAACTACACTTCACTTTAGTAGCTCATACATAGTCAAATGGGCAAGCTGAAGTTGCCAACAGAATTATCCTGGATGGACTTAAAAAGAGGATTGAGCGATCTCAAGGAAATTGGGTCGACGAGCTACTCTCAATCTTATGGGCATACCGAAATACTTGTAAGGCTTCAATAGGGGTAACATCTTTTCAACTAGCCTATGGGGCTGAGGCAGCAGTGCCCGTCGAAATTAATCAGACGTCACCAAGAGTGCAAGAGTTTCAGATTGACACCAATGAGGAAGGCATGAAGTTATCTCTACACCTGATAGATGAGCTACGTGATGAAGCCAATGCTAGAATTGTAGAGAACCAGAAGAAAGCTTCATTCTATTACAACCTTAGAGTCAAGGAAAGGTTCTTCAGCGAATGAGACTTGGTCCTGCGAAAGATAGAGGCCTCTGGAGCTGGTCCCAAAGGCAAGCTAGCTCCAAATTGGGAAGGACCATACCAAGCGAAAGAAGTTATAGGGCAAGGTGCATATAAACTCCAAACCCTTGAAGGGGTTGAAATCCCAAGAAGATGGAATACAGCCAACTTAAGAATCTATTATGTTTAGATTTTTGACTTTGATTTTCAAAAATGTTCGAGTGTCGGTTTATTAGCCTCGAAGGCAAGACATGTTTTAATATTAATTTTCATTTGAAAGCTTGGTAGTTTTTAAGGAATGTTTTCCATTCTCCTTATATAGCATTAATTATTTTCATTAAGTCTTTTACAAGCCTCGCGAGTATTTGTTGTTTATGTTCAAGTTAAACACGAAATATAAACAAAACAAAGGTGGAAAGTAAAAGACAAAAATTTAGAAAAAAGACACGAGTACATAAATAAAAGCCCGAGGGCCAAATGTGTTTACAAGCCACTAGGGCTAACATAAATACAGAAATAAAAATCATAACTACTTGGTTGACTCCTCATCCTCTGAAGACTTTTTCTCACTAGATGAAAATGACTCCTCATCGGCTTCACTCGACTCTCTAGAAGAGCTATCCTCAACTAATTTCTGATGGGTTTCTTAAGGAGTTGCCTCAAGAACCATCTTCTTTGGAATGACATGGCAAGGAGAATGAGTAAGAGTAGATTCACGATCCCACTTTGGCCTGATGTCTAATTCTTCATACCTGCTAATCTCTGTATTACAATGGCATCTAAAAGTCTTTCATTCCAAAACTATACATTTGCTGCAACTAATTATATATCCCTTCTGAATAAAACGGATACACCTAAAGACTTTCATGTTGTTCAAGATTTCTTGTAGAACAACCACAGGGTATGCTCTACAGGAACCCTCAAATTTCTCTGCTCAAACTCTACTTAGAATATGGTCTACTGTGAAGTTTAATAATGCTGGTGATGATAAGGAGCACATCATCACATTTCAATGCAATGAAAAACACTATATACTCCTGTTGTGGTGAGACAAGCCCTTCATCTTTCAAAAATGGCTGTGTATGATGATTTGGTTAATGATGAAGAGATTAAGGAGTTCTTTAGAACAATAGGCTATGGTGGAAGCCTATCTAAATTAGGGAGTTTGACAAGGCCAAATCTAAGAAATGAATGGAGCTTCTTCTTCGATTGTATCACAAGGGCCTTCACCGCAAAAAGCACCAACTTTGATGCAATCCCTCAATTATCTCAACAAATTGGGTATTCTCTGACCCACAACTTGCAGTTTAATTTTCCATGTTTAATTATTTTTGGCAATTAGCTAGTAAAATTGATGATGATGCACATACTATCTATTTTGCTAGATTTTTACAATTAATTTTTAGCCATTTATTTCCTGATGTAAATTTTGAGAATGATAAGAGTTTAGCTAGTTTTTGCATGAACAAGAGAATTTTTGCTAACTTAGCTAGAAAAGATATTAAGAAAGAGGCTGAAGGTAAGTTACCAAATTTGTTTTATCCCATATGGGTCAGACTTCTTTTACATTAGAGAATGCCTACTATGTATGGGAGGGATTTTCTTTCTATGGCTATGAATCAGAGCTTAGCACCCTCTAATTCTAACCCAAGCTACCCACCAAACACTGACCAACAAACACAATTGCCAACCTCTACAGTGTCCCAAAAGACTGTAGTTGTAACAAAAAACTCTCAACAAGGCACAAACAAAAGAAAGGAAAAATCAGTGAAGGAATCTTCTCCAAAGAAAAGGAAATTAAAAGATGTAAATACAGATTCTAATGACAATAATGAAGGTTTGGTTTTTCCTGTGAAGAATGTTGTTAAGAAGGCTTCTGAGGTTCCTCATGCACCTTTCATGAAGCCATTCACTGTTAATCAAATGCCTGAAATGAAAAAGAAGAGAATAAAATTGATCAAGGCTCCAATCTCTAAAGGTCTAAACTCTGAAGGGATAAACTCTGATGCAGCAATAAACTCTGACAAGTTATTAAACTCTGATGTTCTAATCTCTAATCTGCCAAACTCTGCTCAACTTCAAGTGCTAAACTCTGATGTTGTTATGAAGGTTTCTAGTAATGTTCAGGAAAGCAACAAAGAGTCTATGAATGATATAATGGATCAGAATGATGATGAGTATGGATTTATATCTGAATTTGAAAAATGAACAACCCAGGCACTAGGACCTGCATTGCCTGACCAAATAAATAGTAACATCGGTGGAATTGAGGTAGATGGTGATGATGAAAATGCTAATAGAAAAGAAAATGATGAATTAGCTGAAATGGATGGTAATTCTCTTCATGTTAATCCTTTTACCAATCCTGTAAACACCTTGGAAAATATTGATGTTGCAAGTGAAGCTATTCCTGTGATAATCTTTGATTCTCCTGTTCAATCTCCCAAACAAATTATCAAGGAGATATCATATGAAAGAGTAAGGAAGCTGGCAGAAGAAGTAAGAAAGGAAATGGAAGCAAAGAAGTCAAAATCAACTCCAGCCTCTCCTAGTACAAAATAATTCTCAAGAAAGAAGAAGAAACAAGTATCTTTTGGCCAAGACACACAAGAACCTACCTCTCAAAGTGAGGTAACAGTCATTGATAGGCCAGACCCATAAGAACCTATTGATCAAAGTTCAACAACAGCCATTGAAAAATAAGCAAGTGAAGCCAGTAGGAATCAGGGGTACAACCCACAAGAACCTTCAACTCAAAGGGTTGAAGAAGTTGTTAAAGCCCCTGTCACACAAGAACTATCCAATCAAAGTTTGGATGCGGGTATGACATCTCTCAATAAAGATTCTACTGTTACTGATGCTGATAAGTCAAACTCTGAGACCATTCCATTGGCAATCTATGATGCTATAATGCTGCAACCTCTTTCTGCACAGCCAACAGAGACACCATCCACATCAACAAATACTCAAGGTATAATCTATGACTTTTCTTCAGAATTTGCTTTCTCTGATAGTATAAGTTCATATTTTACCTTTCCTATTTTAACTGCTGGGATGATCATGGATAGTCCTGAAAAGGGTACTGATATGGGTAAGAATAACCCTGAAAAAATAATAAATATAGCATTTATTATTTTATTTATTAGACCTGGTATTGTTCAAAGGCTTGGGCCCTTGAAACGAACTAGGAAAATAAATCATAGGATCAACTGGATTTGTAAGTCCAGCTCACAAGCTCTGTTGAAGCCATAGACCCATTAAGCCTTTGTTATTAATTAATTTTGTAATTAATTAATAAAGGCTCAGTAAAGGCCCAACAAGCCTGTTGAAGGCCCTCATCCTTGAAGGATCTAGAAACCCTAACGTTAGAAGAGTCCAACAAGGACCCTCATTCCTAAAAGGTTTTAACAACCTTATCACTATGAGACTTGGCCATAAAGTCTCCTCATTCTAAACTAATTCCAAGGCCCTCATGCGCCTATATAAAGAACTACGTTTTTTGGCTTGATTTTCACACCCATTGATATACGTAGATAGTTAACGAGGACCTGAGTTAGTCATGAAACATCAGTGCAACCATTAAAGTTCAAAGATCTCTTAAAACCTAGCATTAATTACATATTAAATACATCTGGTTTTTAATTTGTAACATTTGGCACTGTCTTTGGGAAGCGAATAATAACCATGACAAGAACACGAAGTACAACAAGCACCCTCAAGGGAGAGGTCTCTGACACCACTGTAGACACCAACGTTCCCCCTCCTACGATGCGGGAGAAAGGAACTGTTATTCCAACCACCTCCATTGAAGGCCTTGAAGCAAGTACCCGGCGTACTAGACCACTTAGAATCATTGTTCATCCTTCCAACCCCGATGTGTCTATTCATGCTTCAGTTCCTCCACTCTAGGTAATTTCGCCCCTTGGTACAACTTTTATCGCTCGTCCTACCTTGCAGGTCTCATCTGCTATAATGCCCGACCCTCCCTACGGGCTCCCGAGAAACTACGTGCCCTCTTACGAGAAAGGACTACTTCCTCACTATGCCTCATGATGAAGGAGTCGGAACTTTTTAGGACCTTACTCTACCAATGATGATGAATCGTCTGACTAGGATATAAACCCATGAAGGAGGCGACTCGGTAAGGAGCCCCTTGGAGGGATGAGTACCTAGCCCTGAGGGCCTCAAGATAATTACTCCCTAGACCTTCAGGAAAGAATACGTGTTCATGAAGCCGAAGCCCAGCGATTGAGGAAAGACTTGGAAAGGGCACTAGTAAGGCGGCAGCGCCCCAGAGTTGAGGTGGCTGGAGGGCCGATAAGAAATGCATGTGTGATAGACTTAGACGAACCCCCAACCAGGAGGCGAGTAAGGACAAGTAATGTTAGGGCTGACCCCCAAGACTTATTGCCACTTGGAGATTCTGATGATCCCACACCCCTTTCATAGAGGATATTATGAATGAGAAGATATCAAGAAAGTTAAAGATTCCTACAATCAAGTCCTATGATGGAATGGGAGATCCCTCAAATTATGTTCTCACATTCTCTAATGCACTATTGCTGCAGCCCGTCAACCACGTCATCAAGTGTAGGGTGTTTCCCCAAACTCTGAGTGGTATGGCTCAAATGTTGTTCAGTCGTCTACCCCTAACTCTGTGGAGTCATTCAAAGATCTAAGCATAGACTTCATTGGTCAGTTCATCAACATCAAGACTCATGAGAAGAGTTCAGCTTCGCTAATGAACATGCATCAGGGAAAGAATGAGTTCGGTACTATATGAACAGGTTCACGAAGGAAGCTTTGAAGGTCCCCGATCTAGATCAGAAGGTAACTATGATAGCCTTACAGCAAGGGACTTCTGACGAAAATTTCAGGAGATCATTAGCCAAGAGGGCCCCTGAGAGTATGAATGAGCTCCAGTAGAGAGGTAGAAAGTCTATCAAGGTCGAGGAAAGTAAGAGGAAAGCCCAAGAGTTTCAAGACTCGAACACCTACTCTAAGAAGTGACCCAATGATATTGAGTATATTGTAGATACCAATTATGCAAAGAATGATGATGTTAATGACTCCAAAAAGAAAGGAAGATCTAAGTTCGCCGAGTATGCAAGGCTAAACACCGCTCGTAGCCAAATACTGATGGATATTGAGAAAGGCAAAGACCTTCGATGGCCGAAGCCACTAATGGCTGATCCTGAGAAAAGAAATAAGAACGCGTACTACCGGTTCCATAGGGATTTGGGACACGACACTGATGATTGCCGCTAGTTGAAGGACGATATATAATTTCTGATTAGAAGAGGAAAGTTGGAAAAGTACAGCAAGGAGGGTGCTAGACATGATAGAGGTCACAATGACAAGTGGAGGGACTCAGACCCCAAAGATAGAAATAATCATCCCCGAGGGTCTGTGATCAATGTGATTTCAGGGGGACCAACTACTGTAGGTAACTCTCGAAATTCCAGGAAGGCATATGCCCGAGAGGTAATGAACATTGTAGGAGAGCCTCCTAAGAGAGCAAGGATTGAGGTCTCTTTTTTGTTCGATAATTCTAACTTGGAGGGGGTCGGGCGTTCCCCCACGATGGTCCGTTGGTAATCACCCCTGCAATAGGAAACTTTCATGTGAAAAGAGTGTTAGTAGATAATGGGTCTTCTGTAGACATCCTATTTTATGATGCTTTTATGAAAATGGGATATAACGATTCGCAACTGACCCCCTCCAACATGCCTATCTATGGTTTCAATGGAGTGGAATCTTTGATTGAGGGAATTATATAGTTGTCCATGACTATAGGTGAAGAACCTCAACATTCCACTCAAATGCTGAATTTCTTAGTTATCAAGGCAAGCACTACCTACAACGCAATCCTTGGGAGGACTGGGTTGCATGCCTTCAAGGAAATAGCCTCTACGTACCATCTGAAACTTAAATTCCCGAGTAGTAATGGAGTGGGAGAAGAGAGAGAAGATCAAAAAATGGCCAGGAGTTGTTATATGGCTGTCTTGAAGCTAAGTGGAACTAGGGGAAGGTTCTCTCTATCAAAGATATAGATATCAGGGATCGAGAATAAAGAAGGCATAAGCCCACAGAGGACTTGGAGCCTGCTCCTCTGCATCCTCTAGATCACGAGAAGGTGACATATGTGGGGACTTCACTCCCCAAGGACCTGAAACAACAATTGGTTCAATTCTTGCAAGATAATAGAGATGTCTTTTCTTGGATAGCAGCCGACATGCCAGGGATAGACCCCAAGCTTATAACACATCAATTGATTGTGAATCCTAGAAAGAAAATAGTCAAATAGAAGAAAAGAAGTTTTGCTCCTGAAAGGCAAGAGGCTATTAAGTAAGAAGTAGAGAAGTTGTTAGAAGCCGAATTTATTGAAGAAATTCAATTTCATGAGTGGCTGGCTAATCCTGTGATGGTCAGGAAGAACAATAGAAAGTGGAGAATGTGCGTGGACTTCACAGATTTGAATGATGCATGTCTTAAGGATTGTTTCCCTTTGCCATGAATAGACACGTTGGTAGATGGCACAACTGGGCACGAGATGCTTAGCTTCATGGATGGCTTTAGTGGCTACAACCAGATCAAAATGCATCCCGATGATATTCCTAAGGTATTGTTCATCACTTACTTTGGTGTTTTTGGTTATCTGGCTATGGGTTTTGGGCTTAAGAATGCAGGAGACATATATGAAAGGTTAAGCACCTCATCGGTAAGACCATGAAAGTCTATGTTGATGACATGTTAGTCAAAAGCCTATACAAGGATGATCATCTTGAGCACCTGAAATCGGCATTTAAAGTTCTGAGAACCCACAAGATGATGTTGAACCCTGCCAAGTGTGCCTTTGGTGTAGGATTTGGAAAATTTCAAGGCCTGACGGTCTCCAAAAGAGGCATTGAGGCCAATCCCGATAAGATTCAAGCCATCTTGGACATGAAGCCCCCCCCAAGACAGTGAAAGATGTCTAAAAGTTCACGGGAAGGATAGTAGCCCTACGGCGCTTTATATCCAAATCTAGATAAAAGTGTCTACTATTCTTCAAGGTCCTCAAGAAGGTCAAGAACTTTGAATGGAATGACGAGAGTCAAATAGCTTTTGAAGAGCTGAAGAAATATATGGCTGAGCCACCCTTGCTTGCCAAACCAAAACCTAAAGAAAGTGTTATACTTGTACCTTGTTGTCTCTGGCTCAATCCTGAGTGTTGTTCTTATGAAAGAGAAAGCTAAGGTTCAGAAGCCCATTTATTATGTTAGCAAGATTCTGCATGGGGCAGAGCTAAACTACTCAAAGGTTGAGAAGTTTGCCTTAGCATTGATAATGGCTTTGAGAATGCTACACCCGTACTTTCAGGTGCATTTTATTGTAGTCTTGATAGACCAGCCCTTGAGAAACATACTGCATAGTTCCAAGGCCAGTGCGAGGCTAATCAAATGGGCTATAAAGATAGGAGAGTTCGAAATCAGATAAAAGCCAAGAATGACCATCAAGGCTCAAGCACTAGCTGACTTCGTGGTTGAATGTACCATTCCTGACCAAGAAGTCGGGGGCAAGAAGATAATAAAGAAATTGGAGAGAAGAAGGAAAAAGAGGAAGAACTCAAAGAATACTGAGTACTCTTTTTTGACAGAGCTTTAAAAACGAACGCTAGCGGAGCTGGCCTGGTTTTGCAAAGCCCGAATGGGTTTGTTTTCGAATATGCAATCGAGTTGGATTTTCCAACTATAAATAACGAGGTAGAATATGAAGCTTTGATAGCTGGGCATGGCCTTGCCAGAACCCTGAGGATGAAGAAGTTGAAGGTATGTGGAGATTCAAGGCTAGTAATCTCTCAAGTAAATGAGGAGTTTAAGGCCCGTGAAGAGACTATGGTGAAATTTTTTAGAATTGTTAAAGCTCAAGCCACGCATTTTTAGAAATCCACTTTGAATATATCCCAAGAGAGGAGAAAATGAAGGCTGATGCCTTGTCTAAATTTGCATCATTAGAGATTGAGAGTTACTCTCGCAGTGTTTATTTTCAGGTCTTGAAGACCCCAAGCATTGATGCTAAATTAGTAGCCCCGATTGGGCTGGGAACATCTTGGATGGATATCATCAAGTTCTACTTGAAACAGGGAAGACACCAACTAACCCGTGGAGGCACGCAAGCTACCAGCGAGGGCTTTGAAGTATACCCTCATAGAAGGAATACTTTATAAGATATCATATATAATACCTTACTTAAAGTGTCTGAGACCCCATGAGGTTGAAGCTACCATGAAGAAAGTTCATGAAGATATATGTGGCCAACACCTTGGAAGTAGGGCTTTTTCTCATAAAGTCATGAAACTACCTAGCTTTGTCAATCCAAAATATCCAAATCATGTCTATAGACTGGATAAAGCCTTATATGGAATCAAACAAGCACCAAGAGCCTGGTTTGAAACTCTAGCTCAATTTATACTTAAAAGTGGTTTCACAAGAGGTATAATTGATAAAACCTTATTTTACAGAATTCAAGGTAAAGATTTATTATTGGTTTAAATATATGTTGATGATATTATATTTGGTTCCACAAATGAGAAACTCTGTAAAATATTTTCAAAGCTAATGCAGTCCAGGCATCTATCAAATGAGCATGATGGGAGAAATAAGTTACTTTCTAGGGTTATAAGTGAAACAGACTGATGAAGGTATTTTCATAAATCAGTCCAAATACACAAAGAATCTACTCACTAAGTTTTAAATGCAAGACTCTGCATCTGCTACAACCCCAATGGCTACTGTAACCAAGCTTGATCAACACATTGGAGAGCCTGTAGATATTACAGCATACAGATGAATGATTGGATCACTTCTGTATTTGACTGCTAGTAGACCAAATATCATGTTTGCTACCTGTCAGAAAAAGCAAAAGTGGCAGTTGTCAATTTTTAGGTGGAAGAATTGTATCATAGTTCAGTAAGAAACATAAATCTATCTCAACATAAACATCAGATGCTGAATATATTGCTGTAGGAAGCTGATGTGCACAAATCTTATGGATGAGAAATCAACTGTTAGATTATGGTTTGAACTTTTTAAAACTTCCTATATATTGTGATAATCAAAGTGTTATTGCAATAATAGGAAATCTAGTTCAACATTCTCTGACAAAGCACATCAGTATCAGATATCACTTCATAAGAGAACATGTCATGGATGGAACAATTGAGATGCATTTTATTCCCTCAGATCAATAGTTAACAGATATATTCACCAAGCCTCTGTGTGAAGCAAAATTTACAAGATTGGTTTCTAAATTAGGGATGGTGACATGTGGATCAAATCCAGATAGAAAATAGCAGACAATCAGAGTATTGATAAACTCTACTAGAGTGTGTGATAAACTCTGATGGAAATAAAGTAAACTCTGATAATTGGAACATCTAATCTCTAATCATAAATTATCAGTGTTTATGGTACACTCTGTCAGAGTATATGGTAAACTCTAATCCAAATTTCATATGTTCAACTCTGATTGCTCTAAACTCTGATTTCAGTCTACATGTTAAACTCTGTTTACTTTAAACTCTTTTTGCTCTAAACTCTGATTACATGATTAAACTCTGAGATTTATTTATGGCATCATATTTTAATTTATGACATCATAATTATTATTCAATGATTGGACTAATCATAGGGCACATGTATCTCATGAAAATCGTTTCATATCTATACACAGATACACACACACACTTGTTGTATTTTGAGAATTGCACTACTCATTACTCTTCCAATTAATTTATGTCACGTGTCCCACTATACACTATATGCAATTGAGAGGGAATAGTTTATTTCATATTTTCACTATCTGCATCTTGTCTTCTCTCCTTTTGATAATTATTGGTCTTATTAATTCCTTTCTTACCATTCTTATTTCTCCTAGTTTTGGTAGACTCTGATAAGTTCTCTAGCCTTTCTTTTAACTTAAACTTAGACAAGTACCTTATGTTAATGTTTTTCTTAGTCTTATTTACTCGTGTTTCATCTGTCTTTTTGTCAACAACAAGGGGACTATTGACAGATGAGTTTGTGGTTTTAGTATTTTCTTTAGGGGTCACAAACTTAACAGGAACAAAGGTACTTTTATCATTAGTCTTACTAATTTGGCTAGCTTCATTGTTATCATTCTCAATAATAGATCTTTTGCATTGACTCATGTCATAGCCTAGACCAGTAGTTTAACACATATTTTGGTTATTGAGAATTTCTTGAACTTTTCTACTAGAGTCTGTCTAAACTTTAAACTTAAGTCTTTCTTCCTCTAGTTCTTTCCAAACATAGTCATAGGCTTTCAAGACTTCAGTGTAGTTGTGACTATATTTCTCAGAATCCTTTTTGTATTGTTCCAATGATTTTAGCTCAGACTCTAGATGATTATTTCTATGTGTCAAGGTTAAGTTTTCTTCTCTTAACCTTTCACTTTCACTGGTGAGAGACCTACAGTTTATCAGTATATTATTAATCTCTCTTTGCACTATTGGTAAACCATCAGAATCTAAATTAAGTAAGGATTCAGGAGTAAAGATTGATACCAAGTTTTAGGAGATGAATGTTCTTTGGGAGATTGTGATTTTCTTGAGGAGGATGCCATCAATACTAGATTTTCATAATCAATTTCATCCTCTGAGCTTGAATCTGTCCAATCTTTTCTAGTTAATAGAAGTGCTTTCCCTTTTCCTTGACTCTTTAGCATTCTATATTCACTAGCAAAGTGTCCCAATATTCCACAGTTGAAACACTTGACTTTTGCTTTGTCAAGTTTGATTATTGTGCTCTTGTTCTACTCAACCTTTTCATCTTCCTTCTTGAATGATGGCCTCTTGCTAAATTCGCCAGTTCTTTTGTTAAATTTCATTCTTTTTAAATTTTTTGTAAACATAGTCATCATTTGACTTAGATCAATCTCTTCATCAGAATCAGAGTCTGTGTCAGTAAACTCTGACTCCTCAACAACTTTACCCTCTTCCTTGAATCCTTGATTCTAGCTTCTTTGGGTTCTCTTTGTTGTTCTTTCTCAGACTCCATTAAGAGTGCCACAGATTTTGTCTTTTCAGATATCTTATGTCTTCAGTCTGCCATATAATTCTTCTAGAGTTATGTCATCCAAATCTCTAGCTTCCCTTATTGTTGTTGTTTTGTTATCCCACTCTTCAGGAAGTGCTCTCAGAAACTTGGTATTTGTATCTTCAAAATCATAAACCTTACCAAGCATAGCCATCTCATTCAAGAGTTTTGTAAACCTATCATACATCTCAGTAATAGATTCTCCAGATTTTGCTTCAAAGTATTCATACTCCTGAATTAGCAGAGACCTAGCATTCTTCTTGACATCTTTAGTCCCTTCACAGTGAACTTCAAGTTTTGTCCATATATCCTTGGCGGTTTTGCATGATATGACACAGTTTGTAAGAACAGAATCCAAACTGTTAAAGAGAATGTTTTTGATTTTTGCCTCCTTAAGGACATTCTCTTTGTCCTTTTTTGTCCATTCAGCCTTTGGTCTCTCAATGATGTGTTCTTCAGTTATTTTACTTTCTTCATTGATTTGAGGTACAATCTTTGATGGAACATAGGGTCCTTCACTAATCCTTTCAAGATAGTCAGGGTCTGTAGCTTTCAAATAGTGCAATATCTTAACCTTTCAGTGGGTGTACTCGTTTCTCTTAAGCATAGGAATCTTAGAATTGACATATTTGTTTCCAAACATCTTTGATCAATTTTAAACGTTAGGCTCTTATACCAATTATTTTCCCAGTTGCACAAGTAGAAGGGGGGTTGAATACTTGTGTACTTTTTCTGCCTGATTAAAATCAACTCAATATGTATTAAAGATTTGAACTAAGAACAAAGATCAAACACAAAGATATGAATAACAACTATTTGTTTTGTTGATGTATGAAAACAAACTCTCCTAAGGTGTACACAAACCCTAGCAGCTTCTCTGTGTATCTAACAACAACTCTCTCTATCTCTATGCTCTTGAAAACTTTTTCTTATTTCACACATATAATTAGGTTACATAAAGTCTTTATATGGAGAGTTACCTATCAACTAATAATAGAAAAATAAATTACAATAGGAATATAATTCTTAATTATTAGCTAACAGTTTCCTTCTTCAATTCTCTTTCCTTTCCATAGCATATCTGCAATATCTTTGGCTTTATCTTCGAAGACTTCCCTTTTCTGTGATCATCTTTCAAATTCAGTTTTGACTTCATAGACTCTGAAATCTTCAGACTCTACCAGACTATAGACTCTGATGGACTATAGGCTCTAATCATTTGTAGACTCTGACAGATTGTAGACTCCGATAGTCTATAAACTCTGATCACCTCCCAAACTCTGATCTTCATCTAGACTCTGGTTTCACTTTTTACAGAAAATCTTCTAAGTACAAGAATGTAGACTAACTAGACTTTGATTCAGAGACTAGAAAGACTTATTACAAAGAAGCTATGCTAAATCATTTTCTAGTATTTTGTACATGATCAAATGAATAAATTCCTAATAGTCTATTTCATCTTATTATAGACACGCTCCATAGAAATGTTTTTCAACCTGCACAGCTTATAATCTTTGATTAATAAATAATAAATTTAATTCAGAAATTATAAAAATAAATATCTAATATTATTTAGATATTTATATATATAATTTACTAAATAAATAAAATATTTAATTATAAAAATAAATCATTACGCCTTAATCTCTAGTCTTCTGAATGTCTGGAACCGAACTCCTTTTGACATGGAAATGATAAATCAATTCCAACTGGAGTTCCACTTTTACGAATATATGAATATGCATTTCTTCCGTGTCAATTCTTTTTTCGTCTTGTCTTCAAGTCTGTACCGTCAGGCCTGTTTAGTTGTATCTATAGTTGCAATTAGAAGTACTTCTAATACTGAAATAATCTGAATCTTTAAACTAGACAATACTTCTTTTCACCACTTTATGTCCCCATTCAAATATCCAATCTTGGATTCTAACTCTTGTACATTGCATTCCAAACAAACTTGTATCCCTTTGAGCTTCCATCATCCGTCTTCTTCATTCTATAATAATTCTAAATTAATTAATCCTTTAATTAATTTAAGAAATAAATTAATTCTAAGCAAATTAATTTACTAATTAAATTAAATAATTAATTTAATTAATTAATAGAGAATTAAATTAAAGTCTTGACTGTAAGACCATTGTTAATGTAGATAAAACTCTTTTGTTCTTCAACAATAACCTTTCTAACCACCTGAATTTTTTGATGATGAATCTCCACTGACATTGTTGACACCCTGTGCACTGTTTTGGTTCACGGATGACTAACTATAATGTTGATTCTCATTTATGATGTAGTGGTCTTTATATCTTGTCTTCTTTTTGTTCTTCCTCTATAATTTCTTCTTCTAGAATCTTTCTGTAGTAGGCACTTAAAGTCTTTTGTATCTTCTAAACTACTTGAGATACTACTCTTTTATTTTACATTGACGCTTGAATATATAAACAAACTTCTTCCAGTGTTGAGTAGCAGTCTTGTCAGAATTCTTCGTATATTCTGATTCTTCGTGTCTAGTTGACATTCTTTGACTTGATTCATGTTATCACATTTATTATTTACTTCTATTTCTTATCTGAGTTGAATTGTCATCTAATTATTACAAATATGTCTAGTCATATGCCTTTCAATAATTGTTTCTAAAATTCTTATTAAAATTGAAT
This sequence comes from Oenanthe sinensis, assembly GCA_028671895.1. NCBI lineage: Eukaryota > Viridiplantae > Streptophyta > Magnoliopsida > Apiales > Apiaceae > Oenanthe > Oenanthe sinensis. The sequence goes on from CM053806.1 coordinate 29,198,086, forward strand.
TTGGATGTGTCTATGTTAGGACACGCCCAACTAGTTACCTCTTACTATCCTAATACCATTGCAGTAGATTAGATTAAATCACACGAATATTTATATTTATAGGACACGCCCAACATTCTCTTTAAATGGAATGAGACATTTCCTAACCTTACTCTCCACGTCTATCACTCTTTACTCATATATGTATTCTTATTCAAATACTCTTCCATAGGGCACACCTTTTACTACCATACTAAGTTTTATTTTTCATTCTAGATGTTTAGAGAAAGCACATCCATATCCTTCCATCCATTCAAAGAGTTCAACAAACGAAGAGATATCGATCTACATCCCCTTTTTTTAAACAAAACACTCTATCTCCTAACACCATATCCAGACTTCATCCTTTCATGGCGTGCCTTCCCAAGAATCCTGACGACTCTGGCCATTCTTAAAGAGTTTGAGTATGGCCATTCTAAAAAGGAATTTGAGTCTAGCCATTCTAAAGATGAATCTTCAAGCCCCAAGCAACCTATATTAATTTCTCATAACACAGTCGTCTTAAACATTGAGGCACACCATCTATGTTATGATCCCAACCTAGAAAACTACTAGGAGGATGAAGCAACCACTCTTGCAAGGAAAATGGAAGACTAAAAACAAAAGTACTTTTTTTATAAAGATGTTTTTGAATTTACCAAACAATTTTTTACCTCCTTTTCAGGAAAAATTTGTTATTATTGTCTATAGCAATAATATGAAACGAGGGCGTAGAATAATATTTAACTAAATATATTTTTTATATTTTATTTTTATTAATAATTTATATGAAATGTTTTTATGTTATATTTTGATAGGGTTGATAACTTATGTTAATAAATAATTATATTTTTTGTTTTATATAAATTTATTAAAATAAGTGATTAAAGATTAAATGAAAGAATTATTTTCATAATAACTAAAAGTCAAACATAATAAACATAATTTTATTTTATATAGGAATATATATTAGTTGATCCCTTAAGAACTAATTATAGTAAGTATAATAATTTTATATAATATAAAATTACATATATTTTGGACTCATATTATAATAAATAAATTCTATATTTAATATTTGATAGGTATATAATTTGCTTTAAAATTATAATAACTACAATTTTATTTTAATATAGACATGGACATAAAATAAACGAGTGGCCTATATTTTGATTAGTCTATCAAACAATTAAAAATTGAGTTTTTTTTAAAAAAATGATTTTTTATAATTTTGTTAGGTCCGTAATAATATGCGGTATTAGCTAGAAGGGGGGTTGAATAGCTTGGCGATTAAATTTGTTTTTTCTCTTTTTAAAATATTACTAGACTACTAGTAAATAAAATGTGGAATTAAAAGAGAGAGAAAAGAAACAAATACAACACGATCATTTTTATCCTGGTTTGCGAAGGTGCAATCCCCTAACCAATCCACTCACCCCTAGTTCAGTCTCCGAGTCTCTCGCTGAACTTGAGATTTTGAGCAGGCGGAGAAGCCTTTACAACACTATATATCTATCTTAGACCTTAACTCCCCATTAACCCCTTAAAATATAATAACAAAACCTACTTGATTTATCTTAGTGCGTAACTACCCGTTATCTCTTCACAATTAAAGTAGAACCCCTATAAATCGGTCTTAAAGCGTAACTCTCCGTTACCTCTTCATAGGCAAGTAGTATCTATTACGACCTTATCTTGGAGCGTAACTTGTCGTTACCTCCTCAAAGACACGTGAACCCCTTGCGTAGACTATATTCCTCTACAACTTTGTAGGTCCTGGGTCTTGGGTCTTGATCTTAGATCTTATGTCTTTCTTTTTCCTCACTGTGCAAAGACGCCCAACTCCCCGTCAACGTGTCTAAGACTTGGGTCTTAGAACAAGGATCACCTCACCTTATTTCACCTCACAACAAAGTCTAGACAACTAGTACTACGAATTTATATCCTTGTTTAAGAAAGAAAGTTGTGTTGGACTAATATATTACTGTATTAGGCCGAGGAGAAACAAATATATATAAAATAGCCGAAACTAGCAACAATATATATAAATGTGAGTCGGGGTAAATCTCTTAGTGAGAAGGACGGACCACTCGAAAGGGTAAGTCTCTTCCTCAAAAGGACAAACCACACATTGTGTGCTAACGTGTATGTAAGAAAGTAAGTGTGTATGCTAAAGTAAACTGTGTAATATAAAGTGTATGAATGCAAGCACTTAAAGTGTGTATATATATATATATATATAAGGTCAAGTATATATAGAACAAATATATTTGACTTCAATGATAATAAGTACGTTTGCTAACTACTTTGTTAATAAAGGCCTTTAAAATTAAGACTACAACTAAACTATGGGCTTTAAACAATTATAAAATTAACTTGCAAATATTCTATGAGGCTACTTCGTTTATATCTCTAAATAATATATGATATTTTTTGAAAATATTATAACTTGGAATATGAGTTATTTTCTTTCACTTTGTAATTCAACAAGGAATATTTATGTTTATGTCATACCTCGACTTATATAAAAATTCTCAACTCGGAATTAAAGTGAGTTAACTTGCAAATATTCGAGGAGCCTTTTGTTTATATCTCTATATGAGATTTATAAAAATCGGTTCAAACTCGTAATATGAGCTCGTTTTAGATACAAAAATTCAACAAGGAAGCATTTTGTGTATGTCGTATATATCGACTTATACAAACTAGTCTCGATTCGGAATTTAAGTAAATAGGCATTGTATCTAATTCTGAAATAAATCAAGGATATTAACAACTAAATAAGGAGAGAGATAAGTTACTAACTCTCTTGGTTTAGTTCTTTCTTTATATATACGAGAAGAAAAGAAACGATTAAAGCTCATGTATATATAAATCGTAAACAATACCAATTATATATATTTGCTAAAAATCGAACCAAGCTAGATCTATATACATATATTAGATCTGAATATTATATATATATATATATATAATAGAGAAGAAATAACTAACTTATGACCCTTGCACTTTATAGTCGGAGAGAATAATATTTTTTATGAAATTAAGGTATACGAGTTAGGATCGGGAACGAGAGTTCATGTATAAATACCAAAATCAAGCAAGCAATATATATACACTACTAAATACGAACCAAGAAACTATTATATATAATATAACTAACCAACTTATCACCCTTGAGATTTAGGAAAAAATCAAGAGAAAAAGCTAGTTTGAAGCCTAAAACACACAAAAAAGGGTCGTCGAAAAAAGTCGTCGAAAAATGGTCGGAATCTCAACTTTGGGTATAACTTTGGGGGCAACAAGACAACTCTAGGGGCTGCTAAGATATGGTATTTGGGTAGCCAAAAGATACTTGTGTGGTGTTTGTGTGTTATATGAACATGTAAATGGGTTTATAAGTTTTACAAGGGTTAGATCTATGAATGAATAAAACTTATATACCAAGAACTCTAAGAGATGAAATATTTCTTGACTAGAGAGAGTACTTGGAGAGAAAAATGCAGCACTTACTTGGCTCAAAGGGCTTTAGGAAATGAGTGGGGGTGGGGGGTTATTTAAAGAAAACTAAAAAGGTCGCCGAAAAAAGTCGTTAGAAAATGGCCGGAATCTCAACTTTGGGTATAACTTTGGGTGCAACAAGACAAGTCTAAGAATGCTAAGATATAATATTTGGGTAGCCAAAAGATACTTATCTAGTGTGTGTGTGTGTGTTATATGAGCATGTAAATTGGTTTATAAATTTTATAAGGGTTAGATCTATTAATGAACAAAACTTATACAGTAAGAAATCTAAGAGATGAAATATTTCTTGAGTAGAGAGAGTTCTTTGAGAGAAAAATGCAGCATTTACTTGACTCAAAGGGCTTGAGGAAATGAGTGTGGGGTGAAGGATTATTTAAAGAAAAGAAATAGGATTTTTGGTGGGTAACGTGGGGACAAGGGTTCCTTAAATCAAAGAAAGGTACACAAATTGAAATTTGTGTTCCCTCAGATGAACTAATCCACATGAGTGCATAGAAAAATGTGGCAAGTCAATAATTGATGCTAATTAATACGAATAATCACGTAACAGAATGATGCATCAATTATATTGCTATTTTTCATATATGCTCCAATAATTATGAAAATTTAGGAACCATCTGGGAATAATCGCAATAGATTTTGGTCAAAATCCTGCTCAATTTGGAGTTGACCTTCTATGACGTTTAATTAACCGAACAATCAATTATGTATCGTTATACAGTCAAAAATAAACATTTTCCCAAAAATTATGAAAAACATCTTAAAATTCTTTTTCAATATTCTAGTGACATTTTCCATGTTTCAAATCAATTGGACATGTGTAGCTATTTGTTCAAGAAAAAGATCGTTTTGTTGTGCTTATAGGCCGAAACAATATTTGATAACTATTTGTCGGGACTTTTCGATGTTTAGACTAAAATTTTGACTTGAAATATATTCAAATATAATATTTCTAAAATAATAATGACCATGAAGTCCAAGAAATATTTGTTCTTGAATTAAAATACATTTTATCCCTTTAAATAAGACAGTTAGGCGCTTTTAGGATAAAATCTAGGCAGAATTTTGTTGAAAATAAATTGAAAAAATATTTTTATAAAAATATATCAAAAATATATTCTTTTGGAAACCTTTAAAATAGACACACTTTTAATTTAATAAAATATTTTCTACCTCGTAAAACTAGTGTAAAAAATACATTATTTGTTCGTCTTCAGTCTTTGCCTCAAATATAGCATATATAAATTAGATTTGATTTTATCATTTGTTATTTCCCTTAAGTACAAGTTTGTAGAAGGGGGGTTGAATACAAATTTAAGAATTATTAGCAATTCTTGCAGATTTAAGTTTGTATATAAGTGTTTGAGTGTTTAGATTTTTGAAACTAAGAAGTAGAACAGAAGATTAAAATTAAAACAATTGAAAACATATCTTCTAAAATTACTAGTGTATTGTTTTTCCACTAGTGAATATTTTTTCTGTTAATGAACCTTGGTCTTAAAACCAAGCTGCTTACAAAATGTAAATCAAACTAAGAAAAGCACTACAAATGTTTTTTATCTTTATATTGTGTTTTTCTTTAGTTTTTTATTGCCAACTTCTACACTTTGCTACAATGAACAACTAAACTATATATAGTAGTTCATGTCTACTTCTATTTTTTATCGACTGATAAACGTATAAAATACATTTTACAAGGTTTACACTAAAATAGAATGTAGCTTCTTTTCACCGTCTTCTTTGAACTTTGTTTTGTTCTGAAAAAGTCTTTGTCTTTATCTTCTTCTTGAAGGTTATGTTCCTTTGAAAGTCTTTACAATCCTGATAGGACTGTCTTCCATTGATTTAGTTTCTGTAAAGATTTCATTCCATTTGTCTTACTATTTTAGGAAACCCTGATCAATTGATAATTGTTGTGAAGCTTATCAATCGATCCCTCTTTGCTATCCATCGATGGATTTGTTATCAATTGATCAATTGATATATCAATGGATATTTAAGTATCCCTCGATGCTTTTATCCATCAAATGTCCTCATGTACTCATCTGTTGATGGTGATCCACTGATTTGACTTTTGTTGACTTTTATCCATCGAACAACATACATATCAATTGACCTCTTTATCTGTTGATCACTTCATTTGAGAGAATTCTAACTTAGAATATTTACATTTCATCAGTCATTCTTCACATCTGTTGATGAGTTATCAATTGAAGTCAATAGATATCAGTTGACTAGTACATTGCATCCATCAAAGCATTACAATCAATTGGTAATAAGAATCCTGAATCAACTGCTACAATCCAATTTATTAGTTGATTAACAACAACTTCAACCGATAAATGGTTCCTTTTGTCAATGTATATTTATAGGTCATATATACATTGACCAGTTATAAAAATATACATCAAATTTATAATTATTAGTAATTTATTATCACCATATTACATAATTCCTAACAATCTCCCCCTATTTATGAATATTAAGAATAGACATAAATATGAGTTGATGATAACAAAAACCCTAAACATTTTTCATTCTGGCATGACTTATGAATTTGACAAGTAATACAATTCTGAGACAAAGAATTTAAGTACCAGTGACAGATGATTTCTGAGAAGTTGTAGGAGATTCTGATTTAGTGTCTTCTCTTTCTCCTTCCTCTAAAATCCTCATTTTGTGTATCTTCATTATCTTTCATCTTTCTGTAAAGTGTCCCTTTCAAAATCTTCTCATCCTGAACTCTATAATCTATTTAGCATGCCAAGTGATTAAGATCTAAGTTGGACAACTTGTCAATTTCTTGACAGATATCAATGCACTTTTCATTGCCCTCCATGTCTTTATAGATCATTATGTAGAAGGCCTCATGGAGTACCTTCTTCCCTTCAGGGTTCCAAATTTTTATTCCATCATCCCTTTCCTCCTAAAATGGTGCCTCCATTATATTCTTCATTCTTTTTAAAATGGCTCTGCCAAGTTCTTCAGTTAGATAATATTTCCTATTGAGTAGAGTGTAGATCTTCCTCAAGGTACCATAGCCCTATTGCATGACATGTTTGAAGGTAAAAGTTGAATGTGAACCATCTTCATAATCAATGTGAAGAAGATCCACATCCCTTTTCCTTTGCCCTTTGACTGCAATCATTCTTTCAAGTTTGATTGGGACATAATTGACTGGCTTGGTTTTGAATACTTCAATCTCCCTGGGTTGACTACTTTCAGATGCTTGACTTTTGTCCTCTATCTTATTAGGCTGTAAATCCTTAGACACTTCCACTTCATCAACAATCAATTTCCTTTTAACACTAGAGGTTTTAAAAGGTTTGTTTGTTTGCCCTTTACTTTGACCTTGGCCTCTTTTCAGCCTTTTTCCTCCTAGCTTCTAAAATTCGCTCATTTTCTTCATCAAATTGTTTTTGAAGTTGAATAGCTACTTCTTCACTAGCCTTTTCCTGTTGCTGTCTTTCTTTAATACCAACTATTATTTTGCTCAATATTTTCCCCCCTACCTGTGATAAACTTCTTCTTCTTACCATATTCAATTAATATTCATTTCCCTTTTCTGTCACCAGGCTGTGAGCTAATTTTATCCAACCTATTTCTCCTGACTTAATAGCTTCAAAAATTTTTGGCATAAGAAGGATTGTCCTCTGCATCAATAGCTTTATTCTTATTTTCAATGGCATCAAATTGCTGAACAATTTTCTGAGCCATTTCCCTTCTCTGAACCACTGGATCATTTTTGGATATGACATTTTTAGATGCCTTGACCACAATTTCTACTTCCTTCCTTAACTCCTCATCATTACCTTTCTCCCCCTTTTTGTTATTAGTAACTAGTTCCAAGGATTGATAAGCTAAGGGAGTTTCCAAGAGTCTGCCAATAAGCTTGATTTAAGTAATTTGGTTTGCCAGAATTTGTTATATACTGACTTCAATGGCATTAACTCTTTTCTCCAATACCATTACTTTGCCATTGGTTGTAAACTCAGTGTCAAGCCTTTGCTTGATTCTTCCCATGATAGTAAGACTGGACCTAGAGTCAATAGTTGTATCAAAGTGTGTCCTTGCACTGTCAATCTCATCTCTAATCCTCTTTAATTTATTCTTGGATCTTGTGACACGCATTTTGAATATTTAGACTATCCTTGAAGAAATTTAAGATTCTTCTTTGGACAGGATCATCTACATTTACTTCAGCCATTCACCTTCTGTAGTGTGAAACTATGACTCTTTCAGTGTCAGCCAAATTTGTTTCATCACTTGCCATATCAAGCCCTAATAAAGTATCATCTTCATCAGATTCAAAATCTTCAGGATTTATGTGAGAAATGTCTTCAGGCATTTTTGCTAAATTTTCATTCCCACTCTTGAATTCTACTTCGGTTTGTACCAATCCCAACATTTTCCCAGCCTCCTGATTAGTGGCTGCTGCCAATTCCTGATAATAAGGATCTTTATATTGAAAGGTATCACCATTTAGATTATCATTAATCTCATCTTCCTCCACTATGTGGGCATCTGCAACTCCTACAGGAACTTCATGCTCTCTATCTCCCCCTAACTCCAATCCCGACTCCTGGGTGAGTTCAGTTGTAAACTGTTCAGTTTTAGAAGTTAATGCTTCATGAGATGGTGAAACATATTTCTCTCTATTCTTTTGTCTATCACTCTCTTCTCCCTGTTATTGCATCAGGATCTCATCCTGGATTCTCACCTCTCCCTCACAATGTTCTCCTCTTACATCACCTTCTAAGGTGGAACTCTCTTTGCTCACACCCTCTCCTTTTGCCTCCTCAGAAGAAATTGAGGGTCTCTCATTCACAACCTCTCCTTTTGCCAGGTGTTAAGGATTAAAAACCAGGTCATCTTTAATGTGTAATTAATGCTAGGTTTTGGGGGAGTTTCGAGCTTTAATGGCTGTGCTTGTATTTTGTGGCTTAGTTTTGCCCTCACAAGAGGACTACGTATCTCAGTGTGTGTTTAGAATCAAGCCAGACGTAGTTCTAATATTGAGGGGTTATGATCTTTATTGTTAGTATTGGTGTCCTAGAGACAATACTGTTAATATTTTATTGAAAATAATTAAGGATTATGTTTTATGTGATTATTTAATAAATATTTATTATGTATTTATTTACTGCGTAATAAATTAAAAAGCATAATAAATGTCCTTAGAATGTTAATACGCATTATATAGCTTTAAGTATGTGACTTAAAAATGAGATTATATGAATAATATTTTATTCCTAAAATTCCCTAGTCAAGTATTATTATTATTTAAGGACAATAATAATGCAATAAGGCCAGTTTGTTTGTTGACAAATGACCACATCTCATTGGTCATAGGTATGGTAATACTAAAGTCAAGTGCATAAGTGTATGTATCAATACATGACACTGGAAAGACCCGCCATGAGATTCTACATTTTAATAAGTGTCATAAGAAATCTCACTGTGATAATGATGTAATGATCCTCTGACTTGAAATCGTTATATTTCTATAAGAGAATTAATATACTTTGATTACACTCAAAGTTACCTTTAACCGTGTAATGATAAAGGTAGACATTGGGTATGCTATGAATCATATGAGGAATATGAATGATAGATATATGATTTAACCCTCCAATTCTAGGAGTGATATTATTGGCCTCTTGATTGAGTGAGACTATGAAAAGCATGGTCATGCTCAAATATTGATTTGTTTAAATAGTCTACTTATTGATCAAGGAAACCAAGATTAAACGTTGAACATGATGACACTATACATGCCTCGAGTTTGATCTATAATATAAAGTTAAATGATTATATTACATTGCACATTATCAATGAAAGGTTTAATTGAATCATCAATTATTATTGTTACTTGGGTAACAATGATGTATTACTAGGTTTAACAATGATGTTATTCACGAAAGGTTAAATGATTATATTACATTGCACATTATTCACGAAAGGTTTAATTGAATCACCAATTATTATTGTTACTTGGGTAACAATGATGTATTACTAGATGACACTCATTGTTTATAATTTTATTATTAGATAATAAAATTATTGTCAACGTAATAATAACCTAAAGGGTCACACACAAAGAACGTCAAAACGGAGCTTTATTTAAATTACTAATTTAGATATATTATTATTAATTCGAATTTAATTATTGAATTAATTAAGTGGAATTTGATTAATTAAATTAGAATTAGGATTTAATAAGAATTTAGATATATTATTATTAGTTCGAATTTAATCATTGAATTAATTAAGTGGGACTTGATTAATTATATTAGAATTTGGATTTAATAATAATAATAACCCAAAATCATAATGGGTTTTGGAAACCACATGGATTAGGGTTAGGCCCAAAATCTCTCTCTCCCCTATATATACATAATGATGTATAGTATTAGGGTTACAGAACATATTTCATTTTTCAAAAAACTACCCTAGCTGCTCAACATCAAGAGAGGCTAGAGAAAGAGAGAGAGGTAAGCTATTCGGCTAATACCGACTCTGGTGATCATTGGATGATCGGACGTTTGTGTGGACTTCTTTGGAGTGCAGATCTTTGCAACAAAGGGCTGTTGTGATTCATTATTTCTGGACCTCCATTAAACATTATACGAAAAGCTTTGTAAATGTACATACTTCTTTCACCATAATCATCCAACGTTATTCATGGATCCTAAGATAGGGTTTCGATTTTTTTTATTGTTTTTACATTATATCCGCTGTATTTTTCATGCTCGAAACCCTTCAATGGTATCAAAGCTATGTGTATAATGGGATGATTTGGTTATGTGTTTTCTGTATTTGATGCATGTATGCCTGTTTAGATGATTGCCATGCTACTACCATGCCACTGTCATGTTTCATTTTTTCATATATACTCGAATTGTAATCTGTTATGATGACTATATATGATCTACAATGTTATAAACTGTTATGGCATGATATGTGTAATGTACTGTATGTATGTGATACAAGATACAGTCATACGAAGGTTATCAGAATCGTTCTAAAGCGTTTAAAAACACAATTGCATAAGATCCAGTTTTTTGTGAATAATGATTCTGCATGTGATTAGTGTTTTTCGACGAAGTTAGAATGGGTCGAATTTACTTTTCTGGAAAGGGAAAATTGCCAAGAGCAAAAATCATGGCTTTGCCGTGACTTATGGTGTTTTTTGGCCATTTGACATCGTTTAGTGCCTCAAAAATGCGATTTACTGTTTTGAAATCAAATTCTAATTTTTTTGTGATTTTATGATTATGATATATATGATGCATGATGATATGATTATGCATTCTGATATGTCACTAGTTGTTATGTGAGCATGGTGGATGGTTATGGTCCAATGACCCATAGGACAATGGTTTTGTTTTATGGTTTTGGTTTTAAATACGACTTGCTTGTCGTTTATTCATTGTAATCGTTAATCTCGAATGTAACTCGAGTTCTTCTTGTAATATCATTAGAATATATTTATTTTATCATTCAATGTAATTGTCAATAGAGACTTGGAAGCAAGGAAGCTTGAAGGCAATTCAGATGATGGAGCAATGAAGATCGAAGATAAAGACATGTAATAGTATAGTATTTAAAATCACCATAGATTGACCTTGATATTTTCATTAGCTTGGAAATATCACATAGGCTGGGCTATAACCAAACATGTTTCATTTACACACAATGCATATATGTATATGAATGCATGTGTAGATATGTATGCGTTGGAATGATGTATGTATTAGATACGACACTCATGCCATGCCTACTTAAGAAAGATAAAATCTGTAACGATTCAATATTTTAAAATTAAACAAACGATTACAAGATTTTTGTGTTTATGAAACACGGTATTAAATATGAATTTTCTTTTTCTGATATGGGGAGATATTGTCAAAAATGAATCATTATTCGTAAGAAAGTTGGGTTTTAAGTGAGACCGCTTGTGATTTCTCCGACGATCTGGAAATCAAACCATTGACGAATATTGAAAGGGATTATTTGATCAAGGAAAAATTGAGAATCTCTTTATGATGGGATCATGATCGTTAAACAATAAAATCTCTAATTAAATATTAAGTTAATAAAGATTCCTTCCAATGTTAATACACATTAAGATCAAGATTGAGAAGGAGTGGGTTTGCCAAAGTGAAGTTCTTTTATCAATCATGGGAAAATGTGATAAGTAAATGTACTTAGTTTATGGAGACGTTGGGTCTAACTTAACTAAATCATCACAATAGGATTGTGGGTTTAGAGGTATAGAGTTTGGTGAGATTTATTGGATAAATGTGTACAAAGGGTTGTTCCACCAAACTATCCAAAAGTTATATATGATATAATTGACAAATGTTGTCTACCTAAATAGTCGTGTTTGGGTGTATTAGCCAACGCTATCTTAAAAAATGGATGAAATATGGATCTTACCTCACTAGAAAGATTTAATGAAATGTTTTCCGAAATAATAGTTAGGGTTATTGATTTGATAAAAATAGTGGGAGATATATATTATTAATGTATATGATAATCACTTAAACATAATTAAACTTCTGTAGACTAACTAATATGCATTTTAACATTGTAGATATTTAATGGCAAACAACACAAATAACTTCTCTGTGAGAGCAACCTTTGAGAAGGACAAGCTGAATGGAACTAACTTCCTTGATTGGTATAGGAATTTGAGGATTGTCCTCAGGCAGGAGCGAAAGCTTCATGTCATTGAAATTCCTTCACCTGCTCCTCCTGCTGAGAATGCAACTCGCGTTCAGCAAAATGCTTATCAGAAGCATATTGATGATGCAAATGATGTTGCATGTCTCATGCTGGCAACCATGAGTGCTAAGCTTCAAAAACAACATGAGCATATGGACACTTATGAGATGATTGAACACCTTCAAAGAATGTTTGAGGGATAGGCTCGTCAAGAAAGATTCGACACGAGAAAAGCACTATATGCTTGTAAACAGGGAGAGTGTGAACCTATTCAACCACATGTTCTAAATATGATAGGTTATATTAAGTATCTTAATACTTTGGGTTTCCCGATTGGTCCGGAAGCTCAGATTGACTTGATCTTGTAATCTCTGAACCGCAACTATACTCATTTTATTATGAACTACAATATGAATAAGATAGACAAAACACCCACTGAATTGTTGGCCATGTTACGAACTGCTGAAACCAACATGAAAAGGCTGAACCTGCTGCCATGTTGATGGTAAATAACAAAGGTAAGGCTAATAGGAAAGGCAAATGGAAGGGAAGGAAGAAGATTGGATCTGCTTCTGGTCCCAAGCCAAAGGCCAATCCCAAACAGGCTTTAAAGCCTAAAGGTGCTATTGCAAAGGGTGATTGTCACTACTATGGTAAACCAGGTCATTGGAAGAGAAACTCTCATGCTTATTTGGAGGATCTGAAGAAGAAGAAGGCTGGTCAAGCTTCTGATTCAGGTATTTATGTTATAGAGGTCAATTTGTCAACTTCTACATCATGGGTATTGGATACTGGATGTGGTTCTCACATTTGTATAAATGTACATGAACTACAAAGGAGTAGGACTTTGGCTAAAGGAGAGGTCGACCTACGAGTTGGCAATGGAGCAAAGGTTGCTGTTTTAGCTGTAGGGACTTATTATTTATCATTGTCCACTGGGCTTATTTTAGAACTTGAGAACTGTTTTTACGTGCCTGCAATTTACAGAAACATTATTTCGGTTTCTTGTTTAGACAAGAAAGGTTTTGCATTTTTAATTCAGAATAATAGTTGTTCCTTTTCTTTGAATAATTTTACCTATGGGGTTGCACGTTTATTTAACGGTTTATATGTTCTTGATTTAGACACTCCTATCTATAATGTGAATAACAAACGTCTTAAAATAAATGACTCAAATCAAACATACCTCTGGCACTGTCGTTTAGGTCATATAAATGAGAAGCGCATTTCCAAGTTACATAAGGATGGATACTTGGATAAGTTTGACTTTGAATCATACAAAGCATGCGAACCTTGTCTCATTGGAAAAATGACTAAATCTCCTTTTACTGGACAAGGTGAAAGGGTCACTCAACGATTAGAACTTATACATAGTGATGTATGTGGTCCTATGCATACTATGACAAGAGGTGGCTTTTACTACTTTATCACGTTTACTGATAATTTCAGTAGATATGTGTATCTTATGAAGAACAAATCCGATTCTTTTGAAAAGTTCAAAGAATACAAAGCTGAAGTAGAAAAGAAAACTGGCGGAAGTATTAAGACTCTACGATCTGATCGTGGAGGTGAATACTTAAGCCATGAATTTAAGAGTTTATTAAAAGAGTGTGGTATTGTATAACAACTCACTCCTCCCGGAACACCACAATGGAATGGAGTTTTTGAAAGGAGGAATCGTACTTTGTTGGACATGGTACGATTGATGATGAGTCATGCAGATCTTCCAATTAGTTTCTGGGGCTACGCCCTGGAGACGGCTGCTTATACACTTAACCGAGTTCCTATTAAAACGGTTCAGAAGACTCCACATGAGATATGGACTAAGAAACGTCATAGCATGTCATTTATGAAAATATGGGGATGTGAAGTGTTTGTGAAACGTTTAACTTCTGACAAGCTAGGACCTAAATCAGACAAATATAATTTTGTGGGATACCCAATTGAAACAAAGGGTTATTCATTCTATAATCCTTCCGAGAACAAAGTGTTTGTTGCTCGAACTACAGTTTTTCTTGAAAGAGAAATGCTTTCGAAGAAAAACAGTGGGAGGATAATAGATCTCGATGAAGTTCGAGGCCCACAAGATAACATTGAACCAATGGAGGAACTTGAGCAGGATGTACAAGACCACAACACTGCTCAAGAAACATAGATTATTCGTAGGTCTAGTAGAATTCGCCATGAGGCTGAGAGATATTATGGATTTCTCTTAACTCAAGATGGTGATGTGATGCTTATCGACGAAGATGAGCCTCTCATCTACTAAGATGCTATGAACACTCCAGAATCCAAGAGATGGCTGGATGCCATGAAATCTGAGATGGAATCCATATATACTAATCAAGTATGTGTTGGTGTAGGTGCCCTACAGGCAATACAATATTTCTTTTGATAAACCTTTATGTCAATTGATTATTCAATAAACGTATTTATTATGACTTTAATTACTGCGATATATTTGTTAGCATAATAAATGTCCTTAGAATCATGATACACATTATATAGTTTAGTAAATGACTTGAACTTGACATTATATAATATATATCATATTCTTAAATGTCCCTAGTCGAGTATTATTATTATAGGACAATAATAATACATAAATAGACTAGTATGTTGTTTGACAGATAACCACATCTCATTGGTTATTAGTATGGGGATACTAAAGTCAACACATAGGTACATGCAGGAGTACATTCAGAGAGGAGTTTCTGGGGTTATGCTCTAGAAACAGCGGCTTTCACACTTAACCATGTTCCTACTAAGAAGGTTCAAAAGACTCCATATGAGATATGGGAGAAGAAACGGTCAGGCATGAGCTTTATGAAAGTTTGGGGATGCAAGGCGTTTGTGAAGCGTCAAGTATCTGACAAGCTTGGACCTAAATCTGAAGAGTGCAATTTTGTGGGATACCCTAGGGAAACAAAGGCGTACTATTTCTATAGTCCTTCTGAGCAGAAAGTGTTCATTGCTCAAGATGTTGTTTTCATGGAAAAAGATTTTGTTTCCAAAAGAAACAGTGGGAGAACTATAGACCTCGGTGAAGATCGAGAACCACAAAATAGTATTGAACATGAAGTGGAACAAGAGCATGATAATGATAATGCTCAACAAACACAGGTTGTTCATAGAACTGGTAGAATTCGCCATGCGCCAGAGAGATATGGATTTCTCTTGACTCAATGTGGTGATTTGATGCTCATAGACGAAGATGAGCCTCTCACATACCAAGATGCTATGAACAGTCCAGACTCTAAGAGATGGCTAGAAGCCATGAAATCCGAGATGGATTCCATGTACGAAAACCGGGTATGGACTTTGGTTGATCCACCTGAAGGGGTAAAACCCATAGGGTGCAAATGGGTTTTCAAGAAGAAAACTGACATGGATGGAAATGTTCAGACCTATAAAGCAAGGCTGGTTGTAAAAGGTTTCAGACAAATTCATGGTATTGACTATGATGAGACTTTCTCACCAGTGGCTATGGTCAAGTCCATAAGGATTTTGCTTGCTATTGCAGCATTCCATGATTATGAAATCTGGCAAATGGATGTCAAAACAGCCTTCCTTAACAGAATCCTTGAAGAGGATGTGGATGTGTACATGACACAACCTGAAGGTTTTGTCGATCCAAGGAATGTTATCAAGGTATGTAAATTACGTCGATCCATTTATGGATTGAAGCAAGCCTCTAGGAGATGGAATATCCGTTTTGATGAAACAGTCAAAGAGTATGGCTTTGTTCAAAATGAAGATGAACCTTGTGTTTACAAGAAGGTTAGTGGGAGCCATGTGGCATTCATAGTACTATATGTTGATGACATACTACTAATGAGGAATGACATACCTTCTCTCAAGGCTGTTAAGATTTGGTTAGGGAGCAACTTCTCTATGAAAGACTTAGGAGAAGCATCCTACATTTTAGGAATGAGGATCTATAGGGATAGATCTAGAAGGATGATGGGTCTAAGTCAGAGTACATACATCGATAAGGTTTTGCATCGTTTTGGTATGCAAAATGCAAAAAGGGGATATGTCCCCGTGTCTCAAGGGATAACGATCTCTAAAGATCAGTGTCCGAAATCATTGGATGACAAGGACCGCATGAGTAAGGTTCCATATGCCTCAGCAATTGGATCCATCATGTATGCAATGGTATGTACTCGCCCAGATGTTTCGTATGCTTTAAGCATGACAAGCAGATACCAATCTAATCCAGGTGAAGGTCACTGGATGGCTGTCAAGAATATTCTAAAGTACTTGAAAAGGACTAAAGATTCATTCTTGGTGTATGGAGGAGAAGAAAAACTGGTTGTAAAAGGTTACACCGATGCAAGTTTCCAAACAGACAGGGATGATACTGTATCACAGTCTGGTTTTGTGTTTTGTCTAAACGGAGGTGCTGTAAGTTGGAAGAGTTCAAAGCAAGAAACAGTAGCTGATTCTACAATGGAGGCTGAGTACATTGCAGCTTGTGAAGCGGCTAAGGAAGCTGTTTGGATTCGAAAATTCATTACTGATTTGGGAGTGGTTCTATCGATCGCAGATCCCATTGATTTATACTGCGATAATAATGGAGCCTCTTATTATGGATTTCTCTTAACTCAAGATGGTGATGTGATGCTTATCGACGAAGATGAGCCTCTCACCTACTAAGATGCTATGAACACTCCAGAATCCAAGAGATGGCTGGATGCCATGAAATCTGAGATGGAATCCATGTATACTAATCAAGTATGTGTTGGTGTAGGTGCCCTAGAGGCTTTCTTTTGATAAACCTTTATGTCAATTGATTATTCAATAAACGTATTTATTATGACTTTAATTACTGCGATATATTTGTTAGCATAATAAATGTCCTTAGAATCATGATACACATTATATAGTTTAGTAAATGACTTGAACTTGAGATTATATAATATATATCATATTTTTAAATGTCCCTAGCAAGTGACAATGAATGAGAAATGAAACTGCTATTTATATTTTTGAAATTAAAAAGAGTTGAGAAATCAGTTTAATTCAATAAAGTGAGTTACTAAATAAAAGTGACTGTTGAAAACTAGAAAGAATTATAAGTGAATTACTCTATATAGTGATCGATTGATATATATATATATATATATATGTGTGTGTGTGTGTGTGTGTGTGTGTGTACAACACTGTATATATCTGTCAATTGATAAAATATAGTATCAACAGCTATGATTTGATCAATGGATGTATAGAAACTGTAGAAATTCCATTACCATTTATGGGTAATCACATCCATTGACAGAAATAATTTAACCATCGATAAATAATTAATTTGTTATTTATTTGTTGACAGATAAATATCCATCGATAGATTAAATTTTATCAGTTGATAAAACTTATCAAAAATATCCATTGATGATTAACACATTTAACAATTGATTACATAGTTTTAACAGATAAATATGAACAATGACTGTATAAAACTAAACAAAACTTGGTAGACATTTTAAGCAAAATTTAAGTATAATTGAGCATACCTAACTCACAGACTAATCTACTAAAAGTAGATTCATCTAGAGGCTTGGTAAAAATGTCTGCAAGTGGTTATTCACTAGGGACAAAATGTAATTCAACTATACCATTCATTACATGTTCCCTAATGAAATGATACCATATGCCAATGTGTTTTGTTTTGGAATGTTGTACAAGATTCTGTTGGGTTCCGAGGCATAAAACGCAGCGGATTAAACGTAAATATAACGAAAAATTTCGGAACCCTAACGCAGGATCATGTATAAGATTGACAGATTATGGTGAAACGGAATCATACCTTTGTCTGGTCTTGACTTACACGAACTCAACGGAGATCCTAGCTTTCACGACTTGTGTCTTCCTCTCGAAAGCACCTCTATGGTATCCACACGAGCACCTTCAAGAATGTCTCACGATCTTGATTACGGAATGGATGTACTAGCCTCCTTTGATGATTTCGAATTCTGCCTCTGCCTTTTCTCTCTGCCTTTGCTGCTGCTAGGGTTCGTTTTTCTTCAAAACTTAATACCTATTAAACCTACATTATCTATTTATAATGGTTGGTTAATAGGCCCATAATAGCAACCCATAACAGCAAAGCCTAACCCATGTAGGTTTAGGATAATAAAACCGAATTTTATTATTTAATTAATAACTAAGTCACACTTAATTATTAAGTGCAGAATTCAAATTCGAATTTATATTATTTTAATTAATTAAGTCTCACTTAATTAATATAATAAAATTCAAATAATCATCAATTAATTTAAATCTATAATTTAAATTAACTATTCCTCTAAGTACTCTATGTGTGTGACCCTATAGGCTATTATTTAATTAGCAATAATTTTATTCTCCAATAAAATTATAAACAATGAGCGGTATCTAGTAATACATCATTGCTACCCAATTAAATAATAATTAAATCGTGATTCGATAAAACCTTTCGTGATTAATGTTTCCGTGTAATATAATCCCTTTAACCATATATATTATAGATTAAACTCGAGGCATGTATTTAGTCATCCTCTTCAACATTTAATCCGGGTTTACTTGATCCATGAGTAGACTATGAAAAAAAAATCATTATTTGAGCATGGCCATGCATTTTATAGTCTCACTCAATCAAGAGGCCAATAATATCTCTCCTAATTATAGGAGGGTTAAATCCTTTATCTATCATTCATATTTCTCAT
The DNA here is from genome assembly GCA_028671895.1 of Oenanthe sinensis. Taxonomy (NCBI): domain Eukaryota; kingdom Viridiplantae; phylum Streptophyta; class Magnoliopsida; order Apiales; family Apiaceae; genus Oenanthe; species Oenanthe sinensis. The sequence continues at coordinate 29,217,066 of CM053806.1, forward strand.
ACGACTCATGATATACCCGATGTCCACTTTTATCATCACCCGGTCAAAAGTGACTTTTAATGTAGTCAAAGTATATTAATCCTCATACAGAAATATAATGATCTCAAGTCGAAGGATCATTACACCATTATCACTGTGAGTCTTTCTTATGACTTTATTAAACATGAAGAATCTCACTGTGGGTCTGTCCAGTATCATGTACTCCTACATGTACCTATGTATTGACTTTAGTATCCCCATACTTATAACCAATGAGATGTGGTTATCAGTCAAACAACATACTAGTCTATTTATGTATTATTATTGTCCTATAATAATAATACTCGACTAGGGACATTTAAGAATATGATATATTATATAATCTCAAGTTCAAGTCATGTACTAAACTATACAATGTGTATCATGATTCTAAGGACATTTATTATGCTAACAAATATATCGCAGTAATTAAAGTCATAATAAATACGTTTATTGAATAATCAATTGACATAAAGGTTTATCAAAATAAACATTGTATTGCCTCTAGGGCACCTACACCAACAATCTCCCACTTGCACTAGAGCCAATCACCCATGTATCTAATACCCATGGAACTAGTGTGACCGTCGTGCTTCTTCTGCGACAAGCCTTTGGTCAGTGGGTCTGCAATGTTATCATTTGTGTGCACTTTACATATGTGTATGTCACCCCTTTCATTAATCTCTCGAATGAGGTGATATCTCCTGAGTATGTGTTTGGTTCGGGAGTGAGCTCTAGGTTCTTTAGCCTGTGCAATGGCTCCATTATTATCGCAGTATAGATCAATGGGATCTGCGATCGATGGAACCACTCCCAAATCAGTAATGAATTTTCGAATCCAAACAGCTTCCTTAGCCGCTTCACAAGCTGCAATGTACTCAGCCTCCATTGTAGAATCAGCTATTGTTTCTTGTTTTGAACTCTTTCAACTTACAGCACCTCCGTTTAGACAAAACACAAAACCAGACTGTGATACAGTATCATCCCTGTCTGTTTGGAAACCTGCATCGGTGTAACCCTTTACAACTAGTTTCTCGTCTCCTCCATACACCAAGAATGAATCTTTAGTCCTTTTCAAGTACTTTAGAATATTCTTGACAGCCGTCCAGTGACCTTCACCTGGATTAGATTGGTATCTGCTCGTCATGCTTAAAGCATACGAAACATCTGGGTGAGTACATACCATCGCATACATGATGGATCCAATTGCTGAGGCATATGGAACCTTACTCATGCGGTCCTTGTCATCCAATGATTTCGGACACTGATCTTTAGAGATCGTTATCCCTTGAGACAAGGGGACATATCCCCTTTTTGCATTTTGCATACCAAAACGATGCAAAACCTTATCGATGTATGTACTTTGACTTAGACCGATCATCCTTCTAGATCTATCCCTATAGATCCTCATTCCTAGAATGTAGGATGTTTCTCCTAAGTGTTTCATAGAGAAGTTGCTCCCTAACCAAATCTTAACAGCCTTGAGAGAAGGTATGTCATTCCCCATTAGTAGTATGTCATCAACATATAGTACTATGAATGCCACATGGCTCCCACTAACCTTCTTGTAAACACAAGGTTTATCTTCGTTTTGAACAAAGCCATACTCTTTGACTGTTTCATCAAAACGGATATTCCATCTCCTAGAGTCTGGACTGTTCATAGCATCTTGGTATGTGAGAGGCTCATCTTCATCTATGAGCATCAAATCACCACATTGAGTCAAGAGAAATCCATATCTCTCTGGCTCATGGCGAATTCTACCAGTTCTACGAACAACCTGTGTTTGTTGAGCATTATCATTATCCTGCTCATGTTCCACTTCAGGTTCAATGCTATTTTGTGGTTCTCGATCTTCATCGAGGTCTATAGTTCTCCCACTGTTTCTTTTGGAAACAAAATCTCTTTCCATGAAAACAGCATCTCGAGCATAAACACTTTCTGCTCAGAAGGACTATAATAATACGCCTTTGTTTCTTTAGTGTATCCCACAAAATTGCACTCTTCAGATTTAGGTCCAAGCTTGTCACATACTTGACGTTTCACAAACGCCTTGCATCCCCAAACTTTCATAAAGCTCATGCCTGACCGTTTCTTCTCCCATATCTCATATGGAGTCTTTTGAACCTTCTTAGTAGGAACACGGTTAAGTGTGAAAGCCGCTGTTTCTAGAGCATAACCCCAGAAACTAATTGGAAGATTTGCATGACTCATCATCGATCGTACCATGTCCAACAAGGTGCGATTTCTCCTCTCTGAAACTCCATTCCATTGAGGTGTACCTGGCGGACTAAGTTGTGATACAATACCACACTCCTTTAAATAATCTTTAAATTCAGTGCTCAAGTATTCTCCTCCACGATCAGATCGTAAGATTTTAATACTTGCACCTCCGCCAATTTGCTTTTCTACTTCAACCTTGTATTCTTTGAACTTTTCAAAAGAATCGCATTTATTCTTCATAAGATATACATACCCATATCTACTGAAATCATCAGTAAATGTTATGAAGTAGTAGTAGCCTCTTCTAGCCATCACACGCATTGGGCCATATACATCACTATGTATTAGCTCCAGACGTTCAGTGGCCCTTTGACCCTTACCAGTGAAAGGGACTTTAGTCATTTTACCAAGCAAACAAGATTCGCATTCTTGGTATGATTCAAAATCAAACTTATCCAAGTATCCATCCTTATGTAATTTGGATATGCGTTTCTCATTTATATGGCCTAGACGACAATGCCAGAGGTATGTTTGATTTGAGTCATTAACTTTAAGTCGTTTGTTTTCTATATTACAGACAGGATTATCTAAGTCAAGAACATATAAACCATTAAACAAACGCGCAACACCATAGGTTAAATCATTCAAAGCAAAAGAGCAACTGTTGTTCTTTATTGTAAACGAAAAACCTTTCTTCTCCAAACAAGAAACAGAAATAATGTTTCTGCGAATCGCAGGCACGTAATAACAATTTTCCAGTTCTAAAACTAGCCCAGAGGGCAAAGATAAATAATATGTTCCTACAGCTAAAGCAGCAACTCTTGCTCCATTGGCAACTCGTAGGTCCATTTCTCCTTTAGCCAATGTCCTACTTCTCTGCATTTCCTGGACATTTATACAAATGTGAGAAGCACATCCAGTATCCAATACCCAAGATGTAGAAATAGACAGATTGACTTCTATAACATATATACCTGAAGTAGAAGCTTGCTCAGCCCTCTTCTTCTTCAGATCCTCCAAGTAAACTGAACAGTTTCTCTTCCAGTGACCAGTTTTCTTACAGTAGTGACATTCACCCTTAGCGACCCCACCTTTAGGCTTTAAAGCCTGTTTAGGACTTGACTTTGGCTTGGGTGTAGAATCAGAACCTGTCTTCTTCTTACCCTTCCACTTGCCTTTCCCTTTGGCCTTACCTTTATTGCCCACCATCAGTATGGGAGCAGGTTCAGCCGTCTTCATGTTGGTCTCATATGTTCTCAACATAGCCAACAATTCAGTAGGTGTTTTGTCAAATTCATTCATGTTGTAGTTTATGATAAACTGGGTGAATTTGTTGTTCAAAGAATTCATGATTAGGTCAATACCAATTTCCTGAATAATCGGGAAACCCAAAGTATCAAGATACTCAATGTAACCAATCATCTTCAGAACATGTAGGCCAACTGGTTCACTTACCCCTTGTTTGCAATTAAAGAGTGACTTACTCGTGTTGAACCTTTCTTGACGAGTTTGGCTTGCAAACATGCTTTGCAAGTGCTCATAGATAGTATATGCATCCATATGCACATGTTGTCTTTGAAGCTCAGCACTCATAGTTGCCAACATAAGACATGCAACATCAGTTGCATCATTCTCATCCTTTGTATGGGTCGCTCGTTCCTCAACAGTAGCGCCCTCAGGAAGGGGACCTGCCGGAGGAATATCAATGACATGAAGCTTGCGCTCCTGCCTGAGGACAATCCTCAAATTCCTCTGCCAGTCTAGGAAGTTGTTTCCTCCTGTTAGCTTATCCTTCTCAAGGACAGATCGTACGGATAGTGTGTTTGTGTTGTTTGTCATTACTTGGTATCTACAATGATAAAAGCACAAAATTAAACATTAGATTGTCTGAGTTATTTATTATGTTCAAATGATTATGATACATTCATAATATATCTCCCACTATTTTTATCAAATTAATAGCCCTTACTATTAATTTGGAAAGTATATCCCATAATTCTTTCTAGTGAGCCAAGATCCATATTTCGTCATGTCTTAAGTCAACCACTGGAAGTCCTTAAGAATGATTATTTAGGTAGACAATATTTATCAATTATATCATATATAATTCTTGGATAGTTTGGTGAGCAACGATTGATCTTATTTATCTAATAGATTTTTAACCAAACTCTATGCTTCTAAGTTCATAATGGTTGAATATAACCGTTTACTTTCACCTTATTATGACGACTCAGTTAAGTTTGACCCAATGATACAACGGCCGAATATAACCGTTTATATTCGTCGCATCTCACCATGATATATAGGAGTCCCCTGCCACTGACAGTCTTTCCCCTAATCGATCTAGGATTCGATGAGTGTTCATTCATTGGAAAGCATCTGATTAAAACTTAATATTTTGTTAAGGGGTTTATAAAATTTATGACGATCATGATCACATCATGAAGAGATCCTCAATTTTTCCTTGAACTAAATATTTCAAATTGACATCTTAAATTGTTCATTTCCCAGGTAGATGGAGGATACCAGTGGTCACACTTAAAACCCATCAGCCTTACGAATACGCATATCCGTTTTTGTCAGAAAATCCCAATTATAGATATCAAAATCCATATTCAATTCCGTGTTTTAAAAATCCATATTTCATAAACACAAGAATCTCATGATCGTTTGTTAATTTTAAAATCTTAAATCGTTACAGATTTTATCTTGTTTAGCATGGCAAGCATGGCATGGGTGACGTATCTAATACATGCATACATCATTAATCTAATTAAAGCATGCATCTTCTACTCTACACATACATTCATACATCAATATGTAAAGTGCAGTATGTAAACGTGCTTGGTTATGGCCCCTTTCCTATGTGATCCGTTCGAGCTAATGAAAGGATCAAAGTCAATCTATAGTGGTGAAATATAAATACAATTACATGTCTTCATTCTTCTTGTATCCATGGGTGCTTGCTCCTCTTCTTGGATCATCCTTCAATCTTCAAGTACATTACATGGAATAATTGAATACAACCTATACTAATGTACTTACATAAGAAAACTCGAGTTACATTCGAGGTTAAACAATTACAAGAATGAAGAAAACGACATGCAAGTCGTATTTATAAAACCAAAACCATTAATCTAGGGGTCTAAGGGCCATAACCAGCACCATGCTCAAGTACACAAAATAAAATATTGCGGGGGTCCGGGGGCGGCAGCCCCCGGGCGGGGTCTGGGGGCGGCAGCCCCCAGGTCAGCTTAGAAAATTTTTATTTTCGAAGACAAGTCCTATTCAGAAATCATCAATTTCTGAACTACAGATCATATCTGTTGACCTTTTTCCCCACTGCAATTTATACAGTCCATCAGAGTTTACTGCTAAACTCTGATCAGCACAGTCCATCAGAGTTTACTGCTAAACTCTGATCAGCACAGTCCATCAGAGTTTACTGCTAAACTCTGATCAGCATAGTCCATCAGAGTTTACTGCTAAACTCTGATCAGAGACCATCGGAGTTTGTTAAACTCTAACCATGCTCTATACTCTGACCTGACCATCAGAGTTTATTAAACTCTGAGCGAGTCCATCAGAGTTTGTTAAACTCTGACACAGTCCATCAGAGTTTACTGCTAAACTCTGATCAGACCATCAGAGTTTATTAAACTCTGAGCGAGTCCATCAGAGTTTGTTAAACTCTGACCCAGCCCCAATTTCACAAACTCTGATCAGACACTGAATATACATTCTCTGACAGTTACATATTGGCAGAAGCATAGCAGTCTCATAACAGGCATGGCAGTGGCATAACAGATTATGACAAAACAGTAGCATGGCATGGCAGTCACCAAAACAGGCATGTATGCATCAAATACATAAAACACGTAACCAAATCAGTCCCTTATACACGTAGCTCTGATGCCATTGTTGGGTTCCGAGGCATAAAACGCAGCGGATTAAACGTAAATATAACGAAAAATTTCGGAACCCTAACGTAGGATCATGTATAAGATTGACAGATTATGGTGAAACGGAATCATACCTTTGTCTGGTCTTGACTTACACGAACTCAACGGAGATCCTAGCTTTCACGACTTGTGTCTTCCTCTCGAAAGCACCTCTATGGTATCCACACGAGCACCTTCAAAAACGTCTCACGATCTTGATTACGGAATGGATGTACTAGCCTCCTTTGATGATTTCGAATTCTGCCTCTGCCTTTTCTCTCTGCCTTTGCTGCTACTAGGGTTCGTTTTTCTTAAAAACTTAATACCTATTAACCCTACATTATCTATTTATAATGGTTGGTTAATAGGCCCATAATAGCAACCCATAACAGCAAAGCCTAACCCATGTAGGTTTAGGATAATAAAACCGAATTTTATTATTTAATTAATAACTAAGTCACACTTAATTATTAAGTGCAGAATTCAAATTCGAATTCGAATTTATATTATTTTAATTAATTAAGTCTCACTTAATTAATATAATAAAATTCAAATAATCATCAATTAATTTAAATCTATAATTTAAATTAACTATTCCTCTAAGTACTCTATGTGTGTGACCCTATAGGCTATTATTTAATTAGCAATAATTTTATTCTCCAATAAAATTATAAACAATGAGCGGTATCTAGTAATACATCATTGCTACCCAATTAAATAATAATTAAATCGTGATTCGATAAAACCTTTCGTGATTAATGTTTCCGTGTAATATAATCCCTTTAACCATATATATTATAGATTAAACTCGAGGCATGTATTTAGTCATCCTCTTCAACATTTAATCCGGGTTTACTTGATCCATGAGTAGACTATGAAAAACAAATCATTATTTGAGCATGGCCATGCATTTTATAGTCTCACTCAATCAAGAGGCCAATAATATCTCTCCTAATTATAGGAGGGTTAAATCCTTTATCTATCATTCATATTTCTCATACGACTCATGATATACCCGATGTCCACTTTTATCATCACCCGGTCAAAAGTGACTTTTAATGTAGTCAAAGTATATTAATCCTCATACAGAAATATAATGATCTCAAGTCGAAGGATCATTACACCATTATCACTGTGAGTCTTTCTTATGACTTTATTAAACATGAAGAATCTCACTGTGGGTCTGTCCAGTATCATGTACTCCTACATGTACCTATGTATTGACTTTAGTATCCCCATACTTATAACCAATGAGATGTGGTTATCAGTCAAACAACATACTAGTCTATTTATGTATTATTATTGTCCTATAATAATAATACTCGACTAGGGACATTTAAGAATATGATATATTATATAATCTCAAGTTCAAGTCATGTACTAAACTATACAATGTGTATCATGATTCTAAGGACATTTATTATGCTAACAAATATATCGCAGTAATTAAAGTCATAATAAATACGTTTATTGAATAATCAATTGACATAAAGGTTTATCAAAATAAACATTGTATTGCCTCTAGGGCACCTACACCAACAGATTCTCTGTTATTGCAATGGAAATTGTGTTATCATATAAAATAGGAATCTTGTTCATGTTGAACCCATAATCAAATAATTTATTCCTTATATATAATATTTGTGCACAACAACTTCTACCTGCAATATACTCAGCTTCAGCAGTTGAAGTTGACACTGAGTATTTCTTCTTGCTGAACCATGACACAAGTTTGTTTCCTAGAAATTGATAGGTGTCTGTTGTACTTTTCCTGTCTATTTTGTAACCTGCAAAATCTGCATCTATGTAGCCTATTAGATCAAAACCAGAATCTCTAAGATACCAAATACCTAAATTTGGTGTTCCTTTGAGATATCTAAAAATTTTCTTAATAGCCAGTAAATGAGATTCTCTAAAATCAGCCTGAAATCTAGCACACAAACATGTAGAGAACATTATATCTGGTCTACTAGCAGTTAAATATAAAAGTGAGCCTACCATGCCTCTATAACTTGAGATGTCCACTTTAGCTTCATTAGTATTCAATTCAAGTTTAGTGGCAGTGGTCATGTGAGTTTTTATAGAAAAACATTCACTTAAGTCAAATTTCTTCAATAAGTCATGAATGTACTTTGTTTGATTTATAAAAATACCATCATTAACTTGTTTGACTAGCAAACCAAGAAAGTATGTAAGTTCTCCAATCATGCTCATTTCATATTTATTTTGCATTAATTTGGTAAACTTTTTGCAAAGTCCCTCATCAATTGAGCCAAATATGTTGTCATCCACATAGATTTGAATAAGAATAATTGAGCCATTGACATTTCTATGAAATAAGGTTTTATCAATAGTACCTCTTGTGAAGTGATTCTCAAAGAGAAATTGAGATAAAGTGTCATACCAGGCCCTTGGTGCTTATTTCAAGCCATAGAGTGCTTTGAGCAGATAGTAGACAAAATCATGGAAATTTAGATCTTCAAAACTAGGAGGTTGTTCCACATAAAATTATTTTTCTAATTATCCATTCAAGAATGCACTCTTTACATCCATCTGGTAGATTTTGAAATTAACATGTGCAACATAGGCTAGAAAAATTCTGATTGCTTCTAATCGTACAACTGGTGTAAAAGTCTCATCAAAATCAATTCATTCTTCTAGTGAATAGCCCTTTGCCACAAGCCTTGACTTGTTTCTAGTCATAGTACCAGTTTCATTCATCTTGTTCCTGAATACCCATTTTGTACCAATTATTGATCTGTCTTTTAGTTTGGGCACCAACTTCTATATATTTCTTTCAAATTGATTGAGTTCCTCTTGCATAGCCAATACCCAATCAGGATCCTTAAGAACATCTTCAACTCTTTTAGGTTCTTTTTGAGAAAGGAAGTTGCTATACAGACACTCATTTTGAGTAGCACTTCATGTTTGACCTCTTCTGCATTTCTAATGATTAATTCAAATGGATGACTTTTTGTCCATTATCTTTGTGGAGGTAAATTCCATTTTGATGATGAAGCTTCATTATCATTGTTCTTATACTCATGTTGATTTGAATTTAAAGCTTGATTTTGAAACCCCCCCTGAGTTGGATACCCTTGATGTAGAGTGTTGATTATCCATTGAAGAATTATCAGTTGATATATTATCAGTCGATGGATGTCTGTCAATTGATAAATTTTCAATTGATGTTGTGACATCAACTAATATTGGGTTTTTGAGTACTTCTGAATTTACTGGAATCACATCTTTATCACTTTCTTCATTTATTTCATTATTTCATTTTCAAATTGCAGTGTGTCAATATTTCCTTCATCAAATAAGTCTTGAATCTTCTTATCATCAAAAACTACATGTACAGATTCCATAACAATGTGTAGTCTAATATTATAGACTCTATAGGCTATGCTTGACAGTGCATACCCAAAAAATATGGTTTTATCAGCCTTGGCTTCAAACTTTCCAAGGTTTTCACTTTGATTCCTCAAGACATATCATTTGCAATCAAAGACATGAAGAAACCCCACTTTTGGCTTTTTGTCTTTCTTGCTCAATTGATATGGAGTCTTTCCTTTAGCATCATTTACTATGGAGATGTTTTGAATATAACATGCTGCATTAATGGCCTCAGCCCAGAAATAGGTTAGTAATTTAGCTTCCAACATAGTTCTAGATGCTTCAATCAATGTTCTATTTTTCCTTCAACTACATCATTTTGATGAGGTGTACTTAGTGAAGAGAAAGTGTGGATAATTCTTTTGGCTTCATAAAACTCTTTCATTGTAGAATTCTTGAATGTTCCATTGTCACTCCTTATTTTCTTTATAACGAATCCAAGACTTTTCTCAACTTCTTTGATATGCTTGATGATGAGATTACTTGCTTTATCTTTGGAGAGTAGAAAATAAGTCCATGAGAATCTTTAAAAATCATATAAAGTGACTAAAGCATACTTTTTCTTTGCTATAAATATTATGTTGACAGGACCAAACAAATCCATATGTAAAAGCTCCAAGGGCTTCTCAATTGATTATTCCAATTTAGACTTGAATGATGCCTTCCTCTGTTTACCTTTCTGATAAGCATCACATAGTCCATCCTTAACAAATTCCATCTGTGGTAAACCTCTCACTTGATTTTTCTTGCCCAACTAATTCATGGCTTTAAAATTAAAGTGAACTAATTTCTTATGTCATAGTAAACTCTCATTTGTACTTGCCTTTGAGAGAAGACAAGTCATTGAATCTGCACTTGTTGAATTGAAGCTAGCTATGTACATATTTCCTTTTCTATTCCCAGTCATGACTAGTCTTCCATCTTTCTTATTGGAAATTATGCATGCCTCAGTTGTGAAAAATACTTTATTTCCACTATCACATAATTGATTGATGCTTAACAAATTGTCTTAAGCCATCAACTAATACAATAGGCTCAATGATGACATTCTGTTTTGAAATCAAGCCATATCCTATGGTGTAACCCTTGTTGTCATATCCAAAAGTCACTCCAGGGCCATCTCTCTCCTCAAACTCTGTTAGCAGGGATTTATCTCCAGTCATGTGCCTTGAACACCCACTGTCTAAGTACCAAAGATTCCTTCTTTTTCCCTGCACACATTTCAAAAACAATCAAGTTAATTTTGATACCCAGGTTTTCTTGGGTCCTTTCTTATTAGTTGCCACCTTTGGTTTGGTTTCCAACTTTTGTACCTTTAATTTAGGTGGTTTTGCTTCCACTTCAACTTTGGGTGTTGGTTTCCTCACCTCAGGATTTTCAGTGCTAATACTTGGAATATTCATGCTTGTAAAATTAGAAAAATTGGATGCATGAATACTGGTGTTCATATTCCAAGGCATAACAGGCATATTCATGTTGGCAAATGCAAGATATGGATTAAACATATAAGGCATAGATGCATATTGAGCATAAATAGTATGAGGCACAACTAGTTGAGGAAAAACAGAATTTACAGGCATGTTGGGTATGGCATGTATATTAGATTTGCAATGCAGAGACAGATGATTTTTATTACCACATTTAGTACATATCTTTATAGGAGCATACATGTCAGGTGTGTAGTTGTTATGCTTGTTTATGACTACCTTACCATTTCTGTTCTTTTTCTTTTTCTCATTAGGCTTAATTTTAGGTTTATCTTCTCTAAAAAAAAAATTCAATTGGTTCTTGGATAAATGCTCTATGTTAGCTTTCTCAACTTTTTTTTAAGGTTTAGATGAGCTACCTTCCTCTATAAATTTAACAGGTCTGTCAAACTTAGTTTTTAAAGTAGATTATTTAGTAGTTGATGATTTCTCAATCGTTGGATGATTATCTATTGAGCCAACATCATCAATCAATGGATAATCATTATTAGTTGATTCAGGATTAGCAATTGATTGTTCCTTATCCAATGATTCATTTTCATCAATAGCTAGTCTCTCAAGAGTTTCAGGCTACATAGTAAAAGAGTTTATTCGATGAATGTCATTCAACTTTTTGTTAGCTTTACTGGACCTGTTCCATTTGTCAATAGTTTGTAATTCTACTTCTAACTGTTCTTTCAAAGTTTCTATTTTCTTTTTACATTTAACTAATTCCTCTCTAGCATCTTTGTTTTCTACCTTGAGTCCATCTTTCTGCACTAGCTCACTCTCTAAGTATGTATTCCTTTCAGTTAAAGACTCCATGGTACTTTTGAGTCTAGTGTTTTCTTTATTTAAGAACTTAAGAGTGACATGCAAGTTATACAATTCATTAGACATTTCAGTAATTATAGTATTGCATTCATCCTTAGATAACTTAGATAGATTTGCAGAAATTTCTTGATTGCTAAAGGAACTAGCTTCCTGATCATCATGGTTGGCCATAAATGCAAGATTGATGAACTCTTCCTCTTTAGAATCATCCTCAGCAGCCCAGTCCCTTTCTTCTGTTACAAAATCCTTTTTTTTTGTTTCAGCGAATAAAAGTACTTTCTCTTATAATTAATACCATCACTGAACTTTGACTTATTTTCTATTTTTGGCTTTCTGCATTCATTCAAAAAGTGACCAACCAATCCATAGTTAAAACATTTGAATTGATTTCTATCAATAAGATTCTTGTTTTGTTGACTTTCTTTTCTGAACTGGGATCCAGGCCTTTACATTAGATTTCTTTTGAATTTGACCTTTGAAAATTTTCTTGATAGACAAGCTAGATGCTCATCTATTTCATCAATATCTTCCTTGGTATATGACTCATCATCCTCAACTAATTCTTTTCTCTTACTAGTTGAAGACTCGTCATGCTTACAGCCACTTGTAACTTTTCCATGAGTCACCTTTCTTCCTTCTTCAATAGCAACATCTGCATAGGGCTCTCTAACTTGCTTATCCTTGACCACCAAGGCAATAGACTTTTCCTTCTTCTGGCTTTTCTCAATCTCCTCATCTTGTTTTAGTTCCAGTTCATAAGTCTTCAGGATTCCATACATCTTGTCAAGAATATATTCTTTAAAGTCAGGAGATTGTCTTACATAAATAGTCATTAGTTTCCATTCCTTGGTTAGAGATCTCAAAAACTTGAGAATGGTATCATCAACAACATATACTCTTCCATATAGTTTCAGTTCATTCAGAAGTTTTTAAAACTTATTATATGTGTCATTAATTGCTTCACCACTCTTAAAGTGAAAGACCTCATATTTTTGAATCAAGAGTTGCATCTTATTCTTCCTTACTTGCTCAGTGCCTTCACATAGAGTTTGAAGAGTATCCCAAACTTCTTTAGAGGATGTATAGTTGATAACATTTTCAAACATATCCTTCTTAAGTCCATTAAACAAAATGTTCATAGCCTTTTTATCCTTGTGTACTTCCTTTTCATCCTCATCTGTGTATTCACTCACAGGTTTTGGAATAATCTTGTTTGGTGCTTGAGTACCATCTGCATTCACACTTGTAACTATTTTCATAGGTACATGTGGACCTTTCTCTATGCAGTTAACAGATGAGGGATCAATGGATAGCAGATGCAAGTGCATTTTGACTTTCCAGTGAAAGTACTCATTTTTTTCAAGAACTGAAATTTATACCCCTGTGTCTTTTTGACCCATACTTGATGAACTTAGATCTAAACTTTCTGTATATTGAAATCTAGCTCTGATACCAATTGTTATTTCCCTTATGTATAGGTTTGTAGAAGGGGGGTTGAATACAAACTTAAGAATTATTAGTAATTCTTGCGGATTTAAGTTTGTATATAAAAGTGTTTGAGTGTTTAGATTGTTGAAACTAAGCAGTAGAACAGAAGATTAAAATTAAAATGATTGAAAACATGTCTTTTAAAATTACTAGTAGATTATTTTTCTACTAGTGAATATTTTTGCTTTCAATGAACCTTGGCCTTAAAATCAAGTTGCTTATAAAATGTAAATCAAAATAAGAAAAACATTACAAATGTTTTCTATCTTTCTGTTGTGCTTTTCTTGAGTTTTTGATTGTCAACTTCTACACTTTGCTACAATGAACAACTAAACTATATATAGTAGTTCATTTCTACTTTTATTTTTCTATCGACTTATAAATGTTTAAAATACATTTTATAAGGTTTACCCTAAAATAGAATGTAGCTTCTTTTCACAGTCTTCTTTTAACTTTGTTTTGTTCTGAAAAATTCTCTGTCATGATCTTCTTCTTGAAGGTTGTGTTCCTTTGAAATTCATCGCAATCCTGACAGTACTGTCTTCCATTGATTCAATTTCTGCAAAGATTCTATTCCATTTGTCTTTAACTATTTTAGGAAACCCTGATCAACTGATAATTATTGTGAAACTTATCAATTTATTCATATTTGTTATCCATCGATGGATGTGTTATCCATTGATCAATTGATGTATCAATGGATATTTAAGTATCCAATGACACCTTTATCCAACGTCTGTCCTCATGTATTCATCGGTTGATGGAGATCCACTAATTTGGCTTTTGTTGACTTTTATCCATCGAACAACATCCATATCTATTGACCTCTTTATCCGTTGTTCACTTCATTTTAGAGAATTCTGACTTACAATATTTACATTTCATCATCCATTCTTCACATCCATTGATGAGCTATCAATTGAAGTCAATAAATATCAGTTGACTAGTACATTGCATCCATCGAAGCATTACGATCAATTGCTGATAAGAATCTTGAATCAACTGCTACAATCCAATTTATCAGTTGATTAACAACAACTTGTACTGATAAATGGTTCCCTAGTCAATGAAAATTTATAGGTCATATATCCATTGACTAGTTACAAAAATATACATCAAATTTATAATTCTAACTAATTTGTTATCATCATAGTACATAATTCCTAACATCATTATTTTGATAAATCTTATCTAATTATATTTCAAGATAAAATTATTTAGTTTCGTTTATAAAATCAGTTTGATCAGGTTTGAATTTCTACTCGTTGACTGTCATATCGAGTAACCTAATGGAGGATTACTATATTAATTAGCAAATTCATAATCCTAATTTAATTTACACTTATCGTTACGACAAAATAATCAAAACCTCACTAAAAGGTTGTATCTCACAAATTCTTTTTACAAAAATATATTTTCTTATTTTAATTTTTTACAAAAATATGATTTTTATTATTTTTTTAAAAAATACGATTTTACAACTAAATGCAACGGGATGCAATTAAAGTAACCTCAACACCGACATGTAACTTCAACTTTTTTTAAAAAAAAACTTACTCCCGAATGTAATTGGTTACAAATTATATATAAAAAATTATTATAATTATAATTGTTACGGATAAAAAAATGAGGTGTATTTAATACGTAATTAATACTAGGGTTTGGGGGAGCTTCGAGCTTTAATCGCTGCGTTAGCATTTCGTTACTATCTCGGGTCCTTGTTAACTGCCTATGTATCTCAGTGTGTATTAAGAATCAAGCCAGACGTAGTTCTAATGTTGAGGGGTTAGGCCCTTTAGATAGGCGCACGAGGGCCTTGGAATTAGATTAGAAGTAGGAGACTTGGGGGCCAAGTCTCCTACTGACGTAAGGTTGTTGTAACCTCTAAGGAATGAGAGCCCTCGTTGGACTCTAGCAGGTGAGGTTTATCTTTGAGATTGAGCTTCTAGAGCCTTCCATATATGAGGGGTCTCATAGGACTCTTCCCAAGCTAGGGTTTCTAGATCATTCTAGGTTGAGTGGTCTCATAGGACTCTTCCCATACTAGGGTTTCTAGATCCTTCTAGGATGAGGGCCTTCAACCGGCTTCTTGGGCCTTTATTGAGCCTTAATTAATTATTTTTGTAATTAATTAATAACAAAGGCTTAACGGGCCTATGGCTTCAACATAGCTTGTGGGCTGGACTTACAAATCCAGTTGATCCTTGAATTACAAATCCAGTTGATCCTAGGATTTATTTTCCTAATTCATTTTAATGGACCATGCATTTGGACCATACTAGGTCTAATAAATGACATAATAAATGCTATATTTATTGTTTCCCTAGGGCTATTTTTTACCCATATCAATAATAATATAACAAAAATTTCAAATGATTATATTCGATTTTAAGATCATGAATTATCACCTATCGAGTCTCTTTAATCTTTTTATGAATTTATATTCATTATGGGATTGAATTCATTTTACCCGCAACATATGTCGTACATCATTTATTGAAAGAGCTATGTAGCTATAACTAAAAACTCATTCCCACCCTCCTTATATTATATATATGTTCATTTTATTTTTTTGACTGAAATTGACTAATTTTTGATTAAAAATTAAAAAATGTTTTTTTATAATTTTCAAAACTAAAATATACATTTAATATATATATATATATTTAATAATACAAAATTTTATTTTTTTAAATTATAGTAAAATATTAGTTAATTTAACTACACAAAAAATAAAATGAACATGTATGTTTCCCAGATGAATAAGCTATTACAGAAGGGGGGTTGAATGTAATAGTACCGGTAAATTGATTAAGAACACAAGTATGTAAAAGGTGAATACTGTTCTGTATTAATAATAATGAATTGGTTACAAAACTCTCTTAAGAAGTTCTTTATTCTCAAGAGCTGCTAGGTTATGAATAATATGATTTGCAAAGATTACTTTGACGTTAACCTATGTCTGTGTTTATATAGACACAGTTACAATTCCATTACAAATCAGATTAAAAATAGAACAGCTTTACATAAGGAAATAGACTTGCATTCAGATTCCTTCTTACTATCTTATTCAGACTCTGATTCAAATTACTTCCTGACAAACTCTGATAATAAACTCTATCGGTTGTTATTATCTGATAGAGCATTCTCTGTTAGAGTAAACTCTGATTGAGTATTCTCTGATAGAGTAAACTCTGCCCGACAACTCCTTAAACTCTGATGACGTCAGCAGTATAATCTCTGATTTGTATTCTCTAACAGCCATCAATGTTTACTTCCTAACAATCTCCCTCAATTTATGCTTTAAGAAATAAAAAATAAATTTCACTTATGATGTCAGAAATCTAAGACAAATGCATCAGAATTTGTTTACCCTCTTTTAATTCAGATTCTTCTATAAGAGAAATCATCTTTCAGAAATTGATTCTGAAGTTTTTCTTCAGCAGTTTTCAACAAATCAACCAGCTTCTCCTTTAATTCCATCATCTGTTCAGAAGAATCATCAATCTGACATATAGCAGCCCTTAGAGCATAGATAGATGATCTGTTCATTCTTTCATCCATGACAATGCAACAAGCCTTCATACCATCAGGATTTAAGATTAGTGTAGGAATCCATAACACCATTTTGACCCTTGTATCTCCCTTTCGCATAGCTATTCTAGTTCTATCTTCAAGTACATATCTAGGCTCATAGTCTTCAGAGTTTATCATCATTAGTCTTTCATTCTTCTTCTTCTCAGCTATTACTCCTTCAAGAATCTTCACCCATCTAGAAGTAGCTTCATTTTCATCATTTAGAAGATATAGAACATGTTCAAGTTCTTTAGATGATTTTTGAATCAAATCTTCTTGAGTAATCTTCAAACCTCTCCCATCCTCCAAGAAATAAATGAGTTTCTCCTTAGCTTGAGCACCATCAAAGATATCCTTCACAATGTTAATAGAGAATAGTTTGTCCAAATGTTCTTGAGACAATTCTTCTTCAGGTTTATCTTTTAATGAAAAAGGATCTCTGAAGATATTTGCTTCACCCCTGTAGACCTTAGCATGTGAATCACCAATACCACCTTTGTCTTTTCCAAGCTTGGCATTGAGAGTCAGAGTTTGAGTCTTGGTCCACAGAAGATCAGATCTTTTCTTTCTTATCATAGATTGTTATTGTTCTTCTTCCTCATCATCAAAGCTTGATCCACCTGGAAGAAAAGTTGTTCCAGACATAGTGAGAGGATTCTTTGGCTTAGCTAGAGCTTTTTGTTGAATTCTAGAAGATGATCTTGTTTGAATTTCTGAGACTGGTTTTGATTGAGTAACTGGTGTGGGAGTTTCAACAGTTTTAATTTGAATGGGCTTTGATTTTGGCTTCTTTTGTTGTGCAGGTACCTTCTTCTGAATTGGACCTTTTCTCACATATATTCTCTTTTTTTGGACTTGAGCATTGTCAGTACCAGACTTCTTCAATTCAGCTTCCACAACAACTGGATCTAAGCTAGGATTTTCATCTTCAAATAGCTTCCTTGCCAGTTCTGCATCTCTTAAATTTTGTTCCTCAATTTTCTCAAGCTTCTCTTCTTCTTCAAGCCATTTTGCTAAAGCCAAATCAGCTTCTATCAGAGTTTGCTATTTATCAGAGATTAACTTTTTATCAGAGTTTCTTGCCATTAGAGTTTGAGTAGTTGTCAGAGATTGACCAGTCAGAGTTTGTTTTCCCTCCTTATGACTTCCATGATCTTCATCATCAAGTTTGTCAAGTTGTTGTTATGCAGCATCCTCCTTGCATTTGTCTAAAACCTTCTCCCTCTTTCTGACATCATTCCCTGACTTGACAATAAGAAGTTCAACTATTGTATGTAGTATCCCCTGCATAGAACTAACAGACTTAGAAAGAGTATCCACTTTAGCTTCCAAAGCATCTTATTTTGCTGAGATAGTTTTTATTTTTAGCTCCATAGAAATTTGTGAAGATTGAACAGAAGCAAAGGTTTTGGTGATTGAATCCTTGAGGTCACCAATGTCATTGCGAAGTCCCTTAGACAACACAGTAGTTGCTTTCAAAATTGACTTCATTTCAACAGAATTTATTTCCTTATCAGCCTTATCAATCATCTCATGAACATGTGGCCAAAAGATGACTTCATTGGAGTATTTCTAAGAACTATCCCAAACTTTTTGTTTGAGAGAATAGATCAAAACAACTTGAGAAGTTTCTGCCTGAGAAGTGAAATATCTCTTTACACATTCAGCATCAAGTGCAGCTTCAATTTCCCCTTTGAGCTCCTCTACCACCATATAATCAGTATAATCCATACCCAGTCTTTCATGTGCATCATGAGAGTTGATTGGCCACTTCTTTGTATTGTACCTTTGTGTGTAAGGGATTGACATATCTGTGACTTCTTCATCAACAAAAATAGGCTCATCAGAGTCTGTGTCCTCCCCATCAGAGTTGCAGCTTTCTCAGAGTTTAGCATAAGATCAGAGTTTACAATAGATAAACTCTGAGTACTTACAAAAGATATGGAACATCCTAAGGTACTCTTATTTTTTAAATTAATCTCATTACTTGTCACATCACACATATCATAACTTTTAAGAGTTAGATTAATCTCACTAGAAGTAGCTAACTTCTTTCTTAATTCTACCTCACCTTTTTCCAGATCCAGTGTCAGCCTCTCATTAATTCTATTTTTCACACATTTTACCTCAGACTCACTAGAAAGGCTCAACACACAATGTCCTACAGAAATAAGAGGTGGCTGAGAAAGGTTGATTGTAGTTACATGAGTAGGGGTACCCTTTTCAGGACTATTCATGATCATTCTAGCAGTTAAATTAGGAAAGGAAAAATCTGAACTTAAACTATCAAAGAATGCATATTCTGAAGAAAAGTCAGAGTTTATACCTTGAGTTGTGGATATGGATGTTGTCTCCATTGGCTGTGTAGAGATTGGTAGCACCATAAGAGAATCAGTGATTGCTATTAGAGCTTTATCAGATTTTGTCTGTCCAACATTAGAATCTTGGTCTACAATCATAAAAGGGATGATTGGTTCTTGTGGGACCTGAGTCATATCTTCAGTTGTTTCACCACTTTGAGGTGAAGGTTCTTGTGGGCTTGACTCTACCAAAGATTGGCCTTCAGCATCAGCAACAACAAGATCTTCTAGAATATGTAAATTGCATGCATCCAAACTTTGATTGGATGGTTCTTGTGTGGCTGGGGCCTTAACAACTTCTTCAACCCTTTGAGCTGAAGGTTCTTATGGGTTGTACCCCTGATCCAAATTGGCTTCAACTGCTGGAACTGTGGCTGCTGTTGAACTTTGATCAACAGGTTCTTGTGTGCCTGGCCATGTAAAGATTGTTATCTCACTTTGAGAGATAGGTTCTTGTGGATCCTGGCCAAAAGTGACAGACTTCCCCTTTCTTCTTAAAAAATGTTTTGAACTTGGAGAGGCAGATGATGTAGACTTCTTTTCTTCCATCTATTTCCTTACTTGTTCTGCCCACTCCCTAACTCTTTCATAAAATATCTCCTTGATAATTTGCTTAGGTGAGTTTGTAGGAGAATCAGAGATTGCTACAGAAACAGCTTCCTCAGGAGTGACATATGGCTCATCTTTCAAATAATTGTGTTGTCGCTCATGTTCAGCCTTGAGCCAAAGATCATTTAGATTCCCCAAATTTTTCCTGCAGACTGTCTTGTCAATAGTAACCCCCGTCTAATACATTCACGGTTATAATGGGCAACATTTGTCCACCAATCAGCTTTTGACTTAACATACCGAAGAATCATGTTCTCAATTGGAACTGGCAATCCAGGTTCCTTCCAAGGAATATTTGCCTTCCAGCAGCGCCATGCTTCAACAGAATTTGTCAAGACATCAGAGTTTGGCTCAGAGTTTAGAATGTCTTCAGAGTTTAACCCTTGAGATATCGGCTGGTCAGAGATTTGAACGTCAGAGTTTATTGCTGCATCAGAGTTTAGTCCTTCAGTGTTTGGAGTCTCAGAGTTTACAGCCTTGACTAATCTTCTCCTCTTCTTCTTCACCTCAGGTATTGGATTTACTATGAATGGCTTCATAAAAGGTGCAGGAGGTATCTCAGAAGCCTGTTCAATAGTCTTTCTCTTGGCAAAAATCAACCCTTCATCAGAATCAGAATCTTCATCAATTAATTTTCTCATTTTAGGAGAAGATTCTTTCACTGCCTTCCCTTTCCTTTTGCTGGTTCCCTGTTGAGAGGTTTTTTTTATAGCTACAGCTTTTTGGGAGAATGTAGAGGTTGGCAAAAGTGTTTGGGTGTCATTGTTTTAAGGGTGGCCTGGGTTTGAATTAGAGGGTACTAAACTCTGATCCATAGTCACAAAGAGAAAATCTCTTCCATACATGGTAGGCATTCTCTGATTTAAAAGAAGCCTGACCCATGTGGGATAAAAGAGAGGAGAAAGAGTACCTTTCTTAGCATCCTTCCTAGCTAGGTCCGGAAAAATTCTTTTATTCATACTAAAACTAGCTAAACTCTAATCATCCTCAAAATTTAAATTAGGTAACAAATAATTAAAAATTAACTGAATAAATCTAGCAAAATATACAATGTGAACATCATCATCAATTTTTCTAGCTAGCTGCCTAATAATTAAACAAGAAAAATTGAAATTGAGATTATAGGTCAGAAAATACCCAATCTGTTGTGCCAGTTGAGGGATTACATCAAAATTCGTGCACTTGCCTGTGAAGGCCCTTGTTATGCAATCAAAGAAGAAACTCCATTCTCTTCGAAGATTGGGTCTTATCAGGCTCCCCAACTTTGATAGGCTTCCTCCATAGCCTATAGAACTGAAAAAGTCTTTAATTTGATCATCTCCCACAATATCATCATCCTCAGCCACTTCCGGGAGATGAAGGGCTTGTCGACCAATAGCAGGTGTTATCATGTGCTTTCCATTGCAGTTGAATGTAATGATTGGTTCTTCATCATCACCTACATTGTTAAACTTGGCAGTCGACCATATCCTTATCAAGGATTGAGCAGAAAAGTTTAAAGGTTCCTGTAACGCATAGCCAATATAGTTGGTGGCTGCAAAGGTGTAGGTTTGGAAGTTTGTCCTTTTGATGCCACTGAAATAATGAAAATGTGCAGTTTAGAATAGTTAGGGTTTTTGAGAAACTAGGGAAGAAGAGCAAACAAAGAATAATTGATACAGATTAATAACTCAAAAATGATAATTAAAATTAATCTTTGCCTTTTTATTTGCATAACACCTGTAGTGAGACATGTGGTGAAAATTGATTTGAAGAGCAATTATTAATACAAGTCTTAAAATATGACAAGTGTTTGTATATCTGAGTAAGTATATAAACCGTCATTCGTGAGATACACGCGCCTTGTTTCAAATCCAATCTGAGAATGATAATTATGATGTCACAAAAATGAAATATGATGTCATAAATATGATATCAGAGTTTACCACTTAAACAGAGTTTAACAAGTCAGAGTTTATAAGAGTCAGAGTTTAGAATGAATTATCAGAGTTTACCACAGACTCTAACATAGTTTACCATAAACACTGATAACTTGTGATCAGAGATTAGATGCCGCATTGATCAGAGTTTACTTCATCTTCTATCAGAGTTTATCTCATACTTTGACATATACTCTGATTATCTGAAACTTGCCAAGTCAAGTTTATCTCATGAAAAGTGTTCGTGTGGATACCGTAGAGCGTAGATCGCGAGAGCGGGATACTTGGTGATTAAACAAGCTTTGGACCTCCATTAATCTTCCATTAATGAACTGTTAAAGCTTTTAAATGTATTTATTCTTTATCTCTGAATTAAATCTTTTGTTTTCGCATGGATCCTGCGGAGGGTTTCGCTATTTTGATTTATTTTTCGTGTTTATTCCACTGCGTTTGTGCCTCGAAACCCTTCAATGGCATCAGAGCTACTTGCAAAACGTTTTAATTCGGTTATGTGCTTAATAGTTTTCGATATGTAAGCATGTATGCGATCTATCACGATTTTGTATTGATATAATATGTATATATTTTATATATATTATGAATATATGATGTATAATCATGTGATGATTGTGTGTATTGATGTATGTATATGATACATGTTTGTTCTTATTTTGGGAATCGTATTCGATACGAATTCTGAAACGGCTGTCGTAGATTTTCTGAAATCTGTGTCCGTTGTTCGATTTTCGCAAACGATATGTGTTTTCTGACTGGAATCGGGTTACTGAGCAATACTGACAAATTCAGCTCTGCGTCTGTAAGCCATTAGATGATGTTACAGGCCCCAAAACGGTGATTTATTATTTTCTGAAAATTATTTAATTTTCTAAAATTTTGAGTATATGTATGTATATATTATGAATATATGATATTCATGTGATGTATAATCATGTGATGATTGTATGTATCATTGTGTATGTATATATGATATATTCTTGTTCTTGTTATGGGGATTGTATATGATACGATTTCCGAAATACCGTCAGATTTGGTGAAATCTGATTACCGAATTCGATTTTCGCAAACGATATGTATTTCTGACTGGAATCGGGCCAATGAACAAAACTGATAGCTATGCTATCATCGACAGGTCTGTAAGTTGTTTGACGTCGTTAAGGGCTTCTAAACACCGATTTATTGTCTTTAGAAATCTGTTTTTAATTTTCTGAAATTTCAAAATTTGTTATATATGATTATATGATATGTTTATATAATCTTAGATATATTATATGTGTTATGTGATAGCATGATGGATGGTTATGGCCTAAAGACCCATAGTATAGTGGTTTTGATTTATGGTTTTGGTTTCTAAATACGACTTGCATGTCGTTTTTTCATTGTAATTTAATTATCTCGAATGTAACTCGAGTTCTTCTTGTAATTTTATTAGAATAGTTTTATTTTTATTATTCAATGTAATTATCAATGAAGACTTCCAAGCAAGGAGGCGATCCAAAAGGGGATAATGGAGCAATGAAGAAAGAAGACATGTAATAGATAGTATTTTAAAACCACCATAGACTGACCTTGATATTTCCATTAGCTTGGAAAGATCACATAGGATGGGGCCATAACGAAACACGTTTAATTTACGCACATTACATATATGCATATGATTGCATGTGTTAGTATGTATGCGTAGATATAATCGAGATGCATGCTTAATATTGATTAATCATGTATGTATTAGATACGACACACATGCCATGTTTGCTTAAGAAAGATAAAATCTGCAACGATTCAAGATTTTAAAATTGAACAAACGATTATGAGATTCTTGTGTTTATGAACACGGTATTAAATATGAATTTTCTTTTTCTAATATAGGGAGATTTTGTCAAAAGCGGATTATTAGTTTAATTCGTAAGGAAGTTGGGTTTTAAGTGAGACCGCTTGTGACTTCTCCGACGACCTGGAAATCAATCCATTGATGAATATTGAAATGAATTATTTGATCAAGGAAAAATTGAGAATCTCTTTATGATGGGATCATGATCGTTAAAATAAATAATAAAAATCCTTAAATACATATTAAGTTAATCGGATGTCTTCCAATGTTTAATACTCGTCAAGATCTAGATTGAGAAGGAGTGGGCTTGCCAAAGCAATGTGCTTTTATCAATCATGGGAAGACGTGATAAGTAAGTGTACTTAGTTTGTTGAAACATTGGGTCTAACTTAACTAAATCATCACAATAGGATTGTGGGTTTAGAGGCATAGAGTTTGGTGAGATTTATTGGATAAATGTGTACAAATGGTTGTTCCACCAAACTTTCCAAGAGTTATATTTGATATAATCGACAAATGTTGTCTACCTAAATAGTCATGTTTTGAGTGTATTGGCCAACGCTATCTAAAAACATGGATGAAATATGGATCTTGGCTCACTAGAAAGATTTAAAGAAATATTTTCCGAATTAATAGTTAGGGCTATTAGTTTGATAAAAATAGTGGGAGGTATATGGTGATATACCATAATCACTTAAACATAATTAATATTAAATTTGCAATCTAGTTTATTTTATACACTTTAATATTATAGATATCAAATGATAAACACAAACAACTTCTCTATGTGATCAGTTCTTGAGAAGGACAAGTTAACGAGAATATATTTCCTTGATTGACATAGGAGCTTGAGGATAGTCCTCGGACACCATGATGTTAGTCAAATCTCTTTCCCTGCTCTTAAAGTTGAGAATGTAACATGTGCAAATCATAGTGCTTATTGGAAGCAAATTGATATTGCGACTGATGTTTCATGTCTCATGCTCGCAAATATGTGTGCTGAGCTTAAGAAGCAACACGAGCATATAGATGCTTATGAGACGATTGAGCACAAGATATATTTGAAAATAAAAGGGCACTATACACTTACAAGTAGGGAGAGTGAGACCCGGTTACACCACATGTTCTAAAGATTATAGGGTATAATGAGTACCTTTGATATTTTGGGTTTCCAGAATGGTCTGCAGACTTAGTTAGATTTGATCTTACAATCTCTGGACAAATATTATTCTTAGTTTGTTATGAACAATAAAATGAATAAGATTGGTAAAACACACATTGAGTTGCTAAGCATGTTGAGAACTGCTGAAAGTAATATGATAAATGCATGAACTACTACTATATTGATGGTAAACATAGGGAACGCAAAAGGGAAAGGAAAATGGAAAGACAAGGAGAAGATTTGATCTAGTTCTGTTGTCAAACCAAAGTCCAATCCCTAAAGTAGACTCTAAAGTCTGAATGAGGTGTTGATAAAGAAGACGATTGTCGCTTCTGTGGAAAATTGGGAGACTGGAAATTAAACTGTCATGCTTATTTGGAAGATCTGAAAAAGATGATCAATAAGGGTCAAGCTTTTGGTATCGGGTTGGAATTGGAGTAAAAGTAGTTGCTCTAGTTAAAGGAACTCGTTACTTAACTTTTAACCTATAAGGAAAATTTAGAACTTGATAATTGTTATAACGTGCTTGCAATTGGCAGAGACATTATTTTAGTTTCTTGTTTGGACAAGAAAGGCTTTTTCATTTTAATTAAATAACAATAGTTGTTTATTCTATTTTGATGATGAGGCTTATAATGTTGCACAACTAATTAACAATTTATATGTTCTAAAGTGACTCAAATCAAATATTACCTTTGGCACTGTTGTTGAGGCCATATTAATGAGAAACGCATTTCCAGAATACATAAGGATGCATTCATGGATAAGTTTGATTATGAATTATACAAAAGGATGCGAATCTTGGTTTATTTGGCAAAATGACTAAAGCTCCTTTTACCGGACATGGTGAAGGGATCATTGAACGGGTATGACTTATACATAGTGATGTATGTGGTCATATGTGTACGATGACAAAAGGTAGATTAACTTCATAAAACTTACTAATTATTTTAGTAGATACGGATATATGTATCTTTTGAAGAACTAATCTGAATCATTTAAAAAGTTCAAAGACTATAAAGATGAAGTAGAAAATATCAAAGAAAAGTTTTTTTGATAGGAGGGATCACACCTTGTTGGACATGGTGCGATCAATGTTGAGTCAAGGAATCTTCCAATTAGTTTCCGGGGTTGCACCCTGGAAATGGCTCCATATACACTTAATTGTGTTCCAACTAAAATGGTTCAAAAGACTTCCTACGAGATATGGACTAAGAAACGTCACAGAATGTCATTTATGAAAATTTAGGGATGTAAAGCGTTTGTGAAATGTCTAATCTCTGATAAGCTAGGACCAAAATCAGATAAATGTAATTTTGTCGGATACCCAACTGAAATAGGGGGTTATTCTTTCTATAATCCTTCCGAGAACAAAGTGTTTGTTGCTTGAACTACTATGTTCCTTGAGATGCTCTCTAAAAAAGACAGTGGGAGGATAATAGATCTCGATGAAGTTCGAGACCCACA
Organism: Oenanthe sinensis; assembly: GCA_028671895.1. Lineage (NCBI taxonomy): Eukaryota > Viridiplantae > Streptophyta > Magnoliopsida > Apiales > Apiaceae > Oenanthe > Oenanthe sinensis. The sequence continues at coordinate 29,243,374 of CM053806.1, forward strand.
TGATAACATTGAACCAATGGAGGAACCTAAGCAGTATGTACAAGAAAACAATACTGCTCAAGAAACACAGGTTGTTCGTAGGTCTGGTAGGATTCACCATGAGAACGAGAGATATTATGGATTTCTCTTGACTCAAGATGGTGATGTGATGCTTGTGGATGAAGATGAGCCTCTCACCTACCAAGACGCTATGAAAACTCCAGATTCTAGGAGATGGAACATTTATTTTCATGAAATAGTCAAAAAGAGTTTGACTTTATTCAGAATGAAGATGAAACTTGTGTTTACAAGAAGTTTAGTAAGAGCCATGTGGCATTCCTAGTATATATGTTGATGATATATTACTAATAGGGAATGACATTCCTTCTCTATAGACTGTGGAGACGTGGTTGAGAAATAATTTCTAAATGAAAGACTTAGGTGATGCGACCTATATATTAGGGATCATGATCTATAGAGATAGATCAAGGAGATTGATCGGCCTAAGTTAGAGTACATACATTGATAAAGTTTTACATCGATTTCGAATGCAAAGAGGCTAAATGGATATGTCCCAATGTCTCATGGGATAATGATCTCAAAATAAAATTTATCCTAAATCATTGGATGATAAGGACCGCATGAGTAAAGTTCCATATGCATTAGCAATTGGTTTTATAATGTATGCAATGATATGTACTCGTCCTGATGTCTCGTATGCTTTAAGCATGACGAGTAGATACCGGTCTAGTCCAGGTGAAGGTCACTGGACGACAGTCAAGAATATTCTTAAGTACTTGAAGAGGACTAAAGATTCATTCTTGTTATATAGAGGAGATCTGAAGCTAGTTATAAGAGGTTTCAGTGATGCTAGTTTCTAGACAGACAACGATGATTTAATGTTTCTGTCTGACTTTGTGTTTTATCTATTTTTATTGAGATGTTGTATGCTGGAATGGTTCACAGCAGAGACAGTTGTTGATTCTACAATAGAGCCTGAGTATATTGATGCTTGCGAAGCAGCTAAGGAGGTTGTTTGGGCAGGTACTTAGGAGATATCACCTAATTAATGAGATTAATGATCAGGGAGATATACATATATGTAAAGTGCATAATAATAATAATATTGCAGACTCACTGACTAAAGGCTTGGTCGCAGCAGAAGCACGAAAGTCACACTAGTTCCATGAGTATTGGATACTTGGGTAATTGGCTCTAGTGCAAGTGGGAGATTGTTAGTAATTGTGCTCTAGAGACAATACTTTTTTATATTTTAAGAAAAATATTTATTATTAAGGATTATGTTTTATTGATTATTATTTATTGATTATATTTTATTTACTACGTAATAAATTGAAAGCATAATAAATGTCCTTGGAATTTTGATACGTATTATATATCTTTAAGTATGTGACTTAAAAATGAGATTATATGAATAGTATCTTATTCCTAAAATTTCCTAGTCGAGTATTATTATTTAAGGACAATAATAATGCACAGAGACTAGTATGTTTCTTGACAGATGACCACATCTCATTGCTCATAGGTATGGTGATACTAAAGTCAAGAACATAAGTGCATGTATCAATGCATGGCACTGGAATGACCCGCCGTGAGATTCTACATGTTAAATAAGTGTCATAAGTAATTCTCACTGTGATAATGGTGTAATGATCCTTAGACCTGAAATCATTATATTTCTATACGAGAATTAATATACTTTGATTACATTAAAAGTTACCTTTGACCGGGTGATGATAAAAGTGGACATTGGGTATATTATGAATCGTATGAGAAATATGAATGATCTAGATGAGATTTAATCCTCCTAATTTTAGGAGTGATATTATTGGCCTCTTGTTTGAGTGAGACTATGAAATGCACAACCGTGCTCAAATGTTGATTTGATTTTAATAGTCTACTCATTGATTAAGAAAATAAAGATTAAATTATGAAGAGGATGACACTAGACATGCCTTGAGTTTAATCTATAATATCAAGATTAAATGGATTATATTACATGGAACATTATTCACGAAAGGCTTAATTGAATCACCGATTTATTATTATTACTTGGGTAACGATGTATTACTAGATGCCGCTCATTGTTTACAATTTTAATTAGATATTAAAATTGTTGCCTACGTAATAATAACCTACAAGGTCACACATAAAGAATGCTTGAAGGAGAAATAATTTAAATTGTGAATTTAAATTAAATAAGTAATTTATTTTATTTATGATATTAATTAAGTATGTCTTAATTAATTATATAAATAGAATAAATGAATTATTTAAACTAATTCCAAAATTAATAATTAATTAATTAAGTGAGACTTAATTAAATAATTTAGAATTTTGGATTAGTATTAATTATAATTGGATTATAATTAGAAAACTTATTCCTATCTCTATATAATCTCTTTATGGGCTGATTTAATTTAGAGACAGATTTTTACTAAAACCCTAGCTGTTTTGAGAAAAGAGGAAGATAGAGAGAGAGAAGTAGTTTTCGGGTGCTAGTACACATCAATCCTTCATGAAAAGTGTTCGTGTGGATACCGTAGAGCGTAGATCGCGAGAGCGGGATACTTGGTGATTAAACAAGCTTTGGGCCTCCATTAATCTTCCATTAATGAACTGTTAAAGCTTCTAAAGGTATTTATTCTTTATCTCTGAATTAAATCTTTTGTTTTCGCATGGATCCTGCGGAGGGTTTCACTATTTTGATTTATTTTTCATGTTTATTCCACTGCGTTTGTGCCTCGAAACCCTTCAGTTTGGGCTACTTGCAGTCAAATAAAGTAGAGAACCAATCATTCCTCTATATGTTGTAATGTCAACAGGTTCTCCAGTGTCTTGATCAAGCTTTGTTGCAGTAGCCATAGGTGTGTAGCAGATGCAGAGTCTTGTATTTGAAATTTTGTGAGTAGATTCTTTGTATATTTAGTGATTAATGAAAATGCCTTCATCAGTCTGTTTTACTTGTAAACCTAAAAAATAACTTAATTCTCCCATCATGCTCATTTGATACCTGGACTGCATTAACATTAAAAAAAATTCACAGAGTTTTTCATTAGTGGAACCAAATATTATATCATCAACATATATCTGTACCAATAATAGATCCTTACCTTGAGTTCTATAAAACAAGGTTTTATCAATTATACCTCTAGTGAAACCACTTTCAAGTAAAAATAGAGCTAAAGTTTCATACCAGGCCCTTGGTGCTTGCTTTAGACCATATAAAGCTTTATCCAGTCTGTAGACATGATTTAGATATTTTGGATTGACAAAGCGAAGTGGTCGTTCAACATAAACTTCTTCTTCAAGTTCACCATTTAAAAATGCACTTTTAACATCCATTTGGTAGACCTTGAATTTCTTATGTGCAGTATAAGTAAGAAAAATTCTGATTACTTCAAGTCTGGCTACTGGTGCATAGGTTTCATCATAATCTATGCCTTCATGTTGAGAATAACCTTTGGCTACCAGTCTTCCCTTATTTCTTATAATGATTCCATCATAATCTATCTTATTCCTGAATACCCATTTTGTACCAACAATAGATCTGTTCTTTGGCCTAGGTACTAGGGCCCATACTTTATTATTTTCAAACTCATTCAATTCTTCCTGCATTGCAGTAACCCAATCTGCATCCTTCAAAGCATCATCAACTTTCTTTGGTTCTGTTTGTGACAGAAAACTATGAAATAGACATTCATTCTGTGTAGCTTTTCTTGTCTTTACACCACTTTCCAGATCACCAATAATTAATTCAGGTGTGTGATCTTTTGTCCACTTTCTTGGATGTGGAGGATTTCTTGAACTGGATGATCCCCCATGATTTGATGTCTCATAGAAAGATTCTTCTGTAAATGTTGATCCTCCTCCTGAATATGTGATTCTATTAGTGTTTGATGTTTAAGAGTTTATATACTCAGAGTTTGAATTATTAGAGATTGAGGTATTAGTGTTTGTAGTCTCAGAGTTTGATGGAGCAGAGTTTAGAGGTTCAGAGTTTGGGTTTGTCAGAGTTTGGGTTTGTCAGAGTTTGGTCAGACTCTGATATTTCAATTACTGTGTTTTGATTTCCAATGTCAGTATCTGATTGATGTTGCTCCCCCTCAACATGTGCAGAATCTTCAATTTCTATTTCAAACATTTCTGAATTAGATATTTCATCATCAGATATTGGTTGACCAGAGTTTATTTCATCAGAGTCTGGTTCACCAAAGTTTGACTCATCAGAGTTTGATTCACCAGAGTTTATTTTCTGCAGTTCATTCTCAAATTTCAGAGTTTCCTGTGCATCCTTATCATGTAATCCAGCTATTTTCCCTTCATCAAAAGAGACATTGATTGATTCCATTACTGTCCTTTTCCTTAGATTGAATACTTTCAATGCCCTTGAAGATGTTTTAGAAGTTGTTGCATATCCAACAAAAATTCTTTCATCTGCTTTAAGTTCAAATTTCTTTAATTCTCAGGATGTGTTTTGAGAATAAAACACTTGCTTCCAAAGATATAGAAGTACTTAACATTTTTCTTTCTTCCATTCAAAGTTTCATATGGAGTCATTCCATATTTGTTAATTAAGGAACAATTTTGTGTAATGCATGTAGTGTTTACAGCTTCTGCCCAAAAGTAAGTAGGTAGCTTTGCCCCTTTTAGCATTGTTCTGGCAGCTTCTATAAGTGTTCTGTTCTTTCTTTCAACTACACCATTTTGTTGAGGTGTACCAAGTGATGAAAATTGTTGAGTAATACCTTTTGTTGTTCAGAATTCTTCCATTGCAGAATTTTTAAACTCTGTTCCATTGTCACTTCTTAGATTCTTCACCTTGTGAGTTGATCAATTCTCAATCATTGCAATATGTTCAAAAATTATTTCTACAGTCTCATCCTTTTTATGTAAAAAGTATACCCAAGTAAATCTAGTAAAATCATCAACTATTACAAGATTGTATTTCTTCTTTCCAATGGACATAATGTTGACAGGACCAAATAAATCAAGATGCAACAGGTGAAAAGGTTGATCAATTGAATTTTCAACTTTGCTCTTGAATGATGTCTTCTTTTGTTTGGCCTTTTGACATGAATCACAGAGTCCATCAGGATGAAATTGAACTTTTGGAAGACCTCTAACTAGGTTCTTTTTCACTAATTCATTTATATTTCCAAAATTCAAGTAACACAGCTTTTTGTGTCGATTCCATCTTTCCAAGGATGATGCATTTCCAAGTAGACAAGTTAAAGAACCATCAGAATTAATATCCAATCTTTCTTCAAATAAATTGTTATATATGTGACCAATAAGAACTATTTTCCCATTCTTCTTGTATTTCACTTCACAATGAGTTCCATGAAATTCCATAAAATAATACTTGTCTGTCATTTGACTCACACTTGATAGATTATGTTTAAGTCCTTCAACCAGAGCTACATTATCAATGATGACATTTCCAATCACAATTTTGCCATATCCCAGTGTCCTTCCTATGTTACCATCTCCATAAGATACTGTTGGACCATCCTTCTCCTCAAACTCTGAAAACAAGGATTTATTTCCAGTCATATCTGCAGAACATCCACTATCAATCACTAGGATGTTTTTCCCGTTTCCCTGCAATCAGAAAATGCAATCTAATTAGTAGGTTTGGGGACCCAAATTAATTTGGGTCCTTTCTTTGAAAACTTGTTAACTTTTACAGCAGAAGTACTTTTATCAGAGTTAGTGTTAACAAGGTTTACAGAAACAGAGTTTGTATTTCCAGAGTTTGTATTGTCAAAGTTTACACTCATTTTATCAGACTTTATCATATATATTTGCTTGACAATTTATTTTGGAGAAATATTTATTTGAGGCTGAGGTTTATAAAAACTGTAGTACAAATTATGATATTCTCTTCAAGTATAAATTGAATGACTCACACTACCACAATGAAAACAGGGATTATATCTTAATTGTTTTCTAGCCTTAACACTGCATTTTACATATTCTTTCATTTTCTTTTGTTTGCAGTCTATAGCAAAGTGATTTGAATTACCACAAGTAAAATATGTTTTCCTAGGAGCATTAGGAATATTCATGTAGTTATTCTCCTTGGTAATTCCTAATTTTCCATTCATGTTTCTTTTAGGTTTAGCTTTATTAATGACTTCTTTCAACTTTTACTTAAGTTGCTTCTGTGAAAGTAATCCTATATTTATCTGTTTAGGTTCTAACACACTATTATTTTTAGAGCTTTCAGTAGAATTTTCCTTATTATCACTAGCTCTAAAAAATTTCACAGGTTTATTTAATATTTCTTTTATGTATGATTTAGTGTGAGTTTCATATTCATAGCCTAAAGCAGCAGTCCAATTCTTATTAGTCAGTATTTGTTGAACTTTCTTTCCAGAGTTTGTGCAAACTCTAAAAGATTCTTTTTCTTTTGCTATTTCAGATTTTAGGTATTCAACTTGAATTTGTAACTGAGTTTGCATGTGAATAGCATTATCAAAGTCCTTCTTAATTTTTAACATATCAGAGTTTTAAGATTTAAGCAAGTTATTCCTAGCAGTCATAGTTTGTATTTCAGATTTTAATATTTCATTTTCCAAAGTCTATGACTTAAAACTGACATGCAAAGATCTAAGAAAAGACTTTAATTCACAGATATTATCAGTTTAAAAATTAAAGACAAAGTCTGGTACCTTATCAGAGTTTGTAGAGTCAGTGTTTGCTAAGAGTGCATAATTTGTTTCTAGTTCAGAATTTGAGGAATCCATCCAGTCTTTTTTTGAAGTGATTAAAGCTTTTCCCGATTCATTACTTCTGCATTCAGTAGCAAAGTTTCCCATCTTGTTACACTTATAACACTTAATATTTGACTTATTAACAGTCTTTGATCTCCCATCTCTATCTTCTCTTTTCTTGAACATGTCTTTCTTTTCTGACTCACCATGCTTCTTCTAAAAATTTGCTTTCTTCTTATACTTCCTGTATTTCATCTTTTTAAAACCTTAACTATCATAGCAACCATCTCCATCATATCAAAATCTGTGGAGTCATCAAATTTTGCTTCAGAGTTTGTTTCAAACTCCGATTCACTGTCTTCTTGGATTATTACTTCTTTCCCTTTCCTTGTTGAAGCCTTAAGCACCTTTTCTTTTAGTTCTACAATTTTGTCTTCAACATTCAAAGAAATAGATCTTGCCTTGCTGCTCTTTCTGTTTCTTCTTTGTTGTAACTCCAGATCATGAGTTTTCAATTTGCCATAGACTTCATCTAGTGACATCTCATCTAAATCATCCTTGTCTCTAATTAAAGATGTCTGCAGATCCCATTCTTCTGGAAGAGCCCTTAGAAATTTAGTATTAGAGTCTTCATTATCATATACTTTGTCTACCAAGGCTAAGTTGTTCAACAAGGTTAAGAATCTGTCATAAATATCTGAGAGATTCATTGTGCTTAGCTTCAAAATATTCATATTCTTGTATGAGCACAGATCTCCTATTTTTCTTGATTTCTCTGGTTCCTTGACATTGAACCTCTAGAGCTTCTCAAATCTCCTTTGCAGTTTTGCATGCTATTACCCTGTTGGACATTACAGAATCAAGAATATTGTGTAATATATTTCTTACCTTAGCATCTTTGAGGACTTCTTGTTTTTCCTCATTAGTCCATTCTTTTTTATCTTTAAGAGTATAGTATTCAGGAATTTGTCTTCCTTCCATAATAGTTGCATGTACCAGTTTTGTTGGTAGATACTGTCATTCATTGATCATGTCTAAATAATCAAGGTCTGTTGCTTCTAGGAACATCAACATCTTCACCCTCCATATGGGGTATTCAGCTTTCTTCAAGATAGGAATTCTTATGCTCTCATACTTGTTTCCAGACGATTTATGATCTAACAATTGATTTTAAACTGCCTGCTCTGATACCAATTGTTTCCCAAATGAATAAGTTGTTACAGAAGGGGGGTTGAATGTAATAGCACCAGTAAATCGATTAAGAACACAAGTATGTGAAAGGTGAATATTGTTCTATGTTAATAATAATGAATTGGTTATAAAACTCTCTCAAGAAGTTCTTTGTTCTCAAGATCTGCTAGGTTATGAATAATATGATTTGTAAAGATTACTTTAACGTTAACCTATGTCTGTGTTTATATAGACACAGTTATAATTCAATTACAAATCGGATTAGAAATAGAACAACTTTACATAAGGAAATAGACTTGCATTCAGATTCTTTCATACTATTCTATTCAGACTCTAATTCGAATTGCTTCCTGACAAACGCTGATAATAAACTCTGTCGGTTGTTATTCTCTGATAGAGCATTCTCTGTTAGAGTAAACTTTGATTGAGTATTCTCTGATAGAGTAAACTCTACCCGACAGCTCCTTAAACTCTGATAACGTCAGCAGTGTAATCTCTGATATGTATTCTCTGATAGCCATCAGTGTTTGCTTCCTAACAATGTAAATACGAAGAAAGTATAAAAATATATTTTAGATCTTTTATTTCATTAAATATTAACTTGAGTGTTGATAAATATTTTTTTATCATCGATAGTAACAAGAAAATTGGTATAAGATTCGACCTCCAAGACTAGTTAACTAATCGCCACAAAAATTATGCAAATCTAATTCTTTTCTTCATCAATTAATTCTTTTTCCTTCTCACAGATTCACTTTCGTCTTCTTTTCTCTAATCTAATCACGACAATTCTTATTTTTCCATCAATAATCATCCTTCTTTTATGAGGATTGTTGCATTACCCATTTTTTTGGATTTTTGTTTGTCCTCCTTTTGGAGCGGGGGATCTGAAAAACCCGAATCGAGACTGGGTCGGTGGTGTAAATCGCAAAAATTCACCTTTTTGAAGATTGTTCATATTATGAGGGCATGAGTTCCTCCAATTTCAGTTGCTGCAACTGAAAGTTTTGAACATTAGACTACAACTGAAATTAATTGTGTGAAGGTCAATTGTGATGCTGCTGATTTCTGGAATGGTGTATGTTAAATTTCTCGGGAAGCCATTGTAATCTTATTTAGTTCAAAGAATATTTTTTTTATGTATGTTAAGCGATATGAAAATAAAATCGCTATCTATTTAGCTCGTTTATTTATTTCTCAACCAAGTTGTAATGCTAGTTTGGGGGTTTGTATATCTGTATCCGGTCTTTTCATTGAAACTCATCATATTTTGGTCTAACAAAAACAAACTTGTGTTGGGTCACCGTACATGACAACCTGCACAACAGCACAAATGCATCATCATATAATAATATAATAATAATTAATAATAGGGAAAATTAAATAATAGGTCCCTGTATTATTCGTATTTTATTGTCTAGATCCTTAAATAAAAGATTTTGTATTTCAGATCCCTCAACTATTTTATTTTCTAGTTCAAATCTCTTCGTTAAAAAGATTCTAACGGACGTTAGAATCTTGATGACGCGTCACTGATGTGACTTAAAAATTTCTGGTTTAGATCCCTGAATTTTTTTATTTCATGGTTTAGGTCCTTAAACATAATTTTTTTTAAAATAATTGAATATTTTTAAATTTAAACGATAATCATGTTTATTTTTAAAATGTTATTTTTAAAATAAATGATAAATATAAAAAAAATTATATTAAGATTTTTATGTTTAAAATAAAAAAATATTCAATTATTTTAAAAAATTTATTGTATGAAGTTTTTCGGTTTGGCATGACTAGGGCTGTAAATTGATTCAGACTATTCTTCAACCTGGTTCATATCCGGCTCGAACATATGATACACATATTAGATTTGTTTTATTCTTAGATTTAATGGTTATTTATATAGTTCAAATAAAAAATAATATTTAATGTTAGTAGATTATATTTTACTCGTATTCGATGGAACACAATATAAACACGATAAAAGTAAAATAATCCGATACATGAGTAAAGGGATATCCGCAAAATCTCAAAACTAGAGCTACACCCAAAAAAGCTTACCCTGGTACATTTTGACATGCTAATTATAATTGGCATTAAAAGTGGCTTGAGAACGGTAAATTTAGATATTTAGAGTTGTGTATGGTTTAAAATTTTTATTTTTAAAATAAACTATAAACATAAAAAAATTTATGTTTAAAATTTATAAATATTCAATTATTTTTAAAATTTTTATGTTTAAGGACCTAAACCAGGAAATGAAAAAATTGAGGAACCTAGGCCAAAATTTTTTATGTCATATCAGTGACATGTCATCAATATTCTAACGTCCGTTAGAATCATTTTGACGGAGGGATTTGAACCAGAAATAAAATAGTTGAGGGATCTGAAATACGAAATCTTTTGTTTAGAAACATAGACAATAAAATACGAATAATTCAGGGACCTAATATTTAATTTTTCATTAATAATATAATAGAGAAATCAACTTGAGTTTTTCTACCAAACTCCCTTAAAATATCTCCTTGTGAGATCATGACTGATTGTGCTTGTCCTTCGTGCGTCACCACGTATTAATAATTAATAAAATAAGGTTAAAGGTAAATATTAACATTCTTTGAAATTATTTTTTCATTTTAATTTATTATAATAAGCCTAATTTTAAATAACTATATTTATTATTAAAAATTTACAATATTATATCAAATGCTAAATAATAATTACACTTGAATACCAATGGTATTTTGTAATCAAATAATTTTAATTTTAACAACTTTTAGTTAATTTTTTCAATTTTCGTTTAAAGTCCATAAATTTGCATATTATTTCTAATAAATTTATAATGTGAAAAAATGTATTATCTGATTGCAAATTTGAAACTAATTAAGTATTTGCAGTAACTTTTTTATTTGATTTCTAATTCTTAAAATACATTAGACTTATTATTACACATATTTTATATTCCTTCTGTTTCATAATAAATGCCTTAATTTTTTTACTTATTTTCATCCAAATAAAAAATATATTTATAAATATTATTTTCTTCAGTTTTCTATTCATATATAAAGTTTTTTTATTTATATAAAAATAAGATATTCAAACTTTAATATAAAACGAAAAAGTTGAGAAAATAATATTTTAAAATATATTTTTCATTTGTTTTGAAACATATAAAAATTGTAATAAACAGGAAGTTTAGGTTCTGTTTGGGCTTACTGTTCAAAATTATTGTGTTGTGAGAAAAAATATTGATAAAAAAATGTTTTTAGAAAAATTAGATGATTGTTTGATAATTTTCTTGATTTATATATATTTTGAGATATAATATAAAAATATAATATTTTTGAAAATATTTCATGTTAAAATTTATAATTATTTTCTCCAAAATATGAAAAGTTGAGTCATGCTTTTTCAAAGCAGTTTTACATTTTAACAAATATACCTGTTTTTGAAAAAAAAATTGCTATTGCCACATCTATAATGAGACGACCAAACAATAACGGACTCTTGATTAGACCTGGCAATTCGTGTCGTGTCGTGTACTTCGTGTCGTGTACTTTCGTGTTTCGTGTACTTACGGGTTAGACACGAAAACGACACGAAATCAAGTCGTGTCTAAAAAATCAAATACGAACACGAAACGAAACGACACGAGATTATTCGTGTACATTTCATGTACACGAAACGACACGACACAAACCAGAAAAAATACACGAAAAGTATACGAAATTTAATGAAAAATATATTTTATCTTTAAAGAATTATTAACTATATATAAATTGTATATTATATTTTAAAATATGTTATATAAAATTATAAATATTTTTTTAAATATCTATTTATGTCGTGTACTCGTGTCGTGTCGTGTACCCAAAGATAAACCCAAACACGACACTAAATCAGGGTCGTGTTTTATTCTTGTCGTGTACTCAAAATGTCAACCCAAACACTAAATTTTCGTGTCGGTTTATCGTTCTCCAAAATTGCCAGGTGATACCGGACGGAGGGATGTGATTCTTATTCTCTATTTAAATATATATATCGTATAAAGTTTAAAAGTATGTACAAGCGCTACTGCTGGCTGTTAGTTTGAGTGAGAGGGAGAGTGTGTGTGAAAATGGCGTTGCAAAATTACATGAATAGTGTTGTGCCCTTTATTGTAATGATGATAGTAGAGACAGGGGAAGTTGCAATGATAACTTTGGGCAAATCAGCCATGAATAATGGAATGAGCAGTCTTGTTTATGTTGTTTATTACAATTCCCTTGGCACCCTTGTTCTTTTTCCCTTCTTTATATTCCACTCCTTCAGGTTTCTTTTCTCTCCTTTATTACTTACATAATTCTGTATGTATTTGTTTACTTACCTTTTGGAGATCTTTCTTGAATTTTCTGTATGTATTTTTCAGAACTAACAGGCCTCCTCTCACTCTCAATCTTGTGTTAAGATTCTTTCTCCTTGGTCTGATTGGGTACAAATTTCTGCAAATTCATTTCAATGTACACAGCTACAATAAATGATGAGTTAATTATTAAAATGGTCACTGAAGTCACGGTCATGTATCAAAAGACTTCACTCTGGTTATCGATGATTTCACTTGGGTGACTTAACTGGCCTGACATTTTTCATTACATAAGTCACCGAAGTGAGGCCCTGATGACTAGGGTGAAACTTTTGATATATGATTTTGACTTCAGTGACCATTTTAATAATTAACACGATATATTATGTTTTACTTTTGTTGTTAAAGATAAAGATATCATGTTTTACTTTTGTTGTTAAAGATAAAGAAGAAACTTTTGGGTGGCAGGATATGTTTTCTGCAAATATTTGCATATGCAGGTATCAATTACAGCTCCCCTACTCTAGCTACTGCCATGGGTAATTTGATACCAGGTTTGACTTTCTTGCTGGCTGTCACTTTCAGGTTAGATCACTACGCTATTTGTATACAGTATATTTTTTCACTGACAGTAACATAGTTTAGGGTCCAAGATTAAATTCATTTGTCTTGTTTGTGGTTGGCTTTTGTCAATATGCATTCACATAAGTACTAGTGCTCTATTTGATATATTGATTGCTAGTTATACACTTATAACTTCAGTCATAATTTCTCGGGTTGGGCTCAATTTGAGGTTGAGCCAGAATTGACAACATAAAACTGAAAATTGGGTCAATTTCGGGTTGAAAGTCACCCGAAATCATATAATATTAATATATCAAATATAATATATTATTTATATATATAATAAATTCTATCTAAATTAATATACTCCCTCTGTTTCATTTTAATTGACTTGTTTGACTTTTACACACATATTAAGGATAATTAAATTTTATCTTTACTCTAACTATAATACCCTAATAATTGCATTAATGTATTAGGTGTAAAGAAGAAATTCATGCATTAAATAATACAAAAAGTAGATTACCAATGTATAATTAACAGGGGTATAGATGAAATTTAAATTTATATTAAAAGAAAGAAGACAAGTTTTTGGGACAAACTAATATAGTAACCAAGACAGATAAATTGAGACGGAGACGGAGGGAGTATAATTTATGTAAATATTATTTAAATTAATATAAATAATTAACATGAGAAATATATATTAATTAATTATATTTTTCTATATATTTATTAATATTGTATTATTTCGGGGTGGTGTCGGGTTACCCATGTATAATTCGCGTCGGTTATTTGAACCCATTAAAGTTTCGAGTTAGATTGAATTTATGGCTCGGGTATGTTGACCTGACCGGCCAATCCCATACACGAAATTACCACCCCAATTAGTTGGTAACAAAATGTCAGCAGTAAAGAATCACTTTTGGACATGCAGTAAAATTACAGAAATACTCACGAAGAACTATTGATTGTATGTCTGGTTGATATCAGTTGTTAAACAATTCTCTACCGAAGCACTATAACGTATCTCATCTGACCAAGTGTGCCTCATAGTTATGTTGAACTCTAACTACAGCTTTATAGGCTTGGACCGAAGTTTTAGTTTTGGGCAATATCATAATTAGAATCGGTACATCCTATAGTCTTTTGTCACATTTTTATGTTTGACATTTGCCTGACTGTGGTCGGATATTTCTTGGAACAAATTTTAGGATGGAGAAATTAGATATAAGAAGAATAAGCAGTCAAGCAAAAGTCTTGGGGACAATAATAGCAATATCGGGAGCATTTGTGATGACGCTATATAAAGGCCGGTTGATACAGCTGTTTTCATCTGCTTCTAATTTACCTCACACTCAGCTTGTGTCGCAACAATCAAATTGGATTCTTGGTGGCATATTTCTTGCAATCACTTGCATTTGTTCTTCAATGTGGAACATTCTTCAGGTTTAGTTCTGCGATTAAGAATAATATCTGTTAGCTTGATTTTGTGCAGTTACACCTTGGTTTAAAATTGGAAAAATTTTACATTACACTAACTTGATTCAAGTAAATACAGACAGCAACTGTTAAGGCATACCCCGACGAACAAACAATAGTTTTTTTCTTTTGCCTCTTCGGAAGCATCCAGAGTGCAATATATTCCCTCCTTGTCGAAAGAAATCCTGAAGCTTGGGCACTACGTCTGGATATAAGCATGATAGCCATTATATTTGCAGTATGTACAATATAATTATGAATTCTTGTATCTTTATTTGCTCTGCAGCATTAGATTTTCCGACTTAAATGTTTGTAGGACGTTTCTATCATTAACTCTGAACTATATACCTCCACTGTAGGCAGTATTTGGGAGTGTATTTCGGACAACTGTTTTCACATGGTGTCTACGCAAGAAGGGTCCAGTGTATGTATCAATGTTCAAGCCTCTGGGAATGGTCATTGCAGTGATTCTTGGCACATTTTTCCTAGGTGATGCACTTTATTTAGGCAGGTACGTATGCAGTATATTATTATAGTCATGCTTGTGAATATTAGTTTAATTTACATTCCACTGGAGGAAGTTTAGAAGATGCAATCGATTAATGGTTGTGTTTTTAAAAATGCAAGCTGGTGGTTGTACTTGGGAAACATATTTCAAAATTGTAGCTGTCGTCAATTTGTTTTAGTATCGTTAATTGTTATTCATCTCTTTGAACACCGTTAAATGGTGGTTGTTTTATAAAAGAGAAGTATTTTTTTTGGAGAAGGTGATAAGTAGTTAATTGTATTGAAAAATTGATGTTGGCCATCATTTTGAAAAACGATTTGTAGGTACAGCCACCATCTTATTTAGAAACACAGCCATCAGTCGACTGCACCTTGCAAAGTTCAGCAACTAAAACATAATAAAATAAACTCAGAATATTAAAGATGTTCTATGTCCTATGCTCAAACATGCTACACCTGCCACTAGCATGCTATACGGAAAAATCTGTATAATCTGGTATCTGGTTAAGTTTGATTTGGTGTATATGCAGCATTATTGGGGGAAGTACAATTGCTGTAGGATTTTACACGGTGATGTGGGGACAAGCCAAAGAAAAATACATGGAGGTGGACGATTTCTGTGCTTTGGAATCAACTACGAACCCTCTTTTGCAAAAATGACTTGCTGAGATTTTTTTTAAGATATCCATTTTCATTGACTAGTTAATTGATATGCTTGGGTATGCCCAAAAAATGCCAAACTTGGCGTTTTAATAGCCTTTAATACTGCTTTCAATATTTGAAAGAGAATGGGAGATAAGAGATGTGGTTTTGATTCCTGAGATTGATTGGAAAACACTAGGAGCTATATAGATCTCCATGCTGACTGCTGCAAATAATTTCACAGTTACGTTTCAATTGTACTATTCAAGTATGTCCAGCACTCAGCAAACAACTTCAGCTTGATTTTAATTTACTGGTTGCTCAGTAAATAGAATTATGAGACTTAATGGTGGTTTTGCCGATCCAGCCAAGTTTTCAGTCAGAGGTTATGATACTACTTTTCTTCGAAACCTTGTTAAAGGCATTGTACTTGTTCGAAAACCTTGTGAGAGGGTATGCGACTCTACTGTGCTGGCAAATGATTTCCCTCCTGCCAATATAAACATATCAAATTAATATCAGGTACATCAAAAGCATAATAATTGAAGTATATTAATGAAGAGGGACAGGTGAAATGAAGCACTGTGATTGGGGTTCGCAAAGGAGTTAAATATTTTGGTGCCTTGTAGGAGTTTCTCACAATTCTGCACCTGTAAGTTTTCCTTAGGGCATCAATGCCCTTGTGAACAAAACTTGAGTTCAGGTCATTTAAGTAATAAAAATCGAATGTTTAATTACAGTATTGATTTCAGTTGACCTTTCAAACTGCCGCTGAATTAATGGGCAGGTAAAAGACAACCTCGGGCAGATTTCTCTTTTTGCTCCTCGGCCTATGGGCTAGCAGTATTGGGGTTATTTAGATTATGCCGACCTAAAGGAATCTATTTGGATTATGCTGACCCAAAAGCTATTCTGCAGGTTGCAACTTTGTGCAATGTGTCAGTAGCAACTTTTGGAATTCCATTATGTTAAATCTTTATTTTGGTTTGGTTCATTTACCAATCGAATCCAAGCTTGAACATATAAATATATTCGATTAGATAAACGAGCCAAGCCAAGATTTATACCTGTTTGACTTGTGTACTTTTAAATCAACTCGGCTAAGATAAAACATGATTAGGTTGAATAAGCATTAGACGAAGGTAATGATGAACTTCCAAAGAAGAATTGTCAGTGAGGGAGGGCCGAGTTCAACACACACCAGCTCTAAATTTTATTGAGATGGCTCTGGACACTGTGCGAATGTGTTGTGCTCAAAATCTCACATGAACAAATTTGGGCTCATAGGTTGTTTGAGGTCCATCCACTAAGTAATTAGCCCTTTAGAGAGGTTCCATGACAGGTTAACAAGAATTATAAAGGTTCCATTATACTAAAGTGAACCCTGGATCCTGCAAAGACGAGGAACCACCAGGGGAGAAAGGTCTATTAATGCATAGGTTCCACTGTCCAAAGAGTTTCCACTATATTAAGGCTGAAACCTATTTTGGAGAGGTTCCAAGAGGTCAATGAACCTAGAAATTCACCTTGGAGATCTTAGCATGCTCTAGTTTCCAGAAAATAGGTTTCGAGTTCTATTGGACATGTTCCATAAAATAACTTCCAGGTAGGGGTGTAAATTGATCCGGACTATCTGGTATCTCGGCTTATATTCGGCTTTAAAATATGATATATGTCTCATATCCGTTTTATAAACGATCCAAATCTGGCGAAAAAATTAAACTCGGATATGAGCACTTATATACCCGCTCAGATTAGGTCTCATATTATTTTTTATAAAATGATCCAACCTGAATACTGAAAATTGATCCATGGATCGTATTCTATTCGAACTCATGTATAGATAATATTTTTAACCCATTACATTTGTAGGTAAATAGTCATCCTTTTATAAATTTTTAATATCTAACTTAAGTTTAAATTTTCACAAAATATAATTTATTTATCATGACCATGCATTATATATATAAGTTTTAATTCGTAATTATTATATATTTATAGTATCATGTTTATTTTAGATTAAATGATAATTATTTGAAGTTGAAAAAATGATACTTAACGTTAGTGGATCATATTCGGTGGATCATAAACTACCCGGGTAGGAAATAAAAAATACGGTACTGACTCATATTCGATTTGGATTCGGACTTCAAATACCCGGTATCGGTTTATATTCGAATAAAATGATCCCAAACCCAAATATGGATAGACTAAAAATAAAACGATCTGATACTTGAGCAGAGGGGTGTCCGGTTTCACCAAGATCATTTTATAGCCCTAGTTCCGGGCAGCAGGTTCTGGATAGTAGCTTCCGGACAGAAAAGCGGAATAAGAGTTTGAGATGGATTCTTCCTCCGAAACTTTATGAGCACGTCTTATCACTTCAGAGGCAGCCTTCTAGATGGATTCTACTTCATCAAATGATATAATTATGATATATACATGATATATTTATATATATTTGCATATGTATATTTATATGGAGCTTCTGAAGAGCCTTACTCGATCCAAGACACTTATTTCTATTCAAATACTTTGAGATAAGCATTAAACCAGAGGATAAACCTTATCAAAACACAGCTGATCACTCATTCAAAGAGTCACAAATGCCAAAAACTACATATGTACTTGATCCCTATAAATAGGGTATGTAGGCCACTAGTAAAAGGTCAGAAAAATACTTAGAGGGAGTAGATCATTTAACACTCAAGTATTCGTTGACACTCTCAAGTACCTGGCCTATATAATCCCGAGGTTACACCCTTGTGCTTTGGATCTTTGCTAGCTCAGTTCCTTAAGCATCAAAACTACCATCCACCTTCTATGGAAGCTCCGTTAGGAAGTTGTTTCTTGACCTTTTTCATTATTTTTTCCCGTTATTCCAATAAAGGGCCTCTATAGTATTGTAACCAAATTTCTCTCACAATATTTGGTGCCAGAAAGAGGGCCTCTAATTCATCATTAAAGAGGAAAAATGTCTAACAATTCAGACAACAAAAAAATACCATCAAATGGTAATGAATCTCCCCAAGGAGAAGGTCAACCTGAAGTCATTTTAGATGATGTCTTGGATTTCATGAAATATTTTGGGGAAAAGGTGGAAACACTTGAAAAGAAATCTCTTATGAAAGGAAAAAAAGGTTCAAGTCAGCTTCTTCTGGGAAGAATCTAAAACATAAAAGTGTGACCCCAAACAACTGGTGTTTGACTCTTGTTATAGATTAAAAACTAGGTCGTCTTTAATGTGTAAATAATGTTAGGGTTTGGGGGAGTTTCGAGCATTAATGGTTGCAATAACATTTCGTGACCATCTCAGGTCCTTGTTAACTGTCTACGTATCTCAAAAGTATTGAGAATCAAGCCAAAAAATATAGTTCTAATATTGAGGGGTTAGGCCTTTTATATAGGCGCACGATGGCCTTGGAGTTAGATTAGGGTTAGGAGACTTGATAGCCAAGTCTCCTAGTGACGTAAGGTTGTTGTAACCTTCCAGGAAAGAGGTTCCTCCTTGGACTCTTCCCATGCTAGGGTTTCTAGATCCTTCTAGGATGAGGACCCTCAACGGGCTTCTTGGGCCTTTACTAAGACTCTATTAATTAATTACGAAATTAATTAATAACAAAGGCTTAATGGGCCTATGGCTTCAACAGAGCTTGTGGGCTGGACTTACAAATCCAGTTGATCCTAGGATTTATTTTCCTTATTCGTTTCAAGGGTCCAAGCCTTTGGACCATGCTAGGTCTAATAAATGAAATAATAAATTCTATATTTATTATTTCATTAGAGTTATTTTTTACCCATATCATTTCCCCCCCAACTTTTAGGAAAACTTCATGAGTTTTCGTAAAAGTTTCACAAAAGGTTTTTAGTGTCTTATCGGGCTTTTGACTCGTTTTAGTCAATTTTATCTCAACTTTTGCGCTCAGGCCTTTTTATTACTAATCCTTTTAAAAGAATTAATATTATATAAATTGGACCCTCAAGGACTTTATTTTTAACAATTTACAAAGGGAAATTTTTTTGTGGGCCTGGCCAATTCGAACTGGAATTAGGTCGAATTAGGGCTCATATCCACCCCCAGGTTGATTCTGGGATTTAGCCCCTCATCGACCTGGGTCGAGGTCGAATAGGGCCTCAAAACCTCTCCCAAGTCGATTCCTAAGATTGAGATTGACAGGTTCCATCCCTTAATTCCATCGACCTTGAATGAGGTCGAATTAGACCTCAATTCCCCATCCAGGTCGATGGGACTTGAGGTCGAACAGGCCTTCTTGGCTTATTTTCTTGTTGACCTAGAATGAGGTCATATTAGACCTCAATTCCTCATCCAGGTCGATGGGATTTGGGATCGAATAGGCCTTCTTGGCTTATTTTTCTGTCTACCTGGAATGATATCAAATTAGACCTCGATTCCCCATCCAGGTCGAAGGAATTTGAGATCGAATAGGCCTTCTTGGCTTATTTCCCTGTCGAACTGGAAAGAAGTTGAACTAAACTTCGTTTCTGCATCCAGGTCGATATTAAATTAAAGTCGATTACCGACCTCATTTATAGTCGATAGAAACTTCATTCCTTGCATTCCACTTGAGGTTGATGTTTGTGTTGTCTTGAATTCCTTTCGACCTAATATGAGATCAAACTAGACCTCATTTTACCATCCTGGTCGATGTCTTTTAGGGCCTCATGGACTTGTAACTTTTGACTTAGAATGAGGTTGAATTAACACTCATTTCACCTCCCAGGTCGAAAAGTTTTGGGGCCTCATGGTTTGTTATTTTCAACTTGGAATGAGGCCGAATTAACACTCATTTCACCTCCCAAGTCGAAATGTTTTGGGGCCTCATAACTTTGTTGTTTTCGACTTGGAATGAGGTCGAATTAACAGTCATTTCACCTCCCAGGGCAAAATATTTCAGGGCCTCATGGCTTTGTTGTTTTCGACTTGGAATGAGGTCAAATTAACAGTCATTCTCCTCCCAAGTCGAAATGTTTTGGGGCCCCATGGCATTTTTGTTTTCGACTTGGAATGAGGTCGAACTAACACTCATTTCACTTCCCAGGTCGAAATATTTTGGGGCCTCATGGCTTTGTTGTTTTCAACTTGGAATGAGGTCGAATTAACACTCATTTCACCTCCCAGGTCGAAATGTTTTGGGAACTCATGACTTTGTTGTTTTTGACTTTGAAAGAGGTCGAATTAGCTTTCAAATACCCATTTAAGTCGAAATTTCTTTGTTCATTCAGGAATGGAAATGAGTTGAGCCCTATGGGTTTTGGGCCCTCGATAGTATGGGTCTTAGTTGAGCTTCTTTGTAGAAGGTTAGAGGCTTCAATTTCGCCCTTGAGTTTAAGTGGTTCATGGGCCTTTGTCCCTTTAGATGACCTAATAGTCTGGGCCTTTAAGGCTTTTCGATTTGTGTGTTGGGCCTTTACGTCTGGTGGGCCTTGTACTTCACAGGCCCAAGTTCTAGATCCTTCTTCTGAGTTCTAGAAAATATATTTTATTTTATTTTTATTTTATAACCCTTGGGCTTTCAATCATGGGCCTCGTTAGATGAGCCCATTCACCGGTAGTACCGGTTGATTTGCCTTTCAATGGTCATGTGACCTGGAATTGTCCGTTCATGGCGGATTCTAATAGTCGTGTGACCGACTGGGTCACCTATATATGAGTGGTGTGAGGACACTCACTATTCACACTTTCACTTTTCACTTCTAAACTTCTCAAACACTCTCGAGCTCTCAAAAGTTTTTAGAAAACCAACTTTTAGTTTCTTCAATGGTATTAAGTAGGTCGAAGAAAGTGATGGATGGAAAGAAGGCATCAAGGTTGGCTACCATGACTGCGGGGTCTGCAAAGACAGGTAAACCCCTTCGTCGTATTCCCATTTTTTCCTCATACATGTCCTTGATAGATATGATAAACCAAAGGGGGGATGAACACCCTAGTCTATCACACCTCGATTCTTATGGCCATAGTAGTAAGTTTTTTGATATCAACCAAGTAGATCATTACAATAGGCTATTTAACTTTTCCCCTCATTTTACCATTTCTCTGGTTGGGCCTGGTGATAGAACATGTCACTGGAAACCCGATCAACTATTTATCTACGTAGATGCCCTGTTAGTGGGGCTTAGGTTTCCTGTTGTTAGGTCCAAATGATTGTAGAAGGGGGGGTTGAATATAATCTTTAATAAATATTAAAATCTGTTTCGGATAATTTTTGATTAAACAATTTAAATTATTATCACGAAATAATAATCAAAGAAACACAGTTCAAGTAAAATACTTGTATTAAACTTGAGGTGGGTTACAAGATTAAATCAGAAAATATTCACTAATTTAGCTCTTAAAATTCTAGAGAAATTTTGACATTAAATGCTCTTGAATTTTTGTTTAAGCCGAATAGAATGTTAATAGAAGTTTGTTATACTACTGACTTAATCTGCTATTTATAGACAAAATCAGATGCTGGAGACTTTTTCCACTCGGGGAGACTTTCTCTCCTCAGAGAGACTTTCCTTTTTAGCTCGGGGAGACTTTCCTTTTCTGGAGACTTTCACTTTGGAAGACATTTGAAGCCATGGAAGACTTATTAAGCTCGGGGAGACGTTTGACAAATAGGAAGACATTTTGAAAATATTCGGGAAGACTTTTGGAAATGTCTCGGGGAGACTTTCAAAAAGTCTTCCCGAGTAAACTCTGCCGACTTGCATGTTAATGTGTAATGTATATGTTTCATTTAATTCACGTCCAGTACATCTTCTGTCTTTTTCTTTTCTTTTTAATTTAAATTCTATTACTTTTATTATATATCTTATTAATTAAATTAATTCCTTTTGAATTAATCTAAGTAAATAGGATACATAATAAATTATCTTTTTGATAATAGAATTAAATTAAAGACTTCTTCATTCTAAAATAATTCTAAATTAATTAATTTCTTAATCAATTTAAGAAATAAATTAATTCTTATTGAATTAATTTACCATTTAAATTAACTAAATAATTTAATCAATTAATAGAGAATTAAATTAAAGTCTTGACTCCACGACTGTTGATGATATAATTTTAAATCTTCTGTCTTCACACCAATGACTGTAGCTGACCATTTCTTCTGTAGTAAAGAACCTTCTCTGTATTTTGCCAACACTCTGTGTACTGTCTGGTTCACGAGTGATTCACAACAAATAATATTCTTCACTTGACTTTTATAATAGTTCACTTCTGCTCCTTCTGACTTGACTATATTTGTTGTCACACAATAATTAAATCTTCTGACACTGTAGCTTCTTCAAACTTAAATACTCCACTGAGGCATGATCAATTAAATTGATCTTCTTTCAATGCAGTACTGCTTCAAGTCTGTAGATTGACTTTGATCTTCTTTTTCTTGTCAGATAATACCTGCTGAAGATTTCTGTGACAGATAATATATTTACTTACAAATTATCTATGCTTGAGTTGAGTTGTCATCTCGCTAAACAAATAGGCTTCTAAACATATGCCTTTCAATCTCCCCCTATTTGTTTGTTAAACAATAACAAGCAAATCACTAGAGGATAACTCAACTAACAAACAAGAAAAAAAATAACAATAAGACTTGTAAATAAACAAACTTAGTTCTGGTTTATATTAAACATTTCCAGATTCAAACATAAATACAAGATAGTTGTTCCTCTAGACTGAACAAATAGTACAGATTTCTATCTTGATCTATCCTAGTTCTAGTAACAAAAGATGTTAACATTTCTTCAAATCTGATCATCTTGAGACTGTATTTCACCTTCTTCTGTTTCTTCAACACCAACAATAGGTGTGCGTGGTTCTGGTTCAGGTACTGTCTGAGAGCTTCCAGAAACCCCATACGCCTTGTTTTGTTCTGATATAGAAAGTCTATACAAAACTTCATTATCAAGAGGATCATGTGGAATTGAAGTTGGTTGCTTGAACTCTTCTAGTCCTTTCCATTGCTTGTAAAAATCAATATCTTTAGACATACAGTAGTCTTGGATATAATCAGCAGCAACTGATTTAGCTTGACTTTGAAATCCTTCAGACCGTAGCATTTTCTCTACGTCTATTAAGTAGTTCAAAGGATATCCAGTCATAGACTCTGAATTGAGACGAATTATTTGATATCGATTATTTTTCACAAACCTTACTTCATAAGGTTCAGGTATGATTTCTGGACTCCTTAGAGTAGCAAAGTCTCGAATGTGATCTCGGAGTATTTCATTCATCTCTGAACTTCTTTTTACTTTACACAGCATAACCCATAACTCAGAGGGTGTTCTTGTTCTGAAGAAGTCCAACGAGACTTTGTAGAAACCATAATTATCAAGATGAATTATGATATGCCAGCCATCTACATTTACTTCAACTGTGATATACCTGACCTCTAGCTTTAATGCAGCCATGTAAAGATCTACAGTTGTATTGGCAGTGAATAGTTCACCTATCATGCCGGATACCTCTCTGTCTTGATATGTGCCAATCTGAGGTTGATCCATGATCATTCTAGCTTGATCCCATTTTGGTCCAAACTTTCTTTTAATGTCTTCCCTCTTGGCAGTGATTGCAGCATCCCATAGCTTTTGCTTTTGTGCAGCTGCTTCCTTGTTCTCCTTGGTTTTAACTTGTAGGAGAGCCTTAAGCTTATCAAGCTTGTCTTTTCTTGCTTGAGCTTCATTTTGCATTTCAAAAATCCTTGCATCTAACTCAAAGTTTTTCTCTATGGATTCTTCTTGAAATCTTCTAAGTTCTTCATCTAGCTCAGCATTTCTTTCTGTTTCATCAGAGAAAAGAAATTCTCTGTCAAACTCACCTGTTTCAGCATCACCAAAATTTGATTTTCCAGGAGTTTGTTGTTCTGGTTCAAAGAAAGAAAAATCTTGTTCTGCTGCATAGTAGGATTGATCTGACTTGTATTGATCTGTAGCAGCTTCTTGTACTGTGTCATGCATTTTCCCTTTTCCTTTGACTGAAGCTTTTTCTTGTACCTTCTCCCCCTTAGTTGAGGGATCCTTGACTGAAGTCCCTTCAAAGAATTGTTGTTGTTCTGGGATGGGTGTAGTTCCAGACTTTACCATATTGTAGACATGCCTCAAACCTTCATTCAGCTGATCTATGCCTCTTTCAATCATTGCAAATCTCGAGGAATTAAGAGCATTGTACTGATGATAATCATCTTCTAGAACATCAATACGATTTGAGATCTTATTTATCTCTGTGAGATTATCAGCAATTTGAATTTGATTCTGTCTCAAGTCCTTGATATCAGCTGCTATAACACCTTGCGTTTGATTCACATCATTTGTTTTGAGAAGCACAGTTGCCTTTACTTCTTCAAGATCCTTTCTAATGAGAGAAAACTGATTTGAAACTGGATCTGAAGAATTTTGAGCATTTACTTGAGCTCGAAGTTGTGCATTTTCTGCTTTCAGTGCATCCATCTGTTGTTGAAAGGACAGTAACATATTTTGCATCTCACTTTCTGTGCCTGTGTGTGCACTCATTTTTCCTATTTGTAAGAGTGTTTCACTCACCTCACGTGTAGGTGTATCACACAGTGTTTGCCTTTCTTCGCTCGTGTTTAACTCAAAATCCGAGCCTTCAGATGTACCTGCAGTATAGATCACCAAAGCCCCTGCATGAGAGGTCACTGGTGGTGCAATGGAACTTTGCAAGTTCCAATCCTCAATAAAGTCTTGCGTTTCTTTTGGAATAGAAAACTGAGTTGCCTCAGGGTAAGACTCAAAGAGTTGCTGATCATCTTGAGATGATGAGTAGATCTTTTCAGATTCCGGATATGATCCATCCGGGGAGGTAGGCAAGGATCTAGGAATCAGCGAGAGATCCAAGTTTCCTCCTAAAGCCTGTGAAGGCACTTGATGTTGTGAAGCATCATGTTCTACCATTACTAGGGTAGATGAAGTACCAAGCATTTGCTTCTTCTGTGGAGCAGGAATCAAGTCTTCTTCACTCCCTAACTGTGTATGTTTTCTCTTCTGTGTTTGGGAGAGAGATTGTGATGACGAAGTAGCAGTGTATGGATCTAAGACCTGTGTCAGAGACTGTTGGATTTCAGACTCATGATCTATCCTAATAGCCACTGGGGGCTTAACACTGATATATTTTAAGTCAAGATTTAAGTCAAAATTCACAATAGAAGAATTCCTTACCTGAGTACTTACAGGAGCAGAGGCAATTGGTTCTGCTTGAGCATGATGTTCTTCAAGTTGTTCAAGTTGTTCATCTTCATCTTCACTTGGAGGAGCAGGAATCATTTGTAGAGGTCCTGCATCAAACACTGGTGCTGGTGCTTGATTTTGTTGTTGATGAATGAATTGAGCCATGTATGGTGTATAAATTACAGGAACACCTGGTAGTTTGTTTGCCTTTGACAACCTTGTAAAAAGATTTCTTTGTGTGGAAAGCGATCTTACTATAGGTGAATTGTTAAATAACACTTTGTGTTCATTAGTTAGCTTGTCATTCAAAAACAAAGTCAGAAATCTTGGATAGTAGCAATGAACTGTATGATCTTCTGTAAGACTTCTGCTTGAAAAAGTACCCATTTTCCTGATTATCTCTTTCAAAATTAATTTCCCAAGATTTATTCTCCGGTTATGTGTCACAGCAAATCCTATGTTTTGTAAAAGCAGAGGAATGTTGTGAAAACTATTCTTCAGACATGGAGAAAATACCTTGGCCAGTGTATCAAAGATGTAGTCCCACTCACTTACTAGATGAGTCTTGGACAGTCTAACCATATTAAATTCACCTTGATACTGGATGGTTTGAAAGAATTCTATCAGCTCCTGTGGTGTTGGTAGTGGATCAAAGTTGTCTGTTGGGAAGCCTAGAATCCTGTTTACATCAATATCTGTCACCCAGTAATCTCTTCCTCTTACTTTGAATGTGAAGCGAGTTGACGTGCTGGTTGAGCAATTAACAGCTGTAGAGTAGAGAGCCTTCAGTGGATCAATCTTCAGAACAGGGTCCAGGGTTATTGAAGTTCCGATCATAGGATGCTCATTGAGAAATCGAATCCAGGGAATGAATCTGGGTTCTGGACATCTTGTAGGATCAAAGTACCCTACATAGTTAGTCTTGCAGATTTCAAAGACAGCGGCCATTATACTTTATCTGCGTAACAAACAATGTAATTTATTAGAAAATAAATAGAACAGGTGAAATTAAATAAGTGATCAAAGATTTTACAATTGTTTCTAAACCCATTAATCAGTTAAATTTAGAAGAAAAAAAACTGATTAAGATTTGGTAAATAACTAATTATAAAAAAAACTTACACACACAATAGTTTAATAGAGAGAAAAATTTGCAAGAGTTTGATTGGGTTTGGCAATTAAAAAACTGAATAGAATAGGATTAGATAGGATTAGAAAATGAAAACTGAACATATATATATAGGAAAAGTCTCGGGGAGACTTTTGAAGGTCGGGAAGACCTTTCAAAAATCTCGGGGAGACTTTTGAAGGTCGGGAAGACCTTTCAAAATCTCTCAGAGACTTATTAAATAACAACAACAACAACAAAAAAAAACATTAAATAATAATAATAAATAAATAAAAATTCGGGGAGACATTGATAGATCACGGAGACTTTTAAAATGTCTCGGGGAGACATTTTAAATTCTCGGGGAGACTTTTAATTTTGAGCAGAAAATTTTAAAATTGAAATAAAAGTCTCTCCTGATTTATTTTATTTTAAATAAACTAATATAAAACATATGTAATATAATATATATATATATAAACAAAACTCGGGGAGACATTTTGAATATCTCGGGGAGACTTTTTCAAAAGTCTTTCTGAGAGTCAAAAGTCTTCCCGAATTATATATATGTGTATATTAAAAACAAAATATAATATATATATATATATATATATAATCCGAAATATTTTTAATAATATACTAAAATATAATAACACAAAATATTGAATTATACTAATAATAACTATACTTAAATATGTGATTATTTTCTCATAAAAATAATTTTCACCAAAATTCTAACTTGTAAAATTTTGATTAAATTATTTTAAAGATAATAATCTAAGATTACAATATAGTAGAATACAACCAAAAAATAGATAAAATAAAATATTATAATAATTTACACTAAACACACATTCGAGAGCTAGAATTTAGTAAAATAAATTTAGAAGTGTTATGACAAATATTCACATAACAAACACTTGAAATTTTATTTAAGAACATAATGCAGATGTGAATTGGGATTTAAGATGAAGAACTATTCAACATCCCAAGTTCACCAACCAACCTGGTGAATGTGGATTCATCAAGTGGCTTAGTAAAAATATCTGCAGTCTGTTCTTCTGTGGGTACAAAGTGTAATTCCACAGTACCATTCATAACATGTTCTCGAATAAAATGATATCTGATATCTATGTGCTTTGTCCTCGTGTGCTGTACAGGGTTGTTGGAGATTGCAATGGCACTTGTGTTATCACATAAAATAGGAATTTTATTTAACATAAAGCCATAATCTCTGAGTTGATTTCTTATCCATAAGATCTGAGCGCAACAGCTTCCCGCAGCAATGTACTCAGCCTCTGCTGTAGAATTGGAAACTGTTTGCTGTTTCTTGCTGTACCAGGAAATCAATCTTCTCCCTAGGAATTGACAGCTCCCTGAGGTGCTCTTCCTATCAACAACACTACCTGCATAATCAGAATCTGTATATCCTATTAGATTAAAACCAGATTCTTTAGGGTACCAGATACCAAGATTAGGTGTACCCTTAAGATATCTTAAGATTCTTTTCACAGCAACAAGATGAATATCTCTAGGATCCGCTTGGAACCTTGCACATATACAAGTGGCATACATAATATCTGGTCGACTTGCAGTTAGGTAAAGTAGAGATCCAATCATACCTCTGTAGCTTGTGATGTCTACCTTTATTGAGTTTTCACATACTCCAAGCTTGACAGCTGTAGATGAGGGAGTTCTTGCAGATGCTGAATCTTCCATGTGATACTTCTTTAGAAGTTCTTTAAGGTACTTGGACTGACAAATGAATATTCCATCTATTCTTTGACTCACTTGAAGTCCAAGGAAGAATTTCAACTCTCCCATTAAGCTCATCTCATACCTACTCTGCATTAACTTAGCAAATCTCTTGCACAAGTTATCATTAGTAGACCCAAATATTATGTCATCAACATATACTTGTACCATTATCAGATCATTATTGTGTTTCTTATAAAATAAGGTTTTATCTATGACTCCTCTAACAAAAGCATTTTCAAGCAAGAATTCTGAAAGAGTGTCATACCATGTTCTGGGTGCTTGTTTGAGACCATAGATAGCCTTGAAAAGAAAATATACAAAGTCCATGTGATCTGGATCTTCAAAGCCTGGGGGCTGTTGTACATATACCTCTTCAGCTAACTTTCCATTCAGGAATGCACTCTTCACGTCCATTTGATAAACTTTAAAATTGGAGTGAGCTGCGAATGCCAGAAACATCCTGATAGCCTCAAGTCTTGCAACTGGAGCGTAGGTTTCATCATAATCAATTCCTTCAGCTTGGGAATAACCTTTTGCAACCAGTCTGGCTTTGTTTCTTATTACAATGCCATCTTCATCCAACTTGTTTCTGAATACCCATCGTGTGCCAATTACAGTCTTGTCCTTAGGTCTGGGTACCAGTTTCCAAACTTCTTGAGATTCAAATTGATTGAGTTCATCTTGCATAGCAATCACCCAATCAGGATCAGACAGTGCTTCTTCTATTTTCTTAGGTTCCATTTCAGATAGAAACCTAGAATAATTGCATTGATTCTGTGTAGCACCTCTTGTTCTAACACCAACATCTGGATCACCAATGATCAGCTCAAAAGGATGAGCTCTACTCCAAATTCTCTGACTTGGCAGATTAGATCTTGATGATTCGCCTTGAATTTCATTGTGATGTTGTGTTTGATTTGTTGATCCTTCATCTCCTCCCCCTGAGTTGCTGCTAGGATCTCTTGATGAATCTCCTTGTGTGTTAGTGGTATCTCCAGAGTTTTCACTGTTTCCACCACTACCACTTAGATCATCAGCATTATTAACATTGTTGTTTCCTGTTGCAGCCTCAGGTTCGTTTTCATCATCTGAGTATGAGTCTGGCATATTGTTGAACTTAAGAGTTTCAGATGGATCATCATTTTGGATGTTAGGGAATTTTGTGTCATCAAAAGTTACATTGACACTTTCTTTGACATGATGTTGATCAATAATATACACCCGATAAGATCTTTTAGAATAACCAACAAAAATAGCTTCTAGAGCTTTAGCTTCGAACTTCCCAATACGTTCTTCTCCGTCTTTAAGTACAAAGCATTTAGCACCAAATACATGAAAGTACTTGAGCGTTGGTTTCTTGTTAGCCATTATTTCGTAGGGTGTCTTCATTAAGTCCTTGTTGATCAGAGTTCGATTCTGGGTATAACATGCAGTATTTACAGCTTCAGCCCAAAAGTACATTGGAAGCCTTGATTCACTCAGCATAGTCCTTGCAGCTTCTATTAATGTACGATTCTTCCTTTCTACAACTCCATTCTGTTGCGGAGTTCTAGGTGCTGAGAATTGTCTCGTTATTCCCTTTTCAGAACAAAAGTCATTCAGAACTGCATTCTTGAACTCAGTTCCATTGTCTGACCTTATAGCTCTAACTGGAAGCTTCGAATCCAACTCAATCATTTTTATATGATCAATCACCACTTGAGGAGTTTCATCCTTTGAGTGCAGGAATAAAACCCATGTATACTTTGAATAGTCATCAACAATCACCAAGGCATATCTTTTATGTGATATTGACATAACATTAACTGGACCAAATAAATCCATATGAATTAATTGTAGTGGCTCAGTAATACTAGATGTGTCAGTGCTTGGATGTGATGCTTTCTTTGCTTTCCCTTTCTGACATGCCTCACAAAGTCCTTCTTGTGTGAATTCCAATTGAGGCAGTCCTCTCACTAATTCTCTTTTGACTAGAGAATTCATAGATTTGAAATTAAGGTGTGAGAGTTTCTTGTGCCATAGCCAACTTTCATCTGACGAAGCTTTAGCATAAAAACAATTGACTTCATCTCTGCAACCTGAGTTTAGATCGGCTACGAACAAGTTTCCTTTCCTTACTCCCTGAAGAGCAAGCTTTTCATCCTTCTTGTGAGAAATCAAACATCTCTCCTTCACAAAGTTCACTGTGTATCCCTTGTCACAAAACTGACTGATACTCAGAAGATTGTGTTTGAGACCTTCCACAAAAGATACATTATCAATGACGACATTGCCAGCTTCTAAACAGCCATATCCCTTAGTCATACCCTTGCTGTCATCTCCAAAGGTAACTATTGGGCCAGCTCTCTCAACAACATTTGATAGCAGGGCTCTATCTCCGGTCATGTGTCGTGAGGATCCACTGTCGAGAATCCAAATGACCTGGTTCACCTGTTTTACACCCTGCAATCATCAAATGAGTTAGGACTTCTTCGGAACCCAACATTGATTGGGCCCGGCATATTTGAAAAATTGTCCTTTGTTAGGTTTAGCAACAGAACCCAACTTGACAAACTCATCTACTACTTTGACTGAACACTTCTCCTTGTAAACAGACTTAACATTTTTGTATACAGGCTTAGGAGAAAATGTCTCCTTCTGAGAAACAGGAGGACTGGCAGTCTTTGATCTAGCATGCCTGTGATTTATGTGCTGTCTAGGTGTAGTATTGACATTCATAGCATGCATGCTTTTAAAATATACAGACATAACATTGAAAGCACATAGCATACAGTTATCTACACCACATGGTTTATGGCATACATCAATAGTAGGCATTTTATTCACAATAGCAGGAGTCTTAACAGTTTCTACCTTAACTTTATTAACATTTTTAAAGTTCTCAGTAGCATGGAATCTGTTGTTCTTTTCCCTACTATTAACAAACTTATTAGGTCTGTTATGATTTTTCTTAAGCTCATTAGCACCTAAACCAGGAGTGGATGAACTAGCAGTGTTCACATTTTGTATTGGTTTTTTAGGTACATATTTAGCTTCCTGGACATTTATTCCTTTTATGTCCCTAACAGGTTTTTCCTGTACTTTCTCTTCCTCTTTAAGATCTTCAAGTTTAATTTCATAATCCACTATTACACAACTATCAAGAACTGGTTCTGCAATAGGAGTTATGAAAAGAGGTTTCTTAGTGTCTTTAATAACATGTGGAATACCCCTTTCTATAGCAGTCTTTTTAAAAGGGGTAATGTTACTAGCCTTACCTACGGATTGGTTATATTCAAAACCTATCCCAACTTTGCGTTTAATATCTTGTTGGTCAACTAGGTCTTTCATAACAAATGAAGCAGTTCTATAGGCTTGACACCTGACCTTTTCCTTTTCAATTTTATCATTCAAAAAGGCTTCAATTTCAACATAACAGTTGACTCTATTAACTTGAAATGCAACATCTTCAGTTAATTTCTCATTTATAAGTTTCAGCTTTTTCAATTCAGAATTCTCATATGATAAAACTTGATTTTTGAGAATTAAGACTTTTATTCGATCCCTAGCATTAGTTAAATCCTCACCCAGCAATTTAAACATTTTAGGACAGCTAGGATTTACCTCAATTCCTTGACGAGGTGGGGATTGTGATCCTTCAGAAGAAGAGGCCATTAGAGCAAGATTTCCCATATCTTCTTCTTCATCGTTGTCAGAATCATCCCAGCTTTTTCCTTCTGCTAAGTATGATCTTCCCTGATGCTTCTTCAGAAGAACCTCATATTTCTGTTTAAGTTCGTCATATGAATCCTTCTTTCTTTCCTGCTTGGGCTTTCTACAATCTGTAGCAAAGTGTCCCATTTCATTGCAGTTGAAGCAACGAATCTTGCTTCTGTCAACCATCCCTGTCTTGTATCCACCTCTTGTATTGGATGAGCTAGAAGAACCACCTCTCTGAAATCTGTTTCCCATAGGCTTGAATTTGAAATTAGGGTTCCTCCTGAATCTTGTATTTCCAAATTTTCTAGCAATCAGTGCCATAGATTCATCCTCAAGTTGATCAAGTTCTTCCATTGAGTAGAATTCACTTTCAGATGAATTCATTTGAGTTGCACCAACTTCTGCAACAATACCCTGATCAATGACTTTGACTGAAGAAGATTCAGTCATAGCTTCTCTGTGTTCTGGTACTTCTGCTACAAGAGCTGTAGACTTGCTGACCACCTTGCCTGTACCATATATCTCTTTCTGTTGAATCTGCTCTAGCTCATAGGTCTTTAATACCCCATAAAGTCTTTCTAATGAAATTTCATTCATGTCCCTTGACTCCCTGATGGCAGTAATCCTATGCTCTAAGTGAATTGGCATTGTCAGCAAAAACTTCCTATTAATCTCCTTCTTCGTATAGTGTTTGCCATTGAGATTTAGATCATTTATCAATTTATTGTATCTCTCAAAAACATCAGAGATACCTTCTCCAGGATTTGATCTAAAATGCTCATATTGAGACGTTAAGATTTCCAATCTGTTCTCCCTCACTTCTTCTGTTCCTTCATTCAGTATCTCTATCGTTTCCCAGATGTGTTTAGCATTTTTGCAATTAACAACATGATTGTACATTCCGGGATCAAGAGATTCTACTAAAATTAACTGCAGGCTGGTGTCCAAAGAATCCAGTTCTTTTTCAGTATCAGTGTACTCAGAAATTTCTTTATCAAATTGTCTGTGCGGAATAAGTACACCATCTATCATATGCTCAGGAATGATTGTTATTGGAGCAACAACACCGGTCTTCAAAATATCTTTGTACTTAGGGTTTGCAGTTCGAAGAAATAGTGTCATCTTCCTCTTCCAAAGATTATAATTATCTTTATCAAATGGAGGAATTTTAATGCTACTCACTCTTTGAGTACTCATATTAAAATAATGGAAGATTAAAAAGATTTGAGATTTTTAGGAATTAAAAATTTTCGAATTTTTAAGAAATTAAAAATTTTCGAATTTCTAATAAATTAAAATTTTTGAATTTTTAATAAATTAAAATTTCGAATTTTTTTTTTTTAATAAATTAAAAGTTTCGAATTTTTAATAAATTAAAAGTTTCGAATTTTTAATAAATTAAAAGTTTCAAATTTTTAATAATTTAAAATATTAGGATCTTGATTTTTATGTCAATCAGATGGCTCGGATACCAATTGTTAGGTCCAAATGATTGTAGAAGGGGGGGTTGAATACAATCTTTAATAAATATTAAAATCTGTTTCGGATAATTTTTGATTAAACAATTTAAATTATTATCACGAAATAATAATCAAAGAAACACAGTTCAAGTAAAATACTTGTATTAAACTTGAGGTGGGTTACAAGATTAAATCAGAAAATATTCACTAATTTAGCTCTTAAAATTCTAGAGAAATTTTGACATTAAATGCTCTTGAATTTTTGTTTAAGCCGAATAGAATGTTAATAGAAGTTTGTTATACTACTGACTTAATCTGCTATTTATAGACAAAATCAGATGCTGGAGACTTTTTCCACTCGGGGAGACTTTCTCTCCTCAGAGAGACTTTCCTTTTTAGCTCGGGGAGACTTTCCTTTTCTGGAGACTTTCACTTTGGAAGACATTTGAAGCCATGGAAGACTTATTAAGCTCGGGGAGACGTTTGACAAATAGGAAGACATTTTGAAAATATTCGGGAAGACTTTTGGAAATGTCTCGGGGAGACTTTCAAAAAGTCTTCCCGAGTAAACTCTGCCGACTTGCATGTTAATGTGTAATGTATATGTTTCATTTAATTCACGTCCAGTACATCTTCTGTCTTTTTCTTTTCTTTTTAATTTAAATTCTATTACTTTTATTATATATCTTATTAATTAAATTAATTCCTTTTGAATTAATCTAAGTAAATAGGATACATAATAAATTATCTTTTTGATAATAGAATTAAATTAAAGACTTCTTCATTCTAAAATAATTCTAAATTAATTAATTTCTTAATCAATTTAAGAAATAAATTAATTCTTATTGAATTAATTTACCATTTAAATTAACTAAATAATTTAATCAATTAATAGAGAATTAAATTAAAGTCTTGACTCCACGACTGTTGATGATATAATTTTAAATCTTCTGTCTTCACACCAATGACTGTAGCTGACCATTTCTTCTGTAGTAAAGAACCTTCTCTGTATTTTGCCAACACTCTGTGTACTGTCTGGTTCACGAGTGATTCACAACAAATAATATTCTTCACTTGACTTTTATAATAGTTCACTTCTGCTCCTTCTGACTTGACTATATTTGTTGTCACACAATAATTAAATCTTCTGACACTGTAGCTTCTTCAAACTTAAATACTCCACTGAGGCATGATCAATTAAATTGATCTTCTTTCAATGCAGTACTGCTTCAAGTCTGTAGATTGACTTTGATCTTCTTTTTCTTGTCAGATAATACCTGCTGAAGATTTCTGTGACAGATAATATATTTACTTACAAATTATCTATGCTTGAGTTGAGTTGTCATCTCGCTAAACAAATAGGCTTCTAAACATATGCCTTTCAATCTCCCCCTATTTGTTTGTTAAACAATAACAAGCAAATCACTAGAGGATAACTCAACTAACAAACAAGAAAAAAAATAACAATAAGACTTGTAAATAAACAAACTTAGTTCTGGTTTATATTAAACATTTCCAGATTCAAACATAAATACAAGATAGTTGTTCCTCTAGACTGAACAAATAGTACAGATTTCTATCTTGATCTATCCTAGTTCTAGTAACAAAAGATGTTAACATTTCTTCAAATCTGATCATCTTGAGACTGTATTTCACCTTCTTCTGTTTCTTCAACACCAACAATAGGTGTGCGTGGTTCTGGTTCAGGTACTGTCTGAGAGCTTCCAGAAACCCCATACGCCTTGTTTTGTTCTGATATAGAAAGTCTATACAAAACTTCATTATCAAGAGGATCATGTGGAATTGAAGTTGGTTGCTTGAACTCTTCTAGTCCTTTCCATTGCTTGTAAAAATCAATATCTTTAGACATACAGTAGTCTTGGATATAATCAGCAGCAACTGATTTAGCTTGACTTTGAAATCCTTCAGACCGTAGCATTTTCTCTACGTCTATTAAGTAGTTCAAAGGATATCCAGTCATAGACTCTGAATTGAGACGAATTATTTGATATCGATTATTTTTCACAAACCTTACTTCATAAGGTTCAGGTATGATTTCTGGACTCCTTAGAGTAGCAAAGTCTCGAATGTGATCTCGGAGTATTTCATTCATCTCTGAACTTCTTTTTACTTTACACAGCATAACCCATAACTCAGAGGGTGTTCTTGTTCTGAAGAAGTCCAACGAGACTTTGTAGAAACCATAATTATCAAGATGAATTATGATATGCCAGCCATCTACATTTACTTCAACTGTGATATACCTGACCTCTAGCTTTAATGCAGCCATGTAAAGATCTACAGTTGTATTGGCAGTGAATAGTTCACCTATCATGCCGGATACCTCTCTGTCTTGATATGTGCCAATCTGAGGTTGATCCATGATCATTCTAGCTTGATCCCATTTTGGTCCAAACTTTCTTTTAATGTCTTCCATCTTGGCAGTGATTGCAGCATCCCATAGCTTTTGCTTTTGTGCAGCTGCTTCCTTGTTCTCCTTGGTTTTAACTTGTAGGAGAGCCTTAAGCTTATCAAGCTTGTCTTTTCTTGCTTGAGCTTCATTTTGCATTTCAAAAATCCTTGCATCTAACTCAAAGTTTTTCTCTATGGATTCTTCTTGAAATCTTCTAAGTTCTTCATCTAGCTCAGCATTTCTTTCTGTTTCATCAGAGAAAAGAAATTCTCTGTCAAACTCACCTGTTTCAGCATCACCAAAATTTGATTTTCCAGGAGTTTGTTGTTCTGGTTCAAAGAAAGAAAAATCTTGTTCTGCTGCATAGTAGGATTGATCTGACTTGTATTGATCTGTAGCAGCTTCTTGTACTGTGTCATGCATTTTCCCTTTTCCTTTGACTGAAGCTTTTTCTTGTACCTTCTCCCCCTTAGTTGAGGGATCCTTGACTGAAGTCCCTTCAAAGAATTGTTGTTGTTCTGGGATGCTTGAGTTGAGTTGTCATCTCGCTAAACAAATAGGCTTCTAAACATATGCCTTTCACCTGTGCATGATTTCATCCCTATTCTCTTGGCCGAAGTACAAATCAATTCTTGCCAGATTGCACCCAATGGATGAAGGCTCATCCATTGTTTTATTGTGTTTTGTTTAGAAAAGAAAGTAAAATTAACCGTTCCTTTGTTCCACAAAAATTTTCAATTGAAGAATTCTTCTAGCCTTTCTTTGGGTTGGGTTCACATAGGCCATAGGCCCGAGCAACCTCATATTTTCGACAACTCCTTCATTCCTGACAACAACCCCAATTGGAAGGAAACTTTTCTGCAATTAAAATGGGAAGGGGG
Organism: Oenanthe sinensis; assembly: GCA_028671895.1. NCBI lineage: Eukaryota > Viridiplantae > Streptophyta > Magnoliopsida > Apiales > Apiaceae > Oenanthe > Oenanthe sinensis. The sequence goes on from CM053806.1 coordinate 29,280,328, forward strand.
TGACTGGGACTTTCTTTAGGCCATCTTCTGGGAAGGTGGCCGATGGGAATGCCGACTCTATTGTGCTTTCTGAAAGGCATAGGTGTACTAACTTGTAACACTTAATTATTTTGTAACTCAACTAAGTAAAAGATAAAACAACAGCAAAACAAGAGAAACTGAAGAAGCACATGGAATCAATCAACTGAAGAAATGGTAATGATACTTGGTAACTACAAGTAACTAATTTGGTTAATCAAGGATGCATAAGTGAGAAGAAGTTCAATCTGAGTATTGCTCATGCCCTAACTTATCTAATGGAGAATCAAATTAATGTCAAGGAAGTATCAAGAAGGCCAAAGTGATTTCATGTAATGTATATCAACATCTGGATAATGTAAAGGTTAATCAACAAATGAGAACTGACATTCAGAAGCAAGAACCCCTACAAGACTAGTCACTTATGAACCAGACCATTGCATCAAGTGTCAGGACATTGGAGGCAAGTTCGTGTCAGTAATAGAAGATCTCATTTGAATTGAGTGAGGAAAAGAAATTGAAGAAGCTAAGGAAACTTGCTCACAAAGGTTAATTCTCAATTAGTCACTAAAGAAGGTCAACATTGGATGTGTGCATATTTGCCAAGGCAAATGTCGATCCACAGCAGATCGAGATGCGGATCGAGATTTACAAGTGAAGTAAAACACTGCAAAGGCAAATCTCGATCCAGGCGATAGATCGAGATCGAGATTCTCCCAGATCGAGATCGAGATTTTCACAGATCGAGATCGAGATTTTCCCAGATCGAGATCGAGATTTTCACAGATCGAGATCGAGATGGGTCCAGGCGAAGATCGAGATGCGGGTAGAAATGTAACATTTAATGTTCAAGGGACAAGTGGCTTATTGTGAACGGTTGATCCAGAGTTGTTGGGAAAGTACTTTTTGTTGTCGAAGTCCTGATTGGGCCACGTACACAAAAAGGACAAGATCAAGACTACATGACATTATAAAAGCAGCACTTTGTTTGTATTTTTAGAAGTAACTTGTATCTCTGTATTTTAAAAACGATAATTTTTAAGAGAGAGCATTTACTGTAAAACAAAAAGTGAGAGAGAGAGGATCAGTTGAATCTAGCTTTAATTGCTGTATTTATTGTTCAACTGATCATGATGCTTTTATGAATGTTGTAGCAAATCCATCAATGAATATAATGATATATTCTTGAAATTCTGAGTCATCATTTATTACTTGCACATTGTTTATTCTCTCATAAATTTTAAACAGTTGTATTCACCCCCCCCTCTACAACACTTTGGACCTAACAATTGGTATCAGAGCTGCTGTTAAACACATCTAACAGAGATCCTACTGTGTTGTTTGAGTTGGTTCTTGAAAATCCCAGATCTAATTTTTCCTTGAAGTTTGTGCCGAAAGTTTTTATTTGTTTCTTCTTGAAAAAAAAAATATCGTAGATCTAAAAAGTTCTGAGCCATGGTGTAAGGAATACTTGTACAAAATTCCAAAATACTGTACTTTAGAGCTTTGTGGATTTTCTTGTGGTCAAAACTGGAATCAACTGATTGGCTAAACAAAAAGGACAATTTCGAACTTCTGTCAACTAGAAAGTGGACACCTTTTTGTTTGGACTTGAAAAATTGTGGACCCTGCTACTGTTCCTGTGATTAAAACTAACTTGCTTGAATCTTAAGTGCAGAATCCGTTGTATATTAATTGTTGGACATTTAAAGTGAGATAATTAATTTTTCAAGTAAATACAATTTATTGTAATTTGAAAAGTGTATTATCTTAATTTTAAACTTTATTAAAATGGCCGCCGCACACAGATTTAAGATACCTCCGTTTGATGCACAACATTATGACGAATGGACCGGAAGGATGAAAGCTTACCTTGAATCAATAAACAAGGTATACTTGAGAATATTGGAAAACGGTCCATACATACCCATGAGAATTGAGCCAGAGCGAATGGAAGGAGGGATACTAATTCCATCCCGGTCTGTTCCTAAAGAGGAAATGGAGTTTTCAGACGCAGATAAGGAATTGGTTGGTATGGATGCGTCATTACGCAACGTCATAATTGAATCCCTAAACTCAGAGTACTATGTTCAAATAAAGGGATTAAAAACAGCTAAAGCCATGTGGGATAAACTGGCTGTGGTGATGGAGGGGACCGAGGAAGTTAGAGATAATCACAAACGCATTCTGATATCTGAATATGAATCGTTCAGATGCGAACGAGGAGAAAGCGTAGCAGATGTTTACAAACGTTACAGTAAATTGCTTATAGAGCTGAGTATAAGAGATAAAGTCTATCCACTAGCAGATTCAAATATCAAGTTTCTCTTGAATTTGCCTAAACATCTGGAACACAGGATCACTGCCATTCGAGAGTCAAGAGACTTGAAAAATACTTCTCTGGAAAAGCTGTATGGTGTTTTGAAGACCTACGAGCTGGAGCAGGAACAAAATGACAGAAGAAGATCCTACAATAGTGGAGAAAACAAAGCGGTAAGTGAGTCTGGACTTGTAGCTGAAGAATCTGCTGTAAAGGCACTTGCAGCTGTCTCATTGAAAAATGATAATCCTGAAAGGGTGGTATTAGACATTGAAGATCCATCCGAAGAAAGTGAGGATGAATACTATACCCTTGAAGAGCTGGACAAATTAGAAGACAAGTCATATGCTTGTATTGCTCGAGAATTTGCTCATATCAGCTTCAGGAAGCAAAGAAGTGGTAAAGGACGATTTGGTAGTTCTTTCAGCCGAAGAGGCAGGAGAGGCAGTAGTGTAAGTGGTAGTGGAAGTTACAGCGGTCGGAGTAGCACATCTGGTAGTGGCTACAGACCTAACCTGGTAGACAAGAACAAGTTCAGATGCTACAACTGCAATGAATTGGGGCACTTCGCAACAGAGTGCAAGAAGCCCAAGTACGTTCATCCCAAGGAATCCTATGCTGATTTGAAAAAGAAATATGATGCCTTGGTTAGCAAGCAACAGAAGGGAAGCCGGGCGTATGTTGTGACTGAAGGGAAGGGTTGGGACGAGTCTGATGAAGATGAAGATCAGGAGCTATGCAACTTTGCTTTAATGGCAAAATCTTCAGAACAATCAGAGGTACCAATTCTAACCGTAAATGAAATGTCTATTCCTGAGTACCAAAATGAATTAGCTGCCATGACTAAAGATATGTACAATCTCCAACTTAATCTAATTGCTGTTAATGAGGAAAATGCTAAACTCTCCCTTAAGAATAGACTTCTCGAGGCCAGGGTAGAGGAATTAGAATCAGGAGAAAGTAAGGAAAGGCAGTTAATGAATCAGGTAGATGTTTTAGAACACAAGCTTAAGATTAGGGAAGACCTTAACGAAGAACTTAAAAATGAATTAGCTGAGCTTAAAGTAACATGTAAATCTTTTGAAGAAGCCGCTAATAAAGTTTTCGTAGAAAGGGACATGTACATGAAACTGGCAGGCAAGAGCAAAAATGAAAAAGTTAACATAGGACTTGACTACACACAGAAAAAGAAAAATAGGGCTGCTGAGTTGTTAGAGCCAGTGTTAGTCAAAGAAAATGTGCCTGAGGTTTTAATGGATGTTAGAAAACCTATCTTTAAACATTTTGAGCCTAGGACCATAGATCCTGTTGCTACTGAAATTGAACATGAGATTAAAATTGAAAGAGATTCAGAAGAAAAAGTAGTAGAACCTACAACTTCTAAAAGAGCTAGTAAGATTGCTTATGCTAAGAGAGGTGTAGGAACCAAGGAGGCTAAGACGGTGTCATATAAACAATGGGTAGCAGGGTCAGACCAAATGAAAGCACCTGTAAAGGCAGTTAAAACTGAACCTGCATCTGTATCTACATCTACACGAGCTAGAAAAGCATGCTATATCTGTAATCAAACTGATCATTTGTCTTACTATTGCCCGTTCTATGTAGAGGAAGAAAAATCTGTTGGTTGTAATACCATGCCTGCAACTACTGCTGTGCCTAACATGCATGCAAATCATGCTAAATGCAATCATCCTAATTGTATGCCATGTGCTGTAAACATCATGCATGCTTATTTTAATTTAATGAATACTGCTAGTGCATCTGTTGAACATACATCTAGTAGTGGTAAGAAAAAGCATGTGGGGTCAAAAACTAAGACTTCAAGTCCTCCTAAAGTTAGGAGTGACCAGTCTACTTCCAAACATGACAAACCAGTCAAGGTTGACAAGGGAAAAGACAAAGTCAAGATGAATGCCCCTGATGGCATCAAGGCAAAGCCTTCTGTATCTGAAAAGAAAAAGGAAATTATTGATGCCGGGCCCAAACATCATTGGGTTCCGAAGAACACCTAACCTTTCTGGATTTGCAGGGCAGTGTACAGGAAAATAGTAAAGTCATATGGGTGCTGGACAGTGGAGCATCGAGGCATATGACCGGCAATAAGTCCCTGCTAACAGATTTGGTGTTGAGAGCCGGCTCCGTGGTTACTTTTGGAGATAACAGCAAAGGTTACACCAGGGGATATGGCAAGATCGTTTGTGGAAATGTTATCATTGAGGATGTATCTTTTGTGGAAGGATTGCGACATAATCTTCTCAGCGTTAGTCAGTTCACCGACAAGGGTTTTGACGTCAACTTTGGGAAGCATGATTGTTCGATTCGAAGCAAAAAGGATGGAAGCCTTGCTCTCAAAGGAGTAAGGAAGTCAAATTTGTTCATAGCTGACATGAATTCTGCTGATCAGTCTGAAGTCACGTGTTTCTACAGCAAGGCTTCTGCTGATGAAAGTTGGCTATGGCATAAAAGATTATCTCACCTGAACTTTAAAGCAATGAATAATCTCGTAAGAAGAGAATTGGTGAGAGGGCTGCCGCAGATGGAGTTCACTCCAGATGGACTCTGCGAAGCATGTGAGATGGGAAAATCAAAAAGAGCCTCGCATAAGGATAAACAAGTGAATAGCATTACCGAGCCCCTACAACTCCTTCACATGGATTTGTTTGGACCTGTTAATGTTATGTCAATGTCAAGGAAAAGATATGCGCTGGTAATTGTCGATGACTTTTCCAAATACACATGGGTGAAGTTTGTGACATCGAAAGATGAAGTGCCACATGAGATCATTAGACATGTACTGGTAATTGAAAACGTAGCAAGTCTGACTGTGAAGACTATCCGATCCGACAATGGGACAGAATTCAAGAACTCAGTGTTAATGGATTTCTGCATATCTAAAGGGATCAGACGACAGTATTCAGCACCGAGAACACCACAGCAAAATGGGGTGGTAGAAAGGAAGAACAGGACACTGGTTGAAGCAGCTAGGACAATGCTGTATGAGTCAAAACTTCCTTTATATTTTTGGGCTGAAGCAGTTAACACGGCTTGTTATACACAGAACAGAACCCTGATTATAAAGGATCATAATGAGACGCCGTATTACATGATGAATAAACGAAAACCATCTATCAAGTACTTTCACGTATTTGGTGCCAAATGCTTTGTGTTAAGAGACAATGCACAACTTGGAAAGTTTGATGCCAAAGCAGATGAAGGGTTTTTCATTGGATATTCTCTTGAAGTAGTAGCAGCGTACAGGGTGTTTGTGCTTAATGATCGCAAGGTGGTTGAAAGCCTTAATGTCACATTCGACGACTCAAGGCTCCCTTCTATACAAAAAGAAGATAGTGAGCCCACTTCCCTAAGATTTGAAAATATGGATGTTGATGAATTGGATACAGTTCCTGAGTCAGTAGTGCAGGGTAGTGATCCAACTATAAATAATGAAATTAATCAAGAGTCTAGTGTTTCGCAAACTCAAAACACTAGGACTGAGGGATCACCTTCCGTCAGACCTGGTACTAACTCAGGGGGAGCAGCTCACTCAGGTGGAGCCAGTACTAGCTCAAGGGAAGCTAGTGAAAGTGCTTCTAGACTAAGTCACCTTCACTTACAAGATCAAGCTGAATCATCAAGAACATTTGCTAGGGATCGCACTTGGAACAAGGACCATCCGTTCGAGCTAATTATTGGTGATCCAGAGGCCGGAGTGACTACTAGAGGAAAAGCTAGAGCTGAAATTGCCACTGAGAATGAATGTCTATATTCAGTGTTCCTTTCCCAGATAGAACCTAAAGTGGTGGAAGAAGCTCTAGATGATGCTGATTGGGTGATTGCTATGCAAGAGGAACTCAATCAGTTTGAAAGGCAGAAGGTGTGGAAGCTGGTACCCAGACCAAAGAATAGATCTGTTGTTGGGACAAAATGGGTATTCAGGAACAAGCTGGATGAAGACGGACGTGTAACACGAAATAAAGCTCGCCTGGTTGCTAAGGGTTATACTCAAAGAGAAGGAATTGATTATGATGAAACCTATGCACCAGTAGCAAGGCTAGAGGCAGTAAGGATGTTCTTGGCATTCGCAGCACATCATGGTTTTAAAGTCTATCAAATGGATGTCAAGAGTGCATTCTTAAACGGTGAACTGGATGAAGAGGTGTATGTCGAGCAACCTCCCGGGTTTATCGATATCAAATATTGTGATTATGTTTATCGACTCTTCAAATCAGTATATGGCCTTAAGCAGTCTCCGCGGAAGTGGTATGAAACTCTGTCAGACTTCTTACTAGAAAGTGGTTTTACAAGAGGAGTAATCGACAAGACGCTTTTCTACAAGAAATGCAAAGATGATCTAATAATGGTGCAAGTATATGTGGATGACATTATCTTTGGGTCTGCAAATGAGAAGCTGTGTGCTAAATTCGCTAAGTTAATGCAATCAAGGTATGAGATGAGCATGATGGGAGAGCTGACGTTCTTTCTGGGCATTCAAGTTAGTCAGAAGAAGGACGGAATATTTATCTGCCAGACCAAGTACATTCATGATCTATTGAAGAAGTATGGTCTCCAAGATGTATCACAAGCAAAGACTCCTATGGCAACAGCCACGAAACTTGACGAGGACAAATCGGGTAAACCTGTAGACATCTCAAGCTATCGAGGTATGATCGGCTCACTTTTGTATTTAACTGCTAGTAGACCTGATATTATGTTCTCTACATGCTTATGTGCAAGGTTCCAAGCGGATCCTAGAGAGTCACATCTCATAGCCGTAAAGCGCATTTTTAGGTATCTCAAGGGAACATCAAATCTCGGGATTTGGTACCCAAGAGATACAGGGTTTAATCTTGTTGGCTATTCGGATTCAGATTACGCAGGTTGTAGAATAGATAGGAAGAGTACTTCAGGAAGCTGTCAGTTCCTTGGAAGAAGGTTGGTGTCTTGGCAAAGCAAGAAACAACACACAGTATCTACCTCGACAGCTGAAGCAGAATATATTGCTGCTGGAAGCTGTGTGGCCCAGATACTGTGGATGAAGAACCAACTCAAGGACTACGGTGTGGAAGTATCTAAGATTCCTATCATGTGTGACAACACAAGTGCTATTGCAATGACCAACAATCCTGTGGATCACTCAAGGACCAAGCATATTGACATCAGGTATCATTTTATTAGAGAGCATGTAGAAAATGGAACTGTAGAGTTGCATTTTGTGTCTACTGAACGTCAAATAGCAGATATATTCACTAAACCCCTAGACGAATCAACATTTTCTAGATTGGTTGGTGAATTAGGGATGCTTAACACCTGTTAGTTTTGCTACCTATCTGTTATAATTCAGCTTGTGTACATATTATTGTTATTCATGAATATTCATAATTAATAATGTGTACTTAACTTCATAAATGTATGTGTTGCATATCATAAGGAGTTAGAAAGTTTCATGACATTAATCTTGTGCTGATCTGTATATCATTATGGTTAGTGTCTAAATGAAGTAATGAGAAATTTTCTATGGCAAATCTCGATCTATCCACATCAAGATCGACATCGAGATGTAGATCGAGATGCGGATCGAGATCGACATCCAGATCGACATCTAGATGTAGATCGAGATGCGGATCGAGATCGACATCTAGATGTAGATCGAGATGCGGATCGAGATCGACATCCAGATCGACATCTAGATGTAGATCGAGATGCGGATCGAGATCGACATCTAGATCGACATCTAGATGAGGATCGAGATGCGAATCTCGAGATCGAGATGTGACGTGTCTTTTCAGTCATTTTTTTTGGCGTGCAGGTATATATTATAGCATTAAAAAAAAAAAAAAAAAGGCTGTTCATTATTTACATTAACTTTCTTTCTCTCCAAAAGCTTGAGCTCTTCAGATACACTCGCGTATACATACATTACATCAAGTTTTCTTGTGATTTTCTTAAACAAAAATCACTAACTGTTACTTAAAAGCATCAATAACTAAAACGAAACTCTGCTAAAATTTTGTTTACAACTGTTGAACTTCTTGCGTTGTTTTTATCGTTATTACTGTTCTTGTAATTAGTTCTTTAGTTTTCTTCTTCACTCGAGTGAGTTTGGTTTTTGTTTCGTGCTTTCTTATTCTTAAGTACTTTTGTGTTCTTGAGCAAAATAGTTGTGAGTACTACTGGTTAATCCTTAAAGTGCAACTTTACCGCCGTATTTGTGGTTTTTCTGGAAAAATAATTTATTTTGTAACGGCTGTTCACTTTAATTTTCGAAAACTCAACCGTCAATCATTAGTGGGGAGTTAAGTGGTCATTAGTGGGCAGTTAATTTGTTTTAATTTGTGTCACTAATTACGTGGGGTAATTAGTGGGGTTCGTGTACGTTTTTTTCTGTTGTTTAAATTTAGAACTTGTTCTCTAAAAATTTCCATTGCCAAACCATTTCAGAACATTTCTTTTCTCAAACACAACTTTAAAATGGCAAACCCAAATTTCACAATTCCCAAGACCAACTTTGTTAATCTCTCTGCTGATCGAGCAACTGGTAGATTTATTCACTATCAGTTCTGGATTGAATCCCTCAACAACACATCAATCATAAGTCACGCGTTAACCGCCTCTCCCATCCTGAATGTCGAAGCCCTTCAAGCTGCTTACTCTACACTAGAGATTCAGGGTGGAAAAGCCAATCCAACAGGACTATCCTTTACTATTGGTGGTGTCAAATATGAAGTCAGTCTGCGGAAGTTCAATGAGTTACTCGGGCTTCCTACAGAAGATTATGCTCCGGAACCCACTATGGAGGATATGTTGCAATTATTCACGGAGATAGGTTGTCGCCCTCCCACGGGTCCTATCAAGGTAACAAAGGTTAACACCGGTATGCTACCAGCTGAGTGGGATTATGTAGTTCAGGCCATTCAGCGCTGCATGTTCCCAAAAGACAAAGACTACAGGCCAATGAACAACAGCTGCCGGGTAATACTATATGGAGTGGCAAACAACAGGAGAGTGAATGTGGGCAAACATCTGTTGATTCAGTTACATGAGAGGTGGGCATTGGAGAAAAATGCCTCAAGGAATCCAGAAGATGGTCCAGTCAAATGCTGGATGCCAAGATTTCTTCAGATTGTTCTGGATGACGTCCTTTCAGAGGAACACAGAAGAATATTTCAAGGCTCTGAAAGGATGGCATGTTTTGATATGACTCTAAAGAGTATCTCCACCATGGAAACCCAGTAAAAGTCAAGACTTTTTGAGTTGCGCCTGACTCCGTACTTCCAGGATCTGCAAGATGAGTATGCTAGGAGGCATGTTTCTCAGTTTACTGCAGTAGAAGCTGAGAGTAGCGGTAACGAAGCTGAAGGTGGAGATCCAGTGCCTAGAACTTTGGAACAAGCAAGAATGGATGTTGATATGGCCGAGGCAAATGTTGCAGAAGCTGGAGCTGACAAGGATGACGATCTTCTTAGTCAGGTACCTATTCTTGCTAATCTTGATCAATCATCAATTCAACCTGTTTTCTACAGCCGTGGGCCTGAAAACCCCCAGGCTCTATCCCAGGCTGCAAGCCCTTCTGTTCATAAACGTTCAGCCAGCCCTAAAACTGGTGATAAAAGGAAGGCAAGCTTATCTGAGTCGAGTGATTCGAGTGGAGGAAGTGTAGGAGTTGAGAGAGTAGTCACTTCAGCAGCTCTGCCACCTTCAAAGAAGCAAAAGGTGGATTCAAACCCAGTGGCAACTGCACAACCTGTTAAGGCTAGTTCACCTCTCACAGCCACCACACCTCACGCTGGTGGCTCTCCTCTCCAAATCATTTCAACACATTCGCACTCGCCTAGGCATGTTGGTGAGAGTCAAGAAGGGGGTCCATCTCAACAGCCAATAGGAGCTGGCCCTACCTTCCCTGAGTTGTCCGCTCAGGGCTCTTTGAGCAATTTCTCGGAAGGGGAATGGCAAACTGAGACTAGCACTTCTGATACTAGTATCTCAGGCAGTTTTAATGAGGAAGAGTCTGTCGAATCCAGTACGGATGACGCTTCCTCATCTAAATCAGAAAACAAGTTGCTTGCAGAGCAACGACATCTGGTGACTGGTGGGTCTACGCCTCCAGAACAGCCCAGCGAACCAGAAAAGGTTCTAAGTGATCAAGGGGATGACATGGTCATAACGTCATCTCCCGTCGTAGACACAGCGCTTAAAGGCTCAGTCTCACTGACCGATATCGCCGACCAACTCACCGCTAGTCCCCAGAGATTAGTGGATGAGGCTCTAGTACTGTTAGGCTCTAAACACGAGGGAGAGACAGGGAGAGTAGATCCCTTCTTTTTAGGGATCTTGAGTGAAACAGAACCCGGCGAGAGTAAACAGTCTAACCCAAGCCAAACACCGTCCCCCAAATTGCAGGATCTAGTGAAGAAAGTGGAGGCTTTGGAGGCTGGAGTTGCTGGTGTTACTGCTGCTGTCTCTTCTCACTCTGGAAGATTGGAGGTTGGAGCTCAGTTCATGGAGAACCTGATTGCCGTCCAAAATCAGATGATTGACAAGATAAACAATCTCGGATTGGCACAAGTGGAGGTCGGGAGGTCAGTAGATGATGTCACTTATGGCATGTCTCAGGTTTGGACGAAACTGCATGAACTACTTGATGCTGTCTTTGGACGTAACAAGGATGGACCTGGTCCTTCAACTGGTGGTGGTGGTGACGATAATAATGATGATGATGCTCCTGATGAGGATAACACACCTAAGGGGGAGAAAGAGGATCAGGGTCTGAAAAAGCTGACTAGTAAGAGTCCGGTGATCGAGTCCTCAAACAAATCTGGTGAAAAGGTGGAGGAGGCTCAACCGGCTCTTAAGGACAAAGGCAAGCAGAAGATGGTAGCTGAAGAAGAAGCTGAGAAAGAAACACCTCTTGTTGATACATTTATGGGAGACTTTATTGAAGATTCTGATGATGACGAGATGGATGTAGAAGCCTTAGTGGCAAGGAGGTCGAGACTCGAGCAACGAGCAAGAGAATGGGAACAAGAAAGAGGTCTAAATCCTGGCGGATCTGGCGCAGGTGATGCAGGAGACCACTCGGTTGCTGACGAGCATGTTCCAGAAGAAGAAGTTGATGAAGCGGAGATGCAAGGAGAGATTTTCAGGGAAGCCAGAGAAAGAGTAAATGAAGAAATTCTACAAGGGATAGTTGAAAAAGAACTAATGGCAAAGGAGAAGAGAGCGGCTCAGAAAACTCAGCATGAGTTTGAAATGAAAAAGATCAATGATCCTAAGGTCCAGGCTGACATAAGGAGGGAAGGTCCCGAGTGGGACAAGGCTAGAGAAGCCTTAGCTGGACCAAGAGCCTATGCTCATGACTCAGGAAGATTGAGCTTTCTTCTTCATAAGCTAGAAAATCTAAACCCTGGGCTGCTGAATTATCTAAATTGCATAAGACAGGGATGCACCTCCGTACAAGTCATATTCAAGGAGAAGGCATGGAATCTGATGATCACTTGGACACCCATAACAAAAATCGGGCCGTGTATGGTCGATGAAGCTTTCTTCCATGAAAGGGGTGCAAGTGAACTGGTAGAATTCGCTCACAAGGTAGACACCTCTGTCAAGACTGGAGTGCTGTTTAAGGAGAAATTGTTGAAGATGGCTGAAGACAGAGGGGTTGACATCATTCTAAATCCCTACCAGATCAGATATGTCCATGACAAGGTCTTGAGGATCGTAAATCTGCATGATTCGAAACTAACTCCGAGCGGAAATGTGCTGAAGGCAGTTGCAAAGCTAGTTCTCTCTAAGGGTTTTCTAACAAAGGAAAAGAAGCTGGTGGCTAAGGACTTGGAGAAGCTGATAAGAAGGCAAGATTCTAGATACAAGTTGCCTGAAGCTACACTACCAGTGGTTAAGAAGGAACCTGAAGACTATGCATTCGAGCTGCAAAACGAGGCAATAAGAGAGCATGTGCAAAGATACGGAGATCCAAGGATAGACATTCCAGAAGAAGGGGAAATAAGAAAGGAAGCTAGTGCAGTGGTTAGTGCAAATGTCAAGTTTGTCAAGAGCAAAGCTGAGAATGAGAATGATCTGCTGATCTATACAGACAAGCATAAGGTGGAAACCATCATTGAAATCAAGTACGACATCTTTGCAGAACACAGTCATGAAACACTGTGTAGTATAAGAGAATTGATTGAGGAGATGGATGATATTGACGAGTTTGATCAGGATTATCTGAGGGTCACGTTTGATAACTTCTGTAAGAGAAGACAACAACTTGATATTCAGAGGCTACAGCAATGCACCACCGCTATTGTCATTGGATACCCTAAGCAGCTGGTCATACGGAAGAAAGGGGAAAAGGGGTACCCTGACAAAGTCACAAAGCTGAGGTTTGAAGACATTCCCACGAAGCTTACCACTCGCAGCATGGTTGAAAGGTGGTTGAGGTTGTTTCGAAATTACAAGATCAGAAATCATGTGGAAGCAGAAGGACTTAATCTTCTCAAGAAAAGAATGGATGAAGTCTGCAACCCTGAGTTCATGAAGAAAGAAAAAGCAGCCAAGAAGAAAGCTCGTGAGGAAGAGGAGCGCAAGAAATAAAAGTTTTAATGTATCATGCTTGTAATGTTTCTTTGCGTTATAATTTGTTTTCTTGTTTTCCTGCATTGTAAAAATATATTATCTGTTGTCTTGTGTAGTGTAAGGTAGAAGTTAGTTAGCTAAGTGTCTTGAAACTGGTTTATATAAGGCATCAATTATTTCGCGAAGTTCGGCGGTGGTAATACTGCTAAAAGGACTTCAGAAGGATAATTGAAGATTGAGTGGACCGTGCTCTTAAAGTACTTAGAGAAAATCTCTAGAAGAGCATGAAGCCATTTAATCGAGCCAACAGGTGTCCAATTTTGGCACTTGAAGTATCAGTAATAGACATGAAGTTAATTAATCAAGCCAAGCATTATGCAAGTTGACATGATCTTTTATGAATGTTATTTTATCTTTTTCAGTCCCTATTTAGTTGAGTTATCCTCATTGTGAATTTGGTTGTCATTGTTAGACAATCAAATAGGGGGAGATTGAAAGGCATAGGTGTACTAACTTGTAACACTTAATTATTTTGTAACTCAACTAAGTAAAAGATAAAACAACAGCAAAACAAGAGAAACTGAAGAAGCACATGGAATCAATCAACTGAAGAAATGGTAATGATACTTGGTAACTACAAGTAACTAATTTGGTTAATCAAGGATGCATAAGTGAGAAGAAGTTCAATCTGAGTATTGCTCATGCCCTAACTTATCTAATGGAGAATCAAATTAATGTCAAGGAAGTATCAAGAAGGCCAAAGTGATTTCATGTAATGTATATCAACATCTGGATAATGTAAAGGTTAATCAACAAATGAGAACTGACATTCAGAAGCAAGAACCCCTACAAGACTAGTCACTTATGAACCAGACCATTGCATCAAGTGTCAGGACATTGGAGGCAAGTTCGTGTCAGTAATAGAAGATCTCATTTGAATTGAGTGAGGAAAAGAAATTGAAGAAGCTAAGGAAACTTGCTCACAAAGGTTAATTCTCAATTAGTCACTAAAGAAGGTCAACATTGGATGTGTGCATATTTGCCAAGGCAAATGTCGATCCACAGCAGATCGAGATGCGGATCGAGATTTACAAGTGAAGTAAAACACTGCAAAGGCAAATCTCGATCCAGGCGATAGATCGAGATCGAGATTCTCCCAGATCGAGATCGAGATTTTCACAGATCGAGATCGAGATTTTCCCAGATCGAGATCGAGATTTTCACAGATCGAGATCGAGATGGGTCCAGGCGAAGATCGAGATGCGGGTAGAAATGTAACATTTAATGTTCAAGGGACAAGTGGCTTATTGTGAACGGTTGATCCAGAGTTGTTGGGAAAGTACTTTTTGTTGTCGAAGTCCTGATTGGGCCACGTACACAAAAAGGACAAGATCAAGACTACATGACATTATAAAAGCAACACTTTGTTTGTATTTTTAGAAGTAACTTGTATCTCTGTATTTTAAAAACGATAATTTTTAAGAGAGAGCATTTACTGTAAAACAAAAAGTGAGAGAGAGAGGATCAGTTGAATCTAGCTTTAATTGCTGTATTTATTGTTCAACTGATCATGATGCTTTTATGAATGTTGTAGCAAATCCATCAATGAATATAATGATATATTCTTGAAATTCTGAGTCATCATTTATTACTTGCACATTGTTTATTCTCTCATAAATTTTAAACAGTTGTATTCACCCCCCCCTCTACAACACTTTGGACCTAACACTTTCTGAGGCAGAGAAGCTGCATACGCTGCACTTATTCAGGTTAAGTCCTTGAAAGTGTCTTGGGCTATCCTGGATGAGCGCATGCTAAAGGCCGTCGGCCTTTCCAGGGCCTCTAACAAAGGTACTAACTTTTATCTTAGCTTTCCTTCACACTCTCTATGTTGTCATGTTATTAACCTTTTCCAAGTTTTAATTTCAGCCGCGTTGCAGATCAATGAGTGGACGATTCCACCAATTCAGGAGACTGGCCGTATGAAGCGGCTTAAGCTGAAACAGGATCCTAGGCAAGTCAAGGATCCGTTGGCGTTTTTGCAGCCTCACACTGAGCCTACAGAGGCCGAGGGCAGCGGGACTGCCAAAGTTCCATGATCTCAATCCTACAGACCAGGATGGGGATTCAGAAAATCTGACATAATGGTTGGGTGCATAAACAACAGAAAAGATTGGTCCCTCTGCTCTATTACTCCTTGTGATTATAAGGAAATAGTGGTAGGACACGATGAAGAGAGCACCCAAGCTCTAGGTGCACAAACATTGGCATCGATAAGTCTTCTTGACTGTCTTCAGTTTTACACACTTAGCACATATACATCTTGGTTTTTCCCTAGTTTGTAGTCTTTCCTTCAACTCACTCCTGGTTTGGTGGTATTTCAGGCTGATGTTTACTTTCAGGCTTTTCTACATCACACCGAGTCGTGGAAGACTCAGGCAGGGAAGCATAAAAAGGATCTCACAGTGGCGAATGTCAAAATTAAACATTTGGAGTAGAAGCTGGCCGATTAGGGAGTGCTTCTGTTCAGGCCGAGGTGACCGAACTCTAGGCTGACAAGAACACCATTATTGATAAATATATGGCCTTGGAGGAGTATCACGATTTAATAAAGGCTCACAATGACCTTATCTACCCGACCAACTATACCATCAGGTGGAATGAGGCTCTTAAGTCTGTGCGGGAGAAGCATCCGGGTTTTTTGACCCGATGGTGGATTTTAAAAGCCCTTAGTCAGCCGAGGGCTTGAATCGGTTGATCAAGGCACAAGAAAAGGAAGAAACAGACATGGATGATAACCCTGATATTAGGCCAAAGAGGGCTCGCGAGCCTACTCTTACTCCTCCTTACTGCATTGTGCCAAAGAAGACTGTTCCTGACGCAACCTTTCAGAAATCGGCTGAGGAGAGTTCTTCTGATTCTATCTCATTGGAGGAGGGAAAATCTAGTGATTCGGGAGAGTCTTCGGGGAGTGAGGAGGCCGAAGATATTGAGGTTGCCGAGTAGTTTATGATTTTCATCTTTGTAGTTTTTTATTTATCTCAGCCGTACAAGGCTTCTTTGTAAACTTTTGCCTTCGAGCCTTTGTATTTATGCACTTTATGCCTTTATTTTTTTATGTTTAATTCGAACATAAACAATAAACTTCCGCATGACTTGTAAAGGTTTATCGAAATTTAATATTTTCATTAAAATGAAGATAGTGGGAAATAATTCCTTTATATAATAGAGAGAACCAAGTTCTCCAACTTAAACAAGTCTAGTCCCCAAGGCTTACAAATCAATAGGTAAATATTTAAAATGCTTAGGCCTCAAGGCTTTGAATAAAACGTGATAAATCCTCAAGTTGGCAGCATTCCAGCTTCTTGGGATTTCAACCCCTTAGAGGGTTTGGGGCTTGTATGCACCTTGCCCTGTGACTTCCTTCACTTGGTATTGTCCTTCCTAATTTAGAGCTAGCTTGCCTTTGGAACCAACTCCAGATGCCTCGATCTTTCATAGGACTAAGTCTCATTTGCGGAAGAACCTTCCCTTGACTCTGAGGATATAGTAGAAAGAAGCTTTCTTTTGGTCCTCTATAATTCTAGTGTTGGCTTCAACGCGTAGCTCATCTATCAAGTCTAGAGCCAACTTCATGCCTTCTTCTTTGGTGTCAATCTGAAACTTCTGCACTCTTCATGACATCTGAGTAATTTCGACAGGCACTACTGCCTCAACCCCATAGGCTAGTTGAAAGGGTGTTGCCCCTGTTGAAGCCTTACAAGTAGTTCTGTATGCCCATAGGATCGGGAGTAGTTCGTCAACCCAAGTCCCTTGAGAGTGCTCAATCCTCTTTTTAAGTCCGTCTAGGATAATTCTGTTAGCAACCTCAACTTGCCCATTTGACTGTGGATGAGCTACTGATGTGAAGCGTAGTTCAATGTTATAGTTTCTACAATACTCCATGAAGTCCTTGTTGTTAAATTGAGTTCTGTTGTCCGTCATTAGGATTCTGGGTAACCCATATCTGCATATAATGTTTTCCCAGAAGAATCAGGTCACATACTTAGTGTCAATCTTGGCCAAGGGCTTGGCTTCTATCTACTTGGTGAAGTAGTCAATGGCGACAATGTGGAACTTCCTTTGTGCACTGGGCATAGGAAACGAACCTAAGATATCCATTCCCCACATAGCAAAGGAGAGTGGGGAGTTGATGGATGTCAGCATTTCAAGGGGCTGCCTAACGATGCGTGCAAACCTTTGACAGCGATCACACTTCTTAACATAGGTTTTAGCATATTTAAGCATCTCAGGCCAATAAACTCCTAGCCTCATGACTTTATGAGCAAAAGCCCTTCTTCCAATGTGCTGACCACATACTCCTTCATGAACTTCCCTTAGGGCAGCTTCAACCTTATGGGGTCTCAGACACTTCAAGTAGGGTATCATATACGACTTCTTGTAAAGTATTCCCTCTATGATGGTATACTTCAAGGCTCTCAGTGATAGCTTGCGTGCCTCCATGGGGTCAGTCGGTGTTTTCCCGTTTCCAAGTAGAGTTTGATGAGATCCATCCAACTTGCTCCCAGCCCAATCGGGGCTACTTGTTTAGCATCAATGTTCGGGGTCTTCAAGACTTCAAAATAAACATTGTTAGAGTAATTCTCAATCTCTAATGATGCAAATTTAGACAAGGCATTGGCCTTCACATTCTCATCTCTCGGGATATACTCAAAATGACATTCTTAAAACTGTGTGGCTTAAGCTTTAACAATTCTCAAATATTTCATCATAGTCTCTTCACGGGCCTCAAACTCCCCATTCACTTGAGAGATTACTAGCCATGAGTCGCAACATACTTCATGTTTTTCACCCTCAGGGCTCTAGCCAGGCCAAGCCCAGTTATCAAATCTTCGTATTCTACCTCGTTGTTTATAGTTGAAAAATCCAACTTGATTGTATATTCTACAATAAACTCATCCGGGGTTTGTAAAACTAGGCCAGCTCCACTAGTTTTTATTTTTGAAACTCCGTCAAAAAAGAATACCTAGTATTCTTTGAGTTCTTCATCTTCCTCTTTTTCTTTTGCATTTCCATTTTCTTTACTCTCTTCTTGACCCCCGACTTCTTGGTTGGGAATCGTACATTCAACCACGAAGTCAGCTAGAGCCTGGGCCTTGATGGTCGTTTTTGGCTTGTATCTAATTTTGAACTATCCAAGCTCAATGGTCCGCTTGATTAGCCTTCCACTGGCTTTAGGGTTGTGTAGTATATTTCTCAAGGGATGGTCTGTCAAGAATTCAATAACATGCGCTTGGAAGTATGGACGTAGCTTCCCTGAAGCCATTATCAATGCTAAGGAAAACTTCTCAACCTTTGAGTAGTTCATCTCTGCACCATGCAGTATCTTACTGACTAATAAATGGGTTTCTGAACCTTGGCTTCCTCTTTCACAAGAACAACACTCAGAGTTGAGCTAGAGATGGCAAGGTACAAGAATAACACTTCTTCGGGTGTTGGCTTGGAAAGCAGTGGTGGCTCAGCCATGTACTTCTTTAGTTCCTCAAATTCTGCTTGGCTCTCGTTATTCCACACGAATTCCTTGACCTTCTCGAGGTCCCTGAAGAATGGTAGACATTTTTCTCCAGACTTGGATATGAAGCATCCCAGGGCTGTTACCCTTCCTATGAGCTTTTGGACATCTTTTACTATCTTAGGGGGCTCAATGCCTATAAATTTTCCATACCCCACTCCAATGATACACTTGGCTGGGTTCAACATCATATTATGGGTTCTTAGAACTTCAAATACCTCTGTTAGGTGTTCGAGGTGGTCAGCCTTGTCTAGGATTTTGACCAACATGTCATCAACATAAACCTCCATGGTCTTACCAATTAAGTGCTTGAAAATTTTGTTTACAAGCCTTTGGTATATTGCTCCTGCATTCTTAAGTTCAAAAGCCATAACCAAATAACAAAAAACACCAAAGTCAGTGATGAATGATACCTTAGGGATGTCATTGTGATGCATCCTGATTTGGTTATAGGCGCTGAAGCCATCCATGAAGCTAACCATCTCGTGTCTAGCTGTGACGTCGATCAACGTGTCTATCCTTGACAAGGGGAAACAATCCTTTGAGCAAGCATCATTCAAGTCTGTGAAATCCACACAAATCTTCCACTTTCCATTAGCCTTCTTGAGCATCACAGGGTTTGCTAGCCACTCGGGGAACTAGATTTCTTCAATAAACCCAGCTTCTAACAACTTCTCCACTACTTGCTTAATGGCCTCTTACCTTTCAGGAGTAAAATTTCTTTTCTTCTACTTGACTGTTGTCCTTTCAGGATCCACATTCAACTGATGCGTTATGAGTTTGGGGTCTATTCCTGGCATGTCGGTGGCTTTCCAAGCAAAGACATCTCTATTGTCTTGCAAGAACTAAACCAGCTGTTGCTTCAGGTTCTTAGGGAGCAAAGTCCCAACATATGTCACTTTCTTATGATCTAGAGGATCTAAGGGAGTGGGCTCTAAGTCCTCCACGGGCTCCCCCCTTCTTTCTTCTCGATCTCTGACATCCATGTCTTCGATATAGAGGACTTACCCCCAGTGGCATCAGGCTTCAAAGTGGCCACGTAACAACTTTTGGCCATTTTTTGATCTTCTCTCTCTTCCCCCACTCCATTCCTAGTTGGGAATTTGAGTTTCAAATGATATGTATAAGCTATCGCCTTGAAGGCATGCAACCCAGTCCTCCCAAGGATTGCGTTGTAGGTAGTGCTTGCATTGATAACTAGGAAATTCAACATTTAAGTAAATTGTCGAGGTTCTTTACCCATAGTCATAGGTAGTTGTATAATCCCCTCAATCCGAGATTCCACTCCATTGAAACCATAGATATGCATGTTGGAGGGGGTCAGTTGCGAATCGTTGTATCCCATTTTCACAAAAGCATTATAAAATAGGATGTCTATAGATGACCCATTATATACCAAGACTCTTTTCACAAGAGAGTTTCCTGTGACGGTGGTGATCACTAAGGGATCATCGTGGGGAAACCTCACCCCTTCCAAGTCAGAATCATCAAAGGACAAAGAGACCCCAGTCCTTGCTCTCTTAAGAGGCTCTCATACAATGCTCATTACCTCTTGGGCATAAGCCTTTCTGGAATTTCGGGAATTACCTGCAGCAGTTGGTCCCTCTGAAATTACATTGATCACAGGCCCTTGGGGCTGATTATTTCTTTCTTTGGGGTCTGAGTCCCTTCATTTGTCATTGTAGCCTCTGTCATTTCTAGTACCATCCTTGGTGTATTTGTTCAATTTTCCTCTTCTAATCAGAAACTCGATCTCACCTTTTAATTGACGGGAAACATCAGTATCGTGTCCCACATCTTTATTGAATTGGCAATAAGCATTCTTATTTCTCTTTTCAGGATTAGTCATTAGTGGCTTCGACCATCGAAGGTCCTTGTCATTCTCAATATCCATCAATATTTAGCTCCGGGCAGTGTTTAGCCTTGCATACTCAGTGAACCTTGATCCTCCTTTCTTCCTGGAGTCATTAACATCATCACTCTTTGCATACTTGGCATCGACCGTATACTCGGTATCACTGGCTCGCTTATTAGAGTAGGTGTTTGAGGCTTGAAACCCTTGGTCTTTCCTCATACTCTCTTTAGCCTTGATGTACTTTCCAACTCTCTCCTGGAGCTCATTCATACACTCGGGGGTCCTCTTGGCTACCGATCTCCTGAAATTCTCATATGAAATCCTTTGTTTTAAGGCTATCATAGCTCCTTTCTGGTCTAGATCAGGGACCTTCAAGGCTTCCTTAGTGAATCTATTCATATAGTCCCTCAGGGACTCATTTTCCCCTGATGCATATTCATAAGCAAAGATGAGCTCTTCTTATGAGTTTTTCTGTTGATAAACTGACCAATGAAGACCCTGCTCAGATCTTTGAATGACCCAATGGAGTTGGGGGGTAAATGACTAAACCATCTATGTGTCATACCGCTCAGGGTTTGAGGGAACGCCATACATTTGACAGCGTCGTTAACAGGTTGCAACAACATCGCATTCGAGAACGAGAGAACATGGTTCGAAGGGTCTCTAGTTCCATTATGGGACTTGATAGTGGCCATCTTCCACTATCTTGAGATTTTTTCGTTCATCATTTCCTCAGTAAAGGGAGGTACTAGATCATCAGGATCTTCAAGTGGCAACAAGTCTTAGGGATCAGCCCTAACATGACTTGACTTTACATGTCTTCTGGTTGGGGTCTCATCCAGATCTATCATAGGACCATTCCTTGTTGACCCTACACCCCCCTCAACTCTATAGAGTTTTCCCCTTGCTAATGCCCTTTTCAAGTCTCTCCTCAGTCGTTGGGTCTCAGCCTCATGAACGCGTACGTATCCTTTCTCGAAGGTTTACAGAGTCAGTGTTTTGAGGCCCTCGGGGTTGGGTACTCCTCCCTCCAATAGGCTCCTTGTCGGGTCGCCTCCTTCGAGGGTTAACATCCTCGTAAGATGACTTCTCAACATCAGTAGAGCAAGGTCCAGACAAATATCGATTCCTTTGTCATGAGGTATAGTGGGATAGCAACCCTTGCTCATAAGAGGGCTCGTAGTTTCTCGGGAGCCCATATTGAGGGTCGGGTATTACAGCAGACCAGACCTCTAAAGTAGGAGGAGGGATAAAATTTGTATTGAGGGGTGGAATTACCTGGAGTGGAGGGACCGAAGCATGGATAGATACATCGGGGTTGGAAGGATGAACGACGATGCTTAGGGGTCTAGTATGCCGAGTACTTGCTTCAGCGTCCTCAACAGAGATGGTTAGAACAATAGCTCCTTGTTTCCGTGCCTTGCCGGGGGAACGTTGGTGTCAACAGTGGTGGTAGGGACTTCTCATTCTAGGGTGCTCGCGATACTTCGTGTTCTTGCCATGGTTTTTATTCTCTTCCCACAGACCGCGCTAAATGCTACGGATTAAAAACTATGCCACTTTAATGTGTAATTAATCATAGGGTTTGGGGGAACTACGAGCTTTAATGGCTGCACTAACGTTTCGTGACTATCTCAGGTTCTCGTTAACTGCTTACGTATCTTAAATTTGTTGAGAATGAAGCCAAAAGCGTAGTTCTAATATTGATGGGTTAGAACCTTTATATAGGCGCACGAGGACCTTGTAGTTAGATTATGGTTAGGAGATTTGATGGCCAAGTCTCCTAGTGATGTAAGGTTGTTGTAACCTTCCAGGAACGAGAATCCCCTTTGGACACTTCCTACTCTAGGGTTTGTAGATCCTTCTAGGATGAGGGTCTTCCTTGAGCCTTTACTAAGTCTCTATTAACTAATTACAAAATTAATTAATAACAAAGGCTTAATGGGCCTATGGTTTCAACAAAGCTTATGGGATGGACTTACAAATCCAGTTGATCCTAGGATTTTATTTTCCTTATTCGTTTCAAGGGCTCAAGCCTTTGGACCATGCTAGGTATAATAAATGAAATAATAAATGCTATATTTATTATTTCCTTAGGGTTATTTTTTACCTATATCAACTCTGAAAGTGAGGAAGGAGAAAAAAAACTTTAAGAAGACTGAACACACCATAACTTCAGGCATTGTCCTATTAGGGCTCATATTCTCGAGCCTATGCCACCTCTCACCAGCTAGAAGTATAAGTAACCTGCATCCTGGGATGCTAGTCTCTAGAAGCTTCTCTAACTTGACATCAGTCATGGCAGAGTCCATTGCCTCACAAGCAAGGGTGACACCTATATTATTTGGAAGTTCTCTTTCTATTATCATTTCCATAACTTCAATGTCATCTAAAGAGGCTCCAGTGTTGTCAAGGAATGGTTGCTCAGACTCACCAAAGAAGGAGGTTCCAAAGTCCAAAGGTGATAGGCCTTGGGGGGTCGGAACCTTGTCATCTCCACCCTTGGAAGATAAGGAAAGGTCTATGAGAGTGGTATTGACTGCAGAAAGATTTGAAGGGTCCACAGAGGGGCTAGGTGTTTTCAGAAAAATGATAGTTACCGTGGCATCCAAAACCACCACTAACTAATTGTGGTACCATTGAATGTGCACATCCTACATCAGACATCTTTTCTTATAGGGAATCCTTGTTGGTTGAAGGGGTAGAGGAACCTGCGGAGACAGTTGGGTTTGACATATGTCCCAGAGGAAAAGTGATTTGAAATTTAATGAGGAGGATTTTGAAAAAATAGAGAGAAAGATAGGATAATGGAAGTTTGAGGGGAAGCTTCTAGCATGTTTTAAATCCTACATCGGAGTAGTAGGGAACTTGTGGGTACTGGTGTTGGCTAGGTGTGGTGTTATCTAAAGGTTTCTATAAATAAGGCTTGTGGGACCTATTGTCAAAAAGGTTTCAGATTTTACATTTTCATGATTTTACCCATACCTCAACAAATACAGACTCTTGCTAGTTGAAATAAACAGAAAATGGTTGAACCAGATGAGTTATTTCAGGTGTTAATGCAGACGAAAAATATTATTCCAATTAATTGTTAAGTGATTCAAAGGTGTGCGCTACAGAATGTGCCCTAAAAAGGTTGGTTAAGGTGTGTGAGCAATGGTATAATGAAGTAGTGATATATGTGAGGCAAATATATGAGGTGCATGCAAACTTAGAATGATGCGAAGGAAAATAGATGTCATTGAGTGTAGATGAATAGTGAGAGTGTGTGCACGCAGACGTGGGATTATATTTTCACATGGTAAAGAAGAACACTGCATAGACATAAAGATGGGTGAATAAAGCTTACCTCGAATAAGATTAAAGGGGAAAAGCTTAGTGCTGGTGTTGAAAACTTGAGCTGCTATTAAGTTTTGGGTCGCTTGAGAGATGGAGAGACACATGAGGATTGAGCTCTTAGAAGAGATGTGGAAAAGTAAAAACAAAAAGGCAATTAATTGTATGTATATATAGGCGTGATTCGATAATGGATAATGGGGAACAAGGTTGACAGGTGGCAATGTGCGAGTGGAGTAGAAAGAAGCGTGAAGAGGCATGGCACATACAAATTCGGGAACCAAGAAATCTGTCATTATGTTGAGGTGTAAGCATAGTTTAAAAATTGAATTCAAGAAGCCTAAAGAGATAGGGAAGCCCAAGAGTTTCGAGCAGACGTTGAGGTTTGAAATTTGAATTTAGTGTTATTAGATAAACGCTAGGAGGGAGAATGAAGAATAAAAGCTCTGATGTAAAACAATAGACGGGGAGGTGAGGTTCCATATAAATATCCTAGAAGCTATTATCAATGTTGTTTGAGATAATTCTAAGTTCAACCAATTCAAGATGAAAATTTTCAAGATAAACTAAGAATCAAACAATGGAAGGAAAATAAAATTTGTAAGGTTCTGATAAGGGATATGAAGATGTATGTAACAAATGTTTATGGAGAAGAAAGAGAATTTTATTATGACAGCTCAAAAGTTACTACACATGAAATCTAAAGAATGACAAGTCTTTATGACAAGAAGTGCATGATAAACAAATTGAAGATGGTAGAGGTGGCTGAATATCTAGCTAAGAAATATCAAAAGTAAATTGACAAAGTGAAGGAAAGGAAAGAAATGGATAAGAAAAAGATTAAAGAAGATGAAGAGATAGAGAGAATGTCTGAAGAGCTAAGGAGACAAGGAAAATGCAGAGTATTCAAGGATCCTGACAGAGTTGAGTTTAAACTTAATAATGGGGCAACATCCAGAATAAGACTCAAATTTGTCAATGACTATCCTGTCCAAACTCTTAGGGTAGGAGCTGATATGTTTCTATTGCAATTCCAATCTATAATTAAAAGTCAAGGATAAAGTCTGATAGAAGATTTAAGGTAGATCATGCATCAAGGAAAAGAAGACTTCACCAAAAATAAGGAATGCAGTATGAGAATTCTTCTAAGGCAAGTAACCATTCGAGAAGTCAACCTAGTAGAGAAGTCAAAGATGTGTAACTGGTAGAAAAGTCTCAGAATCTCAAAGGCTCAGTATTCGATCGAGAAGTGTTTGATCGAGAAGTCAATAAATTGAAGTCATTCGAGAAGTGTCAAAAAGTACTCATTCGAGAAGTCCAGTGAAACAAATCGAGAAGTTATCAAAGGAAGCAATCGACAAGTCTAAGGAAAGAGGCCAGTCGAGAAGTCTGTGGTAGTAGACCATTTGAGAAGTATAGTCTAATCGAGAAGTCATCAAAGCTATATCCATTCGAGAAATCTAGGCATTCGAGAAGTAACAAATCAAAAGGCTGACCCAGAAGTCTCAGAAGTATTCGATCGAGAAGTTTGTGTCATGACTTCTCGAAGCAAAAACAGTTGAGTATTCGATTGATTCAAGAAGTTAATTTCAAGGAAATTTGAAGATGAATAAGACAAGTAATTTAAAGCACTATCATGATCAGGATTAGTCAAACTTGTGAAGATAGTGACAAGTCTACAATGAAGCTTGAAAGAAGAACAAGACAAAGATAAAAGATGAGATTGCAGATGAGATACACTGTCATGTGAAATACTTAGCTAGAAATGGATTTTGTACAATGTAAAGTCTAGTTTGTCTATTTCTAGTTTTAGTCTCTAGTCTGCAAAAACATGTGCTAATGAGACATGTTGTCTATATAGTCAAGAGCACAGCCTTTCCAGGTTAGTAAGTTGAATATTTTCTTTGTTTTTATTCCTTGTATCTTTCAAGAACAAAAAACTGAGATTCATATCAAAAATCTCATATTTGTAACAATTCAATCTAATAGAATATTAGTTTGAAAGTTAAATTTATGTGTATCTATTTTATTTCCGCAATTCTTGATAAACACCACACAGTTAACTTAAGCTATAAACACATCAGTTCATTTATAGTCCATAAGCAAAGCAAAAGAAGAAAAATCAATTATACATTCATCCCCTCTGTATAAGTTTCAGCTACTCAATCCTAACTCTTTTCTTCTGCTATTCCAGTAAAGGGTCTCCATAGTATTGTAATTAAATTCAACTCACAACAGAATGATTATAGCCTTATCTGCGTAAAGGTTGCTTCATCAGCAACAGACTAAGCATATCAGAGTTCATTATCATTTTCTACACGAACTTACAAAGTAATGGTTGTGTTCAATTGTTGTCACAGTAACAGACCTAGTCACAAAAACGTTGAAGTTTGAAGCTTTTAAGAAGCTTCGAAAGGAGCTGGGAATGACTTCAGATACGAATTAACTATATTTATTAAAATGACTAACTGAGAAGCCTTAAAAATAAATATATGTAACAGTTTTCCATTTTTCTATCTTGTTATATATCCTATCTGTTTCAATTTATTTGTTTGACTTTTTTAATCAAATTTACCAAATTTTGAATGAAAAATATATTCATTATATAATTGAGAAACTAAAAACTGTAAAAATTATATCAATTTCATTATAAGAATTTAAATAAAATAGTTAATTTATGACGGAGGTAACACTTGTCGAACTCTTTACAGTATGTTTTTGTTTAATCAAAGAAGTCAACTTGCTAATTTATGACAGAGGTACTTGTCTAACTTTTTATATTATGTATTTGTTTAATCAAAGAAGTTGAGAAGAAAAAATTTATACTTAGAATGTATTCAATTAAAATTTTAAAAGATTATTATTAATTTATTGAATTTTAAAATTTCATAGTTAATTTTAATTTCATATTGATTCGCACGAAATCGATGCGGAATTTCATAAAATTAGACAGGATTCTTCAAAATATCAAAACTTTTGAATGAATTTTATAAATGATAAATAAAAATGCTATGAAATTCATCAAAATTTATCAATTTATAAAATAAAATAAAAATTGAAAATCATCAATTTTAATTTATTTTTTAAAATTCAAATTAAATAAATCAAAATTTCAATTTTTTTTAAATATTAATTAAATAGCGTCAGATTTTAAATAAACCTTTTAAATTTTAAATTGAATACATTATTTAAATTTAAATTGAATACATCTAGCCTTTTACAATTTAAAATAATTATTTAGAATATGAACCGAGTACACCCCATAGTTTATCATATAGAATCCAAAAAAATCATTTAGAATTCGAATTCATATTTACAATACGGATTACATACACTTTCCTGATTTTATTCTCTAATAAAAAATATATACTATATTATTAAAACTAAAATTTTAAAAATTTTAATCAGCCGATGGACCACTGATCTAAACAATATATATGTATATATTAAATAATAATATATCTCAGTAAAACAACATTGCATAAAAAATATAAAGAAACTAATAATAAAATAATAAATTATCACATTAAATTAAATATTTCAATTATACTTAGTAGTTATTATACTATTTGTTTGTTAGAGATGACCAAAAGTCACTACCTAATTTATAGAAGGGAGGTTTAATACCAATTAACTTTTTTCCTTCACTATTCAAAATTAAGAATAGAACTTGAATCTTGAAATTTGAAAAATATAAGCTAAGAAAAATAAACAACACCTTCAAACCTCTCAAAATGACATTTGTCACAGCCCTCCACCTGTCAAAAGATCCACAAGAACTCATAATAAACCTTCTTGGCATCACGACTACATTTTTCAATCACAACCTACTCAACACATATCAAACCTTACCTTCACTATTATTTTCACTATTATTGAACCTTTCTTTAATTGTTTCTTGTCAACAATAACAAAAACTAGTGATCCTCTATTATTCAAAGATGATGTCAAACACACTCATTGGGTTGCTGCTATGAAACAAGAGCTTGAAGCCCTTGAAAGAAATGACACTTGGGACATGTTATGAATGAATTTGACCAACTACGAAACTATGCCGATGATAGCGTTGATCTCAACTACGAAACAGGTTCACATCCGAGCATCCATAGTGCGTGGGAATGCGAATTGGATTGTATTTGAACTGAATTTGTTGGATCTTCGATGAATTAGGGGTAGTGCAACTCCATGCAAGTCTCTTTAGATTATCATAAAAGTGTATCTCTCGAGAATTTAGGGTGCCCTCGTCCTTACTCGAATGATCATCCCTGATAAATGACCTACATATCCCATATTTATAGGGAATCAATATGTAGTTCTATGGGCTTATTAATCGTAAAGATCATCCACGTTTTAGGTTGTTTGTAGTCATCCAAATGCTTGTTTGTAGCTGTTGTAGCTAAATAAGAGTCTGCCAGGAGCTTCTTGTAGAGTCCTTCTGCTGTTGAACCTCTATCTTGGGCGGCAACACCTGTTTGTATCCATGTATAATTCGTATATGATCAAATATGTATTGTTTATATAATATATGACTGTAATTGGGTCGTATTTATCATGATAGTGTCCAGATCAATCCATAATAACGTACTCCTAAAATTTAGGAAGTCATCCTTATCTATTCAGACTGCCTGTTATTCGGTGTGTGAAACTCAAACCTCGAACCTCATACACATACCAAATTTAGGGCACAATAGGACATAATAACCATACAATCAGGAAAAATAGCTATTGGTTCTACATGGCTATTTAAAACAAAGTATAAGCCTGATGGCTCCCTTGATAGACATAAACCTAGACTTGTCATTCAAGGATGCAGGCAGAAATATGGTGAAGATTTTTCTGAAACTTTTTCTCTAGAACACTTCTGGCAGTTACTGTAATGGAAGACTAGCACATACACTTTAGATGGATGTGAAAAATGCCTTTCTTCATGGACATTTATATGAAAAAGTATACATGAAACCTTGCCTACAAACTCAAGAAATCCATATATGGCTTGAGACATGACCAAGAAACTGGTTTTCTAAGTTTTCTCATACTCTACTTCAAATGGGATTTACTCAGTCAAAATCAGATGAAATATTTAGGACCAGTCTCCTATTTTCTTGGGATTGAAATTCATAGGTCTATTGATGGTTTTTTTCTATTTCAAGGAAAATATGTTACTGACATCTTACAAAAATATGGGATGCAGAAATCATACTTTCATAAAATATCTTGATTTAATTGAAAATAGAATTTATTTTTTCTTCTTTACAAAAAAAAAATTCTGGCACTGGGCAAACGTCAGCCCCCATACTTGGTCTTCTGCAACTTCCAATGGATACATATCTTAAACTCACACTTGATAAATGAGACTTGCTAAGTGATCCAACACCTTAACAAAGATTGATATGCAAGCTGATCTATTTAACAATTACAAGGCAAAACTAGCCTTTATAGTCCAACTCCTCACCCAATTTATGCAACAGTCCACCACAATTCATATGCAAACAAAAAAAAAGACTTCTCATATATTTAGCGGGATCTGTATCTCAGGG
Source organism: Oenanthe sinensis (assembly GCA_028671895.1). NCBI lineage: Eukaryota > Viridiplantae > Streptophyta > Magnoliopsida > Apiales > Apiaceae > Oenanthe > Oenanthe sinensis. The sequence continues at coordinate 29,309,538 of CM053806.1, forward strand.
CGTACTTCTAGCATCTGCTTCTGTAACACAGTTGACAGCTTATTATGATAGTGACTAGGCAAGTTGCCCAGCAACAAGGAGATCCACTACTGGTTACTGTATCTTTCTGGGTCAATCACCAGTGTCCTGGAAAACTAAAAAATAACATGTGTTTTCAAGGTACTCAGTTGAAGCAGAATACTTTTTTATGGCTCTAACAACTTGTGAGGTTACCTGGTTGTCAGCCCTTCTCAAAGACATTGGAATCAAGAATCTTCCACCAACAATCCTCAAATGTGGAAATCAAACTACTCTAGCAATAACAACAAATCTAGTGTTGCATGAAAAGACTAAGCATGCTGAAATTGATTCTCACTATGTTAAGGATGATGTTCAAGCTAGAAGCATCATTACATCACATGTTTCATCTAGTAAACAAGTTGTAGATATCATGACAAAGGTGTTATCAATCAAGAAACATTCAACTCATTGTGGCAAGCTGAGAGTTGTAGTGCCATTCACTTCTCCATCTTGAGGGTGAGTGATGAATTTAATGTGACAAGTATTAATAATGTCACATTATATTTTTTTAGTCTATTATCTAGTATTTAGATGGGGTCCTTATCTAGCTAATGTGTCATTCTTTGCAGACTAGCAATATAATTTGTTAGGAGGTTATGCTACTTTGTCTTTTGCTATTTTGTCTATTGTTCCCCAACCGTATAGATGACCTCCATGTAGACACTATTTGTTAGGCCCAAACTATCGTAGAATGGGTGGGGGGTTAAATACGATATGGGTATTTTTTTTTTATTTGCTTCGTGTTTATAGATCTATTCTTGGTTAGCAATAAATATAGCAGTTATGATTCTAAATAACAAGAACAATTTTCGAGAATATACTAATATTATATAAACCCAAGGTGCTACACTTTCACACAGATGTATGAAAAACAATGAATCTCACAACAAGAAATAAATATGAGCTTTAATACAGTGCATATTCTCTCTATCTCTCTCAGTTGTATCTATTTGTGTGTGTTGTGTTCTGATTACATTCAAAATGAAATTAATTTTGTTTATATGTAGACTTTACAATAAATTGAAATACAATTTTATGTGTCGACTAATTTTTCCATGTATGTTGACTTGAGTTGACCCGTGGATATTTTTCTATGTGTCGAAGTATGTTTCCTTGTATAATTGTTAGGTCCCGAAAGTATCGTAGAAGGGGGGTTAAATATGATACTCACTAAATTAAAAAATTCTTTCGAATCTTTTGCGGATATATAATTTAGAGTTCGGTTAGTGGTTCGAGTTCAGGAATGTTTAGGAGGATGGCTTACTAATTTTCTATTTTAGTGATTAAACAGTACAGTTCTAGAAAATTAGCAAGTAATTAAAACGAGACAGGTTTCGGGGAATATTACTTTCGTATTAATCCCTGAGGTTTTGCTACACCCAGTTAAAAATATAACTGGCTTCCAAAGAACAAATTAGTTCTTTGCTTCTATAAAGAGATAAAGACTGATTCCTATTACAAAAAGTAAATCTGGGAATTAACAAACTAGAAATCAGTCTAACAGAGAGTGCTTTATAATAGGTGTCGAATTCTTTAGACTTTGATAGCTAGGTGTCGAGTTTTATTCCATGGTACATGCCTTGGTAGATTTTAAAGTCTATGTGTCGAATTCTATTCCTTGTGTGAACTAGGTGTCGAATTCTTCCCTTGAACATGCCTTGGATACTAAAAACAATCCTAGGTGTCGAATTTACTACTTAGTATGGCTAGGTGTCGAGTTTTTCCCTTGATGTACTTGCCTTAGTAATTTCTCAGCTAGGTGTCGAATTCTATGCATAGTATTCCTATGTGTCGAATTCTTCACACATGGTTAACACTTGAGAACTTAATTACTAGGTGTCGAAGTTCTTCACTCTTTAAAACTTGGTGTCGATTTTCTTCATCATGAAAGGCTTCTTGTCGATTTCTTCACCATGTATGACTTAGTGTCGATTTCTTCACCATGTAATGCTTGGTGTCGATTTCTTCACTAAGTGTGCCTTGGGTGTCGAATTCTTCACCTTGATTTTCTAGGTGTCGAATTCTTCACCATGTACAATGACTTGGTAAATTCTAACTGCTGTAAAATCTTTGCTCACTTGCTTCTGTCAATTCTTCTTGAACAATGAACATGTTAATCAAATTCTTTGTGTTGACACTTAGTGCACTGGTCTGGTTCACAAGTGACTAACACTGTATTGATCTCCATATTCTCAATTAAACCAATTGACATTATTGTTGTAGTTCTTTATTGCTTCGAACACTGACTGTTGATAAACACTGTAACTTCACTAGAATCTTTTCTGATACTTCGACAACGTCTTTATTACTACAATCTTGAATACTTCATTATTTGTTCTTCACTGACACTTGAACATATTAATGAACTTTTTTCAGTGAGTATAACCTCATGACTGTAGTTGTCTTCTTTAACCTTTGTCTTTACCATGTCTTCAATTCTTTTAGATTCCTATGCTTCGAACACTGTCTATCTTCAATCAATGCCTTTATACTGAAATCTTCTTGTGGCACTTCTATACTGAATCTTCAACACTTCTGAAACCCTGAAAGTCTTTAACCATTATTCTTCACTAAGGCATGAACATATTAATGAACTTCTTTTAGTGACCTGTAATAGACTTCAAAACTTCTTCTAATGTCTTGATTCACTGTATTTGCCTTGTCTTCATTTCTTCCTGATTTATGTGTAGTAGTATTATTTATTTGTCCTATTCTAGTGTTGAGTTATCACGATTACTATTCATATAGCTTCGTAATCTCCAACAATCTCCCCCTATTTGATTGTTAAACTTAGCAAACAAATCTCATAGAGAGGATAACTCAACTAACAACTAGAAAAAGTAATCGTCCGAGACTTGTAAATAATGCTACTGGTTTTTCTGGATCAGATACTGCATTTACAGAATTCTTGTGTAACTGAAATGAAAGATGTTTGTTCCTCTAGCACTGAACTGATATTCATGTAGTATCATCTTCATTTCTGTCTGTTTGAGCTTTCTCTGCTTCAAAATCCTTCATAGTTTGTACTTAAAGAACTTATCATGAACAGAGCTTCATAAGAATTAAAATTCCTCGGAACTTCTTCTGTTGAACATAGAACACAACTCAAATACTGTTCTCCCCCTAAGAATGTGATTCTTCTTCTTTTTCTTCTTCTCTCTTTAGAAAATCAATGGAAGTGTCAATTCTTCTCTGTTCTTCCCACTTGGATGAGGAATCCTCTGCTGACAACTCCTTTCAAGTATATGATACAGTTTCTTGATTCTCCCATATTTCTGTTGTTTCCCCTCAGGATCAGAAGATAAGATTTTCTTTTTCTCGTCTAAAATCTCCCCCTAAGGATATTAATTTCTCCCAAGGATACGAACCCCCTTTCCCAAGGATCTTCCCCTAATGATATTAACTTCTCCTAAGGATACGAAGATAAGACTTTATTACTTCTCCTTTTTCTTCCTATAAATTCTCTCCCTTAGTTGAGGAATCCTCCAATGGCCCATCTTTTGAATGGTTTGTCTTCCAAAGAAGGTTCTCGTTGTCATTGATCGGGAAAAAATATAGTAACCTTTCTTTCAGAAGTAGCAAGGGTAAGTGTTTGGTCTACAGTTTCCTCACTTCTACTACGTTCTGTTGGTGTTTACACTTAAGTGTCGGGCACTTAGAAGTGTTTCACTCTTTCTCTCCCTATCTCTCACTCAAGTGTATCTCTCCCTCAATTTCACTTAAGTGTTTCTCTCTCCCACTTTCACTCTGCATTCCAAATATAGCCTTCTGTACCTGCAAGTGAAATCCATCAATTCATATATTCCCAACACCTGATTCATCAGAATGAACTGAATCACTATCAAGTGGAGAATTACTTCGTAGAGGTGTTCTTGATCTATCATGCATAAGCACTGTCTCAGCATCAGACTCAATAGCGTTTGCTAAATCACTGTCTAGTGGAGCCTCACCTCTTTAAGATGGGTTATGCCAAGATTTTAAAATCTGTTAGGGAATCCTGCCTTGTTCTATCAAGGAGTTGCCTCACACCTTCTCCGTAAATGGGAGGTGGACATTCTTTTTCAGGATCTGGAAATGTTCCTTCCAGGAGGGGCGACGTAGTAGACAATGTAATGAATGGCAAATTAGAGTCTACATTTCCCTCGTAACCCAATGATGGGTATTTGTTAACATGCCTATACCTCTCACTATGCACGTCTTGCAATGTGTTTCTAGAATTTATCTGTTTAGGCTTACCATCAGCGTGAGTGACGGTGGTGTGCTTGACTCATTACAAGTTGCTCTGGCTGACGAGCGAATTTCAATGGACTCACCCTGTTGAGAGAATGATTCCAGAGACAGTTTTATTGCCTTTTCAGCTCTACATCCTTTTGAGAAGATGCATATGAGCTTACAGTTACCTCAGTTATATACTACTTTTCTTCTCTAGAGGTAGAGCTGTGGGTGCACTTCCGACTTCATCCTTATTTGCTGCATCAAGTGCAGTTTCTCCCTTATCAACCTCTAATTTACATAAATTCCTTATATCTCCAAGGGTTAATATATGGAAGTAGATGAATCAGTGTTTGGTATTATGGCCTGGGTAAGAGATTGATGGATTTTCAACCTCCTGGCCAGCTTCTATAGCCTCTGGGGGCTATTCGGAAAGAATCAATCAAGATTAAAAAGATAATCACTTTAACATTCTAAAATATATTTTTCATCCCAAAGGGAAGGAAAAATATAATAAAGAATGATAATGGATTGCATTAAAGCACTTTTAGTAAAAGAGTTTTGTCGGTTCTAAAAATTTATCATTTAAGAACATGATACCAATAGAAATTTTCTTTAAGATACTTATCCAATAATAAAACGCGGGAAAGTGTATCAGAGAAAAATTCTATCCCTTATGAATTTTTTATAAGGCAAACTTTCCATAATAAAACGCGAGAATTTATACCAAAGAAGAAATTCAACTCTTCTACCAAAATTAAATCTTAATAAAATGACTCTTTTCCTTTAAAACCTAAGTACTGTAAGTTTTGAAAATAGTTTTGCAAAACATCCTTATCAGATAGAGGACTATGATTTTCCGACTCATAATGCAATTATGATTTACATCATTTTCGTCCACCTGATAGTATCCCCGACTTACAATAAAAACATGACAATTGGGGTGAATGAATGCTTAACAATATAGTACTAGGCCTTCAAAGCAACAATCACTGTGTTGGTACTATGAATCAATGTGAAACATATATTGAAACACGTATTTGAAAAAAAATAATTTTAAAAGTGATTGATACCTCGAAGTTAAACATAATTTCTCCAAATAAAATAGCAGTCACAAAGTTTCTGCCACTTTAAAAAGAAAAATTAAGATATAACATTTAAAACCAGCTTTGGAGAGAGGATAAAAGATTTTGAGATTTAAAGAACGATTATCCTCAAGAAAAGTTTGATTCACACCCTAGGATTGGGAAAATAAAGTAGGGCTGTAAATTAAAAGTTTTTTAAAAGAGAAGTTTTGAAAAAGAATTTGATGTTTTCTTCTCTAAGAATGATAGAAAAATGAATGCATCTTTAAATAAAACGTTTTGAAAAAGAAACAGACAAAAATTTCTTTTTAATACATTCAGATTCAAAATTCAGTCAAAGAAAGAAAACTAAACATACTAATACTAACGGTTTTTTCAAAAACCAATTTTTACTTAGAATAAAGACTAAGCAAATCCATTAGTATCAATATATCACAATTATTTTGTAATAAAATATTATTCAATTATCACAAAGTAATAAAAGAGAATATTTATACTACGAATAATTATGCTGTAAATTTATTTTAATTTACTTAAATTATGGAACCAATATATCACTGAATTGTTTTATATAATCATAATTTAAATAAATCAAAATAAATTAAATACTTATATTGTACTAACCAATTACCAATAACATGCATATATACAAATCAAATAGAGATGACAATCATTCAGTAGAACAATAAGCATTTCAATATATTTTTATTATTAGTGATTTCAGATAAACAACTTGTGTTATCACTAATATTAAAAATATCACAATTAATTGCACGCTGATACCAATTATTCGATATTTATCAATAATTTCAAGATGCAAGAAATTGTGCTTCTTATATTTTATCAAATCCAAATTATGAAACTACTAATCATTGAACTGCTTCAATCCATAATTTTAATAAGATAAAATAATTTCACTAAATACTAAAATATTCATAAGATTGAATATTAACATCTAACTTCCTACGCTATATCTAATAATTGTCACTGAAGCACATTGTAAGCATGCTCATAACAATTATTAATGATATACGTAAACTCGAGGAAATAGTTGAAAAGAAATTCACAAGTCCATTAAATAGGGAAAAAGTAATACTTGTGATCCTAATTGTAACTCCTCGCAAACAAAATCAAATTTAGAAATATTTTCTAAGTATATAAAACATTGAAAATTTTATACACATAACTTAGAAAATACTTCATCTTCCAATATTAGTGAGTTTTGAAATATGCATTAATTACTTAAAACATAAATTCTAAATATTGTCACTAATATCAAAAGTATCACAATTATTTGTAACAAAATATTTAAGAATATCATAGCAAAATATCAGAGCAATTAAGCAAGACATCTTGACTAATACTCATCAAATATTTAACATGCAAATAATTATGCTTCTAACTTATGCTAAATAATTTAACTACCACTTATGTATATTACATTGTAAGCATGATAATTATGTTGGGTTCCGAGGCATAAAACGCAGCGGATAAACGTAAATATAACGAAAAATTTCGGAACCCTAACGCAGGATCATGTATAAGATTGGACGGATTATGGTGATAATCGAATCATACCTATTACGATCTTGAATGTCACGAACTCAACGGAGATCCTTGCTATCACGACTTGTGTCTTCCTCTCGAAAACACCTCTATGGTATCCACACGAGCACCTTCAAGAGCGTCTCACGATCTTGATTACGGAGTGGATGTACTAGCAAACCTTTGATAATTCGAATTGTCTTCCTGCCTCTTTGCTGCCTCTTCTAGGGTTTTTCTATCAAAAACGGTTATGCCTCTTAACCCTACCTTATCTATTTATAATGTTTGGTTAACAGGCCCATAGCAGCAAAACCTAACCCATGTAGGTCTAGGAAAATAATAAAACGAATTTTATTATTTAATTAATAACTAAGTCATACTTAATTATTATGGGCAGAAATACAATTCTAATTTGAATTTATATTATCTTAATTAATTAAGTCTCACTTAATTAATATAATAAAATTCAAATAATTATCAATTAATTTAAATCTATAATTTAAATTAACTATTCCTCTAAGTGCTCTTTGCGTGTGACCCTATAGGCTATTATTTAATTGGCAATAATTTTATTCTCCAATAAAATTATAAACAATGAGCGGCATCTAGTAATACATCATTGCTACCCAATTAAACAATAATTAAATCGTGATTCGATAAAACCTTTCGTGATTAATGTTTCCGTGTAATATAATCCTTTTAACCATATATATTATAGATTAAACTCGAGGCATGTATTTAGTCATCCTCTTCAACATTTAATCCGGGTTTACTTGATCCATGAGTAGACTATGAAAACAAATCATTATTTGAGCACGACCATGCATTTTATAGTCTCACTCAATCAAGAGGCCAATAATATCTCTCCTAATTATAGGAGGCTTAAATCCTTTATCTATCATTCATATTTCTCATACGACTCATGATATACCCGATGTCCACTTTTATCATTACCCGGTCAAAGGTAACTTTTAATGTAGTCAAAGTATATTAATCCTCGTATAAAAATATAATGATCTCAAGTCAGAGGATCATTACACCATTATCACTGTGAGTCTTTCTTATGACTTTATTAAACATGAAGAATCTCACTGTGGGTCTGTCCAGTACCATGTACTCCTGCATGTACCTATGTGTTGACTTTAGTATCCCCATACTTATAACCAATGAGATGTGGTTATCTGTCAAACAACATACTAGTCTATTTATGTATTATTATTGTCCTATAATAATAATACTCGACTAGGGACATTTAAGAATATGATATATTATATAATCTGAAGTTCATTTCATGTACTAAACTATACAATGTGTATCATGATTCTAAGGACATTTATTATGCTAACAAATATATCGCAGTAATTAAAGTCATAATAAATATGTTTATTGAATAATCAATTGACATAAAGGTTTATCAAAATAAACATTGTATTGCCTCTAGGGCACCTACACCAACAATCTCCCACTTGCACTAGAGCCAATCACCCATGTATCTAATACCCATGGAACTAGTGTGACCGTCGTGCTTCTTCTGCGATAAGCCTTTGGTCAGTGGGTCTGCAATGTTATCATTTGTGTGCACTTTACATATGTGTATGTCACCCCTTTCATTAATCTCTCGAATGAGGTGATATCTCCTGAGTATGTGTTTGGTTCGGGAGTGAGCTCTAGGTTCTTTAGCCTGTGCAATGGCTCCATTATTATCGCAGTATAGATCAATGGTATCTGCGATCGATGGAACCACTCCCAAATCATTAATGAATTTTCGAATCCAAACAACTTCCTTAAACGCTTCACAAGCTGCAATGTACTCAGCCTCCATTGTAGAATCAGCTACTGTTTCTTGCTTTGAACTCTTCCAACTCACAGCACCTCCGTTTAGACAAAACACAAAACCAGACTATGATACAGTATCATCCCTGTCTGTTTGGAAACTTGCATCGGTGTAACCTTTTACAACCAGTTTCTCCTCTCCTCCATACACCAAGAATGAATCTTTAGTCCTTTTCAAGTACTTTAGAATATTCTTGACAGCCGTCCAGTGACCTTCACCTGGATTAGATTGGTATCTGCTCGTCATGCTTAAAGCATACGAAACATCTGGGCGAGTACATACCATGGCATACATGATGGATCCAATTGCTGAGGCATATGGAACCTTACTCATGCGGTCCTTGTCATCCAATGATTTTGGACACTGATCTTTAGAGATCGTTATCCCTTGAGATACGGGGACATATCCCCTTTTGCATTTTGCATACCAAAACGATGCAAAACCTTTTCGATGTATGTACTCTGACTTAGACCGATCATCCTTCTAGATCTATTCCTATAGATCCTCATTCCTAGAATGTAGGATGCTTCTCCTAAGTCTTTCATAGAGAAGTTGCTCCCTAACCAAATCTTAACAGCCTTGAGAGAAGGTATGTCATTCCCCATTAGTAGTATATCATCAACATATAGTACTATGAATGCCACATGGCTCCCACTAACCTTCTTGTAAACACAAGGTTCATCTTCATTTTGAACAAAGCCATACTCCTTGACTGTTTCATCAAAACGGATATTGCATCTCCTAGAGGCTTGCTTCAATCCATAAATGGATCGACGTAATTTACATACCTTGCTAACATTCCTTGGATCGACAAAACCTTCAGGTTGTGTCATGTACACATCCACATCCTCTTCAAGGATTCCGTTAAGGAAGGCTGTTTTGACATCCATTTGCCAGATTTCATAATCATGGAATGCTGCAATAGCAAGCAAAATCCTTATAGACTTGACCATAGCCACTGGTGAGAAAGTCTCATCATAGTCAATACCATGAATTTGTCTGAAACCTTTTGCAACCAGCCTTGCTTTATAGGTCTGAACATTTCCATCCATGTCAGTTTTCTTCTTGAAAACCCATTTGCACCCTATGGGTTTTACCCCTTCAGGTGGATCAACCAAGGTCCATACTCGGTTTTCGTACATGGAATCCATCTCAGATTTCATGGCTTCTAGCCATCTCTTAGAGTCTGGACTGTTCGTAGCATATTGGTATGTGAGAGGCTCATCTTCGTCTATGAGCATCAAATCACCACATTGAGTCAAGAGAAATCCATATCTCTCTGGCTCATGGCGAATTCTACCAGTTCTACGAACAACCTGTGTTTGTTGAGCATTATCATTATCCTGCTCTTGTTCCACTTCAGGTTCAATGCAATTTTGTGGTTCTCGATCTTCATCGAGGTCTATAGTTCTCCCACTGTTTCTTTTGGAAACAAAATCTCTTTCCATGAAAACAGCATCTCGAGCAATGAACACTTTCTGCTCAGTAGGACTATAGAAATAGTACGCCTTTGTTTCCTTAGGGTATCCCACAAAATTGCACTCTTCAGATTTAGGTCCAAGCTTGTCAGATACTTGACGCTTCACAAACGCCTTGCATCCCCAAACTTTCATAAAGCTCATGCCTGACCGTTTCTTCTCCCATATCTCATATGGAGTCTTTTGAACCTTCTTAGTAGGAACACGGTTAAGTGTGAAAGCCGCTGTTTCTAGAGCATAACCCCAGAAACTAATTGGAAGATCTGCATGACTCATCATCGATCGCACCATGTCCAACAAGGTGCGATTTCTCCTCTCTGAAACTCCATTCCATTGAGGTGTACCTGGCGGAGTGAGTTGTGATACAATACCACACTCCTTTAAATAATCTTTAAATTCAGTGCTCAAGTATTCTCCTCCACGATCAGATCGTAAGATTTTAATACTTGCACCTCCGCCAATTTGCTTCTCTACTTCAGCTTTGTATTCTTTGAACTTTTCAAAAGAATCGGATTTATTCTTCATAAGATATACATATCCATATCTACTGAAATCATCAGTAAATGTTATGAAGTAGTAGTAGCCTCCTCTAGCCATCACACGCATTGGGCCACATACATCACTATGTATTAGCTCCAAACGTTCAGTGGCCCTTTGACCCTTACCAGTGAAAGGGGCTTTAGTCATTTTACCAAGCAAACAAGATTCGCATTCTTGGTATGATTCAAAATCAAACTTATCCAAATATCCATCCTTATGTAATTTGGATATGCGTTTCTCATTTATATGGCCTAGACGACAATGCCAGAGGTATGTTTGATTTGAGTCATTAACTTTAAGTCGTTTGTTTTCTATATTACAGACAGGATTATCTAAGTCAAGAACATATAAACCATTAAACAAACGCGCAACACCATAGGTTAAATCATTCAAAGCAAAAGAGCAACTGTTGTCCTTTATTGTAAACGAAAAACCTTTCTTGTCCAAACAAGAAACAGAAATAATGTTTCTGCGAATTGCAGGCACGTAATAACAATTCTCCAGTTCTAAAACTAGCCCAGAGGGCAAAGATAAATAATAGGTTCCTACAGCTAAAGCAACAACTCTTACTCCGTTGCCAACTCGTAGGTCCATTTCTCCTTTAGCCAATGTCCTACTTCTCTGCATTTCCTGCACATTTATACAAATGTGAGAAGCACATCCGGTATCCAATACCCAAGATGTAGAAATAGATAGATTAACTTCTATAGCATATATACCTGAATTAGAAGCTTGCTCAGCCCTCTTCTTCTTCAGATCCTCCAAGTAAACTGAACAGTTTCTCTTCCAGTGACCAGTTTTCTTATAGTAGTGACATTCACCCTTAGCGACCCCACCTTTAGGCTTTAAAGCCTGTTTTGGACCTGACTTTGGCTTGGGTGTAGAATCAGAACCTGTCTTCTTCTTACCCTTCCACTTGCCTTTCCCTTTGACCTTACCTTTATTGCCCACCATCAGTATGGGAGCGGGTTCAACCGTCTTCATGTTGGTCTCATATGTTCTCAACATAGCCAACAATTCAGTAGGTGTTTTGTCAAATTCATTCATATTGTAGTTCATAACAAACTGAGTGAATTTGTTGTTCAAAGAATTCAAGATTAGGTCAATACCAGTTTCCGGACCAATCGGGAAACCCAAAGTATCAAGATACTCAATGTAACCAATCATTTTCAGAACATGTGGGCCAACTGGTTCACTTGCCCCTTGTTTGCAGTTAAAGAGTGACTTGCTCGTGTTGAACCTTTCTTGACGAGTTTGGCTTGCAAACATGCTTTGCAAGTGCTCATTGATAGTATATGCATCCATATGCACATGTTGTCTTTGAAACTCAGCACTCATAGTTGCCAACATAAGACATGCAACATCAGTTGCATCATTCTCATCCTTTGTGTGGGCCGCTCGTTCCTCAACAGTAGCGCCCTCAGAAAGGGGACCTGCCGGAGGAATATCAATGACATGAAGCTTGCGCTCCTGCCTGAGGACAATCCTCAAATTCCTCTGCCAGTCTAGGAAGTTGTTTCCTCCTGTCAGCTTATCCTTCTCAAGGACAGATCGTACGGATAGTGTGTTTGTGTTGTTTGTCATTATTCGGTATCTACAATGATAAAAGCACAAAATAAACATTAGATTGTCTGAGTTATTTATTATGTTCAAATGATTATGATACATTCATAATATATCTCCCACTATTTTTATCAAATCAATAGCCCTTACTATTAATTTGGAAAGTATATCCCATAATTCTTTCTAGTGAGCCAAGATCCATATTTCGTCATGTCTTAAGTCAACCACTGGAAGTCCTTAAGAATGATTATTTAGGTAGACAACATTTGTCAATTATATCATATATAATTCTTGGATAGTTTGGTGAGCAACGATTGATCTTATCTATCTAATAGATTTTTAACCAAACTCCATGCTTCTAAGTTCATAATTGTTGAATATAACCGTTTACTTTCACCTTATTATGACGACTCAGTTAAGTTTGACCCAATGATACAACGGCCGAATATAACCGTTTATATTCGTCGCATCTCACCATGATATATAGGAGTCCCCTGCCACTGACAGTCTTTCCCCTAATCGATCTAGGATTCGATGAGTGTTCATTCATTGGAAAGCATCCGATTAAAACTTAATATTTTGTTAAGGGGTTTAGAAAATTTACGACGATCATGATCACATCATGAAGAGATCCTCAATTTTTCCTTGAACCAAATATTTCAAATTGACATCTTAAATTGTTCATTTCCCAGGTAGATGGAGGATACCAGTGGTCACACTTAAAACCCATCAGCCTTACGAATACGCATATCCGCTTTTGACAGAAAATCCCAGTTTTAGATATCAAAAATTCATATTTAATTCCGTGTTTTAAAATCCATATTTCATAAACACAAGAATCTCATGATCGTTCATTTGTTAATTTTAAAATCTTAAATCGTTAAAGATTTTATCTTGTTTAGCATGGCAAGCATGGCATGGGTGACGTATCTAATATATGCATACATCATTAATCTAATTAAAGCATGCATCTTCTACTCTACACATACATTCATACATCAATATGTAAAGTGTAGTATGTAAACGTGCTTGGTTATGGCCCTTTTCCTATGTGATCCTTTCGAGCTAATGAAAGGATCAAAGTCAATCTATGGTGGTAAAATATAAATACAATTACATGTCTTCATTCTTCTTGTATCCATGGGTGCTTGCTCCTCTTCTTGGATCATCCTTCAATCTTCAAGTACATTACATGGAATAATTGAATACAATCTATACTAATGTACTTACATAAGAAAACTCAAGTTACATTTGAGGTTAAACAATTACAAGAATGAAGAAAACGACATGCAAGTCGTATTTATAAAACCAAAACCAAAAACCATTAATCTAGGGGTCTAAAGGCCATAACCAGCACCATGCTCAAGTACACAACAAAAATAATGCAGGGGTCCGGGGGCGGCAGCCCCTGGGCGGGGGTCCGGGGGCGGCAGCCCATGGGCGGGGGTTCGGGGGCAGCAGCCCCCGGGCGGGGTCTGGGGGCGGCAGCCCCCAGCTGGGGTCGAGCCCCCAGGTCAGCTTGGAAATTTTTTATTTTCGAAGACCAGTCCTATTCAGAAATCATCAATTTCTGAATTACAGATCATATCTGTTGGCCTTTTTCCCCACTGCAATTTACACAGTTTCAGAAGCATGTATCATATACATACTTATCATATCCCAGTTAACAGATCATGTCCAACATAATCTTTCCACCAGTTTGTATCATATACAAACTGACCCTCATGCAAAATATACAAATCTTAAACAGGCATATAAATCAGTCATGACAAATCATTAACATGCTAGTATCATCATCTATTTACTCATCATATGAATAACAATTCGAATATACATGGCAGTAGCATGGCAGTAGCATAGCAGAAGCATGGCAGTATCATGGCAGTCATCAAACAGGCATGGCAGTTTCATAACAGGCATGACAGTAGCATAAGCAGTGGCATGGCAGTTATGACAAAGCAGTAGCATGACATGGCAGTCACCAAAACAGGCATGTATGCATCAAATACATAAAACACGTAACCAAATCAGTCCCTTATACACGTAGCTCTGATACCATTGTTGGGTTCCGAGGCATAAAACGCAGCGGATAAACGTAAATATAACGAAAAATTTCAGAACCCTAACGTAGGATCATGTATAAGATTGGATGGATTATGGTGATAATCGAATCATACCTATTACGATCTTGAATGTCACGAACTCAACGGAGATCCTTGCTATCACGACTTGTGTCTTCCTCTCGAAAACACCTCTATGGTATCCACACGAGCACCTTCAAGAGCGTCTCACGATCTTGATTATGGAGTGGATGTACTAGCAAACCTTTGATAATTCGAATTGTCTTCCTGCCTCTTTGCTGCCTCTTCTAGGGTTTTTCTATCAAAAACGTGTTATGCCTCTTAACCCTACATTATCTATTTATAATATTTGGTTAACAGGCCCATAGCAGCAAAACCTAACCCATGTAGGTCTAGGAAAATAATAAAACGAATTTTATTATTTAATTAATAACTAAGTCATACTTAATTATTATGGGCAGAAATACAATTCTAATTTGAATTTATATTATCTTAATTAATTAAGTCTCACTTAATTAATATAATAAAATTCAAATAATTATCAATTAATTTAAATCTATAATTTAAATTAACTATTCCTCTAAGTGCTCTTTGCGTGTGACCCTATAGGCTATTATTTAATTGGCAATAATTTTATTCTCCAATAAAATTATAAACAATGAGCGGCATCTAGTAATACATCATTGCTACCCAATTAAACAATAATTAAATCGTGATTCGATAAAACCTTTCGTGATTAATGTTTCCGTGTAATATAATCCTTTTAACCATATATATTATAGATTAAACTCGAGGCATGTATTTAGTCATCCTCTTCAACATTTAATCCGGGTTTACTTGATCCATGAGTAGACTATGAAAATAAATCATTATTTGAGCACGGCCATGCATTTTATAGTCTCACTCAATCAAGAGGCCAATAATATCTCTCCTAATTATAGGAGGGTTAAATCCTTTATCTATCATTCATATTTCTCATACGACTCATGATATACCCGATGTCCACTTTTATCATTACCCGGTCAAAGGTAACTTTTAATGTAGTCAAAGTATATTAATCCTCGTATAAAAATATAATGATCTCAAGTCAGAGGATCATTACACCATTATCACTGTGAGTCTTTCTTATGACTTTATTAAACATGAAGAATCTCACTGTGGGTCTGTCCAGTACCATGTACTCCTGCATGTACCTATGTGTTGACTTTAGTATCGCCATACTTATAACCAATGAGATGTGGTTATCTGTCAAACAACATACTAGTCTATTTATGTATTATTATTGTCCTATAATAATAATACTCGACTAGGGACATTTAAGAATATGATATATTATATAATCTCAAGTTCAAGTCATGTACTAAACTATACAATGTGTATCATGATTCTAAGGACATTTATTATGCTAACAAATATATCGCAGTAATTAAAGTCATAATAAATATGTTTATTGAATAATCAATTGACATAAAGGTTTATCAAAATAAACATTGTATTGCCTCTAGGACACCTACACCAACAAATTAAACTAGTAGCAATAAGCATGAGGTACTGGATTTAAAATAAATTCACAAGTCCTTTAAATATAAACAATTTAATACTTGTGAACTCATTTAAGAATTCCTTGCAGATGAGATTTTCAACAAATATGCATATAAATAATATCCCAAATTTACTAACCAACTTAGATAAAATAAATTCATCAAGTCATTTAGCAAAAATCTGTAAGTTATTCGACTACGGACAATCTCGAAAGAAATGATACATGATGTCCATGCGTTTGTTCCATACGTGGTGTGAGGAGATGAACAGAGTTGCTGGAAATAATGACAGGTTCTAGGAATGACTTCCCTATCTTTCTTATAACCTGCATTATCTATATCTATATAGCCAATTAGGTTAAACCTAGTATCTTGAGGGTCCCAGATTTCAAGAATTGGTGATCCCCGAAGATATCTAACAATTCATAACTTAGCTATAAGATAAGATTCTCTAGTATCCACTTGGAAACCTGCACATAGGCATATCGAGAATAAAATATATGGTCTTTAGCACTTCAATAAGTAATGAGCTGATCATATCTCTATAGCTTGTCACTTCAGTTAATATACCTGATTTGCCCTGATCAAGCTTAGTGGTTTGTTGGCAAGAAGTCTTGGCAGGTTTAGAATCTTCCAAATTGCGCATCTTCAAAAGATCCTTGACTTACTTTAATTGCCATCATTCTTTTGAATTAATTGTAATCCATAAAGAATTGAAACTCTTCGAACATGCTCATATTGTACATACTCTGCATTTACTTAGCAAATAACTCTTGCCAAATTTTCATTAGTAGACCCACATATAATATAATCATGGTATACTATCACATATATGACATTGTGTGTGCCTAGTATTCTAGAGAGATATGTGTGTATAACAGCTCTAATATAAAATCATTTTTAAGTAATTAACAGTTAGAGTGTCATACCATGTCCTTGATGATTTGCTTGAATCCCTAACTCCATACAGGAGTGCACTTTGTTTACATTCATCTGATAAATATCCATGCTTGAATGCTCAACATGTGCTAGGAATATCCTATTGTTAGGTCCTTATCTTGTTAGGCCAAAAAAGGATCAAATCTTTTCACTGGTGCTTGTTGTTAGATCTTGAAAGTCCCGAAGATTCTGTTTCCATCATCATCGATACCTTCTACTTGATAGTAACCTGTAGCAACCAGTTTGACTTTGCCCTTCATAACAATGCCAATAAACATCCAGTTTCTGTGAACCCTTACTGTACCAATTTCAGCTTCGACTTTAGTGGTCTGGGTTCCAACTTTAATAATTTCTGCCTTCAAACAGATTGAGATCACCTTGCATTGCAATCACCCAATCTGGATCAATCAGTGCATTTTCAGTATTCTTTGGGATTCCAGATGTGAGATCCTAAAAAAATATATGTTCATTTTGATTAGTACTTCTAGCCTTTACTCAATAAACCAGTTTACTAAGAATTAGACTCCAGGATTGACTTTGACTTCAAACCTTTTGTCTCGGCAGATATGTTCTTGATGTATACCTTTTATCTTCATTGTTTTGAGTATGACTAGTAGATCCTTCTTTTATTTTGCTCCCCCTGAGTTGCTGTTAGGATGTATTGAAGATCCTTCACCTTTTTCAGTGGATCCTGTTAAAGTTCATGAGTTGTGTAGTTTCACTACCATTTCCACTAATAGGATCTGAATCATCATCATTATCATTGTTTCCCTTTTGCAACCTCAGTTTCATCATCAGTATCTGAATTTGACTCTGACAAGATGTCATACTTCAAGGATTCAGAATAGTCATTCATTTGAATGCTTAGGAGCTTGGTGTAGTAGGTCGACACATTCAGACTTTTAATCACCTTCTGGTTTTTCATCATCAATGAGTAGCCGAGGAAAATTATTCCTTGAGTCTTAAATTCTTGTCAAGATACTCATATAAGTCTTCAGTAAATATCAATTTCCTCCAAACACACGAAAGAGCTTCAGTGTTTGCTTTTGGTTGGCCATTAACTCATATGATGTCTTTTCACGATCTTATTGATTAAAGCAGCATGCTGTGTTAATTGCTTCAGCTTCAAAGTACCTTTCTCAGTGCAGACTTCATTTAGAACTTCATTCGCGAAATTCAGTTCCATTATCTGACTTCAAAGTTCTCACAGCTTACTTTGCTTCCAACTTGATCTACCTGATGTGATAATCACCATCTATGAAATTTTGTCTGTTGAATGCACGAACATCACCAACTTGTAACTTGGGTTGTCATTAACCACCACTAAGCATATTTCTTTCATGACATAATTTGCTTCAGTGTGATGTTTTCATTGACTTCCCTATGTGACGTACTTCAAAATGTCCTTCAAGATAGAATTCCATATGAAGCAGTCCTCTCACCAATTTCATCTTTATCGGAGAATCCATTGTCTTGATCAACAAGTGTGAGAGCTTCATTTGCCATAGCTAACTCTTTACTGATGAAGCTTTACTGAAAAGTTCACTTCACCTTTGCATACAAAATCCATGTCAGCTACGAACAAGATTTCTCACTCTAAGTTGAGTGAGCTTCCAACCTTCTTGTTTGAGATCAAACACTTTTCATTTTCAATGCTTTTCCAGAAAACCCTTGACAAAGAATTCCCTAGTGCCCTGTAGATAGTGCTTAAGTCCTTCCACAAGAAAGATGCTTCCACTGATGATAGTTCTTAAATCATGATAGCCATATCCCTTGTACATCCTTTGTTGTCATCTCCAAAGGTTACCATCGGGGAGGCCTTCTCAACCAACTGTGATGTTAGAGCTTTAATCTTAATCATATGCCTCGAATAATAAATGTCACGAAGTCACATAACTTTTGCCTTTTGTTACATACTCTGCAATCACAAATGATTAAGCTTTTTAGTACTCAATTTCAATTGAGTCCAGATGGGTTAGAGATAATACTGTCTACAGTGGTAACAACAGCTTCAATATGCATAAAAGCACATGGATAGAAGAACTAACAAATTAATTACTAATTCTATCTAATCCATTTCTGTTATTGTCTAACATTTTTAACTATCTCTAATTACCTAAGTCAGATTTAGATTAATCATCGAATCAACAAATGTTACTGACTATTTAGATAATCCTACCATCTTTTACTATTCTATCCCTAATAAGCAATACATGATATCATATGACATTTATGTGCAACTATGTGAGTGCACATAAACAATTTAAGAATATGCAGAATATTTGAATAAAACATTATGAGCAATATCAAATTCTACATACACTTAACAAGTCATTTATCACAATAAGAACAAATATAAAATATATGATCTATGACTTGTTTGTCTATTTAGCAATTTTTACAACATTAGCAGATGTATTAAATCACAGAAGATTTAAATCAAGTTCCAGCAAATATTTTAGGGATACACCTAACCTTCTAAAACACCCTATCTAATTTTAGATATTCATTTTACTGTATATAAAATCAAGTATGAAATGTACTAAATAACTCATGAATCTTAGCATGCAATCTTATTCTTAGCAATCAATTAAGCATTTAAGTCCTAAGATGCTAACATGCTGTCATGAATATAATACATATCAAAATTTAATAAACATACAGTTCTGAATTAGATAAACGTATACTGATTAGAAAGTGTACCCGAGAAGTACTTAGTGATTCATCTCCAGTGTTGGTCATTGATGTCAGATTTCTATTTGGTTCACCACTGTCACTGATAGAATCATCCTTGCATTTAACTTCATCAACAAATGCTTTCCCTTGCTGCATCCTCACTAATGCTTAAGATTCCTGCTTCAACCCAAAATAGTGTCTGTCATCTTTTGCTTGTACAGGCTTCTTCAAACTGTGTAGCAAGCCCCTGATCTTGTCTTCTATAATCAACCATCCCTGTCTTGCAACCGCCTCTTGAACTGATCTTGAAAATCTCCTTTATGGAATCTATAGGTAATGACCTTAGATTAAGAATTTGGATTCCGTCTGAATCTGATGTCACTGAACTTTTTGTTACCCTGCAGGCTTGACTTGTAGTCCAGTTCTAAAGTTATTCTAAAGTGTCAAATTCACATACAACACCTTGACCACTACCTCGAGCTGCTACATCTTCAATTCAGCTTCTCGGATCATTTCGTTTCTGTTCAGAGGTTCTCAACCTTGACTTCAATCAAATTTGGTTCCTGGGTCACAAATACAGTGGATATGCTAACAACCTGCTTTACCAAATATTATCTGCTTCATCTCTTGTTCTAGTTCATAGGCCTTCAGCACACAAATAGTTCATCTAAAGATAATGTGGTTGTATCCTTAGATTCCCTATGGCTGTAACCCTGTTTTCCAGATGATCTGCAGTGTTAGCACAAACTTCCTATAATCTCCCTGTAGAATAATCTTTAAGGCTTGTACTGAGATTCTAGGTAGTCCAGTCTGTTCTCCTTCACTACTTTAAACCAATTAGATTTTTCATCCAAAAATACAACCCAAAACTGTACCCAAATTAATCTCTTCTTTTGCAGCTTCTAAAATATCAGTGGGATCCTTTGGAGTAAACCTCTGAGGAAATTAATACCACTATTTCTTCAGTCTGTTCCAGAATTATCTTCATTGGATAACCTTCAGTCAATCTCAGTTGTCTTTAATGCCCGGAAAAATCTTCATCTTCTTCTTAAGTACCCTCAAATTAATAATTAAGAAAAAATTAAATTTACAGAACTTTTAATTTTCTTAGAAAATAAATTAAACAAAAATAAAAATTTACAAACAAATTAATTCTCAAGAATTTTGAACTTTCTTAAAAATTAAAATATTGTAAATTAATACTTAAGAAAAATTTAATTTTCAAGAAATTTAAATTTCCTACAAAAATAAATAAATCTATCATAAAAATTAAAGAGTACAACACTTGGGGTACCAAACTGTCATTTGATACTGGGTGTCGAAATTGTGTCTTACTGCCTTAGAAAAATTTCAACAAAAACCATGGGTGTCGATTTTTCTGACCATTACCATGGGTGTCGAATTTTTCTGCCCTTTATAGCCAAGTGTCGACTTTTCTACCCTGTAGTATGCCTTGGAATATTTTCTTTCAACGACTCTAGGTGTCAAATTCTACTCCCTTGTATGGGTAGGTGTCGAATTTTCATCCCTGTAGAATTGACTTAGAATTTGTTTGGCATCCTTGAAGGCTATGCGTCGATTTTGTTGCCCTGTAGAACCATGTGTCGAATTTCTTCACCTAGTATAATTGAGTGTCGAAATTCTTGGCCTCTTGGAAATTACTTGGCAGCATCAGAAATTTGTTTAACAAATTTAAATTTTAAACTTTATTAAATTTATAAAAAAAACTAAATAATATTTATAATATAAACACATAAAAGTTAATGAAATTAATTTTTTAAAAGTTTACAAAATAAATTTTATTCAAACTTTATAAAATAAACTAATTCAAATTTATAACATAAACTAATAAAAGTTTATAAAATAAATTTTAATAAAAGTTTATAAAATAAATTTAATATAAAATTTATAAAGTAAATTAATTAAAATTTATAACATAAACTAATAAAAATTTATAAAATAAATTTTATAGAGTTTATAGAATAAACTTATTAACAGTTTAAAATTAAATTTATTAAATAGTTTAAAATTAAATTTATTAAACAAGGTCTGGGAATTAACAAACTAGAAAGTAGTCTAATAGAGGGTGCTTTATAATAGCCCTATAGATTTACAATATATGAACTGGCTAGATTATAAAACTCCGGTGAAGAAGGTATGTGTTTAGCTTTGAATCTCTTCTTCTCCGGCTTCTATTTTTCTCTGTATCTCTTTGCCTCTGTATGTATATTTTTACACACACATACATCAGTGTCAATAAATGAATTAGATTCATTTATTTATAGTATAGACTTTTCAATAATTGAACTGCAGTTGAGTGTCGAATTCTTCTCCCCCTGTATGTTGACTTGAGTTGACTTTGAGAAACCCGTGTACATTTTCTAAGTGTCGAATTTTGATCCCATGTACTTTACCTTAGAAAATTGTCTAGGTGTCGAATTCTGCAGTCACATGTAATTGCCTTGACATAAAACAATGGGTGTCGGATTCTTGAGACTTTGACAGCTAGGTGTCGAGTTTTATTCCATGGTACATGCCTTGGTAGATTTTAAAGTCTATGTGTCGAATTCTATTCCTTGTGTGAACTAGGTGTCAAATTCTTCCCTTGAACATGCCTTGGATACTAAAAACAATCCTAGGTGTCGAATTTACTACTTAGTATGGCTAGGTGTCGAGTTTTTCCCTTGATGTACTTGTCTTAGTAATTTCTCAGCTAGGTGTCGAATTCTATGCATAGTATTCCTATGTGTCGAATTCTTCACTCATGGTTAACACTTGAGAACTTAAATTACTAGGTGTCGAAGTTCTTCACTCTTTAAAACTTGGTGTCGATTTTCTTCACCATGAAAGGCTTCTTGTCGATTTCTTCACCATGTATGACTTAGTGTCGATTTCTTCACCATGTAATGCTTGGTGTCGATTTCTTCACTAAGTGTGCCTTGGGTGTCGAATTATTCACGTTGATTTTCTAGGTGTCGAATTCTTCACCATGTACAATGACTTGGTAAATTCTAACTGCTGTAAAATCTTTGCTCACTTGCTTCTGTCAATTCTTCTTGAACAATGAACATGTTAATCAAATTCTTTGTGTTGACACTTAGTGCACTGGTCTAGTTCACAAGTGACTAACACTGTATTGATCTCCATATTCTCAATTAAACCAATTGACATTATTGTTGTAGTTCTTTATTGCTTCGAACACTGACTGTTGATAAACACTGTAACTTCACTAGAATCTTTTCTGATACTTCGACAACGTCTTTATTACTACAATCTTGAATACTTCATTATCTGTTCTTCACTGACACTTGAACATATTAATGAACTTCTTTCAGTGAGTATAACCTCAAGACTGTAGCTGTCTTCTTTAACCTTTGTCTTTACCATGTCTTCAATTCTTCTAGATTCCTATGCTTCGAACACTGTCTATCTTCAATCAATGACTTTATACTGAAATCTTCTTGTGGCACTTCTATACTGAATCTTCAATATTTCTGAAACCCTGAAAGTCTTTAACCATTATTCTTCACTGAGGCATGAACATATTAATGAACTTCTTTCAGTGACCTGTAATAGACTTCAAAACTTCTTCTAATGTCTTGATTCACTGTGTTTGCTTTTTCTTCATTTCTTCCTGATTTCTGTGTAGTAGTATTATTTACTTGTCATGTTCTAGTGTTGAGTTATCACGATTACTATTCATATAGCTTCGTAATCTCCAACAATAATGTATTTAGAAAATTATCCAGCCTTGGGGGAGGTACATGTGTCAACTTCATCATAATGCTTTAGAATTATTTGAATCCCTTAAGACATGTAAGTGTCGAATTCTAGACATGTGTCAAATTCCTTTCCATGTAACATGCCTTGGAGAAATTCTCATCATGCCAAGAACTTATGTGTCGATTTCTTGTCCATTGTTTGAGCATGTGTCAACTTTTCTTCACTAGTATGTGCCTTAGAATATTTTACATCATTCAAAGAATCTATGTGTCGAATTCTACTCCCTTATATAGGTATGAGTCGAATTTTCTTACGTGTAGAATTGACTTGGATTCTTTTTGGCATACTAGAAGCTATATGTCAATTTTCTCTTCCATGTATAGACAAGTGTCGAATTCTTCACCCTTGTACAATGACTTAAGAGTAATTTCAACTATAGACAAATCCTTGCATACTTGGATTCTGTCAATTTTTCTTGTACAATGAATATGTTAATCAAATTATTTGTGCTGACACTTAGTGCACTGGTCTGGTTCACGAGTGACTAACACTGCATTGATCTTCATATTCTCCATTAAACCAATTGATATGATTGTTGTATTCCTTTATTTCTTCTGGCCTTCACTGAAATCTTCTGGCACTGACGACTTGATCTTCACTACTTTCTGAAACACTGAATGACTTATTCTTCACTGACGCTTGAACATAGTAATGAACTTCTTTCAATGATCTTCAATATTCCATAAAATACCTTGATACATGTAGTTATCTGGTCTTCATTATAGATTCATGTGATTACAATAATATTATTTACCAGTCCTTCACTTTTAGCTGAGTTACAGATCCTCGATTGTTACATTATGCTTTACAATCTCCCTATATTTGATTGTTAGAGTTCGACAAGAAAATTCTGAAGGAAAGAGAATAACTCAACTAACAATATAAGAAAAAGTAAAGTGCAGAAAGACTATAAATAAAATTAATTGCATTCTGGATTAAATATTACAATTCCAGATTTCATTACAGCTAAGTTACAAGAATGAGTTTGTTCCTCTAGCCTGAACTAATATTTCAATTTGCTTCTTCATTCTTGGATATTTTCTAATCTCCTTCTAACAATGTCGTGAGCCTCCCATTCTAGAAGATTTCTTGGCTTTGGATATTGCACTTGATCAAAGATAAGTTGTAGCAGTGGCATACTCCTGAATCTTTTTAATTAACTGAATTGAAACTTAGTTGTTGAGTCCATCCTTGCACCATAACTCTCTTTGGATTAACATCCACTCGATTTGAAATCATTTGATCTTCTTGTAACACTTTGTCCATGTAGGCTTCTTCTACTTCTCGCAGTACAATCTTGTTTTCAGGATTTGTCGAGTTCCTGAGTTTTTCCAAAAAATTTCCAATCACTTTAGAATTTTCATTTCTGATTCTACTCATTTCGATTTCTCTTTCACTTTCATTTATGTTTGAGTAAATCACTCTTAGTAGATTAATGATGACCATTGGTTTTCTTGCTTCTATAGACTCAAAACTGGGTTCTGTTACTTCTTCTTCTGGCACTTCTTTTGTTAGATCAAACATGTGTTCATCACCCGGATCAGCTCTGAAAGGTTCTCTAGGTTGAGTACCTTTTGATGGATCAAATCTTTTTACGTTCTCGATATCTCTTCCTAGAGATTCTGAGATGTTTAACCTGTAAGAAAAGATTCTTTCTGCCGCTTTCCACTTTTCAGGATTTATGAACCCTTTTCCTATTAGTAAGCCCTCAACAAACTTCAATCGTTTGAGTGAGTAATATGGCAATGCTTCATGATCCAGTCTCAATATCTAAAGAAATCTGTCTTTAAAATATCTGACTTAATACATATCCTATTGAATTTCTTGTTCTGCTTTTTCCATTAGCTTTTCAATCATTTATGCCATCAATTCATTCTAAGAGGATTCATGGATTTTGATTTTATGCTTCAATGCAAACAACTCAGTCAAAGACCTTTTCTTCAAAAATTCACTTGATATAGTCTTTAACCCATAGTTGTTGAAAGACAGGGATAATCTCCAACCTTGTGACCTAGGTGCCAAAGAAACCACTAGATAAGATATTTCACTTTTCAACTCATAGTAGTAGTTACTCATGCTTTTGTTTCTTTCTCTGATGATTTGGAACAGTATAAGAACTTCTTCAACATTATTGTTAAAAGAACCAATGTTAGGTTTTCTTAAGTTGGCGCTTGTTGTCTCCCACTTTCTTCATTTTCTTGAGATAAAAAGCTTCTTTTTCTTCTTCTAGAACGTTACCCGGTTTGATTGTCTTATTTGCTCATGAATTGAATGAAAGTCTTAATATGTCTTGTAGTCAGCCTCCTTGACTTACTTGATTGTGTGCTTATTAATATAGTCAGAGAATGTTCTAGGATATACAACTTCATTGATATACGAGTCCATTTCATTAAACGGATCATCATTTGGAATCTATCCTTCTTCTAATTCCTCCCCCTCAGCGTATGCATCAACAATTTCTTTTCCTTTATCAGATATAGCTTTTTCTTGTACATATCCTTCTTTCTCCCCCTTAGTTATGTTATCCTCAGGTGTTGGGATTGATTGAAGAGGCAAGGTAGTTGAGCTCTGTGCTAACAGTTGCTTGAGTAAATTTTTGATTTCTTTGTTATCATGTTGTAGTTTTTCTTGAACTTTTACAATTTTGGACATTGAGTGTTTCAGAATTCCAAATTGTTCTTCGAGATTGATAATTCTTTGATTTGTTGCTTGTGTGTGCTGAGGTTGCTGTGAATCGTGGGAATTCCTCACACCTGGTTCTTCTGAATAATCATTACCAAATGGAGAATTACCTCTAAGAGGATTTGGAACTGTTTTGTACTGAAACACCATCTCATCACAAGGCTCAGTTATTACTTCATCGCCGAGTGGAGCCCCATCTCCTTGAGATTGGTTGTCCCTAGAAATAGAATTCTGGTATCCCCACTTCCTTCTATGGAAGAGTTGCTTCTCCTCTTGACCATGAATGGTAGGGAGACCTCCTGTTTTAGGAACTGGAAGTGTTGATTCCAGTGTGGTCACCACCTTGGACACTGTAATGTAAGGCAGTTAAGAGTCCGTAGTGCTAGCTAAAGCCTGTGAAGGCATGTCCTGCTTAGGCTCTACCTGAGTAGGCTTCGCTACTTATGTAATTGTTCCTTGAATGGAACTCTCGCTCCCTCTATGAAGGAATTTCCTCTCACCTATTCCAAAATTGGATGGGAGAACCTCCGATAACGGAGCTAGAGATGTTCTATCCAGGGGGTCACCACCTCGAACAATGTAAGGTGTGGTAAATAAGTGTTCGTGATGCCCCGCGAAGCCTATGAGGGAATGTCCAACGGAGGATCTACATGTGAAGGCTCTGCTACTAAAATAGCTTGGTTAAACGTCAATTCATTTTCTTTTTCATTTCCAAACAAAGAAAAGTCGATTTGTGCATTTAATTGATTCATCCTTTGTACATTTGAAAGCTCAGGTGAATTGGGGTTTTAGGTAGCAGTTGCCTCTAGTTCAAAATATATTCTCCTTCTTTTGCTAGGAGGCAGAGCTGCTTCATGGGTTTCAACATCCACCTTATTTGGTGCACTAGAAGCACTGACTCCCTCATCCTCACTTAATGTTTCAACAATAATAACTGAAGGAGTTGGGATATGTGTTTGTTGTTTTATGACAGGGGTTAAAACCTGTTGGTTTTCAGGTTCATTGTCATTTTCTATTGCCACTGGGGGCATTGTTGTGTGAGTGTCTAGAGTTGGATGTGATGCATCCAACAGGGAGAGATAATATTCACTAAGTACTAGTGAAAGATCAAATTCAGGAAGATTACTTATGTCAGGACTTACACTTGGAGTTCTAGGGTGATAAGATTTTGCATCATCCTCAATCTCATCTTCATCAGCCATTTTTGTATCACTTGCTAATGGCTCATTCTCTATTGGTACCTCTTCTTCTTCTTATTTTTCTTCTTGTTCTTGTTCAGTTTCAGGCTCAGGTTTAGCTTCAGGTCCTCATCCATTAGATCTTCTTGTTCAGGAACCTCCTCTTGTTATTCACCTGCTACAGGATGCATAACACTTTCCATGTATTATGTTAGACGTGCTATATTCCTATTTGGATAATTATCCATGTTTACTAGTTTAGTAACGAAGCTACTACGGATTTCAATGCAAGGCTTAAAATGACTTGCAGAGAAAGCAAACATTTCATCTTGAGTGAGTAGATCATTGAGCACCAGTTGTAGAAATCGACGATAATAACATTCAACATTTACTCTGTTGATGTCTCTTTTTGCCTCAGATCCCATGGTTTGAAGAATGTTTCTCATAATTAGTTTACCATAGTTTATATTGATATTGTTAGAGATGGCATACCCAATATATTGAGTCATTTTAGGAATACAACTCCATCCACCCTTCTTTTTGGCAAAAACATGGTTCACTATATGAAAGAAAAAGTTCCATTCATGTGGAAGATTGTGCTTGTAAATTACTGTTAGGTTTAGTGGTCCATGTTGTGTAATGGAATTGAAGAAGTTGGCACGCTCAACATCATCAGGCAATGGATCAAAGTTTTCAGTGTTAAACTATAAGATATGGTTCAAATCCTGATCTGTTATCCAAATATCTCTATTTTCTAAAGAAAATGTAAAAGCCAAATTATTTGTATCTGATGTATCTACAGCTGAGTGATAACATACAAGTAGTGCATCAAGATTTAATTTTGGGCTTGCAGTTAAAGTGTGTCATACATTGGAATGTTCACATAGAAACCAAGTCCAATTATTGTAGGGTACAACAATAGAGTCTGGTTCTAATGTGAGTGCACTACTTATTTTAAGTACAATAAACTATCCAACCATTTTCAATTAATTAAAAATGAATAGATAATTTATTGTTTAAGTAAGACAAATATTTTGCAACATCAATTTTAATAATTAATATTTTAATTCGAGTAAAAAATAACTCAAATTCAAATCACCTCAGAAAAATATGGAAAAAATTATATGATGCAATTGGGTAATTTGTTACTCAAAAATAATTTTTTATTAATTTTTATCCACCTAAAAATTACTGGATCTGAATAAAATCTAATGATTTTCACAATGTGAGTTTTTCAAAGCTACTATACGGAATGATGTGATTTTGAAATATGTTAAGTAACTTTGAAATGAAAATACATATCTAGCCTTAGAATTCAAAATGGGTGAGTAAAAGTGTGAGATTGAGAGTTTGTGTCGAGGTGTTTTTCAATGGAGATAGAGAGCCAAATCGTGTGTATATGTGTGCTTCGACTTGTATATTGAGATGAAAATGAAAACAAATTCAACAAGATATATATATATATATATATATATATATATATATATATATATATATATATATCCTTTATATAGCACAAAAGATCGACACATGTTTAAAAAGACCTTTTTACCCCTCATGCTATTCAACTAATCGACATATAGCTTCCAAAAAAATCTAAGTTAAACTATTCCTATTAGCCAAACTTCGACACATGTAGTAACTAAAAACTAAGTAAAGCATATGTGTCGACTTGGGCTCCCACTTTGTTGACTAAGTCAACACAGGCTAGTTCAATTTCGACACAAAATAAAATAACCTAAGAACTTAAGTGTCGAAAAATTAACCCCTGTAGTGAAAAATTCGACACAACTTAAAATAATTTTAAGTTAAATCTATGAGTGTCGAGATAATCTATACTGTGGGTTGACAAAGTCAACTCATAGAATAATTATATTACTTAATAAAAATTCTATGTGTCGATTTTAACAAACCTTGTATATTTTGTACTTGAACAAAATACACTATATTTTCAACTTGGTAACATTCGAATAGACTAATAAAATCTTATTTAGAATAAATTCTAAATAAAATATTACCAAATTGCTAATATCATAATTATTATAATAAATTATGTAATTAAAATATCATTGACAAAATATTTAAATAATTATGCTGCATATTTATATTAATACATTTAAATTATGGAGCAAATAATTCCTTTAATTGCCATAATCATAACTTAAATAAATTAACAAAAATATAATTAAATAAATACTTAAAATCTATCAAAATAGATACAAGTATTTAAATAATGTTAATTCATATTTAATTAAGTACTAAATAAATATATCAAGATATAATATGGGTAATTAATCAATTGTCAATTAAGATTCTATTTTCTGGATGTTCAAATAAATTTACACATCCTTTTAATATTGAAGAATAAATATATGTGTACTTATTAATACCAAATTGCAGATAAGTTCTAAACATTTAACATCCCAAGTTTACAAACCAGTCTAGTGAAGTTGACTTCATCCAATTGTTTAGTGAAAATGTCTATAATTTGATATTCTGTAGGTACAAAGTTTAACTCTACAGTACCATTCATGACATGATCTCTAATGAAATGATACCTGATATTAATGTGCTTGGTTCTCGAGTGTAGAACAAGATTGTTTGTGATTTATATAGCGCTTGTGTGTTAGAGAATATATGAATTTTGCTCAGTAACAGTCCATAGTCTTGAAATTAGTTCCTTATCCATAATATTTGAGCACAGCAGCTTCCAACAGCAACATATTCAGCTTCAGCTGTTGACATTGCTACTGTGAGCTGCTTCTTGCTATACCAGGAAATCAGTCTTCTACCAAGGAATTGAGAACTCCCTGATGAACTCTTTCAATCAATGCTACAACCTGCATAATCAGAATATGTATAGCCAACAAGGTCAAAACCTATATTTTTAGGGTACGAAACTCCAAGATTTGGAATTCCCTTAAGATACCTAAAAATATGTTTAACAACTATAAAATATGATTCCTTAAGATCATCTTGAAACCTAGCACACAAGCATGTGGCAAACATAATATCCGATCTACTTGCAGTTAAGTAAAGTAATGAGCCAATCATATCTCTGTAGCTTGTGATATCTACCCTCTTACCAGGTTCGTCTTTATCAAACTTAGTGGCAGTTTTCATTGGGGTTTTAGCTGGAGATGCATCTTCAAGACTATACTTTTTCAAAAGATCTCTAATATACTTGGTCTGGCAAATGAAGATTCCATCTTTCCTTTGGCTTACTTGGAGTTCAAGAAAGTAGTTTGGCTCACACATCATGCTCATTTCATATTTACTCTGCATTAAATTAGCAAATCTACTACACAACTGATCGTTAGTAGAACCAAATATAATGTCATCACATATACTTGTACTAATATGATGTCATTTTTATACATTTTATGAAACAAAGTCTTATCTATAACACCTCTAGTGAAACCCTTTTCAAGTAAAAATATTGATAGAGTGTCATAATATGTCCGAGGTGCTTTCTTTAGGCCATAGAGTATTTTGCAGAGAAAGTATACAAAATCAGCAAATTCTGGATCTTCAAACCCTGGGGGTTATTCCACATACACTTCTTCCTCTAGCTCTCCATTCAGGAATGCACTCTTCACATCCATTTCATATACTTTGAAATTGAAATGTACTGCAAATGCCAGAAACATCCTGATAGCTTCAAGCCTTGCTACTGGTGCATATGTTTCATCATAATCTATTACTTCTTCTTGGGAATAACCTTTGGCAACCAGTCTAGCTTTGTTTCTTGTAACAATGCTATCTTCATCCAGTTTATTTCTGAATACCCATTTTGTACCAATTACGAAGAGTCTAAGAAACCCCATATGCTTTAGATTCCAAAGAGTAGCCCAGAAATATGCCTTCATGAGCTTTGAATTCAAACTTTCCAAGATGCTCATCATCTTTCAGTATAAAACACTTTGCTCCAAACATATGAAAGTACTTCAATGTTTATTTTTTGTTTTCCATCAACACATATGGAGTCTTTTCATGATCTTTATTAATCAGGGTACGATTCTGAGTATAACAAGCTGTGTTGACTGCTTCAACCCAAAAGTATAGAGGTAAATTAGCTTCATTCAACATTGTTCTTACTGCTTCAACTAAAGTTTTGTTCTTCTTTTCTACTACTCCATTTTGGTGTGGAGTTCTGGGCACTGAATATTGTCTTGAAATTCCTTTCTCAATACAGAAGTCATTCAGGGTTATATTTCTGAATTATGTTCCACTGTCAGACTTTATTTTCCTGACAGGCAAATCAGCTTCTAACTCTATCTTCTTTATGTGATCAATAATTATCTGAGGGACTTCATCGTTGAGACTAAAAACAAAACCAATGTGTACTTGGAGTAGTAATCAATAATTACTAGTGCATATCTTTTCCTTGACATAGACATGACATTGACTGGACCAAATAAACTCATATGCAAAAGTTGCAGTGGTTCAGTAATGTCTGATAAGTTTTTGTTTCGATGAGATGCTTTCTTTGACTTCCCTCTTTCACATGCTTCACACAAACCTTCTTGACAGAATTCCATCTCAGGTAAACCCCTAACCAATTCTCGCTTAACTAAAGAGTTCATTGCCTTAAAGTTCAGGTGTGATAGTTTCTTATGCCATAACCAACTATCCTCTGTTGAAGTTTTGTTGTAAAAACATTGAACTTCGCCTTTGCTTGCAGAGAATAAGTCAGCCACAAAAAGATTCCCCTTTCTCACTCCTTGAAGAGCAAGCTACGCATCTTTCCTACTTTGGATTGCATACCTTTCCTTTTCAAAAGTTACTTTATATCCCTTATTAGTGAACTGACTGATACTTAGGAGTTTGTGCTTTAATCCATTTACAATAGAGATATTTTCAATGATAACATTACCAATTTCCAAATTGCCATAACCCATTGTGAATCACTTGTTGTTATCTCCAAAGGTCACTATTGGGCCAAATTTCTCAATCACATCTGACATCAGGGATTTATCACCAGTCAATGCTTCGAACAGCCGCCGTCGAGAATCCACATGACATGCTTGTTCTTTGCTATATCCTGCAACTATAGATTGATTACTTCTTCTTTGGCACCTAATTTGATTGGGTCCAAGAGCCTTAGATAATTTATCAGATTTAGCTACATAAATTTCCTTGTCCTTGTCTTTCTCATCGACTGTGCCCTTGCTCTTTGCTTTAGCCTTGACATGTGTGTCTTTAGGCTTAGGGACAAGGGCTTCCTTCCTAGACTTAGGAGGACTAGCAGCCTTTGCCCTAACATGATTTTTATTCATGTTTACATCTGTATTAATGCAAGTACTAGATGCTGCATTCATCTAGTTTATGTATGTAGACATGATGTTGAAAGCACATGGCATACATTCTACTTTTCCACATGGTTGATGAAGGATAGACATAGCAGGCAAGGCAGGCATACTAGGCATTTTAGTTTTTACTACTTTAATCTTTTTTCATGAATGAGTAAGATGTCCAGTAGAATTACAGTTATTACAAACTTTCCTAGTAGCATTGAGAGAATATGCATAATCATTTTTCTTATTAATACCTATCTTGCCATTTCTGTTAGCTTTCTTCTTTTCATTCTTGTTGCCTATTTCAGTTTTAATCAGTTTCTCAGGTTCTTCAATTTTTATAGATTTCTTAGGCAACTTCTCTTTATCTTCTTCCTCTTTCTTTTTATCCTCAGCAAGGATTTCTTCTTTCATAGTGATCTGTTCTTCATCTACGGGTTCGATGACAAACTTCTTGTATAGGGTCTTAGGGACATTTTTTGATACGTGGAATGTCTTGCTTCACAGGACTTTCCTCAGCAATTGATTCCTCATGTCTCTTTCCTGCCTTCTTATCATAGTTAAATCATATACCAGCCTTTTGACCTATGACCTGTTTATCTATTGACTCCTTAACAAGATTTACAGATTTCTTATATGCCTGAAGTTTTAAATCTAACACAGAAATTTTATTCTTAAGTGCAGTTTCTACTTCTTGGTTGCATTTGTCTTTATTCTATAGTTATTCTACCTTCTGTCTAAGATCTTTTAAGTTAACACATGCAAGTTCTAGTTCTTCATTTCTAGCCTCTAGCATTTTATTCCTTAGAACTAGTTTAGAATTTTCTTCTTCTAATGCTAGCATGCTTGTGTGTATATTAAACATTTCTTCACTAAGATCTTCTACAGTTTTCTTGTAATCAGAATTAGACATTTTAACTGTGAAAAGAAATGATACCTTTGATGATTGAGGTGATGCCTCTGAAGAGTCTACCATAAGTGCAACATTTCCATATGTCTCTTCTTCATCATTATCAAAATCATCCCAACTTTTTCCCTCGGCTATATAAACTCTGCCCTGATGCTTCTTTATTAGTGCATCATACTTTTGTTTTAGTTCGTCATACGACTCCTTTCTTTTCTTTCCTTGATTAGGATTCCGACATTCTATAGCAAAGTGTCCGCGTTCATTGCAATTGTAGCACTTAAACTTTCTATGGTCTACCATTCCAGTTTTATAACTTCCTTTGCTAAAAGATCCTAAAGATGAACCACCTCGGTTATTGTTTCTGAAGCTAGAACCACTATAACTTGAGTTACTCTTGAACTTGTACTTATGGTTCTCCTAAACCTGAGGTTCTTGAACTTCCCTGCCATATAGGCCATTGTCTTGTTTTCTAACCGTTTAAGTTCTTCTATTATGTAGATGTCATCTTTATCACCTGTTTGAGCATTTTCTGTAAATTCAACTTCTAGAATCTCTTCTTTCTCAATTACAGGCTTTTCTGTGTTGGTCTCTGTACTAGCAAATTTTTTGGCTACAAGTGCTGTAGTATTGAACAAAGCTGTATTCTTGCTATCACTGTCCCTGAAACATAAATAATTGGTCTTTGCTCCTACTCCATTACATGAGTCTTGAGCTTTCCATATAGAATTTCAATAGACATTTCATTTATGTCACTTCTCTATCTTATTGCAGAGATTTTGTGTTCAAGGTGTGCTGGAATGTTAACATGATTTTTCAGTTGATCCCCCTACGTGAGTAGGCCTTTCCGTGTAGAGACAAGTCATTCAGTAATTTATTGTATCTCTCAAAGACTTGAGTGATACTCTCTCCGGGTAGTGATTTGAATCCCTCGTACTAGGATGTAAGAATATCTAGTCTATTTTCCTTCACCTCTACAGTACCTTCCATTAGCAGATCAATAGTATCCCATATTTGTTTGGCACTAATGCAGTTGATCACTTGATTCAACATTTAGTGTCCAATGAATCCATTAGGATATATTGAAGATGATTATCCCATGCTACTCTTTCTTTATTAGTGTTAGTGTACTCTAAAGGCTCCTTTGGGATAAATCCTTGATGAATTCGTTCTCTGTCATCTGAGACTGTTTATGGTATAAGCATCTGAGGAACATATGGTCCATTTTCCAAAATCCCCATGTATTGAGAAATAACTGATTTGATGAAAGTGGACATCTTCTTTTCCATAGAATGTATTCATTTTTGTCAAAGGCTAGGATTTTGATGTTACTAAATTTTTGAGTACTCATGGTTACGAAGAATTTTAAATCTCAAGAAATAATTAATTTCTTAAAAATTAAAATCAATTCGAATAAAAATTAAATTTCAAGAAATAAAATTTTAATTAGAATTCTTGACGATTGATAGATTTTAAAAATGAATGGATTTAAAACCTTGAAAAAAAATTCAAAATTGAATTTTCATTAAAAATAAAGAAATTTTAAAATAAAATTTTCAAGATCTAAAAATACACTTTTTCAAAAAACTCTTTTTAGATCTTGATTTGTAACTTTAGTCAACAAGCTGTTATACCAATTGTTAGGTCCAAACTATCATAAAAGGGGGGATTGAATATGATATGGGTAGTTTTTTGATTTGGTTCGTGTTTATAGATCTGTTCTTGGTGAGCAATAAATATAGCAGTTATTATTCTAAACAACAAGAACAATCTTCGGGAATATACTTGTATTATATAAACCCAAGGTGCTACACTCTCACACAGATGTATGAGCTACAATGAATCTCACAACAAGAAATAAATACGAGCTTTAATGGGAGTGTGTATTATCTTTGTCTCTCTCAGCTATATTTATTTGTGTGTGTTGTGTTCTGATTACATTCAAAATGAAACTACATTTTGTTTATATATAGACTTTACAATAAATTGTAATACAATTCTATGTGTCGACTAATTTTTCCCAGTATGTTGGCTTGAGTTGACCTATGAATATTTTTCTATGTGTCGAAGTATGTTCCTTGTATAATGTCCTTAAAAAATTATCCAGCCTTGAGGGAGGTACGTACACGTGTCAACTTTGTCACACTCTAGCATGCCTTAGAATTATTTCAATCCCTTAAGACATGTATGTGTCGAATTCTAGACATGTGTCGAATTCATTTCTATGTAACAGGACTTACAGAAATTCTCATCATGCCAATAACTTATTGTCGATTTCTTGTCCCTTGTTTGAGCATGTGTCAACTTTTCTTCATTAATATGTGCCTTACAATATTTTACATCATTCAAAGAATCTATGTGTCGAATTCTACTCCCTTACGTAGGTATGTGTTGATTTTTCTTCCATGTAGAATTGACTTGGATTCTTTATGGCATACTAGAAGCTATGTGTCGATTTTATCTTCCATGTATAAATAAATGTCGAATTCTTCACCCTTGTACAATAAATTAAGAGTAATTTCAATTATAGACAAATCCTTGCATACTTGCCTTTTTTCAATTCTTTTTGTACAATGAATATGTTAATCAAATTCTTTGTGATAACACTTAGTGCACTGGTCTGGTTCACAAGTGACTAACACTACATTGATCTTCATATTCTCCATTAAACCCATTGACATGTATTGTATTCCTTTATTACTTTTAGTCTTCACTGAAATCTTCTGGCACTGACTACTTGATCTTCACTACTTTATGAAATACTGAATGACTTATTCTTCACTGACGCTGGAACATAGTAATGAACTTCTTTCAGTGATCTTCAATATTCCGTCAAATACCTTGATACATGTAGTTGGCTGATCTTCATTGTAGATTCCTGTGATTACAATAATATTATTTACCAGTCCTTCACTTTTAGTTGAGTTACAAATTATCGATTACATTGTATGTTATATTATGCTTTACACTATTTCTTATGATTGAAGTATTATCTATTTCCAAATATTTTTCTTGAGCTCTTCTGTTAGTCCCAAATATCGTAGAAGGGGGGTTGAATACGATATTGTCCAATTTATAAAATATTCGCGGAATGGTTCTTGATGGACTTTAAACAGTTCGAACAGATATTAAATTAAACACAGGGTATGCAGACAGTTAACATAAACACAGTTCTTCGGGGAATATATCGTTTTATTAATATAAACCACGAGGGTGCTCCACAAATCTAATCTTTCAATTAGTTACAATTATTCACTAGTACAGTCAGTTAAGTTACAAGCTTTAATGAAAACAAACAAGGTAACAACAGCTGAGTATAAACTTAAAGGCTTCAGTGTTTACTCTCTTGAATGTTCTCTGGGTTTTCTCTCTTAATTTGCTCTGTGTATCTTACTGTCTGTGTGGCTGAAATGAATGCTTCAAAGACGATGCCTTTGCTGCTTTTTGTGTAGCTTTTTCAATTTAGGATACGTGGCCCATTTTGTGCCAAGTAAAATAAGTTGCAGCTCCACTTCTGTTTCTCTTAAGTATCGGAACAATTTCTGAGTAATTGTTAAGTATCGATGAGTCTGTAAAATAACTATAGGACACTTAAAACAATTCATGAAATAAAATTAATTATTTCAAACTGAGCAACTATCGGAGATATATTAACTATCGGAATTATTCTCCAATATATATTAACTATCAGGATTTCTTTTTAATTCATTTTAATTCTTTTATCCGATGGTTAATCAAGAATTGGAAATTCCTTCTAGTTAGTTTCTTTACACGATAGTTAATAACTATCGGGAAGTGGGATTAATATGCCTTTGTCTTTTCTACTTTTCTCACTTTGTTTTCTCACCCGATGGTTATTAACCATTGATGAATAAGACAAAATAGGAATAAGATGAAACAGCTTGACTAGGTTGACTTCTGGATACAGCTTCTGTAGTCTTCTTTCCTTAGCCAATTTTCGAACTTGTTAAGCCCTTTAACATAATTTCTTCCACTGCAACCAAGTCAAATAAATATTTCCTTGTTAATTCGACCTTGATTTATTCTGAGCTTAATCACATACCACTTAGGTTACTCATTTCAGTATCTGGTCAATTCTTCTGAATCAGTGATGCAATTCTCAAACTCTTTTGTGCTGTCGATTGGTGCAACTGATCTGGTTCACAACCGACTAGCAAGAACTTGATCTTCACATCTTCTTTGCTATACAATTGACCTGTTCCATCATGTTAAGAAGTGCTTCTTATCTTCACTGAAATCTTTTGCTTTCTCTATAGTAAAACCTTCTTCATCTTCAGAACCTTTGAAACACTTTAACTTTATTCTTCACTGAGGCTTGAACATGTTAATGAACTTCTTTCAGTGATCTTCAATGTCTTCAAAGCTTCCTCTAATATTTTGGTTTTTCATATTCAACTTATAAACGATTTGCAGTCGATTCTGTGCTTCATTTTAATATAAGTTACCGACTTGTAGTGTTGAGTTAGTTACCTCGGTTACATGTTACTTTACGTTACATTTTGCTTTACAATCTCCCCCTATTTGATTGTTAGAGTTCGACAAGCAAATCCTTTAAGAGGATAACTCAACTAACTTACAAGAAAAAGTAAATAGAAGACGGTAAACTAATATTAAACAAATTCTGGATCATATTATACATTTCCAGATTTCAAAAACAATTACAATGTAGAATGGATGTTCCTCTAGCCTGAACTGATATACATTATGTTATTCTCATTGTACAAGACTTGCAAGCTGGTCATTCACTAGATCCAGCGCTTCTTCTTCTATCATATTACTTGGCTTTGGATCTGACAAAGCTTCCTGAAGTGTTTGCAAGACAGCTACTCTTCTGATCTGCTTAACTTGTTCAAATGTAAATTCAAGAACTTTCGTCTTTCCTTTAACACTCAAACTTTTTGGTACTGCTTTAACCCGATCATTGTTGTAGTATGTTTCTGCTCTCAACTTCTCCATGTAAAGCTTAGAGATTTCTGCCAATGCTGATTTGTCTTTGTAATTCGTTGAAGTCTTGATTTGATCAAGTATAAAACCCAGCTCCCTAGAAGTCATGTAAGACATCTTGTGGATATCAACTATTTCAGTTTTTCCTTTGGGGTTCTTATACCTGATAGCTGGAGGATCCTTTAGCACCATTGTCTCTGTCTCCCTGATTATATCAAAATCTGGAAAGACAATTAGAAAATTTGGCTTGTCTGCATATTCGAACACCTTCCCTGGATGATTAAATCTAAATTCAGTCATTGCCTTGACTTATTCAAAGTCCCAATTTCCTTCTTCTCTTGAATACACATGCAACTTTGGTTGAGATCCATTTGAAGGATCTATTCTTCCGACCTTGGAAATATCTACAGATTGATTTGATAAGACATTGAGTCTATAAGCATAAATGCGCTCTGCAGCTTTCCATTTTTCTTCTGTTCTAAGTCCTTCACTCCTAAGAAGCCCTTCAACATATTTCAGACGCTTCAGAGGATATAGACTCAGTCTTTCATCACTCAAACACAGTGTCTGAACCAACTTGTCTTTATAAAATATCACTGTATAAGGAGTTGTGTGAACTTCAGCTACTGTTTTGCTCATTTGATCTTCAATCATATCAGTAAGAAGTTCATTCACATGAGATCTCTTGTCCGTCCTAATCTTCATGACATACAATTCTGTTAGAGACCTCAACTTGATGAAATTTGAAGAAATGGTCTTTGTGGTCGAATTATTGAACTGAATTTGAATCTTCCATCCATTGATGTTGGTCGTGATGAATATCAACTTGATAGTTTGTCTTAGTGCATGAAAGAACTGGTTTATTGATGGATGACTCTTGTGAGCTTCTTGCAATGCTTCCAGAACCATTTGATCTTCATTTTGAATTTTTCCTAACTCTGGTTTTTGCAAAAGACTCCTAGCCTGATCCCATGCACTTCCTTCTCTTGATAACATCAACGGCCTTTGTCTCCTTTCAATGTAGTGGTTAAAGTGTTCTTTTCTGATTTTCTCCTGAGACATTCGTGCTATTTCACATGCCCTTATCATCGATTGATTTGCATCTAGCAAACCAAATGTTTCCACAAAATCCGTCTCGGTGAACTGATAAGCGGCATCATTGACAAATTCATCAAACACATCATCTTCCTGAGCTGTAGGAGCTGTATGAGAAGGTTCCCATATTTCTCCTTCTTCAAGTGTAAGCCTGACCTCCAGCGGTACATCTTGCTCCCCCTGAGATGAATAGATGTTTGCTTCTTCCTCTACCAACTTTCCTTTACCTCTGTCTTTACTCCTCATTTCTGCACCAGATTCTTTTTCTTGTTCTCGCACTATCATCTCCCCCTTAGTTGTGTTATCCTTCGAAGCAGGGATTTGAGTAGATTGAGATTGATGCTTTTCAAACAAATCTGTTACAAACTTCTTCATATCTGTCTTGAAATTCTGCAAATCCTGCAGCATGTTGTACTGAACAGATTTTATTTCCATGACATTGCTGTGAAATTCATATTTCATTTCGGTGACAGTAGTCTCCAGGTTATAAACCCTTTGACTTAGTGATTGTGTGTGCATTGTGAGGGTGTTTATTTGGCTGGTAGGTGTCTCACTGACAGGTTCTGTAAGTGTTTGTCTCTCAATTCGCTCGCTCGGTCTTAGGGGTGTGGGTGAATTATGATCACTCAATCGTTCTGTTGGTGTTTCACTCACTCTCCTTGACTCCAGCAAGTCTTCTGTACCTGCAGTGAAAATCCTAAATGGCTCATCCGAAGAACTATTGCCAAGTAGTTGCTTCTCCTTTCCACTAATAGTGGTGGAGACCTCCTTATGAGGAGCCAGGAATGTTCCTCCTGGGGGGCTTATCACATTGGATCCTGTAATGTTTAGCAATGAAGGACCCGTGACTCCCGCAATAGCCTGTGAAGGCATGACCTGTACAGGATCTACCTACATAGGTTCTGCTACTGTAGTAGCAATATCCGTCAATTCCTCCTGTGTGTGCTCCTTTCAGTGCAACATTTAACTTGGTTGGAGGCTCAATTATTGACACTCGTTCAGATGCCCTGGCTGACGGGCGAATTTCAATAGGTTCACCCTGTTGAGAGGATGTCCCCAGAGACTGTGTATTTGCCTTTTTCAGCTCTATGTCCTGTTGAGAGGGAATAGATGGGCTAACAGATACCTCAGGTTCTTCTAATCTCCTTCTAGTCAGAGGTAGAGCTGTTAGGGTTCCCTCACCTTCCTTATGTGGTGCTTCTAAGGCACTATCTCCCTCACTCATAAATTTTCTTTTTAGGGGTTGGAGAGAAGATAACGGTAAGGATTGAGTAGTGTTTGGTTCTGAGGCAGGGGTTAGAATCTGTTGGTTTGCAGATTCATTGCCTGTTCCTAATGCCACAGAGGGCTCAGCAGCAAGTTCCATTCCAGCATCTTCAAACAAATTCTGCAAATTAATAAACAGTGAAGATGTAGATTCAGTTGGACTACCTGTTTGACTACCTGTTAGAGATATGGGATGATATGAATCTTGACTATCAGCATTCCCAAGTGAATCTCCTCCAGATGTAACTTGTACCTCTTCGGTCACCTGAACATTTTCTTCTAATGACAACTCCAATTCAGGGGTAGTCACTTGATCTTGTTCAGGGATTTGAATATCTTCTTGTGGTCCAAGAGGGACTTCTCTGTCCATGTCAACAACACACCTTCTTATAAAGTCTGTCATTAGTGCTGGTGAGTTGTTGTTATAGTCATTGTTGTTCTGCAACGTTGTAGCAATCTTGTTCTTCTGCTTCACAGGAAAAGAAGTAGGACTACTATAATAGCGTAGCTTTTCATCGTTAGTAGATACATCATTGATAACAAGCTGTAGGAACCTTGGAAAGAAACAGTCCACATTGCGAAATTGGAGGTTTCTGTTATCCGGAAGTCCCATTACGCTAAGAATCTTATGCATTAACAAATGACCATAGTTTAACCTAAGATTATTAGCAACACCATATCCAATAGCTTGATAAAAATAAGGAATACCATGGGTGCTCGTCTTCTTAAAGGAAAAACACTGAATAATGGTATGGAAAAAGAAATTCCATGCCTTAGGAAAATGTTGTTTATACATTTCACCCAAGTCACGAACTTCGAAATTGAAGTAGTTGGCAAAAGTACAGAAAACAGCTAATTGTTCGGGTGTAGGGTCTTGAACAAAATTATCCTGTGGGAATCGAAGAATACGATTCAAATCATGTTCAGTAACCCTAATTTCCCGATTGCCTAATTGAAAAGTAAAAGCCAACACTTCACCCTCTGAGAAGTCAGTAGCAGAGCAGTAACAGTCACGCAACATATTATGATTTAATAGCACGTCTGTCACTAAAGCATACCTGATCCTTGAATATTCGATTAATATTCGCGCCCAAGCCCGATAATCAGCAGGTAGGGTTTGAATATTATATTCGGCAACTAAATTCGTACGAGTAATATTAAAAATTACAGCCATTTTTAACAAGTAAAAATTACCAAAATTTTTAACTATTTCAAAACAAAAACGAACTTAGTTTATTTGATTACGAACCAAAAATACCCAATATTTCAAACTTCTCCAAAAATTCTAAAAATAATATATGATAAACTAGGAGATATTTGAAATACACCACTATTTTTATTTTGATTTTTGGACCTCTAGTTAACCCTAGAAAAATTCCCAAAGTTTGAAATATTCGAAAATTTTTCGAAACAAAACTAAACAAAATTAGTATAGAAATGAAGCTAGTTAACAGATCTACACTTCTACGGTTTTAGATTTTCAAAATAAGTCCTAGAATTGTAGATATTAAAGAGAGAAAAATCAATTTTGCTTCCGATGTTACTTAACTGTCGGTTGTATGTATATGTTTGTATTGTGTTAAGTATCGGGAAAAAAAAACTATTTAAATGTTACCTGCTAAGTATCGGAGGATTGTGAAACAATATATATATATATTAGTTATCGGGTGATGCACATGTGCAATGCACATAAAATATATAAAATAAAGTAGACAGCCTGATGATTGTTAATAATCGGAACATGAAGGAAAGAAAGAAAAAATTTCCGATACTAGATAACCATCGGCACATGCAAAGATAAATAAAATGATCTGTTATTTACTAACTATCGAAACATGCAATTTTTTTTTAAAATAATAAAATAGAATATAGTTAAATTAAAAACAATTATCCGATACTAAGTTACTAGCGGAACATGCAGGGAAAAGAAACATATAAAATATATAATTGTAACTATCGGGCAAGCTTTTAATTAATTAATTAATTGAAACAAAATTTCTGATAGTAAACAACTATCGATGCATGCAATTTAAATAATAAAACAAGACATTCTTAACTATCGGAACGTGCAATTAATTAATCAAAATATTTCCGATAGTTAACAACTATCGATTTATGTAAGTTTAATTTTATTTAGAAAATCATTAATATTTAAAATACTGATGATTTAAGAAATAAAATAAACTTGCATTTATCAAATAATTTAAAACACATAAATTCGAATTGTCATAAACTTAATTAAATAGAGATTTCTTGAATTAAAAAATTTAATATTTCTAAAATAGAATTATTAAAATTTTAATTTAGAAATAACTAAAAATTAAATATAATTCAATTTGAATTACACATACAGACATATAAATAAAAATATATAATATTTAGTGGTGGTTGTTTTAAAGATTTTGAAAACCAAAAAAATTGTTCCATACTCTGTTGCATTTGAGATTTAAAATTTTTTTAAAACAAACAACCCAATTACAATTCAATACATCATGCAAGCATACTGAATAAACCATACAGGCAGTTATGCAAAATAACAACATGAAATGTAATTGCTACATATATTATCAGTGAGAGCCAGCAAATTAAATAACCAAGTCAGTACTACCAGTTTCTCACCAAAAATCTCAACTGTCTGATATAGAATT
Organism: Oenanthe sinensis; assembly: GCA_028671895.1. Lineage (NCBI taxonomy): Eukaryota > Viridiplantae > Streptophyta > Magnoliopsida > Apiales > Apiaceae > Oenanthe > Oenanthe sinensis. The sequence goes on from CM053806.1 coordinate 29,352,910, forward strand.
TCTCAGCAAGATTTCATTACATTGAGATCCACCAATTAAATCTAAACCACAGACTGTTATGCTTCTTGTTAACTACAAACATTTATGTAGCAGTTAACTACTTATGCTATATCGAGTAATTACCACAAAGCATAACTGGTATACTTACGATAATTAATATTGATATTCATAAGCTCGAGATCATAAGTTAGACTGGATTTCACAAGTCCTTTGGATATAAAGATTCAATAACTTGTGAATCCACACAACTTCTCGCAAACAAAAAAAAAATAATTTAAATTTAACATCCCTAACTCACTAACCAACCTAGAGAAAGTGGATTCGTCTAGTGGTTTCATGAAGATGTCTGCAAGTTGTTGTTCTGTGGGTACAAAGTGCAACTCCACAATTCCATTTATGACATGCTCCCGTATAAAGTGATACCTGATATCGATATGCTTTGTCCGTGTATGCTGAACCGGATTGTTGGTTATAGCTATGGCGCTTGTGTTGTCGCAGAATATCGGAATCTTGTTCAACATAAAGCCATAGTCTTGAAGCTGGTTTCTCATCCATAGAATCTGAGCACAACAGCTACCAGCTGCGATGTATTCTGCCTCTGCTGTTGAGGTAGACACGGAGTGCTGCTTCTTGCTATACCATGAGACCAATCTTCTTCCCAAGAATTGACAGCTTCCAGAAGTGCTCTTTCTGTCAATCTTACAACCTGCATAATCCGAGTCTGTATAGCCGATTAGGTCAAAACCGGTACCTTTAGGATACCAAATTCCCAAATTTGGAGTACCCTTCAGGTATCTAAAAATTCTTTTGACAACTATAAGGTGAGACTCTTTTGGGTTAGCTTGGAACCGTGCACATAAGCAAGTGGAAAACATAATATCTGGCCTACTTGCAGTTAAGTAGAGTAGAGATCCAATCATACCTCTATAGCTTGTGATGTCAACAGATTTACCTGATTTGTCCTCATCAAGCTTTGTGGCAGTTGGCATTGGAGTCTTGGCGGGGGCTGAATCTTCAAGTCCATATTTCTTCAGAAGATCTCTGATGTACTTTGTCTGACAAATGAAGATCCCATCTTTCTTCTGACTCACTTGTAGTCCAAGAAAGAATGTCAGCTCGCCCATCATACTCATCTCGTACCTACTCTGCATTAACTTAGCAAATCTCTTGCAAAGCTCATCATTAGTAGAACCGAATATTATATCATCAACATATACTTGTACTAATATCATAGCATCTTTATGCATTTTATGAAAGAGAGTCTTATCTATAACACCTCTGATAAAACCATTTTCAATTAAGAATTCAGATAGTGTTTCATACCATGTCCAAGGTGCCTGCTTGAGTCCATAAAGAGCTTTAAAAAGGAAGTACACAAAGTCCATATAATCTTTGTTCTCGAAACCCGGAGGTTGCTCTACATATACTTCTTCTTCCAGCTCCCCATTCAGGAATGCACTCTTCACATTCATTTGATAAACTTTAAAGTCTGAATGTGTTGCGAATGCCAAAAACATCCTGATGGCTTCAAGTCTCGCTACTGGTGCATAGGTCTCGTCATAATCTATTCCTTCTTCTTGAGAATACCCCTTAGCAACCAGTCTGGCCTTGTTCCTCGTAACAATGCCATTTTCATCCAACTTATTCCTGAATACCCATTTAGTGCCAATAACAGATTTGTCTTTAGGTCTGGGTACCAGTTTCCAAACTTTCTGCCTATCAAACTGATTGATTTCATCTTGCATCGCAATCACCCAATCTGGATCTTCTAGAGCATCTTCAACCTTCTTAGGTTCTTCCTCTGATAAAAACCCAGAGTACAGACATTCATTCTCTGTTGCTCTTCTAGTCCTCACACCACTCTCTAGGTCACCAATGATTAATTCAAAGGGATGATCTCTGTTCCATACCCTCTGTCTAGGCAGATTAGCCCTTGATGATTGTCCTTCTTCATGGTTGTGTTGAGAGCGACTAGCTGATCCTTCTTCACCTCCCCCTGAGTTGCTGCCTTCATTATTTGATGATCCACCAGTTGAGCTAGCAGGTTCAGTAACAGACTGATTTTGAAATACAGACTGTGACTGTGACTGTGTGGTATTACCAACACTTCCACTGCTTTGCTCTGGATTATCAATCTCCTTGTGTTCATGACTACCAGATGCAGCACCAGGTACATCTTCATCTCCTAAGTAGTATTCTGACTGATTTTCAATTTCCAGAGATTCAGAATCTTTATCTTTTTGAAGACTTGGGAGTTTGGTGTCGTCAAACGTTACATTAAGGCTTTCAATGACCTTATGAGATTCAATCACATATACCCTGAATGACTCAGACTCCAGTGAGTAACCAAGGAAAATCCCTTCATCTGCTTTAGCATCAAACTTGCCCAGATGTTCATCTTTCAATACATAGCATTTTCCACCAAACACATGAAAGTACTTCAGTGATGGCTTTCTGTTCGTCATAATCTCATAGAATGTCTTTTCTAGATCTTTATTAATCAGGGTCCTATTTTGAGTGTAACAAGCTGTGTTGACTGCTTCTGCCCAAAAATATGTAGGTAGCTTTGACTGGCTTAACATTGTCCTTGCTGCTTCAATCAAAGTCCTGTTTTTCCTTTCTACCACTCCATTCTGCTATGGAGTTCTTGGGGCTGAGTATTGTCTTGAAATTCCTTGCTCCGTGCAAAATTCATTTAGAACTGCATTTCTGAATTCAGTTCCATTATCTGATCTGATCGTCCGCACAGGCAATCCAGATTCCACCTCAATCTTTTTAATGTGATCGATTACCATTTGAGGTGTTTCATCCTTAGAATGCAAAAACAACACCCACGTGTACTTGGAGTAGTCGTCGACAATCACTAATGCATATTTCTTCTTTGAGACTGACATGACATTAACCGGTCCAAATAGATCCATATGAATCAACTGGAGAAGTTCGCTGATGCTTGACATGTCCTTACTTCTATGTGACGCCTTCTTTGACTTACCCTTTTCACATGCTTCACAGAGTCCTTCTTGGTAGAATTCCATCTGTGGTAACCCTCTCACCAATTCTCTTCTAACTAAAGAATTCATTGCCTTAAAGTTCAGGTGAGATAGTTTTCTGTGCCATAACCAACTCAATTCAGAGGATGCTCTACTGTAGAAACAATTTGCTTCTCCTCTGCTTGCAGTGTTTAAGTCAGCTACGAACAGATTTCCTTTTCTTACTCCTTTAAGAGCAAGCTTTTCATCTTTCCTGTTGGTGATCAGACACTTTTCCTTCCTGAAGTCCACATTATATCCTTTATCTGTAAATTGACTGACGCTCAGCAAGTTGTGCTTCAGACCGTCAACAAGAGAGATATTTTCAATGATGACATTTCCAACTTCCAGACTACCATATCCCTTAGTAAATCCTTTGCTGTCATCTCCAAAGGTTACAACTGGGCCGGTCTTCTCAACCACATTGGTCAGTAGGGACTTGTCTCCTGTCATATGCCTTGAACATTCACTATCCAGAATCCACATGACTTTTTCATTAGTACCTATGCCCTGCAACCACAAAGTGATTAATGTTTCTTTGGCACCCAAACTTGTTTGGGTCCAAGAAATTTAGAGGTTCTTGCAGATGGTGTAACAGGTTCAGTTTTCACATCTTTAAGTTCTACTTTGACTGAACTCGAATCATGTTCCTTTGCCTTGACAGATTTGTCTTTTGGCTTAGGAGATTGAGTCTCCTTCCTAACCTTAGGAGGACTATCAGTCTTTGCCCTTACCTTTTTCTTATTCATGCTTCTTTCTATGCCTATGCAATTACTAGAAGTAGATGCATTCATCAAATTAAAATAAGCATGCATAATGTTAAAAGCACATGGCATACATCCAGTAATACCATAAGGCAAATGAGAACTATTCATGCTAAACATGTTCTGCACAATAGGAACATCAGATTCTACTTTACCCTTATTACATGCATGACTAAGGTGTCCAGCAGAATTGCAATTAGTACACAATTTCCTAGGTGCAGTGGGTGCAGGTGTAGCAGAATTAGCAATTTTAACACCTACTTTCCCATTCCTATTACTCTTTGACTTAATCTTGTTACCACCTAATTCAGTTTTAACAGATTCAATTTTAACTGACTTATTAGGTGTAACTTCTTCTACATTATTTTCCTCAACTTCTTTCTCTTTTAACTTATCCTCAACAAGCATTTCTTATTTCCATACGATAGTATCTTCATCTAAGGGTTCTGAGAGTGGGAGCTTAAAGACAGGATTACTACTCTTCTTAATGACAAAAGGAACATTTTCATTTTCTAATAAAACAGTACTAGAAGCATTGAAATTATATTCCTTTTATCCTTCTTGTTTTTCCTTTTATGTTCATCGTAGTCAAAGCCTATACATGTCTTGTTATCTAAGCTCTGCTTATCTATTATGTCTTTAGCAATATTAGCTGAGTTCTTAAAAGCTTCCAATTTTAACTCTAGCTCAGAAATCTTAGCCATAAGTGCTGTCTCAACCTCTGCATTACAGATAACCTTATTCTCTAAATATTCATTTCTTTCCTTAAGGTCATTAACTGTGATTCCTACAATCTCTAGTTGTTCATTTCCAGATTCTAGCTTTTTAATCTTCGCAACTAGTCTAGCATTTTCTGCTTCAGAAGCTAGCATGCTTGTATGAATGTGAAACATCTCTATACTCAAGTCATTAACAGTATTTTTATATTCAGATAGAGACATATCTACAGTGGTGAGAATAGGTACCTGTGCTGATGATGGAGATTCTTCTGAAGTATCTGCCATTAATGCAAGATTTCCATATTCTTCTTCTTCAGAATCTGTGTCATCCCAGCTTCTACCTTCAACAATGTAAGCCTTGCCTTGTTGTTTTGCAACCAAAGCATCCAATCTCTGTTTCAACTTCTCATTCTCCCTTTTTAACTCATCATAACTTTTCTTCTCGTATGAACTCTTCTTCTCATAAACCTTATTGTCTTTTGCTTGTTTCGGTTTCTTACATTCAGTGGCGAAATGCCCTAGTTCATTGCAGTTGTAGCACCGGAACTTACTACGGTCTACCATGTTTGACTTGTAACCACCTCTTGAGTTGGATCCCGAAAATGATCCTGTCTTCTGAAATCTGCTACCAAAACTTTTCTTGTACTTGGGATTCCTTCTGAATCTTATATGCTTGAAACACCCTGCCAAGTATGCCATAGATTTGTCTTCCATCTCATCAAGCTCTTCCAATGTATAAAAATCATCTTCCTCTTCAGCTTGTGATTCTGTAGCCATTTCAGCTTCAATGATCAATTCTTTACCAATCTTGGTTTCAACAACCTTTGCTTCAGAAGTCTTCACTTCATCTTCCACAAGAGCTGTGGTCTTCATTAATGCTGCACTCTTACTGTCCACTGAGCTGGAACCATAGATAATCAACCTCTGTTCTTGTTCCATTTCATAAGTCTTCAATTTTCCATATAGCTTTTCAAGGGGCATGACATTGAAGTTGTCCCTTTCTCTAATTGAAGAGACTTTATGCTCAACATGATGTGGAAGAGTCAACATAAACTTCCTGTTCGTTTCCCTTAATGGATAGTTCTTCCCCTGGATACTCAACTCATTTAACAATTTATTGTACCGCTCAAAAACTTGAGTAATTGATTCTCCAGGAGTAGATTTGAACGCTTCATATCTTGATGTCAGTATATCCAACCGGTTCTCTTTTACTTCTTCTGTTCCTTCCATAATCAGTTCGATGGTTTCCCACATGTGCTTTCCAGATATACAATTTAGAATTTGATGGCACATGTCTTCATCCATTGAGTCAACAATAATCAACTGAAGGCCTGTGTCCAATGCAACAATTTCTTTCTCTGTATCAGTGAACTCTGTAGGATCCTTTGGAGTAGACCTTTGAGGAACTCTTACTCCGTCCACTGTAGATTCAGGAATCATCTTCATTGGTACAAACGGTCCGTTCTCTAAGATACCCATGTACAATAGATTTGCAGCCTTAATAAACAGGGTCATCTTCTTTTTCCAGAGATTATAATTCGCTCTATCAAACTGAGGAACCTTAATACTTCCTACTTTCTGAAAACTCATGATATTGAATTTTTCAAAATTATTTAAAGTTCAAAACAATTTCTGAGTGAAATATTTTGAAAATTAAAAAATTCGCGAAAAATTCCAGAAGCTTAATACTGAAGTCCGAACAATAGATCCTGATTTGTAAACTCAATCAGTAAACTCTGATACCAATTGTTAGTCCCAAATATCGTAGAAGGGGGGTTGAATACGATATTGTCCAATTTATAAAATATTCGCGGAATGGTTCTTGATGGACTTTAACCAGTTCGAACAGATATTAAATCAAACACAGGGTATGCAGACAGTTAACATAAACACAGTTCTTCGGGGAATATATCGTTTTATTAATATAAACCACGAGGGTGCTCCACAAATCTAATCTTTCGATTAGTTACAATGATTCACTAGTACAGTCAGTTAAGTTACAAGCTTTAATGAAAACAAACAAGGTAACAACAACTGAGTATAAACTTAAAGGCTTCAGTGTTTACTCTCTTGAATGTTCTCTGGGTTTTCTCTCTTAATTTGCTCTGTGTATCTTACTGTCTGTGTGGCTGAAATGAATGCTTCAAAGACGATGCCTTTGCTACTTTTTGTGTAGCTTTTTCAACTTAGGATACGTGGCCCATTTTGTGCCAAGTAAAATAAGTTGCAGCTCCACTTCTGTTTCTCTTAAGTATCGGAACAATTTCTGAGTAATTGTTAAGTATCGATGAGTCTGTAAAATAACTATCGGACACTTAAAACAATTCATGAAATAAAATTAATTATTTCAAACTGAGCAACTATCGGAGATATATTAACTATCGGAATTATTCTCCAATATATATTAACTATCGGGATTTCTTTTTAATTCATTTTAATTCTTTTATCCGATGGTTAATCAAGAATTGGAAATTCCTTCTAGTTAGTTTCTTTACCCGATAGTTAATAAATATAGGGAAGTGGGATTAATATGCCTTTGTCTTTTCTACTTTTCTCACTTTGTTTTCTCACCCGATGGTTATTAACCATTGGTGAATAAGACAAAATAGGAATAAGACGAAACAGCTTGACTAGGTTGACTTCTGGATACAGCTTCTGTAGTCTTCTTTCCTTAGCCAATTTTCGAACTTGTTAAGCCCTTTAACACAATTTCTTCCACTGCAACCAAGTCAAATAAATATTTCCTTGTTAATTCGACCTTGATTTATTCTGAGCTTAATCACATGCCACTTAGGTTACTCATCTCAGTATCTGGTCAATTCTTCTGAATCAGTGATGCAATTCTCAAACTCTTTTGTGCTGTCGATTGGTGCAACTGGTCTGGTTCACAACCGACTAGCAAGAACTTGATCTTCACATCTTCTTTGCTATACAATTGACCTATTCCATCATGTTAAGAAGTGCTTCTTATCTTCATTGAAATCTTCTGCTTTCTCTGTAGTAAAACCATCTTCATCTTCAGAACCTTTGAAACACTTTAACTTTATTCTTCACTGAGGCTTGAACATGTTAATAAACTTCTTTCAGTGATCTTCAATGTCTTCAAAGCTTCCTCTAATATTTTGGTTTTTCATATTCAACTTATAAACGATTTGCAGTCGATTCTGTGCTTCATTTTAATATAAGTTACCGACTTGTAGTGTTGAGTTAGTTACCTCGGTTACATGTTACTTTACGTTACATTTTGCTTTACATCTTCATTCTATCTATAATTTCTCTTTATATTTTCTTTATCTTGTCATAACTATAATATGGTGAAGAGTACCATTAGAGGAAAAAAAAGGTCTTGCATTATGCGGTATCTGTTGATGGAGAAATCTGGTAATCAACAAAGATCAAAGTTCTTTGTCGGTTTTTCAGAATAACTAGAGCTTTGTGTTCTCTGGCGGCTATGAGCTCTAATAATTCCGACCCCCAATAATATGCCTTTGTACCTCTATTTATAGGTAAAATAGGGGTTCAAGCTCATGTAGTTATTGCTGAAGTAGAGGCCCGTTAGGAAACCTGAGTTTCCTTCGTCGAATCGAATGCGGAAAAAGAAAGTGGAACCTTCCCGAAAGAGGACTCTACATTCGGGCTTGTTTGAATAGGTCAAAGCCCAGTATAAGGTCCAAGGACTTCATGGATCCGACATTGACCCGGAAACCGTGGTCTCTAGCCGGTCCACTACAGCTATTCCCATAGATACCTTGACTGGAGGCCAGCACTAGATCCACCACAAATCGTAAGTCATATCCTAAGGCTCCAAACGAGGGCAACCCGCTTGAGTACAGAGAAAGGATCTTCTAAGACAAGGCCAAATATGCCTTCAAACTCCCCTACGAGGGCAACCAGAGGAATGTGAAGCTATGTCCTTCAATAAACACAGTCAACAAGAGTAAAAAAAATCTTTTAGCAGAACATGAGAATTGACCGAAATTCACAAACCCGTCCGGTGATTCAACCTAGGCGCGTCATTCCTGTATTAAATTCATGCACAATAACTACCCCCAATTCTTGAAATCATTGTAAATATTTGAAAGAGTTCTTGTGTCTTGGTATCTTCACACCTAGGCGCACCCTACCTTAAAGTTTCGAATTGGACAACACCTATTTCCTTATTTAAGAATTCCCCAATCCTTTCGACTTGAAATGTCATTTAATCGTTATCCTGGCTGATACGGGCGCGCCCCAAACAAAAGGCACGACCTACAGAAGTCCATCTGTCAGTTTATACATGCATATACATAAATAGGGTAAATGATGATGTTTTTCTCGATCCTCGCATCGACCAAAATCCAGCTGCCACGTGTCCCTTATGCTTCCACTATATATACTGTATTGACCTCTTTCATTTTCACTTTTATCTTAACAAACCGAAATTTTCTATCTTTTACTCATTTTTCAACCACAACAAATTTCTAAGGATCATTCAGGGCGTTTCCTCGGCTCAAAATTCACGTTTCATAGCTCAAAAGACTCGCCACTTTATTAGGTATGTAATGCCATCTTTTTTGTTCAATGCCATCCAGTATTTTTCCTTAAATCTTGAAGAGATTGTTCACATGCCTGCATGTTTTAACTGTGTATATATTTGTATGTATTGCTGTTTAATCCATAATTACGTACCTAACATGTTAGTAAATGTTCCCAGAGTTTAAGTAAAAATAATATGTATGACGGCCTTAGCATTCATAAATATTCCTCTAATACCATCCAACCATACTTTTATATAGGGCGCGCCTTACTACGACCATACTAAGTGTTGATTCTCTTTTCTTCATTACAAATGGTCTATGGAGATGTGCCTAGACTCCCCTTCCATCCATTCCGTGAATTTATTTTTCAAAGGTACAGTAGGACCATTTCCCCATAAAGATCCCTCCCCCTCTTTCTCCTCGAACAAACATGAGAGTCTATAGGTTCATTGAACATTTGAGTAAAAACAGGCACAAATTAGGTTTTGGTGAGAAAGCCCCCTTCCCCAACCACCCTTCTTAAAATCATTACACCAGAGGCAGCACCTAAAAGTGAGGTGTGCCTAATCTCAGTGAACATTGATCTTGACACTAAAGTGGAAGAAGGAGGGGTGGAAAAACTTGAAAAAAAAAAAAGCAAGAAGCCCATGGGGGAACCAGTCGAGACGTCTCTCATAGACCAGGGCGCACCTGAAGAAGTTAGCTTACCCTTGTCTCCTCCTCCTTCACCTGTTCCCTTCGTTCATTGAAAAGTTGCAGATTATGAGGTCGATCTTGATTGGACCAGGAAAGAAGCGACTGAGAAAGAGAAAAACGCAATGAGGGCGCGTCATGGAAAGCTAGCATGTGTTGGACTGATGTCAACAATTACTGATATTGAAGTTGACTGGACCATGAAGTACTTTGATCAAGAAGGCATGTGGGCGATTTATTCAAGGCGGATACACCCCCATAGATTTGATATACAACTTATAAGAATCCCCATGATGGTGATTATGCTAAAAATGGTCGAGTTAGGAGAGTAGGCGCGCCTCTTCACCCCTATTTTCGGGCAATCTGTGAATGGTACGATATAGCACCTATTCAACTTTCCCCCAATAGCTGGAAGTTTGCAATAGCTCTATACATTATGTATTATTCCCTCAACTTTGATGCGCCTACAATGGAGGAATTTAGCCATTTCTTTTCTTTGAGCCAGAGCAGCGTTATATACTTTTTCATGGTGGTATGGAAGAAGTACAACAAATGAGGTTTCTCTGAGGGAAAAACTTCGAACGTCAAAAAGTGGAAGGAACCTTATTTTTACATCTATGATATAAAGATGGTTCGAGTTCGCTTTAACAGAATCCCAAGTAAGCGTTTTAGGCATGCCCACCATATACCAGTATTTTCATGCTTTTATTATGTCTCTCTTTTGACATACTTCTCTCTTCCAGTTATCAGGACGCAAATTCATTTGAGTGGCACTGCCCTCACTGGGGTGGACACTGTCTTGAGCCTCCCTCAAGACCAAAAGTTCTAAAAAATTTAATTACCCTCGACCAATTGAAAAAGCTTGGGTTTCTCTCTGAGAAGGTGGGTTCAATAGAGCCCATCCAATATGCTGACACTGAGGGCATGTCCTCAGGTGACGAAGACTCTCAAGGTGCCTCCTACAAAGATAGCGACCTAGAAGGTATTTTTATATTTCTATAATCTTGTCTTTATGATGCACGATGATAACCAACTAGGGCGCGTCCTAGAGCGTCATATGTGTAGTTTAAATTATATCTTCTTCTTTTTTATTATTATTATAACTCGTCATATGTGCATCTACTTATTTTGCTGAGATGCGCCCACCGTATACCAACTGTAATTTTTTGCTTGTTACACATTTGTACCCTTATCTTATCAAGGCACGCCTAGTGGTGTACATTTATTCTTTTATTTGCTCCTTACTGACATTTTCACCATTTGTTTTGCAGATATGCCGAGAATTCCAAGGGGCTAGGGTTCCTCAAAGCCTAAAAAGGCCAATGCTTTAAAGAAATAATATGATCCTCCTATGGTCGCCAAGAAAAAATCCCCCGTCATGGCTCAAATAGTCATCAGGGAGCCTCTAAAGCAGGACACGCCTTTGCTAAAAAATAGAAGGTTATAAAAAGTACAGTCTCAAGTTCCTTGGTTTTTACATGCATTGGGGAACTTGATCATCCATTAATAATAAATGATTATCTCATTTTCTAGTCATTCATGAAAGAAGACGAGTAGGACAATGCTCTAATTCGCTCAGCTGGAGAACTTTATTTCCATGTCATGTCCAGGTCACTCTTGGAATAAAGATAAGGCACGTCTTAGCCAACTACTGAAAGACAAGGAGACTTGGCAGGCAGAATTGGAGGCTGTTAATCAAGCCAAGGTACACCTAGAGAAGGATTTGACTTTTGTCAAGGCCCAACTCTCCATGGCCAAGTCTGATCTTTCCCTTGCTAACTCAGCTTTCGAACAAGCTAGGAATGATAATGGCGACATGGCCAAAATCATAGATGGTTTTCATTCTAAAAAGAGTGCTTGGCAAGAAGAAAAGAAAGCATCCATGGAGAAAGGTAAGGAGCTGGGCTTTCATGACTTCTTGCGTGGGTTCCTTGCCTTTGAACCTGACTAGACAAGATGGGGCTCTTCTACTAAAGTTTCTATAGAAGAGTTCAAGCTTGAAGAGGTTAAGGCTATAGCAGCCAACAAAGATGAATTGGAAGAAGATGTTCGGACTCAGTTGGCAGAGGCTTCCCAGTCTACCAAAGAAGCTGAAAAGGCCGAGAGTTCTGAAGCACGCCCAGACCTAGATGAGGCAATGCAAGTTTCTCATATCACCTACTTTTCTCCTCTTCCCCCCGAGTAGTGAGACTATTCCTTCCATATTTGAGGCACGGGCCCTTTGTAAAACCCTGCAACTTGTAAACAATATTTTGACTTGTTCTTTTTAGATGATTTACTATTATGTGGTAAGGCGTGCCCTACCACCTTCTGGTTTAACTTTTCCTATATTTTGCTATTGCTTGGGTCTTTGCTTTTTTATGCTAATATTACTGCATTGTCTGCCCTCTTCTTGTTATTATCATTTTATTAGAAATATTGTTGTTTCTTGTATATGCAAGTTTATCAAATCTATTCCATATTGATTTTTATATTGGTATTGTTAAACAAAAAGAGTGTGGCAGAAGGGGGGGTTGAATGTAACTTGACAATTTATCGCTAATTTTGCTTAACAACAAACAAGAAATGATAATAACAAGTTAATAAAGCATACAACAGTAAGCATATGAAAGGCACAAGGTGATTTACTTCAAAAATTAATTTTATTAATTTTTACTTTTGCTACTACTGACTGGAAAGATTTTTCCAGCTTCAATAGAAACAATAACAAGAGAATGCTAATGTTTCTATGCTTGAGAAAAGTTAAGTTCATTTGCATAAGGGAAAGTGTTTGTGAGTTGTGTGTATTTAAACTAAAACACATATCTCAGTAAAACTTACTATCATAGAGTCTTCATTCTCCGCCAAGTTTACTGTCAAAGAATAGTTACTGTTGTCTGCTCCAAAAGTTGCTGTCACTTGAATGTGCTGTCGTAGGCTCCAGTTTGTAGAATGTTACTGTCAATGAATTGATCTATGTTGTGCATGAACACTTTGTGAAGTTCTACTTCATGTATCAATTATTACATTTGTACAAGACAGTAACTATTGATACTTATTGTCACCTACTTGACAATTTGTGCATCCTATTACAAGTGACATTGTAAACATATTGTCAATGTATATATGACATTATGTTTTACTTAGTTAATAATTAATTAATCTAAGTAAATATTAGTTGATTGCATTGATAAATCCACAATCCCTAACAATCTCTCTAATTTGTTTTTATGATAAATAAAGACAAATTTAAAGAAAATTGCATATGCTAACTCAACTAATAAAAATAGAAGTGTTTGTACAGAAAATAAATGAAATTACAAGTACAATCCTATCTCAAGTTTAGCTCCTCTAGACTGAGCAAATCTTCCACTTTGACTTGAGCTTCATTCTCACTTCTTGTCTGTTGTCATCCTTCCATATAAACTTTCAAGAGCTTTCAGTTCCTTCTTCTGTTCTTCTGTCTTGGCATGATCAGAGACACAATCTAAGACCAGCTTCACCATCTTGTAAGAAAGATTCCTCAACTCCCTACAGGTAGTAGTTCTCAGTTGGCCCTTTGGCTATGCATAGAAATTTCATTCCAAATATGTCTTTGACAAATCTTTCTTTTGTAGAAGTGTAGACCTGCTTCACCCTGAGTTTATATATGGATTCATCTTCTTCTTCTCTTGATTCAATGAACTCCCAGACTATCTTGCTTAAATCTCTTTCAAATTCTAAGAATGAACCCGTAGTCAGTCTAAAGATTTTCCTTAAGTTTTCATTGTTGAGCACCCTAAAATTGATAGCCTCCACTTCAATGCTATCAACAATGATTCTCAGGGGCCCAAAAAGAACTAGGGAAACATAGTTAGGCCTTTTAGAGAATTGATCATTCAGCATTGCATGCTTCAGGTCAATCTCAGCCTCCTTGATCCTTTTGGAAATTTGCTCCACCTTCTTCTTTGCAGCTTCAACTTCTTCTTCAAATTTCTTTCTATTCTCCTTCTCATCTTTCCTCTTAGAGTCACATATCTCCAGTGCTCTATTCCTTAGATCAAAAATCTTATAATTTGTGATGTTGAGCATTTGCTTCTTGATTAGCTTAGTGATGTGAGAGTCATTCACAGCCAGATTTTTCAACTCCTTAAAAGTTGTTATATCCCTAATTTCCAGGTACTTTTAAAACTTTTGTTAATGATAGTAAATACGCGTTATAAGTGAAAGTGACCGCATAAATAAGTGTATTTATTAAAGTAGAGTTTACATATCGAAAAGTAGAGTTTCGAAGTCGTATTATTAAAGTGTGATATAAATAAGTGTATGTAAATCTCAACAGAACTTGGAGATTCGTAACTCAAAAATATTTTATAGTTCGTATTTTTAAGTTAGTCTACGTAATATACGTAGTACTTCCTTAGTATATTTTATCCAGAGAATCGCATCTGAACCCTTTCGAATAAATAGGAAGGAGTTTAAATAATAGTATATAATGAACAATAATGAAGGAATGATGATTTGGTGGGTATTCCAAATTATTAGAATTTTCGGGACGAGTAATAGTTATTAAAATCGTCATAGCGGATCGTTACGAAAACGTATCCTAAATTACTTCCTTAAATTAGTAATTAATCAAAATTTGAAACAAAAAAAATGATGAATACTTGCACTTGGTTGGTGTGTTAAGAAAGCTAGTAACATTGACCAAAGTCAAGGAGGACTTTTGTTGACTTGACCCTTGGAGATATTAAAAAGACAAGAGCCAAGCTAGTAGTATAAAACAAATATCAAACCACCCCATTCAAGGAGCTCTCGGCTGAAACAAGGAGAAGAGGATGAGACAAATTCATATCTTCATCAATTCTTGCTAGATCATATTGATTAAGAGCTTAAAAGAAAGGTATAACCCTTACCTAACTTCTATATGAATCTTGCCCATAGTTATCCACTAAAACTCTTAATTTTTCATGAAGAACAAGAACATGAATAGTAACTTTACATATGAATAAATTCTTAAACTCATGTTTTATGATCCCTTAAGCTTTGTTATTATTTGTTAAGTGTTAATTAGGCTATGGGTAGTTGTTATTATGCATATATAGCCATGGGATTCAAGTACTAGCTATATGTTAGTTGTGTAGTTTTGTATGTTATGTTCTTGAGGTTGAACATAGTGTAAGCTTTGTTATTTTGTTGGTTATGATTGTGATGTGAGGATATTGATGAATTAAAGTTGGTGGATGAAAATGGTATGGAATGTATATGAAATGAAGTGATTGTTAAGGAGTAGTATGGTTGTTTAAAAAATGAAATGAGTTGGTGGATGATTTTGGTGAATTATTGGTAACAATTGGATGATTATAAAAAATGTGAAATCACTTGGGATTGATTGGTTATATGTTCAAGTAGTAGTATAAATTATGTTGGAATTTCTTGGGTTGAAGTTGAGTAGTTTAAAAATTTGGAAATGTTGAGAGTACAAAAGTCGTAATGCCCGATTTTCAGAAGCTGTTAACTGTTGTCCAAAACCTGAAGGGGGTTTTCTTGTTATTGATTAGTGATTGACTTGGTTCTGTAGAGGATAGTCTCTAGATCGTTTGCGCGCTAATTTTGCATCATTTGGAGTTACGAGTCAAAAGTTATGACCGATTTACTAAAGGTATCGCATAACTTAGAAACCATGTTAATAACCAACTTTGAGACTAATATTTAAGTAGCTAGGTACTTAATTTCATGTGAAACTTTTATCTAAGATAATAGAGATGTGAAGGATGACTCCGGAGAAAGATTCGAGTTAATCGGATTAAAACTCAATTTACTAAAAATATTAGAATTTGGGTGTTTAAAGTGAGAATTACTAAAAAGTGACTAAGTGTTTATCGTCACTATAAAACATAGAGATAAGTTGAACTTCAAGACTTAATTCCTACACGAGTTATATATGAAAGTTGTTAAGGGATAACATGAGAACGTGATGAGCTAAAGAAGTAGTTTAAAACTTGTTGTTACAAGGTACTTATGAAGTCACGAAAGTGAGTATAAGTCAATAAAGGGTATAGAATTCTAAGTACTAATTTTAGATTTTGTGCTTAATTCTTAGAGTATCGTCGAGGAACGGAAACCAACCAATCCTGTAAGAACTCCAGGCAAGTTTTCGAACCTTTTTACCTTTGGACTATAACTGTTCATAAAGAGGTTCTGTTGTGTTATGGAATTAAACTTTCTTACAAATATACATATATACTTGTATTGTTTACTATTCATTAATTGTGCTTACTTATCAACTCTGAATCTTATAAAGTCAGAGTGTGCATAAGTAGAGAATGAGAAGAATTCTAAGAGTCGAATTTCAGAGCTTGTGATTGAGATTTTGACCGGGAGTTAGGGTGTGAGTTTCTGACAGTTTGTCAAACAGAGTTTGAGAACTTTTCTTCGAAAATGCTTTGAGACATTATCAAATATTAAGTAAATATTTTGTTAAACGTCCATCAAATCTTTAGAGTTTAATTAATTATTTAATTAATTTAACATTATTTGATTAATTAAATATTATTTAATGAGAGGTTAAAAAGTATGAAAATCTTTATTTAACCTTTGAGAAAATTATTTGAGTTATCCAAAATGGATATAAAATATTATAAAAATGATTTAGTTATCCAATAATCTTTATGAGAACTTTGGTGATTTTAAAACAACTACATGGTCGTTTGATTTTGAAAACTTCTTATGTGAGAAATATTTGAGCAAAAAGAGATTATTTGACTATAAGTCAACATGTGCATATAAGATTACTTCCTCATAATTCTGGGAGTTAATCAATCCTCTGGTGTTGAAATCTAAGAAGAGAATGAGATGTGTTTTTGGACTGAATTCAATTTCCTTCCAAACAAATTATTCAATTGGACTGGAGTACTAGAGAAAGTCGACGTGCTTGCACGATGCATTATGTGTACAAAGTATAAGAGCTGCCAGACGGGTATGCCATCAAGTATACTATGGCCCGAATGCGGTCGGGGTGACGTCAGAGAAAAGGCGGATCATCCACTACTAGTAGAAGAGTAGAAAAACAGAGATGTCCCTCGGAGAGGCAATTATGGGCGACTGATCACCGACCTACATTGTCACTATTGTTACTCCAATGAAAGTCCATTCTTCCCAATTGGGATTGACATTAACACTGTAATAAAAGCCTAGGTGCTGAGTTACCGATAGTGTTGATGAGAGTTGAGAAATCGTGTTGAGCATTCTATAGTGTGGTTGAGAGCTGAGAAATCGTGTTGAGCATTCTATAGGGTTGTTGAGAGTTGATAAATCGTGTTGAGCATTCTATAGTGTTGTTGAGAGTTGAAAAATTATGTTGTGCATTCCATAAGTGTTTGAGCTGTTTATTTATTTAAACATATGGTGTATGGTAAATTTCAGATTTATATACTGTCTTTTATATTGAGATCAATTGCAAGTTATTATTGTTAAACTGCTATGGTGTTTTAAATTATTGCTGGGCTATAGTAGCTCACTCTTGTATTATTTTAAATTTCCAAACACAACAGATAGGTGTGATGGCTAGCACATTTCAGACTGCCCACCAAAGCACAAGGGCAAGGGCCCCCTATGAGAGAGGGATGTCTAGTATTCCAGAGTTAGACATGATCAGCTTGATAGGATTTCAGCTTTTAATTGTTAGAAATATTTTATAAGAACCACCTATGTTAAGACTTGTAAATTAAGTGACTTTTGAGCTTCCAATACAGTTTCAAGTAGAAACTGCTATAGGGGCAAAAACCTATGTGTGATATTCTGGGAATATAAATAACTAGTATTTATCAACTGTTAATGTATATGTTTCGTTTTTTGAGACTATGGCTTGAGTAAGTATTGTGTTTAATGGGGTCACTATAGTTGATAATTTTATTGTGGATCAGAGATATATGTGTTTATGAACAGGGATTAGACTGTGACGGCCGAGATCTCCGACCCTGGGTCTAGGGGTGTCACAAAGATGGTATCAGAGCATAAGTTATAGTACTCAGAAATGAGAGAGTTAGGAGGATGACTATAAATGAGATAATAAAGAACTATCATCGAGTTCTAAGTCAGACTACCGGATGTAACTTTGACAGTAATAATAAAAGAGTTAAAACCCTCAAGAGAATTATAAGAGTATACTGATACGAGTTCTTGTTTATATTGTAGACAACCTTTGGGAGATATAACTGTAGTTATTGACTAAATTTTTTATTTTTGGTGACCTCAGAGATATGCCACCGAGGAGAAATACGAGGTTACACCCTAGAGGAGGGGAAGAGCATGATGAGCAAGGTAGTAATACTGAGGGGAGAAATTCGAGGAATCTACGAGAAGAAGAGATAGAAGAAGAGGATGATGATTATAATGAATTTAATGATGAAGAATATGAGGAAGAGGAGTATGAGGAAGATACCTAGGATCAACAGCAGTTCCAAGGAGAGGGCCAGAAGCAGATGAATGAAGTTATTGGCCTTTTGAGGCAAAACCAGAACCAGCAGCCACCGGGCCCCCAAAATACAGTGGCCAATTCCTTTAGAGCATTTAAATCATTGAAACCCCCAGAGTTCCAAGGGACAGTAGACCCAGTAGAAGCGAAGGCCTGGCTGAAAGAGATGGAGAAGTCATTTGAGATTTTGCAAGTGGAGGAAGGGCAGAAGACAATTTTTGCCACATATCTCCTGAAAGGAGAGGCGAACTTTTGGTGGGAAGCTAAGAAAAATTTAGAGGCTGTAGGAGTAGTGACATGGGCGAGGTTCTCCGAACTATTTCTAGAGAAGTATTATCCTAAGTTCATGGAGAATTAGATGGAGTTACAGTTTTTAGCCCTCAAGCAGGAAAATTTATCTGTTGCTGAGTATGAAGCGAAATTTACGGAGTTGTCGAGGTTTGTGCCGGATTTTGTAAATTCAGACCAGAAGAGAGCGAGGAGGTTTCAACAGGGATTAAAACCATGGATCCAGAATAGGGTCGCAGTGTTAGAGTTGTCCGACTACGCTAAGGCAGACAAAAGGCTATCATTGTGAAGACGGGATGCGAACAGACCCAGAGAGATAGGGAGGGAAAGGAAAGAAAGGCATAAAGCCAGAAGGGAAGTGCAGGGGGCGTGAGTGCTCCTAGTAAGTTTAATAGGAGTCAGGAATCACAGGCTGGCAGGAGCTCGGAATTTCGAAAGACTGGGAGTGAAACTGTTAACCTCGAGACCCCCACTGCCAGACTGTAAGACGTGTAAAAAGAAGCATACAGGGCCCTGCAACCTTCGGAACATAAGATGCTATAAATGCAACCAGCTAGGACATTATGTCAGCAACTGCACCAGTGCAACGTCGATATGCTTCAATTGTGAGAAATCAGGGCACATGGCTAAGGACTGTAGAGCCCCTAAACAGACATTGTCGAGGCAAAGTAGAACTGCCTCCTATAGAGCACCTACTGCCAGGACTTTTAATATGACTGTGAAGGATGCTGTGAGGGACACAAACATAATTGCAGGTACACTATTACTCAATTCCGGTTATTCTAATGCTTTATTTGATTCTAGAGATACTAAGTCTTTTATATCTCAAAATTTTGCCCATAAATTAAAACTTAGGGCGGAACCTTTAATAGAACCCTTACGGGTGGAAATAGCTAACTGAGAGATTATTCATGTCCGCCTAGTATATCCAAATTGTGAACTAGAATTAGAAGGACGACGCTTTTATGCAGATTTAATTCCTTTTAAGCTAGGAGAATTTGATGTTATATTGGGAATGGATTAGTTAGCGAGTAATGAGGCTCATCTGGATTGTAAAAGGGAAGAAGGTTAAACTCAAAATCACAGGAAAAAGAGAAATCATGTTTAAGGGACAGCGACAGACCAAGAAATTTTTAGTATGATTCAAGCAAAAGAGATGGTTACGTCAGGGGTGCGATGCTTATTTAGCCTGGGTGATCGATTCAGATAAGGGAGCACCCAATCTAAGGGATATCCTAGTAGTGAACAAATTTGAGGAAATATTTCCAGAGAACCTTCTCGGATTACCACCCGACCGAGAGATAGAATTTGTAATTGATTTAGAGCTAGTGTCCACACCAGTTTCGAAGGCCCCATACCGGTTAGCTCCTGTCGAGATGAAGGAATTAGCCCTCTAGTTGCAAGTTTATTGGATAGAGGAATGATAAGACCCAGTGTGTCACCCTGGGGTGCACTAGTATTATTTGTAAAGAAGAAGGACGACATCATGAGATTATGTATCGATTACCGGTAATTAAACAAGTTGACCATTAAGAACAAGTACCCACTGCCAAGGATAAATGATTGTTTGATCAGTTGAAAGGCGTCGTTTACTTTTTGAAGATTGACATGAGAACTGGATATGACCAACTGAAGATTATACCGGAAGATATGTCGAAGATGTTGGGTTCCGAGGCATAAAACGCAGCGGATTAAACGTAAATATAACAAAAATTCGGAACCCTAAACGCAGGATCATGTATAAGTTCGGACTGATTATTGTGAAACGGAATCATACCTTTTCTTGGTCTTGACTTCTATGAAATCAACGGAGATCCTAGCTTTCACGACTTGTGTCTTCTTCTCGAAAACACCTCTATGGTATCCACACGAGCACCTTCAAGAACGTCTCACGATCTTGATTACGGAATGGATGTACTAGCCTCCTTTGATGATTTCGAATTTTGTTCTTTCTGCCTCCTTGCTAATGCTGCCTTTAGGGTTTTGTTTCTCAAAAACGTCATTCCTCTTAACCCTATCATTATCTATTTATAATGCTGGTTAAGAGGCCCAATCAGCAACCCATAACAACAAAGCCTAACCCATATAGGTTTAGGATTAAATAATAAAAACCGAATTTCTATTATTTAATTAATAACTAAGTCATACTTAATTATTAAGGGCAGAATTCAAATTCGAATTATATTATTTCAATTAATTAAGTCTCACTTAATTAATATAATAAAATTCAAATAATCATCAATTAATTTAAATCTATAATTTAAATTAACTATTCCTTGAAGTGCTCTATGTGTGTGACCCTATAGGCTATTATTTAATTAGCAATAATTTTATTCTCCAATAAAATTATAAACAATGAGCGGTATCTAGTAATACATCATTGCTACCCAATTAAATAATAATTAAATCGTGATTCGATAAAACCTTTCGTGATTAATGTTTCCGTGTAATATAATCCCTTTAACCATATATATTATAGATTAAACTCGAGGCATGTATTTAGTCATCCTCTTCAACATTTAATCCGGGTTTACTTGATCCATGAGTAGACTATGAAAACAAATCATTATTTGAGCACGGTCATGCATTTTATAGTCTCACTCAATCAAGAGGCCAATAATATCTCTCCTAATTATAGGAGGGTTAAATCCTTTATCTATCATTCATATTTCTCATACGACTCATGATATACCCGATGTCCACTTTTATCATTACCCGGTCAAAGGTAACTTTTAATGTAGTCAAAGTATATTAATCCTCGTATAGAAATATAATGATCTCAAGTCAGAGGATCATTACACCATTATCACTGTGAGTCTTTCTTATGACTTTATTAAACATGAAGAATCTCACTGTGGGTCTGTCCAGTACCATGTACTCCTGCATGTACCTATGTGTTGACTTTAGTATCCCCATACTTATAACCAATGAGATGTGATTATCAGTCAAACAACATACTAGTCTATTTATGTATTATTATTGTCCTATAATAATAATATTTGACTAGGGACATTTAAGAATATGATCTATTATATAATCTCAAGTTCAAGTTATGTACTAAACTATACAATGTGTATCATGATTCTAAGGACATTTATTATGCTAACAAATATATCGCAGTATTTAAAGTCATAATAAATACGTTTATTGAATAATCAAATGACATAAAGGTGTATTAAAAGAAACATTGTATTTCCTTTAGGGCACCTACACTAACAGAAGACAGCATTCTGTACAAGATAGGGACACTATGAGTTCTTGGTGATGTCATTCGAATTAACCAATGCGCCAACCACTTTTATGGATTTAATGAACCAAGTTTTCAAAAAGTATTCAGACAAGTATGTCATAGTATTCATTGATGATATATTGGTCCACTCTAAAATAGAGGAATAACACACAGAACATTTGAGGTCAATTCTAGAAGTACTAAGGAAAGAAAAGTTATACGCTAAATTTTTGAAGTGCGAGTTTTGGTTGAAAGAAGTGAAATTCTTAGGGCATGTGATATGTAGTGAGGGAGTGTTGGAAGACCCCGCCTAGATAGAAGATGTTATGAATTGGGAGAGACCGACTACCCCAACGGAGGTGAGAAGTTTTATGGGATTGGCAGGTTATTATAGGAGATTCGTACAGGATTTCACTAAGATGGTTCCCCCATTGACTCGACTTACCCGCAAGACAGAGAAATGTGAAGAGGGTTTTTAAGAGCTAAAGAGAAGGTTAGTGACAGCCCCAGTACTGGCACTACTTGATGATAAAGGAGATTTTGTGATTTACAATGACGCATCTCATAAAGGATTAGGTTGTGTGCTAATGCAACACGGCAAGGTAATTGCATATGTGTCCAGATAGTTGAAAGAATATGAGATGTGGTACCCCACCTATGACCTAGAGTTGGCAGCAATAGTCTTTGCACTAAAGATTGGAGACACTACCTGTATGGGGAAAATGTGAGATTTACACAGACCATAAAAGCCTTAAGTATATCTTCACCCAGAAAGAGTTAAATATGAGACAGAGGAGATGGCTAGAGCTGATTAAAGATTATGACTGTTCGATAAATTATCACCCCGGTAAGGCCAATGTGGTGGCCGATGCCTTGAGTAGGAAAGAACGACTAAAGATGTTAGTTTTCTCGGAAGAGTTAATAAGAGAGTTTGAGTGAATAGAGATCGAAGTGAAGTTCCCAGAGGAAGGGAATGAAACACTTCTTGGGATTTGAATTCAACCAGAGCTAATTGAGAAGATACGAGTATGTCAAGAGAAAGTAATAAAGGAACAAGGAGACGAAATAGTTGGAGATAACCAAAGGTGTGGGAAAGAAAAGAGGATCCTGAGATTTATTAATAGAATTTGGATTCCAAATGTTCCAAAGTTGAAATATGAGATTTTGCACGAGGCACACAATTCGATATTTTTCCATCCACCCTGGAAGCACCAAAACGTATAGAGACCTTAAAGTGTACTATTGGTGGCTGAACATGGAAAGAGATTGTGGTGAGACATGGAGTTCCAGTGACCATTGTTTCAGATAGAGACCGAGATTTAATTCTAGATTCTAGAGAAGCTTTCAAGACTGTCTAGGGACTAAGTTGAACATGAGTACCGCATATAT
Organism: Oenanthe sinensis; assembly: GCA_028671895.1. NCBI lineage: Eukaryota > Viridiplantae > Streptophyta > Magnoliopsida > Apiales > Apiaceae > Oenanthe > Oenanthe sinensis. The sequence continues at coordinate 29,375,972 of CM053806.1, forward strand.
CCCCAAATAGACAGTCAAAGTGAAAGGACTATTCAGACCATTGAGGATGTGTTGAGGGTTTGAGAAATACATTTTAAAGGAAATTGGGATGATCATTTACCACTAATAGAGTTTTCCCACAATAACAGTTACCACGCGAGTATAGGAATGTCTCCTTATGAAGCCTTATATGGAAGAAAATGTCGATCTCCCCTATGTTGGGAAGAGGTTGACGAGTGAAAAATATTGGGAGCCGAGTTGGTTCAGTGAACCAATGAGACAATTGACCTAATAAGGAAGCAATTAGTGACAGGCACAAAAAATTTGAAGTTGAAGATTAGTGTTACTTAAAGTGTCCCCGTGGAAGGGATTAATGAGTTTCGCTTAAAAGGGAAAGTTAAGTCCCAGATTTATTACACCATTTGAGATCTTGAAACGTGTTGGGAAGGTAGCCTAAGTGAAAGATATATGTTTAAAAGCCTATTTGTTTAGAGAGATGATAACTCAACTCAAACATAGATAATTTGTAAGTAAATATATTATATGTCACAGGAATCTTCAGCAGGTATTATCTGACAAGAAAAAGAAGATCAAAGTCAATCTACAGACTTGAAGCAGTACTACATTGAAAGAAGCTCAATTTAATTAATCATGCCGCAGTGGAGTATTTAAGTTTGAAGAAGCTACAGTGTCAGAAGATTTCAATATTGTGCGACAACAAATATAGTCAAGTCAGAAGGAGCAAAAGTGAACCATTATAAAAGTCAAGTGAAGAATATTATTTTTTGTGAATCACTCGTGAACCAGACAGTACACAGAGTGTTGGCAAAATACAGAGAAGGTTCTTTACTACAGAAGAAATGGTCAGCTACAGACATTGGTGTGAAGACAGAAGATTTAAAATTATATCATCAACAGTCGTGGAGTCAAGACTTTAATTTAATTCTCTATTAATTGATTAAATTATTTAGTTAATTTAATTGGTAAATTAATTCAATCAGAATTAATTTATTTCTTAAATTGATTAAGAAATTAATTAATTTAGAATTATTTTAGAATGAGAGAGACTTTAATTTAATTCTATTATCAAAAAGATAATTTATTATGTATCCTATTTACTTAGATTAATTCAAAAAGAATTGATTTAATGTATAAGATATATAATAAAACAAATAGAATTTAATTAAAAAGAAAACAAAAAGAAGACAGAAGATATACATCATTTTGATTAAAAGAAAAACATATACATCTCACAAATCAAGCAGGTCGGCAGAAGTGTTACTCGGGGAGACTTTTTAAAAAGTCTCCCGGAGACTTTTCAAAAGTCTCCCCGATTTTATTAATAAGTCTCTCATGGATTTAAATGTCTTCCAAGGCCAAAAATGTCTCCCAGAGCCAGAAAAGTCTCCCAAGAGAAAGTCTTCCAGCCTAGAAAAAGTCTCTCCGAGGAGAAAAAGTCTCCCCGAGCAGAAAAAGTCTCCTGAGTCTGATTTTGCCTATATATAGCAGATTAAGTCAGTAGATACAAACTACTTCTATTAACATTCTATTCGGCTAAAACAAAAATTCAAGAGCATTTCATGTCAAATTTACTCTAGAATTTTAAGAGCTAAATTAGTGAATATTTTCTGATTTAATCTTGTAACCAACCTCAAGTTTAATATAAGTATTTTACTTGAACTGTATTTCTTTGATTATTATTTCGTGATAATAATTTAAATTGTTTAATAAAAAATTATCTGAAACAGAATTTAATATTTATTAGAGATTGTATTCAACCCCACATTCTACAATCATTTGGACCTAACAATTGGTATCAGAGCTATCTGATTGACATAAAAATCAAGATCCTAATATTTTTAATTATTAAAAATTCGAAACTTTTAATTTATTAAAAATTCAAAACTTTAAATTTATTAAAAATTCAAAACTTTTAATTTATTAAAAATTCGAAACTTTTAATTCATTAAAAAATTCGAAACTTTTAATTTATTAAAAATTCGAAATTTTTAATTTCTTAAAAATTCAAAATCTCTTTGAATCCTAAAAATTTCAAAACTTTTAATTCATTACAAATTTAAAATTTTTAATTCTTTAAAAAATTTGAAAATTTTAATTTCTTAGAAATTCGAAATCTCTTTAATTCTTAAAAATCTCAAATCTTTTTAATCTTCTATTATTTTAAGATGAGTACTCAAAGAGTGAGTAGCATTAAAATTCCTCCATTTGATAAAGATAATTATAATCTTTGGAAGAGGAAGATGACTTTGTTTCTTCGAATTGCAAATACTAAGTACAAGGATATTTTGAAGACTGGTTTTACTGTTCCAATAACAATCATTCCTGAGCATATGAAAGATGGTGTACTTATTCCACACAGACAATTTGAAAAAGATATTTCTGAGTACACTAAAACAGAAAAGGAACTGGATTCGTTGGACACCAGCCTGTAGTTAATTTTGGTGGAATCTCTTGATCCCGGAACGTATAATCATGTTGTTAATTGCAAAGATGCTAAACACATCTGGGAAACGATAGAGATACTGAATGAAGGAATAGAAGAAGTGAGGGAAAACAGATTGGAAATCTTAACGTCTCAATATGAGCATTTTAGATCAAATCTTGGAGAAGGTATCTCTGATGTTTTTGAGAGATACAACAAACTGATAAATGATCTAAATCTCAATGGAAAACACTATACAAAGAAGGAGATCAATAGGAAGTTTTTGTTGACAATGCCAATTCACTTAGAGCATAGGATTACGGCCATCAAGGAGTCAAGGGACATGAATGAAATTTCATTGGAAAGACTTTATGGCATACTGAAGACCTATGAGCTAGAGCAGATTCAACAGAAAGAAATATATGGTACAGGCAAGGTGGTCAGCAAGTCTACAGCTCTTGTAGCAGAAGTACCAGAATACAGAGAAACTATGACTGAATCTTCTTCAGTCAAATTCATTGATCAGGGTATTGTTGCAGAAGTTGGTGCAACTCAAATGAATTCATCTGAAAGTGAATTCTACTCAATGAAAGAACTTGATCAAGTTGAGGATGAATCTCTGACACTGATTGCTAGAAAATTTGGAAATACAAGATTCAGGAGGAACCCTAATTTTAAATTCAAGCCTATGGCAAACAGATTTCAGAGAGGTGGTTCTTCTAGCTCATCCAATACAACAGGTGGATACAAGACATGGATGGTTAACAGAAGCAAGATCCGTTGCTTCAACTGCAACGAAATGGGACACTTTGCTACAGATTGTAGAAAGCCCAAGCAGGAAAGAAAGAAGGATTCATATGATGAGCTTGAGCAGAAATATGAAGCTCTACTGAAGAAGCATCAGGGAAGATCATACTTAGCAAAAGGAAAAAGTTGGGATGATTCTGACAACGATGAAGAAGATGATATGGGAAATCTTGCTCTAATGGCATCTTCTTCTGAAGGATCACAATCCCCACCTCGTCAAGGAATTGAGGTAAACCCTAGCTGTCCTAAAATATTTAAATTGCTAGGTGAGAATTTAACTGATGCTAGAGAATAAATAAAAGTATTAAAACTCAGAAACCAAGTTTTATCAGAGGAGAATTATGAATTGAAAAAGCTGAAACTTATAAATGAGAAATTAACTGAAGATGTTGCATTTCAAGTTAATAGAGTCAACTGCTATGTTGAAATTGAAGCTTTTTTGAAGGATAAAATTGAAAAAGAGAAAGTCAGGTGTCAAGCTTATAGAATTGCTTCATTTGTTATGAAAGACCTAGTGGACCAACAAGAGATTAAACGGAAAGTTGGGATAGGTTTTGAATATAATAAATCTGTAGGAAAGGCTAGTAACATCACCCCTTTTAAAGAAACTGCTATAGAGAGGGGTATTCCACATGTTATTAAAGACACTAAGAAACCTCTTTTCATAACTCCTATTGCAGAACCAGTTCTTGATAGTTGTGTAATAGTGGATTATGAAATTAAAATTGAAGACCTTGAAGAGAAAGAGAAAGTACAGGAAAAACCTGTTAGGGACATAAAAGGAATAAATGTCCAGAAAGCTAAATATGTACCTAAAAAACCAATAAAAAATGTGAACACTCCTAGTTCATCCACTCCTGGTTTAGGTGCTAATGAACTTAAGAAAAATCATAACAGAACTAATAAGTTTGTTAATGTAGGGATAAAAACAACAGATTTCATGCTACTGAGAACTTTAAAAATGTTAATAAAGTTAAGGTAGAAACTGTTAAGACTCCTGCTATTGTGAATAAAATGCCTACTATTGATGCATGCCATAAACCTTGTGGTGTAGTTAACTGTATGCTATGTGCTTTCAATGTCATGTCTGCATATTTCAAAAGCATGCATGCTATGAATGTCAATACTACACCTAGACATCACATAAATCACAGGCATGCTAGATCAAAAGACTGCTAGTCCTCCTATTTCACAGAAGGAGACATTCTCTCCTAAGCCTGCATACAAAGGTTTTAAGGTTGTTTACAAGGAGAAATGTTCAGTCAAAGTAGTAGATGAGTTTGTCAAGTTAGGTTCTGTTGTTAAACCTGACAAAGGACAGTTTTTCAAATATGCCGGACCCAATCAATGTTGGGTTCCGAAGAAGTCCTAACTCATTTGATGATTGGAGGGTGTAAAACAAGTGAACCGGGTTATTCGGATTCTCGATAGTGGATCCTGACGACACATGACCGGAGATAGAGCCCTGCTATCAAATGTTCTTGAGAGAGCTGGCCCAGTAGTTACCTTTGGAGATGACAGCAAGGGTATGACTATGGGATATGGCTGTTTAGAAGCTGGCAATGTCGTCATTGATAATGTATCTTTCGTGGAAGGTCTCAAACACAATCTTCTGAGTATCAGTCAGTTTTGTGACAAGGGATACACAGTGACCTTTGTAAAGGAGAAGTGTTTGATTTCTCACAAGAAAGATGAAAAGCTTGCTCTTTAGGGAGTAAAGAAAGGAAACTTGTTCATAGCCGATTTGAACTCAGGTTACAGAGATGAAGTCAATTATTTTTATGCTAAGGCTTCGTCAGATGAAAGTTGGCTATGGCACAAGAAGCTCTCACACCTTAATTTTAAATCTATGAATTCTCTAGTCAAAAGAGAATTAGTGAGAGGACTGCCTCAATTGGAATTCACACAAGAAGGACTTTGTGAGTCATGTCAGAAAGGGAAAGCAAAGAAAGCATCACATCCAAGAACTGACACATCTAGTATTATTGAACCACTGCAATTAATTCATATGGATTTATTTGGTTCAGTCAATATTATGTCAATGTCACATAAAAGATATGCCTTGGTGATTGTTGATGACTATTCAAAGTATACATGGGTTTTATTCCTGCACTCAAAGGATGAAACTCCTCAAATGGTGATTGATCATATCAAGATGATTGAGTTGGATTAGAAGCTTCCAGTTAGAGCTATAAGGTCAGATAATGGAACTGAGTTCAAGAATGCCGTTCTGAATGACTTTTGTGGTGAAAATGGAATAACAAGACAATTCTCAGCACCTAGAACTCCTCAATAGAATGGAGTTGTAGAAAGGAAGAATCGTACATTAATTGAAGCTGCAAGGACTTAATGAAGACACCCTACGAAATAATGGCCAACAAGAAACCAACGCTTAAGTACTTTCATGTATTTGGTGTTAAATGCTTTGTACTTAAAGATGGAGAAGAATGTGTTGGGAAGTTCGAGGCTAAAGCTCAAGAAGCTATTTTTGTTGGTTATTCAAGAAGATCTTATCGGGTGTATATTATTGATCAACATCATGCCAAAGAAAGTGTCAATGTAACTTTTGTTGACACAAAATTCCCTAACATCCAAAATGATGATCTATCTGAAACTCTTAAGTTCAACAATATTCCAGACTCACACTCAGATGATGAAAATGAACCTGAGGCTGCAATAGGAAATAACAATGATAATAATGTTGATGATCTAAGTGCTAGTGGTGGAAACAGTGGAAACTCTGGAGATACCCCTAACACACAAGGAGATTCATCAAGAGATCCTAGCAGCAACTCAGGGGGAGGAGATGAAAGATCAGCAAATCAAACACAAGATCACAATTAAAATCAAGGCGAATCATCAAGATCTAATCTGCCAAGTCAGAGAATTTGGAGTAAAGCTCATCCTTTTGAGCTAATCATTGGTAATCCAGATGTTGGTGTTAGAACAAGAGGTGCTACACAGAATCAATGCAATTATTCTGGGTTTCTATCTGAAATGGAACCTAAGAAAGTAGAAGAAGCATTATCTGATCCTGATTGGGTGATTGCTATGCAAGATGAACTCAATCAATTTGAATCTCAAGATGTTTGGAAACTGGTACCCAGACCAAAGGACAAGACTTTAATTGGCACATGATGGGTATTCAGAAACAAGTTGGATGAAGATGGCATTGTGATAAGGAACAAGGCCAGACTGGTTGCAAAAGGTTATTCCCAAGCTGAAGGAATTGATTATGATGAAACCTATGCTCTAGTTGCAAGACTTGAGGCTATCAGGATGTTTCTGGCATTCGCAGCTCACTCCAATTTTAAAGTTTATCAAATGGACGTGAAGAGTGCATTCCTGAATGGAAAGTTAGCTGAAGAGGTATATGTACAACAGCCCCCAGGCTTTGAAGATCCAGATCATATGGACTTTGTTTATTTTCTTTTCAAGGCTATCTATGGTCTCAAACAAGCACCCAGAACATGGTATGGCACTCTTTCAAAATTTCTTCTTGAAAATGGTTTCGTTAGAGGAGTCATAGACAAAACTTTATTTTATAAGAAGCACAATAATGATCTGATAATGGTACACGTATATGTTGATGACATAATATTTGGGTCTACTAATGATAACTTGTGCAAGAGATTTGCTAAGTTAATGCATAGTAGGTATGAGATGAGCTTAATGGGAGAGCTAAAATTCTTTTTTGGACTTCAAGTGAGTCAAAGAATAGATGGAATATTCATTTGTCAGTCCAAGTACCTTAAAGAACTTCTAAAGAAGTATCACATGGAAGATTCAGCATCTGCAAGAACTCCTTCATCTACAGCTGTCAAGCTTGGAGTATGTGAAAACTCAATAAAGGTAGACATCACAAGCTACAGAGGTATGATTGGATCTCTACTTTACCTAACTGCAAGCCGACCAGATATTATGTATGCCACTTGTATATGTGCAAGGTTCCAAGCGGATCCTAGAGATATTCATCTTGTTGCTGTGAAAAGAATCTTAAGATATCTTAAGGGTACACCAAATCTTGGTATATGGTACCCTAAAGAATCTGATTTTAATCTAATAGGATATACAGATTCTGATTATGCAGGTAGTGTTGTTGATAGGAAGAGCACCTCAGGGAGCTGCCAATTCCTAGGGAGAAGATTGATTTCCTAGTACAACAAGAAACAGCAAACAATTTCCAATTCTACAGCAGAGGCCGAGTACATTGCTGCTGGAAGCTGTTGCGCTCAGATCTTATGGATAAGAAATCAACTCAGAGATTATGGCTTTGTGTTAAATAAAATTCCTATTTTATGTGATAACACAAGTGCCATTGCGATCTCCAACAACCCTGTACAGCACACAAGGACAAAGCACATAGATATCAGGTATCATTTTATTCGGGAACACGTTATGAATGGTACTGTGGAGTTACACTTTGTACCCACAGAGGAACATACTACAGATATTTTTATTAAGCCACTTGATGAATCCACATTCACCAGGTTGGTTGGTGAACTTGGGATGTTGAATAGTTCTTCATCTTAAATCCCAGTTCACATCCACATTATGTTCTTAAATAAAATTACAAGTGTTTGTTATATGTCATAACACTTGTGAATTTATTTTATTAAATTCTAGTTCTCGAATGTATGTTTAGTGTAAATTATTATAATATTTTATTTTATCAATTTTGATTGTATTTTGTATATTTTAATTTTAGATTATTATCTTTAAAAATAACTTATTCAAAATTTTACAAGTTAGAATTTTGGTAAATGTTATTTTTATTTGAAAATAATTTAATATTAAAGTATAGCTATTATAAATAGATATATATATATATATATATATATATATATATATATATATATATATATATATATTAAGGTTAATACATAGGTTAATAGAACTTTGTACAGTTTTATTTAATTGGCATCTATACTGTATATATATCTTTATTATTTTTGTTTTCCAACAATTGGTACATATTGTTTTTATTTTCAAACTTTTAGTATCATTATTTCTATATATATGTGTGAAAGTTTATTTTTATTTTTATTTTATAGTTATTTTTATTTTTACAAGAAATTGTTCTAAGAATCATAAGTATTAAATGTCAATATTTAATGGACTTTTGAATTTTTTTACATTTATTTTCTCGAGCTTACATATATCACTGATAATTGTTATAAGTATAATTGTCATATGCTTGAGTAACAATTATTAGATATATTGTATGAAGTTAAGTGCTAATTTTCATTCCTATGATTATTTAGTATTTAGCGATGATATTTTATCTTATTAAAATTATGAATTGAAATAATTAAATGTTTATTAGTTTCAGAATTTTAATACAATGAGATATTATGAGCATAATTACTTGCTTTTTGAAATTATTATTAATTATCATGAATTGATAGTTTGTTATTGTTTCATTGCAATTAATTGTGATTTTTGTTGTTAGTGATAATATATATATTGTTTATCTGAAAATCACTAATAATAAAAGCATATATGTGTTTTGCCAAACAAGAGCAATCAACTCAAGGTAAAAGCAGGTAATCTCGATCTTGATATGTTCTCTAATCAATTGATATAAAAATATTACAATTGATGTATTGAGCCCTCAGTGGCTATAGGACGAGATCAAGGGATTGAAAACATACATTCTCTAACACAGATCATAGAACCACAAACACTCAAACAGATACAACTTCATCTACTAAACCCCTGAAAAGAAAAGTTTGATCAACTAAGGAGGGTGAGAGAGTAAGTGCCTCCAGTGCACTAGAAAAGAGAAGTATCTATGAGTGTTCCAGTAGCTCTGCCTCTAGTTAGAATATGAAATTGAAACTCAGGCAACTGCTAACTAATTTATATCCTCCCAAAAGGGTATAGATTTGCAAATGGCAAAACCGTTACTAGGTTCGTCATCTTAACATGATGAGTCTATTGAATTCGGCATGTCATTCAAAGCCATTTGTAAAGAGTCAACTTCATCTGGACACTCTCAAACACTGCAAACCATATATGTAATATTCAAATGCACTGTAAGGATTGTCACACACTAAGGATGAATTGACGGAAGCAATTATTTTAAATTTCCATATCAAGGAAGGAAGAATGATTGATGATTCTGACTGAATCAACATGCCTTCACAGGTATCAAGAGGAAACTTGGATCATTTGCTACATTATAGATCCTTGTCTTCCTCCCTAAATGGAACATATCTGAATTCGTAACAGAATAGATCATCTTAAATGATCAGCAACTCATTGAATCTATTCCTAAAGCAATTCAGTTTTCAAAGTCAAATATTTTAATGGATTCAATTGAGGACGGGATTTATGAAACCCCATTGCACCACCAGTGACCTCTCTTGAAGGGGCTATGGTGATCTTTCTTGCAGGTACAAAAGACTGTGTCATCCGTACTAAGAGACAAACAATGTTGTGAGAAAAGAGAGAAACACAAGTGAGAAAGAGTGAAAATATATATTCTATGAGTGCAACACTTAGAGAGTATATGAGCGAAACACTTGTGAGAAACACAAAGTAAAATCACACACTAGCACAATTACCAAATCTCATTCCCAATTTCCTGTTACAGATTTCTAATGTTACTCAACTAAGGGGAATGAAATTTTTTCTGATATTAAGGATTCTGAAGAGGATTACTCAACTAAGGGGGAAAAGTTTGAACATGATCCAGATCCAAATAGAAGAAGATGTTTGAACAAGATCCAGATCCAAATAGAAGGAGAATTGTTGAACAAAGACTTTTACTAGAAGAGGATTACTCCATTGTTGAACAAGAAAAGGGGGTAAATAACAACATGCTTGGATTGGATAAGAACTAGTGATTATTCATTAATTCTTCTATTCCATTTGATTTTAGAAAATTCTTGTATATAGGATTAACCGGATTTTCTAAAATGCATAACATGTCATAGTTTGTATTTTTTATATCTGCAATGGTTTAATGCTGAATGTATGTTATGTCTGTTGTTACCTCTATTAAAATGGTTGGATAATTCACCTTGGGTGAGAAGTGAAGACAGAAGTTGGAGAAATAGAGGATAAGTGGTAATAAGAAAAGAACATGACTTTGAAAGTATTTAACCTAAAACCAATCATGTATGATGAGTTAGAAAAAACTTTCTGCTACTCTTATTTAATTTCATTTGATAATAATAAATATTTGTTATGTTACGGGCTTAATCTATTTGAAGTGTATTAAATAAGATGTTCCATAGCTTAGAGCAAAGCTTCTAGAATTATAATGAGATTGTAATAATGAGATCTAGAAGATAATAGCTTTAGACTTAAACAGTTCCTAATCATAGGATAACTAATTGGAAATTGGTAAATCCGTAAAGATCAGTACATACTATGCTACCTCTCTTAGGAGGATGTCTGTTCTCATAGACATTTGTGTGGTGACACTATATCTAGTATGTAGGTGTTTATTAAGGAATAAGTTCAGTGAACATGACTCGATAAGTAGAACAACTAATGGAGTTTACTCACGTGTCGATAGTTGTTTATTAAGAAAATAGTTTTACAAGTATCCTTAGACTTGAGATCGTTAGAGTAATCTCGTACACAACGATTTATGCTTTGGTTTAGTCCTTAGTCTCTAGGACATTCATTAGGTCCATTCTGGGCATAGTGATTTGTGTGTGGAGATAGTTAACGGATCAATAAAGGATCTGCCCCTTCTAGTAAAGGAAGTGAATATCCTATGTTATTCTTAGATATGCAAGTTCAGGAATCTCTGGCCAGAGTGAATCAAATTAGAAAGAGTTTCTAATTTGCATTAAAAGGAACTTTGCATTATGAATAAGAAATCATATGATTAAATTAGATAGGCTTGACACGAGTTCCATGCCTTGTATTTAATCGGGATATTGAAGGGCAGAAGGAATTAATTGTACAGTAACTAATTACTGACAGGTTCTAAGTATTCTAAGCAATGATTTCGTATTATCTGGATAGTCACGATATGTTGAGAAGCATCACTCACAACGTAGAATAAATATAATTAATCAGATTAATTATATTTAATGAATTAATAGAATTCATATAAATAATAAATAAAATATTTATTATTATATATTTCTACTACCGGCTTAATATTGAACCTAAAGAGTCACACCATAAAAGAGATTAAATTATAGATGAAGGAATAATTAATAATAGCAAGTCATTATTTATTTATGAAATAAATAATTACTTAGCAAATTTTATAAATTAATTAAATGAGATTTAATTGATTATAAATTATTTAAGATAAGATCTTAATATTATTAATTAAATATTTAATTAAAGTAATTAAATATGAAGAGAGAATAATTTTCTAAAAGAGTTTAGAAAAAAGAATTAATGATTAAAATAGTTTTAATCATTAACTAATTAATTAATAAGATTAATTAATTAAAAAGGGAATTAATAATAAGATATTTATAGAAAATATCTCAGCTGAGATATTTGCCTATAAATATAGGATTATAAACCCTAATACAAAACCCTAATATTTGTGAGAAATATTTTAAAAGGGAGGCAACCCTAATTTCCTCTCTAGCCTCTTCGTTCATCTTTTAGTTTGATTCTTGGTGGATATCTTTAGAGCACTCTACACTTGAGGGGTGATTGCAAGGATTGAAGAACAAGATCTTCTTTAGCTGTTGCCGGAAAGCAATCGAGGTATCAATAGTTGATTTGAAATATTTAATCCAATCTAAAAGAATCTCTTTATAATATGATTATGATTGTAACATAATTTAATCCCCTAAAATATAAAAAATATCAAGTAGTAATTGGCCATAAAACACAAAGGGCTTGTGTTGGTCATAGACTTCCAACATAATAGAAAGTATTTCTTGTTTTTGAAACTCTGTCGTTTCGTGCTACAGCCGAGGGCGTTATTTCCGAAAGAAGAGATACTTGTCTATAACATGAGATGTGTATGATGAATTGGAATCTTATGGTCGTTACGTGCTACAACCGTGGGCTATTTATAGTTTAATTATACGAGATGTTGGGATTGACTTGACTTAGAATATTGAGTTTGTCGTGCCACAGCCGTGACTCAAGTATTCAAGAGGCTAAAGTAAGATTATGGAATAACATGAGATGTAGCTGACAAGAGTTGTCTGTCTATTGAACGTTACATGGTGTTTCGTGCTACAGCCGAGGTTGTGTGATGGAATGTAGGATCCCTATCTCACTAACATTATAAATGCTTAATTTCAATAAGGGATATAGAAATTAGATAGAATAGTGGGAGGCACTTATGAATAAAGTCCCGATTCATATGGTGTTTTAGATAATGAAATAGAGTATTTGCTAAATGTTGTTATGTGTTTATTATTTGCAGATTTACTATATACATAATGTCTTCTGCACTATCACTCCGTTGCATGCTCGATGCACACAAATTAACTGGTCCCAACTATGCTGATTGGCTTCGAAACCTGAGAATTATTCTCAGGATTGAGAAGAAGGAATATGTACTAGACTCACCTAAACCTGCTGAACCTGCTCAGGATGCACATAATGATGAACATATTGTGTATCGTAATTGGATAGATGATGCAAGAGTTGCACAGTGTGTTATGCTGGGATCCATGAATGATGAGCTCCAAAAGCAACACGAGCATATGGATGCTCACTCTATCCTTATGCATCTACAAGATTTGTATGATGTGGCAGGAAGGACAACTCGATATGAGATATCGAAGGAGCTGTTCCGTTGTAGGATGACTGAGGGATCATCTGTGAATGTTCATGTGCTCAAGATGATCAATTTGATTGAGCGTCTTGGACAACTTAGATTTGTCATGGATGGGGAGTTGAATCAAGATCTGGTCTTGCAATCACTTTCAGATTCATTCTCGCAGTTCGTTATGAACTTTCACATGAACAAGTTGGATGTCAGCTTGCCTGAACTCCATAACATGCTGAAAACTGCTGAGTCGAATTTTCCCACAAAGAAGAGTTCTGTTCATCTAATTGGTGAAGGCTCTAACCCTAAGAAGAGGAAGAGGATCCCTCCTAAGAAGAAGAAGAAGGTAGGTGAGAAAAGGCCAGTTCCGCCAAAAGCTGAAGATCCCAAAAGCAAAGTTGTTTGCTTTAACTATAACAAAGTGGGGAACTGGAAGAGAAACTGTAAGGCTTACCTTGCAGAGTTGAAGAAAAAGAAGGGTGGTGAGACTACCGCTTCTGCTTCAGGTATGTTCATGATTGAACTAAATATGTCACTTAATCAAACTTCTACTTGGGTATTAGATACCGCCTGTGGTTCTCACATTTGCAATTCGTTGCAGGGACTAAGGAGAAGTAAAACTCTTGAAGAAGAAGAGGTGATCCTATGTATGGGCAATGGAGCAAGAGTTGCTGCTGTAGCTGTAGGACCGTTTGATTTACTTATGCCTACGGGCAAGACTATTATTTTGGATAATTGTTATTTTGTTCCCTCAATTGTGAGGAATATTATTTATATTCCCATGTTAGACTTGGATGGTGTTTCGTTTGTTATTGGGAATAATAAATGTTCAATTTTTAGAAATAATGTTCTTTATGGTGTTGGTATTTTAAATAATGGTTTGAATGTATGTGACGTAGAACATAGTTTACTTCAAATTGAACATAGTAATAAAAGAAAAAGAGATGATGAAAATCCCACCTACTTGTGGCACTGCAGACTTGGTCATATTAGTGAAAATAGACTTAAGACATTGCATAAGGAAGGGTTACTAGAACCTTTTGATTTTGAATCATATCCTACATGCGAGTCTTGTCTGTTAGGCAAAATGACCAAATCTCCATTTAGTGGACATGGAGAAAGAGCTGCGGAGTTGCTTGGATTGGTACATACAGATGTGTGTGGGCCGATGTCCATGCAAGCCATGGGTGGATTTTCATACTTCATTACTTTTACAGATGATCGATCTAGATTTGGATATGTGTATTTGATGAAATACAAATCCGAAGCCTTTGAAAAGTTCAAAGAATATAAGTATGAAGTAGAGAAACAAACCAAGTATAGTATTAAAACCCTTCGATCAGATCGAGGAGGTGAATACTTAAGTGGCGAGTTTCTAGATTATCTCAAAGAAAATGGTATAGTCTCTCAATGGACTCCTCCGGCCACTCCCCAGTTGAATGGAGTATCCGAAAGGAGAAATCGAACTTTGTTGGACATGGTTCGATCCATGATGAGCTATACAGATCTTCTAGTATCACTTTGGGCTTATGCATTGGAAACATCAGTATATATATTGAATAAGGTGCCTTCCAAATCTGTTCCTCAAACTCCGTATGAGATATGGAAAGAAAGGAAACCGAGTCTTAAGCACGTTAAGATTTAGGGATGTCTGGCTTATGTCAAGAAAGTTGACCCCGATAAGCTAGAATCTCGATCCATGAAATGTAGGTTTGTAGGATATCCTAAAGAGACTTTAGGGTATTACTTTTACACCGAACAAAGGGTGTTTGTCTCCCGACATGCTACCTTCCTGGAAAAAGAGTTTATCCTTGAAGGGAATAGTGGGAGCAAGATTGAACTTGATGAAGTTCATGAAGCACAAACTACTACGGTTCAAGAGAAAACACCTGTTCATATTGAATAACCTTCCGTAGAACAGCCCATCCGTAGATCACAAAGGGTGTCTCGCCAACCTGAGAGGTATTATGGCCTTGTTATTGAAAATGACAATGAATTGGCGGTCATTGATGGAGACGACCCTATAACCTTCAACGAGGCTGTGAGTAGCGTTGACTCAGAGAAATGGCAGAGTGCCATGAAATCTGAAATGGATTCCATGTATGCCAACCAAGTATGGACTTTGGTAGAGGCACCCAAGGATATGAAGCCTATAGGGTGCAAGCGGGTATACAAGAGAAAGATTGGAGCAAATGGCCAGGTAGAGACCTACAAGGCCAGGCTCGTGGCAAAAGGATTCAAACAAAGACAAGGGATTGACTTTGATGAAACTTTTTCGCCTGTAGCCTTTGAAAGGGGAGATAGGAGTGAAGGGAAGTAACTCACTGCACTTTCATGTGTACTAGAAATGCTAAATGTAATCTCTATGTAATGGTTGATGATAACTCAACAATAGAACAGGACATGTAATAATATGCAGGTGCACAGAAATCTTGGATCACAGAGTTCAATTAAGACAAAGTATCAAAGGATCATCTACAGACTTGAAGCCCACTGGAAGAAGTTCATTAACATGTTCAGGCCTCAGTGGAGAATAAAAGATGTTGACATCTATTCAAGGATGTGGAAGCTACAGAAGATTGTCTTAGTCTATGAAGATTTTAGTGCATTACAATCGAAGCAACAAGTAAGGTTTGCAAAGAAGAATGTGGAATCATGTTCGGAATCAAGAGCCCCTATCAAGACTAGTCACTTATGAACCAGACCGTTGCATCAAGTGTCAGGACATTGGAGGCAAGCTCTCGTCGGTTAATATTATTTTAATCATTCTAAAGTTGTTGGTTTTCTTGAGTCATGTGGAGGATCAACAAAGGTGGTAAATCAGTGTTGGAGAAATGTCAGCCTAATGGATAAGAGACAGACGGCACAACCTGATTGGATCTTACTAAAGCTTCACAGATTAGAAGGCCAAATACTTGGACGTGGTGGAGTCACGTATACGGGGCTAAGTATTTGGATAAGGAAGTCTACACAAATTGAAGAGTGGAATGGAAATATTTAATTTAATTAAATAAAGTATTTATTTAATTATTTATATATTTTATAAATAAAGATATTCTTTATTTATATTTTATATATTTATTAAATATTACTTTTATATTAAATATTTCCAAAGGCATGCTTGGCACATGACTTTGAAGATATGATTTGAGTGGACAAAAGTAAAAGGTGGAAAAACAAAGAGTAACACCTTTTTCAATATATAAAGAAGAAACCCAAGTCATCATTTTTAGAGGTAGTATTCGGATGAAAAAGAAATGGGGAGAGAGAGAGAAAATTATTTTCTCTCTCCCCCATGGCCGAACTCATATTTTAATATTATGGGGCCATGAATTTCTTTGTCATACCACTCATCTATCTTCTATTGTAAACATTGCTAAATCTTGTTTAGAAGATAGGTTTGATTTTTGTCTCCTAGATCTAGAATTTGTAATATTTTTAGAGGAGCCAAAAATCATTTCTTTGTTGTGTTCTTGAGCTTTTGTTCTTGAACTTGTTGTAGCATCTACCCCACTTCAATGAATATAAAGTTATATTCTTGGATCTTGTTGTGTTGTGTGTTTTGGATGATTTACCGTTCATTATCTTGGTTATTTTAATGGTGTTCTTGAGGTTGAAGAAGATGATGAACAATACCTGGGTTTGAACCAAAGTAATTTTTATGTTGTCCCAAAAATAAATAAAAGTCAGATTTTTATTTGGGAATCGTATTCACCCCCCCTCTACGATCTCCAGGACCTAACAATTGGTATCAGAGCTACTCGATTGACATACAAATCGATTGGATCTATTTTTATTTTTGAGATTAAAGAGGGTACAATTGGTTCACTGGGCATCCAGAATTTTTTTTTGAAGCCCGGAATTTTTCTAAGTACAAAATGTTCTAGATAGCCAAGTAGAACATTTCTATGTAGAAATTCTACTTAGATGTTCGAGATAGCCAAGTAGAACATTTCTATATAGAAATTCGACTTGATGTTCGAGATAGTGTCTAACTCGAACATTATCTCGAATATTCTACTTAATGTTCTAGATAGAACCTAAGTAGAAATTCTGGAGTTAGAAATATTTTCTAAGTCAGAAGTTCTACTTAATGTTCTAGATAGAGCCTAAGTAGAACATTTCTATGTAGAAATTCTACTTAATGTTCTAGATAGAACCTAAGTAGAAATTCTGGAGTTAGAAATATTTTCTAAGTCAGAAGTTCTACTTAATGTTCTAGATAGAGCCTAAGTAGAACATTTCTATGTAGAAATTCTACTTAATGTTCTAGATAGAACCTAAGTAGAAATTCTGGAGTTAGAAATATTTTCCAAGTCAGAAGTTCTACTTAAAGTTCTACATAGAGCCTAAGTAGAACATTTCAATGTAGAAATTCTACTTAATGTTCTAGATAGAACCTAAGTAGAAATTCTGGAGTTAGAAATATTTTCTAAGTCAGAAGTTCTACTTAATGTTCTAGATAGAGCCTAAGTAGAACATTTCTATGTAGAATTTCTACTTGATGTTCTAGATAGAGTCTATGTAGAACATTCCTATGTAGAATTTTTTTTCTTAGAGGGCTGTTTCAACATGACACATGGCTACATAGCTTAACTTTTATTTAAAACAAAAATTGTTTTTCTCTCAAATTATTTTTAGTTTAATAATTAATTTAATAATTAAATTTGAATTTAATTATTTAAAATATTTTGGAAATAATTTTTAAATTTAAATAATTTATTTTTCAAGTTTATTTTACATCTTGGAAAATATTTTATTTTCTTTTAAATTTTATAGTCAAATATTTTATATTTTTAATATTCTTAGTTAAGAATTTTATTAATTTGAAAACTAAAATTAATTTTAAAATCCAATTTAATTTCTTTTGAGTTTAATATTCTTAAAAGTATTTTGAGAATTATTTTTGAGGTTTAATAATTTATTTTTTATAGAAGTTTTAATTATAAATCTCATAAAACTTTTTGGAAAATCATTTTGGTTGAAATAATTTATTTTCAAGAATTTCTAAGATGACTTGAAAATTTATTATTTTTATATCAAACTTATATTTTCAATCTGTTTTATTTTAATTATAATTAAAACTGTTTTGGATTATAAATTCTATAAAATTCTTTGAAAATTAATTTTGATTTGAAATAATTTCTTTTTCATGATTATTTAATATACCTTGAAAAATTTGTTATTTCTATATCAAAACTTTCTTTTCGAATTATTTTATTTTATTTATAATTTGAAATTGAGAAATTTATTATTATTTATCAAAAATGCATTTTCAATTTATTTTGATTATTTAAATTCCTAAAAAATTAAATACTTCTGTTTGAACAAAATGTTTTATTAAACGAAACAACAGGAGTTGATTCTTCGTTCGTTGAGGACAAACGAACTGACTGAAGAACATTCTAATGGAGTTGAGACCTGATCTTACCATTGGAGATGTATTTCTACATCGGTCTACTCAGTGGATCATTTGGTTATTGAAAGGGGATTAGTTCATTTAGGGAAGAGTCTTCGATCAGTGGTTTTCGAATCAATATCTGAAGAATTTGGGATTTTGAAAAGGAATTCAGTTTAACGGTCAAAGAACCAAAACAACAATTGAAGATTTGGTTAAAGGACATCAGTGGCAGAAATACACAAGGTTTGATTATCACTGACATATGATAATCAAGGGGTTATTGCTACACATACAAAGAAGAGTGATCTTTTCAAGCAGAACATGAGACATTCTATGTCGGGGTCTTTAAGCAGAACAATCAGGTATCAATTTGGGTTGAAGCAGGAACATCATTGCTTATTGAGGTCAAATGCAAGGATACTTCCATGAGTGTCAGTAGAATGGAAATTGATTTGGATCAATTGATTATCACTCGAGATGGAATGCTAAGCATCGCTCAGGTATACTTTCTAACTAGTTTATACTTGTTTGATTCAATTATAGAGTATTAAGTGCTGAACTGCATTATATTATAAGTTTGATATAATGCATGTCTCACCTTGATTTCTATATAAATTAGATAACTTATGCTAGTTTGTTAGTGTTGCTTGTTTTTCAGTATTTGACTTCATGATTAGATCTTGTGTGATTTAATGCTTGCTTTACGATAATTGATCATGTTAGCATATAGAGTCTTAGGTATTTGTAGGGGTACATTTACCGGAAAGAGTATTTGTTGCATGCTAAGTGCCTTGATGTTTACATTGTCTATAATCTGTTTATACTCGCATGGTTGTATTAAACGCTATATTTGATCATGTGCTTGTTAAGATGAGTTTGTTTCTAATTTGGGAATTGCCTAGGGGTCAGTATAATAAACCATGAATTAATTTTTTTTAAAAAAAATTTAAACTGACTCAGGTAATTAGAGATAATATAATGTTAAAGTGTACAACAAAGGTGATTTAGAAGAATTAGGAATCTGAGTGATTGATTCTTCTATGACTACATATATGTACGACATGATTCTTATAGACTGCTAGTCCACCTTAAGTTAGGTTGGGATCACTGAGCTCATAGCCAAGACTACTTGTTGAGGCTGATATAGATGAGGAGTGATCAGTCAGATAAGAATGAGCATGTTGAACTTGAATGCTTTGTTGTTAACTATGTTTAGAAATATCTCTAACCCTTGGACTCAATCAAATTGAGGACCACGTGTCTTAATCATTTGTGAATGCAGAGTATCTTTCAACATGTACAAGTTATATATCTCTGACATTTTCATGTTCGAGGCATGTAACTACTTTTGCTTTGGTATTCAAATGGTTAAGCAAGGTTACCTATTTCTCTTGAATGATCTGAAGCACAATATTAAGGAAGACATAGGGGATTCTTTGCGAAGGGTTTCCTAATATCAGTTCGAGGATGAACAATATTGATCGGGGTCAAGAGAAATAGAAGCTCACTCTACTGGAAGTGAGGTTATTGCTGACACGAAATGTAATGCTTATGATGAAGTCAACTATTCGTTGAAGTTTATCAGAATGGAGTTAGCTGCAACAACAAATGATGCTCTCACACTTGGTTTATCAACTAATACTTGGTTTATCAAGATAACGGATTCGACGGTAAAGATGAAGTTGGTGAGAAAGGACTACTTCTAATGAAATTCTTTTAAGAAGGACATTAGTGAAGTATGTCAGTTGAAGGGAAGTCAAGTCAAAGGCTACCCTGTTTAGTTTTGGTGTTTGTTCATGCATTCGATAGATGAAGCATCTCAGTGATTAATCACATTCAAAGGATTAGGCAGATTGCTGTAAGAACACTTTGAGGGCAGGTAATGGAATTCGTTAACGAATGAAATTCTATGTTATGTCTGCACTGAAAGGAGTATTCTAGAGTAAAGTTCAGTTTTCGGACTTCATGACCAAATGGAGGAGTTAATAGGGAAATCCAGACCTTGAGTGAAATTACAAGGATAATGGATAGACTTAAGGTTTCCTATTCACTACGGCTGAATCAATTGACACAGCAAGTCTAATCAGTAAATATAAAGAGAAGACATCAAGTAAGATTAATCATGCCTGAAGTCACATGGTGTGATGAAGGGCTATCTTATTTGGAGTTAAGAGCTTACATAGAGTCTGTGATTGATTTAAGATGATCTAGATGCAGTGAACAACATCATCAAGCTCCCTAGCATTCGTTTGATTTTAGCTCTGAATTTCTAAAGGTTGACATCCTGTTTAGGGCTCAAGATCAGATGACACCAGATGAAGAAAAGCTGCAAGCAGCATCACAGGGGGAGCATCAGTAAGTTGGATCAACTAGTCGTGTTTGATGTTCAAAGGCTAGCAGTGCTCATTGAGTAAGAGTTGAGATTCTTAGGAGCACTGAGTGATCCAGACTGAGTGATTGCATATTAGAAAGGAAATTAATAATTTAAAGATAATGCAAGATAATCTCAATCATAATTGAAGAAGACTACTCTACCCACTGAATATCTAAGGAAACATTAAGGACATATCTGTCATGACAAATGGTTTTGTGTAACAACATTTCCTAGAGTCAGTTCTTGATGAATCTGGGTAGTAGAGTAGTGATTGGTCGTGCATGTATAAGAGTATTTCATTGGTTTTTCTGAGTGAATTCAATGAAGACTGAAGATGCACTAACTAATCAAGATTGAGTAGGGTTCGAATCAAGGAACTAACTCAATTGAACCAGAGGCAGATACACTTAGCGCAAGGAATCAATCCACATGAAGACTTGGTATTGATACAGAAGCTGAAGGGTAGTTCAGAGTTTTTTTTTAAGGTTCTACTCTTCTAGTGTCAGGACTACTGATTTCTAGAGTGCTGAGTTTAGTGAAGCTGCTGCCAAGACCAATATCTACAAGGAAATATTTGGGTGTTGAAGGTAATGCAGTTTCCGTCTGGATGAGCGTGGTATTGTTTCGAGGAACAATGTTAACTGGTAGCTGAAAAGTTATTCCTGTCCAAAAGGAGTAAATGTTCAATCTCGAAAGGAGTAAACGTTCGATCTCTAGGGCAAAGAGGAGTAATTGTTCATTCAACGATCATACACCAGTAAAAGCTCTATTGACTAAGGTATGTCACTCTAGTCTAATATTGATTTATTTAAACATAATGTTTATAGAGAGTGTTCATGCTATTTAGATGTCTACGATTTCTAGGAACTGATTAATGTTTGGCGTGTGACCACCCGGGACTCAATATTATCATTATGAGATTACCTATGATCACCCGGGACCTAGGGACCTAACATTGTAGCATCTCTTTGTATAGTCAATTTATATCCAGGATCTCGTACTTTGTGCTGTCATATGTTATTCATGCTATATGTATCAAATGTTTCAGCATAAGTATTTGTATATATTAATTAGTTGTAATTTTATTTACTTCTAATTGTTTAATGCTAATATTAATGGAACCACTTAATATGTAGTTTAAGTGATGTAATTCATGTCTTTTGCAAAATCCATTAATATTCTTTTGATATTAGTGATGTCACTTAGAATTTCTGTACTAAGTGACAAAAAGATTATTTCAAAAAAAACACTGATATTGAAAGTAAGTTACTACATCGCGAGGGGTTGTCAAAGATCATAAATTTTAACATTAATATTTAAAGGTATTTGATCTCTGATGCAACTAGTACCTCGAGCTTACATACATTCTGATTGTCATGAGTATTTTCAATATGCTTATGTGATAATTGTTAAAATGTAGTGTAAGAAGTTAAATGCTGTCATTCGGTCAATGTATGTTCAGTGTTTAGCGGATGCTTATGTTTTATGCTTTAGAATTACCATGATCTATATTGCAAAATGTGTTTGTTTCAAGCGACAAATGGTAATTGTCTAGCATAATGTAAGTATCTTATGTGCTTGATTATTTTGTAGTAAGATGCATTTTATTACAAAATGATTGAATGATGTTAGTACTTTTGAATGTATTGTCACTCATATCTTTGATAATTCATTAGTATTAACATATGTTTTTCATTCTTTAGAACTTGAATGCATAAAGAAATTTCTTGTCTATTTCTTGTGAAAAATGTTTTATCTAAACATGCATTCATTTGCCAGAGAATGAAAAGCCACTAAAAGTTTTCTTTGAAAGAGAACATTTCTTGATGATTATCTTTCAATTTCAAAATCATATATCCTCTCTCTCTCTAAATGTTTTGTAATGAAAACTGTTTTCTCTCCACGATTTGTTTAAATAAAGTTACTTGATAACTTGTAACTTAAGTTGCATGGTATCAGGCTATTTTATTTGAGTAAATTGTTTTGATCTTAAAGTATCAACCATTGGTAAAACGTTTTTCAAAACTCTTGTTAATGTCTGTTTCACATTGACCTGTAATATTAAAACAATGGTTGTTTGCTTTGGGATTAGTGCCTTGGACTGTATGACTAAAGCATTCATTCGATTTTTTATAAATGATTTATGTTTTAAGTCGGAGATAATATCCGATAAGAATGAATTGCAAAACAATTTCTGAAAACATACAGTGAGCAAGATGAAATAGATTTGAGTTATTAATCAAAATGTTTTTGTTAAAAGAGTTGAATTTCAATTGGATATTTGTCTAAGAGAAATTCAAAAGAACACTTTTGTTAATCTGTTAAACTTTTTTTTCAAAATTGTGAGTTTATGAAATTTGGCTTAATATTCTTTTACCTATTCTTTATTAATTCCCACATTTTAGCTCTGGTGCATTGTTTCTTGAGGACACATTGCTCCGATGCTATATTTCTGAGAAGGAATAGAGAATAAGTTTAATCATACTCTACCAAATTTTATATAGCTCTGATCAACTCTATCTATTTAGCCGTAATGGCTTGGCCTTAGTGGCTATAGGGGAAGGTCAAGAAGTTGAATAATCCATCAATTTCTAACCAAGGCCTTAGTACCAAACACTATCATTCTAATTCAAACTTTCAACCCTTGGTGATATAAGGAACTTATATAGATTAGCGGTTGTTAAGGAAGAAACTGCACTTGATGTAGCAAATAAGGATGAAGTCGGAAGTGCACCCACAGCTCTACCTCCAGAGAAGAAAAGAAGTATACAAATTGAGGTAACTGTAGCTCCTCTGTATTCTCTCAAAAGGATGCAGAGCTGAAAAGGCAATTCAACCGTTTCTGAATGAACTCTCTCAACAGGGTGATTTCATTAAAAATTCGCTCGTCAGCCAGAGCACCTTGTAATGAGTCAAGCACACCAAAAGCATTCACGCTGATGGTAATCCTAAAGTTTTTGCTTCTAAGGGATGTTATAGGACCTAAAAGTTCTCTAGCCTCTCTTGGGACTAACAATTGTGAGGACACATTGCAAGAAGTGCACATTGTGAGGTATAGGTAAAACCCCTAAACTTCTGTGTTTACCATTCATGGTGAATGAAGTTGTTGAGCCACCTTCACAGGTATTTGAGGGAAACTTGGATTTCTTGCCATATATTAGAATCCTTGTCAACCTTCCTAGGAGGAACAGTCCTAGTTCCCTAATGGGATTTCACATTCACAGAGCAATCTGTTGATGTTGAGAGGCAATCACTAACAGTTTTCCATGACTGAAAATAGTGAGTTAATTCATCTTCACAGGTGATTGAGAGAGATGTTTTACACGTCTACTCTCCCAGGAATTCAAATTCTGGAATACATGGATCGCTCAAAGCTTAAAAGCATATCACCGTCAACGATTCAGTGCATGGATTTGCATATGGGGAGTCGGTTGATGCTTAGATAGCTGCTAGTACGCATACAACATTCAACGATCCAGTGCATGGATTTGCATATGGGGAGATTGTTGATGCTGAAAGTAGCTGAGCAATAACTCGTAGACTATGATTCAGTTGGTTTACCAATTTGATGAGTCTTTTGAGGATCAGGGTGTTGGGATTTCAGTCACTCCTGGACTGGAGGAGATTCCAATTTCAGAAGGGTTATTCCCCGACGACGAGCCACGTGTGCATGGATTTGCTCATGGTGAGTTGGGTGACGACGTAACTGAAACCCTGTCTGAGATTCCATCTCAGAACCTAGATCTTTAGTGATCGACAACATGCTACAGTCAACGATCCATAATATCTTGGTGAGACTAGCATGGATTTACTTGCAGGTACAAATTGCTATAAATGGAATGAGTGCAAGTAAGGGAGAGAAACACTTGAGTGAAGTGAGGGAGTGATACACTTGAGTGAGAGAAATAGGGAGAGAAATGAGTGGAACACTTACGCTTGAAAGTGTAAACACCAACAGAACGTAGTAGAAGTGAGGAAACCATAGACCAAACACTAACCTTGCTACTATGCTTTAATCCTGTTACTGAATTTTCTAGCTCTGAAATGTTGAAGAGATTCTTTTCTGGAAGACAAGCTGAAGAAGAGTCTAGCTGAAGCTTAGTGGGAATGTCCAAACTATTACCTTTGGATCTATTAATTCGTGTTGTTCTCAATCTCAAAGGGGGAGACATTAATTTTTAGGCCTAAGGAGGATTTTATGTTCAATTGAAAGAGAGTGTCTTATTCGATTGGATGTAGATGATACTTTTATTGTTTTAAAGGATATTCTCAACTAAGGGGGAGAATTTGGTGATACAAGAAACGAGATCTCTTGGTGATACAAGAAATGAGATCTGTCAATCCTATCTTGTGGAGGTTACTTAGAGGATATCTAAAGACACAAGGGTGGATTGGAGCTTGCATGAACTAAGGGGGAGAATTAGATGAAATTTAAACCTTAGTGATGCAAGGGAGAAATTACTAAGGGGGAGTTTCTTAGTAATTGGTTGGAGCCTAATTCCTAAAGGTGTTGTAGATTTAACCAATTTTTCGTCTGAAGTGGAGAAGTTACTTTTTGTCAATTGGGAAGAAGTTACTTGTCGTACTAAGGGGGAAGAAGTTATGGAGAATCTTAACATCTTGGTTTGCAATGCTATATCTTATTCTGAAAAGATATCTAAAGGATTTTGCTCTATTTTTTTGAAGATCTGTCCTTGGAACATTCTTAGGAGAGGTTCGGCAGAAGAATTCTTTCTAGCACGATCAATGAATGAAAATGAAGATTTCTTTGAAGAGTATCAACTCAGGGGGAGTTCTTGCTAAGCAGAAGTTTTCTGGGTAAAGAAGAATGTGAAGGAGATTTTCAAGGGGCATCTGAGAAGTGTCCAAGTGTGTTCTATTTCTTGTTTCAGTGATAGATGAAGTCAGTGGAGTAGTGCAAGGAAGAAAGAAAAATATGTTTCCTGGAAATAGAACATCCTGAAGAAAAAGAAGAAGTGACTTTCATTCTAAGAGAGAACAACCTTAAGGGGAGATTGAGTTGACCTCTTATGGGGAACATAGAGAGCTGTATGTTCTAGTTCGAATTGCAAGATGAACAAGAATGATTGGTCAGAAGTCTTTACTAATGATTTGTTTCTTTATTGAAAGAACCCCATCTTTGAAGAACATTGAAGTGGAGGAAGCTAAAGGAAAATGAAATTCAGAAATTCAGAAATTCATCATTCATTTTCAGCAACTCAGGAAATCTGGATTTAACTGATTATATCTTTCCAGAACCTTTTGTATATTATTTTCATGTCCAGTACTTTAATTGTTTCTTGTATATTAGTTGAGTTATCCTCTAGTAGCTAATTTTATTTAATTACTTTTGGGGGAAATTGTAAATGGAAATAGTATTTGATTGTTATTCCATATCAACCAAATAGGGGGAGATTGAAAGGGGAGATAGGAGTGAAGGGAAGTAACTCACTGCACTTTCATGTGTACTAGAAATGCTAAATGTAATCTCTATGTAATGGTTGATGATAACTCAACAATAGAACAGGACATGTAATAATATGCAGGTGCACAGAAATCTTGGATCACAGAGTTCAATTAAGACAAAGTATCAAAGGATCATCTACAGACTTGAAGCCCACTGGAAGAAGTTCATTAACATGTTCAGGCCTCAGTGGAGAATAAAAGATGTTGACATCTATTCAAAGATGTGGAAGCTACAGAAGATTGTCTTAGTCTATGAAGATTTTAGTGCATTACAATCGAAGCAACAAGTAAGGTTTGCAAAGAAGAATGTGGAATCATGTTCGGAATCAAGAGCCCCTATCAAGACTAGTCACTTATGAACCAGACCGTTGCATCAAGTGTCAGGACATTGGAGGCAAGCTCTCGTCGGTTAATATTATTTTAATCATTCTAAAGTTGTTGGTTTTCTTGAGTCATGTGGAGGATCAACAAAGGTGGTAAATCAGTGTTGGAGAAATGTCAGCCTAATGGATAAGAGACAGACGGCACAACCTGATTGGATCTTACTAAAGCTTCACAGATTAGAAGGCCAAATACTTGGACGTGGTGGAGTCACGTATACGGGGCTAAGTATTTGGATAAGGAAGTCTACACAAATTGAAGAGTGGAATGGAAATATTTAATTTAATTAAATAAAGTATTTATTTAATTATTTATATATTTTATAAATAAAGATATTCTTTATTTATATTTTATATATTTATTAAATATTACTTTTATATTAAATATTTCCAAAGGCATGCTTGGCACATGACTTTGAAGATATGATTTGAGTGGACAAAAGTAAAAGGTGGAAAAACAAAGAGTAACACCTTTTTCAATATATAAAGAAGAAACCCAAGTCATCATTTTTAGAGGTAGTATTCGGATGAAAAAGAAATGGGGAGAGAGAGAGAAAATTATTTTCTCTCTCCCCCATGGCCGAACTCATACTTTAATATTATGGGGCCATGAATTTCTTTGTCATACCACTCATCTATCTTCTATTGTAAACATTGCTAAATCTTGTTTAGAAGATAGGTTTGATTTTTGTCTCCTAGATCTAGAATTTGTAATATTTTTAGAGGAGCCAAAAATCATTTCTTTGTTGTGTTCTTGAGCTTTTGTTCTTGAACTTGTTGTAGCATCTACCCCACTTCAATGAATATAAAGTTATATTCTTGGATCTTGTTGTGTTGTGTGTTTTGGATGATTTACCGTTCATTATCTTGGTTATTTTAATGGTGTTCTTGAGGTTGAAGAAGATGATGAACAGTACCTGGGTTTGAACCAAAGTAATTTTTATGTTGTCCCAAAAATAAATAAAAGTCATATTTTTATTTGGGAATCGTATTCACCCCCCTCTACGATCTCCAGGACCTAACAGCCTTGCTCAAATCAATTCGGATTTTACTTGTTATTACAACTTACTATGACTATGAGATCTGGCAAATGGACGTAAAGATGGCTTTCCTCAATGGGGAACTTGAAGAAGAAGTGTATATGACACAGCCAGAGGGTTTTATTTCCATAGGAAATGAACATCTAGTATGTAAGCTACTACGAACCATATATGGGTTAAAACAAGCTTCTCGAAGATGGAACATTCGTTTTGACGAGACAATTAAAGAATTTGATTTTATCAAAAACATAGATGAACCATGTGTCTACAAGAAGGTTAATGGGAGCCCAGTAACATTTCTTATT
Organism: Oenanthe sinensis; assembly: GCA_028671895.1. NCBI lineage: Eukaryota > Viridiplantae > Streptophyta > Magnoliopsida > Apiales > Apiaceae > Oenanthe > Oenanthe sinensis. The sequence goes on from CM053806.1 coordinate 29,403,882, forward strand.
TTGTATGTAGATGACATACTCTTAATAGGAAATGACATACCAATGCTGCAATCAGTAAAAATGTGCTATCAAAGAACTTCACTATGAAGGACTTAGGAGAAGCGTCCTACATTCTTGGTTTGAAGATCTATAGAGATAGATCAAGAAGAATGATAGGTCTAACCCACGGTACGTACATCGATAAGGTGCTTAAAAGTTTTAACATGGAAAACTCCAAGAGAGGTCTCATACCGATGAACCATGGAGTCTCCCTTTCTGACAAGATGTCTCCTAAGACACCTGAAGAAAGAGAGCGTATGAGTAGGATTCCTTATGCGTCGGTAGTAGGATCTATCATGTACGCGATGTTATGTACTAGACCTGATGTTGCTCACTCAATTAGTGTGACTAACAGATATCAGTCAAATCCAGGTGAAGACCACTGGAAAGTAGTGAAGAACATCCTTAAGTACTTGAGAAGGACTAAGGATATTTTTCTTGTTTTTGGTGGGTCTAAGTTGAAAATAGAGGGTTACACTGACTCTAGTTTTCAGTCAGAGTGTGATGATAGTACATCCATGTCAGGGTATGTGTTTACTCTAAATAGAGGGGCGATTAGTTGGAGAAGTCGTAAGCAATCTACTACGGCTGACTCCACAGCAGAAGCAGAGTATATAGCTGCAAGTGAGGCTGTAAAGGAAGCTGTTTGGATGAAGAAATTTATTTCTGAGTTGGGAGTAGTTCCTGGCATAGAGGAGCCTATTGTGTTATATTGTGACAATAACGCTGCAATAGCTCAAGCCAAGGAACCAAGGTCTCACAAGAATACCAAACATATATTGCGGCGGTTTCATTTGATTAGGGAGATCATTGAAAGAGGAGATGTCAAGATCGAAAGAGTTGACACACATAACAACATAGAAGACCCGTTCACGAAGTCGCTGTCTCGGTTAAATTTTGATCGTCATAAGGAGCGGATGGGTATTAGATACTAGAGTCATTAGCTTTAGGCCAAGTGGGAGATTGAAAGTGTTTGACCTAAAACCAATCATGTATGATGAGTTAGGAAAAACTTTTTGCTACTGTTATTTAATTTCATTTGATAATAATAAAGTATTTATTTGTTATGTTACGGGCTTAATCTATTTGAAGTGTATTAAATAAGATGTTCCATAGTTTAGAGCAAAGCTTCTAGAATTATAATGAGATTGTAATAATGAGATCTAGAAGATAATAGCTTTAGACTTAATTAGTTCCTGATCATAGGATAACTAATTGGAAATTGGTAAATCCGTAAAGATCAGTACATACTATGTTACCTCTCTTAGGAGGATGTCTGTTCTCATAGATATTTGTGTGGTGACACTATATCTAGTATGTAGGTGCTTATTAAGGAATAAGTTCAGTGAACATGACTCGATAAGTAGAACAACTAATGGAGTTTACTCACGTGTCGATACTTGTTTATTAAGTAAATAGTTGTACAAGTATCCTTAGACTTGAGATCGTTAGAGTAATCTCGTACACAATGATTTATGCTTTGGTTTAGTCCTTAGTCTCTAGGACATTCATTAGGTCCATTCTGGGCATAGTGATTTGTGTGTGGAGATAGTTAACGGATCAATAAAGGATCTGCCCTTTCTAGTAAAGGAAGTGAATATCCTATGTTATTCTTAGATATGCAAGTTCAAGAATCTCTGGCCAGAGTGAATCAAATTAGAAAGAGTTTCTAATTTACATTAAAAGGAACTTTGCATTATGAATAAGAAATCATATGATTAAATTAGATAGGCTTGACACGAGTTCCATGCCTTGTATTTAATCGGGATATTGAAGGGTGGAAGGAATTAATTGTACGGTAACTAATTACTGACATGTTCTAAGTATTCTAAGCAATGATTTCGTATTATCTGGATAGCCGCGATATGTTGAGAAGCATCACTCACGATGTAGAATAAATATAATTAATCAGATTAATTATATTTAATGAATTAATAGAATTCATATAAATAATAAATAAAATATTTATTATTATTTATTTCTACTACCGGCTTAATATTGAACCTAAAGAGTCACACCATAAAAGAGATTAAATTATAGATGAAGGAATAATTAATAATAGCTAGTCATTATTTATTTATGAAATAAATAATTACTTAGCAAATTTTATAAATTAATTAAATGAGATTTAATTGATTATAAATTATTTAAGATAAGATCTTAATATTATTAATTAAATATTTAATTAAAGTAATTAAATATGAAGAGAGAATAATTTTCTAAAAGAGTTTAGAAAAAGGAATTAATGATTAAAATAGTTTTAATCATTAACTAATTAATTAATAAGATTAATTAATTAAAAAGGGAATTAATAATAAGATATTTATAGAAAATATCTCAGCTGAGATATTTGCCTATAAATATAGGATTATAAACCCTAATACAAAACCCAAATATTTGTGAGAAATATTTTAAAAGGGAGGCAACCCTAATTTCCTCTCTAGCCTCCTCCTTCATCTTTTAGTTTGATTCTTGGTGGATATCTTTAGAGCACTCCACACTTGAGGGGTGATTGCAAGGATTAAAGAACAAGATCTTCTCTAGCTGTTGCCGGAAAGCAATCGAGGTATTCTTCAATTTATAAAATACTACTATTTTATATGTTCAATGCTAAAGGAACAAACATCTTTCATATAAAACTATTTATAAAATGAAGATAATACTACTTGTATAATATGTTCAATGCTAAAGGAACAAACATCTTTCATTTCAGTTACTCAAGAAATCTGGAAATGTACAACCTGATCCAGAGAAACCAGCCACTGAAGATGTACCAATGACACCTTGTCACAAAAGTTAAACTCTAGAAGAAGGTGAAGTTGATACTTCTGAAGTTGGTAATGATAGGTAAGTCAAGATAGAACTTTGTTCTATTTGTTCAGGCTAGAGGAACAACTATCTTGTATTTATCATTAATGTTTGAATCTGGCAATGTTTAATATAAACCAGAACTAAGTTTGTTTATTTACAAGTTTTATTGTTATATCTTTTTCTTGTTTGTTAGTTGAGTTATCCTCTAGTGATTTGCTTGTTATTGTTTAAAAAACAAATAGGGGGAGATTCAAAGGCATATGTTTAAAAGCCTATTTGTTTAGAGAGATGACAACTAAACTCAAACATAGATAATTTATAAGTAAATATATTATCTGTCACAGGAATCTTCAGCAGGTATTATCTTACAAGAAAAAGAAGATCAAAGTCAATCTACAGACTTGAAGCAGTACTACATTGAAAGAAGCTCAATTTAATTGATCATGCCTCAGTGGAGTATTTAAGTTTGAAGAAGCTACAGTGTCAGAAGATTTCAATATTGTGTGACAACAAATATAGTCAAGTCAGAAGGAGCAGAAGTGAACCATTATAAAAGTCAAGTGAAGAATATTATTTGTTGTGAATCACTCGTGAACCAGACAGTACACAGAGTGTTGGTAAAATACAGAGAAGGTTCTTTACTACAGAAGAAATGGTCAGCTACAGACATTGGTGTGAAGACAGAAGATTTAAAATTATATCATCAACAGTCGTGGAGTCAAGACTTTAATTTAATTCTCTATTAATTGATTAAATTATTTAGTTAATTTAATTGGTAAATTAATTTAATCAGAATTAATTTATTTCTTAAATTGATTAAGAAATTAATTAATTTAGAATTATTTTAGAATGAAGGAGACTTTAATTTAATTCTATTATCAAAAAGATAATTTATTATGTATCCTATTTACTTAGATTAATTCAAAAAGAATTAATTTAATGTATAAGATATATAATAAAATAAATAGAATTTAATTAAAAAGAAAACAAAAAGAAGACAAAAGATGTACATCATTTTGATTAAAAGAAAAACATATACATCTCACAAATCAAGCAGGTCGGCAGGAGTGTTACTCGGGGAGACTTTTTAAAAAGTCTCGGGGAGACTTTTCAAAAGTCTCCCCGATTTTATTAATAAGTCTCTCATGGATTTAAATGTCTTCCAAGGCCAGAAATGTCTCCCAGAGCCAGAAAAGTCTCCCAAGAGAAAGTCTTCCAGTCCAGAAAAAGTCTCCGCGAGGAGAAAAAGTCTCCCCGAGCAGAAAAAGTCTCTTGAGTCTGATTTTGCCTATATATAGCAGATTAAGTCAGTAGATACAAACTACTTCTATTAACATTCTATTCGGCTAAAACAAAAATTCAAGAGTATTTCATGTCAAATTTACTCTAGAATTTTAAGAGCTAAATTAGTGAATATTTTCTGATTTAATCTTGTAACCAACCTCAAGTTTAATATAAGTATTTTACTTGAACTGTGTTTCTTTGATTATTATTTCGTGATAATAATTTAAATTGTTTAATAAAAAATTATCCGAAACAAAATTTAATATTTATTAGAGATTGTATTCAACCCCCCTTCTCCAATCATTTGGACCTAACACTAAGAGTTAGCCTTGCCACCAAACCTTCAGCAGGTGTTTAATGTGTTCCATGTGTCTATGTTGCGGCAATATAATGCAGATGCTAGGCATGTGATAGAATATGAGCGTGTAAGGATCCAACCTGACCTATTCTATGTTAAGCAAATGATAGAGATTCTTGATCGGAAGGAACAGGTTCTGAGAAGCAAAGTCGTTAGATTAGTAAGAGTGTTGTGGAGAAATCAGAACATCGAAGGATCAACTTGGGAATTAGAAAGTGCCATGCTAGAAAAGTACCCTCACATGTTTTCAAGTTAGATTCTGGGACGGAATCCTTTTAAGGACGGGAGACTATAATATCCCTAATTTCCAGGTACTTTTAAAACTTTTGTTAATGATAGTAAATACGCGTTATAAGTGAAAGTGACCGCGTCACCTTATTTACATATCGAAAAGTAGAGTTTCGAAGTCGTATTATTAAAGTGTGATATAAATAAGTGTATGTAAATCTCAACAGAACTTGGAGATTCGTAACTCAAAAATATTTTATAGTTCGTATTTTTAAGTTAGTCTACGTAATATATGTAGTACTTCCTTAGTATATTTTATCCAGAGAATCGCATCTGAACCCTTTCGCATAAATAGGACGAAGTTTAAATAATAGTATATAATGAACAATAATTAAGGAATGATGATTTGGTGGGTATTCCAAATTATTAGAATTCTCGGGACGAGTAATAGTTATTAAACTCGTCATAGCGGATCATTACGAAAACGTATCCTAAATTACTTCCTTAAATTAGTAATTAATCAAAATTTGAAACAAAACAAATGATGAATACTTGCACTTGGTTGGTGTGTTAAGAAAGCTAGTAACATTGACCAAAGTGAAGGAGGACTTTTGTGGACTTGACCCTTGGAGATATTAAAAAGACAAGAGCCAAGCTAGTAGTATAAAACAAATATCAAACCACCCCATTCAAGGAGCTCTCGGCTGAAACAAGGAGAAGAGGATGAGACAAATTCATATCTTCATCAATTCTTGCTAGATCATATTGATTAAGAGCTTAAAAGAAAGGTATAACCCTTACCTAACTTCTATATAAATCTTGCACCTAGTTATCCACTAAAACTCTTGATTTTTCATGAAGAACAAGAACATGAATAGTAACTTTACATATGAATAAATTCTTAAACTCATGTTTTATGATCCCTTAAGCTTTGTTATTGTTTGTTAAGTGTTAATTAGGCTATGGGTAGTTGTTATTATGCATATATAGCCATGGAATTCAAGTACTAGCTATATGTTAGTTGTGTAGTTTTGTATGTTATGTTCTTGAGGTTGAACATAGTGTAAGCTTTGTTATTTTGTTGGTTATGATTGTGATGTGAGGATATTGATGAATTAAAGTTGGTGGATGAAAATGGTATGGAATGTATATGAAATGAAGTGATTGTTAAGGAGTAGTATGGTTGTTTAAAAAATGAAATGAGTTGGTGGATGATTTTGGTGAATTATTGGTAACAATTGGATGATTATAAAAATGTGAAATCACTTGGGATTGATTGGTTATATGTTCAAGTAGTAGTATAAATTGTGTTGGAGTTGCTTGGGTTGAAATTGAGTAGTTTAAAAATTTGGAAACGTTGAGAGTACAAACGTCGTAATGCCCGATTTTCAGAAGCTGTTAACTGTTGTCCAAAACCCGAAGGGGATTTTTCTTGTTATTGATTAGTGATTGACTTTTTTCTGTAGAGGATAGTCTCTAGATCATTTGCGAACTAATTTTGGGTCATTTGAAGTTACGAGTCAAATGTTATGACCGATTTATTAAAGGTATCGCATAACTTAGAAACCATGTTAATAACCAACTTTGAGACTAATATTTAAGTAGCTAGAATACATACCTTCATGTGAAACTTTTATCTAAGATACTAGAGATGTCAAGGATGACTCCGAAGAAAGATTCGAGTTAATCGGATTAAAACTCAATTTACTAAAAATACTAGAAGTTGGGTGTTTAAAGTGAGAATTACTAAAAAGTGACTAAGTGCTTATCGTCACTATATAACGTAGAGATAAGTTGAACTTCAAGACTTAATTCCTACACAAGTTATATATGAAAGTTAAGGGATAACATGAGAACGTGATGAGCTAAAGAAGTAGTTTAAAACTTGTTGTTACAAGGTACTTATGAAGTCACGAAAGTGAGTATAAGTCAATAAATGGTATAGAATTCTAAGTACTAATTTGAGATTTTGTGCTTAATTCTTAGAGTATCTTCGCGGAACGGAATCCAACCAATCCTGTAAGAACTCCAGGCAAGTTTTCGAACCTTTTTACCTTTGGACTATAACTGTTCATAAAGAGGTTCTGTTGTGTTATGGAATTAAACTTTCTTACAAATGTACATATATGCTTGTATTGTTTAATATTCATTAATTGTGCTTACTTATCAACTCTGAATCTTATAAAGTCAGAGTGTGCATAAGTAGAGAATGAGAAGAATTCTAAGGGTCGAATTTCAGAGCTTGTGATTGAGATTTTGACCGGGAGTTAGGGTGTGAGTATCTGACAGTTTGTCAAACAGAGTTTGAGAACTTTTCTTCGAAAATGCTTTCAGACATTATCAAATATTAAATAAATATTTTGTTAAACGTCCATCAAATCTTTAGAGTTTAATTAACTATTTAATTAATTTAACATTATTTGATTAATTAAATATTATTTAATAAGAGGTTAAAAAGTATGAAAATCTTTATTTAACCTTTGAGAAGATTATTTGAGTTATCCAAAATGGATATAAAATATTATAAAAATGATTTAGTTATCCAATAATCATTCTGAGAACTTTGGTGATTTTAAAACAACTCCCTGGTCATGTGATTTTGAAAACTTTTTGTGTCAGAAATATTTGAGCTAAAAGAGATTATTTGACTATAAGTCAACATGTGCATATAAGATTACTTCCTCATAATTCTGGGAGTTAATCAATCCTCTGGTGTTGAAATCTGAGAAGAGAATGATATGTGTTTTTGGACTGAATTCAATTTCCTTCCAAACAAATTATTCAATTGGACTGGAGTACTAGAGAAAGTCGACGTGCTTGCACGGCGCATTATGTGTACAAAGTATAAGAACTGCCAGACGGGTATGCCATCAAGTATACTATGGCCCGAATGCGGTCAGGGTGACGTCAGAGAAAAGGCGGATCATCCACTACTAGTAGAAGAGTAGAAAAACAGAGATGTCCCTCGGAGAGGCAATTATGGGTGACTGATCACCGACCTACATTGTCACTATTGTTACTCCAATGAAAGTCCATTCTTCCCAATTGGGATTGACATTCATTAACACTGTAATAAAAGCCTAGGTGCTGAGTTACTAATAGTGTTGATGAGAGTTGAGAAATTGTGTTGAGCATTCTATAGTGTGGTTGAGAGTTGAGCAATCGTGTTGAGCATTTTATAATGTTATTGAGAGTTGAAAAATTATGTTGTGCATTCCATAAGTGTTTGAGCTATTTATTTATTTAAACATATGGTGTATGGTAAATTACAGATTTATATACTGTCTTTTATATTGAGATCAATTGCAGGTTATTATTGTTAAACTGCTATGGTATTTTAAATTATTGGTGGGCTATAGTAGCTCACTCTTGTATTGTTTTAAATTTCTAAACACAACAGATAGGTGTGATGGCTCGCACATTTCGGACTGCCCACTAAAGCACAAGGGCAAGGGGTCACTATGAGAGAGGGATGTCTAGTATTCCAGAGTTAGACATGATCAGCTTGATAGGATTTCAACTTTTGATTGTCAGAAATATTTTATAAGAACCACCTATGTTAAGACTTGTAAATTAAGTGACTTTTGAGCTTCCAATACTGTTTCAAGTAGAAACTACTATAGGGGCATAAACTGATATGTGATATTCTGGAAATGTAAATAACTAGTACTTATCAACTGTTAATGTATATGTTTCGTTTTCTGAGACTATGCCTCGAGTAAGTGTTGTGTTTAACGGGGTTACTATAGTTGATAAATTTATTGTGGATCAGAGATATATGTGTTTATGAACAGGGATTAGACTATGACGGCCTAGATCTCCGACCCCGGGTTTGGGGGTGTCACAAAAGTGATTTGTTCAGCAAAACCACCAGAATTGTAGAAGATAATTCTGTAAGGATTTCTGAGAAGACATTGTTGTGTCCTTTCATACTCAAACTTCTTCTCAATTTCCATCTTCTTCTTGGCTTGAATAATTCTCATAACACTTGACATGTACTTGCATTCCTCGGGATAAGGATATTCCTCTAACTGCTTCACCAACTTTTCAAGTAGATCCAGATTTTTGTCTTGTAGAGACTCTGTGCTCCAAAATTCCTTCATTCCATCTTCACATTCAAACATTACCCCATCTGAGTAGACAATAGTCTCAGGCTCTTCAATATCAGTGAAATCCAAAGGGTGGGGCTTGAATGAATCCATCAACTCCATAAACTTCTTTATCAACATACCTCTCACCACCTGTGTCCTCATGTCTGTTCCTTGAGTTAAGAGCAACATTTTTTTGACCAGAAAATATTTTACATCTTTCATCTCATAACTCAATTCTTCTACTGCTCCATTTGAATAAAAGATAATCATCTTGTTGAGAGAATTCACTTCAGACCATTCAACCTTCACCTTGACCAGAGATTTTGCCTTTGATTCTGCTATGTTGTTTATTGTTGGTCTTCTAACATCTAGACAATCCTCATGAAGCACCTTAGACATGAGCTTCCATCCTTTCCTACTAGGCCTCCTGCTTGAATGTGGTTTAGGACTTTCTGCCCTTGCCTTCATATACTTCTGTAGAATAGATATCTTCTTGGACAGTAACTTTTGAGAGGTTACTGTCAATTCAGGTTCGATAGTAGGTTCTGTGACAGTATATTTCACCTTATCACTCCTGACAGCAACTTTTTCATCATTTTCAAATCCAAGTCCTACTCTTCATAACCTTTCCCTCAACACCATCTCTTTACTCCTTCTCATCCTTCTTTTTATCTTCCTCCACCTTGTTCCCAGTTCCAGATGATCCTTCACCATTATTGTATTGGCTGGAACTACCTGCACCTCCATCAAGCTTTTCATTATCATCTTCATCCCTTCTCTCCTGTATCTTCTTCTCATTCTTCTTCAATTTCAATTCTTCAAGCCTCCTGAATTCTCCTTCCAACACCCTCAACACTTCATCTCTCTCTTCATTTCTTGGAATCTGCTTGAAATAGTCAAAAGCTTCTTTAACAGGTCTTGGCCTACACATGCTTACCCTTTCAAGATTCATAGATATGTATTTTCCATTTGTGGAGCTACTGAATTTGATGCCCAATGGATCCTGAGTTACTTTTGGTAATTTCTCAACTATCCACTTATATAAAGTCCTCTTCAGATTTTCATTGAGCCATGACTTATCTGTTTTGATTTTGAGTTTGATTGCTTCTATAATTGCAATTTCTTGCCTGCTCAAATAGGCCATGCTCACACACCAACTGAAACCTCATTCAGTTCTGACAGAGATTACCCACTTGTTTCTCTTAGACACCATTACAGTTGCTCCCACTGTTGACTGTCTCATTGAATCAGAAAACTTCTTGGGGTCTCTGTTAGATGAGGCTCTTAGATCATTAATCCTCTTATTGAACTTTGCATCCTCAAAGACTCTACTATTTTCATTCTCATCTACCATCAGGATTGTAGCCTGCTCATCATCAAAATCTTCTCTTTCTTCTATTATAAAATCATCACTTCCATCTTGAAAGAGCTTCTCCTTTCCTTTTTCAGCTACATGAACCATTGAATCCTTCTTCATTGCACCCTCCTTAATCACAACACCTTTCTCTTTAGGTCTCTCCACCTTATCACCACCAAGCTTTGTAGCAGTCTCAACAGCCACACTAGACAATAATGCTAGTTGACTCTCCCCCTGAGATGCAGCTTGAGTTGTCCCATTATTACTCATGTCTGCAAACACTTCAGCCTTATCACTTTTCCCCCCCTTAGTTGAGGTAGCAACTGCAGGGTTAGAAAACTTTGCATTATACTCCTAAAGCTTATCAAAGATGGCCTTGAACCCTTCATTCATTGTGTGCTCCAGACTAGCCATCCTGTTCACCAACTTCACTTGATTCCTGCATACTGTATCCAGATTCTTTGACAACTTTGTGACCTTATGTGAAAGGGATTTCAACCTTTCATCAGCTTGTTTAGTGGATTTGGAGGTTGTGGTGGTTCTCACACTCTCTTGTTTTTTCTGAGTGATCTCATCACTCCTCACCAACTCACTCTCAAGGCCTATTGCCTTAAATATTTGGGCTCCCACATTTTGTTTTTTAATCTGGCCTTGCTCATAGCCCTCTCCTTTTGCCTGGGATTTTCCCAACCCCTCATTTTTATGCTCACTTCTCTTTTCTTTTATCTCTCTTTTTCTTTTCACACCCTCATTCATCCTAGGTGCAAGAGACTGAGTAGGTACATCTTGCACAAGAGTTTTAGATTTTACCTTTATCATGGTAGAAATAAGAGCAGAGTCATCATCTTCATTCTATTGAGAAGTAGTGGCCATTGGAGAGTTGCTGTCTGGATTTTAGAGGTTGACAGCTTCTATAGGAATGTTACTATCATGAGGATTGACAGCAACTTTGTCATTAACAGCTACTGAGGCTGTGAAATCAATCTCTTCCACCCTTTGAGTAGAAGGTTCTTGTAGATTGCTATGATCAGTCTCATCTAATTGTTGGAATAGTGCATTAACTGTTTGATCTTCAAAGTTAGCAAAATGTGATGCACTTTAATTGAATGAGTTGTGTTCCACATTTTCTAGCCCTATAGTGTGAGTATCTTCAAGTGTTGGCTCAGGTTGAGTGTGTTCAACCTTTTGTGCAGACTCTTTACAGAATGCCATGGGAGTTTGACCAAGTTCAATAGATGCCTCATGTTGAGAGTAGACATCTTGATATGTGTTTTTGCCCCATTTAAGAGATGTGCCCTTTTGAGAGGACACACCATGGCTAACAGAGGTTGATACCCGTGCCTTCTTTCTCCTAGGCTCACCAGGGCCCTCTGTGGGTTCTGTGGACTTACTACCTCCCTTATTTGCTGCATCTAGTGCAGTTTATGAAGGGTTTCAGGCATGAAAACGCAGCAGATATAACGTAAAATAATAAAAAATGAAATCCTATTGCAGGATCCATGTATAACTTTGGATGATTATGGTGAAGAAGTCTGTACCTTAATAAAGCTTTTTGTATGATGTTTAATGCAGGTCCAGAAAAATGAATCACAGCAGTCCTTTGTTGCAAAGATACGCTCTTTAAAGAAGTCCACACAAACGCCCAATCGTCCAACGATTACCGGAGTCGGTACTAGCCGAATTGCTTGCCTCTTCCTCTGTCTCTCTTCTTTTCTCTAGCCTCTCTTGATGTTGAGCAGCTAGGGTTTTTTCTCTAAAAATGAAATATGATGATTAAACCCTAATACTATACATCATTATGTATATATAGGGGAGAGAGAGAGAGATTTTGGACTTAACCCTAATCCATGTGGTTTCCAAAACCCATTCTGATTTTGGGTTATTATTATTATTAAATCCGAATTCTAATATAATTAATCAAGTCCCACTTAATTAATTCAATAATTAAATTCGAATAATAATAATACTTATTAAATCCAAATTCTAATATAATTAATCAAATCCCACTTAATTATTTCAATAATTAAATTCGAATAAATAATAATATATTTAAATTCATAATTTAAATAAACCTCCATTTTGACGTTCTTTGTGTGTGATCGTTTAGGTTATTATTACGTTGGCAATAATTTTATTATTTAATAATAAAATTATAAATAATGAGTGGCATCTAGTAATACATCATTGTTACCCAAGTAACAATAATAATTGGTGATTCAATTAAACCTTTCGTGAATAATGTTCGATGTAATATAATCCCCTTAACATTATATTATAGATCAAACTTGAGGCATGTATAATGTCATCCTCTTCAACGTTTAATCTCGATTTCCTTGATCAATGAGTAGACTATTTAAACAAATTAATAATTGAGCATGACCATGCATTTTATAGTCACACTCAATCAAGAGGCCAATAATATCACTCATAGAATTAGAGGGTTAAATCCTATATCTATCATTCATATTCCTCATACGATTCATAGCATACCCAATTGTTAGGAATCTACATGTGATTTGATGATAACATTAATCTTAGAATCATAGAAATTTAGTTTGATGTAACTGATCAATTGATATGAAAGTTATAAATATCAATTGATCAGGAAACCATTTATCAGTTGAAGTGTTTATATAAATCAACTGATAATTTGGATTGTAGCATAAGTGTACTTAGTCTATTTCAATCGATAAGGTGTAAATCAATTGATATTTTGTTCATCAATTGATGTTGGAGTCGATTGATATAGATCATCAATTGATGTGTGAATTAAACTGTTAAATTGTAATTATGTGGAGACAGGAAATTACACAAGTGAAGGATGATCAATTGATATTGAAGCATCGATGGATGAGGGATCAATCGAAGAAGCCAAGTCAAGCATTGAAGACCATCAACTGATGTGAAGACCCATCGATTGATATATCGATTGATAACATCTATCAATCGATAAGTCATCTTTTATCAATCGATGGATATAAAGATCAATCGAAGAAGAACATCAGTTAATGGATTAAAAGATGGATCAATTGATATGCTTAACAGCAAACTATCAATTGAGTGTGACAACACACAGAAAAAATATCTGCTGAAGATCTAGAGAACAAAAGCACACCTATGGAAGACAATCTAGAATGACTGTGAAGACTCAATCAGAAGCTGTCTTTTTAAACCTTTTTAACAAAAAAGAAATAGGTAGAAGAAAAGCAGGTAGAAACAATCCTAGATTAAGTATTGTAAAAGTACACTTGTGTTATATAAAAATAAGTGTAGCAGCATTTTTAGAAAAGAAGTTAGACAAATTCAAGAATCAACTGTTCAAGCTTGAGAGCACATTTGTAAGAACAGTTGATTCGTTTTCTAATCTTGTAAAAACGCAGCTAGGTTTCTTTTAACCTAGAAAATTGAGCAAAAATATACACTGATGGAGAAATCAATCCATCAGTAATTTTAAAAACTCTTTGCTTAATTTACTTTTCAGTCTTAAATTGTTCCAACATATTCTCACTAAGTCAAATCCTCAAGAACAAATATTATAACATACGAAAAAGTTTTAATATTTGTATTCAACCCCCCTTATACAAATATTGACATTGTTATTAAGGAATAACAATTGGTATCAGAGCAGGCTTTCAACATACAGAAAGTTTAAAGATCAAGAACAGTCAATATGGGCCAAAAAGATTCAGGTGTAAAGATTCCAATGTTAGAAAAGGATGAATACTTTCCATGGAAGGTAAAAATGCATCTGCATCTTCTTTCTCTAGATCCTTCTTATGTTCACTGCATAGAGAAAGGTCCTCACATTCCCATGAAGCTAGTTACAGGAGTAAACCCAGATGGAACTCCTACAGTTGATAGACATATTCCAAAACTTATTTCTGAATTCACAGAAGAGGATGAAAAAGAAGTACTGAAAGACAAGAAGACCATGAACATTCTGTTTAATGGTCTAGATAAAGATATGTTTGATAATGTGATAAACTGTACTTCATCAAAAGAAGTGTGGGACACTCTTCAAACTCTGTGTGAAGGAACTGAACAAGTTAGGAAAAACAAGATGCAACTCTTAATTCAAAAATATGTATCATTTCATTTTAAGAGTGGTGAAGCCATCAATGATACCTATAGTAGATTCCAAAAGTTGTTGAATGGTCTAAAGCTATATGGTAGGGTTTATGCAACAGAAGATACAAATCTCAAATTTCTAAGATCTCTTCCAAAGGAATGGAAGGCAATGAATGTCTCCATTAGACAATCTCAAGACTTCAAAGATTATACTCTAGAGAAACTATATGGTATTCTCAAAACATATGAACTGGAGATTCAACAAGATGAAGAGATTGAGAAGAATCAAAGAAAGGAGAAAACTGTGGCTTTGATGGTCAATGGGAATGAAGACAAGAAAGAAAAGAAAAATACTAGTTGTGCAGAAGAAGTCATGATGGTGGCTAATGATGCTGATGAAGAATCATCCAAGGGAAAAGGAAAGACCAAATGTGTGGAAAATGAAACATGTTCACAGGATGATTTGGATGAGATTGATGAGCACCTTGCATTTTTGTCAAGGAAGTTTTCAAAGCTAAAATTCAAGAGGAATCCAAATGCTCAAAGGTCTGGATCCCAGTTTAGAAACAACAATCAAAATAAAAATTTGGTTGATAGATCTAAATTCAGATGTTTTAACTGTGGATTGGCTGGTCATTTCTCAAGTGAGTGCAGGAAGCCAAAGCAAGAAAAGGCAAAGACATATGAGGGTATTGATTATAAAAAGAAATACTTTGACCTTTTAAAACAGAAAGAAAAGGCTTTTGTCACTGAAGAGAAGGACTGGGCTGCTGAGGACAGTGATTCTGAAGAATATATCAATCTAGCTCTAATGGCCAACCATGAGGATGAAGAAGCTAGTTCAGCATCCAATCAGGTACTAGCTACAAACTTTTCTGAGCTTTCAGCTGATGAATGCAATAGTACTATTAATGAAATGTCCAATGAATTGTACAATTTACATGTCACACTAAAATCTCTAAACAAAGAAAATCTCAAGTTAAAGAGCACCATTGATGCCTTAACTGAGAGGAATTCTTTTCTTGAAAATGAACTTGTCTGTTTAGAAAGATTTAAGCAGGAAAGAAAGGATGCTAGGAATGAACTAGTAAACAGTTTGAAAAGAGAAGAATTGTTGAAAGAACAATTGGCTGATGAAATAGAAACCATTAGCAAATGGAATAGGTCTGCTAAAACTGCCAAACAAATTATTGATGTTCAGGGTGTAGATACTCTAGGAGATCTTCCCAAATTAATAGGCAAGCCATTGGCTGATACTTCAATGGATAAAGATCAATCGAATGCTAATCCCTCATCAACTGATAAGGATTGTCAATCGATTGATGCTGAATCAATTGATAAGCATCCATCGACAAGTGAATCTTCAATGGCTAATAAAAAGAAGAAATTTAGCACTCCTATCAAATTTCTTAAGGAAACCAAAAATCCAGTTGAGACTGAGAATGAGAAGGTTAACATAGGTAGCTTATCTAAGAATCAATTAAAAGCAAAACTAGAGAAGATTGCACATGTGGAAACTACTCAATCTAAATATGAGAAAAAGAAGAAGAATAGGAATGGGAAAGTAGGCATTAATAAGCACAACAATTACTCTCCTGATATGTATGCACCTAGAAAGGTTTGTGCTAAGTGTGGTAGTGTAAATCATTTGTCAAAGCAATGCAAGAATGAAAAGAAGAATAAGTCTTCAAATGATTTAAATACACATGCTATGTCTTCAAATGCCATGCTTCTTAATCCTATGCTCATGAGTGCCATGTCTTCTAATTTGATTGCACCTAATGTTCATATGCCTTATGCACAAGTTCCATACATGTATAATCCCTTATTTGCATATCTTAATCTGAACATGCCAAGTATGCCATGGAACATGCCTAATATAAATGATGAAATTCATGGAAATTCTGCCATGAGTTCCAAGGTGTCAAAGTCCCAAAAGTCAACTCCCAAAGTTAAAGTGGATTTAAACCCACCAAAATAAAAGGAACCTAAGTTGACAACAGGGGCTCAGGCTGCAACTAATAAAAGAGGACCCAAGGCAACTTGGGTACCAAAAACAACTTGATTGTTTTATATGCGTGCAGGGAAACAGGAAGAAAAATCTCTGGTATTTGGATAGTGGATTTTCAAGGCACATGACTAGAGATTTGTCCCTGATCACAAAGTTTTTGGAAAAGGCTGGCCCAGGAGTTACTTTTGGAGATGACAGCAAAGGTTTTACCCTGGGATATGGCTCAATTATAAAAGAAAATGTTATCATTGAAAATGTAGCACTAGTTGATGGATTGAAGCACAATCTGCTCAGTATCAGTCAACTATGTGATATTGGTAATGGTGTGTGGTTTACAACTGGATAATGCATCATAGCCAATAAAGAATCTGGTGATATTCTCTTAACTGGAGAAAGGAAAGGAAATGTCTATGTGGCTGATTTTCTCTCTGAAAAGACAAATTCTATGACATGTCTACTAAGTAAAGCCAATACAGATGAAAGTTGGACTTGGCACAAGAAGCTAGCCCATTTGAATTTCAAGGCCATGAAACAATTGGTTAGGAGGAATTTGGTTAGAGGCATCCCACAGATGTAATTCACCAAGGATGGACTGTGTGATGCCTGTCAAAAAGGAAAACAAATAAAAGCATCATTCAAGTCAAAGTCTGAATCATCAATTGATAAGCCTCTGGAATTATTGCACATGGATTTATTTGGTCCAGTAAACATCATGTCAATTGCCAAAAAAGAAATATGCCTTAGTAATTGTGGATGACTTCACAAGATTTTCATGGGTATATTTCTTATTCTCTAAGGATGAGGCAAGCAAATTAATTATCAACCATGTGAAGAATGTTGACAATGGCACTGAATGGAAGGTCAAGAAACTTAGAAGTGATAATGGTACTGAATTCAAGAATTCAACCATGAAAGAATTCTTTGAAGAAAAATGTATCACTCATCATTTCTCTGCACCAAGGACTCCACAGCAAAATGGAGTAGTTGAAAGGAAAAATAGGACCTTGATTGAAGCTGCTAGAACTATGTTAGAAGAAGCTAAACTACCTACATACTTCTGGGCAGAAGCAATTAATACTGCTTGTTACATTCAAAATATTTCCATGGTCAATAAACTTCAAGGCAAAACACCATATCAATTGATGAAGAAAGACAAGAAACCAACAGTTAATTTTCTTCATGTCTTTGGCTGCAAATGCTTTGTACTGAGAAATCAAGGTGAAAATCTAGGAAAATTTGAAGCCAAAGCTAATGAAGCTATATTTGTTGGATATGGAATAACAACCAAAGCATACAGAGTCTACAACCTTAGATTACACATTGTTATGGAATCTATGCATGTAGTCTTTGATGACAAGAAAATTCAAGGGTTGCTTGATGAAGGATTTCATGATCTATTGCGTTTTGAAAATGAATCCTCAAGTAATATTGAAGATAGTGATGATGATGAGGAAATTACAAGTATACAAGTTCCTAGAATCCTCCCATCAATTGATGTCATTGCTTCAACAGATAACTTATCAGTTGAAAATCATCAATCGACTGATAATACATAAATTGATAATCATTCGATGGATAATAACTCTGCTCAACAATCTTCAAATAGAGTGTCCATCACAAGGGGAGGGTTCTCAAATAGTCAATCACTTCACAGTGATCATAACACTTCCAATGATCATGAAGCATCATCTTCAAGGACAAACTTACCATCTCAAAAGAAATGGACAAAAAGTCATCCCTTTGAACTAATTATTAGAAATACAAATGATGGTGTCAAAACTAGAAGTGCAACTCAAAATGAATGCTTGTATAGTAGCTTTCTGTCACAAGAAGAACCAAAAAGGATTGAAGAAGCCTTGAATGATCCTGATTGGATAAATGTTATGCAAGAAGAGTTGAATCAGTTTGAAAGAAACAAGGTGTGGAAGCTGATGCCCAAACCAAAGAACAAGTCTATCATTGGTACAAAATGGGTATTCAGAAACAAAATGGATGAATCTGGTACAGTGACAAGAAATAAGGCAAGATTAGTGACAAAGGGCTATTCATAAGAAAAAGGCATAGATTTTGATGAAACATTTGCACCAGTTGCAAGGTTGGAAGCAATCAGAATCTTTTCAGCATTTACTGCTCATGCAAATTTCAAAGTATATCAGATGGATGTAAAAAGTGTTTTTCTCAATGGAGAACTAGAAGAAGAAGTATATGTAGAACAACCTCCTGGTTTTATTGATCTTGTTCATCCCGGATTTGTATACTATCTTCTCAAGGCACTTTATGGATTAAAACAAGCACCTAGAGCCTGGTATGACACTTTTTCTAAATTCCTGATTGAGAATTACTTCACTAGAGGTACTGTTGATAAAACTCTCTTTCATAGAAATGTAAATGGCTCTATGATTCTTGTTCAAATCTATGTAGATGATATTATCTTTGGCTCAACTAATGAAAAACTTTGTAAAAAGTTTGCTAAGTTGATGCAGAGTAAATATGAAATGAGCATGATGGGAGAACTAACCTACTTTCTTGGCTTGCAAATCAAACAAGTTAAAGATGGTATTTTCATAAATCAAACCAAATATATTTCTGATTTATTAAAGAGATTTGATTTAAATGAATGTTCCTCTGCAAAAACTCCCATGGCCACTGTAACTAAACTTGAATTAAACACTAAGGAAGCAATAGTGGACATTTCAAGTTATAGAGCCATGGTTGGCTCATTACTTTATTTAACTGCAAGTAGGCCAGATATAATGTTTGCTACATGTCTTTGTGCTAGGTTTCAAGCTGATCCTAGAGAATCTCATTTGATTGCAATAAAAAGAATATTCAGATATCTCAAAGGAACTCAAAATCTTGGAATTTGGTATCCTAGAGATTCTGGATTTGATCTAATTGGCTATTCAGATGCAGACTATGCAGGTTGCAGAATTGACAGAAAAAGTACAACAGGCTCCTATCAATTTCTAGGAAATAAGCTTGTGTCATGGTTTAGCAAAAAGCAGAATTCGGTTTCTACATGTACTGCAGAGGCTGAGTACATTGCAGCTGGAAGTTGCTGTGCACAAATTTTATGGATGAGGAATCAACTACTTGACTATGGGTTCAACTTGAACAAGATTCCTATTTTCTGTGACAATACAAGTGCCATTGCTATAACAGAAAATCCTGTGCAACATTCCAGAACCAAGCATATTGACATAAGGTATCACTTCATTAGGGAACATGTAATGAATGGTACAGTTGAATTACATTTTGTCCCTAGTGAAAGACAACTTGCAGACATTTTTACCAAACCACTAGATGAATCTACTTTCAATAGATTGGTCTGTGATTTAGGTATGCTTAATTATATTTAATCCTTTAAATGTCTGACAAGTTATGTATTAATATTTATTTTAGCCATTGATTATGTTAAATTATTGATTCTTCAATAATCAACTGATAAACATTTTTACATATCGATGGATATCTGAAGCTGTCGACAGATAAATATATCAATTGATGATATATTTGTTTATCGATGGATATCTGAAGCTGTCGAAAGATAAATATATCAATTGATGATATATTTATTTATCGATGGATAAATGTACCTATCGATGGATAAGATTGTTATCAATCGAAGACCTGGAATTTGATTGGTCCATGTCATCAGTCGATCTGTACAAAATTTAGCCGTTGATTACTTATTTTATCAATTGATTAATACGTATATTCATGTATGTATAACAGTCGATTGCCAAAATAGGTAATTTTTACCTTTCATTTTCTTTTAACGGTCGATTAAGTTCTATTTTGAGTAAGAAATTGATTGAGAATTTAGTAAATATAAATAATGAGATTAAAATATTGTTCATTCTTACTTACATTTTTACTAACAATTTCTCTAACTCTTTATCTCTCTCTCTCATTCTACGAACTTAATCACAACCCTCTGTCTCTCAGTACTCAACTCTTCTAATATCTTCAAAGCTTTTGTACTACTAATCTTCTACTCAAGAAAATGGCATCTTCATCCAAGAAAATCTCTCAAGCACGGTTCATCTACGAATTGAATAATTTTGTGGCCTGCACAGTTGTTGAAGAGGCTCCAAAGGAATTTCATCCATTGATGCAATTCCTGGGAAATGGCAAGATACAGAAAGCATTGAAGGAAGCACCAACAATAATCTGCAATTTGGTGGAAGAATTTTGGTCCTCTGCAGAAGTTGCTGATGACTTCTCGAGCATCAAGTTCAACTGTAAAGGAAAAGAGTACATTCTTACTACTGTTATTTTAAATGAATGTTTAGATTTGCTTGTTAATAATACTGATAATGTGCCTAGTGAATCAGATATTATAAGCATGCTTAGGGCTGTTAATTATGCAAATCCTGATATCAATTTAGGACAAGTAGTTATAAAACACCTTAGGAGAGAATGGTCTTATTTCTTTGATGCAATAATAAAATGCTTTAGTGGTAAAATTAGTAATTTTGATGCCATAACTTCAAGCATGCAACAGATAACATATAGTGTTTTGTTTGATGAATATCATGATTTTTCTTCTATATTGTTATCTGAAATTGCTGCTAAGTTAGGAAAGAAGCATGATAGATCTAATCATATATACTATGCTAGATTTATCATGATTATAATTAACCACTTGGTCAAAGAAATTAGAGTTTTGTAGGGAAACTGAAACCCTTGAGTGCTGGACTCAAAAGAAAAGGGTCTCTAAAGACCTGGTAAGGATCAATCTTCACATCAATGTGGAATTGATCTATCCCCCTTTTGTTCAGGTATTTGTCTCTACTTTAAACTCTTCCCAACCTAATTCTTCTTTGCCTTCTGTGACTATGGAGGGTGGTAATAATGACCCCAACCCTCCTGCTCAAGTCACACAACCAATCATTAAATCCAAATCTAAGAAACCATCCTCAACAGGTTCCCAAAAACCTGCTGTTGTAAAAACAAAGAAAAGAAAATCAAATCCATTATTTGCATATGCAAATATGAACATGTGTGGAATGCCATGTAATATGCCTATAACTGATAACAATCATGCAAGTCAAACTGTTATGTCTGAAATTATGCATGATATTCATGCCATGAGTTTCAAGGTGTCTGTGCGTCAAAACTCAACTCCCAAAGTTAAAGTGGATTAAAACCCACCAAAACAAAAGGAACTAAAGTTGGCAATCAAGGCTCAGGCTGCAACTAATAAAAGAGGATCAAAGCAACTTGGGTAGCAAAAGCAACATGATTGTTTTAATTGTGTGCAGGGAAAAAGAAGAAGGAATCTCTGGTATCCAAACAGTGGATGTTCTAGGCACATGACTGGAGATATGTCCCCACTCACAAAATTTATGGAAAAAGCTGCCCCATGAGTTAATTTTAGAGATAACAACAAATGATTTATTCTAGGATATGGGTCAGTTGCAAGTGAAAATGTTATCATTGAACCTGTAGCACTAGTTGATGGATTGAAGTATAATTTACTACGTATCAGTCAATTGTGTGATAATAGAAATGGTGTGTGGTTCTCAACTAGATAATGCATCATAGCCAATAAAGAATGTAGTGAAATTCTTTTAACCGGGGAAGGAGAGGAAATGTTTATATGGCTGATTTCAACTCTGTAAAGGCAGACTCTATGACATGTCTACTTAGCATGGCCAATACAGATGAAAGTTGGATTTCGTTAGAGGCATTCCACAGATGGAATTCACCAAAGATGGTTTGTGTGTTGACTGTCAAAAGGGAAAACAAAGAACATAATCATTTAAGTCCAAGTCAGAATCATCAATTGATAAGCCTTTGAAATTGTTACACATTGATTTATTTGGGCCAGTCAACATCATGTCAATTGCTAAAAAGAAATATGCCCTAGTAATTGTGGATTCATAAGATTCATATGGGTGTATTTTCTACACTCAAAGGATGAGGCAAGTAAATTCATCATCAATCATGTGAAAAATGTTGACAATGGAACTGAATGGAAGCTCAAGAAAATTAGGAGTGACAATGGTACTCAATTTAAGAATTCAACAATTAAGGAATTCTATGAAGAAAAAGGAATCACTCAGAATTTCTCTACTCCTAGAACTCCTCAACAAAATGGGGTAGTTGAAAGGAAAAACAAGACCTTAATTAAAGCTGCAAGAACTATGTTGGAAGAAGCCAAATAGCCCACATACTTTTGGGAAGAAGCAATCAACGCTGCCTGCTACATTCAGAATATTTCCATTGTTAATCAATTATAAAGCAAAACTCCATATCAATTGATGAATAAATACAAGAAGCCAACAATAAATTTTATTCATGTGTTTGGATGAAAATGCTTTGTTCTAAGGAATCAAGGTAAAAATTTGGAAAAATTTGAAGCCAAAGCTGATGAAGCTATACTTGTTAGACATAGAATAACAACCAAATCTTACAGAGCCTACAATCTTACTTGTTATGGAGTCTATGCATGTAGTCTTTGATAACAAGAAAATTCAAGGGTTGTTTGATGAAGAATACCATGACTCTTTGCACTTTAAAAATGAATCAACTGGTAATGGTGAAGAAAGTGATGATGATGTGGAAATTTCAAGAATTCAAGTACCCAGAAATTCTCCATCAATTGATGTCAATACACCAACAGATAATTTGTCAGTTGATAATCATCAATCGAATGATAATCATTCTTCTCAACAATCTTCAAGTAGAGTATCCATCTCAAAGGGGTGGTTTTCAAATAATCAATCACATCACAATGATCATAATCATAGTAATGATCATGAAACATCATCCTCAAGAACCAATTTGCCTCCACAAAAGAAATGGACCAAAAGCCATCCCTTTGAGTTGATCATTGGAGATGCAAATCATGGTGTCAAGACTAGAAGTGCAACTCAAAATGAATACTTATAGAGCAGCTTCATATCTCAAGAAGAACAAAAAAGGATTGAAGAAGCCTTAAATGATCCAGATTGGATAATAGCTATGAAAGAGGAGTTGAATCAGTTTAAAAGAAACAAGGTGTGGAAGCCGGTGCCCAAACTAAAGAACAAGTCTGTTATTGGTACAAAATGGGTATTCAGAAACAAAATGGATGAATCTGGTACTGTGATAAGAAACAAGGCAAGATTGGTGGCAAAAGGTTATTCACAAGAAGAAGGAATAGATTTTGATGAAACCTTTGCACCTGTTGCAAAATTGGAATCTATCAAAATCTTTCTAGCTTTATGCTGCCCATGAAAATTTTAAAGTCTACCAGATGGATGTGAAAAGTGCTTTTCTCAATGGAGAATTTGAAGAAGAAATATATTTCGAATAACCTCCTGGTTTTGTGGATCTTGTTCATCTTGATTTGTATACTATCTTCTTAAGGCACTAAATGGTTTGAAACAAACACCTAGAGCCTAGTATGACACACTTTTTAAATTCTTAATTGAGAATCACTTCACAAGAGGTATTGTTGTTAAAATTCTCTTTCATAGGAATGTTAATGGCTCTATTATTCCTGTTCAAATTTATTTAGATGACATTATTTTTAGCTCAACTGATGAGAAACTTTGTCAAAAGTTTGCTAAGTTGATGTAGAGTAAATATGAAATGAGCATGATGGGACAACTTATCTATTTTCCTGGTTTGCAAGTCAAACAAGTTAAAGATGATATTTTCATAAATCAAACCAAATATATTTATGACTTATTAAGGAAAATTGATTTAAATGAATGTTCTTCTGCAAAAACTCTCATGGCCACTGACCCTAAACTTGAATTGAATACTAAGAAAGCTAAAGTGGACATTTCAAGTTATAGAGGCATGGTTAAATCATTACTTTATTTAACTGCAAGTAGGCCATACATAATGTTTGCTACATGTCTTTGTGCTAGGTTTCAGGATGATCCTAGAGAGTCTTATTTGATTGCTATAAAATGAATATTCACATATCTCAAAGGAATACCAAATCTTGGTATTTGGTATCCTAGAGACTCTGGATTTGATCTAATTGATTATTCAGATGCAGACTATGCAGGTTGTAGAATTGACAGAAAAAGCACTAAAGGCACCTATCAATTTCTAGGAAACATGCCTGTATCAAGGTTTAGCAAAAAACAAAATTCAGTGTCTACATCCACAACAAGGCTGAATATATTGTTGTTGAAAGATGTTGTGCACAAGTGTTATGGATGAGGAATCAACCATTTGATTATGGATTTAACTTAAGTAAAATTCCAATATTCTATGACAACACAAGCGCAATTGCAATTACTAAAAATCCAGTTCAACACTCAAGGACCAATCACATAGATATAAGGTATCACTTCATTAGGGAACATGTAATGAATGGTATTGTTGAATTATATTTTGTCCCTAGTGAAAGACAACTTGCAGACATTTTTACCAAACAACTAGATGAATCTACAATAGATTGGTCTGTGATTTAGGAATGCTTAACGATGTTTAATCTTTTAAATGTTTGATAAGTTATTTCTTTATGTCTTTTTTATTTGTAGCCATTGATTATGTTAATGTGTTGATTTTTCCATAATCTATTGATAAACATTCTATGCAATAATGGATATTTTCAGCTATCGACAGATAAATATATTAATTGATGATATGTTTGTTTATCGATGGATAGTGTTACCTGTCGATGGATAAATTTCTTATCAATCGATGACATGGAAGTCTTAGGGTCCATGTCATCAATCGACCTGTAACAAATCTAGTTGTTTATTACTACTTTTATTAGTTAACTCATACATACAACCATGTATGTATAACAGTCGATTGACCAAATTAGTAATTATTTCATTTACTTTTTATCTAAAGGTCGATTAAGTTTTATTTTGAGAAAGAAATCGATTGAGAAATCAATTACTCTTCAAAATTATAAATAGTGAGATTACAATTTCTTTTAATTCTAACATGCTTTTTCTAACTGACTCTCTCTCTCTCTTTCTTTACGAACTCAATCCCTAATTCTATCTGTGATTAATCTCTCTCTCCTTCTTTTTCAACTTTCTTTGTGACTACTAACACTTAGACGTAAGCAATGGCTTCTTCATCATCATCCAAAAAGATGTCAATGGCAGGATTTTACTGGGAATTGAATAATTTTGTTGCCTGAACGACTGTTAAAAAAGCACCAAAGGAATTCCATCCCTTAAAGAAGTTTCTTGAAAGTTGCAAAGTAAAGAAAGCATTGAAAGAATCACCAAAGTTAGTATTAAATTTGGTGGAGGAATTCTAGACCACTGCTGTGGTTGCAGATGGCTACTCAAACATCACATTCACCTGTAAAGGAAAAGAGTATATTCTAACCACTGTAGTTTTAAATGAATTTTTGGATTTACCTATTAATAACTCTGAAAATGCACCCACTGACACTGAAATAAGAAGCATGCTTAAGTTCATTAACTATGTTAATCCTGAAATTAACCAAGAAAATGTTGTTAAAAAGCACCTTAGAAGAGAATGGTCGTATTTCTTTGATGCTATTATAAAATGCTTTAGTGGCAAAATTAGCAATTTTGATGCCATCATTACTAGAATGCAACAGATAGCATACATCATTTTGTTTGATAAATTTTGTAATCTGTCATCCATAGTATTAAATGAAATTGCTGCTAAGTTGGGTAATAAGGCTAATAGATCAAATCATATCTACTATGCAAGATTTATTATGCTTATTATTAATCACTTTGTCAAATATATTGAGATTACCAGGGAGATAGAAACTCTAGATTGTTGGACACAAAACAAAAGAGTATTCAAAGATTTGGTAAGAATCAACCTCCATGATGGTGTGGAGTTAATCTATCCAAACTTTGTGCATGTATACATTTCTACTTTATCTACTTTTTCTCAACCCTAATCTTTTTTGCTTTCTGTGGCTATGAAGGGTGTTAGTGAAGGAATTTATGCACCAGCGGAAGCATTGAATAACATTTATTTGCATATATTCCTATGTATACATACATATAGATACAAAAACTATTTTATAAATTGAAGAATACCTCGATTGCTTTCCGGCAACAGCTAGAGAAGATCTTGTTCTTCAATCTTTGCAATCACCCCTCAAGTGTGGAGTGCTATAAAGATATCCACAAAGAATCAAACTAAAAGATGAAGAAGAAGGCTAGAGAGGAAATTAGGGTTGCCTCCCTTTTAAAATATTTCTCACAAATATTAGGATTGAAGTATTAGGGTTTATCATCTTATATTTATAGGCAAATATCTCAGTTGAGATATTTTCTATAAATATCTTATTATTAATTCCCTTTTTAATTAATTAATCTTATTAATTAATTAGTTAATGATTAAAACTATTTTAATCATTAATTCCTTTTTCTAAACTCTTTTAGAAAATTATTCTCTCTTTATATTTAATTACTTTAATTAAATATTTAATTAATAATATTAAGATCTTATCTTAAATAATTTATAATCAATTAAATCTCATTTAATTAATTTATAAAATTTGCTAAGTAATTATTTATTTCATAAATAAATAATGACTAGCTATTATTAATTATTCCTTCATCTATAATTTAATCTCTTTTATGGTGTGACTCTTTAGGTTCAATATTAAGCCGGTAGTAGAAATAAATAATAATAAACATTTTATTTATTATTTATATGAATTCTATTAATTCATTAAATATAATTAATCTGATTAATTATATTTATTTTACATCGTGAGTGATGCTTCTCAACATATCGCGACTATCCAGATAATACGAAATCATTGCTTAGAATACTTAGAACCTGTCAGTAATTAGTTACCGTACAATTAATTCCTTCTACCATTCAATATCCCGATTAAATACAAGGCATGGAACTCGTGTCAAGCCTATCTAATTTAATCATATCATTTCTTATTCATAATGCAAAGTTCCTTTTAATGCAAATTATAAACTCTTTCTAATTTCATTCACTCTGGCCAGAGATTCCTGAACTTGCATATCTAAGAATAACATAAGATATTCACTTCCTTTACTGGAAGGGGCAAATCCTTTATTGATCCGTTAACTATCTCCATACACAAATCACTATGCCCAGAATGGACCTAATGAATGTCCTAGAGACTAAGGACTAAACCAAAGCATAAATCATTGTGTACGAGATTACTCTAACGATCTCAAGTCTAAGGATACTTGTACAACTATTTACTTAATAAACAGCTATCGACACGTAAGTAAACTCCATTAGTTGTTCTACTTATCGAGTCATGTTCAGTGAACTTATTCCTTAATAAGCACCTACATACTAGCTATAGTGTCACCACACAAATGTCTATGAGAACAGACATCCTCCTAAGAGAGCTACCATAGTATGTATTAATCTTTACGGATTTACCAATTTCCAATTAGTTATCCTATGATCAGGAACTGTTTAAGTCTAAAGCTATTATCTTCAAGATCTCATTATTACAATCTCATTATAATTCTAGAAGCTTTGCTCTAAACTATGGAACATCTTATTTAATACACTTCAAATAGATTAAGCCCGTAACATAACAAATAAATATTTTATTATTATCAAATGAAATTAAATAAGAGTAGCAGAAAGTTTTTCCTAACTCATCATACATGATTGGTTTTAGGTCAAACATTTTCAGTTAGCAATGATCCCAACCCTCCTACCCAAGCAACAAAACCAATTTCTAAGCCCCAGTCTAAAAATCCAGCGTCAACAGGTTCCTAAAAACATGTTGTTCTAAAATCAAAGGAATGAAAAATACCTATTATGGCTAATAGATTAGATGAGGATGTTTCTGGTGAGGGAAATGAGGACAATCAGAGAACCCAGAAGGATAAGGAGAGTGAGGGTGTGCAAACCCAGCCTAGCCACTCCACAGCCTCTCAAAAAACGGTGGCAGTTGAAAAGGAAAATACCATAGCTCTGTTGGCATCCTCTCAAAAGGGTGTCAATATTGAAAAGAGCCCTCAACCAGGGGAATTGATCAAGGGTGGGGACACTCAGGCCAAAACCCCCAAATCTTATGAAAGAAAGAAGAAAAGAACCAAGGTTACACATAGGGAAGCACACACTACAAATCCACATGCAACTATAGTGGAGCTTCAGTTTCTTCTTTTGATGAATCTCCAATAAATGTTGAGATACAACCCCATTCTTTATCTATCCCAACTCCTCAATCACTATCCCTTTAAATTTCTTCAGATAATGTCTTGATAGACAATCAAGCATTTTTAAATTCTCTTTCTTTGTTTTTCAAGGAGAAACCAACACTCTTTTCTGATTCTCCTTCACAAGAAATTCAGGATTCTAGTTATTTTTGACAAACTCTCAATTCACTTCTACTTCAACTATTTCTACACCATCAATTGATGTTTCTTCATCAATTGATATTCAGTCATCGACTGATAAGTCATCGATCGATACTCAACATCAATCGATGGGTATGACTCAATTGATGGATATCCCAAACACATCATCAACTGCCATTCTTGGAACATCAATTGATAATCAATCAATTGATGTTCCTCAAACTCTTTTAGGAATGAGTGAGATGAGGGAGTTGCAGGATTGCAGCCTGACAAAAGGAGAGGGAGTGAGTGAGGTTATTCCTATTTCTTCTAGGAATGTAAGTGAAACACTTGAGGGCCCTACCTTAGAAGGTGCAAACACTTAGAGTGAGGGAGATGTGAGATTCCAGGGTGAGACCCTGATGCAAAATAGAGAGATGAGTGAGAGTGACAGGAAAATTCTACTATATGCCCAAGAATTGGAGATGGAGCTGATGTCAGAAGTGAAGGAGTGCAGGAGATATGTGGAGTCCCTAATACAAATGAAACAAGTGGGAGTGGTGTTAACATGGATGATGAGCCAATAAAGAATGTTGTTGAAGATGTGGATGCTGGTGACTTGGATCCAAGCAATTTTTTCCATCCTGATCCAAGATACTAAGAATTGGCTAACTCAACCAATAGAGATGCAGATACTAGGTTTGGAGCATACATAACAGAGAACAAGGAACATCAAGGAGATTTTAGTCAATACAACAGACACTTGTTATATATTTCCTGGAGATATTGATAATGACTCTGACGAAGAACCATGGATGAGCACAATTGATGGATCCCTTAGTGATGCTGAAACTGAGATTCTCTTTCAATATAAAAGGGCAATGATGGAGGTGAACTTTGCAGACCCAATTCGCAGTAGAGTTGCCACCTATTTTATAGACCAACTGAAAATTCACAAATTGACAGTCACTGGAGAAAAAAGGGAATTGAAGATCATTAAAGGTTCTATCACATCAAATAAGGATGTTTTGGAGAGAAGGCTAAAAAAGTACCTCATGGTATAATACATCAAATCAAAGATAAGCTATTTAAGGAAGCCAAAAGTTTTGACAGTTTGGAAAAGAGTGTGTCATTCCTGGAAACCAAAATGGATCAAATCATTCAAGGGCAAGCAACTCATGCTGCCATTCTATAAAAATTCTTACACAAGATGCCTCCACCTCCTTCACTTGATGCTAACAAAAAGTGGGAGAATGAAAAGAAGGACAAAGATGGCAATGGTGGTGATAATGGTAATGAAGCAGCTGGAAGTAGCAGAAATGCAATTAAAGCTGGAAGTAGCAAGGTTGGCAAAAGTGGTACAAGTGGCAGTGACAAAGGTCAATCTTCAAAATCAACCAAGTCAACCACTGATGATATGGAGAAGAAAAGAAAAGATGTTACGCAACCTGCAGATGAGCTAGAACCAATGAGGATTGCAGGAGAAAGAGAAATCTAAGAGCTCATTGAAAATGAAAGGAAGAAATTTGAGAAATTAAAGAGAAATACTGAATTGGTGACCAAGGCTACAGAAACAGAAAATCTAGAAGAATTCATTGCTCAAGTCAGAATAGTGAATGAAGGTGCTATGGAGGCTGCCAAGGAAGACAATCTAAATACAAATTTTTTTTAAAAAAAATAAGAAATTTTGGAAGATAAGATAAATGGTAAGGCCATTATGGTAGAAGAAGAAAACAAGAAGAAGGGTGGTTCTACAGGAGGAAAATTAATGCAAGGAGCCATTGTTTCAGGACTTACAGATGCTGCTATGAGAGAAAAGGAGAATGAAGATGTAGCAAAGCAGATTGAAATAGAATGGAACATGGAGGACTCAATTGTAGACCAACCTGTAAAACCAAGAAGAAAAATAGCAATGGACAAGAAGAAGAAAGTAAATGAACCTCAAACTGTAGTTCAGGAGATTGTTGCTCATGAATATCAATTGGATGCTCAAGGAGAAAATCAGAAAGAAATAGTCATTGAAGGGTATAGGATAGAAGGGATACCAGTCATTAGTGGAAAATGACTAATTGTAGTCAAAACTTTTCTTGCAACCTCAAAACATGAAGAATCAATGAGATTGGAATATGAAAATGGTTCTAAGGCCACTCACTCAATGAAGGTGATCATGAAGCAGGGCTACAATACATTGAAGACAATTCTACCTCTACTCAACAGAAGATACAAACTCAACATCATAATAGCTCATGAAATCCAACACTAAATAACCAAACTAAGGAGAGCAAAAGCTAAAGCTGAACCAGATTCACCCCTCAGGATGTGAGAGTTTCAAGTGAAGAAAGTGGTTTTGGAGCCAAAATATGCAATGATCTTTACAGATGTGGAAGGAAACACTAAGTACTTTGACATCTGTAAATATTTGGAAAAAATCACAGATCAAGAAATTATATATCTTATGAGACAACTTGGAGAAACTGATAGAGATGAAGCTATTCTAAGAGGATCCTTCTTGAGGCAGCTAAAGGAGAATGCTGAAAAGGGGAAGAAGAAGAAGTGATTAAAGATTTATGAGTGGAAGACTTGAAGCAGACTACAGATATTTACATGATTCATCAACTGTTACTTATAAATTTTAAGAGCTTTAAATTTCAGGATTCTAATCAAGTTAATTACATTCTTTAGAATTTTATTATCATCAAGTAAATTTATGCCTGTTGTTCTCACTGACATAAATATGGGGAGATTGTTAGGAATTATGTAGTCTTGATGATTAACTTAATCCTAGAATCATAGAAAGTAATTTGTAACTGATCGATTGATATATGTTATAAATATCAATTGACTAGGGAACCATTTTATCAGTTGAAATATTTATGTTAATCAACTGATAATTTTGATGTTTCTTGTTAACCCTGTTTCACAAGTAGAAGGGGGGGTTGAACACTTGTGTGATCTTTTCGCCTTAGTTTCAATCAATTATAGAAGAATCAAATTTGAACTATTTTAACAAAGATCAAAACTCAGAGAATAAAAATATTAGTGTTTGTATTAAAGAATATTGAATACAAACTCTCCTAGGGTGTACACAAACCCTAGCAGCTTCTCTGTATTTTCACAACAACTCTCACTATCTCTATGCTCTCACACGTTCAACAATAATATTAGGTTACATAGAATGTTTATATAGAGAGTTTCCTATTAACGAATAACAGAAAATCAAATTACAATAGGAATAGAATTCCTAATTATTAGTTGACAATTTCCTTCTAAAATTCTCTTTCTTTTCCATAGCATATCTGCAATATAATTGTCTTTATCTTCGAAGACTTTCCATTACTGTGATCACCTTCCAAATTCAGCTTCAGTTCTATAGACTCTGAAAAACTTCAGACTCTGATGATCTTCAGTATCTGATAGACTATAGACTCTGATAGTCTATAGACCCCGATAACTTCCAGACTCCGATTGATATCCAGACTCTGGATTTATTTCTCTTAAAAATCTTCTAAGTATAAATGATATCTAATAATGAATGTTGACGAACTAGATTCCGATTATATAAAAGTTCAGAGACTAGAAAGACTTGTTATAGATAAACTATGCTAGACTCTGTTCTAGTATTTTGTACATCATCAAATGAATATATTCCTAACAATTTCCCTCTATTTATGCTTTATAAAATGTAAGCATAAATCAAGGTTTGATGATGTCACAACTAAATAATGAAACAATTAATCTAGAACAGTATAAAAATTTATAAGGAACAAATAATTACTTATCAATTTATTTTCTCAAAAGTTGTGTTGTTTCTCAAAAATGGCTTCATCATATTCTCCTCGACAATAGCTAGAGCTTCACCAACAAACTTCTTCAATTTGATCATCTCTTTATTGTCACATTTGATTTGATAGTAAGTTGTTCTTAGATCATTTACACTACATTCTTGTTCTTTTATATCTTTAAGCATCAAAACAAATAACATTCCCTTCCATAGGTTGAAACCCAAAGTAGTGACCCACACCTTCTTGAAATTTAATCTCTTTTATTTTCAGAGGCATGTCTTAATCCTTCCCTTCAGTATCAACATATTTCAGAGAAAACTTTCCCATCTGCTTATTTGCCTGTCTGTGCAGAGTTATCTTTCTATCAATCTCTATAAACCATTTATTGGTTACTTCTCTCTTATTTTTATTCACTTCAGCTACAAGTGATAGAAGAAATCTGATATATTGCAACTCCTCAGCCTATTTAAAGAATATGAAATTTTGCTAACTAATCCACCTTACAGTTCCTCCATTTAAAAAATATACCAGCATTTCAGTTTTCACCTTTTCAGTTCCAACCTATCCTCCTAGCAACCTTCTTTCAAAAACATTGTAGACAATTTGAGCAGACACCACTTTGTTCAAGTGTTTTTTAGTGATCTTTTCAAACTGACTATCTGTAAGAGACTGTGGATCAACAACTAGAGTTGTAGTCTTGTCAATGTCAGATGTTGAAAGGCCACCAAGCCCTTTGGTTCTCCTAGCCCTTAATTGAGTATTTGATTGGCTACAATTCCAATAGCTTGGCTCCTTCACTTCCTTCTTCTCATCAGAGTTTGTACTCTATTTTTTCTTTTTAGAGACTGGCTTAGACCCTGATTTCCATGTCTAGTCCCTGACTGGTGTGTCTGAGATTGTGTTTTAACAAACAGTCCATACTTCTTTTATTGCACACCACCAGGACCCCTAGGATCATGATAACTATTACCAGCTTCATCATCATCATCATCATTTCTCCTCCTTTTAACTCCCCTTGACTTGTCATCCTTGTCTTTTATTACACAGCACCAGGACCCCTTACTAGCTTCATCATCATCACTATCTCTCCTCCTTTTAACTCCCATTGACTTGTCATCCTTGCAAGCATCATCCTTATTACTCCTTAAACTCCCAACTTCCTTCTTCTCCTCCTTTTTGACATCATCACCACCGGTGACAGCCAAAAGAATTTATTCCAACACTGAGGAGATGTTGGCCTAAGCATCAATCATAGAATCAACCTTAGCAGTAAGAGAATTGATATCATTTTGAAGAGTAGTTTGTTTTGCCATGAAATTAGCCAAGGAATCCTTGACTGCAGCATCCTTGGAGAGTTGAAGAGAGTGCAAAGATTCAAACCGTGTCTTTAACAAAGATTTGGCATTGTTAATACTGATCAATTTTGTGTTGATATGAGAGATATTAGTGACCATATCAGTCAATTGATCAGCTACATTTTCCCTAGCTGCCATTTTATCAGCTGCTATAGCCTCACTTTCTTGAATGATAGAAATATTCAGTTCCTCATCAGGATAATGACTATGCTCTTGAAGAAAAGACTTCTTTTGAAAAGCTTTAAGTCTTTTAGACAGATTAATAGTCAAAATTCTCTTAAAAGTATCAAAATTAGTGAAACCCTTAGCTTGTGTTGTCTCCCATTATTGAGGAAACACATGATGAAAATAGGTGAAAGATGGATTCATCTCCCCTTCATCTTCAGAGACTGAATCATCAAGAGCATCAATAGGCTCAACCTTTGTAACAGGAGTTGTAGACTCTAGTGGTGGAGTAGACTCTAAAACTACAAAAGGGACTACAGACCCTGACTCCTCCTTAGAGTAATCAGACTCTGTAGACTCTGGAAGCCTAGCTTGGATAGGCATGATAAGAATTGGTTCTCCTGACTTCAATCTTGTAGTCTCAGATTTAATATGTGGTGTATCCATCAAAGCTTCCATAACTCTATTTGCTCTCATTGCTAGATAATCCACTAAATGAATTTGTGGTCTCTATGTGAATGATTTCTGAGCAGCTAGAGCTTCATCCTTCTTGCCAATCTGCAAGATGAGTAGAAATGAATTTTCATCCATCCCCTGCCTCAACTCATTGGACCAACTTTGAGGAAATTCTTGATCCCAATAAGTAAATCTAGGTTCAGGATACCCTATTCTCTCATTCTCACAGTGGGATTGGGCACCCACTTTCTCATTCTCACTCTGGCTCTCTACACCCTTAACTACCTCTCCTTTTGCCTGAACCAGTGCCAGCCTCTCATTTTTATTTTTTTTACTCATTTGGGAGGGTGCACTCAATGATCCTACAGAAGAGGGTGAGAGAGAAGTAATAGATGCTTCAATACCTAAACCACCTTGATGGAAGGAAACACCTTCAAATGTCCGAAGGTTAGGGGTTTCTACCAAGGGGTCAGCAGCAACAGACTCTGAACCCTTGTTAGATTCTTCTTCCTTTCCAGAGTCTGTTGGCTCCAATATTCCAGTCTCAGGGTCTTCTCTAGACTCTGTCTGCTTCAGTATGACTTCATTAGAGGTCAAAATCTGAGTGTCACCATCTTTGATTGTTAATGCATGAGACTCCCCCTCGAAGTGGATAGACTCTGATGGAATAGATTATGGAATTTCTTCATGAGCATCCATCAGAGTCTGTCCTCCCATATCGTTGGGTTCTCATCATCAATTTGGTGAGTTGGCAAAGAGGTCCTCTCAGCATGCTCCCCTGCCCCACTATCACCCAACCTCTGACTAGGTGGTTCTTGTATGGGTGAGATAGACTGAGCACCTTTTCCACTAGTCACCACTGGTGCACTAGTCCCATCTTCCAACTTCCTTCCATCACCTTCATCTTCTTATTGTTCTTCAATAATAAATGCATCCAAATTATGATGAAAGGCCCTTGTATGTATTGCATTGATTGCCTGGGCATCTGTGAGATTGAAGAGTTTCTGCAGTTCCCTTCTCACTTTTTGAAAGTATATGCCCTTGAATTGATCCAATCTACTCTGATAAGTTAGTTAGATGTATTTATTGGCAATTGTACCTATATTATGGACAAGATACTCAACCACCTGTCTTTACAGAGGTTAGAAATGAGAAATCCATTGAATGGATGTCCTGTAGGTAATTCCATTATCCCAAATTGCTTCATAATCAAAGACTGGTTACTCAATCTCAGTCTCTAACTCAGCAACAGACTTTGATGGTCTCCATTTGAGGGCTTTTATCTTCTAGTCTTTCTTCATTTTTGGTTTTTTAGAGTTTGGCACACCAAGTGCTTTGGGAACTTCAATTGTCCCGCCTTCTATGAGCCCAACTTCTTGATTTTGAAGTGAAGAATTTAAAAGGTAACTGTATAGATTGGTGACTACATCCTATGCAAACATTTGTAGCTCCATCTCCATTCTCTTTCTTAGGGCTTCATAGGTTGTAAGAAGATCCAAGACTTGAGATTGAGTCTGATATTGCTCTGGATCTTCAACTGGTTCCACCAAAGGATATAAGAATAACAGTACCTCATCATTGGGAGTAATGATTTGATCAATGAGACATGAGGCTGGATCCAATGGCATTCCTTCCCAAAATGTTTCATGATCAGAGTCTAAAGGCAGTCTAGACTTTGACTCAACATTAGACACTTGTTCAGGAACTTTTTGTTGTTCAGAGTCTTGCTCTGCAGGAGCCTTGGGAGCATCTGTTTCCTGCAAAATAAGGTTAGTAGCAAGTACAAACTTCTTGTGTGTGTTTGATTCAAAAGTCTCCCTTAACCTCTTATACTTTTTAGCAAAAGATTTCTGAGGAGACTCTAGTTGAGAATCCTGAGGTGTATCCCTAGGTTTTTCAGAGACTGTAGTCTGGCTCTGCAGGAGCCTTGGGAGCATCTGTTTCCTGCAAAATAAGGTTAGTAGCAAGTACAAACTTGTTGTGTGTGTTTGATTCAAAAGCCTCCCTTAACCTCTTATACTTTTTAGCAAAAGATTTCTGAGAAGACTCTAGTTGAGAATCCTGAAGTGTATCCCTAGGTTTTTCAGAGACTATAACCTTTGGAGAGTCTACAGTCTTGGCTTGAGGGTTACAATCCAGTGTATCATGACCCTCTTTTACCAAAGATAGTCCTTCAACAACTTATTTCTCTAGAGGGCTGAGCTCCTCATCACTTTGCTCATCTAGAAGCCTGGTTTTTACCAATCTCCTCTTTTTTACAATTGGTGCCTTTTGAGAGACACTAGAGGTTGGTTTCCTAGTTTTAGGTTTTTGAGATTGTTTGGTGGAAGGAGATTTGGCTACTTGGGTAGGTGCAGGGGGACTCTTCATAATTTGTTCCTACACTATTTCACCACCAAAGAAAGAATAATTATAGACATAAGATTTGTAGTTAGATAGTCATACTTTCATTACCTGTGGATACACCATGGCAGGCAGGTTGGTTCCCTTCTTCTCATCAATTCTCTTGATGTCAAAGAAAATTCTTATTTTTCCTTGTATTCCTGCACACAACAATCATCTGCATGCTTGGCAGACATGTTACAAACAAAGTGGTTCAAAAGAAGCATTAAAAATATATGATAGTAGACTTTCTTTCTTCCCTCTTGTACGTTGCTCAATTTAGCTCCCATTTGAGTGAGCAACATATCACCAATGTTGATCACTTTATCAAATAAGAAACTGTGACCAATTTGATAAGTAATAAAAGTAATAGCATCAAAACCAATACATTTACCAGTAAAACACTTAGCAATTTGATCAAAAAAGAAGGACCATTCCTTCCTTAAATAAGGCTTAGTTAACTTACTCATATTATCAGTTCTAGCAGAGTAACCTAGTGTTTTAAGCATGTCTTTGATATTAGAATCATCAATAATATTATCAATTGGTTCTGTAATAGATAACTTAAACACTGAGTTAAGCACATCAGAGGTAGTGGAGCTAAATGTGAACATAATTTTACCTGGTTGATCCTGAAAAGGATTAACTACCTTGGCCGAACTCCATGCTTGAGAGACAACATCCATGTGAATGACATGTGATGCCTTGAGAATGTAGATGAGCTCAGATTGCTCCAAGAAATCCATTATTGGATAATAGTCAGCATCTACACCCTTCTTGTCTCCTAGAGCTGCAACATGATTAGTAGTCATGAACTCAAAGTCCCCAAACTTGAAAGCAATGGCCTTGGGTCCCCTCATAATGGTAAAAATATCATCTATTTAAATAATTAAAGTGAAAGTAATGAAAGTTCTTGAGAAAACTGGTTAGGGTTCTTGAAAAGCTCTGTGAGTATTTTTGCCTTAGAAAATAATTACAATAAACAAGTGAGTAAATTGTATATAAGAATTATATTTTGTTCGAAGTGCATACAATACACATGAGTCTATATCTTGTAACCAGTAAAAAGTAACTGTTACCGCCTATTTCCAGTCATTTGAACGGTTTAAAAGTAATCATAGTCTGCAGGTGCGAATTTTAACCATTTCAGAGTCAAGATATCTAATCCATCAGAGTCTATAGTCTCTCAGAGTCTATAGACCCGTCAGAGTCTAGAATTTAGACTCTGTCAAGATAAAATACCTAGAAATTTTGCAATAACAAATTATAGTTTGATAAATCAGGGACTATAATTAAAGTACATACCTTCCTTCTTGCAATGATTGATCACTTACATATTTAACATAATTCACCTACCAGTCTAAGGAAGGTAGACTCATCAAGCGGTTTTATTAAAATGTCTGCAATCTGTCTGTCAGTTGGAACAAAATGAAGTTCAACAATACCATTTTTAACATGTTCTCTAATAAAACGATACCTGGCATCAATATACTTTGTTCTGGAATGTTGGACTGGATTCTCTGCAATTTTAATAGCACTATCACAATACATAGGAATATTTGAAAATGTTAGTCCATAATCAAGTAACTGATTTCTCATCTATATAATTTGAGCATAACAACTTTCAACTGCTATGTATTCAACCTCAGTTGTTGAGGTTGATACAGTCTATTGTTTCTTGCTAAACCAAGAAATTAATCTGTTGCCAAGAAATTGGCATTGACCTGTTGTGCTTTTCCTGTCTACTTTCATCCTGCATAGTCAGAGTCTGAATAACAAATTAGTGAAAAATCCGACACTCTAGGATACCAAAGTCCAAGAGTTTATTCACCCTTGAGATATCTGAAAATCCTTTTCACAGCTATCAAATGTGATTCTCTAGGGTTAGTCTGAAATCTAGAACACATGCAAGTTGCAAACATTATATCTGGTCTACTAGTAGTTAAATATAACAATGATCCAATCATACATCTATAACTAGTGTTGTCAACTTTCTTACCCTTTGGGTCAGAGTCTAGCTTAGTGGCTATTGACATGGGAGTTTTGGCAGTTGCACAGTCTTGCATATCAAACTTCTTCAATAGTTCTTTCACATACTTTGATTGATTGATAAAAATTCCATCATTAGTTTGTTTGACTTAAAGTCCTAAAAAGAAGTTTAACTCTCCCATCATGCTCATATCATGATTTGACTGCATTAATTTACCAAACTTTTCACAGAGTTTTTTATTAGTAGAACCAAGTATAATATCATCAACATAAATTTGGACAAGCAAAATATCACCTTTATGTTTTCTAATAAAGAGAGTTTTGTCAATGGTACTTCTAATGAATCCATTTTCAAGAATTTTTTTGATAGAGTTTCATACCATGCTCTAGGTGCTTGCTTCAATCCATATAGGAAACTTTGGATTAATAAATCCTGGTGGTTGCTCCACATAGACTTCTTCTTCCAATTTTCCATTCAAGAAGGTACTTTTCACATCCATCTAATACACCTTGAATTTTAATGGGCTGCAAAATGCAAGAAACATTCTGATAGCTTCCAATCTTGCTACTGTTGCAAAAGTTTCATCATAGTCAATTCCTTCCTCCTGAGAGTATCCTTTAGCAACTAGCCTTTCTTTGTTTTTAATCACAGTTCCATTCTCATCAAGTTTGTTTCTGAACACCCATTTTGCACCAACAATTGATCTATTTCTGGGACTTGGTACAAGTTTCCACACTTTATTTTTCTCAAATTCATTCAATTCCTCTTGCATTGCAATAATCCAATTAGGGTCTTACAAAGCTTCCTCAATTTTCTTTAGTTCATTCTTTGAGAGAAAACAGTTATACATAAATTTATTTTGAGTGGCTATTCTAGTTTGTACACCACTCTCAGGATCACTAATTATCAAATCAAGAGTGTGATCCCTTGCCCATTTTCTAGCTGGTGGAAGATTGGTTCTTGAACTTGAAGCTCCCCCTAAATCATTGGAATTTCCTGTATGTGAGTGAAATTCAAATGAAGAGGCTCCCCCTGAATTACTTGACTCTGAAAAGGATTTAGAGTTTCCAGATCTAGACCCTGATTAGCTAGACTCTGAAAAACTTGATTCTGTCTGTCTAGACTCAGTCTAGGTAGACCCTGAACTATTAGATTTTGAGTTGATTGGAGTTGAATTTCCTGGCTCCCCCTCATAGTGTGCAGGTTCCTTTGTTGTTTCAAGAGTAGTTTGAGACTCTTCATCCTCATCATCTTCTTCTATCTCGGAACATTTAATATTTTCAAATTCCAGTGTTTTAGACTCTGACTCATCCTGCAATCCTGTAATCTTTTTGTCATCAAGTGCAACATAAATAGATTCCATAGCAAATCTGGTTCTGAGATTAAATACTCTGAATGCCTTTGTATTTGGTGCATATCCAAGGAAGATAGCTTCATCAGCCTTGACTTCAAATTTGCTTAGATTTTTAGGGTGTACTTTCAGTACAAAGCATTTGCATCCATATATATGAAAGTGTTTCACACTTGGCTTCCTGTTCTTTACCATTTCATAGGGAGTCTTTCCATACATATTAATCAATGTACATTTTTGAGTGAAACATGTTGTATTGACTACCTCAACCTAAAAATATATTGGGAGTTTAGACTCTAACAACATTGTCCAGGCAACTTCTATGAGTGTTCTATTCTTTCTCTCCACAACTCCATTTTATTGGGGTATTCCTGGTGCAGAAAATTGTTGAGTAATTCCCTTTGATGCACAATATTCCTCCATGATTGAATTTTTGAATTCAGTACCATTGTCACTCCTTAGAACTATATCTTCTTTGATTTTGTTTCCAGAAAAGTGATATGGTCGATTATGTGTTGTGGAGCTTCATCCTTTGAATACAGAAAGAAAACCCATGTGAATATTGTAAAATCATCTACAATGAGAAGAGTGTATTTTTTTATTAATTGACATCACATTTACTGGACTAAATAAATCAAAGTGTAATAGATAAAAGGGTTTAGAAAGGGTGTTTATTGTCTTACTCTTGAAAGATGTTTTCCTTTTCTTTCCAAGTTGACATGCTTCACAAAGTCCATCTTGTACAAAGTCAACATGTGGTAGTTCTGTCATAAGACTCTGTTTCACCAACTTGTTGAGTGTTTTGAAGTTGATGTGTGACAGTTTCTTGGGCCATTTCTAGCTTTCTTCAGTTGAGGCCTTGCTATATAGACATGTTACTTCATTATGAGTGCAATCCTGTAGGCTGGCTTCATATATGTTACCTTGTTTTTGCCCTTTGAAAACCAAAATGCATGTTTCTTTGTGAGTCACAAGACACTCTTTGTTGTCAAAGCCAGTATGGTAACCTTTATCTCCAAGTTGACTTATGCTGATTAAGTTGTGTTTCAAGCCATCAACTAGAGCTACTTCATCAATGATGACTGTAACGCCCCCAAATCCGGGGTCATGGATTTAAGTCGTCACGTCACCATCCAATCATTTAAAACCTACAATACTCAATAATCCAATGAAATCACATCATATACCCCTCTCTCTCAAACATATAAATTATAGCCTTAGAAACGATATACAAACGATATCATTAGTTATTACAAACCAAATGTACTTATCCAGGATATCACGCTATCAATGATAACTTCTACATGAAGTGACATTAATAATTAGATCAATAATGAAAACCTATCCAACTTACTTTTGTAGTGTAATATTGAATTGAACCATCTCTCAGGTGAATCTCCTAATTTCTTTCCTCGAAGTATGGAGCCAATCAAATACATTATCACTTTCTTTGAAAAATTTAATATAAAGCAATAGTGAGTGAAATAATGCTTAACAAATTATCCACCCAAGTATCTATGTGACTCCATCCAAGAATATGATAATCACTACTATGTCAACAGTATAACATAAGGTTACCCATATAGGGTAAGCATAACAAAGTATATTTCGATGATACATATAGTCGGAGTTTTCTGTCAAAAGTATTTATACTTAACATGAAGTTTAGAATAATATAATACAAACAATTAAGTTCAATATATAAAATAATATAGCACTAGTTGATGGATTGAAGTATAATTTACTAAGTATCAGTCAATTGTGTGATAATAGAAATGGTGTGTGGTTCTCAACTAGATAATGCATCATAGCCAATAAAGAATGTAGTGAAATTCTTTTAACCGGGGAAGGAGAGGAAATGTTTATATGGCTGATTTCAACTCTGTAAAGGTAGACTCTATGACATGTCTACTTAGCATGGCCAATACAGATGAAAGTTGGATTTCGTTAGAGGCATTCCACAGATGGAATTCACCAAAGATGGTTTGTGTGTTGACTGTCAAAAGGGAAAACAAAGAACATAATCATTTAAGTCCAAGTCAGAATCATCAATTGATAAGCCTTTGAAATTGTTACACATTGATTTATTTGGGCCAGTCAACATCATGTCAATTGCTAAAAAGAAATATGCCCTAGTAATTGTGGATTCATAAGATTCATATGGGTGTATTTTCTACACTCAAAGGATGAGGCAAGTAAATTCATCATCAATCATGTGAAAAATGTTGACAATGGAACTGAATGGAAGCTCAAGAAAATTAGGAGTGACAATGGTACTCAATTTAAGAATTCAACAATTAAGGAATTCTATGAAGAAAAAGGAATCACCCAGAATTTCTCTACTCCTAGAACTCCTCAACAAAATGGGGTAGTTGAAAGGAAAAACAAGACCTTAATTAAAGCTGCAAGAACTATGTTGGAAGAAGCCAAATAGCCCACATACTTTTGGGAAGAAGCAATCAACGCTGCCTGCTACATTCAGAATATTTCCATTGTTAATCAATTATAAAGCAAAACTCCATATCAATTGATGAATAAATACAAGAAGCCAACAGTAAATTTTATTCATGTGTTTGGATGAAAATGCTTTGTTCTAAGGAATCAAGGTAAAAATTTGGAAAAATTTGAAGCCAAAGCTGATGAAGCTATACTTGTTAGACATAGAATAACAACCAAAGCTTACAGAGCCTACAATCTTACTTGTTATGGAGTCTATGCATGTAGTCTTTGATAACAAGAAAATTCAAGGGTTGTTTGATGAAGAATACCATGACTCTTTGCACTTTAAAAATGAATCAACTGGTAATGGTGAAGAAAGTGATGATGATGTGGAAATTTCAAGAATTCAAGTACCCAGAAATTCTCCATCAATTGATGTCAATACACCAACAGATAATTTGTCAGTTGATAATCATCAATCGACTGATAATCATTCTTCTCAACAATCTTCAAGTAGAGTATCCATCTCAAAGGGGTGGTTTTCAAATAATCAATCACATCACAATGATCATAATCATAGTAATGATCATGAAACATCATCCTCAAGAACCAATTTGCCTCCACAAAAGAAATGGACCAAAAGCCATCCCTTTGAGTTGATCATTGGAGATGCAAATCATGGTGTCAAGACTAGAAGTGCAACTCAAAATGAATACTTATAGAGCAGCTTCATATCTCAAGAAGAACAAAAAAGGATTGAAGAAGCCTTAAATGATCCTGATTGGATAATAGCTATGAAAGAGGAGTTGAATCAGTTTAAAAGAAACAAGGTGTGGAAGCCGGTGCCCAAACTAAAGAACAAGTCTGTTATTGGTACAAAATGGGTATTCAGAAACAAAATGGATGAATCTGGTACTGTGATAAGAAACAAGGCAAGATTGGTGGCAAAAGGTTATTCACAAGAAGAAGGAATAGATTTTGATGAAACCTTTGCACCTGTTGCAAAATTGGAATCTATCAAAATCTTTCTAGTTTTATGCTGCCCATGAAAATTTTAAAGTCTACCAGATGGATGTGAAAAGTGCTTTTCTCAATGGAGAATTTGAAGAAGAAATATATTTCGAATAACCTCCTGGTTTTGTGGATCTTGTTCATCTTGATTTGTATACTATCTTCTTAAGGCACTAAATGGTTTGAAACAAACACCTAGAGCCTAGTATGACACACTTTTTAAATTCTTAATTGAGAATCACTTCACAAGAGGTATTGTTGATAAAATTCTCTTTCATAGGAATGTTAATGGCTCTATTATTCCTGTTCAAATTTATGTAGATGACATTATTTTTAGCTCAACTGATGAGAAACTTTGTCAAAAGTTTGCTAAGTTGATGTAGAGTAAATATGAAATGAGCATGATGGGACAACTTATCTATTTTCCTGGTTTGCAAGTCAAACAAGTTAAAGATGATATTTTCATAAATCAAACCAAATATATTTATGACTTATTAAGGAAAATTGATTTAAATGAATGTTCTTCTGCAAAAACTCTCATGGCCACTGACCCTAAACTTGAATTGAATACTAAGAAAGCTAAAGTGGACATTTCAAGTTATAGAGGCATGGTTAAATCATTACTTTATTTAACTGCAAGTAGGCCATACATAATGTTTGCTACATGTCTTTGTGCTAGGTTTCAGGATGATCCTAGAGAGTCTTATTTGATTGCTATAAAATGAATATTCACATATCTCAAAGGAATACCAAATCTTGGTGTTTGGTATCCTAGAGACTCTGGATTTGATCTAATTGGTTATTCAGATGCAGACTATGCAGGTTGTAGAATTGACAGAAAAAGCACTAAAGGCACCTATCAATTTCTAGGAAACATGCCTGTATCATGGTTTAGCAAAAAACAAAATTCAGTGTCTACATCCACAACAAGGCTGAATATATTGTTGTTGAAAGATGTTGTGCACAAGTGTTATGGATGAGGAATCAACCATTTGATTATGGATTTAACTTAAGTAAAATTCCAATATTCTATGACAACACAAGTGCAATTGCAATTACTAAAAATCCAGTTCAACACTCAAGGACCAATCACATAGATATAAGGTATCACTTCATTAGGGAACATGTAATGAATGGTATTGTTGAATTATATTTTGTCCCTAGTGAA
This sequence comes from Oenanthe sinensis, assembly GCA_028671895.1. NCBI lineage: Eukaryota > Viridiplantae > Streptophyta > Magnoliopsida > Apiales > Apiaceae > Oenanthe > Oenanthe sinensis. Next base: position 29,448,479 of record CM053806.1, read on the forward strand.
AGACAACTTGCAGACATTTTTACCAAACAACTAGATGAATCTACAATAGATTGGTCTGTGATTTAGGAATGCTTAACGATGTTTAATCTTTTAAATGTTTGATAAGTTATTTCTTTATGTCATTTTTATTTGTAGCCATTGATTATGTTAATGTGTTGATTTTTCCATAATCTATTGATAAACATTCTATGCATCAATGGATATTTTCAGCTATCGACAGATAAATATATTAATTGATGATATGTTTGTTTATCGATGGATAGTGTTACCTGTCGATGGATAAATTTCTTATCAATCGATGACATGGAAGTCTTAGGGTCCATGTCATCAATCGACCTGTAACAAATCTAGTTGTTTATTACTACTTTTATTAGTTAACTCATACATACAACCATGTATGTATAACAGTCGATTGACCAAATTAGTAATTATTTCATTTACTTTTTATCAAAAGGTCGATTAAGTTTTATTTTGAGAAAGAAATCGATTGAGAAATCAATTACTCTTCAAAATTATAAATAGTGAGATTACAATTTCTTTTAATTCTAACATGCTTTTTCTAACTGACTCTCTCTCTCTCTCTCTTTCTTTACGAACTCAATCCCTAATTCTATCTGTGATTAATCTCTCTCTCCTTCTTTTTCAACTTTCTTTGTGACTACTAACACTTAGACGTAAGCAATGGCCTCTTCATCATCATCCAAAAAGATGTCAATGGCAGGATTTTACTGGGAATTGAATAATTTTGTTGCCTGAACGACTGTTAAAAAAGCACCAAAGGAATTCCATCCCTTAAAGAAGTTTCTTGAAAGTTGCAAAGTAAAGAAAGCATTGAAAGAATCACCAAAGCTAGTATTAAATTTGGTGGAGGAATTCTAGACCACTGCTGTGGTTGCAGATGGCTACTCAAACATCACATTCACCTGTAAAGGAAAAGAGTATATTCTAACCACTGTAGTTTTAAATGAATTTTTGGATTTACCTATTAATAACTCTGAAAATGCACCCACTGACACTGAAATAAGAAGCATGCTTAAGTTCATTAACTATGTTAATCCTGAAATTAACCAAGAAAATGTTGTTAAAAAGCACCTTAGAAGAGAATGGTCGTATTTCTTTGATGCTATTATAAAATGCTTTAGTGGCAAAATTAGCAATTTTGATGCCATCATTACTAGAATGCAACAGATAGCATACATCATTTTGTTTGATAAATTTTGTAATCTGTCATCCATAGTATTAAATGAAATTGCTGCTAAGTTGGGTAATAAGGCTAATAGATCAAATCATATCTACTATGCAAGATTTATTATGCTTATTATTAATCACTTTGTCAAATATATTGAGATTACCAGGGAGATAGAAACTCTAGATTGTTGGACACAAAACAAAAGAGTATTCAAAGATTTGGTAAGAATCAACCTCCATGATGGTGTGGAGTTAATCTATCCAAACTTTGTGCATGTATACATTTCTACTTTATTTACTTTTTCTCAACCCTAATCTTTTTTGCTTTCTGTGGCTATGAAGGGTGTTAGTGAAGGAATTTATGCACCAGCGGAAGCATTGAATAACATTTATTTGCATATATTCCTATGTATACATACATATAAATACAAAAACTATTTTATAAATTGAAGAATACCTCGATTGCTTTCCGGCAACAGCTAGAGAAGATCTTGTTCTTCAATCTTTGCAATCACCCCTCAAGTGTGGAGTGCTCTAAAGATATCCACAAAGAATCAAACTAAAAGATGAAGGAGAAGGCTAGAGAGGAAATTAGGGTTGCCTCCCTTTTAAAATATTTCTCACAAATATTAGGGTTGAAGTATTAGGGTTTATCATCTTATATTTATAGGCAAATATCTCAGTTGAGATATTTTCTATAAATATCTTATTATTAATTCCCTTTTTAATTAATTAATCTTATTAATTAATTAGTTAATGATTAAAACTATTTTAATCATTAATTCCTTTTTCTAAACTCTTTTAGAAAATTATTCTCTCTTTATATTTAATTACTTTAATTAAATATTTAATTAATAATATTAAGATCTTATCTTAAATAATTTATAATCAATTAAATCTCATTTAATTAATTTATAAAATTTGCTAAGTAATTATTTATTTCATAAATAAATAATGACTAGCTATTATTAATTATTCCTTCATCTATAATTTAATCTCTTTTATGGTGTGACTCTTTAGGTTCAATATTAAGCCGGTAGTAGAAATAAATAATAATAAACATTTTATTTATTATTTATATGAATTCTATTAATTCATTAAATATAATTAATCTGATTAATTATATTTATTTTACATCGTGAGTGATGCTTCTCAACATATCGCGACTATCCAGATAATACGAAATCATTGCTTAGAATACCTAGAACCTGTCAGTAATTAGTTACCGTACAATTAATTCCTTCTACCATTCAATATCCCGATTAAATACAAGGCATGGAACTCGTGTCAAGCCTATCTAATTTAATCATATCATTTCTTATTCATAATGCAAAGTTCCTTTTAATGCAAATTATAAACTCTTTCTAATTTCATTCACTCTGGCCAGAGATTCCTGAACTTGCATATCTAAGAATAACATAAGATATTCACTTCCTTTACTGGAAGGGGCAAATCCTTTATTGATCCGTTAACTATCTCCATACACAAATCACTATGCCCAGAATGGACCTAATGAATGTCCTAGAGACTAAGGACTAAACCAAAGCATAAATCATTGTGTACGAGATTACTCTAACGATCTCAAGTCTAAGGATACTTGTACAACTATTTACTTAATAAACAGTTATCGACACGTAAGTAAACTCCATTAGTTGTTCTACTTATCGAGTCATGTTCAGTGAACTTATTCCTTAATAAGCACCTACATACTAGCTATAGTGTCACCACACAAATGTCTATGAGAACAGACATCCTCCTAAGAGAGCTACCATAGTATGTATTAATCTTTACGGATTTACCAATTTCCAATTAGTTATCCTATGATCAGGAACTGTTTAAGTCTAAAGCTATTATCTTCAAGATCTCATTATTACAATCTCATTATAATTCTAGAAGCTTTGCTCTAAACTATGGAACATCTTATTTAATACACTTCAAATAGATTAAGCCCGTAACATAACAAATAAATATTTTATTATTATCAAATGAAATTAAATAAGAGTAGCAGAAAGTTTTTCCTAACTCATCATACATGATTGGTTTTAGGTCAAACATTTTCAGTTAGCAATGATCCCAACCCTCCTACCCAAGCAACAAAACCAATTTCTAAGCCCCAGTCTAAAAATCCAGCGTCAACAGGTTCCTAAAAACATGTTGTTCTAAAATCAAAGGAATGAAAAATACCTATTATGGCTAATAGATTAGATGAGGATGTTTCTGGTGAGGGAAATGGGGACAATCAGAGAACCCAGAAGGATAAGGAGAGTGAGGGTGTGCAAACCCAGCCTAGCCACTCCACAGCCTCTCAAAAAACGGTGGCAGTTGAAAAGGAAAATACCATAGCTCTGTTGGCATCCTCTCAAAAGGGTGTCAATATTGAAAAGAGCCCTCAACCAGGGGAATTGATCAAGGGTGGGGACACTCAGGCCAAAACCCCCAAATCTTATGAAAGAAAGAAGAAAAGAACCAAGGTTACACATAGGGAAGCACACACTACAAATCCACATGCAACTATAGTGGAGCTTCAGTTTCTTCTTTTGATGAATCTCCAATAAATGTTGAGATACAACCCCATTCTTTATCTATCCCAACTCCTCAATCACTATCCCTTTAAATTTCTTCAGATAATGTCTTGATAGACAATCAAGCATTTTTAAATTCTCTTTCTTTGTTTTTCAAGGAGAAACCAACACTCTTTTCTGATTCTCCTTCACAAGAAATTCAGGATTCTAGTTATTTTTGACAAACTCTCAATTCACTTCTACTTCAACTATTTCTACACCATCAATTGATGTTTCTTCATCAATTGATATTCAGTCATCGACTGATAAGTCATCGATCGATACTCAACATCAATCGATGGGTATGACTCAATTGATGGATATCCCAAACACATCATCAACTGCCATTCTTGGAACATCAATTGATAATCAATCAATTGATGTTCCTCAAACTCTTTTAGGAATGAGTGAGATGAGGGAGTTGCAGGATTGCAGCCTGACAAAAGGAGAGGGAGTGAGTGAGGTTATTCCTATTTCTTCTAGGAATGTAAGTGAAACACTTGAGGGCCCTACCTTAGAAGGTGCAAACACTTAGAGTGAGGGAGATGTGAGATTCCAGGGTGAGACCCTGATGCAAAATAGAGAGATGAGTGAGAGTGACAGGAAAATTCTACTATATGCCCAAGAATTGGAGATGGAGCTGATGTCAGAAGTGAAGGAGTGCAGGAGATATGTGGAGTCCCTAATACAAATGAAACAAGTGGGAGTGGTGTTAACATGGATGATGAGCCAATAAAGAATGTTGTTGAAGATGATGAAGATGTGGATGCTGGTGACTTGGATCCAAGCAATTTTTTCCATCCTGATCCAAGATACTAAGAATTGGCTAACTCAACCAATAGAGATGCAGATACTAGGTTTGGAGCATACATAACAGAGAACAAGGAACATCAAGGAGATTTTAGTCAATACAACAGACACTTGTTATATATTTCCTGGAGATATTGATAATGACTCTGACGAAGAACCATGGATGAGCACAATTGATGGATCCCTTAGTGATGCTGAAACTGAGATTCTCTTTCAATATAAAAGGGCAATGATGGAGGTGAACTTTGCAGACCCAATTCGCAGTAGAGTTGCCACCTATTTTATAGACCAACTGAAAATTCACAAATTGACAGTCACTGGAGAAAAAAGGGAATTGAAGATCATTAAAGGTTCTATCACATCAAATAAGGATGTTTTGGAGAGAAGGCTAAAAAAGTACCTCATGGTATAATACATCAAATCAAAGATAAGCTATTTAAGGAAGCCAAAAGTTTTGACAGTTTGGAAAAGAGTGTGTCATTCCTGGAAACCAAAATGGATCAAATCATTCAAGGGCAAGCAACTCATGCTGCCATTCTATAAAAATTCTTACACAAGATGCCTCCACCTCCTTCACTTGATGCTAACAAAAAGTGGGAGAATGAAAAGAAGGACAAAGATGGCAATGGTGGTGATAATGGTAATGAAGCAGCTGGAAGTAGCAGAAATGCAATTAAAGCTGGAAGTAGCAAGGTTGGCAAAAGTGGTACAAGTGGCAGTGACAAAGGTCAATCTTCAAAATCAACCAAGTCAACCACTGATGATATGGAGAAGAAAAGAAAAGATGTTACGCAACCTGCAGATGAGCTAGAACCAATGAGGATTGCAGGAGAAAGAGAAATCTAAGAGCTCATTGAAAATGAAAGGAAGAAATTTGAGAAATTAAAGAGAAATACTGAATTGGTGACCAAGGCTACAGAAACAGAAAATCTAGAAGAATTCATTGCTCAAGTCAGAATAGTGAATGAAGGTGCTATGGAGGCTGCCAAGGAAGTCAATCTAAATACAAATTTTTTTTAAAAAAAAATAAGAAATTTTGGAAGATAAGATAAATGGTAAGGCCATTATGGTAGAAGAAGAAAACAAGAAGAAGGGTGGTTCTACAGGAGGAAAATTAATGCAAGGAGCCATTGTTTCAGGACTTACAGATGCTGCTATGAGAGAAAAGGAGAATGAAGATGTAGCAAAGCAGATTGAAATAGAATGGAACATGGAGGACTCAATTGTAGACCAACCTGTAAAACCAAGAAGAAAAATAGCAATGGACAAGAAGAAGAAAGTAAATGAACCTCAAACTGTAGTTCAGGAGATTGTTGCTCATGAATATCAATTGGATGCTCAAGGAGAAAATCAGAAAGAAATAGTCATTGAAGGGTATAGGATAGAAGGGATACCAGTCATTAGTGGAAAATGACTAATTGTAGTCAAAACTTTTCCTGCAACCTCAAAACATGAAGAATCAATGAGACTGGAATATGAAAATGGTTCTAAGGCCACTCACTCAATGAAGGTGATCATGAAGCAGGGCTACAATACATTGAAGACAATTCTACCTCTACTCAACAGAAGATACAAACTCAACATCATAATAGCTCATGAAATCCAACACTAAATAACCAAACTAAGGAGAGCAAAAGCTAAAGCTGAACCAGATTCACCCCTCAGGATGTGAGAGTTTCAAGTGAAGAAAGTGGTTTTGGAGCCAAAATATGCAATGATCTTTACAGATGTGGAAGGAAACACTAAGTACTTTGACATCTGTAAATATTTGGAAAAAATCACAGATCAAGAAATTATATATCTTATGAGACAACTTGGAGAAACTGATAGAGATGAAGCTATTCTAAGAGGATCCTTCTTGAGGCAGCTAAAGGAGAATGCTGAAAAGGGGAAGAAGAAGAAGTGATTAAAGATTTATGAGTGGAAGACTTGAAGCAGACTACAGATATTTACATGATTCATCAACTGTTACTTATAAATTTTAAGAGCTTTAAATTTCAGGATTCTAATCAAGTTAATTATATTCTTTAGAATTTTATTATCATCAAGTAAATTTATGCCTGTTGTTCTCACTGACATAAATATGGGGAGATTGTTAGGAATTATGTAGTCTTGATGATTAACTTAATCCTAGAATCATAGAAAGTAATTTGTAACTGATCGATTGATATATGTTATAAATATCAATTGACTAGGGAACCATTTTATCAGTTGAAATATTTATGTTAATCAACTGATAATTTTGATGTTTCTTGTTAACCCTGTTTCACAAGTAGAAGGGGGGGTTGAACACTTGTGTGATCTTTTCGCCTTAGTTTCAATCAATTATAGAAGAATCAAATTTGAACTATTTTAACAAAGATCAAAACTCAGAGAATAAAAATATTAGTGTTTGTATTAAAGAATATTGAATACAAACTCTCCTAGGGTGTACACAAACCCTAGCAGCTTCTCTGTATTTTCACAACAACTCTCACTATCTCTATGCTCTCACACGTTCAACAATAATATTAGGTTACATAGAATGTTTATATAGAGAGTTTCCTATTAACGAATAACAGAAAATCAAATTACAATAGGAATAGAATTCCTAATTATTAGTTGACAGTTTCCTTCTAAAATTCTCTTTCTTTTCCATAGCATATCTGCAATATAATTGTCTTTATCTTCGAAGACTTTCCATTACTGTGATCACCTTCCAAATTCAGCTTCAGTTCTATAGACTCTGAAAAACTTCAGACTCTGATGATCTTCAGTATCTGATAGACTATAGACTCTGATAGTCTATAGACCCCGATAACTTCCAGACTCCGATTGATATCCAGACTCTGGATTTATTTCTCTTAAAAATCTTCTAAGTATAAATGATATCTAATAATGAATGTTGACGAACTAGATTCCGATTATATAAAAGTTCAGAGACTAGAAAGACTTGTTATAGATAAACTATGCTAGACTCTGTTCTAGTATTTTGTACATCATCAAATGAATATATTCCTAACAATTTCCCTCTATTTATGCTTTATAAAATGTAAGCATAAATCAAGGTTTGATGATGTCACAACTAAATAATGAAAAAATTAATCTAGAACAGTATAAAAATTTATAAGGAACAAATAATTACTTATCAATTTATTTTCTCAAAAGTTGTGTTGTTTCTCAAAAATGGCTTCATCATATTCTCCTCGACAATAGCTAGAGCTTCACCAACAAACTTCTTCAATTTGATCATCTCTTTATTGTCACATTTGATTTGATAGTAAGTTGTTCTTAGATCATTTACACTACATTCTTGTTCTTTTATATCTTTAAGCATCAAAACAAATAACATTCCCTTCCATAGGTTGAAACCCAAAGTAGTGACCCACACCTTCTTGAAATTTAATCTCTTTTATTTTCAGAGGCATGTCTTAATCCTTCCCTTCAGTATCAACATATTTCAGAGAAAACTTTCCCATCTGCTTATTTGCCTGTCTGTGCAGAGTTATCTTTCTATCAATCTCTATAAACCATTTATTGGTTACTTCTCTCTTATTTTTATTCACTTCAGCTACAAGTGATAGAAGAAATCTGATATATTGCAACTCCTCAGCCTATTTAAAGAATATGAAATTTTGCTAACTAATCCACCTTACAGTTCCTCCATTTAAAAAATATACCAGCATTTCAGTTTTCACCTTTTCAGTTCCAACCTGTCCTCCTAGCAACCTTCTTTCAAAAACATTGTAGACAATTTGAGCAGACACCACTTTGTTCAAGTGTTTTTTAGTGATCTTTTCAAACTGACTATCTGTAAGAGACTGTGGATCAACAACTAGAGTTGTAGTCTTGTCAATGTCAGATGTTGAAAGGCCACCAAGCCCTTTGGTTCTCCTAGCCCTTAATTGAGTATTTGATTGGCTACAATTCCAATAGCTTGGCTCCTTCACTTCCTTCTTCTCATCAGAGTTTGTACTCTATTTTTTCTTTTTAGAGTCTGGCTTAGACCCTGATTTCCATGTCTAGTCCCTGACTGGTGTGTCTGAGATTGTGTTTTAATAAACAGTCCATACTTCTTTTATTGCACACCACCAGGACCCCTAGGATCATGATAACTATTACCAGCTTCATCATCATCATCATTTCTCCTCCTTTTAACTCCCCTTGACTTGTCATCCTTGTCTTTTATTACACAGCACCAGGACCCCTTACTAGCTTCATCATCATCACTATCTCTCCTCCTTTTAACTCCCATTGACTTGTCATCCTTGCAAGCATCATCCTTATTACTCCTTAAACTCCCAACTTCCTTCTTCTCCTCCTTTTTGACATCATCACCACCGGTGACAGCCAAAAGAATTTATTCCAACACTGAGGAGATGTTGGCCTAAGCATCAATCATAGAATCAACCTTAGCAGTAAGAGAATTGATATCATTTTGAAGAGTAGTTTGTTTTGCCATGAAATTAGCCAAGGAATCCTTGACTGCAGCATCCTTGGAGAGTTGAAGAGAGTGCAAAGATTCAAACCGTGTCTTTAACAAAGATTTGGCATTGTTAATACTGATCAATTTTGTGTTGATATGAGAGATATTAGTGACCATATCAGTCAATTGATCAGCTACATTTTCCCTAGCTGCCATTTTATCAGCTGCTATAGCCTCACTTTCTTGAATGATAGAAATATTCAGTTCCTCATCAGGATAATGACTATGCTCTTGAAGAAAAGACTTCTTTTGAAAAGCTTTAAGTCTTTTAGACAGATTAATAGTCAAAATTCTCTTAAAAGTATCAAAATTAGTGAAACCCTTAGCTTGTGTTGTCTCCCATTATTGAGGAAACACTTGATGAAAATAGGTGAAAGATGGATTCATCTCCCCTTCATCTTCAGAGACTGAATCATCAAGAGCATCAATAGGCTCAACCTTTGTAACAGGAGTTGTAGACTCTAGTGGTGGAGTAGACTCTAAAACTACAAAAGGGACTACAGACCCTGACTCCTCCTTAGAGTAATCAGACTCTGTAGACTCTGGAAGCCTAGCTTGGATAGGCATGATAAGAATTGGTTCTTCTGACTTCAATCTTGTAGTCTCAGATTTAATATGTGGTGTATCCATCAAAGCTTCCATAACTCTATTTGCTCTCATTGCTAGATAATCCACTAAATGAATTTGTGGTCTCTATGTGAATGATTTCTGAGCAGCTAGAGCTTCATCCTTCTTGCCAATCTGCAAGATGAGTAGAAATGAATTTTCATCCATCCCCTGCCTCAACTCATTGGACCAACTTTGAGGAAATTCTTGATCCCAATAAGTAAATCTAGGTTCAGGATACCCTATTCTCTCATTCTCACAGTGGGATTGGGCACCCACTTTCTCATTCTCACTCTGGCTCTCTACACCCTTAACTACCTCTCCTTTTGCCTGAACCAGTGCCAGCCTCTCATTTTTATTTTTTTTACTCATTTGGGAGGGTGCACTCAATGATCTTACAGAAGAGGGTGAGAGAGAAGTAATAGATGCTTCAATACCTAAACCACCTTGATGGAAGGAAACACCTTCAAATGTCCGAAGGTTAGGGGTTTCTACCAAGGGGTCAGCAGCAACAGACTCTGAACCCTTGTTAGATTCTTCTTCCTTTCCAGAGTCTGTTGGCTCCAATATTCCAGTCTCAGGGTCTTCTCTAGACTCTGTCTGCTTCAGTATGACTTCATTAGAGGTCAAAATCTGAGTGTCACCATCTTTGATTGTTAATGCATGAGACTCCCCCTCGAAGTGGATAGACTCTGATGGAATAGATTATGGAATTTCTTCATGAGCATCCATCAGAGTCTGTCCTCCCATATCGTTGGGTTCTCATCATCAATTTGGTGAGTTGGCAAAGAGGTCCTCTCAGCATGCTCCCCTGCCCCACTATCACCCAACCTCTGACTAGGTGGTTCTTGTATGGGTGAGATAGACTGAGCACCTTTTCCACAAGTCACCACTGGTGCACTAGTCCCATCTTCCAACTTCCTTCCATCACCTTCATCTTCTTATTGTTCTTCAATAATAAATGCATCCAAATTATGATGAAAGGCCCTTGTATGTATTGCATTGATTGCCTGGGCATCTGTGAGATTGAAGAGTTTCTGCAGTTCCCTTCTCACTTTTTGAAAGTATATGCCCTTGAATTGATCCAATCTACTCTGATAAGTTAGTTAGATGTATTTATTGGCAATTGTACCTATATTATGGACAAGATACTCAACCACCTGTCTTTACAGAGGTTAGAAATGAGAAATCCATTGAATGGATGTCCTGTAGGTAATTCCATTATCCCAAATTGCTTCATAATCAAAGACTGGTTACTCAATCTCAGTCTCTAACTCAGCAACAGACTTTGATGGTCTCCATTTGAGGGCTTTTATCTTCTAGTCTTTCTTCATTTTTGGTTTTTTAGAGTTTGGCACACCAAGTGCTTTGGGAACTTCAATTGTCCCGCCTTCTATGAGCCCAACTTCTTGATTTTGAAGTGAAGAATTTAAAAGGTAACTGTATAGATTGGTGACTACATCCTATGCAAACATTTGTAGCTCCATCTCCATTCTCTTTCTTAGGGCTTCATAGGTTGTAAGAAGATCCAAGACTTGAGATTGAGTCTGATATTGCTCTGGATCTTCAACTGGTTCCACCAAAGGATATAAGAATAACAGTACCTCATCATTGGGAGTAATGATTTGATCAATGAGACATGAGGCTGGATCCAATGGCATTCCTTCCCAAAATGTTTCATGATCAGAGTCTAAAGGCAGTCTAGACTTTGACTCAACATTAGACACTTGTTCAGGAACTTTTTGTTGTTCAGAGTCTTGCTCTGCAGGAGCCTTGGGAGCATCTGTTTCCTGCAAAATAAGGTTAGTAGCAAGTACAAACTTCTTGTGTGTGTTTGATTCAAAAGTCTCCCTTAACCTCTTATACTTTTTAGCAAAAGATTTCTGAGGAGACTCTAGTTGAGAATCCTGAGGTGTATCCCTAGGTTTTTCAGAGACTGTAGTCTGGCTCTGCAGGAGCCTTGGGAGCATCTGTTTCCTGCAAAATAAGGTTAGTAGCAAGTACAAACTTGTTGTGTGTGTTTGATTCAAAAGCCTCCCTTAACCTCTTATACTTTTTAGCAAAAGATTTCTGAGAAGACTCTAGTTGAGAATCCTGAAGTGTATCCCTAGGTTTTTCAGAGACTATAACCTTTGGAGAGTCTACAGTCTTGGCTTGAGGGTTACAATCCAGTGTATCATGACCCTCTTTTACCAAAGATAGTCCTTCAACAACTTATTTCTCTAGAGGGCTGAGCTCCTCATCACTTTGCTCATCTAGAAGCCTGGTTTTTACCAATCTCCTCTTTTTTACAATTGGTGCCTTTTGAGAGACACTAGAGGTTGGTTTCCTAGTTTTAGGTTTTTGAGATTGTTTGGTGGAAGGAGATTTGGCTACTTGGGTAGGTGCAGGGGGACTCTTCATAATTTGTTCCTACACTATTTCACCACCAAAGAAAGAATAATTATAGACATAAGATTTGTAGTTAGATAGTCATACTTTCATTACCTGTGGATACACCATGGCAGGCAGGTTGGTTCCCTTCTTCTCATCAATTCTCTTGATGTCAAAGAAAATTCTTATTTTTCCTTGTATTCCTGCACACAACAATCATCTGCATGCTTGGCAGACATGTTACAAACAAAGTGGTTCAAAAGAAGCATTAAAAATATATGATAGTAGACTTTCTTTCTTCCCTCTTGTACGTTGCTCAATTTAGCTCCCATTTGAGTGAGCAACATATCACCAATGTTGATCACTTTATCAAATAAGAAACTGTGACCAATTTGATAAGTAATAAAAGTAATAGCATCAAAACCAATACATTTACCAGTAAAACACTTAGCAATTTGATCAAAAAAGAAGGACCATTCCTTCCTTAAATAAGGCCTAGTTAACTTACTCATATTATCAGTTCTAGCAGAGTAACCTAGTGTTTTAAGCATGTCTTTGATATTAGAATCATCAATAATATTATCAATTGGTTCTGTAATAGATAACTTAAACACTGAGTTAAGCACATCAGAGGTAGTGGAGCTAAATGTGAACATAATTTTACCTGGTTGATCCTGAAAAGGATTAACTACCTTGGCCGAACTCCATACTTGAGAGACAACATCCATGTGAATGACATGTGATGCCTTGAGAATGTAGATGAGCTCAGATTGCTCCAAGAAATCCATTATTGGATAATAGTCAGCATCTACACCCTTCTTGTCTCCTAGAGCTACAACATGATTAGTAGTCATGAACTCAAAGTCCCCAAACTTGAAAGCAATGGCCTTGGGTCCCCTCATAATGGTAAAAATATCATCTATTTAAATAATTAAAGTGAAAGTAATGAAAGTTCTTGAGAAAACTGGTTAGGGTTCTTGAAAAGCTCTGTGAGTATTTTTGCCTTAGAAAATAATTATAATAAACAAGTGAGTAAATTGTATATAAGAATTATATTTTGTTCGAAGTGCATACAATACACATGAGTCTATATCTTGTAACCAGTAAAAAGTAACTGTTACCGCCTATTTCCAGTCATTTGAACGGTTTAAAAGTAATCATAGTCTGCAGGTGCGAATTTTAACCATTTCAGAGTCAAGATATCTAATCCATCAGAGTCTATAGTCTCTCAGAGTCTATAGACCCGTCAGAGTCTAGAATTTAGACTCTGTCAAGATAAAATACCTAGAAATTTTGCAATAACAAATTATAGTTTGATAAATCAGGGACTATAATTAAAGTACATACCTTCCTTCTTGCAATGATTGATCACTTACATATTTAACATAATTCACCTACCAGTCTAAGGAAGGTAGACTCATCAAGCGGTTTTATTAAAATGTCTGCAATCTGTCTGTCAGTTGGAACAAAATGAAGTTCAACAATACCATTTTTAACATGTTCTCTAATAAAACGATACCTGGCATCAATGTACTTTGTTCTGGAATGTTGGACTGGATTCTCTGCAATTTTAATAGCACTATCACAATACATAGGAATATTTGAAAATGTTAGTCCATAATCAAGTAACTGATTTCTCATCTATATAATTTGAGCATAACAACTTTCAACTGCTATGTATTCAACCTCAGTTGTTGAGGTTGATACAGTCTATTGTTTCTTGCTAAACCAAGAAATTAATCTGTTGCCAAGAAATTGGCATTGACCTGTTGTGCTTTTCCTGTCTACTTTCATCCTGCATAGTCAGAGTCTGAATAACAAATTAGTGAAAAATCCGACACTCTAGGATACCAAAGTCCAAGAGTTTATTCACCCTTGAGATATCTGAAAATCCTTTTCACAGCTATCAAATGTGATTCTCTAGGGTTAGTCTGAAATCTAGAACACATGCAAGTTGCAAACATTATATCTGGTCTACTAGTAGTTAAATATAACAATGATCCAATCATACATCTATAACTAGTGTTGTCAACTTTCTTACCCTTTGGGTCAGAGTCTAGCTTAGTGGCTATTGACATGGGAGTTTTGGCAGTTGCACAGTCTTGCATATCAAACTTCTTCAATAGTTCTTTCACATACTTTGATTGATTGATAAAAATTCCATCATTAGTTTGTTTGACTTAAAGTCCTAAAAAGAAGTTTAACTCTCCCATCATGCTCATATCATGATTTGACTGCATTAATTTACCAAACTTTTCACAGAGTTTTTTATTAGTAGAACCAAGTATAATATCATCAACATAAATTTGGACAAGCAAAATATCACCTTTATGTTTTCTAATAAAGAGAGTTTTGTCAATGGTACTTCTAATGAATCCATTTTCAAGAATTTTTTTGATAGAGTTTCATACCATGCTCTAGGTGCTTGCTTCAATCCATATAGGAAACTTTGGATTAATAAATCCTGGTGGTTGCTCCACATAGACTTCTTCTTCCAATTTTCCATTCAAGAAGGTACTTTTCACATCCATCTAATACACCTTGAATTTTAATGGGCTGCAAATGCAAGAAACATTCTGATAGCTTCCAATCTTGCTACTGGTGCAAAAGTTTCATCATAGTCAATTCCTTCCTCCTGAGAGTATCCTTTTGCAACTAGCCTTTCTTTGTTTTTAATCACAGTTCCATTCTCATCAAGTTTGTTTCTGAACACCCATTTTGCACCAACAATTGATCTATTTCTGGGACTTGGTACAAGTTTCCACACTTTATTTTTCTCAAATTCATTCAATTCCTCTTGCATTGCAATAATCCAATTAGGGTCTTACAAAGCTTCCTCAATTTTCTTTAGTTCATTCTTTGAGAGAAAACAGTTATACATAAATTTATTTTGAGTGGCTATTCTAGTTTGTACACCACTCTCAGGATCACTAATTATCAAATCAAGAGTGTGATCCCTTGCCCATTTTCTAGCTGGTGGAAGATTGGTTCTTGAACTTGAAGCTCCCCCTAAATCATTGGAATTTCCTGTATGTGAGTGAAATTCAAATGAAGAGGCTCCCCCTGAATTACTTGACTCTGAAAAGGATTTAGAGTTTCCAGATCTAGACCCTGATTAGCTAGACTCTGAAAAACTTGATTCTGTATGTCTAGACTCAGTCTAGGTAGACCCTGAACTATTAGATTTTGAGTTGATTGGAGTTGAATTTCCTGGCTCCCCCTCATAGTGTGCAGGTTCCTGTGTTGTTTCAAGAGTAGTTTGAGACTCTTCATCCTCATCATCTTCTTCTATCTCGGAACATTTAATATTTTCAAATTCCAGTGTTTTAGACTCTGACTCATCCTGCAATCCTGTAATCTTTTTGTCATCAAGTGCAACATAAATAGATTCCATAGCAAATCTGGTTCTGAGATTAAATACTCTGAATGCCTTTGTATTTGGTGCATATCCAAGGAAGATAGCTTCATCAGCCTTGACTTCAAATTTGCTTAGATTTTTAGGGTGTACTTTCAGTACAAAGCATTTGCATCCATATATATGAAAGTGTTTCACACTTGGCTTCCTGTTCTTTACCATTTCATAGGGAGTCTTTCCATACATATTAATCAATGTACATTTTTGAGTGAAACATGTTGTATTGACTACCTCAACCTAAAAATATATTGGGAGTTTAGACTCTAACAACATTGTCCAGGCAACTTCTATGAGTGTTCTATTCTTTCTCTCCACAACTCCATTTTATTGGGGTATTCCTGGTGCAGAAAATTGTTGAGTAATTCCTTTTGATGCACAATATTCCTCCATGATTGAATTTTTGAATTCAGTACCATTGTCACTCCTTAGAACTCTATCTTCTTTGATTTTGTTTCCAGAAAAGTGATATGGTCGATTATGTGTTGTGGAGCTTCATCCTTTGAATACAGAAAGAAAACCCATGTGAATATTGTAAAATCATCTACAATGAGAAGAGTGTATTTTTTTATTAATTGACATCACATTTACTGGACTAAATAAATCAAAGTGTAATAGATAAAAGGGTTTAGAAAGGGTGTTTATTGTCTTACTCTTGAAAGATGTTTTCCTTTTCTTTCCAAGTTGACATGCTTCACAAAGTCCATCTTGTACAAAGTCAACATGTGGTAGTTCTGTCATAAGACTCTGTTTCACCAACTTGTTGAGTGTTTTGAAGTTGATGTGTGACAGTTTCTTGGGCCATTTCTAGCTTTCTTCAGTTGAGGCCTTGCTATATAGACATGTTACTTCATTATGAGTGCAATCCTGTAGGCTGGCTTCATATATGTTACCTTGTTTTTGCCCTTTGAAAACCAAAATGCATGTTTCTTTGTGAGTCACAAGACACTCTTTGTTGTCAAAGTCAGTATGGTAACCTTTATCTCCAAGTTGACTTATGCTGATTAAGTTGTGTTTCAAGCCATCAACTAGAGCTACTTCATCAATGATGACTGTAACGCCCCCAAATCCGGGATCATGGATTTAAGTCGTCACGTCACCATCCAATCATTTAAAACCTACAATACTCAATAATCCAATGAAATCACATCATATACCCCTCTCTCTCAAACATATAAATTATAGCCTTAGAAACGATATACAAACGATATCATTAGTTATTACAAACCAAATGTACTTATCCAGGATATCACGCTATCAATGATAACTTCTACATGAAGTGACATTAATAATTAGATCAATAATGAAAACCTATCCAACTTACTTCTGTAGTGTAATATTGAATTGAACCATCTCTCAGGTGAATCTCCTAATTTCTTTCCTCGAAGTATGGAGCCAATCAAATACATTATCACTTTCTTTGAAAAATTTAATATAAAGCAATAGTGAGTGAAATAATGCTTAACAAATTATCCACCCAAGTATCTATGTGACTCCATCCAAGAATATGATAATCACTACTATGTCAATAGTATAACATAAGGTTACCCATATAGGGTAAGCATAACAAAGTATATTTCGATGATACATATAGTCGGAGTTTTCTGTCAAAAGTATTTATACTTAACATGAAGTTTAGAATAATATAATACAAACAATTAAGTTCAATATATAAAATAAGACACTATTAAATATAGTGTTACTACTCTTTCATACTTTCTCTCAAGCTTTTGAGATAAAACCCAATGAACTTATTACGTTCACAGTTTTGAAATAATATTATCAATAACTTAGCAAAATAGCATCAACTATAGCTTTGCCAAACTCTCATAAATATAGTAAATACACAGTTCAAGATACTGGAATAATAGTTGCTTTTCATCATAAGCAAATCAAATCACTTTGAACCATACCATTTGTAAGGTTTAAAATCCAGTAAAACATTTTAAATATTTATAAACTGCTTGGTGTACCTCATGTACCCGCTTAAGTTTTCAAAATAACCTTTCATCAAAACATCTTGGATGAGTAAGGAGAAATATCAAGATATAAATCACTGACAACACCATCGGTAACTCATCTCATAGGCTTTCATTACGATGTTGCAGCACAATTCCAATTGGAAGATGGGACTGTATCTGGAGCCTTTCACCACGCTTCTACCGTACATACACGATAATCAGTCTTAACATACGACAGCTCTTTGTTGTTTCTCTACATATAGAAGGGGGAGTCAACGTAAATTCTACCGCTCTTGGGAATCACCCTAGACCTCATATGGGCCAAAGTGCTGGACCGTGCATCACTCGGCCTCTTACGCTGTATCTCCTAGTCTACTAGAACAATCTATAAACCTAGAACCAGAATTTAATCCTAGTTTCCCTAGTATATCATACTTGTTAACTATCTAACCTGGAACTGGAATTTAATCATAGTTCCTCAAGTATATCATACTTGTTAATAGATTCACTTATCTAACCAGGAACCGGAATTTAATCCTAGTTCCCCAAATATATCATACTTGTTAATAGAATCATCTATCTAACCTAAAACCGGAATTTAATCCTAGTTCTTCAAGTATATACTACTTGTTAATAGATTCAATTATCTCTGGTTTTGTTACTTCCGAAATATTCTGGGAAGTAACAATTTCACAATGTATGTGTTGACCTCCGTCAACTAATCTCATATATCGAGGAATGAAAATCATGACCTGGGAATTAGTCAGAAAATCTCACTGATTTTCATAAGTTGAAAACCCTAACTAGAAATAATTGTATTCGAGGAAAGTAAATCATTTATTTATATCCTAGACTGGATTCCCAAGATTTGATAAGTTAGAGAGTATTTTATTCTTATTTAATGAATTAATAAAATATAAAATACATATATGAGAACCTCCATTATATTTAAATCATTTTCTGAAGGTCTGAAAATATTTTAAATAATTATTAAAGACCTTAAATAATTTTTAGTTCAATTTGGAATATTTAATAAATATTTAATAAATATTTAAATAATATTTATTAATTGATAAACAATTAATAACCTTTTTAAATCAATATTCAAATTAATATTCATCTAATTAAATAAATATTCAAATAATATTTATTAACATTATTAAAACATTTAACGATTTTTAAAATATCCAAAATATATTTATTAGAATATTTTTAATCGATATTTAAAAATAATCTGCCTCCAACAACGTCCGGGGTTTACGACGATATTTAGAATAACACTTCTGACACCCATTCTACGTTTAAAAATACGAATACCCGCTCTACTCCTAAAACATTTATATATACCGGCTTATCTATACTATAATATTAAAGCCGAAAGATTAAAAGTTTTGGTCGTCGGTTGGTTTGGTACTGGGTGAACCATAGAAAAAATCTTGACCGTCCAATTTTAAGTAAACCATAGAAACAATCTTAACCGTTGAATTTTAATAAAATATAATTTTAAAAGAATATAGTCGTACATACAACTCTAATACAAGTAGTCCTTTTTTTATACAACTCATCAGAGATAGAATAATATTATATTATATTTAAATTATATTCTATATTTTTATTTTACAAATCCTACTTATCCTATAATTTTTATTTAATATATCATTAAAATTTATCCTATAATTTTAATTTAATATATCATTGAAATTTATGATAACATTGAAAGTTTGGTATGGGTTTAATTTTAAAATATTAATCTTCTAACTAAAAAACAATCTCATATTAATCTTCTAACTAAAATATCTCACATTAATCTCCTAAGTAAAATACATCTCTATACAAAACAAACAAAAATTATCATATTAAAATATAAATACAAATAAATTATATAAAAATATATACATATAATATTAAATAAAATTTAAATTATTATTATACAAATACAAATAAATTCAAATCATTATAAAATATTAAAATAAAAATATTAAAAAACTAAAAAAATTCATCCGTGCATCGCACGGGATAAAAGCTAGTATCTATAATATCTTATAGCATATAAACCAAAATATTAGCAAAAGATTAAACAACAGTTAAATCAATTCATAGATTTCGATAAATAGGTATATCACATATCAATAGTTTTTAAAGACAACAAGAATATTCAAGGTCCAGGTTTCGAAAACTTGCATATGTAGTGATACTAATATTTTAATATGTAAAAACATATGGGTATAAAACTTGCCTAGAATCCAAGATACGTTCTAAGAGTCCTACTCATTCTAGATTTTCTATCAATAGATATCATAATCCTGATTACTACTCTTAATCTCATCAACTACTTATATTAATAATAAGTATAATCGCATGTCGAGTCCAATTATGACAACTTCAATTTGTACTTGGTCCTTTAAGTAACACTTATCTTACCCGACATTCACCTCCTCGGGTCTATCTTAAGCATTCATAAATCGTCTCATCAACGGCTTTAAGTCTAATCATTTACTCCAATACATAGTCATGTTATTCTTTTAGTCTAATCATTTACTCCAATACATAGTCATATTATTACTCAACATCTTTCGTGTTTTAACCGACTCGAAATTATCCTTCTATCTAGGCCAAAGTGGCTCGTCAAAACAGTGCCCCTAGAGTTGACTTTTCTGCGAATTTCTGTTACACGACTCGCACTCCGACCTTTTTAATAAATCATACAATTTATAATTAAATACAAAACCACCACAAGGAGATACTTGAGTATTTTTAATAATTATCAAAAATATTTTTATTTGGAACACGTAAGTTTAACTTAGTGAAAAGTATTTTAGAAATTGGGTTAACTACGGGATTTTACTATTTACACCACTTTCATTAAAACCTTGATTTCTCCTAAACCGTTAACTCCATCGATGCAACGTTTTCTTATGGATGATCTAGAGAATTCCTAGAATACAATCCATCCAAAGTTTGGCCCTGGACAGAGGAACCATTATCCCGAAGTTATGGAACAAAGCAGTAGCTTCTCTAATGAATAATGTCATCGCACAACTTTGGTTCCGACATTTTTATAAAATCGAATATCTATCATTTTAACACGAAACCTTTTTGGTGACCTTAATAACTATCTAAAATATTTATTAGCCAAATTTCATAATTTTAATCAACTCTTAAGTAGTTCGTTTGTGGCATCAAAGAGAGTAGAAGGCAGCAGTGTGGTTTCCTTGTGCGACTTTCACTAAAACGGACTTATCTCCTAAACCGTAAATCGTATGGACATAATTTTTATACAAAAACAAACTAAAAGGCAAGAGATACACATATATGGGCAGTGGTAGCCAAAAATATTGATTGACAGTTCATAATTCTTGGTTAAAACAGGCCTATATGAAAGCGGGCATTACGACGGCTATAATCGTAACGATTCCTGAATTTAACTATGTTAATTTCATTTAATATCAACCCAATCATCAACCAAAAGTCTTTAACAACAAAATCAGTTTATGAACTTCATAAACTCATCACCATAATTAACCCATATTATTCAACTATTTACATCCAGACTCCTTAAATCAACATATACTTAAACATACCTCAAACTCAAGCTTATAGCTCAAAGTAAATTAAAGGGTCGATGGTGTTTATACCTTTCTTGAATCCTTAAACATACTAAAAAGAGCTTGTAAGACTTAAGGGAGCCTTGATCTATGCTTATCATTCTCAAACTTTCAAGAAAAAATCAAGAAACAACTTAGTAATTTTCGGATTTACTATTCACCCTCATCTTTGAGCAAGGATTTGGCTACGCTATACTAATTCGATGGTCATGAAATTTTGTACATACCTTATATATATTGTAGAAGCTATGTTAAAAATCCTGTGATTTATGAATGAGTGTAGCTTGGGTTTTGAATTTTTGTTTCCTTGCTTTTCTTGAATAGCCAAATGGAAGAAATGGAGGGGGAGAGTTTTTTTTCCTACTTTGCTTGATTTTGAGTTGGTGTATTTGTGTTTGTATGTGGATATGGCTGATATCTATCAATACATATGGCCTTGATGGAGGTCAAGTACCTCAAATAGTAGCAAGGTATGGCCTGAAAACTTGGCCCCTAATTCATGGAACTATGTTCCCTTAACTTGGCTAGTTGTTTGACTTGTTGACTTGGTTCCTCTTTAACCAATTTGGTTGCATGGTTCTTTCATGGGAATTCTCATTAGTCACTCATCATCAAACACTTAACCATTAATCCTCCATGTAAGTTCAATTAATTTTCGAAAGCGTTTCGTCGTAGAAATTCTGTAACGTAAATCTTTAATATTCTGAATACTTGTATTCAAAACAAACCATTGGGTTTCTAAATTGTAATCCTCCTTGTTGTAATATAATTCTCATATTTTTAATATTTCATAAATTATGAAACAAATAGTAAAAGTGAAAATCTTCGGATTCTGACGACTTTTACATTCACTCATTTGCTTCATACAACAATATTTCATCTTCGGATTTCCAATATTTCATCACCTACCTAGTGTGGGATAAAAAGGTTTTTATAAATCCGTAGGATCACTATTCATCAAGGTCTAAATAAATAAATAAAAATGTGACAAAAATATGGGTTATTACAGTCTACTCTCCTTAAAAGGATTCCGTCCTTGGAATCTAAACAAAAGTAACTAAGGGTTGTCTCTTAGACCTTCTGATTCATCCATACATTTTTTCTGGTTCTATGATTTTGTTCCTCCACACTTGTCTTTTCGGTCATTGATCCCTACCAGTCGTAAGACACATTTGGTTACCATCTCTATGATTTCTTATTCTAACACGTGCCTAGCATCCGCATTTTTCTTTCGTAATATAGATGTAGGCACCTGAGGTTTTCATATTATAAATATTGCGAAACCACGCCAACGTATATGCATTTTCCTATCATGGTTCAGGGCCAAATAGATTTAATTCCCTCGAGCTTAACTTCTCTCCTTTACCAAATCTCGTTACCGCTTTCAGCGATAATTTTCTAGAAATGTGAAGTCTCTCATTCCATACTTTTTGTCTTCTCTGATTTGATTAGCGTACCTGCAGGTTCCTTCTCGATACCTAAACATTTCCTCGTTCTTTGACTTAGTACTAATGTGAGGGAGATCAACATTTTTCTTCCGTACAAAACTTCATATGGTGGCATGGCAACATTCTTAATGGTAACTATTCTCGTATGAAAACCCTATCTGTAGTAAGTGGTTTTCCCATCTTTTTTTCCTATACCCAAGGCATAAACCTTTTATGAAGAGTTAACTTTGCACGAGATTTTAATTGGAGATACTTTTGTCGAATATCATTGCAACAAAATGATCCGAGCGATTTGAAGATAAATAAACTCACTTCCAAATGTATATGAGAAGAGGAAAAAATTGATATGAATGAGAACCACCATATATGTTTTTGTGGTGGAAAGTCTTTAGTATTATTTAGCTTTTCAAACATAATTGGGCGGCGTCCCACCAGACTTTTTTCACACAGACAAGAAGTTACACTATATTTATTGTCAATCCCAATCGGATGACGAATTGTCAAATATAGGAAGAAGGAGAAAATGATGTTTGAAATGATGTGATGAGTTTTCCTTCCTTATTGTGTTACAGAACTTTAACATAAAACAACTCCATACTTATCTAGGAACCAGATATACTGGGTCTCAAACCCAGCATCCCAGCTACAGACTTTCGGCATGAATATCTCTATGACACTCATGTTCCTTATAAATCCTAAACTCTCATCTGTGCAATTTAATGCTTCTATATCTCAGGTGCGGATATCATAGCTATCGGCTGCGATCATGAGTCAGATACCTTAATGAACATTTATAATGAATTGTATTCCACCAATTCTCACCTCCTTTCATGCATTGGGTCTTTCTCAATTTCCTAACAATTTTAATACGTCAACACACCTCCTTTGCTGCTCATTAATTTCCTAAAATTTAACTTTACTCAATAAAACTTACACTTTAGAGGAAATTGAAAGTGTTTGACCTAAAACCAATCATGTATGATGAGTTAGGAAAAACTTTCTGCTACTCTTATTTGATTTCATTTGATAATAATAGAGTATTTATGTTACGGGCTTAATCTATTTGAAGTGTATTAAATAAGATGTTCTATAATTTAGAGAAAAGTTTCTAGAATTATAATGAGATTATAGTAATGAGATCTAGAAGATAATAGCTTTAGACTTAAACAGTTCTTGATCATAGAATAACTAATTGGAAATTGGTAAATCCTTAAAGATCAGTACATACTATGCTAGCTCTCTTAGGAGGATGTCTGTTCTCATAGACATTTGTGTGGTGACACTATAGCTAGTATGTAGGTGCTTATTAAGGAATAAGTTCACTGAACATGACTCGATAAGTAGAACAATTAATGGAGTTTACTCACGTGTCGATAGTTGTTTATTAAGTAAATAGTTGTACAAGTATCCTTAGACTTGAGATCGTTAGAGTAATCTCGTACACAATGATTTATGCTTTGGTTTAGTCCTTAGTCTCTAGGACATTCATTAGGTCCATTCTGGGCATAGTAATTTGTGTATGGAGATAGTTAACGGATTAATTAAAGTAATTAAATATGAAGAGAGAATAATTTTCTAAAAGAGTTTAGAAAAAGGAATTAATGATTAAAATAGTTTTAATCATTAACTAATTAATTAATAAGATTAATTAATTAAAAAGGGGAATTAATAATAAGATATTTATAGAAAATATCTCAGCTGAGATATTTGCCTATAAATATAGGATTATAAACCCTAATACAAAAAAACCCTAATATTTGTGAGAAATATTTTAAAAGGGAGGCAACCCTAATTTCCTCTCTAGCCTCCTCCTTCATCTTTTAGTTTGATTCTTGGTGGATATCTTTAGAGCACTCCACACTTGAGGGGTGATTGCAAGGATTGAAGAACAAGATCTTCTCTAGCTGTTGCCGGAAAGCAATCGAGGTATTCTTCAATATATAAAATAGTTTTTGTATCTATATGTATGTATACATAGGAATATATGCAAATAAATGTTATCCAATGCTTCCGCTAGTGCATAAATTCCTTCAATGGTATCTAAGCATAGGTTGTATGCATATAGATTCGTGGTCAAGTTTCATAATTTTATGAGCATGTATGTATTTATTATGATTTATACAAGAAATATCATGTTTTAATTATGATTAATATGAGTTGAATGGTAGAGATCCAATCAATAACTGTCCTATAGGTAATCCCATGATCCCAAATTGCTTCATAGTCAAAAACTGGTTGCTCAATCTCAGTTTCCAACTCAGCAACTGACTCTGATTTTCTCCTTTTGTAGATGCTAAGCTTTTGTGGCTTCTTTGTGATTTGCTGTTCAGAGTCTGGCACACCTAGTGCTTTGAGAACTGCATTTGTTCTGCCTTCTATGAGCCCAACTGCTTTTTCTTGGAATGAAGAGTTGAATAGGTAGCTGTATAGAGATTTGACTACATCCTGTGCAGACATTTGTAGCTCCTGTTCCATTCTCTTCCTTAGGGCTTCATAGGTTGAAAGAAAATCCAAGACTTGAGATTTAGTCTGATGTTGCTCTGGATCTTCAACTGATTCCACCAAAGGATATAAGAATAGCAGTGCCTCATCACTTGGAGTAATGATTTCATCGATTAGACTTGAGGCTGCATCCAATGGCATTCCTTCCCAAAATGTCTCATGATCAGAGTCTAAAGGCAGTCTAGACTCTGACTCAACATTAGACTCTGGTTCAGGTAATTTCTTGCTATCAGAGTCTGGCCCTGCAGGAGCCTTGGAAGCATCTGTTTCCTGCAAAACAGGGTTAGTAATAATAATAGGCTTGTGTGTGTGTGCAGAATAAGCCTTCCTTAACCTTCTGTACTTCTGAGCAAAAGATTTTTTAGGAGATTCAATTTGAGAATCCTGAGGTGCATTCCCAGGTGTTTCAGAGTCTGTAGCTTTTTCAGAGACTGCAGACTTGGCTTGAAGGTTAGAATCAAGTGTCTCATGACCTTCTTTTAGCAAAGAAAGACCTTCAACAACTTGTTTCTCTAAAGGGTTGAGCTCCTCATCACTGTGCTCATCTATAAGCCTAGATTGAATCAATTTTCTCCTCTTTACAACTGGTGCCTGTTGAGAGACACCAGAGGTTGGTTTCTTTTTAGATGTTGGTTTAGAAGATTGTGTAATTGAAGGGGATTGGGTGACTGGGGTAGGTGCAGGGGGACTCTCCATTACTTGATCCTACACCATGTCACCACAAAAAAAGAAGCATTGTAAATAGAAGGTTTGTAGGTTGAGAGTTTTACCTTCATTACCTGTGGATAAGTCATGACAGGTAGACTGTTCTTCTTGTCATCAATTCTCTTAATATCAGAGAATATCCTCCTTTGTTGTTTATATGCCTGCACACAACAATCATCTGCCAACTTGGTTGACATGTCAGGAATGAAGTGGTTGAGAAGAATCATAAGAAATCTATGATAGTAGACTTTCTTCCTCCCCTCATGCACATTGTTTAATTTTGCTCCCATTTGAGTGAGCAACATATCACCAATGTTGATTACTCTATCAAATAGGAGACTGTGACCAATTTGATAAGTAATAGCAGTAATAGCATCAAATCCACTACACTTACCAGTAAAACACTTAGCAATTTGATCAAAGAAAAAGGACCATTCTTTTCTCAAATAGGGCCTAGTTAACTTACTCATGTTTTCTAGACTACCAGAATAACCTAGTGATTTAAACATATCTTTAATTTCAGCATCAGAAACAGTTTCATCAAAAGATTGTTTAACTGGTAATTTAAACACAGAATTAATAACATCAGCAGTAACATCAAATGTAAAGTCACCAAAGGTAAACATTATTTTGCCTGGTTGATCCTGAGAAGGATCAACTACCTTTGCAGAGCTCCAGGCTTGTGACACAGCATCCATGTGAATGACTGGTGATGCCTTGAGAATATAGTAGAGCTCGGATTGCTCCAAGAAATCCATCACAGGGTAGTAGTCAGTGTCTACCCCTTTCTTTTCTCCAAGGGTGGCAACATGATTTGTGGTCATGAACTCGAAATCCCTAAATGTGAAAGCAATTGCCTTGGGTCCCCTCATGACAGTAGAAATGGCAGCCATTGAAGTTGTTGAGTTGAAAGTGATGGAAAAGCTTAAAGAATTTAGCTAGGGTTCGTAAAAAAAAAGCTCTGTGAATATTTTTGCCTTAGAAAATAATTGCAATAAACAAGTGAGTAAATTATATGAAAAAATCTGTTTTGTTCAGGTTGCATACAATACACACGAGTCTACAGCCTATTTCCAGTCAAAAATAATTGTTACCGCCTATTTCAAGTCATTTGAACAATTTAAACGCAATCAGAGTCTGCATCGCGAATTTTAACCGATTCAGAGTCTAGGCGATATTTTTCTCAGAGTCTACAGACTCTCAGAGTCTACAGACTCGTCAGAGTCTACAGACACGTCAGAGTCTACAGACTCGTCAGAGTCTAAAAACTAGACTCTGTCAAGATAAAGTAACAAACAAAATTTTGCAATAATAATTAATCACAGTGTGTTAAGACAAGGACTATAATTAAAGTACATACATCGCTTCTTGTAATTATTGATTACTTACATATTTAACATACCTAATTCACCTACCAGTCTGAGAAAGGTAGACTCATCAAGTGATTTTGTCAAAATGTCTGTAATCTATCTGTCAGTTGGAACATAGTGAAGTGTCACAGTACCATTTTCAACATGTTCTCTAATAAAGTGATACCTGACATCAATGTGCTTTGTTCTGGAGTGTTGGACTGGATTCTCTGCAATTTTAATAGCACTAGTATTATCACAATACATAGGAATATTTGAGAATGTTAGTCCATAATCAAGTAATTGATTTCTCATCCACAGAATTTGAGCACAGCAACTACCAGCTGCAATGTATTCAGCCTCAGCTGTTGAGGTTGATACAGTCTGTTGTTTCTTGCTAAACCAAGAAATTAATCTGTTGCCAAGAAACTGGCATTGTCCTGTTGTGCTTTTCCTGTCTACTTTGCATCCTGCATAGTCAGAATCTGAATAGCTAATTAGTGAAAAATCTGACTCTCTAGGATACCAAAGTCCAAGAGTTTGTGCCCCTTTGAGATATCTGAAAATTCTTTTCATAGCTATTAAGTGTGATTCTCTAGGGTCAGCTTGAAATCTGGCACACAAACAAGTTGCAAACATTATATCTGGTCTACTAGCAGTTAAATATAACAATGAGCCAATCATACCTCTGTAGCTAGTGTTGTCAACTTTCTTACCCTTTGTGTCAGAGTCTAGCTTAGTAGCTGTTGACATGGGAGTTTTAGCAGTTGAAGAATCTTTCATATCAAACTTCTTCAACAGTTCTTTTACATACTTTGTTTGATTGATGAAAATTCCATCATCATTCTGTTTGACTTGAAGCCCCAAAAAGAAGTTTAATTCTCCCATCATGCTCATTTCATAATTTGACTGCATTAGTTGACTAAACTTTTCACAGAGATTATCATTAGTAGATCCCAAATATAATATCATCAACATAAATTTGGACAAGCAAAATATCACCTTTATATTTTCTAATAAAGAGAGTTTTGTCAATGGTACCTCTTGTGAATCCATTTTCAAGAAGAAATTTTGAAAGAGTTTCATACCATGCTCTAGGTGCTTGCTTCAATCCATATAGTGCCTTATCTAACCTGTAAACATGATCAGGAAACTTTGGATCAACAAATCCTGGTGGTTGCTCCACATAGACTTCTTCTTCCAATTCTCCATTTAAGAAGGCACTTTTCACATCCATCTGATACACCTTGAATTTTGAATGAGCTGCAAAGGCCAGAAACATTCTAATAGCTTCCAATCTTGCTATTGGTGTAAAAGTTTCATCATAGTCAATTCCTTCCTCCTGTGAGTATCATTTTGCAACTAGCCTTGCTTTGTTTCTGATTACAGTTCCATTCTCATCAAGTTTGTTTCTGTACACCCATTTTGCACCAACCACTGATCTATCTCTAGGTCTTGGTACAAGTTTCCACACTTTATTTCTCTCAAATTCATTCAATTCTTCTTGCATTGCAATAATCCAATCAAGATCTTGCAAGGCTTCCTCAATTTTCTTGGGTTCATTCTTTGAGAGGAAACAGCTATAAAGACATTCATTTTGAGTGGTTGTTCTTGTTTGTACACCACTCTCAGGATCACCAATTATCAAGTCAGGTGTGTGATTCCTTGTCCACTTTCTAGCAGGTGGAAGATTGGTTCTTGAACTTGAAGCTCCCCCTAAGTCATTTGCATCTTCTGTATTTGAGTGAAATTCAAATGAAGAGGCTCCCCCTAAATTGCTTTGACTCTGACAAGGGTTCAGAGTTGCTTGATCTAGACCCTGATGAGTTAGACTCTGTCTGTCTAGACTCTGTCTGGATAGACTCTATCTGGGTAGACCCTGACCTGTTAGACTCTGAATTATTTGGAGTTGAATTTTTTGGCTCCCCCTCAGAGTGTGCAGGTTCCTGTGTTGGTTCAGGATTTATTTGAGGGTCTTTATCCTCTTCTTCTTCATTTATCTCAGAACTTTTTAGATTTTCAAATTCTAGTGTAGTAGACTCTGACTCATCCTGCAATCCTGTACACTTTTTATCATCAAATGCAACATGAATAGATTCTATAACAATTTTGGTTCTGAGATTAAACACTCTGAATGCTTTTGTGTTCGATGCATATCTAAGAAAAATTGATTCATCTGCCTTGGCTTCAAATTTGCTTAGATTTTCAGGATGTACTTTCAGTACATAACACTTGCATCCAAATATGTGAAAGTGTTTCACAATTGGCTTCTTGTCCTTTATCATTTCATAGGGAGTCTTTCCATGCATGTTTATTAGAGTGCAGTTTTGAGTGAAACATGCTGTATTGACTGCCTCAGCCCAAAAATATACTGGCAGCTTAGACTCTGCCAACATTGTTCTGGCAACTTCTATGAGTGTCATATTCTTTCTTTCCACAACTCCATTTTGTTGAGGAGTTCCTGGCGCAGAAAATTGTTGAGTAATTCCCTTTGATGCACAGTAGTCCTCCATGATTGAATTCTTGAATTCAGTACCATTGTCACTCCTTAGAACTCTAACTGTTTTCTTTGATTTTCTTTCCAGAAAAGTGATATGGTCTATTATGTGTTGTGGGGCTTCATCCTTTGACTGTAGAAAGAAAACCCATGTGAATCTTGTAAAATCATCTACAATAACAAGAGTATATTTCTTTTTGTTAATTGACATAACATTTACTGGACCAAATAAATCAAGATGCAATAAATAAAAGGGTTCAGAAATGGTGTTTATTGTCTTGCTCTTGAAGGATGATTTCCTTTGTTTTCCAAGTTGACATGCTTCACAAAGTCCATCTTGTACAAAATCAACCTGTGGTAATCCTCTTACAAGATTCTGTTTAACCAACTTGTTTAGTGTTTTGAAGTTGATGTGTGACAGTTTATTGTGCCATTTCCAGCTTTCTTCAGTTGAGGCCTTGCTATATAAACACGTGACTTCACTGTGTATGCAATCCTCCAAGCTGGCTTCATAAATGTTACCATGTATGTGTCCTTTGAAAACCAAAATTCATGTTTCTATGTGAGTCATAAGACACTCTTTGTTGTCAAAGCCAGTATGGTAACCTTTATCTCCAAGTTGACTTATGCTTATCAAATTGTGCCTTAAGCCATCAACTAGAGCTACATGATCAATGATGACATTCCCAAGTATAATTTTGCCATATCCCAGTGTTTGTCCTTTATTGCCATCTCCAAAGGATACTTCTGGGCCAGCCATTTCCACAAAGTCTGTAAGCAGGGTTTCTTTCCAGTCATGTGTCCTGAGCATCCACTGTCCAGGATTAGGGTTACTTTCTTTACCCTGGTTTCATGCATACATAGAGCAGCTAATTAGATGTTTTGAGGACCCAAACAGTTTTGGATCCTTTTCTACTAACTTTAGGAGAAACAGGCTTAACACTTTTCACCTTTGGTTTATCTGTATCTTTTGTTGCTTTAGACTCTGGTGGAGTATTAACAGTATCATACCAACTTTTATCAATAGAAGATTTTAGCTCATAAAGATTGTAATACAAATCATGATAGTCCCTACACATATAAATAGAATGAAATATGATACCATAGTGATAACAAGGTTTCTGTGGTATTTAGTGACCTTTCAGAGTCTTAGAAGGGCTAGACTCTGATTTCATCTCAATTTTTGTTTTACAATCTATAGCTAAATGGTTGTGGTTGCCACATCTATAACACTTCTTTCTAAGAGCATTATGATCTTTTTGATAATTATTAGCCTTATTAATGACTTCCTTACCATTCCTATTTCTCCTAGTTTTGGTGGACTCTGATAAGTTTTCTAGCCTTTCTTTTAACTTAGACTTAGACAAGTACCCTGTGTTAATATTTTTCTTAGAGTTATTTTCTCCTGTTTCATCTATCTTCTTGTCAACAACAGGGGGACTATTGACAGATGAGTTTGTGGTTTCAGATTTTTCTTTAGGGATCACAAACTTAACAGGAACAAATGTCCTTTTTTCTTTAGTCTTATTAAATTGGCTAGCTTCTTCATTGTTATCATTCTCAACAATAGGTCTTTTGTCTTGACTCTTGTCAGAGCCTAGACCAGCAGTTTGACACACATTTTGATTATTGAGAATTTCTTGTACTTTTCTACCGGAGTCTGTCCAGACTCTAAACTTGAGTCTCTCTTCTTCTAGTTCTCTCTTAACATAATCATAGGCTTTCAAGATTTCAGTGTAGTTATGACTATGTTTCTCAGAATCCTT
Organism: Oenanthe sinensis; assembly: GCA_028671895.1. NCBI lineage: Eukaryota > Viridiplantae > Streptophyta > Magnoliopsida > Apiales > Apiaceae > Oenanthe > Oenanthe sinensis. The sequence continues at coordinate 29,479,727 of CM053806.1, forward strand.
TTTGTATTGTTCCATTAATATTAACTCAGACTCTAAATGACTATTCCTTTTAGTCAAGGTTGAATTTTCCTCTCTCAACCTTTCACTTTCACTAGTGAGAGACCTACACGTGGTCATTATTTTATTAACCTCACTTTGCACAATTTCTATACCATCAGAGTCTAAATTAATTAAGGATTCAGGAGTAAAGATCGATACCTGAGTTTTAGGAGATGAGGGTTCTTTGGGAGATTGTGATTTTCTTGAGGAGGATGTCATCAATGCTAGATTTTCATAATCAATTTCATCCTCTGAGCTTGAATCTGCCCAATCCTTTCCTGTTGATAGAAGTGCTTTTCTTTTTCCTTGACTTTTTGACTTTCTGCATTCACTGGCAAAGTGCCCCAATATTCCACAGTTGTAACATTTGACCTTTGCTTTGTCAAGTTTGATTATAGTACTCTTGTTCTTCTCAACCTTCTCATCTTCCTTCTTGAATGATGGCCTCTTGCTAAATTCGCCAGTTCTTTTGTTGAATTTCATTCTTTTGAAATTTTTAGCAAACATAGCCATCATTTGACTTGTATCAATCTCTTCATCAGAATCAGAGTTTGTGTCAGTAGACTCTGACTCCACAACAGCTTTACCATTCTTTCTTGAATCCTTGATTCTAGCTTCTGTGGGTTGTTCCTGTTGTTCTTTCTCAGACTCCATCAAGAGTGCCACAGATTTTGTCTTTACAGACTTCTTATTCTTTTTCTGTTGCATCTCCAAATCATATGTCTTCAAAATCTCTAGCTTCCCTTATGGCTGTAGTCTTATTGTCCCACTCTTCAGGAAGTGCTCTCAGAAACTTGGTGTTTGTATCTTCAGAATCATAAACCTTACCAAGCATAGCCATCTCATTCAAGAGTTTTATAAACCTATCATACATCTCAGTGATAGATTCTCTAGATTTTGCTTCAAAATACTCATACTCTTGAATTAGCAAAGACCTAGCATTCTTCTTGATATCTTTAGTCCCTTGACAGTGGACTTCAAGTTTTGTCCATATCTCCTTAGCAGTTTGACATGATATAACACAGTTTGTAAGAACAGAATCCAAACTGTTGAAGAGTATGTTTTTAACCTTTGCCTCCGTAAGAACATTCTCCTTGTCCTCTTTTGTCCATTCAGCCTTTGGTTTCTCAATGAAGTGTTCTTCAGTTACTTTGCCTTCTTCATTGATTTGAGGCACAAGCTTTAAGGGCACATAGGGTCCTTCATGAATTCTTTCAAGATAGTCAGTGTTTGTTGCTTCCAGATGGTGCAACATCTTAACCTTCCAGTGGATGAACTCGTTTCTCTTAAGCATAAGAATCTTAGAATTGCCATCTTTGTTTCCATACATCTTTGATCGATTTTAAACGTTAGGCTCTGATACCAATTGTTTTCCCAGTTGCACAAGTAGAAGGGGGGTTGAATACTTGTGTTACTTATATGCCTGATTTAAAACCAACTCGATATGAATTAAGAACAAAGATTAAACACAAAGATATGAATAAGTACTGTTTGTATTATTGATGATTGAATACAAAACTCTCCTAGGGTGTACACAAACCCTAGCAGCTTCTCTGTGTTATTCACAACAACTCTCTCTATCTCTATGCTCTCACAAAAATATCACTCAGACAAATTATACTTCAACTTTTTTCCACACCTTTACAATTAGGTTACATAGAGTTTATATAGAGAGCTGTCTATCAACTAATAACAGAAAGATAAAAATTACAATAGGAATATAATTCCTAATTATTAGTTGATAGTTTCCTTCTAGAATTCTCTTTCTTTCCCATAGCATATCTGCAATATATTTATCTTGATCTTCGAGGACTTTCCATTCATGTGATCTTCTTCCAAATTTAACTTTAACTGTATAGACTCTGAACACCTTTAGACTCTGATGATCTTCAGACTCTGATCGTATGTAGACTCTGATAGATCATAGACTCTGATAGTCTATAGACTCTGATCACCTTCCAGACTCTGATCTTCATGCAGACTCTGGTTTCACTTTCTACAGAAATTCTTCTAAGTACAAGTAACATGAATGTTGACTATCTAGACTCTGATTATACATTTCAGAGACTAGAAAAACTTATTATAGATAAACTAATCTAGACCCTGTTCTAGTATTTTGTACATCATCAAATGAATATATTCCTAACAAAAAGAAAATGGTATAGTCTCTCAATGGACTCCTCCGGCCACTCCCTAGTTGAATGGAGTATCCGAAAGGAGAAATCAAACTTTGTTGGACATGGTTCGATCCATGATGAGCTATACAGATCTTCCAGTATCACTTTGGGGTTACGCATTGGAAACATCAGCATATATATTGAACAAGGTGCCTTCCAAATCTATTCCTCAAACTCCGTATGAGATATGGAAAGAAAGGAAACCGAGTCTTAAGCACGTTAAGATTTGGGGATGTCCGGCTTATGTCAAGAAAGTTGACCCCGATAAGCTAGAATCTCGATCCGTGAAATGTAGGTTTGTAGGATATCCTAAAGAGACTTTAGGGTATTACTTTTACACCGAATAAAGGGTGTTTGTCTCCCGACATGCTACCTTCCTGGAAAAATAGTTTATCCTTGATGGAAATAGTGGGAGCAAGATTGAACTTGATGAAGTTCATGAAGAACAAACTACTACGGTTCAAGAGGAAACACCTGTTCATATTGAAAAAACCTTCCGTAGAATAGCCCATCCGTAGATCACAAAGGGTGTCTCGCCAACCTGAGTGATATTATGGCCTTGTCATTGAGAATGACAATGAATTGGCGGTCATTGATGGAGACGACCCTATGACCTTCAACGAGGCTGTGAGTAGTGTTGACTCAGAGAAATGGCAGAGTGCCATGAAATCCGAAATGGACTCCATGTATGCCAACCAAGTATGGACTTTGGTAGAGGCACCCAAGGATATGAAGCCTATAGGGTGCAAGTGGGTATACAAGTGAAAGATTGGAGCAAATGGCCAGGTAGAGACCTACAAGGCCAGGCTCGTGGCAAAAGGATTCAAACAAAGACAAGGGATTGATTTTGATGAAACTTTTTCGCCTGTAGCCTTGCTCAAATCAATTCGGATTTTTCTTGGTATTGCAGCTTACTATGACTATGAGATCTGGCAAATGGACGTAAAGACGGCCTTCCTCAATGGGGAACTTGAAGAAGAAGTGTATATGACACAACCAGAGGGTTTTATTTCCAAAGGAAATGAACATCTAGTATGTAAGCTACTACGAACCATATATGGGTTAAGTCTAGCTTCTCGAAGATGGAACATCCGTTTTGATGAGACAATCAAAGAGTTTGATTTTATCAAAAACATAGATGAACCATGTGTCTATAAAAAGGTTAGTGGGAGCGCAGTAACATTTCTTATTTTGTATGTAGATGACATACTCTTAATAGGAAATGACATATCAATGCTGCAATCAGTAAAAATATGGCTATGAAAGAACTTCACCATGAAGGACTTGGGAGAAGCGTCCTACATTCTTGGTATGAAGATCTATAGAGATAGATCAAGAAGAATGATAGGTCTAACCCAAGGTACGTACATCGATAAGGTGCTTAAAAGGTTTAGCATGGAAAACTCCAAGAGAGGTCTCATACCGATGAGCCATGGAGTCTCCCTTTCTGACAAGATGTCTCCTAATAGACCTGAAGAAAGAGAGCGTATGAGTAGGATTCTTTATGCGTCGGCAATAGGATCTATCATGTACGTGATGTTATATACTAGACTTGATGTTGCTCACTCAATTAGTGTGACTAGCAGATATCAGTCAAATCCAGGTGAAGACCACTAGAAAGCAGTGAAGAACATCCTTAAGTACTTGAGAAGGACTAAGGATATTTTTCTTGTTTTTGGTGGGTCTGAGTTAAAAATAGAGGGTTACACTGACTCTAGTTTTCAGTCAGAGTGTGATGATAGTACATCCATGTCAGGGTATGTGTTTACTCTAAATGGTGGGGCGATTAGTTGGAGAAGTCGTAAGCAATCTACGACGGCTGACTCCACAGCAGAAGCAGAGTATATAGCTGCAAATGAGGCTGTAAAGGAAGCGGTTTGGATGAAGAAATTTGTTTATGAGTTGGGAGTAGTTCTTGGCATAGAGGGGCCTATTGTGTTATATTGTGACAATAACGCTGCAATAGCTCAAGCCAAGGAACCGAGGTCTCATAAGAATACCAAACATATATTGTGGCGGTTTCATTTGATTAGGGAGATCATTGAAAGAGGAGATGTCAAGATCGAAAGAGTTGACACACATAACAACATAGTAGACCCGTTCACGAAGCCGCTGTCTTAGTTAAATTTTGATCGTCATAAGGAGCGGATGGGTATTAGATACCAGAGTGATTGGCTTTAGGCCAAGTGGGAGATTGAAAGTGTTTGACCTAAAACCAATCATGTATGATGAGTTAGGAAAAACTTTCTGCTACTCTTATTTGATTTCATTTGATAATAATAGAGTATTTATGTTACGGGCTTAATCTATTTGAAGTGTATTAAATAAGATGTTCCATAATTTAGAGCAAAGCTTCTAGAATTATAATGAGATTTTAATAATGAGATCTAGAAGATAATAGATTTAGACTTAAACAGTTCCTGATCATAGGATAACTAATTGGAAATTGGTAAATCCGTAAAGATCAGTACATACTATGCTAGCTCTCTTAGGAGGATGTCTGTTCTCATAGACATTTGTGTGGTGACACTATAGCTAGTATGTAGGTGCTTATTAAGGAATAAGTTCACTGAACATGACTCGATAAGTAGAACAACTAATGGAGTTTACTCACGTGTCGATAGTTGTTTATTAAGTAAATAGTTGTACAAGTATCCTTAGACTTGAGATCGTTAGAGTAATCTCGTACACAATGATTTATGCTTTGGTTTAGTCCTTAGTCTCTAGGACATTCATTAGGTCCATTCTGGACATAGTGATTTGTGTATGGAGATAGTTAACGGATCAATAAAGGATCTGCCCCTTCCAGTAAAGTAAGTGAATATCCTATGTTATTCTTAGATATGCAAGTTCAGGAATCTCTGGCCAGAGTGAATGAAATTAGAAAGAGTTTCTAATTTGCATTAAAAGGAACTTTGCATTATGAATAAGAAATCATATGATTAAATTAGATAGGCTTGACACGAGTTCCATGCCTTGTATTTAATCGGGATATTGAAGGATAAAATGAATTAATTGTACGATAACTAATTACTGACAGGTTCTAAGTATTCTAAGCTATGATTTCGTATTATCTGGATAATTGCGATATGTTGAGAAGCATCACTCACGATGTAGAATAAATATAATTAATCAGATTAATTATATTTAATGAATTAATAGAATTCATATAAATAATAAATAAAATGTTTATTATTATTTATTTCTACTACCGGCTTAATATTGAACCTAAAGAGTCACACCATAAAAGAGATTAAATTATAGATAAAGGAATAATTAATAATAGCTAGTCATTATTTATTTATGAAATAAATAAATACTTAGCAAATTTTATAAATTAATAAATGAGATTTAATTGATTATAAATTATTTAAGATAAGATCTTAATATTATTAATTAAATATTTAATTAAATTAATTAAATATGAAGAGAGAATAATTTTCAAAAAGAGTTTAGAAAAAAGAATTAATGATTAAAATAGTTTTAATCATTAAATAATTAATTAATAAGATTAATTAATTAAAAAAGGGAATTAATAATAAGATATTTATAGAAAATATCTCAGTTGAGATATTTGCCTATAAATATAGGATTATAAACCCTAATACAAAATAACCCTAATATTTGTGGGAAATATTTTAAAAGGGAGGCAACCCTAATTTCCTCTCTTGCTTCCTCCTTCATCTTTTAGTTTGATTCTTGGTGGATATCTTTAGAGCACTCCACATGAAAGACATATGACTAGGCCTATTTGTAATAATTAGATGACAACTCAACTCAGATAAGAAATAGTAGTAAATAATAAATATCAAACAGGAAACAAGACAAAGACAGTCAACTAGTCACAAGGAATCCTAGTATCAGAAGTACTCTGTTGAAGCTACTACTCTACACTGGAAGAAGTTCATTTATTTGTTCAAGCGTCAGTAAAATTAAATAAAGTGGTAATTCAAAAGAATTCAGAAGATACACAAGATTTTATTGTGGCTACTACATGAAGATTCCAGAAGAAAAAGAACAGAAGAGGGAAGACAGAAAAGCAGAAGGCCACATCTTTAAAATGATAAGAATGAAGAATATTTATTGGTTTCACACAAATGAACCAGATAGTACATTTGTGTGTCAACAATAAAATATTTATTCCTCATTCTAAGCTAAAGTAGTTTCAAGATAAAAGTCAAAGAAAAGACGAGAAGACTGTGAAGCTGGCTATAGAGTTATACAAGTCGGATAGTATTTTTAATTCTACTAATCAAAAGGAATTTAATTATTTAATTTATTTAATTAAATTAATTCAAGTTGAATTTAATTTAATTTATAAATTATTTAATTAAATAAATAAAGTAGAATTAATTTTCTATAAAAGATTTAGTTAATGTTACTTTTTAAATAACTCAAATTACCTTTTGAAAAGGTAATACCGAATTACCTATTTAAAAAGGTAATTCTGAGTATTTTAAAAAAAAGTAATACCAAGTACTAATCAAAAGGTAATATCGAGAGCTGTTCATAAAGGTAATACCGAATTACCTATTTAAAAAGGTAATTCTGAGTATTTCTAAAAGGTAATACCGAATTACTATTTGAAAAGGTAATACCGGTTTTTCAAAAGTAATGCCCAGTTTTTTCAAAGGTAATTCTAGGCTTCTTTCTCAGTTTAAAAGGTAATGCTGAAAAGTAATGCTAAGCTTTTCTAACCTCTATAAATATGAGGAGATCACTTCTCATTTCTGTTGTCGTTCAAACATTCAAATTCAGAAATTTGTATGCATTGTAATATTCAAAGATTTCTGTGCTTAGTTTGGAATATAATTGTTAAACTCGAACAATTCATGTCAAAATCGTTCCAGAACATTTAATCAATTATATTCACCTTGATCATATTAATTTTGTAATACTTTTCAAGTTAAAATTTATATCTTATACTTGAACCGTATTTCAACTTAAATAATATTTTGTGATTATTTAAATTAATATTTTACAATTCAAAATTTCGCGAGAAATTCAGATATAGTATTCAACCCCCCTTCTACTATATCAGGGACCAACAATTGGTTTCAGAGCTGGTTGATATCTTTTTATCAGATCCAAACCAAAATTTCCGCAACTCATACACAAATCAAAAATTATTTTTAATTCGAAATAATTTTTTATTCGAAATAATTTTTTCACTAAAAATTGTTTTTGATCAAAAATTGTTTTCAGTCAAAAATTAAAATATTTTTTGAAACACTTAATTTTTAAATCTTCTTAAGATGAGTACCTAGAAAGTGACTATTATCAAAATTCTACAGTACGATAGAGAACATTACAATCTATGAAAACATAAAATGCTACTGTTCATCGGGATTGCAAATCCCAAGTACGCATTAGTCATGGCCAAAGGTGTTGAGCCCCCTATATCAGTTATTCTCGAACATACGGTTGATGGGGTCGTAATCCCCCACAGACAGTTTCTGAAAGAGTCCGGCAGACTATACAGATGAGGAAGCAGAAGCTGTGTCCCTTGATAATAACCTAAAGCTTATATTAATTGAATCCCTGGACTACGTAATGTACAATCAAGTAGTCAATTGCAAAAATGCAAAACAGATCTGGGAAACAATTGAAATTATCAATCAGGGAACTGAAGAAGTAAATGAGAATAGACTGGAAATCCTGACCTCCCAATATGAGTAGTTTAGATCCAACCCTGGAGAGGGCATCTCTGAGGTGTTTCAGAGACTAAACAAACTGATGAATGAGCTCAATATGAATGGAAAGTTTTATCAGAACCAGGAGGTGAACAGGAAGTTTTTGCTGCCTTACCAGAGCATCTGGAACACAGGATTGCAGCCATCCGGGAATCTAGGGACATGAAAGAGGTAACCCTAGAAAGACTCTACGGAGTTTTAAAGACTTATGAGCTGGAACAGATCCAAACCAGAGAGATGTATGGGAGAGGTAAGGTACTGAGTTCCTCCAAGGCTTTAATGGTAGAAGCACCAGAGAAAGTAGAAGTGAAGGCTGTTGCACCTTCTAACAGTTCAACAGAGTATGTGGTTCCAGAACTTGGACATACTCCTGACAAACAAGAAGATGGTGAGTTCTACTCGCTGGAAGAACTAGATCAGCTAGAAGATGAATCTCTAGCTATGGTTACCAGGAAGTTTGGCAACATGAGATTCCGAAGAAACTCCTCATTCAGAGTGAAGCCTAATTTTGGAAGATTCCAAAAAGGAGGTTTTTCGACAGCAGTATCAAAAAGTGGCTACAAGACCGGCTTAGTTGATAAAAGTAAGTTTCGTTGCTTCAACTGTAATGAGCTAGGCCACTTCGCAACTTAGTGCAAAAAGCCTAAGCAAGGGAAAAAGAAAGAGTGTTACGAAGAGCTCAAAGAAAAGTATGATGCACTACTGAAAAAGCATCAGGGAAAGTCCTATCTGGCAGAGGGCAGAAGCTGGGATGACTCAGACAATGATGATGAGGAAGAGCTGGGAAATCTTGCTCTTATGGCTTCATCCGAGGAATCACTGTCTCCCACCCGTGAAAGAGGAATAGAGGTAAATCCTTCTTGTCCTAAAATGTTTGCTCTGCTAGGAAAAGAACTAGATGGCGAAAGAGATAAAGTTAAGAAACTCAGACTCAAAGTCAAAGAGTTAGTTGATGAGACTGAAGTTCTTAAACAGTTAAAAAGAGATCATGACAAGTTGACTGTTAAGTTGACTGAAGACTTAGCTGTTCAAGTCAGTAAAGTCAGTTGTCATGAAGTAGTAGAAACTAATCTCAGAAACCAGATAGAAGAAGAAAAGAAGAAGTGTCTTGTATATAAGAATTCTTCATATATTCTAAAGAACCTAGTTGACCAACAAGAAATAAGTCGTAAAGTTGGAATAGGCTTCGAGTACAATCAATCTGTAGGAAAGCCAAGCAACATAACCCCCTTCAGAAAAAGTGCTGCTGAAAGGGGTATCCCACATGTTGTTAAAGACACAAAGAAACCTCTCTTCATAACACCGATAGCTGAACCCATCCTTGAGAGCTCTGTACTGATTGCATATGAAATGCAGTTGGAAGATCTTGAGGAAGAGAAGAAGAAAGGAAAACAGGTTAAGGACATAAAAGGAGTTAATGTCCAGAAAGAGAAGTGTGCACCGGAAACACCAGTGAAAGATAAGGGAACTTCTGATTCCCCCAGACCTGGTGTAGGTGCAAAAGACTTAAAGAATAAAATGAACAGACCCAACGCGTTTGTTAACAGTAAGAACAGTAACAATAAATTTCATTCTACTGAAAACTTCAAATCTGCTGATAAAATTGAAGAAGAATCTGTTAAGTCCCCTACTGTAGTGAATAACATGCCTACTATTGATGCTTTCCATAAACCTTGTGGTATAATGAATTGTATGTTATGTGCCTTTAATGCTATGACTGCTTACTTTAAACGCATGATAGCTAAGAAAGATAACATGACACCTAGACAACATATCAATAGTAAATTTTCTAAATCCAAGACAGCGACTCCTTCACCTGAGAAGAAGGAATCATATATTCCTAAGTCTAAACAGAAAGTTGTTAAGACTGTTTTTAGGAAGGTAGGAACAGTCAAGGAAGCTAAAGATGTTGTTCGAAAAGGATCTGTTGTCAAAGCAGACAAAGGTCAATTCTTTAAGTATGCCGGGCCCAATCAATTTTGGGCTCCAAAGACGAATTAATCCGTTTGATAATTGCAGGGAGTTAAACAGGTAAACCGAGTTATATGGATCCTGGACAGCGGATCTTCAAGACATATGACCGGAGATAGAGCCCTGCTATCAGACGTGATTGAAAGAGCTGGCCCAATCGTCACCTTTGGAGATAACAACAAAGGAATGACTATGGGATATGGCAAGTTAAATACTGGAAATGTTATCATTGAAAACGTCTCTTTAGTGGAAGGACTTAAGCACAATCTACTCAGTGTCAGTCAATTTTGTGATAAAGGGTACAAAGTAAACTTTATCAAGGAGAAATGCTTAATAGCTCATTCTAAAGATGACAAACTGGCCTTGCGTGGAGTAAGGAAAGGAAACTTGTACGTAGCCGATCTCAATTCAGGAACTGAAGATGAAGCAAACTGTTTCTACTCAAAGGCTTCATCAGAAGAAAGCTGGCTATGGCACAAGAAACTCTCACATCTAAACTTCAAAACAATGAACTCTTTAGTCAAGAGGTATTTGGTGAGAGGACTGCCTCCGATGGAATTTTCACAAGAAGGCTTGTGTGAGGCATATCAGAAAGGGAAGTCAAAGAAAGCAACTCACAGAGGCACAGGCACTACAAACATCACTGAACCACTTCAACTCATTCACATGGATTTATTTGGTCCAGTAAATATTCTGTCTATGTCAAGGAAGAAATACGCCTTAGTGATTGTGGATGACTTCACAAAATATACTTGGGTTGAATTCTTGAACTCTAAGGATGAAACCCCACACTTGGTAATTGATCACATAAAGCTGATTGAGTTAGATTCAAAGTTAACTGTTCGAGCAATCAGATCAGATAATGGAACAGAATTCAGAAATGAAGTTCTGAATAACTTCTGCTCAGACAAGGGGATAACAAGGAAATATTCAGCGCCAAGAACTCCGCAACAAAATGGAGTTATAGAAAGGAAAAATAGAACCCTGATTGAAGCTGCAAGGACAATGCTAAGTGAATCAAGGTTACCCATCTACTTCTGGGCTGAAGCAGTTAATACAGCTTGTTATACTCAGAATCGAACTCTGATCAACAAAGATCATATGAAAACTCCCTATGAATTAATGGCTGGCAAGAAACCTACTCTCAAGTACTTTCATGTATTTGGAGCCAAATGCTTTGTGCTAAAGGATGGAGATAAACATCGTGGCAAATTTGAGGCCAAGGCACATGAAGCTATTTTTGTCGGATATTCAAGAAGAGCATATAGGGTGTACATAATTGATCAGCACCAAGTTAAGGAAAGTGTCAATGTAACTTTTGATGACACTAAACTCCCAAGTATCCAAAATAAAGATTCTTCTGAGTCATTAAAATTCGACAATTATCCAGACTCACATTCTGATGACGAAGAAGAACCTGAGGTTACAACAGGAAATAATGATGACAATAATAATGATGATCCAGGTAATAGTGGGGGAAACAACGGTCACACTGGAAATACCACTAATAACAGTGGTGGATCAACAAGTCATCCTGACAGCAACTCAGGGGGAGATGAAGGATCAACTGGCAGAACACAACATCACAATGACTTTCGAGGCGAATCATCAAGATCAAACTTACCCAGAGAAAGGATATGGAGCAGAGATCATCCTTTTGAATTGATCATAGGTGATCCAGATGTTGGAGTTAGAACCAGAAGTGCAACTTCAAATGAATGTCTATTTTCAGTTTTTCTATCTCAAGAAGAACCAAAGAAAATTGAAGATGCTCTAACTGATCCAGATTGGGTTCTTGCCATGTAAAAAGAGCTCAATCAGTTCGAGAGACAAGAAGTCTGGACACTGGTACCCAGGCCTAAAAATAGATCTGTTATTGGCACGAAATGGGTATACAGGAACAAGTTAGATGGTGATGGCATTGTTACAAGAAACAAAGCCAGACTGGTAGCAAAGGGTTACTCTCAGGAAGAGGGAATTGATTATGATGAGACCTACGCACCAGTTGCAAGACGTAAAGCCATCAGGATATTTCTGGCATTCGCAGCACATTCCAATTTTAAAGTCTATCAAATGGATGTGAAGAGTGCATTTCTGAATGGAGAGCTAGAATAGGAAGTATATGTGGAACAGCCCCCTGGCTTTGAAAATCCAGAGTTTGCTGATTTTGTGTATTTTCTATTCAATGCCCTCTATGGTCTCAAGCAAGCACCTAGGACATGGTATGACACTCTCTCTGTGTTTTTACTTGAAAATGGTTTCATTAGAGGTGTCATAGATAAAACTCTCTTTTATAAATTACATGAAAAAGATATGATATTTGTCCAAGTTTATGTTGATGATATTATATTTGGTTCTACTAACGAAAACTTGTGCAAAAGATTTGCTAAGTTAATGCAGAGCAGGTATGAAATGAGTATGATGGGTGAACTGTCATTCTTCCTTGGATTGCAAGTTAAGCAAAAGGAAGATGGGATTTTTATATGCCAATCAAAGTACGTAAGGGATCTTCTGAGAAAATACAGTCTAGAAGATTCTTCACCAGTAAAAACCCCAATGCAAACAGCCACCAAGCTTGACAAAGATGAAACTGGTAAGAAAGTTGACATCACAAGCTACAAAGGTATGATAGGCTTATTATTATATCTAACTGCTAGTAGACCCGATATAATGTTTGCAACATGCTTATGTGCAAGGTTTCAATCTGACCCAAGGGAATCTCATCTTATAGCCGATAAACGGATTTTTAGATATCTGAAGGGTACACCAAATCTTGGAATTTGGTACCCTAAAGATACAGGTTTTGACCTAATAGGCTATACAGATTCTGATTATGCAGGGTGCAGGATGGACAGGAAAAGTACATCTGGAAGCTATCAGTTTCTAGGAAGACGGTTGATCTCCTGGTACAGCAAGAAACAGCACTCAGTGTCTACCTCAACAGCCGAAGCAGAATATATAGCGTCAGGTAGCTGTTATGCACAGATCTTGTGGATAAGGAATCAGCTAAATGACTATGAACTTGCGTTGAACAAAATTCCAATTTTCTGCGACAACACAAGTGCTATAGCTATTTCCAACAATCCTGTACAACATTCGCGAAACAAGCACATTGACATTAGGTATCATTTTATCCGAGAGCATGTCATGAATGGAACTGTGGTGCTACATTTTGTACCCATAGAAGATCAACTAGCCGACATCTTCACGAAACCACTTGATGAATCCACTTTCTCTAAGTTGGTTAGTGAACTAGGGATGTTAAATATTGACTAATTTTTGGTTGCTAGGAATTAATTTAAGCTCATAAATATTAAATGTTAATATTTAAAGAATTTATGAGACTTGAATTAATAAAATCCTAGGACTTATGAATTTTTGGAAAATTATCTTAAAACTAAATTAATATTCTTAAAAGATAATTATTTCAATTATAGCATAAGTAACTTTGTTTAACTTAAGCATTATTTTATATTATTTTTATTTTTATCTTTAATTATTATAGTACATATATATAAATGAGTATGTTATTAATTAATCAATTAATTTACTCATTAAATTAATTCAAACTTGATTTAATTTAATTTCTAAATTAATTAGAACAATTAATAAAATAAATATTTACTATATGTCTTTAAAAAAATTAATGTACTTGTAAATTAATGTTATTTATATGTTTTCTTTGATCAACATTACTTTTTTAATACATCTCAGCATTACTTTTAAATGAAAATTTCGGCATTACTTTTGAAATAAAGATTCTCGGCATTACCTTTGATACTTAAAAACTCGGCATTACTTTTTTTTTTTTTTTTAAAGTAATACCTAGAATTTTAAAAGTAATACCGAAGTTTTTCTTCAAAAAGTAATACTAAAGTTTTCTTTTAAAAAGTAATACCGGCTGTTTTAATCAAAAAGTAATACTGACCGTTTATTTACTATATCAGTTATATATATATATATATATATATATATATATATATATATATATATATATATATATACACACACACGCTGTTACACACATACAAACTCTCGAATCTTTCAGTTTTTTTTCAAATCACTGGTTTTCTTTCTTTCAACTGCGAATCAGTTGCTTATTCTTGTTGATTACAAGCTTTTGCTTGCTTATTACTGACAAAACTCGGACAAAACAGTTAAAACTCTGTCCGATTTTCATTAAAGATCAAGTGACTGTTAGTATTTGTTTTAAATTCGAAGCCTTGTGATTTCTGTGATTAAAGGACTGCTGTGTAATTGTTAACTGATTGGAATCAAGTAGGGGTAATTAATAGCAATTGGGGTTGTAATTTTTTTTTTCTGTGTAATATTCGTAATTTTGAACTTATAGTTGTTATTTTCTTTAATTGTAATTGCACTTTGTAATAGTTTAAGTTATAATGGCTGATAATTGTGAAATTGTCAAGACTAATTTTGTAGGATATTTTAACCCAGTGAACTGTTCAATCGAGAGGTTTCGACCGTGGATCGTATTTTTAAATGAACACTCACTTATTAGAACAGCCATTACCCTTGATACCCCTCTAATAGTTGATGCACTAAGGGCTCTGTACTCGTCTGCTATAAACAGGACAGCTGGAGAAAGAGTACAATTTTCTTTCACCATTGGAGAGCATGAGTACATGGTGACTGAAGATGATGTAAATAGAATCTTAGGGTTTCCAACTGAAGATTTTGTTGACCCTCCAACTGCTCCAGAGTTAATTAATTTTTTCCAAGCCATTCAATATCAAGGGGAAATTAATTTGGTGAAAATGAGCAAATCCAAGCTGGTTAGTGAATGGACCAACTTCTTTGATACACTGGCTAAGGTTTTTTCACCTACGACAAAAGGGAACTTCAACAATCTCTCCTCTCTTCTACAAATCATTGGGTATTCTGTGGCCCACAATATGAGGATAAATTTTGAAAGAATTGTGTTAGCTGAAATTATCAAGAAAATGGGGACACCAGAGAGCAGAGAACAAATTGTATTATGCTATTATCCAAGATTCTTAATGCTATTCATAAATGATCTTGTTTCAGATGAAGATAAGGCTCTGTTCCAGAACAGCAGAATAGAGATTTCTCCCACCCCTCAGAAAAATCTCTTCACAATGTTAGGGAATAAGGCTAAGTTCCCTGACATACCAATTGTGAGGACTCAATATATGGGTGAGATCCTAGATCAAATTGTAAATCCAGAACATGCTCAACAGGCAGAGCCAGAGCAGGAAGAGGAATTGCAAGTGGCTGCGCAGCTATTGGTTGAAGCTGCTAATCAAGCTCAACAGGAACTAAATGAACAACAGGTATTATCTCATACCCTGGGTTCTATTTTCCTTCCTATAAGTATATGTAGTCCACTTGTAGATTTATCTGTAACAGACTATGATTGTGTTCTTACACTCCAGGATATCAGCTACGAACCTGAAAACACACAGGTTCTGTCCCAAGCTGAATTAGAGCCTCAAACAGTTTCTCCTTCATCCTCCTCTTTGATACAAGTCAGAAAAAGGAAGAAACCTGTGAGAATAATTAGGGGTCTTGATGCTGATGTGAGTGAACCCGCAGCTTTGTCTCCTCCTTCAAAAAAATCTAGATTTGAACCTGAGACAACTGCAGCCTCAACCTATTCCGGTCATTGGGATATGGATTTTGACATGGCCATCCAAGATTCTCTAGATACACTTGCTCAACCAGGTGATCTAATTCGCTGCTCGGCTACAGCATCAGATAGTGAGGAAAACACACTGCTAGCAATCACACTAGCAGGACCTTCACTTGAAGAAATACAAACACAGGAGGGCACATTTGTTGAAGAAAATGATTTTAATGAAAATTCATCGGAGGCCACCTATGTTGTCGACCATGACATTTTCGATGCAGTGCAGCATCAGATACCCTCCGAGGTACAAAGGAGCACCACAGACTCTCAAGAGCCTGTCATTACATTGTCTAAGGTGGTGACTCCGCTGGATTTCTTTCATCCAGTTCTCTTACGAGAAGGTCTCGAATCCACTGGTGGGTTTGAGAGGCAACCACTCTTTAGAGGGAGTTGGGGCTCCATTTACGGAGCAGCTACGTCAGTAGCGGAGCCACTTCAAGTCAAACTTGTTGAGGACGCGCCTTCACAGGCATCAAAAGAGCATTACGACTCTTCAAAAGCTATTGTTGTATTTACAGGTACAGCATATGGAACTGGAAAGGAGGTGAGGCAAACACAGAGTGAAACACATGCACAGAGTGACAGTGAGCTAAACAGGAGTGCAGGTGAGATGAGTGCACACACACACAGTGAACTATTGTCCAAAATGGAAGCTCTCCAGAAGGAAATGCAAATTGTTCAGGCTGAGTTGGTAAAAGTTAAAGCACAAGCAGAAGAGAAGTCTACATCTGCCTCTGTAACACAACAGTTGGCAATTATGCGAAACGATGTTGAAAGTGTGAAGTCATCTATACTTCTAAAAACTCAAAATATCCAGGATGCGCAGAATCTTATCGCTGAAGATATGAAAGAAGTGAGCAAATTACATGAAAGAATTGATGACGTTGGGAAAAGTTTAACCCTCATAATCATTGAAAATGAAAAGATTTCTACTCAACGATTCAACAAACTAGATGATGGCATGACGCATTTGAATGAAGGAATGAAACAAGTCTATCTAACTATGCAAAAACTGATGACAACCTTTGAAGCATCCAAAACTCAAGAGGATCCCTCAACTAAGGGGGAGAAAGCAAAGAAGAAAGTAGCTGGAGATGAAGTGGCTACTGCTCAAGATAAAGGAAAAGCTAAGCTGTATTATGATGAAGAACAATTTCATTCATTTGATCCAGAACCAAAAGATTAGTATTATGCTCAAGAGCAATTCATTGATGACAGTGCTCATGATGAATCAAACATTCCTGACCACTGTAGAGCTGATGAAGAAGCTGCTTTTGATGAGGAATTTCTGTTTCCAAAAGAGAAGGAAATTGATCCTACCTATGAAGAGGCCATTAAGAAATTGAAAGAGGACATCAAAGTAAGAAATTCTAGAACAGAAAATTTGAAAGCTCTGGTCAAAGAAAAAACTCAGTCAGAAAGGAAAGAAAGCCAAGAAAAGCAAAATCTGTGGGCTATAGTTGTCAGAAAGAAGAAAGAAGATGTGCGATTGAAAATAGGGAAGAAATGGGATACCGCCAGAGAAATCATGGACAAACTTCAGAAAGGACCGTTTGAAGATTACAAGTTACAATTTCTAATTGAAAGCCTGCAAAATTCAAATGACTGTCTGGATAACTTCATGAAAGCAATCAAAGAAGAGGTTGACTACATCACTGTGATTGTAGATAACATTCTAGAATACTGGAGGATTCTATTGTACACACACAGGAATGGCACATTCAGGGTCTCTATGGAATTCTTTCGTCAAAGATCTCTATCTGTAATTTGGACGTTAATGAACAAAGTCAAAAGAAGTTCAGAAGAAAATGAAATTTTAAGAGACAAACTTTGAGACATAGCAAGAGCTGTCAGTCCACAAATCTTAAATGACCCTCATTAGGTAAGGTTCTACAACAACAGGCTTTATCAGATTAGGAAGCTGGATGAGGAGTCACTAAAGGGCTGTACAGTGAAATACATGATTGAAGTGGAAACTATGCTGAGATCCAAGGGATTCAGGTCCCAAGCTAAGTTGGATGCAGCTCAAAAGATCAGAAACTACTGCCTATCTAAAAATATTCAATCATACATCAGGCAGATGCAGAGAATTGATTCAACTTAGCCCTATGATGTGGGAGAAGAAATCAAGAGTCAAACTGATCTAGAAGTGGAGTGGGAATTACAACGAGACATTAATAGAAGGAAGTATGGAGAATCCACTCAGACAGAAGTCGAAGAGGTACCAAGGACACCTGTGCACAGAAGTTCTAATTTAGAAGAAGGTGAAGTTGATACCGCAGAAGACTGAAGTACTAAATAGGTCATGATAGAAACATAGTTATTTTTGTTCAGTGCTAGAGGAACAACTATCTTGTACTTATCTTTTATGTATGAATCTGGAAAATTGTTAAATATAAAACCAGAACTTTTGTTTATTATTTACAGTACTTACATGTCGTATTTACTTTCTTAGTTGTTAGTTGAGTTATCCTCTAGAAATTTATGTGTTAAATGTTTAACAACAAATAGGGGGAGATTGAAAGGCATATGACTAGGCCTATTTGTAATAATTAGATGACAACTCAACTCAGATAAAAAATAGTAGTAAATAATAAATATCAAACAGGAATCAAGACAAAGACAGTCAACTAGTCACAAGGAATCCTAGTATCAGAAGTACTCTGTTGAAGCTACTACTCTACACTGGAAGAAGTTCATTTATTTGTTCAAGCGTCAGTAAAATTAAATAAAGTGGTAATTCAAAAGAATTCAGAAGATACAGAAAATTTTATTGTGGCTACTACATGAAGATTCCAGAAGAAAAAGAACAGAAGAGGGAAGACAGAAAAGCAGAAGGCCACATCTTCAAAATGATAAGAACGAAGAATATTTATTGGTTTGACACAAATGAACCAGACAGTACATTTGTGTGTCAACAATAAAATATTTATTCTTCATTCTAAGCTAAAGCGGTTTCAAGATAAAAGTCAAAGAAAAGACGAGAAGACTGTGAAGCTGGCTACAGAGTTATACAAGTCATATAGTATTTTTAATTCTACTAATCAAAAAGAATTTAATTATTTAATTTATTTAATTAAATTAATTCAAGTTGAATTTAATTTAATTTATAAATTATTTAATTAAATAAAGTAGAATTAATTTTCTATAAAAGATTTAGTTAATGTTACTTTTTAAATAACTCAAATTATCTTTTGAAAAGGTAATACCGAATTACCTATTTAAAAAGGTAATTCTGAGTATTTTAAAAAAAGTAATACCAAGTACTAATCAAAAGGTAATACCGAGAGCTGTTCATAAAGGTAATACCGAATTACCTATTTAAAAAGGTAATTCTGAGTATTTCTAAAAGGTAATACCGAATTACTAATTGAAAAGGTAATACCGGTTTTTCAAAAGTAATGCCCAATTTTTTCAAAGGTAATTCTAGGCTTATTTCTCAGTTTAAAAGGTAATGCTGAAAAGTAATGCTAAGCTTTTCTAACCTCTATAAATATGAGGAGATCACTTCTCATTTCTGTTGTCGTTCAAATATTCAAATTCAGAAATTTGTATGCATTGTAATATTCACAGATTTCTGTGCTTAGTTTGGAATATAATTGTTAAACTCGAACAATTCATGTCAAAATCGTTCCAGAACATTTAATCAATTATATTCACATTGATCATATTAATTTTGTAATACTTTTCAAGTTAAAATTTATATCTTATACTTGAACCGTATTTCAACTTAAATAATATTTTATGATTATTTAAATTAATATTTTACAATTCGAAATTCCGCGAGAAATTCAGATATAGTATTCAACCCCCCTTCTACTATATCAGGGACCAACACCACACTTGAGGGGTGATTGTAAGGATTGAAGAACAAGATCTTCTCTAGCTGTTGCCGGAAAGCAATCGAGGTATTCTTCAATTTATAAAATAGTTTTTGTATCTATATGTATGTATACATAGGAATATATACAAATAAATGTTATTCAATGCTTACGTTGGTGCATAAATTCCTTCAGAAATGGCATACAATTTTTTTTTTCTAAGGCTAATTACACTTGCTCTTCGTTCTCTCTCTCTATCTTTTGCTTGACCAAAATATCATTTATGAAAACCATGGCCATCGGTCCAATCATTTCTTAAAATTCTATTGATTAAATGCATAAAAGTTATAGATGCATTCATTGATCCAATTGACATCTTTGAATTCATAATGTTCATCACACTTATCGAATGCAACTTTGGGCAAATCATCTAGGTCCACCTTTATTTCATGATATATGATTCTCAAATCTATCCTCGAAGGGTAAATTATGTGTCCAAATTATCGGATTATCTCTATCCATGGTTAGGATATTCATTCCTAATTGTAATCTTAATCAATTTTAGCAATTAGCACACTGACTCATGATGCTATCCTTTTCTTTAACAATCAAAATAGGTGCACCTCATGGTGACACTTTCAATCTCATCATGCCTTTCTCTAATACTTCTTATAATTGAGTGATTAATCCCCTTCATCTTGGTAGGTAAAAGCTTCTAATATGACTCTGATGCTAGTGTTATTCCTGACACTAGATCGATGGTGAATTATACAACTCTATTAGGTAGTACCTCATAAGGTTGCTAATAATTGCAACCTCAACCCATTAACTACTACATAATATTTTTTTCTTTCCAAGTATTTCCTCTTTCCTATCAATCACGGTTGCCCAACAACCTATCATCCAAAGTGTAATAGACCTTTCACTTCCTTCGTAATCAAAATCCCTCAATTTGTATCTCTGTCTTTGAACATAACTTCATCATTATCGTGTAATCTTAACTTTCACTATTTTATCTCTATCGTTAGTTTTAGCATCCTTATGCAGATGATATTTTTGTCTTGATATTACCACTATTCTCTTTTCTCAAAAGAAATTAAATCTTCATTGAACGATACTGGTAATTATTGGTATAATATTACTCTTTATGCCTCAATCTTGCACTCTTGAATAACCCCTCCTAATGCTTCCACTTTTTATTATAGCAATTTCCTAAATCATCTCCACTTAATAAGTTATATCCATCATGACAATTTCATTTGGTCACAGCATACGAGACAAACACTCGACAACTGTTATAACTTTAATTCATAATATTCTATACTTAGGTTATTTCATCCTAGTCCCAAATTTTGACTTCATTCAGTTTTCTAAATATTTGGGAAAGTATTTGCAAGATACATAAACTAGTTCTGGTAATAATCAGATTCACTTAAGAAGTTCAAACTCACTCTCGTGAAAGCAATAATTTCTAGGCTTGACTATACAAATTGATTATTCCACCAACTCTGGTTTAGACTCAGCTTTGAGTTATACCCTTCCTGGATTTTCTCCCTCAAACACGGGTGTTTGATGAATTGAGCTCATGGGTGGCACATTCCGTTCCAAGGTGTAGTACTTAGGGACTAACAAGAAACGAATAGTCTATGTGCTAAGGTGAAACAACAGGTAGGTTTCAAAATAGATTGATGTTTATCAAATTTATCATTATCACTGTTCATATCAGCAGGACTGTCATATTACTTGACAGGCTATCAAATACAACACGTGAGATATGTCGGATCAATATTACCTATCAGGTCGCTAGCTAAGGGGAGATTTCTCACAACTTGTACCAATTTCATATTCATACATTTATCGTCTGGTCCTTCTGACAGTCACTTTTCGAATTCATGGTCTACACGACCTAAGGTATATTACCAAAAAGACGAGACATACCATCCATTATGTAGTCTCAATCAATTCACACCTAAGGGTCTCTAATTGTATTATGAGACTTCTTTCCTCGAACCATTTATCTCAATTAAACCATTAAATTCTCAATGAATGCTCGACCACGTTTCTAGCCAGAGTCCCACCACTAGCAGAAGGAGCTTCATACTATGTAAAGCATAATATAACGTAATATATAATAGTGGTATCGATAACTCAACTAAAAAATAAAGACTGTCAAATAATATTAATATGCAGCACAGGAATTCAGAAGGACATGTGAACATGAATAATACATATATCATTACAGAGCATTTAAGATGAAAGGCTAACTGAACGTCAGTGAGAGAAGTTCATTAATATGTTCAGGCCTCAGCAACAAATAAGAGTTCAGAAGATTTCATATTAAAGATATTGTAATGATTTGAATATAAATGTCAAAGGGTTTCAGTGATCAGAAGCAATGCAAAAGTCAAAGATTAATCAGTTGAAACAGAACAGAAGTCAAGGGAATTCAATTCAGTATTAGTCGTTAATGAACCAGACCAGTGCATTAAGCGCCAACACAACAAGAAGATAATTACTTTGATTTATCAGAAAAAAATCAGTTGATCAAGCCAGAGAGTGAAAATAAGGTGGTATTTACTTGGAGCATGTCAAGAATATGGTTAAGGCAAGTAATATCAGTTATGTTGTTCTTCTACTCTTGAAGTAATGGAGATGTGTAACAAAATCACTCCTAAGCACAAGAAAACAACATGCCAAGATTCTAAAGTAGTTTGTGGCGCCTATACTAAGCATCAAGAGTGCAGACGCAACAAAATGTGTGTGTGTTATTCCATGTAAATATTGGAACAACAAAAGTTAAAGAGGGATTTTGTGGCGCCCATAGAAGGCATTGAGAGTGTAGGCGCAACAAATCATCCAAGGCACAAGAAAAATGTTGGACTTGGTTTCTAAGGCATTTGTGGCGCCTATACAGGGGATCAAGTGTATAGGCGCAACAAAACACCTCCTTGGCATAAGAAACGAATTGAGGCGCAACAAAGCCTCTTGTGGCACCTATACACCATTCGCACTCTTACAGGCGCAACAAAGGACTTGGCATTGTTGGAAAATCAATTCAATTGATTTCCAAAAGTCTATAAAATATATATGGGTGAAATCAATACAGACAATAATTCAATTCATCTTCTACATTTAAGACAAACAGACGGGAAGCTCCATTAAAGACATACATTAAACATGCATATATGTATTCTTGTTGTAATATTGATGGAACCCATAGAAGCTAATCTCTTGATTAGAAGTGTAGCACTTCAGGATTTAATAATAAATCTTTATTTCCCCAAATCGTTGTGTTTCAATTACTACCATTTTTATATCTCAAGAACACAAACATTTAATCCGCAATTAAACAAAAATCTACCAATATCATATTCAACCCCCCTTCTATGATGATTTAGGACCTAATAATTGGTTTCAGAGCTTGTTGATTGAAGTTACAAATCAAGATCCAAAAATAGTTTTTCAAAAAAGTGTATTTTTAGATCTAGAAAAATTCATATTGAAGTTTCCTTGTTTTTAAATAAAATTCAATTTCAATTTTTTTAAAGATTTTAAATCCACTAATTTTTATAAGACTATCAATCGTCAAGAATTCGAATTTAAATTTTATTTCTTCAGATTTAATTTTTATTCGAAATGATTTTAAATTTTAAGAAATTATTTATTTCTTGAGATTTAAAATTCTTCATAATCATGAGTACCCAAAAACTTAGTAGCATCAAAATCTCAACCTTTGACAAATGAATACATTTTATGGAAGAAGAAGATGTCCACTTTTATCAAATCAGCTAATTCTTAATAAATAGGAAATTTGGAAAATGGACACTATGTTCCTCAGAAGCTTACACCAGAATCAGTATCAGATGACGGAGAACGGATTCCTCAAGGATTTACCCCAAAGGAGCCTTCAAAGTACACTAACACTGACAAAAAAAGAGTAGCATGGGATAATCCTCTTCAATGCATCCTAATGGATTCACTGGACACCACAATGCTGAATCAAGTGATAAATTACACTAGTGCCAAACAAATGTGGGATACGATTGATCTGCTAATGGAAGGTACTATAGAAGTGAAGGAGAACAGGCTGGATATTCTTATATCCCAGTACGAAGCTTTTAAGTCACTGATTGGAGAAAGTATCACTCAAGTCTTTGAGAGATACAATAAATTGTTGAATGACTTGTCACTGCATGGGAAGGTCTACTAATGTAGGGAGATCAACAGAAAATTTATGTTGACACTACCAGCGCATCTTGAACACAAAATCTCTGCTATCAGAGAGAGAAGTGAAATAAATGACATGTCTATTGAAATTTTATATGGGAAGCTCAAGACTCATGAAATGAGCAAGATCAAAGACATATAATTTATGGTTCAGGAACAGTGGACATTAAGAATACAACTCTGTTTAAAACTACAGCACTTGTAGCTAAAGCTTTTGCTGTTACAGAGACCAACACAGAAAAACCTGTAACTGAGAAAGAAGGGATTCTAGAAGCTGAATTTACAGAGAATGCTCAAGCAGGTGATGAAGATGACTTCTACTCAATGGAAGAACTTGAACAGTTGGAAAACAAGACAATGGCCTATATGACAGGAAAATTTAAGAACCTCAGGTTTAGAAGGAACCATAAGTACAAATTCAAGAGTAACACCAGTTATAGTGGTACCCGCTTCAAAAACAAAAACCGAGGTGGTTCATTTTCAGGGACTTATAGCAAAGGAGGTTATAAGACTCGAATGATAGACCGTAGTAAGTTTAAGTGCTACAACTGCAATGAACCTGGACATTTTGCTACAGAATGTCGAAAGCCTAAGCAAGGAAAAGAAAGAAAGGAGTCGTATGATGAATTGAAAGAGAAGTATGATGCACTGGTAAAGAAGCATCAGGGCAGAGCTTACATAGCCGAGGGAAAGATCTGGGATGATTCAGACAATGATGAAAAAGAGACATATAGAAATGTCGCTCTAATGGCAGACTCTTCAGAGGCATCACCTCAGTCATCGAAGGTATCATTTCTTTCCACAGTTGACATGTCTAATTCTGATTATAAGAAAACTATAGAAGATCTTAGTGTAGAAATGTTTAATATACATACAAGCATGCTAGCATCAGAAGAAGAAAATGTTAAACTAGTTCTAAAGAATAAAATGCTAGAAGCTAGAAATGAAGAACTAAAACTTGCATGTGTTAACTTAGAAGATCTTAAACAGATGATAGAATATTTACAGAATAGAGACAAATGCAACCAATAAGTAGAAACTGCACTTAGGAATAAAATTTCTGAGTTAGAATTAAAACTTCAAGCTTATAAGAAATCTGCTAATCTTGTTAAGGGGGCAATAGATAAACAGGTCATAGGTTAAAAAACTGGAATAAGATTTGATTATGATAAGAAGGCAGGAAAGAGGCATGAGGAATCAATTGTTGAGGAAAGTCCTGTGAAGCAAGACATTCCACATATGTTAAAAAATGTCCCTAAACCCCTGTACAAGAAATTTGTCATACAACCCATAGATGAAGAACAGATCTTAATGAAAGAAGAAATATTTGCTGAGGATAAAAAGAAAGAGGAAGAAGATAAAAAGAAGTTGCCTAAAAAATCTGTAAAAATTGTAGAACCTAAGGAATAGATTAAAAGTGATTTAGGCAATAATAAAAATGAAAAAATGAAAGCTACCAGAAATGGTAAGATTGGTGTTAATAAGAAAAATGATTATGCCTATTCTTCCAAAGCTATTAGGATAGTTTGTAACAATTGTAATTCTACTGGTCATCTTACACATGCTTCCAAAAAGATAAAAGTAGTGAAAAAAGAAACTTCTAATATGTCTGCCATGTCTATCCCTCATCAACCACGCGGTAAAGTAGGATGCATGACATGTGCTTTCAACATCATGTCTGCATATAAAAACTTGATGAATGCATCATCTAGTACTTGCATTAATACAGATGTGAACATGAATATAAAGCATATTAGGGCAAAGACTGCTAGTCCTCCTAAGTCTAGGAAGGAAGCCCATGTCTCTAAGCCTAACGAAACACCTGTCAAGGCTAAATCAAAGGGCAAGGGCACAGTCAATGAAAAAGTCAGGGATAAGGAAATTTTTACAGCTAAATTTGTTAACTTATCTAAGCCTCTTGGACCCAATCAAATTTGGGTGTCAAAGAAGAAGTAATCAATCTGTGGTTGCAAGGAATAACAAAGAACAAGTGTGTCATGTGGATTCTCAACAACGGCTGTTCTAGGCATATAACTGGTGATAAATCCCTGTTATCAGATGTGATTGAGAAAGTTAGCCCGATAGTGACCTTTGGAGATAACAATAAGGGATTCCAAAACAGGAAAGATGCGAAGCTTGCTCTTCAGGGAGTGAGAAAGGGTAATCGCTTTGTGGCTGACTTATTCTCTGCAATAAAAGGTGAACTTCAATGTTTTTATAACAAATCTTCAACAGATGACAGTTGGTTATGGCATAAGAAACTTTCACACCTGAACTTCAAGGCTATGAACTCTTTAGTTAAGAGGGAATTGGTTAGAGGTCTACCTGAGATGAAATTCTGTCAAGAAGGTTTGTGTTAAGCATGTGAAAAAGGAAAGTGAAAGAAAGCATCTCACCGAAGCAAAAACTCATCAGATATTACTGAAACACTACAACTTTTGCATATGGATTTATTTGGTCCAGTAAACATCATGTCTATGTCAAGGAAGAGATATGCACTAGTTATTATAGATGATTACTCTAAGTACACGTGGGTGTTGTTTCTAGCCTTAAAAGATGAAGCCCTTCAAACAATTATTGATCACATAAAGAAGATAGAGTTAGAAGCTGATTTGTCTGTCAGGAAAATAAGGTTTGACAATGGAACAGAATTCAGGAATGTAACCCTGAATGATTTCTGTATTGAGAAAGGGATAGCAAGACAATATTCAGCGCCCAGAACTCCACAACAAAATGTAGTAGAAAGGAAGAACAGAACTCTAGTTGAAGTAGCAAGACCAATGCTGAATGAAGCTAAGTTACCCCTATACTTTTGGGCTGAAGTAGTCAACACAACTTGCTATACTCAGAACCGTACCCTGATTAATAAAGATCATGACAAGACTCCATACGAGTTGATGGCAAACAAGAAACCAACAATGAAATACTCTCATGTATTTGTAGCAAAGTGCTTTGTACTGAAATATGATGAGCATCTAGGAAAGTTTGAATCCAAGGCTCATCAAAGCATATTTCTTGGCTACTCTCTAAAATCTAAATCGTACAGGGTTTATGTGATTGAACACAAAAAGGTCATTGAAAGCATGAATATAACTTTTAATGATCTCAAGATCCCAAGTTTGCAAAAAACAGATAACACTGAAACTCTGTAGTTTGAAAATATGAAATCAGATGAAGGTGAAGTAAAACCTGAAGCTGCAACAGAAAATCAAGCACCAAATGAGAATAACAACAATGATGATTCTGACCCTAGTAGTGGAAACAGTGGAAGATTCACAGAAACTACTAGTAGTGGTAGAGAATCTCATTCTCAACCAAGCAACAACTCAGGGGGAGCAACTGAAGGATCTACTAACATGTCTCAACACTTTAATAAAAATCAGGATGAATCATCTAGGGAAAATCTACCTAGGCATAAGGTATGGAGTAAAGATCACCCCTTTGAGTTGATTCTAGGAGATCCAGATGCTGGAGTTCAAACAAGATGTGCTTCACAAAATGAATGTTTATTTTCTGGTTTTCTCTCTGAGATAGAGCCAAAAAAAGTAGAAGAAGCACTAGAAGATCCAGATTAGGTTATTGCTATGTAAGAAGAACTCAATCAATTCGAAAGACAAAAAATTTGGAAGCTAGTAACCAGGCCAAAGAACAAGTATATTATTGGCACAAAGTGGGTATTCAGAAATAGTATCTAGTAGAAACAACCAGATACTATCAGGATTTAGTGTATGTTAGAAAGGAGGATGGCACTGAAGAACTTGAAACTGTTAGAGATTCTGAACCTTTCATCCAAACTAAACCAAAAGGAATAAAGTACTTTTTGTACAAGAAAGATGGAGTGGAGAAGAGAAAGGAACTGTCAAAGTTGAAAAGGAACAATTCTGACATCATCAGAAAAGTCTTTTACAGGGTAAAGAGATCCACTGTCAAATCAGATAAGAAGGCTTTGAGGATCATTCAAGATGTCTTTGTGGAGAAATTGGCAGAACAGTCTATGCATGACACTAACAGAGTGAAAGGCTTTTCAAAAAGAATAACGGTGTTCATGATTTTAAAAAGACAATCACTGGCCTTCGAGTCTATCTCAAAGACAAATGCAACTACATTTCTCATAGAAGTTTTAAAAAGATTAGAAGATCCACCTCCTGTCAACACTCCTGAAGTTGAAGCAAGGAATTAGGTAAAAGCAAGACTAGAAGAAAAAGAAGAAGAGTTAAGGCAACATTACTCTGAGATAAGATCAAAGAAGAAGCTAGATACAAGTCAATCAAGCAGAAGATCATAGAAATTTATGTTCAGGCTAGAGGAACAAACTTTTCTTGTACTTGTAAAGAAATCTGGAAATGTATAATCCAATATAGAATGTAATTAATATTATTTCCTATCTTTCTGCACTTTACTTTTTCTTGTAAATATCAGTTAAGTTGTCCTCTCACAGGATTTGCTTGTCGAACTCTAACAACCAAATAAGGGAAGATTGTAAAGCATAATGTAACATAATATGTAATAGTGGTATCGATAACTCAACTAAGAAAAAAAGACAATCAAATAATACTAATATGCAGCACAGGAATCCAGAAGGACATGTGAACAAGAATCATACATACATTATTATAGAGCATTCAAGCTGAAAGGCTTACTGAACGACAGCGAGAGAAGTTCATTAATATGTTCAGGTCTCAGCAACAAATAAGAGTTCATAAGATTTCATATTAAAGACAGTGTAATGATTTGAGTATAAATGTCAAAGAGTTTCAGTGATCAGAAGCAATGCAAAATTCAAAGATTAATCAACTGAAATAGAACAGAAATCAAGGGAATTCAATTCAGTGTTAGTCATTTGTGAACCGGAACAGTTCACTAAGCGTCAGCACAACAAGAAGAGAAATATTTTGATTTATCATAAGAAAATCAGTTGATCAAGCCAGAGAGTAAAAATAAGGTGGTATTTACTTGGAGCATGTCAAGAATATGGTTAAGGCAAGTAATATCAGTTATGTTGTTCTTCTACTCTTGAAGTAATGGAGATGCGTAACAAAATCACTCCTAAGCACAAAAAAACAACATGCCAAGATTCTAAAGTAGTTTGTGGCGCCTATACTAAGCATCAAGAGTGCAGACGCAACAAAATGTGTGTGTGTGTGTGTGTGTTATTCCATGTAAATATTGGCGCAATAAAAGTTAAAGAGAAGGATTTTGTGGCGCCTATACAAGGCATTGAGAATGTAGGCGCAACAAATCATCCAAGGCGTAAGGAAAATGTTGGACTTGGTTTCTAAGGCATTTGTGGCGCCTATACAGGGGAACAAGTGTATAGGCGCAACAAAAAACTCCTTGGAGCAACAAACGAATCGAGGCACAACAAAGCCTCTTGTGGCGCCTATACACCATTCACACTCTTGCAGGTGCAACAAAGGACTTGACATTGTTGGAAAATCAATTTAACTGATTTCCAAAAGTCTACAAAATATATATGGGTGAAATCAATACCGACAATAATTCAATTCATCTTCTACATTCAAGAGAAACAGACGGGAAACTCTATTAAAGACATACATTAAACATGCATATCTGTATTCTTGTTGTAATTTTGATTGAACCAATAGAAACTAATCTCTTGATTAGTAGTGTAGCACCTCAGGGATTTAATAATATATCTTTATTTCCTCGAATCGTTGTGTTTCAATTACTATCATTTTTATATCTCAAGAACACAAACACTTAATCCGTAATTAAACGAAAATCTACCAACATCATATTCAACTCCCCCTTTTATGATGATTTAGGACCTAACATACCAACACCTACTCACTGGGTCACTACACTAAGGGGCTCACTTTGATCAGAAAATACTTAACATACTCAGAAGATACAACAAAGGTGCGTCTTAACTCCTCATTGTGACTCTATACCATATCAATACCATGCATCATCTTAACAATTATCCATGACTTCTTATCCTCAATAGAATCCTCGAAATCTTTATTATTATTAGCTTCGTACGAAATATATCATTGCCTCTTCCTGAACGGTCTCGCCAGTTTCCCGTCCAAAATCTGTATCCCAAATGTCATTAATAAATCTACTCATTATTAACTCCAAGTAGATGACCTTTTCTTAACTCATTCATTGGTACTGCATCCGGTAGTCCAATTATGAACTTTATATGAGTTCTCACATTGTCCACTTATATATGAATTACTCTTAACACTATTGTATCCAAGTACTATAACTCATGCTCTAATACCATTTCTGTAATTTCCCAAATTCGGGGTCAGGGATTTGAGTCATCATGTCACCATCCAATCATTTAAAACCTGCAATACTCAATAATCCAACGAAATTACATCATAGACCCCTCTCTCTCACACATACAAGTTATAGCCGTAGAAACGATATACAACTAGTATCATTAGTTATTACAAACCAAATGTACTTATCCAGGATCTCATGCTATCAATGATAACCTCTACATAAAGTGACAATAATAACTATATCAATAATGAAAACCTATTCAACTTACTTCTGTAACATAATGTTGAACTGAACCAGCTCAAAGGTGAATCTCCTACTTTCTTTCCTCGAAGTATGAAGCCAATCCAATGCATTATCACTTTCTCCGAAAAATTTAATATAAAGCAAGAGTGAGTGAAAGAATGCTCAGCAAATTATCCACCCAAGTATCTATGTGACTCTCATCCAAGAATATGATAATCAGTACTATCTCAATAGTATAACATAAGGTTACCCGTATAGGGTAAGCATAATAAAGTATCTTTTGACGATACATATACTCGGAGTTTTCTGTCAAAAGTATTTATACTTCACATGAAGTATAGAATAATATAATACGGACAATTAAGTTCAATATATAAAATAATACACTATCAAATATAGTGTTACCACTCTTTCATACTTCCTTTGAAGCTTTTGAGATAAAACCCAATGATCTTATTACGTTCACAGTTTTGAAACAATATTATCAATAACTTAGCAAAATAGCATCAACTATAGCTTTGCTAAACTCCTATAAATATAGTAAATACACAGTTCAAGATACTAGAATAATAGTTACTTTTCATCGTAAGCAAATCAAATCACTTTGAACCATACCATTTGTAAGGTTTAAAATCTAGTAAAACATTTTAAAGATTTATAAACTGCTTGGTGTACCTCATGTACCCGCTTAAGTTATCAAAATAACTTTTCGTCAAAACATCTCGGATGAGTAAGGAGAAATATTAAGATATCAATCACTGAAAACACCATTGGTAACTCAGCTCATAGGCTTTCATTACGATGTTGTGAGCACAATTTTAATTAGAAAATGGGACTGTATCTGGAGCCTTTCACCACACTTCTACCATACATACACGATCGTAACATACGGCAGCTCTTGTTGTTTCTCTACACGTAAAAGGGGGAGCTAATGGAAATTCTACCGCTGTTGAGAATCACACTAGACCACATATGGGCCAAAGTGTTGGACCGTGCGTCACTCGGCCTCTTACGCTGTATTTCTTAGTCCACTGGAACAATCTATAAACTTGGAACTAAAATTTAATCCTAGTTCCCTAAGTATATCATACTTGTTAATATATTCATTTATCTAACCTGGAACTGTAATTTAATCCTAGTTCCCCAAGTATATCATACTTGTTAATAGATTCATATATCTAACTTGGAACCGGAATTTAATCCTAGTCCCCCAAGTATATCATACTTGTTAATAGATTCATCTATCTAACCTGGAACTGAAATTTAATCCTAGTTCCCCAAGTACATACTACTTGTTAATAGATTCACTTATCTCTGGTTTTGTTACTTCTGGAATATTAGGGGAAGTAAGAATATCACAATGTATGTGTTGACCTCCTTCAACTGATCTCATATATATCAAGGCATGAAAATCATTTGAAAATCACGACCTGAGAATTAATCGGAAAATCTCAATGATTTTGATAAGTTGAAAACCCTAACTACAGTAGGGCAGTGATCCCAAAACATAATTGTATTCGAGGAAAGTAAATCATTTATTTACATCCTAGACTGGATTCCTAAGTTTTGATAAGTCAGATAATATTTTATTCTTATTTAAAGAATTAATAAAATAAAAAATACATATATGGGAACCCCCACTATATTTAAATCATTTTCTGAAGGTTAGAAAATATTTTAAATAATTATTAAAGACCGTAAATAATATTTAGATCAATTTAGAATATTTAAAAAATATTTATTAATTGATAACAATTAATAACCTTTTTAAATGATTATTCAAATTAATATTCATCTAATTAAAGAAATATTGAAATAATATTTATTAACATTATCAAAACATTTAACGATTTTTAAAATATCCAAAATATATTTTTTGAAATATTTTTATTTGATATTTAAAAATAATCTGCCTCCGGCAACGTCCTGGGTTTACGACGATACTTAGAATAACACTTCTGACACCTAGTCTACGTTTGAAAATACGAATACCCGCTCTACTCCTAGAGCCTTTATATACACCAACTTATATCTATAATATATTTATATACCAAGTTAGAAAATTTATAATTAAATACGAAACCATCTTAAGGAGCTTTTTGTGTATTTTTAATAATTATCAAAAATATTTTGATTTGGAACACATAAGTTTAACTTGGTAAAAAATATTTTAGAAATTGGGTCTACTAAGGGATTTTACTATTTACACGGTTTTCACTAAAACCTTGATTTATCCTAAACTGTTAACTCAATCGATGCACCGTTTTCTTGTGGACAATCTAGAGAATGCCTAGAATACAATTCATCCAAAGTTGGGCCCTGGACAGAGGTTCCATTTTCCCGAATTTATGGAATAAGGCAGTAGCTTCTCTAATGAATAATGTCATCGCACAACTTTGGTTATGATATTTTTATAATATTGAGTATTTATCGTTTTAACACGAAACCTTTTTGGTGACCTTAATAACTGCCTAAAGTATTTATCATCCAAATTTAATAATTTTAGTAAACACTTAAGTACTTCGTTTATGGCAACAAAATGAGTACAAGGCAGCCGTTTGGTTTCCTTGCGCAACTTTCACTAAAACGGCTGCCTTGTCCATACGACTTTCACTAAACTGTAAATCGTATGGACATAATTTTTTTACCAAAATAAACTACAAGGCAAGAGCTACACATAAATGGGCAGTGGTATCCAAAACCATTTAATTGACAGTTCATAATTCTTGGTTAAAGCAGGCTTATATGCAAACGGGCATTACGATGATTATAATCGTAATGATTCCCGAATTAAACTATGTTAATTCCATTTAATATCAACCCAATCATCAACCCAACGTCTTTAACAAAAAAATCAGTTTATGAACTTCATAAACTCATCACCATCATAAACCCGTATTATTCAACCAACAATATTCAATCATTTATGAAAGGCTGTATGTATAGACCTATATGTAACATAGGGTTATAACTCAACACAAGAACAGGACGTGTAAATAATATGAAGTTATCACCGGAATCAGGAAAACATGAAGACTTGGTAAAGACAAAGGATAAAGAAGAAATCTACAGACTTGAAGCATTAGCTCACTGGAAGAAGTTCATTAATATGTTCATGCCTCAGTGAAGAATAAATGTTGAAGTATTCAAGGATGTGGAAGCAGTGAAGCAGTTGTCAAAGTACCAGAAAGATTCTAGTGATCCAAATCTACAAGTTAGTCAAGCAATGAATTGCAGAGCACAAATACAGGAATCGATAAGATAGAATATACGGCAAATACAAAGAATAGAAATATTAGATGGAATCTTGGAGTCTATTATAGATTGTTGGAGGAAGTTCATTCAAATGTTCAGACTTCAGTGAAGGATAAAGTTCGAAGATGTTCAAGGTTTCAGATAATTTTGTGGTTCAGCATAAGTGCCAGAGGATTCCAATGTACTTACAATCGAAGCACTTCTAATCAACAAGGAACAAAGTCAATTGTATTGTAAAGAAGATGTGAAGATCAAGATCGTGTTAGTCGTTTGTGAACCAGACCAGTTGCACCAAACGTCAGCACAAAAGAAATTGAGAATTGCATCTATGAATCAGAAGAATTGACTGTATGATTAAATTAGTAACAAGTGAAGTGGTATGTGACTAAGCCCAGAATAAATCAAGGTCGAATTAACAAGGAAATATTTATTTGACTTGGTTGCAGTGGAAGAAATTATATTAAAGGGCTTAACAAGTTCGAAAATGGCTAAGTAAAGAAGACTACTACAGAAGCTGTATCCAGAAGTCAACTTGGTCATTGGTCAAGCTATTTCGTCTTATTCCTATTTTGTCCTATTCACAGATGGTTAACAACCATCGGGTGAATTCAAAGAATTGGTGAAAAATGAATGAACAAAGAAACAAGCCACTAGCCGATAGTTACTATCGGAAAAGAATTAAAAAGAATATTCCCGATAGTTGCTAAAACTATTAATTCCGATAGTTAATAACTCTTGGAATAATTCCGATAGTTAATAACTCTTGGAATAATTCTGATAGTTACTCAGCTTGAATTAATTGAATTCATTCTAAATTGTTTTAAGTGTCCGATGGTTATTCTACAGACTCATCGATACTTAAACAATTAATCAGCAAATTGTTCCCGATACTTATGAAGAAACAGAAGTGAGAAGCAGCTCAGTTACTTGGACCACATGAAGCCACGTAGCTGTACTGAAAAAGTCTACACATAAATTGAAGCAGAGCCATTCATTTGAGTCAGTCTTCTGCAACACAACAAAAATAACCAGAGAGAGAGAAGACGAAGCCGGAGAGGAGAGAAACCAGAAAAATCTATACCTCCTCACCGGAGATGTATCAGTGGTCGGTTCCTTAATGAGAAATGTTCAGGGCCACTATATATCACTCTCTACGGTCTTAGTTTCCTTTGTACTGATCTAGAAATACTTGTATAGGAAATTGAGAGTTATATTTTTATTAAGCAGCGAAGAAGTTGTTCTTCGGACCGGATTTGTTGACCGGGTGTAGCAACCTCAGGGTTTATATTTATCAAATGATATATTCCCCGAATCTTGTGTTGTTTATTTTACTGCTGATTTTCTAGAACCGAACTGATTAATCCTAAACACAGAAAATTAGTAAGCAGCTCCGTAAACACTATTCACCTCAAGAACACGAGCCCACTAACCGAACTCTAAATTATTTATCCGCAAAAGATTCGAAAGATTTTTTTTGAATTTAGTGAGTATCGTATTCAACCCCCCTTCTACGATACTTCCGGGGCCTAACAATTGGTATCAGAGCTTACTGATTGATATACAAATCATGATCCATTAGCTCAGTGAAGCTCGCCAGGCGGAAGCTGTTTGAAAGTTTGAACTCAGAATGATTAGTGACCAAGTTAAATAAATTTATTTTATAAATTTAAATTTAACTAAATTTATTTTATAAATTTAAATTTAAATGAATTTGTTTTATAAATTTAATTTAGACAGATTTATTTTATAAATTTAATTTAAATGAGTTTATTCTGTAAACTTGAAAAAGTTTACTTTATAAATTTAATTTAAATATATTTATTCTATAAATTTAATTTAAATAAATTTATGATTTAAATTTAATTTAAATAAATTTATTCTTTAAATTTAAATAAATTGAATTTATTTTTTATTTATTAAACAGATTTTTGGTCTACTTTCGAAGCAGCTTGTTAGTGGAATGGACAGTGACTTTTAGTGGACTAGAAATGCTTGACAGTAAGTTTGCACTCTGGTGCATGTTCGACAGTACCTTTCAAGTCAAGTCAAGTTTCTTGACAGTGAGTTTTGAAGTGCACACACTAAGTGTTTAGTTTCTGCAAGCTCCCGATACTTAGCGCACTTGCCACGTCCCTGATAGTTAGTCCATTTGACTACAACTTCCCATAGTTAGCCTGGAAATATATATTCTCCCGATAGTTATTATTTTTAGAGAATTATAATTCCGCACGATGGTTATCTCCATCCCGATAGTTATCTTTAATTTTTATTTTAGATTTATTTATTTTTCCAGAAAATTTAAAATTCTTGAAAACTAAAATTTTTCTTAAATATTAATTTACGATATTTTAATTTTTAAGAAAATTTGAAATTCTTGAAAATTAATTTGTTGTATATTTTTATTGTTGATTAATTTATTTTCTAAGAAAATTAAAAATTCTGTAAATCTAAATTTTTCGTAAATATTAATTCGAGGGTGCTCAAGGATTAGTAGTTGAAGATTTTTCCGGGTATTGAAGACAACAAGAATTGACTGAAGATTATCCAATGAAGCTTATTCTGGAACAGGTTGAAGAAATAGTGGTATTAATTTCCTCAGAGGTTTACTCCATAGGATCCCACTAATATTTTGGAAGCTGCAAAAGAAGAGATTAATTTGGGTACAGTTTTTAGTTGGTTTGAGTTGAATTTTTGGATGAAAAATCTTAGGGGTTTAAGTAGTGTGAAGGAGAACAAACCGGACATCCTAGCATCTCAGTACAGAAGCCTTAAAGATTATACTACAAGGAGATTACAGGAAGTTCGTGCTAACACTGCAGATCATCTGGAACATAGGATTACAGCTACAAGGGATTCTAAGGATATAACCACATTATCTTTAGATGAACTATTTGTGTGCTGAAAGCCTATGAACTAGAACAAGTGTTGAAGACGATAATATTTGGTAAAGCAGAAATTGTTAGCATATCCACTGTATTTGTGACCCAGGAACCAAATTTGATTGAAGTCAAGGTTGAAAACCTCTGAACAGAAATGAAATGATCCTAGAAGCTGAATTGAAGATGTTGTAGCTCGAGGTAGTGGTCAAGGTGTTGCATGTGAATTTAACACTTTGGAATATCTTGAGAACTGGACTGCAAGTCAAGCCTGCAGGGCAACAGGAAGTTCAGTAACATCAGATTCAGACGGAATCCAAATTCTTAATCTAAGGTCCTTACCTATAGATTCCATTAAGGAGATTTTCAAGATCAGTTAAAGAGGCGGTTGCAAGACAGGGATGGTTGGAAATAAAAGACAAGATCAGAAGTTTGCTACATAGTTTGAAGAAGCCTGTACAAGCAAATGATGACAGACACTATGTTGGGTTGTAGCAGGAATCTCAAACATTAGTGAGGATGCAGCAAGGGAAAGCATTTGTTGATGAAGTTAAATGCAAGGATGATTCTATCAGTGACAGTGGTGAACCAAATGAATATCTGACATTAATGACCAACACTAGAGATGAATCACTAAGCACTTCACAGGTACACTTACTAACTAGTATATCTTTATCTAATTCATAATTGTATGATTATTATGTTTTGAAATGTATTAGGCTCGTGTCAGCATGTTAGCATCTTAGAACTTAAATGCTTAATTGATTGCTAAGAATAAGATTTCATGCTTAGTTATATGAGTTTAGTGAGTACATTTCATACTTGATTTTCTATGCAGTAAAATGGATATCAAGAATTAGGTAGTTGCTAGACTGTTAAGTGTATCCCAAAAACATTTGTTTGGAACTTGATTTAAATCTTCTGTGATTTAATACCTCTGCTAATGTTGTGAAAATTGCTAATAGACAAACAGGTCATAGATCAGATATTTTATATTTGTTCTTATTGTCATAAATGACTTGATAAGTATATGTGGAATTTGATATTGCTTATAATGTTTTATTCAAATATTCTGCATATTCTTAAAATTGTTTATGTGCTTATTTTCACATGATTTGCTTGCACTCACATAGTTGCACTTAAATGTCATATGAGATCATGTATTGCTTGTTAGGGATAAGATGGTAGAATTATCTAAGTTGTCAGTAACATTTGTAGATTCAAGGTTTAATCTAAAACTGACTTAGGTAATTAGAGATAGTTAAAAATGTTAGACATTGACAGAAATGGACTAGACAGAATTAGTAATTAATTTGTTAGTTCTTCTATCCATGTGCTTTTATGCATATTGAAGCTGTTGTTACCTTTGATAATATCTCTAACCCATCTGGACTCAATTAAAATTGAGTACCAAGAAGCTTAATCATTTGTGATTGCAGAGTATGTAACAAAAGGCAAAAGTTATGTTACTTCGTGACATTTATTGTTCGAGGCATATGATTAAGATTAAAGCTCTAATATCACAGTTGGTTGAGAAGGCCTCCCCAATGGTAACCTTTGGAGATGACAACAAAGGGTGTACAAGGGATATGGCTATCATGATTTAAGAACTGTTATCACTGGAAGCATCTTTCTTATAAACGGAATTAAGCACTATCTACAAGGCACTAGGGAATTCTTTGTCAAGGGTTTTCTAGAAAAGTAGAAAAGGAAAAGTGTTTGATCTCAAGCAAGAAAGATAGAAGATTACTCTAATCTGAGTGAGAAATTTGTTCGTAGCTGACATGGATTCTATATTCGAAGGTGAGGTGAGTTTCTTAGTAAAGCTTCATCAGTAAAGAGTTGGCTATGGCACAGGAAGCTCTCACTCTTGATGATCAAGACAATGGATTCTCTGATAAAGATGAAATTGGTGAGAGGACTGCTTCTAATAGAATTCTATCTAGAAGGACATTTTGAAGTATGTCACATAGGGAAGTCAATGAAAACATCACACTGAAGCAAATCAAGTCATGGAAGAAATATGCTTAGTGGTGATTGATGACCCTAGTTATAATTTGGTGATGTTCGTGCATTCAACATATATTGAAGCATCACAGATGGTGATTGATCACATCAGAAAGATCAGTTGGAAGTAAAGTAAGCTGTGAGAACATTGAAGTCAGATAATGGAACTGAGTTTCGCGAATGAAGTTCTAAGTAAAGTCTGCACTTTAAGGGGATTATGAAGCTGAAGCAATTAACACAGCATGCTACTGTATTCAACAAAGATCGTGAAAAGACTTATTCGAAAGCTATCAAGGCATTTGTGATTAAAAACTAGAAGGTGATTGAAAGTCTGAATGTATCGTTCAACTACACCAAGCTCCCAAGCATTCAAATGAAAGACTATTCTGAATCTTTGAAGTTTGACATTCCGTCAGAGTCAAATTCAGATACTGATGATGAAACTGAGGTTGCAGAAGGAATCAATGATAATGATGATGATTCAGATCCTATTAGTGGAAATGGTAGTGAAACTACATAACTCGTGAACTTTAACAGAATCCACTGAAAAAGGTGAAGGATCTTCAACACATCCTAACAGCAACTCAGGGGGAGCAAAATAAAAGAAGGATCTACTAGTTGTACTCAACACAATGAAGATCAAAGGAATACATTAAGAACATATCTGCCGAGACAAAGGGTTTGAAGTCAAAGTCATTCCTGGAGTCTAGTTCTTAGTGATCCGGATTATTGAGTAAAAGCTAGAAGTGCTAATCAAAATGAACATATATTTTTCAGGACCCAACAATCAACAATTGGTATCCCAAAGAATAGTGAAGATGCACTGATTGATCCAGATTGGGTGATTGCAAATGCAAGGTGATCTCAATCAATTCGAAGGCATAATCTACTGAAGCTAGAACCCAGACCACTAAAGTTGAAGCTGAAATTGGTACAGTAAGGGTTCTCAAAGACTGGAAGATTTTTGGCATTGTTATGAGGGACAAAGCCAAACTGGTTGCTACAGGTTACTTTCAGGTAGAAGGTGTCGACGATGATGGAAACAGAATCTTCGGGACTTTCAAGATCTAACAACAAGCAACAGAGACGAGACTTGATCCTCTTAGGACCTAACAATTGGGCCTAACAAGATGAGGACCTAACAGAGTTAGGGATTCAAGTAAATCGTTAAGGACATGGTATGACACTCTAACTAGTTTATTACTTGAAAATGATTTTGGCAGAGTCGTTATACACATATATATATCTCTAGAATACAGGGCACACACAATGTCATATATGTGCAAGAATACCATGATTATACTATATGTGGGTCTACTAACGAAAACTTTGGCAAGAGTTTATTGCTAAGTTAATGCAGAGTAGGTATAACATGAACATGTTGGAAGAGTTTCAATTCTTTTTAGATTATAAGTAATTCAAAAGAATGATGTCAATTAAAGTAAGTCAAGGATCTTTTAAAGATGCGCAATTTGGAAGATTCCAGACCTGCCAAGACTACTTTCCAACAGACCACTAAGCTTGATCAGGGCAAATCAGGTATATGAACTGAAGTGACAAGCTATAGAGGTAATCAGCTCATTACTTATTCAAGTGCATAAAGACCATATATTTTATTCTCGATATGCCTATATGCAAGTTTCCAAGTGGATATTAGAGAATCTTATCTTATAGCTAAGTTATGAATTGTTAGATATCTTAGGGGATCACCAATTCTTGGAATCTGGGACCCTAAAGATACTAGGTTTAACCTAATTAGCTATATAGATATAGATGATGCAGGTTGTAAGAAAGACAGGGAAGTCATTCATAGAAGCTGTCAATTTCGTGGAAGAAGTTGGATTCTTGTTGAAATAAGAGAAAGCATTCAACACACATAGTTACAGCAAAGGCTAAACTTAAAGCAGCTAGTGAATGTGATGCTCTGATCTACTAGACAATGAAACCACTTCAACTCCAACAACTCTGTTGATCTCTCCACACCACTTATGGAACAAGCTCATGGACACCAGGTATCAATTCTTTCGAGATTGTCCTTAGTAGAATAACTTTCAGATATTTGGTAAACAACTTGATGAATTTATTTTATCTAAGTTGGTTAGTAAACTTGGGATATTATTTATTTGCATATATGTTGAAAATCCCATCTGCAAGGAATTCTTAAATGAGTTCACAAGTATTAAATTTCCATATTTAAAGGACTTGTGAATTTATTTTAAATCCAGTACCTCATGCTTATTGCTACTAGTTTAATTATCATGCTTACAATGTAATATGCATAAGTGGTAGTTAAATTATTTAGCATAAGTTAGAAGCATAATTATTTGCATGTTAAATATTTGATGAGTATTAGTCAAGATGTGTTGCTTAATTGCTCTGATATTTTGCTTTGATATTCTTAAATATTTTGTTACAAATAATTGTGATACTTTTGATATTAGTGACAGTATTTAGAATTTCTGTTCTAAGTAATTAATGCATATTTCAAAACTCACTAATATTGGAAGACGAAGTATTTTTTAAGTTATGTGTATAAAATTCTCAATATTTTATATACTTAGAAAATATTTATAAATTTGAGTTTGTTGCGAGGAGTTGCAATTAGGATCACAAGTATTAAATGCCTATATTTAAAGAATTTGTGAATTTCTTTTCAACTATTTCCTCGAGCTTACGTACATCATTAATAATTGTTATCAGCATGCTTACAATGTGCTTGAGTGACAATTATTAGATATAGCGTAGGAAGTTAGATGCTAATATTCAATTTAATGAATATTTTAGTATTTAGCGAGTTTATTTTATCTTATTAAAATTATGGATTGAAGCAGTTCAATGATTAGTAGTTTCATAATTTTGATTTGATAAAATATAAGAAGCACAATTTCTTGCATCTTGAAATTATTGATAAATATCGAATAATTGGTATCAACGTGCAATTAATTGTGATATTTTTAATATTAGTGATAACACAAGTTGTTTATCTGAAATCACTAATAATAAAAATATGTCTTAATGCTTATTGTTCTACTGAATGATTGCCATGCCTATTTGATTTATATATATGCATATTATTGGTAATTGTTTAGTACAATATAAGTATTTAATTTATTTTGATTTATTTAAATTATGATGATATAAAACAATTCAGTGATATATTGGTTCCATGATTTAAGTAAATTAAAATAAATTCGAAGCATAATTATTTGTAGTATAATTATTATCTTTTATTACTTTGTGATAATTGAATAATATTTTATTATAAAATAATTGTGATATATTAATACTAATGGATTTGCTTAGTCTTTATTCTAAGTAAATATTGGTTTTTGAAAAAGCCGTTAGTATTAGTATATTTAGTTTTCTTTCTTAGACTGATTCCTGAATGTATTTAAAAAGAAATTTTTGTCTATTTCTTTTTCAAAATGTATTATTCAAAGATACATTCACTTTCTATCGGTTTTAGATAAGAAAACTTCAAAATTCTTTTTCAAAACTTCTCTTTTGAAAATCATTAGATTTACAGCCTTACTTTATTTTTCAAATCCTAGGGTGTGAATCAAACTTTTCTTGAGGATAATTTTTCTTTTATCTCGAAATATTTTATCCACTCTCCAAAGCTGGTTTTAAATGCTATATTTTCAAAACCGTTTTCTCTCTTAATTTTTCTTTTTAAAGTGGCAGAAACTTTGTGACTGCTATTTTATTTGGAAAAATTATTTTAACTTCAAGGTATCAATCACTTGTAAAATTTATTTATTTTTAAATACTTGTTTCAATGTATGTTTCACATTGATCCAGAGTACCAAAACAGTGGTTGTTGTTTTGAAGGCCTAGTGCTGTATAGTTAAGCATTCATTCACCCCAATTGTTATGTTTTTATTTTAAGTAGGGGATACTATCAGGTGGACGAAAATGATGTAAATAATAATTGCATTATGAGTCGGAAAATCATAGTCCTCTATCTGATAAGGATGTTTTGCAAAACTATTTTCAAAACATATAGTGCTTAGGTTTAATGGAAAAGAGTCATTTTATTGAGATAAAATTTGATAAGAGAGTTGAATTTCTTCTTTGATGTAAATTCTCGCGTTTTATTATGGGAAGTTTGCCTTATAAGAAATTCATAAGGGATAGATTTTTTCTCTGATACACATTCCCGCGTTTTATTATGGGATAAATATCTTAAAGAAAATTTCTATTGGTTTCACGCTCTTAAATGATAAATCGTTAGAACCGACAAAACTCTTTTACTAAAAGTGCTTTAATGCAATCCATTACCATTCCTTCATATATTTTTCTTTCTCATTGAGATGAAAACTATGTTTTGGAATGTTAAAGTGATTATCTTTTTATCTTATTTAATTGATTTTATCCGTTTAGCCCCCAGTGGCTACAGAAGCTGGCAAAGAGGTTGAAAACCCATCAATCTCTTACCCAGGCCTTCATACCAAACACTGATTCATCCACTTCCATATATTAACCCCTGGAGATATAAGGAACACATGTTAGTTAGAGGTTGATAAGGGAGAAACTGCACTTGATGCAGCAAATAAGGATGACGTCGGAAGTGCACCCACAGCTCTACCTCCAGAGAAGAAAAGTAGTATACAAACTGAGGTATCTGTAAGCTCATCTGTATCTTCTCTCAACAGAGTGAGTTCATTGAAATTCGCTCGTCAGCCAGAGCATCTTGTAATGAGTCAAGCACACCACTAGCGTTCACGCTGATGGTAAGCCTAAACAGATAAATTCTATGAACACATTGCAAGGAGTGCACAGTGAGAGGTATAGGCATTCAGAGGAGATACAGACTCTAGTTAGCCATATAGTACATTGTCCAATGTATCTACCTCAAACAGAAATTAATCTTCTGCATCCCGAAAGGGAGATCTCTTGTTCTGATTTATCTGGGCTTGAGAGGCAACTGCTTGACAATTCTTCTGATGAGTAAAGTAGGATATTTTATACAAAATTCCCGTCATTGGGTTACGAGGGAAACGTAGACTCTAATTTGCCATTCAATACATTGTCTACTACGTCGCCCCTCCTGGAAGGAACATTTCCAAATCCTGAAAAGGAATGTCCACCTCCCGTTTACGGAGAAGGTGTGAGGCAACTCCTTGATAGAACAAGGCAGGATTCCCTAACAGATT
The DNA here is from genome assembly GCA_028671895.1 of Oenanthe sinensis. Taxonomy (NCBI): domain Eukaryota; kingdom Viridiplantae; phylum Streptophyta; class Magnoliopsida; order Apiales; family Apiaceae; genus Oenanthe; species Oenanthe sinensis. The sequence goes on from CM053806.1 coordinate 29,523,115, forward strand.
TTAAAATCTTGGGATAACCCATCTCAAAGAGGTGAGGCTCCACTAGACAGTGATTTAGCAATAGCTATTGAGTCTGGTGCTGAGACAGTGCTTATGCATAATAGATCAAGAACACCTCAACGAGGCAATTCTCCACTTGATAGTGATTCAGTTCATTCTGATGAATCAGGTGATGAGAATAATGAATTGACATATTTCACTTGCAGGTACAGAAGGCTATATTTGGAATGCAGAGTGAAAGTGAGAGAGAGAAACACTTAAGTGAAAGTGAGGGAGAGATACACTTGAGTGAGAGATAGGGAGAGAAAGAGTGAAACACTTAAAATGCTCGATACTAAAGTATAAACACCAACAAAACGTAGTAGAAGTGAGGAAACCTTAAGCCAAACACTTACCCTTGCTACTTGCTACTTCTGGAAGAAAAGTTACTATATTTTTCCCGATCAACGACAGACGAGAACCTTCTTTGGAAGACATACCATTCAAAAGTGGGCCATTGGAGGATTCCTCAACTAAGGGGGAGAATTTATAGGGAGAAAAAGGAGAAGTTAATCAAGTCTTATCTTCGTACTTTGGAAAAGTTAATATCCTAAAGGGGTTCGTATCCTGGATCATTAAGGGAAGTTCCTGGATCCTTAAGGGGAAAAGGGGTTCGCATCCTTGGGAGAAGTTAATATCCATAGGGGGAGATTTGAGACGAGAAAAAGAAAATCTTATCTTCTGATCCTGAGGGGAAACAACAGAAATGTGGGAGAATCAAGAAGCTGTATTCTATACTTGAAAGGAGTTGTCAGAAGAGGATTCATAATCCAAGTGGGAAGAACAGAGGACTATTCCATTGATTTTCTAAAGGGAGAAGGAGAATCACATTCTCAGGGGGAGAACATTATTTGAGCAATGTTCTATATTTTATTGAAGATGTTCCCAGAAATTTTGATTCTTATGAAGCTCAGTTTATGATAAGTTCTTTATAGGTCAAGCAATGAAGGATTTTGAAGCAGAGAAAAGCTCAAACACAGAGGAATGAAGATGATATCTATTGAAGATGCGTTCAGTGCTAAAGGAACACTCATTTTCTATTTCTCTTTACTTTAAAGAAATCTGGAAATGTATTATATGGTCCAGAACCCAAGTAGTATTATTTACAAGTCTAGAGCATTAATATTTTCTTGTAGTTAGTTGAGTTATCCTCTAGGGATTTGCTTGTTAATCTCTACCAAACAAATAGGGGGAGATTGAAAGGCTGTATGTATAGACCTATATGTAACATAGCGTTATAACTCAACACAAGAACAGGACGTGTAAATAATATGAAGTTATCACCGGAATCAGGAAGACATGAAGACTTGGTAAAGACAAAGGATAAAGAAGAAATCTACAGAGTTGAAGCATTAGCTCACTAGAAGAAGTTTATTAATATGTTCATGCCTCAGTGAAGAATAAAGGTTGAAGTATTCAAGGATGTGGAAGCAGTGAAGCAGTTGTCAAAGTACCAGAAAGATTCTAGTGATCCAAATCTACAAGTTAGTCAAGCAATGAATTGCAGAGCACAAATACAGGAATCGATAAGATAGAATATACGGAAAATATAAAGAATCAAAATATTAGATGGAATCTTGGAGTCTATTATAGATTGTTGGAGGAAGTTCATTCAAATGTTCAGACTTCAGTGAAGGATAAAGTTCGAAGATGTTCAGGGTTTCAGATAATTTTGTGGTTCAGCATAAGTGCCAGAGGATTCCAATGTACTTACAATCGAAGCACTTCTAATCAACAAGGAACAAAGTCAATTGTATTGTAAAGAAGATGTGAAGATCAAGATCGTGTTAGTCGTTTATGAACCAGACCAGTTGCACCAAACGTCAGCACAAAAGAAATTGAGAATTGCATCTATGAATCAGAAGAATTGACTGTATGATTAAATTAGTAACAAGTGAAGTGGTATGTGACTAAGCCCAGAATAAATCAAGGTCGAATTAACAAGGAAATATTTATTTGACTTGGTTGCAGTGGAAGAAATTATATTAAAGGGCTTAACAAGTTCGAAAATGGCTAAGTAAAGAAGACTACTACAGAAGCTGTATCCAGAAGTCAACTTGGTCATTGGTCAAGCTATTTCGTCTTATTCCTATTTTGTCCTATTCACAGATGGTTAACAACCATCGGGTGAATTCAAAGAATTGGTGAAAAATGAATGAACAAAGAAACAAGCCACTAGCCGATAGTTACTATCGGAAAAGAATTAAAAAGAATGTTCCCGATAGTTGCTAAAACTATTAATTTCGATAGTTAATAACTCTTGGAATAATTCCGATAGTTAATAACTCTTGGAATAATTCCGATAGTTACTCAGCTTGAATTAATTGAATTCATTCTAAATTGTTTTAAGTGTCCGATGGTTATTCTACAGACTCATCGATACTTAAACAATTAATCAGCAAATTGTTCCCGATACTTATGAAGAAACAGAAGTGAGAAGCAGCTCAGTTACTTGGACCACATGAAGCCACGTAGCTGTACTGAAAAAGTCTACACATAAATTGAAGCAGAGCCATTCATTTGAGTCAGTCTTCTGCAACACAACAAAAATAACCAGAGAGAGAGAAGACGAAGCCGGAGAGGAGAGAAATCAGAAAAATCTATACCTCCTCACCGGAGATGTATCAGTGGTCGGTTCCTTAATGAAAAATGTTCAGGGCCACTATATATCACTCTCTACGGTCTTAGTTTCCTTTGTACTGATCTAGAAATACTTGTATAGGAAATTGAGAGTTATATTTTTGTTAAGCAGCGAAGAACTTGTTCTTCGGACCGGATTTGTTGACCGGGTGTAGCAACCTCAGGGTTTATATTTATCAAATGATATATTCCCCGAATCTTGTGTTGTTTATTTTACTGCTGATTTTCTAGAATCGAACTGATTAATCCTAAACACAGAAAATTATTAAGCAGCTCCGTAAACACTATTCACCTCAAGAACACGAGCCCACTAACCGAACTCTAAATTATTTATCCGCAAAAGATTCGAAAGATTTTTTTTGAATTTAGTGAGTATCGTATTCAACCCCCCTTCTACGATACTTCCGGGGCCTAACAATTTACATCCAAACTCATTAAATCAACATATACTTAAATATAACTCAAACTCAAGCTTATAGCTCAAAGTAAATCAAAGGGTGGATGGTATTTATTCCTTTATTAAATCCTTAAACATAATAGCAAGAGCTTCTAAGCCTTAAGGGAGCCTTGATCTACGCTTATCATCCTCAAACTTGCAAGAGAAAATCAAGAAACAAGTTAGTAATTTTCGGAGTTACTATTCACCCTCATCTTTGAGCAAGGATTTGGCTATGCTATACTAATTCGATGGCCATGAAATTTTGTACATAGCTTAAATATATATTGCAGAAGCTATGGTCAAAATCATGTGAGTTTTTAATGAGTGTAGTTTGGGTTTTGAATTTTTCTTTCCTTGCTTTTCTTGAATGCCAAATGGAAGAAATGGAGGGGGAGAGCTTTTTTTCTACTTTGCTTGATTTTGAGTTGGCGTATTTGTGTTTTATGTGGATATGGCTGATATCTATCATCAGATATTGCCTTGATGGATGTCAAGTACCTCAAATAGTAACCAAGGTATGGCTTGAAAACTTGGCACCTAATTCATGGAACTATGTTCCCTTAACTTGGCTAGTTGCTTGACTTGTTGACTTGATTCCTCTTTAACCAATTTGGTTGCATGGTTCTTGCATGGGAATTCACTTTAGTCACTTATCATCCAACACTTAATCATTAATCCTCCATGTAAGTTCAATTAATTTCTGAAAGCATTTCGTCGTAGGAATTCTGTAGTGTAAACCTTTAATATTCTAAATACTTGTATTCAAAACCAACCATTGGATTTATAAATTGTAATCCTCCTCATTATAATATAATTCTCGTATTCTTAATATTTCATAAATTATAAAACAAATAGTAAAGGTGAAATTCTTCGGATTCTGACGACTTTTAAATTCACTCATTTGCTTCATACAACAATATTTCATCTTCAGATTTCCAATATTCCATCACCTACCTAGTGTGGGCTAAAAAGATTTTTCATAAATCCGTAGGATCACTATTCATCAAGGTCTTAAATAAATAAATAAAAATGCGTCAAAAATACGGGTTATTTCAATGACATTCCCAAGTACAATCTTGCCATATCCCAATGTTTGTCCTATGTTGTCATCTCTAAAGGATACTTCTGGGCCAGTCATCTCCACAAAGTCTGTAAGCAGGGATTTCTTTCCAGTCATGTGTCCTGAGCATCTACTGTTTAGGATTAGGGTTACTCTCTTTACCCTGGTTCCCTGCATACATATAGCAACTTATTATATATTTTGGATCCTTTACTACTAACTTTGGGTAAAACAGGCTTAGTGTTTTTCACTTTTGTTTTACCTGTCTCCTTTTTTCTTTAGATTCTGGTGGAGTCTAGACAGTGTCATACCAACTTTTATCAATTGAAGATTTTTGCTCATAAAAATTGTAATACAAATCATGATAGTCCCTACACATATAAATTGAATGAACTATGCTACCACAGTGATAACAAGGCTTCTGTGGAACGTAGTGACTTTTCAGAGTCTAAGAAGGAATAGACTCTGATTTCTTCTCAATCTTTGTTTTACAGTCTAGAGCTAAATGGTTGTGGTTTCCACATCTATAACATTTCTTTCTAGGAGCATTAGGATCCTTTTGATAATTATTAGCCTTATTAATGCCTTCCGTATCATTCCTATTTCTCCTTGTCTTGCTAGACTCTGACAGACTGTCTATTCTTTCGCTCAACTTAGACTTAGATGGAAAACCTATATTTATATTTCTCATGGGTTTCTATTTTTCTTGGTCATCAGTCTTATTGGTATTCTTATTGGCCCTAGCAGAATTAGAGTTATTAGAAATATTGGTTGTTGATTCTGATGAAACAAATTTAACAGGAACATAGGTTTTTCTATTTTTAGTCTCAGTGGACTGACTAGCTTCCTTTTTGTCATTATTCTCAACAATAGGTCTTTTATCTTAACTCTTGTCATAGCCTAGAACAACAGTTTGACATATATTCTGATTATTGAGAATTTCCTAATCTTTTCTACTAGAGTCTGTCCACACTTTAAATTTAAGCCTTTCTTCCTCTAGTTTTTTCTTAATAAAGTCATATGCTTTTAAGATTTCAGTGTAGTTATGCCTGCATTTCTCAGAATCCTTTTTACATTCTTCCATAAACACTAATTCAGACTCTAAATGGTTATTTCTATTTGTCAAGGTTAAATTTTCTTCTAGTAACCTGTCATTGTCATTAGTGAGAGACCTACAGTTTATCATTATATTTTTAATCTCACTTTGAACAATTTTTATACCATCAGAGTCTAAATTGAGTAAAGAAGGAGAAAAGATTGATACTTGAGTTTTAGGAGATGAAGGTTCTTTGAGAGATTCTAATTTTTCTAAGGAAACAACCATCAAAGCTAGATTATCATAATCAATTTTATCCTCTGAACTTGAATCTGCTCAATCCTTTCCTGTTGAGAGAAGTGCCTTTCCTTTGCCTTGATTTATGCTTTTCTACATTCACTAGCAAAGTGCCCCAATATTCTACAGTTGAAACACTTGACTTTTGTCTTGTCAAGTTTGATTATGGTGCTTTTTCTCTTCTCAACCTTTTCATCTTCCTTCTTGAATGATGGTCTTTTGCTGAATTTTCTAGGTCTTTTGTTGAATTTCATCCGTTTTATATTCTTAGCAAACATAGCCATCATTTGACTCAGATCAATCTCATCTTCAGAATCAGAGTCTGTCTCATTAGACTCTGATTCAACAACAGTCTTACCCTTCTTCTTTGATTCTTTAACTCTTGATTCTTTATGTTATTCTTGTTGTTCTCTTTTAGACTCCATCAAGAGAGCCAAAGATTTTGCTTTCACAGACTTCTTGCTCTTTCTCTAATGCATCTCTAGATCATATGTTTTGAGTCTGCCATACAATTCTTCCAAGGAGATTTCATCTAAATCCCTTACTTCTCTTATGGTTGTTGTTTTGTTATCCCACTCTTCAGGAAGGGCTCTCAGAAACTTGGTGTTTGTATCTTCGGAATCATAAACCTTACCAAGTCTAACCATTTCATTCAGGAGTTTTGTGAACCTATCACACATCTCAGTAATAGATTTCTCAAATTTTGCCTCAAAATACTCATACTCCTGAATTAACAATGACCTTGCATTCTTCTTGACATCTTTAGTACCTTCACAGTGCACTTCAAGTTTTGTTCACATCTCCTTAACAGTTTTGCATGATATGAAACAATTTGTAAGAACAAAATCCAGACTATTAAAGAGATATTTTTGAATTTTGCTTCCTTGAGAACATTCTCTTTGTCCTCCTTTAACCACTCAGCCTTTGGTTTGTTGACAAAGTGCTTTTCAATTATTTTTCCTTCTTTAATGGTTTGAGGAACAAGACTTGAGGGCACATAGGGTCCATCATGAATCCTATCAAGATAGTGAAGGTCTGTAGCTTCCAGATGGTGCAACATCTTAACCTTCCAGTGGGTGTATTCGTTTCTCTTAAGCATAAGAATCTTAGAATTGCCATCTTTGTTTCCAAACATCTTTGATCAATTTTAAAACGTAGGCTCTGATACCAATTGTTAACCCAGTTTCACAAATGGAAGGGTGGGTTGAATACTTATATGATCTTTTCGCCTTAGTTTCAATCAATTATGGAGGAATCAAACTTGAACTATTTTAACAAAGATCAAAATTCAGAGAATAAAAATATTAGTGTTTGTATTAAAGAATATTGAATACAAACTCTCCTAGGGTGTACACAAACCCTATCAACTTCTATGTGTTTTCATAGCAACTATCTCTATCTCTATGCTCTCACACGTTCGACAATAATATTAGGTTACATAAAATGTTTATATAGAGAGCTGCCTATCAACTAATAATAGAAAATAAAATTACAATAGGAATATAATTCCTAATTATTAGTTGACAATTTCCTTCTGAAGTTCTCTTTCCTTCCCATATCATATCTGCAATATAATTATCTTTATCTTCGAAGACTTTCCATTACTGTTATCATCTTTCAAATTTAGCTTAAGTTCTATAGACTCTGAAAAACTTCAGACTCTGATGATCTTCAGTTTCTGCTAGACTATAGACTCTGATGGTCTATAGAGCCCAATTGACTTTCAGACTCCGATTGATATCCAGACTCTGGATTTATTTATCCTGAAAATCTTCTAAGTACAAATGACATCTAATAATGAATGTTGACGAACTAGACTCTGATTATATAAAAGTTCAGAGACTAGAAAGACTTGTTACAAATAAACTATGCTAGACTCTGTTCTAGTATTTTGTACATCATCAAATGAATATATTCCTAACATTTCTGTAACATGGTTGTTCTTAGTCTTTCAATTGAAATGGCTAGATCAATTGATAGTGTTTTACTCATCAATTGATACTAGAGTCGATTGATATATGTCATCAATTGATATATATCTTAGACTACCAAATTGTAAATATTTGAAGGCAGGAAAAATATACAAGTGAAGGATGATCAATTGATATTGAAGAATCAATGGATGAAGGATCAATTGATATGAAGCCAAGTCAAAGTGAAGACCATCAACTGATATGAAGACCCATCGATTGATATATCGATTGATAATATCTATCAATAAATAAGTCAATTGTTAATTATCAATCGATGGATATCAAGATTAATCGAAGAAGGATATCAGTTGATGAACACAAGGAAGAATCAATTGATATGCTTAAAAAAATTATCAATTAATAGGGACATCACAAAAGGACAAAATATCAGGGATCTTCAGACAAAAGTAACAACTATGGAAGATAGTTTACCTTGACTATGAAGACTCAAATTGAAGCTATTTTTCTTAGATTGAAGATCGTTCCCAAACTGGAAAAAGACAGAAAAAAATATAGTTTAGTAAAATTCCTAGAATAAGTATTTTTCTTTGTACTCTATTCTTTGAATTGTAAATACACTTGTAATATATAAACAAGTGTGGTGGCATTATTAGAAAAAAATGAGTGAGAATATTTCTTTAGAATAAATTATTCATGCTTTAAAGCACTTGTAAGAACATTGATTCAATTCTAACTTAATAAAAAGTAGCTAGGTTTTCTAACCTAGATTATTTGAGCAATCAATTCACTGGTGAGATACAAAACCCACAAATAATTTTTTATATGACTGTTCAAAATTTTCATTTCATATTTTATCTATTTTCAACAATACTTCTCAAACAACAAAACAAACAGGAACAAATATTAAACTTATAAATTGCGAAAAAGTTTAATATTTATATTCAACCCCCCTTCTACAAATATATTGGAATTGTTTTGGGAAATAACATTTATATATGACTATGTTTGGTCTAAAAATGGTATTTGGTGGAATGGGCTTGACGGATCTCGGGCCGGGTCACTAAAAGTATCTCCCAGGTCGGGGCTGTCACGTGAGCCCTCATGGCCAGGACGAGTCTTCATCCCATGACGTGTCCTCATCCTTAGGACGAGCTCTTCAATTGTGGAGGATGTGCCCTTAGCCAAATATGGGCACAATACCCGATAACATCTAAAAAAATATAATTTATATGTTCAAAACACAACTGCATGATTTGCATTCAGAAATCGATTTGAGGAATGTTGTAGTTGTTATTTAAATACTAACATATGACATGCATATGAAGATTGTCACGTACATACCCGATTTAAATTCTCTTTAAATTTTCAAACACAAAAACATCAAGCGTGCCTATTAGTATCATAAAGTCATTTAATTCTTGATCTTTAACAATGGTGAATAATGTAAAATTAATGTAGAATTCAGACAAAACAGGCATTAAGGTTCCAGGTGCTTTTCTAACAAAAAAGTTTGACACTTCGTATATGTTTTTTTCATTAATACACTTCGTATATGTTTTTTTCATTAATATACTTCGTATATTCTTGCCTCAAGTAATGTTTATTGACTGATGCAAATCATTATTTTTGTAAGGACCTGAAAGGCTCGGCTCAATAGGCCCAGCCCCAACCTAGTTAAGAAAGCCAAAAGATATGACAACCCAACACTAGAGTTGGCACCAACAACTATCAGTCCCATCAGAGACAAGTTCCCTAGGGAGTGAAACACATATGACAAGGCCTGTTTGCAATGACGAGATGACAACTCAACTCAAATAAGAAAGTGAAGTAATAATTAATGTTGAAATAGGAATCAAGAAAAAGTAAGTCAAATAGACACAAAGAATCAGAATATCAGATGAATTCTGTAAAGGCTGATACTCACCACTAGAAGGAGTTCATTTATATGTTCAAGCATCGATGAAGAATAAAATAGTAGTATCTCAAGGAGTTAAGAAGGTATAAAGATTTCAAGGGGCTACTACATGAAGATTCCAAGTGAAGACCACAGGTTTTAAAGTCAAATGGTGAAGAACATTTATTTTAGAATGACACAAATGAACCAGACAGTACATTATGTGTCAACTATATCTATGAGGGTTCAACATCAAGTAAATGTGCTTATTCGACAAACGATATATTGAAGAGGGGGAAGGATTTCATTTAAATCAACAATGATTAGGCAGTCAAGAAACTATTTAATTTCTACTATCAAAAGTTAAATTAATTATTTAATTTATTTATTAAATTAATTAAAGTTGAATTATTTCAATCCTTAAATTATTTCATTAAATTTAAGTAGAATTAAATAAGTAAAAGAGAAAGTCTTACTGCCAAATAAGAAGGTCATGCCGAATTTACAAGTCTATCAAAAGTCTTACCGATATACAGGCATGAAGAAATTCATACCGAGTCCAAAAAGAAAGTCATACCGATTTTCTACGAGTCTACAAGACTATTGAAAGTCATACCATGCAAGAAGAAAGTCATACCAAGCTTTCAGAAAGTCATACCGAGTGGAAAAGATCTTGTCCATTAAATTTCAAAGAGTCTGAAGGCTTGAATGGAAAGTCTGATTAGATTATTAAAAATTCTTAATAAAAAGATTCCCCACCAGCAGAAACCCCAATGCTATATCTAACTACAAGTAGACCTAACATAATATTTGTAACATGCTTATGTGCACGGTTTCAGTCTGATCCCAAAAATATTCATCTTATAGCTGTAAAATGAATTTTTAGATATCTTAAGGGTACACCAAATCTTGGCATTTGGTATGCTAAAGATACAAGTTTTGAACTAAGTGGCTATATAGATTTAGATTATGCAGGTTGTAGGATTGGCATGAAAACTACTTCTAGAAGTTGTCAGTTTCTAGGACGTCAGTTTATTTCCTGGTATTGCAAGAAACAACACTTAGTGTCTACCTTGACAGCCGAAGCAGAATACATTATGGCAGGTAGCTGTTGTGCACAAATCTTGTGGATAAGGAATAAGCTAAATGTCTATGAACTTACGTTAATCAAAATTCTGATATTTTGTGACAACACAAGTGCTATAGCTATTTCCAACAATCATGTACAACATTTTTGAACCAAGCATATTGACATAAAGTATCATTTTATCCCAGAGTAAGTCATGAATGGAACTGTGGTGTTACACTTTGTACCCACTGCAGATCAAATTGCTGACATCTTCACGAAACCACTTGATGAATCCAGTTTCTCTAAATTGGTTAGTGAATTAGGGATGTTAAATATGAGTTAATTTTTTATTACTAGGACTTGAATTCAATTCATGAATATTAAATTTTAATATTTAGAGAATTTATGAAGTTCGAATCAACATTATCCTAGGACTTATGAATATTTGAAAAAATTGTCTTAGGAATAATTTGGTACTCTTAGAAGACAATTATTTCAAATATAGCATAATTATTTATGTAAAAATTATTATTTTATATTAAATTGCATATTTAAATATTAAGCATAAATCTATAAATTATTGTATTAATTTTCTGATTATTATTGGATAGTAGTAATTATTATATGTTTTTAATAGTTCGGTCATGCTATAATAAATATTGTATACATATATTTGTAATTAATAAATTTTATTTATATATATATATATATATGATATGGGCTGAAAGTAAGCCCTAAAGACACAATTAATGCGGCATTAATTGTACATAATCTGGTCCAAAGAGAGGGGGCCCAACTATTAAGGCTTGAAACCCTAATTAATAAATAAATTCGTAATTGATTAGTTAGCTAAATATACATCTAATTAATTATATCAAACCATAAAGAAACCTATTCCTACATGGAAACTACTTCTACAAAGGATCCAGAATCCTTCTAGGAAACACCTTATTAATCAAGGTTCCTAAACCCACTCTAATTCTTAGACTTTCCACGTCTATATAAAGGGCCTAACCCCTCATTATTAGAACTACGTTTTGGCTTGATTCTCTAAACACAACAGAGATACGTAGGCATCTTGTAAAGGCAGAACCAAGCTGTGAAATACAAGCTCAGCCATTAAAGCTCGTTAAGCTCCGACATACATCGCATTAACTATACCCCAGTTTTTAATCCATAACATTTGGCGCCGTCTGTGGGAATAAGACATCAACCATGGCAAGAACACGGCGAACTGACGGAGACATCGTCCCCACCACAGGTGATCCGACTGCTATCATCCCTCCTGATGAAACTCAAACTACCGAGGTCCCTGCTACCACCACTATTCCCGCTGGAACCCAAGGTCCTAATACTCAAAGGCTTGGTCCGTTTAGTGAGATCGTCCAATCCACCAATCCTGAGGACATCGTCCATGGATCCAACCCACTATCCCAGGTAACTCAAACTCCTTTTATTGCTACTGCTCCTCCACACGCACAAATTTCTACTGTTGTTATCCCTAGTAGCACTGTCGCCCAACCTAGGCTTGGAATCTCCCAAGCTTATCCCCCTCTTTACATCCGAGGGTTGGAACCCCCGCAAAACTATGGGCGTAGAGAAGATGTCCGTGATTTCTCAGGACCATACTCAACTGATGATGAAAGCTCAGAAGGCACTGACGTCAATCCTAGGAGAAGAAGGCTTGGTAAAGAGCCCGCAGGAAGCCGGCGTTCACAGTCCCGAAGGACACTAGAACAGAAAATTGCTTCCTACGAGGCTGAACTCAAAGAATTGAAGAAAAGCTTAGATCGGCAGGATAGAAGGACAGCCTCAAGGTATGAAGCTCCCGACGTCATAGAACTGGATGAAACCCCGCGAGGGAGAAGAACGGAAATTACTAGGGCTGACCCCGCTGAACTATTGCCTCTCGGAGATCCTGATGATCCCACGCCGCCTTTTACCGAAACCATCATGAACGCTCACATCTCAAGTAAGTTCAAAATGCCCACCATCAAAGTGTACGATGGCGCAGGCGATCCAGCTAATCACGTAAGGACCTTCTCGAATGCATTACTACTACAACCTATCAATGATGCTGTGAAATGTAGGGCGTTTCCCCAAACCCTGGGGGGCATGGCCCAACGTTAGTACAGCCGATTGCCGCCCAACTCCATTGGATCCTTCAAAGAACTCAGTAAGGCCTTTATAAGCCAGTTTATAAGTGGAAGAGTGCACGAAAAAAGCTCGGCTTCTCTCATGAATCTGGAGCAAGGAAAGAACGAATCCCTGAGGGACTACCTGAACCGCTTCACCAAGGAAGCCTTGAAAGTCCCAGACTTAGACGAGAAGGTGGCTATGATAGCCTTACAACAGGGGACGACTGATCCTTATTTCAAGAGATCTCTAGCCAAACACCCGCCTGAGAACATGCTTCTTCTCCAAGACAGAGCAGGGAAATACATCAAGGCAGAAGAAAGCATGAAGAAAACCACTATATCAGTGGCTACACATGGGAATAATAACAAGAAGAGAAAGGGTGATCAAGAATATGACGCCCGAGACAAGTACTCCAAGACGGATAAGGATTCCGAATCCCCTCCTAAGAAAAATAACTTTGGGCCGAAATTTACTGAATATGCAAGGCTGAATGCACCTCGAAGTCAAATCCTTATGGATAGTGAAAGAGATCGAGACTTGAGATGGCCTAAACCCTTAAAGTCTGATCCTGAGAAAAGAAACAAGAATGCGTTTTGCCGGTTTCATAGGGATACCGGGCATAATACGGATGACTGCAGACAATTGAAGGATGAAATCGAATTCCTTATCAGGAGAGGAAAACTTTCCAAGTACACCAAGGATGGGAGTCATGATAGGCACGACGATAACAGAAAAAATAATGATGGCCGAGATAGGAATCCTCAACCTAGAGGACCGGTTATTAATATGATTTTCGGAGGACTCACTGCTGCGGGGACTTCAAGGAATTCAAGAAAAGCATACGCAAGAGAAGTTATGCAAGTCGTAGGAGAAGCACCTAAACGTGCTAGGACGGAGGCGGTTATATCTTTTGATGACTCAGACCTAGAAGGGGTAAAGTTTCCTCATGATGTTCCCCTCGTTATTGCCCCTTTGATAGGCAACTCAGAGGTAAAGAGAGTCCTGGTAGACAATGGAGCATCTGTTGATATCTTGTTCCATGATGCATTTGTAAAGATGGGATACAACGATTCCCAGCTAACCCTTTCGGATGTTCCCATCTATGGCTTCAATGGAGTGGAATCAAAAGTAGAAGGAACCATTCAACTACCCGTGACAGTGGGAAGAGAACCTAAAGAGGTCACTCAGATGCTAACTTTTCTGGTGGTCAAAGCATCTTCTACATACAACGCCATCCTTGGAAGAACAGGTTTGCATGCTTTTAAGGCTGTAGCCTCAAGTTATCACTTAAAAATCAAGTTCCCCACCAGAAACGGTGTTGGGGAGGAGAAAGGAGACCAGAAAATGGCGAGAAGTTGCTACGTGGCAGCCCTGAGACCCGATGGAGCCGGGGGGCAAGTCCTACCAATAGAGGACATGGACTCAAGAGAAAATGAAGAACAAAGGGGGAAACCAGCTGAGGACTTGGTTCCAATTCCTTTAGTTCCAGGAGAACCAGAGAAAGTAACCTACATTGGGGCCTCATTAGAAGAGCCTATGAAAGAAAAATTGACAAAGTTCATGCAAGAAAACGGAGACTTATTTGCTTGGACAGCCGCTGATATGCCGGGAATTAACCCTGAACTGATCACTCATAAACTCAACGTGGATCCACAGCGAAAAACGGTGAAGCAAAAGAAGAGAAATTTTGCTCCAGAAAGGCAGGAAGCCATAAAGCAAGAAGTGGAAAAGCTCTTGAAGGCTGGATTCATTAAAGAAATTCAATATCCCGAATGGCTTGCTAATCCTGTAATGGTCAGGAAATCCAATGGAAAGTGGAGGATGTGCGTCGACTTCACTAATTTAAATGATGCATGCCCAAAGGATTGTTTCCCCCTCCCAAGGATTGATGCACTCATAGATGCCACGGCGGGACATGAGATGTTAAGCTTTATGGATGGCTTTAGTGGATACAATCAAATCCGGATGCACGAGGATGACATTGCCAAGGTATCCTTCATCACTGACTTTGATATATTTTGTTATCTTGTTATGGCCTTTGGGTTAAAGAATGCAGGGGCCACCTATCAAAGGCTAGTAAACAAAATTTTCAAGCACCTCATTAGAAAAACCATGGAGGTCTACGTTGATGATATGCTAGTCAAAAGTCTCGATAAGGCCGATCATGTTGAGCACCTGCGAGAGGCTTTTGAAGTGCTAAGGCACCACAATATGATGCTCAACCCTGCAAAGTGCACCTTTGGCGTGGGATCCGGAAAATTCCTAGGAATGATGGTCTCTAAAAGAGGGATTGAGGCCAATCCTGACAAAATCAAGGCCATACTCGACATGGAACCTCCAAAAACAGTAAGGGACGTCCAAAAATTGACAGGAAGAGTTGCTGCCCTGGGAAGGTTTGTCTCGAAGTCTGGGGATAAATGTCTACCCTTCTTCAAGACGTTGAAAAAAGTTAAAAATTTCGTGTGGACAGAAGAAAGTCAAACGGCCTTTGAGGAACTGAAGAAATATATGGCTAAAGCCCCGTTGTTGGCCAAGCCTAGCCCAGAGGACATCCTATACTTGTACTTGGCCATATCAGACAAGGCCCTGAGTGCTGTCCTTATAAAAGAAGAAGAGAAAACTCAAAAGCCAGTCTATTATGTGAGCAAGGTTTTGCATGGAGCGGAACTTAACTACTCCAAAATTGAGAAGTTTGCCCTGGCCTTGATAATGGCCTCGAGGAAACTACGCCCCTATTTTCAAGCTCACAAAATCGAAGTATTAACTAATTAACCCTTGAGGAATATTATACACAACCCCAAGTCAAGTGGAAGACTGATTAAGTGGGCCATTGAACTAGGAGAATTCGACATCAAGTATAAGCCTCGAACGGCCATTAAAGCCCAAGCTCTTGCTGACTTCGTGGTCGAATATACTATTGACGACCAAGAAGTCGGGGGGCAGGACAATGAGGAAACAGAGGAAACAACACAAAAAGGAGGACAGACTCCTAAAGAATATTAGGTGCTCAATTTTGATGGGGCATCAAAAATAAAATCTAGCGGCGCAGGCTTGGTACTACAAAGTCCCGAAGGATTCATTATTGAGTATGCTATTAAGCTTGACTTCCCAACAACCAACAATGAAGCCGAATATGAAGCCCTGATAGCAGGCCTAGGTTTGGCCAAAGCACTAAATGTCAAGCATCTCAAAGTTTGTGGAGACTCAAAATTGGTTATATCCCAAGTGAATGGGGATTTTGAAGCAAGAGAAGAAATCATGATCAAATACCTCCGGTTGGTCAAAGCTATAATGACGCAGTTTGAAGAATGTCAGATTGAGTATATTCCTAGAGAAGAGAATGCGAAGGCCGATGCCTTGTCAAAGTTCGCCACATCAGAAGCAGATGAACATGTGGGGAGTGTGTACTTCCAAATCCTGAAGACCCCCAGCGTCAATGCAAAGCTGGTAGCCCCGATAAGCATGGGCAGTTGCTGGATGGACCCAATTAGAGCCCACCTTCAATCTGGATGGACTCCTAACAACCCCATTGAAGCCATTAAACTCACCGTGAGGGCCTTAAGGTACGCTCTTATTGATGGAATTCTCTACAAGAAATCTTTTGTTATTCCATACTTGAAATGTTTGAGGCCAGATGAAGGTCATGAGGCTTTGAAAGAAGTACACGAAGGAATCTGCGGCCAACACTTGGGGGGCAGGGCTTTGGCCCATAAAATCACCCGCCTTGGTTTTTACTGGCCTGACTTGATAAAAGATTCGAAAGAATACGTAAGAAGATGTGACAGGTGCCAAAGGCATGCACCGGTTGTTAGACAACCACCTGAGATGTTGACGTCCATCAATTCCCCTATCCCTTTTGCAATGTGGGGAATGGACATCCTTGGACCCTTTCCAATAGCTAGCGGACAGAGAAAGTTCCTGATCGTTGCGATCGATTACTTTACTAAATGGATCGAGGCTAAACCACTAGCCAAGATAACCACAAGGCAAGTAGCTCAATTCTTCTGGGAAAACATCATATGTAGGTATGGAATACCACGAATACTGATGACGGACAATGGCACCCAATTCAACAATGAAGAATTCAAAGGATATTGCACTGATAATGACATCAATCTACGCTTCACTTCTGTTGCACACCCCCAAGCAAATGGGCAGGCTGAGGTAGCCAATCGAATCATCCTTGATGGTCTCAAGAAAAGGATCGAGCGTTCTGCCAACACTTGGGTGGATGAGCTTTTGCCAATACTCTGGGCATACAGAACCACCCATAAAGTTACTATTGATGCAACTCCGTTCTTCCTGGCTTATGGGGCCGAGGCAGTGGTTCCAGTCGAAATATCACATGTATCCCCAAGAATCAAGGCCTTTGAACCTGAGGAAAATGAAGAAGGAATGAAACTTGCGTTAGACTTGATAGATGAAGTCAGGGACAAAGCTCATGCAAAAATTATAGAATATCAAAAGAAGTCATCTTTCTACTACAACTTAAGAGTTAAAGAAAGATTTTTTAGACAAGGGGAATTAGTCCTCAGGAAAGCTGAAGCTTCCGGGGTAGGCCCCAAAGGTAAATTAGCCCCCAACTGGGAAGGGCCGTACAAGATAAAACAAGTAAAGGGAGGAGGATCATACATTCTTGAAACCCTAGAAGATGTTGAGGTACCAAGGACTTGGCATGCTTCAAACCTGAAAGTCTATTATGTTTAAAGAATTCAACCGTGAGTTCTTATATTTAGTAGGAACTAGGTAGGAATAAGGTTCAATGAAACCATTAGGATGTAAGAGCTTTTCGCTCCGGAAAAGATTCTCATTTTGTAAGGGCTGTGCCCCCTTTAGCCTCGAAGGCATTATTAATAAAATTCCCAGCTTTATAGCACCTTAAAACATGTGTGTTCAGCCTAGAGTTGGTAAAAGAACTGCATCAGGCCCGGATATGTACTTTGGCATGTATACATATTTGTTCTTTATGCCCTAAAAGTATATTTCATCAAATATACTAAAGCAAGAAAAAGAATAAAGGCACTTCAAGTGATGCCCTGATTTATTTGTGTTCGAAAAGTATATTTTGTTAAATATGCTAAGGCACGAAAAAGAAAAACAAATGAACAAGGACTTTTTATAAATAAAAGTCTTGGGAGTACATAAATTTAAAACAGAAAAGAAGTACAAGGAATACAGGGAATCAGTAAAAAGAAAACTACAGAAGGTCTTCGTCGTCCCCCTCTGCATCCTTCCCCTCTTCCTCTTTGGGCCTGCTCAGCATCTCCCTCGGCCTCAGGGGAATCGAAGACTCTATCATAGTCGTCGAGGGCTTCACCACCTGACAAATCACCCGAGCCTGTCTCCCCAGCAGTCGAAGTCAGGACCAAAGGTTGGCCCATGGGGCAAGGAAAATCGGCTGGATCAAAGAGACCCGGGTGCTTGGCCAAGACAGTGTCTAGACACTTCCCCCAGGCCTGAGCACATGTAGCCGGGAAAACCATGTCGTCGTGCTTGTCCATGAAAGCGTAGAACTCATCCGACTCCATGTACCTAGCAATCTGGGCCTCTTTTTCCGCCTTTAACTCCTGAACTTCTGCGTGGGCCGCTAGCAGCTCTTGCTCCTTTTCGAGCAACTTCTTCTCCAAGTTGGCCACTTTGGACTCTGCCTTGACTTTACCTGCCCTTTGGGCCTTTTCAGAAAAACGCCAAGTCTTGGCCTGATGGGCCATGGTCTGAAAATAGGTATTAACCTGTCAAAAAGGAGACACACGTTCTCGTCAAAAAAATAGAAAAAACACGAAAGTGATCTAGAAACATGCAAAAAGGGGGGGATTAGGCCTTACCATAGCCACGGCCTGGGAACCAAGGGACTCGGCCTCCTCGATATCCGTCTTTAGAACAATTTTGGCCTTATCGGCCGGAGGTATTGAGTTCTGGCACCAATCAACGGAGTTCAAGACACTCCCCACGACAGTGTCCTGCTTCCGGATGCCCCAGCTGGGCCTCCAGGCTGCCGTGTCTGGATCTTCCTCCTCTTCACGAGGCCTTTTGCCCTTCCCTTTATTTTGGGCCCTATCACAATGTTGGAGGAACCCCGGAATGTGGGGCTCCTTTATTGGGCCCTCAAGAGCCTCACGGGCCTTGCGCATCTTGTGGGTTTCTTGGTCCCCCACGCCCAAATGAAAATTAATATTCTCCGCGGCTGCAAAACAGACAAGAAAATAAATGAATTGAACTCAGAAAAATCGAGAAAACACGAAAAGTCCGGAAATGAAATGTACCATTATTAGACACGTTAGAAAGGCCCACGGCCTTCAGAGAAAATTCTTCGAGGAGCTTCCTGTAGTGGGTTTGACCCTTATCTTGGCCGAGATCATCAATTATGAGCTTCTCTTCTGGAGTCAGCTGGATCTGGCCTGGATTACCATCTTTGACCTTGCAAAACGAGGATCTAAAGAGGGTGCCCGAATCACCTCCTTCCCACTCCAAGTATAAGAAATCCCTCCGCCAATCTGGGTTGGTATCGGGCAAAGATTTGTTGCTAAAAATTGGGCTAACTCCCTGCCTATGGTTTATATAAATCCAGCCCAATATGTTTGATGGGCTATTTTTAAATTGAAAAATACTTCTAAAAACAGCGACAGATAGGGGGTAATTTTTCCTAAGGCAGAGAACCATAAAACAAAGAAGGGTTCGCCAGGAATTTGGGCTTAACTGACACGGGCTGACCCTGGCTTCTGCTAAACGCCTAATAATAAATTCGTGAAAGGGGAATCTAAGCCCACCTATCATGGCATCCCTAAAAATACACAACCTATTGGGCCGCCAATGGCAGGCCCGATCTCCAGGTTCAGCTAAAACAAACTTCTGGCCCGTGGGCAATTTGTACAACTTAGTAAATCTATCACAGTGGGCTTGGTTTGTAAAAATACTCTTATAATTAAAAGCATCTAATTCGGCTAAGGTGGGAAATTCATCGCCCATAACTTCTAACAATTCGGAAATTGAAGAAAAAGAAGGATTCACGGTAACAACGTTACCTCTTTTTGCCGCCCTAGCAAGCAAACGCTGTTGTGCAGCATCCTGGGAATCCGTCATTGATATTCAAGGGATGAACGCTTGAAACACGAGGAAGATGAAGGTTGGTCGGAAAAGCTTCGCCGGAAATCGCCTCAACTAAAGAACTCTAGAGCGAAAATTTTGAGAGAGATTTCTACTGAGGAAGTGAGAAGTGAAAAGTGAAGTTCTCACTTCACTAATTTATAGCCGAAGAAAACGGTAGTTCAACCGGTAGAACTCCCAATAGCCGGTCACAAAGCCCATAAACTAATTGGGCCTGGCGGGCCTTTGGCCCAAAAATTGATATGAACTAAAACAAGCTAAAAAAGTAAAGTAGGCCAGGGCCTATTAAAATCAACAAATTATAGGGCCTTTTTGAAAGAATAGACCAGAATCCTGATCGAGATTCGACCAAGAATCTCTTTCGACCAGGACTCAAATGAAGCCTAAAATCGACCAGGAACCCCTATCGATTAGGATTCCAATTAAGGTATAAAACGAGCAGGAATCCTGTTCGACCAGAATTAAGTTACGTCCTAAGACCGACCAGGATCCTGGTCGAAAAACGATCAGGAATCCTGTTCGACCAGGATTAAGTTACGTCCTAAGACCGACCAGGATCCTGTTCGACCAGGATTAAGTTATATCCTAAGACCGACCAGGATTCCTGGTCGAAAATTGACCAGGAATACTGCTCGACCAGGATTAAAGAATGCCCTAAGATCGACCAGGATCCTGGTCGAAAAATCGACCAGGAACCCTGCTCGATCAGGATTCCAGGACAGCCTGAAACCGACCAGGATCCTGGTCGAATTCGACTAGGATTCCTGGTCGAAAATAATGCTGGAAATTGCCGATAAATCATTAAAAATGGTTCAAAAGGCAAATAAATTATAGAAAATTCTCTAAAAATAGAGAAAAATTCTTGAAAATCAATGATGGGCACGAAAAAAAAAAAAAATCTTCATGGGAGCTTCAATAACTAAGTCATGGACTTTAACTTCTACAAAGTATTATACACTTTACAGAAGTTGGGGGGCAAATGATATGGGCTGAAAGTAAGCCCTAAAGACACAATTAATGCGGCATTAATTGTACCTAATCTGGTCCAAAGAGAGGGGGCCCAACTATTAAGGCTTGAAACCCTAATTAATAAATAAATTCGTAATTGATTAGTTAGCTAAATATACAGCTAATTAATTATGTCAAACCATAAAGAAACCTATTCCTACATGGAAACTACTTCTACAAAGGATCCAGAATCCTTCTAGGAAACACCTTATCAATCAAGGTTCCTAAACCCACTCTAATTCTTAGACTTTCCACGTCTATATAAAGGGCCTAACCCCTCATTATTAGAACTACGTTTTGGCTTGATTCTCTAAACACAACAGAGATACGTAGGCATCTTGTGAAGGCAGAACCAAGCTACGAAACACAAGCTCAGCCATTAAAGCTCGTTAAGCTCCGACATACATCGCATTAACTACACCCCAGTTTTTAATCCATAACAATATATATTATTATTATTTAAGTAAGACAGTTAATTATTACTAAAAGACTTTTAATAGTTTCAATTTTCGGAAAGACTTTTTATAAAGACTTTATTTAAAATTTTCGAAAAGACTTTCATTAAAGGCATTTAGTAAAGTTGTTTTAAAATTAAATTCGAAAAAACTTTTTCGGCAAGACTTTTCAAAAGTCTTACTGAGTTTTTCAAAAATGGACTTATCAAACTTTTTCAAATGTCTTTCCGAGTTTTTTGAAAAATCTTACCGAACTTTTCCAAATGTCCTACCGAGTTTAGGAAAGTCTTATTAGGGTTTAGTATTAAAAGTCTTACCAGTCGAGTTTTTTTCTTTTCATTCAATTTATTTATATATACGCATACACACAAATACTCAGACTTTACAACAAATCAGACTTTTACAAAACTTTCAAACTGCTCGAATCTTGATTTTATCAACTGCATTTCAGTTGATAATCATATTTGTCAAGCTTTTTGCTTTTTATGTTCAATTTTTTAACCAAAATACAAAAGAACCTCTACCCGATTTTTCTGAAGTAGTATTGTGGTTGAGTTTCATAATTATAAAGTGGTGTGTTTGTTTTATTTCAAATGATTGGGTATTCTTAATTTAAAAATATCAAAACTCAAAATTCGAATATTAATCACTTAAAAATGGCAACATTTTTTGAAATCGCGAAAACTAATTTCATTGGGTATTTTTATCCTTCAAAATGTTCAGAGGACATATTTAGGCCATGGGTTATTTTTCTAAACGAACATTCTTCAGTGAGGGTTATAATTTCTATAAATGCTCCATTAAAATTTGATTCTCTTAGGGCATTATATTCATCTGCTAGAAATTTTTCGACAGAAGGAATGGTACAATTTTCGTTCAAAATTAGAGAGAATAAGTACATTGTAACTGAAAATGACGTTAACATAATTTTTGGGTTCCTCATTAAAAATCATGATCCATTACCAAACACTCAAGAAATAATTACCTTCTTTCAATACATCTGAAATCAAGGACCTTTGAATTTAGTAAAATTGACAAAATACCAGTTGGTGAGTGAATGTGATTACATCTTCGATACACTAGCAAAAGTTTTTTCACCAACTATGAAAAAAACTTTAACAACATCTCAACGCTTCTTCAAAATTTTGGGTATGCTGTGGCCCACAACAGAAGAATATATTTTGGAAGACTCATTTTGTCAGAGATTATCAAGAAGATGGGAACTTCGGAGTGCAGGGACTTGAATGTTGATCAAAAGGTGTCTTGCTTTTATCCAAGATTTCTAATGCTGTTTTTAAATGACAAACTATCAGATCAGGATAAAACACTTTTTGAGAATAGTCCAATAGAAGAATCCCGGTTACATAGAATAACTTGTTCACAAGGCTCAGAAATCAAAACAAGTTTTCAGGTGTTGCACTTGTTAGAACAGAGTACGTGGCTCAATTTCTTAATCAAGTTGTAGTTGTTCCAACAGTTCAACATGAACAGCCTGAACAATTATTACTGGAAGTTGCTGAACTTGCAGCAAAAGAGCAACATGTAAATTATGTAATCACTCAATCTATAGAATATGATTTTATTCCTTTAAATGTTGCAGACTATGATTTTGGTCTTGAACTTCAAGAAATCAGCTATGAACCTGAAAGCACACAGGTTCAAACCCAAGTTATAGAGCCAAACACAGTGTCTTCATCTTCCATTTCTCAACTTCGTAAGAAAAGAAACCAACTAAAAGAGTAAGAAAAGGAGAACAAGGAGGTTCGAAGAATGTACCCACAGCTCTGTCTCCACTAACGAAGAAATTAAAAATTCAGCCTGAGACAATTGTAACCCCATCTGTATCCTCTCAACAGGATATAGACTTTGAAATAGAAATTCAACTGTATTTAGATTCATTCTCTCATCAAGATGCGTCTATTGAAATTCGTCATCCAGCTGTGGTACCATGTACCGAGTCAAGTACACTGCTAGAACTCACTCTAGTAAAACTAAGTAGAAAAGAGGACACTATGCAAAATAAGAGCACAAATCAAGAAAATGTTTATAAAATAACTCCCTTTGATACCATATTTACGGTACATAAGGATGTTTTAGATGTTGTGCAGTATCAAGTGCCTTTACAGGTTTCAGAAGGAAGATTTGTTTCTTCAAACCCCATTACCTCGTATGAAGGGGCCATGGTGATTTTTAATGCAGGTATAACAAAGGAAGCTGGAAATGAATTAAACAAGAGTGTGGTGAGGCAAACACTAAGTGAAACACATGCACATGTTAAAAGTGAAACACCTTTGAGTGCAAGTGAGGTGAGTGCACATACACACAATGAATTGTTACTAAAGATGGAAGCTCTCTAGAAGGAAATGCAACTTGTTCAAGCTGAGACAACAAAATTTAAAGTACAAGCAGAAACTTCATCCACATCTGCTTCTATAACTGAACATCTAACAATTGCAAGAAATGAAGTTAAAAATGTAAAATCCAGCATAATTCCCAAGACCAAAGATATCCAAGATGTTCAAAGTCTTATTGCTGAGGATGTGATGGAGATCAGGGATATTAATGAAAGAATAGATGAAATAGAGAAGCAGTTGACCCTAAGAATTATTGAAAATGAAGAAATCTCATCCAAGAGATTTAGAAAAATGGATGAGGGAATGATACACCTAAATGAAGGCATGAAGCATGTGTTTCTAAAAATGGAATCTATTGCAAAATCTTTCCAAGCTTCAAAAGCCACTGTAGATGAAAGGCTGAATGTAGCTATTATCTGTAACACAAGAAAAAGAGTACAAAAAGAACAAAAAGACACATAAATAATATGTAATCTAAAATGGGAATCCTGAAGACACAAGAACAAATATCAAGAAGACAGTCACTAACTTGAGGATTAATTACTGAAAGAAGTTCACAAATATGATTATGCCTCAGTATAATAAACAGAAGAATTAAAGTCAGTGGAAGCAGTGAAGCATTGTTCAAGTGTCAAAAGATTCACGAGCAATATATTTTGAAGCATAAAAAGTTTTTGGAACCAAAGTAATTATGTCTGTATATTCAGAATTGAAGATCTCAATCAGGGTTTGTCAATTATGAACCAGACCAGTGCATTTAGTGTCAATAACTGAAGAAATAAATTCAACAGAGATATAATTTCATAAATATATTTAGAAGAAAGAAATTCAAGCACAAGACATGAGATTTTAAAAAGAGAATTTCAAAGAATTAAATTGAACTGGATTGAAGAAGAATCAAATTAAAGAAAAAGTTTCTAAGTACAGAGAAAATACGGTGACAGGGAAAATCGCCATAGTTCTCGGGTAAAAGTGAGTCAAAGCGCCACAGTTGATGGATGAGAAGAAAAGAAAATATTCTAAGTGTTGGGTTCTGAGGCATAAAACACAGCGGATTAAACGTAAATATAATGAAAAATTTCGGAACCCTAACGCAGGATCATGTATAAGCCTGGACTGATTATTGTGAAACGGAATCATACCTTTGTCTGGTCTTGACTTTCACGAACTCAACGGAGATCCTAGCTTTCACGACTTGTGTCTTCCTCTCGAAAACACCTCTATGGTATCCACACGAGCACCTTCAAGAACGTCTCACGATCTTGATTACGGAATGGATGTACTAGCCTCCTTTGATGATTTCGAATTAGCTTTTCTCTGCCTTATTGCTGTGTAGCTGCTGCCTCTAGGGTTTTTCTTATCAAAAACGTAATGCCCTATTAACCATACATTATCTATTTATAATGGCTGGTTAATAGGCC
Organism: Oenanthe sinensis; assembly: GCA_028671895.1. Taxonomy (NCBI): domain Eukaryota; kingdom Viridiplantae; phylum Streptophyta; class Magnoliopsida; order Apiales; family Apiaceae; genus Oenanthe; species Oenanthe sinensis. The sequence continues at coordinate 29,548,004 of CM053806.1, forward strand.
CATAACAGCAACCCATAACAGCAAAGCCTAAGCCATGTAGGTTTAGGATTAAATAATAAAACCGAATTTCTATTATTTAATTAATAACTAAGTCATTCTTAATTATTAAGGGCAGAAATTCATATTCGAATTTATATTATTTCAATTAATTAAGTCTCACTTAATTAATATAATAAAATTCAAATAATCATCAATTAATTTGAGCACGATTAAATAATAATTAAATCGTGATTCGATAAAACCTTTCGTGATTAATGTTTCCGTGTAATATAATCCCTTTAACCATATATATTATAGATTAAATTCGAGGCATGTATTTAGTCATCCTCTACAACATTTAATCCGGGTTTACTTGATCCATGAGTAGACTATGAAAACAAATCATTATTTGAGCACGACCATGCATTTTATAGTCTCACTCAATCAAGAGGCTAATAATATCTCTCCTAATTATAGGAGGGTTAAATCCTTTATCTATCATTCATATTTCTCATACGACTTATGATATACCCGATGTACACTTTTATCATTACCCGGTCAAAGGTAACTTTTAATGTAGTCAAAGTATATTAATCCTCGTATAGAAATATAATGATCTCAAGTCAGAGGATCATTACACCATTATCACTGTGAGTCTTTCTTATGACTTTATTAAACATGAAGAATCTCACTATGGGTCTGTCCAGTACCATGTACTCCTACATGTACCTATGTATTGACTTTAGTATCCCCATACTTATAACCAATGAGATGTGGTTATCTGTCAAATAACATACTAGTCTATTTATGTATTATTATTGTCCTATAATAATAATACTCGACCAGGGACATTTAAGAATATGATATATTATATAATCTCAAGTTCAAGTCATGTACTAAACTATACAATGTGTATCATGATTCTAAGGACATTTATTATGCTAACAAATATATCACAGTAATTAAAGTCATAATAAATACGTTTATTGAATAATCAAATGACATAAAGGTTTATCAAAAGAAACATTGTATTGCCTATAGGGCACCTACACCAACAATCTCCCACTTGCACTAGAGCCAATCACTCATGTATCTAATACCCATGGAACTAGTGTGACCGTCGTACTTCGTCTGCGACAAGCCTTTGGTCAGTGGGTCTGCAATGTTATCATTTGTGTGCACTTTATATATGTGTTTGTCACCCCTTTCATTAATCTCTCGAATGAGGTGATATCTCCTGAGTATATGTTTGGTTCGGGAGTGAGTTCTAGATTCTTTAGCCTGTGTAATGGCTCCATTATTATCACAGTATAGATCAATGGGATCTGCGATCGATGGAACCACTCCCAAAACAGTAATGAATTTTCGAATCCAAACAGCTTCCTTAGCCGCTTCACAAGTTGCAATGTACTCAACCTCCATTGTAGAATCAGCTACTGTTTCTTGCTTTGAACTCTTATAACTTACAGCACCTCCGTTTAGACAAAACACAAAACCAGACTGTGATACAGTATCATCCCTGTCTGTTTGGAAACTTGCATCAGTGTATCCTTTTACAACCAGTTTTTCCTCTCCTCTATACACCAAGAATGAATCTTTAGTCCTTTTCAAGTACTTTAGAATATTCTTGACAGCCGTCCAGTGACCTTCACCTGGATTAGATTGGTATCTGCTCGTCATGCTTAAAGCATACGAAACATCTGGGCGAGTACATACCATTGCATACATGATGGATCCAATTGCTAAGGCATATGGAACCTTACTCATGTGGTCCTTTTCATCCAATGATTTCAGACACTGATCTTTAGAGATCGTTATCCCTTGAGACACGGGGACATATCCCCTTTTTGCATTTTGCATACCAAAACGATGCAAAACCTTATCGATGTATGTACTCTGACTTAGACCGATCATCCTTCTAGATCTATCCCTATAGATCCTCATTCCTAGAATGTATGATGCTTCACCTAAGTCTTTCATAGAGAAGTTTCTCACTAACCAAATCTTAACAGCCTTGAGAGAAGGTATGTCATTCCCCATTAGTAGTATGTCATCAACATACAGTACTATGAATGCCACATGGCTCCCACTACCCTTCTTATAAACACAAGGTTCATCTTCGTTTTGAACAAAGCCATACTCTTTAACTGTTTCATCAAAACGGATGTTCCATCTCCTAGAGGCTTGCTTCAATCCATAAATGGATCGACGTAATTTACATACCTTGCTAACATTCCTTGGATCGACAAAACCTTCAGGTTGTGTCATGTACACATCCACATCCTCTTCAAGGCTTCCATTAAGGAATGATGTTTTGACATCCATTTGCCAGATTTCATAATCATGGAATGCTGCAATAGCAAGCAAAATCCTTATGGACTTGACCATAGCCACTGGTGAGAAAGTTTTATCATAGTCAATACCATGAATTTGTTTGAAACCTTTTGCAACCAGCCTTTGCTTTATAGGTCTGAACATTTCCATCAATGTCAGTTTTCTTCTTGAAAACCCATTTGCACCCTATGGGTTTTACCCCTTCAGGTGGATCAACCAAAGTCCATACTCGGTTTTCGTACATGGAATCCATCTAGGATTTCATGGCTTTTAGCCATCTCTTAGATTCTGGACTGTTCATAGCATCTTGGTATGTGAGAGGCTCATCTTCATCTATGAGCATCAAATCACCACATTGAGTCAAAAGAAATCCATATCTCTCTGGCTCATGGCGAATTATACCAGTTCTACGAACAACCTATGTTTGTTGAGCATTATCATTATCCTGCTCTTGTTCCACTTCAGGTTCAATGCTATTTTGTGGTTCTCGATCTTCATCGAGGTCTATAGTTCTTCCACTGTTTCTTTCGGAAACAAAATCTTTTTCCATGAAAACAGCATCTCGAGCAATGAACACTTTCTGCTCAGAAGGACTATAGAAATAATACGCCTTTGTTTCACTAGGGTATCCCACAAAATTGCACTCTTCAGATTTAGGTCCAAGCTTGTCAGATACTTGACGCTTCACAAACGCCTTGCATCCCCAAACTTTCATAAAGCTCATGCCTGACCGTTTCTTCTCCCATATCTCATATGGAGTCTTTTGAACCTTCTTAGTAGGAACACGGTTAAGTGTGAAAGCCGCTGTTTCTAGAGCATAACCCCAGAAACTAATTGGAAGATCTGCATGACTCATCATCGATCACACCATGTCCAACAATGTGCGATTTCTCCTCTCTGAAACTCCATTCCATTGAGGTGTACCTGGCGGAGTGAGTTGTGATACAATACCACACTCCTTTAAATAATCTTTAAATTCTGTGCTCAAGTATTCTCTTCCACGATCAGATCGTAAGATTTTAATACTTGCACATCCGCTAATTTGCTTCTCTACTTCAGCCTTGTATTCATTGAACTTTTCAAAAGAATCGGATTTATTCTTCATAAGATATACATATCCATATCTACTGAAATCATCAGTAAATGTTATGAAGTAGTAGTAGAAACCTCTAGCCATCACACGCATTGGGACACATACATCACTATATATTAGCTCCAGACGTTCAGTGGCCCTTTGACCCTTACCAGTGAAAGGGGCTTTAGTCATTTTTCCAAGCAAACAAGATTCACATTCTTGGTATGATTCAAAATCAAACTTATCCAAGTATCAATCCTTATGTAATTTGGATATGTGTTTCTCATTTATATGGCCTAGACGACAATGCTAGAGGTATATTTGATTTGAGTCATTAACTTTAAGTCGTTTGTTTTCTATATTACAGACAGGATTATCTAAGTCAAGAACATATAAACCATTAAACAAACGCGCAACACCATAGGTTAAATCATTCAAAGCAAAAGAGCAACTGTTGTCCTTTATTGTAAACGAAAAACCTTTCTTGTCCAAACAAGAAACAGAAATAATGTTTCTGCGAATCGCAGGCACGTAATAACAATTCTCCAGTTCTAAAACTAGCCCAAAGGGCAAAGATAAATAATAGGTTCCTACAGCTAAAGCAACAACTCTTGCTCCGTTGCCAACTCGTAGGTCCATTTCTCCTTTAGCCAATGTCCTACTTCTTTGCATTTCCTGCACATTTATACAAATGTGAGAAGCACATCCAGTATCCAATACCCAAGATGTAGAAATAGACAGATTGACTTCTATAACATATATACCTGAATTAGAAGCTTGCTCAGCCCTCTTCTTCTTCAGATCCTCCAAGTAAACTGAACAGTTTCTCTTCTAGTGACCAGTTTTCTTACAGTAGTGACATTCACCCTTAGCGACCCCACCTTTACGCTTTAAAGCCTGTTTAGGACCTGACTTTGGCTTGGGTGTAGAATCAGAACCTGTCTTCTTCTTACCCTTCCACTTGCCTTTCCCTTTGGCCTTACCTTTATTGCCCACCATCAGTATGGGAACAGGTTCAGCCGTCTTCATGTTGGTCTCATATGTTCTCAACATAGCCAACAATTCAGTAGGTGTTTTGTCAAATTCATTCATATTGTAGTTTATAACAAATTGGGTGAATTTGTTGTTCAAAGAATTCATGATCAGGTCAATACCAATTTCCTGAATAATTGGGAAACCCAAAGTCTCAAGGTACTCAATGTAACCAATCATCTTCAGAACATGTGGGCCAACTGGTTCACTTGCCCCTTGTTTGCAATTAAAGAGTGACTTGCTCGTGTTGAACCTTTCTTGACGAGTTTGGCTTGCAAACATGCTTTGCAAGTGCTCATTAATAGTATATGCATCCATATGCACATGCTGTCTTTGAAGCTCAGCACTCATAGTTGCCAACATAAGACATGCAACATCAGTTGCATCATTCTCATCCTTTGTGTGGGCCGCTCATTCCTCAACAGTAGCGCCCTCAGGAAGGGGACCTAGCGGAGGAATATCAATGACATGAAGCTTGCGCTCCTGCCTGAGGACAATCCTCAAATTCCTCTGCCAGTCTAGGAAGTTATTTCCTCCTGTCAGCTTATCTTTCTCAAGGACTGATCGTACGGATAGTGTGTTTGTGTTGTTTGCCATTACTTGGTATCTACAATGATAAAAGCACAAAATAAACATTAGATTGTCTGAGTTATTTATTATGTTCAAATGATTATGATATATTCATAATATATCTCCCACTATTTTTATCAAATTAATAGCCCTTACTGTTAATTTAGAAAGTATATCCCATGATTCTTTCTAGTGAGCCAAGATCCATATTTCATCATGTCTTAAGTCAACCACTAGAAGTCCTTAAAATTGATTATTTAGGTAGACAACAGTTGTCAATTATATCATATATAATTCTTGGATAGTTTGGTGAGCAACGATTGATCTTATCTATCTAATAGATTTTTAACCAAACTCTATGCTTCTAAGTTCATAATGGTTGAATATAACCGTTTACTTTCACCTTATTATGACGACTCAGTTAAGTTAGACCCAATGATACAACGGCCGAATATAACCGTTTATATTCGTCGCATCTCACCACGATAGATAGGAGTCCCCTGCCACTGACAGTCTTTCCCCTAATCGATCTAGGATTCGATGAGTGTTCATTCATTGGAAAGCATCCGAGTAAAACTTAATATTTTGTTAAGGGGTTTAGAAAATGTACGACGATCATGATCACATCATGAAGAGATCCTCAATTTTTCCTTGAACCAAATATTTCAAATTGACATCTTAAATTGTTCATTTCCCAGGTAGACGGAGGATACCAGTGGTCACACTTAAAACCCATCAGCCTTACGAATACGCATATCCGCTTTTGTCAGAAAATCCCAGTTATAGATATCAAAAATTCATATTCAATTCCGTGTTTTAAAAATCCATATTTCATAAACACGAGAATCTCATGATCGTTTGTTAATTTTAAAATCTTAAATCGTTACAGATTTTATCTTGTTTAACATCACAAGCATGGCATGGGTGACGTATCTAATACATACATGATTAATCTAATTAAAGCATGCATCTTCTACTCTACACATACATTCATACATCAATATGTAAAGTGCAGTATGTAAACGTGCTTGGTTATGGCCCCTTTCCTATGTGATCCTTTCGAGCTAATGAAAGGTTCAAAGTCAATCTATGGTGGTAAAATATAAATACAATTACATGTCTTCATTCTTCTTCTATCCATGGGTGCTTGCACCTCTTCTTGGATCATCCTTCAATCTTCAAGTACATTACATGGAATAATTGAATACAACCTATACTAATGTACTTACATAAGAAAACTCGAGTTACATTCGAGGTTAAACAATTACAAGAATGAAGAAAACGACATGCAAGTCGTATTTATAAAACCAAAACCAAAAACCATTAATCTAGGGGTCTAAGGGCCATAACCAGCACTATGCTCAAGTACACAAAATAAAATATTGCAGGGGTCCGGGGGCGGCAGCCCCTGGGCAGGGGTCCGGGGGCGGCAGCCCCTGGGCGGGGACCGGGGCGGCAGTCCCGGGCGGGGTCTGGGGGCGGTAGCCCCCAGCTGGGGTCGAGCTACAGATCATATCTGTTGGCCTTTTCCCCCACTGCAACTTATACAGTTTCAGAAGCATGTATCATATACATACTTATCATATCCCAGTTAACAGATCATGTCCAACATAATCTGTCCACCAGTTTATATCACTTTACAAACTGACCCTCATCTGCATAATATACAAATCGAAATAAGGCATATAAATCAGTCATTACAAATCATTAACATGCTAGTATCATCATCTATATACTCATCATATGAACAGTTTTTAATCATACATATCATGTCATAACAGATTATAATATTGCAGTAGCATGGCAGTCTCAAACAGGCATAGCAATAGCAAAGCAGTAGCATGGCAGTGGCATAACAGATTATTACAAAGCAGTAGCATGGCATGGCAGTCACCAAAACAGGCATGTATGCATCAAATACATAAAATACGTAACCAAATCAGTCCCTTATACACGTAGCTCTGATGCCATTGTTAGGTTCTGAGGCATAAAACGGAGCGGATTAAATGTAAATATAATGAAAAATTTCGGAACCCTAATGCAGGATCATGTATAAGCCTGGACTGATTATTGTGAAACGGAATCATGCCTTTGTTTGGTCTTGACTTTCATGAACTCAACGGAGATCCTAGCTTTCACGACTTGTGTCTTCCTCTCGAAAACACCTCTATGGTATCCACACGAGTACCTTCAAGAACGTCTCACGATCTTGATTACGGAATGGATGTACTAGCCTCCATTGATGATTTCGAATTAGCTCTTCTCTGCCTTATTGCTGTGTAGCTGCTGCCTCTAGGGTTTTTCTTATCAAAAACGTAATGCCCTATTAACCCTATATTATCTATTTATAATGGCTGGTTATCTATCAAAAACGATGCAAAACCTTATCGATGTATGTACTCAGACTTAGACCGATCATCCTTCTAGATCTATCCCTATAGATCCTCATTCCTAGAATGTAGGATGCTTCTCCTAAGTCTTTCATATAGAAGTTGCTCCCTAACCAAATCTTAACAGCCTTGAGAGAAGGTATGTCATTCCCCATTAGTAGTATGTCATCAACATATAGTACTATGAATGCCACATGGCTCCCACTAACCTTCTTGTAAACACAAGGTTCATCTTCGTTTTGAACAAAGCCATACTCTTTGATTGTTTCATCAAAACGGATATTCCATCTCCTAGAGGCTTGCTTCAATCCATAAATGGATCGACGTAATTTACATACCTTGCTAACATTCCTTGGATCGACAAAACCTTCAGGTTGTGTCATGTACACATCCACATCCTCTTCAAGGATTCCGTTAAGGAAGGTTGTTTTGACATCCATTTGCCAGATTTCATAATCATGGAATGCTGTAATAGCAAGCAAAATCCTTATGGACTTGACCATAGCCCCTGGTGAGAAAGTCTCATCATAGTCAATACCATGAATTTGTCTGAAACCTTTTGCAACCAGCCTTGCTTTATAGGTCTGAACATTTCCATCCACGTCAGTTTTCTTCTTGAAAACCCATTTGCACCCTATGGGTTTTACCCCTTCAGGTGGATCAACCAAAGTCCATACTCGGTTTTCGTACATGGAATTCATCTCGGATTTCATGGCTTCTAGCCATCTCTTAGAGTCTGGACTGTTCATAGCATCTTGGTATGTGAGAGGCTCATCTTCATCTATGAGCATCAAATCACCACATTGAGTCAAGAGAAATCCATATCTCTCTGGCTCATGGCGAATTCTACCAGTTCTACGAACAACCTGTGTTTGTTGAGCATTATCATTATCCTGCTCCTGTTCCACTTCAGGTTCAATGCTATTTTGTGGTTCTCGATCTTCATCGAGGTCTATAGTTCTCCCACTGTTTCTTTTGGAAACAAAATCTCTTTCCATGAAAACAGCGTCTCGAGCAATCAACACCTTCTGCTCAGAAGGACTATAAAAATAATACGCCTTTGATTCTTTAGGGTATCCCACAAAATTGCACTCTTCAGATTTAGGTCCAAGCTTGTCAGATACTTGACGTTTCACAAACGCCATGCATCCCCAAACTTTCATAAAGTTCATGCCTGACCGTTTCTTCTCCCATATCTCATATGGAGTCTTTTGAACCTTCTTAGTAGGAACACAGTTAAGTGTGAAAGCCGCTGTTTCTAAAGCGTAACCCCAGAAACTAATTGGAAGATCTGCATGACTCATCATCGATCGCACCATGTCCAACAAGGTGCGATTTCTCCTCTCTGAAACTCCATTCCATTGAGGTGTACCTGGCGGAGTGAGTTGTGATACAATACCACACTCTTTTAAATAATCTTTAAATTATGTGCTCAAGTATTCTCCTCCATGATCAGATCGTAAGATTTTAATACTTGTGCCTCCGCCAATTTGCTTCTCTACTTCAGCCTTGTATTCTTTGAACTTTTCAAAAGAATCGGATTTATTCTTCATAAGATATACATATCCATATCTACTGAAATCATCAGTAAATGTTATGAAGTAGTAGTAGCCTCCTCTAGCCATCACATGCATTGGGTCGCATACATCACTATATATTAGCTCCAGACGTTCAGTGGCCCTTTGACCCTTACCAGTGAAAGGGGCTTTAGTCATTTTACCAAGCAAACAAGATTCGCATTCTTGGTATGATTCAAAATCAAACTTATCCAAATATCCATCCTTATGTAATTTGGATATGCGTTTCTCATTTATATGGCCTAGACGACAATGCCAGAGGTATGTTTGATTTGAGTCATTAACTTTAAGTCGTTTATTTTCTATATTACAGACAGGATTATCTAAGTCAAGAACATATAAACCATTAAACAAACGCGCAACACCATAGGTTAAATCATTCAAAGCAAAAGAGCAACTGTTGTTCTTTATTGTAAACGAAAAACCTTTCTTGTCCAAACAAGAAACAGAAATAATGTTTCTGCGAATCGCAGGCACGTAATAACAATTTTCCAGTTCTAAAACTAACCCAGAGGGCAAAGATAAATAATATGTTCCTACAACTAAAGCAGCAACTCTTGCTCCATTGGCAACTCGTAGGTCCATTTCTCCTTTAGCCAATGTCCTACTTCTCTGCATTTCCTGCACATTTATACAAATGTGAGAAGCACGTCCAGTATCCAATACCCAAGATGTAGAAATAGACAGATTGACTTCTATAACATATATACCTGAAGTAGAAGCTTGCTCAACCCTCTTCTTCTTCAGATCCTCCAAGTAAACTGAATAGTTTCTCTTCCAGTGACCAGTTTTCTTACAGTAGTGACATTCACCCTTAGCGACCCCACCTTTAGGCTTTAAAGCCTGTTTGGGACCTGACTTTGGCTTGGGTGTAGAATCAGAACCTGTCTTCTTCTTACCCTTCCACTTGTCTTTCCCTTTGGCCTTACCTTTATTGCCCACCATCAGTATGGGAGCAGGTTCAGCCGTCTTCATGTTGGTCTCATATGTTCTCAACACAGCCAACAATTCAGTAGGTGTTTTGTCAAATTCATTCATGTTGTAGTTTATGATAAACTGGGTGAATTTGTTGTTCAAAGAATTCATGATTAGGTCAATACCAATTTCCTGAATAATCGGGAAACCCAAAGTATCAAGATACTCAATGTAACCAATCATCTTCAGAACATGTGGGCCAACTGGTTCACTTGCCCCTTGTTTACAATTAAAAAGTGACTTGCTCGTGTTGAACCTTTCTTGACGAGTTTGGCTTGCAAACATGCTTTGCAAGTGCTCATAGATAGTATATGCATCCATATGCCCATGCTGTCTTTGAAGCTCAGCACTCATAGTTGCCAACATAAGACATGCAACATCAGTTGCATCATTCTCATCCTTTGTGTGGGCCGCTCATTCCTCAACAGTAGCGCCCTCAGGAAGGGGACCTGCCGGAGGAATATCAATGACATGAAGCTTGCGCTCCTGCCTGAGGACAATTCTCAAATTCCTCTGCCAGTCTAGGAAGTTGTTTCCTCCTGTCAGCTTATCCTTCTCAAGGACAGATCGTACGGATAGTGTGTTTGTGTTGTTTGTCATTATTTGGTATCTACAATGATAAAAGCGCAAAATAAACATTAGATTGTCTGAGTTATTTATTATGTTCAAATGATTATGATACATTCATAATATATCTCCCACTATTTTTATCAAATCAATAGCCATTACTATTAATTTGGAAAGTATATCCCATAATCCTTTCTAGTGAGCCAAGATCGATATTTCGTCATGTCTCAAGTCAACCACTGGAAGTCCTTAAGAATGATTATTTAGGTAGACAACATTTGTCAATTATATCATATATAATTCTTGGATAGTTTGGTGAGCAAAGATTGATCTTATCTATCTAATAGATTTTTAACCAAACTCTATGCTTCTAAGTTCATAATGGTTGAATATAACCGTTTACTTTCACCTTATTATGACGACTCAGTTAAGTTTGACCCAATGATACAACGGCCGAATATAACCGTTTATATTCGTCGCATCTCACCACGATAGATAGGAGTCCCCTAATCGATCTAGGATTCGATGAGTGTTCATTCATTGGAAAGCATCCGATTAAAACTTAATATTTTGTTAAGGGGTTTATAAAATTTATGACGATCATGATCACATCATGAAGAGATCCTCAATTTTTCCTTGAACTAAATATTTCAAATTGACATCTTAAATTTTCATTTCCCAGGTAGATGGAGGATACCAGTGGTCACACTTAAAACCCATCAGCCTTACGAATACGCATATCCGTTTTTGTCAGAAAATCCCAATTATAGATATCAAAATCCATATTCAATTTCGTGTTTTAAAAATCCATATTTCATAAACACAAGAATCTCATGATCGTTTATTAATTTTAAAATCTTAAATCGTTACAGATTTTATCTTGTTTAGCATGGCAAGCATGGCATGGGTGACGTATCTAATACATGCATACATCATTAATCTAATTAAAGCATGCATCTTCTACTCTACACATACATTCATACATCAATATGTAAAGTGCAGTATGTAAACGTGCTTGGTTATGGCCCATTTCCTATGTGATCCTTTCGAGCTAATGAAAGGATCAAAGTCAATCTATGGTGGTGAAATATAAATACAATTACATGTCTTCATTCTTCTTGTATCCATGGGTGCTTGCTCCTCTTCTTGGATCATCCTTCAATCTTCAAGTACATTACATGGAATAATTGAATACAACCTATACTAATGTACTTACATAAGAAAACTAGAGTTACATTCGAGGTTAAACAATTACAAGAATGAAGAAAACGACATGCAAGTCGTATTTATAAAACCAAAACCAAAACCATTAATCTAGGGGTCTAAGGGCCATAACCAGCACCATGTTCAAGTACACAAAATAAAATTTTGCGGGGGTCCGGGGGCGGCAGCCCCTGGGCGGGGGTTCGGGGGCGGCAGCCCCCGGGCGGGGTCTGGGGGCGGCAGCCCCCAGCTGGGGTCGAGCTACAGATCATATCTATTGGCCTTTTTCCCCATTGCAATTTATACAGTTTCAGAAGCATGTATCATATACATACTTATCATATCCCAGTCAACAAATCATGTCCAACACAATCTGTCCACCAGTTTATATCACTATACAAACTGACCCTCATGCATAATATACAAATCGCAATAAGGCATATAAATCATTCATGGCAAATCATTAACATGCTAGTATCATCAACCATGTACTCATTATACGAATAACCAGATACTCATCATATAACAGTTTTTAATCATACATATCATGTCATGGCAGAAGCATAGCAGTCTCATAACAGGCATGGCAGTCTCATAACAGGCATGACAGTAGCATAGCATAAGCATGGCAGTGGCATAACAGATTATGACAAAGCAGTAGCATGGCATGGCAGTCACCAAAACAGGCATGTATGCATCAAATACATAAAACACGTAACCAAATCAGTCCCTTATACACGTAGCTCTGATACCATTCTTGGGTTCCGAGGCATAAAACGCAGCGGATTAAACGTAAATATAACGAAAAATTTCGGAACCCTAACGCAGGATCATGTATAAGATTGACAGATTATGGTGAAACGGAATCATACCTTTGTCTGGTCTTGACTTACACGAACTCAACGGAGATCCTAGCTTTCACGACTTGTGTCTTCCTCTCGAAAGCACCTCTATGGTATCCACACGAGCACCTTCAAGAACGTCTCACGATCTTGATTACGGAATGGATGTACTAGCCTCCTTTGATGATTTCGAATTCTGCCTCTGCCTTTTCTCTCTGCCTTTGCTGCTGCTAGGGTTCGTTTTTTCTTAAAAACTTAATCCTTATTAACCCTACATTATCTATTTATAATGGTTGGTTAATAGGCCCATAATAGCAACCCATAACAGCAAAGCCTAACCCATGTAGGTTTAGGATTAAATAATAAAACCGAATTTTATTATTTAATTAATAACTAAGTCACACTTAATTATTAATGGCAGAATTCAAATTCGAATTTATATTATTTCAATTAATTAAGTCTCACTTAATTAATATAATAAAATTCAAATAATCATCAATTAATTTCAATCTATAATTTAAATTAATTATTCCTTTAAGTACTCTATGTGTGTGACCCTATAGGCTATTATTTAATTAGCAATAATTTTATTCTCCAATAAAATTATAAACAATGAGCGGTATCTAGTAATACATCATTGCTACCCAATTAAATAATAATTAAATCGTGATTCGATAAAACCTTTCGTGATTAATGTTTCAGTGTAATATAATCCCTTTAACCATATATATTATAGATTAAACTCGAGGCATGTATTTAGTCATCCTCTTCAACATTTAATCCGGGTTTACTTGATCCATGAGCAGACTATGAAAATAAATCATTATTTGAGCACGGCCATGCATTTTATAGTCTCACTCAATCAAGAGGCCAATAATATCTCTCCTAATTATAGGAGGGTTAAATCCTTTATCTATCATTCATATTTCTCATACGACTCATGATATACCCGATGTCCACTTTTATCATCACCCGGTCAAAGGTAACTTTTAATGTAGTCAAAGTATATTAATCCTCGTATAGAAATATAATGATCTCAAGTCAAAGGATCATTACACCATTATCACTGTGAGTCTTTCTTATGACTTTATTAAACATGAAGAATCTCACTATGGGTCTGTCCAGTACCATGTACTCCTACATGTACCTATGTATTAACTTTAGTATCCCCATACTTATAACCAATGAGATGTGGTTATCAGTCAAACAATATACTAGTCTATTTATGTATTATTATTGTCCTATAATAATAATACTCGACTAGGGACATTTAAGAATATGATATATTATATAATCTCAAGTTCAAGTCATGTACTAAACTATACAATGTGTATCATGATTCTAAGGACATTTATTATGCTAACAAATATATCGCAGTAATTAAAGTCATAATAAATACGTTTATTGAATAATCAATTGACATAAAGGTTTATCAAAATAAACATTGTATTGCCTCTAGGGCACCTACACCAACAGATAAGGACTGCATGAGTAAAGTCCCATATGCGTCAGCAATTGGTTTTATAATGTATGCAATGATATGTACTCGTCCTGATGTCTCGTATGTTTTAAGCATGACGAGTAGATACCGGTCTAATCCAGGTGAAGGTCACTGGACGGCAGTCAAGAATATTCTTAAGTACTTGAAGAGGACTAAAGATTCATTCTTGTTATATGGAGGAGATGTGAAGCTAGTTGTAAGAGGTTTCAGTGATGCTGGTTTCTAGACAAACAACGATGATTTAATATTTTTGTCTGGCTTTGTGTTTTATCTATTTTTATTGAGATGTTGTATGCTAGAATGGTTCACAGCAAAGACAGTTGTTGATTCTACAATAGAGCCTGAGTATATTGATGCTTGCGAAGTAGCCAATGAGGCTGTTTGGGTATGTACTTAGGAGATATCACCTAATTAATGAGATTAATGATCAAGGAGATATACATATATGTAAAGTGCATACTAATAATAATATTGCAGACCCACTGACTAAGGCTTTGTTGCAGCAGAAGCACAAAAGTCACACTAGTTCCATGAGTATTGGATACTTGGGTAATTGGCTCTAGTGCAAATGGAAGATTGTTAGTAATTGTGCTCTAGAGACAATACTTTTTATATTTTAAGGAAAATATTTATTATTAAGTATTATGTTTTATTGATTATTATTTATTTATTATGTTTTATTTACTGCGTAATAAATTGAAAGCATAATAAATGTCCTTGGAATTTTGATACGTATTATATATATTTAAGTATGTGACTTAAAAATGAGATTATATGAATAGTATCTTATTCCTAAAATTTCCTAGTCGAGTATTATTATTTAAGGACAATAATAATGCACAAAGACTAGTATGTTTCTTGATAGATGACCACATCTCATTGGTCATAGGTATGGTGATACTAAAGTCAAGAACATAAGTGCATGTCTCAATGCATGGCACTGGAATGACCCGCCATGAGATTCTACATGTTAAATAAGTGTCATAAGTAATTCTCTCTGTGATAATGGTGTAATGATCCTTAGACCTGAAATCATTATATTTCTATACGAGAATTAATATACTTTGATTACATTAAAAATTACCTTTGACCGGGTGATGATAAAAGTGGACATTGGGTATATTATGAATCGTATGAGAAATATGAATGATCTAGATGGGATTTAATCCTCCTAATTTTAGGAGTGGTATTATTGGCTTCTTGTTTGAGTGAGACTATGAAATGCACAGCCGTGCTCAAATGTTGATTTGATTTTAATAGTCTACTCATCGATCAAGAAAATAAAGATTAAATTATGAAGAGGATGACATGAGACATGCCTTGAGTTTAATCTATAATATCAAGATTAAAGGGATTATATTACATGGAACATTATTCACGAAAGGCTTACGAATCACCGATTTATAATTATTACTTGGGTAGCAATGATGTATTACTAGATGCCGCTCATTGTTTACAATTTTAATTAGATATTAAAATTGTTGTCAACATAATAATAACCTACAGGGTCACACACAAAGAACGTTTGAAGGAGAAATAATTTAAATTGTGAATTTAAATTAAATAAGTAATTTATTTTATTTATGATATTAATTAAGTATGACTTAATTAATTATATAAATAGAATAAATGAATTATTTAAACTAATTCCAAAATTAATAATTAATTAATTAAGTGAGACTTACTTAAATAATTTAGAATTTTGGATTAGTATTAATTATAATTGGATTATAATTAGAAAACTTATTCATCTCTCTATATAATCTCTTTATGGGCTGATTTAATAATAAAAAGAGACATATTTTTACTAAAACCCTAGCCGTTTTGAGAAAAGAGGAAGATAGAGAGAGAAGCAGTTTTCGGGTGCTAGTACACATCAATCCTTCATGAAAAGTGTTCGTGTGGATATCGTAGAGCGTAGATCGCGAGAGCGGGATACGTGGTGATTAAACAAGCTTTGGACCTCCATTAATCTTCCAATAATGAACTGTTAAAGCTTCTAAATGTATTTATTCTTTATCTCCGAATTAAATTTTTTGTTTTCGCATGGATCCTGCGGAGGGTTTCGCTATTTTGATTTATTTTTCGCGTTTACTCCGCTGCGTTTGTGCCTCGAAACCCTTCACAGGAATCCTGATTATCTGAAGAGGATTAAAGAAAGTCCCTATCTACCAACAAAACTGGTTTCACCTACTATGATAGAAGGAAGAGAAAATCTAGAGTACTACACCATGAAGGACAGGAAGGAGTAGACTAATGAGGAAGAAAATGAAGTGCCCAAGGATGCTAAAGTAAGAAACATACTACACAATAGTTTGTACTCTATGATGTCTAACAGAGTATTTTCTTGCAAGACTACTAAGGAAATATGGGATGCACTTGAGGTTCAATGTCAAGGAACCAAAGACATAAAAAAGAATAGAAGATCAGTTCTTATTCAGGAATATGAATATTTTAAGGCTAAACAAAATGAGTCTTTAACTGATACTTATGACAGGTTCTTCACTCTGCTGAATGACTTGGCCCTTGTTGATAAGGTGTATGATAATGAGGATTCAAACACAAAGTTTCAGAGAACTCTTCCTAAAGAATGGGATTTACAGACATCATTGATAAGAGACAGAACAGACCTGAAAGATATGTCTCTAGATGAAGTTTATGGAAAGTTGAAAACTCATGACTTGGAGTTACGACAAAGCAAGAACATAAAGAGTGGCAAGGAAAAGTCTGTTTCCTTGAGTGTTGAAACCAAAGTTTTGAAAAATAAGGAATGAATTCCCACAAGCTCTAAAGGAAAGGGAAAATTTGTGTGGGTGAAAGCGAAGTGAGTCAGTGTTTGAGGTAGACACTGATGTAGACTCTAATGAAGAATCCACAGACTTTGACATGATGGAAATGATTGTTATGATTGTTAAGGGCTTCAAAAAGATAAAATACAGGAAGTTTAGGAAGCAAGGCAACTTTCAGAAGAATTCTGGTGATTCTGGAAATAAGGAGAGATTCAGGAAAATAGAAAGCATAGAAGGAAACTCAAAGACACTTGACAAATCAAAAGTTAAGTGCAACAAGATGGGGAATTTTGCAACTAAGTGTAGAAGCAAGGAAGCAGGAAAGACACTCATCATATCCAAGAATGATTGGATGGACTCCTCAGATTCTGATGAGAAAGTGAACTATGCTCTCATGGCAAACACTATTGCTCCTATCATATACTCTAATAAGGTACCATATTCTATTTTCAAAATATACACTGATAATATCTGTGAATTTAAAATATTTCTTAGAACTCTGCATGTTAGTTTTAAAACTCAATCTCTTGAGAATGAAAGATTAAAAGCTGAAATCCAATTTTTTTTATTAAAAATGACTTTCTTGAATATGAACTTGTTCACATGTTAGGTACTAAGAAAGATTGTGAGAAAGCTATACACATGCAAACTCTGCTATAGATTCCGGTTACTTATCTAAAAGCTGAGATAACCAAAGAAAAGGAGACCTTTAGAGTTTGGACAAACTATGGTAAAAGGTTAAAGAAATTTTGTCTCACAAGAACTGGATATCTGCTCTGGGTTATGAGTCTGACAGTGAAAAGAAAAATGGTAAAAATACTATTAAGACACAAACCGGAGTTAATGAAAAGTTGAATAAACCTGTTAACTTTGTTAGGTCTAGTACTAGAACACACACTTCTGATAAGTGCTCCTACAATTATAAAAACAAAGAAAGTACTGTGTCAAAAAATAAACTAGTGAATATTAGTTTGCTTTCTCAAAAATAGCTTAAGGAAAAGATGAAGTCTGTCACAAACAAGAAGAAGCCTAAAAGAGTTAAAAGAAATAGGAATGGAAAGGTAGGAATATCTAAGGAGACTGATTACAAGAATATTCCTGAAGCACCTAGAAAGAACTGTTTCACTTGTGGTAATTCTAATCATCTTTCTATTGGCTGCAGGCAAAATAAAAAGAAGTTATAAGAGCGACCTAGATCAAGAGTGAGAAAACATACTAGATATAGGCCACAAAATTCTTGTTTTTATTGTGGTAGCTTATGGTATTCTATTTAAATTTCTAAAGAATATCATAGTCTGTATTTTAACTATTATGAACTTTTGCTTCATTTGAATAAAACTCATGTTTCTATTGCATATGTCTCAAAAGAAAAGAATGCTATAAAAACTGACACTAAAAAGTTAAACTCTGATAATGCAAACTCCGTTAACTTAAAATCTGATAAAGATGCTTTTGCTATAAAAGTTCACAATTTTAAAAAGAAAAGACCCAATCTTGTTTGGGTCCCCAAAGTTTCTAATTGAGTTGTATGAATGATTGCAGGGAAACATGAAAAATATCCTAGTAATTAAAAATGGATTTTCTGCAGATTTGATTGGAAACAAATCCCTGCTTTCAGAGTTTGAGGAAAGGGTTGGCCCAACAGTATCTTATGGAGATGGCAACAAAGGAAGAACACTGGGATATGGAAATATTTATATTGGTAATGTCATCATTGAAAATGTAGTTCTGGTTGGAGGACTCAAGCACAAATTGTTGATTGTGAGTCAAATGACAGAAAAAGGTTATTCTGTGAAGTTTCTTGATACACATTGCGAAGTCAAAAGCAAAAAAACTGGAAAAGTGGTTCTTATTGATCACAGACATAAAAACTTATATGAAGTTAGCTTGGAAGTAAACTCTGATGGTCCAATGACATGTTTGCTTAGAAACACAACATCAATAGAAAGCTTGAACTGGCACAAAAAGTTGTGTCATCTGAATCTTTGCAGTATAAATGAACTGGTTAGAAATGACCTTGTAAGAGGACTTCCTAAAACTGAATTCCTTTATAATGGCCTCTGTGATTCATATCAAAAGGCAAAACAGAGAAAGACATCTTTTAAAAGCAAGATTGAGTTTACAATTAAAGAACCTTTTCATATGATACATCTTGATCTGTTTGGTCCTATAAACATCATGTCTATTGGAAAGAAGAAATATACTCCAGTGATAGTTGATGAATATACAAGGTATACTTGGGTGTACTTTCTACACAAGAAGGATGAAACAGTTGAGACCATTTTTTATTACATAACTATGATTGAAACTGGATCAACACTCAAGGTGAAGATTCTAAGGAGTGACAATGGAACAGAGTTTAAAAACTATGTAATAGAGGAATTCTGTGTGACTAAAGGAATAAGACAACAATTTTCAGCACCTGGTACACCACAACAAAATGGTGTAGTGGAAAGGAAAAATAGAATTCTGATCGAAGCTGCAAGGACTATATTCGAAGGAGTAAAACTTTCTACTTACTTCTGGGCAGAAGTTGTAAATACTGCTTGTATCACTCAGAACTGTACATTGATCAACAAGTATGGAAAGACTCTGTAACGACCCCAATTCCGGGGTCAGGGATTTGAGTCGTCACGTCACCATCAAATCATTTACAACCTGCAATAACTCAATACTCCAATGAACACACATCGCAGACCTCTCTCTCTCTCTCACACACACACACAGGTTATAGTCTTAGAAACGATACACAACAAGTATCATTAGTTATTACAAACCAAATGTACTTATCCAGGATCTCATGCTATCAATGATAACCCCTACATGAAGTAACATTAATAACTAGATCAATACTAAAAACCTATTCAACTTACTTCTGCGGAATAATTCTGGACTGAACCACCTCAAAGGTGAATCTCTTACTTCTTTTCCTCAAAGTATGGAGCCAATCAAATGTATTATCACTTTCTCTGAAAAATTTAATATAAAGCAAGAATGAGCGAAAAAATGCTCAGCAAATTATCCAACCAATTATCTATGTGACTCTCATCCAAGAACATGATAATCACTACTATCTCAATGGTAAAACATAGGTTACCGGTCTAGGGTAAGCATAACAAAGTATCTCTCGACGATACATATAGTCCGAGTTTTCTATTAAAAGTATTTATACTTAACATGAAGTTTAGAAGAATATAATCCGAACAATTTAGTTCAATATATAAAATAAGACACTATCGAATATAGTGTTACCACTCTTTCATACTTCCCCTGAAGTCTTTGAAATAAAACCCAATGAACTTATTACGTTCACAGTTTTGAAATAATATTATAAATATCTTGGCAAAATAGCATCAACTATAGCTTTGCTAAACTCCCATAATATAATAAGTACCCAATTTAAAATACTACAATAATAGTTGCTTCTCATCATAAGCAAATCAATTCACTTTGAACCATACCACTTGTAAGGTTTAAATCCAGTAAAACATTTTGAAAATTTATAAACTGTTTGGTGTACATCCTGTACCCGCTTAAGTTTTCAAAATAACTCTTCATCAAAACATCTAGGCTGACCTGTTGTGTTGTGATATATATAAAGAAAGCAAGAGTGAGCAATATAGCTCAGCAAGAACATATATAACTGTAAATATATTCTTTTTAAACATCGTTTAAAACTGCAATATTATGCACACTTTACATACTCTACGAGTTTGCAAGATAAACTTTTTGTCAAAGTAGTTTGAATGAGTACGAAGATCTCAAAATATCAACCACTGACAACACCCTCGGTAAATCAGCTCATAAGCTTTCATTACGATGTTGCAGCACAATTCCAATTGGAAGATGGGACTGTATCTGGAGCCTTTCACCACGCTGCTACCGCATATACACGATGATCAGTCGCAACCTACGGCAGCTCTTGTTGTTTCTCTACATGTAGAAGGGGAAGCCGACGGAAATTCTACCACCCTTGGTAATCACCCTAGATCTCATATGGGTCAAAGTGCTGGACCGTGCCACACACGGCCTCTTACGCTATGATGGACTGTGCCACACACCGCCTCTTACACTTTGATAGACTGTGCCACACACAGCCTCATACACTTATATCTCCTAGTCCACTGGAATAATCTATAACCTGGAACAAGAATTAATCCTAGATCCCCAAGTGTATCGTACTTGTTAATAGATTCATCTATCTAACCTGGAACAAGAATTTAATCTTAGTTCCCCAAGTATATCATACTTGTTAATAGATTAATCTATCTAACCTGGAACTGGAATTTAACCTTAGTTCCCCAAGTATATCATACTTGTTAATAGATTCACAAAACTCTTGAATAGATATTTCCAAAATAATCGGGGCAATCATCTCACCACAAAGGTGCGTTGACCTCCGTCAACTGATGTCCTTTATCAAGGAATGAAAACCATTTCAAGCCATGACTCGGGAGTTAATCGGAAAACCTCTTATGATTTGATAAGTTGAAAACCCTACTACAGTAGGCAAGTGATGTCAAAACATAACCGCATTTGAGAAAGTAAATCACATTTGACTCCCTAGACTGAGTTCCATATTTTTGATAAGTTTGAGAATATTTTATTCTTATTAAAAAAATAAACTAGAATATAAATAGATATTAGGGAACCTTCGCTATATTTAAATAAATTTTCTGAAGGTCAGAAAATATTTTAAATTATTATTAAAGACCTTCACTAATTTTTAAATCAATTTAAAATATTTAATAAATATTCAACTAATATTTATTATTAATAATCAATTAATAAATCCATTTTTAAATAAATATTCAAAATAATATTCATTAATTAAATAAATATTCAAATCATATTTATTAACACTATTTAATTCCTTTATCAAAATAATATCACAATATATTTATTCGAATATTTATAATCGTTATTTTAAAATAATCTGTCTCCAGCTTCTTCCGGATTACGACAGTACTTAACATAACATTCCGACTCTCGGTCTACGTTCGAAAATACATAACTCGCTATACACTTAGAGCCTTTTACCTTCACCGGCTTATATCTATATTTCTTATAGCATATAACCGAAACATTTACGAAATCTTTAATAATACATAAAATAATTCGTACTTTTCAATATACAATTTATATCACAACAACAACAGTCTTTCGACAAAACAGTAGTACATTAAGTACAGGTGTTTGAAAACGTGCATACGTAGCAATACATATATTTTGATATGTAAAAACGTAGGTTAGAAAACTTGCTTGGAGTCTAGGATATGCTCTCAGAGTCCCACTTGTTCCGGATTCTATATCAATAGATATCATAATCCTGATTAGTACTCTTAATCCCATCAACTACTTATATTACTAATAAGTATAATCTCATATTGAGATCACTTATGACAACTTCAAATTGTACTTAGTAATTTTACTAACACTTATTCTACCCGACATTCACCTCCTTGGTCTATCTCGGCCGTTCATAAACGGTTTTTAATCTAATCTTTTTACTCCAATACATAGTCATGTTATTCCTCAACATCTTTCGTATTTTAACCGACTCTAAATTATCATTTTATCTTGGTCAAAGTGGCTCGTCAAAACAGTGCTCCTAGCGTTGATTTTTCTGTGAATTATTATTACGCGACTCGCACTCCAACATTTTTAATAAATCAGAAAATACATAATTAAATATAAAACTACCTCAAAGAGCTTCTTGAGTTTTTGAAATATTTATCAAAAATATTTTGATTTGGAACACATGAGTTTAACTTGGTGAAATGCATTTTAAAAGTCGAGTCAACTATGGGGTTTTACTATATGCGCTAGTTTCACTAAAACGCTCATAACTCATTAACCATTAACTGAAACGACGCACCGTTTTCACGTGCACGATCTAGAGAATGCCTAGAATACAATACATCAAAATTTTATCCCTGGACAGAGGGACCATTTTCCCGAATGTCCAAAACTGGGCAGTAGCTTCTCAATGAATAGTGTCATTGCACAACTTTGGTTTCGACATTTTTATAAAATCGAGAAATTAACCTTTTAACACAAAACCTTTTTGCTGATCTTACTAAATGTCCAAGGTATATATCATCCAAATTTCATAATTTTAATCAACTCTCAAATAGTTCGTTTATAACATCAAATTGAGTACAAGGCAGCAGTTTGGTCTCCTTGCGCGACTTTTACTAAAACGGATTTATCTCCTAAACCGTAAATCGTATTGACATGATTCAAGCGTCAAAATAAACTATAAACTAAGATCTATGCAACCATGGTCAGTGGTGTCCAAAAATAATTTATTTACAGTTCCTAAATTTTGTTCAAAACAGTCCCTAATTAAACGGGCATTACAACGGCTATAAACTTAACGTTTTCCGGATTCAATCAATTGAAATCCATTCACAACCAAGTTAAATCATCAACATACTACTATGGTCATATCATTAAAATACTCATTTCATAAATTTTGACCAACACTACTTCACAAAATCATCCAACAATGTTCAACCATCAAGATCCAAATATTTGAAATCCAAACTCCATGAACTAACATATACTTGAACAAAACTCAAACTCAAGCTTATAACTTAAAGTAAATCAAAGGGTGGGTGTTGTTTATACCTTTCTTGGATCCTTAAAAATACTAAAAACATCTTGTAATCCTTAAGGGAGCCTTGATCTATGCTTATCATCCTTAAACTTGCAAGAGAAATCAAGAAACAAGTTAGTAAATTTTCGAAGTTACTATTCACCCTCATTTTCTATATTTTCTTTACCTAACCAAACCACCTCCAAAAATCATGAAATTAAATACGTACCTTATATCTATAACGAAGGAATGGTTAAAATTTGGTAATTTTTGGATGAGTAAA
This sequence comes from Oenanthe sinensis, assembly GCA_028671895.1. Lineage (NCBI taxonomy): Eukaryota > Viridiplantae > Streptophyta > Magnoliopsida > Apiales > Apiaceae > Oenanthe > Oenanthe sinensis. Next base: position 29,571,722 of record CM053806.1, read on the forward strand.
ACTTGAGTTATGAATTTTTCTTTCCTTGCTCCTCTTGAAAATCCGAATTGAAGAAAGAAATGGGGGAGAGCTTTTATACTTTACTTTACTTGCTCTCTAGCTTTTTGAAAAGTGTTGGCTGATTTTTGTGGTGACTTGTGATGTAAAGTATGGCATGGTTACTAATGTCAAAGAAGTATGGTAGCTTGTGTCCTTCTTTCACCATTTAAGGAACTATATTCCTAACTATTTAGTTACTAGTTTGGTTGGCTTTACTAGCTTGGTCCCACTTCTAGTTGCATGGTAGTCATCCCATTTGGTTCCACCAACTCTAGTTTGCATGGCTTTGGTGCACTTCACTTGCTACCCCATGATTAACATTTAATCCTCCACATAAGTTTCATTAATTTCTGAAAGCTTTTCGTTGCAGGAATTCCGTAGCGTAAATCCTTAATATTCCAAATACTCTAATTTGATTATAACCATGAACTTTCTAAATTATAATCCTCTTGGTCACAACTTAATTCTCTTATTCCTCGATATCTCGTAAATTACGAAACAAATCGTAAAAGTGAAAATCTTCAAATTCTGACGACTTTTACATTCACTCATTTTCTTCATACAACAATATGACATCTCCGGATTTCTAATATTCCAACACTTACTTAGTGTGGGCTAAAATATTTTTCATAATTCGTAGAATCACTATTCATCATGATCGATTATAAATAAAAATAAAAAAATGCGTCCAGAAATCCGGGTTATTACAGTCTACCCTCCTTAAAAGGATTCCGTCCTCGGAATCTAAACAAAAGTAACTAAGGGTTGTCTCTTAGCCCTTTTCGATTCACCCATACACCCTTCTTGGTCTATGGTTTTGTTTCTCCACACTTTCTCTTTCCGGTCATTGATGTCTACCGGTCGTAAGATACATTTGGTTACCATCTCTATAATTTCTTATTCTATCATGTGCCTAGCATTCACATCATTCTCTCGTTATATAGACGTATGACACGCGAAGTTTTCGTATTATAACTATTGCGAAACATCGCCAACGTATATGCATTTTCCTATCATGCTTCAAGGCTTCCTAGATATAACGCCCTCAAGATTAACTTCTCTCCGTTGCCAAATCTCGTTTCATTAGCGTACCCGCGGTTTCCTTCTCAATACCCAAACATTTCCTCGTTCCCTGACTTAGTCTTACTGTGAAGGAGATCGACACTTTTCTTTCATACAAAACTTCATACGGTGGCCTGGTTACATCCTGAATGTAACTATTCTCGAATGAAAACTCTATCCGTAGTACGTTATTTCCCCGACTCCTCTCGATATCCAAGGCATAAACCTTTTATGAAGAGCTAACTTTGCACGAGATTTTAATCGAAGATCCTTTTGTCGAATCTCATTGCAACAAAATGATCAGAGTGATTCAAAGATGAATAAACTCACTTCCAAATGTATATGAGAATAGAAAAGTTTTGATATGAATGAGAACAACCATATATGTACTTGTGATGGAAAGTCTTTAGTATGATTTGGCTTTTCAACACATAATTGGGCGGCGTCCCACCAGACTTTTGTCATACAGACAAGAAGTCACACCATATGTATTGTCAATCCCAATCAGATGACGAATCGTCAAATATAGGAAGAAGGAGAAAATGATGTTAAAAAGATGTGAGAAGTTTTCCTTCTTTAATGTGTTACGGAACTTTAACATAAAACAAGTCCGTATTTATTTAGGAATCCATTTTACAAGGTCTCAAACTCACCATCCCAACTCTAGACTTCCGGCTTGAATATTTCTATGACACTCATATTCGTCATAAATCCTAAACTCTCATATGCGCAATTTAATGCTTTTATATCTCATGTGCAGATACTATAGCTATTGGCTGCGATCATGAATCGGATATCATAACAGTCTTTTATATCAACCTCTAGTTCTCAAGTTCTTGCCTCCTTTAGTACATCAGGTTTTTCCCAATTCTCAACAATTTCAATACGTCAACACGTCTTCTTTGCAACTCATTAATTTCCCAAAATTTAACTTTACTCAATCAAAACTCACACTTTAGAGAAAATGGCATACAATCTCCTTCCTCTTTCCAAGGCTAATTACACTTGCTCTTCGTTCTCTCTCTTCATCTTTTGGTAGACCAAAATATCATTTATGAAAACTATGGCCATTTGTCCAATCATTTCTTAAAATTCTATTGATTAAATCTATAAAAGTTATAGGTGCATTCGTTGATCCAATTGATATCCTAAAACTCATAATGTTCATAACTCTTGTCGAATGCACTTTGGGCAAATTATCTAGGTCAATCTTTATTTCTTGCTAGCTGATCCTCAAATTTATCCTCGAAGGGTAAATTAATTCTCCAAACAGTCGGATAATCTTTATCCATGGTTAAGATATTCATTCCTAATTGTAATCTTAATCAATTTTGCCAATCAACACTCTGACCATGGCGCTATCCTTTCCTTTAACAATCAAAACAAGTGCACCTCATGGTGACACTTTCAATCTCATCATGCCTTTCTCTAATACTTTTTATCATTGAGTAATTAATCCATTTCATCTTAGTATGTGCAAACTTCTAAATGCCTCTGATGCTAGTGTTATTCATGTCACTAGATCGATGTTGAATTATATAATTCTATTAGGTAGTACCTCATAAGGTCGCTAATAATTACATCCACAACCCATTAACTACTACATACACTTTTTGTTTTCCATGTATTTCCTCTATGGTACCAATCACGGTTGCCCAACAACCTATCCTCCAAAGTGTAATAGACCTTTCACTTCCATAGTAACCAAAATACCTCAATTTATCTCTATGTCCTTTAACACAACTTTCTCATTATCGTGTAATCTTAACTTTCACATCTTTATCTCTATTGTTAGTTTGAACATCCTTATGAAAATGATATTTTTCTCTCGACATTACATCTCTTCTCTTTTCTAAAAAGAAATCAAATCTCCATTGAATGGTACTAGTAAATATTCGTTCAATATTACTCTTCATGCCTCAGTCTAACATTCTCGAATCACCACTCCTAATGCTTCCACTTTTGTTTTTATAATAATTTCCTAAATCATCTCCACTTAATAAGTTATATCCATCACGACAATTTTATTTGGTCACAGCATACGAGACAACCACTCAACATCTGTGGTAAACTTTAATTCATAATATTCCATACTTAGGCTCTTTCATCCTATTCTTAAATTCCAACTTCATCTAGCTTCCCAATTAATTTAGAGAAGTATTTGCAAGATACACAACTTAGTCCTTGTAACAAACAGATTCACTTAAGAAGTTCATACTTACTCTCGTGAAAGCAATAATTTTTAGGCTTGACTATACACATTAATTATTCCACCGGCTCTGGTTTAGAATCAACTCTGGGTTATATCCTTCCTGGATTTCCCCTCAATCAAAGGTCTTTGATGAATTGAACTTGTGGGTGATACTTTCTGAGGGTGAAACAACATGTAGGTGCCAAAATAGGTTGAAGCTCATTAAATATATCCTTATCACTATTCATATCAGCAGGACTGTCATAATTCTCAACAGGATATCAAACACAACACATGAGATATGCCAGATCAATATTACCTATCAAGTTGCTAGCTAAGGGTAGATTCCTCATAACTTGTACCAATTTCATGCTCGTACATTTATCGTCCTGTCCTTCCGACCGTCACTTTTCAAAACTCATGGTCTACAAAACATATGGTTTATTACTAAAAGAACGAGACATACTATCCATTATGTAGTCTCAATCAATTCACACCTAAGGATCTATAGTTGTATTACGGAACCTCTTTCCCCGAACCATTTATCTCAACTAAACAATTAAATTCTCAGTAAAAGCTCGGAACCCCCTTCTAGCCATAGTCCCACCACTACTAGAAGGAGCTTTGTACCAACACTTACACACTGGGTCATTCATACTTTTCATTCTGACCACAATATCCTGAATATGTGGGTCACTACACTAAGGGCCCACTTTAATCCGAAAATATTTAACATACTTAGAAGGTACAATAAACGTGCGTCTTAGCCCCTCGTTGCAACTCTATACCGTATCAATACCAAACATTGTCTTAACAATTATCCTCGACTTCTTATTTCCAATAAAATCGTCGAAATCTTTATACTTATCATCTTTGTACAAAATATATCATTGCCTCTTCTTGAACAGTCTTGCCAATTTCCGTCCAAAATCTATATCCCAAATGTCATTCATAAATCTCCTCACTACTAACTCCAAGTAGATGACCTTTTCTTAACTCATTCATTGGTACTACATCTGGTAGTCCAATTCCGAACTCTATATGAGTTCTCATGTTATCCTCTTATATATCACCAACTCTTAACACTCTCATATCTAAGTACTATAACTCATGCTCTGATACCATTTCTGTAACGCCCCCAATTCAGTGGTCAGGGATTTGAGTCGTCACGTCACCATCCAATCATTTACAACCTGCAATAACTCAATACTCCAATGAACACACATCGTAGACCCTTCTCTCTCTCACACACACAGGTTATAGTCTTAGAAACGATACACAACAAGTATCATTAGTTATTACAAACCAAATGTACTTATCCAGGATCTCACGCTATCAATGATAACCCCTACATGAAGTAACATTACTAATTAGATCAATACTAAAAACCTATTCAACTTACTTCTGCGGAATAATTCTGGACTGAACCACCTCAAAGGTGATTCTCTTACTTTTTTTCATCGAATTATGGAGCCAATCAGATGTATTATCACTTTCTCTGAAAAATTTAATATAAAGCAAGAATGAGCGAAAGAATGCTCAGCAAATTATCCAACCAATTATCTATGTGACTCTCATCCAAGAACATGATAATCACTACTATCTCAATGGTATAACATAGGTTACCGGTCTAGGGTAAGCATAACAAAGTATCTCTCGACCATACATATAGTCAGAGTTTTCTATTAAAAGTATTTATACTTAACATGAAGTTTAGAAGAATATAATCCGAACAATTTAGTTCAATATATAAAATAAGACACTATCGAATATAGTGTTACCACTCTTTCATACTTCCCCTGAAGTCTTTGAAATAAAACCCAATGAACTTATTACGTTCACAGTTTTGAAATAATATTATAAATATCTTGGCAAAATAGCATCAACTATAGCTTTGCTAAACTCCCATAATATAATAAGTACCCAATTTAAAATACTACAATAATAGTTGCTTCTCATCATAAGCAAATCAATTCACTTTGAACCATACCACTTGTAAGGTTTAAATCCAGTAAAATATTTTGAAGATTTATAAACTGTTTGGTGTACATCCTGTACCCGCTTAAGTTTTCAAAATAATTCTTCATCAAAACATCTAGGCTGACCTGTTGTGTTGTGATATATATAAAGAAAGCAAGAGTGAGCAATATAGCTCAGCAAGAACATATATAACTGTAAATATATTCTTTTTAAACATCGTTTAAAACTGCAATATTATGCACACTTTACACACTCTACGAGTTTGCAAGATAAACTTTTTGTCAAAGTAGTTTGAATGAGTACAAAGATCTCAAAATATCAACCACTGACAACACCCTCGGTAAATCAGCTCATAAGCTTTCATTACGATGTTGCAGCACAATTCCAATTGGAAGATGGGACTGTATCTGGAGCCTTTCACCACGCTGCTACCGCATATACACGATGATCAGTCGCAACCTACGGCAGCTCTTGTTGTTTCTCTACATGTAGAAGGGGGAGCCGACGGAAATTCTACCACCCTTGGTAATCACCCTAGATCTCATATGGGTCAAAGTGCTGGACCGTGCCACACACGGCCTCTTACGCTATGATGGACTGTGCCACACACCGCCTCTTACACTTTGATAGACTGTGCCACACACAGCCTCTTACACTTATATCTCTTAGTCCACTGGAATAATCTATAACCTGGAACAAGAATTAATCCTAGTTCCCCAAGTGTATCGTACTTGTTAATAGATTCATCTATCTAACCTGGAACAAGAATTTAATCTTAGTTCCCCAAGTATATCATACTTGTTAATAGATTAATATATCTAACCTGGAACTGGAATTTAACCTTAGTTCCCCAAGTATATCATACTTGTTAATAGATTCACAAAACTCTTGAATAGATATTGCCAAAATAATCGGGACAATCATCCCACCACAAAGGTGCGTTGACCTCCGTCAACTGATGTCCTTTATCAAGGAATGAAAACCATTTCAAGCCACGACTCGGGAGTTAATTGGAAAACCTTTTATGATTTGATAAGTTGAAAACCCTACTACAGTAGGCAAGTGATGTCAAAACATAACCGCTTTTGAGAAAGTAAATCACATTTGACTCCCTAGACTGAGTTCCCTATTTTTGATAAGTCTGAGAATATTTTATTCTTATTAAAAGAATAAACTAGAATATAAATAGATATTAGGGAACCTTGGCTATATTTAAATAAATATTTTAAAGGTCAGAAAATATTTTAAATAATTATTAAAGACCTTCACTAATTTTTAAATTAATTTAAAATATTTAATAAATATTCAACTAATATTTATTAATTAATAATCAATTAATAAATCCCTTTTTAAATGAATATTCAAAATAATATTAATTAAATAAATAAATATTCAAATCATATTTATTAACACTATTTAATTCCTTTATCAAAATAATATCACAATATATTTATTGGAATATTTATAATCGTTGTTTTAAAATAATCTGTCTCGGGCTTCTTCCGGATTACGTCAATATTTAACATAACATTCCGATTCCCGGTCTACGTTCGAAAATACGTAACTCGCTATACACTTAAAGCCTTTTACCTTCACTGGCTTATATCTATATTTCTTATAGCATATAACCAAAACATTTACGAAAGCTTTAATAATACATAAAACAATTCGTACTTTTCAATATACAGTTTATACCACAACAACCACGGTCTTTCGACAAAACAGTAGTACATTAAGTACAGGTGTTTGAAAACGTGCATACGTAGCAATACATATATTTTGATATATAAAAACATAGGTTAGAAAACTTGTCTAGAGTCCAGGATACGCTCTCAGAGTCCCACTTGTTCCGGATTCTATATCAATAGATATCATAATCCTGATTAGTACTCTTAATCCCATCAACTACTTATATTACTAATAAGTATAATATCATATTGAGTCCACTTATGAAAACTTCAAATTGTACTTAGTAATTTTACTAACACTTATTCTACCCGGCATTCACCTCCTCGGTCTATCTCGGTCATTCATAAACCATCTCGTCAACGGCTTTTAATCTAATATTTTTACTCCAATACATAGTCATGTTATTTCTCAACATCTTTCGTATTTTAACCGACTCTAAATTATCCTTTTATCTTGGCCAAAGTTGCTCGTCAAAACAGTTCCCCTAGCGTTGACTTTTCTGCGAATTACTATTACACGACTCGCACTCCAACATTTTTAATAAATCAGAAAATGCATAATTAAATATGAAACCACCTCAAAGAGCTTCTTGAGTTTTTGAAATAATTATCAAAAATATTTTGATTTGGAACACATGAGTTTAACTTGGTGAAATGCATTTTAAAAGTCGAGTCAACTATGGAGTTTTACTATATGCGCTAGTTTCACTAAAACGCTCATAACTCATTAACCGTTAACTCAAACGACGCATCGTTTTCGCGTGCACGATCTAGAGAATTCCTAGAATACAATACATCAAAATTTTATCCCTGTACAGAGGGACCATTTTCCCGAATGTCCAGAACTGGGCAGTAGCTTCTCAATGAATAGTGTCATTGCGCAACTTTGGTTTCAACATTTTTAAAAAATCGAGAAATTAACCTTTTAATACGAAACCTTTTTGCTGATCTTACTAAATGTCCAAGGTATATATCATCCAAGTTTCATAATTTTAATCAACTCTTAAATAGTTCGTTTATAGCATCAAATTGAGTACAAGGCAGCAGTTTGGTCTCCTTGCGCGACTTTTACTAAAACGGACTTATCTCCTAAACCGTAAATCGTATTGACATGTTCAAGCGTCAAAACAAACTATAAACCAAGATCTATGCAACCATGGTCAGTGGTGTCCAAAAATAATTTATTTACAGTTCGTAAATCTTGTTCAAAAAAGTACCTAATCAAACGGGCATTACGACGGCTATAAACTTAACGTTTTCCGGATTCAATCAATTGAAATCCATTCACAACCAAGATAAATCATCAACATACTACTATGGTCATATCATTCAACTACTCATTTCATAAATTTTGACCAGCACTACTTCACAAAATCATCCAACAATTTGATTATAACCATGAACTTTCTAAATTCTAATCCTCTTGGTCACAACTTAATTCTCTTATTCCTCGATATCTCGTAAATTACGAAACAAATCGTAAAAGTGAAAATCTTCAAATTCTGACGACTTTTACATTCACTCATTTTCTTCATACAACAATATGACATCTCCGGATTTCTAATATTCTAACACTTACTTAGTGTGGGCTAAAATGTTTTTCATAATCCGTAGAATCACTATTCATCAGGATCGATTATAAATAAAAATAAAAATAAAAAAATGCACCCAAAAATCTGGGTTATTACAGACTCCTTATGAAATGATGAAAGGAATGAAGCCAAATGTGAAATATTTTCACATATTTGGAATCAAATGTTTTATTCTAAAAACACATCCTGAATAACTGAAGAAGTTTGAACTTAAGAACAAATGTGGTAATGGAATCTATTAATGTTTCTTTTGATGAGACAAAGATCACATGATTACATGATGAAGAAGCACAAGAATGTCTGAGATTTGAAAATGAAAAATTCAAAAGTTAGCAAGACACATACACAGATGATTCGAACACTGATCTTCTTAACTCTGATTCTCCGAACACTGATAAATTTGAAACTGTAAATGAAGATTATGCACATATTGAGGGGGGGCAACATCAATCTTCCACAGAGAATACTGAGTCAACTTCTGTGATTGAAATATTAGAGTCTGATCAATCCCTGACAAAAAAAACCTCTGATAACTCAAACTCTGAAAATATAAATTCTAAAGTAAGCACAGATCATGGGGGATCATCTAGTTCAAGAAATTAGCTTTTGGACTATGGTTTGAACTTTACAAAACTTTCTATTTATTATGATAACCAAAGTACAATTGCCATGACATGAAATTCATTTCAACACTCTATGATAAAGCATATCAGCATCATATATCACTTCATAAGAGAATATGTAATGGAAGGAATAATTGAAATGCATTTTGTTCTAACTGACCAATAACTAACAGATATATTCACCAAACCTCTTTGTGAAGCCACTTTTATCGGAATGGTAGCAAGAGTATCAACAATCAAGGACAAATAGCAGATAAGCCTAAGAAATTAAACTCTGGAAGTGTATTAGTACTTGCACAATCTGATACAGATAACTGAAGATTTGTTTTGGTAAACTCTGTCAGAGTTTGTTAAACTCTGTCAGAGTATATGGTGAACTCTGTCAGTCTGAAATTCTAAACTCTGATTAATGGTTAATAAGTCAATGCTTAAATAATTATTTGTTTTAATAGATAATTATTATTGAATTATTACTGTTACATTATATTTCCTAAACTCTGATGGAGTAACCCTGGATGCGCGTGTGCTCACGGAAAACAATTTATATTATACGCTGATATATATAAATATACACACACATCTGCTGTATTTTGAAAGTTGTTCCAATTATTAGTTTACTATTAATCTAATGCCACGTGTCCCACTACAGGTTACAAGACATATTAAGAGCGAATATCTAATTCATCTGTATTTTCATACTTTGAATTAAAACTCTTCACATCTTTATTCTCTCTCGTTCTCTAAAAAAACCCTTAACTCTCTCAATACCCATCAGTCTCTTCTTCTTAATTAATCTGTTCTAATGGCATCTAAGGGAGTTTCTTTTGGTGATTTTACATTCGTCACTAACAACTATTCCACCCTTCTCACCAAATCAGACGATAATGAAGATTTTTATATCATCCAAAAATTACTAGCCACTAGTAACATTGGTTATGCTTTACAAATACCTGATGTTATCTCTACAAAAGTTGTGACAAGAATCTGGTCTACAACAACATTCAACAATGCTAGTGAAGATGAGTAGCCAATCCTCACCTTTCTGTGTAATGACAAAACACTCCATTACTCCGGTAGTGGTGAGACAAGCTCTACATCTCCCAGAGCTTGAAGCCTATGATGATGTTGAGAGTGATAGCAACATGAAGTCATTCTTTCTTGAAATAGGCTACGGAGGAAGCTTGCAGAAGCTAGGTAGCCTTATATGACCAAACCTTATGAAAAAATGGATTTTCTTCTTTGACTACATCACCAGGGTCTTCTCTACTAAATGCACAAACTTTGATGCTATTCCTCTCCTTTCTCAGCAAATTGGGTATTCTCTGACCCATGATAAAAGCTTCAATATTGCTTGTTTGTTAATTAGGCAAATTGCTACTAAAATAGGTGATGATGCATACTGTATACTTTGCTAGATTTTTAAAGTTATTTTTAGTCATCTATTGCCAGATGTTAGTTTTGTTGATTATCTTAAAATGCCTGTTTTTTAATTAAAAAAAAGAATTTTTGCTGACTTGATAAGGAAAGATGTAAAGAAAGAAAAAGCGTCATCTTTGCCTAGTTTGGTGTATCCTGCACAGGTCAGGTACCTTCTCAATCAGAGGTTTGCCTACTGTGTATGGAGTTGATTTTATTTCTGTGGCTGAGAATAAGAGTTTATCACCCTCTAATTCTATCCCAAGTCACCCACCAAACACTGATCCACCCACTCTGCCAACCTCTGGTGTCTCCTAAAAGTCATCAGTTATAAAGCACACCTCCAAAGCACAAGGATCAGGACAGAAAAGGAAGGGAAAATCTGTGCCAAAGTCTCCACCAAGAAGAAGGTTGGTTGATCAACCTACGGACTCTGATGGTAGTGATGATGGCAAAACTCTAGCTGACAGGTTAAATGTTACACTAGCTACTGATATTCCTCCTTTATCTTTCATGAAGCCATTTTTTATTTTTCCTTAGTACAAGTCTGTAGAAGGTGGATTGAATACAAACTTAAAAATTTTGAGGAATTCTTTACGGATTATAAGTTTGTATTTAGAGTTTGAGTGTTTTTAAGATGAAGAAATTAAGAAACCGTTCTAAGCTAATAATTGAGACTAACTTACTTGAAAATAAAACACACCAATTTAAAAAATTACTAGTGGATTGGTGTTCTACTAGTGATTATTTTGCTTTCAATAACTCTTGGTCTAAAATAACCAAACTTCTTACAATATAAAATTGAACTGAGAAAAGCAGTACAATGATTTCTAACACCTCTATGTTTTTCTTGTTTTTGTTCTATTTCACACTCTTGTTACAATGAACTGCTAAAACTATATATAGCAGTTCACTTTCTATATCTATTTTTCAATTGACAAATAAAATGTAAATTAAAATTACATTTTACAATGTATTCACTAAAATAGACTGTAGCTTCTTTTCACAGTCTCCTTTGCATTTGTCTTGTTCTGAAAAAAAACTTTGTCTTGATCTTTTCGTAAAAGACTGTGTTGCCTTTAAAGTCTTCACAATCCTGACAGAACTGTCTTTCATTGATTCAGTTTTTGCAAAGTTCTCATTCCTTTTGTCCTTAACCAATTTAGGAAATGTTGATCAATTGATTATTGCTGTTAAGCTTATCAATCGATCCTTCTTTGCTTATCCATCGATGGATAGGTTATCCATTGATCAATTGATGTATCAATGGATATCTTGGTTATCCATCGATCCCTTATCCATTGATTGTCTTTTATCCGTTGATTGCCTTGGTGCTTTCATCAATTGATGGAGATCCATTAATTTGACTTTGGTTAACCTTTATCCATCAAACAACATCCATATCCATCGACTTCAACATCTGTTGATCACTTAATTTGAGAAAATTCTGACTTAGAATATTTACAATTAAGAAATATGAATCAACTGCTACAATAAAATTTATCAGTTGATTAACAACAACTTCAACTGATAATTAGTTTTCTAGTCAATGGATGTTTATAGGTCATATATCCATTGACCAGTTACATTTAAACTTGAATCTATATGGAAATGCTAAGTAATTTGTTATCATCAAATCTCATAATTCCTAACAATCTCCCCCTATTTATGAGTATAATAAATAGGCATAAATTCACTGTTGATGATAACAAAACTCTAAGCATTTTTATTCTAGAAGGAATTTCAATATAGAAATATGTAAAGATTGATCAAGTACCAGTGACAGATGTTTTTTGACAAATTTGATGATGATTCTGGATTATCTATCTCCTCCATTTTTTTTTGACTCATTCATCTTGTCTTCATTGCCTCCATATGCCTGTACAGTGACCCTTTCAGAATCTTTTCATCTTCAATATTATAGTCCAATTGGTTTGCAAGGTAATTCAATTCCAGATTGGGTAGTTTACTAATTTCTTGACAGATGTAAATGCATTTCTCTCTACTCTCCCTGTCCTTGTAGATCATCATGTAGAAAGGCTCATGAAGTACATTCTTTCCTTCAGGATTCCAGATCTTTACTATGTCATCCCTTTCTACCTGAAGTGTGCTTCCCTTATACTCTTCATTTTTTACACAATATCATGTGCAAGCTCCTTGGTCAAATAATATCTTTTATTGAGCAAAGTGTAGATCTTTTTTAAGGTACCATAACCTTGTTCCATAACTTGATTGAAGGTAAAAGTTGAATGTGAACCATCTTCATATTTAATGTGAAGAAGATCCACATCCATTTTCCTTTGACCTTTGATAGCAATCAGTCCTTCAAGTATGATTGAAACAAAGTTTTCAAGCTTAGATTTGAAAACTTTTATCTCCTTGGATTGACCACTCCCAGATGCTTGATTTTGATTTTCTATCTCCTTTGGATTCTCATCCTTATCCACTTCTACTTCATCAACCACCAACTTCCTTTTAACTCTAGATATTTTAGGTTTATTTGCCCTTTGTTTCACTCTTAGCCTCTTTTCACCTTCTTTCCTCGTGGCTTCTCTAATCAGCCTATCTTCCTCATCAAATTCTTTCTACAACTGAATTGATAGCTCTTCTTGTGCTTGTTCTTGATGCTTCCTATCTTTAAGTCCAACAACTATTGCTTTTGACAATAGTTTGTCACGTCCACCTATGACAGATTGCTTTTTCTTCTTTCCATCTGCAATCAGGATTTCTTTGCCTTTCCTATCATTAGGTTTTGAGCTACATTCATCCACACTTATTTCTCCTTTCTTCACAACATCAAGAATTTTTGGCATTAAATAGATTAGCTCTTGTGCATCAATTTCCTTATTTTTTCTTGTAATTGAATCAAATTGTTGCACAATTTGTTGAGCCAATGCCTTCTTTAGATCTTTCTTTGAAATGATATTGTTAGAATCCTTAATCAGAACTACTATCTCCCTCCTTATCTCACAGCTGCTATCTCCATCCTTATCTTTTCATCCTTCTCCCCCTTTTTGTTATCAGCAACAGGATCTTGCTACAAGGATTTGGAAATTTAAGGGGTTAGCAAGAGTTTGTTCATTAATTTGATTTGGGTTACTTGATTTTTCAAAATTTTCTCCATGCTAACCTCCATAGTGTTCACTCTTTTCTCCAACTCCACAAATTTTTCCTTGGATGTAGACTCAGTGTCAAACCTTTGCTTGATTCTTGTCATCATGGTTAGACTGAGCCTAGAGTCAGTGGTAGTGTCAAAGTGTGTCCTTACACTGTTAATCTCTTCCTTAATCTTCTTTAATTCATACTTGGAACCTGTGACATGCATTTTTTGAATTTTCAAATTATCCCTGTAGAAATTTAGAATTCTTCTTTAAACATGATCCTCTACATTTATCTCAGCCATTGATATTCTATAGTGTGAAACTATAGCTCTCTCAGTATCAACCAAATTTGTTATATCACTTGCCATTGCAGGCTCCAACAGATCATTATCAGAATCAGATTCAAGATCTTCAGGATTCATATGAGACACATCATTAGGCATCCATGGTACCAATCTTAAAATCTTCTCAGCCTCTTGGTTAGTGGTTGCTGCCAATTTTTGATAATAAGGATCTTTATGTTGAAAGGTATCAGCATTTAGATTAACATCAGTCACATCCTCATCTACCATGTAGGCATCTACAACTCCTGTAAGAACTCCATTTCCTCCATCTCCTCCTAACTCCAGTCCCAACTCTTGGGTGAGTTCTGCTGCAAATTCCTTAGTTTTAGAAGTTGAAACTTCAAGAGATGTTGAAAGTAATTTCTTTCTATTCTTTTGTCTCTCACTCTCATATCTCTTTTTTTGCATCTGGATCTCATCCTGGATTCTCACATCTCCTTCACTATGCTCTCCTTTTGCATCACTTACTAAGGTCGAACTCTCTTTGCTCACACTCTTTTCTTTTGCACCTCAGAAGAAATTGAGGGCCTCTCATTCACATTCTCTCTTTTTGCCAGGATATGTAAATCCTGCCCCTCACACACCTCGTCCACTCCACTCAATCCTAAAAGTGTGTTTGCCACTTTAATTGTTGCCAACAGATGGTTTAATAATTGGAATGTAAGTGTCAATCGATGGATGAGAAATATCCATCGATTGATGAATAACTGTTGATTGGAGTTCATCGATAGATGTAAGGATATCCATCGATGGAAGTGTACTAGTCAATCGATGTTAAAAAATATCACTTGATTGAGAATTATCCATTGTTTTAAGAGAATTTTGAATTTCAACCTGTCCATCCAAGGTGTTACCCTTTTGTGGCAAAACAGGTGAGAGTGATGGCTCAATCTTGAGTTGTAAGGAGGGTGAATTTGAAACATTGATGTTATCAATCATCAAAGTTTCTAAAGAAATAGATTTTGAAGGAGATTGAAGAGAAGGAATATATAGTGAATGGGGCTGTGCCTCAGGAAAATTCTGAGACACGTCAATTGAAGAAACTGAAGGCTCCACCAAATTTTTATTTGGCTTTGCAAGTATGTGTGACCCTTGTGCATTACTATTGCTCTTCTTTCTTCTCTTGTAGGGTTGAACTACTTTGTGTCCCTTATGCCCATCAGATGGTCTTGGTTGAGACCTCTTTTCAATAGCTACACCTTGTCTAGAAGGTGCAACTAGGGATTTGTTTAGATCCTTTATCACAGCCTCAATCTTTTGAGAGATTGGGCTGGTGGCTGGCTGGAAATTCTCGCCCTTACCATCCTTATTCTTCTAGCTTTCTTGATATTGACCAGTTCCCTCACCCTCACTTGCCACCTTCACACTCCCCTTAGTGGTTTTTCTTTTCATGAACTTTTACAACATTAGTTTGTTGGGAAACTAATGAGGTTGCTTTCTTAGATTTGGATTTGGATGGTTATGCAACTTGGGTAGGAGGGATGAGGGCATTTCCATATCCCTCCATTGTTGCAGAAGGCAAAGAAATTGAGATTTCTACATCAGAAAAAGGAATGTTATGAGTTTTGAGATATACCTTTACAAAGTGAGGATAAATGAGGCACAACCTAGTACGTAAGTTGATTCTCACCAAATCTTTGAAGACCCTTTTGTTTTGAGTCTATGCCTCCATTGTTTCAATGTCACTTATTATCTCATAATGTCCAATGGCAACATTAATAAGCAGCATAAAGAATCTAGCAAAGTAAATATTATTCTTTCTATATGCTTTATTTCCTAATTTGGTAGTAAATTATTTTAGGAGCACTGTACTAAAATCAATGTATCTATCAAATATGATACTATAAGAAATTTCTTGCATACTGGTAGTAATTGCATCAAAATTATTTATTTTTCTAGAGAATACCTTAATAATAGAATCAAAGAAATAACTCCATTCTTTCCTAAAATTCTATCTAACAACCTCACCGAAACTAGTTTCAGAATTAGCATAATTAACCGTAGCTAGCATATCCCTAATGTTATCATCAGTGGGTGATTTCTCATAATTGTTAGGAGGAATATCTAAGAATTCAGAGATAGAAGCACTAGTAATATTATAGGATTCACCCTTACAAGTGAATGATATAACCTGCCCATCCTGTGAGACCTCTACAGATCGAAGTCCATAGTTCTTCAATGAATGAACAAACTATTGTTGGTACTTCACTTAGAGCCTTAGACACCTTGCAACTACTCAGGAATTTCATCAATGGATGGAAGTCTGCAGGAGCATCATCCACTATCAAACATGGTACAAAGTTATTATGTTCATAGGTGAATCCTGTTGATGACTGAATCTTCTTCTAGGGTGCCATTGTTGATCTTAGAAAGAAATGAGAGAGAGAGACTTGAAGAGAAATGAGTAAAATTACCGTAGGGTTCTTAAAGAGTAAAAGCAAGAAAATTGGTGAGTTAAAAATAGCGAGTGAAATGAAATAAGAAATGAAACTGCTATTTATATTTCAAAAAAACACCAATTATTTTGCTATTTTACTGAAAAGAAATGACCGTTATAAAAAGAGATTAATAGACATACTCTAAATAGTAATTGACTTTATACATAAAGACGTATATGTATTTGTCGATGGATAAATTAGAGTTTCAACGACTAAATTAAAATGTAATTAATGGATGTTTAAAACCAAATAGAATTCTATTACCATCGATGGGTAATTACATCCATTAATACAGAATAAGTAATTTATCATTCGATAAACAATTACTAGGGTAATTATCTGTCGATATATAAATATCCATCGATATGAGTATATTTTATCAGTTAATTAAATATATTCATTGATGGCTGAAAAATATCCATTGATGATTAATATATTTATCAATTGATCATAAGGATTCAACGGCTAAATACAAAAAATGGCTGCATACAACTAAATATAACTTAGTAGATATTTTAAGCAAGAATTAAGTGAAATTGAGCATACCTAACTCACATACCAATCTATTAAAAGTAGATTCATCTAGAGGTTTGGTAAAAATGTCTGTAAGTTGTTGTTCACTAGGGACAAAATGTAATTCAACAGTATCATTCATTACATGTTCCCTAATGAAAAGATACCTTATGTCAATGTGTTTGGTTCTGGAATGTTGCACATGATTTTCTGTTATTGTAATTGTACTTGTGTTATCACAGAAAATAGGAATCTTGTTCATGTTGAACCCATAGTCAAATAGTTGATTTCTCATCCATAATATTTGTGCACAACAACTTCCAGCAGTAATGTACTCAGCTTCTGCAGTTGAAGTTGATACTGATTGTTGCTTCTTACTAAACCATGACACAATTTTATTTCCTAGAAATTGACATGTGCCTGTTGTACTTTTTCTGTCTATTTTGCAACCTACATAATCTGCATCTGAGTAACCTATTAGATCAAAACCAGAATCTCTAGGATACCAAATGCCTAAATTTGGTGTACGCTTGAGATATCTAAATATTCGCTTAATAGCCACCAAATGAGATATCTAAATATTCGCTTAATAGCCACCTATGTAGAAAATAATATATCTGACCTACTACCAGTTAAATACAAAAGTGAGCCTACCATGCCTCTATAACTTGAAATGTCCACTTTAGCTTCCTTAGTATTCAATTCAAGTTTAGTGTAGTGGTCATGGGAGTTGTTGCAGAAGAACATTTACTTAAGTAAAATTTCAAGTCACGAATGTACTTAGTTTGATTTATAAAAATACCATCCTTAACTTGTTTGACTTGTAAACCAAGAAAGTAGGTAAGTTCTCCCATCATGCTCATTTCATACTTACTCTGCATTAATTTGGCAAACTTTTTGCAAAGTCCCTCATTAGTTGATCCAAATATAATGTCATCCACATAGATTTGGACAAGAATAATTGATCCATTAACATTTCTATGAAATAGAGTTTTATCAACATTACCTCTTGTAAAGTGATTCTCAATGAGAAACTGAGATAAAGTGTTATACCGGGTCCTTGGTGCTTATTTAAAGCCATAGAGTGCTTTGAGCAGATAGTAGACAAAGTCAGGGAAATTTAAATCTTCAAAGCAAGGAGGTTGTTCCACATAGACTTTCTCTTTTAATTCTCCATTCAAAAATGCACACTTTACATCCATCTGGTAGACCTTGAAATTAGCATGTGCAACATAAGCTAGAAAGATTCTGATTGATTCCATCCTTGTAACAGGTGCAAAAGTCTCATCAAAATCAATTCCTTCTTCTTGTGAATAGCCCTTTGCCACAAGCCTTGCCTTGTTTCTAGTCACAGTACCAGCTTCATCTATATTATTCCTGAATACCCATTTTATACCAATTACTGATCTATCTTTTGGTTTGGGCACTAGCTTCCAAACTTCATTTCTTTCAAATTGATTGAGTTCCCCTTGCATAGCTAATAACCAATCAGGATCCTTAGTAGCATCTTCAACTCTTTTAGGTTCTTCTTGAGATATGAAGCTACTATACAGACACTCATTTTGAGTAGCACTTATTGTTTTGACACCATATTCTTCATTTCCAATGATTAATTCAAATGGATGACTTTTTGTCTATTTTCTTTGTGGAGGCAAATTTTGTCTTGATGATGAGGCTTCTGAAGGGTTTCGAGGCACAAACGCAGCGGAATAAACATTAAAAATAAATCAAAATAGCGAAACCCTCCGCAGGATCCATGTGAAAATAAAAGATTTAATTCGGAGATAAAGAATAAATACCTTTAGAAGCTTTAACAGTTCATTAATGGAAGATTAATGGAGGTCCAAAGCTTGTTTAATCACCACGTATCCCGCTCTCACGATCTACGCTCTACGGTATCCACACGAACACTTTTCATGAAGGATTAATGTGTACTAGCACCCGAAAACTGCTTCTTTATATCTATCTTCCTCTTTTCTCAAAACGGCTAGGGTTTTAGTAAAAATATGTCTCTTAAATTAAATCAGCCCATAAAGAGATTATATAGAGAGAGGAATAAGTTTTATAATTATAATCCAATTATAATTAATACTAATCCAAAATTCTAATTATTTAATTAAGTCTCACTTAATTAATTAATTATTAATTTTGGAATTAGTTTAAATAATTCATTTATTCTATTTATATAATTAATTAAGTCATACTTAATTAATATCATAAATAAAATAAATTACTTATTTAATTTAAATTCATAATTTAAATTATTTCTCCTCCAAGCGTTCTTTGTGTGTGACCCTGTAGGTTATTATTACGTTGGTAACAATTTTAATATCTAATTAAAATTGTAAACAATGAGCGGCATCTAGTAATACATCATTGCTACCCAAGTAATAATAATAAATCGGTGATTCGATTAAGCCTTTCGTGAATAATGTTCCATGTAATATAATTCCTTTAATCTTGATATTATAGATTAAACTCAAGGCATTTCTCGTATCATCCTCTTCATAATTTAATCTTTATTTTCTTGATCGATGAGTAGACTATTAAAATCAAATCAACATTTGAGCACGACCGTGCATTTCATAGTCTCACTCAAACAAGAGGCCAATAATATCACTCCTAAAATTAGGAGGATTAAATCTCATCTAGATCATTCATATTTCTCATACGATTCATAATATACCCAATGTCCACTTTTATCATCATCCGGTCAAAGGTAACTTCTAATGTAATCAAAGTATATTAATTCTCGTATAGAAATATAATGATTTCAGGTCTAAGGATCATTACACCATTATCACAGTGAGAATTACTTATGACACTTATTTAACATGTAGAATCTCACGGCGGGTCATTCCAGTGTCATGCATTGAGACATGCACTTATGTTCTTGACTTTAGTATCACCATACCTATGACCAATGAGATGTGGTCATCTGTCAAGAAATATACTAGTCTTTGTGCATTATTATTGTCCTTAAATAATAATACTCGACTAGGGAATTTTATGAATAAGATACTATTCATATAATCTCATTTTTAAGTCATATACTTAAAGATATATAATACGTATCAAAATTCCAAGGACATTTATTATGCTTTCAATTTATCACGCAGTAAATAAAACATAATAAATAAATAATAATCAATAAAACATAATCCTTAATAATAAATATTTTCCTTAAAATATAAAATATATTGTCTCAGGAGCACAATTACTAACAGCTTCATGGTCATTGATATTGTAGTCAAACTGGTTTGAATTTGAGGATTGATTTTGAAACCCTCCACCTGAATTGGATACCCTAGATGTAGAGTGTTAATTATCCATTGAAGGATTATCAGTTGATGTATTATCAGTCGATGGATGTCTTTCAACTGATAAATTATCCATTGATGATGTGACATCAACCGATATTGGGTTTCTCAGTACTTGTGAATTTACTGGAATAATTTCTTCATCACTTTTTTCATTTGTTACATTAGATTTATTTTCAAACTGCACTGTGTCATGATTTCCTTCATCAAACAAGCCTTGAATCTTTTTATCATGAAATACTACACGTACAGATTCCATAACAATGTGTAGTTTAAGATTGTAGACTTGATAGGCTATTCTTGATAGTGCATACCCAACAAAAATAGCTTCATCAGCCTTGGCCTCAAATTTTCCTAGTTTTTCACCTTGATTCCTTAGAACATAACATTTGAAACCAAAGACATGAATAAATCCGACTTTTGGTTTTTTGTCTTTCTTGATCAATTGATATGGAGTCTTTTCTTGAGCTTGATTCACTATGTAGATGTTTTAGATATAGCATGTTGCATTAATGGCCTCATCCCTAAAGTATGTTGGTAATTTAGCATCTTCCAACATTTTTCTAGCTGTTTCAATCAATGTCCTATTTTTCCTCTCAACTACCCCATTTTGTTGAGGTGTTCTTGGTGCAGGGAAGATGTGTATGATTCCTTTAGATTCACAAAACTCCTTCATTGCAGAATTCTTAAATTTTATTATATTGTCACTTCTTATTTTCTTTACATCCAATCCAAGACCTTTCTCAACTTCTCTGATGTGCTTAATGATGAGATCACTTGCTTCATCTTTTGAATGCAGAAAATAATTCCATGAGATTCTAGAAAAATTATCCACAATAAATAGAGCATATTTCTTCTTTGCAATGGACATGATGTTCACAGGACCAAACAAATCCATGTGTAATAGCCCAAGAGGATTCTCAATTGATGATTCCAATTTTGACTTGAATGATGCCTTCCTTTGTTTTCCTTTCTAACAAGCATCACATAGTTCATCCTTGACAAATTCCATCTGTGGTAAACCTCTCACTTGATTTTTCTTGACCAACTGATTCATGGTTTTAAAATTCAAGTGAGCTAATTTCTTATGACATAGCCAACTCTCATCTGTACTTGCCTTAGAGAGTAAACAAGTCAATGAATCTGTACTTGTAGAATTGAAGTCAGTTATGTAAACATTTCCTTTCATGTTCCCAGTCATGACTAGGCTTTCATCTTTCTTATTGAAAATTATGCATGCTTTAGTTGTGAAGCAAAATTTATTTCCATTATCACATAGTTGACTTACGCTTAACAAATTATGTCTTAAGCCATCAACTAGTGCAATAGGTTCAATGATGACATTTTCTATTGAAATTAAGCCATATCCCGTGTTGTAACTCTTGTTGTCATCTCCAAAAGTTACTCCAAGGCCATCTCTCTCCTAAAACTTTGTGAGTAGGGATTTATCTCCAGTCATATGCCTTGAATACCCACTGTCTAAGTACCAAAGATTCCTTCTTTTACCCTGCACATATCCAAAAATAATTAAGTTGATTTTGGTACCCAAGTTGCCTTGGGTCCTTTCTTATTAGTTGTTACTTTTGGTTTGATTTCCAACTTTTGTACCTTTGGTTTAGGTGGTTTTACTTCCATTTCAACCTTAGGTGTTGGTTTCCTCACCTCAAGATTTTTTGTGCTAATACTTGGAATGTTCATGCTTGCAGAATTAGAAAAATTTGGTGCATGAAAATTGTTGTGCATATTCCAGGGCATAGCAGTCATATTGATGTTGGCAAATGCAAGATATGGATTACACATATAAGGCATAGTTTCATATTATGCATGAACAACATAAGGATCAACTAATTGAGGATAAACAGAATTAACATGCATGTTAGGTAAGACAGGCACATTAGATGTAGCAGATATATTTGACTTGCAATGCATAGATATATGATTCTTACTACCACACTTAGCACATATCTTTCTAGGAGCATACTTGTCAGGTGAGTAGTTATTATGCTTGTTTATGCCTACTTTACCATTTTTGTTCTTTTCCTTCTTTTTGTTAGGGTTAATATCAGGTTTTATCTTTTCTAATTTTTCCTTCAGTTGGTCTTTAGATAAGAACCCTGTATTGGTCTTTTCAACTTTGATTTGAGGTTTAGAGGAACTACGTTCTTCTACAAATTTAATAGGCCTGTTGAGCCCGGTCTTCAAAGTTGATGGTTTAGTAGTTGATGATTTCTCAATCGATGGATAATTAGCAGTTGAGTCAACATTTTCAATCGATGGATAATCCTTATCAGTTGATTCAAGATTAGCAGTCAATTGCTCCTTATCAATTGATTGATTTTCATCAACAACTAATTTTTCAAGAGTTTTAGACAACATGGTAAAAGAATTTGTTCCATGAATGTCATTCAACTTTTTGCTAGCTTTACTGGACCTATTCCATTTGTCAACTTTTTACACTAAACTAATTCCTCTCTAGCATATCTGTTTTCTACCTTGAGTCTGTTCATTTGCACTAGTTCATTCTCTAAGAGTGTGTTCCTTTCAATTAGAGAATCTATGGTGTTTTTTAGTCTAGTGTTTTGTTAGGTCCAAACTATCGTAGAAAGGGGGTTGAATACGATATGGGTAGTTTTTCGAATTAGTTCGTGTTTATAGATATGTTCTTGGTGAGCAATAAATATAACAGTTATGATTCTAAACAACAAGAACAATATTTAGGAATATACTTTTATTATATAAATCCAAGGTGCTACAATCTCACACAAATGTATGAGCTACAATGAATCTCAGAACAAGAAATAAATACGAACTTTAATTGCAGTGCGTATTCTCTCTGTCTCTCTCTCTCAACTGTATCTATTTATGTGTGTTGTGTTCTGATTACATTCAAAATGAAAATACATTTTATTTATATGTAGACTTTACAATAAAGTGAAATACAATTCTATGTGTCGACATTTTCTTCTCCTATGTTGACTTGAGTTGACTTGTGGATATTTTTCTATGTGTCGAATAGTGTTTCCCTCTATTGGACTTTAGAAAATAATCCATCCTTTCATATGTTTCGATTTTCATTGACTTGTATGTTTTCCTTAGCCATTTTGATGTTATTCAACACATGTGTTGAATTCTTTCACCTTGTATAAACATGTGTCGAATAACTAAACACTCTTGTAGGACTTAGAATATTTTAGATCACATAGAACAAGTATGTGTCGACTTCTAAGTTCCTTGTAAGGCATGTGTCGAATTCTAAGTCATGTGATATGACTTCGAATATTCTCCACTCTTTAAGAACTTCATGTGTCGAGTTTCATGGCCTTGCAAGGTGACTTTGACCAAATGTGTCGAATTCTACTCCATGTATTTGCCTTAGAACAATTCATAAACCCATGTGTCGAATTCTACTCCATGTATTTGCCTTAGAACAATTCATGAACCCATGTGTCAAATTCCATTAAATACAAAACCACTTCAAGGAGCTTCTTGAGTATTTGTAATAATTATAAAAAATATTTGGATTTGAAACACATGAGTTTAACTTGGTGAAAAGCATTTTAAAAGTCGAGTCAACTACGGAGTTTTACTATTTACACCGCTTTCACTAAAACCTTGATTTCTCCCAAACCGTTAATTTAATCAATGTACCATTTTCTCGTGGACGATCTAGAGAATTTCTAGAATACAATTCCCAAATTTTGGCCCTGGACAGAGGACTCATTGTCCTGAATTTACTGAACAAGGCAATAGCTTCTTTAGTGAATAGTGTCATCGCATAACTTTGGTTTCGACATTTTTATAAAATCGAAATATTAACATTTTAATACAAAACCTTTTTGATGATCTTAATAAATGTCCAAGGTATATATAATCCAAGTTTAATAATTTTAATCCACTCTTAAGTGGTCCAATAATAGTCCCAAAGTGATATTAAAGGAACAGTTTGGTTCAATCGAACTACTTTCACTAAATTGGGTGTTTCTCTTAAACCGTAAATCGTAGCGACGTGATATTTATACCGAAACAAACTAAAAACAAGATCTACCATTTCATGGGCAGTGGTGTCCAGAAATAAGTAATTGAAAATTCGTAAATCATATTCAAAACAGGCCTATATGCGAATGGACATTACGATAGCTATAATCATAATGATTCCCGAATTTAACTATGTTAAATCCTTTCAATATCAACCCAATCAACAAATCAAACATCTTTACTACAAAATAAGTTCATAAAATTCATGAATACACCACCAACATCAACCCATAATAACCAACCATCAAGATCCAAACATTTGAAATCCTAACTCAATGAACCAACATGTACTTGAACAGAACTTTAAACTATATTTATATCTCAATATAAATCAAAGGGTGGAGAATGTTTATACCTTTATTGAATCCTTAAACATACTAACAAGAGCTTGTAAGCCTTAAGGGAGCCTTGATCTATGCTTATCATCCTTAAACGTGCAAGAGAAATCAAGAAATAAGTTAGTCATTTTCGGAGTTACTATTCACCCTCATCTTTGAACAAGGATTTGGATATGCTATACTAATTGGATGGCCATAAAATTTTGAACATACCTTAGTTATGAATTATGGAAGCTATGGTCAAAATCTTGTGATTTTTGAAGGGGTAGAGCTTGGGTTTTGAATTTCTTTTCTCCTTTTCTCTTGCTTGGGCCAAATGGAATGAAGAAATGGGGGAGAGAGCTTTTTCTACTTTGTTTGCTTTTTGTGTGGGTGTATTTGTGTTTGTCTAATGTGTATGTATTATTACATGGATGAATTCTCACACAAGTATGGCTTGGTGGAGTGAAAGGTAAAGACCAAGTACTAATAAAGTTCCATGAATTAGGGATCACCTTTCCCTTTTCCATGTTTTAGGGAACTTGGTTCCTTATTGGTAATTGGATGATCTAGTTGGTTTGGTTGGTCTCTAACTCTCCTAGTTTGTATGTAAATTCTCATTAGTGTCTTATCATCCAACACATAACAATTAATTCTCCACGTAAGTTCGATTAGTTTCCGAAAACATTTCATTGTAGGAATTCTGTATCATAAATCCTTAATATTCTAAATAATTTTATTCAAAACAAACCATTGGGTTTCTAGATTGTAATCCTCCTTATTGTAATATATTTCTTGTATTCTTAATATTTCGTAAGTTTCGAAACAAAAAGTAAAACTGAAAATCTTTAAATTTTGACGGCTTTTGCCTTCACTCATTTTCTTCATACAATAACATTACATCTTCGAATTTCCAATATTCCATCACTTGCTTAGTGTGGGCTAAAAAGTTTTTCGTAATCCGTAGAATCACTATTCATCAAGGTCGTTTACAAATTAAAAAAATGCATCAAAAATACGAGTTATTACAATAACACTTTCCATATATTCTGTTAGTCGTGCTATATTCCCATTTTGGTAATTATCCCAGATTACTAGTTTAGTAACAAAGCTACCACATATTTCAGTGCAAGTTTCAAAATGACTTGCAGAGAAAGAAATCATTTCATCTTGAGTGAGTAGATCGTTGAGCACTAGTTGTAGAAATCGAGGGTAATAACATTCAACATGTACTCAGTTGATGTCTCTTTTTACCTTAGATCTCATGGCTTCAAGAATGTATTTCATAATTAGTTTACCATAGTTTATATTGATGTTGTTAGAGATGACATACCCAATATGTTGAGTCATTTTAGGAATACCACTCCATCCGCCTTCTTTTTGGCAAAAACATGGTTCACTATATGAAAGTAAAAGTTCTATTCACGTGGAAGACTGTGCTTTAAATCACTATTAGGTTCAGTGGTCCATGGTGTGTAATGGAATTGAAGTAGTTGGCATGCTCAGCATCATCAGGTAATGGATCAAAGTTTTTAGTATTAAACTGTAAGATACGGTTCAAATCTTGATCCGTTACCCAAATATCTCTATTTTCTAAAGAAAATATAAAAGCCAAATTATCTGCATCTGATGTATCGACAGCTGAGTGATAACATACAAGCAGTGCATCAAGATTTAATTATGGGCTTGCAGTTAAAGCGTGTCGTACATTGGAATATTCACGTAGAAACTGAGTCCAATTGCTATAGGGTTCAGCAATAGAGTCTGGTTCTAATATGAGTGCACTATTTGTTTTAAGTACAATAAATCGTCCAACCATTTTTAATTAATTAAAAATGAATAGATAATTTATTGTTTAATTAAGAAAAATATTTTATAACACCAATTTTAATAATTAATATTTTAATTCGAGTAAAAAATAACTCAAATTTAAATCACCAAAAAAACATATTGGAAAATTATATGATGCAAATGAGGTAATTTGCTACGTGAAAATAATTTTTAATCAATTTTAATCACCTAAAATTAACTAGATCTGAGAAAATTGAAGAGTATACTCGAGAAAATGGGGTTTTCAAAACCTAAATGAAATGATATGATTTTGAAATATGTTATAGAGTTTTGAAATGTGAACACAGATCTGGTGTTAGATTATGAAATGGGTGAGTGAAATATGATATCGTGTGTGTGCCGAGTTTTTATCAATAGAGTTGAGAGCAAAATATTGTAAGTAATGTGTATGTATCAATTTATGCTAACACTGATAAAAAAAAATTCAGAGTGATAGATATATACCTTATAGTGAAAACAAATTCGACACATGCACAAAAGACTAAATTGCCCTATATACTGTAAAGTACATTCGACACATAGGTTTACTTAAAATAAATTATAAGTAAAACTATACACACTTACTACTCATCGACACAAGAAAATAAATTCAAAGTGAACCAAGTGTGTCGAGATTACTCCATCTATGTTGACTTGGTCAACACATGCTACTCAAATTCGACACAAACAATAATATAAGCTAAGTATACGCTGTGTGTCGAAAATAAAACACCCTGTAGAGAAAAATTTGACACATCTTAAGATAATTCTAAGTTAAAAACTGAGAGTCAAAAAAATTCTTACCCTGGAAAAACAAATCGACACACACTTAAATAATTCTATGTAATTATCTAAGTGTCGATTTTTGCTACCTTGGGTTGACTAAGTCAATTAAAATAATATATAAATTCAATGCTTAAGTAAAATTACATAAGTGTCAAATTTATATACCCTTAGCATTTTGTACTTGTACAAAATACTCTATATTTTCAACTTGGTAATATTCGAATAAACTAATAAACCTTTATTTAGAATAAATTCTAAATAAAATATTACCAAATTGATAATATCACAATTATTATAATAAATTATTTAATTTAAAATATCATTGACTGATATTAATCGAATAAAATATTTAAATAATTATGTTGCATATTTATATTATTAAATTTAATTTATGGAGCAAATAAATCCTTTAATTGCTATTATCCATAATATAAATGAATTAACATAAATAAAATTAAATAAATACTCAAAATCTATTAAAATAGATATAAGTGTTTTAATAATTTTAATTCATACTTAATTAATTACCAAATAAATATATCAAGATATAATCAGGGCAATTAATCAATTGTCAATTAAGATGCTGTTTTCTGGATGTTCAAATAAATTCACAAATCCTTTTAATATTGATGATTAAATATTCGTGAACTTATTAACACCAAATTGCAGATAATATCAAAACATTTAACATCCCAAGTTCACAAACCAGTCTAGTGAATGATACTTCTTCCAGTGATTTAGTGAAAATGTCTGCAATTTGCTGTTTTGTAGGTACAAAATGTAACTCGACGGTACCATTCATGACATGCTCTCTAATGAAATGATACCTGATATCAATGTACTTGGTTCTCGGGTGTTGAACAGGATTGTTTTTGATTCCCTGGTTTTCTTCAGGAAGAAGAAACAAAAAGTTTATTTTGGCCTAGACACATAAGAACCTATCTCCTAAAGTGAGATCAATGTCTTTGATAGGCCAGGCACACAAGAACCTATTGGTCAAAGTCTAACAGAAGCCACTCTACCAGCAGATGAAGCTAACTTGGATTAGGGGTACAACCCACAAGAACCTTTAGCTCAAATGGTTGGAGAAGCATTTAAGGTCCCAACCACACAAGAACCATCCAATCAAAGTTTGGATGCAGGCAATCAAACTCTGACTGAAGAACATGTTATTGTTGATGATGAGGGCCAAATACTAGCAGAATCTAGCACACAAGAACCTTCACCTCAAAGTGGCGGAGTAGCTACTAAACATACTCTAGTCTCACAAGAACCAATCATATCCACTGTGATTGCAGACCAAAACAAGGAACAGCAGCTTAAATCTGATTCTAATGTTGCGAATGTTGAGGAGTTAATCTTTGATGCAAATCCTATGGTGATGTGGGTAAAAATAGCCCTGATGAAATAATAAATATAGCATTTATTATTTCATTAATTAGACCTGGTATGGTCCAAAGGCTTGGGCCCTAGAAACAAACTAGGAAAATAAATCCTAGGAACAATTGGATTTGTAATCCAAGAATCAACTAAATTACAGATCCATCCCACAAGCTCTGTTGAAGCCATAGGCTCAATAAGCCTCTATTATTAATTAATTTCTTAATTAATTAATAAGGGCTCAGTAAAGGCCCGAGAAGCCTGTTGAAGGCCCTAATCCTAGAAGAATCTAGAAACTCAAACGTGGGAAGTGTCCCACGAGGACTCTCATTCCTAAGAGGTTTAGACATCCTTGTCACTAGGAGACTTGGACACCAAGTCTCCTACTTCTAATCTAATTCCAAGGCCCTCATACGCCTATATAAAGGGCCTAACCCCTCAACATTAGAACTACATTTTTTGGCTTGATTTTCATACCCATTGAGATACGTTGGCAGTTAACGAGGACCCGAGATAGTCACGAAACGTTAGTACAACCATAGAAGCTCGAAGCTCTCTCACACCTTAGCATTAATTGTGTATTAAATACACCTTATTTTTAATCCGTAACATTTGGCACCGTATGTGGGAACATGAACAACAACCATGGAAAGAACACGTAGAACCACGAGCACCGTCGAAGGAGAGATCCCTAACACCACTGTTGACACCAACTATTCCCCTGCTGTGACGCATGAGCAAGGAACAACTGTTCCTACCACTTCCATTTAGTACCCTGAAGCAAGTACTCGGCGTGCCGGACCCTTAAACGTCGTTGTTCATCCTTCCAACCCTGATGTGTCCATCCATGCTTCGGTTCCTCCACTCCAGGTAATTCCTCCCCTTCGTACAACTTTTATTGCTCCTCCTACTTTGCAGATATCGTCTGCCATAACATCCGACCCTCGTTATGGGCTCCAAAGAAACTACGAGCCCCCTTATGAACAAGGGCTGCTGCCACACTATACCTCATAACCAAGAATTCGTGACTTCTCTGGACCTTACTCTACGGACGATGAGGAGTCCTCTGACGAGGATATAAACCCACGAAGGAGCCGACCTGACAAGGAGCCCTTTGGAGGGAGGAGTACCCAGCCCCGAGGGCCACAAGATAATGACTCCATGAGCCTTCAAGACAGAATACGCGCTCATGAATCCGGAGCACAACGATTGAGGAAGGACCTGGAGAGGGTGTTAGCCAAGCGATGATGCCCCAGAATTGAAGGTACTGGGGGGTCAATAAGAAACACACATGTTATTGATTTGGATGAGCCCCTAACTAGGAGACAAATAATGGCAAGTCATGTTAGGGCTGACCCCCATAACCTAATACCACTTGGAGATCCTGATGATCCTACTCCACCTTTCACTAAGAGTATGATGAATGAGAAGATATCAAGGAAGTTTAAGATGCCTACAATTAAGGCATATGATGGAACGGCAGATCCCTCAAATCATGTTCTCACGTTCTCTAATGCACTGTTGCTGCAGCCTATAAATGACGCCAGCAAGTATAGGGCATTCCCCAAAACCCTTAGTGGTATGGCTCAACGGTGGTTTGGTCATTTACCACCAAACTTTGTTGGGTCATTCAAGGATTTGAGCAAGGCCTTCATCGGTCATTTCATCAGCAGCAAGACTCATAAGAAGAGCTCGTGAGCTTCACTAATGAATATGCACCAGTGAAAGAATGAGTATTTGAGGGATTATATGAATAGGTTCACAAAGGAAGCCTTAAAGGTCCCTGATTTAGACCAGAAAGTAGCCATAATAGCCTTAAAACAAGGGACTTTTAACGAAAATTTCAGAAGAACGTTAGCCAAGAGGCCCTCCGAAAGTATGAATGAACTCCAGGAGAGAGCTGGAAAGTATATCAAGGCCGAGAAAAGTATGAGAAAAGCCCAAGGGTTTCAAGCCTCGAACACCTACTCTAAAAAACGATCCAGCGATACTGAGTATACTGTTGATACCAAGTATGCAAAGAATGATGATGTTAATGACTCCAAAAAGAAGGGAGGATTCAGGTTCACAGAGTATGCGAGGCTAAATACTGCCCGTAGCCAAATACTGATGGACATTGAGAAGGGTAAAGACCTTCGATGGCCAAAACCGCTAAGGACTGATCCTGAAAAGAGAAATAAAAATGCGTACTGCCGGTTCCATAGGGATGTAGGACACGACACTGATGACTGTCGTCATTTGAAAGATGAGATAGAGTTTCTGATCAGAAAAGAAAAGTTGAAAAAATACACCAAGGAAGGTGCTAGACAGGAAATGAGTCACAACGACAAATGAAAGGGCTCTAACCCCAAAGATAGAAACCATCAGCCCCGGGGGCCTGTGATCAACGTAATCTCAGGAGGGCAAACCACGGCAGGTAACTCTCGAAACTCCAGAAAGGCATACGCCCGGGAGGTAATGAGAATCGTAGGAGAACCTCCAAAGAGAGCAAACACTGAGGTCTCTTTGTCGTTCGATGATTCTGATTTAGAAGGGGTAAGGTTCCCCCACAATGATCCCTTAGTAATCACCCCTGTCATAGGAACATCTCTGGTGAAGAGAGTATTGGTGGACGATGGATCATCTGTGGACATCCTATTTTATGAAGCCTTTGTGAAGATGGGGTATAACGATTCACAGCTGACCCCCTCCAACATGCCTATCTATGGTTTCAATGGAGTGGAGTCTCGGATAGAAGGAATTATACAACTACCCATTACTATGGGCGAAGATCCTCGACAATTTACTTAGATGCTAAATTTCCTAGTTATCAAGGCAAGCACCACATACAATGCGATCCATGGCAGGACTGGGTTGCATGTCATCAAGGTGATAGCCTCTACATACCATCTGAAGCTGAAATTCCCAACTAGGAATGGAGTGGGAGAAGAGAAAGGAGATCAAAAAATGGCTAGAAGCTATTATGTGGCCGCCTTAAAGCCTAGTGGAACTGGGGGGCAGGTCCTCCATATTGAAGACATGGATGTCAAGGACCGAGAAGAAAGGAGGGGTAAGCCCGTAGAAGACTTGGAGACTGCTCCTTTGGATCCTCTAAACCCCGAGAAGATGACGTATGTAGGGACTTACTCCCCAAAGACCAGAAAGAATAACTCATTCAATTCTTACAAGATAACATGGTTGTTTTTGCTTGGACAGCAGCCGACATGCCAGGGATAGACCCCGAGCTTATAACACATCAGTTGAATGTGAATCCTAGAAAAATAGCAGTCAAACAGAAGAAAATATGCTTTGCCCCTGAAAGACAGGAGGCCATTAAGCATGAGGTAGAGAAATTGTTAGAAGCTGGATTTATTAAAGAAATTCAATTTCCTGAATGGCTGGCCAACCCAGTAATGGTAAAAAAAAGCAATAGGAAGTGGAGAATGTACGTGGACTTCACTGATTTGAATGATGCCTGTCCTAAGGACTGTTTCCCATTGCCAAGAATAGACACGATGATAGATGCCATAGCTGGACATGAGATGCGTAGCTTCATGGATGGATTCAGTGACTACAACTAAATTAAAATGCACCCCGATGACATCCCCAAGGTATCATTCATTACTGACTTTGGTGTTTTCTATTATCTGGTTATGGCTTTTGGACTTAAGAATGCAGGAGCCATGTATCAAAGGCTTATAAATAAAATCTCCAAGCACCTCATCGGTAAGACCATGGAGGTCTATGTTGATGACATGTTAGTCAAAAGCTTGGACAAGGCCGATCATCTTGAGCACCTGAGTGAGGCATTTGAGTCCTGAGAACCCACAAGATGATGTTGAACCTGGCCAAGTGTGCCTTTGGTGTAGGTTCTGGAAAATTTTTAAGCCTGATGGTCTCCAAAAGAGGAATTGAGGCCAATCCCAATAAGATTCAAGCAATCTTGGACATGGAGCCACCCAGGACAGAAAGAGATGTCCAAAAGCTCACGGGAAGGATAACAGCCCCGGGGCGCTTCATATCCAAGTCAGGAGAAAAGTGCCTACCATTCTTCAAGGCCCTCAAGAAGATTAAAATCTTCGAGTAGAATGAAAAAAGCCAAGCAGCTTTTGAAGAGCTAAAGAAATACATGGCTGAGCCACATCTTCTTGCCAAACCGAAACTTGGAGAAGTGTTATACCTATACCTTGCAGTCTCCAACTCAGCCCGGAGTGTTGTTCTTGTGAAAGAGGAAGCAAAGGTTTAGAAACCCATTTATTATGTTAGCAAGATTCTGCATGGAGCCGAGCTGAACTACTCAAACGTTGAGAAGTTTGCCTTAGCATTAGTAATGGCTTTAAGGAAGCTACGCCCGTATTTCTAGCCGCATGTTATTGAAGTCTTGACAAACCAGCTCCTGAGAAATATACTGCACAGCCCTAAGGCCAGTGAGAGGCTAATTAAATGGGCTATTGAGCTTGGAGAGTTTGAAATCAGATACAAGCCAAGAACGGCCATCAAGGCTCAAGCTCAAGTTGACTTCGTGGTTGAATGTACCATTCCCAACCAAGAAGTCGGGGGGCAGGATGAAGATAAAGAAACTGGAAAGAAAAAGAAAAAAGAGGAGGAACTCAAAGAATACTGGCTGCTCTTTTTTGACGGAGCTTGAAAAACAAACACTAGCGGTACTAGCTTGGTTTTGCAAAGCCCTGATGGATTTGTTGTTGAATATGCAATCAAGTTAGATTTCCCAACTATAAACAATGAAGGAGAGTATGAAGCTTTGATGGCTGGACTTGTTCTGGCCAGAACCCTGAGGGTGAATAAGTTGAGGATATGTGGTGATTCAAGGTATGTAATCTCTCAAGTAAATGGGGAGTTTGAGGCCCGGGAAAAGACTATGGTAAAATATTTAAGGATTGTTAAAGCTCAAGCTACGCTGTTCGAGGAATGTCACTTCGAGTATATTCCAAGATAGGAGAATGTGAAGGCTAACACCTTATCTAAGTTTGCATCATCAGAGAATGATAGTTGTTCTGGCAGTGTTTATTTCTAAGTATTGAAGACCCCAAGCATTAATGCTAAGTTGGTAGCCCCGATTGGGCTGGGGGCCTGTTGGATGGATCCTATCAAGCTATACTTGGAGACGGGAACAACACCAGCTGACCCCGTAGAGGCACACAAACTATCAGTAAGAGTCTTGAAGTATGCCCTCATAGAGGGAACACTTTATAAGAAATCGTACGTAATACCCTACTTGAAGTGTTTGAGACCCCACGAGGCTAAAGCTGCCCTAAGGGAAGTTCATGAAAGTGTATGTACCTAGCACCTGGGAGCAGAGCTCTTGCTCATAAAATCATAAGGCTGGGATTCTATTGGACAGAGAGGCTTTGAGATGCTAAAGCTTACGTTAAGAAGTGTGATCGCTGCCAGAAGTTTGCACCCATCGTTAGGCAACCCCCTGAGATGCTGACATCCATTAACTCTCCACTCCCCTTTGCCATGTGGGGAATGGATATCTTAGGCCCATTTCCTATGGCCAGTGCAAAGAGGAAGTTTCTCATAGTCGTCATCGATTACTTCACTAAGTGGATAGAAGCCAAGCCCCTGGCCAAGATTGATACCAGGAATATAACTCAATTCTTCTGGGAAAATGTTATATACAGGTATGGGTTACCTCGACTCCTGGTGATGGATAATGGGACTCAATTTCACAACAAGGACTTCATGGAGTACTGTGGGAACTACAACTTCGAACTGTGCTTCACTTTAGTCGCCCATCCACAGTCAAATGAACAAGCCGAAGTGGCCAATAGAATCATCCTAGATGGACTTAAGAAAAGGATTTAACGCTCCCAAGGGACTTGGGTTGATGAATTGCTTCCAATCTTATAGGAATACAGAACTACTTGTAGAGCTTCGACAGGAGCTACACCATTTCAACTAGCCTACTGGGCTGAGGCAGTAGTGCCTGTTGAAATTACTCAGACGTCACCAAGAGTGCAAGAGTTCTAAATTAACGCCAATGAAGAAGGCATGAAATTTGCTTTAGACCTGGTAGATGAGTTACGCGACAAGGCCAATGCCCGAATAGTGGCAAACCAGTAGAAAACTTCATTCTACTACAACCTTATAGTGAAAGAAAGATTCTTCCGTAAAGGAGACTTAGTCCTGTGAAAGATCGAGGCATCTGGAGGAGGTCCAAAGGGCAAGTTAGCTCCGAATTGGGAAGGGTCGTATCAAGTGAAGGAAGTCACAAGACAGGGCGCGTATAAGCTCCAAACCCTTGAAGGGAATGAAATCCCAAGAAGATGGAATGCAACCAACTTAATAATTTACTATGTTTAAGTTTTCTATTTTGATTTTCAAAAACATCCAAGTATTGACTTATTTATCCTCAAAGGCATGATATGTTTCTTTTTATACAAAGTTACAAGTTTCGAGAAATGTTTTCTATTTTCCTTATATAACGTTCATCATTTTCACTTAGCCTTTTTACAAGCCTCGAAAGTGTTTGTTGTTTATGTTCAAAGGTAAACGTGAAAAACAATCAAAATAAAGGCAGAAAGTAAAAGAGAAGGATATGAAAAACATGAATACATAAATAGAAAGCCCGAAGGCCGAATGTTTCTACAATCCCCAAGGGGCAACATAAATGCAAGAAATAAAACCTATCTACTTCGACTCCTCATTTTCGTCTTCTTCCTCCTCTCCTGATGATTCCTCGCCGCTTAATAAAGATGAACCCTCTTAGCCTTCACTTGACTCTTCATCTCCAGAAGAATTTTCCTCTATCGACTTCTGGGGAGTCATCTCAGGAACGCCTTGCTTGGCGGATGGAGTGAGGCTAGGCTCGCGACCCCTTTTCTACCTCACATCTGGACTGTTGTCCCCTTCGATTTCCTCCTCCTGAGCAATAATCAACTGTTTTAAAGCATCAACTGATTGGGGACTCTGGAAGTCCACCTTAGGGTCGAACAACCCCGGATGCTTCTCCGACACCGCCTTCAGCACATCATTCCACCCGATTGTGTAGTTGGCCGGAAAGAGGACGTTATCGTGCTGTAAAATTAAATCTTGATATTCGTCTGAGGCCAAATATTTGTCGATAATCGCATTTTTGTCAACCCGGAGCTCAACTATCCCAGCTTGAGCCTGTTTCAGCATCTCCTCCTTCTCCGCCAGCTTCTCCTCCAAGTGTTTTAACATTAGCCACTGAAATCTCTTTCTTATGCTTCCCTGCTCGATCCTTCCACGACTCAGTCTAGTATAGAGAAGCCTGAAAATAGGCATTGGCCTGAAAAATAAGCAAGTTAGGTAAGCAAAAAGAAGCCTAAAAATTGTGTGCTAGTAAAGTTAAATAAGAATAAGTTAAGTGAAGAAACTTACCGATGCCAATGCTTGTGCACCTAAAGCTTTGGTGCTCTCATCATCACGTCCCAACACAATGTCCTTGTAGTCACAAGGAGTCAAGGAATGGAGAGACCAATCCCTTGCATGGTCTGTGCAGCCGACCACCATATCTGATTTCCTGAATCCCCATCCTGGCTTGTATGCCAGGGATTTCAGCGCCTTCACAGTTGGCCCTGCATGAGGCTGTAAGAAGGCTGGCAGCTCTTTCCTCTGCCTGGGGTCATTCATCAGCCTTAGCCGCTTCATGCAGCCAGTTTCTTGCACGGGTGGAATGGTCCACTCGTTGATTTGTGCAGTAGCTCAAAAAACCAAACATAAACACAGTTAGCAAAGCCAAGTGACAGAAACTCAAAGTTGAAAAGTAAACCCAAAGGAAGTCTTATACCTTTGTTCGAGGCCCTCGATAGGCCCACTACTTTTAGTTTACGCTCATCAAGAAGAGCCCAAGAGACTTCCTTGGTCTCCACCTGAGCAAGCGCAGTGTAAGAATTCTGCTCCTCCAATGATAGCATGATAGACTCGGCGCTCCCGTCTGCAACCTTGCCAAAAATGGGGCTAAAAAGAGTTCCACAATCTCCCTCTTCTCAAGAAATTTTTACAAAATTCTCCTTCCAATGAAGGTTGTTGTCGGGGATAGAAGAATTATAAAAATATGGGGTTTATTTGGCTTGTGGGCAATGTGAACCCAGCCCAAGGAAAGGCTAGAAGAGTTTTTGAAATGAAAGATTTTACAAAAGAGAGGGACAGTCATTTTGATTTTCTTTTCTAAGCACAAAACCATAAAACAATGGATGAGTCTCCATCCATTGGGCACGATTTGGCTGGGTTGAATTTGAACATCAGCTAAAAGAGTGGGAATAAGGTTGTGTAAAGGAAATCTAAGCCCCGCTTACAAGGCGTCTATATAAACAAATAATTTGGAAGGATTCCAATGGCAGGTCCTGTCACTAGGCTCTACCAATGAGATGGTGAAATGAGGAGGAAAATTGAAAAGACGGTTGTATTCTTTTACTAAATCAGAAACAAAAAATTTATTACTATAACTATAAGAGTCTAAATGGGACAGGCTAGAGTACTCATCCCCCCTTTGGTTTATCATATCGATTAAAGACATATAAGAGGAAAAGATGGGGATTCGATGGAGGGGTTTACCTCTCTTAGCGGACCTGACGTTCATGGCTGCCAATCGGGATGACTTCTGGTCTTCCATTTGAAGCTTCGACTTCGTGTGTATCCCCGGGAGTATTAGATGCTAAAGTTGCTAGAAGGCTTGAGAGCTCGAAGTTGTAGAAAAATTTGAGAATTGAGAAATGAGAAGTGAGGGAACTGAAGCCCCTCACTTCACTCATATACCCGTTCAAATTCCACTTTTTACCGGCATTTCTAGGTCACATGATCGTTGAAGGGCATGCCAACCGGTATAGCAGGTAAAAGGACTCATATGATAAAGCCCATGAATGAAGGCCCAAAGGTAAAAAAAAAGGTGTGGAATTTTCTAGAACCTATAAGAAGATTCTAGAAGTTGGGCCTGTGAAACCCATGACCAATGAGCCATGAAGGCCCAATAACCAAAGGAGAAACCCTCGAAGGCCTAGAATTCAAAAAGCCCAAGGCCCAAGAGGCCTAATAAAAGATAAACACTAATAAAATAAGTGGAGGCTGAAAGGCAGAGTGTCTAAACTTGTAACACTATAACTTATGTAACTCAACTAAAAGAAAAGATACTTAACCAGAAGACAATCAAGAACATGAAGTCACAAAGAAATCAATGTTAACCGTGAAGATAAGGTAATTGATACAATTCAATTTGTTAACTATGATCAAACAAAGAAGAAATCATTGAAAGAAGTTCAAGACAAAGTTGTTCATGCCTCAGTGATTTGTAACTTAAAGATTCAAGATCATAACTATCAGTATCAACAAGGCTAATTGATTTCAAGTGAACAAGAAGAAAAGAAATGATTGGAAAGCCACATTACTAATTGAAAATGGTAATCTATTCAAAAAGCAGAGACACTATCAAGACTAGTCACTTATGAATCAGACCATTGCATCAAGTGTCAGGACATTGATAGTATGTTTATGTCAGTAATAGAGATCCAAGTTCAAGAGCTTGTTGAAGAATTTGGAAGACATAAAGAAATCACAAGTTCAAGATGCTGCATTGAAGTTTCAAGTTAAAGCCCAGAATTTTTCTAAGTACAAAATATTCGAGATAGAATATTCGAGATAGAATATTCGAGATGGCCAAGTAGAACATTCCTATGTAGAATATTCGAGATAGAATATTCGAGATGGCCAAGTAGAACATTCCTATGTAGAATATTCGAGATAGAATATTCGAGATGGCCAAGTAGAAGTTCTCAAATAGATGTTCTACATGGAGGGCAGTTTCAACATGACACATGGCATCATCTAATTGGCAGATTTCCAAGCTTTCAAGATAAGATAAGATTTATGTGGATATCATTGGGCCACGTATATTTTAATCTTTGAAGACTACAAGACATAGATTACAAGTAGTATAAATAGAAGTACTTGTGTATTATTTTTGAAAGAGCAATATTTTTCTAGATAAACACTTGTAAAAGAGAGAGAGAGTATTCACAGAGCTTAGTATCATTTACTACCCTCTTTACTTCTAGTGTACTGTGTAATGAATGTTGTAGCAACCCTTTCAAGTTATATATAAGACATATATTCCTTGAATCATTGTGTTCATTTATTATATAGTATTTATTGCTTCATTAATTCGAAAAGTTGTATTCACCCCCCCCCCTCTACAACACATTTGGACCTAACAATTGGTATCAAAGCTTCATGTTTAATATACAAAACATAGATCCTTGTGTTTGGTAGAAGATTAGTGAGTCTTCATCTATAGATCTACTTTTCAAGTTCTTCTCGAAAAGTGTGCTCAAATTTGTTTGGCAGAGAAAACTCACTCTAAAAATTATTTAAATACTCCAGAAGTAATTATTTAGCTTGGGAGGACTTTAGATAATTTTTGTGAATTATTCTGGGTACTTTGATTTTTGGTGTTCTTCAAGGAGACATTACTGTTCTTGATAAAGAAGATAAACCCAGTAACTTTTGATTACTTTTTCAAGAGACATAAAGTTAAAAAGGTGTTATTGGCTTTTGATTTGACATAAATCTCACAACAAAAATGTTACAGAAGATATTCAGTACCTAGCACGTGGGTTAGGTGAGTTAGGTGAGAAAAGCTACAAAAGTCAAAAAGTG
Organism: Oenanthe sinensis; assembly: GCA_028671895.1. Classification (NCBI taxonomy): domain Eukaryota; kingdom Viridiplantae; phylum Streptophyta; class Magnoliopsida; order Apiales; family Apiaceae; genus Oenanthe; species Oenanthe sinensis. Next base: position 29,610,994 of record CM053806.1, read on the forward strand.
TGAAAAGTAATATTGTTTATTCAATATTAAAAGTGACCTGCAGAAAATTTCTTCCAAGGACAAAAGTTCTACTTGGAATATTCTACTTGAATATTCTACTTGAATATTCTACTTGAATATTCTACTTGAATATTCTACTTGGAATATTCTACTTGGACAGAAGTTCTACTTAGAGAAATTCGACTTGGACAGTTCTACATAGATATTCTACTTAGCCTAGTCTTGGGTACATAGAATTTTTTTTTGGTGTCCAGAATTTGAACCTTGATTTATTTTAAGATAATTTAATTTTCTTTTAATTACTACTCAAGTAATAAGAAAAATTTATTATCTTTACTTTAAATCAGCATTAAGATGGCACCTAAAAACAATTTCAAGATTCCAATGTTCGACCGAGATCATTATGAAGAATGGGTGTTGAGAATGAAACTTTACCTTGAGTCCTTCAATCCTGAATATCTAGAAGTCCTAGATAAAGGTAAATTTGTACCAATGGTTGTTGTTCCTGAGCATATGGAAGGAGATGTGGTAGTACCACAACAGTCTGAGCCTAAGAAGGCAGTAGACTTTTCAGATGCTGATAAGGAGCAGATATCTTTCGACACATCCGTTCGACAAACACTGATGGAATCCCTAGATCATGAGATGTTTAACGTAGTTAAAGGACTAACTACAGCAAAGAAGATTTGGGATAAGCTAGAGGTCGTCATGGAAGGTACCTCTGAGGTCAGAAGCAACAAAACACTTATACTCAAGATGGAGTATGACACTTTCAGGATAAGAAAAGGTGAAAGTATAACCGATGTCTATCTAAGATTCAGTCAGTTGGTTTTGGATTTGAATCTGAGAGGTGTAACTCTCCCCGTGGTTGAAATCAACACGAGATATCTGAGGAACCAACCAAAAAGCATTGAACATAGAGTCTACGCTGTTAGAGAAACCAGAGATTTACACACAACTACTCTGGAAGAATACTATGGAATTCTAAAGACCTATGAGCTGGAAACACTTCAAGATCAAGCATGGGATAATGATTCAAGAGGAAAAGAAGCTGCATCAGGGTTAGTTGCTGATGAAGTAGAGTCTAAAAAGGCAATGGTTGCAGAAAAGCCTAGGTCATCACCTGCATCACCTCAAGTTAAAAATGATGATGAGTGCACATCAAATAGTGATGACGACTTCTTCACCCAAGAAGAGCTGGACAACATGGATGACAGTGTCGTGGCATACATGGCAAGGAAGTTCAGCAATATCAGATTCAGAAAGAGTAACCGACCGTAAAGTAAATCTTCATCTTATTATCGGGTTACTAGGGGTGGTGGTAGTTCACAAGGCTACAAAGGAAAAGGCAAGAGTACCAGCTACAAATTTCCTTTGGATTTCAAAATGAAGTTCAAATGTTATAACTGTGGTGAAGCTGGACACTTTGCTACAGATTGCAAGAAGCCTAAACAGACATATCCAAAAGAAACTTATGAAGCCCTCAAAAGCAAGTATGAGGCCCTGGTGAAGGAAAGACATGGAAAAAGAGCTTTAGTTGTCACAGAAGGCAGAGCGTGGGATGATTAAGATGAGGAAGAAGTTACTCATACAGCAAACTTTGCCCTCATGGCTGAAACGTCAGATGAACCAGAGGTACCAGTTCTAACCCTTAAGGAAGAAATGTCTCTAGATGATTATAAGGTGCAGAACGGGGCTCTTAGCGAAGAGATCTATATGCTGTGCAAAAGCCTAAATACTTCTCAAAAAGAACAGAAAACAATTGTTGCCAAATGCAGAATGCTTGAGGCAAAAGTGGAAGAATTAGAGGCCGTTTGCACTATAGATACTTCCCTAAGAGACTCTATTAAAACTTTGGAACACAAGCTCAACCTTAAAGATGAAATAGAAGCATGTCTTAGGAATAAACTAGCTGAGTTAGAAACAAAATGCGAAGCTTATAAACTAGCAGCTAGTAAAGTGAATGTTGATAGTAGCACATTTAAGAAGATAACTGGTGTTGGTGTAGGACTTGACTATTCTAACTTATCAAAGAAAGAAGGGAAAAGGCCTGTAGACACCAGTCCCAGTGAGATTAAAAAAGAAGTACCTACAATTCTCAAATCTGCTATTAAACCAATATTCAAACACTTTACTCCTCGAGAAGAAGAAGAGACTGATTTACTAGTTAGATATGAAATCGAGATGGAAGATCGGAAGAAAGAACAACCTTTAACTCCTACTAAATAAATTAAAATCAAATCCCCTAGAGAAGAATCTAGACCAGGATTAGGAGCCAAGGCTGTTAAACAACAGGTTAAGAAAGAAAAGGTTGAAAAAGAGGTTAAGGTAGAAAGAATAAAGAAAGCATGTTATCACTGTAAATCCACTGAACATCTTTCTTATGCATGTAAATCTAACATGAATATTCCTGTTGCACATGCCATGCCTGTACCACACACAATGATTAACATGCATCAAAATCATGTACAATGTGGTCAACCTAACTGTATGCCATGCACTTTTAATGTCATGCAAACCTTCGTGAACTTGATGAATGCAACTAGTCAAACATGTTTAAATACTGCTACTAGTTCTAATGTCAAGAAGAAGAATGTAAGAGCTAAGACTGCAAGTCCTCCTAAAGTTAGGAGTGACAAGCCTTCTCCTAAGACTAACAAATCTGTTAAGTCTGACAAGGGAAAAGACAAAGTCGAAAGCTCTAAGAATGTTAAAGAAAGTGCATCTCATGTTGTTAAAACTGATAATTCTCGATCTTATAGAAAAGCCGGGCCCAATCAATCTTGGGTTCCGAAGAATGTCTAATCAATCTGACATTGCAGGGCATTAAGCAGAAAAGAAATAAAGTCTTATGGGTGCTAGATAGTGGAGCATCAAGGCATATGACAGGAAACAAGTCCCTGCTTACAGAGTTGGTTATGAAAGCTGGCCCTTATGTTACCTTTGGAGATGACAGCAAAGGAGTGACAAAGGGATATGGCAAACTGAAGACTGGCAATGTCATCATTGAAGATATTTCCTATGTTGAGGGATTGAAGCACAATCTGTTGAGCATAAGTCAATTCTGTGACAAAGGTTATGAAATTGTCTTCAATAAGAAAGGTGTATCAATAACTCACATCAAGGAAGGTTCGTTAGCTTTGGAAGGAGTTCGAAAGGCAGATCTTTTTGTTGCAGACATGGACTCGGCAAATCAGAATGAAGTTACCTGTTTCTACAGCAAAGCTTCAGATGATGAAAGCTGGTTATGGCACAAAAAGCTATCTCACTTAAACTTCAAAACGATGAATGCTCTCGCGAGGCGAGAATTAGTGAGAGATCTACCACAGATGGAGTTTGCTCCTAAAGGACTCTGTGAAGATTGTGAAATGGGAAAGTCAAAGCGAGCATCACATAAAAGTAAAGAAATTTCTAGTATCACTGAGCCTTTACAACTTCTTCATATGGATTTGTTTGGCCCAGTGAATGTCCTATCCTTATCTAGGAAAAGATATGCTTTGGTAATCGTGGATGACTTCTCCAAGTATACATGGGTATTGTTCGCAATGACGAAAGACGAAGTACCTTTCCTAATCATTGATCACATCACTCAAATTGAGAATGTTTCAACACTTACTGTAAAGACGATAAGAACAGACAATGGTACTGAATTTAAAAATGCAGTGCTGAATGACTTCTGTGTATCTAAGGGAATACGTCGTCAGTACTCAGCCCCGAGAACTCCACAGCAAAATGGAGTAGTTGAAAGGAAGAACAGAACTTTGGTTGAAGCAGCAAGAACATTGTTGTATGATTCAAAACTTCCTCTTTACTTTTGGGCCGAAGCAGTGAGTACAGTGTGTTACACTCAGAATAGAACCCTGATCATAAAAGATAAAGAAAAGACACCATGTGAACTAATGAATAACAAAAGACCTACAATCAAATACTTTCATGTCTTTGGAGCTAAATGCTATGTGCTTATAGATAATGAAAATCTAGGCAAATTTGCAGCAAAAGCTCGTGAAGGAATCTTTGTTGGTTATTCTACAGATGTGGTGGCAGCTTATCGGGTATTCTTAGTGAATGATCGAAAAGTGACTGAAAGCTACAACGTCAGATTCGACGATACCAAACTCCCATCAATATCTAAAGATTCTAGTGAACCAGAGTCCCTTAAATTTCAAAATCTGGACTTAGATGAACCTGAAGATGAACCTGAGTTGGTTGTCATTTCAAATGTTCCAAGTGTTCGTGAAGAAACATCTGAGCTTAATGAACAATCGAATCCTACAAGATCAGAAGAAACTTCTTCCGCACGATCCGGCAACAACTCAGGGGGAGTAAATAGCAGCTCAAGGACAAGTGTTCAAGGCTCAAGACGAGATGACACTAGTTCTGTAGGAGCTGGCACTAACTCAGGGGGAGTTAGTGGAAATACCACAAGTAGTCAACACAACAACTCAGAAAGTCAAGCTGAATCATCAAGACAATTTCCAAGAGAACGAGTATGGAGTAGAGACCATCCGTTTGAATTAATAATTGGTGATCCAGATGCTGGTGTGACTACTAGAAGAACTGCAAGAGCTGACATGGCTAATATTTGCTTATATTCTGGGTTCTTATCCAAGCTTGAACCTAAAGAAATAGAAGAAGCTCTTGGTGATGCTGATTAGGTAATTGCAATACAAGAAGAGCTCAATCAGTTTGAAAGGCAGAAAGTTTGGAAGCTGGTACCCCGACCGAAGAACAGATCAGTAATTGGAACTAAGTGGGTATTCAGAAATAAACTGGATGAAGACGGACTTGTAACACGAAACAAGGCTCGTTTGGTAGCGAAGGGTTATTCTCAAAAAGAAGGTATTGATTATGATGAGACCTACGCTCCAGTTGCAAGACTTGAGGCAGTCAGGATGTTCTTGGCCTTTGCAACACACAAGAACTTCAAGGTTTTTCAGATGGATGTGAAAAGTGCCTTCCTGAATGGAGAGCTAGAAGAAGAAGTATATCTGGAACAGCCACCTGGCTTTGTTGATCCAGAACTTGTAGATTTTGTGTACCTTCTCTTCAAAGCTGTCTATGGCCTCAAACAATCCCCAAGACGATGGTATGAAACCCTATCCTTGTTCTTAATTGCAAGTGGTTTTACTAGGGGAGTAATTGATAAAACATTGTTCTATAAAAATGTAAAAAGTGATTTAATACTTGTTCAAGTCTATGTGGACGATATTATTTTTGGGTCATCTAATGAGCGCTTGTGCGAGAAATTTGCCAAGTTAATGCAGGATAAGTATGAAATGAGCATGATGGGAGAGCTGTCCTTCTTCCTTGGATTACAGATCAGTCAAAGAAAAGATGGAATCTTTATCTGTCAGTCCAAGTACATCAAAGATTTACTCAAGAAGTATAATCTAGAAGATGCATCAACAGCTAAGACTCCCATGGCAACAGCCACGAAGCTTGATGAAGACAAATCAGGTAAACCAGTTGACATCACAAGCTATCGAGGTATGATTGACTCACTCCTCTATTTAACTGCAAGTAGACCCGATATTATGTTCGCAACTTGTTTGTGTGCAAGGTTCCAAGTGGATCCTAGAGAATCACATCTCATAGCCGTCAAACGAATCTTTAGGTATCTCAAGGGAACATCAAATCTAGGGATTTGGTACCCAAGAGATACAGGTTTTAATCTAATTGGCTATTCGGATTCAGACTATGCAGGTTGCAGGATTGATAGAAAAAGCACATCTGGTGCATGTCAATTTCTTGGCAGAAGATTGGTGTCCTGGCAAAGCAAAAAGCAACACACAGTATCTACTTCTACTGCTGAAGCTGAGTACATTGCTGCTGGAAGCTGTGTAGCTCAAATACTGTGGATGAGGAACCAATTGAAAGATTATGGCATGGAGCACAAAAAGATTCCAATCATGTGTGACAACACAAGTGCCATTGCCATGACCAACAATCCTGTAGACCACTCAAGAACCAAGCATATAGATATCAGGTATCATTTCATTAGAGAACATGTCGAGGAGGGGACTGTGGAGCTACATTTTGTGCCCACAATGCAACAAATTGCAGATATATTCACTAAACCTCTTGATGAAGTAACATTCAATAGGTTGGTTGGTGAATTGGGAATGCTTAACACAAGTTAGTGATTTCTCCTATCTGCAAAATTTCAGTTTTTAATCATGAACATATGTTTTTGGTCTTGTCATTTGCCTATTTTATTGATACAAAGTTGAAAACATATGTAAATAATCTCTACAATTGCTCAAAATATCACTTCTGCATGCTAATTAATCATTATGGACTTAGACTTTAAAATGATTAAGTAATGAGTATTTTAGGATGCATGTTGTGTTATTTTACATGAATTCATTGTGTTTTATGTGTAATTATTGGTTAAATCTTTGAATTTATGCTGGTATGATTGCATGATCATAGGGGGAGTTAAATTCATATTATTCTAAATTTTTTTATGAATTTACCTGTGTTTTTCATGTAATTTTGTTTAATTTAAGAGGCCTTAGAATTGTCAAGGAGTGTTTTTATTATTTGCTTTGATAAAAATCCTTGAATTGATATTTATCTTAATTTGGTAAAATTTAATTGTTGTTAAACAAAAAAATTGCCAAATTATTCTAACTATCTTCAAATTAAAAATTTTGACAATTCTAAGTCTGGGAAGAATATTCGAGATAAGGTCTATCTCGAAATTCATCTCGAAATTCGACTTGAATTTCGAGTTACAGTTCCCCGTGTGCCTGTTGAAAAATATGTTCGACTTGAGTCCCATCTCGAACATTATCTCGAATATTCGACTTGATGTTCGACTTGAGTCCCATCTCGAACATTATCTCGAATATTCGACTTGATGTTCGACTTGAGTCCCATCTCGAACATTATCTCGAATATTCGACTTACTGTTCGAGATAGTGTTCCCAGGTTTGTACTTGCAATTTTACCCATTTTAATGGAATTTTGTCTTGATATTCGAGATGGGATTCCCTGGTGGGTTTATTAAGCTGTATTAATTGATCAAGTGATTATTTGTTCGAGTTAGTGTCATCTCGAACTTTATCTCGAATATTCGACTTGATGTTCGAGATAGTTCCTATCTCGAAACTCATCTCAAATTTCGACTTAGATGTTTGAGATAGTGTTCGACTTGATGTTCCCCTGTATGTACTTAACGTTTTTTTTCCTTTTTCACAGGGATATTCTCGTCTTTGCACATATATGCCTATATATACAACATTAACCCGTCTTTCTTTTCACTTTTACCTAATTGTTTTAACCCTAAATTTTTACAGCCCCCACCCTCCCTCCCTGCGATTTCAAACAGTCATTGCCCTGTTCATTCGAGTTGTGTTAAAACTCTTACATATCTCGAACTGCTGCCCGTTTTTCAATTTCCTATTCTCTGTTTGCCCTGTATTTGTGTATTTGGACCTGTCTATTCATCTGTTCAGTTTGTCATATACACACAGATACACACAACTATCACGGTTATTCACAAACATAGTTTAGTTTTTATATCACTGATTTGGGTTGCAGTATTTACTGGACTGGATTCTGTTTGTTTTGATTTTGATCATAATTCATTCCGTAGTTTAGTTCAAATCGGCTGTTCATCTTCTCGATTCACTAAAAGGAATTAATTAGATTACATTTTTTTTCCTTAAGTGTTTACCTTAATTGTTTCTTTTCAAAATATCACATTAACTCAAGGAAAATTATTTTACAAATGGCTCACCAATTTATTCTTGCGAAAAATAATTTTTATAACATTAGTATGGAAATTGGTGATCAACTCCCACGCTTCAAGTTTTGGATACGATTCCTAAATCTGTATTCCAAAGCTAGTGTTGCGTTTACTGCTAAACCAACACTAGTTCATGATGCTTTACAGCAATTATGGACTAGTGCGGTTACTTACGGGAGTAAATCTACCCCCTATGGTTTCAGGTTTACCTTGGCGGGTCAGGAATATGAAGTAACGGAGGAAGTGTTCAATAGGGTTCTGGGCTTTCCAGTTAAAGATGTTTATGACCCTGAACCTTCAACGGCAGATCGTCTCAAATTCTTTGAGGAGATTGGATGCTATCCTCCTTCTGGACGGATCTTAGCTGGCGCCATCCAGAAACAATACTTCCAAGTGGAATGGAATTACTTTTTCGAGGCCATCACGAGGTGTTTTCGGCCGCGCGAAAAAGACTATCATCAGATTCCAATTCCCATACAGATCTTTGCCGTTTCCCTAGCCCGTGAACTGGATATTAATTATGGAAGAATAGTTCTTTCCGAAATAGTGGCTACAATGGGATCATCTGCAAACAGAAACCTTGCAACTACTAACGTTGTATGCTGGTATCCTCGTTTCTTACAAATGCTCATTAATCATTTAGTACCGACTAATGCTTTAGCTGTAAGACAGGCATTTGCAACGAGTAAAACATCTGCATCACTTGGCATGGGCACCAAGTCACTCACAACAATTGCTAATCAGGATAAACATCACGGTAAAGCGCTGATTATTCCTGCTAATATTCAAGTGTGGCTTCAGTATGATGCAGGTATTACTACTATGGCGGGAACCTCGCACGTATCATCACATGCTCAGAATCCATCTGCACATGCTGACGCATTTCAAGGGATTCCTGAAGAGCCTCAAAGTGATGAGGATGATGATGGCCACTCTCACGGTCAATCCTCTGCCGGTCCAAGGGAAAGACAACCTACTCCACATGCTGATCCTGATCCCTTCGCTGGACAAGGTAATAAAGGAGGTAACTTCTATGAACAAGAGCAACTCTCTGTTCACACTACTGATACTTCTTCAACTAAATCTGATTCCATTGCCCAAGATTCTGCTAGCCCGCAGGATCTATCCCAGGGTGCGAGCTATATTTCTGAATCTGAGTCTGAAACTCTTGCTTCTTCTATTTCACCCTTGCTCACGGGAGTTAAAAGGCTGGCATCTGTAGATTTAGGTGAGGGCTCTGAGAGTGACCCAGAAGTGCAGCCAATTTTACGGAAGAAAGCCAATTGTTGAGCTTAAATGCTTTGAAGACATACACGAGCGTGAGACAGGGAGTGTGTGTGAGCGTTTAGGGAGTGAGGGACCTTCATTTTTAAGGCCCGAAACCGAGCGACAAACACTACCAGAACGATTTTTAGAGCGAGGACACCCAGACCAAACACTGTCCCTTTATCTTGAAAATCTTGACACGCGTATGACAGCAATTGAAATTGAAATCAAGCAGTTCGGGCAGTCAATGGGGCAGTTGGGGATCAATATTGGTGACAATCAACGAGCTCTTGATGATTACGCAGCACGGATGGCCAGTCAAGCAACAGCGATGGATGAATTGACACATAAGGTGAATGACTTGGGCCATGCTGGTGGTATCTTGGGCAGCACTCTGAATGAGCGAATGGGAGCAGTGGAGAGCATAATGCATACCATGGCGACAGAGATCAGCAGGATGATGTATGCAGTTAGAAGCTTTGTTCCTCCCGAGTGCTTTGACGAACAATTCACTCAGCCTCCCCCTGATCATGATGATACTGGTGGTGCTGGAGGTGCTGGTGGCGCTGGACCCTCGGGTTCTGGTTTTGGTGGTTCTCATGCAACTGCTGGATCTGGCGAGAAAGGTGGTGTTGGGGATAACTCACCTAAGGGGGAGAGTGGTAAGGAGACGAGACAGCAATCGGTAATAATTGAAGAAATTGAAGAACAAACTGCTGATGTTGTCAAAGAAAATGAGCCAGTGAATGAAGAAGAGGCTCAAAGAAAGAGAAAGGGTAAGGCAGTGGTGGCTGAACAAGAAGAGCCATTCATTGACTTGAGTCGTCATCAGGAAGAGGCACATGCAGTACTTGAGTCAGATTCTGATATGGAGGATGTTCCGTTAGCACATGCTATTAGAAGATCTTTGAAGGAACAAGGTGGAGGTGCTGGAATGTCTTCCGGACAGCCTGAAGAAATACCTGTTGATAAGGAAACTCTAGAAGCCCAACAGCTGGCCTTGGAACAAGCTCAGTTCTATAAAATGAAGATGATGCAGGATGAGGCTGTTTTTCTTGAAAAGAAAGCAGAGCTTAAAGAGAAACAGTATGATCATGAGCTTGCAAGGTTAGCTGATCCTCAAGTAGATCTGGACAAGAAAAGGATAGGACGGAAATGGGATGATGCAAGGAAGATTCTATCGGGAGTTTGTACAAAAGGAACTCATAACAAAGAGGCGGAAGACTTGTTCTACAACTTGAACTTGCAGAATCCACTGATTGTTGACTACATAAATGCTTTGAAAAGGTTGATCTCAAAAGTCAGAGTTGGATATAATGCAATGGTTAAGGAATGGCAGGTCATCTTGTCTTTAGTCGAAGGAGTCCCGACATCTTTCTTGTATGTGGATGATCAATTCATCTCGAGAAGATCTGCGTCAGAGTTGTTCTTGCTAGCAACAAAAATTCAATATTCTCAAGCTGAGGAGCTTAGCATTCTGTATAGGGATCAGTTAATGCAGCTAGCAGAGGACAAGGGACCAGAATTCTCAGCGAATCCTGATATTGTTCGGATGGTTGTTGATGGAAAGATGAAGAGGGTGTGCTTAGAGGAAAATGACCTAATGGCTCTATCAGTAGAATCCCTAAAGGCGGTATGCAGGCAAATGATGAGCAAGGGATTCACTTCTGACATCAAGGAGAAGTCAGTGGAGTTCATTGAGAGGGTCATATTCAAGATGAGCAATGAAATCTGGAAGTGTGACATTATTGCTCCAAACCCTCTAGACAATGTAAAGATTGAGCCGGAGCTAATTGAAAGAAAGTGGAATATTCTACAAGCTGTTAAGAATGTAGATGAAGCTCTGACTCTTCCTTCTGGATCTCTGGAACAAGGAGAAATAAGGGAGGCAGTTGGTGTTCCAGGGAGAGATAGTGTATACTGGATACACTCATATGATGATGACATAGCTGATGCTTTAGCATTCATAGACGCAGACCAAAATCAAACATTGTTGCATATGAGTAGGAAATGGCTGCTGCAGACTCAAGATGCTGCTTTTCTGGAGAGAGTTATAGAAGTATTCAAATGGGGCGAAGTGGAGAATGAGAATGTAGATGAGAAGCAGAGACTCCTGAAGTACTTATCTGAAGTAGTAGTGGAAAAGAAGAGAATGGAGCGAGATGCGGCTAGTGTCCACAATACTAACCGTGTTAAGGGCTACCCTAAAATGATCTATTGTCAGCTTAAGGCTGATAAGTCTCATTGGAAGTCACAGCTCATAATAAAAAATTTTGAGGACATTCCAAAGATCAGAACTACTCAGGAGGTGGACAAACTCAGAAGGCTTTTCAGGCATCCTTATCCAGAGCCCAGGAATCCTTTAGAAATGGAAGCGGTAAGTCTGTTGAATGCAAGGTGGAAGCAGCTTCATGATCCAGTTTACAAGAAAGAACAACAACAGAAGGAAAGGCGCAAAAGGTTGAAGGAGGAGAAGCGCCAAGCTGAAGAAGTTTGGAAGAAGAGACGGAATTAGAATTAACGGTCAGGGTGGTGTGAACTTGAAGTTGGAAAAACTTCATATCTTTTTGGTTGCTTTAACTCACTTGAGGAAAATTCACCTGATCACGGTATGCGAGATAGGCTAACGTACCATACTGTAACCGTGAATCAGAGTGGATCCAATAAGGTGATATAAGTTTGACTGAAAGGTTTGAAATAATCCAGGTGATAGGAATCACTCAAATGATCTTTAATTCGAAGTTCGAATTTTCTGTCTAGCTTAAGTTTTATTTATTCTAGTTCTTTGAATTGTTTTCAAGTTTATTTCAGTTGTAATTCAAACAAGACAGTAATGTTATTTATCTTTTTCTCGTCTCATTGTTTAGTTGAGTTATCTCTTTGTTAATTTGAATGTCATTGTTAGACTATCAAATAGGGGGAGATTGAAAGGCAGAGTGTCTAAACTTGTAACACTATAACTTATGTAACTCAACTAAAAGAAAAGATACTTAACCAGAAGACAATCAAGAACATGAAGTCACAAAGAAATCAATGTTAACCATAAAGATAAGGTAATTGATACAATTCAATTTGTTAACTATGATCAAACAAAGAAGAAATCATTGAAAGAAGTTCAAGACAAAGTTGTTCATGCCTCAGTGATTTGTAACTTAAAGATTCAAGATCATAACTATCAGTATCAACAAGGCTAATTGATTTCAAGTGAACAAGAAGAAAAGCAATGATTGGAAAGCCACATTACTAATTGAAAATGGTAATCTATTCAAAAAGCAGAGACACTATCAAGACTAGTCACTTATGAATCAGACCATTGCATCAAGTGTCAGGACATTGATAGTATGTTTATGTCAGTAATAGAGATCCAAGTTCAAGAGCTTGTTGAAGAATTTGGAAGACATAAAGAAATCACAAGTTCAAGATGCTGCATTGAAGTTTCAAGTTAAAGCCCAGAATTTTTCTAAGTACAAAATATTCGAGATAGAATATTCGAGATGGCCAAGTAGAACATTCCTATGTAGAATATTCGAGATAGAATATTCGAGATGGCCAAGTAGAACATTCCTATGTAGAATATTCGAGATAGAATATTCGAGATGGCCAAGTAGAAGTTCTCAAATAGATGTTCTACATGGAGGGCAGTTTCAACATGACACATGGCATCATCTAATTGGCAGATTTCCAAGCTTTCAAGATAAGATAAGATTTATGTGGATATCATTGGGCCACGTATATTTTAATCTTTGAAGACTACAAGACATAGATTACAAGTAGTATAAATAGAAGTACTTGTGTATTATTTTTGAAAGAGCAATATTTTTCTAGATAAACACTTGTAAAAGAGAGAGAGAGTATTCACAGAGCTTAGTATCATTTACTACCCTCTTTACTTCTAGTGTACTGTGTAATGAATGTTGTAGCAACCCTTTCAAGTTATATATAAGACATATATTCCTTGAATCATTGTGTTCATTTATTACATAGTATTTATTGCTTCATTAATTCGAAAAGTTGTATTCACCCCCCCCCCCTCTACAACACATTTGGACCTAACAGAGGCCCATAATCCAAGGCCTTTAGAGGCCTATGATCCAAAAGATGTGAAAGCCCACTATTTGGATAAGCCAATTGAACTCTATAATGGAAGACTTAGTAAAGGCCCATACTATATTGGGCTCAAAAGCCCAAAAGCCTGTAAGGCTCTACTTAGTCAAAATTGTAAGGGTATCAACTGCTAGGGACATTTGAGGTTCATTTCGACCTCAATCTCCTTCTAAAAACATAAAGGCATGAAGCCCACAACCATTTCGACATGAAGAGGAAAATCAAGTGTTGATCGATCTCAAACCAAGTGAAAAATCCACAAACTATAGAGAAGAAAAAAGAATCAACTTGAGTGCCATTTTAAGGAATAATTCGACCTTAATCAAGGTCGAGAACAAAGATATAGCCTAGAAGGTCTGTGTAACTTTTAAAGTCAAGTTAGACTTCAAACGAGATCGATATTTAACCTCAATCTCAAATCGATCTCAATGTAAATTGGAGGTAAAAATCGACCTCAAATGAGGTCGACAATCAACATCGAATTTTAATCGACTTGGGTGTATTTTTAAAGTATAATTCGACCTCAATCGAGGTCGAAATTAAGCTATAGCCAAGTGGCCAATCGACTTCATTCAAAAATTGAGCTGGGAGTAAAAATGAAGATTATATCGACCTCATTCCAGGTCGACATACGACCTCGACTATGCATCGACTTCAATGGAAAAATAGGGCATAGATCGATTTCAATCCAGGTCGAAGTAGAAGCCCAAGCATTGAGGCATGTTGCACCTTAAAGTCACGTTCGACCTTAATCGAGGTCGAAATCAATTTCAGTCTCAAAGTTTGTTCTCAATGAAAAATTGAAGCCTAATTTGACCTCAATCAAGGTCAAAATCGATCTCAGTCATGAATATCGACCTCAAAGGTATTTTCAGGATTAATTCGACTTGGAAGGGAAATTGAGGTCGAAATCGACCTCATTCCAGGTTGAATTGGTCAGAATCTCGAAAATTTTCCCATTTTTTTAAGTTTGTTAAAAATAATATCCTTGAGGAACCAATTTATATAATGTTGATTCTTTAAAAGAATTAATAATACAAGGCATGAGCCCAAAAAATGAAATAAGGTTGACTGAAATAAGTCAAGAACCCGGTAAGACACTTAAAACCCTTTGTAAAACTTTTATGAAAACTCACGAAGTTTTACCAAAAGTTGGGGGGCAAATGATGTGGGTAAGAATATCCCTGAGGAAATAATAAATATAGCATTTATTATTTCATTATGGTATGGTCCAAATGCTTGGGCCCTCGAAACAAACTAGGAAAATAAATCCTAGGATCAACTGGATTTGTAATCCAAGAATCAACTGGATTTATAGATCCAGCCCACAAGCTCTGTTGAAGCCATAGGCCCAATAAGCCTCTATTATTAATTAATTTTGTAATTAATTAATAAGGGCTCAGTAAAGGCCCGAGAAGCCTGTTGAAGGGCCTAATCCTAGAAGGATCTAGAAACCCAAACGTAAGAAGAGTCCCACGAGGACTCTCATTCCTAAGAGGTTTAGACATCCTTGTCAGTAGGAGACTTGACCACCAACTCTCCTACTTCTAATCTAATTCCAAGTCCCTCGTGCGCCTATATAAAGGGCCTAACCCCTCAACATTAGAACTACATTTTTTGGCTTCATTCTCACACCCATTGAGATACGTAGGCAGTTAACGAGGACCCGAGATAGTCACAAAATGTTAGTGTAGCCATAAAAGCTCGAAGCTCTCTCACACTTTAGCATTAATTGCATATTAAATACACCTCATTTTTAATCTGTAACATATGGCAATCTCTGATGCAATTCTGGTGCAACCACTTTCTGTAAAGCCAATGGATACTCCATCAGACTCTACAAATAATCAAGGTATAAACCCCGACTTTTATTCAGAATATCCATACTCTGACTGCATAAGTTTAAAATTTATATTTCCTGCTTTTACTGCTGGAATGACCATGGATAGCCCTGAAAGGGTATCCCCTATTCATGTGACCACATATCACACTTCTCATCCACCTCTTATTTCTATAGGACAATGTGTGTTGGGCCTGTCTAGTGAGTCTGAGGTAATATTTGAGAAAAATATACCTGAAAATGAGAGACAGACACTGGTTCTAGAAAAATGAGAGGTAGACCTGAGATAGAAGTTAGTTACTTCTATTGAGCAAACTCTGATTCTAGAAAATTATGAGATGTATGAAGTGAGAAGTAATGAGATTACATTAAAAAAAAGTGCTTTAGGTTGTTCCTTGTTTTGTGTAGGTGATTAGAGTATAACAGAAACAGGCTCTGCAGCTCAACCTGTCAAAGAAATTACTAATTTTGATGCACCTAGTATAAGTGGTGGTGTTCCTGAGATCCAGCATGCAGATTTGGAAGATTATTTATCTGACATTGCTCTTGATGGGGAGCCAACTGACTTTTCTATTCCATATAATGTCAGATATAGTCCAAAGAATTGGCCTATCAATATTTATCATGCTCTTGATGTGTTATAGATGGATTACTTGGATTATGTTATTGTTTCTCAACATAAGGGTAAAATTGAATTTTCTCTTGACAAGGAAGGTATTTTTAGAAATAGTGGAATGGGAGAATTTTCTGAAATTCTTAACTCTGATTTCAAGAAGTCAGTCTGGGCTACACAGTGGATGGATCCCAAGGAAATAGTGGCTTGGAATCCTGATCATGACTTTGTCAGACAAGCTAATTTAGCAGTAAACTCTAGTGAAATGCAGTCAATGTTAAAAGCTACTACTGTGTTAACTAAACCACTTCAACATGAAGTGTCAGATGTCAAGCATGAAGTTGTGAAGCAGTGTGCTTCTATTTACGGTGTTGTGGGGTTAGTTAAAACTCATGTCACAACACAAGTCAAAGAACTTTCCAGAAAGCATGACGTTTTGTAGAAGAAGGTAGCCTCTCCCAGCTCTGCTGTCTCATCCATTCAAGACTCTATTGCTGCTCTATTGGCACACTTCTCTATTCCAGCTGATGTCAGAAAGGGGGAGAAAGTAAATGAAGACAAATGCAAGCCTGATCTTCCTTATAAATCTGATGATACAAATGATGGTGATGGAAATGGAATGCAATTAAAAGCCCAAGGGAGTCATAAGGATGACGGAAGTATTAAGTCTCAAACTCTAACAAAACAAACTCTGACTACAAAAGTAACTGGTCAAAATTAAAGTCACAAACAAGTTGTAGTTGAGGCTTTACAGACACTAGATGCTGTTGTAATTAAGTTGAAACAGATAAAAAATGACGAGGAGCTGACAAAGAAACTATTTGATGAAGAACTTCTTGAAAAGATTGAAGAAAGAAAAAAAAAAGGATGCAAAATTGGCAAAAAAGCTATTTGAAGAAGAGCATCCTCGAATTGATGCAGAGGTAGTTGAAAATGAAGCTAAAAAGATGAATACTGACACTGACAATGCTCAAGTCCATTTAAAAAAAATTAGAGTTCCTCTTCCAAAGAAGACTGTGGTTTAAAAGAAATCTAATTCATTTGAATCTGTCAAACCTCAACAACCATCTAGGCCTGTAACAAGGTCAATGAAGGGTACAGTTACTGATGAGTCATCTCAATAATATCTTCACCTAAATCATCTCAACAAAAGGCTCCATCTCAACAGAAGGCAGCAATTTCGATGAAGAATACTGTGTTTCTTCTAGGAGGAACTATCTTTGATGATGAAGAAGAGGAACAAAAAATGTTGTATAAGAAGAAAAATGATGATCTTCTATGGACAAGAACAAGTTCATTAACTCTGAATGATAGACTTGGAAAGAACAAATGAGGGATTGGTGATTTACATGCCAAAATCTATAGAGGAGAGGCTAAATCATTCAGAGATCCTTATTCTCCGAAGGATAAACCTGAAGAGCAATTAACTTATGATCATTTGGACAAACTTGTTGTTGTGCACTTGGTAAAAGATCTGTTTGATGGTGCAGAACCAAATGAGGAGTTGTTATGCTTTCTGGAATATGGTAAAGTAATGAAGTTGTTTGAAGAGGATTTAGCTCACAAGTCATCTAAAGAACTGAAGTATGTTCTTTACTTGCTGAATGAAGAAGATGACATTACTACAAAGTGGGTGAAGACACTGGAAGGGGTGATAGCTGGGAGAAGGAAGAATGAGAACTTGATGAAATTAAAGTCTGATGAGGAGTACAGACTAAGATATATGCTTAAAGTTGATACTGAAAAAGAGATGAGCGAAGGGGATGCAAAGGTGAAAATGATATTGGCAACTCCAAAGTTAATGCTCAATCATGGTGGTCAAAAGGTCTAGTGTATAGCTCCAGATGGAAGAATGGATAGAACACCAATCTACAACTTGAGAGCTACAATTTTTCATATAGAAGATTCAAGTGAAGATATGAAGCAGATGAAAGAAAAATTGATAGAATTATTGAGATCTGCTGAAAAGAAATTACTTGAAGATTGAAAGGGGAGATAGGAGTGAAGAGAAGTAACTCACTGCACTTTCATGTGTACTAGAAATGATGAATGTAATCTCTATGTAATGGTTGATGATAACTCAACAATAAAACAGGACATGTAATAATATATAGGTGCATAGAAATCTTGGATCACAAAGTTCAGTTAAGACAAAGTATCAAAGGATCATCTACAGACTTGAAGCTCACTGGAAGAAGTTCATTAACATGTTCAGGCCTCAGTGGAGAATAAAAGATATTGACATCTATTCAAGGATGTGGAAGCTACAGAAGATTGTCTTAGTCTATGAAGATTTTAGTGCATTAAAATCGAAGCTACAAGTAAGGTTTGCAAAAAAAGAATGTGGAATCATGTTCGGAATCAAGAGCCCCTATCAAGACTAGTCACTTATGAACCAGACCGTTGCATAAAGTGTCAGGACATTGGAGGCAAGCTCTTGTCGGTTAATATGGTTTTAATCATTCTAAAGTTGTTGATTTTCTTGAGTCATGTGGAGGATCAACAAAGGTAGTAAATCAGTGTTGGAAAAATGTCAGCCTAATGGATAAGGGACAGACGGCACAACCTGATTGGATCTTACTAAAACTTCACAGATTAGAAGGCCAAATACTTGGACGTGGTGGAGTCACGTATACGGGGCCAAACATTTGGATAAGGAAGTCTACACAAATTGAAGAGTGGAATGGAAATATTTAATTTAATTAAATAAAGTATTTATTTAATTATTTATATATTTTATAAATAAAGATATTCTTTATTTATATTTTATATATTTATTAAATATTACTTTTACATTAAATATTTCCAAAGGCATGCTTGGCACATGACTTTGAAGATATGATTTGAGTGGACAAGAGTAAAAGGTGGAAAAGCAAAAAAACAAAAAGCAACACCTTTTTCAATATACAAAAAGAACCCAAGTCTTAATCTTCTGTGTGCATCCGGATGAAAAAAGAAAAGGGGAGAGAGAGAAAAATTATTCTCTCCCCCATGGCCAAACTAGATCTTGAATATATTTGTAGCCATGATTTTCTTTATTATACCACTCCTCTATTCTTCTATTGAAAACACTTGTTAAATCTTGTGTAGAAGAAAGGGTTGATTTTTGTCTCCTAGATCTACAAAATGTAATAGTTTTAGAGGAGACAAATATCACTTCTTTGTTGTGTTCTTGAGCTTATGTTCTTGAACTTGTTTGTAGCATCTACCCCACTTCAATGAATATAAAGTTATATTCTTGGATCTTGTTGTGTTGTGTGTTTTGGATGATTTACCGTTCATTATCTTGGTTATTTTAATGGTGTTCTTGAGGTTGAAGAAGATGATGAACAGTACCCGGGTTTGAACCAAAGTATTTTTTATGTTGTCCCAAAAATATTTATTAGTCATATTTTTAATTTGGGAATCGTATTCACCCCCCCTCTACGATCTCCGGGACCCAACAATTGGTATCAGAGCTACTCGATTGACATACAAATCGATTGGATCTATTTTTATTTTTTTGAGATTAAAGAGGGTACGAAAAAAAACTATTATTATTTATTTTGGTTAACTGGTCATCCAGAAAGGAAGCAGTAGGTGTTTCGTTAATTGTTGAAGCCCAGAATTTCTCTAAGCACTTTCTAGGGAACCTATGTAGAAATTCCTATCTAGAAATTCTAGATAAGTTTCTACTTAGAGCCAAGTAGAAATTCTGGAAGTAGAAATTCCTATGTAGAAGTTGTACTTGATGTTCTACTTGATGTTCGAGTTGATGTTCGACTTGATGTTCGACTTGATGTTCGAGTTGATGTTCGAGTTGATGTTCGAGTTGACGTTCGACTTGGATGTTCGACTTGGATGTTCGAGATAGAAATTTCGAGATGGAATCTATGTAGAACATTTCTATGTAGAAGTTCTACTTGATATTCGAGATAGAGTCTATGTAGAATTTCTACTTAGAAGACTGTTTCTACATGACACATGGCTACATACCTTAACTTTTATTTAAAACAAAAATTGTTTTTCTCTCAAATTATTTTTAGTTTAATAATTAATTTAATAATTAAATTTGAATTTAATTATTTAAAATATTTTGGAAATAATTTTTAAATTTAAATAATTTATTTTTCAAGTTTATTTTACATCTTGGAAAATATTTTATTTTTTTTTAAATTTTAGAGTCAAATATTTTATATTTCTAATATTCTTAGTTAAGAATTTTATTAATTTGAAAACTAAAATTAATCTTAAAATCCAATTTAATTTCTTTTGAGTTTGATATTTTTAAAAGTATTTTGAGAATTATTTTTGAGGTTTAATAATTTATTTATTTTTAAACTTTAATTACAAATTTTATAAAACTCTTTGAAAAATATTTTTGGATTGAAATAATTTATTTTCATGAACATTTTAAATGTTTTGAAAATTTAGTATTTCTATTTCAAAATTATGTTTTCGAATTGTTTTATTTTAATTATAATTTAAGCTTGGAAGTTTTAATTATAAATCTCATAAAACTTTTTGGAAAATCATTTTGATTGAAATAATTTATTTTCAAGAATATCTTAGATGACTTGAAAATTTATTATTTTTATATCAAACTTATATTTTCAATCTGTTTTATTTTAATTATAATTGAAACTGTTTTGGATTATAAATTCTATAAAAAATCTTTGGAAATTAATTTTGATTTGAAATAATTTCTTTTTCAGGATTATTTAATATACCTTGAAAATTTTGTTATCTCTATATCAAAACTTTCTTTCCGAATTATTTTATTTTATTTATAATTTGAAATTGAGAAATTTATTATTATTTATCAAAAATTGCATTTTCAATTTATTTTGATTATTTAAATTCCTAAAAAATTAAATACTTCTGTTTGAACAAAATGTTTTATTAAACGAAACAACATGAGTTGATTCTTAGTTCGTTGACGACAAACGAACTGACTGAAGAACATTCTAATGGAGTTGAGACCTGATCTTACCATTGGAGATGTATTTCTACCTCGGTCTATTCAGTGAATCATTTGGTTATTGAAAGGGGATTAGTTCATTTAGGGAAGAGTCTTCGATCAGTGGTTTTCGAATCAATGTCTGAAGAATTTGGGATTTTGAAAAGGAATTCAGTTTATCGGTCAAAGAACCAAAACAACAATTGAAGATTTGGTTAAAGGACATCAGTGGCAGAAATACACAAGGTTTGATTATCACTGATATATGATAATCAAGGGGTTATTATTACACATACAAAGAAGAGTGATCTTTGCAAGCAAAACATCATTTGTTATTGAGGTCAAATGCAAGGATACTTTCATGATTGTTAGTAGAATGGAAATTGATTTGGATCAATAGATTATCACTCGAGATGGAATGCTAAGCATGCTCAAGTATACTTTCTAACTAGTTTATACTTGTTTGATTTGGATCAATAGATTATCACTCGAGATGGAGTTGCTTGTTTATCAGTATTTGACTTCATGATTAGATCTTGTGTGATTTAATGCTTGTTTTACGATAATTGATCATGTTATCATATAGAGTCTTAGGTATTTGTAGGGGTACATTTACCGGAAAGAGTATTTGATGCATGCTAAGTGCCTTGATGTTTACATTGTCTATAATCTGTTTATACTCGCATGGTTGTATTAAATGCTATATCTGATCATGTGCTTGTTAAGATGAGTTTGTTTCTAATTTGGGAATTGCCTAGGGGTCAGTATAATAAACCATGAATTAAATTTTTAAATTTAAATTGACTCAGGTAATTAGAGATAATATAATGTTAAAGTGAACAACAAAGGTGATTTAGAAGAATTAAGAATCTGAGTGATTGATTCTTCTATGACTACATATATGTACGACATGATTCTTATAGACTGCTAGTCCACCTTAAGTTAGGTTGGGATCACTGAGCTCATAGCCAAGACTACTTGTTGAGGCTGATATAGATGAGGAGTGATCAGTCAGATAAGAATGAACATGTTGAACTTGAATGCTTTGTTGTTAACTATGTTTAGAAATATCTCTAACCCTTGGACTCAATCAAATTGAGGACCACGTGTCTTAATCATTTGTGAATGCAGAGTATCTTTCAACATGTACAAGTTATATATCTCTCACATTTTCATGTTCGAGGCATGTAACTACTTTTGCTTTGGTATTCATATAGTTAAGCAAGGTTACCTATTTTTCTTGAATGATCTGAAGCACAATATTAAGAAAGACCTAGGGAATTCTTTGCGAAGGGTTTCCTAATATCAATTCGAGGATGAACAGTATTGATCGGGGTCAAGAGAAATAAAAGCTCACTCTACTGGAAGTGAGGTTATTGCTGACACGAAATGTAATGCTTATGATGAAGTCAACTATTCGTTGAAGTTTATCATAATGGAGTTAGCTGCAACAACAAGTGATGCTCTCACACTTGTTTTATCAATTAATACTTGGTTTATCAAGATAACGGATTCGACGGTAAAGATGAAGTTAGTGAGAAAGGACTACTTCTAATGAAATTCTTTTAAGAAGGACATTAGTGAAGTATGTCAGTTGAAGGGAAGTCAAGTCAAAGGCTACCCTGTTTAGTTTTGGTATTTGTTCATGCATTCGATAGATGAAGCATCTCTGTGATTAATCACATTCAAAGGATTAGGCAGATTGCTGTTTAGCAATTTTCACAACATTAGCAGAGGTATTAAGTCACAGAAGATTTAACTCAAGTTCTAACAAATGTTTAGGGATACACCTAACCGTCTAGAACACCCTATCTAATTCTAGATATTCATTTTACTATATATAGAATCAAGTATGAAATGTACTTATCTAAACTCATTAATCCTAGCATGAAATCTTATTCTTAGCAATCAATTAAGCATTTAAGTCCTAAGATGTTAACATGCTGACATGAATATAATACATTTCAATACCTAATAATCATACAGTTCTGAATTAGATAAACATATACTAGTTAGAATGTGTACTTGTGAAGTGCTTAGTGATTCATCTCCAGTGTTGGTCATTGATGCCAGATTTCCATTTGGTTCATCACTGTCACTGATAGAATCACCCTTGCATTTAACTTCACCAATAAATGTTTTCCCTTGCTGCATCCTCACTAATACTTGAGATTTCTGCTACAACCCAACATAGTGTCTGGCATCTTTTGCTTGTACATGCTTCTTCAAACTGTGTAGTAAACCCTGATCTTGTCTTTCAAATATAAACCATCCCTGTCTTGCAACCGCCTCTTGAACTGGTCTTGAAAATCTCCTTTACGGAATCTATAGGTAACGACCTTAGATTTAGAATTGGGATTCCGTCTGAATCTGATGTCACTGAACTTCCTGTTGCCTTGCAGGCTTGACTTGTAGTCCAGTTCTCAAGTTATTCCAAAGTGTCAAACTCACATACAACACCTTGACCACTACCTCGAGCTACAACATCTTCAATTCAGCTTCTCGGATCATTTCGTTTCTATTCAGAGGTTCTCAACCTTGACTTCACTCAAATTTGGTTCCTGGGTCACAAATACAGTGGATATGCTAACAACCTGCTTTACCAAATATTATCTTCTTCAGCTCTTATTCTAGTTCATAGGCCTTCAACACATACAGGTCTTTTACAGACAATGTGGTTGTATCCTTAAATCCCTGTTGGCTATAATCCTGTGTTCTAGATGATCTGCAGTGTTAGCACGAACTTCCTGTAATCTCCCTGTAAATAATCTTTAAAGCTTGTACTGAGATTCCAAGTAGTCTAGTCTGTTCTCCTTCACTACTTCAAACCCCTAAGGTTTTTCATCTAAAAATCCAATTCAAATTAACCAAAAACTATACCCAAATTAATCTCTTCTTTTGCAGCTTTCAAAATATTAGTGGGATCCTATGGAGTAAACCTCTGAGGAAATTAATATCACAATTTCTTCAGTCTGTTCCAGAATTAACTTCATTGGATGATTTTCAGTCAATTTTAGTTATTTTCAATACCCGGAAAAATCTTCATCTACAAACCCGTTGAGCACCCTCGAATTAATATTTAAGAAAAATTTAGATTTACAGAATTTTTAATTTTCTTAGAAAATAAATTAATCAAAAATAAAAATTTACAAATAATTAATTTTCAAGAATATTTGAAATTTCTTAAAAATAAAAATCCATAAATTAATATTTTAAGAAAAATTTTAGTTTTCAAGAATTTTAAATTTTTTGAAAAAAATATAAATCTAAAATAAAAATTAAAGGGTACAAAATTTGGGGTACTAAACTGCAATTGGGTAACAAGTGGCGCCTATTATTTTTGTGGCGCCTGTACAGTGAAGTCCCTGTACAGGCGCAACAAAATCAATTGCCTTTGAAAATATTTTTTCTTTTCGTTTCATAGCGCCTGACACAGGGGCATGAGAGGAGAGGCGCAACAAAGACAACCTTCAAATTGGCTAAGTGTCGCGCGTGAAATTCTTTTCGTGGCGCTATCACAGAGGAGCTTCTGTATTGGCGCAAGGAATTTTGAAGGCGCAACAAAAAAGTCAACCTGCACATTTTTAACTTGATTCCCATCAAAGTTGATTTCCTTGCGTGTGGCGCGTGACTTACGATACCAATCCACTTTCGTTGCTTGAATGGAAAAAATGGACCACCAAAATGACTTTATTAAATTCTTTAAAAACAAACTTTTATAAATTTATAAAATAAATTATTAAAATTTATAACATAAACTAATAAAAATTTATAAAACAAATTTTATAAAAGTTTATAAAATAAATTTAATATTAAGTTTATAAAATAAACTAATTAAAATTTATAATATAAACTTATAAAAGTTTATAAAACAAATTTTATAAAAGTTTATAAAACCAATTTAATATTAGATTTACAAAATAAACTTATTAAAATTTATAACATAAACTAATAAAAGTTTATAAAATAAATTTTATAAAGTTTATAAAATAAACTTATTAAAAGTTTATAATTAAACTTATTTAATAAGGCCTCTAAACATTTAAGTTCAAACAGTTTTGACACCCTGAGGTTCACTGGGTTACGGATCTTGATTTGTATATTAATCAATGGGCTTTGATACCAATTGTTGGGTCCCGAAGTATCGTAGAAGAGGGGTTGAATACGATACTCACAATAATTTAAATTCTTTTCAGAATTTGCGGATAAATAAATTATTGTTTCAGAGTGGGTTTGGCCATTTGTAGTGTTTAGGAGAGTTGCTTACTAATTTTCTTTGTATTCGGATAAATCAATTAGGTTCAAGAAAATTAGCAAGTAAAATAAACGAGACAAGTTTCCGGGAATATATCTTTCGTATATAAACCCAGAAGGGTGCTACACCCAGTTAAAAATATAACTGGCTTCCAAAGAACAAATTAGTTCTTTGCTACTAACACAAAAATATTAGGCTCAGTTCCTATACAAATATATCTAAATTAGTACAAGGAAAAACTAAATCCGTATGGAGTGATATCTAGGAGCCCTGGGCATTTTTCATTAAAGAACCGGATCCTAATATCTGACCGGGAGCAAGGTATGAGTGTGTATAAATTAATCTCTTGCTCCGGCCATGGCAGTGGCTCTCTACATATTTTTGTTTAAGAAGACGACTCTTCAATTTAATTGGTGTAGACTTTAAATCAATAAAGTAGCTGCTGTATTTTGATTGGCTGAGGGTGGGGCCAAGAAAAATTTTCTTTGTTGCGCCAGGAAACTTTGTTGCGCTGATATATTTTATTGCGCCTACTAGAGTGAGTCCCCTGTGTAAATATATGTGGCGCCTTGGAATTTTGAATAAACTGGATGACATTTTTGTTGCGCCTGTACTAGGCAAGCCTTGTAGAGGCGCCACATAAAATGATGCTTCATTTTGGTTAAGGGAAATGAGTTTGTTGCGCCTCTACTAGGTGTGCAGAGTGCTAGCGCCATAAACAACTTAATAATCTTGGAGAAGAGTTTCTTGCGCCTTTGACTTTTTCTTGCGCGTGGAATTGATTTACATGGTCAAAGTGAAGTTTGGTCACTGCACTTTGACTCCCTATTCATTCCTTGATTGAAGTTTACCAACTTCCATTTCTTGTATCAAAATCTTGCCATATTACACCCTGTACCTTGAGCTGTTTTTGTTCTTCGACTGTAGTTCAGAAACTTTTACTTTTCGTACCAAGGTTGTGACACTTTGCACCCTACACCCTTTGAGCTGTTTGGCTGTTAGCTGTTTAGCTATTTGGTTGTAGCCTCTACAAATCACTTTTCGTACCTTAATAAATAACAGTTCTTTCCAAGTATGTTCTTCAACTTAAAGATTCTTCTATAATTAATACTCAGATTCCTTTCACAAACTGCTGACGCCTAGTGCAACTGGTCTGGTTCACAGACGACTAATTTCGATTCAGGTCTTCGTATTAGTGCCTTATGTGTATTGTTAAGTATGTAGCAACTTCATTGCTTCGAACACTGACTGTCAATAAACACTGTAACTTCACTGGAATCTTTTCTGGTACTTAGACAACATCTCCATTATTACCACAATCTTGAATACTTCATTCTATGTTCTTCACTGACGCTTGAACATTCAAATGAACTTCTTTCAGTGAGTATAACTCCAAGACTGCTGCTGTCTTCTTTAACCTTTGTCTTTACCATTCTAGATTCCTATGCTTCGAACACTGTCTATCTTCAATCAATGCTAATACACTGAAATCTTCTTGTGACATTTTTATACTGAATCTTCAACACTTCTGAAACCTTGAAAGTCTTCAACCCTGAAAGTCTTCAACCATTATTCTTCACTGAGGCATGAACATATTAATGAACTTCTCTCAATGACCTGTAGTAGACTTCAAAACTTCTTCTAATGTCTTGATTCACTGTATTTGCCTTGTCTTCATTTCTTCCTGATTTTTGTGTAGGCGTAGTATTATTTACATGTCATGTTCTAGTGTTGAGTTATCACGATTACTATTTATACAGCTTCATAATCTCACTAACAAACACCTCATATATTAATTATGCTAGGCTGGCTGAAGTGGAACAGGTAGGATCATAGCTGAGTTAGAAGGAAAGGACTTTGTTATAAGTCTTAAAATGTATGGATGTTGATAGACTTTTGTGAGAAGATTCAGAGTTGTAATGATATTTATTTTGGTAATGTAAACTTAATGAATGTAGAGTTGTGCTTGTTTCATACCATTACCTGTTAAAGGTCCAGGGTAGTAGTCGGGGTCATGTGTGTGTGTGTGTATATATATATATATATATATATATATATATATATATATATGCTTTATTTATATTTATATAGGATGCATGCATATAGAGTGTTAGTGACTCCCCGATCTAGACCCCGGGTCGGGAGGGCGCCACATGATTTTTCCATTTCTGGATTGTTTGCTTTTATAATCGGGTTTTAGCTATAATCTTACAAGTTTTAGCTATTTCTCCTCGGTTCTTCAACAATCGTTCTTCTTTGATTTCTTCTTTAATCTTGGTTCACTCTCTACACGCTTCACATATTTGTGTTCGTCTCCTGCTGATCGATAATTCTATCTTTTCCTTTTTCAATTCTGTAAATCTTTGATTCGGGGTTCGTTCTTGTCATGGCGAATGAGCATCATAGTTTGGATACTGATGATATTTTGTTCGATAGTTTTTCTGGTGAGGCTCATTAAATGAGGATATGTTTATAATTAGAATTGAAAGTGGTTCTGTTCAATAACACACATGTCCGATTCAAACTGCATCTGTTAAGAGCTGTGGTGCAATGGCTTCTAAAGGTGCGTCTACATCTATTATCCAACAGTCCAAAGTTCTAGCTTCTAACACGGATGAGGTCTTTGCTTTTAACCGGTCATATTTGGAGTTTGGTCAGTTTCTCGAATATATTGATACCAATATTAATGCTTTTACTCAGTTTTGAACATCTTTACATGGTAGAAATGTTAATGAATTGGGTATTGTTCAACCTAATCTTGAGACTCTTAGCTCTAGTTTTCAAGTTAATAATGACATTCTTCATGTTAGTCCCCCCATAGCTCAGCATGACCAGCTAACTCACCTAATATCTCACCTATTAATTCTCCTACAAACTCATAAGAAGCACACCCAGGAACACCTCGTTTGTCATGGAAGAATGTAGCTCGAGGCCCTCAAACACCTCCCACATACTTTCAAACAAACACTGTCACTCCACAAGTCATTGAAAATGGGGATGGTACTACCATTAAATTACGTCGTTCATTCTTGGAAAATGCTTGTAAGAAATATGACCCTAGTTGCATTGGTTATTTTGTAGGTATGAGTTTCTCATTTAAGTTTGTTGAGGACCAGACTCAAAAATTTTGGGGTAACTTGGGCCTTAAAAATGTTTTTTATAGTTCGAAAGGCTACTACACCTTCCAATTTGATAAAGTTGAGGAAATAAGAGAAGTTGTGGGTTTTCACTCTGTTGGTATGGGAGGGAAAAAATTGTATTTAGGGCCCTGGGTTGATGGGTCACAATTCCAGAGGAATGTCTTGCCTTGCATATCATCTTGGATTCATTTAATTGATGTGCCACATTTATACTGGAGTCGTGAGGGTTTCTGTAGCATAGCCAAGGTTGTGGGTAAGCCTCTGTCTCTAGATAAATTAACTGCTTCCCTTAATCCTATGAAATATGCAGTTTTTCTCGTTGAAATCCATTATTCAGAGTCTCGACCTAATGCAGTTTGGGTGCCAATGATTAATGATTTTTGATGATTCAGTTGTTAATGTCAAAGTTGGGGTGGAGTATGGGGCTTTGCCTCAATCTTGTTCTTTTTATAAAGCTTTTGGTCATGCTACAACTAGATGTGCTAAGAATCCAGAGTCTGCTTCTCAATCTAAAGAAAAGGATAGCTTTGTTGGTTGTGATGTGGTGAAAGACCCTGAGCCAAGCCCTGTGCCTCCTACTATAGAGCCAAGTTGTGACAACTAGGGATGTGGTTGTTGTGGGCCTCTCAGCTGCCACAAAGAGTTTATCACCAATTGTTGAAGACAATGATGGAAAAACTGTCATTGACACAGAGGAAATTGAGATTGAAGAGAGTGAGGTGGGTGCAGCCGAGCCTTTTGTCATTGGTGAGCCTAGCGCCGTTGAGGCGACTTGTGATCCCGTTGCGCCCCCGCCCAGTACCACTGTTGCACCTCAGCCTATAGTTGAGACATGTATGCCAACACCTGTTTCTAAAGCCAAACAAAAGAAACACAAAAGTAAAGGCTAAAATGGGACATTTGTCAACACTGAACATAGTTCACCCCCAATTGTGCCTTCTCCAAGAAAAAAGGGTCGTCCAGTGGATCAAGATGGTTTCACTCAAGTGGTTCCAAAATGAAGCCTTCGATTATATGGTGAGGTAGTCACCACCCACTCTCTTTAATGAATTTTGCCATATGGAATGTTCGTGGCTTGAATAAAGCTTCTCACATCACAGAAGTCATGAATTTCATTTCTAGTAATAAGATTAGTTTAGTAGGCCTCGTAGAAACTAAAGTAAAGGTTGTTAATTCTATTGGAATTTCAAAAAATATCAATCGAAGTTGGGCATGATTGTTCAATTATGAGTGTCATTACAATGGTAGAATACGGATTGGTTGGGACAGTGGTGTTTGGGATGTGCAGCTTGTTAATGCATTTGCTCAACATATCATATGCGATGTTTTGTTTAGAGAAATGAATTTGCGTTTTTTGTTTACTTTTGTCTATACCTATAATGATGGTTGTGACAGAGTGACTTTATGGAATTATATTGGCTCAGTTTATCCTAGTCTGCCTTGGGTCTTGGCTGAGGACTTTAATTGTGTGTTATTAATGGCTGATATGCAAGCTTTCAAGAACTGTGTTGTGGATGCTCACCTTGATGACATTCGTTTTGTGGGGGATCACTACACTTGGCACAAATATATGCCTTCTAATCATGTTTATAAGAAACTTGACAGGGTCCTTGCTAATGCAGCATGGTTATCTCAATTTCCTATGCTTTGGTTCAGATGTGCCCTAGAGGAATTATGGATCATAACCCAATGTTTTTCACTGTGCCTCTGTAAATTTAAATGTACAAAAAGCCTTTTTAATTCTTCAACTTAAAGATTGATATTCCTTCCTTCTTAGATGTCATACATGAGGCATGGGGTCAAGAGCTGTATGGTGACCCTTTACGAGTTTTTTGGAGAAAAATGAAGCGGAAAACCTCTTATGATTTGATAAGTTGAAAGCCCTATTACAGTAGGCCAGTGATGCCAAAACATAACCGCTTTTGAGAAGGTAAATCACCTTTTACTCCCTAGACCAAGTTCCCTATTTTTGATAAGTCCGAGAATATTTTATTCTTATTAAAAGAATAAAATAAAATATAAATAGATATTAGGGAACCCTCACTATATTTAAATAATTTTTCCGAAGGTCAGAAATATTTTTAATAAATCATCCAAGACCTTAAATAATTTTAAATCAATATAAATATTTAAATAATATTTATTAACTAATAAACAATTAATAAAACCCTTTTTAAATGAATATTCAGAATGATATTGATTAATTAAATAAATATTCAAATAATATTTATTAACTCTATTTAATTCTTTTATCAAAAGAAAATCAAAAATATATTTATTGAAATATTTATAATCGTTATTTTAAAATAATCTATCTCCAGCATCTCCCGGATTAAAACAGTATTTAAAATAACTTACAGCGTCTCCGAAAATACGAATGTCGCTCTTCTCTTAGAGCCTCTAGATATACACTGACATATATCTATAATAACTTATAGAATATAAACCAAAACATTTAACGATTATTTTAAATCATAGTTCAATTAGCTCGTAATTTAATCAACAATTATATCACAACAACAACAGTTTTCAACACAACAGTAGTACATCAAGTACAAGTTTTGAAAACGTGCATACGTAGTAATACAAATATTTTAATATAAAAAAACGTAGGGTTAGAAAACTTTCCTGGAGTCCAGGATACGCTCTCAAAGTCCCACTCATTCCGGATTCTCTATCAATAAATATCATAATTGTAACACCCCAATCCCACACCACATCGAGTGGATTGGGATAATTTGTTTAGTATATAAGTAAAAGTTCTACTACTAAGTGCACCAACAAATCATTGATCTTTTGGGGGCCTGTGGTGGGCTTGTGGATTACCCAAGTTGTTGCATTTTAGCCAGTTTACTTTGGCTTATTTCAGATTCGGAAGTCGGGACTTGACCCGATTTTCAAAAAAGACTCGGGATTTGACCCGGGTTGTCACATATGGTATCAGAGCCAACTCTCGAAAGCTTGATTCGTCAAGTTGCCGGAGGTGGGGACACGAAGGCTGGTATTATCCCACAATGGACAGAGGTCCGAAGGTGGGGACACGAAACCAGCCGGTATTATCCCACAATGGCTAGAGAGGTACGATTTGGGCCTATGGGCTATCTGTTCGGCATGACGAGGACGTCAGGAATTTAAGTGGGGGAGTTTGTAACACCCCAATCCCACACCACATCGAGTAGATTGGGATAATTTGTTCAGTATATAAGTAAAAAATTTACTCCTAAGTGCACTAACAAATCATTGATCTTTTGGGGGCCTGTAGTGGGCTTGTGGATTACCCAAGTTGTTGCATTTGGGCCAGTTTACTTTGGCTTATTTCAGATTCGGAAGTCCGGACTTGACCCGATTTTTGAAAAAGACTCGGGATTTGACCCGGGTTGTCATCTCTGTAACACCCCCTTCCCAAAACGAGACGAGGGGTTACTTTTCAAACCACAAACCTGTATACAGAGTACTAAAATCCACCTTATATTGATTAAATAGGTCCAATAAATCTCCAAAACAATATTAAACCTCTGAAATAATCCAAACCTATAAGTGTGAAATAAAAAAAAATCTCAAATCATAAATAGTATCTAAATAATAGTTAGAAGTCCAAACTTCCTAAATCAACTGTAATAAGGGTAGCTCTCCATCACACAACCCAAGATCCCCCTAAGTACCTGCCAGAAGAAAGAATACGGCATGAGCCAAATGCCCAGTACGGATTGGAATACAGTTTATAAAATAAGAAGCAAGATATATAATTTGATAATAATAAATAAACTTTAATTTTTAAAGACAAGGCTGAAGCAAAGAGGGTTATGATATTTCATACCGATACAAAACAGATAACAGATATACACATCATAGGGTACCTAATGCGTGCAACAAACCGGACAACGTGTACGGCATATACAACGTCACCGCCAAATATCAAATCACAAATCAAATCAAACTCTAGGTGCACCCACATATCCTCAAACAAATATCAAAATGTGCAAAGCTCACTACCTGAGCTATCAGAAGGATACGCCGTGACTAATCACACTGCCACGGAAGTGTCATGCCACTGGTGCCGCAATGACATGGCTGTAGTACCCCTACAGCTGGTTAAATTGGTATACCCTATATCACTCTAAGGGTTCAAATAAAATAATTTTCACAATTTTAAAATCACCTGAACAGATATTTCAAATATTCTACGCAGATATGTAACATACATAATTTTTGAAAATCGTAGAGACAAATATTTAAATATTTCAAAACAGACTTTAAAATAACTTTCGGAGAATCAAAACAGTTAAAACGAATAATAACGGAAAGAATAGATTTACGAACACTATGAACGGAATGAATTAAATATATCTAACCCTAAAAAGAGTAGCACTAAAGAGAAATGAGATGAAATCCGTATTTTGAAATAGTAATCTCAGACACTAACGAAAACTCGAACTAGCAATTTCAGACACTAACGAAGACTGCATAGACCCATAAAATTTATGGTTCACGATCTGTTCTTGATCAAGATAATTCAATGCGTCCAAGGTACCAAATAGCGCATCTGTATTTCTTTCTTACGCGGACTCCACTTTAAGGTTTAATAAAACTCACTGTTGTGTATACATGGGTCTTGTATATTTACTGAATAAAATAATCCTTAACACCCAATCAAAAATATCACATCTCAAACGTCTCAAACGTCGAACTTCTTCATAACTCCAATTCTACCCAAATCTGTATTTTACTTTTTTGACCCTCTAAACGATGCTTTCTGGAAAAACTTAAAACACAACAATCGTAGAGAACGAAAAGATCTTTCTAAAAAGTCCAGAATCAATGAATTCCGACTTACGATGAATTTATTACGAATTTTACAAGACAACTGATTTGTGTATAAATAATCCTACGAATTTTACAAACAAAGATGAAGAAAAAGAATAAGGGTTTGTGTATCGAGAGAGATTTATATATGTTTAGTCTTGGTGGCTAGAAAAGAATATGAAAGAATGAGGAGACCTTAATCTATATATAAAGTTTTAAATCCCTACAACAAAACCTACTACGATTCAAATACCAATATTCGAAAGCCCGTTATTCTAATCCAATTTTAATTTCTAATCTCTATCTAATTTTAATCTTTTTTTATGATTATTAATCTATTTTATTACAAATTCTATTTCTAATCAAATTCAATATAATAAATATTATGGTTAAAGAAGATAATCTTTACAAATTCTAATCTAATTCTAATTATTATTACTAATATCTAAATAAATAAATTACGGATATTACAATAATCCTGTTTAGTACTCTTAATCCCATCAACTACTTATATTACTAATAAGTATAATCGCATAACGAGTCCAATTATGATAACTTCAAACTGGTACTTAGTCCTTTTACTTAACACTTATCTTATCCGACATTCACCTCCTCGGGTCTATCTTGACCATTCGTAAACTATTTTGTCAATGACTTTTAATCTAATCATTTACTCGAATACATCGTAATATTATTCCTCAACATCTTTCATGTTTTAACTGACTCGAAATTATCTTTTTATCCTGGCCAAAGTGGCTCATCAAAACAGTGCCTCTAGAGTTGACTTTTCTTCGGATTACTATTACGCGACCCACACTCCAATATTTTTAATAAATCAAAAAATTTATAATTAAATACGAACTACCTCAAGGAGCTTTTTGAGTACTTTTAATAATTATCAAAAATATTTAGATTTGGAACACATGAGTTTAACTTGGTGAAAAGTATTTCAGAAATTGGGTCAACTACGGAATTTTTCTATTTATACCGTTTTCACTAAAATGTTATAACTCACTAACCGTTAACTCAATTGATGCACCGTTTTCGCGTGCACGATCTAGAGAATGTCTAGAATACAATCCATTCAAAGGTTGGCCCTGGACAGAGGACTCATTCTCCCGAATTTACTGAATAAAGTAGTAGCTTCTTTAGTGAATAGTGTCATCGCGCAACTTTAGTTTCAACATTTTTATAAAATCGAAATATTAACGTTTTAATACGAATCCTTTTTGGTGATCTTACTAAATGTCCAAGGTATATATCATCCAAGTTTCATAATTTTAATCAACTCTTAAGTAGTCCAATAATTATCCCAAAGTGATATTAAAGGAGCAGTTTGGTTCAATCGAACTACTTTCACTAAATCGGGTGTTTCTCTTTAACCGTAAATCGTATCGACATGATTTTCATACCAAAACAAACTACAAAACAAGATCTACCATTTTCTGGGCAGTGGTATTGAATAACCTTGACAGTTCTATAATCTTATTTAAAGAGGCCTATATGTAAACATGCATTACAATGGCTATAATCATAACGATTCCCGAATTTAACTATGTTAAATCCATTAACCAATAACTCAATCATCAAACCAATGTCTTTAACAACCAAATAAGTTTATAAACTTCATAAAATCATCACCATCATCAATCCATATTATTCAACCAACAATATTCAACCATTTATATCTAAACTCCTTAAATTAACATATACTTAAACATAACTCAAACTCAAGCTTATAGCTCAAAGTAAATCAAAGGGTAGATGGTGTTTATACCTTTCTTGGATTCTTAAACATACTACCAAGAGCTTGTAAGCCTTAAGGAAACATTGATCTATGCTTATCATCCTTAAACTTATAAGAGAAATCAAAAAATAAGTTAGTCATTTTCAAAGTTACTATTCATCCTCAACTTTGAGAAAAGATTTGGCTATGCTATACTAGTTGGATGGACATGAGATTTTTAACATACCTTAGCTATGAATTATGGAAGATATGGTCAAAATTTGGTGATTTATGGATGAGTGGAGCTTGGGTTTTGAAAATTTTCTTCCCTTGCATTACTTGAATTGCCAAATGGATGAAAAGCAAAGGGGAAGAGAGCTTTTCTCACTTTACTTGCATTCTTGCTTTTGTAAAGTGTGGTTATAGATATGGCAAGTATATCTTGGTTGATTTTTGTCAAAGAAGTATGGTTGCAAGTACTTCTAATAGTAACAAGTGATGACTTCATGACATTTCTCCACCTTTCAAGGAACTAGGTTCCTAACTTATAGTTGTATGCTTGGTTAGTCCCATTAGATTGCTAACAAGTCTAGTTTGCATGGGGTTTGCATGGCTTTGGTGCAATTCTTGGTTATCCAACATTTATCACTTAATCCACTTTGCAAAGAGTGATTAATTTCGAAAGCGTTTCATAGCAAGAGCTCCTTAGTGTAAATCCTTAATATTCCAAATACTTTAATTCGATTATAACCATGAACTTTCTAAATTATAATCATCCCGGTCATAACATAATTCTAAATTATTCCTCGATATCTCATAAATTACGAAACAAATAGTAAAAGTGAAAATCTTCGAATTCTAACGACTTTTACATTCACTCATTTGTTTCATACAACAATATGACATCCTCGGTTTTCCAATATTCCAGTACATACCTAGTGTGGGCTAAAAAAAATTTCATACCCCGTAGAATCACTATTCATCAAGGTCTTAAATAATAATAAAAAAAATGCGTAAAAAATACGGGTTATTACAATGGCTGAAGCTCCATTGTTGGCTAAGCCTAGTCTTGAGGACATCTTATACTTGTACTTGGCCGTATCAGATAAGGCCCTGAGTGATGTCCTTTTAAAGGAAGAAGAAAAGATTCAAAGGCCGATTTATTATGTGAGCAAGGTCCTACATGGGGCAGAACTAAACGACTCTAAGATTGAGAAGTTTGCATTAGCCTTGTTGATGGCCTCAAGCAAGCTACGTCCTTAATTTCAAGCGCCTAAAATTAAAGTGCTAACTGATCAACCTTTAAGGAGCATCATATATAGCCCCAAGGCAAGTGGAAGAATGATTAAATGGGCCATATAGCTAAGAGAATTTGACATCAAGTATAAGCCTCGAACGGCCATCAAAGCTCAAGCTCTTGCTGACTTCGTGGTCGAATGTACCTGTTACCCAGAATAATCTATTACAGAAGGGGGGTTGAATGTAATAGTACCAACTAATCGATGATGAACACAAGTATGTAGAATAGAATGCTGTTTTGTATTAATAATGAACTTGAATACAAAACTCTCTCAAGAAATATTGTTCTTAAGAGCTGCTAGGTTATAATAATAATGCTTGAAAAACGTATATATATTATAACCTATCTCTGTGTTTATATAGACACGGTTACAAATACAATTACAAATCAGATTGGAAATAGAATAGCTTTAATAAGGTAATTTAGACTTGCACTCGAATTCCTTCTTACTATCCAAAATCAGACTCTGATTTGTCTGTTTCCTTTTCAGTTAAACTCTGAAGCTAGACTTTGTCGGTTTGTCATTCTCTGATTTGAGCATTCTCTGTTAGAGTAAACTCTGATTGAGTATTCTCTAATAGAGTAAACTCTGTCCGACAGCTTCATAAACTCTGATGACGTCAGCATAAACTCTGATCTGATATTCTCTGACAATCATCAGTGTTTGCATTCCTAACAATCTCTCCCAATTTATGCTTTAAGAATTAAAACATAAATTTCATTTATGATGTCAAAAATACAAGACAAATGCATCAGAGTTTGTTTACCCTTTGTAGATTCAGATTCTTCTATAGGAAAAGTCATCTTTCAGAAATTGACTCGGGAGCTTTTCTTCAGCATTTTTTAACAACTCAACCAGCTTCTCCTTCAATTCCTTCATTTGTTCAGAAGAATCATTTATTTGGATTATTACAGCCCTTAGAGCATAAACTGATGATCTTTCCATTCTTTCATCCAGGACTGCAACAGGCCTTCACACCATCAGGATTTAAGATTAGTGTAGGAATCCCTAACACCATTTTGACCCTTGCATCTCCTTTCCTCATAGCTCTTCTTGTTCCATCTTCAAGCAAGTACCCAGGCTCATATTCTTCAGACTTTATCATCATCAACCTTTCACTCTTCTTTTTCTCAGCTATTACCTCTTCAAGAATTTTCCTCCATCTAGAAGTTGCTTCATTTTCATTATTGAGTAGATAAAGAACATGTTCAAGTTCTTTAGATGCTTTATCTTTCAAATTCTCTTCAGCAACCTTCAGAACTCTCTCATCTTCTAGAAAATACAGAAGCTTCTCCTTAGCTTGAGCTCCATCAAAAATATCTTTTACTATGTTGACAAATATTAATTTGTCAAGATGCTCTTGTTTCAAATCTTCCTTAGGATTGTGTTTTAAAGAAAAAGGATCACTGAAAATATTTTTTTCACCCCTATAAACCTTAGCATGTGAATCACCAATGCCTCCTTTGTTTTTACCAAGTCTGGCATTGAGAATCAGACTTTGAGTTGTAGTCCACAGAGGATCAGTCTTTTTCTTTCTGATCAGAGCTTCTTGTTGTTCTTCTTCTTCAACATCAAAACTAGATCCACCTGGTAGAAATGTTGTTCCTTGCATAGTAAGAGGTGTCTGTGGTTTAGTTGGAGCTTTTTGTTGAATTCTTGTGGATGACCTTGTTTGAATTTCTGATACTGGTTTTGATTGAGCAACTGGCTTAGATTCTGGTTTCTTCCGTTGAGCAGGTATCTTTTTCTGAATTGGACCTTTCTTTATACTTCTTTTCTTTTTCTGGACTTGAACACTAACAGCTCCAGACTTCTTCAATTCAGCTTCCACAGCAACTGGATCCATATCTGGATGTTCTTCTTCAAACATTTTCTTTGCCAGTTCTGTATCCTTTAAATTTTGTTCTTCAATCTTTTCAGGCTGCTCTTCCTCTTCAAGCCTTTTTGCTAATTCCAGATCAGCATCTATCAGAGTTTGCTTGTCAGAGTTTAATGTCATCAGAGTTTGTGAGGTTGTCAGAGTTTGTTCAATCAGAGTTTGCTGCTTTAGAGTTTGCTTCCCATCCTTATGACTCCCTTGATCGTCATCATCAGGTTTGTTAGGTTTGAGAATTACATCCTCCTTGCATTTGTCTGAACCCTTCTCCCCCTTTCTGACATCACTTCTAACAGTAAGAAGTTCAACCATAGTGTGTAGCATTCCCTGCATGAAACTAACAGAAGCAGAAAGAGTATCCACTTTACCTTCCAATGCAACCTGTTTAGAGGAGACAGAGTGGAGTTTTGCTTCCAAAGAATGTTGAGAAGCAGAAACAGTAGTTCCAAGAAGAACAAAATGCTTATTGACAGATGCCTTCAAATCATTAACTTCATGTTGAAGTCCCTTAGACATAATAGTAGAATCTTTCAGAATTGTCTTTAGTTCATCAGATGATATTTCCTTGTCAGCTTTATTTATTAATGCAAGAACATGAGGCCAAGAAATTTCTCTCTCAGGAAACTTCCAAGAGGAATCCCAAATGGATTGCATGTGAGAAGAAAGAAAATCTTCATCAGATGACTTATCTTGGAAACTAAAATCCCTTCTGAAACCCTCTGCATCTAGATCAGCTTCAATTTGTCCTTTAAGATCTTCTACCACCACATAATCAGTATAATCCATCTGTAATCTGTCATGAGCATCATGTGCATTAACAGGCCATCTCTTGGTGTTATATCTTTGAGTGTAGGGAAAGGATAGATCTGTCACTTCTTCATCAGCAAAAATCATATCATCAGAGTCTATGTCTTTCCCATCAGAGTTTATGACTTGGTCAGAGTTTAGCACAGCATCAGAGTTTACAGGAACAGATAAACTCTGAGTACCTGTAAAAGTAACAGAACACCCTAAATCACTATAATTTTTTTAAAGTAATCTCATTACTTCTCACATCACACATATCATAACTTTTAAGAGTTAGATTTTGCTCACTAGAAGTAACTAACTTCTTTCTCAATTCTACCTCTCCTTTTGCCAGATCCTGTGTCTGCCTCTCATTAATTCTGTTGTTTTTCACACATTTTACCTTAGACTCACTGGAAAGGCTCAACATACAATGTCCTACAGAAATAAGAGGGGGCTGAGAAAGGAGATTTGTGGTCACATGAATAGGGGTATCCTTTTCAGGACTATCCATGATCATCCCAGCAGTAAAGGTAGGGAATATAAATTCTGAACTGATACAATCAGAGAATGTAAATTCTGAAGTAGAGTCAGAGTTTATACCTTGAGCATTTGTAGATAGAGTCTCCATGGGCAGTGCAGAAATTTGTTGCACTAAGAGAGCATCAGAGTTTGCCTGTAGAGCTGTATCAGAGTTTGTCTGTCCAATTGAATAATCATGGTCTGCAATCATAAGATGGATGATTGGTTCTTGTGGGACCTGAGCATATCAGTAGCTGTTTCACCACTTTGAAGTGAAGGTTCTTGTGGGCTTGACTCTGCCAGAGATTGGCCTACAGCATCAGCAACAGCAAGATCTTCTAAATTTGGTTGAGTGTCTGCATCCAAACTTTGATTGGATGGTTATTGTGTGGATGAGGCTTGAACAACTGCTTCAACCCTTTGAGCTGAAGGTTCTTGTGGATTGTACCCCTGATCAATGCTGGCTTCACTTGCTGGAACTATGGCTTCTATTGAACTTTGATCAATAGGTTTTTGTGGGCCTGGCCCTTCAATGACTGCTACTTCACTTTGAGAAGTAGGTTCTTGTGTGTCTAGGCCAAAAATGACAGACTTCCTCGTCCTTCTAGAAAAATGTTTGGAACTTGGAGATGTTGAAGATGATTTTGATTTGTGTGCCTCCATATCTTTTCTTACTTGTTCAGCCAGCTCCCTAACCCTTTCATAAGAAATCTCCTTGATAACTTGCTTAGGAGAGTTTGTTGGAGAATCAGATACTTGAACTGGAGCAGCTTCACTAGATTTTATCAAATCATCAGAGTTTATCAAAATCTCAGAGTTTATTGCTTCAGTGTTTAAAGGTGGAGGTGTGGGCTGATCAGAGATTGGAGCGTCAGAGTTTATGACTGTATCAGAGTTTAGACTGTATGCAGCCTCAGAGTGTATAGCCTTGATCAATCTTCTTTTCTTCTTCTGCACCACAGTTAGTGGAGTCACTGTGATTGGCTTTATAACAGGTAGAGAAGGTGTCTCAGAAACCTGTTCATCCATCGTTCTCTTAGCAAAAATGAACTCGTCATCAGAATCTGTACTTTCATCAATCAATTTTCTCTTTTTAGGAGAAGATGCCTTAACTGATTTCCCCTTCTTTTTGCTTTGGCCATGCAGTTGAGAGGTGTGTTTTTCAACTACAGCCTTTTGGGAGATTGTAGAGGTTGGCAAATGTATGTTAAAATCAGCGTTTAGATTTTGACTTGGGTTAGAATCAGAGATTGTTAAACTCTGATTCGTAGTCACTGACAAGAACTCCCTCCCATACACAGTAGGCAATCTCTGATGTAAGAGAAGCCTGACCCATGTGGGATATAATAGTTGAGATAGATGACCTTTCTTTGCATCTTTCCTGGTTAGATCAGCAAAAATTCTCTTGTTCATGCTAAAACTAGCTAAAATTTGATCATTCTCAAACTTAATATAAGGCAACAAAACATTAAAAATCAATTATAAAAATCTATCAAAATAGATAGTGTGAGAATCATCACTAATCTTACTAGCTAATTGCCTAATGATTAAACAGGGAAAATTGAAATTTAGATTATGGGTCAGAGAATACCCAATTTGTTGAGATAATTGAGGAATCGCATCAAAATTCGTGCATTTAGCTGTGAAAGCCCTTGTAATGCAATCGAAGAAGAAACTCCATTCTTTTCGAAGATGAGGTCTTATAAGACTCCCCAACTTAGACAAATTTCCCTCATAGCCTATTTCCTTGAAGAATTCCTTGATTTGATCATCACTAACCATATCATCATACACCCCTATTCTCGGAAGATTAAGAGCTTGATGAACCACTGCAGGAGTTATCGAATGGGTGCCATTGCATTTGAATGTTATGACTGGCTCTTCATCATCACCAGCATTGTTAAACCTTGCAGTTGACCAGATTTTGAGCAGAGATTGAGCTGAGAAATTCATGGATTCCTGAAGTTCATACCCAATGTAACTGTTCTACAGAAAATCCTGAATCACATGAAAATCCTGAGGTGCTTCATCCTTAGATAGAAAAGAGATGTAGTTTGTTGCGGCAAAAGAATAATTCTGAAAAGTAATACCCTTAGAAGCCATTGAAGTTTTAAGCTTTGAAGTGTGAATAATAATTAGGGTTTGATAATACGAGAGAGACAGATAGAATAATAGATGCAGATGAATAATTCACAGTGAAACAAAATGAGTTAAACTATTCCCTCTCATTTGCATATACCCTCTAGTGGGACACGTGGCAAGAAATAATTAGAGCGGTAATGAGTATAACAAGTCTCAAAATACAGCATTTGTGTGTGTA
This sequence comes from Oenanthe sinensis, assembly GCA_028671895.1. Classification (NCBI taxonomy): domain Eukaryota; kingdom Viridiplantae; phylum Streptophyta; class Magnoliopsida; order Apiales; family Apiaceae; genus Oenanthe; species Oenanthe sinensis. Next base: position 29,652,238 of record CM053806.1, read on the forward strand.
TCTGTGTAATGATATGAACCTTCAATCGTGAGATACATACGCCTTATTACAAGTCCAATCAGAGAATGATAAAAATAATTTCAAAAATATGAAATATGATGTAATAAATATTATCTCAGAGTTTACCACTTAAACAGAGTTTACATATCATAGTTCATATGAGTCAGAGTTTAGTATGTACTGTTAGAGTTTGCCACATACTCTGACAGTGTTTACTACAAATACCGATAACTTGTGATAAGAGATTAGATGCTTCAATGATCAGAGTTTTACTCCATCGTCATCAGAGTTTATCACATACTCTGACATATGCTCTGAGAGTCTGAAACTTGCTAAGTTGAGCCGCTTGTCACCATCCCTAATTCAGAAACCAGTTTGTTAAATGTTGCTTCAGGCAAAGGCTTAGTGAATATATCTGCTATTTGTTGATTTGTAGAAACAAAATGTAATTCAATTGTGCCTTCCTCCATATGTTCCCTTATGAAGTAATATCTGATATTGATGTGCTTTGTCAAAGAATGTTGAACTGGATTTCCTGTCATTGCAGCAATAGCACTTTGGTTATCATAATAAATAGGAATTTTTGAAAATTCCAAACCATAGTCTAGTAATTGATTTCTCATCCATAAAATATGTGCACAACAGCTTCCAGCAGCAATATATTCAGCCTCTGCAGTTGATGTTGAAATTGATTTCTGCTTTTTACTGAACCATGACACAAGTCTTCCACCTAAAAATTGACAACTGCCACTTGTGCTTTTCCTGTCAATTTTGCATCCTGCAAAGTCAGCATCTGAATAGCCTATTAATTTAAAATCAGACTCCCTAGGATACCATAAGACAAGATTAACAGTGCCCTTGAGATATCTGAATATTCTCTTCACAGCAATTAAATGAGGTGCTCTTGGATTTGCTTGAAATCTAGCACATAGACATGTGGCAGACATGATGTCTGGCCTACTAGCAGTCAAGTAAAGTAGAGAACCAATCATCCCTCTGTATGCTGTAACATCAACAGGTTCTCCAGTGTCTTGATCAAGCTTTGTTGCAGTAGTCATAGGAGTTGTAGCAGATGCAGAATCTTGCATTTGAAACTTAGTGAGTAGATTCTTTATATATTTAGACTGATTAATAAAAATGCCTTCTTCAGATTGTTTCACTTGTAAGCCTAAAAAATAATTCAATTCTCCCATCATGCTCATTTGATACCTGGACTGCATTAACTTTGAAAATCTTTCACAGAGTTTCTCATTAGTGGAACCAAATATAATATCATCAACATATATTTGTACCAATAATAAATCCTTACCTTGAGTTCTATAAAACAAGGTTTTATCAATTGTTCCTCTAGTAAAATTATTTTCAAGTAAGAATAGAGCCAGAGTTTCATACTAGGCCCTTGGTGCTTGTTTTAGACCATATAATACTTTATCCAGTCTGTAGACATGATTTGGATATTTTGGATTTATAAATCCAGGTGGTTGGTCAACATAGACTTCTTCTTCAAGTTCACCATTCAAAAATGCACTTTTAACATCCATCTGGTAAACTTTAAATTTCTTATGTGCAGCATAAGCAAGAAAAATTCTGATTGCCTCAAGTCTAGCTACAGGTGCATAGGTTTCATCATAATCAATCCCTTCTTGTTGAGAATAACCTTTGGCTACCAGTCTTGCTTTGTTTCTTGTAATTATTCCATCAGAGTCTGTCTTGATCCTGAATACCCATTTTGTGCCAACAATAGATCTATTCTTTGGCCTATGAACTAAGGTCCAAACTTCATTCCTTTCAAACTCATTCAATTCTTCCTGCATTGCAGTAACCCAATCTGCATCCTTCAAAGCATCTTCAACCTTCTTTGGATCTGTTTGAGAAAGAAAACTATGAAATAGACATTCATTCTGAGTAGTTTTTCTTGTTTTTACTCCACTTTCCAGATCACCAATAATTAAATCAGGTGTGTGATCTTTGGTCCAATTCCTAGGATGTGGAAAAGTCCTTGAACTAGATGCTCCCCCATGATTCCTGCCTTCATAGAATGATTCCTCTGTAAATGCTGATCCTCCCCCTGAAGATGTGCTTCCTTCAGTCTTTGATGTCTCAGAGTTTAAGTACTCGGAGTTTGAGTTATCAGAGTTTGAGGTCTCAGTGTTTGAATGATCAGAGTTTAGGGTCTCAGAGATTGTGTTGTTCAGAGTTTGGTCAGATTCTGATATTTCAATTACTGTGTTTTGATCTCTAATGTCAATATTTGATGAATGTTGTTCCCCCTCAACATGTGCAGAATCTTCAATTTCTATTTCAATCAATTCTGAATTAGATTTTAAAAAATCACAGTTTTCCTCGCCAGAGTTTAGTTGAATAGAGTTTATCTCATCAGAGTTTGGTTCAACAGAGTTTATTTTCTGCAGTTCATTCTCAAATCTCAGAGTTTCCTATGCATCTTTATCATGTAACCCAGCTATCTTTCCTTCACCAAAGGAGACATTAATTGATTATTGACTGTCATTGTCCTTAAGTTGAATACTTTGAATGCTCTTGAAGAGGTTTTAGAAGTTATTGCATATCCAACAAAAATTCTTTCATCTGCTTTAAGTTCAAACTTCTTCAATTGTTCAGGATGTTTTTTGAGAATAAAACACTTGCTTCCAAAGATGTGAAAGTATTTGACATTTGGCTTTCTTCCTTTCAAAGATTCATATGGAGTCATTCCATGTTTGTTTATTAAAGAACAGTTCTGGGTGATGCATGCAGTGTTCACAGCTTCTGCCCAAAAGTAAGTAGGTAGTTTTACTCCTTCTAGCATTGTTCTGGCAGCTTCTATTAAAGTTCTGTTCTTTTTTTCAACTACACCATTTTGTTGAGGTGTGCCAGGTGCTGAGAATTGTTGAATAATACCTCTTGTTGAGCAGAATTCCTCCATTGCAGAGTTCTTAAACTCTGTTCCATTGTCACTCCTTAGATTTTTTACTTTGTGAGTTGATCCATTCTCAATTATGGCAATATGATCAAAAATTATCTCTGAAGTTTCATCCTTCTTATGCATAAAGTATACCCAGGTAAATCTAGTGAAATCATCAACTATTACAAGAGTGTATTTCTTCTTTCCGATGGACATGATGTTTACTGGACCAAATAAATCAAGATGTAGTAGATGAAAAGGTTGATCAATAGAGTTTTCAGTTTTGCTCTTGAAAGTTGTCTTCTTTTGTTTGGCATTTTGACATGAATCACAGAGTCCATCAGGATGAAATTGAACTTTTGGAAGACCTCTAACTAGGTCCTTCTTTACCAATTCATTAATTTTTCCAAAGTTCAAGTGACACAACTTTTTGTGCCAATTCCAGCTTTCCATTGGTGATGCCTTTCCAAGTAGACAGGTTAAGGGACCATTAGAATTAACATCCAAGCTAGCTTCAAATAAATTGTTATGTCTGTGGCCAATAAGAACTATTTTCCCATTTTTCTTGCTTTTCACTTCACAATGAGTTCCATGAAATTCCATAGAATAACCTCTGTCTGTCATTTGACTCACACTTAGTAGATTATGTTTGAGTCCTTCAACCATAACTACTTTCTCAATGATAACATTTCCAATCACAATATTGCCATATCCCAGTGTTCTTCCTATGTTGCCATCTCCATAAGATACTGCTGGGCCAGCCTTCTCCTCAAACTCTGAAAGCAGGGATTTATTTCCAGTCATATGTGCAGAACTGTTGGGATTCTGGCACACACGCAGCGGAAAAATGCGAAAAATAAATACAAAAAATGAATCCCAAACGCAGGATCCGTGTATAATAAGCGGATGATTATGGAGAATCGGATGTGTACCTTATTAAAGCTTTCCTTATGATGATTATAGAGGTCCTTACTTGATGAATCACAACAGTCCTTTGCTTCAAGAACTGCTCTCTAACGGTATCCACACGAACGTCGATTCGTCCAACGATCAGCGGAGATGGTACTAGCCAATTTCTGCCTCTTTGTCTCTCTCTTTCTCTAGCCTCTCAAATAACGTAGAGCTGCTAGGGTTTTATCAAAAACGAAATTATAAAACTGTTAACCCTAAACTATACATCTTTATGTATATATAGGGGATAGAGGGACTTGGGCCAAAACCCTATTCTGATTGGACTTCTTAAAACCCATTCAGATTTCAGATTTATATTATTATTAAATTCAAATTCTAATATGTATATAATTAATCAAGTCTCACTTAATTAATTAAATAAAAAAAATTCGAATTAATAATAATAACAGTATTTAAATTCATAATTTAAATAACATTCCGTTTAAACGTTCTTTGTGTGTGACCCTTTAGGTTATTATTACGTTGGCAATAATTTTATTTTCTAATAATAAAATTATAAACAATGAGCGGCATCTAGTAATACATCATTGCTACCCAAGTAATAATAATAATTGGTGATTCAATTAAACCTTTCGTGAATAATGTACAATGTAATATAATCCCTTTAACCTTATATTATAGATCAAACTCGAGGCATGTATTGTGTCATCCTCTTCAACGTTTAATCCGGGTTTCCTTGATCAATGAGTAGACTATTAATCAAATCAATATTTGAGCATGGTCATGCATTTTATAGTCTCACTCAATCAAGAGGCCAATAATATCACTCCTAAAATAGGAGGGTTAAATTCTATATCTATCATTCATATTTCTCATACGATTCATAGCATACCCAATGTCCACCTTTATCATTACCCGGTTAAAGATAACTTTGAGTGTAATCAAAATATATTAATTCTCGTATAGAAATATAATGATTTCAAGTCAGAGGATCATTACATCATTATCACAATGATAATGTCTTATGACACTTATTAACATGTAGATTCTCACAACGGGTCTGTCTAGTGCCATGCATTGAGACATGCACTTATGTTCTTGACTTTAGTATCACCATACCTATGACCAATGAGATGTGGTCATCAGTCAACAAACATGCTAGTCTTATTGCATTATTATTGTCCTTAAATAATAATACTCGACTAGGGACTTTTAGGAATCAAATACTATTCATATAATCTCATTTTTAAGTCACATACTTAAATATATATATTACGTATTAATATTCCAAGGACATTTATTATTCTTTCAATTTATGACGCAGTAAATAAAGACATAATAAATATTAATTAAATAATCGCATAAAACATAATCCTTAATTGTTTTCAATAAAACATTAAAAGTATTGTCTCTAGGACACCAATACTAACAATCTCCCACTTATACTAGAGCCAATCTCTCATGTATCTAATACTCATGGAACTAGTATGACCTTCGTACTTCTTCTGCGACAAAGCCTTGGTCAGTGGATTTGCAATATTCTCATTTGTATGCACTTTACATATATGTATATCCCCTCGATTATTAATCTTTCGAAGAAGATGATATCGTCTGAGTATATGCTTTGTTCGGGAATGAGACCTTGGTTCCTTAGCCTGTGAAATGGCTCCGTTATTATCGCAGTATAAATCTATCAGATCTGCGACCGAAGGAACCACACCAAGTCCTGAAATAAAATTCCGAATCCAGACAGCCTCCTTGGCTGCTTCACAGGCAGCAATATACTCAGCCTCCATTGTAGAATCGGCAACCGTCTCTTGCTTTGAACTTTTCCAGCTTACAGCACCTCCATTTAGGAAAAATACAAAACCAGACTGAGAGATCGAATCATCCTTATCTATTTGGAAACTAGCATCGGTGTAACCTTTTACTACCAGCTTTTCCTCTCTTCCATATACCAAGAATTGATCTTTAGTCCTTTTCAAGTACTTAAGAATATTCTTGACTGCGGTCCAGTGACCTTCACCTGGATTAGACTGGTATCTACTCGTCATGCTCAAAGCATACGAGACATCAGGACGAGTACATATCATTGCATACATTATAGAACCAATTGCCGACGCATATAGAACTTTACTCATACGGTCCTTATCATCCAATGACTTAGGACTATTTTCTTTAGAGATCGATATCCCATGAGATATAGGGACAAATCCCCTTTTGGCATTTTGCATCCCAAATCGATGCAAAACTTTATCAATGTATGTACTCTGACTTAGGCCAATCATTCTTCTTGATCTATCTCTATAGATCCTGATACCTAATATATAGGTCGCATCACCTAAGTCTTTCATTGAAAAATTTTTACCCAACCAAGTCTTAACAGCCTGTAAAGAAGGAATGTCATTCCCTATTATTAATATATCATCAACATATAATACTAGGAATGCCACATTGCTCCCACTAACCTTCTTGTAAACACATGGTTCATCTTCATTTTGAATAAACCCAAACTCTTTGACGGTTTCATCAAAACGAATGTTCCATTTCCTCAAGGCTTGTTTCAATCCATAAATGGATCGACGCAACTTACATACCTTTCCAGCATGCTTTGGATCAACAAAACCCTCAGACTGTGTCATGTACACATCCACATCTTCTTCAAGGCTCCCATTTAAGAAAGCGGTTTTGACATCCATCTGCCAGATTTTATAATCATAGTAAGAAGCTATAGCAAGCAAAATCCTGATGGACTTGACCATAGCCACTGGTGAAAAAGTCTCATCATAGTCAATACCATGAATTTGCTTGAAACCTTTTGCCACCAATCGTGCCTTATAGGTCTGTACATTACCATCCATGTCGGTCTTCTTCTTGAAAACCCATTTGCACCCTATAGGTTTTACCCCTTCAGGTGGATCAACCAAGGTCCATACTTGATTGGTATACATGGATTCCATCTCAGATTTCATGGCTTCCAGCCATCTCTTGGATTTTGGAGTGTTCGTAGCGTCTTGGTAGGTGAGAGGCTCGTCTTCATCGATAAGCATCACATCACCATCTTGAGTTAAGAGAAATCCATAATATCTCTCAGGTTCATGGCGAATCCTACTAGACCTACGAACAACCTGTGTTTCTTGAGCAGTATTGTTTTCTTGTACATTCTGCTCAGGTTCCTCATTGGTTCATTGTTATCTTGTGGGTCTCGAATTTCATCGAGTTCTATTATCCTCCCACTGTCTTTCTTAGACAGCATTTCTCTTTCAAGGAAAACTGCAGTTCGAGCAACAAACACTTTGTTCTCGGAAGGATTATAAAATTTATAACCCTTTGTTTCAATTGGGTATCCCACAAAATTACATTTGTCTGATTTAGGTCCTAGCTTGTCAGAAGTTAAACGTTTCACAAACGCTTCACATCCCCATATTTTCATAAATGACATGCTATGACGTTTCTCAGTCCATATCTCATATAGAGTCTTCTGAACCGATTTAGTAGGAACTCGGTTAAGTGTATAAGCAGCCGTCTCCAAAGCGTAGCCCCAGAAACTAATTGGAAGATCTGCATGACTCATCATCGATCGCACCATGTCCAACAAGGTACGATTTCTCCTCTCAGAAACTCCATTCCATTGTGGTGTTCCGGGAGGAGTGAGTTGTGATACGATACCACACTCTTTTAAGAAACTCTTAAATTCTTGGCTTAAGTATTCTCCCCCACGATCAGATCGTAGAGTCTTAATACTTCTGCTAGTTTGCTTTTCTACTTTAGCTTTGTATTCTTTGAACTTTTCAAAAGAATCGGATTTGTTCTTCATAAGATACACATGTCCATATCTACTGAAATCATCAATAAGCGTGATAAAGTAGTAAAAGCCACCTCTTTCCATAGTACACATAGGACCACATACATCACTATGTATTAGTTCTAATCGTTCAGTGGCCCTTTTACCTTGTTTAGTAAAAGGAGCTTTAGTCATTTTTCCAATGAGACAGGATTCACATGCTTTGTATGATTCAAAATCAAACTTATCCAAGTATCCATCTTGATGTAACTTGGAAATGCGCTTCTCATTTATATGGCCTAAACGACAGTGCCAAAGGTATGTTTGATTTGAGTCATTAGTCTTAAGTCGTTTGTTATTCACATTATAGATGGGATTGTCTAAATCAAGAACATATAAACCGTTAAACAAACGTGCAAGCCCATAGGTAACATTATTCAAAGAAAAGGAACAACAATTGTTCTGAATTGAAAAAGCCAAACCTTCTTCTTGTCTAAACAAGAAACCGAAATAATGTTTCTGCAAATTGCAGGCACGTAAAAACAATTCTCAAGTTCTAAAATAAACCCAGTGGGCAATGATAAATGATAAGTCCCTACAGCCAAAGCAGCAACCTTTGCTCCATTGCCAACTCGTAGGTCGACCTCTCCCTTAGCCAAAATCCTACTCCTTTGTAGTTCCTGCACATTTATACAAATGTGAGAAGCACATCCAGTATCCAATACCCATGATGTAGAAGTGGACAAATTGACTTCTATAACATAAATACCTGAATCAGAAGCTTGACCAGCCTTTTTCTTCTTCAGATCCTTCAAATAAGCATGACAGTTTCTCTTCCAATGACCTAGTTTACCACAGTAGTGACAATCACCCTTTGCAATAGCACCCTTAGGCTTTAAAGCTTGTTTGGGATTAGTCTTTGGCTTGGGAGCAGAATCAGATCCAATCTTCTTCTTTCCCTTCCATTTACCTTTCCCTTTAGCCTTACCTTTCTTGTTCACCATCAATATGGGAGCAGGTTCGGCCTTTTTCATGTTAGTTTCAGCAGTTCGTAACATAGCCAATAATTCAGTAGCTGTTTTGTTTATATCATTCATATTATAGTTCATAACAAAATGAGTGTAGTTGTTGTTCAAAGATTGTAAGATTAAGTCAATATGAGCTTCTCGACCAATTGGGAAACCCAAAGTATCAAGATACTCAATATAACCTATCATCTTCAGAACATGTGGTTGAACAGGTTGATTCTCTCCCTGCTTGCAAGCGTACAGTGCTTTGCTCGTGTCAAACCTTTCTTGACGAGCCTGTCCTTTAAACATCCTTTGAAGGTGTTCAATCATCTCATAAGCATCCATATGCTCATGTTGTTTTTGAAGCTCAGCACTCATGGTTGCTAGCATGAGACACGCCACATCAGTCGCATCATCAATATGCTTCTGATAAGCATTTTGTTGAGCGCGAGTTACATTTTCAGCAGGAGGAGTAGGAGAAGGAATTTCAATGACGTGGAGCTTACGCTCTTGCTGAGGACAATCCTCAAATTCCTATACCAATCAATGAAGTTAGTTCCTGTCAGCTTGTCCTTCTCAAGGGTTGCTCGTACGAAGAAAGTATTTGTATTGTTTGCCATTTAAATATCTACAATGTTAAAGTGCATAAATTTAGTTAGTCTGCAGAATTTTAATTATGTTCAAGTGATTATCGTATACATTCATAATATATATCTCCCACTATTTTATTCAAATCAATAGCCCTGACTATTAATTCGGAAAGCATTTCATTAAATCTTTCTAGTGAGCCAAGATCCATATTTCATCCATGTTTCAAGATAGCGTTGGCTAATACACCCAAAACACGACTATTTAGGTAGACAACATTTGTCAATTATATCAAATATAACTCTTGGATAGTTTTGTGGAACAACTCTTTGTACACATTTATCCAATAAATCTCACCAAACTCTATGCCTCTAAACCCACAATCCTATTGTGATGATTTAGTTAAGTTAGACCCAACGTTTAATAAACAAAGTACAATTACTTATCACATTTTCCCATGATTGATAAGAGCACTTCACTTTGGCAAACCCACTCCTTCTCAGTCTAGATCTTGATGTGTTTAAAACATTGGAAGGCATCTATATTAACTTAATATTTATTTAGGGATTTATTATTTAACGATTATGATCCCATCATAAAGAGATTCTCAATTTTTCCTTGATTAAATAATCCATTTCAGTATTCATCAATGGTTTGATTTCAAGATCGTCGGAGAAGTCACAAGCGGTCTCACTTAAAACCTAACTTTCTTACAGATTAAATTAATAATCCGTTGTTGACAAAATCTCCCCATATCAGAAAATTGAAAATTCATATTCAATACCGTGTTTCATAAATACAAGAATCTCATAATCGTTTGTTCAATTTTAATATCTTGAGTCGTTACAGATTTTATCTTGTTTAAACAAGCATGGCATGGGTGTCGTATCTAATACACACATACATGATTAATTTAATTAAAGCATGCATCATTAACTATTCTACACTAACATTCATACATCAATATGTAAAGTGCAGTATGTAAACGTGTTTGGTTATGGCCCCTTTCCTATGTGATCCTTTCGAGCTAATGAAAGGATCAAGGTCAATCTATGGTGATAAAATATAAATACAATTACATGTCTTCATTCTTCTTATATCCATGGGCGCCTGCTCCTCTTCTTGGATCATCCTTCAATCTTCAAGTACATTACATGGAATAATTGAATACAATCTATACTAATGTACTTATATAAGAAAACTCGAGTTACATTCGAGGTTAAACAATTACAAGAATTAAGAAAACGACATGCAAGTCGTATTTATAAAACCAAAACCATTAATCTAGAGGTCTTAAGGCCATAACCAGCACCATCAAGTACACAAAGAGAACACAAAAAATTTTGCGGGGGTCCGGGGGCGGCAGCCCCTGGGCGGGGTCCGGGGCGGCAGCTCCAGGGCGGGGTCCGGGGCGGCAGCCCCGGGCGGGGTCCAGGGGCGGCAGTCCCAGGGCGGGGTTCGGGGCGGCAGCCCCAAGGCGGGGTTCGGGGCGGCAGTCCCCGGCTGGGATCGAGCTGACAGATCATATCTGTTGGTCTTTTCCCCACTGCATCTTATACAGTTTCAGAAGCATGTATCATATACATACTGATCATATCCCAGTTAACAGATCATGTCCAACATAATCTATGCACCAGTTTATATCACTATACAAACTGACCCTCATCATGCATAATATATAAATCGCAATAAGGCATATAATTCAGTCATGGCAAATTATTAACATGCTAGTATCATCATCTATGTACTCATCATATGAATAACCAGATACATATTATGTAACAGTTTTAATCATACATCAACATGACAGCATGCATATTAAATCTCATACATAGGCAGTATCAACATACATGCATGGCAATAAACTCTGATTGAGTATTCTCTGATAGAGTAAACTCTGTCCGACAGCTTCATAAACTCTGATGACGTCAGCATAAACTCTGATCTGATATTCTCTGACAATCATTAGTGTTTGCATTCCTAACAGTACTATTGACAACCAAGAAGTCTGGGGCAGGAGAAGGAGGAAACACCACAAAAGGAAGAAAAAGAACAAGCCCCTAAGGAATAATGGGTGCTCAATTTTGATGGAGCATAAAAAACAAAGTCTAGTTGAGCTGGTCTAGTTTTGCAAATCCCTGAAGGGTTCCTCATTGAATATGCAATCAAGCTAGACTTCTCGACTACTAATAATAAGGCTGAATATGAAGCTCTGATAGCCGACCTTTGTTTGGCTAAGGATCCGAATGCCAAGAATCTCAAAGTATGCGGAGATTCGAAGTTAATCATATCCCAAGTAAAAGGGGAGTTTGAAGCAAGAGAAGAAGTTATGGCTAAATATCTTCGATTGGTAAAGGCCAAAATGACTCAGTTTGAGGAATGTCAGATGGAATATATTCCTAGGGAAGAGAATTAAAGGCCGATGTCTTATCAAAGTTTGCATCATCAGAAGTGGAGGAACACCTGAGGAGTGTCTACTTCCAAGTCCTGAAGATCCCTAGCATAGATGCAAAGCTGGCAGCTCTAATAAACATAGGCAATTGTTAGATGGACCCGATTAAAGCTCACCTTCAATCTGGCTGGACTCCTAACAATGCCATGGAGGCAAGAAAGCTTACCGTAAGGGTATTAATGTACGCTCTTATTGATGGAATTCTATATAAAAAGTCTTTTATTATTCCATACTTGAAATGTTTAAGGCCTGATGAGTCCCACGAAGCTCTAAAAGAGGTGCTCGAAGGCATTTGTGGCCAACGCTTGGGGGGAAGAGTTTTGGCTCACAAAATTACCATTTTGGCTTTTATTGGCCTGACTTATTAAAAGACTAGAGGGAGTATGTGAAGAGATGTGATAGGTGTTGGGACAATCGAATCATGATGTTGCGTTTTATGATATGAAAACGAACGAGTTTGAATAGAAAATTAACATGAATCGCTTGCGCCGTAGCGATTAAGGTTAATTTTCTATTCAAACTCGTTCGTTTTCATATCATAAAATGCAGCATCATGATTCGATTGTCCCAACAATTGGTATCAGAGCCAGGTTCTAGGGTTCTGCGTTATATGATATGATGTCCATGTCGTAATTATGTATGTATATAGTGGTGGGTTTGTATTGTTTTTTTGATGCAGGTTGTTATCCACTATTATGGCCATGGTTGTAATTATGTTTTTGGATCCCACGTGGTTTATCGTGGTTGTAAATTAAATCATGAGGGTTGATCATGATTAGTTTTAATTTTTGATTTCTATTTTGATTGTAATCTTGTAATTCGAATTGTATTCAATTTAGATTATGATCTGATGTAATAGAATAGATTTTTCTGTTGTATTTGTCGTATGTAATTGTTTGATCAACGAAGATGCGAGAAACAGAGTTCTTCCGCTGCTATATGCTGTTTTCGTGGCTGCTTCGCTGTTCTGGCTACAGATTTTGCATACGATATCCGATTGGGGCGAATAATACCTTTTCGGAAACGGCAGAACGAGACCTACAGGCTGAGATGGAAACCATCTCCAAATTTTTCAAGCCATTCTGAGCTCGTTTAGGCAGTCAAACAGGCGGCTGAAGATTTTCGAAAATTTATCGATGGATGATTTTGAAGATTATTCTTCGGGGCCATAATAGTGGATGTATTTTATTATGTTTTACATAATGTTTGCTGATCTTGATTATTACTACTATGTGTTCCATGTTTGTTTGTTATGCCATGTGATACTAACCCTTCGCATGCTAGAACGACATGGACATAGGGCTGTTTTATTATGCTTTAATCATGATGAGTATGCTGCTATGTTATGTGTTATATGTATTGTTATTATGATACATGTGGACTGCGAAAAAATAACATAGGACGATGCATCTAGATAAAATCCTCATAGTAAAATACTAAGTGGGAGAGGGAATTAATTTGGTATTAAATCCCATGGTCTCCATTATTGTTTGTATGTAATTTAACACTAAGTCGAATATAAATTATGTATACGTCACCCAATGACACCTTGAGCGAAGTGTGGCCTTCGATCCTCCCAAGGTTGCCTCCCTTCTAGCTTTGAGATCTTGGAACCCTAGTTCTTGGTTGCCTCCTTGAACGGCTGCTCACAAAAACCCTAATTTTTTCCAACTCATAGCTAGAAGAGAATAAGATGAATATATAGGCTACAGTAGGGATCCTGGATACTTAGGTCGGGCCTTCCAATGACATTCTGGGTCAAGCCCAATGTCATTAAATATTAATTCAATCCACTAAAGAATTAATATTTGCACTACCTCTCCTAATGCCGTAATTTAATTATTTAATTCGGCTCCAATATTATTTACTTATTAAATTCCCCATGTTTAAGATATCGAATGTCCATTAATTAAATTAATTTCTGATAATTAATTTAATCAATATCTTTTATCCTTGATCATCCACTCAACCTTATAATTATGCAAGAACAAATCTGCCTGCAGGACTAAAGCATAATTATCTTTATGAGCTTTCAAGAGGACATCATCACCCGAATATTTTCGGACACGGTTTCCTTTTATAGTCAATATCCCACTCTGTATGCAATGTCATTGTCCAAAACATAATATTGTGATTAATAAAAAATCACATCACATATGAATCAAAACATGTGCATTGCATACAAGTGTCAATCACTGTATCCGGATTAAGAACCTAAGCAATAATAATATTATAGAATCTTAGTTCTTCTTTATTATCAGAATAGAAGAACAATTCTAATATTTTAATCCCGTTCAATATACACAAAGCATACAAGTATTATTCAATAATCAAGATAGATTATTTCCAAATAATACTTCAGTCATTCCAGTGGTTTGTTTAACTCCACTTAAACTGTGAATATTTATTATATTATATATAGACACTGACAATCTAATCTTCTGTTATCCCATTTGATACTAGATTATCCACAATATATAATAAACAAACAGTGTTAAAATACGCATTCAAGATTCTCAATAAAAAAAAGACAATGTCATATACTTCAAACGAATAGTTCAGTATACTCCCTAACAATCTCCCACTTATACTCAAGCTATTCTTTGAGTATATCAGTGTTATATTACAAGCAATCCACTACCAATTAAATAACTATTACGTGACCATACATCTGACTCCTATCGCCTCCACATGCTGCTCAAAAGCCTTAGCTGGTAAGCTCTTTGTGAAAGGATCTGCCCGGTTGTCCTTTGATGCTATATCAGTCACAATAATATCTCCTCGCTTAACGAATTATCGTATAAGGTGATACTTACGCTCGATGTGTTTTGCTGCCTTATGGTCTCGCGGTTCCTTTGCATTTGCCACAGCACCAGTGTTATCACAATACACTGTCAAGCTCCTAGGCAAATTAGGTACCACATCTATGTCCAAAAGAAAGTTTCTGAACCATATTGCCTCTTTGGCTGCCTCCGAAGCTGCCACATATTCGGCTTCCATGGTAGAGTCAGCAACGCATTTCTGCTTTACACTCCTCCATATTACAGCTCCACCTCCTAAGGTAAACACATATCCCGAGGTTGATTTCCTCTTATCTCTATCTGCTTGGAAATCTGAATCGGTATATCCTAGAGGTAACAAATCTGAGGCCTTGTAAATTAGCATATACTCCTTAGTCCTTCTCAGGTACTTGAGTATAGCCTTTACTGCACTCCAATGTTCCTGTCCTGGGTTTGACTGATATCTGCTAACCATGCCCACGGCAAAACAAATATCAGGTCTCGTACATAACATTGCATACATTAAGCTTCCGCATGCCGAAGCATAGGGAACCGCTTTCATGCTCTCTATCGCCTCTGGTGTCTTAGGACACTGTTTCTTTAATAGAGCAACTCCATGTTTATAAGGTAGGTTACCCTTCTTGGAGTCCTGCATGTTAAAACGAGCCAATACCTCATCAATATAGGGCTCTTGGGATAAAGCCAACATCCTTTTCTTGCGATCCCTTATAACTTTGATCTCAAGGATGTATGCCGCTTCACCTAAGTCCTTCATTTTGAACTGTTTGAACAACCATGCCTTTACCGCTGATAACATCCCTACATTGTTTCCAATGAGTAAAATATCATCTACGTATAGCACTAGAAAAGTCACTGAACTACCCTCACATTTCTTGTACACACACGACTCGCTTGGACATTGATCAAATCCGTATGACTGGATTACCTGATCAAAGTGAATATTCCAATACCTAGAAGCTTGTTTAAGTCCATAAATGGACTTCTTAAGCTTACATACCAGATGCTCTTGGCCTTCCTTAATGAATCCTTCTGGTTGTTGCATATAGATGATCTCATCATCAAGACTCCCATTTAGGAAAGCTGTCTTGACATCCATTTGCCAAATCTCATAATCGAGATGAGCTGCTATAGATAAAAGAATCCGGATCGACTTTAGCATGACTACTGGCGAAAAGGTTTCCTCATAATCGATCCCTTCTTTCTGAGTATACCCTTTCGCAACAAGTCTTGTTTTCCAAGCTTTTACCTTTTTGTCAGATCCTCTTTTTCTCTTGTAGATCCACTTACATCCAATGGGTTTTACACCTTTGGGTGGTTCCACGAGCTCCCAGACTTGATTTGAATACATAGATTCCATCTCAGATTTCATTACTTTTTTCCATAGATCTGCATCTTTGTCTTGCAGTGCTTCCTCGTATGTCATGGGATCCTCATCATGTTCCTCAGAGACCAAGTCCGAAGACTCTCCCAATAACATGAATCTGCTGGGTTTACGAATAACCCTCTCACTACGACGAGACACCGGTGTGGTATTAGTGATAGGTTGTGTGTTCTCTAGTGGCTGTTCTACTTGTACTATTGGCACTTGTTCATTATTTGTCTCTCCCACTAGTTCCTCTAAAACGACACTACTCATGGGTTTATGGTTCATCAATTCTGAACTAAATTCAAAAGATAAGCTGCTGTTTCTAAAGCATGTCCCCAAAACGACTGGGGTTATTCTGAATAACTCATCATCGATCTAACACTCTCCAAAAGAGTACGATTCCTTCTCTCCGCTACACCATTCTGTTGGGGTGTTCCAGGTGCAGTCAACTGAGACATGATCCCATTCTTTGATAAGTAATCCCTAAATTCTCCAAGCAAGTATTCGCCACCACGATCTGATCGTAGTGACTTGATACATTTTCCATGTCGCTTCTCCGTTACAGTTTTGTACTCCTTGAACTTGTCAAAGCACTCTGATTTACGGCGCAACAAATAAATGTATCCATATCTAGAATAATCATTAATAAAAGTGACAAAATATTCATAACCACCTCTTGCTTGAATATTCATGGGTCCACATAAATCAGTATGAACCAGTTCTAACACTTCTTTGGCTCTATTCCCCTTTGCCTTAAAAGGCCTAGTGGTCATTTTACCTTCCAAACAGGATTCACAGACTGGAAATGGCTCCACTGCCAATGAGCCTAAAGGCCCATCTACTACCAGTCTTTGAATCCTCCTCAAGTCAATATGACCTAATCTTAAGTGCCAAAGATATGTTTGGTTCAAAGAAGAAGGTTCCTTTCTTTTAGTAGTGATAGAAGATGTGTTATTTAATACCCTATGTTGTAGTTGCAGTGCAGGTTGATTAGGAGTGATTATGTATAAATTGTCTTGCAATGTACCAGAACATATAACTAGTTTATTCCTCATAATTGAAACATTATGATCCAAACAAACATTATAACCATCCAAAGCAAGTTTAGAAACCGAAATTAAATTCCTTCTAAACGAAGGTACATAAAGACAATTCTTCAAAACCAAATTCCTATCATCACCAAAAGATAAATTAACATCTCCCACTGCAACTACTGCTACTTTCGTAGCATCTCCCATGAACACATATATCTCGTCATCTCTAAGCATTCTGGATTGCTGGAACCCCTGCATAGAATTACAAACATGATCAGTGGCTCCTGTATCTACACACCAAGTGCTCGTAGATATAGCCGCTATATATGTTTCTGTAACTAGAGAAAGAGACATACCAGTATTGTTTTTCTTCTTAGGAAGAGTACAATCCTGTTTCCAGTGACCCGACTGCTTGCACCTGAAGCACTTGCCCTTGGGCTTTTTCACAGCACCACCTTGAACTCCCACAGCTTTCACAACTTTCTGTGTCTGAGCCTTTTTTTTCTTCTTGGCTTTCGGCTTAGAAGAAGAAGGTTTCTCAGCCACATTGACTTGAACACTCTGCTGAAAAAGTCCTTCAGCTGCCTGAAGTTCTGTCAGAAGTTCCGCAAGACTATACATCCTTTTGTTCATGGTGTAATTCAAGCGGAACTGCTCAAAACTTTTGGGTAAACTCATAAGGATGATATCGATCTGGGTTTCCCCATCAACCTCAGCACCAAGGATCTCCATCTCATTCAGATGTGACATCATCCTGAGAACATGATCCCTTACAAGTGTCCCTTCATCCATCTGAGTGTTCATTAAAGCTTTCATTGCTACTTGCCTTGCAGCCCTATTCTGATCTCCAAAAAGTTCTTTGAGATTAAAGAGCATATCTGAAGCAGTGGCCATAGCCTGATGCTGATGCTGCAAAACACCTGACATTGCTGCCAGAATGTAACATCGCGACATCTCATCAGCCTTAATCCACTTCTTATAATACTCCTTCTCAACTTCAGAAGCATTCTCAGCAGGCTCCTCTGGCTTGGGTTCATTAATGCAAAATTTGTACTCCTCAGCAGTCAACACAATGTCCAAATTACGTTTCCATTCAATATAGTTAGGTCCAGTAAGTTTGTTATCCTTAAGTATGGTAAAAAGTGGATTAAAGCCCATTATATCCTGAGAATCATACATATAACACATAATTAGAGGGTGTTTTAAAAAAAATTGGTTCCTCTAACAATTATTTAAAATTAAAACACCAACACTTAAACACCATAGGTTTCCGGTATGCCACGTTGGGTGACTTATATACCACCTAAATTTATTTAAATGTTACTTCGGTCCTACTACTAAATAATTAGTCACGTTAGGGTGATCTATATTATTTTTCATAGCTAAGTGTATACCATTATTAAATCTTAAATTAATAATAATAATACCAGATGCGCCTTTTGACTATGATAAATTCTTGCTCCTAACAATAAGATACTACTAAAATTACAAATCTAAAAAGTATTCAGACTGACTGGCCAGGCCGGTGGAAGCATTGCCAAGAGGCTAACCACTTTTCTAGACACCAATCTAAATGGCCAGGTAAGCTGCACGCTTTCCTAGACACCAACGCAAGAATACTCAAAGATGTGTTATTTTAGATTCTCTTCCTAGTTGAGCGTGAAAGCTATCAAAAAATAGGGTATCCTTTTATTATTTGAATTCTATGAAACTTAGTACGCCACGTTGGGTGACATATGTACCTTCCAATATTCATAATTAATTTTAGAAATTTGTTCTAGTAATTTCCATAACACTCTATACACCATAAATTACATGCCACGATGGGTGACGTATACATAATTTATATTCGACTTAGTGTTAAATTACATACAAACAATAATGGAGACCATGGGATTTAATACCAAATTAATTTCCTCTCCCACTTAGTATTTTACTATGAGGATTTTATCTAGATGCATCGTCCTATGTTATTTTTTCGCAGTCCACATGTATCATAATAACAATACATATAACACATAACATAGCAGCATACTCATCATGATTAAAGCATAATAAAACAGCCCTATGTCCATGTCGTTCTAGCATGCGAAGGGTTAGTATCACATGGCATAACAAACAAACATGGAACACATAGTAGTAATAATCAAGATCAGCAAACATTATGTAAAACATAATAAAATACATCCACTATTATGGCCCCGAAGAATAATCTTCAAAATCATCCATCGATAAATTTTCGAAAATCTTCAGCCGCCTGTTTGACTGCCTAAACGAGCTCAGAATGGCTTGAAAAATCTGGAGATGGTTTCCATCTCAGCCTGTAGGTCTCGTTCTGCCGTTTCCGAAAAGGTATTATTCGCCCCAATCGGATATCGTATGCAAAATCTGTAGCCAGAACAGCGAAGCAGCCACGAAAACAGCATATAGCAGCGGAAGAACTCTGTTTCTCGCATCTTCGTTGATCAAACAATTACATACGACAAATATAACAGAAAAATCTATTCTTTACATCAGATCATAATCTAAATTGAATACAATTCGAATTACAAGATTACAATCAAAATAGAAATCAAAAATTAAAACTAATCATGATCAACCCTCATGATTTAATTTACAACCACGATAAACCACGTGGGATCCAAAAACATAATTACAACCATGGCCATAATAGTGGATAACAACCTGCATTAAAAAAACAATACAAACCCACCACTATATACATACATAATTACGACATGGACATCATACATTATAACGCAGAACCCTAGAACCTGGCTCTTGATGCCAATTGTTGGGACAATCGAATCATGATGCTGCGTTTTATGATATGAAAACGAACGAGTTTGAACAGAAAATTAACCTTAATCGCTACGGCGCAAGCGATTCAAATCCACGTCTTCTACTGTATTCCCGTATTCACCTTGAGCGAAGTGTGGCCTTCGATCCTCCCAAGGTTGCCTCCCTTCTAGCTTTGAGATCTTGGAACCCTAGTTCTTGGTTGCCTCCTTGAACGGCTGCTCACAAAAACCCTAGTTCTTTCCAACTCATAGCTAGAAGAGAATAAGATGAATATATAGGCTACAGTAGGGATCCTGGATAATTAGGTCGGGCCTTCCAATGACATTCTGGGTCAAGCCCAATGTCATTAAATATTAATTCAATCCACTAAAGAATTAATATTTGCACTACCTCTCCTAATGCCGTAATTTAATTATTTAATTCGGCTCCAATATTATTTGCTTATTAAATTCCCCATGTTTAAGATATCGAATGTCCATTAATTAAATTAATTTCTGATAATTAATTTAATCAATATCTTTTATCCTTGATCATCCACTCAACCTTATAATTATGCAAGAACAAATCTGCCTGCAGGACTAAAGCATAATTATCTTTATGAGCTTTCAAGAGGACATCATCACCCGAATATTTTCGGACACGGTTTCCTTTTATAGTCAATATCCCACTCTGTATGCAATGTCATTGTCCAATACATAATATTGTGATTAACAAAAAATCACATCACATATGAATCAAAACATGTGCATTGCATACAAGTTTCAATCACTGTATCCGGATTAAGAACCTAAGCAATAATAATATTATAGAATCTTAGTTCTTCTTTATTATCAGAATAGAATAACAATTCTAATATTTTAATCCCGTTCAATATACACAAAGCATACAAGTATTATTCAATAATCAAGATAGATTATTTCCAAATAATACTTCAGTCATTCCAGTGGTTTGTTTAACTCCACTTAAACTGTGAACATTTATTATATTATATATAGACACTGACAATCTAATCTTCTGTTATCCCATTTGATACTAGATTATCCACAATATATAATATACAAACAGTGTTAAAATACGCATTCAAGATTCTCAATAAAAAAAAGACAATGTCATATACTTCAAACGAATAGTTCAGTATACTCCCTAACAATCTCCCACTTATACTCAAGCTATTCTTTGAGTATATCAGTGTTATATTACAAGCAATCCACTACCAATTAAATAACTATTACGTGACCATACAGCTGACTCCTATCGCCTCCACATGCTGCTCAAAAGCCTTAGCTGGTAAGCTCTTTGTGAAAGGATCTGCCCGGTTGTCCTTTGATGCTATATCAGTCACAATAATATCTCCTCGCTTAACGAATTATCGTATAAGGTGATACTTACGCTCGATGTGTTTTGCTGCCTTATGGTCTCGCGGTTCCTTTGCATTTGCCACAGCACCAGTGTTATCACAATACACTGTCAAGCTCCTAGGCAAATTAGGTACCACATCTATGTCCAAAAGAAAGTTTCTGAACCATATTGCCTCTTTGGCTGCCTCCGAAGCTGCCACATATTCGGCTTCCATGGTAGAGTCAGCAACGCATTTCTGCTTTACACTCCTCCATATTACAGCTCCACCTCCTAAGGTAAACACATATCCCGAGGTTGATTTCCTCTTATCTCTATCTGCTTGGAAATCTGAATCGGTATATCCTAGAGGTAACAAATCTGAGGCCTTGTAAATTAGCATATACTCCTTAGTCCTTCTCAGGTACTTGAGTATAGCCTTTACTGCACTCCAATGTTCCTGTCCTGGGTTTGACTGATATCTGCTAACCATGCCCACGGCAAAACAAATATCAGGTCTCGTACATAACATTGCATACATTAAGCTTCCGCATGCCGAAGCATAGGGAACCGCTTTCATGCTCTCTATCGCCTCTGGTGTCTTAGGACACTGTTTCTTTGATAGAGCAACTCCATGTTTATAAGGTAGGTTACCCTTCTTGGAGTCCTGCATGTTAAAACGAGCCAATACCTCATCAATATAGGGCTCTTGGGATAAAGCCAACATCCTTTTCTTGCGATCCCTTATAACTTTGATCCCAAGGATGTATGCCGTTTCACCTAAGTCCTTCATTTCGAACTGTTTGAACAACCATGCCTTTACCGCTGATAACATCCCTACATTGTTTCCAATGAGTAAAATATCATCTACGTATAGCACTAGAAAAGTCACTGAACTACCCTCACATTTCTTGTACACACACGACTCGCTTGGACATTGATCAAATCCGTATGACTGGATTACCTGATCAAAGTGAATATTCCAATACCTAGAAGCTTGTTTAAGTCCATAAATGGACTTCTTAAGCTTACATACCAGATGCTCTTGGCCTTCCTTAATGAATCCTTCTGGTTGTTGCATATAGATGATCTCATCATCAAGACTCCCATTTAGGAAAGCTGTCTTGACATCCATTTGCCAAATCTCATAATCGAGATGAGCTGCTATAGATAAAAGAATCCGGATCGACTTTAGCATGACTACTGGCGAAAAGGTTTCCTCATAATCGATCCCTTCTTTCTGAGTATACCCTTTCGCAACAAGTCTTGCTTTCCAAGCTTTTACCTTTTTGTCAGATCCTCTTTTTCTCTTGTAGATCCACTTACATCCAATGGGTTTTACACCTTTGGGTGGTTCCACGAGCTCCCAGACTTGATTTGAATACATAGATTCCATCTCAGATTTCATTGCTTTTTGCCATAGATCTGCATCTTTGTCTTGCAGTGCTTCCTCGTATGTCATGGGATCCTCATCATGTTCCTCAGAGACCAAGTCCGAAGACTCTCCCAATAACATGAATCTGCTGGGTTTACGAATAACCCTCCCACTACGACGAGACACCGGTGTGGTATTAGTGATAGGTTGTGTGTTCTCTTGTGGCTGTTCTACTTGTACTATTGGCACTTGTTCATTATTTGTCTCTCCCACTAGTTCCTCTAAAACGACACTGCTCATGGGTTTATGGTTCATCATATAGTCCTCCTCTAGGAATCTAGCATTGGTACTAACAATGACATCCCGATCCTTAGGACTATAAAATATATATCCTTTCGTTCCCATGGGATAGCCTACAAAAAGCCTTACTTCTGTACGAGATTCTAACTTAGTCACGTTCGTGTTCAAGTCAATGTGGCTGAGAAATCTTCTTCTTCTAAGCCGAAAGCCAAGAAGAAGAAAAAGGCTCAGACACAGAAAGTTGTGAAAGCTGTGGGAGTTCAAGGTGGTGCTGTGAAAAAGCCCAAGGGCAAGTGCTTCAGGTGCAAGCAGTCGGGTCACTGGAAACAGGATTGTCCTCTTCCTAAGAAGAAAAACAATACTGGTATGTCTCTTTCTCTAGTTACAGAAACATATATAGCGGCTATATCTACGAGCACTTGGTGTGTAGATACAGGAGCCACTGATCATGTTTGTAATTCTATGCAGGGGTTCCAGCAATCCAGAATGCTTAGAGATGACGAGATATATGTGTTCATGGGAGATGCTACGAAAGTAGCAGTAGTTGCAGTGGGAGATGTTAATTTATCTTTTGGTGATGATAGGAATTTGGTTTTGAAGAATTGTCTTTATGTACCTTCGTTTAGAAGGAATTTAATTTCGGTTTCTAAACTTGCTTTGGATGGTTATAATGTTTGTTTGGATCATAATGTTTCAATTATGAGGAATAAACTAGTTATATGTTCTGGTACATTGCAAGACAATTCATAATCACTCCTAATCAACCTGCACTGCAACTACAACATAGGGTATTAAATAACACAACTTCTATCACTACTAAAAGAAAGGAACCTTCTTCTTTGAACCAAACATATCTTTGGCACTTAAGATTAGGTCATATTAACTTGAGGAGGATTCAAAGACTGGTAGTAGATGGGCCTTTAGGCTCATTGGCAGTGGAGCCATTTCCAGTCTGTGAATCCTGTTTGGAAGGTAAAATGACCACTAGGCCTTTTAAGGCAAAGGGGAATAGAGCCAAAGAAGTGTTAGAAATGGTTCATACTGATTTATGTGGACCCATGAATATTCAAGCAAGAGGTGGTTATGAATATTTTGTCACTTTTATTGATGATTATTCTAGATATGGATACATTTATTTGTTGCGCCGTAAATCAGAGTGCTTTGACAAGTTCAAGGAGTACAAAATTGAGCTTTCAAGAGGACATCATCACCCGAATATTTTCGGACACGGTTTCCTTTTATAGTCAATATCCCACTCTGTATGCAATGTCATTGTCCAATACATAATATTGTGATTAACAAAAAATCACATCACATATGAATCAAAACATGTGCATTGCATACAAGTTTCAATCACTGTATCCGGATTAAGAACCTAAGCAATAATAATATTATAGAATCTTAGTTCTTCTTTATTATCAGAATAGAAGAACAATTCTAATATTTTAATCCCGTTCAATATACACAAAGCATACAAGTATTATTCAATAATCAAGATAGATTATTTCCAAATAATACTTCAGTCATTCCAGTGGATTGTTTAACTCCACTTAAACTGTGAACATTTATTATATTATATATAGACACTGACAATCTAATCTTCTGTTATCCCATTTGATACTAGATTATCCACAATATATAATATACAAACAGTGTTAAAATACGCATTCAAGATTCTCAATAAAAAAAGACAATGTCATATACTTCAAACGAATAGTTCAGTATACTCCCTAACAATCTCCCACTTATACTCAAGCTATTCTTTGAGTATATCAGTGTTATATTACAAGCAATCCACTACCAATTAAATAACTATTATATGACCATACATCTGACTCCTATCGCCTCCACATGCTGCTCAAAAGCCTTATCTGGTAAGCTCTTTGTGAAAGGATCTGCCCGGTTGTCCTTTGATGCTATATCAGTCACAATAATATCTCCTCGCTTAACGATTTGTCGTATAAGGTGATACTTACGCTCGATGTGTTTTGCTGCCTTATGGTCTCGCGGTTCCTTTGCATTTGCCACAGCACCAGTGTTATCACAATACACTGTCAAGCTCCTAGGCAAATTAGGTACCACATCTATGTCCAAAAGAAAGTTTCTGAACCATATTGCCTCTTTGGCTGCCTCCGAAGCTGCCACATATTCGGCTTCCATGGTAGAGTCAGCAACGCATTTCTGCTTTACACTCCTCCATATTACAGCTCCACCTCCTAAGGTAAACACATATCCCGAGGTTGATTTCCTCTTATCTCTATCTGCTTAGAAATCTGAATCGGTATATCCTAGAGGTAACAAATCTGAGGCCTTGTAAATTAGCATATACTCCTCAGTCCTTCTCAGGTACTTGAATATAGCCTTTACTGCACTCCAATGTTCCTGTCCTGGGTTTGACTGATATCTGCTAACCATGCCCACGGCAAAACAAATATCAGGTCTCGTACATAACATTGCATACATTAAGCTTCCGCATGCCGAAGCATAGGGAACCGCTTTCATGCTCTCTATCGCCTCTGGTGTCTTAGGACACTGTTTCTTTGATAGAGAAACTCCATGTTTATAAGGTAGGTTACCCTTCTTGGAGTCCTGCATGTTAAAACGAGCCAATACCTCATCAATATAGGGCTCTTGGGATAAAGCCAACATCCTTTTCTTGCGATCCCTTATAACTTTGATCCCAAGGATGTATGCCGCTTCATCTAAGTCCTTCATTTCGAACTATTTGAACAACCATGCCTTTACCGCTGATAACATCCCTACATTGTTTCCAATGAGTAAAATATCATCTACGTATAGCACTAGAAAAGTCACTGAACTACCCTCACATTTCTTGTACACACACGACTCGCTTGGACATTGATCAAATCCGTATGTCTGGATTACCTGATCAAAGCGAATATTCCAATACCTAGAAGCTTGTTTAAGTCCATAAATGGACTTCTTAAGCTTACATACCAGATGCTCCTGGCCATTTAGATTGGTGTCTAGAAAAGTGGTTAGCCTCTTGGCAATGCTTCCACCGGCCTGGCCAGTCAGTCTGGATACTCTTTAGATTTGTAATTTTAGTAGTATCTTATTGTTAGGAGCAAGAATTTATCATAGTCAAAAGGCGCATCTGATATTATTATTATTAATTTAAGATTTAATAATGGTATATACTTAGCTATGAAAAATAATATAGATCACCCTAACGTGACTAATTATTTAGTAGTAGGACCGAAGTAACATTTAAATAAATTTAGGTGGTATATAAGTCACCCAATGTGGCATACCGGAAATCTATGGTGTTTAAGTGTTGGTGTTTTAATTTTAAATAATTGTTAGAGGAACCAATTTTTTTAAACACCCTCTAATTATGTGTTATATGTATGATTCTCAGGATATAATGGGCTTTAATCCACTTTTTACCATACTTAAGGATAACAAACTTACTGGACCTAACTATATTGAATGGAAACGTAATTTGGACATTGTGTTGCCTCCTTGAACGGCTGCTCACAAAAACCCTAGTATTTTTTAACTCATAGCTAGAAGAGAATAAGATGAATATATAGGCTACAGTAGGGATCCTGGATAATTAGGTCGGGCCTTCCAATGACATTCTGGGTCAAACCCAATGTCATTAAATATTAATTCAATCCACTAAAGAATTAATATTTGCACTACCTCTCCTAATGCCGTAATTTAATTATTTAATTCGGCTCCAATATTATTTGCTTATTAAATTCCCCATGTTTAAGATATCGAATGTCCATTAATTAAATTAATTTCTGATAATTAATTTAATCAATATCTTTTATCCTTGATCATCCACTCAACCTTATAATTATGCAAGAACAAATCTGCCTGCAGGACTAAAGCATAATTATCTTTATGAGCTTTCAAGAGGACATCATCACCCGAATATTTTCGGACACGGTTTCCTTTTATAGTCAATATCCCACTCTGTATGCAATGTCATTGTCCAAAACATAATATTGTGATTAACAAAAAATCACATCACATATGAATCAAAATATGTGCATTGCATACAAGTGTCAATCACTGTATCCGGATTAAGAACCTAAGCAATAATAATATTATAGAATCTTAGTTCTTCTTTATTATCAGAATAGAAGAACAATTCTAATATTTTAATCCCGTTCAATATACACAAAGCATACAAGTATTATTCAATAATCAAGATAGATTATTTCCAAATAATACTTCAGTCATTCCAGTGGATTGTTTAACTCCACTTAAACTGTGAACATTTATTATATTATATATAGACACTGACAATCTAATCTTCTGTTATCCCATTTGATACTAGATTTTCCACAATATATAATATACAAACAGTGTTAAAATACGCATTCAAGATTCTCAATAAAAAAAGACAATGTCATATACTTCAAACGAATAGTTCAGTATACTCCCTAACAATCTCCCACTTATACTCAAGCTATTCTTTGAGTATATCAGTGTTATATTACAAGCAATCCACTACCAATTAAATAACTATTATGTGACCATACATCTGACTCCTATCGCCTCCACATGCTGTTCAAAAGCCTTAGCTGGTAAGCTCTTTGTGAAAGGATCTTCCCGGTTGTCCTTTGATACTATATCAGTCACAATAATATCTCCTCGCTTAACGAATTGTCGTATAAGGTGATACTTACGCTCGATGTGTTTTGCTGCCTTATGGTCTCGCGGTTCCTTTGCATTTGCCACAGCACCAGTGTTATCACAATACACTGTCAAGCTCCTAGGCAAATTAGGTACCACATCTATGTCCAAAAGAAAGTTTCTGAACCATATTGCCTCTTTGGCTGCCTCCGAAGCTGCCACATATTCGGCTTCCATGGTAGAGTCAGCAACGCATTTCTGCTTTACACTCCTCCATATTACAGCTCCACCTCCTAAGGTAAACACATATCCCGAGGTTGATTTCCTCTTATCTCTATCTGCTTGGAAATCTGAATCGGTATATCCTAGAGGTAACAAATCTAAGGCCTTGTAAATTAGCATATACTCCTTAGTCCTTCTCAGGTACTTGAGTATAGCCTTTACTGCACTCCAATGTTCCTGTCCTGGGTTTGACTGATATCTGCTAACCATGCCCATGGCAAAACAAATATCAGGTCTCGTACATAACATTGCATACATTAAGCTTCCGCATGCCGAAGCATAGGGAACCGCTTTCATGCTCTCTATCGCTTCTGGTGTCTTAGGACACTGTTTCTTTGATAGAGCAACTCCATGTTTATAAGGTAGGTTACCCTTCTTGGAGTCCTGCATGTTAAAACGAGCCAATACCTCATCAATATAGGGCTCTTGGGATAAAGCCAACATCCTTTTCTTGCGATCCCTTATAACTTTGATCCCAAGGATGTATGCCGCTTCACCTAAGTCCTTCATTTCGAACTGTTTGAACAACCATGCATTTACCGCTGATAACATCCCTACATTGTTTCCAATGAGTAAAATATCATCTACGTATAGCACTAGAAAAGTCACTGAACTACCCTCACATTTCTTGTACACACACGACTCGCTTGGACATTGATCAAATCCGTATGACTGGATTACCTGATCAAAGTGAATATTCCAATACCTAGAAGCTTGTTTAAGTCCATAAATGGACTTCTTAAGCTTACATACCAGATGCTCTTGGCCTTCCTTAATGAATCCTTCTGGTTGTTGCATATAGATGATCTCATCATCAAGACTCCCATTTAGGAAAGCTGTCTTGACATCCATTTGCCAAATCTCATAATCGAGATGAGCTGCTATAGATAAAAGAATCCGGATCGACTTTAGCATGACTACTGGCGAAAAGGTTTCCTCATAATCGATCCCTTCTTTCTGAGTATACCCTTTCGCAACAAGTCTTGCTTTCCAAGCTTTTACCTTTTTGTCAGATCCTCTTTTTCTCTTGTAGATCCACTTACATCCAATGGGTTTTACACCTTTGGGTGGTTCCACGAGCTCCCAGACTTGATTTGAATACATAGATTCCATCTCAGATTTCATTGCTTTTTGCCATAGATCTGCATCTTTGTCTTGCAGTGCTTCCTCGTATGTCATGGGATCCTCATCATGTTCCTCAGAGACCAAGTCCGAAGACTCTCCCAATAACATGAATCTGCTGGGTTTACGAATAACCCTCCCACTACGACGAGACACCGGTGTGGTATTAGTGATAGGTTGTGTGTTCTCTTGTGGCTGTTCTACTTGTACTATTGGCACTTGTTCATTATTTGTCTCTCCCACTAGTTCCTCTAAAACGACACTGCTCATGGGTTTATGGTTCATCATATAGTCCTCCTCTAGGAATCTAGCATTGGTACTAACAATGACATCCCGATCCTTAGGACTATAAATAAATATCCTTTCGTTCCCATGGGATAGCCTACAAAAAGCCTTACTTCTGTACGAGATTCTAACTTAGTCACGTTCTTGTTCAACACATGTGCTGGACAACCCCATATCCGAATATGTCTTAGACTAGGTTTTGAACCAGTCCACAATTCTTTTGGAGTCTTAGGAACTGACTTAGAAGAAACTAAATTCAAAAGATAAGCTGCTGTTTCTAAAGCATGTCCCCAAAACGACTTGGGTAATTCTGAATAACTCATCATCGATCTAACACTCTCCAAAAGAGTACGATTCCTTCTCTCCGCTACACCATTCTGTTGGGGTGTTCCAGGTGCAGTCAACTGAGACATGATCCCATTCTTTGATAAGTAATCCCTAAATTCTCCAAGCAAGTATTCGCCACCACGATCTGATCGTAGTGACTTGATACATTTTCCATGTCGCTTCTCCGTTACAGTTTTGTACTCCTTGAACTTGTCAAAGCACTCTGATTTACGGCGCAACAAATAAATGTATCCATATCTAGAATAATCATCAATAAAAGTGACAAAATATTCATAACCACCTCTTGCTTGAATATTCATGGGTCCACATAAATCAGTATGAACCAATTCTAACACTTCTTTGGCTCTATTCCCCTTTGTCTTAAAAGGCCTAGTGGTCATTTTACCTTCCAAACAGGATTCACAGACTGGAAATGGCTCCACTGCCAATGAGCCTAAAGGCCCATCTACTACCAGTCTTTGAATCCTCCTCAAGTCAATATGACCTAATCTTAAGTGCCAAAGATATGTTTGGTTCAAAGAAGAAGGTTCCTTTCTTTTAGTAGTGATAGAAGATGTGTTATTTAATACCCTATGTTGTAGTTGCAGTGCAGGTTGATTAGGAGTGATTATGTATAAATTGTCTTGCAATGTACCAGAACATATAACTAGTTTATTCCTCATAATTGAAACATTATGATCCAAACAAACATTATAACCATCCAAAGCAAGTTTAGAAACCGAAATTAAATTCCTTCTAAACGAAGGTACATAAAGACAATTCTTCAAAACCAAATTCCTATCATCACCAAAAGATAAATTAACATCTCTCACTGCAACTACTGCTACTTTCGTAGCATCTCCCATGAACACATATATCTCGCCATCTCTAAGCATTCTGGATTGCTGGAACCCCTGCATAGAATTACAAACATGATCAGTGGCTCCTGTATCTACACACCAAGTGCTCGTAGATATAGCCGCTATATATGTTTCTGTAACTAGAGAAAGAGACATACCAGTATTGTTTTTCTTCTTAGGAAGAGGACAATCCTGTTTCCAGTGACTCGACTGCTTGCATCTGAAGCACTTGCCCTTGGGCTTTTTCACAGCACCACCTTGAACTCCCACAGCTTTCACAACTTTCTGTGTCTGAGCCTTTTTCTTCTTCTTGGCTTTCGGCTTAGAAGAAGAAGGTTTCTCAGCCACATTGACTTGAACACTCTGCTGAAAAAGTCCTTCAGCTGCCTGAAGTTCTGTCAGAAGTTCCGCAAGACTATACATCCTTTTGTTCATGGTGTAATTCAAGCGGAACTGCTCAAAACTTTTGGGTAAACTCATAAGGATGATATCGATCTGGGTTTCCCCATCAACCTCAGCACCAAGGATATCCATCTCATTCAGATGTGACATCATCCTGAGAACATGATCCCTTACAGGTGTCCCTTCAGCCATCTGAGTGTTCATTAAAGCTTTCATTGCTACTTGCCTTGCAGCCCTATTCTGATCTCCAAAAAGTTCTTTGAGATTAAAGAGCATATCTGAAGCAGTGGCCATAGCCTGATGCTGATGCTGCAAAACACCTGACATTGCTGCCAGAATGTAACATCGCGACATCTCATCAGCCTTAATCCACTTCTTATAATACTCCTTCCCAACTTCAGAAGCATTCTCAGCAGGCTCCTCTGGCTTGGGTTCATTAATGCAAAATTTGTACTCCTCAGCAGTCAACACAATGTCCAAATTACGTTTCCATTCAATATAGTTAGGTCCAGTAAGTTTGTTATCCTTAAGTATGGTAAAAAGTGGATTAAAGCCCATTATATCCTGAGAATCATACATATAACACATAATTAGAGGGTGTTTAAAAAAATTAGTTCCTCTAACAATTATTTAAAATTAAAACACCAACACTTAAACACCATAGGTTTCCGGTATGCCACGTTGGGTGACTTATATACCACCTAAATTTATTTAAATGTTACTTCGGTCCTACTACTAAATAATTAGTCACGTTAGGGTGATCTATATTATTTTTCATAGCTAAGTGTATACCATTATTAAATCTTAAATTAATAATAATAATACCAGATGCGCCTTTTGACTATGATAAATTCTTGCTCCTAACAATAAGATACTACTAAAATTACAAATATAAAGAGTATTCAGACTGACTGGCCAGGCCGGTGGAAGCATTGCCAAGAGGCTAACCACTTTTCTAGACACCAATCTAAATGGCCAGGTAAGCTGCACGCTTTCCTAGACACCAACGCAAGAATACTCAAAGATGTGTTATTTTAGATTCTCTTCCTAGTTGAGCGTGAAAGCTATCAAAAAATAGGGTATCCTTTTATTATTTGAATTCTATGAAACTTAGTACGCCACGTTGGGTGACATATGTACCTTCCAATATTCATAATTAATTTTAGAAGTTTGTTCTAGTAATTTCCATAACACTCTAGACACCATAAATTAAATGCCACGATGGGTGATGTATACATAATTTATATTCGACTTAGTGTTAAATTACATACAAACAATAATGGAGACCATGGGATTTAATACCAAATTAATTCCCTCTCCCACTTAGTATTTTACTATGAGGATTTTATCTAGATGCATCGTGCTATGTTATTTTTTCGCAGTCCACATGTATCATAATAACAATACATATAACACATAACATAGAAGCATACTCATCATGATTAAAGCATAATAAAACAGCCCTATGTCCATGTCGTTCTAGCATGCGAAGGGTTAGTATCACATGGCATAACAAACAAACATGGAACACATAGTAGTAATAATCAAGATCAGCAAACATTATGTAAAACATAATAAAATACATCCACTATTATGGCCCCGAAGAATAATCTTCAAAATCATCCATCGATAAATTTTCGAAAATCTTCAGCCGCCTGTTTGACTGCCTAAACGAGTTCAGAATGGCTTGAAAAATCTGGAGATGGCTTCCATCTCAGCCTGTAGGTCTCGTTCTGCCGTTTCCGAAAATGTATTATTCGCCCCAATCGGATATCGTATGCAAAATCTGTAGCCAGAACAGCGAAGCAGCCACGAAAACAGCATATAGCAGCGGAAGAACTCTGTTTCTCGCATCTTCGTTGATCAAACAATTACATACGACAAATACAACAGAAAAATCTATTCTATTACATCAGATCATAATCTAAATTGAATACAATTTGAATTACAAGATTACAATCAAAATAGAAATCAAAAATTAAAACTAATCATGATCAACCCTCATGATTTAATTTACAACCACGATAAACCACGTGGGATCCAAAAACATAATTACAACCATGGCCATAATAGTGGATAACAACCTGCATCAAAAAAACAATTCAAACCCACCACTATATACATACATAATTACGACATGGACATCATATCATATAACGCAGAACCCTAGAACCTGGCTCTTGATGCCAATTGTTGGGACAATCGAATCATGATACTGCGTTTTATGATATGAAAACGAACGAGTTTGAATATCATAAAACGCAGCATCATGATTCGATTGTCCAAACAATTGGCATCAAGAGCCAGGTTCTAGGGTTCTGCGTTATATGATATGATGTCCATGTCGTAATTATGTATGTATATAGTGGTGGGTTTGTATTGTTTTTTTGATGCAGGTTGTTATCCACTATTATGGCCATGGTTGTAATTATGTCCAATATTATTTGCTTATTAAATTCCCCATGTTTAAGATATCGAATGTCCATTAATTAAATTAATTTCTGATAATTAATTTAATCAATATCTTTTATCCTTGATCATCCACTCAACCTTATAATTATGCAAGAACAAATCTGCCTGCAGGACTAAAGCATAATTATCTTTATGAGCTTTCAAGAGGACATCATCACCCGAATATTTTCGGACACGGTTTCCTTTTATAGTCAATATCCCACTCTGTATGCAATGTCATTGTCCAAAACATAATATTGTGATTAACAAAAAATCACATCACATATGAATCAAAACATGTGCATTGCATACAAGTGTCAATCACTGTATCCGGATTAAGAACCTAAGCAATAATAATATTATAGAATCTTAGTTCTTCTTTATTATCAGAATAGAAGAACAATTCTAATATTTTAATCCCGTTCAATATACACAAAGCATACAAGTATTATTCAATAATCAAGATAGATTATTTCCAAATAATACTTCAGTCATTCCAGTGGTTTGTTTAACTCCACTTAAACTGTGAACATTTATTATATTATATATAGACACTGACAATCTAATCTTCTGTTATCCCATTTGATACTAGATTATCCACAATATATAATATACAAACAGTGTTAAAATACGCATTCAAGATTCTCAATAAAAAAAGACAATGTCATATACTTCAAACGAATAGTTCAGTATACTCCCTAACAATAGGTTCTAAAGGCACGCACCAGTTGTAAGACAGCCTCCTGAGATGTTAACGTCCATCAACTCCCTCATCCCCTTTGCAATGTGGGGGATGGACATCCTTGGGCCATTTCCAATGGCTAGTGGACAAAGAAAGTTTCTAATCGTCGCGGTTGATTATTTCACCAAGTGGATTGAGGCTAAACCACTGGCCATGATAACCACCATGTAAGTAGCCCAATTCTTCTGGAAAAATATCATATGCAGGTACGGAATACCATGAATCCTGGTCACGGACAATGGAACACAATTCAATAATGAAGAATTCAAAGAATATTGCAATGATAATGATATAAATCTATGCTTTATTTCTGTGGCACATCCCCAAGCAAATGGGCAAGCTGAGGTAGCCAATTGCATCATCCTTGACGGACTCAAGAAAAGAATTGAGCGTTCAGCTAACACATGGGTGGATGAGCTTTCGCCAATACTCTGGGCATATAGAACCGCTCATAAAGTGACAGCGAATGTAACCCCATTTTTCTTGCTTATGAAGTAGAGGTTGTATTTGTCGAAACCTCCCATGGGTCACCAAGGGTGGAAGCTTTGGAAGCCAACGCAAGTGGGGAAGACATGAAACTTTCTCTCGACTTGATCAACGAAGTCAGCGATGAGGCTAATGCCCAGATCATTGATTATCATAAACGAGCTTTATCCTACCCAACCTTAGAATTAAGAAGAGGTTCTCTTAACAGAGGGACTTAGTCCTTAGGAAAATTGAAGATTTAAGAGTTGGCAAAAAAAGGCAAGTTAGCCCAAAACAAAGAAGGCACGTATCATGTTAAAAATGCCCC
The DNA here is from genome assembly GCA_028671895.1 of Oenanthe sinensis. Classification (NCBI taxonomy): domain Eukaryota; kingdom Viridiplantae; phylum Streptophyta; class Magnoliopsida; order Apiales; family Apiaceae; genus Oenanthe; species Oenanthe sinensis. The sequence continues at coordinate 29,686,777 of CM053806.1, forward strand.
ACGAAGAAGTAACTTACCTATGTAAGGGATGAGTCCCCTCTTCAACTCGTAAGTACCATGCACCGAATGTAAAAGCACGAAAAATGCATGAATATTACAAGTGCCAAGTACCGAGTCAAACAAATAAGAAAGAAACGCGATAAACCTCGTACGACCGACATACATAATAAAAGACACAACCATGAGAAGCTTCAACATGCAGAATTCCCATAGAAAACTACTCTTAAGTGGAGGAAGTAAGGGGATGATTGCACCACAATTTAGGTTCTCTAATGACCTAGCCTCGTGAAAGGCCGTCTGAAAGTGAACATCATCCTAAGACATGATCTAAAAGGCAAAAGCCGTTAGCATGAAAAATGCTCGAATATATGCAAGTGTTGAAGCACGAGAAATATTTAGATATGCACTAAGAGAAGAAGCACGAAAAATGCAAAGGAAGCAAGACTCACAAACATGATGATTTAATAGCCTAGGGGTTCACTCTCCTCCATGGGATACGCTTAAACACAAAAAGTTATGCCCACTAAGGCTCGGAAAGGACGTTGGTCCTCCACAACGATTTGAGTCGATCACGGCTTGTGAGATCAAGAGCTCGAAATAACTCCATACAAGGAGCGAAATGGCGTCTCTAAATATCATATTCCTACATGGGCGTTGACCCAACTGTCGACCCAACAAAAATCCATGAAGGGACAATCGACCAAGGATAAGGCTCGACTAGAGCAACAAATTAGCCCAAGAAATGGCTTAAAATTGACTAGGAACCCTCGTCGACTAGAAGCCAAGAAATGGCCTAAAATTGACTAAGAACTCTCATCGACCAGGAACCAAGAAATGACTTAAAATTGACTAGGAACCCTCATCGACCAGGAGCCAAGAAATGGTTTAAAATCAACTAGAACACTCGTCGACTAGAAGCCAAGAAATGACCTAGTCATGCCTCAAAAGACCAGGAATCCTCCAAGACTAGGATTCCTAGTCAAGGCTCAAAAGACCAGGAATCCTCCAAGACCAGGATTCCTAGTCAAGCCTCAAAAGACCAGGATCCCATGTCAAGCTAAAAACGACCAAGAATCCTCCAAGATCAGGATTCCTTGTCAAGTCTCAAAAGACCAGGAATCCTCCAAGACCAGGAATCCTAGTAGAAAATGCCAACAAATTATTAAAAAATGATTTAAATGGCAAGAAATTATGAAAATTCTCTAAAAATAGAGGAAAATTCCTAGAAAATAAGGAAAAATACCTGGAGGTACAAAGAAATTATGAAAAATTCTATATAAATAGAGAAAAATTCCTAGAAAATAAGAAAAAATATTTGTGGGTATAAATAAATTTGGGAAAATTCTCTATAAACAGAGGATAATTCCTAAAAATTTAGGAAAAATACATGTGCGTACAAATAAATTTGGGAAAATTCTCTATAAACATAAAATAATTCTTAAAAATTTAGAAAAAATACTTGTAGGTACAAATAAATTTGGGAAATTCTGTAAAAATTTAGAAAAAAATACCCGTGGGTACAAATAAATTTGGGAAAATTCTCTATAAATAGAGGATAATTCTTATAAATTTAGAAAAAATACTCGTTGGTACAAATAAATTTGGGAAAATTCTCTATATAAATAGAGGATAAATCCTAAAAATTTAGGAAAAATACCTATAGGTACAAATAAATTTGGAAAAATTCTCTATAAACGGAGAATAATTCCCAAAAATTTAGGAAAAATACTTGTGAGTACAAATAAATTTTGGAAAATCTCTATAAATAGAGGATAATTCTTAAAAATTTAGAAAAATACCTGTGGGTACAAATAAATTTGGGAAAATTCTCTATAAATAGAGGATAATTCTTATACATTTAGAAAAAATACTTGTGGTTACAAATAAATTTGTGAAAATTCTCTATAAATAGAGGATAGTTCCTAAAAATTTAGGAAAAATACATGTGCGTATAAATAAATTTGGGAAATTTCTCTATAAATAAAGAAAAATTCCTAGAAAATAAGGAAAATATCCTAAAGGATAAGATGGATTTCAGTAAAATACTTAGGTTAGTTCATAGAGGATAAGATGGATTTCAACGAGATTCAAGAAGCTATAAAAGCGAACTTCAACGATAAATATCCTAAATGATAAGATGGATTTCAGCAAGACATTAGCCGTAAAGGCTAACTTCAATGATAAAGTCTGTGGACCTTAACTTCTACAAAGTATTGCACACTTTACAGAAGTTGGTGGGCAAATGATATGGGCTAAAAATAAACCCTAAAGACATAATTAATATGGCATTAATTAGACATAGTTTGCCCCAAAAGGGAGGCCCATTTAATGAGGTCCGAAACCCTAATGATTAAATAAATTCGTAATTAATTAATTAGCTAAATATACGACTAATTAATTATGTCCAACTACAAGGAAACTACTCCAAGGAGTAGCCCCCAAGACACCTCGAGCAACAACGAAACACATTCCTACATGGAAATTACTTCTATCACAAGAAGGATCTGGAATTCTTCAAGGAGGTTCTTTGTCCGCCAAGGCTCCTAACCCTATTATGATTCTAAGACTATCAACGTCTATATAAAGGGTCTAACCCCTCATTCTTAGAATTACGTCTTGGCTTCATCCTCGAAGGACATATAAGCCACTACGTCCTTGGTATGCCCTTACCGCCACAACCCCGAGGGCATCACCAAGAATTACGTCTGGCTTTATTCTCATATACATTGAGATACGTAGGTATCTTGTGAGTTACGTAGGTATACGTAAGTTACGAAACACAAGCGCAACCATTAAAGCTCGATAAACTCTCACACACATCGCAATTAATACACCCTAGTTTTTAATCCATAACAATATCCATATCGATGATAATAAATTATAAGATATTTAAAATAAGAGTAAATTAAATTTAAGACTCCTTCAAACGCTTATACCACAAATTATTAGTTAATTTAAAATCTCAAATATTATTTGTTCACTTACAATTTTAAAATTTAAAAAACATTTTATATTAGTTCCGTTTAGCTTATTTTACATTCTAAAAATAAATATTTATTTTTAATGCATATATATAATTTTTTTTTAAATTACATATTAATTTGCCTCACATATCCATTATTTATTTTTAATGTAATTTTATATTTTGGATAAATTTTAAAAACAATTTTTATTAAATTATTAATACTAATTTTAATAATCAATTAATATTTAAATTAAATATTAAATTATTCCAACCATTATAATTAATATGAATTTAAAATAAATAACATTTATTTTAAAATTTAAAAAAGATGAATAATTTGTGGCGGAGGAGTATCAAATTTATATGCATATTAATGTAAATAAATAAGCTCTGCGCCTAACATGCGAGCCACTCGTTAATAGTATTAATTGTGCTACATTATACATACACATATACATGCCCAACAATAATGCAATGCTCTCGTAGATTCCGGGGGTTGTGTATTTTAATCATAGAGCAGTAACTCCATCTTGCTCTCCCTTACATTTAATATTTTATTTATCAAACCAAACCAAACTTACCGGTATACATTTAATATTTTATTTCCTTCTTCTAAATTATTTGTTGGTGATTTTTAGGATATTTTAAAATATATTATTAATTAGTTTTAAAAATTTTACTTTAAAAAGAAAATTTTAAAATAATTTACTTAAATATACGTTTAATATATTATTAGATTATGTCCCGTGCGATGCACAGATGAAATTTTTTAGTTTTTTAATATTTTTATTTTAATATTTGTTTTATGATTTAAATTTATTTTTATTTGTATAATAATAATTTAAACTTTATTTAATATTATATATATATTTTTATATAATTTATTTATATTTATATTTTAATAAGATAATATTTGTCTATTTTGTATAGAGATGTATTTTAGTTAGGATATTAATGTGAAATATTTTAGATTAGAGATTAATATGAGATGTATTTTACTTAGGAGATTAATATTTTATATTTTATTAAAATCGAATTTTTATATAATTTATTTATATTTATATTTTAATAAGATAATGTTTGTGTATTTTGTATAAAAACGTATTTTAGTTAGGAAATTAATGTAAGATATTTTAATTTAGAGATTAATATAAAATGTATTTTACTTAGGAGATTAATATTTCAGATTTTATTAAAATTAAATGATTATGATTATTTTTATGATTGAGTTAAAATTGAACGATTAGAATCTTTTTTATATTGAGCCGAGTGTTTTAAAAAAAAATTATCCACTTTATTTATTATAATATAGTATAGATTAATATACTTAAATTGTCAAAGTTGAAGTTACCAAGAAATTTAGAAATTAGGGAGTATTAATTTACTTGAAGAAATGCAAACTGAAACCCCTTTGCTTCCACATTTCCCATTCTTTTCTGCCATTTCTTGCAACTCCTCAAAACAGATTGTATTGAAATGTGAAGAAGATCCACCCAACTAACTTGAATGGTACCAGATTGATTTTACATACACAACTAAGTAAGCACTTGTTTAACAGACCAACCCTCACTGTGATATGTTATATGTGCAATGTATTTTACAACTTGCTATGCTTGTTTTTTAGTTTTTGATTTGTTAGTCTTCATTTTACTATTTCCTTGTATTTGTCTTCAACTTGCAATGTATTTGTGTGTGTATTACTTAGCATTTTTATGGTTTTTTAGTAAATGCTTTTGATGGGTGGTTAGATTTAATGGATTATTTAACTTTTTCAAATGTGGTCAGGTCCCCATAAAGTTGTAAAGTTTATATCTTTTAACCCAGTAAACACAAAATAGATATATTGAGGGAGTCTGTATATATGGTAGTAGTAATATATTAGTTTCTTTGGATTATATGTATAGTTTTTGCCTTTTGCCAATTTAATTGAGTTATGCATTTTGTAATCTTTGCTTAAATCAATTTGAATTGTTTTCCGGCAATGTATAATGACTTGGGTCAGAACATTTTATTATGATTCTCTATGTGCATTGAATTAGTATTGGGTTTGGAGGGTTTTAAGGAATAACTATTTTTTCTGCTGCTTACTTTTTCATGGTTTCCATGTCTAGACTTGGGGCTACCTCACATACTGTATATCTTTTTAGATACATTGTTGGCTGATTGAGATACGAGTATAGAGGAGTATTAGGTGTTTGTGAAGTCATGGTTATTGGAATGAAGACACCAAACAGGAGAGGCCCCTCAGTTCAGCTCGAGTATCAAATTCATCTTCAGGAGATCAGGCCTTGGCCACCTTCTCAGTCGCTCAAGTCTCTTCGTTCTGCTGTTATTCAATGGGAACACAATGATAAGTATTCCGGCTCTACTAGCCCTGTTGTCCCGATTGTCGGATCTAATGTGGGTGATGGAAAAATCCAATTCAATCATACATTTAGATTACCTGTGACACTTTCTAGGGATGGAGATACTTTTCATAAGAACTATTTGGAGTTAAATTTGTTTGAACCACGGAGGGATAAGACGGTGAAAGGTCAATTGTTGGCAACTGCCATTATAGACTTTGCAGAGTATGTCTTGGTAAAAGAGACTATAAGTATTACTGCTCCTATGAATTGCAAGAGGGTTTTGAGTAATAAAGCACCACCGGTACTCTTCCTTAAGATTCAGCGGGTTCAGAGGAATCGTGCCACATCCTTAACTAGGGATGGACAGTTGAGAAATGAATCCCTGGACAGGAATATACATGGATCTGTTTCTGCATTGATGAATGAAGAAAATGCAGAAGAAGCCGAGATTACCTCTACTGATGATGATGTTTCATCTCACTCATCCACAATTGTTCCTTCTTCAGCTGTTCTGTCACAAGGGGCTCCATCACCTGAAGAGAAAGAGGTAAAATTTCTAAGCTTTTATTGCTTGGTTTTTGAGTTTACAACATCTCATTTTAGTGCAATTTTTCATTTTCATCCTACCTTTTAAATCAGTTGTAGCACTTCACAACCAACTTTTTGGGGTCAAAAGCTGTAGTTTGGTTGTGGTGGTGGATGCAAAGCTTGCCCCATTAGTACTTGGCCTGGTCGGTGTGACTTATTACTATATTAGTCACCTTTAAATGTACTTTTTCAATGATATACATAATAAACATTTGATAACCAATTTCAGAATATTTCGAAGACAATAAAGGAGGCCACTAGAGATCATAAGGATCGCCATGTTTTAGCTTCAAAGGACAGGATTCGAGAAACAACTATTAAACCAGTGAACGAGCTGCATGACAGTATGAAGGATAATAAATCTTTCTCATCATCAACGGACTTGTCTTCCGATTCAGAGAGTCAAGAAAATATGCACTCTACAATATCCAACTCTCATGAACCAAGCTTTTTGCTGATTGAGAAAACAATTGGCACACGTAGTGTTCAGTCTTCAACCTCATCTATTGCGTATGAAGGAAGTTATGAGGAGTTGGCCATATATAGTAGCACAAATGAGAAAGACAATTTAGTTGAGCACATTCAAGAAAACACAGCAATCGTTGCAGATTTGAATAATATTCAAAATGGCTTTGATGTGGATAGCAACTGTAAGAACCAGCAAGAAAGTGGGCCCGAAAGGCAAATCATGGATGAGAACTTGCAGCATCCTATAGTTGATGAACAATTAATTAGATCTCCACCAGATGATACCAGAATGCAATCCGTATCAGAAAGTGATGCCCATTCTGACAGCAGGGAAAATATAGGATCAAATATTGATGTAGTAAGCCTTGTAAAGTCTGTCAGGTCACCTACCGACTTAAGAAGAAGCAATGGTGTCGCCAAGAGTTCCCCGTTTGTCGGAAAAGGGAAGGATGTTGGTATTCTCAAATATTCTCAGATAAGTGCACAAACTATTACCTATAGTGAAAGAGAAGATGCTAAGGTTCATACAAAAGACAGCAAGCTACAGCAATTGCAACGCAGAATAAATATGCTTGAAGAGGAATTGACAGAAGCCGCGGCTATTGAAGTCAGTCTTTATTCTGTGATTGCAGAACATGGAAGTTCTATCAATAAGGTCCATGCTCCAGCTAGGCGACTTTCTAGGTTATATCTTCATGCCTGCAAGGACAAATCTAGCTCAAGAAGAGAAAGTGCTGCTAGAAATGTAATATCTGGACTAGTTTTGGTTGCGAAAGCATGCGGAAATGATGTTCCAAGGTACATGCTTCAAATCGTCTTCTTTAATGTCCATATTTTTTTTTTACTGTTACTTGTTTTCTCCTAGTTTATAACTTTCTTACGTCGGTTTTCCAAACCCAAATAAGGTTTTTGGTTACCAAATTGTAATATTGTCTTCTTGCAGCCTCTAAAAAACCTTTTACATTGAATTCATATATGACATGAACAGTTTGTCTGTTCGACAATTGCAACCTAATAACTCTAGGGTGCACCTTATGCTAGTAACTTGTAGATAAAGGGTCTTTTCACCTTCATACATCTGAGTCCGTTTTGAATATGTACACAATTTCTTGTGCCTGATTATACTAAAAAAATTTAATGCTGCAACACAGGTTGACTTTCTGGTTGTCAAATTCTGTTGTACTAAGAGCAATACTGAGTCAAGCTTTTGATATTGAGGGAGTGTCAGTTTCTGGTGGACATTCGTGTGAGGCAACTACTTCTCAGAAAGGGAAAAATGAGAAACTTTTGGCTTTAAAGTGGAGAGATACATATTCAAGTTTTAGCAAACAGACTAATGGTGGTATACATCAATCTGTTGACAAGTGGGAGGACTTTAACACCTTTACCTCTGCCTTGGAAAGTATTGAAACCTGGATATTCTCTCGAATCATAGAATCAATTTGGTGGCAGGTAGCTAATCTATCTACTTTTTGGCTTGATAATTTTCATTTCCTTGGAAAAGATGTCCCTGTAACAGTTACCTTAACTTGAGTTCAATGTGTTTGGTGTTCTTTAGTCATACCAGAATATATCACGTGCGATGCACGGACATAATAATATAGCAAATTAACTAACTTTATTACGCTAATAATATAGCAAATTATATAGGATATAATGTACAATAATATTATACTGTACATAGATGGGCTAATCTGGTTCCTTGCTATATGTTTTTCCAGATTTTGACTCCACGTATGCAGTCTTCTACTTCAAATGACATGAACACAATCTCGAACACACATGATACCAAAACATCTTCCATAGGGAATATAGATCAAGGCAACTTCTCTTTGGAGCTCTGGAAAAAGGCTCTCAGTGATGCTTATGAAAGAATTTGTCCTATTCGAGCCGGAAGACATGAGTGTGGCTGCTTACATATGATTTCCGGACTGGTAACATTTAGAAGTCTTCAAACCTTTACGCTGAATATATATATAGTGATTAGTATCTCCAAATTATCTCTTTATTTATAAATATGTTTGCACCCACGGATCACGGTTGCATGCCTAGTTGGCCAACATGGGTAAAACTTCTTTTAATAGATAACTTGTTACCTTAACGTAGAAAATCATATATCCACCACATTATTTATCTATGTTAATTGTGATGTTGGCCTTATGAGTATCCTGAACAAAGTAACGTTAAGAGGTGAATATTAAACTTGTGGATAGTTTTCCTGGTGAACTTCATTCCTAAATAGGCCAAACTGGCATTCAGGATAATGTAAGTCTTTTGTAGCTTATTGCCATTATATTGCTCTTGAAACGCTAGATTCTTAATATGATTACTTGTCAGGAACTCAAGGTCCTGAGGGTGTTTTTTGTAAATTGTTGGTGTTTTTGTATGTTTAAGTGATAAGAAATGCAGAAATAGTAGAGAAACAAGTAGATGTAGAAGAATTAAGACCGAAAAGAGAGAGATTAGGGCAGAATTAGAGAGATAGATCAGAGATAAAGACAGAGTTTAGAGATAGAGAAATATACCTTGAAGAGATAGATAGAATTTAGAGAGAGAGAGAGAGAGAGAGAGAGTAGCGGAATGTTCATTCCATTTTCATATCATCATTGCATAAACTGAATTATACAAACAAGTCTGGTATTTATAGACTTGAAACTGAAATACAAGTGCCAAGATCATACTACCCTTATATTATTACTATCACTACTCAGTAGTCACTACACAGTTCTGGACATTACTTCAACTAAATCACCTGATAGATGTCTCCGGCTTCTTCACACTAGGCCTATCAATTAATCATGTAACCGATCTGACCGGATCCAAACCTTAATAAATGGATATAAATTCCTGGAAAATAAATCCAATTTGAAACATGATAAAAATCCGATTTTGATTTAGGCCGATTCGATCCGATACTGACCCGATCCAGTAGTATTTGATCTGATAAAAATCGGATATAAATGGAAGTAGTAAGCCTATTAAATCCCAAAACCACCAAATCCCATTATATGTAATTATATATTGTAATGTAATATATGGTTTTTTTTATCATTTACTCTCCAAGATTAAATTCGAAATTAAAGTATCTTGTATCTCCTCCAGTATTTAAAAATAGAGGGACTAAGGAAGAGGAGAGAATGAGTCATGGGTATGGCCATATGTGGTTGAATTTTAATCGTTGAAATGAGTCAGATTCGATATTTGATCCATTGAAAAGTCTTAGAAGAGGGTGTCTAAACACGTGTAAGGCGTTGTAATAGTGACAAGCAGTTCACAAACATTGATCAAGCTCATTTTACTTTTAAGTGCTGCTCAGGGTTGGTACCAATATATTAACTAGCAAAGGTGCTAGTAAGGTCGAGGAGGCCCACAAACGTGTAAATTTTCATTGCATGTATAGATGGCTCGTTTTTTAGGTGAAACTATATAAGGGTCTTTACTTATCCTTATGGTGTGTTGTACATTACATTTGATTGTATAAGTATGTGTAATTTAGAGTTTCTTTAAATCCATTACATGGCTTAGAAATTTATACTATAGTATTTTGTATAAGATTTAATATGAATATATATTCTAAATTAACAAATTTATCATCATAAAAATTGAAAATAACATATACCGAATTTTTGAATTGTTGATAAGGAACTTCAGGTAGGAGTATCTGGTCCATCCATAGTGTACATATCACTTTCATTGTTTTAAACGTAATAATAATTAATAAGTTAATATGTTCCATAAAAAAAGAAGAGATCTGCGCAATGCGCATGTTTACAAAAATGAGCAAAGAAGGTATATAGATAATAGAAGAGATATGTATAGCTTGTCAAAGTCGCGTGATACATGTTGCCAATAATTAAAATCAAAAGCATTATACATTTATACTAGTTCACTCATGAATTTTTTAATGAAAAAATAAGAATAAAAAATACTTTAAAATTCAGCTAAGCGAATTCAATAATGATTTTTGTGTTGGTATTTCACTTTCACTTTATCAGCTAAACTAAATAATAATATGAAGATCACGAAGATCACGAAGATATGCTTAAGTGCATTGTCAATCAGTCACATGTTTCCTGAATCCTGATAAGTAAGAATTATTGTTTTATTATTGATGAGACATGCTACAAAAATTAAAAGTTGGTCTGGAGAGAAGTTCTCCAACTACAAGGGTGACGTTAGGAAGTTCATCTGCTAAAATAAGCTCTACAACTCTGAATAAGAGGGATTGTTAAGATATTGTTCCATGTTATTTAAATACATTAAAATTATTGCTAAAATATCATTTTATTAGTTAGGGGAGTTAGTATGATTAGTTGCAAATTGTATGGATAATGGATTGGTTCCTAAATATCCTATTTTATTTTTTCATTGTTAGCATGTATATACAGTACGCTTGTTACCTACACTTAGAGGAGAAGATAAATGTTAGGTTCCATATTTATATTGATGCTTCTTTTCTAGTGCAGATGTTGGCTGGATAATGAAATGTATTAAAGGTTAAGCTAGAAGTTAATGACCATATTAATTACTGGAGGTCCATAAAAGAACTAGAACTTCCTTATCACGGTATAAGAGATTAGGTGAACTATATCTTGAGTCTAAAAAAAATAGCTGGTAGCTGGTCAAGGACAAAATATCTGTCGTTTGTAAACTTGATTCTACTGTTGTGTATAAAGTTGAGAAGTTGTTTAGGCTAGTACCCTTAGCTGGGCTTTGGTTCTGCAGGATGTAGATAATAACTTCTATAATAATTGCGAGTGTATGGATATATGTAGGTATGTGCTCCATTAACCTTGCTATAGAATGCTCATCTGCCAGATTGTTTGGAAGAAACCTTTGTGTCCCATATGCAAAATAGTTTGTGCATTATTATAAAAAATGTGCTAAGCTGTAAAAAGGTTAAGGAATTCACTGACGCTTTAGGAAGAATTTTTCCTGTATGTCTGCTTGCATTGGCTTTCCAGATTTGCAAATATAAGAATTAACAAAGCTATATTTTATATCATGTATTTGTGTCTAATGTAATACCCCCAGCTATCTGCAAAATCTTTAAGATTGTAGCAATGACAGCCATAATTCTATATGTTGATGCTCTATAACTCAAAGCCAGAGGGATATAGTTGAGGCAGTGCTTCCTTTGGCAGTAAATTATTCAGTTTGTGTTTTACATCAATTATTCAGTATCTTATAACCATTTATTAAAATCTCATACAAATCCCTCCCACCCCTCTTTCGCACAACCTGTATGGAGGATCTCAGTTGGGGTGGGAGTAAGAAGCATGTCTGTTATTTAAATTCTTTTGCTAGGTCAGCCAGATAATTGATGTGAACAAGAGGTGAAGGTTTAATGGTTCCACAAAATGCCAATGAAATATTAAATATAATTAGTTTTAATCTCAGAATGGGTTAAAACATCAATTAGGTGACTGATTGCGTTCAAATATATCAAGTAGGTGACTGATTGCAAATTTGACTCATTTTAGTCACTGATTTCGATTTTTTTATCAAACTCATTTTCCAGCCACCTGAAAATTTTCCGGCGAAAAAAAATATGCACAAAAAAATCCGAAAAAAATTTATATGTCCCGACTTTGAATCTCCTAAACTCAGAATTATCGAAATAAAATTCAAAACTCAAAATCGAAATTAAATAAATTTGGGTCAAGATTTATTTAATTTTGATTTTAAGTTTTGAATTTCCTTTCGATAATTCTGAGTTTAGGAGATTCAAATTCGGGGTGTTTTACTACATATAAATTTTTTTCGAATTTTTTTGTGCATATTTTTTTTCGTCGGAAAATTTTCAGGTGGTCTTAAAATTGAAATGAGTCAAATTCTGCAATCAGTCACCAAAATGAGTCAAATTTGCAATCAGTCACCTACTTGATACATCTGGACGCAATGAGTCACCTGATTGATATTTAACCCATCTGAGAATATATGTTCTTGTATTTCCTCTTGTGCAACTACTGGATGCTTCTTTTCTTAATTATTATAGCGTGTTAATATTTAGCACTGTTGATGACTGAGTGATGAATAGTTTTTAAAAATTTTCTGAATGAAGTGAAATATGCATCTAATTGTCAGTTGTTTGCTGTCGAATCTTATTTTCTCAAACTTCCATTTCTGAATACGACTTTTGAATAAACCTTTCTTATTCCACTAGATAATGGAACAATGTCTGTCTAGATTGGATGTGGCTATGTTCAATGCAATTCTACGTGAATCAGCTGATGATATTCCAACTGATCCTGTATCAGACCCTATTGCTGATGTGAAGGTTCTTCCTATTCCATCAGGCAAGTCAAGCTTCGGGGCTGGTGCACAACTAAGAACTTCGGTGAGAATTCTCAATAGAATATAAAGCTACTTCCACAAATGTCGTTAGATTTGTCTATATGATTTATAAAGAAATTCTAATTGTCAGAAAAGGGTTATTTACTTGGTATAATATGATAGTAATTGCTGCCTGGGAAATACTGGATCATGATTCTACAGTTCAATGTTTCATAATTATGTTAGTTGAGGACACCAACATATATACTGATGTTCTCAATGATTCTTTCAATTAAGAAACCTTATTTTTTGATTATACCAGATAGGGATTTGGTCCAGGTGGCTTACTGACCAATATGGTTTTGATGTTGAAGACCCCACCAAAGATTGTAATGAACAAGAGGATAATGATGTAACTAGGAGACAAGACGGTGATAAATCCCTCCTCAAGTCATTTCATTTATTGCATGCGCTGAGCGACCTCATGATGCTGCCAAAAGATATGCTCTTGAGCAAGTCAATTAGAAAAGAGGTTTGAGCCTAAATTTAAAAGCCTTTGACTTACCTTTGTGTCTTTGTATATTCCATCGTTTTCCTAGCTTATTAACAGTGATCGATCTCTATGTTTGAAGGTATGTCCACGATTTTCCACAACCATAATAAGGCGGATCCTCAACAGTTTTGTTCCAGATGAGTTTTGCCCGGATCAAATTCCTGATGTTGTACTTGAAGCATTGGAATATGAGGTCAGCACATTACTGTCTTATTTATTTATCCTTGGAAAGAGGAAATTTAACATTCTACATTTGTTGCTGATAAATTACTGGAAGAGACGTGTTTTGCAGTACGCGCCAAATTAATGCACTTAAAGTACATATAATACTGAAGGTTACTATAGCCTTAATTAGAACGATCAATATTCGTGTTATGATTAATATCTTTTAATTTAGGATCCCACTGAGTCTCGTGAAGATTCCATCCGAAATGTTCCCTGTACTGCAGATGCCATCATTTATCTCCCGCTTTCTGCAACTTCAGTTGCATGTATATTAGGAGATTTTGGAAGTCGATCTCAGTTGACCCGAACTGGATCATTAGTGCTGCGTAAGTCATATACCAGCGATGACGAACTTGACGAATTGGAATCAGCTTCATGCATCAACAGTTTCTGTCTTTCATCAGCTTCAACCAAACCTGGTTGGACGACATCAAAGGAAGATGGCAGTAATAATAGCAATATTAGGTATCAACTACTTCGAGAGGTATGGAAAAGTATGCCGTAGTTAAGGTTCAAGCTTTATGTATGTGTAGCATGTCATTTTTCTCTGAAGTTCATGGACATATAAGAACTGAGAAGTTACTTTCATATGAAACTATGTATGTATAGAAAAGGAAATGAAAAATGTCATCCACACTGGTGTGGTTATTTCTAGCTTCGTAATGACATGTTCATTTTCTTCTCTCTTTTTTTCCTTTGATGGAAATAAGTTTAAGAATGTATACTCGACCATAGTCATTATGTACATGTATTCGGGGTTAGGCAAAGACCAAAGAAAGGAACGGAGTCCAGAAAGCACAAGTCAAAATGAGATACAAGACACCCAGGACCTTGATGAATATATGATCTTTTCTGACTTCCGTTGGAAGTTAAAAATCTTTTGTATTTTATGTCTTTACAGAGTTGCTGGGAAGTAGAAATTAGAATTTTTTGTTTGGTTTTGGCATTAGTAATAATTAGAAAATGCAAGTTAGCAAGTGGAGGGTGAGTAAACAGCTTCTTATACTATGCCGGAATCACAAATTTGGAAGAGTCCCACTTTTCTTGTGACAAAATGTATTTATCAAATTTCACAGAAGTTGAAAAAATTCCAAAGTAAATTATGCTAACCAAATCAAGCTTTACTAAAATAACTAAGGTTAGTCTTGAGAATGTTTCTTAAAGCCTACTTCTCTTCCCGATGATCCTTCTATTGATCCCTCCAAGTCTAAACAACCATACTAACCATTAAATTAAGGAGAAAAGGCCCTATATGTCATAATTTGAGGTGGAAATGTCCTAAATGGCACAACTCGTAATAATGGCCCTAAATAGCACTCCAAAGCGCTACATAGTGTGGCGTGCTGGAAAAAAGGTGAAAACGCTGCTTCGTGTAGCGTTTTGCACTTTTTTTTAATTTTTTTCGGGAAAAAACGCTACTTCGTGTAGCGTTTTGCATTTTTTTTAAATATTTTTTTAATTTTTTGGGGGGAAAACGCTATTTTATCTTGAGTTTTGGGCTAAAAAACGCAACTTAAAGTAGCGTTTTGGGGAGATTTTTTTTTCTTCAAAACTCTACACGATTTAGCGTTTTGGAGTGCTATTTAGGGCCATTTTTTCGGGGTGTGCCATTTAGGGCGTTTTCTCCCCAAATTATGACATATAGGGCCAACACCCTAAATTAAGTCCAAGATACCAATGTTACCTGTTTTACTGTTTTACACTACAATAAGATAATATTTCGGATATGAATCGATAATGTTGAAATTTTCACAGAAAGGATTTTGCCAATATGTTGTGGAGACTCACTGTGGTTTCTTCAGTGCCACAACATTGATATTGTTCAAGGCTTGATGCCTAACGTTGTCATTGATGTGCTGTTACAACAAGTCCATCCACCCAGGGGAATTGGGTTGAGTTCTGGAGAAAACTCAAGAGCAACTTACAAATATTATTTTTCGATCGGAGTGACAAGTAAGACTCGTATGCATACAATTCTAGATCACCAAGAAATTTGTTTAAACAGATCAAGCGGAAACAAAATTGGGTAGAATCTAACTTTCGGTCATCTGGATCCCATTAATATAACACATACATATATAACTTGAAAATAATTCGACAATTTCTTACGAGTAGCTTATTTATGGCGATGAACGATTTCACGGAAACAATAACAGAATGCGGGCTAGAATTGGGTGTTGCCCCTATATGGCACAAACCGGGATAATGACCCTAAATGACATTCCAAAACGCTAGATTGTGTTCTAGGGTTGCCTCCAAAACGCTAAACGATCTAGCATTCCAGGGTTAAAACCTTATATCGTCTAGCATTTTAGGCTAATCCTAACTACACCATCTGTTTTCTCCATCTCCGCTACATACATATACATACACATAGTCACCAAAACGCTACACGGTGTAGGTTCAACCTCCAAAACTCTACACGAATTAACGTTTTTCGTGAATTCTCAAAACGATACACAAATCAACGTTTTGAAATTGTATCATTGAGGGCCTTTTTTGCTAGAATTATTTCCATTTAAATTAGGCGAGTAGCTAATCAGGTGGAAGTGAATTTTAATAAAATACTCCGTTCGCAAATTTAGGTACTTTAACCGTATAATAAAAATTATTATTTTTAAATTTTTTTGAATTAAAATATGTAATCAATATTTTAATTCAATTTTTTTTTAAAATAATTATTTTTACTATGCAGTCAAAGCAGTTAAATATATGTACCAAAAGTCGAAGCAACTTATAAAAAACGGGTAGTAAACAGGAAAGAGGCAAGTGGGAGTGACCTCCCATCGTAAATAATACGTAATTTTTTGACCATTTACACTCATATTTAGAGAGAAGTAAAAAAATACATAACTATAGTTAATTTTAATTTTTAAGTTTTATATCAAAATAAATTGCTGTAAATTGTTGTTTGACTATGATTATTATAGATAAAAATATATATTACAAATGTTATATCTATTTTATAGATATTTGTTTTGTATTCGACAATTTCATATAAATTACCATTAAAGGTGGAAGAAAGAGTACAGAGATAAATTTTATTCTTCTAATATAAGTTTATCTCTAATAAGTGGAATAAATTTATTAGATAAACAGCTCCATGGAGGGACAAAACAACAATTCATGCTCCCTGAAACTATATTTTCCTATCTGTTACCATTATGACAATTACTACTTATGAGTGCTTATAGCTTATATTCAAGATAAACAAGCAAGAAGAAAAGTGGGACCAGCCCATTTAAGTCACTACTTCCATACGGACCATACCAGAAATCATTTAGTTATTGGTGACAATCATACACGAAAAAAAATATTTAAATTATTCCTTTCCCTTTTGCATTGTCACACTGTCCTGCTTCACTGTCTACAAATACTCACTTGAAGCTAATCCGGAGGAAGAAATTTTTATTCACCTATATATATCAGAGACCTAAAAGTAAAAAAAATGGCTGTCCCCGGCTTATTTCGTGTGGTTGCAGCCGCAGTCCTTTTGCTAGTGATAACTTATCCTTATCGAGCAGTCTCTGCCATTGGTCGCACTCGATTTTGGCCTGCCAGTTATGATCAAGCTGACATTGCGGTGTCTGGTTTGTGCTCTTCTGCCATGATCATGCATACTGGTTATAAATGCCAGGAGTATCACGTACGTTGTAGCACCCTTTGTTCTAATGTTATTCATTCTTTTATTATTCTCATGAAAGAGTAAGATCAGCAGTACGTTTCATGCACTGGAAAACTGATTCATTTTTGTTAATTATATATATGCTAATCTTGCAGGTGGTGACGGATGATGGGTATATAATAAGCATGTCGAGATTTCCTGAGGGTCGATATGGTGAAGGCGTTGGAAGTAATAAACAACCAGTTTTGTTGCAGCATGGGCTTCTTGTGGTAAGCTGGGTTAGATCCCATACAGACATATCTGACATCTTAAAGTCTGTTTACATTTTAGTGTGTTTTTTTCAGTAATGCGGGTCAAGCGAATACTAATGGTGTGGTTTTGCTGGCAGTGTCAGTAATTATAGTTAGTGTGGGTTGTCAGTGAACAAATACTTTACATGAATAATTATGATATCTTAGCCACTAAGAAATTTTATTCTATGACCCTCTTAAAGTCTTAATTATCTTTACCCTAGTGCGTAATTATATTTGGTTGGCACTATGAGAGTGTCTCACTATGACACTCTCTTCTTTTTCGGTGGGTTTCAAGTCGAATATCAAGTCGAATATCATTTTGTCTTCCATTCATAGTGTGAGTGATCGCATAAACTTGGAACTCCGTTAACAAGTTATATACTTTGCATTGCAACTCAAAGTGTTGTGATGTTCGTGTCATATATGTACCTATAAGTTTTCGCACGTATTATATATCGACTAAAATGTTAAGGGTAAAATAATTTAAGCAAAACATATTTAGTATATATTAGAAAAGAACAAAATTGATGGCAACTAGACAACACAAACGCGGTTCACTAATTTTTTTACTTCACTAGCCACCCAAATTTTGTGTTGATCTTTTTCACTAGTATGTTGACAAGGATTTTACAATTGCGTAGAGAATATTTGTAGGAGAAGAAACTAAGTCAAATTTAAAATCTTGATGGAATGTGAAAATCCCAAGATTAGGACATGAGAATATGAACCTTTACCCCTTTTTTCTGTGAGGCCAGAGACTCCACAAACTCAACACCTAATAATTAAGTAGGATTGACGGAATTAAAGCACATATATGATCAAGCTTACTAGTTAGATAACAATCCAAGAAGAGTACTTTAGATCTGGGAGTGATCACAAACATGAGTAAATTGTCTCTATGTATATACAAGTATTCAACTTCCTTTTTCAAGGAAGTTTGTTTCAGCTATAAATTGTCAACAAGATTGATGAAAGAGTAAGCCACGTTTGATAGATACTGTCAAGTGTCAACTATATATATATATATATATATATTATATTGGAAGGTGGACGAGGTTCCTAATATGACATTGTTATGAGCAGAACGGGGAGAAAATGATATACAAACAGAAGAGTATATTCTGTTTTTGATAAAGATTGATTTCTTCATATCATTTAAACCAAAAGGTTTAAATTATCAACAAAATTACATGAATGATGCAGGATGGAATGACATGGATGCTAGCTAACGAATCTCTAGCATTCATATTGGCAGATAATGGCTATGATGTGTGGATTGCTAATACTCGGGGAACTAGATTTAGCAGGCGCCATGTTTCTCTTGATCCTTCTGATAAGG
Organism: Oenanthe sinensis; assembly: GCA_028671895.1. NCBI lineage: Eukaryota > Viridiplantae > Streptophyta > Magnoliopsida > Apiales > Apiaceae > Oenanthe > Oenanthe sinensis. The sequence goes on from CM053806.1 coordinate 29,705,457, forward strand.
TACCTTTTTCGCAAAATCCCCCAAACACTAATCCGATGTATATATTAAGAATGAGATGTCAGGAAATGAAGTGAGTAGTGAATGTATAATTATGAAACAGGAATTTTGGGATTGGACATGGGATGATCTTGCAACTCATGAACTATCAACCACTATTGATTTTGTGTTCAAACACACTGGACAAAAGATTCATTATGTTGGACATTCCTTGGTAAGTTTCCTTTGAATTGTTGCTATAAAATTTTCATCATATATATAGTGTCTACTTGCAAGGATGAAGATACTAATAATGTTATGTTTTAATTAACTTTTATCGCTTATATATGTAAGAAAATTTGGGTAAATGATCAGGGAACTTTGACAGCATTAGCAGCCTTCTCTGAAGGAAAACAGGTAGATAAAGTGAAATCAGCTGCATTGTTAAGCCCGATTGCTTACATTAGCCACATAACCACTGCACTTGGCAATCTTGCCGCCAAATTCTTCATTGGTGAGGTATGTATTCCATTTTAAAGTGGGCATCAATAAATTTTTTCTTTCCATTACCCTTCAGATTATAACCTTAGCACTGAACTAATATTATGTTTAGTATCAATAGTTTTTAAATTTATACTCAATAATATCAATGAGCTGTATTTGTATTATTTACAGATTACAGATTTACTGGGCATAGCAGAATTCGATCCAATTGGGTACAGAGTAATATTATATATTATAGATCTATATGCCAACTTTCTTTTAACCATTTGACATGATCATTGTTTGAAATTTCAACAGAAAGAAAGTGTCTATCTTACTCGAGGCTTTGTGTGCTACTCCAGGAGTAGACTGTTATGATTTAATTACTGCGATAACTGGTAAATATATTCATTCTCTTCCTTCAGACTGGCATTCTCATTTCATATATAAACATTGACGAGTAAGCAAAATATTATAAGTTTGCAACTTAGTTTATTTTACAACATATAGCTAAATCAATGTTACTCGTACAAATTTCAAGGCCCGAATTGCTGTCTCGACACCTCAACTGTTGATATTTTCCTAAAGAATGAGCCTCAACCTACAGCAACAAAAAACATGGTGCATTTGGCACAAAGTATGTTGTGTAATCCAAGCACTATGTTCAGACAGTATATCAAAATCTATTATTCCACTAATGTGTTTCACTATCTTATAAAAAAAATTGGCAAATTTGTAGCCATTCGTAATGAAAAATTGGCGAAATACAATTATGGGGATGCATGGTCCAACATGAAGCATTATGGTGCAGCCAATCCTCCTACTTATAATATGAGCAACATTCCTAATAACCTTCCTCTGTTCCTTAGCTATGGCGGCAAAGACGCACTTTCTGATGTCAAGGACGTACAGAATCTGATCAATAGCTTAAAATTTCATGACGTAGACAAGCTAAATGTTCAATTTGTAAAGAATTTTGCTCATGCAGATTTCATTATTGGAGTTACTGCTAATACAATTGTGTATAGTCAAATGATGGCCTTTTTCAGGAATCACCCATGATCATCAGATATTGTTCTATAATCCAAAATATGTGATGCTAAGAAATTTATATAATGTTAATAACATTGCATGTTTATCTATTATTCTTGCATTAGCTTCATTAAATTTAATTGTATTTTAACGAAATGATATAATTTATTTTAAACATCAGTTCAAATGGTCTTTTACTTCAGATTCTTGCTACAATGGCAGAATGGCTTATCTGATCGATCCCCTCCATTTCTTTGAAATTAAATAGATACATTATATCTTACAGCTTCCATTGAAAGTCAGCTGAAATAAAATGCAAGAGAATTGCATGCATGTAGTTGATGGTGGAATTTGTCATTCATTAGGAGGACATTTGTATTTTAATTTTTATGTGGTCGTGTACATTGTTTTTAAAATCAATAACTTGCTATTTTTTCACATACCATTTTTCATTACTAGCTTTTTATATGTGAGAAACTGATAACTTAAAAATTAATTTTAATTACAGATTTTGATTTATTGAAAAACACAGTCATACAATAAGTTAAGATAACTATCTACAAATTTTATCTATAAATTTAAAATTTATTGTTATTAGCTTTTTTTTTTGTTAATTTACAAAATTTCTTGTTAAATTACTTATAACTTGTTATTTGATATAAATGATTTATAAGTACGATCGTGATGATTAAGAATTTATTTAATTAATTCAATGAGCATGTTGCCTAGGTAGCATCAATTTAATAAATTATTTAATGATTTTTTTGTCAATTTTATAAGGAAAAAAGTTGTTTAGGTTAATTTTGAATTAAAAAAATAAAATGTTGACTAAAATCTATAAACTCGAAAAATCAATAAAATTTGGATAAATTCTAGAAATCATAAAAATTCAATAAATTTGAAAACTTGTTAACCGTTCAAAATCAATTCGCTTGATATATAACAGAAATTCGAAGATAACTTTTGAGTTAAATATTTTTTCCATTGAACTAAATAAAAAATGGGTTAAATCTCGAACTCCATTGTAAAAAAATGGAGCCGAATTGACCTGCAGCCCTGTTTGAGGCATTGTAGAATAAGAAATGAGGCTTGTGTTATACTATAAAAAGTTCATTGAAATGATAATTTTGATAGCTTAGTTTAAACTCCAAGCTTCCCTACTTTTGAACCAACCAAGAAAATTTTGCTTCACGTCAAATTCATGCATGTTGTGATCTGAAAATCCACATGATTGCCGGGAAACTGGCTATAAATAAACTAGACAGGTACTCAGGTACCTCAATCAGTGAACTTAGCTGAAGTGATTAACTCATTTTGGAAACTTTTAAAAATGCAGAGTATGAGGAAAGTACTGCAAATGTTACTTTTTGCTACATTGATCAATAAGGAGACTGTATCGGCGACGGATCACACAGTTGGAGGAAGCTCTGGCTGGGACGAATCTACTGACTTCAGCTCATGGGCGTCCGGTGAGACCTTCAAGGTTGGCGATAAACTTGGTATGTTTAACTTACTCTGTTAGTGTGCTCAACTGCTCACCAATTTACAATAAAAACATTCAAATGACAAATGCAATACTAAATGTTTTTGCAATAATATGAATAAATAAATAAAAACTACCTTAGCAATTACTGATTTTTTGTAAATATGTTGAATGATTCTAATATCTTTCTTCTCGACAGTTTTCAAATATTCGACAATGCACAGTGTAGTTGAACTTAAGGACGAAAGTGTATACAAGAGCTGTGGAATTGAAAATGCAGTTGATTCCATGAAAGGCGGGAACAGTGTAGTTAAGTTAGATAAACCGGGGACGCGATACTTCGCTTGTGGCACAATGGGACATTGTGATCAGGGAATGAAGGTCCAGATTAAAACTGTGTCTGCATTTTCTACTCCATCGTCTTCTTCCAGTCCATCGTCTTCTTCTTCTTCAACACCTGCATCTACTTCCAAGGCTGAGTCGATTCTCCACCCTTTTTCTTGGTCAATTTTTATGGCTGTTTTGATTGCATCCGCTATGATTTTCACCATGTTTTAAGCAGTGAACATGCCGGATTATTTTGCTAAAGGCGGCACACCCGTCTGTGTGCCGAGAGTTCTACTTTGTATTGGGTACTAAAGTTACCATTTGTAATAATGTTTCACGGTGTCATTTAGTATACATTATACTTTAGCTATTGTGTAGAGATCATGTGCTAGGAGAAAGGACTTGTGGGAACATGTTGGGTTATTGATGACTTCATGACTCCTTTAAGCTTTGGTTAAGCAAATACTGTGGTGGATGGATATTCTTTAATTCTACATTTTTATTTTTTGTGTGTACTCGACTATTGTAAAGTTACTGATTGATTGATGAGCCTAATTATTATCATTATTTTTATCCATGCTGAACACACAACAGTATCGTAGATGACTTCTTATTAATCAGCAATCATTTGCGTTCTACTGATGTTTCCAAAGGCCATGCGCCTATATATTTATATCATTGGGTAGACGCAAAGTTTCTAGTATATATCTGCTGCAACATACTTATTTGAATATCTGATGCTGATAATAATTAGCAACACCATTCTTGTATGAACTCAGAATACCTGCCAAACAGGCAAACAGCTTGTAACTTGTGAATTTATCAATAATGTTCCTCTCAACCTCTCAATTCCTTGCTGTGGAAGCGGCATAGTATTTGAAGGAGCTGGTGCCAATGGGCTTTGGTTGGCAGATAAAAGAAATGCGGGGTTAGTTTTGTTGAGATTTTAAGCCAAAACTAAGTTTCTTCACTTTTACTCTTCGTCTCACATTGATACCACAACTATAAACTCACTTCCCTTCCCCTTGTAAATGAACCCCTTCCCCATCATTCCTAAATACACCTTTTTTTCTCTCTTCTCTTTATAGCTGGTAGATAGTCCATCTAGTAGGAAAACTGGTTTAACCCGCTTTCAGGAAGTGTCGGGATAGAAAGTCCACGTGCCTCAACTACTCTTAGGAGTGTTCGGGTTTGAATGCAGCCAACGGAGATGGTCCTGCTGCAGGGGGTCGTTCTATCGGGTTGTGTGACAGTGTCCGGGTTGGAAGATGGAGAGAAGGAAACACTGTCGGGAAATAGTAATAAGGGGAGGTTTAGAGGGAAACACTTCAGTGACTGAGGGATATACATAATAAGTATGTTAGACTGAATTTGTGTATAAAATTAAGAGTCGTATACCCGGATATTGTAATCACTTTATTTTAGTGAAGTTATTATCCTTGTGGATATAGGCTTGCCGAACCACCTAAAATCTCTTGCCTTTTTTACTATATTGTTGGTTTGTTGTTTCCATTATCTTCATATATATTTGTGGGTCCAAGTACACAAATATATACATAAATATTCTTCCGCATAAGCTGGAGATTGGGTCAGATTCCCAACAAGTGGCATCAAGAGCCAGGTTAGTCGTGCCTAAATTATTGGTGCTGAAGGAATGTCATTAAGAAAAGTGATTATTTAATTTGCACCGTTTTAACGGAAGTGCACTCACTGTTTCTTATACTTACCTGACCAATTGATTTAGCCGTTTAACTTGCTTTGAGTGTGCAAGTGGATATGATGACAAATATTGGAGGATTCAGGGTGGATCCGTGTGATGGTAAGTGAAATTTAACTCTTTAGCAAAGAAGGGTAAAAGATATCCTAACCCAACAGAAGCTAGCAAGGGCTTTGAAGGGAAAGGAGGGAAAGCCAACAAAGATGACTGATGGAAAATTGGAGGAAGAAGACAAGATCCTTATTCTTCTTACTTCGCTTCTAGAGTCATTCGAGAATTTGGTCACTGCCATATTGTACAGGAAAGACACCGTAAAGATGGAGGAGGTCTAGTAAACACTTTTGTCAAATTCTAATAGGAAGAACCAAGATGGTGACAAGGAAGGAATGACAGTTTTGGCCTTGCGTGGTCAAAATGATAGAGGAAGGGTAACTGTGAAAAGATCTACCAATGACATGGGTAAATCCAAATACAGTGAAAGGGTCAAGCAGTGCTTTGGTTGCAAGGAGTGGGGTCATATTAAGCCACATTGTCCACTTAATAAAAGGAACCCAGATGCATCATTGGATACCGTTACTCTCAATTGTGAAAATGTTTGCACCGTCTTTAATCGAGACACTAGTTCTCTTGGGAAATGGATATTAGATTCGAGTTTATCTTACCATATATGTTCCGAGAGGGGGCATTTTGACAAATTCCATGAAATAAAGAATGAAACAGTTTCTTTGGCTGATGGGTCTACTTGTGACATCGAGGGAGTTGAAATTGTGAAAATCAAAATGTTCGATTGAGCAGTTCACATTTTGGGTGATGTAAGATATGTTCCTAAGTTGAAGAAGAATCTTATACTTATCGGTTAGTTAGCTTCAGAAGGCTGTAAATGCTCTATAGTAGGGGGGTTGCTATGAATATCGAAAGGGGCCGTGTGGTTTAGATAAAGGGAGAGCTATGAGGGGGAATATATCGTCTGTTAGTATTGGTGTCCTAGAGACAATACATTTAATGTTTTATTGAAAATAATTAAGGATTATGTTTTATGTGATTATTTAATTAATATTTATTATGTCTTTATTTACTGCGTCATAAATTGAAAGAATAATAAATGTCCTTGGAATATTAATACGTAATATATATCTTTAAGTATGTGACTTAAAAATGAGATTATATGAATAGTATTTTATTCCTAAAATTCCCTAGTCAGGTATTATTATTTAAGGACAGTAATAATGCAATAAGACTAGTATGTTTGTTGACAGATGACCACATCTCATTGGTCATAGGTATGGTGATACTAAAGTCAAGAACATAAGTGTATGTATCAATACATGACACTGGAAAGACCCGCCGTGAGATTCTACATGTTAATAAGTGTCATAAGAAATCTCACTGTGATAATGATGTAATGATCCTCTGACTTGAAATCATTATATTTCTATACGAGAATTAATATACTTTGATTACACTCAAAGTTACATTTAACCGGGTAATGATAAAGGTGTACATTGGGTATACTATGAATCGTATGAGGAATATGAATGATAGATATAGGATTTAACCCTCCAATTCTAGGAGTGATATTATTGGCCTCTTGATTGAGTGAGACTATGAAATGCATGGCCATGCTCAAATATTGATTTGTTTAAATAGTCTACTCATTGATCAAGGAAACCGAGATTAAACGTTGAAGAGGATGACACTATACATGCCTCGAGTTTGATCTATAATATAAGGTTAAAGGGATTATATTACATGGAACATTATTCACGAAAGGTTTAATTGAATCACCAATTATTATTGTTACTTGGGTAGCAATGATGTATTACTAGATGCCGCTCATTGTTTATAATTTTATTATTAGATAATAAAATTATTGTCAACGTAATAATAACTTAAAGGGTCACACACAAAGAACGTCAAAACGGAGGTTTATTTAAATTACGAATTTAAATATATTATTATTTATTCGAATTTAATTATTGAATTAATTAAGTGGGACTTGATTAATTATATTAGAATTCGAATTTAATAAGTATTATTATTATTCGAATTTAATTATTGAATTAATTAAGTGGGACTTGATTAACTATATTAGAATTCAGATTTAATAATAATAATAACCCAAAGTCATAATGGGTTTTGGAAACCACATGGATTAGGGTTAGGCCCAAAATCTCTCTATCCCCTATATATACATAATGATGTATAATATTAGGGTTTAATCATCAAATTTCATTTTTAGAGAAAAACCCTAGCTGCTCAACATCAAGAGAGGCTAGAGAAAGAGAGAGAGAGAGAGAGAGAGAGAGAGAGAGGCAAACAATTCGGCTAGTACCGACTCCGGTGATCGTAGAACGATCGGGCGTTCGTGTGGACTTCTTTTAGAGAGCAAATCTTTGCAATAAAGGACTGCTGTGATTCATCTTTCTGGACCTCCATTAAACAGCATACGAAAGCTTTGTTAAGGTACATACTTCTTCACCGTAATCATCCAACGTTATACATGGATCCTGCGATTGAGTTTCGATTTTTTATTGTTTTTACGTTAATTCCGCTGCGTTTTCATGCCCGAAACCCTTCAATGGAATCAGAGCTACGTGTATAATGGGATGATTTGGTTATGTGTTTAACAGTTTTTCGATGTATGTAAATATATATATGATATGCCATGACTATATATTGATATATATGTTTTATATGATTTTGAATATATGATATTCATGGGATGATTGTGTGTATTGCTGTATGTATATGATACATGTTTGTTCTTGTTATGGAAATCGTATTCTATACGAATTCTGAAACGGCTTCGGTAGATTTTCTGAAATCTGTGTCCAGTGTCCGATTTTCGCAAATGATATGTGTTTTCTGACTAGAATAGTGTCACTGAGCAATACTGAAAAAGTCAGTTTCGCGTCTGTAAGCCGTTTGACGACGTTACAGGCCCCGAAACGGCGATTTATTATTTTCTGAAATTTATTTGATTTTCTGAAATTTTGAAATTTATTATATATGATTTTATGATATGTTTATATAATCTGAGATATATTACATGTGTTATGTGATAACATGGTGGATGATTATGGCCTAAAGACCCATAGGATAGTGGTTTTGTTTTATGGTTTTGGTTTCTAAATACGACTTGCATGTCGTTTATTCATTGTAATTGTTAATCTCGAATGTAACTCGAGTTCTTCTTGTAATTTCATTAGAATAGATTTATTTATTATTCAATGTAATGAATGGAGACTTGGAAGCAAGGAAGCTAGGAGGCAATCCAAATGATGGAGCAATGAAGAAGATAAAGACATGTAATAGTGTAGTATTTGAAACCATCATAGATTGACCTTGATAATTCCATTAGCTTGGAAATATCACATAGGATGGGGCCATAACCAAACACGTTTAATTTATGCACAATATATATATATATATATGTATATGAATGCATGTGTAGATATGTATGTGTTGGAATGATGTATGTATTAGATACGACACCCATGCCATGTCTGCTTAAGAAAGATAAAATCTGTAACGATTCAAGATTTTAAAATTAACAAACGATCATGAGATTCTTGTGTTTATGAAATATGGATTTTTAAAACACGGAATTAAATATTGATTTTTGATATCTATAACTGGGATTTTCTGACAAAAGCGGATATGCGTATTCGTAAGGCTGATGGGTTTTAAGTGTGACCACTGGTATCGTCCATCTACCTGGGAAATGAACAATTTAAGATGTCAATTTGAAATATTTGGTTCAAGGAAAAATTGAGGATCTCTTTATGATGTGATCATGATCGTTATAAATTTTCTAAACCCCTTAACAAAATATTAAGTTTTACTCAGATGCTTTCCAATGAATGAACACTCATCGAATCCTAGATCGATTAGGGGAAGGACTGTCAGTGGCAGGGGACTCCTATCTATCGTGGTGAGATGCGACGAATATAAACGGTTATATTCGGCCGTTGTATCATTGGGTCTAACTTAACTGAGTCGTCATAATAAGGTGAAAATAAACGGTTATATTCAACCATTATGAACTTAGAAGCATAGAGTTTGGTTAAAAGTCTATTAGATAGATAAGATCAATCGTTGTTCACCAAACTATCCAAGAATTATATATGATATAATTGACAACTGTTGTCTACCTAAATAATCATTTTTTAAGGACTTCCAGTTGTTGCCTTAGGACATGACGAAATATGGATCTTGGCTCACTAGAAAGAATTATGGGATATACTTTCCAAATTAATAGTAAGAGCTATTAATTTGATAAAAATAGTGGGAGATATATTATGAATATATCATAATCATTTGAACATAATAAATAACTCAGACAATCTAATGTTTATTTTATGCATTTTAAACATTGTAGATATTTAAATGGCAAACAATACAAATACTTTCTCCGTACGAGCAACCCTTGAGAAGGACAAGCTGACAGGAACTAACTTCCTGGATTGGTATAGGAATTTGAGGATTGTCCTCAGGCAAGAGCGTAAGCTCCATGTCATTGAAATTCCTTCACCTGCTCCTCCTGCTGAGAAGGCAACTCGCGTTCAGCAAAATGCTTATCAGAAGCATATTGATGATGTGAATGATATTGCATGTCTCATGCTGGCAACCATGAGTGTTGAGCTTCAAAAACAACATGAGAATATGGATGCTTATGAGATGATTGAACACCTTTAAAGAATGTTTGAGGGACAAGCTCGTCAAGAAAGGTTCGACACGAGCAAAGCACTGTATGCTTGTAAACAGGGAGAGCATGAACCTGTTCAACCACATGTTCTGAAGATGATAGGTTATATTGAGTATCTTGATACTTTGGGTTTCCCGATTGGTTTGGAAGCTCAGATTGACTTAATCTTGCAATCTTTAAACCACAACTATACTTATTTTGTTATGAACTACAATATGAATGAGATAGACAAAACACCCACTGAATTGTTGGCCATGTTACGAACTGCTGAAACCAACATGAAAAGGCTGAACCTGCTGCCATGTTGATGGTAGATAACAAAGGTAAGGCTAATAGGAAAGGCAAATGGAAGGGAAAGAAGAAGATTGGATCTGCTTCTGGTCCCAAGCCAAAGGCTAATCCCAAACAGGCTTTAAAGCCTAAGGGTGTTGTTGCAAAGGGTGATTGTCACTACTATGGTAAACCAGGTCATTGGAAGAGAAACTGTCATGCTTATTTGGAGGATCTGAAGAAGAAGAAGGCTGGTCAAACTTCTGATTAAGGTATTTATGTTATAGAGGTCAATTTGTCAACTTCTACATCATGGGTATTGGATACTGGATGTGGTTTTCACATTTGTATAAATGTACATGAACTACAAATGAGTAGGTTGGCTAAAGTAGAGGTCGACCTACGAGTTGGCAATGGAGCAAAGGTTGCTGTTTTAGCTGTAGGGACTTATTATTTATCATTGCCTACTGGGCTTATTTTAGAACTTAAGAACTGTTTTACGTGCCTGCAATTTGCAGAAACATTATTTCGGTTTCTTGTTTAGACAAGAAAGATTTTGCATTTTTAATTCAGAATAATAGTTGTTCCTTTTCTTTGAATAATGTTACCTATGGGGTTGCATGTTTATTTAACGGTTTATATGTTCTTGATTTAGACACTCCTATCTATAATGTGAATAATAAACGTCTTAAAATAAATGACTCAAATCAAACATACCTCTGGCACTGTCGTTTAGGCCATATAAATGAGAAGCGCATTTCCAAGTTACATAAGGATGGATACTTGGATAAGTTTGATTTTGAATCATACGAAGCATGCGAACCTTGTCTCATTGGAAAAATGACTAAATCTCCTTTTACCGAACAAGGTGAAAGGGCCACTGAACGATTAGAACTTATACATAGTGATGTATGTGGTCCTATGCGTACTATGACAAGAGGTGGCTTTTACTACTTTATCACGTTTACTGATAATTTCAGTAGATATGTGTATCTTATGAAGAACAAATCCGATTCTTTTGAAAAGTTCAAAGAATACAAAGCTGAAGTAGAAAAGAAAACTGGCGGAAGTATTAAGACTCTACGATCTGATTGTGGAGGTGAATACTGAAGTCATGAATTTAAGAGTTTATTAAAAGAGTGTGGTATTGTATCAAAACTCACTCCTCCCGGAACACCACAATGGAATGGAGTTTCTGAAAGGAGGAATCGTACTTTGTTGGACATGGTACGATCGATGATGAGTCATGCAGATCTTCCAATTAGTTTCTGGGGCTACGCCCTAGAGACGGCTGCTTATACACTTAACCGAGTTCCTACTAAAAGGGTTCAGAAAACTCCATATGAGATATGGACTAAGAAACGTCATAGCATGTCATTTATGAAAATATAGGGATGTGAAGCATTGGTGAAACGTTTAACTTCTGACAAGCTAGGACCTAAACCAGACAAATATAATTTTGTGGGATACCCAATTGAAACAAAGGGTTATTCATTCTATAATCCTTCCGAGAACAAAGTGTTTGTTGCTCGAACTACAGTTTTTCTTGAAAGAGAAATGCTTTCGAAGAAAAACAGTGGGATGATAATAGATCTCGATGAAGTTCGAGGCCCACAAGATAACATTGAACCAATGGAGGAACTTGAGCAGGATGTACAAGACCACAACACTGCTCAAGAAACACAGGTTATTCGTAGGTCTAGTAGGATTCGCCATGAGCCTGAGAGATATTATGGATTTCTCTTAACTCAAGATGGTGATGTGATGCTTATCGACGAAGATGAGCCTCTCACCTACTAAGATGCTATGAACACTCCAGAATGCAAGAGATGGTTGGATGCCATGAAATCTGAGATGGAATCCATGTATACTAATCAAGTATGGACTTTGGTTGATCCACCTAAAGGGGTAAAACCTTTAGGGTGCAAGTGGGTTTTCAAGAAGAAGACCGACATGGATGTTAATGTACAGACCTATAAGGCACGATTGGTGGCAAAAGGTTTCAAGCAAATTCATGGTATTGACTATGATGAGACTTTTTCACCAGTGGCTATGGTCAAGTCCATCAGGATTTTGCTTGCTATAGCTGCTTACTATGATTATGAAATCTGACAGATGGATGTCAAAACCGCTTTCTTAAATGGGAGCCTTGAAGAAGATATGGATGTGTATATGACACAACCTGAAGGTTTTGTTGATTCAAATAATGCTGTAAATGTATGTAAGCTGCGTCGATCCATTTATGGATTGAAACAAGCCTCAAGGAGATGGAACATTCGTTTTGATGAAACTGTCAAAGAGTTTGGGTTTATTCAAAATGAAGATGAACCATGTGTTTACAAGAAGGTAAGTGGGAGCAATGTGGCATTCCTATAATTATATGTTGATGATATATTAATAATAGGGAATGACATTCCTTCTTTACAGGCTGTTAAGACTTGGTTGAGTAAGAATTTCTCAATGAAAGACTTAGGCGAAGCGACCTATATTTTAGGTATTAAGATCTATAGAGATAGATCAAGAAGAATGATCGGCCTAAGTCATAGTAGATACTAGTCTAATCCAGGTGAAGGTCACTGGACAGCAGTCAAGAATATTCTTAAGTACTTGAAGAGGACTAAATATTAATTCTTGGTATATGGAGGAGAAGATAAGCTGGTAGTAAAAGGTTACACCGACGCTAGTTTCTAGACAGACAAGGATGATTCGATTTCTCAGTCTGGATTTGTGTTTTGTCTAAATGGAGATATTGTATGCTGGAATGGTTCACAGCAGAGACATTTGTTGATTCTATAATAGAGCTGAGTATATTGATGCTTATGAAGCAGCCAAGGAGATTGTTTGGGATGTACTTAGGAGATATCACATAATTAATGAGATTAATGATCAAGGAGATATACATATATGTAAAGTGCATAGTAATAAGAATAATGCAGACCCACTGACTAAGGCTTTGTCGCAGCAGAAGCACGAAGGTCATACTAGTTCCATGGGTATTAGATACATGAGAGATTGGCTCTAGTACAAGTGGGAGATTGTTAGTATTGGTGTCCTAGAGACAATACTTTTAATGTTTTATTGAAAATAATTAAGGATTATGTTTTATGTGATTATTTAATTAATATTTATTATGTCTTTATTTACTGCGTCATAAATTGAAAGAATAATAAATGTCCTTGGAATATTAATACGTAATATATATCTTTAAGTATATGACTTAAAAATGAGATTATATGAATAATATTTTATTCCTAAAATTCCCTAGTCAAGTATTATTATTTAAGGACAGTAATAATGCAATAAGACTAGTATGTTTGTTGACAGATGACCACATCTCATTGGTCATAGGTATGGTGATACTAAAGTCAAGAACATAAGTGTATGTATCAATACATGACACTGGAAAGACCCGCCGTGAGATTCTACATGTTAATAAGTGTCATAAGAAATCTCACTGTGATAATGATGTAATGATCCTCTGACTTGAAATCATTATATTTCTATACGAGAATTAATATACTTTGATTACACTCAAAGTTACCTTTAACCGGATAATGATAAAGGTGTACATTGGGTATACTATGAATCGTATGAGGAATATGAATGATAGATATAGGATTTAACCCTCCAATTCTAGGAGTGATATTATTGGCCTCTTGATTGAGTGAGACTATGAAATGCATGGCCATGCTCAAATATTGATTTGTTTAAATAGTCTACTCATTGATCAAGGAAACCGAGATTAAACGTTGAAGAGTATGACACTATACATGCCTCGAGTTTGATCTATAATATAAGGTTAAAGGGATTATATTACATGGAACATTATTCACGAAAGGTTTAATTGAATCACCAATTATTATTGTTACTTGGGTAGCAATGATGTATTACTAGATGCCGCTCATTGTTTATAATTTTATTATTAGATAATAAAATTATTGCCAACGTAATAATAACCTAAAGGGTCACACACAAAGAACGTCAAAACGGAGGTTTATTTAAATTACGAATTTAAATATAATATTATTTATTCGAATTTAATTATTGAATTAATTAAGTGGGACTTGATTAATTATATTAGAATTCGGATTTAATAAGTATTATTATTATTCGAATTTAATTATTGAATTAATTAAGTGGGACTTGATTAATTATATTAGAATTCAGATTAAATATAGATCATTATGTCTCTAAATTCGTAATTTAAATTCGGATCTAAATTCCTCATACGATTTATAACATACCCAATATTCACCTTTATCATTACCCGGTTAAAGGTAACTTTGAGTGTAATCAAAGTATATTAATTCTCATATAGAAATATAATGATTTCAAGTCAGAGGATCATTACATCATTATCACAATGAGATTTCTTATGACATTTATTAATACTTAGAATCTCACGGCGGGTCTTTCCAGTGTCATGTATTGATACATACACTTATTTTCTTGACTTTAGTATCACCATACCTATGAGCAATGAGATGTGGTCATCTGTCAACAAACATACTAGTCCTATTGCATTATTACTGACCTTAAATAATAATACTTGACTAGGGAATTTTAGAAATAAAATACTATTCATATAATCTTATTTATAAGTCACATACTTAAAGATATATATTATGTATTAATATTTCAAGGACATTTATTATTCTTTCAATTTATAACGCAGTAAATAAAGACATAATAAATATTAATTAAATAATCACATAAAACATAATCCTTAATTATTTTCAATAAAACATTAAAAGTATTGTCTCTAGGACACCAATACTCACACCTAATTGTCTAGAATAACCTATCTAATTCTATATATTCGTTTTACTGTATTGAAAGTTAAGTAAGAAATGTACTAACTTTAACTCATAAGTCCTAGCATGCAATATCTCATTCTTAGCAATCAATCAACCATTTAAGTCCTAAGATGCTAACATGCTAACATGAATATAATACATTTCAAAACATAATAATTATACAGTTCTGAATTAGATAAAGGTATACTAATTAGAATGCTTACCTTTGAAGTGCTTAGTGATTCATCTCCAGTGTTGGTCATTGACGCCATATACCCATATGGTTCATCACTGTCACTGATAGAATCAACTTTGCATTTAATTTCACCAACAAATACTTTCCCTTGCTGTAACCTTACTAATGCTTGGCATTACTGCTTTTAACTCAACACAATCTCTGTCATCATTTGCTTGTTCAGGCATCTTGAATAGTGTAACACAACCCTGATTTTATCTTGCTACTTTTAGCCTCATATATTTCTTCAGTTGTGACCTCTAACGATTCTTAAATCCGTTTTGTACAAGTATAATCGTACAAAAACTAGAATGATCAGTAGAGTCAGAGAAAGATTCTGCAGAGTTCCCTACTAATAAATCTTTTCTTTCTTTACATTTGAGTAGTTTGTGGAACTATAACATAAACAGTCGTAACATCCACAATAAATTCCAAACGCTCCAGAATAAATCTACTAATACGAAATGACCACTTTCCTCGAAACCGGGTCGTATATTCTGGGAATTAATTCTAAGTCAAAATGAAGAATTTTCCAACTCAAACCCTTTTGGAAAAATGGATCAAGATTTTTTAATAACTTTAGATTATAAATTAAATCTATATACATTTACTTAAATTATTTTTATAAAATGAATTTATTTAAATTAAGTTTATAAAATAAACCTTTTCAAGTTTAAATAATAAACTAATTTAAATTAAATTTATAAAATAAATTTATTTAAATAAAATTTATAAAATAAATTTATCTAAATTTGAATTCATAAATTAAATTTATATACACAAATTTAAATAATAAAATTAAATTTATATCAATTTAGAGAATAAATTTATTAATTTAAATTTATTTAATTTAAATTAAGTTTATAAAATAAACTTTTTCAAGTTTAAATAATAAACTCATTTAAATTAAATTCATAAAATAAATTTATTATAAATAAAATTTATAAAATAAATTTATCTAAATTTAAATTTATAAAATAGAATTATCTAAACAAATTTAAATTATAAAAGTAAATCTGTTTAAATTTAGAGAATAAATTTATTTAACTTAAATTTATAAAATAAATTTATTTAAATAATATTTATAAAATAAACTTATCTAAATTTGAATTCATAAAATAAATTTATTTAAACAAATTTAAATAATAAAAGCAGTTCCATTCTCATCAAGTCTGTTTCTGAACACCCATTTTGTTCTAACAATTGATCTATTTCTAGGTCTTGGTACTAGTTTTCACACTTTATTTCTCTCAAATTCATTCAATTCCTCTTGCATTACAATAATCCAATGAGGGTCTTGCAAAGCGTCCTCAATTTTCTGGGGTTCATTCTTTGAGAGAAAACATATATAAAGACATTCATTTTGAGTGGCTACTCTAGTTTGTATAACACTCTTAGGATCTCCAATTATCAAATCAGGAGTGTGATCCTTGTCCATTTTCTAGCTGGTGGAAAATTGATTCTTGAACTTGAAGTTCCCTCTAAATCATTGGCATTTCCTGTGTGTGAGTGAAATTTAAATGAAGAGGCTCCCCTTGAATTTTTTGCCTCTGAAAAAGATTCAGAGTTGCCTTATCCAGACCCTGATGAGTTAGACTCTGAAAAGCTTGGTTCTGTCTGTCTAAAATATGCCTGGGTAGACTTTGAACTGTTAGACTCTGAATTATTTAGAGTTGAATTTTCTGACTCCCCCTCAGAGTTTGCAGGTTTCTGTGTTGTTTCAGGAATTATTTGAATCTCTTCATTCTCATCATCTTCATTTATCTCATAACTTTTTAAATTTTCAAATTCCAGTGTTGTAGACTCTGATTTATCCTGCAATCTTGTAATCATTTTGTCATCAAATGCAACATGAATAGATTCCATAATAATTTTTGTTCTGAGATTGAACACCCTGAATGCCTTTGTATTTGATGCATATCCAAGAAAAATTGCTTCATCAGCCTTGGCTTCAAAGTTGCTTAGATTTTCAGGATGTACTTTTAGTACAAAGCACTTGCATCCAAATATGTGAAAGTGTTTCACACTTGGCTTCTTTTCCTTTACCATTTCACATGGAGTCTTTCCATGCATATTTATTAAAGTACAGTTTTGTGTGAAACATGCTGTATTGACTGCCCCAACCAAAAAATATACTAGTAGCTTTGACTCTGCCAATATTGTCTTGGAAGCTTCTATGAGTGTTCTATTCTTTCTATCCATAACTCCATTTGATTGAGGTGTTCCCGATGCAGAAAATTGTTGAGTAATTTCCTTTGATGCACAGTATTCCTCCATGATTGAATTCTTGAATTCAGTGCCATTGTCACTCCTTAGAATTCTAACTGTCTTCTTTGATTTTATTTCCAGAAAAGTGACATGGTATATTATGTGTTGTGGAGCTTCATCCTTTGAATGTAGAAAGAAAACCCATGTGAATCAAAATCATCTACAATGACAAGATCATATTTTTTTTGTTAATTGACATCACATTTACTTGACCAAATAAATCAAAGTGTAATAAATAAAAAGGTTCAGAAATTGTGTTTATTGTCTCTCTCTTGAAAGATGTTTTCCTTTACTTTCCAAGTTGACATGCTTTACAAAGTCCATCTTGCACAAAGTCAACTTGTGGTAGTCCTCTCACAAGATTCTGTTTCACCAACTTGTTTAATGTTTTGAAGTTGATGTGTGACAGTTTCTTGTGCCATATCCATCTTTCTTCAGTTGAGGTCTTGCTATATAGACATGTGACTTCATTGTGAATGCAATCCTCCAAGTTGGCTTCATATATGTTACCATGTCTGTGTTCTTTGAAAACCAAAATACCTGTTTCTTTGTGAGTCATAAGACACTCCTTGTTGTCAAAGCCAGTATGGTAACCTTTATCTCCAAGTTAACTAATGCTGATTAGGTTATGTTTTAAGCCATCAATTAGAGCTACTTCTTCAATGATGACATTTCCAAGTACAATCTTGTCATATCCCAGTGTTTTTCCTTTGTTGCCATCTCCAAAGAATACTTCTGAGTCATCCATCTCCACAATGTCTGTAAGTAGGGATTTATTTCTAATCATGTGTCCTGAGCATTCACTGTCCAGAATTAGGGTTACTTTTTTTCCTTAGTTCCCTGCATACATAAAGCAACTAGTTAGATGTTTTGGGGATCCAAACATTTTTGGATCTTTTTCTACTAACTTTGGGTGAAACAGGCTTAGAATTCCTCACTTTCATTTTACCTGTCTCCTTTTTGCTTTAGACTCTGGTGTAGTCTTGACAATGTCATACTAACTTTTATCAATTGAACATTTTAGCTCATAAAAGTTGTAATACAAATCATGATAGTCTCTACACATATAAATATAATGAAATATGATACCATTGTGATAACAAGGCTTTTGTGGAATGCAGTGACTTTTCAGAGTCTGTGAAGGAATAGACTATGATTTCTTCTCAATTTTTGTTTTATAGTCTAGAGCTAAATGGTTATGATCTTTTTTATAGTTATTGGCCTTGTTTATGCCTTCCTTACCATTCCTATTTCTCCTAGTTTTGGTAGACTCTGAAAAGTTCTCTAACCTTTCC
The DNA here is from genome assembly GCA_028671895.1 of Oenanthe sinensis. NCBI lineage: Eukaryota > Viridiplantae > Streptophyta > Magnoliopsida > Apiales > Apiaceae > Oenanthe > Oenanthe sinensis. The sequence goes on from CM053806.1 coordinate 29,724,047, forward strand.
TTTAACTTAAACTTAGACAAGTACCATATGTTAATGTTTTTCTTAGACTTATTTACTCCTGATTCATCTGTCTTTTTATCAACAACAGAGGGACCATTGACAGATGAGTTTGTGATTTCTTTAGGTAAATCATTCTTTAATTCAGAGGTCACAAACTTAACAGGGATAAAGGTACTTTTGTCCTTAGTCTTATTAATTCGACTAGCTTCTTCATTGTTATCATTCTCAACAATAGGTCTTTTGCCTTGACTCTTATCATAGCCTAGACTAGCAGTTTGACACACATTTTGGTTATTGAGAATTTCTTAAACTTTTCTACTAGAGTTTGTCCAAACTTTAAACTTAAGTTTTTCTTCCTCTAGTTCTTTCTTAACATAGTCATAGGCTTTCAAGATCTCAGTATAGTTATGACTATATTTCTCAGAATCCTTTTTGTATTGTTCCATTAATTTTAACTCAGACTCTAAATGATCATTCCTGTTTGTTAAGGTTAAATTTTCCTCTCTTAACCTTTCACTTTCATTAGTGAGAGATCTACAGTTTATTATTATTTTATTAACCTCACTTTGCACAATTTGAATACCATCAGAGTTTAAATTAAGTAAGGATTCAGGAGTAAAGATTGATACATGAATTTTTAGAGATGGGGGTTCTTTGGGAGATTGTAATTTTCTTGAGGCGGATTCCATCAATGCTAAATTTTCATAATCAATTTCATCCTCCGAGCTTGGATCTGCCCAATCCTTTCCTGTTGATAGAAGTGCTTCCCCTTTCCCTTGACTTTTTAACTTTCTGCATTCACTAGCAAAGTGCCCCAATATTCCACAGTTCAAACACTTGACCTTTGCTTTGTCAAGTTTGATTATAGTGCTCTTGCTCTTCTCATCCTTATCATCTTCCTTCTTGAATGACGATCTCTTGCTAAATTTGCCAGTTCTTTTGTTAAATTTCATTCTTTTGAAATTCTTAGCAAACATAGCCATCATTTGACTTAGATCAATCTTTTCATCAGAATCAGAGTCTGTGTCTGTAGACTCTGACTCCACAGCATTTTTACCCTTCTTCCTTAAATCCTTGATTTTTACTTCTTTGGGTTCTTCATGTTGTTCTTTCTCAGACTCCATTAAGAGTGCCACAAATTTCTTATTCTTTCTCTGTTGCATCTCTAAATCATATGTCTTGAGTCTACCATACAATTCTTCTAGAGTTATTTCATCTAAATCTCTAGCAACTCTTATGGCTATTGTTTTGTTGTTCAACTCTTCAGGAAGTGCTCTTAGAAACTTGGTGTTTGTATCTTCAGAATCATAAAACTTACCAAGCATAGCCATCGCATTCAGGAGTAAACCTATCAATACATCTCAGTAATAGTTTCTCCATATTTAGCTTCAAAATACTCATACTCCTGAATTAGCAAAGACCTAACATTCTTCTTGACATCTTTAGTCCCTTGACAGTGCACTTCAAGTTTTTTCCACATCTTCTTAGCAATTTTGCATGATATAACACAGTTTGTTAGAACAGAATCCAAACTGTTAAAGAGAATGTTTTTGACATTTGCCTCCTTAAGGACATTCTCCTTGTCCTCTTTTGTTCATTCGGCCTTTGGTTTTTCAATGAAGTGTTCTTCAGTTACTTTACCTTCTTCAATGGTTTGAGGCATAAGCTTTAAGGGCACATATGGTCCTTCACAAATCCTTTCAAGATAGTCAGGGTCTGTAGTTTCTAGATGGTGCAACATCTTAACCTTCCAGTGTGTGTACTCGTTTCTTTTAAGCATAAGAATCTTAGAATTTCCATCTTTGTTTCCAGACATCTTTGATCGATTTTAAAAGTTAGGCTTTGATACCAATTGTTTTCCTAGTTACATAAGTAGAAGGGGGGTTGAATACTTGTGTGTTCTTCTTTGCCTGATTAAAATCAACTTAATATGAACAAAGATCAAACACAAAGATACGAATGAATACTGTTTGTATTATTGATGTGTAGAAACAAACTCTCCTAAGGTGTATACAAACCCTAGAAGCTTCTCTGTGTTTTCACAGCAACTCTCTCTATCTCTATGCTCTCACAAAATGACTATTATCACACACTTTTCAGTTAGGTTACATAGAGTGTTTATATAGAGAGTTGCCTATCAACTAATAACCGAAAATAAAATTACAATAGGAATAGAATTCCTAATTATTAGTTGACTGTTGGTGATATTACGAAGCTGTATGAATAGTAATCATGATAACTCAACACTAGAACAGGAGAAGTAAATAATACTACGCCTACACAGAAATCAGGAAGAAATAAAGACAAGGCAGATACAATGAATCAAGACATTAAAAGAAGTTTTGAAGTCTACTACAGGTCACTGAGAGAAGGTCATTAATATGTTCATGCCTTAGTGAAGAATAATGTGTAAAGACTTTCAGGGTTTCAGAAGTGTTGAAGATTCAGTATAGAAGTGCCACAAGAAGATTTCAGTGTATTAGCATTGATTGAAGATAGACAGTGTTCAAAGTATAGGAATCTAGAAGGGTAAAGACAAAGGTTAAAGAAGACAACTGCAGTCTTGGAGTTATACTCACTGAAAGAAGTTCATTTATATGTTCAAGTGTCAGTGAAGAACAGAGAATGGAGTATTCAAGATTGTGGTAGTAATTGAGACGTTGTCTAAGTACCAGAAAAGATTCTAGTGAAGTTACAGTGTTTATTGACAGTCAGTGTTCGAAGCAATGAAGTTGCTGCAAACTTAACAATGCAAGTAAAGCAATAATACGAAGACCTGGATCAAAGTTAGTCGTCTGTGAACCAGACCAGTTGCACTAGGCGTCAGCAGTTTGTGAAAGGAATCTGAGTATTAACTATAAAAGAATTATTAAGTTGAAGAACGTACTTGGAAAGAACGGTTATATATTAAGGTACGAAAAGTGATTTGTAGAGGCTACAACCAAACATCCAAATAGCTAAACAGCTCAAAGGGTGCAGGGTGCAAAGTGTCACAACCTTGGTATGAAAAGTGAAAGTTTCTGAACTACAGTCGAAGAACAGAAATAGCTCAAGGTACAGGGTGTAATGTGGAAAGACTTTGATACAAGAAATGGAAGTTGGTAAACTTCAATCAAGGAATGAGAAGGAGGTCAAAGTGCAGTGATCAAATTGTACTTTGACCATGTGAATAGTGAAGCGCCACAAACTTATTCATGCGCCACAAACTTTCTATATCAGCTACGACATTTGTTTTGTGGCGCCTCTCCTGTGCCTCACCTGTGTAAGCGCAACTAAAGCTCTTGGCCCCAAAAAAAATATTAATTGACTTCAAGAAATTTTGTTAAGTAATTACATGCGCCACTTGAAGCTATACAGGGGATACGCTCTACAGGCGTAACAAAATATTACAGGCGCAACAAAATATTTTGGTGCAATAAATATTTCTTGGCACCACTCAGCCCTCAGCCAATCAAATTACAGCAGCTACATTATTGATTTAAAGTCTACACCAATTAAAGAGGATGAAAGTGTTTGACCTAAAACCAATCATGTATGATAAGTTAGGAAAAACTTTCTACTACTCTTATTTGATTTAATTTGATAATAATAAAGTATTTATGTTACGGGCTTAATCTATTTGACGTGTATTAAATAAGATGTTCTGTAATAACCCGGATTTTTGGACAATTTTTTTTTAATTTATTTATAAACGACCTTGATGAATAGTAATTCTACGGATTATGAAAAACTTTTTAGCCCACACTAGGTAAGTGGTGGAATATGGAAAAACCGAATATGTGGTATTGTTGTATGAAGAAAATGAGCGAAGGTAAAAGCCGTCGGAATCCGAAGATTTTCGCTTTTACTAATTGTTTCGTAATTTATGAGATATTGAGGAATAAGAGAATTAAGTTGTGACCAAGAGGATTATAATTTAGAAAGTTCATGATTACAATTGAATTAGAGTATTTGAAATATTAAGGTTTTATGATACGGAATTCCTATGAGGAAAAGATTTCGGAAATTAATCAAACTTATGTGGAGGATTAAGTGTTAATCATGGGGTGGCAAGTGAAGTGCACCAAAGCCATGCAACCCATGCAAACTAGAGTTGGTGGAATCAAATGGGATGACTACCATGCAACTAGAAGTGGGACTAAGCTAGTAAAGCCAACCAAACTAGTAACTAAATAGTTAGGAACATAGTTCCTTAAATGGTGGAAGAAGGACATAGCCACCATACTTCTTTGACATTAGTAACCATGCCATACTTTACATCACAAGTCACCACAAAAAATTAGCCAACACTTTTCAAAAGCTAGAGAGCAAGTAAAGTGAAGTAGAAAAGCTCTCCCCTCCATTTCTCCATTTTCTGCCCAGCTTGAGCAAGGTGCAAAGACAATTTTATAACTACGGTTCTACTCATCCAAAAATTACCAAATTTTAACCATAGCTTCTTCACTATATGTAGAAGGTACGTATTTAATTTCATAATTTTTGGAGGTGTTTTGATTGAGTAAATAAATTATAGAAGTTGAGGCTGAATAGTAATTTCGAAAATTTACTAACTTGTTCTTGATGTTCTCTTGCAAGTTTAAGGATGATAAGCATAGATCAAGACTCCCTTAAGGCTTACAAGCTCTTTTTAGTATGTTTAAGTATCCAAGGAAGGTATAAACTCCATCCACCCTTTGATTTACTTTGAGTTATAAGCTTGAGTTTAAGTAATGTTTAAGTACATGTTGATTTAAGGAGTTTGGATGTAAATGAATGAATATTGTTGGATGAATATTATAGATTGATGATGGTGATGAGATTGTAAAGAGGATGAACTGATTTAGTGGTTAAATTTATTAGTTTGAGGATTGGGTTGTTGTTTAATGAAATTAACATAGTTAAATTCGGAAAACGTTCCGTTTATTTAGATCTTGGTTCATAGTTTGTTTTGACACTTGAATCATATTATTCCGATTTACGGTTTAGGAGAAAAGCTAGTTTTAGTGGAGGTGACTACAATGTTCAAACTGCTGCGAATTGCTCCCTTTGTAAATATAAACGGACCCCTTAACAGTTTCCAAAAATCATGCAATTTTGAGGTTAAGTAATTTGGTCAGTTAATAAGGCCTCTCCGAAATTTTAAGGGCAGATGTTAAAATTTCGATTTTATAAAAATGTCGGAGCCAAAGTTGTGCGAAGCACTATTCATTCAGGAAGCTACTTCTTTCTTCAGTAAATTCGGAAAACTGAGCCCTCTGTCCGGGGACAACTTTTTGATGGATTGTATTCTAGATATTCTCTAGATCGTGCACGCGAAAACGGTGCGTCATTTGAGTTAACGGTTAATGAGTTATGAGCGTTTTAGTGAAAGCGGTGTAAATTGGAGAATTCCTTAGTTCACCGAATTTCTAAAATGCATTTCACCAATTTACACTCATGTGTTCCGAATCAAAATATTTTTGTTAAATATTTTAAATACTAAAGAAGCTCTTTGAGGTGGTTTCGCATTTAATTATGCGTTTTCTGATTTATTAAAATTGTTGGAGTGCGAGTCGCGTAATAGTAATTCTCAGGAAAATCAACTCTTAGGGCATTGTTTTGACGAGCCACTTTGGCCAAGATAATATGATAATTTTGAATCGATTAAAATACGAAAGATGTTGAGGAATAACATGACTATGTATTGGAATAAAAAGAATTAGATTAAAAGTTGTTGACGAGATGTTTATGAATGGTCAAGATAGACCCGAGTAGGTGAATGCCGAGTAAGTTAAGTGTTAAGTAAAAGGACTAAGTACCAATTTGAAGTTATCATAATTGGAATCGTTTTGTGATTATACTTATTAGTAATATAAGTAGTTGATGGGATTAAGAGTACTAATTGGAATTATGATATCTATTGATAGAAAACCTGGAAAGAGTGGGACTCTGAGAACGTATCTTGGACTCCAGGCAAGTTTCTAACCTACGTTTTTACATATTAAATTATTGTATTAAAACGTATGCAAGTTTTCCTAACCTTATACTTTTATTTTCAAAAAGTTATATTCATGAGTTGCATATGAAATTAAATTATGCTTATGCAAGTTTTCGAAACCTGTACTTGATATACTACTGTTCTGTTGAAAACTGTTGTTGTTGTGATATAATTGTTAATTTAAATTACGAACTGATTGAATTGCGATTTAGAGTAATCGTTAAATGTTTTGGTGTATATGCTATAAGGGTATTATAGATATATACCGGTGTTTTATAGAAGCTCTAAGAGTAGAGTGGTTTTCGTACTTTCAAACGTAGACCGGGAGTCGGAAGGTTTTTTTTAAATACTGTTGTAATCCGGGGGATGCCGGAGACAGATTATTTTAAAATAACGATTATAAATATTTCAATAAATATATTTTTGATATTCTTTTGATAAAGGAATTAAATAGAGTTAATAAATATTATTTGAATATTTATTAAATTAATGAATATTATTCTGAATATTCATTTAAAAAGGAGTATATTAATTGTTTATTAATTAATAAATATTAGTTGAATATTTATTAAATATTTTAAATTGATTTAAAAATTATTGAAGGTCTTTAATAATTATTTAAAATATTTTCTGACCTTCAGAAAATTTATTTAAATATAGTGAGGGTTCCCTAATATCTGTTTATATTCTATTTTATTCTTTTAATAAGATTAAAATGCTCTCGGACTCATCAAAAATAGGGAACTCAGTCTAGGGAGTAAAATGTTGTTTACTTTCCCAAAAGCGGTTGTGTTTTGACATCACTGATCTACTGTAGTAGGGTTTTCAACTTATCAAAATCATAAGAGGTTTTCCGACTAACTCCCGGGTCGTGGTTTTAAATGATTTTCATTCTTTGATAAAGGACATCCGTTGGCGGAGGCCAATGTACCTTTGTGGTAAGAGGACTGCCCCGATTTTTTTGGCAGTACCTATTCGGAGTTTGGTAAATCTATTAACAAGTATTGTATACTTGGGGAACTAGGATTAAATTCTTGTTCCAGGTTTATAGATTGTTCCATTCCGAGATATGAATCTATTAACAAGTATGATATACTTGGGGAACCATGATTGAATTCTGGCTCCAGGTCTGATAGATTCATCTATTAACAAGTATGATATACTTGGGGAACTAGGATTAAATTCCTGTTCCAGGTTTATAGATTATTCCAGTGGACTAGGAGATACAGCATAACAGGCCAAGTAACGCACGGTCCAGCACTTTGGCCCATATGAGGTCTAGGGTGATTACCAAGTTCGGAGGTATTTCCGTCGGCTCCCCCTTCTACATGTAGAGAAACAATGAGAGCTGCCGTAGGTTACGACTGATCATCGTGTATGTGCGGTAGCAGCGTGGTGAAAGGCTCCGGATACAGTCCCATCTTCCAATTGGAATTGTGCTGAAACATCGTAATGATAGCCTATGGCTGATTTACCGAGGGTGTTGTCAATGGTTGATATGTTGATATCTTCGTACTCCTTCAAACTACTTTGACAAAAAGTTTATTTTGAAAATTCGTAGAGTACGTAAAGTATGCATAATATTGCAGTTTTAAACGATGTTTAAAAAGAGTATATTTACAGTTATATATGTTTTTGCTGAGCTATATTGCTCACTCTTTCTTTCTTTATATATATCACAACACAACAGGTCAGTCGAGATGTTTTGACAAAAAGTTATTTTGAAAACTTAAGCGGGTACATGAGGTACACCAAACAGATTATAAATATTCAAAATGTTTTACTGGATTTAAACCTTACAAGTGGTATGGTTCAAAGTGATTTGATTTGCTTATGATGAGAAGCAACTATTATTGCAGTATCTTGAATTGGGTACTTATTATATTTATGGGAGTTTAGCAAAGCTATAGTTGATGCTATTTTGCTAAGATATTTATAATACTATTTCAAAACTGTGAACTTAAATAGTTCATTGGGTTCTATTTCAAAGGCTTCAGAGAAAGTATGAAAGGGTGGTAACACTATATTCGATAGTGTCTTATTTTATATAATGAACTAAATTGTTCAGATTATATTCTTCTAAACTTGATATTGAGTATAAATTCTTTTAACAGAAAACTCTGACTATATGTATCGTCGAGAGATACTTTTCTATACTTACCCTAGATCGGTAACTTATGTTATACTATTGATATAGTAGTGATTATCATGTTCTTGGATGAGAGTCACATAGATAATTGGGTGGATAATTTGCTGAGTATTCTTTCGCTCATTCTTGCTTTATATTAAATTTTTCAGAGAAAGTGATAATACACCCGATTGGCTCCATACTTCGAGGAAAAGAAGTAAAAGATTCACCTTTGAGTTGGTTCAGTTCAGAATGATTCCGCAGGAGTAAGTTGAATAGATTTTCAGTATTGATCTAGTTATTAATGTTACTTCATGTAGGGGTTATCATTGATAGCTTGAGATCCTGGATAAGTACATTTGGTTTGTAATAACTAATGATACTTGTTGTGTATCGTTTCTAAGACTATAACTTGTGTGTGTGTGAGAGAGGGGTCTATGATGTGTGTTTGTTGGAGTATTGAGTTATTGCAGGTTGTAAATGATTGGATGGTGACGTGGCGACTCAAATCCCTGACCCCGGATTTGGGGGCGTTACAGAAATGGTATCAGAGCATGAGTTATAGTACTTAGATACAAGAGTGTTAAGAGTTATTCGTATATAAGAGGATAACGTGAGAACTTATGTAGAGTTCGTAATTGGGCTACCGGATGTAGTACCAATGAATGAGCTAAGAAAAGATCATCTACTTGGAGTTAGTAGTGAGGAGATTTATGATTGACATTGGGGATAAAGATTTTGAGGATAAGGAGTCAAGAATAATTGTTAAGATGATGCGTGGTATTGATACGGTATAGAGTTGCAATGAGGAGTTAAGATGCACATTGATTATATCTTCTAAGTATGTTAAGTATTTTTGGATCAAAGTGGGCCTCTTAGGGTAGATGACCCACACATTCCTAATATTGTGGTCAGGATGAAAAGTATGAATGAGCCCGTGTATAGGTGTTGGTACAAAGCTCCTTCTGCTATTGACGGGAATCCAGCTATAAAGGGGGTTCCGAGCATTCACTGAGAATTTAATTGTTTAGTTGAGATAAATGGTTCGGGGAAAGCGGTCTCATAATACAACTATAGATCCTTAGGTGTGAATTGATTGAGACTACATAATGGACAATATGTCTCATCCTTTTGGTAATAAACCATATGACGTGTAGACCATGAGTTTTGAAAAGTGACGGTCGGAAGGACCTGATGATAAATGTATGAACATGAAATTGGTACAAGTTGTGAGGAATCTCCCCTTAGCTAGGAACCTGAGAGGTAATATTGATCTGCCATACCTTAGGTATTATGTTTGATAGCCTGTCGAGTAACAAGACAGTCCTGCTGATATGAATAGTGATGAGGACATATTTGATGAGCGTCAACCTATTTTGACACCTACATGTTGTTTCACCCTTAGAAAGTGTCACCCATAAGTTCAATTCATCAAAGACCTGTGATTGAGGGGGAAATCCAGGAAGGATATAACCCAGAGTTGATTCTAAACCAGAGCTGGTGGAATAATCAATGTGTATAGTCAAGCCTAGAAATTATTACTTTTACGAGAGTAAGTATGAACTTCTTAAGTGAATCTGTTTGATACAAGGACTAAGTTGTGTATCTTGTAAATACTTCCCTAAATTAATTGGGAAGTTAGATGAAGTTGGAATTTAAGACTACGACGAAAGAGCCTAAGTATGAAATATTATGAATTAAAGTTTACCACAGATGTTGAGTGGTTGTCTCGTATGCTGTGACCAAATAAAATTGTCATGATGGATATAACTTATTAAGTGGAGATGATTTAGGAAATTGTTATAAAAACAAAAGTGGAAGCATTATGAGTGGCGATTCGAGAATGTTAGACTGATGCATGAAGGGTAATATTGAACGGATATTTACTAGTGCCATTCAATGGAGATTTGATTTCTTTTGAGAAAAGAGAAGAGATGTAATGTCAAGAGAAAAATATCGTTTACATAGGGATGTTCAAACTAACAATAGAGATAAAGTGGTGGAAGTTAAGATTACACGATAATGATGAAGTTGTGTTAAAGGAAATAGAGATAAATTGAGGTATTTTGGTTACGATGGAAGTGAAAGGTCTATTACACTTTGGAGGATAGGTTGTTGGGCAACCGTGATTGGTACCATAGAGGAAATACATGGAAAACAAAAAGTGTATGTAGTAGTTAATGGGTTGATGATGTAATTATTAGCGACCTTATGAGGTACTACCTAATAGAATTATATAATTCAACATCGATCTAGTGACAAGAATAACACTAGCATCAGAGCCATTTAGAAGTTTGCATCTACTAAGATAGAAAGGATTAATTACTAAATTATAAGGAGTATTAGAGAAAGGCATGATGAGATTGAAAGTGTCACCATGAGGTGCACCTTGTTTGATTGTTAAAGAAAAGGATAACGGCATAAGTCAGTGTGTTGATTGCCAAACTTGATTAAGATTAAGATTACAATTAGGAGCGAATATCCTAACCATGGATAGAGATTATCCAACCCTTTGGAATCATAATTTACTCTTCGAGGATAGATTTGAGGATCAGATATCATGAAATAGAGATGAACCTAGATGATTTGCCAAAAGGTGCATTCGACAAGAATTATGAACATTATGAGTTTTGGGATGTCAATTGGATTAATGAATACACCTATAACTTTTATGGATTTAATCAATAGAATTTTAAGAAATGATTGGACTGATGGCCATGGTTTGTATAAATGATATTTTGATCTACCAAAAGATGAAGAGAGAGAACGAAGAGCAAGTGTAATTAGCCTTAGAAAGATGAATGAGATTGTATACCATTTTCTCTAAAGTGTGAGTTTTGATTGAGTAAAGTAAATTTTGGGGAAATTAATGAGTTACAAAGAAGACATCTTGACGTATTGAAATTGTTGAGAATTGGGAAAGACCTGATGTATTAAAGGAGGTGAGAACTTGTGGACTATATGTCCTTATAAATGTTCGTTAAAGTATCTGACTCATGATCGCAGCCGATAACTATAGTATCCGTACATGAGATATAAGAGCATTAAATTGTGCATATGAGAGTTTAAGAATTGTGAAGAACATGAGTGTCATAGAAATATTCAAGCCGAAAGTCTAGAGTTAGGATGGTGAGTTTGAGACCTTGTAAAAAGGGATTCCTAAATAAGTACAAACTTGTTTTATGTTAAAGTTTCGTAACACATTGAGGAAGGAAAACTTCTCACATCTTTTCAACATCATTTTCTCCTTCTTCCTATATTTGACAATTCGTCATCTGATTGGGATTGACAATACATATGATGTGACTTCTTGTCTGTGTGACAAAAGTCTGGTGGGACGCCGCCCAATTATGTGTTGAAAAGCCAAATCATACTAAAGATTTTCCATCACAAGTACATATATGGTTGTTCTCATTCTTATCAAAGTTTCTTCTTCTCATATACATTGGAAAGTGAGTTTATTTATCTTTGAATCACTCTGATCATTTTGTTGCAATTAGATTCGACAAAAGGATCTCCAATTAGAATCTCGTGCAAAGTCAGCTCTTCATAAATGATAAATGGTTGGGTATCGAGAAGGAACCCGCAAGTATGCTAATCAAATTAGAGAAGACAGAAAGCATGGAGCGAGAGACTTCATATTTCTAGAAACATTATCGCGGAAAGTAGTAATGAGATTTGGAAAAGAGAGTAGTTAAGCTCGAGGGTATTATAAGCTGGTAGGTCCTGAAGCATGTTGGGAAAATGCATATACGTTGGCGTTATTTCACAATATTTATAATATGAAAACTTGTGTGCCCTACGCCTATATTACGAAAGATCAATGTGGATGCTAGGCACGTGTTAGAATAATAAATTATAGAGATGTGAACGAAACGTGTTTTACGACCGGTAAATATCAATGACCGAAAAGAAAAAGTGTGGAGAAATAAAACCATGGCACCAGAAAGGGTGTATGGGTGAATCAAAAAGGGTGAAGAGACAACCCTTAGTTACTTTTGTTTAGATTCTGAGGATGTAATCTTTTTAAGGAGGGTAGACTGTAATAACCCGGATTTTTGGACGATTTTTTTTTTAATTTATTTATAAACGACCCTGATGAATAGTGATTCTACGGATTATGAAAAACTTTTTAGCCCACACTAGGTAAGTGGTGGAATATGGGAAAACCGAATATGTGGTATTATTGTATGAAGAAAATGAGCGAATGTAAAAGCCGTCGGAATCCGAAGATTTTCGCTTTTACTAATTGTTTCGTAATTTATGAGATATTGAGGAATAAGAGAATTAAGTTGTGACCAAGAGGATTATAATTTAGAAAGTTCATGATTACAATTGAATTAGAGTATTTGAAATATTAAGGATTTATGATACGGAATTCCTATGACGAAAAGATTTCGGAAATTAATCAAACTTATGTGGAGGATTAAGTGTTAATCATGGGGTGGCAAGTGAAGTGCACCAAAGCCATGCAACCCATGCAAACTAGAGTTGGTGGAACCAAATGGGATGACTACCATGCAACTAGAAGTGGGACTAAGCTAGTAAAGCCAACCAAACTAGTAACTAAATAGTTAGGAACATAGTTCCTTAAATGGTGGAAGAAGGACATAGCCACCATACTTCTTTGACATTAGTAACCATGCCATACTTTACATCACAAGTCACCACAAAAAATCAGCCAACACTTTTCAAAAGCTAGAGAGCAAGTAAAGTGAAGTAGAAAAGCTCTCCCCTCCATTTCTCCATTTTCTGCCCAGCTTGAGCAAGGTGCAAAGATAATTTTATAACTCCGGTTCTACTCATCCAAAAATCACCAAATTTTAACCATAGCTTCTTCACTATATGTAGAAGGTACTTATTTAATTTCATAATTGTTGGAGGTGTTTTGATTGAGTAAATAAATTATAGAAGTTGAGGCTGAATAGTAACTCCGAAAATTTACTAACTTGTTCTTGATGTTCTCTTGCAAGTTTAAGGATGATAAGCATAGATCAAGGCTCCCTTAAGGCTTACAAGCTCTTTTTAGTATGTTTAAGTATCTAAGGAAGATATAAACTCCATCCACCCTTTGATTTACTTTGAGTTATAAGCTTGAGTTTAAGTAATGTTTAAGTACATGTTGATTTAAGGAGTTTGGATGTAAATGAATGAATATTGTTGGATGAATATTATAGATTGATGATGGTGATGAGATTGTAAAGAGGATGAACTGATGTAGTGGTTAAATTTATTAGTTTGAGGATTGGGTTGTTGTTTAATGAAATTAACATAGTTAAATTCGGAAAACGTTCCGTTTATAGCCGTCGTAATGTCCGTTTGCATATAGACCAGTTTTGAATAATATTTACGAACTGTCAATAAATTAATTCTGGACACCACTGACCATGTTTGTTTAGATCTTGGTTCATAGTTTGTTTTGACACTTGAATCATATTATTCCGATTTACGGTTTAGGAGAAAAGCTAGTTTTAGTGGAGGTGACTACAATGTTCAAACTGCTGCAAATTGCTCCCTTTGTAAATATAAACGGACCCCTTAACAGTTTCCAAAAATCATGCAATTTTGAGGTTAAGTAATTTGGTCAGTTAATAAGGCCTCTCCAAAATTTCAAGGGCAGATGTTAAAATTTCGATTTTATAAAAATGTCGGAGCCAAAGTTGTGCGAAGCACTATTCATTCAGGAAGCTACTGCCTTCTTCAGTAAATTCGAAAACATGAGCCCTCTGTCCAGGGCCAACTTTTTGATGGATTATATTCTAGATATTCTCTAGATCGTGCACGCGAAAACGGTATGTCATTTGAGTTAACGGTTAATGAGTTATGAGCGTTTTAGTGAAAGCGGTGTAAATTGGAGAATTCCTTAGTTGACCGAATTTCTAAAATGCATTTCACCAATTTACACTCATGTGTTCCGAATCAAAATATTTTTGTTAAATATTTTAAATACTCAAGAAGCTCTTTGAGGTGGTTTCGCATTTAATTATGCGTTTTCTGATTTATTAAAATTGTTGGAGTGCGAGTCGCGTAATAGTAATTCTCAGGAAAATCAACTCTTAGGGCATTGTTTTGACGAGCCACTTTGGCCAAGATAATATGATAATTTTGAGTCGGTTAAAATACGAAAGATATTGAGGAATAACATGACTATGTATTGGAATAAAAAGAATTAGATTAAAAGTTGTTGACGAGATGTTTATGAATGGTCAAGATAGACCCGAGTAGGTGAATGCCGGGTAAGTTAAGTGTTAAGTAAAATGACTAAGTACCAATTTGAAGTTATCATAATTGGAATCGTTTTGTGATTATACTTATTAGTAATATAAGTAGTTGATGGGATTAAGAGTACTAATTGGGATTATGATATCTATTGATAGAAAACCTGGAAAGAGTGGGACTCTGAGAACGTATCTTGGACTCCAGGCAAGTTTCTAACCTACGTTTTTACATATTAAATTATTGTATTAAAACGTATGCAAGTTTTCCTAACCTTATACTTTTATTTTCAAAAAGTTATATTCTTGAGTTGCATATGAAATTAAATTATGCTTATGCAAGTTTTCGAAACTTGTACTTGATATACTACTGTTCTGTTGAAAACTGTTGTTGTTGTGATATAATTGTTAATTTAAATTACGAACTGATTGAATTGCGATTTAGAGTAATCGTTAAATGTTTTGGTGTATATGCTTTAAGGGTATTATAGATATATACCGGTGTTTTATAGAAGCTCTAAGAGTAGAGTGGTTTTCGTACTTTCAAACGTAGACCGGGAGTCGGAAGGTTTTTTTTAAATACTGTTGTAATCCGGGGGATGCCGGAGACAGATTATTTTAAAATAACGATTATAAATATTTCAATAAATATATTTTTGATATTCTTTTGATAAAGGAATTAAATAGAGTTAATAAATATTATTTGAATATTTATTAAATTAATGAATATTATTCTGAATATTCATTTAAAAAGGAGTTTATTAATTGTTTATTAATTAATAAATATTAGTTGAATATTTTAAATTGATTTAAAAATTATTGAAGGTCTTTAATAATTATTTAAAATATTTTCTGACCTTCAGAAAATTTATTTAAATATAGTGAGGGTTCCCTAATATCTGTTTATATTCTATTTTATTCTTTTAATAAGAATAAAATACTCTCGGACTCATCAAAAATAGGGAACTCAGTCTAGGGAGTAAAAGGTTGTTTACTTTCCCAAAAGCGGTTGTGTTTTGACATCACTGACCTACTGTAGTAGGGTTTTCAACTTATCAAAATCATAAGAGGTTTTCCGACTAACTCCCGGGTCGTGGTTTTAAATGATTTTCATTCTTTGATAAAGGACATCCGTTGGCGGAGGCCAATGTACCTTTGTGGTAAGAGGACTGCCCCGATTTTTTTGGCAGTACCTATTCGGAGTTTGGTAAATCTATTAACAAGTATTGTATACTTGGGGAACTAGGATTAAATTCTTGTTCCAGGTTTATAGATTGTTCCATTCCGAGATATGAATCTATTAACAAGTATGATATACTTGGGGAACCATGATTGAATTCTGGCTCCAGGTCTGATAGATTCATCTATTAACAAGTATGATATACTTGGGGAACTAGGATTAAATTCCTGTTCCAGGTTTATAGATTATTCCAGTGGACTAGGAGATACAGCGTAACAGGCCGAGTAACGCACGGTCCAGCACTTTGGCCCATATGAGGTCTAGGGTGATTACCAAGGTCGGAGGTATTTCCGTCGGCTCCCCCTTCTACATGTAGAGAAACAATGAGAGCTGCCGTAGGTTGCGACTGATCATCGTGTATGTGCGGTAGCAGCGTGGTGAAAGGCTCCGGATACAGTCCCATCTTCCAATTGGAATTGTGCTGAAACATCGTAATGATAGCCTATGGCTGATTTACCGAGGGTGTTGTCAGTGGTTGATATGTTGATATCTTCGTACTCCTTCAAACTACTTTGACAAAAAGTTTATTTTGAAAATTCGTAGAGTACGTAAAGTATGCATAATATTGCAGTTTTAAACGATGTTTAAAAAGAGTATATTTACAGTTATATATGTTCTTGTTGAGCTATATTGCTCACTCTTTCTTTCTTTATATATATCACAACACAACAGGTCAGTCGAGATGTTTTGACAAAAAGTTATTTTGAAAACTTAAGCGGGTACATGAGGTACACCAAATAGATTATAAATCTTCAAAATGTTTTACTGGATTTAAACCTTACAAGTGGTATGGTTCAAAGTGATTTGATTTGCTTATGATGAGAAGCAACTATTATTGCAGTATCTTGAATTGGGTACTTATTATATTTATGGGAGTTTAGCAAAGCTATAGTTGATGCTATTTTGCTAAGATATTTATAATACTATTTCAAAACTGTGAACTTAAATAGTTCATTGGGTTCTATTTCAAAGGCTTCAGAGAAAGTATGAAAGGGTGGTAACACTATATTCGATAGTGTCTTATTTTATATAATGAACTAAATTGTTCAGATTATATTCTTCTAAACTTGATATTGAGTATAAATTCTTTTAACAGAAAACTCTGACTATATGTATCGTCGAGAGATACTTTTCTATACTTACCCTAGATCGGTAACTTATGTTATACTATTGATATAGTAGTGATTATCATGTTCTTGGATGAGAGTCACATCGATAATTGGGTGGATAATTTGCTGAGTATTCTTTCGCTCATTCTTGCTTTATATTAAATTTTTCAGAGAAAGTGATAATACACCCGATTGGCTCCATACTTCGAGGAAAAGAAGTAAAAGATTCACCTTTGAGTTGGTTCAGTTCAGAATGATTCCGCAGGAGTAAGTTGAATAGATTTTCAGTATTGATCTAGTTATTAATGTTACTTCATGTAGGGGTTATCATTGATAGCTTGAGATCCTGGATAAGTACATTTGGTTTGTAATAACTAATGATACTTGTTGTGTATCGTTTCTAAGACTATAACTTGTGTGTGTGTGAGAGAGGGGTCTATGATGTGTGTTTGTTGGAGTATTAAGTTATTGCAGGTTGTAAATGATTGGATGGTGACGTGGCGACTCAAATCCCTGACCCCGGATTTGGGGGCGTTACATGTTCCATAATTTAGAGCAAAGCTTCTAGAATTATAATGAGATTGTAATAATGAGATCTAGAAGATAATAGCTTTAGACTTAAACAGTTCCTGATCATAGGATAACTAATTAGAAATTGGTAAATCCGTAAAGATCAGTACATACTATGCTAGCTCTCTTAGGAGGATGTCTGTTCTCATAAACATTTGTGTGGTGACACTATATCTAGTATGTAGGTGCTTATTAAGGAATAAGTTCACTGAACATGACTCGATAGTATAATAACTGATGGAGTTTACTCACGTGTCGATAGTTGTTTATTAAGTAAATAATTGTACAAGTATCCTTAGACTTGAGATCATTAGAGTAATCTCGTACACAATGATTTATGCTTTGGTTTAGTCCTTAGTCTCTAGGACATTCATTAGGTCCATTCTGGGCATAGTGATTTGTGTATGGAGATAGTTAACGGATCAATAAAGGATCTGCCCCTTCCAGTAAAGGAAGTGAATATCCTATGTTATTCTTAGATATGCAAGTTCAGGAATCTCTGGCCAGAGTGAATGAAATTAGAAAGAGTTTCCAATTTGCATTAAAAGGAACTTTGCATTATGAATAAGAAATCATATGATTAAATTAGATAGGCTTGACACGAGTTCCAAGCCTTGTATTTAATCGGGATATTGAAGGCTAGAAGGAATTAATTGTACGATAACTAATTACTGACAGGTTCTAAGTCTTCTAAGCAATGATTTCGTATTATCTGGATAGTCGCGATATGTTGAGAAACATCATTCACGATGTAGAATAAATATAATTAATCAGATTAATTATATTTAATGAATTAATAGAATTCATATAAATAATAAATAAAATATTTATTATTATTTATTTCTACTACCGGCTTAATATTGAATCTAAAGAGTCACACCATAAAAGAGATTAAATTATAGATGAAGGAATAATTAATAATAGCTAGTAATTTTTTATTTATGAAATAAATAATTACTTAGCAAATTTTATAAATTAATTAAATGAGATTTAATTGATTATAAATTATTTAAGATAAGATCTTAATATTATTAATTAAATATTTAATTAAAGTAATTAAATATGAAAATAGAATAATTTTCTAAAAGAGTTTAGAAAAAGGAATTAATGATTAAAATAGTTTTAATCATTAACTAATTAATTAATAAGATTAATTAATTAAAAAGGGAATTAATAATAATATATTTATAGAAAATATCTCAGCTGAGATATTTGCCTATAAATATAGGATTATAAACCCTAATAAAAAAAACCCTAATATTTGTGAGAAATATTTTAAAAGGGAGGCAACCCTAATTTCCTCTCTAGCCTCCTCCTTCAACTTGTAATTTGATTCTTGGTGGATATCTTTAGAGCAGTCCACACTTGAGGGGTGATTGCAAGGATTGAAGAACAAGATCTTCTCTAGCTGTTGCCGGAAAGCAATCGAGGTATTCTTCAATTTATAAAATAGTTTTGTATCTATATGTATGTATACATAGGAATATATGCAAATAAATGTTATTCAATGCTTCCGCTGGTGCATAAATTCCTTCAGAGGAGTCGTCTTCTTCAACAACAAAAATAATATGTAGAGAGCCACTGCCATGGCCGGAGCAAGAGAATTAATTTATAGACACCTATATCTTGCTTCCGGTCAGATATTAGGACTCGGTTCTTTAATGAAAAATGCTCAGAGCTCCTACATATCACTCCCCACAGACTCAGTTTTTCCTTGTACTAATTTAGATATATTTGTATAGAAACTGAGCCCTATATTTTTGTGTTAGTAGCAAAGAACTAATTTGTTTTTTGGAAGCCAGTTATATTTTTAACTGGGTGTAGCAACCTCAGGGTATATATACGAAAGATATATTCCCCGAAACTTGTCTCCATAAATTACTTGCTAATTTTCTTGAACATAATTGATTTATCCGGACACACAGAAAATTAGTAGGCAGCTCACCGAAACACTACAAATGGCCAAACCCACTCTGAAGCAATAATTTATTTATCCGCAAATTCCGAAAAGAATTTAAATTATTGTGAGTATCGTATTCAACCCCCCTTCTACGATACTTCGGGACCTAACAATTGGTATCATACCTCGCTGATTGATATATAAATCAGGATCCATAACCCAGTGAAGCTCACCGTGTCGAAGCTGGTTGGACTCAGACTGTTTAAAGGACTTGTTAAATAAGTTTAATTATAAACCTTTAATAAGTTTATTTTATAAACTTTATAAAATTTATTTTATAATCTTTTATTAGTTTATGTTATAAATTTAATAAGTTTATTTTATAAATCTAATATTAAATTTGTTTTATAAACTCTTATAAAATTTGTTTTATAAACTTTTATAAGTTTATATTATAAATTTTAATTAGTTTATTTTATAAACTTAATATTAAATTTATTTTATAAACTTTTATAAAATTTGTTTTATAAATTTTTATTAGTTTATGTTATAAAATTTAATAGTTTATTTTATAAATTTATAAAAGTTTGTTTTTAAAGAATTTAATAAAGTCATTTTGGTTGGCCAGTTTTCTAGCATGGTGACTTGCGTACTTGGTTACCACGCGCTAGAAATTTAAAAAAAAAAACGAAGCAGGTACTCGGCGCCAGGAAAGTAAAGTCAAGTACATTCAAGGCTTTTGTTAGGTCCAAATGATTGTAGAAGGGGGGGTTGAATACAATCTTTAATAAATATTAGAATCTGTTTCGGATAATTTTTGATTAAACAATTTAAATTATTATCACGAAATAATAATCAAAGAAACACAGTTCAAGTAAAATACTTATATTAAACTTGAGATGGGTTACAAGATTAAATCAGAAAATATTCACTAATTTAGCTCTTAAAATTCTAGAGAGATTTTGACATTAAATGCTCTTGAATTTTTTGTTTAAGCCGAATAGAATGTTAATAGAAGTGTTTTTATCTACTGATCTAATCTGGTATTTATAGGCAAATTCAGGCTTGGGAGACTTTTTCTGCTCGGGGAGACTTTTTCTCCTCGGGGAGACTTTTCTTTGGCTGGAAGACTTTCTCTTTGGGAGACTTTCTGGCTCGGGGAGACATTTCTGGCCTTGGAAGACTTTTAAATAAAAGGAAGACATTTAAATAAAACAGGGAGACTTTTTAATTAAATTCGGGGAGACTTTTGAAAAGTCTTCCCGAGAAAATCTTCTGCCGACCTGCTTTGATATGTTTATCTTCTGTCTTTTCCTTTATTTCTTTCTTCCTCTTCTTTTTTTTTTTGATTTCTTTTTAATTAAAACTCTGGGAGACTTTTTGAAAAGTCTCCGGGAGACTTTTCAAAAAGTCTTCCCGACAAATCAATCTGGCCGACCTGAAATGTATATTGATATGTTTATCTTCTGCCTTTGTTTTCTTTTCATTTTAATTTAAATTCTATTTGATTTATTATATATCTTATACATTAAATTAATTCTTTTTGAATTAATCTAAGTAATTAGGATACATAATAAATTATCTTTTTGTTAATAGAATTAAATTAAAGTCTTCTTCATTCTAAAATAATTCTAAATTAATTAATTTCTTAATCAATTTAAGAAATAAATTAATTCTGATTGAATTAATTTATCAATTAAATTAACTAAATAATTTAATCAATTAAGAGAGAATTAAATTAAAATCTTGACTCCACAGCTGTTGATGATATAACTTTAAATCTTCTGTCTTCTCACCAATGTCTGTAGCTGACCATTTCTTCTGTAATAAAGAACTTTCTCTGTATTTTGCCAACACTCCGTGTACTGTCTGGTTCACGAGTGATTCACAACAAATAAAATTCTTCACTTAACTTTTATAATGGTTCACTTCTGCTCCTTCTGACTTGACTATTTTTGTTGTCTCACAAATTGAAATCTTCTGACCCTTGAGCTTCTTCAAACTTAAATACTCCACTGAGGCGTGATCAATTAAATTGAGCTTCTTTCAATGCAGTACTACTTCAAGTCTGTAGATTGACTTAGATCTTCTTTTTCTTGTCAGATAATACATGCTGAAGATTCCTGTGACAGATAATATATTTACTTACAAATTATCTATGTTTGAGTTGAGTTGCCATCTCTCTAAACAAATAGGCTTCTAAACATATGCCTTTCAATCTCCCCCTATTTGTTTGTTAAACAATAACAAGCAAATCACTAGAGGATAACTCAACTAACAAACAAGAAAAAGATATAACAATAAAACTTGTAAATAAACAAACTTAGTTCTGGTTTATATTAAACATTTCCAGATTCAAACATTAATGATAAATACAAGATAGTTGTTCCTCTAGACTGAACAAATAGTACAGATTTCTATCTTGATCTATCCTAGTTCTAGTAACAAAAGATGTTAACATTTCTTCAAATCTGATCATCTTGAGACTGTATTTCACCTTCTTCTGCTTCTTCAACACCAACAATAGGTGTGCGTGGTTCTGGTTCAGGTACTGGCTGAGAGCTTCCAGAAACCCCATACGCCTTGTTTTGTTCTGATATAGAAAGTCTATACAAAACTTCATTATCAAGAGGATCATGTGGAATTGAAGTTGGTTGCTTGAACTCTTCTAGTCCTTTCCATTGCTTGTAAAAATCAATATCTTTAGACATACAGTAGTCTTGGATATAATCAGCAGCAACTGATTTAGCTTGACTTTGAAATCCTTCAGACCGTAGAATTTTCTCTACGTCTATTAAGTAGTTCAAAGGATATCCAGTCATAGACTCTGAATTAAGACGAATTATTTGATATCGATTATTTTTCACAAACCTTACTTCATAAGGTTCAGGTATGATTTCTGGACTCCTTAGAGTAGCAAAGTCTCGAATGTGATCTCGGAGTATTTCATTCATCTCTGAACTTCTTTTTACTTTACACAGCATAACCCATAACTCAGAGGGTGTTCTTGTTCTGAAGAAGTCCAATGAAACTTTGTAGAAACCATAATTATCAAGATGAATTATGATATGCCAGCCATCTATATTTACTTCAACTGTGATATACCTGATCTCTAGCTTTAATGTAGCCATGTAAAGATCTACAGTTGTATTAGTAGTGAATAGTTCACCTATCATGCCGGATACCTCTCTGTCTTGATATGTGCCAATCTGAGGTTGATCCATGATCATTCTAGCTTGATCCCATTTTGGTCCAAACTTTCTTTTAATGTCTTCCCTCTTGGCAGTGATTGCAGCATCCCATAGCTTTTGCTTTTGTGCAGCTGCTTCCTTGTTCTCCTTGGATTTAACTTGTAGGAGAGCCTTAAGCTTATCAAGCTTGTCTTTTCTTGCTTGAGCTTCATTTTGCATTTCAAGAATCCTTGTATCTAACTCAAAGTTTTTCTCTATGGATTCTTCTTGAAATCTTCTAAGTTCTTCATCTAGCTCAGCATTTCTTTCTGTTTCATCAGAGAAAAGAAATTCTCTGTCAAACTCACCTGTTTCAGCATCACCAAAATTTGATTTTCCAGGAGTTTGTTGTTCTGGTTCAAAGAAAGAAAAAACTTGTTCTGCTGCATAGTAAGATTGATCTGACTTGTATTGATCTGTAGCAGCTTCTTGTATTGTGTCATGCATTTTCTCTTTTCCTTTGACTGAAGCTTTTTCTTGTACCTTCTCCCCCTTAGTTGAGGGATCCTTGACTGAAGTCCCTTCAAAGAATTGTTGTTGTTCTGGGATATGTCTAGTTCCAGACTTTACCATGTTGTAGACATGCCTCAAACCTTCATTCAGCTGATCTATGCCTCTTTCAATCATTGCAAATCTCGAGGAATTAAGAGCATTGTACTGATGATAATCATTTTCTAGAACATCGATACGATTTGAGATCTTATTTATCTCTGTGAGATTATCAGCAATTTGAATTTGATTCTGTCTTAAGTCCTTGATATCAGCTGCTATAACACCTTGCGTTTGATTCACATCATTTGTTTTGAGAAGCACAGTTGCCTTTACTTCTTCAAGATCCTTTCTAATAAGAGAAAACTGATTTGTAACTGGATCTGAAGAATTTTGAGCATTGACTTGAGCTCGAAGTTGTGCATTTTCTGCTTTCAGTGCATCCATCTGTTGTTGAAAGGACAGTAACATATTTTGCATCTCACTTTCTGTGCCTGTGTGTGCACTCATTTTTCCTATTTGTAAGAGTGTTTCACTCACCTCACGTGTAGGTGTATCACACAGTGTTTGCCTTTCTTCGCTCGTGTTTAACTCAAAATCCGAGCCTTCAGATGTACCTGCAGTATAGATCACCAAAGCCCCTGCATGAGAGGTCACTGGCGGTGCAATGGAACTTTGCAAGTTCCAATCCTCAATAAAGTCTTGCGTTTCTTTTGGAATAGAAAACTGAGTTGCCTCAGGGTAAGACTCAAAGAGTTGCTGATCATCTTGAGATGATGAGTAGATCTTTTCAGATTCCGGATATGATCCATCCGGGGAGGTAGGCAAGGATCTAGGAATCAGCGAGAGATCCAAGTTTCCTCCTAAAGCCTGTGAAGGCACTTGATGTTGTGAAGCATCATGTTCTACCATTACTAGGGTAGATGAAGTACCAAGCATTTGCTTCTTCTGTGGAGCAGGAATCAAGTCTTCTTCACTCCCTAACTGTGTATGTTTTCTCTTCTGTGTTTGGGAGAGAGATTGTGATGACGAAGTAGCAGTGTATGGATCTAAGACCTGTGTCAGAGACTGTTGGATTTCAGACTCATGATCTATCCTAATAGCCACTGGGGGCTTAACACTGATATAATTTAAGTCAAGATTTAAGTCAAAATTCACAATAGAAGAATTCCTTACCTGAGTACTTACTGGAGCAGATGCAATTGGTTCTGCTTGAGCATGATGTTCTTCAAGTTGTTCAACTTGTTCTGGTTGAACTTGTTCATCTTCTTCTTCACTTAGAGGAGTAGGAATCATTTGTAGAGGTCCTGCATCAAACACTGGTGCTGGTGCTTGATTTTGTTGTTGATGAATGAATTGAGCCATGTATGGTGTATAAATTACAGGAACACCTGGTAGTTTGTTTGCCTTCGACAACCTTGTAAAAAGATTTCTTTGTGTGGAAAGCGATCTTACTATAGGTGAATTGTTAAATAACACTTTGTGTTCATTAGTTAGCTTGTCATTCAAAAACAAGGTCAGAAATCTTGGATAGTAGCAATGAACTGTATGATCTTCTGTAAGACTTCTGCTTGAAAAAGTACCCATTTTCCTGATTATCTCTTTCAAAATTAATTTCCCAAAATTTATTCTCCGGTTATGTGTCACAGCAAATCCTATGTTTTGTAAAAGCAGAGGAATGTTGTGAAAACTATTCTTCAGACATGGAGAAAATACCTTGGCCAGTGTATCAAAGATGTAGTCCCACTCACTTACCAGATGAGTCTTGGACAGTCTAACCATATTAAATTCACCTTGATACTGGATAGTTTGAAAGAATTCTATCAGCTCCTGTGATGTTGGTAGTGGATCAAAGTTGTCTGTTGGAAAGCCTAGAATCCTGTTTACATCAATATCTGTTACCCAGTAATCTCTTCCTCTTACTTTGAATGCGAAGCGAGTTGACGTGCTGGTTGAGCAATTAACAGCTGTAGAGTAGAGAGCCTTCAGTGGATCAACCTTCAGAACAGGGTCCAGGGTTATTGAAGTTCCGATCATAGGATGCTCATTGAGAAATCGAATCCAGGGAATGAATCTGGGTTCTGGACATCTTGTAGGATCAAAGTACCCTACATAGTTAGTCTTGCAGATTTCAAAGACAGCGGCCATTTTACTTTATCTGCGTAACAAACAATGTAATTTATTAGAAAATAAATAGAACAGGTGAAATTAAATAAGTGATCAAAAATTTTATAATTGTTTCTAAACCCATTAATCAGTTAAATTTAGAAGAAGAAGAAAAAAAACTGATTAAGATTTAGTAAATAACTAATTAAAAAAAACTTACACACACAATTGTTTAATAGAGAGAAAAATTTGCAAGAGTTTGATTGGGTTTGGCAATTAAAAACGGAATAGAATAGGATTAGATAGGATTAGAGAATGAAAACTGAACATATATATATAGGAAAAGTCTCGGGGAGACTTTTGAAGGTCGGGAAGACCTTTCAAAAATCTCGGGGAGACTTTTGAAGGTCGGGAAGACCTTTCAAAATCTCTAGGAGACTTATTAAATAACAAAAAAACATTAAATAAATAAAAAAAAGATTCGGGGAGACATTTTAAATTCTCGGGGAGACTTTTAATTTTGAGCAGAAAATTTTTAAAATTGAAATAAAGGTCTCTCCTGATTTATTTTATTTTAAATAAACTAGTATATAACATATATAATATAATATATATAAACAAAACTCGGGGAGACATTTTGAATATCTCGGGGAGACTTTTTCAAAAGTCTCTCTGAGAATCAAAAGTCTTCCCGAATTACATATATGTATATTTTAAACACAAAATATAATATATATATATATATATAATTCGAAATATTTTTAATAATATACTAAAATATAATAACACAAAATATTGAATTATACTAATAATAACTAAACTTAAATATTTGATTATTTTCTCATAAAAATAATTTTCACCAAAATTCTAACTTGTAAAATTTTGATTAAATTATTTTAAAGATAATAATCTAAGATTACAATATAGTAGAATACAACCAAAAAATAGATAAAATAAAATATTATAATAATTTACACTAAACACACATTCGAGAACTAGAATTTAGTAAAATAAATTCACAAGTGTTATGACAAATATTCACATAACAAACACTTGTAATTTTATTTAAGAACATAATGCAGATATGAACTGGGATTCAAGATGAAGAACTATTCAACATCCCAAGTTCACCAACCAACCTGGTGAATGTGGATTCATCCAGTGGCTTAGTAAAAATATCTGCAGTCTGTTCTTCTGTGGGTACAAAGTGTAATTCCACAGTACCATTCATAACATGTTCTCGAATAAAATGATACCTGATATCTATGTGCTTTGTCCTCGTGTGCTGTACAGGATTGTTGGAGATTGCAATGGCACTTGTGTTATCACATAAAATAGGAATTTTATTTAACACAAAGCCATAATCTCTGAGTTGATTTCTTATCCATAAGATCTGAGCGCAACAGCTTCCTGCAGCAATGTACTCAGCCTCTGCTGTAGAATTGGAAACTGTTTGCTGTTTCTTGCTGTACCAGGAAATCAATCTTCTCCCTAGGAATTGACAGCTTCCTGAGGTGCTCTTCCTATCAACAACACTACCTGCATAATCAGAATCTGTATATCCTATTAGATTAAAACCAGATTCTTTAGGGTACCAGATACCAAGATTAGGTGTACCCTTAAGATATCTTAAGATTCTTTTCACAGCAACAAGATGAATATCTCTAGGATCCGCTTGGAACCTTGCACATATACAAGTGGCATACATAATATCTGGTCGGCTTGCAGTTAGGTAAAGTAGAGATCCAATCATACCTCTGTAGCTTGTGATGTCTACCTTTATTGAGTTTTCACATAATCCAAGCTTGACAGCTGTAGATGAGGGAGTCCTTGCAGATGCTGAATCTTCCATGTGATACTTCTTTAGAAGTTCTTTAAGGTACTTGGACTGACAAATGAATATTCCATCTATTCTTTGACTCACTTGAAGTCCAAGGAAGAATTTCAGCTCTCCCATTAAGCTCATCTCATACCTACTCTGCATTAACTTAGCAAACCTCTTGCACAAGTTATCATTAGAAGACCCAAATATTATGTCATCAACATATACTTGTACCATTATCAGATCATTATTGTGTTTCTTATAAAATAAAGTTTTATCTATGACTCCTCTAACAAAAGCATTTTCAAGAAGAAATTCAGAAAGAGTGTCATACCATGTTCTGGGTGCTTGTTTGAGACCATAGATAGCCTTGAAAAGAAAATATACAAAGTCCATGTGATCTGGATCTTCAAAACCTGGGGGTTGTTGTACATATACCTCTTCAGCTAACTTTCCGTTCAGGAATGCACTCTTCACGTCCATTTGATAAACTTTAAAATTGGTGTGAGCTGCGAATGCCAGAAACATCCTGATAGCCTCAAGTCTTGCAACTGGAGCGTAGGTTTCATCATAATCAATTCCTTCAGCTTGGGAATAACCTTTTGCAACCAGTCTGGCCTTGTTTCTTATTACAATGCCATTTTCATCTAACTTGTTTCTGAATACCCATCGCGTGCCAATTACAGTCTTGTCCTTCGGTCTGGGTACCAGTTTCCAAACTTCTTGAGATTCAAATTGATTGAGTTCATCTTGCATAGCAATCACCCAATCAGGATCAGACAGTGCTTCTTCTATTTTCTTAGGTTCCATTTCAGATAGAAACCCAGAATAATTGCATTGATTCTGTGTAGCACCTCTTGTTCTAACACCAACATCTGGATCACCAATGATCAGCTCAAAAGGATGAGCTCTACTCCAAATTCTCTGACTTGGCAGATTAGATCTTGATGATTCGCCTTGAATTTCATTGTGATGTTGTGTTTGATTTGCTGATCCTTCATCTCCTCCCCCTGAGTTGCTGCTAGGATCTCTTGATGAATCTCCTTGTGTATTAGTGGTATCTCCAGAGTTTTCACTATTTCCACCACTACCACTTGGATCATCAGCATTATTAACATTGTTGTTTCCTGTTGCAGCCTCAGGTTCGTTTTCATCATTTGAGTGTGAGTCTGGCATATTGTTGAACTTAAGAGTTTCAGATGGATCATCATTTTGGATGTTAGGGAATTTTGTGTCATCAAAAGTTACATTGACACTTTCTTTGACATAGTGTTGATCAATAATATACACCCGATAAGATCTTCTAGAATAACCAACAAAAATAGCTTCTAGAGCTTTAGCCTCGAACTTTCCAATATGTTCTTCTCCATCTTTAAGAACAAAGCATTTAGCACCAAATACATGAAAGTACTTGAGCGTTGGTTTCTTGTTGGCCATTATTTCGTAAGGTGTCTTCATTAAGTCCTTGTTGATCAGAGTCCGATTCTGGGTATAACATGCAGTATTTACAACTTCAGCCCAAAAGTACATTGGAAGCCTTGATTCATTCAACATAGTTCTTGCAGCTTCAATTAATGTACGATTCTTCCTTTCTACAACTCCATTCTGTTGCGGAGTTCTAGGTGCTGAGAATTGTCTTGTTATTCCCTTTTCAACACAAAAGTCATTCAGAACTGCATTCTTGAATTCAGTTCCATTGTCTGACCATATAGCTCTAACTGGAAGCTTCGAATCCAACTCAATCATCTTGATATGATCAATCACCATTTGAGGAGTTTCATCCTTTGAGTGCAGGAATAAAACCCATGTATACTTTGAATAGTCATCAACAATAACCAAGGCATATCTTTTATGTGACATTGACATAACATTGACTGGACCAAATAAATCCATGTGAATTAATTGCAGTGGTTCAGTAATACTAGATGTGTCAGTGCTTGGATGTGATGCTTTCTTTGCTTTCCCTTTCTGACATGCCTCACAAAGTCCTTCTTGTGTGAATTCCAATTGAGGCAGTCCTCTCACTAATTCTCTTTTGACTAGAGAATTAATAGATTTGAAATTAAGGTGTGAGAGCTTCTTGTGCCATAACCAACTTTCATCTGACGAAGCTTTAGCATAAAAACAATTGACTTCATCTCTGCAACCTGAGTTCAGATCGGCTACGAACAAGTTTCCTTTCCTTACTCCCTGAAGAGCAAGCTTTTCATCCTTCTTGTGAGAAATCAAACACTTCTCCTTTACAAAGGTCACTGTGTATCCCTTGTCACAAAACTGACTGATACTCAGAAGATTGTGTTTGAGACCTTCCACGAAAGATACATTATCAATAACGACATTGCCAGCTTCTAAACAGCCATATCCCTTAGTCATACCCTTGCTGTCATCTCCAAAGGTAACTACTGGGCCAGCTCTCTCAACAACATTTGATAGCAGGGCTCTATCTCCGGTCATGTGTCGTGAGGATCCACTATCGAGAATCCAAATAACCCGGTTCACCTGTTTTACACCCTGCAATCATCAAATGAGTTAGGCCTTCTTCGGAACCCAACATTGATTGGGCCCGGCATATTTGAAAAATTGTCCTTTATCAGGTTTAACAACAGAACCCAACTTGACAAACTCATCTACTACTTTGACTGAACACTTCTCCTTGTAAACAACCTTAACATTTTTGTATGCTGGCCTAGGAGAGAATGTTTCCTTCTGTGAAACAGGAGGACTAGCAGTCTTTGATCTAGCATGCCTGTGATTTATGTGCTGTCTAGGTGTAGTATTGACATTCATAGCATGCATGCTTTTGAAATATGCAGACATGACATTGAAAGCACATAGCATACAGTTATCTACACCACAAGGTTTATGGCATGCATCAATAGTAGGCATTTTATTCACAATAGCAGGAGTCCTAACAGTTTCTACCTTAACTTTATTAACATTTTTAAAGTTCTCAGTAGCATGGAATCTGTTGTTCTTATCCCTACTATTAACAAACTTATTAGGTTTGTTATGATTTTTCTTAAGCTCATTAGCACCTAAACCAGGAGTGGATGAACTAGCAGTGTTCACATTTTGTATTGGTTTTTTAGGTACATATTTAGCTTCCTGGACATTTATTCCTTTTATGTCCCTAACAGGTTTTTCCTGTACTTTCTCTTCCTCTTTAAGATCTTCAGGTTTAATTTCATAATCCACTATTACACAACTATCAAGAACTGGTTCTGCAATAGGAGTTATGAACAGAGGTTTCTTAGTGTCTTTAATAACATGTGGAATGCCCCTTTCTATAGCAGTCTCTTTAAAAGGGGTAATGTTACTAGCCTTTCCTACGGATTGGTTATATTCAAAACCTATCCCAACTTTGCGTTTAATCTCTTGTTGGTCAACTAGGTCTTTCATAACAAATGAAGCAGTTCTATAGGCTTGACACCTGACCTTTTCCTTTTCAATTTTATCCTTCAAAAAGGCTTCAATTTCAACATAACAGTTGATTCTATTAACTTGAAATGCAACATCTTCAGTTAATTTCTCATTTATAAGTTTCAGCTTTTTCAATTCAGAATTCTCATCTGATAAAACTTGATTTTTGAGAATTAAGACTTTTATTCGATCTCTAGCATTAGTTAAATCCTCACCCAGCAATTTAAACATTTTAGGACAGCTAGGATTTACCTCAATTCCTTAACGAGGTGGTGATTGTGATCCTTCAGAAGAAGAAGCCATTAGAGCAAGATTTCCCATATCTTCTTCTTCATCATTGTCAGAATCATCCCAGCTTTTTCCTTCTGCTAAGTATGATCTTCCCTGATGCTTCTTCAGAAGAGCCTCATATTTCTGTTTAAGCTCGTCATATGAATCCTTCTTTCTTTCCTGCTTGGGCTTTCTACAATCTGTAGCAAAGTGTCCCATTTCATTGCAGTTGAAGCAACGAATCTTGCTTCTGTCAACCATCCCTGTCTTGTATCCACCTCTTGTATTAGATGAGCTAGAAGAACCACCTCTCTGAAATCTGTTTCCCATAGGCTTGAATTTGAAATTAGGGTTCCTCCTGAATCTTGTATTTCCAAATTTTCTAGCAATCAGTGCCAGAGATTCATCCTCAAGTTGATCAAGTTCTTCCATTGAGTAGAATTCACTTTCAGATGAATTCATTTGAGTTGCACCAACTTCTGCAACAATACCTTGATCAATGACTTTGACTGAAGAAGATTCAGTCATAGCTTCTCTGTGTTCTGGTACTTCTGCTACAAGAGCTGTAGACTTGCTGACCACTTTGCCTGTACCATATATTTCTTTCTGTTGAATCTGCTCTAGCTCATAGGTCTTTAGTACCCCATAAAGTCTTTCCAATGAAATTTCATTCATGTCCCTTGACTCCCTGATGGCAGTAATCCTATGCTCTAAGTGAATTGGCATTGTCAGTAAAAACTTCCTATTAATCTCCTTCTTCGTATAGTGTTTGCCATTGAGATTTAGATCATTTATCAATTTATTGTATCTCTCAAAAACATCAGAGATACCTTCTCCAGGATTTGATCTAAAATGCTCATATTGAGACGTTAAGATTTCCAATATGTTCTCCCTCACTTCTTCTGTTCCTTCATTCAGTATCTCTATCGTTTCCCAGATGTGTTTAGCATTTTTGCAATTAACAACATGATTGTACATTCCGGGATCAAGAGATTCTACCAAAATTAACTGCAGGCTGGTGTCCAAAGAATCCAGTTCCTTTTCAGTATCAGTGTACTCAGAAATTTCTTTATCAAATTGTCTGTGCGGAATAAGTACACCATCTATCATATGCTCAGGAATGATTGTTATTGGAGCAACAACACCGGTCTTCAAAATATCTTTGTACTTAGGGTTTGCAGTTCGAAGAAATAGTGTCATCTTCATCTTCCAAAGATTATAATTATCTTTATCAAATGGAGGAATTTTAATGCTACTCACTCTTTGAGTACTCATATTAAAATAATGGAAGATTAAAAAGATTTGAGATTTTTAGGAATTAAAAAGATTTCAAATTTTTAAGAAATTAAAAATTTTAGAATTTTTAATAGATTAAAATTTTTGAAATTTTAATAAATTAAAATTTCAATTTTTAATAAATTAAAAGTTTCGAATTTTTAATAAATTAAAAATTTCGAATTTTTAATAAATTAAAAGTTTCGAATTTTTAATTAAAATATTAGGATCTTGATTTTTATGTCAATCAGATGGCTCGGATACCAATTGTTAGGTCCAAATGATTGTAGAAGGGGGGGGGGTTGAATACAATCTTTAATAAATATTAGAATCTGTTTCGGATAATTTTTGATTAAACAATTTAAATTATTATCACGAAATAATAATCAAAGAAACACAGTTCAAGTAAAATACTTATATTAAACTTGAGATGGGTTACAAGATTAAATCAGAAAATATTCACTAATTTAGCTCTTAAAATTCTAGAGAGATTTTGACATTAAATGCTCTTGAATTTTTTGTTTAAGCCGAATAGAATGTTAATAGAAGTGTTTTTATCTACTGATCTAATCTGGTATTTATAGGCAAATTCAGGCTTGGGAGACTTTTTCTGCTCGGGGAGACTTTTTCTCCTCGGGGAGACTTTTCTTTGGCTGGAAGACTTTCTCTTTGGGAGACTTTCTGGCTCGGGGAGACATTTCTGGCCTTGGAAGACTTTTAAATAAAAGGAAGACATTTAAATAAAACAGGGAGACTTTTTAATTAAACTCGGGGAGACTTTTGAAAAGTCTTCCCGAGAAAATCTTCTGCCGACCTGCTTTGATATGTTTATCTTCTGTCTTTTCCTTTATTTCTTTCTTCCTCTTCTTTTTTTTTTTTGATTTCTTTTTAATTAAAACTCTGGGAGACTTTTTGAAAAGTCTCCGGGAGACTTTTCAAAAAGTCTTCCCGACAAATCAATCTGGCCGACCTGAAATGTATATTGATATGTTTATCTTCTGCCTTTGTTTTCTTTTCATTTTAATTTAAATTCTATTTGATTTATTATATATCTTATACATTAAATTAATTCTTTTTGAATTAATCTAAGTAATTAGGATACATAATAAATTATCTTTTTGATAATAGAATTAAATTAAAGTCTTCTTCATTCTAAAATAATTCTAAATTAATTAATTTCTTAATCAATTTAAGAAATAAATTAATTCTGATTGAATTAATTTATCAATTAAATTAACTAAATAATTTAATCAATTAAGAGAGAATTAAATTAAAATCTTGACTCCACAGCTGTTGATGATATAACTTTAAATCTTCTGTCTTCTCACCAATGTCTGTAGCTGACCATTTCTTCTGTAATAAAGAACTTTCTCTGTATTTTGCCAACACTCCGTGTACTGTCTGGTTCACGAGTGATTCACAACAAATAAAATTCTTCACTTAACTTTTATAATGGTTCACTTCTGCTCCTTCTGACTTGACTATTTTTGTTGTCTCACAAATTGAAATCTTCTGACCCTTGAGCTTCTTCAAACTTAAATACTCCACTGAGGCGTGATCAATTAAATTG
This sequence comes from Oenanthe sinensis, assembly GCA_028671895.1. Lineage (NCBI taxonomy): Eukaryota > Viridiplantae > Streptophyta > Magnoliopsida > Apiales > Apiaceae > Oenanthe > Oenanthe sinensis. Next base: position 29,757,347 of record CM053806.1, read on the forward strand.
AGCTTCTTTCAATGCAGTACTACTTCAAGTCTGTAGATTGACTTAGATCTTCTTTTTCTTGTCAGATAATACATGCTGAAGATTCCTGTGACAGATAATATATTTACTTACAAATTATCTATGTTTGAGTTGAGTTGCCATCTCTCTAAACAAATAGGCTTCTAAACATATGCCTTTCAGCTTTGAAACATGTTAGCTGCGCCAGTACAGGACATCAGTTGTGCCAGCGCCACAAGTTACTTGAATTTTTTTTTCTGACTTGTAGTTTTTGTTGCGCCTGTACAGGGACTCCACTGTACAGGCGCCACAAAAATAATAGGCGCCAATAACACCCAATATCAGTTTGGTACCCAAAATTTTGTACCCTTTAATTTTTTAATTTTTATTTTAGATTTATTTATTTTTCCAGAAAATTTAAAATTCTTGAAAACTAAAATTTTTCTTAAATATTAATTTATGATATTTTAATTTTTAAAAAATTTCGAAATTCTTGAAAATTAATTTGTTGTATATTTTTATTTTTGATTAATTTATTTTGTAAGAAAATTAAAAATTCTGTAAATCTAAATTTTTCTTAAATATTAATTCGAGGGTGCTCAAGGGTTTGTAGATGAAGATATTTCCGGGCATTGAAGACAACAAAAATTGACTGAAGATTATCCGATGAGGTTAATTCTGGAACATGTTGAAGAAATAGTAGTATTAATTTCCTCAGAGGTTTACTCCATAGGATCCCACTAATATTTTGGAAGCTGCAAAAGAAGAGATTAATTTGGGTATAGTTTTTGGTTTATTTGAGTTGAATTTTTGGATGAAAAATCTAAGGGGTTTGAAGTAGTGAAGGAGAACAGACTGGACATCCTAGTATCTCAATTAAAGCCTTAAAGATTATTCTACAGGGATATTACAGGAAGCTCGTGCTAACATTGTAGATCATTTGGAACACAGGGATTACAGCCAACAGAGATTTAAGGATACAACCACATTGTCTGTAAAAGACCTGTACATGCTGAATGCCTATGAACTAGAACAAGAGCTGAAGAAGTTAATATTTGGTAAAGTAGGTTATTAGCATATCCACTGTATTTGTGACCCAGGAACCAAATTTGATTGACGTCAAGGTTGAGAACCTATGAACAGAAACTAAATGATCCTAGAAGCTGAATTGAAGATGTAGTAGCTCGAGGTAGTGGTCAAGGTGTTATAAGTGAATTTGACACTTTGGAATAACTTGAGAACTGGACTACAAGTCAAGCCTGCAGGGCAACATGAAGTTCAGTGACATCAGATTCAGACGGAATCTCAATTCTAAATCTAAGGTCCTTACCTATAGATTCCAAAAAGGAGATTTTCAAGATCAGTTTAAGAAGCGGTTACAAGACAGGGATGGTTGATTATAAAAGACAAGATCATGGGTTTGCTACACAGTTTGAAGAAGCCTGTACAAGCAAATGATGATAGACACTATATTGGGTTGTAGCAGGAATCCCAAGCATTAATAAGGATGCAGCAAGGGAAAACATATGGTGGTGAAGTTAAATGCAAAGCTGATTCTATCAGTGACAGTGATGAACCAAATGGATATCTGGCATCAATGACCAACACTGGAGATGAATCACTAAGCACTTCACAGGTACACATTCTAACTAGTATACGTTTATCTAATTCGGAACTGTATGATTATTAGGTATTGAAATGTATTATATTCATGTCAGCATGTTAGCATCTTAGGACTTAAATGCTTAATTGATTGCTAAGAATAAGATTGCATGCTAGGATTCATGAGTTTAAAGAAGTACATTTCATACTGATTTTATATGCAGTAATATGAATATCTGGAGAATTAGATAGGATATTCTAGACGGTTAGGTGTATCCCTAAAATATTTGCTGGAACTTGAGTTAAATCTAATATGATTTAATACCTCTGCTAATGTTGTGAAAATTGCTAAATAGACAAACATGTCATAGATCAGATATTTTATATTTGTTCTTATTGTGATAAATGACTTGATAAGTATATGTGAAATTTGATATTGCTTATAATGTTTTATTCAAATATTCTGCATATTCTTAAATTGTTTATGTGCTTATTTTCACATGATTTGCTCGCACTCACATAGTTACACTTAAATGTCATATCATTTCATGTATTGCTTGTAAGGGATAAGATGGTAGAATTATCTAAGTTGTCAGTAACATTTGTTGATTCGAGGATTAATCTAAAACTGACTTAGGTAATTAGAGATAGTTAAAAATGTTAGACAATAACAGAAATGGATTAGAAAGGATTAGTAATTAAATTGTTAGTTCTTCTATCCATGTGCTTTTAGAAAATTATTGAATATCTGTAAATCTGCTTTACATCTGTTACACTTATGTAGAATGATTAAAGTAGATAGTACTGAATTTTCTAATATGCATATTGAAGCTGTTGTTACCACTGATAATATCTCTAACCCATCTGGACTCAATTAAAGTTGAGTACCAAGAAGCTTAATCATTTGTGATTGCAGAGTATATAATAAAAGGCAAAAGTTATGTGACTTCGTGACATTTATTGTTCGAGGCATATGATTAAGATTAAAGCTCTAACATCACAGTTAGTTGAGAAGGCCTCCCCGATGGTAACCTTTGGAGATGACAACAAAGGATGTACAAGGGATATGGCTATCATGATTTAAGAACTGTCATCAGTGGAAGCATCTTTCTTGTTGAAGGACTTAGGGCACTATCTACAGGGCACTAGGGAATTCTTTGTCAAGGGTTTTTTGGAATAGCATTGAAAAGTAAAAGTGTTTATCTCAAACAAGAAGGTTGGAAGCTCACTCAACTAAGAGTGAGAAAATTTGTTCGTAGCTGACATATAATTTATGTGCAAAGGTGAAGTGAACTTTTCAGTAAAACTTCATCAGTAAAGAGTTAGCTATGACATAAGAAGCTCTCACACTTGTTGATCAAAACAATGGATTCTCCGATAAAGATGAAATTGATGAGAGGACTGCTTCTAATGGAATTCTATCTAGAAGGACATTTTGAAGTATGTCACATAGGGAAGTCAATGAAAACATCACACGAAGCAAATTCTGTCATGGAAGAAATATGTTTAGTGGTGGTTGATGACAACCCTAGTTACAAGTTGGTGATGTTCGTGCATTCAACAGACAAAATGTCACAGATGGTGATTGATCACATCAGGAAGATTAAGTTAGAAGCAAAGTAAGATGTGAGAACTGTGAAGTCAGATAATGGAACTGAATTTCGTGAATGAAGTTCTAAATGAATTCTGCACTGATAAAGGTACTTTGAAGCTGAAGCAATTAACACAGCATGCTGCCTTAATCAACAAGATCGTGAAAAGACATCATATAAGTTAATGGCCAACCATAAGCAAACACTGAATATCTTTCGTGTGTTTGGAGGAAATTGATTTTTACTGAAGATTTATATGAGTATCTTGGCAAGTTAAGTTAAGACTCATGGAACAATTTTCCTCGGCTACTCATTGAAGTCAAAAGGCCTCAGGGCTTATGTGATGTGAAAACAGAAGGTGATTAAAAGTCTGAATGTATCGACCTACTACACCAAGCTCCCCAGCATTCAAATGAATGACTATTCTGAATCTTTGAAGTTTGACATTCTGTCAGAGTCAAATTCAGATATTGATAATGAAACTGAGGTTGCAGAAGGAATCAGTGATAATGATGTTGATTCAGATCCTATTAGTGGAATTGGTAATGAAACTACACAACTCGTGGACTTTAACAGAATCCACTGAAAAAGGTGAAGGATCTTCAACACATCCTAACAGCAACTCAGGGGGAGCAAAATAAAAGAAGGATCTACTAGTCGTACTTAACACAATGAAGATCAAAGGAATACATCAAGAACATATCTGCCGAGACAAAGGGTTTGAAGTCAAAGTCATTCCTGGAGTCTAGTTCTTAGTAAACCGGATTTTGAGTAAAGGCTAGAAGTGCTAATCAAGATGAACATATATTTTTTGGGACTCAACATTCAACATTTGGTATCCCAAAGAATACTGAAGATGCACTGATTGATCCAGATTGGGTGATTGCAAATGCAAGATGATCTCAATCAGTTCGAAGGTAGAAACTACTGAAGATGGAACCCAGACCACTAAAGTCGAAGCTAAAATTGGTACAGTAAGGGTTCACAGAAACTGGATAATTATTGGCATTGTTATGAGGGACAAAGCCAAACTGGTTGCTACAGGTTACTATCAAGTAGAAGGTATCGACGATGATGGAAACAGAATCTTTGGGACTTTCAAGATCTAACAGCAAGCACTAGTGACGATACTTGATCCTTTTAGGACCTAACAATTGGGCTAACAAGATGAGGACCTAACAGAGTTAGGGATTCAAGTAAATCGTCAAGGACATGGTATGACACTCTAACTACTAATTACATGAAAATGATTTTGGTAGAGTCGTTATACACATATCTCTCTAAGAATACAAGGCACACACACAATATAATATATGTGCAAGTATACCATGATTATATTATATGTGGGTCTACTAATGAAAACTTGTGCAAAAGATATTTTACTAAGTAAATACAGAGTAGGTACAAGATGAGCATGTTGGAAGAGTTGCAATCCTTTTTGGATTACAAGTAATTCGAAAGAATGATGACAATTAAAGTAAGTCAAGGATCTTTTGAAGATGCACAATTTGGGAGATTCTAGACCTGCCAAGACTTCGTGCCAACATACTACTAAGCTTGATCAGTGCAAATCAGGTATATGAACTGAAGTGACAAGCTATAGAGGTATGATCAGCTCATTACTATTCAAGTGCATAAAGACCATATATTTTATTCTCGATATGCCTATGTGCAAGTTTCCAAGTGAATACTAGAGAATCTTATCTTATAGCTAAGTTATGAATTGTTAGATATCTTAGGGGATCACCAATTCTTAGAATCAGGTACCCTAAAGATACTAGGTTTAACCTAATTGGCTATATAGGATGCAGGTTGTAAGAAATATAGAGAAGTCATTCCTAGAAGTTGTCAATTTCGTGGAAGAAGTTGGTTCTTGTTGAAATGAGAGAAAGCATTCAACACACATAGTTGCAGCAAAGGCTAAACTTAAAGCAGCTAGTGAATGTGATGCTCTGATCTTCTCAACAAGAAAACTTCTTCAACTCCAACAACTCTGCTGGATACTCTCTACACCACTTAAGGAACAAGCTCATGGACACCAGGTATCATTTCTTTCGAGACTGTCTTTAGTAGAATCACTTGTAGATTTTTGCTAAATAAATTGATGAATTCATTTTATCTAAGTTGGTTAGTGAATTTGGGATATTATTTATATACATATTTGTTGGAAATCCCATCTGCAATGAATTCTTAAATGAGTTCACAAGTATTAAAATTTTCATATTTAAAGGACTTGTGAATTTGTTTTTAAATCCAGTACCTCATACGTTTTGCTATTAGTTTAATTATCATGCTTACATTGTAATATGCATAAGTGGTAGTTAAATTATTTAGCATAAGTTATAAGCATAATTATTTGTGTGTTAAATATTTGATGAGTATTAGTCAATGATATCTTACTTAATTGCTCTGATATTTTTCTCTGATATTTTTAAATATTTTATTACAAATAATTGTGATACTTTTGATATTAGTGACAGTATTTAGAATTTCTGTTCTAAGTAAACAATGCATATTTAAAAATCACTAATATTGAAAGCTGAAATATTTTCTAAGTTATATGTATAAAATTCTCAATATTTTATATACTTGGAAATATTTCTAAATTTGATTTTGTTTGCGAGGACTTGTAATTAGGATCACAAGTATTAAATGTCAATATTTAAAGGACTTGTGAATTTCTATTCAACTATTTTCTCGAGCTTACGTATATTATTAATAATTGTTATGGGTATAATTGCAATATGCTTAAGTGACGATTATTAGATATAGCGTAGGAAGTTAGATGCTAATATTCAATCCTATGAATATTTAATATTTAGCGATATTATTTTATCTTATTAAAATTATGGATTGAAGCAATTCAATGATTATCAGTTTTATAATTTTGATTTAATAAAATATAAGAAGTACAATTTCTTGCATCTTGAAATTATTGATAAATATCAAATAATTGGTATCAGCGTGCAATTAATTGTGATATTTTTAATATTAGTGATAGTACAAGTTGTATATATGAAATCACTAATAATAAAAATATGTCTTAATGCTTATTATTCCACTAAATGATTGTCATGCCTCTTTGATTTATATATATGCATGTTATTGGTAATTGTTTAGCACAATATACGTGTTCTATTTATTTTGATTTATTTAAATTATGATGATATAAAACAATTCAGTGATATATTGGTTCCATGATTTAAGTAAATTAAAATAAATTTGCAGCATAATTATTCGAAGTATAAATATTCTCTTTTATTACTTTGTGATAATTGATTAATATTTTATTACAAAATAATTGTGATATATTGATACTAATGGATTTGCTTAGTCTTTATGCTAAGTAAAAATTGGTTTTTGAAAAAGCCGTTAGTATTAGTATATTTAGTTTTCTTTCTTTGACTGAATTTTAAACTTGAACGTATTAAAAAGAATTTCTTGTCTGATTCTTTTTCAAAATGTCATATTCAAATATACATTCATTTCTCTATCAGTTTTAAAGAAGAAAACATTAAAATTCTATTTCAAAACTTCTCTTTTGAAAATTATTTGATTTACAGCCCTACTTTGATTTCCAATCCTAGGGTATGAATCAAACTTTTCTTGAGAATAATCTTTCTTTAAATCTCAAAATATTTTATCATCTCTCTAAAGCTGGTTTTAAATGCTATATTTTCAAAACCGTTTTCTCTCTTAATTTTTCTATTTAAAGTGGCAGAAACTTTGTGACTGCTATTTTATTCGGACAAATTATTTTAACTTCGAGGTACCAATCACTTGTAAAATGTTTTGTTTTCAAACACTTGTTTCAATGTATGTTTCACATTGATTCATAGTATCTAAACAATGGTTGTTGCTTTGAAGGCCTTGTACTGTATTGTTAAGCATTCATTCACCCCAATTGTCATGTTTTTATTTTAAGTCGGGGATATTATCAGGTGGACGAAAATGATGTAAATCATAATTGCATTATGAGTCGAAAGTCATAGTCCTCTATCTGATAAGGATGTTTTGCAAAACTATTTTCAAAACGTATAGTGCTAGGTTATAAAGGAAAAGAGTCATTTTATTCAGATAGAATTTAGTAAAAGAGTTGAATTTCTTCTTTGGTATAAATTCTCGTGTTTTATTATGGGAAGTTTGCGTTATAAGAAATTCATAAGGGATATAATTTTTTTCTGATACACTTTCCTGCATTTTATTATGGGATAAGTATCTTAAAGAAAATTTCTCTTGGTATCATGTTCTTAAATGATAAATCTTTAGAACCGACAAAACTCTTTTACTAAAAGTGCTATAATGCAATCCATTACCATTCCTTATTATATTTTTCCTTCTCATTGGGATGAAAAATATATTTTAGAATGTTAAGGTGATTATCTTTTTAATCTTGTTGATTCTTTCCGTTTAGCCCACAGTGGCTACAGAAGCTGGTCAAGAGGTTGAAAACCCATCAATCTCTTACCCAGACCATAGTACCAAACACTGATTCATCCACTTCCATATATTAACCCTTGGAGATATAAGGAACTTATGTAAGTTAGAGGTTGATAAGGGAGAAACTGCACTTGATGCAGTAAATATGGATGAAGTCGGAAGTGCACCCACAGCTCTACCTCTAGAGAAGAAAAGTAGTATATAACTGATGTAACTGTAAGCTCATCTGCATCTTCTCAAAAGGATGCAGAGCTGAAAATGCAATAAAACTGTCTCTGGAATCATTCTCTCAATAGGGTGAGTCCATTGAAATTCACTCGTCAACCAGAGCATCTTGTAATGAGTCAAGCATACCAATGGCACTCAAGCTGATGGTAAGCCTAAACAGATAAATTCTAAGTACACATTGCAAGGCGTGCACAGTGAGATGTATAGGCATTCAGAGGAGATACAGACTCTAGTTAGCCATACAATACATTGCCCAATGTATCTACCTCAAAAAGAAGTTAATCTTCTGCATCCCGAAAGGGAGATCTCTTGTTCAGATTTATCTGGGCTTGAGAGGCAACTGCTTGACAAGAATTCTTCGGATGAGTCAAGTAGGGTATTTTATACAAATTTCCCGTCACAGGGTTACGAGGGAAACGTAGGCTCTAAATTGCCATTCATTACATAGCCTACTACGTCGCCCCTCCTGGAAGGAACATTTCCAGATCCTGAAAAGGAATGTCCACCTCCCGTTTACGGAGAAGGTGTGAGGCAACTCCTTGATAGAACAAAGCAGGATTCCCTAACAGATATTAATATCTTTGGATAACCCATTTCAAAGAGGTGAGGCTCCACTAGACAGTGATTTAGCAATCGTTATTGAGTCTGGTGCTGAGACAGTGCTTATGCATGATAGATCAAGAACACCTCAACGAGGCAATTCTCCACTTGATAGTGATTCAGTTCATTCTGATGAATCAGGTGTTGGGAATATATGAATTGACAGATTTCACTTGCAGGTACAAAATGCTATATTTGGAATGCAGAGTGAAAGTGAAAGAGAGAGAAACACTTAAGTGAAAGTGAGGTAGAGATACACTTGAGTGAGAGATAGGGAGAGAAAGAGTGAAACATTTCAAAGTGCCCGACACTTAAGTGTAGACACTAACAAAACGTAGTAGAAGTGAGGAAATCATAGACCAAACACTTACCCTTGCTACTTGTTACTTCTGAAAGAAAAGCTACTATATTTTTCCCAATCAATGACAGACGAGAACCTTCTTTGGAAGACAAACCATTCAAAAGATGGGCCATTAGAGGATTCCTCAACTAAGGGGGAGAATTTATAGGAAGAAAAATGAGAAGTTAATAAAGTCTTATCTTCGTATCCTTGGGAAAAGTTAATATCCTAAAGGGGTTCGTATCCTGGATCCTTAGGGGAAGATCCTTAGAAAATGGGGTTCGTATCCTTGGAAGAATTTAATAACCTTAGGGGGAGATTTTAGATAGAGAGAAAAAGAAAATCTTATCTTCTGATCCTTATGGGAAATAACAGAATATGGAAGAATCAAGGAACTGTATCCTATACTTGAAAGGAGTTGTCAGTAGAGGATTCCTCATCCAAGTGGGAAGTACAGAAAAGAATTGACATTTCCATTGATTATTTAAAGAGAGAAGAAGAAAAAGAAGAAGAATCACATTCTTAGGGGGAGAACATTATTTGAGTTGTGTTCAATGTTCAACGGAAGACGTTCCCAGGAATTTGAATTCTTATGAAGCTCTGTTCATGATAAGTTCTTTAAGTTCAAACTATGAAGGATTTTGAAGCAGAGAAAGCTCAAACAGACAGAAATAAAGATGATACTATATGAATATCAGTTCAGTACTAGAGAAACAGACATCATTCATTTCAGTCACACAAGAATTCTGGAAATGCAGTATCTGATCCAGAAAAACCAGTAGCATTATTTACAAGTCCCGGATGATTACTTTTTCTAGGTGTTAGTTGAGTTATCCTCTCTATGAGATTTGTTTGCTAAGTTTAACAATCAAATAGGAATAGAATTCCTAATTATTAGTTGACTGTTGGTGAGATTACGAAGCTGTATGAATAGTAATCGTGATAACTCAACACTAGAACATGACAAGTAAATAATACTACACCTACACAGAAATCAGGAAGAAATGAAGACAAGGCAGATACAGTGAATCAAGATATTAGAAGAAGTTTTGAAGTCTACTACAGGTCATTGAGAGAAGTTCATTAATATGTTCATGTCTCAGTGAAGAATAATGTGTAAAGACTTTCAGGGTTTCAGAAGTGTTGAAGATTTAGTATAGAAGTGCCACAAGAAGATTTCAGTGTATTAGCATTGATTGAAGATAGACAGTGTTCGAAGCATAGGAATCTAGAAGGGTAAAGACAAAGGTTAAAGAAGACAGCTGCAGTCTTGGAGTTATACTCACTGAAAGAAGTTCATTTATATGTTCAAGTGTCAGTGAAGAACAGAGAATGAAGTATTCAAGATTTTGGTAGTAATGGAGACGTTGTCTAAGTACCAGAAAAGATTCTAGTGAAGTTACAGTGTTTATTGACAGTCAGTGTTCGAAGCAATGAAGTTGCTGCAAACTTAACAATGCAAGTAAAGCGATAATACGAAAACCTGGATCAAAGTTAGTCGTCTGTGAACCAGACCAGTTGCACTAGGCGTCAGCAGTTTGTGAAAGGAATCTGAGTATTAACTATATAAGAATTATTAAGTTGAAGAATGTACTTGGAAAGAACGATTATTTATTAAGGTACGAAAAGTGATTTGTAGAGGCTACAGCCAAACAACCAAACAGCTAAACAGCTCAAAGGGTGCAGGGTGCAAAGTGTCACAACCTTGGTACGAAAAGTGAAAGTTTCTGAACTACAGTCGAAGAACAGAAACAGCTCAAAGTACAGGGTGTAATGTGGCAAAACTTTGATACAAGAAATGGAAGTTGGTAAACTTCAATCAAGGAATGAGAAGGAGGTCAAAGTGCAGTGATCAAATTGCACTTTGACCATGTGAATAGTGAAGCGCCACAAACTTATTCACGCGCCACAAACTTTCTATATCAGCTACGACATTTGTTTTGTGGCGCCTCTCCTATGCCTCACTTGTGTAAGCGCAACTAAAGCTCTTGGCGCTAGAAAAAATATTACTTGACTTGAAGAAATTTTGTTAAGTAATTACAGGCGCCACTTGAAACTACACAGGGGATACACTCTACAGGCGCAACAAAATATTACAGGCGCAACAAAATATTACAGGCGCAACAAAATATTTTGGTGCAACAAATATTTCTTGGCCCCACACAGCCCTCAGCCAATCAAATTACAGCAGCTACTTTATTGATTTAAAGTCTACACCAATTAAAGAGGAGTCGTCTTCTTCAAAACAAAAATAATATGTAGAGAGCCACTGCCATGGCCGGAGCAAAGGAATTAATTTATACACACCCATACCTTGCTTCCAGTCAGATATTAGGACCCGGTTCTTTAATAAAAAATGCTCATGGCTCCTAGATATCACTCCCTACAGACTCAGTTTTTCCTTGTACTAATTTAGATATATTTGTATAGGAACTGAGCCCTATATTTTTGTGTTAGTAGCAAAGAACTAATTTGTTCTTGGGAAGCTAGTTATATTTTTAACTAGGTGTAGCAACCTCAGGGTATATATACGAAAGATATATTCCCCGAAACTTGTCTCCATAATTTACTTGCTAATTTTCTTGAACATAATTGATTTATCCGGACACACAGAAAATTAGTAGGCAGCTCACCTAAACACTACAAATGGCCAAACCCACTCTGAAGCAATAATTTATTTATCCGTAAATTCTGAAAAGAATTTAAATTATTGTGAGTATCGTATTCAACCCCCCTTCTACAATACTTCGGGACCTAATATTGACAGTTTCCTTCTGGAATTCTCCTTCCTTTCCATAACATATTTGCAATATATTTGGCTTTATCTTTGAAGACTTCCCTTTTCTGTGATCATCTTCCAAATTCAGCTTTGACTTCATAGACTCTAAAATCTTTAGACTCTGCCAGACTATACACTCTGTTAATTTGTATACTCTGACAGATTGTAGACTCCGATAGTTCATAAACTCTGATCACTAAACTCTGGTCATAAACTCTGATTCATAAACTCTAACATCAAATATTCTGAATGCAACTTTTCTGATAGCAACTTGTCTTGAAGCAACTTTTCTGACATCAACTATGCAGACAAAAACTATTCTGACTATCTAGATGAACTATACTAAATCTTGTTCTAGCATTTTGTACATCATCAAATAAATATATTCCTAACAATCTCTCACATGAATATATTCCTAACATGAACCAACAACTCTATCTCCAGAAAAGGTGATTCAAATATGAACCGAGGCAAATGTGAGTTCATCTGTTTTCTCCCAAAAGGGTACAGACTTAGAAAAGGAAAAACTGCTACTCAGTTCATTCCCTCAATAGAGTGAGTCTATTGAATTCAACTTGTCAGCCAAGGCTACTTGTGAATAGTCTATTTCATCTAGACACCTCCAAACACTGCAAACCATAAATAAAATATTTTAAATGCACTGTAAGAAATGTCACACATTCAGGATGAATTGACGGATTTAACATCTTTTCCTTTTCCTTTATATCAAGCAGGAAGGTCAGTTGCTAGCTCTCTTGTGAGTCAAATGCCTTCATAGGTATCTGGAGGAAATAAGGATCTTATGCTAAATACTCGGATCTGTGTTTACCTCCCCAGATAGAACAAATCTGGATTCCATTTGGAAGAATTTCCTATTTTTGGTATGTGTTTGGAACTTGGGACCAATAATCTCAGGGACCAACAATCTTTGGGACAAACAATTGGTGATCTCAGGGACCAACATAGGAAGTCAGCAACTCTCTGATTATGAGTCAATTTATTGATGAATCAGTTAAGGACAGGGATTTGTGAAACCCCGTTGCACCACCAGTGACCTCTCTTAAAGGGGCTTTGGTGATCTTTCTTGTAGGTAAAAAAAACTATGTCATTAGTACTGAGAGAAATAGTTTTGTGAGAAAAGAGTGAAACACAAGTGAGAAAGAGTGAAAATATATATTCTATGAGTGAAACACTTAGAGAGTATATGAGCGAAACACTTGATAGATAACAAAGGAAAATCACACACTAGCACAAAAACCAAATCCCATTCCCAATTCTCTGTTACATAGTTCTATTGATTACATTCAAGGGGAGATATGAGGAATCTGGCTACATTGGTGATTTGGAAGACAATTGACTGCATAAGGTAAATTTAGTAATGTCACCTAGGATACCAGAGAAACCAGCCACTGAAGATGTACCAATGACACCCGTACACAAAAGTTCAACTCTAGAAGAAGGTGAAGTTGATACTTCTGAAGCTGGTAATTGTAGATAAGTCAAGATATAACTTTGTAAAATATGTTCAGTCTAGAGGAACATCTATCTTATATTTATCTTTCATGTTTGAATCTCGAAAATTGTTAAATATAATTCCCGAACTTTTTATTATTTACAGTTCTCAATGTTTTATTATTTTATTATTTGTTAGTTGAGTTATCCTCTAGGAATTTATGTGTTAAATGTTTAAAACAAATAGGGGGATATTGAAAGTCATATGACAAGGCCAATTTATAATTATTAGATGAAAACTCAACTCAGATTAGAAAGGGAAGTAAATAATAAATGTGATAACAAGAATCAAGTCAAAGAATGTCAACTAGACACGAAGAATTAGAATATCAGAAGAATTCTGACAAAACTGCTATTCAACACTAGAAGAAGTTCATTTATATGTTCAAGTATCAGTATAATATAAAAGAGTAGTATATCAAGGATTTTAGAAGATACAAAAGGTTTTAAGTGCCTACTACAGAAAGATTCCAGAAGACGAAAATTATAGAGGAAAAACAAAAAGAAGACAAGATAGGACAAGGCAAGATATAAAGACCACTATAACAGAAATGAGAATCAACATTGTAGTTAGTCATCCATGAACCAGACCAGTGCACAGGGTGTCGACAATGTTAGTGAAGATTCGTCATCAAAAAGTTCAAGTGGTTAGTAATGTTATTGTTGAAGAACATAAGAGTTTGATCTACATCAACAATGGTATCAAGACTTTAATTTAATTCTCTATTAATTAATTAAATCAATTAGTTCATTTAATTAGTAAATTCATTCACTTAAGAATTAATTTATTTCTTAAATTAATTAAAGGATTAATTAATTTAGAATTATTTTAGAATCAAGAAGATAGACGGTACGGTGAAGACGAAAAGACTCAAGTCAAATATACAATGGTTTTTCAGTGAAGAAACTAATTAATTCTACTATCAAAAGTTAATTAATTATTTAATTTTTCTACTTAAATTAATTCATCTTGAATTGATTTAATTTATAAATTAATTAATTAAAATTGGTAAAATTAAAGTATTACCGAGTTTAGAAAGTCTTGCCTAGTAAGGTCTTGAAGGCTAATTTTTAAAGTTTTTATGATTTTTTAATAAATTTTATTCAAAAGTCTTGCTAGCTTTCACCTCTATAAATATGAGGTTTTTGGCTTCATTATTTACGTTGTTGAAAACAGTCAAATTCAGTAGTTTGTCTGCATTGTAATATTCACAGACTTTCTGTGCTAGTTTGAAATATAATTGTTAAACAAGAACAATTCATATTGAAATCGTTCTAGAATATTTTATCAATTATAAACACTTTCATCATATTAATTTTGTAATACTTTTCAAGTTAAAATTATATCTTCTACTTGAACAATATTTGATTAAAATTAATATTTTGTGATTAATTAAAATAATATTTTTTAAATCTGAAATTCCGCGATTAATATTGATATTGTATTCAACCCCCCTTCTATAATATCAGGGACCATCAGGGAATGAACATACTACTCGCTGACTTGAAGGACAAGCCCATTTCAAGGGCATGGAATGCGAAACATTTGAAAAAATACTACCAGTAGAGCAACTTTACGCTTTATATTTATTTTTCAAGACCATTTTTTTTATTAGTAGAGTAGTGATTAATAGGTTCACCCCTATTCTAGTGGGGTAGTAGGTATGTAGCTAGGTAGATGAATTGATGAAGGCTTTCGTTGTCAAATTTTTTTGGAATAGCTGGTACTAGTGTGAATATACATGTCGGAGTTGTTATTTTTGATGGAGATTGAAATTTTTATATCTAGAGGGCGCGCACTCATGCTCTGAAAATTGGACATGTCTAGAATGCATACAATCCCCATCATGTAGTCACTTGTAAAGGTAATTAGGACATATTATGAGAAAAGCTTATGTTTATGTGTGAAAGATGTCAAATGAATATAAAAGGATACAATGCTCAAACAGGAAAAGCATGCCAATGCATTTACGGTAAAAATAAAGAAGCAATGCATATAACAAACTTAATTGACTAAGCAGAAAATATTAAGGAAAGCGGAGTAAACTGTTAAGTCAAAAGATCACTACTAGGAGGCGCCCTAGGATATCAAACATCCATAGAACATCACAAGTTAAATTTATACGAATTTCAAGGTTTTATAGAGGACCTACACCTCAAATACATTCGCAAAGCTTAAGTTCAAGATTGTGGATCTTGTGGAGGGGTCTAAACAAGAACAATTTGGAGGGGTTGAATGGGGAAATGATCCACATCAGCTACAGTAGAACGCGCAACCCCCACAATGGACACGTCCTCAGTAGCAGATCCTGCCAAGGCAGCCAACTCCCTATGTTTCCTAGATAATACACTATTATAGAAGAAGGGTTGAATATAATAGTATCAAACAATCGATTAAGAAAACAAGTATATAAAAGAAATTCTGTTTTGTATTAACTTTGATTAACTGAATACAAAACTCTCTCAAGAAAATCAATGTTCTTAAGAGCTGCTAGGTTATGAGAAAGATAATTATGTGAACGATTAAAATGTAAAACCTAATTCTATTTTTACATAGTACACAACTACATATCCAAATAAAACTAAGATAATGATAAGGATAGCTTTCAGAAAGGTAATAGGATTGCATTAAAACACTTCCTTGTTTATCATAATCAATCTCTGATTTGTCTGTTTCCATCCTTTTAAAACTATGATAATCATAAACTCTGTCGGTTGATAAACTCTGATAGAGTAAACTCTGTCGAC
Organism: Oenanthe sinensis; assembly: GCA_028671895.1. Classification (NCBI taxonomy): domain Eukaryota; kingdom Viridiplantae; phylum Streptophyta; class Magnoliopsida; order Apiales; family Apiaceae; genus Oenanthe; species Oenanthe sinensis. The sequence goes on from CM053806.1 coordinate 29,773,185, forward strand.
AGCTCCTAAACTCTAATGACGTCGGCATAAACTCTAATCTTCAGTAAACTCTGGGTGAAGTATTCTCTGACAACATCAGTTGTTTATTTCTAATAATCTCCCCCAATTTATGCTTTATTCAGTAAAACATAAATTAACTTATACTATCAGAAACCTTATAGATAAATGTATCAGAGATTGAATTTTCTACCTTGACTTATACTCTCCTATAAGAAAAATCTTCAGTCAGAAACTTATCAAGTAACTTCTTCTCTACTATCTTCAATAATTCTACCAGCTTCTCCTTCAATTATTTCATCCGGTCATTGGAATCATCAATTTGGAAAATTGCAGCTCTCAAGTTGTAAATTGATGTTCTTTCCATTATATCATCTAGAGGAATACAACATATCTTTTCTCCATCAGGATTGAGCATCAATGTTTGAGTTTCCAATACCATTTTTATTTTACCATCTCCCTTGATCATCTCCTTCTCAGTATCATCCTATAGCATATATCATGGTTTATACTCCTTAGAGTCTAGTTTCATCAGCTTTTGAATTTTCTTTACTCCTGCTATTGTAGCTTCCAAAAATCTCACCCACTTTGCAGTAGTGTCATCCTCTCCTTTTAGTAAATAAAGAACATATTCCAGTTCTTTGGATGTCTTGTGAGCTAGATCTTCTTCAGATAATTTCATCACCCTTCCATTTTCCAGAAAATACAACATCTTTTCTTTGGGTTGAGCACCATCAAAAATATCCTTCACTATGTGGACAACAATTAGTTTGTCCAAATGATCTTGAGTTAGCTCTTCCTCAGGTTTGTCTTTTAAAGAAAAAGGATCTTCTAAAGCATTTGTCTCTCCTCTGTAGACTTTGGCCTGTAAATCTCCAATACCTCCCTTGTTTTTACCAAGTTTGGCATTGAGAGTCAGAGTTTGTGTATTTGTCCAGAAGATCAGGATTCTTCTTTCTACACAGATTTTGTTATTCTTCTTCCTCATCTTCAAAGCTTGTCCCCTGGAAGAAATGTAGTACCAAGTATAGTGAGAGGAGTTTTTGATTTTACTAGAGCTTTATGTTCAACTGCTGGAGTTGACTTTGCTTGAACATGTTTAGTTACAGTTGGCTTTGCTTGAGCAGACATCTTTTTCTGAGCTAGAGTATTCTTTACATATCTTTTTGTTGGAGATTACGAAGCTGTATGAATAGTAATCATGATAACTCAACACTAGAACAGGACAAGTAAATAATACTACGCCTACACAGAAATCAGGAAGAAATGAAGACAAGGCAAATACAGTGAATCAAGACATTAGAAGAAGTTTTGAAGTCTACTGCAGGTCACTGAAAGAAGTACGTTAATATGTTCATGCCTCAGTGAAGAATAATGTGTAAAGACTTTAAGGGTTTCAGAAGTGTTGAAGATTCAGTATAAAAGTGCCACTAGAAGATTTCAGTGTACCAGCATTGATTGAAGATAGACAGTGTTCGAAGCATAGGAATCTAGAAGAATTGAAGACATGGTATGTCTAAGTACCAGAAAAGATTCCAGTGAAAGTACTATGTTTATTGACAGTCAGTGTTCGAAGCAATAAAGAACTGCAGCACTCTTGTCATTTGAATTAAATGATATGTGAAGATCAGGATCGGTGTTAGTCGTTTGTAAACCAGACCAGTGCACTAAACGTCAACATGAAAGATAATGGTAATTACATCTATGAAGTAGAGCATTGACTAAGTGTGTGGAGTGAATGAAATGGAAGAAAAGGGTCGAGAATTGAAGCGCTTGTAAAGGTTCAAGGGTTCAAAGAAAAACAGCTGAACAGCTCAATAGTTAAACAGCTGAACAGCTGAACAGCTAAACAGCTAAACAGCCAAACCGCAAGTGACCAAAATGAAAAAGTGCCAAACTTTGGTGACTAAATGGTAGTTTGACCATTTAATCACCAAAGTGTCAGCACGTGAATATGTGACTATGCCAAGTGAAATAAGAAATCGACACCTAGAATTGCCTTAAAAGAATCTGTGATGTAAAGTCATGTGGTAAATAATTCGACACCTAGATTATACAGGGTGTAGAATTCAACACATAGAATTTATATTCTAAGGCATATACATGGAAGGAAAAAGTCGACACATAGCTTTATAAATTCGACACATAGAATTTATATTCTAAGGCATGTACATTGAAGGGAAAATCGACACCTAGCTTCACATGGGAGAAGAATTCGACACCCACCTTTTATGTACAAGGCAATTACATGTGGATTAAGAATTCGACACACAGGATAATTTTCTAAGGTAAAATACAAGGAAGCAAAATTCGACACCTAGAATTTATTCAAGGGATTCTCAAAGTCAACTCAGTCAACATACAGGGGGAGAAGAATTCGACACTCACAACAGCAGTTCAATTATTGAAAAGCCTACACTATATAAACAAATGAATTTAATTCATTTGGTGTGTGTGTGAAAATATACACACAGAAACAAAGAGATACAGAGAGAGACAGAAGCCGGAGAAGAAGAGACACAAAGCTATACACATACCTTCTTCACCGGAGTTTTATAATTTAGCCGGTTCATTTTGTTGTAAAAATATAGGGCTATTATAAAACACTCTCTGTTAGATTGATTTCTTTTTTGTTCATTCACAGATCTATTCATTGTAATAGGAATCAGTCATATCTCTTTGTAGAAGCAAAGAACTAATCTGTTCTTTGGAAGCCAGTTATATTTTTAACTGGGTGTAGCAACCTCAGGGATTAATACGAAAGTAATATTCCCCGAAACCTGTCTCGTTTAAATTACTTGCTAATTTTCTAGAACTATATTGTTTATTCATAAACACAGAAAATTAGTAGGCAGCTCACCTAAACACTATAAATGGCCAAACCCACTCTGAAGCAATAATTTATTTATCCGCAAATTCCGAAAAGAATTTAAATTATTGTGAGTATCGTATTCAACCCCCCTTCTACGATACTTCGGGACCTAACAATTGGTATCAGAGCTCGCTGATTGATATACAAATCAGGATCCGTAGTCCAGTGAAGCTCACCGTGTCAAAGCTGGTTGGACTCAGAATGGAGGCCTTGTTAAATAAGTTTAATTATAAACTTTTAATAAGTTTATTTTATGAACTTTTATAAAATTTTATTTTATAAACTTTTATTAGTTTATGTTATTAATTTTAATTAGTTTATTTTATAAACTTAATATTAAAGTTATTTTATAAACTTTTATAAAATTTGTTTTATAAACTTTTATTAGTTTATAATATAAATTTTAATTAGTTTATTTTATAAACTTAATATTAAATTTATTTTATAAACTTTTATAAAATTTGTTTTATAAACTTTTATTAGTTTATGTTATAAATTTTAATTAGTTTATTTTATAAATCTAATAAAGTTTAAGATTTAAATTTATTAAATGAATTTAGGTGGTCCATTTTTGGTTACAAAGGCCAAGAGCTAAGTTGATTCGACACTTGCCTTTTTACACGCGCCAACAGCAAGAAGAAAAGAATAAAAACTCGACACAAGGTGTACACACGCGCTGTTAACTCAGGATATAAGTCAGGTGATTATCGACACTTAGAAAAGGTAAAGAAATTGTAAAGTCCAAATGCACTGCGGCTTTTATTTTTCGACACTTGGGATTTGGAGTGTATCAAGGCATTTTAGAGGGTGTATCAATTCGACACACATACATTGCCTAATCAAAAAAAAATCGACACCCAAGGAACTCCATAAAAGTCGACACCTATACCACAATTGCAGTTTGGTACCCCAAGTTTTGTACTCTTTAATTTTTATGAAAGATTTATTTATTTTTGCAGGAAATTTAAAATTCTTGAAAATTAAATTTTTCTTAAGTATTAATTTACAATACTTTAATTTTTAAGAAAATTCGAAATTCTTGAGAATTAATTTGTTGTAAATTTTTATTTTTGTTTAATTTATTTTCTAAGAAAATTAAAAGTTCTGTAAATTTAAATTTTTCTTAAATATTAATTCGAGGGTGCTCAAGGAGAAGATGAAGATTTTTCCGGGTATTGAAGACAACTGAGATTGACTGAAGGTTATCCAATGAAGATAATTCTGGAACAGACTGAAGAAATAGTGGTATTAATTTCCTCAGAGGTTTACTCCAAAGGATCCCACTAATATTTTGGAAGCTGCAAAAGAAGAGATTAAATTGGGTACAGTTTTTGGTTGATTTGAGTTATATTTTTGGATGAAAAATCTTAGGGGTTGAAGTAGTGAAGGAGAACAGACTGGACAACCTGGAATCTCAGTACAAGCCTTAAAGACTATTCTACAGGGAGATTACAGGAAGTTCATGCTAACACTGCAGATCATCTGGAACACAGGATACAGCCAACAGGGATTTAAGGATACAACCACATTGTCTGTAAAAGACCTGTATGTGCTGAAGGCCTATGAACTAGAACAAGAGCTGAAGAAGATAATATTTGGTAAAGCAGGTTGTTAGCATATCCACTGTATTTGTGACCCAGGAACCAAATTTGATTGAAGTCAAGGTTGAGAACCTCTGAACAGAAATGAAATAATCCAAGAAGCTGAATTGAAGATGTTGTAGCTCAAGGTAGTGGTCAAGGTGTTATAAGTAAATCTTACACTTTGGAATAACTTGAGAACTGGACTGCAAGTCAAGCCTGCAGGGTAAATGGAAGTTCAGTGACATCATATTCAGACGGAATCACAATTCTTAATCTAAGGCCCTTACCTATAGATTCTATTAAGGAGATTTTCAAGATCAGTTCAAGAGGCGGTTGCAAGACAGGGATGGTTGATTATAAAAGACAAGATCAGGGGTTTGCTACACAGTTTGAAGAAGCCTGTACAAGCAAAAGATGACAGACACTATGTTGGGTTAAAGCAGGAATCTTAAGCATTAGTGAGGATGCAGCAAGGGAAAGCATTTGTTGATGAAGTTAAATGCAAGGTTGATTCTATCAGTGACAGTGATGAACCAAATGAATATCTGGCATCAATGACCAACACTGGAGATGAATCACTAAGCACTTCAGAGGTACACTTTCTAACTAGTATACGTTTATCTAATTCAGAATTGTATGTTTATTAAGTTTTGAAATGTATTATATTCATGATAGCATGTTAGCATCTTAGGACTTAAATGCTTAATTGATTGCTAAGAATAAGATTGCATGCTAGGATTCATGAGTTTAAATAAGTACATTTCATACTTGATTTTATATACAGTAAAATGAATATCTAGAATTAGATAGGGTGTTCTAGACGGTTAGGTGTATCCCCAAACATTTGCTGGAACTTGAGTTAAATCTTATCTGATTTAATACCTCTGCTAATGTTGTGAAAATTGCTAATAGGCAAACAGGTCATAGATCACATATTTCATATTTGTTCTTATGAATGACTTGTTAAGTGTTTGTGGAATTTGATATTGATCATAATGTCTTATTCAAATATTCTGCATATTCTTTAATTGTTTATGTGCTTATTTTCACATGATTTGCTCACACTCACATAGTTGCACTTAAATGCTATATCAGATCATGTATTGCTTGTTAGGGTAAGATGGTAGAATTATCTAAGTAGTCAGTAAGTCATGTAGATTCAAAGATTAATCTAAAACTAACTTAGGTAATTCGAGATAGTTAAAAATGTTAGACAACAACAGAAATGGATTAGACAGGATTAATAATTAATTTGTTAGTTCTTCTATTCTATGTGCCTTTATGCATATTGAAGCTGTTGTTACCACTGATAATATCTCTAATCCATCTGGACTCAATTGAAATTGAGTACCAAGAAGCTTAATCATTTGTGATTGCAGAGTAGGTAACAAAAGTTAAAAGTTATATGACTTCGTGACATTTATTGTTCGAGGCATATGATTAAGATTAAAGCTCTATTATCACAATTGGTTGAGAAGGCCTCCCCGATGGTAACCTTTGGAGATGACAGCAAAAGATGTACAAGGGATATGGCTATCATGTTTTAAGAACTGTCATCAATGGAAGCATCTTTCTTGTTGAAAGAGTTAAACACTTTTTAAAGGGCACTAGGGAATTCTTCGTCAAGGGTTTTCTGGAGAAGTGTTTGATCTCAAGCAAGAAGGTTGGAAGCTCGCTCAACTGAGAGTGAGGAAATTTGTTCGTAGCTGACATGGTATTTCGATGCAAAGATGAAGTCAACTTATCAGTGAAGCTTCATCAATGAAGAGTTAGCTATGGCAAAGGAAGCTCTCTTACTTGTTAGTCAGCAAGGCAATGGATTCTTCGATAAAGATGATATTGGTGAGAGGACTGCTTCATATGGAATTCTATCAAGAAGGACATTTTGAAGTATGTCAAATAGGGAAGTCAATGAAAACATCACACCGAAGGAAAGTCATATGCTTAGTGGTGATTGAAATTGGTAACCCTAATTACGAATTGGTGATGTTCAAGCATTCAACAGACAAAATGTCACAAATGGTGATTGATCTAATAAGGAAGATCAAGTTGGAAACAATTGGTAAGCTGTGAGAACTTTGAAGTCAGATATTGGAACTGCATTTCGCGAGTGAAGTTCTAAATGAAGTCTGCACTGAAAAGGTATTTGGAAGCTGAAGCAATTAACACAACATGCTGCTTTATTCAACAAGATCGTGAAAAGACATCATTTGAGTTATTGGCCAACCAGAAGCAAACACTGAAGCTCTTTCGTGTGTTTGGAGGGAATTGATTTTTAATGAAGATTTATTTGAGTATCTTGACAAGAAGTTAAGGCTCATGGAACAATTCTCCTCGGCTACTCAAAAGTGATTAAAAGTCTGAATGTGACGAACAACTACACCAAGCTCCCAAGCATTAAAGTGAACGACTATTCTGAATCTTTGACAAATTCAGATACAAATGAAGAAGCTGAAGTTGCAGAAGGAATCAATGACAATGATGATGATTCAGATCCTGTTAGTGGAAATCCGCTGTATAAGGTGAAGGATCTTCAACACATCCTAACAGCAACTCAGGGGGAGCAAATAAAAGAGGGATCTACTAGTCATGCTCAACAATGAAGATCAAAGGATTTCATTAAGAACATTTCTGCCAAGACAAAAGGTTTGAAGTCAAATTCTATCCTAGAGTCTCGTTCTTAGTGATCCGGATTCTTGTGCAGAGGCTAGGAGTGCTAATCGAAATGATCATATATTTTTCGGGACCAAGTTGGGAAAGAGAAATTGTCAACTTACAATTGGTATCAACAATTGGTATCACCCATCAATTGGTATCCCAAAGAATACTGAAGAAGCATAAATTGATCCAGATTGGGTGATTGCAATGCAAAATGATCTCAATCAGTTCAAAGGCAGAAAAACAATGAAGCTGGAACCCAGACCACAGACCACTAAGGTCGAAGCTGAAATTGGTACAGTAAGGGTTCACAGAAACTGGATGATTATTGGCATTGTTATGAGGGACAAAGCCAAACTGGTTGCTACAGGACTTTAAAGCAGAAGGTATCGACGATGATGGAAACAGAATCTTTGGGACTTTCAAGATCAAGCAGTAAGCGCCAGTGACGAGACTTGATCCTTTGGGACTCTTCAATGGGGACCTAACAATTGATCCTCTGGGACCCTACCTTTAGGCCTGAACAAGTTGAAGACCTAATAATAGGACATCCCTAGAACAATTGCACTCCTGAATGGTGAGCTAGAAGATGAAGGTGCAGATCCATTACAGTTTGTATTTCATTCTCTTCTGAGGACTTGCTATGACGGAGGTAAGGAATTCAAGCAAAACGTCAAGGACATGGTATGACTCTCTAACTGTTAATTACTTAAACGTGAGTTTACATTAGATTTGTTATACATATCTCTCTAGAAATGCAAAGCACACACAATGACATATATGTGCAAGTATACCTTAATTCTCGAAATGCCTATGTGCAAGTTTCCAAGTGGAATCTAGAGAATCGTATCTTATGGCTAAGTTATGAATTGCTAGATATCTTAGGGGATCACCAATTCTTGGATTCTGAGACCCTTAAGATAATAGGTTTAACCTAATTGGCTATATAGATATAGATAACGCAGGTTGCACGGAAGACAGGGAAGTCATTCCTAGAAGCTGTCAATTTCCAGCAACTCTGTTGATCTCTCCACCACTGAAGGAACAAGCTCATGGACACCAGGTATCATTTCTTTTGAGAGTTGTCCTTAGTCGAATAACTTGCAGATTTTTGCTAAATAACTTGATGAATTTATTTTATCTAAGTTGGTTAGTAAACTTGGGATATTTTGTATTACATATTTGTTGAAAATCCCATCTGCAAGGAATTCTCAAATGAGTTCACAAGTATTACTTTTTCCCGATCCAAAGGACTTGTGAATTTATTTGAAATCCAGATCCTCATACTTTTTGCTATTAATTTAATTATCATGCCTACATTGTTATATGCATGAGTGGTAGTTAAATTACTTAGCATAAGTAAGAAGCATAATTATTTGTATGTCTTAAATATTTGATGAGTATTAGTCAATGATATCTTGCTTAATTGCTCTGATATTTTGCTCTGATATTCTTAAATATTTTATTACAAATAATTGTGATACTTTTGATATTAGTGACGATATTTAGAATTTCTGTTCTAAATAATCAATGCAAATTTCAAAACTCACTAATATTGGAAAATGAAGTATTTTCTAAGTTATGTGTATAAAATTCTTAATATTTTATATACTTAGAAAATATTTCTAAAAATAAGTTGTTTGCGAGGAGTTGCAATTAGAATCACAAGTATTACTTTTTCCCTATTTAAAGGACTTGTGAATTTCTTTTCAACTAAATCCTCGAGCTTACGTATATCAATTAATAATTGTTATGAGCATGCTTACAATGTGCAAAGTGACAATTATTAGATATGGCGTAGGAAGTTAAATGCTAATATTCAATTCAATGAATATTTTAGTATTTAGCGAATTTATTTTATCTTATTGAAATTATGGATTGAAGCAATTCAATGATTATTAGTTTCATAATTTTGACTTGATAAAATAACAGAAGCATAGTTTCTTGCATTCGTGCACTTAACTGTGATATTTTTAATATTAGTGATAATACAACTTAATGTTTATTTAAAATCACTAATAATAAAGATATATTACAATGCTTATTGTTCTGCTGAATGATTGCCATGTTTAGTTGATATATATGCATGTGATTGGCAATTACTTAGTATAGCATAAGTATTTAATTTATTTTGATTTATTTAAATCATGATGATATAAAAAAAAATTCAGTGAAATATCTGTTCCATGATTTAAGTAAATTAAAATAAATCCGCAGCATAATTATTCGTAGTATAAATATTATCTTTTATTACTTTGTGATAATTGAATAATATTTTATTACAAAATAATTGTGATATATTGATACTAATGGATTTACTTAGTTTTTATTTTTAGCAACAATTGGTATCAATATATTTAGTTTTCTTTCTTTAACTGGATTACGATCTTGAATGTATTTAAAAGAAATTTTTGTCTATTTCTTTTTCAAAATGCTTTATTCAAAGATACATTCATTGCTCTATCAGTTTTAGTTATAAGAAAACTTAAGAATTCTTTTTCAAAACTTCTCTTTTGAAAAACTTTTCTTCAGGATAATCTTTCTTTTCTCTCGAAAGTTTATCCTCTCTCAAAAAGCTAGTTTTAAATGTTTTAATCTTTAAAAAGCTTTTTCTCTCTTTTGAAAATGTGTTTTAACTTCGAGGTACCAATCACTTGTAAAATGATTTGTTTTCAAATACTTGTTTCAATGTATGTTTCACATTGATTCATAGTACCAAAACTGTGATTGTTGCTTTGAAGGCCTAGTACTGTATTGTTAAGCATTCATCCTACCCCAATTGTCATGTTTTTATTTAAAGTCGGGGATACTATCAGGCAGACGAAAATGATGTAAATCATAATTGTATTATGAGTCGGAAAATCATTGTCTTCTATCTGATAAGGATGTTTTGCAAAACTGTTTTCAAAACATACAGTGCTTAGGTTTAATGGAAAAGAGTCATTTTTTAACGAGATAAAATTTAGTAAGAGAGTTGAGTTTCTTATTTGTTGTAAATTCCCGCGTTTTATTATGAGAAGTTTGCCTTATAAGAAATTCATAAGAAATAGAAACTTTTTCTCTGATACTCCCGCGTTTTATTATGGGATAAGTATCTTAAGAAAAATTTCTATTGGTGTCATGCTCTTAAATGATTAATTTTTCGATCTGACAAAACTCTTTTATTAAAAGTGCTTTAATGCAATCATTTACCATTCCTCCATATATTTTTCTTTCTCCTTGAGATGAAAAATATGTTTTGGAATGTTAAAGTGATTATCTTTTTATCTTTTTAATTGATCCTATCCGTTTAGCCCACAGTGGCTACAGAAGCTGGCCAGGAGGTTGAAAACCCATCAATCTCTGACCCAGGCCTTAATACCAAACACTGATTCATCAACTTCCATATATTAACCCCTGGAGATATAAGGAACACATGTTAGTTAGAGGTTGATAAGGGAGAAACTGCACTTGATGCAGCAAATAAGGATGAAGTCGGAAGTGCACCCACAGCTCTACCTCCAGCGAAGTAAAGAAGTATATAACTGAGGTAACTGTAAGCTCATCTGTATCTTCTCAAAAGGATGCAGAGCTGAAAAGGCAATAAAACTGTCTCTGGAATCATTCTCTCAACAGGATGAGTTCATTGAAATTCGCTCGTCAGCCAGAGCATCTTGTAATGAGTCAAGCACACCACCGGCACTCACGCTGATGGTAAGCCTAAACAGATATATACCAGGAACCTTATATAATTTTTGGGACCTAACAATCCTAACAGTTATACTAGGGGCCTAACAATTGGACACATTGCAAGGCGTGCACAGTGTGAGGTATAGGCATGTTAACAAACACCCGTCATTGGGTTACGAGGGAAACGTAGACTCTAATTTGCCATTCATTACATTGTCTACTACGTCGCCCCTCCTGGAAGGAACATTTCCAGATCCTGAAAAGGAATGTCCACCTCCCGTTTACGGAGAAGGTGTGAGGCAACTCCTTGATAGAACAAGGCAGGATTCCCAAAAAGATTTTAAAATCTTGGGATAACCCATCTCAAAGAGGTGAGGCTCCACTAGACAGTGATTTAGCAATTGCTATTGAGTCTGGTGTGGGACAGTGCTTATGCATGATAGATCAAGAACACCTCTACGAGGCAATTCCCCACTTGATAGTGATCCAGTTCATTCTGATGAATCAGGTGTTGGGAATGCATGAATTGACGGATTTCACTTGCAGGTACAGAAGGCTAAATTTGGAATGCAGAGTGAAAGTGAGAGAGAGAAACACTTGAGTGAAAGTGAGGGAGAGAAACACTTGAGTGAGAGATAGGGAGAGAAAGAGTGAAACACTTCTAAGTGCTCGACACTTAAGTGTAAACACCAACAGAACGTAGTAGAAGTGAGGAAACCACAAGCCAAACACTTACCCTTGCTACTTGCTACTTCTGAAAGAAAAGTTACTATATTTTTTTTCCGATCAACGTCAGACGAGAACCTTCTTTGGAAGACAAACCATTCAAAAGTGGACCTATCAATTTAGTGCTATCTTTAAAAGTGGGCCATTGGAGGATTCCTCAACTAAGGGGGAGAATTTATAGGGAGAAAAATGTGAAGTTAATAAGTCTTATCTTCGTATCCTTCGGAAGAGTTAAGAGTTAATCTCCTAAAGGGGTTCGTATCCTGGACTCTTAAGGTAAGTTCCTGGATCCTGGAAGATCAATCCTGGAGATCCTTTTAGATCCTTAGGAAAAGGGGTTCGTATCCTTAGGAGAAGTTAATAGCCTTAGGGGGAGATTTTAGACAAGAAGAAGAAAATCTTATCTTCTGATCCTGAGGGGAAACAACAGATATATGGGAGAATCAAGAAGCTGTATTCTATACTTGGAAGAACAGAAATGACTATTCCATTGATTTTCTAAAGGGAGAAGAAGAATAAGAAGGAGAATCACATTCGTAGGGGGAGAACATCATTTGAGCTATGTTCAGTATTGATTGAAGACATACCCAGGAATAATGATTCTTATGAAGCTCTGTTCGTGATAAGTTCTTTAAGTTCACACTATGAAGGATTTTGAAATGGAGAAAGCTCAAACAGACAGAAATGAAGATGATACCACTTGAATATCAGTTCAGTGTCAGAGGAACAAGCATCTCTCATTTCAGTTACAAAAGAAATCTGGAAATGCAGTATCTGATCCAGAAAAACCAGTAGCATTATTTACAAGTCTCGGACGATTACTTTTTCTAGTTGTTAGTTGAGTTATCCTCTCTATGAGATTTGTTTGCTAAGTTTAACAATCAAATAGGGGGAGATTGTTGGAGATTACGAAGCTGTATGAATAGTAATCATGATAACTCAACACTAGAACAGGACAAGTAAATAATACTACGCCTACACAGAAATCAGGAAGAAATGAAGACAAGGCAAATACAGTGAATCAAGACATTAGAAGAAGTTTTGAAGTCTACTGCAGGTCACTGAAAGAAGTACGTTAATATGTTCATGCCTCAGTGAAGAATAATGTGTAAAGACTTTAAGGGTTTCAGAAGTGTTGAAGATTCAGTATAAAAGTGCCACTAGAAGATTTCAGTGTACCAGCATTGATTGAAGATAGACAGTGTTCGAAGCATAGGAATCTAGAAGAATTGAAGACATGGTATGTCTAAGTACCAGAAAAGATTCCAGTGAAAGTACTATGTTTATTGACAGTCAGTGTTCGAAGCAATAAAGAACTGCAGCACTCTTGTCATTTGAATTAAATGATATGTGAAGATCAGGATCGGTGTTAGTCGTTTGTAAACCAGACCAGTGCACTAAACGTCAACATGAAAGATAATGGTAATTACATCTATGAAGTAGAGCATTGACTAAGTGTGTGGAGTGAATGAAATGGAAGAAAAGGGTCGAGAATTGAAGCGCTTGTAAAGGTTCAAGGGTTCAAAGAAAAACAGCTGAACAGCTCAATAGTTAAACAGCTGAACAGCTGAACAGCTAAACAGCTAAACAGCCAAACCGCAAGTGACCAAAATGAAAAAGTGCCAAACTTTGGTGACTAAATGGTAGTTTGACCATTTAATCACCAAAGTGTCAGCACGTGAATATGTGACTATGCCAAGTGAAATAAGAAATCGACACCTAGAATTGCCTTAAAAGAATCTGTGATGTAAAGTCATGTGGTAAATAATTCGACACCTAGATTATACAGGGTGTAGAATTCAACACATAGAATTTATATTCTAAGGCATATACATGGAAGGAAAAAGTCGACACATAGCTTTATAAATTCGACACATAGAATTTATATTCTAAGGCATGTACATTGAAGGGAAAATCGACACCTAGCTTCACATGGGAGAAGAATTCGACACCCACCTTTTATGTACAAGGCAATTACATGTGGATTAAGAATTCGACACACAGGATAATTTTCTAAGGTAAAATACAAGGAAGCAAAATTCGACACCTAGAATTTATTCAAGGGATTCTCAAAGTCAACTCAGTCAACATACAGGGGGAGAAGAATTCGACACTCACAACAGCAGTTCAATTATTGAAAAGCCTACACTATATAAACAAATGAATTTAATTCATTTGGTGTGTGTGTGAAAATATACACACAGAAACAAAGAGATACAGAGAGAGACAGAAGCCGGAGAAGAAGAGACACAAAGCTATACACATACCTTCTTCACCGGAGTTTTATAATTTAGCCGGTTCATTTTGTTGTAAAAATATAGGGCTATTATAAAACACTCTCTGTTAGATTGATTTCTTTTTTGTTCATTCACAGATCTATTCATTGTAATAGGAATCAGTCATATCTCTTTGTAGAAGCAAAGAACTAATCTGTTCTTTGGAAGCCAGTTATATTTTTAACTGGGTGTAGCAACCTCAGGGATTAATACGAAAGTAATATTCCCCGAAACCTGTCTCGTTTAAATTACTTGCTAATTTTCTAGAACTATATTGTTTATTCATAAACACAGAAAATTAGTAGGCAGCTCACCTAAACACTATAAATGGCCAAACCCACTCTGAAGCAATAATTTATTTATCCGCAAATTCCGAAAAGAATTTAAATTATTGTGAGTATCGTATTCAACCCCCCTTCTACGATACTTCGGGACCTAACACTTTTCTTCTTTGAATGGACTTGAGCGTTGCCGGTACTAGTTTTCTTTAACTCTTCTTCAAAAACAACTGGATCCATTCCTGGATTTTTTTCTTCAAACAATTTCTTTGCCAGTTCTGCATCTTTCTTGTTTCTCTCTTCAACATTCTCAGGCTTTTCTTCCTCTTCAAGCCTTCTAGCCTATTATTTATCAAGTGCCAACAGATTTTTCTTATCAGAGTTTGTACCAAATCTTGAAGGAATTAGAGTTTGATCAGTCAGAGTTTCATTTTGTAATCTCTGTCCACCCTTATGACTGCGTTGACTTTTGTCAACACCATTGCCATGACCAGCACCTTCAGGTTTATCAGAGTTTAACACTGAATCCACCTTGCATTTGTTTTTGGATATTTTCTCCCCCTTTCTGCCAGTAAAAGAAATAGTCGGTAATAGTGTGCAGCATAGTCTGCATAGATGTGACAATAGTAGTAAGCTTGTCAACTTTGGACTCTAAATCATCTTGTTTAGTTGAAACATATTTAAGCTTAGATTCTAAAACATGCTGAGAAACTGAAATCGAAGTTTGAACTGAAGCACGTGTCTTGCTAACAGTGTCTTTGAGATCAAAAACTTCACTTTGAAGACCCTTGGTTAAGACAATAGTTGCTTTGAGAACTGTCTTCATTTCATCAGATTTTAATTCAGAATCTGGCTTCTTGATTAAATCATGAACATGGGGCCAGGAAATATCTTCATGTGAAAATTTCCAAGACATATCCCAGATGGATTGTCTTTTTGAACTTATAATATCTTCATTTGATGGTTCCCCTTTGCTATTTTCTTCCCTCCTTATATCTTCGTGTTGGAGAGCAGATTCACTTTCACCTTTTAGTTGTTCAACCAAACAGTAATCAGGATATTCCATCTTTAGTAGATCATGAGCATCAAAAGAATCAATGGGCCATCTCTTTGAGCTATATCTTTGAGTGTAAGGAATGGAGAGTAACTTTTTCATCCTAAAAGATAGGATCCTCAGAGATTGTATCTTCATTATCAGAGTTTGGCATCTCAGAGTTTAGAGGGACATGTAAACTCTGAGTACCTGCAAAAAGAACAGAACACCCTAAATCACTCTTTTATTTTAAAGTAATGACATTACTTCTCACATCACACAGCTCATGACTTTTAAGAATCAGAGTTTTTTCACTAGAAGTAACTAAATTTTGTCTCATATCTAACTCTCCTTTTGCCAGAACCAGTGTCTGCTTCTCATTGTTAATTTTATTTATCACACATTTTACCTCAGTCTCACAAGAAAGGCTCATATCAAAATGTCCTACAAAAATAAGAGGTGGCAGATAATGGAGATATGTTGTCATAGGGATAGAGGTTTCCTTTTCAAGATTATCCATGGTCATTCCAACAGTAAAAGATGGAAATATAAAATCTAAACTTATGTTATCTGAGTATGTAAATTCTCAAGAAAAGTTAGAGTTTATACCTTGAGAAAGTGTAGAATCTGATGGAGTGTCCAATTGTTGTGCAGAAAGAGGTTGCACCAAAATTGCATCACAGATTGTTAATGGATTAGCCTCAGAGTTTGTCTTCTCAGTAGTTGTAACAACAAAATAAGACTTTGTCTTCATCTTCATGTCTTGGTCTACAATCACAAAGTTGGTGATTGGTTCTTATGGGACCTAAGTCTTATCAGCAGCTGCTTCACCACTTTGAGGTGAAGGTTCTTGTGGGCTGGACTCTACCAGAGATTGGTCTTCAACATCAGCATCAGCAGAATCTACCTTCAGAGTTTGAGTGCCTGTATCCAAACATTGATTGGATGGTTCTTGTATGGCTCGGGCCTTAACAACTAATTCAACCCTTTGAGCTGAAGGTTCTTGTGGATTGTACCCCTGATCCATGCTGGCTTCACTTGCTGGAACTGTGGCTGCTGTTGAACTTTGATCAACAGGTTCTTGTGTGCCTGGCCTTGCAGAGACTGCTAACTCACTTTGAGAAGTAGGTTCTTGTGTGTCTTGGCCAAAGGAAACCTTCTTTTTCTTCCTTCTTGTGAATAACTTTGAAGTCCTAGAGACTGGAGATGCTTGAGATTTCTGGGCAGCCATTTCTTTCCTTTCTTCCTCAGCTAATTTGCTTACTCTTTCATATGAAATCTCCTTGATTATTTGTTTTGGAGAGTGTACAGGAGAATCAGAGATTAATACTGGAGCAACATCCACTTCATCAAATTCATCTTTTTCTTCCATATTTTTATTTGCATCACCATCTGCTTCTGGCTTTATCACAACATCAGAGTATATTGCAGCATCAGTGTTTACTGGTTCAGAGTTTAAGGCTTGAGCTTGATCAGAGTTTGCTCGATCAGAGTTTAGTACATCAGAATTTATTGCCTTGACTAATCTTCTTTTTTCTTGGTAGGCTCTGTGATGGGATTGACATGAAATGGCTTCATGAATGGAGCATGAGGCATATCAGAGGCTTTCTTAACATTTTTCTTCAAGGGAAATACTAACCCTTCATCAATGTCTTCAGAGTCTGTAGGCTCATCAATTAATCTCATTTTCCTAGGAAAAGACTCTGGAAATGATTTTCATTTCCTTTTCATGCTTGGTCCTTGTGGTTGGGAGGTTTGTGTTACAACTGAAGTATTTTGGGAGACAACAGAGGTTAACAGAGATTTAGAATCAGTGTTTGATGAGTGATTTGGGTTAGAATCAGAGTGGGCCAAACTCTGATTCGTAGTCACTGATAAAAATCCCTTCCTATACACAGTAGGCATTCTCTGATTTAAGAGAAGCCTAACCCATGTGGGATAAAACAATCTTGGCAACATACCTTCATTGTCCTTCTTGACATCCTTTCTTGTCAAGTCAGCAAAAATTCATTTATTCATGCTAAAGCTAGGTAAACTCTTGTCCTTATCAAAATTTACATCAGGCAAGAGATAAGTCAAAATTAACTGTAAAAATCTAGCAAAGTATATAGTATGCTCATCATCACTAATCTTGCTAGCTATTAGCCTAATCAATAAACATGGAAAATTAAAATTTAGATTATGGGTCAGAGAATACCCAATTTGTTGTGACAGTTGTGGGATGGCATCAAAGTTGGTGCACTTAGCAGTGAAAGCCCTTGTGACACAATCGAAGAAGAAATTCCATTCTCTTCACAGACATGGCCTTGTAAGACTCCAAGTTTGGATAGGCTGCCTCCATAGCCTATTTCTCTAAAAAATTCTTTTATTTGCTCATCATCAACTATGTCATCATACACAACCACTTTAGGAAGGTGAAGGGCTTGACGAATAACCTCAGGAGTTATAGAGTGGCGACCATTGCAGTGGAAAGTGATAATGGGCTCCTCATCATCACCAGCATTATTGAATTTAGCTGTGGACCATATCTTTATCAGAGTTTGAGCTGAAATATCCTTGGGTTCTTGAAGTGCATACCCAACACTGCTTAGTTGTAGAAAATCCTGAATGACATAAAATCCTTTAGGTGCTTCTGATTTATTCAAGAGAGAGGTATAATTAGTAGTAGCAAAAGTGTAGTTTTGGAAAGGAAGACCCTTAGATGCCATTGATGCACAGAGATTTACAGGTAGGAGAAATTAGGGTTTGAGACACCGAGAGAGATAGAAAAAATAAGATGTAGCTGTTAATTCAAAATAAGAATATGAATGAATTAACCTATTCCCTCTCAATAGCATATACCCTGTAGTGGGATACGTGGAATGATTTGATTGGTGGAGTAATGAGTAGTCAAAGTCTCAAAATACAACATATGTGTGTGTATCTATGTATAAATGAAACATTTTTTGTGACAGACACACGCCATAATGATTACTCCAATCAGAGATTAACAAATATGATGTCACATAATTATATATAATGTCACTAATATATCAGAGTTTGACATGTAGACTAAGATTAGAGTTTACAATAATCAGAGTTTGTTGTATTCTCTGACAGAGTTTATCACATACTCTAACAGAGTTTAACATAAATACTGATAGCTTGAAATCATCAGAGTTTAGCTACTTCAAGGATCAGAGTTTATTTCATTCTCTATCAGAGTTTACCACATACTCTGACAGAGTTTACCATAAACATTGATTGTGTCTACTACTTGTTGTTTGGAGTTGAACCACTTGTCACCATGCCCAATTCAGAAACAATCTTATAAAAGTTTCTTCACACAGAGGTTTTGTGAATATGTTTGCTAGCTGTTGATCTATTGGAACAAAATGCATTTCAATTGTTCCTTCCATGACATGGTCCATTATGAAATGGTATCTAATGCCGATGTGTTTTGTCAGAGAATGTTGAATTGGATTTCCTATCATTGCAATAACACTCTGATTATCACAATAAATAGGAATTTTTGAAAAGTTCAAACAATAGACCAACAACTAATTTCTCATTCATAGAATTTGAGCACAGCAACTTCCTACAGCTATATATTCAGCCTCTGCTGTTGATGTTGAGATAGATTTATGTTTCTTGCTAAACCATGAGACAATTCTTCCACCTATAAATTGACAACTTCCACTAGTGTTTTTCCTATCAATTTTTCATCCTGCAAAATCAGCATCTGAATAGCCTATAAGTTTAAAGTCAGACTCTCTAGGATACTATAAGCCAAGATTGATGGTGCCCTTGAGATATCTAAAAATTCTCTTGACAACGATCAAATGTGGTTCCCTTGGATTTACCTAAAATCTAGCACATAGATAGGTTGCAAATATGATATCTGGTCTACTAGCAGTCAAACAAAGAAGCGAGCAAATCATACCTCTGTATGTTGTTATTTCTACAGGCTCACCAGTATCTTGATCAAGTTTTGTTGCAGTAGCCATTGGAGTTGTAGGAGATGCAGAGTCTTGCATTTGAAACTTTGTGAGTAGATTCTTTGTGTTTTTGTACTGACTTATAAAAAGCCTTCATCAGTCTGTTTCTCTTGCAAGCCTAAGAAATAGCTTATTTCCCCCATCATGCTCATTTGATACCTAAACTGCATTATCTTTGAAAATCTTTCACAGAGTTTCTTATTAGTAGATCTAAATATAATATCATCAACATATATTTGAACCAATAATAAATCCGTACCCTGAGTTCTATAAAACAAGGTTTTATCAATTATACCTCTTGTGAAACCACTTTCAAGTAGAAATTGAGCCAGTGTTTAATACCAGGCTCTAGGAGCTTGCTTGAATCCACATAAAGCTTCATCTAACCTGTAGACATGATTTGGATATTTGGGATTAACAAAGCCAGGAGGTTGTTCAACATATACCTCCTCCTCAAGCTCACCATTCAAAAATGCAGTTTTAACATCCATCTGGTATACTTTGAATTCCTTGTGTGCAGCATACGCAAGAAATATTCTAATTGCTTCAAGTCTAGCTATAGGTGCAAAAGTTTCATCATAGTCAATACATTCCTGTTGAGAGTAACCTTTGGCAACTAGTCTTGGTTTTTTCCTTGTTATAATTCCATCAGAGTCTGTCTTATTTCTGAACACCCATTTTGTGCCAACAATGGATCTGTTCTTTGGTCTTGGAACAAGAGTCCAAACCTCATTTCTTTCAAACTCATTCAATTCTTCCTGCATTGCAGTAACCCAGTATGCATCCAGGCATCTTCAACTTTCTTTGGTTCTGTTTGAGAAAGAAAATTATGGTATAGACATTCATTTCAAGTATCTTTCCTTGTCTTCACTCCACTTTCTAGATAACCAATAATCAAGTCAGGTGTGTGATCTTTGGTCCATTTACTTGGATGTGTAAGATTTCTTGAACTAGATGATCCCCCATGATTTGTGCCTTCATAGTATGATTCCTCAGTAAATGTTGATCCTCCCCCCTGAAGTTGTGCTTCCATCAGAGTTTGATGGATCAGAGTTTAAGCTTTCAGAATTTGATGGATTAGAGTTTAGGCTTTCAGAGTTTGTTTCTGTCAGAGATTGATGAGACTCTAAAATTTCAATGATTGAGGTTGGTTTTGCAATTGCAGTAGAAGATTGATGTTTCTCCCCCTCAACATGCGCAGAATCTTCAATTATTGTGATAGTTCTATCTGAATCAGAGTTTAGGGAGTCAGAGTGTAGCACATCAGAGTCTGTGTCTTGTTGAGCTTTAAGCATTTCATTTTCAAAACTTAGAGATTCCTGAGCATCTTCATCATGTAATCCTGTTATTTTTCCTTCATCAAAAGAGACATTAATAGATTCCATGACTACCTTGGTTCTCAGATTAAATACCTTGAATGCCCTTGAAGAAGTTTTGAATGTTGTTGCATAACTCATAAAAATTCCTTCATCTTCCTTGAATTTAAACTTTTTCAACTGTTTATGATATGTTTTAAGAATAAAACACTTGCTTCCAAATATGTGAAAGTATTTCACATTTGGCTTCCTTCCCTTCATCATTTCATATGGAGTCATTCCATGTTTTTTTTATCAGAGTACAATTATGAGTGATGCATGCAGTATTCACAGCTTATGTCTAAAAGTAAGTAGGGAGTTTTTGAAGGGTTTCGAGGCACAAACGCAGAGGAAAAATGTGAAAAATAAAAACAAAACATAAGCCTAAAGACATTCCTGTCAAGGTTAAACCAAAGGGCAAGGGCACAGTCGATGAGAAAGACAAGGAACATAAAATTTCTGCAGCTAAATCTGTTTACTTATCTAAGCCTCTTAGACCCAATCAAATTTGGGTGCCAAAGAAGAAGTAATCAATCTATGGTTGCAGGGCATAGCAAAGAACAAGCGTGTCATGTGGATTCTCGACAGCGGCTATTCAAGGCATATGACTGGTGATAGGGTCCTGCTATCAGATGTGATTGAGAAAGATGGCCCGATAATGACCTTTGGAGATAACAGCAAGGGATTCACAACGGGATATGGCAATCTGGAAATTGGAAATGTTATCATAGAAAATATCTCTCTTGTGGATGGATTAAAGCCCAACCTTCTAAGTATCAGTCAGTTCACTGACAAGGGCTTCAAAGTAACATTTGAAAAAGAAAAATGTGCAATCCAAAACAGGAAAGATGCGAAGCTTGCTCTTTAAGGAGTGATAAAGGGGAATATTTTGGTAGCTGACTTATTCTCTGCAAGCAAAGTCAAAGCTCAATGTTTCTACAGTAAAGCTTCAACAAAGGACAGTTGGTTATGGCACAAGAAACTTTCACCCCTAAACTTTAAAGCAATGAACTCTTTAGTCAAGAGGGAATTGGTTAGAGGCTTACCTGAGATGGAATTCTGTGAAGAAGGTTTGTGTGAAGCATGTGAAAAAGGGAAGTCAAAGAAAGCATCTCACCGAAGCAAAGATTCTTCAGACATTACTGAACCACTGCAACTTTTGCATATGGATTTATTTAGCCCTGTAAATGTCATGTCTATATCAAGGAAGGGATATGCACTAGTAATTGTAGATGACTACTCCAAGTACACGTGAGTGTTGTTTCTAGCCTCAAAGGATGAAGCCCCTCAAACAATCATTGATCACATAAAAAAGATAGAAGAAGAAGCTAGCTTGCCTGTCAGAAAAATAAGGTCTGACAATGGAACAGAATTCAGAAATGTAACCCTGAATGAATTTTGTGTTGAAAAAGGGATTTCAAGACAATACTCAGCGCCCAGAACTCCACAACAAAATGGAGTAGTAGAAAGGAAGAATAGAACTTTGGTTGAAGCAGCAAGAACAATGTTGAATGAAGCTAAATTACCTCTATACTTTTGGGCTGAAGCAGTCAACACAGCTTGCTACACTTAGATAAAGATCATGATAAGACTCTGTACAAGATAATGGCAAACAAGAAACCAACACTGAAATACTTTCATGTGTTTGGAGCAAAGTGCTTTGTATTGAAAGATGATGAGATTCTAGGAAAGTTTGAATCCAAGGCTCATAAAGGCATATTTCTTGGCTACTCTTTGGAATATAAGGGGTTTATGTGATTGAACACAAGAAGGTCATTGAAAGCATGAATGTAACTTTCGATGATCTCAAGCACCCAAGTCTACAAAGAACAGACGACACTGAAACTCTACAGTTTGATAACTTGAACTCAGATGAAGGTGAAATGGAACCTGAAGCTGCAATAGAAATACAATTACCAAATGAGAATATCAACAATGATGATTCTGACCCTAGTAGTGGAAACAGTGGAAGATTCACAGAAACTACTAGTAGTGGCAGATAATCTCATTCTCAACCAAGCAGTAGCTCAAGGGGAACAACTGAAGGATTTACTAGCAGGACTCATCACTTCAATAATAATCAAGCTGAATCATCTAGGACATTTCTGCCTAGACATAGGGTATGGAGTAGAGTTCACCCCTTTGAGTTGATTCTAGGAAATCCAGATGCTGGAGTTCAAACTAGACATGCTTCTCAGAATGAATGTTTATTCTCTGGTTTTATCTCTGAAATAGAGCCAAGGAAAGTGGAAGAAGCATTGGAAGATCTAGATTGGTTAATAGCTATGCAAGAAGAACTCAATCAGTTTCAGAGACAAAAAGTTTGGAAGTTAGTACCCAGGCCAAAGAACAAGTCTATAATTGGCACAAAGTTGGTATTCAGAAATAAACTGGATGAAGATGGCATTGTTATGAGGAACAAAGCCAGATTGGTTTTTAAAGGTTATTCTCAAGAAGAAGGAATAGATTATGATGAAATATATGCACCAGTGGCAAGGCTTGAAGCTATCAGAATATTTCTGGCTTTCACAGTATATTCCAACTTTAAAGTTTATCAAATGGATGTGAAGAATGCATTCCTGAATAGAGAGCTTGAAGAAGAAGTGTATGTGGAACAACCCTCAGGGTTTGAAGATCCAGAATTTGTAGATTTTGTATACTTCCTCTTCAAGGCACTCTATGGCCTAAAGCAAGCACCTCGGACATGGTATGACACTCTATCTATATTCTTACTTGAAAATGGTTTCACTAGAGGTGTCATAGATAAGACTCTGTTTCATAAAATGCATAAAAATGACATGATATTAGTACAAGTATATGTGGATGACATTATATTTGGTTCTACTAACGATCAGTTGTGTAGTAGATTTGCTAAGCTAATGCAGAGTAAGTATGAAATGAGCATGATGGGAGAGCTGAATTACTTCCTTGGACTCCAAGTAAGCCCAAGGAAAGATGGAATCTTCATTTGCCAGACCAAGTACATCAATGATCTTTTGAAGAAATATGGTCTTGAAGATGCATCAACAACTAAAACTCCAATGGCAACTGCCACTAAGCTTGATCAAGATGAAACTGGTAGGAAGGTAGATATCACAAGCTACAGAGGTATGATTGGCTCATTACTTTACCTAACTGCAAGTAGGCCAGATATTATGTTTTCTATATGCTTGTGTGCTAGGTTCCAGTCTAACCCTAAAGAATCACATCTTATAGCTGTTAAATGGATTTTTAGGTATCTTAAGGGAAGTCTGAATCTTAGAATTTGGTACCCTAAAGATACAGGTTTTGACCTTGTTGGCTATACAGATTCTGATTATGCAGGGTGTAGGATTGATAGAAAAAGTACATCAGAGAGTTGTCAATTCTTTGGTAGAATATTGGTATCCTGGTATAGCAAGAAGCAACATTCAGTTGTAATGTCAACAGCTAAAGTAGAATATATTGCTACTGGAAGTTGTTGTGCACAAATTATGTGGATAAGGAACCAACTTCAAGACTATGGACTGTTGCTGAACAAAATTCCAATATTCTGTGGCAACACAAGTGCCATAGCCATCACAAACAATCTTGTTCAACATTCAAGGACTAAGCACATTGATATCAGGTATCATTTCATTAAAGATCATGTCATGAATGGTACTATAGAGTTACACTTTGTACCTATGGAGCAGCAAATTGTAGACATCTTCACTAAACCACTGGATGAAATCACTTTCACTCGACTGGTTTGTAAACTTGGGATATTAAATTCTACTAACTAATAAGTTAGTAATCAAAAAATGCAATTTGAAGCTGATAAATTCACTTGTTGATCAATTTTAATGTTTTTAGGACTTGTAAATTTATCTACGAAATTATTTTCCAGTTAATAGGATTAATTATTAGATAAATACCTTGTGCATGCCTGATAATTTTATTAATCTGGTATTTATTTAATTTTGATCTTAGAAAATATTTTAAGTGCTTGTATTTAAATGATAAATTCTTGGCACTTATATATTTAAATATTATTTGAAATTATTTTAAATAAAAAGGATGAATATTTATATTTATTCTTATATTTAAATAAAAGTAAAATAATAAGAAACATAATTTATTTATGATAATAATTTTAACAATTAATGTTATTATTGTTATTAATAAATATTTTGTGAAATAATATTTATGAATAATTAATTATTATTGATTAATTATATAAATTATTCATAAATATTATTTATTTATATGTAGCAAAATCTAGGAACACTTGAATTTATACAAGTACTTTTGTGGCGCTTAATAAGTTTAGTGGTGCCTATACAATGGTTACTGTATAGGCGCAATATAACTAATCATACAAGATTTTAATGTAATCTCAAGTGGCGCCTATAGATTTTATTGCGCCTACACAGTGCTTGCACTGTAAAGGCGCAACAAAGTACTTAGTAGGATTTTGTTCGTGGTGCTAGAAGTCTTTGTGGCGCCTACACAGTACATTAACTGTGAAGGCGTAACAAAATAGCCTTGCAAAATTGTTGCGCTAGTATTGTTTAGTGGCGCCTACACAGTGCTTGCACTGTGCAGCGCAACTAAAGTACTTAGCATTTTTTTTATTTCAGTTTTGTGGCGCCTATATATATATATGTTTTGTTGCGTTTCTTTAATTACTTACACAGTGCATACACTCTAAAGGGCGCAAGAAAACAACCTTGATCTACAATTTTTAATCGAACATATTCAAGCCAAATCTTGTCCAATTTTTAATCTAAGACCAGTTTTGTGAGACCCACATTCATATCTATCATTTGCAAGTGGTCTCATTATTTTTTGTTAGGGTTCTAAAATACACAATTTTGCATATATCGAACTGTTTGGCTTGGGTTGAGTAATTTTAAAATCAATTAAAATTCTAGATAAAATTAAAAGTGTGCTTAAAATTACTAGGAGACCATTCAATTTTTATTTTACAAAAATCTAGTAATTTTCAAATATTAGGGCTTGTTTCGTAATTTATTAAAATTTTACGATATTAATTAGTAATTTTTATTTGTAAAAATTATCTCTCAATTTATTAAAATGGCAGGTAATTTTGAGATTAAAAAACTAATTATTTATCTATTTTAGTAAATGATTGGAGTGAAGCAGATGAGTTAAGTAACTGGGCTCGATTTTTAAATGAACAGTCTATAGTCTGGTACGTTCTAACTAGTTCTGTTCCTTTGAATAGAAATTTGTTAAAACAGGTTTATAGGTCTGCTTAGGACACATCTGCCAATGAAATCTCCGCCTTTATTTGCAAGATTCAGAAAAAGAAGGTGCGAATCACTGAAAATGACATTAATCGAGCACTTCATCTGCCTTCTGAGAATTTTGAAGAAGAACCATCACAGGCAGATCTGGACAATTTCTTCATGTTCATGCACCGCACTAAAATGAACAATAATCTTCCGAAGAAAATTTACAAGAATCACCTACCCAAAGAATGGAACCTGTTTTTCAACATCCTGTCTCACGGCTTTGCACCAAAGACAGGTGACTTCCATGGAATCACCCAGTTCAACAAGGTGATTGGGTTTGCAGTGGCTTCTAGGTCCAGGCAAAATTTTGGCAAGATGATCATGGCAGAGATTTTGAAGAACCAGGCTAAGATGGAGAACTTCTGTTTGTATCCCAGATTCTTGCAGCTGGTGTTGAATCAAGTGCTGACTGCTGATCAACTACAAGGGTTTCAGAACAGTCTATTGGAAGAGTCACCCTCACTCCAGTTCAAACAATTTTGTTGCTACATAATGAGGCTGACTATCCCAACAGGTATACTCCTGCTCCGATGACTGACCCTATCAGAGATTTCTTTGATCTTCTTAGACAGGTTAATGAAGAAGAAGAAGTAGTAGAAGAAGAAGAAGAAGCTGCTGCAGAAGAAGAAGCAACCTCTGAAGAGGGAAATGAAGCTGAAACCTCCAGTGAGTCTGACACTACCTCAGAAGAAGAAGAACTAGGTACTGAAAAGGCAAATGAAGTTATGGAAGAAGATGGCTCTGAACATGAGCAAAAACCAATACCTGAAGAAGAAGAAAGGAATGGCCCTAAAAATCTAAAAATGGATGTAGTTATTGAGGACACTACAAAGGAGATTCAAAACAAAGATGTGTACATACCTGACCTTTCTGATGAACACATGGAAGAAGGTACACTTCTGGATTTTGACTTTCCTGCATTTCTAACTGAAGAATTAGTCACAATATCTACTACTGTGCCTCAAACGGCAATACACACACAAGAGCCCTCAGTGGCCAACGAAACTGGCAATGAACTTGGTCAAATCCAACCAGTTCTAACCACTCCCATAGAACAACAAAAACTCCCTTCATCTCCCAAAACAAGAAAATGAACCATTGACTTAAATGATGGGGAGTCCCTACCGAATCAGGAAATTAATGAAATATCCCTTACAACTCTACCCTCTCTAAAATGACGTAAAATGAATTTTAAACCTAGGGCAACTGTGAGCCAGGAACCTGATTCTCCAATCTCTGATGACCTTCTCTTTCTTCGTAACCTCAATTCTGAAATTGATAAAATCCAGAAAGGTACGGGGACAGAACCAGAGGTTGTAACAAAATCAGCTACTTCAGTAGCTAGTACTGTTTTGGTTGATCTAATTCAGACTCTGTCTTTATAGATAGTAGGGGGCATCACTGACTCTAATGAGCCGTTCATTACATTGTCAAATGTGGTGACCCCCTGAACTTAACATCTCCAGATCCTATTCAGGATATTTTTACTCCCTAAATGGGTGACGTAGAAAGGCAACTCTCCCATAGAAGGGAAGAGGTCTCCATTCAAGGAGTAGCTGTGTCAACAACATCACCACTTCAAGTGGAAGTGCCTTCACAGGCGTGGCGGGGCACCACAGGCTCTCATTTGTCAATCACGACATTGCCTGAGGTGGTGACCCCCTAGATATTCAAATTCCGGCTCCAACAATAGAGGTCCTCCCCACCTTAACAGGTTAGGCGTGTTGGGATTCGGGCACATATACGTAGCTGAATTACGCTAAATAATAATAAAAAATAACGAATCTCAAACGCAGGATCCGTGTATAATTGGCGGATGATTATGGACAATCAGATGTGTACCTTATTAAAGTTTTCCCTATGATGATTATAGAGGTCTAGAAGTGATGAATCACAGCAGCCCTTCAAAAAGATCTGCTCTCTATCGGTATCCACAAGAACGTCGCATCATCTAACGATCACCGAAGTTAGGTACTAGCCTGTTTCTGCCTCTTTGTCTCTCTCTTTCTCTAGCCTCTCAAAAACGTAGAGTTCCTAGGGTTTTTTTTTCAAAAACGAATTTTATAAAACTGTTAACCCTAAACTATACATTTTATGTATATATAGGGGAGAGAGTGACTTGGGCCAAAACCCTAATCTGATTGGACTTTTAAAACCCATTCAGATTTCGGATTTATATTATTATTAAATTCAAATTCTAATATGTATGTAATTAATCAAGTCTCACTTAATTAATTAAATAAATAAATTCGAATTAATAATAATAACAGTATTTAAATTCATAATTTAAATAACACTCCGTTTAAACGTTCTTTGTGTGTGACCCTTTAGGTTATTATTACGTTGGCAATAATTTCATTTTCTAAAATAATTTCATTTTCTAAAAATAAAATTATAAACAATGAGCGACATCTAGTAATACATCATTGCTACCCAAGTAATAATAATAATTGGTGATTCAATTAAACCTTTCGTGAATAATGTACAATGTAGTATAATCTTTTTAACCTTATATTATAGATAAAACTTGAGGCATGTATTGTGTCATCATCTTCAACGTTTAATCCAGGTTTCCTTGATCAATGAGTATACTATTAATCAAATCAACATTTGAGCATGACCATGCATTTTATAGTCTCACTCAATCAAGATGCCAATAATATCACTCCTAAAATAGAAGGGTTAAATCCTATATCTATCATTCATATTTCTTATACGATTTATAGCATACCCAATGTCCACCTTTATCATTACCCGGTTAAAGGTAACTTTGAGTGTAATCAAAGTATATTAATTCTCGTATAGAAATATAATGATTTCAAGTCAAAGGATCAATACATCATTATCGCAGTGAGAATTTCTTATTACACTTATTAACATGTAGATTCTCACAGTGGGTCAGTCCATTACCATGTATTGAGACATGCACTTACGTTCTTGACTTTAGTATCACCATACATATGACCAATGAGATGTGGTCATTAGTCAAAAAATATGCTAGTCTTATTGCATTATTATTGTCCTTAAATAATAATACTCGACTACGGACTTTTAGGAATATAATACTTTTCATATAATCTCATTTTTAAGTCACATACTTAAAGATATTTAATTCACATTTAATATTCCAAGGACATTTATTATGCTTACAATTTATAATGCAGTAAATAAAGACATAATAAATATTAATTAAATAATCAAGTAAACATAATCTTTAATTGTTTATCATAAAGTATTATTTCTAGGACACCAACACTAACAATCTCTCACTTGTACTAGAGCAAATCTCTCATGTATTTAATACTCATGGAACTAGTATGACCTTCGTGCTTCTGCTGCGACAAACCCTTGGTCTGTGGATCTGCAATGTTATCATTTGTATGCACTTTACATATATGTATATCCCCTCGATTATTAATCTCTCGAAGAAGATGATATCGTCTGAGTATATGCTTTGTTCGAGAATGAGACCTTGGTTCCTTAGCCTGTGAAATGGCTCCGTTATTATCGCAGTATAAATCTATCGAATCTGCGACCGAAGGAACCACACCAAGACCAACAATAAAATTCCGAATCCAGACAGACTCCTTGGCTGCTTCACAAGCAGCAATATACTCAGCCTCCATTGTAGAATCGGCAACCGTCACTTGCTTTGAAATTTTCCAGCTTACAGCACCTCCATTTAGACAAAATACAAAACCAGACTGAGAGATCGAATCATCCTTGTCTGTTTAGAAACTAGCATCAGTGTAACCTTTTACTACCAGCTTTTCCTCTCCTCCATATACCAAGAATTGATCTTTAGTCCTTTTCAAGTACTTAAGAATATTCTTGACTGCCGTCCAATGACCTTCCCATGGATTAGACTGGTATCTACTCGTCATGCTCAAAGCATATGAGATATCAGGACGAGTACATATCATTGCTTACATTACAGAACCAATTGCCGATGCATATGGAACTTTACTCTTAGGGTCCTTATCATCCAATGACTTAGGACTATTTTTTTTAGAGATCGATATCCCATGAGACATCGGGACATAGCCCATTTTAGCATTTTGCATCCCAAATCGATGCAAAACTGTTAATGTATGTACTCTGACTTAGGCTAATCATTCTTCTTGATCTATCTCTATAGATCCTGATACCTAATATATAGGTCGCGTCGCCTAAGTCTTTCATTGAGAAATTTTTACTCAACTAAGTCTTAACAACCTGTAAAGAAGGAATGTCATTCCCTATTATTAATATGTCATCAACATATAGTACTAGGAATGCTCCCACTAACCTTCTTGTAAACACATGGTTCATCTTCATTTTGAATAAACCCAAACTCTTTGACGGTTTCATCAAAACGAATGTTCCATCTCCTTGAGGCTTTTTTCAATCTATAAATTGATCGACGCAACTTACATACCTTTCCAGCATGCTTTGGATCAACAAAACCCTCAGGCTGTGTCATGTACACATCCACATCTTCTTCAAGGCTCCCATCTAAGAAAGTGGTTTTGACATCCATCTGTCAGATTTCATAATCATAGTAAGCAGCTATAGCAAGCAAAATCCTGATGGACTTGACCATAGCCACTGGTGAAAAAGTCTCATCATAGTCA
Organism: Oenanthe sinensis; assembly: GCA_028671895.1. NCBI lineage: Eukaryota > Viridiplantae > Streptophyta > Magnoliopsida > Apiales > Apiaceae > Oenanthe > Oenanthe sinensis. Next base: position 29,803,501 of record CM053806.1, read on the forward strand.
ATACCATGAATTTGCTTGAAACATTTTTCCACCAATTGTGCCGTATAGGTTTGTACATTACCATCCATGTTGGTCTTCTTCTTGAAAACCCACTTGCACCCTATAGGTTTTACCCCTTCAGGTGGATCAACCAAAGTCCATACTTGATTAGCATACATGGATTCCATCTCAGATTTCATGGCATCCAGCCATCTTTTGGATTCTAGAGTGTTCATAGCGTCTTGGTAGGTGAGAGGCTCATCTTCGTCGATAAGCATCACATCACCATCTTGAGTTAAGAGAAATCCATAATATCTCTCAGGCTCATGGCGAATCCTACTAGACCTACGAATAACCTGTGTTTCTTGAGCAGTGTTGTGTTCTTGTACATCCTTCTCAAGTTCCTCCATTGGTTCAATATTATCTTATGGGCCTCGAACTACATCAAGATCTATTATCCTCCCACTATTTTTCTTCAAAAGCATTTCTCTTTCAAGAAAAATTGCAGTTCGAGCAACAAACACTTTGTTCTCGGAAGGATTATAGAATGAATAACCCTTTATTTTAATTAGGTATCCCACAAAGTTACATTTGTCTGATTTAGGTACTAGCTTGTCAGAAGTTAAACGTTTCACAAATGCTTCACATCCCTATATTTTCATAAATGACATTCTATGACGTTTCTCAGTCCATATCTCATATGGAGTCTTCTGAACCGTTTTAGTAGGAACTCGGTTAAGTGTATAAGTAGCTGTCTCTAGGGCGTAGCCCCAGAAACTAATTGGAAGATCTGCATGACTCATCATCGATCGCACCATATCCAACAAGGTACGATTTCTCCTCTCAGAAACTCCATTCCATTGTGGTGTTCGGGGAGGAGTGAGTTGTGATACGATACCACACTCTTTTAAGAAACTCTTAAATTCATGGCTTAAGTATTCTCCCCCACGATCAGATCATAGAGTCTTAATACTTCTACTAGTCAGCTTTTCTACTTCAGCTTTGTATTCTTTGAACTTTTCAAAAGAATCGGATTTGTTCTTCATAAGATACACATATCCATATCTATTGAAATCATCAGTAAACGTGATAAAGTAGTAAAAACCACCTCTTGCCATAGTACGCATAGGACCACATACATCACTATGTATTAGTTCTAATCGTTCAGTGGCCCTTTCAACTTGTTTAGTAAAAGGAGCTTTAGTCATTTTTCCAATGAGACAGGGTTCACATGCTTCGTTTGATTCATAATCAAACTTATCGAAGTATCCATCATTATGTAACTTGGAAATGCGCTTCTCATTTATATGGCCTAAACGACAGTGCCAAAGGTATGTTTGATTTGAGTCATTAGTCTTAAGTCATTTATTATTCACATTATAGATAAGAGTGTCTAAATCAAGAACATATAAACCGTTAAACAAACGTGCAACCCCATAGGTAACATTATTCAAAGAAAAGGAACAACAATTATTCTGAATTGAAAAAGCAAAACCTTTCTTGTCCAAACAAGAAACCGAAATAATGTTTCTGCAAATTGCAGGCACGTAAAAACAATTCTCAAGTTCTAAAATAAGCTCAGTGGGTAATGATAAATGATAAGTCCCTACATCCAAAGCAACAACCTTTGCTCCATTGCCAACTCGTAGGTCGACCTCTCCCTTAGCCAAAGTCCTACTCCTTTGTAGTTCCTACACATTTATACAAATGTGAGAAGCACATCCAGTATCCAATACCCATGATGTAGAAGTAGACAGATTGACTTCTATAACATAAATACCTGAATCAGAAATCTGAACAGACTTTGGTTTCTTCAGACCCTCCAAATAAGTATGACAGTTTCTCTTCCAATGACCTGGTTTACCACAGAAGTGACAATCACCCTTTGCAACGGCACCTTTAGGCTTTAAAGCCTGTTTGGGATTAGCCTTTGGCTTGGGAGCAGAATCAGATCCAATCTTCTTATTTCCCTTCCATTTACCTTTCCCTTTAGCCTTACATTTCTTGTTCACCATCAATATGGGAGCAGGTTCGGCCTTTTTCATGTTGGTTTCAGCAGTTCGCAACATAGCCAACAATTCAGTAGGTGTTTTGTCTATCTCATTCATATTGTAGTTCATAACAAAATGAGTATAGTTGTTGTTCAACGATTGTAAGATTAAGTCAATCTGAGCTTCTCGACCAATCGGGAAACCCAAAGTATCAAGATACTCAATATAACCTATCATCTTCAGAACATATGGTTGAACAGGTTGATGCTCTCCCCGCTTGTAAACGTACAGTGCTTTGCTCGTGTCGAACCTTTCATGATGAGCCTGTCCTTCAAACATCCTTTGAAGGTGGTCAATCATCTCATAAGCATCCATATGCTCATGTTGTTTTTGAAGCTCAGCACTCATGGTTGCTAGCATGAGACATGCCACATCAGTCGCATCATCAATATGCTTCTGATAAGCATTTTGTTGAGCGCGAGTTGCATTCTCATCAGGAGGAGTAGGAGAAGGAATTTCAATGACGTGGAGCTTACGCTCTTGCTTGAGGACAATCCTCAAATTCCTATACCTATCAAGGAAGTTAGTTCCTGTCAGCTTGTCCTTCTGAAGGGTTCCTCGTACGGAGAAAGTATTTGTATTGTTTACCATTTAAATATCTACAATGTTAAAATGCATAAATTTAGTTAGTCTGCAGAATTTTAATTATGTTCAAGTGATTATCATATACATTCATAATATATATCTCCCACTATTTTATTCAAATTAATAGCCCTAACTATTAATTCGAAAAGCATTTCATCGAATCTTTCTAGTGAGCCAAGATCCATATTTCATCTATGTTTCAAGATAGCGTTGGATAATACACCCAAAATATGACTATTTACGTAGACAACATTTGTCAATTATATCAAATATAACTGTTGGATAGTTTGGTGGAACAACCCTTTGTACACATTTATCCAATAAATCTCACCAAACTCTATGTCTCTAAACCCACAATCCTATTGTGATGATTTAGTTAAGTTAGACCCAACGTTTAATAAACAAAGTACAATTACTTATCACATTTTCCCATGATTGATAAGAGTACTTTACTTTGGCAAACCCACTCCTTCTAAATCTAGATCTTAATGTGTATAAACATTGAAAGACATGTATATTAACTTAATATTTATTTAGGGATTTATTATTTAACGATCATGATCCCATCATAAAGAGATTCTCAATTTTTTCTTGATTAAATAATCCATTTCAATATTCGTCAATGGTTTGATTTCCAGATCTTCGGAGAAGTCATAAGCGGTCTCACCTAAAACCCAACTTTCTTACAGATTAAATTAATAATCCTTTGTTGGCAAAATCTCCCCATATCAGAAAAATGAAAATTCATATTCAATACCGTGTTTCATAAACAAAAGAATCTCATGATCGTTTGTTCAATTCTAATGTCTTGAGTGGTTACAAATTTTATCTTGTTTAAACATGCATGGTATGGGTGTCGTATCTAATACACACATACATGATTAATCTAATTAAAGCATGCATCATTAACTAACATTCATACATCAATATGTAAAGTGCAGTATGTAAATGTGCTTGGTTATGGCCCCTTTTCTATGTGATCCTTTCGAGCTAATGGAAGGATCAAGGTCAATCTATGGTGATAAAATATAAATACAATTACATGTCTTCATTCTTCTTGTATCCATGGGCGTCTGCTCCTCTTCTTGGATCATTCTTCATTCTTCAAGTACATTACATGTAATAATTGAATACAACCTATACTAATGTACTTACATAAGAAAACTCGAGTTACATTCGAGATTAAACAATTACAAGAATGAAGAAAACGACATGCAAGTCGTATTTATAAAACCAAAACCAAAACCATTAATATAGGGGTCTAAAGGCCATAACAAGCACCATGCTCAAGTACACAAAAAAAACATGAAAAATATTGCGGGGTCCGGGGTGGCAGCCCCGGGCGGGGTCTGGGGGCGGCAGCCCCGGGCGGGTCCGGGGCGGCAGCCTCGGGTGGGGTCTGGGGGCGGCAGTCCCCGGCTGGGGTCGAACTACAGCTACACATTATGTACCGATCAGTCCTATTCAGATATCATCAATTTATGAACTACAGATGATATCTGTTGGTCTTTTCCCCACTGCTTCTTATACAGTTTCAGAAGCATGTATCATATACATACTGATCATATCCCAGTTAACAGATCATGTCCAACACAATCTGTCCACCAGTTTATATCACTACACAAACTGACCCACATGCATAATATATACAAATCGCAAAAAGGCATATAAATCAGTCATGGAAAATCATTAATATGCTAGTATCATCATCAATGTACTCATCATATGAATAACCAAATACATATTATGTAACAGTTGTAATCATACATCAACATGACAGCATGCATATTAAATCTCATACAAAGGCAGTATCAATATACATGCATGGAAGATCATATACATACTAGAATATATTGAAAAACTCTTAAACACGTAACCAAATCATCATATTATACACGTAGCTCTGATACCATTGTTGGGATTCGGGCACATATACGCAGCGGAATTACGCTAAATAATAAAAAAATAACGAATCCCAAATGCAAGATCCGTGTATAATTGACGGATGATTATGGAGAATCAGATGTGTACCTTATTAAAGCTTTCCTTATGATGATTATAGAGGTCCAGAAGCGATGAATCACAACAGCCCTTGAAAAAGATCTGCTCTCTATCGGTATCCACATGAACGTCGTATCGTCTAACGATCACCGGACTTAGGTACTAGCCTGTTTCTGCCTCTTTGTCTCTCTCTTTCTCTAACCTCTCAAAAACGTAGAGCTGCTAGGGTTTTTTTTCAAAAATGAATTTTATAAAACTGTTAACCCTAAACTATACATCTTTATGTATATATAGGGAAGAGAGTGACTTGAGCCAAAACCCTAATCTGATTGGACTTTTAAATCCCATTCAGATTTCGGATTTATATTATTATTAAATTTGAATTCTAATATGTATATAATTAATCGATTCTCACTTAATTAATTAAATTAATAAATTCGAATTAATAATAATTACAGTATTTAAATTCATACTTTAAATAACACTCCGTTTAAACGTTCTTTGTGTGTGACCCTTTAGGTTATTATTACGTTGGCAATAATTTTATTTTCTAATAATAAAATTATAAACAATGAGCGGCATCTATAATACATCATTGCTACCCAAGTAATAATAATAATTGGTGATTCAATTAAACCTTTCATGAATAATGTTCAATGTAATATAATCCCTTTAACCTTATATTATAGATCAAACTCGAGGCATGTATTGTGTCATCCTCTTCAATGAATAGACTATTAATCAAATCAACATTTGAGCATGGCCATGCATTTTATAGTCTCACTCAATCAAGAGGCCAATAATATCACTCCTAAAATAGGAGGGTTAAATCCTATATCTATCATTCATATTTCTCATACGATTCATAGCATACCCAATGTCCACCTTTATCATTACACGGTTAAAGGTAACTTTGAGTGTAATCAAAGTATATTAATTCTCATATAGAAATATAATGATTTCAAGTCAAAGGATCAATACATCATTATCGCAGTGAGAATTTCTTATGACACTTATTAACATGTAGATTCTCACAACGGGTCAGTCCATTGCCATGTATTGAGACATGCACTTACGTTCTTGACTTTAGTATCACCATACCTATGACCAATGAGATGTGGTCATCAGTCAACAAACATGCCAGTCTTTTTGCATTATTATTGTCCTTAAATAATTCAATTCTGAAGTTGTCGTACTTGCTCCTCTCTATGAGATTTGCTATAAATGAATATCAAAATTGTTTTAAAGTTGTTGAGGTGAATCATTTCTAGAATTCGGTAAACCTCCACATGTTAGAAATTTGTTGTTACAAATGTTTCTTTCAGTATTATGTATATGTCGAAGCTGAAAACCCATTATGTTGAAAATATCATATTGTTCTCTATTAATAAACTTGCTGAGCATTTCTTTCGCTCATACTTGCTTGTTTCAAATATTAACCTTTCAGAAAAAGGTAGATTGGCGAGACTTATCCGCATAGTTCAGAAGAAGGAGGCATGATGCCATTACGAAGATGATTTGATTCAGAGTATTTGGATTTGGTGTAAGATTATTTATAAGCTGATATGTAATAAATATTATTTTGTATAGAACATTATTGGTAGCTATTATACTTCTTATCGAAGTTATACTAGTTTTATAAGATTTGTGTAAACGGATATTGGTTATAGTCATTTGTGGTAATTGGAAAATTGTTTCAAAAATCTAATTTTGAGGAACTTTATGGATGGGGTCACAAGTGTGATTTGATTTTGTTGAGAAATGTAATAGTTGATGTATGACTTGGGATTCTTGTTTCTAGCCCAATAACCTAAAAGATTCTTGAGAGTTAGGGTCGCATATGTATTTTTCAGTTATTGAATGTCTACAGGTGAAATTATAATCGTTAAATGGATGATTTTACATTGAGAATTTCCGTAGTGATGACCAGATCCATGACCCCGGATTTGGGGGCGTTACAGAATGGTATCAGAGCTGAGGTTATAGTAAACTAGAAACGAGAGTGTGTAGGATTGTGTATAGTTATATGAGGACGTTTGAGCTCATGTAGAGTTCGTGTTGGACTATTGGATATAGTACCAATGAATAAGTTAAAAATTAGAGCATTTGCTTGAGATGATTGTACTGAGTTGGATAGAACTCTTTGCGGCTGTTGATGTCTACTGTGGAATCTTCAGAGATTATTACGAGTCGACGACGATGTAGGATATCGATAACCTCAAGACGTGGAGAACTAGAGTTATAGTTAAACGGTGATCTTTCTGAAGAATTGATAGATAGTGCATCTGTGAAGACCTTGGCAATACCTTCATTTCATATAATTCATTGGGAAACCTCTCCAAGGGAGACTTTTGCTAGAAGATATATTTCCTCTTTTGAGTTATATTTTTGATATTGTTGTTCACCCGTACTTGGGTATTCAATTGTTCCAGAGGCTGTTGTGATACTTACTTTCAAATTTCCGAGGCCCTGTCGAGTTTGTGATATTTGAACTTCCATTTTTCTCCAAGTGGTGGATAACTCTATTTACAATATATTCCTCACTTGATTGTTATGTACCAGTACATTCTTTTCTGGTTATTCTTTTCCCCGAAAATAACACCTTTGGAGTCTGTTCAGTTTTATCTGAAGGTGTGCCTTAGAGAATCAATTATCAAAAGATGAATTTTACTGGTCTGATTTTGAATTCATTTCATACTTCTTTACTCCAACTGAGATGAACAACCATATTTATAGGGGACACAAGGACTATCTGTCTGTGTGATAGAAGTTTGATGGGACGTCATCACTTGTGAGTTATACATCATAAGAAGGGGAAACACCCATTTACTTGTGAGTGTCTTAATAAGGCATGCAACATTGAGTTCTTTTGATCATATTGATCTCTCAGTCATTCTTTTATTTTAAAATGATGACTACTTTAAAACTCATAATTTGATGACCACAATTATGTGTCACTTGCATTGATATGGAATCTTTTCTTTTCAAAATTCCATGATTCTTGTTATCTCTAAAAGTTTTGAAGGTATGCCAACCGGGTTGTAATGAGTTAACTTTACTAATAAGAACCGAGAATTGTGATGAGATTACCGAGAACAAAAGAGGATCACAATACGAGTCAGAGTAATGTGAGTTTTAAAGAAATTTCATTTCATACGTACAGTAGTATTATCAAAAATTATGGAGAATCATATGGAGATAAAGTTTTTGGGCCTAGATAAGAGAAATTGTCTATGATAGAGTATAAGGTGAAGTTATGGAATTTTCGAGATTCGTGCCGAATTTTGTAAATTCGGAGGAGAATAGAGTAAGAAGGTTTCAACAAGGGCTGAAACCATGGATTTAAAATAGGGTAGCAGTGTTGAAATTGATCGACTACACCTAGTTGGTGTAGGAAGATATTATTATGGAGACGGGAAGTGAACAAACTCAAAAAGAGATAGAGAGAACAAAGAGAATGGTGAAAAGCCTGGAAAAAAAAGAGTGCAGGAAATGTGATCATTCCTAGCAAAATTAATAAGAGCCAGGAACCCCAGGCTGGTAGAAGGTCGGGATTCCGAAGAACTGGGAGTGAGACTGTTAACCTGGGGCGGAAGGCAGACAAAGAATAAGAAGTTTTAACCAAGGTTAAAACAAAGAGATTGTTGCGACGAGATGGGAGGCTTACTTACCCTATGAGGTTGATATGGAAAGAGGAGAAAACCTAGTAAAGAGGAGATTCTCATGGTTAATGAAAGAGATTATTTTCCAAATGTTAGTTTTAGATAAATGAAGTTTTAAAGTAAAACATGTTATATATGCAGAGAAGGAAGTACCCGACTTAAGGGACATCCCAGTAATGAATGAAATTGAGGATGTGTTTCCAAGAGACCTTCCGAAATTACCACCCGACCGAGGAATATAATTTGTTATAGGCCTAGCACTAGAGACCTCACCAGTTCCGAAGGCTCCCTATCGGCTAACTCCTGTCGAGATGAAGGAATTGGTCATTCAGCTAAAAGAGTTGTTAGAGAAGTGAATGATAAGACCGAGTGTGTCGCCTTGGAGTGCACCAGTGTTGTTTGTAAAGAAGAAAAAGGGCAGTATGAGATGATGTATTGATTAACGAGAGCTAAATAAGCTGACCATTGAGAACAAATATCCACTACTAAAGATAGATGAATTTTTTTCCAAACTGAAAGGCGCAGTCTACTTTTCAAAGACTGACCTAAAAACCATATATCGCCAAATACATATTAAACCAGAAGATGTGCCGAAGACGGCCTTCCGCACAAGATATGAACATTACGAGTTTTTGGTGATGTCATTCGGATTAACCAATGCATCAACGGCTTTAATGGATTAATGAATCGAGTTTTTAAAAAGTACTTTGAAAAGTGTGTCATAGTATTCATTGATGATATATTGGTCTACTCTAAAATAGAGGAAGAACACGCAAAGCATTTGAGGCTAATTCTAGAGATACTGAGAAAAGAAGAGCTATACGTTAAATTTTCGAAGTACGAGTTTAGGTTGAGAAAAGTGCAGCTCTTACGGCATGTGATCAGTAGTAAGGGAGTATCGGTCGACCCCGCCAAGATAGAAGCTCTGATGAATTGGGAGAGACCGACTACCCCAATAGAGGTGAGAAGTTTTGTGGGACTGATAGGTTACTATTGGAGATTCATTCAGAATTTTCGCTAAGGTAGCTGCCTCATTGACTCGAGTTACTCGCAGGGCAGAGAAGTTCGAATGGACAAAGAAATGTGGGGAGAACTTTCAAGAGCTAAAGAGAAGGTTGGTGACAGCCCCAGTGCTTCCATTACCTGGTGATAAATGAGCTTTTGTGATTGGCAATGATGCATCTCATAAGGGAGTAGGATGTGTGTTAATGCAACACAGCAAGGTAATTGCATATGCGTTTAGACAGTTGAAAGGAATTTAAAATAAGGTACCCTAGCCATGAGTTAGGGTTGGCAGAAATAGTTTTTGCCTTAAAGATTTGGAGACACTACCTGTATGGAGAGAAGTGTGAGATTCACACAGACCATAAAAGCCTTAAGTATATCTTCACCCATAAAGAGTTAAATATGAGACAGATGAGATGACTAGAGCTGATTAAAAAATTATGAATGTTCGATAAATTATCACCCCGGTGAGGCCAATGTGGTGGCCGAAGCCTTGAGTAGGAAAGAATGACTAAAGATGTTAGTTTTCTCGGAAGAGTTAATAAGAGAATTTGAGCGAATGGAGATCGAAGTGAAGTTCCCAGAGGAAGAGACTGAAACACTTCTTGAGATTCGAATTCAACCAGAGCTAATTGAGAAGATACAAGTATGTCAGGAGAAAGTAATAGAGGAACAGAGAGAGAACATAGTTGGAGATAAACAAAGTTGTGAGAGAGACGAAAAAGGGATCCTGAGATTTATTAATAGAATTTGGATTTCAAATGTCCCCGGGATGAAATACGAGATTTTGCATGAGGCACACAATTCGATATTTTCCATCTACCCTAGAAGCACCAAAATGTATAGAGACCTTAAAGTGTATTATTGGTGAGACATGGAGTTCCAGTGACCATTGTATCAGATAGAGATCCGAGATTTAATTCTAGATTCTGGAAAAGCTTTCAAGACTGTCTAGGGACTAAGTTGAACATGAGTACTGCTTACATCCCCAAACAGACGGTCAAAGTGAAAGGACTATTCAGATCATAGAAGATATTTTGATATGCCCAAGGATTAAGGAAGAACATGAAAAAAAAATGTATATAGCCTTGGAAATATTAAGAGAAAAGAGATTGAAGGCTAAATTCTCTAAGTGTGAGTTTTGGTAAAATGAGTTGAAAATTTGGGACATGTAGTAAGTTGGGAAAGAAGTTTGAGGAAATTAAAGAATAGATGGGTAACAGCCGTTGTTGCGACTACCAGATGATAAAAGATGAATCTTGCAATTAGTAATGACATGTCTTTTGAGGGATGGATTGTGCGCGAAAGTAACATAGTAGAAATTATTTTATATGCGTCTGAGTAACTGAAGAAATAAGAATTAAGGTATCCTACCTATGAATTAGAGCTGATAGCTATAGTGGTTGCACTTAAGCTTGAAGATATCATTTGAATGGATAGAAGTGTAGAATTTACAAAGACCATCGACTGAATAAAAGAAAGTGTTGGGAACTGAAGTAATATCAGTAGTGATATTGTTGTACGAAATTGAGTAGGTTGAAGACTCAACCTGAGAATTCGAAATTGAGGTGTGAGAAAAGTAACCTTAGTTGTTCGCTTGTAAATTCCGAGGACGGAATCCTTATAAGGTGGGTAGACTATAACAACCCAGATTTTTCAGAATTTAATTTTTATTATTATTTAAATAATTATTAATTTTTTGAAATATTGGAGGAATTTTTTTTCTAGTTGGATGAATTTCCAACGTTATTTATTTACTTAATTCCCGATTCAGAGGAATTGGGTTTGTTTAAAAAAAAAATTTACTGATCGAGTCGATATCTCGAGTCAGTATTTTATTCAGGTAAATAGTTTATTTGTTTAAATGGTGAAAAATATTTATGTAAGTATTTGAGGATTTATAAAAATTTGTAGAGATGGAGATTTTAGTTTTATTAAATGGCCGTTGAATAAAATTTAATATATTTTATTCAAATTAAGGGGAAATCAATTAATTTTGATTCTCGCTTATTAAAGTTTTTAGATATTTTAAGAATGAGGTTACATATTTATAAATATAATTTCATTCCATGAATATTTTTATTATCATTCTTATTTATTTTAAAATAGATTTAATTCTCAAAATCATTAAACGATTTAATGATTTGTAAAATGCATATTAATTTGGGAAAATTAGATTTAATTCTAATTCTTTTTCCATAAATCTTCAAAAGTATTCTATTATTTAATTATGTTAGAAATTTAATTTTTTTACAAATTAGAATTTCTAGCTCAAAATATGAATTAGCCGAGTGTGGTAGCAAAAACGAGGAATAAAGCTAGCATTTTATTTATGTGGTTAACAAGCTTCGACCTAAACCAATTATTACCACACAAAGCTAGGGGAGACATAAAAATCAGCCGCCCCTTTCCATTTCTTCATTTCACCGATTGAAAAGAGAGAAGAGAAGAGAGAAAAGAGAGAGAGAAGAGAGAAGAGAAGAGAGAAAGAGAGAGAGAGAGAGAGAGAGAGAAGGAGAAAGGAAGAAGAAGAAGGGAAAAGATGCAAGCTTCTTCCTCATTCCATGCTTTTCCAATTCAGCTGATGTAAGAAGAGAAGAGGAGGGAGAGAATGATTCTTTGCTTGATTCTTGGTGGGTTTTTGCTAGAGAGGTATAAAGACTTTCTTTACAACTATAATTTTGTTTTAATAAGCTACTGCCCTGTTTTTGAAGCACTGATTCAGACAAGTTAATTCTTTTTCTTCAGTTGAAGTCTTAATGAAAGTTGTTGCTTATGATTTCTAGTTCATTTGGGCGCTAATTTTGCGTTGATCGGATTTACGAGCTAGGAGTTATGGCATTTTTAGTGTAGCTTGTACATAACCTCCGAATTTGACTAAACACTGAAATTTGGAGCAATGTTTCACCTAGGTAAATTCTTTAATTCGAACTGAAATTTTTATTTAAGGTGTATAGGTGACTTAGGAAGAGGTCTGTAAAATTTGGTAATTTATGGAACATTTTTGGATTTATTAAAAATTATAGAGTAAGTGGTGCGCAGTTGAGTTGATTCCCCAGTTTTCATGTAGCTGTTCTATTTTTGAGGATATGTTCCGTCTACTCATGGTCATTACTAGGTAGTGGTTTGCTAGGTTTACATTCTACTTGGACTCTAGTTTACACCCTCAAAGGTTTCAAGTAATTTCATTTAACGAGTAAAAAATTATGCGAGTTTTAGTAAATGTCGTGCAACCCAGAAATTGTTGTGTTCGGTTTTTGAGTTTGGTTAATTTGTTTTTGGCCTAAATAAAATGTTTTGGGTATGAAATTTTTATGCAAGATTGGTTGGATATCCAGGAAGAGTTTGTAGAAATTTGGTAGTAAAATGTTTATTTTTCGAATTATGAAAAATGTTTGAGTAAAGTATGCCCAGTAACATTTTTAATTTCCAGATTTACTGTCCAGTTTTGGGGAGTGATTTTGAAGGGATTATGGACTTTATTTCTTGTTTATCAAATAATGAAAGTTATTCATAAATCTCTTTACTAGAAGTTTGTAAAGTTTAGTAATTTTTGAACTTGGATTGAAAGAGTTATGGGTAATGTAGTTTAAGCATGGATAGTCATAGAAATGCATAACTTGTTCATTTGATTCTAAGGTTATATTTCATAAGCTTGGTTGGTCTAAATATCTAGAAGTTTATGTATGATGTAGTATATGGTTAAATGAGGAGTTTGAGATTTTTGTTGGTTGATTTGGAGTAGAATAAAAAATGGAAAATGATGAGTTGACTTTATAGTAGTATGAGTTGTTGATTGGCTTGGTTTGAAAATAGGTGGATAGTCCGATTTACAAAAAGGTCATGCCCAATTTTCTGTAGAAAAGACATTCCCATATGCCTAATAAGCGTCTAGAATTAACAAATTTTGGAAACGAAAGGTTTAAGTGTAAAATGGGTGACCCTAAGGGTTTGATTAAGATGAAGACATAAATATAATAAAGTTGTTAGGTTGATTCACTAAAGGAAGTGAAGTCAATAGTTGGCGAGATTTGAAAGAGATAAACAGTAATGATTGAAGACTTAAGTCAACTTAGTTGAATATTGAGTGATTATATGATTTTAAACCCGTAATGAAATAGACACGCATAATTTAAGGAATGTGAAAGTCTATAGTGAGATGATATGGGGGAATAGTTTTAAAAAGGACATTTTGGAGATATAATTGGTAAAGCAAGTCTATAATAAAAAGTGCTTGGTTTCCCAATGAGAATTTATTTAGTTGGTTTGATTTTGGGTTTTAATAACTAAATGTATATTTGAGTTGTGTTTGCTTCGGATATGAGACCGAGCTGATATATATTTTGTTCTGTTAGAATATTATCGAGTTGGAGTATTATGACATCTAGTAACGAGAGAAAATATATTCTATATTGTGAGAAAACGAGACTTAATTGGAATGTCTGCCCGTTGCTAAGTACCAAAGGCAAGTTTTCTAACTCCGTACTTTTATTCTATATGAGAATATTGTGAAGCATGTTTATGCAAGTGTTTCTTTCTCAAACTCGTGCCTTGCAAACTTTATGTTCTTAACCTATATGTATTCAAAGGTTATATTCAAAATTATCTTGTCAATAACTGAATCAACGTTGGATTCGATTTCATGAATTATTATAAAATTGTATCGAGCTTGTGAACCACGTTTTACAAAATTATTGGAACCTTGAATTATTGATTGTTGAAACTTCTTATTCGAAAAACACTTAACCCAATGGGGATTAGTTGACCGATGGTCAACCGGCACATACGAGATTACTTCCCCATAATTCTGGAAGTTAATCAAATAACTGGTGTTGAGATCTTAAAAGAGAATTGAGGCCTTCTGGAACTTGAATTCAATTTCCTTCCAGACTGAGCTATGTTGTTATATATTCACCAGGGATTGGAGTAAGGTTGCGTAAGAGGTCGAGTGACGCACGACCCAGCGTAATTAAAGGCCCATGAGTTGCCTAGGGTGACGTCCCGATAAGGGGTTGTCCTTCTACTAGTAGAGAAAGTGACTGGTTCTTCTATTGTACAATGCGACTGATTATCGCGTACAGTAGGGCATTGAAAAATCTCCAATCATAGTCCCCTCTTCCAATTGGAATTTGACATTTACACTATAACGAAAGCCAAGGTGCTAAGTTAAGAATAGTGTTAATGAGAACTATTGAACATTCACTGGTCCTACACTATAACGAAAGCCAAGGTGCTAAATTATCGATAGTGTTAATGGGAACTGTTGAACTTTCGTTGGTCTTACACTATAACGAAAGCCAAGGTGCTAAATTACCGATAGTGTTAATGAGAACTGTTGAACTTTTATTGATTCCTTTTGCAGTAACTCGAACTGCATACTTATTTTGAGCACCTTCTTGCATCGTGAACTCTGATTTATTACGAACTTCTAAATTGTTCAATTCTGAAGTTGTCGTACTTGCTCCTCTCTATGAGATTTTCTATGAATAAATATCAAAATTGTTTTAAAGTTGTTGAGGTGAATCATTTCTAGAATTCAGTAAACCTCCTCATGTTAGAAATTTATTGTTACAAATGTTTCTTTCAGTATTATGTATATGTCGAAGCTGAAAACCCATTATGTTGAAAATATCATATTGTTCTCTATTAATAAACTTGTTGAGCATTTCTTTCGCTCATACTTGCTTGTTTCAAATATTAACCTTTCAGAAAAAGGTAGATTGGCGAGACTTATCCGCATAGTTCAGAAGAAGGAGGCAGAATGCCATTACGAAAATGATTTGATTCAGAGTATTTGGATCTGGTGTAAGATTATTTATAAGCTGATATGTAATAAATTTTATTTTGTATAGAACATTATTGGTAGCTGGTATACTTCTTATCGAAGTTATACTAGTTTTATAAGATTTGTGTAAATGGATATTGGTTATAGTCATTTGTGGTAATTGGAAAATTGTTTCAAAAATCTAATTTTGAGGAACTTTATGGATGGGGTCACAAGTGTGATTTGATTTTGTTGAGAAATGTAATAGTTGATGTATGACTTGGGATTCTTGTTTCTAGCCCTATAACCTAAAAGATTCTTGAGAGTTGGGGTCGCATATGTATTTTTCAGTTATTGAATGTCTACAAGTGAAATTATAATCGTTAAATGGATGATTTTACATTGAGAATTTTCGTAGTGACGACCAGATCCATGACCCCGGATTTGGGGGCGTTACAAGTATTGTTTTCTTGTACATTCTGCTCAGGTTCCTCCATTAGTTCAATGTTATCATGTGGGTCTCAAACTTCATCGAGATTTATTATCCTCCCACTATCTTTCTTAGAAAGCATTTCTCTTACAAGGAACACTACAGTTCGAGCAACAAACACTTTGTTATCGGAAGTATTATAGAAAGAATAACCTTTTGTTTCAATTGGGTATCCCATAAAATTACATTTGTCTGATTTACTTCCTAGCTTGTCAGAAGTTAGACGTTTTATAAATTCATCACATCCCCAAATTTTCATAAATGACATGCTATGATGTTTCTCAGTCCATATCTTACACAGAGTCTTTTGAACCATTTTAGTAGGAACTCGGTTAAATGTATAAGCAGCTGTCTCAAGGGCGTAGTCCCAGAAAATAATCGGAAGATTCCTTGACTCAACATTAATAGCACCATGTCCAACAAGGTGTGATCCCTCCTATAAAAAAAAACTTTTCTTAGATATTTTCTACTTCATCTTTATAGTCTTTGAACTTTTCAAATGATTCGGATTTGTTCTTCAAAAGATGCATATATCCTTATTTATTAAAATAATTAGTAAATTTTATGAAGTTAATAAAAGCGACCTTTTGTCATTTTACACATATGACAACATACATCACTATGTATAAGTCATACTCGTTCAATGACCCTTTCACCATGTCCGGTAAAAGGAGTTTTAGTCATTTTGCCAAATAAACCAAGATTCGCATCCTTTTGTATAATTCATAATCAAACTTATCCAAGAATGATTCATTATGTATTCTGGAAATGTGTTTCTCATTAATATGGCCTCAATGACAGTGCCAAAGGTAATGTTTGATTTGAGTCACTTTAGAATATATAAATTGTTAACTAGTTGTGTATTATAAGCCTCGTCATCGAAATAGAATAAACAACTCTTGTTATTTAATTAAAATGAAAAGGCCTTTCTTGTCCAAACAAGAAACTAATATAATGTCTCTGCTAATTGTAAGCACGTTATAATAATTATCAAGTTCCAAATTTTCCTTGTAGGCCTAAAATGAAGTAACGAGTTCCTTCAACCAGAGAAACTACCTTTACTCCAATTCCAACCTGATACTCGAAGCTTGACCCTTACTGATCAACTTCTTTCGATCTTCCAAATAAGTATGACAGTTTAATTTCCAGTTTCCTGATTTTTCATAGAAGCGACAATCGTCTTCTTTGTCAACACCTCATTCAGACTTTAGAGCCTGTTTTGGGATTGGATTTTGGTTTGACAAGGAAACTAGATCAAATCTTCTCATTGCCTTTCCATTTTCCTTTCCCTTTTGCATTCCCTATGTTTACCATCATTATAGTAATAGTTCATGCATTTATCATTTTGCTTTCAGTAGTTCTCAACATGCTTAGCAACTCAATAGGTGTTTCACCAATCTTATTCATTTTGTTGTTCATAACAAACTAAGAATATTTGTTGTCCAAAGATTGTAAGATCAAATCTAGGTGAGCCTCCAGACCAATTTGGAAAACCAAAATGTCAAGGTATTCATTATACCCTATAGTCTTTAGAACATGTGGTGTAACGGGGTCTCACTCTCCCTACTTGTAAGTGTATAGTACCCTTTAATCGTCAAATATATCTTGAAAAGTCTGTCCCTCAAATATCCTTTAAGGGTGCTTAATCGTCTAATAAGCATCTATATGCTTGTGTTGCTTCTTAAAGTCAACACTCACAGTTCCAAGCATGAGACATGAAACATCAGTCGCAACATAAATTTACTTCCAATAAATACTATCATTTGCACATGTTACATTCTCAGCTTTAATAGCAGGGGAAGAGATTTGACTAACATCGTGGTGCCCGAGGACGATCCTCAAGATCCTATGTCAGTTGAGGAAATTTGTTCTCGTCAATTTGTCCTTCTCAAGAACTGATCATATAGAGAAGTTGTTTTTGTCTATCATTTGATATCTACAATATTAAAGTGTATAAAATAAATTAGATTGCAGATTTAATATTAATTATGTTTAAGTGATTATGGTATATCATCATATACCTCCCACTATTTTTATCAGACTAATAGCCCTAATTATTAATTCGCAAAACATTTCTTTAAATCTTTCTAGTGAGCCAATGTCCATATTTCATCCATGTTTTTAAGATAACGTTGGCTAATACACCCAAAACACGACTATTTAGGTAGATAACATTTGTCGATTATATCAAATATAACTCTTGGAAAGTTTGGTGGAATAACCCATTGTACACATTTATCCAATAAATCTCACCAAACTCTATGCCTCTAAAACCATAATCTTATTGTGATGATTTAGTTAAGTTTGACCCAACGTTTTAACAAACTAAGTCACTTACTTATCACGTTTTCCCATGATTGATAAAAGCACATTACTTTGGCAAACCCACTCTTTCTCAATCTAGATCTTGACGAGTATTAAACATTGGAAGGCATCTGATTAACTTAATATGTATTTAGGGATTTTAATGTTTATATGAATGATCATGATCCCATCATAAAGAGATTCTCAATTTTTCATTGATCAAATAATTCATTTCAATATTCATCAATGGTTCAATTTTCAGATCGTCGGAGAAGTCACAAGCAGTCTCACTTAAAACCCAACTTTCTTAGGAATAATAATTCACTTTTGACAAAATCTCCCCATATCAGAAAAAGAAAATTCATATTAAATATCGCGTTTCTTAAACACAAGAATATCATGATTGTTTGTTTATTTTTAAAATCTTGAATCGTTACAGATTTTATCTTTCATAAGCAGACATGGCATGGGTGTCTTATCTAATACGTACATCATTCAAATGCATACATATCTACACATGCATTCATATACATATATGTATTATGCATAAATTAAACGTGTTTGGTTATGGCCCCATCCTATATGATATTTCCAAGCTAATAGAATTATCAAGGTCAATCTATGGTGGTTTCAAATACTATATTATTACATGTCTTTATCTTCTTCATTGCTCGATCATATGGATTGCCTCCTAGCTTCCTTCCTTCCAAGTCTCCATTTAACAATTACATTGAATAATAAATAAATCTATTCTAATGAAATAACAAGAAGAACTCGAGTTACATTCGAGATTAACAATTATAATGAATAAACGACATGCAAGTCGTATTTGGAAACCAAAACCATAAAACAAAACCCCTATCCTATGGGTCTTTAGGCCATAACCATCCACCATGTTATCACATAACACATGTAATATATCTCAGATTATATAAATATATCATATAATCATATATATATATCAATTTTGAAATTTCAGAAAATCAATTAAATTTTAATAAATAATAAATCACCGTTTTGGGGTTTGTAACGTCATCAAATGGCTTACAGACGCGAACTGAATATGTCACTATTGCTCAAGGATATGATTCCAGTCAAAAAAACATATCGTTTGTGAAAATCGGACACTGGACACAGATTTCAGAAAATCTACTGAAGTCGTTTCAGAATTAGTATTGAATATAATTCCTATAATAATAACAAACATGTATCATATACATACATCAATACACACAATAATCACATGATTATATATCACATGAATATTATATATTCAAAATAATATTTACATGCATATATATACATATTGTATCGCAACAAAATCATGGCGGTCATATGCATATACATATATATGAAAAATTGTTAAATACATAACCGAATTAAAACATTTCGCAAGTAGATCTGATGCCATTGAAGGGTTTCGAGGCACAAACGCAGCGGAAAAACGTGAAAAATAAATACAAAACGTAATATAAATCGAAACCCTCCGCAGGATCCATGCGAAAACAAAAGATTTAATTTAGAGATTAAGAACAAATATCTTAAAAAGTTTTAACAGTTTATCAATGGAAGATTAATGGAGGTCCAAAGTTTGCTTAATCACCACGTATCCAGCTCACGCGATCTACGCTCCACGGTATCCACACGAACACTTTGCATGAAGGATTGATGTGTACTGGCACCCGAAAACTGCTTCCCTCTCTCTATCTTTCTCTTTTCTCAAAACGGCTAAGGTTTTATAAAAATATGTGTCTTACTATTAAATCATCCCATAAATAGATTATATAGAGAGATGAATAAGTTTTCTAATTATAATTAGGCTTATTTACAATTTAAACCCTGTGTTATTAACAATATACAGTTCAAACTCTCTTTTAATATATTTAATAAATTTAACCCTACGTTTTTTAACTATTTACAATTGAAACATTTTTACAATAATTACTAAATTTTTAAAATTATTAGTAAATTTAACCCTATATTTTTTAACTATGTACAGTTGAAACCTTTTTAAAATAAATAGTAAATTTAAGCCTACGTTTTAAAATATTTAGTAAATTTAACCTTGACTTTTTAATTTCGGAATAAAATAAATTTTATATCGAAAAAGTATTTTCGAGAATATATTCACCGAAGAGTATTTTTGAAAATAAATTAAATTTGGTGATGAACATTCATGAATATATTGAGCGGGAAGTCTGATGACAAGATGGAATAATATAAACACATATTAAAATTTTATTGAACATATATAATATATTATACATATAGATATATTAATATAGAAAAGAACATCTAAATATCCATTTTATAATAAAAAAATCCTAATAATTGTAAATATTTATTATGCTTAGATAATATATATATAAAAAAATTATCAATAGTGCATTTGACGAATATTTATTCAAAATTTTGTTGTAAGATTTATTTTATTTCGAAATTAAAAAATCAAGGTTAAATTTACTAAATATTTTAAAACGTAGGGTTAAATTTACTATTTATTTTAAAAAAAGGTTTCAATTGTACATAGTTCAAAAACATAGGGTTAAATTTACTAAAATTTACTAATTATTTTAAAAAAGGTTTCAATTGTAAATCGTTAAAAAACGTAGGGTTAAATTTACTAAATATATTAAAAGAGGGTTTGAATTGTATATTGTTAATAACACAGGGTTTAAATTACATTTAAGCCTTATAATTAATACTAATCCAAAATTCTAAATTATTTAATTAAGTCTCACTTAATTAATTAATTACTAATTTTGGAATTAGTTTAAGTAAATTATTTATTCTTTTTATATAATTAATTAAGTCATACTTAATTAATATCATAAATAAAATAAATTACTTACATAATTTAAATTCATAATTTAAATTATTTCTCCTTTAAGCATTCTTTGTGTGTGACCCTGTAAGTTATTATTACGTTAGCAACAATTTTAATATCTAATTAAAATTGTAAACAACGAGCGACATCTAATTATACATCATTGCTACCCAATTAATAATAATAAAATCAGTGATTTGATTAAGTCTTTCATGAATAATGTTCCATGTAATATAATCTCTTTAACTTTATATTATAGATCAAACTCGAGGCATGTATCGTGTCATCCTCTTCAACGTTTAATTCGGGTTTTCTTGATCAATGAGTAGACTATTAAACAAATCAACATTTGAGCACGACCATGCATTTTATAGTCTCACTCAATCAAGAGGCCAATAATATCACTCCTAAATAGGAAGGTTAAATCATTTATCTATCATTCATATTTCTCATACGATTCATAGTATACCCAATGTCCACTTTTATCATTACCCGGTTAAAGGTAACTTTTAGTGTAATCAATGTATATTAATTATCGTATAGAAATATAATGATTTCAAGTCAGAGGATCATTACATCATTATCACAGTGAGAATTTCTTATGACACTTATTAACATGTAGAATCTCACGGCGGGTCATTCCAGTGCCATTCATTAAGACATGCACTTATGTTCTTGACTTCATTATCACCATACATATGACCAATGAGATTTGGTCATCTGTCAACAAACATACTAGTCATATTGCATTATTATTGTCCTTATATAATAATACTCAACTAGGGAATTTTAGGAATAAGATATTATTAATATAATCTCATTTTTAAGTCACATACTTAAAGATATAAAATACGTATCAAAATTCCAAGGACATTTATTATGCTTTCAATTTATTACACAGTAAATAAAATATAATCAATAAATAATAATCAATAAAACATAATCCTTAATAATAAAATATTTTCCTTAAAATATAAAAGTAATTGTCTCTAGGGCACAATTACTAACAGTTTTGCTCCTTCTAACATTATTCTAGCTACTTCAATGAGAGTTCTATTCTTTTTCTCAACTACACCATTTTATTGAGATGTACCGGGTGCTGAAAATTGTTGAATGATTCATTTGTTTGAGCAGAATTCCTCTATTGCAGAGTCCTTAAACTGTGTTCCATTGTCATTCCTTAGAATCTTTACCTTGTGTGGTCATCCATTCTCAATCATGGTGATATGATCAAAAATGATCTCAGCTGTTTCATCCTTCTTGTGTAACAACCAAGTAAATCTTGTGTAGTCATCTACTATCACCATAGTATATTTTTTCTTTTCAATGGACATTATGTTGACAGGGCCAAACAGAACAAGATGCAATAGATGAAAATGTTAATCAATTGAATTTTCAGTCTTACTCTTGAATGATGTCTTCTTTTGTTTTGCCTTTTGACATGAATCACAGAGTCCATCAGGATGAAATTGAACTTTTGGAAGACCTCTTACTAGATCCTTTTTCACCAATTCATTTATATTTCCAAAGTTCAAGTGACACAGCTTTTTGTGCCAATTCCAGCTTTCCAAAGATGATGTTTTTCCAAGTAGGGAAGTTAATGGACCATCAGAGTTTACCTCCAAGCTAGCTTCAAATAAATTGTTATGTCTGTGTCCAATGAGAACCACTTTGCCAGCCTTTTTGCTTTTGACTTCATAACATATTTCATGAAATTCTACAGAATAACCTATGTCTGCCATTTAACTCACACTTACCAGATTATGCTAAAGTCCTTCAACTAGAGCTACATTTTCAATGACGACATTTTCCAATTATAATATTGTCATATCCCAATATTCTTCCTATATTTCCATCTCCATAAGATACTGTTGGGTCAGCCTTATCCTCAAACTCTGAAAGTAGGGATTTGTTCCCCCAATCATGTGTGCAGAACATCCACTATCAATTACTAGGATATTTTTCCTGTTTCCCTGCAATCATTTATGTAACTTAATTAGAAGCTTTGGGGACCCAAACAAGTTTGGATCCTTTTTTTTAAGATTGTTAACTTTTGCAGCAGAAGTAACTTTATCAGAGTTTAAGTTAACAGAGTTTGCATTGTCAGAGTTTATCTTTCTTCTATCAGTTTTTACCACATACTGTTGTTTAGCATCATAATTAGAAAAAACAAGAGTTTTATTTAAAAGAGGCAATAGTTCATAATAATTGAAATACAAACTATGATATTCTTTACATGTGTAAATTGAATGCCATAAACTATCACAGTGAAAACAAGGATTTTGTGGTCTATATCTAGTCTATTTCCTATCCTGTGATCTAGGTCTCTCAGGTTCCCTCTTTTTATTTTGTCTACCGTCGATAACAAGATGATTAGAATTTCCACATGTGAAACAGGTTTTTCTAGGAGTATCAGGGATATTCTTATAGTCATTCTCCTAAAAAATTCCTACTTTTCCATTTTTATTCCTCTTGACCTTTTTAGGTATATTTTTGTTTGTCTCGCCTTCAAATTTTCTTTAAGTTGCTTCTGTGAGAGTAACCCAATATTGACTGGTTTATTCTCTGACACACTATTCTCTTTGGTTCTGTGATTATTAGAGCATTTATCAGAGGTATTCTTTTCATTGCTAGCTCTAAAAAAATTCACAGGTTCACTCAACTTTCCTTTCATTCTTGTGTGTGTCTTATCATTCTTAACATGTGTCTCCTTATCAAATTCATAACTTAGAGCAAATGTCCAATTTTTTTCAGAAAGAATTTGTTGGACTTTCTTGCCAGAATTTGTCCAAAATCTGAAAATCTCCTTTTCTTTAGCTATCACAGCTTTTAAATATTCTACATGTATTTCTAGATGAGTTTGCATGTGAATAACATTCTCACAGTCTTTCTTAGTGCTAAGCATGTTTGTAAGTTCATATTCAAGAAAATCTTTCTTAGCAGACAAAGTTTGAATTTCAGATTTTAATCTTTCATTCTCAAGTGATTGTGATTTAAAACTAACATGCAGGGTTCTAAGGAAAGACCTTAATTCTTAGACATTTTCAGTATCAATATTGAAGATAAAGTCTGGTACCTAGACAGAGTTTAAGATGGGAGCATCAGAGTTTGCCATGAGAGCATAGTTTATTTCCTCTTCAGAGTTTGAGGAATCCATTCAATCTTTCTTTGAGGTAATTAGAGCTTTCCCAGATTCCTTGCTTCTGCACTCAGTAGCAAAGTGTCCCATCTTGTTACACTTGTAACGCTTGACCTTTGATTTGTCAAGTGTTTTAGACTTACCATCTCTTTCTTCTCTCCTCCTGAATCTGTCTTTATTCTCTGACTCTTCATGCTTCTTTTGGAAGTTTCCTTTCTTTCTGTACTTCCTATACTTCATCTTTTTGAAGCCTTTGACAATCATGGCAACCATCTCCATCATGTCAGAGACTGTGGATTCATCAGAGTCTGCCTCAAACTCTGATTCATTGCTTTCCTTTACCATCACAGCTTTTCCTTTCCTTGTTGAGAATTTTAAGACCTTTTCTTTTGGTTCTTCAACCTGTGTCTCAACATTCAAGGTAACAGACTTTGCCTTGCAACTTTTCCTATTCTTCCTTTACTATAACTCCAAGTAATGAGTTTTCAGCCTTCCATACACTTCATCTAGGGACATCTCATCCAAATATGCTCTATCTCTTATCAAAGATGTTTATAAATCTCATTCTTCTAGAAGAGCCCTAAGAAACTTGGTGTTTGAATCCTCATTATCATACACCTTATCAACCAAAGCTAAGTTATTCAACAAACTAAGAAATCTGCCATAGATATCAGTGAGAGACTCATTCTGTTTAGCCTCAAAGTATTCATACTCTTGTATAAGAACAAATCTTCTATTCTTCTTGATCTCCTTGGTTCCTTGACACTGAACCTCTAATGCATCCCATATTTCTTTGGCAGTTTTGCATGCAATTACTCTTTTAGACATCAAAAAATCAAGATTGTTATGCAGAATGTTTCTTACCTTTGCATCTTTTAGGACTTCTTGTTTTTCTTCATTGGTCCACTCCTTCTTGTCCTTCAGAGTATAGTATTCAGGAACCTGTCTTCTTTCCATAATTGTTGATGAAACTAGCTTAATTGGTAGATACTGACCTTTATTGGTTCTGTCTAGATAATCACGATCTATGGCTTTCAAGAACATCATCATCTTTACCCTTCATGTAGGGTATTCATCCTTCTTCAAGATTGGGATTATGATACTTTCATACTTGTTTCCAGATACTGTTTATAGATCTTTAAGTTGTAATTAACAGTATGCTCTGATACCAATTGTTTTCCAAATAATACACTATTATAGAATGAGGGTTGAATATAATTGTATCAAATAATTATTAAGAAGACAAGTATATAAAAGAAATTTTGTTTTGTATTAACTTTGATTAACTGAATACAAAATTCTCTCAAGAAAATCAATGTTCTTAAGAGCTTCTAGGTTATGAGAAAGATAATTATGTGAAAGATTACAATGTAAAACCTAATTATGTGTTTATATAGTACACAAATACATATCCAAATACAACCAAGATAATGATAAGGATAGCTTCCAGAGAGGTAATAGGATTGCATTAAAACACTGTTAGTAATTGTGCTCTAGAGACAATACTTTTTATATTTTAAAGAAAATATTTATTATTAAGGATTATGTTTTATTGATTATTATTTATTTATTATGTTTTATTTACTGCGTAATAAATTGAAAGCATAATAAATGTCCTTGGAATTTTGATACGTATTATATATCTTTAAGTATGTGACTTAAAAATGAGATTATATGAATAGTATCTTATTCCTAAAATTCCCTAGTCGAGTATTATTATTTAAGGACAATAATAATGCACAAAGACTAGTATGTTTCTTGACAGATGACCACATCTCATTGGTCATAGGTATGGGGATACTAAAGTCAAGAACATAAGTGTATGTATCAATGCATGGCACTGGAATGACCCGCCGTGAGATTCTACATGTTAAGTAAGTGTCATAAGTAATTCTCACTGTGATAATGGTGTAATGATCCTTAGACCTGAAATCATTATATTTCTATACGAGAATTAATATACTTTGATTACATTAAAAGTTACCTTTGACCGGGTGATGATAAAAGTGGACATTGGGTATATTATGAATCGTATGAGAAATATGAATGATCTAGATGGGATTTAATCCTCCTAATTTTAGGAGTGATATTATTGGCCTCTTGTTTGAGTGAGACTATGAAATGCACGGCCGTGCTCAAATGTTGATTTGATTTTAATAGTCTACTCATCGATCAAGAAAATAAAGATTAAATTATGAAGAGGATGACACGAGACATGCCTTGAGTTTAATCTATAATATCAAGATTAAAGGGATTATATTACATGGAACATTATTCACGAAAGGCTTAATCGAATCACCGATTTATTATTATTACTTGGGTAGCAATGATGTATTACTAGATGCCGCTCATTGTTTACAATTTTAATTAGATATTAAAATTGTTGCCAACGTAATAATAACCTACAGGGTCACACACAAAGAACGCTTGAAGGAGAAATAATTTAAATTATGAATTTAAATTAAATAAGTAATTTATTTTATTTATGATATTAATTAAGTATGACTTAATTAATTATATAAATAGAATAAATGAATTACTTAAACTAATTCCAAAATTAATAATTAATTAATTAAGTGAGACTTAATTAAATAATTTAGAATTTTGGATTAGTATTAATTATAATTGGATTATAATTAGAAAACTTATTCCTCTCTCTATATAATCTCTTTATGGGCTGATTTAATAAAAATAGAGATTTTACAAAAACCCTAGCCGCTCTGAGAGAGGAGGAAGATAGAGAGAGAAGAAGTTTTCGGGTGCTAGTACACATCAATCCTTCATGAAAAGTGTTCGTGTGGATACCGTAGAGCGTAGATCGCGAGAGCGGGATACGTGGTGATTAAACAAGCTTTGGACCTCCATTAATCTTCCATTAATGAACTGTTAAAGCTTCTAAAGGTATTTATTCTTTATCTCCGAATTAAATCTTTTGTTTTCGCATGGATCCTGCGGAGGGTTTCGCTATTTTGATTTATTTTTCGCGTTTATTCCGCTGCGTTTGTGTCACGAAACCCTTCAATGGCATCAGAGCTACTTGCGAAACGTTTTAATTCGGTTATGTGCTTAACAGTTTTTGATATATAAGCATGTGTGCGATCTATCATGATTTTATATTGATATAATATGTATATGTTTATATATATTATGAATATATGATATTCATATGATGTATAATCATGTGATGATTATGTGTGTTGATGTATGTATATGATACATGTTTGTTCTTATTATGGGAATCGTATTCGATACGAATTCTGAAACGGCTGCCGTTGATTTTCTGAAATCTGTGTCCGTTGTCCGATTTTCGCAAACGATATGTGTTTTCTGACTGGAATCGGGTCACTGAGCAATACTGACAAAGTCAGCTCTGCGTCTGTAAGCCATTAGATGTCGTTACAGCCTCCAAAACGGTGATTTATGATTTTCTGAAAATTATTTGATTTTCTAAAATTTTGAGTATATGTATGTATATATTATGAATATATGATATTCATGTAATGTATAATCATATGATGATTGTATGTATCTCTGTATATGTATATATGATATATGCTTGTTTTTGTTATGAGAATTGTATATGATACGATTTCTGAAACACCGTCAGATTTGGAGAAATCTGACTGCTGTATCCGATTTTCGTAAACGATATGTGTTTTCTGACTGTAATCGGGCCAGTGAACAAAACTGATAGCTTTGCTATCATCGACGAGTCTGTAAGGCGTTTGACGTCGTTAAGGGCCTCGAAATAGCGATTTATTGTCTTCAGAAATCTGTTTTTAATTTTCTGAAATTTCGAAATTTGTTATATATGATTATATGATATCATTATATAATATGAGATATATTATATGTGTTATATGATAGCATGGTGGATGGTTATGGCCTAAAGACCCATAGGATAGTAGTTTTGATTTATGGTTTTGGTTTCTAAATACGACTTGCATGTCGTTTATTCATTGTAATTTAATTATCTCGAATGTAACTCGAGTTCTTCTTGTAATTTCATTAGAATAGTTTTATTTTTATTATTCAATGTAATTATCAATGAAGACTTGCAAGCAAGGAGGCGATCCAAAAGGGGATGATGGAGCAATGAAGAAAGAAGACATGTAATAGATAGTATTTTTAAAATCACCATAGACTGACCTTGATATTTCCATTAGCTTGGAAATATCATATAGGATGGGGCCATAACCAAACACGTTCAATTTACGCACATTACATATATGTATATGATTGAATGTATTGGTATGTATGCGTAGATATAATTGAGATGCATGCTTAATATTGATTAATCATGTATGTATTAGATACGACACCCATGCCATGTTTGCTTAAACAAGATAAAATCTGTAACGATTCAAGATTTTAAAATTAACAAACGATCATGAGATTCTTGTGTTTATGAAATATGGATTTTTAAAACACGGAATTAAATATGGATTTTTGATATCTATAATTGGGATTTTCTGACAAAAGCGGATATGCGTATTCGTAAGGTTGATGGGTTTTAAGTGTGACCATTGGTATCCTCCATCTACCTGGGAAATGAACACTTTAAGATGTCGATTTGAAATATTTGGTTCAAGGAAAAATTGAGGATCTCTTTATGATGGGATCATGATCGTTATAAATTTTCTAAAACCCCTTAACAAAATATTAAGTTTTACTCGGATGCTTTCCAATGAATGAACACTCATCGAATCCTAGATCGATAAGGGGAAGGACTGTCAGTGGCAGGGGACTCCTATCTATCGTGGTGAGATGCGACGAATATAAACGGTTATATTCGGCCGTTGTATCATTGGGTCTAACTTAACTGAGTCGTCATAATAAGTGAAAATAAACGGTTATATTCAACTATTATGAACTTAGAAGCATAGAGTTTGGTTAAAAGTCTATTAGATAGATAAGATCAATCGTTGTTCACCAAACTATCCAAGAATTATATATGATATAATTGACAACTGTTGTCTACCTAAATAATCATTTTCTAAGGACTTCCAGTGGTTGACTTAGGACATGACGAAATATGGATCTTGGCTCACTAGAAAGAATTATGGGATATACTTTCCAAATTAATAGTAAGGGCTATTAGTTTGATAAAAATAGTAGGAGGTATATGATGATATACCATAATCACTTAAACATAATTAATATTAAATTTGCAACCTAGTTTATTTTATGCACTTTAATATTATAGATATCAAATGATAAACACAAACAACTTCTCTATGCGATCAGTTCTTGAGAAGGACAAGTTGACGAGAATATATTTCCTTGACTGACATAGGAGCTTGAGGATCGTCCTCGGGCACCACGATATTAGTCAAATCTCTTCCCCTACTCTTAAAGTTGAGAATGTAACATGTGCAAATCATAGTGCTTATTGGAAGCAAATTGATGTTGCGACTGATGTTTCATGTCTCATGCTCGCAAATATATGTGCTGAGCTTAAGAAGCAATACGAGCATATAGATGCTTATGAGACGATTGAGCACAAGATATATTTGAAAGGGCACTATACACGTACAAGTAGGGAGAGTGAGACCCGGTTACACCACATGTTCTAAAGATTATAGGGTATAATGAGTACCTCTGATATTTTGGGTTTCTAGATTGGTCTAGAGACAGTTAGATTTGATCTTACAATCTTTGGACAAATCTTATTTTGTTATGAACAATAAAGTGAATAAGATTGGTAAAACACCCATTGAGTTGCTAAGCATGTTGAGAACTGCTGAAAGCAATATGATAAATGCATGAACTACTACTATATTGATGGTAAACATAGGGAATGCAAAAGAGAAAGGAAAATTGAAAGGCAAGGAGAAGATTTGATCTAGTTCCGTTGTCAAACCAAAGTCCAATCCCTAAAGCAGACTCTAAAGTCTGAATGAGGTGTTGATAAAGAAGACGATTATCGCTTCTGTGGAAAATTGGGAGGCTGGAAACTAAACTGTCATGCTTAATTGGAAGATCGGAAGATGATGATCAATAAGGGTCAAGCTTAAGGTATCGGGTTGGAATTGGAGTAAAGATAGTTGCTCTGGTTCGAGGAACTCGTTACTTAATTTTTGGCCTATAAGGAAAATTTAGAACTTAATAATTGTTATAGCGTGCTTGCAATTGGCAGAGACATTATTTCAGTTTCTTGTTTGGACAAGAAAGGCTTTTTCATTTTATAACAATAGTTGTTTATTCTATTTTGATGATGAGCCTTATAATGTTGCACATCTAATTAACAATTTATATGTTCTAAAGTGACTCAAATCAAATATTACCTTTGGCACTGTTGTTGAGGCCGTATTAATAAGAAACGCATTTTCAGAATACATAAGGATGCATTCATGGATAAGTTTGATTATGAATCATACAAAAGGATGCGAATCTTGGTTTATTTGGTAAAATGACTAAAGCTCCTTTTACCGGACATGGTGAAGGGATCATTGAATGGGTATGACTTATACATAGTGATGTATGTGGTCATATGTGTACGATGACAAAAGGTAGATTATATTAACTTCATAAAATTTACTAATTATTTTAGTAGATATGGATATATGTATCTTTTGAAGAACTAATCCGAATCATTTGAAAAGTTCAAAGACTATAAAGATGAAGTAGAAAATATCAAAGAAAAGTTTTTTGATAGGAGAGATCACACCTTGTTGGACATGGTGCGATCAATGTTGAGTCAGTGAATCTTCCAATTAGTTTCTGGGGTTGCACCCTGGAAACGGCTCCACATACACTTAGCTGTGTTCCTACTAAATTGGTTTAAAAGACTCCTTATGAGATATGGACTGAGCAACGTCACAGCATGTCATTTATAAAATTTTGGGGATGTGAAGCGTTTGTGAAACGTCTAATCTCTGACAAGCTAGGACCAAAATCAGACAAATGTAATTTTGTGGAATACCCAACTGAAACAAGGGGTTATTCTTTCTATAATCCTTCCGAGAACAAAGTGTTTGTTGCTCGAACTGCTGAGAGACAGTGGGAGGATAATAGATCTCAATGAAGTTTGAGACCCACATGATAACGTTGAACCAGTGGAGGAACCTGAGTAGAATGTACAAGAAAAATAATACTGCTCAAGAAACACAGGTGTTCGTAGGTTTAGTAGGATTCGCCATGAGCCCGAGAGATAATATGGATTTCTCTTGACTCAAGATGGTGATGTGATGCTTGTGGATGAAGATGAGCCTCTCACCTACCTAGATACTATAAACACTCCAGATTCTAAGAGATGGCTGGATGCCATTAAATCTGAGATGGAATCCATGTATACTAATCAAGTATGGACTTTGGTTGATCCACCTGAAGGGGTAAAACCTATAGGGTGCAAGTGGGTTTTCAAGAAGAAGACCGACATGGATGATAATGTACAGACCTATAAGGCACGATTGGTGGCAAAAGATTTCAAGAAAATTCATGGTATTGACTATGATGAGACCTTTTCACCAGTTGTTATGGTCATGTCCATCAGGATTTTGCTTGCTATAGCTGGTTACTATGACTATGAAATCTGGCAAATGGATGTCAAAACCACTTTCTTAAATGAGAGCCTTGAAGAAGATATGGATGTGTACATGACACACCCTAAGGGTTTTTGTTGATCTAAAGGATGCTGGAAATGTATGTAAGTTGCGTCGATCCATTTATGGATTAAAGCAGGCCTCGAGGAGATGGAACATTTGTTTTCATGAAACAGTCAAAAAGAGTTTGACTTTATTCAGAATGAAGATGAAACTTGTGTTTACAAGAAGTTTAGTGGGAGCCATGTGGCATTCCTAGTATTATATGTTGATGATATATTACTAATAGGGAATGACATTCCTTCTCTACAGACTGTGAAGACTTGGTTGAGAAATAATTTCTCAATGAAAGACTTAGGCAATGTGACATATATATTAGGGATCGAGATCTATAGAGATAGATCAAGGTGATTGATCGGCCTAATTTAGAGTACATACATTGACAAAGTTTTGCATCGATTTTAAATGCAAAGAGACTAAAATGGATATGTCCCAATGTCTCATGGGATAGTGATCTCAAAATAAAATTTGTCCTAAATCATTGGATGATAGGGACTGCATGAGTAAAATTCCATATGCGTCAGCAATTGGTTTTATAATGTATGCAATGATATGTACTTGTCCTGATGTCTCGTATGCTTTAACCATGATGAGTAGATACCGATCTAATCCAGGTGAAGGTCACTGGACGACAGTCAAGAATATTCTTAAGTACTTAAAGAGGACTAAAGATTCATTCTTGTTATATGGAGGAGATGTGAAGCTAGTTGTAAGAGGTTTCAGTGATACTGGTTTCTAGACAGATAACGATAATTTAATGTTTCTGTCTGGCTTTGTGTTTTATTGAGATGTTGTATGCTGGAATGGTTCACAGCAAAGACAATTGTTGATTTTACAATAGAACCTGAGTATATTGATGCTTGTGAAGCAGCCAAGGAGGCTGTTTGGGCATGTACTTAGGAGATATCACCTAATTAATGAGATTAATGATCAAGGAGATATACATATATGTAAAGTGTATACTAATAATAATATTGCAGACACACTGACTAAGGCTTTGTCGCAGCAGAAGCACGAAAGTCACACTAGTTCCATGAGTATTGGATACTTGGGTAATTGGCTCTAGTGCAAGTGGGAGATTGTTAGTAATTGTGCTCTAGAGACAATACTTTTTATATTTTAAAGAAAATATTTATTATTAAGGATTATGTTTTATTGATTATTATTTATTTATTATGTTTTATTTACTGCGTAATAAATTGAAAGCATAATAAATGTCCTTGGAATTTTGATACGTATTATATATCTTTAAGTATGTGACTTAAAAATGAGATTATATGAATAGTATCTTATTCCTAAAATTCCCTAGTCGAGTATTATTATTTAAGGACAATAATAATGCACAAAGACTAGTATGTTTCTTGACAGATGACCACATCTCATTGGTCATAGGTATGGGGATACTAAAGTCAAGAACATAAGTGTATGTATCAATGCATGGCACTGGAATGACCCGCCGTGAGATTCTACATGTTAAGTAAGTGTCATAAGTAATTCTCACTGTGATAATGGTGTAATGATCCTTAGACCTGAAATCATTATATTTCTATACGAGAATTAATATACTTTGATTACATTAAAAGTTACCTTTGACCGGGTGATGATAAAAGTGGACATTGGGTATATTATGAATCGTATGAGAAATATGAATGATCTAGATGGGATTTAATCCTCCTAATTTTAGGAGTGATATTATTGGCCTCTTGTTTGAGTGAGACTATGAAATGCACGGCCGTGCTCAAATGTTGATTTGATTTTAATAGTCTACTCATCGATCAAGAAAATAAAGATTAAATTATGAAGAGGATGACACGAGACATGCCTTGAGTTTAATCTATAATATCAAGATTAAAGGGATTATATTACATGGAACATTATTCACGAAAGGCTTAATCGAATCACCGATTTATTATTATTACTTGGGTAGCAATGATGTATTACTAGATGCCGCTCATTGTTTACAATTTTAATTAGATATTAAAATTGTTGCCAACGTAATAATAACCTACAGGGTCACACACAAAGAACGCTTGAAGGAGAAATAATTTAAATTATGAATTTAAATTAAATAAGTAATTTATTTTATTTATGATATTAATTAAGTATGACTTAATTAATTATATAAATAGAATAAATGAATTACTTAAACTAATTCCAAAATTAATAATTAATTAATTAAGTGAGACTTAATTAAATAATTTAGAATTTTGGATTAGTATTAATTATAATTGGATTATAATTAGAAAACTTATTCCTCTCTCTATATAATCTCTTTATGGGCTGATTTAATAAAAAATAGAGATTTTACAAAAACCCTAGCCGCTCTGAGAGAGGAGGAAGATAGAGAGAGAAGAAGTTTTCGGGTGCTAGTACACATCAATCCTTCATGAAAAGTGTTCGTGTGGATACCGTAGAGCGTAGATCGCGAGAGCGGGATACGTGGTGATTAAACAAGCTTTGGACCTCCATTAATCTTCCATTAATGAACTGTTAAAGCTTCTAAAGGTATTTATTCTTTATCTCCGAATTAAATCTTTTGTTTTCGCATGGATCCTGCGGAGGGTTTCGCTATTTTGATTTATTTTTCGCGTTTATTCCGCTGCGTTTGTGTCACGAAACCCTTCAAACACTTCCTTGTTTATCCTAATCAATCTCTGATTTGAATATTTCCATCTTTGTCAAACTCTGATAATCATAAACTCTGTCGGTTGATAAACTCTGATAGAGTAAACTCTGTCGACAACTCCTAAACTCTGATAACGTCAACATAAACTCCGATCTTCAGTAAAATCTAAGTGAAGTATTCCCTGACAACATCATTTGTTTATTTCTAACACCCTAGCCTTAATGGCTAGTAGTTCTTCCTTTTTCTTGGCAATCGACTCAGCCTTAGTAATTTGAAATTGAACCATCCAGGCACTGTACCTGGGACGAAGTTAGTCGAATTATAACCTGGGTCCAAAGTCGAGAAGCCTCTAACATAATTCTGAAATCCACCATGAAAGGCTTTTTTGTCTTCCACCCATCCAGCTTTGGCCTGTTTGTTAGTAATTGTGCCCTAGAGACACAACTTTTATATTTTAAGGAAAATATTTTATTATTAAGTATTATATTTTATTGATTATTATTTATTTATTATCTTTTATTTCCTGTATAATAAATTGAAAGCATAATAAATGTCCTTGAAATTTTGATACGTATTATATATCTTTAAGTATTTGACTTAAAAATCAGATTATATGAGTAGTATCTTATTCCTAAAATCCTCTAGTCGAGTATTATTATTCAAGGACAATAATAATGCACAAAGACTAGTGTTGGGTCCCGGAGATCGTAGAGGGGGGGTGAATACGATTCCCAAATTAAAATTATGACTTTTAATTGTTGTTGGGACAACATAAAGATTACTTTGGTTCAAACCCAGGTACTGTTCATCATCTTCTTCAACCTCAATAACACCATTAAAATAACCAAGATAATGAACGGTAAATCATCCAAAATACACAACACAACAAGATCCAAGAATATAACTTTATATTCATTGAAGTGGGGTAGATGTTACAAACAAGTTCAAGAACATAAGCTCAAGAACACAACAAAGAAGTGATTTTTAGCTCCTCTAAAAATATTACAAATTCTAGATCTAGGAGACAAAAATCAAACCTATCTTCTAAACAAGATTTAACAATGTTTACAATAGAAGAATAGATGAGTGGTGAAACAAAGAAATTCATGGCCCCATAATATTCAAGATATGGAGTATAGCCATGGGGGAGAGAAAATTTTTCTCTCTCTCCCCTTTTCTTTTTCTCATCCGAATGCACACACTCACCACACTTATTAAGACTTGAGTTTCTTCTTTATATATTGAAAAATGTGTTACTTTTTGTTTTTCCACCTTTTACTCTTGTCCACTCAAATCTTATCTTTAAAGTCATGTGCCAAGCATGCCTTTGGAAATATTTAATGTAAAAGTAATATTTAATAAATATATATAATATAAATAAAGAATATCTTTATTTATAAAATATATAAATAATTAAATAAATACTTTATTTAATTAAATTAAATATTTCCATTCCACTCTTCAATTTGTGTAGACTTCCTTATCCAAATACTTGGCCCCGTATACGTGACTCCACCACGTCCAAGTATTTGACCTTCTAATCTGTGAAGCTTTAGTAAGATCCAATCAGGTTGTGCCGACTGTCCCTTATCCATTAGGTTGGCATTTCTCCAACACTGATTTACCACCTTTGTTGATCCTCCACTTGACTCAAGAAAACCAACAACTTTAGAATGATTAAAACCATATTAACCGAGGAGAGCTTGCCTCCAATGTCCTGACACTTGATGCAACGGTCTGGTTCATAAGTGACTAGTCTTGATAGGGGCTTTTGATTCCGAACATGATTCCACATTCTTCTTTGCAAACCTTACTTGTTGCTTCGATTGTAATGCACTAAAATCTTCATAGACTAAGACAATCTTCTGTAGCTTCCACATCCTTGAATAGATGTCAACATCTTTTATTCTCCACTGAGGCCTGAACATGTTAATGAACTTCTTCCAGTGGGCTTCAAGTCTGTAGATGATCCTTTGATACTTTGTCTTAATTGAACTCTGTGATCCAAGATTTCTGTGCACCTGCATATTATTACATGTCCTGTTCTATTGTTGAGTTATCATCAACCATTACATAGAGATTACATTTAGCATTCCTAGTACACATGAAAGTGCAGTGAGTTACTTCCCTTCACTCCTATCTCCCCTTTCAATCTCCCCCTATTTGGTTGATATGGAATAGCAATCAAATACTATTTCCCTTTACAATCTCCCCCAAAAGCAATTAAATAAAATTAACTACTAGAGGATAACTCAACTAATATACAAGAAACAATTAAAGTACTGGACATGAAAATAATATACAAAAGGTTCTGGAAAGATATAATCAGTTAAATCCAGATTTCCTGAGTTGCTGAAAATGAATGATGAATTTCTGAATTTCATTTTCCTTTAGCTTCCTCCACTTCAATGTTCTTCAATGATGGGGTTCTTTCAATAAAGAAACAAATCATTAGTAAAGACTTCTGACCAATCATTCTTGTTCATCTTGCAATTCGAACTAGAACATACAGCTCTCTATGTTCCCCATAAGAGGTCAACTCATTCTCCCCTTAAGGTTGTTCTCTCTTTGAATGAAAGTCACTTCCTCTTTTTCTTCAGGATGTTCTATTTCCAGGAAATATATTTTTCTTTCTTCCCTGCACTATTCCACTGACTTCATCTATCACCGAAACAAGAAATAGAACACACTTGGACACTTCTCAGATGCCCCTTGAAAATCTCCTTCACATTCTTCTTTACCCAGAAAACTTCTACTTAGCAAAAACTCCCCCTGAGTTGATACTCTTCAAAGAAATCTTCATTTTCATTCATTGATCGTGCTAGAAAGAATTCTTCTGCCGAACCTCTCCTAAGAATGTTTCAAGGACAGATCTTCAAACAAATAGAGCAAAATCCCGTAAATATCTTTTCAGAATAAGATATAGCATTGCAAACCAAGATGTTAAGATTCTCCATAACTTCTCCCCTTAGTACGACAAGTAACTTCTTCCCAATTGACAAAAAGTAACTTCTCCACTTCAGACGAAAAATCAGTTAAATCTACAACACCTTTAGGGATTTGGCTCCAACCAATTACTAAGAAACTCCCCGTTAGTAATTTCTCCATTGCATCACTAAGGTTTCAATTTTATCTAATTCTCCCCCTTAGTTCATGCAAGCTCCAATCCACCCTTGTGTCTTTAGATATCCTCTAAGTAACCTCCACAAGATAGGATTGACAGATCTCATTTCTTGTATCACCAAGAGATCTCGTTTCTTGTATCCCCAAATTCTCCCCCTTAGTTGAGAATATCCTTTAAAACAATAAAAGTATCATCTACATCCAATCGAATAAAAAACTCTCCTCCGATTGAACATAAAATCGTCCTTAGGTCTAAACATTTATGTCTCCCCCTTTGAGATTGAGAACAACATGAATTAATAGACCCAAAGGTAATAGTTTGGACATTCCCACTAAGCTTCAGCTAGATTCTTCTTCAGCTTGTCTTCCAGAAAAGAATCTCTTCAACATTCCAGAGCTAGAAAATTCAGTAACAGGATTCAAGCATAGTAGCAAGGTTAGTGTTTGGTCTATGGTTTCCTCACTTCTACTACGTTCTGTTGGTGTTTACACTTTCAAGCGTAAGTGTTCCACTCATTTCTCTCCCTATTTCTCTCACTCAAGTGTATCACTCCCTCACTTCACTCAAGTGTTTCTCTCCCTTACTTGCACTCATTCCATTTATAGCAATTTGTACCTGCAAGTAAATCCATGCTAGTCTCACCAAGATATTATGGATCGTTGACTGTAGCATGTTGTCGATCACTAAAGATCTAGGTTCTGAGATGGAATCTCAGACAGGGTTTCAGTTAGGCCTTCACCCAACTCACCATGAGAAAATCCATGCACACGTGGCTCGTCGTCGGGGAATAACCCTTCTGAAATTGGAATCTCCTCCATTCCAGGAGTGACTGAAATCCCAACACCCTGATCCTCAAAAGACTCATCAAATTGGTAAACCAACTGAATCATAGTCTACGAGTTGTTGCTCAGCTACTTTCAGCATCAACAATCTCCCCATATGCAAATCCATGCACTGGATCGTTGAATGTGGTATGCGTACTAGCAGCTATCTAAGCATCAACCGACTCCCCATATGCAAATCCATGCACTGGATCGTTGACGGTGATATGCCTTTAAGCTTTGAGCGATCCATGTATTCCAGAATTTGAATTCCTGGGAGAGTAGACGTGTACAAACGTCTCTCTCAATCACCTATGAAGATGAATTAACTCACTATTTTCAGTCATGGAAAACTGTTAGTGATTGCCTCTCAACATCAACAGATTGCTCTGCGGATGTGAAATCCCGTTAGGGAACTAGGACTGTTCCTCCTAGGAAGGTTGACAAGGATTCGAATATATGGCAAGAAATCCAAGTTTCCCTCTAA
This sequence comes from Oenanthe sinensis, assembly GCA_028671895.1. Taxonomy (NCBI): domain Eukaryota; kingdom Viridiplantae; phylum Streptophyta; class Magnoliopsida; order Apiales; family Apiaceae; genus Oenanthe; species Oenanthe sinensis. Next base: position 29,841,970 of record CM053806.1, read on the forward strand.
TACCTGTGAAGGTGGCTCAACAACTTCATTCACCGTGAATGGTAAACAAAGAAGTTTAGGGGTTTTACTTATACCTCACAATGTGCACTTCTTGCAATGTGTCCTTACAATTGTTAGTCCCAAGAGAGGCTAGAGAACTGTTAGGTCCTATAACATCCCTTAGAAGCAAAAACTTTAGGATTACCATTAGCGTGAATGCTTTTGGTGTGCTTGACTCATTACAAGGTGCTCTGGCTGACGAGCGAATTTTCAATGAAATCACCCGGTTGAGAGAGTTCATTCAGAAACGGTTGAATTGCCTTTTCAGCTCTGCATCCTTTTGAGAGAATACAGATGAGCTACAGATACCTCAATTTGTATACTTCTTTCCTTCTTTGGAGGTAGAGCTGTGGGTGCACTTCCGACACATCCTTTGCTGCAATTAATGCAGTTTCTCCCTTAACAACCGCTAATCTACATAAGTTCCTTATATCACCAAGGGTTGAAAGTTTGAATTAGAATGATAGTGTTTGGTACTAAGGCCTTGGTTAGAAATTGATGGATTATTCAACTTCTAGACCTTCCCCTATAGCCACTAAGGCCAAGCCATTACGGCTAAATAGATAGAGTTGATCAGAGCTATATAAAATTTGGTAGAGTATGATTAAACTTATTCTCTATTCCTTCTCAGAAATATAGCATCGGAGCAATGTGTCCTCAAGAAACAATGCACCAGAGCTAAAATGTGGGAATTAATAAAGAATAGGTAAAAGAATATTAAGCCAAATTTCATAAACTCACAATTTTGAAAAAAAAGTTTAACAGATTAACAAAAGTGTTCTTTTGAATTTCTCTTAGACAAATATCCAATTGAAATTCAACTCTTTTAACAAAAACATTTTGATTAATAACTCAAATCTATTTCATCTTGCTCACTGTATGTTTTCAGAAATTGTTTTGCAATTCATTCTTATCGGATATTATCTCCGACTTAAAACATAAAAAAAATCGAATGAATGCTTTAGTCATACAGTCCAAGGCACTAATCCCAAAGCAAACAACCATTGTTTTAATACTACAGGTCAATGTGAAACAGACATTAACAAGAGTTTTGAAAAACGTTTTACCATTGATTGATACCTCAAGATCAAAACAATTTACTCAAATAAAATAGTCTGATACCATGCAACCTAAGTTACAAGTTATCAAGTAACTTTATTTAAACAAATCGTGGAGAGAAAACAGTTTTCATTACAAAATATTTAGAGAGAGAGAGGATATATGATTTTGAAATTGAAAGATAATCCTCAAGAAATGTTCTCTTTCAAAGAAAACTTTTATTGGCTTTTCATTCTCTGGCAAATGAATGCATGTTTAGATAAAACATTTTTCACAAGAAATAGACAAGAAATTTCTTAATGCATTCAAGTTCTAAAGAATGAAAAACATATGTTAATACTAATGAATTATCAAAGATATGAGTGACAATATATTCAAAAGTACTAACATCATTCAATCATTTTGTAATAAAATGCATCTTACTACAAAATAATCAAGCACATAAGATACTTACATTATGCTAGACAATTACCATTTGTCGCTTGAAACAAACACATATTGCAATATAGATCATGGTAATTCTAAAGCATAAAAATAAGCATCCGCTAAACACTGAACATACATTGACCGAATGACAGCATTTAACTTCTTACACTACATCTCAACAATTATCACATAAGCATATTGAAAATACTCATGACAATCAGAATGTATGTAAGCTCGAGGTACTAGTTGCATCAGAGATCAAATACCTTTAAATATTAACGCTAAAATTTATGATCTTTGACAACCCCTCGCGAAGTAGTAAATTACTTTCAATATCAATGGTTTTTGAAATAATCATTTTGTCACTTAGTGCAGAAATTCTAAGTGACATCACTAATATCAAAAGAATGACAACTAATATTAATGGATTTTGCAAAAGACATGAATTACATCACTTAAACTACATATTAAGTGGTTCCATTAATATTAGCATTAAACAATTAAAAGTAAATAAAATTACAATTAATTAATATATACAAATATTTATGCTGAAACATTTGATACATATAGCATGAATAACATATGACAGCACAAAGTACAAGATCCTGGATATAAATTGACTATACAAAGAGATGCTACAATGTTAGGTCCCTAGGTCCCGGGTGATCATAGGTAATCTCATACCGATAATATTGGGTCCCGGGTGGTCACAAGCCAAACATTAAACAGTTCCTAGAGATTGTAGACATCTAAATAGCATGAACACTCTCTATAAACATTATGTTTAAATAAATCAATATTAGACTAGAGTGACATACCTTAGTCAATAGAGCTTTTACTGGTGTATGATCGTTGAATAAACAATTACTCCTCTTTGCCCGAGAGATCGAACGTTTACTCCTTTCGAGATCGAACGTTTACTCCATTTGGACAGGAATAACTTTTCAGCTACCAGTTAACATTGTTCCTCGAAACAATACCACGCTCATCCAGACGGAAACTGCATTACCTTCAGCACCCAAATATTTCCTTATAGATATTGGTCTTGGAAGCAGCTTCACTAAACTCAGCACTCGAGAAATCAGTAGGCCTGACACTAGAAGAGTAGAACCTTCAAAAACTCTGAACTACCCTTCAGCTTCTGTATCAATACCAAGTCTTCATGTGGATTGATTCCTTGTGCTAAGTGTATCTGCCTCTGGTTCAATTGAGTTAGTTCCTTGATTCGAACCCTACTCAATCTTGATTAGTTAGTGCATCTTCAGTCTTCACTGAATTCACTCAGAAAACCAATGAAATACTCTTATACATGCACGACCAATCACTACTCTACTACCCAGATTCATCAAGAACTGACTCTAGGAAATGTTGTTACACAAAACCCTTTGTCATGACAGATGTGTCCTTAATGTTACCTTAGATATTCAGTGGGTAGAGTAGTCTTCTTCAATTATGATTGAGATCATCTTGCATTATCTTTAAATTGACAATTTCCTTTCTAATATGCAATCACTCAATCTGGATCACTCAGTGCTCCTAAGAATCTCAACTCTTACTCAATGAGCACTGCTAGCCTTTGAGCATCAAACACGACTAGTTGATCCAACTTACTGATGCTCCCCCTGTGATGCTGCTTGCAGCTTTTCTTCATCTGGTGTCATCTGATCTTGAGCCCTAAACAGGATGTCAACCTTTAGAAATTCAAAGCTAAAATCAAACGAATGATAGGGAGCTTGATGATGTTGTTCACTACATCTAGATCATCTTAAATCAATCACAGACTCTGTGTAAGCTCTTAACTCCAAATAAGATAGCCTTCCATCACACCATGTGACTTCAGGCATGATTAATCTTACTTGATGTCTTCTCTTTACATTTGCTGATTAGACTTGCTGTGTCAACTGATTCAGCCGTAGTGAATAGGAAACCTTAACTCTATCCATTATCCTTGTAATTCCACTCAAGGTCTGGATTTCCCTATCAACTCCTCCATTTGGTCATGAAGTCCGGAAACTGAACTTTACTCTAGAATACTCCTTTCAGTGCAGACATAACATAGAACTTCGTTCGTCAACAAATTCCATTACCTGCCCTCAAAGTGTTCTTACAGCAATCTGCCTAATCCTTTGAATGTGATTAATCACTGAGATGCTTCATCTATCGAATGCATGAACAAACACCAACACTAAACAGGGTAGCCTTTGACTTGACTTCCCTTCAACTGACATACTTCACTAATGTCCTTCTTAAAAGAATTTCATTAGAAGTAGTCCTTTCTCACCAACTTCATCTTTACCGTCGAATCCGTTATCTTGATAAACCAAGTATTAGTTGATAAACCAAGTATGAGAGCATCACTTGTTGTTGCAGCTAACTCCATTCTGATAAACTTCAATGAATAGTTGACTTCATCATAAGCATTAAATTTCGTGTCAGCAGTAACCTCACTTCCAGTAGAGTGAGCTTCTATTTCTCTTGACCCCGATCAATACTGTTCATCGTCGAACTGATATTAGGAAACCCTTCACAAAGAATCCCCTAGGTCTTTCTTAATATTGTGCTTCAGATCATTCAAGAAAAATAGGTAACCTTGCTTAACCATTTGAATACCAAAGCAAAAGTAGTTACATGCCTCGAACATGAAAATGTCAGAGATATATAACTTGTACATGTTGAAAGATACTCTGCATTCACAAATGATTAAGACACGTGGTCCTCAATTTTGATTGAGTCCAAGGGTTAGAGATATTTCTAAACATAGTTAACAACAAAGCATTCAAGTTCAACATGCTTATTCTTATCTGACTGATCACTCCTCATCTATATCAGCCTCAACAAGTAGTCTTGGCTATGAGCTCAGTGATCCCAACCTAACTTAAGGTGGACTAGCAGTCTATAAGAATCATGTTGTACATATATGTAGTCATAGAAGAATCAATCACTTAGATTCCTAATTCTTCTAAATCACCTTTGTTGTTCACTTTAACATTATATTATCTCTAATTACCTGAGTCAGTTTAAATTTAAAAAAATTTAATTCATGGTTTATTACACTGACCCCTAGGCAATTCCCAAATTAGAAACAAACTCATCTTAACAAGCACATGATCAAATATATCATTTAATACAACCATGCGAGTATAAACAGATTATAGACAATGTAAACATCAAGGCACTTAGCATGCAGCAAATACTCTTTCCGGTAAATGTACCCCTACCAATACCTAAGACTCTATATGCTAACATGATCAATTATCGTAAAGCAAGCATTAAATCACACAAGATCTAATCATGAAGTCAAATACTGATAAACAAGCAACACTAACAAACTAGCATAAGTTATCTAATTTATATAGAAATCAAGGTGAGACATGCATTACATCAAACTTATAATATAATGCAGTTCATCACTTAATACTCTATAATTAAATCAAACAAATATAAACTAGTTAGAAAGTATACCTGTGCGATGCTTAACATTCCATCTCGAGTGATAATCAATTGATCCAAATCAATTCCCATTCCACTGACACTCATGGAAGTATCCTTGCATTTGACCTCAATAACCAATGATGTTCCTGCTTCAACCCAAACTGATACCTGATTGTTCTGCTTAAAGACCCCGACATAGAATGTCTCATGTTCTGCTTGAAAAGATCACTCTTCTTTGTATGTGTGCAATAACCCCTTGATTATCATATGTCAGTGATAATCAAACCTTGTGTATTTCTGCCACTGATGTCCTTTAACCAAATCTTCAATTGTTGTTTTGGTTCTTTGACCGTTAAACTGAATTCCTTTTCAAAATCCCAAATTCTTCAGATATTGATTCGAAAACCACTGATCGAAGACTCTTCCCTAAATGAACTAATCCCCTTTCATTAACCAAATGATCCACTGAGTAGACCGATGTAGAAATACATCTCCAATGGTAAGATCAGGTCTCAACTCCATTAGAATGTTCTTCAGTCAGTTCGTTTGTCCTCAACGAACGAAGAAACGACTCCTGTTGTTTCGTTTAATAAAACATTTTGTTCAAACAGAAGTATTTAATTTTTTAGGAATTTAAATAATCAAAATAAATTGAAAATGCATTTTTGATAAATAATAATAAATTTCTCAATTTCAAATTATAAATAAAATAAAATTCGAAAAGAAAGTTTTGATATAGAGATAACAAAATTTTCAAGGTATATTAAATAATCCTGAAAAAGAAATTATTTCAAATCAAAATTAATTTCCAAAGAATTTTATAGAATTTATAATCCAAAACAGTTTCAATTATAATTAAAATAAAACAGATTGAAAATATAAGTTTGATATAAAAATAATAAATTTTCAAGTCATCTTAAATATTCTTGAAAATAGATTATTTCAACCAAAATGATTTTCCAAAAAGTTTTATGAGATTTATAATTAAAACTTCCAAGCTTAAATTATAATTAAAATAAAACAACTCGAAACCATAATTTTGAAATAGAAATACTAAATTCTCAAAACATTTAAAATGTTCATGAAAATAAATTATTTCAATCCAAAAATATTTTCCAAAGAGTTTTATAAAATTTATAATTAAAGTTTTATGAAAAATAAATTATTAAACCTCAAAAATAATTCTCAAAATACTTTTAAGAATATTATACTCAAAAGAAATTAAATTGGATTTTAAGATTAATTTTAGTTTTCAAATTAATAAAATTCTTAACTAAGAATATTAAAAATATAAAATATTTGACTCTAAAATTTAAAAGAAAATAAAATATTTTCCAAGATGTAAGATAAACTTGAAAAATAAATTATTTAAATTTAAAAATTATTTTCAAAATATTTTATATAATTAAATTCAAATTTAATTATTAAATTAATTATTAAACTAAAAACAATTTGAGAGAAAAACAATTTTTGTTTTAAATAAAAGTTAAACTATGTAGCCATGTGTCATGTTGAAACAGCCCTCTAAGTAGAACTTCTACATAGGAATGTTCTACATAGACTCTATCTCGAACACCAAGTAGAACTTCTACATAGGAATGTTCTACATAGACTCTATCTTGAACACCAAGTAGAACTTCTACATAGGAATGTTCTACATAGGCTCTATCTAGAACATTAAGTAGAACTTCTGACTTAGAAAATATTTCTAACTCCAGAATTTCTACTTAGGTTCTATCTAGAACATTAAGTAGAACTTCTGACTTAGAAAATATTTCTAACTCCAGAATTTCTACTTAGGTTCTATCTAGAACATTAAGTAGAATATTCTACATAGAAATGTTCTACTTAGGTTCTATCTAGAACATTAAGTAGAACTTCTGACTTAGAAAATATTTCTAACTCCAGAATTTCTACTTAGGTTCTATCTAGAACATTAAGTAGAACTTCTGACTTAGAAAATATTTCTAACTCCAGAATTTCTACTTAGGTTCTATCTAGAACATTAAGTAAAATATTATACATAGAAATTTTCTACTTGGCCATCTAGAACATTTTGTACTTAGAAAAATTCCGGGCTTCAAAAAAATTCTGGATGCCCAGTGAACCAATTGTACCTTCTTTAATCTCAAAAATAAAAATAGATCCAATCGATTTGTATGTCAATCGAGTAGCTCTGATACCAATTGTTGGGTCCCGGAGATCGTAGAGGGGGGGTGAATACGATTCCCAAATTAAAATTATGACTTTTAATTATTGTTGGGACAACATAAAGATTACTTTGGTTCAAACCCAGGTACTGTTCATCATCTTCTTCAACCTCAATAACACCATTAAAATAACCAAGATAATGAACGGTAAATCATCCAAAATACACAACACAACAAGATCCAAGAATATAACTTTATATTCATTGAAGTGGGGTAGATGCTACAAACAAGTTCAAGAACATAAGCTCAAGAACATAACAAAGAAGTGATTTTTAGCTCCTCTAAAAATATTACAAATTCTAGATCTAGGAGACAAAAATCAAACCTATCTTCTAAACAAGATTTAGCAATGTTTACAATAGAAGAATAGATGAGTGGTGAAACAAAGAAATTCATGGCCCCATAATATTCAAGATATGGAGTATGGCCATGGGGGAGAGAAAATTTTTCTCTCTCTCCCCTTTTCTTTTTCTCATCCGAATGCACACACTCACCACACTTATTAAGACTTGAGTTTCTTCTTTATATATTGAAAAAGGTGTTACTTTTTGTTTTTCCACCTTTTACTCTTGTCCACTCAAATCTTATCTTTAAAGTCATGTGCCAAGCATGCCTTTGGAAATATTTAATGTAAAAGTAATATTTAATAAATATATATAATATAAATAAAGAATATCTTTATTTATAAAATATATAAATAATTAAATAAATACTTTATTTAATTAAATTAAATATTTTCATTCCACTCTTCAATTTGTGTAGACTTCCTTATCCAAATACTTGGCCCCGTATACGTGACTCCACCACGTCCAAGTATTTGACCTTCTAATCTGTGAAGCTTTAGTAAGATCCAATCAGGTTGTGCCGACTGTCCCTTATCCATTAGGTTGGCATTTCTCCAACACTGATTTATCACCTTTGTTGATCCTCCACTTGACTCAAGAAAACCAACAACTTTAGAATGATTAAAACCATATTAACATGGTTCATAAGTGACTAGTCTTGATAGGGGCTTTTGATTAGTCTTGATAGGGGCTTTTGATGCAACGGTCTGGTTTAGGGTCTGGTTGGCTTGCCTCCAATGTCCTGACACTTGATGCAACGTGTTAGGTCCAAAGTGTTGTAGAGGGGGGGGGGGGTGAATACAACTGTTTATAATTAATGAGAGAATAAACAATCTGCAGGTAATAAATGATGACACAGAATTTCAAGAATATATCATTATATTCATTGATGGATTTGCTACAACATTCATAAAAGCATCATGATCAGTTGAACAATAAATACAGCAATTAAAGCTAGATTCAACTGATCCTCTCTCTGACTTTTTGTTTTACAGTAAATGCTCTCTCTTAAAAATATCGTTGAAAATTACAGAGATAAAAAGTCTGTCCAATAATAAAAACAAAGTGCTGCTTTTATAATGTCATGTAGTTTTGATCTTGTCCTTTTTGTGTACGTGGCCCAATCAGGACTTCGACAACAAAAAGTACTTTCCCAACAACTCTGGATAAACCGTTCACAATAAGCCACTTGTCCCTTGAACATTAAATGTTACATATCTACCCGCATCTCGATCTTCGCCTGGACCCATCTCGATCTCGATCTGTGAAAATCTCGATCTCGATCTGAGAGAATCTCGATCTCGATCTATGAAGATCTCGATCTCGATCTGGGAGAATCTCGATCTCGATCTACCGTGGATCGAGATTTGCCTTTGCACTGTTTTACTTCAATTATAAATCTCGACCAGCATCTCGATCTGCTGTGGATCGACATTTGCCTTAGCAAATATGCACACATCCAATGTTGACCTTCTTTAGTGACTAATTGAGGGTTAACCTTTATGAGCAAGTTTCCCTAGCTTCTTCAATTTCTTTTCCTCACTCAATTCAAATGAGATATTCTATTACTGACATGAACTTGCCTCCAATGTCCTGACACTTGATGCAATGGTCTGGTTCATAAGTGACTAGTCTTGTAGGGGTTCTTGCTTCTGAATGTCAGTTCTCATTTGTTGATTAACCTTTACATTATCCAGATGTTGATATACATTCCATGAAATCACTTTGGTCTTCTTGATACTTCTTTGACATTAATTTGATTCTCCATTAGATAAGTTAGGGCATGGGCAATACTCAGATTGAACTTCTTCTCACTTATGCATCCTTGATTAACCAAATTAGTTACTTGTAGTTACCAAGTATCATTACCATTTCTTCAGTTGATTGATTCCATGTGCTTCTTCAGTTTCTCTTGTTTTGCTGTTGTTTTATCTTTTCTCTAGTTGAGTTACATAATAATTAAGTGTTACAAGTTAGTACACCTATGCCTTTCAATCTCCCCCTATTTGATTGTCTAACAATGACAACCAAATTCATAATGAGGATAACTCAACTAAACAGGGACTGAAAAAGATAAAATAAGATTCATAAAAGATCATGTCAACTTACATAATGCTTGGCTTGATTAATTAACTTCATGTCTATTACTGATACTTCAAGTGCCAAAATTGGACACCTGTTGGCTCGATTAAATGGCTTCATGCCCTTCTAGAGATTTTCTCTAAGTACTTTAAGAGCACGGTCCACTCAATCTTCAATTATCCTTCTGAAGTCCTTTTAGCAGTATTACCACCGCCGAACTTCGCGAAATAATTGACGCCTAATATAAACCAGTTTCAAGACACTTAGCTAACTAACTTCTACCTTACACTACACAAGAAAACAGATAATATTTTTACATTGCAGGAAAACAAGAAAACAAATTACAACGCAAAGAAACATTACAAGCATAATACATTAAAACTTTTATTTCTTGCGCTCCTCTTCCTCACGAGCTTTCTTCTTGGCTGCTTTTTCTTTCTTCATGAACTCAGGGTTGCAGACTTCATCCATCCTTTTCTTGAGAAGATTAAGTCCTTCTGCTTCCACATGATTTCTGATCTTGTAATTTCGAAACAACCTCAACCACCTTTCAACTATGCTGCGAGTGGTAAGTTTCGTGGGAATGTCTTCAAACCTCAGCTTCGTGACTTTGTCAGGGTACCCCTTTTCCCCTTTTTTCCTTATAACCAGCTGCTTAGGGTATCCAATGACAATAGCGGTGGTGCATTGCTGTAGCCTCTGAATATCAAGCTGTTGTCTTCTCTTACAGAAGTTATCAAACGTGACCCTTAGATAATCCTGATCAAACTCGTCAACATCATCCATCTCATCAATCAATTCCCTTATAATACACAGTGTTTCATGACTGTGTTCTGCAAAGATGTCGTACTTGATTTCAATGATGGTTTCCACCTGATGCTTGTTTGTATAGATCAGTAGATCATTCTCATTCTCAGCTTTGCTTTTGACAAACTTGACATTTGCACCAGGCACTGCACCAGCTTCCTCCCTTATTTCCCCTTCTTCTGGAATGTCTATTCTTGGATCTCCGTATCTCTGCACATGCTCCCTTATTGCCTCGTCTTGCTGCTCGAATGCATAGTCTTCAGGTTCCTTCTTAACCACTGGTAGTGTAGCTTCAGGCAACTTGTATCTAGCATCTTGCCTTCTTATCAGCTTCTCCAAGTCCTTAGCCACCAGCTTCTTTTCCTTTGTTAGAAAACCCTTAGAGAGGACTAGCTTTGCAACTGCCTTCAGCACATTTTCGCTCGGAGTTAGTTTCGAGTCATGCAGATTTACGATCCTCAAGACCTTGTCATGGACATATCTGATCTGGTAGGGATTTAGAATAATGTCAACTCCTCTGTCTTCAGCCATCTTCAACAATTTCTCCTTAAACAGCACTCGAGTCTTGACAGAGGTGTCTACCTTGTGAGCGAATTCTACCAGTTCACTTGCACCCCTTTCTTGGAAGAAAGCTTCATCGACCATACACGGCCCGATTTTTGTTATGGGTGTCCAAGTGATCATCAGATTCCATGCCTTCTCCTTGAATATGACTTGTACGGAGGTGCATCCCTGTCTTATGCAATTTAGATAATTCAGCAGCCCAGGGTTTAGATTTTCTAGCTTATGAAGAAGAAAGCTCAATCTTTCTGAGTCATGAGCATAGGCTCTTGGTCCAGCTAAGGCTTCTCTAGCCTTGTCCCACTCGGGACCTTCCCTCCTTATGTCAGCCTGGACCTTAGGATCTTTGATCTTTTTCATTTCATACTCATGCTGAGTTTTCTGAGCCTCTCTCTTCTCCTTTGCCATTAGTTCTTTTTCAACTATCCCTTGAAGCACTTCTTCATTTACTCTTTCTCTGGCTTCCCTGAAAATCTCTCCTTGCATCTCCGCTTCATCAACTTCTTCTTCTGGGACATGCCCGTCAGCAACCGAGTGGTCTCCTGCATCACCTGCAACTCCTGCGCCAGATCCGCCAGGATTTAGACCTCTTTCTTGTTCCCACTCTCTTGCCCGTTGCTCGAGTCTCGACCTCCTTGCCACTAAGGCTTCTACATCCATCTCATCCTCATCAGAATCTTCAATAAAGTCTCCCATAAATGCATCGACGAGAGGTGTTTCTTTCTCAGCTTCTTCTTCAACTACTATCTTCTGCTTGCCTTTGTCTTTAAGAGCCGGTTGAGCCTCCTCCACCTTTTCACCAGATTTGTTTGAGGACTCGATCACCGGACCCTTACTAGTCAGTTTTTTCAGACCCTGATCCTCCTTCTCCCCCTTAGGTGTGTTATCCTCATCAGGAGCATCATCATCATTATTATCGTCACCACCACCACCGGTTGAAGGACCAGGTCCATCCTTGTTACGTCCAAAGACAGTATCAAGTAGTTCATTCAGCTTCGTCCAAACCTGAGACATGCCATAAGTGACATCATCTACTGACCTCCCAACCTCCACCTGTGCCAATCCAAGATTATTTATCTTGTCAATCATTTGATTTTGGACGGCAATCAGGTTCTCCATGAACTGAGCTCCAACCTCCAATTTTCCAGAGTGAGAAGAGACAGCAGCAGTAACACCAGCAACTCCAGCCTCCAAAGCCTCCACTTTCTTCACTAGATCCTGCAATTTGGGGGACGGTGTTTGGCTTGGGTTAAACTGTTTACTCTCGTCGGGTTCTGTTTCACTCAAGATCCCTAAAAAGAAGGGATCTACTCTCCCTGTCTCTCCCTCGTGTTTAGAGCCTAACAGTACTAGAGCCTCATCCACTAATCGCTGGGGACTAGCGGTGAGTTGGTCGGCGATATCGGTCAGAGAGACTGAGCCTTTAAGCGCTGTGTCTATGACAGGAGATGGCGTTATGACCATGTCATCCCTTGTTCACTTAGAACCTTTTCTGGTTCGCTGGGCTGTTCTGGAGGCGTAGACCCACCAGTCACCAGATGTCGTTGCTCTGCGAGCAACTTGTTTTCTGATTTAGATGAGGAAGCGTCATCCGTACTGGATTCGACAGACTCTTCCTCATTAAAACTTCCTGAGATACTAGTATCAGAAGTGCTAGTCTCAGTTTGCCATTCCCCTTCCGAGAAATTGCTCAAAGAGCCCTGAGCGGACAACTCAAGGGAGGTAGGGCCAGCTCCTATTGGCTGTTGAGCTGGACCCCCTCCTTGACTCTCACCAACATGCCTAGGCGAGTGCGAATGTGTTGAAATGTTTTGTAGAGGAGAGCCACCAGTGTGAGGTGTGGTGGCTGTGAGAGGTGAACTAGCCTTAACAGGTTGTGCAGTTGCCACTGGGTTTGAATCCACCTTTTGCTTCTTTGGAGGTGGCAGAGCTGCTGAAGTGACTACTCTCTCAACTCCTACACTCCCTCCACTCGAATCACTCGACTCAGATAAGCTTGCCTTCCTTTTATCACCAGTTTTAGGGCTGGCTGAACGTTTATGAACAGAAGGGCTTGCAGCCTGGGATAGAGCCTGGGGGTTTTCAGGCCCACGGCTGTAGAAAACAGGTTGAATTGATGATTGATCAAGATCAGCAAGAATAGGTACCTGACTCAGAAGATCGTCATCCTTGTCAGCTCCAGCTTCTGTAACATTTGCCTCGGCCATGTCAACATCTATACCTGCTTCTTCCAAATTTCTAGGCACTTGATCTCCACCTTCAGCTTTGTTACCGCTACTCTCAGCTTCTACTGCAGTAAACTGAGAAGCATGCCTCCGAGCATACTCATCTTGCAGATCCTGGAAGTACTGAGTCAGGCGCAACTCAAAAAGTCTTGACTTTTGCTGGGTTTCCATGGTGGAGATACTCTTTAGAGTCATATCAAAACATGCCATCCTTTCAGAGCCTTGAAATACTCTTCTGTGTTCCTCTGAAAGGACGTCATCCAGAACCATCTGAAGAAATCTTGGCATCCAGCATTTGACTGGACCATCTTCCGGATTCCTAGATGCATTCTTTTCCAATGCCCATCTCTCAAGCAACTGAATCAACAGATGTTTGCCCACATTCACTCTCCTGTTGTGTGCCACTCCATATAGTATTACCCGGCAGCTGTTGTTCATTGGCCTGTAGTCTTTGTCCTTTGGGAACATGCAGCGCTGAATGGCCTGAACTACATAATCCCACTCAGCTGGTAGCATACCGGTGTTAACCTTTGTTACCTTGATAGGACCCGTTGGAGGGCGACAACCTATCTCCATGAAAAATTGCAACATATCCTCCATAGTGGGTTCCGGAGCATAATCTTCTGTAGGAAGCCCAAGAATCTCATTGAACTTCTGCAGACTGACCTCATATTTGGCACCGCCAATAGTAAAGGATAGGCCTGTTGGATTTGCTTTTCCACCCTGAATCTCTAGTGTTGAGTAAGCAGCTTGAAGGGCTTCGACATTCAGGATGGGAGAGGCGGTTAACGCATGACTTATGATTGATGTGTTGTTGAGGGATTCAATCCAGAACTGGTAGTGAATAAATCTACCAGTTGCTCGATCAGCAGAGAGATTAACAAAGTTGGTCTTGGGAATTGTGAAATTTGGGTTTGCCATTTTAAATTTGTGTTCGAGAAAAGAGATGTTCGAAAAGATTTTGCAATGAATTTTAGAGAACAAGTTCTAAATTTAAACAACCAAAAAAAACGTACACGAACCCCACTAATTACCCCACGTATTTAGTGACACGAATTAAAACAAATTAACTTCCCCACTAATGACCACTTAACTCCCCACTAAAGATTGACGGTTGAGTTTTCGAAAATTAAAGTGAACAGTCGTTACAAAATAAATTATTTTTCCAGAAAACCACAAACACGGCGGTAAAGTTGCACTTTAAGGATTAAACCGTAGTACTCACAACTATTTCGCTCAAGAACACAATAAGAAAGCACGAAACAAGAACCAAACTCACTCGAATGAAAAGAAAAACTAAAGAACTATTTGCAAGAACAGTAATGACGTGAAAAACAACACAAGAAGTTCAACAGTTTTAAACAAAATTTTAGCAGAGTTTCGTTTTAGTTATTGATGCTTTTAAGTAACAGTTAGTGATTTTTGTTTAAGAAAATCACAAGAAAACTTGATGTAATGGCAGGGAAAAGAACTCTGGTAATGTATGTATACGCGTGTGTATATAATGAAGAAAGAAAGTTAATATCTGAAGGAGAGAAAGAAAGTTAATGTAAATAATGAACAGCCTTTTTAATGCTATAATATATACTTGCACGCCAAAAAAATATATCTGAAAAGACAAGTCACATCTCGATCTCGAGATCCGCATCTCGATCCTCATCTAGATGTTGATCTTGATCCGCATCTCGATCTACATCTCGATGTCGATCTCGATGTCGATCTCGATCCGCATCTCGATCTACATCTCGATGTCGATCTCGATCCGCATCTCGATCTACATCTCGATGTCGATCTCGATGTCGATCTCGATGTGGATAGATCGAGATGTACCTTGACAGTTTTGAGACCAATTTTCACAAGTCGTTCTCGATCTCGATCCAGAATCAGATCGAGATTTGCCTTTGAAAATTTTAATGAAATTATGTGAATTAAACATTTATATGTAAAATTCACAAGATTTCATCACAAATTTTCACACCATTTAAGAAACTTACAATTTTGAAACGACAGGGAATTTAGCAAATAAATCATGCATTACAAAATTAAGTATAGCATTAAATCCTATCACATTATTAGATATTAATCATTTAGATACACAGATCAGCACAAGATTAATTTCATGAAACTTTCTAACTTCCCTTTATGAGATGTAATACATACATTTATGAAGTTAAGTACACATTATTAATTATGAATATTCATGAATAACAATAATATGTACACAAACTGAATTATAACAGATAGGTAGCAAAACTAACAGGTGTTAAGCATCCCCAATTCACCAACCAATCTAGAAAATGTTGATTCGTCTAGAGGTTTAGTGAATATATCTGCTATTTGACGTTCAGTAGACACAAAATGCAACTCTACAGTTCCATTTTCTACATGCTCTCTAATAAAATGATACCTGATGTCAATGTGCTTGGTCCTTGAGTGATCCACAGGATTGTTGGTCATTGCAATAGCACTTGTGTTGTCACACATGATAGGAATCTTAGATACTTCCACACCGTAGTCCTTGAGTTGGTTCTTCATCCACAGTATCTGGGCCACACAGCTTCCAGCAGCAATATATTCTGCTTCAGCTGTCGAGGTAGATACTGTGTGTTGTTTCTTGCTTTGCCAAGACACCAACCTTCTTCCAAGGAACTGACAGCTTCCTGAAGTGCTCTTCCTATCTATTCTACAACCTGCGTAATCTGAATCCGAATAGCCAACAAGATTAAACCCTGTATCTCTTGGGTACCAAATCCCAAGATTTGATGTTCCCTTGAGATACCTAAAAATACGCTTTACTGCTATGAGATGTGACTCTCTAGGATCCGCTTGGAACCTTGCACATAGGCACGTAGAGAACATAATATCAGGTCTGCTAGCAGTTAAATACAAAAGTGAGCCGATCATACCTCGATAGCTTGAGATGTCTACAGGTTTACCCGCTTTGTCCTCGTCAAGTTTCGTGGCTTTTGCCATAGGAGTCTTAGCTTGTGATACATCTTGGAGACCATACTTCTTCAATAGATCATGAATGTACTTGGTCTGGCAGATAAATATCCCGTCCTTCTTCTGACTAACTTGAATGCCCAGAAAGAACGTCAGCTCTCCCATCATGCTCATCTCATACCTTGATTGCATTAACTTAGCGAATTTAGCACACAGCTTCTCATTTGCAGACCCAAAGATAATGTCATCCACATATACATGCACCATTATTAGATCATCTTTGCATTTCTTGTAGAAAAGCGTCTTGTCGATTACTCCTCTGGTGAAACCACTTTCTAGTAAAAAGTCTGACAGAGTTTCATACCACTTTCGCGGAGACTGCTTAAGGCCATATACTGATTTGAAGAGTCGATAAACATAATCACAATATTTGCTGTCGATAAACCCGTGAGGTTGCTCGACATACACCTCTTCATCCAGTTCACCGTTTAAGAATGCACTCTTGACATCCATTTGATAGACTTTAAAACCATGATGTGCTGCGAAAGCCAAGAATTACTGCTTCTAGCCTTGCTACTGGTGCATAGGTTTCATCATAATCAATTCCTTCTCTTTGAGTATAACCCTTAGCAACCAGGCGAGCTTTATTTCGTGTTACAAGTCCGTCTTCATCCAGCTTGTTTCTGAATACCCATTTTGTCCCAACAACAGATCTATTCTTTGGTCTGGGTACCAGCGTCCACACCTTCTGCCTTTCAAACTGATTGAGTTCCTCTTGCATAGCAATCACCCAATCAGCGTCATCTAGAGCTCCTTCCACCACTTTAGGTTCCATCTGGGAAAGGAACACTGAGTATAAACATTCATTCTCAGTGGCAATTTCAGCTCTAGCTTTTCCTCTAGTCGTCACTCCGGCTTCTGGATCACCAATAATTAGCTCGAACGGATGGTCCTTGTTCCAAGTGCGATCCCTAGCAAATGTTCTTGATGATTCAGCTTGTTCTTCTAAGTGAAGGTGACTTAGTCTCGAAGTACTTTCACTAGCTTCCCTTGAGCTAGTACTGGTTCCCCCTGAGTGCATACTGACTCCCCCTGAGTTAGTACCAGGTCTGACGGACGGTGATCCCTCAGCCCTAGTGTTTTGAATTTGCGAAACACTAGACTCTTGATTAATTTCATTATTGATAGTTGGATCACTACCCTGCACTACAGACTCAGGAACTGTATCCACTTCATCAATATCCATATTCTCAAATCTTAGGGAAGTGGGCTCACTATCTTCTTTTTGTATAGAAGGGAGCTTTGAGTCGTCGAATGTGACATTAAGGCTTTCAACCACCTTGCCATCATTAAGCACAAACACCCTGTACGCTGCTACTACTTCAAGAGAATATCCAATGAAAACCCCTTCATCTGCTTTGGCATCAAACTTTCCAAGTTGTGTATTGTCTCTTAACACAAAGCATTTGGCACCAAATACGTGAAAGTACTTGATAGATGGTTTTCGTTTATTCATCATGTAATACGGCGTCTCATTATGGTCCTTTATAATCAGGGTTCTGTTCTGTGTATAACAAGCCATGCTAACTGCTTCAGCCCAAAAATATAAAGGAAGTTTTGACTCATACAACATTGTCCTAGCTGCTTCAACCAGTGTCCTGTTCTTCCTTTCTACCACCCCGTTCTGCTGCGGTGTTCTCGGTGCTGAATACTGTCGTCTGATCCCTTTAGATATGCAGAAATCCATTAACACTGAGTTCTTGAATTCTGTCCCGTTGTCGGATCGGATAGTCTTCACAGTCAGACTTGCTACGTTTTCAATTACCAGTACATGTCTAATGATCTCATGTGGCACTTCATCTTTCGATGTCACAAACTTCACCCATGTGTATTTGGAAAAGTCATCGACAATTACCAGCGCATATCTTTTCCTTGACATTGACATAACATTAACAGGTCCAAACAAATCCATGTGAAGGAGTTGTAGGGGCTCGGTAATGCTATTCACTTGTTTATCCTTATGCGAGGCTCTTTTTGATTTTCCCATCTCACATGCTTCGCAGAGTCCATCTGGGGTGAACTCCATCTGCGGCAGCCCTCTCACCAATTCTCTCCTTACGAGATTATTCATTGCTTTAAAGTTCAGGTGAGATAATCTTTTATGCCATAGCCAACTTTCATCAGCAGAAGCCTTGCTGTAGAAACACGTGACTTCAGACTGATCAGCAGAATTCATGTTAGCTATGAACAAATTTGACTTCCTTACTCCTTTGAGAGCAAGGCTTCCATCCTTTTTGCTTCGAATCGAACAATCATGCTTCCCAAAATTGACGTCAAAACCCCTGTCGGTGAACTGACTAACGCTGAGAAGATTATGTCGCAATCCTTCCACAAAAGACACGTCCTCAATGATAACATTTCCACAAACGATCTTGCCATATCCCCTGGTATAACCTTTGCTGTTATCTCCAAAAGTAACCACGGAGCCGGCTCTCAACACCAAATCTGTTAGCAGGGACTTATTGCCGGTCATATGCCTCGATGCTCCACTGTCCAGCACCCATATGACTTTACTCTTTTCCTGTTCACTGCCCTGCAAATCCAGAAAGGTTAGGTGTTCTTCGGAACCCAATGATGTTTGGGCCCGGCATCAATAATTTCCTTTTTCTTTTCAGATACAGAAGGCTTTGCCTTGTTGCCATCAGGGGCATTCATCTTGACTTTGTCTTTTCCCTTGTCAACCTTGACTGGTTTGTCAGGTTTGGGAGTAGACTGGTCACTCCTAACTTTAGGAGGACTTGAAGTCTTAGTCTTTGACCCCGCATGCTTTTTCTTACTACTACTAGATGAATGTTCAACAGATGCACTAGCAGTATTCATTAAATTAAAATAAGCATGCATGATGTTTACAGCACATGGCATACAATTAGGGTTATTGCATTTAGCATGATTTGCATACATGTTAGGCAAAGCAGTAGTTGCAGGCATGGTATTACAACCAATAGATTTTTCTTCCTCTACATAGAACGGGCAATAGTAAGACAAATGATCAGTTTGATTACAGATATAGCATGCCTTTCTAGCTCGTGTAGATGTAGATACAGATGCAGGTTCAGTTTTGACTGCCTTTACAGGTGCTTTCATTTGGTCTCCTTGGTTCCCTGCTACCCATTGTTACCCTGCTACCCATTGTTTATATGACACCGTCTTAGCCTCCTTGGTTCCTACACCTCTCTTAGCATAAGCAATCTTACTCGCTCTCTTAGAAGTTGTAGGTTCTACTACTTTTTCTTCTGAATCTCTTTCAATTTTAATTTCTTGTTCAATTTTAGTAGCAACAGGATCTATGGTCCTGGGCTCAAACTGCTTAAAGATAGGTTTTCTAACATCCATTAAAACCTCAGGCACATTTTCTTTGACTAACACTGGCTCTAACAACTCAGCAGCCCTATTTTTCTTTTTCTGTGTGTAGTCAAGTCCTATGTTTACTTTTTCATTTTTACTCTTGCCTGCCAGTTTCATGTACATGTCCCTTTCTACGAAAACTTTATTAGCGGCTTCTTCAAAAGATTGACATGTTATTTTAAGCTCAGCTAATTCATTTTTAAGTTCTTCGTTAAGGTCTTCCCTAATCTTAAGCTTGTGTTCTAAAACGTCTACCTGATTCATTAACTGCCTTTCTTTACTTTCTCCTGATTCTAATTCCTCTACCCTGGCCTCGAGAAGTCTATTCTTAAGGGAGAGTTTAGCATTTTCCTCATTAACAACAATTAGATATAGTTGGAGATTGTACATATCTTTAGTCATGGCAGCTAATTCATTTTGGTACTCAGGAATAGACATTTCATTTACGGTTAGAATTGGTACCTCTGATTGTTCTGAAGATTTTGCCATTAAAGCGAAGTTGCATAGCTCCTGATCTTCATCTTCATCAGACTCGTCCCAACCCTTCCCTTCAGTCACAACATACGCCCGACTTCCCCTCTATTGCTTGCTAACCAAGGCATCATATTTCTTTTTCAGATCAGCATAGGATTCCTTGGGATGAACGTACTTGGGCTTCTTGCACTCTGTTGCGAAGTGCCCCAATTCATTGCAGTTGTAGCATCTGAACTTGTTCTTGTCTACCAGGTTAGGTCTGTAGCTACTACCAGATGTGCTACCTCGACCACTGTAACTTCCACGACCACTTACACTACTGCTTCTGCTGCCTCTTCGGCTGAAAGAACTACCAAATCGTCCTTTACCACTTCTTTGCTTTCTGAA
This sequence comes from Oenanthe sinensis, assembly GCA_028671895.1. Lineage (NCBI taxonomy): Eukaryota > Viridiplantae > Streptophyta > Magnoliopsida > Apiales > Apiaceae > Oenanthe > Oenanthe sinensis. The sequence continues at coordinate 29,862,364 of CM053806.1, forward strand.
GCTGATATGAGCAAATTCTCGAGCAATACAAGCATATGACTTGTCTTCTAATTTGTCCAGCTCTTCAAGGGTATAGTATTCATCCTCACTTTCTTCGGATGGATCTTCAATGTCTAATACCACCCTTTCAGGATTAGCAGTTTTCAATGAGACAGCTGCAAGTGCCTTTACAGCAGACTCTTCAGCTACAAGTCCAGACTCACTTACCGCTTTGTTTTCTCCACTATTGTAGGATCTTCTTCTGTCATTTTGTTCCTGCTCCAGCTCGTAGGTCTTCAAAACACCATACAGCTTTTCGAGAGAAGTATTTTTCAAGTCTCTTGACTCTCGAATGGCAGTGATCCTGTGTTCCAGATGTTTAGGCAAATTCAATAGAAACTTTATATTTGAATCTGCTAGTGGATAGACTTTATCTCTTATACTCAGCTCGATAAGCAATTTACTATAACGTTTGTAAACATCCGCTACGCTTTCTCCTCGTTCGCATCTGAACGATTCATATTCAGATATCAGAATGCGTTTGTGATTATCTCTAACTTCCTCGGTCCCCTCCATCACCACAACCAGTTTATCCCACATGGCTTTAGCTGTTTTTAATCCCTTTATCTGAACATAGTACTCTGAGTTTAGAGATTCAATTATGACGTTGCGTAACGACGCATCCATACCAACCAATTCTTTATCTGCGTCTGAAAACTCCATTTCCTCTTTAGGAACAGACCAGGATGGTATTAGTATCCCTCCTTCCATTCGCTCTGGCTCAATTTTCATGGGTATGTATGGACCGTTTTTCAATATTCTCAAGTATACCTTGTTTATTGATTCAAGGTAAGCTCTCATCCTTCTGGTCCATTCGTCATAATGTTGTGCATCAAACGGAGGTATCTTAAATCTGTGTGCGGCGGCCATTTTAATAAAATTTAAAATTAAGATAATACACTTTTCAAGTTACAATAAATTGTATTTACTTGAAAAATTAATTATCTCACTTTAAATATTTAACACTTAATATCCAACGGATTTTGCACTTAAGATTCAAGCAAGTTAGTTTTAATCACAGGAACAGTAGCAGGGTCCACCACTTTCTCAAGTCCAAACAAAATGTTGTCCACTTCCTAGTTGATAGAAGTTCGAAAATGTCCTTTTTATTTAGTCAATCAGTTGATTCCAGTTTTGACCACAAGAAAATCCACAAAGCTCTAAAGTACGATATTTTGGAATTTTGTACAAATATTCCTTACACCATTACTTAGAACCTTTTAGATCTATGAACCTTTCAAGAAGAAACAAACAAAAACTTTCAGCACAAACTTCAAGAAAAAATTGATCTGGGATTTTCAAGAACCAACTCAAACAACACAATAGGATCTCTGTTAGATGTGTTTAACAGAGGCTCTGATACCAATTGTTAGGTCCAAAGTGTTATAGAGGGGGGGGGGTGAATACAACTGTTTAGAATTAATGAGAGAATAAACAATCTGCAGGTAATAAATGATGACACAGAATTTCAAGAATATATCATTATATTCATTGATGGATTTGCTACAACATTCATAAAAGCATCAAGATCAGTTGAACAATAAATACAACAATTAAAGCTAGATTCAACTGATCCACTCTCTCACTTTTTGTTTTACAGTAAATGCTCTCTCTTAAAAATATCGTTGAAAATTACAGAGATAAAAAGTCTGTCCATTAATAAAAACAAAGTGCTGCTTTTATAATGTCATGTAGTTTTGATCTTGTCCTTTTTGTGTACGTGGCCCAATCAGGACTTCGACAACAAAAAGTACTTTCCCAACAACTCTGGATCAACCGTTCACAATAAGCCACTTGTCCCTTGAACATTAAATGTTACATATCTACCCGCATCTCGATCTTCGCCTGGACCCATCTCGATCTCGATCTGTGAAAATCTCGATCTCGATCTGAGAGAATCTCGATCTCGATCTATGAAGATCTCGATCTCGATCTGGGAGAATCTCGATCTCGATCTACCGTGGATCGAGATTTGCCTTTGCACTGTTTTACTTCAATTATAAATCTCGACCCGCATCTCGATCTGCTGTGGATCGACATTTGCCTTAGCAAATATGCACACATCCAATGTTGACCTTCTTTAGTGACTAATTGAGGGTTAACCTTTATGAGCAAGTTTCCCTAGCTTCTTCAATTTCTTTTCCTCACTCAATTCAAATGAGATCTTCTATTACTGACATGAACTTGCCTCCAATGTCCTGACACTTGATGCAATGGTCTGGTTCATAAGTGACTAGTCTTGTAGGGGTTCTTGCTTCTGAATGTCAGTTCTCATTTGTTGATTAACCTTTACATTATCCAGATGTTGATATACATTCCATGAAATCACTTTGGTCTTCTTGATACTTCTTTGACATTAATTTGATTCTCCATTAGATAAGTTAGGGCATGAGCAATACTCAGATTGAACTTCTTCTCACTTATGCATCCTTGATTAACCAAATTAGTTACTTGTAGTTACCAAGTATCATTACCATTTCTTCAGTTGATTGATTCCATGTGCTTCTTCAGTTTCTCTTGTTTTGCTGTTGTTTTATCTTTTCTCTAGTTGAGTTACATAATAATTAAGTGTTACAAGTTAGTACACCTATGCCTTTCACAACGGTCTGGTTCATAAGTGACTAGTCTTGATAGGGGCTTTTGATTCCGAACATGATTCCACATTCTTCTTTGCAAACCTTACTTGTTGCTTCGATTGTAATGCACTAAAATCTTCATAGACTAAGACAATCTTATGTAGCTTCCACATCCTTGAATAGATGTCAACATCTTTTATTCTCCACTGAGGCCTGAACATGTTAATGAACTTCTTCCAGTGGGCTTCAAGTCTGTAGATGATCCTTTGATACTTTGTCTTAATTGAACTCTGTGATCCAAGATTTCTGTGCACCTGCATATTATTACATGTCCTGTTCTATTGTTGAGTTATCATCAACCATTACATAGAGATTACATTTAGCATTCCTAGTACACATGAAAGTGCAGTGAGTTACTTCCCTTCACTCCTATCTCCCCTTTCAACTAGTATGTTTGTTGATAGATGACCACATCTCATTGGTCATAGGTATGGTGACACTAAAGTCAAGAACATAAGTGCATGTCTCGATGCTTGGCACTGTTTGGCACTGGAATAACACGCCGTGAGATTCTACATGTTAAATAAGTGTCATAAGTAATTCTCACTATGATATTTGTGTAATGATACTTAAATCTGAAATCTTTATATTTCTATATGAGAATTAATATAATTTGATTACATTAAAAGTTACCTTTGACTGTGTGATGATAAAATTGGACATTGGGTATATTAAGAATCGTATGAAGAATATGAATGATCTAGATGAGATTTAATCCTTCTAATTTTAGGAGTGATATTATTGCCCTCTTATTTGAGTGAGACTATGAAATGCACGGTCGTGCTCAAATATTGATTTGATTTTAATAGTCTACTCATAGATCAAGAAAATAAAGATTAAATTATGAAGAGGATGACACGAGACATGCCTTGAGTTTAATCTATAATATCAAGATTAAAGAGATTATATTACATGGAACATTATTCATGAAAGGCTTAATCGAATCACCGATTTTATTATTTTTACTTGGGTATTAATGATGTATTACTAGATGTCACTCATTGTTTACAATTTTAATTAGATATTAAAATTGTTGCCAACGTAATAATAACCTACAGGGTCACACACAAAGGATGCTTGAAGGAGAAATAATTTAAATTATGAATTTAAATTAAATAAGTAATTTATTTTATTTATGATATTAATTAAATATGACTTAATTAATTATATTAATAGAATAACTGATTTACTTAAACTAATTCCAAAATTAATAATTAATTAATTAAGTGAGACTTAATTAAATAATTTAGAATTTTTGGATTAATATTAATTATAATTGGATTATAATTAGAAAACTTATTACTCTCTTTATATAATCTCTTTATGGGCAGATTTAATAAGTGAGACATATTTTACTAAAACCCTAGCCGCTATGAGAAAAGAGGAAGATAGAGAGAGAAGAGGTTTTCGGGTGTTAGTACATCAATCCTTCATGAAAAGTGTTCGTGTAGATATCGTAGAGCGTAGATCGTGAGAGCGGGATACATGGTAATTAAACAAGCTTTGGACCTCCATTAATCTTCCATTAATGAATTGTTAGAGCTTTTAAAGGTATTTGTTCTTTATCTCCTAATTAAATCTTTTATTTTCGCATGAATCATGTGGAGAGTTTGAATTTATATTACTTTTTATATTTTTTTCCGCATTTTTCTACTGCGTTTGTGCCTCGAAACCCTTCAATGGAATCAGAGCTACTTGCTAAATGTTTTAATTTAGTTATGTGCATAAAAGTTTTCGATTTATAAGCATGTCTGCGATCTACAATGGTTTTGTATTGATACAATATGTATATGTATGTATATATTATGAATATATGATATTCATGTGATAATCATGTGATGATTGTGTGTATTGTTGTATGTATATGATATATATTTGTTCTTATTTTGGGAATCGTATTCGATACGAATTCTGAAACGACTTTCGTAGATTTTCTAAAATCTGTGTTCGTTGTCCGATTATCACAAACGATATGTGTTTTCTGACTGTAATCGGGTCACTGAGCAATACTGACATAGCTAGCTTTGCGCCTGTAAGCCATTCAATGTCGTTATAGGCCCCAAAATGGCGATTTATTGTTTTCTGAAATTTATTTCATTTTCTGAAATTTTAAAATTTGTTATATATGATTATATGATATGTGTTTATAATCTGAGATATATTATATGTGTTATGTGATAGCATGGTGTATGGTTATGGCCTTTAGACCCATTAGTTAATGGTTTTTTATTTATAGTTTTAGTTTCTAAATACGACTTGCATGTCGTCTATTCATTGTAATTTGATTATCTCGAATGTAACTCGAGTTCTTCTTGTAATCTCATTAGAATAGTTTTATGTTTATTATTCAATGTAATTTTAAACGAAGACTTGAAATCAAAGAAGCAATCCAAAAGGGGATGATGGAGCAATGAAGCAAGAAGAAGACATGTAATAGTACAGTATTTTAAACCACCATAGATTGACCTTGAATTTTCCATTAGCTTGGAAAGATCACATAGGATGGGCCCATAACCAAACAAGTTTATTTTACACACAATACATATATATATATATATATATATATATATATATATATATATATGATTGCATGTATTAGTATGTATGTGTTGATATAATGAAGATACATGTTTAATTTTGATTAATCATGTATGTATTAAATACGACACCCATGCCATGCCTGCTTAAGAAAGATAAAATCTGTAATGATTCAAGATTTTAAAATTGAACAAACGATCATGAGATTCTTGTATTTATGAAACATGATATTAAATATGAATTTTCTTTTTCTGATATGGGGAGATTTTGTTAAAAGCGGATTATTAGTTTAATTCGTAAGGAATTTGATTTTTAAGAGAGACTTCTTGTGACTTCTCCGACGGCCTGGAAATCAATCCATTGACGAATATTGAAATGAATTATTTGATCAAGGAAAAATTGAGAATCTATTTATGATGGGATCATGATCGTTCATATTAACATTAAAATTCATAAATACATATTAAGTTAATCGGATGCCTTCCAATGTTTAAAACTCGTCAAGATCTAGATTGAGAAGGAGTGGGTTTGCCAAAGCAAGGTGCTCTTATAAATCATGGCAAGACGTGATAAATAAGTGTACTTAGTTTGTTGAAACGTTGGGTCTAACTTAACTAAATCATCACAATAGGATTGTGGATTTAGAGGCATAGAGTTTGGTGAAATTTATTGGATAAATGTGTACAAAGGGTTATTCCATCAAACTTTCCTAGAGTTATATTTGATATAATTGACAAATATTGTCTACCTAAATAGTTTGGATGTATTAACCAACGCTATCTTAAAACATGGATGTAATATGGATCTTGGCTCAGTAGAAAGATTTAAAGAAATGTTTTCTGAATTAATAGTTAGGGCTATTGATTTGAAGAAAATAGTGGGAGATATATATTATGAATGTATATGATAATCACTTAAACATAATTAATATCCAATCTGCAATTTAGTTTATTTTATACACTTTAATATTGTATATATCAAAGGATAAACACAAACAACTTCTCTATGTGATCAGTTTTTGAGAAGGACAAGTTGACGAGAACAAATTTCCTTGACTGACATATGTGCTTGAGGATCGTCCTCAGGCACCACGATGTTAGTCAAATTTTTGCCCCTGCTCTTAAAGCTGAGAATGTAACATGTGCAAATCATAGTGCTTATTGGAAGCAAATTGATGTTGCGACTGATGTTTCATGTCTCATGCTGGCAACTATGAGTGCTGAGCTTAAGAAGCAACACGAGCATATAGATGCTTATGAGACGATTGAACTCAAGATATATTTGACAATAAACAGGAATTATACACCTACAAGTAGGGATAGTGAGACCTGATTACACCACATGTTCTAAAAATTATAGGGTATAATGAGTACCTTGACATTTTAGGTTTCTAGATTAGTGTGGAGACTCAGCTATATTTGATATTACAATATTTAGACAATAAATATTCTTAGTTTGTTATCAACAACAAAATGAATAAGATTGGTGAAACACCCATTGAGTTGCTTAACATGTTGAGAACTGCTGAAAGCAACTTGTTAATGCATGAACTACTACTATACTGATGGTAAATATAGGGAATGCAAAAGGGAGAAGAAAATGGAAAGGCAAGGAGAAGATTTGATCTAGTTCCAAAGTAAAACCAAAGTTCAATCCCAAAGCAGGCTCTAAAGTCTGAATGAGGTGTTGACAAAGAAGACGATTGTCGCTTCTTTGGAAAATCGAGAGACTAGAAATTAAACTGTCAAGCTTATTTGGAAGATCGGAAGAAGATGATCAGTAAGGGTCAAACTTTGGGTATCGGGTTGGAATTGGAGTAAAGGTAGTTGCTCTGGTTAGAGGAACTCGTTACTTAACTTTTGGCCTATAAGGCAAATTTAGAACTTGATAATTGTTATAACGTGCTTGCAATTAGCAAAGACATTATATCAGTTTCTTGTTTAGACAAGAAAGTCTTTTTTATTTTAATTAAATAATAATAGTTGTTTATTCTATTTCGATGATGAGGCTTATAATGTTGCATAACTAGTTAACAATTTATATGTTCTAAAGTGACTCAAATCAAACATTATCTTTGACACTGTTATTGAGGCAATATTAATGAGAAACGCATTTTCAGAATACATAAGGATGCATTCTTGGATAAGTTTGATTTTGAATTATACAAAAGGATGTGAATCTTGGTTTATTTGGCAAAATGACTAAAGCTCCTTTTACCGGTCATGGTGAAAGGGTCACTGAACGAGTATGACTTATACATAGTGATGTATGTGGTCATATGTGTACGATGACAAAAGGTAGCTTTTATTAACTTCATAAAATTTACTAATTATTTTAGTAGATACAGATATTTGTATCTTTTGAAGAACAAATCTGAATCATTTGAAAAGTTCAAAGACTATAAAGATGAAGTAGAAAATATCAAAGAAAAGGTTTTTTGATAGGAGATATTACACCTTGTTGGACATGGTGCAATCAATATTGAGTCAAGCAATCTTTCAATTAGTTTCTAGGTTGGCCCCTACTCCAATTACAATTAAATCTTTTACAATTAGTTTCGATTTATATTACATTTTATATTTATTTATCGTATTTTTCCGCTGCGTTTGTGCCTCGAAACCCTTCACTATTCCCACTGGGCTTTCTCCTCTTAAGGTCCTTGACCTCCTGCTCTAGCAAAGACATGGATGAAGTGATCTTATTGAGCTATTGTTCAGAATATTGGAAGTCTTTTTTCAAGTTGACAATTTCATTGTCTTTCTCTTTGGATTATAACTGAAAATTAGCTTTGGTCATGCCCAAGTCAGTTATAGCTTTGGATATTTTATTCCCTGAGTGGCAAGGCGCGCCTCAGCTTGCTCAAGGATATGTCCCCTTGTCATAGTATGTTAGTATACCTCACAGGTGGCCTTTGACATTACCTCGTCCATTGCCTTGCCCTTGTTAGACTTATATCGTTCAATGTCCGCCTCCTGGAAAACTGAATTGGCTAGGACGTCTAAAGTGGTGGACACTAGAGAAGTGTTTGTGGAGGAGGTGTTTGTCTATTTCTTTAAAGGGTTCTCAACAATATAAAGTTTCTTAGGAAAAGATTTGAATGCATCCTTATTGCTTTTAGGAGTAGCCTTGGGCGTGTCCTTTTCCACAATATTTGCTTCATATTCCCCATAAGTTATTGGCATACCAAGCATATCTGCAAGGAAATGATTAAATACGCCAAGATCAATACTAAAGGTGAAAGTGAATGTGATCATGATATGCAATTGTAATTGGAAACATTATGAAGATGCAGGAATGACATAAATATTTAAGGGCATGAATGCGTCTCTTGGCCGAAGATAATTAAGAGGACGCGCCCTCGCAGGAAATGTGTATTAATATTGGTATCCTAGAGACAATACTATCAGGTTCTGTTGAAAACAATTATGGATTATGTTCTATTGATTATTGAATAAATATTTATTGTATCTTTATTTACTGCGTAATAAATTGAAAGCATAATAAATGTCCTTAGAATTTTGATACGTATTATATATCTTTAAGTATGTGAATTAAAAATGAGATTATATAAAAAGTATCTTATTCCTAAAATTCCCTAGTCGAGTATTATTATTCAAGGACAATAATAATGTACAAAGACTAGTATGTTTATTGACAGATGACCACATCTCATTGGTCATAGGTATGGTGATACTAAAGTCAAGAACATAAGTGCATGTCTGAATGCATGGCACTGGAATGACCCGCCATGGGATTCTACATGTTAAATAAGTGTCATATGTAATTCTCACAGTGATAATGATGTAATGATCCTTAGACCTGAAATCATTATATTTCTATATGAGAATTAATATACTTTGATTACATTAAAAGTTGTCTTTGACCGGGTGATGATCAAGATGCACATTGGGTAAATTATGAATCATATGATAAATATGAATGATATAGAAGGGATTTAATCCTCCTAATTATAGAAGTGATATTATTGGCTTCTTCTTTGAGTGAGACTAAGAAATGCACGACCGTGCTCAAATATTGATTTTATTTTAAATATTCTACTCATCGATCAAGAAAATAAAGATTAAACTATGAAGAGGATGACACGAGACATGCCTTGAGTTTAATCTATAATATCAAAATTAAAGGGATTATATTACACTGTACATTATTCACGAAAGGCTCAATCGAATCACCGATTTAATTATTATTACTCGTGTAGCAATGATTTATTACTAGATGCCGCTCATTGTTTATAATTTTATTATTGTATAATAAAATTATTATCAATGTAATAATAACCTAAAGGGTCACACACAAAGAACACTTGAAAGAGAATTAATAGTAATTCAAATTTATTTTGCGTATTAATTAAGTTGGACTTAATTAATAAAATTAGAAAATTGAATTAATTTCTAATTTGAAATATATTTGAATATTAATTAAGTTTGACTTAATTAGTTATTTAAATTAAAATTCATATTTTAAATAAATTAATTAAATATAAGGCCGAATCAGATGATGGACTAAAAGACTTGTTTATTTCCTCTATAAATACATCTCTTTCTCTAGGAGTTAACCTAATTCAATTTGGGAAATCCCTAGCCGCATAGAGAGAGATAGAGGTTGAGAGATAAAGTTTGGGTGCTAGTACATCATTCCTCCTTCGAAGATCAAGTGTTCGTGTGGATACCGTTAGAGCGTAGATCGCATTATGCAAGATACGTGGTGATCGTACGAGCTTTGGACCTCCATAATCTTTATCTTTAATTCGTTAAAGCTCCAAAATATAATACATCATTATCTATGAATTAAATATTGTGTTTTTGCTTGGATACTGCAGAGGGTTTCGCTATTTTGATTTATTTTTCATGTATATTCCGTTGCGTTTATGCCTTAAAACCCTTCAATGTGTACCCTTATCTTTAGCCTCCTCCTCTAGATTTGTGTCCTCATCAGCCATGATATTTTTTTCTCTTATTTTTCCTTTTGGATGATTTTTTAGGCTTGAGAGGGTCGTTTCTGCCAACTTCCATAGATAAAACCCTGCTTCCTTTAAGTTTTCCTCAATGATAGGGATTTTTAAGTCTTTGCTTTCCTTGGGAAAGTTAACTATCGCCACAACCCGCTCTCAGACGAGCCATTCTAGTTGCCTAGTGTTACGGATTAAAAACTAGGTCATCTTTAATGTGTAATTAATGCTAGGATTTAGGATCTTCAAGTTTTAATGGCTACACTAACGGTTCTTGACTATCTCGGGTCCTTGTTAACTACCTACGTATCTCAAGTGATGTGAATCAAGCCAAAAAACGTAGTTCTGTTGTGAGGGGTTTGGACCCTTTATATAGGCACATGAGGCCCTTGGAGTTAGATTAGGGTTGGGAGACTTGGTGGCCAAGTCTCTTAGTGAGGTTAAGTTGTTGTAACCTTCCAGGAATAAGGACCCTCGTTGGACTCTTCCCACTTTAGGGTTTCTAGATCTTTCTAGGATAAGGGCTTTCAACAGGATTCTTGGGCCTTTATTAATTAATTACAAAATTAATTAATAAGAAAGGCCTAAAGGATCTTGGGCCCTAGCAGGGCTTCATGGGCTTTGACCTATCCCAGCAGAGCCGAGTCCTCATATTATAATTTTTTGGACGCCCTTAAGGGCCCATGCCTTTTGAACCATATTAGGTCTAATAAATGAACTATTAAATATAAAATTTAATATTTCCCTTGGGCTATTTTTTACCCATATAATTTGCTCCCCAACTTTTGGGAAAATTTTATGAGTTTTCGTAAAAAATTTACAAAGGGTTTTCAGTGCCTTATAGGGCTTTTGACTCGTTTTAGTCAATTTTATCTTGACTTTTAGGCTGAGGCCTTTTTATTACTAATTCCCTTTAAAAGAATTAATATTATATAAATTTGCCCCTCAAGAACTTTATTTTTAGCAATTTACAAAGGGAAATGTTTTGTGGGCCTCCCCAATTCAACTTGGAATGAGGTCGAATTGGGCTCATTTCCACCCCCAGGTCGATTCTGGGATTGAGCCCTTCATCGACCTGGGTCGAGGTCGAATAGGGCCTCAAAGCCTCTCCCAGGTCGATTCCTGGGATTGAGATCGACAGGTTCAATTCCTTGATTCCATCGACCTGGAATGAGGTCGAATTAGAACTCAATTCCCCATCCAAGTCGATGGGATTTGAGGTCGAGCAGGCCGTCTTGCTTATTTTCCTGTCGACTTGGATTGAGATTGAATTAGCACTCATTTCACCACCCAAGTCGAAATATTTTGAGGACTTATGGATTTGTAATTTTTGACTTGGAATGAGGTCGAATTAACACTCATTTCACCACCCAAGTCGAAATGTTTTGGGGCCTCATGGCTTTGCAATTTTCGACATGGAATGAGGTTGAATTAACACTCATTTCACCACCCAAGTCGGAATGTTTTGGGGCCTCATGGCTTTGTAATTTTTGACTTGAAATGAGGTCGAATTAACACTCATTTCACCACCCAAGTCGAAATGTTTTTCCATTACCTTATGAATTCAACTGAGTGGAGCCTTACGGGCAGTGGGCTTAAATTAGGTCGCCGAGTTAATGGGGATTTCAAGGTGGTTATTGGGCCTTAATGTTTTATGGGCCTCCTAGGCTTTAGATTGTCTAGGTTCTAGGCCTTCAAAGCCTTTCACCTTGGGTAGCGGGCCTTTATGGCTTATGGGCTTTAAATATAATCTCATAGGCTTTATTTATTTTTTATTTTGTAACCCTTGGGCCTTCAATCATGGGCCTAGTTAGATGAGCCCATTCACCGATCGTAAGAGTTGATTTTCCTTTCAACGATCATGTGACCTGGAATCGTCCGTTCGTTGGGGATTCTAACGGTCGTATGATCGGCTGGGTCAACTATATATGCGTGGTGTGAGGACACTCACTATTCACACTTTCACTTCTCACTTCTAAACTTCTCAAACACTCTAGAGCTCTCAAGCATTTTCAGAAAACTAGCTTTTAATTTCTTCAAGGGTATTAAGTAGATCGAAGAAAGTGATGGCTGACAAAAAGGCATCAAGGCTGGCTACCATGACTGCGGGGTCTGCAAAGAGAGGTAAACCCCTTCGTCGTATTCCCATTTTTTCCTCATACATATCCTTGATAGATATGATAAACCAAAGGGTGGATGAACACCCTAGTTGATCACACCTCGACTCTTATGGCCATAGCAATAAGTTTTATGATACCGACCGGGTAGATGATTGCAATAGGTTATTTAACTTTCCCCCTCATTTTACCATTTCTCTGGTTGGGCCTGGTGACAGAACATGTCACTGGAAACCCGATTAATTATTTGTGTATGTAGATTCCCTGTTAGCGGGGATTAGGTTTTCGGTGCATGATTTCATCCCTATTCTCTAGACCGATGTACAAATCAATCCTTCCCAGATTGCACCCAATAGATGGAGGCTCATCCATTGTTTTATGGTTCTTTGTTTAAAAAAGAAAATAAAAATGACCGTTCATTTTTTCAATTTAAGAATTCCTCTAGCCTTTTTTGGGTTGCGTTCACATAGGCCATAAGCCCAACCAACCTCATATTTTTAAAAACTCCTCCATTCCTGACAACAACCCTAATTGGAAGGAAAATTTTCTGTAAATAAAATGGGAAGTGGGTGACTAGGGGACTCTCTTTAGGCCCTTTTTTGGGAAGGTGGTCGACGGGAGTGCCGACTCTATCGCGATCTCTGAGGCAGAGCATGCCGCATATAATGTGCTTCCTCAGGTTGAGTCCTTGGAAGTGTCTTGGGTTATCCTGGACCAGCGCAGGCTAAAGGCCGTCAGCCTTTCCAAAGCCTCTAACAAAGGTACTATATTTTAACTTAGCTTTCCTTCACACTCTTTATGCTATCATGTCACTAACCTTTTCCGTGTTTTATTTTTATCCACGACACAGATCAATGAGTGAATGATTTCACCAGTTGAGGAGACTGGCCGTATGAAGCCGCTTAAGTTGAAATAGGATCCTAGGCAAGTCAAAGACAGTGCACAAAAGAAGTTCCTCATTGTCGCCATTGACTACTTCACTAAATGGATAGAAGCCAATCCTTTGGCCAAGATTGACACTAAGAATGTGACCCAATTCTTCTGGGAAAATGTTATATGCAGGTATAGGTTACCCAGAATTCTAGTTACAGATAACAGAACTCAATTTAACAATAAGGACTTCATAGAGTACTGTGGAAACTATAGCATTGAACTACGTTTCACGTCAGTAGCTCATCCACAGTCAAATGGGTAAGCTGAGGTTGCCAACAGAATTATCCTAGACAGACTCAAAAAGAGGATTGAGCGCTCTCAAGGGACTTGGGTTGATGAACTACTCCTAATCCTATGGGCATATAGAACTACTTGTAAGGCTTCAACATCATCTTATGGGTTCTCAGAACTTTAAATGCCTCTCTTAGGTGCCTAATATGATCGGCCTTGTCTAAGATTTTGACTAACATGTCATCAACGTAGACCTCCATGGTCTTACCAATGAGGTGCTTGAAAATTTTGTTTATAAGCCTTTGATATGTGGCTCCTGAATTCTTAAGTCCAAAAGTTATAACCAAATAACAAAAAACACCAAAGTCAGTGATGAATGATACCTTAGGGATGTCATTGGGGTGCATCCTAATTTGGTTGTAGCCGCTGAAGCCGTCCATGAACCTAAGCATCTAATGCCCAGCTATGAAGTCGATCAATGTGTCTATCCTTGGCAATGGGAAACAATCATTTGGGCAAGCATCATTCAAGTCTGTGAAGTTCAAACACATCGTCCACTTTCCATTAGCCTTCTTAACCATCATAGGGTTTGCTAGCCACTTAGAGAACTGGATTTCTTAAATAAACCCGGCTTCCAACATCTTTTCCACTTCTTGCTTAATGGCCTCTTTCCTTTCAAGAGAAAAATTTCTTTTCTTCTGCTTGACTGCTATCCTTTTAGGATCCACTTTCAACTGATGCGTTATAAGTTTGGGGTATATCTCTGGCATGTCGGCGGTTGTCCAAGAAAAGATATCTATATTGTGTTGCAAGAAGTAAACCAACTGTTGTTTCAGGTCCTTGGGGATTGAAGTCCCAACATATGCCACTTTCTCATGATCTAGAGGGTCCATGGGAATGGGCTCCAAGTCCTATGTGGGCTTCCCCCTTCTTTCTTTTGGATCTCTGATATCCATGTCTTTGATATGGAGGACCTGCCCCCCAGTGTCATCATGCTTCAAGGCGGCCACATAACAACTTCTAGACATTTTTTGATCTCCTCTATCTTCTCCTACTCCATTCCTAGTTGGGAATTTGAGTTTCAGATGGTATGTAGAAGTTATCGCCTTGAAGGCATGCAGCCTAGTCCTCCTAAGGATTGCATTATAGATAGTGCTTGCCTTGATAACTAGGATATTCAAAATTTGAGTAGATTGTTGAGGTTCTTCACCCATAGTCATAGGTAGTTGTATAATCCCCTCAATACGAGATTCCATTCCATTGAAACCATAGATAGGCATGTTGGAGGAGGTCAGTTGCGAATCTTTGTATTCCATTTTCATAAAATCATCATAAAACTAGATGTCTATCGATGACCCATTGTCTACTAAGACTCTTTTCACATGAGAGTTTCCTATGATGGGGATAATCACCAAGGTGTCATCGTGGGGGAACCTTACCCCTTTCAAGTCAGAATCATCAAAGGACATTGCCTTTCTGGAATTTTGGTAGTTACCTGCATCGGTTGGTCCCCCTGAAATTACATTGATCAGAATCCCAGGGGGTCGATTATTTATTTCTTTAGGGTTTGAGTCCCTTCATTTGTCATTGTAACCTCTTTCATTTCTAGCACCATCCTTGGTGTATTTGTTCAACTTTTCTTTTCTAATCAGAAACTCGATCTAATCTTTTAACTGACGGCAATCATCAGTATCGTGTTCCATATCTCTATGGAACCGACAGTAAGCGCTCTTATTTCTCTTTTCAGGATCAGTTCTTAGTGGTCTCGGCCATCGAAGGTCCTTGTCCTTCTCAATAACCATCAATATTTGGCTCCGAGCGGTGTTTAGTCTTGCATACTCAGTGAACCTTGATCCTCCTTTCTTCTTGGAGTCATTAGCATCATCACTCTTTGCATACTTGGCATCGACCTTATACTCCGTATCACTGGCTCGCTTCTTAGAGTAGGTGTTCGAGGTTTGAAACCCTTGGGCTTTCCTCATACTCTCTTCAGCCTTGATGTACTTTCCAGCTCTCTCTTGGCGCTCATTCATACTCTCGGGGGCCCTCTTGGCTAACGATCTCCTGAAATTCTCATATGAAGTCCTTTACTGTAAGGCTATCATAGCTACCTTCTGGTCTAGATCGGGGACCTTCAAGGCTTCCTTAGTGAATTTGTTATATAGTCCCTCAAGGATTCATTCTTCCCCTGATGCATATTCATGAACGAAGCTGAGCTCTTCTCATAAGTTTTGCAGCTGATAAACTGACCAATGAAGGCCCTGCTCTGATCTTCGAATAACCCAATAGAGTTGAGGGGTAGACGACTAAATCATATTTGTGCCATACTACTCAGGGTTTGAGGGAACGCCCTACACTTGACAGCGTAAATAATTATTGTACACAGGCCCAATTCCTACATGGGGCTTTCTTCCTTACGTCAGGGTTCAACAGTTGTTGTGGGGTTCTTAGGTCGGTTCCAAGGGTGAGGAATAAGTGTCATCTGCTTAATCGGCTCCACACATTCAGCGGCCAACCACTTCGTTCGCTTTTTGGAAGAGCGCCGCCATAATATCGGATTAGGGAGGAGCTGGGGCTTCTTTTTTGAAAAAAAAGGGAGGATTTCTCATCTCTCTTTTTTATCGTTCATTTTTTTTCACCGGTTACTATACAAGAATGAGTGTAGCGGTCAGTTCTTTTCCTGTTAGATAAGCTTTTCTGCGTAGACAAAACTCCAAATCATTTTTTCTCGAGCCGTACGAGGAGAAAACTTGACGACAAGTTTGAAATTTTAATGCGGGTAAGTCGAAGCATTCGTACTTGGTTCCTTACTCCAGCTGAACTAATGCAAACTTAAAGCCCATCCACGGCTGCCTGCTCATTGCAGTCACCTCTGGGGTTCTTCGCAGTGGTCTCTGACCAGGACCAGGAACCAATTCAAATCCTTCCATTGAAACTTCTGAAAAGATGAGCTTGCCTTTGGTACCCCAGAGAAACAAATCTTGTCCTAATTGGAGCTTGGCTTAAGCGCTCTTTCTTCCGAGACGATTTAATCAGATCTCTATTTCGGTACAACGAGAAGACGAAGCGGTATAAGATAAGAGGGAGGCATCCTGCATTTTCCGAAGTAGGACAAATAAGTTCAAGCTCAGATACCAGAAATGAGAAAAGTAAACCTTATAAAAAAATTACTTTATTAATAGGTGTTGTTGGGCTATGAGGGGTGGGATTTCAGGGTTGAAGGTTTTTTGTGCTACTCCTAGGGCGGGAAGAAGAGAAGAAAAGGCGAGGCATTCTCTGCTTCCATTACTGACCAGAAAGACACCAAATTCTCCTTTAGGTGCTTCAACTGCGGCCATTGTGAATCTTAAAGACAGACTACTGAAGAGATAAAAGGGCCCTATGGAGAATGTGGTCAGAAATCCATTGATTCCTCCACACAACAATTTGCTTCTCGTATCGACGAATTAGAAGAGAAAACTGACTCCTCCTACTCCTTCTTCTCCTTTAGGATCGTCGTTGTTGATCAACAAGGGCCGCCCCGGAAGGAGGCCTTCTTCGTCTGGGTTCTCATAAAAAAACAACAGCTTGTAGCTTGCTTTTGATCCACCGGCGGATCCTACAGCAGAGGCAGAGGTAGCTAAGAAAGATGATGGAGAGTTGCCCGAAATGGGCACTAAAGACTTTTCGAGACCTATTCTATCTTAACTTTAGCTACTCAGAAACCTAAACGATGAATGTTTTTCCCCCTTCCTTTTTTCAGAACAAAAAGAGGCTGGAATGAAGAAATCTGCTCCATTTTAGTTCATTCTTTTTCCCTGTTTTGTGCATAAAATTACTCCACTTTGCCAAGGAAATATGAGGCATACTCAGATCAGGAAATTGAGGTGTGAATTGAAAGCCTCTCAAGGTAAAGGTCTTCCTTACCTTACCGCTTTCCGGTCATCCATGCAGCTCCTACTTTTTCACTGGATGAAGTTACTTGGCGTTGTTCTTCTGATAGATCATAAGAAGGCGGGTAGGTAAGAATAGGAAGTTTAGAGGAGTGAAGGGGTTTAGGAGGGAATTGTTTGATGAAAATAGAATACGAGGGAAGAACCCCATCCATAGAACGGGGGGCCAGCACCGACGGAAGTAGCCCACCCCGCTACCATATATGTCTTTTTCATTCTGTCGATATTCAGGAACAGATGGAACGTTTTATACTAACAAAGTTTGCACTGTCTTTTCGCACAATCATATCACATCTCAACTAGGCGTGTGCGAAATGAAATTCATAGGATATATATGAGTAATTCAAAGGAGAGAGTTTCATTCTATCAGGCAGAACGATGACAAGGTTGAGTGTCCTTTCAACTAAAGGAATTACGAAAGACGGGGCTTGCCCGATTCTTATACTATGCTAGCATCTCATCTCATCTTTCATCTTATTGCTTCGAGCTCTCTTCGGGAAAGTGTAAGAGTGTAGAAGAACATCAAGCAGCGGGGTTGCTTCAGAAGCAAGGTAATGGGGAAGAGGACCGAAACATGCCACTGAAAGACCTCTTCTTTTGTACTTGTATCTTGGAATTCTCATCGTATGAAAGGGGCGCGACTCTGTATGCTGGATAATCTGGAATGCGACGTGGCATACCCGAAAGAAGGAATAGCTCCATCCTAAATTTGTGGATCTAAGTACTTTGCTCAGTTAACAGTTAACAAAAAGAAAGAAAAGTCGGATTCAGTTGTTAACTGTCCCTATCGGAAATAGGATTTCAGATTTAAACAGAGGACAAATAAGTTCAAGCTCAGATACCAAAAAAGACCGATTTTATATCACCCTTCAATTCAAATTAGCAAAAGCAATGTCTTAACTGAGCAAGAAAAGGTACGGTCTGAACATGGTGCGAAGCGTCGATACTAGAAGGATGTTTATCGCCGCATTGGAACTACCTACCATGAACAGTTTCTTTCTAGAGGTGTATATTCCCATTCAACACAGGAGTGCATAAGCCCCTTTAGAGAGAGGGGTAAGCAGCAAGCAGCCCCTGTCGCTATACGTATAACAGCCAATACACGGTATCCAACTATCAAATCGGATATGTAATTATTGGAATAATTGTTGGAGGAACTTTCACGCTGGAGCATGAAAGTCGATCCTTGTTGGGTCCCGGAGATCGTAGAGGGGGGGTGAATACGATTCCCAAATTAAAATTATGACTTTTAATTATTTTTGGGACAACATAAAGATTACTTTGGTTCAAACCCGGGTACTGTTCATCATCTTCTTCAACCTCAAGAACACCATTAAAATAACCAAGATAATGAACGGTAAATCATCTAAAATACACAACACAACAAGATCCAAGAATATAACTTTATATTCATTGAAGTGGGGTAGATGCTACAAACAAGTTCAAGAACATAAGCTCAAGAACACAACAAAGAAGTGATTTTTGTTCCTCTAAAAATATTACAAATTCTAGATCTAGGAGACAAAAATCAAACCTATCTTCTAAACAAGATTTAGCAATGTTTACAATAGAAGAATAGATGAGTGGTATGATAAAGAAAATCATGGCTCTAAAATATGCAAGATCTAGTTCGGCCATGGGGGAGAGAATAATTTCTCTCTCTCTCCCCTTTTCTTTCTCATCCGGATGCTTCCTACAACCACACCAAATGATGACTTGGGTTTCTTCTTTATATATTGAAAAAGGTGTTACTTTGTTTTTCCACCTTTTACTTTTGTCCACTCAAATCATATCTTCAAAGTCATGTGCCAAGCATGCCTTTGGAAATATTTAATATAAAATTAATATTTAAATAAATATATATAATATAAATAAAGAGTGTCTTTATTTATAAAATATATAAATAATTAAATAAATACTTTATTTAATTAAATTAAATATTTCCATTCCACTCTTCAATTTGTGTAGACTTCCTTATCCAAATACTTGGCCCCGTATACGTGACTCCACCACGTCCAAGTATTTGACCTTCAAATTTGTGAAGCTTTAGTAAGATCCAATCAGGTTGTGTCGTCTGTCCCTTATCAATTAGGCTGACATTTCTCCAACACTGATTTACCACCTTTGTTGATCCTCCACTTGACTCAAGAAAACCAACAACTTTAGAATGATTAAAATCATATTAACCGACGAGAGCTTGCCTCCAATGTCCTGACACTTGATGCAACGGTCTGGTTCATAAGTGACTAGTCTTGATAGGGGCTCTTGATTCCGAACATGATTCCACATTCTTCTTTGCAAACCTTACTTGTTGCTTCGATTATAATGCACTAAAATCGTCATAGACTAAGACAATCTTCTGTAGCTTCCACATCCTTGAATAGATGTCAACATCTTTTATTCTCCACTGAGGCCTGAACATGTTAATGAACTTCTTCCAGTGGGCTTCAAGTCTGTAGATGATCCTTTGATACTTTGTCTTAATTGAACTCTGTGATCCAAGATTTCTGTGCACCTGCATATTATTACATGTCCTGTTCTATTGTTGAGTTATCATCAACCATTACATAGAGATTACATTTAGCATTTCTAGTACACATGAAAGTGCAGTGAGTTACTTCCCTTCACTCCTATCTCCCCTTTCAATCTCCCCCTATTTGGTTGATATGGAATAACAATCAAATACTATTTCCCTTTACAATCTCCCCCAAAAGCAATTAAATAAAATTAACTACTAGAGGATAACTCAACTAACATACAAGAAACAGTTAAAGTACTGGACATGAAAATAATATACAAAAGGTTCTGGAAAGATATAATCAGTTAAATCCAGATTTCCTGAGTTGCTGAAAATGAATGATGAATTTCTGAATTTCATTTTCCTTTAGCTTCCTCCACTTCAATGTTCTTCAAAGATGGGGTTCTTTCAATAAAGAAACAAATCATTAGTAAAGACTTCTGACCAATCATTCTTGTTCATCTTGCAATTCGAACTAGAACATACAGCTCTCTATGTTCCCCATAAGAGGTCAACTCATTCTCCCCTTAAGGTTGTTCTCTCTTGGAATGAAAGTCACTTCTTCTTTTTCTTCAGGATGTTCTATTTCCAGGAAACATATTTTTCTTTCTTCCCTGCACTATTCCACTGACTTCATCTATCACTGAAATAAGAAATAGAACACACTTGGACACTTCTCAGATACCCCTTGAAAATCTCCTTCACATTCTTCTTTACCCAGAAAACTTCTACTTAGCAAAAACTCCCCCTGAGTTGATACTCTTCAAAGAAATCTTCATTTTCATTCATTGATCGTGCTAGAAAGAATTCTTCTGCCGAACCTCTCCTAAGAATGTTCCAAGGACAGATCTTCAAACAAATAGAGCAAAATCCCTTAGATATCTTTTCAGAATAAGATATAGCATTGCAAACCAAGATGTTAAGATTCTTCATAACTTCTTCCCCTTAGTACGACAAGTAGCTTCTTCCCAATTGACAAAAAGTAACTTCTCCACTTCAGACGAAAAATCAGTTAAATCTACAACACCTTTAGGGATTAGGCTCCAAACAATTACTAAGAAACTCCCCCTTAGTAATTTCTCCATTGCATCACTAAGGTTTCAATTTTATCTAATTCTCCCCCTTAGTTCATGCAAGCTCCAATCCACCCTTGTGTCTTTAGATATCCTCTAAATAACCTCCACAAGATAGGATTGACAGATCTCATTTCTTGTATCACCAAGAGATCTCGTTTCTTGTATCACCAAATTCTCCCCCTTAGTTGAGAATATCCTTTAAAATAATAAAAGTATCATCTACATCCAATCGAATAAGAAACTCTCTTTCAATTGAACATAAAATCCTCCTTAGGCCTAAAAATTAATGTCTCCCCCTTTGTGATTGAGAACAACATGAATTAATAGACCCAAAGGTAATAGTTTGGACATTCCCACTAAGCTTCAGCTAGACTCTTCTTCAGCTTGTCTTCCAGAAAAGAATCTTTTCAACATTCCAGAGCTGGAAAATTCAGTAACAGGATTCAAGCATAGTAGCAAGGTTAGTGTTTGGTATATGGTTTCCTCACTTCTACTACGTTCTGTTGGTGTTTACACTTTCAAGCGTAAGTTTTCCACTCATTTCTCTCCCTATTTCTCTCACTCAAGTGTATCACTCCCTCACTTCACTCAAGTGTTTCTCTCCCTTACTTGCACTCATTCCATTTATAGCAATTTGTACCTGCAAGTAAATCCATGCCAGTCTCACCAAGATATTATGGATCGTTGACTGTAGCATGTTGTCGATCACTAAAGATCTAGGTTCTGAGATGGAATCTCAGACAGGGTTTCAGTTAGGTCATCACCCAACTCACCATGAGCAAATCCATGCACACGTGGCTCGTCGTCGGGGAATAACCCTTCTGAAATTAGAATCTCCTCCATTCCAGGAGTGACTGAAATCCCAACACCCTGATCCTCAAAAGACTCATCAAATTGGTAAACCAACTGAATCATAGTCTACGAGTTGTTGCTCAGCTACTTTCAGCATCAACAATCTCCCCATATGCAAATCCATGCACTGGATCGTTGAATGTGGTATGCGTACTAGCAGCTATTTAAGCATCAACCGACTCCCCATATGCAAGTCCATGCACTGGATCGTTGACGGTGATATGCCTTTAAGTTTTGAGCGATCTATGTATTCCAGAATTTGAATTCCTGGGAGAGTAGACGTGTACAAACATCTCTCTCAATCACCTGTGAAGATGAATTAACTCACTATTTTCAGTCATGGAAAACTGTTAGTGATTGCCTCTCAACATCAACAGATTGCTCTGCGGATGTGAAATCCCGTTAGGGAACTAGGACTGTTCCTCCTAGGAAGGTTGACAAGGATTCTAATAAATGGCAAGAAATCCAAGTTTCCCTCAAACGCCTGTGAAGGTGGCTCAACAACTTCATTCACCATGAATGGTAAACAAAGAAGTTTAGGGGTTTTACCTATACCTCACAATGTGCACTTCTTGCAATGTGTCCTCACAATTGTTAGTCCCAAGAGAGGCTAGAGAACTGTTAGGTCCTATAACATCCCTTAGAAGCAAAAACTTTAGGATTACCATCAGCGTGAATGCTTTTGGTGTGCTTGACTCATTACAAGGTGCTCTGGCTGACGAGCGAATTTTCAATGAAATCACCCTGTTGAGAGAGTTCATTCAGAAACGGTTGAATTGCCTTTTCAGCTCTGCATCCTTTTGAGAGAATACAGATGAGCTACAGATACCTCAATTTGTATACTTCTTTCCTTCTCGAGAGGTAGAGCTGTGGGTGCACTTCCGACTTCATCCTTATTTGCTGCATCAAGTACAGTTTCTCCCTTAACAACCGCTAATCTACATAAGTTCCTTATATCACCAAGGGTTGAAAGTTTGAATTAGAATGATAGTGTTTGGTACTAAGGCCTTGGTTAGAAATTGATGGATTATTCAACTTCTAGACCTTCCCCTATAGCCATTTAGGCCAAGCCATTACGGCTAAATAGATAGAGTTGATCAGAGCTATATAAAATTTGGTAGATTATGATTAAACTTATTCTCTATTCCTTCTCAGAAATATAGCATCGGAGCAATGTATCCTCAAGAAACAATGCACCAGAGCTAAAATGTGGGAATTAATAAAGAATAGGTAAAAGAATATTAAGCCAAATTTCATAAACTCATAATTTTGAAAAAAAGTTTAACAGATTAACAAAAGTGTTCTTTTTGAATTTCTCTTAGACAAATATCCAATTGAAATTCAACTCTTTTAACAAAAACATTTTGATTAATAACTCAAATCTATTTCATCTTGCTCACTGTATGTTTTCAGAAATTGTTTAGCAAATCATTCTTATCTGATATTATCTCAGATTTAAAAAAAAAATCGAATGAATGCTTTAGTCATACAGTCCAAGGTACTAATCCCAAAGCAAACAACCATTGTTTTAATACTACAGGTCAATGTGAAACAGACATTAACAAGAGTTTTGAAAAACGTTTTACCAATGATTGATACCTCAAGATCAAAACAATTTACTCAAATAAAATAGTCTGATACCATGCAACCTAAGTTACAAGTTATCAAGTAACTTTATTCAAACAAATCGTGGAGAGAAAACAGTTTTCATTACAAAACATTTAGAGAGAGAGAGGATATATGATTTTGAAATAGAAAGATAATCCTCAAGAAATGTTCTCTTTAAAAAAAACTTTTAGTGGCTTTTCATTCTCTGGCAAATGAATGCATGTTTAGATAAAACATTTTTCACAAGAAATAGACAAGAAATTTCTTTATGCATTCAAGTTCTAAGAATGAAAAACATATGTTAATACTAATGAATTATCAAAGATATGAGTGACAATACATTCAAAAGTACTAACATCATTCAATCATTTTGTAATAAAATGCATCTTACTACAAAACAATCAAGCACATAAGATACTTACATTATGCTAGACAATTACCATTTGTCGCTTGAAACAAACATATATTGCAATATAGATCATGGTAATTCTAAAGCATAAAACATAAGCATCCGCTAAACACTGAACATACATTGACCGAATGACAGCATTTAACTTCTTACACTACATCTCAACAATTATCACATAAGCATATTGAAAATACTCATGACAATCAGAATGTATGTAAGCTCGAGGTACTAGTTGCATCAGAGATCAAATACCTTTAAATATTAATGTTAAAATTTATGATCTTTGACAACCCCTCGTGATGTAGTAACTTACTTTCAATATCAGTGTTTTTGAAATAATCTTTTTGTCACTTAGTGCAGAAATTCTAAGTGACATCACTAATATCAAAAGAATGACAACTAATATTAATGGATTTTGCAAAAGACAAGGATTACATCACTTAAACTACATATTAAGTGGTTCCATTAATATTAGCATTAATCAATTAAAAGTAAATAAAATTATAATTAATTAATATATACAAATACTTATGCTGAAACATTTGATACATATAGCATGAATAACATATGACAGCACAAAGTACGAGATCCTGGATACAAATTGACTATACAAAGAGATGCTACAATGTTAGGTCCCTAGGTCCCGGGTGATCATAGGTAATCTCATAATGATAATATTGAGTCCCGGGTGGTCACAAGCCAAACATTAATCAGTTCCTAGAGATCGTAGACATCTAAATAACATGAACACTCTCTATAAACTTTACATTTAAATAAATCAACATTAGACTAGAGTGACATACCTTAGTCAATAGAGCTTTTACTGGTGTATGATCGTTGAATGAACAATTACTCCTCTTTGCCCTAAAGATCGAACGTTTACTCCTTTCGAGATCGAACGTTTACTCCTTTTGGACAGGAATAACTTTTCAGCTACCAGTTAACATTGTTCCTCGAAACAATACCACGCTCATCCAGATGGAAACTGCATTACCTTCAACACCCAAATATTTCCTTGTAGATATTGGTCTTGGCAGCAGCTTCACTAAACTCAGCACTCTAGAAACCAGTAGTCTTGACACTAGCAGAGTAGAACCTTAAAAAAAACTCTGAACTACCTTTCAGCTTCTGTATCAATACCAAGTCTTCATGTGGATTGATTCCTTGCGCTAAGTGTATCTACCTCTGGTTTAATTGAGTTAGTTCCTTGATTCAAACCCTACTCAATCTTGATTAGTTAGTGCATCTTCAGTCTTCATTGAATTCACTCAGAAAAACCAATGAAATACACTTATACATGCACGACCAATCACTACTCTACTACCCAGATTCATCAAGAACTGACTCTAGGAAATGTTGTTACACAAAACCCTTTGTCATGACAGATGTGTCCTTAATGTTTCCTTAGATTTTCAGTGGGTAGAGTAGTCTTCTTCAAATATGATTGAGATCATCTTGCATTATTTTTAAATTGACAATTTCCTTTCTAATATGCAATCACTCAATCTGGATCACTCAGTGCTCCTAAGAATCTCAACTCTTACTCAATGAGCACTGCTAGCCTTTGAACATCAAACACGACTAGTTGATCCAACTTACTGATGCTCCCCCTGTGATGCTGCTTGCAGCTTTTCTTCATCTGGTGTCATCTGATCTTGAGCCCTAAACAGGATGTCAACCTTTAGAAATTCAGAGCTAAAATCAAACGAATGCTAGGGAGCTTGATGATGTTGTTCACTGCATCTAGATCATCTTAAATCAATCACAGACTCTATGTAAGCTCTTAACTCCAAATAAGATAGCCTTCCATCACACCATGTGACTTCAGGCATGATTAATCTTACTTGATGTCTTCTCTTTACATTTGTTGATTAGACTTGCTGTGTCAACTGACTCAGCCATAGTGAATAGGAAACCTTAAGTCTATCCATTATCCTTGTAATTCCACTCAAGGTCTGGATTTCCCTATCAACTCCTCCATTTGGTCATGAAGTCCGGAAACTGAACTTTACTCTAGAATACTCCTTTCAGTGCAGACATAACATAGAACTTCGTTCGTCAACAAATTCCATTACCTGCCCTCAAAGTGTTCTTACAGCAATCTGCCTAATCCTTTGAATGTGATTAATCACTGAGATGCTTCATCTATCAAATGCATGAACAACCACCAAAACTAAACAGGGTAGCCTTTGACTTGACTTCCCTTCAACTGACATACTTCACTAATGTCCTTCTTAAAAGAATTTCATTAGAAGTAGTCCTTTCTCACCAACTTCATCTTTACCGTCGAATCTGTTATCTTGATAAACCAAGTATTAGTTGATAAACCAAGTGTGAGAGCATCACTTGTTGTTGCAGCTAACTCCATTCTGATAAACTTCAACGAATAGTTGACTTCATCATAAGCATTACATTTCGTGTCAGCAATAACCTCACTTCCAGTAGAGTGAGCTTCTATTTCTCTTGACCCCGATCAATACTGTTCATCCTCGAACTGATATTAGGAAACCCTTCGCAAAGAATTCTCTAGGTCTTCCTTAATATTGTGCTTCAGATCATTCAAGAAAAATAGGTAACCTTGCTTAACCATTTGAATACCAAAGCAAAAGTAGTTACATGCCTCGAACATGAAAATGTCAGAGATATATAACTTGTACATGTTGAAAGATACTCTGCATTCACAAATGATTAAGACACGTGGTCCTCAATTTGATTGAGTCCAAGGGTTAGAGATATTTCTAAAAATAGTTAACAACAAAGAATTCAAGTTCAACATGCTCATTCTTATCTGACTGATCACTCCTCATCTATATCAGCCTCAATAAGTAGTCTTGGCTATGAGCTCAGTGATCCCAACCTAACTTAAGGTGGACTAGCAGTCTATAAGAATCATGTCGTACATATATGTAGTCATAGAAGAATCAATTACTCAGATTCCTAATTCTTCTAATTCACCTTTGTTGTTCACTTTAACATTATATTATCTCTAATTACCTGAGTCAGTTTAAATTTAAAAATTTAATTCATGGTTTATTATACTGACCCCTAGGCAATTCCCAAATTAGAAACAGACTCATCTTAACAAGCACATGATCAAATATAGCATTTAATACAACCATGCGAGTATAAACAGATTATAGACAATGTAAACAACAAGGCACTTAGCATGCAGCAAATACTCTTTCCGGTAAATGTACCCCTACAAATACCTAAGACTCTATATGCTAACATGATCAATTATCGTAAAGCAAGCATTAAATCACACAAGATCTAATCATGAAGTCAAATACTGATAAACAAGCAACACTAACAAACTAGCATAAGTTATCTAATTTATATAGAAATCAAGGTGAGACATGCATTACATCAAACTTATAATATAATGCAGTTTAGCACTTAATACTCTATAATTAAATCAAACAAGTATAAACTAGTTAGAAAGTATACCTGTGTGATGCTTAACATTCCATCTCGAGTGATAATCAATTGATCCAAATCAATTTCCATTCTACTAACACTCATGGAAGTATCCTTGTATTTGACCTCAATAACCAATGATGTTCCTGCTTCAACCCAAATTGATACCTGATTGTTCTGCTTAAAGACCCCGACATAGAATGTCTCATGTTCTGCTTGAAAAGATCACTCTTCTTTATATGTGTAGCAATAACCCCTTGATTATCATATGTCAGTGATAATCAAACCTTGTGTATTTCTGCCACTGATGTCCTTTAACCAAATCTTTAATTGTTGTTTTGGTTCTTTGACCGTTAAACTGAATTCCTTTTCAAAATCCCAAATTCTTCAGATATTGATTCGAAAACCACTGATCGAAGACTCTTCCCTAAATGAACTAATCCCCTTTCAATAACCAAATGATCCACTGAGTAGACCGATGTAGAAATACATCTCCAATGGTAAGATCAGGTCTCAACTCCATTAGAATGTTCTTCAGTCAGTTCGTTTGTCCTCAACGAACGAAGAATCAACTCCTGTTGTTTCGTTTAATAAAACATTTTGTTCAAACAGAAGTATTTAATTTTTTAGGAATTTAAATAATCAAAATAAATTGAAAATGCATTTTTGATAAATAAAAATAAATTTCTCAATTTCAAATTATAAATAAAATAAAATAATTCGAAAAGAAAGTTTTGATATAGAAATAACAAATTTTTCAAGGTATATTAAATAATCATGAAAAAGAAATTATTTCAAATCAAAATTAATTTTCAAAGAATTTTATAGAATTTATAATCCAAAACAGTTTTAATTATAATTAAAATAAAACAGATTGAAAATATAAGTTTGATATAAAAATAATAAATTTTCAAGTCATCTTAGATATTCTTGAAAATAAATTATTTCAACCAAAATGATTTTCCAAAAAGTTTTATGAGATTTATAATTAAAATTTCTATAAAAAATAAATTATTAAACCTCAAAAATAATTCTCAAAATACTTTTAAGAATATTAAACTCAAAAGAAATTAAATTGGATTTTAAAATTAATTTTAGTTTTCAAATTAATAAAATTCTTAACTAAGAATATTAAAAATATAAAATATTTGACTCTAAAATTTAAAAGAAAATAAAATATTTTCCAAGATGTAAAATAAACTTGAAAAATAAATTATTTAAATTTAAAAATTATTTTCAAAATATTTTATATAATTAAATTCAAATTTAATTATTAAATTAATTATTAAACTAAAAACAATTTGAGAGAAAAACAATTTTTGTTTTAAATAAAAGTTAAACTATGTAGCCATGTGTCATGTTGAAACAGCCTTCTAAGAAAAAAAATTCTACATAGAAATGTTCTACATAGACTCTATCTAGAACATCAAGTAGAAATTCTACATAGAAATGTTCTACTTAGGCTCTATCTAGAACATTAAGTAGAACTTCTGACTTAGAAAATATTTCTAACTCCAGAATTTCTACTTAGGTTCTATCTAGAACATTAAGTAGAATTTTTACATAGAAATGTTCTACTTAGGCTCTATGTAGAACATTAAGTAGAACTTCTGACTTAGAAAATATTTCTAACTCCAGAATTTCTACTTAGGTTCTATCTAGAACATTAAGTAGAATATTCGAGATAATGTTCGAGTTAGACACTATCTCGAACATCAAGTCGAATTTCTACATAGAAATGTTCTACTTGGCTATCTCGAACATCTAAGTAGAATTTCTACATAGAAATGTTCTACTTGGCTATCTAGAACATTTTGTACTTAGAAAAATTCCGGGCTTCAAAAAAATTCTGGATGCCCAGTGAACCAATTGTACCCTCTTTAATCTCAAAAATAAAAATAGATCCAATCGATTTGTATGTCAATCGAGTAGCTCTGATACCAATTGTTGGGTCCCGGAGATCGTAGAGGGGGGGTGAATACGATTCCCAAATTAAAATTATGACTTTTAATTATTTTTGGGACAACATAAAGATTACTTTGGTTCAAACCCGGGTACTGTTCATCATCTTCTTCAACCTCAAGAACACCATTAAAATAACCAAGATAATGAACGGTAAATCATCTAAAATACACAACACAACAAGATCCAAGAATATAACTTTATATTCATTGAAGTGGGGTAGATGCTACAAACAAGTTCAAGAACATAAGCTCAAGAACACAACAAAGAAGTGATTTTTGTTCCTCTAAAAATATTACAAATTCTAGATCTAGGAGACAAAAATCAAACCTATCTTCTAAACAAGATTTAGCAATGTTTACAATAGAAGAATAGATGAGTGGTATGATAAAGAAAATCATGGCTCTAAAATATGCAAGATCTAGTTCGGCCATGGGGGAGAGAATAATTTCTCTCTCTCTCTCCCCTTTTCTTTCTCATCCGGATGCTTCCTACAACCACACCAAATGATGACTTGGGTTTCTTCTTTATATATTGAAAAAGGTGTTACTTTGTTTTTCCACCTTTTACTTTTGTCCACTCAAATCATATCTTCAAAGTCATGTGCCAAGCATGCCTTTGGAAATATTTAATATAAAATTAATATTTAAATAAATATATATAATATAAATAAAGAGTGTCTTTATTTATAAAATATATAAATAATTAAATAAATACTTTATTTAATTAAATTAAATATTTCCATTCCACTCTTCAATTTGTGTAGACTTCCTTATCCAAATACTTGGCCCCGTATACGTGACTCCACCACGTCCAAGTATTTGGCCTTCAAATTTGTGAAGCTTTAGTAAGATCCAATCAGGTTGTGCCGTCTGTCCCTTATCAATTAGGCTGACATTTCTCCAACACTGATTTACCACCTTTGTTGATCCTCCACTTGACTCAAGAAAACCAACAACTTTAGAATGATTAAAATCATATTAACCGACGAGAGCTTGCCTCCAATGTCCTGACACTTGATGCAACGGTCTGGTTCATAAGTGACTAGTCTTGATAGGGGCTCTTGATTCCGAACATGATTCCACATTCTTCTTTGCAAACCTTACTTGTTGCTTCGATTATAATGCACTAAAATCGTCATAGACTAAGACAATCTTCTGTAGCTTCCACATCCTTGAATAGATGTCAACATCTTTTATTCTCCACTGAGGCCTGAACATGTTAATGAACTTCTTCCAGTGGGCTTCAAGTCTGTAGATGATCCTTTGATACTTTGTCTTAATTGAACTCTGTGATCCAAGATTTCTGTGCACCTGCATATTATTACATGTCCTGTTCTATTGTTGAGTTATCATCAACCATTACATAGAGATTACATTTAGCATTTCTAGTACACATGAAAGTGCAGTGAGTTACTTCCCTTCACTCCTATCTCCCCTTTCAATCCTCTATCACATTACTCTCACCAACCGCGGATGTGGGACTTGCACCGGCAGTTCTAGCTCCGTATGAAGGTCACGATCGATATTGTCACTAGTGGTTCGTTTTGTTTCTATACGCAATTAAAGGCGCGGAAGCTAACGTTCTAGAATGCATAAAAAAACAAGTTGATGACAAATTTGAACCATTAACTATTGATCCCTTGCTTGGTAGTTCAAGACATAGCCGCAGTTGTCTGTTTATGATATAGTGAAAGAAAGAGTCGTCTCATTTCCTTAAACCGGGCACTACGGTGAGACGTGAAAACACCCGAGTATTGCTTGGAGCCCGCCATGTCTTCAAGAGCACCTCCCTGGATTTTGGGGATGGTTACTAGGAGCGTTTTCCTCGCTAAATAGCATATTTCTTGTTTGCGAGGCTTGGGTGTACCGAAATAGAGAGATCTGGGAAAAACTGGCATGGATCGGTAGGAAATACCATTCCTCGTTCTTCTTTAGATCCTTTGTTTCACCGATACGATTGTCCAGATTCCTGGTCTCAAGAAGTTGCGGGAATGTAAATAGAAAACATCCCCTAGGACCGACTCTCCAATCTAGAGTAGCTAGGTGGGGAACGAAGAAGACTAGTACAAAAGATCCATTGGAATAAATACTCAGCCGCTCTAGTACACATGCTAGGAAATGAGATATCGCCGCAAATTCATTGTTTTTGTGTTGTCGTAGAAAGAGTATAGAGTCTATTTTGGCTCGGTGGCTCCTAAAGCCTCATGTTGGCCAGGGCTTACCTAAAGAGAATTAGACTGTTCAACTGATTTCTTGAGCGTTCGGGGATATTCCCCACTCCATGGCACCTTTCGCTCATCCATTTTTGGCTTTTTCGGTAAATCAGCTTTCAGCTACAGAATGCGAGGTTAGCTACACTTGCCCCAAAAAGGGGGAAGGCTATAAATTTCAGTGTCAGGGATTTATTCTGCAAACCTTCCTACTTAGCGGGTCAAAACATTTGGTATAAAAAAATGGAGGATCTATTCTCTTTTCTCAATCGCTATCTTTTAGGTTGAACGACTCGCAGATGAAGAGATGTCAAAAGGGCTTTGACACTCAAGCGACCCGCCCTGCTAAACATCGATGCAGTTTCCGACTAGGCCCGGGGAGACTGCTTGAGCCCATAGATGGCTTTTCAATTAACTGCTTTCTAGACTCGGAAAAGAGGGGTGGGGGATAGGGGCATACATGTGTCCATGAGCGTAACTTTCAATCAGAAAAGGAAGATTGAGCAAGGCAAAGGAGAAAGAAAACCTATTGAAGAATTTCATTATATCCCTTCTAAACGAGCTTCAAATTGCGAAAGATAAAGAATCTCTCCACAACCATGGATTAGTTCTTCGAATTGGGGTGGCCAGGCCGAAACGAGATTGCCATTCCTCGATTTTTAAAGGTTTCTTGCTCCTCAATAATGAAGGAGCAGCTTGTCTGTCTCATGGCAGGCAATTTCTTAGCAACTAAGCAAGTCAACTCAGCCTGGGTCTGGAAGTATGCTAACAAAAGGATCAAAACCTTCCACGCCCCACGCTCGATTTACTTGTGTAGGTCGTTTCAAGGGGTTGCATTTTATTTTGCCTTCCCATCAACTTTTTCATATCTTATAGGTAATAGAGTCTCAAAAGTATTTCTTTATCTTTCTTTATCTATAAGACTAGTCCCACTAAGATGGCGGGGAAACTTACTTCTGAGTTTTTATGATTATTCCAGAAGAAATGAAACAAAAGATACGGTAGCAGAGAAGGGTGTTGCTTGGAGCCCGCCATGTATAGGTTCAGGGGGGAAAAGCCCAGTCATTCTGAAAGTCATTTCTAATGGAGGGAGTTCCACGATCCGACCAACTTTTTTCGAGTATATCTAGAAAAAAAAATCGAACATATTCGAGGGTTCAACGTGACTATTGTCACTTCGGCCAGGTTGCAACAACATCACATTTGAGAATGTGAGAACATGGTTTGAGGGGTCTCTAGTCCCATCACAGGCCTTGATAGTGGGCATCTTCCACTTTCTTGAGATTTTTTCATTCATAATCTCCTCCGTGAAGGGAGGTACTGGATTATCAGGATCTTCAAGTGGTAACAAGTCTTGGGGACCAGCCTTACTTGTCTTCTAGTTGGGGGCTCATCCAGATCTATCACATCTACATTCCTTGTCGACCCTCTAGCCCCCTCAACTCTGGGGCGCTGTCGCCTTGCTAATTCCCTTTCTCAGTCTCTCCTCAGTCATTGGGAATCAGCCTCATGAGCACGTATCCTTTCTCGAAGGTTTACGGAGTCAGTGTTTTGAGGCCCTCGGGATTGGGTACTCCTCCCTCCAACATGCTCCTTGCCGGGTCGCCTCCTTCGGGGGTTAACATCCTTGTCAGATGACTCCTCATCATCGGTAGAGTAAGGTCTAGAGAATCCCAATTCCTTTGTCGTGAGGTATAGTGGGGCAGCAGCCCTTGCTTATAAGAGGGCTCGTAGTTTCTCGGAAGCTCATAGCAAGAGTCGGGTATTATAACAGACGAGACCTGCAGGGTAAGAGGAGCGATAAAAGTTGTTCTAAGGGGTGGAATTACCTGGAGTGGAGGAACTGAAGCATGGATAGATACATCGGGGTTGGAATGATGAATGACGATACTTAGGGGTAGTACACCGGGTACTTGCTTCAGGGTCCTCAACGGAGGTGGTTGGAACAATAGTTCATTGTTCCCTCGCCATGGTAGGGGGAACGTTGGTGTCAACAGCGGTGGTAGGGACTTCTCCTTCAAGGGTGCTCACGATACTTTGTGTTCTTGCCATGGTTGTTATTCTCTTCCCACAGACGGCGCCAAATGTTACAAATTAAAAACTAGGTCGTCTTTAATATATAATTAATCCTAGGGTTTGAGGAGCATCAAGCTTTAATCGCTGCAGTAACATTTCGTGACTAACTTGGGTCCTCATTACCTGCCTACGTATCTCAAGTGATGAGAATCAAGCCAAAAAACGTAGTTATGTTGTGAGGGGTTTGGACCCTTTATATAGGTACATGAGGGCCTTGTAGTTAGATTAGGGTTGGGAGACTTGGTGACCAAGTCTCCTAGTGAGGTTAAGTTGTTGTAACCTTCCAGGAATGAGGGCCCTCATTGGACTCTTCCTACGTTATGGTTTCTAGATGTTTCTAGGATAAAGGTCTTCAACAGGCTACTTGGACCTTTATTAATTAATAATAAAGGTCTAAAGGAACTTGGGCCCTAGCAGGGCTTCATGGGCTTTAACCCATCCCAGTAGAGGTGAGTCCTCATATTATAATTTCTTGGTCGCCCTAGGGATATTTAATATTTAATATTTAATATAACATTTAATATTTTCCTAGGGATATTTTTTACCTACATCAACTAGCAAAAATGATGTCCGATTAAAACCATAAAAGGAAAAAAGAATGTTATGTTAGTAATATTGAGGAAAATGAAAAACAGAGAGGAGGGCGCGCCTTGAGCCATACTTGGTACATTGTTGAATCTAAACTTGACCCTCTCCATGTCATACACATAAAAGTATGTGTCCTTCCAGTTTTTCATATTACTAGTCTTCCCCTCGTTAAAGCCCACTCGATTGTGTCTCTTCTGGATGACTAGGAAGAAATACCATATGTTGGTGCTGTACCGCATGCTAAAAAATTATTTATTGAAAAAGCAAACTTACTTACTAATATATGAGATAATTTTACACTTACAGGTTGTCCTACATTTTTAGTGAACTAAAAATATGTAGTCTATATAACTTATAGGGGTTTGCATAGTAAAAAGAAAATGTTACCCAAAATCTTACATAGACTTGCAAGGCAATAAGCACAAATCTAACAAAATGGCCAAAACATACAAACTAGTCATGATTATATGTTTCCTACAATTTTGCCAACACAGCCATATAATTTAAATACATCACATAAGAAGTGCCAAATATGAGATTATATCACTCATGATGGAGTCTTACAATATCTCCCAGATCATACATATATCATAAATAACCGAAAACACATTACTAAAAAGTCACACACCCAAGTATCTTACAAAATGGGTTATTAATGATAAAATTTGACATGATCAGTCCGAAAAAATGATAATTTTTTCTATGAAAATAATTTTATCTGAAAAAGTATGAAGCACGAAAATTGGAGACAATTTGGACACTGGTAAGACTCATTGAAAATGAACAAGTGAAGAATTGAGAAAATAAATATTTGTGGACAACTGAATAGAATCAACCCCTAACTTCTCTAGTATTTTACTATTTACGATATTGAAATCATAAAATTTAGCCGTAGAAAGTAAACAACAAATGCAGAGTTTGGAAAGTTATTTCCAGAATGGTCTTACTCATAATCTTTGAACAAATATTCAATTTACTATGATTTTCCTAATTTACATGATAAGAACTCAAATTTTCCACCTTTTAGCTTACATAAAAGGCATATTTTAGCATATGTATATGCAAAATTTCAGAAAATACAAAAAATAAAAGTTATAGATAATCAAAATATTTTTTCAAGAAATCCAAAATCACAATATTTCGAAGAATAATGAATTAGATATGGATTTAACAAGAAATTAAAATATCTTAAGACCAAATAAATAAATTGGGTAAAGTCATAATAAGATAAATAGTATAACAAAAATATTCGTATAACTCAAAGAATATTAATGATACTCAAGAAATTCATATATCCAAATCCTAAAAACCCATAAAATTCTAAAATCTGATTTCCAGAATGGTCTCCTTCTCTTTTTACTCCTCCATGACTTGCAAAAATTTCTAACGTAAGTTTTAGAAATTTTAATCTTTTTTATTCTCTATTAATTTATAATATCTTATAACAATATCTTAATATAAAATGAATATATACATATACAAATAATAATATCAATAATATTATTTATTATTATTTATTAAATAATAACAATGTTGTAAAAAGCAGAAATCAGACTTAGTCGGTGAAAATACGGAACAAGGATTAATCAGATGAATTGGGCATTAATCAGAATGATTAATTCAATAATCGAGAATTTAATCAGTTCAATGAGTTACTGAACATGGATTAATCAGTGATTAATCGTGATTAATCACTGATTTTTAGAATAATGAATAATAATATTTAAAAAAAAGAATAAATATACGAGATGTTATACATTCCCCCTGTCCCATTTTAACTATTTTTGACTTTTTTACATGTATTTTTAGGTATTAAAAAAATCATATCTAAATATAATTATTCTTTATAAATTTAATATCAAATAAAAATTTAGAATCTAAACTTTTATTGTTAATCTGATTTGTTTTGACGATATATAACAGCATGCTGATTTGTTATTTGTTACTGTAACAGCTTGTTAATTTGCTATTTGTTACTATAAGAGCTTGCTATGTTACCAGTTTTACTCTATACAACTTACCATTATATGATTGACTCACTTGATATAACCTACATATATATGAGTTTGCTATGTATAAGTATATTCTCAGGTAACTTGGTTGAGTATATGGAAATATAAAGTTTCAGGAAAGTGTTTGTAACAGTCTGCTAAGATCATTCGCAGAACTATATCAGCAAACTGACATTGTTCCGCCTAGAAGCTATTCAAAATCAATTTCGATAATGGATATTCCTTGAAGATGCTTGGAGATATCAGAGATTGGTTAGGATTTAAATATGTAAGGACTCTATTATATAATATATAGTTTATATAATTAATAGAGCTCAAAAAGGTTTTCAAATACCTTCTTTATTTACTCAGATTTGATTCTCCTTACCATATCTTTCCAAAACAGATTTATATCAATCTTTTTCATATCAAAATCTTTCCATAACAGCTCAAATTCGTTTTAATCTTTTTCTAACTGTTGAAAATTGATATTACCTTTCAAAATTGATTTGTTAGAAGATTTAAACTATTTCAAATTTCAAATTTTAAATCTTCTAATTACCTAGCTGTTGGAGAATATTTTATGTTAATCAAATCTTTTCTTATTGCATAATATTCTCAGAACCGTTGTATGCTTTTCATATATATATATATATATATATATATATATATATATATATATATATATATATATATATATATATATATATATATATATATATATATATATTCACTTGCAATCTTCATTTTAAGTAACCAATCGATATACAACGTCAAAAATTTTGAGATATGAATATACACACTTTCTCTCTTCTCTCTCAAAATACTTTGTTCTTATAAACTCTGAGCTTTATTGTTATATACACGTATATTATATACAAGAGATTATAGTTTGGGTTGTAATGCTTGATCAAATAATCCATTTCAATATTCGTCAATGGTTCGATTTCGAGATCGTCAGAGAAGTCACAAGCAGTCTCACTTAAAACCTAATTTTCTTACGAATAATAATTCACTTTTGACAAAATCTCCCCATATCAGAAAAAGAAAATTCATATTCAATATCGTGTTTCATAAACACAAGAATCTCATGATCGTTTGTTTAATTTTAAAATCTTGAATCATAACAGATTTTATCTTTCTTGAGCAGGAATGACATGGGTGTCGTATCTAATACATACATCATTCCAACACATACATGTCTACACATGCATTCATATACATATATGTATTGTGCGTAAATTAAACGTGTTTGGTTATGGCCCCATCCTATGTGATATTTCCAAGCTAATGGAATTATCAAGGTCAATCTATGGTGGTTTCAAATACTACACTATTACATGTCTTTATCTTCTACATTTCTCCATCATTTGGATTACCTCCTAGCTTCCTTGCTTTCAAGTCTCCATTGAACAATTACATTGAATAATAAATAAATCTATTCTAATGAAATTACAAGAAGAACTCGAGTTACATTCGAGATTAACAATTTACAAGGAATAAACGACATGCAAGTCGTATTTAGAAACCAAAACCATAAAACAAAACCACTATCCTATGGGTCTTTAGGTCATAACCATCCACCATGTTATCACATAACACATGTAATATATCTCAGATTATATAAACATATCATATAATCATATATAAAATTTTTTGAAATTTCAGAAAATTAAATAAATTTCAAAAAACAATAAATCTCCGTTTCAGAGCCTGTAACATCGTCAAACGGCTTACAGACGCGAAGCTAAAAAACTCAGTATTGCTCAGTGACATGATTCCAGACAGAAAACATATATCATTTACGAAAATAGGACACTAAACACAGATTTCAAAAAATCTACCGAAGCCGTTTCAGAATTCGTATCGAATACGATTCCCATAACAAGAACAAACATGTATCATATACATACAACAATACACACAATAATCCCATGATTATACAACACTTGAATATCATATATTCAAAATCATATAAAACATATATATCAACATATAGTCATGGCATATCGTATATATGTTTACATACATCGAAAAACTGTTAAACACATAACCAAATCATCCCATTATACATGTAGCTCTGATGCCATTGAAGGGTTTCAGGCATGAAAACCCAGCGGATATAACGTAAAACAATAAAAAAAACAAAACCCTATCGCAAGATTCATGTATAACTTTGGATGATTATGGTGAAGAAGTTTGTACCTTAACAAAGCTTTCCGTATGTTGTTTAATGGAGGTCCAGAAAAGATGAATCATAGTAGCCCTTTGTTGCAAAGATCTACTCTCCAAAGAAGTCCACACGAACACCCGATCGTCCTACGATCATTGGAGTCAATACTAGCCGAATTGTTTGTCTCTCTCTCTCTCTCTTTCTCTAGTCTCTCTTGATGTTGAGCAACTAGGGTTTTTCTCTAAAACGAAATCTGATGATTAACCCTAATACTATACATCATTATCTATATATAGGGGAGAGAGAGATTTTGGGCCTAACCCTAATCCATATGGTTTCCAAAACCCATTGTGATTTTGGGTTATTATTATTAAATCCGAATTCTAATATAATTAATCAAGTCCCACTTAATTAATTCAATGATTAAATTCGAATTAACAATAATTTTTATTAAATCCAAATTCTAATATAATTAATCAAGTCCCACTTAATTAATTCAATAATTAAATTCGAATTAATAAAAATTCTTATTAAATCCAAATTTTAATATAATTAATCAAGTCCCACTTAATTAATTCAATAATTAAATTCGAATTAATAATAATAATAATAATAATATCTAAATTCGTAATTTAAATAAACCTCCGTTTTGACGTTCTTTGTGTGTGACTTTTTAGGTTATTATTACGTTGGCAATAATTTTAATATCCAATAATAAAATTATAAACAATGAGCGGCATCTAGTAATACATCATTGCTACCCAAGTAACAATAAGAATTGGTGATTCAATTAAACCTTTCGTGAATAATGTGCAATGTAATATAATCCATTTAATTTTATATTATAGATCAAACTCGAGGCATGTATAGTGTCATCATCTTCAACGTTTAATCTCGGTTTCCTTGATCAATGAGTAGACTATTTAAACAAATCAATATTTGAGCATGACCATGCATTTCATAGTCTCACTCAATCAAGATGCCAATAATATCACTCCTAAAATTGGAGGGTTAAATCATATATCTATCATTCATATTCCTCATACGATTCATAGCATACCCAATGTCCACCTTTATCATTACCCGGTTAAAGGTAACTTTGAGTGTAATCAAAGTATATTAATTCTCGTATAGAAATATAATGATTTCAAGTCAGAGTATCATTACACCATTATCATAGTGAGATTTCTTCTGACACTTATTAACATGTAGAATCTCATGGCAGGTATTTCCAGTGTCATGTATTGATACATACACTTATGTTTTTGACTTTAGTATCACCATACCTATGACCAATGAGATGTGGTCATCTGTCAACAAACATACTAGTCTTATTGCATTATTACTGTCCTTAAATAATAATATTTGACTAGGGAATTTTAGGAATAAAATATTATTCATATAATCTCTTTTTTAAGTCACATACTTAAAGATATATATTACATATTAATATTTCAAGGATATTTATTATTCTTTCAATTTATGATGCAGTAAATAAAGACATAATAAATATTAATTAAATAATCACAAAAAACATAATCCTTAATTATTTTCAATAAAACATTAAAAGTATTGTCTCTAGGACACCAATACTAACAACTAGAAGGGAAGGAATATATATATATATATATATATATATATATATATATATATATATATATATATATATATATATATATATATATATATATATCGTGGACTTTGAGATGCAGGAAACAACGTATTGTTTAGCAGCTCTTGATGTTGAACCATATATTTGGCATAGAAGGCTAGGACATGCCCAAATTGAAATATGTCAAAACCGAAACATGTTCTTCTTGCCAATTAGGAAAACAGGTCAGGACACCTCACAAGTTAAAGAAAATTGTATCTACTTCTAAACCTTTAGAGATTCTTCATTTGGACTTTTTTGGTCCCGAAGTATATGAAAGTATTGGAGGTAAAAAGTATGGTTTTGTAATTGTTGATGATTACTCTAGATTTACTTGGGTATTGTTTCTTCGTACTAAAGATTCTGCTTTTAGTGAATTTGATATGTTAATTAAATTACTTGAGGACAAGCTAGATACAAGACTTGTAGGTATTCGAAGTGATCGAGGTGGAGAATTTCAAAAGGAGTTTGTAACTTATTGTGAAGAAAGAGGTATCTTTCATGAATTCTCTTCACCAAGAACTCCACAGTAAAACGGTATTATTGAAAGGAAAAACATGTCACTACAGGAAACAGCAAGAACACTGTTGTAAGAAAGCAAACTACCAAGGAGTTTCTGGGTAGAAGCTATAAATACAACAAGCTATGTTCTTAATAGAGTGCTGATCAGACCTATTATCAACAAAACTCCTTATGAATTGCTGAGGAGCAAGAAGCCAAACATTGGGTACTTCAGAATATTTGGTTCCAAGTGGTTTGTACTCAAAACAATTGGTAAAGATGGTAAATTTGATGCAAAATCTTATGAATCTATATTTCTTAACTATTCTTTAAATAGTAGAACTTATAGAGTCTATAACATACAAAAATGTATTGTTGAAGAGTCTATTAATGTTATATTTCAAGAAGCAACTAATGTTCTGTCAAGAGATGATGAAGATGATGCAGGTACATGAACTGACAGCAAGCTGAGAAGCATTGCAGAAGAGAAATAGCCAGCTGACAGAACACTTGGTACAAATACTGATGGTGAACAGCAAGCTGGAACCTCAAATCTAGTAGCTGATTTTGTTGGAGGATCTTCACCAACAACTCTAGAGAGATCTAATACCATCGAATCAGATCATTCATTACCAACATCAAAAGTTAGAAGAGTTGTTGATCTTTATGAAGAAATCTCTTAACATATATTGCCAAAGACAATAAGGACATCAAAGAATCATCCACAAGAGCTTGTGATTGGGAATGTTAATGAAGGAATGAACACCAGAAAAGGAGCAATAAATTTTTGTGCTTATGCTTCCTTTTTAGCTCAAGAAAAACCAAAAAATGTCAAAGAAACATTGGAAGATAAAAATTGGGTAATGGCGATGGAAGAGGAACTTATCAATTTTAAAAGATATGATGTTTGGGAACTCATTAAGCCACCAAAGAATGCTTTAATAATAGGAACAAAATGGGTATACAAGTACAAATTGGATGAATATGGAACAGTTACATGAAATAAGGCAAGATTGGTCGCACAAGGATACAATCAGCAAGAGAGAATCGACTATGATCAGACTTATGCACCTATTGCAAGGTTGGAATCTATTAGGATGCTTCTCTCATTTGCATGCTACAAGAAATTCAAGCTGTATCAGATGGACGTGAAGAGCGCTTTCCTAAATGGCTACTTGAAAGTGGAAGTTTATGTAAAACAGCCTCCTGGTTTCGAGCATGAGCAATTTCCAGATTATGTATACAAGCTAAAAAAGGCCTTGTATGGATTAAGGCAAACTCCTAGTCATGGTATGAAAGGCTCAGTAAGTTTTTAATTAAGAATGGTTTCACACGAGGTAAAATAGATCCCACTTTATTTACTAAGCATGATAAGAATGATATACTTGTTGTTCAAGTTTATGTAGATGATATAATTTTTTGATCTACTAATGAAAGTATGTATAAGTGGTTTTCTAAGTGTATGCACAGGGAATTTGACATGAGCATGATGTGAGAGCTCAATTATTTCTTGGGGCTCCAAATCAAGCAAACAAAAGATAGAATCTATGTGCATCAATCCAAGTACATAAAAGAGTTATTCAAAAGATTTGGATTTGAAAATGTTAAGGTGAAATCTACTCCAATGACCCCAGCCAGCAAGCTGACTTCTGATGAAAAGGGTAAGGATGTAGAAATCACTAGATATCGAGGTATGATTAGTTGTTTATTGTACTTAATTGCCTCTAGACATGATATCCTGTATAGTGTATGTATTTGTGCAAGATTTCAAGCAAAACCAAAAGAGTCTCACTTGAATGCTGTCAATAGGATATTTAGATATTTGAGTGGTACTATAACTCTTGGTTTATTTTATCCTATCACAAATGTATTTGCTCTTGTTGGATATAGTGATGCAGATTATGCAGGTTATCAAACGGATAGAAAAAGTACTAGTGGTGTTTGTGCATTTTTAGGATAGAGTTTGGTATTTTGGCAATGCAAGAAGCAAACATTTGTTGCATTATCTACTGCAGAAGGGGAATATTTGGCAGCTGGTAGTTGCTCTCAAATGCTTTGGATGATTCAAACACTCAAGGACTTTGGAATTAAATGTGAGAAAATTCCAATTTTTTGTGACAATACAAGCACTATCAACATTTCGAAAAATCCAGGAAATCACTCAAGAACAAAACATATTGATGTTCGACACCATTTCTTGAGAGATAATGTTGCAAAGGGAAAGGTAGAGCTGATATTTGTGCCTACAAAGTATCAGCTAGCTGACATCTTCACCAAACCCTTAGCAGAAGAATGATTTTCTGTTCTTCGAAGGGAACTTGGGATGTGCAATGTCTAAACAACAAGCTACTTTGAAAAGTCTGATATCTAATCTTATTACTTGCTATATATGTGGACTTATGTGATGTGCATGCAAAGTGATATTTTTTTGATGATTAAGGGGGAGAAAATAGTCTGATTGCATGTTTACGTGGTTAATGCTATATTTGTTATTTGGTACTGGAGATAAATATGTTTTATGCATGTCTAATATTTGTGAGAGAGATATATATTGCATATTGAGCTTGTTTTGTAGGAAACATTGTTTGAGGGGGAGCCGTTTAGCTCACACCCACATTGTTTGAAGGGGAGATATTAGCACAATCATATATTGGCGTATAATCATCAAAAAGGGGGACATTGTTAAACTGATGTGTTTTGATGATATATAACAGCATGCTGATTTGTTATTTGTTACTGTAACAACTTGTTGATTTGCTATTTGTTACTGTAACAGCTTGTTATGTTACCAGTTTTACTCTATACACCTTACTATTTTATGATTGACTCAATTGATATATCCTACATATATATGAGTTTGTTATGTATAAGTATATTCTCATGTAACTTGGTTAAGTATATGGAAAGACAATGTTTCAGGAAAGTGTTCGTAACAGCCTACTAAGATCAGTCGTAGAACTATATCAGCAAGCTTACGATATCTTTCCAAAACAGATTTATATGAATCTTTTCCATATCAAAATCTTTCCATAACAGCTCAAATTCATTTTAATCTTTTTCTAGCTGTTGGAAATTGATATTACCTTTCAAAATTGATTTGGTAGAAGAATTAAACTATTTCAAATTTCAAATCTTCTAATTACCTAGTTGTTGGAGAATATTTTATGCTAATCAAATCTTTACTTATTGCATAATATTCTCAGACCCGTTGTATGCTTTTCATATATATATTCACTTGCAATATTTATTGTAAGTAATCAATCAATATACAACGTCAAAAATTTTGAGATTTGAATATACACACTTTCTCTCTTCTCTCTCAAAACACCTCGTTCTTATAAACTCTGAGCTTTATTATTATATACACGTATATTATATACAAGAGTTTA
The DNA here is from genome assembly GCA_028671895.1 of Oenanthe sinensis. Lineage (NCBI taxonomy): Eukaryota > Viridiplantae > Streptophyta > Magnoliopsida > Apiales > Apiaceae > Oenanthe > Oenanthe sinensis. The sequence continues at coordinate 29,906,182 of CM053806.1, forward strand.
TAGTTTAGGTTATAACGCTTTCATTCTTATAAACAAAGTTGTATTTTTAGTTGCTGAAGTAGTGGCAAGGGATCTAGGTGATCGGGAATATATTGCTCTAGGGAACTCTTTGTATTAGAGAATAGGTTGTTCGAGAACTAAGGAATTCAAAGGAGTAGGTTGCTCAAGGAATTCAGAGTTCAAGAGGAGCAAACTTGTTAGAGAATCTTGGAGTTCAAGAGGGCTGGTTATTCAAGAGAAACATAGTGTTTCAGCAAGCCGTTTTCAGCAACTGGGTTAAAGGGTGATATATTATTGTATTGTGTAATTGGTATTTTTATTGATCAATAATATATTTTCTTACCGGGTTGGTAAGGGCCAGGACGTAGACCATTAGAGGATAGGGGTCTAACCTGGCTAAAATCGATTGTGTTCTTTATTATTTTCAGTATTTACATTCTGCACTGCATCATAACAACAAGTTATTATACTCTGTAATATGTAATCAGCAAGCTGATAGTTCAGCAGCAGACTGTTTTGTTTATAACAGTCGATACAAGTTGGTAAAAGTTAAAATTAGCATTAGTTAGTCATATACACCTATTCAACTCCCCTCTAAGTGTGCATTCACATTAATTTGCCGTAAGAACTACAATTTTGTGTGAAGTATTACTAGTATTTTTTTATGCCTTAACATGCGTTTTAAAAAATTAAGCATCAGTTAAAATGAGACGAAATGAGTAAAATTTATCAAATTTAGTTACGTAGGGAGTGATTTATATTTTAAAAATATATAGATATAATTAAATGTTACGTGAGCTTTTTAACTAAAAAAGTGATGATGGCAAGAAGATACTGAAAGTTAGCCCTCACCTAGTTTTGCAAATAAGCCAGCCACGTTAAATTGGTAACATGCAAAAAAAGAAAATGATTGAGGCTTCACTTATGAAAATAGATATAAGTAGAGGAAAAAAGAAGGCAAACCAAACAATGAATGGTGTCATTCCAGCCATATAGGAGTTGTTTTTTTCTCTTTCATACTTAAAAGCCAAGACTTTTTCTTCTCTGTATCACATTCTTTCATCATCATCCTTACTTTACAACTTAATCATTCTTTCTATTCTATTCTATTCATTCCCCTCCTCTCTAACTTGTTCAATTTTCAATCTCTTTCTTTTACCAGATCTACTTCAACTTGTTCTCTGCTAGTTAAGGTTTGTTCAACAACCCATGATTCCTTTAACTTTGCAATTGTCAAGTTTTCATTTTTATTGTCAACCCATATGTATATTTCTGAGATCCAATTGTTTCATCATTCTTGTTATTGTAATTTATTTAGGATTGCTAGAATTTATCATGTAATGTGGTTTACTTGTTTAGTTTCCTTGCTTCATTTGTTTTTATCTTAAAATGCTTCCATATAGTATATAATTGAACCCTTTAAGTATAATTGTCTGTGTATAGATACATGTTAATTGTTTTTGTTGAGCTGCATTGTTCCGGTTGTTATTCTGAATTCATTGGATTTGTGTATGTGACTGTCCGATTGAGCTGTATAAAGGTCGAAATAAATGTAACTTGTTATATAGCAATCAAAGAAGCAAATAAGTAATCTACAACTCTATAATGACTATTTACAATGTTTTATTCCCAATAATATTAGGGAGTTAGTGTTTCGAGAGTATCTTCAAAGTCGAAATAGATGTAACTCGTTATATAGCAATCAAAGAAGCAAATAAGTAATCTACAGCTCTATAATGACTATTTACAATGTTTTATTCCCAATAATATTAGGGAGTTAGTGTTTCGAGAGTATCTTCAAATGCTTCCGACATAGTAAATAATTGAACCCTTTAATTGGTTGTTTATAATATATACATGTTAATATGTTTTTTGTTGAGCTGCATTGTTCTGGTTGTTATTCTAAATATTCAGTTTACTAGTTTATTATTGGTTGTTGAATATGCGACCATCAGATTCAGTTGTATAAGGTCAAAATAGATGTAACTCATTATAGTCATCAATAAAGCAAATAAGTAATCTACAGTTCTATAATGACTAGGTAGTAAGTTTTAATGCCAACAATATTAGAATGTTAGTGTTTCGAGAGCAACTTTTTAAACAAGGCAACAGTTGGCAAGTTTGAGCAAATTCACAAGTTAAATGAAGACTGAAGTATGATGAGGTTGTAGTTTTTAGTATTGAAAATGTCAAAGAGACGGATAGGTTTCTTTAAAGTTTAAACTAGATAATTAGATTTTTAGAAAGGTAAATATTAATGGCACAGTTATATGGTATGGCCATTAATAATATATGCTTTGAATTATTTGTAAATATTTTTGTTAAAAGTATCCTTTTGTGCTCGCTTTTGCTTAAAGTGGTCATAGACATGCCAGTCTAATGTTCTAATGTATGCACAGTATCAGATCATATCTCCTCATTGTTGCCAGGTTGCTGGCTTCTCGGGTTGCGTGAATCACACTAATGTTTGTGGATGACATACAATATATTTAGGTCTCATGGGGCCAAGAGAAAGTTGTGCTGATAACATCTTCAAAAATTCTGAGTGGTATTTCTGCTGCAATGGGAGACTGGTTACAGACATTTGACCAAAATCAGGAGAGGATGGCTAGAAAATACTTTACCCAAAAGATTCTTGTTGGCGGTAAGTAAATTCTATCTCGAGGAGCATCAATGTCACAAAAAAGAATGATATAGCATTTGGTCCTTTTCTACTACATGATAAAGAATAAAGACATTTTCATCAATGCTTTTCAATAGAAGAACTGAACCTCGCTAAAAATACTGACTCAACTAGCCTGTTTGGGAATTTGAAATTCATTTGAAATTCTGGATTTGATACAAATGACACGTTTGGATAAGAAAAAGATTTTGTATTTGGAATTGATTCAAATCCAAGACATTCAAATATTAGCATAAAATTGAAAATTTGAAATGATAGCTCAATTTATGTCATTAGATGATTTCTTTGTTCCCATATCTGAAACTGTTTTCTTCAAATTCCCATCGCAAATTCAGAGAAACTACTTGTTAATGTGATTCTTATGGTTCGACTTCTTTTATCTGATTGCATGCCCTTTTAAATATTATATTTGGAAGAGAAACTAGATTATTGGCTGTTCAGAATTCCTGGGTCCAATATATGAGCCAGTAAATATACAGTTCTAATATGTTAAGTAGTGATGATCTTGTGATAGAGTTGCTTCCCTTTTGCATCGGATGTCTTTAGAACTTTGTGAACACCAGTTAGAGAAATGTACATGTGAATTTTTTAGTAGATCAAGTTATATCTTCTAAATATAGATTATTTTGAGTTGAGTAGCTTATAAATCTTGAATCTCTCCATAACACTAAAGTACAACCAACTATACAGCTGGCATGGAGGCTCCTCGGAACAGCTTGGAGTTTCCAGCAGAAATTTGTCAGAGCTACAGTGGTGCTGGAGGAGACAATCTCATGGTAATGTCATCACTATCACCCTATTCGAGACTTGTAGCATGTATTTTGGTATTCTTTACTATTGTTGTTTATGATCATAATGAAGGACCTATTGATTTCCCTCACTGGCATTGTTTAATAAACTGGGGAGGCATGAGAGTTTGCTTTAATATATTTGTAATCGTTGAACCCTGGAGGGTATTCTCCTTCAGAAGTTGTAAGTTCAGATTTCTGCAAGTAAATAAATGACCTAACTCCTTCTGTTAACATTTTAACTGGGTATGTATTAGATATATTAGAGTTTCAGACTGGAAATTTCAATGATGTACTTTTCTTATGATTTAATAAAGTTAGTGAAGCACAGTTGAACTCCATACTTTTGTATCAATCACTTTTAAATATTATAAGTGTCTGACAGATGAACTCTTGGTTAAATATCTATCCCCTTCTGTAGGAAAGTAATACACAGTTCACAAAGGTTTCCCATACCTTTTCTGCTCAATGCCTTGTACAGAATCTATTGAGTCCTGCTTTTATGACTTTGTAGTTATGCTATTTAAAATATGCTTGTATATACCTATGGCTAGCATGTGTGTGGCTATTTTGACACATAATCACTTTGATAACAGTATGCATATCAAGAAGATGAGGTATGGTCCGAGAAGAACTCTTTTTCAATTGAAGCTCCGATGAAGAAGTTGATCAACGAAGATATAACAAAAAGGACAAAGAGCAAAGTCAGTGCACTAAGTGTTGTGGCACGTTTAATGGGAGTGGATATGCTGCCATTAGATGGAAATCCAGTAGGTCAGCAGGTCGATGAAATGAAAGAAAACCCTAAAATTAGTTTTCTAAAACAAAAACTGAAGAAAAGTTGGTCATCTTCTGGCGAGGAGCTCTTCCCCTCAAAAACTTCTTCACAGACGGCATTTGATACCTATCAATATGAGAGCAGTAGAGATAATGATGAGTGGAATGACAATATGAAATTAAATGAATATAGACGCCGTGAGCATCCTCAAGAGGAGGAATTGCAGAAATTTAAAAGAGATTTTTCAGCATGGCAGTCAACAAGGTTTAAAGAATGTGCCGAGGTTGTTGAAACCGGAAACATAAGTAGCCAGCGCATGGTTCAAGTAAATCTCACTAGTAAAAAGGTGGCACCATATACAAATTCCAAGAGGATTATCAGAACAAGTGAGAATCCAATGGAACTTGAGAACTGTGTTGTAAAAGGAAGACAACTTACGTCAGGTGATTTACAAAGTCATGCAGGGAAAACAAATCTTTCTGGGAGAAGGGATTCACTTTCTTCGAAGAACAGAAGGCCAAGTGGGGCATGTGAATGGTCATCCATAGCAGTTCCGAACCTAAAATCAGATAATTCTTCTGTTCCCATGAATATTGTGATCCTGAGGCCTGGCGTTGATAGTATCAATGATTGTGAGGAGTACTGGGACAGATGTTCAAGAAATACAGAGGAGAGGGATAATATGGAAGATTTTCTTGAGGAGGTAAAAGAAAGGCTAAAGCATGAGTTGCAAGGAAAAACTAGTAATAGGGGTACTACAGATGGCAGTGGTTGGATTGAGGCTCCAAACAGCGAAAAGCCGTTAGATCCCAAAAAAATAGCCCTACGTATTGCGAAGCAGGTTAGAGAAAGTGTTGCAAGAGATCTTGAAGTAAATTTTACCCGATCAGAATCTACAAAATCTTATAAAAGTGAGCTTCAGTTCAACAGAATTGGTTCCCCCGAGTTCATTAGCAGAGATACCAGAAATTTTTTGTCAGAGAGGCTGAGGAATGTTCTGAAGGGAGAAACACATCCAAATATCTCCATGGTTGATCACAACAGCTCGAGCTTATCCATGCTAAGTTATGAAAGAGATGGACTCCAGAACTCACAGGACACATTGAATTCTGGAAACCAGATGACCTACTGGGGCAGAATGAAAATTGAACAAGATCAGCAAAGCAGATCATTCAGACATGAGCCTGATGATGACATAGTGATCCACAAGGACCTATCCCCTAGGAATCTCATTAGATCATTGTCAGCCCCTGTATCAGGAACATCATTCGGAAAGCTTCTACTTGAGGACCGCCATATATTAACTGGGGCCCAGATCAGGAGGAAGCATGAAGTTTTTGAGCGTTCAGAGGTGAAGGTGAAAAAACAGAAGAAAGAGAAGTTCAACCTTAAGGATAAAGTTTCCAGATTTAAATATGGTTTCTCCATGAGAGGGAAACTGTTCAGCAGAAAGATTCAACATCCAGAGAAATTCACAAATGTGCCTTCTTTTCTGAATGATATTACGAGTGGGCCAACAGTCATGATGAATTTTTGTGACCAGCATGTAAGCTTATTATCCTTTCTTTATCACAAGAAATATAATATACTGTATATAGGGTTGGTTGTTGATGATGATTTCCCTTGTAAATGAAGGATAACTCTACAGAGGTTCCGCCAAGCCCTGCATCAATTTGCAGCAGTGGCTTTGAGGAATCTTGGAGGCCAGCTGAAGAATACTGCAGCCCAACACCATCGGATCTACATCCATCAGAGGAAAATATGATGCCACTCGCCTTTAGAGAAATCACCTCTAACCTAAATGGTAAGTGTTGAAGATAATCTACAATTCCCTTCATGTTACTGATCTTTGAAAGAATTCATAAGATTAGTAACATGATTTACTCCTATGCTTTACTTATTTAGAAACGCATCCTGTTGTTTCCTCTTTGTACATTCAGTGATTGTTGTCGTACATAAATACAGTAGGAACATTGAGATCAACCATAAAAAAAAAAAGTTCCTCTTTTATTACACAGAAGATGTTATCTACTTTTATATTCTTTCCTCTTCTTTGATTGAAGATCTTCTGTATATTATTAAGTTACTCATAGTGCTGGCTTTCTTAAGATTAGAATATAGTCACTCATGGAGATGCTTTCGTTTGCCAAATTTTGACACCGGTTTTACTTAATTTTGATTAACATTGAAGAGGTTTCCTTATTCTAATCGGACAAGTTCATTATCACATCCTTACACTAGATCATGAAATCCATACAGCTGTCCATACTAGTTTAGATAGCTTAAAAGTTGTTTGTAAACAATTGATTGTAATTTTGGTAATTGATCATGCAGAGCTTCGGAGGAAACTCAATGAACCTGATGCCTCTGATTCTGATGAGGTGGTGATCGAAGAACAACGATCGGAGGATGTGATGTTAGAGTTGGATGACCAAGCAGAAGCATATGTAAGAGATCTGCTTGTTGCTTCTGGTTTATATAATGGTTCAGCTGACAAATCATTATCGAGATGGGACCCATTTGCAAAGCCTATTACCGACAGTATATACGAAGAAGTAGAAGATGCTTATACAAAAAGAACCAAAGACAATGAAGAGGCTATGCATCAGCTCAACAAGAATGTGGATCACAGATTGCTACTTGACTTGTTGAATGAAACACTTTCAACTATACTGGGACCACCTTTGACAACAACCAGATTTAGAAAAAATGCAATTGGCTCCAATCTGCGATCTCTACATGGAAGGAAGTTGCTGAGTCATGTATGGGATATCATGTGTATGCATATCTACCCCCCAGCAGACAGGACATATTATTTTCTTGAAGGTATGATGGCTCGAGATTTACAGTCAACTCCATGGTCAGTATTGGTAAATGATAATGTTGAAGTTTTGGGAAAGGAAATAGAATGTTGGGTTGTTGGAAATCTCATTGAAGAAATAGTAAGTGATATGAAGCCAGCATGAGCCCACTCTCAAATAAATGTAATTGGGGGACTGTGACAGTGCGTAAAGTTTCATGCTTTCACCAGTGGAATTGAAATTGCATGTACATAGCTGTGAGGTATATTAATTCATTCATGCCCAGAATTGGGTAGTGCCTAATAATTTGGGTAGTGTAGGCAATGTTTTGACATGGAGATTTTGTTTGTATTGACTGGTGTGATATGCAATAGAGGAACTTGGCCGGTGTGATATAATTTGGCTAATGATTAGGATATAGTGAATTGAGGTGGTTTGAAAGTAAATTACTGCATGTATTTAGTTATACTTTGAGGGAAATATTTGTGTCATTTATTGTACATGCACTGGACATTGTTTGAATATATACAAGCTTGAGATGGAATTTTTTCATGGAATTAGGAGTTCTCGGTGATTATAGGCCAAATTTGTTAGGGAAATTTTTGACAATACAAATGTAAGGCTGGAATCTAAGTTATATCTATCTATCTTTACATTATGCTTTTCATCCTTGTCATTCCAGATCTCGGAAAAAAATATATTTTTAAAAGACTTTCTTACAACACAATGATCATTAATGGGAATACAATAGCTTCAAACCATTTTAAAGCATAGTAAACAAACACCAAAATGTATCTAGTTATAAAAAAATGAAGGGAATGATCCCTAAAATCTACTTTCCTTAGGGGAGGGCATGGGCCCATTCGGTTCGGTTTTTTACTAAAACTGGAACTAAAACTATATATCTTCGGTTTTAAAAATCGAATACCGTAACCGAACCATCGGTTTCGGTTTAAAAAATGTCGGTTCAGTTTCGATCGATCCGGTTTCGGTTACAAAACCGGATGAAGTAAAAATAAGAAGAAAAAAAAAAGCATTAATTGTATAACATGTAATGATATTTTGTGGAACACAAAATACACAATCACTAAATTATAGTCCCTCAGTCTCATCCACTTGGTTACGTTTCGGAAAGAAGGTCCGGCACGTATTTTAAGGTGCATATAAAGTATAGTTCCATAACTTATTTAAAAAAAAAAAAATCTGAAAAAAATTTAAACATTAAATTTTTATTCAGAAAAAAAATTAAAAATAAGTTATGGAAATATACTTTATATGCATCTTACAATCAGTGTCGGACCCTCTCCCCGAAATGTTAATAATTGGGTGGGACGAAGGTAGCAAGTGTATAAGTGTAATACTATTGTTTTTTTGGCAAGGACTACAATCACTTTACTAGAAAAATGTATCAGTAGTTGCAGAAAGCCAGAAACCATTCTGCAACTTCCCAGTTTGCCAACATAATAGAAAATTAATACTGAGGCCATAAAACTTAAATCCTCTCTTTTAATCTTAATTTGTTAACTTACAACAACACCTAAGCTCAGGACAGAATGCAAGTGTACTTCAATGACCATGAACGCAGATAGCCCGAAAGGTGCATGATTCAATTTTAATTTGTGCCAACTAAACTATCCAATAATCCAAGTGCACTGGTTAATTGTAGGCCCATAAATTAAAATTAAATGTATTTAATTAATTATTTACATATATATATATATATATAAATTTAAAAATTATATATAAACTATATATAATTAATTAATTAATTTTAATAATCGGTTCGGTTCGATTTTTTTCGGTTCGATTTGAATCTATAACCGGAACAATTAAAGTATGCTGTTCAACTCGTTTCTTCTCGAGATATTTCTAGTTCTTCGAACAATTAAAATAATTAACATCTTTAAAAGAAGTTTTCCAAAAAAAGTCACCTTCAAGAATTTTTGCATTACTTGCATCAATATCACATGGTAAATCATTTATAAAGCCAGTCATTTTATGTAATACATCTTTTAATGACTTCATCCACACAAGAATTATAGACGAAGAGATTGTCCCAAAACTTTTTTCTCAAATTATTCTTTTTTAGTTGCGATGAATAACTATGAGCGGTAGTACCACTAATTAAGTAGTTATTTGTATTAGCAAACCATGGAACTTCTATACGTTCAAAATAAAACAAGTAAATCATTAGAAAATGAATCATTAATTGGAAGGTTTTTACTATCATCGACATTAAGAAGAAGGCTTGAAAGGTAATTAACAATCACGTTCTGGGTCCTTTTTTCCCTTTAATTCCAAGTCGGTTTTGACCCTAATTATCACAATTTGAACATTAAATGTCCAAAATATCACAACTCAACATGAAGGCCCGAGGAACACATGTTTAAGAGGCGTTTTCGAAGAATGTAACGTTACTTGTTTCATGATTAATTTTTTATGTATAAAAAAATATAGAAATGCAAGTTAATATTGCGTTTGGGTAATAATGTCAGTTTATGCTACGTGTATGGTTCACTGATAATTTCCAGAAAAAGTATAAAAGCAAGTAAATCTTGCGTGGACCATAGAAACCCATTTTGAAACTACGTTCCGGCTGCAAACGCAAGCTAAAGACTCATTTGTTGGATTATTTATTTAATCTAAACATAAGTAATTGTTTATTTATCTTCGTTGAATAAGTCTGCAATACAGACGTGTGTAGGAGTTAAAATAGGTCGTGGGTAGTTTCTATATAGTAGGTAGAGTTGGTGATAAATCAGGTATGCAGTTCCTGGTTTGTCGCTGTCAACTTAGTTTAAATATCTTCTTCCTGTAGTTTGTTTGGGTTATCTCTTCAATTTAAGTAAGTTTTCCATTCAACAACAGTTCAAGCAGTCTTTTAGTTTATTGTTTCAAGTTTGATCTCAATATCATTAACGGGTAGAAATCAAGAGCTAAAGTTTCTTGCATTAGATATGCATGTTTATATTAATAGAAAAACTTGAAATAAACCCAGTTTGGTTCACCTCTTTTACCATTACTATAGAGATTTGCAGAATTGTCATGTAAACAAAAAAGAGACGAATACAGTGTCATCCCACCATTTGTATGTCTATTTGCTGATTTTATCTAGTTTTTTGCTTCTGATTTCTCACATGAATTGGATTGTGTTTATAGGGTTAGGTTATATACAACAGTAGATAACAATGATTTATGGAATGATTGATTTAGCTCAACTCTGAATGTCAAAACTAAAATATACGATATAAAAGTAAAAAGCCCAATGAGAGTCGATACTCTCTCCCCCTTTCCTCTTCCTAAACCCTAATTTCTTTTCTCTTTTCTTTACCAAATCTTCTCTTCCTCTTCTTCTTTCATTTGTTTACAACCCGACTCATATCTCCTTTGATGGTATTGTTTCTCTTATTCCTTATTTCGATCTTAGAGCTCTATCTACTGGATTGGATTAACCATTTGTTAATCTTGAAGATTTACACATAACGTTGCTTCAACACACGAGATCTCTAGCCAAGATATCAGTTTCTACATCTCTGAATTTGGAATATGATGGTTTTGAAAAGAGAATACAACAAGCTGGAGGTTTATCTCACACGCAAATCGTTGAAGATTTGGAAAAATCCACAATGGATACACAAAGGCAGAGAGATCGTTGGGTCTCTAAAGGAAAGGGTAAATAAGGTTTATCTTCTCACTTTACTCTTTATTCCAATGATTTTGAAATTGATTCTGGGTTTGCTGTGAATGACAATTTTGATAGCTTACGTAAGGATATGAATATTTCCCTTGACTCTATCTTGATGACAAATGGCTTTGTCTTATCTACGTCTCGAATGAATCTTTTTTTTCGCTTGATTACTTGTCACACCCTTTGCACATGAAGTGTTTGTTCAATGTTGTCTGTCAAGATTATATTTATGAAGATGTGCATGTTATGAACCTCTCTTTGGATGTTTCCACTACTCGATGTCCCTCTAAGTTGTTTCCAAACAATGTGAACACCTTGGTAAGAGTAATTTATTTTCAACACAACCATGATTTATGATTTAACTAGCACGAGTATTATTTCCTTGGTACCCCTTTCTTTATGTTAGAATTGTGGTTGGTGCAAAAACTTTGTTTTACATGAAATCAAAATGGATAATCTTATCATGATTAATTCGCTTGGGTTGGAAAATCTGGATTGTGTGGTGATGTGAGTAAAAATACCCTGAGAAAATAATAAATATAGCATTTATTATTTCATTAATTAGACCTGGTATGGTCCAAAGGCTTGGGCCCTTGAAACGAACTAGGAAAATAAATCCTAGGATTAACCGGATTTGTAATCAAAGAATCAAATGGATTTATAAATCCAGCCCACAAGCTCTGTTGAAGCCATAGGCCCAGTAAGCCTCTATTAATAATTAATTTCATAATTAATTAATAAGGGCTCAGTAAATGCCCGAGAAGCCTGTTGAAGACCCTAATCCTAGAAGCATCTAGAAACCCAACATGGGAAGAGTCCCACAAAGACTTTCATTTCTAAGAGGTTTAGATATCCTTATCCCTAGGAGACTTGGCCACCAAATCTCCTACTTCTAATCTGATTCTAAGGCCCTCGTACACCTATATAAAGGGCCTAACCCCTCAACATTAGAACTACGTTTTTGACTTGATTCTCACACCCACTAAGATACATAGGCAGTTAACGAGGACCCGAGATAGTCACGAAACGTTAGTGTAGCCATATAAGCTCGAAACTCTCTCATACCTTAGCATTAATTACGTATTAAATACCTCTCATTTTTTATCCGTAACATTTGGTGCCGTCTGTGGGAAACGAATAACAACCATGGCAAGAACACGTAGAACTGCGAGCACTCTCGAAGGAAAGATCCATGACGCCACTGTTGACACCAATGATCACCCCGCTATGACGCATGAGCAAGGAACTACTGTTCCTACCACTTCCGTTGAGGACCCTGAAGCAAGTACTAGGCGTGCTGGACCCTTAAGCGTCGTTGTTCATCTTTCCAACCTTGATGTGTCCATCCATGCTTCGGTTCCTCCACTCCAGGTAATTCCTCCCCTTCGTACAACTTTTATTGCTCCCCCTACTTTGCATGTCTCGTCTACCATTACACCTAACCCTCATTATGGGCTCCTGAGAAACTACGTGCCTCCATATGAGCAAGGGTTGTTGCCCTACTATGCCTCACAATAAAGAAGTCGGGACTTCTCTGGACCTTACTCTACTGACGAGGAGGAGGAGTCTGACAAGGATATAAACCCACGAAGGAGGCGACCCGGTAAGGAGCCCCTTGAAGGGATGACTACCCAGCCCCAAGGGCCTCAAGATAATAACTCCCTGAGCCTTCAAGACAGGATACGCGCTCATGAAGCCGAAGCCCAGCGACTGAGGAAGGACCTGGAAAGAGCGTTATTAAGACGACAACGTCCCAGAATTGAAGGTGATGGAGGGTCGATAAGAAACGCACCTGTGATAGATTTGGACGAGCCCCCAACTAGGAGGCAAATAATGGTGAGTCATGTTAGGGTTGACCCCCAAGACTTGTTACCACTTGGAGATCCTGATGATCCTACTCCATCTTTCACAGAGAGTATCATGAATGCGAGGATATTAAAGAAGTTTAAGATGCCTACAATTAGGGCCTATGATGGAACAGGGGATCCCCAAATCATGTTCTAACGTTCTCTAATGCACTGTTGCTGTAGCTCGTAAAAGACGCCATCAAGTGTAGGGCGTTCCCCCAAACCCTGAGTGGTGTGGCTCAATGGTGGTTCAGTCATCTACCACCAAATTCTATTGGGTCATTCAAGGATCTGAGCAGGGCCTTCATTGGACAATTCATCAGAAATATGACTCATGAGAATAGCTCAGCTTCACTAATGAACATGCATCAGGGGAAGAATGAGTTTTGAGGGATTATATGAATAGGTTCACAAAGGAAGCCTTGAAGGTCCCTGATTTAGACCAGAAAGTAGCCATGATAGCCTTATAGAAAGGGACTTCTGATGAAAATTTCAGAAGATCTTTAGCCAAGAGGTCCCTCGAAAGTATGAATGAACTCCAAGAGAGAGCTGGAAAGTATATCAAGGCCGAGAAAAGTATGAGGAAAGCCCAAGGGTCAAGCCTCGAACACCTACTCTAAAAAATGACCCAACGATACTTAGTATACTGTTGATACCAAGTATGCAAAGAATGATGATGTTAATGACTCCAAAAAGAAGGGAGGATCCAGGTTCACAGAGTATGCGAGGCTAAATACTGCACGTAGCCAAATATTGATGGACATTGAGAAGGGTAAAGACCTTCGATGTCTGAAACCACTAAGGACTGATCCTGAAAAGAAAAATAAGAACGCATACTGCCGGTTCCATAGGGATGTAGGACACGACGCTGATGATTGTCATCAATTGAAAGATGAGATAGAGTTTCTGATTAAAATAGAAAAGTTGGAAAAATACACCAAGGAGGGTGCTAGACAGGACATGGGTCACAATGACAAACGCAGGGACTCTGACCCCAAAGATAGAAACCATCAGCCCCGAGGGCCTGTGATCAACGTAATCTCAGGAGGGCCAACCGCGGCAGGTAACTCTCAAAACTCAAGAAAAGCATATGCCCGGGAGGTAATGACCATCGTCGGAGAACCTCCCAAGAGAGCAAGGAATGTGAAAGGGGAGATAGGAGTGAAGGGAAGTAACTCACTGCACTTTCATGTGTACTAAAAATGCTAAATGTAATCTCTATGTAATGGTTGATGATAACTCAACAATAGAATAAGACATGTAATAATATGCAGGTGCACAGAAATCTTAGATCACAGAGTTCAGTTAAGACAAAGTATCAAAGGATCATCTACAGACTTGAAGCTCACTGGAAGAAGTTCATTAACATGTTCAGGCCTCAGTGGAGAATAAAAGATATTGACATCTATTCAAGGATGTGGAAGCTACAGAAGATTGTCTTAGTCTATGAAGATTTTAGTGCATTACAATCGAAGCTACAAGTAAGGTTTGCAAAGAAGAATGTGGAATCATGTTCAGAATCAAGAGCCCTTATTAAGACTAGTCACATATGAACCAGACCGTTGCATAAAGTGTCAGGATATTGGAGGCAAGCTCTCGTTGGTTAATATGGTTTTAATCATTCTAAAATTGTTGGTTTTCTTGAGTCATGTGGAGGATCAACAAAGGTGGTAAATCAGTGTTGGAGAAATGCCAGCCTAATGGATAAGGGACAGACGGCACAACCTGATTGGATCTTACTAAAGCTTCACAGATTAGAAGGCCAAATACTTGGACGTGGTGGAGTCACGTATACGGGGCCAAGTATTTGGGTAAGGAAGTCTACACAAATTGAAGAGTAGAATGGAAATATTTAATTTAATTAAATAAAGTATTTATTTAATTATTTATATATTTTATAAATAAAGATATTCTTTATTTATATTTTATATATTTATTAAATATTACTTTTACATTAAATATTTCTAAAGGCATGCTTGGCACATGACTTTGTAGATATGATTTGAGTGGACAAGAGTAAAAGGTGGAAAAGCAAAAAGAAAAACCTTTTTCAATATAAAAAGAAAAAAAACTCAAGTCTACATCGTAGTGGGTGTGTGTGCATCCGAATGAAAAAAAGAAAAGGTGAGAGAGAGAAAAAAATTATTCTCTCCCCCATGGCCAAACTAGATCTTGAATATATTTGTAGCCATGATTTTCTTTATTATACCACTACTCTATTCTTCTATTGAAAACACTTGTTAAATCTTGTATAGAAGATAGGGTTGATTTTTGTCTCCTAGATCTACAAAATGTAATAGTTTTAGAGGAGAATAAAATCACTTCTTTGTTGTGTTCTTGAGCTTATGTTCTTGAATTTGTTTGTAGCATCTACCCCACTTCAATGAATATAAAGTTATATTCTTGGATCTTGTTGTGTTGTGTGTTTTGGATGATTTACCGTTCATTATCTTGGTTATTTTAATGGTGTTCTTGAGGTTGAAGAAGATGATGAACAGTACCCGGGTTTGAACTAAATTAATTTTTATGTTGTCCCAAAAATATTTAATAGTCATATTTTTAATTTGGGAATCGTATTCATCCCCCCTCTACGATCTCCGGGACCCAACAATTGATATCAGAGCTACTCGATTGACATACAAATCGATTGGATCTATTTTTATTTTTGAGATTAAAGAGGGTACGATTGGTTCACTGGGCATCCAGAATTTTTTTTGAAGCCCATAATTTTTCTAAGTACAAAATGTTCGAGATAGCCAAGTAGAATATTTCTATGTAGAATATTTGAGTTAGGATATTCGACTTAGGATATTCGAGTTAGGATATTCGAGTTAGGATATTCGAGTTAGGATATTCGAGTTAGAATATTCGAGTTAGAATATTCGAGTTAGAATATTCGAGTTAGAATATTCGAGTTAGAATATTCGACTTAGGATATTCGACTTAGGATATTCGACTTAGGATATTCGAGTTAGAATATTCGAGTAAGAATATTCGAGTTAGAATATTCGAGTTAGAATATTCGACTTAGGATATTCGAGTTAGAATATTCCAGTTAGAATATTCGACTTGGATGTTCGACTTGGATGTTCTACTTCGAAGGCTGTTTCAACATGACACATGGCTACATAGCTTAACTTTTCTTTAAAACAAAAATTGTTTTTCTCTCAAATTGTTTTTAGTTTAATAATTAATTTAATAATTAAATTTGAATTTAATTATTTAAAATATTTTGGAAATAATTTTTAAATTTAAATAATTTATTTTTCAAGTTTATTTTACATCTTGGAAAATATTTTATTTTCTTTTAAATTTTAGAGTCAAATATTTTATATTTTTAATATTCTTAGTTAAGAATTTTATTAATTTGAAAACTAAAATTAATCTTAAAATCCAATTTAATTTCTTTTGAGTTTAAAATTCTTAAAAGTATTTTGAGAATTATTTTTGAGGTTTAATAATTTATTTTTCATAAAACTTTAATTACAAATTTTATAAAACTCTTTGGAAAATATTTTTGGATTGAAATAATTTATTTTCATGAATATTTTAAATGTTTTAAAAATTTAGTATTTCTATTTCAAAATTATGTTTTCGAGTTGTTTTATTTTAATTATAATTTAAGCTTGGAAGTTTTAATTATAAATCTCATAAAACTTTTGGAAAATCATTTTGGTTGAAATAATTTATTTTCAAGAATATCTTAGATGACTTGAAAATTTATTATTTTTATATCAAACTTATATTTTCAATCTGATTTATTTTAATTATAATTAAAACTGTTTTGGATTATAAATTCTATAAAATTCTTTGAAAATTAATTTTGATTTGAAATAATTTCTTTTTCAGGATTATTTAATATACCTTGAAAAAATTGTTATCTCTATATCAAAACTTTCTTTTTGAATTATTTTATTTTATTTATAATTTGAAATTGAGAAATTTATTATTATTTATAAAAAAAATGCATTTTCAATTTATTTTGATTATTTAAATTCCTAAAAAATTAAATACTTCTGTTTGAACAAAATGTTTTATTAAACGAAACAACAGGAGTTGATTCTTCGTTCGTTGAGGACAAACGAACTGACTGAAGAACATTCTAATGGAGTTGAGACCTGATCTTACCATTGGAGATGTATTTCTACATCGGTCTACTCAGTGGATCATTTGGTTATTGAAAGGGGATTAGTTCATTTAGGGAAGAGTCTTCGATCAGTGGTTTTCGAATCAATATTTGAAGAATTTAGGATTTTGAAAAGGAATTCAGTTTAACGGTTAAAGAACCAAAACAACAATTGAAGATTTGGTTAAAGGACATCAGTGGAAGAAATACACAAGGTTTGATTATCACTGACATATGATAATCAAGGGGTTATTGCTACACATACAAAGAAGAGTGATATTTTCAAGCAGAACATGAGACATTCTATGTCGGGGTCTTTAAGCAGAACAATCAGGTATCAGTTTGGGTTGAAGCAGGAACATCATTTGTTATTGAGGTCAAATGCAAGGATACTTCCATGAGTGTTAGTAGAATGGAAATTGATTTGGATCAATTGATTATCACTCGAGATGGAATGCTAAGCATCGCTCAGGTATACTTTCTAACTAGTTTATACTTGTTTGATTCAATTATAGAGTATTAAGTGCTGAACTGCATTATATTATAAGTTTGATGTGATGCATGTCTCACCTTGATTTCTATATAAATTAGATAACTTATGCTAGTTTGTTAGTGTTGCTTGTTTATCAGTATTTGACTTCATGATTAGATCTTGCGTGATTTAATGCTTGCTTTACGATAATTGATCATGTTAGCATATAGAGTCTTAGGTATTTGTAGGGGTACATTTACCGGAAAGAGTATTTGCTGCATGCTAAGTGCCTTGATGTTTACATTGCCTATAATCTATTTATAATCGCATGGTTGTATTAAATGCTATATTTGATCATATGCTTGTTAAGATGAGTTTGTTTCTAATTTGGGAATTGCCTAGGGGTCAGTATAATAAACCATGAAGGAAATTTTTAAATCTAAATTGACTCAGGTAATTAGAGATAATATAATGTTAAAGTGAACAACAAAGGTGATTTAGAAGAATTAGGAATCTAAGTAATTGATTCTTCTATGACTATATATATGTACGACATGATTCTTATAGACTACTAGTCCACCTTAAGTTAGGTTGGGATCACTGAGCTCATAGCCAAGACTACTTGTTGAGGCTGATATAGATGAGGAGTGATCAGTCAGATAAGAATGATCATGTTGAACTTGAATGCTTTGTTGTTAACTATGTTTAGAAATATCTCTAACCGTTGGACTCAATCAAATTGAGGACCACGTGTCTTAATCATATGTGAATGCAGAGTATCTTTCAACATGTACAAGTTATATATCTCTGACATTTTAATGTTCGAGGCATGTTACTACTTTTTCTTTGGTATTCAAATGGTTAAGCAAGGTTACTTATTTTTCTTGAATGATCTGAAGCACAATATTAAGAAAGACCTAGGGAATTCTTTACGAAGGGTTTCCTAATATCAGTTCGAGGATGAACATTATTGATCGGGGTCAAGAGAAATAGAAGCTCACTCTACTAGAAGTGAGGTTATTGCTGACACGAAATGTAATGCTTATGATGAAGTCAACTATTCGTTGAAGTTTATCAGAATAGAGTTAGCTGCAACAACAAGTGATGCTCTCACACTGGTTTATCAACTAATACTTGGTTTATCAAGATAACGGATTCGACGGTAAAGATGAAGTTGGTGAGAAAGGACTACTTCTAATAAAATTCTTTTAAGAAGGACATTAATGAAGTATGTCAGTTGAAGGGAAGTCAAGTCAAAGGCTACCCTATTTAGTTTTGGTGTTTGTTCGTGCATTCGATAGATGAAGCATCTCAGTGATTAATCAAATTCAAAGGATTAGGCAGATTGCTGTAAGAACACTTTGAGGGCAGGTAATGGAATTTGTTGACGAACGAAGTTCTATGTTATGTATGCACTAAAAGGAGTATTCTAGAGTAAAGTTCAGTTTCCGGACTTCATGACCAAATGGAGGAGTTGACAGGGAAATCCAGACCTTGAGTGGAATTACAAGGATAATGGATAGAGTTAAGGTTTCCTATTCACTACGGCTGAATCAGTTGACACAGCAAGTCTAATCAATAAATGTAAAAAGAAGACATCAAGTAAGATTAATCATGCCTGAAGTCACATGGTGTGATGAAAGGCTATCTTATTTGGAGTTAAGAGCTTACACAGAGTCTGTGATTGATTTAAGATGATCTAGATGCAGTGAACATCATCATCAAGCTCCCTAGCATTCATTTGATTTTAGCTTTGAATTTCTAAAGGTTGACATCCTGTTTAGGGCTCAAGATCAAATGACACCAGATGAAGAAAAGCTGCAAGCAGCATCACAGGGGGAGCATTAGTAAGTTGGATAAACTAGTCGTGTTTGATGTTCAAAGGCTAGCAGTGCTCATTGAGTAAGAGTTGAGATTCTTAGGAACACTGAGTGATCCAGATTGAGTGATTGCATATTAGAAATGAAATTGTCAATTTAAAGATAATGCAAGATGATCTCAATCATATTTGAAGAAGACTACTCTACCCACTGAATATCTAAGGAAACATTAAGGACACATCTATCATGACAAAGGGTTTTGTGTAACAACATTTCTTAGAGTCAGTTCTTGATGAATCTGGGTAGTAGAGTAGTGATTGGTCGTGCATGTATAAGAGTATTTCATTGGTTTTTCTGAGTGAATTCAATGAAGATTGAAGATGCACTAACTAATCAAGATTGAGTAGGGTTCGAATCAAGGAACTAACTCAATTGAACCAGAGGCAGATACACTTAGCACAAGGAATCAATCCACATGAAGACTTGGTATTGATACAGAAGCTGAAGGGTAGTTTGGAGTTTTTGAAGGTTCTACTCTGCTAGTGTTAGGACTACCGGTTTCTAGAGTGCTGAGTTTAGTGAAGCTGCTGCCAAGACCAATATCTACAAGGAAATATTTGGGTGTTGAAGGTAATGCAGTTTCCGTCTGGATGAGCGTGGTATTGTTTCGAGGAACAATGTTAACTGGTAGGTAAAAAGTTATTCTTGTCCAAATGGAGTAAACGTTCGATCTCGAAAGGAGTAAACGTTTGATCTCTCGGGTAAAGAGGAGTAATTGTTCATTCAACGATCATACACCAGTAAAAGCTCTATTGACTAAGGTATGTCACTCTAGTCTAATATTGATTTATTTAAATGTAATGTTTATAGAGAGTGTTCATGCTATTTAGATGTCTACGATCCCTATGAACTGATTAATGTTTGGCTTGTGACCACCCGGGACACAATATTATCGCTATGAGATTACCTATGATCACCCGGGACCTAGGGACCTAACAATGTAGCATCTCTTTGTATAGTCAATTTATATCCAGGACCTCGTACTTTGTGCTGTCATATGTTATTCATGCTATGTGTATCAAATGTTTCAGCATAAGTATTTGTATATATCAATTAATTGTAATTTTATTTACTTCTAATTGTTTAATGCTAATATTAATGGAACCACTTAATATGTAGTTTAAGTGATGTAATTCATATCTTTTGCAAAATCCATTAATATTAGTTATCATTCTTTTGATATTAGTGATGTCAATTAAAGGTATTTGATCTCTGATGCAACTGGTACCTCGAGCTTACATACATTTTGATTGTCATGAGTATTTTTAATATGCTTATGTGATAATTGTTGAGATTTAGTGTAAGAAGTTAAATGCTGTCATTCGGTCAATGTATGTTCAGTGTTTAGCGGATGCTTATGTTTTATGCTTTAGAATTACCATGATCTATATTGCAATATGTGTTTGTTTCAAGCGACAAATGGTAATTGTCTAGCATAATGTAAGTATCTTATGTGCTTGATTGTTTTGTAGTAAGATGCATTTTATTACAAAATAATTGAATGATGTTAGTACTTTTGAATGTCTTGTCATTCATATCTTTGATAATTCATTAGTATTAACATATGTTTTTCATTCTTTAGAACTTGAATGCATAAAGAAAATTCTTGTCTATTTCTTGTGAAAAATGTTTTAACTAAACATGCATTCATTTGCCAGAGAATGAAAAGCCACTAAAAGTTTTTTTTTAAAACTCCTTTTGAAAGAGAACATTTCTTGAGGATTATCTTTCTATTTCAAAATCATATATCCTCTCTCTCTCTAAATGTTTTGTAATGAAAACTATTTTCTCTCCACGATTTGTTTAAATAAAGTTACTTGATAACTTGTAACTTAGGTTGCATGGTATCAGGCTATTTTATTTGAGTAAATTGTTTTGATCTTGAGGTATCAACCATTGGTAAAACGTTTTTCAAAACTCTTGTTAATGTCTGTTTCACATTGACCTGTAGTATTAAAACAATGGTTGTTTGCTTTGGGATTAGTGCCTTGGACTGTATGACTAAAGCATTCATTCGATATTTTTATTTATGTTTTAAGTTAGAGATAATATCAGATAAAAATGAATTGCAAAACAATTTCTGAAAACATACAGTGAGCAAGATGAAATAGATTTGAGTTATTAATCAAAATGTTTTTGTTAAAAGAGTTGAATTTCAATTGGATATTTGTCTAAGAGAAATTCAAAAGAACACTTTTGTTAATCTGTTAAACTTTTTTTTCAAAATTGTGAGTTTATGAAATTTGGCTTAATATTCTTTTACCTATTCTTTATTAATTCCCACATTTTAGCTCTGGTGCATTGTTTCTTGAGCACACATGCTCCGATGCTATATTTCTGAGAAGGAATAGAGAATAAGTTTAATCATACTCTACCAAATTTTATATAGCTCTGATCAACTCTATCTATTTAGCCGTAATGGCTTGGCCTTAGTGGTTATAGGGGAAGGTCTAGAAGTTGAATAATCCATCAATTTCTAACCAAGGCCTTAGTACCAAACACTATCATTCTAATTCAAACTTTCAACCCTTGATGATATAAGGAACTTATGTAGATTAGCGGTTGTTAAGGGAGAAATTTCATTAATTGCAGCAAAGGATGTGTCGGAAGTGCACCCACAGCTCTACCTCTCGAGAAGGAAAGAAGTATACAAATTGAGGTATCTGTAGCTCATCTGTATTCTCTCAAAAGGATGCAGAGCTGAAAAGGCAATTCAACCGTTTCTGATTGAACTCTCTCAACAGGGTGATTTCATTGAAAATTCGTTCGTCAGCCAGAGCACCTTGTAATGAGTCAAGCACACCAAAAGCGTTCACGCTGATGGTAATCCTAAAGTTTTTACTTCTAAGGGATGTTATAGGACCTAACAG
This sequence comes from Oenanthe sinensis, assembly GCA_028671895.1. Classification (NCBI taxonomy): domain Eukaryota; kingdom Viridiplantae; phylum Streptophyta; class Magnoliopsida; order Apiales; family Apiaceae; genus Oenanthe; species Oenanthe sinensis. The sequence goes on from CM053806.1 coordinate 29,928,115, forward strand.
TTCTCTAGCCTCTCTTGGGACTAACAATTGTGAGGACACATTGCAAGAAGTGCACATTGTGAGGTATAAGTAAAACCCCTAAACTTCTCTGTTTACCATTTATGGTGAATGAAGTTGTTGAGCCACCTTCACAGGTATTTGAGGGAAACTTGGATTTCTTGCCATATATTAGAATCCTTGTCAACCTTCCTAGGAGGAACAGTCCTAGTTCCCTAACGGGATTTCATATCCGTAGAGCAATCTGTTGATGTTGAGAGGCAATCACTAACAGTTTTCCATGATTGAAAATAGTGAGTTAATTCATCTTCACATGTGATTGAGAGAGATGTTTGTACACGTCTACTCTCCCAGGAATTCAAATTCTGGAATACATGGATCGCTCAAAACTTAAAGGCATATCACCGTCAACGATCCAGTGCATGGATTTGCATATGGGGAGATTGTTGATGCTGAAAGTAGCTGAGCAACAACTCGTAGACTATGATTCAGTTGGTTTACCAATTTGATGAGTCTTTTGAGGATCAGGGTGTTGGGATTTCAGTCACTCTTGGAATGGAGGTGATTCCAATTTTAGAAGGGTTATTCCCCGACGACGAGCCACGTGTGCATGGATTTGCTCATGGTGAGTTGGGTGACGGCCTAACTGAAACCCTGTCTGAGATTCCATCTCAGAACCTAGATCTTTAGGGATCGACAACATGCTATAGTCAATGATCCATAATATCTTGGTGAGACTAGCATGAATTTACTTGCAGGTACAAATTGCTATAAATGGAATGAGTGCAATTAAGGGAGAGAAACACTTGAGTGAAGTGAGGGAGTGATACTCTTGAGTGAGAGAAATAGGGAGAGAAATGAGTGGAACACTTACGCTTGAAAGTGTAAACACCAACAGAACGTAGTAGAAGTGAGGAAACCATAGACCAAACACTAACCTTGCTACTATGCTTGAATCCTGTTACTGAATTTTCCAGCTCTGAAATGTTGAAGAGATTCTTTTCTGGCAGACAAGCTGAAGAAGAGTCTAGCTGAAGCTTAGTGGGAATGTCCAAACTATTACCTTTGGGTCTATTAATTCATGTTGTTCTCAATCTCAAAGGGGAGACATTAATTTTTAGGCCTAAGGAGGATTTTATGTTCAATTGGAGGAGAGTTTCTTATTCGATTGGATGTAGATGATACTTTTATTGTTTTAAAGGATATTCTCAACTAAGGGGGATAATTTGGTGATACAAGAAACGAGACCTGTCAATCCTATCTTGTGGAGGTTACTTAGAGGATATCTAAAGACACAAGGGTGGATTGGAACTTGCATGAACTAAGGGGGAGAATTAGATAAAATTGAAACCTTAGTGATGCAAGGGAGAAATTACTAAGGGGGAGTTTCTTAGTAATTGGTTGGAGCCTAATCCCTAAAGGTGTTGTAGATTTAACTAATTTTTTGTCTGAAGTGGAGAAGTTACTTTTTGTCAATTGGGAAGAAGTTACTTGTCGTACTAAGGGGGAGAAGTTATGGAGAATCTTAATATCTTGGTTTGCAATGCTATATCTTATTCTGAAAAGATATCTAAGGGATTTTGCTCTATTTGTTTGAAGATCTGTCCTTGGAACATTCTTAGGAGAGGTTCGGTAAAAGAATTCTTTCTAGCACGATCAATGAATGAAAATGAAGATTTCTTTGAAGAGTATCAACTCAGGGGGAGTTTTTGCTAAGTAGAAGTTTTCTGGGTAAAGAAGAATGTGAAGGAGATTTTCAAGGGGCATCTGAGAAGTGTCCAAGTATGTTCTATTTCTTGTTTCAGTGATAGATGAAGTCAGTGGAGTAGTGTAGGGAAGAAAGAAAAATATGTTTCCTGGAAATAGAACATCCTGAAGAAAAAGAGGAAGTGACTTTCATTCCAAGAGAGAACAACCTTAAGGGGAGAATGAGTTGACCTCTTATGGGAATATAGAGAGTTGTATGTTCTAGTTCGAATTGCAAGATGAACAAGAATGATTGGTCAGAAGTCTCTACTAATGATTTGTTTCTTTATTGAAAAAACCCCATCTTTGAATAACATTGAAGTGGAGGAAGCTAAAGGAAAATGAAATTCAGAAATTCATCATTCATTTTCAGCAACTTAGGAAATCTGGATTTAACTGATTATATCTTTCCAGAACTTTTTGTATATTATTTTCATGTCCAGTACTTTATTTGTTTCTTGTATGTTAGTTGAGTTATCCACTAGTAGTTAATTTTATTTAATTGCTTTTGGGGGAGATTGTAAAGGGAAATAGTATTTGATTGTTATTCTATATCAACCAAATAGGGGCCTCGAACACCTACTCTAAAAAATGACCCAACGATACTGAGTATACTGTTGATACCAAGTATGCAAAGAATGATGATGTTAATGACTCCAAAAAGAAGGGAGGATCCAGGTTCACAGAGTATGTGAGGCTAAATACTGCTCGTAACCAAATATTGATGGACATTGAGAAGGGTAAAGACCTTCGATGTCTGAAACCACTAAGGACTGATCCTGAAAAGAGAAATAAGAACGCGTACTGCCGGTTCCATAGGGATGTAGGACACGACGCTGATGATTGTCATCAATTGAAAGATGAGATAGAGTTTCTGATTAAAATAGGAAAGTTGGAAAAATATACCAAGGAGGGTGCAAGATAGGACATGGGTCACAATGACAAACGCAGGGACTCTGACCCCAAAGATAGAAACCATCAGCCCCGAGGGCCTGTGATCAACGTAATCTCAGGAGGGCCAACCGCGGCAGGTAACTCTCAAAACTCAAGAAAAGCATATGCCCGGGAGGTAATGACCATCGTCGGAGAACCTCCCAAGAGAGCAAGGAATGTGAAAGGGGAGATATGAGTGAAGGGGAGATAGGAGTGAAGGGAAGTAACTCACTGCACTTTCATGTGTACTAGAAATGCTAAATGTAATCTCTATGTAATGGTTGATGATAACTCAACAATAGAATAGGACATGTAATAATATGCAGGTGCACAGAAATCTTAGATCACAGAGTTCAGTTAAGACAAAGTATCAAAGGATCATTTACAGACTTGAAGCTTACTGGAAGAAGTTCATTAACATATTCAGGCCTCAGTGGAGAATAAAAGATATTGACATCTATTCAAGGATGTGGAAGCTACAGAAGATTGTCTTAGTCTATGAAGATTTTAGTGCATTACAATCGAAGCTACAAGTAAGGTTTGCAAAGAAGAATGTGGAATCATGTTCAGAATCAAGAGCCCTTATCAAGACTAGTCACATATGAACCAGACCGTTGCATAAAGTGTCAGGATATTGGAGGCAAGCTCTCGTCGGTTAATATGGTTTTAATCATTCTAAAATTGTTGGTTTTCTTTAGTCATGTGGAGGATCAACAAAGGTGGTAAATCAGTGTTGGAGAAATGCCAGCCTAATGGATAAGGGACAGACGGCACAACCTGATTGGATCTTACTAAAGCTTCACATATTAGAAGGCCAAATACTTGGACGTGGTGGAGTCACGTATACGGGGCCAAGTATTTGGATAAGGAAGTCTACATAAATTGAAGAGTGGAATGGAAATATTTAATTTAATTAAATAAAGTATTTATTTAATTATTTATATATTTTATAAATAAAGATATTCTTTATTTATATTTTATATATTTATTAAATATTACTTTTACATTAAATATTTCCAAAGGCATGCTTGGCACATGACTTTGTAGATATGATTTGAGTGGACAAGAGTAAAAGGTGGAAAAGCAAAAAGCAACACCTTTTTCAATATAAAAAGAAAAAAAACTCAAGTCTCCATCGTAGTGGGTGTGTGTGCATCCGGATGAAAAAAAGAAAAGGTGAGAGAGAAAAAAAAATTATTCTCTCCCCCATGGCCAAACTAGATCTTGAATATATTTGTAGCCATGATTTTCTTTATTATACCACTACTCTATTCTTCTATTGAAAACACTTGTTAAATCTTGTATAGAAGATATGGTTGATTTTTGTCTCCTAGATCTACAAAATGTAATAGTTTTAAAGGAGAATAAAATCACTTCTTTGTTGTGTTCTTGAGCTTATGTTCTTGAACTTGTTTGTAGCATCTACCCCACTTCAATGAATATAAAGTTATATTCTTGGATCTTGTTGTGTTGTGTGTTTTGGGATGATTTACCGTTCATTATCTTGGTTATTTTAATGGTGTTCTTGAGGTTGAAGAAGATGATGAACAGTACCCGGGTTTGAACCAAATTAATTTTTATGTTGTCCCAAAAATATTTAATAGTCATATTTTTAATTTGGGAATCGTATTCACCCCCCCTCTACGATCTCCGGGACCCAACAGAATGAGGTCTCTTTGTCATTCGATGATTTTGTCATAGAAGGGGTAAGGTTTCCCCACGACGATCCCTTGGTAATCACCCTTGTCATAGGAAACTCTCCAGTGAAGAGAGTATTGGTGGATGGTGGATCGTCTATAGACATTCTATTTTATGAAGCCTTTGTGAAGATGGGGTTTAACGATTCACAGTTGACCCCCTCCAACATGCCTATCTATGGTTTCATTGGAGTGGAGTCTCGGATAGAAGGAATTATACAACTACCCATGACTATGGGCGAAAAACCTCGACAGTCTACTCATATGCTAAATTTCCTAGTTATCAAGGCAAGCACCTCCTACAATGCGATCTTTGGCAGGACTGAGCTGCATGCCTTCAAGGCGATAGCCTCTACATACCATCTGAAGCTAAAATTCCCAACTAGAAATGGAGTGGGAGAAGAGAAAGGAGATCAAAAAATGGCTGGAAGTTGTTATGTGGTCGCCTTAAAGCCTAGTGGAACTGGGGGGCAGGTCCTCCCTATTAAAGACATGGATGTCAGGGACTAAGAAGAAATGAGGGGTAAGGACGCAGAAGACTTGGAGCCTGCTCCTTTAGATCCTCTAAACCCCAAGAAGGTGATGTATGTGGGGACTTCACTCCCCAAAGACCTGAAAGAATAACTCATTCAATTCTTACAAGATAACAGGGATGTTTTTGCTTGGACAACAGCCGACATGCCAGGGATAGACCCCGAGCTTATAACACATCAGTTGAATGTGAATCCTAGAAGGACAGTAGTCAAACAGAAGAAAAGAAGCTTTGCCCCTTAAAGACAAGAGGCCTTTAAGCAGGAGGTAGAGAAATTGTTAGAAGCTGGGTTTATTGAAAAAATTCAATTTCCTGAATGGATGGCCAACCCAATAATGGTCAAAAAAAGTAATGGAAAGTGGAGAATGTGCATGGAATTCACTGATTTAAATGATGCCTGTCTTAAGGACTGTTTCCCATTGCCAATGATAGACACGATGATAGATGCCACAACTGGGCATGAGATGCTTAGCTTCATGAATGGATTCAGTGGTTGCAACCAAATTAAAATGCACCCCAATGACATCCCTAAGGTATCATTCATTACTGACTTTGGGTTTTTCTATTATCTGGTTATGGCTTTTGGACTTAAGAATGCAGGAGCCACATATCAAAGGCTTGTAAATAAAATCTTCAAGCACATCATCGGTAAGACCATGGACGTTTATATTGATGACATGTTAGTCAAGAGCTTGGACAAGGCCGATCATCTTGAGTACCTGAGTGAGGTATTTGAAGTTCCGAGAACCCACAAGATGATGTTGAACCCGGCCAAGTGCGCTTTTGGTGTATGTTCTAGAAACTTTTTAGGCCTGATGGTCTCCAAAAGAGGCATTGAGCCAATCCTGATAAGATTCAAGCAATGTTGGACATGGAGCCACCCAGGACAGTAAAAGATGTCCAAAAGCTCACAGGAAGGGTAGCAACCCTGGGGCGCTTCATATCCAAGTCAGGAGAAAAGTGCCTACCATTCTTCAAGTCCCTCAAGAAGGTTAAAAATTTCGAGTGGAACGATGAAAGTTAAGCAGCTTTTGAAGAGTTGAAGAAATATATGGCTGATCCACCTTTGCTTGCCAAACCGAAGCCTGGAGAAGTGTTATACCTATACCTTGCAGTCTCTAGCTCAACCTTGAGTGTTGTTCTTGTGAAAGAGGAAGCGAAGGTTCAGAAACCCATTTATTATGTTAGCAAGATTCTGCATGGAGCAGAGCTGAACTACTCAAAGGTTGAGAAGTTTGCCTTAGCATTAGTAATGGCTTCAAAGAAGCTACGTCCGTACTTCCAGACACATGTTATTGAAGTCTTGACAGACAAGCCCCTGAGAAACATACTGCACAGCCCCGAGGCCAGTGGGAGGCTAATTAAATGGGCTATTGAGCTTGGAGAGTTTGAAATTAGATACAAGCCAAGAACGACCATCAAAGCACAAGCTCTAGCTGACTTCGTGGTTGAATGTACCATTCCCAACCAAGAAGTCGGGTGGTAGGATGAAGATAAAGAAACTGGAAAGAATAAGAAAAAAGAGAAGGAACTCAAAGAATACTGGCTGCTCTTTTTTGAAAGAGCTTCAAAAATGAACACTAGCGGTGTTGGCTTGGTTTTGCAAAGCCCAGATGGATTGGTTATTGAATATGCAATCAAGTTGGATTTCCCCACTACAAACAATGAAGCAGAGTATGAAGCTTTGATAGCTGGACTTGGTCTGGCCAGAACCCTGAGGGTGAACATGTTAAGGATATGTGGTGATTCAAGGTTAGTGATCTCTCAAGTAAATGAGGAGTTTGAGGCCCGAGAAGAGACTATGGCAAAATATTTGAGAATTGTTAAAGCTCAAGCCATGCAATTCGAGGAATGTCACTTCGAGTATATTCCGAGAGAGGAGAATGTGAAGGCTGATGCCTTATCTAAATTTGCATCATCAGAGAATGATAGCTGTTTTGGCAGTGTTTATTTCCAAGTCTCGAAGACCCCAAGTATTAGCGCCAAACTGGTAGCCCCGATTGGGCTGGGGGCCTGTTGAATCTATCAAGCTCTATTTCGAGACGGGAAAGACACTAGCTGATCCCGTAGAGGCAAGCAAACTATCAGTAAGAGCCTTGAAGTATGCCCTCATAGAGGGAATACTCTATAAGAAATCGTACGTAATACCCTACTTAAAGTGTTTGAGACCCCACGAGGCTAAAACTGCCATAAGGGAAGTTTATGAAGGTGTATGTGGCCAACACCTTGGAAGTAGGGCTCTTGCTCATAAAGTCATAAGATTGGGATTCTATTGGCCTTAGATGCTTAGAGATGCTAAAGCTTACATTAAGAAGTGTGATCACTGCCAGAAGTTTGCACCCCTCGTTAGACAACCCCCTGAGATGCTGACATCCATTAACTCTCCACTCCCCTTTGCCATGTGGGGAATGGATATCTTAGGCCCATTTCATATGGCCAGTGCGCAGAGGAAATTTCTCATAGTCGCCATCGATTACTTCACTAAGTGGATAGAAGCTAAGCCCCTGGCCAAGATTGATACCAAGAATGTGACTCAATTCTTCTGGGAGAATGTTATATGCAAATATGGGTTACCCCGAATCCTGGTGACGGATAATAGAACTCAATTTAACAATAGGGACTTCATAGAGTACTGTGGGAACTACGACATCGAACTACGCTTCACCTCAGTCGCTCATCCATAGTCTAATGGACAAGCCGAAGTGGCCAACAGAATCATCCTAGATGGACTCAATAACAGGATTGAATGCTCCCAAGAAACTTGGGTTAATGAATTGCTTCCAATCTTATGGGCAAATAGAACTACTTGTAGGACTTCAACAAGAGCTACACCGTTCCAACTAGCCTACGGGGCCGAGGCAGTGGTCCCCATCGAAATTATTCAGACATCACCGAGAGTGCAAGAGTTCCAGATTGACGCCAATGAAGAAGGCATCAAGTTGGCTTTAGATCTGATAGATGAGATACGTGACAAGGCCAACGCCCGAATAGTGGAAAACCAAAAGAAAGCTTCGTTCTATTACAACCTTAGAGTAAAGGAAGGGTTCTTCCGTATAGGAGACTTGGTCCTGCGAAAAATTGAGGCATCTGAAGCTGGTCCTAAGGGCAAGTTAGCTCCAAACTGGGAAGGGTCGTATCAAGTGAAGGAAGTCACAGGACATGGAGCGTATAAACTCCAAACCCTTGAAGGGATTGAAATAAAAAGAAGGTGGAATGCAACCAACTTAAGAATTTACTATGTTTAAGTTTTCTATTTTGATTTTCAAGAAAATTTGAGTATCGACTTGTTAAGCCTCGAAGGCATGATATGTTTCTTTTTATATACTAAGTTATAAGTTTTGAGAAATGTTTTCTGTTATCCTTATATAACATTCATCGTTTTCACTTAGTCTTTTTATAAGCCTCGCATGTATTTGTCGTTTATGTTCAAGTAAAACACGAAAAACAAGCAAAATTAAGGCATAAAGAAAAAGACAGGAAAGTGAAAAACATGAATACATAAATAGGAAGCCCGAAGGCCAAATGTTTCTACAAACCCCAGGGGGCAACTTAAATACATGAAATAAAAAAATAAAAATAAATAAACCTATCTACTTTGACGCTTCCTCCTCCTCTTCTTCTTCTTTCTCTCCCGACGACTCCTCACCACTAGCTGAAGACGAACCCTCTTCGCCTTCAATTGATCCTTCCTCTTTGGAAGAACTCTCTTTTGTTGGCTCCGGAGGAGTTGCCTTGGGAACAGACTGCTGGGGAGATGGAGTCAGACTAGGCTCATGAGCCCTTTCTTACCTTACATCGGGGCTACTATCCCCCTCGGTTTCATCCTCTTCAGCGGCGATCAACTTCTTTAGAGCTTCAGCTGATCGAAGACTCTGAAAGTCCACCTTAGGGTCAAACAACCCCGGATGCTTCTCCAGCACCGCATTCAGCACCTCGTTCCACTCAATTGTATAGTTTGCAGGGAAGAGGAGATCTCTGTGCTGCTGAATCAAATCTTGATATTCCTCTGAGGCCAAGTATTTGTCGATAATTGCATTCTTATCAGCCCGGAGTTCTATGATCTCAGCCTGAGATTGCTTTAGGAGCTCCTCCTTCTTGACCAACTTCTCTTACAAGTGCTTCAACTTGGCATTGGCGACTGAAAGTTCCTTCTTATGCTTCCCTGCTTGAGCCTTCCATGACTCAGTTTGATGCAAGGAAGCCTGGAAATAGGCATTGGCCTGAAAAATAAACAAGTTAGGATCAGTGAAAAGAAGCCTAAAATAGTGTGTGCCAGTGAAAAGAAATGAAAATAAGACAAATAAAGAAACTTGCTGATGCCAGTGCCTGAGCACCTAAAGCTTTGGTACTATCCTCATCTCATTCCAACACAATGTTCTTGTAGTCACAAAGAGTGAGGGAGTGTAGAGACCAATCCCTCGCGTGGTCCGTATAGCCAACCACAATACCCAACTTCCTGAATCCCCACCCTAGCTTGTATGCCAAGGATTTTGGCGCCTTGACAGTCTCACTGCCTTCAGCCACAGTTGGCCCGCATGAGGCTGTAAGAAGGCTGACAGCTCCTTTCCCTGCCTGGGGTCATTAATCAGCCTTAGCCACTTTATGCGGCCGGTTTCTTCTACTGGTGGAATGATTCACTCGTTGATTTGTGCAGTAGCTAAAAAAATCAAACATACACATGGTTAGCAAAGTGACAGAAATTCAAAGTTAAAAAGTAAACCCAAAGGAAGTTTTATACCTTTGCTTGAGGCCCTTGATAGGCCCACTGCTTTTGTTAGGAATTATGAGTTTTGATCATAACAAATTACTTAGAATTTCAATAGGGATTTAAAAAAAATTGAATGTAATTAGTCGATGGATATATGACTTATAAATATCCATTGACTAGGAAACTAGCTATCAGTTGAAGCTTGTTAATCAACTGATAAATTGGATTATAACATTTGATTCATGTTTCTTTATCAATTGATTGTATTGCCTCGATGGATACTGTGAAGTAGTCGATTGATGTTATTGAATTCAATTTATAGCTTCTCAACTGATGTAAAGAATGGATGATCAATTATAAATATTCTAAGTCAGAATTCTCACAAGTGAAGTGATCAACTGATATTGGAGTCGATGGATGAAGACACTACTCAATGGATAAAAGTCATCAACGGATGAAAATCATCAACGGATAAAGGCAATCAACAGATAGCAGTTCATCAATGGATAAAGAGTCGATGGATAACTGGATTATCCATCGATACATCAATTGATCGATGGATAGCCTATCCATCGATGGATGAGCAAAGAAGAATCAACTAATAAGCTTAACAACATTTATCAGTTGATTAAGGTTTCCCTATTTAGTTAAAGACAAAAGGAAGGAAGCTGTGCAGAAACTGAATCAATGAAAGACAGTCATGTCAGGATTGTGAAGACTTTCAAGGCAACACAGTCTTCAAGGAATGCATCAAGACAAAGATACTTTCAGGACTAGACAGGTCCAAAGAAGACTGTTCAAGTAGCTAATTTCTATTTTCATGTAAACATTGTAAGTTGTAATTTTATAATGTTATCTGTTGATAGGAATTAGAAGTGAAGAAAACCACTATATAGTGGTTAGTTGTTCATTGTAGCAAAGTGTAGAAAAGCAAGAAAAAAAAGTGTAAGACAGGTTGCAAGCATTACTGTGCAGAAACACTTTGTAAGCAGCTTGGTATTTTTGCCAAGATTAATTGAAAGCAAAAACATACTAGTGGAAAACCAATCCACTAGTAATTTTTAATATTGTCTGTTCTGTTTTCAATACTTTAATTATTGCATTCTTAGTTCAATCAGTTTTATATATACACTCAAACACTCTAGTTGAAATCTGCAAGAATTTTAAATAATTCGTAAGTTTGTATTCAACCCCCTTTCTCCAAACTTAGTGTACTTAAGGGCAAATAACAATTGGTATCAGAGCCTAGCTTTCAACATACAGAAAGTTAAGATCTAAAAGTACATCAAGTATGGGTCAAAAAGACACAGGAGTAAAGATTTCAGTTCTAGAGAAAGATGAGTATATTCCCTAGAAAGTGAAAATGCACTTGCATCTGCTATCCATTGATCCTTCCTATGTTCACTGCATAGAGAAAGGTCCACAGGTGCCTATGAAGATAGTTACAAGTGTAAATGCAGATGGTACTCAGGCACCAGACAAACTCATTCCAAAACCTGTAAGTGAATACACAGATGAGGATGAGAAGTTAGTACAGAAGGATAAAAAGGTTATGAATATTTTATTCAATGGTCTTGACAAGGATATGTTCGACAATGTTATCAACTGTACAACATCCAAGGAAGTCTGGGACAATTTTCAAACACTATGTGAAGGCACTGAACAAGTAAGAAAGAACAAGATGCAACTCTTGATTCAAAAATATGAAGCCTTTCATTTTAAGAATGGTGAAGCAATCAATGACACATATAGCAGGTTTCAAAAGCTGTTGAATGAGCTGAAACTATATGGAAGAGTGTATGCTGTTGAAGATACCAACCTCAAATTTTTGAGGTACTTACCCAAGGAATGGAAACTAATGACTGTTTCTATAAGACAATCTCCTGACTTTAAAGAATACACTCTTGACAAGCTGCATGGCATCTTGAAAACCTATGTGTTGGAACTACAAAAAGATGAAGAAATTCAGAAAATTCAGAAGAGAGAAAAGTCCATTGCTTTGGTGGTCAAGGATAAGCTAGTTGCAGAATCAGGTGAAGATGAAGCTATCAAAGATGGGAAGAAAGAAGGTCATGGCAATAGTGTAAGTGGTGTTAGATATGATGAATCTTCAACTGGGAAAGGAAAAGAAATAGTTGAGGATGATGAATCATACACCAAGGATGAAATGGACGAAATAGATGAGAATTTGGCTTTTCTATAAAGAAAATTTTCAAAACATAAATTCAAGAGGAATCCAATGCAAAGGCCTGAATCTCAGTTCAAGAGAGACAATCAACAAAGCAAAAATCTTGTTGACATGACTCAATTCAAATGTTTCAACTGTGGATTGGCTGGTCATTTTTCTAATGAATGCAGAAAGCCAAAAATGGAAAAGAAGTCAAAGTTTAGTGATGGTATTGACTATAAGAAGAAGGACTTTGACTTGCTTAGACAAAGAGAGAAGGTTTTTGTCACATAAGAAAAAGACTGGGTTGCTGAGGATGATTCTGAAGAAGAAGAATACATTAACCTTGCACTAATGGGCAACCTTGATGATCAGGAAGCAAGTTCTTCTAGCAATCAGGTAATTTCTACAAATCTATCTAAGTTATCCAAAGATGAATGCAATATTACAATTACTTAAATGTCAAATGAATTGTATAATTTGCATGTCACTCTCAAGTCCTTAAACAAAGAGAACACTAGGCTAAAAATCACCTTAGAAACTCTCACTGAAAGAAATAATTATTTAGAGGGAGAGCTACTGCAAATAGACAGACTCAAGGTAGAGAACAAATATGGTAGAAAAGAACTAGTTGAGTGTAAAAAGGAAAAAGAAAAATTGAAAGAAAAAATTGGAAGAGGAACTAAGAACCATTGACAGATGGAACAGGTCTAGTAAAGCTAGTAAGAAGATGAATGACATTTATGGAACAAATTCTTTCACCATGTTGTCTGAAACTCTTCAGAAAATAGCCATTGATGAAAATCAATCCTTGGGAAAGAAACAATCGATTGCTAATTCTGAATCAACTGATAAGAATTATCCATCGATTGATGATGTCAATTCAACGGATAATCATCCATCGATTGATAATGATATTCCAATGGATAATTATCCATCGATTGAGGAATCATCAACTACTAAGCCATTTGTTTTAAAAACTAAGCTGAACAGACCTGTTAAATTTGTCAAAGAAAGTAGTTCCTCTAAATCTGAAGTCAAAGTTGAAAAGGCTAATATAAGATTCTTATCTAAAGATCAATTGAAGGAGAAATTAGAGAAGATAGAACCTAATATTAAGTCAAATGAGAAGAAGAAGAAAAACAGAAATGGTAAAGTAGGCATAAACAAGCACAATAACTACACACCTGACAAGTATGCTCCTAGAAAGATATTTGCTAAGTGTGGTAGCAAAAATCACTTATCTATGCAATGCAAGATCAACATGCCTGCATCAACCAATGTGGCTGGTATACCTAACATGCATTCTAATTCTTTTTTTCCTCATTTAGTTGATTCTCATGTTGTTCATGCTCAATATGCATCAACGCCTTATATGTTTAATCCATACCTTGTATTTACCAACATAAATATGCCAGCTATGCCATATAATTTGCTTAACAATTTTCATGCTCCAAATTTTTCCAATTCTTCAAGCATGAATATTCCAAATATTAGCACTGAGAATTCTGAGGTAAGGAAACCAACACCTAAGGTTAAAGTGGAAGTAAAACAACCTAAACCAAAGGTACAAAAATTGGAAACCAAGCCAAACGCCCAAGGCAACTTGGGTACCAAAATCAACTTGATTGTTTTTTACTGTGTGCAGGGAAAAAGAAGAAATCTTTGGTACTTGGACACTGGGTGTTCAAGATACATGACTGGAGATAAATCCCTGCTCACAAAGTTTGAGGAGAAAGCTAGCCCTAGAGTAACTTTTGGAGATGACAGTAAAGGGTACACCATGGGATATGGCTTGATTTCAAAAGAGAATGTCATCATTGAACCTGTTGCATTAGTTGATGGCTTAAGACATAATTTGTTAAGCATAAGTCAACTATGTGACAATGGAAATAAAGTTTGTTTCACAACTAAAGCATGCATAATTTCCAACAAGGAAGATGGAAGCCTGGTTATGACTGGGAATAGAAAAAGAAATGTGTACATAGCTGACTTCAATTCAATAAATGCAGATTCAATGACTTGTTTTCTCTCTAAGGCAAGTACAAATGAAAGTTGGCTATGGCATAGGAAATTAGCTCATTTAAATTTCAAGGCCATGAATCAGTTGGTCAAGAAAAATCAAGTGAGGGGCTTATCACAAATGGAATTTGTCAAGGATGGACTTTGTGATGCCTATCAGAAAGGGAAACAAAGGAAGACATCATTCAAGTCAAAATTGGAATCATCAATTGAGAAGCCACTTGAGTTATTACATATGGATTTGTTTGGTCCTGTAAATATCATGTCCATTGCAAAGAAGAAGTATGCTCTAGTCATTGTGGATGACTTTTAAAGGTTCTCATGGACTTATTTTCTGCATTCAAAGGATGAAGCTAGTCATCTCATCATCAAGCACATAAGAGAAGTTGAGAAAAGTCTTAGATTGGATGTAAAGAAAATAAGAAGTGATAATGGAACAGAATTTAAAAAATCCACAATGAAGGAGTTCTGTGAATCTAAAGGAATCATACACACCTTCTCTGCACTAAGGACACCTCAACAAAATGGGGTAGTTGAAAGGAAGAATAGGACATTGATTGAAGCAGCTAGAACTATGTTGGAAGATGCTAAACTCCCAACATATTTCTGGGCTGAGGCCATTAATACAACATGTTATACTCAAAACATTTCCATAATAAATCAAACACAAGGAAAGACCCCTTATCAATTGATTAAGAAAGACAAAAAGCTAAAGGTGGGATTTCTTCATGTCTTTGGTTGCAAATGCTGTGTGTAAAGCATAATGTAACGTAGTATGTAATAGTGATAACGATAACTCAACTAAGAAACAAAGACAGATAAATAATACTAATATGCAACACAGGAATCCAGAAGGACATAAACAAGAGATCATACATACATCATTACTGAGCATTCAAGATGAAAGAATTACTGAATGTCAGCGAGAGAAGTTCATTAACATGTTCATGCCTCGGTGACAAATAAGAGTTCAGAAGATTTCATACTAAAGACAGTGTAATGTTTTATGTATAGTTTTCAAAGGATTTCAGTGATTAGAAACAATGCAATAGTCCAAAGTTAATCAGCTGTTACAGAACAGAATTCAAGGGAATTCAATTCAGTGTTAGTCATTTGTGAACCAGACCAGTGCACTAAGCGTCAGCACAACTAGAAAAGAATTGCCTTGATTTATCAGAAGAAAATAAGTTGATCAAGCCAGAAGAGTGGAAACCAAGTAGTAATTACTTCAAGAATTCAAAAAATATTTTAAGGCAAGTATTACTGGATTTGGTGGCTCCTTCTCTCTTAAAATAATGGAGGGGCGCAACATATATTTCTAGGTGCAAGAAAAGACTAAGGGAAGTGTTAGTGGCGCCTACACAAGGTATTAAGAGTATAAGCGCAACTAACCTACCAAGGCACAAGGAAATACTTAGAATCTAACTCGTGAGTGGCGCCTGTACAAGGAAACCACTATACAAGCGCAACTAACTTGAAGCACAGGCGCAACATAAGTTAAACAAGGCACAATACAAGTTGAATATAAGTGGTGCCTATACAGGGTGTATAGAGTGCAGGCGCCACATACATTTCAAGGCACAGAAAAGAATTCTAAGGCACAAGTGGCGCCTACACAAGGCACCAAGAGTAGAGGCGCAACATGACTTTCATAGAGGCGCAACAAGGCACTATAGGCACAACATAGCTATCAAGTGGCGCCTGCACACCACTCACACTATGAAGGCGCAACATGGGACTTATGCATTATTGGGATTCATTTTCCAAAAACCTACAATTATATATGGGTTTAATTCGAATGAAGTAAGAGGTGATCATCTTCAGCATTCAATACATACAGACGGGAAGCTCCATTAAAGCCATACATTTATTTCACCCAACTGTATCTGTGTTGTAATATTGTTTTGAACCCATTGCAGCTAATCTACTGATTAGAATTGTAGCACCTCAGGGATTTAATAATATATTATTATTTCCCCAAACTTTGTGTTTCAAGTAGTGTAAAGTTCATATCTCTTAAACACAAAAACATAATCCGCTTTTAAAACGAAAAATCTACCATATCATATTCAACCCCCCCTTCTATGACAATTTTGGACCTAACAATTGGTATCAGAGCTTGTTGATTGAAGTTACAAATCAAGATCCAAAAATAGTTTTCGAAAAAGTATATTTTCAGATCTAGAAAAATTTATATCAAAATTTCTTTATTTTTAAAGAAAATTCAATTTCGAATTTTTCAAAGATTTTAAGTTCACTAATTTTAAGAAGACTATCAATCATTAAGAATTCGTATTAAAATTTTATTTCTTGAAATCTAATTTTTATTCGAATTGATTTTAATTTTTAAGAAATTAATTATTTCTTAAGATTTAAAATACTTATAACCATGAGTACCCAAAAACTCAGCAGCATTAAAATCCCAGCCTTTGACAAAACTGAATACATCTTATGGAAGAAGAAGATGTCCATTTTCATTAAAACTTCAAATTCTCAATATTTGGGAATTTTGGAAAATGGACCCTATGTACCTCAGAAACTTACACCAGAAACAGTTTCAGAAGACGGCAAACGGATTCCGCAAGGATTTACCCCAAAGGAATCTTCAGAGTTTACTGACACTGATAAAGAAAGAGTTGCATGGGACAATCATCTTCAATGCATCCTGATGGATTCTTTGGACACTACAATGCTAAATCAAGTGATTAACTGCACAAGTGCCAAACAGATGTGGGATACAATTGATCTGCTGATCGAAGGTACAATAGAAGTGAAGGAGAACATGCTTGATATTCTTACCTCCCAATATGAAGCTTTCAAGTCACTACCAGGAGAGAGTATCACTTAAGTCTTTGAGAGATACAACAAATTATTGAATGACTTGTCACTGCATGGGAAGGCCTACTCACGTAGGGAGATCAACAGAAAATTTATGTTGACACTGCCAGCACACCTGGAACACAAAATCTCTGCCATCAGAGAGAGAAGTGACATAAATGACATGTCCATTGAAATTTTATATGGGAAGCTCAAGACTCATGAAATGGAGCAAGAACAAAGACAGATCATTTATGGTACAGGTACAGTGGACAGTAAGAATACAGCACTGTTGAAGACTACAGCTCTTGTAGCCAAGGATTTTGCTGTCACAGAGACCAGCACAGTGAAACCTAATGTTGAGAAAGAAGAAATTCTGGAAGCTGAATTTACAGATAACACTCAAACAGGTAATGAAGACGACTTCTACTCAATGGAAGAACTTGAGCAATTGGAAAATAAAACAATGGCCTATATGGCAGGGAAGTTCAAGAACCTCAGGTTTAGGAGGAACCCTAAGTACAAATTCAAGAGAAACTCTAGTTACAATGGTTCCAGTTT
The DNA here is from genome assembly GCA_028671895.1 of Oenanthe sinensis. Classification (NCBI taxonomy): domain Eukaryota; kingdom Viridiplantae; phylum Streptophyta; class Magnoliopsida; order Apiales; family Apiaceae; genus Oenanthe; species Oenanthe sinensis. The sequence continues at coordinate 29,945,295 of CM053806.1, forward strand.
CAGAAACAGCAACCGAGGTGGATCGTCTTCAGGGTCTTACAACAAATGAGGTTATAAGACGGGAATGGTAGATCGCAGTAATATCAAGTGCTACAACTATGATGAACCCGTACATTTTGCAACAGAATGCCGGAAACCAAAGCAAGTGAAAGAAAGGAAGGAGTCTTATGATGAACTCAAGCAAAAATATGATGCACTAGTAAAGAAGCATCAGGGTAGAGCATATATAGCTGAAGGAAAGAGCTGGGATGATTCAGACAACGATGAAGAAGAAACTTTTGGAAATATTGCTTTAATGGAAGACTCTTTAGAGGCATCCCCTCAATCATCAAAGGTATCATTTCTCTCCTCCATTGACATGTCTAAATCTGAATATAAGAAAACTATAGAAGATCTCAGTATAGAAATGTTTAACATACATACAAGCATGCTAGCATCTGAAGAAGAAAATGCTAAACTAGTTCAAAAAAATAAAATGCTAGAAGCTAAAAACGAAGAACTAGAGCTTGCATGTGTTAATCTAGAAGATCTGCAACAGAAAGTAGAATATCTTCAGAATAGAGACAAGTGAAACCAGGAAGTAGAAACTACACTTAGGAATAAAATTTCTGAGTTAGAGTTAAAACTTCAAGCTTATAAGAAATCTGCTAATCTTGTAAAGGAGGCAATAGATAAACAGGTCATAGGTCAGAAAACTGGAATAGGTTTTGACTATGATAAGAAGGAAAGAAAAATGCATGTAGAATCAATTGCTGAGGAAAGTCATGTGAAGCAAGACGTTCCCCATGTGTTGAAAAATGTCACCAAGCCCCTATATAAGAAGTTTGTCATGGAACCCTTAAATGAAGAGGAAATCTTAATGAAAGAAGAAATCCTTGCTGAGGATCTAAAGAAGAAAGAGGTAGAAAGTAAAAAGGAGTTGCCTAAACAATCTGTAAAAACTATAGATCCTAAAGAACAGATTAAAAGTGATTTAGGTAACAAGAATGAAAAATGAAAGCAAACAGAAATAGTAAAATAGGTGTTAACAAGAAAAATGATTATGCATATACTCCCAAAGCTATTAGAAAAGTTTGCAATAATTATAATTCTACTGGTCATCTTACGCATGCATGCAAAAAGATAAAAGTAGTAAAAGAAGAAACTTCTAATATGCCTGCCATACCTGCCATGTCTATCCCTCATCAACCATGTGGTAAAGTAGGATGCATGCCATGTGCTTTCAACATCATGTCTGCATACATAAACTTAATGAATAATTCATCTAGTACATGCATGAATACAGATGTGAACATGAATAGAAAGCATGTTAGGGCAAAGACTGCTAGTCCTCCTAAGTCTAGGAAGGAAGCCCATGTCCCTAAGCCTAAAGACACCTCTCTCAAGGCTAAACCAAAGGACAAGGGCACAGTCGATGAGAAAGATAAGGACCAGAAAGTTTCTACAGCTAAATTTGTTTATTCAACTAAGCCTCTTGGACCCAATCAAGTTTGGGTACCAAAGAAAAAGTAATCAAACTGTGGATGCAAGGTACAGCAAAGAACAAGCGTGTCATGTGGATTCTAGACAGCGGCTGTTCTAGGCATATGACTGGTGATAGAGCCCTGCTATCAGATGTGATTGAAAAAGCTGGCCCAATAGTGACCTTTAGAGATAACAGCAAGGGATTCACAACGGGATATGGCAATCTGGAAATTGGGAGTGTTATCATAGAAAATATCTCTCTTGTGGATGGATTAAAGCACAACCTTCTAAGTATCAGTCAGTTCACTGACAAGGGTTTCAAAGTAACTTTTGAGAAAGAAAGATGTCCAATCCAAAACAGGAAAGATACGAAGCTTGCTCTTCAAGGAGTGAAAAAGGGGAATCTCTTTGTAGCTGACTTATTCTCTGCAAGCAAAGGTGAAGCTCAATGTTTTTACAGCAAAGCTTCAACAGAGGACAGTTGGTTATGGCACAAGAAACTGTCACACCTAAACTTCAAGGCAATGAATTCTTTAGTTAAGAGGGAATTGGTAAGAGGTTTACCCGAGATGGAATTCTGTCAAGAAGGGTTATGTGAAGCATGTGAAAAAGGGAAGTCAAAGAAAGCATCTCACCGAAGCAAAGACTCTTCAGACATTACTGAACCATTGCAACTAATTCATATGAATTTATTTGGTCCAGTCAACGTCATGTCTATGTCAAGGAAGAGATATGCACTGGTAATTGTTGACGACTACTCCAAGTACACGTGGGTGTTGTTTCTAGCCACAAAGGATGAAGCCCCGCAAATAATCATCGATCACTTAAAGAAAATTGAGTTAGAAGCTGGTCTGCCTATCAGAAAAATAAGGTCTGACAATGGAACAGAATTCAGAAATGCAATCCTAAATGAATTCTGTGTAGAGAAAGGAATATCAAGACAATTCTCAGCGCCCAGGACTCCACAACAAAATGGAGTGGTAGAAAGGAAGAACAGAACTTTAGTGGAAGCAGCAAGAACAATGCTGAATAAAGCTAAGTTACCTCTCTACTTTTGGGCTGAAGCAGTCAACACAGCTTGCTACACTCAGAATCGTACCCTGATCAAGAAAGAACATGACAACACTCCGTACGAGATAATGGCAAACAAGAAACCAACATTGAAATACTTTCATGTGTTTGGAGAAAAGTGCTTCGTACTGAAAGATGATGAACATCTAGGAAAATTCGAATCAAAAGCTCATGAAGGCATATTTCTTGGCTACTCTCTGGAATCTAAGGCGTATAGGGTTTATGTGATTGAACATAAAAAGGTCATTGAAAGCGTGAATGTAACTTTCGATGATCTCAAGCTCCCAAGTCTACAAAGAACAGACGACACTGAAACTCTGTAGTTTGAAAACATGAACTCAGATGAAAGTGAAATAGAACCTGAAGCTGTAACAGAAAATCAGGCCCTAAATGATAATAATAATAATGATGATTCTGATCCTAGTAGTGGAAACAGTGAAAGATTCACAGAAACTACTAGTAGTGGCAGAGAATCTCATTCTCAAACAAGCAGCAGCTCAGGGGGAGCAACTGAAGGATCAACTAGCAGGACCCAGCACTTCAATAATAATCAAGATGAATCTTCAAGGGCAAATCTGCCTAGATATAGGGTGTGGAGTAAAGATCACCCCTTTGAATTGATTTTAGGAGATCCAGATGCTGGAATTCAAACTAGACGTGCTTCTCAAAATGAATGTTTATTCTCTGGCTTTCTCTCTAAGATAGAGCCAAAGAAAGTAGAAGAAGCACTAGAAGATCAAGATTGGGTCATTGCTATGCAAGAAGAACTCAATCAATTTAACAGACAAAAAGTCTGGAAGCTGGTACCCAGGCCAAAGAACAAGTCTATAATTGGCACAAAGTGGGTATTCAGAAATAAACTGGATGAAGATGGCATAGTTACGAGGAACAAAGCCAGACTGGTTGCTAAAGGTTATTCCCAAGAGGAAGGAATAGATTATGATGAAACATACGCACCAGTGGCAAGGCTTGAAGCTATCAGGATGTTCTTAGCATTTGCAGCACACTCCAATTTCAAAGTATATCAAATGGATGTGAAGAGTGCATTCCTGAATGGAGAGCTTGAAGAAGAAGTGTATGTGGAACAACCCCCAGGGTTTGAAGATCTAAAATTTGCAGATTTTGTATACTTTCTCTTCAAGGCACTCTATGGCTTAAAGTAGGTACCTCGGATATGGTATGACACTCTATCTATATTCTTACTTGAAAATGGTTTCACTAGGGGTGTCATAGATAAGACTCTGTTTCATAAGATGCATAAAGATGACATGATATTAGTACAGGTATATGTGGATGACATTATATTTTGTTCTACTAACGATCAGTTGTGTAGTAGATTTGCTAAGCTAATGCAGAGTAGGTATGAAATGAGCATAATGGGAGAGTTGAATTACTTCCTTGGACTCCAAGTAAGCCAAAAGAAAGATGGAATCTTCATTTGCCAGACCAAGTACATCAAAGATCTTTTGAAGAAGTATGGTTTTGAAGATGCATCAACAGCTAAAACCCCTATGGCAACTGCCACTAAGCTTGATCAAGATGAACCTGGTTAAAAGGTAGACATCACAAGCTACAGAGGTATGATCGGATCATTACTATACTTAACTGCAAGTAGGCCAGATATTATGATTTCTACATGCTTGTGTGCTAGGTTCCAGTCTAACCCTAAAGAATCACATCTTATAGCTGTTAAACGGATCTTTAGGTATCTTAAGGGAAGTCTGAATCTTGAAATTTGGTACCCTAAAGATACAGGTTTTGACCTTATTGGCTATATAGATTCTGATTATGCAGGTTGTAGGATTGATAGAAAAAGTACATCAGGGAGTTGTCAATTCCTTGGTAGAAGATTGGTGTCCTGGTATAGCAAGAAGCAGCACTCAGTTGCAATGTCAACAGCTGAAGCTGAATATGTTGCTGCTGGAAGTTGCTGTGCACAAATACTGTGGATAAGGAACCAACTTCAGGACTATGGACTGTTGCTGAACAAAATTCCAATATTCTATGACAACACAAGTGTCATAGCCATCACAAACAATCCTGTTCAACATTCAAGGACCAAGCACATTGATATCAGGTATCATTTCATTAGAGAGCATGTCACAAATGGTACTGTAGAGTTACATTTTGTACGTACAGAGCAGTAAATTGCAGACATCTTCACTAAACCACTAGATGAAATCACTTTCACTAGATTGGTCTGTGAACTTGGGATGTTAAATTCTTCTAACTAATAAGTTAGTAATCAAAAACTGCAATTTGAAGCTGATAAATTCACTAGTTAATTAATTTGAATATTTTTAGGACTTGTGAATTTATCTACCAAATTATTTTCCAGTAATTAGGTTTTTAAAAGAAAAAAAATAGATAAATATTTTGTGCATATATGTTAATTAAATTATTATTTATTTATTTAATTTTGTTCTTAAACAATATTTAAGTGCTTGTATTTAATTGATAAATTACTGGCACTTAGATATTTTAAATATTATTTGAAATTATTTTAAATAAAAAGGATGAATATTTATATTTATTCTCATATTTAAAATAAAAGTAAAATAATAAGAAGCATAATTTATTTATGATAATAATCTTAACAATTAATGTTATTATTATTATTAATGAATATTTTGTGAAATAATATTTGTGAATAATTAATTATTATTGATTAATCATTCTAGTTATTCATGAATATTATTATAAATTAGTAACAAAATTCGATAACACTTGAGAATTCAACATATTTACTTAGAAATTTTCTTGATTAAAAATCAAGTGGCTCTTCAAGTTAAGTGGCACCAATACAGTGTAACCACTGTAAAGGCGCAACTAATCCCCTTAAAAATTTTGTTACTAGTTTGGCTAGTTAACTTATGTGGCACCAACACAGTGTAACCACTGTGAAGGCGCAACATAAGTAAAACTAAGGCTGCCAAAATTGAGCTAAGTTAAATTAACTCTACTGGCGCCAATACAGTGTGTGCACTGTATAGGCGCCACTCAAGTCCTTAGTCAATTTTAGTTGTTTGTGGCGCCAGTAGTGCTTAAGTGGCGCCTACACAGTGTAACCACTATATAGGCGCAATATAAGCACTTAGCAAAATTTTCATTCACTTTGCTGCGCCTATAAATAACTTAGTGTTATTTTGTTGCACTATTATTATACACACAGTCGATACACTCTTGTAAGCGCAACTCAAGAACAACTAAGATCCACTTTTTTAATCAATCATAACTTGGCCAATTTTTGTCCGATTTTCAAACTAAAACCAGTTTTGTGAGACTCTTGAACATATCTTCCATTTGCCAGTAGTTTCATACAATTTGGTTAAGGTTTTAAAATTCTCTATTTTACAAAAAATTCGAACTGATTGGTTAATGTTTGATCTTGTTTAATCGATTAAAAAAATTCTAATAAAATCAAAAGTGTGCTTAGAATTGCTAGGAGTTTTTCATATATTAATTTCAAGAAAATCCTAGTAATTTTAAAATTAGGGTTTAAGTTCATTATTTCCTAAAATAATTTGATTTTAATTTGATTTTAATTAGTGATTTTTTTTCATAAAAATTATCTCCCATTTAAATTAAATGGCAGGTCGTTTTGAGATTAAAAAAACTAATTATTTATCTATTTTAGCAGATGATTGGACTGGGGCAAGGGATTTAGGTAATTGGGCTAGGTTTTTAAACGAAGACTCAATAGTCCGTTACGCACTAACTACCCCTGTTCCTTTGAATAGAAATCTTCTAAGACAGGTATACTGGTCTGCTCTGGACACGTCTGCAGATGGAATCTTAGCCTTCAATTGCAAAATTCAGAAAAAAGGGTGCGAATAACTGAGAATGACATCAATCGAGCACTTCATCTGCCATCTGAGGATTTTGAAGATGAGCCATCTCAGGCAGTATTGAACAACTTCTTCATGTTTCTCCACTGCACCAGGATAAATTCAAATATTCCAAAGAAGATCTACAAGAATCACCTACCCAAGGAGTGGAATCTATTCTTCAACATCTTGTCTCATGATTTTGCACCAAAGACAGATGGATTCCATGGCATCACTCAGTTCAACAATGTGATTCGGTGTGCAGTGGCTACTGGCTCCCGAATCAATATTGGAAAATTGATCATGGCTGAGATCTTAAAGAACCAGGCTAAAATGGAGAACTTCTGTCTATATCCAAGATTTTTGCAACTGGTGTTGAATGAAGTACTTGAAGCTGATCAACTCCATTTGTTTCAGAACAGTAAGATGGAAGAGTCACCCTCATTACAGTTCAGCATAATAATGCTACTTAGAAATGAGGCTGACTATCCCAACAGGTATACTCCTGCTCCACTGACTGATCCTATTAGAGATTACTTTGATCTTCTTAGACAGGTTGATGAAGAAGAAGAAGAAGCTGCATCTGAGGCAGAAAGTGAGTCAACCTCTGAAGAAGACCATGTATCTGAAATTGATGAATCAACTCATGCAAATTCAGAAGAACAATCATCTGAAAAGGAGAATGAAGCTGAAACATCAATTGATTCAGGAAACAAAGAAGCATCTGAGAGTGAACCAGGCACTGAAAAAGAAGATGAAAGTATGGAAGAAGCTGGTTCTGAAAAAGAGGAAGAGTCAATTCAAGGAGAAGGAGAAAGGAATATCCCTGAAAATCCAACAGAGGAGGACAATGTTGAGGACATAGTGAAAGAAGATCAAACCACAGAGGTGTACATTCCTATCATTGATGATGAACAGGTGGATGAAGGTACCCTTCTTGACTTTGACTTTTCTGCTTTTCTAACAGAAAATTTTGTCACACTATCTCCTACTGAGCCTGAAATGACAATGCACACACAAGAGCCCTCAGTGGCCATAGAAGCTGGCAATGAACTTGGTCAAGACCAACCAGTTCTAACCACTGCCAGAGATCAACAAACACTCCCTTCATCTCCCAACACAAGAAAAAGAACAATTGATGTAGATGATAAGGAGTCCCTACCAAATTAGGAAATTGTTGAAATACCCCCTACAGCTCTGCCCTCTCGAAAACGACGTAAAATGAATTTTAAACCTAGGGCAACTGTGAGCCAAGAACCTGATTCTCCAATCTCTGAAAATTTTCTTTTCCTTCATGATCTTAATTCTGAAATTGATAAAATCCTGAAAGGTACGGGAACAAAAACAGAGATTGTAACAATATATGCTACTTCAGTAGCTAGTACTGTTTTGGTTGATCTAATTCAGAACCTGTCTTTACAGACAGTTGGGGGCATCACTGACTCTCACGAGCCATTCATTACATTGTCAAATGTGGTGACCCCCCTGGACTTAACATCTCCAGATCCTAATCAGGATGTTTTCCCTCCCCAAGTGGGTGAAGTGGAAAGGCAACTCTCCCATAGAAGGGAAGAGGTCTCCATTCAAGGAGTAGCTGCGTCAGCAGCATCACCACTTCAAGTGGAAATGCCTTCACAGGCTTTGCGGGGCATCACAGGCTCTTATTTGTCAATCATTACATTGCCTGAGGTGGTGACCCTCCTAGAAATTCCAAGTCCAGCTCCTACAACGGAGGTCCTCCCCACCTTTACAGGTCAGGTGGAGGGACAACACACCCATAGAAGGGATGTGGACTCTATAAATAGAGCATCTGCTGCTTCGGTAGTAGAACATGTTCAGGGTGTCTCTGAGCAGGTAAGGCCTTCAATGGCTTCAGCTGGCATCACGGATTCTTCAACTCTGCCAATCATTATAAAATCCATAGTGGTGACCACACTGGGTCTCAAACCCCCAGTTCCTGAAAAAGGAGTTCTCCCCACCCAAAGTGGTCCGGCGGAGAGGCAACCTACCCATAGAAGGGATAGGGATTCTAATGTAGGTACAGAAGATCGCAGTGCTTTTATGAAATTCAATGAAACACTTAACCTTGGTGATCTTATGTTCCCTGACCCTGAATTCCCGAGTGTGAGTGTTGAGAGTCGTGAAAACACAGAAACAAGTAAGGAGTGAGACACCCACTACCCAAATAAACATCCCACACATAGCACACACTGCACACAGCCAAAGGATTATAAATCTGGAGGCCCAGGTAACTGAAATTCACTATTCTTTAAGAAATATCTTGGAGGTGCAGTAGCAGCAGCATCACAAGAAAATGAAAGAAATCAAAGATTTGGTTAAACAACTGTTAGCTCAGAAAGTTCCTATTTTTACTCAATCAACTTCAACAACTCAGATTACTCCAATCAGCAGGGAGGATAACCCAATTGAGGGGGAGAGAATAATACAACAAGAAAAAGAAGTTGGAGCTGAAATGATATTGGAATATACAGCTCAGGGGGAGACAGATTTATTTTATAGGCTTGGAGCGAGGCAACTTGAAGAAGGAGAAATTCGTGAACCCTATGTGCCAATGGAGATTCCAACTGAGAATGAAATAGAGGGAACAACAAAAGCCGCTGGAATAGATGTTGAGGAAGAATTTGCTTAAGAAGATGCTTTTGATAATGACTGTCTTCTAGTTGGTGTAGATGAAGTTATTACTCAAGACATAGATCAAGCTCAAGAATTAATGAAGAGAAAATGGAAAAGAGTCCAACACGCACTTGAAAGAAGGAATAGAATGAAGGACATTGAATCAAAAGTTGGTCCTGATTGGGATGAAGCAAGGAATCTGCTCAAAAAGAAAGAGTTGACATTAACTCAAAAGAAAGACAGAGAAGTCCTTGACCTTTTCAGAAACCTGAAAGAAAAATATGAAGATGTTCATGAGTTCTATGCTATGCTTTCAGATGAAATATCAAGCGTGTCAGTAAGTGCCTTAAAATCCGGTTGGAAAATGTTCATCAATTCAACAACACTGGGATCGAGGATTCTGTCAACAAAGAGCTTCGAAAAGATGAACATAGTGGAGCTATATGTGCTAAAGAGGAAAGTCATCTTTGGAGGGAACAAAACAAATGAGATACTGAGAGATCTAATTGAGAGGAAAATAATAGAGATCGGTGTCGAAGCATTTGAGAAGCCTCCAGTGGTCAAGTACTACAAAGCAACAACTCTTCACAACTTAACGTTGACAGATTAATGTCTGGATTCAAGCCATGAAATGTTCATGAGGTATGTAGAAGGGAGACTCAGAAGCAAGAAGAACAGAACTCAAGAAGATTTATATGCTGCTGAGTTGATCTATGCATTCAGGCTGAACAAAGCAATCAAAACATCAGGGAGATATCTAATGGAAACAACCAGATACTATCAGGAACCGGTGTTTGTAAGAAAAGAGGATGGCACAGAAGTACTTGAAACCATAAAAGATTCTGAACCTTGCATTCAGACTGAGCCAAAGGAACAAAACACTTCTTATTCAAGAAAAATGGAGTGGATAAGAAGAAGGATCTATCAAAACTAAGGAGAAATAATTCTGAAACAATCCGAAAAGTCTTTTCAAGGGTAAAGAGATCCACTATTAAATCAGACAAGAAGGCTTTGAGGATGATTGAAGATGTTCTAAGGGAGAAACTGGCAGAAGAGTCGATGCATGACACTGACAGAGTTAAAGGCTTTCCAAAAAAAATTACAGTGTTCGTGTTTTCAAAGAGACAATCTCTGGCCTTCGAGTCAATCTCCAAGATAAATTCAACGGCATTTCTCTCTGAGATTTTGAAGAAATTAGAAGATCCACCTCCTGTCAACACTCTTGAAGTGGAAGCTAGAGATTTAGTGAAGGTAAGGTTAGAAGAAAAGGAAGAAGAGCTAAGAAAGCATTACTCTGAAACAAGATCTAAACACAGGCAAGACTTAGTACAAAGAAGAAGAAGTTCATAGAATTATCTGTTCAGTCTAGAGGAACAAACTTCTATTGTACACAAGAAATCTGGAAATATAAAATCTAATCCAGAATGTATTTAATATTATTTACTGTCTTTCTGCACTTTAATTTTTCTTGTAAGTATCAGTTGAGTTATCCTCTCACAGGATTTGCTTGTCGAACTCTAACAAACAAATAGGGGGAGATTGTAAAGCATAATGTAACGTAGTATGTAATAGTGATAACGATAACTCAACTAAGAAACAAAGACAGATAAATAATACGAATATGCAGCACAGGAATCCAGAAGGACATAAACAAGAGATCATAAATACATCATTACTGAGCATTCAAGATGAAAGAATTACTGAACGTCAGCGAGAGAAGTTCATTAACATGTTCATGCCTCAGTGACAAATAAGGGTTCAGAAGATTTCATACTAAAGATAGTGTAATGTTTTATGTATAGTTGTCAAAGGGTTTTAGTGATCAGAAGCAATGCAACAGTCTAAAGTTAATCAGCTGTTACAGAACAGAATTCAAGGGAATTCAATTCAGTGTTAGTCGTTTGTGAACCAGACCAGTGCACTAAGCGTCAGCACAACTAGAAAAGAATTGCCTTGATTTATCAGAAGAAAATCAGTTGATCAAGCCAGAAGAGTGGAAACCAAGTAGTAATTACTTCAAGAATTCAAGAAATATTTTAAGGCAAGTATTACTGGATTTTGGTAGCTCCTTCTCTCTTAAAACAATGGAGGGGCGCAACATATATTTCTAGGTGCAAGAAAAGACTAAGGGATGTGTTAGTGGCACCTACACAAGGTACTAAGAGTATAAGCGCAACTAACCTACCAAGGCACAAGGAAATACTTAGAATCTAACTCGTGAGTGGCGCCTGTACAAGGAAACCACTGTTCAAGCGCAACTAACTTGAAGCACAGGCGCAACATAAGTTAAACAAGGCATAACACAAGTTGAATGTATGTGGCGCCTATACAGGGTGTATAGAGTGCAGGCGCCACATACATTTCAAGGTACATAAAAGAATTCTAAGGCACAAGTGGCGCCTACACAAGGCACCAAGAGTAGAGGCGCAACATGACTTTCATAGAGGCGCAACAAGGCACTATAGGCGCAACATAGCTATCAAGTGGCGGCTGCACACCACTCACACTGTGAAGGCGCAAAATGGGACTTATGCATTATTGGGATTCATTTTCCAAAAAGCCTACAATTATATATGGGTTTAATTCGAATGAAGTAGGAGGTGATCATCTTCAGCATTCAATACATACAGACGGGAAGCTCCATTAAAGCCATACATTTATTTCACCCAACTGTATCTATGTTGTAATATTGTTTTAAACCCATTGCAGCTAATCTACTGATTAGAATTGTAGCACCTCAGGGATTTAATAATATATTGTTATTTCCCCGAACTTTGTGTTTCAAGTAATGTCAAGTTCATATCTCTTAAACACAAAAACATAATCCGCTTTTAAAACAAAAAATCTACCATATCATATTCAATCCCCCCTTCTATGATGATTTTGGACCTAACACTATGTGCTAAGAAATCAAGGTGAAAACCTAGGAAAATTTGAAGCCAAGGCTGATGAAGCTATATTTGTTGGTTATGCACTATCAAGCATAGCCTATAGAGTCTATAATCTTAGACTACACATTGTTATGGAATCTGTACATGTAGTTTTTGATGATAAGAAGATTCAAGGACTATTTGATGAAGGAAATCATGACACACTACATTTTAAGAATGAATCAAATGATGTAGATGATGATGAAGAAGCAGAAATTATAAAATCACAAGTACTCAAAAACCCAACATCAGTTGATGTTACTGCATCAATGGATAATTTATCAGTTGACAGAATTCCATCAACTGATAATTCTTCATTAGAAAATCAACACTCTACTTCTAGGGTATCTAATTCAGGGGGAGGGTTTCAGAATCAGTCCACAAATTCAAATCTATTTGAGTAAAATACTAGTGATCATGAAGCTTCATCATCAAGAAAAAATTTGCCTCCTCAAAGAAAATGGACAAAAAGTCATCCATTTGAGCTAATCATTGGAAATGAAGAAGATGGTGTCAAGACAAGAAGTGCTACTCAAAATGAGTGCCTGTATAGCAGCTTCATATCTCACGAAGAACCTAAAAGAGTTGAAGATGCTCTCTTGGATCCTGATTGGGTTTTAGCTATGCAAGAGGAACTCAATCAATTTGAAAGAAATAAAGTGTAGAAACTGGTACCCAAACCAAAAAGTAGATCAGTAATTGGTACAAAATGGGTATTCAGAAACAAAATGGATGAAACTGGTACTGTGACTAGAAACAAAGCAAGGCTTGTGGCAAAGAGATACTCACAAGAAGAAGGAATTGATTTTGATGAAACATTTGCACCAGTTGCAAGGTTAGAAGCAATCAGAATCTTTCTAGCTTATGTTGCACATGCTAATTTCAAAGTCTACCAGATGGATGTGAAGAGTGCATTTTTGAATGGAATATTAGAAGATGAAGTCTATGTGGAACAACCTCCTGGCTTTGAAGATCCAAATTTCCCTGACTTTGTCTACTATCTACTCAAAGCACTCTATGGCTTGAAGCAAGCACCAAGGGCCTGATATGACACTTTATCTCAGTTCCTCATTGAGAATCACTTCACAAGAGGTACTGTTGATAAAACTCTATTCATTAGAAATGTCAATGACTATATTATTCTTGTACAAATATATATGGATGACATTATTTTTGGCTCAACTAATGAGGGACTTTTCAAAAAGTTTTCCAAATTAATGCAGAGCAAATATGAAATGAGCATGATGGGAGAACTTATCTACTTTCTTGGTTTGCAAGTCAAACAATTTAAGGATGGTATTTTTATAAATCAAACAAAGTACATTCATGATTTATTAAAGAAATTTGACTTAAATAAATGTTCTTCTGCAAAAACTCTCATGGCCACTGCCACTAAACTTGAATTAAACACTAAGGAAGCTAAGGTGGATATTTCAAGTTATAGAGGCATGGTAGACTCACTTTTATATTTAACTGCTAGTAGGCCATACATAATGTTCTCTACATGCTTATGTGCTAGATTTCAGGCTGATCCTAGAGAATCTCATTTAGTGGCTATTAAAAGAATTTTTAGATATCTCAAGGGTACATCAAATTTAGGTATTTGGTATCCTAGAGATTCTGATTTTAATCTAATAGGCTACTCAGATGCAGATTATGCAGGTTGCAAAATAGACAGGAAAAGTACTACAGGCACCTGTTAATTTCTAGGAAACAAACTTGTGTCATGGTTTAACAAAAAGCAACACTCAGTATCAACTTCAACTGCAGAAGCTGAGTACATTGCTGCTGGAAGTTGTTGTGCATAAATATTATGGATGAGGAATCAACTGTTTGACTATGGGTTCAACTTGAACAAGATTCCTATTTTCTGTGATAATACAAATGTCATTGCAATAACAGAAAATCCTGTGCAACATTCCAGAACCAAACATATTGACATAAGGTATCATTTCATTAGGGAACATGTAATGAATGGTACAGTTGAATTACATTTTGTCCCTAGTGAACAACAACTTGCAGACATTTTTACCAAACCTCTAGATGAATCTACTTTTAATAGATTAGTCTGTGAGTTAGGTATGCTTAATTTTACTCAATCTTGAAATGTATGCCAAGTTTTTTTTTGTAGCCACTGTTCACAATTATCTGTTGAAACAAAGTGATCAATTGATAACTGTGTTAATTGTCAATGGATATTTAGCAGCTGTCGATGGATATATTTGATCAACAGATAAAATATATTCCTATCGATGGATATTTATCTATCGACAGATAATTACCTTGTCAATGGATATTTAGCAGCTATCAATGGATATATTTGATCAACAGATAAACTATATTTCTATCGATGGATATTTATCTATTGATAGATAATTACCTCAGTAATTGTTTATCGATTGATAAATTCTTTCTTATTTGATCAACAGATAAATTTTACTCCTATCAATGGATATTAATCTATCGACAGATAATTACCCTGATAGTTATTTATCGATCGATAAATGATTAATTCTTTATTTTATCCATCGATGGTAACATAATTTCTACAGTTTTATTCATCCGTTGATCAAATTATAGCCGTTGATTAATTATCTTATTCGTCAACAGATGAACATACCCATCGAGTGTCACTTATAGTAATTTTTTTTCTTTTTATCTCACAACGGTAATTAAAACTGTTTATTCAATTCTTCTTAATCACAGAAAATATAAATAGTAACAATAATTATTGCTTCATTCTCAATTGCTATTTTATTTTCTATCTTTAATTGTTGTATCTCTGTTTCTCTCTCTCAAGTTTCTTTTTGTTTGTCAAATCCACTCATCCATTTTCAAGTTCTTTCTAATCTCTCAAGAATCAGTAATGGCACCTCAAAAGAAGATTGTTTCCTCAACTGGGTTCACTTATGAACAAAACAACTTCACTGCATGTCTAACTGTGGATGATACTCCCGTAGATTTTCATCCATTGATGAAATTTGTGGGAGACTGCAAAGTGTCAAAAGCTCTCAGTGAAGCACCAACAATAGTCTATTCATTTGTTGAAGAGCTATGGAACACTGCAGAAGTCTCATAGGATGGGAAGGTAATTTCCTATACTTGCAAATGTAATTCCTATACCATTACAAGTACTACTCTGTTTGAATGCTTAAAATTACCTGAAAATAACTGTGATAAGTCACCCAATGAAAATGACATTAGGGACATATTAGAATCTGTTAATTATGCTAATGCTGAAACTGGATTAGGTGAGGTTGTTAGGAAAAATCTTAGAAAGGAATCGAGCTATTTTTTTATGCTATTATTAAAGTATTTTCTGGAAAAAAAGTAATTTTGATGCAATTACCACAAGTATGCAAGAAATTGCTTATTCTATCCTATTTGATAAGTACTTTAATCTTAGCACATTACTCCTAAATGAATTAACTGCTAAATTAGGAAACAAGGCATCTAGGAAAAATAACATCTATTTTACTAGATTTTTTATGCTGTTAATTAATGCCTCTATTGGAGATTATGAGATTAATGCAGAAATGGAAACTTTGGAGGCCTGGACACTGAACAAAAGGGTCTTCATGGACTTGGTAAGAATCAACTTACACCCAAGGTTGTGCCTCACCTATCCTCCTTTTGTACAGGTATATCTCAAGAAATTCAATTTCTCTTTTACCTCTTCTAGCATCTCAATTCCTTTGCCTTCTGCAACAATGGAGGGAGATGGAAATTCCCCCATCCCTCCTACCCAAGTTGCACAACCTTCCAAACACAAATCTAAACAAACCACCTCAGTAGTTTCTCAAAAGACTACTATTGTAAAAACTAAGAAAAGAAAAACAACTGAAGGGAGTGTGAAAGTGGTTGATAAGGGTGAGGGAACTGGCCAACATCAAGAAAGCCCGAAGAATAAGGAAGGAGAGGTTGAGAGTGTCCAGCCAGCCACCAGCCCAATCTCCCAATAGAATGAGGCTATAATAAAGGATCTACACATATCCCTAGTTGCACATTCTCAACAAGGTGTAACTATTGAAAAAAGGTCTCAACAGGACCATTAGATGAGGGTGAGGGACACAAAGTTCTACAGCCATACAAAAGGAGAAAGAAGGACAAAAATATTGCACAAGGAACACACACTCCTGTAAAGCCAAATGCAAATTTGGTAGAGCCTTCAGTTTTTTCTTTTAATGTGTCTCAGAATTTTCCTGAGGCACAACCCCACTCTCTATCTATTTCTTCTCCTCAATCTCCCTCAAAATCTATTTCTTCAGAAGCATTGTTTATTGACAACTTCAATATTTCAAATTCACCCTCTTTACAACTCAAGGTGGAGCCAACACTCTCACATGTATCTCCAAATAAGGGTAATACCTTGGTTGATCAGGTACCTACTGAAAATTCTCTCAAGTCAATGGATATTATTCAATCAACTGATAAATTCCAACATCCATTGACTAGTTCACTTCCATCGATGGATAACCTTACATCCATTGACGAGCTCCCATCAACGGATATTCATCAATCGATGGATATTTCTTATCCATCGATTGACACCTTAATTCCAATTCATGAATCATCCAATGAAACACTTCAAGTGGCCAATACTCTACTAGGATTGAGTGGAGTGGGTGAAGAGTGTGAGAGGCAAGGTTTGCAGACCTTGGCAAAAGGAGAGTGTGTGCATGAGGGGCCCTCAAATTCTTCTGAGGTGGCAAAAGGAGAGGGTGTGAGCAAAGAGAGTTCCACCTTAGCAGGTGATGCAAAAGGAGAGGATTGTAAGGGAGAGATGAGAATCCAGGATGAGATCCTGATGCAAAAATAGAGAGAAGAGAGTGAGAGAGAAAAGAATAGAGAGAAAACAATTTCACCATCTCATGAAGCATCAACTTCTAAAACTGAGCAGGTTACAGCAGAACTCACCCAAGAGTTGGGGTTGGAGTCAGGGGGAGATGGAGGAAATGGAGTTTCTGTAGGAGTTGTAGATGCCCACATTCAGGTGGATGATGAGATTGAATTCAACATTGATACATCAACTTTTCAACATGATGATCCACACTACCAAGAATTGGCAGCAGCCACTAATCAAGAGGCTGAAAAGATGTTGGGCTTAGTGCATATAGAAGAACAATTCAGGAGCGGAAATGAGAGTCTAGCAAGACAGACTGATGATGTATCTCACATGAATCCAGAAGACTTTGAAGATAGTTCTGATGATGAGCTTCTAGACCCTGATGTGGCCAGTGATGAAAGAAGTTTGGCTAATACTGAGAAGGCCATAATTTCTCACTACAGAAGATCCATGGCTGAAGTGAATGTAGAGGATCCTTTACACAGAAGAATTCTCAACTTTTACAGAGACAACTTGAAGATTCAGAAAATGCATGTCACAGGGTCTAAGTATGAACTCAAGAAAATCAGAGAAGCAATTGATAGCTCAAGGATGCATTTTGACTCCACAATTGATTCAAGACTCAGTCTCACCACGATGACAAGAATCAAGCAAACGCTTGACACTGAGTCCACAGCCAAGGACAAAGTTGTGGCATTGGAGAAAAGAGTGATAGCTATGGAAGTTAACATGGAACAAATCATGAAGAATCAAGTAACTCAAATCAAACTCCTGAGCTGACTCTTGGAAACCCCTCTCATTTCTCAGTCATTGGAGCAAGAGCCAGTTGTTGATAACAAAAAGGGGGAGAAGCATGAGGAGTTAAGGAGAAAAGAAGTTGAAGTTGTAATCAAGAATACAGAGGATATCATACAAAGGAAGGATCCAAAGAAGGAATTGGCTCAACATATTGTAAGGCAATTTGATTCAATTGCCAGCAAAAATAAGGGGATCGATGCACAAGAGCCAATTGCCTTATTTCTAGAAATTCTTGAAGTAGTAAAGAAATGAGAAATAAGGATAGAAGAAAGTAGCTCACAACCTGGTGATAGAAAAGGAAAAGGAAAGTTGATTGAAGATGACAAGAAGAAAGAGAAATCTGTCATAAGTGGAGGTGAGAAACTATTGGGCAAAGCAATAATGGTTGGTGTGAAAGAAAAAGAGCAACAAGAAAAGTCACAAGAAGAACTAGCTATTCAACTGCAAAGGAAATTTGATGAGGAGGATAGGCTAATTAGAGAAGCCAGAAGAAAAGAAGGTGAAAGGAGACCAAGAATGAAACAAAGAGCAAACAAGCCTGTAGATGAACCAAAAACTTCTGGAGTTAAAAGAAAACTTTTTGTTGAGGAAAAAGAGGCTAAGGAGGAGAAGCCAAAAGAGGTAAAGCTTGAAAGTCAAGCTTCTGGGAGTGGTAAAGCCAAAGAAATAGAAGTGTTCAAACCCAAATCTGAGAATTTTGTGTCAATCAAGAGTGAATGAACGATTGCAGTAAAAGGTCAAAGGAAGAGGGATGTTGATCTTCTTCACATTGAGTATGGAGATGGATCACATTCAACTTTCACATTCAATCAAGTCTTGGATCAAGGATTAGACATCTTAAGGAAGATCTACACCATGCTTAACAGAAAGTTCTATCTAACTGAAGAGCTAGGGAAAGCCATTCTTGAGAAGATGAAGAAGATAAGGGAGACACCTATTCAAGAAGAAAAGGATGACAGAATCAAAATTTAGAACCCTGAAGGAAGGAAGGTACTTCATGAACCATTCTACATGATGATCTACAAGGACAGGGAAGGTAGGGAAAAATGAATTGATATTTGTCAAGAAATTGACAAACTGCCCAATCTGGAATTGAACCATCTTGCAAGCCAACTGGATTACAGGGTTGAGGATGAAAAGATTCTGAAGGGATCCTTATATAGAAAAATGAAGGAAAATGAAGACAAAATGAATGACTCAAGGGGGAGAAGAAGAAGAAAGTAAAAGATTCAGACTCAACATCAAATTGTCAGAATTTCTCTCTTACTGGTATTTGATCACTCTGTCTCAATTTACTTCTACCTATATTGAAATTCCTGCTAGAATGAAAATGTTTAGGAGTTTTGTTATCATCAACAGAAAATTTATGCATATTCTACATATTCATAAATAGGGGGAGATTGTTAGGAATTATGAGTTTTGATGATTACAAATTACGTAGAATTTCAATAGGGATTTAAAAAAAATTGATTGTAACCAGTCGATGGATATATGACTTATAAATATCCATTGACTAAGAAACCAGCTATCAGTTGAAACTTGTTAATCAACTGATAAATTGGATTGTAACATTTGATTCATGTTTCTTTATCAATTGATTGTATTGCCTCGATGGATACTATGAAGTTGTCGATTGATGTTATTGACTTCAATTTATAGCTTCCCAACTGATGTGAAGAATGGCTGATCAATTGTAAATATTCTAAGTCAGAATTCTTTTAAGTGAAGTGATCAACTGATATTGGAGTCGATGGATGAAGACACTACTCAATGGATAAAAGTCATCAACGGATGAAAATCATCAACAGATAAAGGCAATCAACAGATAGCAGTTTATCAATGGATAAAGAGTCGATGGATAACTGGATTATCCATCGATACATCAATTGATCGATGGATAGCCTATCCACCGATGGATGAGCAAAGAAGAATCAACTGATAAGCTTAACAACATTTATCAGTTGATTAAGGTTTCCCTATTTAGTTAAAGACAAAAGGAAGGAAATTATGCAGAAACTGAATCAATGGAAGACAGTCCTGTCAGGATTGTGAAGACTTTCAAGGCAACACAGTCTTCAAGGAATGCATCAAGACAAAGATACTTTCAGGACTAGACAGGTCCAAAGAAGACTGTTCAAGTAGCTAATTTCTATTTTCATGTAAACATTGTAAGTTGTAATTTTATAATGTTATCTGTCGATAGGAATTAGAAGTGAAGAAAAGCACTATATAGTCGTTAGTAGTTCATTGTAGCAAAGTGTAGAAAAGAAAGAAAAAAAGTGTGAGACAGGGTGTAAGCATTACTATGCAGAAACACTTTATAAGCAGCTTGGTATTTTTACCAAGATTAATTGAAAGCAAAAACATACTAGTGGAAAACCAATCCACTAGTAATTTTTAATATTGTTTATTCTATTTTCAATACTTTAATTATTGCATTCTTAGTTCAATCTGTTTTATATATACACTCAAACACTCTAGTTGAAATCTGCAAGAATTTTAAATAATTCTTAAGTTTGTATTCAACCCCCATTCTCCAAACTTAGTGTACTTAAGGGCAAATAATAGCTTTTAGCCTACGCTCATCAAGAAGTTCCCAAGAGACTTCCTTGGTCTCCCCCTGAGTAAACGCAGCATAAGCATTTTGCTCCTCCAATGAGAGAAGGATAGACACGGCGCTCCCATCTATAACCTTTCTGAACGTGGGCCTAAAGATAGTCCCCTAGTCTCCCCCTTCCCAAGAAATTTGCACAAAAGTTTCCTTCCAATGGAGGTTGTTGTCGGGGATAGAAGAGTTATCAAAGATGTGGGGTTTATTTGGCCTATGGGCAATGTGAACCCAGCCCAAGGAAAGACTAGAAGAGTTTTTCAATTGAAAAATTTTGCGAAAAAGAGGAACAGTCATTTTGATTTTATTTTCTAAGCACAAAACCATGAAACAATGGATTAGTCTCCATCCATTGGGCACGATTTGGCTAGGATGGATTTAAACGTCAGCTAGAAGAGTGGGAATGAAGTCGTGCAGAGGAAACCTAAGCCCCGCTAATAGGGCATCTATGTAAATAAATAATTTTGAAGGGTTCCAATGGCAGGTCCTGTCACCAGGCTCTGCCAATGAAATGGTGAAACGAGGAAGAAAATTGAAAAGACGGTTGTATTCTTCTACTAAATCAGAATCAAAAAATTTGTTGCTACGACTATAAGAATCTAAATGGGACAGATTAGGGTACTCATCCCCTCTTTGATTTATCATATCTATTAAGGACATATACGGAGAATAAATAGGGATTCGTCTAAGGGGTTTACCTCTCTTAGCGGACCCGACATTCATAGCTGCTAAATGAGATGACTTCTTGTCTGCCATTGAAAGCTTCGATTTCATGGATATCCTTGGGAGGACTGGCAACTAAAATTATAGAAGACTGAGAGCTCAAGTGTGTTTATGAAATTTAAGAATTGAGAAATGAGAAGTGAGGGAAGTGAAGCCCCTCACTTCACTCATATACAACCCTCATCCAGTCACATACCCGTTCAAATTCTACTTTTTACCGGTGTCTCTAGGTCACATGATCGTTGAAGGGCATGCCAACCGGTATAGCAGGTAAAAGGCCTCATATGATAAAGCCCATGAATGAAGGCCCAAAGGTAAAAAAAGGTGTGGAATTTTCTGGAACCTATAAGAAGATTCTAGAAGTTAGGCCTATGAAGCTCATCACCAATAAGCAATGAAGGCCCAATAACCAAGGGAGAAAGCCTCGAAGGCCTATAATTCAAAAGCCAAAAAGCCTGTAAGGCTCTACTTAATCAAATCTGTAAGAAAATAACTCTTCAACCCATATGGGCATTTGAGTTTCATTTCAACCTCAATCTCCTTCTGAAAACATAAAGGCATGAGGCCCACAACAATTTTGACATGGAGAGAAAAATCAAATGTTGATCGAATTCAATCCCAGTCGAAAATACAAAGCCAGGAGTCCCCAAAACATTTCAACCTGGGATGGGATTTAGGTGTTAATTCGACTTCAATCCTAGTCGAAATTACAAGGCCATGAGGCCCCAAAATGTGTCGACCTGGGAGATGAAATAAGGGTCAACTCGACCTCAATCTAGGTCGAACACAACAAAGATTTCGGAACCCAAGCAATTTCGACATGGAAAGAAAAACCAAGTATTAATCGAACTCAAATCAGGTCGAGAATCCACTTCTATAGAAAAATGAAAAAAATCGGCTTGGGTGCCATTTTGAGGTACAATTCGACCTCAATCAAAGTTGAAAACAAAGATATAGGCTAAAAAGCCCGTGTAACTTCTAAAGTCAAGTTAGACTTCAAATAAGATCGACAATCAACCTCGAGTTTTAATCGACTTGGGTGTATTTTTGAAGTATAATTCGACCTCAATTAAGGTCGAAATTAAGCTATAGCCAAGAGGCCAATCAATTTCGTTCCAAAATCGAGTTGGGAGCAAAAATGATGGTTATATTGACCTCATTCCAGGTCGACAGTCGACCTCGATTATGCATCGACTTCAATGGAAAGATAGGGCATAGATCGATTTCAACTCACGTCGAAGTGGAAACCTAGGCCTTGAGGCATGTTATAACTTAAAGTCACGATCGACTTCAATCGAGGTCAAATTCGACCTCAGTAATGCATATCGACCTCAAAGGTATTTTCAGGCTTAATTCGACCTCAATCGAGGCCAAATTCTAATTCAGCCTCATGAGTCGACCTCAAGTGTATGTTCAAGTCAAATTCAACCTCAATCGAGATCGAAATCAACTACTAAACAACATTTTGACCTCAAAGCTACTTTCAGGCTTAATTCAACCTCAATCGAGGTCAAATTCGATCCCAGTCTAATTATTGACCTCAAGGTAATTCTTCTATTTTGATCGACTTCAATCGAAGTCGATTTCGACCTCGGTCTATATATCGACCAGGTGGTGCATTTCATGTTTTATTCGACTTCAATCGATGTCGAATTCGAGCTCGATTCCCAGAATCGATCTGGGGTAGAATTTGATGTCGAAATCGACCTCAATCCAGGTTGAAATAGTCAGGAAGGCAGAAGCCCAAATAAACTTGGAAGGGGAATTAAGGTCGAAATCGACCTCATTCCAGGTCGAAATCGATCTCATTCCGGGTCGAATTGATTAGAATCTCAAAAAAAATTCCCTTTTTCTCTAAGTTTGTTAAAAATAATATCTTTGGGGGACTAATTTATATGACGTTGATTCTTTAAAAGAATTAATAATACAAGGCCAGAGCTCAAAAGATGAAATAAGGTTGACTGAAATAAGTCAAAAGCCCGGTAAGGCACTTAAAACCCTTTGTGAAACTTTTACGAAAACTCATGAAGTTTTTCCAAAAGTTGGGGGGCAAATGATGTGGATAAAAATAGCCATAAGGAAATAATAAATATAGCATTTATTATTTCATTAATTAGACCAGGTATGGTCCAAAGGCTTGGGCCCTTGAAACGAACTAGGAAAATAAATCCTAGGATCAACTGGATTTATAATCCAAGAATCAACTGGATTTATAAATCCAACCCACACTGTTGAAGCCATAGGCCCAGTAAGCCTCTATTATTAATTAATTTCGTAATTAATTAATAAAGGCTCAGTAAAGGCCTGAGAAGCCTGTTGAAGGCCCTAATCCTAGAAGGATCTAGAAACCCAACGTGGGAAGAGTCCCACAAGGACTCTCATTCCTAAGAGGTTTAGACATCCTTATCCTTAGGAGACTTAGCCACCAAGTCTCCTACTTCTAATCTGATTTTAAGGACCTCATGCGCCTATATAAAGGGCCTAACCCCTCAACATTAGAACTACATTTTTGGCTTTATTCTCACACCCACTGAGATACGTAGGCAGTTAACGAGGACCCGAGATAGTCACGAAACGTTAGTGCAGCCATAGAAGCTCGAAGCTCTCTCATACCTTAGAATTAATTACGTATTAAATACCTCTCGTTTTTTATCTGTAACATGTGGAAACTTTTCGAGGAATGGTTTGTGACTTATTGCATAAGAAAGAAAAACAAACTAGTGATATTGTTACAAACGCTAAGCAAGATCAGTTTTCAAACACTCAAGATGAGGATGCTTTGGACGACCATATACATGAAATTCTTCTGGAGGATGCTAGTGTCATTGTTGGAGCTGGTGCAACAATTTGTCTGATGTGCATTTTTCTTATTGCATGAGAATATGATGTTGATGCTGATGCATAGACAGGGTTTGTCACAGAAATGGGTTATGGTAATCACAGTACAATTTCTATGGTGCTGATGTTGGAGCAAAGGAAGAGATTTGCACAAATAAAGAAGCAACTCGTGATGATATTGGCTCACATATCTAGCAAAAAGCGTATGCTACCAATGATGGATCAATTTAACTACTTTGTTGTCTATTAAGTTATTTGGTTTTGTAATCATAGTAGGCTTTTCACATGAACTTTGGCGGGGTTGTTATGCCCCGATAGTTTGATTCTCTTGAGCTCTAGCTTTGCTAGAGTTAGGCCCCTCTTCATTTATAATGTTGAGATCCAACTATTATATTTTCTTTAATCCAAATTTATAAAATATATAAACAAATTAGCTTAATTCCAGTAACGAGTGTTAAAAGCTCGTTACTGTTAGGGAGTATACTGAACTATTCATTTGAAGTATATGACATTGTCCTTTTTATTGAGAATCTTGAATGCATATTTTCACATTGTTTGTATATTATATATTATGGATAATCTAGTATCAATTGGGATATCAGAAGATTAGATTGTTAGTGTCAATATATAATATCAGAAATGTTCATAGTTTAAGTGGAGTTAAACAAACCACTCGAATGACTGAAGTATTATTTGAAAATAATCTATCTTGATTATTGAATAATACTTATATGCTTTGTGAATATTGAATGAGATTAAAATATTAGTATTGTTAAGATTCTATAATATTATTATTACTTAGGTTCTTAATCCGGATACAATGATTGACACTTGTATGCAATGCACATGTTTTGATTCATATGTGATGTGATTTATTGTTAATCATAATATTTTATTTTGGACAATGACATTGCATATAGATTGAGATATTGACTATAAAAGGAAATCGTGTCTGAAAATATTTGGGCGATGATGTCCTTTTGAAAGCTCATAAAGATAATTATATTTTAGTCTTGTAGACAAATTTGTTCTTACATAATTATAAGGTTGAGTGGATGATCAAAGATAAAAGATATTGATTAAATTAATTTAAGTAATGGACATTCGATATCTTAAACATGAGGAATTTAATAAAAAAATAATATTAAAGTCGAATTAAAAAATTAAATTATGGCATTAAGAGAGGTAGTGCAAATATTAATTTTTTAGTGGATTAAATTAATATTTAATGACATTGGGCTTGACCCAGAATGTCATTGGAAGGCCCGACCTAATTATCCAGGTCCCTACTATAGCCTATATATTCATCTTATTCTCTTCTAGCAAAAGAGTTAGAAACTAGGGTTTTTGGGAGTAGCCGTTCAAGGAGGTAGCCAAGAACTAAGGTTCCAAGATCTCGAAGCTAGAAGGGAAGCAATCTTGGGAGGATCGAAGGCCACACTTCGCTCAAGTTCAATACAGGATTACAATAGAATATGTGGATTTGAATTGTCTACGCTGTAATGATTAATGTTAATTTTCTATTCAAACTCGTTTATTTTCATATCATAAAACACAACATCATGATTCGATTGTCACAACAATTGGCATCAAGAGCCAGGTTCCAGGGTTCTGCGTTATATGATATGATGTCTGTTAGTAATTGTGCTCTAGAGACAATACTTTTTATATTTTAAGGAAAATATTTATTATTAAGGATTATGTTTTATTGATTATTATTTATTTATTATTTTTTATTTACTGCGTAATAAATTGAAAGCATAATAAATGTCCTTCGAATTTTGATACGTATTATATATCTTTAAGTATGTGACTTAAAAATGAGATTATATGAATAGTATCTAATTCCTAAAATTTCCTAGTCGAGTATTATTATTTAAGGACAATAATAATGCACAAAGACTAGTATGTTTCTTGATAGATGATCACATCTCATTGGTCATAGGTATGGTGATACTAAAGTCAAGAACATAAGTGCATGTATCAATGCATGGCACTGGAATGACCCCCCGTGAGATTCTACATGTTAAATAAGTGTCATAAGTAATTCTCACTGTGATAATGGTGTAATGATCCTTATACCTGAAATCATTATATTTCTATACGAGAATTAATATACTTTGATTACATTAAAAGTTACCTTTGACCGGGTGATGATAAAAGTGGACATTGGGTATATTATGAATCGTATGAGAAATATGAATGATCTAGATGGGATTTAATCCTCCTAATTTTAGGAGTGATATTATTGGCCTCTTGTTTGAGTGAGACTATAAAATGCACGGCCGTGCTCAAATGTTGATTTGATTTTAATTATCTACTCATTGATCTAGAAAATAAAGATTAAATTATGAAGAGGATGACACGAGACATGCCTTGAGTTTAATCTATAATATCAAGATTAAAGGGATTATATTACATGGAACTTTATTCACGAAAGGCTTAATCGAATCACCGATTTATTATTATTACTTGGGTAGCAATGATGTATTACTAGATGCCGCTCATTGTTTACAATTTTAATTAGATATTAAAATTGTTGCCAACGTAATAATAACCTACAAGGTCACACACAAAGAACGCTTGAAGGAGAAATAATTTAAATTATGAATTTAAATTAAATAAGTAATTTATTTTATTTATGATATTAATTAAGTATGACTTAATTAATTATATAAATAGAATAAATGAATTATTTAAACTAATTCCAAAATTAATAATTAATTAATTAAGTGAGACTTAATTAAATAATTTAGAATTTTGGATTAGTATTAATTATAATTGGATTATAATTAGAAAGCTTATTCCTCTCTCTATATAATCTCTTTATGGGCTGATTTAATTTAAGAGACATATTTTAACTAAAACCCTAGCCGTTTTGAGAAAAGAGGAAGATAGAGAGAGAGAGAAGCAGTTTTCGGGTGCTCGTACACATCAATCCTTCATGAAAAGTATTCGTGTGGATACCATAGAG
This sequence comes from Oenanthe sinensis, assembly GCA_028671895.1. Classification (NCBI taxonomy): domain Eukaryota; kingdom Viridiplantae; phylum Streptophyta; class Magnoliopsida; order Apiales; family Apiaceae; genus Oenanthe; species Oenanthe sinensis. The sequence goes on from CM053806.1 coordinate 29,972,008, forward strand.
CGTAGATCGTGAGAGCGGGATACGTGGTGATTAAACAAGCTTTGAACCTCCATTAATCTTCCATTAATGAACTGTTAAAGCTTCTAAAGGTATTTATTCTTTATCTCCGAATTAAATCTTTTGTTTTCGCATGGATCCTGCGGAGGGTTTCGCTATTTTAATTTATTTTTTACGTTTATTTCGCTGCGTTTATGCCTCGAAACCCTTCAATGGTATCAGAGCTACTTGCAAAACGTTTTAATTTGGTTATGTGCTTAATAGTTTTCGATATGTAAGCATGTATGCGATCTATCATGATTTTGTATTGATACAATATGTATATGTTTTTATATATTATGAATATATGATATTCATATGATATATAATCATATGATGATTGTGTGTATTGATGTATGTATATGATACATGTTTGTTCTTATTATGGGAATCGTATTCGATACGAATTCTGAAACAGCTATCGTAGATTTTCTGAAATCTGTGTCCGTTTTCCGATTTTCGCAAATGATATGTGTTTTATGACTGGAATCGGGTCACTGAGAAATACTGATAAAATCAGCTCTGCGTCTGTAAGACATTAGATGTCGTTACAGGCCCCAAAACGGTGATTTATTATTTTCTGAAAATTATTTGATTTTCTAAAATTTTGAGTATATGTATGTATATATTATGAATATATGATATTCATGTGATGTATAATCATGTGATGATTGTATGTATCACTGTGTATGTATATATGATATATTCTTGTTTGATATGGGGATTGTATATGATACGATTTCCGAAACACCGTCAGATTTGGTGAAATCTAATTGCCGAATCCGATTTTCGCAAACGATATGTGTTTTCTGACAGGAATCGGGCCAATGAACAAAACTCATAGCAAAGCTATCCCTGACAGGTCAGTAAGGCGTTTGACGTCGTTAAGGGCCTCTAAACAGTGATTTATTGTCTTCAGAAATCTGTTTTTAATTTTCTGAAATTTCGAAATTTGTTATATATGATTATATGATATGTTTATATAATCTTAGATATATTATATGTGTTATGTGATGGCATGGTGTATGGTTATGGCTTAAAGATCCATAGTATAGTGATTTTGATTTATGGTTTTGGTTTCTAAATACGAATTGCATGTCGTTTATTCATTGTAATTTAATTATCTCGAATGTAACTCGAGTTCTTCTTATAATTTTATTAGAATAGTTTTATTTTTATTATTCAATGTAATTATCAATGAAGACTTCCAAGCAAGGAGGCGATCCAAAAGGGGATGATGGAGCAATGAAGAAAGAAGACATGTAATAAATAGTATTTTAAAACCACCATAGACTAACCTTGATATTTCCATTAGCTTGGAAAGAACACATAGGATGGGGTCATAACCAAACACGTTTAATTTACATACATTACATATATGTATATGATTGCATGTGTTAGTATGTATGCGTAGATATAATCGAGATGCATGCTTAATATTGATTAATCATGTATGTATTAGATACGACACCCATCCCATGTTTGCTTAAGAAAGATAAAATCTGTAACGATTCAAGATTTTAAAATTGAACAAACGATCATGAGATTCTTGTGTTTATGAACACGGTATTAAATATGAATTTTCTTTTTCTGATATGGGGAGATTTTGTTAAAAGCGGATTATTAGTTTAATTCGTAAGGAAGTTGGGTTTTAAGTGAGACCGCTTGTGACTTCTCCGACGACTTGGAAATCAATCCATTGACGAATATTGAAATGAATTATTTGATCAAGGAAAAATTGAGAATCTCTTTATGATGGGATCATGATCATTAAAATAAACAATAAAATCCCTAAATACATATTAAGTTAATCGGATGCCTTCCAATGTTTAATACTCGTCAAGATCTAGATTGAGAAGGAGTGGGTTTGCCAAAGCAAGGTGCTTTTATCAATCATGGGAAGACGTGATAAGTAAGTGTACTTAGTTTGTTGAAACATTGGGTCTAACTTAACTAAATTATCACAATAGGATTGTGGGTTTAGAGGCATAGAGTTTGGTGAGATTTATTGGATAAATGTGTACAAATGGTTATTCCACCAAACTTTCCAAGAGTTATATTTGATATAATCGACAAATGTTGTCAACCTAAATAGTCATGTTTTGAGTGTATTAGCCAACGCTATCTTAAAATATGGATCTTGGCTCACTAGAAAGATTTAAAGAAATATTTTCCGAATTAATAGTTAGGGCTATTAGTTTGATAAAAAAAAGTGGGAGGTATATGGTGATATACCATAATCACTTAAATATAATTAATATTAAATTTGCAATCTAGTTTATTTTATACACTTTAATATTGTAGATATCAAATGATAAACACAAACAACTTCTCTATGTGATCAGTTCTTGAGAAGGACAAGTTGACGAGAATATATTTCCTTGATTGACATAGGAGCTTGAGGATAGTCCTCGGACACCACGATGTTAGTCAAATCTCTTCCCCTGCTCTTAAAGTTGAGAATGTAACATGTGCAAATCATAGTGCTTATTGGAAGCAAATTGATATTGCGACTGATGTTTCATGTCTCATGCTCGCAAATGTGTGTGCTGAGCTTAAGAAGCAACACGAGCATATAGATGCTTATGAGACGATTGAGCACAAGATATATTTGAAAATAAAAGGGCACTATACACTTACAAGTAGGGAGAGTGAGACCCAGTTACACCACATGTTCTAAAGATTATAGGGTATAATGAGTACCTTTGATATTTTGGGTTTCCAGAATGGTCTGGAGACTTAGTTAGATTTGATCTTAAAATCTTTGGACAAATATTATTCTTAGTTTGTTATGAACAATAAAATGAATAAGATTGGTAAAACACCCATTGAGTTGCTAAGCATGTTGACAACTGCTGAAAGCAATATGATAAATGCATGAACTACTACTATATTGATGGTAAACATAGGGAATGCAAAAGGGAAAGGAAAATGGAAAGACAATGAGAAGATTTGATCTAGTTCCGTTGTCAAACCAAAGTCCAATCCCTAAAATAGACTCTAAAGTCTGAATGAGGTGTTGATAAAGAAGACGATTGTCGCTTCTGTGGAAAATTGGGAGACTGGAAATTAAACTGTCATGCTTATTTGGAAGATCTGAAAAAGATGATCAATAAGGTTCAAGCTTTAGGTATCGGGTTGGAATTGGAGTAAAAGTAGTTGCTCTAGTTAAAGGAACTCGTTACTTAACTTTTAACCTATAAGGAAAATTTAGAACTTGATAATTGTTATAACGTGCTTGCAATTGGCAGAGACATTATTTCAGTTTCTTGTTTGGACAAGAAAGGCTTTTTCATTTTAATTAAATAACAATAGTTGTTTATTCTATTTTGATGATGAGGCTTATAATGTTGCACAACTAATTAACAATTTATATGTTCTAAAGTGACTCAAATCAAATATTACCTTTGGCACTGTTGTTGAGGCCATATTAATGAGAAACGCATTTCCAGAATACATAAGGATGCATTCATGGATAAGTTTGATTATGAATTATACAAAAAGATGCAAATCTTGGTTTATTTGGCAAAATGACTAAAGCTCATTTTACCGGACATGGTGAAGGGGTCATTGAACGGGTATGACTTATACATATTGATGTATGTGGTCATATGTGTACGATGACAAAAGGTAGATTTTATTAACTTCATAAAATTTACTAATTATTTTAGTAGATATGGATATATGTATCTTTTGAAGAACTAATCCGAATCATTAGAAAAGTTCAAAGACTATAAAGATGAAGTAGAAAATATCAAAGAAAAGTTGTTTTGATAGGAGGGATCACACCTTGTTGGACATGGTGCGATCAATGTTGAGTCAAGGAATCTTCCAATTAGTTTCTGGGGTTGCACCCTGGAAATGGCTCCATATACACTTAATTGTGTTCCTACTAAAATGGTTCAAAAGATTTCTTATGAGATATGGACTAAGAAACGTCACAGCATGTCATTTATGAAAATTTAGGGATGTAAAGCGTTTGTGAAACGTCTAATCTCTGACAAGCTAGGACCAAAATCAGATAAATGTAATTTTATGGGATACCCAACTGAAATAGGAGGTTATTCTTTCTATAATCCTTCCGAGAACAAAGTGTTTGTTGCTTGAACTGCTATGTTCCTTGAGAGAGATGCTCTCTAAAAAAGACAGTGGGAGGATAATAGATCTCGATGAAGTTCAAGACCCACATGATAACATTGAACCAAAGGAGGAACCTAAGCAGTATGTACAAGAAAACAATACTGCTCAAGAAACACAGGTTGTTCGTAGGTTTGGTAGGATTCACCATGAGTCCGAGAGATATTATGGATTTCTCTTGACACAAGATGGTGATGTGATGCTTGTGGATGAAGATGAGCCTCTCACCTACCAAGACGCTATGAAAACTCCAGATTCTAAGAGATGGAACATTTATTTTCATGAAATAGTCAAAAGAGTTTGACTTTATTCAGAATGAAGATGAAACTTGTGTTTACAAGAAGTTTAGTGAGAGCTATGTGGTATTCCAAGTATTATATGCTGATGATATATTACTAATAGGGAATGCCATTCCTTCTCTATAGACTGTGGAGACGTGGTTGAGAAATAATTTCTCAATGAAAGACTTAGGCGATGCGACCTATATATTAGGGATCATGATCTATAGAGATAGATCAAGGAGATTGATCGGCCTAAGTTAGAGTACATACATTGACAAAGTTTTACATCGATTTCGAATGCAAAGAGGCTAAATGGATATGTCCCAATGTCTCATGGGATAATGATCTCAAAATAAAATTTGTCCTAAATCATTGGATGATAAGGACCGCATGAGTAAAGTTCCATATGCGTTAGCAATTGGTTTTATAATGTATGCAATGATATGTACTCGTCCTGATGTCTCGTATGCTTTAAACATGACGAGTAGATACCGGTCTAATCCAGGTGAAGGTCACTGGACGACAGTCAAGAATATTCTTAAGTACTTGAAGAGGACTAAAGATTCATTCTTGTTATATGGAGGAGATGTGAAGCTAGTTGTAAGAGGTTTCAGTGATGCTAGTTTCTAGAAAGACTGATGATTTAATGTTTCTATCTGGCTTTGTGTTTTATCTATTTTTATTGAGATGTTGTATGCTGGAATGGTTCACAGCAGAGACAGTTGTTGATTCTACAATAGAGCCTGAGTATATTGATGCTTGCGAAGCAGCCAATGAGGCTGTTTGGGCATGTACTTAGGAGATATCACCTAATTAATGAGATTAATGATCAAGGAGATATACATATATGTAAAGTGCATACTAATAATAATATTGCAGACTCACTGACTAAAGGCTTTGTCGCAGTAGAAGCACGAAAGTCACACTAGTTCCATGAGTATTAGATACTTGGGTAATTGGCTCTAGTGCAAGTTGGAGATTGTTAGTAATTGTACTCTAGAGACAATACTTTTTATATTTTAAGAAAAATATTTTTATTAAGGATTATGTTTTATTGTTTATTGTTTATTATTTATTTATTATGTTTTATTTACTGCGTAATAAATTGAAAGCATAATAAATGTCCTTCGAATTTTGATACGTATTATATATCTTTAAGTATGTGACTTAAAAATGAGATTATATGAATAGTATCTTATTCCTAAAATTCCCTAGTCGAGTATTATTATTTAAGGACAATAATAATGCACAAAGACTAGTATGTTTCTTGACAGATGATCACATCTCATTGGTCATAGGTATGGTGATACTAAAGTCAAGAACATAAGTGCATGTATCAATGCATAGCACTGGAATGACCCGCCGTGAGATTCTATATGTTAAATAAGTGTCATAAGTAATTCTCACTGTGATAATGGTGTAATGATCCTTATACCTGAAATCATTATATTTCTATACGAGAATTAATATACTTTGATTACATTAAAAGTTACCTTTGACCGGGTGATGATAAAAGTGGACATTGGGTATATTATGAATCGTATGAGAAATATGAATGATCTAGATGGGATTTAATCCTCCTAATTTTAGGAGTGATATTATTGGCCTCTTGTTTGAGTGAGACTATGAAATGCACGGCCGTGCTCAAATGTTGATTTGATTTTAATAGTCTACTCATTGATCAAGAAAATAAATATTAAATTATGAAGAGGATGACACGAGACATGCCGTGAGTTTAATCTATAATATCAAGATTAAATGGATTATATTACATGGAACATTATTCACGAAAGGCTTAATCGAATCACCGATTTATTATTATTACTTGGGTAACAATGATGTATTACTAGATGCCGCTTATTGTTTACAATTTTAATTAGATATTAAAATTGTTGCCAACGTAATAATAACCTACAAGGTCATACACAAAGAACGCTTGAAGGAGAAATAATTTAAATTATAAATTTAAATTAAATAAGTAATTTATTTTATTTATGATATTAATTAAGTATGACTTAATTAATTATATAAACAGAATAAATGAATTATTTAAACTAATTCCAAAATTAATAATTAATTAATTAAGTGAGACTTAATTAAATAATTTAGAATTTTGGATTAGTATTAATTATAATTGGATTATAATTAGAAAACTTATTCTTCTCTCTATATAATCTCTTTATGGGCTGATTTAATTTAAGAGTCATATTTTTACTAAAACCCTAGCCGTTTTGAGAAAAGAGGAAGATAGAGAGAGAGAAGCAGTTTTCGGGTGCTAGTACACATCAATCATTCATGAAAAGTGTTCGTGTGGATACCATAGAGCGTAGATCGTGAGAGCGGGATACGTGGTGATTAAACAAGCTTTGGACCTCCATTAATCTTCCATTAATGAACTGTTAAAGCTTCTAAAGGTATTTATTCTTTATCTCCGAATTAAATCTTTTGTTTTCGCATGGATCCTGCGGAGGGTTTCGCTATTTTGATTTATTTTTCGCGTTTATTCCGCTGCGTTTGTGCCTCGAAACCCTTCAATGTCCATGTCATAATTATCTATGTATATAATGGTGGGATCGTATTATTTTTTGATGCAGGTTGTTATCCACTATTATGGTCATGGTTGTAATTATGTATTTGGATCCCACGTGCTTTATCGTGGCTGTAAATTAAATCATGAGGGTTGATCATGATCAGTTTTAATTTTTGATTTCTATTCTGATTGTAATCTTGTAATTCAAATTGTATTTTATCTAGATTATGATCTGATGTAATAGAATAGGTTTTCTGTTATATTTGTCGTATGTAATGGTTTGTTAGGAATCTACATCTAAGTTTTATGTCTGAGCAATGAAGTCATCCAAGTTTCATAATTACATTAACCTTAATCTTTACGGCGCAGGAGATTCAAATCCACATCTTCTATTGTATTCCCGTATTGACCTTGAGCGAAGTGTGGCCTTCGATCCTCCCAAGGTTGCTTCCCTTCTAGTTTCGAGATCTTGGAACCCTAGTTCTTGGCTGCCTTCTTGAACGGCTACTCCCAAAAACCCTAGTTTCAAACTCCTTAAAACAAGGCAGTAGAAACAGGAAACTTGGATGAGTTCATTGCTCATACAAGAGTGGTAAATGAAAATGTAAAGAAGGCTGCCAAAGAAAGCAATTCAAATGTAGAAGCCTTTCTAGCAATTGATCTTGAAGCCCTTGAAGAGAAGAAAAAGGGTAAAGCCATAATGATTAAAGAAGAAAAGGAAAAAAAGAAGTCAGTTGGCCATAAGCTCCTTCAAGGAGCCATTTCCTCAGGAATTTCAGATGCTGCAAGAAGAGAAAAGGAGAATTAATAAATTGCTAGGCAAATGGAAATTCAATGGAATATGGAAGAGTAATTGGCAAATCAACCACTGAGAAAAAGGAGAAAAATAGCCATGGCTAAGAAAAAGACAAGTTCTACTCAAGAAAAAGTGGTTCAGGAAAACCTCCAAGTTAAACAAGAAGAAATCAAGGATGAAGTGATAATTGAAGGATGTGACATGAAAGGGATATCAGTGGGAAGTGAAAAAGGGTTGATAGGAGTAAGAACTCACCCTGCAACCTCTAACCAAGAAGAATCAATGAAGTTGGAATATGATAATGGAGTAAAAATAACTTACTCAATGAAGGTGATAATGAAGCAAAACTACAATGTCCTGAAGACCATTCTACCTCTACTCAACAGAAAGTACAAACTCAATACAACAATTGCTCAGGAAATTCAACATCAAATTTCAAAGCTTAGGAGATCAAAGGCTGAAGCTGAAACTGATTCACCCATTAAGCTATGGAAGTCTCAAGTCAAGAAGGTGGTGTTGGAGCCAAAATATGCCATGATTTTTACAAATGTGGAGGGCAACACAAAGTTATTTGATATTTGTAAATATCTGGACAAAATCACAGATGAAGAAATTCACTACCTAATGAGGCAACTTAGAGAGACTGATAGAGATGAAGCAATATTGAGTAGTTCTTTCATGAGACAACTAAAGGAAAATGCTGAGAAGAGAAAGAATAAGAGGTGATGGGATTATGAAGATCATGAAGACATTGAAGCTATTTGCAGAAATTATTCATCAACTGGTACTTCCGAAATTCAAAGTGCTATTTAAATTTCTTGATTCTATCTGAATAAAAATAATTAAGGGTTTTGTTATCATCAAGTAGATTTATGTATGTTCATGTCACAGACACAAATATGGGGAGATTATTAGGAATCTATATGTAATTTGATGATAACTTTAATCTTATAATCATAGAAATTTTTATTTATGCAACTGATCAATTGATATGGAAAATATAAATATCAATTGATCAGGAAACCATTTATCAGTTGAAATGTTTATGTGAATCAACTGATAATATGGATTATAGCATAGGTGTACTTAGTCTATTTCAATCGATAAAGTGTAATTTAATTGATATTATTCTCATCAATTGATGTTAGAGTCGATTGATATAGGTCATCAACTGATGTGTAACTTAGACTGTCAAATTGTAATCATTCGAAGACAGGAAAATTATACAAGTGAAGGATGATCAGTTGATATTGAAGCATCAATGGATAGAAGATCAATTGAAGAATCCAAGTCAAGTATTGAAGACCATCAACTGATGTGAAGACCCGTCGATTGATAACATCTATCAATCGACAAGTCATCTTTTATCAATCGATGGATATAAAGATAAATCGAAGCACAACATCAGTTGATGGATAAAATGAAGGATCAATTGATATACTTAACAGCAAATTATCAATTGATTGAGACAACACAGAAAGACTATCTGTCAGAGATCCAAATGACAAAAGCACACCTATGGAAGACAATCTATGATGACTGTGAAGACCCATCGATTGATATATCGATTGATAACATCTATCAATTGATAAGTCATCTTTTATCAATCGATGGATATAAAGATCAATCGAAGCACAATATCAGTTGATGGATAAAAAGAACGATCAATTGATATATTTAACATCAAATTATCAATTGATTGAGACAACGCAGAAAGGCTATCTATCAGAGATCTAAATGACAAAAGCACACCTATGGAAGATAGTCTATGATGAATGTGAAGACTCAAACTGAAGCTGTCTTTCAAACCCTTTTCTAAAATTGAAAAAGGTAAAAGGAAAGATAGGATAGAAACAATCCTAGAATAGGCATTGTAAAAAATACACTTGTGATATATAAACAACTGTAGCAGCATTGTTAGAAAAAGGTACGAGTTAGACAATATTTCTTGAATCAATTGTTCAGCCTTAGAGCACTTTGTAAGAACAGTTGATTTATTTTCTAACCTTGTAAAAATGAAACTAGGTTTTTATTAACCTAGGAACATTGAGCAAAAATATACACTGATGGAAAAACCAATTCATTAGTAATTTTAAAATCTCTTTGTTCAATTTCTTTTCAGTTTCATTTTATTTATACATATTCTCTCAAACACTAAAACATCAAAAACAAATATTAAAACATCAAAAAGTTTTAAAATTTGTATTCAACCCCCCTTCTACAAATATTGACATTATTTTGGGAATTAACATGGTTTGATCAATGAAGATGCGAGAAACAGAGTTCTTCCACTATTACATGCTATTTTTGTGGTTACTTCGCGGTTCTAGCTACAGATTTTGCGTACGATATCCGATTGGGGCGAATAATATCTTTTCAAAAATGGCAGAATGAAACCTATAAGTCGATTTTTCGAGCCATTCTGAACTTGTTTAGGAAGTAAAACAGACGCCTGAAGATTTTTGAAAATTTTTCAACAGATGAATTTGAAGATTATTTTTTGGGCCATAATAGTGGTTGTATTTTATTATGTTTTACATAATATTTTCTTATCTTGATTATTGCTACCATGTGTTTCATGTTTGTGTTATTATGCCATGTCATACTAACCCTTAGCATGCTAGAACAACATGTATATATGGCTATTTTATTATGCTTTAATCATGATGAGTATGCTGCTATCTTATGTGTTATATGTATTGTTATTATGATACATGTGGACTGCGAAAAAATGACATAGGATGGTGCATCTAGATAAAATCCTTATAGTCAAATACTAAGTGGGAGAGGGAATTAATTTGGTATTGAATCCCATGGTCTCCATTATTGTTTGTTTATAATTTAACACTAATGCGAATATAAATTATGTATATGACCACCCATCCTGACATGTAATTTATGGTGTCTAGAGTGTTATGGAAATTACTAGAACAAACTTCTAAAACTAATTATGAATATTATAAGGTACATATGTCACCTAACATGGCGTACTAAGTCTCAAAGAATTTAAATAATAAAAGGATACCCTTTATTTTGATAGATTTCATACCCAACTAGGAAGAGAAACTAAAATAACACATCTTTGAGTATTCTTGCGTTGGTGTTTAGAAAAGCGTGAAGCTTACCTGGCCATTTAGATTGTTGTCTAGAAAGATAGTCAACGCATTGGCAATTGCTTCTACCTGTGTGGCTAGTCAGTGTGAATACTCTTTAGATTTATAATTTTAGTAGTATCTTATTGTTAGGAGCAAGAATTTGTCATAGTCAGAAGGCACATCTGGTATTATTATTAATTTAAGATTTAATAATGGTATACCCTTAGCTATAAAAAATTGTTGGTCCCTGATATTGTAGAAGGGGGTTGAATACAATATTTATAAATTGTCGCGATATTTAGGATTTAAAAAATATTATTTTAAATAATAACGAAGTATAAATTTTAATGAAATATTGTTCAAGTAGAAGATATAATTTTAACTTGAAAAATATTACAAAATTTATCTACAGATTATAGTTTATAACTGATAAATTAATCTAGAACGAATTCAACATGAAGTGTTCGAGTTTAATCAATTATATTCATACTTACACAGAAATCTGTGAATATTACAATGCAGACAAATTTCTGAATTTGAACTGATTTTCTAACACTGAAATAGTGAAGTCCTGACCTCATATTTATAGAGGTTGAAAAAGGATTAACATGACCTTTATCAATATGACTTAATTTAATAAATTTAACACTTGTATGACTTGACAAAAAGAGTGGGTAAGACTTAAAAATTAGGTATGACTTATTCTAAGCCATATTCGAATTTTTCCTTAATTAATATAAATCAGAATGACTTATATTATAAGGAAAAATTAGGTATGACTTATTCATAAAGCAACCTCGGTATGACTTATTTAAATAGATAAATATATATATATATATCTCGGTATGACTTATTAATAAGTCATTCGGTATGACTTATTCATAAGTCTTTTGGTATGACTTATTCATAAGTCATTCGGTATGACTTATTTAAGTCATTCGAAATATATATATATATATATAAGTCATATTAATTCATTTCTTTTATAATAAATTAATTCTACTTAAATTAATTAAATAACTTATAAATTAAATTAAATTCAACTTGAATTAATTTAATTAAATAAATTAAATAATTAACTTACTTTGATTGTAGAATTAAAAATACTATATTGATCTGTTTAATCTGCAGTCATCTTTGAAATCTTCCCGTCTTTTATTTGTCTTCTGTTCTTGAAACCTCTTGAACTAAATGAAGAATAAAAATACCAATTGTTGATCCCTGATATTGTAGAAGGGGGGTTGAATACAATATCTATAAATTGTCGCGATATTTAGGATTTAAAAAATATTATTTTAAATAATAACAAAGTATAAATTTTAATGAAATACTGTTCAAGTGGAAGATATAATTTTAACTTGAAAAGTATTACAAAATCTATCTGAAGATTAGAGTTTATAACTAATAAATTAATCTAGAACGAATTCAACATGAAGTGTTCGAGTTTAATCAATTATATTCAAACTTGCACAGAAATCTGTGAATATTACAATGCAGACAAATTTCTGAATTTGAACTGATTTTCTAACACTGAAATAATGAAGCCCTGACCTCATATTTATAGAGGTTGAAAAAGGATTAGCATGACCTTTATCAATATGACTTAATTTAAGAAATTTAACACTTGTATGACTTAATAAAAAGAGCGGGTAAGACTTAAAAATTCGGTATGACTTATTCTAAGTCATATTCGAATTTTTCCTTAATTAATATAAATCAGAATGACTTATATTATAAAGAAAAATTCGGTATGACTTATTCATAAAGCAACCTCGGTATGACTTATTTAAATAGATAAATATATATATCTTGGTATTACTTATTAATAAGTCATTCGGTATGACTTATTCATAAGTCATTCGGTATGACTTATTCATAAGTCATTCGGTATGACTTATTTAAGTCATTCGAAATATATATATATAAGTCCTATTAATTCATTTCTTTTATAATAAATTAATTCTACTTAAATTAATTAAATAACTTATAAATTAAATTAAATTCAACTTGAATTAATTTAATTAGATAAATTAACTTACTTTGATTGTAGAATTAAAAATACTATATTGATCTGTTTAATCTGCAGTCAGCTTTGAAATCTTCCCGTCTTTTCTTTGTCTTCTGTTCTTGAAACCTTTTGAACTAAATGAAGAATAAATATTATTTTTAGTTGACACCCAAATGTACTTTATGGTTCATTTGTGTCATACTAATAAATATTCTCCATTTATTAATACTTTAAGTTTGAGGCCTTCTGTCATTCTTCTGCTTCACTATCTTTGTTCTTCTTCTGGAATCTTCTGTAGTAACCACTTGAAATCTTTTATATATTCTGTATTCTTTAGAAGTACTACCTCTTTATTAATTTCACTGACGCTTGAACATATTAATGAACTTCTTCCAGTGTTGAGTAGCAATCCCATAAAATACTTCTGATACTTAGATCCTTTGTGATTAGTTGATTGTCTTCGTCTTGATTCATGTTTGGTGTTTATTATTTACTTCTCTTTATTAGCTAGAGTTGAGTTGTCATCTAATTATTACAAATTGGCCTAGTCATATGCCTTTCAAAAATAATATAGACCACCCTAACGTGGCTAATTATTTAGTAGTAGGACCAAAGTAACATTTAAATAAATAATATAGACCACCCAACGTGGCGTACCGGAAACCTAAGGTGTTTAAGTGTTAGTGGTTTAATTTTTAAATAATTGTTAGAGGAACCAATTTTTATAAACACCCTCTAATTATGTGTTATATGTATGATTCTCAGAATATAATGAGCTTTAATCCACTTTTTACCAAACTTAAGGATAACAAACTTACTGGACCGAACTATATCGAATGGAAACATAATTTAAACATTGGGGTAACTGCTGAGGAGTACAAATTTTGCAATAATGAACCCAAGCCAGAGGAGTCTGCTGATAATGTTTTTGAAGTTGAGAAGGAGTATTATAAGAAGTGGATTAAGGCTAATCAGATGTCGTGATGTTACATTCTGGCAGCAATGTCAGGTGTTTTACAGCATCAGCATCAGGCTATGACCATTGTTTCATATATGCTTTTTCATCTCAAAGAACTTTTTAGAGATCAGAATAGGGTTGCAAGGCAAGTAGAAATGCAAGAGTTAATGAACACTCAGATGGCTGAAGGGACACCTATAAGGGATCATGTTCTCAGAATGATGTCACATCTGAATGAGATGGAGATCCTTGGTACTGAGGTTAATGGGGAAACCCAGATCGATATCATCCTTATGAGTTTGCCCAAATGTTTTGAGAAATTCCGCTTAAATTACACTATGAACAAGAGGATGTATAGTCTTGCGGAACTTCTGACAGAACTTCAGGAAATTGAAGGACTTTTTCAGCAGGGTGTTCAAGTCAATGTGGTTGAGAAACCTTCTTCTTCAAATCCAAAATCCAAGAAGAAGAAAAAGGATCAGGCATAGAAAGTTGTGAAAGTTGTGGGAGTTTAAGGTGGTACTGCGAAAAAGTCCAAGGGCAAGTGCTTCAGGTGCAAACAGTCGGGTTAGTGCAAACAGTCGGGTCACTAAGAAGACATACATTACTGGTATGTCTCTTTCTCTGGTTGCAGAAACATATATAGCAGCTATATCTACGAGTACATGGTGTATAGATACAAGAGCCACTAATCATATTTGTGGGGTTCCAGCAATCCAGAATGCTTAGAGATGGCAAGGTTGTGACGCACTGAGATCCGGGGTTAGAGATCTGGGACATCACGCTCTCTTTTCCAATTATGATCACTTAATACTTAAATCCCATTAATAATTCTTCACCTGCAGTGACCCCACATTTTATATATGCACACACACTGATTATAGTCTCAGAACGAAATTAATAATTAGAAATCATATGATCCATCAGAGTTAAAGTTATTACATCACCAAAAGGGAAAGTACTAAACTTATGAAATCAATACAGTTTCTACTTGAGACAATATTGTTCGCTTACCATTTGTTCTTGTTAATAAGCTTACATAAGTCATACTTATAAATAAGGCGTACCAAAAGCAGCTGCAACCCTATACTACCCTACTCCCTACCTGAGGTAGAGCTGTGAAGAGTCTACGGAAGGCACGTGCGCTACCCATGCGCTTCCTTGTAGTGAGCCTCCTACGGGGCATTCTTCTTACCTGTTGTGATATATATAGAAAGCAAGAGTGAGCAACATAGTTTAACAAGATTATATATAACTGCAATATACTCGTTCATATATTTTGAAAGATTGTAGGATTTTGCGAACATCAGGTACCTTATGAAGTTTCAAAAAAAATAAAATTTTCGTCAAAACAATTCGGACAAGTAAGATGGAATATTAAGATTTTTATTTTATTTTATGAATAAACGATTAATTGCTGTATTGTCGGATATCCCAAATGAAGTCAAGGATTAAAGGATTAATTCAGGAGCATCTAGGATTTATAATAATCCGGGGAGAATAGTGATTTTCATCCAAACTCGAAATGATCTCAAAAATCAGCGGAATATTGAGATTAATAAACGATTAGTTACTACGTCGTGGGAAATCGAAATTGATGATGAGAACTCTAGAATTAATACATAGAGTATAAAATAAAGTAAAGAATAATATTCTATGAATATTAGTTGATAAATAGTGTTTTTAATAGATATTAATTTTATTAAAATTATTAAAATTATTGGAACGAGTAATAGTTATTAAATTCGTCGTCACGGATCATTACGAAAATGAAAATCAAATTACTCTTAAATTATTATAGGGCCGATTTGTATAGTATAAAAGAAAAGAAATACAAGTGCTAGTACTTGTAATGGTGTGCCATGGAAGATTGGTGGATTAATTAAGATTAAAAACTAGTTGACCAAGTCAAATGTGATTTTAACCACATAAACACACTTCACTTTATTCACCACACATAAAAATCATCACACCAAGCACAACCCCCCTTGAAGGAAGCTCTCGGCTGCTATGTAAAGAAAGGAAGAGGAAATTTCATAGCTCATCAAAATCTTGCTAGATCATCTTGCTTAGAAGCTTAAAGCAAAGGTAGTTACTAACCCATTTCATACCTAAGGTCATCTCCATGATTTATTCATACAATCTCTTTTTTATTCATAAAACCCAAGACCATGTATAGTAACTTTTCATAAATAAAATCTTAAACTCATTATTTATGATTTCTTAATCTTTGTTAGTGTTTGTTAAGAGTTATTTAGGCTATGGGTAGTATTGTTTAAGCATGTAAAGCCATGGATGCATGTGTTTGGTTAATATTTGATAAACTCATTTCATAAGCTTGAGTTGGTTGGATGATTTGAGATTGTTGTATTATGTAGTATAATTTTGAATGAGGAGTTTTGGATTGATTGAAGTTGATTTTGGTGTTGAATAAAAATGGAAAATGATGAGTTTACAAACATTACCATGCCCATTTGTTTTCTTCCCATTCTACTGCCACTGTCCAGAAAATCTGGGAATATGCTTCCTATGCTCTGGGCAGTTGGATGAGATTACTGGATAGTAAATAGTCTCAAGATCATTTTTGCGCTAATTTTGCGTCATTCAGAGATATGATTCAAAAGTTATGGACGATTTAGTGATCGTCGCGCAGAAAATGAAAATTCTATTTTTCGTCCAACTTTGAGGTTATGATTGGACTAGCTAGGGAGCTTAATAAAATCAAAAACTTTTATTTAAAATACGAAAGTCATCTGGAATAATTTAGAAAAAGGATTCGGATTAAAAAGAGTAAAATCTGATTTATTAAAATTGTTGGAGTCAAGAAGGTGCAACTAAGAAATCTAAGGAACAAGCTTGTCATAAGCCTAAGTTTGAGGCAGTTTCTGACATAGCTAGATTTTCTGGATGGATTTGAAACTTTTATGGAAGAGTATTGGTAGTACGAAGATGATCTCAAAAAAGAATTCATGTCAAAATGACAAATTTCCAATTTATTAAAAATACTAGAATATAAGATGTTAAGTAAAATGAACATAAGAAAAAAATTAAACAATCGTTTTGGGAGTTGATTTCGAGCAAAATAGAGAACTTAATTGAAAATCATTGACAAGATAGTTTTACGAATAGCTAAAGTAGGCCTAAGGATGTGAAATGTCGGACAAAATAAGAGCTAATAAAACTACCTAGTACAAGTTGTAATGATCATAATTGGACTCTATATATGTCTGGAGATTAGTATTGAGGTCCTAGCATAACAATCTCATAATTAGTTAAATAATTCGATTTTGTTCATTAGTAGTAATGAAGCACTTTTGTTTATTTAACTAATCGAGATTTTTGTATCATATTAATAATAGAACTTCTGGATTATGAGGGAAACTTTGGAAATGCATCATGGATACCAGACAAGATTCCTAACTCTATTCTTTGAATTCTATTACAAAATATTTTGATTCCTGTATATGGAAGTTACTGAACCTTACTCTATTATTTCAGAATATGTAAAATGCATAACTACCTATCTACCATATTAATCCTTGTTGCTTACTTGTTCCATATAATCTTGTTCTTGTTATATAATTGTTATACCTCTATGTTCTTACCATGATTCTTGATCGTTTGTTGTTAATTGTGACCAACTTCTGTAATGATAAATTTCTGGACAACATGTTTTGCGTCTCTCTTAAGCACCATATTTTTGCGTCTCTTGATAGTAACTTTCAGCATCACTTGACAGTAAGTTTTTGCGTCTCTTAACAGTAAGTTTCTGCGTCTCTTGACAGTAACTTTCAGTGTCTCTTGACATTAACCTTCAGCGTCCCTTGACGGCATGTTTGGCGTCTCTAGACATCATGTTTTCACTTAAAAGCATGTTTATCTTTAATAGTTTATTTCTCATGGACAGTATGTCGTCCTTAACGAGATTATTTTAATTGATGAGATATAGGGATTATTTATTTTTGATTAATATCCCTTAAATATTTCGAATAATATTTAGTGTTGATTAAATATTATTTAAAATATATATATAGTATTTAAATATTGATTAAATATTTGATTTTTTTTAATTATTTAAATATTATTTAATATCGATTAAATATTATTTAAATATCTTGGGTTTTTTGAATTATTTAAATATTATTTAATCTTGATTAAATATTATTTAAATATTTTGGCTCTAATAAAATTAATTAAATGTTTTAATCATATATTCTTATATATTCTTTAATAATATTTAAGGATTATTTAAGGCTTATTAATTAGTAATTAAATATTATTTGATCTTTAAAAATATTCTGCAGTTATCGAGAATTCTTCGAATATTATTTTCAATTAAATAATAATTACTGAGCTATGACTCAAATATTTCGTAAATATTTTTGAATCAATAACTCCACATTAGGGAACGAACATTCAACTTTGACGTTCTCCCCATATATATACCTACACTTGTATGGACTATTGTTCCACTCGATCGAATACTCTCCACTAAAGATATTTTAATTCCTTATAGCGACTCCCCGGTCGTGTTCTTGAGTCTTCTTGATTCAATTATCTTTATCTTATTAATTAGTTGACGGAGAGTCAATCCACATACTCCGAGATTACTTCCACCTCATTTCGAAAGCAAATCTATTATCTGATGTTGAAATCCTAGAAAGAATTGTTGTTATTCTGGAATGTTGGGTTAAATTTCCCTTCTAGACTTATTGATTTCATATATTCAAAGGGGATTGGAGATATAAGTGTAAGAGGCTTGTGTGTGGCACAGTCCATCATAGCGTAAGAGGTCGAGTGACGCACGGTCAGACATTTAAAGGCCCATGTGTTGTCTGGGGTGATGACCAGTTGAGGATCATCCTTCTACTAGTAGAGAAAGTTACGTATTTTGTATTGTACAATATGACTGATCATCGTGTACAATCGAGCATGGTGAATGCTCTAGAATAGTCTCATATCTTCCAATTGGAATTTGACATTAACATTGTAATAAAAGCCTAGGTGCTAAGTTACCGATAGTGTTAATGAAAACTGTTGAACTTTCACTATTCCTACACTATAATGAAAGCCAATGTGCTAAGTTACCGATAGTGTTAATGAAAACTGTTGAACTTTCATTATTCCTACACTATAATGAAAGCCAATGTGCTAAGTTACCGATAGTGTTAATGGGAACTGTTGAACTTTTATTTATTCTTTTCGCAGTATCTTGAATTGTTGTCTTAGTGATTCTTAAATGAATAGAACACTATAGCTGATGCCATCGTGCTAAGTTACCGATAGTGTTATTCCAAAATTGTGAACTTAAATTGTTTGTACTGCAATAACTCAAATTACATACATATTGTGAGTACCTTCTTGCATCGTAAACTCTGATTCATTTATTATCGAAACATACCTTGCTAAACTCTGAATCATTTATTCATTTATGTATTGATGTTGTTGGACATCGGGTTGGTATAAATACTGGTTACTACCTTTTTCTTGGTGCAAAGTACATAAATATTCTAATATATATCTTGCTGAGCATTCTTTGGCTCATTCTTACTTGTTGTAACTTTAAATTTTCCAGCAAGACTTGTCCATGGTATGCAAAGGAAAGAAGATGTGGCGCCCCCAGATCCGGGGTCGGAGACCTGGGCCGCCACGGTTCTCATCCTTCCTGTTATTAACACAATTATCCTAATCTTTGATGCTAGTACTTCATCTGCAGTGACCCCACAGTTCATATACACACATACACTACTGATTATAGACTCAGAACGAATACATATCTAATACATAAGTCCATCAGAGTAAATATTACAATCCCAAAGTAGTTTCTTGTCTTATGAAAACAATACGGTTTCTACTTGAAACAGTACTGAATGCTACCGCATGTTCTTGTTTATTAACTTACATAGATCATATGTATAGATAAGGCGTACTATCAACAACTGTACTCATATCCTACTTCTACTTCGACTCCCTACCTGGGGTAGGTTGGCGAAGAATCTACGGAATGCGCGGGCGTTTCCCACGCGCTTCCTGGCTGTGCGGCGCATTCGCGGCATCCTGCTGTCCTGTTGTGTGAGCAATAATTAATATACTTCTGAAAACATGCTGTAATCTGAAAACATGCTGTAATCTATAAGCTTTCTTTCTTTATCAATATTTTTTGAAAACATGCTGTAAGTTATTTGTAATAGCATTATGAACAAATAACTGAAGTTTAAAATAACTTTCGTCAAAACATGATAAGTAAACTGAATCTTTCAGAATGTTTCACTGCTAATCAACACCATCGGTAACTCAGCTCCTAGGCTTTTGTTACGGTGCGTAGCACAATTCCAATTGGAAGAAGGGACTGTAATTGGAGCATCAACACGCCCGCTACCACACATCCACGATGATCAGTCGTAGCACGTGACAGCCTTCATCAGCAACCTATGGAAGCCTTCCGTTTCTCTACATGTAGAAAGGGGAGCCCCGGTACTCGCTACCGTTAATGGGTAATCACCCTTGACCGCATACGGGTCAAAATGTTGGACCGTGCGTCACTCGGCCTCTTACGCTAACTCCAAGTCCACTGAATCAATCTATAAGTCTAGAACTGGAACATTGATCCAAGCTCCCCAAGTATGTAATACTTGTTAATAGATTTGTCTATCTAACCTGGAACTGGAAGTAATCCTAGTTCCCCAAGTATCTCGTACTTGTTGATAGACCCTCATAGTTATGAGCATATACTGTCAGATTAGGTGATGTCGCTGCCTTACCACACAGGCAAGTTGACCTTCATCATATAATCTCCTTTCTCAAGGACTGAATTCATTTTAAAAACCATGACTCAGGATTTTGTCGGAAACCTTTCTGCTTTTGATAAGTTGAAAAGCTCTTGCTACTGTGGAAACTAATTCCAAAACTTGACTGCTTTCGAGAAGTAAATAGGTATTCACTTCCTAGACCGAGTTCCCTATTTTTGATAAGTCTGAACTTATTTTATTCTTATTAAAAGAATAAAATAAAATAATTAAATTAAAATATTAGGGAGCTCTCACTATCTTTAAACCATTTTCTGAAGGTCGGAAAGTATTTAAAATAATTATCGAAAGCTTCGAATAATTATTAAAGACCTAGAATAATTTCTAAATGAATTTTAAATAATTAATAAATATTTAAATAATATTTATTAATTATAATTAATTAATAATCCTCAATAAATGAATATTTAAAATAATATTCATTAATTAAATAAATATTAAAATAATATTTATTATCTCCTACTTAAATGAATATTCAAAATAATATTCATTAATTAAATAAATATTAAAATAATATTTATTATCTCCTTCAAATGAATATTCAAATAATATTCATTAATTAAATAAATATTAAAATAATATTTATTATCCTCATTTAATTCTTTTATCAAAAGAATATCGAAATATAAATATCAAAATATTTATATCGTCATTTCAAAATAATCTGTCTTCGGCTTCTTCCGGATTACGACAATACTTAATATAACCTTCCGACTCCCGGTCTACGTTCGAAAATACATACTTGCTCTACGCTTAGAGCCTTTACTTTTACCGGCTTATATCTATAATACTTTATAGCATATAACCGTAACATTTACGAAATTTGTAACAATACATAAAAACAGTTCGTACTTTTCAATATACAGTTATATCACAACAACAACAGTCTTTCGAAAAAACATTAGTACATTAGATACGAGTTTTGAAAACTTGCCTGTGGTCCTGGGGTTCGTCGAGGTGCGGGGCTTTGACGGACGATCTATATAAATCAAATAGAACGTTTCGTTAGTTATTGGTTATCTTAACCACTAATGTTACGCACGCACGAACCATAAGCTTGGCATAAGTTAGACCTCTCATTCTAGAGTTACTTAACCTTGAGGACATATGTTGATTACTTAAGTCAATTCATGGGTCAATGACACTTTCATACTTGCCACTTTGCATAGACACTTAAGTTTCTTTTATTCATTCTTTTTCCTTTAAGGTTTGTCAAAGAATCTGTCCGGCTTCAACAATTTTATAAAATCAAAATTTTCTCTTCTGGTCATGAAATTTTGCAGAGGTCTTGAACACTGTCCCAAATATGGTCCCTTAAAATTTCATGATTTTTTATGATATTTAAGTGGTCCATTTATATTTTACAAAAAGGCTTCCCGAAACAGTTTGGTTGGTTTAATTGCCTTCACTAAATTTGACTTATCTCCTAAACCGTATATCAAAACGATATATGAGACAATACCTAACCAACTATGGTCAGAGGCCTTAGGGGCCAGGAGATTGACATTACAATTTTCACAGTTTAAAAGAGTGCTTATGAAAATTGGGCATTACGACGGCTATAAACGTAACGTTTTCCGGATTCAACCAACGTGAATCCATTCCAACCAACACTTATCCTCACTCCTCTCATCATGGTTACAACAATAAGCTACTCATTTCACCATTACACTACTATCATCATTTCAAGAACTCAACCAAAAGCTTAACATCAACATATCTTTACCATACTAGCTCATGACTTCACTTACTAACACTTTCATGGCGTATTACTCACATAAAACACAAGGGTTAGAGGTTGTCCATACCTTCACAAAGCTCAAACAACAACTAGATAGTGCTTGGAGTCCTTAGAGAAGCTTGATCTACCTTTGTTCTTAACTAAACATCAAGAAAACAAGCTTTAAAATTTCTAGAGTTTACTATTCATACTATTCATTGTCATCTTTGATGAATTATTTGAAAATGCTAGACATGGAGAATGGACTTGAGATTTTTACCATACCTTATCTATGAAATATAGAAGCTTGGGAATTAATTTGAGGATTTATGAAGCAAGGAAGCTTGGACTTAGATTTTTTCTTTCTTCCTCTTTCTTGAAATAGCCGAATGGAACAATGGTGGGGGAGAAGAAAATTTTCTGCTTGCTACTTGCTTTTGCTGATTTGTGTTTGTTTTAGTGGGAATAAAATCTAAGAAAAGGTTTAATCATGGTTTTGTTGAATTTGTGTCAAGTGATAAGGTTGTTTTATGGATTTTTTCCCTAAATTAGGGAACCATGTTTCCTAATCCTAGTTTCTGATTTGGTTAACTTGCTAGTTTAGTTACTTGACTAGTTACTTGACTTACTTTGGTTACTTGATTCCACCCATACAAGTACTTGCTTGCATGGCTTGCATGGCTCCCCTTGTGGTGCATTTCACTTATCATTCTTTACTTACTCTTAATCCTTCATAAACATAATTAGTGATAACACCTCTTATTTCTATCTTTGTAATGTGAACATTTACTTGTCACAATACCTTAATGTGTCTAGGATATAATTTCTTTGAATTATAATCCCTTAGGTCGAAACCTACTCCTCTATTCCTCAGTATCTCGTAAATTACGAAACAATTAGTAAACGACAAAATCCTCGGATTCTAACGACGTTTACATACACTTATTTACTTAGTATTATCGTAATAAAATCTCAGATTTATAATCCTACACCTTATATATAGTGTGGGCTATCATGGTTTTCGTAAAACTTCCAAGTTACTATTCATTCATAATTAAGAGTTTACAAAAATTCGGGTTCTTACAGAAGAGGCTCGAGCTTGAGTTAGTCAGGTTCAAGGCTTCTACAAGTGGTGTAAGCTAGATAGGATTTCAGTTTAGAATCCTAAGATTTATTGTAAAATATATATATGTAATAATAAATCGGCTTATTTACAATTTAAACCATGCGTTATTAACAATATACAATCTAAACCCTCTTTTAATATATTTAGTAAATTTAACCCTATGTTTTTGAACTATGTACAATTGAAACCTTATAAAATAAATAGTAAATTTAACCCTACGTTTTAAAATATTTAGTAAATTTAACCTTGACTTTTTAATTTCAGAATAAAATAAAGTTTATATCGAAAAAGTATTTTCGAGAATATATTCACCGAAGAGTATTTTTGAAAATAAATTAAATTCGGTGATGAACATTCATGAATATATTAAGCGGGAAGTGTGATGGCAAGATGGAATAATATAAACACATATTAAAATTTTATTGAACATATATAATATATTATACATATAGATATATTAATATAGAAAAGAGCATCTAAATATCCATTTTATAGTAAAAAACCCTAATAATTGCAAATATCTATTATGCTTATATAATATCTATACAAAAAAAATTGACAATAGTGCATTTGACGAATATTTATTCAAAATTTTGTCGTAAGATTTATTTTATTCCGAAATTAAAAAGTCAAGGTTAAATTTACTAAATGTTTTAAAACTTAGGGTTAAATTTACTATTTATTTTAAAAAAGGTTTCAATTGTACATAGTTCAAAAACATAGGGTTAAATTTACTAAATATATTAAAAGAGGGTTTAGATTGTATATTGTTAATAACACAGGGTTTAAATTACATTTAAGTCTAATAAATCTTGAAACAATGTTTACTTCTAATGTAACATCATGTAGAAGTTATATTAGTATTATGAGATCCTGAGTTTACATTTGGTTTACAATAACTGTCATTATTTTAAGTTCATTTCCTGACTCTATGACTTGAGTTATGTATTTGGATTGGGGTCACTGAAATTATGTTTAGTTATTATAATTGTTAAGTAGGTGAGTATTATTATTGTGGAATTGGACCGTGATGGCTTGGATCCCTGACCCTGGATCTGAGGGCGTCACAACACCCTCGATAAATCAGCTTATAGGCTTTCATTACGATGTTGCAGCACAATTCCAATTGGAAGATGAGACTATATATGGAGCCTTTCATACGTTGCTACCGTATATACACGATGATCAGTCACAACCTACAACAGCTCTTGTTGTTTCTCTACATCTAGAAGGGGGAGCCAATGGAAATACTACCGCCCTTGGAAATCACCCTAGACCTCATATGGGCCAAAGTACTAGACTGTACATCACTCGGCCTCTTACGTTGTATCTCCTAGTCCACTGGAAAAATTTATAAACATGGAATCAGAACTTAATCTTAATTCCCCAAGTATATCATACTTTTTAATAGATTCATATATCTAACCTGGAACCGGAATTTAATCCTAGGTCCCAAAATATATTATACTTGTTAATAGATTCACATATCTTTAAGCGGTTACTTCAGGAATATTTGGGGAAGTACGAATATCACAATGTATGTCTTGACCTCCGTCAACTGATCTCATATATCGAAGAATAAAAATCATTTAAAAATCACGACATGGGAGTTAGTCGGAAAATCTCTTTGATTTTGTTAAATTGAAAATCCTAACTAAAGTAGGGCAGTGATCCCAAAACATAATCGTATTCGAGGAAAGTAAATCATTTATTTATATACTAGACTGGATTCCCAATTTTTGATAAGTCAGAGGGTATTTTATTCTTATTTAAAGAAGTAATAAAATATAAAATAAATATCTAGGAACCCCCCACTATATTTAAATAAATTTTCTGAAGGTTAAAAATATTTTTAAATGATTATCAAAGACCTTAAATAAATTTTAGTCAATTTAAAATATTTAATAAACATTTAAATAATATTTAATAAATAATAAACAATTAATAAACCCTTTTTAAATGAATATTAAAAATAATATTCATTAATTAAATAAATATTCAAATAATATTTATTAACAATATTTAAAAAATTTATCAATAAAAATATCCAAAATATAAATATTGGAATATTTTTAATTACTATTTAAAAATCATCTTTCTCCTACAATTCCCGGTCTACGTTCGATTATATAAACACTGGCATATACCTATAATATCTTATATCATATAAACCAAAACTTGTAACGAAAGATTAAACAGTATTTTAAAATCAATTTATAATTTCAATAAGTAGTTATATCACAACATCAACAGTTTTCAACAAAACAGTGGTACAAAAAGTACATGTTTCGAAAACTTGTCAAGTGTCCTTTGGGTATTAGGGTTTCATGAGTTGGTCGGGCGATCTATAAAACAAAATAGAATGTAACATTAGCTACCGAGTAACTTAATCATATTGATACGTACGCACGAACCGAATATCCGACACGATTAGACATCTTATTCTAGATCCGTTTAATCTTAAGGATACATGTTAATCATTTAAGTTAAACACTTGGTTTATGACACATTCTCAATTCCACTTTACTTAATCATTTCTTAAATCCATTTTTCAAGTAGACCACTTAAAGAGTTTCTGTTAGGTCCAAAGTGTTGTAGAGGGGGGGGGGGTGAATACAACTGTTTAAAATTAATGAGAGAATAAACAATATGCAGGTAATAAATGATGACACAGAATTTCAAGAATATATCATTATATTCATTGATGGATTTGCTACAACATTCATAAAAGCATCATGATCAGTTGAACAATAAATACAGCAATTAAAGCTAGATTCAACTGATCCTCTCTCTCACTTTTTGTTTTACAATAAATGCTCTCTCTTTAAAAATTATCGTTGAATAATAGAGATGATGAAAAGTCTTCTTTCTAATAAAAACAAAGTGCTGCTTTTATAATGTCATGTAGTCTTGATCTTGTCCTTTTTGTGTACGTGGCCCAATCAGGACTTTGACAATAAAAAGTACTTTCCCAACAACTCTGGATCAACCGTTCACAATAAGCCACTTGTCCCTTGAACATTAAATGTTACATATCTACCCGCATCTCGATCTTCGCCTGGACCCATCTCGATCTCGATCTGTGAAAATCTCGATCTCGATCTGGGAGAATCTCGATCTTGATCTATGAAGATCTCGATCTCGATCTGGGAGAATCTCGATCTACCGTGGATCGAGATTTGCCTTTGCAATGTTTTACTTCAATTATAAATCTCGACCCGCATCTCGATCTGCTGTGGATCGACATTTGCCTTTGCAAATATGCACTCATCCAATGTTAACCTTCTTTAGTGACTAATTGAGGATTAACCTTTATGAGCAAGTTTCCCTAGTTTCTTCAATTTCTTTTCCTCACTCAATTCAAATGAGATCTTCTATTACTGACATGAACTTGCCTCCAATGTCCTGACACTTGATGCAATGGTCTGGTTCATAAGTGACTAGTCTTGTAGGGGTTCTTGCTTCTGAATGTCAGTTCTCATTTGTTGATTAACCTTTACATTATCCAGATGTTGATATACAGTACATGAAATCACTTTGGTCTTCTTGATACTTCTTTGACATTAATTTGATTCTCCATTAGATAAGTTAGGGCATGAGCAATACTCAGATTGAACTTCTTCTCACTTATGCATCCTTGATTAACCAAATTAGTTACTTGTAGTTACCAAGTATCATTACCATTTCTTCAGTTGATTGATTCCATGTGCTTCTTCAGTTTCTCTTGTTTTGCTGTTGTTTTATCTTTTACTTAGTTGAGTTACATAGTAATTAAGTGTTACAAGTTAGTACACCTATGCCTTTCAATCTCCCCCTATTTGATTGTCTAACAATGACAACCAAATTCACAATGAGGATAACTCAACTAACCAGGGACTGAAAAAGATAAAATAACATTCATAAAAGATCATGTCAACTTGCATAATGCTTGGCTTGATTAATTACCTTCATGTCTATTACTGATACTTCAAGTGCCAAAATTGGACACCTTTTGGCTCTATTAAATGGCTTCATGCTCTTCTAGAGATTTTCTCTAAGTACTTTAAGAGCACGGTCCACTCAATCTTCAATTATCCTTCTGAAGTCCTTTTAGCAGTATTACCACCGCCGAACTTCGCGAAATAATTGACGCTTAATATAAACCAGTTTCAAGACACTTAGCTAACTAACTTCTACCTTACACTACACAAGAAAATAGATAATATATATTTACAATGCAGGAAAACAAGAAAACTAATTACAACGCAAAGAAACATTACAAGCATAATACATTAAAACTTTGATTTCTTGCGCTCCTCTTCCTCACGAGCTTTCTTCTTGGCTGCTTTTTCTTTCTTCATGAATTCAGGGTTGCAGACTTCATCCATTCTTTTCTTGAGAAGATTAAGTCCTTCTGCTTCCACATGATTTCTGATCTTGTAATCTCGAAACAACCTCAACCACCTTTCAACCATGCTGCGAGTGGTAAGCTTCGTGGGAATGTCTTCAAACCTCAGCTTCGTGACTTTGTCAGGGTACCCCTTTTCCCCTTTCTTCCTTATAACCAGCTGCTTAGGGTATCCAATGACAATAGCGGTGGTGCATTGCTGTAGCCTCTGAATATCAAGCTGTTGTCTTCTCTTACAGAAGTTATCAAACGTGACCCTTAGATAATCCTGATCAAACTCGTCAACATCATCCATCTCATCAATCAATTCCCTTATAATACACAGTGTTTCATGACTGTGTTCTGCAAAGATGTCGTACTTGATTTCAATGACGGTTTCCACCTGATGCTTGTCTGTATAGATCAGTAGATCATTCTCATTCTCAGCTTTGCTTTTGACAAACTTGACATTTGTACCAGCCACTGCACCAGCTTCTTCCCTTATTTCCCCTTCTTCTGGAATGTCTATTCCTGGATCTCCGTATCTCTGCACATGCTCCCTTATTGCCTCGTCTTGCTGCTCGAATGCATAGTCTTCAGGTTCCTTCTTAACCACTGGTAGTGTAGCTTCAGGCAACTTGTATCTAGCATCTTGCCTTCTTATCAGCTTCTCCAAGTCCTTAGCCACCAGCTTCTTTTCCTTTGTTAGAAAACCCTTAGAGAGGACTAGCTTTGCAACTGCCTTCAGCACATTTCCGCTCGGAGTTAGTTTCGAGTCATGCAGATTTACGATCCTCAAGACCTTGTCATGGACATATCTGATCTGGTAGGGATTTAGAATAATGTCAACCCCTCTGTCTTCAGCCATCTTCAACAATTTCTCCTTAAACAGCACTCCAGTCTTGACAGAGGTGTCTACCTTGTGAGCGAATTCTACCAGTTCACTTGCACCCCTTTCATGGAAGAAAGCTTCATCGACCATACACGGCCCGATTTTTGTTATGGGTGTCCAAGTGATCATCAGATTCCATGCCTTCTCCTTGAATATGACTTGCACGGAGGTGCATCCCTGTCTTATACAATTTAGATAATTCAGCAGCCCAGGGTTTAGATTTTCTAGCTTATGAAGAAGAAAGCTCAATCTTTCTGAGTCATGAGCATAGGCTCTTGGTCCAGCTAAGGCTTCTCTAGCCTTGTCCCACTCGGGACCTTCCCTCCTTATGTCAGCCTGGACCTTAGGATCTTTGATCTTTTTCATTTCAAACTCATGCTGAGTTTTCTGAGCCGCTCTCTTCTCCTTTGCCATTAGTTCTTTTTCAACTATCCCTTGTAGCACTTCTTCATTTACTCTTTCTCTGGCTTCCCTGAAAATCTCTCCTTGCATCTCCGCTTCATCAACTTCTTCTTCTGGGACATGCTCGTCAGCAACCGAGTGGTCTCCTGCATCACCTGCAACTCCTGCGCCAGATCCGCCAGGATTTAGACCTCTTTCTTGTTCCCACTCTCTTGCCCGTTGCTCGAGTCTCGACCTCCTTGCCACTAAGGCTTCTACATCCATCTCATCCTCATCAGAATCTTCAATAAAGTCTCCCATAAATGCATCGACGAGAGGTGTTTCTTTCTCAGCTTCTTCTTCAACTACCATCTTCTGCTTGCCTTTGTCCTTAAGAGCCGGTTGAGCCTCCTCCACCTTTTCACCAGATTTGTTTGAGGACTCGATCACCGGCGATCACCGGACCCTTACTAGTCAGCTTTTTCAGACCCTGATCCTCCTTCTCCCCCTTAGGTGTGTTATCCTCAACAGGAACAACATCATCATTATTATCGTCACCACCACCACCGGTTGAAGGACCAGGTCCAGCCCTGTTACATCCAAAGACAGCATCAAGTAGTTCATTCAGCTTCGTCCAAACCTGAGACATGCCATAAGTGACATCATCTACTGACCTCTCAACCTCCACCTGTGCCAATCCAAGATTGTTTATCTTGTCAATCATTTGATTTTGGACGGCAATCAGGTTCTCCATGAACTGAGCTCCAACCTCCAATCTTCCAGAGTGAGAAGAGACAGCAGCAGTAACACCAGCAACTCCAGCCTCCAAAGCCTCCACTTTCTTCACTAGATCCTGCAATTTGGGGGACGGTGTTTGGCTTGGGTTAAACTGTTTACTCTCGCTGGGTTCTGTTTCACTCAAGATCCCTAAAAAGAAGGGATCTACTCTCCCTGTCTCTCCCTCGTGTTTAGAGCCTAACAGTACTAGAGCCTCATCCACTAATCGCTGGGGACTAGCGGTGAGTTGGTCGGCGATATCGGTCAGTGAGACTGAGCCTTTAAGCGCTGTGTCTACGATAGGAGATGGCGTTATGACCGTGTCATCCCCTTGTCCACCAAGAACCTTTTCTGGTTCGCTGGGCTGTTCTGGAGGCGTAGACCCACCAGTCACCAGATGTCGTTGCTCTGCGAGCAACTTGTTTTCTGATTTAGATGAGGAAGCGTCATCCGTACTGGATTCGACAGACTCTTCCTCATTAAAACTTCCTGAGATACTAGTATCAGAAGTGCTAGTCTCAGTTTGCCATTCCCCTTCCGAGAAATTGCTCAAAGAGCCCTGAGCGGACAACTCAGGGGAGGTAGGGCCAGCTCCTATTGGCTGTTGAGCTGGACCCCCTCCTTGACTCTCACCAACATGCCTAGGCGAGTGCGAATGTGTTGAAATGTTTTGGAGAGGAGAGCCACCAGCGTGAGGTGTGGTGGCTGTGAGAGGTGAACTAGCCTTAACAGGTTGTGCAGTTGCCACTGGGTTTGAATCCACCTTTTGCTTCTTTGGAGGTGGCAGAGCTGCTGAAGTGACTACTCTCACAACTCCTACACTCCCTCCACTCGAATCACTCGACTCAGATAAGCTTGCCTTCCTTTTATCACCAGTTTTAGGGCTGGCTGAACGTTTATAAACAGAAGGGCTTGCAGCTTGGGATAGAGCCTGGGGGTTTTCAGGCCCACGGTTATAGAAAACAGGTTGAATTGATGATTGATCAAGATCAGCAAGAATAGGTACCTGACTCAGAAGATCGTCATCCTTATCAGCTCCAGCTTCTGCAACATTTGCCTCGGCCATGTCAACATCCATACCTTCTTCTTCCAAATTTCTAGGCACTTGATCTCCACCTTCAGCTTCGTTACCGCTACTCTCAGCTTCTACTGCAGTAAACTGAGAAGCATGCCTCCTAGCATACTCATCTTGCAGATTCTGGAAATACGGAGTCAGGCGCAACTCAAAAAGTCTTGACTTTTGCTGGGTTTCCATGGTGGAGATACTCTTTAGAGTCATATCAAAACATGCCATCCTTTCAGAGCCTTGAAATACTCTTCTGTGTTCCTCTGAAAGGACGTCATCCAGAACCATCTGAAGAAATCTTGGCATCCAGCATTTGACTGGACCATCTTCCGGATTCCTAGATGCATTCTTTTCCAATGCCCATCTCTCAAGCAACTGAATCAACAGATGTTTGCCCACATTCACCTTCCTGTTGTTTACCACTCCATATAGTATTACCCGGCAGCTGCTGTTCATTGGCCTGTAGTCTTTGTCCTTTGGGAACATGCAGCGTTGAATTGCTTGAACTACATAATCCCACTCAGCTGGTAGCATACCGGTGTTAACCTTTGTTACCTTGATAGGACCCGTGGGAGGGCGACAACCTATCTCCGTGAATAATTGCAACATATCCTCCATAGTGGGTTCCGGAGCATAATCTTCTGTAGAAAGCCCGAGTAACTCATTGAACTTCCGCAGACTGACTTCATATTTGACACCACCAATAGTAAAGGATAGGCCTGTTGGATTTGCTTTTCCACCCTGAATCTCTAGTGTAGAGTAAGCAGCTTGAAGGGCTTCGACATTCAGGATGGGAGAGGCAGTTAAAGCATGACTTATGATTGATGTGTTGTTGAGGGATTCAATCCAGAACTGGTAGTGAATAAATCTACCAGTTGCTCGATCAGCAGAGAGATTAACAAAGTTGGTCTTGGGAATTGTGAAATTTGGGTTTGCAATTTTAAATTTGTGTTTTAGAAAAGAAATGTTCTGAAATGGTTTTGCAATGGAAATTTTAGAAAACAAGTTCTAAATTTAAACACAAAAAAACGTACACGAACCCCACTAATTACCCCACGTAATTAGTGACACAAATTAAAACAAATTAACTGCCCACTATTGACCACTTAATTCCCCACTAATGATTGACAGTTGAGTTTTCGAAAATTAAAGTGAACAGCTGTTACAAAAAAAACACAAACACGGCGGTAAAGTTGCACTTTAAGGATTAAACAATAGTACCCACAACTATTTCGCTCAAGAACACAAAAGAACTTAAGAATAAGAAAGCACGAAACAGAAAACAAACTCACTCGAATGAAAAGAAAACTAAAGAACTATTTGCAAGAACAGTAATGACGTTAAAAACAACACAAGAAGTTCAACAGTTTTAAACAAAATTTTAGCAGAGTTTCGTTTTAGTTATTGATACTTTTAAGTAACAGTTAGTGATTTTTGTTTAAGAAAATCACAAGAAAACTTGATGTAATGGCAGGGAAAAGAACTCTGGTAATGTATGTATACGCGTGTGTATATGAAGAGCTTAAGCTTTTGAAAGAGAGAAAGAAAGTTAATGTAAATAATGAACAGTCTTTTTAATGCTATAATATATACTTGCACGCCTAAAAAGAAGTAACTGAAAAGACAAGTCACATCTCGATCTCGAGATCCGCATCTCGATCCTCATCTAGATGTCGATCTTGATGTCGATCTCGATCCGCATCTCGATCTACATCTCGATGTCGATCTCGATGTGGATAGATCGAGATGTACCTTGATAGTTTTTAAACCAATTTTCACAAGTCGTTCTCGATCGAGATGTGAATTAAACATTTATATGTAAAATTCACAAAATTTAACCACAAATTTTCACACCATTTAAGAAACTTACAATTTTGAAACGACAGGGAATTTAGCAAATAAATCATGCATTACAAAATTAAGTATAGCATTAAATCCTATCACATTATTAGACATTAATCATTTAGATACACAGATCAACACAAGATTAATTTCATGAAACTTTCTAACTTCCCTTTATGAGATGTAATACATACATTTATGAAGTTAAGTACACATTATTAATTATGAATATTCATGAACAACAATAATATGTACACAAACTGAATTATAACAGATAGGTAGCAAAACTAAAAAGTGTTAAGCATCCCTAATTCACCAACCAATCTAGAAAATGTTGATTCGTCTAGAGGTTTAGTGAATATATCTGCTATTTGACGTTCAGTAGACACAAAATGCAACTCTACAGTTCCATTTTCTACATGTTCTCTAATAAAATGATACCTGATGTCAATGTGCTTGGTCCTGGAGTGATCCACAGGATTGTTGGTCATTGCAATAGCACTTGTGTTATCACACATGATAGGAATCTTAGATACTTTCACACCGTAGTCCTTGAGTTGGTTCTTCATCCACAGTATCTGGGCCACACAGCTTCCAGCAGCAATATATTCTGCTTCAGCTGTCGAGGTAGATACTGTGTGTTGTTTCTTGCTTTGCCAAGACACCAACCTTCTTCCAAGGAACTGACAGCTTCCTGAAGTGCTCTTCCTATCTATTCTACAACCTGCGTAATCTGAATCCGAATAGCCAACAAGATTAAACCCTGTATCTCTTGGGTACCAAATCCCGAGATTTGATGTTCCCTTGAGATACCTAAAAATACGCTTTAAGGCTATGAGATGTGACTCTCTAGGATCCGCTTGGAACCTTGCACATAGGCACGTAGAGAACATAATATCAGGTCTGCTAGCAGTTAAATACAAAAGTGAGCCGATCATACCTCGATAGCTTGAGATGTCTACAGGTTTACCCGCTTTGTCCTCGTCAAGTTTCGTGGCTGTTGCCATAGGAGTCTTAGCTTGTGATACATCTTGGAGACTATACTTCTTCAATAGATCATGAATGTACTTGGTCTGGCAGATAAATATCCCGTCCTTCTTCTGACTAACTTGAATGCCTAGAAAGAACGTCAGCTCTCCCATCATGCTCATCTCATACCTTGATTGCATTAACTTAGCGAATTTAGCACACAGCTTCTCATTTGCAGACCCAAAGATAATGTCATCCACATATACCTGCACCATTATTAGATCATCTTTGCATTTCTTGTAGAAAAGGGTCTTGTCGATTACTCCTCTGGTGAAACCACTTTCTAGTAAGAAGTCTGACAGAGTTTCATACCACTTCCGCGGAGACTGCTTAAGGCCATATACTGATTTGAAGAGTCGATAAACATAATCACAATATTTGCTGTCGATAAACCCGGGAGGTTTCTCGACATACACCTCTTCATCCAGTTTGTTTCTGAATACCCATTTTGTCCCAACAACAGATCTATTCTTTGGTCTGGGTACCAGCTTCCATACCTTCTGCCTTTCAAACTGATTGAGTTCCTCTTGCATAGCAATCACCCAATCAGCGTCATCTAGAGCTTCTTCCGCCACTTTAGGTTCCATCTGGGAAAGGAACACTGAGTATAGACATTCATTCTCAGTGGCAATTTCAGCTCTAGCTTTTCCTCTAGTAGTCACTCCGGCTCCTGGATCACCAATAATTAGCTCAAACGGATGGTCCTTGTTCCAAGTGCGATCCCTAGCAAATGTTCTTGATGATTCAGCTTGATCTTGTAAGTGAAGGTGACTTAGTCTAGAAGCACTTTCACTAGCTTCCCTTGTGCTAGTACTGGCTCCCCCTGAGTGAGCTGCTCCCCCTGAGTGCATACTGACTCCCCCTGAGTTAGTACCAGGTCTGACGGAAGGTGATCCCTCAGCCCTAGTGTTTTGAATTTGCGAAACACTAGACTCTTGATTAATTTCATTATTTATAGTTGGATCACTACCCTGCACTACAGACTCAGGAACTGTATCCACTTCATCAATATCCATATTTTCAAATCTTAGGGAAGTGGGCTCACTATCTTCTTTTTGTATAGAAGGGAGCTTTGAGTCGTCGAATGTGACATTAAGGCTTTCAACCATCTTGCGATCATTAAGCACAAACACCCTGTACGCTGCTACTACTTCAAGAGAATATCCAATGAAAACCCCTTCATCTGCTTTGGCATCAAACTTTCCAAGTTGTGCATTGTCTCTTAACACAAAGCATTTGGCACCAAATACGTGAAAGTACTTGATAGATGGTTTTCGTTTATTCATCATGTAATACGGCGTCTCATTATGGTCCGTTATAATCAGGGTTCTGTTCTGTGTATAACAAGCCGTGCTAACTGCTTCAGCCCAAAAATATAAAGGAAGTTTTGACTCATACAGCATTGTCCTAGCTGCTTCAACCAGTGTCCTGTTCTTCCTTTCTACCACCCCATTCTGCTGCGGTGTTCTCGGTGCTGAATACTGTCGTCTAATCCCTTTAGATATGCAGAAATCCATTAACACTGAGTTCTTGAATTCTGTCCCGTTGTCAGATCGGATAGTCTTCACAGTCAGACTTGCTACATTTTCAATTTCCAGTACATGTCTAATGATCTCATGTGGCACTTCATCTTTCGATGTCACAAACTTCACCCATGTGTATTTGGAAAAGTCATCGACGATTACCAGCGCATATCTTTTCCTTGACATTGACATAACATTAACGGGTCCAAACAAATCCATGTGAAGAAGTTGTAGGGGCTCGGTAATGCTATTCACTTGTTTATCCTTATGCGAGGCTCTTTTTGATTTTCCCATTTCACATGCTTCGCAGAGTCCATCTGGAGTAAACTCCATCTGCGGCAGCCCTCTCACCAATTCTCTCCTTACGAGATTGTTCATTGCTTTAAAGTTCAGGTGAGATAATCTTTTATGCCATAGCCAACTTTCATCAGCAGAAGCCTTGCTGTAGAAACACGTGACTTCAGACTGATCAACAGAATTCATGTCAGCTATGAACAAATTTGACTTCCTTACTCCTTTGAGAGCAAGGCTTCCATCCTTTTTGCTTCGAATCGAGCAATCATGCTTCCCAAAGTTGACGTCAAAACTCCTGTCGGTGAACTGACTAACGCTGAGAAGATTATGTCACAATCCTTCCACAAAAGACACGTCCTCAATGATAACATTTCCACAAACGATCTTGCCATATCCCCTGGTGTAACCTTTGCTGTTATCTCTAAAAGTAACCACGGAGCCGGCTCTCAACACCAAATCTGTTAGCAGGGACTTATTGCCGATCATATGCCTCGATGCTCCACTGTCCAGCACCCATATGACTTTACTCTTTTCCTGTTCACTGCCCTGCAAATCCAGAAAGATTAGGTGTTCTTCGGAACCCAATGATGTTTGGGCCCGGCATCAATAATTTCCTTTTTCATTTCAGATACAGAAGGCTTTGCCTTGTTGCCATCAGGGGCATCCATCTTGACTTTGTCTTTTCCCTTGTCAGCCTTGACTGATTTGTCAGGTTTGGGAGCAGACTGGTCACTCCTAACTTTAGGAGGACTTGAAGTCTTAGCCTTTGACCCCGCATGCTTTTTCTTACTACTACTAGATGTATGTTCAACAGATGCGCTAGCAGTATTCATTAAATTAAAATAAGCATGCATGATGTTTACAGCACATGGCATACAATTTGGATTATTGCATTTGGCATGATTTGCATACATGTTGGGCAAAACAGTAGTTGCAGGCATGGTATTACAACCAACAGATTTTTCTTCCTCTACATAGAACGGGCAATAGTAAGACAAATGATCAGTTTGATTACAGATATAGCATGCCTTTCTAGCTCGTGTAGATGAAGATACAAATGCAGGTTCAGTTTTAACTGCCTTTACAGGTGCTTTCATTTGGTCTGACCCTGCTACCCATTGTTTATATGACACCGTCTTAGCCTCCTTGGTTCCTACACCTCTCTTAGCATAAGCAATCTTACTCGCTCTCTTAGAAGTTGTAGGTTCTACTACTTTTTCTTCTGAATCTCTTTCAATTTTAATTTCTTGTTCAATTTTAGTAGCAACAGGATCTATGGTCCTGGGCTCAAACTGCTTAAAGATAGGTTTTCTAACATCCATTAAAACCTCAGGCACATTTTCTTTGACTAACACTGGCTCTAACAACTCAGTAGCCCTATTTTTCTTTTTCTGTGTGTAGTCAAGTCCTATGTTTACTTTTTCATTTTTACTCTTGCCTGCCAGTTTCATGTACATGTCCCTTTCTACGAAAACTTTATTAGCGGCTTCTTTAAAAGATTGACATGTTATTTTAAGCTCAGCTAATTCATTTTTAAGTTCTTCGTTAAGGTCTTCCCTAATCTTAAGCTTGTGTTCTAAAACGTCTACCTGATTCATTAACTGCCTTTCTTTACTTTCTCCTGATTCTAATTCCTCTACCCTGGCCTCGAGAAGTCTATTCTTAAGGGAGAGTTTAACATTTTCCTCATTAACAGCAATTAGATTTAGTTGGAGATTGTACATATCTTTAGTCATGACAGCTAATTCATTTTGGTACTCAGAAATAGACATTTCATTTACGGTTAGAATTGGTACCTCTGATTGTTCTGAAGATTTTGCCAT
The DNA here is from genome assembly GCA_028671895.1 of Oenanthe sinensis. NCBI lineage: Eukaryota > Viridiplantae > Streptophyta > Magnoliopsida > Apiales > Apiaceae > Oenanthe > Oenanthe sinensis. Next base: position 30,009,494 of record CM053806.1, read on the forward strand.
TAAAGCGAAATTGCATAGCTCCTGATCTTCATCTTCATCAGACTCGTCCCAACCCTTCCCTTCAGTCACAACATACGCCCGGCTTCCCTTCTGTTGCTTGCTAACCAAGGCATCATATTTCTTTTTCAGATCAGCATAGGATTCCTTGGGATGAACGTACTTGGGCTTCTTGCACTCTGTTGCGAAGTGCCCCAATTCATTGCAGTTGTAGCATCTGAACTTGTTCTTGTCTACCAGGTTAGGTCTGTAGCCACTACCAGATGTGCTACCTCGACTGCTGTAACTTCCACGACCACTTACACTACTGCCTCTGCTGCTACTGCTGCCTCTTCGGCTGAAAGAACTACCAAATCGTCCTTTACCACTTCTTTGCTTCCTGAAGCTGATATGAGCAAATTCTCGAGCAATACAAGCATATGACTTGTCTTCTAATTTGTCCAGCTCTTCAAGGGTATAGTATTCATCCTCACTTTCTTCGGATAGATATTCAATGTCTAATACCACCCTTTCAGGATTAGCAGTTTTCAATGAGACAGCTGCAAGTGCCTTTACAGCAGACTCTTCAGCTACAAGTCCAGACTCACTTACCGCTTTGTGTTCTCCACTATTGTAGGATCTTCTTCTGTCATTTTGTTCCTGCTCCAGCTCGTAGGTCTTCAAAACACCATACAGCTTTTCGAGAGAAGTATTTTTCAAGTCTCTTGACTCTCGAATGACAGTGATCCTGTGTTCCAGATGTTTAGGCAAATTCAAGAGAAACTTGATATTTGAATCTGCTAGTGGATAGACTTTATCTCTTATACTCAGCTCGATAAGCAATTTACTGTAACGTTTGTAAACATCCGCTACGCTTTCTCCTCGTTCGCATCTGAACGATTCATATTCAGATATCAGAATGCGTTTGTGATTATCTCTAACTTCCTCGGTCCCCTCCATCACCACAGCCAGTTTATCCCACATGGCTTTAGCTGTTTTTAATCCCTTTATCTGAACATAGTACTCTGAGTTTAGGGATTCAATTATGACGTTGCGTAACGACGCATCCATACCAACCAATTCTTTATCTGCGTCTGAAAACTCCATTTCCTCTTTAGGAACAGACCGGGATGGTATTAGTATCCCTCCTTCCATTCGCTCTGGCTCAATTTTCATGGGTATGTATGGACCGTTTTCCAATATTCTCAAGTATACCTTGTTTATTGATTCAAGGTAAGCTCTCATCCTTCCGGTCCATTCGTCATAATGTTGTGCATCAAACGGAGGTATCTTAAATCTGTGTGCGGCGGCCATTTTAATAAAGTTTAAAATTAAGATAATACACTTTTTAAATTATAATAAATTGTATTTACTTGAAAAATTAATTATCTCACTTTAAATATCCAACACTTAATATCCAACGGATTTTGCACTTAAGATTCAAGCAAGTTAGTTCTAATCACAGGAACAGTAGCAGGGTCCACCACTTTCTCAAGTCCAAACAAAAAGTTGTCCACTTCCTAGTTGACAGAAGTTCGAAAATGTCCTTTTTGTTTAGTCAATCAGTTGATTCCAGTTTTGACCACAGGAAAATCCACAAAGCTCTAAAGTACAATGTTTTGGAATTTTGTACAAATATTCCTTACACCATGACTCAGAACTTTTTAGATCTACGACTTTTTCAAGAAGAAACAAATAAAAACTTTCAGCACAAACTCCAAGAAAAAAAATGGATCTGGGATTTTCAAGAACCAACTCAAACAACACAATAGGATCTCTGTTAGATGTGTTTAACAGGAGCTCTGATACCAATTGTTAGGTCCAAAGTGTTGTAGGGGGGGTGAATACAACTGTTTAAAATTAATGAGAGAATAAACAATATGCAGGTAATAAATGATGACACAGAATTTCAAGAATATATCATTATATTCATTGATGGATTTGCTACAACATTCATAAAAGCATCATGATCAGTTGAACAATAAATACAGCAATTAAAGCTAGATTCAACTGATCCTCTCTCTCACTTTTTGTTTTACAGTAAATGTTCTCTCTTTAAAAATTATCGTTGAATAATAGAGATGATAAAAAGTCTTCTTTCTAATAAAAACAAAGTGCTGCTTTTATAATGTCATGTAGTCTTGATCTTGTCCTTTTTGTGTACGTGGCCCAATCAGGACTTTGACAACAAAAAGTACTTTCCCAACAACTCTGGATCAACCGTTCACAATAAGCCACTTGTCCCTTGAACATTAAATGTTACATATCTACCCGCATCTCGATCTTCGCCTGGACCCATCTCGATCTCGATCTGTGAAAATCTCGATCTCGATCTGGGAGAATCTCGATCTCGATCTATGAAGATCTCGATCTCGATCTGGGAGAATCTCGATCTACCGTGGATCGAGATTTGCCTTTGCAATGTTTTACTTCAATTATAAATCTCGACCCGCATCTCGATCTGCTGTGGATCGACATTTGCCTTGGCAAATATGCACTCATCCAATGTTAACCTTCTTTAGTGACTAATTGAGGATTAACCTTTATGAGCAAGTTTCCCTAGTTTCTTCAATTTCTTTTCCTCACTCAATTCAAATGAGATCTTCTATTACTGACATGAACTTGCCTCCAATGTCCTGACACTTGATGCAATGGTCTGGTTCATAAGTGACTAGTCTTGTAGGGGTTCTTGCTTCTGAATGTCAGTTCTCATTTGTTGATTAACCTTTACATTATCCAGATGTTGATATACAGTACATGAAATCACTTTGGTCTTCTTGATACTTCTTTGACATTAATTTGATTCTCCATTAGATAAGTTAGGGCATGAGCAATACTCAGATTGAACTTCTTCTCACTTATGCATCCTTGATTAACCAAATTAGTTACTTGTAGTTACCAAGTATCATTACCATTTCTTCAGTTGATTGATTCCATGTGCTTCTTCAGTTTCTCTTGTTTTGCTGTTGTTTTATCTTTTACTTAGTTGAGTTACATAGTAATTAAGTGTTACAAGTTAGTACACCTATGCCTTTCAGTTTCACTTGTATCTCCTTAGCTTCAATATTTTTATAAAATCGAAAATTTAACATTTGCTCATGAAATTTTATAGAGCCCTTACCACTGTCCAAACTACTTATCCTCCAAATTTCATGATTTTCGACAACTATTAAGGGGTCCGTTTATATTTACAAAGGGAGTCATTCGTAGCAGTTTGGTCACCTCCACTTAAACTAGCTTTTCTCTTAAACCGTAAATTGGAATAACACAATTCAAGCATAAAAACAAACTATAAAACAAGATCTATACAACCATGGGCAGTGGTGACAAGGTCCAGTATATTTTTAGTTCAGGATTTCTAGTCAAAATGAGTTCAAGAAAATTGGGCATTACAATGACTATAAATGAAATATCTTCTGGATTCATTTTTGTGAATCCATTCATAATCAACCCAACATCAACACACTACTTTTAACATATTATTAAAGCTACACCTTCCATAACTTTCCACCAACATCATTTCACAAACATCATCCAACACACATATACATCATTCAAACAAAACATCAAATCTTAGTCAGGCTTTTACATATACTCATATATCAACTTTTGCTTCATACAACTTCAACTAAAATCTCAAAGATAGAGGGTGTTCATACCTTACTTGAAGCTTGATATACTTATCTAGAGCTTAGGATCCTTGGGGGTGTCTTGTATTAACCTTAAGAGCTTTGATTTTTCATGCAAACACCAAGAATACAATTAATGATATTATTCACTACTATTCATTCTAATCTTTGATCATGAATTTAACTATGAAATACATGGTAGATGATCTTGAAACTTTGAACATACCTTAGTTAGTAATTATAGGACCTAGGGTTCAAATCGTAGAATTTATGGATGATAGGAGCTCCACTTTTGAATTCTCTTTTCTCCTTTCTTCTTTGTTTTTACCGAATGTGAAGAAGAGCAAAGGGAGGGGGGAGATTTTTCTTACTTTACTTGCACTCTAGCTTTTTGAAAGATATGATAATAGATATGTCAAGTGTGGCTTGGTTGATTTTGTCAAAGATTCATGGTTATAAGTATTTCTAATAGTAACAAGTGATGACTTCTTGCCATTTCTCCAACTTTAAAGGAACTAGGTTCCTAACTTCAAGTTTTCATGGTTGGTTAATATCATTAGGTTTCCAACTATTCTAGTTTGCATGGGTTGCATGGTTTCTTGGGTGCATTTACTTGCCATACCACCTTAATCACTTATCTCATTTTAGCAAAGTATGATTAGTAACAAAAGCGTTTCGCAGTACTAACTTCGGAAAAAAAAAATTACTAATCCCAATACTTTAATTCGTCTAGAATCATAATTTCTCTGATTCATAATCCTCTTGGTTATAATATAATTCTCATAAATTACGCAACAATTAGTAAACATAAAAATCTTCAGATTCTGACGACTTTTACATTCATTCATTTGTTCCATACAACCGTATTACAACTTCGGATTTCTAATATTCCATCATCTACTTAGTGTGGGCTAAAAAGTTTTCATGAATCCGTAAAATCACTATTCATTACACTTTCGAATAGTTACAAAAATTCGGGTTATTACAGTCTCCCCTCCTTGAAGGGATTCCGTCCCGAAATCTATACTGAAAACAAGTGAGGTTACTTTTCCAACATTGCTCTTTCAATCACCCAAGTTGATTTCTCGTTATTCTGGTTCTTCTACAAGACCCTCACTAACTTCACCACCTTGTTCTTGAGCACTTGTTCCTTCTGGTGCATGATTTTCACCGGTTGTTCGACAAAGGTCAGGTCTGGTTGAAGATCTACCTGCTCATACACTATTATATGTCTGGCATCTATATTATACTATCTCAGCATAGACACATGAAAAATGTTATGGACTTGTTGCAGATTTGGAGATAAGGCCAATTCGTAGGCTACCTTCCCGATACGTCTTAGGATTTCAAATGGTCCAATAAATCTTGGGCTCAGCTTCCCTTTCTTTACAAACCTCATTAGTCCTTTCCACGGGGATACATTTAGTAGCACTAGGTCTCCCACCTCGTACTCCCTAACTTTCCTAGTCTGATCGACATACTTCCTTTGCTTGCCCTGAGCTGCTACCAGTCAGTTCCGGATGAGTTCTATTGCTTCCCTCATCTGCTGTACCAATTTGGGCCCTAATATCTTTCACTCTCCCACCTCTTCCCAACACAAGGGGGAGAGACACCTCCTACCGTATAACGTTTCATAAGGGGGCATCCCTATGCTCGCATGGTAGCTGTTGTTGTAGGTAAACTCAATTAAGGGTAAGTGGTCATTCAAACTTCTTTTGAAATCTATTACACAGACTCTTAGCATTTTCTCTATAGTCTTGATGGTTTTCTCACTCTTCCCGTCTGTTTGGGGGTGATAGGCGATGCTCATGTTTAGTTTGGTCCCCACACATTCTTGAAAGCTCCTCCAAAATCTTGAGTTATACCTTAGTTCTCGGTCTGATACTATGGATACGGGAACTATGTGCCGTACCACAATTTCTTTAATATAAATGTCTACTAGTTTGTCAATCGAGTACCTCTCGTTGATTGGAAGAAAGTGAGCTGACTTGGTTAGTCGGTCTATAATGAGCCATATTGCATCATGGTTCGTAGTAGTTCTTAGAAACCCTACTACAAAGTCCATGGCTATCTGTTCCCATTTTCATTCGGGAATTTCTAGGGGTTGTAAAAGACCACTAGGCCGCTGGTGTTCTGCCTTCACTTTCTGACAAGTCAAACACTTGTTTACCCATTCCACCACAACCTTTTTCATCTTCGGCCACCAAAAATACTCTTTCAAATCTCGATACATCTTGGTACCGCCTGGGTGAATTGAATATCTCGAATTATGGCCCTCATGTAAAATCTCGTCCTTCAACTCTTGAATATTCGGAATCCAAATTCGGGAAGCATATCTCATGATTCCTTTACTATCTTTTTCACACTTTATTTCTTCCCCGGTTAGGGATTTCCATTCTTCTTCTCTCTTCCTTTCCTGACACAACTTGATCTTTTCTATTAATTCGGGCTGGATACTGATTTCAAATAATCCTTCGGTGCCTTTACCGATCACTTTAACTTCAATTTCTTACTTCTCAAGCTCACGAATCAATTCTTCTGAAGAAGTTATCATCTTAAGTCTTTCTTTTCTGCTAAGGGCATCAGCCACCGCATTAGCCTTGCCTGGGTGATAGAGAATCTCACAGCCATAATCATTTATCAACTCTAACCATCTCATTTGCCTCATGTTCAATTCCTTCTGTGTAAAAATATATTTCAGGCTCTTATGGTCCATGTAAATCTCAAATTTCTCTCCATACAAATAGTGCCTCCAAATTTTTAGTGCAAATATTATCGCGGCCAATTCTAAGTCATGGATAGGGTACCTCACTCCGTACTCCTTTAATTGCCTAGAAGCATACGCAATTACCTTGCCGTGTTACATGAGCACGTAACTTAATCCCTTGTGCGATGCGTTGTCGTAAATTACGAAGTCTCCCTTTCCGTCCGGTAATGCTAGTACGGGGGCTGTCATTAACCTCTTCTTTATTTCCTGAAAAATTTCTTCACATTTTTCTGTCCATTCGAACTTCTCAGTCTTCCGAGTAAGTCGGGTCAGCGGGGCGGCTATCTTAGAAAAATCCTGAACAAATCTCTTGTAATATCCAGCCAATCTCACAAAACTTCTTAACTCGGTTGGTGTGGTTGGCCTTTCCCAATTTGAAATAGCTTCTATCTTAGCAGGGTCGACCAACACCCCTTCGCCACTTATCACATGTCATAAAAACAGGACTTCCTTGAGCCAAAATTCACACTTCGAGAATTTGGCATAAAAGTTTTCTTCCCTTAGAATCTCCAAAACTATCATCAGGTGTTCCGTGTGTTCTTCTTCCATCCTTGAGTAGATCATAATATCATCAATAAAAACAATGACAAATTTGTCCAAAAATTTCTTGAAATCTCGGTTCAGCAAATCCATGAAAGCTACTAGAGCATTGGTTAATCAAAATGACATTACCAAAAACTCATAGTGCCCGTATCTGGTGCGAAATGCAGTCTTTGGTATATCCTCTGGCTTAGTCTTTAACTGGTGATACCCAGTCCTAAGGTCAATCTTAGAGAAGTACACCGCGTCCTTCAATTGGTCGAACAATTCATTAATCCTTGGTAAGGGATACTTGTTCTTAATGGTTAGCTTGTTCAGTTCTCGATAATCTATACACAGTTGCATATTGCCATCCTTTTTCTTCATAAATAATAGCAGTGCATCCCAATGTGAGACACTCGGTCTTATCATTCCCATATCCAACATTTCCTGTAACTGGGTGACTAACTCTTTCATCTCAACTGAGGCTAGACGGTATGGGGCCCTTGAAACTGGCGTCGTCCTTGGGGCTAAGTCAATTGCAAATTTTATCTCTCTATCGGGTGGCAGCTCTCGAAGATCATCAGGGAACACATCCTCGAACTGAGCAATGATTTGAATGTCACGTAAGTTAGGTACCTCTCTCTTTGTGTCCACCACGTGGGCTGGGTAAGCTTCACACCCTTTTTATAACAATCTTTTGGTTTGGGCTATGTTTATTAATCTTTCTTACCTATCATTGTCCCTTGAACATGTCTGCACACCGTTGCTTGATAACCAATCCATTCCCAAGATGACGTCAAACTCCCCTAGTTTAAAAGGGATTAAATCTACACCAAAGTTTTTCTTGTCTATTTCTATATTACAGTTTGGGTGCACTTGACTAACGGGAATTACTTCCATGTTGGCTATCTCTACTTGTAACAATTCTTTTAATGGTTCAATTTTAATATTTAACTTATACGCAAAATCTCTTGATACAAAGGACTTAGTAGCTCCAATATCAAATAAAAGATTAGCACGAACTGTATTAAGAAGAAGTGTACCTGTTATCACATCTGTGTTCCTCACGACATCCTTCACAGTAATATTGAAGGTCCTAGCAGTTGATGGCTTGTTGGAAGCAGTTATGCTCACCCTGGACATGTTCGGTATTGATGCCTTGCAGTCCTTCTTCATGTGCCCTACCGTCCCACACTAGAAGAACTTTAAACTGTTCTGAGGACAAGCAGTGAAATAATGTCCTACTCGCCCACACTTGAAGCACGTTACTTCTATCTGGGTAAATGGACCAGGATGTTTCTTTACACAATTCTTGAAATCTGGTAGTGGGGGTCGAGGTTGACTAAAGTGAGACACTACAGCCTGTCGGCCACCCTAGCCTACGCTCTCACTCTCAGCTCTCTAGAATCCTGAGCTTCTCACAGGTTGAGACACCATCCCTCATTCGAACCTACTTGGGAAGCTTTTGCTACAGAACCTCCTCCCTGATTATCAAGCTTTATCTTCTTTACCTCCTTATTCTTATGAATCCGATCACTACCTGCTTCTACAATTTAGGCCTTCTGCACCAGCGTGGCATAATATGTAAGCTCAAACACCGCAACTCGGTTCTGAATCCATTATTTCAGTCCTTGCTGAAACTTCCTTGCTCTTTTTGCATCTGTGTTTCAAATTCTGGCACAAACCTTGACAATTCTGTAAACTTTGCCTCATACTCCGCGACAGTCATGTTCTCTTCCTTCAGCTCCAGAAATTTCAACTCCATTTTGGGTTTCCATGAACCTGAAAAAGTACTTTTCCAAGAATAGTTCACTAAACCTCACCCAGGTCATGATGGCATCTGTTTCTAATTTCTTCTTGGCTTCTCACCAGTAATTGGCCTCTCCCTTCAATAGGTAAGTGGTGAAAATAGTCTTTTGGGCTTCCTCAATGCCCATGATCTCAAAGGATTTCTCCATTTTTTTATCCAGGCCCTTGCCTATACTGGATCTGAACTCCCCTGGAACTCTAGGGCTTTGAGTGACTTGAAGGCGTTTGCTACTGCCTGGTTAGGGTGCTGAGATGGTAGTTGCGGTGGGCGGTTCAAGTTCTGCCTGAGTAACCGCACCAACTGTTCCATTTGATTTCCTTCCCGGTCTTCCTCCTCATGGGTGTCCTCTTCATCTTCTTATTCATAGTTATGATCATCAAATTCATTATAACTCACATCCTCTTCCTCTTCCTTTTGGGAGTTCTGACTTGTCATCTCTTAGTTATTACTACCCTGGGCCACAGAGTCGGCCGGGCGTGCTCTGTTTCTCATACGTCTTGGAGGCATGTTTCTGATATACATAAGAAAATTTCCTTTCAGAATAATTAGGGAGGGTTTATGGTGTTTCATTGTTTAATCATAGTCTTTGAAATTGTTTCCTTTAAGGAAGGATTCACAGTTTATATATATGAACAGATAATTCGCAGACATTTATTATAACAGGTTATATATGAAGTGCTTTAAAACATGAAGCTTTTACAAAACCGAATACTTGAAATAGATACATGCAGCGACACTCGGTCGCATAATACATAACATCAGAGTTTAGTAACGAAATACATAGTCCTGAAATATCACTAATACAATAACCATCGTGCCCAGCTAAGGACCACAAAAGACACTACTACATAACTGATTTATCTATAAAATGGCGATACCCCTGCCATCTGAATCAAAAGCTAGGCTACCTAGGCCCCTATCATGGCTCCTCTACATGACATGTCAGATCCCACACCTGCATCATGGCATCCGTGCTCGCATCTCTATCCTCGTGATCCCAAGTCTCGTCTGTTAGGGAGTAGCCAACCTCATACACCACTGATGGGTATACCTGAGCTCGTGCTCATTAGTTAACTGATGCCTCAGCACGTCTATGCGGGAATTTATCATGGCAATCTCGGTAGTAAAGCGGTCTATCATGTACTCATGAATAGCCACTAGTAATTCTAGGGGAGAAAGAGGTGGGATGTCTGGATCTGCGGGCATGTCCATGACTGACTCTGGCCCCTCAGGGGTAAGCGCCTCGAAACCATCCTCAGAGGAAAAGGGGCTGAGTGGGGGCATCGGTGGGGTAGGGGACTTCACAGTCGGAAGGGGATACATCTCTATGTCTCTCCAGATGATAGCATCATCGGCAGGCTCCTCCTCAACTGTAGTAGGAGGGGTAGGAAAATCACCCTCGGCATCTTGGGGACCATCACTCGGGTCTTCCACTGGCCCCTCCTCCGGGTCATCATCTAGGGTATCCATCAAGTCATCGACCGACTCCAGTAATGCAGTATCATGTTGCGCCTCAAACTCCTCCGCCTCCAGGGCCTGGTTTACATATAATATACCAGAAGTGATGTTACTAACTGAGGTTGAAGGTTCCCTTACGGGTTTTAATGCCAGTGCTACATCCGTTATCCCATCAGTGAACTCGACGAGAGTTCTTTATTAGTACTATTATAGTTAGATTTATCGTTCTTAGCTCGCGTTCGTTTTTTAGAGTTATAATCCTACGCTCTAATACCATTTTTGTGACGCCCCGAGATCCGGGGTCGGAGATCTGGGCCATCACGCTCTCTTTTCCGGTTATTATCACTTAATACTTAAATCACCATTATTATTCTTCACCTGTAGTGATCCCACGGTTTATATATGCCCACACACTTATTATAGTCTCAAAAATACATTAATAATTAGAAGTCATATGATCCATCAGAGTTAAAGTTATTACATCGCCAAAAGGGAAACTACTAAAATTATGAAATCAATTCAGTTTCAAATTGAAACAATATTGTTCACTTACCAGTTGTTCTTGTGAATAAGCTTACATAAGTCATACTTATAAATAAGGCATACCAAAAGCAGTTGCAACCCTATACTACTCTTACTCCCTACCTGAGGTAGAGCTGTGAAGAGTCTACGGCACGTGCACTGCCCACGCGCTTCCATGCAGTGAGCCTGTTGTTGTTACTTGTTGTTGTTGTGATATATATAGAATGCAAGAGTGAGTAACATAGCTCAACAAGAATATATAATTGAAATATACTCATTTAAATATTTTGAAAGATTGAAGGATTTTGTGTACATCAGGTATGTAATAACCCATATTTTTGACGTATTTTATTTATTTTTATCTATTTACAAAAGACCTTGATGAATAGTGATTCTATGGATTTGTGAAAAGCTCTTTAGCCCACACTAGGTAAGTGATGGAATATTGGAAATCTAAGGATGTAATAGTAGTGTATGAAGTAAATGAGTGAATGTAAAATTTGTCAAAATCCAAAGATTTTCACTTTTACTATTTGTTTCGATATTTACGAGATATTAAGGAATATGAGGATCTCGGCCTGACACGAATCCTATAACAAGAAATTTTATTAGATAAAAGTGGAGTCAAAGTATTTAAAGTATCAAGAACAATTATAGTGACACTACGCAACAAAACGTTTCAGAATAAAATTAAGATTAGCATTGAGATCAAGCGACTAATGAATAACGTATCGGGAATCGAACAAACAAGGAAGCCATGCAAGTATCATGCAAGCCTAACTAGAAATTACAAGTCAACCAAGTAACCAAGTATTAGTTAGAAACATGGTTACACAAATCATGGAAAGGTGGAAACCAAGATCCCTAATTCATTGTACTTGGGCTTGACCTTTCACTCCACCAAGCCACATTTGTGTAAGAATTTAGTCATGTAACAATACATACACATTATACAAACAGAAATGCACCAACACAAAAGCAATCAAAGTAGAAAAAGCTTCCCCCTCCATTTTCTTCCATTTGGCCTTTCAAGAAAAGAAAGGAAAGAAAAATTCAAAACCCAAGCTACACTCATTCAAAAATCACAATATTTTGACCATAGCTTTTACAATATATATCTAAGGTATGTACAAAATTTCATGGCCATCAAATTAGTGTAGCATAGCCAAATCCTTGCTCAAACATGAGGGTGAATAGTAACTCCGAAAATTACTAACTTATTTCTTGATATTCTCTTACAAGTTTGAGGATGATAAGCATAGATCAAGGCTTTCTTAAGGATTACAAGCTCTTGTTAGTATGTTTAATGATTCAAGAAAGGTATAACCACCATCCATCCTTTGATTACTTTGAGCTATAAGCTTGAGTTTGAGTTATGTGTAAGTATATGTTGATTTAAGGAGTTTGGATGTAAATGGTTGAATATTGTTGGTTGAATAATATGGGTTGATGATGGTGATGAGTTTATAAAGTTATAAACAGATTTTGTTGTTAGTGACATTAGTTTGATGATTGGGTTATTGGTTAATGAACTTAACATAGTTAAATTCAGGAATTATTCCATTTATAGTCGTCGTAATGCCCATTTACTTTTAGACTCATTTTGACCAATAATTCTGAAATTAAAATATGTAGGACTTTGTCACTATTAACTATGATTATGTAGATATTCTTTAATAGTTCATTTTGGCGCTTGAATCGTGTTATTTTGATTTATGGTTTAGGAGAAAAGCTAGTTTTATTGGAAATAGCCAAAATGACCAAACTGCTACGTTGAATTCACTTTGGAGACATAAATGAACCACTTAACGGTTTTCAAAAATTTGAAATTTTTTAGGTTAAGTAGGTTTGACAGAATAAGGCCTCTGCAAAATTTCAAGTGCAGATGTTGACTATTCGATTTTATAAAAATGTTGAAACCAAAGTTGCGCGATGACACTCTTCACTAAAGAAGCTACTGCCTTGTTCAGTAAATTCAGGAAAATGAATCCTTTTTCTAGTGCCAAACTATTGATGTATTGTATTCTAGGAATTCTCTAGATCGTGCATGTGAAAACGGTGCATATTAATGGTTTGGAAGAAATCAAGGTTTTAGTGAAAGTGGTGTAAATAATAAAATTCTGTAGTTGACCTAATTTGTAAAATATTTTTCACCAAGTTAAACTCATGTGTTCCAAATACAAATATTTTTGATAATTATTACAAATACTCAAGAATCTCTTTGAGTTGGTTAGGTATTTAATTACGAATTTTATGATTTATTAAAAATATTGGAATGCGAATCACGTAATAGTAATTCACAGAAAAGTTAACTCTAGGGGAACTGTTTTGACGAGCCACTTTGGCGAGGATAAAAGGATAATTTTAAGTCAGTTAAAACACGAAAGATGTTGAGAAATAACATGACTATGTATTGGAGTAAAGGATTAGATTAAAAGATGTTGACAAGACAGTTTATGAATGGTCAAGATAGACCCGATGAGGTGAATGCCGGGTAAGATAAGTATTAGTAAAATGACTAAGTACAAGTTTAAGTTATCATAATTGGACTCGATATATGATTATACTTATTAGTAATATAAGTAGTTAATGAGATTAAGAGTACTAATCGAGATTATGATATCTATTGATAGAAAATTCTTTACGAGTGGAACTCTGAGAACGTATCTTGGGCTCCAAGCAAGTTTTCCCAACCTTTTACTTTTATTTTCAAAATGTTATATTCTTGATTTTGCATATGAAATTAAATTATGCTTATGCAATTTTTCGAAACCTGTGCTTTATATATTACTGTTGTTATATAACTGTTTATCGAAATCTATGAATTGATTTAACTATTGTTTAATCTTTCGTTAAATGTTTTGGTTTATATGCTATAAGATAAGCTGGTGTATATGAAGGCTCTAGGAGTAGAGCGTATTTTCGTATTTTCAAACATAGACCAGAAGTCGGAAGTTTTATTCTAAATACTGTCGTAACCCGGAAGTTGCCGGAGACAGGTTATTTTAAATAGCAATTAAAAATATTTCAATATTTATATTTTGGATATTTTTATTGAAAAATATTTTAAATAGAATTAATAAATATTATTTCAATATTTATTTAATTAATGAATATTATTATGGATATTCATTTAAAAAGGGGTTATTAATTACTTATTATTCAATAAATATTATTTAAATATTTATTGTATATTCTAAATTGATTTAAATATTATTAAAGGTCTTTAATAATTATTTAAAATATTTTCTGATCTTCATAAAATTGATTTAAATATAATGCGGGTTCCAATACATTTATTTTATATTTTATTATTCTTTAAATAAGAATAAAATACTCTTTGACTTATCAAAAATTGGGAATCCAGCCTAGGAAGTTGATAAATGATTTATTTTTCTCTAATATGCTTATGTTTTGGGATCACTGTCCTACTTTAGTTAGGGTTTACAACTTATCAAAGGAAAAGAGATTTTCCGAGTAACTCCCAGGTCGTGAACTTCAAATGATTTTTCATTCCTTGATGTATGAGATCAGTTGATGGAGGTCAACACATACATTGTGATATTCTTACTTCCCCAAATATTCCGTAAATAACCCATCAGAGATATTTGAATCTATTAACAAATATTATATATTTGGGAAATTAGGCTTAAATTCTGGTTCCAAGTTAGATAGATGAATTTCTATTAACAAGTATGATATACTTGGGGAACCAGGATTAAATTCTGGTTCTAGGTTAGATAGATGAATCTATTAGCAAGTATGATCTACTTGGGGAACTAGGATTAAATTTTGGTTCCAGGTTTATAGATTGTTCCAGTGGACTAGGAGATACAGCGTATGAGGTCTAGGGTGATTCCCAAGAGCGGCTAAATTTCCGTTGGCTCCCCCTTCAACATGTAGAGAAATAACAAGAGCTCTCGTAGGTTGCGACTGATCATCGTTTATGTACGCTAGTAGCGTGTGAAAGGCTCTAGATACAGTCTCATCTTCCAATTGGAATTGTACTGCAACATCGTAACGAAAGCGTATGAGCTGAGTTACCGACGGTGTTGTCAGTAATTGATTTGTTGATATTCCTTCTCCACAGTATGCTGGAATTGTGCACGATGTTTTGGAAAAAGATTTATTTTATAAATTTAAGTAGATATATGATACACACTAATTAAATGGTAGATTGTTAAAATGTTTTACTGGATTTTAAACCTTACAAATGGTACGGTTGAAAGTGATTTGATTTTCCTATGATAAGAAATAACTATTATGCAGTATTTGAACAATGTACTTATTATATTTATGGGAGTTTAGTAAAACTATAGTTGATTCTATTTTGCTAAGTTATTGATAATATTATTTTAAAACTGTAAAATTAATTAGTTCATTGGGTTTTCTGTTAAAGGTATAAATACTTTTAACATAAAACTTTAACTATATGTATCGTCGAGAGATACTTTGTTATGTTTACCTGATGTATATTTTTTCTATATAGATCAGATTCACAGCGAAAAAGTAACTTTAGATTGCTTCTATAAAGAATTTAATCACCAAGAAACAAAAATAAATGATCGATTTGCTTAGATTCCTTAAAGAAATTAATCATCCACAAACTAAACGAAATCTGGATAAGAAAGTTTAAAGGAATTAACCACCAACTCTCTAGGGTTTTGCAAGTATAAAACTCATGATTTTATTCATCAAATTCTTATCCGTTAAAAGATTACAATATATGGGTATATATAGGCAAGGAATACAACCTTAACCTAAAACAATTAGGATTCTCAATTAGATTCAAAATCAGCTAGGAATTTGCTAATACTTGAATCCAAATTGGAAACCAATCAAAAGCCCGATCCAAATAGGAATTACATCAAAACCATATTCAACTAGAAAAATAAGTCATAAGTGCTTAAAACAAGAAAAAACCTTTCAAGTAAAAGGTAAAAACTTGCAAGCCAAAATTTACTTAATATAATTATCTAATAAAAACCCCAACATAATAAATCAGCCCATGTTGGTAATTAAGCTGACTATTGGACTTGAAACATTGCCCAACCAATTTCCATGTATAGAATCGCATGAGAAGAAGTCCAAAGTCACATTTTTGTCTATGAGAACAAGCACATCAGCCCCTGTATCATCCTCCTCTTCTTCGAAAACAATTGTCCTCAATTGAGCAATATCATCATCATGAATGTAAGGAGCCAAGTCCCCAACATTGAATGTTGCACTGACACCAAACTCTCCCCGTAGTTCCAATTTGAATGCATTGTCATTGACCTTCTCCAGAATTTTAAAAGGACCTTCAGACCTAGGCATAAGCTTATTCTTTCGCAAATTAGGGAACCGTTCCTTTCGCAAATGGAGCCACATTAGGTCACCCACCTTGAAGTTATGCTGCTTGCGGTGTTTGTTAGCCAATGTTTTATACCTTTCATTTACTTTTTCGATCCTCTCCCGTACTTGGGAATGCAATTTTAACATTGCTTCAGCCTTTGTCTTAGCATCAACATGCACGTATTCTTCTTTAGGCAAAGGAATCAGGTCAATAGGAAGCCTTGGATTCAGGCCATAAATAACCTCAAAAGGAGAGTGTTTGGTCGCATATGTAGGTGAACGATTATAAGCAAATTCTGCATGTGAAAGCTTCACATCCCAATCTTTAGTCGTCTTACTTACCAAGCCATGAAGCAAAATTCTAAGAGTGTGGTTGGTAACTTCTGTTTTGCCCATCAGTTTGTGGATGGCGTGAAGTGCTAAAACACAACTTCGTACCTAGTAGCTTCCACAATATTTTCCAGAAATAGCTCATGAACTTAGTGTCTCGATCACTCACAATAATCCTTGGGACACCATGTAGACGCACTACTTCTTTGAAGTACAAATCAGCTACCTTTAGTGCATCATCAGTTTTATGGCATGGAATAAAATGTGCCATCTTAGAGAACCTATCCACAACAACAAATATTGAATCATTACCTCTTTGTGTATGAGGTAAACCAACTATAAAATCTATAGAAACATCCTCTCATGGATATTTTGGAACAGGTAGAGGCGTGTACAATCTTTGATGAAAAATACTCTTTGCCTTTTGGCAAGTTGCACAATGAACAATCACGCCTTGGACATCACCCAACATCTTTGGCCAGAAAACGTACTCTTGAAGAATAACCAAAGTTTTATTAATACCAAAGTGTCCAGCAATACCTCCCCCATGAGCTTCCCTCACCAAAAGCTTTCGAATAGAACACATATGAATGCATAAACGATTCCCTTTGAATAGAAAACCATCTTGAAGTACATAAGTCCGTATAGAACCCTTGGAACATTCTTCTATTATAGGCTGAAAATTCACGTCTTGATTGTAGTATTCTTTAATCAATTCAAATCCAAGCAACCTGAAATTAAGAAAACCAAGCAAAGCATATCTTCTAGACAAAGCATCAGCAACCACGTTATCCTTACCTTGTTACTTGGAAGAAAAATTGAAAGATTGAAGGAATTCTACCCACTTCACATGTCATGGATTAAGCTTTTGTTGCCCATGAATGTATTTTAAAGACTCATGATCTGAATGTAAGATAAAGTGATTAGGCCTCAAATAATGACTCCAATGATCAAGTGCGCGCACAAGGGCATAAAACTCATTATCGTAGGTAGAGTAATTAAGTTTTGCTCCCCCAACTTCTCATTAAAATAAGCAATAATTAGATCAGTTTGATGTTCAATCCCGCGAATAGGTGGCAAACCAAGGGGTAAATTTTCAGGAAAAACATCCATAAACTCATTAAGCACACTATCCAAAATTTCAAGGGGACTAGAAGATTGTTCAGATGGAATCTTACTAGCAAACAACAAGTAACCACGACCCTCTTGCTCTAATTCACGCTCAATTTGCTTCTTATTCAAGAACAAGTTCTCCTTGCCCAACCAATTTTTATGTATAGAATCGCATGAGAAGAAGTCCAAAGCCATATTTTTGTCCATGAGAACAAGCACATCAGCCCCTATATCATTATCCTATACCGGAAACCTTATGTTATACTATGGAGATAGTAGTGATTATCATATTCTTGAATGAAAGTCACATAGATAATTGTGTGGATAACTTGCTGAGCATTCTTTTGCTCACTCTTGCTTTATATTAAATTTTTCAGAGAAATTGATAATACATTCGATTGGCTCCATACTTCGAGGAAGGAAAGTAGGAGATTCACCTTTAAGATGGTTCAGTTGAACACTATTCTACAGAAGTAAGTTTGATAGGTTTTCAGTAATGATCTAGTTATTAATGTCACTTCATGTAGAGGTTATCATCGATAACGTGAGATCCTGGATAAGTACAATTAGTTTGTAATAACTAATGATACTAGTTGTATATCGTTTCTAAGGCTATAACTTGTATGTGTGAGAGAGAGGGGTCTAAGATGTGATTTCGTTCGATTATTGAGTTTCGCAGGTTTTAAAAGATTGGATGATGACGACTCAAATTCCTGACCCCGGGTTTGGGGGCGTTACAGAAATGGTATCAGAGCCAAGTTATAGTACTTAGATATGAGAGTGTTAAGAGTTATTCATATATAAGAGGATAACGTGAGAACTCATGTAGAGTTCGTAATTAGACTACCAGATGTACTAAGAATGAATGAGTTAAGAATAGGTCACCTACTTGGAGTTCGTAGTGAGGAGATTTATGAATGAAATTTTGAACGGAAAACTGGCGAGACCGTTCCGGAAGAGGAAATGATATATTTTGTACAAGATGATAAGTATAAAGATTTCAAAGATTCTATTAAGGATAAGAAGTGAAGGATAATTGTTAAGACGATGCGTATTATTGATACGGTATAGAGTTGCAACGAGGAGTTAAGACACACATTTGTTGTATCTTCTAAGAATGTTTAATATTTTCTGATCAAAGTGAGCCCCTTAGTATATGTGACCCACACATTCTGGATATTGTGATCAAGATGAAAAGTATGAATAAGCCAGTGTGTAGGTGTTGGTATGAAGCTCCTTCTGCTAGTAGTGGGACTCCAGCTAGAAAGGGGGTCCGAGCATTTATTGAGAATTTAATAGTTTAGTTGAGATAAATGGTTCGGGGAAAGTGGTCATGTAATACAATTATAGACCCTTAGGTGTGAATTGATTGAGACCACATAATGGACAGTATGTCTCGTCCTTTTGGTAATATACCCTAGGTCGTGTATGTTGGGACAATCGAATCATGATGCTGCGTTTTATGATATGAAAACGAACGAGTTTGAATAGAAAATTAACCTTAATCGCTACGGCGCAAGCGATTCAAATCCACGTCTTCTACTGTATTCCCGTATTCACCTTGAGCGAAGTGTGGCCTTCGATCCTCCCAAGGTTGCCTCCCTTCTAGCTTTGAGATCTTGGAACCCTAGTTCTTGGTTGCCTCCTTGAACGGCTGCTCACAAAAACCCTAGTATTTCCAACTCATAGCTAGAAGAGAATAAGATGAATATATAGGCTACAGTAGGGATCCTGGATAATTAGGTCGGGCCTTCCAATGACATTCTGGGTCAAGCCCAATGTCATTAAATATTAATTCAATCCACTAAAGAATTAATATTTGCACTACCTCTCCTAATGCCGTAATTTAATTATTTAATTCGGCTCCAATATTATTTGCTTATTAAATTCCCCATGTTTAAGATATCGAATGTCCATTAATTAAATTAATTTCTGATAATTAATTTAATCAATATATTTTATCCTTGATCATCCACTCAACCTTATAATTATGCAAGAACAAATCTGCCTGCAGGATTAAAGCATAATTATCTTTATGAGCTTTCAAGAGGACATCATCACCCGAATATTTTCGGACACGGTTTCCTTTTATAGTCAATATCCCACTCTGTATGCAATGTCATTGTCCAAAACATAATATTGTGATTAACAAAAAATCACATCACATATGAATCAAAACATGTGCATTGCATACAAGTGTCAATCACTGTATCCGGATTAAGAACCTAAGCAATAATAATATTATAGAATCTTAGTTCTTCTTTATTATCAGAATAGAAGAACAATTCTAATATTTTAATCCCGTTCAATATACACAAAGCATACAAGTATTATTCAATAATCAAGATAGATTATTTCCAAATAATACTTCAGTCATTCCAGTGGTTTGTTTAACTCCACTTAAACTGTGAACATTTATTATATTATATATAGACACTGACAATCTAATCTTCTGTTATCCCATTTGATACTAGATTATCCACAATATATAATATACAAACAGTGTTAAAATACGCATTCAAGATTCTCAATAAAAAAAGACAATGTCATATACTTCAAACGAATATTTCAGTATACTCCCTAACAATCTCCCACTTATACTCAAGCTATTCTTTGAGTATATCAGTGTTATATTACAAGCAATCCACTACCAATTAAATAACTATTATGTGACCATACATCTGACTCCTATCGCCTCCACATGCTGCTCAAAAGCCTTAGCTGGTAAGCTCTTTGTGAAAGGATCTGCCCGGTTGTCCTTTGATGCTATATCAGTCACAATAATATCTCCTCGCTTAACGAATTGTCGTATAAGGTGATACTTACGCTCGATGTGTTTTGCTGCCTTATGGTCTCGCGGTTCCTTTGCATTTGCCACAGCACCAGTGTTATCACAATACACTGTCAAGCTCCTAGGCAAATTAGGTACCACATCTATGTCCAAAAGAAAGTTTCTGAACCATATTGCCTCTTTGGCTGCCTCCGAAGCTGCCACATATTCGGCTTCCATGGTAGAGTCAGCAACGCATTTCTGCTTTACACTCCTCCATATTACAGCTCCACCTCCTAAGGTAAACACATATCCCGAGGTTGATTTCCTCTTATCTCTATCTGCTTGGAAATCTGAATCGGTATATCCTAGAGGTAACAAATCTGAGGCCTTGTAAATTAGCATATACTCCTTAGTCCTTCTCAAGTACTTGAGTATAGCCTTTACTGCACTCCAATGTTCCTGTCCTGGGTTTGACTGATATCTGCTAACCATGCCCACGGCAAAACAAATATCAGGTCTCGTACATAACATTGCATACATTAAGCTTCCGCATGCCGAAGCATAGGGAACAACTTTCATGCTCTCTATCGCCTCTGGTGTCTTAGGACACTGTTTCTTTGATAGAGCAACTCCATGTTTATAAGGTAGGTTACCCTTCTTGGAGTCCTGCATGTTAAAACGAGCCAATACCTCATCAATATAGGGCTCTTGGGATAAAGCCAACATCCTTTTCTTGCGATCCCTTATAACTTTGATCCCAAGGATGTATGCCGCTTCACCTAAGTCCTTCATTTCGAACTGTTTGAACAACCATGCCTTTACCGCTGATAACATCCCTACATTGTTTCCAATGAGTAAAATATCATCTACGTATAGCACTAGAAAAGTCACTGAACTACCCTCACATTTCTTGTACACACACGACTCGCTTGGACATTGATCAAATCCGTATGTCTGGATTACCTGATCAAAGCGAATATTCCAATACCTAGAAGCTTGTTTAAGTCCATAAATGGACTTCTTAAGCTTACATACCAGATGCTCTTGGCCTTCCTTAATGAATCCTTCTGGTTGTTGCATATAGATGATCTCATCATCAAGACTCCCATTTAGGAAAGCTGTCTTGACATCCATTTGCCAAATCTCATAATCGAGATGAGCTGCTATAGATAAAAGAATCCGGATCGACTTTAGCATGACTACTGGCGAAAAGGTTTCCTCATAATCGATCCCTTCTTTCTGAGTATACCCTTTCGCAACAAGTCTTGCTTTCCAAGCTTTTACCTTTTTGTCAGATCCTCTTTTTCTCTTGTAGATCCACTTACATCCAATGGGTTTTACACCTTTGGGTGGTTCCACGAGCTCCCAGACTTGATTTGAATACATAGATTCCATCTCAGATTTCATTGCTTTTTGCCATAGATCTGCATCTTTGTCTTGCAGTGCTTCCTCGTATGTCATGGGATCCTCATCATGTTCCTCAGAGACCAAGTCCGAAGACTCTCCCAATAACATGAATCTGCTGGGTTTACGAATAACCCTCCCACTACGACGAGACACCGGTGTGGTATTAGTGATAGGTTGTGTGTTCTCTTGTGGCTGTTCTACTTGTACTATTGGCACTTGTTCATTATTTGTCTCTCCCACTAGTTCCTCTAAAACGACACTGCTCATGGGTTTATGGTTCATCATATAGTCCTCCTCTAGGAATCTAGCATTGGTACTAACAATGACATCCCGATCCTTAGGACTATAAAATAAATATCCTTTCGTTCCCATGGGATAGCCTACAAAAAGCCTTACTTCTGTACGAGATTCTAACTTAGTCACGTTCTTGTTCAACACATGTGCTGGACAACCCCATATCCGAATATGTCTTAGACTAGGATTTGAACCAGTCCACAATTCTTTTGGAGTCTTAGGAACTGACTTAGAAGGAACTAAATTCAAAAGATAAGCTGCTGTTTCTAAAGCATGTCCCCAAAGCGACTTGGGTAATTCTGAATAACTCATCATCGATCTAACACTCTCCAAAAGAGTACGATTCCTTCTCTCCGCTACACCATTCTGTTGGGGTGTTCCAGGTGCAGTCAACTGAGACATGATCCCATTCTTTGATAAATAATCCCTAAATTCTCCAAGCAAGTATTCGCCACCACGATCTGATCGTAGTGACTTGATACATTTTCCATGTCGCTTCTCCGTTACAGTTTTGTACTCCTTGAACTTGTCAAAGCACTCTGATTTACGGCGCAACAAATAAAAGTATCCATATCTAGAATAATCATCAATAAAAGTGACAAAATATTCATAACCACCTCTTGCTTGAATATTCATTGGTCCACATAAATCAGTATGAACCAATTCTAACACTTCTTTGGCTCTATTCCCCTTTGCCTTAAAAGGCTTAGTGGTCATTTTACCTTCCAAACAGGATTCACAGACTGGAAATGGCTCCACTGCCAATGAGCCTAAAGGCCCATCTACTACCAGTCTTTGAATCCTCCTCAAGTTAATATGACCTAATCTTAAGTGCAAAAGATATGTTTGGTTCAAAGAAGAAGGTTCCTTTCTTTTAGTAGTGATAGAAGATGTGTTATTTAATACCCTATGTTGTAGTTGCAGTGCAGGTTGATTAGGAGTGATTATGTATAAATTGTCTTGCAATGTACCAGAACATATAACTAGTTTATTCCTCATAATTGAAACATTATGATCCAAACAAACATTATAATCATCCAAAGCAAGTTTAGAAACCGAAATTAAATTCCTTCTAAACGAAGGTACATAAAGACAATTGTTCAAAACCAAATTCCTATCATCACCAAAAGATAAATTAACATCTCCCACTGCAACTACTGCTACTTTCGTAGCATCTCCCATGAACACATATATCTCGCCATCTCTAAGCATTCTGGATTGCTGGAACCCCTGCATAGAATTACAAACATGATCAGTGGCTCCTGTATCTACACACCAAGTGCTCGTAGATATAGCCGCTATATATGTTTCTGTAACTAGAGAAAGAGACATACCAGTATTGTTTTTCTTCATAGGAAGAGGACAATCCTGTTTCCAGTGACCCGACTGCTTGCACCTGAAGCACTTGCCCTTGGGCTTTTTCACAGCACCACCTTGAACTCCCACATCTTTCACAACTTTCTGTGTCTGAGCCTTTTTCTTCTTCTTGGCTTTCGGCTTAGAAGAAGAAGGTTTCTCAGCCACATTGACTTGAACACTCTGCTGAAAAAGTCCTTCAGCTGCCTGAAGTTCTGTCAGAAGTTCCGTAAGACTATACATTCTTTTGTTCATGGTGTAATTCAAGCGGAACTGCTCAAAACTTTTGGGTAAACTCATAAGGATGATATCGATCTGGGTTTCCCCATCAACCTCAGCACCAAGGATCTCCATCTCATTCAGATGTGACATCATCCTGAGAACATGATCCCTTACAGGTGTCCCTTCAGCCATCTGAGTGTTCATTAAAGCTTTCATTGCTACTTGCCTTGCAGCCCTATTCTGATCTCCAAAAAGTTCTTTGAGATTAAAGAGCATATTTGAAGCAGTGGCCATAGCCTGATGCTGATGCTGCAAAACACCTGACATTGCTGCCAGAATGTAACATCGCGACATCTCATCAGCCTTAATCCACTTCTTATAATACTCCTTCTCAACTTCAGAAGCATTCTCAGCAGGCTCCTCTGGCTTGGGTTCATTAATGCAAAATTTGTACTCCTCAGCAGTCAACACAATGTCCAAATTACGTTTCCATTCAATATAGTTAGGTCCAGTAAGTTTGTTATCCTTAAGTATGGTAAAAAGTGGATTAAAGCCCATTATATCCTGAGAATCATACATATAACACATAATTAGAGGGTGTTTAAAAAAATTGGTTCCTCTAACAATTATTTAAAATTAAAACACCAACACTTAAACACCATAGGTTTCCGGTATGCCACGTTGGGTGACTTATATACCACCTAAATTTATTTAAATGTTACTTCGGTCCTACTACTAAATAATTAGTCAGGTTAGGGTGATTTATATTATTTTTCATAGCTAAGTGTATACCATTATTAAATCTTAAATTAATAATAATAATACCAGATGCGCCTTTTGACTATGATAAATTCTTGCTCCTAACAATAAGATACTACTAAAATTACAAATCTAAAGAGTATTCAGACTGACTGGCCAGGCCGGTGGAAGCATTGCCAAGAGGCTAACCACTTTTCTAGACACCAATCTAAATGGCCAGGTAAGCTGCACGCTTTCCTAGACACCAACGCAAGAATACTCAAAGATGTGTTATTTTAGATTCTCTTCCTAGTTGAGCGTGAAAGCTATCAAAAAATAGGGTATCCTTTTATTATTTGAATTCTATGAAACTTAGTACGCCACGTTGGGTGACATATGTACCTTCCAATATTCATAATTAATTTTAGAAGTTTGTTCTAGTAATTTCCATAACACTCTAGACACCATAAATTACATGCCACGATGGGTGACGTATACATAATTTATATTCGACTTAGTGTTAAATTACATACAAACAATAATGGAGACCATGGGATTTAATACCAAATTAATTCTCTCTCCCACTTAGTATTTTACTATGAAGATTTTATCTAGATGCATCGTCCTATGTTATTTTTTCGCAGTCCACATGTATCATAATAACAATACATATAACACATAACATAGCAGCATACTCATCATGATTAAAGCATAATAAAACAGCCCTATGTCCATGTCGTTCTAGCATGCGAAGGGTTAGTATCACATGGCATAACAAACAAACATGGAACACATAGTAGTAATAATCAAGATCAGCAAACATTATGTAAAACATAATAAAATACATCCACTATTATGGCCCCGAAGAATAATCTTCAAAATCATCCATCGATAAATTTTCGAAAATCTTCAGCCGCCTGTTTGACTGCCTAAACGAGCTCAGAATGGCTTGAAAAATCTGGAAATGGTTGCCATCTCAGCCTGTAGGTCTCGTTCTGCCGTTTCCGAAAAGGTATTATTCGCCCCAATCGGATATCGTATGCAAAATTTGTAGCCAGAACAGCGAAGCAGCCACGAAAACAGCATATAGCAGCGGAAGAACTCTGTTTCTCGCATCTTCGTTGATCAAACAATTACATACGACAAATACAACAGAAAAATCTATTCTATTACATCAGATCATAATCTAAATTGAATACAATTCGAATTACAAGATTACAATCAAAATAGAAATCAAAAATTAAAACTAATCATGATCAACCCTCATGATTTAATTTACAACCACGATAAACCACGTGGGATCCAAAAACATAATTACAACCATGGCCATAATAGTGGATAACAACCTGCATCAAAAAAACAATACAAACCCACCACTATATACATACATAATTACGACATGGACATCATATCATATAACGCAGAACCCTAGAACCTGGCTCTTGATGCCAATTGTTGGGACAATCGAATCATGATGCTGCGTTTTATGATATGAAAACGAACGAGTTTGAATAGAAAATTAACCTTAATCGCTACGGCGCAAGCGATTCAAATCCACGTCTTCTACTGTATTCCCGTATTCACCTTGAGCGAAGTGTGGCCTTCGATCCTCCCAAGGTTGCCTCCCTTCTAGCTTTGAGATCTTGGAACCCTAGTTCTTGGTTGCCTCCTTGAACGGCTGCTCACAAAAACCCTAGTATTTCCAACTCATAGCTAGAAGAGAATAAGATGAATATATAGGCTACAGTAGGGATCCTGGATAATTAGGTCGGGCCTTCCAATGACATTCTGGGTCAAGCCCAATGTCATTAAATATTAATTCAATCCACTAAAGAATTAATATTTGCACTACCTCTCCTAATGCCGTAATTTAATTATTTAATTCGGCTCCAATATTATTTGCTTATTAAATTCCCCATGTTTAAGATATCGAATGTCCATTAATTAAATTAATTTCTGATAATTAATTTAATCAATATCTTTTATCCTTGATCATCCACTCAACCTTATAATTATGCAAGAACAAATCTGCCTGCAGGACTAAAGCATAATTATCTTTATGAGCTTTCAAGAGGACATCATCACCCGAATATTTTCGGACACGGTTTCCTTTTATAGTCAATATCCCACTCTGTATGCAATGTCATTGTCCAAAACATAATATTGTGATTAACAAAAAATCACATCACATATGAATCAAAACATGTGCATTGCATACAAGTGTCAATCACTGTATCCGGATTAAGAACCTAAGCAATAATAATATTATAGAATCTTAGTTCTTCTTTATTATCAGAATAGAAGAACAATTCTAATATTTTAATCCCGTTCAATATACACAAAGCATACAAGTATTATTCAATAATCAAGATAGATTATTTCCAAATAATACTTCAGTCATTCCAGTGGTTTGTTTAACTCCACTTAAACTGTGAACATTTATTATATTATATATAAACACTGACAATCTAATCTTCTGTTATCCCATTTGATACTAGATTATCCACAATATATAATATACAAACAGTGTTAAAATACGCATTCAAGATTCTCAATAAAAAAAGACAATGTCATATACTTCAAACGAATAGTTCAGTATACTCCCTAACAGTGTAGACCATGAGTTTCGAAAAGTGACTATCAGATGGACTAGACGATAAATGTATGAACTTGAAATTGCTATAAGTTGTAATGAATCTCCCCTTGGCTAGCAACTTGATAGGTAATATTGATCCGACATATCTCACGTGTTGTGTTTGATAGCCTGTCGAGTAATATGACAGTCCTGTTGATATGAACAGCGATAAGGATATATTGGATGAACGTCAACCTATTTTGGCATCTACCTGTTGTTTCACACTTAGAAAGTGCCACCCATGAGTTCAATTCATCAAAGACCCGTGATTAAGGGGAAATCCAGGAAGGGTGTATCCCAGAGCTGAGTCTAAACCAAAGCCAGTGGAATAATCATTGTGTATAGTCAAGCCTAGTAATTGTTGCTTTCACTAGATTAAGTATGAACTTCTTAAGTGAATCTGTTTGTTACCAGAACTAGGTTGTGTATTTTGAAAATACTTTCCTAAATATTTGGGAAGCTGGATGAAGTCAAAATTTGAGACTAGGACGAAAGAACCTAAGTATGAAATATTATGAATTAAAGTTTACAACAGTTGTTGAGTGATTTTCTCATATGTTGTGACCAAATAAAATTGTCGTGATGGATATAACTTATTAACGGGTGATGATTCAGGAAATTGCTATAATGAAAAGTGGAAGAATAAGGAGTGGTGATTCAAGAGTGCAAGACAAAGACAGGAAGAGTAATATTATACAAATATTTACTAGTGCCATTCAATGAATATTTAATTTCTTTTAAGAAAAGAGAATAGATGTAATGTCAAGATAAAAATATCATTTGCATAAGGATGTTCAAACTAACGATAGAGATAAAATAGTGAAAGTTAAGATTACATGATAATGATGAAGTTATGTTTAAGGACATAGAAACAAACTGAGGGATATAGATTATGATGGAAGTGAAAGGTCTATTACACTTTGGATAATAGGTTATTGGGCAATCGTAATTGGTACTAAAGAGGAAATACTTGGAAAAAAGGGGAGTATGTAGTAGTTAATTGGTTGATGATGTAATTATTAGTGACCTTATGAGGTACTACCTAATAGAGTTATATAATTCACCATCGAGCTAGTGTCAGGAATAACACTAGCATCAGAGTCATATTAGAAGTTTGCACCTACCAAGATGAAATGGATTAATTACTCAATTATAAGAAGTATTAGAGAAAGACATGATGAGATTGAAAGTGTAACCATGAGGTGCACTTGTTTTGATTGTTAAACAAAAGGATAGCGCCATGAGTCAGTGTATTGATTACTAAAATTAATTAAGATTACAATTATGAATAAATATCCTAACCATGAATAGAGATTATCTGATCATTTCGAGACATAATTTACCCTTCGAGGATAGATTTGAGGATCTATATCATGAAATAAAGATTGACCTAGATGGTTTTCCCAAAGTTGCATTCGACAAGAGTTATGAACATTATGAGTTCTAGGATATCAATTGGATCAATAAATACCTATAACTTTTATGGATTTAATCAATAGAATTTTAAGAAATGATTGGACAAATGTCCATAATTTTCATAAATGATATTTTGATCTACCAAAAGATGAAGAGAGAGAATGAAGAGCAAGTGTAATTAGCCTTAGAAAGAGAAAAAAGATTTTATGCCATTTTCTCTATAGTGTGAGTTTTGGTTGAAAAAATTTAAATTCTGGGAAATTAATAAGTAACAAAGGAGATGTGTTGACGTATTGAAATTATTGGGAATTGGGAAAGACCCGATGTACTAAAGGAGGTGAGAACTTATGGACTAGAGGTCATTATAAATATTTGTTATGGTATTCGACTCATGATCGTAGCCGATAACTGTAGTATACGCACCTGAGATATAAAAGCATTAAATTGCACAGATGAAAGTTTAGGAATTATGAGGAATTTGAATGCCATAGAGATATTCAAACCCAAAGTCTAGAGTTGGGATGGTGAGTTTGAGTCCTTGTAAAATGGATTCCTAGATAAGTACGAAATTGTTTTATGTTAAAGTTATGTATCACATTAAGGAAGGAAAACTCCTCACATCTTTTCAACATCATTTTCTCCTTATTTTTATATTTGACAATTCGTCATCCGATTGGGATTGACAATACATATGGTATGAATTCTTGTATGTGTGACAAAAGTCTGGTGGGACACCGCCCAATTATGTGTTAAAAAGCCAAATAATATTAAAGACTTTCCATCACAAGTATATATATGGTTGTTCTCATTCATATCAAAATTTTCTTTTCTCATATACATTTGGAAATGAGTTTATTTATTTTTGAATCACTCTGATCATTTTGTTTCAATGATATTCGACAAAAGGATCTCCAATTAAAATCTCGTGCAAAGTTAGCTCTTCATAAAAGGTTTATGCCTTGGGTATCGAAATGTGCTGGGAAAATCACTTACTACGGATAGAGTTTTCATACGAGAATAGTTACATTCAGAATGTAGCCACGCCACCTTACGAATTTTTGTATAGAAGAAAAGTGTCGATCTCCCTCACATTAAGACCAAATCAAAGAACGAAAAAAAATTCAGGTATCGAGAAGGAACCCGCACGTACGCTAATCGAATTAGAGAAGACAGAAAGCATGGAGTGAGAGACTTCATATTTCTAGAATCATTATTGCGGAAAGCATATAATGAGATTTGACAAAGGAGAGAAGTAAAGCTCGAGGGTATTAAATCTTGTATGACCTAAAGCATGTTGGGAAAATGCAGATACATTGGTATTGCCTCATAATATTTATAATACGAGAATCTTGTGTGCCCTATGTCTATATTATGAAAGGACAATGCGGATGCTAGCCACATGTTAGAATAGGAAATCGTAGAGATGGTAACCAAATATGTTTTACGACCGGTAGGGATCAATGACCGTAAAGAGCAAGTATGGAGAAATAAAACTATAGCACCATAAAGAGTGTATGGATGAATCAGAAGGTTGAAAAGACAACTCTTAGTTACTTTGATTTAGATTCCGAGGACGGAATCCTTTTAAATAGGGTAGACTGTAATAACCCGTATTTTTTAGGAATTTTTTAAATTTATTTTTATCTATCTATAAAAGACCTTGATGAATAGTGATTCTACAGATTTGCGAAAAGCTTTTTAGCCCACACTAGGTAAGTGATGGAATATTGGAAATCTGAGGATGAAATTGTATTGTATGGAGCAAATGAGTGAATGTAAAAGCCGTCAGAATCCGAAGATTTTCACTTTTACTATTTGTTTCATAATTTACGAGATATTAAGGAATACGAGGATCCCTGACTGACACGAATCCTATAACATGGAATTTTATTGGATATAAGTGGAGTCAAAGTATTTAAACTATCAAGAGCAATTATAGTGAACACTACGCAACGAAACGTTTCAGAATAAAATTGAGATTAACATTGAGATCAAGCGATGAACGAATAACGTATTGGGAATGAAACAAACAAGGAAGCCATGCAAGTATCATGCAAGCCTAAATAGGAATTACAAGTCAACCAAGTAACCAAGTATTAGTTAGAAACATGGTTCCACAAAACATGGAAAGGTGGAAACCAAGATCCTTAATTCATGGCTTTATTTGTACTTGGCCTTGACCTTTCACTCTACCAAGCCACACTTGTGTACGAATACAGCCATGTAGCAATATATACACATTATACAAACACAAATGCACCAACACAAAAGCAGTCAAAGTAGAAAAAGCTTCCCCCCTCAATTTTCTTCCATTTGGCCTTTCAAGAAAAGCAAGGAAAGAAAAATTCAAAACCCAAGTTACACTCATTCAAAAATCACATGATTTTGATCATAGCTTCTACAATATATATCTAAGGTATGTACAAAAGTTCATGGCCATCAAATTAGTGTAGCATAGCCAAATCCTTGCTAAAACATGAGGGTGAATAGTAACTCTGAAAATTACTAACTTATTTCTTGATATTCTCTTACAAGTTTGAGGATGATAAGCATAGATCAAGGCTTTCTTAAGGATTACAAGCTCTTGTTAGTATGTTTAATGATTCAAGAAAGGTATAACCACCATCCACCCTTTGATTACTTTGAGCTATAAGCTTGCGTTTGAGTTATGTGTAAGTATATGTTGATTTAAGGAGTTTGGATATAAATGGTTGAATATTATTGGTTGAATAATATAGGTTGATGATGGTGATGATTTTATGAGGTTATAAACTGATTTTGTTGTTAAATACTTTGGTTTAATGATTGGTTTATTGGTTAATGGATTTAACATAGTTAAATTTGGGAATCGTTCCATTTATAGCCATCGTAATGCCCATTTACTTTTAGACTCATTTTGACCAATAATTCGGAAATTAAAATGTACAGGACTTTCTAATAGCTGAACATTGTTATGTAGATCTTGTTTTATAGTTCATTTTAGTGCTTGAATCGTATTATTTCAATTTACGATTTAGGAGAAAAGTTAGTTTTTATGGAAATAGGCAAAATGACCAAACTGCTACGTTGAACTCATTTTGGTGACATAAAGGAACCATTTAACGGTTTTCAAAACTTTTACAATTTTGAGGTTAAGTAGCTTGGACTGTTAGTAAGCTCTCTGCCAAAGTTGATGTGCAGATGTTGATATTTAAATTTTATAAAAATGTCGAAACCAAAGTGATGCGATGACACTATTCGCTAAAGAAGTTAACTCTAGGGGCACTATTTTGATGAGCCACTTGGCAAGGATAAAAGGATAATTTTGAGTTAGTTAGAACACGAAAGATGTTGAGGAATAACATGACTATGTATTGGAGTAAATGATTAGATTAAAAGACGTTGACAAGACAGTTTATGAATGGTCAAGATAAACCCGAGGAGGTGAATGCCGGGTAAGATAAGTATTAGTAAAATGACTAAGCACAAGTTTAAGTTGTCATAATTGGACTCGATATATGATTATACTTATTAGTAATATAAGTAGTTAATGAGATTATGAGTACTAATCGGGATTATGATATCTATTGATAGAAAATTCTGAATGAGTGGAACTCTAAGATAGTATCTCGGACTCCAGGCAAGTTTTTCCAACCTTATACTTTTATTTTCATAATTTTATATTCTTGATTTTGCATATGAAATTAAATTATGCTTATGCAAGTTTTTGAAACCTGTACTTTATATATTATTGTTGTCATATAACTGTTTATCGAAATCTATGAATTGATTTAACTATTGTTCAAACTTTCGTTAAATATTTTGGTTTATATGCTATAAGATAATATAGATATAAGTCGGTGTATATGAAGACTCTAGGAGTAGAGCGTATTTTCATATTTTCAAACGTAGACCGGAAGTCAGAAGTGTTATTCGAAATAGTGTCACAACCCAGAAGTTGCCGGAGACAAATTATTTTAAATAGTGATTAAAAATATTCCAATATTTATATTTTGGATATTTTTATTGATAAATATTTTAAATAGTGTTAATAAATATTATTTGAATATTTATTTAATTAATGAATATTATTCTGAATATTTATTTAAAAAGGGTTTATTAATTGCTTATTATTTAATAAATATTATTTAAATATTTATTATATATTCTAAATTAATTTAAATATTATTTAAGGTCTTTAATAATTTTTAAAATATTTTTTGACCTTCAAAAAATTGATTTAAATATAGTGGGGGTTCTCAGATATTTATTTTATATTTTATTATTCTTAAAATCTGAATAAAATACTCTCTGACTACAGGCATAAGGGAAGCTAGAGATTTGGATGAAATAACTCTAGAAGAACTGTATGATAGAGTCATGACATATGATTTAGAGATGCAACAGAGAAAGAACAAGAAATCTGTGAAGACGAAATATGTGGCACTCTTAATGGAGTCTGAGAAAGAACAACAGTAAGAAACCAAAGAAGAAAGAATCAAGGATTCAAGGAAGAAGTGTTGTGGAGTCAGAGTCTATTGACACAAGTTCTGATTCAGATGAAGAGATTGATCTAAGTCAAATGATGGCTATGTTTGCTACAAATTTCAAAAGAATGAAATTCAATAAAACAACTGGTAAATTTAGCAAGAGGCCATCATTCAAGAAGGAAGATGAAAAGGTTGAGAAGAGAAAAAGCACCATAATCAAGCTTGACAAAGCAAAGGTCAAATGTTTCAACTATGAAATACTGGGGCACTTTGCTAATGAATGTAGAAAAGCAAAAAGTCGAGGCAACGGGAAAGCACTTCTCTCAACAGGAAAGGATTGGGTAGATTCAAGCTCAGAGGATGAAATTGATTATGAAAATCTAGCAATGATGGCTTCATCCTTAAGAAAATCAGAATCTCCTAAAGAACCTTCATCTCCCAAGACTCAGGTATCAATCTTCTCTCCTGAATCCTTACTTAATTTAGACTCAGTTATCAATCTTCTCTCCCAAAGCAGGAATTACCATTTAGAGTCTGAGTTAGCATTAATGGAATAATACAAAAAGGATTCTGATAAATATAGGCATAATTACACTGAAGTCTTGAAAGCCTATGACTTTGTTAAGAAAGAACTAGAGGAAGAAAGGTTTAAGTTCAAGGTATGGACAAACTCTGGTAGAAAAGTTTAGGAAATTCTCAATAACCAAAATGTGTGTCAAACTACTGGTCTAGGCTATGACAAGAGTCAAGGCAAAAGACCTATTTTTGAGAATGATAACAATGAAGAAGCTAGCCAAGTTAATAAGACTAAGAACAAAAATACATTTATTGTTGTTAAGGTTGTGACTTCTGAATTAAAGATTGATTTACCAAAAGAAACCACAAACTCATTTTTCAATAATCCCCTTGTTGATAACAAAAAGACATATGAATCAGGAGCAAAGAAATCTACGAAAAACATTAACATTGGGTACCTGTCTAAGTCTAAGTTAAAGGAAGGCTAGAAAATTTATCAGAGTCTACCAAAACTAGGAGAAATAGGAATGGTAAGGAAGGTTAATAAGGCCAATAACTATTAAAATGATCCTAGTGCTCCTAGAAAGAAGTGTTACAGATGTGGCAACCACAATCATTTAGTTCTAGACTGTAAAAAAAAAATTGAGATGAAATTAGAGTCTATTCCTACACAGACTCTGAAAAGTCACTACATTCCACAGAAGCCTTGTTGTCATTATGGTAGAATATTTCACTCTATCTATATGTGTAGAGACTAACATGATTTGTATTACAATTTTTATGAGCTAAAATCTTCAATTGATAAAAGTTGGTATGACACTGTCAAGACTCCACCAGAGTCTAAAGTAACAAAAGAGACAGGTAAAACAAAAGTGAAAAAATACTAAGCATGTTTCACCCAAAGTTAGTGGTAAAGGATCCAAAACTGTTTGGATCCCTAAAATATCTAAATAGTTGCTTATGTATGCAGAGAACCAGGGTAAAGAAAGTAACCCTAATCCGGGACAGTGGATGCTCAGGACACATGACTGGAAAGAAATCCCTGCTTACAGACTTTGTGGAGATTACTAGCCCAGAAGTATCCTTTAGAGATTGCAATAAAGGATAAACACTGGGATATGGCAAGATTGTACTTGGGAATGTCATCATTTATGAAGTAGCTCGAGTTGATGGCTTGAAACAAAACTTGATTAGCATAAGTCAACTTGGAGATAAAGGTTACCATACTGACTTTGACAACAAAGAGTGCTTGGTAACTCACAAAGAAGAATTTTTGTTTTCAAAGGACACAAACATGGTAACATATATGAAGCTAGCTTGGAGGATTGCATTCACAATGAAGTTACATGTCTATAGAGCAAAGCCTCAACTGAAGAAAGCTGGAAATGAAACAAGAAACTGTCACACATCAACTTCAAAATATTAAACAAGTTGGTGAAATAGAATCTTGTGAAAGGACTACTACAGGTTGACTTTGTGCAAGATGGACTTTGTGAAGCATGTCAACTTGGAAAGCAAAAGAAAACGTCCTTCAAGAGAAAAACAATAAACACAATTTCTGAACCCTTTTTCTTATTACACTTTGATTTATTTGGTCCAGTAAATGTGATGTCAATTAACAAAAAGAAATATGCTCTTGTCATTGTAGATGATTTTACAAGATTCACATGGGACTTCTTTCTGTATTCAAAGGATAAAGCTCCACAATACATAATAAACCATATCACTTTTCTAGAAACAAAATCAAAGAAAACAGTTAGAATTCTAAGGAGTGACAATGGTACTGAATTCAAGAATTCAATCATAGAGGAATACTGTGCATCAAAGGGAATTACTCAATAATTTTCTACACCATGTACACCTTAACAAAATGGAGTTGTATAGAGAAAGAATAGAACCCTCATAGAAGATGCCAGGACAATGTTAGCAGAGTCTAAGCTACTAGTATATTTTTGGGCTGAGGCAGTCAATACAACATGTTCCACATAAAATTATACTTTAATTAATATGCATGGAAAGACTTCCTATGAAATGGTAAAGGACAAGAAGCCAAGTGTGAAACACTTTCACATATTTGGATGCAAGTGCTTTGTACTAAAAGTACATCCTGAAAATCCAAGCAAATTTGAAGCCAAGGCTGATGAAGCAATTTTTCTTGGATATGCATCAAACACTAAGGCATTGAGAGTGTTTAATCTCAGAACCAGAATTGTTATGGAATCTATTCATGTTGCATTTGATGACAAAAAGATTACAGGACTGCAGGATGAATCAGAGTCTACAACACTGGAATTTAAAATTTTGAAAAGTTCTGAGATAGATGAAGATGATGAGGATGAAGAACCTCAAACAACTCCTGAAACAACATAGGAACCTGCAAACTCTGAGGGGGAGCCAGGAAATTCAACTCCATGCAATTCAGAGTCTAACAGTTCAGAGTCTACCCAGACAGAGTCTAGACAGACAGAATCAAGTTTTTCAGAGTCTAACTCATCAGGGTCTAGATCAGGCAACCCTGAATCCTTCTCAGAGGCAAACAATTTAGGGCGAGCCTCTTCATTTAAATTTCCCTCACACACATAAAATGCCAATGATTTAGGGGGAGCTTCAAGTTCAAAAACTAATCTTCCACAAGCTAGAAAATGGACAAGGGATCACACTCCTGATTTGATAATTGGTGTTCCTGAGAGTGGTGTACAAACTAGAACTGCCATACAAAATGAATGTCTTTATACCTATTTTCTCTCAAAGAATGAACCCAAGAAAATTGAGGAAGCCTTGCAAGACCCTGATTAGATTATTGCAATGCAAGAGGAATTGAATGAATTTGAGAGAAATAAAGTGTGGAAACTTGTACCAAAACCCAGAAATAGATCAATTGTTAGTGCAAAATTGGTGTTCAGAAACAAACTTGATAAGAATAGAACTGTGATTAGAAACAAAGCAAGGCTAGTTGCAAAATGATACTCTCAGGAGGAAGTAATTGACTATGATGAAAATTTTGCACCAGTAGCAAGATTGGAAGCTATCAGAATGTTTCTTGCATTTGCAGCCCATTTCAAATTCAAGGTGTATTAAACGTATGTGAAAAGTGCCTTCTTAAATGGAAAATTGGAAGAAGAAGTCTATGTGGAGCAACCACCAGGATTTGTTGATCCAAGATTTCCTGATCATGTTTACAGGTTAGACAAGGCACTATATGGATTGAAGCAAGCACCTAGAGCATGGTATGAAACTCTATCAAAATTTCTTTTTGAAAATGGATTCATTAGAGGTACCATTGACAAAACTCTCTTTATTAGAAAACATAAAGGTGATATTTTTCTTATCCAAATTTATGTTGATGATATTATATTTGATTCTACTAATGAAAAACTTTGTGAAAAGTTTAGCAAATTAATTCAATCAAATTATGAAATGAAAATGATGGGAGAATTAAACTTCTTTTTGGGACTTGAAGTCAAATAGAATGATGATGGAATTTTTATCAATCAATCAAAGTATGTGAAAGAACTATTGAAGAAGTTTGATATGCAATACAGTGCCACTGGCAAAACTCTCATGTCAATAGGCTCTAAGCTAGACTCTGACTCAAAGGGTAAGAAAGTTGACAATAATAGCTATAGAGGTATGATTGGCACATTGTTATATTTAAATACTAGTAGACTAGATATAATGTTTGCAATATGCATGTGTGCTAGATTTCAAGATGACCCTAGATAATCACATTTAATAGCTATGAAAAGAATATTTAGATATCTCAAGGTTGCACAAACTCTGGGACTTTGGTATCCTAGAGAGTCTGATTTTTCACTAATTGGCTATTCAGACTCTGACTATGCAGGATGCAAAGTGGACAGGAAAAGCACAAAAGGTCAATACCAATTTTTTGGCAATAGGTTAATTTCTTGGTTTAGCAAGAAATAACAAATTGTATCAACCTGAACAGCTGAGGCTGAATACATAGCAGCTCGAAGTTGCTGTGCTCAAATTTTGTGGATGAGAAATCGGTTACTTGATTATGGACTAACATTCTCAAATATTCATATGTTTTGTGATAACACTAGTGCTATCAAAATTACAGAGAATTCAGTCTAACATTCCAGAACAAAGCACATTGATGTCAAGTATCATTTTATTAGAGAACATGTTGAAAATGGTACTGTGACACTTCACTATGTTTCAACTGACAGAAAGATTGTAGACATTTTAACAAAACCACTTGATGAGTCTACATTTCTCAAACTGGTAAGTGAATTATTTATAGTAAACATATAAGTGATCAATCATAACAAGAAGCAAGGAATGTACTTTAATTATAGTCCATGTTTAATCAAACTATGATTTGTTGTTGTAAAATTTGTGAGGTACTTTATCTTGACAGAGTCTAACTTCTAGATTCTGACGAGTTTGTAAACTCTGATGAGTCTGTAAACTCTGATGAGTCTGCAAACTCTAACAAGTCTGTAGACTCTAAGAGTCTGTAGACTCTGAAAATGTTAACGCCTAGACTCTAAAATGGTTAAAATTCACGCCTACAGATTTTGATTACATTTAAACTGTTCAAATGACTTAAAATAGGCGGTAACAATTACTTTTGACTGGAGACAACCTGTAGACTCATATGTATTGTATGCAATTTCAACAAAATAGATTTTTTTCATACAATTTACTCACATATTCATTGCAATTATTTTTTAAGGCAAATACACTCACAGAGCTCTTCACGAACCCTAGCTAATTTTCTCAAGAAATTTCATCACTTTCAACTCAACAATTTCAATTGCTGCTATCTCAACTGTGATGAGAGGACCTAAGGCAATTGCATTCACTTTTGGGGATTTTGAGTTCATGACCACTAATCATGTGGCAGCCCTAGAAGACAAGAAAAGGGTAGATGCTGACTACTACCATATGATAGACTTCTTGGAGTAGAGTAAACTCAGTTACATTCTCAAGGCATCTTATGTCATTAATATGGATTCTGTATCTCGGCATGGAGTTCGGCCACAGTAGTTGATCTTTCTCAGGATCAACCAGGTAAGATTATCTTTACCTTTGGTGACTTCATTTTTGATGTCATTGCTGATGTGATTAACTCTGTGTTTAAACTACCTATTAAACAGCCTTTTGATGAACCTGTTTCTGATTATGATATTAAGAGCATGTTTAAATCACTAGGTTATTATGCTAGTTTAGAAAACATGAGTAAGTTAACTAGGCCATATTTGAGGAAAGAATGGTCTTTTTTCTTTGATCAACTTGCTAAGTGTTTTATTGGTAAATATAGTGGCTTTGATGCTATTACTGCTATTACTTATCAAATTGGTCATATTCTCCTGTTTGATAAGGTGATCAACATTGGTGATATGTTGCTCACTCAAATGGGAGCTAAATTAAACAATGTGCAAGAGAGCAGGAAGAAAGTCTACTATCATAGATTTTTGATGTTTCTATTAAATCACTTCATTCCTGACATGTCAACTAGGTTGGTAGATGATTGTTGTGTGCATGCATACAAACAACAAAGAATGATATTCTCTGATATTAAGAGAATTGATGACAAAAAGAAGAATCTACCTACCATGACTTATCCAAATGTAATACAGGTAAAACTCTTCACCTACAAACCTTCTATCTACAATGCTTCATTTTTTGTTGGTGAAATGGTGCAGGAACAAGTTATGGAGAGTCCCCCTCCACCTACCCA
This sequence comes from Oenanthe sinensis, assembly GCA_028671895.1. Taxonomy (NCBI): domain Eukaryota; kingdom Viridiplantae; phylum Streptophyta; class Magnoliopsida; order Apiales; family Apiaceae; genus Oenanthe; species Oenanthe sinensis. The sequence continues at coordinate 30,048,491 of CM053806.1, forward strand.
AGTAACCAAATCCCCTTCCACTAAACAATCTCCAAGACCAAAATCTAAAAAGAAACCAACCTCTAGTGTCTATCAGCATGCACCATTTGTAAAGAGGAGGAGACAAATTCAAACAAGGCTAATAGATGAGCCAAGTGATGAGGAGCTCAACTCCCTAGAGAAATAAGTTGAAGGACTTTCTTTGCTAAAAGAGGGACGAGATACACTTGATTCTAACCTTGAAGCCAAGTCTGTAGGCTCTTAAAAGGCTATAGACTCTAATAAACCTAGGGATGCACCTCAAGGTTCTCAAATTGAGACTCTGAGAAATATTTTTCTCAAAAGTATAGAAGGTTGATGAAGGCTTATTCTGCACATATATATAACCCTATCATTACTACTAACCCTGTTTTGCAGGAAACAGATGCTCCCAAGGCTCTTGCAGAGCTAGACTCTGAAAAAAGCAAATTCATGAACTAGAGTCTAATATTGAGTTAGAGTCTAGACTGCTTTTAGACTCTAATCATGAAACATTTTGGGAAGGAATGCCATTGGATGTAGCCTCATGCCTCTTGATGAAATCATTACTCCAAATGATGAGTTACTGTTATTTCTCTATTCTTCGGTAGAATCACTTGAAGATCCAACACTCTACAAGACACAGCAATAAGTATTGGAACTACTTTCAACCTATGAAGCCCTAAGGAAGAGAATAGAGAAGGAACTACAAATGTCTGCACAGGATGTGGTAACAACTCTCTACAGCTACCTCTTAAACTCTTCATTACAAGATAAAGTAGTTGGGATCATAGTGAAGGGTTTCGTGACACAAACGCAGCGGAATAAACGCGAAAAATAAATCAAAATAGCGAAACCCTCCACAGGATCCATGCGAAAACAAAAGATTTAATTCGGAGATAAAGAATAAATACCTTTAGAAGCTTTAACAGTTCATTAATGAAAGATTAATGGAGGTCCAAAGCTTGTTTAATCACCACGTATCCCGCTCTCGCGATCTACGCTCTACGGTATCCACACGAACACTTTTCATGAAGGATTGATGTGTACTAGCACCCGAAAACTTCTTCTCTCTCTATCTTCCTCCTCTCTCAGAGCGGCTAGGGTTTTTGTAAAATCTCTCTCCAATTAAATTAGCCCATAAAGAGATTATATAGAGAGAGTAATAAATTTTCTAATTATAATCCAATTATAATTAATACTAATCCAAAATTCTAAATTATTTAATTAAGTCTCACTTAATTAATTAATTATTAATTTTGGAATTAGTTTAAGTAATTCATTTATTCTATTTATATAATTAATTAAGTCATACTTAATTAATATCATAAATAAAATAAATTACTTATTTAATTTAAATTCATAATTTAAATTATTTCTCCTTCAAGCGTTCTTTGTGTGTGACCCTGTAGGTTATTATTACGTTGGCAACAATTTTAATATCTAATTAAAATTGTAAACAATGAGCGGCATCTAATAATACATCATTGCTACCCAAGTAATAATAATAAATCGGTGATTCGATTAAGCCTTTCGTGAATAATGTTCCATGTAATATAATCCCTTTAATCTTGATATTATAGATTAAACTCAAGGCATGTCTCGTGTCATCCTCTCCATAATTTAATCTTTATTTTCTTGATCGATGAGTAGACTATTAAAATCAAATCAACATTTGAGCACGGCCGTGCATTTCATAGTCTCACTCAAACAAGAGGCCAATAATATCACTCCTAAAATTAGGAGGATTAAATCCCATCTAGATCATTCATATTTCTCATACGATTCATAATATACTCAATGTCCACTTTTATCATCACCCGGTCAAAGATAACTTTTAATGTAATCAAAATATATTAATTCTCGTATAGAAATATAATGATTTCAGGTCTAAGGATCATTACACCATTATCACAGTGAGAATTACTTATGACACTTACTTAACATGTAGAATCTCACGGCGGGTCATTCCAGTGCCATGCATTGATACATGCACTTATGTTCTTGACTTTAGTATCCCCATACCTATGACCAATGAGATGTGGTCATCTGTCAAGAAACATACTAGTCTTTGTGCATTATTATTGTCCTTAAATAATAATACTCGACTAGGGAATTTTAGGAATAAGATACTATTCATATAATCTCATTTTTAAGTCACATACTTAAAGATATAGAATACGTATCAAAATTCCAAGGACATTTACTATGCTTTCAATTTATTACTCAGTAAACAAAACATAATAAATAAATAATAATCAATAAAACATAATCCTTAATAATAAATATTTTCCTTAAAATATAAAAAGTATTGTCTCTAGAGCACAATTACTAACAATCTCCCACTTGCACTAGAGTCAATTACCCAAGTATCCAATACTCATGAAACTAGTGTGACGTTCATGCTTCTGCTGCGACAAAGCCTTAGTCAGTGGGTCTGCAATATTATTATTAGTATGCACTTTACATATATGTATATCTCCTTGATCATTAATCTCATTAATTAGGTGATATCTCCTAAGTACATGTCCAAACAGCCTCCTTGGCTGCTTCGCAAGCATCAATATACTCAGGCTCTATTGTAGAATCAACTATTGTCTCTGCTGTGAACCATTCCAGCATACAACATCTCAATAAAATTAGATAAAACACAAAGACAGACAGAAACATTAAATTATCGTTATCTGTCTAGAAACCAGTATCACTGAAACCTCTTACAACTAGCTTCACATCTCCTCCATATAACAAGAATGAATCTTTAGTCCTCTTTAAGTACTTAAGAATATTCTTGACTGTCGTCCAGTGACCTTCACCTGGATTAGATCGGTATCTACTCATCATGGTTAAAGCATACGAGACATCAGGACAAGTACATATCATTGCATACATTATAAAACCAATTGCTGACGCATATGGAATTTTACTCATGCAGTCCCTATCATCCAATGATTTAGGACAAATTTTATTTTGAGATCACTATCCCATGAGACATTGGGACATATCCTTTTTAGTCTCTTTGCATCTGAAATCGATGCAAAACTTTGTCAATGTATGTACTCTAAATTAGGCCGATCAATCACCTTGATCTATCTCTATAGATCTCGATCCCTAATATATATGTCACATCGCCTAAGTCTTTCATTGAGAAATTATTTCTCAACCAAGTCTTCACAGTCTGTAGAGAAGGAATGTCATTCCCTATTAGTAATATATCATCAACATATAATACTAGGAATGCCACATGGCTCCCACTAAACTTCTTGTAAACACAAGTTTCATCTTCATTCTGAATAAAGTCAAACTCTTTTTGACTGTTTCATGAAAACAAATGTTCCATCTCCTCGAGGCCTGCTTTAATCCATAAATGGATCGACGCAACTTACATACATTTCCAGCATCCTTTAGATCAACAAAACCCTTAGGGTGTCTCATGTACACATCCATATCTTCTTCAAGGCTCTCATTTAAGAAAGCGGTTTTGACATCCATTTGCCAGATTTCATAGTCATAGTAAGTAGCTATAGCAAGAAAATCCTGATGGACATGACCATAACAACTGGTGAAAAGGTCTCATCATAGTCAATACCATGAATTTTCTTGAAACCTTTTGCCACCAATCGTGCCTTATAGGTCTGTACATTAGCATCCATGTCGGTCTTCTTCTTGAAAACCCACTTGCACCCTATAGGTTTTACCCCTTCAGGTGGATCTACCAAAGTCCATACTTGATTAGTATACATGGATTCCATCTCAGATTTAATGGCATCCAGCCATCTCTTAGAATTTGGAGTGTTTATAGTATCTAGGTAGGTGAGAGGCTCATCTTCATCCACAAGCATCACATCACCATCTTGAGTCAAGAGAAATCCATATTATCTCTCGGACTCATGGCGAATCCTACTAAACCTACGAACACCTGTGTTTCTTGAGCAGTATTATTTTTCTTGTACATTCTACTCAGGTTCCTCCACTGGTTCAACGTTATCATGTGGGTCTCAAACTTCATTGAGATCTATTATCCTTCCACTGTCTCTCAGCAGTTCGAGCAACAAACACTTTGTTCTCGGAAGGATTATAGAAAGAATAACCCCTTGTTTCAGTTGGGTATTCCACAAAATTACATTTGTCTGATTTTGGTCCTAGCTTGTCAGAGATTAGACGTTTCACAAACGCTTCACATCCCCAAAATTTTATAAATGACATGCTGTGACGTTGCTCAGTCCATATCTCATAAGGAGTCTTTTGAACCAATTTAGTAGGAACACAGTTAAGTGTATGTGGAGCCGTTTCCAGGGTGCAACCCCAGAAACTAATTGGAAGATTCATTGACTCAACATTGATCGCACCATGTCCAACAAGGTATGATCTCTCCTATCAAAAAAACTTTTCTTTGATATTTTCTACTTCATCTTTATAGTCTTTGAACTTTTCAAATGATTCGGATTAGTTCTTCAAAAGATACATATATCCGTATCTACTAAAATAATTAGTAAATTTTATGAAGTTAATAAAATCTACCTTTTGTCATCGTACACATATGACCACATACATCACTATGTATAAGTCATACCCATTCAATGATCCCTTCACCATGTCCGGTAAAAGGAGCTTTAGTCATTTTACCAAATAAACCAAGATTCGCATCCTTTTGTATGATTCATAATCAAACTTATCCATGAATGCATCCTTATGTATTCTGAAAATGCGTTTCTTATTAATACGGCCTCAACAACAGTGCCAAAGGTAATATTTGATTTGAGTCACTTTAGAACATATAAATTGTTAATTAGATGTGCAACATTATAAGGCTCATCATCAAAATAGAATAAACAACTATTGTTATAAAATGAAAAAGCCTTTCTTGTCCAAACAAGAAACTGAAATAATGTCTCTGCCAATTGCAAGCACGCTATAACAATTATTAAGTTCTAAATTTTCCTTATAGGCCAAAAATTAAGTAACGAGTTCCTCGAACCAGAGCAACTATCTTTACTCCAATTCCAACCCGATACCTTAAGCTTGACCCTTATTGATCATCATCTTCCGATCTTCCAATTAAGCATGACAGTTTAATTTCCAGTCTCCCAACTTTCCACAGAAGTGACAATCGTCTTCTTTATCAACACCTCATTCAGACTTTAGAGTCTGCTTTAGGGATTGGACTTTGGTTTGACAACGGAACTAGATCAAATCTTCTCCTTGCCTTTCCATTTTCCTTTCCCTTTTGCATTCCCTATGTTTACCATCAATATAGTAGTAGTTCATGCATTTATCATATTACTTTCAGCAGTTCTCAACATGCTTAGCAACTCAATGGGTGTTTTACCAATCTTATTCACTTTATTGTTCATAACAAAATAAGAATAATATTTGTCCAAGGATTGTAAGATCAAATCTAACTGTCTCCAGACCAATCTGGAAATCCAAAATATCAATGGTATTCATTATATCCTATAATCTTTAGAACATGTGGTGTAACCGGGTCTCACTCTCCCTACTTGTAAGTGTATAGTGCCCTTTCAAATATATCTTTTGCTCAATCGTTTCATAAGCATCTATATGCTTGTATTGCTTCTTAAGCTCAGCACATATATTTGCGAGCATGAGACATGAAACATCAGTCGCAACATCAATTTGCTTCCAATAAGCACTATGATTTGCACATGTTACATTCTCAACTTTAAGAGCAGGGGAAGAGATTTGACTAATATCGTGGTGCCCGAGGACGATCCTCAAGCTCTTATGTCAGTCAAGGAAATATATTCTCGTCAACTTGTCCTTCTCAAGAACTGATCGCATAGAGAAGTTGTTTGTGTTTATCATTTGATATCTACAATATTAAAGTGCATAAAATAAACTAGATTGCAAATTTAATATTAATTATGTTTAAGTGATTATGGTATATCATCATATACCTCCCACTATTTTTATCAAACTAATAGCCCTTACTATTAATTTGGAAAGTATATATATCCCATAATTCTTTCTAGTGAGCCAAGATCCATATTTCGTCATGTCCTAAGTCAACCACTGGAAGTCCTTAGAAAATGATTATTTAGGTAGACAACAGTTGTCAATTATATCATATATAATTCTTGGATAGTTTGGTGAACAACGATTGATCTTATCTATCTAATAGACTTTTAACCAAACTCTATGCTTCTAAGTTCATAATAGTTGAATATAACCGTTTATTTTCACTTATTATGACGACTCAGTTAAGTTAGACCCAATGATACAACGGCCGAATATAATCGTTTATATTCGTCGCATCTCACCACGATAGATAGGAATCCCCTGCCACTGACAGTCCTTCCCCTTATCGATCTAGGATTCGATGAGTGTTCATTCATTGGAAAGCATCCGAGTAAAACTTAATATTTTGTTAAGGGGTTTTAGAAAATTTATAACGATCATGATCACATCATAAAGAGATCCTCAATTTTTCCTTGAACCAAATATTTCAAATCGACATCTTAAATTGTTCATTTCCCAGGTAGATGGAGGATACCAATGGTCACACTTAAAACCCATCAGCCTTACGAATACGCATATCCGCTTTTGTCAGAAAATCCCAATTATAGATATCAAAAATCCATATTTAATTCCGTGTTTTAAAAATCCATATTTCATAAACACAAGAATCTCATGATCGTTTGTTAATTTTAAAATCTTGAATCGTTACAGATTTTATCTTGTTTAAGCAAACATGGCATGGGTGTCGTATCTAATACATACATGATTAATCAATATTAAGCATGCATCTCAATTATATCTACGCATACATACCAATACATGCAATCATATACATATATGTAATGTGCGTAAATTAAACGTGTTTGGTTATGGCCCCATCCTATATGATATTTCCAAGCTAATGGAAATATCAAGGTCAGTCTATGGTGGTTTTAAAAATACTATCTATTACATGTCTTCTTTCTTCATTGCTCCATCATCCCCTTTTGGATCGCCTCCTTGCTTGCAAGTCTTCATTGATAATTACATTGAATAATAAAAATAAAACTATTCTAATGAAATTACAAGAAGAACTCGAGTTACATTCGAGATAATTAAATTACAATGAATAAACGACATGCAAGTCGTATTTAGAAACCAAAACCATAAATCAAAACCATAAATTAAAACCACTATCCTATGGGTCTTTAGGTCATAACCATCCACCATGCTATCATATAACACATATAATATATCTCATATTATATAATCATATCATATAATCATATATAACAAATTTCGAAATTTCAGAAAATTAAAAACAGATTTCTGAAGACAATAAATCGCTATTTCGAGGCCCTTAACGACGTCAAACGCCTTACAGACTCGTCGATGATAGCATTGCTATCAGTTTTGTTCATTGGCCCGATTCCAGTCAGAAAACACATATCGTTTATGAAAATCGGATACAGCAGTCAGATTTCTCCAAATCTGACGGTGTTTCAGAAATCGTATCATATACAATTCCCATAACAAAAACAAGCATATATCATATATACATATACAGAGATACATACAATCATCATATGATTATACATTACATGAATATCATATATTCATAATATATACATACATATACTCAAAATTTTAGAAAATCAAATAATTTTCAGAAAATCATAAATCACCGTTTTGGAGGCTGTAACGACATCTAATGGCTTACAGACGCAGAGCTGACTATGTCAGTATTGCTCAGTGACCCGATTCCAGTCAGAAAACACATATCGTTTGCGAAAATCGGACAACGGACACAGATTTCAGAAAATCAACGGCAGCCGTTTCAGAATTCGTATCGAATACGATTCCCATAATAAGAACAAACATGTATCATATACATACATCAACACACATAATCATCATATGATTATACATCATATGAATATCATATATTCATAATATATATAAACATATACATATTATATCAATATAAAAGCATGATAGATCGCATACATGCTTATATATCAAAAACTGTTAAGCACATAACCGAATTAAAACGTTTCGCAAGTAGCTCTGATGCCATTGAAGGGTTTCGTGACACAAACGCAGCGGAATAAACGCGAAAAATAAATCAAAATAGCGAAACCCTCCACAGGATCCATGCGAAAACAAAAGATTTAATTCGGAGATAAAGAATAAATACCTTTAGAAGCTTTAACAGTTCATTAATGGAAGATTAATGGAGGTCCAAAGCTTGTTTAATCACCACGTATCCCGCTCTCGCGATCTACGCTCTATGGTATCCACACGAACACTTTTCATGAAGGATTGATGTGTACTAGCACCCGAAAACTTCTTCTCTCTCTATCTTCCTCCTCTCTCAGAGCGGCTAGGGTTTTTGTAAAATCTCTCTCCAATTAAATTAGCCCATAAAGAGATTATATAGAGAGAGGAATAAGTTTTCTAATTATAATCCAATTATAATTAATACTAATCCAAAATTCTAAATTATTTAATTAAGTCTCGCTTAATTAATTAATTATTAATTTTGGAATTAGTTTAAGTAATTCATTTATTCTATTTATATAATTAATTAAGTCATACTTAATTAATATCATAAATAAAATAAATTACTTATTTAATTTAAATTCATAATTTAAATTATTTCTCCTTCAAGCGTTCTTTGTGTGTGACCCTGTAGGTTATTATTACGTTGGCAACAATTTTAATATCTAATTAAAATTGTAAACAATGAGCGGCATCTAGTAATACATCATTGCTACCCAAGTAATAATAATAAATCGGTGATTCGATTAAGCCTTTCGTGAATAATGTTCCATGTAATATAATCGCTTTAATCTTGATATTATAGATTAAACTCAAGGCATGTCTCGTGTCATCCTCTTCATAATTTAATCTTTATTTTCTTGATCGATGAGTAGACTATTAAAATCAAATCAACATTTGAGCACGGCCGTGCATTTCATAGTCTCACTCAAACAAGAGGCCAATAATATCACTCCTAAAATTAGGAGGATTAAATCTCATCTAGATCATTCATATTTCTCATACGATTCATAATATACCCAATGTCCACTTTTATCATCACCCGGTCAAAGGTAACTTTTAATGTAATCAAAGTATATTAATTCTCGTATAGAAATATAATGATTTCAGGTCTAAAGATCATTACACCATTATCACAGTGAGAATTACTTATGACACTTACTTAACATGTAGAATCTCACGGCGGGTCATTCCAGTGCCATGCATTGATACATGCACTTATGTTCTTGACTTTAGTATCCCCATACCTATGACCAATGAGATGTGGTCATCTGTCAAGAAACATACTAGTCTTTGTGCATTATTATTGTCCTTAAATAATAATACTCGACTAGGGAATTTTAGGAATAAGATACTATTCATATAATCTCATTTTTAAGTCACATACTTAAAGATATAGAATACGTATCAAAATTCCAATGACATTTACTATGCTTTCAATTTATTACGCAGTAAACAAAACATAATAAATAAATAATAATCAATAAAACATAATCCTTAATAATAAATATTTTCCTTAAAATATAAAAAGTATTGTCTCTAGAGCACAATTACTAACACATAGAAGGCATGACTAATGCAGTTCTCAAAGCACTTGGTGTGCCAGACTCTGAATAACCAAAATCAAATAAGCCTAAAAAGCTTAAGGTCCATAAAAGAAGAGAATCAGAGTCTGTTGCTGAGTTAGAAACTGAGGTTGAGCAACCAGTTTTTAACTATGAAGCAATTTGGGATCAAGGGATTACATACAGGATCACCATTGATTGGATTTCTACTATCCAGAATCTTCCAAGAAAGGTGGTTGATTTTCTTATCCATAATGTAGGGAAGGTGGTCAACAAATATATCTATCCAACCTAACAGAGTAGATTGGATCAACTCAAGGGCTCATATTATCAGAAAATTGCAAGGGAACTGCAGGATTCCTTTCACATGTCTTATGCCCAGGCCATCAATGTCATCCATGCAAGGACCTTTCTCAATGATAACTTGGATGCATTAACCATGGTAGAACCACATGAGGAAGTAAGTGTTACAAGGAAGTTGGAGGATGGGACTAGTGCACCAGTGGTAACTAGTGTGAAAGATGCTCAGTCTGCCCGACACACACAAGAACCACCTAGTCAGAGGTTGGGTGATAGTGGAGCAGGGGAGCAAGCTGTTAGGCCCTCCTTGGAAACTCTCACATATGATGTTGAGAACCCTAGTGATATGGGAGGACATACTATGATGGATGCTCATAAAGAAATTCCATAATCTATTATATCAGAGTCTATCAACCTTGAGGGGAAGTCTAAAGCAACAACAGTCCAAGATGCTGACAATCAGACTCTGACTTCTAATGAAGTCATACTGAAGCAGTCAGAGTCTAGAGTAGACCCTGAGACTGGAATACTGGAGCCAATAGACTCTGGAAAGAAAGAAGAATCTTGTAAGGGTTCAGGTAGCCTTCAGACATTTGAAGGGGTACGTACCCCTTCATCAAGGTGGTTCAGGTATTGAAGCAACTATCATTTCTCTCACCCCTCTTCTGTAAGATTTTTGAGTGCACCCTCCAAATTGAGTGAAAAAATAACTAAGAGGCTGGCACTGGTCCAGGAAAAAGGAGAGGTAGAAAAGGTTGTAGAGAGCCTGAGTGAGTTTGAGAGAGTGGGTGTCCAACCCCACTGTGAGGATGAGAGATTAGGGTATCTTGAACCTAGCTTCACTTATTGGAATCAAGATTTTCCACAGAGTTGGTCCAATGAGTTGGGGCAGGGGATGGATGAAAATTCTTTCTTACTTATCATGCAGATTGGAAAACATGAGGAGACTCTAGCTGCACAAAAATCATTTACACAGAGACCACAGTATCATTTGGTGGATTCTCTAGCAAGGAGAGCAGAGAGAGTCATGGAGGCTTTGGTGGATACAATTGCTATTCAGCCTGAGGCTACATAATTGAAGCTAGAAGAACCAATTTTAATCACGCCTATAGAGACTAGGCTTCTAGAGTCTACAGACTCTGATCACTCTGTGGAGGAGTCATGGTCTATAGTCATGGTCACTACCCTGATGAAGCTGCTGATGTCTCCATTATTATAGAAGAACAAGCTATCAAGGAAGATATTAAGGCTGAGACAGATAATGCCACTGCAGAATTGACTAGTATGGCCAAAGACATTTCTCACATTCAAACCAAGCTTACTGGTATTGATAATACTACTTCTCTGCTCAAAACTCAGTTTAACATAATTCATTCCCTTCAATTATCCAAAGAGTTCACTTTCAAGGATGTTATTGCTGATATCACTGTTAATCAAGCAAACTCCAAACCATAGTCTCTGATTTAACCACCAAGGTTGATTCAGTTATTGCAGCATAAGCCAACATCTCCATAGTACTTGAACATATTCTTTTGGTTGTCATAGATGGTGATGATGTCAAAAAGGGGGAGAAAAAAGTTGGTGATTCCTCCAGGAGTAATAAGGATGATGTGTGCAAGGAGGCTAAAAAGGGAGTTAAAAGGAGGAGATATGGTGATGATGATGAAACTGATGATAGTTCTCATGGTCCTAGGGGTTCTGGCGGTGTGCCACAAAAGTAGTCTAGAGTGGCTGCATTATCAAAATCTCAAACACAGTAGTTAGGGACTGGACATGGGAAGTCAGAGTCTAAGACATACTCTAATAAGCAAAGAAAGAAGTCAGACTCTGAAAACATTCAAGAACCTATATACCGGTAATGCAGTCAGTCAAATGTGAAACTAAGAGCTAAAAAGAAGACATGACTTGGAGGTTTGAAAGAATCTGACATTGATAAAACATCAACTCTAACCGGGGATTCTCAATCCTTGACAGATTGGCAGTTTTAGAAGATTACACAAAAATACTTAAACAAAGTGGTGTCTGCTCAAATTGTTTATAATATTTTTGAAAGAAAGGTGCAAGGAGGTCAGGGAGGTACAGAAAAGGTGCAAAATGAGATGCTTGTGTACTTTTTGGAAGGAGGATCTGTCAGATGGATTAGTCAATCAAACTTTATCTTTTTTAAACAGGCTGATGAATTATAGTATATTATATTTCTATTGCAAATTGCTTATGAGGTGAACAAAAGCAAAGAAGCTGTAACCCACAAATGGTTCAAGAAGATTGACAGGAAGCTGACTCTACACAGACAAGCAAATCGACAAATGGGCAAATTTTATTTAAAATATGTTGATAGTGAAGGAAATGATCAAGACATGCCATTAGAAGAAAAGCAAATCAAATTTCAAGAAGGTGTTGGTCACTACTTTGGATTTCAACCTATGAGTGGGAAAGTTCGTGTTCTGATATTGAAAGATTTAAAAGAACAAGAATGCAATGCAAATAATCTTAGAACAGCTTATTATCAAATTAATTGTTCTAATGAAGAAATGAAAAAACTGAAGAATTTTGTTGGTGAAGATCTTGTTATTATGGAGAATAATATGCTGAAATCTTTTCTGAAAAATAATCCAGCCTTTGAGAAGATCAAGTGAGATATAATTTTTTTTCCTTATAAATTTCTATACTGTTCGAGATTAATTATTTCATTTTTAGTTTTGACATCATCAAACCTTGATTTATACTTACATTTTATAAAGTATAAATAGGGGGAGATTGTTAGGAATATATTCATTTGATGATGTACAAAATACTATAACATGGTTTAGCATAGTTTATTTAAAATAAGTCTTTCTAGTCTCTGAAATTTTATAATCAGAGTCTAGATAGTCAACATTCTTGTACTTAGAAGATTTTATGTAGAAAGTGAAACCAGAGTCTAGATGAAGATCAGAGTTTGGAAGGTGATCAGAGTCTATATACTATCGGAGTCTACAATCTGTCTGAGTCTACAAATGATCAGAGTCTATAGTCTGGTAGAGTCTGAAGATTTCAGAGTCTATAAAATCAAAGCTGAATTTGAAAGATGATCACAGGTATGGAAAGTCTTTGAAGATAAAGACAAATATATTACAGATATGTTATGAGAAGGAAAGAGAATTTTAGAAGGAAACTGTCAACTAATAATTAGGAATTTTATTCCTATTGTAATTTTATTTTATGTTATTAGTTGATAGAAAGCTCTCTATATAAACACTCTATTTAACCTAATTGTGACAAGTGATTGAGGTCGAATTTTGTAAGAGCATAGAGATAGAGAGAGTTGCTGTGAAAAATATAGAGAAACTGCTAGGGTTTGTGTACACCTTGGGAGAGTTTGTATTCATTCATCAATAATTCAAACTATATTCATTCATATCCTTGTGTTTGATCTTTGTTCATATTAAGTTAATTTTAATCAGGAAAAAAGAACACACAAGTATTAACCCCCTTCTACTTGTGTAACTGGGAAAATAAATGCAAGCCTAGAAAAACAGAATCTATGGGCTATTATTGTGAAGGAGAAGAAGAAAGATGTGCAACTAAAGATAGGAGCAAAGTGGGACACTGCCAGAAAGATCATGGATAAACTTCAGATGAGTCCATTTGAAGACAGGCTGCTAAAGTCTATTATCGAATGCCTGGAAAGTTCAAATGACAGCATTGATAATTTTATGAACGCCCTGAATGAAGAAGTTGATTATATCACTGTGATAGTTGATTACATTCTTGAAGATTGGCAGATCTTAGTCTACACTCACAAAAATGGCACATTCAGAATCTCTTTGGAATTCTTCCGACAAAGAACTTTATTTGTGTTATGGACCTCGTTCAACAAAGTGAAAAGGAGTTTAGAAGAAAATGAGCTTATAAGAGATAGACTCAGAGATTTTGCAAAAGTGGTTAGTCTTTAAATCATTTATGATCTTCATGAGGTAAGATTCTTCACCAACAAGTTTTATCAAATCATGAAGTTAGATGACGAGTCATTGAAAGGTTATACTGTCAAGTATATGATTGAGGTTGAGACAATGCTGAGATCTAAAGGGTTTAGAACTCAAGATAAAATAGATGCAGCTGAAAAGATCCGGAAATACTTTTTGTCAAAAGGTATTCCATCTTATATCCGGAAAATGTCAAAAATACATTCAAGTCAGCCATATGATATGCAAGAAGAGGAAGAAGATCATGTTGAGCAGGAAGTGCAATGGCAATTGGCACGTGCTAAACAGAGAAGGTTATATGGAGAACCTCAACAATCAGCCACTGAATATGTATCAAGGACACCTATGCATAAGAGTTCAACTCTAGAAGAAGATGAAGTTGATAATTCGAAAGATGGTGAAGATTGAAGATATAGATAGGTCAAGATAGAACTTTGTAATACAAGTTCAGTATAGAGGAACATCTATCTTTTATTTATCTTTCAAGTATGAATCAGGAAAATTGTTAAATATAATACAATAACCTTTTGTTATTTACAGTTCTTAAATGTCATATTATTTTCTTAGTTGTTAGTTGAGTTATCCTCTAGAAATTTGTGTGTTAAATATTTAACAACAAATATGAGGAGATTAAAAGGCATATGACTAGGCCTATTTATAATAATTAGATGACAACTCATCTCAGATAAGCAAAAGCAATAAATAATAAATATGATAACATGAATCAAGATGAATAAAGTCAACAAGTCACGAAGAATCAGATTATTAGAAAGATTCTGATGAGGTTGCTACTCTACACCGGAAGAAGTTCATTAATATGTTCAAGCGTCGGTGTAAAATAAAAAAGTAGTAATTCAAAAGAGTTCAAAAGACAAAGAGGATTCCAAGTGGCTACTACAAAAAGATTTTAATGTTAAAGCTAGAAGCGAGAATAAGACAGAAGATCAAAGATTTTAATGTTAAAAGGTGAAGAACATTTGTTTTAGTGCGACACAAATGAACCAGACAGTACATTGTGTGTCAACTATATAGATGAAGGTTCGAGATCTAGTACAGATGATTTTCAGACAGAAGACAATGAAGATAGAAAGACTCAAGTCAAATCTACAATGGTCGTGTAGTGAAGAAACTAATTAATTCTATATCAAAAGTTAATTAATTATTTAATTTATCTACTTAAATTAATTCATCTTTGAATTGATTTAATTTATAAATTATTTAATTAAAATTAGTGGAATCAATTAAATTAAAAAAACCTTTTATTTATCATTTAAATAAAGTCTTGTTGCACCAAGATAAAAAGGTATACCGAATATTTCTACAAGACTTTCAAGAAGTCTTCCCGAAATTTTGATTTTAGACTTTATATAAAGTCTTACCGAATTTTGTTTTAAGACTTTAGAGAAAGTCATACTGATTTAAGGCTTTATAAAAAGTCATACTGAGCTCAAGTCAAAAAGTCTTACCGAGCTGATTTTTCAAAAGTCTTACCAAGCCTTTTAAAAGTCCTACCGAATTTTAAATATCTTACCCAGCTTATTTAAAAAGTCTTAAAGACTAATTTATAAAGTCTTATTAGATTTTTTAATAAGTTTTATTAGAAAGTCTTGCTAGCTTCCACATCTATAAATATGAGACCAAGGGCTTCATTATTTTCGTTGTTGAAAACATTCAAATTCAGTAATTTATTTGCATTGTAATATTCGCAGACTTTCTGTGCTGGTTTGAAATATAATTGTTAAACAATAACCATTCATGTCAAAATCGTTCTATAATATTTTATCAATTTAAACACTTTCATCATATTAATTGTATAATACTTTTCGAGTTAAAATTATATCTTCTACTGGAACAGTATTTTATTAAAATTAATATTTCGTGATTAATTAAAATAAATTTTTTAAATCTAAAATTCCGTGATTAAATATTGATATTATATTCAACCCCCTTTTCTATAATATTAGGGACCAACACCATCGTCATTGTCTTCCTATGAATATATTGATAAGATACAAATAGAGTTTTGTCAACACAAATGTGCATATTAGCTCCAGTATCAACCAACCATTCACGAGACAAATAAGTGGATAATAGTATTGGCTTGTAGGTAACATACTCGTCATTGGTTTCAGAATCACCAGTTTCAATAATAATCATGTTAACCATAGGCCCCGTAGTGGTTCCAAGTCCAAGCACATTATTTTCCCCAGCTACCACATCAGATTTCATGGCTTTCTTATTCGGTTTCTTAGCCTTGTTTTTGTCTATAACAGGTTTAGTGTTACTCTTCTTTGTGTTCAGCTTTCTTTTCAAACCAGTTTTTACTACATTCACCTTCGTTCTCCCACTTTCAACGTGCATCACAAGTCTCTATTTGGACTTGTGTTGCTCCCGAACAGATATGTCCAACATCAGGTTAGTCCACGTGATCTCTCCATTCTTCCTTTTCAGGGAGAGAGTAAACTCTTCCCAAGACTTAAGGAGTTTTTCAATCACGGACATCACTTGAAATTTCTCAGGAAGATCCATGTCAAACTCCTTCAATGCATGGACAAAAATCTCAAACTCATGCACTTGCTCAGTCATAGATTTCATTTTCACCATCTTGAAATCAAAGAAATTAGTCACAAAATACTTTTCAAGACCCTGAGAGTTAGTATTATGTGTCTTGTCCAACTTTTCCCATAAAAGCTTAGCATTATAGGCATCTGATGAATAAACATCAAATAGAGTGTTCGCTAAAGCTGCAAGAATTACGGCCCTAGCCACTTCATCTTTCTCAGCCCACATTGCATAAGCTTTCACAGTCTCAGCATTTCCTTGATCAACAACATGAAGATCATACTGTACCACCGGCCATAGACCCTTAACCATTAACCACAACTTCATTTTCTTTTGCTAGCGTGAAAAGATGACACCACCACTGAATTTCTCAAGCATGCCCGAGAGATTAATGGATTGTGGGAAATGATACATGGTCCAATCGATGGTGAGTACAACACCACTAGCAGATTGAGTATCATCAATAGGAGCATCAGTTTCATTAAACATCTTGCAATTGATCAATTAACAGAATATAGTAAAATTCTCTTCAAGATTGTTAGAAATAAAAATTCGCTAACACCAATTATATCAAAATATATATTATCGCAATTTCAAGAACAATGACAATCGAAACCAAATAATGAAACAAATATGGAGGTCGAAACAATTAAACAATCAGTAACAATTAATTTAGAGAGAAAGAGTTAGAAATCTTAGGTATCACTGTAGTTTTCAACAAAATAGTAAAATCAGCTGAGTGGCCGAGCCTTCGAGAAGATCTGATTGTTCTTGAAGATAATTTCGTCCACCTAGCTGTGTTGGGATGCCATGAATTCATTTTCACAATAAAACAACACAATACAATTTTGACACAGACCAGTAAAGTATAACGACGACCACACCTCAGTTCGCCTAAAATCTATTTATCTTTTATATGTATGTATATGTGAGAGAAGGACATAGAGAGAAATATATAGTATTGCTTCCAAATCCATGGTAACTAGGGTTTTTGATATGTCAATATATTTTCTCAATTTGTAACGTACATTACAAATCTCTAAAAAAAATATTATATCCATATATGTATATTTGTATATATTTTAGAGCCTTATTATTATTATTATTATTTTATTAAATAATAATAATACTTAGTCATAGAGATATAGATGCACATATAAAATATTACTTTAATATTTAAATCCAAAGAAAATATTTATTTCATGTTCAAGGCCCTGAAGCAAAAACTTATGCCCCTGAAAATTGTTCCTGCCCAGTTCAAAGCATTGAACATGCTCTTCAAGGTCCAAAACAATCTGCTCCATTAATAAGGCTTGAACCTACTTTTCAAGATCCCTGAAAAACCTTTCAAGATCCTGAAAAAATATGCTAAAATATTTAAGATTTCATGTGGGACAACCCACATCACTTATTCAAGTATGTCACTTAGTTCTCTTTTCTCTATGGATTACACTAAGAAAATATCTTAAATCCATAACCGATAATTCAAGTCCTTATAATAAGGATGAATTACCAACCACTAGTTTCTGAAAATTACATCAAGAGCCTACAAAATTAGGCCTCAAACCTTCCATTTATGATTGAAGCGGAGAGATATAAGAGTTTTATGTAACGTGAAAATCCTCAATGCAAGCATCATTAACCTCCTTTCTGCCACCTTTCCATACCGCCGGTCTTTAAATTATTTCATATTAATTGTTCATCTCTTTACTTGATATAAATTTACGGCTATTTATCACTAATACATCTTACGAACCCCCTGTATTTTTTGTTATCTTTTTTACTTTTTACGCGTATAAAAAAAGATAGTTTGATAAATTATTTTTCAAAATTTTTTTCTAAATAATAAATTAAATATTAAATCTTTATTTGGGAAAGAAATTCAAAAAATAATTTATTAAACTATAAGGGACAACTAATTTTTTTAATATTAAAATACACGTAAAAAAATTAAAGATACAACTAAAAGGGAACGAATGAAATATTTATCATGTTCTTTGTTTCACTTATAGAGTTCATGCAAATTTTTTGAACAAAAATAGTAAATAAACAAAAAATGTAAATTTTTTTAATATAGTAAAATGTTAAAAAGAGACTTTGCTTGCATAGCTTGTGTTTCAAAGTCAGTATAATTTAAGTAAATAAAAGCAACTCCAACAGACTTGCTATTAAACTTTTAAGTTATAATTTAAGTAATAGGAAAAAAAATACCATTCAATAATGTATTAAAGATTTTTTAAATTATTAGAAAACGTCATTGCTTCCTTATTTCTCGACAACCTCAATCTTACTTTAAAATTATTATAATGGTAACTTACCTTCATCCTTAGGATAAATTTTCTCTATAATAAATTAGAGAAAAAACCCTCAAAGATTGATCTTAGGAAAATTATTTTAGATTAGAATGTTTTTTAGTATAAAAATGTTGTGACATTTTTGTAAATATATAAAATTTTCCGTAATTATAATAAAGTCATGATTTAATTATATGAAAAATCCTTTTAATCTTAGATAATTACATAAGTTTATCACCGGGAGCATGATACTCAATAAATTATTATAAGCATTCTACTTTTTCTATACTATATATTAGAATGATAAATATCAAATAAAACCATTATTGGTGTTTAAAATAGTTATTTATATCTTAAATTATTAAATTTTAATATCTTATTTTTTCAATTTTTTTAATATTTTATATTAAATTTAAGGAAATATTGCTTGTGTGTGTAATTGACTAATTGTGTTACGTAAATACGTCGTGTGACTTGCAGTATGATACTACAATAACAATGAAATGGCTAAAAATGGATTGTCTAGACACCTTGTAGGTGACCTATATTTAATCACCTCATCAAATCCCACTTTCGTTCCGAATTTTTTATCCAAAATAGACTCATTGATGTTAATGGGAAGCTCTTTTGTTTGGATGATGCACACAAGCTGTTTGATAGATTGCCTCACAGGAATACCTTACTTGGAATTCGATTATATGTGCTTTGCTTAATTCGGGTTGCGTTGATAATGTAACAGGGTTTTGGGGTCAATGCCTTACCCTGATCAGTGTTCTTGGAATTCTTTAGTATCGGGTTTTGCTCATGAGTCAATCGAGTGTGCTGTTAAGATGCATGGTGCGGGTTTTGCACTCAATGAGTATACGTATGGAAGTGCATTGAGTGCTTGTGCAAATTTGAGGAATGTATATGTAGGTTCCCAGATTCATACATGTATAGTCAAATCTCAGTATGCGTTAGATGTTTATATGGGCTCTGCTCTTATTGATATGTATTCTAAATGCGGTTTTGTTGATTGCTCGAGGGAAGTTTTCGATGGGATGTCTGAGCGCAATGTAGTATCTTGGAATAGTTTGATTACTTGTTATGATCAAAACGGTCCAGCTCTGGAAGCCCTTAACATTTTTGTGAGAAGGTTGAATTGTGGGGTGAAACCAGATGAAGTCACTTTAAGCTAGTGTTCTTAGTGCATGTGCATGCTTATCCATAATTAGAGAAGGTAATCAAATTCATGCACAAATCATTAAATTTGACAGGTTAAGGAGTGATTTAGTTATATGTAATGCTGTAGTTGATATGTACGCAAAATGTAGCAAGATTAGAGAGAGGCGCGACATATATTTGATAATATGCCATTGAAGAATGTTGTGTCTGAGACATCCATGGTTAGCGGGTATGCAAAAATATTAAGCGTGAGAACAACAAGATCAATATTTACAAAAATGATTGAGAAAAATATTGTATCTTGGAATGCTCTTATTGCGGGTTACACACAGAATGGAGACAATGTAGAGGCATTGGAACTATTTCGCCAATTAAAGAGGGAATCCGTTTATCCAACACACTATACATTTGGGAATCTCCTTAATGCTTGTGCAAATTTGGCTGATTTGAGAGTAGGGAGGCAAGCCCACACACATGTCTTGAAGCATGGTTTTCATTTCCATGCTGGACCAGACTGCAATATTTTCGTGGGGAATTCTCTCATAGATATGTATATGAAATGTGGGTCGGTGGACGATGGGATCCAGATGTTTGATAATATGGAAGAAAGAGATCGAGTTTCATGGAATGCTTTGATAATAGGATATGCCCAAAATGGGCATGGATTGGAAGCTATTCAAATGTTTAAGGAGATGACGGTATCCGGAGAAAAAGCTGACCATGTTACGATGATTTGAGTTCTCTGTGCCTGTAACCATGCCGGTCTAGTCAATGAAGGGCGCCAGTATTTTTATTCAATGAGTACAGAGTATGGTGTGGAACCGATGAAAGACCATTATACATCCATGGTTGATATGCTTGGTCGAGCTGGTTGCCTTGCGGAAGCTAAGAATTTGATAGGATTAATGCCAATGCCAGCTGATAGTGTTGATGGGGGTCTTTACTCGCTGCTTGTAAAGCATATCGAGACATTGAACTAGGCAAGTTTGTTGCTGAAAAGCTATTGGAGCTTGATCCTGACAACTCTGCTCCGTACGTTCTTCTCTCATACATGTATGCTGAGCTTGGAAAATGGAAGGAAGTGATAAGAGTCAGAACACTTATGAGGAAGCGAGGAGTTATTAAGCTGCCCGGTTGCAGTTGGATTGAGATCCAGAGCGCAGTTCATACTTTCATGGTAAAAGATAAAAGGCATTCCAGAAAGAAGGAAATTTATTTACTACTTAATGTTCTTACGAAAATGATGAGGATGTCTGGATACATCCCTGATACTGGTGAATTAGAAGCTGATAACGAGGAAGACCAAGCATACTTCAGTTTGTCAGAGGCATAGTTGCTGCACTGCCTAGCAGTTTGAGGTAGAGGCGGCTCCAGCATACTGGAGCCCTTAGGCAAACAAATATATTGAGGCCCCTAAATAACTCTTCTTGCTTTTTGATGCGCAAAAGATTCAATCAGATTTTTGTAATCAAGTTCAGCTGCGATTTTCTTCTCTATAGATAACATAGCCAAACCATTCAACCTCTCTTGTGACATAGTTGATCGAAGGTAGTTTTTTATCAACTTCAACTTGGAGAAACTTCTCTCAGCAGTAGCTACAGTAACAAGAATCGTCAGTATTATCCTATAAGCAATCCAAGTATTAGGAAAAGCAAAATGCATATTCATAATATACTCTAACACTTCAATTGGTTTGCTTTTTTTCTCTGGTAGTGACTTCCTCAGCAATTGCAGCTCCGAGAATAATTCAAGTCCATCAACATCAGAGTTATTATCATGGCCCAAAACATTCTCAAGAGTAGCACATGCATTTTTCATACTTTCATCATCTATACCTCTCAATCTGCCCAAATCAAATAAGAACCCAAAAATTTCTTCATATTTCTTAAACTGCACGAATCTTGTCTGAACCGAGGAAATAATAGTATCAACCATAACTAAAAAATAATTAACTCGAAAAGATTCTTCAGCAACTTGAATTGGTTCATCTGTAGCACTTTCTTCAAAAAACTTCTTTCTTCGACGAACACGAGATTCACGAAAAGTAGGTTCAATTTCCGGTTCTAAAGCAATCTTTTCAGCTTCACTCTTTGCGATTTCAAATCCATTATTTCTGTACTTTTCTAAAAAAGGATTAGACCTTGGAACAGATCAACACATTTTCCAACATCTATATCTTTACCTTGGAGAATCTTACTAACTTTCTTCATTTTTTCCAATATTTCGTACCAAATGACCAAGCTAACAATAAACTCAAATTTCTGAAATTCATAATTTACCAAAGCCTCTGCATCACTTATTGTGGCTACGTCATTGCTGTGTTCTACCAGATGCAACAATACTTCTTTTACTTGTGCAGCTTGAAATCGTAATGGCTTTACACTAGCAACACGGCTTTCCCAGCGTGTATCTGACCATAACTTCAAAGTAAGCCCTTTGCCATCATGGTGCTTCACATAGGATTTGAGAACATCCCACCGTTTTGTTGAACCATAGAATAATTTATAGAATCGCTGTATAACTCCAAAAAATGACTTAGCTGCAACAACACTCATTGCCATGTCACAAAGTGAAAGATTAAGAGAATGACAACCGCATGGAGTATAAAATGCCCTAGGATACTCATTTAGTACCCTGCTACTTACACTTTTGTATTGTCCTTTCATGTTAGAACCGTTATCATAACCTTGCCCACGCATATCATTCATATCGAGTTTCAAAATTCTAAGAATATTTTGAAGTTCAAGAAAAAGAGCATCTCCTGTAGTTTCAACAACTTTCAGAAATCCAAGAAAGAACTCATTCACTGTTATTGGGTTTGTAGACACATTAACACATCTCAGTATAAGAGACATTTGTTCCTCGTGACTCACATCTGGAGTACAATCAAGAATTACAGAAAAATATTTTGCCTCTTTAACAATATTGATAATTTAGATGACTCGTTACTAATCCTAATTGATTTTGTATAAGTTTTGAGTGGTTATTTGGACTTGAGGCCCAAAAGTAATAGTTTATTATTATTAGAATAAAATACTTGTGATGATAATTGGCCCACTACAATTTTTAATTTTTAAATTATAATTAAATAAACTAATATTAAAATATTATTATATATAATTTGTGACCTCTAAAATAGTGAGGCCCCAGAAAAAATGAGGCCCTAGGCTCCAGCCTAGGCCAGCTCCCCCGGAGCCGGTACTGGTTTGAGAGTAACAACAATATACTTATTTTATTTTGTATTACATAGTCCTTTCAGTTTTATATTTTCACAATTGGGAGAAACAATATACTCCCTCCGTCCCACCCAATTGTTATCACTTTTTTTTCACTTTCTGGCACGCATTTTAAGGCGGATTTTAAGGATAGTTCCATAACTTATTTTTAAAATTTTCTTTTTTTGTATAAAAATAGGATTGTTCTATTTTTATACAAAAAAGGAAAATTTCAAAAATAAATTATGGAACTATCCTCAAAATTCACCTTAAAATGCGTGCCAGACACCCCATTTTGAAATGATAACAACTCAACGGGACGGAGGGAGTAATTTTTATTAATTATCTGATATGTCAAAATCTGTGCATTTCCAGGTGTTTGATACTTCGTTATAATTCTTCTTTGTTCTAATTGTTTTATCTTAAAACACTGATAGCATTTATGTTTAGCCTGTCATATTATTATAAGACCTCTACGTAATACCCCACGTCGAATTGATAGAGTGTGTTTATTAGCCAACATAGTTATAAATTTAGCCAAAAAAAAAGAGGTTGTGAGATTACATATCCTTGTATCTTGTACAATTAAATCAAAATTATCTTGAAAAATTTTGTTTCTTGTACGATTATGTTAAAAGTATAGAGTACAATTATACTAAAATTATAAATGAATTTAGTGTAACCGAACTCTTAAGTGTTCAGTTCAGTTTGTTAAAATTCGTGGAAACTCAAACTCTAAGTTAAATCGAGCCTAAAAAGTTTGAGTTTGAATCGTTAAACAAATGTTGCAACTCGTGAAAGTGTCTTGCAAGCTTATTTACAAATTTATATAACCAAATATAACTCGGAAATTTACACATGATTCGTGAATATAAGAAAAAAAAATTGAAAATAAAATGAAATTTTCATTTGCAAATAATAATATAAGTTTTACTTTTAATATTATACAAATTGAATTTATATATTTATATTTTACGCTATATTATTTCTATTATATTACTTTAAATTCAAGAACTATGGTGACGAACCTATTTATCAATTTCGTTCGCGAATCTTATTATTGGATTTTTTTACGAATTATTGACTATCGAGTTGAAACATTTATGATCTAGTTTGGCTCGTTGAGAATAACCTTAAAATTATACTCAAGTTCAGTTTATGAACCAAACTGAGTTTGAATCAATTTTTATCAGACGCAAATAACGAACATTTCTAGTTATTTAGTTGAATTTAAGAACTATGCTTACAAACTACTAATCGAATTTGTTCACAAACCTCATTGTCAAGTCTTTTTTTTTGGACAAAAAAATGGTAACATTTTTGTGTAATTATGTATCTACGTATCACAAATTCTAATTACAATTCTACATTTCAACTGGGTTCAACACGTAGTTTATTGCATTGAAATCTTCATGAGCTCGCTTTCGAAAGAAAGCTGAAAAGGATGGTAGAGACAAAATGCATGTTGAGTTGTGCCTGAACTTCATAGAGACTCATACTTCATACCAAAAGATGTTTTCAGCAACCCATTGAATTCAGAACAAGGTTGTTTGATATTCTCTGATGTTCTTTTTGTTGAACACAAACTCAAATTTGAAGTAGCTTACTTTCCGTTGAAACAGTATACTCTGGGTTCAACGGTTTAAATTTGGGCAATTTGGTTGCAAAAGTAAACGATACAACAGGAAGAATAATCCAGTTTCTCTGACAATTCAAATGCACAGTATTATTTTCCTAAAGAGATTATTCAGGGCAGGGTAAGATCAAAAGAATTATTTATATAGAAGAAAACACAAGAGATGTGTATTATTTTTCATTATGTAAATATAACCAACATAAAACATATTGAACACACAGTTGAAATCTAGCTACCCAATTGAAAAAATATATATCATACAATCAGAAAGTTTAAGATGGAAATGGAAATGCAATGCTGAGCCACGCAGGGAGCATATAGTTCAAGACTCATGTAAAGTAAATCATCACCATATATATCAATTTAAGCAGTCTTGGCTGAGAATAAGTGAATAAACCCCATCTTATTTATATATGAGAAGCACCTTTGGCTGAGAATGATGTCGATTGACATCATATATATGAAACTAAGCAGTCCTGAAGAGAATATCTCTACTAATGAAGACCAAGTCCCAAACAATGCAACAACAAAGCCAATGACAGCCACCTAACCATCCAAGAGCCATCCTTTCCAACCCATATCTTCCTTATGAGCCATCCAATGAAACAAAGCAGGCAGCACAAATACTAATACAATGCAAACACTACTCCCAGTTGGCTGAGAATGATGTCCCTCTACAGCATATATATGAATCTAAGCAGTCTTGGATGAGAATATCTCTACTAACGAAGACCAAGTCCCAAACAATGCAATAACAAAGCCAATGACAACAACCATTCCATCTAAGAGCCATCCTTTCCAACCCATATCTTCCTTATGAACCATCCAATGAAACAAAGCAGGCAGCACAAATCCTAATACAACACAAACACTACTCCCAACTAATGACAAAAAATCAGCAAAATTAGGCACAGAAAGGGCAATCAAACTCAACAACAAAACCATCAACCATCTCAACAACAATGTATACCTTCCTTCACAAACTCTCCTCTCCACAACCTCGTAAACTGGATTCATCATCAACGGAAACGAGAAAAACAGATTCACACATAACCCAAACTGAACCAAGCTACTCAACAATCCTGCACCCATGTTGGTAGTAATTATATCTTTAGTATTCTCCCCAAAGGCAAAATACCCCAAAATCCCAAACAAACCAAACATCGAAGAAATGAAAGCCATCGCCAAAGCCAAAGTCCTCCCAAACTTGTCTTTCTCCCGTATCTCCGATTCCAATGGTAACACCATTCCAATCCCCTCAAATGCATAAACCGAAACACCTAATCCATAAAAGAAATTCGAAAACCCTGCAAACGCTCGAGTCATAGGCATTGCATTCATAAACACCATTACATCCTCAACCATAACAACCCCCATTGCTCCAAGATCAACAGCACCTGCAAAAATACTCAAAGGCGCAAGATGGGTCAACGTAGGAATCGAATTCAACCCCAATTGAAAAGGAAAACAACCCCATACATAAATCGCTTTGGCAGAAACACCCAACACTTTCGTATCCTCCTCATTAAAAATATAAGCCAAAGTATTCGCAACAAAAATCAGGTAACTAACACAGAACCCGGCTTGTGACAAGACAATCATAACATCAACAGCAAGCCTACCAGAAGCACCACAAACAACAAAGCCAAGATCACCAAATGAATTAATCTTAGAAAACCCAGACAGGGTTTCGAGACGACGACGAGTATAAACAAGAGACATCATACAATGGTAAGTAAGGATAGCAACAAAGAAGAGCATGAGTGAACCAGTGAGCCAACCTGTTCTTTTAAAAGTGTAAGGAAGACCAAGAACACCAGCACCCACGATGGCCATGAAAACATTGGCAAAGGTCTTTGATTGAGAGGAGCGTAAATGGGGTTTGTCTAAAAGAGTTGAATTTTCAGTGGGTAAGGAAGAGTCTATGGAGTATGTAGATGAGCTTGCATCATCTTTGGCGAGCACCATCTTTCCTGATCAATTGATTAAGTGGGAGAGATTGAAGATCTTAGAAATGAATAGAATTGTGTTTTTGTGTGTGTGTTTTTGGGTTTGGAAGAAAAAGAACACGGATAAAGGAGATGCAAGGAGGAGATATTTATATTCTAGGATGTTTACTAGTCAAATATAGATTAAATTATTAATTATAGTTATTAAATTTATAACACGTGGGAAGTATGAATTATATATATATATACAGTATAGGGTCCTGCTCAAATACAAAATAGCTTAATTGAGAAATAGAAAACCTTATCATTATACCTGCCGCACCCACACACAAATTATATACACCCTCACACACACAATCCCATCTATTCTCCTCCGTTTTTAATTTGATTTTTCCCGTCAATTGGCAAAGTTTTTTTCAAATCTAATTTCACCACATTTTTTTTCATCTCCCAACGATCAGTTTTCATATCATATGTGCTATATTTCGGCAAATATAATTTATAATTAAAATAAATTCGTCACTTATCAAATTCAAACTTCAATCACTAAATTATATTACAAAAACCACTAATTTGTATTACAGAAATCACTAATTTGTATTACAGAAATCACTAAATTGTATATCCTGGGTTCACAAAAAATAATGGAAATCGTCGAAAAAATAAAAGTCACCGGAATATATCACATATGATATGCAAACTGATTGTTGGGAGATGGAGAAAAATGTGGTGAAGTTAGATTTGAAAAAAACTTCACTAATTAACGGGAAAAATCAAATTAAAAACAGAGGGATTATGTGGGATTGGGTGTATGAGGGTGTATTTGATTTGTGTGTGGATACTCCCCCTTGCCATTAGATTAGATTGAATATGTGGTGTAGATCTTATTTTCTATTTTCTATTCTAAGTTATTTTCTATCTGAACAGGACCCTATATATATATATATATATATATATATATATATATATATATCAAATAGAAAATAAATTAGAATAGAAAATAAGATCTACACCACATATTCAATCCAATCTAATGGCAGGGAGGAACATCCACACGCTAATCTAATACACCCTCATACACCCAATCTCACATAATTCCATCGTTTTTAATTTGATTTTTCCCGTTAATTAGTGAAGTTTTTTTCAAATCTAATTTCACCACATTTTTCTCCATCTCCCAACAATCAGTTTGCATACCATATGTAATATATTCCGGTGACTTTTATTTTTTCGGCGATTTCCATTATTTTTTGTGAACCCAGGATATATAATTTAGTGATTTCTGTAATACAAATTAGTGATTTCTATAATACAAATTAGTGGTTTCTATAATATAATTTAGTGATTGAAGTTTGAATTTGATAAGTGACGAATTTATTTTAATTATAAATTATATTTACCTAAATATAGCACATATGGTATGGAAACTGATCGTTGAGAGATGAAAAAAAATGTGGTGAAGTTAGATTTGAAAAAAACTTTGTCAATTAACGGAAAAAATCAAATTAAAAACGGAGGAGAATAGATTGGATTGTGTGTGTGAGAGTGTATATAATTTGTGTGTGGGTGCGGGAGGTATAATGATAAGGTTTTCTATTTCTTATTTAAGCTATTTTCTATTTGAGTATGACTATATATATATATATATATATATATATATATATATATATATATATAAGGTAAGGTTCATGGGAGATCCTCCTTAGCGAGAATCAGAGACCCTGTATATCCACCGTTGATTTACTCACAATCTAACAGAATCTTTATTTAAAAATTAAAATAATCTTACTTTAAAAGAATCTACGGTCACGATTGAGATCTCTGGTTCTCTCGCTAAGAAGGATCTCTCTAGAATCTTACCATATATATATATCTTTTAATTTAATATTAATATATAAATTTCTATTACATTTTTAAAATTATTTATTACATAATATTTGTTTTATATATTTATATAAATTATATATAATATAATTCTTAGATATTAAATATATTTTTTATTAAAGAATAAATATTAATTTTTAGGTATTTACTTTAAAATATTTTATTTTTTATTAGTAATTTTAGAATTAATAAATTAAATTATTGATTTTATTATATTAATAATAAAATTTGAATTTTTATTTTTTTTAGTATTTTTAGAGTTAATATTATATATTATAATTTAATATTTTATTAATACGATTAAAGAATTTTCTTTTGAAAATTTTGTTAGTAAAGTTCGAGTTAGTAATATTAATTTTAATTTACATTATATTATTGATAAAATTCTAGTGTGAAGTTTTATTATCATTTTCTGAACTTTTAATATCAATATTAAATATTTTATTAATATTGATATTAAATTCTTAAATTTTTTGTTAGTATTCTAAATAAAATCTTTCTTACCCTTGTTTTATATAAAAGAAAATAAAGTATCTAATTATTATCAAATTAAATTCTTTTATTTTATAAAAAATTAATATTAATATAAATGTTATGGAATAAAATCTAGGGTGTAATTAATACTACGGTTGAGATTACGTAGCTTCAATGATTATTCTCGTGTTTCGTGATTCAATCTGTACTCACAAGATACACCTTTATAGTTGTAAAATATCAAGTCAAAAAATGTAATTCCAAGAACAAGGGGGTTATGTCATATATGAATATTGAGAGTCTTAGAATTAGATTAGATTTAAGATAATTGGTGACAAGTCACCTCCTTAGACGAGGTCCTAGGACCTTATTTACATAAAACACTTACCTTGTAAGATTCTATACCTTGGAGGCTACTTGTAATATCTGTAATAATTTAGTTAATTAGTAATAATAGTAGTAATTATAATAATAATGTTAATATGTTTTAGTAAAATTTGATTAGAAATAGAATTGAGTATTAAATTAGTAACTAGATTAGAAAAAGGATATTATTTACTATAACTTTATATATATAATATACACTGGCACGGGCCTTATAAAAAGATACATGCTAGAGTTTTATTGAACCCTAAAAATTGAAGATTTCGGAAGCTGTAAAAGATACCAACGCCGTTAATGTGGGAGAAAAAGACAGGATGAAGGAGCACATCAATAAAATACATATATTGTTTATCTCGGTGGAACAAAGAGAAAGACGAGCCAATCAATAATAATTCTTTAGTACTTAGTCAAGGTAATTCAAAAAACTATAATCCGAGTATGCAAATGCATATATGTGACGATTTTGATTTCTCAGGGTACACATATCTAGTACACAAACAAACAGAAAGTCAAGCCATGTTATACATATATATTATTTAATAAGTGAATATTTTACAATTAGATGTCCAAATTAGATTTATATGTTATTTTTTTTATGATGAATGCACATTGGCAAGCCATTATCATATATGACATATACGATTAGTACTATACGATTACTATATGTATTATCAAATTACTATATGTATATTAGCCCTAACACATTAAAAGAAAGGAGCATGATAATGTGTCAGGGCTAATATACATATAGTAATCGTATGTTATGAGCCAATAATGTTGGCAAATAAATTGTATTAATAACAAGTTATATTTACGTGAATAGATCGGTATTCGAGAATTTAGTGGGTTGATTTTGGATACGCTCAGATATTATAATTGTAATTTTCGAGGCACAGATTTCGTCCCCTTTCTATTCAGTGCTTCTCTTTTTAGGATTAATTATATTTGATTCGTTCCGTTTGTAAATCTGCTCCTTCCGTTATTATTCGTTTCAATTGTTTTTATTCTCCAAAAATTATTTTAAAAATTTATTCGAGATATTTAAATATCTGTTTATGTGATTCTCGAAAATTATGTATGTTACATATCTGCAAAAGAATATTTGAAATATCTGTTTCAGGTGATTTTTAAAATTGTGAAATTATTTTATTTGTACTCTTAGAATGATATAGGGTATACCGAGTTAATCAGCAGTAGGGGTACTACACCCATGTCATTGCGGCTCCAGTGGCATGTCACCAGTAATCAATGTCATCTCTGGAGGGCCGACTTCCGCCGACATCGGGCAAAACCCTAGAAAGGCTTATGCTCGTGAAGTAATGCACATAGTAGGGGAAACCCTAAAGAGGGCCAGGACTGAAGTGTCCCTAATGCTCGACGACTCCGACTTAGAAGGGGTGAAGTTTCCCCACGATGACCTTTTGGTCATCACGCCCGTGATTGGAAATTCTCTTATCAAAAGAGTCCTGGTGGTGGACAATGGATCGTTTGTTGACATCATGTTTTACGATGCGTTCATTAAGATAGGCTACAATGATTCACAACTTACACCCTTTGACATGCACATCTACAGGTTCAATGGAGTTGAATTCAGTATTGAAGGGACCATACAACAACCCATGACATTGGGCAAGAGCCCAGAGAGGTCATTAAGATGTTGAACTTCCTTATCATTAAGGCCACGACAACCTACAGCCTGATCTTGGGATGAACTAGCTTGCACGCCTTCAAGGCCATAGCCTCAACATATCACTTGAAAGTCAAGTTCCCTACAAGGAATAGTGTTGGTGAAGAGAGGGGAGATCCGAAGTTAGCCCAAAGTTACTAGTGGCAGCCTTGAGGCTAGACGGTACAGGGAGCAGGTCTTGCCATTGAGGACATGGATGTCCATGAAAATAATGAACAAAGGGGAAACCTGCGGAGGAGTTGGTTTCCATACCCCATGTTCCAAACGAACCTGACAAGGTTACTTACATAGGAGCATTTCTCCTAGAACCCCTAAAGGGAGAGTTGACAAAATTTTTGTAAGAGAATATCGACGTTTTTGCTTGGACGACAGCTGATATGCCGGGAGTTGATCCTGAATACATGACCCACAAGTTAAATGTGGATTCTGAAAGGAAGACTGTTAAACAGAAGAATAAGACATTTAATCTTGACATGCAAAAGGCCATAAGGGAAGTGGTTAACAAGTTGTTGGAAGCCGGGTTCATAGAGGAGATCCAATTCCCCGAATGGTGGATCAACCCTGTCATGTTGAAAAAATCCAATGGGAAGTGGAGAATTTGTGCGGACTTCACGACTTAAATGATGCTTGTTTAAAGGACTGCTTTCCTCTATCGAGGATAGACACCTTGATCGACACCACCACTGGCCATGATTTGTTGAGTTTCATTGATAGATTCAGTGGTTACAACCAAATCAGAATGCATTAGGATGACATCCCTAATGTATCATTCATAACTAATTTCAGCGTGTTTTGTTATCTCGTTATGGCTTTTGGTTTTAAGAATGTAGGAGAAACCTATCAAAGATTGGTGAATAAGATGTTCAAACATTTCATTGCAAAGACCATAGAAGTCTACGTGGATGACATGTTATTCAAAAGCCTCGATAAGGCCGATCATATCAAGCATTTGAACTTCTGAGGAACCACAAGATGATGTTAAACCCGACCAAGTGCGTGTTTAGAGTTGGGTCTAGAAAATTTTTAGGCCTGATGGTCATAGAGCGCGGGATTACAGCCAACCCCGACAAGATAAAGGAAATCCTCGATATGGAACCGTCAAAGTCTGTCAAGGACGTTCAAAAGCTAACTAGAAGAGTGGCATCCCTAGGGCGATTCATCTCCAAATCAGGAGATAAGTGCCTCCCACTCTTTAAGACACTTAAGAAACTGAAAGATTTCATCTAGAATGTAGAATGCCAAGAGGCCTTTAAAGGGCTCAAGACATACATGGTCGAGCCACGACTTCTAGCCAAGCCAGTTGTCGGTGAGACTCTCTACCTATACATGGTTGTGTCTGAGCATGCTTTGAGTGTTGTGTTGATAAAGGAGGAGAACAAGATTTAGACGTCAATTTATTATGTGAGCAAAGTGTTACACGGGGCCGATTTGAATTATTCTGCCATCAAAAAATTTGTTCTAGCCTTAATCACAGCTTCGAGAAAGCTAAAGCCATACTTCCAAACATACAAGATAGAAGTGCTGATGAGCCAGCCACTAAGGAGCATCATGCATAACCCCAAGGCAAGTGAGAAATTGATAAAATGGGCAATTGAGCTCGAAGAATTTGATATTTGATACAAGCCCCATGCCGCAATAAAAGCCCCGGCCTTGGCTGATTTCGTGGTTGAATGCACCATTAACAACCAAAAAATTGGGGGCAAGAGGATAAGGAAGAAAAGCCTAGGAGAGGCGAAGAAAAGAAGGATAAAGAAGAAGAGTCTAGGACTAGCCAAGACTTTGAGAGACTAGAACTTAAAGATTTATGGAGACTCGAGATTGATTCTCCGCAGGTGAATGGTGAATTTGAAGCCCGAGATGAAAAAATGGCCAGGTACTTAAGGATTGTAAAAGCTCAAATGACTCAATTTAAAGAGTGTCTGGTAGAGCATGTCCCAAGGGAGGAAAATAAGAAGACTGATGCCTCGTCTTAGTTCGTATCCTCGAATACAGAAAACTATTCGGGAAATGTCTATTTTCAAGTGTTGAACACACCAAGCATAAAAGCCAAACTCATGGCCGCTATAAGCCAAAGAATTTTTTGGATGGATCCAATAAATGCTCATCTTGGAAATGGTTGGACTCCGACCTACCCGATTGAAGCTAGGAAACTCACCGTGAGGGCCCTGAGGTATGCCCTGATTGAAGGGATCCTATATAAGAAGTCATTTGTCATCCCATACCCAAAGTTCTTAAGGCCTCAAAAAGCTGACTTGGCTCTGAAGGAAGTCCATGAAGGCATATGAGGACAACACTTGAGGGCAGGGCCCTTACTCATAAGATCGTCCGTCTAAGATTTTACTGGCCTGAAATACTGAGTGATGTAAAAGCCTATGAAAAAAGTGTGATCGCTATCAAAAGTTTGCACATGTGGTTAGAAAACCACATGAGATGTTGACATCCATTAACTTCCCAATCTCATTTGCTATGTGAGGGATGGACATTCTAGGCCCGTTTCCAATGGCCAGTGCCCAAATGAAGTTTCTCATAGTGGCGATTGACTACTTCACATAGTGGATTGATGCCAAACCCTTAGCCCAGATCACCACCAAGCAAATCACCCAATTCTTTTGGGAGAATGTCATATATAGATACGGGCTCCCAATGATCCTTGTTTCTGATAACGGGACACAGTTTAACAATGAGGAGTTGAGAAAGTATTACGAAGGGTATGACATCGAACTATGGTTCACTTCCGTAGCCCACTCTGAGGCTAATGTCCAAGAAGAAGTTGCCAATCGAATTATCTTGGATGGACTTAAGAAGAGGGTTGAACGCTTCAAGGGAAGTTGGGTTGATGAGAATTTAGCCTTAGATATAATTGATGAGGTGAGTGATGAGGCCAATGCGAGGATAGTCAAGAATTAGAAGCAAGCTTCCTTCCACTACAACCTCGGAGTCAAAGAATGGTTTTTTAAACAAGGAGACTTAGTCTTCAGAAAGGCAAATGCATCAGGTGTGGGACCAAAATAAAAGATGGCTCCCAATTGGGAAGGGCCATACCAAGTAAAGGAAGTCTCTGGGCAAGGCTCCTACCGTCTCCAGGCATGCCTCAAACCTCAAGTCTTATTTCATTTGAGTAGCTCTTGCATGAACATATCTAGTAAGACTATATAGCAATAAGGTTCATGTGAAACCATTGGTGCAGTAGTAAAATTTATCATTCTCCAAGGAGAAATTTATGCAAGGGCCGAGCCCATTTTGAGAATATTAATGCAAGTTCGATTCTTTGTTTCTTGTTATGTGATCTTGTTTATGTGTCAAGCACCTGTTGTGTGCAAGTCTAAAGATGACCAAGTACCGAAAAAATAAAATACCAATGAAAGAAAGCTCTTTCACTGCCTTACTTTGGCCTCTCTCTAGCTAATAATGCAATGGGGCCTACCCTTTACTAATACTAATACACTTCCTAGGTTCTAATCACTCTATCACTCCATACGTACCAAAATATGGTCACCAGGAGTGATGGTGAACTTGGACCAGTCCGGTCAAGGCAAGCACGGAGTCAACCAAGACTAAGTCCTGGACACAGATGCCCCAATCTGGCTCAAAAGGGGTCTTGATGCTACCATCGACCTCTCGGGCCCTCTTTCCAAAGTTTGAACAGTGCTGCAGAAAATTCAGGACTTTCACAACATGAGGATTTTCCATCTTCATAGCCCTCCTCAGCATCCTCCGAGTGGGCACTTCACCCTTGTCCATACTCCTATCCATGCAATTGGCAACTGAAACAAGACAAGAAAAACATCGGAATAAGAACAAACATGCTCAAAGAATATAATGGGTGAAAAATAATTACCCTTCAATGAAAGGCCACTAAGGCCCACTTCGACCAAATTCCTTTTGGTCAAGATTGCTTGAAAATGAGTTTTGTCATTTTCTGCAATGAGATTGTCATGATCCTCCAACTCATAAGGGTTAAGATCATGGATGAAGTGTAAACTCTCTTGCATATGATTGAAGTCTCTTTTGAAGAAATAACCAAGGTATCCCCCTTTCACTTAAGAATGACAAACTTCTTGTTTCAAAAGTGGTGAGAATTAGGGAGAGAAAATGCATTCACTATGTTAGGAATGTCCTCCCTATGTTGGAGGCTCACCTATCCAGCTCTGCTAAGAGGGTGAAAGTGAAAATGCTTCTTAACATTGAACTACTGAACGGGATCCCCAATTGATGGCATCTGATCAAAAATAGACTTATACCTCCACCCATTGGGGTACAGCTGGCGAGGATGAATCTTGACCTCAGCTAACAATTTGACGATGAAAGGGTGAACTCGGACCCTCAACCATGCTTTGAAAGCTCCCTTGAACACATAAAGGACCTCCGGGTGCTAGATACAAGTTATGTGTTATTCCCTAGAACAATGTCAATATTTGTAGAAGGGGGGTTGAATACAAATATTAAAACTTTTTTCTTGTTCTAATATTTGTTCTTGATGTTTGAGAATTAGAGAGAATATGTTCAAACAAATTAAGACTGAAAAATAAACTGAACAAAGAAATTTAAAATTACTGATGGATTAGTTTTTCCATCAGTGTATATTTTTGCTCAATGTTCCTAGGTTAGAAATAAACCTAGCTTCGTTTTTACAAGATTAGAAAACAAATCAATTATTCTTACAAATATGCACTCAAACTAGAACAGTTGATTAAGAAATATTGTCTAACTTGTCTGTTTTCTAATAATGCTGCTGCACTTGTTTATATACCACAAATGTGCTTTTATAATTCCTATTCTAGGATTGTTTTTACCTACCTTCCTTTTACCTTTTTCTATTTTTGAATAAAGGTTTGAAAGACAGCTTCTGATTGAGTCTTCACAGTCATCATAGACTGTCTTCCATAGGTGTTCTTTTGTCTTTCTGGATCTCTGACAGATTTCCTTTTTGTCACAGTCAATTGATAATTTGTTGTTAAACATATCAATTGACTCTTCCTTTATTCATCAACTGATAATGTTCTTCGATTGATCTTGATATCCATCGATTGATAAGTATAGATGCCTTATCGATTGATAAATGATATCAATCGATGGGTCTTCACATCAGTTGATGGTCTTCAACTCTTGACTTGGTTTCTTCAACTGATCATCTATCCGTTGATGCTTCAATATCAACTGATCATCCTTCACTTGTATAATTTTCCTGTCTTCAAATAATCACAATTTAACAGTCTAAGTTACACATTAGTTGATGACCTATATCAATTGACTCTAGTATCAATTGATGAAAATATCATTTGAATTTCACCTTATCAATTGAAAATAGACTAAGTACACATATGCTACAATCCATATTATCAGTTGATTCAGATAAACATTTCAACTGATAAATGGTTTCCTGATCAATTGATATTTATAACTTTCATATCAATTGATCAGTTACATCAAATAAAATTTCTATGATTCTAAGATTAATGTTATCATCAAATTACATGTAGATTACTAACAATCTCCCTCTATTTGTGTTTATGATATGAACATGCATAAATCTACTTGATGATAACAAAACCCTTAACTATAATCATTCAAATAGAATAAAGAAATTTTCATAGCACTTTTAGAGAATACCAGTTGATGATTATTCTTTGCAGACTATTCCAGTGTCTTCAATTCTTCATGGTCTTCAATCTTCAATTACTTCTTCTTCTTATTCTTCTTTTCAGTATTCTCTTTTAATTGCCTCATAAAGGTGCTCCTCAATATTGCTTCATCTCTGTCAGTTTCCCCAAGTTGCCTCATAAGATAGTGGATTTCCTCATCTGTGATTTTGTCCAGATATTTGCAGATATCAAAGAATTTTGTATTGCCTTCCACATCTGTAAAAATCATGGCATACTTTGGTTCCAACACCACCTTCTTGACTTGAGATTTCCATAGCTTCAAAGGAGAATCAGGTTCAGCTTCAGCTTTTGTTCTCCTCATCTTTGAGATTTGTTGTTGGATTTCCTGAGAAATAGTCACATTGGGTTTGTACCTTTTGTTTAGAAGAGGTAGAATTGTCTTCAACACATTGTAGCCCTGCTTCATAATCACCTTTATTGAGTAAGTGAGTTTAGAACCATTTTCATACTCCAACCTCATGGATTCCTCTTGATTTGAAGTTGCGGGATGGTTTCTAACTCCAATTAATCCTTTCTCACTTACAACTGGAGTTCCTTTTAATTGGTATCCTTTAAATGTCACTTCCTCCTTGGTTTCTCCTTGAGTGACTTGAGGATTCTCCTGAACCACTATCTTCTGAGATGAATCTGCCCTTTTATGGGCCATTGCTATTTTTCTCCTTTTTCTCAATGGTTGCTCTGCCTGTAGCTCTTCCAAATGCCATTGCATTTCCATCTGTCTAACAATCTCTTCATTCTCTTTTTCTCTCCTTGAGGCATCTGAGATTCATGTAGTGATGGCTCCTTGAAGTAGCTTTTGGCCTACTGGTTCAGTTTTCTTCTTCTTCTCTTCTTCAATCACTATTGCTTTCCCTTTCTTTTTTTTAAGTGCTTCAACATCCAATTGAAGAAAAGCTTCTATATTTGAGTTGCTTTCCTGAGTGGCCCCCTTTGCACTTTCATTTACTGCTCTAATTTGAGCAATAAATTCATCTAATTTTCCTGACTCTGCAGCCTTTGCAACCAACTCAGTGTTCATTTTTAGGGTTTCAAGTCTTTGTCTTTCCCTCTCAATCATTAATTGAGTTTCCTTTTCTCTAGAATTTCTTCTAGCTTCCAAATCATCTTCAAATTTCTTAGCATCTCTTCTTTTCTGTTCCATGTCATCTTTGGAATATTTTGAAGATTGACCCTTATAGCTTCCACTACCACTTGCACCACTTTTTGAGGTCCTGGTGTAACTACCCAAATTGACTCTAGGATTATCACTCCCAGCTCCTCCAACACCACCATCACCATATTTATCATTATTCTTCTTTGTATTCTCCCCCTTTTTGTTATCATCACAATTAGGAGGTGGTGGCATTATGTCAAGAAACTTCTGAAGAATTTCAGGATGTAGAGTATGTCCTCTAATTATAGCTTCCATCTTAGTTTCTATGGACTCTACTCTCCTTTCCAAGGCTGTAAAATTCTTTGACTCCTTAAATAATTTATCCTTAATTTGCACCAGAGTGTTCATTGGCAGTTTCTCATCCAATCTTCTTTCCAATACATCCTTGTTTGTTGAGATTGAATCTTTGATGCTGTCTAATTCCCTTCTTATGCCAGTGACTGTCATTTTCTGGAATTTTAACTGATCCTTCATGCAGGTGGCAATTCTCCTGTGAGTTAAGTCTTCAATGTTCACCTCCATCATTGCCCTTCTGTATTGTGATAGGATCTCTGTTTCTGCATCTTCAAGAGAACCATCAATGGTACTCATCCATGGCTCCTCATCTGAATCACTTTCTAGATCACCAGGAGTCATATGACAGACATCTGTGACATTAACCAAACTTTCCTTCAAGTTTATAGTTCTCTGTTCAGTATGATCAATGCCTAAGAGTTGTTCAGCATCCCTGTTGGTTGATGTGGCTAGTCCCTGGTACCTTGGATCAGAATGGACAAAGTTGCTTGGATCCAAGTCACCTGCTTTAACTTCCATATCTTGAACAGCTACTTCCTTCAATAATTCAGCTTCTTTCTCTACACCACTTCCTCCTGCTTCATTTGCATTAGGGACTCCCCCTAACTCCTTTACTCCCTCCTCCTCAGACATCAATTCATTCTCCCACTCCTGAGCATATTCAAGAATTTTTCTGTTACTCTCACTCATCTCTTTATTTTTCATCAGGATCTCCTCCTGGTATCTCACCTCTCCCTCACTCATTATATGTGCACCTTCTAAGGTGGGGCCCTCAAGTGTTTCACTCTCATTCCTAGAAGAAATAGGAATGACCTCACTTACTCTCTCTCCTTTTGCCAGCTTGCAATCCTACCTCTCACTCAACTCACTCAATCCTATAAGTGTTTGTGCAACATCAATTGATTGGGTATCAATTGATGTTAAGAAAATATCAGTTGATGAGGTGTTTAGGATATCCATCGATTGATGCATACCCATCGATTGATCTTGAGTATCGATCGATGGCTTATCAGTCGATGGCTGAGTATCAATTGATGTAGAGACATCAATTGATGGAGTAGAAACATTTGATGTAATTATTTGAGAAGTGACATTAGAGATGATTTGAAAAATGGAATCCTGAACTTCCTAGGAAGAAAATTCAGAATAGAGTGTTGGCTTCTCCTTGAGTAACAAAGAAGGAGAATCTGAAAATGCTTGATTGTCTATCAAAACATTTTCTGAAGAAATTTGATGTGGAGGAAAGAAGGGAATGGAAATAGATAAAGAATGGGACTGCAACTCCACATTTATTGGAGATGCATCAAACTGAATTTGGGAAGGCTCCACCACAGTTTCCTGTGATTTTGCAGTGTGTGAATCCCCTTGTGCAAAGGTTACTTTCTTCTTTCTCCTTTCATAGGATTTGGGGGGTTTTGGCTTGAGTGTCCCCATCTTTGTTCAGTGCCCCTGGTTGTGGGCTCTTTTCAATATTGACATCTTTTTGGGAAGATGCCAACAGAGATGTGGTATTATCCTTGTTAACATCCACTGTCTTTTGGAAGACTGTGGAGTGAGTAGGTTTGGGTTGCACACCCTCTCTCTCCTTATCCTTCTGGGTTCTTTGACTTTCCCCAGTTCCCTCACCAGAACCTTCTCCATCTAATCTATCACCACCTCGAGTTTTTCTTTTCTTTGGTTTTACAACAACAGATTTTTGGGAACCTGTTGAGGTTGGTTTCTTAGATTTGATTGATGAAATAGGTAGTGTGGCTTGGGTAGGAGGGTTGGGGTTACTGCTAGCACCCTCCATTGCCACATAAGGCAAAGAAACTTGAGTTTTAGAAGAAGTAAGGGAAGAAATAAATACCTGAAGAAAAGGTGGATAGATCAATTCCACATTGCTGTGAAGATTGATCCTGACCAAGTCTTTGAAGACCCTTTTGTTTTTGACACAGCAGTCCAAAGTCTTCATCTCTCTGGTTATTTCAATGTCCTTCATAAAATGGTTAATAAACAATATAATAAATCTAGCATAATATATATGATTTGATCTATTAGCCTTATTACCCAATTTTACTGCAATTTCATTTAGTATGATGGAAAATAGATTGAAAAATTTATCAAACAAAATACTATATGCTACCTCCTGCATACTAGTTGTTATTGCATCAAAATTGCTAATTTTACCACTAAAGCATTTAATTATGACATCAAAGAAATAAGACCATTCTCTCCTAAGATGTTTTCTAACCACATGACCTAGTACTATTTCTGGTTCAGCATAATTAACAGATTTTTGCATTAACCTAATTTCTTTATCTGTTGGGCTTCTATCAGTATTAGTAGCAGGTAATTCTAAGCATTCATTAATAACAACATTAGTAACAGTGTACTTATCTCCTTACAAGTGAATGTAATTGCAGAGTTGTCACTTGTGATTTCAGCACTTGCCCAAAATTCTTCCACCAAGTTGCAGACGATCTTTGGAGCATCTTTGAGTGCCTTCTTTACCTTGCAACTTTCCAGAAACTTCATCAGAGGATGGAACTCCTGGGGTGCCTGTTCCACTATTGTACATGCTACAAAATTTGTAAGTTCGTAGATGTAACCACTCTGTGAAACTTTCTTTGATGAAGAGGCCATTGCTTTGACTTTTGGCTAGAAATCACTTACTTGACAAGGATTAAGTATTTGAGAGAGATTGAAAATTGAGAGATTAGTGACTAAGTTCGCAGATTGAGAGAGAGAAAGAGAGAGACAGATAGAAATTAGTAAACAAAATGCAGGTAAGAGTAAAGAAAAATTTTAATCTCACTATTTATATTTACTAATTTCTCAATCGATTTTTTACTCAAAATAGAACTTAATTGACCGTTGAAAAAAAAATGAATAAGTGAATTACTTATTTTGGCAATCGATTGTTATACATACAGGACTGTTTGTATTTATCAATTGATAAGACAAGTAATCAACGACTAGATTTTGTACAGGTCGATTGATGACATGGACCCTAAAACTTCCATGCCATCGATTGATAACTAATTTATCCATCGACCGTTAGTACTATCCATCGATAGACAAATACATCATCGATTGATGTAGTTATCAATCAACAGATTAATATATCCATTGATATGTAAAATGCTTATTAATTGATTAAAGAAAAAAAATAGATTAGCATTATCAACGGCTACCTACTAGAACTAAAACAACTAACTAACTTATGAGACATTTCAAATGTTAATTAAAATTAAGCATACCTAAATCATAGACCAATCTATTAAAGGTAGATTCATCTAATGGTTTGGTAAAAATATCTGCAAGTTGTCTTTCACTAGGGACAAAATGTAATTCAACAGTACCATTCATTACATGTTCCCTAATGAAGTGATACTTTATGTCAATGTGCTTGGTTCTGGAATGTTGCACAGGATTTTCTGTTATTGCAATGGCACTTGTATTATCACAGAAAATAGGAATCTTGTTCAAGTTGAACCCATAGTCAAGTAGTTGATTCCTCATCCATAATATTTGTACACAGCAACTTCCAGCTGCAATGTATTCAGCCTCTGCAGTAGATGTAGAAACTGAATTCTGTTTCTTGCTAAACCATGAAACAAGTTTATTTCCTAGAAATTAACAGGAGACTGTTGTACATTTTCTGTCAATTATGCAACCTGCATAGTCTGCATCTGAATAACCAATTAGATCAAATCCAGAATCTCTAGGATACCAAATTCCTAGATTTGGAGTTCCTTTGAGATATCTGAATATTCTTTTTATTACAATCAAATGAGATTATCTAGGATCAGTCTGAAACCTAGCACAAAGACATGTAGCAAACATTATGTATAGCCTACTGCAGTTAAATAAAGTAATGAGCCAACCATGCCTCTATAACTTGAAATGTCCACGTTAGCTTCCTTAGTGTTCAATTCAAGTTTAGTTGCAAAGGCCATGGGAGTTTTTGCAGAAGAACATTCATTTAAATCAAATCTCTTTAATAAATCAGAAATATATTTGGTTTGATTTATGAAAATACCATTTTTGACTTGTTTGACTTGCAAACCAAGAAAATAGGTAAGTTCTCCCATCGAACTCATTTCATATTTACTTTGCATCAACTTAGCAAACTTTTGACAAAGTTTTTCATTACTTGAGCCAAAAATAATGTCATCTACATATATTTGAACAAGAATCATAGAGCCATTTACATTTCTATGTATGTCTTTTCTGCCTGATTTAAAATCAAATTAAGAACAAACTTAAACACAAAAATATGAATAAGTACTGTTTTGTATTATTGATTTGTGAATACAAAACTCTCATAGGGTGTACACAAACCCTAGCAGCTTCTCTGTGTTTATCACAGCAACTCTCTCTATCTCTACGCTCTCACAAAATTTCACTCTGACAATTATATTTCGACTTCCACACCTTTACAATTAGGTTACATAGAGTTTATATAGAGAGCTTCCTATCAACTAATAACAGAAAGTAAAATTACAATAGGAATAAAATCCCTAATTATTAGTTGACAGTTTCCTTCTAGAATTCTCTTTCTTTCCCATAGCATATCTGCAATATATTTATCTTGATCTTCGAAGACTTTCTATTCCTGTGATCTTCTTCCAAATTTATCCTCAACTGTATAGACTCTGAAATCTTCAGACTCTGATGATCTTCAGACTCTGATCACACGTAGACTCTGATAGATCATAGACTCTGATCACCTTCCAGACTCTGATCTTTATACAGACTCTGGTTTCACTTTCTACAAAAATTCTTCTAAGTACAAGTAACATGAATGTTGACCATCTAGACTCTGATTATACATTTCAGAGACTAGAAAGACTTATTACAGATAAACTGAGCTAGACTCTATTCTAGTATTTTGTACATCATCAAATGAATATATTCCTAACAATCTCCCCCTATTTATGCTTTATAAAATGTAAGCATAAATCAAGGTTTGATGATGTCAAAACTAAAGAATAAAACTATTAATCTAGAACAGTATAAAAGAATTATAAAGAAAAAGAATTACTTCTCATTTAATCTTCTCAAAGGCTGGATTGTTCTTCAAAAATGAATTCAGCATATTTTCCTCCACAATTGTCAGAGCCTCACCAACAAATTTCTTCAATTTCTTCATTTCTTCACTTGAGCATTTAATTTGACAATAAGCTGCTCTCAGATCATTTGCACTACTTTCTTGGTCTTTTAAGTCCTTCAACATCAGAACACTAACTTTTCCACTAATAGGCTGAAACCCAAAGTAATGACCCACACCTTCTTGAAATTTGACATGTTTTTCCTCCAATGGCATGACTTGATCATTTCCTTCAGTATCAACATATTTTAGAGAAAATTTGCCCATTTGTCGATTTGCCTGTCTGTGCAAAGTCAGCTTCCTGTCAATTTCCTTGAACCATTTGTGAGTGATAGCCTCTTTGCTTTTGTTTACTTCATAAGCAATTTGCAGTAGGAATCTAATATACTGTAGTTCCTCAGCCTGTTTGAAAAAGATAAAATTTGACTGACTAATCCATCTTACACTTCCACCTTCTAAGAAGTAAACCAGCATCTCATTCTTCACCTTTTCTGTATATCCCTGACCTCCTTGTATCTTCGTTTCAAAAATATTATAAACAATTTGAGCAGACACCACTTTATTTAAGTGCTTCTGAGTGATCTTCTCAAACTGCCTATCTGTCAAGGATTGAGGATCCCTGGTTAGAGTAGATGTTCTGTCAATGTCAGATTCTTCAAATCCTCCAAGACCTATCTTCTTTTTAGCTCTAAGTTGCAGATTTGATTGACTGCACTTCCAGTATGAAGGTTCTTAAGTTTGATCATAGTCTGACTTCTTTCTTTGTTTATCAGAGTCTGACTTAGACTCTGATTTCCCATGTCTAGTCCCTGACTGATGTGTTTGAGTTCTTGCTACTCCAGATTGCTTTTGTTGCACACCATCAGGACCCTTAGAACCATGAAAACTATCTCCATCATCACCATCTCTCCTCCTTTTAACTCCCCTTGATTTATCCTTGCATCCCTCATCATTATGTCTCCTGGAGGACTCACCTAGCTTCTCCTTCTCCCCTTTTTTGACATCATCATTACTAGTGACAGCCAAAAGAATCTGCTCAAGAACAGTGGAGATATTGGTCTGGGCTGCAATAACCGAATCAACCTTGGTGGTCAAATCAGAAACTGTAGTTTGAAGAAAGGCTTGAGTTTTAGTGATAGCAGCTAGAGCATCTTTAAAAGCTACTTCTTTGGATAATTGAAGGGAGTGAATTCTGTCAAATCTTGTATTGAGTAGAGAAGTTGTATTATCAACACCAGTGAGCTTGATTTTAATATGAGAAATGTCCTGGACCACACTGGATAATTGAGCAGCAACATCAGGTAACTCAGCTCTAACAGCTCCATCTAAGACTTGATCTTCTTCACCAGGATAGTAACCATGTTCCAGTTGAAAGGATTTTTTCTGAAAAGCTTTAAGTCTCTCAGAATGATGAATATCCAAAATACACTCAAAAGAATCTTTATCATTTATGCCTCTTTGCTGTGCAGACTCCCAAGACTGAGGAAACACCTGATCAAAATAGATAAAAGAAGGAGTAACGTGATCATCATCTTCAGAAGTGCACTCCTC
Source organism: Oenanthe sinensis (assembly GCA_028671895.1). Lineage (NCBI taxonomy): Eukaryota > Viridiplantae > Streptophyta > Magnoliopsida > Apiales > Apiaceae > Oenanthe > Oenanthe sinensis. The sequence goes on from CM053806.1 coordinate 30,093,339, forward strand.
AGCAACATGCTCTAGCTTTGTTATTGGAGGTGTAAACTCTAGTGGTGTAGACTCTGAAACTGCAACCAAGACTATAGACCCGGACTCCTCCTGAGAGTTATCAGAGACTGTAGACTCTGGAAGTCTAGCCCTTATAGGCATGATGAAAAGAGGTTCTTCTGACTTCAATGTTGCAGCCTCAGTGACAATGACAGGGTTAGCCACCAAAGCCTCCATGACTCTATCAGCTCTCCTTGCTAGAGAATCCACCAGGTGAAGCTGGGGTCTCTGTGTAAATGATTTCTGAGCAGCAAGAGCCTCATCCTGTTTGCCAATCTGCACAATCAGACATAGTGAATTGTCATCCATCCCCTGCTCCAACTCATTGGACCAACTCTTTGGAAAATCTGGATCCCAATAAGTAAAACTAGGTTCATGATACCTTAATCTCTCAAGCTCACAGTGGGGTTGGGCACCCACTTTCTCAATCTCACTCAGGCTCTCTACTGCCTTTTCTACCTCTCCTTTTACCTGGTCCAGTGCCAGCCTCTCAGATATTTTTTCACCCAATGTGGAGGGTGCACTCAATAAACCTACAGAAGAGGGGTTGAGAGATAAGAATGGTGCTTCAATACCTGAACCACCTTGATGGAGGGGGACCCCTTCAAATGTCTGAAGGCTAGGGGTTTCTACCAAGAGGTGAGCATCAACAGATTCTGAACCCTTACTAGCATCTTCTCTCTTTTCAGAGTCTGTTGGCTCCAGTATTTCAGTCTCAGGGTTTACTTTAGACTCTGACTGCTTCAGTATGACTTTATTAGAAGTCAGAGTCTGAGTGTTACCATCTTTGACTGTTTGTGCATGAGACTCCCCCTCAAGGTGGATAGACTCTGATAGAATAGATTGGGAAATTTCTGCATGAGCATCCTTCAGAGTCTGTCCTCCCATATCACTAGGGTTCTCAGCAGCTCTTTGGTGAGTTGTCAAGGAGGGCCCAACAGCATACTCCCCTGCCCCACTATCACCCAACCTCTGACTAGGTGGTTCTTGTGTGGGTGAGGTAGACTGAGCATCGTTATCACTAGTCACCACTGGTGCACTAGTCCCAACCTCCAACTGCCTTGCAGCACCTGCTACCTCCTATGGTTCTACCATAGTTAATGCAACCAAGTGTCCATTGAGAAACATCCTGGCATGGAGTGCATTGATGGCCTGGGCAAGAGTCAAGTGAAAGGAATCCTGCAGTTCCCTTGCAATCTTGTGAAAATGTGAGCCCTTGATTTGATCCAATCTACTTACATAGATTGGATATATGTATTTGTTGGCCACCTTTCCTACATTTTGGACAAGAAAATCAACCACCTTCCTGGAAAATGGCTGAATAGTGGAAATCCAATCAATAGCTGTCCTGTAGGTAATCCCATGATCCCAAATTGCTTCATAGTTAAAAACTAGTTGCTCAATCTCAGTTTCTAACTCAGCAACAGACTCTGATTTTCTCCTTTTGTAGATGCTAAGCTTTTTAGGCTTCTTTGTAATTTGCTGTTCAGAGTCTGGCACACCTAGTGCTTTGAGAACTTCATTTGTTCTACCTTCTATGAGCCCAGCTGCTTGTACTTGGAATGAAGAGTTGAATAGGTAGCTGTATAGATTTTTGACAACATCTTGTGCAGACATTTGTAGCTCCTGTTCCATTCTCTTCCTTAGAGCTTCATAGGTTGTAAGAAAATCGAAGACCTGAGATTTAGTCTGATATTGCCCTGGATCTTCAACTGATTCCACCAAAGGATATAAGAATAGCAGTACCTCATCACTTGGAGTAATGATCTCATCAATCAGACTTGAGGCTGTATCCAATGGCATTCCTTCCCAAAATGTTTCATGATCAGAGTCTAAAGGTAGTCTAGACTCTGACTCAACATTAGATTCTGGTTCAGGAGTTTTCTTGCTTTCAGAGTCTGGTCTGCAGGAGCCTTGGGAGCATCTGTTTCCTGCAAAATAGGGTTAGTAATAATAAGAGGCTTGTGTGTGTGTGCAGAATAAGCCTTCCTTAACCTTATGTACTTCTGATCAAAAGAATTTTCAGGAGAGTCAATTTGAGAATCCTGAGGTGCATTCCTAGGTTTTTCAGAGTCTGTAGCCTTTTCAGAGACTACAGACTTTGATTGAAGGTTAGAATCAAGTGTATCATGACCTTCTTTTAGCAAAGAAAGACCTTCAACAACTTGTTTCTCTAGAGGGTTGAGCTCCTCATCACTGTGCTCATCTATAAGCCTGGTTTGAACCAATTTTCTCCTCTTTACAACTAGTGTCTGTTGAGAGACACCAGAGGTTGGTTTCTTTTTGGATTTTGGTTTTGAAGATTGTGTAATTGAAGGGGATTTGGTGACTTGGGTAGGTGCAGGGGGACTCTCCAGGACTTGTTCCTGCACCATGTCACCACCAAACAAAGAATCATTGTAGATAGAAGGTTTGTAGGTTGAGAGTTTTACCTGCATTACCTGTGGATAGTGCATGACAGGTAGACTCTTCTTTTTGTCATCAATTCTCTTGATGTCAGAGAATATCCTCCTTTGTTGTTTGTAGGCCTGCACACAACAATCATCTGCCAACTTGGTTGACATGTCAGGAATGAAGTGATTAAGGAGAATCATAAGAAATCTATGATAGTAGACTTTCTTCCTCCCCTCATGCACATTATTTAATTTTGCTCCCATTTGAGTGAGCAGCATATCACCAATGTTGATCACTTTATCAAATAGGAGACTGTGACCAATTTGATAAGTAATAGCAGTAATAGCATCAAAGCCACTACACTTACCAGTGAAGCACTTAGCAATTTGATCAAAGAAAAAGGACCATTCTTTTCTTAAGTAAGGTCTAGTTATTTTACTCATGTTATCTAAGCTAGCAGAATAACCTATTGCCTTAAACATGCTTTTAATGTCATCATCAGATACAGTATTATCAAAAGAAGACTTAACAGGCAATTTAAACACAGAATTAAGCACATCTGCAGTGACATCAAATGTAGTCGAGCCAAAGGTGAACATTATTTTACCTGGTTGATCCTGAGAAGGATCAACGACCTATGCAGAACTCCAAGCTTTTGAGACAGCATCCATATGAATCACTGGAGATGCTTTCAGAATGTAACTGAGCTCAGATTGCTCCATGAAATCCATCATTGGGAAGTAGTCAGCATCTACTCCTTTCTTATCTCCAAGAGCAGCAACATGATTTGTAGTCATGAAATCAAAATCCCCAAATGTGAAAGCAATCGCCTTGGGTCCTCTCATGACAGTAGAAACGACAGCCATTAAAGTTGTTGAGTTGAAAGTGATGGAAAAGCTTGAAGAATTTAGCTAGGGTTCGTAAAAAGCTCTGTGAATATTTTTGCCTTAGAAAATAATTGTAATAAATAAGTGAGTAAATTGTATGAAAAATTCTATTTTGTTCAAGTTGCATACAATACACACGAGTCTACAGTCTGTCTCCAGTCAAAAGATAACTGTTACCGCCTATTTCAAGTCATTTGAACATTTTAAATGCAATCAGAGTCTGCAGACGCGAATTTTAACCGTTTCAGAGTCTAGGCGATATTTTTCTCAGAGTCTACAGACTCGTCAGAGTCTACAGACTCACCAGACTCTACAGACTCACTAGAGTCTAAAAACTAGACTCTGTCAAGGTAAAGTACCAATCAAAATTTTGCAATAATAATTAATCACAGTGTGTTGAGACAGGGACTATAATTAAAGTACATACCTTGCTTCTTGTTACTATAGATCACTTACATATTTAACATACCTAATTCACCTACCAGTCTGAGAAAGGTAGCCTCATCAAGTGGTTTTGTCAAAATGTCTGCAATCTGTCAGTCAGTTGGAACATAGTGAAGTGTCACAGTACCATTTTCAACATGTTCTCTAATAAAGTGATACCTGACATCAATGTGCTTTATTCTGGAGTGTTGGACTGGATTCTCTGCAATTTTAATAGCACTAGTATTATCACAATACATAGGAATATTTGAGAATGTTAGTCTATAATCAAGTAATTGATTTCTCATCCACAGAATTTGAGCACAGCAACTTCCAGCTGCAATGTATTCAGCCTCAGCTGTTGAGATTGATACAGTTTGTTGTTTCTTGCTAAACCAAGAAATTAATCTGTTGCCAAGAAACTGGCATTGTCCTGTTGTGCTTTTCCTGTCTACTTTGCATCCTGCATAGTCAGAATCTGAATAGCCAATTAGTGAAAAATCTGACTCTCTAGGATACCAAAGTCCAAGAGTTTGTGCCCCCTTGAGATATCTGAAAATTCTTTTCACAGCTATTAAGTGTGATTCTCTAGGGTCAGCTTGAAATCTGGCACACAGACAAGTTGCAAACATTATATCTGGTTTACTAGCAGTTAAATATAACAATGAGCCAATCATACCACTGTAGCTAGTGTTGTCAACTTTCTTACCCTTTGTGTCAGAGTCTAGCTTAGTAGCTGTTGACATGGGAGTTTTAGCAGTTGCAGAATCTTGCATATCAAACTTCTTCAACAGTTCTTTTACATACTTTGTTTGATTGATGAAAATTCCATCATCATTCTGTTTGACTTGAAGCCCCAAAAAGAAGTTTAATTCTCCCATCATGCTCATTTCATAATTTGACTGCATTAGTTGACTAAACTTTTCATAGAGATTATCATTAGTAGATCCAAATATAATATCATCAACATAAATTTGGACAAGCAAAATATCACCTTTATATTTTCTAATAAAGAGAGTTTTGTCAATGGTACCTCTTGTGAATCCATTTTCAAGAAGAAATTTTGAAAGAGTTTCATACCATGCTCTAGGTGCTTGCTTCAATCCATATAGTGCCTTATCTAACCTGTAAACATGATCAGGAAACTTTGGATCAACAAATCCTGGTGGTTGCTCCACATAGACTTCCTCTTCCAATTCTCCATTTAAGAAGGCACTTTTCATATCCATCTGATACACCTTGAATTTTGAATGAGCTGCAAAGGCCAAAAACATTCTAATAGCTTCCAATCTTGCTACTGGTGCAAAAGTTTCATCATAGTCAATTCCTTCCTCCTGTGTGTATCCTTTTGCAACTAACCTTGCTTTATTTCTTACTACAGTTCCATTCTCATCAAGTTTATTTCTGTACACCCATTTTGCACCAACAACTGATCTATTTCTAGGTCTTGGTACAAGTTTCCACACTTTATTTCTCTCAAATTCATTCAATTCTTCTTGCATTGCAATAATCCAATCAGGATCTTGCAAGGCTTCCTCAATTTTCTTGGGTTCATTCTTTGAGAGGAAACAGCTATAAAGACATTCATTTTGAGTGGTTGTTCTTGTTTGTTCACCACTCTCAGGATCACCAATTATCAAGTCAGGAGTGTGATTCCTTGTCCATTTTCTAGCAGGTGGAAGATTGGTTCTTGAACTTGAAGCTCCCCCTAAGTCATTTGCATCTTCTGTATTTGAGTGAAATTCAAATGAAGAGGCTCCCCCTAAATTGCTTGACTCTGATAAGGGTTCAGAGTTGTTTGATCCAAACCCCGATGAGTTAGACTCTGTCTGTCTAGACTCTGTCTGGATAGACTCTGTCTGGGTAGACCCTGACCTGTTAGACTCTGAATTATTTGGAGTTGAATTTTCTGGCTCCCCCTCAGAGTGTGCAGGTTCCTGTGTTGGTTCAGGATTTATTTGAGGGTCTGCATCCTCTTCTTTTTCATTTATCTCAGAACTTTTTAGATTTTCAAATTCCAGTGTGGTAGACTCTGACTCATCCTGCAATCTTGTAAACTTTTTATCATCAAATGAAACATGAATAGATTCCATAACAATTTTGGTTCTGAGATTAAATACTCTGAATGCTTTTGTGTTCGACGCATATCCAAGAAAAATTGATTCATCTGCCTTGGCTTCAAATTTGCTTAGATTTTCAGGATGTACTTTCAGTACATAACACTTGCATCCAAATATGTAAAAGTGTTTCACACTTGGCTTCTTGTCCTTTATCATTTCATAGGGAGTCTTTCCATGCATGTTTATTAGAGTGCAGTTTTGAGTGAAACATGCTGTATTGACTGCCTCAGCCCAAAAATATACTGGCAGCTTAGACTCTGCTAACATTGTTCTGGCAGCTTCTATTAGTGTTCTATTCTTTCTCTCCACAACTCCATTTTGTTGAGGAGTTCCTGGTGCAGAAAATTGTTGAGTAATTCTCTTTGATGCACAGTAGTCCTCCATGATTGAATTCTTGAATTCAGTACTATTGTCACTCCTTAGAACTCTAACTATTTTCTTTGATTTTCTTTCCAGAAAAGTGATATGGTCTATTATGTGTTGTGGGGCTTCATCCTTTGAATGTAAAAAGAAAACCCATGTGAATCTTGTAAAATCATCTATAATAACAAGAGTATATTTCTTTTTGTTAATTGACATAATATTTACTAGACCAAATAAATCAAGATGCAATAAATAAAAGGGTTCAAAAATGGTGTTAATTGTCTTGCTCTTGAAGGATGATTTCCTTTGTTTTCCAAGTTGACATGCTTCACAAAGTCCATCTTGCACAAAATCAACCTATGGTAATCCTCTTACAAAATTCTGTTTCACCAACTTGTTGAGTGTTTTGAAGTTGATGTGTGACAGTTTCTTGTGCCATTTCTAGCTTTCTTCAGTTGAGGCCTTGCTGTACAGACATGTGACTTCACTGTGTATGCAATCCTCCAAGCTGGCTTCATAAATGTTACCATGTCTCTGTCCTTTGAAAACCAACATGCCTGTTTCTTTGTGAGTCACTACACATTCTTTGTTGTCAAAGCCAATATGGTAACCTTTATCTCCAAGTTGACTTATGCTTATTAAATTGTGCCTTAAGCCATCAACTAGAGCTACTTTTTCAATGATGACATTCCCAAGTACAATCTTGCCATATCCCAGTGTTTGTCCTTTGTTGCCATCTCCAAAGGATACTTCTGGGCCAGCCATTTCCTCAAAGTCTGTAAGCAGGGATTTCTTTCCAGTCATATGTCCTGAGCATCCACTGTCCAGGATTAGGGTTACTTTCTTTACCCTGGTTCCCTGCATACATAAAGCAACTAGTTAGATGTTTTGAGGACCAAAACAGTTTTGGATCCTTTTCTACTAACTTTAGGAGAAACAGGCTTAACAATTTTCACCTTTGGTTTACCTGTCTCTTTTGTTGCTCTAGACTCTGGTGGAGTCTTAACAGTGTCATACCAACTTTTATCAATAGAAGATTTTAGCTCATAAAAATTGTAATACAAATCATGATAGTCCCTACACATATAAATAGAATGAAATATGCTACCACGGTGATAACAAGGTTTCTGTGGTATGTAGTGACTTTTCAGAGTCTGAGAAGGACTAGACTCTGATTTCATCTCAATTTTTGTTTTACAATCTATAGATAAATGGTTGCGGTTGCCACATCTATAACACTTTTTTCTAGGAGCATTAGGATCTTTTTGAAAATTATTAGCCTTATTGATGCCTTCCTTACCATTCCTATTTCTCCTAGTTTTGGTGGACTCTGATAAGTTCTATAGCCTTTCTTTCAACATAGACTTAGACAAGTACCCAATGTTTATATTTTTCTTAGAGTTATTTTCTCCTGTTTCATCTGTCTTTTTGTCAACAACAAGGGGACTATTGACAGATGAGTTTGTGGTTTCAGTTTTTTCTTTAGGGGTCACAAACTTAACAGGAACAAATGTACTTTTGTCTTTAGTCTTATTAAATTTTCTAGCTTCTTCATTGTTATCATTCTCAACAATAGGTCTTTTGTCTTGACTCTTGTCATAGCCTATACCAGCAGTTTGACACACGTTTCGATTATTGAGAATTTCTTGAACTTTTCTTCCAGAGTCTGTCCAAACTTTAAACTTAAGCCTTTCTTCTTCTAGTTCTTTCCTAACATAGTCATAGGCTTTCAAAATTTCAGTGAAGTTATGACTATATTTCTCAGAATCCTTTTTGTATTGTTCAATTAATAATAACTCAGACTCTAAATGACCATTCCTTTTAGTTAAGGTTAAATTTTCTTCTCTCAACCTTTCACTTTCACTAGTGAGAGACCTACATGTTGTCATTATTTTATTAACCTCACTTTTCACACTCTCTATGCCATCAGAGTCTAAATTAATTAAGGATTCAGGAGTAAAGATTGATACCTGAGTTTTAAGAGATGAGGGTTCTTTGGGAGACTGTGATTTTCTTGAGGAGGATGCCATCAATGCTAGATTTTCATAATCAATTTCATCCTCTGAGCTTGAGTCTGCCCAATCCTTTCTTGTTGATAGAAGTGCTTTTCCTTTTCCTTGACTTTTTGACTTTCTGCATTCACTGGCAAAGTGCCTCAATATTCCACAGTTGAAACATTTGACATTTGTTTTGTCAAGTTTGATTATTGTACTCTTGCTCTTCTCAACCTTCTCATCTTCCTTCTTGAATGATAGCTTTTTGCTAAATTTGCCAGTTCTTTTGTTGAATTTCATTCTTTTGAAATTTTTAGCAAACATAGCCATCATTTGACTTAGATCAAACTCTTCATCAGAATCATAGTCTGTGTCAGTAGACTTTGACTCCACAGCAGCTTTACCCTTCTTTCTTGAATCCTTGATTCTTTCTTCTGTGGGTTGTTCCTGTTGTTCTTTCTCAGACTCCATCAAGAGTGCCACAGATTTTGTCTTTACAGACTTCTTATTCTTTCTCTGTTGCATCTCCAAATCATATGTCTTGAGTCTGCCATACAATTCTTCTAGAGTTAGTTCATCCAAATCTCTAGCTTCCCTTATGGCTGTAGTCTTATTGTCCCACTCTTCAGGAAGTGCTCTCAGAAACTTGGTGTTTGTATTTTCAGAATCATAAACCTTTTTTTTTGTTAAATAATAATTTTATAAATCTAACAAAAGAAAATACAAGATACTAGGGAATTCCCTAGGCCACGAAGAAAAGGAACAACCTCCAAATCTTTAAACTCAAGGCAGTTTAATTATAATAGAACAGATTTTCCATCAGCCAACAACTTCAGTACAACAAGAGAATTAAAGATCTATTTTGCTCAATTTTTCGTTTAAAAACAGTACAAGTAAATAATTTTTCTCGAACTACTCTTTTAATTTCCTGGTGGATTCTGCTTGTATTTGGCACATGATTATTATTGTGAAGCGTAGCATTTCGTTCTTTCCAGGTGATGTAAACTACAGTTGCCAGATATAGGTATCCAATTAAGCTTTCTAGTCGAGAATGACTGCCAATAAAAAATCTGCCATCTAAGAAATCTGCCCAGTGAGATGAAAGAGGGACTGGACTATTATGAAGCATAGTCTGCGCATAGTGACAAGTAGAGAAAATATGATCTGTTATTTCATTGCCATTTTGGCAAAGCACACATGTGGTATTCACATTCATTCCAAACGTAGACATTCTTTCTAGAGTGAGGAGTCTATTGTGCAAAGCCAACCAAAGAAAGAAAGAACATCTAGGCACAACAAAGGGGTGCCAAATTGCTTGAAGCCAAGGTGGAGGAGAGGCTCTTTGCCGTAAAGAATTCCAAAGATGTGAGATCTTTGTGGCAGGAAAATGCAAACCATCCCAAAGGATCTCATCTCGAGCATATAAACGATGACTAGAGATGACCCGACGAAGCTCTATGGCCATAACATGGGAAGAAGGATGAGGATTCCAAGACCCATTTTGAATAAAAGATTCAACCACTACCATGTTGGAAGATTCCATTGTTGAGATTAAACTTGGATGAAACCTGCAAAGTAATGGTTCTCTTCGATGCCAGGGGTCATGCCAGAGAAGGAATTTAGAATTTCGACCCACCTTGTAATCAAGATGCTGCAAAACTTCATGTCGAGCTGTGAGAAGCTTACGAACACACCAAGGACAAGAAGAAGGAATTCCTGCAGTCCAAAAGGATTTGTTTCTAAGTAAGTCTTGATGAAGCCAACGAATCCAAAGAGAAGCAGCATCCGGTTGAATCACCCGCCATACTTGGAAGAAAATTGATGCTTTATTCCATTCAACGGGATCCCTTAGACCCAGTCCCCCCTCCAATTTAGGAAGGCAACATTGATGCCAAGAAACCTTATAATGACAGGTAGTGGAAGAAGTTCCTCCCCATAAAAATTTTGACATCAGAGAAGAGATCTTTTTGAGAATCTTCTGAGGTAGGAACAGATAAATAGACCAATAATTCTGAATACCAAATAACACCGCTTGAATAAGTTGTAGTATACCAGAGAAACTTAGAAAACGACAAGTCCAGGATTCCATCTTTGCACAAATTCTGGTAAGCAAAGGTGCATAATCTTGAGCAGAAAGTTTTGTTGCTATAAGGGGGAGACCAAGATATTTAATTGGAAGAAACCCATGTTGAAAAACTGTATTGCTAATTGTTGTATCAACCAGATTTTGTTCCACATTTCCAAAGAAACATTGGCTCTTTCCAGGGTTGTGGTGAAGGCCTGATGCATTAGAAAAAACTAAGACACCTTTGAAAAGTAATCGAATGGAGTTTGCCTCACGTCTACAAAACAGCAAAATATCATCTGCAAAAATCAAATGAGTAATGCCAACCTGTTTTGTACGCCAATGAAATCTAAAATCAGTGTGTAAAGATGCTTTTTTGATACAAGCAGAAAAAACTTCCATCGCAATGACAAATAAGGCAGGAGATAACGGATCTCCTTGGCGAAGACCCGATTTTGCAGCAAAATATCCCTCTAATGCACCATTTATCTTAACTGAAATCATGGCTGAGGAGATGCAATTTTTAATCCACTTTGAAAACTTTTCAGGAAATCCCATGAGATCAAGAGCTTTAAACAAGAAACTCCAATTCAACGAGTCAAATGCCTTGTGGATGTCCAGCTTAAAAGTACACCTAGGAGAGCCCTGTTGCAGATGGTAGTCACGACAAAGCGATTGCGCCAACATTATATTATCTCCAATGCATCGTTGAGGCACAAAGGCAGATTGACTAGGTGAAATAATAGTGTTCAAGATATTTTTCAACCTAGAAGCCAGAAGTTTAGCCACACATTTGTAAAGAACATTACAACAAGAAATTGGCCTGTATTGAGTGATGTTTGATGGACTACTTTGCTTTGGGATCAGGGCTAAGGCAGTAGAGTTTATTATTCTGGGCATCTTGTAGTGGTTAAAGAAATAAAGAATACCTTTAACGACATCTGGGCCAGTGATATTCCAAGTACCAATGAAGAACTCCGGAGTAAAGCCATCCGGTCCTGGCCTCTTATTCTTTGCCATTCGTTTCAAGGTTTGAAAGATATCATCTGCAGTAAAAGGTTCAATAAGGCTAGTCTACTGAGCTTCGGTCAATATAGGGAGCTGAAGATCAAAAGGAAAAGGTTAAACATCTTTCTCGGTACCAAGCAAATTTTGAAAGTACTGAATAGCTACATCCGAGATTGCTCTGTGAGAAGTTAAAGAATTCCCCACCTCATCAGTAAGCATCAGAATTTTATTTTGATTCCAATTACCCCGACAAGTGTTGAAGAAGAATTTATTATTAGTATCACCTTTCTCTAGCCAATTAATTCGGGATTTTTGCCTAAGAAACTGCTCTTCGACTGCCAAGGCCTGATGGAGAACAAAGCACAGCTTTTCTTCTTCCAAGAACTGGTTAGGCGAGGGGTTAGCAGGAAGAGATTCTTGAAAACCCAAAAGAGCAATACGAGCATCTACAACAGCCTTATGAATATTTCCCAAGTCTTGATTCATTTGTTTAAGAATACCCTTTGTTGCCTTCAATTTACCTGTTAGCACAAACCATGGATCACCTGAAATGGATACACTCCAAGCTTCACTAATTTTTTCCATGAAGGATGGGGCCTCAGAAAGATGTTGAAAAAATTGAAAAGGTTTTTTTGATGCAATCATACAATACTCCCATATCTACCACAGCTGGACTATGATCTGATAAACCACGAGGCAAAAAATGAGCTAAAGACATTGGAAAATCCTGAAGCCATTTGTCGTTGACCATAACTCTGTCAAGTTTTCTCAGCAAGGGACTATAACAGCTACTGTCCCACCAAGTATAGAGGCTACCATGATACCGGAGGTCTGTAATTCCCAAAAGCTGAATAAATTCTCTGAACTCCATCATTCCTGAAGACCAATTGGTCCCCCCCACATTGGACTCATCTGGGCTATAACACACATTAAAGTCACCCAAAAAAATCCAAGGATGCACATTCCTGCCAATAGAATCAGAAAAAACCTCTGCAAAATTCTTTAAATCAGACCAAAGAGTTCTTCTTTCACAATATGTATTAAAGCCATTAACAAACGAGACAACAAAAGTTACATTTGTGGCAATCCTGGTAACCATACAAGAAATATGTTGAGCTGAAATTGAGACAACATTTACTTGCCATAAGTTGGCATCCCAACCAAGCTAAATTCTACCGTTATCATGATAATCATAATTAAAATGCCGAGAGAGCCGTTGTGACAAAAATTTTGATAACCGAACAGAAGATTCCTTTTTTACATGAGTTTCAAGGAGAGCTAAAAAAGAAATATTATTAGAGCTCAAAAAATCCTTTACGAAGCCTAATTTATTATTAAGACCTCGTACATTGTAGGAACAAAAATCAACCAACATTAAAATTAGTTTGGTTGAGGGGTTACCTTCCCCTGAGACTTTTTAAGTCGCTTACGTTGAGATTTACTTAGTAACGGAGCATTTGCAACACCTCCCTGTTTAATATCAACTTCATCAACAGCTCGAAGAGACTTGAACACATTAGATACGGGAGGAGATGTATCAGAAAGAGCTGTTGCGGGACTGAAGCCTCTCTTAGTATTAACTGTGTTCCAATCCTTGTCTGAAGAAGGAGTAGTCATGTTTTCTGAAGTCCCAACAGCATTAGAAGCCATAACAATTTTTAGAGACCCAACATCTGTAGTTGGAGAAGGAACAATGGAAGGTTTTTCAAGATTTGACGAACCAAGATTAGAAACAGGGTCGGTAGTAGACTGAGATTTTTGTTTTTCCACCCACACACGTTTCACTTTTGAACAAGTAGTTGTCGAATGGCCAAGAGAGTTACAACCAGTGCAACATAAAGGTTTAACAGGATAGGTGATAAACACTATCTCAATGGATTTTTCTTCCGTTACAGGATCCATAACTTGAACTTTGGCAGAGTTTGGTAGAGGATCACCAAGCTTATATTCTACACAAATTTTTGCGAAAGGAAGCAATTCAAGTTTGGATGTAAGAGGATCTGCACAAAGAGGCTTTCCCACAACACTAGCAATTCGGCTTAAACCTTGACTTGTCCAGTAGCTATCTGGGATTTTTGAAATCTTAATCCAAAGTGGCATAGAAGTAATAGGTTTAATGCAAACATCACCACCCTAGGGACAAACTAACACAGGTCTTCGTTCAACATACCATGTCCCTTTTGAGAGAACCGCATTCATACTCGAAGCTGAGTTAAATTTGAAAACAAACACATTTGAGTCTTTCTGAAAGACCTTGCATAGACCTTTGTGTTCCCACAACTTGCGACCAAATTCAACAACTTTCTTATACGATGCAACACCCTTCGTAAAAGTACCTACCACACAAAACTTGTATTTCTCATTACCTTCCCGCAGAACTTCATCAGGTGGAGCAATAATGTCTGAGCCGAAAGGAAGAGGATGACATTCAAACTTGATGTCAGAATTGTTCACAGGGTTAGATTTCAAAACATTCGACCACGATTTCATTTCCACATTTACAGAGTTTTTTTCCGGGATCAAATTGCTACCAGGACTTTTTTCAAACACTTGTTGAGCACCAGCAGAAACAGATTGTTGGGGAATAGAAGGCTCACTCGACTTCTCCCTATCACTTTTTAGACCTGAAGGTCCTTCCTTTACTACCTTTGAAAGACCATAATCATCACCACCCATACCCAGATGATTTTTAACACCAGAAACTCCTTCCCCCACATCAACAGATCGTTGAGGCTTTTCATCAAACACCTTTGGGGTGTCAACCAGTTTAGTCCCAGATTTGAATATCAAGTTTAAATTAGGAAGCCCGAACTCATCTCTAAGATGTTGTACACCAATAGATTGCACGAGACCTGTTCCTTGGTTAAAAGAGTCACAAATCCTAATCTCAATTTCATTCTCCTCCTGCAACTGGACACCTTTTTCCTGCAACAACCTCTACTGCTACAAGATTTTGTGCTTTGCAGCGATAAGCTCCTCCCTTTCGCGTTTAGAGACTGAGAATGCAGCTTTTACGGCTTTCGAAACAGTGGTTTCATTGTCCTCACTAGGAACCAAGGCCTCATCAACGAAATGCTCCTCTTCCAAAGGAATGCCCCCATATGAGCTTTGTACTACCTTAGTCTCAGCAAAAACTTTGACCCCTCCTCTAGTAGCAGAGATATTTGGAATAGCTAGCAAGCCATCAAACATATCCGCTTCGATGTGCGACAACTCTTCTCCCCTAGGAGAACCCGACATTATTTCTTGCAAGACAGCTCCAGACACAGCAAAAGGACCTGAGCAAGCATCATTAAGACCAGAAAAACCCTTCAATCGGTTACCCGAGTGGTCGACAGGATAACCATCAGAGTCGCAGTTTGAATCTTGACTACCCATGGTAAAAAACCAAAAGGAAAAAGAAAAGAGTAAGAAACAGAGTGTTTAAGTTTAGAGAGAAGAGAAAGAAATGGATTATGAAGGATATTTTAGAATCTGATGGAGAAAAAAGGTGAAGAAAGATAGGCGGCGCAAAGAAAAAGATAGGGTTTTAAGACACTAACCTAGAGAGAAGGGAGAGGAAAATTCTAGAGAGAGAAACATTTTTTGAATTAGGAATTGTTTAATCATAAACCTTACCAAGCATAGCCATTTCATTCAAGAGTTTTGTAAACCTATCATACATCTCAGTGATAGATTCTCCAGATTTTGCTTCAAAGTACTCATACTCTTGAATTAGCAAAGACCTAGCATTCTTCTTGACATCTTTAGTCCCTTGACAGTGCACCTCAAGTTTTGTCCACATCTCCTTAGCAGTCTTGCATGATATGACACAGTTAGTTAGAACAGAATCCAAACTATTAAAGAGAATGTTCTTTACTTTTGCCTCCTTAAGGACATTTTCCTTGTCCTCTTTTGTCCATTCAGCCTTTCGTTTCTCAACGAGGTGTTGTTCAGTTATTTTTCCTTCCTCGTTGATTTGAGGCATAATTTTTAAGGGCACAAAGGGTCCTTCATTAATCCTGTCAAGATAGTCAGGGTCTGTTGCTTCCAGATGGTGCAGCATCTTAACCTTCCAGTGGGTGAACTCGTTTCTCTTAAGCATAGGAATCTTAGAATTGCCATCTTTATTTCCAGACATCTTTGATCGATTTTAAACGTTAGGCTCTGATACCAATTGTTTTCCCAGTCGTACAAGTAGAAGGGGGGGTTGAATACTTGTATGTCTTTTCTGCCTGATTTAAAATCAAATTAAGAACAAACTTAAACACAAAAATATGAATAAGTACTGTTTTGTATTATTGATTTGTGAATACAAAACCCTCTTAGGGTGTACACAAACCCTAGCAGCTTCTCTGTGTTTATCACAGCAACTCTCTCTATCTCTACGCTCTCACAAAATTTCACTCAGATAATTATGTTTCGACTTCCACACCTTTACAATTAGGTTACATAGAGTTTATGTAGAGAGCTGCCTATCAACTAATAACAGAAAGTAAAATTACAATAGGAATAAAATCCCTAATTATTAGTTGACAGTTTCCTTCTAGAATTCTCTTTCTTTCCCATAGCATATCTGCAATATATTTATCTTGATTTTCGAAGACTTTCTATTCCCGTGATCTTCTTCCAAATTTATCCTCAACTGTATAGACTCTGAAATCTTCAGACTCTGATCACACGTAGACTCTGATAGATCATAGACTCTGATAGTCTATAGACTCTGATCACCTTTCAGACTCTGATATTTATACAGACTCTGGTTTTAGTTTCTACAGAAATTCTTCTAAGTACAAGTAACATGAATGTTGACCATCTAGACTCTGATTATACATTTCAGAGACTAGAAAGACTTATTACAGATAAACTGAGCTAGACTCTGTTCTAGTATTTTGTACATCATCAAATGAAGATATTCCTAACAGACTTCATTCTTGACTCGTTTGAACTTGAAAGAACTTTTAGCTTCATTCGTAACTCGTTTGAACATGGAAACAACTTAGAAACTCTATTAAGATATTTCTGGGCTCATTTGAACAGGAAAACAATCAATAACAATTTGAGACTTCATTCTTGAATCGTTCAAACTTAGAAACAACTTGTAGTTTCATTCATGACTCGTTTGAACAAGGAAACAACTTTGAAAATCTTGTAAGATCATTCTTGGCTCATTTAAACATGAAAACAATCCATAACAATTTGAGACTTCATTATTCAATTGTTCGAACTTGGAAACAACTTGTAGCTTCATTCCTGACTCGTTTGAACATGGAAACAACTTGTAGGATCATTCTTGGCTCATTTGAACATGAAATTAATTCGTAAAAACTTATGACTTCATTCTTGACTCGTTCAATTTTGGAAACAACTTGTAGTTTGATTCCTGACTCGTTTGAACATGGAAAATAATCAATAACAATTTGAGACTTCATTCTAGAATTGTTTGAACTTGGAAACAACTTGTAGCTTCATTCGTGACTCGTTTGAACATGAAAACAACTTGGAAACTCTTGTAGGATTAGTCTTGGCTCATTTGAACATGAAAATAATGCATAACAATTTGAGACTTCATTCTTGACTCGTTGGAACTTTGAAACAACTTCTAGCTTCATTCTTGACTCGTTTGAACATGAAAATAACATGGAAACTCTTGTCAGATCATTCTTGGCTAAATTGAACATGAAAACAAATAATAACAATTTGAGACTTCATTCTTGATTCGTTAGATATTATAAATAACTTGTAGCTTCATTCTTGACTCGTTTGAACTTGGAAACAACTTGTAAAGTCTTGTAGGATCATTCATGGCTAATTTGAACATGAAAATAATCCATAACAAATTGAGACTTCATTCTTGACTCGTTCGAACTTGGAAATAACTTGTAGCTTGATTCCTGACTCGTTTGAACATGGAAACAACTTGGAAACTCTAGTAATATATTTCTTGGCTCATTTGAACATGAAAACAACCAATAACAAGTTGAGACTTCATTCTTGAATCGTTTGAACTTGGAAACAACTTGTAGCTTCATTCTTGACTCGTTTGAACATGGAAACAACTTGCAAACTCTTGTAGGATTAGTCTCGGCTCATTTGAACATGAAAATAATGCATAACAATTTGAGACTTAATTATTGACTCGTTCGAACTTGGAAACAACTTGTAGCTTCATTCTTGACTCGTTTGAACATGAAAATAACATGGAAACTCTTGTAGGATCATTCTTGGCTAATTTGAACAAGAAAACAATCCATAACAATTTGAACAAGAAAACAATCCATAACAATTTGAGACTTCATTCTTGATTCGTTAGATCTTATAAACAACTTGTAGCTTCATTCTTGACTCGTTTAACTTGGAAACAACTTGTAAAGTCATGTAAGATCATTCTTGGCTCATTTGAACATGAAAGAGTCCATAACAAATTGAGACTTCATTCTTGACTCGTTCAAACATGGAAACAACTTGTAGCTAGATTTCTGACTCGTTTGAACATGAAAACAACTTAGAAACTCTAGTAATATATTTCTTGGCTCATTTGAACATGAAAACAATCAATAACAATTTCAGACTTCATTCTTGAATCGGTCAAACTTGGAAACAACTTGTAGCTTCATTCATGACTCGTTTGAACAAGGAAACAACTTGGAAAATCTTTTAAGATCATTCTTGGCTCATTTAAACATGAAAACAATCCATAACAATTTGAGACTTCATTATTGAATTGTTCGAACTTGGAAACAACTTGTAGCTTCATTCCTGACTCGTTTGAACATGGAAACAACTTCTAGGATCATTCTTGGCTCACTTGACATGAAATTAATTCGTAAAAACTTATGACTTCATTCTTGACTCATTCGAACATGGAAACAACTTGTAGCTTGATTCCTGACTCGTTTGAACATGGAAAACAACTTGGAAACTCTAGTAATATATTTCTTGGTTCATTTGGACATGAAAACAATCAATAACTATTTGAGACTTCATTCTTGAATTGTTTGAACTTGGAAACAACTTGTAGCTTCATTGTTGACTCGTTTGAACATGGAAACAACTTGCAAACTCTTGTAGGATTAGTCTTGGCTCATTTGAACATGAAAATAATGCATAACAATTTGAAACGTCATTCTTGACTCATTTGAACATGAAAGAATCCATAACAAATTGAGAGTTCATTCTTGACTCGTTCGAACTTGGAAACAACTTGTAGCTTGATTCCTAACTCGTTTGAACATGAAAACAACTTAGAAACTCTAGTAATATATTTCTTGGCTCATTTGAACAGGAAAACAATCAATAACAATTTGAGATTTCATTCTTGAATCGTTTGAACTTGGAAACAACTTATAGCTTCATTCTTGACTCGTTTGAACATGGAAACAACTTGGAAACTACTGTAGAATCAGTATTGGCTCATTTGACCATGAAAATAATGCATAAAATTTGAGACTACATTCTTGACTTGTTTGAACTTGAAACAACTTGTAGCTTCATTCGTGACTCGTTTGAACATGCAAACAACTTGAAAACTCTTGTAAGATCAATCTTGGTTCATTTGAACATGAAAACAATCCATAACAATATGAGACTTCCTTCTTGACTCGTTTGAACTTAGAAATAACTTGTAGCTTCATTCGTGACTCGTTTGGACTTGGAAACAACATGGAAACTCTTGTAAGATATTTCTTGGCTCATTTGAACATGAAAACAGTCAATAACAATTTGAGACTTCATTCTTTAATCGTTCAAACTTGTAAATAACTTGTAGCTTCATTCGTGACTCGTTTGAACATGGTAAAACTTGGAAACTCTTGTAAGATCATTCTTGGCTCATTTAAACATGAAAATAATCCATAACAATTTGAGTCTTCATTCTTGATTCGTTAGATCTTGGAAACAACTTGTAGCTTCATTATTCACTCGTTTGAACTTAGAAACAACTTGTAAAGTCTTGTAGGATGATTCTTGGCTCATTTGAACTTAAAAAGAATCCATAACAAATTGAGACTTTATTCTTGGCTCGTTCGAACTTGGAAACAACTTGTAGCTTCATTCCTAATTTTGTTGAACATGGAAACAACTTGGAAACTTTTTTAAGATATTTCCATGCTCATTCGAACATGAAAACAATCAATAACAATTAGAGACTTCATTCTTGAATTGTTCGAACTTAGAAACAACTTGTAGCTTCATTCGTGACTCGTTTGAACATGGAAACAACTTGGAAACTCTTGTAAGATCATTCTTGGTTCATTTGAATATGAAAACGATCCATAACAATTTGAGACTTCATTCTTGAATTGTTCGAACTTGGAAATAACTTGTAGCTTCTTTCGTGACTCGTTTGAACATGGAAACAACTTGGACTCTTGTAAGATCATTCTTGGCTCATTTGAACATGAAAACAATCCATAACAATTTGAGACTTCATTCTAGACTCGTTTGAACTTGCAAACAACTTGTAGCTTCATTCCTGACTCGTTTGAATATGGAAACAAATTGTAGGATCATTCTTGGCTCATTTGAAACTAAAAACAATTCGTAACAACTTATCACTTCATTCTTGACTCGTTGGAACTTGAAAACAACTTGTAGCTTCATTCTTAACTCGTTTGATCATGGAAACAACTTGGAAACTCTTGTAGGATCATTTTTGGCTCATTTGAAGATGAAAACAATCCATAACAATTTGAGACTTCATTCTTGAATTGTTCGAACTTGAAAATAACTTGTAGCTTCATTTGTGACTCGTTTGAACATGGAAACTTGGAAACACTTGTAAGATCATTCTTGGCTCATTTGAACAAGAAAACAATCCATAACAATTTGAGACTTCATTCTTGATTCGTTCGAACTTGGAAACAATTTGTAGCTTCATTCGTGACTCGTTTGAATATGGAAACAACTTGTAGGATCATTTTTGGCTCATTTGAAACTAAAAACAATTCGTAACAACTTATGACTTCATTCTTGACTCGTTGGAACTTGAAAATAACTTGTAGCTTCATTCTTAACTCATTTGATCATGGAAATAACTTGGAAACTCTTGTAGGATCATTTTTGGCTCATTTGAAGATGAAAACAATCCATAACAATTTGAGACTTCATTCTTGAATTGTTCAAACTTGGAAAAAACTTGTAGCTTCATTCGTGACTCGTTTGAACATGGAAATACCTCTAAAACTCTTGTAAGATCATTCTTGGCTCATTTGAACATGAAAACAATCCATAACAATTTGAGACTTCATTCTTGACTCGTTTGAACTTGGAAACAACTTGTAGTTTCATTCCTGACACGTTTGAACATGGAAACAACTTGTGGGATTATTCTTGGCTCATTTGAACCTGAAAACAATTCGTAACAACTTATGACTTCATTCTTGACTCGTTGGAACTTGGAAACAACTTGTAGCTTTATTCGTGACTCGTTTAAACATGAAACAACTTGTAGCTTCATTCTTGACTCGTTTGAACATGGAAAGAACTTAGAAATTCATGTAGGATTAGTTTTGGCTCATTTGAATATGAAAATAATGCATAACAATTTGAGACTTCATTCTTGACTCGTTCGAACTTGGAAACAACTTGTAGCTTCATTCTTGACTTGTTTGAACATGAAAATAACATGGAAACTCTTGTATAATCATTCTTGTCTAATTTGAACATGAAAACAATCCATAACAATTTGAGATTCATTCTTGATTCGTTAGATCTTGGAAACAACTTGTAGCTTCATTTTTGACACGTTTGAACTTGGAAATAACTTGTAAAGTATTGTAGGATCATTCTTGGCTCATTTGAACATGAAAAGAATCCATAACAAATTGAGACTTCATTCTTGACTCGTTCGAACTTGGAAACAACTTGTAGCTTCATTCCTGACTCGTTTGAACATGGAAATAACTTGTAAACTTTTGTAAGATATTTCTTGGCTCATTTGAACATGAAAACAATCAATACCAATTTGAGACTTCATTCTTTAATCGTTCGAACTTGGAAACAACTTGTAGTTTCATTCGTGACTCGTTTGGATATAGAAACGACTTGGAAACTCTTGCAAGATCATTCTTGGCTCATTTGAACAAGAAAACAATCTATAACAATTTGAGACTTCATTCTTAAATTGTTCAAACTTTGAAATAACTTGTTGCTTCACTCGTGACTCGTTTGAACATGGAAACAACTTGGAAACTCTTGTAAGATCATTCTTGGATCATTTGAACATGAAAACAATCCATAACAATTTAAGACTTCATTCTTGACTTGTTTGAACTTGGAAACAACTTGTAGCTTCATTCTTGACTTGTTTGAATATGGAAACAACTTGTAGGATCATTCTTGGCTCATTTGAACCTGAAAACAATTCGTAACAACTTATGACTTCATTCTTGACTCGTTCGAACTAGAAAACAACTTGTAACTTCATTCTTCACTCGTTTGAACATGGAAATAACTTGGAAACTCTTTAGAATCATTTTTAACTCGTTTGAGACTTCATTCTTGACTCGTTCGAACTTGGTAACAACTTGTAGCTTCATTCGTGACTCGTTTAAACATGAAACAACTTGTAGCTTCATTCTTGACTCGTTCGAACATGGAAACAACTTGGAAACTCTTGTAGGATTAGTCTTGGCTCATTTGAACATGAAACTAATGCATAATAATTTGAGACTTCATTCTTGACTCGTTCGAACATGGAAACAACTTGTAGTTTCATTCTTGACTCGTTTGAACATGAAAATAACATTTAAACTCTTGTAGAATCCTTCTTGGCTAATTTGCACATGAAAACAATCCATAACAATTTGAGACTTCATTCTTGACTCGTTTGAACATGGAAACTCTTGTAGGATCATTCTTGGCTAATTTGAACATGAAAAAAATCCATAACAATTTGAGACTTCATTCTTGACTCGTTTGATCTTGGAAATAACTTGTAGCTTCATTCTTGACGCGTTTGAACTTGGAAACCATTGTAAAGTCTTGTAGGATCATTCTTGGCTCATTTGAACATGAAAAGAATCCATAACAAATTGAGACTTCATTCTTGACTCGTTCGAACTTGGAAACAACTTGTAGCCTCATTCGTGACTCGTTTGGACATGGAAACAACTTGGAAACTCTTGTAAGATATTTCTTGGCTCATTTGAACATGAAAACAATCAATAACAATTTGAGACATCATTCTTGAATCGTTCAAACTTGGAAATAACTTGTAGCTTCATTCGTGACTCATTTAAACATGGTAAAACTTGGAAACTCTTGTAAGATCATTCTTGGCTCATTTAAACAAGAAAACAATCCATAACAATTTTAGACTTCATTCTTGATTCCTTAGATCTTGGAAATAACTTGTATCTTCATTCTTGACTCGTTTGAACTTGGAAATAACTTGTAAAGTCTTGTAGGATCATTCTTGGCTCATTTCAACATGAAAAGGATCCAAAACAATTTGAGACGTCATTCTTGACTTGTTTGTACTTTGAAACAACTTGTAGCTTCATTCCAGACACGTTTGAACATGGAAAAAACTTGTAGGATCATTCTTGGCTCATTTGAACCTGAAAACAATTCGTAACAACTTATGACTTCATTCTTGACTCGTTCGAACTTGAAAACAACTTGTAACTTCATTCTTCACTCGTTTGAACATGGAAATAACTTGGAAACTCTTGTAGGATCATATTTGGCTCATTTGAACATGAAAACAATCCATAACAATTTGAGACTTCATTCTTGACTCGTTTGAACTTGGTAACAACTTGTAGCTTCATTCGTGACTCGTTTAAACATGAAATAACTTGTAGCTTCATTCTTGACTCGTTCGAACATGGAAACAACTTGGAAACTCTTATAGGATTAGTCTTGGTTCATTTGAACATGAAAATAATGCATAACAATTTGAGACTTCATTCTTGACTGGTTCGAACATGGAAACAACTTGTAGTTTCATTCTTGACTCGTTTGAACATGAAAATAACATGAAAACTCTTGTAGAATCATTCTTGGCTAATTTGAATAGGAAAACAATCTATAACAATTTCAGACTTCATTCTTGACTCGTTCGAACATGGAAACAGGTTGTAGCTTCATTTTTGACTCGTTTGAACATGAAAATAACATGGAAACTCTTGTAGGATCATTCTTGGCTAATTTGAACATGAAAAAAATCCATAACAATTTGAGACTTCATTCTTGATTCGTCAGATCTTGGAAATAACTTGTAGCTTTATTCTTGACTCGTTTGAACTTGGAAACAACTTGTAAAGTATTGTAGGATCATTCTTGGCTCATTTGAATATGAAAAGAATCAATAACAATTTGAGGCATCATTCTTGACTTGTTCGAACTTGGAAACAACTTGTAGCCTCATTCGTGACTCGTTTGGACATGGAAACAACTTGGAAACTCTTGTAAGATATTTCTTGGCTCATTTGAACAAGAAAACAATGAATAACAATTTGAGACATCATTCTTGAATCGTTCAAACTTGGAAATAACTTGTAGCTTCATTCGTGACTCGTTTAACTTGGTAAAACTTGGAAACTCTTGTAAGATCTTTCTTGGCTCATTTAAACATTAAAACAATCCATAACAATTTGAGACTTCATTCTTGATTCGTTAGATCTTGGAAATAACTTGTAGCTTAATTCTTGACTCGTTTGAGCATGGAAACAACTTGTAAAGGCTTGTAGGATCATTCTTGGCTCATTTGAACATGAAAGAATCCATAACAATTTGAGACTTCATTCTTGACTCGTTCGAACTTGAAAACAACTTGTAACTTCATTCTTCACTCGTTTGAACATTGAAACAACTTGTAGGATCATTTTTGACTCATTTGAACAAGAAAACAATCCATAACAATTTGAGACTTCATTCTTGACTCGTTTGAACTTGGTAACAACTTGTAGCTTCATTCGTGAGTCGTTTAAACATGAAACAATTTGTAGCTTCATTCTTCACTCGTTCGAACATGGAAACAACTTGGAAACTCTTGTAGGATTAGTTTTGGCTCATTTGAACATGAAAATAATGCATAACAATTTGAGACCTCATTCTTGACTCGTTCGAACATGGAAACAACTTATAGCTTCATTCTTGACTCGTTTGAACTTGAAAATAACATGAAAACTCTTGTAGAATCATTCTAGGCTAATTTGAACATGAAAACAATCCATAACAATTTGAGACTTCATTCTTGACTCGTTTGAACATGGAAACAAGTTATAGCTTCATTCGTGACTTGTTTGAACATGGTAAAACTTCGAAACTCTTGTAAGATATTTCTTGGCTCATTTAAACATGAAAACAATCAATAACAATTTGAGACTTCATTCTTGATTCGTTAGATCTTGGAAATAACTTGTAGCTTCATTCTTGACTCGTTTGAACTTGGAAACAACTTGTAAAGTCTTGTAGGATCATTCTTGGCTCATTTGAACATGAAAAGAATCCATAACAAATTGAGACTTCATTCTTGACTCGTTCGAGCTTGGAAACAACTTGTAGCTTCATTCGTGACTTGTTTGAACATGGAAACAACTTGGAAACTTTTGTGACATCATTCTTGGCTCATTTAAACATGAAAACAATCCATAACAATTTGAGACTTCATTCTTGATTCGTTAGATCATGGAAACAACTTGTTGCTTCATTTTTGACTCGTTTGAACTTGGAAACAACTTGTAAAGTCTTGTAGAATCATTCTTGGCTCATTTGAAAATGAAAAGAATCCATAACAAATTGAGACTTCATTCTTGACTCGTGCGAATTTGGAAACAACTTGTAACTTGATTCCTAACTCGTTTGAACATGGAAAACAATCAATAACAATTTGAGACTTCATTCTTGAATTGTTTAAACTTAGAAATAACTTGTTGCTTCATTCTTGTCTCGTTTGAACATGAAAATAACAGGGAAAGTCTTGTAGGATCATTCTTGGCTAATTTGAACCAGAAAAAAATCCATAACAATTTGAGACTTCATTCTTGATTCGTCAGATCTTGGAAATAACTTGTAGCTTCATTCTTGACTCGTTTGAACTTGGAAACCATTGTAAAGTATTGTAGGATCATTCTTGGCTCATTTGAACATGAAAAGAATCCATAACAAATTGAGACTTCATTCTTGACTCGTTCGAACTTGGAAATAACTTGTAGCCTCATTCGTGACTCGTTTGGACATGAAAACAACTTGGAAACTCTTGTAAGATATTTCTTGGCTCATTTGATCTTGAAAACAATCAATAACAATTTGAGACATCATTCTTGAATCGTTCAAACTTGGAAATAACTTGTAGCTTCATTCGTGACTCGTTTGAACATGGTAAAACTTCGAAACTCTTGTAAGATCATTCTTGGCTCATTTAAACTGAAGGGTTTCGGGCATGAAAATGCAGGGGAATTAACGTAAAAACAATAAAATAATCGAAACTCAATCGCAGGATCCATGTATAATGTTGGATGATTATGGTGAAGTAGTCTGTACCTTAACAAAGCTTTCGTATGCTGTTTAATGGAGGTCCAGAAAGATGAATCACAGAAGTCTTTTGTTGCAAAGATTTGCTCTCTAAAGAAGTCCACACGAACGCCCGATCGTCCTACGATCACCGGAGTTGGTACTAGCCGAATTGTTTGCCTCTCTCTCTCTCTCTCTTTCTCTAGCCTCTCTTGATGTTGAGCAGCTACGGTTTTTCTCTAAAACGAAATTTGATGATTAAACCCTAATACTATACATCATTATGTATATATAGGGGAGAGAGAGATTTTGGGACTAACCCTAATCCATGTGGTTTCCAAAACCCATTATGACTTTGGGTTATTATTATTATTAAATCTGAATTCTAATATAATTAATCAAGTCCCACTTAATTAATTCTATAATTAAATTTGAATAATAATAATACTTATTAAATCCGAATTCTAATATAATTAATCAAGTCCCACTTAATTAATTTAATAATTAAATTCGAATAAACAATAATATATTTAAATTCGTAATTTAAATAAACCTCCGTTTTGACATTCTTTGTGTGTGACCCTTTAGGTTATTATTACGTTGGCAATAATTTTATTATCTAATAATAAAATTATAAACAATGAGCGGCATCTAGTAATACATCATTGCTACCCAAGTAAAAATAATAATTGGTGATTCAATTAAACCTTTGGTGAATAATGTGCAATGTAATATAATCCCTTTAACCTTATATTATAGATAAAACTCGAGGCATGTATAGTGTCATCCTCTTCAACGTTTAATCTTGGTTTCCTTGATCAATGAGTAGACTATTTAAATAAATCAATATTTGAGCATGACCATGCATTTCATAGTCTCACTCAATCAAGAGGCTAATAATATCACTCCTAGAATTGGAGGGTTAAATCCTATATCTATCATTCATATTCCCCATACGATTCATAGCATACCCAATGTCCACCTTTATCATTACCCGGTTAAAGGTAACTTTGAATGTAATCAAAGTATATTAATTCTCGTATATAAATATAATGATTTCAAGTCAGAGGATCATTACATCATTATCACTGTGAGATTTCTTATGACACTTATTAACATGTAGAATCTCACGGCGGGTCTTTCCAGTGTCATGTATTGATACATACACTTATGTTCTTGATTCGTTAGATCTTGGAAATAACTTGTATCTTCATTCTTGACTCGTTTGAACTTGGAAACAACTTGTAAAGTCTTGTAGGATCATTCTTGGCTCATTTGAACATGAAAAGAATCCAAAACAATTTGAGACTTCATTCTTGACTCGTTTGTACTTGGAAACAACTTGTAGCTTCATTCCAGACTCGTTTGAACATGGAAAAAACTTGTAGAATCATTCTTGGCTCATTTGAACCTGAAAACAATTCGTAACAACTTATGACTTCATTCTTGACTCGTTCGAACTTGAAAACAACTTGTAACTTCATTCTTCGCTCGTTTGAACAAGGAAATAACTTTTTTTTTTGTTTTCTAAATTAAGTTTTTTATAAAACAAAAGAATTTACAAGATCAGAGGGGCATACCCCAGAATAAAGCTTTGGAAATACAGCATAAGAAGCTTGTACAACAGACTATACTAACCAGCAATAAGACTAGTAAATTAGTACAATTAGTACAATTTAACAATTAAATTTCGGTTTTTCCTTGCTGCTTTTAGAAAAATGGAACAAGTGCTAAGCTTCCCTCGAATTATGGACTTCAATTCTAGAATCAGGCCAGCTGGATTTCTTCGATGGTGGCCCACCTCATGAATACAAGCATTACGTTCTTTCCAAATAAGATACACCAGTACCGAATAGCTCAAATAGGTAATGTGTCTTTCAATTGGAGAGTTTACTCCAACAGTGCATCGACCCAACAGGAGATCTTCCTATCAATTTGTAACAGGCCATGATAGGAGTGTCAACAGCCTGTTGGTGTATGAACACTCCAGAAACAAGTGATGTGATGTCTCCAAAGAGTTGTTACATAAAACACAGTTCCCATCAACATTTATCCCAAAATTTAACATTCGATCTTTTGTAAGCAATCTGTTTTTAAGCATCAGCCAAAGAGTGATAGAGTAGCGTGGAATAGAGAGGGGATGTCATACCAGGCTAAGCCAATCAGGTGGGGCAGCAGGAGGCCTGAACGAATGATAAATAACTGAGTAAGTTACCATGCTGCGTTTCATACCATTCCAGGTGAGATAATCCTGCTCTCCTATTGAAGTAGAAGAAAGCATGTGCCTAACCTCTATGGCATGAACATGATTAGTACCAAAGTGAGGCCAAGTAGAGTTACAGAGCACTTGGCCTACTGGGGTAAGGCTACCCAGTTCCATAATGGAAGTAATAGGAGCTCCAAACCGGGCAATAAGAGGTTGTTACTGAACAATAGGATCATGCCAAAGAAAAAACTCTGAATCTCGCCCCACATGATATTGAATATAAGAGAGGGCAAGAGAGCGAGCATTAAGGATTTTTGGGGCTCCCTAGGGGCAATGGGAAGGGAGCTTTGCCGTCCAAAAAGGCTTACCTTTCAATAAACTTTTATGCAACCAAGTGATCCAGAGAGATGTGGGGTTCGGTTGTATTACACGCCATAGCTGATATAATATCGCAGCTTTGTTCCAGAGAACCGGATTACAAATACCAAGGCCTCCCTCTGGTTTTGGCAAACAACAATCATCCCATGCTACTTTATGCAGAGCTGTAGAAGTGTGGATACCTCCCCATAAGAAATTTACAAAAATAGTTTTCAATCGCTTTAGAATACCCTGAGGTAGGAACAGGTACATACTCCAATAATTTTGAATACCGAAGAGAACCGTTTTTAGGAGTTGTAACCTTCTAGCCAAGCTTAGAAATCTACTAGTCCAATGCTCAATTTTACTGCATATTCTGGCCACTAATGTATCACAATCTGCATCTTTAAGCTTTGAAGCAATTAGAGAGAGACCAAGGTATTTGATTGGCAGATAAGCACGTTGAAATCCTGTAATATTGCTGGTGTAGGAAATTTCATCTGGAGGAGTATTTCCAAAGAAGCTTTGCGATTTTGAAAGATTAAGTTTCATCCCTGACGGACCCAGGAACATTGTTACGCCTTTATACAGAGCTGCAATGGAGGTTTTGTCACCCTTACAGAAAAGCATAGCATCATCCGCAAATATCAAATGAGTGATTTTAGTTTCCTTAGTGCGCCAATGAAAGGAAAATTCCTCTCCAACAGTAGAGAGTTTAAGACAAGATGTTAAGACCTCCATGGCAATAACCAACAAGTAAGGGGACAGAGGGTCCCCTTGCCGAAACCCTGTTTCCCCCTTGAAAAAACCTTCAATAGCTCCATTTATTTTCACCAAAAACATACTAATAGAGAGGCATTGATTAATCCACATTACAAACTGCTCAGGGAAACCCATGTGTCGGAGAACTTTGAGAATAAATCCCCAATTCAGAGAGTCGAATGCTTTTTGCAAATCCAATTTCATTGCATATTTGGGAGGACCTATGTCAGCTTGATAATCTCTACAAATGGCTTGCGCTAGAAGAATATTATCCCCAATGCTACGTTTAGGCACAAAAGCTGTTTGTGAGGGAGAGATCAACTCACCTATAACATTACGAATATGTTGTGCAAGTAATTTTGATATACACTTGTACAATACATTGCAGCAAGATATCGGCCGAAAGTGGTTCATATGAGATGGATTCTGTTGCTTTGGAACCAAAGTAATAGCAGTTGAATTAATACACCTGGGCAGCTGTAATGAGTGGAAAAAGGAGGCTATAGCATTAAAAACATCCTCTCCGACTATGTGCCAAGCATTAACAAAGAATTATGGCGAAAAACCATCCGGTCCAAGGCTCTTGTTCGGGGCCATACATTTAAAACACAGGAGAACATCTTCAAAAGTAATAGGAGCCAAAAGATTAACACTCTGCGAAGGCGAGAGTCTAGGGAGCGACAGATTGCTAGGTAGGTCATCAACCGTAGAGGCATTTCCCAAGAGATTTGTGAAGTAATTAACTGCTACATTAGCAATATTAGCATGAGACGTGTGTGTGATTCCCTGGTCATCTTCTAAAGATAGAATCTTGTTTGAATTCCACCGACCACGACAAGAGTTGAAAAAGAACCTATTATTTCCATCGCCATGTTTGAGCCAGTGAACTTTTGACTTTTGCTTCAAGAAAACTTCTTCTCTTTTAAGATCAAGCTCTAGTTTGAGCTTGAGGTTCGCTTCTGTGAAGAATTCCTCTTGCGATGGGGATGAGCTCAAGGATTCTTGAAAAGAGAGAAGAGCTGTCCTAGATGCTTCAACTGTAGAGTGAAGGTTGCCACCTTCAGAATTCAATCTTCGCATTGCTGCCTTCACTCGCTTGAGTTTAGTAGAAAGAATAAACCAGTGAGATCCCCTAACAGGACTTGCCCAGGCTACTTCAATTTCATCATAAACCCTTGGATGATCAAAGAGATGATGAAAGAATTGAAACGGCTTATAAATTCTTTCCACTTGCACACCCAAGGATAAAAGAGCTGGACTATGGTCAGATAATCCCCTTGGGAGAAAAACCACCGTAGCAGCGTCAAACTTTTGTAGCCACAAGTCATTGACTAAAACTCGATCCAGCTTCTTGAAAATTGGATGAGAACGACATGAGTCCCACCAAGTGTGAAACTTTCCTGTAAAATGAAGATCAACTAACCCCATATGTAGAATACATCTACGAAAATCTTGCATACCAGGTGTCCAATTTAACGACCCTCCCAGAATTTCATCCGTGTGTGCACATAACTTGGAAATAACTTGGAAACTCTTGTAGGATCATTTTTGGCTCATTTGAACATGAAAATAATCCATAACAATTTGATACTTCATTCTTGACTCGTTTGAACCTGGTAACAACTTGTAGCTTCATTCGTGACTCGTTTAAACATGAAACACAACTTGTACCTTCATTCTTGACTCGTTCGAACATGGAAACAACTTGGAAACTCTTGTAGGATTAGTCTTGGCTCATTTGAACATGAAAATAATGCATAACCATTTGAGACTTCATTCTTGACTCGTTCGAACATGGAAACAACTTGTATTTACATTCTTGACTCGTTCGAACATGAAAATAACATGGAAACTCTTGTAGAATCATTCTTGGCTAATTTAAACATGAAAATAATCTATAACAATTTCAGACTTCATCCTTGACTCGTTTGAACATGGAAACAAGTTGTAGCTTCATTCTTGACTCGTTTGAACATGAAAATAACATGGAAACTCTTGTAGGATCATTCTTGGCTAATTTGAACATGAAAAAAATCCATAACAATTTGAGACTTCATTCTTGATTCGTCAGATCTTGGAAATAACTTGTAGCTTTATTCTTGACTCGTTTGAACATGGAAATAACTTGTAAAGTATTGTAGGATCATTCTTGGCTCATTTGAACATGAAAAGAATCCATAACAAATTGAGACTTCATTCTTGACTTGTTCGAACTTGGAAACAACTTGTAGCCTCATTCGTGACTCGTTTGGACATGGAAACAACTTGGAAACTCTTGTAAGATATTTCTTGGCTCATTTGAACATGAAAACAATCAATAACAATTTGAGACATCATTCTTGACTTGTTCGAACTTGGAAACAACTTGTAGCCTCATTCGTGACTCGTTTGGACATGGAAACAACTTGGAAACTCTTGTAAGATATTTCTTGGCTCATTTAAACATGAAAACAATCAATAACAATTTGAGACATCATTCTTGAATCGTTCAAACTTGGAAATAACTTGTAGCTTCATTCCTGACTCGTTTAACATGGTAAAACTTGGAAACTCTTGCAAGATCTTTCTTGGCTCATTTAAACATGAAAACAATCCATAACAATTTGAGACTTCATTCTTGATTCGTAAGATCTTGGAAATAACTTGTAGCTTAATTCTTGACTCGTTTGAGCATGGAAACAACTTGTAAAGTCTTGTACGGTCATTCCTAGCTCATTTGAACATGAAAGAATCCATAACAATTTGAGACTTCATTCTTGACTCGTTTGAAATTGGAAACAACTTGTAGCTTCATTCCTGACTCGTTTGAACATGGGAACAACTTGTAGGATCATTCTTGGCTCATTTGATCCTGAAAGCAATTCGTAACAACTTATGACTTCATTCTTGACTCGTTCGAACTTGAAAACAACTTCTAACTTCATTCTTCACTCGGTTGAACATCGAAACAACTTGTAGGATCATTTTTGACTCATTTGAAAAAGAAAACAATCCATAAAAATTTGAGACTTCATTCTTGACTCGTTTGAACTTGGTAATAACTTGTAGCTTCATTCGTGACTCGTTTAAACATGAAACAACTTGTAGCTTCATTCTTCACTCGTTCGAACATGAAAACAACTTGGAAACTCTTGTAGGATTAGTTTTGGCTCATTTTAACATGAAAATAATGCATAACAATTTGAGACTTCATTCTTGACTCGTTCGAACATGGAAACAACTTGTAGCTTCATTCTTGACTCGTTTGAACTTGAAAATAACATGAAAACTCTTGTAGAATCATTCTAGGCTAATTTGAACATGAAAACAATCCATAACAATTTGAGATTTCATTCTTGACTCGTTTGAACATGGAAACAAGTAATAGCTTCATTCGTGACTTGTTTGAACATGGTAAAACTTGGAAACTCTTGTAAGTTCTTTCTTGGCTCATTTAAACATGAAAACAATCCATAACAATTTGAGACTTCATTCTTGATTCGTTAGATCTTGGAAATAACTTGTAGCTTCATTCATGACTCGTTTCAACTTGGAAACAACTTGTAAAGTCTTGTGGGATCATTCTTGGCTCATTTGAACATGAAAAGAATCCATAACAAATTGAAACTTCATTCTTGACTCGTTCGAGCTTGGAATCAACTTGTAGCTTCATTCGTGACTCGTTTGAACATGGAAACAATTTGGAAACTCTTGTAAGATCATTCTTGGCTCATTTAAACATGAAAACAATCCATAACAATTTGAGACTTCATTCTTGATTCGTTAGATCTTGGAAACAACTTGTAGCTTCATTTTTGACTCGTTTGAACTTAGAAACAACTTGTAAAGTCTTGTAGGATCATTCTTGGCTCATTTGAAAATGAAAAGAATCTATAACAAATTGAGACTTCATTCTTGACTCGTTCGAATTTGGAAACAACTTGTAGCTTGATTCCTAACTCATTTGAACATGGAAAACAATCAATAACAAAATGATACTTCATTCTTAAATTGTTTGAACTTGGAAATAACTTGTAGCTTCATTCTTGACTCATTTGAACATAGAAACAAATTGCAAACTCTTGTAGGATTAGTCTTGGCTCATTTGAACATGAAAATAATGCATAACAATTTGAGACTTCATTCTTGACTCGTTTGAACTTGAAAACAACTTGTAGCTACATTATTGACTAGTTTGAACATGAAAATAACATTGAAACTCTAGTAGGATCATTCTTGACTAATTTGAACAAGAAAACAATCTATTAGAATTTGAGACTTCATTCTTGATTCGTTTGATCTTAGAAACAACTTGTAGCTTCATTTTTGACTCGTTTGAACTTGGAAATAACTTGTAAAATCTTGTAGGATCATTCTTGGCTCATTTGAACATGAAAAGAATCCATAACAAATTGAGACTTCATTCTTGACTTGTTCGAACTTGGAAACAACTTGTAGCCTCATTCGTGACTCGTTTGGACATGGAAACAACTTGGAAACTCTTGTAAGATATTTCTTGGCTCATTTGAACATGAAAACAATCAATAACAATTTGAGACATCATTCTTGACTTGTTCGAACTTGGAAACAACTTGTAGCCTCATTCGTGACTCGTTTGGACATGGAAACAACTTGGAAACTCTTGTAAGATATTTCTTGGCTCATTTAAACATGAAAACAATCAATAACAATTTGAGACATCATTCTTGAATCGTTCAAACTTGGAAATAACTTGTAGCTTCATTCCTGACTCGTTTAACATGGTAAAACTTGGAAACTCTTGCAAGATCTTTCTTGGCTCATTTAAACATGAAAACAATCCATAACAATTTGAGACTTCATTCTTGATTCGTAAGATCTTGGAAATAACTTGTAGCTTAATTCTTGACTCGTTTGAGCATGGAAACAACTTGTAAAGTCTTGTACAGTCATTTCTAGCTCATTTGAACATGAAAGAATCCATAACAATTTGAGACTTCATTCTTGACTCGTTTGAAATTGGAAACAACTTGTAGCTTCATTCCTGACTCGTTTGAACATGGAAACAACTTGTAGGATCATTCTTGGCTCATTTGATCCTGAAAGCAATTCGTAACAACTTATGACTTCATTCTTGACTCGTTCGAACTTGAAAACAACTTCTAACTTCATTCTTCACTCGGTTGAACATCGAAACAACTTGTAGGATCATTTTTGACTCATTTGAAAAAGAAAACAATCCATAAAAATTTGATACTTCATTCTTGACTCGTTTGAACTTGGTAATAACTTGTAGCTTCATTCGTGACTCGTTTAAACATGAAACAACTTGTAGCTTCATTCTTCACTCGTTCGAACATGAAAACAACTTGGAAACTCTTGTAGGATTAGTTTTGGCTCATTTTAACATGAAAATAATGCATAACAATTTGAGACTTCATTCTTGACTCGTTCGAACATGGAAACAACTTGTAGCTTCATTCTTGACTCGTTTGAACTTGAAAATAACATGAAAACTCTTGTAGAATCATTCTAGGCTAATTTGAACATGAAAACAATCCATAACAATTTGAGACTTCATTCTTGACTCGTTTGAACATGGAAACAAGTTATAGCTTCATTCGTGACTTGTTTGAACATGGTAAAACTTGGAAACTCTTGTAAGTTCTTTCTTGGCTCATTTAAACATGAAAACAATCCATAACAATTTGAGACTTCATTCTTGATTCGTTAGATCTTGGAAATAACTTGTAGCTTCATTCATGACTCGTTTGAACTTGGAAACAACTTGTAAAGTCTTGTAGGATCATTCTTGGCTCATTTGAACATGAAAAGAATCCATAACAAATTGAGACTTCATTCTTGACTCGTTCGAGCTTGGAAACAACATGTAGCTTCATTCGTGACTCGTTTGAACATGGAAACAATTTGGAAACTCTTGTAAGATCATTCTTGGCTCATTTAAACATGAAAACAATCCATAACAATTTGAGACTTCATTCTTGATTCGTTAGATCTTGGAAACAACTTGTAGCTTCATTTTTGACTCGTTTGAACTTAGAAACAACTTGTAAAGTCTTGTAGGATCATTCTTGGCTCATTTGAAAATGAAAAGAATCTATAACAAATTGAGACTTCATTCTTGACTTGTTCGAATTTGGAAACAACTTGTAGCTTGATTCCTAACTCATTTGAACATGGAAAACAATCAATAACAAAATGATACTTCATTCTTAAATTGTTTGAACTTGGAAATAACTTGTAGCTTCATTCTTGACTCATTTGAACATAGAAACAAATTGCAAACTCTTGTAGGATTAGTCTTGGCTCATTTGAACATGAAAATAATGCATAACAATTTGAGACTTCATTCTTGACTCGTTTGAACTTGAAAACAACTTGTAGCTACATTATTGACTAGTTTGAACATGAAAATAACATGGAAACTCTAGTAGGATCATTCTTGACTAATTTGAACAAGAAAACAATCTATTAGAATTTGAGACTTCATTCTTGATTCGTTTGATCTTAGAAACAACTTGTAGCTTCATTTTTGACTCGTTTGAACTTGGAAATAACTTGTAAAGTCTTGTAGGATCATTCTTGGCTCATTTGAACATGAAAAGAATCCATATCAAATTGAGACTTCATTCTTGACTCATTCGAACTTGGAAATAACTTGTAGCTTGATTCCTGACTCGTTTGAACATGGAAACAACTTGGAAACTCTAGTAATATATTTCTTGGCTCATTTGACCATGAAAACAATCAATAACAATTTGAGACTTCAATCTTGACTCGTTTGAACTTGGAAACAAGTTGTAGCTACATTCTTGACTCGTTTGAACATGAAAATAACATGGAAACTCTAGTAGGATCATTCTTGGCTAATTTGAACATGAAAACAATCCATAACAATTTGAGACTTCATTCTTGACTCGTTCGAACATGGAAACAAGTTGTAGCTTCATTCTTGACTCGTTTGAACATGAAAATAACATGAAAACTCTTGTAGGATCATTCTTGGCTAATTCTAACCCGAAAAGAATCCATTACAATTTGAAACTTCATTCTTGATTCGTCAGATCTTGGAAATAACTCGTAGCTTCATTCTTGACTCGTTTGAACTTGGAAACGATTGTAAAGTATTGTAGGATCATTCTTGGCTCATTTGAACATGAAAAGAATCCATAACAAATTGAGACTTCATTCTTGACTCGTTCGAACTTGGAAACAACTTGTAGCCTCATTCGTGACTCGTTTGGACATAGAAACAACTTGGAAACTCTTGTAAGATATTTCTTGGCTCATTTGATCATGAAAACAATCAATAACAATTTGAGACATCATTCTTGAATCGTTCGAGCTTGGAAACAACTTGTAGCTTCATTCTTGACTCGTTTGAACATGGAAACAATTTGGAAACTCTTGTAAGATCATTCTTGGCTCATTTAAACATGAAAACAATCCATAACAATTTGAGACTTCATTCTTGATTCGTTAGATCTTGGAAACAACTTGTAGCTTCATTTTTGACTCGTTTGAACTTAGAAACAACTTGTAAAGTCTTGTAGGATCATTCTTGGCTCATTTGAAAATGAAAAGAATCTATAACAAATTGAGACTTCATTCTTGACTTGTTCGAATTTGGAAACAACTTGTAGCTTGATTCCTAACTCATTTGAACATGGAAAACAATCAATAACAAAATGATACTTCATTCTTAAATTGTTTGAACTTGGAAATAACTTGTAGCTTCATTCTTGACTCATTTGAACATAGAAACAAATTGCAAACTCTTGTAGGATTAGTCTTGGCTCATTTGAACATGAAAATAATGCATAACAATTTGAGACTTCATTCTTGACTCGTTTGAACTTGAAAACAACTTGTAGCTACATTATTGACTAGTTTGAACATGAAAATAACATGGAAACTCTAGTAGGATCATTCTTGACTAATTTGAACAAGAAAACAATCTATTAGAATTTGAGACTTCATTCTTGATTCGTTTGATCTTAGAAACAACTTGTAGCTTCATTTTTGACTCGTTTGAACTTGGAAATAACTTGTAAAGTCTTGTAGGATCATTCTTGGCTCATTTGAACATGAAAAGAATCCATATCAAATTGAGACTTCATTCTTGACTCATTCGAACTTGGAAATAACTTGTAGCTTGATTCCTGACTCGTTTGAACATGGAAACAACTTGGAAACTCTAGTAATATATTTCTTGGCTCATTTGACCATGAAAACAATCAATAACAATTTGAGACTTCAATCTTGACTCGTTTGAACTTGGAAACAAGTTGTAGCTACATTCTTGACTCGTTTGAACATGAAAATAATATGGAAACTCTAGTAGGATCATTCTTGGCTAATTTGAACATGAAAACAATCCATAACAATTTGAGACTTCATTCTTGACTCGTTCGAACATGGAAACAAGTTGTAGCTTCATTCTTGACTCGTTTGAACATGAAAATAACATGAAAACTCTTGTAGGATCATTCTTGGCTAATTCTAACCCGAAAAGAATCCATTACAATTTGAAACTTCATTCTTGATTCGTCAGATCTTGGAAATAACTCGTAGCTTCATTCTTGACTCGTTTGAACTTGGAAACGATTGTAAAGTATTGTAGGATCATTCTTGGCTCATTTGAACATGAAAAGAATCCATAACAAATTGAGACTTCATTCTTGACTCGTTCGAACTTGGAAACAACTTGTAGCCTCATTCGTGACTCGTTTGGACATAGAAACAACTTGGAAACTCTTGTAAGATATTTCTTGGCTCATTTGATCATGAAAACAATCAATAACAATTTGAGACATCATTCTTGAATCGTTCGAGCTTGGAAACAACTTGTAGCTTCATTCTTGACTCGTTTGAACATGGAAACAATTTGGAAACTCTTGTAAGATCATTCTTGGCTCATTTAAACATGAAAACAATCCATAACAATTTGAGACTTCATTCTTGATTCGTTAGATCTTGGAAACAACTTGTAGCTTCATTTTTGACTCGTTTGAACTTAGAAACAACTTGTAAAGTCTTGTAGGATCATTCTTGGCTCATTTGAAAATGAAAAGAATCTATAACAAATTGAGAATTCATTCTTGACTTGTTCGAATTTGGAAACAACTTGTAGCTTGATTCCTAACTCATTTGAACATGGAAAACAATCAATAACAAAATGATACTTCATTCTTAAATTGTTTGAACTTGGAAATAACTTGTAGCTTCATTCTTGACTCATTTGAACATAGAAACAAATTGCAAACTCTTGTAGGATTAGTCTTGGCTCATTTGAACATGAAAATAATGCATAACAATTTGAGACTTCATTCTTGACTCGTTTGAACTTGAAAACAACTTGTAGCTACATTATTGACTAGTTTGAACATGAAAATAACATGGAAACTCTAGTAGGATCATTCTTGACTAATTTGAACAAGAAAACAATCTATTAGAATTTGAGACTTCATTCTTGATTCGTTTGATCTTAGAAACAACTTGTAGCTTCATTTTTGACTCGTTTGAACTTGGAAATAACTTGTAAAGTCTTGTAGGATCATTCTTGGCTCATTTGAACATGAAAAGAATCCATATCAAATTGAGACTTCATTCTTGACTCATTCGAACTTGGAAATAACTTGTAGCTTGATTCCTGACTCGTTTGAACATGGAAACAACTTGGAAACTCTAGTAATATATTTCTTGGCTCATTTGACCATGAAAACAATCAATAACAATTTGAGACTTCAATCTTGACTCGTTTGAACTTGGAAACAAGTTGTAGCTACATTCTTGACTCGTTTGAACATGAAAATAACATGGAAACTCTAGTAGGATCATTCTTGGCTAATTTGAACATGAAAACAATCCATAACAATTTGAGACTTCATTCTTGACTCGTTCGAACATGGAAACAAGTTGTAGCTTCATTCTTGACTCGTTTGAACATGAAAATAACATGAAAACTCTTGTAGGATCATTCTTGGCTAATTCTAACCCGAAAAGAATCCATTACAATTTGAAACTTCATTCTTGATTCGTCAGATCTTGGAAATAACTCGTAGCTTCATTCTTGACTCGTTTGAACTTGGAAACGATTGTAAAGTATTGTAGGATCATTCTTGGCTCATTTGAACATGAAAAGAATCCATAACAAATTGAGACTTCATTCTTGACTCGTTCGAACTTGGAAACAACTTGTAGCCTCATTCGTGACTCGTTTGGACATAGAAACAACTTGGAAACTCTTGTAAGATATTTCTTGGCTCATTTGATCATGAAAACAATCAATAACAATTTGAGACATCATTCTTGAATCGTTCAAACTTGGAAATAAGTTGTACTTCATTCGTTACTCGTTTAACATGGTAAAACTTGGAAACTCTTGTAAGATCTTTCTTGGCTCATTTAAACAAGAAAACAATCCATAACAATTTTAGACTTCATTCTTGATTCGTTAGATCTTTGAAATAACTTGTAGCTTCATTCTTGACTCGTTTGAACTTGGAAACAACTTGTAAAGTCTTGTAGGATCATTCTTGGCACATTTGAACATGAAAAGAATCTAAAACAATTTGAGACTTCATTCTTGACTCGTTTGTACTTGGAAACAACTTGTAGCTTCATTCCAGACTCGTTTGAACATGGAAAAAACTTGTAGGATCATTCTTGGATCATTTGAACCTGAAAACAATTCGTACCAACTTATGACTTCATTCTTGTCTCTTTCGAACATGAAAACAACTTGTAACTTCATTCTCCACTCGTTTGAACATGGAAATAACTTGGAAACTCTTGTAGGATCATTTTTGGCTCATTTGAACATGAAAACAATCCATAACAATTTAAGACTTCATTCTTGACTCGTTTGAACTTGGTAACAACTTGTAGATTCATTCGTGACTCGTTTAAACATGAAACAACTTGTAGCTTCATTCTTGACTCATTCGAACATGGAAACAACTTGGAAACTCTTGTAGGATTAGTCTTGGCTCATTTGAACATGAAAATAATGCATGACAATTTGAGACTTCATTCTCGACTCGTACGAACATGGAAACTACTTGTATTTACATTCTTGACTCGTTCGAACATGAAAATAACATGGAAACTCTTGTAGAATCATTCTTGGCTAATTTGAACATGAAAACAATCTATAACAATTTCAGACTTCATTCTTGACTCGTTCGAACATGGAAACAAGTTGTAGCTTCATTCTTGACTCGTATGAACATGAAAATAACATGGAAACTCTTGTAGGATCATTCTTGGCTAATTTGAACATGAAAAAAATCCATAACAATTTGAGACTTCATTCTTGATTCGTCAGAACTTGGAAATAACTTGTAGCTTTATTCTTGACTCGTTTAAACTTGGAAACAACTTTTAAAGTATTGTAGGATCATTCTTGGCTCATTTGAACATGAAAAGAATCCATAACAAATTGAGACTTCATTCTTGACTCGTTCGAACTTGGAAACAACTTATAGCCTCATTCGTGACTCGTTTGGACATGGAACCAATTTGGAAACTCCTGTAAGATATTTCTTGGATCATTTGAACATGAAAACAATTAATGACAATTTGAGACATCATTCTTGAATTGTTCGTGTTAGTGTAGGTGCCCTAGAGGCAATACAATTTTTCCTTTTAATAAACATTTATGTCATTTGATTATTCAATAAACGTATTTATTATGACTTTAATTACTGCGATATATTTGTTAGCATAATAAATGTCCTTAGAATCATGATACTCGTTATATAGTTTAAGTACATGACTTGAACTTGAGATTATATAATATATCATATTCTTAAAGGTTCCCTAGTCGAGTATTATTATGATAGGACAATAATAATACATAAATAGACTAGTATGTTGTTTGACAGATAACCACATCTCATTGGTTATAAGTATAGGGATACTAAAGTCAATACATAGGTACATGTAGGGGTACATGGTACTGGACAGACCCACAGTGAGATTCTTCATGTTTAATTAAGTCATAAGAAAGACTCACAGTGATAATGGTGTAATGATCCTCTGACTTGAGATCATTATATTTCTATACGAGGATTGATATACTTTGACTACATTAAAAGTTACCTTTGACCGGGTGATGATAAAAGTGGACATCGGGTATATCATGAGTCGTATGAGAAATATGAATGATAGATAAAGGATTTAACCCTCCTATAATTAGGAGAGATATTATTGGCCTCTTGATTGAGTGAGACTATAAAATGCATGGCCGTGCTCAAATAATGATTTGTTTTTCATAGTCTACTCATGGATCAAGTAAACCCGGATTAAATGTTGAAGAGGATGACTAAATACATGCCTCGAGTTTAATCTATAATATATATGGTTAAAGGGATTATATTACACGGAAACATTAATCACGAAAGGTTTTATCGAATCACGATTTAATTATTGTTTAATTAGGTAGCAATGATGTATTACTAGATACCGCTCATTGTTTATAATTTTATTGGAGAATAAAATTATTGCTAATTAAATAATAGCCTATAGGGTCACACATATAGAGCACCTAGAGGAATAGTTAATTTAAATTATAGATTTAAATTAATTGATGATTAATTCGAATTTATTATATTAATTAAGTGAGACTTAATTAATTGAAATAAATTCGAATTTGAAGAATTATATTTCTGCCAATAATAATTAAGTGTGACTTAATTATTAATTAAATAATAGAAGCATGTTTTATTATTTAATCCTATGCCTACATGGGTTAGGTTTTTGCTAAAAAAGGCCCATTAACCAATCATTATAAATAGATAATGATAGGTTAAATGGCTTGCACGTTTTTGTATAAACCCTAGCAGAAGAGGCAGCATAGGAAGAGGCAGAGAGAATTCGAAACCTATCAAAGGAGGCTAGTACTTCCGTTCCGTGTTCAAGATCGTGAGACGTTCTTGAAGGTGCTCGTGTGGATACCATAGAGGTGCTTTCGAGAGGAAGACACAAATCGTGATAGCAAGGATCTCCGTTGAGTTCGTGGCATTCAAAATCTTAATAGGTATGATTCGATTATCACCATAATCCGTCAATTCTTATACATGATCCTGCGTTTGGGTTCCGAAAATTTTCGTTATATTTACGTTTATCCGCTGCGTTTTATGCCTCGGAACCCAACAATGGCATCAGAGCTACGTGTATAAGGGACTGATTTGGTTACGTGTTTTATGTATATGATGCATAAGTGCCTGTTTTGCTACTGCCATGATTATGCCATGCTACTGCCATGATTATGCCATGCCTGTTTGCTACTGCCCTTGCTACTGCCATGCCTCTGCAATGTTATAATCTGTTATGGCATGATGTGTGTGATGCACTGTATGTATATGATACGAGATACAGTCATACGAAGGTCATCGGAAACGTTCTGAAGCGTTTAAAACAAAACTGCATAAAGATGTAGGTTTGCTGTGAATAGTGATTCTGCAGTGAATAGTGTTTTTCGACGGAGTCAGAATGGGTCGAATTTACCCTTTCTGGAAAGGGAAAATCGCCACGAGCAAAAATCACCGCTTCACCGTGACCTATGGTGTTTTTTGGCCATTTGACATCGTTAAGGGCCTCAAAAACGCAGTTTTTCTGTTTTCTGATCATAGTTTTGATTTTTCGAAAATTGTTGATCATGATATATTTGATGCATGATGATATGATTATGCATTCTGGGATTCCAGTAACTGTTATGTGAGCATGGTGCTGGTTATGGCCTTCTAGACCCTAGAGTAATGGTTTTGGTTTTGGTTTTATAAATACGACTTGCATGTCGTTTTTTTCTTCATTCTTGTAATTGTTGAACCTCGAATGTAACTCGAGCTTTTCTTATGTAAGTACATTAGCTTAGGTTGAATTCAATGTTTTCTTGTAATGTAATTGAAGACTGAAGGCAAGCAACTGGATGCAAGAAGCTAAGAAGGCAGCCATGGATGCAAGAGCTAAGAAGGCAGCCATGGATGCAAGAAGATCAAGACAAGCAACTGTATTTATATTTTTCCACCACCATAGACTGACCTTGATCCTTTCATTAGCTCGAAAGGATCACATAGGAAAGGGGCCATAACCAAGCACGTTTACATACCGCACTTTACATAATGATGTATGAATGTATGTGTATAGTAGAAGATGCATGCTTTAATTAGATTAATCATGTATGTATGTATTAGATACGTCATCCATGCCATGATTGTCATGCTAAACAAGATAAAATCTGTAACGATTTAAGATTTTAAAATTAACAAACGATCATGAGATTCTTGTGTTTATGAAATATGGATTTTTAAAACACGGAATTGAATATGGATTTTGATATCTATAATTGGGATTTTCTGACAAAAACGGATATGCGTATTCGTAAGGCTGATGGGTTTTAAGTGTGACCACTGGTATCCTCCATCTACCTGGGAAATGAACAATTTAAGATGTCAATTTGAAATATTTAGTTCAAGGAAAAATTGAGGATCTCTTCATGATGTGATCATGATCGTCGTAAAATTTTCTAAACCCCTTAACAAAATATTAAGTTTTAATCAGATGCTTTCCAATGAATGAACACTCATCGAATCCTAGATCGATTAGGGGAAAGACTGTCAGTGGCAGGGGACTCCTGTCTATCGTGGTGAGATGCGACGAATATAAACGGTTATATTCGGCCGTTGTATCATTGGGTCAAACTTAACTGAGTCGTCATAATAAGGTGAAAGTAAACGGT
The DNA here is from genome assembly GCA_028671895.1 of Oenanthe sinensis. Taxonomy (NCBI): domain Eukaryota; kingdom Viridiplantae; phylum Streptophyta; class Magnoliopsida; order Apiales; family Apiaceae; genus Oenanthe; species Oenanthe sinensis. Next base: position 30,137,118 of record CM053806.1, read on the forward strand.
TATATTCAACCATTATGAACTTAGAAGCATAGAGTTTGGTTAAAAATCTATTAGATAGATAAGATCAATCGTTGCTCACCAAACTATCCAAGAATTATATATGATATAATTGACAAATGTTGTCTACCAAAATAATCATTCTTAAGGACTTCCAGTGGTTGACTTGAGACATGACGAAATATGGATCTTGGCTCACTAGAAAGGATTATGGGATATACTTTCCAAATTAATAGTAAGGGCTATTGATTTGATAAAAATAGTGGGAGATATATTATGAATGTATCATAATCATTTGAACATAATAAATAACTCAGACAATCTAATGTTTAATTTTGTGCTTTTATCATTGTAGATACCAAGTAATGACAAACAACACAAACACACTATCCGTACGATCTGTCCTTGAGAAGGATAAGCTGACAGGAGGAAACAACTTCCTAGACTGGCAGAGGAATTTGAGGATTGTCCTCAGGCAGGAGCGCAAGCTTCATGTCATTGATATTCCTCCGGCAGGTCCCCTTCCTGAGGGCGCTACTGTTGAGGAACGAGCGGCCCACACAAAGGATGAGAATGATGCAACTGATGTTGCGTGTCTTATGTTAGCAACTATGAGTGCTGAGCTTCAAAGACAGCATGTGCATATGGATGCATATACTATCAATGAGCACTTGCAAAGCATGTTTGCAAGCCAAACTCGTCAAGAAAGGTTCAACACGAGCAAGTCACTCTTTAACTGCAAACAAGGGGCAAATGAACCAGTTGGCCCACATGTTCTGAAGATGATTGGTTACATTGAGTATCTTGATACTTTGTGTTTCCCGATTGGTCCGGAAACTGGTATTGACCTAATCTTGAATTCTTTGAACAACAAATTCACTCAGTTTGTTATGAACTACAATATGAATGAGTTTGACAAAACACCTACTGAATTGTTGGCTATGTTGAGAACATATGAGACCAACATGAAGACGGCTGAACCTGCTCCCATACTGATGGTGGGCAATAAAGGTAAGGCCAAAGGGAAAGGCAAGTGGAAGGGTAAGAAGAAGACAGGTTCTGATTCTACACCCAAGCCAAAGTCAGGTCCTAAACAGGCTTTAAAGCCTAAAGGTGGGGTCGCTAAGGGTGAATGTCACTACTGTAAGAAAACTGGTCACTGGAAGAGAAACTGTTCAGTTTACTTGGAGGATCTGAAGAAGAAGAGGGCTGAGCAAGCTTCTAATTCAGGTATATATGTTATAGAAGTCAATCTGTCTATTTCTACATCTTGGGTATTGGATACCGGATGTGCTTCTCACATTTGTATAAATGTGCAGGAAATGCAGAGAAGTAGGACATTGGCTAAAGGAGAAATGGACCTACGAGTTGGCAACGGAGCAAGAGTTGCTGCTTTAGCTGTAGGAACATATTATTTATCTTTGCCCTCTGGGCTAGTTTTAGAACTGGATAATTGTTATTACGTGCCTGCGATTCGCAGAAACATTATTTCTGTTTCTTGTTTGGACAAGAAAGGTTTTTCGTTTACAATAAAGGACAACAGTTGCTCTTTTGCTTTGAATGATTTAACCTATGGTGTTGCGCGTTTGTTTAATGGTTTATATGTTCTTGACTTAGATAATCCTGTCTGTAATATAGAAAACAAACGACTTAAAGTTAATGACTCAAATCAAACATACCTTTGGCATTGTCGTCTAGGCCATATAAATGAGAAACGCATATCCAAATTACATAGGGATGGATATTTGGATAAGTTTGATTTTGAATCATACCAAGAATGCGAATCTTGTTTGCTTGGTAAAATGACTAAAGCTCCTTTCACTGGTAAGGGTCAAAGGGCCACTGAGCGTCTGGAGCTAATACATAGTGATGTATGTGGCCCAATGCGTGTGATGGCTAGAGGAGGCTACTACTACTTCATAACATTTACTGATGATTTCAGTAGATATGGATATGTATATCTTATGAAGAATAAATCCGATTCTTTTGAAAAGTTCAAAGAATACAAGGCTGAAGTAGAGAAGCAAATTGGCGGAGGTGCAAGTATTAAAATCTTACGATCTGATCGTGGAGGAGAATACTTGAGCACTGAATTTAAAGATTATTTAAAGGAGTGTGGTATTGTATCACAACTCACTCCGCCAGGTACACCTCAATGGAATGGAGTTTCAGAGAGGAGAAATCGCACCTTGTTGGACATGGTGCGATCAATGATGAGTCATGCAGATCTTCCAATTAGTTTTTGGGGTTACGCTCTAGAAACAGCGGCTTTCACACTTAACCGTGTTCCTACTAAGAAGGTTCAAAAGACTCCATATGAAATATGGGAGGAGAAACGGTCAGGCATGAGCTTTATGAAAGTTTGGGGATGCAAGGCGTTTGTGAAACGTCAAGTATCTGACAAGCTTGGACCTAAATCTGAAGAGTGCAATTTTGTGGGATACCCTAAAGAAACAAAGGCGTATTACTTCTATAGTCCTTCTGAGCAAAAAGTGTTTATTGCTCGAGATGCTGTCTTCATGGAAAGGGATTTTGTTTCCAAAAGAAACAGTGGGAGAACTATAGACCTCGATGAAGATCGAGAACCACAAAATAGCATTGAACCTGAAGTGGAACAAGAGCAGGATAATAATAACGCTCAACAAACACAGGTTGTTCGTAGAACTGGTAGAATTCGCCATGAGCCAGAGAGATATGGATTTCTTTTGACTCAATGTGGTGATTTGATGCTCATAGATGAAGATGAGCCTCTCACATAACAAGATGCTATGAGCAGTCCAGAATCTAAGAGATGGCTAGAAGCCATGAAATCCGAGATGGAATCCATGTATGAAAACCAAGTATGGACTTTGGTTGATCCACCTGAAGGGGTAAAACCCATAGGGTGCAAATGGGTTTTCAAGAAGAAAACTGACATGGATGGAAATGTTCAGACCTATAAAGCAAGGCTAGTTGCAAAAGGTTTCAAGCAAATTCATGGTATTGACTATGATGAAACCTTCTCACCAGTGGCTATGGTCAAATCCATAAGGATTTTGCTTGCTATTGCAGCATTCCATGATTATGAAATCTGGCAAATGGATGTCAAAACAGCCTTCCTTAATGGAAGCCTTGAAGAAGATGTGGATGTGTACATGACACAACCTGAAGGTTTTGTCAGTCCAGGGAATGTTAGCAAGATATGTAAATTATGTCGATCCATTTATGGATTAAAGCAAGCCTCTAGGAGATGGAACATCCGTTTTGATGAAACTATCAAAGAGTATGGATTTGTTCAAAACGAGGATGAACCTTGTGTTTACAAGAAGGTTAGTGGGAGCCATGTGGCATTCATAGTACTATATGTTGATGACATACTACTAATGGGGAATGACATACCTTCTCTCAAGGCTGTTAAGATTTGGTTAGGGAGTAATTTCTCTATGAAAGACTTAGGAGATGCATCCTACATTCTAGGAATGAGGATCTATAGGGATAGATCTAGAAGGATGATCGGTCTAAGTCAGAGTACATACATCGATAAGGTTTTGCACCGTTTTGGTATGCAAAATGCAAAAAGGGGATATGTCCCCGTATCTCAAGGGATAACGATCTCTAAAGATCAGTGTCCGAAATCATTGGATGACAAGGACCGCATGAGTAAGGTTTCATATGCCTCAGCAATTGGATCCATCATGTATGCGATGGTATGTACTCGCCCAGATGTTTCGTATGCTTTAAGCATGACGAGCAGATACCAATCTAATCCAGGTGAAGGTCACTGGACGGCTGTCAAGAATATTCTAAAGTACTTGAAAAGGACTAAAGATTCATTCTTGGTGTATGGAGGAGAGGAGAAACTAGTAGTAAAAGGTTACACCGATGCAAGTTTCCAAACAGACAGGGATGATACTGTATCACAGTCTGGTTTTGTGTTTTGTCTAAACGGAGGTGCTGTAAGTTGGAAGAGTTCAAAACAAGAAACAGTAGCTGATTCTACAATGGAGGCTGAGTACATTGCAGCTTGTGAAGCGGCTAAGGAAGCAGTTTGGATTCGAAAATTCATTACTGAATTGGGAGTGGTTCCATCAATCGCAGATCCCATTGATCTATACTGCGATAATAATGGAGCCATTGCACAAGCTAAAGAACCTAGAGCTCACTCCCGAACCAAACATATACTCAGGAGATATCACCTCATTCGAGAGATTAATGAGAGGGGTGACATACACATATGTAAAGTGCACACAAATGATAACATTGCAGACCCACTGACCAAAGGCTTGTCGCAGCAGAAGCACGACGGTCACACTAGTTCCATGGGTATTAGATACATGGGTGATTGGCTCTAGTGCAAGTGGGAGATTGTTAGTGTAGGTGCCCTAGAGGCAATACAATTTTTCCTTTTAATAAACATTTATGTCATTTGATTATTCAATAAACGTATTTATTATGACTTTAATTACTGCGATATATTTGTTAGCATAATAAATGTCCTTAGAATCATGATACTCGTTATATAGTTTAAGTACATGACTTGAACTTGAGATTATATAATATATCATATTCTTAAAGGTTCCCTAGTCGAGTATTATTATGATAGGACAATAATAATACATAAATAGACTAGTATGTTGTTTGACAGATAACCACATCTCATTGGTTATAAGTATGGGGATACTAAAGTCAATACATAGGTACATGTAGGGGTACATGGTACTGGACAGACCCACAGTGAGATTCTTCATGTTTAATTAAGTCATAAGAAAGACTCACAGTGATAATGGTGTAATGATCCTCTGACTTGAGATCATTATATTTCTATACGAGGATTGATATACTTTGACTACATTAAAAGTTACCTTTGACCGGGTGATGATAAAAGTGGACATCGGGTATATCATGAGTCGTATGAGAAATATGAATGATAGATAAAGGATTTAACCCTCCTATAATTAGGAGAGATATTATTGGCCTCTTGATTGAGTGAGACTATAAAATGCATGGCCGTGCTCAAATAATGATTTGTTTTTCATAGTCTACTCATGGATCAAGTAAACCCGGATTAAATGTTGAAGAGGATGACTAAATACATGCCTCGAGTTTAATCTATAATATATATGGTTAAAGGGATTATATTACACAGAAACATTAATCACGAAAGGTTTTATCGAATCACGATTTAATTATTGTTTAATTAGGTAGCAATGATGTATTACTAGATACCGCTCATTGTTTATAATTTTATTGGAGAATAAAATTATTGCTAATTAAATAATAGCCTATAGGGTCACACACATAGAGCACCTAGAGGAATAGTTAATTTAAATTATAGATTTAAATTAATTGATGATTAATTCGAATTTATTATATTAATTAAGTGAGACTTAATTAATTGAAATAAATTCGAATTTGAAGAATTATATTTCTGCCAATAATAATTAAGTGTGACTTAATTATTAATTAAATAATAGAAGCATGTTTTATTATTTAATCCTATGCCTACATGGGTTAGGTTTTTGCTAAAAAAGGCCCATTAACCAATCATTATAAATAGATAATGATAGGTTAAATGGCTTGCACGTTTTTGTATAAACCCTAGCAGAAGAGGCAGCATAGGAAGAGGCAGAGAGAATTCGAAACCTATCAAAGGAGGCTAGTACTTCCGTTCCGTGTTCAAGATCGTGAGACGTTCTTGAAGGTGCTCGTGTGGATACCATAGAGGTGCTTTCGAGAGGAAGACACAAATCGTGATAGCAAGGATCTCCGTTGAGTTCGTGGCATTCAAAATCTTAATAGGTATGATTCGATTATCACCATAATCCGTCAATTCTTATACATGATCCTGCGTTTGGGTTCCGAAAATTTTCGTTATATTTACGTTTATCCGCTGCGTTTTATGCCTCGGAACCCAACAGTTCGAACTTGGAAACAACTTGTAGCCTCATTCGTGACTCGTTTGGACATGGAAACAACTTGGAAACTCTTGTAAGATATGTGTTGGCTCATTTAAACATGAAAACAATCAATAACAATTTGAGACATCATTTTTGAATCGTTCAAACTTGGAAATAACTTGTACTTTATTCGTGACTCGTTTAACATGGTAAAACTTGGAAACTCTTGTAAGATCTTTCTTGGCTCATTTAAACATGAAAACAATCCTTAACAATTTGAGACTTCATTCTTGATTCGTTAGATCTTGGAAATAACTTGTAGTTTAATTCTTGACTCGTTTGAGCATGGAAACAACTTGTAATGTCTTGTAGGATCATTCTTGGCTCATTTGAACATTAAAGAATCCATAACAATTTGAGACTTCATTCTTGACTCGTTTGAAATTGGAAACAAATTGTAGCTTCATTCCTGACTCGTTTGAACATGGAAACAACTTGTAGGATCATTCTTGGCTCATTTGATCCTGAAAACAATTCGTAACAACTTATGACTTCATTCTTGACTCGTTCGAACTTGAAAACAACTTGTAACTTCATTCTTCACTCGTTTGAACATGGAAACAACTTGTAGGATCATTTTTGTCTCATTTGAACAAGAAAACAATCCATAACAATTTGAGACTTCATTCTTGACTCGTTTGAACTTGGTAACAACTTGTAGCTTCATTCGTGACTCGTTTAAACATGAAACAACTTGTAGCTTCATTCTTCACTCGTTCGAACATGGAAACAACTTGGAAACTCTTGTAGGATTAGTTTTGGCTCATTTGAACATGAAAATAATGCATAACAATTTGAGACTTCATTCTTGACTCGTTCGAACATGGAAACAACTTGTAGCTTCATTCTTGACTCGTTTGAACTTGAAAATAACATGAAAACTCTTGTAGAATCATTCTAGGCTAATTTGAACATGAAAACAATCCATAACAATTTGAGACTTCATTCTTGACTCGTTTGAACATGGAAACAAGTTATAGCTTCATTCGTGACATGTTTGAACTTGGTAAAACTTGGAAACTCTTGTAAGATCATTCTTGGCTCATTTAAACATGAAAACAATAAATAACAATTTGAGACTTCATTCTTGATTCGTTAGATCTTGGAAATAACTTGTAGCTTCATTCTTGATTCGTTTGAACATGGAAACAACTTGTAAAGTCTTGTAGGATCATTCTTGGCTCATTTGAACATGAAAAGAATCCAAAACAATTTGAGACTTCATTCTTGACTCGTTTGTACTTGGAAACAACTTGTAGCTTCATTCCAGACTCGTTTGAACATGGAAAAAACTTGTAGAATCATTCTTGGCTCATTTGAACCTGAAAACAATTCGTAACAACTTATGACTTCATTCTTCACTCGTTCGAACTTGAAAACAACTTGTAACTTCATTCTTCACTCGTTTGAACATGGAAACAACTTGTAGGATCATTTTTGTCTCATTTGAACAAGAAAACAATCCATAACAATTTGAGACTTCATTCTTGACTCGTTTGAACTTGGTAACAACTTGTAGCTTCATTCTGACTCGTTTAAACATGAAACAACTTGTAGCTTCATTCTTCACTCGTTCGAACATGGAAATAACTTGGAAACTCTTGTAGGATTAGTTTTGGCTCATTTGAACATGAAAATAATGCATAACAATTTGAGACTTCATTCTTGACTCGTTCGAACATAGAAACAACTTGTAGCTTCATTCTTGACTCGTTTGAACTTTAAAATAACATGAAAACTCTTGTAGAATCATTCTAGGCTAATTTGAACATGAAAACAATCCATAACAATTTGAGACTTCATTCTTGACTCGTTTGAACATGGAAACAAGTTATAGCTTCATTCGTGACATGTTTGAACTTGGTAAAACTTGGAAACTCTTGTAAGATCATTCTTGGCTCATTTAAACATGAAAACAATAAATAACAATTTGAGACTTCATTCTTGATTTGTTAGATCTTGAAAATAACTTGTAGCTTCATTCTTGATTCGTTTGAACATGGAAACAACTTGTAAAAGTCTTGTAGGATCATTCTTGGCTCATTTGAACATGAAAAGAATCCATAACAAATTGAGACTTCATTCTTGACTCGTTCGAGCTTGGAAACAACTTGTAGCTTCAATCGTGACTCGTTTGAACATGAAAACAACTCGGAAACTCTTGTAAGATCATTCTTGGCTCATTTAAACATGAAAACAATCCATAACAATTTGAGACTTCATTCTTGATTCGTTAGATCTTGGAAACAACTAGTAGCTTCATTTTTGACTCGTTTGAACTTGGAAACAACTTGTAAAGTCTTGTAGGATCATTCTTGGCTCATTTAAACATGAAAACAATCCATAACAATTTGAGACTTCATTCTTGATTCGTTAGATCTTGGAAACAACTTGTAGCTTTATTTTTGACTCGTTTGAACTTGGAAACAACTTGTAAAGTCTTGTAGGATCATTCTTGGCTCATTTGAAAATGAAAAGAATCCATAACAAATTGAGACTTCATTCTTGACTCGTTCGAATTAGGAAACAAATTGTAGCTTTATTCCTGACTCGTTTGAACATGGAAAATAATCAATAACAATTTGAGACTTCATTCTTGAATTGTTTGAACTTGGAAATAACTTGTAGCTTCATTCTTGACTCGTTTGAACATGGAAACAACTTGCAAACTCTTGTAGGATTAGTCTTGGCTCATTTGAACATGAAAATAATGCATAACAATTTGAGACTTCATTCTTGACTCGTTTGAACTTGGAAACAACTTGTAGCTACATTGTTGACTCGTTTGAACGTGAAAATAACATGGAAACTCTAGTAGGATCATTCTTGACTAATTTGAACAAGAAAACAATCTATAACAATTTGAGACTTCATTCTTGATTCGTTTGATCTTAGAAACAACTTGTAGCTTCATTCTTGACTCGTTTGAAGTTAGAAATAACTTGTAAAGTCTTGTAGGATCATTTTTGGCTCATTTGAACATGAAAAGAATCCATAACAAATTGAGACTTCATTCTTGACTCATTCGAACTTGGAAATAACTTGTAGCTTGATTCCTGACTCGTTTGAACATGGAAACAACTTGGAAACTCTAGTAATATATTTCTTGGCTCATTTGACCATGAAAATAATTAATAACAATTTGAGACTTCATTCTTGACTCGTTTGAACTTGGAAACAACTTGTAACTACATTTTTGACTCGTTTGAACATGAAAATAACATGGAAACTCTAGTAGGATCATTCTTGGTTAATTTGAACATGAAAACAATCCATAACAATTTTAGACTTCATTCTTGATTCGTTTTCGAAAACAATCCATAATAATTTGAGACTTCATTCTTGATTCTTGAGTTGCATGAAGGGTAATATTGAACGGAAATTTACTAGTGTCATTCAATGGAGATTTGATTTCTTTTAAGAAAAGAGAAGAGATGTAATGTCGAGAGAAAAATATCGTTTGCATAAGGATGTTCAAACTAACGATAGAGATAAAGTGGTGAAAGTTAAGGTTACAAGATAATGACGAAGTTGTATTAAAGGACAGAGAGATAAATTGAGGTATTTTGGTTACGATGGAGGTAAAAGGGTTTATTACACTTTAGAGGATAGGTTGTTAGGCAACCATGATTGGTTCCATAGAGGAAATACATGGAAAACAAAAAGAGTATGTAGTAGTTAATGGGTTGAGGATGTAATTATTAGCGACCTTATGAGGTACTACCTAATAGAATTATATAATTCAACATCGATCTAGTGACATGAATAACACTAGCATTAGAGGCATTTAGAAGTTTGTACATACCAAGATGAAATGGATTAATTACTCAATGATAAGAAGTATTAGAGAAAGGCATGATGAGATTGAAAGTGTCACCATGAGGTGCACCTTGTTGATTGTTAAAGAAAAGGATAACGGCATGAGTCAGTGTGTTGATTGCCAAAATTGATTAAGATTAAGATTACAATTAGGAGCGAATATCCTAACCTTGAATAGAGATTATCCGACCCTTTGGAATCATAATTTACCCTTCGAGGATAGATTTGAGGATCAGATATCATGAAATAGAGATGGACCTAGATAATTTGCCAAAAGGTGCATTCGACAAGAGTTATGATCATTATGAATTCTAGGATGTCAATTGGATCAATGAATACACCTATAACTGTTATGGATTTAATTAATAGAATTTTAAGAAATGATTGGACTGATGGCCAGGGTTTGCATAAATGGTATTTTGATCTAGCAAAAGATGAAGAGAGAGAATGAAGAACAAGAGTAGTTGCCTTAGAAAGAAGAAAGAGATTGTATGCCATTTTACAAGAAAGCGACTATAGCTACATTCTTGACTCGTTTGAACATGAAAATAACATGGAAACTCTAGTAGGATCATTCTTGGCTAATTTGAACAAGAAAACAATCCATAACAATTTAAGACTTCATTATTGATTCGTTTGATCTTAGAAACAACTTGTAGCTTCATTCTTGACTCGTTTGAACTTGGAAATAACTTGTAAAGTTTTGTAGGATCATTCTTGGCTCATTTGAACATGAAAAGAATCCATAACAAATTGAGACTTTATTCTTGACTCATTCGAACTTGGAAATAACTTGTAGCTTGAATCCTGACTCGTTTGAACATGGAAACAACTTGAAAACTTTAGTAATATATTTCTTGGCTCATTTAAACATGAAAACAATCAATAACAATTTGAGACTTCATTCTTGACTCGTTTGAACTTGGAAACAACTTGTAGCTACATTCTTGACTCGTTTGAACATGAAAATAACATGGAAACTCTAGTAGGATCATTCTTGGCTAATCTGAACAAGAAAACAATCCATAACAATTTGAGACTTCATTCTTGATTCGTTTGATCTTGGAAAAAACTTGTAGCTTCATTCATGACTCGTTTGAACAAGGAAACAACTTGAAAAATCTTGTAAGATCATTCTTGGCTCATTTAAACATGAAACCAATCCATAAAAATTTGAGACTTCATTATTGAATTGTTCGAACTTGGAAACAACTTGTAACTTCATTCCTGACTCGTTTGAACATGGAAACAACTTGTAGGAAAATTCTTGGCTCATTTGAACATGAAATTATTTCGTAAAAACTTATGACTTCATTCTTGACTCGTTCGAACTTGGAAACAACTTGTAGCTTGATTCCTGATTCGTTTGAACATGGAAAATAATCAATAACAATTTGAGACTTCATTCTTGAATTGTTTGAACTTGGAAACAACTTTTAGCTTCATTCTTGACTCGTTTGAGCATGGAAAACACTTGGAAACTCTTGTAGGATTAGTATTGGCTCAATTGAACATGAAAATAATGCATAACAATTTGAGACTTCATTCTTGACTCGTTTGAACTTGGAAACAACTTGTAGCTTCATTCTTGACTCGTTTGAACATGAAAATGACATGGAAACTCTTGTAGGATCATTCTTGGCTCATTTGAACATGAAAACAAACCATAACAATTTAAGACTTCATTCTTGATTCGTTAGATATTATAAACAACTTGTAGCTTCATTCTTGACTCGTTTGAACTTGGAAATAACTTGTAAAGTCTTGTAGGATCATTCTTGGCTCATTTGAACATTAAAAGGATCCATAACAAATTGAGACTTCATTCTTGACTCGTTCGAACTTGGAAATAACTTGTAGCTTGATTCCTAACTCGTTTGAACATGGAAACAACTTGGAAACTCTAGTAATATATTTCTTGGCTCATTTGAACATGAAAACAATCAAAACAAGTTGAGACTTCATTCTTGAATCGTTTGAACTTGGAAACAACTTGCAGCTTCATTCTTGACTCGTTTGAACATGGAAACAATTTGGAAACTCTTGTAGAATTAGTGTTGGCTCATTTGAACATGAAAATAATGCATAAAATTTGAGACTTCATTCTTGACTCATTTGAACTTGAAACAACTTGTAGCTTCATTCGTGACTCGTTTGAACATGGAAAAAACTTAGATACTCTTGTAAGATAATTCTTGGCTCATTTGAACAAGACCACAATCAATAACAATTTGAGACTTCATTCTTGAATCGTTCAAACTTGGAAAATTTTGTAGCTTCATTCATGACTCGTTTGAACAAGGAAACAACTCGGAAAATCTTGTAAGATCATTCTTGGCTCATTTAAATATGAAAACAATCCATAACATTTGAGACTTCATTATTGAATTGTTCGAACTTTGAAACAACATATAGCTTCATTCCTGACTCGTTTGAACATGGAAACAACTTGTAGGATCATTCTTGGCTCATTTGAACATGAAATTAATTCGTAAAAACTTATGACTTCATTCTTCACTCGTTCGATTTTGGAAACAACTTGTAGCTTGATTCCTAACTCGTTTGAACATGGAAAACAATCAATAACAATTTGAGACTTCATTCTTGAATTGTTTGAACTTGGAAACAACTTGTAGATTCATTCTTGACTCATTTGAACACGAAAACAACTTGGAAACTCTTGTACGATTAGTTGTGGCGCCCTCCCGACCCGGGGTCTAGATCGGGGTGTCACTGACACTCTATATGCATGCACCCTAAATAACAATAACAGAAAATACGCATAAATATGACCCCGACTCCTAACCTGGATCTTTCAAGGTAATGGTATGAAACAAGCACACAACTACATTCATTTATATTTACATTTACAGAACCAAAATAATATTACAACTCCTGAAACATCTCAAAAACTACTAATAAAAGTACAAGACTATACAAAGTCTTTTCCTTCCAACTCTGCCTCGATCCTACCTGTTCAATTTCAGCCAGCCTCACAAAGTTCATGAATGACATATTTTTCCTGGCAGTCTGCTTAAGGCGGACCATGATTCTCAGAAGCTGTAGATGTTAGAAAATAAAAGAATGAGCTACAAAAGCTCAGCAAGTAACCATATAGGTTAAAAACAGTTCTACAGGCTTATACATATAATTTAAAAAGTCTTTTCTCAAAACCATGCCTTAAAATCATTGCTGGACCTCATTGTCCCATAATTGTAATTAAAAATTCTCGTCAGGGTATTCATTACTCGTAAAACTTTCTTTTATAAACCATTGGCAGGGTTAAATAATTTCAATAACTGGTGCAGAGTAAATAAGAAATTGGAAAGTAACAATCAATTGCAAGTCTAGTAGAAATTTGCAGGGTTAGATGGATAACATGAAGTAATATATAGCAATTGAAACAAAGTTAGGTCAAGATATGTCTGACAGTTCAAGCTGAAAAAGGGCATGATATAACAGGGCATTTCAATTTTCATTATTAATCATTTCAAAGTCCATTTATATAAAACTGTCCTTTCATTAGGACTGGTTCTTTCAAAACATGTTATAAAACTGTCCTCTCATTAGGACCTTGCTTTTCAAATCATCTATAAAACTGTCCTCTCATTAAGACCTTTACTTTTCAAATCATTTATAAAACTGTCCTCTCATTAGGACCTTTACTTTTCAGAAACAATTCATTTTGGTTGAAGTTTTCTCACAACGCCAGACAATACGGGTGATCAGCCACGTAAAGTCCCCATAACGGACTAAAGTCCCTCTGGACATAAAGAGTACTCATAAAGGCACTTATTGCCATTGGCCTTGGGCTATCTCATTACAGCCATTGACTATCTCATTATAGTCTTCACATAAAAAGTGCTGGACCGGCGTCACTCGGCCTCTTACGCCTCCAACCTATAGGAATCCGCAGAAACCAATTTGATCGGAATTCCTATAATAATCAAAACCTTTCTTTTTAAAGTTACCAAATCATTTGATGAAAAAGACTTCTTGAAAGTCGGATTCCATATTTAAATCCATTTTTAAGATCATTAGACAAAGGTAAAGTTTATTCCAGGATAAATCTCAAAACAAGCTTCTGTTGTAGTAAGGTAATCTGATATCATGAACTGGGGATCAAAAACAAGTTAAAGTTGTGAAGTCAAGGTGCAGGGTCAATCCATAGGTATAACAGTTGTTTTTGAAAATAGTTGTAAAACATTTAATCAGGACGACAGTTAGGCCTAAATAACAGGGTTCTTTTAAGGTTTAAGTTTAAGCAATTATTGTTAAGAAAGTGATGGTAGCACAAGTCACAGCTCAAGATCACTGGTGTAAGATTTGTAAAACTAGTTTATAAGTGATCAGTAGCAGTTCAGGGATTGAAAAGTTTAAAGTGTAATTAACACTGGTATAAGGTTGCAGTTTAAGTAAAGTAATTAAAGTAAGCAGGCTGTAACTTAAAACAGTTGAGATAAGATAATGCAGTTGCAGGGTCATAAAGCAGTTCATAAAACAGTGTTTAAGTTGAAAGAGGTTAGGCAGTAGTTACTTGCCTCAAATAGAATGCTACAGCTGTTGAACAGGTAGATCGTCTACACCAGACACTAACTCTCTACTTTAGCTTTCCCTCTGTCTTTCACTTCAACGTCCTTCGTAGCTACACATAAATAATACTATTTCAGCATCTTATATACTCTCGACGTTCTCTTTAACGTCTAACTATTCTACCCTTTCGATAATGTAACCCCTTAACATATGTATAATCCACTGTAGACATACTCTACTATATAATCACTTCTACACTGACAAGCAAGTAGCACATAAACATTTATATCATCTACAATATTCCTGACTGATAGTCTTTCCTATACAGAATTGGTGTGCCAATAGTGTTTTATAAAAGTCAGTTTAGTTTTAGAAAATTTTGGCAGCACTTCCCCTGTAATTGGAGCTATCCGTCGGAATACAACCGACACAATCAAGTAATCAACCATGCAAGCATCTATGAGCTCATTGCATACAAATCATGACATTAGTTACAACTAGCCTTTACACTACAATGTATCTCAATTAAGTTACTCTAGCAGGCAATATCACATAGGGACATAAGTTAACATCTTATTGCTTTGGCATCCAATTCATAATAATACTTGATCAACAACTTAATTACTAATAATTATAATTTCTAGAAGACATTGCAGTGACCCAAGTAGTTAATCATTACACTTAACTTCCTATCACATACTCAAGTACTTACATATATTTAAATTTAAGAATGCATAGAAACATTGAACTCGAGTATCATTAAATCGAATTATACTATACATATCAATTTATATACCACGCAGTTAAACTCAGCAATCGTATCAACTTAACTAATTTACATGTACCAACTTGTCGTTGAATTAAACTAGGCATATATATACTTCGAAATCTCAATTCAAAACTCATACGTGCCCAAGTAACTATTAATGATTATAATTAAGCATTCAACATGGCTAGTAGTAGTAAAACTAGAAAAATTCGAATTAAATCATATCAATTCGAACATAATTAGTTCATTATCTAGGCATGGCAAATAGCGTTAAATTACACCAAGCTTATGTTGCCATTAATTCCATTTTCGAATATACTAAATATACATATATTCGAATTTTTCGACTAGTGCTAGAGAAACCGCAGCAAATGGGCTATAACGTTTCAATATTACAATTAACTACATCCAATTCATCATATAAGGATACCCACAACAAGCAATTAGCATATGCCATTGATTACCAATCGGGAAAATCAATTTATAGCCGGAAAATATAATTATCAATCATGCAAGGCTAATTAACCATAATTTCGAGTTCATATTATCCTAATTAGCTGTCACCAATCAACACCAAGCCATGTAGAGTCATTGCAATCAAGTAAGGTTTATAAATTTTGTTAACAACAAGCAATTCACCAATCGGAAGTCGTAGCTATGGCCGGAAAAATAAAAACGAAGACTTGCCAAGTGATTAACTAACATGCAATGTAAAAGAATAGTAATTCCGGCTCAATCATCATCATTGCCGTTGACCGGCCGGCTCGTATAGCTCATTGCTGGCGGCCATGGCTTCGGCGGAAGTCCGATCAACGGACCTTCAACGCCTAGCCTCGATTCTTCTCAACTAGCACATATTAAATCATAACCAAGCCTCAAACATCAAGATTAACTTGTAATCGCTGCTGCATGCAACTATAACTATATATACATACACGGCACATAAACTTATATGCATGCAAAGCTCAAACAACCGATACAAGCCAAACTAGCTCAAGTACTAGCAAGAGAATCAAAAACTAGGCATGATTCATCAACAAAGTGATGAAAAACAAGAGGAACCAGAAAAATCGCCATAGAGACGAGAGAGCACACGACCTGAACTAGAATGGCAGAAATGGGGAAAGAAAGAGGGGACTGCTGGGTTTGATAAAAGCAAGGGCAGTTTAGTAATTTCACAATCCCGATTTCTGAATTAAAAACAATTTATAATTCGAATTTTGATAGAAACAGAGTACAAAAATAACTTTTATATTTTTAAAATAAAGATCATGAATTTAGAAGCCTCCCCATATTTTTGAAATATTTTTCTGATGAATAACGAATTAATTAAAAATCTTTGAAGTTTTAGTGCATAAATAGGAAATAAGAGGAGAAAAATCATTAAAAATAATTTTGGCTCAAATAAAATAAACTTCTATTTTTAAAAAGTCTCTAAAATCACATAGAAACTACATATAAAATCTCTTAATTATTGGACACACCAATAATTTTATAAAAATCAAACAGTTACTCAATTAAACATGAAAAATCAATTAAACACTTAATTAAATCACTTAAGCATAATACAGTCAAACGGGCAGTCAACCAGACATATAAAATCACCACATATCATATCTTAACACATTAAAACAAATCATATACCTCATATTATTCAAATAGATTTAATTACCTCGATCGTTACATTCTCCCCCCCTTAAAAAGATTCTGTCCCCAGAATCAGCCTAAGTAAACAAATAGGGATACTTCTCGAGCATCTCACTCTCAAGTTCCCAGGTGGATTCCTCAACTCGAGGATTTCTCCACAAAACCTTTACAAGCTTAACAGACTTATTCCTTAAAACTTTATCCTTACGATCCTGAATCTCTACAGGCTGTTCTACATAGGACAAGTCGGGTTGAATCTCCAAGGGTTCATATTCTATCACATGACTCATATCAGGATTATACTTTCGAAGCATAGACACGTGAAAAACATTGTGAATGTGCTGCATCTGCGGTGGTAGAGCCAATTCATATGCAACTTTCCCAACTTGCTTCAAAACTTCAAAAGGTCCTATATATCGTGGATTAAGCTTTCCTCTCTTGCCAAATCTACTAACACCTTTCCACGGAGAAATCTTTAACAACACTTGGTCACCTTCTTCAAAATTCATATCCTTCCTTGACTGGTCAGCATACTTCTTTTGCCTATCTTGAGCAGCTAGCAATCTCTTCTGAATCAACTCAATCTTTTCTTTAGTTTGTTGAACCAACTCTGGACCCAAAATCTTACGCTCACCAACTTCATTCCAACACACTGGTGATCTGCATTTTCTTCCATATAAAGCTTCATACGGGGGCATCCCAATACTAGCATGATAGCTGTTGTTATAAGAAAACTCCACTAACGGTAGATGCTCGTCCCAACTTCCTTCAAAATCTAAGGCACAAACTCTTAACATGTCTTCAATGGTTTGGATTGTCCTTTCACTCTGTCCATCTGTCTGAGGATGATATGCAGTACTCATATTCAGCTTTGTTCCCAAACATTCTTGAAACTTCTTCCAAAATCTTGAATTGAATCTCGGGTCTCTGTCTGACACTATTGATACAGGAACACCATGGCGCATAACAATCTCTTTCAGGTACAAATGAACCAACTTGTCCAATGAAAATCTTTCGTTGATAGGTAGAAAGTGCGCTGACTTGGTCAATCTGTCTATTATTACCCAGATAGCATCATGATTAGCTTTAGTCCTTGGCAGACCTACTACAAAATCCATAGCAAGATTCTCCCATTTCCATTCTGGAATCTCTAGTGGTTGCAACAATCCACTGGGCCTCTGATGTTCAGCTTTGACTCTCTGGCACGTATAACATTTACTGATCCATTCTGCCACATTTCTTTTCATATTGGGCCACCAAAAATTTTCCTTCAAGTCTTTATACATCTTTGTGCTTCCTGGATGAATAGAGTATCTTGAACTATGTGCATCATGCAAAATTTCATTCTTGAGCTCTTGAACATTGGGGATCCAAATTCGTGAGGAAAATCTAAAGATTCCTTCACTGTCCTTCTGACTTCTTAACTCTTCTCCAGTCAACTTGGCTCTGTCTTGACTCATCATCTGTTCTTGACATCTCTTAATCTTTTCTAACAATTCTGGCTGAAAAGTCATTGTATACACCATTTCTTCCACTGAATCAGAATCACATACCTCTATTTCCAATTTCTCAAACTCTTTGATCAATTCTTCAGAGGAAACCAATATATTCAATCTTTCTTTTCTGCTTAAAGCATCTGCTATGACATTCGCTTTGCCTGGATGATAGTTGATTGTGCAGTCATAGTCCTTGATCAATTCTAACCATCTTCTCTGTCTCATGTTCAATTCTTTCTGAGTAAAGATATACTTCAAACTCTTGTGGTCAGTATAAATCTCACACTTCTCTCCGTACAAGTAGTGCCTCCAAATCTTCAATGCAAATACAATGGCAGCTAATTCCAGATCATGTGTAGGATACTTCAATTCATGAGGTCTTAACTGCCTGGAAGCATATGCAATAACTTTCCCATGTTGCATCAGAACACATCCCAAGCCTTTGTGTGAAGCGTCACTGTAGATGACAAAATTTCCTTGATCGTCTGGTAACACCAATACTGGAGCAGACACTAGTCTCCGCTTTAACTCTTCAAAACTTTCTTCACATTTCTCATTCCATACAAACTTTTCATTCTTTCTGGTCAATTTGGTCATAGGGGTAGCTATCTTTGAGAAATCTTGAACAAATCTTCGATAGTATCCCGCTAAACCCAGAAAACTTCTGACTTCTGTTGGAGTCCGTGGCCTTTCCCGTTTCATCACTGCTTCTATCTTCGCCGGATCAACTTTGATGCCTTCTCTGCTGACAACATGACCTAAGAATTGTACTTCCTTCAACCAAAATTCACATTTTGAAAACTTCGTATACAACTTCTCCCTTCGTAAGGTCTCTAAAGCAATTCTTAAATGGTCTGCATGTTCTTCTTCTGTCTTGGAATATATCAGGATGTCGTCGATGAAAACAATCACAAACTTGTCTAAATACTTCTTAAAGACTCTGTTCATCAGATCCATAAACGCTGCTGGGGCATTTGTCAATCCAAAAGCCATAACTAAAAATTCATAGTGTCCGTACCTTGTTCTGAATGCTGTTTTAGATACATCTTCAGGTTTGATCTTGAGTTGATGGTATCCGGACCTTAAGTCAATTTTTGAGAACCATTCAGCTCCTTTCAGCTTGTAATATTCCCGATTCCCAGGTACTTTTGAAACCTTATTAATAATAATATATATGTTGGATAATAATTATGGAATAAGATTTGATGGGTATTCCAATTATTAGAATTGTCGGAACGAGTTAAAGATTAAATTATTGTCATGGATTATTATGAAATTGGAAAATTCAAGGATTTCCAAGAATTATTAAAGAGTTTATTATTTTATATTTTGACATGGATTATTAAAATGCAATTACTTGCATTTTATTTAAAGTGTAGGAAATGCAAATGCTAGTATTTTAATTCAAGTCAAAGGAAGCAAGACTTGACCAAGACTTTGACTAGACTTTTATTTAAACCAAGGCAAGTACTTGTCATAAGAAAAGAAAAAGAAAATCACAAACTCAAGCCTAGCAAGCAAGGGACCATTCGGCTTTAGCTAGAAGAGGAAGAGGAGAAAAATCAAGAACTCAAGCTCTAGTTGTTGGATTGTTGCAAGTAAGGACTTAAATCGAAGGTATAACTAATACCTATCTTCCATTCAAATCTTATGCAAAGTTATCCGTTAAATCTCTTGATTTTCATGAAAGAGCAAGAGCATGAATAGTGTTTTTAATTTAGGATAAATTCTTGATTAATTGTTTTATGACTCCTTAAGCATAATTAGCACTTGTAATGACTTGTACGAGCTATGGGTAGTGGTAATTTAGCATAAATAGCTTGAAAAGTTCAAACCCTAGCCATGTGTTGATTTTGAGATTAATGTGGTTTTAAGCATGCTTTGATTATGGCTTGAGCATATGTTTAAGTACTTATTTTGTTGGTTATGATGGAGTAATGTTGTGATGCTTTGGTTAAGACCTATGGTGGTGTAATGTAAGAGTTACATGGTTAAGAATTATGGATGTTAAAGGAGTAAGTAATTGGTTGTTTTCAAACTAGTAGATTGTTTTGCAAACTATGTTGCATTGGTGATGAATTGGGTGGATTATTGGTAATGTTTGGAGTATTGTTAAATTGTGTTTGGGCTTGGGATGTCTTGAGTACATTCCCAAGTAGTAGAGTAAAATATATGGAAGCCATTTGAGTTGAATTGGATGAGTTTAAAACAGGGTAAACGATGAACGTATAAACGGAACCATGCCAAATTTTCTACTGATGCCAACTGTTCACCACTCCCGAAGGGTCTAGCCTGTGTTGCTGGATGATTTCTTTATATGGTTAGATAGATATTAGTCTCTAGATCGTTTGCGCGCTAATTTTGCGTCAAACGGAGTTGTGAGCTAAAAGATATGGCCAAAATGGTGAGGAGATGCAGAAAACTGGACTGCCCTGTTTTTAATCAACTTTGAGGAGGTGATCAACCTAGTTAGACTGTCTTATAAAATCTGAAACTTTTACACAAAATACTAGGAACATTTGGGAAGACTTGGGAAAAGGTTTCGGATTAAAATGAGTAAAATCTGATTTATGAAAATTGTTGGAAGCAAGTAGGTGCAGTTAGAAATCTTGTAAAAACTGCTTGCATTGTTTTGCATTACCTTGACATAAGTTATGTTTTAAAGTGGAATTCGAGGCTAGCTTAGCAACGGACTTTAAATGGAATGTGTTAGTAATACTTATGAGTCATGACTAGCTAAAGATCCATGCTAAGACTCGTTAGCAAGATGGATTATTATGCATACATGAGTAGTTATAAGTAGAGTTAAAACTCTTGTGACTAATTAGGACCCGTGTTTTCTTTCTTATAGAGACACGTGCCAAGGAGGGACAAGCGAGCTACCACTTCAACAGTAAAGGCAAGTTTTCTAAACTCTGACCTTATAACATGTTTCTTGGTTATAGGGCTGTGGTGCTTGGATTCTTTTCTGTCAATTGACTTGTATTATCATTTGAATTGTTGTTCGCGCCTCTGAACTCTCAAAAGTTAGAGGACGCTTCCTGTCAGTTTTGTATAACTGATTTCCGTGTTAAGTACATTTCTTTGGTACTTGACAAACGACCGGGAGTAGCGTATTATCTCTCGACTGTTAGTCGATATTATCCAGGGATTCTTCCTGGAATATAAGTTTTGGGATAATAATTAGTATGGGTTAGGGATTAATCAAGTTGATTAATATCCCTTTGATATTTTGAATCATATTTAGTTTATTAAATATTATTTAAAAAGGGTATATATATATAGTATTTAAATGTTGATTTAAATACTTTCAACTCATTTTGAGTTATTTAAATATCATTTAAGATTGATTAAACATTATTTAAATATTTTGGGATTATTTTAAAGTATTTATTCTTGATTAAATACTTTCAATTCTTTTTGGATTATTTAAATATTATTTAAAAGTGACTAAATATTATTTAAATATGTTGATTCATTTAAAACTATGTAAATATTAAATAGTTTTGATTAAATCCTAATTAAATATTTTAATTATTTTAAAATATTTTCAGGGACTATTCAAGGTCTCATATTTATTGATTATTTATTTATTGGATCTTTAAAAATATTCCGGAGTTATCTAAAAATTCTTTAAATATTATTTTCATTAAAATCATAAGTACTGAGCTATGACTCGGATATTTTGAGTCGATAACTCCATGTTAGGGAAGGAATATCCCATTTTAACCTTCTTTTCATTTAAACTGGTGCCCGTAGGGACCTTTATTTTACCTAAAAGTGTTATATTTTCGTGGGGTTTATTTTATCACCTAGTAGCGACTCCCCGGTCGTGATCTTGATTCGAACTGTTCATTCATGACTAAAGGTCAACCCACACATATAAAGAGATTACTTCCACCTCGTTTCGGAAGTTAATCTATTATCGAATATTGAATTCCCATAAAACTTTGTTGTTGTTCCGGAAGGTTGTATTAAATTCCCTTCCACACTTTGATTTGAATATTCCCAGAAAGCTTTGTTGTTGTTATCCTAGAAGGTTGTATTAAATTCCCTTCTAGACTTGTTGATTGTACTCAAAGGGAACTGGAGATATAAAGTGTAAGAGGCTTGTGTGCGGCACAGTCCATCTAGCGTAAGAGGCCGAGTGGCGCCGGTCCAGCATTTAAAGGCCCATGTGTTGCCTAGGGTGATGACCTGTTTTGGATCATCCTTCTACTAGTAGAAAAGGTTACTTAACTATTGTACTATACGACTGATCATCGTGTACAATAGGCGCGGTGGATGCTCCAGTATCTTCTTTTCTTCCAATTGGAATTTGACGATGCACTGTAACGAAAGCCCAGGTGCTTAGTTACCGATAGTGTTAACGAGGATTATGGCAACCTATTATTCTTTGGTTCAGTATCTAGAACTGTTCACCATTTCAGTACAGGTTGCATTTTATTATTCTGATACACATATTGTTGTTGTTTCTTGATCATACCATGTTGTTGATATATACTTGCTGAGCGTTGTTGCTCATTCTTGCTTTCTGTTTATCTTTCTACCACCACAGCTGCAGACCATGCCACGAGGAGTACGCAGGACGTTGAGAAAGACCGTGCGAAGGGCAAGGACCCCTTATGACCGACCCCTTGGCCCTATTCCCGAGGTAGGGAGATTGAGCAGGATAGGATGGCAGCTTCTGCTAGTTAGATTTATTTATAAACACTGTTTATGTAAATATATGTAACTTAATGAGATTTAATCTAACTTTTGGACTGCTATTATAGTTTCAAACAGAAGCTATATTTAGTAGTACGAACTCAACCTTTTGGTAACTAGTAATGTAGCGATGGAGATCCAAGTATGTATATTAATGTATGCTCGTTTCCTGAGACTATGGCTCGTGTGTGTGTGTTAAAGTGTGTGGGGGTCACCAGATTGTTATTTGCCTTAGAATGATTAAATTTTATTATGATTATCAGTGAACTGTAAGTGTATGAATGTTGGAAGTTGGACCGTGACGACCTAGACCTTGGACCCCGGGTCTGGGGGCGCCACAGAGATGGTATCAGAGCCCTAAGTTATAGTACTCAGAAACGAGAGGCCTATCGGTAATAAGAGCAATAATAATAAAAGACTAAAAACTTTAAGAAGACTAAAACCCAAAAAGGGAACTATTCGTTACATGATAGTGACTAGTTATTGTTTTATTGTAGATACCCGACGATGAGGACTATGAGGCTCAGCTTGATAGAGCGTTGCTAGGGGAGGATGACGACCCCGAAGAGGACCCGATAGAGGCTCCATTAGAGGAGGGCGCCATGCCAGCAGTACCAGCACCTACCCTCCCAGTGGCTGATGAGGCCGGACCATCAGAGGTTGTATTCAGAGATATCCCTATGATACCCCCACCAGTAGTGATTCCACCTTCACCCCCAGCTAGCCCTATACCTTCCGAGGAGGACGAGCCAGAGGAATTCATCCCAGATCTCCCCGAGCCACAGGATGCTCCGCTTGACACACCATCACCACCACCCGCAACACCGGCAGCACCACCTCCACCTCCGTCAGTTGCAGGAGAACCAGTACCATCATGGATGATATCTTCCCTCATAAGGGAACAGGATGTCTCGACCGGTCGTGTGGAGGAGTTGAGGCGCATAGTGGACAGGATGATTCCTGGACGTGTTGGACCTCAGGACGGCCTACCTCCGAGCAGCACTTCTCAGGATGGCATTCCACAGGATGTTGTGACAGGCCTTACCGATATTCAGACGTGGGCACGATATTTCCGCGAGTTGAGGGCACCCTTAGGGGGAGGGCCGATAGGGGGCAGTGATGCAGATGAGATGGTTGAGGGTGTGATGGTTCAGGTTAGGGACCTGATCCGTGGTAGGTTTCAGTGACTTTTATGGGATGATGTAGTCTTCTAGTATCAGATTTTGGCACTATGTATGGGTGTGCCATTTTTGAGGGAGTAATATTTTGTGTATATAGTAGTAGTCTCGCTCTGACTAGAAGATAGCTTGCTGACATACTTTTGATGTAACCAGAAACTATGATGGAAGATGTAACCAAGGGATGATGTATATATATGTTGTTTCAGTTTCCTTAAATGCAGTCTTATTTTGCGTACGGTGTTTATACATCTTCTTGTTCTTGATATCGAGATTGTTCAGAAATGACTTATTATGTATATGCTGAACAGACCGTATTAGATGTAAATGCAAACCCTTATTCATGATTGTTTAATATAGCGAATAATATAGTGATTAAGACTAATAAAAAGATTGACCAATATTATTTGATTGTATCAGAAAATGCCACCAAGGAGGAATACTAGATTGCACCCTGTAGCTAGTGGGGATTTGCATGAGCCAAGTGTTCACGAAGAGGAAAGTGATTCGGAAGACTATAATGAGTTTGATGATGAAGAGTATGCAGAAGGGGAGTATGTGAGTTCGAGTGCCTCGGGTCATAGTCAGAATCAAAACCAGAATGAACAGGGGGAAAATGAGAGTCAGGGTCACCAAGGGGAAAACCGAAATATGGACCCCATGAATGTGTTCATGGATTTTCTCAGACAGCACGTTAATCTCAATTCAAATCAGCCGCCACCAGTTCCTCATAACCCCGTTGCCAATTCCTTCCGAGCTTTCAAGTCCTTGCGACCACCTGAGTTTCAAGGGACTGCGGACCCAGTAGAGGCTAGGGCCTGGTTAAAAGAAATGGAAAAGTCCTTTGAGATACTGCAGATAGAAGAGGCACAGAAGACAGTCTTCGCCACTTATCTCCTAAAGGGGGAAGCCAATTTCTGGTGGGAGTCTAAAAAGAGTCTGGAGGGAGAAGGAGTAGTAGCATGGGAAAGGTTCACACAATTATTTTTAGAGAAGTATTTCCCCAAATTCATGGAAAACCAGATGGAGCTGAAATTTCTAGAGCTGAAGCAGAATAACCTAACTGTAGCCGAGTATGAAGCAAAGTTTACTGAACTGTCTAGGTTCGTGCCGGATTTTGTGAACACGGACGAGAAAAGGGCTAGGAGGTTTCAGCAGGGATTGAAACAGTGGATTCAAAATCGTGTAGCAATACTTGAGTTGACTGATTATGCAATGTTGGTGCAGAAAGCTTCGATTGTAGAGGCTGGGAGTGATCTGATCCAAAAGGAAAGGGATGGGAAGAAGAGAAAGGCAGAAAGCCAGCGAAGAGGTTCAGCAAGTGGGAACTTTCCGAGTAAATTTAATCGAGGACAAGGGTCTCAGTTTCGGAGGAATGTTGGGTTCAAGAAGGCCGAAAGTGTAAGTGTTAACCAAGGCGGCAGGCAGTCAGGGATGGCATATTCCAATCCATTACGACCCCCACTGCCAGATTGTAAGACATGTGGGAAGAGGCATTTAGGCACTTGTAACAAGTCAGGGGTTACCTGTTTTAAGTGTGGACGAGTGGGGCATTTCGCGTATAACTGCCCTCAGAATATCATGGTTTGTCACAACTGCGGACAGATGGGACATGTAAAGAAAGACTGTAAATCTTCTGGACCAGCGGTGACGAGACAAAGTGGAGCTGCTTCTAATAAGGCTCCTACTGCTAGGACTTTCAACATGACGGTGAGGGATGCCGTGAGGAACACGGATGTTATTGCAGGTACACTCTTACTTAATTCCGTCAATGCAAATGTTTTGTTTGACTCCGGAGCAACCAGATCTTTTATATCTCGAGACTTTGCGCGTAAATGGAATCTTGAGTCAAAACCATTAAGCGATCCCTTACGTGTAGAAATAGCTAATCAGGAGGTTATTCCTGTTAGTTACGTATGTAATAACTGTGAACTAGAAATCGAAGGGCAGCGATTCATCCTAGACTTAATTCCTTTTTCCCTAGGGGAGTTTGATGTCATTTTGGGGATGGATTGGCTGACAAGTTGTGAAGCTAATATCGATTGCAAGGGAAAGAAAGTGAGGGTAAAGTTGCCCAACCAAGAAGAAGTGGTGTTTAAAGGGCAGAGGCAGATTAATAAATTCTTGACTAAGATGCAGGTCAAGAGGTTGTTACGCCAAGGGTGTGAAGCTTATTTAGCCTATGTAGTAGACACCGAGAAGGAATTAACTAGTATAAGTGACATAGCAGTTGTCAATGAATTTGAAGATGTATTTCCCGATGACCTTCCAGGGTTACCTCCTGACAGAGGCATAGAGTTTGCCATCGAGTTAGCACCAGGGACAGCACCAGTGTCAAAGGCTCCGTACCGCTTAGCCCAGTAGAGATGAAAGAATTAGCCATCCAGCTACAAGAGCTATTGGATAAAGGAATGATTCGACCAAGCGTGTCTCCATGGGGGGCACCAGTGTTGTTTGTCAAGAAGAAAGATGGAAGTATGAGATTGTGTATAGACTATAGGGAACTTAACAAGCTAACCATCAAGAATAAGTACCCTTTACCCAGAATCGATGATTTGTTTGATCAGTTAAAGGATGCTGTTTACTTTTCAAAGATCGACCTGAGAACTGGATATCACCAGCTGAAGATTAAACGCGAAGATGTTCCGAAGACAGCATTTCGTACCCGATATGGGCACTACGAGTTTTTGGTAATGTCCTTTGGGTTAACCAACGCCCCCGCAGCTTTCATGGATTTGATGAATCGAGTTTTCAAAAAGTATCTGGACAAGTTTGTCATCGTCTTCATAGATGATATATTGATCTACTCAAGGTCAAGGGAAGAGCATGAAGAACATTTGAGGATAGTACTGGAAATATTGAGAAAGGAGAAGCTCTATGCTAAATTTTCAAAATGTGAGTTTTGGTTAAAGGAAGTTCAATTTTTGGGACACGTGATAAGTAGTAAAGGTGTGCTAGTCGACCCTGCTAAGATTGAAGCTATTTCAAATTGGGAAAGGCCAACGACACCAACTGAAGTAAGAAGTTTTGTGGGATTAGCAGGATATTACAGGAGATTCGTCCAGGACTTTGCTAAGATAGCTACTCCATTGACGAGACTCACCCGTAAGACCGAGAAGTTTGAGTGGACTGAAAAATGTGAAGAGAGTTTTCAGGAATTGAAAAAGAGATTAATTACTGCGCCGGTTTTAGCCCTACCAGATGAAAAAGGTGATTTTGTGATTTATAGCGATGCATCTCATAAGGGACTAGGATGTGTACTGATGCAGCATGGCAAAGTAATTGCTTATGCATCCAGACAACTGAAAGAATACGAGATAAGATATCCAACTCATGACTTAGAATTAGCAGCGATAGTTTTCGCATTAAAGATATGGAGGCATTACCTATATGGAGAAAGGTGCGAGATTTATACAGATCACAAGAGCCTTAAGTACATTTTCACACAGAAAGAATTAAACATGAGGCAACGAAGATGGCTAGAGTTGATCAAGGATTACGACTGTTCGATTAACTACCACCCAGGGAAGGCCAATGTGGTGGCCGATGCCCTAAGTAGAAAGGAAAGACTAAAAATGATGGTTTCTTCCGAAGAATTGGTACGAGAGTTTGAACGGATGAATTTAGAAGTGAAGTTTCCTGAAGATGGTATGGAGACGCTATTTGAGATTCGAGTTGAGTCAGAACTAATTGAGAAAGTAAGGATATGTCAAGAAAAGGCAATGGAAGAAAAAGAGGAAAAGATGATTGGAGATGAACGAAGATGTGTTAAGGATGAGAGAGGGATTCTAAGATTTGCTAATAGAATTTGGATTCCTAACGTTCAGGAATTGAAAGATGAGGTATTGAATGAAGCACACAACTCTAGGTTTTCTATTCACCCTGGAGGTACTAAGATGTATAAAGACCTGAAAATGCATTATTGGTGGCCAGGTATGAAGAAAGATATTGCCGAATGGGTAAGTAAATGTTTGACCTGTCAGAGAGTGAAAGCAGAGCACCAAAGACCGAGCGGACTTTTACAGCCCCTGGAGATTCCAGAATGGAAATGGGAGCACATTGCAATGGATTTTGTAGTAGGGTTACCAAGAACAAAAGCCAACCATGATGCTATTTGGGTAATAATTGATCGATTGACAAAATCAGCGCATTTCCTTCCTATCAATGAAAGGTATTCAGTCGACCGATTAGTCGAGCTTTATTTGAAAGAGATAGTGGTACGTCATGGAGTTCCAGTAGGAATTGTGTCGGATAGGGACCCAAGATTCAATTCTAGATTTTGGAGAAGCTTTCAGGAATGCTTGGGGACAAGATTGAATATGAGCACCGCTTATCATCCACAAACTGATGGATAGAGTGAAAGAACCATCCAAACGGTAGAAGATATGTTGAGAGTCTGTGCCATAGACTTTAAAGGTAGTTGGGATGATCATTTGCCATTAATTGAGTTTGCCTACAACAACAGTTATCATGCCAGCATTGGGATGCCACCTTACGAAGCCTTGTATGGCAGAAAGTGTCGATCTCCCTTGTGTTGGGAAGAAGTAGGAGAGCGAAAGATGTTGGGACCCGAGCTGGTCCAGCAGACAAGAGAAACCATAGAGCTCATCCGGAAACGATTGATAGCCGCCCAGGACAGGCAAAGAAAGTATGCCGATCAAACCAGGAAAGACAGAGAGTACGAAGAGGGAGACTCAGTGCTTCTAAAGGTGTCTCCGTGGAAAGGTT
Source organism: Oenanthe sinensis (assembly GCA_028671895.1). NCBI lineage: Eukaryota > Viridiplantae > Streptophyta > Magnoliopsida > Apiales > Apiaceae > Oenanthe > Oenanthe sinensis. The sequence continues at coordinate 30,165,928 of CM053806.1, forward strand.
TAATGAGGTTTGGTAAGAAGGGAAAGTTAAGTCCAAGATTTATTGGACCATTTGAAATATTAAGACGTATTGGAAAAGTGGCCTATGAGTTAGCCCTGCCTCCAAACTTACAACAAGTTCATAATGTGTTTCACGTGTCAATGCTGAGAAGATATAATGCAGATGCCCGACATGTGATAGAGTATGAGCAAGTAGATCTACAACCGGACCTGACCTATGTGGAACGACCGGTGGAAATCTTAGACCGAAAAGAGCAAGTACTCAGAAACAAAGTAGTAAAACTAGTAAGAGTCTTATAGAGAAACCAGAACACTGAAGAATCAACGTGGGAACCAGAAAGTGCTATGCTGGAAAAGTACCCTTACCTGTTTTCAAGTTAGATTCCGGGACGGAATCCTTTTAAGGAGGGGAGACTGTAATATTCCCGATTCCCAGGTACTTTTGAAACCTTATTAATAATAATATATATGTTGGATAATAATTATGGAATAAGATTTGATGGGTATTCCAATTATTAGAATTGTCGGAACGAGTTAAAGATTAAATTATTGTCATGGATTATTATGAAATTGGAAAATTCAAGGATTTCCAAGAATTATTAAAGAGTTTATTATTTTATATTTTGACATGGATTATTAAAATGCAATTACTTGCATTTTATTTAAAGTGTAGGAAATGCAAATGCTAGTATTTTAATTCAAGTCAAAGGAAGCAAGACTTGACCAAGACTTTGACTAGACTTTTATTTAAACCAAGGCAAGTACTTGTCATAAGAAAAGAAAAAGAAAATCACAAACTCAAGCCTAGCAAGCAAGGGACCATTCGGCTTTAGCTAGAAGAGGAAGAGGAGAAAAATCAAGAACTCAAGCTCTAGTTGTTGGATTGTTGCAAGTAAGGACTTAAATCGAAGGTATAACTAATACCTATCTTCCATTCAAATCTTATGCAAAGTTATCCGTTAAATCTCTTGATTTTCATGAAAGAGCAAGAGCATGAATAGTGTTTTTAATTTAGGATAAATTCTTGATTAATTGTTTTATGACTCCTTAAGCATAATTAGCACTTGTAATGACTTGTACGAGCTATGGGTAGTGGTAATTTAGCATAAATAGCTTGAAAAGTTCAAACCCTAGCCATGTGTTGATTTTGAGATTAATGTGGTTTTAAGCATGCTTTGATTATGGCTTGAGCATATGTTTAAGTACTTATTTTGTTGGTTATGATGGAGTAATGTTGTGATGCTTTGGTTAAGACCTATGGTGGTGTAATGTAAGAGTTACATGGTTAAGAATTATGGATGTTAAAGGAGTAAGTAATTGGTTGTTTTCAAACTAGTAGATTGTTTTGCAAACTATGTTGCATTGGTGATGAATTGGGTGGATTATTGGTAATGTTTGGAGTATTGTTAAATTGTGTTTGGGCTTGGGATGTCTTGAGTACATTCCCAAGTAGTAGAGTAAAATATATGGAAGCCATTTGAGTTGAATTGGATGAGTTTAAAACAGGGTAAACGATGAACGTATAAACGGAACCATGCCAAATTTTCTACTGATGCCAACTGTTCACCACTCCCGAAGGGTCTAGCCTGTGTTGCTGGATGATTTCTTTATATGGTTAGATAGATATTAGTCTCTAGATCGTTTGCGCGCTAATTTTGCGTCAAACGGAGTTGTGAGCTAAAAGATATGGCCAAAATGGTGAGGAGATGCAGAAAACTGGACTGCCCTGTTTTTAATCAACTTTGAGGAGGTGATCAACCTAGTTAGACTGTCTTATAAAATCTGAAACTTTTACACAAAATACTAGGAACATTTGGGAAGACTTGGGAAAAGGTTTCGGATTAAAATGAGTAAAATCTGATTTATGAAAATTGTTGGAAGCAAGTAGGTGCAGTTAGAAATCTTGTAAAAACTGCTTGCATTGTTTTGCATTACCTTGACATAAGTTATGTTTTAAAGTGGAATTCGAGGCTAGCTTAGCAACGGACTTTAAATGGAATGTGTTAGTAATACTTATGAGTCATGACTAGCTAAAGATCCATGCTAAGACTCGTTAGCAAGATGGATTATTATGCATACATGAGTAGTTATAAGTAGAGTTAAAACTCTTGTGACTAATTAGGACCCGTGTTTTCTTTCTTATAGAGACACGTGCCAAGGAGGGACAAGCGAGCTACCACTTCAACAGTAAAGGCAAGTTTTCTAAACTCTGACCTTATAACATGTTTCTTGGTTATAGGGCTGTGGTGCTTGGATTCTTTTCTGTCAATTGACTTGTATTATCATTTGAATTGTTGTTCGCGCCTCTGAACTCTCAAAAGTTAGAGGACGCTTCCTGTCAGTTTTGTATAACTGATTTCCGTGTTAAGTACATTTCTTTGGTACTTGACAAACGACCGGGAGTAGCGTATTATCTCTCGACTGTTAGTCGATATTATCCAGGGATTCTTCCTGGAATATAAGTTTTGGGATAATAATTAGTATGGGTTAGGGATTAATCAAGTTGATTAATATCCCTTTGATATTTTGAATCATATTTAGTTTATTAAATATTATTTAAAAAGGGTATATATATATAGTATTTAAATGTTGATTTAAATACTTTCAACTCATTTTGAGTTATTTAAATATCATTTAAGATTGATTAAACATTATTTAAATATTTTGGGATTATTTTAAAGTATTTATTCTTGATTAAATACTTTCAATTCTTTTTGGATTATTTAAATATTATTTAAAAGTGACTAAATATTATTTAAATATGTTGATTCATTTAAAACTATGTAAATATTAAATAGTTTTGATTAAATCCTAATTAAATATTTTAATTATTTTAAAATATTTTCAGGGACTATTCAAGGTCTCATATTTATTGATTATTTATTTATTGGATCTTTAAAAATATCCCGGAGTTATCTAAAAATTCTTTAAATATTATTTTCATTAAAATCATAAGTACTGAGCTATGACTCGGATATTTTGAGTCGATAACTCCATGTTAGGGAAGGAATATCCCATTTTAACCTTCTTTTCATTTAAACTGGTGCCCGTAGGGACCTTTATTTTACCTAAAAGTGTTATATTTTCGTGGGGTTTATTTTATCACCTAGTAGCGACTCCCCGGTCGTGATCTTGATTCGAACTGTTCATTCATGACTAAAGGTCAACCCACACATATAAAGAGATTACTTCCACCTCGTTTCGGAAGTTAATCTATTATCGAATATTGAATTCCCATAAAACTTTGTTGTTGTTCCGGAAGGTTGTATTAAATTCCCTTCCACACTTTGATTTGAATATTCCCAGAAAGCTTTGTTGTTGTTATCCTAGAAGGTTGTATTAAATTCCCTTCTAGACTTGTTGATTGTACTCAAAGGGAACTGGAGATATAAAGTGTAAGAGGCTTGTGTGCGGCACAGTCCATCTAGCGTAAGAGGCCGAGTGGCGCCGGTCCAGCATTTAAAGGCCCATGTGTTGCCTAGGGTGATGACCTGTTTTGGATCATCCTTCTACTAGTAGAAAAGGTTACTTAACTATTGTACTATACGACTGATCATCGTGTACAATAGGCGCGGTGGATGCTCCAGTATCTTCTTTTCTTCCAATTGGAATTTGACGATGCACTGTAACGAAAGCCCAGGTGCTTAGTTACCGATAGTGTTAACGAGGATTATGGCAACCTATTATTCTTTGGTTCAGTATCTAGAACTGTTCACCATTTCAGTACAGGTTGCATTTTATTATTCTGATACACATATTGTTGTTGTTTCTTGATCATACCATGTTGTTGATATATACTTGCTGAGCGTTGTTGCTCATTCTTGCTTTCTGTTTATCTTTCTACCACCACAGCTGCAGACCATGCCACGAGGAGTACGCAGGACGTTGAGAAAGACCGTGCGAAGGGCAAGGACCCCTTATGACCGACCCCTTGGCCCTATTCCCGAGGTAGGGAGATTGAGCAGGATAGGATGGCAGCTTCTGCTAGTTAGATTTATTTATAAACACTGTTTATGTAAATATATGTAACTTAATGAGATTTAATCTAACTTTTGGACTGCTATTATAGTTTCAAACAGAAGCTATATTTAGTAGTACGAACTCAACCTTTTGGTAACTAGTAATGTAGCGATGGAGATCCAAGTATGTATATTAATGTATGCTCGTTTCCTGAGACTATGGCTCGTGTGTGTGTGTTAAAGTGTGTGGGGGTCACCAGATTGTTATTTGCCTTAGAATGATTAAATTTTATTATGATTATCAGTGAACTGTAAGTGTATGAATGTTGGAAGTTGGACCGTGACGACCTAGACCTTGGACCCCGGGTCTGGGGGCGCCACACAGCTGGTCAAAAAGATCATCGATCCTCGGCAACGGGTACTTATTCTTGATGGTTAGTTTGTTTAATTCTCGGTAATCTATGCACAATCTCATGCTTCCATCTTTCTTCTTAACAAACAAAACTGGTGCTCCCTAGGGGGACACACTAGGCCTTATAATTCCTTTATCCAAGAGATCTTGTATTTGACTCGCCAACTCTTTCATCTCAACTGGCGCCATTCTATACGGAGCTTTGGAAACTGGCTCAGTGCCTGGAGCTAAATCAATGGAGAATTCTATTTCCCTATCGGAAGGTAAGCCTGGTAATTCATCTGGAAATACATCGGGAAATTCATTGACTATAGGAACATCTTCTAATTGAACTGGCTTTTTTTCAGTGTTTACAACATAGGCTAGGTAAGCCTCACATCCTTGACGCAGAAATCTCTTTGCCTGAGCAATATTCAAAAACTTCTTGACTTGTCGGGTACCTCGAAATTCAACTTCTTCTCCTTCTAGGGTTTTCAACTTTAACTTCTTATTCCTACAATCTATCTGAGCCTTGTATTCTGACAACCAATCCATCCCTAGAATTACATCAAATTCACCTAACTTAAAAGGTATCAAGTTAGCGAGAAAATGACAACTATCTATTTCAATGTCACAACTAGGACAAACTTGGCTTACTGGAATCTTTGCCTGGTTAGCTACTTCTATAACTAAAACTTGCTCCAAAGGTCTGACTTCACATTGCAATTTACCAAGGAAATCTTGAGATACAAAAGACTTAGTAGCTCCTGAATCAATCAATACACTAGCTTGCACTGAGTTAATAGGAAGTGTACCTGATATCACATCCACATCCTGGATAGCTTCTTTCTGAGTCATGTTGAAGGTTCTGGCTCTAGATTGATGTGCTGAAGATTGAGACGGAGTTCCAGCTATCCTTAGAACATTGGTAGGTTGTGTAGGTTCCTTGCATTCCCTTGCCATGTGGCCCAGCTTGCCACACTTATAGCATTTGATCCCTGACTTTTGATTTTGATTCTGGCTCTGACTGTTGCATTCCGCTGCATAATGTCCTTTCATGTTGCATTTGAAGCAGGTGATATTGGGCTTATTACAAACTCCAGAGTGCTTCCTTCCACAAATCTTGCACTCAGGAACAAACTGTTTGACGGCCTTTGGCTGGTCGAAACCTTGAGCTTTATTATTCTGTCTTCCTCTTCCATCATTACCATTCTTGATCTGCTGAACATTACTTCTCTGACCTTCTGGTCTTCTATGAAACTTGTTTCTGAAATTACCATGTCCCTGACTGTCTTCCCTAGCACCAAACTTTCTCTTTCTGTTGTCCTTCTCCTTCTGGGACATGTCACTCTCACCTTCCACGATCATTGCTTTTTGAACTATTGCAGTAAAGCTTTGCAGCTCAAAAACTGCCACCCTACTTCTAATCCATGGCCTTAGGCCTTGCTGAAACCTCTTAGCCTTCTTAACATCAGTGTTGACAAATTCTGGCACAAACCTGGCCATCTCAGAAAACTTGGCCTCGTACTCTGCTACACTCATACCTCCTTGCTTCAGCTCCAGAAATTTAATTTCCATCTGGTCCTTCATGAAACTAGGAAAGTACTTTTCTAAAAACAATTCTGTAAACTGATCCCAAGAAATCACACCTTCACCCTGAAGCATCTTCGTAGACTCCCACCAGTAACCGGCTTCAGCTTTAAGAAAATAACTAGCATACTCAGTCTTCTTATCTTCATCTACGTCTACCAACTGAAAAGCTTTTTCCATCTCCTTGAGCCAAGTCTGGGCTTCTACTGGGTCTGTGGATCCTTTAAATTCAGGTGGTTTCACTGCTTGAAAAGATTTAAAAGTAACTACTGGGGGTGCAGAAGGTCTTTGCTGTTGCTGGGTTAAAAGAGCTGTTTGCTGTTGTAGCAACTGAATGAGTTGGGCAACTGTAGGGTCCATGGGATTTTGATCTTGTGTATTATGGTTCTGAGACGAATTTGAGGTGTTTCTTTTCCTTGGCGGCATTTACTATAGGGGAAACAAGCAACTTATTAAGCAATACACTACACCGTATCGTAAATAGTTCAAATACTTTTAAAATCATTTGGGAATTAAAAATACTTATTTAAAAATCAATCTTGTAGCATCATTACTACATAAGTTGCCTGTACAACAAGGATATAAAGGTTCTATCGAAAACAGGTTAGCACAACAGGTGTAAATAAGGTACTGGTAAAGGTAAGGAACAGTTTATGGTCAAATGTGCGAAAAAGTAAATGACAGATATATCGGAAGATACTGGAACTGAAAAGCAACATGCATAGATACTAAAAGTGCCAAAGTGCAGGATAAGTTAAGGTACAAACACGAAATAAAAGTACTGGAAAGAAAACAAAAATAACATCTGGGCAAGTGTGCTAGAGGGCTCTAACAAATGTCCCTTCTAACACTCAAACATCCTAACATCTAATCACCCCTGTGATCCCTGTCTCTGGCAGCCCTGAGTCCAATCAGCAGCTCACTAAGCACCCGGGTCAACTCTCCTGCCCGCTACGCCATATCATCTGGAAATGCTCTGGCCGCTATCTGCCTACGTCCCTCCTCCTCAACAGCCCTAATGCGATCCTCCCACCACTCGACAGGATGCTCGGGAACTCTCAGCTGGCCTAGGGTAATAGATGGCCTATAAACTCTACGGCGAACAGGAACACCAGCACTCCCTGAGGGTAGGTCAGGCTGAGCAAGGGGCTCAGGAATCAACTCCTCCTCCTCGCTCTCAGAACTAGATATAACTATAGTATCATCATCAGTTTCCGAAGAAAATTCAGAGGAACCAGGAGAAGGTGGTTGTTGTGAAACAATGCCACGAGCCTGCAATAATACGATATGTAAAGCAAAAGGGATAAGATCACCTTAAATCTACAGTTAAAATCCTAACGTCTAAACCACTCTTCACTATCTAATCCTATCTTACCATTACTCTCTTTTCTTCTATTGAATGATCTACTTGTTTAGCTTAATCCTGGCTTGTTTCAGTGGCCAAAACCTTAGCTCTGATACCAACCTGTGGCGCCCTCCCGACCCGGGGTCTAGATCGGGGCGTCACTGACACTCTATATGCATGCACCCTAAATAACAATAACAGAAAATACGCATAAATATGACCCCGACTCCTAACCTGAATCTTTCAAGGTAATGGTATGAAACAAGCACACAACTACATTCATTTATATTTACATTTACAGAACCAAAATAATATTACAACTCCTGAAACATCTCAAAAACTACTAATAAAAGTACAAGACTATACAAAGTCTTTTCCTTCCAACTCTGCCTCGATCCTACCTGTTCAATTTCAGCCAGCCTCACAAAGTTCATGAATGACATATTTTTCCTGGCAGTCTGCTTAAGGCGGACCATGATTCTCAGAAGCTGTAGATGTTAGAAAATAAAAGAATGAGCTACAAAAGCTCAGCAAGTAACCATATAGGTTAAAAACAGTTCTACAGGCTTATACATATAATTTAAAAAGTCTTTTCTCAAAACCATGCCTTAAAATCATTGCTGGACCTCATTGTCCCATAATTGTAATTAAAAATTCTCGTTAGGGTATTCATTACTCGTAAAACTTTCTTTTATAAACCATTGGCAGGGTTAAATAATTTCAATAACTGGTGCAGAGTAAATAAGAAATTGGAAAGTAACAATCAATTGCAAGTCTAGTAGAAATTTGCAGGGTTAGATGGATAACATGAAGTAATATATAGCAATTGAAACAAAGTCAAGTCAAGATATGTCTGACAGTTCAAGCTGAAAAAGGGCATGATATAACAAGGCATTTCAATTTTCATTATTAATCATTTCAAAGTCCATTTATATAAAACTGTCCTTTCATTAGGACTGGTTCTTTCAAAACATGTTATAAAACTGTCCTCTCATTAGGACCTTGCTTTTCAAATCATCTATAAAACTGTCCTCTCATTAGGACCTTTACTTTTCAAATCATTTATAAAACTGTCCTCTCATTAGGACCTTTACTTTTCAGAAACAATTCATTTTGGTTGAAGTTTTCTCACAACGCCAGACAATACGGGTGATCAGCCACGTAAAGTCCCCATAACGGACTAAAGTCCCTCTGGACATAAAGAGTACTCATAAAGGCACTTATTGCCATTGGCCTTGGGCTATCTCATTACAGCCATTGACTATCTCATTATAGTCTTCACATAAAAAGTGCTGGACCAGCGTCACTCGGCCTCTTACGCCTCCAACCTATAGGAATCCGCAGAAACCAATTTGATCGGAATTCCTATAATAATCAAAACCTTTCTTTTTAAAGTTACCAAATCATTTGATGAAAAAGACTTCTTGAAAGTCGGATTCCATATTTAAATCCATTTTTAAGATCATTAGACAAAGGTAAAGTTTATTCCAGGATAAATCTCAAAACAAGCTTCTGTTGTAGTAAGGTAATCTGATATCATGAACTGGGGATCAAAAACAAGTTAAAGTTGTGAAGTCAAGGTGCAGGGTCAATCCATAGGTATAACAGTTGTTTTTGAAAACAGTTGTAAAACATTTAATCAGGACGACAGTTAGGCCTAAATAACAGGGTTCTTTTAAGGTTTAAGTTTAAGCAATTATTGTTAAGAAAGTGATGGTAGCACAAGTCACAGCTCAAGATCACTGGTGTAAGATTTGTAAAACTAGTTTATAAGTGATCAGTAGCAGTTCAGGGATTGAAAAGTTTAAAGTGTAATTAACACTGGTATAAGGTTGCAGTTTAAGTAAAGTAATTAAAGTAAGCAGGCTGTAACTTAAAACAGTTGAGATAAGATAATACAGTTGCAGGGTCATAAAGCAGTTCATAAAACAGTGTTTAAGTTGAAAGAGGTTAGGCAGTAGTTACTTGCCTCAAATAGAATGCTACAGCTGTTGAACAGGTAGATCGTCTACACCAGACACTAACTCTCTACTTTAGCTTTCCCTCTGTCTTTCACTTCAACGTCCTTCATAGCTACACATAAATAATACTATTTCAGCATCTTATATACTCTCGACGTTCTCTTTAACGTCTAACTATTCTACCCTTTCGATAATGTAACCCCTTAACATATGTATAATCCACTGTAGACATACTCTACTATATAATCACTTCTACACTGACAAGCAAGTAGCACATAAACATTTATATCATCTACAATATTCCTGACTGATAGTCTTTCCTATACAGAATTGGTGTGCCAATAGTGTTTTATAAAAGTCAGTTTAGTTTTAAAAAATTTTGGCAGCACTTCCCCTGTAATTGGAGCTATCCGTCGGAATACAACCGACACAATCAAGTAATCAACCATGCAAGCATCTATGAGCTCATTGCATACAAATCATGACATTAGTTACAACTAGCCTTTACACTACAATGTATCTCAATTAAGTTACTCTAGCAGGCAATATCACATAGGGACATAAGTTAACATCTTATTGCTTTGGCATCCAATTCATAATAATACTTGATCAACAACTTAATTACTAATAATTATAATTTCTAGAAGACATTGCAGTGACCCAAGTAGTTAATCATTACACTTAACTTCCTATCACATACTCAAGTACTTACATATATTTAAATTTAAGAATGCATAGAAACATTGAACTCGAGTATCATTAAATCGAATTATACTACACATATCAATTTATATACCACGCAGTTAAACTCAGCAATCGTATCAACTTAACTAATTTACATGTACCAACTTGTCGTTGAATTAAACTAGGCATATATATACTTCGAAATCTCAATTCAAAACTCATACGTGCCCAAGTAACTATTAATGATTATAATTAAGCATTCAACATGGCTAGTAGTAGTAAAACTAGAAAAATTCGAATTAAATCATATCAATTCGAACATAATTAGTTCATTATCTAGGCATGGCAAATAGCGTTAAATTACACCAAGCTTATGTTGCCATTAATTCCATTTTCGAATATACTAAATATACATATATTCGAATTTTTCGACTAGTGCTAGAGAAACCGCAGCAAATGGGCTATAACGTTTCAATATTACAATTAACTACATCCAATTCATCATATAAGGATACCCACAACAAGCAATTAGCATATGCCATTGATTACCAATCGGGAAAATCAATTTATAGCCGGAAAATATAATTATCAATCATGCAAGGCTAATTAACCATAATTTCGAGTTCATATTATCCTAATTAGCTGTCACCAATCAACACCAAGCCATGTAGAGTCATTGCAATCAAGTAAGGTTTATAAATTTTGTTAACAACAAGCAATTCACCAATCGGAAGTCGTAGCTATGGCCGGAAAAATAAAAACGAAGACTTGCCAAGTGATTAACTAACATGCAATGTAAAAGAATAGTAATTCCGGCTCAATCATCATCATTGCCGTTGACCGGCCGGCTCGTATAGCTCATTGCCGGCGGCCATGGCTTCGGCGGAAGTCCGATCAACGGACCTTCAACGCCTAGCCTCGATTCTTCTCAACTAGCACATATTAAATCATAACCAAGCCTCAAACATCAAGATTAACTTGTAATCGCTGCTGCATGCAACTATAACTATATATACATACACGGCACATAAACTTATATGCATGCAAAGCTCAAACAACCGATACAAGCCAAACTAGCTCAAGTACTAGCAAGAGAATCAAAAACTAGGCATGATTCATCAACAAAGTGATGAAAAACAAGAGGAACCAGAAAAATCGCCATAGAGACGAGAGAGCACACGACCTGAACTAGAATGGCAGAAATGGGGAAAGAAAGAGGGGACTGCTGGGTTTGATAAAAGCAAGGGCAGTTTAGTAATTTCACAATCCCGATTTCTGAATTAAAAACAATTTATAATTCGAATTTTGATAGAAACAGAGTACAAAAATAACTTTTATATTTTTAAAATAAAGATCATGAATTTAGAAGCCTCCCCATATTTTTGAAATATTTTTCTGATGAATAACGAATTAATTAAAAATCTTTGAAGTTTTAGTGCATAAATAGGAAATAAGAGGAGAAAAATCATTAAAAATAATTTTGGCTCAAATAAAATAAACTTCTATTTTTAAAAAGTCTCTAAAATCACATAGAAACTACATATAAAATCTCTTAATTATTGGACACACCAATAATTTTATAAAAATCAAACAGTTACTCAATTAAACATGAAAAATCAATTAAACACTTAATTAAATCACTTAAGCATAATACAGTCAAACGGGCAGTCAACCAGACATATAAAATCACCACATATCATATCTTAACACATTAAAACAAATCATATACCTCATATTATTCAAATAGATTTAATTACCTCGATCGTTACATTAGTCTTGGCTCATTTGAACATGAAAATAATGCATAACAATTTGAGACTTCATTCTTGACTCGTTTGAACTTGGAAACAACTTATAACTTCATTCTTGACTCGTTTGAACATGAAAATAACATGGAAACTCTTGTAGGATCATTCTTGGCTAATTTGAACATGAAAACAAACCATAACAATTTGAGACTTTATTCTTGATTAGTTAGATCTTAGAAACAACTTGTAGCTTCATTCTTGACTCGTTTGAACCTGGAAACAACTTGTAAAGTCTTGTAGGATCATTCTTGGCTCATTTGAACATGAAAAGAATCCACAACAAATTGAAACTTAATTCCTGACTCGTTCGAACTTGGAAATAACTTGTAGCTTTCTTCCTGACTCGTTTGAACATGAAAACAAATTGGAAACTCTAGTAATATATTTCTTGGCTCATTTGAACATGAAAACAATCAATAACAAGTTGAGACTTCATTCTTGAATCGTTTGAACTTGGAAACAACTTATAGCTTCATTCTTGACTCGTTTGAACATGGAAACAACTTGCAAACTTTTGTAGGATTAGTCTTCGCTCATTTGAACAAGAAAACAATCCATAACAATTTGAGACTTCATTCTTGATTCGTTTGAACTTGGAAACAATTTGTAGCTTCATTCCTGACTCGTTTGAATATGGAAACAACTTGTAGGATCATTCTTGGCTCATTTGAAACTAAAAACAATTCGTAACAACTTATGACTTCATTCTTGATTCGTTGGAACTTCAAAACAACTTGTAGCTTCATTCTTAACTCGTTTGATCATGGAAATAACTTGGAAACTCTTGTAGGATCATTTTTGGCTCATTTGAAGTTGAAAACAATCCATATAAATTTGAGACTTCATTCTTGAATTGTTCGAACTTGGAAATAACTTGTAGCTTCATTCGTGACTCGTTTGAACCTGGAAATAATTTTAAAACTCTTGTAAGATCATTCTTGGCTCATTTGAACATGAAAACAATCCATAACAATTTGAGACTTCATTCTTGACTCGTTTGAACTTGGAAACAACTTGTAGTTTATTCCTGACTTTTTTGAACATGGAAATAACTTGTGTATTCATTCTTGGATCATTTGAACCTGAAAACAATTCGTAACAACTTATGACTTCATTCTTGACTCGTTCGAAGTTGAAAACAACTTGTACCTTCATTCTTGACTCGTTTGAACATGGAAATACCTTGGGAACTCTTGTAGGATTATTCTTAACTAATTTGAACATGAAAACAATCCATAACAATTTGAGACATCATTCTTGACTCCTTTGAACTTGGAAAAAACTTGTAGCTTTATTCTTGATTCGTTTAAACATGAAACAACTTGTAGCTTCATTCTTGACTCGTTTGAACATGGAAACAACTTGGAAATTCTTGTAGGATTAGTTTTGGCTCATTTGAATACGAAAATAATGCATAACAATTTGAGACTTCATTCTTGACTCGTTCGAACTTGGAAATAACTTGTAGCTTCATTCTTGACTCGTTTGAACATGAAAATAACATGGAAACTCTTGTAGCATCATTCTTGTCTAATTTGAACATGAAAACAATCCATAACAATTTGAGATTCATTCTTGATTCGTTAGATCTTGGAAACAACTTATAGCTTCATTTTTGACTCGTTTGAACTTGGAAACAACTTGTAAAGTCTTGTAGGATCATTCTTGGCTCATTTGAACATGAAAAGAATCCATAACAAATTGAAACTTAATTCTTGACTCGTTCGAACTTGGAAATAACTTGTAGCTTTCTTCCTGACTCGTTTGAACCTGGAAACAACTTGGAAACTCTAGTAATATATTTCTTGGCTCATTTGAACATGAAAACAATCAATAACAAGTTGAGACTTCATTTTTGAAACGTTTGAACTTGGAAACAACTTATAGCTTCATTCTTGACTCGTTTGAACATGGAAACAACTTGCAAACTCTTGTAGGATTAGTCTTCGCTCATTTGAACCAGAAAACAATCCATAACAATTTGAGACTTCATTCTTGATTCGTTTGAACTTGGAAACAATTTGTAGCTTCATTCCTGACTCGTTTTAACATGGAAACAACTTGTAGGATCATTCTTGGCTCATTTGAAACTAAAAACAATTCGTAACAACTTATGACTTCATTCTTGACTCGTTGGAACTTGAAAACAACTTGTAGCTTCATTCTTAACTCGTTTGATCATGGAAATAACTTGGAAACTCTTGTAGGATCATTTTTGGCTCATTTGAAGATGAAAACAATCCATATAAATTTCAGACTTCATTCTTGAATTGTTCGAACTTGCAAATAACTTGTAGCTTCATTCGTGACTCGTTTGAACTTGGAAATAATTTTACAACTCTTGTAAGATCATTCTTGGCTCATTTGAACATGAAAACAATCCATAACAATTTGAGACTTCATTCTTGACTCGTTTGAACTTAGAAACAACTTGTAGTTTATTCCTGACTTGTTTGAACATGGAAACAACTTGTGTATTCATTCTTGGATCATTTGAACCTGAAAACAATTTGTAACAACTTATGACTTCATTCTTGACTCGTTCGAAGTTGAAAACAACTTGTACCTTCATTCTTGACTCGTTTGAACATGGAAATACCTTGGGAACTCTTGTAGGATTATTCTTAACTAATTTGAACATGAAAACAATCCATAACAATTTGAGACATCATTCTTGACTCCTTTGAACTTGGAAAAAACTTGTAGCTTTATTCTTGATTCGTTTAAACATGAAACAACTTGTAGCTTCATTCTTGACTCGTTTGAACATGGAAACAACTTGGAAATTCTTGTAGGATTAGTTTTGGCTCATTTGAATATGAAAATAATGCATAACAATTTGAGACTTCATTCTTGACTCGTTCGAACTTGGAAATAACTTGTAGCTTCATTTTTGACTCGTTTGAACATGAAAATAACATGGAAACTCTTGTAGAATCATTCTTGTCTAATTTGAACATGAAAACAATCCATAACAATTTGAGATTCATTCTTGAATCATTAGATCTTGGAAACAACTTATAGCTTCATTTTTGACTCGTTTGAACTTGGAAACAACTTGTAAAGTCTTGTAGGATCATTCTTGGCTTATTTGAACATGAAAAGAATCCATAACAAATTGAAACTTAATTCTTGACTCGTTCGAACTTGGAAATAACTTGTAGCTTTCTTCCTGACTCGTTTGAACCTGGAAACAACTTGGAAACTCTAGTAATATATTTCTTGGCTCATTTGAACATGAAAACAATCAATAACAAGTTGAGACTTCATTTTTGAAACGTTTGAACTTGGAAACAACTTATAGCTTCATTCTTGACTCGTTTGAACATGGAATCAACTTGCAAACTCTTGTAGGATTAGTCTTCGCTCATTTGAACCAGAAAACAATCCATAACAATTTGAGACTTCATTCTTGATTCGTTTGAACTTGGAAACAATTTGTAGCTTCATTCCTGACTCGTTTGAACATGGAAACAACTTGTAGGATCATTCCTGGCTCATTTGAAACTAAAAACAATTCGTAACAACTTATGACTTCATTCTTGACTCGTTGGAACTTGAAAACAACGTGTAGCTTCATTCTTAACTCGTTTGATCATGGAAATAACTTGAAAACTCTTGTAGGATCATTTTTGGCTCATTTGAAGATGAAAACAATCCATATAAATTTGAGACTTCATTCTTGAATTGTTCGAACTTGGAAATAACTTGTAGCTTTATTCGTGACTCGTTTGAACTTGGAAATAATTTTACAACTCTTGTAAGATCATTCTTGGCTCATTTGAACATGAAAACAATCCATAACAATTTGAGACTTCATTCTTGACTCGTTTGAATTTGGAAACAACTTGTAGTTTATTCCTGACTTGTTTGAACATGGAAACAACTTGTGTATTCATTCTTGGATCATTTGAACCTGAAAACAATTCGTAACAACTTATGACTTCATTCTGGACTCGTTCGAAGTTGAAAACAACTTGTACCTTCATTCTTGACTCGTTTGAACATGGAAATAACTTGGAAACTCTTGTAGGATCATTTTTGGCTCATTTGAAGATGAAAACAATCCATATAAATTTGAGACTTCATTCTTGAATTGTTCGAACTTGGAAATAACTTGTAGCTTCATTCTTGACTCGTTTGAACTTGGAAATAATTTTAAAACTCTTGTAAGATCATTCTTGACTCATTTGAACATGAAAACAATCCATAACAATTTGAGACTTCATTCTTGACTCGTTTGAACTTGGAAACAACTTGTAGTTTATTCCTGACTTGTTTAAACATGGAAATAACTTGTGTATTCATTCTTGGATCATTTGAACCTGAAAACAATTCGTAACAACTTATTACTTCATTCTTGACTCGTTGTAAGTTGAAAACAACTTGTACCTTCATTCTTGACTCGTTTGAACATGGAAATAACTTGGGAACTCTTGTAGGATTATTCTTAACTAATTTGAACATGAAAACAATCCATAACAATTTGAGACATCATTCTTGACTCCTTTGAACTTGGAAAAAACTTATAGCTTTATTCGTGATTCGTTTAAACATGAAACAACTTGGAAATTCTTGTAGGATTAGTTTTGGCTCATTTGAATATGAAAATAATGCATAACAATTTGAGACTTCATTCTTGGATCACTTGAACACGAAAACAATTCGTAGCTTCATTCTTGACTCGTTTGAACCTGAAAACAATTCGTAACAACTTATGACTTCATTCTTGACTCGTTTGAACTTGAAAACAACTTGTAACTCCATTCTTCACTCGTTTGAACATGAAAATAACATGGAAACTCTTGTAGGATCATTTTTGGCTCATTTGAACATGAAAATAATCCATAACAATTTGAGACTTCATTCTTGACTCGTTTGAACTTTGTAACAACTTGTAGCTTCATTCGTGACTCGTTTAAACATGAAACAACTTGAAGCTTCATTCTTGACTCGTTCGAACATGGAAACAATTTGGAAACTCTTGTAGTATTAGTCTTGGCTCATTTGAACATGAAAATAATGCATAACAATTTGAGACTTCATTCTTGACTCGTTTGAACATGGAAACAACTTGTAGTTTCATTCTTGAGTCCTTTGAACATGAAAATAACATGGAAACTCTTGTAGAATCATTCTTGGCTAATTTGAACATGAAAACAATCCATAACAATTTGAGACTTCATTTTTGACTCGTTCGAACATGGAAACAAGTTGTAGCTTCATTCTTGACTCGTTTGAACATGAAAATAACATGCAAACTCTTGTAGGATCATTCTTGGCTAATTTGAACCGGAAAAAATCCATAACAATTTGAGACTTCATTCTTGATTTGTCAGATCTTGGAAATAACTTGTAGCTTCATTATTGACTCGTTTGAACTTGGAAACCATTGTAAAGTATTGTAGGATCATTCTTGGCTCATTTGAACATGAATAGAATCCATAAAAAATTGAGACTTCATTCTTGACTCGTTCGAACTTGGCAACAACTTGTAGCCTCATTCGCGACTCGTTTGGACATGGAAACAACTTGGAAACTCTTGTAAGATATTTCTTGGCTCATTTGATCATGAAAACAATCAATAACAATTTGAGACATCATTCTTGAATCATTCAAACTTAGAAATAACTTGTAGCTTCATTCGTGACTCGTTTGAACATGGTAAAACTTGGAAACTCTTGTAGGATCATTCTTTGTTCATTTAACCAAGAAAACATTCCATAACAATTTGAGACTTCATTCTTGATTCGTTAGATCTTGGAAATAACTTGTAGCTTCATTCTTGACTCGTTTGAACTTGGAAAAAACTTGTAGGATCATTCTTGGCTCATTTGAACCTGAAAACAAATCGTACCAACTTATGACTTCATTCTTGACTCGTTCAAACTTGAAAACAACTTGTAACTTCATTCTTCACTCGTTTGAACATGGAAATAACTTGAAAACTCTTGTAGAACACGAAAACAATCCATAACAATTTGAGACTTCATTCTTGACTCGTTTGAACTTGGTAACAACTTGTAGCTTCATTCGTGACTCGTTTAAACATGAAACAACTTGTAGCTTCATTCTTGACTCGTTTGAACATGGAAACAACTTGGAAATTCTTGTAGGATTAGTTTTGGCTCATTTGAATATGAAAATAATGCATAACAATTTGAGACTTCATTTTTGACTCGTTCGAACTTGGAAATAACTTGTAGCTTCATTCTTGACTCGTTTGAACATGAAAATAACATGGAAACTCTTGTAGAATCATTCTTGTCTAATTTGAACATGAAAACAATCCATAACAATTTGAGATTCATTCTTGATTAGTTAGATCTTGGAAACAAATTGTACCTTCATTTTTGACTCGTTTGAACTTGGAAACAACTTGTAAAATCTTGTAGGATCATTCTTGGCTCATTTGAACATGAAAAGAATCCATAACAAATTGAAACTTAATTCTTGACTCGTTCGAACTTGGAAAAAACTTGTAGCTTTCTTCCTGACTCGTTTGAACTTGGAAACAACTTGTAAACTCTAGTAATATATTTCTTGGCTCATTTGAACATGAAAACAATCAATAACAAGTTGAGACTTCATTCTTGAATCGTTTGAACTTGGAAACAACTTATAGCTTCATTCTTGACTCGTTTGAACATGGAAACAACTTGCAAACTCTTGTAGGATAAGTCTTCGCTCATTTGAATAAGAAAACAATCCATAACAATTTGAGACTTCATTCTTGATTCGTTTGAACTTGGAAACAATTTGTAGCTTCATTCCTGACCCGTTTGAACATGGAAACAACTTGTAGGATCATTCTTGGCTCATTTGAAACTAAAAACAATTCGTAACAACTTATGACTTCATTCTTGACCCGTGGGAACTTGAAAACAACTTGTAGCTTCATTCTTAACTCGTTTGATCATGGAAATAACTTGGAAACTCTTGTAAGATCATTTTTGGCTTATTTGAAGATGAAAACAATCCATATAAATTTGAGACTTCATTCTTGAATTGTTCGAACTTGGAAATAACTTGTAGCTTCATTCGTGACTCGTTTGAACGTGGAAATAATTTTAAAACTCTTGTAAGATCATTCTTGGCTCATTTGAACATGAAAACAATCCATAACAATTTGAGACTTCATTCTTAACTCGTTTGAACTTGGAAACAACTTGTAGTTTATTCCTGACTTGTTTGAACATGAAAACAACTTCTGTATTCATTCTTGGATCATTTGAACCTGAAAACAATTCGTAACAACTTATAACTTCATTCTTGACTCGTTCGAAGTTAAAAACAACTTGTACCTTCATTCTTGACTCGTTTGAACATGGAAATAACTTGGGAACTCTTGTAGGATTATTCTTAACTAATTTGAACATGAAAACAATCCATAACAATTGGACACATCATTCTTGACTCCTTTGAACTTGGAAAAAAATTGTAGCTTTATTCGTGATTCGTTTAAACATGAAACAACTTGTAGCTTCATTCTTGACTCGTTTGAACATGGAAACAACTTGGAAATTCTTGTAGGATTAGTTTTGGCTCATTTGAATATGAAAATAATGCATAACAATTTGAGACTTCATTCTTGACTCGTTCGAACTTGGAAATAACTTGTAGCTTCATTCTTGACTCGTTTGAACATGAAAATAACATGGAAACTTTTGTAGAATCATTCTTGTCTAATTTGAACATGAAAACAATCCATAACAATTTGAGATTCATTCTTGATTCGTTAGATCTTGGAAACAACTTGTAGCTTCATTTTTGACTCGTTTGAACTTGGAAACAACTTGTAAAGTCTTGTAGGATCATTCTTGGCTCATTTGAACATAAAAAGAATCCACAACAAATTGAGACTTCATTCTTGACTCGTTCAAACTTGGAAACAACTTGTAGCTTCATTCCTGACTCGTTTGAACATGGAAATAACTTGGAAACTTTTGTAAGATATTTCTTGGCTCATTTGAACATGAAGACAATCAATAACAATTTGAGACTTCATTCGTGAATCGTTCGAACTTGGAAACAACTTGTAGTTTCATTCGTGACTCGTTTGAACATGGAACCGACTTGGAAACTCTTGTAAGATCATTCTTGGCTCATTTGAACATGAAAATAATCCATAACAATTTGAGACTTCATTCTTAAATTGTTCGAACTTTGTGTTAGGCCGTTTATACACGAACAATGAACTGTTATACGTAAATAAAGAAGTACTTTGTATTAACTTGAATCAACGTTTACAAGTTCTCTATCAAAGATGAACGAATATCTTTGACAGCTGCTAGGTTACACCTTCGAATGTAGCAAGCGATCACCCTTCTAGGGTAAACCTATCTGTGTTTATATAGTACACAGTTTCAATCAATCTATATCAATATGCTATAAATCAGCTATTATACATATCAATTATAGATTACTGCTTTATCTCTTTCCTTGTTTAGCTCCGCATCTTCGCTTCAGTATATATATCTTTAATATATTTGTCTTGATCTTCGAAGACTTTCCATTCTTGTGATCATCATCTTCCCAATATAACTTCAACTGTATAGATTATGATCACCTTGTAAATTCTGGCTTCACTAACTCTAAAGATAAACTCAAATACCAAAACGTTCCTGACAGTAACTTTCTTTACAGTAACTTCTTTGACAGTAAGTTGCATGACAGTAACTTTTACACGTATGCATGACAGTAACTTTTGCGCGTATGCATGACAGTATCTAAACTGATAGTAGTTAAACTCTGTTAGTATTCTGATAAGTACTTAGTATATGTTTGCCTGTTATATGTTTTGACATCATCAATTATCTGTATAACTTGTACATCTTTCAGTATGAACAAGTTGGGGGAGATTGCTAGATATAATTGCTAATGTCAGTGTTTAAGCAAACAGGTACTGATCAGAGTTTACCAAGAAAGCTACTGTCAAGCAAAGCTATCAGCCAAAGATACTGTCATGCATGCAAGGTTACTGTCAAGAAAGATACTGTCATGCATACGCGCAAAAGTTACTGTCATGCAACTTACTGTCAAAGAAATTACTATCAAGAAAGTTGCTGTCAGGAACTTTTTGCTATCAAAGTTTACTGTCAGACAACTTACTGTCAAAGAAGTTACTGTCAAGAAAGTTCCTGTCAGGAACGTTTTGGTATTTGAGTTTATCTTCAGAGTTAGTGAAGCCAGAATTTACAAGGTGATCATAATCTATACAGTTGAAGTTATATTGGGAAGATGATGATCACAAGAATGGAAAGTCTTCGAAGATCAAGACAAATATATTAAAGATATATGTACTGAAGCGAAGATGCGGAGCTAAACAAGGAAAGAGATAAAGCAGCAATCTATAATTGATATATATAATAGCTGATTTATAGCATATTGATATAGATTGATTGGAACTGTGTACTATATAAACACAGATAGGTTTACCCTAGAAGGGTGATCGCTTGCTACATTCGAAGGTGTAACCTAGCAGCTGTCAAAGATATTCGTTCATCTTTGATAGAGAACTTGTAAACGTTGATTCAAGTTAATACAAAGTACTTCTTTATTTACGTATAACAGTTCATTGTTCGTGTATAAACGGCCTAACAATTGGTATCAGAGCCTACGCTGTTTAATCTATACAGTTTTCGATCTATTCACAAACAAAACAATGTCTGAGACAAACCAAAACGGGAACAAATTAAACCAGATGAGCAGGTATGAGTCTATTAGGGTTCCTATACTCAAGGCATCAGAATATCCTATCTGGAAAGTGAAGATGAACATGTTTCTGGAAGCTATAGATCCAGAATATCTTGAAGGAATTGAAGATGGTCCCCACAATTCCACAAAGCTGCCTGTGCCTGTTAATGGTGAAGAACCAAGGCTTATTCCCAAGGAAAAGAAGGACATGACTGCTGAGGATATTGCATCAATTGCAAAAGATGCAAAGGTTAGACATCTTCTCCACAGTGCTTTGGATAATGTTATGTCTAACAGAGTAATTGCATGTAAAAGTGCAGAGGAAACCAAGGCTATCAAGAAGAATAGAAAGACCATACTCTAGATGTCAGGGAACCAAGGCTATCAAGAAGAATAGAAAGACCATACTCACACAGGAGTATGAACACTTTGATTCAAGGGCTGATGAATCATTGACTGATACTTATGACAAATTTGTAAAGCTACTGAATGATCTGTCATTAGTTGACAAAGAGTATGATTTGGAGGACTCTAATATGAAATTTCTCCTTTCTCTGCCTGAACAGTGGGATTTGAAAACCACTACCTTAAGAGATAACTATGAGCTAGGAGAGATGGAACTTGATGAAATTTATGGGATGCTCAAAACCCATGAATTAGAGATGGAGCAAAGGAGCAAGAGGAACAGCAAGAAGACATGAGCTGTTGCTCTAAAAGTGGGAGAAAAGCCCTTGAAGAAAGAAGAATCAAGGAAGAGAGCTAAGGGAAAAGCTCTAACCCTAAACTCTGAGCCATCAAACTCTGATGGTGACTCTAGTTCTGATGAATCATCTGAATCTTCTGATGAAGATGATAAGGAAAAGATGATGGAAATGGCTGTACTGATGGTGAAGACATTCAAGAAGATGGGCTTCACAGGGTTCAAGAAAGGGAAGAAGTTTTCTAGAAGCAGCTCAAAATATGGCAAAAAGGACTTTGCAAGAGCTGATGGTAAAGACAGGAAGCCTGGTAAAACTGATAAATCCAAGCTACCTTGCTACAACTGTGGAGAGAAAGGGCACTTTGCAACTGAGTGCAAGAAAGGAAAGCAGGAAAAGGCCCTCATCTCAAAAGGCAAGGACTGGGCAGATACATCAGACTCTGATGGTGAAGTCAACTATGCACTCATGGCTTCTATTGATAATCAGCCATCTGAAATTCAGGTACCTCAAACTTCTCTTGCTTTTGATACTGATAATATATCTGAACTTAGAGTCTATCTCAAAAGTTTGTTGATTAGTTATAAAGATCAGACAAAAGAGAATGAGAGGATAAAATCTGAGAGTTCCACTATTAAGAATATAAACATCTTTCTTGAAAATGAGCTAGTAATTCAAAATGCTGTTAAAAAGGAGAGAGATGATGTTGTGTATGTTAAAGAGGAACTACTTAAGAGATTTAAATACCTTGAATCTGAATTGGCTAAAGAGAGAAAAATTATTGAGACTTGGACTAAATCAGGTAAAAGTACTCAACAAGTTTTTCAGGATAGCCCTACTGGTTTAGGTTATGGTGAGAATGATGAGCTTAGATTTCAGGATAATGTTAAGGTTAAGTCTCATCCCCCACCTAAACCTAAATCAGAACCAATGAAATTTGTTCCTGAGTCCTCTAAGACAAACTCTGAGACAGTTAAAAAGGAGGAAAAGCAAGAAACTATTAAAGAGACTGTCAAAGAGGAGGTTAAAAAGAAGCCTGTTAAAGTGAGTTTTAAACAGGTTAATGTCGGACTTATGACAGACAAGCAACTCAAGCAAAAGCTGAAAGAGGTAAAGTCTGTTAATAAGGTGAAATTGTCTAGGAAAAATAGAAATGTTAAATTTGGTATTGATAAAAGCAATAAATATATGCCTATTCCTGATGCTCCTAGAAAAACATGCTTTAACTGTGGTAGTCCTAACCATCTTGCTATTTTTTGCAGGAAAAATAAGAATGTGAATTCTTTACCCTCCAAGTCAGGGGATAAGAAATATAATGTTAGGACTAGACCTGTGACTTATTGTAACCATTGTGGAAGCACATGGCACTCGATGTACACTTGCAAGAATTATCATAAATTTTATCACAATTATTATGAATTGAAGCCCAATTTGAAATGGGTCAAAGTTAATTCCGCTAGTGTAAAGTCTGATAAGTCAAATGTTAGCTTACACTCTGATAACAGAAATAATTCCGCTGCAAAAGCTAACAACCATAAAAAGGACAAAGGATCCAAGCAAGTCTGGATCCTTAAAACTAAACATTAGTTTGTTTATGATTGCAGGGCAACAGGGAAAGTATCCTAGTTTTGGACAGTGGATGTTCAGGACACATGACTGGAAATAAAGCCCTGCTATCAGACTATGAGGAAAAGGCTGGCCCAAATGTTTCTTATGGAGATGGCAACATAGGAAGAATTTTGGGATATGGCAGTATAAATTTGGGAAATGTCATCATCACTAATGTAGCTCATGTCCCAGGACTCAAGCATGATCTGTTATCTGTGAGTCAACTCTGTGACAGAGGTTATAAAGTAAGCTTTGATGAAGAATGTTGTGAAATCATAAGCAAAGCTACTGGGAAACTAGCTCTTCTTGGACACAGGCACAATAACATCTATGAAGCTAGAGTTTCTGTAAACTCTGAAGGAAAGGCTATCTGTTTGGCTTCAACAGTGTCCAGTGAAGAAAGTTGGAAATGGCATAAGAAGCTCTCCCATCTCAATTTGAACAACATTAATGAGTTGATCAGAAAAGATCTGGTGAGAGGTCTTCCA
The DNA here is from genome assembly GCA_028671895.1 of Oenanthe sinensis. Lineage (NCBI taxonomy): Eukaryota > Viridiplantae > Streptophyta > Magnoliopsida > Apiales > Apiaceae > Oenanthe > Oenanthe sinensis. Next base: position 30,190,155 of record CM053806.1, read on the forward strand.
AAATCTCTACTAAGTCTAGATGGCCTATGTGATTCATGTCAAAAGGCCAAGCAAATGAAGACATCATTCAAGAGCAAAACTGAATCAGCAATTGTGCATCCCTATCATTTACTTCATGTTGATCTATTTGGTCCAGTGAATATTGAATCTATTGGAAGAAAAAGATATGCTTTAGTCATTTTTGATGAATATACCAGATGCACATGGGTGTATTTTCTAGCGAAGAAGGATGAAACTCAACAAACTCTGATGGAGCATGTAAAGCTACTGGATAATGGATCTGAGCACAAAGTAAAGATAATCAGAAGTAGGGCTGCAAACGAATAGAGTCGAGCCGAGTTTTGCCCGAGCCGAGTCGAGTTTGACTTTTTTTTAAACGAACCGAACCGAGCCGAGTTTGACTTTTTTTTAAAATGAACCGAGTCGAGCCGAGTTTCCTAATAAACGAGTCGAACACGAGTTGTTCGCGAACAAATCGCAAAAAATAAAAAATTAATTTGGTTGAAAATTCTAGTATATCATTACTATATTGATCAGTACTCGTAACTAGTGTTTTGTCACGAATTGTTGTTTCTATTTTTCTAAAAATATTTCTCGACAATCCAACCATATGAATGTCAAGATATATATAATATAATGATATCCCCAAATTTTAAAAAAATAAAAAATTAATTTGGTTGGAGATCTTAGTATATCACTATTATATTGACTAGTACTCGTAACTAGTGCATTGTCATGAATTATTGTTTCTATTCTTTTAAAATATTTCTCGACAATCCAACCGTACGGATGTCAAGATATATCTAATATAATGATATTTCCAAATTTTAAAAAAATTGATTTGGTTGGAGATCTTAGTATATCACTACTATATTGATTAGAATTCGTAACTAGTGTTTTGTCACGAATTGTTCTTTCCATTTTTTTAAAAATATTTCTCGACGATCCAACCGTACAGATGTCAAGATATATTTAATTTAATGATATTCCCAAATTTAATATATTATATTTATTAATATATATATATATTATGTATAATAATACAAATGTAACATATTTAATTATGGTCAATTTATTAACAAATGTAAAATTCTTGATGTTGAATTCGAAATTTCATATTTGTGTTGTGACTATATATATATATATATATAACATACATAATTTTATAACATATGAAATTTAATATATATAACATATTAAATACATATGATTTAATATTTAATTAAATTATATATATTAAATTATATGACATATAATTTTGTGGTGTGACTATATATAACATATTAAATACATATGATTTAATATTTAATTAAATTATATATATTAAATTATATGAAATTTTGTGTTGTGACTATATATATTAAATTTAATTTTATAACATATAATTTTATTTGAATCATATGTATTTAATATTTAATATATTAAATATGATTCAAATAATCAAATGTAAATACATTATAATATATGTGTGTGTATATATATTTATACATATCATAATAAAAACATAATATAAAATTTGAATTTGTGTTAATTATTATATTTAGAGATTTTAAAAATAAAACATTCAAGAAGTAAGACACATCAGTACATCACAGATTCAAAATTTAGGAATTGGGAAGCAAATGCCTGAATATGATTCTTAGCATCTGTAAAACAAATAAAAACCACATGTATAGTATACACTTATTCTTTTTTTAACAATATATATATAACATGAATAACTTCATATAAACATTAATATATTAAATATGATATAAATATTTAAATTATTCATAATATTTTTTTATTTATAATATATATAAATTTTATCCGAGCCGAGCTCGAGCCGAACTCGAGCTGAACTCGAGCCGATCCCGAGCTAAACGAGCCGAGCTCGAGCCGAACAGGCATAAAGCTCGGCTCGGGTTCATTTACTAACCGAGCGGATTTTTATGTTCAAGATCAGGTTCTTTTAATAAACGAACAGAGTCGAGCTCACGTAAACGAGCCGAGCTCGAGTTTTGTTCACGAACAGCTCTGTTCATTTGCAGCCCTAATCAGAAGTGATAATGGAACTGAATTCAGGAATGCTACTATGGAAGAATTCTGCAAGGACAGAGGGATTAAGCAAGAGTTTGCTGCACCAGGTACACCACAACAAAATGGTGTAGTTGAAAGGAAAAATAGAACTCTTATTGAAGCTGCCAGAACCATGCTAGATGAAGCTAAATTACCAACCTATTTCTGGGCAGAAGCTGTTCAAACTGCTTGTTTTACTCAGAATTCTACTCTGATAAATAAGCATGGAAAAACACCATATGAGATGGTGAAAGGGAAACAGCCTAATCTAAAGTATTTTCATATCTTTGGCTGTAAGTGTTTTGTGTTGAAAACACACCCAGAACAGCTTACAAAATTTGAGTTAAAAGCCGATGAAGGAATCTTTGTGGGATATCCAATTTCTACAAAGGCATTCAAAGTTTACAATCTGAGAACAAGGGTGATCATGGAATCAATTCATGTGTCATTTGATGACAAGAAAATCACTGGACTTGAAGATGCTGATGATCATGATCAACTACACTTTGAAAATGAAGAACTATTCTCTGATCCGATAAACTCTGATGAAATTTCCACAGACTCTAATGGAGCATACTCTGTACCTCTGATAGTCTCTGATAAAGATCATGTTGAAGTGATAAACTCTGATCAGTCACATCCTGCAGAATCAAATAATGAGACTAATTCAGGGCAATCAAATAATAATGATTCCAACTCTGCTAACTCAAACTTTGAGGGCTCATATTCAGGGGGAGCCTCAGAAAATGCAGAGAGCATGGATCAAGGGGGAGAATCCAGAAATGCAAGGAATCAGTTGCCACATGCTATTAAATGGTCAAAGTCTCATCCAAGGGATCAAATAATTGGAGATCCAGAAGCTGGTATTCAAACCAGAAGTGCCACATCAAATGAATGTCTGTATCATGCATTTTTGTCACAGACAGAACCAAAGAAAATTGGTGAAGCTCTTCTAGATGCTGATTGGATTACAGCAATGCAAGAAGAGTTGAATGAATTTGAGAGAAATGAAGTTTGGACACTAGTACCAAGACCAAAGAACAGATCAATTATTGGTACAAAATGGGTGTTCAGAAACAAGACAGATAGTGAGGGAATAGTGACAAGGAACAAAGCTAGACTAGTGGCCAAAGGATACTCTCAACAGGAGGGTATTGACTATGATGCAACCTTTGCACCAGTTGCAAGGTTAGAGGCCATAAGGATGTTTCTAGCATATGCATCACACAAGAAATTCAAGGTCTTTCAGATGGATATAAAAAATGCCTTTCTAAATGGGAAACTAGATGAAGAAGTGTATGTTGAGCAACCACCAGGGTTTGTGGATCCCAAGTATCCTGATTATGTCTACAGGCTGGACAAGGCCCTTTATGGATTAAAACAGGCACCTAGAGCATGGTATGAAACACTAGCCAAATTTCTCTTGGAAAGTGGTTTCACCAGAGGTACTATTGATAAAACCTTGTTTTATTTTCAAAAAGGTAAGGACATGTTGTTAGTTCAAATATATGTTGATGACATAATTTTTGGATCTACTAATCCCAAACTCTGTGAAAGATTTGCTAAACTTATGCAGTCTAGATTTCGAATGAGCATGATGGGGGAGCTAAGTTATTTTTTGGGTCTGTAAGTGAAGCAACTTGAGGATGGAATTTTCATAAATCAAGCCAAGTACACCAGAAATTTGTTGAAGAAATTTGGGATGCTTGATAGCTCTTCAGCACCCACTCCCATGGCTACTGCAATAAAGTTAGATAAAAACAGCGGTGTTTCAGTAGATGCCACCATCTACAGAGGCATGATTGGTTCACTTCTGTATCTTACTGCAAGCAGACCTGACATCATGTTTGCAACCTGTTTGTGTGCTAGATTTCAAGCTGATCCAAGGAAACCACACTTAATTGCTGTAAAGAGAATCTTCAAATATCTTAAAGGAACCATTACCTTAGGGCTGTGGTATCCTAGAGAATCAGATTTTAAGTTAATTGGTTACTCTGATGCAGACTTTGCAGCTTGTAAAAATGACAGAAAAAGCACCAGTGGAAGCTGTCAATTTCTAGGTGACAGAATTGTTTCTTGGTTCAGTAAGAAATAAAAATCCACATCTACATCTACAGCAGAGGCAGAGTATATTGCTGCAGGCAGCTGTTGTGCACAGATTCTTTGGATGAGGAATCAGTTGCTGGATTATGGGTTAGATTATTCTAACATTCCTATCTTTTGTGATAATCAAAGTGCTATTGCCATGACAGGAAATCCAGTTCAACATTCCATGACAAAGCACATCAGCATCAGATATCATTTCATAAGGGAGCATGTAGAGGAAGGAGACATTGAGCTTATTTTTGTGCCTACAGACCAACAGCTAGCTGATATTTTCACTAAACCATTGAGTGAAAGCACTTTCACAAGAGTTTAACTACTATCAGTATAACAGGCAAACATATACTAAGTACTTATCAGAATACTAACAGAGTTTAATTACTATCAGTTTTCAAAAGATACTTATCAGAGAATGTGAAAAGTTGCCTGGAACTACTTTCTCCCCCTTTTTTGACATTAGCCATTAGGACAATGAATAAATAAGTCGTGTGAACACTCTAAGTTTCCATATTCAAGATGAATAAACCGCTACAAGTTAGCCGTTTGTAAACACCACTCATAATTCTGAAAGATCAATATTATTTTGAATAAAAATAATATCAAATCAATTTTTGTGTAAATCTGACACAAATAATAATTTAATCATCAGAGATTAAACTATCAGAAAATAACACATGACTGTCTGAGTTTGTCAATGACCCAATCTCAATACACATCACTTAGTACAGAGTATGCAAATGTGAAACGTGTGTGGTTAGCAGAGTTTACGATCAGTATTTAAAGAATCTCAGACTTTATAGATCTAAAGTAAAGTAGTAAATACTGTACACCTAAACTCTCATGGCTAATTTTCACTGATGATTACTAAACTCCGAACTATACACCTTGACACAATTTGTACAATACTGGTTTTTTTTTTGATAATAATATGTGAATTAGTCCCCAAAAATTTAAATAAGTTTTAGCCCATACTTTTTACCAGCATGTTCATGGATCGTCCTAAACCACATCATGATCTCAAAGGAAAACTGTTTCCAGTAATCAGTATTTGTGAATTTAGTCCCCAAAAACTTAAGTAAATTTTAGCCCATACTTTTAAGAAGTATGTTCATGGATCTTCCTAATCACAACTAAACAAAAATAATACAGCAATATTGAACTGGTCCCCAAAAATGTAATTGTATTTTAGCCCATATTTTTAAATATGTTCATGGATCGTTCGAGTCAATAAACTATCAGATGTTACAACTATCAGAGTTTATCAGATCATCAGCTTATATCTATGCCTTCGAGAGTAAATGTGAACAGTGAATACTAACTTAGATTTAGATCAATAACTTAAGAGATGCAAAAAAAACTAACAGTAATAGCATGCTCGTGTAAAGTATTCTGCACATTTCCAAATTCAGATCATATATACCAAAATAGGGTTCATGACTACTAACTGACAATCATGCGACTGGCAAAGATGTGGTGCATCAGAGTTTACACCAACAAAGTTTGACAGTCAGAGTTTATATGCAAAACTTGACCTTCAGAGTATAAGAGCAGAGTTTACAAAACAGTTCACATGTAGGTGGAATAGAGAGCATTATATGACATGTAATAGACAGAGTTTAATGAGCCTAACCACAAATCTTAGTCTGATCCAGAGATCATTCCAAGTTCATTTACCAGCCTTGTGAAAGTGCTTTCACTCAATGGTTTAGTGAAAATATCAGCTAGCTGTTGGTCTGTAGGCACAAAAATAAGCTCAATGTTTCCTACCTCTACATGCTCCCTTATGAAATGATATCTGATGCTGATGTGCTTTGTCATGGAATGTTGAACTGGATTTCCTGTCATGACAATAACACTTTGATTATCACAAAAGATAGGAATGTTAGAATAATCTAACCCATAATCCAGCAACTGATTCCTCATCCAAAGAATCTGTGCACAACAGCTGCCTGCAGCAATATACTCTGCCTCTGCTGTAGATGTAGATGTGGATTTTTGTTTCTTACTGAACCAAGAAACAATTCTGTCACCTAGAAATTGACAGCTTCCACTGGTGCTTTTCCTGTCATTTTTACAAGCTGCAAAGTCTGCATCAGAGTAACCAATTAACTTAAAATCTGATTCTCTAGGATACCACAGCCCTGAGGTAATGGTTCCTTTAAGATATTTGAAGATTCTCTTTACAGCAATTAAGTGTGGTTCCCTTGGATCAGCTTGAAATCTAGCACACAAACAGGTTGCAAACATGATGTCAGGTCTGCTTGCAGTAAGATACAGAAGTGAACCAATCATGCCTCTGTAGATGGTGGCATCTACTGAAACACCGCTGTTTTTATCTAACTTTGTTGCAGTAGCCATGGGAGTGGGTGCAGAAGAGCTATCAAGCATCCCAAATTTCTTCAACAAATTTCTGGTGTACTTGGCTTGATTTATGAAAAGTCCATCCTCAAGTTGCTTCACCTGCAGACCCAAAAAATAACTTAGCTCCCCCATCATGCTCATTTGAAATCTAGACTGCATAAGTTTAGCAAATCTTTCACAGAGTTTGGGATTAGTGGATCCAAAAATTATGTCATCAACATATATTTGAACTAACAACAGGTCCTTACCTTTTTGAAAATAAAACAAGGTTTTATCAATAGTACCTCTGGTGAAACCACTTTCCAAGAGAAATTTGGCTAGTGTTTCATACCATGCTCTAGGTGCATGTTTTAATCCATAAAGGGCCTTGTCCAGCCTGTAAACATAATCAGGATACTTGGGATCCACAAACCCTGGTGGTTGCTCAACATACACTTCTTCATCTAGTTTCCCATTTAGAAAGGCACTTTTTACATCCATCTGAAAGACCTTGAATTTCTTGTGTGATGCATATGCTAGAAACATCCTTATGGCCTCTAACCTTGCAACTGGTGCAAAGGTTGCATCATAGTCAATACCCTCCTGTTGAGAGTATCCTTTGGCCACTAGTCTAGCTTTGTTCCTTGTCACTATTCCCTCACTATCTGTCTTGTTTCTGAACACCCATTTTGTACCAATAATTGATCTGTTCTTTGGTCTTGGTACTAGTGTCCCATCTTCATTTCTCTCAAATTCATTCAACTCTTCTTGCATTGCTGTAATCCAATCAGCATCTAGAAGAGCTTCACCAATTTTCTTTGGTTCTGTCTGTGACAAAAATGCATGATACAGACATTCATTTGATGTGGCACTTCTGGTTTGAATACCAGCTTCTGGATCTCCAATTATTTGATCCCTTGGATGAGACTTTGACCATTTAATAGCATGTGGCAACTGATTCCTTGAATTTCTGGATTCTCCCCTTGATCCATGCTCTCTGCATTTTCTGAGGCTCCCCCTGAATATGAGCCCTCAAAGTTTGAGTTAGCAGAGTTGGAATCATTATTATTTGATTGCCCTGAATTAGTCTCATTATTTGATTCTGCAGGATGTGACTGATCAGAGTTTATCACTTCAACATGATCTTTATCAGAGACTATCAGAGGTACAGAGTATGCTCCATTAGAGTCTGTGGAAATTTCATCAGAGTTTATCGGATCAGAGAATAGTTCTTCATTTTCAAAGTGTAGTTGATCATGATCATCAGCATCTTCAAGTCCAGTGATTTTCTTGTCATCAAATGACACATGAATTGATTCCATGATCACCCTTGTTCTCAGATTGTAAACTTTGAATGCCTTTGTAGAAATTGGATATCCCACAAAGATTCCTTCATCGGCTTTTAACTCAAATTTTGTAAGCTGTTCTGGGTGTGTTTTCAACACAAAACACTTACAGCCAAAGATATGAAAATACTTTAGATTAGGCTGTTTCCCTTTCACCATCTCATATGGTGTTTTTCCATGTTTATTTATCAGAGTAGAATTCTGAGTAAAACAAGCAGTTTGAACAGCTTCTGCCCAGAAATAGGTTGGTAATTTAGCTTCATCTAGCATGGTTCTGGCAGCTTCAATAAGAGTTCTATTTTTCCTTTCAACTACACCATTTTGTTGTGGTGTACCTGGTGCAGCAAACTCTTGCTTAATCCCTCTGTCCTTGCAGAATTCTTCCATAGTAGCATTCCTGAATTCAGTTCCATTATCACTTCTGATTATCTTTACTTTGTGCTCAGATCCATTATCCAGTAGCTTTACATGCTCCATCAGAGTTTGTTGAGTTTCATCCTTCTTCGCTAGAAAATACACCAATGTGTATCTGGTATATTCATCAACAATGACTAAAGCATATCTTTTTCTTCCAATAGATTCAACATTCACTGGACCAAATAGATCAACATGAAGTAAATGATAGGGATGCACAATTGCTGATTCAGTTTTGCTCTTGAATGATGTCTTTCTTTGCTTGGCCTTTTGACATGAATCACATAGGCCATCTAGACTGAGTAGAGATTTTGGAAGACCTCTCACCAGATCTTTTCTGATCAACTAATTAATGTTGTTCAAATTGAGATGGGAGAGCTTCTTATGCCATTTCCAACTTTCTTCACTGGACACTGTTGAAGCCAAACAGATAGCCTTTCCTTCAGAGTTTACAGAAACTCTAGCTTCATAGATGTTATTGTGCCTGTGTCCAAGAAGAGCTAGTTTCCCAGTAGCTTTGCTTATGATTTCACAACATTCTTCATCAAAGCTTACTTTATAACCTCTGTCACAGAGTTGACTCACAGATAACAGATCATGCTTGAGTCATGGGACATGAGCTACATTAGTGATGATGACATTTCCCAAATTTATACTGCCATATCCCAAAATTCTTCCTATGTTGCCATCTCTATAAGAAACATTTGGGCCAGTCTTTTCCTCATAGTCTGATAGCAGGGCTTTATTTCCAGTCATGTGTCCTGAACATCCACTGTCCAAAACTAGGATACTTTCCCTGTTGCCCTGCAATCACAAACAAACTAATGTTTAGTTTTAAGGATCCAGACTTGCTTGGATCCTTTGTCCTTTTTATGGTTGTTAGCTTTTGCAGCGGAATTATTTCTGTTATCAGAGTGTAAGCTAACATTTGACTTATCAGACTTTACACTAGCGGAATTAACTTTGACCCATTTCAAATTGGGCTTCAATTCATAATAATTGTGATAAAATTTATGATAATTCTTGCAAGTATACATCGAGTGCCATGTGCTTCCAAAATGGTTACAATAAGTCATAAGTATAGTCCTAACATTATATTTCTTATCCCCTGACTTGGAGGGTAAAGAATTCACATTCTTATTTTTCCTGCAAAAAATAGCAAGATGGTTAGGACTACCACAGTTAAAGCATGTTTTTCTAGGAACATCAGGAATAGGCATATAATTATTGCTTTTATCAATACCAACTTTACCATTTCTATTTTTCCTAGACAATTTCACCTTATTAACAGACTTTACCTCTTTCAGCTTTTGCTTGAGTTGCTTGTCTGTCATAAGTCCAACATTAACCTGTTTAAAACTCACTTTAACAGGCTTCTTTTTAACCTCCTCTTTGACAGTCTCTTTAATAGTTTCTTGCTTTTCTTCCTTTTTAACTGTCTCAGAGTTTGTCTTAGAGGACTCAGGAACAAATTTCATTGGTTCTGATTTAGGTTTAGGTGGGGGATGAGACTTAACCTTAACATTATCCTGAAATCTAAGCTCATCATTCTCACCACAACCTAAACCAGTAGGGCTATCCTGAAAAACTTGTTGAGTACTTTTACCTGATTTAGTCCAAGTCTCAATAATTTTTCTCTCTTTAGCCAATTCAGATTCAAGGTATTTAAATCTCTTAAGTAGTTCCTCTTTAACATACACAGCATCATCTCTCTCCTTTTTAACAGCATTTTGAATTACTAGCTCATTTTCAAGAAAGATGTTTATATTCTTAATAGTGGAACTCTCAGATTTTATCCTCTCATTCTCTTTTGTCTGATCTTTATAACTAATCAACAAACTTTTGAGATAGACTCTAAGTTCAGATATATTATCAGTATCAAAAGCAAGAGAAGTTTGAGGTACCTAAATTTCAGATGGCTGATTATCAATAGAAGCCATGAGTGCATAGTTGACTTCACCATCAGAGTCTGATGTATCTGCCCAGTCCTTGCCTTTTGAGATGAGGGCCTTTTCCTGCTTTCCTTTCTTGCACTCAGTTGCAAAGTGCCCTTTCTCTCCACAGTTGTAGCAAGGTAGCTTGGATTTATCAGTTTTACCAGGCTTCCTGTCTTTACCATTAGCTCTTGCAAAGTCCTTTTTGCCATATTTTGAGCTGCTTCTAGAAAACTTCTTCCCTTTCTTGAACCCTGTGAAGCCCATCTTCTTGAATATCTTCACCATCAGGACAGCCATTTCCATCATCTTTTCCTTATCATCTTCATCAGAAGATTCAGATGATTCATCAGAACTAGAGTCACCATCAGAGTTTGATGACTCAGAGTTTAGGGTTAGAGCTTTTCCCTTAGCTCTCTTCCTTGATTCTTCTTTCTTCAAGGGCTTTTCTCCCACTTTTAGAGCAACAGGTCTTGTCTTCTTGCTGTTCCTCTTGCTTCTTTGCTCCATCTCTAATTTATGGGTTTTGAGCATCCCATAAATTTCATCAAGTTCCATCTCTCCTAGCTCATAGTTATCTCTTAAGGTAGTGGTTTTCAAATCCCACTGTTCGGGCAGAGAAAGGAGAAATTTCAAATTAGAGTCCTCCAAATCATACTCTTTGTCAACTAATGACAGATCATTCAATAGCTTTACAAATCTGTCATAAGTATCAGTCAATGATTCATCAGCCCTTGAATCAAAGTGTTCATACTCCTGTGTGAGTATGGTCTTTCTATTCTTCTTGATAGCCTTGGTTCCCTGACATCTAGTCTCCAAAGCATCCCAAATTTCCTTTGCACTTTTACATGTAATTACTCTGTTAGACATAACATTATCCAAAGCACTGTGGAGAAGATGTCTAACCTTTGCATCTTTTGCAATTGATGCAATATCCTCAGCAGTCATGTCCTTCTTTTCCTTGGGAATAAGCCTTGGTTCTTCACCATTAATAGGCACAGACAGCTTTGTGGGATTGTGAGGACCATCTTCAATTCTTTTAAGATATTCTGGATCTATAGCTTCCAGAAACATGGTCATCTTCACTTTCCAGATAGGATATTCTGATGCCTTGAGTATAGGAACCCTAATAGACTCATACCTGCTCATCTGGTTTAATTTGTTCCCGTTTTGGTTTGTCTCAGACATTGTTTTATTCGTGAATAGATCGAAAACTGTATAGATTAAACAGCGTAGGCTCTGATACCAATTGTTAGGTCGTTTATACACGAACAATGAACTGTTATACGTAAATAAAGAAGTACTTTGTATTAATTTGAATCAACGTTTACAAGTTCTCTATCAAAGATGAACGAATACCTTTGACAGCTGCTAGGTTACACCTTCGAATGTAGCAAGCGATTACCCTTCTAGGGTAAACCTATCTGTGTTTATATAGTACACAGTTTCAATCAATCTATATCAATATGCTATAAATCAGCTATTATACATATCAAATATAGATTGCTTCTTTATCTCTTTCCTTGTTTAGCTCCGCATCTTCGCTTCAGTATATATATCTTTAATATATTTGTCTTGATCTTCGAAGACTTTCCATTCTTGTGATCATCATCTTCCCAATATAACTTCAACTGTATAGATTATGATCACCTTGTAAATTCTGGCTTCACTAACTCTGAAGATAAACTCAAATACCAAAACGTTCCTGATAGCAACTTTCTTGACAGTAACTTCTTTGACAGTAAGTTGTCTGACAGTAAACTTTGAAAAGAATCCATAAAAAATTGAGACTTCATTCTTGACTCGTTCGAACTTGGCAACAACTTGTAGCCTCATTCGTGACTCGTTTGGACATGGAAACAACTTGGAAACTCTTGTAAGATATTTCTTGGCTCATTTGATCATGAAAACAATCAATAACAATTTGAGACATCATTCTTGAATCGTTCAAACTTGGAAATAACTTGTAGATTCATTCGTGACTCGTTTGAACATGGTAAAACTTGGAAACTCTTGTAAGATCATTCTTGGCTCATTTAAACAAGAAAACAATCCATAACAATTTGAGACTTCATTCTTGATTCGTTAGATCTTGGAAATAACTTGTAGCTTCATTCTTGACTCGTTTGAACTTGGAAACAACTTGTAAAGTAGGATCATTCTTGGCTCATTTGAACATGAAAACAACTTGGAAACTCTTGTAGGATTAGTCTTGGCTCATTTGAACATGAAAAGAATCCATAACAAATTGAGACATCATTCTTGACTCGTTCGAACTTGGAAATAACTTGTAGCTTGATTCTTGACTCGTTTGAACATGGAAACAACTTGGAAACTCTAGTAATAGCTCATTTGAACATGAAAACAATCAATAACAAGTTGAGACTTCATTCTTGAATCGTTTGAACTTGGAAACAACTTGTAGCTTCATTCTTGACTCGTTTGAACATGGAAACAAGTTGCAAACTCTTGTAGGATTAGTCTTGGCTCATTTGAACAAGAAAACAATCCATAACAATTTGAGACTTCATTCTTGATTCGTTTGAACTTGGAAACAATTTATAGCTTCATTCCTGACTCGTTTGAACATGGAAACAACTTGTAGGATCATTCTTGGCTCATTTGAAACTAAAAACAATTCATAACTACTTATGACTTCATTCTTGACTCCTTGGAACTTGAAAATAATTTGTAGCTTCATTCTTAACTCGTTTGATCGGGGAAATAACTTGGAAACTCTTTTAGGATCATTTTTGGCTCATTTGAAGATGAAAACAATCCATAACAATTTGAGAGTTCATTCTTGAATTGTTCGAACTTGGAAATAACTTGTAGCTTCATTCGTGACTCGTTTGACCATGGAAATAATTTGAAAACTCTTGTAAGATCATTCTTTTCTCATTTGAACATGAAAACAATCCATAACAATTTGAGACTTCATTCCTGACTCGTTTGAACATGGAAACAACTTGTGGGATCATTCTTGGATCATTTGAACCTGAAAACAATTCGTAACAACTTATGACTTCATTCTTGACTCGTTCGAACTTGAAAATAACTTGTAGCTTAATTCTTGACTCGTTTGAACATGGAAATAACTTAGGAACTCTTGTAGGATTATTCTTAAATAATTTGAACATGAAAACAATCCATAACAATTTGAGACATCATTCTTGACTCCTTTGAACTTGGAACCAACTTGTAGCTTTATTCGTGACTCGTTTAAACATGAAACAACTTGTAACTTCATTCTTGACTCGTTTGAACATGGAAACAACTTGAAAATTCTTGTAGGATGAGTTTTGGCTCATTTGAATATGAAAATAATGCATAACAATTTGTGACTTCATTCTTGACTCGTTCGAACTTGAAAACAACTTGTAACTTCATTCTTCACTCGTTTGAACAAGGAAATAACTTGGAAACTCTTGTAGGATCATTTTTGGCTCATTTGAACTTGAAAATAATCCATAACAATTTGAGACTTCATTCTTGATTCGTCAGATCTTGGAAATAACTTGTAGCTTCATTCTTGACTCGTTTGAACTTGGAAACCATTGTAAAGTATTGTAGGATCATTCTTGGCTCATTTGAACATGAAAAGAATCCATAACAATTTGAGACTTCATTCTTGACTCGTTTGAAATTGGAAACAACTTGTAGCTTCATTCCTGGCTCGTTTGAACATGGAAACAACTTGTAGGATCATTCTTGGCTCATTTGATTCTGAAAACAATTCGTAACAACTTATGACTTCATTCTTGACTCGTTCGAACTTGAAAACAACTTGTAACTTCATTCTTCACTCGTTTGAACATGAAAACAACTTGTAGGATCATTTTTGACTCATTTGAACAAGAAAACAATCCATAACAATTTGAGACTTCATTCTTGACTCGTTTGAACTTGGTAACAATTTGTAGCTTCATTCTTGACTCGTTTGAACATGGAAACAACTTGCAAACTCTTGTAGGATTAGTCTTGGCTCATTTGAATATGAAAATAATGCATACCAATTTGAGACTTCATTCTTGACTCGTTTGAACTTGGAAACAACTTATAACTACATTGTTGACTCGTTTGAACATGAAAATAACATGGGAACTCTAGTAGGATCATTCTTGGCTAATTAGAACAAGAAAACAATCTATAACAATTTGAGACTTCATTCTTGATTCGTTAAGTCTTGGAAATGACTTTTATCTTCATTCTTGACTCGTTTGAACTTGGAAACAACTTGTAAATTCTTGTAGGATCATTCTTGGCTCATTTGAACATGAAAAGAATCCAAAACAATTTGAGACTTCATTCTTGACTCGTTTGTACTTGGAAACAACTTGTAGCTTCATTCCAGACTCGTTTGAACATGGAAAAAACTTGTAGGATCATTCTTGGCTCATTTGAACCTGAAAACAATTCGTAACAACTTATGACTTCATTCTTGACTCGTTCGAACTTGAAAACAACTTATAACTTCATTCTTCACTCGTTTGAACATGAAAATAACCTGGAAACTCTTGTAGGATCATTTTTGGCCCATTTGAACATGAAAACAATACATAACAATTTGAGACTTCATTCTTGACTCGTTTAAACTTGGTAACAACATGTAGCTTCATTTGTGACTCGTTTAAACATGAAACAACTTGTAGTTTCATTCTTGACTCGTTCAAACATGGAAACAACTTGGACACTCTTGTAGGATTAGTCTTGGCTCATTTGAACATGAAAATAGTGCATAACAATTTGAGACTTCATTCTTGACTCGTTTGAACATGGAAACAACTTGTAGTTTCATTCTTGACTCCTTTGAACATGAAAATAATATGGAAACTCTTGTAGAATCATTCTTGGCTAATTTGAACATGAAAACAATCCATAACAATTTGAGACTTCATTCTTGACTCGTTCGAACATGGAAACAAGTTGTAGCTTCATTCTTGACTCGTTTGAACATGAAAATAACATGCAAACTCTTGTAGGATCATTCTTGGCTAATTTGAACATGAAAAGAATCCATAACAAATTGAGACTTCATTCTTGACTCGTTCGAACTTGGCAAAAACTTGTAGCCTCATTCGTGACTCGTTTGGACATGGAAACAACTTGGAAACTCTTGTAAGATATTTTTTGGCTCATTTGATCATGAAAACAATCAATAACAATTTGAGACATCATTCTTGAATCGTTCAAACTTGGAAATAACTTGTAGCTTCATTCGTGACTCGTTTGAATATGGTAAAACTTGGAAACTCTTGTAGCCTCATTCGTGACTCGTTTGGACATGGAAACAATATGGAAACTCTTGTAAGATATTTCTAGGCTCATTTAAACATGAAAACTCTTGTAGAATCATTCTAGGCTAATTTTAACATGAAAACAATCCATAACAATTTGAGACTTCATTCTTGACTCGTTTGAACATGGAAACAAGTTATAGCTTCATTCGTGACTCGTTTAACATGGTAAAACTTGGGAACTCTTGTAAGATCTTTCTTGGCTCATTTAAACATGAAAACAATCCATAACAATTTGAGGCTTCATTCTTGATTCGTTAGATCTTGGAAATAACTTGTAGCTTAATTCTTGACTCGTTTGATCATGGAAACAACTTGTAAAATCTTGTAGGATCATTCTTGGCTCATTTGACCATGAAAGAATCCATAACAATTTGAGACTTCATTCTTGACTCGTTTGAAATTGGAAACAACTTGTAGCTTCATTCCTGACTCGTTTGAACATGGAAACAACTTGTAGGATCATTCTTGGCTCATTTGATTCTGAAAACAATTCGTAACAACTTATGACTTCATTCTTGACTCGTTCGAACTTGAAAACAACTTGTAACTTCATTCTTCACTCGTTTGAACTTGAAAACAACTTGTAGGATCATTTTTGACTTATTTGAACAAGAAAACAATCCATAACAATTTGAGACTTCATTCTTGACTCGTTTGAACTTGGTAACAACTTGTAGCTTCATTCTTGACTCGTTTGAACATGGAAACAACTTGCAAACTCTTGTAGGATTAGTCTTGGCTCATTTGAATATGAAAATAATGCATAACAATTTGAGACTTCATTCTTGACTCATTTGAACTTGGAAACAACTTGTAACTACATTGTTGACTCGTTTGAACATGAAAATAACATGGAAACTCTAGTAGGATCATTCTTGGCTAATTTGAAGAAAACAATCTATAACAATTTGAGACTTCATTCTTGATTCGTTAAGTCTTGGAAATAACTTTTATCTTCATTCTTGACTCGTTTGAACTTGAAAACAACTTGTAAAGTCTTGTAGGATCATTCTTGGCTCATTTGAACATGAAAAGAATCCAAAAAAATTTGAGACTTCATTCTTGACTCGTTTGTACTTGGAAACAACTTGTAGTTTCATTCCAGACTTATTTGAACATGGAACAAACTTGTAGGATCATTCTTGGCTCATTTGATCCTGAAAACAAATCGTACCAACTTCTGACTTCATTCTTGACTCGTTCAAACTTGAAAACAACTTGTAACTTCATTCTTCACTCGTTTGAACATGGAAATAACTTGGAAACTCTTGTAGGATCATTTTTGGCTCATTTGAACATGAAAACAATCCATAACAATTTGAGACTTCATTCTTGACTCGTTTGAACTTGGTAAGAACTTGTAGCTTCATTCGTGACTCGTTTAAACATGAAACAACTTGTAGCTTCATTCTTGACTCGTTTGAACATGGAAACACTTGGAAACTCTTGTAGGATTAGTCTTGGCTCATTTGAACATGAAAATAATGCATAACAATTTGAGACTTCATTCTTGACTCCTTTGAACTTGGAATCAACTTGTATCTTCATTCTTGACTCGTTTGAACATGAAAATAACATGGAAACTCTTGTAGAATCATTCTTGGCTAATTTGAACATGAAAACAATTTATAACAATTTCAGACTTCATTCTTCACTCGTTCGAACATGGAAACAAGTTGTAGTTTCATTTTTGACTCGTTTGAATATGAAAATAACATGGAAACTCTTGTAGGATCATTCTTGGCTAATTTGAACCTGAAAAGAATCCATAGCAAATTGAGACTTCATTCTTGATTCGTTAGATCTTAAAAACAACTTGTAGCTTCATTCTTGACTCGTTTGAACTTGGAAACAACTTGTAAAGTCTTGTATGATCATTCTTCGCGCATTTGAACATGAAAGAATCAATAACAGTTTGAGATTTCATTCTTGAATCGTTTGAACTTGGAAACAACATGTAGCTTCATTCTTGACTCGTTTGAACATGGAAACAACTTGGAAACTCTTGTTGAATTAGTGTTGGCTCATTTGAACATGAAAATAATGCAAAAAATTTAAGACTTCATTCTTGACTCGTTTGAACTTGGAACAACTTGTAGCCTCATTCGTGACTCGTTTGAACATGGAAACAACTTAGAAACTCTTGTAAGATATTTCTTGGCTCATTTGAACATGAAATTAATTTATAACAATTTAAGACTTCATTCTTGACTCGTTTGAACTTGGAAACAACTTGTAGCTTCATTCTTGACTCGTTTGAACATGAAAATAACATGGAAACTCTTGTAGGATCATTCCTGGCTAATTTGAACAAGAAATGAATCCATAACAATTTGAGACTTCATTCTTGATTCGTTAGATCTTAGAAATAACTTGTAGCTTCATGCCTGACTCGTTTGAACTTGGAAACAACTTGAAAAGTCTTGTTGGACCATTCTTGGCTCATATGAACATTAAAGAATCCATAACAAATTGAGACTTCATTCTTGATTCATTAGATCTTGGAAACAACTTGTAGCTTCATTTTTGACTCGTTTGAACTAGGAAACAACTTGGAAACTATAGTAATATATTTCTTGGTACATTTGAACATGAAAACAATCAATAACAATTTGAGACTTTATTCTTGAATCGTTTGAACTTGGAAACAACTTGTAGCTTCATTATTGACTCGTTTGAAACATGGAAACAACTTGCAAACTCCTGTAGGATTAGTCTTGGCTCATTTGAACATGAAAATAATGCATAACAATTTGAGACTTCATTCTTGACTCGTTTGAACTTGGAAACAACTTGTAGGTTTATTCTTGACTCGTTTGAACATCAAAATAACATGGAAACACTTGTAGGATCATTCTTGGCTAATTTGAACAAGAAAACAATCCATAACAATTTGAGACTTCATTCTTGATTCGTTAGATCTTAGAAACAACTTGTAGCTTCATTCTTGACTCGTTTGAACTTGGAAACAACTTGTAAAGTCTTGTAGGATCATTCTTGGCTCATTTGAACATTAAAGAATCCATAACAAATTGAGACTTCATTCTTGATTCATTCGAACTTGGAAACAACTTGTAGCTTGATTCCTGACTCGTTTGAACATGAAAACAACTTAGAAACTCTAGTAATATATTTCTTGGCTCATTTGAACATGAAAACAATCAATAACAATTTGAGACTTCAATCTTGAAACGTTTGAACATGGAAACAACTTGTAGCTTCATTCTTGACTCGTTTGAATATGGAAACAACTTGGAAACTCTTGTAGAATTACTGTTGGCTCATTTGAACATGAAAATAATGCATAAAATTTGAGACTTCATTCTTGACTCGTTTAAACTTGGGAACAACTTGTAGCTTCATTCTTGACTCGTTTCAAACATGGAAATAACTTGCAAACTCTTGTAGGATTAGTCTTGAGTCATTTGAAAATGAAAATAATGCATAACAATTTTAGACTTCATTCTTGACTCGTTTGAACTTGGAACCAACTTGTATATTCATTCTTGAGTCGTTTGAATATGAAAATAACATGGAAACTCTTGTACGATCATTCTTGGCTAATTTGAACAATAAAACAATCTATAATAATTAGAGACTCCATTCTTGATTCGTTAGATCTTAGAAACAACTTGTAGATTCATTCTTGACTCGTTTGAACTTGGAAACAAATTGTAATGTCTTGTAGGATCATTCTTGGCGCATTTGAACATGAAAGGATCCATAATAAATTGAGACTTCATTCTTGACTCGTTCGAACTTGGAAACAACTTGTAGCTTGATTCCTGACTCGTTTGAACATGAAACCAACTTAGAAACCCTAGTAATATATTTCTTGGCTCATTTGAACATGAAAACAATCAATAACAATTTGAGATTTCATTCTTGAATCGTTTGAACTTGGAAACAACTTGTAGCTTCATTCCTGACTCGTTTGAACATGGAAACTCTTGTTGAATTAGTGTTGGCTCATTTGAACATGAAAATAATGCATAACAATTTGAGACTTCGTTCTTGACTCGTTTGAACTTGAAACAACTTGTAGCTTCAATCGTGACTCGTTTAACATGGTAAAACTTGGGAACTCTTGTAAGATCTTTCTTGGCTCATTTAAACATGAAAACAATCCATAACAATTTGAGACTTCGTTCTTGACTCGTTTGAACTTGAAACAACTTGTAGCTTCATTCGTGACTCGTTTGAACATGAAAACAACTTAGAAACTCTTGTAAGATATTTCTTGGCTCATTTGAACATGAAAACAATCAATAACAATTTGAGATTTCATTCATGAATCGTTCAAACTTGGAAACAACTTGTAGCTTCATTCTTGAATTGTTTGAACTTGGGAACAACTTGTAGCTTCATTCTTGACTCGTTTGAAACTTGGAAACAACTTGCAAACTCTTGTAGGATTAGTCTTGGCTCATTTGAACATGAAAATAATGCATAACAATTTGAGACTACATTCTTGACTCGTTTAAACTTGGAAACAACTTATAGGTTTATTCTTGACTCGCTTGAACATCAAAATAACATGGAAACTCTTGTAGGATCATTCTTGGCTAATTTGAACAAGAAAACAATCCATAACAATTTGAGACTTCATTCTTGACTCGTTTGAACATGAAACAACTTGTAGCTTCATTCGTGACTCGTTTGAACATGGAAACAACTTAGAAACTCTTGTAAGATATTTCTTGGCTCATTTGAACATGAAAACAATCAATAACAATTTGAGACTTCATTCTTGAATCGTTCAAACTTGGAAACAACTTGTTGCTTCATTCTTGAATTGTTTGAACTTGGGAACAACTTGTAGCTTCATTCTTGACTCGTTTGAAACATGGAAACAACTTGCAAACTCTTGTAGGATTAGTCTTGGCTCATTTGAACATGAAAATAATGCATAACAATTTGAGACTTCATTCTTGACTCGTTTGAACTTGGAAACAACTTGTAGGTTTATTCTTGACTCGTTTGAACATCAAAATAACATGGAAACTCTTGTAGGATCATTCTGGGCTAATTTGAACAATAAAACAATCCATAACAACTTGAGACTACATTCTTGATTCGTTAGATCTTAGAAACAACTTGTAGCTTCATTCTTGACTCGTTTGAACTTGGAAACAACTTGTAAAGTCTTGTACGATCATTCTTGGCTTATTTGAACATTAAAGAATCCATAAAAAATTGAGACTTCATTTTTGATTCGTTCGAACTTGGAAACAACTTGTAGCTTGATTCCAGACTCGTTTGAACATGAAAACAACTTAGAAACTCTAGTAATATATTTCTTGGCTCATTTGAACATGAAAACAATCAATAACAATTTGAGACTTCAATCTTGAATCGTTTGAATTTGGAAACATCTTGTAGCTTCATTCCTGACTCGTTTGAACAGGGAAACAACTTGGAAACTCTTGTTGAATTAGTGTTGGCTCATTTGAACATGAAAATAATGCATAAAATTTGAGACTTCATTCTTGACTCGTTTAAACTTGAAACAACTTGTAACTTCATTCGTGACTTGTTTTAAAATGGAAACAACTTAGAAACTCTTGTAAGATATTTCTTGGCTCATTTGAACATGAAAACAATCAATAACAATTTGAGACTTCATTCTTGAATCGTTCAAACTTGGAAACAACTTGTAGCTTCATTCAGGACTCGTTTGAACAAGGAAACAACATGGAAAATCTTGTAAGATCATTCTTGGCTCATTTAAACATGAAAACAATCCAAAACAATTTGAGACTTCATTATTGAATTGTTCGAACTTGGAAACAACTTGTAGCTTCATTCCTGACTCGTTTGAACATGGAAACAATTTGTAGCATCATTCTTGGCTTATTTGAACATGAAAATAATGCATAACAATTTGAGACTTCATTCTTCAATCGTTTGAACATGGAAACAACTAGTAGCTTCATTCTTGACTCGTTTGAACATGGAAACAACTTGCAAACTCTTGTAGGATTAGTCTTGGGTCATTTGAACATGAAAATAATGTATAACAATTTGAGACTTCATTCTTGACTCGTTTGAACTTGGAATCAACTTGTATCTTCATTCTTGACTCGTTTGAACATGAAAATAACATGGAAACTCTTGTAGGATCATTCTTGGCTAATTTGAACAAGAAAACAATCCATAGCAATTTGAGACTTCATTCTTGATTCGTTAGATCTTAAAAACAACTTGTAGCTTCATTCCTGACTCGTTTGAACTTGGAAACAACTTGTAAAGTCTTGTATGATCATTCTTGGCGCATTTGAACATGAAAGAATCCATAACAAATTGAGACTTCATTCTTGACTCGTTCGAACTTGGAAACAACTTGTAGCTTGATACCTGACTCGTTTGAACATGAAAACAACTTAGAAACTCTAGTAATATATTTCTTGGCTCATTTGAACATGAAACCAATCAATAACAGTTTGAGATTTCATTCTTGAATCGTTTGAACTTGGAAACAACATGTAGCTTCATTCTTGACTCATTTGAACATGGAAACAACTTGGAAACTCTTGTTGAATTAGGGTTGGCTCATTTGAACATGAAAATAATGCAAAAAATTTGAGACTTCATTCTTGACTCATTTGAACTTGGAACAACTTGTAGCCTCATTCGTGACTCGTTTGAACATGGAAACAACTTAGAAACTCTTGTAAGATATTTCTTGGCTCATTCGAACATGAAAACAATCAATAACAATTTGAGACTTCATTCTTGAATCGTTCAAACTTGGAAACAACTTGTAGCTTCATTCATGACTCGTTTGAAACATGGAAACAACTTGCAAACTCTTGTAGGATTAGTCTTGGGTCATTTGAACATGAAAATAATGCATAACAATTTTAGACTTCATTCTTGACTCGTTTGAACTTGGAATCAACTTGTATCTTCATTCTTGACTTGTTTGAACATGAAAATGACATGGAAACTCTTGTAGGATCATTCTTGGCTAATTTGAACAAGAAAACAATGCATAACAATTTGAGACTTCATTCTTGATTCGTTAGATCTTAGAAACAACTTGTAGCTTCATTCTTGACTCGTTTGAACTTGGAAACAACTTGTAAAGTCTTGTAGGATAATTCTTGGCTCATTTGAACATTAAAGAATCCATAACAAATTGAAACTTCATTCTTGATTCGTTCGAACTTGGAAACAACTTGTAGCTTGATTCCTGACTCGTTTGAACATGAAAACAACTTAGAAACTCTAGTAATATATTTCTTGGCTCATTTGAACATGAAAACAATCAATAACAATTTAAGACTTCAATCTTGAATCGTTTGAACTTGGAAATAACTTGTAGCTTCATTCTTGACTAGTTTGAACATGGAAACAACTTGGAAACTCTTGTAGAATTAGTGTTGCCTCATTTGAACATGAAAATAATGCATAAAATTTGAGACTTCATTCTTGACTCGTTTGAAATTTGGAACAACTTGTAGCTTCATTCTTGACTTGTTTGAAACATGAAAACAACTTGCAAACTCTTGTAGGATTAGTCTTGGGTCATTTGAACATGAAAATAATGCATAACAATTTTAGACTTCATTCTTGACTCGTTTGAACTTGGAATCAACTTGTATCTTCATTCTTGACTCGTTTGAACATGAAAATAATATGGAAACTCTTGTAGGATCCTTCTTGGCTAATTTGAACAAGAAAACAATCCATAACAATTTGAGACTTCATTCTTGATTCGTCAGATCTTAGAAACAACTTGTAGCTTCATTCTTGACTCGTTTGAACTTGGAAACAACTTTTAAAGTCTTGTAGGATCATTCTTGGCGCATTTGATCATGAAAGAATCCATAACAAATTGAGACTTCATTTTGACTCGTTCGAACTTGGAAACAACTTGTAGCTTGATACCTGACTCGTTTGAACATGAAAACAACTTAGAAACTCTAGTAATATATTTCTTGGCTCATTTGAACATGAAAACAATCAATAACAATTTGAGATTTCATTCTTGAATCGTTGGAACTTGGAAACAACATGTAGCTTCATTCTTGACTCGTTTGAACATGGAAACAACTTGGAAACTCTTGTTGAATTAGTGTTGGCTCATTTGAACATGAAAATAATGTTTAAAATTTGAGACTTCATTCTTGACTCGTTTGAACTTGAAACAACTTGTAGCTTCATTCGTGACTCGTTTGAACATGGAAACAACTTAGAAACTCTTGTAAGATATTTCTTGGCTCATTCGAACATGAAAACAATCAATAACAATTTGAGACTTCATTCTTGAATCCTTCAAACTTGGAAAATCTTGTAAGATCATTGTTGACTCATTTAAACATGAAAACAATCCATAACAATTTGAGACTTCATTATTGAATTGTTCGAACTTGGAAATAACTTGTAGCTTCATTCCTGACTCGTTTGAACATGGAAATAACTTGTAGGATCATTCTTGGCTCATTTGAAGATGAAATTAATTCGTAAAAACTTATGACTTCATTCTTGACTCGTTCGAACTTGAAAACAACTTGGAGCTTGATTCCTGACTCGTTTAAACATGGAAAACATTCAATAACAATTTGAGACTTAATTCTTGAATTGTTTGAACTTGGAAACAACTTGTAGCTTAATTCTTGAATTATTTGAACTTGGAAACAACTTGTAGCTTCATTCTTGATTCGTTTGAACATGGAAACAACATGGAAACTCTTGTTGGATTAGTCTTGGCTCATTTGAACATGAAAATAATGCATAACAATTTGAGACTTCATTCTTGACTCGTTTGAACTTGGAAATAACTTGTAGCTTCATTCTTGACCCGTTTGAACATGATAATAACATGGAAACTCTTGTAGGATCATTCTTGGCTAATTTGAACATGAAAACAAACCATAACAATTTTAGACTTCATTCTTGATTCGTTAGATCTTCGAAATAACTTGTAGCTTCATTCTTGACTCGTTTGAACTTGCAAACAACTTGTAAAGTCTTGTAGGATCATTCTTGGCTCATTTAAACATGAAAACAATCCATAACAAATTAAGACTTCATTCTTGACTCGTCCGAACTTGGAAATAACTTGTAGCTTGATTCCTGACTCGTTTAAACATGGAAACAACTTGGAAAATATAATAATATATTGCTTGGCTCATTTGACCATGAAAATAATCAATAACAATTTGAGACTTCATTCTTGAATTGTTTGAACTTGGAAACAACTTGTAGCTTCATTCTTGACTCGTTTGAACATGAAAATAACATGGAAACTCTTGTAGGATCATTCTTGGCTAATTTGAACAAGAAAACAATGCATAACAATTTGAGACTTCATTCTTGATTCGTTAGATCTTAGAAACAACTTGTAGCTTCATTCTTGACTCGTTTGAACTTGGAAACAACTTGTAAAGTCTTGTAGGATTATTCTTGGCTCATTTGAACATTAAAGAATCCATAACAAATTGAGACTTAATTCTTGATTCATTCGAACTTGGAAACAACTTGTAGCTTGATTCCTGACTCGTTTGAACATGAAAACAACTTAGAAACTCTAGTAATATATTTCTTGGCTCATTTGAACATGAAAACAATCAATAACAATTTGAGACTTCAATCTTGAATCGTTTGAACTTGGAAACAACTTGTAGCTTCATTCTTGACTAGTTTGACCATGGAAACAACTTGGAAACTCTTGTAGAATTAGTGTTGGCTCATTTGAACATGAAAATAATGCATAAAATTTGAGACTTCATTCTTGACTCATTTGAACTTGGGAACAACTTGTAGCTTCATTCTTGACTTGTTTGAAACATGAAAACAACTTGCAAACTCTTGTAGGATTAGTCTTGGGTCATTTGAATATGAAAATAATGCATAACAATTTTAGACTTCATTCTTGACTGGTTTGAACTTGGAATCAACTTGTATCTTCATTCTTGACTCATTTGAACATGAAAATAATATGGAAACTCTTGTAGATCATTCTTGGCTAATTTGAAAAAGAAAACAATCCATAACAATTTGAGACTTCATTCTTGACTCGTTCGAACTTGGAAACAACTTGTAGCTTGATACCTGACTCGTTTGAACATGAAAACAACTTAGAAACTCTAGTTATTTCTTGGCTCATTTGAACATGAAAACAATCAATAACAATTTGAGATTTTATTCTTGAATCGTTTAAACTTGGAAACAACATGTAGCTTCATTCTTGACTCGTTTGAACATGGAAACAACTTGGAAACTCTTGTTGAATTAGTGTTGGCTCATTTGAACATGAAAATAATGCATAAAATTTGAGACTTCATTCTTGACTCATTTGAACTTGAAACAACTTGTAGCTTCATTCGTGACTCGTTTGAACATGGAAACAACTTAGAAACTCTTGTAAGATATTTCTTGGCTCATTCGAACATGAAAACAATCAATAACAATTTGAGACTTCATTCTTGAATCCTTCAAACTTGGAAACAACTTGTAGCTTCATTCATGAGTCGTTTGAACAAGGAAACAACTTGGAAAATCTAGTAAGATCATTCTTGACTCATTTAAACATGAAAACAATCCATAACAATTTGAGACTTCATTATTGAATTGTTCGAACTTGGAAACAACTTGTAGCTTCATTCCTGACTCGTTTGAACATGGAAACAACTTGTAGGATTATTCTTGACTTGTTTGAACATGAAAATAACATGGAAACTCTTGTAGGATCATTCTTAGCTAATTTAAACAAGAAAACAATCCATAACAATTTGAGACTTCATTCTTGATTCGTTAAATCTTAGAAACAACTTGTAGCTTCATTCTTGACTCGTTTAAACTTGGAAACAACTTGTAAAGTCTTGTAGGATCATTCTTGGCTCATTTGAACATTAAAGAATCCATAACAAATTGAGACTTAATTCTTGATTCGTTCGAACTTGGAAACAACTTGTAGCTTGATTCCTGACTCGTTTGAACATGAAAACAACTTAGAAACTCTAGTAATATATTTCTTGGCTCATTTGAACATGAAAACAATCAATAACAATTTGAGACTTCAATCTTGAATCGTTTGAACTTGGAAACAACTTGTAGCTTCATTCTTGACTAGTTTGACCATGGAAACAACTTGGAAACTCTTGTAGAATTAGTGTTGGCTCATTTGAACATGAAAATAATGCATAAAATTTGAGACTTCATTCTTGACTCGTTTGAACTTTGGAACAACTTGTAGCTTCATTCTTGACTTGTTTGAAACATGAAAACAACTTGCAAACTCTTGTAGGATTAGTCTTGGGTCATTTGAACATGAAAATAATGCATAACAATTTTAGACTTCATTCTTGACTCGTTTGAACTTGGAATCAACTTGTATCTTCATTCTTGACTCGTTTGAACATGAAAATAATATGGAAACTCTTGTAGGATCATTCTTGGCTAATTTGAAAAAGAAAACAATCCATAACAATTTGAGACTTCATTCTTGATTCGTCAGATCTTAGAAACAACTTGTAGCTTCATTCTTGACTCGTTTGAACTCGGAAACAACTTGTAAAGTCTTGTAGGATCATTCTTGGCGCATTTGATCATGAAAGAATCCATAACAAATTGAGACTTCATTCTTGACTCGTTCGAACTTGGAAACAACTTGTAGCTTGATACCTGACTCGTTTGAACATGAAAACAACTTAGAAACTCTAGTTATTTCTTGGCCCATTTGAACATGAAAACAATCAATAACAATTTGAGATTTTATTCTTGAATCGTTTGAACTTGGAAACAACATGTAGCTTCATTCTTGACTCGTTTGAACATGGAAACAACTTGGAAACTCTTGTTGAATTAGTATTGGCTCATTTGAACATGAAAATAATGCATAAAATTTGACTTCATTCTTGACTCATTTGAACTTGAAACAACTTGTAGCTTCATTCGTGACTCGTTTGAACATGGAAACAACTTAGAAACTCTTGTAAGATATTTCTTGGCTCATTCGAACATGAAAACAATCAATAACAATTTGAGACTTCATTCTAGAATCCTTCAAACTTGGAAACAACTTGTAGCTTCATTCATGACTCGTTTGAACATGAAAACAATTTAGAAACTCTAGTAATGTATTTCTTGCCATATTTGAACATGAAAACAATCAATAACAATTTGATACTTCAATCTTGAATCGTTTGAACTTGGAAACAACTTGTAGCTTCATTCTTGACTCGTTTGAACATGGAAACAACTTGAAAACTCTTGTAGAATTAGTGTTGGCTCATTTGAACATGAAAATAATGCATAAAATTTGAGACTTCATTCTTGACTCGTTTGAACTTGAAACAACTTGTAGCTTCATTCTTGACTCGTTTGAACATGGAAACAACTTGTAGGATCATTCTTGGCTCATTTGAATATGAAATTAATTCATAAAAACTTATGACTTCATTCTTGACCCGTTCGAACTTGAAAACAACTTGTTGCTTGATTCCTGACTCGTTTAAACATGGAAAACAATCAATAACAATTTGAGACTTCATTCTTGAATTGTTTGAACTTGGAAACAACTTTTAGCTTCATTCTTGACTCGTTTGAGCATGGAAAACACTTGGAAACTCTTGTAGGATTAGTAT
Source organism: Oenanthe sinensis (assembly GCA_028671895.1). NCBI lineage: Eukaryota > Viridiplantae > Streptophyta > Magnoliopsida > Apiales > Apiaceae > Oenanthe > Oenanthe sinensis. Next base: position 30,218,243 of record CM053806.1, read on the forward strand.
TGGCTCAATTGAACATGAAAATAATGCATAACAATTTGAGACTTCATTCTTGACTCGTTTGAACTTGGAAACAACTAGTAGCTTCATTCTTAACTCGTTTGAACATGAAAATAACATGGAAACTCTTGTAGGATCATTCTTGGCTAATTTGAACATGAAAACAAACCATAACAATTCAGACTTCATTCTTGATTCGTTAGATCTTAGAAACAACTTGTAGCTTCATTCTTGACTCGTTTGAACTTGGAAACAACTTGTAAAGTCTTGTAGGATCATTCTTTGCTCATTTGAACATGAAAAGAATCCATAACAAATTGAGACTTCATTCTTGACTCGTTCGAACTTGGAAATAACTTGTAGCTTGATTCCTGACTCGTTTGAACATGAAAACAACTTGGAAACTATAATAATATATTTCTTGGCTCATTTGAACATGAAAATAATCAATAACAATTTGAGACTTCATTCTTGACTCGTTTGAACTTGGAAACAACTTGTGGCTTCATTCTTGACTCGTTTGAACATGAAAATAACATAGAAACTCTTGTAGGATCATTCTTGGCTAATTTGAACAAGAAAAGAATCCATAACAATTTGAGACTTCATTCTTGATTCGTTAGATCTTAGAAACAACTTGTAGCTTCATTCTTGACTCGTTTGAACTTGGAAATAACTTGTAAAGTCTTGTAGGATCATTCTCGGCTCATTTGAACATGAAAGAATCCATAACAAATTGAGACTTCATTCTTGACTCGTTCGAACATGAAAAGAATCCTTAACAAATTGAGACTTCATTCTTGACTCGTTCGAAATTGGAAATAACTTATAGCTTGATTCCTGTCTCGTTTGAACATGGAAACAACTTGGAAACTATAGTAATATATTTCTTGGCTCATTTGAACATGAAAACAATCAATAACAATTTGAGACTTTATTCTTGAATCGTTTGAACTTGGAAACAACTTGTAGCTTCATTCTTGACTCGTTTGAACATGGAAACAACTTGCAAACTCTTGTAGGATTAGTCTTGGGTCATTTGAACATGAAAATAATGCATAACAATTTTAGACTTCATTCTTGACTCGTTTGAAATTGGATTCAACTTGTATATTCATTCTTGACTCGTTTGAAATTGGATTCAACTTGTATATTCATTCTTGACTCGTTTGAACATGAAAATAACATGGAAACTCTTGTAGGATCATTCTTGGCTAATTTGAACAAGAAAACAATGCATAACAATTTGAGACTTCATTCTTGATTCGTTAGATCTTAGAAACAACTTGTAGCTTCATTCTTGACTCGTTTGAACTTGGAAACAACTTGTAAAGTCTTGTAGGATCATTCTTGGCTCATTTGAACATTAAAGAATCCATAACAAATTGAGACTTAATTCTTGATTCGTTCGAACTTGGAAACAACTTGTAGCTTGATTCCTGACTCGTTTGAACATGAAAACAACTTAGAAACTCTAGTAATATATTTTTTGGCTCATTTGAAAATGAAAACAATCAATAACAATTTGAGACTTCAATCTTGAATCGTTTGAACTTGGAAACAACTTGTAGCTTCATTCTTGACTAGTTTGACCTAGGAAACTCTTGTAGAATTAGTGTTGGCTCATTTGAACATGAAAATAATGCATAAAATTTAAGACTTCATTCTTGACTCGTTTGAACTTGGGAACAACTTGTAGCTTCATTCTTGACTTGTTTGAAACATGAAAACAACTTGCAAACTCTTGTAGGATTAGTCTTGGGTCATTTGAACATGAAAATAATGCATAATAATTTTAGACTTCATTCTTGACTCGTTTGAACATGAAAATAATATGGAAACTCTTGTAGGATCATTCTTGGCTAATTTGAAAAAGAAAACAATCCATAACAATTTGAGACTTCAATCTTGATTCGTCAGATCTTAGAAACAACTTGTAGCTTCATTCTTGACTCGTTTGAACTCGGAAACAACTTGTAAAGTCTTGTAGGATCATTCTTGGCGCATTTGATCATGAAAGAATCCATAACAAATTGAGACTTCATTCTTGACTCGTTCGAACTTGGAAACAACTTGTAGCTTGATACCTGACTCGTTTGAACATGAAAACAACTTAGAAACTCTAGAAATATATTTCTTGGCTCATTTGAACATGAAAACAATCAATAACAATTTGAGATTTTATTCTTGAATCGTTTGAACTTGGAAATAACATGTAGCTTCATTCTTGACTCGTTTGAACATGGAAACAACTTGGAAACTCTTGTTGAATTAGTGTTGGCTCATTTGAACATGAAAATAATGCATAAAATTTGAGACTTCATTCTTGACTCATTTGAACTTGAAACAACTTGTAGCTTCATTCGTGACTCGTTTGAACATGGAAACAACTTAGAAACTCTTGTAAGATATTTCTTGGCTCATTCGAACATGAAAACAATCAATAACAATTTGAGACTTCATTCTTGAATCCTTCAAACTTGGAAACAACTTGTAGCTTCATTCATGACTCGTTTGAACAAGGAAACAACTTGGAAAATCTAGTAAGATCATTCTTGACTCATTTAAACATGAAAACAATCCATAACAATTTGAGACTTCATTCTTGACTCGTTTGAACTTGGAAATAACTTGTAGCTTCATTCCTGACTCGTTTGAACATGGAAACAACTTGTAGGATTATTCTTGACTTGTTTGAACATGAAAATAACATGGAAACTCTTGTAGGATCATTCTTAGCTAATTTGAACAAGAAAACAATCCATAACAATTTGAGACTTCATTCTTGATTCGTTAGATCTTAGAAACAACTTGTAGCTTCATTCTTGACTCGTTTGAACTTGGAAACAACTTGTAAAGTCTTATAGGATCATTCTGGGCTCATTTGAACATTAAAGAATCCATAACAAATTAAGACTTCATTCTAGATTCGTTCGAACTTGGAAACATCTTGTAGCTTTATTCCTGACTCGTTTGAACATGAAAACAACTTAGAAACTCTAGTAATGTATTTCTTGCCTCATTTGAACATGAAAACAATCAATAACAATTTGAGACTTCAATCTTGAATCGTTTGAACTTGGAAACAACTTGTAGCTTCATTCTTGACTCGTTTGAACATGGAAACAACTTGAAAACTCTTGTAGAATTAGTGTTGGCTCATTTGAACATGAAAATAATGCATAAAATTTGAGACTTCATTCTTGACTCGTTTGAACTTGAAACAACTTGTAGCTTCATTCTTGACTCGTTTGAACATGGAAACAACTTGTAGGATCATTCTTGGCTCATTTGAATATGAAATTAATTCATAAAAACTTATGACTTCATTCTTGACCCGTTCGAACATGAAAACAACTTGTTGCTTAATTCCTGACTCGTTTAAACATGGAAAACAATCAATAACAATTTGAGACTTCATTCTTGAATTGTTTGAACTTGGAAACAACTTTTAGCTTCATTCTTGACTCGTTTGAGCATGGAAAACACTTGGAAACTCTTGTAGGATTAGTATTGGCTCAATTGAACATGAAAATAATGCATAACAATTTGAGACTTCATTCTTGACTCGTTTGAACTTGGAAACAACTAGTAGCTTCATTCTTAACTCGTTTGAACATGAAAATAACATGAAAACTCTTGTAGGATCATTCTTGGCTAATTTGAACATGAAAACAAACCATAACAATTCAGACTTCATTCTTGATTCGTTAGATCTTAGAAACAACTTGTAGCTTCATTCTTGACTCGTTTGAACTTGGAAACAACTTGTAAAGTCTTGTAGGATCATTCTTTGCTCATTTGAACATGAAAAGAATCCATAACAAATTGAGACTTCATTCTTGACTCGTTCGAACTTGGAAATAACTTGTAGCTTGATTCCTGACTCGTTTGAACATGAAAACAACTTGGAAACTATAATAATATATTTCTTGGCTCATTTGAACATGAAAATAATCAATAACAATTTGAGACTTCATTCTTGACTCGTTTGAACTTGGAAACAACTTGTGGCTTCATTCTTGACTCGTTTGAACATGAAAATAACATGGAAACTCTTGTAGGATCATTCTTGGCTAATTTGAACAAGAAAAGAATCCATAACAATTTGAGACTTCATTCTTGATTCGTTAGATCTTAGAAACAACTTGTAGCTTCATTCTTAACTCGTTTGAACTTGGAAATAACTTGTAAAGTCTTGTAGGATCATTCTCGGCTCATTTGAACATGAAAGAATCCATAACAAATTGAGACTTCATTCTTGACTCGTTCGAACATGAAAAGAATCCTTAACAAATTGAGACTTCATTCTTGACTCGTTCGAAATTGGAAATAACTTATAGCTTGATTCCTGACTCGTTTGAACATTGAAACAACTTGGAAACTATAGTAATATATTTCTTGGCTCATTTGAACATGAAAACAATCAATAACAATTTGAGACTTTATTCTTGAATCGTTTGAACTTGGAAACAACTTGTAGCTTCATTCTTGACTCGTTTGAACATGGAAACAACTTGCAAACTCTTGTAGGATTAGTCTTGGGTCATTTGAACATGAAAATAATGCATAACAATTTTAGACTTCATTCTTGACTCGTTTGAAATTGGATTCAACTTGTATATTCATTCTTGACTCGTTTGAAATTGGATTCAACTTGTATATTCATTCTTGACTCGTTTGAACATGAAAATAACATGGAAACTCTTGTAGGATCATTCTTGGCTAATTTGAACAAGAAAACAATGCATAACAATTTGAGACTTCATTCTTGATTCGTTAGATCTTAGAAACAACTTGTAGCTTCATTCTTGACTCGTTTGAACTTGGAAACAACTTGTAAAGTCTTGTAGGATCATTCTTGGCTCATTTGAACATTAAAGAATCCATAACAAATTGAGACTTAATTCTTGATTCGTTCGAACTTGGAAACAACTTGTAGCTTGATTCCTGACTCGTTTGAACATGAAAACAACTTAGAAACTCTAGTAATATATTTTTTGGCTCATTTGAACATGAAAAGAATCAATAACAATTTGAGACTTCAATCTTGAATCGTTTGAACTTGGAAACAACTTGTAGCTTCATTCTTGACTAGTTTGACCATGGAAACAACTTGGAAACTCTTGTAGAATTAGTGTTGGCTCATTTGAACATGAAAATAATGCATAAAATTTGAGACTTCATTCTTGACTCATTTGAACTTGGGAACAACTTGTAGCTTCATTCTTGACTTGTTTGAAACATGAAAACAACTTGCAAACTCTTGTAGGATTAGGCTTGGGTCATTTGAACATGAAAATAATGCATAACAATTTTAGACTTCATTCTTGACTCGTTTGAACTTGGAATCAACTTGTATCTTCATTCTTGACTCGTGTGAACATGAAAATAATATGGAAACTCTTGTAGGATCATTCTTGGCTAATTTGAAAAAGAAAACAATCCATAACAATTTGAGACTTCATTCTTGATTCGTCAGATCTTAGAAACTACTTGTAGCTTCATTCTTGACTCGTTTAAACTCGGAAACAACTTGTAAAGTCTTGTAGGATCATTCTTGGCGCATTTGATCATGAAAGAATCCATAACAAATTGAGACTTCATCTTTGACTCGTTCGAACTTGGAAACAACTTGTAGCTTGATACCTGACTCGTTTGAACATGAAAATAACTTAGAAACTCTAGAAATATATTTCTTGGCTCATTTGAACATTAAAACAATCAATAACAATTTGAGATTTTATTCTTGAATCGTTTGAACTTGGAAACAACATGTAGCTTCATTCTTGACTCGTTTGAACATGGAAACAACTTGGAAACTCTTGTTGAATTAGTGTTGGCTCATTTGAACATGAAAATAATGCATAAAATTTGAGACTTCATTCTTGACTCATTTGAACTTGAAACAACTTGTAGCTTCATTCGTGACTCGTTTGAACATGGAAACAACTTAGAAACTCTTGTAAGATATTTCTTGGCTCATTCGAACATGAAAACAATCAACAACAATTTGAGACTTCATTCTTGAATCCTTCAAACTTGGAAACAACTTGTAGCTTCATTCATGACTCGTTTGAACAAGGAAACAACTTGGAAAATCTAGTAAGATCATTCTTGACTCATTTAAACATGAAAACAATCCATAACAATTTGAGACTTCATTCTTGACTCGTTTGAACTTGGAAACAACTTGTAGCTTCATTCCTGACTCGTTTGAACATGGAAACAACTTGTAGGATTATTCCTTACTTGTTTGAACATGAAAATAACATGGAAACTCTTGTAGGATCATTCTTAGCTAATTTGAACAAGAAAACAATCCATAACAATTAGAGACTTCATTCTTGATTCGTTAGATCTTAGAAACAACTTGTAGCTTCATTCTTGACTCGTTTGAACTTGGAAACAACTTGTAAAGTCTTATAGGATCATTCTGGGCTCATTTGAACATTAAAGAATCCATAACAAATTAAGACTTCATTCTAGATTCGTTCGAACTTGGAAACATCTTGTAGCTTGATTCCTGACTCGTTTGAACATGAAAACAACTTAGAAATTCTAGTAATGTATTTCTTGCCATATTTGAACATGAAAACAATCAATAACAATTTGATACTTCAATCTTGAATCGTTTGAACTTGGAAACAACTTGTAGCTTCATTCTTGACTCGTTTGAACATGGAAACAACTTGAAAACTCTTGTAGAATTAGTGTTGGCTCATTTGAACATGAAAATAATGCATAAAATTTGAGACTTCATTCTTGACTCGTTTGAACTTGAAACAACTTGTAGCTTCATTCTTGACTCGTTTGAACATGGAAACAACTTGTAGGATCATTCTTGGCTCATTTGAATATGAAATTAATTCATAAAAACTTATGACTTCATTCTTGACCCGTTCGAACTTGAAAACAACTTGTTGCTTGATTCCTGACTCGTTTAAACATGGAAAACAATCAATAACAATTTGAGACTTCATTCTTGAATTGTTTGAACTTGGAAACAACTTTTAGCTTCATTCTTGACTCGTTTGAGCATGGAAAACACTTGGAAACTCTTGTAGGATTAGTATTGGCTCAATTGAACATGAAAATAATGCATAACAATTTGAGACTTCATTCTTGACTCGTTTGAACTTGGAAACAACTAGTAGCTTCATTCTTAACTCGTTTGAACATGAAAATAACATGGAAACTCTTGTAGGATCATTCTTGGCTAATTTGAACATGAAAACAAACCATAACAATTCAGACTTCATTCTTGATTCGTTAGATCTTAGAAACAACTTGTAGCTTCATTCTTGACTCGTTTGAACTTGGAAATAACTTGTAAAGTCTTGTAGGATCATTCTTTGCTCATTTGAACATGAAAAGAATCCATAACAAATTGAGACTTCATTCTTGACTCGTTCTAACTTGGAAATAACTTGTAGCTTGATTCCTGACTCGTTTGAACATGAAAACAACTTGGAAACTATAATAATATATTTCTTGGCTCATTTGAACATGAAAATAATCAATAACAATTTGAGACTTCATTCTTGACTCGTTTGAACTTGGAAACAACTAGTAGCTTCATTCTTAACTCGTTTGAACATGAAAATAACTTGGAAACTCTTGTAGGATCATTCTTGGCTAATTTGAACAAGAAAAGAATCCATAACAATTTGAGACTTCATTCTTGATTCGTTAGATCTTAGAAACAACTTGTAGCTTCATTCTTGACTCGTTTGAACTTGGAAATAACTTGTAAAGTCTTGTAGGATCATTCTCGGCTCATTTGAACATGAAAGAATCCATAACAAATTGAGACTTCATTCTTGACTCGTTCGAACATGAAAAGAATCCTTAACAAATTGAGACTTCATTCTTGACTCGTTCGAAATTGGAAATAACTTATAGCTTGATTCCTGACTCGTTTGAACATGGAAACAACTTGGAAACTATAGTAATATATTTCTTGGCTCATTTGAACATGAAAACAATCAATAACAATTTGAGACTTTATTCTTGAATCGTTTGAATTTGGAAACAACTTGTAGCTTCATTCTAGACTCGTTTGAACATGGAAACAACTTGCAAACTCTTGTAGGATTAGTCTTGGGTCATTTGAACATGAAAATAGTGCATAACAATTTTAGACTTCATTCTTGACTCGTTTGAAATTGGAATCAACTTGTATATTCATTCTTGACTCGTTTGAACATGAAAATAACATGGAAACTCTTGTAGGATCATTCTTGGCTAATTTGAACATGAAAACAAACCATAACAATTCAGACTTCATTCTTGATTCGGTAGATCTTAGAAACAACTTGTAGCTTCATTCTTGACTCGTTTGAACTTGGAAACAACTTGTAAAGTCTTGTAGGATCATTCTTTGCTCATTTGAACATGAAAAGAATCCATAACAAATTGAGACTTCATTCTTGACTCGTTCTAACTTGGAAATAACTTGTAGCTTGATTCCTGACTCGTTTGAACATGAAAACAACTTGGAAACTATAATAATATATTTCTTGGCTCATTTGAACATGAAAATAATCAATAACAATTTGAGACTTCATTCTTGACTCGTTTGAACTTGGAAACAACTTGTAGCTTCATTCTTGACTCGTTTGAACATGAAAATAACATGGAAACTCTTGTAGGATCATTCTTGGCTAATTTTAACAAGAAAAGAATCCATAACAATTTGAGACTTCATTCTTGATTCGTTAGATCTTAGAAACAACTTGTAGCTTCATTCTTGACTCGTTTGAACTTGGAAATAACTTGTAAAGTCTTGTAGGATCATTCTCGGCTCATTTGAACATGAAAGAATCCATAACAAATTGAGACTTCATTCTTGACTCGTTCGAACATGAAAAGAATCCTTAACAAATTGAGACTTCATTCTTGACTCGTTCGAAATTGGAAATAACTTATAGCTTGATTCCTGACTCGTTTGAACATGGAAACAACTTGGAAACTATAGTAATATATTTCTTGGCTCATTTGAACATGAAAACAATCAATAACAATTTGAGACTTTATTCTTGAATCGTTTGAATTTGGAAACAACTTGTAGCTTCATTCTAGACTCGTTTGAACATGGAAACAACTTGCAAACTCTTGTAGGATTAGTCTTGGGTCATTTGAACATGAAAATAGTGCATAACAATTTTAGACTTCATTCTTGACTCGTTTGAAATTGGAATCAACTTGTATATTCATTCTTGACTCGTTTGAACATGAAAATAACATGGAAACTCTTGTAGGATCATTCTTGGCTAATTTGAACAATAAAACAATCCATAATAATTTGAGACTTCATTCTTGATTCGTTAGATCTGAGAAACAACTTGTAGCTTCATTCTAGACTCGTTTGAACATGGAAACAACTTGCAAACTCTTGTAGGATTAGTCTTGGGTCATTTGAACATGAAAATAATGCATTACAATTTTAGACTTCATTCTTGACTCGTTTGAAATTGGATTCAACTTGTATATTCATTCTTGACTCGTTTGAAATTGGATTCAACTTGTATATTCATTCTTGACTCGTTTGAACATGAAAATAACATGGAAACTCTTGTAGGATCATTCTTGGCTAATTTGAACAAGAAAACAATGCATAACAATTTGAGACTTCATTCTTGATTCGTTAGATCTTAGAATCAACTTGTAGCTTCATTCTTGACTCGTTTGAACTTGGAAACAACTTGTAAAGTCTTGTAGGATCATTCTTGGCTCATTTGAACATTAAAGAATCCATAACAAATTGAGACTTAATTCTTGATTCGTTCGAACTTGGAAACAACTTGTAGCTTGATTCCTGACTCGTTTGAACATGAAAACAACTTAGAAACTCTAGTAATATATTTTTTGGCTCATTTGAACATGAAAAGAATCAATAACAATTTGAGACTTCAATCTTGAATCGTTTGAACTTGGAAACAACTTGTAGCTTCATTCTTGACTAGTTTGACCATGGAAATAACTTGGAAACTCTTGTAGAATTAGTGTTGGCTCATTTGAACATGAAAATAATGCATAAAATTTGAGACTTCATTCTTGACTCGTTTGAACTTGGGAACAACTTGTAGCTTCATTCTTGACTTGTTTGAAACATGAAAACAACTTGCAAACTCTTGTAGGATTAGGCTTGGGTCATTTGAACATGAAAATAATGCATAACAATTTTAGACTTCATTCTTGACTCGTTTGAACTTGGAATCAACTTGTATCTTCATTCTTGACTCGTGTGAACATGAAAATAATATGGAAACTCTTGTAGGATCATTCTTGGCTAATTTGAAAAAGAAAACAATCCATAACAATTTGAGACTTCATTCTTGATTCGTCAGATCTTAGAAACAACTTGTAGCTTCATTCTTGACTCGTTTGAACTCGGAAACAACTTGTAAAGTCTTGTAGGATCATTCTTGGCGCATTTGATCATGAAAGAATCCATAACAAATTGAGACTTCATTCTTGACTCGTTCGAACTTGGAAACAACTTGTAGCTTGATACCTGACTCGTTTGAACATGAAAATAACTTAGAAACTCTAGAAATATATTTCTTGGCTCATTTGAACATGAAAACAATCAATAACAATTTGAGATTTTATTCTTGAATCGTTTGAACTTGGAAACAACATGTAGCTTCATTCTTGACTCGTTTGAACATGGAAACAACTTGGAAACTCTTGTTGAATTAGTGTTGGCTCATTTGAACATGAAAATAATGCATAAAATTTGAGACTTCATTCTTGACTCATTTGAACTTGAAACAACTTGTAGCTTCATTCGTGACTCGTTTGAACATGGAAACAACTTAGAAACTCTTGTAAGATATTTCTTGGCTCATTCGAACATGAAAACAATCAACAACAATTTGAGACTTCATTCTTGAATCCTTCAAACTTGGAAACAACTTGTAGCTTCATTCATGACTCGTTTGAACAAGGAAACAACTTGGAAAATCTAGTAAGATCATTCTTGACTCATTTAAACATGAAAACAATCCATAACAATTTGAGACTTCATTCTTGACTCGTTTGAACTTGGAAACAACTTGTAGCTTCATTCCTGACTCGTTTGAACATGGAAACAACTTGTAGGATTATTCTTGACTTGTTTGAACATGAAAATAACATGGAAACTCTTGTAGGATCATTCTTAGCTAATTTGAACAAGAAAACAATCCATAACAATTTGAGACTTCATTCTTGATTCGTTAGATCTTAGAAACAACTTGTAGCTTCATTCTTGACTCGTTTGAACTTGGAAACAACTTGTAAAGTCTTGTAGGATCATTCTGGGCTCATTTGAACATTAAAGAATCCATAACAAATTAAGACTTCATTCTAGATTCGTTCGAACTTGGAAACATCTTGTAGCTTGATTCCTGACTCGTTTGAACATGAAAACAACTTAGAAATTCTAGTAATGTATTTCTTGCCATATTTGAACATGAAAACAATCAATAACAATTTGATACTTCAATCTTGAATCGTTTGAACTTGGAAACAACTTGTAGCTTAATTCTTGACTCGTTTGAACATGGAAACAACTTGAAAACTCTTGTAGAATTAGTGTTGGCTCATTTGAACATGAAAATAATGCATAAAATTTGAGACTTCATTCTTGACTCGTTTGAACTTGAAACAACTTGTAGCTTCATTCTTGACTCGTTTGAACATGGAAACAACTTGTAGGATCATTCTTGGCTCATTTGAATATGAAATTAATTCATAAAAACTTATGACTTCATTCTTGACCCGTTCGAACTTGAAAACAACTTGTTGCTTGATTCCTGACTCGTTTAAACATGGAAAACAATCAATAACAATTTGAGACTTCATTCTTGAATTGTTTGAACTTGGAAACAACTTTTAGCTTCATTCTTGACTCGTTTGAGCATGGAAAACACTTGGAAACTCTTGTAGGATTAGTATTGGCTCAATTGAACATGAAAATAATGCATAACAATTTGAGACTTCATTCTTGACTCGTTTGAACTTGGAAACAACTAGTAGCTTCATTCTTAACTCGTTTGAACATGAAAATAACATGGAAACTCTTGTAGGATCATTCTTGGCTAATTTGAACATGAAAACAAACCATAACAATTCAAACTTCATTCTTGATTCGTTAGATCTTAGAAACAACTTGTAGCTTCATTCTTGACTCGTTTGAACTTGGAAACAACTTGTAAAGTCTTGTAGGATCATTCTTTGCTCATTTGAACATGAAAAGAATCAATAACAAATTGAGACTTCATTCTTGACTCGTTCTAACTTGGAAATAACTTGTAGCTTGATTCCTGACTCGTTTGAACATGAAAACAACTTGGAAACTATAATAATATATTTCTTGGCTCATTTGAACATGAAAATAATCAATAACAATTTGAGACTTCATTCTTGACTCGTTTGAACTAGGAAACAACTTGTAGCTTCATTCTTGACTCGTTTGAACATGAAAATAACATGGAAACTCTTGTAGGATCATTCTTGGCTAATTTGAACAAGAAAAGAATCCATAACAATTTGAGACTTCATTCTTGATTCGTTAGATCTTAGAAACAACTTGTAGCTTCATTCTTGACTCGTTTGAACTTGGAAATAACTTGTAAAGTCTTGTAGGATCATTCTCGGCTCATTTGAACATGAAAGAAACCATAACAAATTGAGACTTCATTCTTGACTCGTTCGAACATGAAAAGAATCCTTAACAAATTGAGACTTCATTCTTGACTCGTTCGAAATTGGAAATAACTTATAGCTTGATTCCTGACTCGTTTGAACATGGAAACAACTTGGAAACTATAGTAATATATTTCTTGGCTCATTTGAACATGAAAACAATCAATAACAATTTGAGACTTTATTCTTGAATCGTTTGAATTTGGAAACAACTTGTAGCTTCATTCTAGACTCGTTTGAACATGGAAACAACTTGCAAACTCTTGTAGGATTAGTCTTGGGTCATTTGAACATGAAAATAGTGCATAACAATTTTAGACTTCATTCTTGACTCGTTTGAAATTGGAATCAACTTGTATATTCATTCTTGACTCGTTTGAACATGAAAATAACATGGAAACTCTTGTAGGATCATTCTTGGCTAATTTGAACAATAAAACAATCCATAACAATTTGAGACTTCATTCTTGATTCGTTAGATCTGAGAAACAACTTGTAGCTTCATTCTTGACTCATTTGAACTTGGAAACAACTTGTAAAGTCTTGTAGGATCATTCTGGGCTCATTTGAACATGAAAGGATCCATAAGAAATTGAGACTTCATTCTTGACTCGTTCGAACTTGGAAACAACTTGTAGCTTGATTCCTGACTCGTTTGAACATGAAAACAACTTAGAAACTCTAGTAATATATTTCTTGGCTCATTTGAACATGAAAACAATCAATAACAATTTGAGATTTCATTCTTGAATCGTTTGAACTTGGAAACAACATGTAGCTTCATTCTTGACTCGTTTAAACATGGAAACAACTTGGAAACTCTTGTTGTTAGTGTTGGCTCATTTGAACATGAAAATAATGCATAAAATTTGAGACTTCATTCTTGACTCGTTTGAACTTGAAACAACTTGTAGCTTCATTCGTGACTCGTTTGAACATGGAAACAACTTAGAAACTCTTGTAAGATATTTCTTGGCTCATTCGAACATGAAAACAATCAATAACAATTTGAGACTTTATTCTTGAATCGTTCGAACTTGGAAACAACTTGTAGCTTCATTCTTGACTCGTTTGAACATGGAAACAACTTGCAAACTCTTGTAGGATTAGTCTTGGGTCATTTGAACATGAAAATAGTGCATAACAATTTTAGACTTCATTCTTGACTCGTTCGAACTTGGAATCAACTTGTATATTCATTCTTGACTCGTTTGAACATGGAAACAACTTGTAGGATCATTCTTGGCTCATTTGAAGATGAAATTAATTCGTTAAAACTTATGACTTCATTCTTGACTCGTTCGAACTTGAAAACAACTTGTAGCATGATTCTTGACTCGTTTAAACATGGAAAACATTCAATAACAATTTGAGACTTCATTCTTGAATTGTTTGAACTTGGAAACAACTTGTAGCTTCATTCTTGATTCGCTTGAACATGGAAACAACATGGAAACTCTTGTTGGATTAGTCTTGGCTCATTTGAACATGAAAATAATGCATAACAGTTTGAGACTTCATTCTTGACTCGTTTGAACTTGGAAATAACTTGTAGCTTCATTCTTGACTCATTTGAACATGATAATAACATGGAAACTCTTGTAGGATCATTCTTGGCTAATTTGAACATGAAAACAAACCATAACAATTTTAGACTTCATTCTTGATTTGTTAGATCTTAGAAATAACTTGTAGCTTCATTCTTGACTCGTTTGAACTTGGAAACAACTTGTAAAGTCTTATAGGATCATTCTTGGCTCATTTAAACATGAAAACAATCCATAACAAATTGAGACTTCATTCTTGACTCGTCAGAACTTGGAAATAACTTGTAGCTTGATTCCTGACTCGTTCAAACATGGAAACAACTTGGAAAATATAATAATATATTGCTTGGCTCATTTGACCATGAAAACAATCAATAACAATTTGAGACTTCATTCTTGAATTGTTTGAACTTGGGAACAACTTGTAGGTTTATTCTTGACTCGTTTGAACATGAAAATAACATGGAAACTCTTGTAGGATCATTCTTGGCTAATTTGAACAAGAAAAGAATCCATAACAATTTGAGACTTCATTCTTGATTCGTTAGATCTTAGAAACAACTTGTAGCTTCATTCTTGACTCGTTTGAACTTGGAAACAACTTGTAAAGTCTTGTAGGATCATTCTTTGCTCATTTGAACATGAAAAGAATCCGTAACAAATTGAGACTTCATTCTTGACTCGTTCGAACTTGGAAATAACTTGTAGCTTGATTCCTGACTCGTTTGAACATGAAAACAACTTGGAAACTATAATAATATATTTCTTGGCTCATTTGAACATGAAAATAATCAATAACAATTTGAGACTTCATTCTTGACTCGTTTGAACTTGGAAACAACTTGTAGCTTCATTCTTGACTCGTTTGAACATGAAAATAACATGGAAACTCTTGTAGGATCATTCTTGGCTAATTTGAACAAGAAAAGAATCCATAACAATTTGAGACTTCATTCTTGATTCGTTAGATCTTAGAAACAACTTGTAGCTTCATTCTTGACTCGTTTGAACTTGGAAACAACTTGTAAAGTCTTGTAGGATCATTCTTTGCTCATTTGAACATGAAAAGAATCCGTAACAAATTGAGACTTCATTCTTGACTCGTTCGAACTTGGAAATAACTTGTAGCTTGATTCCTGACTCGTTTGAACATGAAAACAACTTGGAAACTATAATAATATATTTCTTGGCTCATTTGAACATGAAAATAATCAATAACAATTTGAGACTTCATTCTTGACTCGTTTGAACTTGGAAACAACTTGTAGCTTCATTCTTGACTCGTTTGAACATGAAAATAACATGGAAACTCTTGTAGGATCATTCTTGGCTAATTTGAACAAGAAAAGAATCCATAACAATTTGAGACTTCATTCTTGATTCGTTAGATCTTAGAAACAACTTGTAGCTTCATTCTTGACTCGTTTGAACTTGGAAACAACTTGTAAAGTCTTATAGGATCATTCTTGGCTCATTTAAACATGAAAACAATCCATAACAAATTGAGACTTCATTCTTGACTCGTCAGAACTTGGAAATAACTTGTAGCTTGATTCCTGACTCGTTCAAACATGGAAACAACTTGGAAAATATAATAATATATTGCTTGGCTCATTTGACCATGAAAACAATCAATAACAATTTGAGACTTCATTCTTGAATTGTTTGAACTTGGGAACAACTTGTAGGTTTATTCTTGACTCGTTTGAACATGAAAATAACATGGAAACTCTTGTAGGATCATTCTTGGCTAATTTGAACAAGAAAATAATCCATAACAATTTGAGACTTCATTCTTGATTCGTTAGATCTTAGAAACAACTTGTAGCTTCATTCTTGACTCGTTTGAACTTGGAAACAACTTGTAAAGTCTTGTAGGATCATTCTTTGCTCATTTGAACATGAAAAGAATCCGTAACAAATTGAGACTTCATTCTTGACTCGTCAGAACTTGGAAATAACTTGTAGCTTGATTCCTGACTCGTTCAAACATGGAAACAACTTGGAAAATATAATAATATATTGCTTCGCTCATTTGACCATGAAAACAATCAATAACAATTTGAGATTTCATTCTTGAATTGTTTGAACTTGGGAACAACTTGTAGGTTTATTCTTGACTCGTTTGAACATGAAAATAACATGGAAACTCTTGTAGGATCATTCTTGGCTAATTTGAACAAGAAAACAATCCATAACAATTTGAGACTTCATTCTTGATTCGTTAGATCTTAGAAACAACTTGTAGCTTCATTCTTGACTCGTTTGAACTTGGAAATAACTTGTAAAGTCTTGTAGGATCATTCTCGGCTCATTTGAACATGAAAGAATCCAAAACAAATTGAGACTTCATTCTTGACTCGTTCGAACATGAAAAGAATCCTTAACAAATTGAGACTTCATTCTTGACTCGTTCGAAATTGGAAATAACTTATAGCTTGATTCCTGACTCGTTTGAACATGGAAACAACTTGGAAACTATAGTAATATATTTCTTGGCTCATTTGAACATGAAAACAATCAATAACAATTTGAGACTTTATTCTTGAATCGTTTGAACTTGGAAACAACTTGTAGCTTCATTCTAGACTCGTTTGAACATGGAAACAACTTGCAAACTCTTGTAGGATTAGTCTTGGGTCATTTGAACATGAAAATAGTGCATAACAATTTTAGACTTCATTCTTGACTCGTTTGAAATTGGAATCAACTTGTATATTCATTCTTGACTCGTTTGAACATGAAAATAACATGGAAACTCTTGTAGGATCATTCTTGGCTAATTTGAACAATAAAACAATCCATAACAATTTGAGACTTCATTCTTGATTCGTTAGATCTGAGAAACAACTTGTAGCTTCATTCTTGACTCGTTTGAACTTGGAAACAACTTGTAAAGTCTTGTAGGATCATTCTGGGCTCATTTGAACATGAAAGGATCCATAAGAAATTGAGACTTCATTCTTGACTCGTTCGAACTTGGAAACAACTTGTAGCTTGATTCCTGACTCGTTTGAACATGAAAACAACTTAGAAACTCTAGTAATATATTTCTTGGCTCATTTGAACATGAAAACAATCAATAACAATTTGAGATTTCATTCTTGAATCGTTTGAACTTGGAAACAACATGTAGCTTCATTCTTGACTCGTTTAAACATGGAAACAACTTGGAAACTCTTGTTGAATTAGTGTTGGCTCATTTGAACATGAAAATAATGCATAAAATTTGAGACTTCATTCTTGACTCGTTTGAACTTGAAACAACTTGTAGCTTCATTCGTGACTCGTTTGAACATGGAAACAACTTAGAAACTCTTGTAAGATATTTCTTGGCTCATTCGAACATGAAAACAATCAATAACAATTTGAGACTTTATTCTTGAATCGTTCGAACTTGGAAACAACTTGTAGCTTCATTCTTGACTCGTTTGAGCATGGAAACAACTTGCAAACTCTTGTAGGATTAGTCTTGGGTCATTTGAACATGAAAATAGTGCATAAAAATTTTAGACTTCATTCTTGACTCGTTCGAACTTGGAATCAACTTGTATATTCATTCTTGACTCGTTTGAACATGGAAACAACTTGTAGGATCATTCTTGGCTCATTTGAAGATGAAATTAATTCGTTAAAACTTATGACTTCATTCTTGACTCGTTCGAACTTGAAAACAACTTGTAGATTGATTCCTGACTCGTTTAAACATGGAAAACATTCAATAACAATTTGAGACTTCATTCTTGAATTGTTTGAACTTGGAAACAACTTGTAGCTTCATTCTTGATTCGCTTGAACATGGAAACAACATGGAAACTCTTGTTGGATTAGTCTTGGCTCATTTGAACATGAAAATAATGCATAACAGTTTGAGACTTCATTCTTGACTCGTTTGAACTTGGAAATAACTTGTAGCTTCATTCTTGACTCATTTGAACATGATAATAACATGGAAACTCTTGTAGGATCATTCTTGGCTAATTTGAACATGAAAACAAACCATAACAATTTTAGACTTCATTCTTGATTTGTTAGATCTTAGAAATAACTTGTAGCTTCATTCTTGACTCGTTTGAACTTGGAAACAACTTGTAAAGTCTTTTAGGATCATTCTTGGCTCATTTAAACATGAAAACAATCCATAACAAATTGAGACTTCATTCTTGACTCGTCAGAACTTGGAAATAACTTGTAGCTTGATTCCTGACTCGTTCAAACATGGAAACAACTTGGAAAATATAATAATATATTGCTTCGCTCATTTGACCATGAAAACAATCAATAACAATTTGAGATTTCATTCTTGAATTGTTTGAACTTGGGAACAACTTGTAGGTTTATTCTTGACTCGTTTGAACATGAAAATAACATGGAAACTCTTGTAGGATCATTCTTGGCTAATTTGAACAAGAAAACAATCCATAACAATTTGAGACTTCATTCTTGATTCGTTAGATCTTAGAAACAACTTGTAGCTTCATTCTTGACTCGTTTGAACTTGGAAACAACTTGTAAAGTCTTGTAGGATCATTCTGGGCTCATTTGAACATTAAAGAATCCATAACAAATTGAGACTTCATTCTTGATTCGTTCGAACTTGGAAACATCTTGTAGCTTGATTCCTGACTCGTTTGAACATGAAAACAACTTAGAAACTCTAGTAATATATTTCTTGGCTCATTTGAACATGAAAACAATCAATAACAATTTGAGACTTCAATCTTGAATCGTTTGAACTTGGAAACAACTTGTAGCTTCATTCTTGACTCGTTTGAACATGGAAACAACTTGAAAACTCTTATAGAATTAGTGTTTTCTCATTTGAACATGAAAATAATGCATAAAATTTGAGACTTCATTCTTGACTTGTTTGAACTTGAAACAACTTGTAGCTTCATTCCTGACTCGTTTGAACAGGAAAACAACTTGTAGGATCATTCTTGGCTCATTTGAATATGAAATTAATTCATAAAAACTTATGACTTCATTCTTGACCCGTTCGAACTTGAAAACAACTTGTTACTTGATTCCTGACTCGTTTAAACATAGAAAACAATCAATAACAATTTGAGACTTCATTCTTGAATTGTTTGAACTTGGAAACAACTTGTAGCTTCATTCTTGACTCGTTTGAACATGGAAAACACTTGGAAACTCTGGTAGGATTAGTATTGGCTCAATTGAACATGAAAATAATGCATAACAATTTGAGACTTCATTCTTGACTCGTTTGAACTTGGAAACAACTAGTAGCTTCATTCTTGACTCGTTTGAACATGAAAATAACATGGAAACTCTTGTAGGATCATTCTTGGCTAATTTGAACATGAGAACAAACCATAACAATTCAAACTTCATTCTTGATATGTTAGAATTTAGAAACAACTTGTAGCTTCATTCTTTACTCGTTTGAACTTGGAAACAACTTGTAAAGTCTTGTAGGATCATTTTGGGCTCATTTGAACATTAAAGAATCCATAACAAATTGAGACTTCATTCTTGATTTGTTCGAACTTGGAAACATCTTGTAGCTTGATTCCTGACTCGTTTGAACATGAAAACAACTTAGAAACTATAATAATATATTTTTTGGCTCATTTGATCATGAAAACAATCAATAACAATTTGAGACTTCATTCTTGACTCGTTTGAACTTGGAAACAACTTGTAGCTTCATTCTTGACTCGTTTGAACATGAAAATAACATGGAAACTCTTGTAGGATCATTCTTGGCTAATTTGAACAAGAAAACAATCCATAACAATTTGAGACTTCATTCTTGATTCGTTAGATCTTAGAAATAACTTGAAGCTTCATTCTTGACTCGTTTGAACTTGGAAACAACTTGTAAAGTCTTGTAGGATCAATCTGGCCTCATTTGAACATTAAAGAATCCATAACAAATTGAGACTTCATTCTAGATTCGTTCGAACTTGGAAACATCTTGTAGCTTGATTCCTGACTCGTTTGAACATGAAAACAACTTAGAAACTCTTGTAAGATATTTCTTGGCTCATTTGAACATGAAAACAATCAATAACAATTTGAGACTTCATTCTTGAATCGTTTGAACTAGGAAACAACTTGTAGCTTCATTCTTGACTCATTTGAACTTGGAAACAACTTGTAAAGTCTTGTAGGATCATTCTGGGCTCATTTGAACATTAAAGAATCCATAACAAATTGAGACTTCATTCTAGATTCGTTCGAACTTGGAAACATTTTGTAGCTTGATTCCTGACTCGTTTGAACATGAAAACAACTTGTGAAGTCTTGTAGGATCATTCTTGACTCATTTGAACATGAAAACAATCAATAACAATTTGAGACTTCAATCTTGAATCGTTTGAACTTGGAAACAACTTGTAGCTACATTCTTGACTCCTTTGAACATGGAAACAACTTGAAAACTCTTGTAGAATTAGTGTTGGCTCATTTGAACATGAAAATAATGCATAAAATTTGAGACTTCATTCTTGACTCGTTTGAACTTGAAACAACTTGTAGCTTCATTCCTGACTCGTTTGAACATGGAAACAACTTGTAGGATCATTCTTGGCTCATTTGAATATGAAATTAATTCATAAAAACTTATGACTTCATTCTTGACCCGTTCGAACTTGAAAACAACTTGTTACTTGATTCCTGACTCGTTTAAACATGGAAAACAATCAATAACAATTTGAGACTTCATTCTTGAATTGTTTGAACTTGGAAACAAGTTGTAGATTCATTCTTGACTCGTTTGAACTTGGAAAACACTTGGAAACTTTTGTAGGATTAGTATTGGCTCAATTGAACATGAAAATAATGCATAACAATTTGAGACTTCATTCTTGACTAGTTTGAACTTGGAAACAACTAGTAGCTTCATTCTTGACTCGTTTGAACATGAGAATAACATGGAAACTCTTGTAGGATCATTCTTGGCTAATTTGAACATGAAAACAAACCATAACAATTCAAACTTCATTCTTGATTCGTTAGATCTTAGAAACAACTTGTAGCTTCATTCTTGACTCGATTGAACTTGGAAACAACTTGTAAAGTCTTATAGGATCATTCTTTGCTCATTTGAACATGAAAAAAATCCATAACAAATTGAGACTTCATTCTTGACTCGTTCGAACATGGAAATAACTTGTAACTTGATTCCTGACTCGTTTGAACATGAAAACAACTTGGAAACTATAATAATATATTTCTTGGCTCATTTAAACATGAAAATAATCAATAACAATTTGAGACTTCATTCTTGACTCGTTTGAACTTGGAAATAACTTGTAGCTTCATTCTTGACTCGTTTGAACATGAAAATAACATGGAAACTCTTGTAGGATCATTCTTGGCTAATTTGAACAAAAAAAGAATCCATAACAATTTGAGACTTCATTCTTGATTCGTTAGATCTTAGAAACAACTTGTAGCTTCATTCTTGACTCGTTTGAACTTGGAAACAACTTGTAAAGTCTTATAGGATCATTCTGGCTTCATTTGAACATTAAAGAATCCATAACAAATTGAGACTTCATTCTAGATTCGTTCGAACTTGGAAACATCTTGTAGCTTGATTCCTGACTCGTTTGAACATGAAAACAACTTGGAAACTCTTGTAAGATATTTCTTGGCTCATTTGAACATGAAAACAATCAATAACAATTTGAAACTTCAATCTTGAATCGTTTGAACTTGGAAACAACTTGTAGCTTCATTCTTGACTCGTTTGAACATGGAAACAACTTGAAAACTCTTGTAGAATTAGTGTTGACTCATTTGAACATGAAAATAATGCATAAAATTTGAGACTTCATTCTTGACTCGTTTGAACTTTAAACAACTTGTAGCTTCATTCCTGACTCGTTTGAACATGGAAACAACTTGTAGGATCATTCTTGGCTCATTTGAATATGAAATTAATTCATAAAAACTTATGACTTCATTCTTGACCCGTTCGAACTTGAAAACAACTTGTTACTTGATTCCTGACTCGTTTAGACATGGAAAACAATCAATAACAATTTGAGACTTCATTCTTGAATTGTTTGAACTTGGAAACAACTTGTAGATTCATTCTTGACTCGTTTGAACATAGAAAACACTTGGAAACTCTTGTAGGATTAGTATTGGCTCAATTGAACATGAAAATAATGCATAATAATTTGAGACTTCATTCTTGACTCGTTTGAACTTGGAAACAACTAGTAGCCTCATTCTTGACTCGTTTGAACATGAGAATAACATGGAAACTCTTGTAGGATCATTCTTGGCTAATTTGAAAATGAAAACAAACCATAACAATTCAAACTTCATTCTTGATTCGTTAGATCTTAGAAACAACTTGTAGCTTCATTCTTGACTCGACTGAACTTGGAAACAACTTGTAAAGTCTTGTAGGATCATTCTTTGCTCATTTGAACATGAAAAGAATCCATAACAAATTGAGACTTCATTCTTGACTTGTTCGAACTTGGAAATAACTTGTAACTTGATTCCTGACTCGTTTGAACATGAAAACAACTTGGAAACTATAATAATATATTTCTTGGCTCATTTGAACATGAAAATAATCAATAACAATTTGAGACTTCATTCTTGACTCATTTGAACTTGGAAACAACTTGTAGCTTCATTCTTGACTCGTTTGAACATGAAAATAACATGGAAAATCTTGTAGGATCATTCTTGGCTAATTTGAACAAAAAAAGAATCAATAACAATTTGAGACTTCATTCTTGATTCGTTAGATCTTAGAAACAACTTGTAGCTTCATTCTTGACTCGTTTGAACTTGGAAACAACTTGTAAAGTTTATAGGATCATTCTGGCCTCATTTGAACATTAAAGAATCCATAACAAATTGAGACTTCATTCTAGATTCGTTCGAACTTGGAAACATCTTGTAGCTTGATTCCTGACTCGTTTGAACATGAAAACAACTTAGAAACTCTTGTAAGATATTTCTTGGCTCATTTGAACATGAAAACAATCAATAACAATTTGAAACTTCAATCTTGAATCGTTTGAACTTGGAAACAACTTGTAACTTCATTCTTGACTCGTTTGAACATGGAAACAACTTGAAAACTCTTGTAGAATTAGTGTTGGCTCATTTGAACATGAAAATAATGCATAAAATTTGAGACTTCATTCTTGACTCGTTTGAACTTGAAACAACTTGTAGCTTCATTCCTAACTCGTTTGAACATGGAAACAACTTGTAGGATCATTCTTAGCTCATTTGAATATGAAATTAATTCATAAAAACTTATGACTTCATTCTTGACCCGTTCGAACTTGAAAACAACTTGTTACTTGATTCCTGACTCGTTTAAACATGGAAAACAATCAATAACAATTTGCGACTTCATTCTTGGATTGTTTGAACTTGGAAACAACTTGTAGCTTCATTCTTGACTCGTTTGAACATAGAAAACACTTGGAAACTCTTGTAGGATTAGTATTGGCTCAATTGAACATGAAAATAATGCATAACAATTTGAGACTTCATTCTTGACTCGTTTGAACTTGGAAACAACTAGTAGCTTCATTCTTGACTCGTTTGAACATGAAAATAACATGGAAACTCTTGTAGGATTATTCTTGGCTAATTTGAACATGAAAACAAACCATAACAATTCAGACTTCATTCTTGATTCGTTAGATCTTAGAAACAACTTGTAGCGTCATTCTTGACTCGTTTGAACTTGGAAACAACTTGTTAAGTCTTGTAGGATCATTCTTTGCTCATCATTTGAACATGAAAAGAATCCATAACAAATTGAGACTTCATTCTTGACTAGTTCGAACTTGGAAATAACTTGTAGCTTGATTCCTGACTCGTTTGAACATGAAAACAACTTGGAAACTATAATAATATATTTCTAGGCTCATTTGAACATGAAAATAATCAATAACAATTTGAGACTTCATTCTTGACTCGTTTGAACTTGAAACAACTTGTAGCTTCATTCCTAACTCGTTTGAACATGGAAACAACTTGTAGGATCATTCTTAGCTCATTTGAATATGAAATTAATTCATAAAAACTTATGACTTCATTCTTGACCCGTTCGAACTTGAAAACAACTTGTTACTTGATTCCTGACTCGTTTAAACATGGAAAACAATCAATAACAATTTGCGACTTCATTCTTGAATTGTTTGAACTTGGAAACAACTTGTAGCTTCATTCTTGACTCGTTTGAACATAGAAAACACTTGGAAACTCTTGTAGGATTAGTATTGGCTCAATTGAACATGAAAATAATGCATAACAATTTGAGACTTCATTCTTGACTCGTTTGAACTTGGAAACAACTAGTAGCTTCATTCTTGACTCGTTTGAACATGAAAATAACATGGAAACTCTTGTAGGATTATTCTTGGCTAATTTGAACATGAAAACAAACCATAACAATTCAGACTTCATTCTTGATTCGTTAGATCTTAGAAACAACTTGTAGCGTCATTCTTGACTCGTTTGAACTTGGAAACAACTTGTTAAGTCTTGTAGGATCATTCTTTGCTCATCATTTGAACATGAAAAGAATCCATAACAAATTGAGACTTCATTCTTGACTAGTTCGAACTTGGAAATAACTTGTAGCTTGATTCCTGACTCGTTTGAACATGAAAACAACTTGGAAACTATAATAATATATTTCTAGGCTCATTTGAACATGAAAATAATCAATAACAATTTGAGACTTCATTCTTGACTCGTTTGAACTTGGAAACAACTTGTAGCTTCATTCTTGACTCGTTTGAACATGAAAATAACATGGAAACTCTTGTAGGATCATTCTTGGCTAATTTGAACAAGAAAAGAATCCATAACAATTTGAGACTTCATTCTTGATTCGTTAGATCTTAGAAACAACTTGTAGCTTCATGCTTGACTCGTTTGAACTTGGAAACAACTTGTAAAGTCTTGTTGGATCATTCTTGGCTCATTTGAACATGAAAAGAATCCATAGCAAATTGAGACTTCATTCTTCACTCGTTCGAACTTGAAAATAATTTGTAGCTTGATACCTGACTCGTTTGAACATGGAAACGATTTGGAAACTCTAGTAATATAATTCTTGGCTCATTTGGACATGCAAACAATCCATAACAATTTGAAACTTCATTATTGAATTGTTCAAACTTGGAAACAACTTTTAGCTTCATTCCTGACTCGTTTTAACATGGAAACAACTTGTAAGATCATTCTTGGCTCATTTGAACATGAAATTAATTCGTAAAAATATATGACTTCATTCTTGACTCGTTCGAACTTGGAAACAACTTGTAGCTTGATTCCTGACTCGTTTGAACATGAAAATAACATGAAAACTCTTGTAAGATCATTCTTGGCTAATTTGAACATGAAAACATACCATAAAAATTTCAGACATCATTCTTGATTCGTTAGATCTTAGAAAAAACTTGTAGCTTCATTCTTGACTCGTTTGAACTTGGAAACAACTTGTAAAGTCTTGTAGGATCATTCTTGGCTCATTTGAACATAAAAAAGAATCCATAACAAATTGAGACTTCATTCTTGACTCGTTCGAACTTGGAAATAACTTGTAGCTTGATTCCTGACTCGTTTGAACATGAAAACAACTTGGAAACTATAATAATATATTTCTTGGCTCATTTGAACATGAAAACAATCAATAACAATTTGAGACTTCATTCTTGAATCGTTTGAACTTGGAAACAACTTGTAGCTTCATTCTTGACTCGTTTGAACATGAAAATAACATGGAAACTCTTGTAGGATCATTCTTGGCTAATTTGAACAAGAAAACAATCCATAACAATTTGAGACTTCATTCTTGATTCATTAGATCTTAGAAACAACTTGTAGCTTCATTCTTGACTCGTTTGAACTTGGAAACAACTTGTAAAGTCTTGTAGGATCATTCTGGGCTCATTTGACGATAAAAAATCCATAACAAATTGATACTTCATTCTAGATTCGTTCGAACTTGGAAACATCTTGTAGCTTGATTCCTGACTCGTTTGAACATGAAAACAACTTAGAAACTCCTGTAAGATATTTCTTGGCTCATTTGAACATGAAAACAATCAATAACAATTTGAGACTTCATTCTTGAATCGTTCAAACTTGGAAACAACTTGTAGCTTCATTCATGACTCGTTCGAACAAGGAAACAACTTGGAAACTATAATAATATATTTCTTGGCTCATTTGAACATGAAAACAATCAATAACAATTTGAGACTTCATTCTTGAATCGTTTGAACTTGGAAACAACTTGTAGCTTCATTCTTGACTCGTTTAAACATGGAAAAAACTTGCAAACTCTTGTACGATTAGTCTTGGCCCATTTAAACATGAAAATAATGCATAACAATTTGAGACTTCATTCTTGACTCGTTTGAACTTGGAAACAACTTGTAGCATCATTCTTGACTCGTGTGAACATGAAAATATCATGGAAACTCTTGTAGGATCATTCTTGGCTAATTTGAACAAGAAAACAATCCATAGCTATTTGAGACTTCATTCTTGATTCGTTAGATCTTGGAAACAACTTGTAGCTTCATTCTTGACTCGTTTGAACTTGGAAATAACTTGTAAAGTCTTGTAGGATCATTCTCGGCTCATTTGAACATGAAAGAATCCATAACAAATTGAGACTTCATTCTTGACTCATTCGAACTTGGAAACAACTTGTAGCTTGATTCCTGACTCGTTTGAACATGAAAACAACTTAGAAACTCTAGTAATATATTTCTTGGCTCATTTGAACATGATAACAATCAATAACAATTTGAGATTTTATTCTTGAATCGTTTGAACTTGGAAATAACTTGTAGCTTCATTCTTGACTCGTTTGAACATGGAAACAACTTGGAAACTCTTGTTGAATTAGTTTTGGCTCATTTGAACATGAAAATAATGCATAAAATTTGAGACTTCATTCTTGACTCGTTTGAACTTGAAACAACTTGTAGCTTCATTCGTGACTTGTTTGAACATGGAAACAACTTAGAAACTCTTGTAATATATTTCTTGGTTCATTTGAACATGAAAACAATCAATAACAATTTGAGACTTCATTCTTGAATCGTTCAAACTGGGAAACAACTTGTAGCTTCATTGATGACTCGTTTGAACAAGGAAACAACTTGGAAAATCGTGTAAGATCATTCTTGGCTCATTTAAATATGAAAACAATCCATAACAATTTGAGACTTCATTATTGAATTGTTCGAACTTGGAAACAACTTGTAGCTTCATTCCTGACTCATTTGAACATGGAAACAACTTGTAGGATCATTCTTGGCTCATTTGAACATGAAATTAATTCGTAAAAACTTATGACTTCATTCTTGAGTCGTTCGAACTTGGAACCAACTTATAGCTTGATTCCTGACTCGTTTGAACATGGAAAACAATCAAAAACAATTTGAGACTTCATTCTTGAATTGTTTGAACTTGGAAACAACTTGTAGCTCCATTCTTGACTCGTTTGAACATGGAAACAACTTCGAAACTCTTGTAGGATTAATCTTGGCTCATTTGAACATGAAAATAATGCATAATTAAGACTTCATTCTTGGTTCGTTTGAACTTGGAAATAACTTGTAGCTTCATTCTTGACTCGTATGAACATGAAAATAACATGGAAACTCATGTAGGATCATTCTTGGCTAATTTGAATATGAAAACAAACCATAACAATTGGAGACTTCATTCTAGATTCGGTAGATCTTAGAAACAACTTGTAGCTTCATTCTTGACTCGTTTGAACTTGGAAACAACTTGTAAAGTCTTGTAGGATCATTCTTGGCTCATTTGAACATGAAAAGAATCCATAACAAATTGAGACTTCATTCTTGACTCGTTCGAACTTGTAAATAACTTGTAGCTTGATTCCTGACTCGTTTGAACATGGAAACAACTTGGAAACTATAATAATATATTTCTTGGCTCATTTGAACATGAAAACAATCAATAATAATTTGAGACTTCATTCTTGAATCGTTTGAACTTGGAAACAACTTGTAGCTTCATTCTTGACTCGTTTGAACATGGAAACAACTTACAAACTCCTGTAGGATCATTCTTGGCTCATTTGAACATGAAAAGAATCCATAACAAATTGAGATTTCATTCTTGACTCGTTCGAACTTGGAAACAACTTGTAGCTTGATTCCTGACTCGTTTGAACATGAAAACAACTTATAAACCCTAGTAATATATTTCTTGGCTCATTTGAATATGAAAACAAGCAATAACAATTTGAGACTTCATTCTTGAATCGTTTGAACTTGGAAACAACTTGTAGGTTCATTCCTGACTCGTTTGAACAATGAAACAATTTAGAAAATCTAGTAAGATCATTCTTGGCTCATTTAAACATGCAAACAATCCATTACAATTTGAAACTTCATTATTGAATTTTTCGAACTTGGAAACAACTTTTAGTTTCATTCCTGACTCGTTTGAACATGGAAACAACTAGTAAGATTATTCTTGGCTCATTTGAACATGAAATTAATTCGTAAAAACTTATGACTTTATTCTTGACTCGTTCGAACTTGGAAGCAACTTGTAGCTTGATTCCTGACTCGTTTGAACATGAAAATAACATGGAAACTCTTGTAGGATCATTCTTGGCTAATTTGAACATGAAAACAAACCATAAAAATTTCAAACTTCATTCTTGATTCGTTAGATCTTAGAAACAACTTGTAGCTTCATTCTTGACTCGTTTGAACTTGGAAACAACTTGTTAAGTCTTGTAGGATCATTCTTTGCTCATCATTTGAACATGAAAAGAATCCATAACAAATTGAGACTTCATTCTTGACTAGTTCGAACTTGAAAATAACTTGTAGCTTGATTCCTGACTCGTTTGAACATGGAAACAACTTGGAAACTATACTAATATATTTCTTGGCTAATTTGAACATGAAAACAATCAATAACAATTTGAGACTTCATTCTTGAATCGTTTGAACTTGGAAACAACTTGTAGCTTCATTCTTGACTCGTTTGAACATGGAAACAACTTGCAAACTCTTGTAGGATTAGTCCTTGCCCATTTGAACATGAAAATAATGCATAACAATTTGAGACTTCATTCTTGACTCGTTTGAACTTGAAAACAACTTGTAGCTTCATTCTTGACTCGTTTGAACATGAAAATATCATGGAAACTCTTGTAGGATCATTCTTGGCTAATTTGAACAAGAAAACAATCCATAGCTATTTGAGACTTCATTCTTGATTCGTTAGATCTTAGAAACAACTTGTAGCTTCATTCTTGACTCGTTTGAACTTGGAAATAACTTGTAAAGTCTTGTAGGATCATTCTCGGCTCATTTGAACATAAAGAATCCATAACAAATTGAGACTTCATTCTTGACTCGTTCGAACTTGGAAACAACTTGTAGCTTGAATTCTGACTCGTTTGAACATGAAAACAACTTAGAAACTCTAGTAATATATTTCTTGGCTCATTTGAACATGAAAACAATCAATAACAATTTGAGATTTTATTCTTGAATCGTTTGAACTTGGAAACAACTTGTAGCTTCATTCTTGACTCGTTTGAACATGGAAACAACTTGGAAACTCTTGTTGAATTAGTGTTGGCTCATTTGAACATGAAAATAATGCATAAAATTTGAGACCTAATTCTTGACTCGTTTGAACAAGGAAACAACTTGGAAAATCTTGTAAGATCATTCTTGGCTCATTTAAACATGAAAACAGTCCATAACAATTTGAGACTTCATTATTGAATTGTTCGAACTTGGAAACAACTTGTAGCTTCATTCCTGACTCCTTTGAACATGGAAACAACTTGTAGGATCATTCTTGGCTCATTTGTACATGAAATTAATTCGTAAAAACTTATTACTTCATTCTTGAGTCGTTCAAACTTGGAAACAACTTATAGCTTGATTCCTGACTCGTTTGAACATGGAAAACAATCAATAACAATTTGAGACTTCATTCTTGAATTGTTTGAACTTGGAAACAACTTGTAGCTTCATTCTTGACTCGTTTGAACATGGAAACAACTTCGAAACTCTTGTGGGATTAGTCTTGGCTCATTTGAACATGAAAATAATGCATAATTAAGACTTCATTCTTGGTTCGTTTGAACTTGGAAACAACTTGTAGCTTCATTCTTGACTCGTATGAACATGAAAATAACATGGAAACTCTTGTAGGATCATTCTTGGCTAATTTGAACATGAAAACAAACCATAACAATTGGAGACTTCATTCTAGATTCGTTAGATCTTAGAAACAACTTGTAGCTTCATTCTTGACTCGTTTGAACTTGGAAACAACTTGTAAAGTCTTGTAGGATCATTCTTGGCTCATTTGAACATAAAAAGAATCCATAACAAATTGAGACTTCATTCTTGACTCGTTCGTGTAGCGCCCTCCCGATCCGGGGTCTATACCACTCTTCGTTATCTAATCCTATCTTACCATTACTCTCTCTTCTTTTATTAAATGATCTACTTGTTTAACTTAATCCTGGTTTGTTTCAGTGACCAAAACCTTAGCTCTGATACCAACCTGTAGCGCCCTCCCGACCCGGGGTCTAGATCGGGGAGTCACTAACACTCTATATGCATGCACCCTAAATAACAATAATAGAAAATACGCATAAATATGACCCCGACTACTAGCCTGGACCTTTCAAGGTAATGGTATGAAACAAGCACACAACTACATCCATTTATATTTACATTTACAGTAACCAAAATAATATTACAATTCCTGAAACATCTCAAAAGCTACTACTAAAAGTACAAGACTAAATAAAGTCTTTTCCTTCCAACTCTGCCTCGATCCTACCTGTTCAATCTCAGCCAGCCTCACATAGTTCATGTATGACATATTTTTCCTGGCAGTCTGCTTAATACGGACCATGATTCTCAGAAGCTGTAGATGTTAGAAAAATAAAAGAATGAGCTACATAAGCTTAGCAAGTAACCATATAGGTTAAAAACAGTTCTACAGGCTTATATATAATTTAAAAAGTCTTTTCTCAAAATCATGCTTTAAAAATCACTGCTGGACCTCATTGTCCCATAATTGTAATTAAAATTCACGTCAGGGTATTCATTACTCGTAAAACTTTCGTTTATAAAACCACTGGCAGGGTTAAACAATTTCAATAACTGGTGCAGAGTAAATAAGAAGCTGGAAAGTAATAATCAATTGCAAGTATAGGAGTAATCTGCAGGGTTAGATGGATAACAGGAAATAATGTATAACAATTGAAACAAGGTCAACTCAAGATATGTCTGATAATTGAAGCTATATATGACAGGTTATAACAAGACATTTCATTATTCATTACTAACCATTTCAAAGTCCATTTGTATAAAACTGTCCTTTCATTAGGACTGATTCTTTCAAAACATTTTATAAAACTGTCCTCTCATTAGGACCTTGCTTTTCAAATCATTTATAAAACTGTCCTCTCATTAGGACCTTTACTGTTTAGAAACAATTCATTTTGGTTGAAGTTTTCTCACAACGCCAGACAATACGGGTGATCAGCCACGTAAAGTCCCTATAACGGACTAAAGTCCCTCTGGACATAAAGAGTACTCATAAAGGCACTTATTGCCATTGGCCTTGGGCTATCTCATTATAGCCATTGACTATCTCATTATAGTCTTCACATAAAAAGTGCTGGACCGGCGTCACTCGGCCTCTTACGCCTCCAACCTATAGGAATCCGCAGAAACCAATTTGATCGGAATTCCTATCATAACCAAAACCTTTCTTTTTAAAGTTACCAAATCATTTGATGAAAAAGACTTCTTGAAAGTCGGATTCCATATTTAAATCCATTTTTAAGATCATTAGACATAGGTAAAGTTTATTCCAAGATATGTCTCAAAACAAGCTTCTGTTGTAGTAAGATAAGCTGAAATCATGAACTGGGAATCCAAAATCAAGCTATAGTTGTAAAGTCAGGTTGCAGGGTCAATTCACAGGTATAACAAGATGTTTTGAAAACAATTGTAAGGCATTTGATCATGATAGTAGTTAAATAATCACAACAGGGTACTTTCAGGGTTTAAAGTTTAAGTAAACATAATTAAGGAAAATGGTGTAGACATAGGTCATAGTTCAAGGTTACTGATTTAAGACCTTTACAATTGGTTTAAAAGTTGACAGTAGCAGTTCAGGGATTGTAAAGTTAAAGTGCAATCAAAACTGGTAAAAGGTTGCAGTTTAAGTAAAACAATTAAAGTAAAGCAGGTTGTAACTTAAAACAGTTGAGATAAAGTAAAATAATCGCAGGGTCATAAAACCGTTCATAAAACAGTGCTTAAGTTTAAAAAGATTAGGCAGTAGTTACTTGCCTTAACAAAGAATGCTACAGCTGTTGAACAGATAGATCGCCTACACCAGACACTAACTCTCTACTTTAGCTTTCCCTTTGTCCTTCACCTCAATATCCTTCGTAGCTACACATAAATAATACTATTTCAGTAACTCATATACTCTCGACGTTCTCATTAACGTCTAACTATTCTACCCTTTCGTTAACTACAATCCCTTAACACATAATAATCCACTGTAGACATACCCTGCTATATAATCACTTTTACACTAGCAGACAAGTAGCACATAGACACATCTATTGATCCACAGTATTCCTGACTGGTAGCCTTTCCTATACAGAAGTGGTGTGCCAATTGTGTTTTACAAAATCATTTTAGTTTTTAGAAATTTTGGCAGCACTTCCCCTGTAATTGGAGCTACCTGTCGGAATACAACCGACACAACCAAACATCAAAGTCAATCATACACCATCAGTTACTCATATATATTACCAATTCCATGTCTAATAAAGCAATGTCTATAGAAGTTATATAATCAACATCACCAAAGTTAGCTACATATAATATATCTCAAGTTTACACTGAACAAGCATATGCATCTGCCAAGTATATATATCCAGCAAGTCCTATTTACACGAATGACTAGTATGGCATCCCAATTATCCTTATAACATAAAATTCGAATCTACCACTTGATATAATTCAAGAATCATAACAATTAACACAACTCAATTAACATAATTGCATAGTTACCACTTCGAGCAATATTTTCACAATCTTTCATTCCTCATTCGAGTTACTACATATAAGTTACACAAACAATTAGTTTATTATCTAAGCATGGCAATTAGCATCAATTTAGGTCAAGTTTATGTTGCCATTAATCCAAATTCGAACATAACATAACTAGCATTCCTACTAATTCATTTCAATTTGCCAAGGAATTAAACATATAATTCGAACTTAAACATATATATAAATTATATATTCGAAAAGGACATAAGAATAAGATCATTTAGCATTTTAGTACATTCCTAATTACTCTAGGCACTTGATAATCATTACATTGTTACATCCTATCATACTCCACATCAACTTCACATATATGCATATACTTTTGTTCGGAAAATTAATAACCCAACCGGAAATTCAAAATTAATCCATAATCCGACATGCATCCCAAACTACTAGCAAACAATTGACATGTAAACCTCATATGCTATACATCATTACTATACACCACTAGTAGCAACTGCAATAATAAAAAACAAGACCCATTCGAATAATTTGGTTCGGGAAAATAAGGAAATGAACCAAAAATTCACATGCAACTCAATTTAAGCTAACTAGCAGCATAACTATAACATTAACATAGCAATTAAGGTGAGGTAGGCTCAGGTTTGCCATCACAGCCCTCCACCGGCTCACCGGAGGCTCACCGCCGGTGGGGCAAAGTCCGGAGGTTCCCGGTTTTTTGAGCATCCTTCATGGACTCCGCCTATTTTCTTGTTTACAACTCAAATCAGAACCTAGGAACATGAATATGACTCTATGATTCATTGCATGCAGGTATCCCTTTCAAACACATATACGCAGCACACATATGTACACGGCACATCACATCTAAGACTCGATTACTAGCAATTTACTTGAAGCAATTACTAGCAATCTACTTAGAACTCAAATGAAGACAAAGAATTGCATGCGGAGAGAAGAACAAGACCTGAAACCAAAGATACAGAACAAATGAGGAGGAAAGTGGGCGGTGGCTTTTGACAAAACAAAGACGGGGGTATATTTGTAATTTCACAAATCCCGATTTCTGAATTAAAGCAGTCATTAATTCGAATTTTTAGAGAAAT
The DNA here is from genome assembly GCA_028671895.1 of Oenanthe sinensis. NCBI lineage: Eukaryota > Viridiplantae > Streptophyta > Magnoliopsida > Apiales > Apiaceae > Oenanthe > Oenanthe sinensis. The sequence continues at coordinate 30,252,698 of CM053806.1, forward strand.
AGGGTACAAAAATGAGTTTTATATTTTTAAAATAAAGAATACGAATTTAGAAGCTCACCCATATTTTTGAAATATTTTTCTGATGATTAAATAATTAAATAAAAATCGGGGAAGTTTAGGCACTTTAAATAGAGATAAGAGTAGAAAATCTTTGAAAATATTTTGGGGCTCAAATAAAATGAACTTTTATTTTTAAAAAGTCTCAGAATATATAAAGAACATTTTGAAAAAGATTTCATGATTTTTGGACATTCCAATAATTAAATATGGAATTTAGAAGAGTAATTTCTCTAGAATAAAACAGGAATGAAAGATTTATATAAAATCACTGGGACTAGAATTAAATACATCACCATTTTTAGAAAGTCTCTAAAATCACATAGAAGCTACATATAAAATTTCATAATTATTGAACACACCAATAATTTTATAAAAATCAAACAGTTACTCCCATTAAGCATAAAAATCAATTAAACACTTAATTAAAATACTTACGCATAATGCAGTCGAACGGGCAGTCAACTAGACATATAAAATGACCACATATTATATCTTAACACATTAGAACACATAAATCATATACCTCATATTATTCAAATATATTTAATTATCTCGATCGTTACAGTAATGGTATGAAACAAGCACACAACTACATTCATTTATATTTACATTTACAGTAACAAAATAATATTATTACAACTCCTGCAACATCTCAAAATCTACTAATAAAATACGAGACTAATCAAAGTCATTTCCTTCCAACTCCGCCTTGATCCTACCTGTTCAATGGCAGCCAGCCTAGCATAGTTCATATAAGACATGTTCTTCCTAGTAGTCTGCTTAGTACGTACCATGATTCTCAAAAGCATTAGATGTTAGAAAATAAAAGAATGAACCACAAAAGCTCAACAAGTAACCATACTGGTTAAAAACAGTTCTACAGAGTTATATAAAGTTTAGAAATCTTTTCTCATAATCATACTTTAAAATTATTACTGGACCTCATTGTCCCATAATTATAATCCAAAAATTCCAGTCAGGGTATTCATTATACGAAAAACTTTCTTTTATGGCTTCACTGGTAGAAGTATAGGATATTTGAAAATTTTAGTTCAGAGTTAATGTTTGTAATAACTGGGGTGTAAGGTATTAAGAAACTGGTAAGTAATAATCATTACAATGTTTAGGAACACTTTGCAGAGGTTAGATGGATAACAGGAAGTAATGTGCAATAATGAAACGAAGTAAGAATCAAAGTGTAACTGACAGTTCTATGCTAAATAAAGCAGGGTATTATAAGGCATTTCAATATTATTACTAATAATTTCAATAAACATTCTTGTAAAACTATCATTTCATTAGGACTGAATTTTCCAAATCATTTTATAAAACTGTCCTTTCATTAGGACCTTTACTTATTAAAAACAAATCATTTTGATTGGAGTTTTCTCACAACGCTGGACAATACGGGTGATCAGCCACGTAGAGTCCCCATAACGGACCGAAGTCCCTCTGGACATAAGGAGTACTCATAAAGGCACTTATTGCCATTGGCCTTGGGCTATCTCATTATAGCCATTGACTATCTCATTATAGTCTTCACATAAAAGTGCTGGACCAGCGTCACTCGGCCTCTTACGCCTCCAACTTATAGGAATCCGCAGAAACCATTTTGATCGGAATTCCTAAAATAACCAAAATCTTTCTTTTAAAAGTTACCAAATCATTTGATGAAAAAGACTTCTTGAAAGTCGTATTTCATATTTAAATCCATTTTTAAAAGATCAATAGACAGAAGTAAATTTTATTCCAATGTAAGTTTTAAAACAGGTCTCTGTTGCAGTAAAGTAAGCAGAAATCATGACATAGGGGTCAAAATCATGTTATAGTAGCAAAGTCAGGTTGCAGGGTCAATTCACAGGTATAACAAGATGTTTTGAAAACAATTGTAAGGCATCTGATTAAGGTAGTAGTTGGGCAATAGCAATAGGGTACTTTCATGGTTAAAGTTCAAGTAAACACAGTTAAGGAAATGGTGAAAACATAAGTCACAATTAAGGTTGATGGTTTAAGATTTTAAAAACAGTTTATAAGTTGTCATTAGCAGTTCAGGGATTGAAAAGTTTTAAAGTACAATTAAAAACTGGTATAAGGTTGCATTTTAAGTAAAACAATTAAAGTAAGACAGGCTGTAATTTAAAACAGTTGGAATAAGATAACATAGTTGCAGGGTCATAAAACAGTTCATAAACAGAGCTTAAGTTTAAAGAGATCAGGCAGTAGTTACTTGCCTCAAACAGGAATGCTACAGCTGCTGAACAGGTAGATCTCCTACACCAATACTAACTCTCTACTTTAGCTTTTCCTTTGTCCTTTACCTCAAAGTCCTTCGTAGCTACACATAAATAGTACTATATCAGTATCTTATATACTCTTGACATTCTCTTTAACGTCTAACTATTCTACCCTTTCGTTAATGTAACACCTTAACACATGTATAATTTACTGTAGACATACTCTACTATATAATCACTTCTACTCTGGCAAGCAAATAGCACATAGACAATTATATCTATCCACAGCATTCCTGATTGATAGTCTTTCCTATACAGAAGTGGTGTGCCAATAGTATTTTAAAAGTCAGTTTAGTTTTAGAAAATTTTGGCAGCACCTCCCCTGTAATTGGAACTATCCGTCGGAATACAACCGACACAACCATAGATTCAATCAATTGCAAACCAATTAAAACGACCACATACTTATCATATAATATCAACATAGAGTAGCAAGAGTGACTTGAACTCAAGCAATCTATGTACTCAACCCATAACATACAAGATAACCATCGAAATCTAAAAATCGAGTTTGATCAGCTTTGAAAAAATAACATTTTACTATATCTGGATGAACTCAAACAGAAAAGTTTAAAACATAAAAATTGTAGATCTTTCTGAGACCTTTCCAAAATGGTAAAGCTCATAATTTTTGAACATATATTCGATTAACTATGATTTTTTTCCAAAGTTTGTAAATCAGAATCCCGAAGCTAAATGAACAGGTTATATAAACTGCATAAAAACTCATATTTGCAGGCAGAATTTCGAAAAACACAAAGAACGGAAGTTGCAGGTAATCAAATTATCTTTCCACAGACACCAGAATCATAATATTCTGATAAACGATGAATTAACTACGAATTTTACAAACAGCAGCAGTTTTAACCATTTAACTAATCCGAATTTATACATATAAATCATATAGCAATTAGTACAAAATCAAACAAAATTCTTGCATGCAATCACTACAATCATATATAACCCATAAGAACTAGTGCCCAGTGCTTGAACATGTAAAACCCATACACCGACATACCAAACCGCCGAAAAAATCAATACCATGCAACGACTTTTAAGAACAATTATCACATATACTCACAATAATTAACACACCAAAGCTACTAGAACATAATACTTTATGTCGAGGCTCCCCCATGGTCATTGCCTACGGCAATGATTCCGGTGAGACTTCAAAGAAGTCGAATCCCTCACCGAGAATCATTTTTGTTACTCAAATGACTAGAGAAGCATTACTAGCACAAGTTAACATCAATTCATGTCTCAATTCGACTTGCATGCAGCACCATCTCCACATATACATATGGCAACATACATATATACACATGCAACGTAAAAAAAATCAAACTCTACAACAAGATTCACTCAAGTACTAGATCGGAAATCAAAATATCATAAACAATTGTTGTAATCTCGAATAAAAACAAAGAAATCACAAGGAACTGCAAGAGAGAGAGAGAGAGAGAGTGGAAAGGGACCTGAATACAAAAATGCAGAATAGTAAATCTTTTTAAAAGAAGTGGGCGGTGGCTGCTTATAAAAGACATGGGCAAAATAGTAATTTTACAAGCTGAGTTTTTAATAATAAAATAATTGATATTCGAATTTTAATGGGAAAATGGTATAAAAATACATTTTATATTTTTAAAATAAAGAAAATGAATTTAGAAGCTCACCCATAGTTTTGAAATATTTTTCTGATGAATAAATAATTAATTAAAAATCGGGGAAATATAGACACTTCAAATAGAAATAAGAGTAGAAAATCTTTAAATATTATTTTGGGACTCAAATAAAATAAATTTTTGTTTTTAAAAAGTCTCAGAATATATAAGGAACATTTTGGAAAAGGTTTCATGATTTTTGGCATTCCAATAATTAAATATGGAATTTAGAAGAGAAATATTTTCAGGATAAAATTGGATTGAGAAAATCATATAAAAATATTGAGACTGAAATAAATTACACCACTATTTTTAGAAAGTCTCTAAAATCACATAGAAGCAACATATAAAATTTAATAATTATTGGACACACCAATAATTTTATAAAAATCAAAAAGTTACTCAATTTAGCATGAAAAGTCAATTAATCACTTAAATATAACACTTAAGCATATTGCGGTCAAACAGGCAGTCAACTAGACCTATAAAAAGATCATATATCACCTCTTGTCACATTGGAACACATAAATACTATAACTCATATTAATCAAATAGATATCAATGTCTCGATCGTTACAGTTCGAACTTGGAAATAATTTGTAGCTTGATTCCTGACTCGTTTGAACATGGAAACAATTTGGAAACTCTAGTATTATATTTCTTGGCTCATTTGAATATGAAAACAATCAATAACAATTTGAGACTTCATTCTTGAATCGTTTGAACTTGAAAACAACTTGTAGCTTCATTCTTGACTCGTTTGAACATGGAAACAACTTACAAACTCTTGTAGGATCATTCTTGGCTCATTTGAACATGAAAAGAATCCATAACAAATTGAGACTTCATTCTTGACTCGTTCGAACTTGGAAAAAACTTGTAGCTTGATTCCTGACTCGTTTGAACATGAAAACAACTTAGAAATACTAGTAATATATTTAATGGCTCATTTGAACATGAGAACAATCAATAACAATTTGAGACTTCATTTTGAATTGTTTGAACTTGGAAACAACTTGTAGCTTCTTTCTTGAATCGTTTGAACATGGAAACATCTTGGAAACTCTTGTAGAATTAGTGTTGGCTCATTTGACCATGAAAATAACGCATAAAATTTGAGACTTTATCCTTGACTCGTTTGAACTTGAAACAACTTGTAGCTTCATTCGTGACTCGTTAGACATGGAAACAACTTAGAAACTCTTGTAAGATATTTCTTCGCTCATTTAAACATGAAAACAATCAATAACAATTTGAGACTTCATTTTTGAATCGGTCAAACTTGGAAACAACTTGTACCTTCATTCATGACTCGTTTGAACAAGAAAACAATTTAGAAAATCTCGTAAGATCATTCTTGGCTCATTTAAACATGCAAACAATCCATAACAATTTGAAACTTCATTATTGAATTGTTCGAATTTGGAAACAACTTTTAGCTTCATTCCTGACACGTTTGAACATGGAAACAACTTGTAAGATCATTCTTGGCTCATTTGAACATGAAATTAATTCGTAAAAACTTATGACTTCATTCTTGACTCGTTCGAACTTGGAAACAACTTGTAGCTTGATTCCTGACTCGTTTGAACATGAAAATAACATGGAAACTCTTGTAGGATCATTCATGGCTAATTTGAACATGAAAACAAACCATAACAATTCTAGACTTCATTCTTGATTCGTTAGATCTTAGAAACAACATGTAGCTTCATTCTTGACTCGTTTGAACTTGGAAACAACTTGTAAAGTCTTGTAGGATCATTCTTGGCTCATTTGAACATGAAAAGAATCCATAACAAATTGAGACTTCATTCTTGACTCGTTCGAACTTGGAAATAACTTGTAGCTTGATTCCTGACTCGTTTGAACATGGAAACAACTTGGAAACTATAATAATATATTTCTTGGCTCATTTGAACATGAAAACAATCAATAACAATTTTAGACTTCATTATTGAATCGTTTGAACTTGGAAACAACTTGTAGCTTCATTCTTGACTCGTTTGAACATGGAAACAACTTGCAAACTTTTGTAGGATTAGTCTTGGCTCATTTGAAAATGAAAATAATGCATAACAATTTGAGACTTCATTCTTGACTCGTTTGAACTTGGAAACAACTTGTAGCTTCATTCTTGACTCGTTTGAACATGAAAATAACATGGAAACTCTTTTAGGATCATTCTTGGCTAATTTGAACAAGAAAACATTCCATAACAATTTGAGACTTCATTCTTGATTCGTTAGATCTTAGAAACATCTTGTAGCTTCATTCTTGACTCGTTTGAACTTGGAAATAACTTATAAAGTCTTGTAGGATAATTCTTAGCTCATTTGAACATGAAAGAATCCATAACAAAATGAGACTTCATTCTTGACTCGTTCGAACTTGGAAACAACTTGTAGCTTGATTCCTGACTCGTTTGAACATGAAAACAACTTATAAACTCTAGTAATATATCTCTTGGCTCATTTGAACATGAAAACAATCAATAACAATTTGAGATTTCATTCTTGAATCGTTTGAACTTGGAAACAACTAGTAGCTTCATTCTTGACTCGTTTGAACTTGGAAAGAACTTGGAAACTCTTGTTGAATTAGTGTTGGCTCCTTTGAACATGAAAATAATGCATAAAATTTGAGACTTCATTCTTGACTCGTTTGAACTTGAAACAACTTGTAGCTTCATTCGTAACTCGTTTGAACATGGAAACAACATAAAAACTCTTGTAAGATATTTCTTGTCTCATTTGAACATGAAAACAATCAATAACAATTTGAGACTTTATTCTTGAATCGTTCGAACTTGGAAACAACTTGTAGCTTCATTCATGACTCGTTTGAACAAGGAAACAACTTGGAAAATCTTGTAAGATCATTCTTGGTTCATTCAAACATGAAAACAATCCATAACAATTTGAGACTTCATTATTGAATTCTTCGAACTTGGAAACAACTTGTAGCTTCATTCCTGACTCGTTTGAACATGGAAACAACTTGTAGGATCAATCTTGGCTCATTTGAACATGAAATTAATTCGTAAAAACTTATGACTTCATTCTTGAGTCGTTCGAACTTGGGAACAACTTATAGCTTGATTCCTGACTCGTTTGAACATGGAAAACAATCAATAACAATTTGAGACTTCATTCTTGAATTGTTTGAACTTGGAAACAACTTGTAGCTTCAATCTTGACTCGTTTGAAGAAGGAAACAACTTGGAAACTCTTGTAGGATTAGTCTTGGCTCATTTGAACATGAAAATAATGCATAATTAAGACTTCATTCTTGGCTCATTTGAACTTGGAAACAACTTGTAGCTTCATTCTTGACTCGTATGAACATGAAAATAACATGAAAACTCTTGTAGGATCATTCTTGGCTAATTTGAACATGAAAACAAACCATAACAATTGGAGACTTCATTCTTGATTCGTTAGATCTTAGAAACAACTTGTAGCTTCATTCTTGACTCGTTTGAACTTGGAAACAAATTGTAAAGTCTTGTAGGATCATTCTTGGCTCATTTGAACATGTAAAGAATCCATAACAAATTGAAACTTCATTCTTGACTCGTTCGAACTTGGAAATAACTTGTAGCTTGATTCCTGACTCGTTTGAACATGGAAACAATTTGGAAACTCTAGTAATATATTTCTTGGCTCATTTGAACATGAAAAATATATATAACAATTTGAGACTTCATTCTTGAATCGTTTGAACTTGAAAACAAGTTGTAGCATCATTCTTGACTCGTTTGAACATGGAAACAACTTGAAAACTATTGTAGGATCATTCTTGGATCATTTGAACATGAAAAGAATTCATAACAAATTGAGGCTTCATTCTTGACTCGTTCGAACTTGGAAACAACTTATATCTTGATTCCTGACTCGTTTGAACATGAAAACATCTTAGAAACACTAGTAATATATTTCTTGGCTCATTTGAACATGAGAACAATCAATAACAATTTAAGACTTCATTTTGAATCGTTTGAACTCGGAAACAACTTGTAGCTTCATTCTTGACTCGTTTGAACATGGAAACAACTTGGAAACTCTTGTAGAATTAGTGTTGGCTCATTTGACCATGAAAATAACGCATAAAATTTGAGACTTTATTCTTGACTCGTTTGAACTTGAAATAACTTGTAGCTTCATTCGTGACTCGTTTGACATGGAAACAACTTAGAAACTCTTGTAAGATATTTCTTCGTTCATTTAAACATGAAAACAATCAATAACAATTTGAGACTTCATTTTTGAATCGTTCAAACTTGGAAACAACTTGTAGCTTCATTCATGACTAGTTTGAACAAGGAAACAATTTAGAAAATCTTGTAAGATCATTCTTGGCTCATTTAAACATGCAAACAATCCATAACAATTTGAAACTTCATTATTGAATTGTTCGAACTTGGAAACAACTTGTAGCTTCATTCCTGACTCGTTTGAACATGGAAACAACTTGTAAGATAATTCTTGGCTCATTTGAACATGAAATTAATTCGTAAAAACTTATGACTTCATTCTTGACTCATTCGAACTGAAAGGTTTCGGGCATGAAAACGCAGCGGAATTAACGTAAAAATAATAAAAATCGAAACCCAATCGCAGGATCCATGTATAATGTTGGATTATTATGGTGAAGAAGTCTGTACCTTAACAAAGCTTTCCGTATGTTGTTTAATGGAGGTCCAGAAATGATGAATCACAACAGCCCTTTGTTGCAAAGATTTGCTCTCCAAAGAAGTCCACACGAACGCCCGATCGTCCTACGATCACCGGAGTCGGTACTAGCCGAATTGTTTGCCTCTCTCTCTCTCTCTCTCTCTCTCTAGCCTCTCTTGATGTTGAGCAGCTAGGGTTTTTCTCTAAAAACGAAATTTGATGATTAAACCCTAATACTATACATCATTATGTATATATAGGGGAGAGAGAGATTTTGGGCCTAACCCTAATCCAGGTGGTTTCCAAAACCCATTATGACTTTGGGTTATTATTATTATTAAATCTGAATTCTAATATAATTAATCAAGTCCCACTTAATTAATTCAATAATTAAATTCGAATAATAATAATACTTATTAAATCCGAATTCTAATATAATTAATCAAGTCTCACCTAATTAATTTAATAATTAAATTCGAATAAATAATAATATATTTAAATTCGTAATTTAAATAAACCTCCGTTTTGACGTTCTTTGTGTGTGACCCTTTAGGTTATTATTACGTTGGTAATAATTTTATTATCTAATAGTAAAATTATAAACAATGAGCGGCATCTAGTAATACATCATTGCTACCCAAGTACCAATAATAATTGGTGATTCAATTAAACCTTTCGTGAATAATGTGCAATGTAATATAATCCATTTAACCTTATATTATAGATAAAACTCGAGGCATGTATAGTGTCATCCTCTTCAACGTTTAATCTTGGTTTCCTTGATCAATGAGTAGACTATTTAAACAAATCAATATTTGAGCATGGCCATGCATTTCATAGTCTCACTCAATCAAGAGGCCAATAATATCTCTCCTAGAATTGGAGGGTTAAATCCTATATCTATCATTCATATTCCCCATACGATTCATAGCATACCCAATGTCCACCTTTATCATTACCTGGTTAAAGATAACTTTGAGTGTAATAAAAGTATATTAATTATCGTATAGAAATATAATGATTTCAAGTCAGAGGATCATTACATCATTATCACTGTGAGATTTCTTATGACACTTATTAACATGTAGAATCTCACGGCGAGTCTTTCCAGTGTAATGTATTGATACATACACTTATGTTCTTGACTTTAGTATCACCATACCTATGACCAATGAGATGTGGTCATCTGTCAACAAGTATACTAGTCTTATTGCATTATTACTGTCCTTAAATAATAATACTTGACTAGGGAATTTTAGAAATAAAATACTATTCATATAATCTCATTTTTAAGTCACATACTTAAAGATATATATTACGTATTAATATTCCAACGACATTTATTATTCTTTCAATTTATGACGCAGTAAATAAAGACATAATAAATATTAATTAAATAATCACATAAAACATAATCCTTAATTGTTTTCAATAAAACATTAAAAGTATTGTCTCTAGGACACCAATACTAACACGAACTTGGAAACAACTTGTAGCTTGATTCCTGACTCGTTTGAACATGGAAACAATTTGCAAACTCTTGTAGGATTAGTCTTGACTCATTTCAACATGAAAATAATTCATAACAATTTCAGACTTCATTCTTGACTCGTTTGAACTTGGAAATAACTTGTAGCTTCATTCTTGACTCGTTTGAACATGAAAATAACATGGATTCTTGGCTAATTTGAATAAGAAAACAATCCATAACAATTTAAGACTTCATTCTTGATTCGTTAGATCTTAGAAATAACTTGTAGCTTCATTCTTGACTCGTTTATACTTGGAAACAACTTGTAAAGTCTTGTAGGATCATTCTTGGCTCATTTGAACATGAAAGAATCCATAACAAATTGACATTTCATTCTTGACTCGTTCGAACTTGGAAACAACTTGTAGCTTGATTCCTGACTCGTTTGAACATCAAAATAACATGGAAACTCTTGTAGGATCATTCATGGCTAATTTGAACATGAAAACAAACTATAACAATTTCAGACTTCATTATTGATTCGTTAGATCTTAGAAACAACTTGTAGCTTCATTCTTGACTCGTTTGAACTTCGAAACAACTTGTAAAGTCTTGTAAGATCATTCTTGGCTCATTTGAACATGAAAAGAATCCATAACAAATTGAGACTTCATTCTTGACTCGTTCGAACTTGGAAATAACTTGTAGCTTGATTCCTGACTAGTTTGAACATGGAAACAACTTGGAAACTATAATAATATATTTCTTGGCTCATTTGAACATGAAAACAATCAATAACAATTTGAGACTTCATTATTGAATCGTTTGAACTTGAAAATAACTTGTAGCTTGATTCTTGACTCGTTTGAACATGGAAACAACTTGCAAACTCTTGTAGGATTAGTATTGGCTCATTTGAACATGAAAATAATTGATAACAATTTGAGACTTCATTCTTGACTCGTTTGAACTTGGAAATAAGTTGTAGCTTCATTCTTGACTCGTTTGAACTTGGAAACAACTTGTAAAGTCTTGTAGGATCATTCTTGGCTCATTTGAACATGAAAGAATCCATAACAAATTGAGACTTCATTCTTGACTCGTTCGAACTTGGAAACAACTTGTAGCTTGATTCCTGACTCGTTTGAACATGAAAACAACTTAGAAACTCTAGTAATATATTTCTTGGCTCATTTGAACATGAAAACAATCAATAACAATTTGAGACTTCATTCTTGAATCGTTTGAACTTGGAAACAACTTGTAGGTTCATTCCTGACTCGTTTGAACATGGAAACAACTTGGAAAATCTTGTAAGATCATTCTTGGCTCTTTTAAACATGAAAACAATCCATAACAATTTGAGACTTCATTATTGAATTCTTCGAACTTGGAAACAACTTGTAGCTTCATTCCTGACTCGGTTGAACATGGAAACTACTTGTAGGATCAATCTTGGCTCATTTGAACATGAAATTAATTCGTAAAAACTTATGACTTCATTCTTGAGTCGTTCGAACTTGGGAACAACTTATAGCTTGATTCCTGACTCGTTTGAACATGGAAAACAATCAATAACAATTTGAGACTTCATTCTTGAATTGTTTGAATTTGGAAACAACTTGTAGCTTCAATCTTGACTCGTTTGAAGAAGGAAACAACTTGGAAACTCTTGTAGGATTAGTCTTGGCTCATTTGAACATGAAAATAATGCATAATTAAGACTTCATTCTTGGCTCATTTGAACTTGGAAACAACTTGTAGCTTCATTCTTGACTCGTATGAACATGAAAATAACATGAAAACTCTTGTAGGATCATTCTTGGCTAATTTGAACATGAAAACAAACCATAACAATTGGAGACTTCATTCTTGATTCGTTAGATCTTAGAAACAACTTGTAGCTTCATTCTTGACTCGTTTGAACTTGGAAATAAATTGTAAAGTCTTGTAGGATCATTCTTGGCTCATTTGAACATGAAAAGAATCCATAACAAATTGAAACTTCATTCTTGACTCGTTCGAACTTGGAAATAACTTGTAGCTTGATTCCTGACTCGTTTGAACATGGAAACAATTTGGAAAGTCTAGTAATATATTTCTTGGCTCATTTGAACATGAAAAATATCAATAACAATTTGAGACTTCATTCTTGAATCGTTTGAACTTGAAAACAAGTTGTAGCATCATTCTTGACTCGTTTGAATATGGAAACAACTTGAAAACTCTTGTAGGATCATTCTTGGCTCATTTGAACATGAAAAGAATTCATAACAAATTGAGGCTTCATTCTTGACTCGTTCGAACTTGGAAACAACTTATATCTTGATTCCTGACTCGTTTGAACATGAAAACATCTTAGAAACACTAGTAATATATTTCTTGGCTCATTTGAACATGAGAACAATCAATAACAATTAAGACTTCATTTTGAATCGTTTGAACTCGGAAACAACTTGTAGCTTCATTCTTGACTCGTTTGAACATGGAAACAACTTGGAAACTCTTGTAGAATTAGTGTTGGCTCATTTGACCATGAAAATAACGCATAAAATTTGAGACTTTATTCTTGACTCGTTTGAACTTGAAATAACTTGTAGCTTCATTCGTGACTCGTTTGACATGGAAACAACTTAGAAACTCTTGTAAGATATTTCTTCGTTCATTTAAACATGAAAACAATCAATAACAATTTGAGACTTCATTTTTGAATCGTTCAAACTTGGAAACAACTTGTAGCTTCATTCATGACTAGTTTGAACAAGGAAACAATTTAGAAAATCTTGTAAGATCATTCTTGGCTCATTTAAACATGCAAACAATCCATAACAATTTGAAACTTCATTATTGAATTGTTCGAACTTGGAAACAACTTGTAGCTTCATTCCTGACTCGTTTGAACATGGAAACAACTTGTAAGATAATTCTTGGCTCATTTGAACATGAAATTAATTCGTAAAAACTTATGACTTCATTCTTGACTCATTCGAACTGAAAGGTTTCGGGCATGAAAACGCAGCGGAATTAACGTAAAAATAATAAAAATAGAAACCCAATCGCAGGATCCATGTATAATGTTGGATTATTATGGTGAAGAAGTCTGTACCTTAACAAAGCTTTCCGTATGTTGTTTAATAGAGGTCCAGAAATGATGAATCACAACAGCCCTTTGTTGCAAAGATTTGCTCTCCAAAGAAGTCCACACGAACGCCCGATCGTCCTACGATCACCGGAGTCGGTACTAGCCGAATTGTTTGCCTCTCTCTCTCTCTCTCTCTCTAGCCTCTCTTGATGTTGAGCAGCTAGGGTTTTTCTCTAAAAACGAAATTTGATGATTAAACCCTAATACTATACATCATTATGTATATATAGGGGAGAGAGAGATTTTGGGCCTAACCCTAATCCAGGTGGTTTCCAAAACCCATTTTGACTTTGGGTTATTATTATTATTAAATCTGAATTCTAATATAATTAATCAAGTCCCACTTAATTAATTCAATAATTAAATTCGAATAATAATAATACTTATTAAATCCGAATTCTAATATAATTAATCAAGTCTCACCTAATTAATTTAATAATTAAATTCGAATAAACAATAATATATTTAAATTCGTAATTTAAATAAACCTCCGTTTTGACGTTCTTTGTGTGTGACCCTTTAGGTTATTATTACATTGGTAATAATTTTATTATCTAATAGTAAAATTATAAACAATGAGCGGCATCTAGTAATACATCATTGCTACCCAAGTACCAATAATAATTGGTGATTCAATTAAACCTTTCGTGAATAATGTGCAATGTAATATAATCCATTTAACCTTATATTATAGATAAAACTCGAGGCATGTATAGTGTCATCCTCTTCAACGTTTAATCTTGGTTTCCTTGATCAATGAGTAGACTATTTAAACAAATCAATATTTGAGCATGGCCATGCATTTCATAGTCTCACTCAATCAAGAGGCCAATAATATCTCTCCTAGAATTGGAGGGTTAAATCCTATATCTATCATTCATATTCCCCATACGATTTATAGCATACCCAATGTCCACCTTTATCATTACCTGGTTAAAGATAACTTTGAGTGTAATCAAAGTATATTAATTATCGTATAGAAATATAATGATTTCAAGTCAGAGGATCATTACATCATTATCACTGTGAGATTTCTTATGACACTTATTAACATGTAGAATCTCACGGCGAGTCTTTCCAGTGTAATGTATTGATACATACACTTATGTTCTTGACTTTAGTATCACCATACCTATGACCAATGAGATGTGGTCATCTGTCAACAAGTATACTAGTCTTATTGCATTATTACTGTCCTTAAATAATAATACTTGACTAGGGAATTTTAGAAATAAAATACTATTCATATAATCTCATTTTTAAGTCACATATTTAAAGATATATATTACGTATTAATATTCCAACGACATTTATTATTCTTTCAATTTATGACGCAGTAAATAAAGACATAATAAATATTAATTAAATAATCACATAAAACATAATCCTTAATTGTTTTCAATAAAACATTAAAAGTATTGTCTCTAGGACACCAATACTAACACGAACTTGGAAACAACTTGTAGCTTGATTCCTGACTCGTTTGAACATGGAAACAATTTGCAAACTCTTGTAGGATTAGTCTTGACTCATTTCAACATGAAAATAATTCATAACAATTTCAGACTTCATTCTTGACTCGTTTGAACTTGGAAATAACTTGTAGCTTCATTCTTGACTCGTTTGAACATGAAAATAACATGGATTCTTGGCTAATTTGAATAAGAAAACAATCCATAACAATTTAAGACTTCATTCTTGATTCGTTAGATCTTAGAAATAACTTGTAGCTTCATTCTTGACTCGTTTATACTTGGAAACAACTTGTAAAGTCTTGTAGGATCATTCTTGGCTCATTTGAACATGAAAGAATCCATAACAAATTGACACTTCATTCTTGACTCGTTCGAACTTGGAAACAACTTGTAGCTTGATTCCTGACTCGTTTGAACATCAAAATAACATGGAAACTCTTGTAGGATCATTCATGGCTAATTTGAACATGAAAACAAACTATAACAATTTCAGACTTCATTATTGATTCGTTAGATCTTAGAAACAACTTGTAGCTTCATTCTTGACTCGTTTGAACTTCGAAACAACTTGTAAAGTCTTGTAAGATCATTCTTGGCTCATTTGAACATGAAAAGAATCCATAACAAATTGAGACTTCATTCTTGATTCGTTCGAACTTAGAAATAACTTGTAGCTTTATTCCTGACTCGTTTGAACATGGAAATAACTTGGAAACTATAATAATATATTTCTTGGCTCATTTGAACATGAAAACAATCAATAACAATTTGAGACTTCATTATTGAATCGTTTGAACTTGAAAATAACTTGTAGCTTGATTCTTGACTCGTTTGAACATGGAAACAACTTGCAAACTCTTGTAGGATTAGTATTGGCTCATTTGAACATGAAAATAATTGATAACAATTTGAGACTTCATTCTTGACTCGTTTGAACTTGGAAATAAGTTGTAGCTTCATTCTTGACTCGTTTGAACTTGGAAACAACTTGTAAAGTCTTGTAGGATCATTCTTGGCTCATTTGAACATGAAAGAATCCATAACAAATTGAGACTTCATTCTTGACTCGTTCGAACTTGGAAACAACTTGTAGCTTGATTCATGACTCGTTTGAACATGAAAACAACTTAGAAACTCTAGTAATATATTTCTTGGCTCATTTGAACATGAAAACAATCAATAACAATTTGAGACTTCATTCTTGAATCGTTTGAACTTGGAAACAACTTGTAGGTTCATTCCTGACTCGTTTGAACATGGAAACAACTTGGAAAATCTTGTAAGATCATTCTTGGCTCTTTTAAACATGAAAACAATCCATAACAATTTGAGACTTCATTATTGAACTGTTCGAACTTGAAAACAACTTGTATCTTCATTCCTGATTCGTTTGAACATGGAAACAACTTGTAGGATCATTCTTGGCTCATTTGAACATGAAATTAATTCGTAAAAACTTATGACATCATTCTTTACTAGTTCGAACTTGGAAACTACTTGTAGCTTGATTCCTGACTCATTTGAACATGGAAAACAATCAATAACAATTTGAGACATCATTCTTGAATTGTTTGAACTTGGAAACAACTTGTAGCTTGATTCCTGACTCGTTTGAACATGAAAACAATTTAGAAACCCTAGTAGTATATTTCTTGGCTCATTTTAACATGAAAACAATCAATAACAATTTGAGACTTCATTCTTGAATCGTTTGAACTTGGAAACAACTTGTAGCTTCATTCTTGACTCGTTTGAACATGGAAACAACTTGGAAACTCTTGTAGAATTAGTGTTGGCTCATTTGAACATGAAAATAATGCATAAAATTTAAGACTTCATTCTTGACTCGTTTGAACTTGAAACAACTTGTAGCTTCATTTGTGACTCGTTTGAACATGGAAACAACTTAGAAACTCTTGTAAGATATTTCTTGGCTCATTTGAACATGAAAACAATCAATAACAATTTGAGACTTCATTCTTGAATCATTTAAACTTGGAAACAACTTGTAGCTTCATTCATGACTCGTTTGAACAAGGAAACAACTTGGAAAATCTTGTAAGATCATTCTTGGCTCATTTAAACATGAAAACAATCCACAACAATTTGAGACTTCATTATTGAACTGTTCGAACTTGGAAACAACTTGTAGCTTCATTCCTGACTCGTTTGAACATGGACACAACTTGTAGGATCATTCTAGGCTCATTTGAACATGAAATTTTCTCGTAAAAACATATGACTTAATTCTTGACTCGTTTGAACTTGGAAACAACTTGTAGCTTGATTCTTGACTCGATTGAACATGGAAAACAATTAATAACAATTTGATCCTTCATTCTTGAATTATTTGACCTTGAAAACAACTCGTAGCTTCATTTTTGACTCGTTTGAACATGGGAACAACTTGGAAACTCTTGTAGGATTAGTCATGGTTCATTTGAACATGAAAATAATGCATAACAATTTGAGACTTCATTCTTGACTCGTTTGAACTAGGAAACAACTTGTAGCTTCATTCTTGACTCGTTTGAACATGAAAATAACATGGAAACTCTTGTAGGATCATTCTTGGCTAATTTGAACATGAAAACAAACCATAACAATTTGAGACTTCATTCTTGATTCGTCAGATCTTAGAAACAACTTGTAGCTTCATTTTTGAATCGTTTGAACTTGGAAACAACTTGTGAAGTCTTCTAGGATCATTCTTGGCTCATTTGAACATGAAAAGAATCCATAACAAATTGAGACTTCATTCTTGACTCGTTCGAACTTGGAAATAACTTGTAGCTTGATTCCTGACTTGTTTAAACATGGAAACAAATTGGAAACTCTAGTAATATATTTCTTGGCTCATTTGAACATGAAAACAATCAATAACATTTTGAGACTTCATTCTTGAATCGTTTGAACTTGGAAACAACTTGCAGCTTCATTCTTGACTCGTTTGAACATGGAAACAACTTGCAAACTCTTGTAAGATTAGTCTTGGCTCATTTGAACATCAAAATAATTCATAACAATTTAAGAATGATCCTACAAGACTTTCCAAGTTGTTTCCATGTTCAAACGAGTCAAGAGTGAAGCTACAAGTCATTTCCAAGTTCGAACGAGTCAAGAATGAAGTCTCAAATTGTTATAGATTGTTTTCATATTGAAATGAGCCAAAAATGATCCTACAAGACTTTCCAAGTTGTTTCCATGTTCAAATGAGTCAAGAATGAAGCTGCAAGTTGTTTCCCTGTTTGAACGAGTCAAGAATAAAGTCTTAAGTTGTATAAATTATTTTCTTGTTCAAATGAGTCAAGAAGGATCCTACAAGACTTTAAAAGTTGTTTCCAAGTTTGAACGAGTCAAGAATGAAGCTACAAGTTATTTCCAAGTTCGAACGAGTCAAGAATGAAGTCTGAAATTGTTATGGATTCTTTTCATGTTCAAATATGCCAAGAATGATCCTACAAGACTTTACAAGTTGTTTCCAAGTTTAAACGAGTCAAGAATGAAGCTACAAGTTGTTTCCAAGTTCGAACGAGTGAAGAATAAAGTCTCAAATTGTTATAGAATTTTTTCATATTCAAATGAACTAAGAATGATCCTACAAGACTTTCCAAGTTGTTTCCCTGTTCAAATGAGTCAAGAATGAAGCTACAAGTTGTTTCCAAGTTCGAACGAGTGAAAAATGAAGTCATAAGTTGTTACGAATTGTTTTCATTTTCAAATGAGCAAAGAGTGATCCTACAAGACTTTCCAAATTGTTTCCATGTTCGAACGAGTCAAGAATGAAGTCTGAAATTGTTATGGATTCTTTTCATGTTCAAATATGCAAAGAATGATCCTACAAGATTTTACAAGTTGTTTCCAAGTTCAAACGAGTCAAGAATGAAGCTACAAATTGTTTCCAAGTTCGAAAGAGTCAAGAATGTATTCTCAAATTGTTAGGGATTGTTTTCATATTCAAATGAGCCAAAAATGATCCTACAAGACTTTCCAAGTTGTTTCCTTGTTCAAATGAGTCAAGAATGAAGCTGCAAGTTGTTTCCCTGTTTGAACGAGTCAAGAATAAAGTCTTAAGTTGTATAAATTATTTGCATGTTCAAATGAGTCAAGAATGATCCTACAAGACTTTACAAGTTGTTTCCAAGTTTGAACGAGTCAAGAATAAAGCTACAAGTTATTTCCAAGTTCGAACGAGTCAAGAATGAAGTCTGAAATTGTTATGGATTCTTTTCATGTTCAAATATGCCAAGAATGATACTACAAGACTTTACAAGTTGTTTCTAAGTTCAAACGAGTCAAGAATGAAGCTACAAGTTGTTTCCAAGTTCGAACGAGTGAAGAATGAAGTCATAAGTTGTTACGAATTGTTTTCATTTTCAAATGAGCAAAGAGTGATCCTGCAAGACTTTACAAGTTGTTCCAAGTTCAAACAAATCAAAAATGAAGCTACAAGTTATTTCCAAGTTCGAACAAGTCAAGAATGAAGTCTCAAATTGTCATAGATTGTTTTCATATTCAAATGAACTAAGAATGATCCTACAAGACTTTCCAAGTTGTTTCCCTGTTCAAATGAGTCAAGAATGAAGCTACAAGTTGTTTCCAAGTTCAAACGAGTGAAAAATGAAGTCATAAGTTGTTACGAATTGTTTTCATTTTCAAATGAGCAAAGAGTGATCCTACAAGACTTTCCAAGTTGTTTCCATGTTCGAACGAGTCAAGAATGAAGTCTGAAATTGTTATGGATTCTTTTCATGTTCAAATATGCCAAGAATGATCCTACAAGATTTTATAAGTTGTTTCCAAGTTCAAACGAGTCAAGAATGAAGCTACAAATTGTTTCCAAGTTCGAAAGAGTCAAGAATGTATTCTCAAATTGTTAGGGATTGTTTTCATATTCAAATGAGCCAAAAATGATCCTACAAGACTTTCCAAGTTGTTTCCTTGTTCAAATGAGTCAAGAATGAAGCTGCAAGTTGTTACCCTGTTTGAACGAGTCAAGAATAAAGTCTTATGTTGTATAAATTATTTGCATGTTCAAATGAGTCAAGAATGATCCTACAAGACTTTACAAGTTGTTTCCAAGTTTGAACGAGTCAAGAATAAACTACAAGTTATTTCCAAGTTCGAACGAGTCAAGAATGAAGTCTGAAATTGTTATGGATTCTTTTCATGTTCAAATATGCCAAGAATGATACTACAAGACTTTACAAGTTGTTTCTAAGTTCAAACGAGTCAAGATTGAAGCTACAAGTTGTTTCCAAGTTCGAACGAGTGAAGAATGAAGTCATAAGTTGTTACGAATTGTTTTCATTTTCAAATGAGCAAAGAGTGATCCTGCAAGACTTTACAAGTTGTTCCAAGTTCAAACAAATCAAAAATGAAGCTACAAGTTATTTCCAAGTTCGAACAAGTCAAGAATGAAGTCTCAAATTGTCATAGATTGTTTTCATATTCAAATGAACTAAGAATGATCCTACAAGACTTTCCAAGTTGTTTCCCTGTTCAAATGAGTCAAGAATGAAGCTACAAGTTGTTTTCAAGTTCGAACGAGTGAAAAATGAAGTCATAAGTTGTTACGAATTGTTTTCATTTTCAAATGAGCAAAGAGTGATCCTACAAGACTTTCCAAGTTGTTTCCATGTTCGAACGAGTCAAGAATGAAGTCTGAAATTGTTATGGATTCTTTTCATGTTCAAATATGCCAAGAATGATCCTACAAGATTTTACAAGTTGTTTCCAAGTTCAAACGAGTCAAGAATGAAGCTACAAATTGTTTCCAAGTTCGAAAGAGTCAAGAATGTATTCTCAAATTGTTAGGGATTGTTTTCATATTCAAATGAGCCAAAAATGATCCTACAAGACTTTCCAAGTTGTTTCCTTGTTCAAATGAGTCAAGAATGAAGCTGCAAGTTGTTTCCCTGTTTGAACGAGTCAAGAATAAAGTCTTAAGTTGTATAATTATTTGCATGTTCAAATGAGTCAAGAATGATCCTACAAGACTTTACAAGTTGTTTCCAAGTTTGAACGAGTCAAGAATAAAGCTACATGTTATTTCCAAGTTCGAACGAGTCAAGAATGAAGTCTGAAATTGTTATGGATTCTTTTCATGTTCAAATATGCCAAGAATGATACTACAAGACTTTACAAGTTGTTTTTAAGTTCAAACGAGTCAAGAATGAAGTAATAAGTTGTTTCCAAGTTCGAACGAGTGAAGAATGAAGTCATAAGTTGTTACGAATTGTTTTCATTTTCAAATGAGCAAAGAGTGATCCTGCAAGACTTTACAAGTTGTTCCAAGTTCAAACAAATCAAAAATGAAGCTACAAGTTATTTCCAAGTTCGAACAAGTCAAGAATGAAGTCTCAAATTGTCATAGATTGTTTTCATATTCAAATGAACTAAGAATGATCCTACAAGACTTTCCAAGTTATTTCCCTGTTCAAATGAGTCAAGAATGAAGCTACAAGTTGTTTCCAAGTTCGAACGAGTGAAAAATGAAGTCAAAAGTTACGAATTGTTTTCATTTTCAAATGAGCAAAGAGTGATCCTACAAGACTTTCCAAGTTGTTTCCATGTTCGAACGAGTCAAGAATGAAGTCTGAAATTGTTATGGATTCTTTTCATGTTCAAATATGCCAAGAATGATCCTACAAGATTTTACAAGTTGTTTCCAAGTTCAAACGAGTCAAGAATGAAGCTACAAATTGTTTCCAAGTTCGAAAGAGTCAAGAATGTATTCTCAAATTGTTAGGGATTGTTTTCATATTCAAATGAGCCAAAAATGATCCTACAAGACTTTCCAAGTTGTTTCCTTGTTCAAATGAGTCAAGAATGAAGCTGCAAGTTGTTTCCCTGTTTGAACGAGTCAAGAATAAAGTCTTAAGTTGTATAAATTATTTGCATGTTCAAATGAGTCAAGATTGATCCTACAAGACTTTACAAGTTATTTCCAAGTTTGAACGAGTCAAGAATAAAGCTACAAGTTATTTCCAAGTTCGAACGAGTCAAGAATGAAGTCTGAAATTGTTATGGATTCTTTTCATGTTCAAATATGCCAAGAATGATACTACAAGACTTTACAAGTTGTTTCCATGTTCAAACGAGTCAAGAATGAAGCTACAGGTAGTTTCCAAGTTCGAACGAGTGAAGAATAAAGTCTCAAATTGTTATAGAATTTTTTCATATTCAAATGAACTAAGAATGATCCTACAAGACTTTCCAAGTTGTTTCCCTGTTCAAATGAGTCAAGAATGAAGCTACAAGTTGTTTCCAAGTTCGAACGAGTGAAAAATGAAGTCATAAGTTACGAATTGTTTTCATTTTCAAATGAGCAAAGAGTGATCCTACAAGACTTTCCAAGTTGTTTCCATGTTCGAACGAGTCAAGAATGAAGTCTGAAATTGTTATGGATTCTTTTCATGTTCAAATATGCCAAGAATGATCCTACAAGATTTTACAAGTTGGTTCCAAGTTCAAACGAGTCAAGAATGAAGCTACAAATTGTTTCCAAGTTCGAAAGAGTCAAGAATGTATTCTCAAATTGTTAGGGATTGTTTTCATATTCAAATGAGCCAAAAATGATCCTACAAGACTTTCCAAGTTGTTTCCTTGTTCAAATGAGTCAAGAATGAAGCTGCAAGTTGTTTCCCTGTTTGAACGAGTCAAGAATAAAGTCTTAAGTTGTATAAATTATTTGCATGTTCAAATGAGTCAAGAATGATCCTACAAGACTTTACAAGTTGTTTCCAAGTTTGAACGAGTTAAGAATAAAGCTACTAGTTATTTCCAAGTTCGAACGAGTCAAGAATGAAGTCTGAAATTGTTATGGATTCTTTTCATGTTCAAATATGCCAAGAATGATCCTACAAGACTTTACAAGTTGTTTCTAAGTTCAAACGAGTCAAGAATGAAGCTACAAGTTGTTTCCAAGTTCGAACGAGTGAAGAATGAAGTCATAAGTTGTTACGAATTGTTTTCATTTTCAAATGAGCAAAGAGTGATCCTGCAAGACTTTACAAGTTGTTCCAAGTTCAAACAAATCAAAAATTAAACTACAAGTTATTTCCAAGTTCGAACAAGTCAAGAATGAAGTCTCAAATTGTCATAGATTGTTTTCATATTCAAATGAACTAAGAATGATCCTACAAGACTTTCCAAGTTGTTTCCCTGTTCAAATGAGTCAAGAATGAAGCTACAAGTTGTTTCCAAGTTCAAACGAGTGAAAAATGAAGTCATAAGTTGTTACGAATTGTTTTCATTTTCAAATGAGCAAAGAGTGATCCTACAAGACTTTCCAAGTTGTTTCCATGTTCGAACGAGTCAAGAATGAAGTCTGAAATTGTTATGGATTCTTTTCATGTTCAAATATGCCAAGAATGATCCTACAAGATTTTACAAGTTGTTTCCAAGTTCAAACGAGTCAAGAATGAAGCTACAAATTGTTTCCAAGTTCGAAAGAGTCAAGAATGTATTCTCAAATTGTTAGGGATTGTTTTCATATTCAAATGAGCCAAAAATGATCCTACAAGACTTTCCAAGTTGTTTCCTTGTTCAAATGAGTCAAGAATGAAGCTGCAAGTTGTTTCCCTGTTTGAACGAGTCAAGAATAAAGTCTTATGTTGTATAAATTATTTGCATGTTCAAATGAGTCAAGAATGATCCTACAAGACTTTACAAGTTGTTTCCAAGTTTGAACGAGTCAAGAATAAAGCTACAAGTTATTTCCAAGTTCGAACGAGTCAAGAATGAAGTCTGAAATTGTTATGGATTCTTTTCATGTTCAAATATGCCAAGAATGATACTACAAGACTTTACAAGTTGTTTCTAAGTTCAAACGAGTCAAGAATGAAGCTACAAGTTGTTTCCAAGTTCGAACGAGTGAAGAATGAAGTCATAAGTTGTTACGAATTGTTTTCATTTTCAAATGAGCAAAGAGTGATCCTGCAAGACTTTACAAGTTGTTCCAAGTTCAAACAAATCAAAAATGAAGCTACAAGTTATTTCCAAGTTCGAACAAGTCAAGAATGAAGTCTCAAATTGTCATAGATTGTTTTCATATTCAAATGAACTAAGAATGATCCTACAAGACTTTCCAAGTTGTTTCCCTGTTCAAATGAGTCAAGAATGTAGCTACAAGTTGTTTCCAAGTTCGAACGAGTGAAAAATGAAGTCATAAGTTGTTACGAATTGTTTTCATTTTTAAATGAGCAAAGAGTGATCCTACAAGACTTTCCAAGTTGTTTCCATGTTCGAACGAGTCAAGAATGAAGTCTGAAATTGTTATGGATTCTTTTCATGTTCAAATATGCCAAGAATGATCCTACAAGATTTTACAAGTTGTTTCCAAGTTCAAACGAGTCAAGAATGAAGCTACAAATTGTTTCCAAGTTCGAAAGAGTCAAGAATGTATTCTCAAATTGTTAGGGATTGTTTTCATATTCAAATGAGCCAAAAATGATCCTACAAGACTTTCCAAGTTGTTTCCTTGTTCAAATGAGTCAAGAATGAAGCTGCAAGTTGTTTCCCTGTTTGAACGAGTCAAGAATAAAGTCTTAAGTTGTATAAATTATTTGCATGTTCAAATGAGTCAAGAATGATCCTACAAGACTTTACAAGTTGTTTCCAAGTTTGAACGAGTCAAGAATAAAGCTACAAGTTATTTCCAAGTTCGAACGAGTCAAGAATGAAGTCTGAAATTGTTATGGATTCTTTTCATGTTCAAATATGCCAAGAATGATACTACAAGACTTTACAAGTTGTTTCTAAGTTCAAACGAGTCAAGAATGAAGCTACAAGTTGTTTCCAAGTTCGAACGAGTGAAGAATGAAGTCATAAGTTGTTACGAATTGTTTTCATTTTCAAATGAGCAAAGAGTGATCCTGCAAGACTTTACAAGTTGTTCCAAGTTCAAACAAATCAAAAATGAAACTACAAGTTATTTCCAAGTTCGAACAAGTCAAGAATGAAGTCTCAAATTGTCATAGATTGTTTTCATATTCAAATGAACTAAGAATGATCCTACAAGACTTTCCAAGTTGTTTCTCTGTTCAAATGAGTCAAGAATGAAGCTACAAGTTGTTTCCAAGTTCGAACGAGTGAAAAATGAAGTCATAAGTTGTTACGAATTGTTTTCATTTTCAAATGAGCAAAGAGTGATCCTACAAGACTTTCCAAGTTGTTTCCATGTTCGAACGAGTCAAGAATGAAGTCTGAAATTGTTATGGATTCTTTTCATGTTCAAATATGCCAAGAATGATCCTACAAGATTTTACAAGTTGTTTCCAAGTTCAAACGAGTCAAGAATGAAGCTACAAATTGTTTCTAAGTTCGAAAGAGTCAAGAATGTATTCTCAAATTGTTAGGGATTGTTTTCATATTCAAATGAGCCAAAAATGATCCTACAAGACTTTCCAAGTTGTTTCCTTGTTCAAATGAGTCAAGAATGAAGCTGCAAGTTGTTTCCCTGTTTGAACGAGTCAAGAATAAAGTCTTAAGTTGTATAATTATTTGCATGTTCAAATGAGTCAAGAATGATCCTACAAGACTTTACAAGTTGTTTCCAAGTTTGAACGAGTCAAGAATAAAGCTACAAGTTATTTCCAAGTTCGAACGAGTCAAGAATGAAGTCTGAAATTGTTATGGATTCTTTTCATGTTCAAATATGCCAAGAATGATACTACAAGACTTTACAAGTTGTTTTTAAGTTCAAACGAGTCAAGAATGAAGCTACAAGTTGTTTCCAAGTTCGAACGAGTGAAGAATGAAGTCATAAGTTGTTACGAATTGTTTTCATTTTCAAATGAGCAAAGAGTGATCCTGCAAGACTTTACAAGTTGTTCCAAGTTCAAACAAATCAAAAATGAAGCTACAAGTTATTTCCAAGTTCGAACAAGTCAAGAATGAAGTCTCAAATTGTCATAGATTGTTTTCATATTCAAATGAACTAAGAATGATCCTACAAGACTTTCCAAGTTATTTCCCTGTTCAAATGAGTCAAGAATGAAGCTACAAGTTGTTTCCAAGTTCGAACGAGTGAAAAATGAAGTCATAAGTTGTTACGAATTGTTTTCATTTTCAAATGAGCAAAGAGTGATCCTACAAGACTTTCCAAGTTGTTTCCATGTTCGAACGAGTCAAGAATGAAGTCTGAAATTGTTATGGATTCTTTTCATGTTCAAATATGCCAAGAATGATCCTACAAGATTTTACAAGTTGTTTCCAAGTTCAAACGAGTCAAGAATGAAGCTACAAATTGTTTCCAAGTTCGAAAGAGTCAAGAATGTATTCTCAAATTGTTAGGGATTGTTTTCATATTCAAATGAGCCAAAAATGATCCTACAAGACTTTCCAAGTTGTTTCCTTGTTCAAATGAGTCAAGAATGAAGCTGCAAGTTGTTTCCCTGTTTGAACGAGTCAAGAATAAAGTCTTATGTTGTATAAATTATTTGCATGTTCAAATGAGTCAAGAATGATCCTACAAGACTTTAGAAGTTGTTTCCAAGTTTGAACGAGTCAAGAATAAAGCTACAAGTTATTTCCAAGTTCGAACGAGTCAAGAATGAAGTCTGAAATTGTTATGGATTCTTTTCATGTTCAAATATGCCAAGAATGATACTACAAGACTTTACAAGTTGTTTCTAAGTTCAAACGAGTCAAGAATGAAGCTACAAGTTGTTTCCAAGTTCGAACGAGTGAAGAATGAAGTCATAAGTTGTTACGAATTGTTTTCATTTTCAAATGAGCAAAGAGTGATCCTGCAAGACTTTACAAGTTGTTCCAAGTTCAAACAAATCAAAAATGAAGCTACAAGTTATTTCCAAGTTCGAACAAGTCAAGAATGAAGTCTCAAATTGTCATAGATTGTTTTCATATTCAAATGAACTAAGAATGATCCTACAAGACTTTCCAAGTTGTTTCCCTGTTCAAATGAGTCAAGAATGAAGCTACAAGTTGTTTCCAAGTTCAAACGAGTGAAAAATGAAGTCATAAGTTGTTACGAATTGTTTTCATTTTCAAATGAGCAAAGAGTGATCCTACAAGACTTTCCAAGTTGTTTCCATGTTCGAACGAGTCAAGAATGAAGTCTGAAATTGTTATGGATTCTTTTCATGTTCAAATATGCCAAGAATGATCCTACAAGATTTTACAAGTTGTTTCCAAGTTCAAACGAGTCAAGAATGAAGCTACAAATTGTTTCCAAGTTCGAAAGAGTCAAGAATGTATTCTCAAATTGTTAGGGATTGTTTTCATATTCAAATGAGCCAAAAATGATCCTACAAGACTTTCCAAGTTGTTTCCTTGTTCAAATGAGTCAAGAATGAAGCTGCAAGTTGTTTCCCTGTTTGAACGAGTCAAGAATAAAGTCTTAAGTTGTATAATTATTTGCATGTTCAAATGAGTCAAGAATGATCCTACAAGACTTTACAAGTTGTTTCCAAGTTTGAACGAGTCAAGAATAAAGCTACAAGTTATTTCCAAGTTCGAACGAGTCAAGAATGAAGTCTGAAATTGTTATGGATTCTTTTCATGTTCAAATATGCCAAGAATGATACTACAAGACTTTACAAGTTGTTTTTAAGTTCAAACGAGTCAAGAATGAAGCTACAAGTTGTTTCCAAGTTCGAACGAGTGAAGAATGAAGTCATAAGTTGTTACGAATTGTTTTCATTTTCAAATGAGCAAAGAGTGATCCTGCAAGACTTTACAAGTTGTTCCAAGTTCAAACAAATCAAAAATGAAGCTACAAGTTATTTCCAAGTTCGAACAAGTCAAGAATGAAGTCTCAAATTGTCATAGATTGTTTTCATATTCAAATGAACTAAGAATGATCCTACAAGACTTTCCAAGTTGTTTCCCTGTTCAAATGAGTCAAGAATGAAGCTACAAGTTGTTTCCAAGTTCGAACGAGTGAAAAATGAAGTCATAAGTTGTTACGAATTGTTTTCATTTTCAAATGAGCAAAGAGTGATCCTACAAGACTTTCCAAGTTGTTTCCATGTTCGAACGAGTCAAGAATGAAGTCTGAAATTGTTATGGATTCTTTTGATGTTCAAATATGCCAAGAATGATCCTACAAGATTTTACAAGTTGTTTCCAAGTTCAAACGAGTCAAGAATGAAGCTACAAATTGTTTCCAAGTTCGAAAGAGTCAAGAATGTATTCTCAAATTGTTAGGGATTGTTTTCATATTCAAATGAGCCAAAAATGATCCTACAAGACTTTCCAAGTTGTTTCCTTGTTCAAATGAGTCAAGAATGAAGCTGCAAGTTGTTTCCCTGTTTGAACGAGTCAAGAATAAAGTCTTAAGTTGTATAATTATTTGCATGTTCAAATGAGTCAAGAATGATCCTACAAGACTTTACAAGTTGTTTCCAAGTTTGAACGAGTCAAGAATAAAGCTACAAGTTATTTCCAAGTTCGAACGAGTCAAGAATGAAGTCTGAAATTGTTATGGATTCTTTTCATGTTCAAATATGCCAAGAATGATACTACAAGACTTTACAAGTTGTTTTTAAGTTCAAACGAGTCAAGAATGAAGCTACAAGTTGTTTCCAAGTTCGAACGAGTGAAGAATGAAGTCATAAGTTGTTACGAATTGTTTTCATTTTCAAATGAGCAAAGAGTGATCCTGCAAGACTTTACAAGTTGTTCCAAGTTCAAACAAATCAAAAATGAAGCTACAAGTTATTTCCAAGTTCGAACAAGTCAAGAATGAAGTCTCAAATTGTCATAGATTGTTTTCATATTCAAATGAACTAAGAATGATCCTACAAGACTTTCCAAGTTGTTTCCCTGTTCAAATGAGTCAAGAATGAAGCTACAAGTTGTTTCCAAGTTCGAACGAGTGAAAAATGAAGTCATAAGTTGTTACGAATTGTTTTCATTTTCAAATGAGCAAAGAGTGATCCTACAAGACTTTCCAAGTTGTTTCCATGTTCGAACGAGTCAAGAATGAAGTCTGAAATTGTTATGGATTCTTTTCATGTTCAAATATGCCAAGAATGATCCTACAAGAATTTACAAGTTGTTTCCAAGTTCAAACGAGTCAAGAATGAAGCTACAAATTGTTTCCAAGTTCGAAAGAGTCAAGAATGTATTCTCAAATTGTTAGGGATTGTTTTCATATTCAAATGAGCCAAAAATGATCCTACAAGACTTTCCAAGTTGTTTCCTTGTTCAAATGAGTCAAGAATGAAGCTGCAAGTTGTTTCCCTGTTTGAACGAGTCAAGAATAAAGTCTTATGTTGTATAAATTATTTGCATGTTCAAATGAGTCAAGAATGATCCTACAAGACTTTACAAGTTGTTTCCAAGTTTGAACGAGTCAAGAATAAAGCTACAAGTTATTTCCAAGTTCGAACGAGTCAAGAATGAAGTCTGAAATTGTTATGGATTCTTTTCATGTTCAAATATGCCAAGAATGATACTACAAGACTTTACAAGTTGTTTCTAAGTTCAAACGAGTCAAGAATGAATCTACAAGTTGTTTCCAAGTTCGAACGAGTGAAGAATGAAGTCATAAGTTGTTACGAATTGTTTTCATTTTCAAATGAGCAAAGAGTGATCCTGCAAGACTTTACAAGTTGTTCCAAGTTCAAACAAATCAAAAATGAAGCTACAAGTTATTTTCAAGTTCGAACAAGTCAAGAATGAAGTCTCAAATTGTCATAGATTGTTTTCATATTCAAATGAACTAAGAATGATCCTACAAGACTTTCCAAGTTGTTTCCCTGTTCAAATGAGTCAAGAATGAAGCTACAAGTTGTTTCCAAGTTCGAACGAGTGAAAAATGAAGTCATAAGTTGTTACGAATTGTTTTCATTTTCAAATGAGCAAAGAGTGATCCTACAAGACTTTCCAAGTTGTTTCCATGTTCGAACGAGTCAAGAATGAAGTCTGAAATTGTTATGGATTCTTTTCATGTTCAAATATGCCAAGAATGATCCTACAAGATTTTACAAGTTGTTTCCAAGTTCAAACGAGTCAAGAATGAAGCTACAAATTGTTTCCAAGTTCGAAAGAGTCAAGAATGTATTCTCAAATTGTTAGGGATTGTTTTCATATTCAAATGAGCCAAAAATGATCCTACAAGACTTTCCAAGTTGTTTCCTTGTTCAAATGAGTCAAGAATGAAGCTGCAAGTTGTTTCCCTGTTTGAACGAGTCAAGAATAAAGTCTTAAGTTGTATAAATTATTTGCATGTTCAAATGAGTCAAGAATGATCCTACAAGACTTTACAAGTTGTTTCCAAGTTTGAACGAGTCAAGAATAAAGCTACAAGTTATTTCCAAGTTCGAACGAGTCAAGAATGAAGTCTGAAATTGTTATGGATTCTTTTCATGTTCAAATATGCCAAGAATGATACTACAAGACTTTACAAGTTGTTTCCATGTTCAAACGAGTCAAGAATGAAGCTACAAGTTGTTTCCAAGTTCGAACGAGTGAAGAATGAAGTCTCAAATTGTTATAGAATTTTTTCATATTCAAATGAACTAAGAATGATCCTACAAGACTTTCCAAGTTGTTTCCCTGTTCAAATGAGTCAAGAATGAAGCTACAAGTTGTTTCCAAGTTTGAACGAGTGAAAAATGAAGTCATAAGTTGTTACGAATTGTTTTCATTTTCAAATGAGCAAAGAGTGATCCTACAAGACTTTCCAAGTTGTTTCCATGTTCGAACGAGTCAAGAATGAAGTCTGAAATTGTTATGGATTCTTTTCATGTTCAAATATGCCAAGAATGATCCTACAAGATTTTACAAGTTGTTTCCAAGTTCAAACGAGTCAAGAATGAAGCTACAAATTCTTTCCAAGTTCGAAAGAGTCAAGAATGTATTCTCAAATTGTTAGGGATTGTTTTCATATTCAAATGAGCCAAAAATGATCCTACAAGACTTTCCAAGTTGTTTCCTTGTTCAAATGAGTCAAGAATGAAGCTGCAAGTTGTTTCCCTGTTTGAACGAGTCAAGAATAAAGTCTTAAGTTGTATAATTATTTGCATGTTCAAATGAGTCAAGAATGATCCTACAAGACTTTACAAGTTGTTTCCAAGTTTGAACGAGTCAAGAATAAAGCTACAAGTTATTTCCAAGTTCGAACGAGTCAAGAATGAAGTCTGAAATTGTTATGGATTCTTTTCATGTTCAAATATGCCAAGAATGATACTACAAGACTTTACAAGTTGTTTTTAAGTTCAAACGAGTCAAGAATGAAGCTACAAGTTGTTTCCAAGTTCGAACGAGTGAAGAATGAAGTCATAAGTTGTTACGAATTGTTTTCATTTTCAAATGAGCAAAGAGTGATCCTGCAAGACTTTACAAGTTGTTCCAAGTTCAAACAAATCAAAAATGAAGCTACAAGTTATTTCCAAGTTCGAACAAGTCAAGAATGAAGTCTCAAATTGTCATAGATTGTTTTCATATTCAAATGAACTAAGAATGATCCTACAAGACTTTCCAAGTTGTTTCCCTGTTCAAATGAGTCAAGAATGAAGCTACAAGTTGTTTCCAAGTTCGAACGAGTGAAAAATGAAGTCATAAGTTGTTACGAATTGTTTTCATTTTCAAATGAGCAAAGAGTGATCCTACAAGACTTTCCAAGTTGTTTCCATATTCGAACGAGTCAAGAATGAAGTCTGAAATTGTTATGGATTCTTTTCATGTTCAAATATGCCAAGAATGATCCTACAAGAATTTACAAGTTGTTTCCAAGTTCAAACGAGTCAAGAATGAAGCTACAAATTGTTTCCAAGTTCGAAAGAGTCAAGAATGTATTCTCAAATTGTTAGGGATTGTTTTCATATTCAAATGAGCCAAAAATGATCCTACAAGACTTTCCAAGTTGTTTCCTTGTTCAAATGAGTCAAGAATGAAGCTGCAAGTTGTTTCCCTGTTTGAACGAGTCAAGAATAAAGTCTTATGTTGTATAAATTATTTGCATGTTCAAATGAGTCAAGAATGATCCTACAAGACTTTACAAGTTGTTTCCAAGTTTGAACGAGTCAAGAATAAAGCTACAAGTTATTTCCAAGTTCGAACGAGTCAAGAATGAAGTCTGAAATTGTTATGGATTCTTTTCATGTTCAAATATGCCAAGAATGATACTACAAGACTTTACAAGTTGTTTCTAAGTTCAAACGAGTCAAGAATGAATCTACAAGTTGTTTCCAAGTTCGAACGAGTGAAGAATGAAGTCATAAGTTGTTACGAATTGTTTTCATTTTCAAATGAGCAAAGAGTGATCCTGCAAGACTTTACAAGTTGTTCCAAGTTCAAACAAATCAAAAATGAAGCTACAAGTTATTTTCAAGTTCGAACAAGTCAAGAATGAAGTCTCAAATTGTCATAGATTGTTTTCATATTCAAATGAACTAAGAATGATCCTACAAGACTTTCCAAGTTGTTTCCCTGTTCAAATGAGTCAAGAATGAAGCTACAAGTTGTTTCCAAGTTCGAACGAGTGAAAAATGAAGTCATAAGTTGTTACGAATTGTTTTCATTTTCAAATGAGCAAAGAGTGATCCTACAAGACTTTCCAAGTTGTTTCCATGTTCGAACGAGTCAAGAATGAAGTCTGAAATTGTTATGGATTCTTTTCATGTTCAAATATGCCAAGAATGATCCTACAAGATTTTACAAGTTGTTTCCAAGTTCAAACGAGTCAAGAATGAAGCTACAAATTGTTTCCAAGTTCGAAAGAGTCAAGAATGTATTCTCAAATTGTTAGGGATTGTTTTCATATTCAAATGAGCCAAAAATGATCCTACAAGACTTTCCAAGTTGTTTCCTTGTTCAAATGAGTCAAGAATGAAGCTGCAAGTTGTTTCCCTGTTTGAACGAGTCAAGAATAAAGTCTTAAGTTGTATAAATTATTTGCATGTTCAAATGAGTCAAGAATGATCCTACAAGACTTTACAAGTTGTTTCCAAGTTTGAACGAGTCAAGAATAAAGCTACAAGTTATTTCCAAGTTCGAACGAGTCAAGAATGAAGTCTGAAATTGTTATGGATTCTTTTCATGTTCAAATATGCCAAGAATGATACTACAAGACTTTACAAGTTGTTTCCATGTTCAAACGAGTCAAGAATGAAGCTACAAGTTGTTTCCAAGTTCGAACGAGTGAAGAATGAAGTCTCAAATTGTTATAGAATTTTTTCATATTCAAATGAACTAAGAATGATCCTACAAGACTTTCCAAGTTGTTTCCCTGTTCAAATGAGTCAAGAATGAAGCTACAAGTTGTTTCCAAGTTTGAACGAGTGAAAAATGAAGTCATAAGTTGTTACGAATTGTTTTCATTTTCAAATGAGCAAAGAGTGATCCTACAAGACTTTCCAAGTTGTTTCCATGTTCGAACGAGTCAAGAATGAAGTCTGAAATTGTTATGGATTCTTTTCATGTTCAAATATGCCAAGAATGATCCTACAAGATTTTACAAGTTGTTTCCAAGTTCAAACGAGTCAAGAATGAAGCTACAAATTCTTTCCAAGTTCGAAAGAGTCAAGAATGTATTCTCAAATTGTTAGGGATTGTTTTCATATTCAAATGAGCCAAAAATGATCCTACAAGACTTTCCAAGTTGTTTCCTTGTTCAAATGAGTCAAGAATGAAGCTGCAAGTTGTTTCCCTGTTTGAACGAGTCAAGAATAAAGTCTTAAGTTGTATAAATTATTTGCATGTTCAAATGAGTCAAGAATGATCCTACAAGACTTTACAAGTTGTTTCCAAGTTTGAACGAGTCAAGAATAAAGCTACAAGTTATTTCCAAGTTCGAACGAGTCAAGAATGAAGTCTGAAATTGTTATGGATTCTTTTCATGTTCAAATATGCCAAGAATGATACTACAAGACTTTACAAGTTGTTTCTAAGTTCAAACGAGTCAAGAATGAAGCTACAAGTTGTTTCCAAGTTCGAACGAGTGAAGAATGAAGTCATAAGTTGTTACGAATTGTTTTCATTTTCAAATGAGCAAAGAGTGATCCTGCAAGACTTTACAAGTTGTTCCAAGTTCAAACAAATCAAAAATGAAGCTACAAGTTATTTCCAAGTTCGAACAAGTCAAGAATGAAGTCTCAAATTGTCATAGATTGTTTTCATATTCAAATGAACTGAGAATGATCCTACAAGACTTTCCAAGTTGTTTCCCTGTTCAAATGAGTCAAGAATGAAGCTACAAGTTGTTTCCAAGTTTGAACGAGTGAAAAATGAAGTCATAAGTTGTTACGAATTGTTTTCATTTTCAAATGAGCAAAGAGTGATCCTACAAGACTTTCCAAGTTGTTTCCATGTTCGAACGAGTCAAGAATGAAGTCTGAAATTGTTATGGATTCTTTTCATGTTCAAATATGCCAAGAATGATCCTACAAGATTTTACAAGTTGTTTCCAAGTTCAAACGAGTAAAGAATGAAGCTACAAATTGTTTCCAAGTTCGAAAGAGTCAAGAATGTATTCTCAAATTGTTAGGGATTGTTTTCATATTCAAATGAGCCAAAAATGATCCTACAAGACTTTCCAAGTTGTTTCCTTGTTCAAATGAGTCAAGAATGAAGCTGCAAGTTGTTTCCCTGTTTGAACGAGTCAAGAATAAAGTCTTAAGTTGTATAAATTATTTGCATGTTCAAATGAGTCAAGAATGATCCTACAAGACTTTACAAGTTGTTTCCAAGTTTGAACGAGTCAAGAATAAAGCTACAAGTTATTTCCAAGTTCGAACGAGTCAAGAATGAAGTCTGAAATTGTTATGGATTCTTTTCATGTTCAAATATGCCAAGAATGATACTACAAGACTTTACAAGTTGTTTCTAAGTAGAAACGAGTCAAGAATGAAGCTACAAGTTGTTTCCAAGTTCGAACGAGTGAAGAATGAAGTCATAAGTTGTTACGAATTGTTTTCATTTTCAAATGAGCAAAGAGTGATCCTGCAAGACTTTACAAGTTGTTCCAAGGTCAAACAAATCAAAAATGAAGCTACAGGTTATTTCCAAGTTCGAACAAGTCAAGAATGAAGTCTCAAATTGTCATAGATTGTTTTCATATTCAAATGAACTAAGAATGATCCTACAAGACTTTCCAAGTTGTTTCCCTGTTCAAATGAGTCAAGAATGAAGCTACAAGTTGTTTCCAAGTTCGAACGAGTGAAAAATGAAGTCATAAGTTGTTACGAATTGTTTTCATTTTCAAATGAGCAAAGAGTGATCCTACAAGACTTTCCAAGTTGTTTCCATGTTCGAACGAGTCAAGAATGAAGTCTGAAATTGTTATGGATTCTTTTCATGTTCAAATATGCCAAGAATGATCCTACAAGATTTTACAAGTTGTTTCCAAGTTCAAACGAGTCAAGAATGAAGCTACAAATTGTTTCCAAGTTCGAAAGAGTCAAGAATGTATTCTCAAATTGTTAGGGATTGTTTTCATATTCAAATGAGCCAAAAATGATCCTACAAGACTTTCCAAGTTGTTTCCTTGTTCAAATGAGTCAAGAATGAAGCTGCAAGTTGTTTCCCTGTTTGAACGAGTCAAGAATAAAGTCTTAAGTTGTATAAATTATTTGCATGTTCAAATGAGTCAAGAATGATCCTACAAGACTTTACAAGTTGTTTCCAAGTTTGAACGAGTCAAGAATAAAGCTACAAGTTATTTCCAAGTTCGAACGAGTCAAGAATGAAGTCTGAAATTGTTATGGATTCTTTTCATGTTCAAATATGCCAAGAATGATACTACAAGACTTTACAAGTTGTTTCCATGTTCAAACGAGTCAAGAATGAAGCTACAAGTAGTTTCCAAGTTCGAACGAGTGAAGAATAAAGTCTCAAATTGTTATAGAATTTTTTCATATTCAAATGAACTAAGAATGATCCTACAAGACTTTCCAAGTTGTTTCCCTGTTCAAATGAGTCAAGAATGAAGCTACAAGTTGTTTCCAAGTTTGAACGAGTGAAAAATGAAGTCATAAGTTGTTACGAATTGTTTTCATTTTCAAATGAGCAAAGAGTGATCCTACAAGACTTTCCAAGTTGTTTCCATGTTCGAACGTGTGACGCCCTCCCGACCCGGGGTCTAGATCGGGGAGTCACTAACACTCTATATGCATACATCCTATATAAATATAAACAATCACAAATATAGATATACATGACCCCAACTATTACCCTGGACCTTTAACAGGTAATGGTATGAAACAAGCACAACTCTAAATTCATTAATTACATAACCAGAATAAATATTATTACAACTCTGAATCATCTGACAAAAGTCTATCAACATGAACACTTAAGACTTAACAAGGTCTTTTCCTTCTAACTCAGCCTCGATCCTACCTGTTCAATCACAGCCAGCCTAGCATAATTAAGAAAGGAGGTATTCTTCCTCGCAGTCTGTTTAATACGTTCCATGATTCTCAAAAGCTGTAGAAGTTAGAAAATAAAAGAATGAGCCACAAAAGCTCAGCAAGTAACCATGTGGGTTAAAAAAACAGTTCTACAGGCTTATATACAATTTGAAAAGTCTTTTCTCAAAACCATGCTTTAAAAATCATTGATGGACCTCATTGTCCCATAACTATAATCAAAATTTCATTCAGGGTATTCACTATTCGCAAGACTTTCTTTTATAAATCCACTGGCAAGGTTAGATAATTTTAATAACTGGTGCAAGGTATTAAGAAACTAGAAGCAATAAACATTTCCAAGTATAAGAATAATCTGCAGGGTTAGATGGATAACATGAAGTAATATATAGCAATTGAAACAAAGTCAAGTCAAGATATGTCTGACAGTTTAAGCTGTAAAGGGCATGATATAACAGGGCATTTCAATTTTCATTATTAATCATTTCAAAGATCAGTTGTATAAAACTGTCCTCTCATTAGGACCTTGCTTTTCAAATCATTTATAAAATTGTCCTCTCATTAGGACCTTGCTTTTCAAATCATTTATAAAACTGTCCTCTCATTAGGACCTTGCTTTTCAAATCATTTACAAAACTGTCCTCTCATTAGGACCTTTACTGTTCAAATCGTTTATAAAACTGTCCTCTCATTAGGACCTTTACTGTTCAAATCGTTTATAAAACTGTCCTCTCATTAGGACCTTTACTGTTCAAATCGTTTATAAAACTGTCCTCTCATTAGGACCTTTACTGTTTAAAAACAATTATTTTGGTTGAAGTTTTCTTACAACGCCAGACAATACGGGTGATCAGCCACGTAAAGTCCCCATAACGGACTAAAGTCCCTCTGGACATAAAGAGTACTCAAAAAGGCACTTATTGCCATTGGCCTTGGGCTATCTCATTATAGCCATTGACTATCTCATTATAGTCTTTACATAAAAAGTGCTGGACCGGCGTCACTCGGCCTCTTACGCCTCCAACCTATAGGAATCCGCAGAAACCAATTTGATCGGAATTCCTATAATAACCAAAACCTTTCTTTTTAAAGTTACCAAATCATTTGATGAAAAAGACTTCTTGAAAGTCGGATTCCATATTTAAATCCATTTTTAAGATCATTAGACATAGTAAGGTTTATTCCAAGATATGTCTCAAAACAAGCTTCTGTTGTAGTAAGATAAGCTGAAGTCATGAACTGGGAATCCAAAACCAGGCTATAGTTGTAAAGTCAGGTTGCAGGGTCAATTCACAAGTATAACAGTTGTTTTTGAAAATAGTGGTAAGGCATTTAACTGTAACAGTAGTTAGGCCATAGTAACAGGGTAAGTTCAGAATTTAGGTTCAAGTAAGCATTACTAAGGAAATGGTGTCGACAATAGTCATAGTTCAAGGGTACTGATTTAAGACCTTTAAAATTAGTTTAAAAGCTGACAATAGCAGTTCAGGGATTGAAAGTTTAAAATATAAACAAAACTGGTATAGGGTTGCAGTTTAAATAAAGCAATTAAAGTAAGGTAGGCCATTGCTTAAAACAGTTGAGATAAGATAACACAGTTGCAGGGTCATAAAGCAGTTTATAAAACAGTTCACTATGCAGTTCATAAAACAGTGTTTAAGTTGAAAGAGATTAGGCAGTAGTTACTTGCCTTAAATAGAATGCTACAGCTGTTGAACAGGTAGATCGTCTACACCAGACACTAACTCTCTACTTTAGCTTTCCCTTTGTCCTTCACCTCAACGTCTTTCGTAGCTACACATAAATAATACTATTTCAGTATCTCATAAACTCTCGACGTTCTCATTAACGTCTAACTATTCTACCCTTTCGATAGTGTAACCCTTTAACACATATGCACAATCCACTGTAGACATACTCTGTTATATACTCACTTCTATACTGGCAAACAAATAGCACATAGACACATATATTGATTCACAGTATTCTTGACTGATAGTCTTTCCTATACAGAAGTGGTGTGCCAATAGTATTTTACAAAGTCGTTTTAGTTTTAGAAAATTTTGGCAGCACTTCCCCTGTAATTGGAGCTATCTGTCGGAATACAACCGACCCAAACAAACATCAATGTCAATCATAGACCATTATACAACCATATTTACACCAAATCCATATCAAACAAGCAATAGCTATAAACAATATGCAATACTATTGCCATTCAAAATAACTGAAACAATCCAAGTACCAACTGCCTAGCTATACAATCGATTCAATTCTTAACTCACTCCTATATCATATCAACTCATGTCCATTAGCTCATAGAAATTAGAACTCATATTGGCAATTAGTGTATGACATTTGAATATAGAATATACATATATGTATTTCGAAAAAGGCTGTCATGCATAACATAATTCAACCAAGCAATTTAGTTAACTCCAACAATCACTTAAGTTACGAATAACTATCCATCACAATTTATTAACTTAATAACAACTCCATATACTACTCATTTTATACTATTTTCGAAAACAATTATATATGTACATAATTATCATACATTTGAATTTATATAACCAAATTGTAATCAACACTAATTTGACTATTTACCAACCAATTAATCCACGTTTCATCTCAATGATAGTCCCAACAACTTAGCATGCTTTGACTAAAATGTAGTACACATGAATTGCCCAGAAAATAAGTAATACAAACGGAAAATTCAAGAACCAATCTAAATTTGATATGAAATCAAAATTCACAACCGAACATAGCAATTGACACTAGAATTTAACTACTAACCATGGGTGCACTTCAATCAATCGTATGAGAATTAATCATATAACTCGAACTATTCGAATAACTAGCACAAAATTGACATGCAACTCTATTTTCCCCAATTAAACATGACCATTAGCATCATAAATTGAATCACCAATTATGTATACACTCGAAATGTCCAAGCACACACATGTATATGCGGTTTTACTCCACTATCGAACGGCAACTTTGAAAACTATAGCCGAAAATATAAAATTTTGACATGCACCCTTCGATTAACAACACATCAAACTCATCACAGCCACAACAATCAATCACGAGCTTCATTACTATCATATTAATACAAACGAAACTTATACAATGCCTTGAAATCGAGGTGCTGCAACTAAATCGGAAAATCACCATACATCTCGGGATTTAAACATGCAGCATCTATAATTATTAAAATTAATATATAAATTACATAGAGGCTCAAGTAACATCATTGCCATGACCTGCCAGCTCGTAATAGTCATTGCCGGCGGCCAAAGCTCCGGTGGAGTTCCGTTCATCGGATTCTCAACACCTAGCTTTGATTTCCTTGTTACCCATCACAATTAACATCACAACATAGCTTCAGAATCATAGATAATCGACTAACAGGGCTTGCATGTCACTCTTCAACATAAACATATACACGGCAGCATATATACATACGTGCAAAGCAACTAATGTAATCTAAAATCAGGCTCACATAAGTAATAGTATCTAACAAGCATCTAACATCAATTTGCTATGATGACAAAGAGGAACAGCAAATCGCAAGTTAGAGAGCTAAGAGTGACCTGGGAAATGAAGATACAGAACAAAGAGAGGTAGTGGGCGGTGGCTTTTACAAAACAAAGACAAGGGCATTCTAGTAACTTCACATATGCTGTTTTCTGGATTAAATCAATTAGTAATTCGAATTTTTATGGAAAATGGGTACAAAAACAAGTTTTATATTTTTAAAATTAAGAGCAGGAATTTAGAAGCTTCTCCATATTTTTCAAATATTTTTCTGGTAAATAAATAATTAACTAAAAATCTTTGAAGTTTTAGCACAGAAATAGAAAATAAGAGTAGGAAAATCTTTAAAAATACATTTGGGCTCTAATAAAATAAACTTTTATTTTTCACAAGTCTCAAAATATTTAAGAAACATTTTGAAACAGGTTTCATGATTTTTGGGCATTCCAATAATTAAATATGGAATTTAGAAGAGTAATATCTCTAGAATAAAACAGGAATGAAAGATTTATATAAAATCACTGGGACTAGAATTAAATAAATTACTATTTTTAGAAAGTCTCTAAAATCACATGAAAGCTACATATAAAATTTCATAATTATTGGACACACCAATAATTTTATAAAAATCAAACAGTTACTCAATTAAGCATAGAAATCACTTAATCACTTAATTAAATCACTTAAGCATAATGCAGTCAAACAGGCAGTCAACTAGACATATAAAATGACCACATATCATATCTTAACACATTAAATCACATAAATCATATACCTCATATTATTCAAATAGATTTAATTACCTCGATCGTTACATTCTCCTCCCCTTAAAAAGATTCTGTCCCCAGAATCAGCCTAAGTAAACAAATAGGGATACTTCTCGAGCATTTCACTCTCAAGTTCCCAGGTGGATTCCTCAACTCGAGGATTTCTCCACAAAACCTTTACAAGCCTTACAGACTTATTTCTTAAAACCTTATCCTTACGATCCTGAATCTCTACAGGCTGTTCTACATAGGACAAGTCGGGTTGAATCTCCAAGGGTTCATACTCTATCACATGACTCATGTCAGGGTTATACTTTCTAAGCATAGATACGTGAAAAACATTGTGAATGTGCTGCATCTGCGGTGGTAGAGCTAATTCATAGGCAACTTTCCCAACTTGCTTCAAAACTTCAAAAGGTCCTATATATCTTGGATTAAGCTTTCCTCTCTTGCCAAATCTACTAACACCTTTCCATGGAGAAATTTTTAATAACACTTGGTCACCTTCTTCAAAATTCATGTCTTTCCTTGACTGGTCAGCATACTTCTTTTGCCTATCTGGAGCAGCTAACAATCTCTTCTGAATCAACTCAATCTTTTCTTTAGTTTGTTGAACTAACTCTGGACCCAACTTCCTTCGAAATCCAAGGCACAAACTCTCAACATGTCTTCAATGATTTGGATTGTCCTTTCACTCTGGCCATCTGTCTGAGGATGATATGCAGTACTCATATTCAGCTTTGTTCCCAAACATTCTTGAAATTTCTTCCAAAATCTAGAATTGAATCTCGGGTCTCTGTCTGACACTATTGATACAGGAACACCATGTCGCATAACAATCTCTTTAAGGTACAAATGAACCAACCTGTCCAGTGAAAATCTTTCGTTGATCGGTAGAAAGTGCGCTGACTTGGTCAATCTGTCTATTATTACCCAGATATCATCATGATTAGCTTTTGTCCTTGGCAGACCTACTACAAAATCCATAGCAAGATTCTCCCATTTCCATTCTGGAATCTCTAGTGGTTGCAACAATCCACTGGGTCTCTGATGTTCAGCTTTGACTCTCTGGCACGTATAACATTTACTGATTCACTCTGCCACATCTCTTTTCATGTTGGGCCACCAAAAATTTTCCTTCAAGTCTTGATACATCTTTGTGCTTCCTGGATGAATAGAGTATCTTGAACTATGTGCATCATGCAAAATTTCATTCTTGAGCTCTTGAACATTAGGGATCCAAATTCGTGAGGAAAACCTAAAGATTCCTTCACTGTCCTTCTGACTTCTTAACTCTTCTCCAGTCAACTTGGCTCTATCTTGACTCATCATCTGTTCTTGACATCTCTTGATCTTTTCTAACAATTCTGGCTGAAAAGTCATTGTATACACCATCTCTTCCACTGAATCAGCACCACATACTTCTATTTCCAATTTCTCAAATTCTTTGATCAATTCTTCAGATGAAACCATTATATTCAATCTTTCCTTTCTACTTAAAGCATCCGCTACAACGTTTGCCTTGCCTGGATGATAGTTGATCGTGCAGTCGTAATCTTTGATCAATTCCAACCATCTTCTCTGTCTCATGTTCAATTCTTTCTGAGTAAAGATATACTTCAAACTCTTGTGGTCAGTATAAATCTCACACTTTTCTCCGTACAAGTAGTGCCTCCAAATCTTCAATGCAAACACAATAGCAGCTAATTCCAAATCATGTGTAGGATACTTCAATTCGTGAGGTCTTAGCTGCCTGGAAGCATATGCAATAACTTTCCCATGTTGCATCAGAACACATCCCAAGCCTTTGTGAGAAGCATCACTGTAGATGACAAAATTTCCTTGATCGTCAGGTAACACCAACACTGGGGCAGACACTAGTCTTCGCTTTAGTTCTTCAAAACTTTCTTCACACTTTTCATTCCATACAAACTTTTCATTCTTCCTTGTCAACTTGGTCATAGGGGTAGCTATCTTTGAGAAATCTTGAACAAATCTTCGATAGTATCCCGCTAAACCCAGAAAACTTCTGACTTTCGTTGGAGTCCTTGGTCTTTCCCATTTCATCACTGCTTCTATTTTCGCCGGATCAACTTTGATGCCTTCTCTGCTGACAACATGACCTAAGAATTGTACTTCCTTCAACCAAAATTCACATTTAGAAAACTTCGCATACAACTTCTCCTTTCTTAAAATCTCTAAAGCAACTCTCAAATGATCAACATGTTCTTCCTCCGACTTTGAATATATCAAGATGTCGTCAATAAATACAATCACAAATTTGTCGAAATACTTCTTAAAGACTCTGTTCATTAGATCCATAAACGCTGCTGGGGCATTTGTCAATCCAAAAGCCATAACCAAAAATTCATAGTGTCCGTACCTTGTTCTGAACGCTGTTTTAGATACATCTTCAGGTTTGATCTTGAGTTGATGGTATCCGGACCTTAAGTCAATTTTGGAAAAACATTCGGCTCCTTTCAGCTGGTCAAAAAGATCGTCGATCCTCGACAACGGGTACTTATTCTTGATAGTCAACTTGTTCAACTCTCGGTAATCTATGCACAATCTCATTCTTCCATCCTTCTTCTTCACAAACAGTACTGGTGCTCCCCAGGGGGACACACTAGGCCTTATCACTCCTTTATCCAAAAGATCTTGTATTTGACTCGCCAATTCCTTCATCTCAACAGGTGTCATTCTGTACGGAGCCTTAGAAACTGATTCAGTACCGGGAGCTAAATCAATAGAAAACTCAGTTTCCCTGTCTAGAGGTAATCCTGGTAACTCGGAATTCAACTTCCTCACCTTCTGTTGTCTTCACTTTTAACTTCTTTTCCTTACAATCTATTTGGTCCTCATTGATCTGCGTTACCATTATGACAATCTCCTTTCTGACCATCTTGTCTTCTATTAAATTTGGTTCTGAAACTTCCTTGACCTTGGCCTTCTTCTCTGGCCCCAAATTTCCTCTTCTTATTATCTTTCTCCCTCTGAGACATCTCACTTTCATTTTCCACAATCATTGCCTTCTGTACCATTGCGGCAAAGCTCTGTAGCTCAAAAACTGCCACTCTGCTTCGAATCCATGGCCTCAAACCTTGTTGAAATCTTTTGGTCTTCTGTACTACTGTTCTGTTGAAAACTATGACTCTAATTCTGGTGATTCTCATTTTCTTCTTAAATGAAATCACACTATTATCTTCTTTCAAACTTCCAGGCTTTATTTTGCCCTTCCCACTTTCTTTTCATTTTTAACTCGGTATATTATCTTCATACTCAACATATTTCTTTATTTTGACTCTGAGAACTTTTATTCAGTCCAATTTTCCAAATACTTAATAATATACTTTTCTAGAAATGACTCAACAAATCTAATACAAAGAAATACAATAGTTCCTTCCAATTTCACTTTAGCTCCCTGCTAATTCGCTTCTTCTTTCTGTATAAATGACGTGTATTGTTTCATATTCTTCTTAACACTAACAATCTCAGCATCACAATTCGTTACAAGGTCGAACAATTACTAATTGAAGGAAT
Organism: Oenanthe sinensis; assembly: GCA_028671895.1. NCBI lineage: Eukaryota > Viridiplantae > Streptophyta > Magnoliopsida > Apiales > Apiaceae > Oenanthe > Oenanthe sinensis. Next base: position 30,296,677 of record CM053806.1, read on the forward strand.
CAAAAGCAAAGCCCAGATTTGATATTCAAACAAAAGTATAAAACATGAACCAAGATTCTTTGAAACAATAGGTTCAAAAGAAATCTCAACTTTTACTGGTTAGAGAACCATTAGAGTTTAAAATATGGGACTTTGCAAAGAATGGATATCATATTCAAGAAGAAATAACTGGGAGATCACTATGATCTTCGAACTTCCATTACGTTACATATGCCACTTAGGAGAACCTCCGTAGTACATAAGGTGGCCAGCCTTAGCACTTTCATGACATGCAACTTACCAACAGTGGCGTCCCACCTTGGTATCCCCTTTATATAGGGTTGTTCATCCCAGAAGAGTATAAAAATAGTATAACACATAATATTCAAAATTTCAAGAATCAATTCAAGGCTTGTTAATAAAATATCTGAACCAATAAAGATAGTTTCAATAGAACGAATAGAGAGTTTGGGTAAACAGAATACACATGACTCTGTCAATTAGAGTGAGTAAGGTCAATTGTGGAAAATATCTCTCTCAAGTCACAAATAGAGAATCGATTTCCTAGCGAGGCTTGAAATCTAACAGACATAACAAATACAATCCTAGGTGGTGCAAAAATCTCAGCACGAACAGATGCAGGCTCAGACACAAGCAATACAGGTAGAACGGGTGCCTCACTAGTAGGTGCTACCATATGCTCAGGGATACAATCCATAACCTCCACGTCCGATCCAGAATCCATACTAGGCTCAAAGTAAGACTCGTGTGGAGTGGTGCCAAAAGAAGTATTGAAGAATGGAGGGGAATGGTAAATGAGGATCCTTATCACTATTCGATGGTATCTGTAATTTTACAGTGGTATACTGATGGATAAACCAAATTGAAGTTATCTTAAGTCTAACGTCATTATATCTTAGCATTTTTAACCATCGAGACTCTATCTGAATATCTCGACTCAAAACTCTAAGTTCTTATATTGAGTGATCCTATCTTATATCTCTAAGGGTTTAAATCTTACACTTATCCAATGTCTATAAGTACGTAAATCCTAGAACCTATATCCTCTTATCTTATTAATATAATTCTGGCTTGTTTCAGTGACCAAAACCTGTCGCTCTGATACCAACCTGTGACGCCCTCCCGACCCGGGGTCTAGATCGGGGAGTCACTAACACTCTATATGCATACATCCTATATAAATATAAACAATCACAAATATAGATATACATGACCCCAACTATTACCCTAGACCTTTAACAGGTAATGGTATGAAACAAGCACAACTCTAAATTCATTAATTACATAACCAGAATAAATATTATTACAACTCTGAATCATCTGACAAAAGTCTATCAACATGAACACTTAAGACTTAACAAGGTCTTTTCCTTCTAACTCAGCCTCGATCCTACCTGTTCAATCACAGCCAGCCTAGCATAATTAAGAAAGGAGGTATTCTTCCTCGCAGTCTGTTTAATACGTTCCATGATTCTCAAAAGCTGTAGAAGTTAGAAAATAAAAGAATGAGCCACAAAAGCTCAGCAAGTAACCATGTGGGTTAAAAAAACAGTTCTACAGGCTTATATACAATTTGAAAAGTCTTTTCTCAAAACCATGCTTTAAAAATCATTGATGGACCTCATTGTCCCATAACTATAATCAAAATTTCATTCAGGGTATTCACTATTCGCAAGACTTTCTTTTATAAATCCACTGGCAAGGTTAGATAATTTTAATAACTGGTGCAAGGTATTAAGAAACTAGAAGCAATAAACATTTCCAAGTATAAGAATAATCTGCAGGGTTAGATGGATAACATGAAGTAATATATAGCAATTGAAACAAAGTCAAGTCAAGATATGTCTGACAGTTTAAGCTGTAAAGGGCATGATATAACAGGGCATTTCAATTTTCATTATTAATCATTTCAAAGATCAGTTGTATAAAACTGTCCACTCATTAGGACCTTGCTTTTCAAATCATTTATAAAACTGTCCTCTCATTAGGACCTTGCTTTTCAAATCATTTATAAAACTGTCCTCTCATTAGGACCTTGCTTTTCAAATCATTTACAAAACTGTCCTCTCATTAGGACCTTTACTGTTCAAATCGTTTATAAAACTGTCCTCTCATTAGGACCTTTACTGTTCAAATCGTTTATAAAACTGTCCTCTCATTAGGACCTTTACTGTTCAAATCGTTTATAAAACTGTCCTCTCATTAGGACCTTTACTGTTTAAAAACAATTATTTTGGTTGAAGTTTTCTTACAACGCCAGACAATACGGGTGATCAGCCACGTAAAGTCCCCATAACGGACTAAAGTCCCTCTGGACATAAAGAGTACTCAAAAAGGCACTTATTGCCATTGGCCTTGGGCTATCTCATTATAGCCATTGACTATCTCATTATAGTCTTTACATAAAAAGTGCTGGACCGGCGTCACTCGGCCTCTTACGCCTCCAACCTATAGGAATCCGCAGAAACCAATTTGATCGGAATTCCTATAATAACCAAAACCTTTCTTTTTAAAGTTACCAAATCATTTGATGAAAAAGACTTCTTGAAAGTCGGATTCCATATTTAAATCCATTTTTAAGATCATTAGACATAGTAAGGTTTATTCCAAGATATGTCTCAAAACAAGCTTCTGTTGTAGTAAGATAAGCTGAAGTCATGAACTGGGAATCCAAAACCAGGCTATAGTTGTAAAGTCAGGTTGCAGGGTCAATTCACAAGTATAACAGTTGTTTTTGAAAATAGTGGTAAGGCATTTAACTGTAACAGTAGTTAGGCCATAGTAACAGGGTAAGTTCAGAATTTAGGTTCAAGTAAGCATTACTAAGGAAATGGTGTCGACAATAGTCATAGTTCAAGGGTACTGATTTAAGACCTTTAAAATTAGTTTAAAAGCTGACAATAGCAGTTCAGGGATTGAAAGTTTAAAATATAAACAAAACTGGTATAGGGTTGCAGTTTAAATAAAGCAATTAAAGTAAGGTAGGCCATTGCTTAAAACAGTTGAGATAAGATAACACAGTTGCAGGGTCATAAAGCAGTTTATAAAACAGTTCACTATGCAGTTCATAAAACAGTGTTTAAGTTGAAAGAGATTAGGCAGTAGTTACTTGCCTTAAATAGAATGCTACAGCTGTTGAACAGGTAGATCGTCTACACCAGACACTAACTCTCTACTTTAGCTTTCCCTTTGTCCTTCACCTCAACGTCTTTCGTAGCTACACATAAATAATACTATTTCAGTATCTCATAAACTCTCGACGTTCTCATTAACGTCTAACTATTCTACCCTTTCGATAGTGTAACCCTTTAACACATATGCACAATCCACTGTAGACATACTCTGTTATATACTCACTTCTATACTGGCAAACAAATAGCACATAGACACATATATTGATTCACAGTATTCTTGACTGATAGTCTTTCCTATACAGAAGTGGTGTGCCAATAGTATTTTACAAAGTCGTTTTAGTTTTAGAAAATTTTGGCAGCACTTCCCCTGTAATTGGAGCTATCTGTCGGAATACAACCGACCCAAACAAACATCAATGTCAATCATAGACCATTATACAACCATATTTACACCAAATCCATATCAAACAAGCAATAGCTATAAACAATATGCAATACTATTGCCATTCAAAATAACTGAAACAATCCAAGTACCAACTGCCTAGCTATACAATCGATTCAATTCTTAACTCACTCCTATATCATATCAACTCATGTCCATTAGCTCATAGAAATTAGAACTCATATTGGCAATTAGTGTATGACATTTGAATATAGAATATACATATATGTATTTCGAAAAAGGCTGTCATGCATAACATAATTCAACCAAGCAATTTAGTTAACTCCAACAATCACTTAAGTTACGAATAACTATCCATCACAATTTATTAACTTAATAACAACTCCATATACTACTCATTTTATACTATTTTCGAAAACAATTATATATGTACATAATTATCATACATTTGAATTTATATAACCAAATTGTAATCAACACTAATTTGACTATTTACCAACCAATTAATCCACGTTTCATCTCAATGATAGTCCCAACAACTTAGCATGCTTTGACTAAAATGTAGTACACATGAATTGCCCAGAAAATAAGTAATACAAACGGAAAATTCAAGAACCAATCTAAATTTGATATGAAATCAAAATTCACAACCGAACATAGCAATTGACACTAGAATTTAACTACTAACCATGGGTGCACTTCAATCAATCGTATGAGAATTAATCATATAACTCGAACTATTCGAATAACTAGCACAAAATTGACATGCAACTCTATTTTCCCCAATTAAACATGACCATTAGCATCATAAATTGAATCACCAATTATGTATACACTCGAAATGTCCAAGCACACACATGTATATGCGGTTTTACTCCACTATCGAACGGCAACTTTGAAAACTATAGCCGAAAATATAAAATTTTGACATGCACCCTTCGATTAACAACACATCAAACTCATCACAGCCACAACAATCAATCACGAGCTTCATTACTATCATATTAATACAAACGAAACTTATACAATGCCTTGAAATCGAGGTGCTGCAACTAAATCGGAAAATCACCATACATCTCGGGATTTAAACATGCAGCATCTATAATTATTAAAATTAATATATAAATTACATAGAGGCTCAAGTAACATCATTGCCATGACCTGCCAGCTCGTAATAGTCATTGCCGGCGGCCAAAGCTCCGGTGGAGTTCCGTTCATCGGATTCTCAACACCTAGCTTTGATTTCCTTGTTACCCATCACAATTAACATCACAACATAGCTTCAGAATCATAGATAATCGACTAACAGGGCTTGCATGTCACTCTTCAACATAAACATATACACGGCAGCATATATACATACGTGCAAAGCAACTAATGTAATCTAAAATCAGGCTCACATAAGTAATAGTATCTAACAAGCATCTAACATCAATTTGCTATGATGACAAAGAGGAACAGCAAATCGCAAGTTAGAGAGCTAAGAGTGACCTGGGAAATGAAGATACAGAACAAAGAGAGGTAGTGGGCGGTGGCTTTTACAAAACAAAGACAAGGGCATTCTAGTAACTTCACATATGCTGTTTTCTGGATTAAATCAATTAGTAATTCGAATTTTTATGGAAAATGGGTACAAAAACAAGTTTTATATTTTTAAAATTAAGAGCAGGAATTTAGAAGCTTCTCCATATTTTTCAAATATTTTTCTGGTAAATAAATAATTAACTAAAAATCTTTGAAGTTTTAGCACAGAAATAGAAAATAAGAGTAGGAAAATCTTTAAAAATACATTTGGGCTCTAATAAAATAAACTTTTATTTTTCACAAGTCTCAAAATATTTAAGAAACATTTTGAAACAGGTTTCATGATTTTTGGGCATTCCAATAATTAAATATGGAATTTAGAAGAGTAATATCTCTAGAATAAAACAGGAATGAAAGATTTATATAAAATCACTGGGACTAGAATTAAATAAATTACTATTTTTAGAAAGTCTCTAAAATCACATGAAAGCTACATATAAAATTTCATAATTATTGGACACACCAATAATTTTATAAAAATCAAACAGTTACTCAATTAAGCATAGAAATCACTTAATCACTTAATTAAATCACTTAAGCATAATGCAGTCAAACAGGCAGTCAACTAGACATATAAAATGACCACATATCATATCTTAACACATTAAATTACATAAATCATATACCTCATATTATTCAAATAGATTTAATTACCTCGATCGTTACAGAACGAGTCAAGAATGAAGTCTGAAATTGTTATGGATTCTTTTCATGTTCAAATATGCCAAGAATGATCCTACAAGATTTTACAAGTTGTTTCCAAGTTCAAACGAGTCAAGAATGAAGCTACAAATTCTTTCCAAGTTCGAAAGAGTCAAGAATGTATTCTCAAATTGTTAGGGATTGTTTTCATATTCAAATGAGCCAAAAATGATCCTACAAGACTTTCCAAGTTGTTTCCTTGTTCAAATGAGTCAAGAATGAAGCTGCAAGTTGTTTCCCTGTTTGAACGAGTCAAGAATAAAGTCTTAAGTTGTATAAATTATTTGCATGTTCAAATGAGTCAAGAATGATCCTACAAGACTTTACAAGTTGTTTCCAAGTTTGAATGAGTCAAGAATAAAGCTACAAGTTATTTCCAAGTTCGAACGAGTCAAGAATGAAGTCTGAAATTGTTATGGATTCTTTTCATGTTCAAATATGCCAAGAATGATACTACAAGACTTTACAAGTTGTTTCTAAGTAGAAACGAGTCAAGAATGAAGCTACAAGTTGTTTCCAAGTTCGAACGAGTGAAGAATGAAGTCATAAGTTGTTACGAATTGTTTTCATTTTCAAATGAGCAAAGAGTGATCCTGCAAGACTTTACAAGTTGTTCCAAGTTCAAACAAATCAAAAATGAAGCTACAAGTTATTTCCAAGTTCGAACAAGTCAAGAATGAAGTCTCAAATTGTCATAGATTGTTTTCATATTCAAATGAACTAAGAATGATCCTACAAGACTTTCCAAGTTGTTTCCCTGTTCAAATGAGTCAAGAATGAAGCTACAAGTTGTTTCCAAGTTCGAACGAGTGAAAAATGAAGTCATAAGTTGTTACGAATTGTTTTCATTTTCAAATGAGCAAAGAGTGATCCTACAAGACTTTCCAAGTTGTTTCCATGTTCGAACGAGTCAAGAATGAAGTCTGAAATTGTTATGGATTCTTTTCATGTTCAAATATGCCAAGAATGATCCTACAAGATTTTACAAGTTGTTTCCAAGTTCAAACGAGTCAAGAATGAAGCTACAAATTGTTTCCAAGTTCGAAAGAGTCAAGAATGTATTCTCAAATTGTTAGGGATTGTTTTCATATTCAAATGAGCCAAAAATGATCCTACAAGACTTTCCAAGTTGTTTCCTTGTTCAAATGAGTCAAGAATGAAGCTGCAAGTTGTTTCCCTGTTTGAACGAGTCAAGAATAAAGTCTTAAGTTGTATAAATTATTTGCATGTTCAAATGAGTCAAGAATGATCCTACAAGACTTTACAAGTTGTTTCCAAGTTTGAACGAGTCAAGAATAAAGCTACAAGTTATTTCCAAGTTCGAACGAGTCAAGAATGAAGTCTGAAATTGTTATGGATTCTTTTCATGTTCAAATATGCCAAGAATGATACTACAAGACTTTACAAGTTGTTTCCATGTTCAAACGAGTCAAGAATGAAGCTACAAGTAGTTTCCAAGTTCGAACGAGTGAAGAATAAAGTCTCAAATTGTTATAGAATTTTTTCATATTCAAATGAACTAAGAATGATCCTACAAGACTTTCCAAGTTGTTTCCCTGTTCAAATGAGTCAAGAATGAAGCTACAAGTTGTTTCCAAGTTTGAACGAGTGAAAAATGAAGTCATAAGTTGTTACGAATTGTTTTCATTTTCAAATGAGCAAAGAGTGATCCTACAAGACTTTCCAAGTTGTTTCCATGTTCGAACGAGTCAAGAATGAAGTCTGAAATTGTTATGGATTCTTTTCATGTTCAAATATGCCAAGAATGATCCTACAAGATTTTACAAGTTGTTTCCAAGTTCAAACGAGTCAAGAATGAAGCTACAAATTCTTTCCAAGTTCGAAAGAGTCAAGAATGTATTCTCAAATTGTTAGGGATTGTTTTCATATTCAAATGAGCCAAAAATGATCCTACAAGACTTTCCAAGTTGTTTCCTTGTTCAAATGAGTCAAGAATGAAGCTGCAAGTTGTTTCCCTGTTTGAACGAGTCAAGAATAAAGTCTTAAGTTGTATAAATTATTTGCATGTTCAAATGAGTCAAGAATGATCCTACAAGACTTTACAAGTTGTTTCCAAGTTTGAACGAGTCAAGAATAAAGCTACAAGTTATTTCCAAGTTCGAACGAGTCAAGAATGAAGTCTGAAATTGTTATGGATTCTTTTCATGTTCAAATATGCCAAGAATGATACTACAAGACTTTACAAGTTGTTTCTAAGTAGAAACGAGTCGAGAATGAAGCTACAAGTTGTTTCCAAGTTCGAACGAGTGAAGAATGAAGTCATAAGTTGTTACGAATTGTTTTCATTTTCAAATGAGCAAAGAGTGATCCTGCAAGACTTTACAAGTTGTTCCAAGTTCAAACAAATCAAAAATGAAGCTACAAGTTATTTCCAAGTTCGAACAAGTCAAGAATGAAGTCTCAAATTGTCATAGATTGTTTTCATATTCAAATGAACTAAGAATGATCCTACAAGACTTTCCAAGTTGTTTCCCTGTTCAAATGAGTCAAGAATGAAGCTACAAGTTGTTTCCAAGTTCGAACGAGTGAAAAATGAAGTCATAAGTTGTTACGAATTGTTTTCATTTTCAAATGAGCAAAGAGTGATCCTACAAGACTTTCCAAGTTGTTTCCATGTTCGAACGAGTCAAGAATGAAGTCTGAAATTGTTATGGATTCTTTTCATGTTCAAATATGCCAAGAATGATCCTACAAGATTTTACAAGTTGTTTCCAAGTTCAAACGAGTCAAGAATGAAGCTACAAATTGTTTCCAAGTTCGAAAGAGTCAAGAATGTATTCTCAAATTGTTAGAGATTGTTTTCATATTTAAATGAGCCAAAAATGATCCTACAAGACTTTCCAAGTTGTTTCCTTGTTCAAATGAGTCAAGAATGAAGCTGCAAGTTGTTTCCCTGTTTGAACGAGTCAAGAATAAAGTCTTAAGTTGTATAAATTATTTGCATGTTCAAATGAGTCAAGAATGATCCTACAAGACTTTACAAGTTGTTTCCAAGTTTGAACGAGTCAAGAATAAAGCTACAAGTTATTTCCAAGTTCGAACGAGTCAAGAATGAAGTCTGAAATTGTTATGGATTCTTTTCATGTTCAAATATGCCAAGAATGATACTACAAGACTTTACAAGTTGTTTCCATGTTCAAACGAGTCAAGAATGAAGCTACAAGTAGTTTCCAAGTTCGAACGAGTGAAGAATAAAGTCTCAAATTGTTATAGAATTTTTTCATATTCAAATGAACTAAGAATGATCCTACAAGACTTTCCAAGTTGTTTCCCTGTTCAAATGAGTCAAGAATGAAGCTACAAGTTGTTTCCAAGTTTGAACGAGTGAAAAATGAAGTCATAAGTTGTTACGAATTGTTTTCATTTTCAAATGAGCAAAGAGTGATCCTACAAGACTTTCCAAGTTGTTTCCATGTTCGAACGAGTCAAGAATGAAGTCTGAAATTGTTATGGATTCTTTTCATGTTCAAATATGCCAAGAATGATCCTACAAGATTTTACAAGTTGTTTCCAAGTTCAAACGAGTCAAGAATGAAGCTACAAATTCTTTCCAAGTTCGAAAGAGTCAAGAATGTATTCTCAAATTGTTAGGGATTGTTTTCATATTCAAATGAGCCAAAAATGATCCTACAAGACTTTCCAAGTTGTTTCCTTGTTCAAATGAGTCAAGAATGAAGCTGCAAGTTGTTTCCCTGTTTGAACGAGTCAAGAATAAAGTCTTAAGTTGTATAAATTATTTGCATGTTCAAATGAGTCAAGAATGATCCTACAAGACTTTACAAGTTGTTTCCAAGTTTGAACGAGTCAAGAATAAAGCTACAAGTTATTTCCAAGTTCGAACGAGTCAAGAATGAAGTCTGAAATTGTTATGGATTCTTTTCATGTTCAAATATGCCAAGAATGATACTACAAGACTTTACAAGTTGTTTCTAAGTAGAAACGAGTCAAGAATGAAGCTACAAGTTGTTTCCAAGTTCGAACGAGTGAAGAATGAAGTCATAAGTTGTTACGAATTGTTTTCATTTTCAAATGAGCAAAGAGTGATCCTGCAAGACTTTACAAGTTGTTCCAAGTTCAAACAAATCAAAAATGAAGCTACAAGTTATTTCCAAGTTCGAACAAGTCAAGAATGAAGTCTCAAATTGTCATAGATTGTTTTCATATTCAAATGAACTAAGAATGATCCTACAAGACTTTCCAAGTTGTTTCCCTGTTCAAATGAGTCAAGAATGAAGCTACAAGTTGTTTCCAAGTTCGAACGAGTGAAAAATGAAGTCATAAGTTGTTACGAATTGTTTTCATTTTCAAATGAGCAAAGAGTGATCCTACAAGACTTTCCAAGTTGTTTCCATGTTCGAACGAGTCAAGAATGAAGTCTGAAATTGTTATGGATTCTTTTCATGTTCAAATATGCCAAGAATGATCCTACAAGATTTTACAAGTTGTTTCCAAGTTCAAACGAGTCAAGAATGAAGCTACAAATTGTTTCCAAGTTCGAAAGAGTCAAGAATGTATTCTCAAATTGTTAGGGATTGTTTTCATATTCAAATGAGCCAAAAATGATCCTACAAGACTTTCCAAGTTGTTTCCTTGTTCAAATGAGTCAAGAATGAAGCTGCAAGTTGTTTCCCTGTTTGAACGAGTCAAGAATAAAGTCTTAAGTTGTATAAATTATTTGCATGTTCAAATGAGTCAAGAATGATCCTACAAGACTTTACAAGTTGTTTCCAAGTTTGAACGAGTCAAGAATAAAGCTACAAGTTATTTCCAAGTTCGAACGAGTCAAGAATGAAGTCTGAAATTGTTATGGATTCTTTTCATGTTCAAATATGCCAAGAATGATACTACAAGACTTTACAAGTTGTTTCCATGTTCAAACGAGTCAAGAATGAAGCTACAAGTAGTTTCCAAGTTCGAACGAGTGAAGAATAAAGTCTCAAATTGTTATAGAATTTTTTCATATTCAAATGAACTAAGAATGATCCTACAAGACTTTCCAAGTTGTTTCCCTGTTCAAATGAGTCAAGAATGAAGCTACAAGTTGTTTCCAAGTTTGAACGAGTGAAAAATGAAGTCATAAGTTGTTACGAATTGTTTTCATTTTCAAATGAGCAAAGAGTGATCCTACAAGACTTTCCAAGTTGTTTCCATGTTCGAACGAGTCAAGAATGAAGTCTGAAATTGTTATGGATTCTTTTCATGTTCAAATATGCCAAGAATGATCCTACAAGATTTTACAAGTTGTTTCCAAGTTCAAACGAGTCAAGAATGAAGCTACAAATTCTTTCCAAGTTCGAAAGAGTCAAGAATGTATTCTCAAATTGTTAGGGATTGTTTTCATATTCAAATGAGCCAAAAATGATCCTACAAGACTTTCCAAGTTGTTTCCTTGTTCAAATGAGTCAAGAATGAAGCTGCAAGTTGTTTCCCTGTTTGAACGAGTCAAGAATAAAGTCTTAAGTTGTATAAATTATTTGCATGTTCAAATGAGTCAAGAATGATCCTACAAGACTTTACAAGTTGTTTCCAAGTTTGAACGAGTCAAGAATAAAGCTACAAGTTATTTCCAAGTTCGAACGAGTCAAGAATGAAGTCTGAAATTGTTATGGATTCTTTTCATGTTCAAATATGCCAAGAATGATACTACAAGACTTTACAAGTTGTTTCTAAGTACAAACGAGTCAAGAATGAAGCTACAAGTTGTTTCCAAGTTCGAACGAGTGAAGAATGAAGTCATAAGTTGTTACGAATTGTTTTCATTTTCAAATGAGCAAAGAGTGATCCTGCAAGACTTTACAAGTTGTTCCAAGTTCAAACAAATCAAAAATGAAGCTACAAGTTATTTCCAAGTTCGAACAAGTCAAGAATGAAGTCTCAAATTGTCATAGATTGTTTTCATATTCAAATGAACTAAGAATGATCCTACAAGACTTTCCAAGTTATTTCCCTGTTCAAATGAGTCAAGAATGAAGCTACAAGTTGTTTCCAAGTTCGAACGAGTGAAAAATGAAGTCATAAGTTGTTACGAATTGTTTTCATTTTCAAATGAGCAAAGAGTGATCCTACAAGACTTTCCAAGTTGTTTCCATGTTCGAACGAGTCAAGAATGAAGTCTGAAATTGTTATGGATTCTTTTCATGTTCAAATATGCCAAGAATGATCCTACAAGATTTTACAAGTTGTTTCCAAGTTCAAACGAGTCAAGAATGAAGCTACAAATTGTTTCCAAGTTCGAAAGAGTCAAGAATGTATTCTCAAATTGTTAGGGATTGTTTTCATATTCAAATGAGCCAAAAATGATCCTACAAGACTTTCCAAGTTGTTTCCTTGTTCAAATGAGTCAATAATGAAGCTGCAAGTTGTTTCCCTGTTTGAACGAGTCAAGAATAAAGTCTTAAGTTGTATAAATTATTTGCATGTTCAAATGAGTCAAGAATGATCCTACAAGACTTTACAAGTTGTTTCCAAGTTTGAACGAGTCAAGAATAAAGCTACAAGTTATTTCCAAGTTCGAACGAGTCAAGAATGAAGTCTGAAATTGTTATGGATTCTTTTCATGTTCAAATATGCCAAGAATGATACTACAAGACTTTACAAGTTGTTTCCATGTTCAAACGAGTCAAGAATGAAGCTACAAGTAGTTTCCAAGTTCGAACGAGTGAAGAATAAAGTCTCAAATTGTTATAGAATTTTTTCATATTCAAATGAACTAAGAATGATCCTACAAGACTTTCCAAGTTGTTTCCCTGTTCAAATGAGTCAAGAATGAAGCTACAAGTTGTTTCCAAGTTTGAACGAGTGAAAAATGAAGTCATAAGTTGTTACGAATTGTTTTCATTTTCAAATGAGCAAAGAGTGATCCTACAAGACTTTCCAAGTTGTTTCCATGTTCGAACGAGTCAAGAATGAAGTCTGAAATTGTTATGGATTCTTTTCATGTTCAAATATGCCAAGAATGATCCTACAAGATTTTACAAGTTGTTTCCAAGTTCAAACGAGTCAAGAATGAAGCTACAAATTCTTTCCAAGTTCGAAAGAGTCAAGAATGTATTCTCAAATTGTTAGGGATTGTTTTCATATTCAAATGAGCCAAAAATGATCCTACAAGACTTTCCAAGTTGTTTCCTTGTTCAAATGAGTCAAGAATGAAGCTGCAAGTTGTTTCCCTGTTTGAACGAGTCAAGAATAAAGTCTTAAGTTGTATAAATTATTTGCATGTTCAAATGAGTCAAGAATGATCCTACAAGACTTTACAAGTTGTTTCCAAGTTTGAACGAGTCAAGAATAAAGCTACAAGTTATTTCCAAGTTCGAACGAGTCAAGAATGAAGTCTGAAATTGTTATGGATTCTTTTCATGTTCAAATATGCCAAGAATGATACTACAAGACTTTACAAGTTGTTTCTAAGTTCAAACGAGTCAAGAATGAAGCTACAAGTTGTTTCCAAGTTCGAACGAGTGAAGAATGAAGTCATAAGTTGTTACGAATTGTTTTCATTTTCAAATGAGCAAAGAGTGATCCTGCAAGACTTTACAAGTTGTTCCAAGTTCAAACAAATCAAAAATGAAGCTACAAGTTATTTCCAAGTTCGAACAAGTCAAGAATGAAGTCTCAAATTGTCATAGATTGTTTTCATATTCAAATGAACTAAGAATGATCCTACAAGACTTTCCAAGTTGTTTCCCTGTTCAAATGAGTCAAGAATGAAGCTACAAGTTGTTTCCAAGTTCGAACGAGTGAAAAATGATGTCATAAGTTGTTACGAATTGTTTTCATTTTCAAATGAGCAAAGAGTGATCCTACAAGACTTTCCAAGTTGTTTCCATGTTCGAACGAGTCAAGAATGAAGTCTGAAATTGTTATGGATTCTTTTCATGTTCAAATATGCCAAGAATGATCCTACAAGATTTTACAAGTTGTTTCCAAGTTCAAACGAGTCAAGAATGAAGCTACAAATTGTTTCCAAGTTCGAAAGAGTCAAGAATGTATTCTCAAATTGTTAGGGATTGTTTTCATATTCAAATGAGCGAAAAATGATCCTACAAGACTTTCCAAGTTGTTTCCTTGTTCAAATGAGTCAAGAATGAAGCTGCAAGTTGTTTCCCTGTTTGAACGAGTCAAGAATAAAGTATTAAGTTGTATAAATTATTTGCATGTTCAAATGAGTCAAGAATGATCCTACAAGACTTTACAAGTTGTTTCCAAGTTTGAACGAGTCAAGAATAAAGCTACAAGTTATTTCCAAGTTCGAACGAGTCAAGAATGAAGTCTGAAATTGTTATGGATTCTTTTCATGTTCAAATATGCCAAGAATGATACTACAAGACTTTACAAGTTGTTTCTAAGTTCAAACGAGTCAAGAATGAAGCTACAAGTTGTTTCCAAGTTCGAACGAGTGAAGAATGAAGTCATAAGTTGTTACGAATTGTTTTCATTTTCAAATGAGCAAAGAGTGATCCTGCAAGACTTTACAAGTTGTTTCCAAGTTCAAACGAGTCAAGAATGAAGCTACAAGTTGTTTCCAAGTTCGAACGAGTGAAGAATGAAGTCATAAGTTGTTACGAATTGTTTTCATTTTCAAATGAGCAAAGAGTGATCCTGCAAGACTTTACAAGTTGTTCCAAGTTCAAACAAATCAAAAATGAAGCTACAAGTTGTTTCCAAGTTCGAACAAGTGAAGAATAAAGTCTCAAATTGTTATAGAATTTTTTCATATTCAAATGAACTAAGAATGATCCTACAAGACTTTCCAAGTTGTTTCCCTGTTCAAATGAGTCAAGAATGAAGCTACAAGTTATTTCCAAGTTCGAACGAGTGAAGAATGAAGTCATAAGTTGTTACGAATTGTTTTAATTTTCAAATGAGCAAAGAGTGATCCTGCAAGACTTTACAAGTTGTTCCAAGTTCAAACAAATCAAAAATGAAGATACAAGTTGTTTCCAAGTTCGAACAAGTCAAGAATGAAGTCTCAAATTGTTATAGATTGTTTTCATATTCAAATGAACTAAGAATGATCCTACAAGACTTTCCAAGTTGTTTCCCTATTCAAATGAGTTAGGAAAGAAGCTACAAGTTGTTTCCAAGTTTGACCGAGTCAAGAATAAAGTCTTAAGTTGTATGAATTGTTTGCATGTTCAAATGAGCCAAGAATGATCCTACAAGACTTTACAAGTTATTTCCATGTTCAAATGAGTCAAAAATGAAGCTACAAGTTGCTTCCAAGTTTGAATGAGTCAAGAATGAAGTTTCAAATTGTTATGGATTGTTTTCACGTTCAAATGAGCCAAGAATGATCTTACAAGAGTGTCCAAGTTATTTCCATGTTCAATCGAGTCACGAATCAAGCTACATGTTGTTTCGAAGTTCGAATGAGTGAAGAATGAATTAACAAGTTGTTACGAATTGTTCTCATGTCCAATGAGCCAAGAACGAACCTACAAGAGTTTAGAAGTTGTTTCCATGTTCAAACGAGTCAAGAGTGAAGCTACAAGTTGTTTCCAAGTTCGAACGAGTCAAGAATGAAGTCTCAAATTGTTATAGATTGTTTTCATATTCAAATGAGCCAAAAATGATCCTACAAGACTTTCCAAGTTGTTTCCATGTTCAAATGAGTCAAGAATGAAGCTGCAAGTTGTTTCCCTGTTTGAACGAGTCAAGAATAAAGTCTTAAGTTGTATAAATTATTTGCATGTTCAAATGAGTCAAGAATGATCCTACAAGACTTTACAAGTTGTTTCCAAGTTTGAACGAGTCAAGAATGAAGCTACAAGTTATTTTCAAGTTCGAACGAGTGAAGAATGAAGTCTGAAATTGTTATGGATTCTTTTCATGTTCAAATATGCCAAGAAGGATCCTACAAGACTTTACAAGTTGTTTCCAAGTTCAAACGAGTCAAGAATGAAGCTACAAGTTGTTTCCAAGTTCGAACGAGTGAAGAATAAAGCCATAAGTTGTTACGAATTGTTTTCATTTTCAAATGAGCAAAGAGTGATCCTGCAAGACTTTACAAGTTGTTCCAAGTTCAAACAAATCAAAAATGAAGCTACAAGTTGTTTCCAAGTTCGAACGAGTCAAGAATGAAGTCTCAAATTGTTATAGATTGTTTTCATATTCAAACGCGCCAAAAATGATCCTACAAGACTTTCCAAGTTGTTTCCATGTTCAAATGAGTCAAGAATGAAGCTGCAAGTTGTTTCCCTGTTTGAACGAGTCAAGAATAAAGTCTTAAGTTGTATAAATTATTTGCATGTTCAAATGAGTCAAGAAGGATCCTACAAGACTTTACAAGTTGTTTCCAAGTTTGAACGAGTCAAGAATGAAGCTACAAGTTATTTCCAAGTTCGAACGAGTCAAGAATGAAGTCTGAAATTGTTATAGATTCTTTTCATGTTCAAATATGCCAAGAATGATCCTACAAGACTTTACAAGTTGTTTCCAAGTTCAAACGAGTCAAGAATGAAGCTACAAGTTATTTCCAAGTTCGAACGAGTGAAGAATAAAGTCTCAAATTGTTATAGAATTTTTTCATATTCAAATGAACTAAGAATGATCCTACAAGACTTTCCAAGTTGTTTCCCTGTTCAAATGAGTCAAGAATGAAGCTACAAGTTGTTTCCAAGTTCTAACGAGTGAAGAATGAAGCCATAAGTTGTTACGAATTGTTTTCATTTTCAAATGAGCAAAGAGTGATCCTGCAAGACTTTACAAGTTGTTCCAAGTTCAAACAAATCAAAAATGAAGCTACAAGTTGTTTCCAAGTTCGAACGAGTGAAGAATAAAGTCTCAAATTGTTATATAATTTTTTCATATTCAAATGAACTAAGAATGATCCTACAAGACTTTCCAAGTTGTTTCCCTGTTCAAATGAGTCAAGAATGAAGCTACAAGTTGTTTCCAAGTTCGAACGAGTGAAGAATGAAGTCATAAGTTGTTACAAATTGTTTTAATTTTCAAATGAGCAAAGAGTGATCCTGCAAGACTTTACAAGTTGTTCCAAGTTCAAACAAATCAAAAATGAAGATACAAGTTGTTTCCAAGCTCGAACAAGTCAAGAATGAAGTCTCAAATTGTTATAGATTGTTTTCATATTCAATAAACTAAGAATGATCCTACAAGACTATCCAAGTTGTTTCCCTATTCAAATGAGTGAGGAAAGAAGCTACAAGTTGTTTCCAAGTTTGAACGAGTCAAGAATAAAGTCTTAAGTTGTATGAATTGTTTGCATGTTCAAATGAGCCAAGAATGATCCTACAAGACTTTACAAGTTATTTCCATGTTCAAATGAGTCAAAAATGAAGCTACAAGTTGCTTCCAAGTTTGAATGAGTCAAGAATGAAGTTTCAAATTGTTATGGATTGTTTTCACGTTCAAATGAGCCAAGAATGATCTTACAAGAGTGTCCAAGTTATTTCCATGTTCAATCGAGTCACGAATCAAGCTACATGTTGTTTCGAAGTTCGAATGAGTGAAGAATGAATTAACAAGTTGTTACGAATTGTTCTCATGTCCAATGAGCCAAGAACGAACCTACAAGAGTTTAGAAGTTGTTTCCATGTTCAAACGAGTCAAGAGTGAAGCTACAAGTTGTTTCCAAGTTCGAACGAGTCAAGAATGTAGTCTCAAATTGTTATAGATTGTTTTCATATTCAAAAGAGCCAAAAATGATCCTACAAGACTTTCCAAGTTGTTTCCATGTTCAAATGAGTCAAGAATGAAGCTGCAAGTTGTTTCCCTGTTTGAACGAGTCAAGAATAAAGTCTTAAGTTGTATAAATTATTTGCATGTTCAAATGAGTCAAGAATGATCCTACAAGACTTTACAAGTTGTTTCCAAGTTTGAACGAGTCAAGAATGAAGCTACAAGTTATTTTCAAGTTCGAACGAGTGAAGAATGAAGTCTGAAATTGTTATGGATTCTTTTCATGTTCAAATATGCCAAGAGAATCCTACAAGACTTTACAAGTTGTTTCCAAGTTCAAACGAGTCAAGAATGAAGCTACAAGTTGTTTCCAAGTTCGAACGAGTGAAGAATGAAGCCATAAGTTGTTACGAATTGTTTTCATTTTCAAATGAGCAAAGAGTGATCCTGCAAGACTTTACAAGTTGTTCCAAGTTCAAACAAATCAAAAATGAAGCTACAAGTTGTTTCCAAGTTCGAACGAGTCAAGAATGAAGTCTCAAATTGTTATAGATTGTTTTCATATTCAAACGCGCCAAAAATGATCCTACAAGACTTTCCAAGTTGTTTCCATGTTCAAATGAGTCAAGAATGAAGCTGCAAGTTGTTTCCCTGTTTGAACGAGTCAAGAATAAAGTCTTAAGTTGTATAAATTATTTGCATGTTCAAATGAGTCAAGAAGGATCCTACAAGACTTTACAAGTTGTTTCCAAGTTTGAACGAGGCAAGAATGAAGCTACAAGTTATTTCCAAGTTCGAACGAGTCAAGAATGAAGTCTGAAATTGTTATAGATTCTTTTCATGTTCAAATATGCCAAGAATGATCCTACAAGACTTTACAAGTTGTTTCCAAGTTCAAACGAGTCAAGAATGAAGCTACAAGTTGTTTCCAAGTTCGAACGAGTGAAGAATAAAGTCTCAAATTGTTATAGAATTTTTTCATATTCAAATGAACTAAGAATGATCCTACAAGACTTTCCAAGTTGTTTCCCTGTTCAAATGAGTCAAGAATGAAGCTACAAGTTGTTTCCAAGTTCGAACGAGTGAAGAATGAAGCCATAAGTTGTTACGAATTGTTTTAATTTTCAAATGAGCAAAGAGTGATCCTGCAAGACTTTACAAGTTATTCCAAGTTCAAACAAATCAAAAATGAAGCTACAAGTTGTTTCCAAGTTCGAACGAGTGAAGAATAAAGTCTCTAATTGTTATAGAATTTTTTCATATTCAAATGAACTAAGAATGATCCTACAAGACTTTCCAAGTTGTTTCCCTGTTCAAATGAGTCAAGAATGAAGCTACAAGTTGTTTCCAAGTTCGAACGAGTGAAGAATGAAGTCATAAGTTGTTACGAATTGTTTTAATTTTCAAATGAGCAAAGAGTGATCCTGCAAGACTTTACAAGTTATTCCAAGTTCAAACAAATCAAAAATGAAGCTACAAGTTGTTTCCAAGTTCGAACAAGTCAAGAATGAAGTCTCAAATTGTTATAGATTGTTTTCATATTCAAACGCGCCAAAAATGATCCTACAAGACTTTCCAAGTTGTTTCCCTATTCAAATGAGTCAGGAAAGAATCTACAAGTTGTTTCCAAGTTTGAACGAGTCAAGAATAAAGTCTTAAGTTGTATAAATTATTTGCATGTTCAAATGAGTCAAGAATGATCCTACAAGACTTTCCAAGTTGTTTCCCTATTCAAATGAGTCAGGAAAGAATCTACAAGTTGTTTCCAAGTTTGAACGAGTCAAGAATAAAGTCTTAAGTTGTATAAATTATTTGCATGTTCAAATGTGTCAAGAAGGATCCTACAAGACTTTACAAGTTGTTTCCTAGTTTGAACGAGTCAAGAATGAAGCTACAAGTTATTTCCAAGTTTGAACGAGTGAAGAATGAAGTCTGAAATTGTTATGGATTCTTTTCATGTTCAAATATGCCAAGAAGGATCCTACAAGACTTTACAAGTTGTTTCCAAGTTCAAACGAGTCAAGAATGAAGCTACAAGTTGTTTCCAAGTTCGAACGAGTGAAGAATGAAGTCATAAGTTTTACGAATTGTTTTCATTTTCAAATGAGCAAAGAGTGATCCTGCAAGACTTTACAAGTTGTTCCAAGTTCAAACAAATCAAAAATGAAGCTACAAGTTGTTTCCAAGTTCGAACGAGTCAAGAATGAAGTCTCAAATTGTTATAGATTGTTTTCATATTCAAACGCGCCAAAAATGATCCTACAAGACTTTCCAAGTTGTTTCCATGTTCAAATGAGTCAAGAATGAAGCTGCAAGTTATTTCCCTGTTTGAACGAGTCTAGAATAAAGTCTTAAGTTGTATAAATTATTTGCATGTTCAAATTAGTCAAGAAGGATCCTACAAGACTTTACAAGTTGTTTCCAAGTTTGAACGAGTCAAGAATGAAGCTACAAGTTATTTCCAAGTTCGAACGAGTCAAGAATGAAGTCTGAAATTGTTATAGATTCTTTTCATGTTCAAATATGCCAAGAATGATCCTACAAGACTTTACAAGTTGTTTCCAAGTTCAAACGAGTCAAGAATGAAGCTACAAGTTGTTTCCAAGTTCGAACGAGTGAAGAATAAAGTCTCAAATTGTTATAGAATTTTTTCATATTCAAATGAACTAAGAATGATCCTACAAGACTTTCCAAGTTGTTTCCCTGTTCAAATGAGTCAAGAATGAAGCTACAAGTTGTTTCCAAGTTCGAACGAGTGAAGAATGAAGTCATAAGTTGTTACGAATTGTTTTAATTTTCAAATGAGCAAAGAGTGATCCTGCAAGACTTTACAAGTTGTTCCAAGTTCAAACAAATCAAAAATGAAGCTACAAGTTGTTTCCAAGTTCGAACAAGTCAAGAATGAAGTCTCAAATTGTTATAGATTGTTTTCATATTCAAATGAACTAAGAATGATCCTACAAGACTTTCTAAGTTGTTTCCCTATTCAAATGAGTCAGGAAAGAAGCTACAAGTTGTTTCCAAGTTTGAACGAGTCAAGAATAAAGTCTTAAGTTGTATGAATTGTTTGCATGTTCAAATGAGCCAAGAATGATCCTACAAGACTTTACAAGTTATTTCTTTTTCAAATGAGTCAAAAATGAAGCTACAAGTTGCTTCCAAGTTTGAATGAGTCAAGAATGAAGTTTCAAATTGTTATGGATTGTTTTCACGTTCAAATGAGCCAAGAATGATCTTACAAGAGTGTCCAAGTTATTTCCATGTTCAATCGAGTCACGAATCAAGCTACATGTTGTTTCGAAGTTCGAATGAGTGAAGAATGAATTAACAAGTTGTTACGAATTGTTCTCATGTCCAATGAGCCAAGAACGAACCTACAAGAGTTTAGAAGTTGTTTCCATGTTCAAACGAGTCAAGAGTGAAGCTACAAGTTGTTTCCAAGTTCGAACGAGTCAAGAATGAAGTCTCAAATTGTTATAGATTGTTTTCATATTCAAATGAGCCAAAAATGATCCTACAAGACTGTCCAAGTTGTTTCCATGTTCAAATGAGTCAGGAATGAAGCTGCAAGTTGTTTCCCTGTTTGAACGAGTCAAGAATAAAGTCTTAAGTTGTATAAATTATTTGCATGTTCAAATGAGTCAAGAATGATCCTACAAGACTTTACAAGTTGTTTCCAAGTTTGAACGAGTCAAGAATGAAGCTACAAGTTATTTTCAAGTTCGAACGAGTGAAGAATGAAGTCTGAAATTGTTATGGATAATTTTCATGTTCAAATATGCCAAGAAGGATCCTACAAGACTTTACAAGTTGTTTCCAAGTTCAAACGAGTCAAGAATGAAGCTACAAGTTATTTCCAAGTTCGAACGAGTGAAGAATGAAGCCATAAGTTGTCACGAATTGTTTTCATTTTCAAATGAGCAAAGAGTGATCCTGCAAGACTTTACAAGTTGTTCCAAGTTCAAACAAATCAAAAATGAAGCTACAAGTTGTTTCCAAGTTCGAACGAGTCAAGAATGAAGTCTCAAATTGTTATAGATTGTTTTCATATTCAAACGCGCCAAAAATGATCCTACAAGACTTTCCAAGTTGTTTCCATGTTCAAATGAGTCAAGAATGAAGCTGCAAGTTGTTTCCCTGTTTGAACGAGTCTAGAATAAAGTCTTAAGTTGTATAAATTATTTGCATGTTCAAATTAGTCAAGAAGGATCCTACAAGACTTTACAAGTTGTTTCCAAGTTTGAACGAGTCAAGAATGAAGCTACAAGTTATTTCCAAGTTCGAACGAGTCAAGAATGAAGTCTGAAATTGTTATAGATTCTTTTCATGTTCAAATATGCCAAGAATGATCCTACAAGACTTTACAAGTTGTTTCCAAGTTCAAACGAGTCAAGAATGAAGCTACAAGTTGTTTCCAAGTTCGAACAAGTGAAGAATAAAGTCTCAAATTGTTATAGAATTTTTTCATATTCAAATGAACTAAGAATGATCCTACAAGACTTTCCAAGTTGTTTCCCTGTTCAAATGAGTCAAGAATGAAGCTACAAGTTGTTTCCAAGTTCGAACGAGTGAAGAATGAAGTCATAAGTTGTTACGAATTGTTTTAATTTTCAAATGAGCAAAGAGTGATCCTGCAAGACTTTACAAGTTGTTCCAAGTTCAAACAAATCAAAAATGAAGCTACAAGTTGTTTCCAAGTTCGAACAAGTCAAGAATGAAGTCTCAAATTGTTATAGATTGTTTTCATATTCAAATGAACTAAGAATGATCCTACAAGACTTTCCAAGTTGTTTCCCTATTCAAATGAGTCAGGAAAGAAGCTACAAGTTGTTTCCAAGTTTGAACGAGTCAAGAATAAAGTCTTAAGTTGTATGAATTGTTTGCATGTTCAAATGAGCCAAGAATGATCCTACAAGACTTTACAAGTTATTTCTTTTTCAAATGAGTCAAAAATGAAGCTACAAGTTGCTTCCAAGTTTGAATGAGTCAAGAATGAAGTTTCAAATTGTTATGGATTGTTTTCACGTTCAAATGAGCCAAGAATGATCTTACAAGAGTGTCCAAGTTATTTCCATGTTCAATCGAGTCACGAATCAAGCTACATGTTGTTTCGAAGTTCGAATGAGTGAAGAATGAATTAACAAGTTGTTACGAATTGTTCTCATGTCCAATGAGCCAAGAACGAACCTACAAGAGTTTAGAAGTTGTTTCCATGTTCAAACGAGTCAAGAGTGAAGCTACAAGTTGTTTCCAAGTTCGAACGAGTCAAGAATGAAGTCTCAAATTGTTATAGATTGTTTTCATATTCAAATGAGCCAAAAATGATCCTACAAGACTGTCCAAGTTGTTTCCATGTTCAAATGAGTCAGGAATGAAGCTGCAAGTTGTTTCCCTGTTTGAACGAGTCAAGAATAAAGTCTTAAGTTGTATAAATTATTTGCATGTTCAAATGAGTCAAGAATGATCCTACAAGACTTTACAAGTTGTTTCCAAGTTTGAACGAGTCAAGAATGAAGCTACAAGTTATTTTCAAGTTCGAACGAGTGAAGAATGAAGTCTGAAATTGTTATGGATTCTTTTCATGTTCAAATATGCCAAGAAGGATCCTACAAGACTTTACAAGTTGTTTCCAAGTTCAAACGAGTCAAGAATGAAGCTACAAGTTATTTCCAAGTTCGAACGAGTGAAGAATGAAGCCATAAGTTGTCACGAATTGTTTTCATTTTCAAATGAGCAAAGAGTGATCCTGCAAGACTTTACAAGTTGTTCCAAGTTCAAACAAATCAAAAATGAAGCTACAAGTTGTTTCCAAGTTCGAACGAGTCAAGAATGAAGTCTCAAATTGTTATAGATTGTTTTCATATTCAAACGCGCCAAAAATGATCCTACAAGACTTTCCAAGTTGTTTCCATGTTCAAATGAGTCAAGAATGAAGCTGCAAGTTGTTTCCCTGTTTGAACGAGTCAAGAATAAAGTCTTAAGTTGTGTAAATTATTTGCATGTTCAAATGAGTCAAGAAGGAACCTACAAGACTTTACAAGTTGTTTCCAAGTTTGAACGAGTCAAGAATGAAGCTACAAGTTATTTCCAAGTTCGAACGAGTCAAGAATGAAGTCTGAAATTGTTATAGATTCTTTTCATGTTCAAATATGCCAAGAATGATCCTGCAAGACTTTACAAGTTGTTCCAAGTTCAAACAAATCAACAACGAAGCTACAAGTTATTTCCAAGTTCGAACAAGTCAAGAATGAAGTCTCAAATTGTTATAGATTGTTTTCATATTCAAATGAACTAAGAATGATCCTACAAGACTTTCCAAGTTGTTTCCCTATTCAAATGAGTCAGGAAAGAAGCTACAAGTTGTTTCCAAGTTTGAACGAGTCAAGAATAAAGTCTTAAGTTGTATGAATTGTTTGCATGTTCAAATGAGCCAAGAATGATCCTACAAGACTTTACAAGTTATTTCCATGTTCAAATGAGTCAAAAATGAAGCTACAAGTTTCTTCCAAGTTTGAATGAGTCAAGAATGAAGTTTCAAATTGTTATGGATTGTTTTCACGTTCAAATGAGCCAAGAATGATCTTATAAGAGTGTCCAAGTTATTTCCATGTTCAATCGAGTCACGAATCAAGCTACATGTTGTTTCGAAGTTCGAATGAGTGAAGAATGAATTAACAAGTTGTTACGAATTGTTCTCATGTCCAATGAGCCAAGAACGAACCTACAAGAGTTTAGAAGTTGTTTCCATGTTCAAACGAGTCAAGAGTGAAGCTACAAGTTGTTTCCAAGTTCCAACGAGTCAAGAATGAAGTCTCAAATTGTTATAGATTATTTTCATATTCAAATGAGCCAAAAATGATCCTACAAGACTTTCCAAGTTGTTTCCATGTTCAAATTAGTCAAGAATGAAGCTGCAAGTTGTTTCCCTGTTTGAACGAGTCAAGAATAAAGTCTTAAGTTGTATAAATTATTTGCATGTTCAAATGAGTCAAGAATGATCCTACAAGACTTTACAAGTTGTTTCCAAGTTTGAACGAGTCAAGAATGAAGCTACAAGTTATTTTCAAGTTCGAACGAGTGAAGAATGAAGTCTGAAATTGTTATGGATTCTTTTCATGTTCAAATATGCCAAGAGAATCCTACAAGACTTTACAAGTTGTTTCCAAGTTCAAACGAGTCAAGAATGAAGCTACAAGTTGTTTCCAAGTTCGAACGAGTGAAGAATGAAGTCATAAGTTGTTACGAATTGTTTTCATTTTCAAATGAGCAAAGAGTGATCCTGCAAGACTTTACAAGTTGTTCCAAGTTCAAACAAATCAAAAATGAAGCTACAAGTTGTTTCCAAGTTCGAACGAGTCAAGAATGAAGTCTCAAATTGTTATAGATTGTTTTCATATTCAAACGCGCCAAAAATGATCCTACAAGACTTTCCAAGTTGTTTCCATGTTCAAATGAGTCAAGAATGAAGCTGCATGTTGTTTCCCTGTTTGAACGAGTCAAGAATAAAGTCTTAAGTTGTATAAATTATTTGCATGTTCAAATGAGTCAAGAATGATCCTACAAGACTTTACAAGTTGTTTCCAAGTTTGAACGAGTCAAGAATGAAGCTATAAGTTATTTTCAAGTTCGAACGAGTGAAGAATGAAGTCTGAAATTGTTATGGATTCTTTTCATGTTCAAATATGCCAAGAAGGATCCTACAAGACTTTACAAGTTGTTTCCAAGTTCAAACGAATCAAGAATGAAGCTACAAGTTGTTTCCAAGTTCGAACGAGTGAAGAATGAAGCCATAAGTTGTCACGAATTGTTTTCATTTTCAAATGAGCAAAGAGTGATCCTGCAAGACTTTACAAGTTGTTCCAAGTTCAAACAAATCAAAAATGAAGCTACAAGTTGTTTCCAAGTTCGAACGAGTCAAGAATGAAGTCTCAAATTGTTATAGATTGTTTTCATATTCAAACGCGCCAAAAATGATCCTACAAGACTTTCCAAGTTGTTTCCATGTTCAAATGAGTCAAGAATGAAGCTGCAAGTTGTTTCCCTGTTTGAACGAGTCAAGAATAAAGTCTTAAGTTGTGTAAATTATTTGCATGTTCAAATGAGTCAAGAAGGATCCTACAAGACTTTACAAGTTGTTTCCAAGTTTGAACGAGTCAAGAATGAAGCTACAAGTTATTTCCAAGTTCGAACGAGTCAAGAATGAAGTCTGAAATTGTTATAGATTCTTTTCATGTTCAAATATGCCAAGAATGATCCTGCAAGACTTTACAAGTTGTTCCAAGTTCAAACAAATCAACAACGAAGCTACAAGTTATTTCCAAGTTCGAACAAGTCAAGAATGAAGTCTCAAATTGTTATAGATTGTTTTCATATTCAAATGAACTAAGAATGATCCTACAAGACTTTCCAAGTTGTTTCCCTATTCAAATGAGTCAGGAAAGAAGCTACAAGTTGTTTCCAAGTTTGAACGAGTCAAGAATAAAGTCTTAAGTTGTATGAATTGTTTGCATGTTCAAATGAGCCAAGAATGATCCTACAAGACTTTACAAGTTATTTCCATGTTCAAATGAGTCAAAAATGAAGCTACAAGTTTCTTCCAAGTTTGAATGAGTCAAGAATGAAGTTTCAAATTGTTATGGATTGTTTTCACGTTCAAATGAGCCAAGAATGATCTTATAAGAGTGTCCAAGTTATTTCCATGTTCAATCGAGTCACGAATCAAGCTACATGTTGTTTCGAAGTTCGAATGAGTGAAGAATGAATTAACAAGTTGTTACGAATTGTTCTCATGTCCAATGAGCCAAGAACGAACCTACAAGAGTTTAGAAGTTGTTTCCATGTTCAAACGAGTCAAGAGTGAAGCTACAAGTTGTTTCCAAGTTCCAACGAGTCAAGAATGAAGTCTCAAATTGTTATAGATTATTTTCATATTCAAATGAGCCAAAAATGATCCTACAAGACTTTCCAAGTTGTTTCCATGTTCAAATTAGTCAAGAATGAAGCTGCAAGTTGTTTCCCTGTTTGAACGAGTCAAGAATAAAGTCTTAAGTTGTATAAATTATTTGCATGTTCAAATGAGTCAAGAATGATCCTACAAGACTTTACAAGTTGTTTCCAAGTTTGAACGAGTCAAGAATGAAGCTACAAGTTATTTTCAAGTTCGAACGAGTGAAGAATGAAGTCTGAAATTGTTATGGATTCTTTTCATGTTCAAATATGCCAAGAGAATCCTACAAGACTTTACAAGTTGTTTCCAAGTTCAAACGAGTCAAGAATGAAGCTACAAGTTGTTTCCAAGTTCGAACGAGTGAAGAATGAAGTCATAAGTTGTTACGAATTGTTTTCATTTTCAAATGAGCAAAGAGTGATCCTGCAAGACTTTACAAGTTGTTCCAAGTTCAAACAAATCAAAAATGAAGCTACAAGTTGTTTCCAAGTTCGAACGAGTCAAGAATGAAGTCTCAAATTGTTATAGATTGTTTTCATATTCAAACGCGCCAAAAATGATCCTACAAGACTTTCCAAGTTGTTTCCATGTTCAAATGAGTCAAGAATGAAGCTGCAAGTTGTTTCCCTGTTTGAACGAGTCAAGAATAAAGTCTTAAGTTGTATAAATTATTTGCATGTTCAAATGAGTCAAGAATGATCCTACAAGACTTTACAAGTTGTTTCCAAGTTTGAACGAGTCAAGAATGAAGCTATAAGTTATTTTCAAGTTCGAACGAGTGAAGAATGAAGTCTGAAATTGTTATGGATTCTTTTCATGTTCAAATATGCCAAGAAGGATCCTACAAGACTTTACAAGTTGTTTCCAAGTTCAAACGAATCAAGAATGAAGCTACAAGTTGTTTCCAAGTTCGAACGAGTGAAGAATGAAGCCATAAGTTGTCACGAATTGTTTTCATTTTCAAATGAGCAAAGAGTGATCCTGCAAGACTTTACAAGTTGTTCCAAGTTCAAACAAATCAAAAATGAAGCTACAAGTTGTTTCCAAGTTCGAACGAGTCAAGAATGAAGTCTCAAATTGTTATAGATTGTTTTCATATTCAAACGCGCCAAAAATGATCCTACAAGACTTTCCAAGTTGTTTCCATGTTCAAATGAGTCAAGAATGAAGCTGCAAGTTGTTTCCCTGTTTGAACGAGTCAAGAATAAAGTCTTAAGTTGTGTAAATTATTTGCATGTTCAAATGAGTCAAGAAGGATCCTACAAGACTTTACAAGTTGTTTCCAAGTTTGAACGAGTCAAGAATGAAGCTACAAGTTATTTCCAAGTTCGAACGAGTCAAGAATGAAGTCTGAAATTGTTATAGATTCTTTTCATGTTCAAATATGCCAAGAATGATCCTGCAAGACTTTACAAGTTGTTCCAAGTTCAAACAAATCAACAACGAAGCTACAAGTTATTTCCAAGTTCGAACAAGTCAAGAATGAAGTCTCAAATTGTTATAGATTGTTTTCATATTCAAATGAACTAAGAATGATCCTACAAGACTTTCCAAGTTGTTTCCCTATTCAAATGAGTCAGGAAAGAAGCTACAAGTTGTTTCCAAGTTTGAACGAGTCAAGAATAAAGTCTTAAGTTGTATGAATTGTTTGCATGTTCAAATGAGCCAAGAATGATCCTACAAGACTTTACAAGTTATTTCCATGTTCAAATGAGTCAAAAATGAAGCTACAAGTTTCTTCCAAGTTTGAATGAGTCAAGAATGAAGTTTCAAATTGTTATGGATTGTTTTCACGTTCAAATGAGCCAAGAATGATCTTATAAGAGTGTCCAAGTTATTTCCATGTTCAATCGAGTCACGAATCAAGCTACATGTTGTTTCGAAGTTCGAATGAGTGAAGAATGAATTAACAAGTTGTTACGAATTGTTCTCATGTCCAATGAGCCAAGAACGAACCTACAAGAGTTTAGAAGTTGTTTCCATGTTCAAACGAGTCAAGAGTGAAGCTACAAGTTGTTTCCAAGTTCCAACGAGTCAAGAATGAAGTCTCAAATTGTTATAGATTATTTTCATATTCAAATGAGCCAAAAATGATCCTACAAGACTTTCCAAGTTGTTTCCATGTTCAAATTAGTCAAGAATGAAGCTGCAAGTTGTTTCCCTGTTTGAACGAGTCAAGAATAAAGTCTTAAGTTGTATAAATTATTTGCATGTTCAAATGAGTCAAGAATGATCCTACAAGACTTTACAAGTTGTTTCCAAGTTTGAACGAGTCAAGAATGAAGCTACAAGTTATTTTCAAGTTCGAACGAGTGAAGAATGAAGTCTGAAATTGTTATGGATTCTTTTCATGTTCAAATATGCCAAGAGAATCCTACAAGACTTTACAAGTTGTTTCCAAGTTCAAACGAATCAAGAATGAAGCTACAAGTTGTTTCCAAGTTCGAACGAGTGAAGAATGAAGCCATAAGTTGTCATGAATTGTTTTCATTTTCAAATGAGCAAAGAGTGATCCTGCAAGACTTTACAAGTTGTTCCAAGTTCAAACAAATCAAAAATGAAGCTACAAGTTGTTTCCAAGTTCGAACGAGTCAAGAATGAAGTCTCAAATTGTTATAGATTGTTTTCATATTCAAACGCGCCAAAAATGATCCTACAAGACTTTCCAAGTTGTTTCCATGTTCAAATGAGTCAAGAATGAAGCTGCAAGTTGTTTCCCTGTTTGAACGAGTCAAGAATAAAGTCTTAAGTTGTGTAAATTATTTGCATGTTCAAATGAGTCAAGAAGGATCCTACAAGACTTTACAAGTTGTTTCCAAGTTTGAACGAGTCAAGAATGAAGCTACAAGTTATTTCCAAGTTCGAACGAGTCAAGAATGAAGTCTGAAATTGTTATAGATTCTTTTCATGTTCAAATATGCCAAGAATGATCCTGCAAGACTTTACAAGTTGTTCCAAGTTCAAACAAATCAACAACGAAGCTACAAGTTATTTCCAAGTTCGAACAAGTCAAGAATGAAGTCTCAAATTGTTATAGATTGTTTTCATATTCAAATGAACTAAGAATGATCCTACAAGACTTTCCAAGTTGTTTCCCTATTCAAATGAGTCAGGAAAGAAGCTACAAGTTGTTTCCAAGTTTGAACGAGTCAAGAATAAAGTCTTAAGTTGTATGAATTGTTTGCATGTTCAAATGAGCCAAGAATGATCCTACAAGACTTTACAAGTTATTTCCATGTTCAAATGAGTCAAAAATGAAGCTACAAGTTTCTTCCAAGTTTGAATGAGTCAAGAATGAAGTTTCAAATTGTTATGGATTGTTTTCACGTTCAAATGAGCCAAGAATGATCTTATAAGAGTGTCCAAGTTATTTCCATGTTCAATCGAGTCACGAATCAAGCTACATGTTGTTTCGAAGTTCGAATGAGTGAAGAATGAATTAACAAGTTGTTACGAATTGTTCTCATGTCCAATGAGCCAAGAACGAACCTACAAGAGTTTAGAAGTTGTTTCCATGTTCAAACGAGTCAAGAGTGAAGCTACAAGTTGTTTCCAAGTTCCAACGAGTCAAGAATGAAGTCTCAAATTGTTATAGATTATTTTCATATTCAAATGAGCCAAAAATGATCCTACAAGACTTTCCAAGTTGTTTCCATGTTCAAATTAGTCAAGAATGAAGCTGCAAGTTGTTTCCCTGTTTGAACGAGTCAAGAATAAAGTCTTAAGTTGTATAAATTATTTGCATGTTCAAATGAGTCAAGAATGATCCTACAAGACTTTACAAGTTGTTTCCAAGTTTGAACGAGTCAAGAATGAAGCTACAAGTTATTTTCAAGTTCGAACGAGTGAAGAATGAAGTCTGAAATTGTTATGGATTCTTTTCATGTTCAAATATGCCAAGAGAATCCTACAAGACTTTACAAGTTGTTTCCAAGTTCAAACGAGTCAAGAATGAAGCTACAAGTTGTTTCCAAGTTCGAACGAGTGAAGAATGAAGTCATAAGTTGTTACGAATTGTTTTCATTTTCAAATGAGCAAAGAGTGATCCTGCAAGACTTTACAAGTTGTTCCAAGTTCAAACAAATCAAAAATGAAGCTACAAGTTGTTTCCAAGTTCGAACGAGTCAAGAATGAAGTCTCAAATTGTTATAGATTGTTTTCATATTCAAACGCGCCAAAAATGATCCTACAAGACTTTCCAAGTTGTTTCCATGTTCAAATGAGTCAAGAATGAAACTGCAAGTTGTTTCCCTGGTTGAACGAGTCAAGAATAAAGTCTTAAGTTGTATAAATTATTTGCATGTTCAAATGAGTCAAGAATGATCCTACAAGACTTTACAAGTTGTTTCCAAGTTTGAACGAGTCAAGAATGAAGCTACAAGTTATTTTCAAGTTCGAACGAGTGAAGAATGAAGTCTGAAATTGTTATGGATTCTTTTCATGTTCAAATATGCCAAGAAGGATCCTACAAGACTTTACAAGTTGTTTCCAAGTTCAATCGAATCAAGAATGAAGCTACAAGTTGTTTCCAAGTTCGAACGAGTGAAGAATGAAGCCATAAGTTGTCACGAATTGTTTTCATTTTCAAATGAGCAAAGAGTGATCCTGCAAGACTTTACAAGTTGTTCCAAGTTCAAACAAATCAAAAATGAAGCTACAAGTTGTTTCCAAGTTCGAACGAGTCAAGAATGAAGTCTCAAATTGTTATAGATTGTTTTCATATTCAAACGCGCCAAAAATGATCCTACAAGACTTTCCAAGTTGTTTCCATGTTCAAATGAGTCAAGAATGAAGCTGCAAGTTGTTTCCCTGTTTGAACGAGTCAAGAATAAAGTCTTAAGTTGTGTAAATTATTTGCATGTTCAAATGAGTCAAGAAGGATCCTACAAGACTTTACAAGTTGTTTCCAAGTTTGAACGAGTCAAGAATGAAGCTACAAGTTATTTCCAAGTTCGAACGAGTCAAGAATGAAGTCTGAAATTGTTATAGATTCTTTTCATGTTCAAATATGCCAAGAATGATCCTGCAAGACTTTACAAGTTGTTCCAAGTTCAAACAAATCAACAACGAAGCTACAAGTTATTTCCAAGTTCGAACAAGTCAAGAATGAAGTCTCAAATTGTTATAGATTGTTTTCATATTCAAATGAACTAAGAATGATCCTACAAGACTTTCCAAGTTGTTTCCCTATTCAAATGAGTCAGGAAAGAAGCTACAAGTTGTTTCCAAGTTTGAACGAGTCAAGAATAAAGTCTTAAGTTGTATGAATTGTTTGCATGTTCAAATGAGCCAAGAATGATCCTACAAGACTTTACAAGTTATTTCCATGTTCAAATGAGTCAAAAATGAAGCTACAAGTTTCTTCCAAGTTTGAATGAGTCAAGAATGAAGTTTCAAATTGTTATGGATTGTTTTCACGTTCAAATGAGCCAAGAATGATCTTATAAGAGTGTCCAAGTTATTTCCATGTTCAATCGAGTCACGAATCAAGCTACATGTTGTTTCGAAGTTCGAATGAGTGAAGAATGAATTAACAAGTTGTTACGAATTGTTCTCATGTCCAATGAGCCAAGAACGAACCTACAAGAGTTTAGAAGTTGTTTCCATGTTCAAACGAGTCAAGAGTGAAGCTACAAGTTGTTTCCAAGTTCCAACGAGTCAAGAATGAAGTCTCAAATTGTTATAGATTATTTTCATATTCAAATGAGCCAAAAATGATCCTACAAGACTTTCCAAGTTGTTTCCATGTTCAAATTAGTCAAGAATGAAGCTGCAAGTTGTTTCCCTGTTTGAACGAGTCAAGAATAAAGTCTTAAGTTGTATAAATTATTTGCATGTTCAAATGAGTCAAGAATGATCCTACAAGACTTTACAAGTTGTTTCCAAGTTTGAACGAGTCAAGAATGAAGCTACAAGTTATTTTCAAGTTCGAACGAGTGAAGAATGAAGTCTGAAATTGTTATGGATTCTTTTCATGTTCAAATATGCCAAGAGAAACCTACAAGACTTTACAAGTTGTTTCCAAGTTCAAACGAGTCAAGAATGAAGCTACAAGTTGTTTCCAAGTTCGAACGAGTGAAGAATGAAGTCATAAGTTGTTACGAATTGTTTTCATTTTCAAATGAGCAAAGAGTGATCCTGCAAGACTTTACAAGTTGTTCCAAGTTCAAACAAATCAAAAATGAAGCTACAAGTTGTTTCCAAGTTCGAACGAGTCAAGAATGAAGTCTCAAATTGTTATAGATTGTTTTCATATTCAAACGCGCCAAAAATGATCCTACAAGACTTTCCAAGTTGTTTCCATGTTCAAATGAGTCAAGAATGAAACTGCAAGTTGTTTCCCTGGTTGAACGAGTCAAGAATAAAGTCTTAAGTTGTATAAATTATTTGCATGTTCAAATGAGTCAAGAATGATCCTACAAGACTTTACAAGTTGTTTCCAAGTTTGAACGAGTCAAGAATGAAGCTACAAGTTATTTTCAAGTTCGAACGAGTGAAGAATGAAGTCTGAAATTGTTATGGATTCTTTTCATGTTCAAATATGCCAAGAAGGATCCTACAAGACTTTACAAGTTGTTTCCAAGTTCAATCGAATCAAGAATGAAGCTACAAGTTGTTTCCAAGTTCGAACGAGTGAAGAATGAAGCCATAAGTTGTCACGAATTGTTTTCATTTTCAAATGAGCAAAGAGTGATCCTGCAAGACTTTACAAGTTGTTCCAAGTTCAAACAAATCAAAAATGAAGCTACAAGTTGTTTCCAAGTTCGAACGAGTCAAGAATGAAGTCTCAAATTGTTATAGATTGTTTTCATATTCAAACGCGCCAAAAATGATCCTACAAGACTTTCCAAGTTGTTTCCATGTTCAAATGAGTCAAGAATGAAGCTGCAAGTTGTTTCCCTGTTTGAACGAGTCAAGAATAAAGTCTTAAGTTGTGTAAATTATTTGCATGTTCAAATGAGTCAAGAAGGATCCTACAAGACTTTACAAGTTGTTTCCAAGTTTGAACGAGTCAAGAATGAAGCTACAAGTTATTTCCAAGTTCGAACGAGTCAAGAATGAAGTCTGAAATTGTTATAGATTCTTTTCATGTTCAAATATGCCAAGAATGATCCTGCAAGACTTTACAAGTTGTTCCAAGTTCAAACAAATCAACAACGAAGCTACAAGTTATTTCCAAGTTCGAACAAGTCAAGAATGAAGTCTCAAATTGTTATAGATTGTTTTCATATTCAAATGAACTAAGAATGATCCTACAAGACTTTCCAAGTTGTTTCCCTATTCAAATGAGTCAGGAAAGAAGCTACAAGTTGTTTCCATGTTTGAACGAGTCAAGAATAAAGTCTTAAGTTGTATGAATTGTTTGCATGTTCAAATGAGCCAAGAATGATCCTACAAGACTTTACAAGTTATTTCCATGTTCAAATGAGTCAAAAATGAAGCTACAAGTTTCTTCCAAGTTTGAATGAGTCAAGAATGAAGTTTCAAATTGTTATGGATTGTTTTCACGTTCAAATGAGCCAAGAATTATCTTATAAGAGTGTCCAAGTTATTTCCATGTTCAATCGAGTCACGAATCAAGCTACATGTTGTTTCGAAGTTCGAATGAGTGAAGAATGAATTAACAAGTTGTTACGAATTGTTCTCATGTCCAATGAGCCAAGAACGAACCTACAAGAGTTTAGAAGTTGTTTCCATGTTCAAACGAGTCAAGAGTGAAGCTACAAGTTGTTTCCAAGTTCGAACGAGTCAACAATGAAGTCTCAAATTGTTATAGATTGTTTTCATATTCAAATGAGCCAAAAATGATCCTACAAGACTGTCCAAGTTGTTTCCATGTCCAAATGAGTCAGGAATGAAGCTGCAAGTTGTTTCCCTGTTTGAACGAGTCAAGAATAAAGTCTTAAGTTGTATAAATTATTTGCATGTTCAAATGAGTCAAGAATGATCCTACAAGACTTTACAAGTTGTTTCCAAGTTTGAACGAGTCAAGAATGAAGCTACAAGTTATTTTCAAGTTCGAACGAGTGAAGAATGAAGTCTGAAATTGTTATGGAATCTTTTCATGTTCAAATATGCCAAGAGAATCCTACAAGACTTTACAAGTTGTTTCCAAGTTCAAACGAGTCAAGAATGAAGCTACAAGTTGTTTCCAAGTTCGAACGAGTGAAGAATAAAGTCTCAAATTGTTATAGAATTTTTTCATATTCAAATGAACTAAGAATGATCCTACAAGACTTTCCAAGTTGTTTCCCTGTTCAAATGAGTCAAGAATGAAGCTACAAGTTGTTTCCAAGTTCGAACGAGTGAAGAATGAAGTCATAAGTTGTTACGAATTGTTTTAATTTTCAAATGAGCAAAGAGTGATCCTGCAAGACTTTACAAGTTGTTCCAAGTTCAAACAAATCAAAAACGAAGCTACAAGTTATTTCCAAGTTCGAACAAGTCAAGAATGAAGTCTCAAATTGTTATAGATTGTTTTCATATTCAAATGAACTAAGAATGATCCTACAAGACTTTCCAAGTTGTTTCCCTATTCAAATGAGTCAGGAAAGAAGCTACAAGTTGTTTCCAAGTTTGAACGAGTCAAGAATAAAGTCTTAAGTTGTATGAATTGTTTGCATGTTCAAATGAGCCAAGAATGATCCTA
This sequence comes from Oenanthe sinensis, assembly GCA_028671895.1. NCBI lineage: Eukaryota > Viridiplantae > Streptophyta > Magnoliopsida > Apiales > Apiaceae > Oenanthe > Oenanthe sinensis. Next base: position 30,331,755 of record CM053806.1, read on the forward strand.
CAAGACTTTACAAGTTATTTCCATGTTCAAATGAGTCAAAAATGAAGCTACAAGTTTCTTCCAAGTTTGAATGAGTCAAGAATGAAGTTTCAAATTGTTATGGATTGTTTTCACGTTCAAATGAGCCAAGAATGATCTTACAAGAGTGTCCAAGTTATTTCCATGTTCAATCGAGTCACGAATCAAGCTACATGTTGTTTCGAAGTTCGAATGAGTGAAGAATGAATTAACAAGTTGTTACGAATTGTTCTCATGTCCAATGAGCCAAGAACGAACCTACAAGAGTTTAGAAGTTGTTTCCATGTTCAAACGAGTCAAGAGTGAAGCTACAAGTTGTTTCCAAGTTCCAACGAGTCAAGAATGAAGTCTCAAATTGTTATAGATTATTTTCATATTCAAATGAGCCAAAAATGATCCTACAAGACTTTCCAAGTTGTTTCCATGTTCAAATTAGTCAAGAATGAAGCTGCAAGTTGTTTCCCTGTTTGAACGAGTCAAGAATAAAGTCTTAAGTTGTATAAATTATTTGCATGTTCAAATGAGTCAAGAATGATCCTACAAGACTTTACAAGTTGTTTCCAAGTTTGAACGAGTCAAGAATGAAGCTACAAGTTATTTTCAAGTTCGAACGAGTGAAGAATGAAGTCTGAAATTGTTATGGATTCTTTTCATGTTCAAATATGCCAAGAGAATCCTACAAGACTTTACAAGTTGTTTCCAAGTTCAAACGAGTCAAGAATGAAGCTACAAGTTGTTTCCAAGTTCGAACGAGTGAAGAATGAAGTCATAAGTTGTTACGAATTGTTTTCATTTTCAAATGAGCAAAGAGTGATCCTGCAAGACTTTACAAGTTGTTCCAAGTTCAAACAAATCAAAAATGAAGCTACAAGTTGTTTCCAAGTTCGAACGAGTCAAGAATGAAGTCTCAAATTGTTATAGATTGTTTTCATATTCAAACGCGCCAAAAATGATCCTACAAGACTTTCCAAGTTGTTTCCATGTTCAAATGAGTCAAGAATGAAACTGCAAGTTGTTTCCCTGGTTGAACGAGTCAAGAATAAAGTCTTAAGTTGTATAAATTATTTGCATGTTCAAATGAGTCAAGAATGATCCTACAAGACTTTACAAGTTGTTTCCAAGTTTGAACGAGTCAAGAATGAAGCTACAAGTTATTTTCAAGTTCGAACGAGTGAAGAATGAAGTCTGAAATTGTTATGGATTCTTTTCATGTTCAAATATGCCAAGAAGGATCCTACAAGACTTTACAAGTTGTTTCCAAGTTCAATCGAATCAAGAATGAAGCTATAAGTTGTTTCCAAGTTCGAACGAGTGAAGAATGAAGCCATAAGTTGTCACGAATTGTTTTCATTTTCAAATGAGCAAAGAGTGATCCTGCAAGACTTTACAAGTTGTTCCAAGTTCAAACAAATCAAAAATGAAGCTACAAGTTGTTTCCAAGTTCGAACGAGTCAAGAATGAAGTCTCAAATTGTTATAGATTGTTTTCATATTCAAACGCGCCAAAAATGATCCTACAAGACTTTCCAAGTTGTTTCCATGTTCAAATGAGTCAAGAATGAAGCTGCAAGTTGTTTCCCTGTTTGAACGAGTCAAGAATAAAGTCTTAAGTTGTGTAAATTATTTGCATGTTCAAATGAGTCAAGAAGGATCCTACAAGACTTTACAAGTTGTTTCCAAGTTTGAACGAGTCAAGAATGAAGCTACAAGTTATTTCCAAGTTCGAACGAGTCAAGAATGAAGTCTGAAATTGTTATAGATTCTTTTCATGTTCAAATATGCCAAGAATGATCCTGCAAGACTTTACAAGTTGTTCCAAGTTCAAACAAATCAACAACGAAGCTACAAGTTATTTCCAAGTTCGAACAAGTCAAGAATGAAGTCTCAAATTGTTATAGATTGTTTTCATATTCAAATGAACTAAGAATGATCCTACAAGACTTTCCAAGTTGTTTCCCTATTCAAATGAGTCAGGAAAGAAGCTACAAGTTGTTTCCATGTTTGAACGAGTCAAGAATAAAGTCTTAAGTTGTATGAATTGTTTGCATGTTCAAATGAGCCAAGAATGATCCTACAAGACTTTACAAGTTATTTCCATGTTCAAATGAGTCAAAAATGAAGCTACAAGTTTCTTCCAAGTTTGAATGAGTCAAGAATGAAGTTTCAAATTGTTATGGATTGTTTTCACGTTCAAATGAGCCAAGAATTATCTTATAAGAGTGTCCAAGTTATTTCCATGTTCAATCGAGTCACGAATCAAGCTACATGTTGTTTCGAAGTTCGAATGAGTGAAGAATGAATTAACAAGTTGTTACGAATTGTTCTCATGTCCAATGAGCCAAGAACGAACCTACAAGAGTTTAGAAGTTGTTTCCATGTTCAAACGAGTCAAGAGTGAAGCTACAAGTTGTTTCCAAGTTCGAACGAGTCAACAATGAAGTCTCAAATTGTTATAGATTGTTTTCATATTCAAATGAGCCAAAAATGATCCTACAAGACTGTCCAAGTTGTTTCCATGTCCAAATGAGTCAGGAATGAAGCTGCAAGTTGTTTCCCTGTTTGAACGAGTCAAGAATAAAGTCTTAAGTTGTATAAATTATTTGCATGTTCAAATGAGTCAAGAATGATCCTACAAGACTTTACAAGTTGTTTCCAAGTTTGAACGAGTCAAGAATGAAGCTACAAGTTATTTTCAAGTTCGAACGAGTGAAGAATGAAGTCTGAAATTGTTATGGAATCTTTTCATGTTCAAATATGCCAAGAGAATCCTACAAGACTTTACAAGTTGTTTCCAAGTTCAAACGAGTCAAGAATGAAGCTACAAGTTGTTTCCAAGTTCGAACGAGTGAAGAATAAAGTCTCAAATTGTTATAGAATTTTTTCATATTCAAATGAACTAAGAATGATCCTACAAGACTTTCCAAGTTGTTTCCCTGTTCAAATGAGTCAAGAATGAAGCTACAAGTTGTTTCCAAGTTCGAACGAGTGAAGAATGAAGTCATAAGTTGTTACGAATTGTTTTAATTTTCAAATGAGCAAAGAGTGATCCTGCAAGACTTTACAAGTTGTTCCAAGTTCAAACAAATCAAAAACGAAGCTACAAGTTATTTCCAAGTTCGAACAAGTCAAGAATGAAGTCTCAAATTGTTATAGATTGTTTTCATATTCAAATGAACTAAGAATGATCCTACAAGACTTTCCAAGTTGTTTCCCTATTCAAATGAGTCAGGAAAGAAGCTACAAGTTGTTTCCAAGTTTGAACGAGTCAAGAATAAAGTCTTAAGTTGTATGAATTGTTTGCATGTTCAAATGAGCCAAGAATGATCCTACAAGACTTTACAAGTTATTTCCATGTTCAAATGAGTCAAAAATGAAGCTACAAGTTTCTTCCAAGTTTGAATGAGTCAAGAATGAAGTTTCAAATTGTTATGGATTGTTTTCACGTTCAAATGAGCCAAGAATGATCTTACAAGAGTGTCCAAGTTATTTCCATGTTCAATCGAGTCACGAATCAAGCTACATGTTGTTTCGAAGTTCGAATGAGTGAAGAATGAATTAACAAGTTGTTACGAATTGTTCTCATGTCCAATGAGCCAAGAACGAACCTACAAGAGTTTAGAAGTTGTTTCCATGTTCAAACGAGTCAAGAGTGAAGCTACAAGTTGTTTCCAAGTTCCAACGAGTCAAGAATGAAGTCTCAAATTGTTATAGATTATTTTCATATTCAAATGAGCCAAAAATGATCCTACAAGACTTTCCAAGTTGTTTCCATGTTCAAATTAGTCAAGAATGAAGCTGCAAGTTGTTTCCCTGTTTGAACGAGTCAAGAATAAAGTCTTAAGTTGTATAAATTATTTGCATGTTCAAATGAGTCAAGAATGATCCTACAAGACTTTACAAGTTGTTTCCAAGTTTGAACGAGTCAAGAATGAAGCTACAAGTTATTTTCAAGTTCGAACGAGTGAAGAATGAAGTCTGAAATTGTTATGGATTCTTTTCATGTTCAAATATGCCAAGAGAATCCTACAAGACTTTACAAGTTGTTTCCAAGTTCAAACGAGTCAAGAATGAAGCTACAAGTTGTTTCCAAGTTCGAACGAGTGAAGAATGAAGTCATAAGTTGTTACGAATTGTTTTCATTTTCAAATGAGCAAAGAGTGATCCTACAAGACTTTACAAGTTGTTCCAAGTTCAAACAAATCAAAAATGAAGCTACAAGTTGTTTCCAAGTTCGAACGAGTCAAGAATGAAGTCTCAAATTGTTATAGATTGTTTTCATATTCAAACGCGCCAAAAATGATCCTACAAGACTTTCCAAGTTGTTTCCATGTTCAAATGAGTCAAGAATGAAGCTGCAAGTTGTTTCCCTGTTTGAACGAGTCAAGAATAAAGTCTTAAGTTGTATAAATTATTTGCATGTTCAAATGAGTCAAGAATGATCCTACAAGACTTTACAAGTTGTTTCCAAGTTCGAACGAGTGAAGAATGAAGTCATAAGTTGTTACGAATTGTTTTAATTTTCAAATGAGCAAAGAGTGATCCTGCAAGACTTTACAAGTTGTTCCAAGTTCAAACAAATCAAAAACGAAGCTACAAGTTATTTCCAAGTTCGAACAAGTCAAGAATGAAGTCTCAAATTGTTATAGATTGTTTTCATATTCAAATGAACTAAGAATGATCCTACAAGACTTTCCAAGTTGCTTCCCTATTCAAATGAGTCAGGAAAGAAGCTACAAGTTGTTTCCAAGTTTGAACGAGTCAAGAATAAAGTCTTAAGTTGTATGAATTGTTTGCATGTTCAAATGAGCCAAGAATGATCCTACAAGACTTTACAAGTTATTTCCATGTTCAAATGAGTCAAAAATGAAGCTACAAGTTTCTTCCAAGTTTGAATGAGTCAAGAATGAAGTTTCAAATTGTTATGGATTGTTTTCACGTTCAAATGAGCCAAGAATTATCTTATAAGAGTGTCCAAGTTATTTCCATGTTCAATCGAGTCACGAATCAAGCTACATGTTGTTTCGAAGTTCGAATGAGTGAAGAATGAATTAACAAGTTGTTACGAATTGTTCTCATGTCCAATGAGCCAAGAACGAACCTACAAGAGTTTAGAAGTTGTTTCCATGTTCAAACGAGTCAAGAGTGAAGCTACAAGTTGTTTCCAAGTTCCAACGAGTCAAGAATGAAGTCTCAAATTGTTATAGATTATTTTCATATTCAAATGAGCCAAAAATGATCCTACAAGACTTTCCAAGTTGTTTCCATGTTCAAATTAGTCAAGAATGAAGCTGCAAGTTGTTTCCCTGTTTGAACGAGTCAAGAATAAAGTCTTAAGTTGTATAAATTATTTGCATGTTCAAATGAGTCAAGAATGATCCTACAAGACTTTACAAGTTGTTTCCAAGTTTGAACGAGTCAAGAATGAAGCTACAAGTTATTTTCAAGTTCGAACGAGTGAAGAATGAAGTCTGAAATTGTTATGGATTCTTTTCATGCTCAAATATGCCAAGAGAATCCTACAAGACTTTACAAGTTGTTTCCAAGTTCAAACGAGTCAAGAATGAAGCTACAAGTTGTTTCCAAGTTCGAACGAGTGAAGAATGAAGTCATAAGTTGTTACGAATTGTTTTCATTTTCAAATGAGCAAAGAGTGATCCTACAAGACTTTACAAGTTGTTCCAAGTTCAAACAAATCAAAAATGAAGCTACAAGTTGTTTCCAAGTTCGAACGAGTCAAGAATGAAGTCTCAAATTGTTATAGATTGTTTTCATATTCAAACGCGCCAAAAATGATCCTACAAGACTTTCCAAGTTGTTTCCATGTTCAAATGAGTCAAGAATGAAGCTGCAAGTTGTTTCCCTGTTTGAACGAGTCAAGAATAAAGTCTTAAGTTGTATAAATTATTTGCATGTTCAAATGAGTCAAGAATGATCCTACAAGACTTTACAAGTTGTTTCCAAGTTCGAACGAGTGAAGAATGAAGTCATAAGTTGTTACGAATTGTTTTAATTTTCAAATGAGCAAAGAGTGATCCTGCAAGACTTTACAAGTTGTTCCAAGTTCAAACAAATCAAAAACGAAGCTACAAGTTATTTCCAAGTTCGAACAAGTCAAGAATGAAGTCTCAAATTGTTATAGATTGTTTTCATATTCAAATGAACTAAGAATGATCCTACAAGACTTTCCAAGTTGCTTCCCTATTCAAATGAGTCAGGAAAGAAGCTACAAGTTGTTTCCAAGTTTGAACGAGTCAAGAATAAAGTCTTAAGTTGTATGAATTGTTTGCATGTTCAAATGAGCCAAGAATGATCCTACAAGACTTTACAAGTTATTTCCATGTTCAAATGAGTCAAAAATGAAGCTACAAGTTTCTTCCAAGTTTGAATGAGTCAAGAATGAAGTTTCAAATTGTTATGGATTGTTTTCACGTTCAAATGAGCCAAGAATTATCTTATAAGAGTGTCCAAGTTATTTCCATGTTCAATCGAGTCACGAATCAAGCTACATGTTGTTTCGAAGTTCGAATGAGTGAAGAATGAATTAACAAGTTGTTACGAATTGTTCTCATGTCCAATGAGCCAAGAACGAACCTACAAGAGTTTAGAAGTTGTTTCCATGTTCAAACGAGTCAAGAGTGAAGCTACAAGTTGTTTCCAAGTTCCAACGAGTCAAGAATGAAGTCTCAAATTGTTATAGATTATTTTCATATTCAAATGAGCCAAAAATGATCCTACAAGACTTTCCAAGTTGTTTCCATGTTCAAATTAGTCAAGAATGAAGCTGCAAGTTGTTTCCCTGTTTGAACGAGTCAAGAATAAAGTCTTAAGTTGTATAAATTATTTGCATGTTCAAATGAGTCAAGAATGATCCTACAAGACTTTACAAGTTGTTTCCAAGTTTGAACGAGTCAAGAATGAAGCTACAAGTTATTTTCAAGTTCGAACGAGTGAAGAATGAAGTCTGAAATTGTTATGGATTCTTTTCATGTTCAAATATGCCAAGAGAATCCTACAAGACTTTACAAGTTGTTTCCAAGTTCAAACGAGTCAAGAATGAAGCTACAAGTTGTTTCCAAGTTCGAACGAGTGAAGAATGAAGTCATAAGTTGTTACGAATTGTTTTCATTTTCAAATGAGCAAAGAGTGATCCTACAAGACTTTACAAGTTGTTCCAAGTTCAAACAAATCAAAAATGAAGCTACAAGTTGTTTCCAAGTTCGAACGAGTCAAGAATGAAGTCTCAAATTGTTATAGATTGTTTTCATATTCAAACGCGCCAAAAATGATCCTACAAGACTTTCCAAGTTGTTTCCATGTTCAAATGAGTCAAGAATGAAGCTGCAAGTTGTTTCCCTGTTTGAACGAGTCAAGAATAAAGTCTTAAGTTGTATAAATTATTTGCATGTTCAAATGAGTCAAGAATGATCCTACAAGACTTTACAAGTTGTTTCCAAGTTTGAACGAGTCAAGAATGAAGCTACAAGTTATTTTCAAGTTCGAACGAGTGAAGAATGAAGTCTGAAATTGTTATGGATTCTTTTCATGTTCAAATATGCCAAGAAGGATCCTACAAGACTTTACAAGTTGTTTCCAAGTTCAAACGAATCAAGAATGAAGCTACAAGTTGTTTCCAAGTTCGAACGAGTGAAGAATGAAGCCATAAGTTGTCACGAATTGTTTTCATTTTCAAATGAGCAAAGAGTGATCCTGCAAGACTTTACAAGTTGTTCCAAGTTCAAACAAATCAAAAATGAAGCTACAAGTTGTTTCCAAGTTCGAACGAGTCAAGAATGAAGTCTCAAATTGTTATAGATTGTTTTCATATTCAAACGCGCCAAAAATGATCCTACAAGACTTTCCAAGTTGTTTCCATGTTCAAATGAGTCAAGAATGAAGCTGCAAGTTGTTTCCCTGTTTGAACGAGTCAAGAATAAAGTCTTAAGTTGTATAAATTATTTGCATGTTCAAATGAGTCAAGAAGGATCCTACAAGACTTTACAAGTTGTTTCCAAGTTTGAATGAGTCAAGAATGAAGCTACAAGTTATTTCCAAGTTCGAACGAGTCAAGAATGAAGTCTGAAATTGTTATAGATTCTTTTCATGTTCAAATATGCCAAGAATGATCCTACAAGACTTTACAAGTTGTTTCCAAGTTCAAACGAGTCAAGAATGAAGCTACAAGTTGTTTCCAAGTTCGAACGAGTGAAGAATAAAGTCTCAAATTGTTATAGATTGTTTTCATATTCAAATGAACTAAGAATGATCCTACAAGACTTTCCAAGTTGTTTCCCTATTCAAATGAGTCAGGAAAGAAGCTACAAGTTGTTTCCAAGTTTGAACGAGTCAAGAATAAAGTCTTAAGTTGTATGAATTGTTTGCATGTTCAAATGAGCCAAGAATGATCCTACAAGACTTTACAAGTTATTTCCATGTTCAAATGAGTCAAAAATGAAGCTACAAGTTTCTTCCAAGTTTGAATGAGTCAAGAATGAAGTTTCAAATTGTTATGGATTGTTTTCACGTTCAAATGAGCCAAGAATGATCTTATAAGAGTGTCCAAGTTATTTCCATGTTCAATCGAGTCACGAATCAAGCTACATGTTGTTTCGAAGTTCGAATGAGTGAAGAATGAATTAACAAGTTGTTACGAATTGTTCTCATGTCCAATGAGCCAAGAACGAACCTACAAGAGTTTAGAAGTTGTTTCCATGTTCAAACGAGTCAAGAGTGAAGCTACAAGTTGTTTCCAAGTTCGAACGAGTCAACAATGAAGTCTCAAATTGTTATAGATTGTTTTCATATTCAAATGAGCCAAAAATGATCCTACAAGACTGTCCAAGTTGTTTCCATGTCCAAATGAGTCAGGAATGAAGCTGCAAGTTGTTTCCCTGTTTGAACGAGTCAAGAATAAAGTCTTAAGTTGTATAAATTATTTGCATGTTCAAATGAGTCAAGAATGATCCTACAAGACTTTACAAGTTGTTTCCAAGTTTGAACGAGTCAAGAATGAAGCTACAAGTTATTTTCAAGTTCGAACGAGTGAAGAATGAAGTCTGAAATTGTTATGGATTCTTTTCATGTTCAAATATGCCAAGAGAATCCTACAAGACTTTACAAGTTGTTTCCAAGTTCAAACGAGTCAAGAATGAAGCTACAAGTTGTTTCCAAGTTCGAACGAGTGAAGAATAAAGTCTCAAATTGTTATAGAATTTTTTCATATTCAAATGAACTAAGAATGATCTTACAAGACTTTCCAAGTTGTTTCCCTGTTCAAATGAGTCAAGAATGAAGCTACAAGTTGTTTCCAAGTTCGAACGAGTGAAGAATGAAGTCATAAGTTGTTACGAATTGTTTTAATTTTCAAATGAGCAAAGAGTGATCCTGCAAGACTTTACAAGTTGTTCCAAGTTCAAACAAATAAAAAATGAAGCTACAAGTTGTTTCCAAGTTCGAACGAGTCAAGAATGAAGTCTCAAATTGTTATAGATTGTTTTCATATTCAAATGCGCCAAAAATGATCCTACAAGACTTTCCAAGTTATTTCCATGTTCAAATGAGTCAAGAATGAAGCTGCAAGTTGTTTCCCTATTTGAACGAGTCAAGAATAAAGTCTTAAGTTGTATAAATTATTTGCATGTTCAAATGAGTCAAGAAGGATCCTACAAGACTTTACAAGTTATTTCCATCTTCAAATGAGTCAAAAATGAAGCTACAAGTTGCTTCCAAGTTTGAATGAGTCAAGAATGAAGTTTCAAATTGTTATGGATTGTTTTCACGTTCAAATGAGCTAAGAATGATCTTACAAGAGTGTCCAAGTTATTTCCATGTTCAATCGAGTCACGAATCAAGCTACATGTTGTTTCGAAGTTCGAATGAGTGAAGAATGAATTAACAAGTTGTTACGAATTGTTTTCATGTCCAATGAGCCAAGAACGAACCTACAAGAGTTTAGAAGTTGTTTCCATGTTCAAATGAGTCAAGAGTGAAGCTACAAGTTGTTTCCAAGTTCGAACGAGTTAAGAATGAAGTCTCAAATTGTTATAGATTGTTTTCATATTCAAATGCGCCAAAAATGATCCTACAAGACTTTTCAAGTTGTTTCCATGTTCAAATGAGTCAAGAATAAAGCTGCAAGTTGTTTCCCAGTTTGAACGAGTGAAGAATAAAGTCTTAAGTTGTATAAATTATTTGCATGTTCAAATGAGTCAAGAAGGATCCTACAAGACTTTACAAGTTGTTTCCAAGTTTGAACGAGTCAAGAATGAAGCTACAAGTTATTTCCAAGTTCGAACGAGTCAAGAATGAAGTCTGAAATTGTTATGGATTCTTTTCATGTTCAAATATGACAAGAATGATCCAACAAGACTTTACAAGTTGTTTCCAAGTTCAAACGAGTCAAGAATGAAGCTACAAGTTGTTTCCAAGTTCGAACGAGTGAAGAATAAAGTCTCAAATTGTTATAGAATTTTTTCATATTCAAATGAACTAAGAATGATCCTACAAGACTTTCCAAGTTGTTTCCCTGTTCAAATGAGTCAAGAATGAAGCTACAAGTTGATCCAAGTTCGAACGAGTGAAGAATGAAGTCATAAGTTGTTACGAATTGTTTTAATTTTCAAATGAGCAAAGAGTGATCCTGCAAGACTTTAGAAGTTGTTCCAAGTTCAAACAAATAAAAAATGAAGCTACAAGTTGTTTCCAAGTTCGAACAAGTCAAGAATGAAGTCTCAAATTGTTATAGATTTTTTTCATATTCAAATTAACTAAGAATGATCCTACAAGACTTTCCAAGTTGTTTCCCTATTCAAATGAGTCAGGAAAGAAGCTACAAGTTGTTTCCAAGTTTAAACGAGTCAAGAATAAAGTCTTAAGTTGTATGAATTGTTTGCATGTTCAAATGAGCCAAGAATGATCCTACAAGACTTTACAAGTTATTTCCATGTTCAAATGAGTCAAAAATGAAGCTACAAGTTGCTTCCAAGTTTGAATGAGTCAAGAATGAAGTTTCAAATTGTTATGGATTGCTTTCACGTTCAAATGAGCCAAGAATGATCTTACAAGAGTGTCCAAGTTATTTCCATGTTCAATCGAGTCACGAATCAAGCTACATGTTGTTTCGAAGTTCGAATGAGTGAAGAATGAATTGTTCTCATGTCCAATGAGCCAAGAACGAACCTACAAGAGTTTAGAAGTTGTTTCCATATTCAAACGAGTCAAGAGTGAAGCTACAAGTTGTTTCCAAGTTCGAACGAGTCAAGAATGAAGTCTCAAATTGTTATAGATTGTTTTCATATTCAAATGAGCCAAAAATGATCCTACAAGACTTTCCAAGTTGTTTCCATGTTCAAATGAGTCTAGAATGAAGCTGCAAGTTGTTTCCTTGTTTGAACGAGTCAAGAATAAAGTCTTAAGTTGTATAAATTATTTGCATGTTCAAATGAGTCAAGAATGATCCTACAAGACTTTACAAGTTGTTTCCAAGTTTGAATGAGTCAAGAATGAAGCTACAAGTTATTTTCAAGTTCGAACGAGTGAAGAAATAAGGCTGAAATTGTCATGGATTCTTTTCATGTTCAAATATGCCAAGAATGATCCTACAAGACCTTACAAGTTGTTTCCAAGTTCAAACGAGTCAAGAATGAAGCTACAAGTTGTTTCCAAGTTCGAACGAGTGAAGAATGAAGTCGTAAGTTGTTACGAATTGTTTTCATTTTCAAATGAGCAAAGAGTGATCCTGCAAGACTTTACAAGTTATTCCAAGTTCAAACAAATCAAAAATGAAGCTACAAGTTGTTTCCAAGTTCGAACAAGTCAAGAATGAAGTCTCAAATTGTTATAGATTGTTTTCATATTCAAATGAACTAAGAATGATCCTACAAGAGTTTCCAAGCTGTTTCCCTATTCAAATGAGTCAGGAAAGAAGCTACAAGTTGTTTTCAAGTTTGAACGAGTCAAGAATAAAGTCTTAAGTTGTATGAATTGTTTGCATGTTCAAATGAGCCAAGAATGATCCTACAAGACTTTACAAGTTATTTCCATGTTCAAATGAGTCAAAAATGAAGCTACAAGTTGCTTCCAAGTTTGAATGAGTCAAGAATGAAGTTCAAATTGTTATGGATTGTTTTCACGTTCAAATGAGTCAAGAATGATCTTACAAGAGTGTCCAAGTTATTTCCATGTTCAATCGAGTCACGAATCAAGCTACATGTTATTTCGAAGTTCGAATGAGTGAAGAATGAATTAACAAGTTGTTACGAATTGTTTTCATGTCCAATGAGCCAAGAACGAACCTACAAGAGTTTTGAAGTTGTTTCCATGTTCAAACGAGTCAAGAGTGAAGCTACAAGTTGTTTCCAAGTTCGAACGAGTCAAGAATGAAGTCTCAAATTGTTATAGATTGTTTTCATATTCAAATGCGCCAAAAATGATCCTACAAGACTTTCCAAGTTGTTTCCATGTTCAAATGAGTCAAGAATAAAGCTGCAAGTTGTTTCCCTGTTTGAACGAGTCAAGAATAAAGTCTTAAGTTGTATAAATTATTTGCATGTTCAAATGAGTCAAGAAGGATCCTACAAGACTTTACAAGTTGTTTCCAAGTTTGAACGAGTCAAGAATGAAGCTACAAGTTATTTCCAAGTTCGAACGAGTCAAGAATGAAGTCTGAAATTGTTATGGATTCTTTTCATGTTCAAATATGCCAAGAATGATCCTACAAGACTTTACAAGGTATTTCCAAGTTCAAACGAGTCAAGAATGAAGCTACAAGTTGTTTCCAAGTTCGAACGAGTGAAGAATAAAGTCTCAAATTGTTATAGAATTTTTTCATATTCAAATGAACTAAGAATGATCCTACAAGACTTTCCAAGTTGTTTCCCTGTTCAAATGAGTCAAGAATGAAGCTACAAGTTGTTTCCAAGTTCGAACGAGTGAAGAATGAAGTCATAAGTTGTTACGAATTGTTTTCATTTTCAAATGAGCAAAGAGTGATCCTGCAAGACTTTACAAGTTGTTCCAAGTTCAAACAAATCATAAATGAATCTACAAGTTGTTTCCAAGTTCGAACAAGTCAAGAATGAAGTCTCAAATTGTTATAGATTGTTTTCATATTCAAATGAACTAAGAATGATCCTACAAGACTTTCCAAGTTGTTTCCCTATTCAAATGAGTCAGGAAAGAAGCTACAAGTTGTTTCCAAGTTTGAACGAGTCAAGAATAAAGTCTTAAGTTATATGAATTGTTTGCATGTTCAAATGAGCCAAGAATGATCCTACAAGACTTTACAAGTTATTTCCATGTTCAAATGAGTCAAAAATGAAGCTACAAGTTTCTTCCAAGTTTGAATGAGTCAAGAATGAAGTTTCAAATTGTTATGGATTGTTTTCACGTTCAAATGAGCCAAGAATGATCTTACAAGAGTGTCCAAGTTATTTCCATGTTCAATCGAGTCACGAATCAAGCTACATGTTGTTTCGAAGTTCGAATGAGTGAAGAATGAATTAACAAGTTATTACGAATTGTTCTCATGTCCAATGAGCCAAGAACGAACCTACAAGAGTTTAGAAGTTGTTTCCATGTTCAAACGAGTCAAGAGTGAAGCTACAAATTGTTTCCAAGTTCGAACGAGTCAAGAATGAAGTCTCAAATTGTTATAGATTGTTTTCATATTCAAATGAGCCAAAAATGATCCTGCAAGACTTTCCAAGTTGTTTCCATGTTCAAATGAGTCAAGAATGAAGCTGCAAGTTGTTTCCCTGTTTGAACGAGTCAAGAATAAAGTCTTAAGTTGTATAAATTATTTGCATGTTCAAATGAGTCAAGAATGATCCTACAAGACTTTACAAGTTTTTTCCAAGTTTGAACGAGTCAAGAATGAAGCTACAAGTTATTTTCAAGTTCGAACGAGTGAAGAATGAAGTCTGAAATTGTTATGGATTCTTTTCATGTTCAAATATGCCAAGAATGATCCTACAAGACTTTACAAGTTGTTTCCAAGTTCAAACGAGTCAAGAATGAAGCTACAAGTTGTTTCCAAGTTCAAACGAGTCAAGAATGAAGCTACAAGTTGTTTCCAAGTTCAAACGAGTGAAGAATGAAGTCATAAGTTGTTACGAATTGTTTTCATTTTCAAATGAGCGAAGAGTGATCCTGCAAGACTTTCCAAGTTGTTTCCATGTTCAAACGAGTCAAGAGTGAAGCTACAAGTTGTTTCCAAGTTCGAACGAGTCAAGAATGAAGTCTCAAATTGTTATAGATTGTTTTCATATTCAAATGCGCCAAAAATGATCCTACAAGACTTTCCAAGTTGTTTCCATGTTCAAATGAGTCAAGAATGAAGCTGCAAGTTGTTTCCCTGTTTGAACGAGTCAAGAATAAAGTCTTAAGTTGTTACGAATTGTTTTCATTTTGAAATGAGCAAAGAGTGATCCTGCAAGACTTTCCAAGTTGTTTCCATGTTCAAACGAGTCAAGAATGAAGCTACAAGTTATTTCCAAGTTCGAACGAGTGAAGAATGAAGTCTGAAATGGTTATGGATTCTTTTCATGTTCAAATATGCCAAGAATGATCCTACAAGACTTTACAAGTTGTTTCCAAGTTCAAACGAGTCAAGAATGAAGCTACAAGTTGTTTCCAAGTTCGAACGAGTGAAGAATGAAGTCATAAGTTGTTACGAATTGTTTTCATTTTCAAATGAGCAAAGAGTGATCCTGCAAGACTTTCCAAGTTATTCCAAGTTCAAACAAATCAAAAATGAAGATACAAGTTGTTTCCAAGTTCGAACAAGTCAAGAATGAAGTCTCAAATTGTTATAGATTGTTTTCATATTCAAATGAACTAAGAATGATCCTACAAGACTTTCCAAGTTGTTTCCCTATTAAAACGAGTCAGGAAAGAAGCTACAAGTTGTTTCCAAGTTTGAACGAGTCAAGAATAAAGTCTTAAGTTGTATGAATTGTTTGCATGTTCAAATGAGCCAAGAATGATCCTACAAGACTTTACAAGTTATTTCCATGTTCAAATGAGTCAAAAATGAAGCAACAAGTTGCTTCCAAGTTTGAATGAGTCAAGAATGAAGTTTCAAATTGTTATGGATTGTTTTCACGTTCAAATGAGCCATGAATGATCTTACAAGACTGTCCAAGTTATTTCCATGTTCCATCGACTCACGAATCAAGCTACATGTTGTTTCGAAGTTTGAATGAGTGAAGAATGAATTAACAAGTTGTTACGAATTGTTCTCATGTCCAATGAGCCAAGAACGAACCTACAAGAGTTTAGAAGTTGTTTCCATGTTCAAACGAGTCAAGAGTGAAGCTACAAGTTGTTTCCAAGTTCGAACGAGTCAAGAATGAAGTCTCAAATTGTTATAGATTGTTTTCATATTCAAATGAGCCAAAAATGATCCTACAAGACTTTCCAAGTTGTTTCCATGTTCAAATGAGTCAAGAATGAAGCTGCAAGTTGTTTCCCTGTTTGAACGAGTCAAGAATAAAGTCTGAAGTTGTATAAATTATTTGCATGTTCAAATGAGTCAAGAATTATCTTACAAGACTTTACAAGTTGTTTCCAAGTTTGAACGAGTCAAGAATGAAGCTACAAGTTATTTTCAAGTTCGAACGAGTGAAGAATGAAGTCTGAAATTGTTATGGATTCTTTTCATGTTCAAATATGCCAAGAAGGATCCTACAAGACTTTACAGGTTGTTTCCAAGTTCAAACGAGTCAAGAATGAAGCTACAAGTTGTTTCCAAGTTCGAACGAGTGAAGAATGAAGTAATAAGTTGTTACAAATTGTTTTCATTTTCAAATGAGCAAAGAGTGATCCTGCAAGACTTTACAAGTTGTTCCAAGTTCAAACAAATCAAAAATGAAGCTACATGTTGTTTCGAAGTTCGAATGAGTGAAGAATGAATTAACAAGTTGTTACGAATTGTTCTCATGTCCAATGAGCCAAGAACGAACCTACAAGAGTTTAGAAGTTGTTTCCATGTTCAAACGAGTCAAGAGTGAACTTACAAGTTGTTTCCAAATTTGAACAAGTCAAGAATGAAGTCTCAAATTGTTATAGATTGTTTTCATATTCAAATGAACTAAGAATGATCCTACAAGACTTTCCAAGTTGTTTGCCTGTTCAAATGAGTCAAAAATGAAGCTACAAGTTGTTTCCAAGTTCGAACGAGTCAAGAATGAAGTCTCAAATTGTTATAGATTGTTTTCATATTGAAATGAGCCAAAAATGATCCTACAAGACTTTCCAAGTTGTTTCCCTGTTCAAATGAGTCAAGAATGAAGCTACAAGTTGTTTCCAAGTTTGAACGAGTCAAGAATAAAGTCTTAAGTTTGTATGAATTGTTTGCATGTTCAAATGAGCTAGGAATGATCCTACATGACTTTACAATTTGTTTCCATGTTGAAATGAGTCAAGAATGAAGCTACAAGTTGTTTCCCAGTTTGAATGAGTCAAGAATGAAGTTTCAAATTGTTATGGATTGTTTTCATGTTCAAATGAGCCAATAATGATCTTACAAGAGTTTCCAAGTTATTTCCATGTTCAAAGGAGTCACGACCAAGCTACATTTTGTTTCGAAGTTCGAATGAGTGAATAATGAATTCACAAGTTGTTACGAATTGTTTTCATGTCCAATGAGCCAAGAACGATCCTACATGAGTTTAGAAGTTGTTTCCTTGTTCAAACGAGTCAAGAGTGAAGCTACAAGTTGTTTCCAAGTTCGAACGAGTTAAGAATGAAGTCTTAAATTGTTATAGATTGTTTTCATGTTCAAATGAGCCAAGAATGATCCTACAAGACTTTCCAAGTTGTTTCCCTATTCAAATGAGTCAGGAAAGAAGCTACAAGTTGTTTTCAAGTTCGAACGAGTGAAGAATGAAGTCATAAGTTGTTACGAATTGTTTTCATTTTCAAATGAGCAAAGAGTGATCCTGCAAGACTTTCCAAGTTATTCCAAGTTCAAACAAATCAAAAATGAAGCTACAAGTTGTTTCCAAGTTCGAACAAGTCAAGAATGAAGTCTCAAATTGTTATAGATTGTTTTCATATTCAAATGAACTAAGAATGATCCTACAAGAGTTTCCAAGCTGTTTCCCTATTCAAATGAGTCAGGAAAGAAGCTACAAGTTGTTTTCAAGTTTGAACGAGTCAAGAATAAAGTCTTAAGTTGTATGAATTGTTTGCATGTTCAAATGAGCCAAGAATGATCCTACAAGACTTTACAAGTTATTTCCATGTTCAAATGAGTCAAAAATGAAGCTACAAGTTGCTTCCAAGTTTGAATGAGTCAAGAATGAAGTTCAAATTGTTATGGATTGTTTTCACGTTCAAATGAGTCAAGAATGATCTTACAAGAGTGTCCAAGTTATTTCCATGTTCAATCGAGTCACGAATCAAGCTACATGTTATTTCGAAGTTCGAATGAGTGAAGAATGAATTAACAAGTTGTTACGAATTGTTTTCATGTCCAATGAGCCAAGAACGAACCTACAAGAGTTTTGAAGTTGTTTCCATGTTCAAACGAGTCAAGAGTGAAGCTACAAGTTGTTTCCAAGTTCGAACGAGTCAAGAATGAAGTCTCAAATTGTTATAGATTGTTTTCATATTCAAATGCGCCAAAAATGATCCTACAAGACTTTCCAAGTTGTTTCCATGTTCAAATGAGTCAAGAATAAAGCTGCAAGTTGTTTCCCTGTTTGAACGAGTCAAGAATAAAGTCTTAAGTTGTATAAATTATTTGCATGTTCAAATGAGTCAAGAAGGATCCTACAAGACTTTACAAGTTGTTTCCAAGTTTGAACGAGTCAAGAATGAAGCTACAAGTTATTTCCAAGTTCGAACGAGTCAAGAATGAAGTCTGAAATTGTTATGGATTCTTTTCATGTTCAAATATGCCAAGAATGATCCTACAAGACTTTACAAGTTGTTTCCAAGTTCAAACGAGTCAAGAATGAAGCTACAAGTTGTTTCCAAGTTCGAACGAGTGAAGAATAAAGTCTCAAATTGTTATAGAATTTTTTCATATTCAAATGAACTAAGAATGATCCTACAAGACTTTCCAAGTTGTTTCCCTGTTCAAATGAGTCAAGAATGAAGCTACAAGTTGTTTCCAAGTTCGAACGAGTGAAGAATGAAGTCATAAGTTGTTACGAATTGTTTTCATTTTCAAATGAGCAAAGAGTGATCCTGCAAGACTTTACAAGTTGTTCCAAGTTCAAACAAATCAAAAATGAAGCTACATGTTGTTTCGAAGTTCGAATGAGTGAAGAATGAATTAACAAGTTGTTACGAATTGTTCTCATGTCCAATGAGCCAAGAACGAACCTACAAGAGTTTAGAAGTTGTTTCCATGTTCAAACGAGTCAAGAGTGAACTTACAAGTTGTTTCCAAATTTGAACAAGTCAAGAATGAAGTCTCAAATTGTTATAGATTGTTTTCATATTCAAATGAACTAAGAATGATCCTACAAGACTTTCCAAGTTGTTTGCCTGTTCAAATGAGTCAAAAATGAAGCTACAAGTTGTTTCCAAGTTCGAACGAGTCAAGAATGAAGTCTCAAATTGTTATAGATTGTTTTCATATTGAAATGAGCCAAAAATGATCCTACAAGACTTTCCAAGTTGTTTCCCTGTTCAAATGAGTCAAGAATGAAGCTACAAGTTGTTTCCAAGTTTGAACGAGTCAAGAATAAAGTCTTAAGTTTGTATGAATTGTTTGCATGTTCAAATGAGCTAGGAATGATCCTACATGACTTTACAATTTGTTTCCATGTTGAAATGAGTCAAGAATGAAGCTACAAGTTGTTTCCCAGTTTGAATGAGTCAAGAATGAAGTTTCAAATTGTTATGGATTGTTTTCATGTTCAAATGAGCCAATAATGATCTTACAAGAGTTTCCAAGTTATTTCCATGTTCAAAGGAGTCACGACCAAGCTACATTTTGTTTCGAAGTTCGAATGAGTGAATAATGAATTCACAAGTTGTTACGAATTGTTTTCATGTCCAATGAGCCAAGAACGATCCTACATGAGTTTAGAAGTTGTTTCCTTGTTCAAACGAGTCAAGAGTGAAGCTACAAGTTGTTTCCAAGTTCGAACGAGTTAAGAATGAAGTCTTAAATTGTTATAGATTGTTTTCATGTTCAAATGAGCCAAGAATGATCCTACAAGACTTTCCAAGTTGTTTCCCTATTCAAATGAGTCAGGAAAGAAGCTACAAGTTGTTTTCAAGTTCGAACGAGTGAAGAATGAAGTCATAAGTTGTTACGAATTGTTTTCATTTTCAAATGAGCAAAGAGTGATCCTGCAAGACTTTCCAAGTTATTCCAAGTTCAAACAAATCAAAAATGAAGCTACAAGTTGTTTCCAAGTTCGAACAAGTCAAGAATGAAGTCTCAAATTGTTATAGATTGTTTTCATATTCAAATGAACTAAGAATGATCCTACAAGAGTTTCCAAGCTGTTTCCCTATTCAAATGAGTCAGGAAAGAAGCTACAAGTTGTTTTCAAGTTTGAACGAGTCAAGAATAAAGTCTTAAGTTGTATGAATTGTTTGCATGTTCAAATGAGCCAAGAATGATCCTACAAGACTTTACAAGTTATTTCCATGTTCAAATGAGTCAAAAATGAAGCTACAAGTTGCTTCCAAGTTTGAATGAGTCAAGAATGAAGTTCAAATTGTTATGGATTGTTTTCACGTTCAAATGAGTCAAGAATGATCTTACAAGAGTGTCCAAGTTATTTCCATGTTCAATCGAGTCACGAATCAAGCTACATGTTATTTCGAAGTTCGAATGAGTGAAGAATGAATTAACAAGTTGTTACGAATTGTTTTCATGTCCAATGAGCCAAGAACGAACCTACAAGAGTTTTGAAGTTGTTTCCATGTTCAAACGAGTCAAGAGTGAAGCTACAAGTTGTTTCCAAGTTCGAACGAGTCAAGAATGAAGTCTCAAATTGTTATAGATTGTTTTCATATTCAAATGCGCCAAAAATGATCCTACAAGACTTTCCAAGTTGTTTCCATGTTCAAATGAGTCAAGAATAAAGCTGCAAGTTGTTTCCCTGTTTGAACGAGTCAAGAATAAAGTCTTAAGTTGTATAAATTATTTGCATGTTCAAATGAGTCAAGAAGGATCCTACAAGACTTTACAAGTTGTTTCCAAGTTTGAACGAGTCAAGAATGAAGCTACAAGTTATTTCCAAGTTCGAACGAGTCAAGAATGAAGTCTGAAATTGTTATGGATTCTTTTCATGTTCAAATATGCCAAGAATGATCCTACAAGACTTTACAAGTTGTTTCCAAGTTCAAACGAGTCAAGAATGAAGCTACAAGTTGTTTCCAAGTTCGAACGAGTGAAGAATAAAGTCTCAAATTGTTATAGAATTTTTTCATATTCAAATGAACTAAGAATGATCCTACAAGACTTTCCAAGTTGTTTCCCTGTTCAAATGAGTCAAGAATGAAGCTACAAGTTGTTTCCAAGTTCGAACGAGTGAAGAATGAAGTCATAAGTTGTTACGAATTGTTTTCATTTTCAAATGAGCAAAGAGTGATCCTGCAAGACTTTACAAGTTGTTCCAAGTTCAAACAAATCATAAATGAATCTACAAGTTGTTTCCAAGTTCGAACAAGTCAAGAATGAAGTCTCAAATTGTTATAGATTGTTTTCATATTCAAATGAACTAAGAATGATCCTACAAGACTTTCCAAGTTGTTTCCCTATTCAAATGAGTCAGGAAAGAAGCTACAAGTTGTTTCCAAGTTTGAACGAGTCAAGAATAAAGTCTTAAGTTATATGAATTGTTTGCATGTTCAAATGAGCCAAGAATGATCCTACAAGACTTTACAAGTTATTTCCATGTTCAAATGAGTCAAAAATGAAGCTACAAGTTTCTTCCAAGTTTGAATGAGTCAAGAATGAAGTTTCAAATTGTTATGGATTGTTTTCACGTTCAAATGAGCCAAGAATGATCTTACAAGAGTGTCCAAGTTATTTCCATGTTCAATCGAGTCACGAATCAAGCTACATGTTGTTTCGAAGTTCGAATGAGTGAAGAATGAATTAACAAGTTATTACGAATTGTTCTCATGTCCAATGAGCCAAGAACGAACCTACAAGAGTTTAGAAGTTGTTTCCATGTTCAAACGAGTCAAGAGTGAAGCTACAAATTGTTTCCAAGTTCGAACGAGTCAAGAATGAAGTCTCAAATTGTTATAGATTGTTTTCATATTCAAATGAGCCAAAAATGATCCTGCAAGACTTTCCAAGTTGTTTCCATGTTCAAATGAGTCAAGAATGAAGCTGCAAGTTGTTTCCCTGTTTGAACGAGTCAAGAATAAAGTCTTAAGTTGTATAAATTATTTGCATGTTCAAATGAGTCAAGAATGATCCTACAAGACTTTACAAGTTTTTTCCAAGTTTGAACGAGTCAAGAATGAAGCTACAAGTTATTTTCAAGTTCGAACGAGTGAAGAATGAAGTCTGAAATTGTTATGGATTCTTTTCATGTTCAAATATGCCAAGAATGATCCTACAAGACTTTACAAGTTGTTTCCAAGTTCAAACGAGTCAAGAATGAAGCTACAAGTTGTTTCCAAGTTCAAACGAGTCAAGAATGAAGCTACAAGTTGTTTCCAAGTTCAAACGAGTGAAGAATGAAGTCATAAGTTGTTACGAATTGTTTTCATTTTCAAATGAGCGAAGAGTGATCCTGCAAGACTTTCCAAGTTGTTTCCATGTTCAAACGAGTCAAGAGTGAAGCTACAAGTTGTTTCCAAGTTCGAACGAGTCAAGAATGAAGTCTCAAATTGTTATAGATTGTTTTCATATTCAAATGCGCCAAAAATGATCCTACAAGACTTTCCAAGTTGTTTCCATGTTCAAATGAGTCAAGAATGAAGCTGCAAGTTGTTTCCCTGTTTGAACGAGTCAAGAATAAAGTCTTAAGTTGTTACGAATTGTTTTCATTTTGAAATGAGCAAAGAGTGATCCTGCAAGACTTTCCAAGTTGTTTCCATGTTCAAACGAGTCAAGAATGAAGCTACAAGTTATTTCCAAGTTCGAACGAGTGAAGAATGAAGTCTGAAATGGTTATGGATTCTTTTCATGTTCAAATATGCCAAGAATGATCCTACAAGACTTTACAAGTTGTTTCCAAGTTCAAACGAGTCAAGAATGAAGCTACAAGTTGTTTCCAAGTTCGAACGAGTGAAGAATGAAGTCATAAGTTGTTACGAATTGTTTTCATTTTCAAATGAGCAAAGAGTGATCCTGCAAGACTTTCCAAGTTGTTCCAAGTTCAAACAAATCAAAAATGAAGATACAAGTTGTTTCCAAGTTCGAACAAGTCAAGAATGAAGTCTCAAATTGTTATAGATTGTTTTCATATTCAAATGAACTAAGAATGATCCTACAAGACTTTCCAAGTTGTTTCCCTATTAAAACGAGTCAGGAAAGAAGCTACAAGTTGTTTCCAAGTTTGAACGAGTCAAGAATAAAGTCTTAAGTTGTATGAATTGTTTGCATGTTCAAATGAGCCAAGAATGATCCTACAAGACTTTACAAGTTATTTCCATGTTCAAATGAGTCAAAAATGAAGCAACAAGTTGCTTCCAAGTTTGAATGAGTCAAGAATGAAGTTTCAAATTGTTATGGATTGTTTTCACGTTCAAATGAGCCATGAATGATCTTACAAGACTGTCCAAGTTATTTCCATGTTCCATCGACTCACGAATCAAGCTACATGTTGTTTCGAAGTTTGAATGAGTGAAGAATGAATTAACAAGTTGTTACGAATTGTTCTCATGTCCAATGAGCCAAGAACGAACCTACAAGAGTTTAGAAGTTGTTTCCATGTTCAAACGAGTCAAGAGTGAAGCTACAAGTTGTTTCCAAGTTCGAACGAGTCAAGAATGAAGTCTCAAATTGTTATAGATTGTTTTCATATTCAAATGAGCCAAAAATGATCCTACAAGACTTTCCAAGTTGTTTCCATGTTCAAATGAGTCAAGAATGAAGCTGCAAGTTGTTTCCCTGTTTGAACGAGTCAAGAATAAAGTCTTAAGTTGTATAAATTATTTGCATGTTCAAATGAGTCAAGAATTATCTTACAAGACTTTACAAGTTGTTTCCAAGTTTGAACGAGTCAAGAATGAAGCTACAAGTTATTTTCAAGTTCGAACGAGTGAAGAATGAAGTCTGAAATTGTTATGGATTCTTTTCATGTTCAAATATGCCAAGAAGGATCCTACAAGACTTTACAGGTTGTTTCCAAGTTCAAACGAGTCAAGAATGAAGCTACAAGTTGTTTCCAAGTTCGAACGAGTGAAGAATGAAGTAATAAGTTGTTACAAATTGTTTTCATTTTCAAATGAGCAAAGAGTGATCCTGCAAGACTTTACAAGTTGTTCCAAGTTCAAACAAATCAAAAATGAAGCTACATGTTGTTTCGAAGTTCGAATGAGTGAAGAATGAATTAACAAGTTGTTACGAATTGTTCTCATGTCCAATGAGCCAAGAACGAACCTACAAGAGTTTAGAAGTTGTTTCCATGTTCAAACGAGTCAAGAGTGAACTTACAAGTTGTTTCCAAATTTGAACAAGTCAAGAATGAAGTCTCAAATTGTTATAGATTGTTTTCATATTCAAATGAACTAAGAATGATCCTACAAGACTTTCCAAGTTGTTTGCCTGTTCAAATGAGTCAAAAATGAAGCTACAAGTTGTTTCCAAGTTCGAACGAGTCAAGAATGAAGTCTCAAATTGTTATAGATTGTTTTCATATTGAAATGAGCCAAAAATGATCCTACAAGACTTTCCAAGTTGTTTCCCTGTTCAAATGAGTCAAGAATGAAGCTACAAGTTGTTTCCAAGTTTGAACGAGTCAAGAATAAAGTCTTAAGTTTGTATGAATTGTTTGCATGTTCAAATGAGCTAGGAATGATCCTACATGACTTTACAATTTGTTTCCATGTTGAAATGAGTCAAGAATGAAGCTACAAGTTGTTTCCCAGTTTGAATGAGTCAAGAATGAAGTTTCAAATTGTTATGGATTGTTTTCATGTTCAAATGAGCCAATAATGATCTTACAAGAGTTTCCAAGTTATTTCCATGTTCAAAGGAGTCACGACCAAGCTACATTTTGTTTCGAAGTTCGAATGAGTGAATAATGAATTCACAAGTTGTTACGAATTGTTTTCATGTCCAATGAGCCAAGAACGATCCTACATGAGTTTAGAAGTTGTTTCCTTGTTCAAACGAGTCAAGATGAAGCTACAAGTTGTTTCCAAGTTCGAACGAGTTAAGAATGAAGTCTTAAATTGTTACAGATTGTTTTCATGTTCAAATGAGCCAAGAATGATCCTACAAGACTTTCCAAGTTGTTTCAATTTTTCGAACGTGTCAAGAATGAAGTCTTAAGTTGTTTGAATTGTTTGCATGTTGAAATGAGCCAAGAATGATTCTACAAGAATATACAAGTTGAAACGAGTCAAGAATGAAGCTACAAGTTGATTCCATGTTCGAACGAGCCAAAAAGCAATTCTAAAATTGTTATAAATTCTTTTCATGTTCCAATGAGCCAAGAATGATCCTACAAGCCTTTACAAGTTATTTCCAAGTTCAAATGAGTCAAGAATGAAGCTACAAGTTGTTTCCAAGTTCGAACGAGTGCAGAATAAAGTCTCAAATTGTTATAGAATTTTTTCATATTCAAATGAACTAAGAATGATCCTACAAGACTTTCCAAGTTGTTTCCCTGTTCAAATGAGTCAAGAATGAAGCTACAAGTTGTTTCCAAGTTCGAACGAGTGAAGAATGAAGTCATAAGTTGTTACGAATTGTTTTCATTTTCAAATGAGCAAAGAGTGATCCTGCAAGACTTTACAAGTTGTTCCAAGTTCAAACAAATCATAAATGAATCTACAAGTTGTTTCCAAGTTCGAACAAGTCAAGAATGAAGTGTCAAATTGTTATAGATTGTTTTCATATTCAAATGAACTAAGAATGATCCTACAAGACTTTCCAAGTTGTTTCCCTATTCAAATGAGTCAGGAAAGAAGCTACAAGTTGTTTCCAAGTTTGAACGAGTCAAGAATAAAGTCTTAAGTTATATGAATTGTTTGCATGTTCAAATGAGCCAAGAATGATCCTACAAGACTTTACAGGTTATTTCCATGTTCAAATGAGTCAAAAATGAAGCTACAAGTTTCTTCCAAGTTTGAATGAGTCAAGAATGAAGTTTCAAATTGTTATGGATTGTTTTCACGTTCAAATGAGCCAAGAATGATCTTACAAGAGTGTCCAAGTTATTTCCATGTTCAATCGAGTCACGAATCAAGCTACATGTTGTTTCGAAGTTCGAATGAGTGAAGAATGAATTAACAAGTTATTACGAATTGTTCTCATGTCCAATGAGCCAAGAACGAACCTACAAGAGTTTAGAAGTTGTTTCCATGTTCAAACGAGTCAAGAGTGAAGCTCAAAATTGTTTCCAAGTTCGAACGAGTCAAGAATGAAGTCTCAAATTGTTATAGATTGTTTTCATATTCAAATGAGCCAAAAATGATCCTGCAAGACTTTCCAAGTTGTTTCCATGTTCAAATGAGTCAAGAATGAAGCTGCAAGTTGTTTTCCTGTTTGAACGAGTCAAGAATAAAGTCTTAAGTTGTATAAATTATTTGCATGTTCAAATGAGTTAAGAATGATCCTACAAGACTTTACAAGTTTTTTCCAAGTTTGAACGAGTCAAGAATGAAGCTACAAGTTATTTTCAAGTTCGAACGAGTGAAGAATGAAGTCTGAAATTGTTATGGATTCTTTTCATGTTCAAATATGCCAAGAATGATCCTACAAGACTTTACAAGTTGTTTCCAAGTTCAAACGAGTCAAGAATGAAGCTACAAGTTGTTTCCAAGTTCAAACGAGTCAAGAATGAAGCTACAAGTTGTTTCCAAGTTCGAACGAGTGAAGAATGAAGTCATAAGTTGTTACGAATTGTTTTCATTTTCAAATGAGCGAAGAGTGATCCTGCAAGACTTTCCAAGTTGTTTCCATGTTCAAACGAGTCAAGAGTGAAGCTACAAGTTGTTTCCAAGTTCGAACCAGTCAAGAATGAAGTCTCAAATTGTTATAGATTGTTTTCATATTCAAATGCGCCAAAAATGATCCTACAAGACTTTCCAAGTTGTTTCCATGTTCAAATGAGTGAAGAATGAAGCTGCAAGTTGTTTCCCTGTTTGAACGAGTCAAGAATAAAGTCTTAAGGTGTTACGAATTGTTTTCATTTTGAAATGAGCAAAGAGTGATCCTGCAAGACTTTCCAAGTTGTTTCCATGTTCAAACGAGTCAAGAATGAAGCTACAAGTTATTTCCAAGTTCGAACGAGTGAAGAATGAAGTCTGAAATTGTTATAGATTCTTTTCATGTTCAAATATGCCAAGAATGATCCTACAAGACTTTACAAGTTGTTTCCAAGTTCAAACGAGTCAAGAATGAAGCTACAAGTTGTTTCCAAGTTCGAACGAGTGAAGAATGAAGTCATAAGTTGTTACGAATTGTTTTCATTTTCAAATGAGCAAAGAGTGATCCTGCAAGACTTTCCAAGTTGTTCCAAGTTCAAACAAATCAAAAATGAAGATACAAGTTGTTTCCAAGTTCGAACAAGTCAAGAATGAAGTCTCAAATTGTTATAGATTGTTTTCATATTCAAATGAACTAAGAATGATCCTACAAGACTTTCCAAGTTGTTTCCCTATTAAAATGAGTCAGGAAAGAAGCTACAAGTTGTTTCCAAGTTTGAACGAGTCAAGAATAAAGTCTTAAGTTATATGAATTGTTTGCATGTTCAAATGAGCCAAGAATGATCCTACAAGACTTTACAGGTTATTTCCATGTTCAAATGAGTCAAAAATGAAGCTACAAGTTTCTTCCAAGTTTGAATGAGTCAAGAATGAAGTTTCAAATTGTTATGGATTGTTTTCACGTTCAAATGAGCCAAGAATGATCTTACAAGAGTGTCCAAGTTATTTCCATGTTCAATCGAGTCACGAATCAAGCTACATGTTGTTTCGAAGTTCGAATGAGTGAAGAATGAATTAACAAGTTATTACGAATTGTTCTCATGTCCAATGAGCCAAGAACGAACCTACAAGAGTTTAGAAGTTGTTTCCATGTTCGAACGAGTCAAGAATGAAGTCTCAAATTGTTATAGATTGTTTTCATATTCAAATGAGCCAAAAATGATCCTACAAGACTTTCCAAGTTGTTTCCATGTTCAAATGAGTCAAGAATGAAGCTGCAAGTTGTTTCCCTGTTTGAACGAGTCAAGAATAAAGTCTTAAGTTGTATAAATTATTTGCATGTTCAAATGAGTCAAGAATTATCTTACAAGACTTTACAAGTTGTTTCCAAGTTTGAACGAGTCAAGAATGAAGCTACAAGTTATTTTCAAGTTCGAACGAGTGAAGAATGAAGTCTGAAATTGTTATGGATTCTTTTCATGTTCAAATATGCCAAGAAGGATCCTACAAGACTTTACAGGTTGTTTCCAAGTTCAAACGAGTCAAGAATGAAGCTACAAGTTGTTTCCAAGTTCGAACGAGTGAAGAATGAAGTAATAAGTTGTTACAAATTGTTTTCATTTTCAAATGAGCAAAGAGTGATCCTGCAAGACTTTACAAGTTGTTCCAAGTTCAAACAAATCAAAAATGAAGCTACATGTTGTTTCGAAGTTCGAATGAGTGAAGAATGAATTAACAAGTTGTTACGAATTGTTCTCATGTCCAATGAGCCAAGAACGAACCTACAAGAGTTTAGAAGTTGTTTCCATGTTCAAACGAGTCAAGAGTGAACTTACAAGTTGTTTCCAAATTTGAACAAGTCAAGAATGAAGTCTCAAATTGTTATAGATTGTTTTCATATTCAAATGAACTAAGAATGATCCTACAAGACTTTCCAAGTTGTTTGCCTGTTCAAATGAGTCAAAAATGAAGCTACAAGTTGTTTCCAAGTTCGAACGAGTCAAGAATGAAGTCTCAAATTGTTATAGATTGTTTTCATATTGAAATGAGCCAAAAATGATCCTACAAGACTTTCCAAGTTGTTTCCCTGTTCAAATGAGTCAAGAATGAAGCTACAAGTTGTTTCCAAGTTTGAACGAGTCAAGAATAAAGTCTTAAGTTGTATGAATTGTTTGCATGTTCAAATGAGCTAGGAATGATCCTACATGACTTTACAATTTGTTTCCATGTTGAAATGAGTCAAGAATGAAGCTACAAGTTGTTTCCCAGTTTGAATGAGTCAAGAATGAAGTTTCAAATTGTTATGGATTGTTTTCACGTTCAAATGAGCCAAGAATGATCTTACAAGAGTGTCCAAGTTATTTCCATGTTCAATCGAGTCACGAATCAAGCTACATGTTGTTTCGAAGTTCGAATGAGTGAAGAATGAATTAACAAGTTATTACGAATTGTTCTCATGTCCAATGAGCCAAGAACGAACCTACAAGAGTTTAGAAGTTGTTTCCATGTTCAAACGAGTCAAGAGTGAAGCTCAAAATTGTTTCCAAGTTCGAACGAGTCAAGAATGAAGTCTCAAATTGTTATAGATTGTTTTCATATTCAAATGAGCCAAAAATGATCCTGCAAGACTTTCCAAGTTGTTTCCATGTTCAAATGAGTCAAGAATGAAGCTGCAAGTTGTTTCCCTGTTTGAACGAGTCAAGAATAAAGTCTTAAGTTGTATAAATTATTTGCATGTTCAAATGAGTTAAGAATGATCCTACAAGACTTTACAAGTTTTTTCCAAGTTTGAACGAGTCAAGAATGAAGCTACAAGTTATTTTCAAGTTCGAACGAGTGAAGAATGAAGTCTGAAATTGTTATGGATTCTTTTCATGTTCAAATATGCCAAGAATGATCCTACAAGACTTTACAAGTTGTTTCCAAGTTCAAACGAGTCAAGAATGAAGCTACAAGTTGTTTCCAAGTTCAAACGAGTCAAGAATGAAGCTACAAGTTGTTTCCAAGTTCGAACGAGTGAAGAATGAAGTCATAAGTTGTTACGAATTGTTTTCATTTTCAAATGAGCGAAGAGTGATCCTGCAAGACTTTCCAAGTTGTTTCCATGTTCAAACGAGTCAAGAGTGAAGCTACAAGTTGTTTCCAAGTTCGAACCAGTCAAGAATGAAGTCTCAAATTGTTATAGATTGTTTTCATATTCAAATGCGCCAAAAATGATCCTACAAGACTTTCCAAGTTGTTTCCATGTTCAAATGAGTGAAGAATGAAGCTGCAAGTTGTTTCCCTGTTTGAACGAGTCAAGAATAAAGTCTTAAGGTGTTACGAATTGTTTTCATTTTGAAATGAGCAAAGAGTGATCCTGCAAGACTTTCCAAGTTGTTTCCATGTTCAAACGAGTCAAGAATGAAGCTACAAGTTATTTCCAAGTTCGAACGAGTGAAGAATGAAGTCTGAAATTGTTATAGATTCTTTTCATGTTCAAATATGCCAAGAATGATCCTACAAGACTTTACAAGTTGTTTCCAAGTTCAAACGAGTCAAGAATGAAGCTACAAGTTGTTTCCAAGTTCGAACGAGTGAAGAATGAAGTCATAAGTTGTTACGAATTGTTTTCATTTTCAAATGAGCAAAGAGTGATCCTGCAAGACTTTCCAAGTTCTTTCCATGTTCAAACGAGTCAAGAGTGAAGCTACAAGTTATTTCCAAGTTCGAACGAGTCAAGAATGAAGTCTCAAATTGTTATAGATTGTTTTCATATTCAAATGCGCCAAAAATGATCCTACAAGACTTTCCAAGTTGTTTCCATGTTCAAATGAGTCAAGAATGAAGCTGCAAGTTGTTTCCCTGTTTGAACGAGTCAAGAATAAAGTCTTAAGTTGTATAAATTATTTGCATGTTCAAATGAGCAAAGAGTGATCCTGCAAGACTTTCCAAGTTGTTTCCATGTTCCAACGAGTCAAGAATGAAGTCTGAAATTGTTATGGATTCTTTTCATGTTCAAATATGCCAAGAATGATCCTACAAGACTTTAGAAGTTGTTTCCAAGTTCAAACGAGTCAAGAATGAAGCTACAAGTTGTTTCCAAGTTCGAACGAGTGAAGAATAAAGTCTCAAATTGTTATAGAATTTTTTCTTATTCAAATGAACTAAGAATGATCCTACAAGACTTTCCAAGTTGTTTCCCAGTTCAAATGAGTCAAGAATGAAGCTACAAGTTGTTTCCAAGTTCGAAAGAGTGAAGAATGAAGTCATAAGTTGTTACGAATTATTTTCATTTTCAAATGAGCAAAGAGTGATCCTGCAAGACTTTACAAGTTGTTCCAAGTTCAAACAAATCAAAAATGAAGCTACAAGTTGTTTCCAAGTTCGAACAAGTCAAGAATGAAGTCTCAAATTGTTATAGATTGTTTTCATATTCAAATGAACTAAGAATGATCCTACAAGACTTTCCAAGTTGTTTCCCTATTAAAATGAGTCAGGAAAGAAGCTACAAGTTGTTTCCAAGTTTGAACGAGTCAAGAATAAAGTCTTAAGTTGTATGAATTGTTTGCATGTTCAAATGAGCCAAGAATGATCCTACAAGACTTTACAAGTTATTTCCATGTTCAAATGAGTCAAAAATGAAGCAACAAGTTGCTTCCAAGTTTGAATGAGTCAAGAATGAAGTTTCAAATTGTTATGGATTGTTTTCACGTTCAAATGAGCCATGAATGATCTTACAAGACTGTCCAAGTTATTTCCATGTTCCATCGAGTCACGAATCAAGCTACATGTTGTTTCGAAGTTTGAATGAGTGAAGAATGAATTAACAAGTTGTTACGAATTGTTCTCATGTCCAATGAGCCAAGAACGAACCTACAAGAGTTTAGAAGTTGTTTCCATGTTCAAACGAGTCAAGAGTGAAGCTACAAGTTGTTTCCAAGTTCGAACGAGTCAAGAATGAAGTCTCAAATTGTTATAGATTGTTTTCATATTCAAATGAGCCAAAAATGATCCTACAAGACTTTCCAAGTTGTTTCCATGTTCAAATGAGTCAAGAATGAAGCTGCAAGTTGTTTCCCTGTTTGAACGAGTCAAGAATAAAGTCTTAAGTTGTATAAATTATTTGCATGTTCAAATGAGTCAAGAATTATCCTACAAGACTTTACAAGTTGTTTCCAAGTTTGAACGAGTCAAGAATGAAGCTACAAGTTATTTTCAAGTTCGAACGAGTGAAGAATGAAGTCTGAAATTGTTATGGATTCTTTTCATGTTCAAATATGCCAAGAAGGATCCTACAAGACTTTACAGGTTGTTTCCAAGTTCAAACGAGTCAAGAATGAAGCTACAAGTTGTTTCCAAGTTCGAACGAGTGAAGAATGAAGTAATAAGTTGTTACAAATTGTTTTCATTTTCAAATGAGCAAAGAGTGATCCTGCAAGACTTTACAAGTTGTTCCAAGTTCAAACAAATCAAAAATGAAGCTACATGTTGTTTCGAAGTTCGAATGAGTGAAGAATGAATTAACAAGTTGTTACGAATTGTTCTCATGTCCAATGAGCCAAGAACGAACCTACAAGAGTTTAGAAGTTGTTTCCATGTTCAAACGAGTCAAGAGTGAAGTTACAAGTTGTTTCCAAATTTGAACAAGTCAAGAATGAAGTCTCAAATTGTTATAGATTGTTTTCATATTCAAATGAACTAAGAATGATCCTACAAGACTTTCCAAGTTGTTTGCCTGTTCAAATGAGTCAAAAATGAAGCTACAAGTTGTTTCCAAGTTCGAACGAGTCAAGAATGAAGTCTCAAATTGTTATAGATTGTTTTCATATTGAAATGAGCCAAAAATGATCCTACAAGACTTTCCAAGTTGTTTCCCTGTTCAAATGAGTCAAGAATGAAGCTACAAGTTGTTTCCAAGTTTGAACGAGTCAAGAATAAAGTCTTAAGTTTGTATGAATTGTTTGCATGTTCAAATGAGCTAGGAATGATCCTACATGACTTTACAATTTGTTTCCATGTTGAAATGAGTCAAGAATGAAGCTACAAGTTGTTTCCCAGTTTGAATGAGTCAAGAATGAAGTTTCAAATTGTTATGGATTGTTTTCATGTTCAAATGAGCCAATAATGATCTTACAAGAGTTTCCAAGTTATTTCCATGTTCAAAGGAGTCACGACCAAGCTACATGTTGTTTCGAAGTCCGAATGAGTGAATAATGAATTCACAAGTTGTTACGAATTGTTTTCATGTCCAATGAGCCAAGAACGATCCTACATGAGTTTAGAAGTTGTTTCCTTGTTCAAACGAGTCAAGAGTGAAGCTACAAGTTGTTTCCAAGTTCGAACGAGTCAAGAATGAAGTCTTAAATTGTTATAGATTGTTTTCATGTTCAAATGAGCCAAGAATGATCCTACAAGACTTTCCAAGTTGTTTCCATGTTCGAACGTGTCAAGAATGAAGTCTTAAGTTGTTTGAATTATTTGCATGTTCAAATGAGCCAAGAATGATTCTACAAGAATATACAAGTTGAAACGAGTCAAGAATGAAGCTACAAGTTGATTCCATGTTCGAATGAGCCAAAAAGCAATTCTAAAATTGTTATAAATTCTTTTCATGTTCCAATGAGCCAAGAATGATCCTACAAGCCTTTACAAGTTATTTCCAAGTTCAAATGAGTTAAGAATGAAGCTACAAGTTGTTTCCAAGTTCGAACGAGTGAAGAATAAAGTCTCAAATTGTTATAGAATTTTTTCATATTCAAATGAACTAAGAATGATCCTACAAGACTTTCCAAGTTGTTTCCCTGTTCAAATGAGTCAAGAATGAAGCTACAAGTTGTTTCCAAGTTCGAACGAGTGAAGAATGAAGTCATAAGTTGTTACGAATTGTTTTCATTTTCAAATGAGCAAAGAGTGATCCTGCAAGACTTTACAAGTTGTTCCAAGTTCAAACAAATCATAAATGAATCTACAAGTTGTTTCCAAGTTCGAACAAGTCAAGAATGAAGTCTCAAATTGTTATAGATTGTTTTCATATTCAAATGAACTAAGAATGATCCTACAAGACTTTCCAAGTTGTTTCCCTATTCAAATGAGTCAGGAAAGAAGCTACAAGTTGTTTCCAAGTTTGAACGAGTCAAGAATAAAGTCTTAAGTTATATGAATTGTTTTCATGTTCAAATGAGCCAAGAATGATCCTACAAAACTTTACAAGTTATTTCCATGTTCAAATGAGTCAAAAATGAAGCTACAAGTTTCTTCCAAGTTTGAATGAGTCAAGAATGAAGTTTCAAATTGTTATGGATTGTTTTCACGTTCATATGAGCCAAGAATGATCTTACAAGAGTGTCCAAGTTATTTCCATGTTCAATCGAGTCACGAATCAAGCTACATGTTGTTTCGAAGTTCGAATGAGTGAAGAATGAATTAACAAGTTATTACGAATTGTTCTCATGTCCAATGAGCCAAGAACGAACCTACAAGAGTTTAGAAGTTGTTTCCATGTTCAAACGAGTCAAGAGTGAAGCTACAAATTGTTTCCAAGTTCGAACGAGTCAAGAATGAAGTCTCAAATTGTTATAGATTGTTTTCATATTCAAATGAGCCAAAAATGATCCTGCAAGACTTTCCAAGTTGTTTCCATGTTCAAATGAGTCAAGAATGAAGCTGCAAGTTGTTTCCCTGTTTGAACGAGTCAAGAATAAAGTCTTAAGTTGTATAAATTATTTGCATGTTCAAATGAGTCAAGAATGATCCTACAAGACTTTACAAGTTTTTTCCAAGTTTGAACGAGTCAAGAATGAAGCTACAAGTTATTTTCAAGTTCGAACGAGTGAAGAATGAAGTCTGAAATTGTTATGGATTCTTTTCATGTTCAAATATGCCAAGAATGATCCTACAAGACTTTACAAGTTGTTTCCAAGTTCAAACGAGTCAAGAATGAAGCTACAAGTTGTTTCCAAGTTCAAACGAGTTAAGAATGAAGCTACAAGTTGTTTCCAAGTTCGAACGAGTGAAGAATGAAGTCATAAGTTGGTACAAATTGTTTTCATTTTCAAATGAGCGAAGAGTGATCCTGCAAGACTTTCCAAGTTGTTTCCATGTTCAAACGAGTCAAGAGTGAAGCTACAAGTTGTTTCCAAGTTCGAACGAGTCAAGAATGAAGTCTCAAATTGTTATAGATTGTTTTCATATTCAAATGCGCCAAAAATGATCCTACAAGACTTTCCAAGTTGTTTCCGTGTTCAAATGAGTCAAGAATGAAGCTGCAAGTTGTTTCCCTGTTTGAACGAGTCAAGAATAAAGTCTTAAGTTGTTACGAATTGTTTTCATTTTGAAATGAGCAAAGAGTGATCCTGCAAGACTTTCCAAGTTGTTTCCATGTTCAAACGAGTCAAGAATGAAGCTACAAGTTATTTCCAAGTTCGAACGAGTGAAGAATGAAGTTTGAAATTGTTATGGATTCTTTTCATGTTCAAATATGCCAAGAATGATCCTACAAGACTTTACAAGTTCAAACGAGTCAAGAATGAAGCTACAAGTTGTTTCCAAGTTCGAACGAGTGAAGAATGAAGTCATAAGTTGTTACGAATTGTTTTCATTTTCAAATGAGCAAAGAGTGATCCTGCAAGACTTTACAAGTTGTTCCAAGTTCAAACAAATCAAAAATGAAGCTACATGTTGTTTCGAAGTTCGAATGAGTGAAGAATGAATTAACAAGTTGTTACGAATTGTTCTCATGTCCAATGAGCCAAGAACGAACCTACAAGAGTTTAGAAGTTGTTTCCATGTTCAAACGAGTCAAGAGTGAAGTTACAAGTTGTTTCCAAATTTGAACAAGTCAAGAATGAAGTCTCAAATTGTTATAGATTGTTTTCATATTCAAATGAACTAAGAATGATCCTACAAGACTTTCCAAGTTGTTTGCCTGTTCAAATGAGTCAAAAATGAAGCTACAAGTTGTTTCCAAGTTCGAACGAGTCAAGAATGAAGTCTCAAATTGTTATAGATTGTTTTCATATTGAAATGAGCCAAAAATGATCCTACAAGACTTTCCAAGTTGTTTCCCTGTTCAAATGAGTCAAGAATGAAGCTACAAGTTGTTTCCAAGTTTGAACGAGTCAAGAATAAAGTCTTAAGTTTGTATGAATTGTTTGCATGTTCAAATGAGCTAGGAATGATCCTACATGACTTTACAATTTGTTTCCATGTTGAAATGAGTCAAGAATGAAGCTACAAGTTATTTCCCAGTTTGAATGAGTCAAGAATGAAGTTTCAAATTGTTATGGATTGTTTTCATGTTCAAATGAGCCAATAATGATCTTACAAGAGTTTCCAAGTTATTTCCATGTTCAAAGGAGTCACGACCAAGCTACATGTTGTTTCGAAGTTCGAATGAGTGAATAATGAATTCACAAGTTGTTACGAATTGTTTTCATGTCCAATGAGCCAAGAACGATCCCACATGGGTTTAGAAGTTGTTTCCTTGTTCAAACGAGTCAAGAGTGAAGCTACAAGTTGTTTCCAAGTTCGAACGAGTCAAGAATGAAGTCTTAAATTGTTATAGATTGTTTTCATGTTCAAATGAGCCAAGAATGATCCTACAAGACTTTCCAAGTTGTTTCCATGTTCGAACGTGTCAAGAATGAAGTCTTAAGTTGTTTGAATTGTTTGCATGTTCAAATGAGCCAAGAATGATTGTACAAGAATATACAAGTTGAAACGAGTCAAGAATGAAGCTACAAGTTGATTACATGTTCGAACGAGCCAAAAAGCAATTCTAAAATTGTTATAAATTCTTTTCATGTTCCAATGAGCCAAGAATGATCCTACAAGCCTTTACAAGTTATTTCCAAGTTCAAATGAGTCAAGAATGAAGCTACAAGTTGTTTCCAAGTTCGAACGAGTGAAGAATAAAGTCTCAAATTGTTATAGAATTTTTTCATATTCAAATGAACTAAGAATGATCCTACAAGACTTTCCAAGTTGTTTCCCTGTTCAAATGAGTCAAGAATGAAGCTACAAGTTGTTTCCATGTTCGAACGAGTGAAGAATGAAGTCATAAGTTGTTACGAATTGTTTTCATTTTCAAATGAGCAAAGAGTGATCCTGCAAGACTTTACAAGTTGTTCAAAGTTCAAACAAATCATAAATGAATCTACAAGTTGTTTCCAAGTTCGAACAAGTCAAGAATGAAGTCTCAAATTGTTATAGATTGTTTTCATATTCAAATGAACTAAGAATGATCCTACAAGACTTTCCAAGTTGTTTCCCTATTCAAATGAGTCAGGAAAGAAGCTACAAGTTGTTTCCAAGTTTGAACGAGTCAAGAATAAAGTCTTAAGTTATATGAATTGTTTGCATGTTCAAATGAGCCAAGAATGATCCTACAAGACTTTACAAGTTATTTCCATGTTCAAATGAGTCAAAAATGAAGCTACAAGTTTCTTCCAAGTTTGAATGAGTCAAGAATGAAGTTTCAAATTGTTATGGATTGTTTTCACGTTCATATGAGCCAAGAATGATCTTACAAGAGTGTCCAAGTTATTTCCATGTTCAATCGAGTCACGAATCAAGCTACATGTTGTTTCGAAGTTCGAATGAGTGAAGAATGAATTAACAAGTTATTACGAATTGTTCTCATGTCCAATGAGCCAAGAACGAACCTACAAGAGTTTAGAAGTTGTTTCCATGTTCAAACGAGTCAAGAGTGAAGCTACAAATTGTTTCCAAGTTCGAACGAGTCAAGAATGAAGTCTCAAATTGTTATAGATTGTTTTCATATTCAAATGAGCCAAAAATGATCCTGCAAGACTTTCCAAGTTGTTTTCATGTTCAAATGAGTCAAGAATGAAGCTGCAAGTTGTTTCCCTGTTTGAACGAGTCAAGAATAAAGTCTTAAGTTGTATAAATTATTTGCATGTTCAAATGAGTCAAGAATGATCCTACAAGATTTTACAAGTTTTTTCCAAGTTTGAACGAGTCAAGAATGAAGCTACAAGTTATTTTCAAGTTCGAACGAGTGAAGAATGAAGTCTGAAATTGTTATGGATTCTTTTCATGTTCAAATATGCCAAGAATGAAGCTGCAAGTTGTTTCCAAGTTCGAACGAGTGAAGAATGAAGTCATAAGTTGTTACGAATTGTTTTCATTTTCAAATGAGCGAAGAGTGATCCTGCAAGACTTTCCAAGTTGTTTCCATGTTCAAACGAGTCAAGAGTGAAGCTACAAGTTGTTTCCAAGTTCGAACGAGTCAAGAATGAAGTCTCAAATTGTTATAGATTGTTTTCATATTCAAATGCGCCAAAAATGATCCTACAAGACTTTCCAAGTTGTTTCCATGTTCAAATGAGTCAAGAATGAAGCTGCAAGTTGTTTCCCTGTTTGAACGAGTCAAGAATAAAGTCTTAAGTTGTTACGAATTGTTTTCATTTTGAAATGAGCAAAGAGTGATCCTGCAAGACTTTCCAAGTTGTTTCCATGTTCAAACGAGTCAAGAATGAAGCTACAAGTTATTTCCAAGTTCGAACGAGTGAAGAATGAAGTCTGAAATTGTTATGGATTCTTTTCATGTTCAAATATGCCAAGAATGATCCTACAAGACTTTACAAGTTGTTTCCAAGTTCAAACGAGTCAAGAATGAAGCTACAAGTTGTTTCCAAGTTCGAACGAGTGAAGAATGAAGTCATAAGTTGTTACGAATTGTTTTCATTTTCAAATGAGCAAAGAGTGATCCTGCAAGACTTTCCAAGTTGTTTCCATGTTCAAACGAGTCAAGAGTGAAGCTACAAGTTATTTCCAAGTTCGAGCGAGTCAAGAATGAAATCTCAAATTGTTATAGATTGTTTTCATATTCAAATGCGCCAAAAATGATCCTACAAGACTTTCCAAGTTGTTTCCATGTTCAAATGAGTCAAGAATGAAGCTGCAAGTTGTTTCCCTGTTTGAACGAGTCAAGAATAGAGTCTTAAGTTGTATAAATTATTTAGATGTTCAAATGAGCAAAGAGTGATCCTGCAAGACTTTCCAAGTTGTTTCCATGTTCCAACGAGTCAAGAATGAAGCTACAAGTTATTTCCAAGTTCGAACGAGTCAAGAATGAAGTCTGAAATTGTTATGGATTCTTTTCATGTTCAAATATGCCAAGAATGATCCTACAAGACTTTAGAAGTTGTTTCCAAGTTCAAACGAGTCAAGAATGAAGCTACAAGTTGTTTCCAAGTTCGAACGAGTGAAGAATAAAGTCTCAAATTGTTATTGAATTTTTTCATATTCAAATGAACTAAGAATGATCCTACAAGACTTTCCAAGTTGTTTCCCTGTTCAAATGAGTCAAGAATGAAGCTACAAGTTGTTTCCAAGTTCGAAAGAGTGAAGAATGAAGTCATAAGTTGTTACGAATTATTTTCATTTTCAAATGAGCAAAGAGTGATCCTGCAAGACTTTACAAGTTGTTCCAAGTTCAAACAAATCAAAAATGAAGCTACAAGTTGTTTCCAAGTTCGAACAAGTCAAGAATGAAGTCTCAAATTGTTATAGATTGTTTTCATATTCAAATGAGCCAAAAATGATCCTACAAGACTTTCCAAGTTGTTTCCATGTTCAAATGAGTCAAGAATGAAGCTGCAAGTTGTTTCCCTGTTTGAACGAGTCAAGAATAAAGTCTTAAGTTGTATAAATTATTTGCATGTTCAAATGAGTCAAGAATTATCCTACAAGACTTTACAAGTTGTTTCCAAGTTTGAACGAGTCAAGAATGAAGCTACAAGTTATTTTCAAGTTCGAACGAGTGAAGAATGAAGTCTGAAATTGTTATGGATTCTTTTCATGTTCAAATATGCCAAGAAGGATCCTACAAGACTTTACAGGTTGTTTCCAAGTTCAAACGAGTCAAGAATGAAGCTACAAGTTGTTTCCAAGTTCGAACGAGTGAAGAATGAAGTCATAAGTTGTTACGAATTGTTTTCATTTTCAAATGAGCAAAGAGTGATCCTGCAAGACTTTACAAGTTGTTCCAAGTTCAAACAAATCAAAAATGAAGCTACATGTTGTTTCGAAGTTCGAATGAGTGAAGAATGAATTAACAAGTTGTTACGAATTGTTCTCATGTCCAATGAGCCAAGAACGAACCTACAAGAGTTTAGAAGTTGTTTCCATGTTCAAACGAGTCAAGAGTGAAGTTACAAGTTGTTTCCAAATTTGAACAAGTCAAGAATGAAGTCTCAAATTGTTATAGATTGTTTTCATATTCAAATGAACTAAGAATGATCCTACAAGACTTTCCAAGTTGTTTGCCTGTTCAAATGAGTCAAAAATGAAGATACAAGTTGTTTCCAAGTTCGAACGAGTCAAGAATGAAGTCTTAAGTTTGTATGAATTGTTTGCATGTTCAAATGAGCTAGGAATGATCCTACATGACTTTACAATTTGTTTCCATGTTGAAATGAGTCAAGAATGAAGCTACAAGTTGTTTCCCAGTTTGAATGAGTCAAGAATGAAGTTTCAAATTGTTATGGATTGTTTTCATGTTCAAATGAGCCAATAATGATCTTACAAGAGTTTCCAAGTTGTTTCCATGTTCAAAGGAGTCACGACCAAGCTACATGTTGTTTCGAAGTTCGAATGAGTGAATAATGAATTCACAAGTTGTTACGAATTGTTTTCATGTCCAATGAGCCAAGAACGATCCTACATGAGTTTAGAAGTTGTTTCCTTGTTCAAACGAGTCAAGAGTGAAGCTACAAGTTGTTTCCAAGTTCGAACGAGTCAAGAATGAAGTCTTAAATTGTTATAGATTGTTTTCATGTTCAAATGAGCCAAGAATGATCCTACAAGACTTTCCAAGTTGTTTCCATGTTCGAACGTGTCAAGAATGAAGTCTTAAGTTGTTTGAATTGTTTGCATGTTCAAATGAGCCAAGAATGATTCTACAAGAATATACAAGTTGAAACGAGTCAAGAATGAAGCTACAAGTTGATTCCATGTTCGAACGAGCCAAAAAGCAATTCTAAAATTGTTATAAATTCTTTTCATGTTCCAATGAGCCAAGAATGATCCTACAAGCCTTTACAAGTTATTTCCAAGTTCAAATGAGTCAAGAATGAAGCTACAAGTTGTTTCCAAGTTTGAACGAGTGAAGAATGAAGTCATCAGTTGTTACGAATTATTTTCATTTTCAAATGATCAGATAGTGATCCTACAAGAGTTTACAAGTTGT
Organism: Oenanthe sinensis; assembly: GCA_028671895.1. Taxonomy (NCBI): domain Eukaryota; kingdom Viridiplantae; phylum Streptophyta; class Magnoliopsida; order Apiales; family Apiaceae; genus Oenanthe; species Oenanthe sinensis. The sequence continues at coordinate 30,371,994 of CM053806.1, forward strand.
TTCCATGTTCAAATGAGTCAAGAATGAGGCTACAAGTTGCTTCCAAGTTTGAACGAGTCAAAAATGTAGTCTCAAATTGTTATGGATTGTTTTGATGTTTAAATGAGCCAAAAATGATCTTACAAGAGTTTCCAAATTGGTTCCATGTTTAAACGAGTTACGAATGAAGTTAAAAGTTTTTTCCAAGTTCAAACGTGTCAAGAATGAAGTCTCAAATTGTTATAGATTGTTTTCATTTTAAAATGAGCCAAGAATGATCCTACAAGACTTTCCAAGTACTTTCCATGTTCAAATGAGTCAAGAATGAAGCTACAAGTTGTTTCCAAGTTCGAAGAAGTAAATAATGAAGTCTTAAATTGTTATAGATTGTTTTCATGTTCAAATGAGCCAATAATGATCCTACAAGACTTTCCAAGTTGTTTCCACGTTCAAACGAGTCAAGAATGAAGCTACAAGTTGTTTCAAAGTTCGAACGTGTCAAGAATAAAGTCTTAACTTGTATGAATTGTTTTTTCAAATGAGCTAGGAAAACGATTCTACAAGAGTTTAGAGGTTGTTTCCATGTTCAAACTAGTAAAGAATGAAGCTACAAATTGTTTCCAAGGTCGAAAGAGTCAAGAATGTAGTCTCAAATTGTTATGGATTGTTTTCATGTTTGAATGAGCCAAGAATGATCTTACCAAAGTTTCCAAGTTCAAACGTGTCAAGAATGGAGTCTCAAATTGTTATACATTGTTTTCATGTTCAAAAGAGCCAAGAATGATCCTACAAGACTTTCCAAGTTGTTTCGCTGTTCAAATGAGTCAAGAATGAAGTTACAAGTTGTTTCCAAGTTTGAATGAGTCAAGACTAAAGTCTTAAGTTGTATGAATTGTTTGCATGTTCAAATGAGCCAAGAATGATCCTACAAGGCTTTACAAGTTATTTCCATGTGTAAATGAGTCAAGAATGAAGCTACAAGTTACTTCCAAGTTTGAATGAGTCAAGAATGAAGTTTCAAATTGTTATGTATTGTTTTCATGTTCAAATGAGCCAAGAATGATCTTACAAGAGTTTCCATGTTGTTTCCATGTTCAAACGAGTCACGAATGAAGCTACATGTTTTTTCGAAGTTCGAATGAGTGAAGAATGAAATCAGAAGTTGTTACGAATTGTTTTCATGTCCAATGAGCCAAGAACGATCCTACAAGAGTTTAGAAGTTGTTTCCATGTTCAAACGAGTCAAGAGTGAAGTTAAAAGTTGTTTCCAAGTTCGAACGAGTCAAGAATGAAGTCTCAAATTGTTATAGATTGTTTTCATGTTCAAAACAGCCAAGAATTATCCTACAAGACTTTCCAAATTGTTTCCCAGTTCAAATGAGTCAAGAATGAAGCTACAAGTTGTTTCCAAGTTTGAATGAGTCAAGAATAAAGTCTTAAGTTGTATGAATTGTTTTCATGTTCAAATGAGCCAAGAATGATCCTACAAGACTTTACAAGTTGTTTCCATGTTTAAATGAGTCAAGAATGAAGCTACAAGTTGCTTCCAAGTTTGAATGAGTCAAGAATGAAGTTTCAAATTGATATGGATGGTTTTCATGTTCAAATGAGGCAAGAATGATTTTACAAGAGTTTCCAAGTTGTTTCATTATTCAAACGAGTCACGAATCAAGCTACATGTTGTTTCGAAGTTCGAATGAGTGAAGAATGAAATCACAAGTTGTTATGAATTGTTTTCATGTCCAATGAGCCAAGAACGATCCTACAATAGTTTAGAAGTTGTTTCCATGTTCAAACGAGTCAAGAGTGAAGTTACAAGTTGTTTCCAAGTTCGAACGTGTCAAGAATGAAGTCTCAAATTGTTATAGATTTTTTTCATGTTCCAATGAGCCACGAATGATCCTACAAGACTTTCGAAGTTTTTTCCATGTTCAAATGTGTCAAGAATGAAGCTACAAGTTGTTTCCAAGTTCGAACGAGTCAAGAATAAAGTCTTAAGTTGTTTGAATTGTTTGCATGTTCAATTGAGCCAAGAATGATTCTACAAGAATTTACAAGTTGTTTCCAAGTTGAAACGAGTCAAGAATGAAGCTACAAGTTGTTTCCAAGTTCGAACGAGTCAAGAATCAATTCTAAAATTGTTATAAATTCTTTTCTTGTTCAAATGAGCCAAAAATGATCCTACAAGACTTTACAAGTTATTTCCAAGTTCAAATGAGTCAAGAATGAAGCTACAAGTTTTTTCCAAGTTTGAACGAGTGAAGAATGATGATGTCATCAGTTGTTACGAATTGTTTTCATTTTCCAATGAGTAGAGAGTGATCCTACAAGAGTTTACAAGTTGTTTCCATGTTCAAATGAGTCAAGAATGAGGCTACAAGTTGCTTCCAAGTTTGAACGAGTCAAAAATGTAGTCTCAAATTGTTATGGATTGTTTTGATGTTTAAATGAGCCAAAAATGATCTTAAAAGAGTTTCCAAATTGGTTCCATGTTTAAACGAGTTACGAATGAAGTTACAAGTTATTTCCAAGTTCAAACGCGTCAAGAATGAAGTCTCAAATTGTTATAGATTGTTTTCATGTTCAAATGAGCCAAGAATGATCCTACAAGAGTTTAGAAGTTGTTTCCATGTTCAAACGAGTCAAGAGTGAAGTTACAAGTTGTTTCCAAGTTCGAACGAGTCAAGAATGAGGTCTCAAATTGTTATAGATTGTTTTCATGTTCAAAACAGCCAAGAATGATCCTACAAGACGTTCCAAATTATTTCCCAGTTCAAATGAGTCAAGAATGAAGCTACAAGTTGTTTCCAAGTTTGAATGAGTCAAGAATAAAGTCTTAAGTTGTATGAATTGTTTTCATGTTCAAATGAGCCAAGAATGATTCTACAAGACTTTACAAGTTGTTTCCATGTTTAAATGAGTCAAGAATGAAGCTACAAGTTGTTTCCAAGTTTGAATGAGTAAAGAATGAAGTTTCAAATTGTTATGGATTGTTTTCATGTTCAAATGAGGCAAGAATGATTTTACAAAAGTTTCCAAGTTGTTTCCATATTCAAACGAGTCACGAATCAAGCTACATGTTGTTTCGAAGTTCGAATGAGTGAAGAATGAAATCACAAGTTGTTACGAATTGTTTTCATGTCCAATGAGCCAAGAACGATCCTACAATAGTTTAGAAGTTGTTTCCATGTTCAAACGAGTCAAGAGTGAAGTTACAAGTTGTTTCCAAGTTCGAACGTGTCAAGAATGAAGTCTCAAATTGTTATAGATTGTTTTCATGTTCAAATGAGCCACGATTGATCCTACAAGACTTTCGAAGTTTTTTCCATGTTCAAATATGTCAAGAATGAAGCTACAAGTTGTTTCCAAGTTCGAACGAGTCAAGAATAAAGTCTTAAGTTGTTTGAATTGTTTGCATGTTCAATTGAGCCAAGAAAGATTCTACAAGAATTTACAAGTTGTTTCCATGTTTAAATGAGTCAAGAATGAAGCTACAAGTTGCTTCCAAGTTTGAATGAGTCAAGAATGAAGTTTCAAATTGATATGGATTGTTTTCATGTTCAAATGAGGCAAGAATGATTTACAAGAGTTTCCAAGTTGTTTCCATATTCAAACGAGTCACGAATCAAGCTACATGTTGTTTCGAAGTTCGAATGAGTGAAGAATGAAATCACAAGTTGTTACGAATTGTTTTCATGTCCAATGAGCCAAGAACGGTCCTACAAGAGTTTAGAAGTTGTTTCCATGTTCAAACGAGTCAAGAGTGAAGTTACAAGTTGTTTCCAAGTTCGAACGTGTCAAGAATGAAGTCTCAAATTGTTATAGATTGTTTTCATGTTCAAATGAGCGACGAATGATCCTACAAGACTTTCGAAGTTTTTTCCATGTTCAAATGTGTCAAGAATGAAGCTACAAGTTGTTTCCAAGTTCGAACGAGTCAAGAATAAAGTCTTAAGTTGTTTGAATTGTTTGCATGTTCAATTGAGCCAAGAATGATTCTACAAGAATTTACAAGTTGTTTCCAAGTTGAAACGAGTCAAGAATGAAGCTACAAGTTGTTTCCAAGTTCGAACGAGTCAAGAATCAATTCTAAAATTGTTATAAATTCTTTTCATGTTCAAATGAGCCAAGAATGATCCTACAAGACTTTACAAGTTATTTCCAAGTTCAAATGAGTCAAGAATGAAGCTACAAGTTGTTTCCAAGTTTGAACGAGTGAAGAATGATGTCATCAGTTGTTACGAATTGTTTTCATTTTCAAATGAGCAGAGAGTGATCCTACAAGAGTTTACAAGTTGTTTCCATGTTCAAATGAGTCAAGAATGAGGCTACAAGTTGCTTCCAATTTTAACGAGTCAAAAATGTAGTCTCAAATTGTTATGGATCGTTTTGATGTTTAAATGAGCCAAAAATGATCTTCCAAGAGTTTCCAAAATGGTTCCATGTTTAAACGAGTTACGAATGAAGTTACAAGTTATTTCCAAGTTCAAACGCGTCAAGAATGAAGTCTCAAATTGTTATAGATTGTTTTCATGTTCAAATGAGCCAAGAATGATCCTACAAGACTTTCCAAGTAGTTTTCATGTTCAAATGAGTCAAGAATAAAGCTAAAAGTTGTTTCCAAGTTCGAACTAGTCAAGAATAAAGTGTTAAGTTGTATGAACTGTTTGCATGTTCAAATGAGCCAAGAATAATCCTACAAGACTTTACAAGTTTTTCCAAGTTCAAACTAGTCAAGAATGAAGTTACAAGTTGTTTCCAAGTTTGAATGAGTCAAGAATAAAGTCTTAAGTTGGATGAATTGTTTTCATGTTCAAATTTTCCAAGAATGATCCTACAAGACTTTACAAGTTGTTTCCATGTTTAAATGAGTCAAGAATGAAGCTACAAGTTGCTTCCAAGTTTGAATGAGTCAAGAATGAAGTTTCAAATTGATATGGATTGTTTTCATGTTCAAATGAGGCAAGAATGATTTTACAAGAGTTTCCAAGTTGTTTCCATATTCAAACGTGTCACGAATCAAGCTACATGTTGTTTCGAAGTTCGAATGAGTGAAGAATGAAATCACAAGTTGTTACGAATTGTTTTCATGTCCAATGAGCCAAGAACGATCCTACAAGAGTTTAGAAGTTGTTTCCATGTTTAAACGAGTCAAGAGTGAAGTTACAAGTTGTTTCCAAGTTCGAACGTGTCAAGAATGAAGTCTCAAATTGTTATAGATTGTTTTCATGTTCAAATGAGCCACGAATGATCCTACAAGACTTTCAAAGTTTTTTCCATGTTCAAATGTGTCAAGAATGAAGCTACAAGTTGTTTCCAAGTTCGAACGAGTCAAGAATAAAGTCTTAAGTTGTTTGAATTGTTTGCATGTTCAATTGAGCCAAGAATGATTCTACAAGAATTTACAAGTTGTTTCCAAGTTGAAACGAGTCAAGAATGAAGCTAGAAGTTGTTTCCAAGTTCGAACGAGTCAAGAATCAATTCTAAAATTGTTATAAATTCTTATCATGTTCAAATGAGCCAAGAATGATCCTACAAGACTTTACAAGTTATTTCCAAGTTCAAATGAGTCAAGAATGAAGCTACAAGTTGTTTCCATGTTTGAACGAGTGAAGAATGATGTCATCAGTTGTTACGAATTGTTTTCATTTTCAAATGAGCAGAGAGTGATCCTACAAGAGTTTACAAGTTGTTTCCATGTTCAAATGAGTCAAGAATGAGGCTACAAGTTGCTTCCAATTTTAAATGAGCCAAAAATGATCTTACAAGAGTTTCCAAATTGGTTCCATGTTTAAACGAGTTACGAATGAAGTTACAAGTTATTTCCAAGTTCAAACGCGTCAAGAATGAAGTCTCAAATTGTTATAGATTGTTTTCATGTTCAAATGAGCCAAGAATGATCCTACAAGAGTTTAGAAGTTGTTTCCATGTTCAAACGAGTCAAGAGTGAAGTTACAAGTTGTTTCCAAGTTCGAACGAGTCATGAATGAAGTCTCAAATTGTTATGGATTGTTTTCATGTTCAAAACAGCCAAGAATGATCCTACAAGACTTTCCAAATTATTTCTCAGTTCAAATGAGTCAAGAATGAAGCTACAAGTTGTTTCCAAGTTTGAATGAGTCAAGAATAAAGTCTTAAGTTGTATGAATTGTTTTCATGTTCAAATGAGCCAAGAATGATTCTACAAGACTTTACAAGTTGTTTCCATGTTTAAATGAGTCAAGAATGAAGCTACAAGTTGTTTCCAAGTTTGAATGAGTCAAGAATGAAGTTTCAAATTGTTATGGATTGTTTTCATGTTCAAATGAGGCAAGAATGATTTTACAAGAGTTTCCAAGTTGTTTCCATATTCAAACGAGTCACGAATCAAGCTACATGTTGTTTCGAAGTTCGAATGAGTGAAGAATGAAATCACAAGTTGTTACGAATTGTTTTCATGTCCAATGAGCCAAGAACGATCCTACAATAGTTTAGAAGTTGTTTCCAAGTTCAAACGAGTCAAGAGTGAAGTTACAAGTTGTTTCCAAGTTCGAACGTGTCAAGAATGAAGTCTCAAATTGTTATAGATTGTTTTCATGTTCAAATGAGCCACGATTGATCCTACAAGACTTTCGAAGTTTTTTCCATGTTCAAATATGTCAAGAATGAAGCTACAAGTTGTTTCCAAGTTCGAACGAGTCAAGAATAAAGTCTTAAGTTGTTTGAATTGTTTGCATGTTCAATTGAGCCAAGAATGATTCTACAAGAATTTACAAGTTGTTTCCATGTTTAAATGAGTCAAAAATGAAGCTACAAGTTGCTTCCAAGTTTGAATGAGTCCAGAATGAAGTTTCAAATTGATACGGATTGTTTTCATGTTCAAATGAGGCAAGAATGATTTTACAAGAGTTTCCAAGTTCGAACGAGTCAAGAATCAATTCTAAAATTGTTATAAATTCTTTTCATGTTCAAATGAGCCAAGAATGATCCTACAAGAGTTTACAAGTTATTTCCAAGTTCAAATGAGTCATGAATGAAGCTACCAGTTATTTCCAAGTTTGAACGAGTGAAGAATGATGTCATAAGTTGTTATGAATTGTTTTCATTTTCAAATGAGCAGAGAGTGATCCTACAAGAGTTTACAAGTTGTTTCCATGTTCAAATGAGTCAAGAATGAGGTTACAAGTTGTTTCCAAGTTCGAACGAGTCAAGAATAAAGTCTTAAGTTGTTTGAATTATTTGCATGTTCAATTGAGCCAAGAATGATTCTACAAGAATTTACAAGTTGTTTCCAAGTTGAAACGAGTCAAGAATGAAGCTACAAGTTGTTTCCAAGTTCGAACGAGTCAAGAATCAATTCTAAAATTGTTATAAATTCTTTTCATGTTCAAATGAGCCAAGAATGATCCTACAAGACTTTACAAGTTATTTCCAATTTCAAATGAGTCAAGAATGAAGCTACAAGTTGTTTCCAAGTTTGAACGAGTGAAGAATGATGTCATCAGTTGTTACGAATTGTTTTCATTTTCAAATGAGCAGAGAGTGATCCTACAAGAGTTTACAAGTTGTTTCCATGTTCAAATGAGTCAAGAATGAGGCTACAAGTTGCTTCCAAGTTTGAACGAGTCAAAAATGTAGTCTCAAATTGTTATGGATTGTTTTGATGTTTAAATGAGCCAAAAATGATCTTACAAGAGTTTCCAAATTGGTTCCATGTTTAAACGAGTTACGAATGAAGTTACAAGTTATTTCCAAGTTCAAACGCGTCAAGAATGAAGTCTCAAATTGTTATAGATTGTTTTCATGTTCAAATGAGCCAAGAATGATCCTACAAGAGTTTAAAAGTTGTTTCCATGTTCAAACGAGTCAAGAGTGAAGTTACAAGTTGTTTCCAAGTTCGAACGAGTCAAGAATGAAGTCTCAAATTGTTATAGATTGTTTTCATATTCAAAACAGCCAAGAATGATTCTACAAGCCTTTCTAATTATTTCCCAGCTCAAATGAGTCAAGAATGAAGCTACAAGTTGTTTCCAAGTTTGAATGAGTCAAGAATAAAGTCTTAAGTTTATGAATTGTTTTCATGTTCAAATTTGCCAAGAATGATCCTACAAGACTTTACGAGTTGTTTCCATGTTTAAATGAGTCAAGAATGAAGCTACAAGTTGCTTCCAAGTTTGAATGAGTCAAGAATGAAGTTTCAAATTGATATGGATTGTTTTCATGTTCAAATGAGGCAAGAATGATTTTACAAGAGTTTCCAAGTTGTTTCCATATTCAAACGAGTCACGAATCAAGCTACATGTTGTTTCGAAGTTCGAATGAGTGAAGAATGAAATCACAAGTTGTTACGAATTGTTTTCATGTCCAATGAGCCAAGAACGATCCTACAATAGTTTAGAAGTTGTTTCCATGTTCAAACGAGTCAAGAGTGAAGTTACAAGTTGTTTCCAAGTTCGAACGTGTCAAGAATGAAGTCTCAAATTGTTATAGATTGTTTTCATGTTCAAATGAGCCACGAATGATCCTACAAGACTTTCGAAGTTTTTTCCATGTTCAAATATGTCAAGAATGAAGCTACAAGTTGTTTCCAAGTTCGAACGAGTCAAGAATAAAGTCTTAAGTTGTTTGAATTGTTTGCATGTTCAATTGAGCCAAGAATGATTCTACAAGAATTTACAAGTTGTTTCCATGTTTAAATGAGTCAAGAATGAAGCTACAAGATGCTTCCAAGTTTGAATGAGTCAAGAATGAAGTTTCAAATTGATATGGATTGTTTTCATGTTCAAATGAGGCAAGAATCATTTTACAAGAGTTTCCAAGTTGTTTCCATATTCAAACGAGTCACGAATCAAGCTACATGTTGTTTCGAAGTTCGAATGAGTGAAGAATGAAATCACAAGTTTTTACGAATTGTTTTCATGTCCAATGAGCCAAGAACGATCCTACAATAGTTTAGAAGTTGTTTCCATGTTCAAACGAGTCAAGAGTGAAGTTACAAGTTGTTTCCAAGTTCGAACGTGTCAAGAATGAAGTCTCAAATTGTTATGGATTGTTTTGATGTTTAAATGAGCCAAAAATGATCTTCCAAGAGTTTCCAAAATGGTTCCATGTTTAAACGAGTTACGAATGAAGTTACAAGTTATTTCCAAGTTCAAACGCGTCAAGAATGAAGTCTCAAATTGTTATAGATTGTTTTCATGTTCAAATGAGCCAAGAATGATCCTACAAGACTTTCCAAGTAGTTTTCATGTTCAAATGAGTCAAGAATAAAGCTAAAAGTTGTTTCCAAGTTCGAACTAGTCAAGAATAAAGTGTTAAGTTGTATGAATTGTTTGCATGTTCAAATGAGCCAAGAATAATCCTACAAGACTTTACAAGTTTTTCCAAGTTCAAACTAGTCAAGAATGAAGCTACAAGTTGTTTCAAAGTTTGAATGAGTCAAGAATAAAAGTCTTAAGTTGTATGAATTGTTATCATGTTCAAATGAGACAAGAATGATCCTACAAGACTTTACAAGTTGTTTCCATGTTTAAATGAGTCAAGAATGAAGCTACAAGTTGCTTCCAAGTTTGAATGAGTCAAGATTGAAGTTTCAAATTGTTATGGATTGTTTTCATGTTCAAATGAGGCAAGAATGATTTTACAAAAGTTTCCAAGTTGTTTCCATATTCAAACGAGTCACGAATCAAGCTACATGTTATTTCGAAGTTCGAATGAGTGAAGAATGAAATCACAAGTTGTTTCGAATTGTTTTCATGTCCAATGAGCCAAGAACGATCCTACAGTAGTTTAGAAGTTGTTTCCATGTTCAAACGAGTCAAGAGTGAAGTTACAAGTTGTTTCCAAGTTCGAACGTGTCAAGAATGAAGTCTCAAATTGTTATAGATTTTTTTCATGTTCAAATGAGCCACGAATGATCCTACAAGACTTTCGAAGTTTTTTCCATGTTCAAATGTGTCAAGAATGAAGCTACAAGTTGTTTCCAAGTTCGAACGAGTCAAGAATAAAGTCTTAAGTTGTTTGAATTGTTTGCATGTTCAATTGAGCCCATAATGATTCTACAAGAATTTACAAGTTGTTTCCAAGTTGAAACGAGTCAAGAATGAAGCTACAAGTTGTTTCCAAGTTCGAACGAGTCAAGAATCAATTCTAAAATTGTTATAAATTCTTTTCATGTTCAAATGAGCCAAGAATGATCCTACAAGACTTTACAAGTTATTTCCAAGTTCAAATGAGTCAAGAATGAAGCTACAAGTTGTTTCCAAGTTTGAACGAGTGAAGAATGATGGTCATCAGTTGTTACGAATTGTTTTCATTTTCAAATGAGCAGAGAGTGATCCTACAAGAGTTTACAAGTTGTTTCCATGTTCAAATGAGTCAAGAATGAGGCTACAAGTTGCTTCCAAGTTTGAACGAGTCAAAAATGTAGTCTCAAATTGTTATGGATCGTTTTGATGTTTAAATGAGCCAAAAATGATCTTACAAGAGTTTCCAAATTGGTTCCATGTTTAAACGAGTTACGAATGAAGTTACAAGTTATTTCCAAGTTCAAACGCGTCAAGAATGAAGTCTCAAATTGTTATAGATTGTTTTCATGTTCAAATGAGCCAAGAATGATCCTACAAGAGTTTAGAAGTTGTTTCCATGTTCAAACGAGTCAAGAGTGAAGTTACAAGTTGTTTCCAAGTTCGAACGAGTCAAGAATGAAGTCTCAAATTGTTATAGATTGTTTTAATGTTCAAAATAGCCAAGAATGATCTGACAAGACTTTCCAAATTATTTCCCAGTTCAAATGAGTCAAGAATGAAGCTACAAGTTGTTTCCAAGTTTGAATGAGTCAAGAATAAAGTCTTAAGTTTGTATGAATTGTTTGCATGTTCAAATGAGCTAGGAATGATCCTACATGACTTTACAATTTGTTTCCATGTTGAAATGAGTCAAGAATGAAGCTACAAGTTGTTTCCCAGTTTGAATGAGTCAAGAATGAAGTTTCAAATTGTTATGGATTGTTTTCATGTTCAAATGAGCCAATAATGATCTTACAAGAGTTTCCAAGTTGTTTCCATGTTCAAAGGAGTCACGACCAAGCTACATGTTGTTTCGAAGTTCGAATGAGTGAATAATGAATTCACAAGTTGTTACGAATTGTTTTCATGTCCAATGAGCCAAGAACGATCCTACATGAGTTTAGAAGTTGTTTCCTTGTTCGAACGAGTCAAGAGTGAAGCTACAAGTTGTTTCCAAGTTCGAACGAGTCAAGAATGAAATCTTAAATTGTTATAGATTGTTTTCATGTTCAAATGAGCCAAGAATGATCCTACAAGACTTTCCAAGTTGTTTCCATGTTCGAACGTGTCAAGAACGAAGTCTTAAGTTGTTTGAATTGTTTGCATGTCAAATGAGCCAAGAATGATTCTACAAGAATTTACAAGTTGAAACGTGTCAAGAATGAAGCTACAAGTTGATTCCATGTTCGAACGAGCCAAAAATCAATTCTAAAATTGTTATAAATTCTTTTCATGTTCCAATGAGCCAAGAATGATCCTACAAGCCTTTACAAGTTATTTCCAAGTTCAAATGAGTCAAGAATGAAGCTACAAGTTGTTTCCAAGTTTGAACGAGTGAAGAATGAAGTCATCAGTTGTTACGAATTATTTTCATTTTCAAATGATCAGAGAGTGATCCTACAAGAGTTTACAAGTTGTTTCCATGTTCAAATGAGTCAAGAATGAGGCTACAAGTTGCTTCCAAGTTTGAACGAGTCAAAAATGTAGTCTCAAATTGTTATGGATTGTTTTGATGTTTAAATGAGCCAAAAATGATCTTCCAAGAGTTTCCAAAATGGTTCCATGTTTAAACGAGTTACGAATGAAGTTACAAGTTATTTCCAAGTTCAAACGCGTCAAGAATGAAGTCTCAAATTGTTATAGATTGTTTTCATGTTCAAATGAGCCAAGAATGATCCTACAAGAGTTTAGAAGTTGTTTCCATGTTCAAACGAGTCAAGAGTGAAGTTACAAGTTGTTTCCAAGTTCAAACGAGTCAAGAATGAAGTCTCAAATTGTTATAGATTGTTTTAATGTTCAAAATAGCCAAGAATGATCTGACAAGACTTTCCAAATTATTTCCCAGTTCAAATGAGTCAAGAATGAAGCTACAAGTTGTTTCCAAGTTTGAATGAGTCAAGAATAAAGTCTTAAGTTTGTATGAATTGTTTGCATGTTCAAATGAGCTAGGAATGATCCTACATGACTTTACAATTTGTTTCCATGTTGAAATGAGTCAAGAATGAAGCTACAAGTTGTTTCCCAGTTTGAATGAGTCAAGAATGAAGTTTCAAATTGTTATGGATTGTTTTCATGTTCAAATGAGCCAATAATGATCTTACAAGAGTTTCCAAGTTGTTTCCATGTTCAAAGGAGTCACGACCAAGCTACATGTTGTTTCGAAGTTCGAATGAGTGAATAATGAATTCACAAGTTGTTACGAATTGTTTTCATGTCCAATGAGCCAAGAACGATCCTACATGAGTTTAGAAGTTGTTTCCTTGTTCGAACGAGTCAAGAGTGAAGCTACAAGTTGTTTCCAAGTTCGAACGAGTCAAGAATGAAGTCTTAAATTGTTATAGATTGTTTTCATGTTCAAATGAGCCAAGAATGATCCTACAAGACTTTCCAAGTTGTTTCCATGTTCGAACGTGTCAAGAACGAAGTCTTAAGTTGTTTGAATTGTTTGCATGTTCAAATGAGCCAAGAATGATTCTACAAGAATTTACAAGTTGAAACGTGTCAAGAATGAAGCTACAAGTTGATTCCATGTTCGAACGAGCCAAAAATCAATTCTAAAATTGTTATAAATTCTTTTCATGTTCCAATGAGCCAAGAATGATCCTACAAGCCTTTACAAGTTATTTCCAAGTTCAAATGAGTCAAGAATGAAGCTACAAGTTGTTTCCAAGTTTGAACGAGTGAAGAATGAAGTCATCAGTTGTTACGAATTATTTTCATTTTCAAATGATCAGAGAGTGATCCTACAAGAGTTTACAAGTTGTTTCCATGTTCAAATGAGTCAAGAATGAGGCTACAAGTTGCTTCCAAGTTTGAACGAGTCAAAAATGTAGTCTCAAATTGTTATGGATTGTTTTGATGTTTAAATGAGCCAAAAATGATCTTCCAAGAGTTTCCAAAATGGTTCCATGTTTAAACGAGTTACGAATGAAGTTACAAGTTATTTCCAAGTTCAAACGCGTCAAGAATGAAGTCTCAAATTGTTATAGATTGTTTTCATGTTCAAATGAGCCAAGAATGATCCTACAAGACTTTCCAAGTAGTTTTCATGTTCAAATGAGTCAAGAATAAAGCTAAAAGTTGTTTCTAAATTCGAACTAGTCAAGAATAAAGTGTTAAGTTGTATGAATTGTTTGCATGTTCAAATGAGCCAAGAATAATCCTATAAGACTTTACAAGTTTTTCCAAGTTCAAACTAGTCAAGAATGAAGCTACAAGTTTTTTCCAAGTTTGAATGAGTCAAGAATAAAGTCTTAAGTTGTATGAATTGATTTCATGTTCAAATGAGCCAAGAATGATCCTACAAGACTTTACAAGTTGTTTCCATGTTTAAATGAGTCAAGAATGAAGCTACAAGTTTCTTCCAAGTTTGAATGAGTCAAGAATGAAGTTTCAAATTGTTATAGATTGTTTTCATGTTCAAATGAGGCAAGAATGATTTTACAAGAGTTTCCAAGTTGTTTCCATATTCAAACGAGTCACGAATCAAGCTATATGTTATTTCGAAGTTCGAATGAGTGAAGAATGAAATCACAAGTTGTTACGAATTGTTTTCATGTCCAATGAGCCAAGAACGATCCTACAAGAGTTTAGAAGTTGTTTCCATGTTCAAACGAGTCAAGAGTGAAGTTACAAGTTGTTTCCAAGTTCGAACGTGTCAAGAATGAAGTCTCAAATTGTTATAGATTGTTTTCATGTTCAAATGAGCCACGAATGATCCTACAAGACTTTCGAAGTTTTTTCCATGTTCAAATGTGTCAAGAATGAAGCTACAAGTTGTTTCCAAGTTCGAACGAGTCAAGAATAAAGTCTTAAGTTGTTTGAATTGCTTGCATGTTCAATTGAGCCAAGAATGATTCTACAAGAATTTACAAGTTGTTTCCAAGTTGAAACGAGTCAAGAATGAACTACAAGTTGTTTCCAAGTTCGAACGAGTCAAGAATCAATTCTAAAATTGTTATAAATTCTTTTCATGTTCAAATGAGCCAAGAATGATCCTACAAGAATTTACAAGTTATTTCCAAGTTCAAATGAGTCATGAATGAAGCTACAAGTTGTTTCCAAGTTTGAACGAGTGAAGAATGATGTCATAAGTTGTTACGAATTGTTTTCATTTTCAAATGAGCAGAGAGTGATCCTACAAGAGTTTACAAGTTGTTTCCATATTCAAATGAGTCAAGAATGAGGCTACAAGTTGCTTCCAATTTTAACGAGTCAAAAATGTAGTCTCAAATTGTTATGGATCGTTTTGATGTTTAAATGAGCCAAAAATGATCTTACAAGAGTTTCCAAAATGGTTTTTTTACTAAATGAGAGAATTTTATAAACCAAAAAAAGAAACACAAGAAATTCGGGGGCATACCCCCTAGAGAAGGACAAGCCCCAACTCAAGCTCAATCAAAGCAAACTATTCAATAACCACATAACAAAAGCGGAAACAAGCTTAACTAAAAAACAGCAACTAAACAAACAAGCTCAGCTAATACATGATCTAATAAAATTGAGTAATCAACGTGGGGTCAGCCAACAATTTTTTCTGAAAATATGGACAAGTGTATAGCTTTTCTCGAGTAGTCCTTTTTATCTTCAAAGTAATGGTAGTAGAATTATGAACCTGCCCAGGATTATGTAACCTGAAGTTTCTTTCTTGCCAAATGAAATAAACACTAACACCAACATATAATCTAGCCACCAGCTTCTCAAAATTAGTTGAATGCACACTCAAGAAATTACCCTGTAAGAAATCTTCCCAGATTGTGGATAGAGGAAGGGAACAAGCTTGCAAAACAGCATTGGAAAAAGGACAGGTCGCAAATATATGGTCAACAGACTCATTAGCTCTGTTGCAAAGTAAGCAGGTTGGGGATACAGTGATTCCAAACTGAAGCAGCCTGTCTTTAGTAGGAAGGCGATTACGAATAGCGAGCCAAAAAATGAAGGAGCACTTGTTAATGCTGTATTTGTGCCATACTGCTGAGGACCAAGGAGGGGTAGGCATCTTGAATCGAATAGAATTCCAAATTGTCGACACATTAACAAGACGGGCTCGCATACCATCCCATGTAATAAAATCTTGATCATGGAGCTGAATACCACAGATTCTATGACGTAGATCAATTACATCAACATGATTTGAGGTAGGGAGGGCCCAAATACCATTAGACAAATAATAATGCACAGCCACCATACTAGAGGATCCTGCCAAAGAAATGATATCACTGGGAAACTGATGGACTAACGGGCGATTATGAAGCCATGGGTCTTGCCAGAAATTAAAATTCGAAGAATGGCCCAGCTGGTATCGAATGTAAGGAAGAGCATGGGGACGAGCATTGAGCACTTTCCTCACACACCATGAGCAACTATGAGGTATTTTTAGCGTCCAGAAAGATTTATTTTTGAAGAGAGAGCTATGAAGCCATAAAATCCAAAGCGAGGTAGGATTGGGCTGAATAATTCTCCAAAGCTGAAATAACACTGAAGCATTGTTCCATTCAAATAAATTACGAATCCCCAACCCTCCTTCTAATTTTGGTAAGCAGCAATCTTGCCATCGAACCTTGTAGCTAACTCTATCATTAGAGACGCCTCCCCACAAAAATTTGGCTAAAAGGCTTTGAATTTGCTTTAGAACACTCTTCGGTAGGAAGATGTAAGCAGCCCAATACCCTTGAATAGCAAATAAAATTGCTTTAATAAGTTGGAGACGGCCTGCATAACTTAGATAGATGCAGGTCCAGGACTCCACACGAGTACATAATCTGTGAACAAGAACATTACAATCCTGAGAGCTGAGCTTGCTAGTTATAAGAGGAAGACCCAGGTACTTAATAGGCAAAGACCCCACTTGGATACCAAAGTTTGTAGTAACCATGTGAATTAGATTGTCGGGAATATTGCAGTTAAAACCATGACATTTTTGATAATTTGGTCGTAATCCAGAATAAGCTGAGAATTGGTTGAGACCATTGAACATGTGAGTGATAGATGTTGCATCTCCATTACAAAACATAAAAAGATCATCAGCAAAAATTAGATGCGTAAGCAGAGTTTCCTTCGTTCTCCAATGATATTGAAAATCAGATGCAGACGCAGCTCTTGATAAGCAAGAAGTTAAGGCTTCCATGGCAAGAACAAAAAGGTAAGGAGACAGAGGGTCCCCTTGTCTAAGTCCAGATTTACAACTGAAATAACCCTCAAGAGATCCGTTTAGTTTGACAGACATCATGCCAGTGGTAATACAACTCTTAATCCAGCTTACAAATCTTGAAGGGAAGCCCATTTTCGCAAGGATTCTAAAAAGAAAGCTCCAATTGAGAGAATCAAATGCTTTGTGAATGTCAATTTTAAAAGAACATCTGGCAGGGCCTTTAGAAAGGTGATAATCCCTACAAATAGCTTGAGCCAACATGATGTTATCCCCAATAGAACGATGCTTGACAAATGCCGATTGGTTGGAAGAAATAAGCAGGGGCATAAGAGGCTGCATACGACGAGCAAGTAACTTAGAAATACACTTGTAGATGACATTGCAACAAGAGATGGGCCGAAAATGAGCCATAGTGGTAGGGCAGCTTTGTTTAGGAACGAGGGCAATCGCTGTAGAATTGATTATTCTTGGCATATGAAGAGTGTTGAAAAAATAATGGATGCCATCAGTAACCTCTTTCTGCACTATACTCCAGGCAGCAATAAAAAATTCAGGCGTAAATCCATCAGGACCAGGACTGCGATTCTTAGCCATGCCACAAAAGGTTCGAAAAATGTCTTCATTAGTAAAAGGAACTGTTAAACTAGCAGCTTGATCTTCAGTGATAGAAGTGAAGTTCAAATCATCTGGTAAAGCTTCGACATGAGTTGTGGTACCCATAATTGATTTAAAATAATGCACAGCCACCTTAGCTATGTCTGTATGAGACGTGAGAATGGTACCATTGCCATCATCTAGAGTCAAAATCTTATTTGTGTTCCATCTGCCCTTACAAGCTTGAAAGAAATATTTATTATTACCATCGCCATGTTGAAGCCATTTTACTCTCGATTTTTGATGGAGAAAGAGTTCTTCTTTAGTAAGAGCTTCTTCATAGATCAAAATGAGGGATGCCTCTTCAAGTAACTGAGCTGTTGTGGGATTATCTGACATAAGAGATTGAAAGTTGTGCAGAGTATTCCTGGTAGAAGTAACCATATCATGAAGATTTCCATTACTGCGATTAAGGTTGACTAGAGCAGATTTAACTCGTTTCAGCTTGTGAGAAAGAATAAACCAGGGATCTCCTGAAATATTAACAGACCAAGCTTCAAGAACCACCTGAGAAAACCTAGGATGCTGTAGAAGATGATGGAAACACTGAAAAGGCTTTTTAATTTTTTGAGAGGGCCAACCCATAGTCAAAGCAGCTGGGCTATGATCTGAAATACCTCTGGGCATAAAATGAGCAGTGGAGAGGGAGAAATTAGATAACCAGCAACCATTCACCAGGATACGATCCAATTTACGGAACTTAGGATTGTTGATATTTTTATCCCACCAAGTGAAGAAATTACCAAAACTACGGAGATCAGTGAGGCCTAAAGTAGCTACAAATTCTTTAAATTCAGAAATGTTTTCAGACCAATGAGGATTACCACCTTTAGCTTCAGACAAACTGAGGTAACAGTTAAAATCACCACACAGACACCAAGGAGAGTTCCCAGAATCAATTAAAGTACCAACGGTTTCAAGATCCCTCCACAAAGGTCTTCGATCAACACAGGTGTTGAAACCATAAACAAAAGAGACAACAAACTGTTCACCAATATCAATTCTAGTAGCAAAACAGGAAATTTGCTGCGCTGTAGAGGAAAACACATTAATTTTCCACACAGAGGGGTCCCAACCAAGCCAAATACGACCATTATAGTGAGAAGCATAATTAAAAGCCCAAGTAAACTGAGAAGCAATTTTTCTAGACATAAAATGGGAGTCCTTCTCTAAAACATGAGTTTCAAGCAAGGCAATAAAAGAGAGTTTATTATTCGACAAAAAATCCTTCACAAAAGATACTTTATTATGTAAACCTCTAATATTGAAGGAACAGAAATCAATCATACAATTAATTGGAGGGAGGTGGGGAAGCCCCCGAAGAGTTGAGACCTTTTTTCCGCTTCTTTTTACTTAACTTCACCATAGTATTTCCTGTTTGAGCTAACTTAGCATCCACCTCATCCACATTCGCCAGATTCTTGAACGTATTCAGAGGTGTAGGAGAATAATCAGCTGAAGTAGGAGAACCAGGAGAAGACTTTTTCTTTGAACCTTGCACTATTTTCCAACCATCATTATCATCAGTTAGATTACCAACAGGTTGAGGAGTAGGGGGATTTTCAGTCGCAATGGGACCAAAGGATGTGACAACAGGGTTCCCAGGAGTGACGAGAGGAGATGAATCAGTAGAACCTTGCACATTGTTATCAGCCTTCATAGTCTGTGGTGCAGACTTCTTAACCCAAATGCGCTTTGTAACAGGGCAAGATGACACAAGATGGCCAAGAGATTTGCACCCCGAGCAAACTAGGGGTTTCGTCTGATAAGAAACATTAACTTCAACGACAAATTTTTCCTTTGTGACTGGGTGAATATCCATAACCTTGATTTTTCCCGGAAGAGGATCACCAACTGAGTATTGAACACACATACGAGCAAAAGGCAATATATTCAGTTTTGAAGTGAGATGATCAGCACAAAGTGGCTTTCCAATGACACTAGCTAATCGACCAAGCCCCTCACAAGTCCAGTAGCTATCAGGAATATTTGATAAATTAATCCAGAGAGGGAGTTGACTTACTTTAGAACTACCTGGATCATTCCCCCAGTCCGAAATAAGAAGAGGCCTTCTTTCGAAATACCAAGTGCCTTTAGCCAGAATCACATTCTTTTCAGCTACTGATTTAAACTTGAAGAAAAAAGTAGAGCTGTTTTTCTGAAACACATCTGTTAACCCTCTAGATCCCCATACCTTTTGAGCAATGTTTAGAACAGATTGAAATGAAAGCGTTCCTTTTGTAAAATGACCAACAAGACAACATTTGTATTTTTCAAAACCCTTTTCTAAGATTTCTATCGGTGGTTCTACAATGTCTACTCCATCAGGTAGAGGAAAATAAGTAAAAACCACATCATCAACAGGAGAAGGATTAGATTTTACCACATTAGCCCAAGATTTGGTTTCAGGTTGAGGCTTTGTCTCCACTACAGGTTCCTGTGAAGATTTCAGATTTGGATTGGGCAATTCCTCAAACACTTTGGCTTCAGAAACATTATTTTGACCTTTAAAGGAGGGAAGACCAAACTCATCTCTAGAAGAAGGGTTAGAAGCAAATCCATCCTTGATATTCCAAGCATCGACATCATTAAGACTGAAACCATTACGAAGCAAGAAGTTGTTTAAATCATTGATTCTTTTCCGTGTTGTAACTAACTCTTCCCTCTCAAGTTTATTGACCTTGTAGGCTGCCTTCACTGCATGATTTAAACCATTCTTTGTTATTTCTCTAGCTTCATCTGGGGTCACTGTTCTGTCACTTGAATTTGAGGTAACAGAAATAACATCCTCAACTTTTTCCACTGGAATACCCCCAGAGGCACTATGAACAACATTAGAAGCCTGCTTGAACATCCAAGATGAGGCTTCATCACCCATCTGCAGCTCCGGAAGACCCTCATGGTCAACAGGTACTCCATAAGAGTTACAATTAGAAATCTGACTAACCATGATCAACCGAACAAAGACAAACCAAAAACAAGCTAAGAAGAGGAAAAAAGAGATGGAGTAGAGAGGGTGAAGAGAGAAGCGAAAGAGGATTTGCGATGGTTAATATTTTTGATGAAGAAAGATGCAAGAAAGAGAGAAGGCGGCCACGAAAAGAGATTAGGGTTGCAAAACTAACCTAGAGAGAAGGGAGAGAAAAAAGTTAGAGAGAGAAACATTTTTTGGTGTTTAGTTTTTTCCATGTTCAAATGTGTCAAGAATGAAGCTACAAGTTGTTTCCAAGTTCGAACGAGTCAAGAATAAAGTCTTAAGTTGTTTGAATTGCTTGCATGTTCAATTGAGCCAAGAATGATTCTACAAGAATTTACAAGTTGTTTCCAAGTTGAAACGAGTCAAGAATGAACTACAAGTTGTTTCCAAGTTCGAACGAGTCAAGAATCAATTCTAAAATTGTTATAAATTCTTTTCATGTTCAAATGAGCCAAGAATGATCCTACAAGAATTTACAAGTTATTTCCAAGTTCAAATGAGTCATGAATGAAGCTACAAGTTGTTTCCAAGTTTGAACGAGTGAAGAATGATGTCATAAGTTGTTACGAATTGTTTTCATTTTCGAATGAGCAGAGAGTGATCCTACAAGAGTTTACAAGTTGTTTTCATGTTCAAATGAGTCAAGAATGAGGCTACAAGAATGAGTTTACAAGTTGTTTTAACGAGTCAAAAATGTAGTCTCAAATTGTTATGGATCGTTTTGATGTTTAAATGAGCCAAAAATGATCTTACAAGAGTTTCCAAAATGGTTCCATGTTTAAACGAGTTACGAATGAAGTTACAAGTTATTTCCAAGTTCAAACGCGTCAAGAATGAAGTCTCAAATTGTTATAGATTGTTTTCATGTTCAAATGAGCCAAGAATAATCCTACAAGACTTTCCAAGTAGTTTTCATGTTCAAATGAGTCAAGAATAAAGCTAAAAGTTGTTTCCAAGTTCGAACTAGTCAAGAATAAAGTGTTAAGTTGTATGAATTGTTTGCATGTTCAAATGAGCCAAGAATAATCCTACAAGACTTTACAAGTTTTTCCAAGTTCAAACTAGTCAAGAATGAAGTTACAAGTTTTTTCCAAGTTTGAATGAGTCAAGAATAAAGTCTTAAGTTGTATGAATTGTTTTCATGTTAAAATGAGCCAAGAATGATCCTACAAGACTTTACAAGTTGTTTCCATGTTCAAACGAGTCAAGAATGAACTACAAGTTGTTTCCAAGTTCGAACGAGTCAAGAATCAATTCTAAAATTGTTATAAATTCTTTTCATGTTCAAATGAGCCAAGAATGATCCTACAAGACTTTACAAGTTATTTCCAAGTTCAAATGAGTCAAGAATGAAACTACAAGTTGTTTCCAAGTTTGAACGAGTGAAGAATGATGTCATCAGTTGTTACGAATTGTTTTCATTTTCAAATGAGCAGAGAGTGATCCTACAAGAGTTTACAAGTTGTTTCCATATTCAAACGTGTCACGAATCAAGCTACATGTTGTTTCAAAGTTCGAATGAGTGAAGAATGAAATCACAAGTTGTTACGAATTGTTTTCATGTCCAATGAGCCAAGAACGATCCTACAAGAGTTTAGAAATTGTTTCCATGTTCAAACGAGTCAAGAGTGAAGTTACAAGTTGTTTCCAAGTTCGAACGTGTCAAGAATGAAGTCTCAAATTGTTATAGATTGTTTTCATGTTCAAATGAGCCAAGAATGATCCTACAAGACTTTCCAAGTAGTTTTCATGTTCAAATGAGTCAAGAATAAAGCTAAAAGTTGTTTCCAAGTTCGAACTAGTCAAGAATAAAGTGTTAAGTTGTATGAATTGTTTGCATGTTCAAATGAGCCAAGAATAATCCTACAAGACTTTACAAGTTTTTCCAAGTTCAAACTAGTCAAGAATGAAGCTACAAGTTGTTTCCAAGTTCGAACGAGTCAAGAATAAAGTCTTAAGTTGTTTGAATTGTTTGCATGTTCAATTGAGCCAAGAATGATTCTACAAGAATTTACAAGTTGTTTCCAAGTTGAAACGAGTCAAGAATGAAGCTACAAGTTGCTTCCAAGTTTGAATGAGTCAAGAATGAAGTTTCAAATTGTTATGGATTGTTTTCATGTTCAAATGAGGCAAGAATGATTTTACAAGAGTTTCCAAGTTGTTTCCATATTCAAACGTGTCACGAATCAAGCTACATGTTGTTTCAAAGTTCGAATGAGTGAAGAATGAAATCACAAGTTGTTACGAATTGTTTTCATGTCCAATGAGCCAAGAACGATCCTACAAGAGTTTAGAAGTTGTTTCCATGTTCAAACGAGTCAAGAGTGAAGTTACAAGTTGTTTCCAAGTTCGAACGTGTCAAGAATGAAGTCTCAAATTGTTATAGATTGTTTTCATGTTCAAATGAGCGACGAATGATCTTACAAGACTTTCGAAGTTTTTTCAATGTTCAAATGTGTCAAGAATGAAGCTACAAGTTGTTTCCAAGTTCGAACGAGTCAAGAATAAAGTCTTAAGTTGTTTGAATTGTTTGCATGTTCAATTGAGCCAAGAATGATTCTACAAGAATTTACAAGTTGTTTCCAAGTTGAAACGAGTCAAGAATGAAGCTACAAGTTGTTTCCAAGTTCGAACGAGTCAAGAATCAATTCTAAAATTGTTATAAATTCTTTTCATGTTCAAATGAGCCAAGAATGATCCTACAAGACTTTACAAGTTATTTCCAAGTTTAAATGAGTCAAGAATGAAACTACAAGTTGTTTCCAAGTTTGAACGAGTGAAGAATGATGTCATCAGTTGTTACGAGTTGTTTTCATTTTCAAATGAGCAGAGAGTGATCCTACAAGAGTTTACAAGTTGTTTCCATATTCAAAAGTGTCACGAATCAAGCTACATGTTGTTTCAAAGTTCGAATGAGTGAAGAATGAAATCACAAGTTGTTACGAATTGTTTTCATGTCCAATGAGCCAAGAACGATCCTACAAGAGTTTAGAAATTGTTTCCATGTTCAAACGAGTCAAGAGTGAAGTTACAAGTTGTTTCCAAGTTCGAACGTGTCAAGAATGAAGTCTCAAATTGTTATAGATTGTTTTCATGTTCAAATGAGCCAAGAATGATCCTACAAGACTTTCCAAGTAGTTTTCATGTTCAAATGAGTCAAGAATAAAGCTAAAAGTTGTTTCCAAGTTCGAACTAGTCAAGAATAAAGTGTTAAGTTGTATGAATTGTTTGCATGTTCAAATGAGCCAAGAATAATCCTACAAGACTTTACAAGTTTTTCCAAGTTCAAACTAGTCAAGAATGAAGCTACAAGTTTTTTCCATGTTTGAATGAGTCAAGAATAAAGTCTTAAGTTGTATGAATTGATTTCATGTTCAAATGAGCCCAGAATGATCCTACAAGACTTTACAAGTTGTTTCCATGTTTAAATGAGTCAAGAATGAAGCTACAAGTTGCTTCCAAGTTTGAATGAGTCAAGAATGAAGTTTCAAATTGTTATGGATTGTTTTCATGTTCAAATGAGGCAAGAATGATTTTACAAGAGTTTCCAAGTTGTTTCCATATTCAAACGTGTCACGAATCAAGCTACATGTTGTTTCAAAGTTCGAATGAGTGAAGAATGAAATCACAAGTTGTTACGAATTGTTTTCATGTCCAATGAGCCAAGAACGATCCTACAAGAGTTTAGAAGTTGTTTCCATGTTCAAACGAGTCAAGAGTGAAGTTACAAGTTGTTTCCAAGTTCGAACGTGTCAAGAATGAAGTCTCAAATTGTTATAGATTGTTTTCATGTTCAAATGAGCGACGAATGATCCTACAAGACTTTCGAAGTTTTTTCCATGTTCAAATGTGTCAAGAATGAAGCTACAAGTTGTTTCCAAGTTCGAACGAGTCAAGAATAAAGTCTTAAGTTGTTTGAATTGTTTGCATGTTCAATTGAGCCAAGAATGATTCTACAAGAATTTACAAGTTGTTTCCAAGTTGAAACGAGTCAAGAATGAAGCTACAAGTTGTTTCCAAGTTCGAACGAGTCAAGAATCAATTCTAAAATTGTTATAAATTCTTTTCATGTTCAAATGAGCCAAGAATGATCCTACAAGACTTTACAAGTTATTTCCAAGTTCAAATGAGTCAAGAATGAAACTACAAGTTGTTTCCAAGTTTGAACGAGTGAAGAATGATGTCATCAGTTGTTACGAGTTGTTTTCATTTTCAAATGAGCAGAGAGTGATCCTACAAGAGTTTACAAGTTGTTTCCATATTCAAACGTGTCACGAATCAAGCTACATGTTGTTTCAAAGTTCGAATGAGTGAAGAATGAAATCACAAGTTGTTACGAATTGTTTTCATGTCCAATGAGCCAAGAACGATCCTACAAGAGTTTAGAAATTGTTTCCATGTTCAAACGAGTCAAGAGTGAAGTTACAAGTTGTTTCCAAGTTCGAACGTGTCAAGAATGAAGTCTCAAATTGTTATAGATTGTTTTCATGTTCAAATGAGCCAAGAATGATCCTACAAGACTTTCCAAGTAGTTTTCATGTTCAAATGAGTCAAGAATAAAGCTAAAAGTTGTTTCCAAGTTCGAACTAGTCAAGAATAAAGTGTTAAGTTGTATGAATTGTTTGCATGTTCAAATGAGCCAAGAATAATCCTACAAGACTTTACAAGTTTTTCCAAGTTCAAACTAGTCAAGAATGAAGCTACAAGTTTTTTCCATGTTTGAATGAGTCAAGAATAAAGTCTTAAGTTGTATGAATTGATTTCATGTTCAAATGAGCCCAGAATGATCCTACAAGACTTTACAAGTTGTTTCCATGTTTAAATGAGTCAAGAATGAAGCTACAAGTTGCTTCCAAGTTTGAATGAGTCAAGAATGAAGTTTCAAATTGTTATGGATTGTTTTCATGTTCAAATGAGGCAAGAATGATTTTACAAGAGTTTCCAAGTTGTTTCCATATTCAAACGTGTCACGAATCAAGCTACATGTTGTTTCAAAGTTCGAATGAGTGAAGAATGAAATCATAAGTTGTTACGAATTGTTTTCATGTCCAATGAGCCAAGAACGATCCTACAAGAGTTTAGAAGTTGTTTCCATGTTCAAACGAGTCAAGAGTGAAGTTACAAGTTGTTTCCAAGTTCGAACGTGTCAAGAATGAAGTCTCAAATTGTTATAGATTGTTTTCATGTTCAAATGAGCGACGAATGATCCTACAAGACTTTCGAAGTTTTTTCCATGTTCAAATGTGTCAAGAATGAAGCTACAAGTTGTTTCCAAGTTCGAACGAGTCAAGAATAAAGTCTTAAGTTGTTTGAATTGTTTGCATGTTCAATTGAGCCAAGAATGATTCTACAAGAATTTACAAGTTGTTTCCAAGTTGAAACGAGTCAAGAATGAAGCTACAAGTTGTTTCCAAGTTCGAACGAGTCAAGAATCAATTCTAAAATTGTTATAAATTCTTTTCATGTTCAAATGAGCCAAGAATGATCCTACAAGACTTTACAAGTTATTTTCAAGTTCAAATGAGTCAAGAATGAAACTACAAGTTGTTTCCAAGTTTGAACGAGTGAAGAATGATGTCATCAGTTGTTACGAATTGTTTTCATTTTCAAATGAGCAGAGAGTGATCCTACAAGAGTTTACAAGTTGTTTCCATGTTCAAATGAGTCAAGAATGAGGCTACAAGTTGCTTCCAATTTTAACGAGTCAAAAATGTAGTCTCAAATTGTTATGGATCGTTTTGATGTTTGAATGAGCAAAAAATGATCTTACAAGAGTTTCCAAAATGGTTCCATGTTTAAACGAGTTACGAATGAAGTTACAAGTTATTTCCAAGTTCAAACGCGTCAAGAATGAAGTCTCAAACTGTTATAGATTGTTTTCATGTTCAAATGAGCCAAGAATGATCCTACAAGACTTTCCAAGTAGTTTTCATGTTCAAATGAGTCAAGAATAAAGCTAAAAGTTGTTTCCAAGTTCGAACTAGTCAAGAATAAAGTGTTAAGTTGTATGAATTGTTTGCATGTTCAAATGAGCCAAGAATAATCCTACAAGACTTTACAAGTTTTTCCAAGTTCAAACTAGTCAAGAATGAAGTTACAAGTTGTTTCCAAGTTTGAATGAGTCAAGAATAAAGTCTTAAGTTGTATGAATTGTTTTCATGTTAAAATGAGCCAAGAATGATCCTACAAGACTTTACAAGTTGTTTCCATGTTTAAATGAGTCAAGAATGAAGCTACAAGTTGCTTCCAAGTTTGAATGAGTCAAGAATGAAGTTTCAAATTGTTATGGATTGTTTTCATGTTCAAATGAGGCAAGAATGATTTTACAAGAGTTTCCAAGTTGTTTCCATATTCAAACGTGTCACGAATCAAGCTACATGTTGTTTCGAAGTTCGAATGAGTGAAGAATGAAATCACAAGTTGTTACGAATTGTTTTCATGTCCAATGAGCCAAGAACGATCCTACAAGAGTTTAGAAGTTGTTTCCATGTTCAAACGAGTCAAGAGTGAAGTTACAAGTTGTTTCCAAGTTCGAACGTGTCAAGAATGAAGTCTCAAATTGTTATAGATTGTTTTCATGTTCAAATGAGCGACGAATGATCCTACAAGACTTTCGAAGTTTTTTCCATGTTCAAATGTGTCAAGAATGAAGCTACAAGTTGTTTCCAAGTTCGAACGAGTCAAGAATAAAGTCTTAAGTTGTTTGAATTGTTTGCATGTTCAATTGAGCCAAGAATGATTCTACAAGAATTTACAAGTTGTTTCCAAGTTGAAACGAGTCAAGAATGAAGCTACAAGTTGTTTCCAAGTTCGAACGAGTCAAGAATCAATTCTAAAATTGTTATAAATTCTTTTCATGTTCAAATGAGCCAAGAATGATCCTACAAGACTTTACAAGTTATTTCCAAGTTCAAATGAGTCAAGAATGAAACTACAAGTTGTTTCCAAGTTTGAACGAGTGAAGAATGATGTCATCAGTTGTTACGAATTGTTTTCATTTTCAAATGAGCAGAGAGTGATCCTACAAGAGTTTACAAGTTGTTTCCATTTCAAATGAGTCAAGAATGAGGCTACAAGTTGCTTCCAATTTTAACGAGTCAAAAATGTAGTCTCAAATTGTTATGGATCGTTTTGATGTTTAAATGAGCCAAAAATGATCTTACAAGAGTTTCCCAAATGGTTCCATGTTTAAACGAGTTACGAATGAAGTTACAAGTTATTTCCAAGTTCAAACGCGTCAAGAATGAAGTCTCAAATTGTTATAGATTGTTTTCATGTTCAAATGAGCCAAGAATGATCCTACAAGACTTTCCAAGTAGTTTTCATGTTCAAATGAGTCAAGAATAAAGCTAAAAGTTGTTTCCAAGTTCGAACTAGTCAAGAATAAAGTGTTAAGTTGTATGAATTGTTTGCATGTTCAAATGAGCCAAGAATAATCCTACAAGACTTTACAAGTTTTTCCAAGTTCAAACTAGTCAAGAATGAAGTTACAAGTTGTTTCCAAGTTTGAATGAGTCAAGAATAAAGTCTTAAGTTGTATGAATTGTTTTCATGTTAAAATGAGCCAAGAATGATCCTACAAGACTTTACAAGTTGTTTCCATGTTTAAATGAGTCAAGAATGAAGCTACAAGTTGCTTCCAAGTTTGAATGAGTCAAGAATGAAGTTTCAAATTGTTATGGATTGTTTTCATGTTCAAATGAGGCAAGAATGATTTTACAAGAGTTTCCAAGTTGTTTCCATATTCAAACGTGTCACGAATCAAGCTACATGTTGTTTCGAAGTTCGAATGAGTGAAGAATGAAATCACAAGTTGTTACGAATTGTTTTCATGTCCAATGAGCCAAGAACGATCCTACAAGAGTTTAGAAGTTGTTTCCATGTTCAAACGAGTCAAGAGTGAAGTTACAAGTTGTTTCCAAGTTCGAACGTGTCAAGAATGAAGTCTCAAATTGTTATAGATTGTTTTCATGTTCAAATGAGCGACGAATGATCCTACAAGACTTTCGAAGTTTTTTCCATGTTCAAATGTGTCAAGAATGAAGCTACAAGTTGTTTCCAAGTTCGAACGAGTCAAGAATAAAGTCTTAAGTTGTTTGAATTGTTTGCATGTTCAATTGAGCCAAGAATGATTCTACAAGAATTTACAAGTTGTTTCCAAGTTGAAACGAGTCAAGAATGAAGCTACAAGTTGTTTCCAAGTTCGAACGAGTCAAGAATCAATTCTAAAATTGTTATAAATTCTTTTCATGTTCAAATGAGCCAAGAATGATCCTACAAGACTTTATAAGTTATTTCCAAGTTCAAATGAGTCAAGAATGAAACTACAAGTTGTTTCCAAGTTTGAACGAGTGAAGAATGATGTCATCAGTTGTTACGAATTGTTTTCATTTTCAAATGAGCAGAGAGTGATCCTACAAGAGTTTACAAGTTGTTTCCATGTTCAAATGAGTCAAGAATGAGGCTACAAGTTGCTTCCAATTTTAACGAGTCGAAAATGTAGTCTCAAATTGTTATGGATCGTTTTGATGTTTAAATGAGCCAAAAATGATCTTACAAGAGTTTCCAAAATGGTTCCATGTTTAAACGAGTTACGAATGAAGTTACAAGTTATTTCCAAGTTCAAACGCGTCAAGAATGAAGTCTCAAATTGTTATAGATTGTTTTCATGTTCAAATGAGCCAAGAATGATCCTACAAGACTTTCCAAGTAGTTTTCATGTTCAAATGAGTCAAGAATAAAGCTAAAAGTTGTTTCCAAGTTCGAACTAGTCAAGAATAAAGTGTTAAGTTGTATGAATTGTTTGCATGTTCAAATGAGCCAAGAATAATCCTACAAGACTTTACAAGTTTTTCCAAGTTCAAACTAGTCAAGAATGAAGTTACAAGTTGTTTCCAAGTTTGAATGAGTCAAGAATAAAGTCTTAAGTTGTATGAATTGTTTTCATGTTAAAATGAGCCAAGAATGATCCTACAAGACTTTACAAGTTGTTTCCATGTTTAAATGAGTCAAGAATGAAGCTACAAGTTGCTTCCAAGTTTGAATGAGTCAAGAATGAAGTTTCAAATTGTTATGGATTGTTTTCATGTTCAAATGAGGCAAGAATGATTTTACAAGAGTTTCCAAGTTGTTTCCATATTCAAACGTGTCACGAATCAAGCTACATGTTGTTTCGAAGTTCGAATGAGTGAAGAATGAAATCACAAGTTGTTACGAATTGTTTTCATGTCCAATGAGCCAAGAACGATCCTACAAGAGTTTAGAAGTTGTTTCCATGTTCAAACGAGTCAAGAGTGAAGTTACAAGTTGTTTCCAAGTTCGAACGTGTCAAGAATGAAGTCTCAAATTGTTATAGATTGTTTTCATGTTCAAATGAGCCACGAATGATCCTACAAGACTTTCGAAGTTTTTTCCATGTTCAAATGTGTCAAGAATGAAGCTACAAGTTGTTTCCAAGTTCGAACGAGTCAAGAATAAAGTCTTAAGTTGTTTGAATTGTTTGCATGTTCAATTGAGCCAAGAATGATTCTACAAGAATTTACAAGTTGTTTCCAAGTTGAAACGAGTCAAGAATGAAGCTACAAGTTGTTTCCAAGTTGTATGAATTGTTTGCATGTTCAAATGAGCCAAGAATAATCCTACAAGACTTTACAAGTTTTTCCAAGTTCAAACTAGTCAAGAATGAAGCTACAAGTTTTTTCCAAGTTTGAATGAGTCAAGAATAAAGTTTTAAGTTGTATGAATTGATTTCATGTTCAAATGAGCCCAGAATGATCCTACAAGACTTTACAAGTTGTTTCCATGTTTAAATGAGTCAAGAATGAAGCTACAAGTTGCTTCCAAGTTTGAATGAGTCAAGAATGAAGTTTCAAATTGATATGGATTGTTTTCATGTTCAAATGAGGCAAGAATGATTTACAAGAGTTTCCAAGTTGTTTCCATATTCAAACGAGTCACGAATCAAGCTACATGTTGTTTCGAAGTTCGAATGAGTGAAGAATGAAATCACAAGTTGTTACGAATTGTTTTCATGTCCAATGAGCCAAGAACGATCCTACAAGAGTTTAGAAGTTGTTTCCATGTTCAAACGAGTCAAGAGTGAAGTTACAAGTTGTTTCCAAGTTCGAACGTGTCAAGAATGAAGTCTCAAATTGTTATAGATTGTTTTCATGTTCAAATGAGCGACGAATGATCCTACAAGACTTTCGAAGTTTTTTCCATGTTCAAATGTGTCAAGAATGAAGCTACAAGTTGTTTCCAAGTTCGAACGAGTCAAGAATAAAGTCTTAAGTTGTTTGAATTGTTTGCATGTTCAATTGAGCCAAGAATGATTCTACAAGAATTTACAAGTTGTTTCCAAGTTGAAACGAGTCAAGAATGAAGCTACAAGTTGTTTCCAAGTTCGAACGAGTCAAGAATCAATTCTAAAATTGTTATAAATTCTTTTCATGTTCAAATGAGCCAAGAATGATCCTACAAGACTTTATAAGTTATTTCCAAGTTCAAATGAGTCAAGAATGAAACTACAAGTTGTTTCCAAGTTTGAACGAGTGAAGAATGATGTCATCAGTTGTTACGAATTGTTTTCATTTTCAAATGAGCAGAGAGTGATCCTACAAGAGTTTACAAGTTGTTTCCATGTTCAAATGAGTCAAGAATGAGGCTACAAGTTGCTTCCAATTTTAACGAGTCAAAAATGTAGTCTCAAATTGTTATGGATCGTTTTGATGTTTAAATGAGCCAAAAATGATCTTACAAGAGTTTCCAAAATGGTTCCATGTTTAAACGAGTTACGAATGAAGTTACAAGTTATTTCCAAGTTCAAACGCGTCAAGAATGAAGTCTCAAATTGTTATAGATTGTTTTCATGTTCAAATGAGCCAAGAATGATCCTACAAGACTTTCCAAGTAGTTTTCATGTTCAAATGAGTCAAGAATAAAGCTAAAAGTTGTTTCCAAGTTCGAACTAGTCAAGAATAAAGTGTTAAGTTGTATGAATTGTTTGCATGTTCAAATGAGCCAAGAATAATCCTACAAGACTTTACAAGTTTTTCCAAGTTCAAACTAGTCAAGAATGAAGCTACAAGTTTTTTCCAAGTTTGAATGAGTCAAGAATAAAGTCTTAAGTTGTATGAATTGATTTCATGTTCAAATGAGCCCAGAATGATCCTACAAGACTTTACAAGTTGTTTCCATGTTTAAATGAGTCAAGAATGAAGCTACAAGTTGCTTCCAAGTTTGAATGAGTCAAGAATGAAGTTTCAAATTGTTATGGATTGTTTTCATGTTCAAATGAGGCAAGAATGATTTTACAAGAGTTTCCAAGTTGTTTCCATATTCAAACGTGTCACGAATCAAGCTACATGTTGTTTCAAAGTTCGAATGAGTGAAGAATGAAATCACAAGTTGTTACGAATTGTTTTCATGTCCAATGAGCCAAGAACGATCCTACAAGAGTTTAGAAGTTGTTTCCATGTTCAAACGAGTCAAGAGTGAAGTTACAAGTTGTTTCCAAGTTCGAACGTGTCAAGAATGAAGTCTCAAATTGTTATAGATTGTTTTCATGTTCAAATGAGCCACGAATGATCCTACAAGACTTTCGAAGTTTTTTCCATGTTCAAATGTGTCAAGAATGAAGCTACAAGTTGTTTCCAAGTTCGAACGAGTCAAGAATAAAGTCTTAAGTTGTTTGAATTGTTTGCATGTTCAATTGAGCCAAGAATGATTCTACAAGAATTTACAAGTTGTTTCCAAGTTGAAACGAGTCAAGAATGAAGCTACAAGTTGTTTCCAAGTTGTATGAATTGTTTGCATGTTCAAATGAGCCAAGAATAATCCTACAAGACTTTACAAGTTTTTCCAAGTTCAAACTAGTCAAGAATGAAGTTACAAGTTGTTTCCAAGTTTGAATGAGTCAAGAATAAAGTCTTAAGTTGTATGAATTGTTTTCATGTTAAAATGAGCCAAGAATGATCCTACAAGACTTTACAAGTTGTTTCCATGTTTAAATGAGTCAAGAATGAAGCTACAAGTTGCTTCCAAGTTTGAATGAGTCAAGAATGAAGTTTCAAATTGTTATTGATTGTTTTCATGTTCATATGAGGCAAGAATGATTTTACAAGAGTTTCCAAGTTGTTTCCATATTCAAACGTGTCACGAATCAAGCTACATGTTGTTTCGAAGTTCGAATGAGTGAAGAATGAAATCACAAGTTGTTACGAATTGTTTTCATATCCAATGAGCCAAGAACGATCCTACAAGAGTTTAGAAGTTGTTTCCATGTTCAAACGAGTCAAGAGTGAAGTTACAAGTTGTTTCCAAGTTCGAACGTGTCAAGAATGAAGATTCAAATTGTTATAGATTGTTTTCATGTTCAAATGAGCGACGAATGATCCTACAAGACTTTCGAAGTTTTTTCCATGTTCAAATGTGTCAAGAATGAAGCTACAAGTTGTTTCCAAGTTCGAACGAGTCAAGAATAAAGTCTTAAGTTGTTTGAATTGTTTGCATGTTCAATTGAGCCAAGAATGATTCTACAAGAATTTACAAGTTGTTTCCAAGTTGAAACGAGTCAAGAATGAAGCTACAAGTTGTTTCCAAGTTCGAACGAGTCAAGAATCAATTCTAAAATTGTTATAAATTCTTTTCATGTTCAAATGAGCCAAGAATGATCCTACAAGACTTTACAAGTTATTTCCAAGTTCAAATGAGTCAAGAATGAAGCTACAAGTTGTTTCCAAGTTTGAACGAGTGAAGAATGATGTCATCAGTTGTTACGAATTGTTTTCATTTTCAAATGAGCAGAGAGTGATCCTACAAGAGTTTACAAGTTGTTTCCATGTTCAAATGAGTCAAGAATGAGGCTACAAGTTGCTTCCAATTTTAACGAGTCAAAAATGTAGTCTCAAATTGTTATGGATCGTTTTGATGTTTAAATGAGCCAAAAATGATCTTACAAGAGTTTCCAAAATGGTTCCATGTTTAAACGAGTTACGAATGAAGTTACAAGTTATTTCCAAGTTCAAACGCGTCAAGAATGAAGTCTCAAATTGTTATAGATTGTTTTCATGTTCAAATGAGCCAAGAATGATCCTACAAGACTTTCCAAGTAGTTTTCATGTTCAAATGAGTCAAGAATAAAGCTAAAAGTTGTTTCCAAGTTCGAACTAGTCAAGAATAAAGTGTTAAGTTGTATGAATTGTTTGCATGTTCAAATGAGCCAAGAATAATCCTACAAGACTTTACAAGTTTTTCCAAGTTCAAACTAGTCAAGAATGAAGTTACAAGTTGTTTCCAAGTTTGAATGAGTCAAGAATAAAGTCTTAAGTTGGATGAATTGTTTTCATGTTCAAATTTTCCAAGAATGATCCTACAAGACTTTACAAGTTGTTTCCATGTTTAAATGAGTCAAGAATGAAGCTACAAGTTGCTTCCAAGTTTGAATGAGTCAAGAATGAAGTTTCAAATTGTTATGGATTGTTTTCATGTTCAAATGAGTCAAGAATGATTTTACAAGAGTTTCCAAGTTGTTTCCATATTCAAACGTGTCACGAATCAAGCTACATGTTGTTTCGAAGTTCGAATGAGTGAAGAATGAAATCACAAGTTGTTACGAATTGTTTTCATGTCCAATGAGCCAAGAACGATCCTACAAGAGTTTAGAAGTTGTTTCCATGTTCAAACGAGTCAAGAGTGAAGTTACAAGTTGTTTCCAAGTTCGAACGTGTCAAGAATGAAGTCTCAAATTGTTATAGATTGTTTTCATGTTCAAATGAGCGACGAATGATCCTACAAGACTTTCGAAGTTTTTTCCATGTTCAAATGTGTCAAGAATGAAGCTACAAGTTGTTTCCAAGTTCGAACGAGTCAAGAATAAAGTCTTAAGTTGTTTGAATTGTTTGCATGTTCAATTGAGCCAAGAATGATTCTACAAGAATTTACAAGTTGTTTCCAAGTTGAAACGAGTCAAGAATGAAGCTACAAGTTGTTTCCAAGTTCGAACGAGTCAAGAATCAATTCTAAAATTGTTATAAATTCTTTTCATGTTCAAATGAGCCAAGAATGATCCAACAAGACTTTACAAGTTATTTCCAAGTTCAAATGAGTCAAGAATGAAACTACAAGTTGTTTCCAAGTTTGAACGAGTGAAGAATGATGTCATCAGTTGTTACGAATTGTTTTCATTTTCAAATGAGCAGAGAGTGATCCTACAAGAGTTTACAAGTTGTTTCCATGTTCAAATGAGTCAAGAATGAGGCTACAAGTTGCTTCCAATTTTAACGAGTCAAAAATGTAGTCTCAAATTGTTATGGATCGTTTTGATGTTTAAATGAGCCAAAAATGATCTTACAAGAGTTTCCAAAATGGTTCCATGTTTAAACGAGTTACGAATGAAGTTACAAGTTATTTCCAAGTTCAAACGCGTCAAGAATGAAGTCTCAAATTGTTATAGATTGTTTTCATGTTCAAATGAGCCAAGAATGATCCTACAAGACTTTCCAAGTAGTTTTCATGTTCAAATGAGTCAAGAATAAAGCTAAAAGTTGTTTCCAAGTTCGAACTAGTCAAGAATAAAGTGTTAAGTTGTATGAATTGTTTGCATGTTCAAATGAGCCAAGAATAATCCTACAAGACTTTACAAGTTTTTCCAAGTTCAAACTAGTCAAGAATGAAGCTACAAGTTTTTTCCAAGTTTGAATGAGTCAAGAATAAAGTCTTAAGTTGTATGAATTGATTTCATGTTCAAATGAGCCCAGAATGATCCTACAAGACTTTACAAGTTGTTTCCATGTTTAAATGAGTCAAGAATGAAGCTACAAGTTGCTTCCAAGTTTGAATGAGTCAAGAATGAAGTTTCAAATTGTTATGGATTGTTTTCATGTTCAAATGAGGCAAGAATGATTTTACAAGAGTTTCCAAGTTGTTTCCATATTCAAACGTGTCACGAATCAAGCTACATGTTGTTTCAAAGTTCGAATGAGTGAAGAATGAAATCACAAGTTGTTACGAATTGTTTTCATGTCCAATGAGCCAAGAACGATCCTACAAGAGTTTAGAAGTTGTTTCCATGTTCAAACGAGTCAAGAGTGAAGTTACAAGTTGTTTCCAAGTTCGAACGTGTCAAGAATGAAGTCTCAAATTGTTATAGATTGTTTTCATGTTCAAATGAGCCACGAATGATCCTACAAGACTTTCGAAGTTTTTTCCATGTTCAAATGTGTCAAGAATGAAGCTACAAGTTGTTTCCAAGTTCGAACGAGTCAAGAATAAAGTCTTAAGTTGTTTGAATTGTTTGCATGTTCAATTGAGCCAAGAATGATTCTACAAGAATTTACAAGTTGTTTCCAAGTTGAAACGAGTCAAGAATGAAGCTACAAGTTGTTTCCAAGTTGTATGAATTGTTTGCATGTTCAAATGAGCCAAGAATAATCCTACAAGACTTTACAAGTTTTTCCAAGTTCAAACTAGTCAAGAATGAAGTTACAAGTTGTTTCCAAGTTTGAATGAGTCAAGAATAAAGTCTTAAGTTGTATGAATTGTTTTCATGTTAAAATGAGCCAAGAATGATCCTACAAGACTTTACAAGTTGTTTCCATGTTTAAATGAGTCAAGAATGAAGCTACAAGTTGCTTCCAAGTTTGAATGAGTCAAGAATGAAGTTTCAAATTGTTATTGATTGTTTTCATGTTCATATGAGGCAAGAATGATTTTACAAGAGTTTCCAAGTTGTTTCCATATTCAAACGTGTCACGAATCAAGCTACATGTTGTTTCGAAGTTCGAATGAGTGAAGAATGAAATCACAAGTTGTTACGAATTGTTTTCATATCCAATGAGCCAAGAACGATCCTACAAGAGTTTAGAAGTTGTTTCCATGTTCAAACGAGTCAAGAGTGAAGTTACAAGTTGTTTCCAAGTTCGAACGTGTCAAGAATGAAGTCTCAAATTGTTATAGATTGTTTTCATGTTCAAATGAGCGACGAATGATCCTACAAGACTTTCGAAGTTTTTTCCATGTTCAAATGTGTCAAGAATGAAGCTACAAGTTGTTTCCAAGTTCGAACGAGTCAAGAATAAAGTCTTAAGTTGTTTGAATTGTTTGCATGTTCAATTGAGCCAAGAATGATTCTACAAGAATTTACAAGTTGTTTCCAAGTTGAAACGAGTCAAGAATGAAGCTACAAGTTGTTTCCAAGTTCGAACGAGTCAAGAATCAATTCTAAAATTGTTATAAATTCTTTTCATGTTCAAATGAGCCAAGAATGATCCTACAAGACTTTACAAGTTATTTCCAAGTTCAAATGAGTCAAGAATGAAGCTACAAGTTGTTTCCAAGTTTGAACGAGTGAAGAATGATGTCATCAGTTGTTACGAATTGTTTTCATTTTCAAATGAGCAGAGAGTGATCCTACAAGAGTTTACAAGTTGTTTCCATGTTCAAATGAGTCAAGAATGAGGCTACAAGTTGCTTCCAATTTTAACGAGTCAAAAATGTAGTCTCAAATTGTTATGGATCGTTTTGATGTTTAAATGAGCCAAAAATGATCTTACAAGAGTTTCCAAAATGGTTCCATGTTTAAACGAGTTACGAATGAAGTTACAAGTTATTTCCAAGTTCAAACGCGTCAAGAATGAAGTCTCAAATTGTTATAGATTGTTTTCATGTTCAAATGAGCCAAGAATGATCCTACAAGACTTTCCAAGTAGTTTTCATGTTCAAATGAGTCAAGAATAAAGCTAAAAGTTGTTTCCAAGTTCGAACTAGTCAAGAATAAAGTGTTAAGTTGTATGAATTGTTTGCATGTTCAAATGAGCCAAGAATAATCCTACAAGACTTTACAAGTTTTTCCAAGTTCAAACTAGTCAAGAATGAAGTTACAAGTTGTTTCCAAGTTTGAATGAGTCAAGAATAAAGTCTTACGTTGTATGAATTGTTTTCATGTTAAAATGAGCCAAGAATGATCCTACAAGACTTTACAAGTTGTTTCCATGTTTAAATGAGTCAAGAATGAAGCTACAAGTTGCTTCCAAGTTTGAATGAGTCAAGAATGAAGTTTCAAATTGTTATGGATTGTTTTCATGTTCAAATGAGGCAAGAATGATTTTACAAGAGTTTCCAAGTTGTTTCCATATTCAAACGTGTCACGAATCAAGCTACATGTTGTTTCGAAGTTCGAATGAGTGAAGAATGAAATCACAAGTTGTTACGAATTGTTTTCATGTCCAATGAGCCAAGAACGATCCTACAAGAGTTTAGAAGTTGTTTCCATGCTCAAACGAGTCAAGAGTGAAGTTACAAGTTGTTTCCAAGTTCGAACATGTCAAGAATGAAGTCTCAAATTGTTATAGATTGTTTTCATGTTCAAATGAGCCACGAATGATCCTACAAGACTTTCGAAGTTTTTTCCATGTTCAAATGTGTCAAGAATGAAGCTACAAGTTGTTTCCAAGTTCGAACGAGTCAAGAATAAAGTCTTAAGTTGTTTGAATTGTTTGCATGTTCAATTGAGCCAAGAATGATTCTACAAGAATTTACAAGTTGTTTCCAAGTTGAAACGAGTCAAGAATGAAGCTACAAGTTGTTTCCAAGTTCGAACGAGTCAAGAATCAATTCTAAAATTGTTATAAATTCTTTTCATGTTCAAATGAGCCAAGAATGATCCTACAAGACTTTTACAAGTTATTTCCAAGTTCAAATGAGTCAAGAATGAAGCTACAAGTTGTTTCCAAGTTTGAACGAGTCAAGAATGATGTCATCAGTTGTTACGAATTGTTTTCATTTTCAAATGAGCAGAGAGTGATCCTACAAGAGTTTACAAGTTGTTTCCATGTTCAAATGAGTCAAGAATGAGGCTACAAGTTGCTTCCAATTTTAACGAGTCAAAAATGTAGTCTCAAATTGTTATGGATCGTTTTGATGTTTAAATGAGCCAAAAATGATCTTCCAAGAGTTTCCAAAATGGTTCCATGTTTAAACGAGTTACGAATGAAGTTACAAGTTATTTCCAAGTTCAAACGCGTCAAGAATGAAGTCTCAAATTGTTATAGATTGTTTTCATCCTACAAGACTTTCCAAGTAGTTTTCATGTTCAAATGAGTCAAGAATAAAGCTAAAAGTTGTTTCCAAGTTCGAACTAGTCAAGAATAAAGTGTTAAGTTGTATGAATTGTTTGCATGTTCAAATGAGCCAAGAATAACCCTACAAGACTTTACAAGTTTTTCCAAGTTCAAACTAGTCAAGAATGAAGTTACAAGTTGTTTCCAAGTTTGAATGAGTCAAGAATAAAGTCTTAAGTTGGATGAATTGTTTTCATGTTCAAATTTTCCAAGAATGATCCTACAAGACTTTACAAGTTGTTTCCATGTTTAAATGAGTCAAGAATGAAGCTACAAGTTGCTTCCAAGTTTGAATGAGTCAAGAATGAAGTTTCAAATTGATATGGATTGTTTTCATGTTCAAATGAGGCAAGAATGATTTTACAAGAGTTTCCAAGTTGTTTCCATATTCAAACGTGTCACGAATCAAGCTACATGTTGTTTCGAAGTTCGAATGAGCGAAGAATGAAATCACAAGTTGTTACGAATTGTTTTCATGTCCAATGAGCCAAGAACGATCCTACAAGAGTTTAGAAGTTGTTTCCATGTTCAAACGAGTCAAGAGTGAAGTTACAAGTTGTTTCCAAGTTCGAACGTGTCAAGAATGAAGTCTCAAATTGTTATAGATTGTTTTCATGTTCAAATGAGCCACGAATGATCCTACAAGACTTTCAAAGTTTTTTCCATGTTCAAATGTGTCAAGAATGAAGCTACAAGTTGTTTCCAAGTTCGAACGAGTCAAGAATAAAGTCTTAAGTTGTTTGAATTGTTTGCATGTTCAATTGAGCCAAGAATGATTCTACAAGAATTTACAAGTTGTTTCCAAGTTGAAACGAGTCAAGAATGAAGCTACAAGTTGTTTCCAAGTTCGAACAAGTCAAGAATCAATTCTAAAATTGTTATAAATTCTTTTCATGTTCAAATGAGCCAAGAATGATCCTACAAGACTTTACAAGTTATTTCCAAGTTCAAATGAGTCAAGAATGAAGCTACAAGTTGTTTCCAAGTTTGAACGAGTGAAGAATGATGTCATCAGTTGTTACGAATTGTTTTCATTTTCAAATGAGCAGAGAGTGATCCTACAAGAGTTTACAAGTTGTTTCCATGTTCAAATGAGTCAAGAATGAGGCTACAAGTTGCTTCCAATTTTAACGAGTCAAAAATGTAGTCTCAAATTGTTATGGATCGTTTTGATGTTTAAATGAGCCAAAAATGATCTTACAAGAGTTTCCAAAATGGTTCCATGTTTAAACGAGTTACGAATGAAGTTACAAGTTATTTCCAAGTTCAAACGCGTCAAGAATGAAGTCTCAAATTGTTATAGATTGTTTTCATGTTCAAATGAGCCAAGAATGATCCTACAAGACTTTCCAAGTAGTTTTCATGTTCAAATGAGTCAAGAATAAAGCTAAAAGTTGTTTCCAAGTTCGAACTAGTCAAGAATAAAGTGTTAAGTTGTATGAATTGTTTGCATGTTCAAATGAGCCAAGAATAATCCTACAAGACTTTACAAGTTTTTCCAAGTTCAAACTAGTCAAGAATGA
The DNA here is from genome assembly GCA_028671895.1 of Oenanthe sinensis. Lineage (NCBI taxonomy): Eukaryota > Viridiplantae > Streptophyta > Magnoliopsida > Apiales > Apiaceae > Oenanthe > Oenanthe sinensis. The sequence continues at coordinate 30,411,659 of CM053806.1, forward strand.
AGTTACAAGTTGTTTCCAAGTTTGAATGAGTCAAGAATAAAGTCTTAAGTTGGATGAATTGTTTTCATGTTCAAATTTTCCAAGAATGATCCTACAAGACTTTACAAGTTGTTTCCATGTTTAAATGAGTCAAGAATGAAGCTACAAGTTGCTTCCAAGTTTGAATGAGTCAAGAATGAAGTTTCAAATTGATATGGATTGTTTTCATGTTCAAATGAGGCAAGAATGATTTTACAAGAGTTTCCAAGTTGTTTCCATATTCAAACGTGTCACGAATCAAGCTACATGTTGTTTCGAAGTTCGAATGAGTGAAGAATGAAATCACAAGTTGTTACGAATTGTTTTCATGTCCAATGAGCCAAGAACGATCCTACAAGAGTTTAGAAGTTGTTTCCATGTTCAAACGAGTCAAGAGTGAAGTTGCAAGTTGTTTCCAAGTTCGAACGTGTCAAGAATGAAGTCTCAAATTGTTATAGATTGTTTTCATGTTCAAATGAGCCACGAATGATCCTACAAGACTTTCGAAGTTTTTTCCATGTTCAAATGTGTCAAGAATGAAGCTACAAGTTGTTTCCAAGTTCGAACGAGTCAAGAATAAAGTCTTAAGTTGTTTGAATTGTTTGCATGTTCAATTGAGCCAAGAATGATTCTACAAGAATTTAGAAGTTGTTTCCAAGTTGAAACGAGTCAAGAATGAAGCTACAAGTTGTTTCCAAGTTCGAACGAGTCAAGAATCAATTCTAAAATTGTTATAAATTCTTTTCATGTTCAAATGAGCCAAGAATGATCCTACAAGACTTTACAAGTTATTTCCAAGTTCAAATGAGTCAAGAATGAAGCTACAAGTTGTTTCCAAGTTTGAACGAGTGAAGAATGATGTCATCAGTTGTTACGAATTGTTTTCATTTTCAAATGAGCAGAGAGTGATCCTACAAGAGTTTACAAGTTGTTTCCATGTTCAAATGAGTCAAGAATGAGGTTACAAGTTGCTTCCAATTTTAACGAGTCAAAAATGTAGTCTCAAATTGTTATGGATCGTTTTGATGTTTAAATGAGCCAAAAATGATCTTCCAAGAGTTTCCAAAATGGTTCCATGTTTAAACGAGTTACGAATGAAGTTACAAGTTATTTCCAAGTTCAAACGCGTCAAGAATGAAGTCTCAAATTGTTATAGATTGTTTTCATGTTCAAATGAGCCAAGAATGATCCTACAAGACTTTCCAAGTAGTTTTCATGTTCAAATGAGTCAAGAATAAAGCTAAAAGTTGTTTCCAAGTTCGAACTAGTCAAGAATAAAGTGTTAAGTTGTATGAATTGTTTGCATGTTCAAATGAGCCAAGAATAATCCTACAAGACTTTACAAGTTTTTCCAAGTTCAAACTAGTCAAGAATGAAGTTACAAGTTGTTTCCAAGTTTGAATGAGTCAAGAATAAAGTCTTAAGTTGGATGAATTGTTTTCATGTTCAAATTTTCCAAGAATGATCCTACAAGACTTTACAAGTTGTTTCCATGTTTAAATGAGTCAAGAATGAAGCTACAAGTTGCTTCCAAGTTTGAATGAGTCAAGAATGAAGTTTCAAATTGATATGGATTGTTTTCATGTTCAAATGAGTCAAGAATGATTTTACAAGAGTTTCCAAGTTGTTTCCATATTCAAACGTGTCACGAATCAAGCTACATGTTGTTTCGAAATTCGAATGAGTGAAGAATGAAATCACAAGTTGTTACGAATTGTTTTCATGTCCAATGAGCCAAGAACGATCCTACAAGAGTTTAGAAGTTGTTTCCATGTTTAAACGAGTCAAGAGTGAAGTTACAAGTTGTTTCCAAGTTCGAACGTGTCAAGAATGAAGTCTCAAATTGTTATAGATTGTTTTCATGTTCAAATGAGCCACGAATGATCCTACAAGACTTTCAAAGTTTTTTCCATGTTCAAATGTGTCAAGAATGAAGCTACAAGTTGTTTCCAAGTTCGAACGAGTCAAGAATAAAGTCTTAAGTTGTTTGAATTGTTTGCATGTTCAATTGAGCCAAGAATGATTCTACAAGAATTTACAAGTTGTTTCCAAGTTGAAACGAGTCAAGAATGAAGCTACAAGTTGTTTCCAAGTTCGAACGAGTCAAGAATCAATTCTAAAATTGTTATAAATTCTTTTCATGTTCAAATGAGCCAAGAATGATCCTACAAGACTTTACAAGTTATTTCCAAGTTCAAATGAGTCAAGAATGAAGCTATAAGTTGTTTCCATGTTTGAACGAGTGAAGAATGATGTCATCAGTTGTTACGAATTGTTTTCATTTTCAAATGAGCAGAGAGTGATCCTACAAGAGTTTACAAGTTGTTTCCATGTTCAAATGAGTCAAGAATGAGGCTACAAGTTGCTTCCAATTTTAACGAGTCAAAAATGTAGTCTCAAATTGTTATGGATCGTTTTGATGTTTAAATGAGCCAAAAATGATCTTACAAGAGTTTCCAAAATGGTTCCATGTTTAAACGAGTTACGAATGAAGTTACAAGTTATTTCCAAGTTCAAACGCGTCAAGAATGAAGTCTCAAATTGTTATAGATTGTTTTCATGTTCAAATGAGCCAAGAATGATCCTACAAGACTTTCCAAGTAGTTTTCATGTTCAAATGAGTCAAGAATAAAGCTAAAAGTTGTTTCCAAGTTCGAACTAGTCAAGAATAAAGTGTTAAGTTGTATGAATTGTTTGCATGTTCAAATGAGCCAAGAATAATCCTACAAGACTTTACAAGTTTTTCCAAGTTCAAACTAGTCAAGAATGAAGTTACAAGTTGTTTCCAAGTTTGAATGAGTCAAGAATAAAGTCTTAAGTTGGATGAATTGTTTTCATGTTCAAATTTTCCAAGAATGATCCTACAAGACTTTACAAGTTGTTTCCATGTTTAAATGAGTCAAGAATGAAGCTACAAGTTGCTTCCAAGTTTGAATGAGTCAAGAATGAAGTTTCAAATTGTTATGGATTGTTTTCATGTTCAAATGAGGCAAGAATGATTTTACAAGAGTTTCCAAGTTGTTTCCATATTCAAACGTGTCACGAATCAAGCTACATGTTGTTTCGAAGTTCGAATGATCGAAGAATGAAATCACAAGTTGTTACGAATTGTTTTCATGTCCAATGAGCCAAGAACGATCCTACAAGAGTTTAGAAGTTGTTTCCATGTTCAAACGAGTCAAGAGTGAAGTTACAAGTTGTTTCCAACTTCGAACGTGTCAAGAATGAAGTCTCAAATTGTTATAGATTGTTTTCATGTTCCAATGAGCCACGAATGATCCTACAAGACTTTCGAAGTTTTTTCCATGTTCAAATGTGTCAAGAATGAAGCTCCAAGTTGTTTCCAAGTTCGAACGAGTCAAGAATAAAGTCTTAAGTTGTTTGAATTGTTTGCATGTTCAATTGAGCCAAGAATGATTCTACAAGAATTTACAAGTTGTTTCCAAGTTGAAACGAGTCAAGAATGAAGCTACAAGTTGTTTCCAAGTTCGAACGAGTCAAGAATCAATTCTAAAATTGTTATAAATTCTTTTCATGTTCATATGTGCCAAGAATGATCCTACAAGACTTTACAAGTTATTTCCAAGTTCAAATGAGCCATGAATGAAGCTACAAGTTGTTTCCAAGTTTGAACGAGTGAAGAATGATGTCATAAGTTGTTACCAATTGTTTTCATTTTCAAATGAGCAGAGTGTGATCCTACAAGAGTTTACAAGTTGTTTCCATGTTCAAATGAGTCAAGAATGAGGCTACAAGTTGCTTCCAATTTTAACGAGTCAAAAATGTAGTCTCAAATTGTTATGGATCGTTTTGATGTTTAAATGAGCCAAAAATGATCTTCCAAGAGTTTCCAAAATGGTTCCATGTTTAAACGAGTTACGAATGAAGTTACAAGTTATTTCCAAGTTCAAACGCGTCAAGAATGAAGTCTCAAATTGTTATAGATTGTTTTCATGTTCAAATGAGCCAAGAATGATCCTACAAGACTTTCCAAGTAGTTTTCATGTTCAAATGAGTCAAGAATAAAGCTAAAAGTTGTTTCCAAGTTCGAACTAGTCAAGAATAAAGTGTTAAGTTGTATGAATTGTTTGCATGTTCAAATGAGCCAAGAATAATCCTACAAGACTTTACAAGTTTTTCCGAGTTCAAACTAGTCAAGAATGAAGTTACAAGTTGTTTCCAAGTTTGAATGAGTCAAGAATAAAGTCTTAAGTTGGATGAATTGTTTTCATGTTCAAATTTTCCAAGAATGATCCTACAAGACTTTACAAGTTGTTTCCATGTTTAAATGAGTCAAGAATGAAGCTACAAGTTGCTTCCAAGTTTGAATGAGTCAAGAATGAAGTTTCAAATTGATATGGATTGTTTTCATGTTCAAATGAGGCAAGAATGATTTTACAAGAGTTTCCAAGTTGTTTCCATATTCAAACGTGTCACGAATCAAGCTACATGTTGTTTCGAAGTTCGAATGAGTGAAGAATGAAATCACAAGTTGTTACGAATTGTTTTCATGTCCAATGAGCCAAGAACGATCCTACAAGAGTTTAGAAGTTGTTTCCATGTTTAAACGAGTCAAGAGTGAAGTTACAAGTTGTTTCCAAGTTCGAACGTGTCAAGAATGAAGTCTCAAATTGTTATAGATTGTTTTCATGTTCAAATGAGCCACGAATGATCCTACAAGACTTTCAAAGTTTTTTCCATGTTCAAATGTGTCAAGAATGAAGCTACAAGTTGTTTCCAAGTTCGAACGAGTCAAGAATAAAGTCTTAAGTTGTTTGAATTGTTTGCATGTTCAATTGAGCCAAGAATGATTCTACAAGAATTTACAAGTTGTTTCCAAGTTGAAACGAGTCAAGAATGAAGCTACAAGTTGTTTCCAAGTTCGAACGAGTCAAGAATCAATTCTAAAATTGTTATAAATTCTTTTCATGTTCAAATGAGCCAAGAATGATCCTACAAGACTTTACAAGTTATTTCCAAGTTCAAATGAGTCAAGAATGAAGCTATAAGTTGTTTCCATGTTTGAACGAGTGAAGAATGATGTCATCAGTTGTTACGAATTGTTTTCATTTTCAAATGAGCAGAGAGTGATCCTACAAGAGTTTACAAGTTGTTTCCATGTTCAAATGAGTCAAGAATGAGGCTACAAGTTGCTTCCAATTTTAACGAGTCAAAAATGTAGTCTCAAATTGTTATGGATCGTTTTGATGTTTAAATGAGCCAAAAATGATCTTACAAGAGTTTCCAAAATGGTTCCATGTTTAAACGAGTTACGAATGAAGTTACAAGTTATTTCCAAGTTCAAACGCGTCAAGAATGAAGTCTCAAATTGTTATAGATTGTTTTCATGTTCAAATGAGCCAAGAATGATCCTACAAGACTTTCCAAGTAGTTTTCATGTTCAAATGAGTCAAGAATAAAGCTAAAAGTTGTTTCCAAGTTCGAACTAGTCAAGAATAAAGTGTTAAGTTGTATGAATTGTTTGCATGTTCAAATGAGCCAAGAATAATCCTACAAGACTTTACAAGTTTTTCCAAGTTCAAACTAGTCAAGAATGAAGTTACAAGTTGTTTCCAAGTTTGAATGAGTCAAGAATAAAGTCTTAAGTTGGATGAATTGTTTTCATGTTCAAATTTTCCAAGAATGATCCTACAAGACTTTACAAGTTGTTTCCATGTTTAAATGAGTCAAGAATGAAGCTACAAGTTGCTTCCAAGTTTGAATGAGTCAAGAATGAAGTTTCAAATTGTTATGGATTGTTTTCATGTTCAAATGAGGCAAGAATGATTTTACAAGAGTTTCCAAGTTGTTTCCATATTCAAACGTGTCACGAATCAAGCTACATGTTGTTTCGAAGTTCGAATGATCGAAGAATGAAATCACAAGTTGTTACGAATTGTTTTCATGTCCAATGAGCCAAGAACGATCCTACAAGAGTTTAGAAGTTGTTTCCATGTTCAAACGAGTCAAGAGTGAAGTTACAAGTTGTTTCCAACTTCGAACGTGTCAAGAATGAAGTCTCAAATTGTTATAGATTGTTTTCATGTTCCAATGAGCCACGAATGATCCTACAAGACTTTCGAAGTTTTTTCCATGTTCAAATGTGTCAAGAATGAAGCTCCAAGTTGTTTCCAAGTTCGAACGAGTCAAGAATAAAGTCTTAAGTTGTTTGAATTGTTTGCATGTTCAATTGAGCCAAGAATGATTCTACAAGAATTTACAAGTTGTTTCCAAGTTGAAACGAGTCAAGAATGAAGCTACAAGTTGTTTCCAAGTTCGAACGAGTCAAGAATCAATTCTAAAATTGTTATAAATTCTTTTCATGTTCATATGTGCCAAGAATGATCCTACAAGACTTTACAAGTTATTTCCAAGTTCAAATTAGCCATGAATGAAGCTACAAGTTGTTTCCAAGTTTGAACGAGTGAAGAATGATGTCATAAGTTGTTACCAATTGTTTTCATTTTCAAATGAGCAGAGTGTGATCCTACAAGAGTTTACAAGTTGTTTCCATGTTCAAATGAGTCAAGAATGTGGCTACATGTTGCTTCCAAGTTTGAACGAGTCAAAAATGTAGTCTCAAATTGTTATGGATTGTTTTGATGTTTAAATGAGCCAAAAATGATCTTACAAGAGTTTCCAAAATGGTTCCATGTTTAAACGAGTTACGAATGAAGTTACAAGTTATTTCCAAGTTCAAACGCGTCAAGAATGAAGTCTCAAATTGTTATAGATTGTTTTCATGTTCAAATGAGCCAAGAATGATCCTACAAGACTTTCCAAGTAGTTTTCATGTTCAAATGAGTCAAGAATAAAGCTAAAACTTGTTTCCAAGTTCGAACTAGTCAAGAATAAAGTGTTAAGTTGTATGAATTGTTTACATGTTCAAATGAGCCAAGAATAATCCTACAAGACTTTACAAGTTTTTCCAAGTTCAAACTAGTCAAGAATGAAGCTACAAGTTGTTTCCAAGTTTGAATGAGTCAAGAATAAAGTCTTAAGTTGGATGAATTGTTTTCATGTTCAAATTTTCCAAGAATGATCCTACAAGACTTTACAAGTTGTTTCCATGTTTAAATGAGTCAAGAATGAAGCTACAAGTTGCTTCCAAGTTTAAATGAGTCAAGAATGAAGTTTCAAATTGATATGGATTGTTTTCATGTTCAAATGAGGCAAGAATGATTTTACAAGAGTTTCCAAGTTGTTTCCATATTCAAACGTGTCACGAATCAAGCTACATGTTGTTTCGAAGTTCGAATGGGTGAAGAATGAAATCACAAGTTGTTACGAATTGTTTTCATGTCCAATGAGCCAAGAACGATCCTACAAGAGTTTAGAAGTTGTTTCCATGTTCAAACGAGTCAAGAGTGAAGTTACAAGTTGTTTCCAAGTTCGAACGTGTCAAGAATGAAGTCTCAAATTGTTATAGATTTTTTTTCATGTTCAAATGAGCCACGAATGATCCTACAAGAATTTACAAGTTGTTTCCAAGTTGAAACGAGTCAAGAATGAAGCTACAAGTTGTTTCCAAGTTCGAATGAGTCAAGAATCAATTCTAAAATTGTTATAAATTCTTTTCATGTTCAAATGAGCCAAGAATGATCCTACAAGACTTTACAAGTTATTTCCAAGTTCAAATGAGTCAAGAATGAAGCTACACGTTGTTTCCAAGTTTGAACGAGTGAAGAATGATGTCATCAGTTGTTACGAATTGTTTTCATTTTCAAATGAGCAGAGAGTGATCCTACAAGAGTTTACAAGTTGTTTCCATGTTCAAATGAGTCAAGAATGAGGCTACAAGTTGCTTCCAAGTTTGAACGAGTCAAAAATGTAGTCTCAAATTGTTATGGATTGTTTTGATGTTTAAATGAGCCAAAAATGATCTTACAAGAGTTTCCAAATTGATTCCATGTTTAAACGAGTTACGAATGAAGTTACAAGTTATTTCCAAGTTCAAACGCGTCAAGAATGAAGTCTCAAATTGTTATAGATTGTTTTCATGTTCAAATGAGCCAAGAATGATCCTACAAGAGTTTAGAAGTTGTTTCCATGTTCAAACGAGTCAAGAGTGAAGTTACAAGTTGTTTCCAAGTTCGAACGAGTCAAGAATGAAGTCTCAAATTGTTATAGATTGTTTTCATGTTCAAAACAGCCAAGAATGATCCTACAAGACTTTCCAAATTATTTCCCAGTTCAAATGAGTCAAGAATGAAGCTACAAGTTGTTTCCAAGTTTGAATGAGTCAAGAATAAAGTCTTAAGTTGTATGAATTGTTTTCATGTTCAAATTTGCCAAGAATGATCCTACAAGACTTTACAAGTTGTTTCCATGTTTAAATGAGTCAAGAATGAAGCTACAAGTTGCTTCCAAGTTTGAATGAGTCAAGAATGAAGTTTCAAATTGATATGGATTGTTTTCATGTTCAAATGAGGCAAGAATGATTTTACAAGAGTTTCCAAGTTGTTTCCATATTCAAACGAGTCACGAATCAAGCTACATGTTGTTTCGAAGTTCGAATGAGTGAAGAATGAAATCACAAGTTGTTACGAATTATTTTCATGTCCAATGAGCCAAGAACGATCCTACAAGAGTTTAGAAGTTGTTTCCATGTTCAAACGAGTCAAGAGTGAAGTTACAAGTTGTTTCCAAGTTCGAACGTGTCAAGAATGAAGTCTCAAATTGTTATAGATTGTTTTCATGTTCAAATGAGCCACGAATGATCCTACAAGACTTTCGAAGTTTTTTCCATGTTCAAATGTGTCAAGAATGAAGCTACAAGTTGTTTCCAAGTTCGAACGAGTCAAGAATAAAGTCTTAAGTTGTTTGAATTGTTTGCATGTTCAATTGAGCCAAGAATGATTCTACAAGAATTTACAAGTTGTTTCCAAGTTGAAACGAGTCAAGAATGAAGCTACAAGTTGTTTCCAAGTTCGAACGAGTCAAGAATCAATTCTAAAATTGTTATAAATTCTTTTCATGTTCAAATGAGCCAAGAATGATCCTACAAGACTTTAGAAGTTATTTCCAAGTTCAAATGAGTCATGAATGAAGCTACAAGTTGTTTCCAAGTTTGAACGAGTGAAGAATGATGTCATAAGTTGTTACGAATTATTTTCATTTTCAAATGAGCAGAGAGTGATCCTACAAGAGTTTACAAGTTGTTTCCATGTTCAAATGAGTCAAGAATGTGGCTACAAGTTGCTTCCAAGTTTGAACGAGTCAAAAATGTAGTCTCAAATTGTTATGGATTGTTTTGATGTTTAAATGAGCCAAAAATGATCTTACAAGAGTTTCCAAAATGGTTCCATGTTCAAACGAGTTACGAATGAAGTTACAAGTTATTTCCAAGTTCAAACGCGTCAAGAATGAAGTCTCAAATTGTTATAGATTGTTTTCATGTTCAAATGAGCCAAGAATGATCCTACAAGACTTTCCAAGTAGTTTTCATGTTCAAATGAGTCAAGAATAAAGCTAAAAGTTGTTTCCAAGTTCGAACTAGTCAAGAATAAAGTGTTAAGTTGTATGAATTGTTTACATGTTCAAATGAGCCAAGAATAATCCTACAAGACTTTAGAAGTTTTTCCAAGTTCAAACTAGTCAAGAATGAAGCTACAAGTTGTTTCCAAGTTTGAATGAGTCAAGAATAAAGTCTTAAGTTATATGAATTGTTTTCATGTTCAAATGAGCCAAGAATGATCCTACAAGACTTTACAAGTTGTTTCCATGTTTAAATGAGTCAAGAATGAAGGTACAAGTTGCTTCCAAGTTTGAATGAGTCAAGAATGAAGTTTCAAATTGTTATGGATTGTTTTCATGTTCAAATGAGGCAAGAATGATTTTACAAGAGTTTCCATATTCAAACGAGTGACGAATCAAGCTACATGTTGTTTCGAAGTTCGAATGAGTGAAGAATGAAATCACAAGTTGTTACGAATTGTTTTCATGTCCAATGAGCCAAGAACGATCCTACAAGAGTTTAGAAGTTGTTTCCATGTTCAAACGAGTCAAGAGTGAAGTTTTAAGTTGTTTCCAAGTTCGAACGTGTCAAGAATGAAGTCTCAAATTGTTATAGATTTTTTTCATGTTCAAATGAGCCATGAATGATCCTACAAGACTTTCGAAGTTTTTTCCATGTTCAAATGTGTCAAGAATGAAGCTACAAGTTGTTTCCAAGTTCGAACGAGTCAAGAATAAAGTCTTGAGTTGTTTGAATTGTTTGCATGTTCAATTGAGCCAAGAATGATTCTACAAGAATTTACAAGTTGTTTCCAAGTTGAAACGAGTCAAGAATGAAGCTACAAGTTGTTTCCAAGTTCGAACGAGTCAAGAATCAATTCTAAAATTGTTATAAATTCTTTTCATGTTCAAATGAGCCAAGAATGATCCTACAAGACTTTACAAGTTATTTCCAAGTTTAAATGAGTCAAGAATGAAGCTACAAGTTGTTTCCAAGTTTGAACGAGTGAAGAATGATGTCATCAGTTGTTACGAATTGTTTTCATTTTCAAATGAGCAGAGAGTGATCCTACAAGAGTTTACAAGTTGTTTCCATGTTCAAATGAGTCAAGAATGAGGCTACAAGTTGCTTCCATGTTTGAACGAGTCAAAAATGTAGTCTCAAATTGTTATGGATTGTTTTGATGTTTAAATGAGCCAAAAATGATCTTACAAGAGTTTCCAAATTGGTTCCATGTTTAAACGAGTTACGAATGAAGTTACAAGTTATTTCCAAGTTCAAACGCGTCAAGAATGAAGTCTCAAATTGTTATAGATTGTTTTCATGTTCAAATGAGCCAAGAATGATCCTACAAGAGTTTAGAAGTTGTTTCCATGTTCAAACGAGTCAAGAGTGAAGTTACAAGTTGTTTCCAAGTTCGAACGAGTCAAGAATGAAGTCTCAAATTGTTATAGATTGTTTTCATGTTCAAAACAGCCAAGAATGATCCTACAAGACTTTCCAAATTATTTCCCAGTTCAAATGAGTCAAGAATGAAGCTACAAGTTGTTTCCATGTTTGAATGAGTCAAGAATAAAGTCTTAAGTTGTATGAATTGTTTTCATGTCCAAATTTTCCAAGAATGATCCTACAAGACTTTACAAGTTGTTTTCATGTTTAAATGAGTCAAGAATGAAGCTACAAGTTGCTTCCAAGTTTGAATGAGTCAAGAATGAAGTTTCAAATTGATATGGATTGTTTTCATGTTCAAATGAGGCAAGCATGATTTTACAAGAGTTTCCAAGTTATTTCCATATTCAAACGAATCACGAATCAAGCTACATGTTGTTTCGAAGTTCGAATGAGTGAAGAATGAAATCACAAGTTGTTACGAATTGTTTTCATGTCCAATGAGCCAAGAACGATCCTACAAAAGTTTAGAAGTTATTTCCATGTTCAAACGAGTCAAGAGTGAAGTTACAAGGTGTTTCCAAGTTCGAACGTGTCAAGAATGAAGTCTCAAATTGTTATAGATTGTTTTCATGTTCAAATGAGCCACGAATGATCCTACAAGACTTTCGAAGTTTTTTCCATGTTCAAATGTGTCAAGAATGAAGCTACAAGTTGTTTCCAAGTTCGAACGAGTCAAGAATAAAGTCTTAAGTTGTTTGAATTGTTTGCATGTTCAATTGAGCCAAGAATGATTCTACAAGAATTTACAAGTTGTTTCCAAGTTGAAACGAGTCAAGAATGAAGCTACAAGTTGTTTCCAAGTTCGAACGAGTCAAGAATCAATTCTAAAATTGTTATAAATTCTTTTCATGTTCAAATGAGCCAAGAATGATCCTACAAGACTTTACAAGTTATTTCCAAGTTCAAATGAGTCATGAATGAAGCTACAAGTTGTTTCCAAGTTTGAACGAGTGAAGAATGATGTCATAAGTTGTTACGAATTGTTTTCATTTTCAAATGAGCAGAGAGTGATCCTACAAGAGTTTACAAGTTGTTTCCATGTTCAAATGAGTCAAGAATGTGGCTACAAGTTGCTTCCAAGTTTGAACGAGTCAAAAATGTAGTCTCAAATTGTTATGGATTGTTTTGATGTTTAAATGAGCCAAAAATGATCTTACAAGAGTTTCCAAAATGGTTCCATGTTTAAACGAGTTACGAATGAAGTTACAAGTTATTTCCAAGTTCAAACGCGTCAAGAATGAAGTCTCAAATTGTTATAGATTGTTTTCATGTTCAAATGAGCCAAGAATGATCCTACAAGACTTTCCAAGTAGTTTTCATGTTCAAATGAGTCAAGAATAAAGCTAAAAGTTGTTTCCAAGTTCGAACTAGTCAAGAATAAAGTGTTAAGTTGTATGAATTGTTTGCATGTTCAAATGAGCCAAGAATAATCCTACAAGACTTTACAAGTTTTTCCAAGTTCAAACTAGTCAAGAATGAAGCTACAAGTTGTTTTCAAGTTTGAATGAGTCAAGAATAAAGTCTTAAGTTGTATGAATTGTTTTCATGTTCAAATGAGCCAAGAATGATCCTACAAGACTTTACAAGTTGTTTCCATGTTTAAATGAGTCAAGAATGAAGCTACAAGTTGCTTCCAAATTTGAATGAGTAAGAATGAAGTTTCAAATTGTTATGGATTGTTTTCATGTTCAAATGAGGCAAGAATGATTTTACAAGAGTTTCCAAGTTGTTTCCATATTCAAACGAGTCACGAATCAAGCTACATGTTGTTTCGAAGTTCGAATGAGTGAAGAATGAAATCACAAGTTGTTACGAATTGTTTTCATGTCCAATGAGCCAAGAACGATCCTACAAGAGTTTAGAAGTTGTTTCCATGTTCAAACGAGTCAAGAGTGAAGTTACAAGTTGTTTCCAAGTTCGAACGTGTCAAGAATGAAGTCTCAAATTGTTATAGATTTTTTTTATGTTCAAATGAGCCACGAATGATCCTACAAGACTTTCGAAGTTTTTTCCATGTTCAAATGTGTCAAGAATGAAGCTACAAGTTGTTTCCAAGTTCGAACGAGTCTAGAATAAAGTCTTAAGTTGTTTGAATTGTTTGCATGTTCAATTGAGCCAAGAATGATTCTACAAGAATTTACAAGTTGTTTCCAAGTTGAAACGAGTCAAGAGTGAAGCTACAAGTTGTTTCCAAGGTCGAACGAGTCAAGAATCAATTCTAAAATTGTTATAAATTCTTTTCATGTTCAAATGAGCCAAGAATGATCCTACAAGACTTTAGAAGTTATTTCCAAGTTCAAATGAGTCATGAATGAAGCTACAAGTTGTTTCCAAGTTTGAACGAGTGAAGAATGATGTCATAAGTTGTTACGAATTGTTTTCATTTTCAAATGAGCAGAGAGTGATCCTACAAGAGTTTACAAGTTGTTTCCATGTTCAAATGAGTCAAGAATGTGGCTACAAGTTGCTTCCAAGTTTGAACGAGTCAAAAATGTAGTCTCAAATTGTTATGGATTGTTTTGATGTTTAAATGAGCCAAAAATGATCTTACAAGAGTTTCCAAAATGGTTCCATGTTCAAACGAGTTACGAATGAAGTTACAAGTTATTTCCAAGTTCAAACGCGTCAAGAATGAAGTCTCAAATTGTTATAGATTGTTTTCATGTTCAAATGAGCCAAGAATGATCCTACAAGACTTTCCAAGTAGTTTTCATGTTCAAATGAGTCAAGAATAAAGCTAAAAGTTGTTTCCAAGTTCGAACTAGTCAAGAATAAAGTGTTAAGTTGTATGAATTGTTTACATGTTCAAATGAGCCAAGAATAATCCTACAAGACTTTACAAGTTTTTCCAAGTTCAAACTAGTCAAGATTGAAGCTACAAGTTGTTTCCAAGTTCGAACGAGTCAAGAATCAATTCTAAAATTGTTATAAATTCTTTTCATGTTCAAATGAGCCAAGAATGATCCTACAAGACTTTACAAGTTATTTCCAAGTTCAAATGAGTCAAGAATGAAGCTACAAGTTGTTTTCAAGTTTGAATGAGTCAAGAATAAAGTCTTAAGTTGTATGAATTGTTTTCATGTTCAAATGAGCCAAGAATGATCCTACAAGACTTTACAAGTTGTTTCCATGTTTAAATGAGTCAAGAATGAAGCTACAAGTTGCTTCCAAATTTGAATGAGTAAGAATGAAGTTTCAAATTGTTATGGATTGTTTTCATGTTCAAATGAGGCAAGAATGATTTTACAAGAGTTTCCAAGTTGTTTCCATATTCAAACGAGTCACGAATCAAGCTACATGTTGTTTCGAAGTTCGAATGAGTGAAGAATGAAATCACAAGTTGTTACGAATTGTTTTCATGTCCAATGAGCCAAGAACGATCCTACAAGAGTTTAGAAGTTGTTTCCATGTTCAAACGAGTCAAGAGTGAAGTTACAAGTTGTTTCCAAGTTCGAACGTGTCAAGAATGAAGTCTCAAATTGTTATAGATTTTTTTCATGTTCAAATGAGCCATGAATGATCCTACAAGACTTTCGAAGTTTTTTCCATGTTCAAATGTGTCAAGAATGAAGCTACAAGTTGTTTCCAAGTTCGAACGAGTCAAGAATAAAGTCTTGAGTTGTTTGAATTGTTTGCATGTTCAATTGAGCCAAGAATTCTACAAGAATTTACAAGTTGTTTCCAAGTTGAAACGAGTCAAGAATGAAGCTACAAGTTGTTTCCAAGTTCGAACGAGTCAAGAATCAATTCTAAAATTGTTATAAATTCTTTTCATGTTCAAATGAGCCAAGAATGATCCTACAAGACTTTACAAGTTATTTCCAAGTTCAAATGAGTCAAGAATGAAGCTACAAGTTGTTTCCAAGTTTGAACGAGTGAAGAATGATGTCATCAGTTGTTACGAATTGTTTTCATTTTCAAATGAGCAGAGAGTGATCCTACAAGAGTTTACAAGTTGTTTCCATGTTCAAATGAGTCAAGAATGTGGCTACAAGTTGCTTCCAAGTTTGAACGAGTCAAAAATGTAGTCTCAAATTGTTATGGATTGTTTTGATGTTTAAATGAGCCAAAAATGATCTTACAAGAGTTTCCAAAATGGTTCCATGTTCAAACGAGTTACGAATGAAGTTACAAGTTATTTCCAAGTTCAAACGCGTCAAGAATGAAGTCTCAAATTGTTATAGATTGTTTTCATGTTCAAATGAGCCAAGAATGATCCTACAAGACTTTCCAAGTAGTTTTCATGTTCAAACGAGTCAAGAATAAAGCTAAAAGTTGTTTCCAAGTTCGAACTAGTCAAGAATAAAGTGTTAAGTTGTATGAATTGTTTACATGTTCAAATGAGCCAAGAATAATCCTACAAGACTTTACAAGTTTTTCCAAGTTCAAACTAGTCAAGAATGAAGCTACAAGTTGTTTCCAAGTTTGAATGAGTCAAGAATAAAGTCTTAAGTTATATGAATTGTTTTCATGTTCAAATGAGCCAAGAATGATCCTACAAGACTTTACAAGTTGTTTCCATGTTTAAATGAGTCAAGAATGAAGGTACAAGTTGCTTCCAAGTTTGAATGAGTCAAGAATGAAGTTTCAAATTGTTATGGATTGTTTTCATGTTCGAATGAGGCAAGAATGATTTTACAAGAGTTTCCATATTCAAACGAGTCACGAATCAAGCTACATGTTGTTTCGAAGTTCGAATGAGTGAAGAATGAAATCACAAGTTGTTACGAATTGTTTTCATGTCCAATGAGCCAAGAACGATCCTACAAGAGTTTAGAAGTTGTTTCCATGTTCAAACGAGTCAAGAGTGAAGTTTTAAGTTGTTTCCAAGTTCGAACGTGTCAAGAATGAAGTCTCAAATTGTTATAGATTTTTTTCATGTTCAAATGAGCCATGAATGATCCTACAAGACTTTCGAAGTTTTTTCCATGTTCAAATGTGTCAAGAATGAAGCTACAAGTTGTTTCCAAGTTCGAACGAGTCAAGAATAAAGTCTTGAGTTGTTTGCATTGTTTGCATGTTCAATTGAGCCAAGAATGATTCTACAAGAATTTACAAGTTGTTTCCAAGTTGAAACGAGTCAAGAATGAAGCTACAAGTTGTTTCCAAGTTCGAACGAGTCAAGAATCAAGTCTAAAATTGTTATAAATTCTTTTCATGTTCAAATGAGCCAAGAATGATCCTAGAAGACTTTACAAGTTATTTCCAAGTTCAAATGAGTCATGAATGAAGCTACAAGTTGTTTCCAAGTTTGAACGAGTGAAGAATGATGTCATCAGTTGTTACGAATTGTTTTCATTTTCAAATGAGCAGAGAGTGATCCTACAAGAGTTTACAAGTTGTTTCCATGTTCAAATGAGTCAAGAATGTGGCTACAAGTTGCTTCCAAGTTTGAACGAGTCAAAAATGTAGTCTCAAATTGTTATGGATTGTTTTGATGTTTAAATGAGCCAAAAATGATCTTACAAGAGTTTCCAAAATGGTTCCATGTTCAAACGAGTTACGAATGAAGTTACAAGTTATTTCCAAGTTCAAACGCGTCAAGAATGAAGTCTCAAATTGTTATAGATTGTTTTCATGTTCAAATGAGCCAAGAATGATCCTACAAGACTTTCCAAGTAGTTTTCATGTTCAAACGAGTCAAGAATAAAGCTAAAAGTTGTTTCCAAGTTCGAACTAGTCAAGAATAAAGTGTTAAGTTGTATGAATTGTTTACATGTTCAAATGAGCCAAGAATAATCCTACAAGACTTTACAAGTTTTTCCAAGTTCAAACTAGTCAAGAATGAAGCTACAAGTTGTTTCCAAGTTTGAATGAGTCAAGAATAAAGTCTTAAGTTATATGAATTGTTTTCATGTTCAAATGAGCCAAGAATGATCCTACAAGACTTTACAAGTTGTTTCCATGTTTAAATGAGTCAAGAATGAAGGTACAAGTTGCTTCCAAGTTTGAATGAGTCAAGAATGAAGTTTCAAATTGTTATGGATTGTTTTCATGTTCGAATGAGGCAAGAATGATTTTACAAGAGTTTCCATATTCAAACGAGTCACGAATCAAGCTACATGTTGTTTCGAAGTTCGAATGAGTGAAGAATGAAATCACAAGTTGTTACGAATTGTTTTCATGTCCAATGAGCCAAGAACGATCCTACAAGAGTTTAGAAGTTGTTTCCATGTTCAAACGAGTCAAGAGTGAAGTTTTAAGTTGTTTCCAAGTTCGAACGTGTCAAGAATGAAGTCTCAAATTGTTATAGATTTTTTTCATGTTCAAATGAGCCATGAATGATCCTACAAGACTTTCGAAGTTTTTTCCATGTTCAAATGTGTCAAGAATGAAGCTACAAGTTGTTTCCAAGTTCGAACGAGTCAAGAATAAAGTCTTGAGTTGTTTGCATTGTTTGCATGTTCAATTGAGCCAAGAATGATTCTACAAGAATTTACAAGTTGTTTCCAAGTTGAAACGAGTCAAGAATGAAGCTACAAGTTGTTTCCAAGTTCGAACGAGTCAAGAATCAAGTCTAAAATTGTTATAAATTCTTTTCATGTTCAAATGAGCCAAGAATGATCCTAGAAGACTTTACAAGTTATTTCCAAGTTCAAATGAGTCAAGAATGAAGCTACAAGTTGTTTCCAAGTTTGAACGAGTGAAGAATGATGTCATCAGTTGTTACGAATTGTTTTCATTTTCAAATGAGCAGAGAGTGATCCTACAAGAGTTTACAAGTTGTTTCCATGTTCAAATGAGTCAAGAATGTGGCTACAAGTTGCTTCCAAGTTTGAACGAGTCAAAAATGTAGTCTCAAATTGTTATGGATTGTTTTGATGTTTAAATGAGCCAAAAATGATCTTACAAGAGTTTCCAAAATGGTTCCATGTTCAAACGAGTTACGAATGAAGTTACAAGTTATTTCCAAGTTCAAACGCGTCAAGAATGAAGTCTCAAATTGTTATAGATTGTTTTCATGTTCAAATGAGCCAAGAATGATCCTACAAGAGTTTAGAAGTTGTTTCCATGTTCAAACGAGTCAAGAGTGAAGTTACAAGTTGTTTCCAAGTTCGAACGAGTCAAGAATGAAGTCTCAAATTGTTATAGATTGTTTTCATGTTCAAAACAGCCAAGAATGATCCTACAAGACTTTCCAAATTATTTCCCAGTTCAAATGAGTCAAGAATGAAGCTACAAGTTGTTTCCATGTTTGAATGAGTCAAGAATAAAGTCTTAAGTTGTATGAATTATTTTCATGTCCAAATTTTCCAAGAATGATCCTACAAGACTTTACAAGTTGTTTCCATGTTTAAATGAGTCAAGAATGAAGCTACAAGTTGCTTCCAAGTTTGAATGAGTCAAGAATGAAGTTTCAAATTGATATGGATTGTTTTCATGTTCAAATGAGGCAAGCATGATTTTACAAGAGTTTCCAAGTTATTTCCATATTCAAACGAGTCACGAATCAAGCTACATGTTGTTTCGAAGTTCGAATGAGTGAAGAATGAAATCACAAGTTGTTACGAATTGTTTTCATGTCCAATGAGCCAAGAACGATCCTACAAGACTTTACAAGTTTTTCCAAGTTTCTACGAGTCAAGACTGAAGTTACAAGTTGTTTCCAAGTTCGAACGTGTCAAGAATGAAGTCTCAAATTGTTATAGATTGTTTTCATGTTCAAATGAGCCACGAATGATCCTACAAGACTTTCGAAGTTTTTTCCATGTTCAAATGTGTCAAGAATGAAGCTACAAGTTGTTTTCAAGTTCGAACGAGTCAAGAATAAAGTCTTAAGTTGTTTGAATTGTTTGCATGTTCAATTGAGCCAAGAATGATTCTACAAGAATTTACAAGTTGTTTCCAAGTTGAAACGAGTCAAGAATGAAGCTACAAGTTGTTTCCAAGTTTGAACGAGTGAAGAATGATGTCATAAGTTGTTACGAATTGTTTTCATTTTCAAATGAGCAGAGAGTGATCCTACAAGAGTTTACAAGTTGTTTCCATGTTCAAATGAGTCAAGAATGTGGCTACAAGTTGCTTCCAAGTTTGAACGAGTCAAAAATGTAGTCTCAAATTGTTATGGATTGTTTTGATGTTTAAATGAGCCAAAAATGATCTTACAAGAGTTTCCAAAATGGTTCCATGTTCAAACGAGTTACGAATGAAGTTACAAGTTATTTCCAAGTTCAAACGCGTCAAGAATGAAGTCTCAAATTGTTATAGATTGTTTTCATGTTCAAATGAGCCAAGAATGATCCTACAAGACTTTCCAAGTAGTTTTCATGTTCAAACGAGTCAAGAATAAAGCTAAAAGTTGTTTCCAAGTTCGAACTAGTCAAGAATAAAGTGTTAAGTTGTATGAATTGTTTACATGTTCAAATGAGCCAAGAATAATCCTACAAGACTTTACAAGTTTTTCCAAGTTCAAACTAGTCAAGAATGAAGCTACAAGTTGTTTCCAAATTTGAATGAGTCAAGAATAAAGTCTTAAGTTATATGAATTGTTTTCATGTTCAAATGAGCCAAGAATGATCCTACAAGACTTTACAAGTTGTTTCCATGTTTAAATGAGTCAAGAATGAAGGTACAAGTTGCTTCCAAGTTTGAATGAGTCAAGAATGAAGTTTCAAATTGTTATGGATTGTTTTCATGTTCGAATGAGGCAAGAATGATTTTACAAGAGTTTCCATATTCAAACGAGTCACGAATCAAGCTACATGTTGTTTCGAAGTTCGAATGAGTGAAGAATGAAATCACAAGTTGTTACGAATTGTTTTCATGTCCAATATGCCAAGAACGATCCTACAAGAGTTTAGAAGTTGTTTCCATGTTCAAACGAGTCAAGAGTGAAGTTTTAAGTTGTTTCCAAGTTCGAACGTGTCAAGAATGAAGTCTCAAATTCTTATAGATTTTTTTCATGTTCAAATGAGCCATGAATGATCCTACAAGACTTTCGAAGTTTTTTCCATGTTCAAATGTGTCAAGAATGAAGCTACAAGTTGTTTCCAAATTCGAACGAGTCAAGAATAAAGTCTTGAGTTGTTTGAATTGTTTGCATGTTCAATTGAGCCAAGAATGATTCTACAAGAATTTACAAGTTGTTTCCAAGTTGAAACGAGTCAAGAATGAAGCTACAAGTTGTTTCCAAGTTCGAACGAGTCAAGAATCAATTCTAAAATTGTTATAAATTCTTTTCATGTTCAAATGAGCCAAGAATGATCCTACAAGACTTTACAAGTTATTTCCAAGTTTAAATGAGTCAAGAATGAAGCTACAAGTTGTTTCCAAGTTTGAACGAGTGAAGAATGATGTCATCAGTTGTTACGAATTGTTTTCATTTTCAAATGAGCAGAGAGTGATCCTACAAGAGTTTACAAGTTGTTTCCATGTTCAAATGAGTCAAGAATGTGGCTACAAGTTGCTTCCAAGTTTGAACGAGTCAAAAATGTAGTCTCAAATTGTTATGGATTGTTTTGATGTTTAAATGAGCCAAAAATGATCTTACAAGAGTTTCCAATATGGTTCCATGTTCAAACGAGTTACGAATGAAGTTACAAGTTATTTCCAAGTTCAAACGCGTCAAGAATGAAGTCTCAAATTGTTATAGATTGTTTTCATGTTCAAATGAGCCAAGAATGATCCTACAAGACTTTCCAAGTAGTTTTCATGTTCAAAAGAGTCAAGAATAAAGCTAAAAGTTGTTTCCAAGTTCGAACTAGTCAAGAATAAAGTGTTAAGTTGTATGAATTGTTTACATGTTCAAATGAGCCAAGAATAATCCTACAAGACTTTACAAGTTTTTCCAAGTTCAAACTAGTCAAGAATGAAGCTACAAGTTGTTTCCAAGTTTGAATGAGTCAAGAATAAAGTCTTAAGTTATATGAATTGTTTTCATGTTCAAATGAGCCAAGAATGATCCTACAAGACTTTACAAGTTGTTTCCATGTTTAAATGAGTCAAGAATGAAGGTACAAGTTGCTTCCAAGTTTGAATGAGTCAAGAATGAAGTTTCAAATTGTTATGGATTGTTTTCATGTTCGAATGAGGCAAGAATGATTTTACAAGAGTTTCCATATTCAAACGAGTCACGAATCAAGCTACATGTTGTTTCGAAGTTCGAATGAGTGAAGAATGAAATCACAAGTTGTTACGAATTGTTTTCATGTCCAATGAGCCAAGAACGATCCTACAAGAGTTTAGAAGTTGTTTCCATGTTCAAACGAGTCAAGAGTGAAGTTTTAAGTTGTTTCCAAGTTCGAACGTGTCAAGAATGAAGTCTCAAATTGTTATAGATTTTTTTCATGTTCAAATGAGCCATGAATGATCCTACAAGACTTTCGAAGTTTTTTCCATGTTCAAATGTGTCAAGAATGAAGCTACAAGTTGTTTCCAAGTTCGAACGAGTCAAGAATAAAGTCTTGAGTTGTTTGCATTGTTTGCATGTTCAATTGAGCCAAGAATGATTCTACAAGAATTTACAAGTTGTTTCCAAGTTGAAACGAGTCAAGAATGAAGCTACAAGTTGTTTCCAAGTTCGAACGAGTCAAGAATCAAGTCTAAAATTGTTATAAATTCTTTTCATGTTCAAATGAGCCAAGAATGATCCTAGAAGACTTTACAAGTTATTTCCAAGTTCAAATGAGTCAAGAATGAAGCTACAAGTTGTTTCCAAGTTTGAACGAGTGAAGAATGATGTCATCAGTTGTTACGAATTGTTTTCATTTTCAAATGAGCAGAGAGTGATCCTACAAGAGTTTACAAGTTGTTTCCATGTTCAAATGAGTCAAGAATGTGGCTACAAGTTGCTTCCAAGTTTGAACGAGTCAAAAATGTAGTCTCAAATTGTTATGGATTGTTTTGATGTTTAAATGAGCCAAAAATGATCTTACAAGAGTTTCCAAAATGGTTCCATGTTCAAACGAGTTACGAATGAAGTTACAAGTTATTTCCAAGTTCAAACGCGTCAAGAATGAAGTCTCAAATTGTTATAGATTGTTTTCATGTTCAAATGAGCCAAGAATGATCCTACAAGACTTTCCAAGTAGTTTTCATGTTCAAACGAGTCAAGAATAAAGCTAAAAGTTGTTTCCAAGTTCGAACTAGTCAAGAATAAAGTGTTAAGTTGTATGAATTGTTTACATGTTCAAATGAGCCAAGAATAATCCTACAAGACTTTACAAGTTTTTCCAAGTTCAAACTAGTCAAGAATGAAGCTACAAGTTGTTTCCAAGTTTGAATGAGTCAAGAATAAAGTCTTAAGTTATATGAATTGTTTTCATGTTCAAATGAGCCAAGAATGATCCTACAAGACTTTACAAGTTGTTTCCATGTTTAAATGAGTCAAGAATGAAGGTACAAGTTGCTTCCAAGTTTGAATGAGTCAAGAATGAAGTTTCAAATTGTTATGGATTGTTTTCATGTTCGAATGAGGCAAGAATGATTTTACAAGAGTTTCCATATTCAAACGAGTCACGAATCAAGCTACATGTTGTTTCGAAGTTTGAATGAGTGAAGAATGAAATCACAAGTTGTTACGAATTGTTTTCATGTCCAATGAGCCAAGAACGATCCTACAAGAGTTTAGAAGTTGTTTCCATGTTCAAACGAGTCAAGAGTGAAGTTTTAAGTTGTTTCCAAGTTCGAACGTGTCAAGAATGAAGTCTCAAATTGTTATAGATTTTTTTCATGTTCAAATGAGCCATGAATGATCCTACAAGACTTTCGAAGTTTTTTCCATGTTCAAATGTGTCAAGAATGAAGCTACAAGTTGTTTCCAAGTTCGAACGAGTCAAGAATAAAGTCTTGAGTTGTTTGCATTGTTTGCATGTTCAATTGAGCCAAGAATGATTCTACAAGAATTTACAAGTTGTTTCCAAGTTGAAACGAGTCAAGAATGAAGCTACAAGTTGTTTCCAAGTTCGAACGAGTCAAGAATCAAGTCTAAAATTGTTATAAATTCTTTTCATGTTCAAATGAGCCAAGAATGATCCTAGAAGACTTTACAAGTTATTTCCAAGTTCAAATGAGTCAAGAATGAAGCTACAAGTTGTTTCCAAGTTTGAACGAGTGAAGAATGATGTCATCAGTTGTTACGAATTGTTTTCATTTTCAAATGAGCAGAGAGTGATCCTACAAGAGTTTACAAGTTGTTTCCATGTTCAAATGAGTCAAGAATGTGGCTACAAGTTGCTTCCAAGTTTGAACGAGTCAAAAATGTAGTCTCAAATTGTTATGGATTGTTTTGATGTTTAAATGAGCCAAAAATGATCTTACAAGAGTTTCCAAAATGGTTCCATGTTCAAACGAGTTACGAATGAAGTTACAAGTTATTTCCAAGTTCAAACGCGTCAAGAATGAAGTCTCAAATTGTTATAGATTGTTTTCATGTTCAAATGAGCCAAGAATGATCCTACAAGAGTTTAGAAGTTGTTTCCATGTTCAAACGAGTCAAGAGTGAAGTTACAAGTTGTTTCCAAGTTCGAACGAGTCAAGAATGAAGTCTCAAATTGTTATAGATTGTTTTCATGTTCAAAACAGCCAAGAATGATCCTACAAGACTTTCCAAATTATTTCCCAGTTCAAATGAGTCAAGAATGAAGCTACAAGTTGTTTCCATGTTTGAATGAGTCAAGAATAAAGTCTTAAGTTGTATGAATTATTTTCATGTCCAAATTTTCCAAGAATGATCCTACAAGACTTTACAAGTTGTTTCCATGTTTAAATGAGTCAAGAATGAAGCTACAAGTTGCTTCCAAGTTTGAATGAGTCAAGAATGAAGTTTCAAATTGATATGGATTGTTTTCATGTTCAAATGAGGCAAGCATGATTTTACAAGAGTTTCCAAGTTATTTCCATATTCAAACGAGTCACGAATCAAGCTACATGTTGTTTCGAAGTTCGAATGAGTGAAGAATGAAATCACAAGTTGTTACGAATTGTTTTCATGTCCAATGAGCCAAGAACGATCCTACAAGACTTTACAAGTTTTTCCAAGTTTCTACGAGTCAAGACTGAAGTTACAAGTTGTTTCCAAGTTCGAACGTGTCAAGAATGAAGTCTCAAATTGTTATAGATTGTTTTCATGTTCAAATGAGCCACGAATGATCCTACAAGACTTTCGAAGTTTTTTCCATGTTCAAATGTGTCAAGAATGAAGCTACAAGTTGTTTTCAAGTTCGAACGAGTCAAGAATAAAGTCTTAAGTTGTTTGAATTGTTTGCATGTTCAATTGAGCCAAGAATGATTCTACAAGAATTTACAAGTTGTTTCCAAGTTGAAACGAGTCAAGAATGAAGCTACAAGTTGTTTCCAAGTTTGAACGAGTGAAGAATGATGTCATAAGTTGTTACGAATTGTTTTCATTTTCAAATGAGCAGAGAGTGATCCTACAAGAGTTTACAAGTTGTTTCCATGTTCAAATGAGTCAAGAATGTGGCTACAAGTTGCTTCCAAGTTTGAACGAGTCAAAAATGTAGTCTCAAATTGTTATGGATTGTTTTGATGTTTAAATGAGCCAAAAATGATCTTACAAGAGTTTCCAAAATGGTTCCATGTTCAAACGAGTTACGAATGAAGTTACAAGTTATTTCCAAGTTCAAACGCGTCAAGAATGAAGTCTCAAATTGTTATAGATTGTTTTCATGTTCAAATGAGCCAAGAATGATCCTACAAGACTTTCCAAGTAGTTTTCATGTTCAAACGAGTCAAGAATAAAGCTAAAAGTTGTTTCCAAGTTCGAACTAGTCAAGAATAAAGTGTTAAGTTGTATGAATTGTTTACATGTTCAAATGAGCCAAGAATAATCCTACAAGACTTTACAAGTTTTTCCAAGTTCAAACTAGTCAAGAATGAAGCTACAAGTTGTTTCCAAATTTGAATGAGTCAAGAATAAAGTCTTAAGTTATATGAATTGTTTTCATGTTCAAATGAGCCAAGAATGATCCTACAAGACTTTACAAGTTGTTTCCATGTTTAAATGAGTCAAGAATGAAGGTACAAGTTGCTTCCAAGTTTGAATGAGTCAAGAATGAAGTTTCAAATTGTTATGGATTGTTTTCATGTTCGAATGAGGCAAGAATGATTTTACAAGAGTTTCCATATTCAAACGAGTCACGAATCAAGCTACATGTTGTTTCGAAGTTCGAATGAGTGAAGAATGAAATCACAAGTTGTTACGAATTGTTTTCATGTCCAATATGCCAAGAACGATCCTACAAGAGTTTAGAAGTTGTTTCCATGTTCAAACGAGTCAAGAGTGAAGTTTTAAGTTGTTTCCAAGTTCGAACGTGTCAAGAATGAAGTCTCAAATTCTTATAGATTTTTTTCATGTTCAAATGAGCCATGAATGATCCTACAAGACTTTCGAAGTTTTTTCCATGTTCAAATGTGTCAAGAATGAAGCTACAAGTTGTTTCCAAATTCGAACGAGTCAAGAATAAAGTCTTGAGTTGTTTGAATTGTTTGCATGTTCAATTGAGCCAAGAATGATTCTACAAGAATTTACAAGTTGTTTCCAAGTTGAAACGAGTCAAGAATGAAGCTACAAGTTGTTTCCAAGTTCGAACGAGTCAAGAATCAATTCTAAAATTGTTATAAATTCTTTTCATGTTCAAATGAGCCAAGAATGATCCTACAAGACTTTACAAGTTATTTCCAAGTTTAAATGAGTCAAGAATGAAGCTACAAGTTGTTTCCAAGTTTGAACGAGTGAAGAATGATGTCATCAGTTGTTACGAATTGTTTTCATTTTCAAATGAGCAGAGAGTGATCCTACAAGAGTTTACAAGTTGTTTCCATGTTCAAATGAGTCAAGAATGTGGCTACAAGTTGCTTCCAAGTTTGAACGAGTCAAAAATGTAGTCTCAAATTGTTATGGATTGTTTTGATGTTTAAATGAGCCAAAAATGATCTTACAAGAGTTTCCAATATGGTTCCATGTTCAAACGAGTTACGAATGAAGTTACAAGTTATTTCCAAGTTCAAACGCGTCAAGAATGAAGTCTCAAATTGTTATAGATTGTTTTCATGTTCAAATGAGCCAAGAATGATCCTACAAGACTTTCCAAGTAGTTTTCATGTTCAAAAGAGTCAAGAATAAAGCTAAAAGTTGTTTCCAAGTTCGAACTAGTCAAGAATAAAGTGTTAAGTTGTATGAATTGTTTACATGTTCAAATGAGCCAAGAATAATCCTACAAGACTTTACAAGTTTTTCCAAGTTCAAACTAGTCAAGAATGAAGCTACAAGTTGTTTCCAAGTTTGAATGAGTCAAGAATAAAGTCTTAAGTTATATGAATTGTTTTCATGTTCAAATGAGCCAAGAATGATCCTACAAGACTTTACAAGTTGTTTCCATGTTTAAATGAGTCAAGAATGAAGGTACAAGTTGCTTCCAAGTTTGAATGAGTCAAGAATGAAGTTTCAAATTGTTATGGATTGTTTTCATGTTCGAATGAGGCAAGAATGATTTTACAAGAGTTTCCATATTCAAACGAGTCACGAATCAAGCTACATGTTGTTTCGAAGTTCGAATGAGTGTAGAATGAAATCACAAGTTGTTACGAATTGTTTTCATGTCCAATGAGCCAAGAACGATCCTACAAGAGTTTAGAAGTTGTTTCCATGTTCAAACGAGTCAAGATTGAAGTTTTAAGTTGTTTCCAAGTTCGAACGTGTCAAGAATGAAGTCTCAAATTGTTATAGATTTTTTTTCATGTTCAAATGAGCCAAGAATGATCCTACAAGACTTTCGAAGTTTTTTCCATGTTCAAATGTGTCAAGAATGAAGCTACAAGTTGTTTCCAAGTTCGAACGAGTCAAGAATAAAGTCTTGAGTTGTTTGAATTGTTTGCATGTTCAATTGAGCCAAGAATGATTCTACAAGAATTTACAAGTTGTTTCCAAGTTGAAACGAGTCAAGAATGAAGCTACAAGTTGTTTCCAAGTTCGAACGAGTCAAGAATCAATTCTAAAATTGTTATAAATTCTTTTCATGTTCAAATGAGCCAAGAATGATCCTACAAGACTTTACAAGTTATTTCCAAGTTCAAATGAGTCAAGAATGAAGCTACAAGTTGTTTCCAAGTTTGAACGAGTGAAGAATGATGTCATCAGTTGTTACGAATTGTTTTCATTTTCAAATGAGCAGAGAGTGATCCTACAAGAGTTTACAAGTTGTTTCCATGTTCAAATGAGTCAAGAATGTGGCTACAAGTTGCTTCCAAGTTTGAACGAGTCAAAAATGTAGTCTCAAATTGTTATGGATTGTTTTGATGTTTAAATGAGCCAAAAATGATCTTACAAGAGTTTCCAAAATGGTTCCATGTTCAAACGAGTTACGAATGAAGTTACAAGTTATTTCCAAGTTCAAACGCGTCAAGAATGAAGTCTCAAATTGTTATAGATTGTTTTCATGTTCAAATGAGCCAAGAATGATCCTACAAGAGTTTAGAAGTTTTTCCATGTTCAAACGAGTCAAGAGTGAAGTTACAAGTTGTTTCCAAGTTCGAACGAGTCAAGAATGAAGTCTCAAATTGTTATAGATTGTTTTCATGTTCAAAACAGCCAAGAATGATCCTACAAGACTTTCCAAATTATTTCCCAGTTCAAATGAGTCAAGAATGAAGCTACAAGTTGTTTCCATGTTTGAATGAGTCAAGAATAAAGTCTTAAGTTGTATGAATTATTTTCATGTCCAAATTTTCCAAGAATGATCCTACAAGACTTTACAAGTTGTTTCCATGTTTAAATGAGTCAAGAATGAAGCTACAAGTTGCTTCCAAGTTTGAATGAGTCAAGAATGAAGTTTCAAATTGATATGGATTGTTTTCATGTTCAAATGAGGCAAGCATGATTTTACAAGAGTTTCCAAGTTATTTCCATATTCAAACGAGTCACGAATCAAGCTACATGTTGTTTCGAAGTTCGAATGAGTGAAGAATGAAATCACAAGTTGTTACGAATTGTTTTCATGTCCAATGAGCCAAGAACGATCCTACAAGACTTTACGAGTTTTTCCAAGTTTCTACGAGTCAAGACTGAAGTTACAAGTTGTTTCCAAGTTCGAACGTGTCAAGAATGAAGTCTCAAATTGTTATAGATTGTTTTCATGTTCAAATGAGCCACGAATGATCCTACAAGACTTTCGAAGTTTTTTCCATGTTCAAATGTGTCAAGAATGAAGCTACAGGTTGTTTTCAAGTTCGAACGAGTCAAGAATAAAGTCTTAAGTTGTTTGAATTGTTTGCATGTTCAATTGAGCCAAGAATGTTTCTACAAGAATTTACAAGTTATTTCCAAGTTGAAACGAGTCAAGAATGAAGCTACAAGTTGTTTCCAAGTTTGAACGAGTGAAGAATGATGTCATAAGTTGTTACGAATTGTTTTCATTTTCAAATGAGCAGAGAGTGATCCTACAAGAGTTTACAAGTTGTTTCCATGTTCAAATGAGTCAAGAATGTGGCTACAAGTTGCTTCCAAGTTTGAACGAGTCAAAAATGTAGTCTCAAATTGTTATGGATTGTTTTGATGTTTAAATGAGCCAAAAATGATCTTACAAGAGTTTCCAAAATGGTTCCATGTTCAAACGAGTTACGAATGAAGTTACAAGTTATTTCCAAGTTCAAACGCGTCAAGAATGAAGTCTCAAATTGTTATAGATTGTTTTCATGTTCAAATGAGCCAAGAATGATCCTACAAGACTTTCCAAGTAGTTTTCATGTTCAAACGAGTCAAGAATAAAGCTAAAAGTTGTTTCCAAGTTCGAACTAGTCAAGAATAAAGTGTTAAGTTGTATGAATTGTTTACATGTTCAAATGAGCCAAGAATAATCCTACAAGACTTTACAAGTTTTTCCAAGTTCAAACTAGTCAAGAATGAAGCTACAAGTTGTTTCCAAATTTGAATGAGTCAAGAATAAAGTCTTAAGTTATATGAATTGTTTTCATGTTCAAATGAGCCAAGAATGATCCTACAAGACTTTACAAGTTGTGTCCATGTTTAAATGAGTCAAGAATGAAGGTACAAGTTGCTTCCAAGTTTGAATGAGTCAAGAATGAAGTTTCAAATTGTTATGGATTGTTTTCATGTTCGAATGAGGCAAGAATGATTTTACAAGAGTTTCCATATTCAAACGAGTCACGAATCAAGCTACATGTTGTTTCGAAGTTCGAATGAGTGAAGAATGAAATCACAAGTTGTTACGAATTGTTTTCATGTCCAATATGCCAAGAACGATCCTACAAGAGTTTAGAAGTTGTTTCCATGTTCAAACGAGTCAAGAGTGAAGTTTTAAGTTGTTTCCAAGTTCGAACGTGTCAAGAATGAAGTCTCAAATTGTTATAGATTTTTTTCATGTTCAAATGAGCCATGAATGATCCTACAAGACTTTCGAAGTTTTTTCCATGTTCAAATGTGTCAAGAATGAAGCTACAAGTTGTTTCCAAATTCGAACGAGTCAAGAATAAAGTCTTGAGTTGTTTGAATTGTTTGCATGTTCAATTGAGCCAAGAATGATTCTACAAGAATTTACAAGTTGTTTCCAAGTTGAAACGAGTCAAGAATGAAGCTACAAGTTGTTTCCAAGTTCGAACGAGTCAAGAATCAATTCTAAAATTGTTATAAATTCTTTTCATGTTCAAATGAGCCAAGAATGATCCTACAAGACTTTACAAGTTATTTCCAAGTTTAAATGAGTCAAGAATGAAGCTACAAGTTGTTTCCAAGTTTGAACGAGTGAAGAATGATGTCATCAGTTGTTACGAATTGTTTTCATTTTCAAATGAGCAGAGAGTGATCCTACAAGAGTTTACAAGTTGTTTCCATGTTCAAATGAGTCAAGAATGTGGCTACAAGTTGCTTCCAAGTTTGAACGAGTCAAAAATGTAGTCTCAAATTGTTATGGATTGTTTTGATGTTTAAATGAGCCAAAAATGATCTTACAAGAGTTTCCAATATGGTTCCATGTTCAAACGAGTTACGAATGAAGTTACAAGTTATTTCCAAGTTCAAACGCGTCAAGAATGAAGTCTCAAATTGTTATAGATTGTTTTCATGTTCAAATGAGCCAAGAATGATCCTACAAGACTTTCCAAGTAGTTTTCATGTTCAAAAGAGTCAAGAATAAAGCTAAAAGTTGTTTCCAAGTTCGAACTAGTCAAGAATAAAGTGTTAAGTTGTATGAATTGTTTACATGTTCAAATGAGCCAAGAATAATCCTACAAGACTTTACAAGTTTTTCCAAGTTCAAACTAGTCAAGAATGAAGCTACAAGTTGTTTCCAAATTTGAATGAGTCAAGAATAAAGTCTTAAGTTATATGAATTGTTTTCATGTTCAAATGAGCCAAGAATGATCCTACAAGACTTTACAAGTTGTTTCCATGTTTAAATGAGTCAAGAATGAAGGTACAAGTTGCTTCCAAGTTTGAATGAGTCAAGAATGAAGTTTCAAATTGTTATGGATTGTTTTCATGTTCGAATGAGGCAAGAATGATTTTACAAGAGTTTCCATATTCAAACGAGTCACGAATCAAGCTACATGTTGTTTCGAAGTTCGAATGAGTGTAGAATGAAATCACAAGTTGTTACGAATTGTTTTCATGTCCAATGAGCCAAGAACGATCCTACAAGAGTTTAGAAGTTGTTTCCATGTTCAAACGAGTCAAGAGTGAAGTTTTAAGTTGTTTCCAAGTTCGAACGTGTCAAGAATGAAGTCTCAAATTGTTATAGATTTTTTTTCATGTTCAAATGAGCCAAGAATGATCCTACAAGACTTTCGAAGTTTTTTCCATGTTCAAATGTGTCAAGAATGAAGCTACAAGTTGTTTCCAAGTTCGAACGAGTCAAGAATAAAGTCTTGAGTTGTTTGAATTGTTTGCATGTTCAATTGAGCCAAGAATGATTCTACAAGAATTTACAAGTTGTTTCCAAGTTGAAACGAGTCAAGAATGAAGCTACAAGTTGTTTCCAAGTTCGAACGAGTCAAGAATCAATTCTAAAATTGTTATAAATTCTTTTCATGTTCAAATGAGCCAAGAATGATCCTAGAAGACTTTACAAGTTATTTCCAAGTTCAAATGAGTCAAGAATGAAGCTACAAGTTGTTTCCAAGTTTGAACGAGTGAAGAATGATGTCATCAGTTGTTACGAATTGTTTTCATTTTCAAATGAGCAGAGAGTGATCCTACAAGAGTTTACAAGTTGTTTCCATGTTCAAATGAGTCAAGAATGTGGCTACAAGTTGCTTCCAAGTTTGAACGAGTCAAAAATGTAGTCTCAAATTGTTATGGATTGTTTTGATGTTTAAATGAGCCAAAAATGATCTTACAAGAGTTTCCAAAATGGTTCCATGTTCAAACGAGTTACGAATGAAGTTACAAGTTATTTCCAAGTTCAAACGCGTCAAGAATGAAGTCTCAAATTGTTATAGATTGTTTTCATGTTCAAATGAGCCAAGAATGATCCTACAAGACTTTCCAAGTAGTTTTCATGTTCAAATGAGTCAAGAATAAAGCTAAAAGTTGTTTCCAAGTTCGAACTAGTCAAGAATAAAGTGTTAAGTTGTATGAATTGTTTACATGTTCAAATGAGCCAAGAATAATCCTACAAGACTTTACAAGTTTTTCCAAGTTCAAACTAGTCAAGAATGAAGCTACAAGTTGTTTCCAAGTTTGAATGAGTCAAGAATAAAGTCTTAAGTTATATGAATTGTTTTCATGTTCAAATGAGCCAAGAATGATCCTACAAGACTTTACAAGTTGTTTCCATGTTTAAATGAGTCAAGAATGAAGGTACAAGTTGCTTCCAAGTTTGAATGAGTCAAGAATGAAGTTTCAAATTGTTATGGATTGTTTTCATGTTCGAATGAGGCAAGAATGATTTTACAAGAGTTTCCATATTCAAACGAGTCACGAATCAAGCTACATGTTGTTTCGAAGTTCGAATGAGTGTAGAATGAAATCACAAGTTGTTACGAATTGTTTTCATGTCCAATGAGCCAAGAACGATCCTACAAGAGTTTAGAAGTTGTTTCCATGTTCAAACGAGTCAAGAGTGAAGTTTTAAGTTGTTTCCAAGTTCGAACGTGTCAAGAATGAAGTCTCAAATTGTTATAGATTTTTTTTCATGTTCAAATGAGCCAAGAATGATCCTACAAGACTTTCGAAGTTTTTTCCATGTTCAAATGTGTCAAGAATGAAGCTACAAGTTGTTTCCAAGTTCGAACGAGTCAAGAATAAAGTCTTGAGTTGTTTGAATTGTTTGCATGTTCAATTGAGCCAAGAATGATCCTACAAGACTTTACAAGTTGTTTCCATGTTTAAATGAGTCAAGAATGAAGGTACAAGTTGCTTCCAAGTTTGAATGAGTCAAGAATGAAGTTTCAAATTGTTATGGATTGTTTTCATGTTCGAATGAGGCAAGAATGATTTTACAAGAGTTTCCATATTCAAACGAGTCACGAATCAAGCTACATGTTGTTTCGAAGTTCGAATGAGTGTAGAATGAAATCACAAGTTGTTACGAATTGTTTTCATGTCCAATGAGCCAAGAACGATCCTACAAGAGTTTAGAAGTTGTTTCCATGTTCAAACGAGTCAAGAGTGAAGTTTTAAGTTGTTTCCAAGTTCGAACGTGTCAAGAATGAAGTCTCAAATTGTTATAGATTTTTTTTCATGTTCAAATGAGCCAAGAATGATCCTACAAGACTTTCGAAGTTTTTTCCATGTTCAAATGTGTCAAGAATGAAGCTACAAGTTGTTTCCAAGTTCGAACGAGTCAAGAATAAAGTCTTGAGTTGTTTGAATTGTTTGCATGTTCAATTGAGCCAAGAATGATTCTACAAGAATTTACAAGTTGTTTCCAAGTTGAAACGAGTCAAGAATGAAGCTACAAGTTGTTTCCAAGTTCGAACGAGTCAAGAATCAATTCTAAAATTGTTATAAATTCTTTTCATGTTCAAATGAGCCAAGAATGATCCTAGAAGACTTTACAAGTTATTTCCAAGTTCAAATGAGTCAAGAATGAAGCTACAAGTTGTTTCCAAGTTTGAACGAGTGAAGAATGATGTCATCAGTTGTTACGAATTGTTTTCATTTTCAAATGAGCAGAGAGTGATCCTACAAGAGTTTACAAGTTGTTTCCATGTTCAAATGAGTCAAGAATGTGGCTACAAGTTGCTTCCAAGTTTGAACGATTCAAAAATGTAGTCTCAAATTGTTATGGATTGTTTTGATGTTTAAATGAGCCAAAAATGATCTTACAAGAGTTTCCAAAATGGTTCCATGTTCAAACGAGTTACGAATGAAGTTACAAGTTATTTCCAAGTTCAAACGCGTCAAGAATGAAGTCTCAAATTGTTATAGATTGTTTTCATGTTCAAATGAGCCAAGAATGATCCTACAAGACTTTCCAAGTAGTTTTCATGTTCAAATGAGTCACGAATAAAGCTAAAAGTTGTTTCCAAGTTCGAACTAGTCAAGAATAAAGTGTTAAGTTGTATGAATTGTTTACATGTTCAAATGAGCCAAGAATAATCCTACAAGACTTTACAAGTTTTTCCAAGTTCAAACTAGTCAAGAATGAAGCTACAAGTTGTTTCCAAGTTTGAATGAGTCAAGAATAAAGTCTTAAGTTATATGAATTGTTTTCATGTTCAAATGAGCCAAGAATGATCCTACAAGACTTTACAAGTTGTTTCCATGTTTAAATGAGTCAAGAATGAAGGTACAAGTTGCTTCCAAGTTTGAATGAGTCAAGAATGAAGTTTCAAATTGTTATGGATTGTTTTCATGTTCGAATGAGGCAAGAATGATTTTACAAGAGTTTCCATATTCAAACGAGTCACGAATCAAGCTACATGTTGTTTCGAAGTTCGAATGAGTGTAGAATGAAATCACAAGTTGTTACGAATTGTTTTCATGTCCAATGAGCCAAGAACGATCCTACAAGAGTTTAGAAGTTGTTTCCATGTTCAAACGAGTCAAGAGTGAAGTTTTAAGTTGTTTCCAAGTTCGAACGTGTCAAGAATGAAGTCTCAAATTGTTATAGATTTTTTTTCATGTTCAAATGAGCCAAGAATGATCCTACAAGACTTTCGAAGTTTTTTCCATGTTCAAATGTGTCAAGAATGAAGCTACAAGTTGTTTCCAAGTTCGAACGAGTCAAGAATAAAGTCTTGAGTTGTTTGAATTGTTTGCATGTTCAATTGAGCCAAGAATGATTCTACAAGAATTTACAAGTTGTTTCCAAGTTGAAACGAGTCAAGAATGAAGCTACAAGTTGTTTCCAAGTTCGAACGAGTCAAGAATCAATTCTAAAATTGTTATAAATTCTTTTCATGTTCAAATGAGCCAAGAATGATCCTAGAAGACTTTACAAGTTATTTCCAAGTTCAAATGAGTCAAGAATGAAGCTACAAGTTGTTTCCAAGTTTGAACGAGTGAAGAATGATGTCATCAGTTGTTACGAATTGTTTTCATTTTCAAATGAGCAGAGAGTGATCCTACAAGAGTTTACAAGTTGTTTCCATGTTCAAATGAGTCAAGAATGTGGCTACAAGTTGCTTCCAAGTTTGAACGATTCAAAAATGTAGTCTCAAATTGTTATGGATTGTTTTGATGTTTAAATGAGCCAAAAATGATCTTACAAGAGTTTCCAAAATGGTTCCATGTTCAAACGAGTTACGAATGAAGTTACAAGTTATTTCCAAGTTCAAACGCGTCAAGAATGAAGTCTCAAATTGTTATAGATTGTTTTCATGTTCAAATGAGCCAAGAATGATCCTACAAGACTTTCCAAGTAGTTTTCATGTTCAAATGAGTCAAGAATAAAGCTAAAAGTTGTTTCCAAGTTCGAACTAGTCAAGAATAAAGTGTTAAGTTGTATGAATTGTTTACATGTTCAAATGAGCCAAGAATAATCCTACAAGACTTTACAAGTTTTTCCAAGTTCAAACTAGTCAAGAATGAAGCTACAAGTTGTTTCCAAGTTTGAATGAGTCAAGAATAAAGTCTTAAGTTATATGAATTGTTTTCATGTTCAAATGAGCCAAGAATGATCCTACAAGACTTTACAAGTTGTTTCCATGTTTAAATGAGTCAAGAATGAAGGTACAAGTTGCTTCCAAGTTTGAATGAGTCAAGAATGAAGTTTCAAATTGTTATGGATTGTTTTCATGTTCGAATGAGGCAAGAATGATTTTACAAGAGTTTCCATATTCAAACGAGTCACGAATCAAGCTACATGTTGTTTCGAAGTTCGAATGAGTGTAGAATGAAATCACAAGTTGTTACGAATTGTTTTCATGTCCAATGAGCCAAGAACGATCCTACAAGAGTTTAGAAGTTGTTTCCATGTTCAAACGAGTCAAGAGTGAAGTTTTAAGTTGTTTCCAAGTTCGAACGTGTCAAGAATGAAGTCTCAAATTGTTATAGATTTTTTATCATGTTCAAATGAGCCAAGAATGATCCTACAAGACTTTCGAAGTTTTTTCCATGTTCAAATGTGTCAAGAATGAAGCTACAAGTTGTTTCCAAGTTCGAACGAGTCAAGAATAAAGTCTTGAGTTGTTTGAATTGTTTGCATGTTCAATTGAGCCAAGAATGATTCTACAAGAATTTACAAGTTGTTTCCAAGTTGAAACGAGTCAAGAATGAAGCTACAAGTTGTTTCCAAGTTCGAAAGAGTCAAGAATCAATTCTAAAATTGTTATAAATTCTTTTCATATTCAAATGAGCCAAGAATGATCCTAGAAGACTTTACAAGTTATTTCCAAGTTCAAATGAGTCAAGAATGAAGCTACAAGTTGTTTCCAAGTTTGAACGAGTGAAGAATGATGTCATCAGTTGTTACGAATTGTTTTCATTTTCAAATGAGCAGAGAGTGATCCTACAAGAGTTTACAAGTTGTTTCCATGTTCAAATGAGTCAAGAATTTGGCTACAAGTTGCTTCCAAGTTTGAACGAGTCAAAAATGTAGTCTCAAATTGTTATGGATTGTTTTGATGTTTAAATGAGCCAAAAATGATCTTACAAGTGTTTCCAAAATGGTTCCATGTTCAAACGAGTTACGAATGAAGTTACAAGTTATTTCCAAGTTCAAACGCGTCAAGAATGAAGTCTCAAATTGTTATAGATTGTTTTCATGTTCAAATGAGCCAAGAATGATCCTACAAGAGTTTAGAAGTTGTTTCCATGTTCAAACGAGTCAAGAATGAAGCTACAAGTTGTTTCCAAGTTTGAACGAGTCAAGAATAAAGTCTTGAGTTGTTTGAATTGTTTGCATGTTCAATTGAGCCAAGAATGATTCTACAAGAATTTACAAGTTGTTTCCAAGTTGAAACGAGTCAAGAATGAAGCTACAAGTTGTTTCCAAGTTCGAACGAGTCAAGAATCAATTCTAAAATTGTTATAAATTCTTTTCATGTTCAAATGAGCCAAGAATGATCCTAGAAGACTTTACAAGTTATTTCCAAGTTCAAATGAGTCAAGAATGAAGCTACAAGTTGTTTCCAAGTTTGAACAAGTGAAGAATGATGTCATCAGTTGTTACGAATTGTTTTCATTTTCAAATGAGCAGAGAGTGATCCTACAAGAGTTTACAAGTTGTTTCCATGTTCAAATGAGTCAAGAATGTGGCTACAAGTTGCTTCCAAGTTTGAACGAGTTAAAAATGTAGTCTCAAATTGTTATGGATTGTTTTGATGTTTAAATGAGCCAAAAATGATCTTACAAGAGTTTCCAAAATGGTTCCATGTTCAAACGAGTTACGAATGAAGTTACAAGTTATTTCCAAGTTCAAACGCGTCAAGAATGAAGTCTCAAATTGTTATAGATTGTTTTCATGTTCAAATGAGCCAAGAATGATCCTACAAGACTTTCCAAGTAGTTTTCATGTTCAAATGAGTCAAGAATAAAGCTAAAAGTTGTTTCCAAGTTCGAACTAGTCAAGAATAAAGTGTTAAGTTGTATGAATTGTTTACATGTTCAAATGAGCCAAGAATAATCCTACAAGACTTTACAAGTTTTTCCAAGTTCAAACTAGTCAAGAATGAAGCTACAAGTTGTTTCCAAGTTTGAATGAGTCAAGAATAAAGTCTTAAGTTATATGAATTGTTTTCATGTTCAAATGAGCCAAGAATGATCCTACAAGACTTTACAAGTTGTTTCCATGTTTAAATGAGTCAAGAATGAAGGTACAAGTTGCTTCCAAGTTTGAATGAGTCAAGAATGAAGTTTCAAATTGTTATGGATTGTTTTCATGTTCGAATGAGGCAAGAATGATTTTACAAGAGTTTCCATATTCAAACGAGTCACGAATCAAGCTACATGTTGTTTCGAAGTTCGAATGAGTGTAGAATGAAATCACAAGTTGTTACGAATTGTTTTCATGTCCAATGAGCCAAGAACGATCCTACAAGAGTTTAGAAGTTGTTTCCATGTTCAAACGAGTCAAGAGTGAAGTTTTAAGTTGTTTCCAAGTTCGAACGTGTCAAGAATGAAGTCTCAAATTGTTATAGATTTTTTTTCATGTTCAAATGAGCCAAGAATGATCCTACAAGACTTTCGAAGTTTTTTCCATGTTCAAATGTGTCAAGAATGAAGCTACAAGTTGTTTCCAAGTTCGAACGAGTCAAGAATAAAGTCTTGAGTTGTTTGAATTGTTTGCATGTTCAATTGAGCCAAGAATGATTCTACAAGAATTTACAAGTTGTTTCCAAGTTGAAACGAGTCAAGAATGAAGCTACAAGTTGTTTCCAAGTTCGAACGAGTCAAGAATCAATTCTAAAATTGTTATAAATTCTTTTCATGTTCAAATGAGCCAAGAATGATCCTAGAAGACTTTACAAGTTATTTCCAAGTTCAAATGAGTCAAGAATGAAGCTACAAGTTGTTTCCAAGTTTGAACGAGTGAAGAATGATGTCATCAGTTGTTACGAATTGTTTTCATTTTCAAATGAGCAGAGAGTGATCCTACAAGAGTTTACAAGTTGTTTCCATGTTCAAATGAGTCAAGAATTTGGCTACAAGTTGCTTCCAAGTTTGAACGAGTCAAAAATGTAGTCTCAAATTGTTATGGATTGTTTTGATGTTTAAATGAGCCAAAAATGATCTTACAAGTGTTTCCAAAATGGTTCCATGTTCAAACGAGTTACGAATGAAGTTACAAGTTATTTCCAAGTTCAAACGCGTCAAGAATGAAGTCTCAAATTGTTATAGATTGTTTTCATGTTCAAATGAGCCAAGAATGATCCTACAAGAGTTTAGAAGTTGTTTCCATGTTCAAACGAGTCAAGAGTGAAGTTACAAGTTGTTTCCAAGTTCGAACGAGTCAAGAATGAAGTCTCAAATTGTTATAGATTGTTTTCATGTTCAAAACAGCCAAGAATGATCCTACAAGACTTTCCAAATTATTTCCCAGTTCAAATGAGTCAAGAATGAAGCTACAAGTTGTTTCCATGTTTGAATGAGTCAAGAATAAAGTCTTAAGTTGTATGAATTATTTTCATGTCCAAATTTTCCAAGAATGATCCTACAAGACTTTACAAGTTGTTTCCATGTTTAAATGAGTCAAGAATGAAGCTACAAGTTGCTTCCAAGTTTGAATGAGTCAAGAATGAAGTTTCAAATTGATATGGATTGTTTTCATGTTCAAATGAGGCAAGCATGATTTTACAAGAGTTTCCAAGTTATTTCCATATTCAAACGAGTCACGAATCAAGCTACATGTTGTTTCGAAGTTCGAATGAGTGAAGAATGAAATCACAAGTTGTTACGAATTGTTTTCATGTCCAATGAGCCAAGAACGATCCTACAAGACTTTACAAGTTTTTCCAAGTTTCTACGAGTCAAGACTGAAGTTACAAGTTGTTTCCAAGTTCGAACGTGTCAAGAATGAAGTCTCAAATTGTTATAGATTGTTTTCATGTTCAAATGAGCCACGAATGATCCTACAAGACTTTCGAAGTTTTTTCCATGTTCAAATGTGTCAAGAATGAAGCTACAAGTTGTTTCCAAGTTCGAACGAGTCAAGAATAAAGTCTTAAGTTGTTTGAATTGTTTGCATGTTCAATTGAGCCAAGAATGATTCTACAAGAATTTACAAGTTGTTTCCAAGTTGAAACGAGTCAAGAATGAAGCTACAAGTTGTTTCCAAGTTCGAACGAGTCAAGAATCAATTCTAAAATTGTTATAAATTCTTTTCATGTTCAAATGAGCCAAGAATGATCCTACAAGACTTTACAAGTTATTTCCAAGTTCAAATGAGTCATGAATGAAGCTACAAGTTGTTTCTAAGTTTGAACGAGTGAAGAATGATGTCATAAGTTGTTACGAATTGTTTTCATTTTCAAATGAGCAGAGAGTGATCCTACAAGAGTTTACAAGTTGTTTCCATGTTCAAATGAGTCAAGAATGTGGCTACAAGTTGCTTCCAAGTTTGAACGAGTCAAAAATGTAGTCTCAAATTGTTATGGATTATTTTGATGTTTAAATGAGCCAAAAATGATCTTACAAGAGTTTCCAAAATGGTTCCATGTTCAAACGAGTTACGAATGAAGTTACAAGTTATTTCCAAGTTCAAACGCGTCAAGAATGAAGTCTCAAATTGTTATAGATTGTTTTCATGTTCAAATGAGCCAAGAATGATCCTACAAGACTTTCCAAGTAGTTTTCATGTTCAAATGAGTCAAGAATAAAGCTAAAAGTTGTTTCCAAGTTCGAACTAGTCAAGAATAAAGTGTTAAGTTGTATGAATTGTTTACATGTTCAAATGAGCCAAGAATAATCCTACAAGACTTTACAAGTTTTTCCAAGTTCAAACTAGTCAAGAATGAAGCTACAAGTTGTTTCCAAGTTTGAATGAGTCAAGAATAAAGTCTTAAGTTATATGAATTGTTTTCATGTTCAAATGAGCCAAGAATGATCCTACAAGACTTTACAAGTTGTTTCCATGTTTAAATGAGTCAAGAATGAAGGTACAAGTTGCTTCCAAGTTTGAATGAGTCAAGAATGAAGTTTCAAATTGTTATGGATTGTTTTCATGTTCGAATGAGGCAAGAATGATTTTACAAGAGTTTCCATATTCAAACGAGTCACGAATCAAGCTACATGTTGTTTCGAAGTTCGAATGAGTGTAGAATGAAATCACAAGTTGTTACGAATTGTTTTCATGTCCAATGAGCCAAGAACGATCCTACAAGAGTTTAGAAGTTGTTTCCATGTTCAAACGAGTCAAGAGTGAAGTTTTAAGTTGTTTCCAAGTTCGAACGTGTCAAGAATGAAGTCTCAAATTGTTATAGATTTTTTTTCATGTTCAAATGAGCCAAGAATGATCCTACAAGACTTTCGAAGTTTTTTCCATGTTCAAATGTGTCAAGAATGAAGCTACAAGTTGTTTCCAAGTTCGAACGAGTCAAGAATAAAGTCTTGAGTTGTTTGAATTGTTTGCATGTTCAATTGAGCCAAGAATGATTCTACAAGAATTTACAAGTTGTTTCCAGGTTGAAACGAGTCAAGAATGAAGCTACAAGTTGTTTCCAAGTTCGAACGAGTCAAGAATCAATTCTAAAATTGTTATAAATTCTTTTCATGTTCAAATGAGCCAAGAATGATCCTAGAAGACTTTACAAGTTATTTCCAAGTTCAAATGAGTCAAGAATGAAGCTACAAGTTGTTTCCAAGTTTGAACGAGTGAAGAATGATGTCATCAGTTGTTACGAATTCTTTTCATTTTCAAATGAGCAGAGAGTGATCCTACAAGAGTTTACAAGTTGTTTCCATGTTCAAATGAGTCAAGAATGTGGCTACAAGTTGCTTCCAAGTTTGAACGAGTCAAAAATGTAGTCTCAAATTGTTATGGATTGTTTTGATGTTTAAATGAGCCAAAAATGATCTTACAAGAGTTTCCAAAATGGTTCCATGTTCAAACGAGTTACGAATGAAGTTACAAATTATTTCCAAGTTCAAACGCGTCAAGAATGAAGTCTCAAATTGTTATAGATTGTTTTCATGTTCAAATGAGCCAACAAGAATGATCCTACAAGAGTTTAGAAGTTGTTTCCATGTTCAAACGAGTCAAGAGTGAAGTTACAAGTTGTTTCCAAGTTCGAACGAGTCAAGAATGAAGTCTCAAATTGTTATAGATTGTTTTCACGTTCAAAACAGCCAAGAATGATCCTACAAGACTTTCCAAATTATTTCCCAGTTCAAATGAGTCAAGAATGAAGCTACAAGTTGTTTCCATGTTTGAATGAGTCAAGAATAAAGTCTTAAGTTGTATGAATTATTTTCATGTCCAAATTTTCCAAGAATGATCCTACAAGACTTTACAAGTTGTTTCCATGTTTATATGAGTCAAGAATGAAGCTACAAGTTGCTTCCAAGTTTGAATGAGTCAAGAATGAAGTTTCAAATTGATATGGATTGTTTTCATGTTCAAATGAGGCAAGCATGATTTTACAAGAGTTTCCAAGTTATTTCCATATTCAAACGAGTCACGAATCAAGCTACATGTTGTTTCGAAGTTCGAATGAGTGAAGAATGAAATCACAAGTTGTTACGAATTGTTTTCATGTCCAATGAGCCAAGAACGATCCTACAAGACTTTACAAGTTTTTCCAAGTTTCTACGAGTCAAGACTGAAGTTACAAGTTGTTTCCAAGTTCGAACGTGTCAAGAATGAAGTCTCAAATTGTTATAGATTGTTTTCATGTTCAAATGAGCCACGAATGATCCTACAAGACTTTCGAAGTTTTTTCCATGTTCAAATGTGTCAAGAATGAAGCTACAAGTTGTTTCCAAGTTCGAACGAGTCAAGAATAAAGTCTTAAGTTGTTTGAATTGTTTGCATGTTCAATTGAGCCAAGAATGATTCTACAAGAATTTACAAGTTGTTTCCAAGTTCGAACGAGTCAAGAATGAAGCTACAAGTTGTTTCCAAGTTCGAACGAGTCAAGAATCAATTCTAAAATTGTTATAAATTCTTTTCATGTTCAAATGAGCCAAGAATGATCCTACAAGACTTTACAAGTTATTTCCAAGTTCAAATGAGTCATGAATGAAGCTACAAGTTGTTTCCAAGTTTGAACGAGTGAAGAATGATGTCATAAGTTGTTACGAATTGTTTTCATTTTCAAATGAGCAGAGAGTGATCCTACAAGAGTTTACAAGTTGTTTCCATGTTCAAATGAGTCAAGAATGTGGCTACAAGTTGCTTCCAAGTTTGAACGAGTCAAAAATGTAGTCTCAAATTGTTATGGATTGTTTTGATGTTTAAATGAGCCAAAAATGATCTTACAAGAGTTTCCAAAATGGTTCCATGTTCAAACGAGTTACGAATGAAGTTACAAGTTATTTCCAAGTTCAAACGCGTCAAAAATGAAGTCTCAAATTGTTATAGATTGTTTTCATGTTCAAATGAGCCAAGAATGATTCTACAAGACTTTCCAAGTAGTTTTCATGTTCAAACGAGTCAAGAATAAAGCTAAAAGTTGTTTCCAAGTTCGAACTAGTCAAGAATAAAGTGTTAAGTTGTATGAATTGTTTACATGTTCAAATGAGCCAAGAATAATCCTACAAGACTTTACAAGTTTTTCCAAGTTCAAACTAGTCAAGAATGAAGCTACAAGTTGTTTCCAAGTTTGAATGAGTCAAGAATAAAGTCTTAAGTTATATGAATTATTTTCATGTTCAAATGAGCCAAGAATGATCCTACAAGACTTTACAAGTTGTTTCCATGTTTAAATGAGTCAAGAATGAAGGTACAAGTTGCTTCCAAGTTTGAATGAGTCAAGAATGAAGTTTCAAATTGTTATGGATTGTTTTCATGTTCGAATGAGGCAAGAATGATTTTACAAGAGTTTCAATATTCAAACGAGTCACGAATCAAGCTACATGTTGTTTCGAAGTTCGAATGAGTGAAGAATGAAATCACAAGTTGTTACGAATTGTTTTCATGTCCAATGAGCCAAGAACGATCCTACAAGAGTTTAGAAGTTGTTTCCATGTTCAAACGAGTCAAGAGTGAAGTTTTAAGTTGTTTCCAAGTTCGAACGTTTCAAGAATGAAGTCTCAAATTGTTATAGATTTTTTTCATGTTCAAATGAGCCATGAATGACCCTACAAGACTTTCGAAGTTTTTTCCATGTTCAAATGTGTCAAGAATGAAGCTACAAGTTGTTTCCAAGTTCGAACGAGTCAAGAATAAAGTCTTGAGTTGTTTGAATTGTTTGCATGTTCAATTGAGCCAAGAATGATTCTACAATAATTTACAAGTTGTTTCCAAGTTGAAACGAGTCAAGAATGAAGCTACAAGTTGTTTCCAAGTTCGAACGAGTCAAGAATCAATTCTAAATTTGTTATAAATTCTTTTCATGTTCAAATGAGCCAAGAATGATCCTACAAGACTTTACAAGTTATTTCCAAGTTCAAATGAGTCAAGAATGAAGCTACAAGTTGTTTCCAAGTTTGAACGAGTGAAGAATGATGTCATCAGTTGTTACGAATTGTTTTCATTTTCAAATGAGCAGAGAGTGATCCTACAAGAGTTTACAAGTTGTTTCCATGTTCAAATGAGTCAAGAATGTGGCTACAAGTTGCTTCCAAGTTTGAACGAGTCAAAAATGTAGTCTCAAATTGTTATGGATTGTTTTGATGTTTAAATGAGCCAAAAATGATCTTACAAGAGTTTCCAAAATGGTTCCATGTTCAAACGAGTTACGAATGAAGTTACAAGTTATTTCCAAGTTCAAACGCGTCAAGAATGAAGTCTCAAATTGTTATAGATTGTTTTCATGTTCAAATGAGCCAAGAATGATCCTACAAGACTTTCCAAGTAGTTTTCATGTTCAAATGAGTCAAGAATAAAACTAAAAGTTGTTTCCAAGTTCGAACTAGTCAAGAATAAAGTGTTAAGTTGTATGAATTGTTTACATGTTCAAATGAGCCAAGAATAATCCTACAAGACTTTACAAGTTTTTCCAAGTTCAAACTAGTCAAGAATGAAGCTACAAGTTGTTTCCAAGTTTGAATGAGTCAAGAATAAAGTCTTAAGTTATATGAATTGTTTTCATGTTCAAATGAGCCAAGAATGATCCTACAAGACTTTACAAGTTGTTTCCATGTTTAAATGAGTCAAGAATGAAGGTACAAGTTGCTTCCAAGTTTGAATGAGTCAAGAATGAAGTTTCAAATTGTTATGGATTGTTTTCATGTTCGAATGAGGCAAGAATGATTTTACAAGAGTTTCCATATTCAAACGAGTCACGAATCAAGCTACATGTTGTTTCGAAGTTCGAATGAGTGAAGAATGAAATCACAAGTTGTTACGAATTGTTTTCATGTCCAATGAGCCAAGAACGATCCTACAAGAGTTTAGAAGTTGTTTCCATGTTCAAACGAGTCAAGAGTGAAGTTTTAAGTTGTTTCCAAGTTCGAACGTGTCAAGAATGAAGTCTCAAATTGTTATAGATTTTTTTCATGTTCAAATGAGCCATGAATGATCCTACAAGACTTTCGAAGTTTTTTCCATGTTCAAATGTGTCAAGAATGAAGCTACAAGTTGTTTCCAAGTTCGAACGAGTCAAGAATAAAGTCTTGAGTTGTTTGAATTGTTTGCATGTTCAATTGAGCCAAGAATGATTCTACAAGAATTTACAAGTTGTTTCCAAGTTGAAACGAGTCAAGAATGAAGCTACAAGTTGTTTCCAAGTTCGAACGAGTCAAGAAT
Source organism: Oenanthe sinensis (assembly GCA_028671895.1). Classification (NCBI taxonomy): domain Eukaryota; kingdom Viridiplantae; phylum Streptophyta; class Magnoliopsida; order Apiales; family Apiaceae; genus Oenanthe; species Oenanthe sinensis. The sequence continues at coordinate 30,456,290 of CM053806.1, forward strand.
CAATTCTAAAATTGTTATAAATTCTTTTCATGTTTAAATGAGCCAAGAATGATCCTACAAGACTTTACAAGTTATTTCCAAGTTCAAGTGAGTCAAGAATGAAGCTACAAGTTCTTTCCAAGTTTGAACGAGTGAAGAATGATGTCATCAGTTGTTACGAATTGTTTTCATTTTCAAATGAGCAGAGAGTGATCCTACAAGAGTTTACAAGTTGTTTCCATGTTCAAATGAGTCAAGAATGTGGCTACAAGTTGCTTCCAAGTTTGAACGAGTCAAAAATGTAGTCTCAAATTGTTATGGATTGTTTTGATGTTTAAATGAGCCAAAAATGATCTTACAAGAGTTTCCAAAATGGTTCCATGTTCAAACGAGTTACGAATGAAGTTACAAGTTATTTCCAAGTTCAAACGCGTCAAGAATGAAGTCTCAAATTGTTATAGATTGTTTTCATGTTCAAATGAGCCAAGAATGATCCTACAAGAGTTTAGAAGTTGTTTCCATGTTCAAACGAGTCAAGAGTGAAGTTACAAGTTGTTTCCAAGTTCGAACGAGTCAAGAATGAAGTCTCAAATTGTTATAGATTGTTTTCATGTTCAAAACAGCCAAGAATGATCCTACAAGACTTTCCAAATTATTTCCCAGTTCAAATGAGTCAAGAATGAAGCTACAAGTTGTTTCCATGTTTGAATGAGTCAAGAATAAAGTCTTAAGTTGTATGAATTATTTTCATGTCCAAATTTTCCAAGAATGATCCTACAAGACTTTACAAGTTGTTTCCATGTTTAAATGAGTCAAGAATGAAGCTACAAGTTGCTTCCAAGTTTGAATGAGTCAAGAATGAAGTTTCAAATTGATATGGATTGTTTTCATGTTCAAATGAGGCAAGCATGATTTTACAAGAGTTTCCAAGTTATTTCCATATTCAAACGAGTCACGAATCAAGCTACATGTTGTTTCGAAGTTCGAATGAGTGAAGAATGAAATCACAAGTTGTTACGAATTGTTTTCATGTCCAATGAGCCAAGAACGATCCTACAAGACTTTACAAGTTTTTCCAAGTTTCTACGAGTCAAGACTGAAGTTACAAGTTGTTTCCAAGTTCGAACGTGTCAAGAATGAAGTCTCAAATTGTTATAGATTGTTTTCATGTTCAAATGAGCCACGAATGATCCTACAAGACTTTCGAAGTTTTTTCCATGTTCAAATGTTTCAAGAATGAAGCTACAAGTTGTTTCCAAGTTCGAACGAGTCAAGAATAAAGTCTTAAGTTGTTTGAATTGTTTGCATGTTCAATTGAGCCAAGAATGATTCTACAAGAATTTACAAGTTGTTTCCAAGTTGAAACGAGTCAAGAATGAAGCTACAAGTTGTTTCCAAGTTCGAACGAGTCAAGAATCAATTCTAAAATTGTTATAAATTCTTTTCATGTTCAAATGAGCCAAGAATGATCCTACAAGACTTTACAAGTTATTTCCAAGTTCAAATGAGTCATGAATGAAGCTACAAGTTGTTTCCAAGTTTGAACGAGTGAAGAATGATGTCATAAGTTGTTACGAATTGTTTTCATTTTCAAATGAGCAGAGAGTGATCCTACAAGAGTTTACAAGTTGTTTCCATGTTCAAATGAGTCAAGAATGTGGCTACAAGTTGCTTCCAAGTTTGAACGAGTCAAAAATGTAGTCTCAAATTGTTATGGATTGTTTTGATGTTTAAATGAGCCAAAAATGATCTTACAAGAGTTTCCAAAATGGTTCCATGTTTAAACGAGTTACGAATGAAGTTACAAGTTATTTCCAAGTTCAAACGCGTCAAGAATGAAGTCTCAAATTGTTATAGATTGTTTTCATGTTCAAATGAGCCAAGAATGATCCTACAAGACTTTCCAAGTAGTTTTCATGTTCAAATGAGTCAAGAATAAAGCTAAAAGTTGTTTCCAAGTTCGAACTAGTCAAGAATAAAGTGTTAAGTTGTATGAATTGTTTGCATGTTCAAATGAGCCAAGAATAATCCTACAAGACTTTACAAGTTTTTCCACGTTCAAACTAGTCAAGAATGAAGCTACAAGTTGTTTTCAAGTTTGAATGAGTCAAGAATAAAGTCTTAAGTTGTATGAATTGTTTTCATGTTCAAATGAGCCAAGAATGATCCTACAAGACTTTACAAGTTGTTTCCATGTTTAAATGAGTCAAGAATGAAGCTACAAGTTGCTTCCAAGTTTGAATGAGTAAGGATGAAGTTTCAAATTGTTATGGATTGTTTTCATGTTCAAATGAGGCAAGAATGATTTTACAAGAGTTTCCAAGTTGTTTCCATATTCAAACGAGTCACGAATCAAGCTACATGTTGTTTCGAAGTTCGAATGAGTGAAGAATGAAATCACAAGTTGTTACGAATTGTTTTCATGTCCAATGAGCCAAGAACGATCCTACAAGAGTTTAGAAGTTGTTTCCATGTTCAAACGAGTCAAGAGTGAAGTTACAAGTTGTTTCCAAGTTCGAACGTGTCAAGAATGAAGTCTCAAATTGTTATAGATTTTTTTTATGTTCAAATGAGCCACGAATGATCCTACAAGACTTTCGAAGTTTTTTCCATGTTCAAATGTGTCAAGAATGAAGCTACAAGTTGTTTCCAAGTTCGAACGAGTCAAGAATAAAGTCTTAAGTTGTTTGAATTGTTTGCATGTTCAATTGAGCCAAGAATGATTCTACAAGAATTTACAAGTTGTTTCCAAGTTGAAACGAGTCAAGAATGAAGCTACAAGTTGTTTCCAAGTTCGAACGAGTCAAGAATCAATTCTAAAATTGTTATAAATTCTTTTCATATTCAAATGAGCCAAGAATGATCCTACAAGACTTTACAAGTTATTTCCAAGTTCAAATGAGTCAAGAATGAAGCTACAAGTTGTTTCCAAGTTTGAACGAGTGAAGAATGATGTCATCAGTTGTTACGAATTGTTTTCATTTTCAAATGAGCAGAGAGTGATCCTACAAGAGTTTAGAAGTTGTTTCCATGTTCAAATGAGTCAAGAATGAGGCTACAAGTTGCTTCCAAGTTTGAACGAGTCAAAAATGTAGTCTCAAATTGTTATGGATCGTTTTGATGTTTAAATGAGCCAAAAATGATCTTACAAGAGTTTCCAAATTGGTTCCATGTTTAAACGAGTTACGAATGAAGTTACAAGTTATTTCCAAGTTCAAACGCGTCAAGAATGAAGTCTCAAATTGTTATAGATTGTTTTCATGTTCAAATGAGCCAAGAATGATCCTACAAGAGTTTAGAAGTTATTTCCATGTTCAAACGAGTCAAGAGTGAAGTTACAAGTTGTTTCCAAGTTCGAACGAGTCAAGTTATTTCCCAGTTCAAATGAGTCAAGAATGAAGCTACAAGTTGTTTCGAAGTTTGAATGAGTCAAGAATAAAGTCTTAAGTTGCATGAATTGTTTTCATGTTCAAATTTGCCAAGAATGAACCTACAAGACTTTACAAGTTGTTTCCATGTTTAAATGAGTCAAGAATGGAGCTACAAGTTGCTTCCAAGTTTGAATGAGTCAAGAATGAAGTTTCAAATTGATATGGATTGTTTTCATGTTCAAATGTGGCAAGAATGATTTTACAAGAGTTTCCAAGTTGTTTCCTTATTCAAACGATTCACGAATCAAGCTACATGTTGCTTCGAAGTTCGAATGAGTGAAGAATGAAATCACAAGTTGTTACGAATTGTTTTCATGTCCAATGAGCCAAGAACGATCCTACAAGAGTTTAGAAGTTGTTTCCATGTTCAAACGAGTCAAGAGTGAAGTTACAAGTTGTTTCCAAGTTCGAACGTGTCAAGAATGAAGTCTCAAATTGTTATAGATTGTTTTCATGTTCGAATGAGCCACGAACGATCCTACAAGACTTTCGAAGTTTTTTCCATGTTCAAATGTGTCAAGAATGAAGCTACAAGTTGTTTCCAAGTTCGAACGAGTCAAGAATAAAGTCTTAAGTTGTTTGAATTGTTTGCATGTTCAATTGAGCCAAGAATGATTCTACAATAATTTACAAGTTGTTTCCAAGTTGAAACGAGTCAAGAATGAAGCTACAAGTTGTTTCCAAGTTCGAACGAGTCAAGAATCAATTCTAAAATTGTTATAAATTCTTTTCATGTTCAAATGAGCCAAGAATGATCCTACAAAACTTTACAAGTTATTTCCAAGTTCAAATGAGTCATGAATGAAGCTACAAGTTGTATCCAAGTTTGAACGAGTGAATAATGATGTCATAACTTGTTACGAATTGTTTTCATTTTCAAATGAGCAGAGACTAATCCTACAAGAGTTTACAAGTTGTTTCCATGTTCAAATGAGTCAAGAATGAGGCTACAAGTTGCTTCCAAGTTTGAACGAGTCAAAAATGTAGTCTCAAATTGTTATGGATCGTTTTGATGTTTAAATGAGCCAAAAATGATCTTACAAGAGTTTCCAAATTGGTTCCATGTTTAAACGAGTTACGAATGAAGTTACAAGTTATTTCCAAGTTCAAACGCGTCAAGAATGAAGTCTCAAATTGTTATAGATTGTTTTCATATTCAAATGAGCCAAGAATGATCCTACAAGAGTTTAGAAGTTGTTTCCATGTTCAAACGAGTCAAGAGTGAAGTTACAAGTTGTTTCCAAGTTCGAACGTGTCAAGAATGAAGTCTCAAATTGTTATAGATTTTTTTTATGTTCAAATGAGCCACGAATGATCCTACAAGACTTTCGAAGTTTTTTCCATGTTCAAATGTGTCAAGAATGAAGCTACAAGTTGTTTCCAAGTTCGAACGAGTCAAGAATAAAGTCTTAAGTTGTTTGAATTGTTTGCATGTTCAATTGAGCCAAGAATGATTCTACAAGAATTTACAAGTTGTTTCCAAGTTGAAACGAGTCAAGAATGAAGCTACAAGTTGTTTCCAAGTTCGAACGAGTCAAGAATCAATTCTAAAATTGTTATAAATTCTTTTCATGTTCAAATGAGCCAAGAATGATCCTACAAGACTTTACAAGTTATTTCCAAGTTCAAATGAGTCAAGAATGAAGCTACAAGTTGTTTCCAAGTTTGAACGAGTGAAGAATGATGTCATCAGTTGTTACGAATTGTTTTCATTTTCAAATGAGCAGAGAGTGATCCTACAAGAGTTTAGAAGTTGTTTCCATGTTCAAATGAGTCAAGAATGAGGCTACAAGTTGCTTCCAAGTTTGAACGAGTCAAAAATGTAGTCTCAAATTGTTATGGATCGTTTTGATGTTTAAATGAGCCAAAAATGATCTTACAAGAGTTTCCAAATTGGTTCCATGTTTAAACGAGTTACGAATGAAGTTACAAGTTATTTCCAAGTTCAAACGCGTCAAGAATGAAGTCTCAAATTGTTATAGATTGTTTTCATGTTCAAATGAGCCAAGAATGATCCTACAAGAGTTTAGAAGTTATTTCCATGTTCAAACGAGTCAAGAGTGAAGTTACAAGTTGTTTCCAAGTTCGAACGAGTCAAGTTATTTCCCAGTTCAAATGAGTCAAGAATGAAGCTACAAGTTGTTTCGAAGTTTGAATGAGTCAAGAATAAAGTCTTAAGTTGCATGAATTGTTTTCATGTTCAAATTTGCCAAGAATGATCCTACAAGACTTTACAAGTTGTTTCCATGTTTAAATGAGTCAAGAATGGAGCTACAAGTTGCTTCCAAGTTTGAATGAGTCAAGAATGAAGTTTCAAATTGATATGGATTGTTTTCATGTTCAAATGTGGCAAGAATGATTTTACAAGAGTTTCCAAGTTGTTTCCTTATTCAAACGATTCACGAATCAAGCTACATGTTGCTTCGAAGTTCGAATGAGTGAAGAATGAAATCACAAGTTGTTACGAATTGTTTTCATGTCCAATGAGCCAAGAACGATCCTACAAGAGTTTAGAAGTTGTTTCCATGTTCAAACGAGTCAAGAGTGAAGTTACAAGTTGTTTCCAAGTTCGAACGTGTCAAGAATGAAGTCTCAAATTGTTATAGATTGTTTTCATGTTCGAATGAGCCACGAACGATCCTACAAGACTTTCGAAGTTTTTTCCATGTTCAAATTTGTCAAGAATGAAGCTACAAGTTGTTTCCAAGTTCGAACGAGTCAAGAATAAAGTCTTAAGTTGTTTGAATTGTTTGCATGTTCAATTGAGCCAAGAATGATTCTACAATAATTTACAAGTTGTTTCCAAGTTGAAACGAGTCAAGAATGAAGCTACAAGTTGTTTCCAAGTTCGAACGAGTCAAGAATCAATTCTAAAATTGTTATAAATTCTTTTCATGTTCAAATGAGCCAAGAATGATCCTACAAAACTTTACAAGTTATTTCCAAGTTCAAATGAGTCATGAATGAAGCTACAAGTTGTATCCAAGTTTGAACGAGTGAATAATGATGTCATAACTTGTTACGAATTGTTTTCATTTTCAAATGAGCAGAGACTGATCCTACAAGAGTTTACAAGTTGTTTCCATGTTCAAATGAGTCAAGAATGAGGCTACAAGTTGCTTCCAAGTTTGAACGAGTCAAAAATGTAGTCTCAAATTGTTATGGATCGTTTTGATGTTTAAATGAGCCAAAAATGATCTTACAAGAGTTTCCAAATTGGTTCCATGTTTAAACGAGTTACGAATGAAGTTACAAGTTATTTCCAAGTTCAAACGCGTCAAGAATGAAGTCTCAAATTGTTATAGATTGTTTTCATATTCAAATGAGCCAAGAATGATCCTACAAGAGTTTAGAAGTTGTTTCCATGTTCAAACGAGTCAAGAGTGAAGTTACAAGTTGTTTCCAAGTTCGAACGAGTCAAGAATGAAGTCTCAAATTGTTATAGATTGTTTTCATGTTCAAAAGAGCCAAGAATGATCTTACAAGACTTTCCAAATTATTTCCCAGTTCAAATGAGTCAAGAATGAAGCTACAAGTTGTTTCGAAGTTTGAATGAGTCAAGAATAAAGTCTTAAGTTGTATGAATTGTTTTCATGTTCAAATTTGCCAAGAATGATCCTACAAGACTTTACAAGTTGTTTCCATGTTTAAATGAGTCAAGAATGAAGCTACAAGTTGCTTCCAAGTTTGAATGAGTCAGGAATGAAGTTTCAAATTGATATGGATTGTTTTCATGTTCAATTGAGGCAAGAATGATTTTACAAGAGTTTCCAAGTTGTTTCCATATTCAAACGAGTCACGAATCAAGCTACATGTTGTTTCGAAGTTCGAATGAGTGAAGAATGAAATCACAAGTTGTTACGAATTGTTTTCATGTCCAATGAGCCAAGAACGATCCTACAAGAGTTTAGAAGTTGTTTCCATGTTCAAACGAGTCAAGAGTGAAGTTACAAGTGGTTTCCAAGTTCGAACGTGTCAAGAATGAAGTCTCAAATTGTTATAGATTGTTTTCATGTTCAAATGAGCCACGAATGATCCTACAAGACTTTCGAAGTTTTTTCCATGTTCAAATGTGTCAAGAATGAAGCTACAAGTTGTTTCCAAGTTCGAACGAGTCAAGAATAAAGTCTTAAGTTGTTTGAATTGTTTGCATGTTCAATTGAGCCAATAATGATTCTACAAGAATTTACAAGTTGTTTCCAAGTTGAAACGAGTCAAGAATGAAGCTACAAGTTGTTTCCAACTTCGAACGAGTCAAGAATCAATTCTAAAATTGTTATAAATTCTTTTCATGTTCAAATGAGCCAAGAATGATCCTACAAGACTTTACAAGTTATTTCCAAGTTCAAATGAGTCATGAATGAAGCTACAAGTTGTTTCCAAGTTTGAACGAGTGAAGAATGATGTCATAAGTTGTTACGAACTGTTTTCATTTTCAAATGAGCAGAGAGTGATCCTACAAGAGTTTACAAGTTGTTTCCATGTTCAAATGAGTCAAGAATGTGGCTACAAGTTGCTTCCAAGTTTGAACGAGTCAAAAATGTAGTCTCAAATTGTTATGGATTGTTTTGATGTTTAAATGAGCCAAAAATGATCTTACAAGAGTTTCCAAAATGGTTCCATGTTTAAACGAGTTACGAATGAAGTGACAAGTTATTTCCAAGTTCAAACACGTCAAGAATGAAGTCTCAAATTGTTATAGATTGTTTTCATGTTCAAATGAGCCAAGAATGATCCTACAAGACTTTCCAAGTAGTTTTCATGTTCAAATGAGTCAAGAATAAAGCTAAAAGTTGTTTCCAAGTTCGAACTAGTCAGGAATAAAGTGTTAAGTTGTATGAATTGTTTGCATGTTCAAATGAGCCAAGAATAATCCTACAAGACTTTACAAGTTTTTCCAAGTTCAAATTAGTCAAGAATGAAGCTACAATTTGTTTCCAAGTTTGAATGAGTCAAGAATAAAGTCTTAAGTTGTATGAATTATTTTCATTTTCAAATGAGCCAAGAATGATCCTACATGACATTACAAGTTCTTTCCATGTTTAAATGAGTCAAGAATGAAGCTACAAGTTGCTTCCAAGTTTGAATGAGTCAAGAATGAAGTTTCAAATTGTTATGGATTGTTTTCATGTTCAAATGAGGCAAGAATGATTTTACAAGAGTTTCCAAGTTGTTTCCATATTCAAACGAGTCACGAATCAAGCTACATGTTGTTTCGAAGTTCGAATGAGTGAAGAATGAAATCACAAGTTGTTACGAATTGTTTTCATGTCCAATGAGCCAAGAACGATCCTACAAGAGTTTAGAAGTTGTTTCCATGTTCAAACGAGTCAAGAGTAAAGTTACAAGTTATTTCCAAGTTCGAACGTGTCAAGAATGAAGTCTCAAATTGTTATAGATTTTTTTTATGTTCAAATGAGCCACGAATGATCCTACAAGACTTTCGAAGTTTTTTCCATGTTCAAATGTGTCAAGAATGAAGCTACAAGTTGTTTCCAAGTTCGAACGAGTCAAGAATAAAGTCTTAAGTTGTTTGAATTGTTTGCATGTTCAATTGAGCCAAGAATGATTCTACAAGAATTTACAAGTTGTTTCCAAGTTGAAACGAGTTAAGAATGAAGCTACAAGTTGTTTCCATGTTCGAACGAGTCAAGAATCAATTCTAAAATTGTTATAAATTCTTTTCATGTTCAAATGAGCCAAGAATGATCCTACAAGACTTTACAAGTTATTTCCAAGTTCAAATGAGTCAAGAATGAAGTTACAAGTTGCTTCCAAGTGTGAATGAGTAAAGAATCAAGTTTCAAATTTATATGGATTGTTTTCATGTTCAATTGAGGCAAGAATGATTTTACAAGAGTTTCCAAGTTGTTTCCATATTCAAACGAGTCACGAATCAAGCTACATGTTGTTTCGAAGTTCGAATGAGTGAAGAATGAAATCACAAGTTGTTACGAATTGTTTTCATGTCCAATTAGCCAAGAACGATCCTACAAGAGTTTCGAAGTTGTTTCCATGTTCAAACGAGTCAAGAGTGAAGTTACAAGTGGTTTCCTAGTTCGAACGTGTCAAGAATGAAGTCTCAAATTGTTATAGATTGTTTTCATGTTCAAATGAGCCACGAATGATCCTACAAGACTTTCGAAGTTTTTTCCATGTTCAAATGTGTCAAGAATGAAGCTACAAGTTGTTTCCAAGTTCGAACGAGTCAAGAACAAAGTCTTAAGTTGTTTGAATTGTTTGCATGTTCAATTGAGCCAAGAATGATTCTACAAGAATTTACAAGTTGTTTCCAAGTTGAAACGAGTGAAGAATGAAGCTACAAGTTGTTTCCAAGTTCGAACGAGTCAAGAATCAATTCTAAAATTGTTATAAATTCTTTTCATGTTCAAATGAGCCAAGAATGATCCTACAAGACTTTACAAGTTATTTCCAAGTTCAAATGAGTCAAGAATGAAGTTACAAGTTGCTTCCAAGTTTGAATGAGTAAAGAATGAAGTTTCAAATTTATATAGATTGTTTTCATGTTCAATTGAGGCAAGAATGATTTTACAAGAGTTTCCAAGTTGTTTCCATATTCAAACGAGTCACGAATCAAGCTACATGTTGTTTCGAAGTTCGAATGAGTGAAGAATGAAATCACAAGTTGTTACGAATTGTTTTCATGTCCAATGAGCCAAGAACGATCCTACAAGAGTTTAGAAGTTGTTTCCATGTTCAAACGAGTCAAGAGTGAAGTTACAAGTGGTTTCCTAGTTCGAACGTGTCAAGAATGAAGTCTCAAATTGTTATAGATTGTTTTCATGTTCAAATGAGCCACGAATGATCCTACAAGACTTTCGAAGTTTTTTCCATGTTCAAATGTGTCAAGAATGAAGCTACAAGTTGTTTCCAAGTTCGAACGAGTCAAGAACAAAGTCTTAAGTTGTTTGAATTGTTTGCATGTTCAATTGAGCCAAGAATGATTCTACAAGAATTTACAAGTTGTTTCCAAGTTGAAACGAGTGAAGAATGAAGCTACAAGTTGTTTCCAAGTTTGAACGAGTCAAGAATCAATTCTAAAATTGTTATAAATTCTTTTCATGTTCAAATGAGCCAAGAATGATCCTACAAGACTTTACAAGTTATTTCCAAGTTCAAATGAGTCAAGAATGAAGTTACAAGTTGCTTCCAAGTTTGAATGAGTAAAGAATGAAGTTTCAAATTTATATAGATTGTTTTCATGTTCAATTGAGGCAAGAATGATTTTACAAGAGTTTCCAAGTTGTTTCCATATTCAAACGAGTCACGAATCAAGCTACATGTTGTTTCGAAGTTCGAATGAGTGAAGAATGAAATCACAAGTTGTTACGAATTGTTTTCATGTCCAATGAGCCAAGAACGATCCTACAAGAGTTTAGAAGTTGTTTCCATGTTCAAACGAGTCAAGAGTGAAGTTACAAGTGGTTTCCTAGTTCGAACGTGTCAAGAATGAAGTCTCAAATTGTTATAGATTGTTTTCATGTTCAAATGAGCCACGAATGATCCTACAAGACTTTCGAAGTTTTTTCCGTGTTCAAATGTGTCAAGAATGAAGCTACAAGTTGTTTCCAAGTTCGAACGAGTCAAGAATAAAGTCTTAAGTTGTTTGAATTGTTTGCATGTTCAATTGAGCCAAGAATGATTCTACAAGAATTTACAAGTTGTTTCCAAGTTGAAACGAGTCAAGAATGAAGCTACAAGTTGTTTCCAAGTTCGAACGAGTCAAGAATCAATTCTAAAATTGTTAAAAATTCTTTTTTATGTTCAAATGAGCCAAGAATGATCCTACAAGACCTTACAAGTTATTTCCAAGTTCAAATGAGTCATGAATGAAGCTACAAGTTGTTTCCAAGTTTGAACGAGTGAAAAATGATGTCATAAGTTGTTATGAATTGTTTTCATTTTCAAATGAGCAAAGAGTGATCGTACAAGAGTTTACAAGTTGTTTCCATGTTCAAATGAGTCAAGAATGTGGCTACAAGTTGCTTCCAAGTTTGAACGAGTCAAAAATTTAGTCTCAAATTGTTATGGATTGTTTTGATGTTTAAATGAGCCAAAAATGATCTTACAAGAGTTTCCAAAATGGTTCCTTGTTTAAACGAGTTACGAATGAAGTTACAAGTTATTTCCAAGTTCAAACACGTTAAGAATGAAGTCTCAAATTGTTATAGATTGTTTTCATGTTCAAATGAGCCAAGAATGATCCTACAAGACTTTCCAAGTAGTTTTCATGTTCAAATGAGTCAAGAATAAAGCTAAAAGTTGTTTCCAAGTTCGAACTAGTCAAGAATAAAGTGTTAAGTTGTATGAATTGTTTGCATGTTCAAATGAGCCAAGAATAATCCTAAAAGACTTTACAAGTTTTTCCAAGTTCAAACTTGTCAAGAATGAAGCTACAAGTTGTTTCCAAGTTTGAATGAGTCAAGAATAAAGTCTTAAGTTGTATGAATTGTTTTCATTTTCAAATGAGCCAAGAATGATCCTACAAGACATTACAAGTTGTTTCCATGTTTAAATGAGTCAAGAATGAAGCTACAAGTTGCTTCCAAGTTTGAATGAGTCAAGAATGAAATTTCAAATTGTTATGGATTGTTTTCATGTTCAAATGAGGCAAGAATGATTTTACAAGAGTTTCCAAGTTGTTTCCATATTCAAACGAGTCACGAATCAAGCTACATGTTGTTTCGAAGTTCGAATGAGTGAAGAATGAAATCACAAGTTGTTACGAATTGTTTTCATGTCGAATGAGCCAAGAACGATCCTACAAGAGTTTAGAAGTTGTTTCCATGTTCAAACGAGTCAAGAGTGAAGTTACAAGTTGTTTCCAAGTTCGAACGTGTCAAGAATGAAGTCTCAAATTGTTATAGATTTTTTTTATGTTCAAATGAGCCACGAATGATCCTACAAGACTTTCGAAGTTTTTTCCATGTTCAAATGTGTCAAGAATGAAGCTACAAGTTGTTTCCAAGTTCGAACGAGTCAAGAATAAAGTCTTAAGTTGTTTGAATTGTTTGCATGTTCAATTGAGCCAAGAATGATTCTACAAGAATTTACAAGTTGTTTCCAAGTTGAAACGAGTTAAGAATGAAGCTACAAGTTGTTTCCAAGTTCGAACGAGTCAAGAATCAATTCTAAAATTGTTATAAATTCCTTTCATGTTCAAATGAGCCAAGAATGATCCTACAAGACTTTACAAGTTATTTCCAAGTTCAAATGAGTCAAGAATGAAGTTACAAGTTGCTTCCAAGTTTGAATGAGTAAAGAATGAAGTTTCAAATTTATATAGATTGTTTTCATGTTCAAATGAGCCACGAATGATCCTACAAGACTTTCGAAGTTTTTTCCATGTTCAAATGTGTCAAGAATGAAGCTACAAGTTGTTTCCAAGTTCGAACGAGTCAAGAATAAAGTCTTAAGTTGTTTGAATTGTTTGCATGTTCAATTGAGCCAATAATGATTCTACAAGAATTTACAAGTTGTTTCCAAGTTGAAACGAGTCAAGAATGAAGCTACAAGTTGTTTCCAAGTTCGAACGAGTCAAAAATGTAGTCTCAAATTGTTATGGATTGTTTTGATGTTTAAATGAGCCAAAAATGATCTTACAAGAGTTTCCAAAATGGTTCCATGTTTAAACGAGTTACGAATGAAGTTACAAGTTATTTCCAAGTTCAAACACGTCAAGAATGAAGTCTCAAATTGTTATAGATTGTTTTCATGTTCAAATGAGCCAAGAATGATCCTACAAGACTTTCCAAGTAGTTTTCATGTTCAAATGAGTCAAGAATAAAGCTAAAAGTTGTTTCCAAGTTCGAACTAGTCAAGAATAAAGTGTTAAGTTGTATGAATTGTTTGCATGTTCAAATGAGCCAAGAATAATCCTACAAGACTTTACAAGTTTTTCCAAGTTCAAACTAGTCAAGAATGAAGCAACAAGTTGTTTCCAAGTTTGAATGAGTCAAGAATAAAGTCTTAAGTTGTATGAATTGTTTTCATGTTCAAATGAGCCAAGAATGATCCTACAAGACTTTACAAGTTGTTTCCATGTTTAAATGAGTCAAGAATGAAGCTACAAGTTGCTTCCAAGTTTGAATGAGTCAAGAATGAAGTTTCAAATTGTTATGGATTGTTTTCATGTTCAAATGAGGAAAGAATGATTTTAGAAGAGTTTCCAAGTTGTTTCCATATTCAAACGAGTCACGAATCAAGCTACATGTTGTTTCGAAGTTCGAATGAGTGAAGAATGAAATCACAAGTTGTTACGAATTGTTTTCATGTCCAATGAGCCAAGAACGATCCTACAAGAGTTTAGAAGTTGTTTCCATGTTCAAACGAGTCAAGAGTGAAGTTACAAGTTGTTTCCAAGTTCGACGTGTCAAGAATGAAGTCTCAAATTGTTATAGATTTTTTTCATGTTCAAATGAGCCACGAATGATCCTACCAGACTTTAGAAGTTTTTTCCATGTTCAAATGTGTCAAGAATGAAGCTACAAGTTGTTTCCAAGTTCGAACGAGTCAAGAATAAAGTCTTAAGTTGTTTGAATTGTTTGCATGTTCAATTGAGCCAAGAATGATTCTACAAGAATTTACAAGTTGTTTCCAAGTTGAAACGAGTCAAGAATGAAGCTACAAGTTGTTTCCAAGTTCGAACGAGTCAAGAATCAATTCTAAAATTGTTATAAATTCTTTTCATGTTCAAATGAGCCAAGAATGATCCTACAAGACTTTACAAGTTATTTCCAAGTTCAAATGAGTCATGAATGAAGCTACAAGTTGTTTCCAAGTTTGAACGAGTGAAGAATGATGTCATAAGTTGTTACGAATTGTTTTCATTTTCAAATGAGCAGAGAGTGATCCTACAAGAGTTTACAAGTTGTTTCCATGTTCAAATGAGTCAAGAATGAGGCTACAAGTTGCTTCCAAGTTTGAACGAGTCAAAAATGTAGTCTCAAATTGTTATGGATTGTTTTGATGTTTAAATGAGCCAAAAATGATCTTACAAGAGTTTCCAAAATGGTTCCATGTTTAAACGAGTTACGAATGAAGTTACAAGTTATTTCCAAGTTCAAACGCGTCAAGAATGAAGTCTCAAATTGTTATAGATTGTTTTCATGTTCAAATGAGCCAAGAATGATCCTACAAGACTTTCCAAGTAGTTTTCATGTTCAAATGAGTCAAGAATAAAGCTAAAAGTTGTTTCCAAGTTCGAACTAGTCAAGAATAAAGTGTTAAGTTGTATGAATTGTTTGCATGTTCAAATGAGCCAAGAATAATCCTACAAGACTTTACAAGTTTTTCCAAGTTCAAACTAGTCAAGAATGAAGCTACAAGTTGTTTCCAAGTTTGAATGAGTCAAGAATAAAGTCTTAAGTTGTATGAATTGTTTTCATGTTCAAATGAGCCAAGAATGATCCTACAAGACTTTACAAGTTGTTTCCATGTTTAAATGAGTCAAGAATGAAGCTACAAGTTGCTTCCAAGTTTGAATGAGTCAAGAATGAAGTTTCAAATTGTTATGGATTGTTTTCATGTTCAAATGAGGCAAGAATGATTTTACAAGAGTTTCCAAGTGGGTTCCATATTCAAACGAGTCACGAATCAAGCTACATGTTGTTTCGAAGTTCGAATGAGTGAAGAATGAAATCACAAGTTGTTACGAATTGTTTTCATGTCCAATGAGCCAAGAACGATCCTACAAGAGTTTAGAAGTTGTTTCCATGTTCAAACGAGTCAAGAGTGAAGTTACAAGTTGTTTCCAAGTTCGACGTGTCAAGAATGAAGTCTCAAATTGTTATAGATTTTTTTCATGTTCAAATGAGCCACGAATGATCCTACCAGACTTTAGAAGTTTTTTCCATGTTCAAATGTGTCAAGAATGAAGCTACAAGTTGTTTCCAAGTTCGAACGAGTCAAGAATAAAGTCTTAAGTTGTTTGAATTGTTTGCATGTTCAATTGAGCCAAGAATGATTCTACAAGAATTTACAAGTTGTTTCCAAGTTGAAACGAGTCAAGAATGAAGCTACAAGTTGTTTCCAAGTTCGAACGAGTCAAGAATCAATTCTAAAATTGTTATAAATTCTTTTCATGTTCAAATGAGCCAAGAATGATCCTACAAGACTTTACAAGTTATTTCCAAGTTCAAATGAGTCATGAATGAAGCTACAAGTTGTTTCCAAGTTTGAACGAGTGAAGAATGATGTCATAAGTTGTTACGAATTGTTTTCATTTTCAAATGAGCAGAGAGTGATCCTACAAGAGTTTACAAGTTGTTTCCATGTTCAAATGAGTCAAGAATGAGGCTACAAGTTGCTTCCAAGTTTGAACGAGTCAAAAATGTAGTCTCAAATTGTTATGGATTGTTTTGATGTTTAAATGAGCCAAAAATGATCTTACAAGAGTTTCCAAAATGGTTCCATGTTTAAACGAGTTACGAATGAAGTTACAAGTTATTTCCAAGTTCAAACGCGTCAAGAATGAAGTCTCAAATTGTTATAGATTGTTTTCATGTTCAAATGAGCCAAGAATGATCCTACAAGACTTTCCAAGTAGTTTTCATGTTCAAATGAGTCAAGAATAAAGCTAAAAGTTGTTTCCAAGTTCGAACTAGTCAAGAATAAAGTGTTAAGTTGTATGAATTGTTTGCATGTTCAAATGAGCCAAGAATAATCCTACAAGACTTTACAAGTTTTTCCAAGTTCAAACTAGTCAAGAATGAAGCTACAAGTTGTTTCCAAGTTTGAATGAGTCAAGAATAAAGTCTTAAGTTGTATGAATTGTTTTCATGTTCAAATGAGCCAAGAATGATCCTACAAGACTTTACAAGTTGTTTCCATGTTTAAATGAGTCAAGAATGAAGCTACAAGTTGCTTCCAAGTTTGAATGAGTCAAGAATGAAGTTTCAAATTGTTATGGATTGTTTTCATGTTCAAATGAGGCAAGAATGATTTTACAAGAGTTTCCAAGTGGGTTCCATATTCAAACGAGTCACGAATCAAGCTACATGTTGTTTCGAAGTTCGAATGAGTGAAGAATGAAATCACAAGTTGTTACGAATTGTTTTCATGTCCAATGAGCCAAGAACGATCCTACAAGAGTTTAGAAGTTGTTTCCATGTTCAAACGAGTCAAGAGTGAAGTTACAAGTTGTTTCCAAGTTCGAACGTGTCAAGAATGAAGTCTCAAATTGTTATAGATTTTTTTCATGTTCAAATGAGCCACGAATGATCCTACCAGACTTTCGAAGTTTTTTCCATGTTCAAATGTGTCAAGAATGAAGCTACAAGTTGTTTCCAAGTTCGAACGAGTCAAGAATAAAGTCTTAAGTTGTTTGAATTGTTTGCATGTTCAATTGAGCCAAGAATGATTCTACAAGAATTTACAAGTTGTTTCCAAGTTGAAACGATTCAAGAATGAAGCTACAAGTTGTTTCCAAGTTCGAACGAGTCAAGAATCAATTCTAAAATTGTTATAAATTCTTTTCATGTTCAAATGAGCCAAGAATGATCCTACAAGACTTTACAAGTTATTTCCATGTTCAAACGAGTCAAGAATGTAGCTACAAGTTGTTTCCAAGTTCGAACGAGTCAAGAATAAAGTCTTAACTTGTATGAATTGTTTGCATGTTCAAATGAGCCAGGAAAGATTCTACAAGAGTTTAGGAGTTGTTTCCATGTTCAAACGCGTCAAGAATGAAGTCTCAAATTGTTATAGATTGTTTTCATGTTCAAATGAGCCAAGAATGATCCTACAAGACTTTTCAAGTAGTTTTCATGTTCAAATGAGTCAAGAATAAAGCTAAAAGTTGTTTCCAAGTTCGAACTAGTCAAAAATAAAGTGTTAAGTTGTATGAATTGTTTGCATGTTCAAATGAGCCAAGAAAAATCCTACAAGACTTTACAAGTTTTTCCAAGTTCAAACTAGTCAAGAATGAAGTTACAAGTTGTTTCCAATTTCGAAGAAGTCAAGAATGAAGTCTTAAATTATTATAGATTGTTTTCATGTTCAAATGAGCCAAGAATGATCCTACAAGACTTTCCAAGTTGTTTCCATGTTCAAACGAGTCAAGAATGTTGCTACAAGTTGTTTCCAAGTTCGAACGAGTCAAGAATAAAGTCTTAACTTGTATGAATTGTTTGCATGTTCAAATGAGCCAGGAAAGATTCTACAACAGTTTAGAAGTTGTTTCCATGTTCAAACGAGTCAAGAATGAAGCTACAAATTGTTTCCAAGTTTGAACGAGTGAAGAATGAAGTCATCAGTTGTTACGAATTATTTTCATTTTCGAATAAGCAGAGAGTGATCCTACAAGAGTTTACAAGTTGTTTCTATGTTCAAATGAGTCAAGAATGAGGCTACAAGTTGCTTCCAAGTTTGAACGAGTCAAAAATGTAGTCTCAAATTGCTATGGATTGTTTTGAGGTTTAAATGAGCCAAAAATGATCTTACAAGAGTTTCCAAATTGGCTCCATGTTTAAACGAGTTACGAATGAAGTTACAAGTTGTTTCCAAGTTCAAACGTGTCAAGAATGAAGTCTCAAATTGTTATAGATTGTTTTCATGTTCAAATGAGCCAAGAATGATCCTACAAGACTTTCTAAGTTTTTTCCATGTTCAAATGTGTCAAGAATGAAGCTACAAGTTGTTTCCAAGTTTGAACGAGTCAAGAATAAATTCTGAAGTGGTTTGAATTGTTTGCATGTTCAAATGGGGCAAGAATGATTCTACTAGAATTTACAAGTTGTTTCCAAGTTCAAACGAGTCAAATATGAAGCTACAAGTGGTTTCCAAGTTCGAACGAGTCAAGAATCAATTCTAAAATTGTTATAAATTCATTTCATGTTCAAACGAGTCAAGAATGAAGCTACAAGTTGTTTCTAAGTTTGAACGAGTGAAGAATGAAGTCATCAGTTGTTACGAATTTTTTCATTTTTAAATGAGCAGAGAGTGATCCTACAAGAGTTTACAAGTTGTTTCCATGTTCAAATGAGTCAAGAATGTGGCTACAAGTTGCTTCCAAGTTTGAACGAGTCAAAAATGAAGTCTCAAATTGTTATAGATTGTTTTCTTGTTCAAATGAGCCAAGAATGATCCTACAAGACTTTCCAAGTTGTTTCCATGTTCAAATGAGTAAAGATTGAAGCTAAAAGTTGTTTCCAAGTTTGAATGAGTCAAGAATAAAGTCATAAGTTGTATGAATTGTTTGCATGTTTAAATGAGCCAAAAATGATCCTACAAGACTTTACAAGTTTTTCCAAGTTCAAACGAGTCAAGAATGAAGCTACAGTCGTTCCCAAGTTTGAACAAGTAAATAATGAAGTCTCAAATTGTTATAGATTGTTTTCATGTTCAAATGATCCAAGAATGATCCTACAAGAGTTTCCAAGTAGTTTCCAGGTTCAAACGAGTCAAGAATGAAGCTACAAGTTGTTTCCAAGTTCAAACGAGTCAAGAACGAAGTCTCAAATTGTTATAGATTGTTTTCATGTTCAAATGAGCCAAGAATGATCCTACAAGACTTTCCAAGTTATTTCCATGTTCAAATGAGTCAAGAAAGAAGCTAAAAGTTCTTTCCAAGTTCGAACGAGTCAAGAATAAAGTCTTAAGTTGTATGAATTGTTTGCATGTTCAAACGAGCCAAGAATAATCCTACAAGACTTTACAAGTTTTTCCAAGTTCAAATGAGTCAAGAATGAAGATACAAGTTCTTTCCAAGTTTGAATAAGTCAAGAATGAAGTCTCAAATTGTTATAGATTGTTTTCATGTTCAAATGAGCCAAGAATAATCCTACTTGACTTTCCAAGTTGTTTCGTTGTTCAAACGAGTCAAGAATGAAGCTACAAGTTGTTTCCAAGTTCGAACGAGTCAAGAATGAAGTCTCAAATTGTTATATTTTGTTTTCATGTTCAAATGAGCAAAGATTCCTACAAGACTTTTCAAGTTATATCCAAGTTCAAACGAGTCAAGAATAAAGCTAAAAGTTGTTTCCAAGTTCGAACGAGTAAGGAATAAAGTCTTAAGTTGTATGATTTGTTTGCATGTTCAAATGAGCCAAGAATGATCCTACAAGACTTTACAAGTTTTTCCCAGTTCAAACGAGTCAAGAATGAAGCTACAGTTGTTTCCAAGTTTGAACAAGTAAAGAATGAAGTCTCAAATTGTTATAGATTGTTTTCATGTTCAAATGAGCCAAGAATGATCTTACAAGAGTTTCCAAGTAGTTTCCAGGTTCAAACGAGTCAAGAATGAAGCTACAAGTTGTTTCCAAGTTCAAACGAGTCAAGAATGAAGTCTCAAATTGTTATAGATTGTTTTCATATTCAAATGAGCCAAGAATGATCCTACAAGACTTTCCAAGTTATTTCCATGTTCAAATGAGTCAAGAAAGAAGCTAAAAGATGTTTCCAAGTTCGAACGAGTCAAGAATAAAGTCTTAAGTTGTATGAATTGTTTGCATGTTCAAACGAGCCAAGAATGATCCTACAAGACTTTACAAGTTTTTCCAAGTTCAAATGAGTCAAGAATGAAGATACAAGTTCTTTCCAAGTTTGAATAAGTCAAGAATGAAGTCTCAAATTGTTATAGATTGTTTTCATGTTCAAATGAGCCAAGAATGATCCTACAAGACTTTACAAGTTTTTTCCAAGTGTAAACGAGTCAAGACTGAAGCTACAAGTTGCTTCAAAGTTCGAATAAGTCAAGAATGAAGCTACAAGTTGTTTCAAATTGTTCCAAGTTGTTTCCATGTTCAAACGAGTCAAGAATGAAGCGACAAGTTGTTTCCAAGTTCGAACGAGCGAAGAATGAAGTCTCAAATTGTTATAGATTGTTTTCATGTTCAAATGAGCCAAGAATAATCCTACAAGACTTTCCAAGTTGTTTCGTTGTTCAAACGAGTCAAGAATGAAGCTACAAGTTGTTTCCAAGTTCGAACGAGTCAAGAATGAAGTCTCAAATTGTTATAGTTTCTTTTTCATGTTCAAATGAGCAAAGAATAATCATACAAGACTTTTCAAGTTATATCCAAGTTCAAACGAATCAAGAATAAAGCTAAAAGTTGTTTCCAAGTTCGAACGAGTCAAGAATAAAGTCTTAAGTTGTATGAATTGTTTGCATGTTCAAATGAGCCAAGAATGATCCTACAAGACTTTACAAGTTGTTTCCATGTTGAAATGAGTCAAGAATGAAGTTACAAGTTGCTTCCAAGTTTGAATGAGTAAAGAATGAAGTTTTGAATTGTTATAGATTGTTTTCATGTTCAAATGAGCCAAGAATGAAATTACAAGAGATTTCAAGTTGTTTCAATGTTCAAACGAGTCACGAATCAAGCTACATGTTGTTTCGAAGTTCGAATGAGTGAAGAATGAATTCACAAGTTGTTATGAATTGTTTTCATGTCCAATGAGCCAAGAACGATCCTACAAGAGTTATATCCAAGTTGTTTCCATGTTCAAACGAGTCAAGAATGAAGTTACAAGTTGTTTCCAAGTTCAAACGTGTCAAGAATGTTGTCTAAAATTGTTATGGATTGTTTTGATGTTTAAATGAGCCAAAAATGATCTTACAAGAGTTTCCAAGTTGTTTCCAAGTTCAAATGAGTCAAGAATGAAGCTGCAATTTGTTTCCAAGTTTGAACGAGTCAAGAATAAAGTCTTAATTTGTATGAATTGTTTGCATTTTCAAATTTGCCAAGAATGATCCTACAACACTTTACATGTTGTTTCCAAGTTTGAACGAGTCAAGAATGAAGCTACAAGTTGTTTCCAAGTTCGAACGACTCAAGAATGAAGTCTCAAATTATTATAGATTGTTTTCATGTTCAAATGAGCCAAAAATGATCCTACAACACTTTCCATGTTGTTTCCATGTTTAAATGAGTCAAGAATGAAGCTGCAAGTTGCTTCCAAGTTTGAACCGGTCAAAAATAAAGTCTTAAGTTGTATAAATTGTTTGAATGTTCAAATTAGCCAAGAATGATCCTACAAGACTTTACAAATTGTTTCCAAGTTCGAACGAGTCAAGAATGAAGCTACAAGTTGTTTCCAAGTTCGAACAAGTCAGGAATGAAGTCTGAAATTGTTATGGATTGTTTTCATGTTCAAATATGTCTGGAATGATCCTACAAGACTTTACAAGTTGTTTCTAAGTTCAAACGAGTCAAGAAAGAACCTACAAGTTGTTTCCAAGTTCGAACGAGTGAAGAATGAAGTCATAAGTTGTTACGAATTGTTTTCATTTTCAAATGAGCAAAGAGTGATCCTACAAGAGTTTACAAGTTGTTTCCAAGTTCGAACGAGTCAACAATGAAGTCTCAAATTGTTTTGATGTTTAAATGTGCCAAAAAAGATCTTACAAGAGTTTCCAAGTTGTTTCCATGTTTAAATGAGTCACGAATGAAGTTACAAGTTATTTCCAAGTTCAAACGTGTCAAGAATGTTGTCTCAAATTGTTATAGATTGTTTGCAGGTTCAAATGAGCCAAGAATGATCCTACAAAACTTTCCAAGTTGTTTCCATGCCAAATGAGTCAAGAATGAAACTACAAGTTGTTTCCAAGTTCGAACGAGTCAAGAATAAAGTCTTAAGTTATTATAGATTGTTTTCATGTTCAAATGAGCCAAGAATGATCCTACAAGACTTTCCAAGTTCTTTCCATGTTCAAACGAGTCAAGAATGAAGCTACAAGTTGTTTGCAAGTTCGAACGAGTCAAGAATGAAGTCTCAAATTTGTTTTCATGTTCATATGAGCTAATAATTATCCTACAAGACTTTCCAAGTTGTTTCCATGTTCAAATGAGTCAAGAATGAAGCTACAAGTTGTTTCCAAGTTTGAACGAGTCAAGAATAAAGTCTTAATTTGTATGAATTGTTTGCATGTTCAAATGAGCCAAGAATGATCCTACAAGAATTTAAAAGTTGTTTCCAAGTTCAAATGAGACAAGAATGAAGCTATAAGTTGTTTCCAAGTTCTAACGAGTCAAGAATGAAGTCTAAAATTGTTATGGATTCTTTTGATGTTCAAATGAGCAAAGAATGATCCTACAAGACTTTACAAGTTTTTTCAAGTTCTAACAAGTCAAGAATGAATATACAAGTTGTTTCCAAGTTCGAACAAGTCAAGAATGAAGAATCAAATTGTTATAGATTGTTTTCATATTCAAAAGAGCTAAGAATGATCCAACAAGACTTTCCAAGTTGTTTCCCTGTTCAAATGAGTCAAGAATGAAGCTACAAATTGTTTCCAAGTTCGAATGAGTCAAGAATAAAGTCTTAAGTTGTATGAATTGTTTGCATGTTCAAATGAGCCAAGAATGATCCTACAAGACTTTATAAGTTGTTTCCAAGTTCAAATGAGACAAGAATGAAGCTATAAGTTGTTTCCAAGTTCTAACGAGTCAAGAATGAAGTCTAAAATTGTTATGGATTCTTTTGATGTTCAAATGAGCAAAGAATGATCCTACAAGACTTTACAAGTTTTTTCAAGTTCTAACAAGTCAAGAATGAATATACAAGTTGTTTCCAAGTTCGAACAAGTCAAGAATGAAGAATCAAATTGTTATAGATTGTTTTCATATTCAAAAGAGCTAAGAATGATCCAACAAGACTTTCCAAGTTGTTTCCCTGTTCAAATGAGTCAAGAATGAAGCTACAAGTTGTTTCCAAGTTCGAATGAGTCAAGAATAAAGTCTTAAGTTGTATGAATTGTTTGCATGTTCAAATGAGCCAAGAATGATCCTACAAGACTTTATAAGTTGTTTCCAAGTTCAAATGAGACAAGAATGAAGCTATAAGTTGTTTCCAAGTTCTAACGAGTCAAGAATGAAGTCTAAAATTGTTATGGATTCTTTTGATGTTCAAATGAGCAAAGAATGATCCTACAAGACTTTACAAGTTTTTTCAAGTTCTAACAAGTCAAGAATGAATATACAAGTTGTTTCCAAGTTCGAACAAGTCAAGAATGAAGAATCAAATTGTTATAGATTGTTTTCATATTCAAAAGAGCTAAGAATGATCCAACAAGACTTTCCAAGTTGTTTCCCTGTTCAAATGAGTCAAGAATGAAGCTACAAGTTGTTTCCAAGTTCGAATGAGTCAAGAATAAAGTCTTAAGTTGTATGAATTGTTTGCATGTTCAAATGAGCCAAGAATGATCCTACAAGACTTTATAAGTTGTTTCCATGTTTAAATGAGTGAAGAATAAAGCTACAAGTTGCTTCCAAGTTTGAATGAGTCAAGAATGAAGTTTCAAATTGTTATGGATTGTTTTCATGTTCAAATTAGCCAAGAATGATCTTACAAGAGTTTCCAAGTTGTTTCCATGTTCAAACAAGTCACGAATCAAGCTACATGTTGTTTCGAATTTCGAATGAATTCACAAGATGTTACGAATTGTTTTCATGTCCAATGAGCCAAGAACGATCCTTCAAGAATTTACAAGTGGTTTCCAAGTTCAAACGAGACAAGAATGAAGCTATAAGTTGTTTCCAAGTTCTAACGAGTCAAGAATCAAGTCTAAAATTGTTATGGATTCATTTGATGTTCAAATGAGCAAAGAATGATCCTACAAGACTTTACAAGTTGTTCCAAGTTCAAACGAGTCAAGAATGAAGCTACAAGTTGTTTCCAAGTTTGAACAAGTCAAGAATGAAGTCTCAAATTATTATAGATTGTTTTCATGTTCAAATGAGCAAATATTGATCCTACAAGACTTTCCAAGTTTTTTCCATGTTCAAATGTGTCAAGAATGAAGCTACAAGTTGTTTCCAAGTTCGAACGAGTCAAGAATAAATTCTTAAGTTGTTTGAATTGTTTGCATGTTCAAATGAGCCAAGAATGATCCTACAAGACTTTCCAAGTAGTTTCCATGTTCAAATGAGTCAAGAATAAAGCTAAAAGTTGTTTCTAAGTTCGAACTAGTCAAGAATAAAGTCTTAAGTTGTATGAATTGTTTGCATGTTCAAATGAGCCAAGAATGATCCTACAAGACTTTATAAGTTGCTCCAAGTTCAAACGAGTCAAGAATGAAGCTACAAGTTGTTTCCAAGTTCGAACAAGTCAAGAATGAAGTCTCAGATTATTATAGATTGTTTTCATATTCAAATGAGCCAAGAATGATCCTACAAGACTCTCCAAGTTGTTTCCATGTTCAAACGAGTCAAGAATGAAGCTACAAGTTGTTTCCAAGTTTAAATGAATCAAGAATAAAGTCTTAAGTTGTATGACTTCTTTGCATGTTCAAATGAGCCAAGAATGATCCTACAAGACTTTACAAGTTGTTCCATGTTCAAACGAGTCAAGAATGAAGCTACAAGTTGTTTCCAAGTTCGAACGAGTCAAGAATAAAGTCTTAAGTTGTATGAATTGTTTGCATGTTCAAATGAGCCAAGAATGATCCTACAAGACTTTACAAGTTGTTCCATGATCAAACGAGTAAAGAATGAAGCTACAAGTTGTTTTCATGTTCGAACAAGTCAAGAATGAAGTCTCAAATTATAATAGATTGTTTTCATATTCAAATGAGCCAAGAATGATCCTACAAGACTTTCCAAGTTTTTTCCATGTTCAAATGTGTCAAGAATGAAGCTACAAGTTGTTTCCAAGTTCGAACGAGTCAAGAATAAAGTCTTAAGTTGTTTGAATTGTTTGCATGCTCAAATGGGCCAAGAATGATCCTACAAGACTTTCCAAGTAGTTTCCATCTTCAAATGAGTCAAGAATAAAGCTAAAAGTTGTTTCTATGTTCGAACTAGTCAAGAATAAAGTCTTAAGTTGTATGAATTGTTTGCATGTTCAAATGAGCCAAGAATGATCCTACAAGACTTTGTAAGTTGTTCCAAGTTCAAACGAGTCAAGAATGAAGCTACAAGTTTTTTCCAAGTTCGAACAAGTCAAGAATGAAGTCTCAAATTATTATAGATTGTTTTCATATTCAAATGAGCCAAGAATGATCCTACAAGACTCTCCAAGTTGTTTCCATGTTCAAACGTGTCAAGAATGAAGCTACAAGTTGTTTCCAAGTTCGAACGAGTCAAGAATAAAGTCTTAAGTTGTATGAATTGTTTGCATGTTCAAATGAGCCAAGAATGATCCTATAAGACTTTACAAGTTTTTCCAAGTTCAAACGAGTCAAGAATGAAGCTACAAATTGTTTTCAAGTTCGAACGAGTCAAGAATAAAATCTTAAGTTGTATGAATTGTTTGCATATTCAAATGAGTCAGGAATGATCCTACAAGACTTTATAAGTTGTTCCAAGTTCAAACGAGTCAAGAATGAAGCTACAAGTTGTTTCCAAGTTCGAACAAGTCAAGAATGAAGTCTCAAAATATTATAGATTGTTTTCATATTCAAATGAGCCAAGAATGATCCTACAAGACTTTCCAAGTTGTTTCCATGTTCAAACGAGTCAAGAATAAAGCTAAAAGTTGTTTCTATGTTCGAACTAGTCAAGAATAAAGTCTTAAGTTGTATGAATTGTTTGCATGTTCAAATGAGCCAAGAATGATCCTACAAGACTTTGTAAGTTGTTCCAAGTTCAAACGAGTCAAGAATGAAGCTACAAGTTTTTTCCAAGTTCGAACAAGTCAAGAATGAAGTCTCAAATTATTATAGATTGTTTTCATATTCAAATGAGCCAAGAATGATCCTACAAGACTCTCCAAGTTGTTTCCATGTTCAAACGTGTCAAGAATGAAGCTACAAGTTGTTTCCAAGTTCGAACGAGTCAAGAATAAAGTCTTAAGTTGTATGAATTGTTTGCATGTTCAAATGAGCCAAGAATGATCCTATAAGACTTTACAAGTTTTTCCAAGTTCAAACGAGTCAAGAATGAAGCTACAAATTGTTTTCAAGTTCGAACGAGTCAAGAATAAAATCTTAAGTTGTATGAATTGTTTGCATATTCAAATGAGTCAGGAATGATCCTACAAGACTTTATAAGTTGTTCCAAGTTCAAACGAGTCAAGAATGAAGCTACAAGTTGTTTCCAAGTTCGAACAAGTCAAGAATGAAGTCTCAAAATATTATAGATTGTTTTCATATTCAAATGAGCCAAGAATGATCCTACAAGACTTTCCAAGTTGTTTCCATGTTCAAACGAGTCAAGAATGAAGCTACAAGTTGTTTCGAAGTTCGAAAGAGTCAAGAATAAAGTCTTAAGTTGTATGAATTGTTTGCATGTTCAAATGAGCCAAGAATGATCCTACAAGACTTTACAAGTTATTTCCAAGTTCGAACGAGTCAAGAATAAAGTCTTAAATTGTTTCTAAGTTTGAACTAGTCAAGAATAAAGTCTTAACTTGTATTAATTGTTTGCATGTTCAAATGAGCCAGGAAAGATTCTATAAAAGTTTAGAAGTTCTTTTCATGTTCAAACGAGTCAAGAATTAAGCTACAAATTGTTTCCAAGGTCGAAAGAGTCAAGAATGTAGTCTCAAATTGTTATGGATTGTTTTCATGCTTAAATGTGCCAAGAATGATCTTACAAGAGTTTCCAAGTTGTTTCCATGTTCAAACGAGTCACGAATGAAGTTACAAGTTGTTTCCAAGTTCAAACGTGTCAAGAATGGAGTCTCAAATTGTTATAGATTGTTTTCATGTTCAAATGAGCCAAGAATGATCCTACAAGACTTTCCAAGTTGTTTCCCTGTTCAAATGAGTCAAGAATGAAGCTACAAGTTGTTTCCAAGTTTAAATGAATCAAGAAAAAAGTCTTAAGTTGTATGACTTGTTTGCATGTTCAAATGAGCCAAGAATGATCCTACATGACTTTACAAGTTGTTTCCATGTTTAAATGAGTCAAGAATGAAGCAACAAGTTACTTCCAAGTTTGAATGAGTCAAGAATGAAGTTTCAAATTGTTATGGATTGTTTTCATGTTCAAATGAGCCAAGAATGATCTTACAAGACTTTCAAAGTTGTTTCCATGTTCAAACGAGTCACGAATCAAGCTACATGTTGTTTCGAAGTTCGAATGAGTGAAGAATGAATTCACAAGTTGTTACGAATTGTTTTCATGTCCAATGAGCCAAGTACGATCCTACAAGAGTTTAGAAATTGTTTCCATGTTCAAACGAGTCAAGAGTGAAGCTACAAGTTGTTTCCAAGTTCGAACGAGTCAAGAATGAAGTCTCAAATTGTTATAGATTGTTTTCATATTCAAATGAGCCAAGAATGATCCTACAAGACTTTCCAAGTTTTTTCCATGTTCAAATGTGTCAAGAATGAAGCTATAAGTTGTTTCCAAGTTCGAACGAATCAAGAATAAAGTCTTAAGTTGTTTGAACTGTTTCCAAGTTCAAATGAGCCAAGAATGATCCTACAAGACTTTACAAGTTATTTCCAAGTTCAAACGAGTCAACAATGAAGCTACAAGTTGTTTCCATGTTTGAACGAGTGAAGAATGAAGTCAACAGTTGTTACGAATTGTTTTCATTTTCAAATGAGCAGAGAGTGATCCTACAAGAGTTTACAAGTTGTTTCCATGTTCAAATGAGTCAAGAATGAGGCTACAAGTTGCTTCCAAGTTCGAACGAGTCAAAAATGTAGTCTCAAATTGTTATAGATTGTTTTGATGTTTAAATGAGCCAAAAATGATCTTACAATAGTTTCCAAATTGGTTCCATGTTCAAACGAGTTACGAATGAAGTTACAAGTTGTTTCCAAGTTCAAACGTGTCAAGAATGAAGTCTCAAATTGTTATAGATTGTTTTCATGTTCAAATGAGCCAAGAATGATCCTACAAGACTTTCTAAGTTTTTTCCATGTTCAAATGTGTCAAGAATGAAGCTACAAGTTGTTTCCAAGTTTGAACGAGTCAAGAATAAAGTCTCAAATTATTATAGATTGTTTTCATATTCAAATGAGCCAAGAATGATCCTACAACACTTTCCAAGTTGTTTCCATGTTCAAACGAGTCAAGAATGAAGCTACAAGATGTTTCCAAGTTCGAACGAGTCAAGAATAAAATCTTAAGTTGTATGAATTGTTTGCATGTTCAAATGAGCCAAGAATGATCCTATAAGAATTTACAAGTTTTTCCAAGTTCAAACGAGTCAAGAATAAATCTACAAGTTGTTTCCAAGTTCGAAGAAGTCAAGAATGAAGTCTAAAATTGTTATAGATTGTTTTCATGTTCAAATGAGCCAAGAATGATCCTACAAGACTTTCCAAGTTGTTTCGATGTTCAAACGAGTCAAGAATGAAGCTACAAGTTGTTTCCAAGTTCGAACGAGTCAAGAATAAAGTCTTAAGTTGTATGAATTGTTTGCATGTTCAAATGAGCCAAGAATGATCGTACAAGACTTTACAAGTTGTTTCAAGTTAAAACGAATCAAGAATGAAGCTACAAGTTGTGTCCAAGTTCGAACAAGTCAAGAATGAAGTCTCAAATTGTTATAGATTGTTTTCATATTCAAATGAGCTAAGAATGATCCTACAAGACTTTCCAAGTTGTTTCCATGTTAAAATGAGTCAAGAATGAAGTTACAAGTTGTTTCTAAGTTTGAACGAGTCAAGAATAAAGTCTTAACTTGTATGAATTGTTTGCATGTTCAAATGAGCTAGGAAAGATTCTATAAAAGTGTATAAGTTGTTTCCATGTTCAAACGAGTCAAGAATTAAGCTACAAATTGTTTTCAAGGTCGAAAGAGTCAAGAATGTAGTCTCAAATTGTTATGGATTGTTTTCATGCTTAAATGAGCCAAGAATGATCTTACAAGAGTTTCCAAGTTATTTCCATGTTCAAACGAGTCACGAATGAAGTTACAAGTTGTTTCCAAGTTCAAACTGTCAAGAATGGAGTCTCAAATTGTTATAGATTGTTTTCATGTTCAAATGTGCCAAGAATGATCCTACAAGACTTTCCAAGTTGTTTCCCTGTTCAAATGAGTCAAGAATGAAGCTACAAGTTGTTTCCCTGTTCAAATGAGCCAAGAATGATCCTACAAGAGTTTAGAAATTGTTTCCATGTTCAAACGAGTCAAGAGTGAAGCTACAAGTTGTTTCCAAGTTCGAACGAGTCAAGAATGAAGTCTCAAATTGTTATAGATAGTTTTCATGTTCAAATGAGCCAAGAATGATCCTAAAAGAGATGTGGCAGAATGGATCAGTAAATGTTATACATGCCAGAGAGTCAAAGCTGAACATCAAAGACCCAGTGGATTGTTGCAACCACTAGAGATTCCAGAATGGAAATGGGAGAATCTTGCTATGGATTTTGTAATAGGTCTGCCAAGGACTAAAGCTAATCATGATGTTATCTGGGTAATAATAGACAGATTGACCAAGTCAGCGCACTTTCTACCGATCAACGAAAGATTTTCACTGGACAGGTTGGTTCATTTGTACCTGAAAGAGATTGTTATGCGACATGGTGTTCCTGTATCAATAGTGTCAGATAGAGACCCGAGATTCAATTCAAGATTTTGGAAGAAGTTTCAAGAATGTCTCGGAACAAAGCTGAATATGAGTACTGCATATCATCCTCAGACAGATGGACAGAGTGAAAGGACAATCCAAACCCTTGAAGATATGTTGAGAGTTTGTGCCTTGGATTTTGAAGGAAGTTGGGACGAGCATCTACCGTTAGTGGAGTTTTCATATAACAACAGTTATCATGCCAGTATTGGGATGCCCCCGTATGAAGCTTTATATGGAAGAAAATGCAGATCACCAGTGTATTGGAATGAAGTTGGTGAGCGTAAGGTTTTGGGTCCAGAATTAGTTCAGCAAACTAAAGAAAAGATTGAGTTGATTCAGAAGAGATTGTTAGCTGCTCAAGATAGGCAAAAGAAGTATGCTGACCAGTCAAGGAAAGACATGAATTTTGAAGAAGGTGACCAAGTGTTGTTAAAGATTTCTCTGTGGAAAGGTGTTAGTAGATTTGGCAAGAGAGGAAAACTTAATCCAAGATATATAGGACCTTTTGAAGTTTTGAAGCAAGTTGGGAGAGTTGCATATGAATTGGCTCTACCACCACAGATGCAGCACATTCACAATGTTTTTCACGTATCTATGCTTAGAAAGTATAACCCTGACATGAGTCATGTGATAGAGTATGAACCCTTGGAGATTCAACCCGACTTGTCCTATGTAGAACAGCCTGTAGAGATTCAGGATCGTAAGGATAAGGTTTTAAGGAATAAGTCTGTTAAGCTTGTAAAGGTTTTGTGGAGAAATCCTCGAGTTGAGGAATCCACCTGGGAACTTGAGAGTGAAATGCTCGAGAAGTATCCCTATTTGTTTGCTTAGGCTGATTCTGGGGACAGAATCTTTTTAAGGGGGGGAGAATGTAACGATCGAGATAATTAAATCTATTTGATTAATATGAGGTATATGATTTATGTTTTAATGTGTTAAGATATGATATGTGGTCATTTTATATGTCTAGTTGACTGCCCGTTTGACTTTATTATGCTTAAGTGTTTTAATTAAGTGCGTAAGTGATTTTTATGCTTAATTGAGTAACTGTTTGATTTTTTCTAAAATTATTGGTGTGTCCAATAATTATGAAATTTTATATGTAGCTTCTATGAGATTTTAAAGACTTTCTAAAAATAGTGATGTATTTAATTCTAGTCCCAGTGATTTTATATAAATCTGTCATTCCTGTTTTATTCTAGAGATATTACTCTTCCAAATTCCATATTTAATTATTGGAATGTCCAAAAATCATGAAACCTGTTTCAAAATGTTTCTTAAATATTCTGAGACTTTTGAAAAATAAAATTTTATTTTATTTGAACCCAAAAGTATTTTTATGATTTTTCTATCCTTATTTTCTATTTCTGTGCAAAAACTTCAAAGATTTTTAATTAAATATTTACTCATCAGAAAAATATTTTAAAAATATGGGTGAGCTTATAAATTCATGTTCCTGATTTTAAAAATATAAAAATTATTTTTATAACCATATTTCTCCAAAATTCGATTTATTAATTGATTAATTCCAGAAAAACAGCAAGGTGAATTTACCAGTTTGCCCCTAGCTTTATAAAACACCACCCACCGCCCACTTCTTCTTCTTTGCCCTGTATTGTTGACATCAGGTCATTTCTTTGTGCTCTCTGTTATCTCTTGCTGCGATTTCTTCCTTTCGTCGCTATATTAAGTGATAATCGTGGTAGTTTCGCTACTAACCCAGTAATCATGGTTGTAGTCTTCGTTGCTAGCTTCGAATGCATGTATATATATGGTACCGTGTATGTGTATGTACTTAGAGTTGCATGCAAGCCTTGTTAGTGATAAATCTTTGTTCTTAACCCTCGACTATGCCTTAGATTGTGTTTAAAAAGATTAATCGGGGCTGCTGGTGTAGAGAAAACGGAGCAAATTCCGGCACTCCACCGGAACCGAGTCACCAACGATGAACTCGGTGAGTTGGTGACCATGGCAATGATGTTACTTGAGCCTCTATGCAATTTACATACTGATTTTAGTAATTACAGGTTTTGCATGCTCTAATTCCGAATTGTACGGGGATTTTCCGATTTAGATTGTAGCATTCCGATTTGAAGGCTTTGTATAGTTTCGTTTGTATTAAGGTGGTAGCAATTAAACTCGTGGATACTGTTGTGGCTACTATGAGTTTGATATGTTGTTAATCGAGGGGATGCATGTCAAGATTTTGTATTTTTGGTCATGGTTTTTATAGTTTTCGATTGATAGCCAAGTTAACTTGCATATATACGTGTGTGCTTGAATATTTTGA
Source organism: Oenanthe sinensis (assembly GCA_028671895.1). Taxonomy (NCBI): domain Eukaryota; kingdom Viridiplantae; phylum Streptophyta; class Magnoliopsida; order Apiales; family Apiaceae; genus Oenanthe; species Oenanthe sinensis. Next base: position 30,488,421 of record CM053806.1, read on the forward strand.
GTATATACATGGTGAAATAATTCAATTGTGATGACAATTGTCATGCTCAATTCGTAAAAAAATCAAATTGCATATTATATGTTTGGCTAGTTTCTTAATTTCTCGAATAATGCCATGATTTTCCGGCTTATGTACTTTGGTTTTAGTCGAGAATTGTTAACTAGGAACTAATTAAGTAAACCATAGCTTCATAATAATTATTGATAGCCTTAATTGAATTGTAATTGTATTACAAATTCTTGACTGATATATATATGCATATGTTATGATTAAAGTGGAAATCATGCATGATTAGTTTGAATTAGCAAAAACTTGGTGGATAGTTATTCGTAAATTTAAGTGATTGATGGAATTAGCTAAATGGCTTGGTCGAATTATGTTATACATGATAGTTTTTCCTTTTTCGAAACATATGTATATGTGTATTCCATATTCGAATGTCATACACTAATTGCCAATATGAGTTCTAAATTCTATGAACTAAATGAACATGAGTTGATGATATAGGAGTGAGTTAAGAATTGAATCGATTGTATAGCTAGGCAGTTGGTACTTGGATTGGTTCAGTCATTTTGAATGACAATAGTATTGCATATTATTTATAGCTATTGCTTGTTTGATATGGATTTGGTGCAAATATGGTTGTATAATGGTATATGATTGACATTGATGTTTGGTTGTGTCGGTTGTATTCCGACAGGTAGCTCCAATTACAGGGAAAGTGCTGCCAAAATTTCTAAAAACTAAAATGACATTGTAAAATATTATTGGCACACCACTTCTGTATAGGAAAGACTTTCAGTCAAGAATACTGTGAATCAATATATGTGTCTATGTGCTATTTGCTTGCCAGTATAGAAGTGAGTATATAGTAGAGTATGTCTACAGTGGATTGTGCATATGTGTTAAAGGGTTACATTATCGAAAGGGTAGAATAGTTAGACGTTAATGAAAACGTCGAGAGTTTATGAGATACTGAAATAGTATTATTTATGTGTAGCTACGAAGGACGTTGAGGTGAAAGACAGAGGGAAAGCTAAAGTAGAGAGTTAGTGTCTGGTGTAGGCGATCTACCTGTTCAACAGCTGTAGCATTCTATTTAAGGCAAGTAACTACTGCCTAATCTCTTTCAACTTAAACACTATTTTATGAACTGCATAGTGAACTGTTTTATAAATTGCTTTATGACCCTGCAACTGTGTTACCTTATTTCAACTGTTTTAAGTTACAGCCTGCTTTACTTTAATTGCTTTACTTAAACTGCAACCTTATACCAGTATTAATTGCACTTTAAACTTTTCAATCCCTGAACTGCTACTGACCACTTATAAACTAGTTTTACAAATCTTACACCAGTGATCTTGAGCTGTGACTTGTGCTATCACCACTTTCTTAACAATAATTGCTTAAATTTAAACCTTAAAAGAACCCTGTTAATTTAGGCCTAACTGCCGTCCTGATTAAATGTTTTACAACTTTTTCAAAAACAACTGTTATACCTATGGATTGACCCTGCACCTTTACTTCATAACTTTAACTTGTTTTTGATTTCTAGTTCATGACTTCAGCTTACCCTATTACAACAGAAACTTGTTTTGAGACATATCTTGGAATAAACCTTACCTCTGTCTAATGATCTTTAAAGAGGGATTTAAACATGAAATCCGACTTTCAAGAAGTCTTTTTCATCAAATGATTTGGTAATTTTAAAAAGAAAGGTTTTGGTTATTATAGGAATTCCGATCAACATGGTTTCTGCGGATTCCTATAGGTTGGAGGCGTAAGAGGCCGAGTGACGCCGGTCCAGCACTTTTTATGTGAAGACTATAATGAGATAGTCAATGGCTATAACGAGATAGCCCAAGGCCAATGGCAATAAGTGCCTTTATGAGTACTCTTTATGTCCAGAGGGACTTTAGTCCGTTATGGGGACTTTACGTGGCTGATCACCCGTATTGTCTGGCGTTGTGAGAAAACTTCAACCAAAATTATTGTTTTTAAACAGTAAAGGTCCTAATGAGAGGACAGTTTTATAGAAGATTTGAAAAGCAAGGTCCTAATGAGAGGACAGTTTTATGAAATGTTTTGAAAGAATCAGTCCTAATGAAAGGACAGTTTTATACAAATGGACTTTGAAATGATTGGTAATGAATAATGAAATGCCTTGTTATAACCTGTCATATACAGCTTCAATTATCAGATATACCTTGATTTGACTTGTTTCAACTGTTAGACATTACTTCCTGTTATCCATCTAACCCTGCAAATTACTCCTATACTTGCAACTGATTATTATTTTCCAGCTTCTTATGTACTTTGCACCAGTGATTGAAATTATTTAACCCTGCCAGTGGTTTTATAAAAGAAAGTTTTACGAGTAATGAATACCCTGATGAGAATTTTAATTACAACTTTGGGACAATGAGGTCCAGTAATGATTTAAAGCCTGGTTTTGAGAAAAGACTTTTTAAATTATATATAAGCTTGTAGAACTGTTTTTAACCTATATGGTTACTTGCTGAGCTTTTGTAGCTCATTCTTTTATTTTCTAACATCTACAGCTTCTGAGAATCATGGTCCGCCTTAAGCAGACTGCCAGGAAAAATATGTCATTCATGAACTATGTGAGGTTGGCTGAGATTGAACAGGTAGGATCGAGGCAGAGTTGGAAGGAAAAGACTTTGTTTAGTCTTGTACTTTTATTAGTAGATTTTGAGATGTTTCAGGAGTTGTAATATTATTTTGGTTACTGTAAATGTAAATATAAATGAATGTAGTTGTGTGCTTGTTTCATACCATTACCTTGAAAGATCCAGGTTAGTAGTCGGGGTCATATTTATGCGTATTTTCTATTATTGTTATTTAGGGTGCATGCATATAGAGTGTTAGTGACTCCCCGATCTAGACCCCGGGTCGGGAGGGCGTCACAAAGTTACTTCCAAGTTTGAATGAGTCAAGAATGAAGTTTCAAATTGTTATGGATTGTTTTCATGTTCAAATGAGCCAAGAATGATCTTACAAGACTTTTAAAGTTGTTTCCATGTTCAAACGAGTCACGAATCAAGCTACATGTTGTTTCGAAGTTCGAATGAGTGAAGAATGAATTCACAAGTTGTTACGAATTGTTTTCATGTCCAATGAGCCAAGTACGATCTTACATGAGTTTAGAAATTGTTTCCATGTTCAAACGAGTCAAGAATAAAGTCTTAAGTTGTTTGAACTGTTTCCAAGTTCAAATGAGCCAAGAATGATCCTACAAGACTTTACAAGTTATTTCCAAGTTCAAACGAGTCAAGAATGAAGCTACAAGTTGTTTCCAAGTTTGAACGAGTGAAGAATGAAGTCTTAAATTATTATAGATTGTTTTCATATTCAAATGAGCCAAGAATGATCCTACAAGACTTTCCAAGTTGTTTCCATGTTCAAACCAGTTAAGAATGAAGCTACAAGTTGTTTCCAAGTTCGAACGAATCAAGAATAAAGTCTTAAGTTGTATGAATTGTTTGCATGTTCAAATGAGTCAAGAATGATCCTATAAGACTTTACAAGTTTTTCCAAGTTCAAACGAGTCAAGAATAAAGCTACAAGTTGTTTCCAAGTTCGAAGAAGTCAAGAATGAAGTCTTAAATTGTTATAGATTGTTTTCATGTTCAAATGAGCCAAGAATGATCCTATAAGACTTTCCAAGTTGTTTCGATGTTCAAACGAGTCAAGAATGAAGCTACAAGTTGTTTCCAAGTTCGAACGAGTCAAGAATAAAGTCTTAAGTTGTATGAATTGTTTGCATGTTCAAATGAGCCAAGAATGATCCTACAAGACTTTACAAGTTGTTTCAAGTTAAAACGAATCAAGAATGAAGCTACAAGTTGTGTCCAAGTTCGAACAAGTCAAGAATGAAGTCTCAAATTGTTATAGATTGTTTTCATATTCAAATGAGCTAAGAATGATCCTACAAGACTTTCCAAGTTGTTTCCATGTTCAAATGAGTCAAGAATGAAGCTACAAGTTGTTTCTAAGTTTGAACGAGTCAAGAATAAAGTCTTAACTTGTATGAATTGTTTGCATGTTCAAATGAGCCAGGAAAGATTCTATAAAAGTTTAGAAGTTGTTTCCATATTCAAACGAGTCAAGAATTAAGCTACAAATTGTTTCCAAGGTCGAAAGAGTCAAGAATGTAGTCTCAAATTGTTATGGATTGTTTTCATGCTTAAATGAGCCAAGAATGATCTTACAAGAGTTTCCAAGTTGTTTCCATGTTCAAACGAGTCACGAATGAAGTTACAAGTTGTTTCCAAGTTCAAATTGTCAAGAATGGAGTCTCAAATTGTTATAGATTGTTTTCATGTTCAAATGTGCCAAGAATGATCCTACAAGACTTTCCAAGTTGTTTCCCTGTTCAAATGAGTCAAGAATGAAGCTACAAGTTGTTTCCAAGTTTAAATGAATCAAGAATAAAGTCTTAAGTTGTATGACTTGTTTGCATGTTCAAATGAGCCAAGAATGATCCTACAAGACTTTACAAGTTGTTTCCATGTTTAAATGAGTCAAGAATGAAGCTACAAGTTACTTCCAAGTTTGAATGAGTCAAGAATGAAGTTTCAAATTGTTATGGATTGTTTTCATGTTCAAATGAGCCAAGAATGATCTTACAAGACTTTCAAAGTTGTTTCCATGTTCAAACGAGTCACGAATCAAGCTACATGTTGTTTCGAAGTTCGAATGAGTGAAGAATGAATTCACAAGTTGTTACGAATTGTTTTCATGTCCAATGAGCCAAGTACGATCCTACAAGAGTTTAGAAATTGTTTCCATGTTCAAACGAGTCAAGAGTGAAGCTACAAGTTGTTTCCAAGTTCGAACGAGTCAAGAATGAAGTCTCAAATTGTTATAGATTGTTTTCATATTCAAATGAGCCAAGAATGATCCTACAAGACTTTCCAAGTTTTTTCCATGTTCAAATGTGTCAAGAATGAAGCTACAAGTTGTTTCCAAGTTCGAACGAATCAAGAATAAAGTCTTAAGTTGTTTGAACTGTTTCCAAGTTCAAATAAGCCAAGAATGATCCTACAAGACTTTACAAGTTATTTCCAAGTTCAAACGAGTCAAGAATGAAGCTACAAGTTGTTTCCAAGTTTGAACGAGTGAAGAATGAAGTCATCAGTTGTTACGAATTGTTTTCATTTTCAAATGAGCAGAGAGTGATCCTACAAGAGTTTACAAGTTGTTTTCATGTTCAAATGAGTCAAGAATGAGGCTACAAGTTGCTTTCAAGTTTGAACGAGTCAAAAATGTAGTCTCAAATTGTTATGGATTGTTTTGATGTTTAAATGAGCCAAAAATGATCTTACAATAGTTTCCAAATTGGTTCCATGTTTAAACGAGTTACGAATGAAGTTACAAGTTGTTTCCAATTTCAAAGGTGTCAAGAATGAAGTCTCAAATTGTTATAGATTGTTTTCATGTTCAAATGAGCCAAGAATGATCCTACAAGACTTTCCGAGTAGTTTCCATGTTCAAATGAGTCAAGAATAAAGCTAAAAGTTGTTTCGAAGTTCGAACTAGTCATGAATAAAGTCTTAAGTTGTATGAATTGTTTGCATGTTCAAATGAGCCAATAATGATCCTACAAGACTTTATAAGTTGTTCCAAATTCAAACGAGTCAAGAATGAAGCTACAAGTTGTTTCCAAGTTCGAACAAGTCAAGAATGAAGTCTCAAATTATTATAGATTGTTTTAATATTCAAATGAGCCAAAAATGATCCTACAAGACTTTCCAAGTTGTTTCCATGTTCAAAGCAGTCAAGAATGAAGCTACAAGTTGTTTCCAAGTTCGAACGAGTCAAGAATAAAGTCTTAAGTTGTTTGAATTGTTTGCATGTTCAATTGAGCCAAGAATGATTCTACAAGAATTTACAAGTTGTTTCCAAGTTGAAACGAGACAAGAATGAAGCTACAAGTTGTTTCCAAGTTCGAACGAGTCAAGTATCAATTCTAAAATTGTTATAAATTCTTTTTATGTTCAAATGAGCCAAGAATGATCCTACAAGACTTTACAAGTTATTTCCAAGTTCAAATGAGTCTTGAATGAAGCTACAAGTTGTTTCCAAGTTTGAACGAGTGAAGAATGATGTCATAAGTTGTTATGAATTGTTTTCATTTTCAAATGAGCAGAGAGTGATCGTACAAGAGTTTACAAGTTGTTTCCATGTTCAAATGAGTCCAGAATGTGGCTACAAGTTGCTTCCAAGTTTGAACGAGTCAAAAATGTAGTCTGAAATTGTTATGGATTGTTTTGATGTTTAAATGAGCCAAAAATGATCTTACAAGAGTTTCCAAAATGGTTCCAGGTTTAAACGAGTTACGAATGAAGTTACAAGTTATTTCCAAGTTCAAACGCGTCAAGAATGAAGTCTCAAATTGTTATAGATTGTTTTCATGTTCAAATGAGCCAAGAATGATCCTACAAGACTTTCCAAGTAGTTTTCATGTTCAAATGAGTCAAGAATAAAGCTAAAAGTTGTTTCCAAGTTCGAACTAGTCAAGAATAAAGTGTTAAGTTGTATGAATTGTTTGCATGTTCAAATGAGCCAAGAATAATCCTACAAGACTTTACAAGTTTTTCCAAGTTCAAACTAGTCAAGAATGAAGCTACAAGTTGTTTCCAAGTTTGAATGAGTCAAGAATAAAGTCTTAAGTTGTATGAATTGTTTGCATGTTCAAATGAGCCAATAATGATCCTACAAGACTTTATAAGTTGTTCCAAGTTCAAACGAGTCAAGAATGAAGCTACAAGTTGTTTCCAAGTTCGAACAAGTCAAGAATGAAGTCTCAAATTATTATAGATTGTTTTCATATTCAAATGAGCCAAAAATGATCCTACAAGACTTTCCAAGTTGTTTCCATGTTCAATGTAGTCAAGAATGAAGCTACAAGTTGTTTCCAAGTTCGAACGAGTCAAGAATAAAGTCTTAAGTTGTATGAATTGTTTGCATTTTCAAATGAGCCAAGAATGATCCTATAAGACTTTACAAATTTTTCCAAGTTCAAACGAGTCAAGAATAAAGCTACAAGTTATTTCCAAGTTCGAAGAAGTCAAGAATGAAGTCTTAAATTGTTATAGATTGTTTTCATGTTCAAATGAGCCAAGAATGATCCTACAAGACTTTCCAAGTTGTTTCGATGTTCAAACGAGTCAAGAATGAAGCTACAAGTTGTTTCCAAGTTCGATCGAGTCAAGAATAAAGTCTTAAGTTATATGAATTGTTTGCATGTTCAAATGAGCCAAGAATGATCCTACAAGACTTTACAAGTTGTTTCAAGTTAAAACGAATCAAGAATGAACCTACAAGTTGTGTCCAAATTCGAACAAGTCAAGAATGAAGTCTCAAATTGTTATAGATTGTTTTCATATTCAAATGAGCTAAGAATGATCCTACAAGACTTTCCAAGTTGTTTCCATGTTCAAATGAGTCAAGAATGAAGCTACAAGTTGTTTCTAAGTTTGAACGAGTCAAGAATAAAGTCTTAACTTGTATGAATTGTTTGCATGTTCAAATGAGCCAGGAAAGATTCTATAAAAGTTTAGAAGTTGTTTACATGTTAAAACGAGTCAAGAATTAAGCTACAAATTGTTTCCATGGTCGAAAGAGTCAAGAATGTAGTCTCAAATTGTTATGGATTGTTTTCATGCTTAAATGAGCCAAGAATGATCTTACAAGAGTTTCCAAGTTGTTTCCATGTTCAAACGAGTCACGAATGAAGTTACAAGTTGTTTCCAAGTTCAAACGTGTCAAGAATGGAGTCTCAAATTGTTATAGATTGTTTTCATGTTCAAATGAGCCAAGAATGATCCTACAAGACTTTCCAAGTTGTTTCCCTGTTCAAATGAGTCAAGAATGAAGCTACAAGTTGTTTCCAAGTTTAAATGAATCAAGAATAAAGTCTTAAGTTGTATGACTTGTTTGCATGTTCAAATGAGCCAAGAATGATCCTACAAGACTTTACAAGTTGTTTCCATGTTTAAATGAGTCAAGAATGAAGCTACAAGTTACTTCCAAGTTTGAATGAGTCAAGAATGAAGTTTCAAATAGTTATGGATTGTTTTAATGTTCAAATGAGTCAAGAATGATCTTACAAGACTTTCAAAGTTGTTTCCATGTTCAAACGAGTCACGAATCAAGCTACATGTTGTTTCGAAGTTCGAATGAGTGAAGAATGAATTCACAAGTTGTTACGAATTGTTTTCATGTCCAATGAGCCAAGAACGATCCTACAAGAGGTTACAAGTTGTTTCCATGTTCAAACGAGTCAAGAGTGAAGCTACAAGTTGTTTCAAAGTTCGAACGAGTCAAGAATGAAGTCTCAAATTGTTATAGATTGTTTTCATATTCAAATGAGCCAAGAATGATCCTACAAGACTTTCCAAGTTTTTTCCATGTTCAAATGTGTCAAGAATGAAGCTACAAGTTGTTTCCAAGTTCGAACGAGCCAAGAATAAAGTCTTAAGTTATTTGAACTCTTTCCAAGTGCAAATGAGCCAAGAATGATCCTACAAGACTTTACAAGTTATTTCCAAGTTCAAACGAGTCAAGAATGAAGCTACAAGTTGTTTCCAAGTTTGAACGAGTGAAGAATGAAGTCATCAGTTGTTACGAATTGTTTTCATTTTCAAATGAGCAGAGAGTGATCCTACAAGAGTTTACAAGTTGTTTCCATGTTCAAATGAGTCAAGAATGAGGCTACAAGTTGCTTCCAAGTTTGAACGAGTCAAAAATGTAGTCTCAAATTGTTATGGATTATTTTGATGTTTAAATGAGCCAAAAATGATTTTACAAGAGTTTCCAAATTACTTCCGTGTTTAAACGAGTTACGAATGAAGTTACAAGTTGTTTCCAAGTTCAAACGTGTCAAGAATAAAGTCTCAAATTGTTATAGATTGTTTTCATGTTTAAATAAGCCAAGAATGATCCTACAAGACTTTCCAAGTAGTTTCCATGTTAAATGAGTCAAGAATAAAGCTAAAAGTTGTTTCCAAGTTCGAACGAGTCAAGAATAAAGTCTTAAGTTGTATGAATTGTTTGCATGTTCAAATGAGCCAAGAATGATCCTACAAGACTTTACAAGTTTTTTCAAGTTCAAACGACTCAAGAATGAAGCTACAAGTTGTTTCCAAGTTCGAAAAAGTCAAGAATGAAGTCTTAAATTGTTATAGATTGTTTTCATGTTCAAATGAGCCAAGAATGATCCTACAAGACTTTCCAAGTTGTTTCCATGTTCAAATGAGTCAAGAATGAAGCTACATGTTGTTTCCAAGTTCGAACGAGTCAAGAATAAATTCTTAAATTGTATGAATTGTTTGCAAGTTCAAATGAGCCAGTAAAGATTCTACAAGAGTTTAGAAGTTGTTTCCATGTTCAAAGGAGTCAAGAATGAAGTTATAAATTGTTTCCAAGGTGGAAAGAGTCAAGAATGTAGTCTCAAATTGTTATGGATTGTTTTCATGTTTAAATGAGCCAAGAATGATCTTACAAGAATTTCCAAGTTGTTTCCATGTTCAAACGAGTCACGAATGAAGTTACAAGTTGTTTTCAAGTTAAAACGTGTCAAGAATGAAGTTTCAAATTGTTATGGATTGTTTTCATATTCAAATGAGCCAAGAATGATCTTACAAGAGTTTCGAAGTTGTTTCCATGTTCAAACGAGTCACGAACCAAGCTACATGTTGTTTCGAAGTTCGAATGTGTGAAGAATGAATTCACAAGTTGTTACGAATTGTTTTCATTAGCCAAGAATGATCCTGCAAGAGCTAAGTTGTTTCCTTGTTCAAACGAGTCAAGAGTGAAGCTACAAGTTGTTTCCAGGTTCGAACGAGTCAAGAATGAAGTCTCAAATTGTTTTAGATTTTTTCATGTTCAAATGAGCCAAAAATGATCCTACAAGACTTTCCAAGTTGTTTCCATGTTCAAATGAGTCAAGAATTAAGCTGCAAGTTGTTTCCCTGTTTGAACGAGTCAAGAATAAAGTCTTAAGTTGTATGAATTGTTTGCATGTTCAAATGAGCCAAGAATGATCCTACAAGACTTTACAAGTTGTTCCCAAGTTCGAACGAGTCAAGTATGAAGTCTGAAATTGTTATGGATTCTTTTCATATTCAAATATGCCAAGAATGATCCTACAAGATTTTACAAGTTGTTTCCAAGTTCAAACGTGTCACGAATGAAGCTACAATTTGTTTCCAAGTTCGAATGAGTGAAGAATGAAGTCATAATTTGTTACAAATTGTTTCCAAGTTTGAACGAGTCCAGAATAAAGTCTTAAGTTGTATGAATTGTTTGTATGTTCAAATGAGTCAAGAATGAAGCTACAAGTTGTTTCCTAGTTCGAACAAGTCAAGAATAAAGTCTTAAGTTGTATGAACTGTTTGCATGTTCAAATGAGCTAAGAATGATCCTACAAGACTTTACAAGTTATTTCTATGTTCAAATGAGTCAAGAATGAAGCTACAAGTTGCTTCCATGTTTGAACGAGTCAACAATGAAGTTTCAAATTGTTGTGGATTGTTTTGATGTTTAAATGAGCCAAAAATGATCTTACAGGAGTTTCCAAGTTATTTCCATGTTCAAATGAGTCACAAATGAAGTTACAAGTTGTTTCCAAATTCGAACAAGTCAAGAATGAAGTCTCAAATTGTTATAGATTGTTTTCATGTTCAAATGAGCCAAGAATGATCCTACAAGACTTTCCAAGTTTTTTCTATGTTAAAATGAGTAGAATGAAGCTACAAGTTGTTTCCCAAGTTCGAACGAGTTAAGAATAAAGTCTTATGTTGTATGAATTGTTTGCATGTTCAAATGAGCCAAGAATGATCCTACAAGACTTTACAAGTTTTTCTAAGTTCAAACGAGTCAAGAATCAAGCTACAGTTGTTTCCAAGTTTGAACAAGTAAAGAATGAAGTCTCAAATTGTTATAGATTGTTTTCATGTTCAAATGAGCCAAGAATGATCCTACTAGAGTTTCCAAGTAGTTTTCAGGTTCAAACGAGTCAAGAATGAAGCTCCAAGTTGTTTCCAAGTACGAACGAGTCAAGAATGAAGTCTCAAATTGTTATAGTTTGTTTTTTTTTTGCTAATTAATAAAGTTGTATTAAAAAGAGAAAGAGTACATAATACTAGGGCCTTCCCTAGGACTCAAAGTGGATCAAGTTTCCAACTTTCAACAGAGCCATATGACTATTAACTAAGTCAACTTGAATAACAAAGATATAGAGTAAGTACTTCACAAAATATTACAACCATGACTGACATTAGTACAGGAGAGAAATAATATTGAAATCCTTGCTGGCCCATTGTTGGAATTTTTTACAACTAAAAAGCTTCTCGCGGACCATGTCTTTAACTACTTTTGTAATATAGACTGCATTGTATTGTTTTCCAGGATTATGCAATCGAAAGTTTCTTTCTTGCCAAATGTTATAGTTAGCCACAGATATGTACAAGAACGCAACTGATGTATACATCGAGTTAGTGGGTCCTGCAAAGAAATTGCCTCCAAGAAAATCATTCCATGTGGCAGAAATTTGAACTGGACATAGAGACATAATTTTCCTAGTAAAGCAGCAATCATGAAAAATATGCTCAGCATTCTCATTAGCATTTTGACAAAGTAGACATTTCAAATCTGGCATGTTTAGCCCAAAGAAATGCAATCTGTCACGAGTTAGCAATCTATTTTTAAAAGCCAGCCACACTAGCCATGAACATTTCGGAATATGAAACTGGTGCCATACAATGTTGATCCACTGGGGGGCTAAGCCTCGGGCTCGAATAGACTCCCAAATAAAAGATGTATTGACCCTGCAGTTTTGATCATCCCACAGTACCTTGTCCTCTGCATAAATAGCGACAGTTGACACTAGTCCTCGCAACTCAATTACCTTTGAATGATTAGAAATCGGTAAATTCCAAGCTCCATTTGCAATTATGCTGCCCACCCGTGCAAGAGTGTTTGAATCTGAATGAGACACAATGTTTCCAGGGAATGTATGAAGTAATGGACAATGTCTAACCCAAGGATCATTCCAAAGAGAGAAATTTGAAGCTTTGCCCACTTTATAATAAACATGGTTCATAGCAACACTACGTGCTTTAAGGATTTTGTGAGTACACCATGGTGTTAAACTAGGAATTTTGGCAGTCCAGAACGCTTTACCACGGAGAAAACAAGTTTTTATCCATTGCACCCACAAAGAGGAGGTGACAGGAAGAATAATACGCCAAACCTGAAAGAGAATAACAGCTTTATTCCATTCAAACAGATCCCGAAGGCCTAATCCACCCTCTGATTTTGGCAAACAGCACTACCTCCAAGCAACTTTGAACTGGCATGGGCCATTGGTACCCCCTCCCCATAAAAATCTTGCTAATAAGGATTGAATATTCTTTAGAACACATTTTGGCAGGAAAATAAAAGTTGACCAATAACTTTGGATGCTAAACAATACTGATTTCACAAGTTGTAGTCTGCCAGCTGCACTAAGAAATTTGCAGGTCCACAAATCAATTTTCCCATAGAGCTTTGTTACTAGAGAAAGACAATCCCAGGAGTTCAGTTTTCCTGAAATGAGCGGTAAGCCTAAATATTTAACTGGCAGGTTCCCCATTTGAAAATTAGAGAGTTGGATCGTAAAGTTCTTTACTTCCAAAGGCACATTTGTGAAGAAACACAAGCATTTGCTAGGATTAGGTCGTAGACCTGAGAGATTCGAGAACTCTGTGACAGCTGTTAGGATTATCCTTATGGAGTCTACATCACCATGACAAAATAAGAATATATCATCTGTAAAAAGTAAATGGGAGAGCTCAATTTGTTTTGTACGCCAATGGAATTTGAAGGCAGGAGAAGATGTGGCTTGCTTTAAGATGGCAGTGAACACTTCCATAGCTAAAACAAATAGAGCCGGAGATAGGGGATCACCTTGGCGGACTCTAGATTTAGCTCTAAAAACCCCTCAAGTGCCCCATTAATCTTGATAGAATCATACACGTTGTAAGGCAACATTTAATCCAACTGATAAACGTAGAAGGAAACTGCATATGCTCTAGGACTGCAAACAGAAAATTCCAATCTAAAGTATCAAAAGCTTTGTGGAGGTCTAATTTTATAGCACATCTTGGAACCCCGGAGTCAAGGTGATAGTCTTTACAAAGTGACTGAGCCAACATGATGTTGTCGCCAATGCATCTGGAAGCTACAAAGGCTGATTGGGAAGTAGAGACTAAGTGTGGTAGCACCAACTTCAAACGCCTAGCCAACAATTTTGCTATACATTTGTAAAGAACATTGCAGCAAGCTATAGGTCGAAAATGTTGCATCTGAGAAGGATTATCCTGCTTTGGAACAAGTGCAATGGCCGTAGCATTTATAATTTTTGGCAAATGACCAGTAGTGAAGAAGTGTAGAATAGCTTTGGTAACATCCAAACCAACAAAATGGGCCAAGTTGCAACAAAAAATTCAGGAGTGAACCCATCCGGACCCGGGCTCTTGTTCTTAGCCATGTTTTTCAGAGTAAGAAATACATCCTCAACTGTGAAAGGGGCAGATAAAGCTTGTTGCTGAATTTCTGTTAGAGCAGAGAGTTGAAGGCCCTCTGGAAAGTTACAATTGGGAGATGCATTACTGAAGAGATTGGTGAAATATTCCACTGCAATTCGAGATATATCCTTGTGAGAAGTATGTTCTTTACCATTGCCATCAACAATAGAGAAGATTTTATTTCTATTCCATCTACCTCGACAAGAGTTGAAGAAAAATTTATTATTTCCATCACCATTTTTCAACCAATGGACTCTAGACTTTTGTCGAAGGAAACATTCATCTTTTTTTAATGCAACATGATAAGCATCAGAGATAATACTTTCTTCTCGTAACTGTTGAGTAGAAGGCCTCAAAGACATGTTTTCTTGAAAATTCGTGAGTGCAGTCCTGGCAATGGCTACTGCATTCATGACATTCCCATTAGAATTGTTTAACCTTCTCATTGCCGCTTTAACCACTTTCAATTTGCTGGTGAGGACAAACCATGGATCCCCATGAACCTCAATGGTCCACGCTGAGGCTACCTCCTTCATAAAATTCTTATCATTAATAAGAAAATGATAGAATTGGAATGGCTTGTGAATTTTTTCTGACCAAGTACCCAGGTTGACGGTGGCCGGGCTATGGTCTGAGAGGCCTCTAGGCAGAAAAGAAGCCAAAGAAGAAGGAATATCTTGCAACCAAACATCATTAACCAGAACTCGGTCTATTTTACGTCTCTTCGGGCGAGCAATACAACTGTCCCACCAAGTAAACATGGCACCAGTGAAATGAAGGTCTGTGAGACCTATGGTAGTCAGAAAATTTCTAAATTCTAACATACCTCTTGTCCAACCTGTGAAACCACCCAAAGTTTCCTCCGGCTTAACACAAACATTGAAATCATCTAGAAGGCACCAGGGAGTAGTAGCATCAGTGGTCGAATAAAGATTTTCTAATTCATTCCAAAGAGCCCGTCTCTCTACATAAGTATTCAGGCCATAAATAAAGGATACTAATATACCATGAGAAGAACCCACTTTAGAAATCTTATATGAAATTTGTTGAGCAGAAGAAGTGAAAACCGTGACTTGCCAAAAAAAAGGATCCCACCCTAACCATATTCTCCCATTATCATGCGAATTATAGTTAAAAGACCAAGAAAAGTGCGGAGAGATTAGCCGAGAATACTGCAAAGACAAATCATGTTTGACATGAGTTTCCAGAAGGGCCACTAAAGAAATATTATTATTTGACAAAAAATCCTTCGCAAAGGACACTTTATTATTGAGGCCCCTCAAATTGTAGGAACAAAAATCAATCTTCATAAAATTAAGAGGATTGAGAGGAAGAAGAGCCAAGAGATTTCTTGAGTCTTCTACGCTGGGACCTTGACATAACTACTCCACTAATTCCAACTTCATTCACAAGTTTCTTTTCTACTTCGTCAACTTGCTTTAAATGTTTGAAAGTTTGGGCAGGAGAGGGAGAATCCTCAACAACATTTGCAGGTGATGAAGTGTAGTCAAGACGCGATTTTTCTTTCACTTTTACCCAGGGGGAGATGAAGGTTCTACATTCACGAGTCCTCTGTTAGAGTCACCATTGTCATTTTTGTTTATCTTACGCTTAGTTACCTCTTCAGCCAACTTATCTTTGGTTGTGTCATTAACCATAAGCGATTGTAGAGAGGAGGTACCACCTTGAACTTGTTTCTGAACCCATTGGCGAACCGTAGAAGGACAAGCCGCAACCACATGACCAAGAGAATTGCAACCACTACAAAACAATGGCTTGGTAGGATATTGAACAATGACCTCAGAAGAATATTTTTCTTTGGTGACAGGATCTATTACACGAACTGGTATTTTGGATGGCAAATCTTTACCAACTTCATACTGCACACAAATCTTCGCAAAAGGCAAAGGATCTAGGCGAGAAGTAAGATCATCAACATAAATGGGTTTGCCCAAAACACTTACAATATGGCTTAAACCTTTCCGTGACCAATAGCAATCTGGTATATCACCCAATTTGACCCAAAGCGGCATGGTTTTAACAGAGTCGACACCTGGTTTACAGCCCCAAGGTGACAGAAATAAAGGCTTACGATCAATGTACCAAGTACCTTTTGCCAAGATATGTTGAGCTTCCAACAGTGATCCAAATTTAAAAACAAACGTTCGACTGTCCTTTTGAAAAACCTGACTTAGACCCCTTGATTTCCAATGTTTCATAGCAAACTCAACAACAGATTTATATGGAAGGTAGCCTTTAGAGAACGTCCCAACAACACAATTTTTGAATTTCTCTAAACCTTTTAACAAAACCTCATAAGGAGGATTAACAACATTCGATCCCTCCACTAGGGGGCAGTAATCAAAGCCAACATTACGTGTGACTGGGGGGTTTGAACACAAAATATCAGACCAAGGCTTGTTATTCTCCATACCTGCAGACTGTTGAGAATGCGACTTATCTTCCACAGGCTTCTTTAAAATACTTTTGAGTGCAGGAGCCTCTTCAATCTTCTTGGACATTCCATCAAACACAAGAGGTGCTTCACCTGGAACCTGCAATCCTTCAGTTGTTAATTTCCCCTTGAGCTTCTCCTTGCTCGAATCGTGACCAACAACCCTAGAATTTGTCTTGGGTAAATTATCAAACACCTTGTCAGCAATGAAAGAAATTTTTGGTAACCCAAATTCATCTCTACCATCAACAAACACGGAAGATTTTGGTACTCCCAGCCCTGTGTTAAACACTTCTGTTTCTCTAGCACCACTACTAGCTGCCTCATCCAAGGAAAGACCATTTCGTTTCAGAAAATTTTGTAGTTGTTGAATCAGCCCCCTAGCTTGCACGAGCTCCTCCCTTTTACGCTTAGAGACTGAGAAAGCAGCTTTGACAGCATTCGAAACATATGAATCATCCTCATCAACAAAACCTTCCTCTTCAAGAGGAATACCCCCAGATGTGCTTTATACAACCTTAGGAGCATTCAAATCTTTGACACCTTCTTTCGAAACACAAAATATTAGGCACTCCAAGAAGTCCATCAAACATATCAGCTTCAATATGTGAAGGTTCTTCTCCTCTTGGAGAACCTGACATTATTTCTTGAAGAACAGCTCCAGAAACAGCAAAAGGTCCGGAAACGACATCATTAAACTCAGCAAAGTCCTCCATTCTATTACCAAAATGATCCACAGGGAAACCATCCGAGTCACAATTCGAAGATTGACTAACCATGGCAAAAACGAGAAGACAAATAAATATATATATAAGAAATATAGTGTTTTAGGTGAAGGAGAGAAGGAGGGGAAACAGGAAAGAAGGGAAGAAGGATGGAAAAAGGGTGTGAGAGGAGAGAGGCGGCTGAAAAAACTAGGGTTCTAATGAGTCAAGAATGAAGTCTGAAATTGTTATGAATTCTTTTGATGTTCAAATGAGCAAAGAATGATCCTACAAGACTTTTCAAGTTATATCCAACTTCAAACGAGTCAAGAATAAAGCTACAAGTTGTTTCCAAGTTCGAATGAGTCAAGAATAAAGTCTTAAGTTGTATGAATTGTTTGCATGTTCAAATGAGCCAAGAATGATCCTACAAGTTGTTTCCATGTTCAAATGAGTCAAGAATGAAGTTACAAGTTGCTTCCAAGTTTGAATGAGTCAAGAATGAAGTTTCGAATTGTTATGATTGTTTTCATGTTCAAATGAGCCAAGAATGATATTACAAGAGTTTTCAAGTTGTTTCCAAGTTCAAACGAGTCACGAATCAAGCTACATGTTGTTTCGAAGTTCGAAGGAGTGAAGAATGAATTCACAAGTTGTTACGAATTGTTTTCATGTCCAAGAACGATCCTACAAGAGTTTAGAAGTTATTTCCATGTTCAAACGAGTCAAGAGTGAAGCTACAAGTTGTTTCCAAGTTCGAATGAGTCAAGAATGAATTCTCAAATTGTTATAGATTGTTTTCATGTTCAAATGAGCCAAGAATGATCCTACAGGACTTTCCAAGTTTTTTCCATGTTCAAATGAGTCAAGAATGAAGCTACAAGTTGTTTCCAAGTTCGAACGAGTCAAGAATAAAGTCTTAAGTTGTTATAGATTGTTATCATGTTCAAATGAGCCAAGAATGATCCTACAAGACTTTCCAAGTTGTTTCCATGTTCAAATGAGTCAAGAATGAAGTTACAAGTTGTTTTCAAGTTCGAACGAGTCAAGAATAAGGTTTTAAGTTGTATGAATTTTTTTTTTTTATACTTAGTTGTATGAATTGTTTGCATGTTCAAATGAGCCAATAATGATCCTACAAGACTTTACAAGTTTTCCAAGTTCGAACGAGTCAAGAATGAAGCTACAAGTTGTTTCCAAGTTCGAACGAGTCAAGAATGAAGTCTGAAATTGTTATGGTTTCTTTTGATGTTCAAATGAGCAAAGAATGATCCTACAAGACTTTTCAATTTTTTTCAAGTTCAAACGAGTCAAGAATGAAGCTACAAGTTGTTTCCAAGTTCGAACAAGTCAATAGTGAATTCCCAAAGTGTTATAGATTGTTTTCATGTTCAAATGAACCAAGAATGATCCTACAAGACTTTCCAAGTTGTTTCCATGTTCAAATGAGTCAAGAATAAAGCTAAAAGTTATTTCCAAGTTCGAATGAGTCAAGAATAAAGTCTTAAGTTGTATGAATTGTTTGCATGTTCAAATGAGCCAAGAATGATCCTACAGGACTTTACAAGTTTTTCCAAGTTCAAACGAGTCAAGAATAAAGCTACAAGTTGTTTCCAAGTTCGAAGAAGTCAAGAATGAAGTCTTAAATTGTTATAGATTGTTTTCATGTTCAAATGAGCCAAGAATGATCCTACAAGACTTTCCAAGTTGTTTCGATGTTCAAACGAGTCAAGAATGAAGCTACAAGTTGTTTCCAAGTTCGAACGAGTCAAGAATGAAGTCTTAAATTGTTATGGATTCTTTTGATGTTCAAATGAGCAAAGAATGATCCTACAAGACTTTTCAAGTTTTTTCAAGTTCAAACGTGTAACGATCGAGAAAATTAAATCTATTTGAATAATATGAGGTATATGATTTACATGTTTAATGTGTTAAGATATGATATGTGGTCATTTTATATGTCTAGTTTACTGCCCGTTTGACTGTATTATACTTAAGTGTTTTAATTAAGTGATTAATTGATTTTTCATACTTAAGTGAGTAACTGTTTGATTTTTATAAAATTATTGGTGTGTCCAATAATTATGAAATTTTATACGTAGCTTCTGTGTGATTTTAGAGACTTTCTAAAAATAGTGGTGTATTTGATTCTAGTCCCAGTAATTTTATATAAATCTTTCATTCCTGTTTTATTCTAGAGATATTACTCTTCTAAATTCCATATTTAATTGTTGGAATGTCCAAAAATCATGAAACCTATTTCAAAATGTTTCTTAAATATTTTGGGACTTGTGAAAAATAGAAGTTTATTTTATTTGAGCCCAAATGTATTTTTAAAAGATCTTCCTACTCTTATTTCCTATTTCTGCACTAAAACTTCAAAGATTTTTAATTAATTCTTTATTCATCAGAAAAATATTTTAAAAATATGGGGAAGCTTCTAAATTCATGCTCTTAATTTTAAAAATATAAAACTTATTTTTGTACTTCAATTATATAAAAATTCGAATTGTTTAATGGTTTTATTCAGAAAAACAGCAATTGTGAAATTACTGTTTTGCCCTTGTCTTTGTTTTGTAAAAGCCACCGCCCACTAACCAATTCACTTGCTCTGCACTTCTTGGTTTAGGTCTTGTTCTTCTCTCCTCATGCGATTCTTTGTCTTCAATTGATTTCTAAGTGGATTGCTAGTATTTGCTTCAATTAAATTGCTGGTAATCGAGTCTTGATGTGTATACTAGCCATTGTTTTGAGCTGGTATATATGTATATGTGTGTGTGCACGGCAAGTGTGGGTGTCGAGGGGGAGAGCTGCATGCAATTGATTATATGACTTAACCTTGTTCCTAGGCTTGTAAGTGAGTTGTAGTTAAATTTTGGTGGAGCTTCGTGGAAGGACACTCGGAATCTAGCATCGCCGAGGACCTCCGAGCTTTACCCCACCGGCGGTGAACCTCCGGTGAGCCGGTGGAGGGCTGTGATGGCAAATCTGAGCCTACCTCACTTTAATTGCTATGTTAATGTTATAGTTATGCTGTAGCTAGCTTAAATCGAGTTGCATGTGAATTGTTGGTTCATTTCTTTATTTTTCCCGAACCAAATTATTCGAATAAGTCTTGTTTTTGATTATTGCAGTTGCTACTAGTGGTGTATAGTAATGATGTGTAGCATATGAGGTTTGCATGACAATTGTTTGATAGTAGTTGGGATGCATGTTAAGAGTATGATTTTTCCGGCCACGGTGTTGTAATTTCCGGTCATGGCCGCGTATTGTAGTTCGAGAAGTGAGCTTTGGTTGTGATTAATAGTAATACTAGTGACTGCCTTGTAATTGTTAAATGGTTAATCAAGGACTGCATGTTGATTAATTGTAATTAATTCGAAAATTTTGAATTATTTGAATAATTTTCATATTCGAATTTTTATGTAAATGTTATAATCAATTTGGGGTTGTCTTGGAATCTAGATTGTTATTGTTCTTAAAATGATTAAGTTACTAGTCGAACTAATACCATCGTGTTATTATAATTTAATTGATTAATTGGATTAGCTAGTACGAGTTTGATATTTATATAAGTAATTCTATTCGAATTGGAGGCAATCAAATGGATACATGAATTGTGATTTGAGTTTGATAATTATATGAGTAACACTTAATTGTTCTATTCGAAATATAGGTTAATTATTTTATTAGTATGAAGTTTACGAATTATATGCTTAAGTAGTGTGCCATTTTTTTTAGCAATATAGTGATACAGGGATGAAATTGAATTGTGTTAATTGCTATGTGATCATGACTACTCAATTGAACAATTGCATTATAGTAATCGAATTGCTTGATTAATTGGCATCTTTGAATTATAAATATTATAATTGGACATTGATTGTTATGATATAGAATTGAATTAAGAACTGAATGGACTATATAAATAAGCAGTTGATATTTGGATTGTTTCAGTCATTTTGAATAATAATAGTATTATATATTGTTATAGCTATTGCTTGTTTGATATGGATTTGGTGTAAATATGGTTGTATAATGGGATATGATTGGTATTTATGTTTGGTTGTGTCGGTTGTATTCCGACGGATAGCTCCAATTACAGGGGAGGTGCTGCCAAAATTTTCTAAAACTAAACTGACTTTTATAAAACACTATTGGCACGCCAATTCTGTATAGGAAAGGCTATCAGTCAGGAATGCTGTGAATGATATAATTGTCTATGTGCTACTTGTCTGCTAGTGTAAAAGTGATTATATAGCAGAGTATGTATACAGTGGATTATTATGTGTTAAGGGATTGTAGTTAACGAAAGGGTAGAATAGTTAGATGTTAATGAGAACGTCGAGAGTTTATGAGATACTGAAATAGTATTATTATGTGTAGCTACGAAGGACATTGAAGTGAAAGACAGAGGGAAAGCTAAAGTAGAGAATTAGTGTCTGGTGTAGGCGATCTACCTGTTCAACAGCTGCAGCATTCTATTTAAGGCAAGTAACTACTGCCTAATCTCTTTCAACTTAAACACTGTTTTATGAACTGCATAGTGAACTGTTTTATAAACTGCTTTATGACCCTGCAACTGTGTTATCTTATCTCAACTGTTTTAAGCAATGGCCTACCTTACTTTAATTGCTTTATTTAAACTGCAACCCTATACCAGTTTTGATTATACTTTAAACTTTTCAATTCCTGAACTGCTATTGCCAAATTATAAACTAATTTTAAAGGTCTTAAATCAGTAACCTTGAACTATGACAATTGTCGACACCATTTCCTTGGTAATGTTTACTTGAACTTAAATTCTGAACTTACCCTGTGGCTATGGCCTAACTACTGTTACAATTAAATGCCTTACAACTATTTTCAAAAACAACTGTTATACCTATGGATTGACCCTGCACCTTGACTTCACAACTTTAACTTGTTTTTGATCCCCAGTTCATGATATCAGATTACCTTACTACAACAGAAGCTTGTTTTGAGATTTATCCTGGAATAAACTTTACCTTTGTCTAATGATCTTAAAAATGGATTTAAATATGGAATCCGACTTTCAAGAAGTCTTTTTCATCAAATGATTTGGTAATTTTAAAAAAGAAAGGTTTTGGTTATTATAGGAATTCCGATCAAAATGGTTTCTGCGGATTCCTATAGGTTGGAGGCGTAAGAGGCCGAGTGACGCCGGTCCAGCACTTTTTATGTGAAGACTATAATGAGATAGTCAATGGCTGTAATGAGATAGCCCAAGGCCAATGGCAATAAGTGCCTTTATGAGTACTCTTTATGTCCAGAGGGACTTTAGTCCGTTATGGGGACTTTACGTGGCTGATCACCCGTAATGTCTGGCGTTGTGAGAAAACTTCAACCAAAATAAATTGTTTCTAAACAGTAAATGTCCTAATGAGAGAACAGTTTTATAGATGATTTGAAAAGCAAGGTCCTAATGAGAGGACAGTTTTATGAAATGTTTTGAAAGAATCAGTCCTAATGAAAGGACAGCTTTATACAAATGGACTTTGAAATGATTAGTAATGAATAATGAAATGCCTTGTTATAACCTGTCATATACAGCTTCAATTATCAGACATATCTTGAGTTGACCTTGTTTCAACTGTTATACATTATTTCCTGTTATCCATCTAACCCTGCAGATTACTCCTATACTTGCAATTGATTACTACTTTCCAGTTTCTTATTTACTCTGCACCAGTTATTGAAATTGTTTAACCCTGCCAGTGGTTTTATAAAAGAAAGTTTTGCGGGTAATGAATACCCTGACTAGAATTTTAATTACAATTATGGGACAATGAGGTCCAGCAATGATTTTAAAGCATGGTTTTGAGAAAAGACTTTTAAATTATATATAAGCCTGTAGAACTGTTTTTAACCAGTATGGTTACTTGCTGAGCTTTTGTAGCTCATCCTTTTATTTTTCTAACATCTACAGCTTCTGAGAATCATGGTCCGCCTTAAGCAGACTGCCAGGAAAAATATGTCATTCATGAACTATGTGAGGCTGGCTGAGATTGAACAGGTAGGATCGAGGCAGAGTTGGAAGGAAAAGACTTTGTTTAGTCTTGTATTTTATTAGTAGATTTTTAGAGGTTTCGGAAGTTGTAATATTATTTTGGTTGCTGTAAATGTAAATATAAATGGATGTAGTTGTGTGCTTGTTTCATACCATTACCTTGAAAGATCCAGGTTAGTAGTCGGGGTCATATTTATGTGTATTTTCTATTATTGTTATTTAGGGTGCATGCATATAGAGTGTTAGTGACTCCCCGATCTAGACCCCGGGTCGGGAGGGCGTCACAAAACGAGTCAAGAATGAAGCTACAAGTTGTTTCCAAGTTCGAACAAGTCAAGTGTGATTTCTCAAATTGTTATAGATTGTTTTCATATTCAAATGAACCAAGAATGATCCGACAAAACATTCCAAGATGTTCCCTTTTTCAAATGAGTCAAGAATGAAGCTGCAAGTTATTTCCAAATTTCGAGTCAAAAACAAAGTCTTAAGTTGTATAAATTATTTGCATGTTCAAATGAGACAAGAATGATCCTACAAGACTTTACAAATTGTTTCCAAGTTCGAACGAGTCAAGAATGAAGCTACAAGTTGTTTCCAAGTTCGAACAAGTCAAGAATGAAGTCTGCAATTGTTATGGATTGTTTTCATGTTCAAATATGCCAGGAATGATCTTACAAGACTTTACAAGTTGCTTCCAAATTCAAACGAGTCAAGAATGAACCTACAAGTTGTTTCCAAGTTCGAACGAGTGAAGAATGAAGTCATAACTTGTTACGAATTGTTTTTATTTTCAAATGAGCGAAGAGTGATCCTACAAGAGTTTACAAGTTGTTAATATGTTCAAATAAGTCAAGAATGAAGCTACAAGTTACTTCCAAGTTTGAACGAGTCAACAATGAAGTCTCAAATTATTGTGGATTGTTTTGATGTTTAAATGAGCCAAAAATGATCTTACAAGAGTTTCCAAGTTGTTTCCATGTTCAAATGAGTCACGAATGAAGTTACAAGTTTTTTCCAAGTTCAAATGTGTCAAGAATGTTGTCTAAAATTGTTATAGATTGTTTTCATGTTCAAATGAGCCAAGAATGATCCTACAAAACTTTCCAAGTTGTTTCCATGTTCAAATGGGTCAAGAATGATCCTACAAAACTTTCCAAGTTGTTTCCATGTTCAAATGAGTCAAGAATGATCCTACAAAACTTTCCAAGTTGTTTCCATGTTCAAATGAGTCAAGAATGAAGCTGCAAGTTGTCTCCAAGTTTGAACGAGTCAAGAATAAAGTCTTAATTTTTATGAATTGTTTGCATTTTCAAATTAGACAAGAATGATCCTACAACACTTTACATGTTGTTTCCAAGTTTGAACGAGTCAAGAATGAAGCTACAAGTTGTTTCCAAGTTCGAACGACTCAAGAATGAAGTCTCAAATTGTTATAGATTGTTTTCATGTTCAAATGAGCCAAAAATGAACTTACAAAACTTTCAAAGTTGTTTCCATTTTCAAATGAGTCAAGAATGAACATGCAAGTTGTTTCTAGATTTGAACGAGTCAAAAATAAAGTCTTAAGTTGTATAAATTATTTGCATGTTCAAAACAGCCAAGAATGATTCTACAAGACTTTACAAATTGTTTCCAAGTTCGAACGAGTCAAGAATTAAGCTACAAGTTGTTTCCAAGTTTGAACAAGTCAAGAATGAAGTCTGAAATTGTTATGGATTGTTTTCATGTTCAAATATGCCAAGAATGATCCTACAAGACTTTACAAGTTATTTCCAAGTTCAAACGAGTCAAGAAAGAACCTACAAGTTATTTTCAAGTTCGAACGAGTGAAGAATGAAGTCATAAGTTGTTACGAATTGTTTTCATTTTCAAATGAGCAAAGAGTGATCCTAAGAGAGTTTACAAGTTGTTTCTATGTTCAAATGAGTCAAGAATGAAGCTACAAGTTGCTTCCAAGTTTGAACGAGTCAACAATGAAGTCTCAAATTGTTATGGATTGTTTTGATGTTTAAATGAGCCAAAAAAGATCTTACAAGAGTTTCCAAGTTGTTTCCATGTTCAAATGAGTCACGAATGAAGTTACAAGTTGTTTCCCAGTTCAAACGTGTCAAGAATGTTGTGTCAAATTGTTATAGGTTGTTTTCAGGTTCAAATGAGCCAAGAATGATCCTAAAAAACTTTCCAAGTTGTTTCCATGTTCAAATGAGTAAAGAATGAAGCTGCAAGTTGTTTCCAAGTTCGAACGAGTCAAGAATAAAGTCTTAACTTGTATGAATTGTTTGCATTTTCAAATTAGCCAAGAATGATCCTACACCACTTTACATGTTGTTTTCAAGTTTGAACGAGTCAAGAATGAAGCTACAAGTTGCTTCCAAGTTCGAACGAGTCAATAATGAAGTCTGAAATTGTTATGGATTCTTTTCATGTTCAAATATGCCAAGAATGATCCTACAAGACTTTACAAGTTGTTTCCAATTTCAAACGAGTCAAGAATGAAGCTAAAAGTTGTTTCCAAGTTCGAACGAGTGAAGAATGAAGTCATAAGTTTGTTACGAATTGTTTTCATTTTCAAATGAGCAAATGGTGATACTACAGGAGTTTACAAGTTGTTTCTATGTTAAAATGAGTCAGGAATGAAGCTTCAAGTTGCTTCTATGTTTGAACGAGTCAACAATGAAGTCTCAAATTGTTATGGATTGTTTTGATGTTTAAATGAGCCAAAAATGATCTTACAAGAGTTTCCAAGATGTTTCCATGTTCAAATGAGTCACGAATGAAGTTACAAGTTGTTTCCAAGTTGAAACGTGTCAAGAATGTTGTCTCAAATTGTTATAGATTGTTTTCATGTTCAAATGAGCCAAGAATGATCCTACAAAACTTTCCAAGTTGTTTCCATGTTCAAATGAGTCAAGAATTAAGCTGCAAGTTGTTTCCAAGTTTGAACGAGTCAAGAATGAAGTCTGAAATTGTTATGGATTCTTTTGATGTTCAAATGAGCAATGAATGATCCTACAAGACTTTTCAAGTTTTTTCAAGTTCAAACGAGTCAAGAATGAAGCTACAAGTTGTTTCCAAGTTTGAACAAGTCAAGAGTGAATTCTCAAATTGTTATAGATTATTTTCATGTTCAAATGAGCCAAGAATGATCCTACAAAACTTTCCAAGTTGTTTCCATGTTCAAATGAGTCAAGAATGAAGCTGCAACTTGTTTCCAAGTTTGAACGAGTCAAAAATAAAGTCTTAAGCTGTATAAATTATTTGCATGTTCAAATGAGCCAGGAATGATCCTACAAGACTTTACAAATTGTTTCCAAGTTCGAACGAATCAAGATTGAACCTACAAGTTGTTTCCAAGTTCGAACGAGTGAAGAATGAAGTCATAAGTTGTTACGAATTGTTTTCATTTTCAAATGAGCAAAAAGTGATCCTACAAGAGTTTACAAGTTGTTTCTATGTTCAAATGAGTCAAGAATGAAGCTACAAGTTGCTTCCAAGTTTGAACGAGTCAACAATGAAGTCTCAAATTGTTATGGATTGTTTTGATGTTTAAATGAGCCAAAAAAGATCGACAAGAGTTTCCAAGTTGTTTCCATGTTCAAATGAGTCACGAATGAAGTTACAAGTTGTTTCCAAGTTCAAACGTGTCAAGAATTTTTAGCAAAAAAAAAAAAACGTGTCAAAAATGTTGTCTCAAATTGTTATAGATTGTTTTCAGGTTCAAATGAGCCAATAATGATCCTACAAAACTTTCCAAGTTGTTTCCATGTTCAAATGAGTCAAGAATGAAGCTGTAAGTTGTTTCCATGTTTGAACGAGTCAAAATTAAAGTCTTAACTTGTATGAATTGTTTGCATTTTCAAATTAGCCAAGAATGATCCTACAACACTTTACATGTTGTTTCCAAGTTTGAACGAGTCAATAATGAATTTACAAGTTGTTTCCAAGTTCGAACGAGTCAAGAACCAAGTCTGAAATTGTTATGGATTCTTTTCAAGTTCAAATGAGCCAAGAATGATCCTACAAGACTTTTCAAGTTTTTTCAAGTTCAAACGAGTCAAGAATGGAGCTACAAGTTGTTTCCAAGTTTGAACAAGTCAAGAGTGAATTCTCAAATTGTTATAGATTGTTTTCATATTCAAATAAGCCAAAAATGATCCTACAAGACAGTCAAGAAGGAAGCTACAAGTTGTTTCCAAGTTAAAACAGTCAAGAATGAAGCTACAAGTTATATCCAAGTTCAAACAGTTAAGAATGAAGCTACAAGTTGTTTCCAAGTTTGAACGAATGAAGAATGAAGTCATAAGTTGTTACGAATTGTTTTCATTTTCAAATGAGCAGAGAGTGATCCTACAAGAGTTAACAAGTTATTTCCATGTTCAAATGAGTCAAGAATGAGGCTACAAGTTGTTTCCAAGTTTGAACGAGTCAAAAATGTAGTCTCAAATTATTATGGATTGTTTTGATGTTTAAATGAGCCTAAAAAGATCTTACAAGAGTTTCCAAGTTGTTTCCATGTTCAAATGAGTCACGAATGAAGTTACAAGTTGTTTCCAAGTTCAAACATGTCAAGAATGTTGTGTCAAATTGTTATAGATTGTTTTCAGGTTCAAATGAGCCAAGAATGATCCTACAAAACTTTCCAAGTTGTTTTCATGTTCAAATGAGTCAAGAATGAAGCTGCATGTTGTTTGCAAGTTTGAACGAGTCAAGAATAAAGTCTTAACTTGTATGAATTGTTTGCATTTTCAAATTAGCCAAGAATGATCCTACAACACTTTACATGTTGTTTCCAAGTTTGAACGAGTCAAGAATGAAGCTACAAGTTGCTTCCAAGTTCGAACGAGTCAAGAATGAAGTCTGAAATTGTTATGGATTCTTTTCATGTTCAAATATGCCAAGAATGACCCTACAAGACTTTACAAGTTGTTTCCAAGTTCAAACCAGTCAAGAATGAAGCTAAAAGTTGTTTCCAAGTTCGAACGAGTGAAGAATGAAGTCATAAGTTGTTACGAATTGTTTTCATTTTCAAATGAGCAAAGGGTGATCCTACAGGAGTTTACAAGTTGTTTCTATGTTCAAATGAGTCAGGAATGAAGCTACAAGTTGCTTCCATGTTTGAACGAGTCAACAATGAAGTCTCAAATTGTTATGGATTGTTTTGATGTTTAAATGAGCCAAAAATGATCTTACAAGAGTTTCCAAGTTGTTTCCATGTTCAAATGAGTCACGAATGAAGTTACAAGTTGTTTCCAAGTTCAAACGTGTCAAGAATGTTGTCTCAAATTGTTATAGATTATTTTCATGTTCAAATGAGCCAAGAATGATCCTACAAAACTTTCCAAGTTGTTTCCATGTTCAAACGAGTCAAGAATAAAGTTGCAAGTTGTTTCCAAGTTTGAACGAGTTAAGAATAAAGTCTTAACTTGTATGAATTGTTTGCATTTTCAAATTAGCCAAGAATGATCCTACAACACTTTACATGTTGTTTCCAAGTTTGAACGACTCAAGAATGATGTTACAAGTTGTTTCCAAGTTCGAACGACTCAAGAATGAAATCTGAAATTGTTATAGATTGTTTTCATGTTCAAATGAGCCAAAAATGATCCTACAAAACTTTCCAGGTTGTTTCAATGTTCAAATGAGTCAAGAATGAAGCTGCAAGTTATTTTAGGTTTGAACGAGTCAAAAATAAAGTCTTAAGTTGTATAAATTGTTTGCATGTTCAAATGAGCCAAGAATGATCCTACAAGACTTTACAAATTGTTTCCAAGTTCGAACGAGTCAAGAATGAAGCTACAAGTTTTTTGCAAGTTCGAACAAGTCAAGAATGAAGTCTGAAATTGTTATGGATTGTTTTCATGTTCAAATATGCTAGGAATGATCCTACAAGACTTTACATGTAACACCCCTATTTCGGTTATATCGAAAATACCATAAATCACCAAATATATCATGACAACTGAATTTATTCTGAAAATTCCACAATTCAAAATATTTTCAAAACCTAAATAAATCTTTGACTTAAACAACTTCTAGTAAAGTCACAGTGGCACAAGTTACAATGAAACTCCGTTGCACTACTTTGAAAATGAAATACTAAAATTAAGCCGAGTCCATAGCGTCATCTAGGAAGAAGGACAAAACATCTCTCATCACACATTCCTATGATCCCCCTGAAAACCTGCCGTGAAGAAAGAAACGGCGTGAGCCAAATGCCCAGTACGGATGAATACAAACGAATCGAATATATTTATATGCTCTGAATAATCACAACTAAACAACAATATTAAAGAACGAAATGCAAATGTAAAATGAGGATAGGAAAGCTCAAATAAAGATGTATCAAAATAAGTGAATACTTAACTGAATCAAATCAACTGAATAATCAAGTGACTAACTGAGAAAATATACCGAATCATCAAACTTATTCACACATCAGAAGGTTATTATAACCTCATGTCATATTGACAACAAAGCCACGTAGGCACATACAATGGACTTGCAGAATCCAATTGTATAACAAAAGTAGAATGAGTGTATGGCACAAACAACTTCATCTACTAACTGAATATCACTGAACAAATATTCTAGGGTCGACCCATACGCCTCCTACAAATATTAACTGAAGCTCACCCACGAGCTAAACTGAAGCTAGTTGAAGCTCACCAACGAGCTACATATAATTCTGAACAAAAGGAGACGTCGTGACTAATCACACCGCCACGATGGTGTCACGTCATTAGTGCCACAATGACATGCCTGTGGTACCCCCACAGGTGGTTATGCTCGGTATATAATTTCTGAAGTGTTGTACATGACAAACACTAAAACAAATCACAATCAAAATTGTAGATAACACAACTTGAACTTGATCTCAACTGAATATTGTAGATAATTTAATAAGCTTTCTAAATTGACCAAGCTCTTGAAAAACGGAATTATAACGAATAAGTTACGGCCAAAACACTTTAGGCTTTTCAAACTAAAACCTCTGCTGTCCAGAAAATTTAAAACACATTTTATACCACTATAAAGGATAACTTTAAACATGATCCCAACTGATTAATAAAGAGGGTTTCAAGAGCTTTCAAAATTGTATAATTTGATGAAAAACGGATGTAAAACGAGTAAGTCATGAGCAAAATAGTGCGTAAACACCAAACAGGGCAGATTCATGAAAAAGATTTTAAACTTAAGATACCAACTGATTTAGCAGGTCATTACCACTAACAAAATACAGAAGACTCCAAGAGCTTTCTAAATTGACAAAATTCATGCAAAACGGACTTATAACGAACAAGTTATGAGCAAAACAATCCTTAACGGCGAATCTGCCCAGGTTTCATAAAAGTGGGTTTTACCCTATGTTGGTAACCCAAACATAGTCTGATTTCATTATACATATATAGAGGGTTCTAATTACTTCTTATATTGACTGATTTTGCACAATTCAGACTTATAACGAAAGAGTTTTTTTTTTTTGTTAAATAATAAATTATAACGAAGGAGTTATGACTAATACAAAATATATCTCCAAATCTGAAATTTATAGAATTAACATGTACACTTCATACTCCATGTATTTCAAAAGAACCCGAATCTTAATTCACTACGAGGGAGAGATTCAAAATTGATGAAGAAAAGAGGCAAAATCCGTACCTTATCACAATTAAGACTTACCCAAGGGTAATAGGCATAATTTAATCTCCTCTCTATCGAACTACACGTAACTGTCGCGCACGTCTCCCTTTTCTTCCCCAAACTTCAATGGTGGAACTGATGTCTCTGGTATGGAGAAGAAGAAGCTATATTGATCAATAGGGTTTTTTTTCCTATTAATATTGGGCTACTATTACTACTGGGCTATCTAATATAATTGTTGGGAAGATTTTAAATATAAATATAAATATATATTATGAGCCTGCAATTAATTAAATGGGTAATATATATATATTTATTTATTTACGGGGTTTTACATCATTACCCCCTTAGAATAGATTTCGTCCCCGAAATCTTCTATATTACCTGTCTTTAAATAAGTGTGGATATTTCTCACGGATAGTGTCCTCTAACTCCCATGTTGCTTCACGTTCAGGATGATCCTTCCATAACACTTTAACAAATGGAACAGTCCTTCTTCTCATAACTCGCTCTTGGTAATCTAATATAGCTTCAGCTTCCACTTCATAAGATAAATTTTCCTTAATCTTGTGGAGTGGATACTGAACCACGTGCAACGGGTCATAATTGTAACCTCTCAACACCGAAACATGAAACACGTTGTGCACGTTTGACAAAGCTGGTGGCAAGGCAATCTTATAAGCAGCCTCACCAATTCTCTCTAAGATTTGGAATGGGCCTATATACCTTGGACTCAGTTTTCCCTTAAAGCCAAAACGTTTAACCCCTTTCCACGGAGATACATTTAAAAACACATGTTCACCTGGTTCAAACTCCTTGCTTTTCCTCCCCTTATCAGCATAACTCTTTTGTCGTGAACGTGCCTCTTTTAACTTTTCCTTGACAACATCTACCTTTTCATTTGTAATCCTTACGAACTCGGGCCCTTCAATGATTCTCTCTCCTACCTCGTCCCAACATGTCGGTGCCCTACACTTTCGACCATACAATGCTTCAAATGGTGCCATACCAATGCTTGCATGCCAGCTATTGTTGTAAGCAAATTCTACCAAACATAAGTAGTCGTCCCAATTTCCGGACCATTCTATGGTGCAAGATCTCAACATGTCTTCTAGAGTCTGAATAGTCCTCTCAGACTGCCCGTCTGTTTGAGGATGAAAAGCAGTACTGAAATTAAGACTTGTGCCCCAAGCCTTTTGAAATCCCTTCCAAAAACGCGAAGTGAATCGAGGGTCCCTGTCAGAGATAATCGATACTAGCGTACCATGCAGCCTAATTATCTCTTTCTGAAATGTCTCAGCTACCTTATCAACTGAATAGCTCTCGCTGATGGGTAAGAAATGAGATGATTTTGTCAAGCGATCCACTACAACCCAAATAGTGTCATTCTTCCTAAAAGTTTTTGGCAGCCCGGTTACAAAGTCCATGGTGATATTCTCCCACTTCCAAACAGGAATCTCTAACTGTTGTAGAAATCCACTAGGTCGTTGATGCTCTATCTTAACTTGCTGGCAAGTCAAACATTTTCCCACAAATTCTGCCACGTCTCTTTTCATTCCATTCCACCAGAAGTGTTCTTTCAAATCTGTGTACATCTTCGTAGAGCCTGGATGAATAGAAAAAGGAGAACTATGTGCCTCAGTCAATACTGCCTCTCGAAGAGTTACATCAATCGGTACACATAATCGGTTTCTCAACCAAATCACGCCATGCTCATCTTTTCGAAACTCTGATTGTTTGCCCTCATTCATATTTTGTGATAAAGCTACCAATTCACTGTCGTCTTTTTGAGCCATCTTGATTCGCGAAACGAGGCTTGGTTCTACAGACAAACTTGCGATAAGCCCATCTGCTCCTCTAGCATACAGCTCCACCCCCATATGCTCAAACTCGGTTATCAAGTACGGTTGGGTGATAAGTGATGCTATGCTCCCAGAATTTTTCCTACTAAGAGCATCTGCTACCATATTCGCCTTCCCCGGATGATACTGAATTTTGGCATCATAGTCTTTTAAAAGCTCTAGCCACCGCCTTTGTCTCATGTTTAACTCTTTTTGTGTAAAGATATATTTAAGGCTCTTATGGTCTGTAAAGATGTCACAAGTCTCACCATATAGATAATGCCTCCAGATTTTTAACGCAAAAACTACCACTGCCAACTCTAAGTCATGCGTTGGATAGTTCACCTCATACGATTTAAGTTGTCGAGATGCATATGCAATCACCTTCCCATGCTGCATTAAAACACACCCCAAACCTTTCTTTGAAGCATCACTATAAATCTGATATCCTCCAGTTCCTGATGGCAAGGTAAGAACTGGAGCTGTCACTAATCTTTTCTTCAATTCCTCAAAACTCTTTTGTCGTTCTTCATTCCATTCAAATTTCACCCCCTTCCGCATCAGTTGGGTCAAAGGTAGTGCCAACAATGAAAATCCTTCAACGAAGCGTCTATAATAACCTGTCAAACCAAGGAAACTCCTCACTTCTGTAACTGTGTTAGGCTGTGGCCATTTTGTTATAGCCTCAATCTTTGCAGGATCCATCTCTATCCATTTCTCAGATACAACATGCCCGAGAAATGTAACTTGTTTTAACCAAAATTCACATTTTGAGAATTTGGCATACAATTGCTTCCTCCTTAAGGTCTCTAACACAATTCGGAGATGATCCTCGTGTTCTTCTTCGGTTTTGGAATAAACAAGAATATCGTCAATGAATACTATAACAAACTTGTCTAAATACTCACTGAAAACCCTGTTCATCAAATCCATGAAAACCGCGGGTGCATTTGTCAACCCGAAAGGCATCACAAGAAATTCGTAGTGGCCGTACCGAGTGTGAAACGCAGTCTTAGCAATATCCTCGTCCCTGACCCGTAATTGGTGATAACCAGATCTCAAATCAATTTTTGAAAAGTACTTTGCCCCTTGAAGTTGATCAAATAAATCGTCAATTCTTGGCAGAGGGTACCTATTTTGAATGGTGACTCGGTTTAATTCCCGGTAATCAATACATAGTCTCATTGAACCATCCTTCTTTTTCACGAATAATACTGGAGCTCCCCATGGCGAAACACTTGGTCGTATTACCCCACGTTCTAATAGTTCCTGTAACTGCTCCTTCAACTCCTGCAATTCTAATGGTGCCATTCTATACGGTGCCTTAGAGATAGGTTCTGAACCATGAATTAGTTCAATCGTGAACTCAACCTCTCGTTGAGGTGGCAACCCCGACAGCTCTTCTGGAAACACATCTGGAAAGTCCTTTACAACTTTATGGTCTTCGAGAGAAACTCCCGCCTTAGAAATATCTTTTACAAAAGCCAAATATCCTTCTGACCCTCTTGATATCAACTTCTTAGCCTTAAGCGCTGAAATTAGATTCAGAGTCTTATTTGGATTAGAACCTTGATATACAAATTCGGGCGAATTGACATCTCCAAATGAAATTATTTTACTCTGGCACTCAATAGTTGCACGATGTTTTGTTAGCCAATCCATTCCAAGAATTATGTTAAAGTCATGCATATCCATAGGTATAAGGTCCACCTCACGAGTCCTATCTTCAAACTTTACTAAACAATAAGGGAAAAATTCCGAAATAACAATAGTGGTGCCCATTGGTGTAGTAACCGAAAGTAATGAATCAAGAGGTTGAGGACACACACCAAGATGTTTGACAAAGGAGTTAGAGACCACAGAATGAGTAGACCCAGTATCAAATAAAACAGATGCTACACGATTACCCACAATGATATTTCCTGAAATTGTACCTGGTGCTGCTGCGGCTTGGTTAGCTGTCAAAGCAAAGACTCTGCCTGTGTTGCGCTGCCCACCATTATTTCCACCATTACCACTACCCCCAGTTTCATTGTTGTCCACTCTACTGTTAGTACTGCGGGCACTCGTGCAATTTCTTGCCAAATGACCAGTCTGACCACATAAGAAGCAAGCCCCAATAGCTCTATAACATGGTTTCCCAAGATGAAAATTACCACAAGTAGCACATGGTGGTACAGGAATAGAATTGGGGTTACACCTGCCAGTTGGACCTGAATAGCGTCCCTGAGAAAACCCAGATTGTCGATGAGATGATGCTGAAAACTGATGTTGACTCTTACTGTGGCTCTGGCCACGCCACTGACCCTGCTGACCACCACGATTTCCACCCCACTGACTACCTCGATGAAAACCACGATGTCCCGATAACTGGTTCAGATGACCCGATGCTTGAACCTGTTGCCCATCTCGAGACCGTTTCTTGTTTCCACTAGACCTTGCTGCTTGAAAATCCAATCTTTCCATCTCAATATTCTTTGCAGCATTTGCTGCCTCAGCCACATCATCAAACTTCTCATTAATCAGTTTTGAACGGTAGCGGTAGTGCACCGACCATATGAACTTCTTAACTTGATCAGCTGTGGAACCTGCTGTAACACCCACAAAGCCAACCAACCTCAGAAATCTTGCCAGATAATCAGTAATCGACTCATCCTCCTTCTGTTGAATAGTAGCATACTCTCTAACAAATGCTTCCTTCTCAGCATCTGAAAAATACTGTTGATAAAAAATATCAGTAAAATCAGCCCAAGCTAAAGTTCCAACAAACTCTTCACCACCTTTGGCCAATTTCAGTGCCTTCCACCATCGTTGTGTATCAGCTTCCAACTTATAAACTGCTAGCCTCACTTTCACATTATCTGGACAACCAAGAACATCAAAAATTTTCTCCATGTGAGAAATCCAGCTTTCGGCATCAACGGGAGAAGATGCTGAACTGAAAGATTGTGGCTTCTGCTTATGGAATCTCTCTAACCAAACATGAATTTCTGTCTCCGGTGGTGCTTCTCCACCCCTTGACTGCTAACCCTCATTGTCTTCCCCCCCATTCTCATTATTATTCTGGTTATTATTTGTTTGCTGTTGAACTGCTTGCACAGCTTGTGCCACCACCTGTGGTAAAACTTGTGCCATCACCTGATTCACTGCAGCCAAGGTAGTAGCATATATAGTGTTTTGGTTCTGATTAGGGTTAGCATTATTCTCTTGATGTGTATGCCCTTGCCTCCCTCCAGAGGCACCTCTACTGCCCCTACCTCTACGACTTCGAGGAGGCATATCTGAGATACAAAAGATGTCATAAAATGATAAGAACCATAATTAATAAAATGAAATCAGAAGAATAATAGGAAAGACATTTCTAACCCAGGTATCTACCCACAACTCACAGGTCAATCCTAAGTAAGATATCTACAGGAAAGAACCTACGCTCTGATACCATATCTGTAACACCCCTATTTCGGTTATATCGAAAATACCATAAATCGCCAAATATATCATGACAACTGAATTTATTCTAAAAATTCTACAATTCAAAATATTTTCAAAACCTAAATAAATCTTTGACTTAAACAACTTCTAGTAAAGTCACAGTGGCACAAGTTACAATGAAACTCCGTTGCACTACTTTGAAAATGAAATACTAAAATTAAGCCGAGTCCATAGCGTCATCTAGGAAGAAGGACAAGACATCTCTCATCACACATTCCCATGATCCCCCTGAAAACCTGCCGTGAAGAAAGAAACGGCGTGAGCCAAATGCCCAGTACGGATGAATACAAACGAATCGAATATATTTATATGCTCTGAATAATCACAACTCAACAACAATATTAAAGAACGAAATGCAAATGTAAAATGAGGATAGGAAAGATCAAATAAAGATGTATCAAAATAAGTGAATACTTAACCGAATCAAATCAACTGAATAATCAAGTGACTAACTGAGAAAATATACCGAATCATCAAACTTATTCACACATCAGAAGGTTATTATAACCTCATGTCATATTGACAACAAAGCCACGTAGGCACATACAATGGACCTGCAGAATCCAATTGTATAACAAAAGTAGAATGAGTGTATGGCACAAACAACTTCATCTACTAACTGAATATCACTGAACAAATATTCTAGGGTCGACCCATACGCCTCCTACAAATATTAACTGAAGCTCACCCACGAGCTAAACTGAAGCTAGTTGAAGCTCACCAACGAGCTACATATAATTCTGAACAAAAGGAGACGTCGTGACTAATCACACCGCCACGATGGTGTCACGTCATTAGTGCCACAATGACATGCCTGTGGTACCCCCACAGGTGGTTATGCTCGGTATATAATTTCTGAAGTGTTGTACATGACAAACACTTAAAACAAATCACAATCAAAATTGTAGATAACACAACTTGAACTTGATCTCAACTGAATATTGTAGATAATTTAATAAGCTTTCTAAATTGACCAAGCTCTCGAAAAACGGAATTATAACGAATAAGTTATGGCCAAAACACTTTAGGCTTTTCAAACTAAAACCTCTGCTGTCCAGAAAATTTAAAACACATTTTATACCACTATAAAGGATAACTTTAAACATGATCCCAACTGATTAATAAAGAGGGTTTCAAGAGCTTTCAAAATTGTATAATTTGATGAAAAACGGATGTAAAACGAGTAAGTCATGAGCAAAATAGTGCGTAAACACCAAACAAGGCAGATTCATGAAAAAGATTTTAAACTTAAGATACCAACTGATTTAGCAGGTCATTACCACTAACAAAATACAGAAGACTCCAAGAGCTTTCTAAATTGACAAAATTCATGCAAAACGGACTTATAACGAACAAGTTATGAGCAAAACAATCCTTAACGGCGAATCTGCCCAGGTTTCATAAAAGTGGGTTTTACCCTATGTTGGTAACCCAAACATAGTCTGATTTCATTATACATATATAGAGGGTTCTAATTACTTCTTATATTGACTGATTTTGCACAATTCAGACTTATAACGAAAGAGTTTTTTTTTTTTGTTAAATAATAAATTATAACGAAGGAGTTATGACTAATACAAAATATATCTCCAAATCTGAAAATTATATAATTAACATGTACACTTCATACTCCATGTATTTCAAAAGAACCCGAATCTTAATTCACTTCGAGGGAGAGATTCAATATTGATGAAGAAAAGAGGCAAAATCCGTACCTTATCACAATTAAGACTTACGCAAGGGTAATAGACACAATCTAATCTCCTCTCTATCGAACTACACGTAACCGTCGCACACGTCTCCCTTTTCTTCCCCAAACTTCAATGGTGGAACTGATGTCTCTGGTATGGAGAAGAAGAAGCTATATTGATCAATAGGGTTTTTTTCCCTATTAATATTGGGCTACTATTACTACTGGGCCATCTAATATAATTATTGGGAAGATTTTACATATAAATATAAATATATATTATGAGCC
The DNA here is from genome assembly GCA_028671895.1 of Oenanthe sinensis. NCBI lineage: Eukaryota > Viridiplantae > Streptophyta > Magnoliopsida > Apiales > Apiaceae > Oenanthe > Oenanthe sinensis. Next base: position 30,526,158 of record CM053806.1, read on the forward strand.
CACAATTAATTAAATGGGTAATATATATATTTATTTATTTACGGGGTTTTACATTACAAGTTGTTTCCAAGTTCAAACGAGTCAAGAAAGAACCTACAAGTTATTTCCAAGTTCGAACGAGTGAAGAATGAAGTCATAAGTTGTTACGAATTGTTTTCATTTTCAAATGAGCAAAGAGTGATCCGACAAGAGTTTACAAGTTGTTTCTATGTTCAAATGAGTCAAGAATGAAGATACAAGTTGCTTCCAAGTTTGAACGAGTCAACAATGAAGTCTAAATTATTATGGATTGTTTTGATGTTTAAATGAGCCAAAAAAGATCTTACAAGAGTTTCCAAGTTGTTTCCATGTTCAAATGAGTCACGAATGAAGTTACAAGTTGTTTCCAAGTTCAAACGTGTCAAAAATGTTGTCTCAAATTATTATAGATTGTTTTCAGGTCCAAATGAGCCAAAAATGATCCTACAAGACTTTCCAAGTTTTTTCCATGTTAAAATGACTAGAATGAAGCTACAAGTTGTTTCCAAGTTCGAACGAGTCAAGAATAAAGTTTAAAGTTGTATGAATTGTTTGCATGTTCAAATGAGCCAAGAATGATCCTACAAGAATTTACAAGTTGTATCCAAGTTCAAACGAGTCAAGAATGAAGCTACAAGTTGTTTTCATGTTCGAACGAGTTAAGAATCAAGTCTGAAATTGTTATGGATTCTTTTCATGTTCAAATGAGCCAAGAATGATCCTACAAGACTTTACAAGTTATATCCAAGTTCAAACGAGTCAAGAATGAAGCTACAAGTTGTTTCCAAGTTTGAACGAATGAAGAATGAAGTCATAAGTTGTTACGAATTGTTTTCATTTTCAAATGAGCAGAGAGTGATCCTACAAGAGTTAACAAGTTGTTTCCATGTTAAAATGAGTCAAGAATGAGGCTACAAGTTGCTTCCAAGTTTGAACGAATCAAAAATATAGTCTCAAATTGTTATGGATTGTTTTGATGTTTAAATGAGCCGAAAATGATCTTACAAGAGTTTCCAAATTGTTTCCTTGTTTAAACGAGTTACTAATGAAGTTATAAGTTATTTCCAAGTTCAAACGTGTCAAGAATGAAGCTCTAAATTGTTATAGATTGTTTTCATATTCAAATGAGCCAAGAATGATCCTACAAGACTTTTCAAGTTGTTTCCATGTTCAAATGAGTCAAGATTGAAGCTAAAAGTTGTTTCCAAGTTTGAATGAGTCAAGAATAAAGTTTTAAGTTGTAAGAATTGTTTGCATGTTCAAATGAGCCAAAAATGATCCTACAAGACTTTACAAGTTTTTCCAAGTTCAAACGAGTTAAGAATGAAGCTACAGTTGCTTCCAAGTTTGAACAAGTAAAGAATGAAGTCTCAAATTGTTATAGATTGTTTTCATGTTCAAATGAGTCAAGAATGATCCTACAAGACTTTCCAAGTTGTTTCGATGTTTTAAACGAGTCAAGAATGAAGCTACAAGTTTTTTCCAAGTTCGAACGAGTCAAGAATGAAGTCTGAAATTGTTATGGATTCTTTTGATGTTCAAATGAGCAAAGAATGATCCTACAAGACTTTTCATGTTTTTTCAAGTTCAAACGAGTCAAGAATGAAGGTACAAATTGTTTCCAAGTTTGAACAAGTCAAGAGTGAATTCTCAAATTGTTATTGTTTGTTTTCATATTCAAATGAGCCAAAAATAATCCTACAAGACTTTACAAGTTTTTCCAAGTTAAAACGAGTCAAGAATGAAGCTACAGTTGTTTCCAAGTATGAACAAGTAAACAATGAAGTCTCAAATTGTTATAGATTGTTTTCATGTTCTAATGAGCCCAGAATGATCCTACAAGACTTTCCAAGTTGTTTCGATGTTCAAACGAGTTAAGAATGAAGCTACAAGTTGTTTCCAAGTTTGAACGAGTCAAGAATGAAGTCTGAAATTGTTATGGATTCTTTTGATGTTCAAATGAGCAAAGAATGATCCTACAAGACTTTTCAAGTTGTTTTCATGTTCAAATGACTCTAGAATGAAGCAGCAAGTTGTTTCCAAGTTTGAACGAGTCAAGAATAAAGTCTTAACTTGTATGAAATGTTTGCATTTTCAAATTAGTCAAGAATGATCCTACAACACTTTACATGTTGTTTCCAAGTTTGAACGAGTCAAGAATGAAGCTGCAAGTTGTTTCCATGTTCGAATGAGTCAAGAATGAAGTCTGAAATTGTTATGGTTTCTTTTCATGTTCAAATATGCAAAGAATGATCCTACAAGACTTTACAAGTTGTTTCCAAATTCAAACGAGTCAAGAATGAAGCTAAAAGTCTTTCTAAGTTCGAACGAGTGAAGAATGAAGTCATAAGTTGTTACGAATTGTTTTCATTTTCAAATGAGCAAAGAGTAATCCTACAGGAGTTTACAAGTTTTTTCTATGTTCAAATGAGTGAGGAATGAAGCTACAAGTTGCTTCCATGTTTGAACGAGTCAACAATGAAGTCTCAAATTGTTATGGATTGTTTTGATGTTTAAATGAGCCAAAAATGATCTTACAGGAGTTTCCAAGTTGTTTCCATTTTCAAATGAGTCACGAATGAAGTTACAAGTTGTTTCCAAGTTCGAACGAGTCAAGAATGAAGTCTCAAATTGTTATAGATTGTTTTCATGTTCAAATGAGCCAAGAATGATCCTACAAGACGTTCCAAGCTTTTTCCATGTTAAAATGAGTAGAATGAAGCTACAAGTTGTTTCCAAGTTCGAACGAGTCAAAAATAAAGTCTTAAGTTGTATGAATTGTTTGCATGTTCAAATGAGCCAAGAATGATCCTACAAGAATTTACAAGTTGTATCCAAGTTCAAACGAGTCAAGAATGAAACTACAAGTTGTTTTCATGTTCGAACGAGTTAAGAATCAAGTCTGAAATTGTTATGGATTCTTTTCATGTTCAAATGAGCCAAGAATGATCCTACAAGACTTTACAAGTTATATCCAAGTTCAAACGAGTCAAGAATGAAGCTACAAGTTGTTTCCAAGTTTGAACGAGTGAAGAATGATGTCATCAGTTGTTACGAATTGTTTTCATTTTCAAATGAGCAGAGAGTGATCCTACAAGAGTTAACAAGTTGTTTCCATGTTCAAATGAGTCAAGAATGAGGCTAGAAGTTGCTTCCAAGTTTGAACGAGTCTAAAATATAGTCTCAAATTGTTATGGATTGTTTTGATGTTTAAATGAGCCGAAAATGATCTTACAAGAGTTTCCAAATTGTTTACTTGTTTAAACGAGTTACGAATGAAGTTATAAGTTATTTCCAAGTTCAAATGTGTCAAGAATGAAGCCCTAAATTGTTATAGATTGTTTTCATATTCAAATGAGCCAAGAATGATCCTACAAGACTTTCCAAGTTGTTTCCATGTTCAAATGAGTCAAGATTGAAGCTAAAAGTTGTTTCCAAGTTCGAATGAGTCAAGAATAAAGTTTTAAGTTGTAAAAATTGTTTGCATGTTCAAATGAGCTAAAAATGATCCTACAAGACTTTACAAGTTTTTCCTAGTTCAAACGAGTCAAGAATGAAGCTATAGTTTTTTCCAAGTTTGAACAAGTAAAGAATGAAGTCTCAAATTGTTATAGATTGTTTTCATGTTCAAATGAGCCACGAATGATCCTACAAGACTTTTCAAGTTGTTTCGATGTTTTAAACGAGTCAAGAATGAAGCTACAAGTTTTTTCCAAGTTCGAACGAGTCAAGAATGAAGTCTGAAATTGTTATGGATTCTTTTGATGTTCAAATGAGCAAAGAATGATCCTGCAAGACTTTTCAAGTTTTTTCAAGTTCAAACGAGTCAAGAATGAAACTACAAGTTGTTTCCAAGTTTGAACAAGTCAAGAGTGAATTCTCAAATTGTTATTGATTGTTTTCATATTCAAATGAGCCAAAAATGATCTTACAAGACTTTACAAGTTTTTCCAAGTTCAAACGAGTCAAGAATGAAGCTACAGTTGTTTCCAAGTATGAACAAGTAAACAATGAAGTCTCAAATTGTTATAGATTGTTTTCATGTTCTAATGAGCCAAGAATGATCCTACAAGACTTTCCAAGTTGTTTCGATGTTCAAACGAGTCAAGAATGAAGCTACAAGTTGTTTCCAAGTTCAAACGAGTCAAGAATGAAGCTACAAGTTGTTTTCAAGTTTGAACGAATGAAGAATGAAGGCATAAGTTGTTACGAATTGTTTTCATTTTTAAATGAGCAGAGAGTGATCCTACAAGAGTTAACAAGTTGTTTTCATGTTCAAATGAGTCAAGAATGAGGCTACAAGTTGCTTCCAAGTTTGAACGAGTCAAAAATGTAGTCTCAAATTGTTATGGATTGTTTTGATGTTTAAATGAGCCGAAAATGATCTTACAAGAGTTTACAAATTGTTTCCCTGTTTAAACGAGTTACGAATGAAGTTACAAGTTGTTTCCAAGTTCAAACGTGTCAAGAATGAAGCCTCAATTTGTTATAGATTGTTTTCATGTTCAAATGAGCCAAGAATGATCCTACAAGACTTTCCGAGTAGTTTCCATGTTCAAATGAGTCAAGAATGAAGCTACAAGTTGTTTCCAAGTTCGAACGAGTCAAGAATGAACTCTGAAATTATTATGGATTCTTTTGATGTTCAAATGAGCAAAGAATGATCCTACAAGACTTTTCAAGTTGTTTCCATGTTCAAATGACTCTAGAATGAAGCTACAAGTTGTTTCCAAATTTGAACGAGTCAAGAATAAAGTCGTTACTTGTATGAGATGTTTGCATTTTCAAATTAGCCTAGAATGATCCTACAACACTTTACATGTTATTTCCAAGTTCGAACGAGTCAAGAATGAAGTCTGAAATTGTTATGGTTTCTTTTCATTTTCAAATATGCCAAGAATGATCCTACAAGACTTTACAAGTTTATTCCAAGTTCAAACGAGTCAAGAATGAAGCTAAAAGTTGTTTCCAAGTTCGAACGAGTGAAGAATGAAGTCATAAGTTGTTACGAATTGTTTTCATTTTCGAATGATCCTACAAGACTTTCCAAGTTGTTTCCATGTTCAAATGAGTCAAGAATGAAGCTACAAGTTGTTTATAAGTTCGAACGAGTCAAGAATAAAGACTTAAGTTGTATGAGTTGTTTGCATGTTCAAATGAGCCAAGAATGAACCTACAAGAATTTACAACTTGTTTCCAGGTTCAAACGAGTCAAGAATGAAGCTACAAGTTGTTTACAATTTCGAACGAGTCAAGAATGAAGTCTGAAATTGTTATGGTTTCTTTTCATGTTCAAATATGCCAAGAATGATCCTACAAGACTTTACAAGTTTATTCCAAGTTCAAACGAGTCAAGAATGAAGCTAAAAGTTGTTTCCAAGTTCGAACGAGTGAAGAATGAAGTCATAAGTTGTTACGAATTGTTTTCATTTTCGAATTATCCTACAAGACTTTCCAAGTTGTTTCCATGTTCAAATGAGTCAAGAATGAAGCTACAAGTTGTTTATAAGTTCGAACGAGTCAAGAATAAAGACTTAAGTTGTATGAGTTGTTTGCATGTTCAAATGAGCCAAGAATGAACCTACAAGAATTTACAACTTGTTTCCAGGTTCAAACGAGTCAAGAATGAAGCTACAAGTTGTTTACAATTTCGAACGAGTCAAGAATGAAGTCTGAAATTGTTATGGTTTCTTTTCATGTTCAAATATGCCAAGAATGATCCTACAAGACTTTACAAGTTTATTCCAAGTTCAAACGAGTCAAGAATGAAGCTAAAAGTTGTTTCCAAGTTCGAACGAGTGAAGAATGAAGTCATAAGTTGTTACGAATTGTTTTCATTTTCGAATTATCCTACAAGACTTTCCAAGTTGTTTCCATGTTCAAATGTGTCAAGAATGAAGCTACAAGTTGTTTATAAGTTCGAACGAGTCAAGAATAAAGTCTTAAGTTGTATGAGTTGTTTGCATGTTCAAATGAGCCAAGAATGAACCTACAAGAATTTACAACTTGTTTCCAGGTTCAAACGAGTCAAGAATGAAGCTACAAGTTGTTTTCAAGTTCGAACGAGTCAAGAATGAAGTCTGAAATTGTTATGGATTCTTTTGTTGTTCAAATTAGCCAAGAATGATCCTACGAGACTTTACAATTTTTTTTAAGTTCAAACGAGTCAAGAATGAAGCTACAAGTTGTTTCCAAGTTCGAACAAGTCAAGAATGAAGTCTCAAATTGTTATAGATTGTTTTCATGTTCAAATGAGCCAAGACTGATCCTACAAGACTTTCCAAGTTGTTTCCATGTTCAAATGAGTCAAGATGGAAGCTAAAAGTTGTTTCCAAGTTCGAACGAGTGAAGAATAAAGTCTTAAGCTGTATGAATTGTTTGCATGTTCAAATGAGCCAAGAATGATCCTACAAGACTTTACAAGTTGTTTCCAAGTGTAAACGAGTCAAGAATGAAGCTACAAGTTGTTTCAAAGTTCGAATAAGTCAAGAATGAAGTCTCAAATGGTTATAGATTGTTTTCATGTTCAAATGAGCCAAGAATGATCGTACAAGACTTTCCAAGTTGTTTCCATGTTCAAACGAGTCAAGAATGAAGCGACAAGTTGTTTCCAAGTTCGAACGAGCGAAGAATGAAGTCTCAAATTGTTATGGATTGTATTCATGTTCAAATGAGCCAAGAATGATCCTGCAAGACTTTCCAAGTTGTTTCCATGTTCAAATGACTCAAGATTGAAGCTAAAAGTTGTTTCCAAGTTCGAACGAGTCGAGAATAAAGTCTTAAGTTGTTTGAATTGTTTGCATGTTCAAATGAGCCAAGAATGATCCTACAAGACTTTACAAGTTTTTCCAAGTTTAAACGAGTCAAGAATGAAGCTACAAGTTGCTTCAAAGTTCGAATAAGTCAATAATGAAGTCTCAAATTGTTATAGATTGTTTTCATGTTCAAATGAGCCAAGAATGATCCTACAAGACTTTCCAAGTTGTTTCCATATTCAAACGAGTCAAGAATGAAGCGACAAGTTGTTTCCAAGTTCGAACGAGTCAAGAATGAAGTCTCAAATTGTTATAGATTGTTTTCATATTCAAATGAGCCAAGAATGATCCTGCAAGACTTTCCAAGTTGTTTCCATGTTCAAATGAGTCAAGATTGAAGCTAAAAGTTGTTTCCAAGTTCGAACGAGTCGAGAATAAAGTCTTAAGTTGTTTGAATTGTTTGCATGTTCAAATGAGCCAAGAATGATCCTACAAGACTTTACAAGTTTTTCCAAGTTTAAACGAGTCAAGAATGAAGCTACAAGTTGCTTCAAAGTTCGAATAAGTCAATAATGAAGTCTCAAATTGTTATAGATTGTTTTCATGTTCAAATGAGCCAAGAATGATCCTACAAGACTTTCCAAGTTATTTCCATGTTCAAACGAGTCAAGAATGAAGCGACAAGTTGTTTCCAAGTTCGAACGAGCGAAGAATGAAGTCTCAAATGGTTATAGATTGTTTTCATGTTCAAATGAGCCAAGAATGATCCTACAAGACTTTCCAAGTTGTTTCCATGTTCAAACGAGTCAAAAATGAAGCGACAAGTTGTTTCCAAGTTCGAACGAGCGAAGAATGAAGTCTCAAATTGTTATGGATTGTATTCATGTTCAAATGAGCCAAGAATGATCCTGCAAGACTTTCCAAGTTGTTTCCATGTTCAAATGAGTCAAGATTGAAGCTAAAAGTTGTTTCCAAGTTTGAACGAGTCAAGAATAAAGTCTTAAGTTGTATGAATTGTTTGCATGTTCAAATGAGCCAAGAATGATCCTACAAGACTTTACAAGTTTTTCCAAGTTTAAACAAGTCAAGAATGAAGCTACAAGTTGCTTCCAAGTTTGAACAAGTCAACAATGAAGTCTCAAAATGTTATGGATTGTTTTGATGTTTAAATGAGCCAAAAATGATCTTACAAGAGTTTCCAAGTTCTTTCCATGTTCAAATGAGTCATGAATGAAGTTACAAGTTGTTTCCAAGTTCAAACGTCTCAAGAATGTTGTCTCAAATTATTATAGATTGTTTTCATATTCAAATGAGCCAAGAATGATCCTGCAAGACTTTCCAAGTTGTTTCCTTGTTCAAATGACTCAAGATTGAAGCTAAAAGTTGTTTCCAAGTTCGAACGAGTGAAGAATAAAGTCTTAACTTGTATGACTTGTTTGCATGTTCAAATGAGCCAAGAATGATCCTACAAGACTTTACAAGTTCTTCCAACTTTAAACGAGTCAAGAATGAAGCTACAAGTTGCTTCAATGTTCGAATAAGTCAATAATGAAGTCTCAAATTGTTATAGATTGTTTTCATGTTCAAATGAGCCAAGAATGATCCTACAAGACTTTCTAAATTGTTTCCATGTTCAAACGAGTCAAGAATGAAGCGACAAGTTGTTTCCAAGTTCGAACGAGCGAAGAATGAAGTCTCAAATTGTTATAGATTGTTTTCATGTTCAAATGAGCCAAGAATGATCCTACAAGACTTTCCAAGTTGTTTCCATGTTCAAACGAGTCAAGAATGAAGCGACAAGTTGTTTCCAAGTTCGAACGAGTCAAGAATGAAGTCTCAAATTGTTATAGATTGTTTTCATATTCAAATGAGCCAAGAATGATCCTGCAAGACTTTCCAAGTTGTTTCCATGTTCAAATGAGTCAAGATTGAAGCTAAAAGTTGTTTCCAAGTTTGAACGAGTCAAGAATAAAGTCTTAAGTTGTTTGAATTGTTTGCATGTTCAAATGAGCCAAGAATGATCCTACAAGACTTTACAAGTTTTTCCAAGTTTAAACGAGTCAAGAATGAAGCTACAAGTTGCTTCAAAGTTCGAATAAGTCAATAATGAAGTCTCAAATTGTTATAGATTGTTTTCATGTTCAAATGAGCCAAGAATGATCCTACAAGACTTTCCAAGTTATTTCCATGTTCAAACGAGTCAAGAATGAAGCGACAAGTTGTTTCCAAGTTCGAACGAGCGAAGAATGAAGTCTCAAATGGGTATAGATTGTTTTCATGTTCAAATGAGCCAAGAATGATCCTACAAGACTTTCCAAGTTGTTTCCATGTTCAAATGAGTCAAAAATGAAGCGACAAGTTGTTTCCAAGTTCGAACGAGCGAAGAATGAAGTCTCAAATTGTTATGGATTGTATTCATGTTCAAATGAGCCAAGAATGATCCTGCAAGACTTTCCAAGTTGTTTCCATGTTCAAATGAGTCAAGATTGAAGCTAAAAGTTGTTTCCAAGTTTGAACGAGTCAAGAATAAAGTCTTAAGTTGTATGAATTGTTTGCATGTTCAAATGAGCCAAGAATGATCCTACAATACTTTACAAGTTTTTCCAAGTTTAAACAAGTCAAGAATGAAGCTACAAGTTGCTTCCAAGTTTGAACAAGTCAACAATGAAGTCTCAAAATGTTATGGATTGTTTTGATGTTTAAATGAGCCAAAAATGATCTTACAAGAGTTTCCAAGTTCTTTCCATGTTCAAATGAGTCATGAATGAAGTTACAAGTTGTTTCCAAGTTCAAACGTCTCAAGAATGTTGTCTCAAATTATTATAGATTGTTTTCATATTCAAATGAGCCAAGAATGATCCTGCAAGACTTTCCAAGTTGTTTCCTTGTTCAAATGACTCAAGATTGAAGCTAAAAGTTGTTTCCAAGTTCGAACGAGTGAAGAATAAAGTCTTAACTTGTATGACTTGTTTGCATGTTCAAATGAGCCAAGAATGATCCTACAAGACTTTACAAGTTCTTCCAAGTTTAAACGAGTCAAGAATGAAGCTACAAGTTGCTTCAATGTTCGAATAAGTCAATAATGAAGTCTCAAATTGTTATAGATTGTTTTCATGTTCAAATGAGCCAAGAATGATCCTACAAGACTTTCTAAATTGTTTCCATGTTCAAACGAGTCAAGAATGAAGCGACAAGTTGTTTCCAAGTTCGAACGAGCGAAGAATGAAGTCTCAAATTGTTATAGATTGTTTTCATTTTCAAATGAGCCAAGAATGATCCTGCAAGACTTTCCAAGTTATTTCCATGTTCAAATGAGTCAAGATTGAAGCTAAAAGTCGTTTCCAAGTTCGAACGAGTGAAGAATAAAGTCTTAAGCTGTATGAATTGTTTGCATGTTCAAATGAGCCAAGAATGATCCTACAAGACTTTACAAGTTTTTTCCAAGTGTAAACGAGTCAAGACTGAAGCTACAAGTTGCTTCAAAGTTCGAATAAGTCAAGAATGAAGCTACAAGTTGTTTCAAATTGTTCCAAGTTGTTTCCATGTTCAAACGAGTCAAGAATGAAGCGACAAGTTGTTTCCAAGTTCGAACGAGCGAAGAATGAAGTCTCAAATTGTTATAGATTATTTTCATATTCAAATGAGCCAAGAATGATCCTGCAAGACTTTCCAAGTTATTTCCATGTTCAAATGAGTCAAGATTGAAGCTAAAAGTTGTTTCCAAGTTCGAACGAGTGAAGAATAAAGTCTTAAGCTGTATGAATTGTTTGCATGTTCAAATGAGCCAAGAATGATCCTACAAGACTTTACAAGTTTTTTCCAAGTGTAAACGAGTCAAGACTGAAGCTACAAGTTGCTTCAAAGTTCGAATAAGTCAAGAATGAAGCTACAAGTTGTTTCAAATTGTTCCAAGTTGTTTCCATGTTCAAACGAGTCAAGAACGAAGCGACAAGTTGTTTCCAAGTTCGAACGAGCGAAGAATGAAGTCTCAAATTGTTATAGATTGTTTTCATATTCAAATGAGCCAAGAATGATCCTGCAAGACTTTCCAAGTTGTTTCCATGTTCAAATGAGTCAAGATTGAAGCTAAAAGTTGTTTCCAAGTTCGAACGAGTCGAGAATAAAGTCTTAAGTTGTTTGAATTGTTTGCATGTTCAAATGAGCCAAGAATGATCCTACAAGACTTTACAAGTTTTTCCAAGTTTAAACGAGTCAAGAATGAAGCTACAAGTTGCTTCAAAGTTCGAATAAGTCAATAATGAAGTCTCAAATTATTATAGATTGTTTTCATATTCAAATGAGCCAAGAATGATCCTGCAAGACTTTCCAAGTTGTTTCCTTGTTCAAATGACTCAAGATTGAAGCTAAAAGTTGTTTCCAAGTTCGAATGAGTGAAGAATAAAGTCTTAAGTTGTATGACTTGTTTGCATGTTCAAATGAGCCAAGAATGATCCTACAAGACTTTCTAAATTGTTTCCATGTTCAAACGAGTCAAGAATGAAGCGACAAGTTGTTTCCAAGTTCGAACGAGCGAAGAATGAAGTCTCAAATTGTTATAGATTGTTTTCATTTTCAAATGAGCCAAGAATGATCCTGCAAGACTTTCCAAGTTATTTCCATGTTCAAATGAGTCAAGATTGAAGCTAAAAGTCGTTTCCAAGTTCGAACGAGTGAAGAATAAAGTCTTAAGCTGTATGAATTGTTTGCATGTTCAAATGAGCCAAGAATGATCCTACAAGACTTTACAAGTTTTTTCCAAGTGTAAACGAGTCAAGACTGAAGCTACAAGTTGCTTCAAAGTTCGAATAAGTCAAGAATGAAGCTACAAGTTGTTTCAAATTGTTCCAAGTTGTTTCCATGTTCAAACGAGTCAAGAATGAAGCGACAAGTTGTTTCCAAGTTCGAACGAGGGAAGAATGAAGTCTCAAATTGTTATAGATTGTTTTCATATTCAAATGAGCCAAGAATGATCCTGCAAGACTTTCCAAGTTATTTCCATGTTCAAATGAGTCAAGATTGAAGCTAAAAGTTATTTCCAAGTTCGAACGAGTGAAGAATAAAGTCTTAAGCTGTATGAATTGTTTGCATGTTCAAATGAGCCAAGAATGATCCTACAAGACTTTACAAGTTTTTTCCAAGTGTAAACGAGTCAAGACTGAAGCTACAAGTTGCTTCAAAGTTCGAATAAGTCAAGAATGAAGCTACAAGTTGTTTCAAATTGTTCCAAGTTGTTTCCATGTTCAAACGAGTCAAGAACGAAGCGACAAGTTGTTTCCAAGTTCGAACGAGCGAAGAATGAAGTCTCAAATTGTTATAGATTGTTTTCATATTCAAATGAGCCAAGAATGATCCTGCAAGACTTTCCAAGTTGTTTCCATGTTCAAATGAGTCAAGATTGAAGCTAAAAGTTGTTTCCAAGTTCGAACGAGTCGAGAATAAAGTCTTAAGTTGTTTGAATTGTTTGCATGTTCAAATGAGCCAAGAATGATCCTACAAGACTTTACAAGTTTTTCCAAGTTTAAACGAGTCAAGAATGAAGCTACAAGTTGCTTCAAAGTTCGAATAAGTCAATAATGAAGTCTCAAATTATTATAGATTGTTTTCATATTCAAATGAGCCAAGAATGATCCTGCAAGACTTTCCAAGTTGTTTCCTTGTTCAAATGACTCAAGATTGAAGCTAAAAGTTGTTTCCAAGTTCGAATGAGTGAAGAATAAAGTCTTAAGTTGTATGACTTGTTTGCATGTTCAAATGAGCCAAGAATGATCCTACAAGACTTTACAAGTTCTTCCAAGTTTAAACGAGTCAAGAATGAAGCTACAAGTTGCTTCAAAGTTCGAATAAGTCAATAATGAAGTCTCAAATTGTTATAGATTGTTTTCATGTTCAAATGAGCCAAGAATGATCCTACAAGACTTTCTAAATTGTTTCCATGTTCAAACGAGTCAAGAATGAAGCGACAAGTTGTTTCCAAGTTCGAACGAGCGAAGAATGAAGTCTCAAATTGTTATAGATTGTTTTCATGTTCAAATGAGCCAAGAATGATCCTGCAAGACTTTCCAAGTTATTTCCATGTTCAAATGAGTCAAGATTGAAGCTAAAAGTTTTTTCCAAGTTCGAACGAGTCGAGAATAAAGTCTTAAGTTGTTTGAATTGTTTGCATGTTCAAATGAGCCAAGAATGATCCTACAAGACTTTACAAGTTTTTCCAAGTTTAAACGAGTCGAGAATGAAGCTACAAGTTGCTTCAAAGTTCGAACAAGTCAATAATGAAGTCTCAAAATGTTATGGATTGTTTTGATGTTTAAATGAGCCAAAAATGATCTTACAAGAGTTTCCAAGTTCTTTCCATGTTCAAATGAGTCATGAATGAAGTTACAAGTTGTTTCCAAGTTCAAACGTCTCAAGAATGTTGTCTCAAATTATTATAGATTGTTTTCATATTCAAATGAGCCAAGAATGATCCTGCAAGACTTTCCAAGTTGTTTCCTTGTTCAAATGACTCAAGATTGAAGCTAAAAGTTGTTTCCAAGTTCGAACGAGTGAAGAATAAAGTCTTAAGTTGTATGACTTGTTTGCATGTTCAAATGAGCCAAGAATGATCCTACAAGACTTTACAAGTTCTTCCAAGTTTAAACGAGTCAAGAATGAAGTTACAAGTTGCTTCAAAGTTCGAATAAGTCAATAATGAAGTCTCAAATTGTTATAGATTGTTTTCATGTTTAAATGAGCCAAGAATGATCCTACAAGACTTTCTAAATTGTTTCCATGTTCAAACGAGTCAAGAATGAAGCGACAAGTTGTTTCCAAGTTCGAACGAGCGAAGAATGAAGTCTCAAATTGTTATAGATTGTTTTCATGTTCAAATGAGCCAAGAATGATCCTGCAAGACTTTCCATGTTATTTCCATGTTCAAATGAGTCAAGATTGAAGCTAAAAGTCGTTTCCAAGTTCGAACGAGTGAAGAATAAAGTCTTAAGCTGTATGAATTGTTTGCATGTTCAAATGAGCCAAGAATGATCCTACATGACTTTACAAGTTTTTTCCAAGTGTAAACGAGTCAAGACTGAAGCTACAAGTTGCTTCAAAGTTCGAATAAGTCAAGAATGAAGCTACAAGTTGTTTCAAATTGTTCCAAGTTGTTTCCATGTTCAAACGAGTCAAGAATGAAGCGACAAGTTGTTTCCAAGTTCGAACGAGCGAAGAATGAAGTCTCAAATTGTTATAGATTGTTTTCATATTCAAATGAGCCAAGAATGATCCTGCAAGACTTTCCAAGTTGTTTCCATGTTCAAATGAGTCAAGATTGAAGCTAAAAGTTGTTTCCAAGTTCGAACGAGTCGAGAATAAAGTCTTAAGTTGTTTGAATTGTTTGCATGTTCAAATGAGCCAAGAATGATCCTACCAGACTTTACAAGTTTTTCCAAGTTTAAACGAGTCAAGAATGAAGCTACAAGTTGCTTCAATGTTCGAATAAGTCAATAATGAAGTCTCAAATTGTTATAGATTGTTTTCATGTTCAAATGAGCCAAGAATGATCCTACAAGACTTTCCAAGTTATTTCCATGTTCAAACGAGTCAAGAATGAAGCGACAAGTTGTTTCCAAGTTCGAACGAGCGAAGAATGAAGTCTCAAATGGTTATAGATTGTTTTCATGTTCAAATGAGCCAAGAATGATCCTACAAGACTTTCCAAGTTATTTCCATGTTCAAACGAGTCAAGAATGAAGCGACAAGTTGTTTCCAAGTTCGAACGAGCGAAGAATGAAGTCTCAAATGGTTATAGATTGTTTTCATGTTCAAATGAGCCAAGAATGATCCTACAAGACTTTCCAAGTTGTTTCCATGTTCAAACGAGTCAACAATGAAGCGACAAGTTGTTTCCAAGTTCGAACGAGCGAAGAATGAAGTCTCAAATTGTTATGGATTGTATTCATGTTCAAATGAGCCAAGAATGATCCTGCAAGACTTTCCAAGTTGTTTCCATGTTCAAATGAGTCAAGATTGGAGCTAAAAGTTGTTTCCAAGTTCGAACGAGTCAAGAATAAAGTCTTAAGTTGTATGAATTGTTTGCATGTTCAAATGAGCCAAGAATGATCCTACAAGACTTTACAAGTTTTTCCAAGTTTAAACAAGTCAAGAATGAAGCTACAAGTTGCTTCCAAGTTTGAACAAGTCAACAATGAAGTCTCAAAATGTTATGGATTGTTTTGATGTTTAAATGAGCCAAAAATGATCTTACAAGAGTTTCCAAGTTCTTTCCATGTTCAAATGAGTCATGAATGAAGTTACAAGTTGTTTCCAAGTTCAAACGTCTCAAGAATGTTGTCTCAAATTATTATAGATTGTTTTCATATTCAAATGAGCCAAGAATGATCCTGCAAGACTTTCCAAGTTGTTTCCTTGTTCAAGTGACTCAAGATTGAAGCTAAAAGTTGTTTCCAAGTTCGAACGAGCGAAGAATGAAATCTCAAATTGTTATAGATTGTTTTCATGTTCAAATTAGCCAAGAATGATCCTGCAAGACTTTCCAAGTTATTTCCATGTTCAAATGAGTCAAGATTGAAGCTAAAAGTTGTTTCCAAGTTCGAACGAGTGAAGAATAAAGTCTTAAGCTGTATGAATTGTTTGCATGTTCAAATGAGCCAAGAATGATCCTACAAGACTTTACAAGTTTTTTCCAAGTGTAAACGAGTCAAGACTGAAGCTACAAGTTGTTTCAAAGTTCGAATAAGTCAAGAATGAAGCTACAAGTTGTTTCAAATTGTTCCAAGTTGGTTCCATGTTCAAACGAGTCAAGATTGAAGCGACAAGTTGTTTCCAAGTTCGAACGAGCGAAGAATGAAGTCTCAAATTGTTATAGATTGTTTTCATATTCAAATGAGCCAAGAATGATCCTGCAAGACTTTCCAAGTTGTTTCCTTGTTCAAATGACTCAAGATTGAAGCTAAAAGTTGTTTCCAAGTTCGAACGAGTGAAGAATAAAGTCTTAAGTTGTATGACTTGTTTGCATGTTCAAATGAGCCAAGAATGATCCTACAAGACTTTACAAGTTCTTCCAAGTTTAAACGAGTCAAGAATGAAGCTACAAGTTGCTTCAAAGTTCGAATAAGTCAATAATGAAGTCTCAAATTGTTATAGATTGTTTTCATGTTCAAATGAGCCAAGAATGATCCTACAAGACTTTCTAAATTGTTTCCATGTTCAAACGAGTCAAGAATGAAGCGACAAGTTGTTTCCAAGTTCGAACGAGCGAAGAATGAAGTCTCAAATTGTTATAGATTGTTTTCATGTTCAAATGAGCCAAGAATGATCCTGCAAGACTTTCCAAGTTATTTCCATGTTCAAATGAGTCAAGATTGAAGCTAAAAGTCGTTTCCAAGTTCGAACGAGTGAAGAATAAAGTCTTAAGCTGTATGAATTGTTTGCATGTTCAAATGAGCCAAGAATGATCCTACAAGACTTTACAAGTTTTTTCCAAGTGTAAACGAGTCAAGACTGAAGCTACAAGTTGTTTCAAAGTTCGAATAAGTCAAGAATGAAGCTACAAGTTGTTTCAAATTGTTCCAAGTTGTTTCCATGTTCAAACGAGTCAAGATTGAAGCGACAAGTTGTTTCCAAGTTCGAACGAGCGAAGAATGAAGTCTCAAATTGTTATAGATTGTTTTCATATTCAAATGAGCCAAGAATGATCCTGCAAGACTTTCCAAGTTGTTTCCATGTTCAAATGAGTCAAGATTGAAGCTAAAAGTTGTTTCCAAGTTCGAACGAGTCGAGAATAAAGTCTTAAGTTGTTTGAATTGTTTGCATGTTCAAATGAGCCAAGAATGATCCTACAAGACTTTACAAGTTTTTCCAAGTTTAAACGAGTCAAGAATGAAGCTACAAGTTGCTTCAAAGTTCGAATAAGTCAATAATGAAGTCTCAAATTATTATAGATTGTTTTCATATTCAAATGAGCCAAGAATGATCCTGCAAGACTTTCCAAGTTGTTTCCTTGTTCAAATGACTCAAGATTGAAGCTAAAAGTTGTTTCCAAGTTCGAATGAGTGAAGAATAAAGTCTTAAGTTGTATGACTTGTTTGCATGTTCAAATGAGCCAAGAATGATCCTACAAGACTTTACAAGTTATTTCCATGTTCAAATGAGTCAAGATTGAAGCTAAAAGTTGTTTCCAAGTTCGAACGAGTGAAGAATAAAGTCTTAAGCTGTATGAATTGTTTGCATGTTCAAATGAGCCAAGAATGATCCTACAAGACTTTACAAGTTTTTTCCAAGTGTAAACGAGTCAAGACTGAAGCTACAAGTTGTTTCAAAGTTCGAATAAGTCAAGAATGAAGCTACAAGTTGTTTCAAATTGTTCCAAATTATTTCCATGTTCAAACGAGTCAAGAATGAAGCGACAAGTTGTTTCCAAGTTCGAACGAGCGAAGAATGAAGTCTCAAATTGTTATAGATTGTTTTCATATTCAAATGAGCCAAGAATGATCCTGCAAGACTTTCCAAGATGTTTCCATGTTCAAATGAGTCAAGATTGAAGCTAAAAGTTCTTTCCAAGTTCGAACGAGTCAAGAATAAAGTCTTAAGTTGTATGAATTGTTTGCATGTTCAAATGAGCCAAGAATGATCCTACAAGACTTTACAAGTTTTTCCAAGTTTAAACAGGTCAAGAATGAAGCTACAAGTTGCTTCCAAGTTTGAACAAGTCAACAATGAAGTCTCAAAATGTTATGGATTGTTTTGATGTTTAAATGAGCCAAAAATGATCTTACAAGAGTTTCCAAGTTGTTTCCATGTTCAAATGAGTCATGAATGAAGTTACAAGTTGTTTCCAAGTTCAAACGTCTCAAGAATGTTGTCTCAAATTATTATAGATTGTTTTCATATTCAAATGAGCCAAGAATGATCCTGCAAGACTTTCCAAGTTGTTTCCATGTTCAAATGACTCAAGATTGAAGCTAAAAGTTGTTTCCAAGTTCGAACGAGTGAAGAATAAAGTCTTAAGTTGTATGACTTGTTTGCATGTTCAAATGAGCCAAGAATGATCCTACAAGACTTTACAAGTTCTTCCAAGTTTAAACGAGTCAAGAATGAAGCTACAAGTTGCTTCAAAGTTCGAATAAGTCAATAATGAAGTCTCAAATTGTTATAGATTGTTTTCATGTTCAAATGAGCCAAGAATGATCCTACAAGACTTTCTAAATTGTTTCCATGTTCAAACGAGTCAAGAATGAAGCGACAAGTTGTTTCCAAGTTCGAACGAGCGAAGAATGAAGTCTGAAATTGTTATAGATTGTTTTCATGTTCAAATTAGCCAAGAATGATCCTGCAAGACTTTCCAAGTTATTTCCATGTTCAAATGAGTCAAGATTGAAGCTAAAAGTTGTTTCCAAGTTCGAACGAGTGAAGAATAATGTCTTAAGCTGCATGAATTGTTTGCATGTTCAAATGAGCCAAGAATGATCCTACAAGACTTTACAAGTTTTTTCCAAGTGTAAACGAGTCAAGACTGAAGCTACAAGTTGTTTCAAAGTTCGAATAAGTCAAGAATGAAGCTACAAGTTGTTTCAAATTGTTCCAAGTTGGTTCCATGTTCAAACGAGTCAAGATTGAAGCGACAAGTTGTTTCCAAGTTCGAACGAGCGAAGAATGAAGTCTCAAATTGTTATAGATTGTTTTCATATTCAAATGAGCCAAGAATGATCCTGCAAGACTTTCCAAGTTGTTTCCATGTTCAAATGAGTCAAGATTGAAGCTAAAAGTTGTTTCCAAGTTCGAACGAGTCGAGAATAAAGTCTTAAGTTGTTTGAATTGTTTGCATGTTCAAATGAGCCAAGAATGATCCTAGAAGACTTTACAAGTTTTTCCAAGTTTAAACGAGTCAAGAATGAAGCTACAAGTTGCTTCAAAGTTCGAATAAGTCAATAATGAAGTCTCAAATGGTTATAGATTGTTTTCATGTTCAAATGAGCCAAGAATGATCCTACAAGAGTTTCCAAGTTGTTTCCATGTTCAAACGAGTCAAGAATGAAGCGACAAGTTGTTTCCAAGTTCGAACGAGCGAAGAATGAAGTCTTAAATTGTTATAGATTGTTTTCATGTTCAAATGAGCCAAGAATGATCCTGCAAGACTTTCCAAGTTATTTCCATGTTCAAATGAGTCAAGATTGAAGCTAAAAGTTGTTTCCAAGTTCGAACGAGTGAAGAATAAAGTCTTAAGCTGTATGAATTGTTTGCATGTTCAAATGAGCCAAGAATGATCCTACAAGACTTTACAAGTTTTTTCCAAGTGTAAACGAGTCAAGACTGAAGCTACAAGTTGTTTCAAAGTTTGAATAAGTCAAGAATGAAGCTACAAGTTGTTTCAAATTGTTCCAAATTGTTTCCATGTTCAAACGAGTCAAGAATGAAGCGACAAGTTGTTTCCAAGTTCGAACGAGCGAAGAACGAAGTCTCAAATTGTTATAGATTGTTTTCATATTCAAATGAGCCAAGAATGATCCTGCAAGACTTTCCAAGTTGTTTCCATGTTCAAATGAGTCAAGATTGAAGCTAAAAGTTGTTTCCAAGTTCGAACGAGTCGAGAATAAAGTCTTAAGTTGTTTGAATTATTTGCATGTTCAAATGAGCCAAGAATGATCCTACAAGACTTTACAAGTTTTTCCAAGTTTAAACGAGTCAAGAATGAAGCTACAAGTTGCTTCAAAGTTCGAATAAGTCAATAATGAAGTCTCAAATGGTTATAGATTGTTTTCATGTTCAAATGAGCCAAGAATGATCCTACAAGAGTTTCCAAGTTGTTTCCATGTTCAAACGAGTCAAGAATGAAGCGACAAGTTGTTTCCAAGTTCGAACGAGCGAAGAATGAAGTCTCAAATTGTTATAGATTGTTTTCATGTTCAAATGAGCCAAGAATGATCCTGCAAGACTTTCCAAGTTATTTCCATGTTCAAATGATCAAGATTGAAGCTAAAAGTTGTTTCCAAGTTCGAACGAGTGAAGAATAAAGTCTTAAGCTGTATGAATTGTTTGCATGTTCAAATGAGCCAAGAATGATCCTACAAGACTTTACAAGTTTTTTCCAAGTGTAAACGAGTCAAGACTGAAGCTACAAGTTGTTTCAAAGTTCGAATAAGTTAAGAATGAAGCTACAAGTTGTTTCAAATTGTTCCAAGTTGTTTCCATGTTCAAACGAGTCAAGAATGAAGCGACAAGTTGTTTCCAAGTTCGAACGAGCGAAGAACGAAGTCTCAAATTGTTATAGATTGTTTTCATATTCAAATGAGCCAAGAATGATCCTGCAAGACTTTCCAAGTTGTTTCCATGTTCAAATGAGTCAAGATTGAAGCTAAAAGTTGTTTCCAAGTTCGAACGAGTCGAGAATAAAGTCTTAAGTTGTTTGAATTATTTGCATGTTCAAATGAGCCAAGAATGATCCTACAAGACTTTACAAGTTTTTCCAAGTTTAAACGAGTCAAGAATGAAGCTACAAGTTGCTTCAAAGTTCGAATAAGTCAATAATGAAGTCTCAAATGGTTATAGATTGTTTTCATGTTCAAATGAGCCAAGAATGATCCTACAAGAGTTTCCAAGTTGTTTCCATGTTCAAACGAGTCAAGAATGAAGCGACAAGTTGTTTCCAAGTTCGAACGAGCGAAGAATGAAATCTCAAATTGTTATAGATTGTTTTCATGTTCAAATGAGCCAAGAATGATCCTGCAAGACTTTCCAAGTTATTTCCATGTTCAAATGATCAAGATTGAAGCTAAAAGTTGTTTCCAAGTTCGAACGAGTGAAGAATAAATTCTTAAGCTGTATGAATTGTTTGCATGTTCAAATGAGCCAAGAATGATCCTACAAGACTTTACAAGTTTTTTCCAAGTGTAAACGAGTCAAGACTGAAGCTACAAGTTGTTTCAAAGTTCGAATAAGTCAAGAATGAAGCTACAAGTTGTTTCAAATTGTTCCAAGTTGTTTCCATGTTCAAACGAGTCAAGAATGAAGCGACAAGTTGTTTCCAAGTTCGAACGAGCGAAGAATGAAGTCTCAAATTGTTATAGATGTTTTCATATTCAAATGAGCCAAGAATGATCCTGCAAGACTTTCCAAGTTGTTTCCATGTTCAAATGAGTCAAGATTGAAGCTAAAAGTTAGTTCCAAGTTCGAACGAGTCGAGAATAAAGTCTTAAGTTGTTTGAATTGTTTGCATGTTCAAATGAGCCAAGAATGATCCTACAAGACTTTACAAGTTTTTCCAAGTTTAAACGAGTCAAGAATGAAGCTACAAGTTGCTTCAAAGTTCGAATAAGTCAATAATGAAGTCTCAAATGGTTATAGATTGTTTTCATGTTCAAATGAGCCAAGAATGATCCTACAAGAGTTTCCAAGTTGTTTCCATGTTCAAACGAGTCAAGAATGAAGCGACAAGTTGTTTCCAAGTTCGAACGAGCGAAGAATGAAGTCTCAAATTGTTATAGATTGTTTTCATGTTCAAATGAGCCAAGAATGATCCTGCAAGACTTTCCAAGTTATTTCCATGTTCAAATGATCAAGATTGAAGCTAAAAGTTGTTTCCAAGTTCGAACGAGTGAAGAATAAAGTCTTAAGCTGTATGAATTGTTTGCATGTTCAAATGAGCCAAGAATGTTCCTACAAGACTTTACAAGTTTTTTCCAAGTGTAAACGAGTCAAGACTGAAGCTACAAGTTGTTTCAAAGTTCGAATAAGTCAAGAATGAAGCTACAAGTTGTTTCAAATTGTTCCAAGTTGTTTCCATGTTCAAACGAGTCAAGAATGAAGCGACAAGTTGTTTCCAAGTTCGAACGAGCGAAGAACGAAGTCTCAAATTGTTATAGATTGTTTTCATATTCAAATGAGCCAAGAATGATCCTGCAAGACTTTCCAAGTTGTTTCCATGTTCAAATGAGTCAAGATTGAAGCTAAAAGTTGTTTCCAAGTTCGAACGAGTCGAGAATAAAGTCTTAAGTTGTTTGAATTGTTTGCATGTTCAAATGAGCCAAGAATGATCCTAGAAGACTTTACAAGTTTTTCCAAGTTTAAACGAGTCAAGAATGAAGCTACAAGTTGCTTCAAAGTTCGAATAAGTCAATAATGAAGTCTCAAATGGTTATAGATTGTTTTCATGTTCAAATGAGCCAAGAATGATCCTACAAGAGTTTCCAAGTTGTTTCCATGTTCAAACGAGTCAAGAATGAAGCGACAAGTTGTTTCCAAGTTCGAACGAGCGAAGAATGAAGTCTTAAATTGTTATAGATTGTTTTCATGTTCAAATGAGCCAAGAATGATCCTGCAAGACTTTCCAAGTTATTTCCATGTTCAAATGAGTCAAGATTGAAGCTAAAAGTTGTTTCCAAGTTCGAACGAGTGAAGAATAAAGTCCTAAGCTGTATGAATTGTTTGCATGTTCAAATGAGCCAAGAATGATCCTACAAGACTTTACAAGTTTTTTCCAAGTGTAAACGAGTCAAGACTGAAGCTACA
Organism: Oenanthe sinensis; assembly: GCA_028671895.1. Taxonomy (NCBI): domain Eukaryota; kingdom Viridiplantae; phylum Streptophyta; class Magnoliopsida; order Apiales; family Apiaceae; genus Oenanthe; species Oenanthe sinensis. Next base: position 30,548,432 of record CM053806.1, read on the forward strand.
AGTTGTTTCAAAGTTTGAATAAGTCAAGAATGAAGCTACAAGTTGTTTCAAATTGTTCCAAATTGTTTCCATGTTCAAACGAGTCAAGAATGAAGCGACAAGTTGTTTCCAAGTTCGAACGAGCGAAGAACGAAGTCTCAAATTGTTATAGATTGTTTTCATATTCAAATGAGCCAAGAATGATCCTGCAAGACTTTCCAAGTTGTTTCCATGTTCAAATGAGTCAAGATTGAAGCTAAAAGTTGTTTCCAAGTTCGAACGAGTCGAGAATAAAGTCTTAAGTTGTTTGAATTATTTGCATGTTCAAATGAGCCAAGAATGATCCTACAAGACTTTACAAGTTTTTCCAAGTTTAAACGAGTCAAGAATGAAGCTACAAGTTGCTTCAAAGTTCGAATAAGTCAATAATGAAGTCTCAAATGGTTATAGATTGTTTTCATGTTCAAATGAGCCAAGAATGATCCTACAAGAGTTTCCAAGTTGTTTCCATGTTCAAACGAGTCAAGAATGAAGCGACAAGTTGTTTCCAAGTTCGAACGAGCGAAGAATGAAGTCTCAAATTGTTATAGATTGTTTTCATGTTCAAATGAGCCAAGAATGATCCTGCAAGACTTTCCAAGTTATTTCCATGTTCAAATGATCAAGATTGAAGCTAAAAGTTGTTTCCAAGTTCGAACGAGTGAAGAATAAAGTCTTAAGCTGTATGAATTGTTTGCATGTTCAAATGAGCCAAGAATGATCCTACAAGACTTTACAAGTTTTTTCCAAGTGTAAACGAGTCAAGACTGAAGCTACAAGTTGTTTCAAAGTTCGAATAAGTTAAGAATGAAGCTACAAGTTGTTTCAAATTGTTCCAAGTTGTTTCCATGTTCAAACGAGTCAAGAATGAAGCGACAAGTTGTTTCCAAGTTCGAACGAGCGAAGAACGAAGTCTCAAATTGTTATAGATTGTTTTCATATTCAAATGAGCCAAGAATGATCCTGCAAGACTTTCCAAGTTGTTTCCATGTTCAAATGAGTCAAGATTGAAGCTAAAAGTTGTTTCCAAGTTCGAACGAGTCGAGAATAAAGTCTTAAGTTGTTTGAATTATTTGCATGTTCAAATGAGCCAAGAATGATCCTACAAGACTTTACAAGTTTTTCCAAGTTTAAACGAGTCAAGAATGAAGCTACAAGTTGCTTCAAAGTTCGAATAAGTCAATAATGAAGTCTCAAATGGTTATAGATTGTTTTCATGTTCAAATGAGCCAAGAATGATCCTACAAGAGTTTCCAAGTTGTTTCCATGTTCAAACGAGTCAAGAATGAAGCGACAAGTTGTTTCCAAGTTCGAACGAGCGAAGAATGAAATCTCAAATTGTTATAGATTGTTTTCATGTTCAAATGAGCCAAGAATGATCCTGCAAGACTTTCCAAGTTATTTCCATGTTCAAATGATCAAGATTGAAGCTAAAAGTTGTTTCCAAGTTCGAACGAGTGAAGAATAAATTCTTAAGCTGTATGAATTGTTTGCATGTTCAAATGAGCCAAGAATGATCCTACAAGACTTTACAAGTTTTTTCCAAGTGTAAACGAGTCAAGACTGAAGCTACAAGTTGTTTCAAAGTTCGAATAAGTCAAGAATGAAGCTACAAGTTGTTTCAAATTGTTCCAAGTTGTTTCCATGTTCAAACGAGTCAAGAATGAAGCGACAAGTTGTTTCCAAGTTCGAACGAGCGAAGAATGAAGTCTCAAATTGTTATAGATGTTTTCATATTCAAATGAGCCAAGAATGATCCTGCAAGACTTTCCAAGTTGTTTCCATGTTCAAATGAGTCAAGATTGAAGCTAAAAGTTAGTTCCAAGTTCGAACGAGTCGAGAATAAAGTCTTAAGTTGTTTGAATTGTTTGCATGTTCAAATGAGCCAAGAATGATCCTACAAGACTTTACAAGTTTTTCCAAGTTTAAACGAGTCAAGAATGAAGCTACAAGTTGCTTCAAAGTTCGAATAAGTCAATAATGAAGTCTCAAATGGTTATAGATTGTTTTCATGTTCAAATGAGCCAAGAATGATCCTACAAGAGTTTCCAAGTTGTTTCCATGTTCAAACGAGTCAAGAATGAAGCGACAAGTTGTTTCCAAGTTCGAACGAGCGAAGAATGAAGTCTCAAATTGTTATAGATTGTTTTCATGTTCAAATGAGCCAAGAATGATCCTGCAAGACTTTCCAAGTTATTTCCATGTTCAAATGATCAAGATTGAAGCTAAAAGTTGTTTCCAAGTTCGAACGAGTGAAGAATAAAGTCTTAAGCTGTATGAATTGTTTGCATGTTCAAATGAGCCAAGAATGTTCCTACAAGACTTTACAAGTTTTTTCCAAGTGTAAACGAGTCAAGACTGAAGCTACAAGTTGTTTCAAAGTTCGAATAAGTCAAGAATGAAGCTACAAGTTGTTTCAAATTGTTCCAAGTTGTTTCCATGTTCAAACGAGTCAAGAATGAAGCGACAAGTTGTTTCCAAGTTCGAACGAGCGAAGAACGAAGTCTCAAATTGTTATAGATTGTTTTCATATTCAAATGAGCCAAGAATGATCCTGCAAGACTTTCCAAGTTGTTTCCATGTTCAAATGAGTCAAGATTGAAGCTAAAAGTTGTTTCCAAGTTCGAACGAGTCGAGAATAAAGTCTTAAGTTGTTTGAATTATTTGCATGTTCAAATGAGCCAAGAATGATCCTACAAGACTTTACAAGTTTTTCCAAGTTTAAACGAGTCAAGAATGAAGCTACAAGTTGCTTCAAAGTTCGAATAAGTCAATAATGAAGTCTCAAATGGTTATAGATTGTTTTCATGTTCAAATGAGCCAAGAATGATCCTACAAGAGTTTCCAAGTTGTTTCCATGTTCAAACGAGTCAAGAATGAAGCGACAAGTTGTTTCCAAGTTCGAACGAGCGAAGAATGAAATCTCAAATTGTTATAGATTGTTTTCATGTTCAAATGAGCCAAGAATGATCCTGCAAGACTTTCCAAGTTATTTCCATGTTCAAATGATCAAGATTGAAGCTAAAAGTTGTTTCCAAGTTCGAACGAGTGAAGAATAAATTCTTAAGCTGTATGAATTGTTTGCATGTTCAAATGAGCCAAGAATGATCCTACAAGACTTTACAAGTTTTTTCCAAGTGTAAACGAGTCAAGACTGAAGCTACAAGTTGTTTCAAAGTTCGAATAAGTCAAGAATGAAGCTACAAGTTGTTTCAAATTGTTCCAAGTTGTTTCCATGTTCAAACGAGTCAAGAATGAAGCGACAAGTTGTTTCCAAGTTCGAACGAGCGAAGAATGAAGTCTCAAATTGTTATAGATGTTTTCATATTCAAATGAGCCAAGAATGATCCTGCAAGACTTTCCAAGTTGTTTCCATGTTCAAATGAGTCAAGATTGAAGCTAAAAGTTAGTTCCAAGTTCGAACGAGTCGAGAATAAAGTCTTAAGTTGTTTGAATTGTTTGCATGTTCAAATGAGCCAAGAATGATCCTACAAGACTTTACAAGTTTTTCCAAGTTTAAACGAGTCAAGAATGAAGCTACAAGTTGCTTCAAAGTTCGAATAAGTCAATAATGAAGTCTCAAATGGTTATAGATTGTTTTCATGTTCAAATGAGCCAAGAATGATCCTACAAGAGTTTCCAAGTTGTTTCCATGTTCAAACGAGTCAAGAATGAAGCGACAAGTTGTTTCCAAGTTCGAACGAGCGAAGAATGAAGTCTCAAATTGTTATAGATTGTTTTCATGTTCAAATGAGCCAAGAATGATCCTGCAAGACTTTCCAAGTTATTTCCATGTTCAAATGATCAAGATTGAAGCTAAAAGTTGTTTCCAAGTTCGAACGAGTGAAGAATAAAGTCTTAAGCTGTATGAATTGTTTGCATGTTCAAATGAGCCAAGAATGTTCCTACAAGACTTTACAAGTTTTTTCCAAGTGTAAACGAGTCAAGACTGAAGCTACAAGTTGTTTCAAAGTTCGAATAAGTCAAGAATGAAGCTACAAGTTGTTTCAAATTGTTCCAAGTTGTTTCCATGTTCAAACGAGTCAAGAATGAAGCGACAAGTTGTTTCCAAGTTCGAACGAGCGAAGAACGAAGTCTCAAATTGTTATAGATTGTTTTCATATTCAAATGAGCCAAGAATGATCCTGCAAGACTTTCCAAGTTGTTTCCATGTTCAAATGAGTCAAGATTGAAGCTAAAAGTTGTTTCCAAGTTCGAACGAGTCGAGAATAAAGTCTTAAGTTGTTTGAATTATTTGCATGTTCAAATGAGCCAAGAATGATCCTACAAGACTTTACAAGTTTTTCCAAGTTTAAACGAGTCAAGAATGAAGCTACAAGTTGCTTCAAAGTTCGAATAAGTCAATAATGAAGTCTCAAATGGTTATAGATTGTTTTCATGTTCAAATGAGCCAAGAATGATCCTACAAGAGTTTCCAAGTTGTTTCCATGTTCAAACGAGTCAAGAATGAAGCGACAAGTTGTTTCCAAGTTCGAACGAGCGAAGAATGAAATCTCAAATTGTTATAGATTGTTTTCATGTTCAAATGAGCCAACAATGATCCTGCAAGACTTTCCAAGTTATTTCCATGTTCAAATGATCAAGATTGAAGCTAAAAGTTGTTTCCAAGTTCGAACGAGTGAAGAATAAATTCTTAAGCTGTATGAATTGTTTGCATGTTCAAATGAGCCAAGAATGATCCTACAAGACTTTACAAGTTTTTTCCAAGTGTAAACGAGTCAAGACTGAAGCTACAAGTTGTTTCAAAGTTCGAATAAGTCAAGAATGAAGCTACAAGTTGTTTCAAATTGTTCCAAGTTGTTTCCATGTTCAAACGAGTCAAGAATGAAGCGACAAGTTGTTTCCAAGTTCGAACGAGCGAAGAAGGAAGTCTCAAATTGTTATAGATGTTTTCATATTCAAATGAGCCAAGAATGATCCTGCAAGACTTTCCAAGTTGTTTCCATGTTCAAATGAGTCAAGATTGAAGCTAAAAGTTAGTTCCAAGTTCGAACGAGTCGAGAATAAAGTCTTAAGTTGTTTGAATTGTTTGCATGTTCAAATGAGCCAAGAATGATCCTACAAGACTTTACAAGTTTTTCCAAGTTTAAACGAGTCAAGAATGAAGCTACAAGTTGCTTCAAAGTTCGAATAAGTCAATAATGAAGTCTCAAATGGTTATAGATTGTTTTCATGTTCAAATGAGCCAAGAATGATCCTACAAGAGTTTCCAAGTTGTTTCCATGTTCAAACGAGTCAAGAATGAAGCGACAAGTTGTTTCCAAGTTCGAACGAGCGAAGAATGAAGTCTCAAATTGTTATAGATTGTTTTCATGTTCAAATGAGCCAAGAATGATCCTGCAAGACTTTCCAAGTTATTTCCATGTTCAAATGATCAAGATTGAAGCTAAAAGTTGTTTCCAAGTTCGAACGAGTGAAGAATAAAGTCTTAAGCTGTATGAATTGTTTGCATGTTCAAATGAGCCAAGAATGATCCTACAAGACTTTACAAGTTTTTTCCAAGTGTAAACGAGTCAAGACTGAAGCTACAAGTTGTTTCAAAGTTCGAATAAGTCAAGAATGAAGCTACAAGTTGTTTCAAATTGTTCCAAGTTGTTTCCATGTTCAAACGAGTCAAGAATGAAGCGACAAGTTGTTTCCAAGTTCGAACGAGCGAAGAAAAAAGTCTCAAATTGTTATAGATTGTTTTCATGTTCAAATGAGCCAAGAATGATCCTACAAGACTTTCTAAATTGTTTCCATGTTCAAACGAGTCAAGAATGAAGCGACAAGTTGTTTCCAAGTTCGAACGAGCGAAGAATGAAGTCTCAAATTGTTATAGATTGTTTTCATGTTCAAATGAGCCAAGAATGATCCTGCAAGACTTTCCAAGTTATTTCCATGTTCAAATGATCAAGATTGAAGCTAAAAGTTGTTTCCAAGTTCGAACGAGTGAAGAATAAAGTCTTAAGCTGTATGAATTGTTTGCATGTTCAAATGAGCCAAGAATGATCCTAGAAGACTTTACAAGTTTTTCCAAGTTTAAACGAGTCAAGAATGAAGCTACAAGTAGCTTCAAAGTTCGAATAAGTCAATAATGAAGTCTCAAATGGTTATAGATTGTTTTCATGTTCAAATGAGCCAAGAATGATCCTGCAAGACTTTCCAAGTTGTTTCCATGTTCAAATGAGTCAAGATTGAAGCTAAAAGTTGTTTCCAAGTTCGAACGAGTCGAGAATAAAGTCTTAAGTTGTTTGAATTATTTGCATGTTCAAATGAGCCAAGAATGATCCTACAAGACTTTACAAGTTTTTCCAAGTTTAAACGAGTCAAGAATGAAGCTACAAGTTGCTTCAAAGTTCGAATAAGTCAATAATGAAGTCTCAAATGGTTATAGATTGTTTTCATGTTCAAATGAGCCAAGAATGATCCTACAAGAGTTTCCAAGTTGTTTCCATGTTCAAACGAGTCAAGAATGAAGCGACAAGTTGTTTCCAAGTTCGAACGAGCGAAGAATGAAGTCTCAAATTGTTATAGATTGTTTTCATGTTCAAATGAGCCAAGAATGATCCTGCAAGACTTTCCAAGTTATTTCTATGTTCAAATGATCAAGATTGAAGCTAAAAGTTGTTTCCAAGTTCGAACGAGTGAAGAATAAAGTCTTAAGCTGTATGAATTGTTTGCATGTTCAAATGAGCCAAGAATGATCCTACAAGACTTTACAAGTTTTTTCCAAGTGTAAACGAGTCAAGACTGAAGCTACAAGTTGTTTCAAAGTTCGAATAAGTCAAGAATGAAGCTACAAGTTGTTTCAAATTGTTCCAAGTTGTTTCCATGTTCAAACGAGTCAAGAATGAAGCGACAAGTTGTTTCCAAGTTCGAACGAGCGAAGAATGAAGTCTCAAATTGTTATAGATTGTTTTCATGTTCAAATGAGCCAAGAATGATCCTACAAGACTTTCTAAATTGTTTCCATGTTCAAACGAGTCAAGAATGAAGCGACAAGTTGTTTCCAAGTTCGAACGAGCGAAGAATGAAGTCTCAAATTGTTATAGATTGTTTTCATGTTCAAATGAGCCAAGAATGATCCTGCAAGACTTTCCAAGTTATTTCCATGTTCAAATGATCAAGATTGAAGCTAAAAGTTGTTTCCAAGTTCGAACGAGTGAAGAATAAAGTCTTAAGCTGTATGAATTGTTTGCATGTTCAAATGAGCCAAGAATGATCCTACAAGACTTTACAAGTTTTTTCCAAGTGTAAACGAGTCAAGACTGAAGCTACAAGTTGTTTCAAAGTTCGAATAAGTCAAGAATGAAGCTACAAGTTGTTTCAAATTGTTCCAAGTTGGTTCCATGTTCAAACGAGTCAAGATTGAAGCGACAAGTTGTTTCCAAGTTCGAACGAGCGAAGAATGAAGTCTCAAATTGTTATAGATTGTTTTCATATTCAAATGAGCCAAGAATGATCCTGCAAGACTTTCCAAGTTGTTTCCATGTTCAAATGAGTCAAGATTGAAGCTAAAAGTTGTTTCCAAGTTCGAACGAGTCGAGAATAAAGTCTTAAGTTGTTTGAATTGTTTGCATGTTCAAATGAGCCAAGAATGATCCTAGAAGACTTTACAAGTTTTTCCAAGTTTAAACGAGTCAAGAATGAAGCTACAAGTTGCTTCAAAGTTCGAATAAGTCAATAATGAAGTCTCAAATGGTTATAGATTGTTTTCATGTTCAAATGAGCCAAGAATGATCCTACAAGAGTTTCCAAGTTGTTTCCATGTTCAAACGAGTCAAGAATGAAGCGACAAGTTGTTTCCAAGTTCGAACGAGCGAAGAATGAAGTCTTAAATTGTTATAGATTGTTTTCATGTTCAAATGAGCCAAGAATGATCCTGCAAGACTTTCCAAGTTATTTCCATGTTCAAATGAGTCAAGATTGAAGCTAAAAGTTGTTTCCAAGTTCGAACGAGTGAAGAATAAAGTCTTAAGCTGTATGAATTGTTTGCATGTTCAAATGAGCCAAGAATGATCCTACAAGACTTTACAAGTTTTTTCCAAGTGTAAACGAGTCAAGAGTGAAGCTACAAGTTGTTTCAAAGTTTGAATAAGTCAAGAATGAAGCTACAAGTTGTTTCAAATTGTTCCAAATTGTTTCCATGTTCAAACGAGTCAAGAATGAAGCGACAAGTTGTTTCCAAGTTCGAACGAGCGAAGAACGAAGTCTCAAATTGTTATAGATTGTTTTCATATTCAAATGAGCCAAGAATGATCCTGCAAGACTTTCCAAGTTGTTTCCATGTTCAAATGAGTCAAGATTGAAGCTAAAAGTTGTTTCCAAGTTCGAACGAGTCGAGAATAAAGTCTTAAGTTGTTTGAATTGTTTGCATGTTCAAATGAGCCAAGAATGATCCTAGAAGACTTTACAAGTTTTTCCAAGTTTAAACGAGTCAAGAATGAAGCTACAAGTTTCTTCAAAGTTCGAATAAGTCAATAATGAAGTCTCAAATGGTTATAGATTGTTTTCATGTTCAAATGAGCCAAGAATGATCCTACAAGAGTTTCCAAGTTGTTTCCATGTTCAAACGAGTCAAGAATGAAGCGACAAGTTGTTTCCAAGTTCGAACGAGCGAAGAATGAAATCTTAAATTGTTATAGATTGTTTTCATGTTCAAATGAGCCAAGAATGATCCTGCAAGACTTTCCAAGTTATTTCCATGTTCAAATGAGTCAAGATTGAAGCTAAAAGTTGTTTCCAAGTTCGAACGAGTGAAGAATAAAGTCTTAAGCTGTATGAATTGTTTGCATGTTCAAATGAGCCAAGAATGATCCTACAAGACTTTACAAGTTTTTTCCAAGTGTAAACGAGTCAAGAGTGAAGCTACAAGTTGTTTCAAAGTTTGAATAAGTCAAGAATGAAGCTACAAGTTGTTTCAAATTGTTCCAAATTGTTTCCATGTTCAAACGAGTCAAGAATGAAGCGACAAGTTGTTTCCAAGTTCGAACGAGCGAAGAACGAAGTCTCAAATTGTTATAGATTGTTTTCATATTCAAATGAGCCAAGAATGATCCTGCAAGACTTTCCAAGTTGTTTCCATGTTCAAATGAGTCAAGATTGAAGCTAAAAGTTGTTTCCAAGTTCGAACGAGTCGAGAATAAAGTCTTAAGTTGTTTGAATTATTTGCATGTTCAAATGAGCCAAGAATGATCCTACAAGACTTTACAAGTTTTTCCAAGTTTAAACGAGTCAAGAATGAAGCTACAAGTTGCTTCAAAGTTCGAATAAGTCAATAATGAAGTCTCAAATGGTTATAGATTGTTTTCATGTTCAAATGAGCCAAGAATGATCCTACAAGAGTTTCCAAGTTGTTTCCATGTTCAAACGAGTCAAGAATGAAGCGACAAGTTGTTTCCAAGTTCGAACGAGCGAAGAATGAAGTCTCAAATTGTTATAGATTGTTTTCATGTTCAAATGAGCCAAGAATGATCCTGCAAGACTTTCCAAGTTATTTCTATGTTCAAATGATCAAGATTGAAGCTAAAAGTTGTTTCCAAGTTCGAACGAGTGAAGAATAAAGTCTTAAGCTGTATGAATTGTTTGCATGTTCAAATGAGCCAAGAATGATCCTACAAGACTTTACAAGTTTTTTCCAAGTGTAAACGAGTCAAGACTGAAGCTACAAGTTGTTTCAAAGTTCGAATAAGTCAAGAATGAAGCTACAAGTTGTTTCAAATTGTTCCAAGTTGTTTCCATGTTCAAACGAGTCAAGAATGAAGCGACAAGTTGTTTCCAAGTTCGAACGAGCGAAGAATGAAGTCTCAAATTGTTATAGATTGTTTTCATGTTCAAATGAGCCAAGAATGATCCTACAAGACTTTCTAAATTGTTTCCATGTTCAAACGAGTCAAGAATGAAGCGACAAGTTGTTTCCAAGTTCGAACGAGCGAAGAATGAAGTCTCAAATTGTTATAGATTGTTTTCATGTTCAAATGAGCCAAGAATGATCCTGCAAGACTTTCCAAGTTATTTCTATGTTCAAATGATCAAGATTGAAGCTAAAAGTTGTTTCCAAGTTCGAACGAGTGAAGAATAAAGTCTTAAGCTGTATGAATTGTTTGCATGTTCAAATGAGCCAAGAATGATCCTACAAGACTTTACAAGTTTTTTCCAAGTGTAAACGAGTCAAGACTGAAGCTACAAGTTGTTTCAAAGTTCGAATAAGTCAAGAATGAAGCTACAAGTTGTTTCAAATTGTTCCAAGTTGTTTCCATTTTCAAACGAGTCAAGAATGAAGCGACAAGTTGTTTCCAAGGTCGAACGAGCGAAGAATGAAGTCTCAAATTGTTATAGATTGTTTTCATATTCAAATGAGCCAAGAATGATCCTGCAAGACTTTCCAAGTTGTTTCCATGTTCAAATGAGTCAAGATTGAAGCTAAAAGTTGTTTCCAAGTTCGAACGAGTCGAGAATAAAGTCTTAAGTTGTTTGAATTGTTTGCATGTTCAAATGAGCCAAGAATGATCCTAGAAGACTTTACAAGTTTTTCCAAGTTTAAACGAGTCAAGAATGAAGCTACAAGTTGCTTCAAAGTTCGAATAAGTCAATAATGAAGTCTCAAATGGCTATAGATTGTTTTCATGTTCAAATGAGCCAAGAATGATCCTACAAGAGTTTCCAAGTTGTTTCCATGTTCAAACGAGTCAAGAATGAAGCGACAAGTTGTTTCCAAGTTCGAACGAGCGAAGAATGAAGTCTTAAATTGTTATAGATTGTTTTCATGTTCAAATGAGCCAAGAATGATCCTGCAAGACTTTCCAAGTTATTTCCATGTTCAAATGAGTCAAGATTGAAGCTAAAAGTTGTTTCCAAGTTCGAACGAGTGAAGAATAAAGTCTTAAGCTGTATGAATTGTTTGCATGTTCAAATGAGCCAAGAATGATCCTACAAGACTTTACAAGTTTTTTCCAAGTGTAAACGAGTCAAGAGTGAAGCTACAAGTTGTTTCAAAGTTTGAATAAGTCAAGAATGAAGCTACAAGTTGTTTCAAATTGTTCCAAATTGTTTCCATGTTCAAACGAGTCAAGAATGAAGCGACAAGTTGTTTCCAAGTTCGAACGAGCGAAGAACGAAGTCTCAAATTGTTATAGATTGTTTTCATATTCAAATGAGCCAAGAATGATCCTGCAAGACTTTCCAAGTTGTTTCCATGTTCAAATGAGTCAAGATTGAAGCTAAAAGTTGTTTCCAAGTTCGAACGAGTCGAGAATAAAGTCTTAAGTTGTTTGAATTGTTTGCATGTTCAAATGAGCCAAGAATGATCCTAGAAGACTTTACAAGTTTTTCCAAGTTTAAACGAGTCAAGAATGAAGCTACAAGTTTCTTCAAAGTTCGAATAAGTCAATAATGAAGTCTCAAATGGTTATAGATTGTTTTCATGTTCAAATGAGCCAAGAATGATCCTACAAGAGTTTCCAAGTTGTTTCCATGTTCAAACGAGTCAAGAATGAAGCGACAAGTTGTTTCCAAGTTCGAACGAGCGAAGAATGAAATCTTAAATTGTTATAGATTGTTTTCATGTTCAAATGAGCCAAGAATGATCCTGCAAGACTTTCCAAGTTATTTCCATGTTCAAATGAGTCAAGATTGAAGCTAAAAGTTGTTTCCAAGTTCGAACGAGTGAAGAATAAAGTCTTAAGCTGTATGAATTGTTTGCATGTTCAAATGAGCCAAGAATGATCCTACAAGACTTTACAAGTTTTTTCCAAGTGTAAACGAGTCAAGAGTGAAGCTACAAGTTGTTTCAAAGCTTGAATAAGTCAAGAATGAAGCTACAAGTTGTTTCAAATTGTTCCAAATTGTTTCCATGTTCAAACGAGTCAAGAATGAAGCGACAAGTTGTTTCCAAGTTCGAACGAGCGAAGAACGAAGTCTCAAATTGTTATAGATTGTTTTCATATTCAAATGAGCCAAGAATGATCCTGCAAGACTTTCCAAGTTGTTTCCATGTTCAAATGAGTCAAGATTGAAGCTAAAAGTTGTTTCCAAGTTCGAACGAGTCGAGAATAAAGTCTTAAGTTGTTTGAATTATTTGCATGTTCAAATGAGCCAAGAATGATCCTACAAGACTTTACAAGTTTTTCCAAGTTTAAACGAGTCAAGAATGAAGCTACAAGTTGCTTCAAAGTTCGAATAAGTCAATAATGAAGTCTCAAATGGTTATAGATTGTTTTCATGTTCAAATGAGCCAAGAATGATCCTACAAGAGTTTCCAAGTTGTTTCCATGTTCAAACGAGTCAAGAATGAAGCGACAAGTTGTTTCCAAGTTCGAACGAGCGAAGAATGAAGTCTCAAATTGTTATAGATTGTTTTCATGTTCAAATGAGCCAAGAATGATCCTGCAAGACTTTCCAAGTTATTTCTATGTTCAAATGATCAAGATTGAAGCTAAAAGTTGTTTCCAAGTTCGAACGAGTGAAGAATAAAGTCTTAAGCTGTATGAATTGTTTGCATGTTCAAATGAGCCAAGAATGATCCTACAAGACTTTACAAGTTTTTTCCAAGTGTAAACGAGTCAAGACTGAAGCTACAAGTTGTTTCAAAGTTCGAATAAGTCAAGAATGAAGCTACAAGTTGTTTCAAATTGTTCCAAGTTGTTTCCATGTTCAAACGAGTCAAGAATGAAGCGACAAGTTGTTTCCAAGTTCGAACGAGCGAAGAATGAAGTCTCAAATTGTTATAGATTGTTTTCATGTTCAAATGAGCCAAGAATGATCCTACAAGACTTTCTAAATTGTTTCCATGTTCAAACGAGTCAAGAATGAAGCGACAAGTTGTTTCCAAGTTCGAACGAGCGAAGAATGAAGTCTCAAATTGTTATAGATTGTTTTCATGTTCAAATGAGCCAAGAATGATCCTGCAAGACTTTCCAAGTTATTTCCATGTTCAAATGATCAAGATTGAAGCTAAAAGTTGTTTCCAAGTTCGAACGAGTGAAGAATAAAGTCTTAAGCTGTATGAATTGTTTGCATGTTCAAATGAGCCAAGAATGATCCTACAAGACTTTACAAGTTTTTTCCAAGTGTAAACGAGTCAAGACTGAAGCTACAAGTTGTTTCAAAGTTCGAATAAGTCAAGAATGAAGCTACAAGTTGTTTCAAATTGTTCCAAGTTGGTTCCATGTTCAAACGAGTCAAGATTGAAGCGACAAGTTGTTTCCAAGGTCGAACGAGCGAAGAATGAAGTCTCAAATTGTTATAGATTGTTTTCATATTCAAATGAGCCAAGAATGATCCTGCAAGACTTTCCAAGTTGTTTCCATGTTCAAATGAGTCAAGATTGAAGCTAAAAGTTGTTTCCAAGTTCGAACGAGTCGAGAATAAAGTCTTAAGTTGTTTGAATTGTTTGCATGTTCAAATGAGCCAAGAATGATCCTAGAAGACTTTACAAGTTTTTCCAAGTTTAAACGAGTCAAGAATGAAGCTACAAGTTGCTTCAAAGTTCGAATAAGTCAATAATGAAGTCTCAAATGGTTATAGATTGTTTTCATGTTCAAATGAGCCAAGAATGATCCTACAAGAGTTTCCAAGTTGTTTCCATGTTCAAACGAGTCAAGAATGAAGCGACAAGTTGTTTCCAAGTTCGAACGAGCGAAGAATGAAATCTTAAATTGTTATAGATTGTTTTCATGTTCAAATGAGCCAAGAATGATCCTGCAAGACTTTCCAAGTTATTTCCATGTTCAAATGAGTCAAGATTGAAGCTAAAAGTTGTTTCCAAGTTCGAACGAGTGAAGAATAAAGTCTTAAGCTGTATGAATTGTTTGCATGTTCAAATGAGCCAAGAATGATCCTACAAGACTTTACAAGTTTTTTCCAAGTGTAAACGAGTCAAGAGTGAAGCTACAAGTTGTTTCAAAGTTTGAATAAGTCAAGAATGAAGCTACAAGTTGTTTCAAATTGTTCCAAATTGTTTCCATGTTCAAACGAGTCAAGAATGAAGCGACAAGTTGTTTCCAAGTTCGAACGAGCGAAGAACGAAGTCTCAAATTGTTATAGATTGTTTTCATATTCAAATGAGCCAAGAATGATCCTGCAAGACTTTCCAAGTTGTTTCCATGTTCAAATGAGTCAAGATTGAAGCTAAAAGTTGTTTCCAAGTTCGAACGAGTCGAGAATAAAGTCTTAAGTTGTTTGAATTGTTTGCATGTTCAAATGAGCCAAGAATGATCCTAGAAGACTTTACAAGTTTTTCCAAGTTTAAACGAGTCAAGAATGAAGCTACAAGTTGCTTCAAAGTTCGAATAAGTCAATAATGAAGTCTCAAATGGTTATAGATTGTTTTCATGTTCAAATGAGCCAAGAATGATCCTACAAGAGTTTCCAAGTTGTTTCCATGTTCAAACGAGTCAAGAATGAAGCGACAAGTTGTTTCCAAGTTCGAACGAGCGAAGAATGAAATCTTAAATTGTTATAGATTGTTTTCATGTTCAAATGAGCCAAGAATGATCCTGCAAGACTTTCCAAGTTATTTCCATGTTCAAATGAGTCAAGATTGAAGCTAAAAGTTGTTTCCAAGTTCGAACGAGTGAAGAATAAAGTCTTAAGCTGTATGAATTGTTTGCATGTTCAAATGAGCCAAGAATGATCCTACAAGACTTTACAAGTTTTTTCCAAGTGTAAACGAGTCAAGAGTGAAGCTACAAGTTGTTTCAAAGTTTGAATAAGTCAAGAATGAAGCTACAAGTTGTTTCAAATTGTTCCAAATTGTTTCCATGTTCAAACGAGTCAAGAATGAAGCGACAAGTTGTTTCCAAGTTCGAACGAGCGAAGAACGAAGTCTCAAATTGTTATAGATTGTTTTCATATTCAAATGAGCCAAGAATGATCCTGCAAGACTTTCCAAGTTGTTTCCATGTTCAAATGAGTCAAGATTGTAACGATCGAGGTAATTTAATCTATTTGAATAATATGGAGTATATGATTTATGTGTTTTAATGTGTTAAGATATGATATGTGGTCATTTGTTATGTCCAGTTGACTGCCCGTTTGACTGTATTATGCTTAAGTGTTTTAATCAAGTGATTAATTGATTTTTCATGCTTAATTGAGTAACTGTTTGATTTTTATAAAATTATTGGTGTGTCCAATAATTAAGAAATTTTATATGTAGTTCCTATGTGATTTTAGAGACTTTCTAAAAATGGTGATGTATTTAATTCTAGTCTCAGTGATTTTATATAAATCTTTCATTCCTGTTTTATTCTAGAGATATTACTCTTCTAAATTCCATATTTAATTATTGGAATGTCCAAAAATCATGAAACCTGTTCCAAAATGTTTCTTAAATATTTTGAGACTTGTGAAAAATAAAAGTTTATTTTATTCGAGCCCAAATGTATTTTTATGATTTTTCTCCTCTTATTTCCTATTTATGCACTAAAACTTCAAAGATTTTTAATTAATTCTTTACTCATCAGAAAAATATTTCAAAAATATGGGGAAGCTTCTAAATTCATGATCTTTATTTTAAAAATATAAAATTTATTTTTGTACTCTGTTTCTACCAAAATTCGATTTTAAATTTATTTTAATTAGAAAAGCAGCATATGTGAAATGACTTCCTTGCCCCTAGCTTTTATATATCAGCCACCGCCCACCTTCTTCATTTTTACTCTGCATCTTTTAAGTTCAGGTTCCGTAGCTTTCTCTCATGCGATTTTCCTCTGTTCCATTGTTTTGCTAAGAGACTTGCTACTAATTGCTTTGATTTCTTCTAGTAATCGAGTTGTAAGGGTTATGCAATTCATTTTCTTGCTTGCATGTGAATAGATATGTATGCCGTGTGGGTGTGTGTGTATAATAATGGCATGCAATGAACCTAGAGGCTCAATCTTGGCCTAGGGTGAGCTGGGCTAGTCGGAGAAGAAGCAATAAAGCAATTCCGGTGAGAAAGGACCATGAACGGCCTCCACCGGAGTTGCCACCGTCGGCAGTGACCTCCGGGGAGCCGACGGAGTAAGGACAAGTTAAATTGATGTGTGGGCAGTTAATTATGATACTAGTAACTTGAGTACATGGTTGAGTAGCTTTGCATGTTAAAGTTTTAAGTTTTCCGGTCATGGCTAATATTTTCCGATTTGTTTGCCGATTGGTATAGTCCCCTTTAGCTCCATTTTGTTGGTTAACAATGCTAGCAACTACTATGCTTATGATTTATAGTAAATCGTGAATTGCATGTTGATTTTATTGTTTGGTTTGGTTCCAATTCTCGAGTTCTTGCTATAAGTGTTGTTCGAAAATTGTTATGAACAAAATATTAGATACTAGCTTGAATTGAGGTTAACTAATATGTTAATTCTAGTGGTCGATAGTTATATGCAAGGATTTTGTGCTATGATGAATTGTTCGAACTATACATGCGTAATTATGGTTGGAAATGAGTTAATACATGATTAGTTCGAATTCTATATGTTTATAATTAATTCGTTCGGCCAAGTTGCTAATTGTCATGCTTAGTTAGTAAACAAATTATTTGTGTAGTTTGTATGTGATAATTCGAATGAGCTATGAGGAATTGTAAATATATTGCTTGGAGTAATAACTATGCCGTTAGTTAATTGAGTTATGTTATGAGCTAGGATTAATGGTATAGAGCCTCAATGTGGCATGTGGGTCTTGAGTTCTTAATTGATTAATTTCGAATATTGTGATGTTGTTTAGTTGAAATTAACTATATATTTATAAGCTAGTACAAGGATTGCAAGTTAGTCTGGAAAATTGATAGTTGTCATGATTTATTCGAATACTATTTGTGCACATTTACTTGTCTAGTTAAAGTGGTTTGGGATTGATTATGTATGATTGAATGATTGTTTGGGTCGGTTGTATTCCGACGGATAGCTCCAATTACAGAGGAAGTGCTGCCAAATTTTCTAAAAAACTAAAATGATTTTGTAAAACATTATTGGCACACCACTTCTGTATAGGAATGACTATCAGTCAGGAATATTGTAAATGATCTAATTGTCTATGTGATACTCGTTTGCCAGTGTAGAAGTGATTTTAGTAGAATATGTCTATAGTGGATGATATATGTGTTTAAGGGTTGCATTATCGAAAGGGTAGAATAGTTAGACGTTAAAGAGAACGTCGAGAGTTTATAAGATTCTGAAAATAGTATTATTTTTGTGTAGCTACGAAGGATATTGAGGTGAAGGACAAAGGAAAGGCTAAAGTAGAGAGTTAGTGTCTGGTGTAGGCGATCTACCTGTTCCACAGCTGTAGCATTCCTTGTTTGAGGCAAGTAACTACTGCCTAATCTCTTTCAACTTAAACACTGTTTTATGAACTGCATAGTGAACTGTTTTATAAACTACTTTATGACCCTGCAACTATAATACCTTGTTTCAACTGTTTTAAACTATATCATGTCCTACTTTAATTGCTTTATTTAAACTGCAACCTTATGTCAGATTCAATTTCACTTTAAACTTTTCAATCCCTGAACTGTTATCTACAACTTATAAACTAGTCTTAAAAATCTTAAACCAGTGACATTGAACTGTGACTTAAGCTGTTACCAGTTTCCTTAACTACGTTTCCTTAAACTTTAATTCTGAACTTACCATTTTACTATTGCCTAACTACTGTCATGAATAAATGCCTTGCAACTGTTTTCAAAACACTTTACTATCCTGTGAATTGACCTTGCAACCTAACTTTACAACTTAGCTTGGTTTTGAATTCCCAATTCATGATTCCAGCTTACCTTACTATAACAGAAACTTGTTTTGAGAATTATCCTGGAATAAATTTTACCTCTGTTCAATGATATTAAAAATGGATTTAAATATGGAATCCGACTTTCAAGAAGTCTTTTTCATCAAATGATTTGGTAACTTTAAAAAGAAAGGTTTTGGTTATTATAGGAATTCCGATCAAAATGGTTTCTGCGGATTCCTATAGGTTGGAGGCGTAAGAGGCCGAGTGACGCCGGTCCAGCACTTTTTATGTGTAGACTATAATGAGATAGTCAATGGCTATAATGAGATAGCCCAAGGCCAATGGCAATAAGTGCCTTTATGAGTACTCCTTATGTCCAGAGGGACTTTAGTCCGTTATGGGGACTTTACGTGGCTGATCACCCGTATTGTCTGGCGTTGTGAGAAAACTTCAACCAAAATGATTGTTTTAAACAGAAAAGGTCCTAATGAGAGGACAGTTTTATAAATGATTTGAAAAGTAAAGGTCCTAATGAAAGGACAATTTTATAAATGATTTTAAAAGCAAGGTCCTAATGAGAGGACAGTTTTAAAAATGGTTTGAAAGAATCAGTCCTAATGAAAGGACAGTTTTATACAAATGGACTTTGAAATGATTAGTAATGAATAATGAAATGCCTTGTTATAACCTGTCATACAGCTTCAATTATCAGACATATCTTGGGTTGACCTTGTTTCAATTGTTATACATTATTTCCTGTTATCCAGCTAACCCTGCAGATTACTTTTATACTTACACCTGGTTATTACT
The DNA here is from genome assembly GCA_028671895.1 of Oenanthe sinensis. NCBI lineage: Eukaryota > Viridiplantae > Streptophyta > Magnoliopsida > Apiales > Apiaceae > Oenanthe > Oenanthe sinensis. The sequence goes on from CM053806.1 coordinate 30,566,972, forward strand.
TTCCAGCTTCTTGTTTATTTTGTACCAGCTATTGAAATTGTTTAACCCTGTAAGCAGTTTTATAAAAGAAAGTTTTGCGAGTAATGATTACCCTGACTAGTATGTTAATTACAATTTTGGGACAATGAGGTCCAGTAATGATTTAAAGCATGGTTTTGAGCAAAAGATTTTGTTTAAATTATATATAAGCCTGTAGAACTGTTTTTAACCAGTATGGTTACTTGCTGAGCTTTTGTAGCTCATTCTTTTATTTTCTAACATCTACAGCTTTTGAGAATCATGGTCCGTATTAAGCAGACTGCTCGGAAGAACATGTCTTACATGAACTTTGCTAGGCTGGCTGAGAGGGAACAGGTAGGATCGAGGCAGAGTTGGAAGGAAAAGACTTTGTTTAGTCTTGTACTTTTATTAGTAGATCTTGAGATGATTCAGGAGTTGTAATATTATTTTCGTTGATGTAAATTTAAATATAAATGAATGTAGTAGTGTGCTTGTTTCATACCATTACCTTGAAAGGTCCAGGCGAGTAGTCGGGGTCATATTTATGCGTATTTTCTATTACTGTTATTTAGGGTGCATGCATATAGAGTGTCAGTGACGCCCCGATCTAGACCCCGGGTCGGGAGGGCGCCACAGGTTGGTATCAGAGCTAAGGTTTTGGTCACTGAAACAAGCCAGGACTAAGTTAAACAAGTAGATCATTTAATAAAAGGAGAGAGAGTAATGGTAAGATAGGATTAGATAACGAAGAGTGATATAGACGTTAGGATTTTAACTGTAGATTTAAGGTGATCTTATCCCTTTTGCTTTACATATTATATTATTGCAGGCTCGTGGTATTGTTTCACAACCACCACCCTCTCCTAGTTCCTCTGATTCTTCTTCTTCGGATTCTGACGATGATGTTATAGTCATATCCAGTTCTGAGAGCGAGGAGGAGTTGATTCCTGAGCCCGTTGCTCAGCCTGACCTACCCTCAGGGAGTGCTTGTGCCCCTATTCGCCGTAGAGTTTATAGGCCAGCTATTACCCGAGGCCAGCTGAGAGTTCCCGAGCATCCTGTCGAGTGGTGGGAGGATCGCATTAGAGCTGTTGAGGAGGAGGGACGTAGGCAGATTGCGGCTAGGGCATTTCCAGACGATGTGGCGGAGCGGGCAGGAGAGTTAACCCGTGTGCTTAGTAGACTGCTGATTGGACTCAGGGCAGCCAAAGACAGGGATCACAGGGGTGATTAGATGTCAGGATGTTTGAGTGTTAGAAGGGACATTTGTTAGAGCCCTCTAGCACCCTTGCCAGATGTTATTTCTATTTTCTTCCCAGTATTTTTATTCGTGTTTGTACTTTAACTATCTTGCACTTTGGTACCTTTCGTATCTATGTATGTTTGCTTTTCAGTTCCAGTATTTTCCGATATATCTGTCATTTACTTTTTCGCACATTTGACCATAAACTGTTTCTTACCTTTACCAGTACCTTATTTACACCTGTTGTGCTAACCTGTTTTCGATAGAACCTTTATTTATCCTTGTTGTACAGGCAACTTATGTAGTAATGATGCTACAAGATTGATTTCTAAAGTAGAGTTTTAATGCTCAAATGGTTTTAAAAGTATTTGAACTGTTTACAATATGGTGTAGTGTATTGCTTAATAAGTTGCTTGTTTCCCTATAGTAAATGCCGCCAAGAAAAAGAAACACCTCAAATTCGTCTCAGAACCAAAATACTCAAGATCAAAATCCCATGGACCCTACAGTTGCCCAACTCATTCAGCTGCTACAACAGCAGACAGCTCTTTTAACTCAGCAACAGCAAAGACCTTCTGCACCCCCAGCAGTTACTTTTAAATCTTTTCAAGCCGTGAAACCACCTGAATTTAAAGGATCCACAAACCCAGTAGAAGCCCAGACTTGGCTTAAGGAAATGGAAAAAGCTTTTCAGTTAGTAGACGTAGATGAAGATAAGAAGACTGAGTATGCTAGTTACTTTCTTAAAGCTGAAGCCGGTTACTGGTGGGAGTCTACGAAGATGCTTCAGGGTGAAGGTGTAATTTCTTGGGATCAGTTTACAGAATTGTTTTTGGAAAAGTACTTTCCTAGTTTCATGAAGGACCAGATGGAAATTAAATTTCTAGAATTGAAGCAAGGAGGTATGAGTGTAGCAGAGTACGAGGCCAAGTTTTCTGAGATGGCCAGATTTGTGCCAGAATTTGTCAACACTGACGTCAAAAAGGCCAAGAGGTTTCAGCAAGGCCTAAGGCCATGGATTAGAAGTAGGGTAGCAGTTTTTGAGCTGCAAAGCTTTACTGCAATAGTTCAAAAAGCAATGATCGTGGAAGGAGAAAGTGACATGTCCCAGAAAGAGAAGGATAACAGAAAGAGAAAGTTTGGTGCTAGGGAAGACAGTCAGGGACATGGTAATTTTAGAAACAAGTTTCATAGAAGGCCAGAAGGTCAGAGAAGTGATTCCCAGCAGATCAAGAATGATAATGATGGAAGAGGAAGACAAAACAATAAAGCTCAAGGTTTCAACCAGCCGAAGGCCATCAGACAGTTTGTTCCTGAGTGCAAAATTTGTGGAAGGAAGCACTCTGGAGTTTGTAATAAGCCCAATATCACCTGCTTCAAATGCAACAGGAAAGGACATTATGCAGCAGAATGCAACAGCCAGAGTCAGAATCAAAATCAAAAGTAAGGGATCAAATGCTATAAGTGTGGCAAGCTAGGTCACATGGCAAGGGAATGCAAGGAACCTACACAGCCCACCAATGTTCTCCGAATAGCTGGAACTCCGTCTCAATCTTCAGCACATCAATCTAGAGCAAGAACATTCAACATGACTCAGAAAGAAGCTATTCAGGACGTGGATGTGATATCAGGTACACTTCCTGTTAACTCAGTGCAAGCTAGTGTATTGATTGATTCAGGAGCTACTAAATCTTTTGTATCTCAAGATTTTCTTGGTAAATTGCAATGTGAAGTCCGACCTTTGGATCAAGCCTTAGTTATAGAAGTAGCTAACCAGGCAACGATTCCAGTAAGCCAAGTTTGTCCTAGTTGTGACATTGAAATAGGCAGTTGTCATTTTCTTGCTAACTTAATACCTTTTAAGTTAGGTGAATTTGATGTAATTCTAGGGATGGATTGGTTGTCAGAATACAAGGCTCAAATAGATTGTAGGAATAAGAGGTTAAAGTTGAAAACCCTAAAAGGAGAAGAAGTTGAATTTCGAGGTACCCGACAAGTCAAGAAGTTTTTGAATATTGCTCAGGCAAAGAGATTTCTGCGTCAAGGATGTGAGGCTTACCTAGCCTATGTTGTAGACACTGAGAAGAAGTCAGTTCAGTTAGAAGATGTTCCTATCGTCAACGAATTTCCCGATGTGTTTCCAGATGAATTGCCAGGCTTACCTTCCGATAGGGAAATAGAATTCTCCATTGATTTAGCTCCAGGCACTGAGCCAGTTTCCAAAGCTCCGTATAGAATGGCGCCAGTTGAGATGAAAGAATTGGCGAGTCAAATACAAGATCTCTTGGATAAAGGAATTATAAGGCCTAGTGTGTCCCCCTGGGGAGCACCAGTTTTATTTGTTAAGAAGAAAGATGGAAGCATGAGGTTGTGCATAGATTACCGAGAATTAAATAAGCTAACCATCAAGAATAAGTACCCGTTGCCGAGGATCGATGATCTTTTCGACCAGCTGAAAGGAGCCGAATGGTTCTCAAAAATTGATTTAAGGTCCGGATACCATCAACTCAAGATCAAACCTGAAGATGTATCTAAAACAGCATTCAGAACAAGGTACGGACACTATGAATTTTTAGTTATGGCTTTTGGATTGACAAATGCCCCAGCAGCGTTTATGGATCTAATGAACAGAGTCTTTAAGAAATATTTAGACAAGTTTGTGATTGTTTTCATCGACGATATCCTGATATATTCCAAGTCAGAAGAAGAGCATGCAGATCATTTGAGAATTGCTTTAGAAACTTTACGAAAGGAAAAACTGTATGCGAAGTTTTCAAAATGTGAATTTTGGTTGAAGGAAGTACAATTTTTAGGTCATGTTGTTAGCAGAGAAGGCATCAAAGTTGATCCGGCGAAGATAGAAGCAGTGATGAAATGGGAAAGGCCACAGACTCCAACAGAAGTCAGAAGTTTTCTGGGTTTAGCAGGGTACTATCGAAGATTTGTTCAAGATTTCTCTAAGATAGCTACCCCTATGACCAAATTGACAAGGAAGAACGAAAAGTTTGTATGGAATGAGAAATGTGAAGAAAGTTTTGAAGAGTTAAAGCGAAGACTAGTGTCTGCCCCAGTTTTGGTGTTACCAGACGATCAAGGAAATTTTGTCATCTACAGTGACGCTTCACTCAAAGGTTTGGGATGTGTTCTGATGCAACATGGGAAAGTTATTGCATATGCTTCCAGGCAGTTAAGACCTCATGAATTGAAGTATCCTACACATGATCTGGAATTAGCTGCCATCGTATTTGCATTGAAGATTTGGAGGCACTATTTGTACGGAGAAAAGTGTGAGATTTTTACTGACCATAAGAGTTTGAAGTATATCTTTACTCAGAAAGAGTTGAATATGAGACAGAGAAGATGGTTAGAGTTGATCAAGGACTATGACTGCACAATCAACTATCATCCAGGCAAGGCGAATGTTGTAGCAGATGCTTTAAGTAGAAAAGAAAGATTGAATATAATGGTTTCGTCTGAAGAATTGATCAAAGAGTTTGAGAAATTGGAAATAGAGGTATGTGATTCGGATTCAGTGGAAGAAATGGTGTATACAATGACTTTTCAGCCAGAATTGTTAGAAAAGATCAAGAGATGTCAAGAACAGATGATGAGTCAAGACAGAACCAAGTTGACTGGAGAAGAGTTAAAAAGTCAGAAGGACGATAAAGGAATCTTTAGGTTTTCCTCACGAATTTGGATTCCCAATGTTCAAGAGCTCAAGAATGAAATTTTGCATGATGCACATAGTTCAAGATACTCTATTCATCCAGGAAGCACAAAGATGTATAAAGACTTGAAGGAAAATTTTTGGTGGCCCAACATGAAAAGAAATGTAGCAGAGTGGATCAGTAAATGTTATACATGCCAGAGAGTCAAAGCTGAACACCAGAGGCCCAGCGGATTGTTGCAACCACTAGAGATTCCAGAATGGAAATGGGAGAATCTTGCTATGGATTTTGTAGTAGGTCTGCCAAGGACTAAAGCTAATCATGATGCTATCTGGGTAATAATAGACAGATTGACCAAGTCAGCGCACTTTCTACCTATCAACGAAAGATTTTCACTGGACAAGTTGGTTCATTTGTATCTGAAAGAGATTGTGATGCGACATGGTGTTCCTGTATCAATAGTGTCTGACAGAGACCCGAGATTCAATTCAAGATTTTGGAAGAAATTTCAAGAATGTTTGGGAACAAAGCTGAATATGAGTACTGCGTATCATCCTCAGACAGATGGCCAGAGTGAAAGGACAATCCAAACCATTGAAGATATGTTAAGAGTTTGTGCCTTAGATTTTGAAGGAAGTTGGGACGAGCATCTACCGTTGGTGGAGTTTTCATATAATAACAGTTATCATGCTAGTATTGGGATGCCCCCGTATGAAGCTTTATATGGAAGAAAATGCAGATCACCAGTGTGTTGGAATGAAGTTGGTGAGCGTAAGATTTTGGGTCCAGAGTTGGTTCAGCAAACTAAAGAAAAGATTGAGTTGATTCAGAAGAGATTGTTAGCTGCTCAAGATAGACAAAAGAAGTATGCTGACCAGTCAAGGAAAGATATGAATTTTGAAGAAGGTGACCAAGTGTTGTTAAAGATTTCTCCGTGGAAAGGTGTTAGTAGATTTGGCAAGAGAGGAAAGCTTAATCCACGATATATAGGACCTTTTGAAGTTTTGAAGCAAGTTGGGAAAGTTGCATATGAATTGGCTCTACCACCTCAAATGCAGCACATTCACAATGTTTTTCACGTGTCTATGCTTCGAAAGTATAATCCTGATATGAGCCATGTGATAGAATATGAACCCTTGGAGATTCAACCCGACTTGTCCTATGTAGAACAGCCTGTAGAGATTCAGGATCGTAAGGATAAAGTTTTGAGGAATAAGTCTGTTAAGCTTGTAAAGGTTTTGTGGAGAAATCCTCGAGTTGAGGAATCCACCTGGGAACTTGAGAGTGAAATGCTCGAGAAGTATCCCTATTTGTTTACTTAGGCTGATTCTGGGGACAGAATCTTTTTAAGGGGGGGAGAATGTAACGATCGAGGTAATTTAATCTATTTGAATAATATGGAGTATATGATTTATGTGTTTTAATGTGTTAAGATATGATATGTGGTCATTTGTTATGTCCAGTTGACTGCCCGTTTGACTGTATTATGCTTAAGTGTTTTAATCAAGTGATTAATTGATTTTTCATGCTTAATTGAGTAACTGTTTGATTTTTATAAAATTATTGGTGTGTCCAATAATTAAGAAATTTTATATGTAGTTCCTATGTGATTTTAGAGACTTTCTAAAAATGGTGATGTATTTAATTCTAGTCTCAGTGATTTTATATAAATCTTTCATTCCTGTTTTATTCTAGAGATATTACTCTTCTAAATTCCATATTTAATTATTGGAATGTCCAAAAATCATGAAACCTGTTCCAAAATGTTTCTTAAATATTTTGAGACTTGTGAAAAATAAAAGTTTATTTTATTCGAGCCCAAATGTATTTTTATGATTTTTCTCCTCTTATTTCCTATTTATGCACTAAAACTTCAAAGATTTTTAATTAATTCTTTACTCACCAGAAAAATATTTCAAAAATATGGGGAAGCTTCTAAATTCATGATCTTTATTTTAAAAATATAAAATTTATTTTTGTACTCTGTTTCTACCAAAATTCGATTTTAAATTTATTTTAATTAGAAAAGCAGCATATGTGAAATGACTTCCTTGCCCCTAGCTTTTATATATCAGCCACCGCCCACCTTCTTCATTTTTACTCTGCATCTTTTAAGTTCAGGTTCCGTAGCTTTCTCTCATGCGATTTTCCTCTGTTCCATTGTTTTGCTAAGAGACTTGCTACTAATTGCTTTGATTTCTTCTAGTAATCGAGTTGTAAGGGTTATGCAATTCATTTTCTTGCTTGCATGTGAATAGATATGTATGCCGTGTGGGTGTGTGTGTATAATAATGGCATGCAATGAACCTAGAGGCTCAATCTTGGCCTAGGGTGAGCTGGGCTAGTCGGAGAAGAAGCAATAAAGCAATTCCGGTGAGAAAGGACCATGAACGGCCTCCACCGGAGTTGCCACCGTCGGCAGTGACCTCCGGGGAGCCGACGGAGTAAGGACAAGTTAAATTGATGTGTGGGCAGTTAATTATGATACTAGTAACTTGAGTACATGGTTGAGTAGCTTTGCATGTTAAAGTTTTAAGTTTTCCGGTCATGGCTAATATTTTCCGATTTGTTTGCCGATTGGTATAGTCCCCTTTAGCTCCATTTTGTTGGTTAACAATGCTAGCAACTACTATGCTTATGATTTATAGTAAATCGTGAATTGCATGTTGATTTTATTGTTTGGTTTGGTTCCAATTCTCGAGTTCTTGCTATAAGTGTTGTTCGAAAATTGTTATGAACAAAATATTAGATACTAGCTTGAATTGAGGTTAACTAATATGTTAATTCTAGTGGTCGATAGTTATATGCAAGGATTTTGTGCTATGATGAATTGTTCGAACTATACATGCGTAATTATGGTTGGAAATGAGTTAATACATGATTAGTTCGAATTCTATATGTTTATAATTAATTCGTTCGGCCAAGTTGCTAATTGTCATGCTTAGTTAGTAAACAAATTATTTGTGTAGTTTGTATGTGATAATTCGAATGAGCTATGAGGAATTGTAAATATATTGCTTGGAGTAATAACTATGCCGTTAGTTAATTGAGTTATGTTATGAGCTAGGATTAATGGTATAGAGCCTCAATGTGGCATGTGGGTCTTGAGTTCTTAATTGATTAATTTCGAATATTGTGATGTTGTTTAGTTGAAATTAACTATATATTTATAAGCTAGTACAAGGATTGCAAGTTAGTCTGGAAAATTGATAGTTGTCATGATTTATTCGAATACTATTTGTGCACATTTACTTGTCTAGTTAAAGTGGTTTGGGATTGATTATGTATGATTGAATGATTGTTTGGGTCGGTTGTATTCCGACGGATAGCTCCAATTACAGAGGAAGTGCTGCCAAATTTTCTAAAAAACTAAAATGATTTTGTAAAACATTATTGGCACACCACTTCTGTATAGGAATGACTATCAGTCAGGAATATTGTAGATGATCTAATTGTCTATGTGATACTCGTTTGCCAGTGTAGAAGTGATTTTAGTAGAATATGTCTATAGTGGATGATATATGTGTTTAAGGGTTGCATTATCGAAAGGGTAGAATAGTTAGACGTTAAAGAGAACGTCGAGAGTTTATAAGATTCTGAAAATAGTATTATTTTTGTGTAGCTACGAAGGATATTGAGGTGAAGGACAAAGGAAAGGCTAAAGTAGAGAGTTAGTGTCTGGTGTAGGCGATCTACCTGTTCCACAGCTGTAGCATTCCTTGTTTGAGGCAAGTAACTACTGCCTAATCTCTTTCAACTTAAACACTGTTTTATGAACTGCATAGTGAACTGTTTTATAAACTACTTTATGACCCTGCAACTATAATACCTTGTTTCAACTGTTTTAAACTATATCATGTCCTACTTTAATTGCTTTATTTAAACTGCAACCTTATGTCAGATTCAATTTCACTTTAAACTTTTCAATCCCTGAACTGTTATCTACAACTTATAAACTAGTCTTAAAAATCTTAAACCAGTGACATTGAACTGTGACTTAAGCTGTTACCAGTTTCCTTAACTACGTTTCCTTAAACTTTAATTCTGAACTTACCATTTTACTATTGCCTAACTACTGTCATGAATAAATGCCTTGCAACTGTTTTCAAAACACTTTACTATCCTGTGAATTGACCTTGCAACCTAACTTTACAACTTAGCTTGGTTTTGAATTCCCAATTCATGATTCCAGCTTACCTTACTATAACAGAAACTTGTTTTGAGAATTATCCTGGAATAAATTTTACCTCTGTTCAATGATATTAAAAATGGATTTAAATATGGAATCCGACTTTCAAGAAGTCTTTTTCATCAAATGATTTGGTAACTTTAAAAAGAAAGGTTTTGGTTATTATAGGAATTCCGATCAAAATGGTTTCTGCGGATTCCTATAGGTTGGAGGCGTAAGAGGCCGAGTGACGCCGGTCCAGCACTTTTTATGTGTAGACTATAATGAGATAGTCAATGGCTATAATGAGATAGCCCAAGGCCAATGGCAATAAGTGCCTTTATGAGTACTCCTTATGTCCAGAGGGACTTTAGTCCGTTATGGGGACTTTACGTGGCTGATCACCCGTATTGTCTGGCGTTGTGAGAAAACTTCAACCAAAATGATTGTTTTAAACAGAAAAGGTCCTAATGAGAGGACAGTTTTATAAATGATTTGAAAAGTAAAGGTCCTAATGAAAGGACAATTTTATAAATGATTTTAAAAGCAAGGTCCTAATGAGAGGACAGTTTTAAAAATGGTTTGAAAGAATCAGTCCTAATGAAAGGACAGTTTTATACAAATGGACTTTGAAATGATTAGTAATGAATAATGAAATGCCTTGTTATAACCTGTCATACAGCTTCAATTATCAGACATATCTTGGGTTGACCTTGTTTCAATTGTTATACATTATTTCCTGTTATCCAGCTAACCCTGCAGATTACTTTTATACTTACACCTGGTTATTACTTTCCAGCTTCTTGTTTATTTTGTACCAGCTATTGAAATTGTTTAACCCTGTAAGCAGTTTTATAAAAGAAAGTTTTGCGAGTAATGATTACCCTGACTAGTATGTTAATTACAATTTTGGGACAATGAGGTCCAGTAATGATTTAAAGCATGGTTTTGAGCAAAAGATTTTGTTTAAATTATATATAAGCCTGTAGAACTGTTTTTAACCAGTATGGTTACTTGCTGAGCTTTTGTAGCTCATTCTTTTATTTTCTAACATCTACAGCTTTTGAGAATCATGGTCCGTATTAAGCAGACTGCTCGGAAGAACATGTCTTACATGAACTTTGCTAGGCTGGCTGAGAGGGAACAGGTAGGATCGAGGCAGAGTTGGAAGGAAAAGACTTTGTTTAGTCTTGTACTTTTATTAGTAGATCTTGAGATGATTCAGGAGTTGTAATATTATTTTCGTTGATGTAAATTTAAATATAAATGAATGTAGTAGTGTGCTTGTTTCATACCATTACCTTGAAAGGTCCAGGCGAGTAGTCGGGGTCATATTTATGCGTATTTTCTATTACTGTTATTTAGGGTGCATGCATATAGAGTGTCAGTGACGCCCCGATCTAGACCCCGGGTCGGGAGGGCGCCACAAAGATTGAAGCTAAAAGTTGTTTCCAAGTTCGAACGAGTCGAGAATAAAGTCTTAAGTTGTTTGAATTATTTGCATGTTCAAATGAGCCAAGAATGATCCTACAAGACTTTACAAGTTTTTCCAAGTTTAAACGAGTCAAGAATGAAGCTACAAGTTGCTTCAAAGTTCGAATAAGTCAATAATGAAGTCTCAAATGGTTATAGATTGTTTTCATGTTCAAATGAGCCAAGAATGATCCTACAAGAGTTTCCAAGTTGTTTCCATGTTCAAACGAGTCAAGAATGAAGCGACAAGTTGTTTCCAAGTTCGAACGAGCGAAGAATGAAGTCTCAAATTGTTATAGATTGTTTTCATGTTCAAATGAGCCAAGAATGATCCTGCAAGACTTTCCAAGTTACTTCTATGTTCAAATGATCAAGATTGAAGCTAAAAGTTGTTTCCAAGTTCGAACGAGTGAAGAATAAAGTCTTAAGCTGTATGAATTGTTTGCATGTTCAAATGAGCCAAGAATGATCCTACAAGACTTTACAAGTTTTTTCCAAGTGTAAACGAGTCAAGACTGAAGCTACAAGTTGTTTCAAAGTTCGAATAAGTCAAGAATGAAGCTACAAGTTGTTTCAAATTGTTCCAAGTTGTTTCCATGTTCAAACGAGTCAAGAATGAAGCGACAAGTTGTTTCCAAGTTCGAACGAGCGAAGAATGAAGTCTCAAATTGTTATAGATTGTTTTCATGTTCAAATGAGCCAAGAATGATCCTACAAGACTTTCTAAATTGTTTCCATGTTCAAACGAGTCAAGAATGAAGCGACAAGTTGTTTCCAAGTTCGAACGAGCGAAGAATGAAGTCTCAAATTGTTATAGATTGTTTTCATATTCAAATGAGCCAAGAATGATCCTGCAAGACTTTCCAAGTTGTTTCCATGTTCAAATGAGTCAAGATTGAAGCTAAAAGTTGTTTTCAAGTTCGAATGAGTCGAGAATAAAGTCTTAAGTTGTTTGAATTGTTTGCATGTTCAAATGGGCCAAGAATGATCCTAGAAGACTTTACAAGTTTTTCCAAGTTTAAACGAGTCAAGAATGAAGCTACAAGTTGCTTCAAAGTTCGAATAAGTCAATAATGAAGTCTCAAAGGGTTATAGATTGTTTTCATGTTCAAATGAGCCAAGAATGATCCTACAAGAGTTTCCAAGTTGTTTCCATGTTCAAACGAGTCAAGAATGTTGTCTCAAATTATTATAGATTGTTTTCATATTCAAATGAGCCAAGAATGATCCTGCAAGACTTTCCATGTTGTTTCCTTGTTCAAAAGACTCAAGATTGAAGCTAAAAGTTGTTTCCAAGTTCGAACGAGTGAAGAATAAAGTCTTAAGTTGTATGACTTGTTTGCATGTTCAAATGAGCCAAGAATGATCCTACAAGACTTTACAAGTTCTTCCAAGTTTAAACGAGTCAAGAATGAAGCTACAAGTTGCTTCAAAGTTCGAATAAGTCAATAATGAAGTCTCAAATTGTTATAGATTGTTTTCATGTTCAAATGAGCCAAGAATGATCCTACAAGACTTTCTAAATTGTTTCCATGTTCAAACGAGTCAAGAATGAAGCGACAAGTTGTTTCCAAGTTCGAACGAGCGAAGAATGAAGTCTCAAATTGTTATAGATTGTTTTCATGTTCAAATTAGCCAAGAATGATCCTGCAAGACTTTCCAAGTTATTTCCATGTTCAAATGAGTCAAGATTGAAGCTAAAAGTTGTTTCCAAGTTCGAACGAGTGAAGAATAAAGTCTTAAGCTGTATGAATTGTTTGCATGTTCAAATGAGCCAAGAATGATCCTACAAGACTTTACAAGTTTTTTCCAAGTGTAAACGAGTCAAGACTGAAGCTACAAGTTGTTTCAAAGTTCGAATAAGTCAAGAATGAAGCTACAAGTTGTTTCAAATTGTTCCAAGTTGGTTCCATGTTCAAACGAGTCAAGATTGAAGCGACAAGTTGTTTCCAAGTTCGAACGAGCGAAGAATGAAGTCTCAAATTGTTATAGATTGTTTTCATATTCAAATGAGCCAAGAATGATCCTGCAAGACTTTCCAAGTTGTTTCCATGTTCAAATGACTCAAGATTGAAGCTAAAAGTTGTTTCCAAGTTCGAACGAGTCGAGAATAAAGTCTTAAGTTGTTTGAATTGTTTGCATGTTCAAATGAGCCAAGAATGATCCTACAAGACTTTACAAGTTTTTCCAAGTTTAAACGAGTCAAGAATGAAGCTACAAGTTGCTTCAAAGTTCGAATAAGTCAATAATGAAGTCTCAAATGGTTATAGATTGTTTTCATGTTCAAATGAGCCAAGAATGATCCTACAAGACTTTCCAAGTTGTTTCCATGTTCAAACGAGTCAAGAATGAAGCGACAAGTTGTTTCCAAGTTCGAACGAGCGAAGAATGAAGTCTCAAATTGTTATAGATTGTTTTCATGTTCAAATGAGCCAAGAATGATCCTGCAAGACTTTCCAAGTTATTTCCATGTTCAAATGAGTCAAGATTGAAGCTAAAAGTTGTTTCCAAGTTCGAACGAGTGAAGAATAAAGTCTTAAGCTGTATGAATTGTTTGCATGTTCAAATGAGCCAAGAATGATCCTACAAGACTTTACAAGTTTTTTCCGAGGTAAACGAGTCAAGACTGAAGCTACAAGTTGTTTCAAAGTTCGAATATGTCAAGAATGAAGCTACAAGTTGTTTCAAATTGTTCCAAGTTGTCTCCATGTTCAAATGAGTCAAGAATGAAGCGACAAGTTGTTTCCAAGTTCGAACGAGCGAAGAATGAAGTCTCAAATTGTTATAGATTGTTTTCATATTCAAATGAGCCAAGAATGATCCTGCAAGACTTTCCAAGTTGTTTCCATGTTCAAATGAGTCAAGATTGAAGCTAAAAGTTGTTTTCAAGTTCGAACGAGTCGAGAATAAAGTCTTAAGTTGTTTGAATTGTTTGCATGTTCAAATGGGCCAAGAATGATCCTAGAAGACTTTACAAGTTTTTCCAAGTTTAAACGAGTCAAGAATGAAGCTACAAGTTGCTTCAAAGTTCGAATAAGTCAATAATGAAGTCTCAAATGGTTATAGATTGTTTTCATGTTCAAATGAGCCAAGAATGATCCTACAAGAGTTTCCAAGTTGTTTCCATGTTCAAACGAGTCAAGAATGTTGTCTCAAATTATTATAGATTGTTTTCATATTCAAATGAGCCAAGAATGATCCTGCAAGACTTTCCATGTTGTTTCCTTGTTCAAAAGACTCAAGATTGAAGCTAAAAGTTGTTTCCAAGTTCGAACGAGTGAAGAATAAAGTCTTAAGTTGTATGACTTGTTTGCATGTTCAAATGAGCCAAGAATGATCCTACAAGACTTTACAAGTTCTTCCAAGTTTAAACGAGTCAAGAATGAAGCTACAAGTTGCTTCAAAGTTCGAATAAGTCAATAATGAAGTCTCAAATTGTTATAGATTGTTTTCATGTTCAAATGAGCCAAGAATGATCCTACAAGACTTTCTAAATTGTTTCCATGTTCAAACGAGTCAAGAATGAAGCGAAAAGTTGTTTCCAAGTTCGAACGAGCGAAGAATGAAGTCTCAAATTGTTATAGATTGTTTTCATGTTCAAATGACCCAAGAATGATCCTGCAAGACTTTCCAAGTTATTTCCATGTTCAAATGAGTCAAGATTGAAGCTAAAAGTCGTTTCCAAGTTCGAACGAGTGAAGAATAAAGTCTTAAGCTGTATGAATTGTTTGCATGTTCAAATGAGCCAAGAATGATCCTACAAGACTTTAGAAGTTTTTTCCAAGTGTAAACGAGTCAAGACTGAAGCTACAAGTTGCTTCAAAGTTCGAATAAGTCAAGAATGAAGCTACAAGTTGTTTCAAATTGTTCCAAGTTGTTTCCATGTTCAAACGAGTCAAGATTGAAGCGACAAGTTGTTTCCAAGTTCGAACGAGCGAAGAATGAAGTCTCAAATTGTTATAGATTATTTTCATATTCAAATGAGCCAAGAATGATCCTGCAAGACTTTCCAAGTTGTTTCCATGTTCAAATGAGTCAAGATTGAAGCTAAAAGTTGTTTCCAAGTTCGAACGAGTCAAGAATAAAGTCTTAAGTTGTATGAATTGTTTGCATGTTCAAATGAGTCAAGAATGATCTTACAAGAATTTACAAGTTGTTTCCAAGTTCAAACGAGTCAAGAATGAAGCTACAAGTTCTTTCCACGTTCGAACGAGCGAAGAATGAAGTCTCAAATTGTTATAGATTGTTTTCATGTTCAAATGAGCCAAGAATGATCCTGCAAGACTTTCCAAGTTATTTCCATGTTCAAATGAGTCAAGATTGAAGCTAAAAGTTGTTTCCAAGTTCGAACGAGTGAAGAATAAAGTCTTAAGCTGTATGAATTGTTTGCATGTTCAAATGAGCCAAGAATGATCCTACAAGACTTTACATGTTTTTTCCAAGTGTAAACGAGTCAAGAGTGAAGCTACAAGTTGTTTCAAAGTTTGAATAAGTCAAGAATGAAGCTACAAGTTGTTTCAAATTGTTCCAAATTGTTTCCATGTTCAAACGAGTCAAGAATGAAGCGACAAGTTGTTTCCAAGTTCGAACGAGCGAAGAACGAAGTCTCAAATTGTTATAGATTGTTTTCATATTCAAATGAGCCAAGAATGATCCTGCAAGACTTTCCAAGTTGTTTCCATGTTCAAATGAGTCAAGATTGAAGCTAAAAGTTGTTTCCAAGTTCGAACGAGTCGAGAATAAAGTCTTAAGTTGTTTGAATTATTTGCATGTTCAAATGAGCCAAGAATGATCCTACAAGACTTTACAAGTTTTTCCAAGTTTAAACGAGTCAAGAATGAAGCTACAAGTTGCTTCAAAGTTCGAATAAGTCAATAATGAAGTCTCAAATGGTTATAGATTGTTTTCATGTTCAAATGAGCCAAGAATGATCCTACAAGAGTTTCCAAGTTGTTTCCATGTTCAAACGAGTCAAGAATGAAGCGACAAGTTGTTTCCAAGTTCGAACGAGCGAAGAATGAAGTCTCAAATTGTTATAGATTGTTTTCATGTTCAAATGAGCCAAGAATGATCCTGCAAGACTTTCCAAGTTATTTCCATGTTCAAATGATCAAGATTGAAGCTAAAAGTTGTTTCCAAGTTCGAACGAGTGAAGAATAAGGTCTTAAGCTGTATGAATTGTTTGCATGTTCAAATGAGCCAAGAATGATCCTACAAGACTTTACAAGTTTTTTCCAAGTGTAAACGAGTCAAGACTGAAGCTACAAGTTGTTTCAAAGTTCGAATAAGTCAAGAATGAAGCTACAAGTTGTTTCAAATTGTTCCAAGTTGTTTCCATGTTCAAACGAGTCAAGAATGAAGCGACAAGTTGTTTCCAAGTTCGAACGAGCGAAGAATGAAGTCTCAAATTGTTATAGATGTTTTCATATTCAAATGAGCCAAGAATGATCCTGCAAGACTTTCCAAGTTGTTTCCATGTTCAAATGATCAAGATTGAAGCTAAAAGTTGTTTCCAAGTTCGAACGAGTGAAGAATAAAGTCTTAAGCTGTATGAATTGTTTGCATGTTCAAATGAGCCAAGAATGATCCTACAAGACTTTACAAGTTTTTTCCAAGTGTAAACGAGTCAAGACTGAAGCTACAAGTTGTTTCAAAGTTCGAATAAGTCAAGAATGAAGCTACAAGTTGTTTCAAATTGTTCCAAGTTGGTTCCATGTTCAAACGAGTCAAGATTGAAGCGACAAGTTGTTTCCAAGTTCGAACGAGCGAAGAATGAAGTCTCAAATTGTTATAGATTGTTTTCATATTCAAATGAGCCAAGAATGATCCTGCAAGACTTTCCAAGTTGTTTCCTTGTTCAAATGACTCAAGATTGAAGCTAAAAGTTGTTTCCAAGTTCGAACGAGTGAAGAATAAAGTCTTAAGTTGTATGACTTGTTTGCATGTTCAAATGAGCCAAGAATGATCCTACAAGACTTTACAAGTTCTTCCAAGTTTAAACGAGTCAAGAATGAAGCTACAAGTTGCTTCAAAGTTCGAATAAGTCAATAATGAAGTCTCAAATTGTTATAGATTGTTTTCATGTTCAAATGAGCCAAGAATGATCCTACTAGACTTTCTAAATTGTTTCCATGTTCAAACGAGTCAAGAATGAAGCGACAAGTTGTTTCCAAGTTCGAACGAGCGAAGAATGAAGTCTCAAATTGTTATAGATTGTTTTCATGTTCAAATGAGCCAAGAATGATCCTGCAAGACTTTCCAAGTTATTTCCATGTTCAAATGAGTCAAGATTGAAGCTAAAAGTCGTTTCCAAGTTCGAACGAGTGAAGAATAAAGTCTTAAGCTGTATGAATTGTTTGCATGTTCAAATGAGCCAAGAATGATCCTACAAGACTTTAGAAGTTTTTTCCAAGTGTAAACGAGTCAAGACTGAAGCTACAAGTTGCTTCAAAGTTCGAATAAGTCAAGAATGAAGCTACAAGTTGTTTCAAATTGTTCCAAGTTGTTTCCATGTTCAAACGAGTCAAGATTGAAGCGACAAGTTGTTTCCAAGTTCGAACGAGCGAAGAATGAAGTCTCAAATTGTTATAGATTATTTTCATATTCAAATGAGCCAAGAATGATCCTGCAAGACTTTCCAAGTTGTTTCCATGTTCAAATGAGTCAAGATTGAAGCTAAAAGTTGTTTCCAAGTTCGAACGAGTCAAGAATAAAGTCTTAAGTTGTATGAATTGTTTGCATGTTCAAATGAGTCAAGAATGATCTTACAAGAATTTACAAGTTGTTTCCAAGTTCAAACGAGTCAAGAATGAAGCTACAAGTTCTTTCCACGTTCGAACGAGCGAAGAATGAAGTCTCAAATTGTTATAGATTGTTTTCATGTTCAAATGAGCCAAGAATGATCCTGCAAGACTTTCCAAGTTATTTCCATGTTCAAATGAGTCAAGATTGAAGCTAAAAGTTGTTTCCAAGTTCGAACGAGTGAAGAATAAAGTCTTAAGCTGTATGAATTGTTTGCATGTTCAAATGAGCCAAGAATGATCCTACAAGACTTTACAAGTTTTTTCCAAGTGTAAACGAGTCAAGAGTGAAGCTACAAGTTGTTTCAAAGTTTGAATAAGTCAAGAATGAAGCTACAAGTTGTTTCAAATTATTCCAAATTGTTTCCATGTTCAAACGAGTCAAGAATGAAGCGACAAGTTGTTTCCAAGTTCGAACGAGCGAAGAACGAAGTCTCAAATTGTTATAGATTGTTTTCATATTCAAATGAGCCAAGAATGATCCTGCAAGACTTTCCAAGTTGTTTCCATGTTCAAATGAGTCAAGATTGAAGCTAAAAGTTGTTTCCAAGTTCGAACGAGTCGAGAATAAAGTCTTAAGTTGTTTGAATTATTTGCATGTTCAAATGAGCCAAGAATGATCCTACAAGACTTTACAAGTTTTTCCAAGTTTAAACGAGTCAAGAATGAAGCTACAAGTTGCTTCAAAGTTCGAATAAGTCAATAATGAAGTCTCAAATGGTTATAGATTGTTTTCATGTTCAAATGAGCCAAGAATGATCCTACAAGAGTTTCCAAGTTGTTTCCATGTTCAAACGAGTCAAGAATGAAGCGACAAGTTGTTTCCAAGTTCGAACGAGCGAAGAATGAAGTCTCAAATTGTTATAGATTGTTTTCATGTTCAAATGAGCCAAGAATGATCCTGCAAGACTTTCCAAGTTATTTCCATGTTCAAATGATCAAGATTGAAGCTAAAAGTTGTTTCCAAGTTCGAACGAGTGAAGAATAAAGTCTTAAGCTGTATGAATTGTTTGCATGTTCAAATGAGCCAAGAATGATCCTACAAGACTTTACAAGTTTTTTCCAAGTGTAAACGAGTCAAGACTGAAGCTACAAGTTGTTTCAAAGTTCGAATAAGTCAAGAATGAAGCTACAAGTTGTTTCAAATTGTTCCAAGTTGTTTCCATGTTCAAACGAGTCAAGAATGAAGCGACAAGTTGTTTCCAAGTTCGAACGAGCGAAGAATGAAGTCTCAAATTGTTATAGATGTTTTCATATTCAAATGAGCCAAGAATGATCCTGCAAGACTTTCCAAGTTGTTTCCATGTTCAAATGAGTCAAGATTGAAGCTAAAAGTTAGTTCCAAGTTCGAACGAGTCGAGAATAAAGTCTTAAGTTGTTTGAATTGTTTGCATGTTCAAATGAGCCAAGAATGATCCTACAAGACTTTACAAGTTTTTCCAAGTTTAAACGAGTCAAGAATGAAGCTACAAGTTGCTTCAAAGTTCGAATAAGTCAATAATGAAGTCTCAAATGGTTATAGATTGTTTTCATGTTCAAATGAGCCAAGAATGATCCTACAAGAGTTTCCAAGTTGTTTCCATGTTCAAACGAGTCAAGAATGAAGCGACAAGTTGTTTCCAAGTTCGAACGAGCGAAGAATGAAGTCTCAAATTGTTATAGATTGTTTTCATGTTCAAATGAGCCAAGAATGATCCTGCAAGACTTTCCAAGTTATTTCCATGTTCAAATGAGTCAAGATTGAAGCTAAAAGTTGTTTCCAAGTTCGAACGAGTGAAGAATAAAGTCTTAAGCTGTATGAATTGTTTGCATGTTCAAATGAGCCAAGAATGATCCTACAAGACTTTACAAGTTTTTTCCAAGTGTAAACGAGTCAAGACTGAAGCTACAAGTTGTTTCAAAGTTCGAATAAGTCAAGAATGAAGCTACAAGTTGTTTCAAATTGTTCCAAGTTGGTTCCATGTTCAAACGAGTCAAGATTGAAGCGACAAGTTGTTTCCAAGTTCGAACGAGCGAAGAATGAAGTCTCAAATTGTTATAGATTGTTTTCATATTCAAATGAGCCAAGAATGATCCTGCAAGACTTTCCAAGTTGTTTCCTTGTTCAAATGACTCAAGATTGAAGCTAAAAGTTGTTTCCAAGTTCGAACGAGTGAAGAATAAAGTCTTAAGTTGTATGACTTGTTTGCATGTTCAAATGAGCCAAGAATGATCCTACAAGACTTTACAAGTTCTTCCAAGTTTAAACGAGTCAAGAATGAAGCTACAAGTTGCTTCAAAGTTCGAATAAGTCAATAATGAAGTCTCAAATTGTTATAGATTGTTTTCATGTTCAAATGAGCCAAGAATAATCCTACAAGACTTTCTAAATTGTTTCCATGTTCAAACGAGTCAAGAATGAAGCGACAAGTTGTTTCCAAGTTCGAACGAGCGAAGAATGAAGTCTCAAATTGTTATAGATTATTTTCATGTTCAAATGAGCCAAGAATGATCCTGCAAGACTTTCCAAGTTATTTCCATGTTCAAATGAGTCAAGATTGAAGCTAAAAGTCGTTTCCAAGTTCGAACGAGTGAAGAATAAAGTCTTAAGCTGTATGAATTGTTTGCATGTTCAAATGAGCCAAGAATGATCCTACAAGACTTTAGAAGTTTTTTCCAAGTGTAAACGAGTCAAGACTGAAGCTACAAGTTGCTTCAAAGTTCGAATAAGTCAAGAATGAAGCTACAAGTTGTTTCAAATTGTTCCAAGTATTTTCCATGTTCAAACGAGTCAAGATTGAAGCGACAAGTTGTTTCCAAGTTCGAACGAGCGAAGAATGAAGTCTCAAATTGTTATAGATTATTTTCATATTCAAATGAGCCAAGAATGATCCTGCAAGACTTTCCAAGTTGTTTCCATGTTCAAATGAGTCAAGATTGAAGCTAAAAGTTGTTTCCAAGTTCGAACGAGTCAAGAATAAAGTCTTAAGTTGTATGAATTGTTTGCATGTTCAAATGAGTCAAGAATGATCTTACAAGAATTTACAAGTTGTTTCCAAGTTCAAACGAGTCAAGAATGAAGCTACAAGTTCTTTCCACGTTCGAACGAGCGAAGAATGAAGTCTCAAATTGTTATAGATTGTTTTCATGTTCAAATGAGCCAAGAATGATCCTGCAAGACTTTCCAAGTTATTTCCATGTTCAAATGAGTCAAGATTGAAGCTAAAAGTTGTTTCCAAGTTCGAACGAGTGAAGAATAAAGTCTTAAGCTGTATGAATTGTTTGCATGTTCAAATGAGCCAAGAATGATCCTACAAGACTTTACAAGTTTTTTCCAAGTGTAAACGAGTCAAGAGTGAAGCTACAAGTTGTTTCAAAGTTTGAATAAGTCAAGAATGAAGCTACAAGTTGTTTCAAATTGTTCCAAATTGTTTCCATGTTCAAACGAGTCAAGAATGAAGCGACAAGTTGTTTCCAAGTTCGAACGAGCGAAGAACGAAGTCTCAAATTGTTATAGATTGTTTTCATATTCAAATGAGCCAAGAATGATCCTGCAAGACTTTCCAAGTTGTTTCCATGTTCAAATGAGTCAAGATTGAAGCTAAAAGTTGTTTCCAAGTTCGAACGAGTCGAGAATAAAGTCTTAAGTTGTTTGAATTATTTGCATGTTCAAATGAGCCAAGAATGATCCTACAAGACTTTACAAGTTTTTCCAAGTTTAAACGAGTCAAAAATGAAGCTACAAGTTGCTTCAAAGTTCGAATAAGTCAATAATGA
Organism: Oenanthe sinensis; assembly: GCA_028671895.1. Taxonomy (NCBI): domain Eukaryota; kingdom Viridiplantae; phylum Streptophyta; class Magnoliopsida; order Apiales; family Apiaceae; genus Oenanthe; species Oenanthe sinensis. The sequence goes on from CM053806.1 coordinate 30,588,080, forward strand.
AGTCTCAAATGGTTATAGATTGTTTTCATGTTCAAATGAGCCAAGAATGATCCTACAAGAGTTTCCAAGTTGTTTCCATGTTCAAACGAGTCAAGAATGAAGCGACAAGTTGTTTCCAAGTTCGAACGAGCGAAGAATGAAGTCTCAAATTGTTATAGATTGTTTTCATGTTCAAATGAGCCAAGAATGATCCTGCAAGACTTTCCAAGTTATTTCCATGTTCAAATGATCAAGATTGAAGCTAAAAGTTGTTTCCAAGTTCGAACGAGTGAAGAATAAAGTCTTAAGCTGTATGAATTGTTTGCATGTTCAAATGAGCCAAGAATGATCCTACAAGACTTTACAAGTTTTTTCCAAGTGTAAACCAGTCAAGACTGAAGCTACAAGTTGTTTCAAAGTTCGAATAAGTCAAGAATGAAGCTACAAGTTGTTTCAAATTGTTCCAAGTTGTTTCCATGTTCAAACGAGTCAAGAATGAAGCGACAAGTTGTTTCCAAGTTCGAACGAGCGAAGAATGAAGTCTCAAATTGTTATAGATGTTTTCATATTCAAATGAGCCAAGAATGATCCTGCAAGACTTTCCAAGTTGTTTCCATGTTCAAATGAGTCAAGATTGAAGCTAAAAGTTAGTTCCAAGTTCGAACGAGTCGAGAATAAAGTCTTAAGTTGTTTGAATTGTTTGCATGTTCAAATGAGCCAAGAATGATCCTACAAGACTTTACAAGTTTTTCCAAGTTTAAACGAGTCAAGAATGAAGCTACAAGTTGCTTCAAAGTTCGAATAAGTCAATAATGAAGTCTCAAATGGTTATAGATTGTTTTCATGTTCAAATGAGCCAAGAATGATCCTACAAGAGTTTCCAAGTTGTTTCCATGTTCAAACGAGTCAAGAATGAAGCGACAAGTTGTTTCCAAGTTCGAACGAGCGAAGAATGAAGTCTCAAATTGTTATAGATTGTTTTCATGTTCAAATGAGCCAAGAATGATCCTGCAAGACTTTCCAAGTTATTTCCATGTTCAAATGAGTCAAGATTGAAGCTAAAAGTTGTTTCCAAGTTCGAACGAGTGAAGAATAAAGTCTTAAGCTGTATGAATTGTTTGCATGTTCAAATGAGCCAAGAATGATCCTACAAGACTTTACAAGTTTTTTCCAAGTGTAAACGAGTCAAGACTGAAGCTACAAGTTGTTTCAAAGTTCGAATAAGTCAAGAATGAAGCTACAAGTTGTTTCAAATTGTTCCAAGTTGGTTCCATGTTCAAACGAGTCAAGATTGAAGCGACAAGTTGTTTCCAAGTTCGAACGAGCGAAGAATGAAGTCTCAAATTGTTATAGATTGTTTTCATATTCAAATGAGCCAAGAATGATCCTGCAAGACTTTCCAAGTTGTTTCCTTGTTCAAATGACTCAAGATTGAAGCTAAAAGTTGTTTCCAAGTTCGAACGAGTGAAGAATAAAGTCTTAAGTTGTATGACTTGTTTGCATGTTCAAATGAGCCAAGAATGATCCTACAAGACTTTACAAGTTCTTCCAAGTTTAAACGAGTCAAGAATGAAGCTACAAGTTGCTTCAAAGTTCGAATAAGTCAATAATGAAGTCTCAAATTGTTATAGATTGTTTTCATGTTCAAATGAGCCAAGAATAATCCTACAAGACTTTCTAAATTGTTTCCATGTTCAAACGAGTCAAGAATGAAGCGACAAGTTGTTTCCAAGTTCGAACGAGCGAAGAATGAAGTCTCAAATTGTTATAGATTATTTTCATGTTCAAATGAGCCAAGAATGATCCTGCAAGACTTTCCAAGTTATTTCCATGTTCAAATGAGTCAAGATTGAAGCTAAAAGTCGTTTCCAAGTTCGAACGAGTGAAGAATAAAGTCTTAAGCTGTATGAATTGTTTGCATGTTCAAATGAGCCAAGAATGATCCTACAAGACTTTAGAAGTTTTTTCCAAGTGTAAACGAGTCAAGACTGAAGCTACAAGTTGCTTCAAAGTTCGAATAAGTCAAGAATGAAGCTACAAGTTGTTTCAAATTGTTCCAAGTATTTTCCATGTTCAAACGAGTCAAGATTGAAGCGACAAGTTGTTTCCAAGTTCGAACGAGCGAAGAATGAAGTCTCAAATTGTTATAGATTATTTTCATATTCAAATGAGCCAAGAATGATCCTGCAAGACTTTCCAAGTTGTTTCCATGTTCAAATGAGTCAAGATTGAAGCTAAAAGTTGTTTCCAAGTTCGAACGAGTCAAGAATAAAGTCTTAAGTTGTATGAATTGTTTGCATGTTCAAATGAGTCAAGAATGATCTTACAAGAATTTACAAGTTGTTTCCAAGTTCAAACGAGTCAAGAATGAAGCTACAAGTTCTTTCCACGTTCGAACGAGCGAAGAATGAAGTCTCAAATTGTTATAGATTGTTTTCATGTTCAAATGAGCCAAGAATGATCCTGCAAGACTTTCCAAGTTATTTCCATGTTCAAATGAGTCAAGATTGAAGCTAAAAGTTGTTTCCAAGTTCGAACGAGTGAAGAATAAAGTCTTAAGCTGTATGAATTGTTTGCATGTTCAAATGAGCCAAGAATGATCCTACAAGACTTTACAAGTTTTTTCCAAGTGTAAACGAGTCAAGAGTGAAGCTACAAGTTGTTTCAAAGTTTGAATAAGTCAAGAATGAAGCTACAAGTTGTTTCAAATTGTTCCAAATTGTTTCCATGTTCAAACGAGTCAAGAATGAAGCGACAAGTTGTTTCCAAGTTCGAACGAGCGAAGAACGAAGTCTCAAATTGTTATAGATTGTTTTCATATTCAAATGAGCCAAGAATGATCCTGCAAGACTTTCCAAGTTGTTTCCATGTTCAAATGAGTCAAGATTGAAGCTAAAAGTTGTTTCCAAGTTCGAACGAGTCGAGAATAAAGTCTTAAGTTGTTTGAATTATTTGCATGTTCAAATGAGCCAAGAATGATCCTACAAGACTTTACAAGTTTTTCCAAGTTTAAACGAGTCAAAAATGAAGCTACAAGTTGCTTCAAAGTTCGAATAAGTCAATAATGAAGTCTCAAATGGTTATAGATTGTTTTCATGTTCAAATGAGCCAAGAATGATCCTACAAGAGTTTCCAAGTTGTTTCCATGTTCAAACGAGTCAAGAATGAAGCGACAAGTTGTTTCCAAGTTCGAACGAGCGAAGAATGAAGTCTCAAATTGTTATAGATTGTTTTCATGTTCAAATGAGCCAAGAATGATCCTGCAAGACTTTCCAAGTTATTTCCATGTTCAAATGATCAAGATTGAAGCTAAAAGTTGTTTCCAAGTTCGAACGAGTGAAGAATAAAGTCTTAAGCTGTATGAATTGTTTGCATGTTCAAATGAGCCAAGAATGATCCTACAAGACTTTACAAGTTTTTTCCAAGTGTAAACCAGTCAAGACTGAAGCTACAAGTTGTTTCAAAGTTCGAATAAGTCAAGAATGAAGCTACAAGTTGTTTCAAATTGTTCCAAGTTGTTTCCATGTTCAAACGAGTCAAGAATGAAGCGACAAGTTGTTTCCAAGTTCGAACGAGCGAAGAATGAAGTCTCAAATTGTTATAGATGTTTTCATATTCAAATGAGCCAAGAATGATCCTGCAAGACTTTCCAAGTTGTTTCCATGTTCAAATGAGTCAAGATTGAAGCTAAAAGTTAGTTCCAAGTTCGAACGAGTCGAGAATAAAGTCTTAAGTTGTTTGAATTGTTTGCATGTTCAAATGATCCAAGAATGATCCTACAAGACTTTACAAGTTTTTCCAAGTTTAAACGAGTCAAGAATGAAGCTACAAGTTGCTTCAAAGTTCGAATAAGTCAATAATGAAGTCTCAAATGGTTATAGATTGTTTTCATGTTCAAATGAGCCAAGAATGATCCTGCAAGACTTTCCAAGTTATTTCCATGTTCAAATGAGTCAAGATTGAAGCTAAAAGTCGTTTCCAAGTTCGAACGAGTGAAGAATAAAGTCTTAAGCTGTATGAATTGTTTGCATGTTCAAATGAGCCAAGAATGATCCTACAAGACTTTAGAAGTTTTTTCCAAGTGTAAACGAGTCAAGACTGAAGCTACAAGTTGCTTCAAAGTTCGAATAAGTCAAGAATGAAGCTACAAGTTGTTTCAAATTGTTCCAAGTATTTTCCATGTTCAAACGAGTCAAGATTGAAGCGACAAGTTGTTTCCAAGTTCGAACGAGCGAAGAATGAAGTCTCAAATTGTTATAGATTATTTTCATATTCAAATGAGCCAAGAATGATCCTGCAAGACTTTCCAAGTTGTTTCCATGTTCAAATGAGTCAAGATTGAAGCTAAAAGTTGTTTCCAAGTTCGAACGAGTCAAGAATAAAGTCTTAAGTTGTATGAATTGTTTGCATGTTCAAATGAGTCAAGAATGATCTTACAAGAATTTACAAGTTGTTTCCAAGTTCAAACGAGTCAAGAATGAAGCTACAAGTTCTTTCCACGTTCGAACGAGCGAAGAATGAAGTCTCAAATTGTTATAGATTGTTTTCATGTTCAAATGAGCCAAGAATGATCCTGCAAGACTTTCCAAGTTATTTCCATGTTCAAATGAGTCAAGATTGAAGCTAAAAGTTGTTTCCAAGTTCGAACGAGTGAAGAATAAAGTCTTAAGCTGTATGAATTGTTTGCATGTTCAAATGAGCCAAGAATGATCCTACAAGACTTTACAAGTTTTTTCCAAGTGTAAACGAGTCAAGAGTGAAGCTACAAGTTGTTTCAAAGTTTGAATAAGTCAAGAATGAAGCTACAAGTTGTTTCAAATTGTTCCAAATTGTTTCCATGTTCAAACGAATCAAGAATGAAGCGACAAGTTGTTTCCAAGTTCGAACGAGCGAAGAACGAAGTCTCAAATTGTTATAGATTGTTTTCATATTCAAATGAGCCAAGAATGATCCTGCAAGACTTTCCAAGTTGTTTCCATGTTCAAATGAGTCAAGATTGAAGCTAAAAGTTGTTTCCAAGTTCGAACGAGTCGAGAATAAAGTCTTAAGTTGTTTGAATTATTTGCATGTTCAAATGAGCCAAGAATGATCCTACAAGACTTTACAAGTTTTTCCAAGTTTAAACGAGTCAAGAATGAAGCTACAAGTTGCTTCAAAGTTCGAATAAGTCAATAATGAAGTCTCAAATGGTTATAGATTGTTTTCATGTTCAAATGAGCCAAGAATGATCCTACAAGAGTTTCCAAGTTGTTTCCATGTTCAAACGAGTCAAGAATGAAGCGACAAGTTGTTTTTTTTTTTTTTTTTTTTTTTGCTGAATAAATGTTTATCATATCACCGAAAAAACAATACATGTCTAGGGGCATACCCCGCGAGCAAACAAACTAACAAGCCTGCCAAACAAAGCTAACCAGCAAAACAAACTACATTACATGATTAAGTCAATAATAGTTGGGTCCCGCCTGAGATGTTTTTTGAAGAGACTACAACTAAAAAGCTTAGTCCTGACTCTACACATAATGTCACGCAGCAGCTTCCAAGGAGGAGAAGAGCTTCTAGCATGCAGTCTATTATTTCTCTCAGCCCATAAAGCATGAAACGTGGCTGCAATGAAGAGAAAAGCTATCTGCTCACGAGTTGAATCTGTTGGCTCTACAAAGAAATTTCCAGTACTGAAATCTTGCCAATTTAAAGAAAGAGCAATAGGAGAATGTTGGAGAATTATTCTCGTGTATGGACAGTCAACAAAGATATGATCATGGGTTTCAATCCCCGTAGCACATAATAGGCAGTGAGCATTAGTATTAATACCAAATCGAAGCATTCTATCTCGAGTAAACAACCGTTGCTTAAAAACAAGCCAAGCTAGTAAAGAAAATTTTGCAACATTAAATTTGTGCCATATAAGCGGAATCCATGGTGGAGGATTTAAGTTTCTGCTACGGATAGACCTCCAAACATCAGCCATGGTTATTTTTTGAAATTGACCATCCCATAAGATATTATCAGAAGAGTGAATCCGAGCCAAATGACAAAGATGCCTCACCTCAATTGCCGTAACATGATTCGTCGGGCAAAGATGCCAGGATTGGCCGTGCAAAACTGAAGAAATTTTAGCCAGAGAAGTTGATTCCATAATAGATATAATGCCAGGATCAAATTGGTGAATTAAAGCAGCTGCATTTGCCCAAGGGTCGTGCCAAAGATAGAAATTAGAATCAGCCCCCAGATTGTATCGAATGTATCGCATAGCTACAGGTCTGGAGTTGAAAATTTTTCTTATGCACCAAGGACTTTTAGATGGGATCAGCATAGTCCAGAAAGGTTTGTTGCGCAGAAAAGTTGACCACACCCAAGTAACCCACAGAGAATTTGCTTTCGTAATTATTCTCCACAGTTGGAAGATGATTGCACTTTTGTTCCACTCAATTAGATCTTTAAACCCCAATCCTCCTTCTAGCTTCGGAAAGCAACAATCTCGCCAAGCAACTTTGAACTGACATGGGCCATTTACAGAGCCCCCCTAGAGAAAATGAACTAAAATACTTTGAATTTTTTTCAGCGCTTTCACTGGTAAGAAAAGATGGGTGGTCCAGTAACCTTGAATTCCATAAAGCACAGTTGAAATTAGCTGCATCCTACCTGCCATACTTAGAAATTTGCATGTCCAAGATTCAACCCGATTGCATACTTTACGAATAAGAGCATCACAGTCAGCCATGTTAAGTTTTCCGGAAATAAGAGGCAGTCCCAAATAAGAGATAGGGAGTCTCCCTCTAGAAAACCCAGAAGTAACCATAGCAAATTGTTGAACATCAGTTGGAACATTGCAGAAGAAGCACATACTTTTGCTAGGATTTGGATGGAGGCCAGAAATACTACTGAATTTACCAAAAGCATCAAGGAGAAGCTGTATAGATTTTCTGTCCCCATTACAAAAAAAGAAAACGTCATCAGCGAAGATAAGATGAGATATTTCTGAGTGCTTCGTGCGCCAATGAAAAGTGAAATCAGTGGATGCAGTAGCTTGTTTGATGCAAGCTGAGAGAACTTCCATACTAAGCACAAAGAGGTAGGGAGATAGGGGATCTCCCTGCCGAAGTCCAGAATTTCCTTTAAAGTACCCCTCAAGTGCACCATTTATCTTGATAGAGAGCATACTAGTAGTTATGCATCCTTGAACCCATTTAACAAATTTCTCCGGGAACCCCATACGCCTTATAGTAGAGAATAGGAAACTCCAATTTAAATTATCAAAAGCCTTGTGAATATCAATTTTGAAAGCAACTCTCGGAGTACCTGCATTTAGATGGTAATCTCTACATATAGATTGAGCAAGCATTACATTATCTCCAATCGAACGCCCTTGAATAAAAGCAGTTTGAGATTGAGAAATAATTTGACCCATAATTCTCTTCATTCTCATGGCAAGCATTTTAGCAATACACTTGTACAATACATTACAACATGAAATGGGTCTAAACTGCGACAAATGAGTAGAGTTTGCTAGCTTAGGAACAAGAGTTATAGCAGCAGAGTTCACAATTTTTGGCAAGTGCAGCGTATCAAAGAAAAAAAGAATGCCATCTGTTACCTCCTTACCAATAATGCTCCAGGATTTAATGAAGAACTCAGGAGTAAACCCGTCAGGCCCAGGGCTCTTGTGCTTAGCCATGGATTTCAAGGTTCTGAAAATATCAGTTTGGGTGAAATTTGCAGCAAGGATTGCACTTTGATGCGACGAAATTCTGGGAAGAGTAAGATCAGCCGGGAATTCTTCAACCATAGTGGACGAACCCAAAAGAGATTGAAAATACCTTATAGCTACATCAGAGATATCTCTATGAGTCGTGTGACAAGTACCAAATTCATCTTCTAAAAGTAACAATTTGTTAGAATTCCATCTGCCCCGACAAGAGTTGAAGAAGAATCTATTATTCCCATCACCATATTTCAGCCATTTTACCCTCGATTTTTGCTTGAGGAATATTTCCTCATTACGGATTGCAGAGAAGAGGTCTAATTTCAGCTTTGATTCCTCCTCCAAAAGATCAGGGGAAGGAAGGTTCGGAAGATGTGACTGAAAATTAATCAAAGCTTCACGAGAAGTATCCACCACACTATGAACATTTCCCAACCTAATGTTTAGATTTTTCAGCTCTTTTTTAACATTTCTGAGCTTGGTAGTGAGGATGTACCAAGGATCACCCAAAGTGTTTACTTGCCAAGCTGCTTCCACAGTAGAAAGAAAATCTGCCGCCTCTAAAATGTGATTAAAGACCTGAAAAGGTTTTCGAATTCTTGTTCCATTCAATCCCATACTAACCGTAGAAGGGCTGTGGTCAGATAGGCCCCTGGGGAGGAATTTTGCCAATGACATTCCAAAAGAAGAGAGCCATTTATCATTTACCACCACACGATCAAGTTTTCGCAACACAGGGCTAGAATGGCTGCAATCCCACCAGGTAAATAAAGGCCCAGAAAACCTAAGATCAGTGACTCCCAACTGGTTTAAACACAATTGAAACTCCAGCATACTCGTGGTTCTTCGAGCTATAAAACCATTAGTCTCTTCAACATGTAAGATAGTATTGAAATCTCCCAATAAGCACCATGGGGGGGAAATACCATCAATAGAGATGCTGGCTTGAATACTAAGCAAATCTGCCCAGAGAGGACGACGATCCACATGAGTGTTGAAAGCGTAAATCATTGAAACTACGAAGCGTTCATTGGACCCCAAATCAACAACAAAACAAGTGATATGCTGAGCTGATTTATGAATCAACTGCACTTTCCACATATAGGGATCCCACCCTAACCAGATACGTCCGTTTTCATGACTTTCATAATTAAATATCCAATCAAACCTAGGAGCCACCAGCGAAGAGATAGCAGAGGAAGTTTCCTGTTTAACGTGAGTTTCCAGGAGGGCAATAAGACTAATTTTATTTAAACTGATAAAGTCTTTGGCAAACATCACCTTATTGTGGAGCCCTCTAATGTTGTAGGAACAAAAAGAAATCATCAAAACCAGATTAAGATGATTTCGAGGAGGTTTCCCTCCCACACTTTTCTAACATCTTCTTTTGTTTCTTCCGCTGGGATTTCGATAGTTTAGACAATTCCACAACTGATTTTAGATTTTTTGAAGCTACAGGGAGAGGGGGAGAAGCCTCAGGAGTCGAAATAGCTTTCATTTTCTTGTTATTTACCTGTGTCCACTCCTGATCTTGTTGCTCAGAAACATTACCCACCAAGTTTCTCGAATCACCAATTTTCACTGTTGGGCCAGGATTCAAATGAGTCGCAGGAGTCAATTCCTCCGTCATCAAAGAGGTGTGGGCAACTGGGGTAGTGCAGGTAGCTTCATCTTTTGCTGGTTTTTGTATCCACACTCTTTTTGTGATCGGACAAGCCCCGGCATTATGTCCCAATGACTTGCATCCACCACAAATCAAGGGCTTAGAGGGGTAGTTAACTTGAACTGAAGCTTCAACTTTCTCTCCCGAACAGGGGTCAATCGCTATAACTGGGATAGTAGTGGGAAGAGGGTCACCAATTTCATACGATACACACAATTTGGCAAAAGGAAGAACATCTAGCTGTGAAGTGATAGAATCAGCACAGAGAGGTTTCCCAACAACACTGGCGATGGCACCCAGCCCTTGGCTAGTCCAGTAGCAGTCCGGGATGTTTGATAATTTGATCCAAAGAGGCATGGAAGTAATGGGTTTACTGCCAGGACTGCATCCCCAAGCCGTAACCACCATGGGCTTTCTTTCGATGTACCAAGTTCCCCGAGCAAGGATATTATTTAAAGCAGCCTCAGAGTTAAATTTAAACACAAAAACCCCTGCTTCCTTCTGAAAAACTTTGCTCAAACCCCTACGATCCCACACTTGATGAGCGAAATCTGAAACCACTTTGAATGGTAATTTTCCTTTAGTAAACGTCCCAACAACACAGTTCTTAAACTTTTCTAGCCCCTGTTTCAACACTTCATCGGGAGGACAAACAACTTTCACACCAGGGGGGAGAGGTGTATAATTAAATGTGACATTATTAACAATAGGTGGACTAGATCCCACTACTTTTGCCCATGATGGTGTAGCTTGTAAACCTGGTTTCTCTAAGTCACCTTTCCTCCTAGACAAATCATCAAACATCTGATGCTCAATATTTTCTGATTTCTCATTTCCATTGAGGTCCTTGACACCAGATACAGACCCTAACTCACCTTTCAATGATGTATTAGTAGTGTCCTTCACTTTCACTTTATTATGAGCTTCCAAATCTAAGTCACAATCAACACCCATGGCCCCATCCAGAGTCGGGAGTCCATTTTCATCTCGTTTAAATGGCGTTGCATTTTCACCATTTTTACAACACACTTTCATCTGCTCTTTCTCACAAGATGCAGCACCTTTCTTTAACATTGGTAAACCAAACTCATCTCGCTGATTCGGGACACCAAAATACCCATTATTTACCTCACGATTCACCACATCGTCAAAAGAGAACCCTTTTGCAAGAAGAAAATCACTCACCACTTGCAGTTTGCGACGAGTTTCCACAAGATCCTCCCGCTCCTGCCGGCTAATAGCAAAAGCAGCCCTAACAGCTGGGTTAAAGTTAGCTCTAGTCATAGCAGCTGCTTCAGAAGGGGTGATGGTACGGTCACTACCCTCAGAGCAAGCATCATCCGTAACCACAACCGGAATGCCTCCAGAACTACTGGCTAAACACTGATTTACAATATCCCCTTTGTCAAAACATGAGCTATAAACCCCCACACCTATATCTGGAGAGGAGAACCCTTCCTCGACCTCAAGAGGCGGTTCATCACACATGAAGGCAGGAACCCCATCAGAGTCACAATCCGAACCTTGGCTAACCATGGAAGAAAAAAAGAAAAGTGTTTTGGTGTAGGGAAGGAGAAAATGATTTAAGGAAGGGAATATTTAGAGATGATGAAGAAGGGTGAGAGAGGCGGCTGAGAAAACTAAATTAGGGTTTAAAAACCAAACCTAGAGAGAAGGGAGAGGAAATGTCTAGAGAGAGAAACATTTTTCCAGGCTCGAAGCGACAAGTTGTTTCCAAGTTCGAACAAGCGAAGAATGAAGTCTCAAATTGTTATAGATTGTTTTCATGTTCAAATGAGCCAAGAATGATCCTGCAAGACTTTCCAAGTTATTTCCATGTTCAAATGATCAAGATTGAAGCTAAAAGTTGTTTCCAAGTTCGAACGAGTGAAGAATAAAGTCTTAAGCTGTATGAATTGTTTGCATGTTCAAATGAGCCAAGAATGATCCTACAAGACTTTACAAGTTTTTTCCAAGTGTAAACGAGTCAAGACTGAAGCTACAAGTTGTTTCAAAGTTCGAATAAGTCAAGAATGAAGCTACAAGTTGTTTCAAATTGTTCCAAGTTGTTTCCATGTTCAAACGAGTCAAGAATGAAGCGACAAGTTGTTTCCAAGTTCGAACGAGCGAAGAATGAAGTCTCAAATTGTTATAGATGTTTTCATATTCAAATGAGCCAAGAATGATCCTGCAAGACTTTCCAAGTTGTTTCCATGTTCAAATGAGTCAAGATTGAAGCTAAAAGTTAGTTCCAAGTTCGAACGAGTCGAGAATAAAGTCTTAAGTTGTTTGAATTGTTTGCATGTTCAAATGATCCAAGAATGATCCTACAAGACTTTACAAGTTTTTCCAAGTTTAAACGAGTCAAGAATGAAGCTACAAGTTGCTTCAAAGTTCGAATAAGTCAATAATGAAGTCTCAAATGGTTATAGATTGTTTTCATGTTCAAATGAGCCAAGAATGATCCTACAAGAGTTTCCAAGTTGTTTCCATGTTCAAACGAGTCAAGAATGAAGCGACAAGTTGTTTCCAAGTTCGAACGAGCGAAGAATGAAGTCTCAAATTGTTATAGATTGTTTTCATGTTCAAATGAGCCAAGAATGATCCTGCAAGACTTTCCAAGTTATTTCCATGTTCAAATGATCAAGATTGAAGCTAAAAGTTGTTTCCAAGTTCGAACGAGTGAAGAATAAATTCTTAAGCTGTATGAATTGTTTGCATGTTCAAATGAGCCAATAATGATCCTACAAGACTTTACAAATTTTTTCCAAGTGTAAACGAGTCAAGACTGAAGCTACAAGTTGTTTCAAAGTTCGAATAAGTCAAGAATGAAGCTACAAGTTGTTTCAAATTGTTCCAAGTTGTTTCCATGTTCAAACGAGTCAAGAATGAAGCGACAAGTTGTTTCCAAGTTCGAACGAGCGAAGAATGAAGTCTCAAATTGTTATAGATTGTTTTCATGTTCAAATGAGCCAAGAATGATCCTACAAGACTTTCTAAATTGTTTCCATGTTCAAACGAGTCAAGAATGAAGCAACAAGTTGTTTCCAAGTTCGAACGAGCGAAGAATGAAGTCTCAAATTGTTATAGATTGTTTTCATGTTCAAATTAGCCAAGAATGATCCTGCAAGACTTTCCAAGTTATTTCCATGTTCAAATGAGTCAAGATTGAAGCTAAAAGTTGTTTCCAAGTTCGAACGAGTGAAGAATAAAGTCTTAAGCTGTATGAATTGTTTGCATGTTCAAATGAGCCAAGAATGATCCTACAAGACTTTACAAGTTTTTTCCAAGTGTAAACGAGTCAAGACTGAAGCTACAAGTTGTTTCAAAGTTCGAATAAGTCAAGAATGAAGCTACAAGTTGTTTCAAATTGTTCCAAGTTGGTTCCATGTTCAAACGAGTCAAGATTGAAGCGACAAGTTGTTTCCAAGTTCGAACGAGCGAAGAATGAAGTCTCAAATTGTTATAGATTGTTTTCATATTCAAATGAGCCAAGAATGATCCTGCAAGACTTTCCAAGTTGTTTCCATGTTCAAATGAGTCAAGATTGAAGCTAAAAGTTGTTTCCAAGTTCGAACAAGTCGAGAATAAAGTCTTAAGTTGTTTGAATTGTTTGCATGTTCAAATGAGCCAAGAATGATCCTACAAGACTTTACAAGTTTTTCCAAGTTTAAACGAGTCAAGAATGAAGCTACAAGTTGCTTCAAAGTTCGAATAAGTCAATAATGAAGTCTCAAATGGTTATAGATTGTTTTCATGTTCAAATGAGCCAAGAATGATCCTACAAGAGTTTCCAAGTTGTTTCCATGTTCAAACGAGTCAAGAATGAAGCGACAAGTTGTTTCCAAGTTCGAACGAGCGAAGAATGAAGTCTCAAATTGTTATAGATTGTTTTCATGTTCAAATGAGCCAAGAATGATCCTGTAAGATTTTCCAACTTATTTCCATGTTCAAATGAGTCAAGATTGAAGCTAAAAGTTGTTTCCAAGTTCGAATGAGTGAAGAATAAAGTCTTAAGCTGTATGAATTGTTTGCATGTTCAAATGAGCCAAGAATGATCCTACAAGACTTTACAAGTTTTTTCCAAGTGTAAACGAGTCAAGAGTGAAGCTACAAGTTGTTTCAAAGTTTGAATAAGTCAAGAATGAAGCTACAAGTTGTTTCAAATTGTTCCAAATTGTTTCCATGTTCAAACGAGTCAAGAATGAAGCGACAAGTTGTTTCCAAGTTCGAACGAGCGAAGAACGAAGTCTCAAATTGTTATAGATTGTTTTCATATTCAAATGAGCCAAGAATGATCCTGCAAGACTTTCCAAGTTGTTTCCATGTTCAAATGAGTCAAGATTGAAGCTAAAAGTTGTTTCCAAGTTCGAACGAGTCGAGAATAAAGACTTAAGTTGTTTGAATTATTTGCATGTTCAAATGAGCCAAGAATGATCCTACAAGACTTTACAAGTTTTTCCAAGTTTAAACGAGTCAAGAATGAAGCTACAAGTTGCTTCAAAGTTCGAATAAGTCAATAATGAAGTCTCAAATGGTTATAGATTGTTTTCATGTTCAAATGAGCCAAGAATGATCCTACAAGACTTTCCAAGTTGTTTCCATGTTCAAACGAGTCAAGAATGAAGCGACAAGTTGTTTCCAAGTTCGAACGAGCGAAGAATGAAGTCTCAAATTGTTATAGATTGTTTTCATGTTCAAATGAGCCAAGAATGATCCTGCAAGACTTTCCAAGTTATTTCCATGTTCAAATGAGTCAAGATTGAAGCTAAAAGTTGTTTCCAAGTTCGAACGAGTGAAGAATAAAGTCTTAAGCTGTATGAATTGTTTGCATGTTCAAATGAGCCAAGAATGATCCTACAAGACTTTACAAGTTTTTTCCAAGGTAAACGAGTCAAGACTGAAGCTACAAGTTGTTTCAAAGTTCGAATATGTCAAGAATGAAGCTACAAGTTGTTTCAAATTGTTCCAAGTTGTTTCCATGTTCAAATGAGTCAAGAATGAAGCGACAAGTTGTTTCCAAGTTCGAACGAGCGAAGAATGAAGTCTCAAATTGTTATAGATTGTTTTCATATTCAAATGAGCCAAGAATGATCCTGCAAGACTTTCCAAGTTGTTTCCATGTTCAAATGAGTCAAGATTGAAGCTAAAAGTTGTTTTCAAGTTCGAACGAGTCGAGAATAAAGTCTTAAGTTGTTTGAATTGTTTGCATGTTCAAATGAGCCAAGAATGATCCTAGAAGACTTTACAAGTTTTTCCAAGTTTAAACGAGTCAAGAATGAAGCTACAAGTTGCTTCAAAGTTCGAATAAGTCAATAATTAAGTCTCAAATGGTTATAGATTGTTTTCATGTTCAAATGAGCCAAGAATGATCCTACAAGAGTTTCCAAGTTGTTTCCATGTTCAAACGAGTCAAGAATGAAGCGACAAGTTGTTTCCAAGTTCGAACGAGCGAAGAATGAAGTCTCAAATTGTTATAGATTGTTTTCATGTTCAAATGAGCCAAGAATGATCCTGCAAGACTTTCCAAGTTATTTCCATGTTCAAATGAGTCAAGATTGAAGCTAAAAGTTGTTTCCAAGTTCGAACGAGTGAAGAATAAAGTCTTAAGCTGTATGAATTGTTTGCATGTTCAAATGAGCCAAGAATGATCCTACAGGACTTTACAAGTTTTTTCCAAGTGTAAACGAGTCAAGACTGAAGCTACAAGTTGTTTCAAAGTTCGAATAAGTCAAGAATGAAGCTACAAGTTGTTTCAAATTGTTCCAAGTTGTTTCCATGTTCAAACGAGTCAAGAATGAAGCAACAAGTTGTTTCCAAGTTCGAACGAGCGAAGATTGAAGTCTCAAATTGTTATAGATTGTTTTCATATTCAAATGAGCCAAGAATGATCCTGCAAGACTTTCCAAGTTGTTTCCATGTTCAAATGAGTCAAGATTGAAGCTAAAAGTTGTTTCCAAGTTCGAACGAGTCGAGAATAAAGTCTTAAGTTGTTTGAATTATTTGCATGTTCAAATGAGCCAAGAATGATCCTACAAGACTTTACAAGTTTTTCCAAGTTTAAACGAGTCAAGAATGAAGCTACAAGTTGCTTCAAAGTTCGAATAAGTCAATAATGAAGTCTCAAATGGTTATAGATTGTTTTCATGTTCAAATGAGCCAAGAATGATCCTACAAGACTTTCCAAGTTGTTTCCATGTTCAAACGAGTCAAGAATGAAGCGACAAGTTGTTTCCAAGTTCGAACGAGCGAAGAATGAAGTCTCAAATTGTTATAGATTGTTTTCATGTTCAAATGAGCCAAGAATGATCCTGCAAGACTTTCCAAGTTATTTCCATGTTCAAATGATCAAGATTGAAGCTAAAAGTTGTTTCCAAGTTCGAACGAGTGAAGAATAAAGTCTTAAGCTGTATGAATTGTTTGCATGTTCAAATGAGCCAAGAATGATCCTACAAGACTTTACAAGTTTTTTCCAAGTGTAAACGAGTCAAGACTGAAGCTACAAGTTGTTTCAAAGTTCGAATAAGTCAAGAATGAAGCTACAAGTTGTTTCAAATTGTTCCAAGTTGTTTCCATGTTCATACGAGTCAAGAATGAAGCGACAAGTTGTTTCCAAGTTCGAACGAGCGAAGAATGAAGTCTCAAATTGTTATAGATTGTTTTCATATTCAAATGAGCCAAGAATGATCCTGCAAGACTTTCCAAGTTGTTTCCATGTTCAAATGAGTCAAGATTGAAGCTAAAAGTTGTTTCCAAGTTCGAACGAGTCGAGAATAAAGTCTTAAGTTGTTTGAATTATTTGCATGTTCAAATGAGCCAAGAATGATCCTACAAGACTTTACAAGTTTTTCCAAGTTTAAACGAGTCAAGAATGAAGCTACAAGTTGCTTCAAAGTTCGAATAAGTCAATAATGAAGTCTCAAATGGTTATAGATTGTTTTCATGTTCAAATGAGCCAAGAATGATCCTACAAGACTTTCCAAGTTGTTTCCATGTTCAAACGAGTCAAGAATGAAGCGACAAGTTGTTTCCAAGTTCGAACGAGCGAAGAATGAAGTCTCAAATTGTTATAGATTGTTTTCATGTTCAAATGAGCCAAGAATGATCCTGCAAGACTTTCCAAGTTATTTCCATGTTCAAATGAGTCAAGATTGAAGCTAAAAGTTGTTTCCAAGTTCGAACGAGTGAAGAATAAAGTCTTAAGCTGTATGAATTGTTTGCATGTTCAAATGAGCCAAGAATGATCCTACAAGAGTTTACAAGTTTTTTCCAAGGTAAACGAGTCAAGACTGAAGCTACAAGTTGTTTCAAAGTTCGAATATGTCAAGAATGAAGCTACAAGTTGTTTCAAATTGTTCCAAGTTGTTTCCATGTTCAAATGAGTCAAGAATGAAGCGACAAGTTGTTTCCAAGTTCGAACGAGCGAAGAATGAAGTCTCAAATTGTTATAGATTGTTTTCATATTCAAATGAGCCAAGAATGATCCTGCAAGACTTTCCAAGTTGTTTCCATGTTCAAATGAGTCAAGATTGAAGCTAAAAGTTAGTTCCAAGTTCGAACGAGTCGAGAATAAAGTCTTAAATTGTTTGAATTGTTTGCATGTTCAAATGAGCCAAGAATGATCCTACAAGACTTTACAAGTTCTTCCAAGTTTAAACGAGTCAAGAATGAAGCTACAAGTTGCTTCAAAGTTCGAATAAGTCAAGAATGAAGTCTCAAATGGTTATAGATTCTTTTCATGTTCAAATGAGCCAAGAATGATCCTACAAGACTTTCTAAGTTGTTTCCATGTTCAAACGAGTCAAGAATGAAGCGACAAGTTGTTTCCAAGTTCGAACGAGCGAAGAATGAAGTCTCAAATTGTTATAGATTGTTTTCATGTTCAAATGAGCCAAGAATGATCCTGCAAGACTTTCCAAGTTATTTCCATGTTCAAATGAGTCAAGATTGAAGCTAAAAGTTGTTTCCAAGTTCGAACGAGTGAAGAATAAAGTCTTAAGCTGTATGAATTGTTTGCATGTTCAAATGAGCCAAGAATGATCCTACAGGACTTTACAAGTTTTTTCCAAGTGTAAACGAGTCAAGACTGAAGCTACAAGTTGTTTCAAAGTTCGAATAAGTCAAGAATGAAGCTACAAGTTGTTTCAAATTGTTCCAAGTTATTTCCATGTTCAAACGAGTCAAGAATGAAGCGACAAGTTGTTTCCAACTTCGAACGAGCGAAGAATGAAGTCTCAAATTGTTATAGATTGTTTTCATATTCAAATGAGCCAAGAATGATCCTGCAAGACTTTCCAAGTTGTTTCCATGTTCAAATGAGTCAAGATTGAAGCTAAAAGTTGTTTCCAAGTTCGAACGAGTCGAGAATAAAGTCTTAAGTTGTTTGAATTGTTTGCATGTTCAAATGAGCCAAGAATGATCCTACAAGACTTTACAAGTTTTTCCAAGTTTAAACGAGTCAAGAATGAAGCTACAAGTTGCTTCAAAGTTCGAATAAGTCAATAATGAAGTCTCAAATTGTTATAGATTGTTTTCATGTTCAAATGAGCCAAGAATGATCCTACAAGACTTTCCAAGTTATTTCCATGTTCAAACGAGTCAAGAATGAAGCGACAAGTTGTTTCCAAGTTCGAACGAGCGAAGAATGAAGTCTCAAATTGTTATAGATTGTTTTCATGTTCAAATGAGCCAAGAATGATCCTGCAAGACTTTCCAAGTTATTTCCATGTTCAAATGAGTCAAGATTGAAGCTAAAAGTTGTTTCCAAGTTCGAACGAGTGAAGAATAAAGTCTTAAGCTGTATGAATTGTTTGCATGTTCAAATGAGCCAAGAATGATCCTACAAGAGTTTACAAGTTTTTTCCAAGGTAAACGAGTCAAGACTGAAGCTACAAGTTGTTTCAAAGTTCGAATATGTCAAGAATGAAGCTACAAGTTGTTTCAAATTGTTCCAAGTTGTTTCCATGTTCAAATGAGTCAAGAATGAAGCGACAAGTTGTTTCCAAGTTCGAACGAGCGAAGAATGAAGTCTCAAATTGTTATAGATTGTTTTCATATTCAAATGAGCCAAGAATGATCCTGCAAGACTTTCCAAGTTGTTTCCATGTTCAAATGAGTCAAGATTGAAGCTAAAAGTTAGTTCCAAGTTCGAACGAGTCGAGAATAAAGTCTTAAATTGTTTGAATTGTTTGCATGTTCAAATGAGCCAAGAATGATCCTACAAGACTTTACAAGTTCTTCCAAGTTTAAACGAGTCAAGAATGAAGCTACAAGTTGCTTCAAAGTTCGAATAAGTCAAGAATGAAGTCTCAAATGGTTATAGATTCTTTTCATGTTCAAATGAGCCAAGAATGATCCTACAAGACTTTCTAAGTTGTTTCCATGTTCAAACGAGTCAAGAATGAAGCGACAAGTTGTTTCCAAGTTCGAACGAGCGAAGAATGAAGTCTCAAATTGTTATAGATTGTTTTCATGTTCAAATGAGCCAAGAATGATCCTGCAAGACTTTCCAAGTTATTTCCATGTTCAAATGAGTCAAGATTGAAGCTAAAAGTTGTTTCCAAGTTCGAACGAGTGAAGAATAAAGTCTTAAGCTGTATGAATTGTTTGCATGTTCAAATGAGCCAAGAATGATCCTACAGGACTTTACAAGTTTTTTCCAAGTGTAAACGAGTCAAGACTGAAGCTACAAGTTGTTTCAAAGTTCGAATAAGTCAAGAATGAAGCTACAAGTTGTTTCAAATTGTTCCAAGTTATTTCCATGTTCAAACGAGTCAAGAATGAAGCGACAAGTTGTTTCCAACTTCGAACGAGCGAAGAATGAAGTCTCAAATTGTTATAGATTGTTTTCATATTCAAATGAGCCAAGAATGATCCTGCAAGACTTTCCAAGTTGTTTCCATGTTCAAATGAGTCAAGATTGAAGCTAAAAGTTGTTTCCAAGTTCGAACGAGTCGAGAATAAAGTCTTAAGTTGTTTGAATTGTTTGCATGTTCAAATGAGCCAAGAATGATCCTACAAGACTTTACAAGTTTTTCCAAGTTTAAACGAGTCAAGAATGAAGCTACAAGTTGCTTCAAAGTTCGAATAAGTCAATAATGAAGTCTCAAATTGTTATAGATTGTTTTCATGTTCAAATGAGCCAAGAATGATCCTACAAGACTTTCCAAGTTATTTCCATGTTCAAACGAGTCAAGAATGAAGCGACAAGTTGTTTCCAAGTTCGAACGAGCGAAGAATGAAGTCTCAAATTGTTATAGATTGTTTTCATGTTCAAATGAGCCAAGAATGATCCTGCAAGACTTTCCAAGTTATTTCCACGTTCAAATGAGTCAAGATTGAAGCTAAAAGTTGTTTCCAAGTTCGAACGAGTGAAGAATAAAGTCTGAAGCTGTATGAATTGTTTGCATGTTCAAATGAGCCAAGAATGATCCTACAAGACTTTACAAGTTTTTTCCAAGTGTAAACGAGTCAAGACTGAAGCTACAAGTTGTTTCAAAGTTCGAATAAGTCAAGAATGAAGCTACAAGTTGTTTCAAATTGTTCCAAGTTGTTTCCATGTTCAAACGAGTCAAGAATGAAGCGACAAGTTGTTTCCAAGTTCGAACGACCGAAGAATGAAGTCTCAAATTGTTATAGATTGTTTTCATATTCAAATGAGCCAAGAATGATCCTGCAAGACTTTCCAAGTTGTTTCCATGTTCAAATGAGTCAAGATTGAAGCTAAAAGTTGTTTCCAAGTTCGAACGAGTCGAGAATAAAGTCTTAAGTTGTTTGAATTGTTTGCATGTTCAAATGAGCCAAGAATGATCCTACAAGACTTTACAAGTTTTTCCAAGTTTAAACGAGTCAAGAATGAAGCTACAAGTTGCTTCAAAGTTCGAATAAGTCAATAATGAAGTCTCAAATTGTTATAGATTGTTTTCATGTTCAAATGAGCCAAGAATGATCCTACAAGACTTTCCAAGTTATTTCCATGTTCAAACGAGTCAAGAATGAAGCGACAAGTTGTTTCCAAGTTCGAACGAGCGAAGAATGAAGTCTCAAATTGTTATAGATTGTTTTCATGTTCAAATGAGCCAAGAATGATCCTGCAAGACTTTCCAAGTTATTTCCACGTTCAAATGAGTCAAGATTGAAGCTAAAAGTTGTTTCCAAGTTCGAACGAGTGAAGAATAAAGTCTGAAGCTGTATGAATTGTTTGCATGTTCAAATGAGCCAAGAATGATCCTACAAGACTTTACAAGTTTTTTCCAAGTGTAAACGAGTCAAGACTGAAGCTACAAGTTGTTTCAAAGTTCGAATAAGTCAAGAATGAAGCTACAAGTTGTTTCAAATTGTTCCAAGTTGTTTCCATGTTCAAACGAGTCAAGAATGAAGCGACAAGTTGTTTCCAACTTCGAACGAGCGAAGAATAAAGTCTCAAATTGTTATAGATTGTTTTCATATTCAAATGAGCCAAGAATGATCCTGCAAGACTTTCCAAGTTGTTTCCATGTTCAAATGAGTCAAGATTGAAGCTAAAAGTTGTTTCCAAGTTCGAACGAGTCGAGAATAAAGTCTTAAGTTGTTTGAATTGTTTGCATGTTCAAATGAGCCAAGAATGATCCTACAAGACTTTACAAGTTTTTCCAAGTTTAAACGAGTCAAGAATGAAGCTACAAGTTGCTTCAAAGTTCGAATAAGTCAATAATGAAGTCTCAAATTGTTATAGATTGTTTTCATGTTCAAATGAGCCAAGAATGATCCTACAAGACTTTCCAAGTTATTTCCATGTTCAAACGAGTCAAGAATGAAGCGACAAGTTGTTTCCAAGTTCGAACGAGCGAAGAATGAAGTCTCAAATTGTTATAGATTGTTTTCATGTTCAAATGAGCCAAGAATGATCCTGCAAGACTTTCCAAGTTATTTCCACGTTCAAATGAGTCAAGATTGAAGCTAAAAGTTGTTTCCAAGTTCGAACGAGTGAAGAATAAAGTCTTAAGCTGTATGAATTGTTTGCATGTTCAAATGAGCCAAGAATGATCCTACAAGACTTTACAAGTTTTTTCCAAGTGTAAACCAGTCAAGACTGAAGCTACAAGTTGTTTCAAAGTTCGAATAAGTCAAGAATGAAGCTACAAGTTGTTTCAAATTGTTCCAAGTTGTTTCCATGTTCAAACGAGTCAAGAATGAAGCGACAAGTTGTTTCCAAGTTCGAACGAGCGAAGAATGAAGTCTCAAATTGTTATAGATTGTTTTCATATTCAAATGAGCCAAGAATGATCCTGCAAGACTTTCCAAGTTGTTTCCATGTTCAAATGAGTCAAGATTGAAGCTAAAAGTTGTTTCCAAGTTCGAACGAGTCGAGAATAAAGTCTTAAGTTGTTTGAATTGTTTGCATGTTCAAATGAGCCAAGAATGATCCTACAAGACTTTACAAGTTTTTCCAAGTTTAAACGAGTCAAGAATGAAGCAACAAGTTGCTTCAAAGTTCGAATAAGTCAATAATGAAGTCTCAAATGGTTATAGATTGTTTTCATGTTCAAATGAGCCAAGAATGATCCTACAAGACTTTCCAAGTTGTTTCCATGTTCAAACGAGTCAAGAATGAAGCGACAAGTTGTTTCCATGTTCGAAAGAGCGAAGAATGAAGTCTCAAATTGTTATAGATTGTTTTCATGTTCAAATGAGCCAAGAATGATCCTGCAAGACTTTCCAAGTTATTTCCATGTTCAAATGAGTCAAGATTGAAGCTAAAAGTTGTTTCCAAGTTCGAACGAGTGAAGAATAAAGTCTTAAGCTGTATGAATTGTTTGCATGTTCAAATGAGCCAAGAATGATCCTACAGGACTTTACAAGTTTTTTCCAAGTGTGAACGAGTCAAGACTAAAGCTACAAGTTGCTTCAAAGTTCGAATAAGTCAAGAATGAAGCTACAAGTTGTTTCAAATTGTTCCAAGTTGTTTCCATTTTCAAACGAGTCAAGAATGAAGCGACAAGTTGTTTCCAACTTCGAACGAGCGAAGAATGAAGTCTCAAATTGTTATAGATTGTTTTCATATTCAAATGAGCCAAGAATGATCCTGCAAGACTTTCCAAGTTGTTTCCATGTTCAAATGAGTCAAGATTGAAGCTAAAAGTTGTTTCCAAGTTCGAACGAGTCGAGAATAAAGTCTTAAGTTGTTTGAATTGTTTGCATGTTCAAATGAGCCAAGAATGATCCTACAAGACTTTACAAGTTTTTCCAAGTTTAAACGAGTCAAGAATGAAGCAACAAGTTGCTTCAAAGTTCGAATAAGTCAATAATGAAGTCTCAAATGGTTATAGATTGTTTTCATGTTCAAATGAGCCAAGAATGATCCTACAAGACTTTCCAAGTTGTTTCCATGTTCAAACGAGTCAAGAATGAAGCGACAAGTTGTTTCCAAGTTCGAAAGAGCGAAGAATGAAGTCTCAAATTGTTATAGATTGTTTTCATGTTCAAATGAGCCAAGAATGATCCTGCAAGACTTTCCAAGTTATTTCCATGTTCAAATGAGTCAAGATTGAAGCTAAAAGTTGTTTCCAAGTTCGAACGAGTGAAGAATAAAGTCTTAAGCTGTATGAATTGTTTGCATGTTCAAATGAGCCAAGAATGATCCTACAGGACTTTACAAGTTTTTTCCAAGTGTGAACGAGTCAAGACTAAAGCTACAAGTTGCTTCAAAGTTCGAATAAGTCAAGAATGAAGCTACAAGTTGTTTCAAATTGTTCCAAGTTGTTTCCATTTTCAAACGAGTCAAGAATGAAGCGACAAGTTGTTTCCAACTTCGAACGAGCGAAGAATGAAGTCTCAAATTGTTATAGATTGTTTTCATATTCAAATGAGCCAAGAATGATCCTGCAAGACTTTCCAAGTTGTTTCCATGTTCAAATGAGTCAAGATTGAAGCTAAAAGTTGTTTCCAAGTTCGAACGAGTCGAGAATAAAGTCTTAAGTTGTTTGAATTGTTTGCATGTTCAAATGAGCCAAGAATGATCCTACAAGACTTTACAAGTTCTTCCAAGTTTAAACGAGTCAAGAATGAAGCTACAAGTTGCTTCAAAGTTCGAATAAGTCAAGAATGAAGTCTCAAATTGTTATAGATTGTTTTCATGTTCAAATGAGCCAAGAATGATCCTACAAGACTTTCTAAGTTGTTTCCATGTTCAAACGAGTCAAGAATGAAGCGACAAGTTGTTTCCAAGTTCGAACGAGCGAAGAATGAAGTCTCAAATTGTTATAGATTGTTTTCATGTTCAAATGAGCCAAGAATGATCCTGCAAGACTTTCCAAGTTATTTCCATGTTCAAATGAGTCAAGATTGAAGCTAAAAGTTGTTTCCAAGTTCGAACGAGTGAAGAATAAAGTCTTAAGCTGTATGAATTGTTTGCATGTTCAAATGAGCCAAGAATGATCCTACAGGACTTTACAAGTTTTTTCCAAGTGTAAACGAGTCAAGACTGAAGCTACAAATTGTTTCAAAGTTCGAATAAGTCAAGAATGAAGCTACAAATTGTTTCAAATTGTTCCAAGTTATTTCCATGTTCAAACGAGTCAAGAATGAAGCGACAAGTTGTTTCCAACTTCGAACGAGCGAAGAATGAAGTCTCAAATTGTTATAGATTGTTTTCATATTCAAATGAGCCAAGAATGATCCTGCAAGACTTTCCAAGTTGTTTCCATGTTCAAATGAGTCAAGATTGAAGCTAAAAGTTGTTTCCAAGTTCGAACGAGTTGAGAATAAAGTCTTAAGCTGTTTGAATTGTTTGCATGTTCAAATGAGCCAAGAATGATCCTACAAGACTTTACAAGTTTTTCCAAGTTTAAACGAGTCAAGAATGAAGCTACAAGTTGCTTCAAAGTTCGAATAAGTCAATAATGAAGTCTCAAATTGTTATAGATTGTTTTCATGTTCAAATGAGCCAAGAATGATCCTACAAGACTTTCCAAGTTATTTCCATGTTCAAACGAGTCAAGAATGAAGCGACAAGTTGTTTCCAAGTTCGAACGAGCGAAGAATGAAGTCTCAAATTGTTATAGATTGTTTTCATATTCAAATGAGCCAAGAATGATCCTGCAAGACTTTCCAAGTTGTTTCCATGTTCAAATGAGTCAAGATTGAAGCTAAAAGTTAGTTCCAAGTTTGAACGAGTCGAGAATAAAGTCTTAAGTTGTTTGAATTGTTTGCATGTTCAAATGAGCCAAGAATGATCCTACAAGACTTTACAAGTTTTTCCAAGTTTAAACGAGTCAAGAATGAAGCTACAAGTTGCTTCAAAGTTCGAATAAGTCAATAATGAAGTTTCAAATTGTTATAGATTGTTTTCATGTTCAAATGAGCCAAGAATGATCCTACAAGACTTTCCAAGTTATTTCCATGTTCAAACGAGTCAAGAATGAAGCGACAAGTTGTTTCCAAGTTCGAACGAGCGAAGAATGAAGTCTCAAATTGTTATAGATTGTTTTCATGTTCAAATGAGCCAAGAATGATCCTGCAAGACTTTCCAAGTTATTTCCACGTTCAAATGAGTCAAGATTGAAGCTAAAAGTTGTTTCCAAGTTCGAACGAGTGAAGAATAAAGTCTTAAGCTGTATGAATTGTTTGCATGTTCAAATGAGCCAAGAATGATCCTACAAGACTTTACAAGTTTTTTCCAAGTGTAAACGAGTCAAGACTGAAGCTACAAGTTGTTTCAAAGTTCGAATAAGTCAAGAATGAAGCTACAAGTTGTTTCAAATTGTTCCAAGTTGTTTCCATGTTCAAACGAGTCAAGAATGAAGCGACAAGTTATTTCCAAGTTCGAACGAGCGAAGAATGAAGTCTCAAATTGTTATAGATTGTTTTCATATTCAAATGAGCCAAGAATGATCCTGCAAGACTTTCCAAGTTATTTCCACGTTCAAATGAGTCAAGATTGAAGCTAAAAGTTGTTTCCAAGTTCGAACGAGTGAAGAATAAAGTCTGAAGCTGTATGAATTGTTTGCATGTTCAAATGAGCCAAGAATGATCCTACAAGACTTTACAAGTTTTTTCCAAGTGTAAACGAGTCAAGACTGAAGCTACAAGTTGTTTCAAAGTTCGAATAAGTCAAGAATGAAGCTACAAGTTGTTTCAAATTGTTCCAAGTTGTTTCCATGTTCAAACGAGTCAAGAATGAAGCGACAAGTTGTTTCCAAGTTCGAACGACCGAAGAATGAAGTCTCAAATTGTTATAGATTGTTTTCATATTCAAATGAGCCAAGAATGATCCTGCAAGACTTTCCAAGTTGTTTCCATGTTCAAATGAGTCAAGATTGAAGCTAAAAGTTGTTTCCAAGTTCGAACGAGTCGAGAATAAAGTCTTAAGTTGTTTGAATTATTTGCATGTTCAAATGAGCCAAGAATGATCCTACAAGACTTTACAAGTTTTTCCAAGTTTAAACGAGTCAAGAATGAAGCTACAAGTTGCTTCAAAGTTCGAATAAGTCAATAATGAAGTCTCAAATGGTTATAGATTGTTTTCATGTTCAAATGAGCCAAGAATGATCCTACAAGACTTTCCAAGTTGTTTCCATGTTCAAACGAGTCAAGAATGAAGCGACAAGTTGTTTCCAAGTTCGAACGAGCGAAGAATGAAGTCTCAAATTGTTATAGATTGTTTTCATGTTCAAATGAGCCAAGAATGATCCTGCAAGACTTTCCAAGTTATTTCCATGTTCAAATGAGTCAAGATTGAAGCTAAAAGTTGTTTCCAAGTTCGAACGAGTGAAGAATAAAGTCTTAAGCTGTATGAATTGTTTGCATGTTCAAATGAGCCAAGAATGATCCTACAGGACTTTACAAGTTTTTTCCAAGTGTAAACGAGTCAAGACTGAAGCTACAAGTTGTTTCAAAGTTCGAATAAGTCAAGAATGAAGCTACAAGTTGTTTCAAATTGTTCCAAGTTATTTCCATGTTCAAACGAGTCAAGAATGAAGCGACAAGTTGTTTCCAACTTCGAACGAGCGAAGAATGAAGTCTCAAATTGTTATAGATTGTTTTCATATTCAAATGAGCCAAGAATGATCCTGCAAGACTTTCCAAGTTGTTTCCATGTTCAAATGAGTCAAGATTGAAGCTAAAAGTTGTTTCCAAGTTCGAACGAGTCGAGAATAAAGTCTTAAGTTGTTTGAATTGTTTGCATGTTCAAATGAGCCAAGAATGATCCTACAAGACTTTACAAGTTTTTCCAAGTTTAAACGAGTCAAGAATGAAGCTACAAGTTGCTTCAAAGTTCGAATAAGTCAATAATGAAGTCTCAAATTGTTATAGATTGTTTTCATGTTCAAATGAGCCAAGAATGATCCTACAAGACTTTCCAAGTTATTTCCATGTTCAAACGAGTCAAGAATGAAGCGACAAGTTGTTTCCAAGTTCGAACGAGCGAAGAATGAAGTCTCAAATTGTTATAGATTGTTTTCATGTTCAAATGAGCCAAGAATGATCCTGCAAGACTTTCCAAGTTATTTCCACGTTCAAATGAGTCAAGATTGAAGCTAAAAGTTGTTTCCAAGTTCGAACGAGTGAAGAATAAAGTCTTAAGCTGTATGA
The DNA here is from genome assembly GCA_028671895.1 of Oenanthe sinensis. Lineage (NCBI taxonomy): Eukaryota > Viridiplantae > Streptophyta > Magnoliopsida > Apiales > Apiaceae > Oenanthe > Oenanthe sinensis. Next base: position 30,614,995 of record CM053806.1, read on the forward strand.
ATTGTTTGCATGTTCAAATGAGCCAAGAATGATCCTACAAGACTTTACAAGTTTTTTCCAAGTGTAAACGAGTCAAGACTGAAGCTACAAGTTGTTTCAAAGTTCGAATAAGTCAAGAATGAAGCTACAAGTTGTTTCAAATTGTTCCAAGTTGTTTCCATGTTCAAACGAGTCAAGAATGAAGCGACAAGTTGTTTCCAAGTTCGAACGAGCGAAGAATGAAGTCTCAAATTGTTATAGATTGTTTTCATATTCAAATGAGCCAAGAATGATCCTGCAAGACTTTCCAAGTTGTTTCCATGTTCAAATGAGTCAAGATTGAAGCTAAAAGTTGTTTCCAAGTTCGAACGAGTCGAGAATAAAGTCTTAAGTTGTTTGAATTGTTTGCATGTTCAAATGAGCCAAGAATGATCCTACAAGACTTTACAAGTTTTTCCAAGTTTAAACGAGTCAAGAATGAAGCAACAAGTTGCTTCAAAGTTCGAATAAGTCAATAATGAAGTCTCAAATGGTTATAGATTGTTTTCATGTTCAAATGAGCCAAGAATGATCCTACAAGACTTTCCAAGTTGTTTCCATGTTCAAACGAGTCAAGAATGAAGCGACAAGTTGTTTCCAAGTTCGAAAGAGCGAAGAATGAAGTCTCAAATTGTTATAGATTGTTTTCATGTTCAAATGAGCCAAGAATGATCCTGCAAGACTTTCCAAGTTATTTCCATGTTCAAATGAGTCAAGATTGAAGCTAAAAGTTGTTTCCAAGTTCGAACGAGTGAAGAATAAAGTCTTAAGCTGTATGAATTGTTTGCATGTTCAAATGAGCCAAGAATGATCCTACAGGACTTTACAAGTTTTTTCCAAGTGTGAACGAGTCAAGACTAAAGCTACAAGTTGCTTCAAAGTTCGAATAAGTCAAGAATGAAGCTACAAGTTGTTTCAAATTGTTCCAAGTTGTTTCCATTTTCAAACGAGTCAAGAATGAAGCGACAAGTTGTTTCCAACTTCGAACGAGCGAAGAATGAAGTCTCAAATTGTTATAGATTGTTTTCATATTCAAATGAGCCAAGAATGATCCTGCAAGACTTTCCAAGTTGTTTCCATGTTCAAATGAGTCAAGATTGAAGCTAAAAGTTGTTTCCAAGTTCGAACGAGTCGAGAATAAAGTCTTAAGTTGTTTGAATTGTTTGCATGTTCAAATGAGCCAAGAATGATCCTACAAGACTTTACAAGTTCTTCCAAGTTTAAACGAGTCAAGAATGAAGCTACAAGTTGCTTCAAAGTTCGAATAAGTCAAGAATGAAGTCTCAAATTGTTATAGATTGTTTTCATGTTCAAATGAGCCAAGAATGATCCTACAAGACTTTCTAAGTTGTTTCCATGTTCAAACGAGTCAAGAATGAAGCGACAAGTTGTTTCCAAGTTCGAACGAGCGAAGAATGAAGTCTCAAATTGTTATAGATTGTTTTCATGTTCAAATGAGCCAAGAATGATCCTGCAAGACTTTCCAAGTTATTTCCATGTTCAAATGAGTCAAGATTGAAGCTAAAAGTTGTTTCCAAGTTCGAACGAGTGAAGAATAAAGTCTTAAGCTGTATGAATTGTTTGCATGTTCAAATGAGCCAAGAATGATCCTACAGGACTTTACAAGTTTTTTCCAAGTGTAAACGAGTCAAGACTGAAGCTACAAATTGTTTCAAAGTTCGAATAAGTCAAGAATGAAGCTACAAATTGTTTCAAATTGTTCCAAGTTATTTCCATGTTCAAACGAGTCAAGAATGAAGCGACAAGTTGTTTCCAACTTCGAACGAGCGAAGAATGAAGTCTCAAATTGTTATAGATTGTTTTCATATTCAAATGAGCCAAGAATGATCCTGCAAGACTTTCCAAGTTGTTTCCATGTTCAAATGAGTCAAGATTGAAGCTAAAAGTTGTTTCCAAGTTCGAACGAGTTGAGAATAAAGTCTTAAGTTGTTTGAATTGTTTGCATGTTCAAATGAGCCAAGAATGATCCTACAAGACTTTACAAGTTTTTCCAAGTTTAAACGAGTCAAGAATGAAGCTACAAGTTGCTTCAAAGTTCGAATAAGTCAATAATGAAGTCTCAAATTGTTATAGATTGTTTTCATGTTCAAATGAGCCAAGAATGATCCTACAAGACTTTCCAAGTTATTTCCATGTTCAAACGAGTCAAGAATGAAGCGACAAGTTGTTTCCAAGTTCGAACGAGCGAAGAATGAAGTCTCAAATTGTTATAGATTGTTTTCATATTCAAATGAGCCAAGAATGATCCTGCAAGACTTTCCAAGTTGTTTCCATGTTCAAATGAGTCAAGATTGAAGCTAAAAGTTAGTTCCAAGTTTGAACGAGTCGAGAATAAAGTCTTAAGTTGTTTGAATTGTTTGCATGTTCAAATGAGCCAAGAATGATCCTACAAGACTTTACAAGTTTTTCCAAGTTTAAACGAGTCAAGAATGAAGCTACAAGTTGCTTCAAAGTTCGAATAAGTCAATAATGAAGTTTCAAATTGTTATAGATTGTTTTCATGTTCAAATGAGCCAAGAATGATCCTACAAGACTTTCCAAGTTATTTCCATGTTCAAACGAGTCAAGAATGAAGCGACAAGTTGTTTCCAAGTTCGAACGAGCGAAGAATGAAGTCTCAAATTGTTATAGATTGTTTTCATGTTCAAATGAGCCAAGAATGATCCTGCAAGACTTTCCAAGTTATTTCCACGTTCAAATGAGTCAAGATTGAAGCTAAAAGTTGTTTCCAAGTTCGAACGAGTGAAGAATAAAGTCTTAAGCTGTATGAATTGTTTGCATGTTCAAATGAGCCAAGAATGATCCTACAAGACTTTACAAGTTTTTTCCAAGTGTAAACGAGTCAAGACTGAAGCTACAAGTTGTTTCAAAGTTCGAATAAGTCAAGAATGAAGCTACAAGTTGTTTCAAATTGTTCCAAGTTGTTTCCATGTTCAAACGAGTCAAGAATGAAGCGACAAGTTGTTTCCAAGTTCGAACGAGCGAAGAATGAAGTCTCAAATTGTTATAGATTGTTTTCATATTCAAATGAGCCAAGAATGATCCTGCAAGACTTTCCAAGTTGTTTCCATGTTCAAATGAGTCAAGATTGAAGCTAAAAGTTGTTTCCAAGTTCGAACGAGTCGAGAATAAAGTCTTAAGTTGTTTGAATTGTTTGCATGTTCAAATGAGCCAAGAATGATCCTACAAGACTTTACAAGTTTTTCCAAGTTTAAACGAGTCAAGAATGAAGCAACAAGTTGCTTCAAAGTTCGAATAAGTCAATAATGAAGTCTCAAATGGTTATAGATTGTTTTCATGTTCAAATGAGCCAAGAATGATCCTACAAGACTTTCCAAGTTGTTTCCATGTTCAAACGAGTCAAGAATGAAGCGACAAGTTGTTTCCAAGTTCGAAAGAGCGAAGAATGAAGTCTCAAATTGTTATAGATTGTTTTCATGTTCAAATGAGCCAAGAATGATCCTGCAAGACTTTCCAAGTTATTTCCATGTTCAAATGAGTCAAGATTGAAGCTAAAAGTTGTTTCCAAGTTCGAACGAGTGAAGAATAAAGTCTTAAGCTGTATGAATTGTTTGCATGTTCAAATGAGCCAAGAATGATCCTACAGGACTTTACAAGTTTTTTCCAAGTGTGAACGAGTCAAGACTAAAGCTACAAGTTGCTTCAAAGTTCGAATAAGTCAAGAATGAAGCTACAAGTTGTTTCAAATTGTTCCAAGTTGTTTCCATTTTCAAACGAGTCAAGAATGAAGCGACAAGTTGTTTCCAACTTCGAACGAGCGAAGAATGAAGTCTCAAATTGTTATAGATTGTTTTCATATTCAAATGAGCCAAGAATGATCCTGCAAGACTTTCCAAGTTGTTTCCATGTTCAAATGAGTCAAGATTGAAGCTAAAAGTTGTTTCCAAGTTCGAACGAGTCGAGAATAAAGTCTTAAGTTGTTTGAATTGTTTGCATGTTCAAATGAGCCAAGAATGATCCTACAAGACTTTACAAGTTCTTCCAAGTTTAAACGAGTCAAGAATGAAGCTACAAATTGTTTCAAAGTTCGAATAAGTCAAGAATGAAGCTACAAGTTGTTTCAAATTGTTCCAAGTTATTTCCATGTTCAAACGAGTCAAGAATGAAGCGACAAGTTGTTTCCAACTTCGAACGAGCGAAGAATGAAGTCTCAAATTGTTATAGATTGTTTTCATATTCAAATGAGCCAAGAATGATCCTGCAAGACTTTCCAAGTTGTTTCCATGTTCAAATGAGTCAAGATTGAAGCTAAAAGTTGTTTCCAAGTTCGAACGAGTTGAGAATAAAGTCTTAAGTTGTTTGAATTGTTTGCATGTTCAAATGAGCCAAGAATGATCCTACAAGACTTTACAAGTTTTTCCAAGTTTAAACGAGTCAAGAATGAAGCTACAAGTTGCTTCAAAGTTCGAATAAGTCAATAATGAAGTCTCAAATTGTTATAGATTGTTTTCATGTTCAAATGAGCCAAGAATGATCCTACAAGAGTTTCCAAGTTGTTTCCATTTTCAAACGAGTCAAGAATGAAGCGACAAGTTGTTTCCAACTTCGAACGAGCGAAGAATGAAGTCTCAAATTGTTATAGATTGTTTTCATATTCAAATGAGCCAAGAATGATCCTGCAAGACTTTCCAAGTTGTTTCCATGTTCAAATGAGTCAAGATTGAAGCTAAAAGTTGTTTCCAAGTTCGAACGAGTCGAGAATAAAGTCTTAAGTTGTTTGAATTGTTTGCATGTTCAAATGAGCCAAGAATGATCCTACAAGACTTTACAAGTTCTTCCAAGTTTAAACGAGTCAAGAATGAAGCTACAAGTTCCTTCAAAGTTCGATAAAGTCAAGAATGAAGTCTCAAATTGTTATAGATTGTTTTCATGTTCAAATGAGCCAAGAATGATCCTACAAGACTTTCTAAGTTGTTTTTTTTTTTTTTTTTTGCTAAATTAAGATTTTTATAAAACAAAAGAAAGATACAAGATCGGAGGGGCATACCCCAGAATAAAGCATAGGAAATACAGCATAAGAAGCTTGTACATCAGACCATACAAACCAGCAATAAGACTAGAAAATTAGTACAATTAGTACAATTTAACAATTAAATTTCTATTTTTCCTTGCTGCTTTTAGAAAAATGGAACAAGTGCTAAGCTTCCCTCGAACGAGTCAAGAAAAATTTCTAAGTTGTTTCCATGTTCAAACGAGTCAAGAATGAAGCGACAAGTTGTTTCCAAGTTCGAACGAGCGAAGAATGAAGTCTCAAATTGTTATAGATTGTTTTCATGTTCAAATGAGCCAAGAATGATCCTGCAAGACTTTCCAAGTTATTTCCATGTTCAAATGAGTCAAGATTGAAGCTAAAAGTTGTTTCCAAGTTCGAACGAGTGAAGAATAAAGTCTTAAGCTGTATGAATTGTTTGCATGTTCAAATGAGCCAAGAATGATCCTACAGGACTTTACAAGTTTTTTCCAAGTGTAAACGAGTCAAGACTGAAGCTACAAGTTGTTTCAAGGTTCGAATAAGTCAAGAATGAAGCTACAAGTTGTTTCAAATTGTTCCAAGTTATTTCCATGTTCAAACGAGTCAAGAATGAAGCGACAAGTTGTTTCCAACTTCGAACGAGCGAAGAATGAAGTCTCAAATTGTTATAGATTGTTTTCATATTCAAATGAGCCAAGAATGATCCTGCAAGACTTTCCAAGTTGTTTCCATGTTCAAATGAGTCAAGATTGAAGCTAAAAGTTGTTTCCAAGTTCGAACGAGTTGAGAATAAAGTCTTAAGTTGTTTGAATTGTTTGCATGTTCAAATGAGCCAAGAATGATCCTACAAGACTTTACAAGTTTTTCCAAGTTTAAACGAGTCAAGAATGAAGCTACAAGTTGCTTCAAAGTTCGAATAAGTCAATAATGAAGTCTCAAATTGTTATAGATTGTTTTCATGTTCAAATGAGCCAAGAATGATCCTACAAGAGTTTCCAAGTTGTTTCCATTTTCAAACGAGTCAAGAATGAAGCGACAAGTTGTTTCCAACTTCGAACGAGCGAAGAATGAAGTCTCAAATTGTTATAGATTGTTTTCATATTCAAATGAGCCAAGAATGATCCTGCAAGACTTTCCAAGTTGTTTCCATGTTCAAATGAGTCAAGATTGAAGCTAAAAGTTGTTTCCAAGTTCGAACGAGTCGAGAATAAAGTCTTAAGTTGTTTGAATTGTTTGCATGTTCAAATGAGCCAAGAATGATCCTACAAGACTTTACAAGTTCTTCCAAGTTTAAACGAGTCAAGAATGAAGCTACAAGTTCCTTCAAAGTTCGATAAAGTCAAGAATGAAGTCTCAAATTGTTATAGATTGTTTTCATGTTCAAATGAGCCAAGAATGATCCTACAAGACTTTCTAAGTTGTTTTTTTTTTTTTTTTTTTTGCTAAATTAAGATTTTTATAAAACAAAAGAAAGATACAAGATCGGAGGGGCATACCCCAGAATAAAGCATAGGAAATACAGCATAAGAAGCTTGTACATCAGACCATACAAACCAGCAATAAGACTAGAAAATTAGTACAATTAGTACAATTTAACAATTAAATTTCTATTTTTCCTTGCTGCTTTTAGAAAAATGGAACAAGTGCTAAGCTTCCCTCGAACGAGTCAAGAAAAATTTCTAAGTTGTTTCCATGTTCAAACGAGTCAAGAATGAAGCGACAAGTTGTTTCCAAGTTCGAACGAGCGAAGAATGAAGTCTCAAATTGTTATAGATTGTTTTCATGTTCAAATGAGCCAAGAATGATCCTGCAAGACTTTCCAAGTTATTTCCATGTTCAAATGAGTCAAGATTGAAGCTAAAAGTTGTTTCCAAGTTCGAACGAGTGAAGAATAAAGTCTTAAGCTGTATGAATTGTTTGCATGTTCAAATGAGCCAAGAATGATCCTACAGGACTTTACAAGTTTTTTCCAAGTGTAAACGAGTCAAGACTGAAGCTACAAGTTGTTTCAAGGTTCGAATAAGTCAAGAATGAAGCTACAAGTTGTTTCAAATTGTTCCAAGTTATTTCCATGTTCAAACGAGTCAAGAATGAAGCGACAAGTTGTTTCCAACTTCGAACGAACGAAGAATGAAGTCTCAAATTGTTATAGATTGTTTTCATGTTCAAATGAGCCAAGAATGATCCTACAAGACTTTCCAAGTTGTTTCCATGTTCAAACGAGTCAAGAATGAAGCGACAAGTTGTTTCCAAGTTCGAACGAGCGAAGAATGAAGTCTCAAATTGTTATAGATTGTTTTCATGTTCAAATGAGCCAAGAATGATCCTGCAAGACTTTCCAAGTTATTTCCATGTTCAAATGAGTCAAGATTGAAGCTAAAAGTTGTTTCCAAGTTCGAACGAGTGAAGAATAAAGTCTTAAGTTGTATGAATTGTTTGCATGTTCAAATGAGCCAAGAATGATCCTACAAGAGTTTACAAGTTTTTTCCAAGGTAAACGAGTCAAGACTGAAGCTACAAGTTGTTTCAAAGTTCGAATATATCAAGAATGAAGCTACAAGTTGTTTCAAATTGTGCGAAGTTGTTTCCATGTTCAAAGGAGTCAAGAATGAAGCGACAAGTTGTTTCCAAGTTCGAACGAGCGAAGAATGAAGTCTCAAATTGTTATAGATTGTTTTCATATTCAAATGAGCCAAGAATGATCCTGCTAGACTTTCCAACTTGTTTCCATGTTCAAATGAGTCAAGATTGAAGCTAAAAGTTAGTTCCAAGTTCGAACGAGTCGAGAATAAAGTCTTAAGTTGTTTGAATTGTTTGCATGTTCAAATGAGCCAAGAATGATCCTACAAGACTTTACAAGTTCTTCCAAGTTTAAACGAGTCAAGAATGAAGCTACAAGTTGCTTCAAAGTTCGAATAAGTCAAGAATGAAGTCTCAAATGGTTATAGATTGTTTTCATGTTCAAATGAGCCAAGAATGATCCTACAAGACTTTCTAAGTTGTTTCCATGTTCAAACGAGTCAAGAATGAAGCGACAAGTTGTTTCCAAGTTCGAACGAGCGAAGAATGAAGTCTCAAATTGTTATAGATTGTTTTCATGTTCAAATGAGCCAAGAATGATCCTGCAAGACTTTCCAAGTTATTTCCATGTTCAAATGAGTCAAGATTGAAGCTAAAAGTTGTTTCCAAGTTCGAACGAGTGAAGAATAAAGTCTTAAGCTGTATGAATTGTTTGCATGTTCAAATGAGCCAAGAATGATCCTACAGGACTTTACAAGTTTTTTCCAAGTGTAAACGAGTCAAGACTGAAGCTACAAGTTGTTTCAAAGTTCGAATAAGTCAAGAATGAAGCTACAAGTTGTTTCAAATTGTTCCAAGTTATTTCCATGTTCAAACGAGTCAAGAATGAAGCGACAAGTTGTTTCCAACTTCGAACGAGCGAAGAATGAAGTCTCAAATTGTTATAGATTGTTTTCATATTCAAATGAGCCAAGAATGATCCTGCAAGACTTTCCAAGTTGTTTCCATGTTCAAATGAGTCAAGATTGAAGCTAAAAGTTAGTTCCAAGTTCGAACGAGTCGAGAATAAAGTCTTAAGTTGTTTGAATTGTTTGCATGTTCAAATGAGCCAAGAATGATCCTACAAGACTTTACATGTTTTTCCAAGTTTAAACGAGTCAAGAATGAAGCTACAAGTTGCTTCAAAGTTCGAATAAGTCAATAACGAAGTCTCAAATGGTTATAGATTGTTTTCATGTTCAAATGAGCCAAGAATGATCCTACAAGAGTTTCCAAGTTGTTTCCATGTTCAAACGAGTCAAGAATGAAGCGACAAGTTGTTTCCAAGTTCGAACGAGCGAAGAATGAAGTCTCAAATTGTTATAGATTGTTTTCATGTTCAAATGAGCCAAGAATGATCCTGCAAGACTTTCCAAGTTATTTCCATGTTCAAATGATCAAGATTGAAGCTAAAAGTTGTTTCCAAGTTCGAACGAGTGAAGAATAAAGTCTTAAGCTGTATGAATTGTTTGCATGTTCAAATGAGCCAAGAATGATCCTACAAGACTTTACAAGTTTTTTCCAAGTGTAAACGAGTCAAGACTGAAGCTACAAGTTGTTTCAAAGTTCGAATAAGTCAAGAATGAAGCTACAAGTTGTTTCAAATTGTTCCAAGTTGTTTCCATGTTCAAACGAGTCAAGAATGAAGCGACAAGTTGTTTCCAAGTTCGAACGAGCGAAGAATGAAGTCTCAAATTGTTATAGATTGTTTTCATATTCAAATGAGCCAAGAATGATCCTGCAAGACTTTCCAAGTTGTTTCCATGTTCAAATGAGTCAAGATTGAAGCTAAAAGTTAGTTCCAAGTTCGAACGAGTCGAGAATAAAGTCTTAAGTTGTTTGAATTGTTTGCATGTTCAAATGAGCCAAGAATGATCCTACAAGACTTTACAAGTTTTTCTAAGTTTAAACGAGTCAAGAATGAAGCAACAAGTTGCTTCAAAGTTCGAATAAGTCAATAATGAAGTCTCAAATTGTTATAGATTGTTTTCATGTTCAAATGAGCCAAGAATGATCCTACAAGACTTTCCAAGTTATTTCCATGTTCAAACGAGTCAAGAATGAAGCGACAAGTTGTTTCCAAGTTCGAACGAGCGAAGAATGAAGTCTCAAATTGTTATAGATTGTTTTCATGTTCAAATGAGCCAAGAATGATCCTGCAAGACTTTCCAAGTTATTTCCACGTTCAAATGAGTCAAGATTGAAGCTAAAAGTTGTTTCCAAGTTCGAACGAGTGAAGAATAAAGTCTTAAGCTGTATGAATTGTTTGCATGTTCAAATGAGCCAAGAATGATCCTACAAGACTTTACAAGTTTTTTCCAAGTGTAAACGAGTCAAGACTGAAGCTACAAGTTGTTTCAAAGTTCGAATAAGTCAAGAATGAAGCTACAAGTTGTTTCAAATTGTTCCAAGTTGTTTCCATGTTCAAACGAGTCAAGAATGAAGCGACAAGTTGTTTCCAAGTTCGAACGAGCGAAGAATGAAGTCTCAAATTGTTATAGATTGTTTTCATATTCAAATGAGCCAAGAATGATCCTGCAAGACTTTCCAAGTTGTTTCCATGTTCAAATGAGTCAAGATTGAAGCTAAAAGTTAGTTCCAAGTTCGAACGAGTCGAGAATAAAGTCTTAAGTTGTTTGAATTGTTTGCATGTTCAAATGAGCCAAGAATGATCCTACAAGACTTTACAAGTTTTTCCAAGTTTAAACGAGTCAAGAATGAAGCAACAAGTTGCTTCAAAGTTCGAATAAGTCAATAATGAAGTCTCAAATTGTTATAGATTGTTTTCATGTTCAAATGAGCCAAGAATGATCCTACAAGACTTTCCAAGTTATTTCCATGTTCAAACGAGTCAAGAATGAAGCGACAAGTTGTTTCCAAGTTCGAACGAGCGAAGAATGAAGTCTCAAATTGTTATAGATTGTTTTCATGTTCAAATGAGCCAAGAATGATCCTGCAAGACTTTCCAAGTTATTTCCACGTTCAAATGAGTCAAGATTGAAGCTAAAAGTTGTTTCCAAGTTCGAACGAGTGAAGAATAAAGTCTTAAGCTGTATGAATTGTTTGCATGTTCAAATGAGCCAAGAATGATCCTACAAGACTTTACAAGTTTTTTCCAAGTGTAAACGAGTCAAGACTGAAGCTACAAGTTGTTTCAAAGTTCGAATAAGTCAAGAATGAAGCTACAAGTTGTTTCAAATTGTTCCAAGTTATTTCCATGTTCAAACGAGTCAAGAATGAAGCGACAAGTTGTTTCCAACTTCGAACGAGCGAAGAATGAAGTCTCAAATTGTTATAGATTGTTTTCATATTCAAATGAGCCAAGAATGATCCTGCAAGACTTTCCAAGTTGTTTCCATGTTCAAATGAGTCAAGATTGAAGCTAAAAGTTAGTTCCAAGTTCGAACGAGTCGAGAATAAAGTCTTAAGTTGTTTGAATTGTTTGCATGTTCAAATGAGCCAAGAATGATCCTACAAGACTTTACATGTTTTTCCAAGTTTAAACGAGTCAAGAATGAAGCTACAAGTTGCTTCAAAGTTCGAATAAGTCAATAACGAAGTCTCAAATGGTTATAGATTGTTTTCATGTTCAAATGAGCCAAGAATGATCCTACAAGAGTTTCCAAGTTGTTTCCATGTTCAAACGAGTCAAGAATGAAGCGACAAGTTGTTTCCAAGTTCGAACGAGCGAAGAATGAAGTCTCAAATTGTTATAGATTGTTTTCATGTTCAAATGAGCCAAGAATGATCCTGCAAGACTTTCCAAGTTATTTCCATGTTCAAATGATCAAGATTGAAGCTAAAAGTTGTTTCCAAGTTCGAACGAGTGAAGAATAAAGTCTTAAGCTGTATGAATTGTTTGCATGTTCAAATGAGCCAAGAATGATCCTACAAGACTTTACAAGTTTTTTCCAAGTGTAAACGAGTCAAGACTGAAGCTACAAGTTGTTTCAAAGTTCGAATAAGTCAAGAATGAAGCTACAAGTTGTTTCAAATTGTTCCAAGTTGTTTCCATGTTCAAACGAGTCAAGAATGAAGCGACAAGTTGTTTCCAAGTTCGAACGAGCGAAGAATGAAGTCTCAAATTGTTATAGATTGTTTTCATATTCAAATGAGCCAAGAATGATCCTGCAAGACTTTCCAAGTTGTTTCCATGTTCAAATGAGTCAAGATTGAAGCTAAAAGTTAGTTCCAAGTTCGAACGAGTCGAGAATAAAGTCTTAAGTTGTTTGAATTGTTTGCATGTTCAAATGAGCCAAGAATGATCCTACAAGACTTTACAAGTTTTTCCAAGTTTAAACGAGTCAAGAATGAAGCAACAAGTTGCTTCAAAGTTCGAATAAGTCAATAATGAAGTCTCAAATTGTTATAGATTGTTTTCATGTTCAAATGAGCCAAGAATGATCCTACAAGACTTTCCAAGTTATTTCCATGTTCAAACGAGTCAAGAATGAAGCGACAAGTTGTTTCCAAGTTCGAACGAGCGAAGAATGAAGTCTCAAATTGTTATAGATTGTTTTCATGTTCAAATGAGCCAAGAATGATCCTGCAAGACTTTCCAAGTTATTTCCACGTTCAAATGAGTCAAGATTGAAGCTAAAAGTTGTTTCCAAGTTCGAACGAGTGAAGAATAAAGTCTTAAGCTGTATGAATTGTTTGCATGTTCAAATGAGCCAAGAATGATCCTACAAGACTTTACAAGTTTTTTCCAAGTGTAAACGAGTCAAGACTGAAGCTACAAGTTGTTTCAAAGTTCGAATAAGTCAAGAATGAAGCTACAAGTTGTTTCAAATTGTTCCAAGTTGTTTCCATGTTCAAACGAGTCAAGAATGAAGCGACAAGTTGTTTCCAAGTTCGAACGAGCGAAGAATGAAGTCTCAAAATGTTATAGATTGTTTTCATGTTCAAATGAGCCAAGAATGATCCTGCAAGACTTTCCAAGTTATTTCCATGTTCAAACGAGTCAAGAATGAAGCGACAAGTTGTTTCCAAGTTCGAACGAGCGAAGAATGAAGTCTCAAATTGTTATAGATTGTTTTCATGTTCAAATGAGCCAAGAATGATCTTGCAAGACTTTCCAAGTTATTTCCATGTTCAAATGATCAAGATTGAACCTAAAAGTTGTTTCCAAGTTCGAACGAGTGAAGAATAAAGTCTTAAGCTGTATGAATTGTTTGCATGTTCAAATGAGCCAAGAATGATCCTACAAGACTTTACAAGTTTTTTCCAAGTGTAAACGAGTCAAGACTGAAGCTACAAGTTGTTTCAAAGTTCGAATAAGTCAAGAATGAAGCTACAAGTTGTTTCAAATTGTTCCAAGTTGTTTCCATGTTCAAACGAGTCAAGAATGAAGCGACAAGTTGTTTCCAAGTTCGAACGAGCGAAGAATGAAGTCTCAAATTGTTATAGATTGTTTTCATATTCAAATGAGCCAAGAATGATCCTGCAAGACTTTCCAAGTTGTTTCCATGTTCAAATGAGTCAAGATTGAAGCTAAAAGTTAGTTCCAAGTTCGAACGAGTCGAGAATAAAGTCTTAAGTTGTTTGAATTATTTGCATGTTCAAATGAGCCAAGAATGATCCTACGAGACTTTACAAGTTTTTCCAAGTTTAAACGAGTCAAGAATGAAGCAACAAGTTGCTTCAAAGTTCGAATAAGTCAATAATGAAGTCTCAAATGGTTATAGATTGTTTTCATGTTCAAATGAGCCAAGAATGATCCTACAAGACTTTCCAAGTTGTTTCCATGTTCAAACGAGTCAAGAATGAAGCGACAAGTTGTTTCCAAGTTCGAACGAGCGAAGAATGAAGTCTCAAATTGTTATAGATTGTTTTCATGTTCAAATGAGCCAAGAATGATCCTGCAAGACTTTCCAAGTTATTTCCATGTTCAAATGATCAAGATTGAAGCTAAAAGTTGTTTCCAAGTTCGAACGAGTGAAGAATAAAGTCTTAAGCTGTATGAATTGTTTGCATGTTCAAATGAGCCAAGAATGATCCTACAAGACTTTACAAGTTTTTTCCAAGTGTAAACGAGTCAAGACTGAAGCTACAAGTTGTTTCAAAGTTCGAATAAGTCAAGAATGAAGCTACAAGTTGTTTCAAATTGTTCCAAGTTGTTTCCATGTTCAAACGAGTCAAGAATGAAGCGACAAGTTGTTTCCAAGTTCGAACGAGCGAAGAATGAAGTCTCAAATTGTTATAGATTGTTTTCATATTCAAATGAGCCAAGAATGATCCTGCAAGACTTTCCAAGTTGTTTCCATGTTCAAATGAGTCAAGATTGAAGCTAAAAGTTAGTTCCAAGTTCGAACGAGTCGAGAATAAAGTCTTAAGTTGTTTGAATTGTTTGCATGTTCAAATGAGCCAAGAATGATCCTACAAGACTTTACAAGTTTTTCCAAGTTTAAACGAGTCAAGAATGAAGCAACAAGTTGCTTCAAAGTTCGAATAAGTCAATAATGAAGTCTCAAATTGTTATAGATTGTTTTCATGTTCAAATGAGCCAAGAATGATCCTACAAGACTTTCCAAGTTATTTCCATGTTCAAACGAGTCAAGAATGAAGCGACAAGTTGTTTCCAAGTTCGAACGAGCGAAGAATGAAGTCTCAAATTGTTATAGATTGTTTTCATGTTCAAATGAGCCAAGAATGATCCTGCAAGACTTTCCAAGTTATTTCCACGTTCAAATGAGTCAAGATTGAAGCTAAAAGTTGTTTCCAAGTTCGAACGAGTGAAGAATAAAGTCTTAAGCTGTATGAATTGTTTGCATGTTCAAATGAGCCAAGAATGATCCTACAAGACTTTACAAGTTTTTTCCAAGTGTAAACGAGTCAAGACTGAAGCTACAAGTTGTTTCAAAGTTCGAATAAGTCAAGAATGAAGCTACAAGTTGTTTCAAATTGTTCCAAGTTGTTTCCATGTTCAAACGAGTCAAGAATGAAGCGACAAGTTGTTTCCAAGTTCGAACGAGCGAAGAATGAAGTCTCAAAATGTTATAGATTGTTTTCATGTTCAAATGAGCCAAGAATGATCCTGCAAGACTTTCCAAGTTATTTCCATGTTCAAACGAGTCAAGAATGAAGCGACAAGTTGTTTCCAAGTTCGAACGAGCGAAGAATGAAGTCTCAAATTGTTATAGATTGTTTTCATGTTCAAATGAGCCAAGAATGATCTTGCAAGACTTTCCAAGTTATTTCCATGTTCAAATGATCAAGATTGAACCTAAAAGTTGTTTCCAAGTTCGAACGAGTGAAGAATAAAGTCTTAAGCTGTATGAATTGTTTGCATGTTCAAATGAGCCAAGAATGATCCTACAAGACTTTACAAGTTTTTTCCAAGTGTAAACGAGTCAAGACTGAAGCTACAAGTTGTTTCAAAGTTCGAATAAGTCAAGAATGAAGCTACAAGTTGTTTCAAATTGTTCCAAGTTGTTTCCATGTTCAAACGAGTCAAGAATGAAGCGACAAGTTGTTTCCAAGTTCGAACGAGCGAAGAATGAAGTCTCAAATTGTTATAGATTGTTTTCATATTCAAATGAGCCAAGAATGATCCTGCAAGACTTTCCAAGTTGTTTCCATGTTCAAATGAGTCAAGATTGAAGCTAAAAGTTAGTTCCAAGTTCGAACGAGTCGAGAATAAAGTCTTAAGTTGTTTGAATTATTTGCATGTTCAAATGAGCCAAGAATGATCCTACGAGACTTTACAAGTTTTTCCAAGTTTAAACGAGTCAAGAATGAAGCAACAAGTTGCTTCAAAGTTCGAATAAGTCAATAATGAAGTCTCAAATGGTTATAGATTGTTTTCATGTTCAAATGAGCCAAGAATGATCCTACAAGACTTTCCAAGTTGTTTCCATGTTCAAACGAGTCAAGAATGAAGCGACAAGTTGTTTCCAAGTTCGAACGAGCGAAGAATGAAGTCTCAAATTGTTATAGATTGTTTTCATGTTCAAATGAGCCAAGAATGATCCTGCAAGACTTTCCAAGTTATTTCCATGTTCAAATGATCAAGATTGAAGCTAAAAGTTGTTTCCAAGTTCGAACGAGTGAAGAATAAAGTCTTAAGCTGTATGAATTGTTTGCATGTTCAAATGAGCCAAGAATGATCCTACAAGACTTTACAAGTTTTTTCCAAGTGTAAACGAGTCAAGACTGAAGCTACAAGTTGTTTCAAAGTTCGAATAAGTCAAGAATGAAGCTACAAGTTGTTTCAAATTGTTCCAAGTTGTTTCCATGTTCAAACGAGTCAAGAATGAAGCGACAAGTTGTTTCCAAGTTCGAACGAGCGAAGAATGAAGTCTCAAATTGTTATAGATTGTTTTCATATTCAAATGAGCCAAGAATGATCCTGCAAGACTTTCCAAGTTGTTTCCATGTTCAAATGAGTCAAGATTGAAGCTAAAAGTTAGTTCCAAGTTCGAACGAGTCGAGAATAAAGTCTTAAGTTGTTTGAATTGTTTGCATGTTCAAATGAGCCAAGAATGATCCTACAAGACTTTACAAGTTTTTCCAAGTTTAAACGAGTCAAGAATGAAGCAACAAGTTGCTTCAAAGTTCGAATAAGTCAATAATGAAGTCTCAAATTGTTATAGATTGTTTTCATGTTCAAATGAGCCAAGAATGATCCTACAAGACTTTCCAAGTTATTTCCATGTTCAAACGAGTCAAGAATGAAGCGACAAGTTGTTTCCAAGTTCGAACGAGCGAAGAATGAAGTCTCAAATTGTTATAGATTGTTTTCATGTTCAAATGAGCCAAGAATGATCCTGCAAGACTTTCCAAGTTATTTCCACGTTCAAATGAGTCAAGATTGAAGCTAAAAGTTGTTTCCAAGTTCGAACGAGTGAAGAATAAAGTCTTAAGCTGTATGAATTGTTTGCATGTTCAAATGAGCCAAGAATGATCCTACAAGACTTTACAAGTTTTTTCCAAGTGTAAACGAGTCAAGACTGAAGCTACAAGTTGTTTCAAAGTTCGAATAAGTCAAGAATGAAGCTACAAGTTGTTTCAAATTGTTCCAAGTTGTTTCCATGTTCAAACGAGTCAAGAATGAAGCGACAAGTTGTTTCCAAGTTCGAACGAGCGAAGAATGAAGTCTCAAAATGTTATAGATTGTTTTCATGTTCAAATGAGCCAAGAATGATCCTGCAAGACTTTCCAAGTTATTTCCATGTTCAAACGAGTCAAGAATGAAGCGACAAGTTGTTTCCAAGTTCGAACGAGCGAAGAATGAAGTCTCAAATTGTTATAGATTGTTTTCATGTTCAAATGAGCCAAGAATGATCTTGCAAGACTTTCCAAGTTATTTCCATGTTCAAATGATCAAGATTGAACCTAAAAGTTGTTTCCAAGTTCGAACGAGTGAAGAATAAAGTCTTAAGCTGTATGAATTGTTTGCATGTTCAAATGAGCCAAGAATGATCCTACAAGACTTTACAAGTTTTTTCCAAGTGTAAACGAGTCAAGACTGAAGCTACAAGTTGTTTCAAAGTTCGAATAAGTCAAGAATGAAGCTACAAGTTGTTTCAAATTGTTCCAAGTTGTTTCCATGTTCAAACGAGTCAAGAATGAAGCGACAAGTTGTTTCCAAGTTCGAACGAGCGAAGAATGAAGTCTCAAATTGTTATAGATTGTTTTCATATTCAAATGAGCCAAGAATGATCCTGCAAGACTTTCCAAGTTGTTTCCATGTTCAAATGAGTCAAGATTGAAGCTAAAAGTTAGTTCCAAGTTCGAACGAGTCGAGAATAAAGTCTTAAGTTGTTTGAATTGTTTGCATGTTCAAATGAGCCAAGAATGATCCTACGAGACTTTACAAGTTTTTCCAAGTTTAAACGAGTAAAGAGTGAAGCAACAAGTTGCTTCAAAGTTCGAATAAGTCAATAATGAAGTCTCAAATGGTTATAGATTGTTTTCATGTTCAAATGAGCCAAGAATGATCCTACAAGACTTTCCAAGTTGTTTCCATGTTCAAACGAGTCAAGAATGAAGCGACAAGTTGTTTCCAAGTTCGAACGAGCGAAGAATGAAGTCTCAAATTGTTATAGATTGTTTTCATGTTCAAATGAGCCAAGAATGATCCTGCAAGACTTTCCAAGTTATTTCCATGTTCAAATGAGTCAAGATTGAAGCTAAAAGTTGTTTCCAAGTTCGAACGAGTGAAGAATAAAGTCTTAAGCTGTATGAATTGTTTGCATGTTCAAATGAGCCAAGAATGATCCTACAGGACTTTACAAGTTTTTTCCAAGTGTAAACGAGTCAAGACTGAAGCTACAAGTTGCTTCAAAGTTCGAATAAGTCAAGAATGAAACTACAAGTTGTTTCAAATTGTTCCAAGTTGTTTCCATTTTCAAACGAGTCAAGAATGAAGCGACAAGTTGTTTCCAACTTCGAACGAGCGAAGAATGAAGTCTCAAATTGTTATAGATTGTTTTCATATTCAAATGAGCCAAGAATGATCCTGCAAGACTTTCCAAGTTGTTTCCATGTTCAAATGAGTCAAGATTGAAGCTAAAAGTTGTTTCCAAGTTCGAACGAGTCGAGAATAAAGTCTTAAGTTGTTTGAATTGTTTGCATGTTCAAATGAGCCAAGAATGATCCTACAAGACTTTACAAGTTTTTCCAAGTTTAAACGAGTCAAGAATGAAGCAACAAGTTGCTTCAAAGTTCGAATAAGTCAATAATGAAGTCTCAAATTGTTATAGATTGTTTTCATGTTCAAATGAGCCAAGAATGATCCTACAAGACTTTCCAAGTTATTTCCATGTTCAAACGAGTCAAGAATGAAGCGACAAGTTGTTTCCAAGTTCGAACGAGCGAAGAATAAAGTCTCAAATTGTTATAGATTGTTTTCATGTTCAAATGAGCCAAGAATGATCCTGCAAGACTTTCCAAGTTATTTCCACGTTCAAATGAGTCAAGATTGAAGCTAAAAGTTGTTTCCAAGTTCGAACGAGTGAAGAATAAAGTCTTAAGCTGTATGAATTGTTTGCATGTTCAAATGAGCCAAGAATGATCCTACAAGACTTTACAAGTTTTTTCCAAGTGTAAACGAGTCAAGACTGAAGCTACAAGTTGTTTCAAAGTTCGAATAAGTCAAGAATGAAGCTACAAGTTGTTTCAAATTGTTCCAAGTTGTTTCCATGTTCAAACGAGTCAAGAATGAAGCGACAAGTTGTTTCCAAGTTCGAACGAGCGAAGAATGAAGTCTCAAATTGTTATAGATTGTTTTCATATTCAAATGAGCCAAGAATGATCCTGCAAGACTTTCCAAGTTGTTTCCATGTTCAAATGAGTCAAGATTGAAGCTAAAAGTTAGTTCCAAGTTCGAACGAGTCGAGAATAAAGTCTTAAGTTGTTTGAATTGTTTGCATGTTCAAATGAGCCAAGAATGATCCTACAAGACTTTACAAGTTTTTCCAAGTTTAAACGAGTCAAGAATGAAGCTACAAGTTGCTTCAAAGTTCGAATAAGTCAATAATGGAGTCTCAAATGGTTATAGATTGTTTTCATGTTCAAATGAGCCAAGAATGATCCTACAAGAGTTTCCAAGTTGTTTCCATGTTCAAACGAGTCAAGAATGAAGCGACAAGTTGTTTCCAAGTTCGAACGAGCGAAGAATGAAGTCTCAAATTGTTATAGATTGTTTTCATGTTCAAATGAGCCAAGAATGATCCTGCAAGACTTTCCAAGTTATTTCCATGTTCAAATGATCAAGATTGAAGCTAAAAGTTGTTTCCAAGTTCGAACGAGTGAAGAATAAAGTCTTAAGCTGTATGAATTGTTTGCATGTTCAAATGAGCCAAGAATGATCCTACAGGACTTTACAAGTTTTTTCCAAGTGTAAACGAGTCAAGACTGAAGCTACAAGTTGTTTCAAAGTTCGAATAAGTCAAGAATGAAGCTACAAGTTGTTTCAAATTGTTCCAAGTTGTTTCCATGTTCAAACGAGTCAAGAATGAAGCGACAAGTTGTTTCCAACTTCGAACGAGTGAAGAATGAAGTATCAAATTGTTATAGATTGTTTTCATATTCAAATGAGCCAAGAATGATCCTGCAAGACTTTCCAAGTTGTTTCCATGCTCAAATGAGTCAAGATTGAAGCTAAAAGTTGTTTCCAAGTTCGAACGAGTCGAGAATAAAGTCTTAAGTTGTTTGAATTGTTTGCATGTTCAAATGAGCCAAGAATGATCCTACAAGACTTTACAAGTTTTTCCAAGTTTAAACGAGTCAAGAATGAAGCTACAAGTTGCTTCAAAGTTCGAATAAGTCAATAATGAAGTCTCAAATTGTTATAGATTGTTTTCATGTTCAAATGAGCCAAGAATGATCCTACAAGACTTTCCAAGTTATTTCCATGTTCAAACGAGTCAAGAATGAAGCGACAAGTTGTTTCCAAGTTCGAACGAGCGAAGAATGAAGTCTCAAATTGTTATAGATAGTTTTCATATTCAAATGAGCCAAGAATGATCCTGCAAGACTTTCCAAGTTGTTTCCATGTTCAAATGAGTCAAGATTGAAGCTAAAAGTTAGTTCCAAGTTCGAACGAGTCGAGAATAATGTCTTAAGTTGTTTGAATTGTTTGCATGTTCAAATGAGCCAAGAATGATCCTACAAGACTTTACAAATTTTTCCAAGTTTAAACGAGTCAAGAATGAAGCTACAAGTTGCTTCAAAGTTCGAATAAGTCAATAATGAAGTCTCAAATTGTTATAGATTGTTTTCATGTTCAAATGAGCCAAGAATGATCCTACAAGAGTTTCCAAGTTGTTTCCATGTTCAAACGAGTCAAGAATGAAGCGACAAGTTGTTTCCAAGTTCGAACGAGCGAAGAATGAAGTCTCAAATTGTTATAGATTGTTTTCATGTTCAAATGAGCCAAGAATGATCCTGCAAGACTTTCCAAGTTATTTCCATGTTCAAATGAGTCAAGATTGAAGCTAAAAGTTGTTTCCAAGTTCGAACGAGTGAAGAATAAAGTCTTAAGTTGTTTGAATTGTTTGCATGTTCAAATGAGCCAAGAATGATCCTACAAGACTTTACAAGTTTTTTCCAAGGTAAACGAGTCAAGACTGAAGCTACAAGTTGTTTCAAAGTTCGAATAAGTCAAGAATGAAGCTACAAGTTGTTTCAAATTGTTCCAAGTTGTTTCCATGTTCAAACGAGTCAAGAATGAAGCGACAAGTTGTTTCCAACTTCGAACGAGCGAAGAATGAAGTCTCAAATTGTTATAGATTGTTTTCATGTTCAAATGAGCCAAGAATGATCCTGCAAGACTTTCCAAGTTATTTCCATGTTCAAATGATCAAGATTGAAGCTAAAAGTTGTTTCCAAGTTCGAACGAGTGAAGAATGAAGTCTTAAGCTGTATGAATTGTTTGCATGTTCAAATGAGCCAAGAATGATCCTACAGGACTTTACAAGTTTTTCCATGTTCAAATGAGTCAAGATTGAAGCTAAAATTTGTTTCAAAGTTCGAATAAGTCAAGAATGAAGCTACAAGTTGTTTCAAATTGTTCCAAGTTGTTTCCATGTTCAAACGAGTCAAGAATGAAGCGACAAGTTGTTTCCAACTTCGAACGAGCGAAGAATGAAGTCTCAAATTGTTATAGATTGTTTTCATATTCAAATGAGCCAAGAATGATCCTGCAAGACTTTCCAAGTTGTTTCCATGTTCAAATGAGTCAAGATTGAAGCTAAAAGTTGTTTCCAAGTTCGAACGAGTCGAGAATAAAGTCTTAAGTTGTTTGAATTGTTTGCATGTTCAAATGAGCCAAGAATGATCCTACAAGACTTTACAAGTTTTTTCCAAGGTAAACGAGTCAAGACTGAAGCTACAAGTTGTTTCAAAGTTCGAATAAGTCAAGAATGAAGCTACAAGTTGTTTCAAATTGTTCCAAGTTGTTTCCATGTTCAAACGAGTCAAGAATGAAGCGACAAGTTGGTTCCAAGTTCGAACGAGCGAAGAATTAAGTCTCAAATGGTTATAGATTGTTTTCATGTTCAAATGAGCCAAGAATGATCCTACAAGACTTTCCAAGTTATTTCCATGTTCAAATGAGTCAAGATTGAAGCTAAAAGTTGTTTCCAAGTTCGAACGAGTGAAGAATAAAGTCTTAAGCTGTATGAATTGTTTGCATGTTCAAATGAGCCAAGAATGATCCTACAGGACTTTACAAGTTTTTTCCAAGTGTAAACGAGTCAAGACTGAAGCTACAAGTTGTTTCAAAGTTCGAATATGTCAAGAATGAAGATACAAGTTGTTTCAAATTGTTCCAAGTTGTTTCCATGTTCAAACGAGTCAAGAATGAAGCGACAAGTTGTTTCCAACTTCGAACGAGCGAAGAATGAAGTCTCAAATTGTTATAGATTGTTTTCATATTCAAATGAGCCAAGAATGATCCTGCAAGACTTTCCAAGTTGTTTCCATGTTCAAATGAGTCAAGATTGAAGCTAAAAGTTGTTTCCAAGTTCGAACGAGTCGAGAATAAAGTCTTAAGTTGTTTGAATTGTTTGCATGTTCAAATGAGCCAAGAATGATCCTACAAGACTTTACAAGTTTTTCCAAGTTTAAACGAGTCAAGAATGAAGCTACAAGTTGCTTCAAAGTTCGAATAAGTCAATAATGAAGTCTCAAATTGTTATAGATTGTTTTCATGTTCAAATGAGCCAAGAATGATCCTACAAGACTTTCCAAGTTATTTCCATGTTCAAACAAGTCAAGAATGAAGCGACAAGTTGTTTCCAAGGTCGAACGAGCGAAGAATGAAGTCTCAAATTGTTATAGATTGTTTTCATATTCAAATGAGCCAAGAATGATCCTGCAAGACTTTCCAAGTTGTTTCCATGTTCAAATGAGTCAAGATTGAAGCTAAAAGTTGTTTCCAAGTTCGAACGAGTCGAGAATAAAGTCTTAAGTTGTTTGAATTGTTTGCATGTTCAAATGAGCCAAGAATGATCCTACAAGACTTTACAAGTTTTTTCCAAGGTAAACGAGTCAAGACTGAAGCTACAAGTTGTTTCAAAGTTCGAATAAGTCAAGAATGAAGCTACAAGTTGTTTCAAATTGTTCCAAGTTGTTTCCATGTTCAAACGAGTCAAGAATGAAGCGACAAGTTGGTTCCAAGTTCGAACGAGCGAAGAATGAAGTCTCAAATGGTTATAGATTGTTTTCATGTTCAAATGAGCCAAGAATGATCCTACAAGACTTTCCAAGTTATTTCCATGTTCAAATGAGTCAAGATTGAAGCTAAAAGTTGTTTCCAAGTTCGAACGAGTGAAGAATAAAGTCTTAAGCTGTATGAATTGTTTGCATGTTCAAATGAGCCAAGAATGATCCTACAGGACTTTACAAGTTTTTTCCAAGTGTAAACGTGTCAAGACTGAAGCTACAAGTTGTTTCAAAGTTCGAATATGTCAAGAATGAAGCTACAAGTTGTTTCAAATTGTTCCAAGTTGTTTCCATGTTCAAACGAGTCACGAATGAAACGACAAGTTGTTTCCAACTTCGAACGAGCGAAGAATGAAGTCTCAAATTGTTATAGATTGTTTTCATATTCAAATGAGCCAAGAATGATCCTGCAAGACTTTCCAAGTTGTTTCCATGTTCAAATGAGTCAAGATTGAAGCTAAAAGTTGTTTCCAAGTTCGAACGAGTCGAGAATAAAGTCTTAAGTTGTTTGAATTGTTTGCATGTTCAAATGAGCCAAGAATGATCCTACAAGACTTTACAATTTTTTCCAAGTTTAAACGAGTCAAGAATGAAGCTACAAGTTGCTTCAAAGTTCGAATAAGTCAATAATGAAGTCTCAAATTGTTATAGATTGTTTTCATGTTCAAATGAGCCAAGAATGATCCTACAAGACTTTCCAAGTTATTTCCATGTTCAAACGAGTCAAGAATGAAGCGACAAGTTGTTTCCAAGTTCGAACGAGCGAAGAATGAAGTCTCAAATTGTTATAGATTGTTTTCATGTTCAAATGAGCCAAGAATGATCCTGCAAGACTTTCCAAGTTATTTCCATGTTCAAATGAGTCAAGATTGAAGCTAAAAGTTGTTTCCAAGTTCGAACGAGTGAAGAATAAAGTCTTAAGCTGTATGAATTGTTTGCATGTTCAAATGAGCCAAGAATGATCCTACAAGACTTTACAAGTTTTTTCCAAGTGTAAACGAGTCAAGACTGAAGCTACAAGTTGTTTCAAAGTTCGAATAAGTCAAGAATGAAGCTACAAATTGTTTCAAATTGTTCCAAATTGTTTCCATGTTCAAACGAGTCAAGAATGAAGCGGCAAGTTGTTTCCAAGTTCGAACGAGCGAAGAATGAAGTCTCAAATTGTTATAGATTGTTTTCATATTCAAATGAGCCAAGAATGATCCTGCAAGACTTTCCAAGTTGTTTCCATGTTCAAATGAGTCAAGATTGAAGCTAAAAGTTGTTTCCAAGTTCGAACGAGTCGAGAATAAAGTCTTAAGTTGTTTGAATTGTTTGCATGTTCAAATGAGCCAAGAATGATCCTACATGACTTTACAAGTTTTTCCAAGTTTAAACGAGTCAAGAATGAAGCTACAAGTTGCTTCAAAGTTCGAATAAGTCAATAATGAAGTCTCAAATGGTTATAGATTGTTTTCATGTTCAAATGAGCCAAGAATGATCCTACAAGACTTTCCAAGTTGTTTCCATGTTCAAACGAGTCAAGAATGAAGCGACAAGTTGTTTCCAAGTTCGAACGAGCGAAGAATGAAGTCTCAAATTGTTATAGATTGTTTTCATGTTCAAATGAGACAAGAATGATCCTGCAAGACTTTCCAAGTTATTTCCATGTTCAAATGAGTCAAGATTGAAGCTAAAAGTTGTTTCCAAGTTCGAACGAGTGAAGAATAAAGTCTTAAGCTGTATGAATTGTTTGCATGTTCAAATGAGCCAAGAATGATCCTACAAGTTTCCAAGTGTAAACGAGTCAAGACTGAAGCTACAAGTTGCTTCAAAGTTCGAATAAGTCAAGAATGAAGCTACAAGTTGTTTCAAATTGTTCCAAGTTGTTTCCATTTTCAAACAAGTCAAGAATGAAGCGACAAGTTGTTTCCAAGTTCGAACGAGCGAAGAATGAAGTCTCAAATTGTTATAGATTGTTTTCATATTCAAATGAGCCAATAATGATCCTGCAAGACTTTCCAAGTTGTTTCCATGTTCAAATGAGTCAAGATTGAAGCTAAAAGTTGTTTCCAAGATCGAACGAGTCGAGAATAAAGTCTTAAGTTGTTTGAATTGTTTGCATGTTCAAATGAGCCAAGAATGATCCTACAAGACTTTACAAGTTTTTTCCAAGGTAAACGAGTCAAGACTGAAGCTACAAGTTGTTTCAAAGTTCGAATAAGTCAAGAATGAAGCTACAAGTTGTTTCAAATTGTTCCAAGTTGTTTCCATGTTCAAACGAGTCAAGAATGAAGCGACAAGTTGGTTCCAAGTTCGAACGAGCGAAGAATGAAGTCTCAAATGGTAATAGATTGTTTTCATGTTCAAATGAGCCAAGAATGATCCTGCAAGACTTTCCAAGTTGTTTCCATGTTCAAATGAGTCAAGATTGAAGCTAAAAGTTGTTTCCAAGTTCGAACGAGTCGAGAATAAAGTCTTAAGTTGTTTGAATTATTTGCATGTTCAAATGAGCCAAGAATGATCCTACAAGACTTTACAAGTTTTTCCAAGTTTAAACGAGTCAAGAATGAAGCTACAAGTTGCTTCAAAGTTCGAATAAGTCAATAATGAAGTCTCAAATGGTTATAGATTGTTTTCATGTTCAAATGAGCCAAGAATGATCCTACAAGACTTTCCAAGTTGTTTCCATGTTCAAACGAGTCAAGAATGAAGCGACAAGTTGTTTCCAAGTTCGAACGAGCGAAGAATGAAGTCTCAAATTGTTATAGATTGTTTTCATGTTCAAATGAGCCAAGAATGATCCTGCAAGACTTTCCAAGTTATTTCCATGTTCAAATGAGTCAAGATTGAAGCTAAAAGTTGTTTCCAAGTTCGAACCAGTGAAGAATAAAGTCTTAAGCTGTATGAATTGTTTGCATGTTCAAATGAGCCAAGAATGATCCTACAAGACTTTACAAGTTTTTTCCAAGGTAAACGAGTCAAGACTGAAGCTACAAGTTGTTTCAAAGTTCGAATATGTCAAGAATGAAGCTACAAGTTGTTTCAAATTGTTCCAAGTTGTTTCCATGTTCAAATGAGTCAAGAATGAAGCGACAAGTTGTTTCCAAGTTCGAACGAGCGAAGAATGAAGTCTCAAATTGTTATAGATTGTTTTCATATTCAAATGAGCCAAGAATGATCCTGCAAGACTTTCCAAGTTGTTTCCATGTTCAAATGAGTCAAGATTGAAGCTAAAAGTTGTTTTCAAGTTCGAACGAGTCGAGAATAAAGTCTTAAGTTGTTTGAATTGTTTGCATGTTCAAATGAGCCAAGAATGATCCTACAAGACTTTACAAGTTTTTCCAAGTTTAAACGAGTCAAGAATGAAGCTACAAGTTGCTTCAAAGTTTGAATAAGTCAATAATGAAGTCTCAAATGGTTATAGATTGTTTTCATGTTCAAATGAGCCAAGAATGATCCTACAAGAGTTTCCAAGTTGTTTCCATGTTCAAACGAGTCAAGAATGAAGCGACAAGTTGTTTCCAAGTTCGAACGAGCGAAGAATGAAGTCTCAAATTGTTATAGATTGTTTTCATGTTCAAATGAGCCAAAAATGATCCTGCAAGACTTTCCAAGTTATTTCCATGTTCAAATGAGTCAAGATTGAAGCTAAAAGTTGTTTCCAAGTTCGAACGAGTGAAGAATAAAGTCTTAAGCTGTATGAATTGGTTGCATGTTCAAATGAGCCAAGAATGATCCTACAAGACTTTACATGTTTTTTCCAAGGTAAACGAGTCAAGACTGAAGCTACAAGTTGTTTCAAAGTTCGAATATGTCAAGAATGAAGCTACAAGTTGTTTCAAATTGTTCCAAGTTGTTTCCATGTTCAAATGAGTCAAGAATGAAGCGACAAGTTGTTTCCAAGTTCGAACGAGCGAAGAATGAAGTCTCAAATTGTTATAGATTGTTTTCATATTCAAATGAGCCAAGAATGATCCTGCAAGACTTTCCAAGTTGTTTCCATGTTCAAATGAGTCAAGATTGAAGCTAAAAGTTGTTTTCAAGTTCGAACGAGTCGAGAATAAAGTCTTAAGTTGTTTGAATTGTTTGCATGTTCAAATGAGCCAAGAATGATCCTACAAGACTTTACAAGTTTTTCCAAGTTTAAACGAGTCAAGAATGAAGCTACAAGTTGCTTCAAAGTTCGAATAAGTCAATAATGAAGTCTCAAATGGTTATAGATTATTTTCATGTTCAAAATGAGCCAAGAATGATCCTACAAGAGTTTCCAAGTTGTTTCCATGTTCAAACGAGTCAAGAATGAAGCGACAAGTTGTTTCCAAGTTCGAACGAGCGAAGAATGAAGTCTCAAATTGTTATAGATTGTTTTCATGTTCAAATGAGCCAAGAATGATCCTGCAAGACTTTCCAAGTTATTTCCATGTTCAAATGAGTCAAGATTGAAGCTAAAAGTTGTTTCCAAGTTCGAACGAGTGAAGAATAAAGTCTTAAGCTGTATGAATTGGTTGCATGTTCAAATGAGCCAAGAATGATCCTACAAGACTTTACATGTTTTTTCCAAGGTAAACGAGTCAAGACTGAAGCTACAAGTTGTTTCAAAGTTCGAATATGTCAAGAATGAAGCTACAAGTTGTTTCAAATTGTTCCAAGTTGTTTCCATGTTCAAATGAGTCAAGAATGAAGCGACAAGTTGTTTCCAAGTTCGAACGAGCGAAGAATGAAGTCTCAAATTGTTATAGACTGTTTTCATATTCAAATGAGCCAAGAATGATCCTGTAAGACTTTCCAAGTTGTTTCCATGTTCAAATGAGTCAAGATTGAAGCTAAAAGTTGTTTTCAAGTTCGAACGAGTCGAGAATAAAGTCTTAAGTTGTTTGAATTGTTTGCATGTTCAAATGAGCCAAGAATGATCCTACAAGACTTTACAAGTTTTTCCAAGTTTAAACGAGTCAAGAATGAAGCTACAAGTTGCTTCAAAGTTCGAATAAGTCAATAATGAAGTCTCAAATGGTTATAGATTGTTTTCATGTTCAAAATGAGCCAAGAATGATCCTACAAGAGTTTCCAAGTTGTTTCCATGTTCAAACGAGTCAAGAATGAAGCGACAAGTTGTTTCCAAGTTCGAACGAGCGAAGAATGAAGTCTCAAATTGTTATAGATTGTTTTCATATTCAAATGAGCCAAGAATGATCCTGCAAGACTTTCCAAGTTGTTTCCATGTTCAAATGAGTCAAGATTGAAGCTAAAAGTTGTTTTCAAGTTCGAACGAGTCGAGAATAAAGTCTTAAGTTGTTTGAATTGTTTGCATGTTCAAATGAGCCAAGAATGATCCTACAAGACTTTACAAGTTTTTCCAAGTTTAAACGAGTCAAGAATGAAGCTACAAGTTGCTTCAAAGTTCGAATAAGTCAATAATGAAGTCTCAAATGGTTATAGATTGTTTTCATGTTCAAATGAGCCAAGAATGATCCTACAAGACTTTCCAAGTTGTTTCCATGTTCAAACGAGTCAAGAATGAAGCGACAAGTTGTTTCCAAGTTCGAACGAGCGAAGAATGAAGTCTCAAATTGTTATAGATTGTTTTCATGTTCAAATGAGCCAAGAATGATCCTGCAAGACTTTCCAAGTTATTTCCATGTTCAAATGAGTCAAGATTGAAGCTAAAAGTTGTTTCCAAGTTCGAACGAGTGAAGAATAAAGTCTTAAGCTGTATGAATTGTTTGCATGTTCAAA
The DNA here is from genome assembly GCA_028671895.1 of Oenanthe sinensis. NCBI lineage: Eukaryota > Viridiplantae > Streptophyta > Magnoliopsida > Apiales > Apiaceae > Oenanthe > Oenanthe sinensis. The sequence goes on from CM053806.1 coordinate 30,643,472, forward strand.
TGAGCCAAGAATGATCCTACAAGACTTTACATGTTTTTTCCAACGTAAACGAGTCAAGACTGAAGCTACAAGTTATTTCAAAGTTCGAATATGTCAAGAATGAAGCTACAAGTTTTTCAAATTGTTCCAAGTTGTTTCCATGTTCAAATGAGTCAAGAATGAAGCGACAAGTTGTTTCCAAGTTCGAACGAGCGAAGAATGAAGTCTCAAATTGTTATAGATTGTTTTCATATTCAAATGAGCCAAGAATGATCCTGCAAGACTTTCCAAGTTGTTTCCATGTTCAAATGAGTCAAGATTGAAGCTAAAAGTTGTTTTCAAGTTCGAACGAGTCGAGAATAAAGTCTTAAGTTGTTTGAATTGTTTGCATGTTCAAATGAGCCAAGAATGATCCTACAAGACTTTACAAGTTTTTCCAAGTTTAAACAAGTCAAGAATGAAGCTACAAGTTGCTTCAAAGTTCGAATAAGTCAATAATGAAGTCTCAAATGGTTATAGATTGTTTTCATGTTCAAATGAGCCAAGAATGATCCTACAAGAGTTTCCAAGTTGTTTCCATGTTCAAACGAGTCAAGAATGAAGCGACAAGTTGTTTCCAAGTTCGAACGAGCGAAGAATGAAGTCTCAAATTGTTATAGATTGTTTTCATGTTCAAATGAGCCACGAATGATCCTGCTAGACTTTCCAAGTTATTTCCATGTTCAAATGAGTCAAGATTGAAGCTAAAAGTTGTTTCCAAGTTCGAACGAGTGAAGAATAAAGTCTTAAGCTTTATGAATTGTTTGCATGTTCAAATGAGCCAAGAATGATCCTACAAGACTTTACAAGTTTTTTCCAAGGTAAACGAGTCAAGACTGAAGCTACAAGTTGTTTCAAAGTTCGAATATGTCAAGAATCAAGCTACAAGTTGTTTCAAATTGTTCCAAGTTGTTTCCATGTTCAAATGAGTCAAGAATGAAGCGACAAGTTGTTTCCAAGTTCGAACGAGCGAAGAATGAAGTCTCAAATTGTTATAGATTGTTTGCATATTCAAATGAGCCAAGAATGATCCTGCAAGACTTTCCAAGTTGTTTCCATGTTCAAATGAGTCAAGATTGAAGCTAAAAGTTGTTTTCAAGTTCGAACGAGTCGAGAATAAAGTCTTAAGTTGTTTGAATTGTTTGCATGTTCAAATGAGCCAAGAATGATCCTACAAGACTTTACAAGTTTTTCCAAGTTTAAACGAGTCAAGAATGAAGCTACAAGTTGCTTCAAAGTTCGAATAAGTCAATAATGAAGTCTCAAATGGTTATAGATTGTTTTCATGTTCAAATGAGCCAAGAATGATCCTACAAGAGTTTCCAAGTTGTTTCCATGTTCAAACGAGTCAAGAATGAAGCGACAAGTTGTTTCTGTTGGGTTCCGAGGCATAAAACGCAGCGGATAAACGTAAATATAACGAAAATTTTCGGAACCCAAACGCAGGATCATGTATAAGAATTGACGGATTATGGTGATAATCGAATCATACCTATTAAGATTTTGAATGCCACGAACTCAACGGAGATCCTTGCTATCACGATTTGTGTCTTCCTCTCGAAAGCACCTCTATGGTATCCACACGAGCACCTTCAAGAACGTCTCACGATCTTGAACACGGAACGGAAGTACTAGCCTCCTTTGATAGGTTTCGAATTCTCTCTGCCTCTTCCTATGCTGCCTCTTCTGCTAGGGTTTATACAAAAACGTGCAAGCCATTTAACCTATCATTATCTATTTATAATGATTGGTTAATGGGCCTTTTTAGCAAAAACCTAACCCATGTAGGCATAGGATTAAATAATAAAACATGCTTCTATTATTTAATTAATAATTAAGTCACACTTAATTATTATTGGCAGAAATATAATTCTTCAAATTCGAATTTATTTCAATTAATTAAGTCTCACTTAATTAATATAATAAATTCGAATTAATCATCAATTAATTGAAATCTATAATTTAAATTAACTATTCCTCTAGGTGCTCTATGTGTGTGACCCTATAGGCTATTATTTAATTAGCAATAATTTTATTCTCCAATAAAATTATAAACAATGAGCGGTATCTAGTAATACATCATTGCTACCTAATTAAACAATAATTAAATCGTGATTCGATAAAACCTTTCGTGATTAATGTTTCCGTGTAATATAATCCCTTTAACCATATATATTATAGATTAAACTCGAGGCATGTATTTAGTCATCCTCTTCAACATTTAATCCGGGTTTACTTGATCCATGAGTAGACTATGAAAAACAAATCATTATTTGAGCACGGCCATGCATTTTATAGTCTCACTCAATCAAGAGGCCAATAATATCTCTCCTAATTATAGGAGGGTTAAATCCTTTATCTATCATTCATATTTCTCATACGACTCATGATATACCCGATGTCCACTTTTATCATCACCCGGTCAAAGGTAACTTTTAATGTAGTCAAAGTATATCAATCCTCGTATAGAAATATAATGATCTCAAGTCAGAGGATCATTACACCATTATCACTGTGAGTCTTTCTTATGACTTAATTAAACATGAAGAATCTCACTGTGGGTCTGTCCAGTACCATGTACCCCTACATGTACCTATGTATTGACTTTAGTATCCCCATACTTATAACCAATGAGATGTGGTTATCTGTCAAACAACATACTAGTCTATTTATGTATTATTATTATCCTATCATAATAATACTCGACTAAGGAACCTTTAAGAATATGATATATTATATAATCTCAAGTTCAAGTCATGTACTTAAACTATATAACGAGTATCATGATTCTAAGGACATTTATTATGCTAACAAATATATCGCAGTAATTAAAGTCATAATAAATACGTTTATTGAATAATCAAATGACATAAATGTTTATTAAAAGGAAAAATTGTATTGCCTCTAGGGCACCTACACTAACAGTTTCCAAGTTCGAACGAGCGAAGAATGAAGTCTCAAATTGTTATAGATTGTTTTCATGTTCAAATGAGCCACGAATGATCCTGCAAGACTTTCCAAGTTATTTCCATGTTCAAATGAGTCAAGATTGAAGCTAAAAGTTGTTTCCAAGTTCGAACGAGTGAAGAATAAATTCTTAAGCTGTATGAATTGTTTGCATGTTAAAATGAGCCAAGAATGATCCTACAAGACTTTACAAGTTTTTTCCAAGGTAAACGAGTCAAGACTGAAGCTACAAGTTGTTTCAAAGTTCGAATATGTCAAGAATGAAGCTACAAGTTGTTTCAAATTGTTCCAAGTTGTTTCCATGTTCAAATGAGTCAAGAATGAAGCGACAAGTTGTTTCCAAGTTCGAACGAGCGAAGAATGAAGTCTCAAATTGTTATAGATTGTTTTCATATTCAAATGAGCCAAGAATGATCCTGCAAGACTTTCCAAGTTGTTTCCATGTTCAAATGAGTCAAGATTGAAGCTAAAAGTTGTTTTCAAGTTCGAACGAGTCGAGAATAAAGTCTTAAGTTGTTTGAATTGTTTGCATGTTCAAATGAGCCAAGAATGATCCTACAAGACTTTACAAGTTTTTCCAAGTTTAAACGAGTCAAGAATGAAGCTACAAGTTGCTTCAAAGTTCGAATAAGTCAATAATGAAGTCTCAAATGGTTATAGATTGTTTTCATGTTCAAATGAGCCAAGAATGATCCTACAAGACTTTCCAAGTTGTTTCCATGTTCAAACGAGTCAAGAATGAAGCGACAAGTTGTTTCCAAGTTCGAACGAGCGAAGAATGAAGTCTCAAATTGTTATAGATTGTTTTCATGTTCAAATGAGCCACGAATGATCCTGCAAGACTTTCCAAGTTATTTCCATGTTCAAATGAGTCAAGATTGAAGCTAAAAGTTGTTTCCAAGTTCGAACGAGTGAAGAATAAAGTCTTAAGCTTTATGAATTGTTTGCATGTTCAAATGAGCCAAGAATGATCCTACAAGACTTTACAAGTTTTTTCCAAGGTAAACGAGTCAAGACTGAAGCTACAAGTTGTTTCAAAGTTCGAATATGTCAAGAATGAAGCTACAAGTTGTTTCAAATTGTTCCAAGTTGTTTCCATGTTCAAATGAGTCAAGAATGAAGCGACAAGTTGTTTCCAAGTTCGAACGAGCGAAGAATGAAGTCTCAAATTGTTATAGATTGTTTTCATATTCAAATGAGCCAAGAATGATCCTGCAAGACTTTCCAAGTTGTTTCCATGTTCAAATGAGTCAAGATTGAAGCTAAAAGTTGTTTTCAAGTTCGAACGAGTCGAGAATAAAGTCTTAAGTTGTTTGAATTGTTTGCATGTTCAAATGAGCCAAGAATGATCCTACAAGACTTTACAAGTTTTTCCAAGTTTAAACGAGTCAAGAATGAAGCTACAAGTTGCTTCAAAGTTCGAATAAGTCAATAATGAAGTCTCAGACTTCATTCTTGACTTATTCGAACTTTGAAACAACTTGTAGCTTCATTCTTGCCTCGTTTAAACTTGGAAAAACCTGTAAAGTCTTGTAGGATCATTCTTGGCTCATTTGCATATGCAAATAATTCATACAACTTAAGACTTTATTCTTGACTCATTCGAACTTGGAAACAACTTTTAGCTTTATTCTTGACTCATTTGAACATGCAAACAATTCATACAACTTAAGACTTTATTCTTCACACGTTCGAACTTATAAACAACTTGTAGCTTCATTCTTGACTCATTTGAATATGGAAACGACATGGAAAGTCTTGTAGGATCGTTCTTGGCTCATTTGAAAATAAAAACAATCTATAACAATTTGAGACTTCATTCTTCGCTCGTACGAACTTGGAAACTACTTGTAGCTTCATTCTTGACTCGTTTGAACAAGGAAACAAATTGAAAAGGCTTGTAGGATCATTCTTAGCTCATTTGAACATGAAAACAATCTTTAGCAATTTGAGACTTCATTCTTGACTTATTCGAATTTGGAAACAACTGTAGCTTCATTCTTGACTAGTTTGAACTTCGAAACAACTTGTAAATACTTGTAGGATCGTTCTTGGCTCATTTGAACATGCAAACAAGTCATACAACTTAAGACTTTATTCTTGACACGTTCGAACTTATAAACAACTTGTACCTTCATTCTTGACTCATTTGAATATGGAAACGACATGGAAAGTCTTGTAGGATCATTCTTGGCTCATATGAAAATGAAAACAATCTATAACAATTTGAGACTTCAATCTTCGCTCGTTCGAACTTGGAAACTACTTGTAGCTTCATTCTTGACTCGTTTGAACAAGGAAACAACTTGGAAATCTTGTAGGATCATTCTTGCCTCATTTGAACATGAAAACAATCTATACCAATTTGAGACTTCATTCTTGATTTATTCGAACTTTGAAACAACTTATTGCTTCATTCTTGGCTCGTTTAAACTTGGAAAAACCTGTAAAGTCTTGTAGGATCATTCTTGGGTCATTTGAACATGCAAACAATTCATACAACTCATTTGAATCATTCTTGACTGATTCGAACTCTGAACCAACTTTTAGCTTCATTCTTGACTCATTTGAATATGGAAACAACATGGAAAGTCTTGTAGGATCGTTCTCTGCTCATTTGAAAATGAAAACAATCTATAACAATTTGAGACTTCATTCTTCGCTCGTTCGAACTTGGAAACTACTTGTAGCTTCATTCTTGACTCGATTGAACAAGGAAACAACTTGAAAAGTTTTGTAGGATCATTCTTAGCTCATTTGAACATGAAAACAATCTATTGCAATTTGAGACTTCATTCTTGACTTATTCGAATTTGGAAACAACTTGTAGCTTCATTCTTGACTCGTTTGAACTTCGAAACAACTTGTAAATTCTTGTAGGATCGTTTTGGCTCATTTGAACATGAAAACAATTCATACAACTTAAGACTTTATTCTTGACACGTTCGAACTTATAAACAACTTGTACCTTCATTCTTGACTCTTTTGAATATGGAAACGACATGGAAAGTCTTGTAGGATCATTCTTGGCTCATTTGAAAATGAAAACAATCTATAACAATTTGAGACTTCATTCTTCGCTCGTTCGAACTTGGAAACTATTTGTAGCTTCATTCTTGACTCGTTTCAACAAGGAAACAACTTGAAAAGTCTTGTAGGATCATTCTTGGCTCATTTGAACATGAAAACAATCTATAACAATTTCAGACTTCATTCTTGACTTATTCGAACTTTGAAACAACTTGTAGCTTCATTCTTGCCTCGTTTAAACTTGGAAAAACCTGTAAAGTCTTGTAGGATCATTCTTGGCTCATTTGCATATGCAAATAATTCATACAACTTAAGACTTTATTCTTGACTCATTCGAACTTGGAAACAACTTTTAGCTTTATTCTTGACTCATTTGAACATGCAAACAATTCATACAACTTAAGACTTTATTCTTGACACGTTCGAACTTATAAACAACTTGTACCTTCATTCTTGACTCATTTGAATATGGAAACGACATGGAAAGTCTTGTAGGATCATTCTTGGCTCATTTGAAAATGAAAACCATCTATAACAATTTGAGACTTCATTCTTCGCTCGTTCGAACTTGGAAACTACTTGTAGCTTCATTCTTGACTCGTTTGAACAAGGAAACAACTTGGAAATCTTGTAGGATCATTCTTGGCTCATTTGAACATGAAAACAATCTATAACAATTTGAGACTTCATTCTTGATTTATTCGAACTTTGAAACAACTTATTGCTTCATTCTTGGCTCGTTTAAACTTGGAAAAACCTGTAAAGTCTTGTAGGATCATTCTTGGGTCATTTGAACATGCAAACAATTCATACAACTTAAGACTTTATTCTTGACTGATTCGAACTCTGAACCAACTTTTAGCTTCATTCTTGACTCATTTGAATATGGAAACAACATGGAAAGTCTTGTAGGATCGTTCTCTGCTCATTTGAAAATGAAAACAATCTATAACAATTTGAGACTTCATTCTTCGCTCGTTCGAACTTGGAAACTACTTGTAGCTTCATTCTTGACTCGTTTGAACAAGGAAACAACTTGAAAAGTTTTGTAGGATCATTCTTAGCTCATTTGAACATGAAAACAATCTATTGCAATTTGAGACTTCATTCTTGACTTATTCGAATTTGGAAACAACTTGTAGCTTCATTCTTGACTCGTTTGAACTTCGAAACAACTTGTAAATTCTTGTAGGATCGTTTTGGCTCATTTGAACATGAAAACAATTCATACAACTTAAGACTTTATTCTTGACACGTTCGAACTTATAAACAACTTGTACCTTCATTCTTGACTCTTTTGAATATGGAAACGACATGGAAAGTCTTGTAGGATCATTCTTGGCTCATTTGAAAATGAAAACAATCTATAACAATTTGAGACTTCATTCTTCGCTCGTTCGAACTTGGAAACTATTTGTAGCTTCATTCTTGACTCGTTTCAACAAGGAAACAACTTGAAAAGTCTTGTAGGATCATTCTTGGCTCATTTGAACATGAAAACAATCTATAACAATTTCAGACTTCATTCTTGACTTATTCGAACTTTGAAACAACTTGTAGCTTCATTCTTGCCTCGTTTAAACTTGGAAAAACCTGTAAAGTCTTGTAGGATCATTCTTGGCTCATTTGCATATGCAAATAATTCATACAACTTAAGACTTTATTCTTGACTCATTCGAACATGGAAACAACTTTTAGCTTTATTCTTGACTCATTTGAACATGCAAACAATTCATACAACTTAAGACTTTATTCTTGACACGTTCGAACTTATAAACAACTTGTAGCTTCATTCTTGACTCATTTGAATATGGAAACGACATGGAAAGTCTTGTAGGATCGTTCTTGGCTCATTTGAAAATAAAAACAATCTATAACAATTTGAGACTTCATTCTTCGCTCGTTCGAACTTGGAAACTACTTGTAGCTTCATTCTTGACTCGTTTGAACAAGGAAACAACTTGAAAAGGCTTGTAGGATCATTCTTAGCTCATTTGAACATGAAAACAATCTATAGCAATTTGAGACTTCATTCTTGACTTATTCGAATTTGGAAACAACTGTAGCTTCATTCTTGACTAGTTTGAACTTCGAAACAACTTGTAAATACTTGTAGGATCGTTCTTGGCTCATTTGAACATGCAAACAATTCATACAACTTAAGACTTTATTCTTGACACGTTCGAACTTATAAACAACTTGTACCTTCATTCTTGACTCATTTGAATATGGAAACGACATGGAAAGTCTTGTAGGATCATTCTTGGCTCCTTTGAAAATGAAAACCATCTATAACAATTTGAGACTTCATTCTTCGCTCGTTCGAACTTGGAAACTACTTGTAGCTTCATTCTTGACTCGTTTGAACAAGGAAACAACTTGGAAATCTTGTAGGATCATTCTTGGCTCATTTGAACATGAAAACAATCTATAACAATTTGAGACTTCATTCTTGATTTATTCGAACTTTGAAACAACTTATTGCTTCATTCTTGGCTCGTTTAAACTTGGAAAAACCTGTAAAGTCTTGTAGGATCATTCTTGGGTCATTTGAACATGCAAACAATTCATACAACTTAAGACTTTATTCTTGACTGATTCGAACTCTGAACCAACTTTTAGCTTCATTCTTGACTCATTTGAATATGGAAACAACATGGAAAGTCTTGTAGGATCGTTCTCTGCTCATTTGAAAATGAAAACAATCTATAACAATTTGAGACTTCATTCTTCGCTCGTTCGAACTTGGAAACTACTTGTAGCTTCATTCTTGACTCGTTTGAACAAGGAAACAACTTGAAAAGTTTTGTAGGATCATTCTTAGCTCATTTGAACATGAAAACAATCTATTGCAATTTGAGACTTCATTCTTGACTTATTCGAATTTGGAAACAACTTATAGCTTCATTCTTGACTCGTTTGAACTTCGAAACAACTTGTAAATTCTTGTAGGATCGTTTTGGCTCATTTGAACATGAAAACAATTCATACAACTTAAGACTTTATTCTTGACACGTTCGAACTTATAAACAACTTGTACCTTCATTCTTGACTCTTTTGAATATGGAAACGACATGGAAAGTCTTGTAGGATCATTCTTGGCTCATTTGAAAATGAAAACAATCTATAACAATTTGAGACTTCATTCTTCGCTCGTTCGAACTTGGAAACTATTTGTAGCTTCATTCTTGACTCGTTTCAACAAGGAAACAACTTGAAAAGTCTTGTAGGATCATTCTTGGCTCATTTGAACATGAAAACAATCTATAACAATTTCAGACTTCATTCTTGACTTATTCGAACTTTGAAACAACTTGTAGCTTCATTCTTGCCTCGTTTAAACTTGGAAAAACCTGTAAAGTCTTGTAGGATCATTCTTGGCTCATTTGCATATGCAAATAATTCATACAACTTAAGACTTTATTCTTGACTCATTCGAACTTGGAAACAACTTTTAGCTTTATTCTTGACTCATTTGAACATGCAAACAATTCATACAACTTAAGACTTTATTCTTGACACGTTCGAACTTATAAACAACTTGTATCTTCATTCTTGACTCATTTGAATATGGAAACGACATGGAAAGTCTTGTAGGATCGTTCTTGGCTCATTTGAAAATAAAAACAATCTATAACAATTTGAGACTTCATTCTTCGCTCGTTCGAACTTGGAAACTACTTGTAGCTTCATTCTTGACTCGTTTGAACAAGGAAACAACTTGAAAAGGCTTGTAGGATCATTCTTAGCTCATTTGAACATGAAAACAATCTATAGCAATTTGAGACTTCATTCTTGACTTATTCGAATTTGGAAACAACTGTAGCTTCATTCTTGACTAGTTTGAACTTCGAAACAACTTGTAAATACTTGTAGGATCGTTCTTGGCTCATTTGAACATGCAAACAATTCATACAACTTAAGACTTTATTCTTGACACGTTCGAACTTATAAACAACTTGTACCTTCATTCTTGACTCATTTGAATATGGAAACGACATGGAAAGTCTTGTAGGATCATTCTTGGCTCATTTGAAAATGAAAACAATCTATAACAATTTGAGACTTCATTCTTCGCTCGTTCGAACTTGGAAACTACTTGTAGCTTCATTCTTGACTCGTTTGAACAAGGAAACAACTTGGAAATCTTGTAGGATCATTCTTGGCTCATTTGAACATGAAAACAATCTATAACAATTTGAGACTTCATTCTTGATTTATTCGAACTTTGAAACAACTTATTGCTTCATTCTTGGCTCGTTTAAACTTGGAAAAACCTGTAAAGTCTTGTAGGATCATTCTTGGGTCTTTTGAACATGCAAACAATTCATACAACTTAAGACTTTATTCTTGACTGATTCGAACTCTGAACCAACTTTTAGCTTCATTCTTGACTCATTTGAATATGGAAACCACATGGAAAGTCTTGTAGGATCGTTCTCTGCTCATTTGAAAATGAAAACAATCTATAACAATTTGAGACTTCATTCTTCGCTCGTTCGAACTTGGAAACTACTTGTAGCTTCATTCTTGACTCGTTTGAACAAGGAAACAACTTGAAAAGTTTTGTAGGATCATTCTTAGCTCATTTGAACATGAAAACAATCTATTGCAATTTGAGACTTCATTCTTGACTTATTCGAATTTGGAAACAACTTGTAGCTTCATTCTTGACTCGTTTGAACTTCGAAACAACTTGTAAATTCTTGTAGGATCGTTTTGGCTCATTTGAACATGAAAACAATTCATACAACTTAAGACTTTATTCTTGACACGTTCGAACTTATAAACAACTTGTACCTTCATTCTTGACTCATTTGAATATGGAAACGACATGGAAAGTCTTGTAGGATCATTCTTGGCTCATTTGAAAATGAAAACAATCTATAACAATTTGAGACTTCATTCTTCGCTCGTTCGAACTTGGAAACTATTTGTAGCTTCATTCTTGACTCGTTTCAACAAGAAACAACTTGAAAAGTCTTGTAGGATCATTCTTGGCTCATTTGAACATGAAAACAATCTATAACAATTTCAGACTTCATTCTTGACTTATTCGAACTTTGAAACAACTTGTAGCTTCATTCTTGCCTCGTTTAAACTTGGAAAAACCTGTAAAGTCTTGTAGGATCATTCTTGGCTCATTTGCATATGCAAATAATTCATACAACTTAAGACTTTATTCTTGACTCATTCGAACATGGAAACAACTTTTAGCTTTATTCTTGACTCATTTGAACATGCAAACAATTCATACAACTTAAGACTTTATTCTTGACACGTTCGAACTTATAAACAACTTGTATCTTCATTCTTGACTCATTTGAATATGGAAACGACATGGAAAGTCTTGTAGGATCGTTCTTGGCTCATTTGAAAATAAAAACAATCTATAACAATTTGAGACTTCATTCTTCGCTCGTTCGAACTTGGAAACTACTTGTAGCTTCATTCTTGACTCGTTTGAACAAGGAAACAACTTGAAAAGGCTTGTAGGATCATTCTTAGCTCATTTGAACATGAAAACAATCTATAGCAATTTGAGACTTCATTCTTGACTTATTCGAATTTGGAAACAACTGTAGCTTCATTCTTGACTAGTTTGAACATCGAAACAACTTGTAAATACTTGTAGGATCGTTCTTGGCTCATTTGAACATGCAAACAATTCATACAACTTAAGACTTTATTCTTGACACGTTCGAACTTATAAACAACTTGTACCTTCATTCTTGACTCATTTGAATATGGAAACGACATGGAAAGTCTTGTAGGATCATTCTTGGCTCATTTGAAAATGAAAACAATCTATAACAATTTGAGACTTCATTCTTCGCTCGTTCGAACTTGGAAACTACTTGTAGCTTCATTCTTGACTCGTTTGAACAAGGAAACAACTTGGAAATCTTGTAGTATCATTCTTGGCTCATTTGAACATGAAAACAATCTATAACAATTTGAGACTTCATTCTTGATTTATTCGAACTTTGAAACAACTTATTGCTTCATTCTTGGCTCGTTTAAACTTGGAAAAACCTGTAAAGTCTTGTAGGATCATTCTTGGGTCATTTGAACATGCAAACAATTCATACAACTTAAGACTTTATTCTTGACTGATTCGAACTCTGAACCAACTTTTAGCTTCATTCTTGACTCATTTGAATATGGAAACCACATGGAAAGTCTTGTAGGATCGTTCTCTGCTCATTTGAAAATGAAAACAATCTATAACAATTTGAGACTTCATTCTTCGCTCGTTCGAACTTGGAAACTACTTGTAGCTTCATTCTTGACTCGTTTGAACAAGGAAACAACTTGAAAAGTTTTGTAGGATCATTCTTAGCTCATTTGAACATGAAAACAATCTATTGCAATTTGAGACTTCATTCTTGACTTATTCGAATTTGGAAACAACTTGTAGCTTCATTCTTGACTCGTTTGAACTTCGAAACAACTTGTAAATTCTTGTAGGATCGTTTTGGCTCATTTGAACATGAAAACAATTCATACAGCTTAAGACTTTATTCTTGACACGTTCGAACTTATAAACAACTTGTACCTTCATTCTTGACTCATTTGAATATGGAAACGACATGGAAAGTCTTGTAGGATCATTCTTGGCTCATTTGAAAATGAAAACAATCTATAACAATTTGAGACTTCATTCTTCGCTCGTTCGAACTTGGAAACTATTTGTAGCTTCATTCTTGACTCGTTTCAACAAGGAAACAACTTGAAAAGTCTTGTAGGATCATTCTTGGCTCATTTGAACATGAAAACAATCTATAACAATTTCAGACTTCATTCTTAACTTATTCGAACTTTGAAACAACTTGTAGCTTCATTCTTGCCTCGTTTAAACTTGGAAAAACTTGTAAAGTCTTGTAGGATCATTCTTGGCTCATTTGCATATGCAAATAATTCATACAACTTAAGACTTTATTCTTGACTCATTCGAACTTGGAAACAACTTTTAGCTTTATTCTTGACTCATTTGAACATGCAAACAATTCATACAACTTAAGACTTTATTCTTGACACGTTCGAACTTATAAACAACTTGTATCTTCATTCTTGACTCATTTGAATATGGAAACGACATGGAAAGTCTTGTAGGATCGTTCTTGGCTCATTTGAAAATAAAAACAATCTATAACAATTTGAGACTTCATTCTTCGCTCGTTCGAACTTGGAAACTACTTGTAGCTTCATTCTTAACTCGTTTGAACAAGGAAACAACTTGAAAAGGCTTGTAGGAATATTCTTAGCTCATTTGAACATGAAAACAATCTATAGCAATTTGAGACTTCATTCTTGACTTATTCGAATTTGGAAACAACTGTAGCTTCATTCTTGACTAGTTTGAACTTCGAAACAACTTGTAAATACTTGTAGGATCGTTCTTGGCTCATTTGAACATGCAAACAATTCATACAACTTAAGACTTTATTCTTGACACGTTCGAACTTATAAACAACTTGTACCTTCATTCTTGACTCATTTGAATATGGAAACGACATGGAAAGTCTTGTAGGATCATTCTTGGCTCATTTGAAAATGAAAACAATCTATAACAATTTGAGACTTCATTCTTCGCTCGTTCGAACTTGGAAACTACTTGTAGCTTCATTCTTGACTCGTTTGAACAAGGAAACAACTTGGAAATCTTGTAGGATCATTCTTGGCTCATTTGAACATGAAAACAATCTATAACAATTTGAGACTTCATTCTTGATTTATTCGAACTTTGAAACAACTTATTGCTTCATTCTTGGCTCGTTTAAACTTGGAAAAACCTGTAAAGTCTTGTAGGATCATTCTTGGGTCATTTGAACATGCAAACAATTCATACAACTTAAGACTTTATTCTTGACTGATTCGAACTCTGAACCAACTTTTAGCTTCATTCTTCACTCATTTGAATATGGAAACCACATGGAAAGTCTTGTAGGATCGTTCTCTGCTCATTTGAAAATGAAAACAATCTATAACAATTTGAGACTTCATTCTTCGCTCGTTCGAACTTGGAAACTACTTGTAGCTTCATTCTTGACTCGTTTGAACAAGGAAACAACTTGAAAAGTTTTGTAGGATCATTCTTAGCTCATTTGAACATGAAAACAATCTATTGCAATTTGAGACTTCATTCTTGACTTATTCGAATTTGGAAACAACTTGTAGCTTCATTCTTGACTCGTTTGAACTTCGAAACAACTTGTAAATTCTTGTAGGATCGTTTTGGCTCATTTGAACATGAAAACAATTCATACAACTTAAGACTTTATTCTTGACACGTTCGAACTTATAAACAACTTGTACCTTCATTCTTGACTCATTTGAATATGGAAACGACATGGAAAGTCTTGTAGGATCATTCTTGGCTCATTTGAAAATGAAAACAATCTATAACAATTTGAGACTTCATTCTTCGCTCGTTCGAACTTGGAAACTATTTGTAGCTTCATTCTTGACTCGTTTCAACAAGGAAACAACTTGAAAAGTCTTGTAGGATCATTCTTGGCTCATTTGAACATGAAAACAATCTATAACAATTTCAGACTTCATTCTTGACTTATTCGAACTTTGAAACAACTTGTAGCTTCATTCTTGCCTCGTTTAAACTTGGAAAAACTTGTAAAGTCTTGTAGGATCATTCTTGGCTCATTTGCATATGCAAATAATTCATACAACTTAAGACTTTATTCTTGACTCATTCGAACTTGGAAACAACTTTTAGCTTTATTCTTGACTCATTTTAACATGCAAACAATTCATACAACTTAAGACTTTATTCTTGACACGTTCGAACTTATAAACAACTTGTATCTTCATTCTTGACTCATTTGAATATGGAAACAACATGGAAAGTCTTGTAGGATCGTTCTTGGCTCATTTGAACATGCAAACAATTCATACAACTCATTTGAATCATTCTTGACTGATTCGAACTCTGAACCAACTTTTAGCTTCATTCTTGCCTCGTTTAAACTTGGAAAAACTTGTAAAGTCTTGTAGGATCATTCTTGGCTCATTTGCATATGCAAATAATTCATACAACTTAAGACTTTATTCTTGACTCATTCGAACTTGGAAACAACTTTTAGCTTTATTCTTGACTCATTTGAACATGCAAACAATTCATACAACTTAAGACTTTATTCTTGACACGTTCGAACTTATAAACAACTTGTACCTTCATTCTTGACTCATTTGAATATGGAAACGACATGGAAAGTCTTGTAGGATCATTCTTGGCTCATTTGAAAATGAAAACCATCTATAACAATTTGAGACTTCATTCTTCGCTCGTTCGAACTTGGAAACTACTTGTAGCTTCATTCTTGACTCGTTTGAACAAGGAAACAACTTGGAAATCTTGTAGGATCATTCTTGGCTCATTTGAACATGAAAACAATCTATAACAATTTGAGACTTCATTCTTGATTTATTCGAACTTTGAAACAACTTGTAGCTTCATTCTTGCCTCGTTTAAACTTGGAAAAACCTGTAAAGTCTTGTAGGATCATTCTTGGCTCATTTGCATATGCAAATAATTCATACAACTTAAGACTTTATTCTTGACTCATTCGAACTTGGAAACAACTTTTAGCTTTATTCTTGACTCATTTGAACATGCAAACAATTCATACAACTTAAGACTTTATTCTTGACACGTTCGAACTTATAAACAACTTGTATCTTCATTCTTGACTCATTTGAATATGGAAACGACATGGAAAGTCTTGTAGGATCGTTCTTGGCTCATTTGAAAATAAAAACAATCTATAACAATTTGAGACTTCATTCTTCGCTCGTTCGAACTTGGAAACTACTTGTAGCTTCATTCTTGACTCGTTTGAACAAGGAAACAACTTGAAAAGGCTTGTAGGATCATTCTTAGCTCATTTGAACATGAAAACAATCTATAGCAATTTGAGACTTCATTCTTGACTTATTCGAATTTGGAAACAACTGTAGCTTCATTCTTGACTAGTTTGAACTTCGAAACAACTTGTAAATACTTGTAGGATCGTTCTTGGCTCATTTGAACATGCAAACAATTCATACAACTTAAGACTTTATTCTTGACACGTTCGAACTTATAAACAACTTGTACCTTCATTCTTGACTCATTTGAATATGGAAACGACATGGAAAGTCTTGTAGGATCATTCTTGGCTCATTTGAAAATGAAAACAATCTATAACAATTTGAGACTTCATTCTTCGCTCGTTCGAACTTGGAAACTACTTGTAGCTTCATTCTTGACTCGTTTGAACAAGGAAACAACTTGGAAATCTTGTAGGATCATTCTTGGCTCATTTGAACATGAAAACAATCTATAACAATTTGAGACTTCATTCTTGATTTATTCGAACTTTGAAACAACTTATTGCTTCATTCTTGGCTCGTTTAAACTTGGAAAAACCTGTAAAGTCTTGTAGGATCATTCTTGGGTCATTTGAACATGCAAACAATTCATACAACTTAAGACTTTATTCTTGACTGATTCGAACTCTGAACCAACTTTTAGCTTCATTCTTGACTCATTTGAATATGGAAACAACATGGAAAGTCTTGTAGGATCGTTCTCTGCTCATTTGAAAATGAAAACAATCTATAACAATTTGAGACTTCATTCTTCGCTCGTTCGAACTTGGAAACTACTTGTAGCTTCATTCTTGACTCGTTTGAACAAGGAAACAACTTGAAAAGTTTTGTAGGATCATTCTTAGCTCATTTGAACATGAAAACAATCTATTGCAATTTGAGACTTCATTCTTGACTTATTCGAATTTGGAAACAACTTGTAGCTTCATTCTTGACTCGTTTGAACTTCGAAACAACTTGTAAATTCTTGTAGGATCGTTTTGGCTCATTTGAACATGAAAACAATTCATACAACTTAAGACTTTATTCTTGACACGTTCGAACTTATAAACAACTTGTACCTTCATTCTTGACTCTTTTGAATATGGAAACGACATGGAAAGTCTTGTAGGATCATTCTTGGCTCATTTGAAAATGAAAACAATCTATAACAATTTGAGACTTCATTCTTCGCTCGTTCGAACTTGGAAACTATTTGTAGCTTCATTCTTGACTCGTTTCAACAAGGAAACAACTTGAAAAGTCTTGTAGGATCATTCTTGGCTCATTTGAACATGAAAACAATCTATAACAATTTCAGACTTCATTCTTGACTTATTCGAACTTTGAAACAACTTGTAGCTTCATTCTTGCCTCGTTTAAACTTGGAAAAACCTGTAAAGTCTTGTAGGATCATTCTTGGCTCATTTGCATATGCAAATAATTCATACAACTTAAGACTTTATTCTTGACTCATTCGAACTTGGAAACAACTTTTAGCTTTATTCTTGACTCATTTGAACATGCAAACAATTCATACAACTTAAGACTTTATTCTTGACACGTTCGAACTTATAAACAACTTGTATCTTCATTCTTGACTCATTTGAATATGGAAACGACATGGAAAGTCTTGTAGGATCGTTCTTGGCTCATTTGAAAATAAAAACAATCTATAACAATTTGAGACTTCATTCTTCGCTCGTTCGAACTTGGAAACTACTTGTAGCTTCATTCTTGACTCGTTTGAACAAGGAAACAACTTGAAAAGGCTTGTAGGATCATTCTTAGCTCATTTGAACATGAAAACAATCTATAGCAATTTGAGACTTCATTCTTGACTTATTCGAATTTGGAAACAACTGTAGCTTCATTCTTGACTAGTTTGAACTTCGAAACAACTTGTAAATACTTGTAGGATCGTTCTTGGCTCATTTGAACATGCAAACAATTCATACAACTTAAGACTTTATTCTTGACACGTTCGAACTTATAAACAACTTGTACCTTCATTCTTGACTCATTTGAATATGGAAACGACATGGAAAGTCTTGTAGGATCATTCTTGGCTCATTTGAAAATGAAAACCATCTATAACAATTTGAGACTTCATTCTTCGCTCGTTCGAACTTGGAAACTACTTGTAGCTTCATTCTTGACTCGTTTGAACAAGGAAACAACTTGGAAATCTTGTAGGATCATTCTTGGCTCATTTGAACATGAAAACAATCTATAACAATTTGAGACTTCATTCTTGATTTATTCGAACTTTGAAACAACTTATTGCTTCATTCTTGGCTCGTTTAAACTTGGAAAAACCTGTAAAGTCTTGTAAGATCATTCTTGGGTCATTTGAACATGCAAACAATTCATACAACTTAAGACTTTATTCTTGACTGATTCGAACTCTGAACCAACTTTTAGCTTCATTCTTGACTCATTTGAATATGGAAACTACATGGAAAGTCTTGTAGGATCGTTCTCTGCTCATTTGAAAATGAAAACAATCTATAACAATTTGAGACTTCATTCTTCGCTCGTTCGAACTTGGAAACTACTTGTAGCTTCATTCTTGACTCGTTTGAACAAGGAAACAACTTGAAAAGTTTTGTAGGATCATTCTTAGCTCATTTGAACATGAAAACAATCTATTGCAATTTGAGACTTCATTCTTGACTTATTCGAATTTGGAAACAACTTGTAGCTTCATTCTTGACTCGTTTGAGCTTCGAAACAACTTGTAAATTCTTGTAGGATCGTTTTGGCTCATTTGAACATGAAAACAATTCATACAACTTAAGACTTTATTCTTGACACGTTCGAACTTATAAACAACTTGTACCTTCATTCTTGACTCTTTTGAATATGGAAACGACATGGAAAGTCTTGTAGGATCATTCTTGGCTCATTTGAAAATGAAAACAATCTATAACAATTTGAGACTTCATTCTTCGCTCGTTCGAACTTGGAAACTATTTGTAGCTTCATTCTTGACTCGTTTCAACAAGGAAACAACTTGAAAAGTCTTGTAGGATCATTCTTGGCTCATTTGAACATGAAAACAATCTATAACAATTTCAGACTTCATTCTTGACTTATTCGAACTTTGAAACAACTTGTAGCTTCATTCTTGCCTCGTTTAAACTTGGAAAAACCTGTAAAGTCTTGTAGGATCATTCTTGGCTCATTTGCATATGCAAATAATTCATACAACTTAAGACTTTATTCTTGACTCATTCGAACTTGGAAACAACTTTTAGCTTTATTCTTGACTCATTTGAACATGCAAACAATTCATACAACTTAAGACTTTATTCTTGACACGTTCGAACTTATAAACAACTTGTATCTTCATTCTTGACTCATTTGAATATGGAAACGACATGGAAAGTCTTGTAGGATCGTTCTTGGCTCATTTGAAAATAAAAACAATCTATAACAATTTGAGACTTCATTCTTCGCTCGTTCGAACTTGGAAACTACTTGTAGCTTCATTCTTGACTCGTTTGAACAAGGAAACAACTTGAAAAGGCTTGTAGGATCATTCTTAGCTCATTTGAACATGAAAACAATCTATAGCAATTTGAGACTTCATTCTTGACTTATTCGAATTTGGAAACAACTGTAGCTTCATTCTTGACTAGTTTGAACTTCGAAACAACTTGTAAATACTTGTAGGATCGTTCTTGGCTCATTTGAACATGCAAACAATTCATACAACTTAAGACTTTATTCTTGACACGTTCGAACTTATAAACAACTTGTACCTTCATTCTTGACTCATTTGAATATGGAAACGACATGGAAAGTCTTGTAGGATCATTCTTGGCTCATTTGAAAATGAAAACAATCTATAACAATTTGAGACTTCATTCTTCGCTCGTTCGAACTTGGAAACTACTTGTAGCTTCATTCTTGACTCGTTTGAACAAGGAAACAACTTGGAAATCTTGTAGGATCATTCTTGGCTCATTTGAACATGAAAACAATCTATAACAATTTGAGACTTCATTCTTGATTTATTCGAACTTTGAAACAACTTATTGCTTCATTCTTGGCTCGTTTAAACTTGGAAAAACCTGTAAAGTCTTGTAGGATCATTCTTGGGTCATTTGAACATGCAAACAATTCATACAACTTAAGACTTTATTCTTGACTGATTCGAAGTCTGAACCAACTTTTAGCTTCATTCTTGACTCATTTGAATATGGAAACCACATGGAAAGTCTTGTAGGATCGTTCTCTGCTCATTTGAAAATGAAAACAATCTATAACAATTTGAGACTTCATTCTTCGCTCGTTCGAACTTGGAAACTACTTGTAGCTTCATTCTTGACTCGTTTGAACAAGGAAACAACTTGAAAAGTTTTGTAGGATCATTCTTAGCTCATTTGAACATGAAAACAATCTATTGCAATTTGAGACTTCATTCTTGACTTATTCGAATTTGGAAACAACTTGTAGCTTCATTCTTGACTCGTTTGAACTTCGAAACAACTTGTAAATTCTTGTAGGATCGTTTTGGCTCATTTGAACATGAAAACAATTCATACAACTTAAGACTTTATTCTTGACACGTTCGAACTTATAAACAACTTGTACCTTCATTCTTGACTCATTTGAATATGGAAACGACATGGAAAGTCTTGTAGGATCATTCTTGGCTCATTTGAAAATGAAAACAATCTATAACAATTTGAGACTTCATTCTTCGCTCGTTCGAACTTGGAAACTATTTGTAGCTTCATTCTTGACTCGTTTCAACAAGGAAACAACTTGAAAAGTCTTGTAGGATCATTCTTGGCTCATTTGAACATGAAAACAATCTATAACAATTTCAGACTTCATTCTTGACTTATTCGAACTTTGAAACAACTTGTAGCTTCATTCTTGCCTCGTTTAAACTTGGAAAAACCTGTAAAGTCTTGTAGGATCATTCTTGGCTCATTTGCCTATGCAAATAATTCATACAACTTAAGACTTTATTCTTGACTCATTCGAACTTGGAAACAACTTTTAGCTTTATTCTTGACTCATTTGAACATGCAAACAATTCATACAACTTAAGACTTTATTCTTGACACGTTCGAACTTATAAACAACTTGTATCTTCATTCTTGACTCATTTGAATATGGAAACGACATGGAAAGTCTTGTAGGATCGTTCTTGGCTCATTTGAAAATAAAAACAATCTATAACAATTTCAGACTTCATTCTTCGCTCGTTCGAACTTGGAAACTACTTGTAGCTTCATTCTTGACTCGTTTGAACAAGGAAACAACTTGAAAAGGCTTGTAGGATCATTCTTAGCTCATTTGAACATGAAAACAATCTATAGCAATTTGAGACTTCATTCTTGACTTATTCGAATTTGGAAACAACTGTAGCTTCATTCTTGACTAGTTTGAACATCGAAACAACTTGTAAATACTTGTAGGATCGTTCTTGGCTCATTTGAACATGCAAACAATTCATACAACTTAAGACTTTATTCTTGACACGTTCGAACTTATAAACAACTTGTACCTTCATTCTTGACTCATTTGAATATGGAAACGACATGGAAAGTCTTGTAGGATCATTCTTGGCTCATTTGAAAATGAAAACAATCTATAACAATTTGAGACTTCATTCTTCGCTCGTTCGAACTTGGAAACTACTTGTAGCTTCATTCTTGACTCGTTTGAACAAGGAAACAACTTGAAAAGGCTTGTAGGATCATTCTTAGCTCATTTGAACATGAAAACAATCTATAGCAATTTGAGACTTCATTCTTGACTTATTCGAATTTGGAAACAACTGTAGCTTCATTCTTGACTAGTTTGAACTTCGAAACAACTTGTAAATACTTGTAGGATCGTTCTTGGCTCATTTGAACATGCAAACAATTCATACAACTTAAGACTTTATTCTTGACTGATTCGAACTCTGAACCAACTTTTAGCTTCATTCTTGACTCATTTGAATATGGAAACCACATGGAAAGTTTGTAGGATCGTTCTCTGCTCATTTGAAAATGAAAACAATCTATAACAATTTGAGACTTCATTCTTCGCTCGTTCGAACTTGGAAACTACTTGTAGCTTCATTCTTGACTCGTTTGAACAAGGAAACAACTTGAAAAGTTTTGTAGGATCATTCTTAGCTCATTTGAACATGAAAACAATCTATTGCAATTTGAGACTTCATTCTTGACTTATTCGAATTTGGAAACAACTTGTAGCTTCATTCTTGACTCGTTTGAACTTCGAAACAACTTGTAAATTCTTGTAGGATCGTTTTGGCTCATTTGAACATGAAAACAATTCATACAACTTAAGACTTTATTCTTGACACGTTCGAACTTATAAACAACTTGTACCTTCATTCTTGACTCATTTGAATATGGAAACGACATGGAAAGTCTTGTAGGATCATTCTTGGCTCATTTGAAAATGAAAACAATCTATAACAATTTGAGACTTCATTCTTCGCTCGTTCGAACTTGGAAACTATTTGTAGCTTCATTCTTGACTCGTTTCAACAAGGAAACAACTTGAAAAGTCTTGTAGGATCATTCTTGGCTCATTTGAACATGAAAACAATCTATAACAATTTCAGACTTCATTCTTGACTTATTCGAACTTTGAAACAACTTGTAGCTTCATTCTTGCCTCGTTTAAACTTGGAAAAACTTGTAAAGTCTTGTAGGATCATTCTTGGCTCATTTGCATATGCAAATAATTCATACAACTTAAGACTTTATTCTTGACTCATTCGAACTTGGAAACAACTTTTAGCTTTATTCTTGACTCATTTGAACATGCAAACAATTCATACAACTTAAGACTTTATTCTTGACACGTTCGAACTTATAAACAACTTGTATCTTCATTCTTGACTCATTTGAATATGGAAACGACATGGAAAGTCTTGTAGGATCGTTCTTGGCTCATTTGAAAATAAAAACAATCTATAACAATTTGAGACTTCATTCTTCGCTCGTTCGAACTTGGAAACTACTTGTAGCTTCATTCTTGACTCGTTTGAACAAGGAAACAACTTGAAAAGGCTTGTAGGAATATTCTTAGCTCATTTGAACATGAAAACAATCTATAGCAATTTGAGACTTCATTCTTGACTTATTCGAATTTGGAAACAACTGTAGCTTCATTCTTGACTCGTTTGAACTTCGAAACAACTTGTAAATTCTTGTAGGATCGTTTTGGCTCATTTGAACATGAAAACAATTCATACAACTTAAGACTTTATTCTTGACACGTTCGAACTTATAAACAACTTGTACCTTCATTCTTGACTCATTTGAATATGGAAACGACATGGAAAGTCTTGTAGGATCATTCTTGGCTCATTTGAAAATGAAAACAATCTATAACAATTTGAGACTTCATTCTTCGCTCGTTCGAACTTGGAAACTATTTGTAGCTTCATTCTTGACTCGTTTCAACAAGGAAACAACTTGAAAAGTCTTGTAGGATCATTCTTGGCTCATTTGAACATGAAAACAATCTATAACAATTTCAGACTTCATTCTTGACTTATTCGAACTTTGAAACAACTTGTAGCTTCATTCTTGCCTCGTTTAAACTTGGAAAAACTTGTAAAGTCTTGTAGGATCATTCTTGGCTCATTTGCATATGCAAATAATTCATACAACTTAAGACTTTATTCTTGACTCATTCGAACTTGGAAACAACTTTTAGCTTTATTCTTGACTCATTTGAACATGCAAACAATTCATACAACTTAAGACTTTATTCTTGACACGTTCGAACTTATAAACAACTTGTATCTTCATTCTTGACTCATTTGAATATGGAAACAACATGGAAAGTCTTGTAGGATCATTCTTGGCTCATTTGAAAATGAAAACAATCTATAACAATTTGAGACTTCATTCTTCGCTCGTTCGAACTTGGAAACTACTTGTAGCTTCATTCTTGACTCGTTTGAACAAGGAAACAACTTGAAAAGGCTTGTAGGAATATTCTTAGCTCATTTGAACATGAAAACAATCTATAGCAATTTGAGACTTCATTCTTGACTTATTCGAATTTGGAAACAACTGTAGCTTCATTCTTGACTAGTTTGAACTTCGAAACAACTTGTAAATACTTGTAGGATCGTTCTTGGCTCATTTGAACATGCAAACAATTCATACAACTTAAGACTTTATTCTTGACACGTTCGAACTTATAAACAACTTGTACCTTCATTCTTGACTCATTTGAATATGGAAACGACATGGAAAGTCTTGTAGGATCATTCTTGGCTCATTTGAAAATGAAAACAATCTATAACAATTTGAGACTTCATTCTTCGCTCGTTCGAACTTGGAAACTACTTGTAGCTTCATTCTTGACTCGTTTGAACAAGGAAACAACTTGGAAATCTTGTAGGATCATTCTTGGCTCATTTGAACATGAAAACAATCTATAACAATTTGAGACTTCATTCTTGATTTATTCGAACTTTGAAACAACTTATTGCTTCATTCTTGGCTCGTTTAAACTTGGAAAAACCTGTAAAGTCTTGTAGGATCATTCTTGGGTCATTTGAACATGCAAACAATTCATACAACTTAAGACTTTATTCTTGACTGATTCGAACTCTGAACCAACTTTTAGCTTCATTCGTGACTCATTTGAATATGGAAACCACATGGAAAGTCTTGTAGGATCGTTCTCTGCTCATTTGAAAATGAAAACAATCTATAACAATTTGAGACTTCATTCTTCGCTCGTTCGAACTTGGAAACTACTTGTAGCTTCATTCTTGACTCGTTTGAACAAGGAAACAACTTGAAAAGTTTTGTAGGATCATTCTTAGCTCATTTGAACATGAAAACAATCTATTGCAATTTGAGACTTCATTCTTGACTTATTCGAATTTGGAAACAACTTGTAGCTTCATTCTTGACTCGTTTGAACTTCGAAACAACTTGTAAATTCTTGTAGGATCGTTTTGGCTCATTTGAACATGAAAACAATTCATACAACTTAAGACTTTATTCTTGACACGTTCGAACTTATAAACAACTTGTACCTTCATTCTTGACTCATTTGAATATGGAAACGACATGGAAAGTCTTGTAGGATCATTCTTGGCTCATTTGAAAATGAAAACAATCTATAACAATTTGAGACTTCATTCTTCGCTCGTTCGAACTTGGAAACTATTTGTAGCTTCATTCTTGACTCGTTTCAACAAGGAAACAACTTGAAAAGTCTTGTAGGATCATTCTTGGCTCATTTGAACATGAAAACAATCTATAACAATTTCAGACTTCATTCTTGACTTATTCGAACTTTGAAACAACTTGTAGCTTCATTCTTGCCTTGTTTAAACTTGGAAAAACTTGTAAAGTCTTGTAGGATCATTCTTGGCTCATTTGCATATGCAAATAATTCATACAACTTAAGACTTTATTCTTGACTCATTCGAACTTGGAAACAACTTTTAGCTTTATTCTTGACTCATTTGAACATGCAAACAATTCATACAACTTAAGACTTTATTCTTGACACGTTCGAACTTATAAACAACTTGTATCTTCATTCTTGACTCATTTGAATATGGAAACAACATGGAAAGTCTTGTAGGATCGTTCTTGGCTCATTTGAAAATAAAAACAATCTATAACAATTTGAGACTTCATTCTTCGCTCGTTCGAACTTGGAAACTACTTGTAGCTTCATTCTTGACTCGTTTGAACAAGGAAACAACTTGGAAATCTTGTAGGATCATTCTTGGCTCATTTGAACATGAAAACAATCTATAACAATTTGAGACTTCATTCTTGATTTATTCGAACTTTGAAACAACTTAGAGCTTCATTCTTGGCTCGTTTAAACTTGGAAAAACCTGTAAAGTCTTGTAGGATCATTCTAGGGTCATTTGAACATGCAAACAATTCATACAACTTAAGACTTTATTCTTGACTGATTCGAATCTGAACCAACTTTTAGCTTCATTCTTGACTCATTTGAATATGGAAACAACATGGAAAGTCTTGTAGGATCGTTCTTGGCTCATTTGAAAATGAAAACAATCTATAACAATTTGAGACTTCATTCTTCGCTCGTTCGAACTTGGAAACTACTTGTAGCTTCATTCTTGACTCGTTTGAACAAGTAAACAACTTGAAACGTTTTGTAGGATCATTCTTAGCTCATTTGAACATGAAAACAATCTATTGCAATTTGAGACTTCATTCTTGACTTATTCGAATTTGGAAACAACTTGTAGCTTCATTCTTGACTCGTTTGAACTTCGAAACAACTTGTAAATTCTTGTAGGATCGTTCTTGGCTCATTTGAACATGAAAACAATTCATACAACTTAAGACTTTATTCTTGACACGTTCGAACTTATAAACAACTTGTACCTTCATTCTTGACTCATTTGAATATGGAAACGACATGGAAAGTCTTGTAGGATCATTCTTGGCTCATTTGAAAATGAAAACAATCTATAACAATTTGAGACTTCATTCTTCGCTCGTTCGAACTTGGAAACTATTTGTAGCTTCATTCTTGACTCGTTTCAACAAGGAAACAACTTGAAAATTCTTGTAGGATCATTCTTGGCTCATTTGAACATGAAAACAATCTATAACAATTTCAGACTTCATTCTTGACTTATTCGAACTTTGAAACAACTTGTAGCTTCATTCTTGCCTCGTTTAAACTTGGAAAAACTTGTAAAGTCTTGTAGGATCATTCTTGGCTCATTTGCATATGCAAATAATTCATACAACTTAAGACTTTATTCTTGACTCATTCGAACTTGGAAACAACTTTTAGCTTTATTCTTGACTCATTTGAACATGCAAACAATTCATACAACTTAAGACTTTATTCTTGACACGTTCGAACTTATAAACAACTTGTATCTTCATTCTTGACTCATTTGAATAAAACGACATGGAAAGTCTTGTAGGATCGTTCTTGGCTCATTTGAAAATAAAAACAATCTATAACAATTTGAGACTTCATTCTTCGCTCGTTCGAACTTGGAAACTACTTGTAGCTTCATTCTTGACTCGTTTGAACAAGGAAACAACTTGAAAAGGCTTGTAGGATCATTCTTAGCTCATTTGAACATGAAAACAATCTATAGCAATTTGAGACTTCATTCTTGACTTATTCGAATTTGGAAACAACTGTAGCTTCATTCTTGACTAGTTTGAACTTCGAAACAACTTGTAAATACTTGTAGGATCGTTCTTGGCTCATTTGAACATGCAAACAATTCATACAACTTAAGACTTTATTCTTGACACGTTCGAACTTATAAACAACTTGTACCTTCATTCTTGACTCATTTGAATATGGAAACGACATGGAAAGTCTTGTAGGATCATTCTTGGCTCATTTGAAAATGAAAACAATCTATAACAATTTGAGACTTCATTCTTCGCTCGTTCGAACTTGGAAACTACTTGTAGCTTCATTCTTGACTCGTTTGAACAAGGAAACAACTTGGAAATCTTGTAGGATCATTCTTGGCTCATTTGAACATGAAAACAATCTATAACAATTTGAGACTTCATTCTTGATTTATTCGAACTTTGAAACAACTTATAGCTTCATTCTTGGCTCGTTAAAACTTGGAAAAACCTGTAAAGTCTTGTAGGATCATTCTTGGGTCATTTGAACAGGCAAACAATTCATACAACTTAAGACTTTATT
The DNA here is from genome assembly GCA_028671895.1 of Oenanthe sinensis. NCBI lineage: Eukaryota > Viridiplantae > Streptophyta > Magnoliopsida > Apiales > Apiaceae > Oenanthe > Oenanthe sinensis. The sequence goes on from CM053806.1 coordinate 30,671,051, forward strand.
CTTGACTGATTCGAACTCTGAACCAACTTTTAGCTTCATTCTTGACTCATTTGAATATGGAAACAACATGGAAAGTCTTGTAGGATCGTTCTTGGCTCATTTAAAAATGAAAACAATCTATAACAATTTGAGACTTCATTCTTCGCTCGTTCGAACTTGGAAACTACTTGTAGCTTCATTCTTGACTCGTTTGAACAAGGAAACAACTTGAAACGTTTTGTAGGATCATTCTTAGCTCATTTGAACATGAAAACAATCTTTTGCAATTTGAGACTTCATTGTTGACTTATTCGAATTTGGAAACAACTTGTAGCTTCATTCTTGACTCGTTTGAACTTTGAAACAACTTGTAAATTCTTGTAGGATCGTTCTTGGCTCATTTGAACATGCAAACAATCTATAACAATTTCAGACTTCATTCTTGACTTATTCGAACTTTGAAACAACTTGTAGCTTCATTCTTGCCTCGTTTAAACTTGGAAAAACTTGTAAAGTCTTGTAGGATCATTCTTGGCTCATTTGCATATGCAAATAATTCATACAACTTAAGACTTTATTCTTGACTCATTCGAACTTGGAAACAACTTTTAGCTTTATTCTTGACTCATTTGAACATGCAAACAATTCATACAACTTAAGACTTTATTCTTGACACGTTCGAACTTATAAACAACTTGTAGCTTCATTCTTGACTCATTTGAATATGGAAACAACATGGAAAGTCTTGTAGGATCGTTCTTGGCTCATTTGAAAATAAAAACAATCTATAACAATTTGAGACTTCATTCTTCGCTCGTTCGAACTTGGAAACTACTTGTAGCTTCATTCTTGACTCGTTTGAACAAGGAAACAACTTGAAAAGGCTTGTAGGATCATTCTTAGCTCATTTGAACATGAAAACAATCTATAGCAATTTGAGACTTCATTCTTGACTTATTCGAATTTGGAAACAACTGTAGCTTCATTCTTGACTAGTTTGAACTTCGAAACAACTTGTAAATACTTGTAGGATCGTTCTTGGCTCATTTGAACATGCAAACAATTCATACAACTTAAGACTTTATTTTTGACACGTTCGAACTTATAAACAACTTGTACCTTCATTCTTGACTCATTTGAATATGGAGACGACATGGAAAGTCTTGTAGGATCATTCTTGGCTCATTTGAAAATGAAAACAATCTATAACAATTTGAGACTTCATTCTTCGCTCGTTCGAACTTGGAAACTACTTGTAGCTTCATTCTTGACTCGTTTGAACAAGGAAACAACTTGGAAATCTTGTATGATCATTCTTGGCTCATTTGAACATGAAAACAGTCTATAACAATTTCAGACTTCATTCTTGACTTATTCGAACTTTGAAACAACTTGTAGCTTCATTCTTGCCTCGTTTAAACTTGGAAAAACTTGTAAAGTCTTGTAGGATCATTCTTGGCTCATTTGCATATGCAAATAATTCATTCAACTTAAGACTTTATTCTTGACTCATTCGAACTTAGAAACAACTTTTAGCTTTATTCTTGACTCATTTGAACATTCAAACAATTCATACAACTTTAGACTTTATTCTTGACACGTTCGAACTTATAAACAACTTGTAGCTTCATTCTTGACTCATTTGAATATGGAAACAACATGGAAAGTCTTGTAGGATCGTTCTTGGCTCATTTGAAAATAAAAACAATCTATAACAATTTGAGACTTCATTCTTCGCTCGTTCGAACTTGGAAACTACTTGTAGCTTCATTTTTGACTCGTTTGAACAAGGAAACAACTTGAAAAGGCTTGTAGGATCAATCTTAGCTCATTTGAACTTGAAAACAATCTATAGCAATTTGAGACTTCATTCTTGACTTATTCGAATTTGGAAACAACTGTAGCTTCATTCTTGACTAGTTTGAACATCGAAACAACTTGTAAATACTTGTAGGATCGTTCTTGGCTCATTTGAACATGCAAACAATTCATACAACTTAAGACTTTATTCTTGACACGTTCGAACTTATAAACAACTTGTACCTTCATTCTTGACTCATTTGAATATGGAAAAGACATGGAAAGTCTTGTAGGATCATTCTTGGCTCATTTGAAAATGAAAAGAATCTATAACAATTTGAGACTTCATTCTTCGCTCGTTCGAACTTGGAAACTACTTGTAGCTTCATTCTTGACTCGTTTGAACAAGGAAACAACTTGAAAAGTCTTGTAGGATCATTCTTGGCTCATTTGAACATGAAAACAATCTATAACAATTTGAGACTTCATTCTTGACTTATTCGAACTTTGAAACAACTTGTAGCTTCATTCTTGACTCGTTTAATTTTGGAAAAACTGGTAAAGTCTTGTAGGATCATTCTTGGCTTATTTGAACATGCAAATAATTCATACAACTTAAGACTTTATCCTTTACTCGTTCGAACTTGGAACCAACTTTTAACTTCATTCTTAACTCATTTGAACATGGAAACAACTTGGAAAGTCTTGTAGGGTCATTCTTGGCTCATTTGAACATGAAAACAATCTATAACAATTTGAGACTTCATTCTTGACTCGTTTGAACATGGAAACAATTTGAAAAGTCTTGTAGGATCATTCTTGGCTCATTTGAAAATGAAAACAATCTATAACAATTTGAGACTTCATTCTTCACTCGTTCAAACTTGGAAACTACTTGTAGCTTAATTCTTGACTCGTTTGAACAAGGAAACAACTTGGAAAGTCTTGTAGGATCATTATTGGCTCATTTGAACATGAAAACAATCTATAACAATTTCAGACTTCATTCTTGACTTATTCGAACTTTGAAACAACTTGTGGCTTTATTCTTGCCTCGTTTAAACTTGGAAAAACTTGTAAAGTATTGTAGGATCATTCTTGGCTCATTTGCATATGCTATTCATACAACTTAAGACTTTATTCTTGACTCATTCGAACTTGGAAACAACTTTTAGCTTTATTCTTGACTCATTTGAACATGCAAACAATTCATACAACTTTAAGACTTTATTCTTGACACGTTCGAACTGATAAACAACTTGTAGCTTCATTCTTCACTCATTTGAATATGGAAACAACATGGAAAGTCTTGTACGATCATTCTTGGCTCATTTGAAAATGAAAACAACCTATAACAATTTGAGACTTCATTCTTCGCTCGTTCGAACTTGGAAACTACTTGTAGCTTCATTCTTGACTCGTTTGAACAAGGAAATAACTTGAAAAGTCTTGTAGGATCATTCTTGGCTCATTTGAACATGAAAACAATCTATAACAATTTGAGACTTCATTCTTGACTTATTCAAACTTTGAAACAACTTGTAGCTTCATTCTTGACTCGTTTAAACATGGAAAAACTTGTAAAGTCTTGTAGGATCCTTCTTGGGTCATTTGAACATGCAAACAATTCATACAACTTAAGACTTTATTCTTGACTCATTCAAACTCTGAAAGAACTTTTAGCTTCATTCTTGACTCATTTGAATATGGAAACAACATGGAAAGTCTTGTAGGATCGTTCTTGGCTCATTTGAAAATGAAAACAATCTATAACAATTTGAGACTTCATTCTTCGCTCGTTCGAACTTGGAAACTACTTGTAGCTTCATTCTTGACTCGTTTGAACAAGGAAACAACTTGAAAAGTTTTGTAGGATCATTCTCAGCTTATTTGAACATGAAAACAATCTATTGCAATTTGAGACTTCATTCTTTACTTATTCGAATTTGGAAACAACTTGTAGCTTCATTCTTGACTCGTTTGAACTTCGAAACAACTTGTAAATTCTTGTAGGATCGTTCTTGGCTCATTTGAACATGAAAACAATTCGTACAACTTAAGACTTTATTCTTGACACGTTCGAACTTATAAACAACTTGTACCTTCATTCTTGACTCATTTGAATATGGAAACGTCATGGAAAGTCTTGTAGGATCATTCTTGGCTCATTTGAAAATGAAAACAATCTATAACAATTTGAGACTTCATTCTTCGCTCGTTCGAACTTGGAAACTATTTGTAGCTTCATTCTTGACTCGTTTGAACAAGGAAACAACTTGAAAAGTCTTGTAGGATCATTCTTGGCTCATTTGAACATGAAAACAATCTATAACAATTTGAGACTTCATTCTTGACTTATTCGAACTTTGAAACAACTTGTAGCTTCATTCTTGACTCGTTTAAACTTGGAAAAACTGGTAAAGTCTTGTAGGATCATTCTTGGCTCATTTGAACATGCAAATAATTCATACAACTTAAGACTTTATCCTTGACTCGTTCGAACTTGGAACCAACTTTTAACTTCATTCTTAACTCATTTGAACATGGAAACAACTTGGAAAGTCTTGTAGGATCATTCTTGGCTCATTTGAACATGAAAACAATCTATAACAATTTGAGACTTCATTCTTGACTCGTTTGAACATGGAAACAAATTGAAAAGTCTTGTAGGATCATTCTTGGCTCATTTGAAAATGAAAACAATCTATAACAATTTGAGACTTCATTCTTCGCTCCTTCAAACTTGGAAACTACTTGTAGCTTCATTCTTGACTCGTTTGAACAAGGAAACAACTTGGAAAGTCTTGTAGGATCATTCTTGGCTCACTTGAACATGAAAACAATCTATAACAATTTTAGACTTCATTCTTGACTTATTCGAACTTTGAAATAACTTGTAGCTTCATTCTTGACTCGTTTAAACTTGGGAAAACTTGTAAAGTCTTGTAGGATCATTCTTGGCTCATTTGCATATGCAAATAATTCATACAACTTAAGACTTTATTCTTGACTCATTCGAACTTGGAAACAACTTTTAGCTTTATTCTTGACTCATTTGAACATGCAAACAATTCATACAACTTAAGACTTTATTCTTGACACGTTCGAACTTATAAACAACTTGTACCTTCATTCTTGACTCATTTGAATATGGAAACAACATGGAAAGTCTTGTAGGATCGTTCTTGGCTCATTTGAAAATAAAAACAATCTATAACAATTTGAGACTTCATTCTTGACTTATTCGAACTTTGAAACAACTTGTAGCTTCATTCTTGACTCGTTTAAACTTGGAAAAACTGGTAAAGTCTTGTAGGATCATTCTTGGCTCATTTGAACATGCAAATAATTCATACAACTTAAGACTTTATCCTTGACTCGTTCGAACTTGGAACCAACTTTTAACTTCATTCTTAACTCATTTGAACATGGAAACAACTTGGAAAGTCTTGTAGGATCATTCTTGGCTCATTTGAACATGAAAACAATCTATAACAATTTGAGACTTCATTCTTGACTCGTTTGAACATGGAAACAAATTGAAAAGTCTTGTAGGATCATTCTTGGCTCATTTGAAAATGAAAACAATCTATAACAATTTGAGACTTCATTCTTCGCTCCTTCAAACTTGGAAACTACTTGTAGCTTCATTCTTGACTCGTTTGAACAAGGAAACAACTTGGAAAGTCTTGTAGGATCATTCTTGGCTCACTTGAACATGAAAACAATCTATAACAATTTTAGACTTCATTCTTGACTTATTCGAACTTTGAAATAACTTGTAGCTTCATTCTTGACTCGTTTAAACTTGGGAAAACTTGTAAAGTCTTGTAGGATCATTCTTAGCTCATTTGCATATGCAAATAATTCATACAACTTAAGACTTTATTCTTGACTCATTCGAACTTGGAAACAACTTTTAGCTTTATTCTTGACTCATTTGAACATGCAAACAATTCATACAACTTAAGACTTTATTCTTGACACGTTCGAACTTATAAACAACTTGTACCTTCATTCTTGACTCATTTGAATATGGAAACAACATGGAAAGTCTTGTAGGATCGTTCTTGGCTCATTTGAAAATAAAAACAATCTATAACAATTTGAGACTTCATTCTTCGCTCGTTCGAACTTGGAAACTACTTGTAGCTTCATTCTTGACTCGTTTGAACAAGGAAACAACTTGAAAAGTCTTGTAGGATCATTCTTAGCTCATTTGAACATGAAAACAATCTATAGCAATTTGAGACTTCATTCTTGACTTATTCGAATTTGGAAACAACTGTTGCTTCATTCTTGACTAGTTTAAACTTGGAAAAACTGGTAAAGTCTTGTAGGATCATTCTTGGCTTATTTGAACATGCAAATAATTCATACAACTTAAGACTTTATCCTTGACTCGTTCGAACTTGGAACCAACTTTTAACTTCATTCTTAACTCATTTGAACATGGAAACAACTTGGAAAGTCTGGTAGGTTCATTCTTGGCTCATTTGAACATGAAAACAATCTATAACAATTTGAGACTTCATTCTTGACTCGTTTGAACATGGAAACAAATTGAAAAGTCTTGTAGGATCATTCTTGGCTCATTTGAAAATGAAAACAATCTATAACAATTTGAGACTTCATTCTTCGCTCGTTCAAACTTGGAAACTACTTGTAGCTTCATTCTTGACTCGTTTGAACAAGGAAACAACTTGGAAAGTCTTGTAGGATCATTCTTGGCTCATTTGAACATGAAAACAATCTATAACAATTTCCGACTTCATTCTTGACTTATTCGAACTTTGAAATATAACAATTTGAGACTTCATTCTTCGCTCGTTCGAACTTGGAAACTACTTGTAGCTTCATTCTTGACTCGTTTGAACAAGGAAACAACTTGGAAAGTCTTGTAGGATCATTCTTTGCTCATTTGAACATGAAAACAATCTATAACAATTTCCGACTTCATTCTTGACTTATTCGAACTTTGAAATATAACAATTTGAGACTTCATTCTTCGCTCGTTCGAACTTGGAAACTACTTGTAGCTTCATTCTTGACTCGTTTGAACAAGGAAACAACTTGGAAAGTCTTGTAGGATCATTCTTGGCTCACTTGAACATGAAAACAATCTATAACAATTTTAGACTTCATTCTTGACTTATTCGAACTTTGAAATAACTTGTAGCTTCATTCTTGACTCGTTTAAACTTGGGAAAACTTGTAAAGTCTTGTAGGATCATTCTTGGCTCATTTGCATATGCAAATAATTCATACAACTTAAGACTTTATTCTTGACTCATTCGAACTTGGAAACAACTTTTAGCTTTATTCTTGACTCATTTGAACATGCAAACAATTCATACGACTTAAGACTTTATTCTTGACACGTTCGAACTTATAAACAACTTGTAGCTTCATTCTTGACTCATTTGAATATGGAAACATGGAAAGTCTTGTAGGATCATTCTTGGCTCATTTGAAAATGAAAACAATCTAGAACAATTTGAGACTTCATTCTTCGCTCGTTCGAACTTGGAAACTACTTGTAGCTTCATTCTTGACTCGTTTGAACAAGGAAACAACTTGGAAAGTCTTGTAGGATCATTCTTGGCTCATTTGAAAATGAAAACAATCTATAACAATTTGAGAATTCATTCTTCGCTCGTTCTAACTTGGAAACTACTTGTAGCTTCATTCTTGACTCGTTTGAACAAGGAAACAACTTGGAAAGTAAAGTAGGATCATTCTTGGCTCATTCGAAAATGAAAACAATCTATAACAATTTGAGACTTCATTCTTCGCTCGTTCGGACTTGGAAACTACTTGTAGCTTCATTCTTGACTCGTTTGAACAAGGAAACAACTTGAAAACTCTTGTAGGATCATTCTTGGCTCATCTGAACATGAAAACAATCTATAACAATTTGAGACTTCATTCTTAACTTATTCGAACTTTGAAACAACTTGTAGCTTCATTCTTGGCTCGTTTAAACTTGGAAAAACTTGTAAAGTCTTGTAGGATCATTCATGGAACATTTGAACATGCAAACAATTAATACAACTTAAGACTTTATTCTTGACTCGTTCGAACTTGGAAACAACTTTTAGCTTTATTCTTGACTCATTTGAACATGCAAACAATTCATACGACTTAAGACTTTATTCTTGACACGTTCGAACTTATAAACAACTTGTAGCTTCATTCTTGACTCATTTGAATATGGAAACATGGAAAGTCTTGTAGGATCATTCTTGGCTCATTTGAAAATGAAAACAATCTAGAACAATTTGAGACTTCATTCTTCGCTCGTTCGAACTTGGAAACTACTTGTAGCTTCATTCTTGACTCGTTTGAACAAGGAAACAACTTGGAAAGTCTTGTAGGATCATTCTTGGCTCATTTGAAAATGAAAACAATCTATAACAATTTGAGACTTCATTCTTCGCTCGTTCTAACTTGGAAACTACTTGTAGCTTCATTCTTGACTCGTTTGAACAAGGAAACAACTTGAAAACTCTTGTAGGATCATTCTTGGCTCATTTGAACATGAAAACAATCTATAACAATTTGAGACTTCATTCTTGACTTATTCGAACTTTGAAACAACTTAAAGCTTCATTCTTGACTCGTATAAGCTTGGAAAAACTTGTAAAGTCTTGTAGGATCATTCTTGGCTCATTTGAACATGCAAACAATTCATACAACTTAAGACATTATTCTTGACTCGTTCGAACTTGGAACCAACTTTTAACTTCATTCTTAACTCATTTGAACATGGAAACAACTTGGAAACTCTTGTAGGTTCATTCTTGGCTTATTTGAACATGAAAACATTCTAAAACAATTTGAGACTTCATTCTTGACTCGTTTGAACATGGAAACAAATTGAAAAGTCTTGTAGGATCATTCTTGGCTCATTTGAAAATGAAAACAATCTATAACAATTTGAGACTTCATTCTTCGCTCGTTCAAACTTGGAAACTACTTGTAGCTTCATTCTTGACTCGTTTGAACAAGGAAACAACTTGGAAAGTCTTGTAGGATCATTCTTGGCTCATTTGAACATGAAAACAATCTATAACAATTTCCGACTTCATTCTTGACTTATTCGAACTTTGAAATATAACAATTTGAGACTTCATTCTTCGCTCGTTCGAACTTGGAAACTACTTGTAGCTTCATTCTTGACTCGTTTGAACAAGGAAACAACTTGGAAAGTAAAGTAGGATCATTCTTGGCTCATTCGAAAATGAAAACAATCTATAACAATTTGAGACTTCATTCTTCGCTCGTTCGGACTTGGAAACTACTTGTAGCTTCATTCTTGACTCGTTTGAACAAGGAAACAACTTGAAAACTCTTGTAGGATCATTCTTGGCTCATCTGAACATGAAAACAATCTATAACAATTTGAGACTTCATTCTTAACTTATTCGAACTTTGAAACAACTTGTAGCTTCATTCTTGGCTCGTTTAAACTTGGAAAAACTTGTAAAGTCTTGTAGGATCATTCATGGAACATTTGAACATGCAAACAATTAATACAACTTAAGACTTTATTCTTGACTCGTTCGAACTTGGAAACAACTTTTAGCTTTATTCTTGACTCATTTGAACATGCAAACAATTCATACAACTTAAGACTTTATTCTTGACACGTTCTCACTTATAAACAACTTGTAGCTTCATTCTTGACTCTTTTGAATATGGAAACATGGAAAGTCTTGTAGGATCATTCTTGGCTCATTTGAAAATGAAAACAATCTAGAACAATTTGAGACTTCATTCTTCGCTCGTTCGAACTTGGAAACTACTTGTAGCTTCATTCTTGACTCGTTTGAACAAGGAAACAACTTGGAAAGTCTTGTAGGATCATTCTTGGCTCATTTGAAAATGAAAACAATCTATAACAATTTGAGACTTCATTCTTCGCTCGTTCTAACTTGGAAACTACTTGTAGCTTCATTCTTGACTCGTTTGAACAAGGAAACAACTTGAAAACTCTTGTAGGATCATTCTTGGCTCATTTGAACATGAAAACAATCTATAACAATTTGAGACTTCATTCTTGACTTATTCGAACTTTGAAACAACTTAAAGCTTCATTCTTGACTCGTATAAGCTTGGAAAAACTTGTAAAGTCTTGTAGGATCATTCTTGGCTCATTTGAACATGCAAACAATTCATACAACTTAAGACATTATTCTTGACTCGTTCGAACTTGGAACCAACTTTTAACTTCATTCTTAACTCATTTGAACATGGAAACAACTTGGAAACTCTTGTAGGTTCATTCTTGGCTTATTTGAACATGAAAACATTCTAAAACAATTTGAGACTTCATTCTTGACTCGTTTGAACATGGAAACAAATTGAAAAGTCTTGTAGGATCATTCTTGGCTCATTTGAAAATGAAAACAATCTATAACAATTTGAGACTTCATTCTTCGCTCGTTCAAACTTGGAAACTACTTGTAGCTTCATTCTTGACTCGTTTGAACAAGGAAACAACTTGGAAAGTCTTGTAGGATCATTCTTGGCTCATTTGAACATGAAAACAATCTATAACAATTTCCGACTTCGTTCTTGACTTATTCGAACTTTGAAATATAACAATTTGAGACTTCATTCTTCGCTCGTTCGAACTTGGAAACTACTTGTAGCTTCATTCTTGACTTATTTGAAACAACTTGTAAATTCTTGTAGGATCATTCTTGGCTCATTTGAACATGCAAAAAATTCATACAACTTAAGACTTTATTCTTGACACGTTCTAACTTATAAACAACTTGTAGCTTCATTCTTGTCTCATTTGAATATGGAAACAACATGGAAAGTCTTGAAGGATCATTCTTGGCTCATTTGAAAATGAAAACAATCTATAACAATTTCAGACTTCATTCTTCGCTCGTTCGAACTTGGAAACTACTTGTAGCTTCATTCATTCTTGGCTCATTTGAACATGAAAACAATCTATAACAATTTGAGACTTCATTCTTGACTTATTCGAACTTTGAAACAACTTGTAGCTTCATTCTTGACTGGTATAAACTTGGAAAAACTTGTAAAGTCTTGTAGGACCATTCTTGGCTCATTTGAACATGCAAACAATTCATACAACTTAAGACTTTATTCTTGACTCGTTCAAACTTCGAACCAACTTTTAACTTCATTCCTAACTCATTTGAACATGGAAACAACTTGGAAAGTCTTGTAGGATCATTCTTGGCTCATTTGAACATGAAAACAGTCTATAACAATTTGAGACTTCATTCTTGACTTATTCGAACTTTGAAACAACTTGTAGCTTCATTCTTGGCTCGTTTAAACTTGGAAAAACTTGTAAAGTCTTGTAGGATCATTCTTGGCTCATTTGAACATGAAAACAATCTATAACAATTTGAGACTTCATTCTTGACTTATTCGAACTTTGAAACAACCTGTAGCTTCATTCTTGGCTCGTTTAAACTTGGAAAAACTTGTAAAGTCTTGTAGGATCATTCTTGGGTCATTGAACATGCAAACAATTCATACAACTTAAGACTTTATTCTTGACTCGTTCGAACTTGGAAACAACTTTTAGCTTTATTCTTGACTCATTTGAACATGAAAACAATTCATACAACTTAAGACTTTATTCTTGACACGTTCGAACTTATAAACAACTTGTAGCTTCATTCTTGACTCATTTGAATATGGAAACAACATGGAAAGTCTTGTAGGATCATTCTTAGCTCATTTGAAAATGAAAACAATCTTTAAGAATTTGAGACGCTCGTTCGAACTTGGAAACAACTTGTAGCTTCATTGTTGACTCATTTAAACATAAAAAAACTTCTAAAGTCTTGTAGGATCATTCTTGGTTCATTTGAACATCAAAAGAATCCATAACAATTTCAGACTTCATTCTTGACTCGTTCGAACTTGGAATCAACTTGTAGCTTCATTCTTGACTGCTTTGAACTTGGAAACAATTTGTAAATTCTTGTAGGATCATTCTTGGCTCATTTGAACATGCAAACAATTCATACAACTTAAGACTTTATTCTTGACACGTTCTAACTTATAAACAACTTGTAGCTTCATTCTTGACTCATTCGAATATGGAAACAACATGGAAAGTCTTGTAGGATCATTCTTGGCTCATTTTAAAATGAAAACAATCTATACCAATTTCAGACTTCATTCTTCGGTCGTTCGAACTTGGAAACTACTTGTAGCTTCATTCTTGACTCGTTTGAACAAGGAAACAACTTGAAAAGGCTTGTAGGATCATTCTTGGCTCATTTGAACATTAAAACAATCTATAACAATTTGAGACTTCATTCTTGACTTATTCGAACTTTGAAACAACTTGTAGCTTCATTCTTGACTGGTATAAACTTGGAAAAACTTGTAAAGTCTTGTAGGATCATTCTTGGCTCATTTGAACATACAAACAATTCATACAACTTAAGACTTTATTCTTGACTCGTTCAAACTTCGAACCAACTTTTAACTTCATTCCTAATTCATTTGAACATGGAAACAACTTGGAAAGTCTTGTAGGATCATTCTTGGCTCATTTGAACATGAAAACAATCTATAACAATTTGAGACTTCATTCTTGACTTATTCGAACTTTGAAACAACTTGTAGCTTCATTCTTGGCTCGTTTAAACTTGGAAAAACTTGTTAAGTCTTGTAGGATCATTCTTGGGTCATTTGAACATGGAAACAATTCATACAACTTAAGACTTTATTCTTGACTCGTTCGAACTTGGAAACAACTTTTAGCTTTATTCTTGACTCATTTGAACATGCAAACAATTCATACAACTTAAGACTTTATTCTTGACACGTTCGAACTTATAAACAACTTGTAGCTTCATTCTTGACTCATTTGAATATGGAAACAACATGGAAAGTCTTGTAGGATCATTCTTAGCTCATTTGAAAATGAAAACAATCTATGACAATTTGAGACGCTCGTTCGAACTTGGAAACAACTTGTAGATTCATTCTTGACTCGTTTAAACATAATAAAACTTCTAAAGTCTTATAGGATCATTCTAGGCTCATTTGAACATCAAAAGAATCCATAACACTTTCAGACATCATTCTTGACTTATTCGAACTTTGAAATAACTTGTAGCTTCATTCTTGACTCGTTTGAACATGGAAACAACTTGTAAATTCTTGTAGGATCATTCTTGGCTCATTTGAACATGCAAACAATTCATACAACTTAAGACTTTATTCTTGACACGTTCTCACTTATAAACAACTTATAGCTTCATTCTTGACTCATTTGAATATGGAAACAACATGGAAAGTCTTGTAGGATCATTCTTGGCTCAGTTGAAAATGAAAACAATCTATAACAATTTCAGACTTCATTCTTCGCTCGTTCGAACTTGGAAACTACTTGTAGCTTCATTCTTGACTCGTTTGAACAAGGAAACAACTTGAAAAGTCTTGTAGGATCATTCTTGGTTCATTTGAACATGAAAACAATCTATAACAATTTGAGACTTCATTCTTGACTTATTCGAACTTTGAAACAACTTGTAGCTTCATTCTTGGCTCGCTTAAACTTGGAAAAACTTGTAAAGTCTTGTAGGATCGTTCTTGGATCATTTGAACATGCAAACAATTCATACAACTTAAGACTTTATTCTTGACTCATTCGAACTTGGAAACAACTTTTAACTTTATTCTTAACTCATTTGAACATGGAAACAACTTGGAAAGTCTTGTAGTATCATTCTTGGCTCATTTGAACATGAAAACAATCTATAACAATTTGAGACTTCATTCTTGACTTATTCGAACTTTGAAACAACTTGTAGCTTCATTCTTGACTCGTTTAAACTTGGAAAAACTTGTAAAGTCTTGTAGGATCATTCTTGGGTCATTTGAACATGCAAACAATTCATAAAACTTAAGACTTTATTCTTGACACGTTCGAACTTATAAACAACTTGTAGCTTCATTCTTGACTCATTTGAATATGGAAACAATTCATACAACTTAAGACTTTATTCTTGACACGTTCGAACTTATAAACAACTTGTATCTTTATTCTTGACTCATTTGAACATGCAAACAATTCATACAACTTAAGACTTTATTCTTGACACGTTCGAACTTATAAACAACTTGTAGCTTCATTCTTGACTCATTTGAATATGGAAACAACATGGAAAGTCTTGTAGGATCATTCTTGGCTCATTTGAAAATGAAAACAATCTATAACAATTTGAGACTTCATTCTTCGCTCGTTCTAACTTGGAAACTACTCGTAGCTTCATTCTTGACTCGCTTGAACAAGGAAACAACTTGAAAACTCTTGTAGGATCATTCTTGGCTCATTTGAACATGAAAACAATCTATAACAATTTGAGACTTCATTCTTGACTTATTCGAACTTTGAAACAACTTGTAGCTTCATTCTTGACTCGTATAAACTTGGAAAAACTTGTAAAATCTTGTAGGATCATTCTTGGCTCATTTGAACATGCAAACAATTCATACAACTTAAGACTTTATTCTTGACTCGTTCGAACTTGGAACCAACTTTTAACGTCATTCTTAACTCATTTGAACATGGAAACAACTTGGAAAATCTTGTAGCATCATTCTTGGCTCATTTGAACATGAAAACAATCTATAACAATTTGAGACTTCATTCTTGACTCGTTTGAACATGGAAACAAATTGGAAAGTCTTGTAGGATCATTCTTGGCTCATTTGAAAATGCAAACAATCTATAACAATTTGAGACTTCATTCTTCGCTCGTTCGAACTTGGAAACTACTTGTAGCTTCATTCTTGACTCGTTTGAACAAGGAAACAACTTGGAAAGTCTTGTAGGATCATTCTTGGCTCATTTGAAAATGAAAACAATCTATAACAATTTGAAAATTCATTCTTCGCTCGTTCGAACTTGGAAACTACTTGTAGCTTCATTCTTGACTCGTTTGAACAAGGAAACAACTTGAAAACTCTTGTAGGATCATTCTTGCCTCATTTGAACATGAAAACAATCTATAACAATTTGAGACTTCATTCTTGATTTATTCGAACTTGGAAACAACTTGTAGCTTCATTCTTGGCTCGATTACACTTGGAAAAACTTGTAAAGTCTTGTAGGATCATTCTTGGGTCATTTGAACATGCAAAAAATTCATAAAACTTAAGACTTTATTCTTGACTCGTTCGAACTTGGAAACAACTTTTTGCTTTATTCTTGACTCATTTGAACATGCAAACAATTCATACAACTTAAGACTTTATTCTTGACACGTTCGAATTTATAAACAACTTGTAGCTTCATTCTTGACTCATTTGAATATGGAAACAACATGGAAAGTCTTGTAGGATCATTCTTAGCTCATTTGAAAATGAAAACAATCTATAACAATTTGAGACGCTCGTTCGAACTTAGAAACAACTTGTAGCTTCATTGTTGACTCGTTTAAACATAAAAAAACTTCTAAAGTCTTGTAGGATCATTCTTGGCTCATTTGAACATCAAAAGAATCCATAACAATTTCAGACTTCATTCTTGACTCGTTCGAACTTGGAATCAACTTGTAGCTTCATTCTTGACTCGTTTGAACTTGGAAACAACTTTTAAATTCTTGTAGGATCATTCTTGACTCATTTGAACATGAAAACAATCTATAACAATTTGAGACTTCATTCTTGATTTATTCGAACTTTGAAATAACTTGTAGTTCATTCTTGACTCGTTTGAACTTGGAAACAACTTTTAAATTCTTGTAGGATCATTCTTGACTCATTTGAACATGCAAACAATTCATACAACTTAAGACTTTATTCTTGACACGTTCTAACTTATAAACAACTTGTAGCTTCATTCTTGACTCATTTGAATATGGAAACAACATGGAAAGTCTTGTAGGATCATTCTTGGCTCATTTGAAAATGAAAACAATCTATAACAATTTGAGACTTCATTCTTCGCTCGTTCGAACTAGGAAACTACTTGTAGCTTCATTCTTGACTCGTTTGAACAAGGAAACAACTTGGAAAGTCTTGTAGGATCATTCTTGGCTCATTTGAAAATGAAAACAATCTATAACAATTTGAAAATTCATTCTTCGCTCGTTCGAACTTGGAAACTACTTGTAGCTTCATTCTTGACTCGTTTGAACAAGGAAACAACTTGAAAACTCTTGTAGGATCATTCTTGCCTCATTTGAACATGAAAACAATCTATAACAATTTGAGACTTCATTCTTGATTTATTCGAACTTGGAAACAACTTGTAGCTTCATTCTTGACTCATTTGAATATGGAAACAACATGGAAAGTCTTGTAGGATCATTCTTGGCTCATTTGAAAATGCAAACAATCTATAACAATTTGAGACTTCATTCTTCGCTCGTTCGAACTTGGAAACTACTTGTAGCTTCATTCTTGACTCGTTTGAACAAGGAAACAACTTGGAAAGTCTTGTAGGATCATTCTTGGCTCATTTGAAAATGAAAACAATCTATAACAATTTGAAAATTCATTCTTCGCTCGTTCGAACTTGGAAACTACTTGTAGCTTCATTCTTGACTCGTTTGAACAAGGAAACAACTTGAAAACTCTTGTAGGATCATTCTTGCCTCATTTGAACATGAAAACAATCTATAACAATTTGAGACTTCATTCTTGATTTATTCGAACTTGGAAACAACTTGTAGCTTCATTCTTGGCTCGATTACACTTGGAAAAACTTGTAAAGTCTTGTAGGATCATTCTTGGGTCATTTGAACATGCAAAAAATTCATAAAACTTAAGACTTTATTCTTGACTCGTTCGAACTTGGAAACAACTTTTTGCTTTATTCTTGACTCATTTGAACATGCAAACAATTCATACAACTTAAGACTTTATTCTTGACACGTTCGAATTTATAAACAACTTGTAGCTTCATTCTTGACTCATTTGAATATGGAAACAACATGGAAAGTCTTGTAGGATCATTCTTAGCTCATTTGAAAATGAAAACAATCTATAACAATTTGAGACGCTCGTTCGAACTTAGAAACAACTTGTAGCTTCATTGTTGACTCGTTTAAACATAAAAAAACTTCTAAAGTCTTGTAGGATCATTCTTGGCTCATTTGAACATCAAAAGAATCCATAACAATTTCAGACTTCATTCTTGACTCGTTCGAACTTGGAATCAACTTGTAGCTTCATTCTTGACTCGTTTGAACTTGGAAACAACTTTTAAATTCTTGTAGGATCATTCTTGACTCATTTGAACATGAAAACAATCTATAACAATTTGAGACTTCATTCTTGATTTATTCGAACTTTGAAATAACTTGTAGTTCATTCTTGACTCGTTTGAACTTGGAAACAACTTTTAAATTCTTGTAGGATCATTCTTGACTCATTTGAACATGCAAACAATTCATACAACTTAAGACTTTATTCTTGACACGTTCTAACTTATAAACAACTTGTAGCTTCATTCTTGACTCATTTGAATATGGAAACAACATGGAAAGTCTTGTAGGATCATTCTTGGCTCATTTGAAAATGAAAACAATCTATAACAATTTGAGACTTCATTCTTCGCTCGTTCGAACTAGGAAACTACTTGTAGCTTCATTCTTGACTCGTTTGAACAAGGAAACAACTTGAAAAGTCTTGTAGGATCATTCTTGGTTCATTTGAACATGAAAACAATCTATAACAATTTGAGACTTCATTCTTGACTTATTCGAACTTTGAAACAACTTGTAGCTTCATTCTTGGCTCGTTTAAACTTGGAAAAACTTGTAAAGTCTTGTAGGATCGTTCTTGGCTCATTTGAACATGCAAACAATTCATACAACTTAAGACTTTATTCTTGACTCATTCGAACTTGGAAACAACTTTTAACTTTATTCTTAACTCATTTGAACAGGGAAACAACTTGGAAAGTCTTGTAGTATCATTCTTGGCTCATTTGAACATGAAAACAATCTATAACAATTTGAGACTTCATTCTTGACTTATTCGAACTTTGAAACAACTTGTAGCTTCATTCTTGGCTCGTTTAAACTTGGAAAAACTTATAAAGTCTTGTAGGATCATTCTTGGTTCATTTGAACATGCAAACAATTCATAAAACTTAAGACTTTATTCTTGACACGTTCGAACTTATAAACCACTTGTAGCTTCATTCTTGACTCATTTGAATATGGAAACAATTCATACAACTTAAGACTTTATTCTTGACACGTTCGAACTTATAAACAACTTGTAGCTTTATTCTTGACTCATTTGAACATGCAAACAATTCATACAACTTAAGACTTTATTCTTGACACGTTCGAACTTATAAACAACTTGTAGCTTCATTCTTGACTCATTTGAATATGGAAACAACATGGAAAGTCTTGTAGGATCATTCTTGGCTCATTTGAAAATGAAAACAATCTATAACAATTTGAGACTTCATTCTTCGCTCGTTCGAACTTGGAAACTACTCGTAGCTTCATTCTTGACTCGCTTCAACAAGGAAACAACTTGAAAACTCTTGTAGGATCATTCTTGGCTCATTTGAACATGAAAACAATCTATAACAATTTGAGACTTCATTCTTGACTTATTCGAACTTTGAAACAACTTGTAGCTTCATTCTTGACTCGTATAAACTTGGAAAAACTTGTAAAATCTTGTAGGATCATTCTTGGCTCATTTGAACATGCAAACAATTCATACAACTTAAGACTTTATTCTTGACTCGTTCGAACTTGGAACCAACTTTTAACGTCATTCTTAACTCATTTGAACATGGAAACAACTTGGAAAATCTTGTAGGATCATTCTTGGCTCATTTGAACATGAAAACAATCTATAACAATTTGAGACTTCATTCTTGACTCGTTTGAACATGGAAACAAATTGGAAAGCCTTGTAGGATCATTCTTGGCTCATTTGAAAATGAAAACAATCTATAACAATTTGAGACTTCATTCTTCGCTCGTTCGAACTTGGAAACTACTTGTAGCTTCATTCTTGACTCGTTTGAACAAGGAAATAACTTGAAAACTCTTGTAGGATCATTCTTGGCTCATTTGAAAATGAAAACAATCTATAACAATTTGAAAATTCATTCTTCGCTCGTTCGAACTTGGAAACTACTTGTAGCTTCATTCTTGACTCGTTTGAACAAGGAAACAACTTGAAAACTCTTGTAGGATCATTCTTGCCTCATTTGAACATGAAAACAATCTATAACAATTTGAGACTTCATTCTTGATTTATTCGAACTTGGAAACAACTTGTAGCTTCATTCTTGGCTCGATTACACTTGGAAAAACTTGTAAAGTCTTGTAGGATCATTCTTGGGTCATTTGAACATGCAAACAATTCATAAAACTTAAGACTTTATTCTTGACTCGTTCGAACTTGGAAACAACTTTTTGCTTTATTCTTGACTCATTTGAACATGCAAACAATTCATACAACTTAAGACTTTATTCTTGACACGTTCGAATTTATAAACAACTTGTAGCTTCATTCTTGACTCATTTGAATATGGAAACAACATGGAAAGTCTTGTAGGATCATTCTTAGCTCATTTGAAAATGAAAACAATCTATAACAATTTGAGACGCTCGTTCGAACTTAGAAACAACTTGTAGCTTCATTGTTGACTCGTTTAAACATAAAAAAACTTCTAAAGTCTTGTAGGATCATTCTTGGCTCATTTGAACATCAAAAGAATCCATAACAATTTCAGACTTCATTCTTGACTCGTTCGAACTTGGAATCAACTTGTAGCTTCATTCTTGACTCGTTTGAACTTGGAAACAACTTTTAAATTCTTGTAGGATCATTCTTGACTCATTTGAACATGAAAACAATCTATAACAATTTGAGACTTCATTCTTGATTTATTCGAACTTTGAAATAACTTGTAGTTCATTCTTGACTCGTTTGAACTTGGAAACAACTTTTAAATTCTTGTAGGATCATTCTTGACTCATTTGAACATGCAAACAATTCATACAACTTAAGACTTTATTCTTGACACGTTCTAACTTATAAACAACTTGTAGCTTCATTCTTGACTCATTTGAATATGGAAACAACATGGAAAGTCTTGTAGGATCATTCTTGGCTCATTTGAAAATGAAAACAATCTATAACAATTTGAGACTTCATTCTTCGCTCGTTCGAACTTGGAAACTACTTGTAGCTTCATTCTTGACTCGTTTGAAAAAGGAAACAACTTGAAAAGTCTTGTAGGATCATTCTTGGTTCATTTGAACATGAAAACAATCTATAACAATTTGAGACTTCATTCTTGACTTATTCGAACTTTGAAACAACTTGTAGCTT
Organism: Oenanthe sinensis; assembly: GCA_028671895.1. Taxonomy (NCBI): domain Eukaryota; kingdom Viridiplantae; phylum Streptophyta; class Magnoliopsida; order Apiales; family Apiaceae; genus Oenanthe; species Oenanthe sinensis. Next base: position 30,691,166 of record CM053806.1, read on the forward strand.
CATTCCTGGCTCGTTTAAACTTGGAAAAACTTGTAAAGTCTTGTAGGATCGTTCTTGGCTCATTTGAACATGCAAACAATTCATACAACTTAAGACTTTATTCTTGACTCATTCGAACTTGGAAACAACTTTTAACTTTATTCTTAACTCATTTGAACATGGAAACAACTTGGAAAGTCTTGTAGTATCATTCTTGGCTCATTTGAACATGAAAACAATCTATAACAATTTGAGACTTCATTCTTGACTTATTCGAACTTTGAAACAACTTGTAGCTTCATTCTTGGCTCGTTTAAACTTGGAAAAACTTATAAAGTCTTGTAGGATCATTCTTGGTTCATTTGAACATGCAAACAATTCATAAAACTTAAGACTTTATTCTTGACACGTTCGAACTTATAAACCACTTGTAGCTTCATTCTTGACTCATTTGAATATGCAAACAATTCATACAACTTAAGACTTTATTCTTGACACGTTCGAACTTATAAACAACTTGTAGCTTTATTCTTGACTCATTTGAACATGCAAACAATTCATACAACTTAAGACTTTATTCTTGACACGTTCGAACTTATAAACAACTTGTAGCTTCATTCTTGACTCATTTGAATATGGAAACAACATGGAAAGTCTTGTAGGATCATTCTTGGCTCATTTGAAAATGAAAACAATCAATAACAATGTGAGACTTCATTCTTCGCTCGTTCGAACTTGGAAACTACTCGTAGCTTCATTCTTGACTCGCTTCAACAAGGAAACAACTTGAAAACTCTTGTAGGATCATTCTTGGCTCATTTGAACATGAAAACAATCTATAACAATTTGAGACTTCATTCTTGACTTATTCGAACTTTGAAACAACTTGTAGCTTCATTCTTGACTCGTATAAACTTGGAAAAACTTGTAAAATCTTGTAGGATCATTCTTGGCTCATTTGAACATGCAAACAATTCATACAACTTAAGACTTTATTCTTGACTCGTTCGAACATGGAACCAACTTTTAACGTCATTCTTAACTCATTTGAACATGGAAACAACTTGGAAAATCTTGTAGGATCATTCTTGGCTCATTTGAACATGAAAACAATCTATAACAATTTGAGACTTCATTCTTGACTCGTTTGAACATGGAAACAAATTGGAAATCCTTGTAGGATCATTCTTGGCTCATTTGAAAATGAAAACAATCTATAACAATTTGAGACTTCATTCTTCGCTCGTTCGAACTTGGAAACTACTTGTAGCTTCATTCTTGACTCGTTTGAACAAGGAAACAACTTGGAAAGTCTTGTAGGATGATTCTTGGCTCATTTGAAAATGAAAACAATCTATAACAATTTGAAAATTCATTCTTCGCTCGTTCGAACTTGGAAACTACTTGTAGCTTCATTCTTGACTCGTTTGAACAAGGAAACAACTTGAAAACTCTTGTAGGATCATTCTTGCCTCATTTGAACATGAAAACAATCTATAACAATTTGAGACTTCATTCTTGATTTATTCGAACTTGGAAACAACTTGTAGCTTCATTCTTGGCTCGATTACACTTGGAAAAACTTGTAAAGTCTTGTAGGATCATTCTTGGGTCATTTGAACATGCAAACAATTCATAAAACTTAAGACTTTATTCTTGACTCGTTCGAACTTGGAAACAACTTTTTGCTTTATTCTTGACTCATTTGAACATGCAAACAATTCATACAACTTAAGACTTTATTCTTGACACGTTCGAATTTATAAACAACTTGTAGCTTCATTCTTGACTCATTTGAATATGGAAACAACATGGAAAGTCTTGTAGGATCATTCTTAGCTCATTTGAAAATGAAAACAATCTATAACAATTTGAGACGCTCGTTCGAACTTAGAAACTACTTGTAGCTTCATTGTTGACTCGTTTAAACATAAAAAAACTTCTAAAGTCTTGTAGGATCATTCTTGGCTCATTTGAACATCAAAAGAATCCATAACAATTTCAGACTTCATTCTTGACTCGTTCGAACTTGGAATCAACTTGTAGCTTCATTCTTGACTCGTTTGAACTTGGAAACAACTTTTAAATTCTTGTAGGATCATTCTTGACTCATTTGAACATGAAAACAATCTATAACAATTTGAGACTTCATTCTTGATTTATTCGAACTTTGAAATAACTTGTAGCTTCATTCTTGACTCGTTTGAACTTGGAAACAACTTTTAAATTCTTGTAGGATCATTCTTGACTCATTTGAACATGCAAACAATTCATACAACTTAAGACTTTATTCTTGACACGTTCTAACTTATAAACAACTTGTAGCTTCTTTCTTGACTCATTTGAATATGGAAACAACATGGAAAGTCTTGTAGGATCATTCTTGGCTCATTTGAAATTGAAAACAATCTATTACAATTTGAGACTTCATTCTTCGCTCATTCGAACTTGGAAACTACTTGTAGCTTCATTCTTGACTCGTTTGAACAAGGAAACAACTTGAAAACTCTTGTAGGATCATTCTTGGCTCATTTAAACATGAAAACAATCTATAACAATTTGAGACTTCATTCTTGACTTATTCGAACTTTGAAACAACCTGTAGCTTCATTCTTGGCTCGTTTAAACTTGGAAAAACTTGTAAAGTCTTGTAGGATCATTCTTGGGTCATTTGAACATGCAAACAATTCATAAAACTTAAGACTTTATTCTTGACTCGTTCGAACTTGGAAACAACTTTTTGCTTTATTCTTGACTCATTTGAACATGCAAATAATTCATACAACTTAAGACTTTATTCTTGACATGTTCGAATTTATAAACACCTTGTAGCTTCATTCTTGACTCATTTGAATATGGAAACAACATGGAAAGTCTTGTAGGATCATTCTTAGCCCATTTGAAAATGAAAACAATCTATAACAATTTAAGACGCTCGTTCGAACTTGGAAACAACTTGTAGCTTCATTCTTGACTCGTTTAAACATAAAAAAACTTCTAAAGTCTTGTAGGATCATTCTTGGCTCATTTGAACATCAAAAGAATCCATAACAATTTCAGACTTCATTCTTGACTCGTTCGAACTTGGAACCAACTTTTAACTTCATTCTTAACTCATTTGAACATGGAAACAACTTGGAAAGTCTTGTAGGATCATTCTTGGCTCATTTGAACATGAAAATAATCTATAACAATTTGAGACTTCATTCTTGACTCATTTGAACAAGGAAACAAATTGGAAAGCCTTGTAGTATCATTCTAGGCTCATTTGAAAATGAAAATAATCTATAACAATTTGAGACTTCATTCTTCGCTCGTTCGAACTTGGAAACTACTTGTAGCTTCATTCTTGACTCGTTTGAACAAGAAAACAACTTGGAAAGTCTTGTAGGATCATTCTTGGCTCATTTGAACATGAAAACAGTCTATAACAATTTGAGACTTCATTCTTGACTCGTTTGAACATGGAAACAAATTGGAAAGTCTTGTAGGATCATTCTTGGCTCATTTGAAAATGAAAACAATCTATAACAATTTGAGACTTCATTCTTCGCTCGTTCGAACTTGGAAACTACTTGTAGCTTCATTCTTGACTCGTTTGAACAAGGAAACAACTTGGAAAGTCTTGTTGGATCATTCTTGGCTCATTTTAAAATGAAAACAATTTATAACAATTTGAGACTTCATTCTTCGCTCGTTCGAACTTGGAAACTACTTGTAGCTTCATTCTTGACTCGTTTGAACAAGGAAACAACTTGAAAACTCTTGTAGGATCATTCTTGGCTCATTTGAACATGAAAACAATCTATAACAATTTGAGACTTCATTCTTGATTTATTCGAACTTTGAACCAAACTTGTAGCTTCATTCTTGGCTCGTTTAAACTTGAAAAAACTTGTAAAGTCTTGTAGGATCATTCTTGGGTCATTTGAACATGCAAACAATTCATAAAACTTAAGACTTTATTCTTGATTCGTTCGAACTTGGAAACAAATTTTTGCTTTATTCTTGACTCATTTGAACATGCAAACAACTTGTATCTTCATTCTTGGCTCGTATAAACTTGGAAAACCTTGTAAAGTCTTGTAGGATCATTCTTGGCTCATTTGAACATGCAAACAATTCATACAACTTAAGACTTTATTCTTGACTCGTTCGACGTTCGAACTTGGAACCAACTTTTAACTTCATTCTTAACTGTAACGATCGAGACATTTATATATATTTGATTAATATGAGTTATAGCATTTATGTGTTTCAATGTGACAAGAGGTGATATATGATCTTTTTATATGTCTAGTTGACTGCCTGTTTGACCGCATTATGCTTAAGCGTTTTAATTAAGTGATTAATTGATTTTTCATACTTAATTGAGTAACTGTTTGCTTTTTATAAAATTATTGGTGTGTCCAATAATTATGAAATTTTATATGTAGCTTCTATGTGATTTTAAAGACTTTCTAAAAATAGTGGTGTGATTTATTTCAGCCTCAATATCTTTATATGATTTTCTCAAACTTGTTTTATCCTGAAAATATTTCTCTTCTAAATTCCATATTTAATTATTGGAATGTCCAAAAATCATGAAACCTTTTCCAAAATGTTCCTTATTTATTCTAGGACTTTTGAAAAATAAAAGTTTATTTTATTTGAACCCAAAATTATTTTTAATGATTTTTCTACTCTTATTTCCTATTTCTGTACTAAAACTTCAAAGATTTTTATTTAAATATTTACTCATCAGAAAATTATTGCAAAAATATGGGGAAGCTTGTAAATTCATGATATTTATTTTAAAAATATAAAAGTATTTTTGTACTCATTTTATATCAAAAATCGAATTATTAATTGATTTTTAAAACAGAAAGCAGCATTGTGAAATTACAAAATTGCCCTTGGCCATTATAAAACCCTCATCATCTTCTTTCTTCCTCACTTTGCTCGGTATCAGCTGCGTATGTTCTTTTCTCTCTCTCTTCTGCGATTTAAGCTCCCCTAATCATTTTTACAATCAAATGCTTGTTAACATGATTTTATCTTCCATTTTATGAGCTGATTATATGTATAGTGTTCTTTTTAGAGGTACATGTATATTTATATGTGCAGCCGTGTGTATTGTGCTATATAGTTGCATGCAAGGCCTATATGTTAGTGATTTGTAATCGTGGAGCTTGGTTGTGAGGATAACTGTGATTAAAAGCAAGAATCAAAGCTAGGGTGTCGAGAATCCGATGATCGGATTTTCCACCGGAGCTTGGCCGCCGGCAATGACGTTTTCCGAGCTGGCAGGTCAACGGCGATGATGAAATGAGCCGGAACTACTACTTTCATTCATGTTATGCTAGTAATTCTCATTGCATGATACGGTTTCGACTTTTCCGATTAAGGATGGCATTTTTCCGATTGTTTATGGCTTAGCATGATTCCACGAAGTCTCGTTTTTGCTTAGTAACAATGCTAGTAGCTGCTTTACATTTGATTCATGGTGAATAAGGATTGCATGTTAGTATTGGTTCGAATTGGTGCATGTTCGACTTGAAAGCTTCATTTGGCTTCGGGATTAATTGATTAAAATGTAACCTAGTTAGTTTAATGATGTTGTTAACTGCAAGAGGTCTTGATTGCTAGAAATTGATATTTAACAACTATGTTTCTGTGTGGTGGTGTTATACTACGGCCAATCTTGTTAATTGCCGAGTTAATAACAAGTAAATATGCTTAATTGAAATGCATGTCTAGCTTAATTGATTACTAGTTGATTAAATTGTCTATGTAAATTTTGTGACAATTCGACTAGCCATGTTCTATGTCGGAAATTTTCTAATTAGTATAAGTTTTGGGATGCCATGTTGTTTAATTAAAAAGATTTACAAACATGCTAAAATATGGTGGCTTCTAACTAGTTGAATTTGAGTGAATTGTGTATTGTTATAATAAAAGGGCATTAGCTTTATAATGGTTTGGTTATGAGGTCATTGGTATGACAAAAGGCATTATTGATAATAGAGGATTAACATTTCTGTTGATAATCAAAATATAATTTAAACTCTATAGAATTTTGGACGTAGTATGCTTTTGTAGTTAAAAGAATTTTTGAAAATATATATGTGTGTATTCTGCATTCGAATTTCATATATTAATTGCCAACATAAGTTTTAATTTCTATGAATTAAGTGGACATGAATTGTTATGATATAGAGTTGAGTTAAGAATTGAATTAATTATATAGCTAGGCCGTTGATACTTGGATTGTTTCAGTCATTTTTGAATGACAATAGTATTGCATAATGTTTATAGATGTTGCTTGTTTGATATGGATTTGGTGCAAAAATATGGTTGTATAATGGTATATGATTGACATTGATGTTTGGTTGTGTCAGTTGCATTCCGACGGATAGCTTCAATTACAGGGGAAGTGCTGCCAAAATTTTCTAAAACTAAAACGACTTTGTAAAATATTATTGGCACACCACTTCTGTATAAGAAATACTATCAGTCACGAATGCTATGGATAAATATAAGTGTTTATGTGCTACTTGTCTGCCAGTGTATTATTGATTAAATGGTGAAATATGTCTACTATATATTATATATGTGTTTAAGGGTACAGTTGACGAAAGGGTAGAATAGTTAGACGTTAATGAGAACGTCGAGAGTATATAAGATACTGATATAGTACTATTTATGTGTAGCTACGAAGGACATTGAGGTGAAAGACAAAGGAAAAGCTAAAGTAGAGAGTTAGTATTGGTGTAGGAGATCTACCTGTTCAGCAGCTGTAGCATTCCTTTTTGAGGCAAGTAACTACTGCCTGATCTCTTTTAACTTAAGTACTGTTTTATAAACTGCTTTATGACCCTGCAACTATGTTATCTTATTTCAACTGTTTTAAGTATAGCCTACCTTACTTTAACTGTTTTACTTAAACTGCAACCTTGTATCAGTTTTTAATTGCACTTTAACCTTTTCAATCCCTGAACTGTAATTGACCATGTAACCTGACTTCACAACTATAGCTTGGTTTTGACCCCTAGTTTATAATTTTAGCCTACTTTATTACAATAGAGACTTGTTTTGAGACTTATCCTGGAATAAACTTTATCTGCCTTATGATCTTTAAAAATGGATTTAAATATGAAATCCGACTTTCAAGAAGTCTCTTTCATCAAATGATTTGGTAACTTTAAAAAGAAAGGTTTTGGTTATTATGGGAATTCCGATCAAAATGGTTTCTGCGGATTCCTATAGGTTGGAGGCGTAAGAGGCCGAGTGACGCCGGTCCAGCATTTTTATGTGGAGACTATAATGAGATAGTCAATGGCTATAATGAGATAGCCCAAGGCCAATGGCAATAAGTGCCTTTATGAGTACTCTTTATGTCCAGAGGGACTTTAGTCCGTTATGGGGACTTTACGTGGCTGATCACCCGTATTGTCTGGCGTTGTGAGAAAACTCCAATCAAAATGATTTGTTTCTAATTAGTAAAGGTCCTAATGAGAGGACAGTTTTTATAAATGATTTGAAAAGCAAGGTCCTAATGAGAGGACAGTTTTATAAAATGTTTTGAAAGAATCAGTCCTAATGAAAGGACAGTTTTATACAAATGGACTTTGAAATGATTAGTAATGAAAAAATGAAATGCCTTGTTATAACCTGTCATATACAGCTTCAACTGTCAGATATATCTTGAGTTGACTTTGTTTCAATTGTTATACATTACTTCCTGTTATCCATCTAACCCTGCAGATTACTCCTATATTTGAAAATGATGATTACTTTCCAGTTTCTTAATTCCCTTGTACTAGTTATTGAAATTATTTAACCCTGCCAGTGGTTTTATAAAAGAAAGTTTTGCGAGTAATGAATACCCTTACTAGAATTTTAATTACAATTATGGGACAATGAGGTCCAGCAATGATTTTAAAGCATGGTTTTGAGAAAAGACTTTTTAAATCATATACAAGCCTATAGAACTATTTTTAACCTATATGGTTACTTGCTGAGCTTTTGTAGCTCATTCTTTTATTTTTTAACATCTACAGCTTTTGAGAATCATGGTCCGTATTAAGCAGACTGCCCGGAAGAACATGTCTTTCATGAATTATGCTAGGCTGGCTGAGATTGAACAGGTAGGATCGAGGCAGAGTTGGAAGGAAAAGATTTTGTTTAGTCTTGTATTTTATTAGTAGATTTTGAGATGTTGCAGGAGTTGTAATATTATTATTTTGTTACTGTAAATGTAAATATAAATGAATGTAGTTGTGTGCTTCTTTCATACCATTACCTTGAAAGGTCCAGGCTAGTAGTCGGGTCATATTTATGCGTATTTTCTGTTATTGTTATTTAGGGTGCATGCATATAGAGTGGTTGTGACTCCCCGATCTAGACCCCAGGTCGGGAGGGCGTCACAGGTTGGTATCAGAGCTAAGGTTTTGGTCACTGAAACAAGCCAGGATTAAGTTAAACAAGTAGATCAATTAATAAAAGAAGAGAGAGTAATGGTGAGATAGGATTAGATAACGAAGAGTGGTATAGATGTTAGGATTTCAACTGTAGATTTAAGGTGATCTTATCCCCTTTTGCATTGCATATTATATTATTGCAGGCTCGCGGCATTTTCGAGGTACCACCACCCTCTCCTGGTACTTCTTCGGATTCTTCTTCGGATTCTGACGATGATGCTATAGTCATATCTAGTTCTGAGAGCGAGGAGGAGCTGATTCCTAAGCCCCCTGCTCAGCCTGACCTACCCTCAGGGAGTGCTTGTGCCCCTATTCGCCGTAGAGTCTATAGGCCATCCATTACCCGAGGCCAGTTACGAGTCCCTGTGCATCCTGTCGAGTGGTGGGAGGAGCAGATTAGGGTTGTAGAGGAAGAGGGACGTAGACAGATAGCGGCTAGAGCCTTTCCGGATGATGTGGCGGAGCGGGCAGGAGAGTTGACCCGGTTGCTTAGTAGACTACTGATTGGACTCAGGGCTGCCCGAGACCGGGATCACCGGGGAGATTAGATGTTAGGATGTTTGAGTGTTAGAAGGGACATTTGTTAGAGCCCTCTAGCACACTTGCCCAGATTTTATTTCTGTTTTCTTCTCAGTACTTTTATTTTGTGGCTGTACTTTAACTTATCCTGCACTTTGGCACTTTTCATATCTATTTATGATTGTTTTTCAGTTCCAGTACCTTCCGATATATCTGTCATTTACTTTTTCGCACATTTGTCCATAAACTATTTCTTGCCTTTACCAGTATCTTATTCATACCTGTTGTGCTAATCTGTTTTCTATAGAACCTTATATCCTTGTTGAACAGGCAACTTATGTAGTAATGATGCTACAAGATTGATTTTTTAAATAAGTGTTTTTTTTTATTTCCCAAATGATTTTAAAAGTAATTGAACTGTTTACGATACAGTGTAGTGTATTGCTTAATAAGTTGCTTGTTTCCCTATAGTAAATGCCGCCAAAGAAAAGAAACACCTCAAATTCGTCTCAGAACCATAATACACAAGATCAAAACCCCATGGACCCTACAGTTGCCCAACTCATTCAGTTGCTACAACAACAAACAGCTCTTTTAACCCAGCAACAGCAAAGACCTTCCGCACCCCCAGCAGTTACTTTTAAATCTTTTCAAGCAGTGAAACCACCTGAATTCAGAGGATCCACAGACCCAGTAGAAGCCCAGACATGGCTTAAGGAGATGGAAAAAGCTTTTCAGCTAGTAGACGTAAGTGAAGATAAAAAGACTGAGTATGCCAGTTATTTTCTTAAAGCTGAAGCTGGTTACTGGTGGGAGTCTACGAAGATGCTTCAGGGTGAAGGTGTGATTTCTTGGGAGCAGTTTACAGAATTGTTTTTAGAAAAGTACTTTCCTAGTTTCATGAAGGACCAGATGGAGATTAAATTTCTAGAACTGAAGCAAGGAGGTATGAGTGTGGCAGAGTACGAGGCCAAGTTTTCTGAGATGGCCAGGTTTGTGCCAGAATTTGCCAATACTAATGTTAAGAAGGCCAAGAGGTTTCAGCAAGGCCTAAGGCCATGGATTAGAAGTAGGGTGGTTCAGAAAGCAATGATCGTGGAAGGTGAAAGTGATATGTCCCAGAAGGAGAAGGATAACAAAAAGAGAAAGTTTGGAGCTAGGGAAGACAGTCAGGGACATGGTAGTTTCAGAAACAAGCTTCATAGAAGGCCAGAAGGTCAGAGAAGTGATTTCCAGCAGATCAAGAATGGTAATGATGGAAGAGGGAGACAGAACAATAAAGCTCAAGGTTTCAACCAGCCAAAGGCCATCAGACAGTTTGCCCCTGAGTGCAAGATTTGTGGAAGGAAGCACTCTGGAGTTTGTAATAAGCCCAATGTTACCTGCTTCAAATGCAACAGGAAGGGACATTATGCAGTGGAATGCAACAGTCAGAGTCAGAATTTAAATCAAAAGTCTGGGATCAAATGCTACAAGAGTGGCAAGCTAGGCCACATGGCAAGGGAATGCAAGGAACCCACTCAGCCTACCAATGTTCTCAGGATAGCTGGAACTCCGTCTCAATCTTCAGCACATCAATCTAGAGCAAGAACCTTCAACATGACTCAGAAAGAGGCTATCCAAGATGTGGATGTGATATCAGGTACACTTCCTGTTAATTCAATCCAAGCTAGTGTATTGATTGATTCTGGAGCTACTAAGTCTTTTATATCTCAAGATTTTCTTGGTAAATTGCAATGTGAAGTTCGACCTTTGGAGCAAGCTTTAGTTATAGAAGTAGCTAACCAGGCAAAGATCCCAGTAAGCCAAGTTTGTCCTAGGTGTGACATTGAAATAGGCAGTTGTCATTTTCTCGCTAACTTGATACCTTTTAAGTTAGGAGAATTTGATGTAATTCTAGGGATGGATTGGTTGTCAGAGTACAAGGCTCAGATAGATTGTAGGAATAAGAAGTTAAAGGTGAAAACCCTAGAAGGAGAAGAAGTTGAATTTCGAGGCACCCGGCAAGTCAAGAAGTTTTTGAATATCGTTCAGGCAAAAAGATTTCTGCGTCAAGGATGTGAGGCTTACCTAGCCTATGTTGTAGACACTGAGAAGGAGCCAGTTCAATTAGAAAATGTTCCTATAGTCAATGAATTTCCCGACGTGTTTCCAGATGAATTGCCAGGTTTACCTTCCGATAGGGAAATAGAATTCTCTATTGATTTAGCTCCAGGCACTGAGCCAGTTTCTAAAGCTCCATATAGGATGGCGCCAGTTGAGATGAAAGAGTTGGCGAGTCAAATACAAGATCTCTTGGATAAAGGAATTATAAGGCCTAGTGTGTCCCCCTGGGGAGCACCAGTATTGTTTGTTAAGAAGAAGGATGGAAGCATGAGATTGTGCATAGATTACCGAGAGTTAAACAAGTTAACTATCAAGAATAAGTACCCGTTGCCGAGGATCGACGATCTTTTTGACTAGCTGAAAGGAGCCGAATGTTTTTCAAAAATTGACTTAAGGTCCGGATACCATCAACTCAAGATCAAACCTGAAGATGTATCTAAAACAGCATTCAGAACAAGGTACGGACACTATGAATTTTTAGTTATGGCTTTTGGATTGACAAATGCTCCAGCAGCGTTTATGGATCTGATGAACAGAGTCTTTAAGAAGTATTTAGACAAGTTTGTGATTGTTTTCATCGACGACATCCTGATATATTCAAAGTCAGAAGAAGAGCATGCAGATCACTTGAGAATTGCTTTAGAGACTTTAAGAAAGGAAAAGCTGTATGCGAAGTTTTCAAAATGTGAATTTTGGTTGAAGGAAGTACAATTCTTAGGTCATGTTGTCAGCAGAGAAGGTATCAAAGTTGATCCGGCAAAGATAGAAGCAGTGATGAAATGGGAAAGACCAAGGACTCCAACAGAAGTCAGAAGTTTTCTGGGATTAGCGGGATATTATCGAAGATTTGTTCAAGATTTTTCCAAGATAGCTACCCCTATGACCAAGTTGACTAGGAAGAATGAAAAGTTTGTGTGGAATGAGAAGTGTGAAGAAAGTTTTGAAGAGCTAAAGCGAAGGTTAGTGTCTGCACCAGTGTTGGTATTACCTGACGATCAAGGAAATTTTGTCATCTACAGTGACGCTTCTCGCAAAGGCTTGGGATGTGTTTTGATGCAACAAGGAAAGGTAATTGCATATGCTTCCAGGCAGTTAAGACCTCATGAATTGAAGTATCCTACACATGATCTGGAATTAGCTGCCATTGTGTTTGCACTGAAGATATGGAGGCACTACTTATATGGAGAAAAGTGTGAGATCTACACTGACCACAAAAGTTTGAAGTATATCTTTACTCAGAAAGAGTTGAACATGAGACAGAGAAGATGGTTGGAATTGATCAAAGACTACGATTGCACGATTAACTATCATCCAGGCAAAGCGAATGTTGTAGCAGATGCTTTAAGTAGAAAGGAAAGATTGAATATAATGGTTTCATCTGAAGAATTGATCAAAGAGTTTGAGAAATTGGAAATAGAAGTATGTGGTTCTGATTCAGTGGAAGAGATGGTGTATACCATGACTTTTCAACCAGAATTGTTAGAAAAGATCAAGAGATGTCAAGAACAGATGATGAGTCAAGACAGAGCCAAGTTGACTGGAGAAGAGTTAAGAAGTCAGAAGGACGGTAAAGGAATCTTTAGGTTTTCCTCACGAATTTGGATCCCTAATGATCAAGAGCTCAAGAATGAAATTTTGCATGATGCACATAGTTCAAGATACTCTATTCATCCGGGGAGCACAAAGATGTATAAAGACTTGAAGGAAAATTTTTGGTGGTCCAACATGAAAAGAAATGTGGCAGAATGGATCAGTAAATGTTATACGTGCCAGAGAGTCAAAGCTGAACATCAGAGACCCAGTGGATTGTTGCAACCACTAGAAATTCCAGAATGGAAATGGGAGAATCTTGCTATGGATTTTGTAGTAGGTCTGCCAAGGACTAAGGCTAATCATGATGCTATCTGGGTAATAATAGACAGATTGACCAAGTCAGCGCACTTTCTACCGATCAACGAAAGATTCTCATTAGACAGGTTGGTTCATTTGTACCTGAAAGAGATTGTTATGCGACATGGTGTTCCTGTATCAATAGTGTCTGACAGAGACCCGAGATTCAATTCTAGATTTTGGAAGAAGTTTCAGGAGTGTTTGGGAACAAAACTGAATATGAGTACTACATATCATCCTCAGACAGATGGCCAGAGTGAAAGGACAATTCAGACCATTGAAGACATGTTAAGAGTTTGTGCCTTGGATTTTGAAGGAAGTTAGGACGAGCATCTACCGTTAGTGGAGTTTTCATATAACAACAGTTATCATGCCAGTATTGGGATGCCCCCGTTGAAGCTTTGTATGGAAGGAAGTGCAGATCACCAGTGTGTTGGAATGAAGTTGGTGAGCGTAAGATTTTGGGTCCAGAGTTAGTTCAACAAACTAAAGAAAAGATTGAGTTGATTCATAATAGATTGCTAGCTGCTCAAGATAGGCAAAAGAAGTATGCTGACCAGTCAAGGAAGGATATGAGTTTTGAAGAAGGTGACCAAGTGTTATTAAAGATTTCTCCGTGGAAAGGTGTTAGTAGATTTGGCAAGAGAGGAAAGCTTAATCCAAGATATATAGGACCTTTTGAAGTTTTGAAGCAAGTTGGGAGAGTTGCATATGAATTGGCTCTACCACCGCAGATGCAGCACATTCACAATGTTTTTCACGTATCTATGCTTAGAAAGTATAATCCTGATATGAGTCATGTAATAGAATATGAACCCCTAGAGATTCAACCCGATTTGTCCTATGTAGAACAACCTGTAGAGATTCAGGATCATAAGGATAAGGTTTTAAGGAATAAGTCTGTTAGGCTTGTAAATGTGTTGTGGAGAAATCCTCGAGTTGAGGAATCCACCTGGGAACTTGAGAGTGAAATGCTCGAAAAGTATCCTTATTTGTTTACTTAGGCTGATTCTAGGGACAGAATCTTTTTAAGGGGGGGAGAATGTAACGATCGAGACATTTATATATATTTGATTAATATGAGTTATAGCATTTATGTGTTTCAATGTGACAAGAGGTGATATATGATCTTTTTATATGTCTAGTTGGCTGCCTGTTTGACCGCATTATGCTTAAGCGTTTTAATTAAGTGATTAATTGATTTTTCATGCTTAATTAAGTAACTGTTTGCTTTTTATAAAATTATTGGTGTGTCCAATAATTGTGAAATTTTATATGTAGCTTCTATGTGATTTTAAAGACTTTCTAAAAATAGTGGTGTGATTTATTTCAGCCTCAATATCTTTATATGATTTTCTCAAACTTGTTTTATCCTGAAAATATTTCTCTTCTAAATTCCATATTTAATTATTGGAATGTCCAAAAATCATGAAACCTTTTCCAAAATGTTCCTTATTTATTCTAGGACTTTTGAAAAATAAAAGTTTATTTTATTTGAGCCCAAAATTATTTTTAATGATTTTTCTACTCTTATTTCCTATTTTTGTACTAAAACTTCAAAGATTTTTATTTAAATATTTACTCATCAGAAAATTATTGCAAAAATATGGGGAAGCTTGTAAATTCATGATATTTATTTTAAAAATATAAAAGTTATTTTTGTACTCATTTTATATCAAAATTCGAATTATTAATTGATTTTTAAAATAGAAAGCAGCATTGTGAAATTACAAAATTGCCCTTGGCCATTATTAAACCCTCATCATCTTCTTTCTTCCTCACTTTGCTCGGTATCAACTGTGTATGTTCTTTTCTCTCTCTCTTCTGCGATTTAAGCTCCCCTAATCATTTTTACAACCAAATGCTTGTTAACATGATTTTATCTTCCATTTTATGAGCCGATTATATGTATAGTGTTCGTTTTAGAGGTACATGTATATTTATATGTGCAGCCGTGTGTATTGTGCTATATAGTTGCATGCAAGGCCTATTTGTTAGTGATTTGTAATCGTGGAGCTTGGTTGTGAGGATAACTGTGATTAAAAGCAAGAATCAAAGCTAGGGTGTCGAGAATCCGATGATCGGATTTTCCACCGGAGCTTGGCCGCCGGCAATGACGTTTTCCGAGCTGACAGGTCAACGGCGATGATGAAATGAGCCGGAACTACTACTTTCATTCATGTTATGCTAGTAATTCTCATTGCATGATACGGTTTCGACTTTTCCGATTAAGGATGGCATTTTTCCGATTATTTATGGCTTAGCATGATTCCACGAAGTCTCGTTTTTTCTTAGTAACAATGCTAGTAGCTACTTTACATTTGATTCATGGTGAATAAGGATTGCATGCTAGTATTGGTTCGAATTGGTGCATGTTCGACTTGAAAGCTTCATTTGGCTTCGGGATTAATTGATTAAAATGTAACCTAGTTAGTTTAATGATGTTGTTAACTGCAAGAGGTCTTGATTGCTAGAAATTGATATTTAACAACTATGTTTCTGTGTGGTGGTGTTATACTACGGCCAATCTTGTTAATTGCCGAGTTAATAGCAAGTAAATATGCTTAATTGAAATGCATGTCTAGCTTAAGTTGTTAATGAATTGTTAGATTTTACTAGTTGATTAAATTGTCTATGTAAATTTTGTGACAATTCGACTAGCCATGTTCTATGTCGGAAATTTTCTAATTAGTATAAGTTTTGGGATGCCATGTTGTTTAATTAAAAAGATTTACAAACATGCTAAAATATGGTGGCTTCTAACTAGTTGAATTTGAGTGAATTGTGTATTGTTATAATAAAAGGGCATTAGCTTTATAATGGTTTGGTTATGAGGTCCTTGGTATGACAAAAGGCATTATTGATAATAGAGGATTAACATTTCTGTTGATAATCAAAATATAATTTAAACTCTATAGAATTTTGGACGTAGTATGCTTTTGTAGTTAAAAGAATTTTTGAATATATATATATATATATATATATATATATATGTGTGTGTATTCTGCATTCGAATTTCATATATTAATTGCCAACATAAGTTTTAATTTCTATGAATTAAGTGGACATGAATTGTTATGATATAGAGTTGAGTTAAGAATTGAATTAATTATATAGCTAGGCCGTTGATACTTGGATTGTTTCAGTCATTTTTGAATGACAATAGTATTGCATAATGTTTATAGCTGTTGCTTGTTTGATATGGATTTGGTGCAAAAATATGGTTGTATAATGGTATATGATTGACATTGATGTTTGGTTGTGTCGGTTGCATTCCGACGGATAGCTTCAATTACAGGGGAAGTGCTGCCAAAATTTTCTAAAACTAAAACGACTTTGTAAAATATTATTGGCACACCACTTCTGTATAAGAAATACTATCAGTCAGGAATGCTATGGATAAATATAAGTGTTTATGTGCTACTTGTCTGCCAGTGTATTATTGATTAAATGGTGAAATATGTCTACTATATATTATATATGTGTTTAAGGGTACAGTTGACGAAAGGGTAGAATAGTTAGACGTTAATGAGAACGTCGAGAGTATATAAGATACTGATATAGTACTATTTATGTGTAGCTTCGAAGGACATTGAGGTGAAAGACAAAGGAAAAGCTAAAGTAGAGAGTTAGTATTGGTGTAGGAGATCTACCTGTTCAGCAGCTGTAGCATTCCTTTTTGAGGCAAGTAACTACTGCCTGATCTCTTTTAACTTAAGTACTGTTTTATAAACTGCTTTATGACCCTGCAACTATGTTATCTTATTTCAACTATTTTAAGCTATAGCCTACCTTACTTTAACTGTTTTACTTAAACTGCAACCTTGTATCAGTTTTTAATTGCACTTTAACCTTTTCAATCCCTGAACTGTAATTGACCCTGTAACCTGACTTCACAACTATAGCTTGGTTTTGACCCCTAGTTTATAATTTCAGCCTACTTTATTACAATAGAGACTTGTTTTGAGACTTATCCTGGAATAAACTTTATCTCTGCCTTATGATCTTTAAAAATGGATTTAAATATGAAATCCGACTTTCAAGAAGTCTCTTTCATCAAATGATTTGGTAACTTTAAAAAGAAAGGTTTTGGTTATTATGGGAATTCCGATCAAAATGGTTTCTGCGGATTCCTATAGGTTGGAGGCGTAAGAGGCCGAGTGACGCCGGTCCAGCATTTTTATGTGGAGACTATAATGAGATAGTCAATGGCTATAATGAGATAGCCCAAGGCCAATGGCAATAAGTGCCTTTATGAGTACTCTTTATGTCCAGAGGGACTTTAGTCCGTTATGGGGACTTTACGTGGCTGATCACCCGTATTGTCTGGCGTTGTGAGAAAACTCCAATCAAAATGATTTGTTTCTAATTAGTAAAGGTCCTAATGAGAGGACAGTTTTTATAAATGATTTGAAAAGCAAGGTCCTAATGAGAGGACAGTTTTATAAAATGTTTTGAAAGAATCAGTCCTAATGAAAGGACAGTTTTATACAAATGGACTTTGAAATGATTAGTAATGAAAAAATGAAATGCCTTGTTATAACATGTCATATACAGCTTCAACTGTCAGATATATCTTGAGTTGACTTTGTTTCAATTGTTATACATTACTTCCTGTTATCCATCTAACCCTGCAGATTACTCCTATATTTGAAAATGATGATTACTTTCCAGTTTCTTAATTCCCTTGTACTTGTTATTGAAATTATTTAACCCTGCCAGTGGTTTTATAAAAGAAAGTTTTGCGAGTAATGAATACCTTTACTAGAATTTTAATTACAATTATGGGACAATGAGGTCCAACAATGATTTTAAAGCATGGTTTTGAGAAAAGACTTTTTAAATCATATACAAGCCTATAGAACTGTTTTTAACCTATATGGTTACTTGCTGAGCTTTTGTAGCTCATTCTTTTATTTTCTAACATCTACAGCTTTTGAGAATCATGGTCCGTATTAAGCAGACTGCCCGGAAGAACATGTCTTTCATGAATTATGCTAGGCTGGCTGAGATTGAACAGGTAGGATCGAGGCAGAGTTGGAAGGAAAAGACTTTGTTTAGTCTT
Organism: Oenanthe sinensis; assembly: GCA_028671895.1. NCBI lineage: Eukaryota > Viridiplantae > Streptophyta > Magnoliopsida > Apiales > Apiaceae > Oenanthe > Oenanthe sinensis. The sequence goes on from CM053806.1 coordinate 30,709,187, forward strand.
GTATTTTATTAGTAGATTTTGAGATGTTGCAGGAGTTGTAATATTATTATTTTGTTACAGTAAATGTAAATATAAATGAATGTAGTTGTGTGCTTGTTTCATACCATTACCTTGAAAGGTCCAGGCTAGTAGTCGGGGTCATATTTATGCGTATTTTCTGTTATTGTTATTTAGGGTGCATGCATATAGAGTGGTTGTGACTCCCCGATCTAGACCCCGGGTCGGGAGGGCGTCACATTAACTCATTTGAACATGGAAACAACTTGGAAAGTCTTGTAGGATCATTCTTGGCTCATTTGAACATGAAAACAATCTATAACAATTTGAGACTTCATTCTTGACTCGTTTGAACATGGAAACAAATTGAAAAGTCTTGTAGGATCATTCCTGGCTCATTTGAAAATGAAAACAATCTATAACAATTTGAGACTTCATTCTTCACTCGTTCGAACTTGGAAACTACTTGTAGCTTTATTCTTGACTCGTTTGAACAAGGAAACAACTTGGAAAGTCTTGTAGGATCATTCTTGGCTCATTTGGAATTGAAAACAATCTATAACAATTTGAGACTACATTCTTCGCTCGTTCGAACTTGGAAACTACTTGTAGCTTCATTCTTGACTCGTTTGAACAAGGAAACAACTTGAAAACTCTTGTAGGATCATTCTTGGCTCATTTGAACATGAAAACAATCTATAACAATTTGAGACTTCATTCTTGACTTATTCGAATCTTGAAACAACTTGTAGCTTCATTCTTGACTCGTATAAACTTGGAAAAACTTGTAAAGTCTTGTAGAATCATTCTTGGCTCATTTGAACATGCAAACAATTCATACAACTTAAGACTTTATTCTTGACTCGTTCGAACTTGGAACAAATTTTTAACTTCATTCTTAACTCATTTGAACATGGAAACAACTTGGAAAGTCTTGTAAGATCATTCTTGGCTCATTTGAACATGAAAACAATTCATAGAACTTAAGATTTTATTCTTGACACGTTCGAACTTATAAAAACTTGTAGCTCCATTCTTGACTCATTTGAATATGGAATCAACATGGAAAGTCTTGTAGGATCATTCTTGGCTCATTTGAAAATGAAAACAATCTATAACAATTTGAGACTTGATTCTTCGCTCGTTCGAACTTGGAAACTACTTGTAGCATCATTCTTGACTCGTTTGAACAAGGAAACAACTTGAAAAGTCTTGTAGGATCATTCTTGGCTCATTTGAACATGAAAACAATCTATAACAATTTGAGACTTCATTCTTGACTTATTCAAACTTTGAAACAACTTGTAGCTTCATTCTTGGCTCGTTTAAACTTGGAAAAACTTGTAAAGTTTTGTAGGATCATTCTTGGGTCATTTGAACATGCAAACAATTCATACAAATTAAGACTTTATTCTTGACTCGTTCGAACTTGGAAACAACTTTTAGCTTTATTCTTGACTCATTTGAACATGCAAACAATTCATACAACTTAAGACTTTATTCTTGACACGTTCGAACTTAAAATCAACTTGTAGCTTCATTCTTGACTCATTTGAATATGGAAACAACATGGAAAGTGTTGTAGGATCATTCTTGGCTCATTTAAAAATGAAAACAATCTATAACAATTTGAGACTTCATTCTTCGCTCGTTCGAACTTGGAAACTACTTGTAGCTTCATTCTTGACTCGTTTCAACAAGGAAACAACTTGAAAACTCTTGTAGGATCATTCTTGGCTCATTTGAACATGAAAACAATCTATAACAATTCGAGACTTCATTCTTGACTTATTCGAACTTTGAAACAACTTGTAGCTTCATTCTTGACTCGTATAAACTTGGAAAAACTTGTAAAGTCTTGTAGGATCATTCTTGGCTCATTTGAACATGCAAACAATTCATACAACTTAAGACTTTATTCTTGACTCGTTCGAACTTGGAACCAACTTTTAACTTCATTCTTAACTCATTTGAACATGGAAACAACTTGGAAAGTCTTGTAGGATCATTCTTGGCTCATTTGAACATGAAAACAATCTATAACAATTTGAGACTTCATTCTTGACATGTTTGAACATGGAAACAAATTAGAAAGTCTTGTAGGATCATTCCTGGCTCATTTGAAAATGAAAACAATCTATAACAATTTGAGACTTCATTCTTCGCTCGTTCGAACTTGGAAACTACTTGTACCTTCATTCTTAACTCGTTTGAACAAGGAAACAACTTGGAAAGTCTTGTAGGATCATTCTTGGCTCATTTGAAAATGAAAACAATCTATAACAATTTGAGACTTCATTCTTGACTTATTCGAACTTTGAAACAACTTGTAGCTTCATTCTTGACTCGTATAAACTTGGAAAAACTTGTAAAGTCTTGTAGAATCATTCTTGGCTCATTTGAACATGCAAACAATTCATACAACTTAAGACTTTATTCTTGACTCGTTCGAACTTGGAACAAATTTTTAACTTCATTCTTAACTCATTTGAACATGGAAACAACTTGGAAAGTCTTGTAAGATCATTCTTGGCTCATTTGAACATGAAAACAATTCATAGAACTTAAGATTTTATTCTTGACACGTTCGAACTTATAAAAACTTGTAGCTTCATTCTTGACTCATTTGAATATGGAATCAACATGGAAAGAATTGTAGGATCATTCTTGGCTCATTTGAAAATGAAAACAATCTATAACAATTTGAGACTTCATTCTTCGCTCGTTCGAACTTGGAAACTACTTATAGCTTCATTCTTGACTCGTTTCAACAAGGAAACAACTTGAAAAGTCTTGTAGGATCATTCTAGGCTCATTTGAACATCAAAACAATCTATAACAATTTGAGACTTCATTCTTGACTCATTTGAACATGGAAACAAATTGGAAAGTCTTGTAGTATCATTCTTGGCTCATTTGAAAATGAAAACAATCTATAACAATTTGAGACTTCATTCTTCGCTCGTTCGAACTTGGAAACTACTTGTAGCTTCATTCTTGACTCGTTTGAACAAGGAAACAACTTGGAAAGTCTTGTAGGATCATTCTTGGCTCATTTGAACATGAAAACAATCTATAACAATTTGAGACTTCATTCTTGACTTATTCGAACTTTGAAACAACTTTTAGCTTCATTCTTGGCTTGTTTAAACTTGGAAAAACTTGTAAAGTCTTGTAGGATCATTCTTGGGTCATTTGAACATGCAAACAATTCATAAAACTTAAGACTTTATTCTTGACTCGTTCGAACTTGGAAACAACTTTTTGCTTTATTCTTGACTCATTTGAACATGCAAACAACTTGTAGCTTCATTCTTGGCTCGTATAAACTTGGAAAAACTTGTAAAGTCTTGTAGGATCATTCTTGGCTCATTTGAACATGCAAACAATTCATACAACTTAAGACTTTATTCTTGACTCGTTCCAACTTGGAACCAACTTTTAACTTCATTCTTAACTCATTTGAACATGGAAACAACTTGGAAAGTCTTGTAGGATCATTCTTGGCTCATTTGAACATGAAAACAATTCATAGAACTTAAGATTTTATTCTTGACACGTTCGAACTTATAAAAACTTGTAGCTTCATTCTTGACTCATTTGAATATGGAATCAACATGGAAAGTCTTGTAGGATCATTCTTGGCTCATTTGAAAATGAAAACAATCTATAACAATTTGAGACTTGATTCTTCGCTCGTTCGAACTTGGAAACTACTTATAGCTTCATTCTTGACTCGTTTCAACAAGGAAACAACTTGAAAAGTCTTGTAGGATCATTCTAGGCTCATTTGAATATCAAAACAATCTATAACAATTTGAGACTTCATTCTTGACTCATTTGAACATGGAAACAAATTGGAAAGTCTTGTAGTATCATTCATGGCTCATTTGAAAATGAAAACAATCTATAACAATTTGAGACTTCATTCTTCGCTCGTTCGAACTTGGAAACTACTTGTAGCTTCATTCTTGACTCGTTTGAACAAGGAAACAACTTGGAAAGTCTTGTAGGATCATTCTTGGCTTATTTGAACATGAAAACAATCTATAACAATTTGAGACTTCATTCTTGACTTATTCGAACTTTGAAACAACTTGTAGCTTCATTCTTGACTCGTATAAACTTGGAAAAACTTGTAAAGTCTTGTAGAATCATTCTTGGCTCATTTGAACATGCAAACAATTCATACAACTTAAGACTTTATTCTTGACTCGTTCGAACTTGGAACAAATTTTTAACTTCATTCTTAACTCATTTGAACATGGAAACAACTTGGAAAGTCTTGTAAGATCATTCTTGGCTCATTTGAACATGAAAACAATTTATAGAACTTAAGATTTTATTCTTGACACGTTCGAACTTATAAAAATTTGTAGCTTCATTCTTGACTCATTTGAATATGGAATCAACATGGAAAGTCTTGTAGGATCATTCTTGGCTCATTTGAAAATGAAAACAATCTATAACAATTTGAGACTTGATTCTTCGCTCGTTCGAACTTGGAAACTACTTATAGCTTCATTCTTGACTCGTTTCAACAAGGAAACAACTTGAAAAGTCTTGTAGGATCATTCTAGGCTCATTTGAATATCAAAACAATCTATAACAATTTGAGACTTCATTCTTGACTCATTTGAACATGGAAACAAATTGGAAAGTCTTGTAGTATCATTCATGGCTCATTTGAAAATGAAAACAATCTATAACAATTTGAGACTTCATTCTTCGCTCGTTCGAACTTGGAAACTACTTGTAGCTTCATTCTTGACTCGTTTGAACAAGGAAACAACTTGGAAAGTCTTGTAGGATCATTCTTGGCTTATTTGAACATGAAAACAATCTATAATAATTTGAGACTTCATTCTTGACTTATTCAAACTTTGAAACAACTTGTAGCTTCATTCTTGACTCGTATAAACTTGGAAAAACTTGTAAAGTCTTGTAGAATCATTCTTGGCTCATTTGAACATGCAAACAATTCATACAACTTAAGACTTTATTCTTGACTCGTTCGAACTTGGAACAAATTTTTAACTTCATTCTTAACTCATTTGAACATGGAAACAACTTGGAAAGTCTTGTAAGATCATTCTTGGCTCATTTGAACATGAAAACAATTCATAGAACTTAAGATTTTATTCTTGACACGTTCGAACTTATAAAAACTTGTAGCTTCATTCTTGACTCATTTGAATATGGAATCAACATGGAAAGTCTTGTAGGATCATTCTTGGCTCATTTGAAAATGAAAACAATCTATAACAATTTGAGACTTGATTCTTCGCTCGTTCGAACTTGGAAACTACTTATAGCTTCATTCTTGACTCGTTTCAACAAGGAAACAACTTGAAAAGTCTTGTAGGATCATTCTAGGCTCATTTGTATATCAAAACAATCTATAACAATTTGAGACTTCATTCTTGACTCATTTGAATATGGAAACAAATTGGAAAGTCTTGTAGTATCATTCATGGCTCATTTGAAAATGAAAACAATCTATAACAATTTGAGACTTCATTCTTCGCTCGTTCGAACTTGGAAACTACTTGTAGCTTCATTCTTGACTCGTTTGAACAAGGAAACAACTTGGAAAGTCTTGTAGGATCATTCTTGGCTTATTTGAACATGAAAACAATCTATAACAATTTGAGACTTCATTCTTGACTTATTCGAACTTTGAAACAACTTGTAGCTTCATTCTTGACTCGTATAAACTTGGAAAAACTTGTAAAGTCTTGTAGAATCATTCTTGGCTCATTTGAACATGCAAACAATTCATACAACTTAAGACTTTATTCTTGACTCGTTCGAACTTGGAACAAATTTTTATCTTCATTCTTAACTCATTTGAACATGGAAACAACTTGGAAAGTCTTGTAAGATCATTCTTGGCTCATTTGAACATGAAAACAATTCATAGAACTTAAGATTTTATTCTTGACACGTTCGAACTTATAAAAACTTGTAGCTTCATTCTTGACTCATTTGAATATGGAATCAACATGGAAAGAATTGTAGGATCATTCTTGGCTCATTTGAAAATGAAAAAAATCTATAACAATTTGAGACTTCATTCTTCGCTCGTTCGAACTTGGAAACTACTTATAGCTTCATTCTTGACTCGTTTCAACAAGGAAACAACTTGAAAAGTCTTGTAGGATCATTCTTGGCTCATTTGAACATCAAAACAATCTATAACAATTTGAGACTTCATTCTTGACTCATTTGAACATGGAAACAAATTGGAAAGTCTTGTAGTATCATTCTTGGCTCATTTGAAAATGAAAACAATCTATAACAATTTGAGACTTCATTCTTCGCTCATTCGAACTTGGAAACTACTTGTAGCTTCATTCTTGACTCGTTTGAACAAGGAAACAACTTGGAAAGTCTTGTAGGATCATTCTTGGCTCATTTGAACATGAAAACAATCTATAACAATTTGAGACTTCATTCTTGACTTATTCGAACTTTGAAACAACTTTTAGCTTCATTCTTGGCTTGTTTAAACTTGGAAAAACTTGTAAAGTCTTGTAGGATCATTCTTGGGTCATTTGAACATGCAAACAATTCATAAAACTTAAGACTTTATTCTTGACTCGTTCGAACTTGGAAACAACTTTTTGCTTTATTCTTGACTCATTTGAACATGCAAACAACTTGTAGCTTCATTCTTGGCTCGTATAAACTTGGAAAAACTTGTAAAGTCTTGTAGGATCATTCTTGGCTCATTTGAACATGCAAACAATTCATACAACTTAATACTTTATTCTTGACTCGTTCCAACTTGGAACCAACTTTTAACTTCATTCTTAACTCATTTGAACATGGAAACAACTTGGAAAGTCTTGTAGGATCATTCTTGGCTCATTTGAACATGAAAACAATCTATAACAATTTGAGACTTCATTCTTGACATGTTTGAACATGGAAACAAATTAGAAAGTCTTGTAGGATCATTCCTGGCTCATTTAAAAATGAAAACAATCTATAACAATTTGAGACTTCATTCTTCGCTCGTTCGAACTTGGAAACTACTTGTACCTTCATTCTTAACTCGTTTGAACAAGGAAACAACTTGGAAAGTCTTGTAGGATCATTCTTGGCTCATTTGAAAATGAAAACAATCTATAACAATTTGAGACTTCATTCTTGACTTATTCGAACTTTGAAACAACTTGTAGATTCATTCTTGACTCGTATAAACTTGGAAAAACTTGTAAAGTCTTGTAGAATCATTCTTGGCTCATTTGAACATGCAAACAATTCATACAACTTAAGACTTTATTCTTGACTCGTTCGAACTTGGAACAAATTTTTAACTTCATTCTTAACTCATTTGAACATGGAAACAACTTGGAAAGTCTTGTAAGATCATTCTTGGCTCATTTGAACATGAAAACAATTCATAGAACTTAAGATTTTATTCTTGACACGTTCGAACTTATAAAAACTTGTAGCTTCATTCTTGACTCATTTGAATATGGAATCAACATGGAAAGTCTTGTAGGATCATTCTTGGCTCATTTGAAAATGAAAACAATCTATAACAATTTGAGACTTGATTCTTCGCTCGTTCGAACTTGGAAACTACTTATAGCTTCATTCTTGACTCGTTTCAACAAGGAAACAACTTGAAAAGTCTTGTAGGATCATTCTAGGCTCATTTGAATATCAAAACAATCTATAACAATTTGAGACTTCATTCTTGACTCATTTGAACATGGAAACAAATTGGAAAGTCTTGTAGTATCATTCATGGCTCATTTGAAAATGAAAACAATCTATAACAATTTGAGACTTCATTCTTCGCTCGTTCGAACTTGGAAACTACTTGTAGCTTCATTCTTGACTCGTTTGAACAAGGAAACAACTTGGAAAGTCTTGTAGGATCATTCTTGGCTTATTTGAACATGAAAACAATCTATAACAATTTGAGACTTCATTCTTGACTTATTCGAACTTTGAAACAACTTGTAGCTTCATTCTTGACTCGTATAAACTTGGAAAAACTTGTAAAGTCTTGTAGAATCATTCTTGGCTCATTTGAACATGCAAACAATTCATACAACTTAAGACTTTATTCTTGACTCGTTCGAACTTGGAACAAATTTTTAACTTCATTCTTAACTCATTTGAACATGGAAACAACTTGGAAAGTCTTGTAAGATCATTCTTGGCTCATTTGAACATGAAAACAATTCATAAAACTTAAGATTTTATTCTTGACACGTTCGAACTTATAAAAACTTGTAGCTTCATTCTTGACTCATTTGAATATGGAATCAACATGGAAAGAATTGTAGGATCATTCTTGGCTCATTTGAAAATGAAAACAATCTATAACAATTTGAGACTTCATTCTTCGCTCGTTCGAACTTGGAAACTACTTATAGCTTCATTCTTGACTCGTTTCAACATGGAAACAACTTGAAAAGTCTTGTAGGATCATTCTTGGCTCATTTGAACATCAAAACAATCTATAACAATTTGAGACTTCATTCTTGACTCATTTGAACATGGAAACAAATTGGAAAGTCTTGTAGTATCATTCTTGGCTCATTTGAAAATGAAAACAATCTATAACAATTTGAGACTTCATTCTTCGCTCGTTCGAACTTGGAAACTACTTGTAGCTTCATTCTTGACTCGTTTGAACAAGGAAACAACTTGGAAAGTCTTGTAGGATCATTCTTGGCTCATTTGAACATGAAAACAATCTATAACAATTTGAGACTTCATTCTTGACTTATTCGAACTTTGAAACAACTTTTAGCTTCATTCTTGGCTTGTTTAAACTTCGAAAAACTTGTAAAGTCTTGTAGGATCATTCTTGGGTCATTTGAACATGCAAACAATTCATAAAACTTAAGACTTTATTCTTGACTCGTTCGAACTTGGAAACAACTTTTTGCTTTATTCTTGACTCATTTGAACATGCAAACAACTTGTAGCTTCATTCATGGCTCGTATAAACTTGGAAAAACTTGTAAAGTCTTGTAGGATCATTCTTGGCTCATTTGAACATGCAAACAATTCATACAACTTAATACTTTATTCTTGACTCGTTCCAACTTGGAACCAACTTTTAACTTCATTCTTAACTCATTTGAACATGGAAACAACTTGGAAAGTCTTGTAGGATCATTCTTGGCTCATTTGAACATGAAAACAATCTATAACAATTTGAGACTTCATTCTTGACATGTTTGAACATGGAAACAAATTAGAAAGTCTTGTAGGATCATTCCTGGCTCATTTAAAAATGAAAACAATCTATAACAATTTGAGACTTCATTCTTCGCTCGTTCGAACTTGGAAACTACTTGTACCTTCATTCTTAACTCGTTTGAACAAGGAAACAACTTGGAAAGTCTTGTAGGATCATTCTTGGCTCATTTGAAAATGAAAACAATCTATAACAATTTGAGACTTCATTCTTGACTTATTCGAACTTTGAAACAACTTGTAGCTTCATTCTTGACTCGTATAAACTTGGAAAAACTTGTAAAGTCTTGTAGAATCATTCTTGGCTCATTTGAACATGCAAACAATTCATACAACTTAAGACTTTATTCTTGACTCGTTCGAACTTGGAACAAATTTTTAACTTCATTCTTAACTCATTTGAACATGGAAACAACTTGGAAAGTCTTGTAAGATCATTCTTGGCTCATTTGAACATGAAAACAATTCATAGAACTTAAGATTTTATTCTTGACACGTTCGAACTTATAAAAACTTGTAGCTTCATTCTTGACTCATTTGAATATGGAATCAACATGGAAAGTCTTGTAGGATCATTCTTGGCTCATTTGAAAATGAAAACAATCTATAACAATTTGAGACTTGATTCTTCGCTCGTTCGAACTTGGAAACTACTTATAGCTTCATTCTTGACTCGTTTCAACAAGGAAACAACTTGAAAAGTCTTGTAGGATCATTCTAGGCTCATTTGAATATCAAAACAATCTATAACAATTTGAGACTTCATTCTTGACTCATTTGAACATGGAAACAAATTGGAAAGTCTTGTAGTATCATTCATGGCTCATTTGAAAATGAAAACAATCTATAACAATTTGAGACTTCATTCTTCGCTCGTTCGAACTTGGAAACTACTTGTAGCTTCATTCTTGACTCGTTTGAACAAGGAAACAACTTGGAAAGTCTTGTAGGATCATTCTTGGCTTATTTTGAACATGAAAACAATCTATAACAATTTGAGACTTCATTCTTGACTTATTCGAACTTTGAAACAACTTGTAGCTTCATTCTTGACTCGTATAAACTTGGAAAAACTTGTAAAGTCTTGTAGAATCATTCTTGGCTCATTTGAACATGCAAACAATTCATACAACTTAAGACTTTATTCTTGACTCGTTCGAACTTGGAACAAATTTTTAACTTCATTCTTAACTCATTTGAACATGGAAACAACTTGGAAAGTCTTGTAAGATCATTCTTGGCTCATTTGAACATGAAAACAATTCATAGAACTTAAGATTTTATTCTTGACACGTTCGAACTTATAAAAACTTGTAGCTTCATTCTTGACTCATTTGAATATGGAATCAACATGGAAAGTCTTGTAGGATCATTCTTGGCTCATTTGAAAATGAAAACAATCTATAACAATTTGAGACTTGATTCTTCGCTCGTTCGAACTTGGAAACTACTTATAGCTTCATTCTTGACTCGTTTCAACAAGGAAACAACTTGAAAAGTCTTGTAGGATCATTCTAGGCTCATTTGAATATCAAAACAATCTATAACAATTTGAGACTTCATTCTTGACTCATTTGAACATGGAAACAAATTGGAAAGTCTTGTAGTATCATTCATGGCTCATTTGAAAATGAAAACAATCTATAACAATTTGAGACTTCATTCTTCGCTCGTTCGAACTTGGAAACTACTTGTAGCTTCATTCTTGACTCGTTTGAACAAGGAAACAACTTGGAAAGTCTTGTAGGATCATTCTTGGCTTATTTGAACATGAAAACAATCTATAACAATTTGAGACTTCATTCTTGACTTATTCGAACTTTGAAACAACTTGTAGCTTCATTCTTGACTCGTATAAACTTGGAAAAACTTGTAAAGTCTTGTAGAATCATTCTTGGCTCATTTGAACATGCAAACAATTCATACAACTTAAGACTTTATTCTTGACTCGTTCGAACTTGGAACAAATTTTTAACTTCATTCTTAACTCATTTGAACATGGAAACAACTTGGAAAGTCTTGTAAGATCATTCTTGGCTCATTTGAACGTGAAAACAATTCATAAAACTTAAGATTTTATTCTTGACACGTTCGAACTTATAAAAACTTGTAGCTTCATTCTTGACTCATTTGAATATGGAATCAACATGGAAAGAATTGTAGGATCATTCTTGGCTCATTTGAAAATGAAAACAATCTATAACAATTTGAGACTTCATTCTTCGCTCGTTCGAACTTGGAAACAACTTTTAGCTTCATTCTTGGCTTGTTTAAACTTGGAAAAACTTGTAAAGTCTTGTAGGATCATTCTTGGGTCATTTGAACATGCAAACAATTCATAAAACTTAAGACTTTATTCTTGACTCGTTCGAACTTGGAAACAACTTTTTGCTTTATTCTTGACTCATTTGAACATGCAAACAACTTGTAGCTTCATTCTTGGCTCGTATAAACTTGGAAAAACTTGTAAAGTCTTGTAGGATCATTCTTGGCTCATTTGAACATGCAAACAATTCATACAACTTAAGACTTTATTCTTGACTCGTTCCAACTTGGAACCAACTTTTAACTTCATTCTTAACTCATTTGAACATGGAAACAACTTGGAAAGTCTTGTAGGATCATTCTTGGCTCATTTGAACATGAAAACAATCTATAACAATTTGAGACTTCATTCTTGACATGTTTGAACATGGAAACAAATTAGAAAGTCTTGTAGGATCATTCCTGGCTCATTTAAAAATGAAAACAATCTATAACAATTTGAGACTTCATTCTTCGCTCGTTCGAACTTGGAAACTACTTGTACCTTCATTCTTAACTCGTTTGAACAAGGAAACAACTTGGAAAGTCTTGTAGGATCATTCTTGGCTCATTTGAAAATGAAAACAATCTATAACAATTTGAGACTTCATTCTTGACTTATTCGAACTTTGAAACAACTTGTAGCTTCATTCTTGACTCGTATAAACTTGGAAAAACTTGTAAAGTCTTGTAGAATCATTCTTGGCTCATTTGAACATGCAAACAATTCATACAACTTAAGACTTTATTCTTGACTCGTTCGAACTTGGAACAAATTTTTAACTTCATTCTTAACTCATTTGAACATGGAAACAACTTGGAAAGTCTTGTAAGATCATTCTTGGCTCATTTGAACATGAAAACAATTCATAGAACTTAAGATTTTATTCTTGACACGTTCGAACTTATAAAAACTTGTAGCTTCATTCTTGACTCATTTGAATATGGAATCAACATGGAAAGTCTTGTAGGATCATTCCTGGCTCATTTGAAAATGAAAACAATCTATAACAATTTGAGACTTGATTCTTCGCTCGTTCGAACTTGGAAACTACTTATAGCTTCATTCTTGACTCGTTTCAACAAGGAAACAACTTGAAAAGTCTTGTAGGATCATTCTAGGCTCATTTGAATATCAAAACAATCTATAACAATTTGAGACTTCATTCTTGACTCATTTGAACATGGAAACAAATTGGAAAGTCTTGTAGTATCATTCATGGCTCATTTGAAAATGAAAACAATCTATAACAATTTGAGACTTCATTCTTCGCTCGTTCGAACTTGGAAACTACTTGTAGCTTCATTCTTGACTCGTTTGAACAAGGAAACAACTTGGAAAGTCTTGTAGGATCATTCTTGGCTTATTTGAACATGAAAACAATCTATAACAATTTGAGACTTCATTCTTGACTTATTCGAACTTTGAAACAACTTGTAGCTTCATTCTTGACTCGTATAAACTTGGAAAAACTTGTAAAGTCTTGTAGAATCATTCTTGGCTCATTTGAACATGCAAACAATTCATACAACTTAAGACTTTATTCTTGACTCGTTCGAACTTGGAACAAATTTTTAACTTCATTCTTAACTCATTTGAACATGGAAACAACTTGGAAAGTCTTGTAAGATCATTCTTGGCTCATTTGAACATGAAAACAATTCATAAAACTTAAGATTTTATTCTTGACACGTTCGAACTTATAAAAACTTGTAGCTTCATTCTTGACTCATTTGAATATGGAATCAACATGGAAAGAATTGTAGGATCATTCTTGGCTCATTTGAAAATGAAAACAATCTATAACAATTTGAGACTTCATTCTTCGCTCGTTCGAACTTGGAAACTACTTATAGCTTCATTCTTGACTCGTTTCAACATGGAAACAACTTGAAAAGTCTTGTAGGATCATTCTTGGCTCATTTGAACATCAAAACAATCTATAACAATTTGAGACTTCATTCTTGACTCATTTGAACATGGAAACAAATTGGAAAGTCTTGTAGTATCATTCTTGGCTCATTTGAAAATGAAAACAATCTATAACAATTTGAGACTTCATTCTTCGCTCGTTCGAACTTGGAAACTACTTGTAGCTTCATTCTTGACTCGTTTGAACAAGGAAACAACTTGGAAAGTCTTGTAGGATCATTCTTGGCTCATTTGAACATGAAAACAATCTATAACAATTTGAGACTTCATTCTTGACTTATTCGAACTTTGAAACAACTTTTAGCTTCATTCTTGGCTTGTTTAAACTTCGAAAAACTTGTAAAGTCTTGTAGGATCATTCTTGGGTCATTTGAACATGCAAACAATTCATAAAACTTAAGACTTTATTCTTGACTCGTTCGAACTTGGAAACAACTTTTTGCTTTATTCTTGACTCATTTGAACATGCAAACAACTTGTAGCTTCATTCATGGCTCGTATAAACTTGGAAAAACTTGTAAAGTCTTGTAGGATCATTCTTGGCTCATTTGAACATGCAAACAATTCATACAACTTAAGACTTTATTCTTGACTCGTTCCAACTTGGAACCAACTTTTAACTTCATTCTTAACTCATTTGAACATGGAAACAACTTGGAAAGTCTTGTAGGATCATTCTTGGCTCATTTGAACATGAAAACAATCTATAACAATTTGAGACTTCATTTTTCGCTCGTTCGAACTTGGAAACTACTTGTAGCTTCATTCTTGACTCGTTTGAACAAGGAAACAACTTAGAAAGTCTTGTAGGATCATTCTTGGCTCATTTGAAAATGAAAACAATCTATAACAATTTGAGACTTCATTCTTCGCTCGTTCGAACTTGGAAACTACTTGTAGCTTCATTCTTGACTTGTTTGAACAAGGAAACAACTTGAAAACTCTAGTAGGATCATTCTTGGCTCATTTGAACATGAAAACAATCTATAACAATTTGAGACTTCATTCTTGACTTATTCGAATTTTGAAACAACTTGTAGCTTAATTCTTGACTCCTATAAACTTGGAAAAACTTGTAAAGTCTTGTAGGATCATTCTTGGCTCATTTGAACATGCAAACAATTCATACAACTTAAGACTTTATTCTTAACTCGTTCGAACTTGGAACCAATTTTTAACTTCATTCTTAACTCATTTGAACATGGAAACAACTTGGAAAGTCTTGTAGGATCATTCTTGGCTCATTTGAACATCAAAACAATCTATAACAATTTGAGACTTCATTCTTGACTCGTTTGAACATGGAAACAAATTGGAAAGTCTTGTAGGATCATTCTTGGCTCATTTGAACATGCAAACAATTCATAGAACTTAAGACTTTATTCTTGACACGTTCGAACTTATAAACAACTTGTAGCTTCATTCTTGACTCATTTGAATATGGAATCAACATGGAAAGTCTTGTACAATCATTCTTGGCTCATTTGAAAATGAAAACAATCTATAACAATTTGAGACTTCATTCTTCGCTCGTTCGAATTTGGAAACTACTTATAGCTTCATTCTTGACTCGTTTCAACAAGGAAACAACTTGAAAAGTCTTGTAGGATCATTCTTGGCTCATTTGAACATGAAAACAATCTATAATAATTTGAGACTTCATTCTTGACTTATTCGAACTTTGAAATAACTTGTAGCTTCATTCTTGGCTCGTTTAAACTTGGAAAAACTTGTAAAGTCTTGTAGGATCATTCTTGGGTCATTTGAACATGCAAACAATTCATAAAACTTAAGACTTTATTCTTGACTCGTTCGAACTTGGAAACAACTTTTTGCTTTATTCTTGACTCATTTGAACATGCAAACAACTTGTAGCTTCATTCATGGCTCGTATAAACTTGGAAAAACTTGTAAAGTCTTGTAGGATCATTCTTGGCTCATTTGAACATGCAAACAATTCATACAACTTAAGACTTTATTCTTGACTCGTTCCAACTTGGAACCAACTTTTAACTTCATTCTTAACTCATTTGAACATGGAAACAACTTGGAAAGTCTTGTAGGATCATTCTTGGCTCATTTGAACATGAAAACAATCTATAACAATTTGAGACTTCATTTTTCGCTCGTTCGAACTTGGAAACTACTTGTAGCTTCATTCTTGACTCGTTTGAACAAGGAAACAACTTAGAAAGTCTTGTAGGATCATTCTTGGCTTATTTGAACATGAAAACAATCTATAACAATTTGAGACTTCATTCTTCGCTCGTTCGAACTTGGAAACTACTTGTAGCTTCATTCTTGACTTGTTTGAACAAGGAAACAACTTGAAAACTCTAGTAGGATCATTCTTGGCTCATTTGAACATGAAAACAATCTATAACAATTTGAGACTTCATTCTTGACTTATTCGAATTTTGAAACAACTTGTAGCTTAATTCTTGACTCCTATAAACTTGGAAAAACTTGTAAAGTCTTGTAGGATCATTCTTGGCTCATTTGAACATGCAAACAATTCATACAACTTAAGACTTTATTCTTAACTCGTTCGAACTTGGAACCAATTTTTAACTTCATTCTTAACTCATTTGAACATGGAAACAACTTGGAAAGTCTTGTAGGATCATTCTTGGCTCATTTGAACATCAAAACAATCTATAACAATTTGAGACTTCATTCTTGACTCGTTTGAACATGGAAACAAATTGGAAAGTCTTGTAGGATCATTCTTGGCTCATTTGAACATGCAAACAATTCATAGAACTTAAGACTTTATTCTTGACACGTTCGAACTTATAAACAACTTGTAGCTTCATTCTTGACTCATTTGAATATGGAATCAACATGGAAAGTCTTGTACAATCATTCTTGGCTCATTTGAAAATGAAAACAATCTATAACAATTTGAGACTTCATTCTTCGCTCGTTCGAACTTGGAAACTACTTATAGCTTCATTCTTGACTCGTTTCAACAAGGAAACAACTTGAAAAGTCTTGTAGGATCATTCTTGGCTCATTTGAACATGAAAACAATCTATAATAATTTGAGACTTCATTCTTGACTTATTCGAACTTTGAAATAACTTGTAGCTTCATTCTTGGCTCGTTTAAACTTGGAAAAACTTGTAAAGTCTTGTAGGATCATTCTTGGGTCATTTGAACATGCAAACAATTCATACAAATTAAGACTTTATTCTTGACTCGTTCGAACTTGAAACAACTTTTAGCTTTATTCTTGACTCATTTGAACATGCAAACAATTCATACAACTTAAGACTTTATTCTTGACACGTTCGAACTTATAAACAACTTGTAGCTTCATTCTTGACTCATTTGAATATGGAATCAACATGGAAAGTCTTGTACGATCATTCTTGGCTCATTTGAAAATGAAAACAATCTATAACAATTTGAGATTTCATTCTTCGCTCGTTCGAACTTGGAAACTACTTATAGCTTCATTCTTGACTCGTTTCAACAAGGAAACAACTTGAAAAGTCTTGTAGGATCATTCTTGGCTCATTTGAACATCAAAACAATCTATAACAATTTGAGACTTCATTCTTGACTCATTTGAACATGGAAACAAATTGGAAAGTCTTGTAGTATCATTCTTGGCTCATTTGAAAATGAAAACAATCTATAACAATTTGAGACTTCATTCTTCGCTCGTTCGAACTTGGAAACTACTTGTAGCTTCATTCTTAACTCGTTTGAACAAGGAAACAACTTGGAAAGTCTTGTAGGATCATTCTTGGCTCATTTGAAAATGAAAACAATCTATAACAATTTGAGACTTCATTCTTGACTTATTCGAACTTTGAAACAAATTTTAGCTTCATTCTTGGCTCGTTTAAACTTGGAAAAACTTGTAAAGTCTTGTAGGATCATTCTTGGGTCATTTGAACATGCAAACAATTCATACAAATTAAGACTTTATTCTTGACTCGTTCGAACTTGAAACAACTTTTAGCTTTATTCTTGACTCATTTGAACATTAAAACAATTCATAGAACTTAAGACTTTATTCTTGACACGTTCGAACTTATAAACAACTTGTAGTTTCATTCTTGACTCATTTGAATATGGAAACAACATGGAAAGTCTTGTAGGATCATTCTTGGCTCATTTAAAAATGAAAACAATCTATAACAATTTGAGACGTCATTCTTCGCTCGTTCGAACTTGGAAACTACTTGTAGCTTCATTCTTGACTCGTTTCAACAAGGAAACAACTTGAAAAGTCTTGTAGGATCATTCTTGGCTCATTTGAACATGAAAACAATCTATAACAATTTGAGACTTCATTCTTGACTTATTCGAACTTTGAAACAACTTGTAGCTTCATTCTTGACTCGTATAAACTTGGAAAAACTTGTAAAGTCTTGTAGAATCATTCTTGGCTCATTTGAACATGCAAACAATTCATACAACTTAAGACTTTATTCTTGACTCGTTCGAACTTGGAACAAATTTTTAACTTCATTCTTAACTCATTTGAACATGGAAACAACTTGGAAAGTCTTGTAAGATCATTCTTGGCTCAGTTGAACATGAAAACAATTCATAGAACTTAAGATTTTATTCTTGACACGTTCGAACTTATTAAAACTTGTAGCTTCATTCTTGACTCATTTGAATATGGAATCAACATGGAAAGAATTGTAGGATCATTCTTGGCTCATTTGAAAATGAAAACAATCTATAACAATTTGAGACTTCATTCTTCGCTCGTTCGAACTTGGAAACTACTTATAGCTTCATTCTTGACTCGTTTCAACAAGGAAACAACTTGAAAAGTCTTGTAGGATCATTCTTGGCTCATTTGAACATCAAAACAATCTATAACAATTTGAGACTTCATTCTTGACTCATTTGAACATGGAAACAAATTGGAAAGTCTTGTAGTATCATTCTTGGCTCATTTGAAAATGAAAACAATCTATAACAATTTGAGACTTCATTCTTCGCTCGTTCGAACTTGGAAACTACTTGTAGCTTCATTCTTGACTCGTTTGAACAAGGAAACAACTTGGAAAGTCTTGTAGGATCATTCTTGGCTTATTTGAACATGAAAACAATCTATAACAATTTGAGACTTCATTCTTGACTTATTCGAACTTTGAAACAACTTGTCGCTTCATTCATGACTCGTATAAACTTGGAAAAACTTGTAAAGTCTTGTAGAATCATTCTTGGCTCATTTGAACATGCAAACAATTCATACAACTTAAGACTTTATTCTTGACTCGTTCGAACTTGGAACAAATTTTTAACTTCATTCTTAACTCATTTGAACATGGAAACAACTTGGAAAGTCTTGTAAGATCATTCTTGGCTCATTTGAACATGAAAACAATTCATAGAACTTAAGATTTTATTCTTGACACGTTCGAACTTATAAAAACTTGTAGCTTCATTCTTGACTCATTTGAATATGGAATCAACATGGAAAGTCTTGTAGGATCATTCTTGGCTCATTTGAAAATGAAAACAATCTATAACAATTTGAGACTTCATTCTTGACTCATTTGAACATGGAAACAAATTGGAAAGTCTTGTAGTATCATTCTTGGCTCATTTGAAAATGAAAACAATCTATAACAATTTGAGACTTCATTCTTCGCTCGTTCGAACTTGGAAACTACTTGTAGCTTCATTCTTGACTCGTTTGAACAAGGAAACAACTTGGAAACTCTTGTAGGATCATTCTTGGCTTATTTGAACATGAAAACAATCTATAACAATTTGAGACTTCATTCTTGACTTATTCGAACTTTGAAACAACTTGTAGCTTCATTCATGACTCGTATAAACTTGGAAAAACTTGTAAAGTCTTGTAGAATCATTCTTGGCTCATTTGAACATGCAAACAATTCATACAACTTAAGACTTTATTCTTGACTCGTTCGAACTTGGAACAAATTTTTAACTTCATTCTTAACTCATTTGAACATGGAAACAACTTGGAAAGTCTTGTAAGATCATTCTTGGCTCATTTGAACATGAAAACAATTCATAGAACTTAAGATTTTATTCTTGACACGTTCGAACTTATAAAAACTTGTAGCTTCATTCTTGACTCATTTGAATATGGAATCAACATGGAAAGTCTTGTAGGATCATTCTTGGCTCATTTGATAATGAAAACAATCTATAACAATTTGAGACTTGATTCTTCGCTCGTTCGAACTTGGAAACTACTTATAGCTTCATTCTTGACTCGTTTCAACAAGGAAACAACTTGAAAAGTCTTGTAGGATCATTCTTGGCTCATTTGAATATTAAAACAATCTATAACAATTTGAGACTTCATTCTTGACTCATTTGAACATGGAAACAAATTGGAAAGTCTTGTAGTATCATTCATGGCTCATTTGAAAATGAAAACAATCTATAACAATTTGAGACTTCATTCTTCGCTCGTTCGAACTTGGAAACTACTTGTAGCTTCATTCTTGACTCGTTTGAACAAGGAAACAACTTGGAAAGTCTTGTAGGATCATTCTTGGCTTATTTGAACATGAAAACAATCTATAACAATTTGAGACTTCATTCTTGACTTATTCGAACTTTGAAACAACTTGTAGCTTCATTCATGACTCGTATAAACTTGGAAAAACTTGTAAAGTCTTGTAGAATCATTCTTGGCTCATTTGAACATGCAAACAATTCATACAACTTAAGACTTTATTCTTGACTCGTTCGAACTTGGAACAAATTTTTAACTTCATTCTTAACTCATTTGAACATGGAAACAACTTGGAAAGTCTTGTAAGATCATTCTTGGCTCAGTTGAACATGAAAACAATTCATAGAACTTAAGATTTTATTCTTGACACGTTCGAACTTATAAAAACTTGTAGCTTCATTCTTGACTCATTTGAATATGGAATCAACATGGAAAGAATTGTAGGATCATTCTTGGCTCATTTGAAAATGAAAACAATATATAACAATTTGAGACTTCATTCTTCGCTCGTTCGAACTTGGAAACTACTTATAGCTTCATTCTTGACTCGTTTCAACAAGGAAACAACTTGAAAAGTCTTGTAGGATCATTCTTGGCTCATTTGAACATCAAAACAATCTATAACAATTTGAGACTTCATTCTTGACTCATTTGAACATGGAAACAAATTGGAAAGTCTTGTAGTATCATTCTTGGCTCATTTGAAAATGAAAACAATCTATAACAATTTGAGACTTCATTCTTCGCTCGTTCGAACTTGGAAACTACTTGTAGCTTCATTCTTGACTCGTTTGAACAAGGAAACAACTTGGAAAGTCTTGTAGGATCATTCTTGGCTCATTTGAACATGAAAACAATCTATAACAATTTGAGACTTCATTCTTGACTTATTCGAACTTTGAAACAACTTTTAGCTTCATTCTTGGCTTGTTTAAACTTGGAAAAACTTGTAAAGTCTTGTAGGATCATTCTTGGGTCATTTGAACATGCAAACAATTCATAAAACTTAAGACTTTATTCTTGACTCGTTCGAACTTGGAAACAACTTTTTGCTTCATTCTTGACTCATTTGAACATGCAAACAACTTGTAGCTTCATTCTTGGCTCGTATAAACTTGGAAAAACTTGTAAAGTCTTGTAGGATCATTCTTGGCTCATTTGAACATGCAAACAATTCATACAACTTAAGACTTTATTCTTGACTCGTTCCAACTTGGAACCAACTTTTAACTTCATTCTTAACTCATTTGAACATGGAAACAACTTGGAAAGTCTTGTAGGATCATTCTTGGCTCATTTGAACATGAAAACAATCTATAACAATTTGAGACTTCATTCTTGACATGTTTGAACATGGAAACAAATTAGAAAGTCTTGTAGGATCATTCCTGGCTCATTTAAAAATGAAAACAATCTATAACAATTTGAGACTTCATTCTTCGCTCGTTCGAACTTGGAAACTACTTGTACCTTCATTCTTAACTCGTTTGAACAAGGAAACAACTTGGAAAGTCTTGTAGGATCATTCTTGGCTCATTTGAAAATGAAAACAATCTATAACAATTTGAGACTTCATTCTTGACTTATTCGAACTTTGAAACAACTTGTAGCTTCATTCTTGACTCGTATAAACTTGGAAAAACTTGTAAAGTCTTGTAGAATCATTCTTGGCTCATTTGAACATGCAAACAATTCATACAACTTAAGACTTTATTCTTGACTCGTTCGAACTTGGAACAAATTTTTAACTTCATTCTTAACTCATTTGAACATGGAAACAACTTGGAAAGTCTTGTAAGATCATTCTTGGCTCATTTGAACATGAAAACAATTCATAGAACTTAAGATTTTATTCTTGACACGTTCGAACTTATAAAAACTTGTAGCTTCATTCTTGACTCATTTGAATATGGAATCAACATGGAAAGTCTTGTAGGATCATTCTTGGCTCATTTGAAAATGAAAACAATCTATAACAATTTGAGACGTCATTCTTCGCTCGTTCGAACTTGGAAACTACTTGTAGCTTCATTCTTGACTCGTTTCAACAAGGAAACAACTTGAAAAGTCTTGTAGGATCATTCTTGGCTCATTTGAACATGAAAACAATCTATAACAATTTGAGACTTCATTCTTGACTTATTCGAACTTTGAAATAACTTGTAGCTTCATTCTTGGCTCGTTTAAACTTGGAAAAACTTGTAAAGTCTTGTAGGATCATTCTTGGGTCATTTGAACATGCAAACAATTCATACAAATTAAGACTTTATTCTTGACTCGTTCGAACTTGAAACAACTTTTAGCTTTATTCTTGACTCATTTGAACATGCAAACAATTCATACAACTTAAGACTTTATTCTTGACACGTTCGAACTTATAAACAACTTGTAGCTTCATTCTTGACTCATTTGAATATGGAATCAACATGGAAAGTCTTGTACGATCATTCTTGGCTCATTTGAAAATGAAAACAATCTATAACAATTTGAGATTTCATTCTTCGCTCGTTCGAACTTGGAAACTACTTATAGCTTCATTCTTGACTCGTTTCAACAAGGAAACAACTTGAAAAGTCTAGTAGGATCATTCTTGGCTCATTTGAACATCAAAACAATCTATAACAATTTGAGACTTCATTCTTGACTCATTTGAACATGGAAACAAATTGGAAAGTCTTGTAGTATCATTCTTGGCTCATCTGAAAATGAAAACAATCTATAACAATTTGAGACTTCATTCTTCGCTCGTTCGAACTTGGAAACTACTTGTAGCTTCATTCTTAACTCGTTTGAACAAGGAAACAACTTGGAAAGTCTTGTAGGATCATTCTTGGCTCATTTGAAAATGAAAACAATCTATAACAATTTGAGACTTCATTCTTGACTTATTCGAACTTTGAAACAAATTTTAGCTTCATTCTTGGCTCGTTTAAACTTGGAAAAACTTGTAAAGTCTTGTAGGATCATTCTTGGGTCATTTGAACATGCAAACAATTCATACAAATTAAGACTTTATTCTTGACTCGTTCGAACTTGAAACAACTTTTAGCTTTATTCTTGACTCATTTGAACATTAAAACAATTCATAGAACTTAAGACTTTATTCTTGACACGTTCGAACTTATAAACAACTTGTAGTTTCATTCTTGACTCATTTGAATATGGAAACAACATGGAAAGTCTTGTAGGATCATTCTTGGCTCATTTGAAAATGAAAACAATCTATAACAATTTGAGACGTCATTCTTCGCTCGTTCGAACTTGGAAACTACTTGTAGCTTCATTCTTGACTCGTTTCAACAAGGAAACAACTTGAAAAGTCTTGTAGGATCATTCTTGGCTCATTTGAACATGAAAACAATCTATAACAATTTGAGACTTCATTCTTGACTTATTCGAACTTTGAAACAACTTGTAGCTTCATTCTTGACTCGTATAAACTTGGAAAAACTTGTAAAGTCTTGTAGAATCATTCTTGGCTCATTTGAACATGCAAACAATTCATACAACTTAAGACTTTATTCTTGACTCGTTCGAACTTGGAACAAATTTTTAACTTCATTCTTAACTCATTTGAACATGGAAACAACTTGGAAAGTCTTGTAAGATCATTCTTGGCTCATTTGAACATGAAAACAATTCATAGAACTTAAGATTTTATTCTTGACACGTTCGAACTTATAAAAACTTGTAGCTTCATTCTTGACTCATTTGAATATGGAATCAACATGGAAAGTCTTGTAGGATCATTCTTGGCTCATTTGAAAATGAAAACAATCTATAACAATTTGAGACTTGATTCTTCGCTCGTTCGAACTTGGAAACTACTTATAGCTTCATTCTTGACTCGTTTCAACAAGGAAACAACTTGAAAAGTCTTGTAGGATCATTCTTGGCTCATTTGAATATTAAAACAATCTATAACAATTTGAGACTTCATTCTTGACTCATTTGAACATGGCAACAAATTGGAAAGTCTTGTAGTATCATTCATGGCTCATTTGAAAATGAAAACAATCTATAACAATTTGAGACTTCATTCTTCGCTCGTTCGAACTTGGAAACTACTTGTAGCTTCATTCTTGACTCGTTTCAACAAGGAAACAACTTGGAAAGTCTTGTAGGATCATTCTTGGCTTATTTGAACATGAAAACAATCTATAACAATTTGAGACTTCATTCTTGACTTATTCGAACTTTGAAACAACTTGTAGCTTCATTCATGACTCGTATAAACTTGGAAAAACTTGTAAAGTCTTGTAGAATCATTCTTGGCTCATTTGAACATGCAAACAATTCATACAACTTAAGACTTTATTCTTGACTCGTTCGAACTTGGAACAAATTTTTAACTTCATTCTTAACTCATTTGAACATGGAAACAACTTGGAAAGTCTTGTAAGATCATTCTTGGCACAGTTGAACATGAAAACAATTCATAGAACTTAAGATTTTATTCTTGACACGTTCGAACTTATAAAAACTTGTAGCTTCATTCTTGACTCATTTGAATATGGAATCAACATGGAAAGAATTGTAGGATCATTCTTGGCTCATTTGAAAATGAAAACAATCTATACCAATTTGAGACTTCATTCTTCGCTCGTTCGAACTTGGAAACTACTTATAGCTTCATTCTTGACTCGTTTCAACAAGGAAACAACTTGAAAAGTCTTGTAGGATCATTCTTGGCTCATTTGAACATCAAAACAATCTATAACAATTTGAGACTTCATTCTTGACTCATTTGAACATGGAAACAAATTGGAAAGTCTTGTAGTATCATTCATGGCTCATTTGAAAATGAAAACAATCTATAACAATTTGAGACTTCATTCTTCGCTCGTTCGAACTTGGAAACTACTTGTAGCTTCATTCTTGACTCGTTTGAACAAGGAAACAACTTGGAAAGTCTTGTAGGATCATTCTTGGCTTATTTGAACATGAAAACAATCTATAACAATTTGAGACTTCATTCTTGACTCATTTGAACATGGAAACAAATTGGAAAGTCTTGTAGTATCATTCTTGGCTCATTTGAAAATGAAAACAATCTATAACAATTTGAGACTTCATTCTTCGCTCGTTCGAACTTGGAAACTACTTGTAGCTTCATTCTTGACTCGTTTGAACAAGGAAACAACTTGGAAAGTCTTGTAGGATCATTCTTGGCTTATTTGAACATGAAAACAATCTATAACAATTTGAGACTTCATTCTTGACTTATTCGAACTTTGAAACAACTTGTAGCTTCATTCTTGACTCGTATAAACTTGGAAAAACTTGTAAAGTCTTGTAGAATCATTCTTGGCTCATTTGAACATGCAAACAATTCATACAACTTAAGACTTTATTCTTGACTCGTTCGAACTTGGAACAAATTTTTAAGTTCATTCTTAACTCATTTGAACATGGAAACAACTTGGAAAGTCTTGTAAGATCATTCTTGGCTCATTTGAACATGAAAACAATTCATAGAACTTAAGATTTTATTCTTGACACGTTCGAACTTATAAAAACTTGTAGCTTCATTCTTGACTCATTTGAATATGGAATCAACATGGAAAGAATTGTAGGATCATTCTTGGCTCATTTGAAAATGAAAACAATCTATAACAATTTGAGACTTCATTCTTCGCTCGTTCGAACTTGGAAACTACTTATAGCTTCATTCTTGACTCGTTTCAACAAGGAAACAACTTGAAAAGTCTTGTAGGATCATTCTTGGCTCATTTGAACATCAAAACAGTCTATAACAATTTGAGACTTCATTCTTGACTCATTTGAACATGGAAACAAATTGGAAAGTCTTGTAGTATCATTCATGGCTCATTTGAAAATGAAAACAATCTATAACAATTTGAGACTTCATTCTTCGCTCGTTCGAACTTGGAAACTACTTGTAGCTTCATTCTTGACTCGTTTGAACAAGGAAACAACTTGGAAAGTCTTGTAGGATCATTCTTGGCTTATTTGAACATGAAAACAATCTATAACAATTTGAGACTTCATTCTTGACTTATTCGAACTTTGAAACAACTTGTAGCTTCATTCTTGACTCGTATAAACTTGGAAAAACTTGTAAAGTCTTGTAGAATCATTCTTGGCTCATTTGAACATGCAAACAATTCATACAACTTAAGACTTTATTCTTGACTCGTTCGAACTTGGAACAAATTTTTAACTTCATTCTTAACTCATTTGAACAAGGAAACAACTTGGAAAGTCTTGTAAGATCATTCTTGGCTCATTTGAACATGAAAACAATTCATAGAACTTAAGATTTTATTCTTGACACGTTCGAACTTATAAAAACTTGTAGCTTCATTCTTGACTCATTTGAATATGGAATCAACATGGAAAGAATTGTAGGATCATTCTTGGCTCATTTGAAAATGAAAACAATCTATAACAATTTGAGACTTCATTCTTCGCTCGTTCGAACTTGGAAACTACTTATAGCTTCATTCTTGACTCGTTTCAACAAGGAAACAACTTGAAAAGTCTTGTAGGATCATTCTTGGCTCATTTGAACATCAAAACAATCTATAACAATTTGAGACTTCATTCTTGACTCATTTGAACATGGAAACAAATTGGAAAGTCTTGTAGTATCATTCTTGGCTCATTTGAAAATGAAAACAATCTATAACAATTTGAGACTTCATTCTTCGCTCGTTCGAACTTGGAAACTACTTGTAGCTTCATTCTTGACTCGTTTGAACAAGGAAACAACTTGGAAAGTCTTGTAGGATCATTCTTGGCTCATTTGAACATGAAAACAATCTATAACAATTTGAGACTTCATTCTTGACTTATTCGAACTTTGAAACAACTTTTAGCTTCATTCTTGGCTTGTTTAAACTTGGAAAAACTTGTAAAGTCTTGTAGGATCATTCTTGGGTCATTTGAACATGCAAACAATTCATAAAACTTAAGACTTTATTCTTGACTCGTTCGAACTTGGAAACAACTTTTTGCTTTATTCTTGACTCATTTGAACATGCAAACAACTTGTAGCTTCATTCATGGCTCGTATAAACTTGGAAAAACTTGTAAAGTCTTGTATGATCATTCTTGGCTCATTTGAACATGCAAACAATTCATACAACTTAAGACTTTATTCTTGACTCGTTCCAACTTGGAACCAACTTTTAACTTCATTCTTAACTCAGTTGAACATGGAAACAACTTGGAAAGTCTTGTAGGATCATTCTTGGTTCATTTGAACATGAAAACAATCTATAACAATTTGAGACTTCATTTTTCGCTCGTTCGAACTTGGAAACTACTTGTAGCTTCATTCTTGACTCGTTTGAACAAGGAAACAACTTAGAAAGTCTTGTAGGATCATTCTTGGCTCATTTGAAAATGAAAACAATCTATAACAATTTGAGACTTCATTCTTCGCTCGTTCGAACTTGGAAACTACTTGTAGCTTCATTCTTGACTTGTTTGAACAAGGAAACAACTTGAAAACTCTAGTAGGATCATTCTTGGCTCATTTGAACATGAAAACAATCTATAACAATTTGAGACTTCATTCTTGACTTATTCGAATTTTGAAACAACTTGTAGCTTAATTCTTGACTCCTATAAACTTGGAAAAACTTGTAAAGTCTTGTAGGATCATTCTTGGCTCATTTGAACATGCAAACAATTCATACAACTTAAGACTTTATTCTTAACTCGTTCGAACTTGGAACCAATTTTTAACTTCATTCTTAACTCATTTGAACATGGAAACAACTTGGAAAGTCTTGTAGGATCATTCTTGGCTCATTTGAACATCAAAACAATCTATAACAATTTGAGACTTCATTCTTGACTCGTTTGAACATGGAAACAAATTGGAAAGTCTTGTAGGATCATTCTTGGCTCATTTGAACATGCAAACAATTCATAGAACTTAAGACTTTATTCTTGACACGTTCGAACTTATAAACAACTTGTAGCTTCATTCTTGACTCATTTGAATATGGAATCAACATGGAAAGTCTTGTACAATCATTCTTGGCTCATTTGAAAATGAAAACAATCTATAACAATTTGAGACTTCATTCTTCGCTCGTTCGAACTTGGAAACTACTTATAGCTTCATTCTTGACTCGTTTCAACAAGGAAACAACTTGAAAAGTCTTGTAGGATCATTCTTGGCTCATTTGAACATGAAAACAATCTATAATAATTTGAGACTTCATTCTTGACTTATTCGAACTTTGAAATAACTTGTAGCTTCATTCTTGGCTCGTTTAAACTTGGAAAAACTTGTAAAGTCTTGTAGGATCATTCTTGGGTCATTTGAACATGCAAACAATTCATACAAATTAAGACTTTATTCTTGACTCGTTCGAACTTGAAACAACTTTTAGCTTTATTCTTGACTCATTTGAACATGCAAACAATTCATACAACTTAAGACTTTATTCTTGACACGTTCGAACTTATAAACAACTTGTAGCTTCATTCTTGACTCATTTGAATATGGAATCAACATGGAAAGTCTTGTACGATCATTCTTGGCTCATTTGAAAATGAAAACAATCTATAACAATTTGAGATTTCATTCTTCGCTCGTTCGAACTTGGAAACTACTTATAGCTTCATTCTTGACTCGTTTCAACAAGGAAACAACTTGAAAAGTCTTGTAGGATCATTCTTGGCTCATTTGAACATCAAAACAATCTATAACAATTTGAGACTTCATTCTTGACTCATTTGAACATGGAAACAAATTGGAAAGTCTTGTAGTATCATTCTTGGCTCATTTGAAAATGAAAACAATCTATAACAATTTGAGACTTCATTCTTCGCTCGTTCGAACTTGGAAACTACTTGTAGCTTCATTCTTGACTCGTTTGAACAAGGAAACAACTTGGAAAGTCTTGTAGGATCATTCTTGGCTTATTTGAACATGAAAACAATCTATAACAATTTGAGACTTCATTCTTGACTTATTCGAACTTTGAAACAACTTGTAGCTTCATTCTTGACTCGTATAAACTTGGAAAAACTTGTAAAGTCTTGTAGAATCATTCTTGGCTCATTTGAACATGCAAACAATTCATACAACTTAAGACTTTATTCTTGACTCGTTCGAACTTGGAACAAATTTTTAACTTCATTCTTAACTCATTTGAACAAGGAAACAACTTGGAAAGTCTTGTAAGATCATTCTTGGCTCATTTGAACATGAAAACAATTCATAGAACTTAAGATTTTATTCTTGACACGTTCGAACTTATAAAAACTTGTAGCTTCATTCTTGACTCATTTGAATATGGAATCAACATGGAAAGAATTGTAGGATCATTCTTGGCTCATTTGAAAATGAAAACAATCTATAACAATTTGAGACTTCATTCTTCGCTCGTTCGAACTTGGAAACTACTTATAGCTTCATTCTTGACTCGTTTCAACAAGGAAACAACTTGAAAAGTCTTGTAGGATCATTCTTGGCTCATTTGAACATCAAAACAATCTATAACAATTTGAGACTTCATTCTTGACTCATTTGAACATGGAAACAAATTGGAAAGTCTTGTAGTATCATTCTTGGCTCATTTGAAAATGAAAACAATCTATAACAATTTGAGACTTCATTCTTCCCTCGTTCGAACTTGGAAACTACTTGTAGCTTCATTCTTGACTCGTTTGAACAAGGAAACAACTTGGAAAGTCTTGTAGGATCATTCTTGGCTCATTTGAACATGAAAACAATCTATAACAATTTGAGACTTCATTCTTGACTTATTCGAACTTTGAAACAACTTTTAGCTTCATTCTTGGCTTGTTTAAACTTGGAAAAACTTGTAAAGTCTTGTAGGATCATTCTTGGGTCATTTGAACATGCAAACAATTCATAAAACTTAAGACTTTATTCTTGACTCGTTCGAACTTGGAAACAACTTTTTGCTTTATTCTTGACTCATTTGAACATGCAAACAACTTGTAGCTTCATTCATGGCTCGTATAAACTTGGAAAAACTTGTAAAGTCTTGTATGATCATTCTTGGCTCATTTGAACATGCAAACAATTCATACAACTTAAGACTTTATTCTTGACTCGTTCCAACTTGGAACCAACTTTTAACTTCATTCTTAACTCAGTTGAACATGGAAACAACTTGGAAAGTCTTGTAGGATCATTCTTGGTTCATTTGAACATGAAAACAATCTATAACAATTTGAGACTTCATTTTTCGCTCGTTCGAACTTGGAAACTACTTGTAGCTTCATTCTTGACTCGTTTGAACAAGGAAACAACTTAGAAAGTCTTGTAGGATCATTCTTGGCTCATTTGAAAATGAAAACAATCTATAACAATTTGAGACTTCATTCTTCGCTCGTTCGAACTTGGAAACTACTTGTAGCTTCATTCTTGACTTGTTTGAACAAGGAAACAACTTGAAAACTCTAGTAGGATCATTCTTGGCTCATTTGAACATGAAAACAATCTATAACAATTTGAGACTTCATTCTTGACTTATTCGAATTTTGAAACAACTTGTAGCTTAATTCTTGACTCCTATAAACTTGGAAAAACTTGTAAAGTCTTGTAGGATCATTCTTGGCTCATTTGAACATGCAAACAATTCATACAACTTAAGACTTTATTCTTAACTCGTTCGAACTTGGAACCAATTTTTAACTTCATTCTTAACTCATTTGAACATGGAAACAACTTGGAAAGTCTTGTAGGATCATTCTTGGCTCATTTGAACATCAAAACAATCTATAACAATTTGAGACTTCATTCTTGACTCGTTTGAACATGGAAACAAATTGGAAAGTCTTGTAGGATCATTCTTGGCTCATTTGAACATGCAAACAATTCATAGAACTTAAGACTTTATTCTTGACACGTTCGAACTTATAAACAACTTGTAGCTTCATTCTTGACTCATTTGAATATGGAATCAACATGGAAAGTCTTGTACAATCATTCTTGGCTCATTTGAAAATGAAAACAATCTATAACAATTTGAGACTTCATTCTTCGCTCGTTCGAACTTGGAAACTACTTATAGCTTCATTCTTGACTCGTTTCAACAAGGAAACAACTTGAAAAGTCTTGTAGGATCATTCTTGGCTCATTTGAACATGAAAACAATCTATAATAATTTGAGACTTCATTCTTGACTTATTCGAACTTTGAAATAACTTGTAGCTTCATTCTTGGCTCGTTTAAACTTGGAAAAACTTGTAAAGTCTTGTAGGATCATTCTTGGGTCATTTGAACATGCAAACAATTCATACAAATTAAGACTTTATTCTTGACTCGTTCGAACTTGAAACAACTTTTAGCTTTATTCTTGACTCATTTGAACATGCAAACAATTCATACAACTTAAGACTTTATTCTTGACACGTTCGAACTTATAAACAACTTGTAGCTTCATTCTTGACTCATTTGAATATGGAATCAACATGGAAAGTCTTGTACGATCATTCTTGGCTCATTTGAAAATGAAAACAATCTATAACAATTTGAGATTTCATTCTTCGCTCGTTCGAACTTGGAAACTACTTATAGCTTCATTCTTGACTCGTTTCAACAAGGAAACAACTTGAAAAGTCTTGTAGGATCATTCTTGGCTCATTTGAACATCAAAACAATCTATAACAATTTGAGACTTCATTCTTGACTCATTTGAACATGGAAACAAATTGGAAAGTCTTGTAGTATCATTCTTGGCTCATTTGAAAATGAAAACAATCTATAACAATTTGAGACTTCATTCTTCGCTCGTTCGAACTTGGAAACTACTTGTAGCTTCATTCTTAACTCGTTTGAACAAGGAAACAACTTGGAAAGTCTTGTAGGATCATTCTTGGCTCATTTGAAAATAAAAACAATCTATAACAATTTGAGACTTCATTCTTGACTTATTCGAACTTTGAAACAAATTTTAGCTTCATTCTTGGCTCGTTTAAACTTGGAAAAACTTGTAAAGTCTTGTAGGATCATTCTTGGGTCATTTGAACATGCAAACAATTCATACAAATTAAGACTTTATTCTTGACTCGTTCGAACTTGAAACAACTTTTAGCTTTATTCTTGACTCATTTGAACATTAAAACAATTCATAGAACTTAAGACTTTATTCTTGACACGTTCGAACTTATAAACAACTTGTAGTTTCATTCTTGACTCATTTGAATATGGAAACAACATGGAAAGTCTTGTAGGATCATTCTTGGCTCATTTGAAAATGAAAACAATCTATAACAATTTGAGACGTCATTCTTCGCTCGTTCGAACTTGGAAACTACTTGTAGCTTCATTCTTGACTCGTTTCAACAAGGAAACAACTTGAAAAGTCTTGTAGGATCATTCTTGGCTCATTTGAACATGAAAACAATCTATAACAATTTGAGACTTCATTCTTGACTTATTCGAACTTTGAAACAACTTGTAGCTTCATTCTTGACTCGTATAAACTTGGAAAAACTTGTAAAGTCTTGTAGAATCATTCTTGGCTCATTTGAACATGCAAACAATTCATACAACTTAAGACTTTATTCTTGACTCGTTCGAACTTGGAACAAATTTTTAACTTCATTCTTAACTCATTTGAACATGGAAACAACTTGGAAAGTCTTGTAAGATCATTCTTGGCTCATTTGAACATGAAAACAACTCATAGAACTTAAGATTTTATTCTTGACACGTTCGAACTTATAAAAACTTGTAGCTTCATTCTTGACTCATTTGAATATGGAATCAACATGGAAAGTCTTGTAGGATCATTCTTGGCTCATTTGAAAATGAAAACAATCTATAACAATTTGAGATTTGATTCTTCGCTCGTTCGAACTTGGAAACTACTTATAGCTTCATTCTTGACTCGTTTCAACAAGGAAACAACTTGAAAAGTCTTGTAGGATCATTCTTGGCTCATTTGAACATCAAAACAATCTATAACAATTTGAGACTTCATTCTTGCCTCATTTTAACATGGAAACAAATTGGAAAGTCTTGTAGTATCATTCTTGGCTCATTTGAAAATGAAAACAATCTATAACAATTTGAGACTTCATTCTTCGCTCGTTCGAACTTGGAAACTACTTGTAGCTTCATTCTTGACTCGTTTGAACAAGGAAACAACTTGGAAAGTCTTGTAGGATCATTCTTGGCTCATTTGAACATGAAAACAATCTATAACAATTTGAGACTTCATTCTTGACTTATTCGAACTTTGAAACAACTTTTAGCTTCATTCTTGGCTTGTTTAAACTTGGAAAAACTTGTAAAGTCTTGTAGGATCATTCTTTGGTCATTTGAACATGCAAATAATTCATAAAACTTAAGACTTTATTCTTGACTCGTTCGAACTTGGAAACAACTTTTTGCTTTATTCTTGACTCATTTGAACATGCAAACAACTTGTAGCTTCATTCTTGGCTCGTATAAACTTGGAAAAACTTGTAAAGTCTTGTAGGATCATTCTTGGCTCATTTGAACATGCAAACAATTCATACAACTTAAGACTTTATTCTTGACTCGTTCCAACTTGGAACCAACTTTTAACTTCATTCTTAACTCATTTGAACATGGAAACAACTTGGAAAGTCTTGTAGGATCATTCTTGGCTCATTTGAACATGAAAACAATCTATAACAATTTGAGACTTCATTCTTGACATGTTTGAACATGGAAACAAATTGGAAAGTCTTGTAGGATGATTCCTGACTCATTTGAAAATGAAAACAATCTATAACAATTTGAGACTTCATTCTTCGCTCGTTCGAACTTGGAAACTACTTGTAGCTTCATTCTTAACTCGTTTGAACAAGGAAACAACTTGGAAAGTCTTGTAGGATCATTCTTGGCTCATTTGAAAATGAAAACAATCTATAACAATTTGAGACTTCATTTTTCGCTCGTTCGAACTTGGAAACTACTTGTAGCTTCATTCTTGACTCGTTTGAACAAGGAAACAACTTAGAAAGTCTTGTAGTATCATTCATGGCTCATTTGAAAATGAAAACAATCTATAACAATTTGAGACTTCATTCTTCGCTCGTTCGAACTTGGAAACTACTTGTAGCTTCATTCTTGACTCGTTTGAACAAGGAAACAACTTGGAAAGTCTTGTAGGATCATTCTTGGCTTATTTGAACATGAAAACAATCTATAACAATTTGAGACTTCATTCTTGACTTATTCGAACTTTGAAACAACTTGTAGCTTCATTCTTGACTCGTATAAACTTGGAAAAACTTGTAAAGTCTTGTAGAATCATTCTTGGCTCATTTGAACATGCAAACAATTCATACAACTTAAGACTTTATTCTTGACTCGTTCGAACTTGGAACAAATTTTTAAGTTCATTCTTAACTCATTTGAACATGGAAACAACTTGGAAAGTCTTGTAAGATCATTCTTGGCTCATTTGAACATGAAAACAATTCATAGAACTTAAGATTTTATTCTTGACACGTTCGAACTTATAAAAACTTGTAGCTTCATTCTTGACTCATTTGAATATGGAATCAACATGGAAAGAATTGTAGGATCATTCTTGGCTCATTTGAAAATGAAAACAATCTATAACAATTTGAGACTTCATTCTTCGCTCGTTCGAACTTGGAAACTACTTATAGCTTCATTCTTGACTCGTTTCAACAAGGAAACAACTTGAAAAGTCTTGTAGGATCATTCTTGGCTCATTTGAACATGCAAACAATTCATACAAATTAAGACTTTATTCTTGACTCGTTCGAACTTGAAACAACTTTTAGCTTTATTCTTGACTCATTTGAACATGCAAACAATTCATACAACTTAAACTTTATTCTTGACACGTTCGAACTTATAAACAACTTGTAGCTTCATTCTTGACTCATTTGAATATGGAATCAACATGGAAAGTCTTGTACGATCATTCTTGGCTCATTTGAAAATGAAAACAATCTATAACAATTTGAGATTTCATTCTTCGCTCGTTCGAACTTGGAAACTACTTATAGCTTCATTCTTGACTCGTTTCAACAAGGAAACAACTTGAAAAGTCTTGTAGGATCATTCTTGGCTCATTTGAACATCAAAACAATCTATAACAATTTGAGACTTCATTCTTGACTCATTTGAACATGGAAACAAATTGGAAAGTCTTGTAGTATCATTCTTGGCTCATTTGAAAATGAAAACAATCTATAACAATTTGAGACTTCATTCTTCGCTCGTTCGA
Organism: Oenanthe sinensis; assembly: GCA_028671895.1. Lineage (NCBI taxonomy): Eukaryota > Viridiplantae > Streptophyta > Magnoliopsida > Apiales > Apiaceae > Oenanthe > Oenanthe sinensis. The sequence goes on from CM053806.1 coordinate 30,744,321, forward strand.
ACTTGGAAACTACTTGTAGCTTCATTCTTAACTCGTTTGAACAAGGAAACAACTTGGAAAGTCTTGTAGGATCATTCTTGGCTCATTTGAAAATGAAAACAATCTATAACAATTTGAGACTTCATTCTTGACTTATTCGAACTTTGAAACAAATTTTAGCTTCATTCTTGGCTCGTTTAAACTTGGAAAAACTTGTAAAGTCTTGTAGGATCATTCTTGGGTCATTTGAACATGCAAACAATTCATACAAATTAAGACTTTATTCTTGACTCGTTCGAACTTGAAACAACTTTTAGCTTTATTCTTGACTCATTTGAACATTAAAACAATTCATAGAACTTAAGACTTTATTCTTGACACGTTCGAACTTATAAACAACTTGTAGTTTCATTCTTGACTCATTTGAATATGGAAACAACATGGAAAGTCTTGTAGGATCATTCTTGGCTCATTTGAAAATGAAAACAATCTATAACAATTTGAGACGTCATTCTTCGCTCGTTCGAACTTGGAAACTACTTGTAGCTTCATTCTTGACTCGTTTCAACAAGGAAACAACTTGAAAAGTCTTGTAGGATCATTCTTGGCTCATTTGAACATGAAAACAATCTATAACAATTTGAGACTTCATTCTTGACTTATTCGAACTTTGAAACAACTTGTAGCTTCATTCTTGACTCGTATAAACTTGGAAAAACTTGTAAAGTCTTGTAGAATCATTCTTGGCTCATTTGAACATGCAAACAATTCATACAACTTAAGACTTTATTCTTGACTCGTTCGAACTTGGAACAAATTTTTAACTTCATTCTTAACTCATTTGAACATGGAAACAACTTGGAAAGTCTTGTAAGATCATTCTTGGCTCATTTGAACATGAAAACAATTCATAGAACTTAAGATTTTATTCTTGACACGTTCGAACTTATAAAAACTTGTAGCTTCATTCTTGACTCATTTGAATATGGAATCAACATGGAAAGTCTTGTAGGATCATTCTTGGCTCATTTGAAAATGAAAACAATCTATAACAATTTGAGACTTGATTCTTCGCTCGTTCGAACTTGGAAACTACTTATAGCTTCATTCTTGACTCGTTTCAACAAGGAAACAACTTGAAAAGTCTTGTAGGATCATTCTTGGCTCATTTGAATATTAAAACAATCTATAACAATTTGAGACTTCATTCTTGACTCATTTGAACATGGAAACAAATTGGAAAGTCTTGTAGTATCATTCATGGCTCATTTGAAAATGAAAACAATCTATAACAATTTGAGACTTCATTCTTCGCTCGTTCGAACTTGGAAACTACTTGTAGCTTCATTCTTGACTCGTTTGAACAAGGAAGCAACTTGGAAAGTCTTGTAGGATCATTCTTGGCTTATTTGAACATGAAAACAATCTATAACAATTTGAGACTTCATTCTTGACTTATTCGAACTTTGAAACAACTTGTAGCTTCATTCATGACTCGTATAAACTTGGAAAAACTTGTAAAGTCTTGTAGAATCATTCTTGGCTCATTTGAACACGCAAACAATTCATACAACTTAAGACTTTATTCTTGACTCGTTCGAACTTGGAACAAATTTTTAACTTCATTCTTAACTCATTTGAACATGGAAACAACTTGGAAAGTCTTGTAAGATCATTCTTGGCTCAATTGAACATGAAAACAATTCATAGAACTTAAGATTTTATTCTTGACACGTTCGAACTTATAAAAACTTGTAGCTTCATTCTTGACTCATTTGAATATGGAATCAACATGGAAAGAATTTTAGGATCATTCTTGGCTCATTTGAAAATGAAAACAATCTATAACAATTTGAGACTTGATTCTTCGCTCGTTCGAACTTGGAAACTACTTATAGCTTCATTCTTGACTCGTTTCAACAAGGAAACAACTTGAAAAGTCTTGTAGGATCATTCTTGGCTCATTTGAACATCAAAACAATCTATAACAATTTGAGACTTCATTCTTGACTCATTTGAACATGGAAACAAATTGGAAAGTCTTGTAGTATCATTCTTGGCTCATTTGAAAATGAAAACAATCTATAACAATTTGAGACTTCATTCTTCGCTCGTTCGAACTTGGAAACTACTTGTAGCTTCATTCTTGACTCGTTTGAACAAGGAAACAACTTGGAAAGTCTTGTAGGATCATTCTTGGCTCATTTGAACATGAAAACAATCTATAACAATTTGAGACTTCATTCTTGACTTATTCGAACTTTGAAACAACTTTTAGCTTCATTCTTGGCTTGTTTAAACTTGGAAAAACTTGTAAAGTCTTGTAGGATCATTCTTGGGTCATTTGAACATGCAAACAATTCATAAAACTTAAGACTTTATTCTTGACTCGTTCGAACTTGGAAACAACTTTTTGCTTTATTCTTGACTCATTTGAACATGCAAACAACTTGTAGCTTCATTCTTGGCTCGTATAAACTTGGAAAAACTTGTAAAGTCTTGTAGGATCATTCTTGGCTCATTTGAACATGCAAACAATTCATACAACTTAAGACTTTATTCTTGACTCGTTCCAACTTGGAACCAACTTTTAACTTCATTCTTAACTCATTTGAACATGGAAACAACTTGGAAAGTCTTGTAGGATCATTCTTGGCTCATTTGAACATGAAAACAATCTATAACAATTTGAGACTTCATTCTTGACATGTTTGAACATGGAAACAAATTGGAAAGTCTTGTAGGATCATTCCTGACTCATTTGAAAATGAAAACAATCTATAACAATTTGAGACTTCATTCTTCGCTCGTTCGAACTTGGAAACTACTTGTAGCTTCATTCTTAACTCGTTTGAACAAGGAAACAACTTGGAAAGTCTTGTAGGATCATTCTTGGCTCATTTGAAAATGAAAACAATCTATAACAATTTGAGACTTCATTTTTCGCTCGTTCGAACTTGGAAACTACTTGTAGCTTCATTCTTGACTCGTTTGAACAAGGAAACAACTTAGAAAGTCTTGTAGGATCATTCTTGGCTCATTTGAAAATGAAAACAATCTATAACAATTTGAGACTTCATTCTTCGCTCGTTCGAACTTGGAAACTACTTGTAGCTTCATTCTTGACTCGTTTCAACAAGGAAACAACTTGAAAAGTCTTGTAGGATCATTCTTGGCTCATTTGAACATGAAAACAATCTATAATAATTTGAGACTTCATTCTTGACTTATTCGAACTTTGAAATAACTTGTAGCTTCATTCTTGACTCGTTTAAACTTGGAAAAACTTGTATAGCCTTGTAGGATCATACTTGACTCATTTGAACATGCAAATAATTCATACTACTTAAGACTTTATTCTTGACTCGTTCGAACTTGGATCCAACTTTTAACTTCATTCTTAACTCATTTGAACATGGAAACAACATGGAAAGTCTTGTACGATCATTCTTGGCTCATTTGAAAATGAAAACAATCTATAACAATTTGAGACTTCATTCTTCGCTCGTTCGAACTTGGAAACTACTTGTAGCTTCATTCTTGCCTCGTTTAAACTTGGAAAAACTTGTAAAGTCTTGTAGGATCATTCTTGGGTCATTTGAACATGCAAACAATTCATACAACTTAAGAATTTATTCTTGACTCATTCGAACTCTGAAACAACTTTTAGCTTCATTCTTGACTCATTTGAATATGGAAACAACATGGAAAATCTTGTAGGATCGTTCTTGGCTCATTTGAAAATGAAAACAATCTATAACAATTTGAGACTTTATTCTTCGCTCGTTCGAACTTGGAAACAACTTGTCGCTTCATTTTTGACTCGTTTGAACATGGAAACAACTTAGAAAGTCTTGTAGGATCATTCTTGGCTCATTTGAACATGAAAACAATCTATAACAATTTGAGACTTCATTATTGACTTATTCAAACTTTGAAACAACTTGTAGCTTCATTCTTGACTCGTTTAAACTTGGAAAAACTGGTAAAAAGTCTTGTAGGATCATTCTTGGCTCATTTGAACATGCAAATAATTCATACAACTTAAGACTTTATCCTTGACTCGTTCGCACTTGGAACCAACTTTTAACTTCATTCTTAACTCATTTGAACATGGAAACAACTTATAAAGTCTTGTTGGATCATTCTTGGCTCATTTGAACATGAAAACAATCTATAACAATTTGAGACTTTATTCTTGACTCGTTTGAACATGGAAACAAATTGAAAAGTCTTGTAGGATCATTCTTGGCTCATTTGAAAATGAAAACAATCTATAACAATTTGAGACCTCATTCTTCGCTCGTTCAAACTTGGAAACTACTTGTAGCTTCATTCTTGACTTGTTTGAACAAGGAAACAACTTGAAAAGTCTTGTAGGATCATTCTTGGCTCATTTGAACATGAAAACAATCTATAACAATTTGAGACTTCATTCTTGACTTATTCAAACTTTGAAACAACTTGTAGCTTCATTCTTGACTCGTTTAAACTTGGAAAAACTTGTAAAGTCTTGTAGGATCATTCTTGCCTCATTTGAACATGCAAACAATTCATACAACTTAAGACTTTATTCTTGACTGATTCGAACTTGAAAACAACTTTTAGCTTTATTCTTGACTCATTTGAACATGCAAACAATTCATACAACTTAAGACTTTATTCTTGACTCGTTCGAACTCTGAAACAACTTTTAGCTTCATTCTTGACTCATTTGAATATGGAAACAACATGGAAAGTCTTGTAGGATCGTTCTTGGCTCATTTGAAAATGAAAACAATCTAAAACAATTTGAGACTTTATTCTTCGCTCGTTCGAAGTTGGAAACTACTTGTAGCTTCATTCTTGACTCGTTTGAACAAGGAAACAACTTGGAAAGTCTTGTAGGATCATTCTTGGCTCATTTGAACATGAAAACAATCTATAACAACTTCAGACTTCATTCTTGACTTATTCGAACTTTGAAACAACTTGTAGCTTCATTCTTGCCTCATTTAAACTTGGAAAAACTTGTAAAGTCTAGTAGGATCATTCTTGGCTCATTTGCATATGCAAATAATTCATACAACTTAAGACTTTATTCTTGACTCATTCGAACTTGGAAACAACTTTTAGCTTTATTCTTGACTCATTTGAACATGCAAACAATTAATACAACTTAAGACTTTATTCTTGACACGTTCGAACTTATAAACAACTTGTAGCTTCATTCTTGACTCATTTGAATATGGAAACAACATGGAAAGTCTTGTAGGATCGTTCTTGGCTCATTTGAAAATAAAAACAATCTATAACAATTTGAGACTTCATTCTTCGCTCGTTCGAACTTGGAAACTACTTGTAGCTTCATTCTTGACTCGTTTGAACAAGGAAACAACTTGAAAAGTCTTGTAGGATCATTCTTAGCTCATTTGAACATGAAAACAATCTATAGCAATTTGAGACTTCATTCTTGACTTATTCGAATTTGGAAACAACTGTAGCTTCATTCTTGACTAGTTAGAACTTCGAACCAACTTGTAAATACTTGTAGGATCGTTCTTGGCTCATTTGAACATGCAAACAATTCACACAACTTAAGACTTTATTCTTGACACGTTCGAACTTACAAACAACTTGTACCTTCATTCTTGACTCATTTGAATATGGAAACAACATGGAAAGTCTTGTAGGATCATTCTTGGCTCATTTGAAAATGAAAACAATCTATAACAATTTGAGACTTCATTCTTCGCTCGTTCGAACTTGGAAACTACTTGTAGCTTCATTCTTGACTCGTTTGAACAAGGAAACAACTTGAAAAGTCTTGTAGGATCATTCTTGGCTCATTTGAACATGAAAACAATCTATAACAATTTGAGACTTCATTCTTGACTTATTCGAACTTTGAAACAACTTATAGCTTCATTCTTGACTCGTTTAAACTTGGAAAAACTGGTAAAGTCTTGTAGGATCATTCTTGGCTTATTTGAACATGCAAATAATTCATACAACTTAAGACTTTATCCTTGACTCGTTCGAACTTGGAACCAACTTTTAACTTCATTCTTAACTCATTTGAACATGGAAACAACTTGGAAAGTCTTGTAGGATCATTCTTGGCTCATTTGAACATGGAAACAAATTGAAAAGTCTTGTAGGATCATTCTTGGCTCGTTTGAAAATGAAAACAATCTATAACAATTTGAGACTTCATTCTTCGCTCGTTCAAACTTGGAAACTACTTGTAGCTTCATTCTTGACTCGTTTGAACAAGGAAACAACTTGGAATGTCTTGTAGGATCATTCTTGGCTCATTTGAACATGAAAACAATCTATAACAATTTGAGACTTCATTCTTGACTTATTCGAACTTTGAAACAACTTGTAGCTTTATTCTTGCCTCGTTTAAACTTGGAAAAACTTGTAAAGTCTTGTAGGATCATTCTTGGCTCATTTGCATATGCTATTCGTACAACTTAAGACTTTATTCTTGACTCATTCGAACTTGGAACCAACTTTTAGCTTTATTCTTGACTCATTTGAACATGCAAACAATTCATACAACTTTAAGACTTTATTCTTGACACGTTCGAACTTATAAACAACTTGTAGCTTCATTCTTCACTCATTTGAATATGGAAACAACATGGAAAGTCTTGTACGATCATTCTTGGCTTATTTGAAAATGAAAACAATCTATAACAATTTGAGACTTCATTCTTCGCTCGTTCGAACTTGAAAACTACTTGTAGCTTCATTCTTGACTCGTTTGAACAAGGAAACAACTTGAAAAGTCTTGTAGGATCATTCTTGGCTCACTTGAACATGAAAACAATCTATAACAATTTGAGACTTCATTCTTGACTTATTCAATCTTTGAAACAACTTGTAGCTTTATTCTTGACTCGTTTAAACTTGGAAAAACTGGTAAAAATCTTGTAGGATCATTCTTGGCTCATTTGACCATGCAAATAATTCATACTACGTAAGACTTTATCCTTGACTCGTTCGAACTTGGAACCAACTTTTAACTTCATTCTTAACTCATTTGAACATGGAAACAACTTGGAAAGTCTTGTAGAATCATTCTTGGCTCATTTGATCAAGAAAACAATCTATAACAATTTGAGACTTCATTCTTGACTCGTTTGAACATGGAAACAAATTGAAAAGTCTTGTAGGATCATTCTTGGCTCCTTTGAAAATGAAAACAATCTATAACAATTTGAGACTTCATTCCTCGCTCGTTCAAATTTGGAAACTACTTGTAGCTTCATTCTTGACTCGTTTGAACAAGGAAACAACTGGGAAAGTCTTGTAGGATCATTCTTGGCTCATTTGAACATGAAAACAATCTATAACAATTTCAGACTTCATTCTTGACTTATTCGAATTTTGAAACAACTTGTAGCTTCATTCTTGCCTCGTTTAAACTTGGAAAAACTTGTAAAGTCTTGTAGGATCATTCTTGGCTCATTTGCATATGCAAATAATTCATACAACTTAAGACTTTATTCTTGACTCATTCGAACTTGGAAACAACTTTTAGCTTTATTCTTGACTCATTTGAACATGCAAACAATTCATACAACTTAAGACTTTATTCTTGACACGTTCGAACTTATAAACAACTTGTAGCTTCATTCTTGACTCATTTGAATATGGAAACAACATGCAAAGTCTTGTAGGATCGTTCTTGGTTCATTTGAAAATAAAAACAATCTATAACAATTTGAGACTTCATTCTTGACTCGTTTGAACAAGGAAACAACTTGAAAAGATCATTCTTAGCTCATTTGAACATGAAAACAATCTATAGCAATTTGAGACTTCATTCTTGACTTATTCGAATTTGGAAACAACTGTAGCTTCATTCTTGACTAGTTTGAACTTCGTAACAACTTGTAAATACTTGTAGGATCGTTCTTGGCTCATTTGAACATGCAAACAATTCATACAACTTAAGACTTTATTCTTGACACGTTCGAACTTATAAACAACTTGTACCTTCATTCTTGACTCATTTGAATATGGAAACAAGATGGAAAGTCTTATAGGATCATTCTTGGCTCATTTGAAAATGAAAACAATCTATAACAATTTGAGACTTCATTCTTCGCTCGTTCGAACTTGGAAACTACTTGTAGCTTCATTCTTGACTCGTTTGAACAAGGAAACAACTTGAAAAGTCTTGTAGGATCATTCTTGGCTCATTTGAACATGAAAACAATCTATAACAATTTGAGACTTCATTCTTGACTTATTCGAACTTTGAAACAACTTGTAGCTTCATTCTTGACTCGTTTAAACTTGGAAAAACTTGTAAAGTGTTGTAGGATCATTCTTGGCTCATTTGCATATGCAAATAATTCATACAACTTAAGACTTTATTCTTGACTCATTCGAACTTGGAAACAACTTTTAGCTTTATTCTTGACTCATTTGAACATGCAAACAATTCATACTACTTAAGACTTTATTCTTGACTCGTTCGAACTTGGAACCAACTTTTAACTTCATTCTTAACTCATTTGAACATGGAAACAACATGGAAAGTCTTGTACGATCATTCTTGGCTCATTTGAAAATGAAAACAATCTATAACAATTTGAGACTTCATTCTTCGCTCGTTCGAACTTGGACACTACTTGTAGCTTCATTCTTGCCTCGTTTAAACTTGGAAAAACTTGTAAAGTCTTGTAGGATCATTCTTGGGTCATTTGAACATGCAAACAATTCTTACAACTTAAGACTTTATTCTTGACTCATTCGAACTCTGAAACAACTTTTAGCTTCATTCTTGACTCATTTGAATATGGAAACAACATGGAAAATCTTGTAGGATCGTTCTTGGCTCATTTGAAAATGAAAACAATCTATAACAATTTGAGACTTTATTCTTCGCTCGTTCGAACTTGGAAACTACTTGTCGCTTCATTCTTGACTTGTTTGAACAAGGAAACAACTTGGAAAGTCTTGTAGGATCATTCTTGGCTCATTTGAACATGAAAACAATCTATAACAATTTGAGACTTCATTATTGACTTATTCAAACTTTGAAACAACTTGTAGCTTCATTCTTGACTCGTTTAAACTTGGAAAAACTGGTAAAAAGTCTTGTAGGATCATTCTTGGCTCATTTGAACATGCAAATAATTCATACAACTTAAGACTTTATCCTTGACTCGTTCGAACTTGGAACCAACTTTTAACTTCATTCTTAACTCATTTGAACATGGAAACAACTTGGAAAGTCTTGTAGGATCATTCTTGGCTCATTTGAACATGAAAACAATCTATAACAATTTGAGACTTCATTCTTGACTTATTCAAACTTTGAAACAACTTGTAGCTTCATTCTTGCCTCGTTTAAACTTGGAAAAACTTGTAAAGTCTTGTAGGATCATTCTTGGCTCATTTGCATATGCTATTCATACAACTTAAGACTTTATTCTTGACTGATTCGAACTTGAAAACAACTTTTAGCTTTATTCTTGACTCATTTGAACATGCAAACAATTCATACAACTTAAGACTTTATTCTTGACTCGTTCGAACTCTGAAACAACTTTTAGCTTCATTCTTGACTCATTTGAATATGGAAACAACATGGAAAGTCTTGTAGGATCGTTCTTGGCTCATTTGAAAATGAAAACAATCTAAAACAATTTGAGACTTTATTCTTCGCTCGTTCGAAGTTGGAAACTACTTGTAGCTTCATTCTTGACTCGTTTGAACAAGGAAACAACTTGGAAAGTCTTGTAGGATCATTCTTGGCTCATTTGAACATGAAAACAATCTATAACAATTTCAGACTTCATTCTTGACTTATTCGAACTTTGAAACAACTTGTAGCTTCATTCTTGCCTCATTTAAACTTGGAAAAACTTGTAAAGTCTAGTAGGATCATTCTTGGCTCATTTGCATATGCAAATAATTCATACAACTTAAGACTTTATTCTTGACTCATTCGAACTTGGAAACAACTTTTAGCTTTATTCTTGACTCATTTGAACATGCAAACAATTCATACAACTTAAGACTTTATTCTTGACACGTTCGAACTTATAAACAACTTGTAGCTTCATTCTTGACTCATTTGAATATGGAAACAACATGGAAAGTCTTGTAGGATCGTTCTTGGCTCATTTGAAAATAAAAACAATCTATAACAATTTGAGACTTCATTCTTCGCTCGTTCGAACTTGGAAACTACTTGTAGCTTCATTCTTGACTCGTTTGAACAAGGAAACAACTTGAAAAGTCTTGTAGGATCATTCTTGGCTCATTTGAACATGAAAACAATCTATAACAATTTGAGACTTCATTCTTGACTTATTCGAACTTTGAAACAACTTGTAGCTTCATTCTTGACTCGTTTAAACTTGGAAAAACTGGTAAAGTCTTGTAGGATCATTCTTGGCTTATTTGAACATGCAAATAATTCATACAACTTAAGACTTTATCCTTGACTCGTTCGAACTTGGAACCAACTTTTAACTTCATTCTTAACTCATTTGAACATGGAAACAACTTGGAAAGTCTTGTAGGATCATTCTTGGCTCATTTGAACATGAAAACAATCTATAACAATTTGAGACTTCATTCTTGACTCATTTGAACATGGAAACAAATTGAAAAGTCTTGTAGGATCATTCTTGGCTCGTTTGAAAATGAAAACAATCTATAACAATTCGAGACTTCATTCTTCGCTCGTTCAAACTTGGAAACTGCTTGTAGCTTCATTCTTGACTCATTTGAACAAGGAAACAACTTGGAAAGTCTTGTAGGATCATTCTTGGCTCATTTGAACATGAAAACAATCTATAACAATTTGAGACTTCATTCTTGACTTATTCGAACTTTGAAACAACTTGTAGCTTTATTCTTGCCTCGTTTAAACTTGGAAAAACTTGTAAAGTCTTGTAGGATCATTCTTGGCTCATTTGCATATGCTATTCATACAACTTAAGACTTTATTCTTGACTCATTCGAACTTGGAACCAACTTTTAGCTTTATTCTTGACTCATTTGAACATGCAAACAATTCATACAACTTTAAGACTTTATTCTTGACACGTTCGAACTTATAAACAACTTGTAGCTTCATTCTTCACTCATTTGAATATGGAAACAACATGGAAAGTCTTGTACGATCATTCTTGGCTTATTTGAAAATGAAAACAATCTATAACAATTTGAGACTTCATTCTTCGCTCGTTCGAACTTGAAAACTACTTGTAGCTTCATTCTTGACTCGTTTGAACAAGGAAACAACTTGAAAAGTCTTGTAGGATCATTCTTGGCTCACTTGAACATGAAAACAATCTATAACAATTTGAGACTTCATTCTTGACTTATTCAAACTTTGAAACAACTTGTAGCTTCATTCTTGACTCGTTTAAACTTGGAAAAACTGGTAAAAATCTTGTAGGATCATTCTTGGCTCATTTGACCATGCAAATAATTCATACAACTTAAGACTTTATCCTTGACTCGTTCGAACTTGGAACCAACTTTTAACTTCATTCTTAACTCATTTGAACATGGAAACAACTTGGAAAGTCTTGTAGAATCATTCTTGGCTCATTTGATCAAGAAAACAATCTATAACAATTTGAGACTTCATTCTTGACTCGTTTGAACATGGAAACAAATTGAAAAGTCTTGTAGGATCATTCTTGGCTCCTTTGAAAATGAAAACAATCTATAACAATTTGAGACTTCATTCCTCGCTCGTTCAAATTTGGAAACTACTTGTAGCTTCATTCTTGACTCGTTTGAACAAGGAAACAACTGGGAAAGTCTTGTAGGATCATTCTTGGCTCATTTGAACATGAAAACAATCTATAACAATTTCAGACTTCATTCTTGACTTATTCGAACTTTGAAACAACTTGTAGCTTCATTCTTGCCTCGTTTAAACTTGGAAAAACTTGTAAAGTCTTGTAGGATCATTCTTGGCTCATTTGCATATGCAAATAATTCATACAACTTAAGACTTTATTCTTGACTCATTCGAACTTGGAAACAACTTTTAGCTTTATTCTTGACTCATTTGAACATGCAAACAATTCATACAACTTAAGACTTTATTCTTGACACGTTCGAACTTATAAACAACTTGTAGCTTCATTCTTGACTCATTTGAATATGGAAACAACATGGAAAGTCTTGTAGGATCGTTCTTGGTTCATTTGAAAATAAAAACAATCTATAACAATTTGAGACTTCATTCTTGACTCGTTTGAACAAGGAAACAACTTGAAAAGATCATTCTTAGCTCATTTGAACATGAAAACAATCTATAGCAATTTGAGACTTCATTCTTGACTTATTCGAATTTGGAAACAACTGTAGCTTCATTCTTGACTAGTTTGAACTTCGTAACAACTTGTAAATACTTGTAGGATCGTTCTTGGCTCATTTGAACATGCAAACAATTCATAAAACTTAAGACTTTATTCTTGACACGTTCGAACTTATAAACAACTTGTACCTTCATTCTTGACTCATTTGAATATGGAAACAAGATGGAAAGTCTTATAGGATCATTCTTGGCTCATTTGAAAATGAAAACAATCTATAACAATTTGAGACTTCATTCTTCGCTCGTTCGAACTTGGAAACTACTTGTAGCTTCATTCTTGACTCGTTTGAACAAGGAAACAACTTGAAAAGTCTTGTAGGATCATTCTTGGCTCATTTGAACATGAAAACAATCTATAACAATTTGAGACTTCATTCTTGACTTATTCGAACTTTGAAACAACTTGTAGCTTCATTCTTGACTCGTTTAAACTTGGAAAAACTGGTAAAGTCTTATAGGATCATTCTTGGCTCATTTGAACATGCAAATAATTCATACAGCTTAAGACTTTATCCTTGACTCGTTCGAACTTGGAACCAACTTTTAACTTCATTCTAAACTCATTTGAACATGGAAACAACTTGGAAAGTCTTGTAGGATCATTCTTGGCTCATTTGAACATGAAAACAATCTATAACAATTTGAGACTTCATTCTTGACTCGTTTGAATATGGAAACAAATTGAAAAGTCTTGTAGGATCATTCTTGGCTCATTTGAAAATGAAAACAATCTATAACAATTTGAGACTTCATTCTTCGCTCGTTCGAACTTGGAAACTACTTATAGCTTCATTCTTGACTCGTTTCAACAAGGAAACAACTTGAAAAGTCTTGTAGGATCATTCTTGGCTCATTTGAATATTAAAACAATCTATAACAATTTGAGACTTCATTCTTGACTCATTTGAACATGGAAACAAATTGGAAAGTCTTGTAGTATCATTCATGGCTCATTTGAAAATGAAAACAATCTATAACAATTTGAGACTTCATTCTTCGCTCGTTCGAACTTGGAAACTACTTGTAGCTTCATTCTTGACTCGTTTGAACAAGGAAACAACTTGGAAAGTCTTGTAGGATCATTCTTGGCTCATTTGAACATGAAAACAATCTATAACAATTTCAGACTTCATTCTTGACTTATTCGAACTTTGAAACAACTTGTAGCTTCATTCTTGCCTCGTTTAAACTTGGAAAAACTTGCGAAGTCTTGTAGGATCATTCTTGGCTCATTTGCATATGCAAATAATTCATAAAACTTAAGACTTTATTCTTGACTCATTCGAACTTGGAAACAACTTTTAGCTTCATTCTTGACTCATTTGAACATGGAAACAACTTGGAAAGTCTTGTAGGATCATTCTTGGCTCATTTGAACATGAAAACAATCTATAACAATTTGAGACTTCATTCTTCGCTCGTTCGAACTTGGAAACTACTTGTAGCTTCATTCTTGGCTCGTTTGAACAAGGAAACAACTTGAAAAGTCTTGTAGGATCATTCTTGGCTCATTTGAACATGAAAACAATCTATAACAATTTGAGACTTCATTCTTGACTTATTCGAACTTTGAAACAACTTGTAACTTCATTCTTGACTCGTTTAAACTTGGGAAAACTTGTAAAGTCTTGTAGGATCATTCTTGGCTCATTTGAACATGCAAATAATTCATACAACTTAAGACTTTATTCTTGACTCGTTCGAACTTGGAACCAACTTTTAACTTCATTCTTAACTCATTTGAACATGGAAACAACTTGGAAAGTCTTGTAGGATCATTCTTGGCTCATTTGAACATGAAAACAATCTATAACAATTTGAGACTTCATTCTTGACTCGTTTGAATATGGAAACAAATTGAAAAGTCTTGTAGGATCATTCTTGGCTCATTTGAAAATGAAAACAATCTATAACAATTTGAGACTTCATTCTTCGCTCGTTCGAACTTGGAAACTACTTATAGCTTCATTCTTGACTCGTTTCAACAAGGAAACAACTTGAAAAGTCTTGTAGGATCATTCTTGGCTCATTTGAATATTAAAACAATCTATAACAATTTGAGACTTCATTCTTGACTCATTTGAACATGGAAACAAATTGGAAAGTCTTGTAGTATCATTCATGGCTCATTTGAAAATGAAAACAATCTATAACAATTTGAGACTTCATTCTTCGCTCGTTCGAACTTGGAAACTACTTGTAGCTTCATTCTTGACTCGTTTGAACAAGGAAACAACTTGGAAAGTCTTGTAGGATCATTCTTGGCTCATTTGAACATGAAAACAATCTATAACAATTTCAGACTTCATTCTTGACTTATTCGAACTTTGAAACAACTTGTAGCTTCATTCTTGCCTCGTTTAAACTTGGAAAAACTTGCAAAGTCTTGTACGATCATTCTTGGCTCATTTGCATATGCAAATAATTCATAAAACTTAAGACTTTATTCTTGACTCATTCGAACTTGGAAACAACTTTTAGCTTCATTCTTGACTCATTTGAACATGGAAACAACTTGGAAAGTCTTGTAGGATCATTCTTGGCTCATTTGAACATGAAAACAATCTATAACAATTTGAGACTTCATTCTTCGCTCGTTCGAACTTGGAAACTACTTGTAGCTTCATTCTTGGCTCGTTTGAACAAGGAAACAACTTGAAAAGTCTTGTAGGATCATTCTTGGCTCATTTGAACATGAAAACAATCTATAACAATTTGAGACTTCATTCTTGACTTATTCGAACTTTGAAACAACTTGTAACTTCATTCTTGACTCGTTTAAACTTGGGAAAACTTGTAAAGTCTTGTAGGATCATTCTTGGCTCATTTGAACATGCAAATAATTCATACAACTTAAGACTTTATTCTTGACTCGTTCGAACTTGGAACCAACTTTTAACTTCATTCTTAACTCATTTGAACATGGAAACAACTTGGAAAGTCTTGTAGGATCATTCTTGGCTCATTTGAACATGAAAACAATCTATAACAATTTGAGACTTCATTCTTGACTCGTTTGAATATGGAAACAAATTGAAAAGTCTTGTAGGATCATTCTTGGCTCATTTGAAAATGAAAACAATCTATAACAATTTGAGACTTCATTCTTCGCTCGTTCAAACTTGGAAACTACTTGTAGCTTCATTTTTGACTCGTTTGAACAAGGAAACAACTTGGAGAGTCTTGTAGGATCATTCTTGGCTCATTTGAACATGGAAACAATCTATAACAATTTCAGACTTCATTCTTGACTTATTCGAACTTTGAAACAACTTGTAGCTTCATTCTTGCCTCGTTTAAACTTGGAAAAACTTGTAAAGTCTTGTAGGATCATTCTTGGCTCATTTGCATATGCAAATAATTCATAAAACTTAAGACTTTATTCTTGACTCATTCGAACTTGGAAACAACTTTTAGCTTCAATCTTGACTCATTTGAACATGGAAACAACTTGGAAAGTCTTGTAGGATCATTCTTGGCTCATTTGAACATGAAAACAATCTATAACAATTTGAGACTTCATTCTTGACTCGTTTGAACATGGAAACAAATTGGAAAGTCTTGTAGGATCATTCTTGGCTCATTTGAAAATGAAAACAATCTATAACAATTTGAGACTTCATTCTTCGCTCGTTCAAACTTGGAAACTACTTGTAGCTTCATTCTTGACTCGTTTGAACAAGGAAAGAACTTGGAAAGTCTTGTAGGATCATTCTTGGTTCATTTGAACATGAAAACAATCTATAACAATTACAGACTTAATTCTTGACTTATTCGAACTTTGAAACAACTTGCAGTTTCATTCTTGCCTCGTTTAAACTTGGAAAAACTTGTAAAGTCTTGTAGGATCATTCTTGGCTCATTTGCATATGCAAATAATTCATACAACTTAAGACTTTATTCTTGACTCATTCGAACTAGGAAACAACTTTTAGCTTTATTCTTGACTCATTTGAACATGCAAACAATTCATACAACTTAAGTCTTTATTCTTGACACGTTCGAACTTATAAACAACTTGTAGCTTCATTCTTGACCCATTTGAATATGGAAACAACATGGAAAGTCTTGTAGGATCGTTCTTGGCTCATTTGAAAATGAAAACAATCTATAACAATTTGAGACTTCATTCTTCGCTCGTTCGAACTTGGAAACTACTTTTAGCTTCATTCTTGACTCGTTTGAACAAGGAAACAACTTGAAAAGTCTTGTAGGATCATTCTTAGCTCATTTGAACATGAAAACAATCTATAGCAATTTGAGACTTCATTCTTGACTTATTCGAATTTGGAAACAACTTGTAGCTTCATTATTGACTAGTTTGAACTTCGAAACAACTTGTAAATTCTTGTAGGATCGTTCTTGGCTCATTTGAACATGCAAACAATTCATACAACTTAAGACTTTATTCTTGACACGTTCGAACTTATAAACAACTTGTACCTTCATTCTTGACTCATTTGAATATGGAAACAACATGGAAAGCCTTGTAGGATCATTCTTGGCTCATTTGAAAATGAAAACAATCTATAACAATTTGAGACTTCATTCTTCGCTCGTTCGAACTTGGAAACTACTTGTAGCTTCATTCTTGACTCGTTTGAACAAGGAAACAACTTGAAAAGTCTTGTAGGATCATTCTTGGCTCATTTGAACATGAAAACAATCTATAACAATTTGAGACTTCATTCTTGACTTATTCGAAATTTGAAACAACTTGTAGCTTCATTCTTGACTCGTTTAAACTTGGAAAAACTGGTAAAGTCTTGTAGGATCATTCTTGGCTCATTTGAACATGCAAATAATTCATACAGCTTAAGACTTATCCTTGACTCGTTCAAACTTGGAACCAACTTTTAACTTCATTCTTAATTCATTTGAACATGGAAACATCTTGGAAAGTCTTGTAGGATCATTCTTGGCTCATTTGAACATGAAAACAATCTATAACAATTTGAGACTTCATTCTTGACTCGTTTGAACATGGAAACAAATTGGAAAGTCTTGTAGGATCATTCTTGGCTCATTTGAAAATGAAAACAATCTATAATAATTTGAGACTTCATTCTTCGCTCGTTCAAACTTGGAAACTACTTGTAGCTTCATTCTTGACTCGTTTGAACAAGGAAACAACTTGGAAAGTCTTGTAGGATCATTCTTGGCTCATTTGAACATGAAAACAATCTATAACAATTTCAGACTTCATTCTTGACTTATTCGAACTTTGAAACAACTTGTAGCTTCATTCTTGCCTCGTTTAAACTTGCAAAAACTTGTAAAGTCTTGTAGGATCATTCTTGGCTCATTTGCATATGCAAATAATTCATAAAACTTAAGACTTTATTCTTGACTCATTCGAACTTGGAAACAACTTTTAGCTTCATTCTTGACTCATTTGAACATGGAAACAACTTGGAAAGTCTTGTAGGATCATTCTTGGCTCATTTGAACATGAAAACAATCTATAACAATTTGAGACTTCATTCTTCGCTCGTTCGAACTTGGAAACTACTTGTAGCTTCATTCTTGGCTCGTTTGAACTTGGAAACAACTTGAAAAGTCTTGTAGGATCATTCTTGGCTCATTTGAACATGAAAACAATCTATAACAATTTGAGACTTCATTCTTGACTTATTCGAACTTTGAAACAACTTGTAACTTCATTCTTGACTCGTTTAAACTTGGGAAAACTTGTAAAGTCTTGTAGGATCATTCTTGGCTCATTTGAACATGCAAATAATTCATACAACTTAAGACTTTATTCTTGACTCGTTCGAACTTGGAACCAACTTTTAACTTCATTCTTAACTCATTTGAACATGGAAACAACTTGGAAAGTCTTGTAGGATCATTCTTGGCTCATTTGAACATGAAAACAATCTATAACAATTTGAGACTTCATTCTTGACTCGTTTGAATATGGAAACAAATTGAAAAGTCTTGTAGGATCATTCTTGGCTCATTTGAAAATGAAAACAATCTATAACAATTTGAGACTTCATTCTTCGCTCGTTCAAACTTGGAAACTACTTGTAGCTTCATTTTTGACTCGTTTGAACAAGGAAACAACTTGGAGAGTCTTGTAGGATCATTCTTGGCTCATTTGAACATGGAAACAATCTATAACAATTTCAGACTTCATTCTTGACTTATTCGAACTTTGAAACATGTAGCTTCATTCTTGCCTCGTTTAAACTTGGAAAAACTTGTAAAGTCTTGTAGGATCATTCTTGGCTCATTTGCATATGCAAATAATTCATAAAACTTAAGACTTTATTCTTGACTCATTCGAACTTGGAAACAACTTTTAGCTTCAATCTTGACTCATTTGAACATGGAAACAACTTGGAAAGTCTTGTAGGATCATTCTTGGATCATTTGAACATGAAAACAATCTATAACAATTTGAGACTTCATTCTTGACTCGTTTGAACATGGAAACAAATTGGAAAGTCTTGTAGGATCATTCTTGGCTCATTTGAAAATGAAAACAATCTATAACAATTTGAGACTTCATTCTTCGCTCGTTCAAACTTGGAAACTACTTGTAGCTTCATTCTTGACTCGTTTGAACAAGGAAAGAACTTGGAAAGTCTTGTAGGATCATTCTTGGTTCATTTGAACATGAAAACAATCTATAACAATTACAGACTTAATTCTTGACTTATTCGAACTTTGAAACAACTTGCAGTTTCATTCTTGCCTCGTTTAAACTTGGAAAAACTTGTAAAGTCTTGTAGGATCATTCTTGGCTCATTTGCATATGCAAATAATTCATACAACTTAAGACTTTATTCTTGACTCATTCGAACTAGGAAACAACTTTTAGCTTTATTCTTGACTCATTTGAACATGCAAACAATTCATACAACTTAAGTCTTTATTCTTGACACGTTCGAACTTATAAACAACTTGTAGCTTCATTCTTGACCCATTTGAATATGGAAACAACATGGAAAGTCTTGTAGGATCGTTCTTGGCTCATTTGAAAATGAAAACAATCTATAACAATTTGAGACTTCATTCTTCGCTCGTTCGAACTTGGAAACTACTTTTAGCTTCATTCTTGACTCGTTTGAACAAGGAAACAACTTGAAAAGTCTTGTAGGATCATTCTTAGCTCATTTGAACATGAAAACAATCTATAGCAATTTGAGACTTCATTCTTGACTTATTCGAATTTGGAAACAACTTGTAGCTTCATTATTGACTAGTTTGAACTTCGAAACAACTTGTAAATTCTTGTAGGATCGTTCTTGGCTCATTTGAACATGCAAACAATTCATACAACTTAAAACTTTATTCTTGACACGTTCGAACTTATAAACAACTTGTACCTTCATTCTTTACTCATTTGAATATGGAAACAACATGGAAAGCCTTGTAGGATCATTCTTGGCTCATTTGAAAATGAAAACAATCTATAACAATTTGAGACTTCATTCTTCGCTCGTTCGAACTTGGAAACTACTTGTAGCTTCATTCTTGACTCGTTTGAACAAGGAAACAACTTGAAAAGTCTTGTAGGATCATTCTTGGCTTATTTGAACCAGAAAACAATCTATAACAATTTGAGACTTCATTCTTGACTTATTCGAACTTTGAAACAACTTGTAACTTCATTCTTGACTCGTTTAAACTTGGGAAAACTTGTAAAGTCTTGTAGGATCATTCTTGGCTCATTTGAACATGAAAACAATCTATAACAATTTCAGACTTCATTCTTGACTTATTCGAACTTTGAAACAACTTGTAGCTTCATTCTTGCCTCGTTTAAACTTGGAAAAACTTGTAAAGTCTTGTAGGATCATTCTTGGCTCATTTGCATATGCAAATAATTCATACAACTTAAGACTTTATTCTTGACACATTCGAACTTGGAAACAACTTTTAGCTTCAATTTTAACTCATTTGAACATGGAAACAACTTGGAAAGTCTTGTAGGATCATTCTTGGCTCATTTGAACATGAAAACAATCTATAACAATTTGAGACTTCATTCTTGACTTATTCGAACTTTGAAACAACTTGTAGCTTCATTCTTGACTCGTTTAAACTTGGAAAAACTTGTATAGCCTTGTAGGATCATACTTGGCTCATTTGAACATGCAAATAATTCATACAACTTAAGACTTTATCCTTGACTCGTTCGAACTTGGAACCAACTTTTAACTTCATTCTTAACTCATTTGAACATGGAAACAACTTGGAAAGTCTTGTAGGATCATTCTTGGCTCATTTGAACATGAAAACAATCTATAACAATTTGAGACTTCATTCTTGACTCGTTTGAATACGGAAACAAATTGAAAAGTCTTGTAGGATCATTCTTGGCTCATTTGAAAATGAAAACAATCTATAACAATTTGAGACTTCATTCTTCGCTCGTTCAAACTTGGAAACTACTTGTAGCTTCATTTTTGACTCGTTTGAACAAGGAAACAACTTGGAGAGTCTTGTAGGATCATTCTTGGCTCATTTGAACATGGAAACAATCTATAACAATTTCAGACTTCATTCTTGACTTATTCGAACTTTGAAACAACTTGTAGCTTCATTCTTGCCTCGTTTAAACTTGGAAAAACTTGTAAAGTCTTGTAGGATCATTCTTGGCTCATTTGCATATGCAAATAATTCATAAAACTTAAGACTTTATTCTTGACTCATTCGAACTTGGAAACAACTTTTAGCTTCAATCTTGACTCATTTGAACATGGAAACAACTTGGAAAGTCTTGTAGGATCATTCTTGGCTCATTTGAACATGAAAACAATCTATAACAATTTGAGACTTCATTCTTGACTCGTTTGAACATGGAAACAAATTGGAAAGTCTTGTAGGATCATTCTTGGCTCATTTGAAAATGAAAACAATCTATAACAATTTGAGACTTCATTCTTCGCTCGTTCAAACTTGGAAACTACTTGTAGCTTCATTCTTGACTCGTTTGAACAAGGAAAGAACTTGGAAAGTCTTGTAGGATCATTCTTGGTTCATTTGAACATGAAAACAATCTATAACAATTACAGACTTAATTCTTGACTTATTCGAACTTTGAAACAACTTGCAGTTTCATTCTTGCCTCGTTTAAACTTGGAAAAACTTGTAAAGTCTTGTAGGATCATTCTTGGCTCATTTGCATATGCAAATAATTCATACAACTTAAGACTTTATTCTTGACTCATTCGAACTAGGAAACAACTTTTAGCTTTATTCTTGACTCATTTGAACATGCAAACAATTCATACAACTTAAGTCTTTATTCTTGACAGGTTCGAACTTATAAACAACTTGTAGCTTCATTCTTGACCCATTTGAATATGGAAACAACATGGAAAGTCTTGTAGGATCGTTCTTGGCTCATTTGAAAATGAAAACAATCTATAACAATTTGAGACTTCATTCTTCGCTCGTTCGAACTTGGAAACTACTTTTAGCTTCATTCTTGACTCGTTTGAACAAGGAAACAACTTGAAAAGTCTTGTAGGATCATTCTTAGCTCATTTGAACATGAAAACAATCTATAGCAATTTGAGACTTCATTCTTGACTTATTCGAATTTGGAAACAACTTGTAGCTTCATTATTGACTAGTTTGAACTTCGAAACAACTTGTAAATTCTTGTAGGATCGTTCTTGGCTCATTTGAACATGCAAACAATTCATACAACTTAAAACTTTATTCTTGACACGTTCGAACTTATAAACAACTTGTACCTTCATTCTTGACTCATTTGAATATGGAAACAACATGGAAAGCCTTGTAGGATCATTCTTGGCTCATTTGAAAATGAAAACAATCTATAACAATTTGAGACTTCATTCTTCGCTCGTTCGAACTTGGAAACTACTTGTAGCTTCATTCTTGACTCGTTTGAACAAGGAAACAACTTGAAAAGTCTTGTAGGATCATTCTTGGCTTATTTGAACAAGAAAACAATCTATAACAATTTGAGACTTCATTCTTGACTTATTCGAACTTTGAAACAACTTGTAACTTCATTTTTGACTCGTTTAAACTTGGAAAAACTTGTAAAGTCTTGTAGGATCATTCTTGGCTCATTTGCATATGCAAATAATTCATACAACTTAAGACTTTATTCTTGACACATTCGAACTTGGAAACAACTTTTAGCTTCAATTTTAACTCATTTGAACATGGAAACAACTTGGAAAGTCTTGTAGGATCATTCTTGGCTCATTTGAACATGAAAACAATCTATAACAATTTGAGACTTCATTCTTGACTTATTCGAACTTTGAAACAACTTGTAGCTTCATTCTTGACTCGTTTAAACTTGGAAAAACTTGTATAGCCTTGTAGGATCATACTTGGCTCATTTGAACATGCAAATAATTCATACAACTTAAGACTTTATCCTTGACTCGTTCGAACTTGGAACCAACTTTTAACTTCATTCTTAACTCATTTGAACATGGAAACAACTTGGAAAGTCTTGTAGGATCATTCTTGGCTCATTTGAACATGAAAACAATCTATAACAAATTGAGACTTCATTCTTGACTTGTTCGAACTTTGAAACAACTTGTAACTTCATTTTTGACTCGTTTAAACTTGGGAAAACTTGTAAAGTCTTGTAGGATCATACTTGGCTCATTTGAACATGCAAATAATTCATACAACTTAAGACTTTATCCTTGACTCGTTCGAACTTGGAACCAACTTTTAACTTCATTCTTAACTCATTTGAACATGGAAACAACTTGGAAAGTCTTGTAGGATCATTCTTGGCTCATTTGAACATGAAAACAATCTATAACAATTTGAGACTTCATTCTTGACTCGTTTGAACATGGAAACAAATTGGAAAGTCTTGTAGGATCATTCTTGGCTCATTTGAAAATGAAAACAATCTATAACCATTTGAGACTTCATTCTTCGCTCGTTCAAACTTGGAAACTACTTGTAGCTTCATTCTTGACTCGTTTGAACAAGGAAACAACTTGGAAAGTCTTGTAGGATCATTCTTGGCTCATTTGAACATGAAAACAATCTATAACAATTTGAGACTTCATTCTTGACTTATTCAAACTTTGAAACAACTTGTAGCTTCATTCTTGACTCGTTTAAACTTGGAAAAACTTGTATAGCCTTGTAGGATCATACTTGGCTCATTTGAACATGCAAATAATTCATACAACTTAAGACTTTATCCTTGACTCGTTCGAACTTGGAACCAACTTTTAACTTCATTTTTAACTCATTTGAACATGGAAACAACATGGAAAGTCTTGTAGGATCATTCTTGGCTCATTTGAACATGAAAACAATCTATAACAATTTGAGACTTCATTCTTGACTCGTTTGAACATGGAAACAAATTGGAAAGTCTTGTAGGATCATTCTTGGCTCATTTGAAAATGAAAACAATCTATAACCATTTGAGACTTCATTCTTCGCTCGTTCAAACTTGGAAACTACTTGTAGCTTCATTTTTGACTCGTTTGAACAAGGAAACAACTTGGAGAGTCTTGTAGGATCATTCTTGGCTCATTTGAACATGGAAACAATCTATAACAATTTGAGACTTCATTCTTCGCTCGTTCAAACTTGGAAACTACTTGTAGCTTCATTCTTGACTCGTTTGAACAAGGAAAGAACTTGGAAAGTCTTGTAGGATCATTCTTGGTTCATTTGAACATGAAAACAATCTATAACAATTACAGACTTAATTCTTGACTTATTCGAACTTTGAAACAACTTGCAGTTTCATTCTTGCCTCGTTTAAACTTGGAAAAACTTGTAAAGTCTTGTAGGATCATTCTTGGCTCATTTGCATATGCAAATAATTCATACAACTTAAGACTTTATTCTTGACTCATTCGAACTAGGAAACAACTTTTAGCTTTATTCTTGACTCATTTGAACATGCAAACAATTCATACAACTTAAGTCTTTATTCTTGACACGTTCGAACTTATAAACAACTTGTAGCTTCATTCTTGACCCATTTGAATATGGAAACAACATGGAAAGTCTTGTAGGATCGTTCTTGGCTCATTTGAAAATGAAAACAATCTATAACAATTTGAGACTTCATTCTTCGCTCGTTCGAACTTGGAAACTACTTTTAGCTTCATTCTTGACTCGTTTGAACAAGGAAACAACTTGAAAAGTCTTGTAGGATCATTCTTAGCTCATTTGAACATGAAAACAATCTATAGCAATTTGAGACTTCATTCTTGACTTATTCGAATTTGGAAACAACTTGTAGCTTCATTATTGACTAGTTTGAACTTCGAAACAACTTGTAAATTCTTGTAGGATCGTTCTTGGCTCATTTGAACATGCAAACAATTCATACAACTTAAAACTTTATTCTTGACACGTTCGAACTTATAAACAACTTGTACCTTCATTCTTTACTCATTTGAATATGGAAACAACATGGAAAGCCTTGTAGGATCATTCTTGGCTCATTTGAAAATGAAAACAATCTATAACAATTTGAGACTTCATTCTTCGCTCGTTCGAACTTGGAAACTACTTGTAGCTTCATTCTTGACTCGTTTGAACAAGGAAACAACTTGAAAAGTCTTGTAGGATCATTCTTGGCTTATTTGAACCAGAAAACAATCTATAACAATTTGAGACTTCATTCTTGACTTATTCGAACTTTGAAACAACTTGTAACTTCATTCTTGACTCGTTTAAACTTGGGAAAACTTGTAAAGTCTTGTAGGATCATTCTTGGCTCATTTGAACATGAAAACAATCTATAACAATTTCAGACTTCATTCTTGACTTATTCGAACTTTGAAACAACTTGTAGCTTCATTCTTGCCTCGTTTAAACTTGGAAAAACTTGTAAAGTCTTGTAGGATCATTCTTGGCTCATTTGCATATGCAAATAATTCATACAACTTAAGACTTTATTCTTGACACATTCGAACTTGGAAACAACTTTTAGCTTCAATTTTAACTCATTTGAACATGGAAACAACTTGGAAAGTCTTGTAGGATCATTCTTGGCTCATTTGAACATGAAAACAATCTATAACAATTTGAGACTTCATTCTTGACTTATTCGAACTTTGAAACAACTTGTAGCTTCATTCTTGACTCGTTTAAACTTGGAAAAACTTGTATAGCCTTGTAGGATCATACTTGGCTCATTTGAACATGCAAATAATTCATACAACTTAAGACTTTATCCTTGACTCGTTCGAACTTGGAACCAACTTTTAACTTCATTCTTAACTCATTTGAACATGGAAACAACTTGGAAAGTCTTGTAGGATCATTCTTGGCTCATTTGAACATGAAAACAATCTATAACAATTTGAGACTTCATTCTTGACTCGTTTGAATACGGAAACAAATTGAAAAGTCTTGTAGGATCATTCTTGGCTCATTTGAAAATGAAAACAATCTATAACAATTTGAGACATCATTCTTCGCTCGTTCAAACTTGGAAACTACTTGTAGCTTCATTTTTGACTCGTTTGAACAAGGAAACAACTTGGAGAGTCTTGTAGGATCATTCTTGGCTCATTTGAACATGGAAACAATCTATAACAATTTCAGACTTCATTCTTGACTTATTCGAACTTTGAAACAACTTGTAGCTTCATTCTTGCCTCGTTTAAACTTGGAAAAACTTGTAAAGTCTTGTAGGATCATTCTTGGCTCATTTGCATATGCAAATAATTCATAAAACTTAAGACTTTATTCTTGACTCATTCGAACTTGGAAACAACTTTTAGCTTCAATCTTGACTCATTTGAACATGGAAACAACTTGGAAAGTCTTGTAGGATCATTCTTGGCTCATTTGAACATGAAAACAATCTATAACAATTTGAGACTTCATTCTTGACTCGTTTGAACATGGAAACAAATTGGAAAGTCTTGTAGGATCATTCTTGGCTCATTTGAAAATGAAAACAATCTATAACAATTTGAGACTTCATTCTTCGCTCGTTCAAACTTGGAAACTACTTGTAGCTTCATTCTTGACTCGTTTGAACAAGGAAAGAACTTGGAAAGTCTTGTAGGATCATTCTTGGTTCATTTGAACATGAAAACAATCTATAACAATTACAGACTTAATTCTTGACTTATTCGAACTTTGAAACAACTTGCAGTTTCATTCTTGCCTCGTTTAAACTTGGAAAAACTTGTAAAGTCTTGTAGGATCATTCTTGGCTCATTTGCATATGCAAATAATTCATACAACTTAAGACTTTATTCTTGACTCATTCGAACTAGGAAACAACTTTTAGCTTTATTCTTGACTCATTTGAACATGCAAACAATTCATACAACTTAAGTCTTTATTCTTGACAGGTTCGAACTTATAAACAACTTGTAGCTTCATTCTTGACCCATTTGAATATGGAAACAACATGGAAAGTCTTGTAGGATCGTTCTTGGCTCATTTGAAAATGAAAACAATCTATAACAATTTGAGACTTCATTCTTCGCTCGTTCGAACTTGGAAACTACTTTTAGCTTCATTCTTGACTCGTTTGAACAAGGAAACAACTTGAAAAGTCTTGTAGGATCATTCTTAGCTCATTTGAACATGAAAACAATCTATAGCAATTTGAGACTTCATTCTTGACTTATTCGAATTTGGAAACAACTTGTAGCTTCATTATTGACTAGTTTGAACTTCGAAACAACTTGTAAATTCTTGTAGGATCGTTCTTGGCTCATTTGAACATGCAAACAATTCATACAACTTAAAACTTTATTCTTGACACGTTCGAACTTATAAACAACTTGTACCTTCATTCTTGACTCATTTGAATATGGAAACAACATGGAAAGCCTTGTAGGATCATTCTTGGCTCATTTGAAAATGAAAACAATCTATAACAATTTGAGACTTCATTCTTCGCTCGTTCGAACTTGGAAACTACTTGTAGCTTCATTCTTGACTCGTTTGAACAAGGAAACAACTTGAAAAGTCTTGTAGGATCATTCTTGGCTTATTTGAACAAGAAAACAATCTATAACAATTTGAGACTTCATTCTTGACTTATTCGAACTTTGAAACAACTTGTAACTTCATTTTTGACTCGTTTAAACTTGGAAAAACTTGTAAAGTCTTGTAGGATCATTCTTGGCTCATTTGCATATGCAAATAATTCATACAACTTAAGACTTTATTCTTGACACATTCGAACTTGGAAACAACTTTTAGCTTCAATTTTAACTCATTTGAACATGGAAACAACTTGGAAAGTCTTGTAGGATCATTCTTGGCTCATTTGAACATGAAAACAATCTATAACAATTTGAGACTTCATTCTTGACTTATTCGAACTTTGAAACAACTTGTAGCTTCATTCTTGACTCGTTTAAACTTGGAAAAACTTGTATAGCCTTGTAGGATCATACTTGGCTCATTTGAACATGCAAATAATTCATACAACTTAAGACTTTATCCTTGACTCGTTCGAACTTGGAACCAACTTTTAACTTCATTCTTAACTCATTTGAACATGGAAACAACTTGGAAAGTCTTGTAGGATCATTCTTGGCTCATTTGAACATGAAAACAATCTATAACAAATTGAGACTTCATTCTTGACTTGTTCGAACTTTGAAACAACTTGTAACTTCATTTTTGACTCGTTTAAACTTGGGAAAACTTGTAAAGTCTTGTAGGATCATACTTGGCTCATTTGAACATGCAAATAATTCATACAACTTAAGACTTTATCCTTGACTCGTTCGAACTTGGAACCAACTTTTAACTTCATTCTTAACTCATTTGAACATGGAAACAACTTGGAAAGTCTTGTAGGATCATTCTTGGCTCATTTGAACATGAAAACAATCTATAACAATTTGAGACTTCATTCTTGACTCGTTTGAACATGGAAACAAATTGGAAAGTCTTGTAGGATCATTCTTGGCTCATTTGAAAATGAAAACAATCTATAACCATTTGAGACTTCATTCTTCGCTCGTTCAAACTTGGAAACTACTTGTAGCTTCATTCTTGACTCGTTTGAACAAGGAAACAACTTGGAAAGTCTTGTAGGATCATTCTTGGCTCATTTGAACATGAAAACAATCTATAACAATTTGAGACTTCATTCTTGACTTATTCAAACTTTGAAACAACTTGTAGCTTCATTCTTGACTCGTTTAAACTTGGAAAAACTTGTATAGCCTTGTAGGATCATACTTGGCTCATTTGAACATGCAAATAATTCATACAACTTAAGACTTTATCCTTGACTCGTTCGAACTTGGAACCAACTTTTAACTTCATTTTTAACTCATTTGAACATGGAAACAACATGGAAAGTCTTGTAGGATCATTCTTGGCTCATTTGAACATGAAAACAATCTATAACAATTTGAGACTTCATTCTTGACTCGTTTGAACATGGAAACAAATTGGAAAGTCTTGTAGGATCATTCTTGGCTCATTTGAAAATGAAAACAATCTATAACCATTTGAGACTTCATTCTTCGCTCGTTCAAACTTGGAAACTACTTGTAGCTTCATTCTTGACTCGTTTGAACAAGGAAACAACTTGGAAAGTCTTGTAGGATCATTCTTGGCTCATTTGAACATGAAAATAATCTATAACAATTTCAGACTTCATTCTTGACTTATTCGAACTTTGAAACAACTGTAGCTTCATTCTTGACTTATTCGAACTTCGAAACAACTTGTAAATACTTGTAGGATCATTCTTGGCTCATTTGAACATGCAAACAATTCATACAACTTAAGACTTTATTCTTGACACGTTCGAACTTATAAACAACTTGTACCTTAATTCTTGACTCATTTGAATATGGAAACAACATGGAAAGCCTTGTAGGATCATTCTTGGCTCATTTGAAAATGAAAACAATCTATTACAAATTTGAGACTTCATTCTTCGCTCGTTCAAACTTGGAAATTACTTGTAGCTTCATTCTTGACTCGTTTGAACAAGGAAACAACTTGAAAAGTCTTGTAGGATCATTCTTGGCTCATTTGAACATGAAAACAATCTATAACAATTTGAGACTTCATTCTTGACTTATTCGAACTTTGAAACAACTTGCATTCTTGACTCGTTTGAACAAGGAAACAACTTGGAAAGTCTTGTAGGATCATTCTTGGCTCATTTGAACATGAAAACAATCTATAACAATTTCAGACTTCATTCTTGACTTATTCGAACTTTGAAACAACTTGTAGCTTCATTCTCGCCTCGTTTAAACTTGGAAAAACTTGTAAAGTCTTGTAGGATCATTCTTGGCTCATTTGCATATGCAAATAATTCATAAAACTTAAGACTTTATTCTTGACTCATTCGAACTTGGAAACAACTTTTAGCTTCAATCTTGACTCATTTGAACATGGAAACAACTTGGAAAGTCTTGTAGGATCATTCTTGGCTCATTTGAACATGAAAACAATCTATAACAATTTGAGACTTCATTCTTGACTCGTTTGAACATGGAAACAAATTGGAAAGTCTTGTAGGATCATTTTTGGCTCATTTGAAAATGAAAACAATCTATAACAATTTGAGACTTCATTCTTCGCTCGTTCAAACTTGGAAACTACTTGTAGCTTTATTCTTGACTCGTTTGAACAAGGAAACAACTTGGAAAGTCTTGTAGGACCATTGTTGGCTCATTTGAACATGAAAATAATCTATAACAATTTCAGACTTCATTCTTGACTTATTCGAACTTTGAAACAACTTGTAGCTTCATTCTTGCCTCGTTTAAACTTGGAAAAACTTGTAAAGTCTTGTAGGTTCATTCTTGGCTCATTTGCATATGCAAATAATTCATACAACTTAAGACTTTATTCTTGACTCATTCGAACTAGGAAACAACTTTTAGCTTTATTCTTGACTCATTTGAACATGCAAACAATTCATACAACTTAAGTCATTATTCTTGACACGTTCGAACTTATAAACAACTTGCAGCTTCATTCTTGACCCATTTGAATATGGAAACAACATGGAAAGTCTTGTAGGATCGTTCTTGGCTCATTTGAAAATGAAAACAATCTATAACAATTTGAGACTTCATTCTTCGCTCGTTCGAACTTGAAAACTACTTGTAGCTTCATTCTTGACTCGTTTGAACAAGGAAACAACTTGAAAAGTCTTGTAGGATCATTCTTAGCTCATTTGAACATGAAAACAATCTATAGCAATTTGAGACTTCATTCTTGACCTATTCGAATTTGGAAACAACTTGTAGCTTCATTATTGACTAGTTTGAACTTTGAACCAACTTGTAAATTCTTGTAGAATCGTTCTTGGCTCATTTGAACATGCAAACAATTCATACAACTTAAGACTTTATTCTTGACACGTTCGAACTTATAAACAACTTGTACCTTCATTCTTGACTCATTTGAATATGGAAACAACATGGAAAGCCTTGTAGGATCATTCTTGGCTCATTTGAAAATGAAAACAATCTATAACAATTTGAGACTTCATTCTTCGCTCGTTCGAACTTGGAAACTACTTGTAGCTTCATTCTTGACTCGTTTGAACAAGGAAACAACTTGAAAAGTCTTGTAGGATCATTCTTGGCTTATTTGAACAAGAAAACAATCTATAACAATTTGAGACTTCATTCTTGACTTATTCGAACTTTGAAACAACTTGTAACTTCATTCTTGACTCGTTTAAACTTGGGAAAACTTGTAAAGTCTTGTAGGATCATTCTTGGCTCATTTGAACATGAAAACAATCTATAACAATTTCAGACTTCATTCTTGACTTATTCGAACTTTGAAACAACTTGTAGCTTCATTCTTGCCTCGTTTAAACTTGGAAAAACTTGTAAAGTCTTGTAGGATCATTCTTGGCTCATTTGCATATGCAAATAATTCATACAACTTAAGACTTTATTCTTGACACATTCGAACTTGGAAACAACTTTTTGAACATGGAAACAACTTGGAAAGTCTTGTAGGATCATTCTTGGCTCATTTGAACATGAAAACAATCTATAACAATTTGAGACTTCATTCTTGACTCGTTTGAACATGGAAACAAATTGGAAAGTCTTGTAGGATCATTTTTGGCTCATTTGAAAATGAAAACAATCTATAACAATTTGAGACTTCATTCTTCGCTCGTTCAAACTTGAAAACTACTTGTAGCTTTATTCTTGACTCGTTTGAACAAGGAAACAACTTGGAAAGTCTTGTAGGACCATTCTTGGCTCATTTGAACATGAAAATAATCTATAACAATTTCAGACTTCATTCTTGACTTATTAGAACTTTGAAACAACTTGTAGCTTCATTCTTGCCTCGTTTAAACTTG
The DNA here is from genome assembly GCA_028671895.1 of Oenanthe sinensis. NCBI lineage: Eukaryota > Viridiplantae > Streptophyta > Magnoliopsida > Apiales > Apiaceae > Oenanthe > Oenanthe sinensis. The sequence goes on from CM053806.1 coordinate 30,775,937, forward strand.
GAAAAACTTGTAAAGTCTTGTAGGATCATTCTTGGCTCATTTGCATATGCAAATAATTCATACAACTTAAGACTTTATTCTTGACTCATTCGAACTAGGAAACAACTTTTAGCTTTATTCTTGACTCATTTGAACATGCAAACAATTCATACAACTTAAGTCATTATTCTTGACACGTTCGAACTTATAAACAACTTGCAGCTTCATTCTTGACCCATTTGAATATGGAAACAACATGGAAAGTCTTGTAGGATCGTTCTTGGCTCATTTGAAAATGAAAACAATCTATAACAATTTGAGACTTCATTCTTCGCTCGTTCGAACTTGAAAACTACTTGTAGCTTCATTCTTGACTCGTTTGAACAAGGAAACAACTTGAAAAGTCTTGTAGGATCATTCTTAGCTCATTTGAACATGAAAACAATCTATAGCAATTTGAGACTTCATTCTTGACTTATTCGAATTTGGAAACAACTTGTAGCTTCATTATTGACTAGTTTGAACTTCGAACCAACTTGTAAATTCTTGTAGAATCGTTCTTGGCTCATTTGAACATGCAAACAATTCATACAACTTAAGACTTTATTCTTGACACGTTCGAACTTATAAACAACTTGTACCTTCATTCTTGACTCATTTGAATATGGAAACAACATGGAAAGCCTTGTAGGATCATTCTTGGCTCATTTGAAAATGAAAACAATCTATAACAATTTGAGACTTCATTCTTCGCTCGTTCGAACTTGGAAACTACTTGTAGCTTCATTCTTGACTCGTTTGAACAAGGAAACAACTTGAAAAGTCTTGTAGGATCATTCTTGGCTTATTTGAACAAGAAAACAATCTATAACAATTTGAGACTTCATTCTTGACTTATTCGAACTTTGAAACAACTTGTAACTTCATTCTTGACTCGTTTAAACTTGGGAAAACTTGTAAAGTCTTGTAGGATCATTCTTGGCTCATTTGAACATGAAAACAATCGATAACAATTTCAGACTTCATTCTTGACTTATTCGAACTTTGAAACTGTAACGATCGAGGTAATTTAATCTATTTGAATAATATGGAGTATATGATTTATGTGTTTTAATGTGTTAAGATATGATATGTGGTCATTTGTTATGTCCAGTTGACTGCCCGTTTGACTGTATTATGCTTAAGTGTTTTAATCAAGTGATTAATTGATTTTTCATGCTTAATTGAGTAACTGTTTGATTTTTATAAAATTATTGGTGTGTCCAATAATTAAGAAATTTTATATGTAGTTCCTATGTGATTTTAGAGACTTTCTAAAAATGGTGATGTATTTAATTCTAGTCTCAGTGATTTTATATAAATCTTTCATTCCTGTTTTATTCTAGAGATATTACTCTTCTAAATTCCATATTTAATTATTGGAATGTCCAAAAATCATGAAACCTGTTCCAAAATGTTTCGTAAATATTTTGAGACTTGTGAAAAATAAAAGTTTATTTTATTCGAGCCCAAATGTATTTTTATGATTTTTCTCCTCTTATTTCCTATTTATGCACTAAAACTTCAAAGATTTTTAATTAATTCTTTACTCACCAGAAAAATATTTCAAAAATATGGGGAAGCTTCTAAATTCATGATCTTTATTTTAAAAATATAAAATTTATTTTTGTACTCTGTTTCTACCAAAATTCGATTTTAAATTTATTTTAATTAGAAAAGCAGCATATGTGAAATGACTTCCTTGCCCCTAGCTTTTATATATCAGCCACCGCCCACCTTCTTCATTTTTACTCTGCATCTTTTAAGTTCAGGTTCCGTAGCTTTCTCTCATGCGATTTTCCTCTGTTCCATTGTTTTGCTAAGAGACTTGCTACTAATTGCTTTGATTTCTTCTAGTAATCGAGTTGTAAGGGTTATGCAATTCATTTTCTTGCTTGCATGTGAATAGATATGTATGCCGTGTGGGTGTGTGTGTATAATAATGGCATGCAATGAACCTAGAGGCTCAATCTTGGCCTAGGGTGAGCTGGGCTAGTCGGAGAAGAAGCAATAAAGCAATTCCGGTGAGAAAGGACCATGAACGGCCTCCACCGGAGTTGCCACCGTCGGCAGTGACCTCCGGGGAGCCGACGGAGTAAGGACAAGTTAAATTGATGTGTGGGCAGTTAATTATGATACTAGTAACTTGAGTACATGGTTGAGTAGCTTTGCATGTTAAAGTTTTAAGTTTTCCGGTCATGGCTAATATTTTCCGATTTGTTTGCCGATTGGTATAGTCCCCTTTAGCTCCATTTTGTTGGTTAACAATGCTAGCAACTACTATGCTTATGATTTATAGTAAATCGTGAATTGCATGTTGATTTTATTGTTTGGTTTGGTTCCAATTCTCGAGTTCTTGCTATAAGTGTTGTTCGAAAATTGTTAGGAACAAAATATTAGATACTAGCTTGAATTGAGGTTAACTAATATGTTAATTCTAGTGGTCGATAGTTATATGCAAGGATTTTGTGCTATGATGAATTGTTCGAACTATACATGCGTAATTATGGTTGGAAATGAGTTAATACATGATTAGTTCGAATTCTATATGTTTATAATTAATTCGTTCGGCCAAGTTGCTAATTGTCATGCTTAGTTAGTAAACAAATTATTTGTGTAGTTTGTATGTGATAATTCGAATGAGCTATGAGGAATTGTAAATATATTGCTTGGAGTAATAACTATGCCGTTAGTTAATTGAGTTATGTTATGAGCTAGGATTAATGGTATAGAGCCTCAATGTGGCATGTGGGTCTTGAGTTCTTAATTGATTAATTTCGAATATTGTGATGTTGTTTAGTTGAAATTAACTATATATTTATAAGCTAGTACAAGGATTGCAAGTTAGTCTGGAAAATTGATAGTTGTCCTGATTTATTCGAATACTATTTGTGCACATTTACTTGTCTAGTTAAAGTGGTTTGGGATTGATTATGTATGATTGAATGATTGTTTGGGTCGGTTGTATTCCGACGGATAGCTCCAATTACAGAGGAAGTGCTGCCAAATTTTCTAAAAACTAAAATGATTTTGTAAAACATTATTGGCACACCACTTCTGTATAGGAATGACTATCAGTCAGGAATATTGTAGATGATCTAATTGTCTATGTGATACTCGTTTGCCAGTGTAGAAGTGATTTTAGTAGAATATGTCTATAGTGGATGATATATGTGTTTAAGGGTTGCATTATCGAAAGGGTAGAATAGTTAGACGTTAAAGAGAACGTCGAGAGTTTATAAGATTCTGAAAATAGTATTATTTTTGTGTAGCTACGAAGGATATTGAGGTGAAGGACAAAGGAAAGGCTAAAGTAGAGAGTTAGTGTCTGGTGTAGGCGATCTACCTGTTCCACAGCTGTAGCATTCCTTGTTTGAGGCAAGTAACTACTGCCTAATCTCTTTCAACTTAAACACTGTTTTATGAACTGCATAGTGAACTGTTTTATAAACTACTTTATGACCCTGCAACTATAATACCTTGTTTCAACTGTTTTAAACTATATCATGTCCTACTTTAATTGCTTTATTTAAACTGCAACCTTATGTCAGATTCAATTTCACTTTAAACTTTTCAATCCCTGAACTGTTATCTACAACTTATAAACTAGTCTTAAAAATCTTAAACCAGTGACATTGAACTGTGACTTAAGCTGTTACCATTTTCCTTAACTACGTTTCCTTAAACTTTAATTCTGAACTTACCATTTTACTATTGCCTAACTACTGTCATGAATAAATGCCTTGCAACTGTTTTCAAAACACTTTACTATCCTGTGAATTGACCTTGCAACCTAACTTTACAACTTAGCTTGGTTTTGAATTCCCAATTCATGATTCCAGCTTACCTTACTATAACAGAAACTTGTTTTGAGAATTATCCTGGAATAAATTTTACCTCTGTTCAATGATATTAAAAATGGATTTAAATATGGAATCCGACTTTCAAGAAGTCTTTTTCATCAAATGATTTGGTAACTTTAAAAAGAAAGGTTTTGGTTATTATAGGAATTCCGATCAAAATGGTTTCTGCGGATTCCTATAGGTTGGAGGCGTAAGAGGCCGAGTGACGCCGGTCCAGCACTTTTTATGTGTAGACTATAATGAGATAGTCAATGGCTATAATGAGATAGCCCAAGGCCAATGGCAATAAGTGCCTTTATGAGTACTCCTTATGTCCAGAGGGACTTTAGTCCGTTATGGGGACTTTACGTGGCTGATCACCCGTATTGTCTGGCGTTGTGAGAAAACTTCAACCAAAATGATTGTTTTAAACAGAAAAGGTCCTAATGAGAGGACAGTTTTATAAATGATTTGAAAAGTAAAGGTCCTAATGAAAGGACAATTTTATAAATGATTTTAAAAGCAAGGTCCTAATGAGAGGACAGTTTTAAAAATGGTTTGAAAGAATCAGTCCTAATGAAAGGACAGTTTTATACAAATGGACTTTGAAATGATTAGTAATGAATAATGAAATGCCTTGTTATAACCTGTCATACAGCTTCAATTATCAGACATATCTTGGGTTGACCTTGTTTCAATTGTTATACATTATTTCCTGTTATCCAGCTAACCCTGCAGATTACTTTTATACTTACACCTGGTTATTACTTTCCAGCTTCTTGTTTATTTTGTACCAGCTATTGAAATTGTTTAACCCTGTAAGCAGTTTTATAAAAGAAAGTTTTGCGAGTAATGATTACCCTGACTAGTATGTTAATTACAATTTTGGGACAATGAGGTCCAGTAATGATTTAAAGCATGGTTTTGAGCAAAAGATTTTGTTTAAATTATATATAAGCCTGTAGAACTGTTTTTAACCAGTATGGTTACTTGCTGAGCTTTTGTAGCTCATTCTTTTATTTTCTAACATCTACAGCTTTTGAGAATCATGGTCCGTATTAAGCAGACTGCTCGGAAGAACATGTCTTACATGAACTTTGCTAGGCTGGCTGAGAGGGAACAGGTAGGATCGAGGCAGAGTTGGAAGGAAAAGACTTTGTTTAGTCTTGTACTTTTATTAGTAGATCTTGAGATGATTCAGGAGTTGTAATATTATTTTCGTTGATGTAAATTTAAATATAAATGAATGTAGTAGTGTGCTTGTTTCATACCATTACCTTGAAAGGTCCAGGCGAGTAGTCGGGGTCATATTTATGCGTATTTTCTATTACTGTTATTTAGGGTGCATGCATATAGAGTGTCAGTGACGCCCCGATCTAGACCCCGGGTCGGGAGGGCGCCACAGGTTGGTATCAGAGCTAAGGTTTTGGTCACTGAAACAAGCCAGGACTAAGTTAAACAAGTAGATCATTTAATAAAAGGAGAGAGAGTAATGGTAAGATAGGATTAGATAACGAAGAGTGATATAGACGTTAGGATTTTAACTGTAGATTTAAGGTGATCTTATCCCTTTTGCTTTACATATTATATTATTGCAGGCTCGTGGTATTGTTTCACAACCACCACCCTCTCCTAGTTCCTCTGATTCTTCTTCTTCGGATTCTGACGATGATGTTATAGTCATATCCAGTTCTGAGAGCGAGGAGGAGTTGATTCCTGAGCCCGTTGCTCAGCCTGACCTACCCTCAGGGAGTGCTTGTGCCCCTATTCGCCGTAGAGTTTATAGGCCAGCTATTACCCGAGGCCAGCTGAGAGTTCCCGAGCATCCTGTCGAGTGGTGGGAGGATCGCATTAGAGCTGTTGAGGAGGAGGGACGTAGGCAGATTGCGGCTAGGGCATTTCCAGACGATGTGGCGGAGCGGGCAGGAGAGTTAACCCGTGTGCTTAGTAGACTGCTGATTGGACTCAGGGCAGCCAGAGACAGGGATCACAGGGGTGATTAGATGTCAGGATGTTTGAGTGTTAGAAGGGACATTTGTTAGAGCCCTCTAGCACCCTTGCCAGATGTTATTTCTATTTTCTTCCCAGTATTTTTATTCGTGTTTGTACTTTAACTATCTTGCACTTTGGTACCTTTCGTATCTATGTATGTTTGCTTTTCAGTTCCAGTATTTTCCGATATATCTGTCATTTACTTTTTCGCACATTTGACCATAAACTGTTTCTTACCTTTACCAGTACCTTATTTACACCTGTTGTGCTAACCTGTTTTCGATAGAACCTTTATTTATCCTTGTTGTACAGGCAACTTATGTAGTAATGATGCTACAAGATTGATTTCTAAAGTAGAGTTTTAATGCTCAAATGGTTTTAAAAGTATTTGAACTGTTTACAATATGGTGTAGTGTATTGCTTAATAAGTTGCTTGTTTCCCTATAGTAAATGCCGCCAAGAAAAAGAAACACCTCAAATTCGTCTCAGAACCAAAATACTCAAGATCAAAATCCCATGGACCCTACAGTTGCCCAACTCATTCAGCTGCTACAACAGCAGACAGCTCTTTTAACTCAGCAACAGCAAAGACCTTCTGCACCCCCAGCAGTTACTTTTAAATCTTTTCAAGCCGTGAAACCACCTGAATTTAAAGGATCCACAAACCCAGTAGAAGCCCAGACTTGGCTTAAGGAAATGGAAAAAGCTTTTCAGTTAGTAGACGTAGATGAAGATAAGAAGACTGAGTATGCTAGTTACTTTCTTAAAGCTGAAGCCGGTTACTGGTGGGAGTCTACGAAGATGCTTCAGGGTGAAGGTGTAATTTCTTGGGATCAGTTTACAGAATTGTTTTTGGAAAAGTACTTTCCTAGTTTCATGAAGGACCAGATGGAAATTAAATTTCTAGAATTGAAGCAAGGAGGTATGAGTGTAGCAGAGTACGAGGCCAAGTTTTCTGAGATGGCCAGATTTGTGCCAGAATTTGTCAACACTGACGTCAAAAAGGCCAAGAGGTTTCAGCAAGGCCTAAGGCCATGGATTAGAAGTAGGGTAGCAGTTTTTGAGCTGCAAAGCTTTACTGCAATAGTTCAAAAAGCAATGATCGTGGAAGGAGAAAGTGACATGTCCCAGAAAGAGAAGGATAACAGAAAGAGAAAGTTTGGTGCTAGGGAAGACAGTCAGGGACATGGTAATTTTAGAAACAAGTTTCATAGAAGGCCAGAAGGTCAGAGAAGTGATTCCCAGCAGATCAAGAATGATAATGATGGAAGAGGAAGACAAAACAATAAAGCTCAAGGTTTCAACCAGCCGAAGGCCATCAGACAGTTTGTTCCTGAGTGCAAAATTTGTGGAAGGAAGCACTCTGGAGTTTGTAATAAGCCCAATATCACCTGCTTCAAATGCAACAGGAAAGGACATTATGCAGCAGAATGCAACAGCCAGAGTCAGAATCAAAATCAAAAGTCAGGGATCAAATGCTATAAGTGTGGCAAGCTAGGTCACATGGCAAGGGAATGCAAGGAACCTACACAGCCCACCAATGTTCTCCGAATAGCTGGAACTCCGTCTCAATCTTCAGCACATCAATCTAGAGCAAGAACATTCAACATGACTCAGAAAGAAGCTATTCAGGACGTGGATGTGATATCAGGTACACTTCCTGTTAACTCAGTGCAAGCTAGTGTATTGATTGATTCAGGAGCTACTAAATCTTTTGTATCTCAAGATTTTCTTGGTAAATTGCAATGTGAAGTCCGACCTTTGGATCAAGCCTTAGTTATAGAAGTAGCTAACCAGGCAACGATTCCAGTAAGCCAAGTTTGTCCTAGTTGTGACATTGAAATAGGCAGTTGTCATTTTCTTGCTAACTTAATACCTTTTAAGTTAGGTGAATTTGATGTAATTCTAGGGATGGATTGGTTGTCAGAATACAAGGCTCAAATAGATTGTAGGAATAAGAGGTTAAAGTTGAAAACCCTAAAAGGAGAAGAAGTTGAATTTCGAGGTACCCGACAAGTCAAGAAGTTTTTGAATATTGCTCAGGCAAAGAGATTTCTGCGTCAAGGATGTGAGGCTTACCTAGCCTATGTTGTAGACACTGAGAAGAAGTCAGTTCAGTTAGAAGATGTTCCTATCGTCAACGAATTTCCCGATGTGTTTCCAGATGAATTGCCAGGCTTACCTTCCGATAGGGAAATAGAATTCTCCATTGATTTAGCTCCAGGCACTGAGCCAGTTTCCAAAGCTCCGTATAGAATGGCGCCAGTTGAGATGAAAGAATTGGCGAGTCAAATACAAGATCTCTTGGATAAAGGAATTATAAGGCCTAGTGTGTCCCCCTGGGGAGCACCAGTTTTATTTGTTAAGAAGAAAGATGGAAGCATGAGGTTGTGCATAGATTACCGAGAATTAAATAAGCTAACCATCAAGAATAAGTACCCGTTGCCGAGGATCGATGATCTTTTCGACCAGCTGAAAGGAGCCGAATGGTTCTCAAAAATTGATTTAAGGTCCGGATACCATCAACTCAAGATCAAACCTGAAGATGTATCTAAAACAGCATTCAGAACAAGGTACGGACACTATGAATTTTTAGTTATGGCTTTTGGATTGACAAATGCCCCAGCAGCGTTTATGGATCTAATGAACAGAGTCTTTAAGAAATATTTAGACAAGTTTGTGATTGTTTTCATCGACGATATCCTGATATTTTCCAAGTCAGAAGAAGAGCATGCAGATCATTTGAGAATTGCTTTAGAAACTTTACGAAAGGAAAAACTGTATGCGAAGTTTTCAAAATGTGAATTTTGGTTGAAGGAAGTACAATTTTTAGGTCATGTTGTTAGCAGAGAAGGCATCAAAGTTGATCCGGCGAAGATAGAAGCAGTGATGAAATGGGAAAGGCCACAGACTCCAACAGAAGTCAGAAGTTTTCTGGGTTTAGCAGGGTACTATCGAAGATTTGTTCAAGATTTCTCTAAGATAGCTACCCCTATGACCAAATTGACAAGGAAGAACGAAAAGTTTGTATGGAATGAGAAATGTGAAGAAAGTTTTGAAGAGTTAAAGCGAAGACTAGTGTCTGCCCCAGTTTTGGTGTTACCAGACGATCAAGGAAATTTTGTCATCTACAGTGACGCTTCACTCAAAGGTTTGGGATGTGTTCTAATGCAACATGGGAAAGTTATTGCATATGCTTCCAGGCAGTTAAGACCTCATGAATTGAAGTATCCTACACATGATCTGGAATTAGCTGCCATCGTATTTGCATTGAAGATTTGGAGGCACTATTTGTACGGAGAAAAGTGTGAGATTTTTACTGACCATAAGAGTTTGAAGTATATCTTTACTCAGAAAGAGTTGAATATGAGACAGAGAAGATGGTTAGAGTTGATCAAGGACTATGACTGCACAATCAACTATCATCCAGGCAAGGCGAATGTTGTAGCAGATGCTTTAAGTAGAAAAGAAAGATTGAATATAATGGTTTCGTCTGAAGAATTGATCAAAGAGTTTGAGAAATTGGAAATAGAGGTATGTGATTCGGATTCAGTGGAAGAAATGGTGTATACAATGACTTTTCAGCCAGAATTGTTAGAAAAGATCAAGAGATGTCAAGAACAGATGATGAGTCAAGACAGAACCAAGTTGACTGGAGAAGAGTTAAAAAGTCAGAAGGACGATAAAGGAATCTTTAGGTTTTCCTCACGAATTTGGATTCCCAATGTTCAAGAGCTCAAGAATGAAATTTTGCATGATGCACATAGTTCAAGATACTCTATTCATCCAGGAAGCACAAAGATGTATAAAGACTTGAAGGAAAATTTTTGGTGGCCCAACATGAAAAGAAATGTAGCAGAGTGGATCAGTAAATGTTATACATGCCAGAGAGTCAAAGCTGAACACCAGAGGCCCAGCGGATTGTTGCAACCACTAGAGATTCCAGAATGGAAATGGGAGAATCTTGCTATGGATTTTGTAGTAGGTCTGCCAAGGACTAAAGCTAATCATGATGCTATCTGGGTAATAATAGACAGATTGACCAAGTCAGCGCACTTTCTACCTATCAACGAAAGATTTTCACTGGACAAGTTGGTTCATTTGTATCTGAAAGAGATTGTGATGCGACATGGTGTTCCTGTATCAATAGTGTCTGACAGAGACCCGAGATTCAATTCAAGATTTTGGAAGAAATTTCAAGAATGTTTGGGAACAAAGCTGAATATGAGTACTGCGTATCATCCTCAGACAGATGGCCAGAGTGAAAGGACAATCCAAACCATTGAAGATATGTTAAGAGTTTGTGCCTTAGATTTTGAAGGAAGTTGGGACGAGCATCTACCGTTGGTGGAGTTTTCATATAATAACAGTTATCATGCTAGTATTGGGATGCCCCCGTATGAAGCTTTATATGGAAGAAAATGCAGATCACCAGTGTGTTGGAATGAAGTTGGTGAGCGTAAGATTTTGGGTCCAGAGTTGGTTCAGCAAACTAAAGAAAAGATTGAGTTGATTCAGAAGAGATTGTTAGCTGCTCAAGATAGACAAAAGAAGTATGCTGACCAGTCAAGGAAAGATATGAATTTTGAAGAAGGTGACCAAGTGTTGTTAAAGATTTCTCCGTGGAAAGGTGTTAGTAGATTTGGCAAGAGAGGAAAGCTTAATCCACGATATATAGGACCTTTTGAAGTTTTGAAGCAAGTTGGGAAAGTTGCATAGGAATTGGCTCTACCACCTCAAATGCAGCACATTCACAATGTTTTTCACGTGTCTATGCTTCGAAAGTATAATCCTGATATGAGCCATGTGATAGAATATGAACCCTTGGAGATTCAACCTGACTTGTCCTATGTAGAACAGCCTGTAGAGATTCAGGATCGTAAGGATAAAGTTTTGAGGAATAAGTCTGTTAAGCTTGTAAAGGTTTTGTGGAGAAATCCTCGAGTTGAGGAATCCACCTGGGAACTTGAGAGTGAAATGCTCGAGAAGTATCCCTATTTGTTTACTTAGGCTGATTCTGGGGACAGAATCTTTTTAAGGGGGGGAGAATGTAACGATCGAGGTAATTTAATCTATTTGAATAATATGGAGTATATGATTTATGTGTTTTAATGTGTTAAGATATGATATGTGGTCATTTGTTATGTCCAGTTGACTGCCCGTTTGACTGTATTATGCTTAAGTGTTTTAATCAAGTGATTAATTGATTTTTCATGCTTAATTGAGTAACTGTTTGATTTTTATAAAATTATTGGTGTGTCCAATAATTAAGAAATTTTATATGTAGTTCCTATGTGATTTTAGAGACTTTCTAAAAATGGTGATGTATTTAATTCTAGTCTCAGTGATTTTATATAAATCTTTCATTCCTGTTTTATTCTAGAGATATTACTCTTCTAAATTCCATATTTAATTATTGGAATGTCCAAAAATCATGAAACCTGTTCCAAAATGTTTCTTAAATATTTTGAGACTTGTGAAAAATAAAAGTTTATTTTATTCGAGCCCAAATGTATTTTTATGATTTTTCTCCTCTTATTTCCTATTTATGCACTAAAACTTCAAAGATTTTTAATTAATTCTTTACTCACCAGAAAAATATTTCAAAAATATGGGGAAGCTTCTAAATTCATGATCTTTATTTTAAAAATATAAAATTTATTTTTGTACTCTGTTTCTACCAAAATTCGATTTTAAATTTATTTTAATTAGAAAAGCAGCATATGTGAAATGACTTCCTTGCCCCTAGCTTTTATATATCAGCCACCGCCCACCTTCTTCATTTTTACTCTGCATCTTTTAAGTTCAGGTTCCGTAGCTTTCTCTCATGCGATTTTCCTCTGTTCCATTGTTTTGCTAAGAGACTTGCTACTAATTGCTTTGATTTCTTCTAGTAATCGAGTTGTAAGGGTTATGCAATTCATTTTCTTGCTTGCATGTGAATAGATATGTATGCTGTGTGGGTGTGTGTGTATAATAATGGCATGCAATGAACCTAGAGGCTCAATCTTGGCCTAGGGTGAGCTGGGCTAGTCGGAGAAGAAGCAATAAAGCAATTCCGGTGAGAAAGGACCATGAACGGCCTCCACCGGAGTTGCCACCGTCGGCAGTGACCTCCGGGGAGCCGACGGAGTAAGGACAAGTTAAATTGATGTGTGGGCAGTTAATTATGATACTAGTAACTTGAGTACATGGTTGAGTAGCTTTGCATGTTAAAGTTTTAAGTTTTCCGGTCATGGCTAATATTTTCCGATTTGTTTGCCGATTGGTATAGTCCCCTTTAGCTCCATTTTGTTGGTTAACAATGCTAGCAACTACTATGCTTATGATTTATAGTAAATCGTGAATTGCATGTTGATTTTATTGTTTGGTTTGGTTCCAATTCTCGAGTTCTTGCTATAAGTGTTGTTCGAAAATTGTTATGAACAAAATATTAGATACTAGCTTGAATTGAGGTTAACTAATATGTTAATTCTAGTGGTCGATAGTTATATGCAAGGATTTTGTGCTATGATGAATTGTTCGAACTATACATGCGTAATTATGGTTGGAAATGAGTTAATACATGATTAGTTCGAATTCTATATGTTTATAATTAATTCGTTCGGCCAAGTTGCTAATTGTCATGCTTAGTTAGTAAACAAATTATTTGTGTAGTTTGTATGTGATAATTCGAATGAGCTATGAGGAATTGTAAATATATTGCTTGGAGTAATAACTATGCCGTTAGTTAATTGAGTTATGTTATGAGCTAGGATTAATGGTATAGAGCCTCAATGTGGCATGTGGGTCTTGAGTTCTTAATTGATTAATTTCGAATATTGTGATGTTGTTTAGTTGAAATTAACTATATATTTATAAGCTAGTACAAGGATTGCAAGTTAGTCTGGAAAATTGATAGTTGTCATGATTTATTCGAATACTATTTGTGCACATTTACTTGTCTAGTTAAAGTGGTTTGGGATTGATTATGTATGATTGAATGATTGTTTGGGTCGGTTGTATTCCGACGGATAGCTCCAATTACAGAGGAAGTGCTGCCAAATTTTCTAAAAACTAAAATGATTTTGTAAAACATTATTGGCACACCACTTCTGTATAGGAATGACTATCAGTCAGGAATATTGTAGATGATCTAATTGTCTATGTGATACTCGTTTGCCAGTGTAGAAGTGATTTTAGTAGAATATGTCTATAGTGGATGATATATGTGTTTAAGGGTTGCATTATCGAAAGGGTAGAATAGTTAGACGTTAAAGAGAACGTCGAGAGTTTATAAGATTCTGAAAATAGTATTATTTTTGTGTAGCTACGAAGGATATTGAGGTGAAGGACAAAGGAAAGGCTAAAGTAGAGAGTTAGTGTCTGGTGTAGGCGATCTACCTGTTCCACAGCTGTAGCATTCCTTGTTTGAGGCAAGTAACTACTGCCTAATCTCTTTCAACTTAAACACTGTTTTATGAACTGCATAGTGAACTGTTTTATAAACTACTTTATGACCCTGCAACTATAATACCTTGTTTCAACTATTTTAAACTATATCATGTCCTACTTTAATTGCTTTATTTAAACTGCAACCTTATGTCAGATTCAATTTCACTTTAAACTTTTCAATCCCTGAACTGTTATCTACAACTTATAAACTAGTCTTAAAAATCTTAAACCAGTGACATTGAACTGTGACTTAAGCTGTTACCATTTTCCTTAACTACGTTTCCTTAAACTTTAATTCTGAACTTACCATTTTACTATTGCCTAACTACTGTCATGAATAAATGCCTTGCAACTGTTTTCAAAACACTTTACTATCCTGTGAATTGACCTTGCAACCTAACTTTACAACTTAGCTTGGTTTTGAATTCCCAATTCATGATTCCAGCTTACCTTACTATAACAGAAACTTGTTTTGAGAATTATCCTGGAATAAATTTTACCTCTGTTCAATGATATTAAAAATGGATTTAAATATGGAATCCGACTTTCAAGAAGTCTTTTTCATCAAATGATTTGGTAACTTTAAAAAGAAAGGTTTTGGTTATTATAGGAATTCCGATCAAAATGGTTTCTGCGGATTCCTATAGGTTGGAGGCGTAAGAGGCCGAGTGACGCCGGTCCAGCACTTTTTATGTGTAGACTATAATGAGATAGTCAATGGCTATAATGAGATAGCCCAAGGCCAATGGCAATAAGTGCCTTTATGAGTACTCCTTATGTCCAGAGGGACTTTAGTCCGTTATGGGGACTTTACGTGGCTGATCACCCGTATTGTCTGGCGTTGTGAGAAAACTTCAACCAAAATGATTGTTTTAAACAGAAAAGGTCCTAATGAGAGGACAGTTTTATAAATGATTTGAAAAGTAAAGGTCCTAATGAAAGGACAATTTTATAAATGATTTTAAAAGCAAGGTCCTAATGAGAGGACAGTTTTAAAAATGGTTTGAAAGAATCAGTCCTAATGAAAGGACAGTTTTATACAAATGGACTTTGAAATGATTAGTAATGAATAATGAAATGCCTTGTTATAACCTGTCATACAGCTTCAATTATCAGACATATCTTGGGTTGACCTTGTTTCAATTGTTATACATTATTTCCTGTTATCCAGCTAACCCTGCAGATTACTTTTATACTTACACCTGGTTATTACTTTCCAGCTTCTTGTTTATTTTGTACCAGCTATTGAAATTGTTTAACCCTGTAAGCAGTTTTATAAAAGAAAGTTTTGCGAGTAATGATTACCCTGACTAGTATGTTAATTACAATTTTGGGACAATGAGGTCCAGTAATGATTTAAAGCATGGTTTTGAGCAAAAGATTTTGTTTAAATTATATATAAGCCTGTAGAACTGTTTTTAACCAGTATGGTTACTTGCTGAGCTTTTGTAGCTCATTCTTTTATTTTCTAACATCTACAGCTTTTGAGAATCATGGTCCGTATTAAGCAGACTGCTCGGAAGAACATGTCTTACATGAACTTTGCTAGGCTGGCTGAGAGGGAACAGGTAGGATCGAGGCAGAGTTGGAAGGAAAAGACTTTGTTTAGTCTTGTACTTTTATTAGTAGATCTTGAGATGATTCAGGAGTTGTAATATTATTTTCGTTGATGTAAATTTAAATATAAATGAATGTAGTAGTGTGCTTGTTTCATACCATTACCTTGAAAGGTCCAGGCGAGTAGTCGGGGTCATATTTATGCGTATTTTCTATTACTGTTATTTAGGGTGCATGCATATAGAGTGTCAGTGACGCCCCGATCTAGACCCCGGGTCGGGAGGGCGCCACAGGTTGGTATCAGAGCTAAGGTTTTGGTCACTGAAACAAGCCAGGACTAAGTTAAACAAGTAGATCATTTAATAAAAGGAGAGAGAGTAATGGTAAGATAGGATTAGATAACGAAGAGTGATATAGACGTTAGGATTTTAACTGTAGATTTAAGGTGATCTTATCCCTTTTGCTTTACATATTATATTATTGCAGGCTCGTGGTATTGTTTCACAACCACCACCCTCTCCTAGTTCCTCTGATTCTTCTTCTTCGGATTCTGACGATGATGTTATAGTCATATCCAGTTCTGAGAGCGAGGAGGAGTTGATTCCTGAGCCCGTTGCTCAGCCTGACCTACCCTCAGGGAGTGCTTGTGCCCCTATTCGCCGTAGAGTTTATAGGCCAGCTATTACCCGAGGCCAGCTGAGAGTTCCCGAGCATCCTGTCGAGTGGTGGGAGGATCGCATTAGAGCTGTTGAGGAGGAGGGACGTAGGCAGATTGCGGCTAGGGCATTTCCAGACGATGTGGCGGAGCGGGCAGGAGAGTTAACCCGTGTGCTTAGTAGACTGCTGATTGGACTCAGGGCAGCCAGAGACAGGGATCACAGGGGTGATTAGATGTCAGGATGTTTGAGTGTTAGAAGGGACATTTGTTAGAGCCCTCTAGCACCCTTGCCAGATGTTATTTCTATTTTCTTCCCAGTATTTTTATTCGTGTTTGTACTTTAACTATCTTGCACTTTGGTACCTTTCGTATCTATGTATGTTTGCTTTTCAGTTCCAGTATTTTCCGATATATCTGTCATTTACTTTTTCGCACATTTGACCATAAACTGTTTCTTACCTTTACCAGTACCTTATTTACACCTGTTGTGCTAACCTGTTTTCGATAGAACCTTTATTTATCCTTGTTGTACAGGCAACTTATGTAGTAATGATGCTACAAGATTGATTTCTAAAGTAGAGTTTTAATGCTCAAATGGTTTTAAAAGTATTTGAACTGTTTACAATATGGTGTAGTGTATTGCTTAATAAGTTGCTTGTTTCCCTATAGTAAATGCCGCCAAGAAAAAGAAACACCTCAAATTCGTCTCAGAACCAAAATACTCAAGATCAAAATCCCATGGACCCTACAGTTGCCCAACTCATTCAGCTGCTACAACAGCAGACAGCTCTTTTAACTCAGCAACAGCAAAGACCTTCTGCACCCCCAGCAGTTACTTTTAAATCTTTTCAAGCCGTGAAACCACCTGAATTTAAAGGATCCACAAACCCAGTAGAAGCCCAGACTTGGCTTAAGGAAATGGAAAAAGCTTTTCAGTTAGTAGACGTAGATGAAGATAAGAAGACTGAGTATGCTAGTTACTTTCTTAAAGCTGAAGCCGGTTACTGGTGGGAGTCTACGAAGATGCTTCAGGGTGAAGGTGTAATTTCTTGGGATCAGTTTACAGAATTGTTTTTGGAAAAGTACTTTCCTAGTTTCATGAAGGACCAGATGGAAATTAAATTTCTAGAATTGAAGCAAGGAGGTATGAGTGTAGCAGAGTACGAGGCCAAGTTTTCTGAGATGGCCAGATTTGTGCCAGAATTTGTCAACACTGACGTCAAAAAGGCCAAGAGGTTTCAGCAAGGCCTAAGGCCATGGATTAGAAGTAGGGTAGCAGTTTTTGAGCTGCAAAGCTTTACTGCAATAGTTCAAAAAGCAATGATCGTGGAAGGAGAAAGTGACATGTCCCAGAAAGAGAAGGATAACAGAAAGAGAAAGTTTGGTGCTAGGGAAGACAGTCAGGGACATGGTAATTTTAGAAACAAGTTTCATAGAAGGCCAGAAGGTCAGAGAAGTGATTCCCAGCAGATCAAGAATGATAATGATGGAAGAGGAAGACAAAACAATAAAGCTCAAGGTTTCAACCAGCCGAAGGCCATCAGACAGTTTGTTCCTGAGTGCAAAATTTGTGGAAGGAAGCACTCTGGAGTTTGGAATTTGATGGAAGGAAG
The DNA here is from genome assembly GCA_028671895.1 of Oenanthe sinensis. NCBI lineage: Eukaryota > Viridiplantae > Streptophyta > Magnoliopsida > Apiales > Apiaceae > Oenanthe > Oenanthe sinensis. The sequence continues at coordinate 30,793,051 of CM053806.1, forward strand.
GCCATCATTCTTGGCTCATTTGAACATGAAAACAATCTATAACAAATTGAGACTTCATTCTTGACTTATTCGAACTTTGAAACAACTTGTAACTTCATTCTTGACTCGTTTAAACTTGGGAAAACTTGTAAAGTCTTGTAGGATCATACTTGGCTCATTTGAACATGCAAATAATTCATACAACTTAAGACTTTATCCTTGACTCGTTCGAACTTGGAACCAACTTTTAACTTCATTCTTAACTCATTTGAACATGGAAACAACTTGGAAAGTCTTGAAGGATCATTCTTGGCTCATTTGAACATGAAAACAATCTATAACAATTTGAGACTTCATTCTTGACTCGTTTGAACATGGAAACAAATTGGAAAGTCTTGTAGGATCATTCTTGGCTCATTTGAAAATGAAAACAATCTATAACCATTTGAGACTTCATTCTTCACTCGTTCAAACTTGGAAACTACTTGTAGCTTCATTCTTGACTCGTTTGAACAAGGAAACAACTTGGAAAGTCTTGTAGGATCATTCTTGGCTCATTTGAACATGAAAACAATCTATAACAATTTGAGACTTCATTCTTGACTTATTCAAACTTTGAAACAACTTGTAGCTTCATTCTTGACTCGTTTAAACTTGGAAAAACTTGTATAGCCTTGTAGGATCATACTTGGCTCATTTGAACATGCAAATAATTCATACAACTTAAGACTTTATCCTTGACTCGTTCGAACTTGGAACCAACTTTTAACTTCATTTTTAACTCATTTGAACATGGAAACAACATGGAAAGTCTTGTAGGATCATTCTTGGCTCATTTGAACATGAAAACAATCTATAACAATTTGAGACTTCATTCTTGACTCGTTTGAACATGGAAACAAATTGGAAAGTCTTGTAGGATCATTCTTGGCTCATTTGAAAATGAAAACAATCTATAACCATTTGAGACTTCATTCTTCGCTCGTTCAAACTTGGAAACTACTTGTAGCTTCATTCTTGACTCGTTTGAACAAGGACACAACTTGGAAAGTCTTGTAGGATCATTCTTGGCTCATTTGAACATGAAAATAATCTATAACAATTTCAGACTTCATTCTTGACTTATTCGAACTTTGAAACAACTTGTAGCTTCATTCTTGCCTCGTTTAAACTTGGAAAAACTTGTAAAGTCTTGTAGGATCATTCTTGGCTCATTTGCATATGCAAATAATTCATACAACTTAAGACTTTATTCTTGACTCATTCGAACTTGGAAACAACTTTTAGCTTTATTCTTGACTCATTTGAACATGCAAACAATTCATACAACTTAAGACTTTATTCTTGACACGTTCGAACTTATAAACAACTTGTAACTTCATTCTTGACTCATTTGAATATGGAAACAACATGGAAAGTCTTGTAGCATCGTTCTTGGCTCATTTGAAAATAAAAACAATCTATAACAATTTGAGACTTCATTCATCGCTCGTTCGAACTTGGAAACTACTTGTAGCTTCATTCTTGACTCGTTTGAACAAGGAAACAACTTGAAAATATCATTCTTAGCTCATTTGAACATGAAAACAATCTATAGCAATTTGAGACTTCATTCTTGACTTATTCGAATTTGGAAACAATTGTAGCTTCATTCTTGACTAGTTTGAACTTCGAAACAACTTGTAAATACTTGTAGGATCATTCTTGGCTCATTTGAACATGCAAACAATTCATACAACGTAAGACTTTATTCTTGACACGTTCGAACTTATAAACAACTTGTACCTTCATTCTTGACTCATTTGAATATGGAAACAACATGGAAAGCCTTGTAGGATCATTCTTGGCTCATTTGAAAATGAAAACAATCTATTACAAATTTGAGACTTCATTCTTCGCTCGTTCAAACTTGGAAATTACTTGTAGCTTCATTCTTGGCTCGTTTGAACAAGGAAACAACTTGAAAAGTCTTGTAGGATCATTCTTGGCTCATTTGAACATGAAAACAATCTATAACAATTTGAGACTTCATTCTTGACTTATTCGAACTTTGAAACAACTTGTAACTTCATTCTTGACTCGTTTGAACAAGGAAACAACTTGGAAAGTCTTGTAGGATCATTCTTGGCTCATTTGAACATGAAAACAATCTATAACAATTTCAGACTTCATTCTTGACTTATTCGAACTTTGAAACAACTTGTAGCTTCATTCTCGCCTCGTTTAAACTTGGAAAAACTTGTAAAGTCTTGTAGGATCATTCTTGGCTCATTTGCATATGCAAATAATTCATAAAACTTAAGACTTTATTCTTGACTCATTCGAACTTGGAAACAACTTTTAGCTTCAATCTTGACTCATTTGAACATGGAAACAACTTGGAAAGTCTTGTAGGATCATTCTTGGCTCATTTGAACATGAAAACAATCTATAACAATTTGAGACTTCATTCTTGACTCGTTTGAACATGGAAACAAATTGGAAAGTCTTGTAGGATCATTCTTGGCTCATTTGAAATTGAAAACAATCTATAACAATTTGAGACTTCATTCTTCGCTCGTTCAAACTTGGAAAGTACTTGTAGCTTCATTCTTGACTCGTTTGAACAAGGAAACAACTTGGAAAGTCTTGTAGGACCATTCTTGGCTCATTTGAACATGAAAATAATCTATAACAATTTCAGACTTCATTCTTGACTTATTCGAACTTTGAAACAACTTGTAGCTTCATTCTTGCCTCGTTTAAACTTGGAAAAACTTGTAAAGTCTTGTAGGATCATTCTTGGCTCATTTGCATATGCAAATAATTCATACAACTTAAGACTTTATTCTTGACTCATTCGAACTAGGAAACAACTTTTAGCTTTATTCTTGACTCATTTGAACATGCAAACAATTCATACAACTTAAGTCATTATTCTTGACACGTTCGAACTTATAAACAACTTGCAGCTTCATTCTTGACCCATTTGAATATGGAAACAACGTGGAAAGTCTTGTAGGATCGTTCTTGGCTCATTTGAAAATGAAAACAATCTATAACAATTTGAGACTTCATTCTTCGCTCGTTCGAACTTGAAAACTACTTGTATCTTCATTCTTGACTCGTTTGAACAAGGAAACAACTTGAAAAGTCTTGTAGGATCATTCTTAGCTCATTTGACCATGAAAACAATCTATAGCAATTTGAGACTTCATTCTTGACTTATTCGAATTTGGAAACAACTTGTAGCTTCATTATTGACTAGTTTGAACTTCGAACCAACTTGTAAATTCTTGTAGAATCGTTCTTGGCTCATTTGAACATGCAAATAATTCATACAACTTAAGACTTTATTCTTGACACGTTCGAACTTATAAACAACTTATACCTTCATTCTTGACTCTTTTGAATATGGAAACAACATGGAAAGCCTTGTAGGATCATTCTTGGCTCATTTGAAAATGAAAACAATCTATTACAAATTTGAGACTTCAATCTTCGCTCGTTCAAACTTGGAAATTACTTGTAGCTTCATTCTTGACTCGTTTGAACAAGGAAACAACTTGAAAAGTCTTGTAGGATCATTCTTGGCTTATTTGAACAAGAAAACAATATATAACAATTTGAGACTTCATTCTTGACTTATTCGAACTTTGAAACAACTTGTAACTTCATTCTTGACTCGTTTAAACATGGGAAAACTTGTAAAGTCTTGTAGGATCATTCTTGGCTCATTTGAACATGAAAACAATCTATAACAATTTCAGACTTCATTCTTGACTTATTCGAACTTTGAAACAACTTGTAGCTTCATTCTTGCCTCGTTTAAACTTGGAAAAACTTGTAAAGTCTTGTAGGATCATTCTTGGCTCATTTGCATATGCAAATAATTCATAAAACTTAAGACTTTATTCTTGACTCATTCGAACTTGGAAACAACTTTTAGCTTCAATCTTAACTCATTTGAACATGAAAACAACTTGGAAAGTCTTGTAGGATCATTCTTGGCTCATTTGAACATGAAAACAATCTATAACAATTTGAGACTTCATTCTTGACTTATTCGAACTTTGAAACAACTTGTAGCTTCATTCTTGACTCGTTTAAACTTGGAAAAACTTGTATAGCCTTGTAGGATCATACTTGGCTCATTTGAACATGCAAATAATTCATACAACTTAAGACTTTATCCTTGACTCGTTCGAACTTGGAACCAACTTTTAACTTCATTCTTAACTCATTTGAACATGGAAACAACTTGGAAAGTCTTGTAGGATCATTCTTGGCTCATTTGAACATGAAAACAATCTATAACAAATTGAGACTTCATTCTTGACTTATTCGAACTTTGAAACAACTTGTAACTTCATTCTTGACTCGTTTAAACTTGGGAAAACTTGTAAAGTCTTGTAGGATCATTCTTGGCTCATTTGAACATGCAAATAATACATACAACTTAAGACTTTATTCTTGACTCGTTCGAACTTGGAACCAACTTTTAACTTCATTCTTAACTCATTTGAACATGGAAACAACTTGGAAAGTCTTGTAGGATCATTCTTGGCTCATTTGAACATGAAAACAATCTATAACAATTTGAGACTTCATTCTTGACTCGTTTGAACATGGAAACAAATTAGAAAGTCTTGTAGGATCATTCTTGGCTCATTTGAAAATGAAAACAATCTATAACCATTTGAGACTTCATTCTTCGCTCGTTCAAACTTGGAAACTACTTGTAGCTTCATTCTTGACTCGTTTGAACAAGGAAACAACTTGGAAAGTCTTGTAGGATCATTCTTGGCTCATTTGAACATGAAAACAATCTATAACAATTTGAGACTTCATTCTTGACTTATTCGAACTTTGAAACAACTTGTAGCTTCATTCTTGACTCGTTTAAACTTGGAAAAACTTGTATAGCCTTGTAGGATCATACTTGGCTCATTTGAACATGCAAATAATTCATACAACTTAAGCTTTATCCTTGACTCGTTCGAACTTGGAACCAACTTTTAACTTCATTCTTAACTCATTTGAACATGGAAACAACTTGGAAAGTCTTGTAGGATCATTCTTGGCTCATTTGGACATGAAAACAATCTATAACAATTTGAGACTTCATTCTTGACTCGTTTGAACATGGAAACAAATTGGAAAGTCTTGTAGGATCATTCTTGGCTCATTTGAAAATGAAAACAATCTATAACCATTTGAGACTTCATTCTTCGCTCGTTCAAACTTGGAAACTACTTGTAGCTTCATTCTTGACTCGTTTGAACAAGGAAACAACTTGGAAAGTCTTGTAGGATCATTCTTGGCTCATTTGAACATGAAAATAATCTATAACAATTTGAGACTTCATTCTTGACTTATTCGAACTTTGAAACAACTTGTAACTTCATTCTTGACTCGTTTAAACTTGGGAAAACTTGTAAAGTCTTGTAGGATCATTCTTGGCTCATTTGCATATGCAAATAATTCATACAACTTAAGACTTTATTCTTGACTCATTCGAACTTGGAAACAACTTTTAGCTTTATTCTTGACTCATTTGAACATGCAAACAATTCATACAACTTAAGACTTTATTCTTGACACGTTCGAACTTATAAACAACTTGTAGCTTCATTCTTGACTCATTTGAATATGGAAACAACATGGAAAGTCTTGTAGCATCGTTCTTGGCTCATTTGAAAATAAAAACAATCTATAACAATTTGAGACTTCATTCTTCGCTCGTTCAAACTTGGAAACTACTTGTAGCTTCATTCTTGACTCGTTTGAACAAGGAAACAACTTGGAAAGTCTTGTAGGATCATTCTTGGCTCATTTGAACATGAAAACAATCTATAACAATTTGAGACTTCATTCTTGACTTATTCGAACTTTGAAACAACTTGTAGCTTCATTCTTGACTCGTTTAAACTTGGAAAAACTTGTATAGCCTTGTAGGATCATACTTGGCTCATTTGAACATGCAAATAATTCATACAACTTAAGCTTTATCCTTGACTCGTTCGAACTTGGAACCAACTTTTAACTTCATTCTTAACTCATTTGAACATGGAAACAACTTGGAAAGTCTTGTAGGATCATTCTTGGCTCATTTGGACATGAAAACAATCTATAACAATTTGAGACTTCATTCTTGACTCGTTTGAACATGGAAACAAATTGGAAAGTCTTGTAGGATCATTCTTGGCTCATTTGAAAATGAAAACAATCTATAACCATTTGAGACTTCATTCTTCGCTCGTTCAAACTTGGAAACTACTTGTAGCTTCATTCTTGACTCGTTTGAACAAGGAAACAACTTGGAAAGTCTTGTAGGATCATTCTTGGCTCATTTGAACATGAAAATAATCTATAACAATTTGAGACTTCATTCTTGACTTATTCGAACTTTGAAACAACTTGTAACTTCATTCTTGACTCGTTTAAACTTGGGAAAACTTGTAAAGTCTTGTAGGATCATTCTTGGCTCATTTGCATATGCAAATAATTCATACAACTTAAGACTTTATTCTTGACTCATTCGAACTTGGAAACAACTTTTAGCTTTATTCTTGACTCATTTGAACATGCAAACAATTCATACAACTTAAGACTTTATTCTTGACACGTTCGAACTTATAAACAACTTGTAGCTTCATTCTTGACTCATTTGAATATGGAAACAACATGGAAAGTCTTGTAGCATCGTTCTTGGCTCATTTGAAAATAAAAACAATCTATAACAATTTGAGACTTCATTCTTCGCTCGTTCGAACTTGGAAACTACTTGTAGCTTCATTCTTGACTCGTTTGAACAAGGAAACAACTTGAAAAGATCATTCTTAGCTCATTTGAACATGAAAACAATCTATAGCAATTTGAGACTTCATTCTTGACTTATTCGAATTTGGAAACAACTGTAGCTTCATTCTTGACTAGTTTGAACTTCGAAACAACTTGTAAATACTTGTAGGATCGTTCTTGGCTCATTTGAACATGCAAACAATTCATACAACTTAAGACTTTATTCTTGACACGTTCGAACTTATAAACAACTTGTACCTTCATTCTTGGCTCATTTGAAAATGAAAACAATCTATTACAAATTTGAGACTTCATTCTTCGCTCGTTCAAACTTGGAAACTACTTGTAGCTTCATTCTTGACTCGTTTGAACAAGGAAACAACTTGGAAAGTCTTGTAGGATCATTCTTGGCTCATTTGAACATGAAAACAATCTATAACAATTTGAGACTTCATTCTTGACTTATTCGAACTTTGAAACAACTTGTAACTTCATTCTTGACTCGTTTAAACTTGGAAAAACTTGTATAGCCTTGTAGGATCATACTTGGCTCATTTGAACATGCAAATAATTCATACAACTTAACACTTTATCCTTGACTCGTTCGAACTTGGAACCAACTTTTAACTTCATTCTTAACTCATTTGAACATGGAAACAACTTGGAAAGTCTTGTAGGATCATTCTTGGCTCATTTGAACATGAAAACAATCTATAACAAATTGAGACTTCATTCTTGACTTATTCGAACTTTGAAACAACTTGTAACTTCATTCTTGACTCGTTTAAACTTGGGAAAACTTGTAAAGTCTTGTAGGATCATTCTTGGCTCATTTGAACATGCAAATAATACATACAACTTAAGACTTTATTCTTGACTCGTTCGAACTTGGAACCAACTTTTAACTTCATTCTAAACTCATTTGAACATGGAAACAACTTGGAAAGTCTTGTAGGATCATTCTTGGCTCATTTGAACATGAAAACAATCTATAACAATTTGAGACTTCATTCTTGACTCGTTTGAACATGGAAACAAATTGGAAAGTCTTGTAGGATCATTCTTGGCTCATTTGAAAATGAAAACAATCTATAACCATTTGAGACTTCATTCTTCGCTCGTTCAAACTTGGAAACTACTTGTAGCTTCATTCTTGACTCGTTTGAACAAGGAAACAACTTGGAAAGTCTTGTAGGATCATTCTTGGCTCATTTGAACATGAAAACAATCTATAACAATTTGAGACTTCATTCTTGACTTATTCGAACTTTGAAACAACTTGTAGCTTCATTCTTGACTCGTTTAAACTTGGAAAAACTTGTATAGCCTTGTAGGATCATACTTGGCTCATTTGAACATGCAAATAATTCATACAACTTAAGACTTTATCCTTGACACGTTCGAACTTGGAACCAACTTTTAACTTCATTCTTAACTCATTTGAACATGGAAACAACTTGGAAAGTCTTGTAGGATCATTCTTGGCTCATTTGAACATGAAAACAATCTATAACAATTTGAGACTTCATTCTTGACTTATTCGAACTTTGAAACAACTTGTAGCTTCATTCTTGACTCGTTTAAACTTGGAAAAACTTGTATAGCCTTGTAGGATCATACTTGGCTCATTTGAACATGCAAATAATTCATACAACTTAAGACTTTATCCTTGACTCGTTCGAACTTGGAACCAACTTTTAACTTCATTCTTAACTCATTTGAACATGGAAACAACTTGGAAAGTCTTGTAGGATCATTCTTGGCTCATTGGGACATGAAAACAATCTATAACAATTTGAGACTTCATTCTTGACTCGTTTGAACATGGAAACAAATTGGAAAGTCTTGTAGGATCATTCTTGGCTCATTTGAAAATGAAAACAATCTATAACCATTTGAGACTTCATTCTTCGCTCGTTCAAACTTGGAAACTACTTGTAGCTTCATTCTTGACTCGTTTGAACAAGGAAACAACTTGGAAAGTCTTGTAGGATCATTCTTGGCTCATTTGAACATGAAAATAATCTATAACAATTTCAGACTTCATTCTTGACTTATTCGAACTTTGAAACAACTTGTAGCTTCATTCTTGCCTCGTTTAAACTTGGAAAAACTTGTAAAGTCTTGTAGGATCATTCTTGGCTCATTTGCATATGCAAATAATTCATAAAACTTAAGACTTTATTCTTGACTCATTCGAACTTGGAAACAACTTTTAGCTTCAATCTTGACTCATTTGAACATGGAAACAACTTGGAAAGTCTTGTAGGATCATTCTTGGCTCATTTGAACATGAAAACAATCTATAACAATTTGAGACTTCATTCTTAACTCGTTTGAATATGGAAACAAATTGAAAAGTCTTGTAGGATCATTCTTGGCTCATTTGAAAATGAAAACAATCTATAACAATTTGAGACTTCATTCTTCGCTCGTTCAAACTTGGAAACTACTTGTAGCTTCATTCTTGACTCGTTTGAACAAGGAAACAACTTGGAAAGTCTTGTAGGATCATTCTTGGTTCATTTGAACATGAAAACAATCTATAACAATTACAGACTTAATTCTTGACTTATTCGAACTTTGAAACAACTTGTAGTTTCTTTCTTGCCTCGTTTATACTTGGAAAAACTTGTAAAGTCTTGTAGGATCATTCTTGGCTCATTTGCATATGCAAATAATTCATACAACTTAAGACTTTATTCTTGACTCATTCGAACTAGGAAACAACTTTTAGCTTTATTCTTGACTCATTTGAACATGCAAACAATTCATACAACTTAAGTCTTTATTCTTGACACGTTCGAACTTATAAACAACTTGTAGCTTCATTCTTGACCCATTTGAATATGGAAACAACTTTTAGCTTCAATCTTGACTCATTCGAACTTGGAAACAACTTTTAGCTTCAATCTTAACTCATTTGAACATGGAAACAACTTGGAAAGTCTTGTAGGATCATTCTTGGCTCATTTGAACATGAAAACAATCTATAACAATTTGAGACTTCATTCTTGACTTATTCGAACTTTGAAACAACTTGTAGCTTCATTCTTGACTCGTTTAAACTTGGAAAAACTTGTATAGCCTTGTAGGATCATACTTGGCTCATTTGAACATGCAAATAATTCAAACAACTTAAGACTTTATCCTTGACTCGTTCGAACTTGGAACCAACTTTTAACTTCATTCTTAACTCATTTGAACATGGAAACAACTTGGAAAGTCTTGTAGGATCATTCTTGGCTCATTTGAACATGAAAACAATCTATAACAAATTGAGACTTCATTCTTGACTTATTCGAACTTTGAAACAACTTGTAACTTCATTCTTGACTCGTTTAAACTTGGGAAAACTTGTAAAGTCTTGTAGGATCATTCTCGGCTCATTTGAACATGCAAATAATACATACAACTTAAGACTTTATTCTTGACTCGTTCGAACTTGGAACTAACTTTTAACTTCATTCTAAACTCATTTGAACATGGAAACAACTTGGAAAGTCTTGTAGGATCATTCTTGGCTCATTTGAACATGAAAACAATCTATAACAATTTGAGACTTCATTCTTGACTCGTTTGAACATGGAAACAAATTGGAAAGTCTTGTAGGATCATTCTTGGCTCATTTGAAAATGAAAACAATCTATAACCATTTGAGACTTCATTCTTCGCTCGTTCAAACTTGGAAACTACTTGTAGCTTCATTCTTGACTCGTTTGAACAAGGAAACAACTTGGAAAGTCTTGTAGGATCATTCTTGGCTCATTTGAACATGAAAACAATCTATAACAATTTGAGACTTCATTCTTGACTTATTCGAACTTTGAAACAACTTGTAGCTTCATTCTTGACTCGTTTAAACTTGGAAAAACTTGTATAGCCTTGTAGGATCATACTTGGCTCATTTGAACATGCAAATAATTCATACAACTTAAGACTTTATCCTTGACTCGTTCGAACTTGGAACCAACTTTTAACTTCATTCTTAACTCATTTGAACATGGAAACAACTTGGAAAGTCTTGTAGGATCATTCTTGGCTCATTTGAACATGAAAACAATCTATGACAATTTGAGACTTCATTCTTGACTCGTTTGAACATGGAAACAAATTGGAAAGTCTTGTAGGATCATTCTTGGCTCATTTGAAAATGAAAACAATCTATAACCATTTGAGACTTCATTCTTCGCTCGTTCAAACTTGGAAACTACTTGTAGCTTCATTCTTGACTCGTTTGAACAAGGAAACAACTTGGAAAGTCTTGTAGGATCATTCTTGGCTCATTTGAACATGAAAACAATCTATAACAATTTGAGACTTCATTCTTGACTTATTCGAACTTTGAAACAACTTGTAGCTTCATTCTTGACTCGTTTAAACTTGGAAAAACTTGTATAGCCTTGTAGGATCATACTTGGCTCATTTGAACATGCAAATAATTCATACAACTTAAGACTTTATCCTTGACTCGTTCGAACTTGGAACCAACTTTTAACTTCATTCTTAACTCATTTGAACATGGAAACAACTTGGAAAGTCTTGTAGGATCATTCTTGGCTCATTTGAACATGAAAACAATCTATAACAAATTGAGACTTCATTCTTGACTTATTCGAACTTTGAAACAACTTGTAACTTCATTCTTGACTCGTTTAAACTTGGGAAAACTTGTAAAGTCTTGTAGGATCATTCTCGGCTCATTTGAACATGCAAATAATACATACAACTTAAGACTTTATTCTTGACTCGTTCGAACTTGGAACTAACTTTTAACTTCATTCTAAACTCATTTGAACATGGAAACAACTTGGAAAGTCTTGTAGGATCATTCTTGGCTCATTTGAACATGAAAACAATCTATAACAATTTGAGACTTCATTCTTGACTCGTTTGAACATGGAAACAAATTGGAAGGTCTTGTAGGATCATTCTTGGCTCATTTGAAAATGAAAACAATCTATAACCATTTGAGACTTCATTCTTCGCTCGTTCAAACTTGGAAACTACTTGTAGCTTCATTCTTGACTCGTTTGAACAAGGAAACAACTTGGAAAGTCTTGTAGGATCATTCTTGGCTCATTTGAACATGAAAACAATCTATAACAATTTGAGACTTCATTCTTGACTTATTCGAACTTTGAAACAACTTGTAGCTTCATTCTTGACTCGTTTAAACTTGGAAAAACTTGTATAGCCTTGTAGGATCATACTTGGCTCATTTGAACATGCAAATAATTCATACAACTTAAGACTTTATCCTTGACTCGTTCGAACTTGGAACCAACTTTTAACTTCATTCTTAACTCATTTGAACATGGAAACAACTTGGAAAGTCTTGTAGGATCATTCTTGGCTCATTTGAACATGAAAACAATCTATGACAACTTGAGACTTCATTCTTGACTCGTTTGAACATGGAAACAAATTGGAAAGTCTTGTAGGATCATTCTTGGCTCATTTGAAAATGAAAACAATCTATAACCATTTGAGACTTCATTCTTCGCTCGTTCAAACTTGGAAACTACTTGTAGCTTCATTCTTGACTCGTTTGAACAAGGAAACAACTTGGAAAGTCTTGTAGGATCATTCTTGGCTCATTTGAACATGAAAATAATCTATAACAATTTGAGACTTCATTCTTGACTTATTCGAACTTTGAAACAACTTGTAGCTTCATTCTTGACTCGTTTAAACTTGGAAAAACTTGTATAGCCTTGTAGGATCATACTTGGCTCATTTGAACATGCAAATAATTCATACAACTTAAGACTTTATCCTTGACTCGTTCGAACTTGGAACCAACTTTTAACTTCATTCTTAACTCATTTGAACATGGAAACAACTTGGAAAGTCTTGTAGGATCATTCTTGGCTCATTTGAACATGAAAACAATCTATGACAAATTGAGACTTCATTCTTGACTTATTCGAACTTTGAAACAACTTGTAACTTCATTCTTGACTCGTTTAAACTTGGGAAAACTTGTAAAGTCTTGTAGGATCATTCTTGGCTCATTTGAACATGCAAATAATACATACAACTTAAGACTTTATTCTTGACTCGTTCGAACTTGGAACCAACTTTTAACTTCATTCTAAACTCATTTGAACATGGAAACAACTTGGAAAGTCTTGTAGGATCATTCTTGGCTCATTTGAACATGAAAACAATCTATAACAATTTGAGACTTCATTCTTGACTCGTTTGAACATGGAAACAAATTGGAAAGTCTTGTAGGATCATTCTTGGCTCATTTGAAAATGAAAACAATCTATAACCATTTGAGACTTCATTCTTCGCTCGTTCAAACTTGGAAACTACTTGTAGCTTCATTCTTGACTCGTTTGAACAAGGAAACAACTTGGAAAGTCTTGTAGGATCATTCTTGGCTCATTTGAACATGAAAACAATCTATAACAATTTGAGACTTCATTCTTGACTTATTCGAACTTTGAAACAACTTGTAGCTTCATTCTTGACTCGTTTAAACTTGGAAAAACTTGTATAGCCTTGTAGGATCATACTTGGCTCATTTGAACATGCAAATAATTCATACAACTTAAGACTTTATCCTTGACACGTTCGAACTTGGAACCAACTTTTAACTTCATTCTTAACTCATTTGAACATGGAAACAACTTGGAAAGTCTTGTAGGATCATTCTTGGCTCATTTGAACATGAAAACAATCTATAACAATTTGAGACTTCATTCTTGACTTATTCGAACTTTGAAACAACTTGTAGCTTCATTCTTGACTCGTTTAAACTTGGAAAAACTTGTATAGCCTTGTAGGATCATACTTGGCTCATTTGAACATGCAAATAATTCATACAACTTAAGACTTTATCCTTGACTCGTTCGAACTTGGAACCAACTTTTAACTTCATTCTTAACTCATTTGAACATGGAAACAACTTGGAAAGTCTTGTAGGATCATTCTTGGCTCATTGGGACATGAAAACAATCTATAACAATTTGAGACTTCATTCTTGACTCGTTTGAACATGGAAACAAATTGGAAAGTCTTGTAGGATCATTCTTGGCTCATTTGAAAATGAAAACAATCTATAACAATTTGAGACTTCATTCTTCGCTCGTTCAAACTTGGAAACTACTTGTAGCTTCATTCTTGACTCGTTTGAACAAGGAAACAACTTGGAAAGTCTTGTAGGATCATTCTTGGTTCATTTGAACATGAAAACAATCTATAACAATTACAGACTTAATTCTTGACTTATTCGAACTTTGAAACAACTTGTAGTTTCTTTCTTGCCTCGTTTATACTTGGAAAAACTTGTAAAGTCTTGTAGGATCATTCTTGGCTCATTTGCATATGCAAATAATTCATACAACTTAAGACTTTATTCTTGACTCATTCGAACTAGGAAACAACTTTTAGCTTTATTCTTGACTCATTTGAACATGCAAACAATTCATACAACTTAAGTCTTTATTCTTGACACATTCGAACTTATAAACAACTTGTAGCTTCATTCTTGACCCATTTGAATATGGAAACAACTTTTAGCTTCAATCTTGACTCATTCGAACTTGGAAACAACTTTTAGCTTCAATCTTAACTCATTTGAACATGGAAACAACTTGGAAAGTCTTGTAGGATCATTCTTGGCTCATTTGAACATGAAAACAATCTATAACAATTTGAGACTTCATTCTTGACTTATTCGAACTTTGAAACAACTTGTAGCTTCATTCTTGACTCGTTTAAACTTGGAAAAACTTGTATAGCCTTGTAGGATCATACTTGGCTCATTTGAACATGCAAATAATTCAAACAACTTAAGACTTTATCCTTGACTCGTTCGAACTTGGAACCAACTTTTAACTTCATTCTTAACTCATTTGAACATGGAAACAACTTGGAAAGTCTTGTAGGATCATTCTTGGCTCATTTGAACATGAAAACAATCTATAACAAATTGAGACTTCATTCTTGACTTATTCGAACTTTGAAACAACTTGTAACTTCATTCTTGACTCGTTTAAACTTGGGAAAACTTGTAAAGTCTTGTAGGATCATTCTCGGCTCATTTGAACATGCAAATAATACATACAACTTAAGACTTTATTCTTGACTCGTTCGAACTTGGAACCAACTTTTAACTTCATTCTAAACTCATTTGAACATGGAAACAACTTGGAAAGTCTTGTAGGATCATTCTTGGCTCATTTGAACATGAAAACAATCTATAACAATTTGAGACTTCATTCTTGACTCGTTTGAACATGGAAACAAATTGGAAAGTCTTGTAGGATCATTCTTGGCTCATTTGAAAATGAAAACAATCTATAACCATTTGAGACTTCATTCTTGGCTCGTTCAAACTTGGAAACTACTTGTAGCTTCATTCTTGACTCGTTTGAACAAGGAAACAACTTGGAAAGTCTTGTAGGATCATTCTTGGCTCATTTGAACATGAAAACAATCTATAACAATTTGAGACTTCATTCTTGACTTATTCGAACTTTGAAACAACTTGCAGCTTCATTCTTGACTCGTTTAAACTTGGAAAAACTTGTATAGCCTTGTAGGATCATACTTGGCTCATTTGAACATGCAAATAATTCATACAACTTAAGACTTTATCCTTGACTCGTTCGAACTTGGAACCAACTTTTAACTTCATTCTTAACTCATTTGAACATGGAAACAACTTGGAAAGTCTTGTAGGATCATTCTTGGCTCATTTGAACATGAAAACAATCTATGACAATTTGAGACTTCATTCTTGACTCGTTTGAACATGGAAACAAATTGGAAAGTCTTGTAGGATCATTCTTGGCTCATTTGAAAATGAAAACAATCTATAACCATTTGAGACTTCATTCTTCGCTCGTTCAAACTTGGAAACTACTTGTAGCTTCATTCTTGACTCGTTTGAACAAGGAAACAACTTGGAAAGTCTTGTAGGATCATTCTTGGCTCATTTGAACATGAAAATAATCTATAACAATTTGAGACTTCATTCTTGACTTATTCGAACTTTGAAACAACTTGTAGCTTCATTCTTGACTCGTTTAAACTTGGAAAAACTTGTATAGCCTTGTAGGATCATACTTGGCTCATTTGAACATGCAAATAATTCATACAACTTAAGACTTTATCCTTGACTCGTTCGAACTTGGAACCAACTTTTAACTTCATTCTTAACTCATTTGAACATGGAAACAACTTGGAAAGTCTTGTAGGATCATTCTTGGCTCATTTGAACATGAAAACAATCTATAACAAATTGAGACTTCATTCTTGACTTATTCGAACTTTGAAACAACTTGTAACTTCATTCTTGACTCGTTTAAACTTGGGAAAACTTGTAAAGTCTTGTAGGATCATTCTTGGCTCATTTGAACATGCAAATAATACATACAACTTAAGACTTTATTCTTGACTCGTTCGAACTTGGAACCAACTTTTAACTTCATTCTAAACTCATTTGAACATGGAAACAACTTGGAAAGTCTTGTAGGATCATTCTTGGCTCATTTGAACATGAAAACAATCTATAACAATTTGAGACTTCATTCTTGACTCGTTTGAACATGGAAACAAATTGGAAAGTCTTGTAGGATCATTCTTGGCTCATTTGAAAATGAAAACAATCTATAACCATTTGAGACTTCATTCTTCGCTCGTTCAAACTTGGAAACTACTTGTAGCTTCATTCTTGACTCGTTTGAACAAGGAAACAACTTGGAAAGTCTTGTAGGATCATTCTTGGCTCATTTGAACATAAAAATAATCTATTAAAATTTGAGACTTCATTCTTGACTTATTCGAACTTTGAAACAACTTGTAGCTTCATTCTTGACTCGTTTAAACTTGGAAAAACTTGTATAGCCTTGTAGGATCATACTTGGCTCATTTGAACATGCAAATAATTCATACAACTTAAGACTTTATCCTTGACTCGTTCGAACTTGGAACCAACTTTTAACTTCATTCTTAACTCATTTGAACATGGAAACAACTTGGAAAGTCTTGTAGGATCATTCTTGGCTCATTTGAACATGAAAACAATCTATGACAATTTGAGACTTCATTCTTGACTCGTTTGAACATGGAAACAAATTGGAAAGTCTTGTAGGATCATTCTTGGCTCATTTGAAAATGAAAACAATCTATAACCATTTGAGACTTCATTCTTCGCTCGTTCAAACTTGGAAACTACTTGTAGCTTCATTCTTGACTCGTTTGAACAAGGAAACAACTTGGAAAGTCTTGTAGGATCATTCTTGGCTCATTTGAACATGAAAATAATCTATAACAATTTGAGACTTCATTCTTGACTTATTCGAACTTTGAAACAACTTGTAGCTTCATTCTTGACTCGTTTAAACTTGGAAAAACTTGTATAGCCTTGTAGGATCATACTTGGCTCATTTGAACATGCAAATAATTCATACAACTTAAGACTTTATCCTTGACTCGTTCGAACTTGGAACCAACTTTTAACTTCATTCTAAACTCATTTGAACATGGAAACAACTTGGAAAGTCTTGTAGGATCATTCTTGGCTCATTTGAACATGAAAACAATCTATAACAATTTGAGACTTCATTCTTGACTCGTTTGAACATGGAAACAAATTGTAAAGTCTTGTAGGATCATTCTTGGCTCATTTGAAAATGAAAACAATCTATAACCATTTGAGACTTCATTCTTCGCTCGTTCAAACTTGGAAACTACTTGTAGCTTCATTCTTGACTCGTTTGAACAAGGAAACAACTTGGAAAGTCTTGTAGGATCATTCTTGGCTCATTTGAACATGAAAATAATCTATTAAAATTTGAGACTTCATTCTTGACTTATTCGAACTTTGAAACAACTTGTAGCTTCATTCTTGACTCGTTTAAACTTGGAAAAACTTGTATAGCCTTGTAGGATCATACTTGGCTCATTTGAACATGCAAATAATTCATACAACTTAAGACTTTATCCTTGACTCGTTCGAACTTGGAACCAACTTTTAACTTCATTCTTAACTCATTTGAACATGGAAACAACTTGGAAAGTCTTGTAGGATCATTCTTGGCTCATTTGAACATGAAAACAATCTATAACAATTTGAGACTTCATTCTTGACTCGTTTGAACATGGAAACAAATTGTAAAGTCTTGTAGGATCATTCTTGGCTCATTTGAAAATGAAAACAATCTATAACCATTTGAGACTTCATTCTTCGCTCGTTCAAACTTGGAAACTACTTGTAGCTTCATTCTTGACTCGTTTGAACAAGGAAACAACTTGGAAAGTCTTGTAGGATCATTCTTGGCTCATTTGAACATGAAAATAATCTATAACAATTTGAGACTTCATTCTTGACTTATTCGAACTTTGAAACAACTTGTAGCTTCATTCTTGACTCGTTTAAACTTGGAAAAACTTGTATAGCCTTGTAGGATCATACTTGGCTCATTTGAACATGCAAATAATTCATACAACTTAAGACTTTATCCTTGACTCGTTCGAACTTGGAACCAACTTTTAACTTCATTCTTAACTCATTTGAACATGGAAACAACTTGGAAAGTCTTGTAGGATCATTCTTGGCTCATTTGAACATGAAAACAATCTATAACAAATTGAGACTTCATTCTTGACTTATTCGAACTTTGAAACAACTTGTAACTTCATTCTTGACTCGTTTAAACTTGGGAAAACTTGTAAAGTCTTGTAGGATCATTCTTGGCTCATTTGAACATGCAAATAATACATACAACTTAAGACTTTATTCTTGACTCGTTCGAACTTGGAACCAACTTTTAACTTCATTCTAAACTCATTTGAACATGGAAACAACTTGGAAAGTCTTGTAGGATCATTCTTGGCTCATTTGAACATGAAAACAATCTATAACAATTTGAGACTTCATTCTTGACTCGTTTGAACATGGAAACAAATTGTAAAGTCTTGTAGGATCATTCTTGGCTCATTTGAAAATGAAAACAATCTATAACCATTTGAGACTTCATTCTTCGCTCGTTCAAACTTGGAAACTACTTGTAGCTTCATTCTTGACTCGTTTGAACAAGGAAACAACTTGGAAAGTCTTGTAGGATCATTCTTGGCTCATTTGAACATGAAAATAATCTATTAAAATTTGAGACTTCATTCTTGACTTATTCGAACTTTGAAACAACTTGTAGCTTCATTCTTGACTCGTTTAAACTTGGAAAAACTTGTATAGCCTTGTAGGATCATACTTGGCTCATTTGAACATGCAAATAATTCATACAACTTAAGACTTTATCCTTGACTCGTTCGAACTTGGAACCAACTTTTAACTTCATTCTTAACTCATTTGAACATGGAAACAACTTGGAAAGTCTTGTAGGATCATTCTTGGCTCATTTGAACATGAAAACAATCTATAACAATTTGAGACTTCATTCTTGACTCGTTTGAACATGGAAACAAATTGTAAAGTCTTGTAGGATCATTCTTGGCTCATTTGAAAATGAAAACAATCTATAACCATTTGAGACTTCATTCTTCGCTCGTTCAAACTTGGAAACTACTTGTAGCTTCATTCTTGACTCGTTTGAACAAGGAAACAACTTGGAAAGTCTTGTAGGATCATTCTTGGCTCATTTGAACATGAAAATAATCTATAACAATTTGAGACTTCATTCTTGACTTATTCGAACTTTGAAACAACTTGTAGCTTCATTCTTGACTCGTTTAAACTTGGAAAAACTTGTATAGCCTTGTAGGATCATACTTGGCTCATTTGAACATGCAAATAATTCATACAACTTAAGACTTTATCCTTGACTCGTTCGAACTTGGAACCAACTTTTAACTTCATTCTTAACTCATTTGAACATGGAAACAACTTGGAAAGTCTTGTAGGATCATTCTTGGCTCATTTGAACATGAAAACAATCTATAACAAATTGAGACTTCATTCTTGACTTATTCGAACTTTGAAACAACTTGTAACTTCATTCTTGACTCGTTTAAACTTGGGAAAACTTGTAAAGTCTTGTAGGATCATTCTTGGCTCATTTGAACATGCAAATAATACATACAACTTAAGACTTTATTCTTGACTCGTTCGAACTTGGAACCAACTTTTAACTTCATTCTAAACTCATTTGAACATGGAAACAACTTGGAAAGTCTTGTAGGATCATTCTTGGCTCATTTGAACATGAAAACAATCTATAACAATTTGAGACTTCATTCTTGACTCGTTTGAACATGGAAACAAATTGTAAAGTCTTGTAGGATCATTCTTGGCTCATTTGAAAATGAAAACAATCTATAACCATTTGAGACTTCATTCTTCGCTCGTTCAAACTTGGAAACTACTTGTAGCTTCATTCTTGACTCGTTTGAACAAGGAAACAACTTGGAAAGTCTTGTAGGATCATTCTTGGCTCATTTGAACATGAAAATAATCTATAACAATTTGAGACTTCATTCTTGACTTATTCGAACTTTGAAACAACTTGTAGCTTCATTCTTGACTCGTTTAAACTTGGAAAAACTTGTATAGCCTTGTAGGATCATACTTGGCTCATTTGAACATGCAAATAATTCATACAACTTAAGACTTTATCCTTGACTCGTTCGAACTTGGAACCAACTTTTAACTTCATTCTTAACTCATTTGAACATGGAAACAACTTGGAAAGTCTTGTAGGATCATTCTTGGCTCATTTGAACATGAAAACAATCTATAACAAATTGAGACTTCATTCTTGACTTATTCGAACTTTGAAACAACTTGTAACTTCATTCTTGACTCGTTTAAACTTGGGAAAACTTGTAAAGTCTTGTAGGATCATTCTTGGCTCATTTGAACATGCAAATAATACATACAACTTAAGACTTTATTCTTGACTCGTTCGAACTTGGAACCAACTTTTAACTTCATTCTAAACTCATTTGAACATGGAAACAACTTGGAAAGTCTTGTAGGATCATTCTTGGCTCATTTGAACATGAAAACAATCTATAACAATTTGAGACTTCATTCTTGACTCGTTTGAACATGGAAACAAATTGGAAAGTCTTGTAGGATCATTCTTGGCTCATTTGAAAATGAAAACAATCTATAACCATTTGAGACTTCATTCTTCGCTCGTTCAAACTTGGAAACTACTTGTAGCTTCATTCTTGACTCGTTTGAACAAGGAAACAACTTGGAAAGTCTTGTAGGATCATTCTTGGCTCATTTGAACATGAAAATAATCTATAACAATTTGAGACTTCATTCTTGACTTATTCGAACTTTGAAACAACTTGTAGCTTCATTCTTGACTCGTTTAAACTTGGAAAAACTTGTATAGCCTTGTAGGATCATACTTGGCTCATTTGAACATGCAAATAATTCATACAACTTAAGACTTTATCCTTGACTCGTTCGAACTTGGAACCAACTTTTAACTTCATTCTTAACTCATTTGAACATGGAAACAACTTGGAAAGTCTTGTAGGATCATTCTTGGCTCATTTGAACATGAAAACAATCTATAACAAATTGAGACTTCATTCTTGACTCGTTTGAACATGGAAACAAATTGGAAAGTCTTGTAGGATCATTCTTGGCTCATTTGAAAATGAAAACAATCTATAACCATTTGAGACTTCATTCTTCGCTCGTTCAAACTTGGAAACTACTTGTAGCTTCATTCTTGACTCGTTTGAACAAGGAAACAACTTGGAAAGTCTTGTAGGATCATTCTTGGCTCATTTGAACATGAAAATAATCTATAACAATTTGAGACTTCATTCTTGACTTATTCGAACTTTGAAACAACTTGTAGCTTCATTCTTGACTCGTTTAAACTTGGAAAAACTTTTTTTTTTTTTTTTTTTACTAAATGAGAGAATTTTATAAACCAAAAAAAGAAACACAAGAAATTCGGGGGCATACCCCCTAGAGAAGGACAAGCCCCAACTCAAGCTCAATCAAAGCAAACTATTCAATAACCACATAACAAAAGCGGAAACAAGCTTAACTAAAAAACAGCAACTAAACAAACAAGCTCAGCTAATACATGATCTAATAAAATTGAGTAATCAACGTGGGGTCAGCCAACAATTTTTTCTGAAAATATGGACAAGTGTATAGCTTTTCTCGAGTAGTCCTTTTTATCTTCAAAGTAATGGTAGTAGAATTATGAACCTGCCCAGGATTATGTAACCTGAAGTTTCTTTCTTGCCAAATGAAATAAACACTAACACCAACATATAATCTAGCCACCAGCTTCTCAAAATTAGTTGAATGCACACTCAAGAAATTACCCTGTAAGAAATCTTCCCAGATTGTGGATAGAGGAAGGGAACAAGCTTGCAAAACAGCATTGGAAGAAGGACAGGTCGCAAATATATGGTCAACAGACTCATTAGCTCTGTTGCAAAGTAAGCAGGTTGGGGATACAGTGATTCCAAACTGAAGCAGCCTGTCTTTAGTAGGAAGGCGATTACGAATAGCGAGCCAAAAAATGAAGGAGCACTTGTTAATGCTGTATTTGTGCCATACTGCTGAGGACCAAGGAGGGGTAGGCATCTTGAATCGAATAGAATTCCAAATTGTCGACACATTAACAAGACGGGCTCGCATACCATCCCATGTAATAAAATCTTGATCATGGAGCTGAATACCACAGATTCTATGACGTAGATCAATTACATCAACATGATTTGAGGTAGGGAGGGCCCAAATACCATTAGACAAATAATAATGCACAGCCACCATACTAGAGGATCCTGCCAAAGAAATGATATCACTGGGAAACTGATGGACTAACGGGCGATTATGAAGCCATGGGTCTTGCCAGAAATTAAAATTCGAAGAATGGCCCAGCTGGTATCGAATGTAAGGAAGAGCATGGGGACGAGCATTGAGCACTTTCCTTACACACCATGAGCAACTATGAGGTATTTTTAGCGTCCAGAAAGATTTATTTTTGAAGAGAGAGCTATGAAGCCATAAAATCCAAAGCGAGGTAGGATTGGGCTGAATAATTCTCCAAAGCTGAAATAACACTGAAGCATTGTTCCATTCAAATAAATTACGAATCCCCAACCCTCCTTCTAATTTTGGTAAGCAGCAATCTTGCCATCGAACCTTGTAGCTAACTCTATCATTAGAGACGCCTCCCCACAAAAATTTGGCTAAAAGGCTTTGAATTTGCTTTAGAACACTCTTCGGTAGGAAGATGTAAGCAGCCCAATACCCTTGAATAGCAAATAAAATTGCTTTAATAAGTTGGAGACGGCCTGCATAACTTAGATAGATGCAGGTCCAGGACTCCACACGAGTACATAATCTGTGAACAAGAACATTACAATCCTGAGAGCTGAGCTTGCTAGTTATAAGAGGAAGACCCAGGTACTTAATAGGCAAAGACCCCACTTGGATACCAAAGTTTGTAGTAACCATGTGAATTAGATTGTCGGGAATATTGCAGTAAAAACCATGACATTTTTGATAATTTGGTCGTAATCCAGAATAAGCTGAGAATTGGTTGAGACCATTGAACATGTGAGTGATAGATGTTGCATCTCCATTACAAAACATAAAAAGATCATCAACAAAAATTAGATGCGTAAGCAGAGTTTCCTTCGTTCTCCAATGATATTGAAAATCAGATGCAGACGCAGCTCTTGATAAGCAAGAAGTTAAGGCTTCCATGGCAAGAACAAAAAGGTAAGGAGACAGAGGGTCCCCTTGTCTAAGTCCAGATTTACAACTGAAATAACCCTCAAGAGATCCGTTTAGTTTGACAGACATCATGCCAGTGGTAATACAACTCTTAATCCAGCTTACAAATCTTGAAGGGAAGCCCATTTTCGCAAGGATTCTAAAAAGAAAGCTCCAATTGAGAGAATCAAATGCTTTGTGAATGTCAATTTTAAAAGAACATCTGGCAGGGCCTTTAGAAAGGTGATAATCCCTACAAATAGCTTGAGCCAACATGATGTTATCCCCAATAGAACGATGCTTGACAAATGCCGATTGGTTGGAAGAAATAAGCAGGGGCATAAGAGGCTGCATACGACGAGCAAGTAACTTAGAAATACACTTGTAGATGACATTGCAACAAGAGATGGGCCGAAAATGAGCCATAGTGGTAGGGCAGCTTTGTTTAGGAACGAGGGCAATCGCTGTAGAATTGATTATTCTTGGCATATGAAGAGTGTTGAAAAAATAATGGATGCCATCAGTAACCTCTTTCTGCACTATACTCCAGGCAGCAATAAAAAATTCAGGCGTAAATCCATCAGGACCAGGACTGCGATTCTTAGCCATGCCACAAAAGGTTCGAAAAATGTCTTCATTAGTAAAAGGAACTGTTAAACTAGCAGCTTGATCTTCAGTGATAGAAGTGAAGTTCAAATCATCTGGTAAAGCTTCGACATGAGTTGTGGTACCCATAATTGATTTAAAATAATGCACAGCCACCTTAGCTATGTCTGTATGAGACGTGAGAATGGTACCATTGCCATCATCTAGAGTCAAAATCTTATTTGTGTTCCATCTGCCCTTACAAGCTTGAAAGAAATATTTATTATTACCATCGCCATGTTGAAGCCATTTTACTCTCGATTTTTGATGGAGAAAGAGTTCTTCTTTAGTAAGAGCTTCTTCATAGATCAAAATGAGGGATGCCTCTTCAAGTAACTGAGCTGTTGTGGGATTATCTGACATAAGAGATTGAAAGTTGTGCAGAGTATTCCTGGTAGAAGTAACCATATCATGAAGATTTCCATTACTGCAATTAAGGTTGACTAGAGCAGATTTAACTCGTTTCAGCTTGTGAGAAAGAATAAACCAGGGATCTCCTGAAACATTAACAGACCAAGCTTCAAGAACCACCTGAGAAAACCTAGGATGCTGTAGAAGATGATGGAAACACTGAAAAGGCTTTTTAATTTTTTGAGAGGGCCAACCCATAGTCAAAGCAGCTGGGCTATGATCTGAAATACCTCTGGGCATAAAATGAGCAGTGGAGAGGGAGAAATTAGATAACCAGCAACCATTCACCAGGATACGATCCAATTTACGGAACTTAGGATTGTTGATATTTTTATCCCACCAAGTGAAGAAATTACCAAAACTACGGAGATCAGTGAGGCCTAAAGTAGCTACAAATTCTTTAAATTCAGAAATGTTTTCAGACCAATGAGGATTACCACCTTTAGCTTCAGACAAACTGAGGTAACAGTTAAAATCACCACACAGACACCAAGGAGAGTTCCCAGAATCAATTAAAGTACCAACGGTTTCAAGATCCCTCCACAAAGGTCTTCGATCAACACAGGTGTTGAAACCATAAACAAAAGAGACAACAAACTGTTCACCAATATCAATTCTAGTAGCAAAACAGGAAATTTGCTGCGCTGTAGAGGAAAACACATTAATTTTCCACACAGAGGGGTCCCAACCAAGCCAAATACGACCATTATAGTGAGAAGCATAATTAAAAGCCCAAGTAAACTGAGAAGCAATTTTTCTAGACATAAAATGGGAGTCCTTCTCTAAAACATGAGTTTCAAGCAAGGCAATAAATGAGAGTTTATTATTCGACAAAAAATCCTTCACAAAAGATACTTTATTATGTAAACCTCTAATATTGAAGGAACAGAAATCAATCATACAATTAATTGGAGGGAGGTGGGGAAGCCCCCGAAGAGTTGAGACCTTTTTTCCGCTTCTTTTTACTTAACTTCACCATAGTATTTCCTTTTTGAGCTAACTTAGCATCCACCTCATCCACATTCGCCAGATTCTTGAACGTATTCAGAGGTGTAGGAGAATAATCAGCTGAAGTAGGAGAACCAGGAGAAGACTTTTTCTTTGAACCTTGCACTGTTTTCCAACCATCATTATCATCAGTTAGATTACCAACAGGTTGAGGAGTAGGGGGATTTTCAGTCGCAATGGGACCAAAGGATGTGACAACAGGGTTCCCAGGAGTGACGAGAGGAGATGAATCAGTAGAACCTTGCACATTGTTATCAGCCTTCATAGTCTGTGGTGCAGACTTCTTAACCCAAATGCGCTTTGTAACAGGGCAAGATGACACAAGATGGCCAAGAGATTTGCACCCCGAGCAAACTAGGGGTTTCGTCTGATAAGAAACATCAACTTCAACGACAAATTTTTCCTTTGTGACAGGGTGAATATCCATAACCTTGATTTTTCCCGGAAGAGGATCACCAACTGAGTATTGAACACACATACGAGCAAAAGGCAATATATTCAGTTTTGAAGTGAGATGATCAGCACAAAGTGGCTTTCCAATGACACTAGCTAATCGACCAAGCCCCTCACAAATCCAGTAGCTATCAGGAATATTTGATAAATTAATCCAGAGAGGGAGTTGACTTACTTTAGAACTACCTGGATCATTCCCCCAGTCCGAAATAAGAAGAGGCCTTCTTTCGAAATACCAAGTGCCTTTAGCCAGAATCACATTCTTTTCAGCTACTGATTTAAACTTGAAGAAAAAAGTAGAGCTGTTTTTCTGAAACACATCTGTTAACCCTCTAGATCCCCATACCTTTTGAGCAATGTTTAGAACAGATTGAAATGAAAGCGTTCCTTTTGTAAAATGACCAACAAGACAACATTTGTATTTTTCAAAACCCTTTTCTAAGATTTCTATCGGTGGTTCTACAATGTCTACTCCATCAGGTAGAGGAAAATAAGTAAAAACCACATCATCAACAGGAGAAGGATTAGATTTTACCACATTAGCCCAAGATTTGGTTTCAGGTTGAGGCTTTGTCTCCACTACAGGTTCCTGTGAAGATTTCAGATTTGGATTGGGCAATTCCTCAAACACTTTGGCTTCAGAAACATTATTTTGACCTTTAAAGGAGGGAAGACCAAACTCATCTCTAGAAGAAGGGTTAGAAGCAAATCCATCCTTGATATTCCAAGCATCGACATCATTAAGACTGAAACCATTACGAAGCAAGAAGTTGTTTAAATCATTGATTCTTTTCCGTGCTGTAACTAACTCTTCCCTCTCAAGTTTATTGACCTTGTAGGCTGCCTTCACTGCATGATTTAAACCATTCTTTGTTATTTCTCTAGCTTCATCTGGGGTCACTGTTCTGTCACTTGAATTTGAGGTAACAGAAATAACATCCTCAACTTTTTCCACTGGAATACCCCCAGAGGCACTATGAACAACATTAGAAGCCTGCTTGAACATCCAAGATGAGGCTTCATCACCCATCTGCAGCTCCGGAAGACCCTCATGGTCAACAGGTACTCCATAAGAGTTACAATTAGAAATCTGACTAACCATGATCAACCGAACAAAGACAAACCAAAAACAAGCTAAGAAGAGGAAAAAAGAGATGGAGTAGAGAGGGTGAAGAGAGAAGCGAAAGAGGATTTGCGATGGTTAATATTTTTGATGAAGAAAGATGCAAGAAAGAGAGAAGGCGGCCACGAAAAGAGATTAGGGTTGCAAAACTAACCTAGAGAGAAGGGAGAGAAAAAAGTTAGAGAGAGAAACATTTTTTGGTGTTTATTTCCATGTTACTTGGAAAACTTGTATAGCCTTGTAGGATCATACTTGGCTCATTTGAACATGCAAATAATTCATACAACTTAAGACTTTATCCTTGACTCGTTCGAACTTGGAACCAACTTTTAACTTCATTCTTAACTCATTTGAACATGGAAACAACTTGGAAAGTCTTGTAGGATCATTCTTGGCTCATTTGAACATGAAAACAATCTATAACAAATTGAGACTTCATTCTTGACTTATTCGAACTTTGAAACAACTTGTAACTTCATTCTTGACTCGTTTAAACTTGGGAAAACTTGTAAAGTCTTGTAGGATCATTCTTGGCTCATTTGAACATGCAAATAATACATACAACTTAAGACTTTATTCTTGACTCGTTCGAACTTGGAACCAACTTTTAACTTCATTCTAAACTCATTTGAACATGGAAACAACTTGGAAAGTCTTGTAGGATCATTCTTGGCTCATTTGAACATGAAAACAATCTATAATAATTTGAGACTTCATTCTTGACTCGTTTGAACATGGAAACAAATTGGAAAGTCTTGTAGGATCATTCTTGGCTCATTTGAAAATGAAAACAATCTATAACCATTTGAGACTTCATTCTTCGCTCGTTCAAACTTGGAAACTACTTGTAGCTTCATTCTTGACACGTTTGAACAAGGAAACAACTTGGAAAGTCTTGTAGGATCATTCTTGGCTCATTTGAACATGAAAATAATCTATAACAATTTGAGACTTCATTCTTGACTTATTCGAACTTTGAAACAACTTGTAGCTTCATTCTTGACTCGTTTAAACTTGGAAAAACTTGTATAGCCTTGTAGGATCATACTTGGCTCATTTGAACATGCAAATAATTCATACAACTTAAGACTTTATCCTTGACTCGTTCGAACTTGGAACCAACTTTTAACTTCATTCTTAACTCATTTGAACATGGAAACAACTTGGAAAGTCTTGTAGGATCATTCTTGGCTCATTTGAACATGAAAACAATCTATAACAAATTGAGACTTCATTCTTGACTTATTCGAACTTTGAAACAACTTGTTACTTCATTCTTGACTCGTTTAAACTTGGGAAAACTTGTAAAGTCTTGTAGGATCATTCTTGGCTCATTTGAACATGCAAATAATACATACAACTTAAGACTTTATTCTTGACTCGTTCGAACTTGGAACCAACTTTTAACTTCATTCTAAACTCATTTGAACATGGAAACAACTTGGAAAGTCTTGTAGGATCATTCTTGGCTCATTTGAACATGAAAACAATCTATAACAATTTGAGACTTAATTCTTGACTCGTTTGAACATGGAAACAAATTGGAAAGTCTTGTAGGATCATTCTTGGCTCATTTGAAAATGAAAACAATCTATAACCATTTGAGACTTCATTCTTCGCTCGTTCAAACTTGGAAACTACTTGTAGCTTCATTCTTGACTCGTTTGAACAAGGAAACAACTTGGAAAGTCTTGTAGGATCATTCTTGGCTCATTTGAACATGAAAACAATCTATAACAATTTGAGACTTCATTCTTGACTTATTCGAACTTTGAAACAACTTGTAGCTTCATTCTTGACTCTTTTAAACTTGGAAAAACTTGTATAGCCTTGTAGGATCATACTTGGCTCATTTGAACATGCAAATAATTCATACAACTTAAGACTTTATCCTTGACTCGTTCGAACTTGGAACCAACTTTTAACTTCATTCTTAACTCATTTGAACATGGAAACAGCTTGGAAAGTCTTGTAGGATCATTCTTGGCTCATTTGAACATGAAAACAATCTATAACAATTTGAGACTTCATTCTTGACTCGTTTGAACATGGAAACAAATTGGAAAGTCTTGTAGGATCATTCTTGGCTCATTTGAAAATGAAAACAATCTATAACCATTTGAGACTTCATTCTTCGCTCGTTCAAACTTGGAAACTACTTGTAGCTTCATTCTTGACTCGTTTGAACAAGGAAACAACTTGGAAAGTCTTGTAGGATCATTCTTGGCTCATTTGAACATGAAAATAATCTATAACAATTTGAGACTTCATTCTTGACTTATTCGAACTTTGAAACAACTTGTAGCTTCATTCTTGACTCGTTTAAACTTGGAAAAACTTGTACAGCCTTGTAGGATCATACTTGGCTCATTTGAACATGCAAATAATTCATACAACTTAAGACTTTATCCTTGACTCGTTCGAACTTGGAACCAACTTTTAACTTCATTCTTAACTCATTTGAACATGGAAACAACTTGGAAAGTCTTGTAGGATGATTCTTGGCTCATTTGAACATGAAAACAATCTATAACAAATTGAGACTTCATTCTTGACTTATTCGAACTTTGAAACAACTTGTAACTTCATTCTTGACTCGTTTAAACTTGGGAAAACTTGTAAAGTCTTGTAGGATCATTCTTGGCTCATTTGAACATGCAAATAATACATACAACTTAAGACTTTATTCTTGACTCGTTCGAACTTGGAACCAACTTTTAACTTCATTCTAAACTCATTTGAACATGGAAACAACTTGGAAAGTCTTGTAGGATCATTCTTGGCTCATTTGAACATGAAAACAATCTATAACAATTTGAGACTTCATTCTTGACTCGTTTGAACATGGAAACAAATTGGAAAGTCTTGTAGGATCATTCTTGGCTCATTTGAAAATGAAAACAATCTATAACCATTTGAGACTTCATTCTTCGCTCGTTCAAACTTGGAAACTACTTGTAGCTTCATTCTTGACTCGTTTGAACAAGGAAACAACTTGGAAAGTCTTGTAGGATCATTCTTGGCTCATTTGAACATGAAAATAATCTATAACAATTTGAGACTTCATTCTTGACTTATTCGAACTTTGAAACAACTTGTAGCTTCATTCTTGACTCTTTTAAACTTGGAAAAACTTGTATAGCCTTGTAGGATCATACTTGGCTCATTTGAACATGCAAATAATTCATACAACTTAAGACTTTATCCTTGACTCGTTCGAACTTGGAACCAACTTTTAACTTCATTCTTAACTCATTTGAACATGGAAACAGCTTGGAAAGTCTTGTAGGATCATTCTTGGCTCATTTGAACATGAAAACAATCTATAACAATTTGAGACTTCATTCTTGACTCGTTTGAACATGGAAACAAATTGGAAAGTCTTGTAGGATCATTCTTGGCTCATTTGAAAATGAAAACAATCTATAACCATTTGAGACTTCATTCTTCGCTCGTTCAAACTTGGAAACTACTTGTAGCTTCATTCTTGACTCGTTTGAACAAGGAAACAACTTGGAAAGTCTTGTAGGATCATTCTTGGCTCATTTGAACATGAAAATAATCTATAACAATTTGAGACTTCATTCTTGACTTATTCGAACTTTGAAACAACTTGTAGCTTCATTCTTGACTCGTTTAAACTTGGAAAAACTTGTACAGCCTTGTAGGATCATACTTGGCTCATTTGAACATGCAAATAATTCATACAACTTAAGACTTTATCCTTGACTCGTTCGAACTTGGAACCAACTTTTAACTTCATTCTTAACTCATTTGAACATGGAAACAACTTGGAAAGTGTTGTAGGATGATTCTTGGCTCATTTGAACATGAAAACAATCTATAACAAATTGAGACTTCATTCTTGACTTATTCGAACTTTGAAACAACTTGTAACTTCATTCTTGACTCGTTTAAACTTGGGAAAACTTGTAAAGTCTTGTAGGATCATTCTTGGCTCATTTGAACATGCAAATAATACATACAACTTAAGACTTTATTCTTGACTCGTTCGAACTTGGAACCAACTTTTAACTTCATTCTAAACTCATTTGAACATGGAAACAACTTGGAAAGTCTTGTAGGATCATTCTTGGCTCATTTGAACATGAAAACAATCTATAACAATTTGAGACTTCATTCTTGACTCGTTTGAACATGGAAACAAATTGGAAAGTCTTGTAGGATCATTCTTGGCTCATTTGAAAATGAAAACAATCTATAACCATTTGAGACTTCATTCTTCGCTCGTTCAAACTTGGAAACTACTTGTAGCTTGATTCTTGACTCGTTTGAACAAGGAAACAACTTGGAAAGTCTTGTAGGATCATTCTTGGCTCATTTGAACATGAAAATAATCTATAACAATTTGAGACTTCATTCTTGACTTATTCGAACTTTGAAACAACTTGTAGCTTCATTCTTGACTCGTTTAAACTTGGAAAAACTTGTATAGCCTTGTAGGATCATACTTGGCTCATTTGAACATGCAAATAATTCATACAACTTAAGACTTTATCCTTGACTCGTTCGAACTTGGAACCAACTTTTAACTTCATTCTTAACTCATTTGAACATGGAAACAACTTGGAAAGTCTTGTAGGATCATTCTTGGCTCATTTGAACATGAAAACAATCTATAACAATTTGAGACTTCATTCTTGACTCGTTTGAACATGGAAACAAATTGGAAAGTCTTGTAGGATCATTCTTGGCTCATTTGAAAGTGAAAACAATCTATAACCATTTGAGACTTCATTCTTCGCTCGTTCAAACTTGGAAACTACTTGTAGCTTCATTCTTGACTCGTTTGAACAAGGAAACAACTTGGAAAGTCTTGTAGGATCATTCTTGGCTCATTTGAACATGAAAATAATCTATAACAATTTGAGACTTCATTCTTGACTTATTCGAACTTTGAAACAACTTGTAGCTTCATTCTTGACTCGTTTAAACTTGGAAAAACTTGTATAGCCTTGTAGGATCATACTTGGCTCATTTGAACATGCAAATAATTCATACAACTTAAGACTTTATCCTTGACTCGTTCGAACTTGGAACCAACTTTTAACTTCATTCTTAACTCATTTGAACATGGAAACAACTTGGAAAGTCTTGTAGGATCATTCTTGGCTCATTTGAACATGAAAACAATCTATAACAAATTGAGACTTCATTCTTGACTTATTCGAACTTTGAAACAACTTGTAACTTCATTCTTGACTCGTTTAAACTTGGGAAAACTTGTAAAGTCTTGTAGGATCATTCTTGGCTCATTTGAACATGCAAATAATACATACAACTTAAGACTTTATTCTTGACTCGTTCGAACTTGGAACCAACTTTTAACTTCATTCTAAACTCATTTGAACATGGAAACAACTTGGAAAGTCTTGTAGGATCATTCTTGGCTCATTTGAACATGAAAACAATCTATAACAATTTGAGACTTCATTCTTGACTCGTTTGAACATGGAAACAAATTGGAAAGTCTTGTAGGATCATTCTTGGCTCATTTGAAAATGAAAACAATCTATAACCATTTGAGACTTCATTCTTCGCTCGTTCAAACTTGGAAACTACTTGTAGCTTGATTCTTGACTCGTTTGAACAAGGAAACAACTTGGAAAGTCTTGTAGGATCATTCTTGGCTCATTTGAACATGAAAATAATCTATAACAATTTGAGACTTCATTCTTGACTTATTCGAACTTTGAAACAACTTGTAGCTTCATTCTTGACTCGTTTAAACTTGGAAAAACTTGTATAGCCTTGTAGGATCATACTTGGCTCATTTGAACATGCAAATAATTCATACAACTTAAGACTTTATCCTTGACTCGTTCGAACTTGGAACCAACTTTTAACTTCATTCTTAACTCATTTGAACATGGAAACAACTTGGAAAGTCTTGTAGGATCATTCTTGGCTCATTTGAACATGAAAACAATCTATAACAATTTGAGACTTCATTCTTGACTCGTTTGAACATGGAAACAAATTGGAAAGTCTTGTAGGATCATTCTTGGCTCATTTGAAAGTGAAAACAATCTATAACCATTTGAGACTTCATTCTTCGCTCGTTCAAACTTGGAAACTACTTGTAGCTTCATTCTTGACTCGTTTGAACAAGGAAACAACTTGGAAAGTCTTGTAGGATCATTCTTGGCTCATTTGAACATGAAAATAATCTATAACAATTTGAGACTTCATTCTTGACTTATTCGAACTTTGAAACAACTTGTAGCTTCATTCTTGACTCGTTTAAACTTGGAAAAACTTGTATAGCCTTGTAGGATCATACTTGGCTCATTTGAACATGCAAATAATTCATACAACTTAAGACTTTATCCTTGACTCGTTCGAACTTGGAACCAACTTTTAACTTCATTCTTAACTCATTTGAACATGGAAACAACTTGGAAAGTCTTGTAGGATCATTCTTGGCTCATTTGAACATGAAAACAATCTATAACAAATTGAGACTTCATTCTTGACTTATTCGAACTTTGAAACAACTTGTAACTTCATTCTTGACTCGTTTAAACTTGGGAAAACTTGTAAAGTCTTGTAGGATCATTCTTGGCTCATTTGAACATGCAAATAATACATACAACTTAAGACTTTATTCTTGACTCGTTCGAACTTGGAACCAACTTTTAACTTCATTCTAAACTCATTTGAACATGGAAACAACTTGGAAAGTCTTGTAGGATCATTCTTGGCTCATTTGAACATGAAAACAATCTATAACAATTTGAGACTTCATTCTTGACTCGTTTGAACATGGAAACAAATTTGAAAGTCTTGTAGGATCATTCTTGGCTCATTTGAAAATGAAAACAATCTATAACCATTTGAGACTTCATTCTTCGCTCGTTCAAACTTGGAAACTACTTGTAGCTTCATTCTTGACTCGTTTGAACAAGGAAACAACTTGGAAAGTCTTGTAGGATCATTCTTGGCTCATTTGAACATGAAAATAATCTATAACAATTTGAGACTTCATTCTTGACTTATTCGAACTTTGAAACAACTTGTAGCTTCATTCTTGACTCGTTTAAACTTGGAAAAACTTGTATAGCCTTGTAGGATCATACTTGGCTCATTTGAACATGCAAATAATTCATACAACTTAAGACTTTATCCTTGACTCGTTCGAACTTGGAACCAACTTTTAACTTCATTCTTAACTCATTTGAACATGGAAACAACTTGGAAAGTCTTGTAGGATCATTCTTGGCTCATTTGAACATGAAAACAATCTATAACAAATTGAGACTTCATTCTTGACTTATTCGAACTTTGAAACAACTTGTTACTTCATTCTTGACTCGTTTAAACTTGGGAAAACTTGTAAAGTCTTGTAGGATCATTCTTGGCTCATTTGAACATGCAAATAATACATACAACTTAAGACTTTATTCTTGACTCGTTCGAACTTGGAACCAACTTTTAACTTCATTCTAAACTCATTTGAACATGGAAACAACTTGGAAAGTCTTGTAGGATCATTCTTGGCTCATTTGAACATGAAAACAATCTATAACAATTTGAGACTTCATTCTTGACTCGTTTGAACATGGAAACAAATTGGAAAGTCTTGTAGGATCATTCTTGGCTCATTTGAAAATGAAAACAATCTATAACCATTTGAGACTTCATTCTTCGCTCGTTCAAACTTGGAAACTACTTGTAGCTTCATTCTTGACTCGTTTGAACAAGGAAACAACTTGGAAAGTCTTGTAGGATCATTCTTGGCTCATTTGAACATGAAAACAATCTATAACAATTTGAGACTTCATTCTTGACTTATTCGAACTTTGAAACAACTTGTAGCTTCATTCTTGACTCGTTTAAACTTGGAAAAACTTGTATAGCCTTGTAGGATCATACTTGGCTCATTTGAACATGCAAATAATTCATACAACTTAAGACTTTATCCTTGACTCGTTCGAACTTGGAACCAACTTTTAACTTCATTCTTAACTCATTTGAACATGGAAACAGCTTGGAAAGTCTTGTAGGATCATTCTTGGCTCATTTGAACATGAAAACAATCTATAACAATTTGAGACTTCATTCTTGACTCGTTTGAACATGGAAACAAATTGGAAAGTCTTGTAGGATCATTCTTGGCTCATTTGAAAATGAAAACAATCTATAACCATTTGAGACTTTATTCTTCGCTCGTTCAAACTTGGAAACTACTTGTAGCTTCATTCTTGACTCGTTTGAACAAGGAAACAACTTGGAAAGTCTTGTAGGATCATTCTTGGCTCATTTGAACATGAAAATAATCTAACAATTTGAGACTTCATTCTTGACTTATTCGAACTTTGAAACAACTTGTAGCTTCATTCTTGACTCGTTTAAACTTGGAAAAACTTGTATAGCCTTGTAGGATCATACTTGGCTCATTTGAACATGCAAATAATTCATACAACTTAAGACTTTATCCTTGACTCGTTCGAACTTGGAACCAACTTTTAACTTCATTCTTAACTCATTTGAACATGGAAACAACTTGGAAAGTCTTGTAGGATCATTCTTGGCTCATTTGAACATGAAAACAATCTATAACAAATTGAGACTTCATTCTTGACTTATTCGAACTTTGAAACAACTTGTAATTTCATTCTTGACTCGTTTAAACTTGGGAAACTTGTAAAGTCTTGTAGGATCATTCTTGGCTCATTTGAACATGCAAATAATACATACAACTTAAGACTTTATTCTTGACTCGTTCGAACTTGGAACCAACTTTTAACTTCATTCTAAACTCATTTGAACATGGAAACAACTTGGAAAGTCTTGTAGGATCATTCTTGGCTCATTTGAACATGAAAACAATCTATAACAATTTGAGACTTCATTCTTGACTCGTTTGAACATGGAAACAAATTGGAAAGTCTTGTAGGATCATTCTTGGCTCATTTGAAAATGAAAACAATCTATAACCATTTGAGACTTCATTCTTCGCTCGTTCAAACTTGGAAACTACTTGTAGCTTCATTCTTGACTCGTTTGAACAAGGAAACAACTTGGAAAGTCTTGTAGGATCATTCTTGGCTCATTTGAACATGAAAATAATCTATAACAATTTGAGACTTCATTCTTGACTTATTCGAACTTTGAAACAACTTGTAGCTTCATTCTTGACTCGTTTAAACTTGGAAAAACTTGTATAGCCTTGTAGGATCATACTTGGCTCATTTGAACATGCAAATAATTCATACAACTTAAGACTTTATCCTTGACTCGTTCGAACTTGGAACCAACTTTTAACTTCATTCTTAACTCATTTGAACATGGAAACAACTTGGAAAGTCTTGTAGGATCATTCTTGGCTCATTTGAACATGAAAACAATCTATAACAATTTGAGACTTCATTCTTGACTCGTTTGAACATGGAAACAAATTGGAAAGTCTTGTAGGATCATTCTTGGCTCATTTGAAAATGAAAACAATCTATAACCATTTGAGACTTCATTCTTCGCTCGTTCAAACTTGGAAACTACTTGTAGCTTCATTCTTGACTCGTTTGAACAAGGAAACAACTTGGAAAGTCTTGTAGGATCATTCTTGGCTCATTTGAACATGAAAATAATCTATAGCAATTTGAGACTTCATTCTTGACTTATTCGAACTTTGAAACAACTTGTAGCTTCATTCTTGACTCGTTTAAACTTGGAAAAACTTGTATAGCCTTGTAGGATCATACTTGGCTCATTTGAACATGCAAATAATTCATACAACTTAAGACTTTATCCTTGACTCGTTCGAACTTGGAACCAACTTTTAACTTCATTCTTAACTCATTTGAACATGGAAACAACTTGGAAAGTCTTGTAGGATCATTCTTGGCTCATTTGAACATGAAAACAATCTATAACAAATTGAGACTTCATTCTTGACTTATTCGAACTTTGAAACAACTTGTAACTTCATTCTTGACTCGTTTAAACTTGGGAAAACTTGTAAAGTCTTGTAGGATCATTCTTGGCTCATTTGAACATGCAAATAATACATACAACTTAAGACTTTATTCTTGACTCGTTCGAACTTGGAACCTACTTTTAACTTCATTCTAAACTCATTTGAACATGGAAACAACTTGGAAAGTCTTGTAGGATCATTCTTGGCTCATTTGAACATGAAAACAATCTATAACAATTTGAGACTTCATTCTTGACTCGTTTGAACATGGAAACAAATTGGAAAGTCTTGTAGGATCATTCTTGGCTCATTTGAAAATGAAAACAATCTATAACCATTTGAGACTTCATTCTTCGCTCGTTTAAACTTGGAAACTACTTGTAGCTTCATTCTTGACTCGTTTGAACAAGGAAACAACTTGGAAAGTCTTGTAGGATCATTCTTGGCTCATTTGAACATGAAAATAATCTATAACAATTTGAGACTTCATTCTTGACTTATTCGAACTTTGAAACAACTTGTGGCTTCATTCTTGACTCGTTTAAACTTGGAAAAACTTGTATAGCCTTGTAGGATCATACTTGGCTCATTTGAACATGCAAATAATTCATACAACTTAAGACTTTATCCTTGACTCGTTCGAACTTGGAACCAACTTTTAACTTCATTCTTAACTCATGTGAACATGGAAACAACTTGGAAAGTCTTGTAGGATCATTCTTGGCTCATTTGAACATGAAAACAATCTATAACAAATTGAGACTTCATTCTTGACTTATTCGAACTTTGAAACAACTTGTTACTTCATTCTTGACTCGTTTAAACTTGGGAAAACTTGTAAAGTCTTGTAGGATCATTCTTGGCTCATTTGAACATGCAAATAATACATACAACTTAAGACTTTATTCTTGACTCGTTCGAACTTGGAACCAACTTTTAACTTCATTCTAAACTCATTTGAACATGGAAACAACTTGGAAAGTCTTGTAGGATCATTCTTGGCTCATTTGAACATGAAAACAATCTATAACAATTTGAGACTTCATTCTTGACTCGTTTGAACATGGAAACAAATTGGAAAGTCTTGTAGGATCATTCTTGGCTCATTTGAAAATGAAAACAATCTATAACCATTTGAGACTTCATTCTTCGCTCGTTCAAACTTGGAAACTACTTGTAGCTTCATTCTTGACTCGTTTGAACAAGGAAACAACTTGGAAAGTCTTGTAGGATCATTCTTGGCTCATTTGAACATGAAAACAATCTATAACAATTTGAGACTTCATTCTTGACTTATTCTAACTTTGAAACAACTAGTAGCTTCATTCTTGACTCGTTTAAACTTGGAAAAACTTGTATAGCCTTGTAGGATCATACTTGGCTCATTTGAACATGCAAATAATTCATACAACTTAAGACTTTATCTTTGACTCGTTCGAACTTGGAACCAACTTTTAACTTCAT
Organism: Oenanthe sinensis; assembly: GCA_028671895.1. NCBI lineage: Eukaryota > Viridiplantae > Streptophyta > Magnoliopsida > Apiales > Apiaceae > Oenanthe > Oenanthe sinensis. The sequence continues at coordinate 30,831,541 of CM053806.1, forward strand.
TCTTAACTCATTTGAACATGGAAACAGCTTGGAAAGTCTTGTAGGATCATTCTTGGCTCATTTGAACATGAAAACAATCTATAACAATTTGAGACTTCATTCTTGACTCGTTTGAACATGGAAACAAATTGGAAAGTCTTGTAGGATCATTCTTGGCTCATTTGAAAATGAAAACAATCTATAACCATTTGAGACTTCATTCTTCGCTCGTTCAAACTTGGAAACTACTTGTAGCTTCATTCTTGACTCGTTTGAACAAGGAAACAACTTGGAAAGTCTTGTAGGATCATTCTTGGCTCATTTGAACATGAAAATAATCTATAACAATTTGAGACTTCATTCTTGACTTATTCGAACTTTGAAACAACTTGTAGCTTCATTCTTGACTCGTTTAAACTTGGAAAAACTTGTATAGCCTTGTAGGATCATACTTGGCTCATTTGAACATGCAAATAATTCATACAACTTAAGACTTTATCCTTGACTCGTTCGAACTTGGAACCAACTTTTAACTTCATTCTTAACTCATTTGAACATGGAAACAACTTGGAAAGTCTTGTAGGATCATTCTTGGCTCATTTGAACATGAAAACAATCTATAACAAATTGAGACTTCATTCTTGACTTATTCGAACTTTGAAACAACTTGTAACTTCATTCTTGACTCGTTTAAACTTGGGAAAACTTGTAAAGTCTTGTAGGATCATTCTTGGCTCATTTGAACATGCAAATAATACATACAACTTAAGACTTTATTCTTGACTCGTTCGAACTTGGAACCAACTTTTAACTTCATTCTAAACTCATTTGAACATGGAAACAACTTGGAAAGTCTTGTAGGATCATTCTTGGCTCATTTGAACATGAAAACAATCTATAACAATTTGAGACTTCATTCTTGACTCGTTTGAACATGGAAACAAATTGGAAAGTCTTGTAGGATCATTCTTGGCTCATTTGAAAATGAAAACAATCTATAACCATTTGAGACTTCATTCTTCGCTCGTTCAAACTTGGAAACTACTTGTAGCTTCATTCTTGACTCGTTTGAACAAGGAAACAACTTGGAAAGTCTTGTTGGATCATTCTTGGCTCATTTGAACATGAAAATAATCTATAACAATTTGAGACTTCATTCTTGACTTATTGGAACTTTGAAACAACTTGTAGCTTCATTCTTGACTCGTTTAAACTTGGAAAAACTTGTATAGCCTTGTAGGATCATACTTGGCTCATTTGAACATGCAAATAATTCATACAACTTAAGACTTTATCCTTGACTCGTTCGAACTTGGAACCAACTTTTAACTTCATTCTTAACTCATTTGAACATGGAAACAACTTGGAAAGTCTTGTAGGATCATTCTTGGCTCATTTGAACATGAAAACAATCTATAACAATTTGAGACTTCATTCTTGACTTGTTTGAACATGGAAACAAATTGGAAAGTCTTGTAGGATCATTCTTGGCTCATTTGAAAATGAAAACAATCTATAACCATTTGAGACTTCATTCTTCGCTCGTTCAAACTTGGAAACTACTTGTAGCTTCATTCTTGACTCGTTTGAACAAGGAAACAACTTGGAAAGTCTTGTAGGATCATTCTTGGCTCATTTGAACATGAAAATAATCTATAACAATTTGAGACTTCATTCTTGACTTATTCGAACTTTGAAACAACTTGTAGCTTCATTCTTGACTCGTTTAAACTTGGAAAAACTTGTATAGCCTTGTAGGATCATACTTGGCTCATTTGAACATGCAAATAATTCATACAACTTAAGACTTTATCCTTGACTCGTTCGAACTTGGAACCAACTTTTAACTTCATTCTTAACGCATTTGAACATGGAAACAACTTGGAAAGTCTTGTAGGATCATTCTTGGCTCATTTGAACATGAAAACAATCTATAACAAATTGAGACTTCATTCTTGACTTATTCGAACTTTGAAACAACTTGTTACTTCATTCTTGACTCGTTTAAACTTGGGAAAACTTGTAAAGTCTTGTAGGATCATTCTTGGCTCATTTGAACATGCAAATAATACATACAACTTAAGACTTTATTCTTGACTCGTTCGAACTTGGAACCAACTTTTAACTTCATTCTAAACTCATTTGAACATGGAAACAACTTGGAAAGTCTTGTAGGATCATTCTTGGCTCATTTGAACATGAAAACAATCTATAACAATTTGAGACTTCATTCTTGACTCGTTTGAACATGGAAACAAATTGGAAAGTCTTGTAGGATCATTCTTGGCTCATTTGAAAATGAAAACAATCTATAACCATTTGAGACTTCATTCTTCGCTCGTTCAAACTTGGAAACTACTTGTAGCTTCATTCTTGACTCGTTTGAACAAGGAAACAACTTGGAAAGTCTTGTAGGATCATTCTTGGCTCATTTGAACATGAAAACAATCTATAACAATTTGAGACTTAATTCTTGACTTATTCGAACTTTGAAACAACTAGTAGCTTCATTCTTGACTCGTTTAAACTTGGAAAAACTTGTATAGCCTTGTAGGATCATACTTGGCTCATTTGAACATGCAAATAATACATACAACTTAAGACTTTATTCTTGACTCGTTCGAACTTGGAACCAACTTTTAACTTCATTCTAAACTCATTTGAACATGGAAACAACTTGGAAAGTCTTGTAGGATCATTCTTGGCTCATTTGAACATGAAAACAATCTATAACAATTTGAGACTTCATTCTTGACTCGTTTGAACATGGAAACAAATTGGAAAGTCTTGTAGGATCATTCTTGGCTCATTTGAAAATGAAAACAATCTATAACCATTTGAGACTTCATTCTTCGCTCGTTCAAACTTGGAAACTACTTGTAGCTTCATTCTTGACTCGTTTGAACAAGGAAACAACTTGGAAAGTCTTGTAGGATCATTCTTGGCTCATTTGAACATGAAAATAATCTATAACAATTTGAGACTTCATTCTTGACTTATTGGAACTTTGAAACAACTTGTAGCTTCATTCTTGACTCGTTTAAACTTGGAAAAACTTGTATAGCCTTGTAGGATCATACTTGGCTCATTTGAACATGCAAATAATTCATACAACTTAAGACTTTATCCTTGACTCGTTCGAACTTGGAACCAACTTTTAACTTCATTCTTAACTCATTTGAACATGGAAACAACTTGGAAAGTCTTGTAGGATGATTCTTGGCTCATTTGAACATGAAAACAATCTATAACAAATTGAGACTTCATTCTTGACTTATTCGAACTTTGAAACAACTTGTAACTTCATTCTTGACTCGTTTAAACTTGGGAAAACTTGTAAAGTCTTGTAGGATCATTCTTGGCTCATTTGAACATGCAAATAATACATACAACTTAAGACTTTATTCTTGACTCGTTCGAACTTGGAACCAACTTTTAACTTCATTCTAAACTCATTTGAACATGGAAACAACTTGGAAAGTCTTGTAGGATCATTCTTGGCTCATTTGAACATGAAAACAATCTATAACAATTTGAGACTTCATTCTTGACTCGTTTGAACATGGAAACAAATTGGAAAGTCTTGTAGGATCATTCTTGGCTCATTTGAAAATGAAAACAATCTATAACCATTTGAGACTTCATTCTTCGCTCGTTCAAACTTGGAAACTACTTGTAGCTTCATTCTTGACTCGTTTGAACAAGGAAACAACTTGGAAAGTCTTGTAGGATCATTCTTGGCTCATTTGAACATGAAAATAATCTATAACAATTTGAGACTTCATTCTTGACTTATTCGAACTTTGAAACAACTTGTAGTTTCATTCTTGACTCGTTTAAACTTGGAAAAACTTGTATAGCCTTGTAGGATCATACTTGGCTCATTTGAACATGCAAATAATTCATACAACTTAAGACTTTATCCTTGACTCGTTCGAACTTGGAACCAACTTTTAACTTCATTCTTAACTCATTTGAACATGGAAACAACTTGGAAAGTCTTGTAGGATCATTCTTGGCTCATTTGAACAGAAAACAATCTATAACAAATTGAGACTTCATTCTTGACTTATTCGAACTTTGAAACAACTTGTAACTTCATTCTTGACTCGTTTAAACTTGGGAAAACTTGTAAAGTCTTGTAGGATCATTCTTGGCTCATTTGAACATGCAAATAATACATACAACTTAAGACTTTATTCTTGACTCGTTCGAACTTGGAACCAACTTTTAACTTCATTCTAAACTCATTTGAACATGGAAACAACTTGGAAAGTCTTGTAGGATCATTCTTGGCTCATTTGAACATGAAAACAATCTATAACAATTTGAGACTTCATTCTTGACTCGTTTGAACATGGAAACAAATTGGAAAGTCTTGTAGGATCATTCTTGGCTCATTTGAAAATGAAAACAATCTAAAACCATTTGAGACTTCATTCTTCGCTCGTTCAAACTTGGAAACTACTTGTAGCTTCATTCTTGACTCGTTTGAACAAGAAAACAACTTGGAAAGTCTTGTAGGATCATTCTTGGCTCATTTGAACATGAAAATAATCTATAACAATTTGAGACTTCATTCTTGACTTATTCGAACTTTGAAACAACTTGTAGCTTCATTCTTGACTCGTTTAAACTTGGAAAAACTTGTATAGCCTTGTAGGATCATACTTGGCTAATTTGAACATGCAAATAATTCATACAACTTAAGACTTTATCCTTGACTCGTTCGAACTTGGAACCAACTTTTAACTTCATTCTTAACTCATTTGAACATGGAAACAACTTGGAAAGTCTTGTAGGATCATTCTTGGCTCATTTGAACATGAAAACAATCTATAACAATTTGAGACTTCATTCTTGACTCGTTTGAACATGGAAACAAATTGGAAAGTCTTGTAGGATCATTCTTGGCTCATTTGAAAATGAAAACAATCTATAACCATTTGAGACTTCATTCTTCGCTCGTTCAAACTTGGAAACTACTTGTAGCTTCATTCTTGACTCGTTTGAACAAGGAAACAACTTGGAAAGTCTTGTAGGATCATTCTTGGCTCATTTGAACATGAAAATAATCTATAACAATTTGAGACTTCATTCTTGACTTATTCGAACTTTGAAACAACTTGTAGCTTCATTCTTGACTCGTTTAAACTTGGAAAAACTTGTATAGCCTTGTAGGATCATACTTGGCTCATTTGAACATGCAAATAATTCATACAACTTAAGACTTTATCCTTGACTCGTTCGAACTTGGAACCAACTTTTAACTTCATTCTTAACTCATTTGAACATGGAAACAACTTGGAAAGTCTTGTAGGATCATTCTTGGCTCATTTGAACATGAAAACAATCTATAACAAATTGAGACTTCATTCTTGACTTATTCGAACTTTGAAACAACTTGTAACTTCATTCTTGACTCGTTTAAACTTGGGAAAACTTGTAAAGTCTTGTAGGATCATTCTTGGCTCATTTGAACATGCAAATAATACATACAACTTAAGACTTTATTCTTGACTCGTTCGAACTTGGAACCAACTTTTAACTTCATTCTAAACTCATTTGAACATGGAAACAACTTGGAAAGTCTTGTAGGATTATTCTTGGCTCATTTGAACATGAAAACAATCTATAACAATTTGAGACTTCATTCTTGACTCGTTTGAACATGGAAACAAATTGGAAAGTCTTGTAGGATCATTCTTGGCTCATTTGAAAATGAAAACAATCTATAACCATTTGAGACTTCATTCTTCGCTCGTTCAAACTTGGAAACTACTTGTAGCTTCATTCTTGACTCGTTTGAACAAGGAAACAACTTGGAAAGTCTTGTAGGATCATTCTTGGCTCATTTGAACATGAAAACAATCTATAACAATTTGAGACTTCATTCTTGACATTCGAACTTTGAAACAACTTGTAGCTTCATTCTTGACTCGTTTAAACTTGGAAAAACTTGTATAGCCTTGTAGGATCATACTTGGCTCATTTGAACATGCAAATAATTCATACAACTTAAGACTTTATCCTTGACTCGTTCGAACTTGGAACCAACTTTTAACTTCATTCTTAACTCATTTGAACATGGAAACAACTTGGAAAGTCTTGTAGGATCATTCTTGGCTCATTTGAACATGAAAACAATCTATAACAATTTGAGACTTCATTCTTGACTCGTTTGAACATGGAAACAAATTGGAAAGTCTTGTAGGATCATTCTTGGCTCATTTGAAAATGAAAACAATCTATAACCATTTGAGACTTCATTCTTCGCTCGTTCAAACTTGGAAACTACTTGTAGCTTCATTCTTGACTCGTTTGAACAAGGAAACAACTTGGAAAGTCTTGTAGGATCATTCTTGGCTCATTTGAACATGAAAACAATCTATAACAATTTGAGACTTCATTCTTGACTTATTCGAACTTTGAAACAACTTGTAGCTTCATTCTTGACTCGTTTAAACTTGGAAAAACTTGTATAGCCTTGTAGGATCATACTTGGCTCATTTGAACATGCAAATAATTCATACAACTTAAGACTTTATCCTTGACTCGTTCGAACTTGGAACCAACTTTTAACTTCATTCTTAACTCATTTGAACATGGAAACAACTTGGAAAGTCTTGTAGGATCATTCTTGGCTCATTTGAACATGAAAACAATCTATAACAATTTGAGACTTCATTCTTGACTCGTTTGAACATGGAAACAAATTGGAAAGTCTTGTAGGATCAGTCTTGGCTCATTTGAAAATGAAAACAATCTATAACCATTTGAGACTTCATTCTTCGCTCGTTCAAACTTGGAAACTACTTGTAGCTTCAATCTTGACTCGTTTGAACAAGGAAACAACTTGGAAAGTCTTGTAGGATCATTCTTGGCTCATTTGAACATGAAAATAATCTATAACAATTTCAGACTTCATTCTTGACTTATTCGAACTTTGAAACAACTTGTAGCTTCATTCTTGCCTCGTTTAAACTTGGAAAAACTTGTAAAGTCTTGTAGGATCGTTCTTGGCACATTTGCATATGCAAATAATTCATACAACTTAAGACTTTATTCTTGACTCATTCGAACTTGGAAACAACTTTTAGCTTTATTCTTGACTCATTTGAACATGCAAACAATTCATACAACTTAAGACTTTATTCTTGACACGTTCGAACTTATAAACAACTTGTAGCTTCATTCTTGACTCATTTGAATATGGAAACAACATGGAAAGTCTTGTAGCATCGTTCTTGGCTCATTTGAAAATAAAAACAATCTATTACAATTTGAGACTTCATTCTTCGCTCGTTCGAACTTGGAAACTACTTGTAGCTTCATTCTTGACTCGTTTGAACAAGGAATCAACTTGAAAAGATCATTCTTAGCTCATTTGAACATGAAAACAATCTATAGGATCGTTCTTAGCTTAATTCTTGACTTATTCGAACTTTGAAACAACTTGTAGTTTCATTCTTGCCTCGTTTAAACTTGGAAAAACTTGTAAAGTTTTGTAGGATCCTTCTTGGCTCATTTGCATATGCTAATAATTCATACAACTTAAGACTTTATTCATGACTCATTCGAACTAGGAAACAACTTTTAGCTTTATTCTTGACTCATTTGAACATGCAAACAATTCATACAACTTAAGGCTTTATTCTTGACACGTTCGAACTTATAAACAACTTGTAGCTTCATTCTTGACCCATTTGAATATGGAAAGAACATGGAAAGTCTTGTAGGATCGTTCTTGGCTCATTTGAAAATGAAAACAATCTATAACAATTTGAGAACTTGGAAAAAACTTGTAAAGTCTTGTAGGATCATTCTTGGCTCATTTGAACATGCAAACAAGTCATACAACTTAAGACTTTATTCTTAACTCGTTCGAACTTGGAAACAACTTTTAGCTTCAATCTTGAGTCATTTAAACATGGAAACAACTTGGAAAGTCTTGCAGGATCATTCTTGGCTCATTTGAATATGAAAACAATCTATAATAATTTGAGACAACATTCTTGAGACGTTTGAACTTGGAAACAACTTGTAACTTCATTCATGACTCATTTGAACATGGAAACAACTTGGAAACTCTTGTAAGATCATTTTTGGCTCATTTAAACATCAAAACAATCCATAACATTTTGAGACATCATTGTTGACTTTTCAAACTTGGAAGTAACTTGTAGCTTTATTCTTGACTCGTTTAAACTTGGAAAAACTTGTAAAGTCTTGTAGGATCATTCTTGGCTCATTTGAACATGCAAACAATTCATACAACTTAAGACTTTATTCATGACTCGTTCGAACTTGGAAGCAACTTTTAGCTTCAATCTTGACTCATTTGAACATGGAAACAACTTGGAAAGTCTTGTAGGATCATTCCTGGCTCATTTGAACATGCAAACAATTCATACAACTTAAGACTTTATTCATGACTCGTTCGAACTTGGAAACAACTTTTAGCTTCAATCTTGACTCATTTGAACATGGAAACAACTTGGAAACTCTTGTAAGATCATTTTTGGCTCATTTAAACATCAAAACAATCCATAACATTTTGAGACTTCATTGTTGACTTGTTCAAACTTGGAAGTAACTTGTAGCTTCATTCTTGACTCATTTAAACTTGGAAAAACTTGTAAAGTCTTGTAGGATCATTCTTGGCTCATTTGAACATGCAAACAATTCATACAAATTAAGACTTTATTCATGACTCGTTCGAACTTGGAAACAACTTTTAGCTTCAATCTTGACTCATTTGAACATGGAAACAACTTGGAAAGTCTTGTAGGATCATTCTTGGCTCATTTGAACATGCAAACAATTCATACAACTTAAGACTTTATTCTTGACTCGTTCGAACTTGGAAACAACTTTTAGCTTCAATCTTGACTCATTTGAACATGGAAACAACTTGGAAAGTCTTGCAGGATCATTCTTGGCTCATTTGAATACGAAAACAATCTATAACAATTTGAGACTTCATTCTTCGCTCGTTCGAACTTGGAAACTACTTGTCGCTTCATTCTTGACTCGTTCGAACTTGGAAACAACTTTTAGCTTCAATCTTGACTCATTTGAACATGGAAACAACTTGGAAAGTCTTGTAGGATCATTCTTGGCTCATTTGAACATGCAAACAATTCATACAACTTAAGACTTTATTCATGACTCGTTCGAACTTGGAAACAACTTTTAGCTTCAATCTTGACTCATTTGAACATGGAAACAACTTGGAAAGTCTTGTAGGATCATTCTTGGCTCATTTGAACATGCAAACAATTCATACAACTTAAGACTTTATTCTTGACTCGTTCGAACTTGGAAACAACTTTTAGCTTCAATCTTGACTCATTTGAACATGGAAACAAATTGGAAAGTCTTGTAGGATCATTCTTGGCTCATTTGAAAATGAAAACAATCTATAACAATTTGAGACTTCATTCTTCGCTCGTTCAAACTTGGAAACTACTTGTAGGTTCATTCTTGACTCGTTTGAACAGGGAAACAACTTGGAAAGTCTTGTAGGATCATTCTTGGTTCATTTGAACATGAAAACAATCTATAACAATTTCAGACTTAATTCTTGACTTATTCGAACTTTGAAATAACTTGTAGTTTCATTCTTGCCTCGTTTAAACTTGGAAAAACTTGTAAAGTCTTGTAGGATCATTCTTGGCTCATTTGCATATGCTAATAATTCATACAACTTAAGACTTTATTCATGACTCATTCGAACTAGGAAACAACTTTTAGCTTTATTCTTGACTCATTTGAACATGCAAACAATTCATACAACTTAAGGCTTTATTCTTGACACGTTCGAACTTATAAACAACTTGTAGCTTCATTCTTGACCCATTTGAATATGGAAACAACATGGAAAGTCTTGTAGGATCGTTCTTGGCTCATTTGAAAATGAAAACAATCTATAACAATTTGAGAACTTGGAAAAAACTTGTAACTTCATTCATGACTCATTTGAACATGGAAACAACTTGGAAACTCTTGTAAGATCATTTTTGGCTCATTTAAATATCAAAACAATCCATAACATTTTGAGACTTCATTGTTGACTTGTTCAAACTTGGAAGTAACTTGTAGCTTCATTCTTGACTCGTTTAAACTTGGAAAAACTTGTAAAGTCTTGTAGGATCATTCTTGGCTCATTTGAACATGCAAAGAATTCATACAACTTAAGACTTTATTCATGACTCGTTCAAACTTGGAAACAACTTTTAGCTTCAATCTTGACTCATTTGAACATGGAAACAACTTGGAAAGTCTTGTAGGATCATTCTTGGCTCATTTGAACATGCAAACAAGTCATACAACTTAAGACTTTATTCTTAACTCGTTCGAACTTGGAAACAACTTTTAGCTTCAATCTTGACTCATTTGAACATGGAAACAACTTGGAAAGTCTTGCAGGATCATTCTTGGCTCATTTGAATACGAAAACAATTTATAACAATTTGAGACTTCATTCTTCGCTCGTTCGAACTTGGAAACAACTTGTCGCTTCATTCTTGACTCGTTTGAACATGGAAACAACTTGGAAAGTCTTGTAGGATCATTCTTGGTTCATTTCAACATGAAAACAATCTATAACAATTTGAGACTTCATTCTTGACTTATTCGAACTTGGAAACAACTTGTCGCTTCATTCTTGACTTGTTTGAACATGGAAAAACTTGTAAAGTCTTGTAGGATCATTCTTGGCTCATTTGCACATGCAAACAATTCATACAACTTAAGACTTTATTCTTGACTCGTTCGAACTTGGAAACAACTTTTAGCTTCAATCTTGACTCATTTGAACATGGAAATAACTTGGAAAGTCTTGCAGGATCAGTCTTGGCTCATTTGAACATGAAAACAATCTATAACAATTTGAGACTTCATTCTTCGCTCGTTCGAACTTGGAAACTACTTGTAGCTTCATTCTTGACTCGTTTGAACAAGGAAACAACTTGAAAAGTCTTGTAGGATCATTCTTGGCTCATTTGAACATGAAAACAATCTATAACAATTAGAGACTTCATTCTTGACTCGTTTGAACATGGAAACAAATTGGAAAGTCTTGTAGGATCATTCTTGGCTCATTTGAAAATGAAAACAATCTATAACAATTTGAGACTTCATTCTTCGCTCGTTCAAACTTGGAAACTACTTGTAGGTTCATTCTTGACTCGTTTGAACATGGAAACAACTTGGAAAGTCTTGTAGGATCATTCTTGGTTCATTTGAACATGAAAACAATCTATAACAATTTCAGACTTAATTCTTGACTTATTCGAACTTTGAAATAACTTGTAGTTTCATTCTTGCCTCGTTTAAACTTGGAAAAACTTGTATAGTCTTGTAGGATAATTCTTGGCTCATTTGCATATGCAAATAATTCATACAACTTAAGACTTTATTCATGACTCATTCGAACTAGGAAACAACTTTTAGCTTTATTCTTGACTCATTTGAACATGCAAACAATTCATACAACTTAAGGCTTTATTCTTGACACGTTCGAACTTATAAACAACTTGTAGCTTCATTCTTGACCCATTTGAATATGGAAACAACATGGAAAGTCTTGTAGGATCGTTCTTGGCTCATTTGAAAATGAAAACAATCTATAACAATTTGAGAACTTGGAAAAAACTTGTAACTTCATTCATGACTCATTTGAACATGGAAACAACTTGGAAACTCTTGTAAGATCATTTTTGGCTCATTTAAACATCAAAACAATCCATAACATTTTGAGACTTCATTGTTGACTTGTTCAAACTTGGAAGTAACTTGTAGCTTCATTCTTGACTCGTTTAAACTTGGAAAAACTTGTAAAGTCTTGTAGGATCATTCTTGGCTCATTTGAACATGCAAAGAATTCATACAACTTAAGACTTTATTCATGACTCGTTCAAACTTGGGAACAACTTTTAGCTTCAATCTTGACTCATTTGAACATGGAAACAACTTGGAAAGTCTTGTAGGATCATTCTTGGCTCATTTGAACATGCAAACAAGTCATACAACTTAAGACTTTATTCTTAACTCGTTCGAACTTGGAAACAACTTTTAGCTTCAATCTTGACTCATTTGAACATGGAAACAACTTGGAAAGTCTTGCAGGATCATTCTTGGCTCATTTGAATACGAAAACAATCTATAACAATTTGAGACTTCATTCTTGGCTCATTTGAACATGAAAACAATCTATAACAATTTGAGACTTCATTCTTGACTCGTTTGAACATGGAAACAACTTGGAAAGTCTTGTAGCATCATTCTTGGTTCATTTCAACATGAAAACAATCTATAACAATTTGAGACTTCATTCTTGACTTATTCGAACTTGGAAACAACTTGTCGCTTCATTCTTGACTCGTTTGAACATGGAAACAACTTGGAACAATTTGAAATAACTTGTAGCTTCATTCTTGACTTATTCGAACTTTGAAACAACTTGTAGCTTCAGTCTTGACTCGTTTACACTTTTAAAAACTTGTAAAGTCTTGTAGGATCATTATTGGCTCATTTAAACATGCAAACAATTCAAACAACTTAAGACTTTATTCTCGACTCGTTCGAACTTGGAAACAACTTGTAGCTTCATTCTTGACTTATTCGAACTTTGAAACAACTTGTAGCTTCAGTCTTCACTCGTTTACACTTGGAAAAAACTTGTAAAGTCTTGTAGGATCATTCTTGGCTCATTTGAACATGCAAACAAGTCATACAACTTAAGACTTTATTCTTAACTCGTTCGAACTTGGAAACAACTTTTAGCTTCAATCTTGAGTCATTTAAACATGGAAACAACTTGGAAAGTCTTGCAGGATCATTCTTGGCTCATTTGAATATGAAAACAATCTATAATAATTTGAGACAACATTCTTGAGACGTTTGAACTTGGAAACAACTTGTAACTTCATTCATGACTCATTTGAACATGGAAACAACTTGGAAACTCTTGTAAGATCATTTTTGGCTCATTTAAACATCAAAACAATCCATAACATTTTGAGACTTCATTGTTGACTTGTTCAAACTTGGAAGCAACTTGTAGCTTCATTCTTGACTCGTTTAAACTTGGAAAAACTTGTAAAGTCTTGTAGGATCATTCTTGGCTCATTTGAACATGCAAACAATTCATAAAACTTAAGACTTTATTCTTGACTCGTTCGAACTTGGAAACAACTTTTAGCTTCAATCTTGACTAATTTGAACATGGAAACAACTTGAAAAGTCTTGCAGGATCATTCTTGGCTTATTTGAATATGAAAACAATCTATAACAATTTGAGACTTCATTCTTCGCTCGTTCGAACTTGGAAACAACTTGTCGCTTCATTCTTGACTCGTTTGAACATGGAAACAACTTGGAAAGTCTTGTAGGATCATTCTTGGTTCATTTCAACATGAAAACAATCTATAACAATTTGAGACTTCATTCTTGACTTATTCGAACATGGAAACTTGTCGCTTCATTCTTGACTCGTTTGAACATGGAAACAACTTGGAACAATTTGAAATAACTTGTAGCTTCATTCTTGACTTATTCAAACTTTGAAACAACTTGTTGCTTCAGTCTTGACTCGTTTACACTTGGAAAAAACTTGTAAAGGCTTGTAGGATCATTCTTGGCTCATTTGAACATGCAAACAATTCATACAGCTTAAGACTTTATTCTTCACTCGTTCGAACTTGGAAACAACTTTTAGCTTCAATCTTGACTCATTTGAACATGGAAATAACTTGGAAAGTCTTGCAGGATCAGTCTTGGCTCATTTGAACATGCAAACAATTCATACAGCTTAAGACTTTATTCTTCACTCGTTCGAACTTGGAAACAACTTTTAGCTTCAATCTTGACTCATTTGAACATGGAAATAACTTGGAAAGTCTTGCAGGATCAGTCTTGGCTCATTTGAACATGAAAACAATCTATAACAATTTGAGACTTCATTCTTCGCTCGTTCGAAGTTGGAAACAACTTGTCGCTTCATTCTTGACTCGTTTCAACATGGAAACAACTTGGAAAGTCTTGTAGGATCATTCTTGGCTCATTTGAACATGAAAAAAATCTATAACAATTTGAGACTTCATTATTGACTTATTCGAACTTTGAAGCAACTTGTAGCTTCATTCTTGACTCGTTTAAACTTGGAAAAACTTGTAAAGTCTTGTAGGATCATTATTGGCTCATTTAAACATGCAAACAATTCAAACAACTTAAGACTTTATTCTCGACTCGTTCGAACTTGGAAACAACTTGTAGCTTCATTCTTGACTTATTCGAACTTTGAAACAACTTGTAGCTTCAGTCTTGACTCGTTTACACTTGGAAAAAACTTGTAAAGTCTTGTAGGATCATTCTTGGCTCATTTGAACATGCAAACAAGTCATACAACTTAAGACTTTATTCTTAACTCGTTCGAACTTGGAAACAACTTTTAGCTTCAATCTTGAGTCATTTAAACATGGAAACAACTTGGAAAGTCTTGCAGGATCATTCTTGGCTCATTTGAATATGAAAACAATCTATAATAATTTGAGACAACATTCTTGAGACGTTTGAACTTGGAAACAACTTGTAACTTCATTCATGACTCATTTGAACATGGAAACAACTTGGAAACTCTTGTAAGATCATTTTTGGCTCATTTAAACATCAAAACAATCCATAACATTTTGAGACTTCATTGTTGACTTGTTCAAACTTGGAAGCAACTTGTAGCTTCATTCTTGACTCGTTTAAACTTGGAAAAACTTGTAAAGTCTTGTAGGATCATTCTTGGCTCATTTGAACATGCAAACAATTCATAAAACTTAAGACTTTATTCTTGACTCGTTCGAACTTGGAAACAACTTTTAGCTTCAATCTTGACTAATTTGAACTTGGAAACAACTTGAAAAGTCTTGCAGGATCATTCTTGGCTCATTTGAATATGAAAACAATCTATAACAATTTGAGACTTCATTCTTCGCTCGTTCGAACTTGGAAACAACTTGTCGCTTCATTCTTGACTCGTTCGAACATGGAAACAACTTGGAAAGTCTTGTAGGATCATTCTTGGTTCATTCGAACATGAAAACAATCTATAACCATTTGAGACTTCATTCTTGACTTATTCGAACTTTGAAACAACTTGTAGCTTCATTCTTGACTCGTTTACTCTTGGGAAAAACTTGTAAAGTCTTGTAGGATCATTCTTGGCTCATTTGAACATGCAAACAATTCATACAGCTTAAGACTTTATTCTTCACTCGTTCGAACTTGGAAACAACTTTTAGCTTCAATCTTGACTCATTTGAACATGGAAATAACTTGGAAAGTCTTGCAGGATCAGTCTTGGCTCATTTGAACATGAAAACAATCTATAACAATTTGAGACTTCATTCTTCGCTCGTTCGAACTTGGAAACAACTTTTAGCTTCATTCTTGACTCGTTTGAACATGGAAACAACTTGGAAAGTCTTGTAGGATCATTCTTGGCTCATTCGAACATGAAAACAATCTATAACCATTTGAGACTTCATTCTTGACTTATTCGAAATTTGAAACAACTTGTAGCTTCATTTTTGACTCGTTTACTCTTGGGAAAAACTTGTAAAGTCTTGTAGGATCATTCTTGGCTCATTTGAACATGCAAACAATTCAAACAACTTAAGACTTTATTCTCGACTCGTTCGAACTTGGAAACTACTTTTAGCTTCAATCTTGACTCATTTGAACATCGAAACAACTTGGAAAAGTCTTGCATGATCATTCTTGGCTCATTTGAATATGAAAACAATCTATAACAATTTGAGACTTCATTCTTCGCTCGTTCGAACTTGGAAACAACTTGTCGCTTCATTCTTGACTCGTTTGAACATGGAAACAACTTGGAACAATTTGAAACCACTTGTAGCTTCATTCTTGACTTATTCGAACTTTGAAACAACTTGTAGCTTCAGTCTTGACTCGTTTACACTTGGAAAAAACTTGTAAAGTCTTGTAGGATCATTCTTGGCTCATTTGAACATGCAAACAATTCATACAGCTTAAGACTTTATTCTTCACTCGTTCGAACTTGGAAATAACTTTTAGCTTCAATCTTGACTCATTTGAACATGGAAATAACTTGGAAAGTCTTGCAGGATCATTCTTGGCTCATTTGAACGTGAAAACAATCTATAACAATTTGAGACTTCATTCTTCGCTCGTTCGAACTTGGAAACAACTTGTCGCTTCATTCTTGACTCGTTTGAACATGGAAACAACTTAGAAAGTCTTGTAGGATCATTCTTGGCTCATTTGAACATGAAAACAATCTATAACAATTTGAGAATTCATTCTTGACTTATTCGAACTTTGAAACAACTTGTAGCTTCATTCTTGACTCGTTTAAACTTGGAAAAAACTTGTAAAGTCTTGTAGGATCATTCTTGGCTCATTTGAACATGCAAACAATTCATACATCTTAAGACTTAATTCTTCACTCGTTCGAACTTGGAAATAACTTTTAGCTTCAATCTTGACTCATTTGAACATGGAAATAACTTGGAAAGTCTTGCAGGGTCATTCTTGGCTCATTTGAACATGAAAACAATCTATAACAATTTGAGACTTCATTCTTCGCTCGTTCGAACTTGGAAACAACTTGTCGCTTCATTCTTGGCTCGTTTAAACATGGAAACAACTTGGAAAGTCGTGTAGGATCATTCTTGGCTCATTTGAACATGAAAACAATCTATAACAATTTGATACTTCATTCTTGACTTATTCGAACTTTGAAGCAACTTGTAGCTTCATTCTTGACTCGTTTACACTTGGAAAATACTTGTAAAGTCTTGTAGGATCATTCTTGGCTCATTTGAACATGCAAACAATTCATACAACTTAAGACTTTATTCATGACTCGTTCGAACTTGGAAACAACTTTTAGCTTCAATCTTGACTCATTTGAACATGGAAACAACTTGGAAAGTCTTGTAGGATTATTCTTGGCTCATTTGAACATGAATACAATCCATAACAATTTGAGACTTCATTCTTGACTTATTCGAACTTTGAAACAACTTGTAGCTTCATTCATGACTCGTTTACACTTGGAAAATACTTGTAAAGTCTTGTAGGATCATTCTTGGCTCATTTAAACATGCAAACAATTCATACAACTTAAGACTTTATTCATGACTCGTTCGAACTTGGAAACAACTTTTAGCTTCAATCTTTGCTCATTTGAACATGGAAACAATCTATAACAATTTGAGACTTCATTCTTGACTTATTTGAACTTTGAAACAACTTGTAGCTTCATTCTTGACTTGTTTAAACTTGGAAAAAACTTGTAAAGTCTTGTAGGATCATTCTAGGCTCATTTAAACATGCAAACAAGTCATACAACTTAAGACTTTATTCTTGACTCGTTCGAACATGGAAACAACTTTTAGGTTCAATCTTGACTCCTTTGAACATGGAAACAACTTGGAAAGTCTTGCAGGATCATTCTTGGCTCATTTGAATATGAAAATAATCTATAACAATTTGAGACAACATTCTTGACACATTTGAACTTGGAAACAACTTGTAACTTCATTCGTGACTCATTTGAACATGGAATCAACTTGGAAACTCTTGTAAGATCATTTTTGGCTCATTTAAATATCAAAACAATCCATAACAATTTGAGACTTCATTGTTGACTCTTTCAAACTTGGAAGCAACTTGTAGCTTCATTCTTGACTCGTTTAAACTTGGAAAAAGTTGTAAAGTCTTGTAGGATCATTCTTGGCTCATTTGAACATGCAAACAATTCGTACAACTTAAGACTTTATTCTTGACTCGTTCAAACTTGGAAGCAACTTGTAGCTTCATTCTTGACTCATTTGCATATAGAAACAACTTGTAAACTTTTGTAGGATCATTCTTTGCTCATTTGAAAATGAAAACAATTCGTAACAACTTATGACTTCATTCTTCACTAGTTCGAACATGGAAACAACTTGTAGGTTCATTCTTGACTCGTTCGAACTTGGAAACAACTTTTAGCTTCAATCTTGACTCCTTTGAACATGGAAACAACTTGGAAACAACTTGGAAAGTCTTCACATGAGCCAAGATGATCCTACAAGACTTTGCAAGTTGTTTCCTTGTTCAAACGAGTCAAGAATGAAGCTACAATTAGTTTCCAAGTTCGAACGAGCGAAGAATGAAGTCTCAAATTGTTATAGATTGTTTTCATTTTCAAATGAGCCAAGAACGATCCTACAAGACTTTCCAATTTGTTTTCATGTTCAAACGAGTCAAGAATGAAGTCTCAAATTGTTATAGATTGTTTTCATGTTCAAATGAGCCAAGAATGATCCTACAAGACTTTCCAAGTTGTTTCCTTGTTCAAACGAGTCAAGAATGAAGCTACAAGTAGTTTCAAAGTTCGAATAAGTCAAGAATGAAGTCTCAAATTGTTATAGATTGCTTTCATGTTCAAATGAGCCAAGAATGATCCTACAAGACTTTCCAAGTTGTTTCCATGTTCAAATGAGTTAAGAATGAAGTTAAAAGTTGGTTCCAAGTTCGAACGAGTCAAGAATAAAGTCTTAAGTTGTATGAATTGTTTGCATGTTCAAATGAGCCAAGAATGATCCTACAAGACTTTACAAGTTTTTCCAAGTTTAAACGAATCAAGAATGAAGCTACAAGTTGTTTCAAAGTTCGAATAAGTCAAGAATAAAGTCACAAATTGTTATAGATTGTTTTCATGTTCACATGAGCCAAGAATGATCCTACAAGACTTTGCAAGTTGTTTCCTTGTTCAAACGAGTCAAGAATGAAGCTACTAGTAGTTTCCAAGTTCGAACGAGCGAAGAATGAAGTCTCAAATTGTTATAGATTGTTTTCATTTTCAAATGAGCCAAGAACGATCCTACAAGACTTTCCAATTTGTTTCCATGTTCAAACGAGTCAAGAATGAAGTCTCAAATTGTTATAGATTGTTTTCATGTTCAAATGAGCCAAGAATGATCCTACAAGACTTTCCAAGTTGTTTCCAAGTTCGAAGGAGTCAAGAATAAAGTCTTTAGTTGTATGAATTGTTTGCATGTTCAAATGAGCCAAGAATGATCCTACAAGACTTTGCAAGTTGTTTCCTTGTTCAAACGAGTCAAGAATGAAGCTACTAGTAGTTTCCAAGTTTGAACGAGCGAAGAATGAAGTCTCAAATTGTTATAGATTGTTTTCATTTTCAAATGAGCCGAGAACGATCCTACAAGACTTTCCAATTTGTTTCCATGTTTAAACGAGTCAAGAATGAAGTCTCAAATTGTTATAGATTGTTTTCATGTTCAAATGCGCCAAGAATGATCCTACAAGACTTTCCAAGTTGTTTCCTTGTTCAAACGAGTCAAGAATGAAGCTACAAGTAGTTTCCAAGTTCGAACTAGTGAAGAATGAAGTCTCAAATTGTTATAGATTATTTTCATTTTCAAATGAGCCAAGAATGATCCTACAAGACTTTCCAATTTGTTTACATGTTCAAACGAGTCAAGAATGAAGTCTCAAATTGTTATAGATTGTTTTCATGTTCAAATGAGCCAAGAATGATCCTACAAGACTTTCCAAGTTGTTTCCATGTTCAAAAGAGTTAAGAATAAAGTTAAAAGTTTTTTCCAAGTTCGAAGGAGTCAAGAATGAAGTCTTTAGTTGTATGAATTGTTTGCATGTTCAAATGAGCCAAGAATGATTCTACAAGACTTTACAAGTTTTTCCAAGTTTAAACGAGTCAAGAATGAAGCTACAAGTTGTTTCAAAGTTCGAATAAGTCAAGAATGAAGTCTCAAATTGTTATAGATTGTTTTCATGTTCACATGAGCCAAGAATGATCCTACAAGACTTTGCAAGTTGTTTCCTTGTTCAAACGAGTCAAGAATGAAGCTACAATTAGTTTCCAAGTTCGAACGAGCGAAGAATGAAGTCTCAAATTGTTATAGATTGTTTTCACGTTCACATGAGCCAAGAATGATCCTACAAGACTTTGCAAGTTGTTTCCTTGTTCAAACGAGTCAAGAATGAAGCTACAAGTAGTTTCCAAGTTCGAACGAGCGAAGAATGAAGTCTCAAATTGGTATAGATTGTTTTCATTTTCAAATGAGCCGAGAACGATCCTACAAGACTTTCCAATTTGTTTCCATGTTCAAACGAGTCAAGAATGAAGTCTTTAGTTGTATGAATTGTTTGCATGTTCAAATGAGCCAAAAATGATCTTACAAGACTTTACAAGTTTTTCCAAGTTTAAACGAGACAAGAATGAAGCTACAAGTTGTTTCAAAATTCGAATAAGTCAAGAATGAAGTCTCAAATTGTTATAGATTGTTTTCATGTTCACATGAGCCAAGAATGATCCTACAAGACTTTGCAAGTTGTTTCCTTGTTCAAACGAGTCAAGAATGAAGCTACAATTAGTTTCCAAGTTCGAACGAGCGAAGAATGAAGTCTCAAATTGTTATAAATGGTTTTCATTTTCAAATGAGCCAAGAACGATCCTACAAGGCTTTCCAATTTGTTTCCATGTTCAAACGAGTCAAGAATGAAGCTACAAGTAGTTTCCAAGTTCGAACGAGCGAAGAATGAAGTCTCAAATTGTTATAGATTGTTTTCATTTTCAAATGAGCCAAGAATGATCCTACAAGACTTTCTATGTTGTTTTCATTTTCAAATGAGCCAAGAATGATCCTACAAGACTTTCCATGTTGTTTCCATATTCAAATGAGTCAAGAATGAAGCTACAAGTTGTTTATAAGTTCGAACGTGTCAAGAATAAAGTCTTAAGTTGTATGAATTGTTTGCATGTTCAAATGAGTCAAGAATAAAGCTAAAAGTTGTTTCCAAGTTCGAACGAGTCATGAATAAAGTCTTAAGTTGTATGAATTGTTTGCATGTTCAAATGACCCATGAATGATCATACAAGACTTTACAAGTTTTTCCAAGTTTAAACGAGCCAAGAATGAAGCTACAAGTTGTTTCAAAGTTCGAATAAGTCAAGAATGAAGTCTCAAATTGTTATAGATTGTTTTCATGTTCAAATGAGCCAAGAATGATCCTACAAAACTTTCCATGTTGTTTCCATGTTCAAATGAGTTAAGAATGAAGTCTCAAATTGTTATAGATTGTTTTCATGTTCAAATGAGCCAAGAATGATCCTACAAGACTTTCCAAGTTGTTTCTTGTTCAAACGAGTCAAGAATGAAGCTACAAGTAGTTTCCAAGTTCGAACTAGTGAAGAAAGAAGTGTCAAATTGTTATAGATTATTTTCATTTTCAATTGAGCCAAGAATGATCCTACAAGACTTTCCAATTTGTTTACATGTTCAAACGAGTCAAGAATGAAGTCTCAAATTGTTATAGATTGTTTTCATGTTCAAATGAGCCAAGAATGATCCTACAAGACTTTCCAAGTTGTTTCCATGTTCAAAAGAGTTAAGAATAAAGTTAAAAGTTGTTTCCAAGTTCGAAGGAGTCAAGAATAAAGTCTTTAGTTGTATGAATTGTTTGCATGTTCAAATGAGCCAAGAATGATCCTACAAGACTTTACAAGTTTTTCCAAGTTTAAACGAGTCAAGAATGAAGCTACAAGTTGTTTCAAAGTTCGAATAAGTCAAGAATGAAGTCTCAAATTGTTATAGATTATTTTTATGTTCACATGAGCCAAGATGATCCTACAAGACTTTGCAAGTTGTTTCCTTGTTCAAACGAGTCAAGAATGAAGCTACAATTAGTTTCCAAGTTCGAACGAGCGAAGAATGAAGTCTCAAATTGTTATAGATTGTTTTCATTTTCAAATGAGCCAAGAACGATCCTACAAGACTTTCCAATTTGTTTTCATGTTCAAACGAGTCAAGAATGAAGTCTCAAATTGTTATAGATTGTTTTCATGTTCAAATGAGCCAAGAATGATCCTACAAGACTTTCCAAGTTGTTTCCTTGTTCAAACGAGTCAAGAATGAAGCTACAAGTAGTTTCAAAGTTCGAATAAGTCAAGAATGAAGTCTCAAATTGTTATAGATTGCTTTCATGTTCAAATGAGCCAAGAATGATCCTACAAGACTTTCCAATTTGTTTACATGTTCAAACGAGTCAAGAATGAAGTCTCAAATTGTTATAGATTGTTTTCATGTTCAAATGAGCCAAGAATGATCCTACAAGACTTTCCAAGTTGTTTCCATGTTCAAAAGAGTTAAGAATAAAGTTAAAAGTTTTTTCCAAGTTCGAAGGAGTCAAGAATGAAGTCTTTAGTTGTATGAATTGTTTGCATGTTCAAATGAGCCAAGAATGATTCTACAAGACTTTACAAGTTTTTCCAAGTTTAAACGAGTCAAGAATGAAGCTACAAGTTGTTTCAAAGTTCGAATAAGTCAAGAATGAAGTCTCAAATTGTTATAGATTGTTTTCATGTTCACATGAGCCAAGAATGATCCTACAAGACTTTGCAAGTTGTTTCCTTGTTCAAACGAGTCAAGAATGAAGCTACAATTAGTTTCCAAGTTCGAACGAGCGAAGAATGAAGTCTCAAATTGTTATAGATTGTTTTCACGTTCACATGAGCCAAGAATGATCCTACAAGACTTTGCAAGTTGTTTCCTTGTTCAAACGAGTCAAGAATGAAGCTACAAGTAGTTTCCAAGTTCGAACGAGCGAAGAATGAAGTCTCAAATTGGTATAGATTGTTTTCATTTTCAAATGAGCCGAGAACGATCCTACAAGACTTTCCAATTTGTTTCCATGTTCAAACGAGTCAAGAATGAAGTCTTTAGTTGTATGAATTGTTTGCATGTTCAAATGAGCCAAAAATGATCTTACAAGACTTTACAAGTTTTTCCAAGTTTAAACGAGACAAGAATGAAGCTACAAGTTGTTTCAAAATTCGAATAAGTCAAGAATGAAGTCTCAAATTGTTATAGATTGTTTTCATGTTCACATGAGCCAAGAATGATCCTACAAGACTTTGCAAGTTGTTTCCTTGTTCAAACGAGTCAAGAATGAAGCTACAATTAGTTTCCAAGTTCGAACGAGCGAAGAATGAAGTCTCAAATTGTTATAAATGGTTTTCATTTTCAAATGAGCCAAGAACGATCCTACAAGGCTTTCCAATTTGTTTCCATGTTCAAACGAGTCAAGAATGAAGCTACAAGTAGTTTCCAAGTTCGAACGAGCGAAGAATGAAGTCTCAAATTGTTATAGATTGTTTTCATTTTCAAATGAGCCAAGAATGATCCTACAAGACTTTCCATGTTGTTTTCATTTTCAAATGAGCCAAGAATGATCCTACAAGACTTTCCATGTTGTTTCCATATTCAAATGAGTCAAGAATGAAGCTACAAGTTGTTTATAAGTTCGAACGTGTCAAGAATAAAGTCTTAAGTTGTATGAATTGTTTGCATGTTCAAATGAGTCAAGAATAAAGCAAAAAGTTGTTTCCAAGTTCGAACGAGTCATGAATAAAGTCTTAAGTTGTATGAATTGTTTGCATGTTCAAATGACCCATGAATGATCATACAAGACTTTACAAGTTTTTCCAAGTTTAAACGAGCCAAGAATGAAGCTACAAGTTGTTTCAAAGTTCGAATAAGTCAAGAATGAAGTCTCAAATTGTTATAGATTGTTTTCATGTTCAAATGAGCCAAGAATGATCCTACAAAACTTTCCATGTTGTTTCCATGTTCAAATGAGTTAAGAATGAAGTCTCAAATTGTTATAGATTGTTTTCATGTTCAAATGAGCCAAGAATGATCCTACAAGACTTTCCAAGTTGTTTCTTGTTCAAACGAGTCAAGAATGAAGCTACAAGTAGTTTCCAAGTTCGAACTAGTGAAGAAAGAAGTGTCAAATTGTTATAGATTATTTTCATTTTCAATTGAGCCAAGAATGATCCTACAAGACTTTCCAATTTGTTTACATGTTCAAACGAGTCAAGAATGAAGTCTCAAATTGTTATAGATTGTTTTCATGTTCAAATGAGCCAAGAATGATCCTACAAGACTTTCCAAGTTGTTTCCATGTTCAAAAGAGTTAAGAATAAAGTTAAAAGTTGTTTCCAAGTTCGAAGGAGTCAAGAATAAAGTCTTTAGTTGTATGAATTGTTTGCATGTTCAAATGAGCCAAGAATGATCCTACAAGACTTTACAAGTTTTTCCAAGTTTAAACGAGTCAAGAATGAAGCTACAAGTTGTTTCAAAGTTCGAATAAGTCAAGAATGAAGTCTCAAATTGTTATAGATTATTTTCATGTTCACATGAGCCAAGATGATCCTACAAGACTTTGCAAGTTGTTTCCTTGTTCAAACGAGTCAAGAATGAAGCTACAATTAGTTTCCAAGTTCGAACGAGCGAAGAATGAAGTCTCAAATTGTTATAGATTGTTTTCATTTTCAAATGAGCCAAGAACGATCCTACAAGACTTTCCAATTTGTTTTCATGTTCAAACGAGTCAAGAATGAAGTCTCAAATTGTTATAGATTGTTTTCATGTTCAAATGAGCCAAGAATGATCCTACAAGACTTTCCAAGTTGTTTCCTTGTTCAAACGAGTCAAGAATGAAGCTACAAGTAGTTTCAAAGTTCGAATAAGTCAAGAATGAAGTCTCAAATTGTTATAGATTGCTTTCATGTTCAAATGAGCCAAGAATGATCCTACAAGACTTTCCAATTTGTTTACATGTTCAAACGAGTCAAGAATGAAGTCTCAAATTGTTATAGATTGTTTTCATGTTCAAATGAGCCAAGAATGATCCTACAAGACTTTCCAAGTTGTTTCCATGTTCAAAAGAGTTAAGAATAAAGTTAAAAGTTTTTTCCAAGTTCGAAGGAGTCAAGAATGAAGTCTTTAGTTGTATGAATTGTTTGCATGTTCAAATGAGCCAAGAATGATTCTACAAGACTTTACAAGTTTTTCCAAGTTTAAACGAGTCAAGAATGAAGCTACAAGTTGTTTCAAAGTTCGAATAAGTCAAGAATGAAGTCTCAAATTGTTATAGATTGTTTTCATGTTCACATGAGCCAAGAATGATCCTACAAGACTTTGCAAGTTGTTTCCTTGTTCAAACGAGTCAAGAATGAAGCTACAATTAGTTTCCAAGTTCGAACGAGCGAAGAATGAAGTCTCAAATTGTTATAGATTGTTTTCACGTTCACATGAGCCAAGAATGATCCTACAAGACTTTGCAAGTTGTTTCCTTGTTCAAACGAGTCAAGAATGAAGCTACAAGTAGTTTCCAAGTTCGAACGAGCGAAGAATGAAGTCTCAAATTGGTATAGATTGTTTTCATTTTCAAATGAGCCGAGAACGATCCTACAAGACTTTCCAATTTGTTTCCATGTTCAAACGAGTCAAGAATGAAGTCTTTAGTTGTATGAATTGTTTGCATGTTCAAATGAGCCAAAAATGATCTTACAAGACTTTACAAGTTTTTCCAAGTTTAAACGAGACAAGAATGAAGCTACAAGTTGTTTCAAAATTCGAATAAGTCAAGAATGAAGTCTCAAATTGTTATAGATTGTTTTCATGTTCACATGAGCCAAGAATGATCCTACAAGACTTTGCAAGTTGTTTCCTTGTTCAAACGAGTCAAGAATGAAGCTACAATTAGTTTCCAAGTTCGAACGAGCGAAGAATGAAGTCTCAAATTGTTATAAATGGTTTTCATTTTCAAATGAGCCAAGAACGATCCTACAAGGCTTTCCAATTTGTTTCCATGTTCATACGAGTCAAGAATGAAGCTACAAGTAGTTTCCAAGTTCGAACGAGCGAAGAATGAAGTCTCAAATTGTTATAGATTGTTTTCATTTTCAAATGAGCCAAGAATGATCCTACAAGACTTTCCATGTTGTTTTCATTTTCAAATGAGCCAAGAATGATCCTACAAGACTTTCCATGTTGTTTCCATATTCAAATGAGTCAAGAATGAAGCTACAAGTTGTTTATAAGTTCGAACGTGTCAAGAATAAAGTCTTAAGTTGTATGAATTGTTTGCATGTTCAAATGAGTCAAGAATAAAGCAAAAAGTTGTTTCCAAGTTCGAACGAGTCATGAATAAAGTCTTAAGTTGTATGAATTGTTTGCATGTTCAAATGACCCATGAATGATCATACAAGACTTTACAAGTTTTTCCAAGTTTAAACGAGCCAAGAATGAAGCTACAAGTTGTTTCAAAGTTCGAATAAGTCAAGAATGAAGTCTCAAATTGTTATAGATTGTTTTCATGTTCAAATGAGCCAAGAATGATCCTACAAAACTTTCCATGTTGTTTCCATGTTCAAATGAGTTAAGAATGAAGTCTCAAATTGTTATAGATTGTTTTCATGTTCAAATGAGCCAAGAATGATCCTACAAGACTTTCCAAGTTGTTTCTTGTTCAAACGAGTCAAGAATGAAGCTACAAGTAGTTTCCAAGTTCGAACTAGTGAAGAAAGAAGTGTCAAATTGTTATAGATTATTTTCATTTTCAATTGAGCCAAGAATGATCCTACAAGACTTTCCAATTTGTTTACATGTTCAAACGAGTCAAGAATGAAGTCTCAAATTGTTATAGATTGTTTTCATGTTCAAATGAGCCAAGAATGATCCTACAAGACTTTTCAAGTTGTTTCCATGTTCAAAAGAGTTAAGAATAAAGTTAAAAGTTGTTTCCAAGTTCGAAGGAGTCAAGAATAAAGTCTTTAGTTGTATGAATTGTTTGCATGTTCAAATGAGCCAAGAATGATCCTACAAGACTTTACAAGTTTTTCCAAGTTTAAACGAGTCAAGAATGAAGCTACAAGTTGTTTCAAAGTTCGAATAAGTCAAGAATGAAGTCTCAAATTGTTATAGATTATTTTCATGTTCACATGAGCCAAGATGATCCTACAAGACTTTGCAAGTTGTTTCCTTGTTCAAACGAGTCAAGAATGAAGCTACAATTAGTTTCCAAGTTCGAACGAGCGAAGAATGAAGTCTCAAATTGTTATAGATTGTTTTCATTTTCAAATGAGCCAAGAACGATCCTACAAGACTTTCCAATTTGTTTTCATGTTCAAACGAGTCAAGAATGAAGTCTCAAATTGTTATAGATTGTTTTCATGTTCAAATGAGCCAAGAATGATCCTACAAGACTTTCCAAGTTGTTTCCTTGTTCAAACGAGTCAAGAATGAAGCTACAAGTAGTTTCAAAGTTCGAATAAGTCAAGAATGAAGTCTCAAATTGTTATAGATTGCTTTCATGTTCAAATGAGCCAAGAATGATCCTACAAGACTTTCCAAGTTGTTTCCATGTTCAAATGAGTTAAGAATGAAGTTAAAAGTTGGTTCCAAGTTCGAACGAGTCAAGAATAAAGTCTTAAGTTGTATGAATTGTTTGCATGTTCAAATGAGCCAAGAATGATCCTACAAGACTTTACAAGTTTTTCCAAGTTTAAACGAATCAAGAATGAAGCTACAAGTTGTTTCAAAGTTCGAATAAGTCAAGAATAAAGTCACAAATTGTTATAGATTGTTTTCATGTTCACATGAGCCAAGAATGATCCTACAAGACTTTGCAAGTTGTTTCCTTGTTCAAACGAGTCAAGAATGAAGCTACTAGTAGTTTCCAAGTTCGAACGAGCGAAGAATGAAGTCTCAAATTGTTATAGATTGTTTTCATTTTCAAATGAGCCAAGAACGATCCTACAAGACTTTCCAATTTGTTTCCATGTTCAAACGAGTCAAGAATGAAGTCTCAAATTGTTATAGATTGTTTTCATGTTCAAATGAGCCAAGAATGATCCTACAAGACTTTCCAAGTTGTTTCCAAGTTCGAAGGAGTCAAGAATAAAGTCTTTAGTTGTATGAATTGTTTGCATGTTCAAATGAGCCAAGAATGATCCTACAAGACTTTGCAAGTTGTTTCCTTGTTCAAACGAGTCAAGAATGAAGCTACTAGTAGTTTCCAAGTTTGAACGAGCGAAGAATGAAGTCTCAAATTGTTATAGATTGTTTTCATTTTCAAATGAGCCGAGAACGATCCTACAAGACTTTCCAATTTGTTTCCATGTTTAAACGAGTCAAGAATGAAGTCTCAAATTGTTATAGATTGTTTTCATGTTCAAATGCGCCAAGAATGATCCTACAAGACTTTCCAAGTTGTTTCCTTGTTCAAACGAGTCAAGAATGAAGCTACAAGTAGTTTCCAAGTTCGAACTAGTGAAGAATGAAGTCTCAAATTGTTATAGATTATTTTCATTTTCAAATGAGCCAAGAATGATCCTACAAGACTTTCCAATTTGTTTACATGT
This sequence comes from Oenanthe sinensis, assembly GCA_028671895.1. NCBI lineage: Eukaryota > Viridiplantae > Streptophyta > Magnoliopsida > Apiales > Apiaceae > Oenanthe > Oenanthe sinensis. Next base: position 30,859,805 of record CM053806.1, read on the forward strand.
TCAAACGAGTCAAGAATGAAGTCTCAAATTGTTATAGATTGTTTTCATGTTCAAATGAGCCAAGAATGATCCTACAAGACTTTTCAAGTTGTTTCCATGTTCAAAAGAGTTAAGAATAAAGTTAAAAGTTGTTTCCAAGTTCGAAGGAGTCAAGAATAAAGTCTTTAGTTGTATGAATTGTTTGCATGTTCAAATGAGCCAAGAATGATCCTACAAGACTTTACAAGTTTTTCCAAGTTTAAACGAGTCAAGAATGAAGCTACAAGTTGTTTCAAAGTTCGAATAAGTCAAGAATGAAGTCTCAAATTGTTATAGATTATTTTCATGTTCACATGAGCCAAGATGATCCTACAAGACTTTGCAAGTTGTTTCCTTGTTCAAACGAGTCAAGAATGAAGCTACAATTAGTTTCCAAGTTCGAACGAGCGAAGAATGAAGTCTCAAATTGTTATAGATTGTTTTCATTTTCAAATGAGCCAAGAACGATCCTACAAGACTTTCCAATTTGTTTTCATGTTCAAACGAGTCAAGAATGAAGTCTCAAATTGTTATAGATTGTTTTCATGTTCAAATGAGCCAAGAATGATCCTACAAGACTTTCCAAGTTGTTTCCTTGTTCAAACGAGTCAAGAATGAAGCTACAAGTAGTTTCAAAGTTCGAATAAGTCAAGAATGAAGTCTCAAATTGTTATAGATTGCTTTCATGTTCAAATGAGCCAAGAATGATCCTACAAGACTTTCCAAGTTGTTTCCATGTTCAAATGAGTTAAGAATGAAGTTAAAAGTTGGTTCCAAGTTCGAACGAGTCAAGAATAAAGTCTTAAGTTGTATGAATTGTTTGCATGTTCAAATGAGCCAAGAATGATCCTACAAGACTTTACAAGTTTTTCCAAGTTTAAACGAATCAAGAATGAAGCTACAAGTTGTTTCAAAGTTCGAATAAGTCAAGAATAAAGTCACAAATTGTTATAGATTGTTTTCATGTTCACATGAGCCAAGAATGATCCTACAAGACTTTGCAAGTTGTTTCCTTGTTCAAACGAGTCAAGAATGAAGCTACTAGTAGTTTCCAAGTTCGAACGAGCGAAGAATGAAGTCTCAAATTGTTATAGATTGTTTTCATTTTCAAATGAGCCAAGAACGATCCTACAAGACTTTCCAATTTGTTTCCATGTTCAAACGAGTCAAGAATGAAGTCTCAAATTGTTATAGATTGTTTTCATGTTCAAATGAGCCAAGAATGATCCTACAAGACTTTCCAAGTTGTTTCCAAGTTCGAAGGAGTCAAGAATAAAGTCTTTAGTTGTATGAATTGTTTGCATGTTCAAATGAGCCAAGAATGATCCTACAAGACTTTGCAAGTTGTTTCCTTGTTCAAACGAGTCAAGAATGAAGCTACTAGTAGTTTCCAAGTTTGAACGAGCGAAGAATGAAGTCTCAAATTGTTATAGATTGTTTTCATTTTCAAATGAGCCGAGAACGATCCTACAAGACTTTCCAATTTGTTTCCATGTTTAAACGAGTCAAGAATGAAGTCTCAAATTGTTATAGATTGTTTTCATGTTCAAATGCGCCAAGAATGATCCTACAAGACTTTCCAAGTTGTTTCCTTGTTCAAACGAGTCAAGAATGAAGCTACAAGTAGTTTCCAAGTTCGAACTAGTGAAGAATGAAGTCTCAAATTGTTATAGATTATTTTCATTTTCAAATGAGCCAAGAATGATCCTACAAGACTTTCCAATTTGTTTACATGTTCAAACGAGTCAAGAATGAAGTCTCAAATTGTTATAGATTGTTTTCATGTTCAAATGAGCCAAGAATGATCCTACAAGACTTTCCAAGTTGTTTCCATGTTCAAAAGAGTTAAGAATAAAGTTAAAAGTTTTTTCCAAGTTCGAAGGAGTCAAGAATGAAGTCTTTAGTTGTATGAATTGTTTGCATGTTCAAATGAGCCAAGAATGATTCTACAAGACTTTACAAGTTTTTCCAAGTTTAAACGAGTCAAGAATGAAGCTACAAGTTGTTTCAAAGTTCGAATAAGTCAAGAATGAAGTCTCAAATTGTTATAGATTGTTTTCATGTTCACATGAGCCAAGAATGATCCTACAAGACTTTGCAAGTTGTTTCCTTGTTCAAACGAGTCAAGAATGAAGCTACAATTAGTTTCCAAGTTCGAACGAGCGAAGAATGAAGTCTCAAATTGTTATAGATTGTTTTCACGTTCACATGAGCCAAGAATGATCCTACAAGACTTTGCAAGTTGTTTCCTTGTTCAAACGAGTCAAGAATGAAGCTACAAGTAGTTTCCAAGTTCGAACGAGCGAAGAATGAAGTCTCAAATTGGTATAGATTGTTTTCATTTTCAAATGAGCCGAGAACGATCCTACAAGACTTTCCAATTTGTTTCCATGTTCAAACGAGTCAAGAATGAAGTCTTTAGTTGTATGAATTGTTTGCATGTTCAAATGAGCCAAAAATGATCTTACAAGACTTTACAAGTTTTTCCAAGTTTAAACGAGACAAGAATGAAGCTACAAGTTGTTTCAAAATTCGAATAAGTCAAGAATGAAGTCTCAAATTGTTATAGATTGTTTTCATGTTCACATGAGCCAAGAATGATCCTACAAGACTTTGCAAGTTGTTTCCTTGTTCAAACGAGTCAAGAATGAAGCTACAATTAGTTTCCAAGTTCGAACGAGCGAAGAATGAAGTCTCAAATTGTTATAAATGGTTTTCATTTTCAAATGAGCCAAGAACGATCCTACAAGGCTTTCCAATTTGTTTCCATGTTCAAACGAGTCAAGAATGAAGCTACAAGTAGTTTCCAAGTTCGAACGAGCGAAGAATGAAGTCTCAAATTGTTATAGATTGTTTTCATTTTCAAATGAGCCAAGAAAGATCCTACAAGACTTTCCAATTTGTTTCCATGTTCAAACGAGTCAAGAATGAAGTCTCAAATTGTTATAGATTGTTTGCATGTTCAAATGAGCCAAGAAGGATCCCACAAGACTTTCCAAGTTTTTTCCATGTTCAAATGAGTTAAGAATGAAGTTAAAAGTTGGTTCCAAGTTCGAACGAGTCAAGAATAAAGTCTAAAGTTGTATGAATTGTTTGCATGTTCAAATGAGCCAAGAATGATCCTACAAGACTTTACAAGTTTTTCCAAGTTTAAACGAGTCAAGAATGAAGCTACAAGTTGTTTCAAAGTTCGAATAAGTCAAGAATGAAGTCTCAAATTGTTATAGATTGTTTTCATGTTCAAATGAGCCAAGAATGATCCTACAAGACTTTCCAAGTTGTTTCCATGTTCAAATGAGTTAAGAATGAAGTTAAAAGTTGGTTCCAAGTTCGAACGAGTCAAGAATAAAGTCTTAAGTTGTATGAATTGTTTGCATGTTCAAATGAGCCAAGAATGATCCTACAAGACTTTACAAGTTTTTCCAAGTTTAAACGAGTCAAGAATGAAGCTACAAGTTGTTTCAAAGTTCGAATAAGTCAAGAATGAAGTCACAAATTGTTATAGATTGTTTTCATGTTCACATGAGCCAAGAATGATCCTACAAGACTTTGCAAGTTGTTTCCTTGTTCAAACGAGTCAAGAATGAAGCTACTAGTAGTTTCCAAGTTCGGACGAGCGAAGAATGAAGTCTCAAATTGTTATAGATTGTTTTCATTTTCAAATGAGCCAAGAACGATCCTACAAGACTTTCCAATTTGTTTCCATGTTCAAACGAGTCAAGAATGAAGTCTCAAATTGTTATAGATTGTTTTCATGTTCAAATGAGCCAAGAATGATCCTACAAGACTTTCCAAGTTGTTTCCATGTTCAAAAGAGTTAAGAATAATGTTAAAAGTTGTTTCCAAGTTCGAAGGAGTCAAGAATAAAGTCTTTAGTTGTATGAATTGTTTGCATGTTCAAATGAGCCAAGAATGATCCTACAAGACTTTGCAAGTTGTTTCCTTGTTCAAACGAGTCAAGAATGAAGCTACTAGTAGTTTCCAAGTTTGAACGAGCGAAGAATGAAGTCTCAAATTGTTATAGATTGTTTTCATTTTCAAATGAGCCGAGAACGATCCTACAAGACTTTCCAATTTGTTTCCATGTTTAAACGAGTCAAGAATGAAGTCTCAAATTGTTATAGATTGTTTTCATGTTCAAATGCGCCAAGAATGATCCTACAAGACTTTCCAAGTTGTTTCCTTGTTCAAACGAGTCAAGAATGAAGCTACAAGTAGTTTCCAAGTTCGAACTAGTGAAGAATGAAGTCTCAAATTGTTATAGATTATTTTCATTTTCAAATGAGCCAAGAATGATCCTACAAGACTTTCCAATTTGTTTACATGTTCAAACGAGTCAAGAATGAAGTCTCAAATTGTTATAGATTGTTTTCATGTTCAAATGAGCCAAGAATGATCCTACAAGACTTTCCAAGTTGTTTCCATGTTCAAAAGAGTTAAGAATAAAGTTAAAAGTTTTTTCCAAGTTCGAAGGAGTCAAGAATGAAGTCTTTAGTTGTATGAATTGTTTGCATGTTCAAATGAGCCAAGAATGATTCTACAAGACTTTACAAGTTTTTCCAAGTTTAAACGAGTCAAGAATGAAGCTACAAGTTGTTTCAAAGTTCGAATAAGTCAAGAATGAAGTCTCAAATTGTTATAGATTGTTTTCATGTTCACATGAGCCAAGAATGATCCTACAAGACTTTGCAAGTTGTTTCCTTGTTCAAACGAGTCAAGAATGAAGCTACAATTAGTTTCCAAGTTCGAACGAGCGAAGAATGAAGTCTCAAATTGTTATAGATTGTTTTCACGTTCACATGAGCCAAGAATGATCCTACAAGACTTTGCAAGTTGTTTCCTTGTTCAAACGAGTCAAGAATGAAGCTACAAGTAGTTTCCAAGTTCGAACGAGCGAAGAATGAAGTCTCAAATTGGTATAGATTGTTTTCATTTTCAAATGAGCCGAGAACGATCCTACAAGACTTTCCAATTTGTTTCCATGTTCAAACGAGTCAAGAATGAAGTCTTTAGTTGTATGAATTGTTTGCATGTTCAAATGAGCCAAAAATGATCTTACAAGACTTTACAAGTTTTTCCAAGTTTAAACGAGACAAGAATGAAGCTACAAGTTGTTTCAAAATTCGAATAAGTCAAGAATGAAGTCTCAAATTGTTATAGATTGTTTTCATGTTCACATGAGCCAAGAATGATCCTACAAGACTTTGCAAGTTGTTTCCTTGTTCAAACGAGTCAAGAATGAAGCTACAATTAGTTTCCAAGTTCGAACGAGCGAAGAATGAAGTCTCAAATTGTTATAAATGGTTTTCATTTTCAAATGAGCCAAGAACGATCCTACAAGGCTTTCCAATTTGTTTCCATGTTCAAACGAGTCAAGAATGAAGCTACAAGTAGTTTCCAAGTTCGAACGAGCGAAGAATGAAGTCTCAAATTGTTATAGATTGTTTTCATTTTCAAATGAGCCAAGAAAGATCCTACAAGACTTTCCAATTTGTTTCCATGTTCAAACGAGTCAAGAATGAAGTCTCAAATTGTTATAGATTGTTTGCATGTTCAAATGAGCCAAGAAGGATCCCACAAGACTTTCCAAGTTTTTTCCATGTTCAAATGAGTTAAGAATGAAGTTAAAAGTTGGTTCCAAGTTCGAACGAGTCAAGAATAAAGTCTAAAGTTGTATGAATTGTTTGCATGTTCAAATGAGCCAAGAATGATCCTACAAGACTTTACAAGTTTTTCCAAGTTTAAACGAGTCAAGAATGAAGCTACAAGTTGTTTCAAAGTTCGAATAAGTCAAGAATGAAGTCTCAAATTGTTATAGATTGTTTTCATGTTCAAATGAGCCAAGAATGATCCTACAAGACTTTCCAAGTTGTTTCCATGTTCAAATGAGTTAAGAATGAAGTTAAAAGTTGGTTCCAAGTTCGAACGAGTCAAGAATAAAGTCTTAAGTTGTATGAATTGTTTGCATGTTCAAATGAGCCAAGAATGATCCTACAAGACTTTACAAGTTTTTCCAAGTTTAAACGAGTCAAGAATGAAGCTACAAGTTGTTTCAAAGTTCGAATAAGTCAAGAATGAAGTCACAAATTGTTATAGATTGTTTTCATGTTCACATGAGCCAAGAATGATCCTACAAGACTTTGCAAGTTGTTTCCTTGTTCAAACGAGTCAAGAATGAAGCTACTAGTAGTTTCCAAGTTCGGACGAGCGAAGAATGAAGTCTCAAATTGTTATAGATTGTTTTCATTTTCAAATGAGCCAAGAACGATCCTACAAGACTTTCCAATTTGTTTCCATGTTCAAACGAGTCAAGAATGAAGTCTCAAATTGTTATAGATTGTTTTCATGTTCAAATGAGCCAAGAATGATCCTACAAGACTTTCCAAGTTGTTTCCATGTTCAAAAGAGTTAAGAATAATGTTAAAAGTTGTTTCCAAGTTCGAAGGAGTCAAGAATAAAGTCTTTAGTTGTATGAATTGTTTGCATGTTCAAATGAGCCAAGAATGATCCTACAAGACTTTGCAAGTTGTTTCCTTGTTCAAACGAGTCAAGAATGAAGCTACTAGTAGTTTCCAAGTTCGAACGAGCGAAGAATGAAGTCTCAAATTGTTATAGATTGTTTTAATTTTCAAATGAGCCAAGAACGATCCTACAAGACTATCCAATTTGTTTCCATGTTCAAACGAGTCAAGAATGAAGTCTCAAATTGTTATAGATTGTTTTCGTGTTCAAATGAGCCAAGAATGATCCTATAAGACTTTCCAAGTTGTTTCCATGTTCAAAAGAGTTAAGAATAAAGTTAAAAGTTGTTTCCAAGTTCGAAGGAGTCAAGAATAAAGTCTTTAGTTGTATGAATTGTTTGCATGTTCAAATGAGCCAAAAATGATCCTACAAGACTTTACAAGTTTTTCCAAGTTTAAACGAGTCAAGAATGAAACTACAAGTTGTTTCAAAATTCGAATAAGTCAAGAATGAAGTCTCAAATTGTTATAGATTGTTTTCATGTTCACATGAGCCAAGAATGATCCTACAAGACTTTGCAAGTTGTTTCCTTGTTCAAACGAGTCAAGAATGAAGCTACAATTAGTTTCCAAGTTCGAACGAGCGAAGAATGAAGTCTCAAATTGTTATAAATGGTTTTCATTTTCAAATGAGCCAAGAACGATCCTACAAGGCTTTCCAATTTGTTTCCATGTTCAAACGAGTCAAGAATGAAGCTACAAGTAGTTTCCAAGTTCGAACGAGCGAAGAATGAAGTCTCAAATTGTTATAGATTGTTTTCATTTTTAAATGAGCCAAGAACGATCCTACAAGGCTTTCCAATTTGTTTCCATGTTCAAACGAGTCAAGAATGAAGCTACAAGTAGTTTCCAAGTTCGAACGAGCGAATAATGAAGTCTCAAATTGTTATAGATTGTTTTCATTTTCAAATGAGCCAAGAACGATCCTACAAGACTTTCCATGTTGTTTCCATATTCAAATGAGTCAAGAATGAAGCTACAAGTTGTTTATAAGTTCGAACGTGTCAAGAATAAAGTCTTAAGTTGTATGAATTGTTTGCATGTTCAAATGAGTCAAGAATAAAGCTAAAAGTTGTTTTCAAGTTCGAATGACTCAAGAATAAAGTCTTAAGTTGTATGAATTGTTTGCATGTTCAAATGAGCCAAGAAGGATCCTACAAGACTTTACAAGTTTTTCCAAGTTTAAACGAGTCAGGAATGAAGCTACAAGTTGTTTCAAAGTTCGAATAAGTCAAGAATGAAGTCTCAAATTGTTATAGATTGTTTTCATGTTCAAAGGAGCCAAGAATGATCCTACAAGACTTTCCAAGTTGTTTCCTTGTTCAAACGAGTCAAGAATGAAGCTACTAGTAGTTTCCAAGTTCGAACGAGCGAAGAATGAAGTCTCAAATTGTTATAGATTGTTTTAATTTTCAAATGAGCCAAGAAAGATCCTTCAAGACTATCCAATTTGTTTCCATGTTCAAACGAGTCAAGAATGAAGTCTTAAATTGTTATAGATTGTTTTCGTGTTCAAATGAGCCAAGAATGATCCTATAAGACTTTCCAAGTTGTTTCCATGTTCAAAAGAGTTAAGAATAAAGTTAAAAGTTGTTTCCAAGTTCGAAGGAGTCAAGAATAAAGTCTTTAGTTGTATGAATTGTTTGCATGTTCAAATGAGCCAAAAATGATCCTACAAGACTTTACAAGTTTTTCCAAGTTTAAACGAGTCAAGAATGAAGCTACAAGTTGTTTCAAAATTCGAATAAGTCAAGAATGAAGTCTCAAATTGTTATAGATTGTTTTCATGTTCACATGAGCCAAGAATGATCCTACAAGACTTTCCAAGTTGTTTCCTTGTTCAAACGTGTCAAAAATGAAGCTACAAGTAGTTTCCAAGTTCGAACGAGCGAAGAATGAAGTCTCAAATTGTTATAGATTGTTTTCATTTTCAAATGAGCCAAGAACGATCCTACAAGACTTTCCATGTTGTTTCCATATTCAAATGAGTCAAGAATGAAGCTACAAGTTGTTTATAAGTTCGAACGTGTCAAGAATAAAGTCTTAAGTTGTATGAATTGTTTGCATGTTCAAATGAGCCAAGAAGGATCCTACAAGACTTTACAAGTTTTTCCAAGTTTAAACGAGTCAAGAATGAAGCTACAAGTTGTTTTAAAGTTCGAATAAGTCAAGAATGAAATCTCAAATTGTTATAGATTGTTTTCATGTTCAAATGAGCCAAGAATGATCCTACAAGACTTTCCAAGTTGTTTCCTTGTTCAAATGAGTCAAGAATGAAGCTACAAGTAGTTTCCTAGTTCGAACGAGCGAAGAATGAAGTCTCAAATTGTTATAGATTATTTTCATTTTCAAGTGAGCCAAGAATGATCCTCCAAGACTTTCCAATTTGTTTACATGTTCAAACGAGTCAAGAATGAAGTGTCAAATTGTTATAGATGGTTTTCATTTTCAAATGAGCCAAGAACGATCCTACAAGACTTTCCAATTTGTTTCCATGTTCAAACGAGTCAAGAATGAAGTCTCAAATTGTTATAGATTGTTTTCATGTTCAAATGAGCCAAGAATGATCCTACAAGACTTTCCAAGTTGTTTCCATGTTCAAATGAGTTAAGAATGAAGTTAAAAGTTGGTTCCAAGTTCGAACGAGTCAAGAATAAAGTCTTAAGTTGTATGAATTGCTTGCATGTTCAAATGAGCCAAGAATGATCCTACAAGACTTTACAAGTTTTTCCAAGTTTAAACGAGTCAAAAATGAAGCTACAAGTTGTTTCAAAGTTCGAATAAGTCAAGAATGAAGTCTGAAATTGTTATAGATTGTTTTCATGTTCAAATGAGCCAAGAATGATTCTACAAGACTTTCCAAGTTGTTTCCTTGTTCAAACGTGTCAAGAATGAAGCTACAAGTAGTTTCCAAGTTCGAACGAGCGAAGAATGAAGTCTCAAATTGTTATAGATTGTTTTCATTTTCAAATGAGTCAAGAATGATCCTACAAGACTTTCCAATTTGTTTCCATGTTCAAACGAGTCAAGAATGAAGTCTCAAATTGTTATAGATTGTTTTCATGTTCAAATGAGCCAAGAATGATCCTACAAGACTTTCAAAGTTGATTCCATGTTCAAATGAGTTAAGAATGAAGTTAAAAGTTGGTTCCAAGTTCGAACGAGTCAAGAATAAAGTCTTAAGTTGTATGACTTGTTTGCATATGCAAATGAGCCAAGAATGATCCTACAAGACTTTACAAGTTTTTCCAAGTTTAAACGAGGCAAGAATGAGGCTACAAGTTGTTTCAAAGTTCGAATAAGTCAAGATTGAAGTCTGAAATTGTTATAGATTGTTTTCATGTTCAAATGAGCCAAGAATGATCCTACAAGACTTTCCAAGTTGTTCCATGTTCAAACGAGTCAAGAATGAAGCTACAAGTAGTTTCCAAGTTCGAACGAGCGAAGAATGAAGTCTCAAATTGTTATAGATTGTTTTATTTTTCAAATGAGCCAAGAATGATCCTACAAGACTTTCCAATTTGTTTCCATGTTCAAACGAGTCAAGAATGAAGTCTCAAATTGTTATAGATTGTTTTCATGTTCAAATGAGCCAAGAATGATCTTACAAGACTTTCCAAGTTGTTTCCATGTTCAAATGAGTTAAGAATGAAGTTAAAAGTTGGTTCCAAGTTCGAACGAGTCAAGAATAAAGTCTTAAGTTGTATGAATTTTTCGCATGTTCAAATGAGCCAAGAATGATCCTACAAGACTTTACAAGTTTTTCCAAGTTTAAACTAGTCAAGAATGAAGCTACAAGTTGTTTCAAAGGTCGAATAAGTCAAGAATGAAGTCTCAAATTGTTATAAATTGTTTTCATGTTCAAATGAGCCAAGAATGATCCTACAAGACTTTCAAAGTTGATTCCATGTTCAAATGAGTTAAGAATGAAGTTAAAAGTTGGTTCCAAGTTCGAACGAGTCAAGAATAAAGTCTTAAGTTGTATGAATTGTTTGCATATGCAAATGAGCCAAGAATGATCCTACAAGACTTTACAAGTTTTTCCAAGTTTAAACGAGGCAAGAATGAGGCTACAAGTTGTTTCAAAGTTCGAATAAGTCAAGATTGAAGTCTGAAATTGTTATAGATTGTTTTCATGTTCAAATGAGCCAAGAATGATCCTACAAGACTTTCCAAGTTGTTCCATGTTCAAACGAGTCAAGAATGAAGCTACAAGTAGTTTCCAAGTTCGAACGAGCGAAGAATGAAGTCTCAAATTGTTATAGATTGTTTTATTTTTCAAATGAGCCAAGAATGATCCTACAAGACTTTCCAATTTGTTTCCATGTTCAAACGAGTCAAGAATGAAGTCTCAAATTGTTATAGATTGTTTTCATGTTCAAATGAGCCAAGAATGATCTTACAAGACTTTCCAAGTTGTTTCCATGTTCAAATGAGTTAAGAATGAAGTTAAAAGTTGGTTCCAAGTTCGAACGAGTCAAGAATAAAGTCTTAAGTTGTATGAATTTTTCGCATGTTCAAATGAGCCAAGAATGATCCTACAAGACTTTACAAGTTTTTCCAAGTTTAAACTAGTCAAGAATGAAGCTACAAGTTGTTTCAAAGTTCGAATAAGTCAAGAATGAAGTCTCAAATTGTTATAGATTGTTTTCATGTTCAAATGAGCCAAGAATGATCCTACAAGACTTTCAAAGTTGTTTCCTTGTTCAAACGAGTCAAGAATGAAGGTAAAAGTAGTTTCCAAGTTCGAACGAGCGAAGAATGAAGTCTCAAATTGTTATAGATTGTTTTCATTTTCAAATGAGCCAAGAACGATCCTACAAGACTTTCCATGTTGTTTCCATACTCAAATGAGTCAAGAATGAAGCTACAAGTTGTTTATAAGTTCGAACGTGTCAAGAATAAAGTCTTAAGTTGTTTGAATTGTTTGCATGTTCAAATGAGTCAAGAACAAAGCTAAAAGTTGTTTCCAAGTTCGAATGAGTCAAGAATAAAGCTAAAAGTTGTTTCCAAGTTCGAATGAGTCAAGAATAAAGTCTTAAGTTGTATGAATTGTATGCATGTTCAAATGAGCCAAGAATGATCCTACAAGACTTTACAAGTTTTTCCAAGTTTAAACGAGTCAAGAATGAAGCTACAAGTTGTTTCAAAGTTCGAATAAGTCAAGAATGAAGTCTCAAATTGTTATAGATTGTTTTCATGTTCAAATGAGCCAAGAATGATCCTGCAAGACTTTCCAATTTGTTTACATGTTCAAACGAGTCAAGAATGAAGTCTCAAATTGTTATAGATGGTTTTCATTTTCAAATGAGCCAAGAAAGATCCTACAAGACTTTCCAATTTGTTTCCATGTTCAAACGAGTCAAGAATGAAGTCTCAAATTGTTATAGATTGTTTTCATGTTCAAATGAGCCAAGAATGATCCTACAAGACTTTCCAAGTTGTTTCCATGTTCAAATGAGTTAAGAATGAAGTTAAAAGTTGGTTCCAAGTTCGAACGAGTCAAGAATAAAGTCTTAAGTTGTATGAATTGTTTGCATGTTCAAATGAGCCAAGAATGATCCTACAAGACTTTACAAGTTTTTCCAAGTTTAAACGAGTCAAAAATGAAGCTACAAGTTGTTTCAAAGTTCGAATAAGTCAAGAATGAAGTCTGAAATTGTTATAGATTGTTTTCATGTTCAAATGAGCCAAGAATGATTCTACAAGACTTTCCAAGTTGTTTCCTTGTTCAAACGTGTCAAAAATGAAGCTACAAGTAGTTTCCAAGTTCGAACGAGCGAAGAATGAAGTCTCAAATTGTTATAGATTGTTTTCATTTTCAAATGAGCCAAGAATGATCCTACAAGACTTTCCAATTTGTTTCCATGTTCAAACGAGTCAAGAATGAAGTCTCAAATTGTTATAGATTGTTTTCATGTTCAAATGAGCCAAGAATGATCCTACAAGACTTTCAAAGTTGTTTCCATGTTCAAATGAGTTAAGAATGAAGTTAAAAGTTGGTTCCAAGTTCGAACGAGTCAAGAATAAAGTCTTAAGTTGTATGAATTGTTTGCATATGCAAATGAGCCAAGAATGATCCTACAAGACTTTACAAGTTTTTCCAAGTTTAAACGAGGCAAGAATGAAGCTACAAGTTGTTTCAAAGTTCGAATAAGTCAAGATTGAAGTATGAAATTGTTATAGATTGTTTTCATGTTCAAATGAGCCAAGAATGATCCTACAAGACTTTCCAAGTTGTTTCCTTGTTCAAACGAGTCAAGAATGAAGCTACAAGTAGTTTCCAAGTTCGAACGAGCGAAGAATGAAGTCTCAAATTGTTATAGATTGGTTTATTTTTCAAATGAGCCAAGAATGATCCTACAAGACTTTCCAATTTGTTTCCATGTTCAAACGAGTCAAGAATGAAGTCTCAAGTTGTTATAGATTGTTTTCATGTTCAAATGAGCCAAGAATGATCTTACAAGACTTTCCAAGTTGTTTCCATGTTCAAATGAGTTAAGAATGAAGTTAAAAGTTGGTTCCAAGTTCGAACGAGTCAAGAATAAAGTCTTAAGTTGTATGAATTGTTCGCATGTTCAAATGAGCCAAGAATGATCCTACAAGACTTTACAAGTTTTTCCAAGTTTAAACTAGTCAAGAATGAAGCTACAAGTTGTTTCAAATTCGAATAAGTCAAGAATGAAGTCTCAAATTGTTATAGATTGTTTTCATGTTCAAATGAGCCAAGAATGATCCTACAAGACTTTCAAAGTTGTTTCCTTGTTCAAACGAGTCAAGAATGAAGCTAAAAGTAGTTTCCAAGTTCGAACGAGGAAAGAATGAAGTCTCAAATTGTTATAGATTGTTTTCATTTTCAAATGAGCCAAGAACGATCCTACAAGACTTTCCAATTTGTTTTCATGTTCAAACGAGTCAAGAATGAAGTCTCAAATTGTTATAGATTGTTTTCATGTTCAAATGAGCCAAGAATGATCCTACAAGACTTTCCAAGTTGTTTCCATGTTCAAAAGAGTTAAGAATAAAGTTAAAAGTTGTTTCAAAGTTCGAATAAGTCAAGAATGAAGTCTGAAATTGTTATAGATGGTTTTCATTTTCAAATGAGCCAAGAACGATCCTACAAGACTTTCCAATTTGTTTCCATGTTCAAACGAGTCAAGAATGAAGTCTCAAATTGTTATAGATTGTTTTCATGTTCAAATGAGCCAAGAATGATCATACAAGACTTTTAAAGTTGTTTCCATGTTCAAATGAGTTAAGAATGAAGTTAAAAGTTGGTTCCAAGTTCGAACGAGTCAAGAATAAAGTCTTAAGTTGTATGAATTGTTTGCATATGCAAATGAGCCAAGAATGATCCTACAAGACTTTACAAGTTTTTCCAAGTTTAAACGAGGCAAGAATGAGGCTACAAGTTGTTTCAAAGTTCGAATAAGTCAAGATTGAAGTCTGAAATTGTTATAGATTGTTTTCATGTTCAAATGAGCCAAGAATGATCCTACAAGACTTTCCAAGTTGTTTCCATGTTCAAACGAATCAAGAATGAAGCTACAAGTAGTTTCCAAGTTCGAACGAACGAAGAATGAAGTCTCAAATTGTTATAGATTGTTTTATTTTTCAAATGAGCCAAGAATGATCCTACAAGACTTTCCAATTTGTTTCCATGTTCAAACGAGTCAAGAATGAAGTCTCAAATTGTTATAGATTGTTTTCATGTTCAAATGAGCCAAGAATGATCTTACAAGACTTTCCAAGTTGTTTCCATGTTCAAATGAGTTAAGAATGAAGTTAAAAGTTGGTTCCAAGTTCGAACGAGTCAAGAATAAATTCTTAAGTTGTATGAATTGTTCGCATGTTCAAATGAGCCAAGAATGATCCTACAAGACTTTACAAGTTTTTCCAAGTTTAAACTAGTCAAGAATGAAGCTACAAGTTGTTTCAAAGTTCGAATAAGTCAAGAATGAAGTCTCAAATTGTTATAGATTGTTTTCATGTTCAAATGAGCCAAGAATGATCCTACAAGACTTTCAAAGTTGTTTCCTTGTTCAAACGAGTCAAGAATGAAGCTACAAGTAGTTTCCAAGTTCGAACGAGCGAAGAATGAAGTCTCAAATTGTTATAGATTGTTTTCATTTTCAAATGAGCCAAGAACGATCCTACAAGACTTTCCATGTTGTTTCCATACTCAAATGAGTCAAGAATGAAGCTACAAGTTGTTTATAAGTTCGAACGTGTCAAGAATAAAGTCTTAAGTTGTTTGAATTGTTTGCATGTTCAAATGAGTCAAGAATAAAGCTAAAAGTTGTTTCCAAGTTCGAATGAGTCAAGAATAAACCTAAAAGTTGTTTCCAAGTTCGAATGAGTCAAGAATAAAGTCTTAAGTTGTATGAATTGTATGCATGTTCAAATGAGCCAAGAATGATCCTACAAGACTTTACAAGTTTTTTCAAGTTTAAACGAGTCAAGAATGAAGCTACAAGTTGTTTCAAAGTTCGAATAAGTCAAGAATGAATTCTCAAATTGTTATAGATTGTTTTCATGTTCAAATGAGCCAAGAATGATCCTGCAAGACTTTCCAATTTGTTTACATGTTCAAACGAGTCAAGAATGAAGTCTCAAATTGTTATAGATGGTTTTCATTTTCAAATGAGCCAAGAACGATCCTACAAGACTTTCCAATTTGTTTCCACGTTCAAACGAGTCAAGAATGAAGTCTCAAATTGTTATAGATTGTTTTCATGTTCAAATGAGCCAAGAATGATCCTACAAGACTTTCCAAGTTGTTTCCATGTTCAAATGAGTTAAGAATGAAGTTAAAAGTTGGTTCCAAGTTCGAACGAGTCAAGAATAAAGTCTTAAGTTGTATGAATTGTTTGCATGTTCAAATGAGCCAAGAATGATCCTACAAGACTTTACAAGTTTTTCCAAGTTTAAACGAGTCAAAAATGAAGCTACAAGTTGTTTCAAAGTTCGAATAAGTCAAGAATGAAGTCTGAAATTGTTATAGATTGTTTTCATGTTCAAATGAGCCAAGAATGATTCTACAAGACTTTCCAAGTTGTTTCCTTGTTCAAACGTGTCAAAAATGAAGCTACAAGTAGTTTCCAAGTTCGAACGAGCGAAGAATGAAGTCTCAAATTGTTATAGATTGTTTTCATTTTCAAATGAGCCAAGAATGATCCTACAAGACTTTCCAATTTGTTTCCATGTTCAAACGAGTCAAGAATAAAGTCTCAAATTGTTATAGATTGTTTTCATGTTCAAATGAGCCAAGAATGATCCTACAAGACTTTCAAAGTTGTTTCCATGTTCAAATGAGTTAAGAATGAAGTTAAAAGTTGGTTCCAAGTTCGAACGAGTCAAGAATAAAGTCTTAAGTTGTATGAATTGTTTGCATATGCAAATGAGCCAAGAATGATCCTACAAGACTTTACAAGTTTTTCCAAGTTTAAACGAGGCAAGAATGAAGCTACAAGTTGTTTCAAAGTTCGAATAAGTCAAGATTGAAGTCTGAAATTGTTATAGATTGTTTTCATGTTCAAATGAGCCAAGAATGATCCTACAAGACTTTCCAAGTTGTTTCCTTGTTCAAACGAGTCAAGAATGAAGCTACAAGTAGTTTCCAAGTTCGAACGAGCGAAGAATGAAGTCTCAAATTGTTATAGATTGTTTTATTTTTCAAATGAGCCAAGAATGATCCTACAAGACTTTCCAATTTGTTTTCATGTTCAAACGAGTCAAGAATGAAGTCTCAAATTGTTATAGATTGTTTTCATGTTCAAATGAGCCAAGAATGATCTTACAAGACTTTCCAAGTTGTTTCCATGTTCAAATGAGTTAAGAATGAAGTTAAAAGTTGGTTCCAAGTTCGAACGAGTCAAGAATAAAGTCTTAAGTTGTATGAATTGTTCGCATGTTCAAATGAGCCAAGAATGATCCTACAAGACTTTACAAGTTTTTCCAAGTTTAAACTAGTCAAGAATGAAGCTACAAGTTGTTTCAAAGTTCGAATAAGTCAAGAATGAAGTCTCAAATTGTTATAGATTGTTTTCATGTTCAAATGAGCCAAGAATGATCCTACAAGACTTTCAAAGTTGTTTCCTTGTTCAAACGAGTCAAGAATGAAGCTAAAAGTAGTTTCCAAGTTCGAACGAGGAAAGAATGAAGTCTCAAATTGTTATAGATTGTTTTCATTTTCAAATGAGCCAAGAACGATCCTACAAGACTTTCCAATTTGTTTCCATGTTCAAACGAGTCAAGAATGAAGTCTCAAATTGTTATAGATTGTTTTCATGTTCAAATGAGCCAAGAATGATCCTACAAGACTTTCCAAGTTGTTTCCATGTTCAAAAGAGTTAAGAATAAAGTTAAAAGTTGTTTCAAAGTTCGAATAAGTCAAGAATGAAGTCACAAATTGTTATAGATTGTTTTCATGTTCATATGAGCCAAGAATGATCCTACAAGACTTTGCAAGTTGTTTCCTTGTTCAAACGAGTCAAGAATGAAGCTACTAGTAGTTTCCAAGTTCGGACGAGCGAAGAATGAAGTCTCAAATTGTTATAGATTGTTTTCATTTTCAAATGAGCCAAGAACGATCCTACAAGACTTTCCAATTTGTTTCCATGTTGAAACGAGTCAAGAATGAAGTCTCAAATTGTTATAGATTGTTTTCATGTTCAAATGAGCCAAGAATGATCCTACAAGACTTTCCAAGTTGTTTCCATGTTCAAAAGAGTTAAGAATAAAGTTAAAAGTTGTTTCAAAGTTCGAATAAGTCAAGAATGAAGTCTGAAATTGTTATAGATTGTTTTCATGTTCAAATGAGCCAAGAATGATTCTACAAGACTTTCCAAGTTGTTTCCTTGTTCAAACGTGTCAAGAATGAAGCTACTAGTAGTTTCCAAGTTCGAACGAGCGAAGAATGAAGTCTCAAATTGTTATAGACTGTTTTAATTTTCAAATGAGCCAAGAACGATCCTACAAGACTTTCCAATTTGTTTCCATGTTCAAACGAGTCAAGAATGAAGTCTCAAATTGTTATAGATTGTTTTCATGTTCAAATGAGCCAAGAATGATCCTACAAGACTTTCCAAGTTGTTTCCATGTTCAAAAGAGTTAAATATAAAGTTAAAAGTTGTTTCCAAGTTCGAAGGAGTCAAGAATAAAGTTTTTAGTTGTATGAATTGTTTGCATGTTCAAATGAACCAAAAATGATCCTACAAGACTTTACAAGTTTTTCCAAGTTTAAACGAGTCAAGAATGAAGCTACAAGTTGTTTCAAAATTCGAATAAGTCAAGAAAGAAGTCTCAAATTGTTATAGATTGTTTTCATGTTCACATGAGCCAAGAATGATCCTACAAGACTTTGCAAGTTGTTTCCTTGTTCAAACGAGTCAAGAATGAAGCTACAATTAGTTTCCAAGTTCGAACGAGCGAAGAATGAAGTCTCAAATTGTTATAAATGGTTTTCATTTTCAAATGAGCCAAGAACGATCCTACAAGGCATTCCAATTTGTTTCCATGTTCAAACGAGTCAAGAATGAAGCTACAAGTAGTTTCCAAGTTCGAACGAGCGAAGAATGAAGTCTCAAATTGTTATAGATTGTTTTCATTTTCAAATGAGCCAAGAACGATCCTACAAGGCTTTCCAATTTGTTTCCATGTTCAAACGAGTCAAGAATGAAGCTACAAGTAGTTTCCAAGTTCGAACGAGTCAAGAATGAAGTCTCAAATTGTTTTAGATTGTTTTCATGTTCAAATGAGCCAAGAATGATCCTACAAGACTTTTAAAGTTGTTTCCATGTTCAAACGAGTCAAGAATGAAGCTACAAGTAGTTTCCAAGTTCGAACGAGCGAAGAATGAAGTCTCAAATTGTTATGGATTGTTTTCATTTTCAAATGAGCCAAGAACGATCCTGCAAGACTTTCCATGTTGTTTCCATATTCAAATGAGTCAAGAATGAAGCTACAAGTTGTTTATAAGTTCGAACGTGTCAAGAATAAAGTCTTAAGTTGTATGAATTGTTTGCATGTTCAAATGAGTCAAGAATAAAGCTAAAAGTTGTTTCCAAGTTCG
This sequence comes from Oenanthe sinensis, assembly GCA_028671895.1. Taxonomy (NCBI): domain Eukaryota; kingdom Viridiplantae; phylum Streptophyta; class Magnoliopsida; order Apiales; family Apiaceae; genus Oenanthe; species Oenanthe sinensis. Next base: position 30,878,417 of record CM053806.1, read on the forward strand.
AATGAGTCAAGAATAAAGTCTTAAGTTATATGAATTGTTTGCTTGTTCAAATGAGCCAAGAATGATCCTACAAGACTTTACAAGTTTTTCCAAGTTTAAACGAGTCAAGAATGAAGCTACAAGTTGTTTCAAAGTTCGAATAAGTCAAGAATGAAGTCACAAATTGTTATAGATTGTTTTCATGTTCACATGAGCCAAGAATGATCCTACAAGACTTTGCAAGTTGTTTCCTTGTTCAAACGAGTCAAGAATGAAGCTACTAGTAGTTTCCAAGTTCGGACGAGTGAAGAATGAAGTCTCAAATTGTTATAGATTGTTTTCATTTTCAAATGAGCCAAGAACGATCCTTTAAGACTTTCCAATTTGTTTCCATGTTCAAACGAGTCAAGAATGAAGTCTCAAATTGTTATAGATTGTTTTCATGTTCAAATGAGCCAAGAATGATCCTACAAGACTTTCCAAGTTGTTTCCATGTTCAAAAGAGTTAAGAATAAAGTTAAAAGTTGTTTCCAAGTTCGAAGGAGTCAAGAATAAAGTCTCAAATTGTTATAGATGGTTTTCATTTTCAAATGAGCCAAGAAAGATCCTACAAGACTTTCCAATTTGTTTCCATGTTCAAACGAGTCAAGAATGAAGTCTCAAATTGTTATAGATTGTTTTCATGTTCAAATGAGCCAAGAATGATCCTACAAGACTTTCCAAGTTGTTTCCATGTTCAAATGAGTTAAGAATGAAGTTAAAAGTTGGTTCCAAGTTCGAACGAGTCAAGAATAAAGTCTTAAGTTGTATGAATTGTTTGCATGTTCAAATGAGCCAAGAATGATCCTACAAGACTTTACAAGTTTTTCCAAGTTTAAACGAATCAAAAATGAAGCTACAAGTTGTTTCAAAGTTCGAATAAGTCAAGAATGAAGTCTGAAATTGTTATAGATTGTTTTCATGTTCAAATGAGCCAAGAATGATTCTACAAGACTTTCCAAGTTGTTTCCTTGTTCAAACGTGTCAAAAATGAAGCTACAAGTAGTTTCCAAGTTCGAACGAGCGAAGAATGAAGTCTCAAATTGTTATAGATTGTTTTCATTTTCAAATGAGCCAAGAATGATCCTACAAGACTTTCCAATTTGTTTCCATGTTCAAACGAGTCAAGAATGAAGTCTCAAATTGTTATAGATTGTTTTCATGTTCAAATGAGCCAAGAATGATCCTACAAGACTTTCAAAGTTGTTTCCATGTTCAAATGAGTTAAGAATGAAGTTAAAAGTTGGTTCCAAGTTCGAACGAGTCAAGAATAAAGTCTTAAGTTGTATGAATTGTTTGCATATGCAAATGAGCCAAGAATGATCCTACAAGACTTTACAAGTTTTTCCAAGTTTAAACGAGGCAAGAATGAAGCTACAAGTTGTTTCAAAGTTCGAATAAGTCAAGATTGAAGTATGAAATTGTTATAGATTGTTTTCATGTTCAAATGAGCCAAGAATGATCCTACAAGACTTTCCAAGTTGTTTCCTTGTTCAAACGAGTCAAGAATGAAGCTACAAGTAGTTTCCAAGTTCGAACGAGCGAAGAATGAAGTCTCAAATTGTTATAGATTGTTTTATTTTTCAAATGAGCCAAGAATGATCCTACAAGACTTTCCAATTTGTTTCCATGTTCAAACGAGTCAAGAATGAAGTCTCAAGTTGTTATAGATTGTTTTCATGTTCAAATGAGCCAAGAATGATCTTACAAGACTTTCCAAGTTGTTTCCATGTTCAAATGAGTTAAGAATGAAGTTAAAAGTTGGTTCCAAGTTCGAACGAGTCAAGAATAAAGTCTTAAGTTGTATGAATTGTTCGCATGTTCAAATGAGCCAAGAATGATCCTACAAGACTTTACAAGTTTTTCCAAGTTTAAACTAGTCAAGAATGAAGCTACAAGTTGTTTCAAATTCGAATAAGTCAAGAATGAAGTCTCAAATTGTTATAGATTGTTTTCATGTTCAAATGAGCCAAGAATGATCCTACAAGACTTTCAAAGTTGTTTCCTTGTTCAAACGAGTCAAGAATGAAGCTAAAAGTAGTTTCCAAGTTCGAACGAGGAAAGAATGAAGTCTCAAATTGTTATAGATTGTTTTCATTTTCAAATGAGCCAAGAACGATCCTACAAGACTTTCCAATTTGTTTTCATGTTCAAACGAGTCAAGAATGAAGTCTCAAATTGTTATAGATTGTTTTCATGTTCAAATGAGCCAAGAATGATCCTACAAGACTTTCCAAGTTGTTTCCATGTTCAAAAGAGTTAAGAATAAAGTTAAAAGTTGTTTCAAAGTTCGAATAAGTCAAGAATGAAGTCTGAAATTGTTATAGATGGTTTTCATTTTCAAATGAGCCAAGAACGATCCTACAAGACTTTCCAATTTGTTTCCATGTTCAAACGAGTCAAGAATGAAGTCTCAAATTGTTATAGATTGTTTTCATGTTCAAATGAGCCAAGAATGATCATACAAGACTTTCAAAGTTGTTTCCATGTTCAAATGAGTTAAGAATGAAGTTAAAAGTTGGTTCCAAGTTCGAACGAGTCAAGAATAAAGTCTTAAGTTGTATGAATTGTTTGCATATGCAAATGAGCCAAGAATGATCCTACAAGACTTTACAAGTTTTTCCAAGTTTAAACGAGGCAAGAATGAGGCTACAAGTTGTTTCAAAGTTCGAATAAGTCAAGATTGAAGTCTGAAATTGTTATAGATTGTTTTCATGTTCAAATGAGCCAAGAATGATCCTACAAGACTTTCCAAGTTGTTTCCATGTTCAAACGAGTCAAGAATGAAGCTACAAGTAGTTTCCAAGTTCGAACGAACGAAGAATGAAGTCTCAAATTGTTATAGATTGTTTTATTTTTCAAATGAGCCAAGAATGATCCTACAAGACTTTCCAATTTGTTTCCATGTTCAAACGAGTCAAGAATGAAGTCTCAAATTGTTATAGATTGTTTTCATGTTCAAATGAGCCAAGAATGATCTTACAAGACTTTCCAAGTTGTTTCCATGTTCAAATGAGTTAAGAATGAAGTTAAAAGTTGGTTCCAAGTTCGAACGAGTCAAGAATAAAGTCTTAAGTTGTATGAATTGTTCGCATGTTCAAATGAGCCAAGAATGATCCTACAAGACTTTACAAGTTTTTCCAAGTTTAAACTAGTCAAGAATGAAGCTACAAGTTGTTTCAAAGTTCGAATAAGTCAAGAATGAAGTCTCAAATTGTTATAGATTGTTTTCATGTTCAAATGAGCCAAGAATGATCCTACAAGACTTTCAAATTGTTTCCTTGTTCAAACGAGTCAAGAATGAAGCTAAAAGTAGTTTCCAAGTTCGAACGAGCGAAGAATGAAGTCTCAAATTGTTATAGATTGTTTTCATTTTCAAATGAGCCAAGAACGATCCTACAAGACTTTCCATGTTGTTTCCATACTCAAATGAGTCAAGAATGAAGCTACAAGTTGTTTATAAGTTCGAACGTGTCAAGAATAAAGTCTTAAGTTGTTTGAATTGTTTGCATGTTCAAATGAGTCAAGAATAAAGCTAAAAGTTGTTTCCAAGTTCGAATGAGTCAAGAATAAAGCTAAAAGTTGTTTCCAAGTTCGAATGAGTCAAGAATAAAGTCTTAAGTTGTATGAATTGTATGCATGTTCAAATGAGCCAAGAATGATCCTATAAGACTTTACAAGTTTTTTCAAGTTTAAACGAGTCAAGAATGAAGTCTCAAATTGTTATAGATGGTTTTCATTTTCAAATGAGCCAAGAACGATCCTACAAGACTTTCCAATTTGTTTCCACGTTCAAACGAGTCAAGAATGAAGTCTCAAATTGTTATAGATTGTTTTCATGTTCAAATGAGCCAAGAATGATCCTACAAGACTTTCCAAGTTGTTTCCATGTTCAAATGAGTTAAGAATGAAGTTAAAAGTTGGTTCCAAGTTCGAACGAGTCAAGAATAAAGTCTTAAGTTGTATGAATTGTTTGCATGTTCAAATGAGCCAAGAATGATCCTACAAGACTTTACAAGTTTTTCCAAGTTTAAACGAGTCAAAAATGAAGCTACAAGTTGTTTCAAAGTTCGAATAAGTCAAGAATGAAGTCTGAAATTGTTATAGATTGTTTTCATGTTCAAATGAGCCAAGAATGATTCTACAAGACTTTCCAAGTTGTTTCCTTGTTCAAACGTGTCAAAAATGAAGCTACAAGTAGTTTCCAAGTTCGAACGAGCGAAGAATGAAGTCTCAAATTGTTATAGATTGTTTTCATTTTCAAATGAGCCAAGAATGATCCTACAAGACTTTCCAATTTGTTTCCATGTTCAAACGAGTCAAGAATTAAGTCTCAAATTGTTATAGATTGTTTTCATGTTCAAATGAGCCAAGAATGATCCTACAAGACTTTCAAAGTTGTTTCCATGTTCAAATGAGTTAAGAATGAAGTTAAAAGTTGGTTCCAAGTTCGAACGAGTCAAGAATAAAGTCTTAAGTTGTATGAATTGTTTGCATATGCAAATGAGCCAAGAATGATCCTACAAGACTTTACAAGTTTTTCCAAGTTTAAACGAGGCAAGAATGAAGCTACAAGTTGTTTCAAAGTTCGAATAAGTCAAGATTGAAGTCTGAAATTGTTATAGATTGTTTTCATGTTCAAATGAGCCAAGAATGATCCTACAAGACTTTCCAAGTTGTTTCCTTGTTCAAACGAGTCAAGAATGAAGCTACAAGTAGTTTCCAAGTTCGAACGAGCGAAGAATGAAGTCTCAAATTGTTATAGATTGTTTTATTTTTCAAATGAGCCAAGAATGATCCTACAAGACTTTCCAATTTGTTTTCATGTTCAAACGAGTCAAGAATGAAGTCTCAAATTGTTATAGATTGTTTTCATGTTCAAATGAGCCAAGAATGATCTTACAAGACTTTCCAAGTTGTTTCCATGTTCAAATGAGTTAAGAATGAAGTTAAAAGTTGGTTCCAAGTTCGAACGAGTCAAGAATAAAGTCTTAAGTTGTATGAATTGTTCGCATGTTCAAATGAGCCAAGAATGATCCTACAAGACTTTACAAGTTTTTCCAAGTTTAAACTAGTCAAGAATGAAGCTACAAGTTGTTTCAAAGTTCGAATAAGTCAAGAATGAAGTCTCAAATTGTTATAGATTGTTTTCATGTTCAAATGAGCCAAGAATGATCCTACAAGACTTTCAAAGTTGTTTCCTTGTTCAAACGAGTCAAGAATGAAGCTAAAAGTAGTTTCCAAGTTCGAACGAGGAAAGAATGAAGTCTCAAATTGTTATAGATTGTTTTCATTTTCAAATGAGCCAAGAACGATCCTACAAGACTTTCCAATTTGTTTCCATGTTCAAACGAGTCAAGAATGAAGTCTCAAATTGTTATAGATTGTTTTCATGTTCAAATGAGCCAAGAATGATCCTACAAGACTTTCCAAGTTGTTTCCATGTTCAAAAGAGTTAAGAATAAAGTTAAAAGTTGTTTCAAAGTTCGAATAAGTCAAGAATGAAGTCACAAATTGTTATAGATTGTTTTCATGTTCATATGAGCCAAGAATGATCCTACAAGACTTTGCATGTTGTTTCCTTGTTCAAACGAGTCAAGAATGAAGCTACTAGTAGTTTCCAAGTTCGGACGAGCGAAGAATGAAGTCTCAAATTGTTATAGATTGTTTTCATTTTCAAATGAGCCAAGAACGATCCTACAAGACTTTCCAATTTGTTTCCATGTTGAAACGAGTCAAGAATGAAGTCTCAAATTGTTATAGATTGTTTTCATGTTCAAATGAGCCAAGAATGATCCTACAAGACTTTCCAAGTTGTTTCCATGTTCAAAAGAGTTAAGAATAAAGTTAAAAGTTGTTTCAAAGTTCGAATAAGTCAAGAATGAAGTCTGAAATTGTTATAGATTGTTTTCATGTTCAAATGAGCCAAGAATGATTCTACAAGACTTTCCAAGTTGTTTCCTTGTTCAAACGTGTCAAGAATGAAGCTACTAGTAGTTTCCAAGTTCGAACGAGCGAAGAATGAAGTCTCAAATTGTTATAGACTGTTTTAATTTTCAAATGAGCCAAGAACGATCCTACAAGACTTTTCAATTTGTTTCCATGTTCAAACGAGTCAAGAATGAAGTCTCAAATTGTTATAGATTGTTTTCATGTTCAAATGAGCCAAGAATGATCCTACAAGACTTTCCAAGTTGTTTCCATGTTCAAAAGAGTTAAATATAAAGTTAAAAGTTGTTTCAAAGTTCGAATAAGTCAAGAATGAAGTCACAAATTGTTATAGATTGTTTTCATGTTCATATGAGCCAAGAATGATCCTACAAGACTTTGCAAGTTGTTTCCTTGTTCAAACGAGTCAAGAATGAAGCTACTAGTAGTTTCCAAGTTCGGACGAGCGAAGAATGAAGTCTCAAATTGTTATAGATTGTTTTCATTTTCAAATGAGCCAAGAACGATCCTACAAGACTTTCCAATTTGTTTCCATGTTGAAACGAGTCAAGAATGAAGTCTCAAATTGTTATAGATTGTTTTCATGTTCAAATGAGCCAAGAATGATCCTACAAGACTTTCCAAGTTGTTTCCATGTTCAAAAGAGTTAAGAATAAAGTTAAAAGTTGTTTCAAAGTCTGAATAAGTCAAGAATGAAGTCTGAAATTGTTATAGATTGTTTTCATGTTCAAATGAGCCAAGAATGATTCTACAAGACTTTCCAAGTTGTTTCCTTGTTCAAACGTGTCAAGAATGAAGCTACTAGTAGTTTCCAAGTTCGAACGAGCGAAGAATGAAGTCTCAAATTGTTATAGACTGTTTTAATTTTCAAATGAGCCAAGAACGATCCTACAAGACTTTTCAATTTGTTTCCATGTTCAAACGAGTCAAGAATAAAGTCTCAAATTGTTATAGATTGTTTTCATGTTCAAATGAGCCAAGAATGATCCTACAAGACTTTCCAAGTTGTTTCCATGTTCAAAAGAGTTAAGAATAAAGTTAAAAGTTGGTTCCAAGTTCGAACGAGTCAAGAATAAAGTCTTAAGTTGTATGAATTGTTCGCATGTTCAAATGAGCCAAGAATGATCCTACAAGACTTTACAAGTTTTTCCAAGTTTAAACTAGTCAAGAATGAAGCTACAAGTTGTTTCAAAGTTCGAATAAGTCAAGAATGAAGTCTCAAATTGTTATAGATTGTTTTCATGTTCAAATGAGCCAAGAATGATCCTACAAGACTTTCAAAGTTGTTTCCTTGTTCAAACGAGTCAAGAATGAAGCTAAAAGTAGTTTCCAAGTTCGAACGAGGAAAGAATGAAGTCTCAAATTGTTATAGATTGTTTTCATTTTCAAATGAGCCAAGAACGATCCTACAAGACTTTCCAATTTGTTTCCATGTTCAAACGAGTCAAGAATGAAGTCTCAAATTGTTATAGATTGTTTTCATGTTCAAATGAGCCAAGAATGATCCTACAAGACTTTCCAAGTTGTTTCCATGTTCAAAAGAGTTAAGAATAAAGTTAAAAGTTGTTTCAAAGTTCGAATAAGTCAAGAATGAAGTCACAAATTGTTATAGATTGTTTTCATGTTCATATGAGCCAAGAATGATCCTACAAGACTTTGCAAGTTATTTCCTTGTTCAAACGAGTCAAGAATGAAGCTACTAGTAGTTTCCAAGTTCGGACGAGCGAAGAATGAAGTCTCAAATTGTTATAGATTGTTTTCATTTTCAAATGAGCCAAGAATGATCCTACAAGACTTTCCAATTTGTTTCCATGTTGAAACGAGTCAAGAATGAAGTCTCAAATTGTTATAGATTGTTTTCATGTTCAAATGAGCCAAGAATGATCCTACAAGACTTTCCAAGTTGTTTCCATGTTCAAAAGAGTTAAGAATAAAGTTAAAAGTTGTTTCAAAGTTCGAATAAGTCAAGAATGAAGTCTGAAATTGTTATAGATTGTTTTCATGTTCAAATGAGCCAAGAATGATTCTACAAGACTTTCCAAGTTGTTTCCTTGTTCAAACGTGTCAAGAATGAAGCTACTAGTAGTTTCCAAGTTCGAACGAGCGAAGAATGAAGTCTCAAATTGTTATAGACTGTTTTAATTTTCAAATGAGCCAAGAACGATCCTACAAGACTTTTCAATTTGTTTCCATGTTCAAACGAGTCAAGAATGAAGTCTCAAATTGTTATAGATTGTTTTCATGTTCAAATGAGCCAAGAATGATCCTACAAGACTTTCCAAGTTGTTTCCATGTTCAAAAGAGTTAAATATAAAGTTAAAAGTTGTTTCCAAGTTCGAAGGAGTCAAGAATAAAGTTTTTAGTTGTATGAATTGTTTGCATGTTCAAATGAACCAAAAATGATCCTACAAGACTTTACAAGTTTTTCCAAGTTTAAACGAGTCAAGAATGAAGCTACAAGTTGTTTCAAAATTCGAATAAGTCAAGAAAGAAGTCTCAAATTGTTATAGATTGTTTTCATGTTCACATGAGCCAAGAATGATCCTACAAGACTTTGCAAGTTGTTTCCTTGTTCAAACGAGTCAAGAATGAAGCTACAATTAGTTTCCAAGTTCGAACGAGCGAAGAATGAAGTCTCAAATTGTTATAAATGGTTTTCATTTTCAAATGAGCCAAGAACGATCCTACAAGGCATTCCAATTTGTTTCCATGTTCAAACGAGTCAAGAATGAAGCTACAAGTAGTTTCCAAGTTCGAACGAGCGAAGAATGAAGTCTCAAATTGTTATAGATTGTTTTCATTTTCAAATGAGCCAAGAACGATCCTACAAGGCTTTGCAATTTGTTTCCATGTTCAAACGAGTCAAGAATGAAGCTACAAGTAGTTTCCAAGTTCGAACGAGTCAAGAATGAAGTCTCAAATTGTTTTAGATTGTTTTCATGTTCAAATGAGCCAAGAATGATCCTACAAGACTTTCAAAGTTGTTTCCATGTTCAAACGAGTCAAGAATGAAGCTACAAGTAGTTTCCAAGTTCGAACGAGCGAAGAATGAAGTCTCAAATTGTTATAGATTGTTTTCATTTTCAAATGAGCCAAGAACGATCCTGCAAGACTTTCCATGTTGTTTCCATATTCAAATGAGTCAGGAATGAAGCTACAAGTTGTTTATAAGTTCGAACGTGTCAAGAATAAAGTCTTAAGTTGTATGAATTGTTTGCATGTTCAAATGAGTCAAGAATAAAGCTAAAAGTTGTTTCCAAGTTCGAATGAGTCAAGAATAAAGTCTTAAGTTATATGAATTGTTTGCTTGTTCAAATGAGCCAAGAATGATCCTACAAGACTTTACAAGTTTTTCCAAGTTTAAACGAGTCAAGAATGAAGCTACAAGTTGTTTCAAAGTTCGAATAAGTCAAGAATGAAGTCACAAATTGTTATAGATTGTTTTCATGTTCACATGAGCCAAGAATGATCCTATAAGACTTTGCAAGTTGTTTCCTTGTTCAAACGAGTCAAGAATGAAGCTACTAGTAGTTTCCAAGTTCGGACGAGTGAAGAATGAAGTCTCAAATTGTTATAGATTGTTTTCATTTTCAAATGAGCCAAGAACGATCCTTTAAGACTTTCCAATTTGTTTCCATGTTCAAACGAGTCAAGAATGAAGTCTCAAATTGTTATAGATTGTTTTCATGTTCAAATGAGCCAAGAATGATCCTACAAGACTTTCCAAGTTGTTTCCATGTTCAAAAGAGTTAAGAATAAAGTTAAAAGTTGTTTCCAAGTTCGAAGGAGTCAAGAATAAAGTCTTTAGTTGTATGAATTGTTTGCATGTTCAAATGAGCCAAGAATGATCCTACAAGACTTTGCAAGTTGTTTCCTTGTTCAAACGAGTCAAGAATGAAGCTACTAGTAGTTTCCAAGTTCGAACGAGCGAAGAATGAAGTCTCAAATTGGTATAGATTGTTTTAATTTTCAAATGAGCCAAGAACGATCCTACAAGACTTTCCAATTTGTTTCCATGTTCAAACGAGTCAAGAATGAAGTCTCAAATTGTTATAGATTGTTTTCATGTTCAAATGAGCCAAGAATGATCCTACAAGACTTTCCAAGTTGTTTCCATGTTCAAAAGAGTTAAGAATAAAGTTAAAAGTTGTTTCCAAGTTTGAAGGAGTCAAGAATAAAGTCTTTAGTGGTATGAACTGTTTGCATGTTCAAATGAGCCAAAAATGATCCTACAAGACTTTACAAGTTTTTCCAAGTTTAAACGAGTCAAGAATGAAGCTACAAGTTGTTTCAAAATTTGAATAAGTCAAGAATGAAGTCTCAAATTGTTATAGATTGTTTTCATGTTCACATGAGCCAAGAATGATCCTACAAGACTTTGCAAGTTGTTTCCTTGTTCAAACGAGTCAAGAATGAAGCTACAATTAGTTCAAAGTTCGAACGAGTGAAGAATGAAGTCTCAAATTGTTATAAATGGTTTTCATTTTCAAATGAGCCAAGAACGATCCTACAAGGCTTTCCAATTTGTTTCCATGTTCAAACAAGTCAAGAATGAAGCTACAAATAGTTTCCAAGTTCGAACGAGCGAAGAATGAAGTCTCAAATTGTTATAGATTGTTTTCATTTTCAAATGAGCCAAGAACGATCCTACAAGGCTTTCCAATTTGTTTCCATGTTCAAACGAGTCAAGAATGAAGCTACAAGTAGTTTCCAAGTTCGAACGAGTCAAGAATGAAGTCTCAAATTGTTATAGATTGTTTTCATGTTCAAATGAGCCAAGAATGATCCTACAAGACTTTCAAAGTTGTTTCCATGTTCAAACGAGTCAAGAATGAAGCTACAAGTAGTTTCCAAGTTCGAACGAGCGAAGAATGAAGTCTCAAATTGTTATAGATTGTTTTCATTTTCAAATGAGCCAAGAACGATCCTACAAGACTTTCCATGTTGTTTCCATATTCAAATGAGTCAAGAATGAAGCTACAAGTTGTTTATAAGTTCGAACGTGTCAAGAATAAAGTCTTAAGTTGTATGAATTGTTTGCATGTTCAAATGAGTCAAGAATAAAGCTAAAAGTTGTTTCCAAGTTCGAATGACTCAAGAATAAAGTCTTAAGTTGTATGAATTGTTTGCATGTTTAAATGAGCCAAGAAGGATCCTACAAGACTTTACAAGTTTTTCCAAGTTTAAACGAGTCAAGAATGAAGCTACAAGTTGTTTCAAAGTTCGAATAAGTCAAGAATGAAGTCTCAAATTGTTATAGATTGTTTTCATGTTCAAATAAGCCAAGAATGATCCTACAAGACTTTCCAAGTTGTTTCCTTGTTCAAATGAGTCAAGAATGAAGCTACAAGTAGTTTCCAAGTTCGAACGAGCGAAGAATGAAGTCTCAAATTGTTATAGATTATTTTCATTTTCAAGTGAGCCAAGAATGATCCTACAAGACTTTCCAATTTGTTTACATGTTCAAACGAGTCAAGAATGAGGTCTCAAATTGTTATAGATTGTTTTCATTTTCAAATGAGCCAAGAACGATCCTACAAGACTTTTCAATTTGTTTCCATGTTCAAACGAGTCAAGAATGAAGTCTCAAATTGTTATAGATGGTTTTCATTTTCAAATGAGCCAAGAACGATCTTACAAGACTTTCCAATTTGTTTCCATGTTCAAACGAGTCAAGAATGAAGTCTCAAATTGCTATAGATTGTTTTCATGTTCAAATGAGCCAAGAATGATCCTACAAGACTTTCCAAGTTGTTTCCATGTTCAAATGAGTTAAGAATGAAGTTAAAAGTTGGTTCCAAGTTCGAACGAGTCAAGAATAAAGTCTTAAGTTGTATGAATTATTTGCATATGCAAATGAGCCAAGAATGATCCTACAAGACTTTACAAGTTTTTCCAAGTTTAAACGAGGCAAGAATGAAGCTACAAGTTGTTTCAAAGTTCGAATAAGTCAAGAATGAAGTCTGAAATTATTATAGATTGTTTTCATGTTCAAATGAGCCGAGAATGATCCTACAAGACTTTCCAAGATGTTTCCTTGTTCAAACGAGTCAAGAATGAAGCTAAAAGTAGTTTCCAAGTTCGAACGAGCGAAGAATGAAGTCTCAAATTGTTATAGATTGTTTTCATTCTCAAATGAGCCAAGAACGATCCTACAAGACTTTCCATGTTGTTTCCATATTCAAATGAGTAAAGAATGAAGCTACAAGTTGTTTATAAGTTCGAACGTGTCAAGAATAAAGTCTTAAGTTGTATGAATTGTTTGCATGTTCAAATGAGTCAAGAATAAAGCTAAAAGTTGTTTCCAAGTTCGAATGAGTCAAGAATAAAGTCTTAAGTTGTATGAATTGTTTGCTTGTTCAAATGAGCCAAGAATGATCCTACAAGACTTTACAAGTTTTTCCAAGTTTAAACGAGTCAAGAATGAAGCTACAAGTTGTTTCAAAGTTCGAATAAGTCAAGAATGAAGTCTCAAATTGTTATAGATTGTTTTCATATTCAAATGAGCCAAGAATGATCCTACAAGACTTTCCAATTTGTTTCCATGTTCAAACGAGTCAAGAATGAAGTCTCAAATTGTTATAGATTGTTTTCATGTTCAAATGAGCCAAGAATGATCCTACAAGACTTTCCAATTTGTTTCCTTGTTCAAACGAGTCAAGAATGAAGCTACAAGTAGTTTCCAAGTTCGAATGAGCGAAGAATGAAGTCTCAAATTGTTATAGATTGTTTTCATTTTCAAATGAGCCAAGAATGATCCTACAAGACTTTCCAATTTGTTTCCATGTTCAAACGGGTCAAGAATGAAGTCTCAAATTGTTATAGATTGTTTTCATGTTCAAATGAGCCAAGAATGATCCTACAAGACTTTCCAAGTTGTTTCCATGTTCAAATGAGTTAAAATGAAGTTAAAAGTTGGTTCCAAGTTCGAACGAGTCAAGACTAAAGTCTTAAGTTGTATGAATTGTTTGCATGTTCAAATGAGCCAAGAATGATCCTACAAGACTTTACAAGTTTTTCCAAGTTTAAACTAGTCAAGAATGAAGCTACAAGTTGTTTCAAAGTTCGAATAAGTCAAGAATGAAGTCTCAAATTGTTATAGATTGTTTTCATGTTCAAATGAGCCAAGAATGATCCTACAAGACTTTCAAAGTTGTTTCCTTGTTCAAACGAGTCAAGAATGAAGCTAAAAGTAGTTTCCAAGTTCGAACGAGCGAAGAATGAAGTCTCAAATTGTTATAGATTGTTTTCATTTTCAAATGTGCCAAGAACGATCCTACAAGACTTTCCAAGTTGTTTCCATACTCAAATGAGTCAAGAATGAAGTTACAAGTTGTTTATAAGTTCGAACGTGTCAAGAATAAAGTCTTAAGTTGTATGAATTGTTTGCATGTTCAAATGAGTCAAGAATAAAGCTAAAAGTTGTTTCCAAGTTCGAATGAGTCAAGAATAAAGTCTTAAGTTGTATGAATTGTTTGCATGTTCAAATGAGCCAAGAATGATCCTACAAGACTTTACAAGTTTTTCCAAGTTTAAACGAGTCAAGAATGAAGCTACAAGTTGTTTCAAAGTTCGAATAAGTGAAGAATGAAGTCTCAAATTGTTATAGATTGTTTTCATGTTCAAATGAGCCAAGAATGATCCTACAAGACTTTTCAATTTGTTTCCATGTTCAAACGAGTCAAGAATGAAGTCTCAAATTGTTATAGATTGTTTTCATGTTCAAATGAGCCAAGAATGATCCTACAAGACTTTCCAAGTTGTTTCCTTGTTCAAACGAGTCAAGAATGAAGCTACAAGTAGTTTCCAAGTTAGAGCGAGCGAAGAACGAAGTCTCATATTATTATTGTGGCGCCCTCCCGACCCGGGGTCTAGATCGGGGCGTCACTGACACTCTATATGCATGCACCCTAAATAACAGTAATAGAAAATACGCATAAATATGACCCCGACTACTCGCCTGGACCTTTCAAGGTAATGGTATGAAACAAGCACACTACTACATTCATTTATATTTAAATTTACATCAACGAAAATAATATTACAACTCCTGAATCATCTCAAGATCTACTAATAAAAGTACAAGACTAAACAAAGTCTTTTCCTTCCAACTCTGCCTCGATCCTACCTGTTCCCTCTCAGCCAGCCTAGCAAAGTTCATGTAAGACATGTTCTTCCGAGCAGTCTGCTTAATACGGACCATGATTCTCAAAAGCTGTAGATGTTAGAAAATAAAAGAATGAGCTACAAAAGCTCAGCAAGTAACCATACTGGTTAAAAACAGTTCTACAGGCTTATATATAATTTAAACAAAATCTTTTGCTCAAAACCATGCTTTAAATCATTACTGGACCTCATTGTCCCAAAATTGTAATTAACATACTAGTCAGGGTAATCATTACTCGCAAAACTTTCTTTTATAAAACTGCTTACAGGGTTAAACAATTTCAATAGCTGGTACAAAATAAACAAGAAGCTGGAAAGTAATAACCAGGTGTAAGTATAAAAGTAATCTGCAGGGTTAGCTGGATAACAGGAAATAATGTATAACAATTGAAACAAGGTCAACCCAAGATATGTCTGATAATTGAAGCTGTATGACAGGTTATAACAAGGCATTTCATTATTCATTACTAATCATTTCAAAGTCCATTTGTATAAAACTGTCCTTTCATTAGGACTGATTCTTTCAAACCATTTTTAAAACTGTCCTCTCATTAGGACCTTGCTTTTAAAATCATTTATAAAATTGTCCTTTCATTAGGACCTTTACTTTTCAAATCATTTATAAAACTGTCCTCTCATTAGGACCTTTTCTGTTTAAAACAATCATTTTGGTTGAAGTTTTCTCACAACGCCAGACAATACGGGTGATCAGCCACGTAAAGTCCCCATAACGGACTAAAGTCCCTCTGGACATAAGGAGTACTCATAAAGGCACTTATTGCCATTGGCCTTGGGCTATCTCATTATAGCCATTGACTATCTCATTATAGTCTACACATAAAAAGTGCTGGACCGGCGTCACTCGGCCTCTTACGCCTCCAACCTATAGGAATCCGCAGAAACCATTTTGATCGGAATTCCTATAATAACCAAAACCTTTCTTTTTAAAGTTACCAAATCATTTGATGAAAAAGACTTCTTGAAAGTCGGATTCCATATTTAAATCCATTTTTAATATCATTGAACAGAGGTAAAATTTATTCCAGGATAATTCTCAAAACAAGTTTCTGTTATAGTAAGGTAAGCTGGAATCATGAATTGGGAATTCAAAACCAAGCTAAGTTGTAAAGTTAGGTTGCAAGGTCAATTCACAGGATAGTAAAGTGTTTTGAAAACAGTTGCAAGGCATTTATTCATGACAGTAGTTAGGCAATAGTAAAATGGTAAGTTCAGAATTAAAGTTTAAGGAAACGTAGTTAAGGAAAATGGTAACAGCTTAAGTCACAGTTCAATGTCACTGGTTTAAGATTTTTAAGACTAGTTTATAAGTTGTAGATAACAGTTCAGGGATTGAAAAGTTTAAAGTGAAATTGAATCTGACATAAGGTTGCAATTTAAATAAAGCAATTAAAGTAGGACATGATATAGTTTAAAACAGTTGAAACAAGGTATTATAGTTGCAGGGTCATAAAGTAGTTTATAAAACAGTTCACTATGCAGTTCATAAAACAGTGTTTAAGTTGAAAGAGATTAGGCAGTAGTTACTTGCCTCAAACAAGGAATGCTACAGCTGTGGAACAGGTAGATCGCCTACACCAGACACTAACTCTCTACTTTAGCCTTTCCTTTGTCCTTCACCTCAATATCCTTCGTAGCTACACAAAAATAATACTATTTTCAGAATCTTATAAACTCTCGACGTTCTCTTTAACGTCTAACTATTCTACCCTTTCGATAATGCAACCCTTAAACACATATATCATCCACTATAGACATATTCTACTAAAATCACTTCTACACTGGCAAACGAGTATCACATAGACAATTAGATCATCTACAATATTCCTGACTGATAGTCATTCCTATACAGAAGTGGTGTGCCAATAATGTTTTACAAAATCATTTTAGTTTTTAGAAAATTTGGCAGCACTTCCTCTGTAATTGGAGCTATCCGTCGGAATACAACCGACCCAAACAATCATTCAATCATACATAATCAATCCCAAACCACTTTAACTAGACAAGTAAATGTGCACAAATAGTATTCGAATAAATCATGACAACTATCAATTTTCCAGACTAACTTGCAATCCTTGTACTAGCTTATAAATATATAGTTAATTTCAACTAAACAACATCACAATATTCGAAATTAATCAATTAAGAACTCAAGACCCACATGCCACATTGAGGCTCTATACCATTAATCCTAGCTCATAACATAACTCAATTAACTAACGGCATAGTTATTACTCCAAGCAATATATTTACAATTCCTCATAGCTCATTCGAATTATCACATACAAACTACACAAATAATTTGTTTACTAACTAAGCATGACAATTAGCAACTTGGCCGAACGAATTAATTATAAACATATAGAATTCGAACTAATCATGTATTAACTCATTTCCAACCATAATTACGCATGTATAGTTCGAACAATTCATCATAGCACAAAATCCTTGCATATAACTATCGACCACTAGAATTAACATATTAGTTAACCTCAATTCAAGCTAGTATCTAATATTTTGTTCATAACAATTTTCGAACAACACTTATAGCAAGAACTCGAGAATTGGAACCAAACCAAACAATAAAATCAACATGCAATTCACGATTTACTATAAATCATAAGCATAGTAGTTGCTAGCATTGTTAACCAACAAAATGGAGCTAAAGGGGACTATACCAATCGGCAAACAAATCGGAAAATATTAGCCATGACCGGAAAACTTAAAACTTTAACATGCAAAGCTACTCAACCATGTACTCAAGTTACTAGTATCATAATTAACTGCCCACACATCAATTTAACTTGTCCTTACTCCGTCGGCTCCCCGGAGGTCACTGCCGACGGTGGCAACTCCGGTGGAGGCCGTTCATGGTCCTTTCTCACCGGAATTGCTTTATTGCTTCTTCTCCGACTAGCCCAGCTCACCCTAGGCCAAGATTGAGCCTCTAGGTTCATTGCATGCCATTATTATACACACACACCCACACGGCATACATATCTATTCACATGCAAGCAAGAAAATGAATTGCATAACCCTTACAACTCGATTACTAGAAGAAATCAAAGCAATTAGTAGCAAGTCTCTTAGCAAAACAATGGAACAGAGGAAAATCGCATGAGAGAAAGCTACGGAACCTGAACTTAAAAGATGCAGAGTAAAAATGAAGAAGGTGGGCGGTGGCTGATATATAAAAGCTAGGGGCAAGGAAGTCATTTCACATATGCTGCTTTTCTAATTAAAATAAATTTAAAATCGAATTTTGGTAGAAACAGAGTACAAAAATAAATTTTATATTTTTAAAATAAAGATCATGAATTTAGAAGCTTCCCCATATTTTTGAAATATTTTTCTGGTGAGTAAAGAATTAATTAAAAATCTTTGAAGTTTTAGTGCATAAATAGGAAATAAGAGGAGAAAAATCATAAAAATACATTTGGGCTCGAATAAAATAAACTTTTATTTTTCACAAGTCTCAAAATATTTAAGAAACATTTTGGAACAGGTTTCATGATTTTTGGACATTCCAATAATTAAATATGGAATTTAGAAGAGTAATATCTCTAGAATAAAACAGGAATGAAAGATTTATATAAAATCACTGAGACTAGAATTAAATACATCACCATTTTTAGAAAGTCTCTAAAATCACATAGGAACTACATATAAAATTTCTTAATTATTGGACACACCAATAATTTTATAAAAATCAAACAGTTACTCAATTAAGCATGAAAAATCAATTAATCACTTGATTAAAACACTTAAGCATAATACAGTCAAACGGGCAGTCAACTGGACATAACAAATGACCACATATCATATCTTAACACATTAAAACACATAAATCATATACTCCATATTATTCAAATAGATTAAATTACCTCGATCGTTACATTCTCCCCCCCTTAAAAAGATTCTGTCCCCAGAATCAGCCTAAGTAAACAAATAGGGATACTTCTCGAGCATTTCACTCTCAAGTTCCCAGGTGGATTCCTCAACTCGAGGATTTCTCCACAAAACCTTTACAAGCTTAACAGACTTATTCCTCAAAACTTTATCCTTACGATCCTGAATCTCTACAGGCTGTTCTACATAGGACAAGTCAGGTTGAATCTCCAAGGGTTCATATTCTATCACATGGCTCATATCAGGATTATACTTTCGAAGCATAGACACGTGAAAAACATTGTGAATGTGCTGCATTTGAGGTGGTAGAGCCAATTCCTATGCAACTTTCCCAACTTGCTTCAAAACTTCAAAAGGTCCTATATATCGTGGATTAAGCTTTCCTCTCTTGCCAAATCTACTAACACCTTTCCACGGAGAAATCTTTAACAACACTTGGTCACCTTCTTCAAAATTCATATCTTTCCTTGACTGGTCAGCATACTTCTTTTGTCTATCTTGAGCAGCTAACAATCTCTTCTGAATCAACTCAATCTTTTCTTTAGTTTGCTGAACCAATTCTGGACCCAAAATCTTACGCTCACCAACTTCATTCCAACACACTGGTGATCTGCATTTTCTTCCATATAAAGCTTCATACGGGGGCATCCCAATACTAGCATGATAACTGTTATTATATGAAAACTCCACCAACGGTAGATGCTCGTCCCAACTTCCTTCAAAATCTAAGGCACAAACTCTTAACATATCTTCAATGGTTTGGATTGTCCTTTCACTCTGGCCATCTGTCTGAGGATGATACGCAGTACTCATATTCAGCTTTGTTCCCAAACATTCTTGAAATTTCTTCCAAAATCTTGAATTGAATCTCGGGTCTCTGTCAGACACTATTGATACAGGAACACCATGTCGCATCACAATCTCTTTCAGATACAAATGAACCAACTTGTCCAGTGAAAATCTTTCGTTGATAGGTAGAAAGTGCGCTGACTTGGTCAATCTGTCTATTATTACCCAGATAGCATCATGATTAGCTTTAGTCCTTGGCAGACCTACTACAAAATCCATAGCAAGATTCTCCCATTTCCATTCTGGAATCTCTAGTGGTTGCAACAATCCGCTGGGCCTCTGGTGTTCAGCTTTGACTCTCTGGCATGTATAACATTTACTGATCCACTCTGCTACATTTCTTTTCATGTTGGGCCACCAAAAATTTTCCTTCAAGTCTTTATACATCTTTGTGCTTCCTGGATGAATAGAGTATCTTGAACTATGTGCATCATGCAAAATTTCATTCTTGAGCTCTTGAACATTGGGAATCCAAATTCGTGAGGAAAACCTAAAGATTCCTTTATCGTCCTTCTGACTTTTTAACTCTTCTCCAGTCAACTTGGTTCTGTCTTGACTCATCATCTGTTCTTGACATCTCTTGATCTTTTCTAACAATTCTGGCTGAAAAGTCATTGTATACACCATTTCTTCCACTGAATCCGAATCACATACCTCTATTTCCAATTTCTCAAACTCTTTGATCAATTCTTCAGACGAAACCATTATATTCAATCTTTCTTTTCTACTTAAAGCATCTGCTACAACATTCGCCTTGCCTGGATGATAGTTGATTGTGCAGTCATAGTCCTTGATCAACTCTAACCATCTTCTCTGTCTCATATTCAACTCTTTCTGAGTAAAGATATACTTCAAACTCTTATGGTCAGTAAAAATCTCACACTTTTCTCCGTACAAATAGTGCCTCCAAATCTTCAATGCAAATACGATGGCAGCTAATTCCAGATCATGTGTAGGATACTTCAATTCATGAGGTCTTAACTGCCTGGAAGCATATGCAATAACTTTCCCATGTTGCATCAGAACACATCCCAAACCTTTGAGTGAAGCGTCACTGTAGATGACAAAATTTCCTTGATCGTCTGGTAACACCAAAACTGGGGCAGACACTAGTCTTCGCTTTAACTCTTCAAAACTTTCTTCACATTTCTCATT
This sequence comes from Oenanthe sinensis, assembly GCA_028671895.1. NCBI lineage: Eukaryota > Viridiplantae > Streptophyta > Magnoliopsida > Apiales > Apiaceae > Oenanthe > Oenanthe sinensis. Next base: position 30,898,481 of record CM053806.1, read on the forward strand.
CCATACAAACTTTTCGTTCTTCCTTGTCAATTTGGTCATAGGGGTAGCTATCTTAGAGAAATCTTGAACAAATCTTCGATAGTACCCTGCTAAACCCAGAAAACTTCTGACTTCTGTTGGAGTCTGTGGCCTTTCCCATTTCATCACTGCTTCTATCTTCGCCGGATCAACTTTGATGCCTTCTCTGCTAACAACATGACCTAAAAATTGTACTTCCTTCAACCAAAATTCACATTTTGAAAACTTCGCATACAGTTTTTCCTTTCGTAAAGTTTCTAAAGCAATTCTCAAATGATCTGCATGCTCTTCTTCTGACTTGGAAAATATCAGGATATCGTCGATGAAAACAATCACAAACTTGTCTAAATATTTCTTAAAGACTCTGTTCATTAGATCCATAAACGCTGCTGGGGCATTTGTCAATCCAAAAGCCATAACTAAAAATTCATAGTGTCCGTACCTTGTTCTGAATGCTGTTTTAGATACATCTTCAGGTTTGATCTTGAGTTGATGGTATCCGGACCTTAAATCAATTTTTGAGAACCATTCGGCTCCTTTCAGCTGGTCGAAAAGATCATCGATCCTCGGCAACGGGTACTTATTCTTGATGGTTAGCTTATTTAATTCTCGGTAATCTATGCACAACCTCATGCTTCCATCTTTCTTCTTAACAAATAAAACTGGTGCTCCCCAGGGGGACACACTAGGCCTTATAATTCCTTTATCCAAGAGATCTTGTATTTGACTCGCCAATTCTTTCATCTCAACTGGCGCCATTCTATACGGAGCTTTGGAAACTGGCTCAGTGCCTGGAGCTAAATCAATGGAGAATTCTATTTCCCTATCGGAAGGTAAGCCTGGCAATTCATCTGGAAACACATCGGGAAATTCGTTGACGATAAGAACATCTTCTAACTGAACTGACTTCTTCTCAGTGTCTACAACATAGGCTAGGTAAGCCTCACATCCTTGACGCAGAAATCTCTTTGCCTGAGCAATATTCAAAAACTTCTTGACTTGTCGGGTACCTCGAAATTCAACTTCTTCTCCTTTTAGGGTTTTCAACTTTAACCTCTTATTCCTACAATCTATTTGAGCCTTGTATTCTGACAACCAATCCATCCCTAGAATTACATCAAATTCACCTAACTTAAAAGGTATTAAGTTAGCAAGAAAATGACAACTGCCTATTTCAATGTCACAACTAGGACAAACTTGGCTTACTGGAATCGTTGCCTGGTTAGCTACTTCTATAACTAAGGCTTGATCCAAAGGTCGGACTTCACATTGCAATTTACCAAGAAAATCTTGAGATACAAAAGATTTAGTAGCTCCTGAATCAATCAATACACTAGCTTGCACTGAGTTAACAGGAAGTGTACCTGATATCACATCCACGTCCTGAATAGCTTCTTTCTGAGTCATGTTGAATGTTCTTGCTCTAGATTGATGTGCTGAAGATTGAGACGGAGTTCCAGCTATTCGGAGAACATTGGTGGGCTGTGTAGGTTCCTTGCATTCCCTTGCCATGTGACCTAGCTTGCCACACTTATAGCATTTGATCCCTGACTTTTGATTTTGATTCTGACTCTGGCTGTTGCATTCTGCTGCATAATGTCCTTTCCTGTTGCATTTGAAGCAGGTGATATTGGGCTTATTACAAACTCCAGAGTGCTTCCTTCCACAAATTTTGCACTCAGGAACAAACTGTCTGATGGCCTTCGGCTGGTTGAAACCTTGAGCTTTATTGTTTTGTCTTCCTCTTCCATCATTATCATTCTTGATCTGCTGGGAATCACTTCTCTGACCTTCTGGCCTTCTATGAAACTTGTTTCTAAAATTACCATGTCCCTGACTGTCTTCCCTAGCACCAAACTTTCTCTTTCTGTTATCCTTCTCTTTCTGGGACATGTCACTTTCTCCTTCCACGATCATTGCTTTTTGAACTATTGCAGTAAAGCTTTGCAGCTCAAAAACTGCTACCCTACTTCTAATCCATGGCCTTAGGCCTTGCTGAAACCTCTTGGCCTTTTTGACGTCAGTGTTGACAAATTCTGGCACAAATCTGGCCATCTCAGAAAACTTGGCCTCGTACTCTGCTACACTCATACCTCCTTGCTTCAATTCTAGAAATTTAATTTCCATCTGGTCCTTCATGAAACTAGGAAAGTACTTTTCCAAAAACAATTCTGTAAACTGATCCCAAGAAATTACACCTTCACCCTGAAGCATCTTCGTAGACTCCCACCAGTAACCGGCTTCAGCTTTAAGAAAGTAACTAGCATACTCAGTCTTCTTATCTTCATCTACGTCTACTAACTGAAAAGCTTTTTCCATTTCCTTAAGCCAAGTCTGGGCTTCTACTGGGTTTGTGGATCCTTTAAATTCAGGTGGTTTCACGGCTTGAAAAGATTTAAAAGTAACTGCTGGGGGTGCAGAAGGTCTTTGCTGTTGCTGAGTTAAAAGAGCTGTCTGCTGTTGTAGCAGCTGAATGAGTTGGGCAACTGTAGGGTCCATGGGATTTTGATCTTGAGTATTTTGGTTCTGAGACGAATTTGAGGTGTTTCTTTTTCTTGGCGGCATTTACTATAGGGAAACAAGCAACTTATTAAGCAATACACTACACCATATTGTAAACAGTTCAAATACTTTTAAAACCATTTGAGCATTAAAACTCTACTTTAGAAATCAATCTTGTAGCATCATTACTACATAAGTTGCCTGTACAACAAGGATAAATAAAGGTTCTATCGAAAACAGGTTAGCACAACAGGTGTAAATAAGGTACTGGTAAAGGTAAGAAACAGTTTATGGTCAAATGTGCGAAAAAGTAAATGACAGATATATCGGAAAATACTGGAACTGAAAAGCAAACATACATAGATACGAAAGGTACCAAAGTGCAAGATAGTTAAAGTACAAACACGAATAAAAATACTGGGAAGAAAATAGAAATAACATCTGGCAAGGGTGCTAGAGGGCTCTAACAAATGTCCCTTCTAACACTCAAACATCCTGACATCTAATCACCCCTGTGATCCCTGTCTCTGGCTGCCCTGAGTCCAATCAGCAGTCTACTAAGCACACGGGTTAACTCTCCTGCCCGCTCCGCCACATCGTCTGGAAATGCCCTAGCCGCAATCTGCCTACGTCCCTCCTCCTCAACAGCTCTAATGCGATCCTCCCACCACTCGACAGGATGCTCGGGAACTCTCAGCTGGCCTCGGGTAATAGCTGGCCTATAAACTCTACGGCGAATAGGGGCACAAGCACTCCCTGAGGGTAGGTCAGGCTGAGCAACGGGCTCAGGAATCAACTCCTCCTCGCTCTCAGAACTGGATATGACTATAACATCATCGTCAGAATCCGAAGAAGAAGAATCAGAGGAACTAGGAGAGGGTGGTGGTTGTGAAACAATACCACGAGCCTGCAATAATATAATATGTAAAGCAAAAGGGATAAGATCACCTTAAATCTACAGTTAAAATCCTAACGTCTATATCACTCTTCGTTATCTAATCCTATCTTACCATTACTCTCTCTCCTTTTATTAAATGATCTACTTGTTTAACTTAGTCCTGGCTTGTTTCAGTGACCAAAACCTTAGCTCTGATACCAACCTGTGGCGCCCTCCCGACCCGGGGTCTAGATCGGGGCGTCACTGACACTCTATATGCATGCACCCTAAATAACAGTAATAGAAAATACGCATAAATATGACCCCGACTACTCGCCTGGACCTTTCAAGGTAATGGTATGAAACAAGCACACTACTACATTCATTTATATTTAAATTTACATCAACGAAAATAATATTACAACTCCTGAATCATCTCAAGATCTACTAATAAAAGTACAAGACTAAACAAAGTCTTTTCCTTCCAACTCTGCCTCGATCCTACCTGTTCCCTCTCAGCCAGCCTAGCAAAGTTCATGTAAGACATGTTCTTCCGAGCAGTCTGCTTAATACGGACCATGATTCTCAAAAGCTGTAGATGTTAGAAAATAAAAGAATGAGCTACAAAAGCTCAGCAAGTAACCATACTGGTTAAAAACAGTTCTACAGGCTTATATATAATTTAAACAAAATCTTTTGCTCAAAACCATGCTTTAAATCATTACTGGACCTCATTGTCCCAAAATTGTAATTAACATACTAGTCAGGGTAATCATTACTCACAAAACTTTCTTTTATAAAACTGCTTACAGGGTTAAACAATTTCAATAGATGGTACAAAATAAACAAGAAGCTGGAAAGTAATAACCAGGTGTAAGTATAAAAGTAATCTGCAGGGTTAGCTGGATAACAGGAAATAATGTATAACAATTGAAACAAGGTCAACCCAAGATATGTCTGATAATTGAAGCTGTATGACAGGTTATAACAAGGCATTTCATTATTCATTACTAATCATTTCAAAGTCCATTTGTATAAAACTGTCCTTTCATTAGGACTGATTCTTTCAAACCATTTTTAAAACTGTCCTCTCATTAGGACCTTGCTTTTAAAATCATTTATAAAATTGTCCTTTCATTAGGACCTTTACTTTTCAAATCATTTATAAAACTGTCCTCTCATTAGGACCTTTTCTGTTTAAAACAATCATTTTGGTTGAAGTTTTCTCACAACGCCAGACAATACGGGTGATCAGCCACGTAAAGTCCCCATAACGGACTAAAGTCCCTCTGGACATAAGGAGTACTCATAAAGGCACTTATTGCCATTGGCCTTGGGCTATCTCATTATAGCCATTGACTATCTCATTATAGTCTACACATAAAAAGTGCTGGACCGGCGTCACTCGGCCTCTTACGCCTCCAACCTATAGGAATCCGCAGAAACCATTTTGATCGGAATTCCTATAATAACCAAAACCTTTCTTTTTAAAGTTACCAAATCATTTGATGAAAAAGACTTCTTGAAAGTCGGATTCCATATTTAAATCCATTTTTAATATCATTGAACAGAGGTAAAATTTATTCCAGGATAATTCTCAAAACAAGTTTCTGTTATAGTAAGGTAAGCTGGAATCATGAATTGGGAATTCAAAACCAAGCTAAGTTGTAAAGTTAGGTTGCAAGGTCAATTCACAGGATAGTAAAGTGTTTTGAAAACAGTTGCAAGGCATTTATTCATGACAGTAGTTAGGCAATAGTAAAATGGTAAGTTCAGAATTAAAGTTTAAGGAAACGTAGTTAAGGAAAATGGTAACAGCTTAAGTCACAGTTCAATGTCACTGGTTTAAGATTTTTAAGACTAGTTTATAAGTTGTAGATAACAGTTCAGGGATTGAAAAGTTTAAAGTGAAATTGAATCTGACATAAGGTTGCAGTTTAAATAAAGCAATTAAAGTAGGACATGATATAGTTTAAAACAGTTGAAACAAGGTATTATAGTTGCAGGGTCATAAAGTAGTTTATAAAACAGTTCACTATGCAGTTCATAAAACAGTGTTTATGTAACACCCCCTTCCCAAAATGAGACGAGTGGTTACTTCCAAATCACAAACTTGTATATAGAGTACTAAAATCCACCTTATAATAAAATAATAGGTCCAACGCTGTCTTCCAAAATAATAATAAAACCTCCAAAATAATTCAAAAGGATAAATACGAATAAATCCAAAATCTCTAATAATGAAAATGACTAAAATAATCTGAGAAGTTCAAATATCCTAATAAATGAAGTAAGGGTAGCTCTCCATCACACAGTCCAAGATCCCCCTAAGTATCTGCCAGAAGAAAGAATACGGCATGAGCCAAATGCCCAGTACGGATTGGAATACAGTTTATAAAACAGAAAGAAGATATATAGTTTGACAGTTATAAATAAACATTAATTTTTAAAACAAGGCTGAAGCAAAGAGGGGTTAAGATATTTCATACCGATACAGAACAAATAACAGATACACACATCATAGGGTACCTAATGCGTGCAACAAACCGGACAACGTGTACGGCATATACAACGTCACCGTCAAATATCAAATCACAAATCAAATCAGACTGGGTGCACCCACGTATCCTCAAACAAATATCAAAATGCGCAAAGCTCGCCACCTGAGCTATCAGAAGGATACGCCGTGACTAATCACACTGCCACGGAAGTGTCATGCCACTGGTGCCGCAATGACATGGCTGTAGTACCCCTACAGCTGGTTAAATCGGTATACCCTATATCACTCTAAGGGTTCAAGTAAAATAATTTTCACAATTTTAAAATCACCTGAGCAGATATTTCAAATACTCTACGCATATATGTAACATATATAATTTTCAAAAATCGCAGAGATAAATATTTAAATATTTCGAAAACAGACTTCAAAATAATTTCTGCACGATTAAAACGAATAATAACGGAAGGAACAGATTTATGAACAGAATGAATTAAATATAATTAATCTTAAAAAGAGTAGCACTGAAGAGAAAGTGAACGAAATCCGTACCTCAAAAATAACGACCACAAACACTAACGATATTCACTACTGACCCATTAAACGCTCGGTTCCGATCTAATAACAAGAATATAAGTATGATAAATACGATTAATAAATATAAATTGTGGTTAAAAATTTAATCTAAAATTTGGCCATGTGCGGCAAATAAAGATGGGTAGCCATGTAGCATGTGTTAACAATCACCTAACTCGGTTCAATAACCATATAACATGGCCACATCCTTTGTAAATATCATTGTACATATTTGTTATGCTTGGAAAAATAATGTATATATAAATTAATAAATTGATAACACACGTATATACATGAACGCACTAATAACATATATACGGAAACTTAAAATTTGAAACGATGAGCTTACCTACGGTAGTTATTACTCCTAACTGTGTTCTTCTTGTGCGGCTCCTTCCAATCCTCTCTCTAATTTCCTTTGATTTTAGGGTTTTAATATAATGGACTGTTTTGAGCCATGCGTGTGTATATATATATAGATTTCATAATTATTATCCTATTTATAATCTAATTACCAACTTAATACTCAATTCTATTTCTAATCAAATTCAATATAATAAATATTAGGTTAAAGAAAATAATCTTATAAAGTATAATCTAATTCTAATTATTATTACTAATATCTAAATAAATAAATTACGGATATTACATATATACCCCCCTTAAAAAGGATTCCGTCCCCGGAATCTAACGAAACTAAAACTCATACCTGAATCAAATAATTGCGGATATTTCTCAAGAATAGATTCTTCTAACTCCCAAGTAGCCTCTCTCTCAGAATGGTTCTTCCACAAAACTTTAACAAATGGAATAGTTTTCTTCCTCATAATCCGTTCCTCTCGAGCTAATATAGTTTCAGCTTCTTCCTCATAAGAAAGATCTTCCCTAATCTTATGTAACGGATATTGAACTACGTGCAGTGGATGATACTTGTAGCCTCTTAGAACAGACACATGGAACACATTATGCACATGAGATAACTGTGGTGGCAATGCTACTCTATAAGCAACTTCCCCCACTCTCTCTATAACGTTAAAAGGACCAACATATCTTGGACTAAAACCCTAAAATCAAAGGAAATTAGAGAGAGGATTGGAAGGAGCCGCACAAGAAGAACACAGTTAGGAGTAATAACTACCGTAGGTAAGCTCATCGTTTCAAATTTTAAGTTTCCGTATATATGTTATTAGTGCGTTCATGTATATACGTGTGTTATCAATTTATTAATTTATATATACATTATTTTTCCAAGCATAACAAATATGTACAATGATATTTACAAAGGATGTGGCCATGTTATATGGTTATTGAACCGAGTTAGGTGATTGTTAACACATGCTACATGGCTACCCATCTTTATTTGCCGCACATGGCCAAATTTTAGATTAAATTTTTAACCACAATTTATATTTATTAATCGTATTTATCATACTTATACTCTTGTTATTAGATCGGAACCGAGCGTTTAATGGGTCAGTAGTGAATATCGTTAGTGTTTGTGGTCGTTATTTTTGAGGTACGGATTTCGTTCACTTTCTCTTCAGTGCTACTCTTTTTAAGATTAATTATATTTAATTCATTCTGTTCATAAATCTGTTCCTTCCGTTATTATTCGTTTTAATCGTGCAGAAATTATTTTGAAGTCTGTTTTCGAAATATTTAAATATTTATCTCTGCGATTTTTGAAAATTATATATGTTACATATATGCGTAGAGTATTTGAAATATCTGCTCAGGTGATTTTAAAATTGTGAAAATTATTTTACTTGAACCCTTAGAGTGATATAGGGTATACCGATTTAACCAGCTGTAGGGGTACTACAGCCATGTCATTGCGGCACCAGTGGCATGACACTTCCGTGGCAGTGTGATTAGTCACGGCGTATCCTTCTGATAGCTCAGGTGGCGAGCTTTGCGCATTTTGATATTTGTTTGAGGATACGTGGGTGCACCCAGTCTGATTTGATTTGTGATTTGATATTTGACGGTGACGTTGTATATGCCGTACACGTTGTCCGGTTTGTTGCACGCATTAGGTACCCTATGATGTGTGTATCTGTTATTTGTTCTGTATCGGTATGAAATATCTTAACCCCTCTTTGCTTCAGCCTTGTTTTAAAAATTAATGTTTATTTATAACTGTCAAACTATATATCTTCTTTCTGTTTTATAAACTGTATTCCAATCCGTACTGGGCATTTGGCTCATGCCGTATTCTTTCTTCTGGCAGATACTTAGGGGGATCTTGGACTGTGTGATGGAGAGCTACCCTTACTTCATTTATTAGGATATTTGAACTTCTCAGATTATTTTAGTCATTTTCATTATTAGAGATTTTGGATTTATTCGTATTTATCCTTTTGAATTATTTTGGAGGTTTTATTATTATTTTGGAAGACAGCGTTGGACCTATTATTTTATTATAAGGTGGATTTTAGTACTCTATATACAAGTTTGTGATTTGGAAGTAACCACTCGTCTCATTTTGGGAAGGGGGTGTTACAGAGATGGTATCAGAGCCATACCCGGCCGGAAGTGCTAAGGCACTGCCCGGGTTCCGTAAGTTTGTCCATGGGCTCGACGAGGACGTCGACCCAATAAGGTGGGGTGTTTGTAACATCCCACATCGAATAGATAAAGTGTATTTGGGCCCTTTATAAGGACAAGTCAATAACTAGTGTATACCTAAAATTGCTAGCTTTTTATGGGCTGACCTGTGGTGGGTTGTTGGGTCTGGTATGCATTCAGTTATGGGCTTGGATTGTTATAGTTTAAGTTGAAAGAGATTAGGCAGTAGTTACTTGCCTCAAACAAGGAATGCTACAGCTGTGGAACAGGTAGATCGCCTACACCAGACACTAACTCTCTACTTTAGCCTTTCCTTTGTCCTTCACCTCAATATCCTTCGTAGCTACACAAAAATAATACTATTTTCAGAATCTTATAAACTCTCGACGTTCTCTTTAACGTCTAACTATTCTACCCTTTCGATAATGCAACCCTTAAACACATATATCATCCACTATAGACATATTCTACTAAAATCACTTCTACACTGGCAAACGAGTATCACATAGACAATTAGATCATCTACAATATTCCTGACTGATAGTCATTCCTATACAGAAGTGGTGTGCCAATAATGTTTTACAAAATCATTTTAGTTTTTAGAAAATTTGGCAGCACTTCCTCTGTAATTGGAGCTATCCGTCGGAATACAACCGACCCAAACAATCATTCAATCATACATAATCAATCCCAAACCACTTTAACTAGACAAGTAAATGTGCACAAATAGTATTCGAATAAATCATGACAACTATCAATTTTCCAGACTAACTTGCAATCCTTGTACTAGCTTATAAATATATAGTTAATTTCAACTAAACAACATCACAATATTCGAAATTAATCAATTAAGAACTCAAGACCCACATGCCACATTGAGGCTCTATACCATTAATCCTAGCTCATAACATAACTCAATTAACTAACGGCATAGTTATTACTCCAAGCAATATATTTACAATTCCTCATAGCTCATTCGAATTATCACATACAAACTACACAAATAATTTGTTTACTAACTAAGCATGACAATTAGCAACTTGGCCGAACGAATTAATTATAAACATATAGAATTCGAACTAATCATGTATTAACTCATTTCCAACCATAATTACGCATGTATAGTTCGAACAATTCATCATAGCACAAAATCCTTGCATATAACTATCGACCACTAGAATTAACATATTAGTTAACCTCAATTCAAGCTAGTATCTAATATTTTGTTCATAACAATTTTCGAACAACACTTATAGCAAGAACTCGAGAATTGGAACCAAACCAAACAATAAAATCAACATGCAATTCACGATTTACTATAAATCATAAGCATAGTAGTTGCTAGCATTGTTAACCAACAAAATGGAGCTAAAGGGGACTATACCAATCGGCAAACAAATCGGAAAATATTAGCCATGACCGGAAAACTTAAAACTTTAACATGCAAAGCTACTCAACCATGTACTCAAGTTACTAGTATCATAATTAACTGCCCACACATCAATTTAACTTGTCCTTACTCCGTCGGCTCCCCGGAGGTCACTGCCGACGGTGGCAACTCCGGTGGAGGCCGTTCATGGTCCTTTCTCACCGGAATTGCTTTATTGCTTCTTCTCCGACTAGCCCAGCTCACCCTAGGCCAAGATTGAGCCTCTAGGTTCATTGCATGCCATTATTATACACACACACCCACACGGCATACATATCTATTCACATGCAAGCAAGAAAATGAATTGCATAACCCTTACAACTCGATTACTAGAAGAAATCAAAGCAATTAGTAGCAAGTCTCTTAGCAAAACAATGGAACAGAGGAAAATCGCATGAGAGAAAGCTACGGAACCTGAACTTAAAAGATGCAGAGTAAAAATGAAGAAGGTGGGCGGTGGCTGATATATAAAAGCTAGGGGCAAGGAAGTCATTTCACATATGCTGCTTTTCTAATTAAAATAAATTTAAAATCGAATTTTGGTAGAAACAGAGTACAAAAATAAATTTTATATTTTTAAAATAAAGATCATGAATTTAGAAGCTTCCCCATATTTTTGAAATATTTTTCTGGTGAGTAAAGAATTAATTAAAAATCTTTGAAGTTTTAGTGCATAAATAGGAAATAAGAGGAGAAAAATCATAAAAATACATTTGGGCTCGAATAAAATAAACTTTTATTTTTCACAAGTCTCAAAATATTTAAGAAACATTTTGGAACAGGTTTCATGATTTTTGGACATTCCAATAATTAAATATGGAATTTAGAAGAGTAATATCTCTAGAATAAAACAGGAATGAAAGATTTATATAAAATCACTGAGACTAGAATTAAATACATCACCATTTTTAGAAAGTCTCTAAAATCACATAGGAACTACATATAAAATTTCTTAATTATTGGACACACCAATAATTTTATAAAAATCAAACAGTTACTCAATTAAGCATGAAAAATCAATTAATCACTTGATTAAAACACTTAAGCATAATACAGTCAAACGGGCAGTCAACTGGACATAACAAATGACCACATATCATATCTTAACACATTAAAACACATAAATCATATACTCCATATTATTCAAATAGATTAAATTACCTCGATCGTTACAATTATAGATTGTTTTCATTTTCAAATGAGCCAAGAATGATCCTACAAGACTTTCCAATTTGTTTCCATGTTCAAACGAGTCAAGAATGAAGTCTCAAATTGTTATAGATTGTTTTCATGTTCAAATGAGCCAAGAATGATCCTACATGACTTTCCAAGTTGTTTCCATGTTCAAATGAGTTAAGAATGAAGTTAAAAGTTGGTTCCAAGTTCGAACGAGTCAAGAATAAAGTCTTAAGTTGTATGAATTGTTTGCATGTTCAAATGAGCCAAGAATGATCCTACAAGACTTTACAAGTTTTTCCATGTTTAAACTAGTCAAGAATGAAGCTACAACTTGTTTCAAAGTTCGAATAAGTCAAGAATGAAGTCTCAAATTGTTATAGATTGTTTTCATGTTCAAATGAGCCAAGAATGATCCTACAAGACTTTCCAAGATGTTTCCTTGTTCAAACGAGTCAAGAATGAAGCTAAAAGTAGTTTCCAAGTTCGAACGAGCGAAGAATGAAGTCTCAAATTGTTATAGATTGTTTTCATTCTCAAATGAGCCAAGAACGATCCTACAAGACTTTCCATGTTGTTTCCATATTCAAATGAGTCAAGAATGAAGCTACAAGTTGTTTATAAGTTCGAACGTGTCAAGAATAAAGTCTTAAGTTGTATGAATTGTTTGCATGTTCAAATGAGTCAAGAATAAAGCTAAAAGTTGTTTCCAAGTTCGAATGAGTCCAGAATAAAGTCTTAAGTTGTATGAATTGTTTGCTTGTTCAAATGAGCCAAGAATGATCCTACAAGACTTTACAAGTTTTTCCAAGTTTAAACGAGTCAAGAATGAAGCTACAAGTTGTTTCAAAGTTCGAATAAGTCAAGAATGAAGTCTCAAATTGTTATAGATTGTTTTCATGTTCAAATGAGCCCAGAATGATCCTACAAGACTTTCCAATTTGTTTCCATGTTCAAACGAGTCAAGAATGAAATCTCAAATTGTTATAGATTGTTTTCATGTTCAAATGAGCCAAGAATGATCCTACAAGACTTTCCAAGTTGTTTCCTTGTTCAAACGAGTCAAGAATGAAGCTACAAGTAGTTTCCAAGTTCGAACGAGCGAAGAATGAAGTCTCAAATTGTTATAGATTGTTTTCATTTTCAAATGAGCCAAGAATGATCCTACAAGACTTTCCAATTTGTTTCCATGTTCAAACGAGTCAAGAATGAAGTCTCAAATTGTTATAGATTGTTTTCATCTTCAAATGAGCCAAGAATGATCCTACAAGACTTTCCAAGTTGTTTTCATGTTCAAATGAGTTAAAATGAAGTTAAAAGTTGGTTCCAAGTTCGAACGAGTCAAGAATAAAGTCTTAAGTTGTATGAATTGTTTGCATGTTCAAATGAGCCAAGAATGATCCTACAAGACTTTACAAGTTTTTCCAAGTTTAAACTAGTCAAGAATGAAGCTATAAGTTGTTTCAAAGTTCGAATAAGTCAAGAATGAAGTCTCAAATTGTTATAGATTGTTTTCATGTTCAAATGAGCCAAGAATGATCCTACAAGACTTTACAAGTTTTTCCATGTTTAAACTAGTCAAGAATGAAGCTACAACTTGTTTCAAAGTTCGAATAAGTCAAGAATGAAGTCTCAAATTGTTATAGATTGTTTTCATGTTCAAATGAGCCAAGAATGATCCTACAAGACTTTCCAAGATGTTTCCTTGTTCAAACGAGTCAAGAATGAAGCTAAAAGTAGTTTCCAAGTTCGAACGAGCGAAGAATGAAGTCTCAAATTGTTATAGATTGTTTTCATTCTCAAATGAGCCAAGAACGATCCTACAAGACTTTCCATGTTGTTTCCATATTCAAATGAGTCAAGAATGAAGCTACAAGTTGTTTATAAGTTCGAACGTGTCAAGAATAAAGTCTTAAGTTATATGAATTGTTTGCATGTTCAAATGAGTCAAGAATAAAGCTAAAAGTTGTTTCCAAGTTCGAAAGAGTCAAGAATAAAGTCTTAAGTTGTATGAATTGTTTGCATGTTCAAATGAGCCAAGAATGATACTACAAGACTTTCAAAGTTGTTTCCTTGTTCAAACGAGTCAAGAATGAAGCTACAAGTAGTTTCCAAGTTTGAACGAGCGAAGAATGAAGTCTCAAATTGTTGTAGATTGTTTTCATGTTCAAATGAGCCAAGAATGATCCTACAAGACTTTCCAATTTGTTTCCATGTTCAAACGAGTCAAGAATGAAGTCTCAAATTGTTATAGATTGTTTTCATGTTCAAATGAGCCAAGAATGATCCTACAAGACTTTCCAAGTTGTTTCCATGTTCAAATGAGTTAAGAATGAAGTTAAAAGTTGGTTCCAAGTTCGAACGAGTCAAGAATAAAGTCTTAAGTTGTATGAATTGTTTGCATGTTCAAATGAGCCAAGAATGATCCTACAAGACTTTACAAGTTTTTCCAAGTTTAAACTAGTCAAGAATGAAGCTACAAGTTGTTTCAAAGTTCGAGTAAGTCAAGAATGAAGTCTCAAATTGTTATAGATTGTTTTCATGTTCAAATGAGCCAAGAATGATCCTACAAGACTTTCCAAGTTGTTTCCTTGTTCAAACGAGTCAAGAATGAAGCAGCAAGTAGTTTCCAAGTTCGAACAAGCGAAGAATGAAGTCTCAAATTGTTATATATTGTTTTCATTTTCAAATGAGCCAAGAACGATCCTACAAGACTTTCCATGTTGTTTCCATATTCAAATGAGTCAAGAATGAAGCTACAAGTTGTTTATAAGTTCGAACGTGTCAAGAATAAAGTCTTAAGTTGTATGAATTGTTTGCATGTTCAAATGAGTCAAGAATAAAGCTAAAAGTTGTTTCCAAGTTCGAATGAGTCAAGAATAAAGTCTTAAGTTGTATGAATTGTTTACATGTTCAAATGAGCCAAGAATGATCCTACAAGACTTTACAAGTTTTTCCAAGTTTAAACGAGTCAAGAATGAAGCTACAAGTTGTTTCAAAGTTCGAATAAGTCAAGAATGAAGTCTCAAATTGTTATAGATTGTTCTCATGTTCAAATGAGCCAAGAATGATCCTACAAGACTTTCCAAGTTGTTTCCTTGTTCAAACGAGTCAAGAATGAAGCAGCAAGTAGTTTCCAAGTTCGAACGAGCGAAGAATGAAGTCTCAAATTGTTATAGATTATTTTCATTTTCAAGTGAGCCAAGAATGATCCTACAAGACTTTCGAATTTGTTTACATGTTCAAACGAGTCAAGAATGAAGTCTCAAATTGTTATAGATTGTTTTCATGTTCAAATGAGCCAAGAATGATCTTACAAGACTTTCCAAGTTGTTTCCATGTTTAAATGAGTTAAGAATAAAGTTAAAAGTTGTTTCCAAGTTCGAATGAGTCAAGAATAAATTTTTAAGTTGTATAAATTGTTTGCATGTTCAAATGAGCCAAGAACGATCCTACAAGAATTTACAAGTTGTTTCGAAGTTCAAACGAGACAAGAATGAAACTACAAGTTGTTTCCAAATTCGAATAAGTCAAGAATGAAGTCTCAAATTGTTATAGATTGTTTTCATGTTCAAATGAGCTAAGAATGATCCCACAAGACTTTTCAAGTTGTTTCCTTGTTCAAACGAGTCAAGAATGAAGCTACAAGTAGTTTCCAAGTTCGAACGAGCGAAGAATGAAGTCTCAAATTGTTATAGATTGCTTTCATTTTCAAATGAGCGAAGAACGATCCTACAAGACTTTCCATGTTGTTTCCATATTCAAATGAGTCAAGAATGAAGCTACAAGTTGTTTATAAGTTCGAACGTGTCAAGAATAAAGTCTTAAGTTGTATGAATTGTTTGCATGTTCAAATGAGTCAAGAATAAAGCTAAAAGTTGTTTCCAAGTTCGAATGAGTCAAGAATAAAGTCTTAAGTTGTATGAATTGTTTGCATGTTCAAATGACACAAGAATGATCCTACAAGACTTTACAAGTTTCCCCAAGTTTAAACGAGTCAAGAATGAAGCTACAAGTTGTTTCAAAGTTCGAATAAGTCAAGAATTAAGTCTCAAATTGTTATAGATTGTTTTCATGTTCAAATGAGCCAAGAATGATCCTACAAGACTTTCCAAGTTGTTTCCTTGTTCAAACGAGTCAAGAATGAAGCTACAAGTAGTTTCCAAGTTCGAACGAGCGAAGGATGAACTCTCAAATTGTTGTAGATTGTTTTCATTTTCAAATGAGCCAAGAACGATCCTACAAGACTTTCCATGTTGTTTCCATTTTCAAATGAGTCAAGAATGAAGCTACAAGTTGTTTATAAGTTCGAACGTGTCAAGAATAAAGTCTTAAGTTGAATGAATTGTTTGCATGTTCAAATGAGTCGAGAATAAAGCTAAAAGTTGTTTCCAAGTTCGAAAGAGTCAAGAATAAAGTCTTAAGTTGTATGAATTGTTTGCATGTTCAAATGAGCCAAGAATGATCCTACAAGACTTTACAAGTTTTTCCAAGTTTAACGAGTCAAGAATGAAGCTACAATTTGTTTCAAAGTTCGAATAAGTCAAGAATGAAGTCTCAAATTGTTATAGATTGTTTTCATGTTCAAATGAGCCAAGAATGATCCTACAACACTTTCCAAGTTGTTTCCTTGTTCAAACGAGTCAAGAATGAAGCAGCAAGTAGTTTCCAAGTTCGAACAAGCGAAGAATGAAGTCTCAAATTGTTATAGATTATTTTCATTTTCAAGTGAGCCAAGAATGATCCTACAAGACTTTCCAATTTGCTTACATGTTCAAACGAGTCAAGAATGAAGTCTCAAATTGTTATAGATTGTTTTCATGTTCAAATGAGCCAAGAATGATCCTGCAAGACTTTCCAAGTTGTTTCCTTGTTCAAACGAGTCAAGAATGAAGCTACAAGTAGTTTCCAAGTTCGAACGAGCGAAGAATGAAGTCTCAAATTGTTATAGATTGTTTTCATTTTCAAATGAGCCAAGAATGATCCTACAAGAGTTTCCGATTTGTTTCCATGTTCAAACGAGTCAAGAATGAAGTCTAAAATTGTTATAGATTGTTTTCATGTTCAAATGAGCCAAGAATGATCCTACAAGACTTTCCAAGTTGTTTCCATGTTCAAAAGAGTTAAGAATGAAGTTAAAAGTTGGTGTCAAGTCCGAAAGAGTCAAGAATAAAGTCTTAAGTTGTATGAATTGTTTGCATGTTCAAATGAGCCAAGAATGATCCTACAAGACTTTCCAAGTTGTTTCCATGTTCAAATGAGTTAAGAATGAAGTTAAAAGTTGGTACCAAGTTCGAACGAGTCAAGAATAAAGTCTTAAGTTGTATGAATTGTTTGCATGTTCAAATGACCCAAGAATGATCCTACAAGACTTTACAAGTTTTTCCAAGTTTATACGAGTGAGGAATGAAGCTACAAGTTGTTTCAAAGTTCGAATAAGTCAAGAATGAAGTCTCAAATTGTTATAGATTGTTTTCATGTTCAAATGAGCCAAGAATGATCCTACAAGACTTTTGAAGTTGTTTTCTTGTTGAAACGAGTCAATAATGAAGCTACAAGTAGTTTCCAAGTTCGAACGAGCGAAGAATGAAGTCTCAAATTGTTATAGATTTTTTTCATTTTCAAATGAGCCAAGAATGATCCTACAAGACTTTCCATGTTGTTTCCATATTCAAATGAGTCAAGAATGAAGCTTCAAGTTGTTTATAAGTTCGAACGTGTCAAGAATAAAGTTTTAAGTTGTATGAATTGTTTGCATGTTCAAATGACCCAAGAATGATCCTACAAGACTTTACAAGTTTTTCCAAGTTTAAACGAGCCAAGATGAAGCTACAAATTTTTTCAAAGTTCGAATAAATCAAGAATGAAGTCTCAAATTGTTATAGACTGTTTTCATGTTCAAATGAGCCAAGAATGATCCTCCAAGACTTTCCAAGTTGTTTCCTTGTTCAAACGAGTCAAGAATGAAGCTACAAGTAGTTTCCAAGTTCGAACGAGCGAAGAATGAAGTCTCAAATTGTTATAGATTGTTTTCATTTTCAAAAGAGCCAAGAATGATCCTACAAGATTTTCCAATTTGTTTCCATGTTCAAACGAGTCAAGAATGAAGTCTCAAATTGTTATAGATTGTTTTCATGTTCAAATGAGCCAAGAATGATCCAACAAGACTTTCCAAGTTGTTTCCATGTTCAAATGACTTAAGAATGAAGTCTCAAATTGTTATAGATTGTTTTCATGTTCAAATGAGCCAAGAATGATCCAACAAGACTTTCCAAGTTGTTTCCATGTTCAAATGACTTAAGAATGAAGTTAAAAGTTGGTTCCAAGTCTGAACGAGTCAAGAATAAAGTCTTAAGTTGTATGAATTGTTTGCATGTTCAAATGACCCAAGAATGATCCTACAAGACTTTACAAGTTTTTCTAAGTTTAAACGAGCCAAGAATGAAGCTTCAAGTTGTTTCAAAGTTCGAATAAATCAAGAATGAAGTCTCAAATTGTTATAGATTGTTTTCATGTTCAAATGAGCCAAGAATGATCCTACAAGAGTTTTCAAGTTGTTTCCTTGTTCAAACGAGTCAAGAATGAAGCTACAAGTAGTTTCCAAGTTCGAACGAGCGAAGAATGAAGTCTCAAATTGTTATAGATTGTTTTCATTTTCAAATGAGCCAAGAATGATCCTACAAGACTTTCCATGTTGATTCCATATTCAAATGAGTCAAGAATGAAGCTACAAGTTTTTATAAGTTCGAACGTGTCAAGAATAAAGTCTTAGGTTGTATGAATTGTTTGCATGTTCAAATGAGTCAAGAATAAAGCTAAAAGTTGTTTCCAAGTTTGAACGAGTCAAGAATAAAGTCTTAATTTGTATGAATTGTTTGCATGTTCAAATGACCCAAGAATGATCCTACAAGACTTTACAAGTTTTTCCAAGTTTAAACGAGCCAAGAATGAAGCTACAAGTTGTTTCAAAGTTCGAATAAGTCAAGAATGAAGTCTCAAATTGTTATAGATTGTTTTCATGTTCAAATGAGCCAAGAATGATCCTACAAGAGTTTTCAAGTTGTTTCCTTGTTCAAACGAGTCAAGAATGAAGCTACAAGTAGTTTCCAAGTTCGAACGAGCGAAGAATGAAGTCTCAAATTGTTATAGATTGTTTTCATTTTCAAATGAGCCAAGAATGATCCTACAAGACTTTCCATGTTGATTCCATATTCAAATGAGTCAAGAATGAAGCTACAAGTTTTTATATAAGTTCGAACGTGTCAAGAATAAAATCTTAAGTTCTATGAATTGTTTTCATGTTCAAATGAGCCAAGAATGATCTTACAAGACTTTCCAAGTTGTTTCCATGTTCAAATGAGTTAAGAATGAAGTTAAAAATTTGTTCCAAGTTCGAACGAGTCAAGAATAAAGTCTTAAGTTGTATGAATTGTTTGCATGTTCAAATGAGCCAAGAATGATCCTACAAGACTTTACAAGTTTTTCCAAGTTTATACGAGTCAAGAATGAAGCTACAAGTTGTTTCAAAGTTCGAATAAGTCAAGAATGAAGTCTCAAATTGTTATAGATTGTTTTCATGTTCAAATGAGCCAAGAATGATCCTACAAGAGTTTTCAAGTTGTTTCCTTGTTCAAACGAGTCAAGAATGAACCTACAAGTAGTTTCCAAGTTCGAACGAGCGAAGAATGAAGTCTCAAATTGTTATAGATTGTTTTCAATTTCAAATGAGCCAAGAATGATCCTACAAGACTTTCCAAGTTGTTTCCTTGTTCAAACGAGTCAAGAATGAAGCTACAAGTAGTTTCCAAGTTCGAACGAGTGAAGAATGAAGTCTCAAATTGTTATAGATTGTTTTCATTTTCAAAATGAGCCAGGAATGATCCTACAAGACTTTTCAATTTGTTTCCATGTTCAAACGAGTCAAGAATGAAGTCTCAAATTGTTATAGATTGTTTTCATGTTCAAATGAGCCAAGAATGATCCTACAAGACTTTCCAAGTTGTTTCCATGTTCAAATGAGTTAATGTGACGCCCTCCTGACCCGGGGTCTAGATCGGGGAGTCACAACCACTCTATATGCATGCACCCTAAATAACAATAACAGAAAATACGCATAAATATGACCCCGACTACTAGCCTGGACCTTTCAAGGTAATGGTATGAAACAAGCACACAACTACATTCATTTATATTTACATTTACAGTAACAAAATAATAATATTACAACTCCTGCAACATCTCAAAATCTACTAATAAAATACAAGACTAAACAAAGTCTTTTCCTTCCAACTCTGCCTCGATCCTACCTGTTCAATCTCAGCCAGCCTAGCATAATTCATGAAAGACATGTTCTTCCGGGCAGTCTGCTTAATACGGACCATGATTCTCAAAAGCTGTAGATGTTAGAAAATAAAAGAATGAGCTACAAAAGCTCAGCAAGTAACCATATAGGTTAAAAACAGTTCTACAGGCTTGTATATGATTTAAAAAGTCTTTTCTCAAAACCATGCTTTAAAATCATTGCTGGACCTCATTATCCCATAATTGTAATTAAAATTCTAGTAAGGGTATTCATTACTCGCAAAACTTTCTTTTATAAAACCACTGGCAGGGTTAAATAATTTCAATAACTGGTACAAGGGAATTAAGAAACTGGAAAGTAATCATCATTTTCAAATATAGGAGTAATCTGCAGGGTTAGATGGATAACAGGAAGTAATGTATAACAATTGAAACAAAGTCAACTCAAGATATATCTGACAGTTGAAGCTGTATATGACAGGTTATAAGAAGGCATTTCATTTTTTCATTATTAATCATTTCAAAGTCCATTTGTATAAAACTGTCCTTTCATTAGGACTGATTCTTTCAAAACATTTTATAAAACTGTCCTCTCATTAGGACCTTGCTTTTCAAATCATTTATAAAAACTGTCCTCTCATTAGGACCTTTACTAATTAGAAACAAATCATTTTGATTGGAGTTTTCTCACAACGCCAGACAATACGGGTGATCAGCCACGTAAAGTCCCCATAACGGACTAAAGTCCCTCTAGACATAAAGAGTACTCATAAAGGCACTTATTGCCATTGGCCTTGGGCTATCTCATTATAGCCATTGACTATCTCATTATAGTCTCCACATAAAAATGCTGGACCGGCGTCACTCGGCCTCTTACGCCTCCAACCTATAGGAATCCGCAGAAACCATTTTGATCGGAATTCCCATAATAACCAAAACCTTTCTTTTTAAAGTTACCAAATCATTTGATGAAATAGACTTCTTGAAAGTCGGATTTCATATTTAAATCCATTTTTAAAGATCATAAGGCAGAGATAAAGTTTATTCCAGGATAAGTCTCAAAACAAGTCTCTGTTGTAATAAAGTAGGCTGAAATTATAAACTAGGGGTCAAAACCAAGCTATAGTTGTGAAGTCAGGTTACAGGGTCAATTACAGTTCAGGGATTGAAAAGGTTAAAGTGCAATTAAAAACTGATACAAGGTTACAGTTTAAGTAAAACAGTTAAAGTAAGGTAGGCTATAGCTTAAAACAGTTGAAATAAGATAACATAGTTGCAGGGTCATAAAGCAGTTTATAAAACAGTACTTAAGTTAAAAGAGATCAGGCAGTAGTTACTTGCCTCAAAAAGGAATGCTACAGCTGCTGAACAGGTAGATCTCCTACACCAATACTAACTCTCTACTTTAGCTTTTCCTTTGTCTTTCACCTCAATGTCCTTCGTAGCTACACATAAATAGTACTATATCAGTATCTTATATACTCTCGACGTTCTCATTAACGTCTAACTATTCTACCCTTTCGTCAACTGTACCCTTAAACACATATATAATATATAGTAGACATATTTCACCATTTAATCAATAATACACTGGCAGACAAGTAGCACATAAATACTTATATTTATCCATAGCATTCCTGACTGATAGTATTTCTTATACAGAAGTGGTGTGCCAATAATATTTTACAAAGTCGTTTTAGTTTTAGAAAATTTTGGCAGCACTTCCCCTGTAATTGAAGCTATCCGTCGGAATGCAACCGACACAACCAAACATCAATGTCAATCATATACCATTATACAACCATATTTTTGCACCAAATCCATATCAAACAAGCAACAGCTATAAACATTATGCAATACTATTGTCATTCAAAAATGACTGAAACAATCCAAGTATCAACGGCCTAGCTATATAATTAATTCAATTCTTAATTCAACTCTATATCATAACAATTCATGTCCACTTAATTCATAGAAATTAAAACTTATGTTGGCAATTAATATATGAAATTCGAATGCAGAATACACACATATATATATATATATTCAAAAATTCTTTTAACTACAAAAGTATACTACGTCCAAAATTCTATAGAGTTTAAATTATATTTTGATTATCAACAGAAATGTTAATCCTCTATTATCAATAATGCCTTTTGTCATACCAAGGACCTCATAACCAAACCATTATAAAGCTAATGCCCTTTTATTATATAACAATACACAATTCACTCAAATTCAACTAGTTAGAAGCCACCATACTTTAGCATGTTTGTAAATCTTTTTAATTAAACAATATGGCATCCCAAAACTTATACTAATTAGAAAATTTCCGACATAGTACATGGCTAGTCGAATTGTCACAAAATTTACATAGACAATTTAATCAACTAGTAAATTCTAACAATTCATTAACAACTTAAGCTAGACATGCATTTCAATTAAGCATATTTACTTGCTATTAACTCGGCAATTAACAAGATTGGCCATAGTATAACACCACCACACAGAAACATAGTTGTTAAATATCAATTTCTAGCAATCAAGACCTCTTGCAGTTAACAACATCATTAAACTAACTAGGTTACATTTTAATCAATTAATCCCGAAGCCAAATGAAGCTTTCAAGTCGAACATGCACCAATTCGAACCAATACTAACATGCAATCCTTATTCACCATGAATCAAATGTAAAGCAGCTACTAACATTGTTACTAAGCAAAAACGAGACTTCGTGGAATCATGCTAAGCCATAAACAATCGGAAAAATGCCATCCTTAATCGGAAAAGTCGAAACCGTATCATGCAATGAGAATTACTAGCATAACATGAATGAAAGTAGTAGTTCCGGCTCATTTCATCATCGCCGTTGACCTGCCAGCTCGGAAAACGTCATTGCCGGCGGCCAAGCTCCGGTGGAAAATCCGATCATCGGATTCTCGACACCCTAGCTTTGATTCTTACTTTTAATCACAGTTATCCTCACAACCAAGCTCCACGATTACAAATCACTAACAAATAGGCCTTGCATGCAACTATATAGCACAATACACACGGCTGCACATATAAATATACATGTACCTCTAAAACGAACACTATACATATAATCGGCTCATAAAATGGAAGATAAAATCATGTTAACAAGCATTTGGTTGTAAAAATGATTAGGGGAGCTTAAATCGCAGAAGAGAGAGAGAAAAGAACATACGCAGCTGATACCGAGCAAAGTGAGGAAGAAAGAAGATGATGAGGGTTTTATAATGGCCAAGGGCAATTTTGTAATTTCACAATGCTGCTTTCTGTTTTAAAAATCAATTAATAATTCGAATTTTGATATAAAATGAGTACAAAAATAACTTTTATATTTTTAAAATAAATATCATGAATTTACAAGCTTCCCATATTTTTGCAATAATTTTATGATGAGTAAATATGTAAATAAAAATCTTTGAAGTTTTAGTACAGAAATAGGAAATAAGAGTAGAAAAATCATTAAAAATAATTTTGGGCTCAAATAAAATAAACTTTTATTTTTCAAAAGTCCTAGAATAAATAAGGAACATTTTGGAAAAGGTTTCATGATTTTTGGACATTCCAATAATTAAATATGGAATTTAGAAGAGAAATATTTTCAGGATAAAACAAGTTTGAGAAAATCATATAAGGATATTGAGGCTGAAATAAATCACACCACTATTTTTAGAAAGTCTTTAAAATCACATAGAAGCTACATATAAAATTTCACAATTATTGGACACACTAATAATTTTATAAAAAGCAAACAGTTACTCAATTAAGCATGAAAAATCAATTAATCACTTAATTAAAACGCTTAAGCATAATGCGGTCAAACAGGTAGTCAACTAGACATATAAAAAGATCATATATCACCTCTTGTCACATTGAAACACATAAATGCTATAACTCATATTAATCAAATATATATAAATGTCTCGATCGTTACATTCCCCCCCCCCCCCCCCCTTAAAAAGGATTCTGTCCCCAGAATCAGCCTAAATAAACAAATAAGGATACTTTTCGAGCATTTCACTCTCAAGTTCCCAGGTGGATTCCTCAACTCGAGGATTTCTCCACAACACCTTTACAAGCCTAACAGACTTATTCCTTAAAACCTTATCCTTATGATCCTGAATCTCTACAGGCTGTTCTACATAGGACAAATCGGGTTGAATCTCTAGGGGTTCATATTCTATTACATGACTCATATCAGGATTATACTTTCTAAGCATAGATACGTGAAAAATATTGTGAATGTGCTGCATCTGCGGCGGTAGAGCCAATTCATATGCAACTCTCCCAACTTGCTTCAAAACTTCAAAAGGTCTTATATATCTTGGATTAAGCTTTCCTCTCTTGCCAAATCTACTAACACCTTTCCACGGAGAAATCTTTAATAACACTTGGTCACCTTCTTCAAAACTCATATCCTTCCTTGACTGGTCAGCATACTTCTTTTGCCTATCTTGAGCAGCTAGCAATCTCTTCTGAATCAACTCAATCTTTTCTTTAGTTTGTTGAACTAACTCTGGACCCAAAATCTTACGCTCACCAACTTCATTCCAACACACTGGTGATCTGCACTTCCTTCCATACAAAGCTTCATACGGGGGCATCCCAATACTGTCATGATAACTGTTGTTATAAGAAAACTCCACTAACGGTAGATGCTCGTCCCAACTTCCTTCAAAATCCAAGGCACAAACTCTTAACATGTCTTCAATGGTCTGAATTGTCCTTTCACTCTGGCCATCTGTCTGAGGATGATATGCAGTACTCATATTCAGTTTTGTTCCCAAACACTCCTGAAACTTCTTCCAAAATCTAGAATTGAATCTCGGGTCTCTGTCAGACACTATTGATGTAACACCCCTATTTCGAATATATCAAAAATACCATAAATCGCCAAAATATATCATGACAACTGAATTTATTCTGAAAACTCCACAATTCAAAATATTTTCAAACCCCAAATAAATCTTTGACTTAAACAACTTCTAGTAAAGTCACTGTGGCACAAGTTACAATGAAACTCCATTGCACTACTTTGAAAATGAAATACTAAAATAAGCTGAGTCCATAGCGTCATCTAGGAAGAAGGACAAGACATCTCTCATCACACATTCCCATGATCCCCTTGAAAACCTGCCGTGAAGAAAGAAACGGCGTGAGCCAAATGCCCGGTACGGATTAATACAAACGAATCGAATATATTTATATGCTCTGAATAATCACAACTCAACAACAATATTAAAGAACGAAATGCAAATGTAAGATGAAGATAGGAGAGCTCAAATAAAGATGTATCAAAAGAAGTGAATACTTAACCGAATCAAATCAACTGAATAATCAAATGACTAACTGAGCAAATATACCGAATCATCAAATTTATTCACACATCAGAAGGTTATTATAACCTCATGTCATATTGACAATAAAGCCACGTAGGCACATACAATGGACCTGCAGAATCCAATTGTATACCAAAAGTAGAATGAGTGTATGGCACAAACAACATCATCTACTAATTGAATATCACTGAACAAATATTCTAGGGTCGACCCATACGCCTCCTACAAATATTAACTGAAGCTCACCCACGAGCTAAACTGAAGCTAGCTGAAGCTCACCCACGAGCTACATATAATTCTGAACAAAAGGAGACGTCGTGACTAATCACACCGCCACGATGGTGTCACGTCATTAGTGCCACAATGACATGCCTGTGGTACCCCCACAGGTGGTTATACTCGGTATAAAATTTCTGAAGTGTTGTCCATGACGAACACTAAAACAAATCTCAATCACAATTGAATATTTAGGGGCAGAACTTAGAACTCAAATACCACTGGTACATTAACAAAATTTGAGCTTGATATCAACTAAATATTATAGATAATTTAATAAGCTTTCTAAATTGACGAAGCTCTCGAAAAACAGAATTATAACGAATAAGTTATGGCCAAAATACTTTAGAGTTTCCAAACTAACACCCCTGCTGTCCAGAAAATTTAAAAGACAAATTACACCACTATAAATGATGGCTTTAACATGATTCCACCTGATTCATTAAGAGGGTTTTAAGAGCTTTCAAAATTGTATAATTTGATGGAAAACGAATGCAAAACGAGTAAGTTATGAGCAAAACAATGTGTAAACATAAAACATGGCAGATTTATAAAACAGCTTTGAACTTAAGATGTCAACTGATTTAGCTGGACATGATAACCAAGAAAATACAGAGGACTTTAAGAGCTTTCTAAATTGACCAAATTCATGCAAAACGGACTTATAACGAACACGTTATGAGCAAAACAAAACGTAACAATAAATCTGTCCAGGATTCTTTAAAACAGTTTTTACTCCATGAAAACAACCAAAACAAGGTCTGAGTATAGCTACAAAAATATAGATGTTTCCATGATGTTTCCGTATTGACTAAAATCGATTAATTTGGAGTTATAACGAACAAATTATGACCCAAACAAGTCATAACAGCAAATCTGTCCAGATTTCACAAAAGTGGTTTTTACCCTATGTTGGCAATCCCAAACATAGTCTGATTTCACTATACAAATATAGAGGGTTCTATTAACTTTTTATATTAACTGACTTTACACAATTCGGACTTGTAACGAAGGAGTTATGACCAATACAAAATACAACCCCAAATCTGAAAATTATACAACTAACATGTATACCCCATGTATTGCAACAGAACCCAAATCTTAATTTGAGAGATTTCAGAAGTGATGAAGAAGAAGACGAAATCCGTACCTTATCACAATTAAGAACTTACGTAAAGGCAATAGGCAAGGTATAATCTCCTCTCTATCAGACTACTCGTAAACGTTGCACACGTTTATCTTTTCTTCTCCAAGATCCAATGGTAGAACTGATCTCTCTGATATGGAGAATAAGAAACGTATATTTGAATTAGGGCTTATGTTACTAATGGGCTAATATTATTATTGGGTTATATTATATAATTATTGGGCTGGTATAAAAAGTAATACGGGGGCCCAAAAAAAAGATAATATATTTATATAAATATACGGGATATTACATCTCTACCCCCTTAAAAATAGATTTCGTCCCCGAAATCTCCTAGCTAAATTTATTACCTGAATTTTGAATAGATGTGGTTATTTCTCATGGATATACTACTCCAACCCCCATGTAACTCCACGTTCATAATGATCCTTCCATAACGCTTTAACGAATGGAACAGTCCTTCTTCTCATGACTCTCTCTTGATAATCTTGAATAGCTTCAGCTTATACTTCATACCATAAATTCTCTTTAATCTTGTGTACTAGATACTGAACCACATATTATGAGTCATGATTGTAATCTTTCAAAACTAACACATGTAACACATTATGCACATGAGATAATTGTGGTGGTAATGGTACCCTATAATAAACCTTTTTTTATCCTCTCTATAACATCAAGAAGACAGACATATTTTGGGCACAATTATTCTTTATCCAAACGTGTAATACCATTGCAGGGAAACAACTTTAAGAACAAACGATCATCGGTTTTACATCAATCATTTTTTTTTTGCATAATACATTTTTCTTCTTGGGATGCGTTAAGCTCCTTTATCATTCACAGATTTCTCCTTAGTGACCCTGACCAACTTTGATCCTTCAATGACTCTTTCTTCACACTCATTTTAACAAGTTGTTGCTCTAAACCTTCTACTATATAAGACCCCAAATTTTAATATGCAAATACTCAATTGTCCAATATTATTATATGTAAACTTAACTTCCCATCAGTTTGTGAATGCAAATTGAACTATGATTAAGTCTCATACCGCAAGTTCAATGAACTCCTTTTTAAAACTGCGATTTAAACCTTGTATCTTTGTTGGAAACTATCGGAACATCCACATAATGAATTCTAACAATATCCCTCTACATAAAAATTATACTAAATCATGAAGTAAAGGACTCTTCCTAAGAAGTAAGACATGATTTGATAGACCCCGACTCATATGACATCATTCTTTCTAATAGTTCTTGACAACTGAGTCACAGAATAATAGTAATGTTTCCTCACTTCCAGTATGAAATATCCAAGTACTTTAATAGTCCACTGAGTGTTTATTGTTCTATATTTACTTGTTGGCATGTAAGACATACACTTACAAATTCTACTTTATCTCACTTCATCTCACTCCATCAAATTTTGCTCCTTCGAATCTCTACATCAATAGAGAACAAATAACTATAGCCTCGATCAAACATGCTTCACTAATTATTGATTCTACAAAATTTACTACTCAACCATATCACACCATGATCATCAACACAAAATTCTATATGCTTACTATTTCCCAACTTCAATTTAATAGCTTTCAATCCTAGATCATTCTTCTAACCTTCTTTTATACTTTACAACCAAATTTTATTGTACCATTAAATTACTCTATTTTCACCTTGCCTTCCAACAACTAGTCCACACGTAAGCTCTTCAAATCTTAAACTAGAAGTAAATAAATAATACAAGATACAACACCTTCCAAGTTATCGCTACTATCTACAACTATATTCAAATTTCTCGAATGGTATTGAATTTTAGTATCTAATTTTTAAAAATTTCAAGTCAACTCATTAGCCTATATTAAGCTCCCTTTAAGGGGAAAAATGCACTTAAAACTCTTCCGATCGGTAAATATATGAAAGATCCCTCCATAAATATAATGCCTCTAAAATTTTATAGCAATTACCCATATTGCTAACTCTGAAGTCATGCGTTTACCTCATACTACTTAAGTTGCCTGAAAACATATAAAGTGGTTTTCTCATAATGCACAAAACTACCATCAACCACCTTTTAGAAATATCACTATAAACTGAAATACTTCTTTCTCTAGTGTTAAAATAAGTATTTGAGCCAACTCCAACTTCTTCATTAACTCTTGCAAACTCCTAATACAATTCTCCTTATACTTGAACTCCAAACCCATTTTTATTAGTCGGGTCACTGACAAAACTATTGAAGAAAATAACTTTAAAAAAATTAACTTCTATAGTAGATCGTCAAACCCAAGTAACGACTTACAAATATTATAATATAAGGCCTTCGTAAATTAGTGATAACATCAACTTTCATAAGATCCACTTCAACCCTTTACCAAGTATAATATGCCCAAAAAGTAGAACATGCTCCAACCAGAATTCACACTTCGAAAGTCAATAAATAACACATATATATGAAGCTACAAGTTTTTCCAAGTTTAAACGAGCCAAGAATGAAGCTACAAGTTGTTTCAAAGTTTGAATAATTCAAGAATGAAGTCTCAAATTGTTATAGATTGTTTTCATGGTCAAATGAGCCAAGAATGATCCTACAAGACTTTCCAAGTTGTTTCCTTATTCAAACGAGTCAAGAATGAAGCTACAAGTAGTTTCCAAGTTCGAACGAGCGAAGAATGAAGTCTCAAATTGTTATAGATTTTTTTCATTTTCAAATGAACCAAGAATGATCCTACAAGACTTTCCAATTTGTTTCCACGTTCAAACGAGTCAAGAATGAAGTCTCAAATTGTTATAGATTGTTTTCATGTTCAAATGAGCCAGGAATGATCCTACAAGAGTTTCCAAGTTGTTTCCATGTTCAAATGAGTTAAGAATGAAGTTAAAAGTTGATTCGAAGTTTGAACGAGTCAAGAATAAAGTCTTAAGTTGTATGAACTGTTTGCATGTTCAAATGAGCCAAGAATGATCCTACAAGACTTTACAAGTTTTTCCAAGTTTATACGAGTCAAGAATGAAGCTACAAGTTGTTTCAAAGTTCGAATAAGTTAAGAATGAAGTCTCAAATTGTTATAGATTGTTTTCATGTTCAAATGAGCCAAGAATGATCCTACAAGAGTTTTCAAGTTGTTTCCTTGTTCAACCGAGTCAAGAATGAAGCTACAAGTAGTTTCCAAGTTCGAACGAGCGAAGAATGAAGTCTCAAATTGTTATAGATTGTTTTTATTTTCAAATGAGCCAAGAATGATCCTACACGACTTTCCAAGTTGTTTCCTTGTTCAAACGAGTCAAGAATGAAGCTACAAGTAGTTTCCAAGTTCGAACGAGCGAAGAATGAAGTCTCAAATTGTTATAGATTGTTTTCATTTTCAAATGAACCAAGAATGATCCTACAAGACTTTCCAATTTGTTTCCATGTTCAAACGAGTCAAGAATGAAGTCTCAAATTGTTATAGATTGTTTTCATGTTCAAATGAGCCAAGAATGATCCTACAAGACTTTCCAAGTTGTTTCCATGTTCAAATGAGTTAAGAATGAAGTTAAAATTGGTTCCAAGTTCGAACGAGTCAAGAATAAAGTCTTAAGTTGTATGAATTGTTTGCATGTTCAAATGAGCCATGAATGATCCTACAAGATTTTACAAGGTTTCCCAAGTTTATATGAGTCAAGAATGAAGCTACAAGTTGTTCCAAAGTTCGAATAAGTCAAGAATGAAGTCTCAAATTGTTATAGATTGTTTTCATGTTCAAATGAGCCAAGAATGATCCTACAAGAGTTTTCAAGTTGTTTCCTTGTTCAAACGAGTCAAGAATGAAGCTACAAGTAGTTTCCAAGTTCGAACGAGCGAAGAATGAAGTCTCAAATTGTTATAGATTGTTTTCATTTTCAAATGAGCCAAGAATGATCGTACAAGACTTTCCATGTTGTTTCCATATTCAAATGTGTCAAGAATGAAGCTACAAGTTGTTTATAAGTTCGAACGTGTCAAGAATAAAGTCTTAAGTTGTATGAATTGTTTGCATGTTCAAATGAGCGAAGAATGATCCTACATGAATTTACAAGATGTTTCCAAGTTAAAACGAGTCAAGAATGAAGCTACAAGTTGTTTCCAAATTTGAACGAGTCAAGAATGAAGTCTGAAATTGTTATGGATTCTATTGATATTCAAATGAGCCAAGAATGATCCTACAAGACTTTACAAGTTTTTTTATGTTCAAACGAGTCAAGAATGAAGCTACAAGTTTTTCCAAGTTTAAACGAGCCAAGAATGAAGCTAGAAGTTGTTTCAAAGTTTGAATAATTCAAGAATGAAGTCTCAAATAATTATAGATTGTTTTCATGGTCAAATGAGCCAAGAATGATCCTACAAGACTTTCCAAGTTGTTTCCTTGTTCAAACGAGTCAAGAATGAAGCTACAAGTAGTTTCCAAGTTCGAACGAGCGAAGAATGAAGTCTCAAATTGTTATAAATTGTTTTCATTTTCAAATGAACCAAGAATGATCCTACAAGACTTTCCAATTTGTTTCCACGTTCAAACGAGTCAAGAATGAAGTCTCAAATTGTTATAGATTGTTTTCATGTTCAAATGAGCCAAGAATGATCCTACAAGAGTTTCCAAGTTGTTTCCATGTTCAAATGAGTTAAGAATGAAGTTAAAAGTTGGTTCCAAGTTCGAACGAGTCAAGAATAAAGTCTTAAGTTGTATGAATTGTTTGCATGTTCAAATGAGCCAAGAATGATCCTACAAGACTTTACAAGTTTTTCCAAGTTTATACGAGTCAAGAATGAAGCTACAAGTTGTTTCAAAGTTCGAATAAGTCAAGAATGAAGTCTCAAATTGTTATAGATTGTTTTCATTTTCAAATGAACCAAGAATGATCCTACAAGACTTTCCAATTTGTTTCCATGTTCAAACGAGTCAAGAATGAAGTCTCAAATTGTTATAGATTGTTTTCATGTTCAAATGAGCCAAGAATGATCCTACAAGACTTTCCAAGTTGTTTCCATGTTCAAATGAGTTAAGAATGAAGTTAAAATTGGTTCCAAGTTCGAACGAGTCAAGAATAAAGTCTTAAGTTGTATGAATTGTTTGCATGTTCAAATGAGCCATGAATGATCCTACAAGATTTTACAAGTTTTCCCAAGTTTATATGAGTCAAGAATGAAGCTACAAGTTGTTCCAAAGTTCGAATAAGTCAAGAATGAAGTCTCAAATTGTTATAGATTGTTTTCATGTTCAAATGAGCCAAGAATGATCCTACAAGAGTTTTCAAGTTGTTTCCTTGTTCAAACGAGTCAAGAATGAAGCTACAAGTAGTTTCCAAGTTCGAACGAGCGAAGAATGAAGTCTCAAATTGTTATAGATTGTTTTCATTTTCAAATGAGCCAAGAATGATCGTACAAGACTTTCCATGTTGTTTCCATATTCAAATGTGTCAAGAATGAAGCTACAAGTTGTTTATAAGTTCGAACGTGTCAAGAATAAAGTCTTAAGTTGTATGAATTGTTTGCATGTTCAAATGAGCGAAGAATGATCCTACATGAATTTACAAGATGTTTCCAAGTTAAAACGAGTCAAGAATGAAGCTACAAGTTGTTTCCAAATTTGAACGAGTCAAGAATGAAGTCTGAAATTGTTATGGATTCTATTGATATTCAAATGAGCCAAGAATGATCCTACAAGACTTTACAAGTTTTTTTATGTTCAAACGAGTCAAGAATGAAGCTACAAGTTTTTCCAAGTTTAAACGAGCCAAGAATGAAGCTAGAAGTTGTTTCAAAGTTTGAATAATTCAAGAATGAAGTCTCAAATAATTATAGATTGTTTTCATGGTCAAATGAGCCAAGAATGATCCTACAAGACTTTCCAAGTTGTTTCCTTGTTCAAACGAGTCAAGAATGAAGCTACAAGTAGTTTCCAAGTTCGAACGAGCGAAGAATGAAGTCTCAAATTGTTATAAATTGTTTTCATTTTCAAATGAACCAAGAATGATCCTACAAGACTTTCCAATTTGTTTCCACGTTCAAACGAGTCAAGAATGAAGTCTCAAATTGTTATAGATTGTTTTCATGTTCAAATGAGCCAAGAATGATCCTACAAGAGTTTCCAAGTTGTTTCCATGTTCAAATGAGTTAAGAATGAAGTTAAAAGTTGGTTCCAAGTTCGAACGAGTCAAGAATAAAGTCTTAAGTTGTATGAATTGTTTGCATGTTCAAATGAGCCAAGAATAATCCTACAAGACTTTACAAGTTTTTCCAAGTTTATACGAGTCAAGAATGAAGCTACAAGTTGTTTCAAAGTTCGAATAAGTCAAGAATGAAGTCTCAAATTGTTATAGATTGTTTTCATGTTCAAATGAGCCAAGAATGATCCTACAAGAGTTTTCAAGTTGTTTCCTTGTTCAACCAAGTCAAGAATGAAGCTACAAGTAGTTTCCAAGTTCGAACGAGCGAAGAATGAAGTCTCAAATTGTTATAGATTGTTTTTATTTTCAAATGAGCCAAGAATGATCCTACACGACTTTCCAAGTTGTTTCCTTGTTCAAACGAGTCAAGAATGAAGCTACAAGTAGTTTCCAAGTTCGAACGAGCGAAGAATGAAGTCTCAAATTGTTATAGATTGTTTTCATGTTCAAATGAGCCAATAATGATCCTACAAGACTTTCCAAGTTGTTTCCATGTTCAAATGAGTTAAGAATGAAGTTAAAATTGGTTCCAAGTACGAACGAGTCAAGAATAAAGTCTTAAGTTGTATGAATTGTTTGCATGTTCAAATGAGTCATGACTGATCCTACAAGATTTTACAAGTTTTCCAAAGTTTATATGAGTCAAGAATGAAGCTACAAGTTGTTCCAAAGTTCGAATAAGTCAAGAATGAAGTCTCAAATTGTTATAGATTGTTTTCATGTTCAAATGAGCCAAGAATGATCCTACAAGAGTTTTCAAGTTGTTTCCTTGTTCAAACGAGTCAAGAATGAAGCTACAAGTAGTTTCCAAGTTCGAACGAGCGAAGAATGAAGTCTCAAATTGTTATAGATTGTTTTCATTTTCAAATGGGCCAAGAATGATCGTACAAGACTTTCCATGTTGTTTCCATATTCAAATGAGTCAAGAATGAAGCTACAAGTTATTTATAAGTTCGAACGTGTCAAGAATAAAGTCTCAAATTGTTATAGATTGTTTTCATGTTCAAATGAGACAAGAATGATCCTACAAGACTTTCCAATTTGTTTCCACGTTCAAACGAGTCAAGAATGAAGTCTCAAATTGTTATAGATTGTTTTCATGTTCAAATGAGCCAAGAATGATCCTACAAGAGTTTCCAAGTTGTTTCCATGTTCAAATGAGTTAAGAATGAAGTTAAAAGTTGGTTCCAAGTTCGAACGAGTCAAGAATAAAGTCTTAAGTTGTATGAATTGTTTGCATGTTCAAATGAGCCAAGAATGATCCTACAAGACTTTACAAGTTTTTCCAAGTTTATACGAGTCAAGAATGAAGCTACAAGTTTTTTCAAAATTCGAATAAGTCAAGAATG
This sequence comes from Oenanthe sinensis, assembly GCA_028671895.1. NCBI lineage: Eukaryota > Viridiplantae > Streptophyta > Magnoliopsida > Apiales > Apiaceae > Oenanthe > Oenanthe sinensis. The sequence goes on from CM053806.1 coordinate 30,932,748, forward strand.
AAGTCTCAAATTGTTATAGATTGTTTTCATGTTCAAATGAGCCAAGAATGATCCTACAAGACTTTTCAAGTTGTTTCCTTGTTCAAACGAGTCAAGAATAAAGCTGCAAGTGGTTTCCAAGTTCGAACGAGCGAAGAATGAAGTCTCAAATTGTTATAGATTGTTTTCATTTTCAAATGAGCCAAGAATGATCCTACAAGACTTTCCAAGTTGATTCCATATTCAAATGAGTCAAGAATGAAGCTACAAGTTATTTATAAGTTCGAACGTGTCAAGAATAAAGTCTTAAGTTCTATGAATTGTTTGCATGTTCAAATGAGCCAAGAATGATCCTACAAGACTTTTCAATTTGTTTCCATGTTCAAACGAGTCAAGAATGAAGTCTCAAATTGTTATAGATTGTTTTCATGTTCAAATGAGCCAAGAATGATCCTACAAGACTTTTCAAGTTGTTTCCTTGTTCAAACGAGTCAAGAATAAAGCTGCAAGTGGTTTCCAAGTTCGAACGAGCGAAGAATGAAGTCTCAAATTGTTATAGATTGTTTTCATTTTCAAATGAGCCAAGAATGATCCTACAAGACTTTCCATGTTGATTCCATATTCAAATGAGTCAAGAATGAAGCTACAAGTTATTTATAAGTTCGAACGTGTCAAGAATAAAGTTTTAAGTTCTATGAATTGTTTGCATGTTCAAATGAGCCAAGAATGATCCTACAAGACTTTCCAATTTGTTTCCATGTTCAAACGAGTCAAGAATGAAGTCTCAAATTGTTATAGATTGTTTTCATGTTCAAATGAGCCAAGAATGATCCTACAAGACTTTCCAAGTTGTTTCCATGTTCAAATGAGGTAAGAATGAAGTTAAAATTGGTTCCAAGTTCGAACGAGTCAAGAATAAAGTCTTAAGTTGTATGAATTGTTTGCATGTTCAAATGAGCCAAGAATGATCCTACAAGATTTTACAAGTTTTCCCAAGTTTATAAGAGTCAAGAATAAAGCTACAAGTTGTTCCAAAGTTCGAATAAGTCAAGAATGAAGTCTCAAACTGTTATAGATTGTTTTCATTTTCAAATGAGCCAAGAATGATCCTACAAGACTTTTCATGTTGTTTCCTTGTTCAAACGAGTCAAGAATGAAGCTGCAAGTGGTTTCCAAGTTCGAACGAGCGAAGAATGAAGTCTCAAATTGTTATAGATTGTTTTCATTTTCAAATGAACCAAGAATGATCGTACAAGACTTTCCATGTTGTTTCCATATTCAAATGAGTCAAGAATGAAGCTACAAGTTGTTTATAAGTTCGAACGTGTCAAGAATAAAGTCTTAAATTGTATGAATTGTTTGCATGTTCAAATGAGCGAAGAATGATCCTACAAGAATTTACAAGATGTTTCCAAGTTAAAACGAGTCAAGAATGAAGCTACAAGTTGTTTCCAAATTCGAACGAGTCAAGAATGAATTCTGAAATTGTTATGGATTCTATTGATGTTCAAATGAGCCAAGAATGATCCTACAAGACTTTACAAGTTTTTTTATGTTCAAACGAGTCAAGAATGAAGCTACAAGTTTTTCCAAGTTTAAACGAGCCAAGAATGAAGCTACAAGTTGTTTCAAAGTTTGAATAATTCAAGAATGAAGTCTCAAATTGTTATAGATTGTTTTCATGGTCAAATGAGCCAAGAATGATACAAGACTTTCCAAGTTGTTTCCTTGTTCAAACGAGTCAAGAATGAAGCTACAAGTAGTTTCCAAGTTCGAACGAGCGAAGAATGAAGTCTCAAATTGTTATAGATAGTTTTCATTTTCAAATGAACCAAGAATGATCCTACAAGACTTTCCAATTTGTTTCCACGTTCAAACGAGTCAAGAATGAAGTCTCAAATTGTTGTAGATTGTTTTCATGTTCAAATGAGACAAGAATGATCCTACAAGACTTTCCAATTTGTTTCCACGTTCAAACGAGTCAAGAATGAAGTCTCAAATTGTTATAGATTGTTTTCATGTTCAAATGAGCCAAGAATGATCCTACAAGAGTTTCCAAGTTGTTTCCATGTTCAAATGAGTTAAGAATGAAGTTAAAAGTTGGTTCCAAGTTCGAACGAGTCAAGAATAAAGTCTTAAGTTGTATGAATTGTTTGCATGTTCAAATGAGCCAAGAATGATCCTACAAGACTTTACAAGTTTTTCCAAGTTTATACGAGTCAAGAATGAAGCTACAAGTTTTTTCAAAATTCGAATAAGTCAAGAATGAAGTCTCAAATTGTTATAGATTGTTTTCATGTTCAAATGAGCCAAGAATGATCCTACAAGACTTTTCAAGTTGTTTCCTTGTTCAAACATGTCAAGAATAAAGCTGCAAGTGGTTTCCAAGTTCGAACGAGCGAAGAATGAAGTCTCAAATTGTTATAGATTGTTTTCATTTTCAAATGAGCCAAGAATGATCCTACAAGACTTTCCATGTTGATTCCATATTCAAATGAGTCAAGAATGAAGCTACAAGTTATTTATAAGTTCGAACGTGTCAAGAATAAAGTCTTAAGTTCTATGAATTGTTTGCATGTTCAAATGAGCCAAGAATGATCCTACAAGACTTTCCAATTTGTTTCCATGTTCAAACGAGTCAAGAATGAAGTCTCAAATTGTTATAGATTGTTTTCATGTTCAAATGAGCCAAGAATAATCCTACAAGACTTTCCAAGTTGTTTCCATGTTCAAATGAGGTAAGAATGAAGTTAAAAATTGGTTCCAAGTTCGAATGAGTCAAGAATAAAGTCTTAAGTTGTAAGAATTGTTTGCATGTTCAAATGAGCCAAGAATGATCCTACAAGACTTTACAAGTTTTTCCAAGTTTATACGAGTCAAGAATGAAGCTACAAGTTGTTTCAAAGTTCGAATAAGTCAAGAATGAAGTCTCAAATTGTTATAGATTGTTTTCATGTTCAAATGAGCCAAGAATGATCCTACAAGAGTTTTCAAGTTGTTTCCTTGTTCAACCGAGTCAAGAATGAAGCTACAAGTAGTTTCCAAGTTCGAACGAGCGAAGAATGAAGTCTCAAATTGTTATAGATTGTTTTTATTTTCAAATGAGCCAAGAATGATCCTACACGACTTTCCAAGTTGTTTCCTTGTTCAAACGAGTCAAGAATGAAGCTACAAGTAGTTTCCAAGTTCGAACGAGCGAAGAATGAAGTCTCAAATTGTTATAGATTGTTTTCATTTTCAAATGAGCCAAGAATGATCCTACAAGACTTTCCAAATTGTTTCCATGTTCAAACGAGTCAAGAATGAAGTCTCAAATTGTTATAGATTGTTTTCATGTTCAAATGAGCCAAGAATGATCCTACAAGACTTTCCAAGTTGTTTCCATGTTCAAATGAGTTAAGAATGAAGTTAAAATTGGTTCCAAGTTCGAACGAGTCAAGAATAAAGTCTTAAGTTGTATGAATTGTTTGTATGTTCAAATGAGCCATGAATGATCATACAAGATTTTACAAGTTTTCCCAAGTTTATATGAGTCAAGAATGAAGCTACAAGTTGTTCCAAAGTTCGAATAAGTCAAGAATGAAGTCTCAAATTGTTATAGATTGTTTTCATGTTCAAATGAGCCAAGAATGATCCTATAAGAGTTTTCAAGTTGTTTCCTTGTTCAAACGAGTCAAGAATGAAGCTACAAGTAATTTCCAAGTTCGAACGAGCGAAGAATGAAGTCTCAAATTGTTATAGATTGTTTTCATTTTCAAATGAGCCAAGAATGATCGTACAAGACTTTCCATGTTGTTTCCATATTCAAATGAGTCAAGAATGAAGCTACAAGTTGTTTATAAGTTCGAATATGTCAACAATAAAGTCTTAAATTGTATGAATTGTTTGCATGTTCAAATGAGCGAAGAATGATCCTACAAGAATTTACAAGATGTTTCCAAGTTAAAACGAGTCAAGAATGAAGCTACAAGTTGTTTCCAAGTTCGAACGAGTCAAGAATGAAGTCTGAAATTGTTATGGATTCTATTGATGTTCAAATGTGCCAAGAATGATCCTACAAGACTTTACAAGTTTTTTTATGTTCAAACGAGTCAAGAATGAAGCTACAAGTTGTTTCCAAGTTCGAACGAGCGAAGAATGAAGTTTCAAATTGTTATAGATTGTTTTCATTTTCTAATGAGCCAAGAATGATCCTTCAAGACTTTCCATTTTGTTTTCATTTTCAAATGAGCCAAGAATGATCGTACAAGACTTTCCATGTTGTTTCCATATTCAAATGAGTCAAGAATGAAGCTACAAGTTGTTTATAAGTTCGAACATGTCAACAATAAAGTCTTAAATTGTATGAATTGTTTGCATGTTCAAATGAGCGAAGAATGATCCTACAAGAATTTACAAGATGTTTCCAAGTTAAAACGAGTCAAGAATGAAGCTACAAGTTGTTTCCAAGTTCGAACGAGTCAAGAATGAAGTCTGAAATTGTTATGGATTCTATTGATGTTCAAATGTGCCAAGAATGATCCTACAAGACTTTACAAGTTTTTTTATGTTCAAACGAGTCAAGAATGAAGCTACAAGTTGTTTCCAAGTTCGAACGAGCGAAGAATGAAGTTTCAAATTGTTATAGATTGTTTTCATTTTCAAATGAGCCAAGAATGATCCTACAAGACTTTCCATTTTGTTTTCATCTTCAAATGAGCCAAGAATGATCCTACAAGACTTTCCATGTTGTTTCCATATTCAAATGAGTCCAGAATGAAGCTACAAGTTGTTTATAAGTTCGAACATGTCAACAATAAAGTCTTAAGTTGTATGAATTGTTTGCATGTTCAAATGAGCGAAGAATGATCCTACAAGAATTTACAAGATGTTTCCAAGTTAAAACAAGTCAAGAATGAAGCTACAAGTTGTTTCCAAGTTCGAACGAGTCAAGAATGAAGTCTGAAATTGTTATGGATTCTATTGATGTTCAAATGTGCCAAGAATGATCCTACAAGACTTTACAAGTTTTTTTATGTTCAAACGAGTCAAGAATGAAGCTACAAGATTTTTCCAAGTTCGAACGAGCGAAGAATGAAGTTTCAAATTGTTATAGATTGTTTTAATTTTCAAATGAGCCAAGAATGATCCTACAAGACTTTCCATGTTGTTTTCATTTTCTAATGAGCCAAGAATGATCCTACAAGACTTTCCATGTTGTTTCCATATTCAAATGAGTCAAGAATGAAGCTACAAGTTGTTTATAAGTTCGAACGTGTCAAGAATAAAGTCTTAAGTTGTATGAATTGTTTGCATGTTCAAATGAGTCAAGAATAAAGCTAAAAGTTGTTTCCAAGTTCGAACGAGTCAAGAATAAAGTCTTAAGTTGTATGAATTGTTTGCATGTTCAAATGACCCATGAATGATCCTACAAGACTTTACAAGTTTTTCCAAGTTTAAACGAGCCAAGAATGAAGCTACAAGTTGTTTCAAAGTTCGAATAAGTCAAGAATGAAGTCTCAAATTGTTATAGATTGTTTTCATGTTCAAATGAGACAAGAATGATCCTATAAGACTTTCCAATTTGTTTCCACGTTCAAACGAGTCAAGAATGAAGTCTCAAATTGTTATAGATTGTTTTCATGTTCAAATGAGCCCAGAATGATTCTACAAGAGTTTCCAAGTTGTTTCCATGTTCAAATGAGTTAAGAATGAAGTTAAAAGTTGGTTCCAAGTTCGAACGAGTCAAGAATAAAGTCTTAAGTTGTATGAATTATTTGCATGTTCAAATGAGCCATGAATGATCATACATGATTTTACAAGTTTTCCCAAGTTTATATGAGTCAAGAATGAAGCTACAAGTTGTTCCAAAGTTCGAATAAGTCAAGAATGAAGTCTCAAATTGTTATAGATTGTTTTCATGTTCAAATGAGCCAAGAATGATCCTATAAGAGTTTTCAAGTTGTTTCCTTGTTCAAACGAGTCAAGAATGAAGCTACAAGTAATTTCCAAGTTCGAACGAGCGAAGAATGAAGTCTCAAATTGTTATAGATTGTTTTCATTTTCAAATGAGCCAAGAATGATCGTACATGACTTTCCATGTTGTTTCCATATTCAAATGAGTCAAGAATGAAGCTACAAGTTGTTTATAAGTTCGAATATGTCAACAATAAAGTCTTAAATTGTATGAATTGTTTGCATGTTCAAATGAGCGAAGAATGATCCTACAAGAATTTACAAGATGTTTCCAAGTTAAAACGAGTCAAGAATGAAGCTACAAGTTGTTTCCAAGTTCGAACGAGTCAAGAATGAAGTCTGAAATTGTTATGGATTCTATTGATGTTCAAATGTGCCAAGAATGATCCTACAAGACTTTACAAGTTTTTTTATGTTCAAACGAGTCAAGAATGAAGCTACAAGTTGTTTCCAAGTTCGAACGAGCGAAGAATGAAGTTTCAAATTGTTATAGATTGTTTTCATTTTCTAATGAGCCAAGAATGATCCTACAAGACTTTCCATTTTGTTTTCATTTTCAAATGAGCCAAGAATGATCGTACAAGACTTTCCATGTTGTTTCCATATTCAAATGAGTCAAGAATGAAGCTACAAGTTGTTTATAAGTTCGAACATGTCAACAATAAAGTCTTAAATTGTATGAATTGTTTGCATGTTCAAATGAGCGAAGAATGATCCTACAAGAATTTACAAGATGTTTCCAAGTTAAAACGAGTCAAGAATGAAGCTACAAGTTGTTTCCAAGTTCGAACGAGTCAAGAATGAAGTCTGAAATTGTTATGGATTCTATTGATGTTCAAATGTGCCAAGAATGATCCTACAAGACTTTACAAGTTTTTTTATGTTCAAACGAGTCAAGAATGAAGCTACAAGTTGTTTCCAAGTTCGAACGAGCGAAGAATGAAGTTTCAAATTGTTATAGATTGTTTTCATTTTCAAATGAGCCAAGAATGATCCTACAAGACTTTCCATTTTGTTTTCATCTTCAAATGAGCCAAGAATGATCCTACAAGACTTTCCATGTTGTTTCCATATTCAAATGAGTCAAGAATGAAGCTACAAGTTGTTTATAAGTTCGAACATGTCAACAATAAAGTCTTAAGTTGTATGAATTGTTTGCATGTTCAAATGAGCGAAGAATGATCCTACAAGAATTTACAAGATGTTTCCAAGTTAAAACAAGTCAAGAATGAAGCTACAAGTTGTTTCCAAGTTCGAACGAGTCAAGAATGAAGTCTGAAATTGTTATGGATTCTATTGATGTTCAAATGTGCCAAGAATGATCCTACAAGACTTTACAAGTTTTTTTATGTTCAAACGAGTCAAGAATGAAGCTACAAGATTTTTCCAAGTTCGAACGAGCGAAGAATGAAGTTTCAAATTGTTATAGATTGTTTTAATTTTCAAATGAGCCAAGAATGATCCTACAAGACTTTCCATGTTGTTTTCATTTTCTAATGAGCCAAGAATGATCCTACAAGACTTTCCATGTTGTTTCCATATTCAAATGAGTCAAGAATGAAGCTACAAGTTGTTTATAAGTTCGAACGTGTCAAGAATAAAGTCTTAAGTTGTATGAATTGTTTGCATGTTCAAATGAGTCAAGAATAAAGCTAAAAGTTGTTTCCAAGTTCGAACGAGTCAAGAATAAAGTCTTAAGTTGTATGAATTGTTTGCATGTTCAAATGACCCATGAATGATCCTACAAGACTTTACAAGTTTTTCCAAGTTTAAACGAGCCAAGAATGAAGCTACAAGTTGTTTCAAAGTTCGAATAAGTCAAGAATGAAGTCTCAAATTGTTATAGATTGTTTTCATGTTCAAATGAGACAAGAATGATCCTATAAGACTTTCCAATTTGTTTCCACGTTCAAACGAGTCAAGAATGAAGTCTCAAATTGTTATAGATTGTTTTCATGTTCAAATGAGCCCAGAATGATCCTACAAGAGTTTCCAAGTTGTTTCCATGTTCAAATGAGTTAAGAATGAAGTTAAAAGTTGGTTCCAAGTTCGAACGAGTCAAGAATAAAGTCTTAAGTTGTATGAATTGTTTGCATGTTCAAATGAGCCAAGAATGATCCTACAAGACTTTACAAGTTTTTCCAAGTTTATACGAGTCAAGAATGAAGCTACAAGTTTTTTCAAAATTCGAATAAGTCAAGAATGAAGTCTCATATTGTTATAGATTGTTTTCACGTTCAAATGAGCCAAGAATGTTCCTACAAGACTTTCCAAGTTGTTTCCATGTTCAAATGAGTTAAGAATGAAGTTAAAATTGGTTCCAAGTTCGAACGAGTCAAGAATAAATTCTTAAGTTGTATGAATTGTTTGCATGTTCAAATGAGCCAAGAATGATCCTACAAGATTTTACAAGTTTTCCCGAGTTTATAAGAGTCAAGAATAAAGATACAAGTTGTTCCAAAGTTCGAATAAGTCAAGAATGAAGTCTCAAACTGTTATAGATTGTTTTCATTTTCAAATGAGCCAAGAATGATCCTACAAGACTTTCCAAGTTGTTTCCTTGTTCAAACGAGTCAAGAATGAAGCTACAAGTAGTTTCCAAGTTCGAACGAGCGAAGAATGAAGTCTCAAATTGTTATAGATTGTTTTCATTTTCAAATGAGCCAAGAATGATCCTACAAGACTTTCCATGTTGTTTCCATATTCAAATAAAGCAAGAATGAAGCTACAAGTTGTTTATAAGTTCGAACGTGTCAAGAATAAAGTCTTAAGTTGTATGAATTGTTTGCATGTTCAAATGAGCGAAGAATGATCCTACAAGAATTTACAAGATGTTTTCAAGTTAAAACGAGTCAAGAATGAAGCTACAAGTTGTTTCCAAATTCGAACGAGTCAAGAATGAAGTCTGAAATTGTTATGGATTCTATTGATGTTCAAATGAGCCAAGAATGATCCTACAAGACTTTACAAGTTTTTTTATGTTCAAACGAGTCAAGAATGAAGCTACAAGTTGTTTCCAAGTTCGAACGAGCGAAGAATGAAGTCTCAAATTGTTATAGATTGTTTTCATTTTCAAATGAGCCAAGAATGTTCCTACAAGACTTTCCATGTTTCTATATTCAAATGAGTCAAGAATGAAGCTACAAGTTGTTTATAAGTTCGAACGTGTCAAGAATAAAGTCTTAAGTTGTATGAATTGTTTGCATGTTCAAATGAGTTAAGAATGAAGTTAAAAGTTGGTTCCAAGTTCGAACGAGTCAAGAATAAAGTCTTAAGTTGTATGAATTGTTTGCATGTTCAAATGAGCCAAGAATGATCCTACAAGACTTTACAAGTTTTTCCAAGTTTATACGAGTCAAGAACGAAGCTACAAGTTTTTTCAAAATTCGAATAAGTCAAGAATGAAGTCTCAAATTGTTATAGATTGTTTTCATGTTCAAATGAGCCAAGAATGTTCCTACAAGACTTTCCAAGTTGTTTCCTTGTTCAAATGAGTTAAGAATGAAGTTAAAATTGGTTCCAAGTTCGAACGAGTCAAGAATAAAGTCTTAAGTTGTATGAATTGTTTGCATGTTAAAATGAGCCAAGAATGATCCTACAAGATTTTACAAGTTTTCCCAAGTTTATAAGAGTCAAGAATGAAGCTACAAGTTATTCCAAAGTTCGAATAAGTCAAGAATGAAGTCTCAAATTGTTATAGATTGTTTTTATTTTCAAATGAGCCAAGAACGATCCTACAAGACTTTCCAATTTGTTTCCACGTTCAAACGAGTCAAGAATGAAGTCTCAAATTGTTATAGATTGTTTTCATGTTCAAATGAGCCAAGAATGATCCTACAAGAGTTTCCAAGTTGTTTCCATGTTCAAATGAGTTAAGAATGAAGTTAAAAGTTGGTTCCATGTTCGAACGAGTCAAGAATAAAGTCTTAAGTTGTATGAATTGTTTGCATGTTCAAATGAGCCAAGAATGATCCTACAAGACTTTACATTTACAAGTTTTTCCAAGTTTATACGAGTCAAGAATGAAGCTACAAGTTCTTTCAAAATTCGAATAAGTCAAGAATGAAGTCTCAAATTGTTATAGATTGTTTTCACGTTCAAATGAGCCAAGAATGTTCCTACAAGACTTTCCAAGTTGTTTCCATGTTCAAATGAGTTAAGAATGAAGTTAAAATTGGTTCCAAGTTCGAACGAGTCAAGAATAAATTCTTAAGTTGTATGAATTGTTTGCATGTTCAAATGAGCCAAGAATGATCCTACAAGATTTTACAAGTTTTCCCAAGTTTATAAGAGTCAAAAATAAAGCTACAAGTTGTTCCAAAGTTTGAATAAGTCAAGAATGAAGTCTCAAACTGTTATAGATTGTGGCGCCCTCCCGACCCGGGGTCTAGATCGGGGCGTCACTGACACTCTATATGCATGCACCCTAAATAACAGTAATAGAAAATACGCATAAATATGACCCCGACTACTCGCCTGGACCTTTCAAGGTAATGGTATGAAACAAGCACACAACTACATTCATTTATATTTAAATTTACAGCAACGAAAATAATATTACAACTCCTGAAACATCTCAAGATCTACTAATAAAGTACAAGACTAAACAAAGTCTTTTCCTTCCAACTCTGCCTCGATCCTACCTGTTCCCTCTCAGCCAGCCTAGCAAAGTTCATGTAGGACATATTCTTCCGGGCAGTCTGCTTAATACGGACCATGATTCTCAAAAGCTGTAGATGTTAGAAAATAAAAGAATGAGCTACAAAAGCTCAGCAAGTAAACATACTGGTTAAAAACAGTTCTACAGGCTTATACATAATTTAAAAGTCTTTTCGCAAAACCATACTTTAAAATCATTGCTGGACCTCATTGTCCCAAAATTGTAATTAACATACTAGTCAGGGTAATCATTACTCGCAAAACTTTCTTTTATAAAACTGCTGGCAGGGTTAAAAATTTCAATAACTGGTACAGAATAAACAAGAAACTGGAAAGTAATAACCATGTGGAAGTATAAGAGTAATCTGCAGGGTTAGATGGATAACAGGAAATAATGTATAACAATTGAAATAAAGTGAAGTCAAGATATGTCTGACAATTTAAGCTAGAAAGGGCATGATATAACGGGGCATTTCAATTTTCATTATTAATAATTTCAAAGTTCATTTGCATAAAACTGTCCTTTTATTAGGACTGATTCTTTCAAAACATTTTATCAAACTGTCCTCTCATTAGGACCTTTACTTTTTAAATCATTTATAAAACTGTCCTCTCATTAGGACCTTTACTGTTTAAAACAATCATTTTGGTTGAAGTTTTCTCACAACGCCAGACAATACGGGTGATCAGCCACGTAAAGTCCCCATAACGGACTAAAGTCCCTCTGGACATAAGGAGTACTCATAAAGGCACTTATTGCCATTGGCCTTGGGCTATCTCGTTATAGCCATTGACTATCTCATTATAGTCTACACATAAAAAGTGCTGGACCGGCGTCACTCGGCCTCTTACGCCTCCAACCTATAGGAATCCGCAGAAACCATTTTGATCGGAATTCCTATAATAACCAAAACTTTCTTTTTAAAGTTACCAAATCATTTGATGAAAAAGACTTCTTGAAAGTCGGATTTCATATTTAAATCTCTTTTTAAAGATCATTAGACAGAGGTAAAGTTTATTCCAAGATAAGTCTCAAACAAATTTCTGTTGTAATAGGGTAAGCTGAAATCATGAACTGGAAATTTAAAACAAGTTAAAGTTATGAAGTCAAGGTGCAGGGTCAATCCATAAGTATAACAGTTGTTTTTGAAAACAGTTGTAAAACATTTACTCAGGACAACAGTTAGGCTTAAATAACAGGGTTCTTTTAAGATTTAAGTTTAAGCAATTAATGTTAAGGAAGTGGTAATAGCATAAGTCACAGCTCAAGATCACTGGTTTAAGATTTGTAAAACTAGTTTATGAGTTGTCGATAACAGTTCAGGGATTGAAAAGTTTAAAGTGCAATTGAATCTGATATAAGGTTGCAGTTTAAATAAAGCAATTAAAGTAGGACCTGATATAGTTTAAAACAGTTGAAACAAGGTAATACAGTTGAGATAAGATAATACGGTTGCAGGGTCATAAAGCAGTTTATAAAACAGTGTTTAAGTTGAAAGAGGTTAGGCAGTAGTTACTTGCCTCAAACAAGGAATGCTACAGCTGTGGAACAGGTAGATCGCCTACACCAGACACTAACTCTCTACTTTAGCTTTCCCTTTGTCCTTCACCTCACTGTCCTTCGTAGCTACACATAAATAATACTATTTCAGAATCTTATAAACTCTCGACGTTCTCTTTAACGTCTAACTATTCTACCCTTTCGATAATGCAACCCTTTAACACATATGCATACTCCACTGTTGACATACTTTGCTATATAATCACTTCTACACTGGCAAGCAAGTAGCACATAGGCAATAGGCAATTATATCATTCACGGCATTCCTGACTGATAGCATTTCCTATACAGAAGTGGTGTGCCAATAATGTTTTATAAAGTTATTTTAGTTTTAGAAAATTTTGGCAGCATTTCCCCTGTAATTGGAGCTATCCGTCGGAATACAACCGATACAACCAAACATCAATGTCAATCATATATCATTATACAACCATATTTGCACCAAAACCAAATCGAATAAGCAATAGCTATAACTAATATGCAATACTATTGTCATTCAAAATGACTGAAACAACTCAGGTATCAACTGCTTAATGATATAGTCAATCTAGTTCTTAATTCAATTCTATATCATGCTAATCCATGTTCAATTACTTAAACTCATATTGGCAATCAATGAATGACATTCGAATATAGAATACTAATACACACATATTTCGAAAAAGGGCTATCATGTTTAACATATTTCAACCAAGCAATTTAGCTAATTCAACTAATCATGTATGATTTCCACTTTAATCATAACATGTGCATATGTATATCAATCAAGAATTTGTGATACAATTATAATTCAATTAAGGCTATCAATAATTAATATGAAGCTATTGTTTACTTAGTTAGTTCCTAGTTAACCATTCTCGACTAACACCAAAGTACACAAGTCGGAAAATCATGACATTATTCGGGAAATTAATAAACTAGCCGAACCTATAATATGAAATTTAATTTTTTTATTACTAATCGAGCATGATAATTGTCATTACAATTAATTAACATCAATCCCACACTAATCCTCATGTATTAACTCATTTCCAAACATAATTACGCATGTATAGTTCGAAAAATTCATTATAGCACAAAATCCTTGCATATAACTATCGACCACTAGAAGTAACACATATTAGTTAACCTCAATTCAAGCTAGTATCCAAAATTTTTGTTCATAACAATTTCCGAACAACACTTATAGCAAGAACTCGAAAATTGGAACCAACCAAACAATAAAATCGACATGCAACTCACGACTTACTATAAATCACAATCATAACAGTTGCTAGCATTGTTACCCAACACAATGGAGTTAAATGAGACTATACCAACCGGCAAACCAATCGGAAAATATTAGCCATGACCGGAAAACTTAAAACGTTAACATGCAAAGCTACCCAACCATGTACTCAAGTTTCTAGTACCATAATTAACTGCCCACACATCAAATTAACTTGTCCTTACTCCGTCGGCTCCCCGGAGGTCACTGCCGACGGTGGCAACTCCGGTGGAGGCCGTTCATGGTCCTTTCTCACCGGAATTGCTTTATTTCGTCTTCTCCGACTAGCCCAGCTCACCCTAGGCCAAGATTGAGCCTCTAGGTTCATTGCATGTCACTATTAAACATACACACACACACGGCAGCCATACATTTATGCACACAACTCAAAACAATGATTTTACTACACAATTATAACTTGATACTAGCACAACACGCAGCTACTAGCAACTGTTGACATGAAAATCTATAGGAAAATGAAAATCGCCAGGAGAGAAGCAACTACTGACCTACAAACTGAAACACCGAGCAAATGGAGAAGAAAGAAGTGATGCTGTGTTTTATAAAGCCAAGGGCAGAAAGGTAATTTCACAATGCTGCTTTCTATTATATATATAAAAAAAATCAATTAATAATTCGAATTTTTATATAATTGGGATACAAAAATAAGTTTTATATTTTTAAAATAAATATCATGAATTTAGAAGCTTCCCCATATTTTTGAAATATTTTTCTGATGAATAACGAATTAAATAAAAATCTTTAAAGTTTTAGTGCATAAATAGGAAATAAGAGGAGAAAAATCATTATTAATAATTTTGGGCTCAAATAAAATAAACTTCTATTTTTAAAAAGTCTCAGAATATACTAGGAACATTTTGGAGAAGATTTCACGATTTTTGGATAATCCAATAATTAAATATGGATTTTAGAAGAGTAATATCTCTAGAATAAAACAGGAATAAAAGATTTATATAAAATCACTGGGACTAGAATTAAATACATTACCATTTTTAGAAAGTCTCTAAAATCACATAGAAACTACATATAAAATTTCATAATTATTGGACACACCCATAATTTTATAAAAATCAAACAGTTACTCAATTAAGCATGAAAATCAATTAATCACTTAATTAAAACACGTAAGCATAATACAGTCAAACGGGCAGTCAACTAGACATATAAAATCACCACATATCATATCTTAACACATTTAAAATACATAAATCATATACCTCATATTATTCAAATAGATTTAATTACCTCGATCGTTACATTCTCCCCCCCTTAAAAAGATTCTGTCCTCAGAATCAGCCTAAGTAAACAAATAGGGATACTTCTCGAGCATTTCACTCTCAAGTTCCCAGGTGGATTCCTCAACTCGAGGATTTCTCCACAAAACCTTTACAAGCCTTACAGACTTATTCCTCAAAACTTTATCCTTACGATCCTGAATCTCTACAGGATGTTCTACATAGGACAAGTCGGGTTGAATCTCCAAGGGTTCATACTCTATCACATGACTCATGTCAGGATTATACTTTCTAAGCATAGACACGTGAAAAACATTGTGAATGTGCTGCATCTGCGGTGGTAGAGCTAATTCATATGCAACTTTCCCAACTTGTTTCAACACTTCAAAAGGTCCTATATATCGTGGATTAAGCTTTCCTCTCTTGCCAAATCTACTAACACCTTTCCACGGAGAAATCTTTAGCAACACTTGGTCACCTTCTTCAAAATTCATATCTTTCCTTGACTGGTCAACATATTTCTTTTGTCTATCTTGAGCAGCTAACAATCTCTTCTGAATCAACTCAATCTTTTCTTTAGTTTGTTGCACAAGCTCTGGACCTAAACTCTTACGTTCACCAACTTCATTCCAACACACTGGTGATCTGCATTTTCTTCCATATAAAGCTTCATACGGGGGCATCCCAATACTAGCATGATAGCTGTTGTTATAAGAAAACTCCACTAACGGTAGATGCTCGTCCCAACTTCCTTCAAAATCTAAGGCACAAACTCTTAACATGTCTTCAATGGTTTGGATTGTCCTTTCACTCTGTCCATCTGTCTGAGGATGATATGCAGTACTCATATTCAGCTTTGTTCCCAAACATTCTTGAAACTTCTTCCAAAATCTTGAATTGAATCTCGGGTCTCTGTCTGACACTATTGATACAGGAACACCATGTCTCATCACAATCTCTTTAAGGTACAAATGAACCAACTTGTCCAGTGAAAATCTTTCGTTGATCGGTAGAAAGTGCGCTGACTTGGTCAATCTGTCTATTATTACCCAGATAGCATCATGATTCGCTTTAGTCCTTGGCAGACCTACTACAAAATCCATAGCAAGATTCTCCCATTTCCATTCTGGAATCTCTAGTGGTTGCAACAATCCACTGGGCCTCTGATGTTCAGCTTTGACTCTCTGGCACGTATAACATTTATTGATCCACTCTGCCACATCTCTTTTCATGTTGGGCCACCAAAAATTCTCCTTCAAGTCTTTATACATCTTTGTGCTTCCTGGATGAATAGAGTATCTTGAACTATGTGCATCATGCAAAATTTCATTCTTGAGCTCTTGAACATCGGGAATCCAAATTCGTGAGGAAAACCTAAAGATTCCTTTACCGTCCTTCTGACTTTTTAACTCTTCTCCAGTCAACTTAGCTCTGTCTTGACTCATCATCTGTTCTTGACATCTTTTGATCTTTTCTAACAATTCTGGCTGAAAAGTCATTGTATACACCATTTCTTCCACTGAATCAGAATCACATACCTCTATTTCCAATTTCTCAAACTCTTTGATCAATTCTTCAGAGGAAACCAATATATTCAATCTTTCTTTTCTGCTTAAAGCATCTGCTACGACATTCGCTTTGCCTGGATGATAGTTGATTGTGCAGTCATAGTCCTTGATCAATTCCAACCATCTTCTCTGTCTCATGTTCAATTCTTTCTGAGTAAAGATATACTTCAAACTCTTGTGGTCAGTATAAATCTCACACTTCTCTCCGTACAAGTAGTGCCTCCAAATCTTCAGTGCAAATACAATGGCAGCTAATTCCAAATCATGTGTAGGATATTTCAATTCATGAGGTCTTAACTGCCTAGAAGCATATGCAATAACTTTCCCATGTTGCATCAGAACACATCCCAAGCCTTTGAGTGAAGCGTCACTGTAGACGACAAAATTTCCTCGATCGTCTAGTAACACCAATACTGGGGCAGACACTAGTCTCCGCTTTAACTCTTCAAAACTTTCTTCGCACTTCTCATTCCATACAAACTTTTCATTCTTCCTTGTCAATTTGGTCATAGGGGTAGCTATCTTTGAAAAATCTTGAACAAATCTACGATAGTACCCTGCTAAACCCAGAAAACTTCTGACTTCTATTGGAGTCCGTGGCCTTTCCCATTTCATCACTGCTTCTATCTTTGCCGGATCAACTTTGATGCCTTCTCTGCTAACAACATGACCTAAGAATTGTACCTCCTTCAACCAAAATTCGCATTTTGAGAACTTCGCATACAGCTTCTCCTTTCGTAAAGTTTCTAAAGCAATTCTCAAATGATCTGCATGCTCTTCTTCTGTCTTGGAATATATCAGGATGTCGTCGATGAAAACAATCACAAACTTGTCTAAATATTTCTTAAAGACTCTGTTCATCAGATCCATAAATGCTGCTGGGGCATTTGTCAATCCAAAAGCCATAACTAAAAATTCATAGTGTCCGTACCTTGTTCTGAATGCTGTTTTAGATACATCTTCAGGTTTGATCTTGAGTTGATGGTATCCGGACCTTAAATCAATTTTTGAGAACCATTCGGCTCCTTTCAGCTGGTCGAAAAGGTCATCTATTCTCGGCAACGGGTACTTGTTCTTGATGGTTAGCTTATTTAATTCTCGGTAATCTATGCACAATCTCATGCTTCCATCCTTCTTCTTAACAAACAACACTGGTGCTCCCCAGGGGGACACACTAGGCCTTATAATTCCTTTGTCCAAGAGATCTTGTATTTGACTCGCCAATTCTTTCATCTCAACTGGCGCCATTCTATACGGGGCTTTGGAAACTGGCTCAGTGCCGGGAGCTAAATCAATGGAGAATTCTATTTCCCTATCGGAAGGTAAGCCTGTCAATTCATCTGGAAACACATCGGGAAATTCATTGACGATAGGAACATCTTCTAACTGAACTGACTTCTTCTCAGTGTCTACAACATAGGCTAGGTAAGCCTCACATCCTTGACGCAGAAATCTCTTTGCCTGAGCAATATTCAAAAACTTCTTGACTTGTCGGGTACCTCGAAATTCAACTTCTTCTCCTTCTAGGGTTTTCACCTTTAACTTCTTATTCCTACAATCTATTTGAGCCTTGTATTCTGACAACCAATCCATCCCTAGAATTACATCAAATTCACCTAACTTAAAAGGTATTAAGTTAGCAAGAAAATGACAACTGCCTATTTCAATGTCACAACTAGGACAAACTTGGCTTACTGGAATCGTTGCTTGGTTAGGTACTTCTATAACTAAAACTTGCTCCAAAGGTCGGACTTCACATTGCAATTTACCAAGGAAATCTTGAGATACAAAAGACTTAGTAGCTCCTGAATCAATCAATACACTAGCTTGCACTGAGTTAACAGGAAGTGTACCTGATATCACATCCACGTCCTGAATAGCTTCTTTCTGAGTCATGTTGAAGGTTCTGGCTCTAGATTGATGTGCTGAAGATTGAGACGGAGTTCCAGCTATTCGAAGAACATTGGTAGGCTGTGTAGGTTCCTTGCATTCCCTTACCATGTGACCTAGCTTGCCACACTTATAGCATTTGATCCCTGACTTTTGATTTTGATTCTGACTCTGACTGTTGCATTCCGCTGCATAATGTCCTTTCCTGTTGCATTTGAAGCAGGTGATATTGGGCTTATTGCAAACTCCAGAGTGCTTCCTTCCACAAATCTTGCACTCAGGAACAAACTGTCTGATGGGCTTCGGCTGGTTGAAACCTTGAGCTTTATTGTTTTGTCTTCCTCTTCCATCATTACCATTCTTGATCTGCTGGGAATCACTTCTCTGACCTTCTGGCCTTCTATGAAACTTGTTTCTAAAATTACCATGTCCCTGACTGTCTTCCCTAGCACTAAACTTTCTCTTTCTGTTGTCCTTCTCCTTCTGGGACATGTCACTTTCTCCTTCCACGATCATTGCTTTTTGAACTATTGCAGTAAAGCTTTGCAACTCAAAAACTGCTACCCTACTTCTAATCCATGGCCTTAGGCCTTGCTGAAACCTCTTGGCCTTTTTGACGTCAGTGTTGACAAATTCTGGCACAAATCTGGCCATCTCAGAAAACTTGGCCTCGTACTCTGCTACACTCATACCTCCTTGCTTCAATTCTAGAAATTTAATTTCCATCTGGTCCTTCATGAAACTAGGAAAGTACTTTTCCAAAAACAATTCTGTAAACCGATCCCAAGAAATCACACCTTCACCCTGAAGCATCTTCGTAGACTCCCACCAGTAACCGGCTTCAGCTTTAAGAAGGTAACTAGCATACTCAGTCTTTTTATCTTCATCTACCTCTACCAACTGAATAGCTTTTTCCATCTCCTTAAGCCATGTCTGGGCTTCTACTGGGTCTGTGGATCCTTTAAATTCAGGTGGTTTCACTGCTTGAAAAGATTTAAAAGTAACTGCTGGGGGTGCAGAAGGTCTTTGCTGTTGCTGAGTTAAAAGAGCTGTTTGCTGTTGTAGCAATTGAATGAGTTGGGCAACTGTAGGGTCCATGGGGTTTTGATCTTGAGTATTATGGTTCTGAGACGAATTTGAGGTGTTTCTTTTTCTTGGCGGCATTTACTATAGGGAAACAAGCAACTTATTAAGCAATACACTACACCATATTGTAAACAGTTCAAATACTTTTAAAACCATTTGGGCATTAAAACTCTATTTTAGAAATCAATCTTGTAGCATCATTACTACATAAGTTGCCTGTACAACAAGGATATAAAGGTTCTATCGAAAACAGGTTAGCACAACAGGTATAAATAAGGTACTGGTAAAGGTAAGAAACAGTTTATGGTCAAATGTGCGAAAAAGTAAATGACAGATATATCGGAAGATACTGGAACTGAAAAGCAACATACATAGATACTAAAAGTGTCAAAGTGCAGGATAAGTTAGGGTACAAACACGAAATAAAAGTACTGGGAAGAAAATAGAAATAACATCTAGGCAAGTGTGCTAGAGGGCTCTAACAAATGTCCCTTCTAACACTCAAACATCCTGACATCTAATCACCCCTGTGATCCCTGTCTCTGGCTGCCCTGAGTCCAATCAGCAGTCTACTAAGCACACGGGTTAACTCTCCTGCCCGCTCCGCCACATCGTCTGGAAATGCCCTAGCCGTAATCTGCCTACGTCCCTCCTCCTCAACAGCTCTAATGCGATCCTCCCACCACTCGACAGGATGCTCGGGAACTCTCAACTGGCCTCGGGTAATAGCTGGCCTATAAACTCTACGGCGAATAGGGGCACAAGCACTCCCTGAGGGTAGGTCAGGCTGAGCAAGGGGCTCAGGAATCAACTCCTCCTCGCTCTCAGAACTGGATATGACTATAACGTCGTCGTCAGAATCCGAAGAAAAAGAATCAGAGGAACTAGGAGAGGGTGGTGGTTGTGAAACAATACCACGAGCCTGCAATAATACGATATGTAAAGCAAAAAGGGATAAGATCACCTTAAATCTACAGTTAAAATCCTAATATCTAAACCACTCTTCGATATCTAATCCTATCTTACCATTACTCTATCTTCTGTTATTAAGTGATCTACTTGTTTAACTTAATCCTGGCTTGTTTCAGTGACCAAAACCTTAGCTCTGATACCAACCTGTGGCGCCCTCCCGACCCGGGGTCTAGATCGGGGCGTCACTGACACTCTATATGCATGCACCCTAAATAACAGTAATAGAAAATACGCATAAATATGACCCCGACTACTCGCCTGGACCTTTCAAGGTAATGGTATGAAACAAGCACACAACTACATTCATTTATATTTAAATTTACAGCAACGAAAATAATATTACAACTCCTGAAACATCTCAAGATCTACTAATAAAGTACAAGACTAAACAAAGTCTTTTCCTTCCAACTCTGCCTCGATCCTACCTGTTCCCTCTCAGCCAGCCTAGCAAAGTTCATGTAGGACATATTCTTCCGGGCAGTCTGCTTAATACGGACCATGATTCTCAAAAGCTGTAGATGTTAGAAAATAAAAGAATGAGCTACAAAAGCTCAGCAAGTAAACATACTGGTTAAAAACAGTTCTACAGGCTTATACATAATTTAAAAGTCTTTTCGCAAAACCATACTTTAAAATCATTGCTGGACCTCATTGTCCCAAAATTGTAATTAACATACTAGTCAGGGTAATCATTACTCGCAAAACTTTCTTTTATAAAACTGCTGGCAGGGTTAAAAATTTCAATAACTGGTACAGAATAAACAAGAAACTGGAAAGTAATAACCATGTGGAAGTATAAGAGTAATCTGCAGGGTTAGATGGATAACAGGAAATAATGTATAACAATTGAAATAAAGTGAAGTCAAGATATGTCTGACAATTTAAGCTAGAAAGGGCATGATATAACGGGGCATTTCAATTTTCATTATTAATAATTTCAAAGTTCATTTGCATAAAACTGTCCTTTTATTAGGACTGATTCTTTCAAAACATTTTATCAAACTGTCCTCTCATTAGGACCTTTACTTTTTAAATCATTTATAAAACTGTCCTCTCATTAGGACCTTTACTGTTTAAAACAATCATTTTGGTTGAAGTTTTCTCACAACGCCAGACAATACGGGTGATCAGCCACGTAAAGTCCCCATAACGGACTAAAGTCCCTCTGGACATAAGGAGTACTCATAAAGGCACTTATTGCCATTGGCCTTGGGCTATCTCGTTATAGCCATTGACTATCTCATTATAGTCTACACATAAAAAGTGCTGGACTGGCGTCACTCGGCCTCTTACGCCTCCAACCTATAGGAATCCGCAGAAACCATTTTGATCGGAATTCCTATAATAACCAAAACCTTTCTTTTTAAAGTTACCAAATCATTTGATGAAAAAGACTTCTTGAAAGTCGGATTTCATATTTAAATCTCTTTTTAAAGATCATTAGACAGAGGTAAAGTTTATTCCAAGATAAGTCTCAAACAAATTTCTGTTGTAATAGGGTAAGCTGAAATCATGAACTGGAAATTTAAAACAAGTTAAAGTTATGAAGTCAAGGTGCAGGGTCAATCCATAAGTATAACAGTTGTTTTTGAAAACAGTTGTAAAACATTTACTCAGGACAACAGTTAGGCTTAAATAACAGGGTTCTTTTAAGATTTAAGTTTAAGCAATTAATGTTAAGGAAGTGGTAATAGCATAAGTCACAGCTCAAGATCACTGGTTTAAGATTTGTAAAACTAGTTTATGAGTTGTCGATAACAGTTCAGGGATTGAAAAGTTTAAAGTGCAATTGAATCTGATATAAGGTTGCAGTTTAAATAAAGCAATTAAAGTAGGACCTGATATAGTTTAAAACAGTTGAAACAAGGTAATACAGTTGAGATAAGATAATACGGTTGCAGGGTCATAAAGCAGTTTATAAAACAGTGTTTAAGTTGAAAGAGGTTAGGCAGTAGTTACTTGCCTCAAACAAGGAATGCTACAGCTGTGGAACAGGTAGATCGCCTACACCAGACACTAACTCTCTACTTTAGCTTTCCCTTTGTCCTTCACCTCACTGTCCTTCGTAGCTACACATAAATAATACTATTTCAGAATCTTATAAACTCTCGACGTTCTCTTTAACGTCTAACTATTCTACCCTTTCGATAATGCAACCCTTTAACACATATGCATACTCCACTGTTGACATACTTTGCTATATAATCACTTCTACACTGGCAAGCAAGTAGCACATAGGCAATAGGCAATTATATCATTCACGGCATTCCTGACTGATAGCATTTCCTATACAGAAGTGGTGTGCCAATAATGTTTTATAAAGTTATTTTAGTTTTAGAAAATTTTGGCAGCATTTCCCCTGTAATTGGAGCTATCCGTCGGAATACAACCGATACAACCAAACATCAATGTCAATCATATATCATTATACAACCATATTTGCACCAAAACCAAATCGAATAAGCAATAGCTATAACTAATATGCAATACTATTGTCATTCAAAATGACTGAAACAACTCAGGTATCAACTGCTTAATGATATAGTCAATCTAGTTCTTAATTCAATTCTATATCATGCTAATCCATGTTCAATTACTTAAACTCATATTGGCAATCAATGAATGACATTCGAATATAGAATACTAATACACACATATTTCGAAAAAGGGCTATCATGTTTAACATATTTCAACCAAGCAATTTAGCTAATTCAACTAATCATGTATGATTTCCACTTTAATCATAACATGTGCATATGTATATCAATCAAGAATTTGTGATACAATTATAATTCAATTAAGGCTATCAATAATTAATATGAAGCTATTGTTTACTTAGTTAGTTCCTAGTTAACCATTCTCGACTAACACCAAAGTACACAAGTCGGAAAATCATGACATTATTCGGGAAATTAATAAACTAGCCGAACCTATAATATGAAATTTAATTTTTTTATTACTAATCGAGCATGATAATTGTCATTACAATTAATTAACATCAATCCCACACTAATCCTCATGTATTAACTCATTTCCAAACATAATTACGCATGTATAGTTCGAAAAATTCATTATAGCACAAAATCCTTGCATATAACTATCGACCACTAGAAGTAACACATATTAGTTAACCTCAATTCAAGCTAGTATCCAAAATTTTTGTTCATAACAATTTCCGAACAACACTTATAGCAAGAACTCGAAAATTGGAACCAACCAAACAATAAAATCGACATGCAACTCACGACTTACTATAAATCACAATCATAACAGTTGCTAGCATTGTTACCCAACACAATGGAGTTAAATGAGACTATACCAACCGGCAAACCAATCGGAAAATATTAGCCATGACCGGAAAACTTAAAACGTTAACATGCAAAGCTACCCAACCATGTACTCAAGTTTCTAGTACCATAATTAACTGCCCACACATCAAATTAACTTGTCCTTACTCCGTCGGCTCCCCGGAGGTCACTGCCGACGGTGGCAACTCCGGTGGAGGCCGTTCATGGTCCTTTCTCACCGGAATTGCTTTATTTCGTCTTCTCCGACTAGCCCAGCTCACCCTAGGCCAAGATTGAGCCTCTAGGTTCATTGCATGTCACTATTAAACATACACACACACACGGCAGCCATACATTTATGCACACAACTCAAAACAATGATTTTACTACACAATTATAACTTGATACTAGCACAACACGCAGCTACTAGCAACTGTTGACATGAAAATCTATAGGAAAATGAAAATCGCCAGGAGAGAAGCAACTACTGACCTACAAACTGAAACACCGAGCAAATGGAGAAGAAAGAAGTGATGCTGTGTTTTATAAAGCCAAGGGCAGAAAGGTAATTTCACAATGCTGCTTTCTATTATATATATATAAAAAAATCAATTAATAATTCGAATTTTTATATAATTGGGATACAAAAATAAGTTTTATATTTTTAAAATAAATATCATGAATTTAGAAGCTTCCCCATATTTTTGAAATATTTTTCTGATGAATAACGAATTAAATAAAAATCTTTGAAGTTTTAGTGCATAAATAGGAAATAAGAGGAGAAAAATCATTATTAATAATTTTGGGCTCAAATAAAATAAACTTCTATTTTTAAAAAGTCTCAGAATATACTAGGAACATTTTGGAGAAGATTTCACGATTTTTGGATAATCCAATAATTAAATATGGATTTTAGAAGAGTAATATCTCTAGAATAAAACAGGAATAAAAGATTTATATAAAATCACTGGGACTAGAATTAAATACATTACCATTTTTAGAAAGTCTCTAAAATCACATAGAAACTACATATAAAATTTCATAATTATTGGACACACCCATAATTTTATAAA
Organism: Oenanthe sinensis; assembly: GCA_028671895.1. Lineage (NCBI taxonomy): Eukaryota > Viridiplantae > Streptophyta > Magnoliopsida > Apiales > Apiaceae > Oenanthe > Oenanthe sinensis. The sequence continues at coordinate 30,957,301 of CM053806.1, forward strand.
AATCAAACAGTTACTCAATTAAGCATGAAAATCAATTAATCACTTAATTAAAACACGTAAGCATAATACAGTCAAACGGGCAGTCAACTAGACATATAAAATCACCACATATCATATCTTAACACATTTAAAATACATAAATCATATACCTCATATTATTCAAATAGATTTAATTACCTCGATCGTTACATAGATTGTTTTCATTTTCAAATGAGCCAAGAATGATCCTACAAGACTTTCCAAGTTGTTTCCTTGTTCAAACGAGTCAAGAATGAAGCTACAAGTAGTTTCCAAGTTCGAACGAGCGAAGAATGAAGTCTCAAATTGTTATATATTGTTTTCATTTTCAAATGAGCCAAGAATGATCGTACAAGACTTTCCATGTTGTTTCCATATTCAAATAAAGCAAGAATGAAGCTACAAGTTGTTTATAAGTTTGAACGTGTCAAGAATAAAGTCTTAAGTTGTATGAATTGTTTGCATGTTCAAATGAGCGAAGAATGATCCTACAAGAATTTACAAGATGTTTCCAAGTTAAAACGAGTCAAGAATGAAGCTACAAGTTGTTTCCAAATTCGAACGAGTCAAGAATGAAGTCTGAAATTGTTATGGATTCTATTGATGTTCAAATGAGCCAAGAATGATCCTACAAGACTTTACAAGTTTTTTTATGTTCAAACGAGTCAAGAATGAAGCTACAAGTTGTTTCCAAGTTCGAACGACCGAAGAATGAAGTCTCAAATTGTTATAGATTGTTTTCATTTTCAAATGAGCCAAGAATGTTCCTACAAGACTTTCCATGTTTCCATATTCAAATGAGTCAAGAATGAAGCTACAAGTTGTTTATAAGTTCGAACGTGTCAAGAATAAAGTCTTAAGTTGTATGAATTGTTTGCATGTTCAAATGAGTTAAGAATGAAGTTAAAAGTTGGTTCCAAGTTCGAACGAGTCAAGAATAAAGTCTTAAGTTGTATGAATTGTTTGCATGTTCAAATGAGCCAAGAATGATCCTACAAGACTTTACAAGTTTTTCCAAGTTTATACGAGTCAAGAATGAAGCTACAAGTTTTTTCAAAATTCGAATAAGTCAATAATGAAGTCTCAAATTATTATAGATTGTTTTCATATTCAAATGAGCCAAGAATGTTCCTACAAGACTTTCCAAGTTGTTTCCATGTTCAAATGAGTTAAGAATGAAGTTAAAATTGGTTCCAAGTTCGAACGAGTCAAGAATAAAGTCTTAAGTTGTATGAATTGTTTGCATGTTCAAATGAGCCAAGAATGATCCTACAAGATTTTACAAGTTTTCCCAAGTTTATAAGAGTTAAGAATGAAGCTACAAGTTGTTCCAAAGTTCGAATAAGTCAAGAATGAAGTCTCAAATTGTTATAGATTGTTTTCATTTTCAAATGAGCCAAGAATGATCCTACAAGACTTTCCAATTTGTTTCCACGTTCAAACGAGTCAAGAATGAAGTCTCAAATTGTTATAGATTGTTTTCATGTTCAAATGAGCCAAGAATGATCCTACAAGAGTTTCCAAGTTGTTTCCATGTTCAAATGAGTTAAGAATGAAGTTAAAAGTTGGTTCCAAGTTCGAACGAGTCAAGAATAAAGTCTTAAGTTGTTTGAATTGTTTGCATGTTCAAATGAGCCAAGAATGATCCTACAAGACTTTACAAGTTTTTCCAAGTTTATACGTGTCAAGAATGAAGCTACAAGTTTTTTCAAAATTCGAATAAGTCAAGAATGAAGTCTCAAATTGTTATAGATTGTTTTCATGTTCAAATGAGCCAAGAATGTTCCTACAAGACTTTCCAAGTTGTTTCCATGTTCAAATGAGTTAAGAATGAAGTTAAAATTGGTTCCAAGTTCGAACGAGTCAAGAATAAAGTCTTAAGTTGTATGAATTGTTTGCATGTTCAAATGAGCCAAGAATGAAGTCTGAAATTGTTATGGATTCTATTGATGTTCAAATGAGCCAAGAATGATCCTACAAGACTTTACAAGTTTTTTTATGTTCAAACGAGTCAAGAATGAAGCTACAAGTTTTTTCCAAGTTCGAACGACAGAAGAATGAAGTCTCAAATTGTTATAGATTGTTTTCATTTTCAAATGAGCCAAGAATGTTCCTACAAGACTTTCCATGTTTCCATATTCAAATGAGTCAAGAATGAAGCTACAAGTTGTTTATAAGTTCGAACGTGTCAAGAATAAAGTCTTAAGTTGTATGAATTGTTTGCATGTTCAAATGAGTTAAGAATGAAGTTAAAAGTTGGTTCCAAGTTCGAACGAGTCAAGAATAAAGTCTTAAGTTGTATGAATTGTTTGCATGTTCAAATGAGCCAAGAATGATCCTACAAGACTTTACAAGTTTTTCCAAGTTTATACGAGTCAAGAATGAAGCTACAAGTTTTTTCAAAATTCGAATAAGTCAATAATGAAGTCTCAAATTATTATAGATTGTTTTCATGTTCAAATGAGCCAAGAATGTTCCTACAAGACTTTCCAAGTTGTTTCCATGTTCAAATGAGTTAAGAATGAAGTTAAAATTGGTTCCAAGTTCGAACGAGTCAAGAATAAAGTCTTAAGTTGTATGAATTGTTTGCATGTTCAAATGAGCCAAGAATGATCCTACAAGATTTTACAAGTTTTCCCAAGTTTATAAGAGTCAAGAATGAAGCTACAAGTTGTTCCAAAGTTCGAATAAGTCAAGAATGAAGTCTCAAATTGTTATAGATTGTTTTCATTTTCAAATGAGCCAAGAATGATCCTACAAGACTTTCCAATTTGTTTCCACGTTCAAACGAGTCAAGAATGAAGTCTCAAATTGTTATAGATTGTTTTCATGTTCAAATGAGCCAAGAATGATCCTACAAGAGTTTCCAAGTTGTTTCCATGTTCAAATGAGTTAAGAATGAAGTTAAAAGTTGGTTCCAAGTTCGAACGAGTCAAGAATAAAGTCTTAAGTTGTTTGAATTGTTTGCATGTTCAAATGAGCCAAGAATGATCCTACAAGACTTTACAAGTTTTTCCAAGTTTATACGTGTCAAGAATGAAGCTACAAGTTTTTTCAAAATTCGAATAAGTCAAGAATGAAGTCTCAAATTGTTATAGATTGTTTTCATGTTCAAATGAGCCAAGAATGTTCCTACAAGACTTTCCAAGTTGTTTCCATGTTCAAATGAGTTAAGAATGAAGTTAAAATTGGTTCCAAGTTCGAACGAGTCAAGAATAAAGTCTTAAGTTGTATGAATTGTTTGCATGTTCAAATGAGCCAAGAATGATCCTACAAGATGTTACAAGTTTTCCCAAGTTTATAAGAGTCAAGAATGAAGCTACAAGTTGTTCCAAAGTTCGAATAAGTCAAGAATGAAGTCTCAAATTGTTATAGATTGTTTTTATTTTCAAATGAGCCAAGAATGATCCTACAAGACTTTCCAATTTGTTTCCACGTTCAAACGAGTCAAGAATGAAGTCTCAAATTGATATAGATTGTTTTCATGTTCAAATGAGCAAAGAATGATCCTACAAGAGTTTCCAAGTTGTTTCCATGTTCAAATGAGTTAAGAATGAAGTTAAAAGTTGGTTCAAAGTTCGAACGAGTCAAGAATAAAGTCTTAAGTTGTATGAATTGTTTGCATGTTCAAATGAGCAAAGAATGATCCAACAAGACTTTACAAGTTTTTCCAAGTTTATACGAGTCAAGAATGAAGCTACAAGTTTTTTCAAAATTAGAATAAGTCAAGAATGAAGTCTCAAATTGTTATAGATTGTTTTCATGTTCAAATGAGCCAAGAATGTTCCTACAAGACTTTCCAAGTTGTTTCCATGTTCAAATGAGTTAAGAATGAAGTTAAAATTGGTTCCAAGTTCGAACGAGTCAAGAATAAAGTCTTAAGTTGTATGAATTGTTTGCATGTTCAAATTAGCCAAGAATGATCCTACAAGAGTTTTCAAGTTGTTTCCTTGTTCAAACGAGTCAAGAATGAAGCTACAAGTAGTTTCCATGTTCGAACGAGCGAAGAATGAAGTCTCAAATTGTTATAGATTATTTTCATTTTAAATGAGCCAAGAATGATTCTACAAGACTTTCCAAGTTGTTTCCTTGTTCAAACGAGTCAAGAATGAAGCTACAAGTAGTTTCCATGTTCGAACGAGCGAAGAATGAAGTCTCAAATTGTTATAGATTGTTTTCATTTTCAAATGAGCCAAGAATGATCCTATAAGACTTTCCATGTTGTTTTCATTTTCAAATGAGCCAAGAATGTTCCTACAAGACTTTCCATGTTGTTTCCATATTCAAATGAGTCAAGAATGAAGCTACAAGTTGTTTATAAGTTCGAACGTGTCAAGAATAAAGTCTTAAGTTGTATGAATTGTTTGCATGTTCAAATGAGTCAAGAATAAAGCTAAAAGTTGTTTCCAAATTCGAACGAGTCAATAATAAAGTCTTAAGTTGTATGAATTGTTTGCATGTTCAAATGACCCATGAATGATCCTACAAGACTTTACAAGTTTTTCCAAGTTTAAACGAGCCAAGAATGAAGCTACAAGTTGTTTCAAAGTTCGAATAAGTCAAGAATGAAGTCTCAAACTGTTATAGATTGTTTTCATTTTCAAATGAACCAAGAATGATCCTACAAGACTTTCCAATTTGTTTCCACGTTCAAACGAGTCAAGAATGAAGTCTCAAATTGTTATAGATTGTTTTCATGTTCAAATGAGCCAAGAATGATCCTACAAGAGTTTCCAAGTTGTTTCCATGTTCAAATGAGTTAAGAATGAAGTTAAAAGTTGGTTCCAAGTTCGAACGAGTCAAGAATAAAGTCTTAAGTTGTTTGAATTGTTTGCATGTTCAAATGAGCCAAGAATGATCCTACAAGACTTTACAAGTTTTTCCAAGTTTATACGAGTCAAGAATGAAGCTACAAGTTTTTTCAAAATTCGAATAAGTCAAGAATGAAGTCTCAAACTGTTATAGATTGTTTTCATTTTCAAATGAACCAAGAATGATCCTACAAGACTTTCCAATTTGTTTCCACGTTCAAACGAGTCAAGAATGAAGTCTCAAATTGTTATAGATTGTTTTCATGTTCAAATGAGCCAAGAATGATCCTACAAGAGTTTCCAAGTTGTTTCCATGTTCAAATGAGTTAAGAATGAAGTTAAAAGTTGGTTCCAAGTTCGAACGAGTCAAGAATAAAGTCTTAAGTTGTTTGAATTGTTTGCATGTTCAAATGAGCCAAGAATGATCCTACAAGACTTTACAAGTTTTTCCAAGTTTATACGAGTCAAGAATGAAGCTACAAGTTTTTTCAAAATTCGAATAAGTCAAGAATGAAGTCTCAAATTGTTATAGATTGTTTTCATGTTCAAATGAGCCAAGAATGTTCCTACAAGACTTTCCAAGTTGTTTCCATGTTCAAATGAGTTAAGAATGAAGTTAAAATTGGTTCCAAGTTCGAACGAGTCAAGAATAAAGTCTTAAGTTGTATGAATTGTTTGCATGTTCAAATTAGCCAAGAATGATCCTACAAGATTTTACAAGTTTTCCCAAGTTTATAAGAGTCTAGAATAAAGCTACAAGTTGTTCCAAAGTTCGAATAAGTCAAGAATGAAGTCTCAAACTGTTATAGATTGTTTTCATTTTCAAATAAGCCAAGAATGATCCTACAACACTTTCCAAGTTGTTTCCTTGTTCAAACGAGTCGAGAATGAAGCTACAAGTAGTTTCCAAGTTCGAACGAGCGAAGAATGAAGTCTAAAATTGTTATAGATTGTTTTCATTATCGTACAAGACTTTCCATGTTGTTTCCATATTCAAATGAGTCAAGAATGAAGCTACAAGTTGTTTATAAGTTCGAACGTGTCAAGAATAAAGTCTTAAGTTGTATGAATTGTTTGCATGTTCAAATGAGCGAAGAATGATCCTACAAGAATTTACAAGATGTTTCCAAGTTAAAACGAGTCAAGAATGATGCTACAAGTTGTTTCCAAATTCGAACGAGTCAAGAATGAAGTCAGAAATTGTTATGGATTCTATTGGTGTTCAAATGAGCCAAGAATGTTCCTACAAGACTTTCCAAGTTGTTTCCATGTTCAAATGAGTTAAGAATGAAGTTAAAATTGGTTCCAAGTTCGAACGAGTCAAGAATAAAGTCTTAAGTTGTATGAATTGTTTGCATGTTCAAATTAGCCAAGAATGATCCTACAAGAGTTTTCAAGTTGTTTCCTTGTTCAAACGAGTCAAGAATGAAGCTACAAGTAGTTTCCAAGTTCGAACGAGCGAAGAATGAAGTCTCAAATTGTTATAGATTGTTTTCATTTTTAAATTAGCCAAGAATGATTCTACAAGACTTTCCAAGTTGTTTCCTTGTTCAAACGAGTCAAGAATGAAGCTACAAGTAGTTTCCAAGTTCGAACGAGCGAAGAATGAAGTCTCAAATTGTTATAGATTGTTTTCATTTTCAAATGAGCCAAGAATGATCGTACAAGACTTTCCATGTTGTTTACATATTCAAATAAAGCAAGAATGAAGCTACAAGTTGTTTATAAGTTCGAACGTGTCAAGAATAAAGTCTTAAGTTGTATGAATTGTTTGCATGTTCAAATGAGCGAAGAATGATCCTACAAGAATTTACAAGATGTTTCCAAGTTAAAACGAGTCAAGAATGAAGCTACAAGTTGTTTCCAAATTCGAACGAGTCAAGAATGAAGTCTGAAATTGTTATGGATTCTATTGATGTTCAAATGAGCCAAGAATGATCCTACAAGACTTTACAAGTTTTTTTATGTTCAAACGAGTCAAGAATGAAGCTACAAGTTGTTTCCAAGTTCGAACGAGCAAAGAATGAAGTCTCAAATTGTTATAGATTGTTTTCATTTTCAAATGAGCCAAGAATGTTCCTACAAGACTTTCCATGTTTCCATATTCAAATGAGTCAAGAATGAAGCTACAAGTTGTTTATAAATTCGAACGTGTCAAGAATAAAGTCTTAAGTTGTATGAATTGTTTGCATGTTCAAATGAGTTAAGAATGAAGTTAAAAGTTGGTTCCAAGTTCGAACGAGTCAAGAATAAAGTCTTAAGTTGTATGAATTGTTTGCATGTTCAAATGAGCCAAGAATGATCCTACAAGACTTTACAAGTTTTTCCAAGTTTATACGAGTCAAGAATGAAGCTACAAGTTTTTTCAAAATTCGAATAAGTCAATAATGAAGTCTCAAATTGTTATAGATTGTTTTCATGTTCAAATGAGCCAAGAATGTTCCTACAAGACTTTCCAAGTTGTTTCCATGTTCAAATGAGTTAAGAATGAAGTTAAAATTGGTTCCAAGTTCGAACGAGTCAAGAATAAAGTCTTAAGTTGTATGAATTGTTTGCATGTTCAAATGAGCCAAGAATGATCCTACAAGATTTTACAAGTTTTCCCAAGTTTATAAGAGTCAAGAATGAAGCTACAAGTTGTTCCAAAGTTCGAATAAGTCAAGAATGAAGTCTCAAATTGCTATAGATTGTTTTCATTTTCAAATGAGCCAAGAATGATCCTACAAGACTTTCCAATTTGTTTCCACGTTCAAACGAGTCAAGAATGAAGTCTCAAATTGTTATAGATTGTTTTCATGTTCAAATGAGCCAAGAATGATCCTACAAGAGTTTCCAAGTTGTTTCCATGTTCAAATGAGTTAAGAATGAAGTTAAAAGTTGGTTCCAAGTTCGAACGAGTCAAGAATAAAGTCTTAAGTTGTTTGAATTGTTTGAATTGTTTGCATGTTCAAATGAGCCAAGAATGATCCTACAAGACTTTACAAGTTTTTCCAAGTTTATACGAGTCAAGAATGAAGCTACAAGTTTTTTCAAAATTCGAATAAATCAAGAATGAAGTCTCAAACTGTTATAGATTGTTTTCATTTTTAAATGAACCAAGAATGATCCTACAAGACTTTCCAATTTGTTTCCACGTTCAAACGAGTCAAGAATGAAGTCTCAAATTGTTATAGATTGTTTTCATGTTCAAATGAGCCAAGAATGATCCTACAAGAGTTTCCAAGTTGTTTCCATGTTCAAATGAGTTAAGAATGAAGTTAAAAGTTGGTTCCAAGTTCGAACGAGTCAAGAATAAAGTCTTAAGTTGTTTGAATTGTTTGCATGTTCAAATGAGCCAAGAATGATCCTACAAGACTTTACAAGTTTTTCCAAGTTTATACGAGTCAAGAATGAAGCTACAAGTTTTTTCAAAATTCGAATAAGTCAAGAATGAAGTCTCAAATTGTTATAGATTGTTTTCATGTTCAAATGAGCCAAGAATGTTCCTACAAGACTTTCCATGTTGTTTCCATGTTCAAATGAGTTAAGAATGAAGTTAAAATTGGTTCCAAGTTCGAACGAGTCAAGAATAAAGTCTTAAGTTGTATGAATTGTTTGCATGTTCAAATTAGCCAAGAATGATCCTACAAGATTTTACAAGTTTTCCCAAGTTTATAAGAGTCTAGAATAAAGCTACAAGTTGTTCCAAAGTTCGAATAAGTCAAGAATGAAGTCTCAAACTGTTATAGATTGTTTTCATTTTCAAATAAGCCAAGAATGATCCTACAACACTTTCCAAGTTGTTTCCTTGTTCAAACGAGTCGAGAATGAAGCTACAAGTAGTTTCCAAGTTCGAACGAGCGAAGAATGAAGTCTAAAATTGTTATAGATTGTTTTCATTATCGTACAAGACTTTCCATGTTGTTTCCATATTCAAATGAGTCAAGAATGAAGCTACAAGTTGTTTATAAGTTCGAACGTGTCAAGAATAAAGTCTTAAGTTGTATGAATTGTTTGCATGTTCAAATGAGCGAAGAATGATCCTACAAGAATTTACAAGATGTTTCCAAGTTAAAACGAGCCAAGAATGATGCTACAAGTTGTTTCCAAATTCTAACGAGTCAAGAATGAAGTCAGAAATTGTTATGGATTCTATTGATGTTCAAATGAGCCAAGAATGTTCCTACAAGACTTTCCAAGTTGTTTCCATGTTCAAATGAGTTAAGAATGAAGTTAAAATTGGTTCCAAGTTCGAACGAGTCAAGAATAAAGTCTTAAGTTGTATGAATTGTTTGCATGTTCAAATTAGCCAAGAATGATCCTACAAGAGTTTTCAAGTTGTTTCCTTGTTCAAACGAGTCAAGAATGAAGCTACAAGTAGTTTCCAAGTTCGAACGAGCGAAGAATGAAGTCTCAAATTGTTATAGATTGTTTTCATTTTTAAATTAGCCAAGAATGATTCTACAAGACTTTCCAAGTTGTTTCCTTGTTCAAACGAGTCAAGAATGAAGCTACAAGTAGTTTCCAAGTTCGAACGAGCGAAGAATGAAGTCTCAAATTGTTATAGATTGTTTTCATTTTCAAATGAGCCAAGAATGATCGTACAAGACTTTCCATGTTGTTTACATATTCAAATAAAGCAAGAATGAAGCTACAAGTTGTTTATAAGTTCGAACGTGTCAAGAATAAAGTCTTAAGTTGTATGAATTGTTTGCATGTTCAAATGAGCGAAGAATGATCCTACAAGAATTTACAAGATGTTTCCAAGTTAAAACGAGTCAAGAATGAAGCTACAAGTTGTTTCCAAATTCGAACGAGTCAAGAATGAAGTCTGAAATTGTTATGGATTCTATTGATGTTCAAATGAGCCAAGAATGATCCTACAAGACTTTACAAGTTTTTTTATGTTCAAACGAGTCAAGAATGAAGCTACAAGTTGTTTCCAAGTTCGAACGAGCAAAGAATGAAGTCTCAAATTGTTATAGATTGTTTTCATTTTCAAATGAGCCAAGAATGTTCCTACAAGACTTTCCATGTTTCCATATTCAAATGAGTCAAGAATGAAGCTACAAGTTGTTTATAAATTCGAACGTGTCAAGAATAAAGTCTTAAGTTGTATGAATTGTTTGCATGTTCAAATGAGTTAAGAATGAAGTTAAAAGTTGGTTCCAAGTTCGAACGAGTCAAGAATAAAGTCTTAAGTTGTATGAATTGTTTGCATGTTCAAATGAGCCAAGAATGATCCTACAAGACTTTACAAGTTTTTCCAAGTTTATACGAGTCAAGAATGAAGCTACAAGTTTTTTCAAAATTCGAATAAGTCAATAATGAAGTCTCAAATTGTTATAGATTGTTTTCATGTTCAAATGAGCCAAGAATGTTCCTACAAGACTTTCCAAGTTGTTTCCATGTTCAAATGAGTTAAGAATGAAGTTAAAATTGGTTCCAAGTTCGAACGAGTCAAGAATAAAGTCTTAAGTTGTATGAATTGTTTGCATGTTCAAATGAGCCAAGAATGATCCTACAAGATTTTACAAGTTTTCCCAAGTTTATAAGAGTCAAGAATGAAGCTACAAGTTGTTCCAAAGTTCGAATAAGTCAAGAATGAAGTCTCAAATTGCTATAGATTGTTTTCATTTTCAAATGAGCCAAGAATGATCCTACAAGACTTTCCAATTTGTTTCCACGTTCAAACGAGTCAAGAATGAAGTCTCCAATTGTTATAGATTGTTTTCATGTTCAAATGAGCCAAGAATGATCCTACAAGAGTTTCCAAGTTGTTTCCATGTTCAAATGAGTTAAGAATGAAGTTAAAAGTTGGTTCCAAGTTCCAACGAGTCAAGAATAAAGTCTTAAGTTGTTTGAATTGTTTGCATGTTCAAATGAGCCAAGAATGATCCTACAAGACTTTACAAGTTTTTCCAAGTTTATACGTGTCAAGAATGAAGCTACAAGTTTTTTCAAAATTCGAATAAGTCAAGAATGAAGTCTCAAATTGTTATAGATTGTTTTCATGTTCAAATGAGCCAAGAATGTTCCTACAAGACTTTCCAAGTTGTTTCCATGTTCAAATGAGTTAAGAATGAAGTTAAAATTGGTTCCAAGTTCGAACGAGTCAAGAATAAAGTCTTAAGTTGTATGAATTGTTTGCATGTTCAAATTAGCCAAGAATGATCCTACAAGATTTTACAAGTTTTCCCAAGTTTATAAGAGTCTAGAATAAAGCTACAAGTTGTTCCAAAGTTCGAATAAGTCAAGAATGAAGTCTCAAACTGTTATAGATTGTTTTCATTTTCAAATAAGCCAAGAATGATCCTACAACACTTTCCAAGTTGTTTCCTTGTTCAAACGAGTCGAGAATGAAGTCTCAAATTGTTATAGATTGTTTTCATGTTCAAATGAGCCAAGAATGATCCTACAAGAGTTTCCAAGTTGTTTCCATGTTCAAATGAGTTAAGAATGAAGTTAAAAGTTGGTTCCAAGTTCGAACGAGTCAAGAATAAAGTCTTAAGTTGTTTGAATTGTTTGCATGTTCAAATGAGCCAAGAATGATCCTACAAGACTTTACAAGTTTTTCCAAGTTTATACGTGTCAAGAATGAAGCTACAAGTTTTTTCAAAATTCGAATAAGTCAAGAATGAAGTCTCAAATTGTTATAGATTGTTTTCATGTTCAAATGAGCCAAGAATGTTCCTACAAGACTTTCCAAGTTGTTTCCATGTTCAAATGAGTTAAGAATGAAGTTAAAATTGGTTCCAAGTTCGAACAAGTCAAGAATAAAGTCTTAAGTTGTATGAATTGTTTGCATGTTCAAATGAGCCAAGAATGATCCTACAAGATGTTACAAGTTTTCCCAAGTTTATAAGAGTCAAGAATGAAGCTACAAGTTGTTCCAAAATTCGAATAAGTCAAGAATGAAGTCTCAAATTGTTATAGATTGTTTTCATTTTCAAATGAACCAAGAATGATCCTACAACACTTTCTAATTTGTTTCCACGTTCAAACGAGTCAAGAATGAAGTCTCAAATTGATATAGATTGTTTTCATGTTCAAATGAGCAAAGAATGATCCTACAAGAGTTTCCAAGTTGTTTCCATGTTCAAATGAGTTAAGAATGAAGTTAAAAGTTGGTTCAAAGTTCGAACGAGTCAAGAATAAAGTCTTAAGTTGTATGAATTGTTTGCATGTTCAAATGAGCCAAGAATGATCCTACAAGACTTTACAAGTTTTTCCAAGTTTATACGAGTCAAGAATGAAGCTTCAAGTTTTTTCAAAATTAGAATAAGTCAAGAATGAAGTCTCAAATTGTTATAGATTGTTTTCATGTTCAAATGAGCCAAGAATGTTCCTACAAGACTTTCCAAGTTGTTTCCATGTTCAAATGAGTTAAGAATGAAGTTAAAATTGGTTCCAAGTTCGAACGAGTCAAGAATAAAGTCTTAAGTTGTATGAATTGTTTGCATGTTCAAATTAGCCAAGAATGATCCTACAAGAGTTTTCAAGTTGTTTCCTTGTTCAAACGAGTCAAGAATGAAGCTACAAGTAGTTTCCATGTTCGAACGAGCGAAGAATGAAGTCTCAAATTGTTATAGATTGTTTTCATTTTAAATGAGCCAAGAATGATTCTACAAGACTTTCCAAGTTGTTTCCTTGTTCAAACGAGTCAAGAATGAAGCTACAAGTAGTTTCCATGTTCAAACGAGCGAAGAATGAAGTCTCAAATTGTTATAGATTGTTTTCATTTTCAAATGAGCCAAGAATGATCCTATAAGACTTTCCATGTTTTCATTTTCAAATGAGCCAAGAATGATCCTACAAGAATTTCCATGTTGTTTCCATATTCAAATGAGTCAAGAATGAAGCTACAAGTTGTTTATAAGTTCGAACGTGTCAAGAATAAAGTCTTAAGTTGTATGAATTGTTTGCATGTTCAAATGAGTCAAGAATAAAGCTAAAAGTTGTTTCCAAGTTCGAACGAGTCAAGAATAAAGTCTTAAGTTGTATGAATTGTTTGCATGTTCAAATGACCCATGAATGATCCTACAAGACTTTACAAGTTTTTCCAAGTTTAAACGAGCCAAGAATGAAGCTACAAGTTGTTTCAAAGTTCGAATAAGTCAAGAATGAAGTCTCAAATTGTTATAGATTGTTTTCATGTTCAAATGAGCCAAGAATGATCCTACAAGACTTTCCAAGTTGTTTCCATGTTCAAATGAGTTAAGAATGAAGTTAAAATTGGTTCCAAGTTCGAACGAGTCAAGAATAAAGTCTTAAGTTGTATGAATTGTTTGCATGTTCAAATGAGCCAAGAATGATCCTACAAGATTTTACAAGTTTTCCCAAGTTTATAAGAGTCAAGAATGAAGCTACAAGTTGTTTCAAAGTTCGAATAAGTCAAGAATGAAGTCTCAAGTTGTTATAGATTGTTTTCATGTTCAAATGACCCAAGAATGTTCCTACAAGACTTTCCAAGTTGTTTCCATGTTCAAATGAGTTAAGAATGAAGTTAAAAGTTGGTTCAAAGTTCGAACGAGTCAATAATAAAGTCTTAAGTTGTATGAATTGTTTGCATGGTCAAATGACCCATGAATGATCCTACAAGACTTTACAAGTTTTTCCAAGTTTAAACGAGCCAAGAATGAAGCTACAAGTTGTTTCAAAGTTCGAATAAGTCAAGAATGAAGTCTCAAATTGTTATAGATTGTTTTCATGTTCAAATGAGCCAAGAATGATCCTACAAGACTTTCCAAGTTGTTTCCATGTTCAAATGAGTTAAGAATGAAGTTAAAATTGGTTCCAAGTTCGAACGAGTCAAGAATAAAGTCTTAAGTTGTATGAATTGTTTGCATGTTCAAATGAGCCAAGAATGATCCTACAAGATTTTACAAGTTTTCCCAAGTTTATAAGAGTCAAGAATGAAGCTACAAGTTGTTCAAAAGTTCGAATAAGTCAAGAATGAAGTCTCAAACTGTTATATATTGTTCTCATTTTCAAATGACCCAAGAATGTTCCTACAAGACTTTCCAAGTTGTTTCCATGTTCAAATGAGTTAAGAATGAAGTTAAAAGTTGGTTCAAAGTTCGAACGAGTCAATAATAAAGTCTTAAGTTGTATGAATTGTTTGCATGGTCAAATGACCCATGAATGATCCTACAAGACTTTACAAGTTTTTCCAAGTTTAAACGAGCCAAGAATGAAGCTACAAGTTGTTTCAAAGTTCGAATAAGTCAAGAATGAAGTCTCAAATTGTTATAGATTGTTTTCATGTTCAAATGAGCCAAGAATGATCCTACAAGACTTTCCAAGTTGTTTCCATGTTCAAATGAGTTAAGAATGAAGTTAAAATTGGTTCCAAGTTCGAACGAGTCAAGAATAAAGTCTTAAGTTGTATGAATTGTTTGCATGTTCAAATGAGCCAAGAATGATCCTACAAGATTTTACAAGTTTTCCCAAGTTTATAAGAGTCAAGAATGAAGCTACAAGTTGTTCAAAAGTTCGAATAAGTCAAGAATGAAGTCTCAAACTGTTATATATTGTTTTCATTTTCAAATGAGCCAAGAATGATCCTACAACACTTTCCAAGTTGTTTCCTTGTTCAAACGAGTCAAGAATGAAGCTACAAGTAGTTTCCAAGTTCGAACGAGCGAAGAATGAAGTCTCAAATTGTTATAGATTGTTTTCATTTTCAAATGAGCCAAGAATGATCCTATAAGACTTTCCATGTTGTTTTCATTTTCAAATGAGCCAAGAATGATCCTACAAGACTTTCCATGTTGTTTCCATATTCAAATGAGTCAAGAATGAAGCTACAAGTTGTTTATAAGTTCGAACGTGTCAAGAATAAAGTCTTAAGTTGTATGAATTGTTTGCATGTTCAAATGAGTCAAGAATAAAGCTAAAAGTTGTTTCCAAGTTCGAACGAGTCAAGAATAAAGTCTTAAGTTGTATGAATTGTTTGCATGTTCAAATGACCCATGAATGATCCTACAAGACTTTACAAGTTTTTCCAAGTTTAAACGAGCCAAGAATGAAGCTACAAGTTGTTTCAAAGTTCGAATAAGTCAAGAATGAAGTCTCAAATTGTTATAGATTGTTTTCATGTTCAAATGAGCCAAGAATGATCCTACAAGACTTTCCAAGTTGTTTCCATGTTCAAATGAGTTAAGAATGAAGTTAAAATTGGTTCCAAGTTCGAACGAGTCAAGAATAAAGTCTTAAGTTGTATGAATTGTTTGCATGTTCAAATGAGCCAAGAATGATCCTACAAGATTTTACAAGTTTTCCCAAGTTTATAAGAGTCAAGAATGAAGCTACAAGTTGTTTCAAAGTTCGAATAAGTCAAGAATGAAGTCTCAAATTGTTATAGATTGTTTTCATGTTCAAATGACCCAAGAATGTTCCTACAAGACTTTCCAAGTTGTTTCCATGTTCAAATGAGTTAAGAATGAAGTTAAAAGTTGGTTCAAAGTTCGAACGAGTCAAGAATAAAGTCTTAAGTTGTATGAATTGTTTGCATGTTCAAATGAGCCAAGAATGATCCTACAAGACTTTACAAGTTTTTCCAAGTTTATACGAGTCAAGAATGAAGCTACAAGTTTTTTCAAAATTAGAATAAGTCAAGAATGAAGTCTCAAATTGTTATAGATTGTTTTCATGTTCAAATGACCCAAGAATGTTCCTACAAGACTTTCCAAGTTGTTTCCATGTTCAAATGAGTTAAGAATGAAGTTAAAAGTTGGTTCAAAGTTCGAACGAGTCAAGAATAAAGTCTTAAGTTGTATGAATTGTTTGCATGTTCAAATGAGCCAAGAATGATCCTACAAGACTTTACAAGTTTTTCCAAGTTTATACGAGTCAAGAATGAAGCTACAAGTTTTTTCAAAATTAGAATAAGTCAAGAATGAAGTCTCAAATTGTTATAGATTGTTTTCATGTTCAAATGACCCAAGAATGTTCCTACAAGACTTTCAAAGTTGTTTCCAAGTTGTTTCCATGTTCAAATGAGTTAAGAATGAAGTTAAAATTGGTTCCAAGTTCGAACGAGTCAAGAATAAAGTCTTAAGTTGTATGAATTGTTTGCATGTTCAAATTAGCCAAGAATGATCCTACAAGAGTTTTCAAGTTGTTTCCTTGTTCAAACGAGTCAAGAATGAAGCTACAAGTAGTTTCCATGTTCGAACGAGCGAAGAATGAAGTCTCAAATTGTTATAGATTGTTTTCATTTTCAAATGAGCCAAGAATGATCCTATAAGACTTTCCATGTTGTTTTCATTTTCAAATGAGCCAAGAATGATCCTACAAGACTTTCCATGTTGTTTCCATATTCAAATGAGTCAAGAATAAAGCTACAAGTTGTTTATAAGTTCGAACGTGTCAAGAATAAAGTCTTAAGTTGTATGAATTGTTTGCATGTTCAAATGAGTCAAGAATAAAGCTAAAAGTTGTTTCCAAGTTCGAACGAGTCAAGAATAAAGTCTTAAGTTGTATGAATTGTTTGCATGTTCAAATGACCCATGAATGATCCTACAAGACTTTACAAGTTTTTCCAAGTTTAAACGAGCCAAGAATGAAGCTACAAGTTGTTTCAAAGTTCGAATAAGTCAAGAATGAAGTCTCAAATTGTTATAGATTGTTTTCATGTTCAAATGAGCCAAGAATGATCCTACAAGACTTTCCAAGTTGTTTCCATGTTCAAATGAGTTAAGAATGAAGTTAAAATTGGTTCCAAGTTCGAACGAGTCAAGAATAAAGTCTTAAGTTGTATGAATTGTTTGCATGTTCAAATGAGCCAAGAATGATCCTACAAGATTTTACAAGTTTTCCCAAATTTATAAGAGTCAAGAATGAAGCTACAAGTTGTTTCAAAGTTCGAATAAGTCAAGAATGAAGTCTCAAATTGTTATAGATTGTTTTCATGTTCAAATGACCCAAGAATGTTCCTACAAGACTTTCCAAGTTGTTTCCATGTTCAAATGAGTTAAGAATGAAGTTAAAAGTTGGTTCAAAGTTCGAACGAGTCAAGAATAAAGTCTTAAGTTGTATGAATTGTTTGCATGTTCAAATGAGCCAAGAATGATCCTACAAGACTTTACAAGTTTTTCCAAGTTTATACGAGTCAAGAATGAAGCTACAAGTTTTTTCAAAATTAGAATAAGTCAAGAATGAAGTCTCAAATTGTTATAGATTGTTTTCATGTTCAAATGACCCAAGAATGTTCCTACAAGACTTTCCAAGTTGTTTCCATGTTCAAATGAGTTAAGAATGAAGTTAAAAGTTGGTTCAAAGTTCGAACGAGTCAAGAATAAAGTCTTAAGTTGTATGAATTGTTTGCATGTTCAAATGAGCCAAGAATGATCCTACAAGACTTTACAAGTTTTTCCAAGTTTATACGAGTCAAGAATGAAGCTACAAGTTTTTTCAAAATTAGAATAAGTCAAGAATGAAGTCTCAAATTGTTATAGATTGTTTTCATTTTCAAATGACCCAAGAATGTTCCTACAAGACTTTCCAAGTTGTTTCCATGTTCAAATGAGTTAAGAATGAAGTTAAAATTGGTTCTAAGTTCGAACGAGTCAAGAATAAAGTCTTAAGTTGTATGAATTGTTTGCATGTTCAAATTAGCCAAGAATGATCCTACAAGAGTTTTCAAGTTGTTTCCTTGTTCAAACGAGTCAAGAATGAAGCTACAAGTAGTTTCCATGTTCGAACGAGCGAAGAATGAAGTCTCAAATTGTTATAGATTGTTTTCATTTTAAATGAGCCAAGAATGATTCTACAAGACTTTCCAAGTTGTTTCCTTGTTCAAACGAGTCAAGAATGAAGCTACAAGTAGTTTCCATGTTCGAACGAGCGAAGAATGAAGTCTCAAATTGTTATAGATTGTTTTCATTTTCAAATGAGCCAAGAATGATCCTATAAGACTTTCCATGTTGTTTTCATTTTCAAATGAGCCAAGAATGATCCTACAAGACTTTCCATGTTGTTTCCATATTCAAATGAGTCAAGAATGAAGCTACAAGTTGTTTATAAGTTCGAACGTGTCAAGAATAAAGTCTTAAGTTGTATGAATTATTTGCATGTTCAAATGAGTCAAGAATAAAGCTAAAAGTTGTTTCCAAATTCGAACGAGTCAATAATAAAGTCTTAAGTTGTATGAATTGTTTGCATGGTCAAATGACCCATGAATGATCCTACAAGACTTTACAAGTTTTTCCAAGTTTAAACGAGCCAAGAATGAAGCTACAAGTTGTTTCAAAGTTCGAATAAGTCAAGAATGAAGTCTCAAATTGTTATAGATTGTTTTCATGTTCAAATGAGCCAAGAATGATCCTACAAGACTTTCCAAGTTGTTTCCATGTTCAAATGAGTTAAGAATGAAGTTAAAATTGGTTCCAAGTTCGAACGAGTCAAGAATAAAGTCTTAAGTTGTATGAATTGTTTGCATGTTCAAATGAGCCAAGAATGATCCTACAAGATTTTACAAGTTTTCCCAAGTTTATAAGAGTCAAGAATGAAGCTACAAGTTGTTCAAAAGTTCGAATAAGTCAAGAATGAAGTCTCAAACTGTTATATATTGTTTTCATTTTCAAATGAGCCAAGAATGATCCTACAACACTTTCCAAGTTGTTTCCTTGTTCAAACGAGTCAAGAATGAAGCTACAAGTAGTTTCCAAGTTCGAACGAGCGAAGAATGAAGTCTCAAATTGTTATAGATTGTTTTCATTTTCAAATGAGCCAAGAATGATCCTATAAGACTTTCCATGTTATTTTCATTTTCAAATGAGCCAAGAATGATCCTACATAACTTTCCATGTTGTTTCCATATTCAAATGAGTCAAGAATGAAGCTACAAGTTGTTTATAAGTTCGAACGTGTCAAGAATAAAGTCTTAAGTTGTATGAATTGTTTGCATGTTCAAATGAGTGAAGAATAAAGCTAAAAGTTGTTTCCAAGTTCGAACGAGTCAAGAATAAAGTCTTAAGTTGTATGAATTGTTTGCATGTTCAAATGACCCATGAATGATCCTACAAGACTTTACAAGTTTTTCCAAGTTTAAACGAGCCAAGAATGAAGCTACAAGTTGTTTCAAAGTTCGAATAAGTCAAGAATGAAGTCTCAAATTGTTATAGATTGTTTTCATGTTCAAATGAGCCAAGAATGATCCTACAAGACTTTCCAAGTTGTTTCCATGTTCAAATGAGTTAAGAATGAAGTTAAAATTGGTTCCAAGTTCGAACGAGTCAAGAATAAAGTCTTAAGTTGTATGAATTGTTTGCATGTTCAAATGAGCCAAGAATGATCCTACAAGATTTTACAAGTTTTCCCAAGTTTATAAGAGTCAAGAATGAAGCTACAAGTTGTTCCAAAGTTCGAATAATTCAAGAATGAAGTCTCAAATTGTTATAGATTGTTTTCATTTTCAAATGAGCCAAGAATGATCCTACAAGACTTTCCAATTTGTTTCCACGTTCAAACGAATCAAGAATGAAGTGTCAAATTGTTATAGATTGTTTTCATGTTCAAATGAGCCAAGAATGATCCTACAAGAGTTTCCAAGTTGTTTCCATGTTCAAATGAGTTAAGAATGAAGCTAAAAGTTGGTTCCAAGTTCGAACGAGTCAAGAATAAAGTCTTAAGTTGTATGAATTGTTTGCATGTTCAAATGAGCCAAGAATGATCCTACAAGACTTTACAAGTTTTTCCAAGTTTATACGAGTCAAGAATGAAGCTACAAGTTTTTTCAAAATTCGAATAAGTCAAGAATGAAGTCTCAAATTGTTATAGATTGTTTTCATGTTCAAATGAGCCAAGAATGTTCCTACAAGACTTT
Source organism: Oenanthe sinensis (assembly GCA_028671895.1). NCBI lineage: Eukaryota > Viridiplantae > Streptophyta > Magnoliopsida > Apiales > Apiaceae > Oenanthe > Oenanthe sinensis. Next base: position 30,976,939 of record CM053806.1, read on the forward strand.
CCAAGTTATTTCCATGTTCAAATGAGTTAAGAATGAAGTTAAAATTGGTTCGAAGTTCGAACGAGTCAAGAATAAAGTCTTAAGTTGTATGAATTGTTTGCATGTTCAAATGAGCCAAGAATGATCCTACAAGATTTTACAAGTTTTCCCAAGTTTATAAGAGTCTAGAATAAAGCTACAAGTTGTTCCAAAGTTCGAATAAGTCAAGAATGAAGTCTCAAACTGTTATATATTGTTTTCATTTTCAAATGAGCCAAGAATGATCCTACAACACTTTCCAAGTTGTTTCCTTGTTCAAACGAGTCAAGAATGAAGCTACAAGTAGTTTCCAAGTTCGAACGAGCGAAGAATGAAGTCTCAAATTGTTATAGATTGTTTTCATTTTCAAATGAGCCAAGAATGATCGTACAAGACTTTCCATGTTGTTTCCATATTCAAATGAGTCAAGAATGAAGCTACAAGTTGTTTAAAAGTTCGAACGTGTCAAGAATAAAGTCTTAAGTTGTATGAATTGTTTGCATGTTCAAATGAGCGAAGAATGATCCGACAAGAATTTACAAGATGTTTCCAAGTTAAAACGAGTCAAGAATGAAGCTACAAGTTGTTTCCAAATTCGAACGAGTCAAGAATGAAGTCTGAAATTGTTATGGATTCTATTGATGTTCAAATGAGCCAAGAATGATCCTACAAGACTTTCCAAGTTTTTTTATGTTCAAACGAGTCAAGAATGAAGCTACAAGTTGTTTCCAAATTCGAACGAGTCAAGAATGAAGTCTGAAATTGTTATGGATTCTATTGATGTTCAAATGAGCCAAGAATGATCCTACAAGACTTTACAAGTTTTTTTATGTTCAAACGAGTCAAGAATGAAGCTACAAGTTGTTTCCAAGTTCGAACGAGCGAAGAATGAAGTCTCAAATTGTGTTATAGATTGTTTTCATTTTTAAATGAGCCAAGAATGATTCTACAAGACTTTCCAAGTTATTTCCTTGTTCAAACGAGTCAAAAATGAAGCTACAAGTAGTTTCCAAGTTCGAACGAGCGAAGAATGAAGTCTCAAATTGTTATAGATTGTTTTCATTTTTAAATGAGCCAAGAATGATTCTACAAGACTTTCCAAGTTATTTCCTTGTTCAAACGAGTCAAAAATGAAGCTACAAGTAGTTTCCAAGTTCGAACGAGCGAAGAATGAAGTCTCAAATTGTTATAGATTGTTTTCATTTTCAAATGAGCCAAGAATGATCCTATAAGACTTTCCATGTTGTTTTCATTTTCAAATGAGCCAAGAATGATCCTACAAGACTTTCCATGTTGTTTCCATATTCAAATGAGTCAAGAATGAAGCTACAAGTTGTTTATAAGTTCGAACGTGTCAGGAATAAAGTCTTAAGTTGTATGAATTGTTTGCATGTTCAAATGAGTCAAGAATAAAGCTAAAAGTTGTTTCCAAGTTCGAACGAGTCAAGAATAAAGTCTTAAGTTGTATGAATTGTTTGCATGTTCAAATGACCCATGAATGATCCTACAAGACTTTACAAGTTTTTCCAAGTTTAAACGAGCCAAGAATGAAGCTACAAGTTGTTTCAAAGTTCGAATAAGTCAAGAATGAAGTCTCAAATTGTTATAGATTGTTTTCATGTTCAAATGAGCCAAGAATGATCCTACAAGACTTTCCAAGTTGTTTCCATGTTCAAATGAGTTAAGAATGAAGTTAAAAGTTGGTTCCAAGTTCGAACGAGTCAAGAATAAAGTCTTTAGTTGTATGAATTGTTTGCATGTTCAAATGAGCCAAGAATGATCCTACAAGACTTTACAAGTTTTTCCAAGTTTATACGAGTCAAGAATGAAGCTACAAGTTTTTCCAAAATTCGAACGAGCGAAGAATGAAGTCTCAAATTGTTATAGATTGTTTTCATTTTTAAATGAGCCAAGAATGATTCTACAAGACTTTCCAAGTTATTTCCTTGTTCAAACGAGTCAAAAATGAAGCTACAAGTAGTTTCCAAGTTCGAACGAGCGAAGAATGAAGTCTCAAATTGTTATAGATTGTTTTCATTTTTAAATGAGCCAAGAATGATTCTACAAGACTTTCCAAGTTATTTCCTTGTTCAAACGAGTCAAAAATGAAGCTACAAGTAATTTCCAAGTTCGAACGAGCGAAGAATGAAGTCTCAAATTGTTATAGATTGTTTTCATTTTCAAATGAGCCAAGAATGATCCTATAAGACTTTCCATGTTGTTTTCATTTTCAAATGAGCCAAGAATGATCCTACAAGACTTTCCATGTTGTTTCCATATTCAAATGAGTCAAGAATGAAGCTACAAGTTGTTTATAAGTTCGAACGAGTCAAGAATAAAGTCTTAAGTTGTATGAATTGTTTGCATGTTCAAATGAGTCAAGAATAAAGCTAAAAGTTGTTTCCAAGTTCGAACGAGTCAAGAATAAAGTCTTAAGTTGTATGAATTGTTTGCATGTTCAAATGACCCATGAATGATCCTACAAGACTTTACAAGTTTTTCCAAGTTTAAACGAGCCAAGAATGAAGCTACAAGTTGTTTCAAAGTTCGAATAAGTCAAGAATGAAGTCTCAAATTGTTATAGATTGTTTTCATGTTCAAATGAGTCAAGAATGATCCTACAAGACTTTCCAAGTTGTTTCCATGTTCAAATGAGTTAAGAATGAAGTTAAAAGTTGGTTCCAAGTTCGAACGAGTCAAGAATAAAGTCTGTAGTTGTATGAATTGTTTGCATGTTCAAACGAGCCAAGAATGATCCTACAAGACTTTACAAGTTTTTCCAAGTTTATACGAGTCAAGAATGAAGCTACAAGTTTTTCCAAAATTCGAATAAGTCAAGAATGAAGTCTCAAATTGTTATAGATTGTTTTCATTTTTAAATGAGCCAAGAATGATTCTACAAGACTTTCCAAGTTATTTCCTTGTTCAAACGAGTCAAAAATGAAGCTACAAGTAGTTTCCAAGTTCGAACGAGCGAAGAATGAAGTCTCAAATTGTTATAGATTGTTTTCATTTTTAAATGAGCCAAGAATGATTCTACAAGACTTTCCAAGTTATTTCCTTGTTCAAACGAGTCAAAAATGAAGCTACAAGTAGTTTCCAAGTTCGAACGAGCGAAGAATGAAGTCTCAAATTGTTATAGATTGTTTTCATTTTCAAATGAGCCAAGAATGATCCTATAAGACTTTCCATGTTGTTTTCATATTCAAATGAGCCAAGAATGATCCTACAAGACTTTCCATGTTGTTTCCATATTCAAATGAGTCAAGAATGAAGCTACAAGTTGTTTATAAGTTCGAACGTGTCAAGAATAAAGTCTTAAGTTGTATGAATTGTTTGCATGTTCAAATGAGTCAAGAATAAAGCTAAAAGTTGTTTCCAAGTTCGAACGAGTCAAGAATAAAGTCTTAAGTTGTATGAATTGTTTGCATGTTCAAATGACCCATGAATGATCCTACAAGACTTTACAAGTTTTTCCAAGTTTAAACGAGCCAAGAATGAAGCTACAAGTTGTTTCAAAGTTCGAATAAGTCAAGAATGAAGTCTCAAATTGTTATAGATTGTTTTCATGTTCAAATGAGCCAAGAATGATCCTACAAGACTTTCCAAGTTGTTTCCATGTTCAAATGAGTTAAGAATGAAGTTAAAATTGGTTCCAAATTCGAACGAGTCAAGAATAAAGTCTTAAGTTGTATGAATTGTTTGCATGTTCAAATGAGCCAAGAATGATCCTACAAGATTTTACAAGTTTTCCCAAGTTTATAAGAGTCAAGAATGAAGCTACAAGTTGTTCCAAAGTTCGAATAATTCAAGAATGAAGTCTCAAATTGTTATAGATTGTTTTCATTTTCAAATGAGCCAAGAATGATCCTACAAGACTTTCCAATTTGTTTCCACGTTCAAACGAATCAAGAATGAAGTGTCAAATTGTTATAGATTGTTTTCATGTTCAAATGAGCCAAGAATGATCCTACAAGAGTTTCCAAGTTGTTTCCATGTTCAAATGAGTTAAGAATGAAGCTAAAAGTTGGTTCCAAGTTCGAACGAGTCAAGAATAAAGTCTTAAGTTGTATGAATTGTTTGCATGTTCAAATGAGCCAAGAATGATCCTACAAGACTTTACAAGTTTTTCCAAGTTTATACGAGTCAAGAATGAAGCTACAAGTTTTTTCAAAATTCGAATAAGTCAAGAATGAAGTCTCAAATTGTTATAGATTGTTTTCATGTTCAAATGAGCCAAGAATGTTCCTACAAGACTTTCCAAGTTATTTCCATGTTCAAATGAGTTAAGAATGAAGTTAAAATTGGTTCGAAGTTCGAACGAGTCAAGAATAAAGTCTTAAGTTGTATGAATTGTTTGCATGTTCAAATGAGCCAAGAATGATCCTACAAGATTTTACAAGTTTTCCCAAGTTTATAAGAGTCTAGAATAAAGCTACAAGTTGTTCCAAAGTTCGAATAAGTCAAGAATGAAGTCTCAAACTGTTATATATTGTTTTCATTTTCAAATGAGCCAAGAATGATCCTACAACACTTTCCAAGTTGTTTCCTTGTTCAAACGAGTCAAGAATGAAGCTACAAGTAGTTTCCAAGTTCGAACGAGCGAAGAATGAAGTCTCAAATTGTTATAGATTGTTTTCATTTTCAAATGAGCCAAGAATGATCGTACAAGACTTTCCATGTTGTTTCCATATTCAAATGAGTCAAGAATGAAGCTACAAGTTGTTTAAAAGTTCGAACGTGTCAAGAATAAAGTCTTAAGTTGTATGAATTGTTTGCATGTTCAAATGAGCGAAGAATGATCCTACAAGAATTTACAAGATGTTTCCAAGTTAAAACGAGTCAAGAATGAAGCTACAAGTTGTTTCCAAATTCGAACGAGTCAAGAATGAAGTCTGAAATTGTTATGGATTCTATTGATGTTCAAATGAGCCAAGAATGATCCTACAAGACTTTCCAAGTTTTTTTATGTTCAAACGAGTCAAGAATGAAGCTACAAGTTGTTTCCAAATTCGAACGAGTCAAGAATGAAGTCTGAAATTGTTATGGATTCTATTGATGTTCAAATGAGCCAAGAATGATCCTACAAGACTTTACAAGTTTTTTTATGTTCAAACGAGTCAAGAATGAAGCTACAAGTTGTTTCCAAGTTCGAACGAGCGAAGAATGAAGTCTCAAATTGTTATAGATTGTTTTCATTTTTAAATGAGCCAAGAATGATTCTACAAGACTTTCCAAGTTATTTCCTTGTTCAAACGAGTCAAAAATGAAGCTACAAGTAGTTTCCAAGTTCGAACGAGCGAAGAATGAAGTCTCAAATTGTTATAGATTGTTTTCATTTTTAAATGAGCCAAGAATGATTCTACAAGACTTTCCAAGTTATTTCCTTGTTCAAACGAGTCAAAAATGAAGCTACAAGTAGTTTCCAAGTTCGAACGAGCGAAGAATGAAGTCTCAAATTGTTATAGATTGTTTTCATTTTCAAATGAGCCAAGAATGATCCTATAAGACTTTCCATGTTGTTTTCATTTTCAAATGAGCCAAGAATGATCCTACAAGACTTTCCATGTTGTTTCCATATTCAAATGAGTCAAGAATGAAGCTACAAGTTGTTTATAAGTTCGAACGTGTCAGGAATAAAGTCTTAAGTTGTATGAATTGTTTGCATGTTCAAATGAGTCAAGAATAAAGCTAAAAGTTGTTTCCAAGTTCGAACGAGTCAAGAATAAAGTCTTAAGTTGTATGAATTGTTTGCATGTTCAAATGACCCATGAATGATCCTACAAGACTTTACAAGTTTTTCCAAGTTTAAACGAGCCAAGAATGAAGCTACAAGTTGTTTCAAAGTTCGAATAAGTCAAGAATGAAGTCTCAAAATTTTATAGATTGTTTTCATGTTCAAATGAGCCAAGAATGATCCTACAAGACTTTCCAAGTTGTTTCCATGTTCAAATGAGTTAAGAATGAAGTTAAAAGTTGGTTCCAAGTTCGAACGAGTCAAGAATAAAGTCTTTAGTTGTATGAATTGTTTGCATGTTCAAATGAGCCAAGAATGATCCTACAAGACTTTACAAGTTTTTCCAAGTTTATACGAGTCAAGAATGAAGCTACAAGTTTTTCCAAAATTCGAACGAGCGAAGAATGAAGTCTCAAATTGTTATAGATTGTTTTCATTTTTAAATGAGCCAAGAATGATTCTACAAGACTTTCCAAGTTATTTCCTTGTTCAAACGAGTCAAAAATGAAGCTACAAGTAGTTTCCAAGTTCGAACGAGCGAAGAATGAAGTCTCAAATTGTTATAGATTGTTTTCATTTTTAAATGAGCCAAGAATGATTCTACAAGACTTTCCAAGTTATTTCCTTGTTCAAACGAGTCAAAAATGAAGCTACAAGTAATTTCCAAGTTCGAACGAGCGAAGAATGAAGTCTCAAATTGTTATAGATTGTTTTCATTTTCAAATGAGCCAAGAATGATCCTATAAGACTTTCCATGTTGTTTTCATTTTCAAATGAGCCAAGAATGATCCTACAAGACTTTCCATGTTGTTTCCATATTCAAATGAGTCAAGAATGAAGCTACAAGTTGTTTATAAGTTCGAACGAGTCAAGAATAAAGTCTTAAGTTGTATGAATTGTTTGCATGTTCAAATGAGTCAAGAATAAAGCTAAAAGTTGTTTCCAAGTTCGAACGAGTCAAGAATAAAGTCTTAAGTTGTATGAATTGTTTGCATGTTCAAATGACCCATGAATGATCCTACAAGACTTTACAAGTTTTTCCAAGTTTAAACGAGCCAAGAATGAAGCTACAAGTTGTTTCAAAGTTCGAATAAGTCAAGAATGAAGTCTCAAATTGTTATAGATTGTTTTCATGTTCAAATGAGTCAAGAATGATCCTACAAGACTTTCCAAGTTGTTTCCATGTTCAAATGAGTTAAGAATGAAGTTAAAAGTTGGTTCCAAGTTCGAACGAGTCAAGAATAAAGTCTGTAGTTGTATGAATTGTTTGCATGTTCAAACGAGCCAAGAATGATCCTACAAGACTTTACAAGTTTTTCCAAGTTTATACGAGTCAAGAATGAAGCTACAAGTTTTTCCAAAATTCGAATAAGTCAAGAATGAAGTCTCAAATTGTTATAGATTGTTTTCATTTTTAAATGAGCCAAGAATGATTCTACAAGACTTTCCAAGTTATTTCCTTGTTCAAACGAGTCAAAAATGAAGCTACAAGTAGTTTCCAAGTTCGAACGAGCGAAGAATGAAGTCTCAAATTGTTATAGATTGTTTTCATTTTTAAATGAGCCAAGAATGATTCTACAAGACTTTCCAAGTTATTTCCTTGTTCAAACGAGTCAAAAATGAAGCTACAAGTAGTTTCCAAGTTCGAACGAGCGAAGAATGAAGTCTCAAATTGTTATAGATTGTTTTCATTTTCAAATGAGCCAAGAATGATCCTATAAGACTTTCCATGTTGTTTTCATATTCAAATGAGCCAAGAATGATCCTACAAGACTTTCCATGTTGTTTCCATATTCAAATGAGTCAAGAATGAAGCTACAAGTTGTTTATAAGTTCGAACGTGTCAAGAATAAAGTCTTAAGTTGTATGAATTGTTTGCATGTTCAAATGAGTCAAGAATAAAGCTAAAAGTTGTTTCCAAGTTCGAACGAGTCAAGAATAAAGTCTTAAGTTGTATGAATTGTTTGCATGTTCAAATGACCCATGAATGATCCTACAAGACTTTACAAGTTTTTCCAAGTTTAAACGAGCCAAGAATGAAGCTACAAGTTGTTTCAAAGTTCGAATAAGTCAAGAATGAAGTCTCAAATTGTTATAGATTGTTTTCATGTTCAAATGAGCCAAGAATGATCCTACAAGACTTTCCAAGTTGTTTCCATGTTCAAATGAGTTAAGAATGAAGTTAAAATTGGTTCCAAGTTCGAACGAGTCAAGAATAAAGTCCTAAGTTGTATGAATTGTTTGCATGTTCAAATGAGCCAAGAATGATCCTACAAGATTTTACAAGTTTTCCCAAGTTTATAAGAGTCAAGAATGAAGCTACAAGTTGTTTCAAAGTTCGAATAAGTCAAGAATGAAGTTTCAAATTGTTATAGATTGTTTTCATGTTCAAATGAGCCAAGAATGATCCTACAAGACTTTCCAAGTTGTTTCCATGTTCAAATGAGTTAAGAATGAAGTTAAAATTGGTTCCAAGTTCGAACGAGTCAAGAATAAAGTCTTAAGTTGTATGAATTGTTTGCATGTTCAAATGTGCCAAGAATGATCCTACAAGATTTTACAAGTTTTCCCAAGTTTATAAGAGTCAAGAATGAAGCTACAAGTTGTTCCAAAGTTCGAATAATTCAAGAATGAAGTCTCAAATTGTTATAGATTGTTTTCATTTTCAAATGAGCCAAGAATGATCCTACAAGACTTTCCAATTTGTTTCCACGTTCAAACGAATCAAGAATGAAGTGTCAAATTGTTATAGATTGTTTTCATGTTCAAATGAGCCAAGAATGATCCTACAAGAGTTTCCAAGTTGTTTCCATGTTCAAATGAGTTAAGAATGAAGTTAAAAGTTGGTTCCAAGTTCGAACGAGTCAAGAATAAAGTCTTAAGTTGTATGAATTGTTTGCATGTTCAAATGAGCCAAGAATGATCCTACAAGACTTTACAAGTTTTTCCAAGTTTATACGAGTCAAGAATGAAGCTACAAGTTTTTTCAAAATTCGAATAAGTCAAGAATGAAGTCTCAAATTGTTATAGATTGTTTTCATGTTCAAATGAGCCAAAAATGTTCCTACAAGACTTTGCAAGTTGTTTCCATGTTCAAATGAGTTAAGAATGAAGTTAAAATTGGTTCGAAGTTCGAACGAGTCAAGAATAAAGTCTTAAGTTGTATGAATTGTTTGCATGTTCAAATGAGCCAAGAATGATCCTACAAGATTTTACAAGTTTTCCCAAGTTTATAAGAGTCTAGAATAAAGCTACAAGTTGTTCCAAAGTTCGAATAAGTCAAGAATGAAGTCTCAAACTGTTATATATTGTTTTCATTTTCAAATGAGCCAAGAATGATCCTGCAACACTTTCCAAGTTGTTTCCTTGTTCAAACGAGTCAAGAATGAAGCTACAAGTAGTTTCCAAGTTCGAACGAGCGAAGAATGAAGTCTCAAATTGTTATAAATCATTCTTGGCTCATTTGAACATGAAAACAATCTACAACAATTTGACACTTCATTCTTGACTCGTTTGAACTTAGAAACAACTTGTAAAGTCTTGTAGGATCATTCTTGGCTCATTTGAACATGCTAAAAATTCATACAACTTAATACTTTATTTTTGACTCGTTCGAACTTGGAAACAACTTTTAGCTTGATTCTTGACTCATTTGAACTTGGAAATAACTTGGAAAGTCTTGTAGGATAATTCTTGGCTCATTTGAACATATAAACAATATATAACAATTGGAGACTTCATTCTTGATTATTCGAACTTGGAAACAAATTGTAGCTTCATTTTGACTCGTTTGAAATTGGAACAACTTGTAAAGTTTTGTAGGATCATTCTTGGCTCATTTGAACATGCAAACAATTCATACAACTTAAAACTTTATTCTTCACTTGTCCCAACTTGGAAACAACTTGTAACTTCATTCCTGACTCGTTTGAACATGGAAACAACTTGGAAACTCTTGTAGGATCATTCATGGCTCATTTGAACATGCAAACAATTCATACAACTTAAGACTTTATTCTTAACTCTTCGAACTTGGAAACAACTTTTAGCTTCATTCTTGACTCATTTGAACATGGAAACAACTTGGAAAGTGTTGTAGGATTATTCTTGGCTCATTTGAACATAAAAACAATCTACAACAATTTGAGACTTCATTCTTGACTCGATTGAACTTGGAAACAACTTGTAGCTACATTCTTGACTCATTTGAACATGGAAATAACTTTGAAAGTCTTGTAGGATCATTCTTGGCTCATTTGAACATACAAACAATATATAACAATTTGAGACTTCATTCTTGACTTATTCGAACTTGGAAATAACTTATAGCTTCATTCTTCACTAGTTTGAACTTGGAAAAACTTGTAAAGTCTTGTAGGATCTTTTCTGGCTCATTTGAACATGCAAACAATTCATACAACTTAAGACTTTGTTCTTGACTCGTTCGAACATGGAAATAACTTTTAGCTTCATTCTTGACTCATTTGAACATAGAAATATCTTGGAAAGCCTTGTAGGATCATTTGAACATGAAAATAATCTATAACAATTTATGACTTCATTCTCGAAACGTTTGAACATGGAGAAAACTTGTAACTTCATTCGTGACTCGTTTGAACATGGAAACAACTTGGAAATTCTTGTAAGATCATTCTTGGCTCATTTAAACTTCAAAACAATCCATAACAATTTGAGACTACATTCTTGCCTCTTTTGAACTTGGAAACAATTTGTAGCTTCATTCTTGACTCATTTGAACATGGAAACAACTTGGAAACTCTTGTAAGATCATTCTTGGCTCATTTGAACATGAAAAAAATCCATAACAATTCGAGACTTTATTCTTGACTCGCTCAAACTTGGAAGCAACTTGTAGCCTCATTCTTGACTTATTTGAACATGGAAACAACTTGTAAACACTTGTAGCATAACTCTATGCTCATTTGAAAATGAAAAGAATTCGTAACAACTTATGACTTCATTCTTCACTCGTTCAAACTTGGAAACAACTTGTAGCCTCATTCTTGACTCATTTGAACATGGAAAAAACATGGAATGTCTTGTAGGATCATTCTTGGCTCATTTCAACTTGAAAACAATCTATAACAATTTGAGACTTCATTCTTGACACGTTTGAACTTGGAAACAACTTGTAACTTCATTCCTGACTCGTTTGAACATGGAAACAACTTGAAAACTCATGTAAGATCATTCTTGGCTCATTTAAATATCAAAACAATCTATAACAATTTGAGACTACATTCTTGACTCTTTCGAACTTGGAAACAATTTGTAGCTTCATTCTTGACTCATTTGAACATTGAAACAACTTCTAAACTCTTGTAGGATCTTTCTTGGCTCATTTGAACATTCAAAAAATTCATACAACTTAAGACTTTATTCTTGACTCGTTCAAACTTGGAAACAACTTGTAGCTTCATTCTTGACACATTTGAATTGGAAAAAACTTGTAAATTCTTGAAGGCTCATTCTTGGCACATATGAACATGCAAACAATTCATACAACTTAAGACTTTATTCTTGACTAGTTCGAACTTGGAAACAACTTTTAGCTTCATTCTTGACTCATTTAAACATGGAAATAACTTGGAAAGCCTTATAGGATCATTCTTGGTTCATTTGAACATGAAAACTATCTACAACAATTTGAGACTTCATTCTTAACTCGTTTGAACTTGGAAATAATTTCTAGCTTCATTCCTGACTCGTTCGAACATGGAAACAACTTGGAAAGTCTTGTAGGATCATTCTTGGCTCATTTGAACATGCAAACAATTCATACAACTTAAGACTTTGTTCTTGACTCGTTCGAACATGGAAATAACTTTTAGCTTCATTCCTGACTCATTTGAACATAGAAATATCTTGGAAAGCCTTGTAGGATCATTTGAACATGAAAATAATCTATAACAATTTATGACTTCATTCTCGAAATGTTTGAACATGGAGAAAACTTGTAACTTCATTCGTGACTCGTTTGAACATGGAAACAACTTGGAAATTCTTGTAAGATCATTCTTGGCTCATTTAAACTTCAAAACAATCCATAACAATTTGAGACTACATTCTTGCCTCTTTTGAACTTGGAAACAATTTGTAGCTTCATTCTTGACTCATTTGAACATGGAAACAACTTCTAAACTCTTGTAGGATCTTTTTTGGCTCATTTGAACATGCAAACAATTCATACAACTTAAGACTTTATTTATGACTCATTCGAACTTGAAAACAACTTGTAGCTTCATTTTTGACTCATTTGAACATGGAAAGTCTTGTAGGATCATTCTTGGGTCATTTGAACATGAAAACAATTCGTAACAACTTATGAATTCATTCTTCACTCGTTCAAACATTTAAACAACTTGTAGCTTCATTCTTGACTCATTTGAATTCGAAACAACTTGTAAATCCTTGAAGGATCATTCTTGGCTCATTTGAACATGAAAACAATTCATACAACCTAAGACTTTATTCTGGACTCTTTGGAACTTGGAAACAACTTGTAGCTTCATTCTCGACTCATTTGAACATGAAAACAACTTGGAAAGTCTTGTAGGATCATTCTTGGCTCATTTGAGCATAAAAACAATTCATATAACTTAAGACTTTATTCTTGACTCTTCTTTCTAGGAAACAACTTGTAGCTTCACTCTTGACTCGTTTGAACATGGAAACAACTTCCTAACTCTTGTAGGATCGTTCTTGGTACATTGGACATGAAAATAATTCGTAACAACTTGTAAATTCATTCTTCACTCATTCGAACTTCGAAACAACATTTAGCTTGGTTCGTGACTCTTTTGAACATGGAAACAACTTCGTAACTTTTGTAAGATCATTCTTGGCTCAAACATGAAAACAATCCATAACAATTTGAAATTTTATTCTTGACTAATTCAAATTTGGAAGCAAGTTGTAGTTTCATTCCTGACTCATTTGAACATGGAAACAACTTGTAACGTCTTGTTGGATCATTCTAGGCACATTTGAACATGCAAACAATTCATACAACTTAAGACTTTATTCCTGACTCGTTCAAACTTGGGAACAACTTGTAGCTTCATTCTTGGCTCATTTGAACTTGGAAATACTTGTAAAGTCTTGTAGGATCATTCTTGGCTCATTTGAACATGCAAACAATTCATACAACTTAAGACTTTATTCTTGACTCGTTCGAACTTGGAAACAACTTTTAGCTTCATTCTTGACTCGTTTGATCTTCGAAACAACTTGTTAATTCTAGTAGGATCATTCTTGGCTCATTTGAACATGCAAACAATTCATACAACTTTAAGACTTTATTCTTGACTCGTTCAAACTTGGAAACAACTTTTAGCTTTATTCTTGACTCGTTCGAACTTGGAAACAACTTTTAGCTTCATTCTTAACTCATTTAAACATGGAAACAACTTGGAAAGTCTTGTAGGATCATTCTTGGCTCATTTGAACATGAAAATAATCTACAACAATTTGAGACTTCATTCTTGACTCGTTTGAACTTCGAAACAACTTGTAGTTTCATTCTCGACTCGTTTGAACATGGAAACAACTTGGAAACTCTTGTAAGATCATTCTTGGCTCATTTCAACATAAAAACAATCCCAAACAATTTTAGACTTGATTCTTGACTTGTTCGAACGTGGACACAACTTGTAGCTTCATTCTTGACTCGTTTGAACTTGGAAACAACTTGTAAATTCTTGTAGGATCATTCTTGGCTCATTTTAACATGCAAACAATTCATACAACTTAAGACTTTATTCTTGACTCTTCGAACTTGGAAACAACTTGTAGCTTCATTCTTGATCATTTGAACATGAAAACAACTTGGAAAGTCTGTAGGATCATTCATGCCTCATTAGAACATGAAAACAATCTATAACAATTTGAAACTTCATTCTTCACTTATTCAAACTTGGGAACAACTTGTAGCTTCATTCTTGACTCGTTTGAACATGGAAACAACTTGGAAAGTCTTGTTGGATCATTCTTGGCTCATTTGAACATATAAACAATATATAACAATTTGAGACTTCATTCTTGACTTATTCGAACTTGGAAACAACTTGTAGCTTCATTCTTGACTCGTTTGAACTTGGAAATACTTGTAAAGGCTTGTAGGATCATTCTTGGCTCATTTGAACATGCAAACAATTCATACGACTTAAGACTTTATTCTTGACTCGTTCGAACTTGGAAACAACTTTTAGCTTCATTTTTGACTCATTTGAATATGGAAACAACTTGGAAAGTCTTGTAGGATCATTCTTGGCTCATTTAAACTTCAAAACAATCCAGTACAATTTGAGACTACATTCTTGACTCTTTCCAACTTGGAAACAATTTGTAGCTTCATTCTTGACTCATTTGAACATGTAAACAACTTCTAAACTCTTGTAGGATCTTTTTTGGCTCATTTGAACATGCAAACAATTCATACAAGTTAAGACTTTATTCTTGACACGTTCGAACTTGGAAACAACTTGTAGCTTCATTCTTGACTCATTTGAACATGGAAACAACTTGGAAACTCTTTTAAGATCATTCTTGGCTCAATTGAACATGAAAAAAATCCATAACAATTCGAGACTTTATTCTTGACTCGCTCAAACTTGGAAGCAACTTGTAGCCTCATTCTTGACTTATTTGAACATGGAAACAACTTGTAAACACTTGTAGCATAACTCTCTGCTCATTTGAAAATGAAAAGAATTCGTAACAACTTATGACTTCATTCTTCACTCGTTCAAACTTGGAAACAACTTGTAGCCTCATTCTTGACTCATTTGAACATGGAAACAACTTGGAATGTCTTGTAGGATCATTCTTGGCTCATTTCAACTTGAAAACAATCTATAACAATTTGAGACTTCATTCTTGACACGTTTGAACTTGGAAACAACTTGTAACTTCATTCATGACTCGTTTGAACATGGAAACAACTTGGAAACTCTTGTAAGATCATTCTTGGCTCATTTAAACATGAAAACAATCCAAAAAAATTTTAGACTTAATTCTTGACTCGTTCGAACATGGAAACAACTTATAGCTTCATTCTTGACTCGTTTGAACTTGGAAACAACTTGTAAATTCTTGTAGGATCATTCTTGGCTCATTTGAACATGCAAACAATTCATACAACTTAAGACTTTATTCTTGACTCTTCAAACATAAAAACAACTTGTAGCTTCATTTTCATCATTTGAACATGAAAACGACTTGGAAAGCCGTGTAGGATCATTCTTGACTCATTTGAACATGCAAACAATTCATACAACTTTAAGACTTTATTCTTGACTCGTTCAAACTTGGAAACAACTTTTAGCTTTATTCTTGACTCGTTCGAACTTGGAAACAACTTTTAGCTTCATTCTTGATTCATTTGAACATGAACACAACTTGGAAAGTCTTGTAGGATCATTCTTGCATCATTTGAACATGAAAATAATCTATAACAATTTGAGACTTCATTCTTGACTCGTTTGAACTTGGAAACAACTTTTAGTTTCATTCTTGACTCATTTGAACATGGAAACAACTTGGAAAGTCTTGTAGGATCATTCTTGGCTCAGTTGAACATAAAAACAATCTACAACAATTTAAGACTTCATTCTTGACTCGTTCGAACTTCGAAACAACTTGTAGCTTCATTCTTGACTCGTTTGAACATGGAAACAACTTTGAAAGTCTTGTAGGATCATTCTTGGCTCATTTGAACATACAAACAATATATAACAATTTGAGACTTCATTCTTGACTTCTTCGAACTTAGAAACAACTTGTAGCTTCATTCTTGACTCGTTTGAACTTGGAAAAACTTGTAAAGTCTTGTAGGATCATTCTTGGCACATTTGAATATGCAAACAATTCATACAACTTAAGACTTTATTCTTGACACGTTCGAACTTGAAAACAACTTGAAAAGTCTTGTAGGATCATTCTTGGCTCATTTAAACATCAAAACAATCCAAAACAATTTTAGACTTGATTCTTGACTCGTTCGAACGTAGAAACAACTTATAGCTTCATTCTTGACTCGTTTGAACTTGGAAACAACTTGTAAATTCTTGTAGGATCATTCTTGGCTCATTTGAACATGCAAACAATTCGTACAACTTAAGACTTTATTCTTGACTCTTCGAACTTGGAAAGAACTTGCTTCATTCTTGATCATTTGAACATGAAAACAACATGGAAAGTCTTGTAGGATCATTCTTGCCTCATTTGAACATGAAAACAATCTATAACAATTTGAGACTTCATTCTTGACTTATTCGAACTTGGAAACAACTTGTAGCTTCTTTCTTGACTCGTTTGAACTTGGAAAAACTTGTAAGGTCTTGTAGGATCATTCTTGGCTCATTTGAACAAGCAAACAATTCATACAACTTAAAACTTTATTCTTGACTCGTTCGAACTTGGAAATAACTTTTAGCTTCATTCTTGAATCATTTGAACATGGAAACAACTTGGAAAGTCATGTAGGATCATTCTTGGCACATTTGAACATGTAAATAATCTACAACAATTTGGAAACAACTTTTAGTTTCATTCTTGACTCATTTGAACATGGAAACAACTTGGAAAGTCTGGTAGGATCATTCTTGGCTCAGTTGAACATGAAAACAATCTACAACAATTTGAGACTTCATTCTTGACTCGTTCGAACTTCGAAACAACTTGTAGCTTCATTCTTGACTCGTTTGAACATGGAAACGACTTGGAAAGTCTTGTAGGATCATTCTTGGCTTATTTGATAATACAAATAATATATAACAATTTTAGACTTCATTCTTGACTCATTCGAACATGGAAACAACTTGTAGCTTCATTCTTGACTCGTTTGAACTTGGAAATAACTTGTAAATTCTTGTAGGATCATTCTTGGCTCATTTGAACATGCAAACAATTCATACAACTTAAGACTTTATTCTTGACTCTTCGAACTTGGACACAACTTGTAGCTTCATTCTTGACTCATTTGAATATGGAAACAACTTGGAAAGTCTTGTAGGATCATTCTTGACTCATTTGAACTTGAAAACAATCTATAACAATTTGAGACTTCATTCTTGACACGTTTGAACTTAGAAACAACTTGTAACTTCATTCCTGACTCGTTTGAACATGGAAACAACTTGGAAACTCTTATAAGATCATTCTTGGCTCATTTAAACATGAAAACAATCCCAAACAATTTTAGACTTGATTCTTGACTTGTTCGAACGTGGACACAACTTGTAACTTCATTCTTGACTCGTTTGAACATGGAAACAACTTGGAAATTCTTGTAAGATCATTCTTGGCTCATTTAAACATGAAAACATTCCAAAACAATTTTAGACTTGATTCTTGACTCATTCGAACATGGAAACAACTTGTAGCTTCATTCTTGACTCGTTTGAACTTGAAAACAAGTTGTAAAGTCTTGTAGGATCATTCTTGACTCATTTGAATTTGAAAACAATCTATAACAATTTGAGACTTTATTCTTGACACGTTTGAACTTGGAAACAATATGTAACTTCATTCCTGACTCGTTTGAACATGGAAACAACTTGGCAACTCTTGTAAGATCATTCTTGGCTGATTTGAACATGAAACCAATCCATAACAATTTGAAACTTTATTCTTGACTCATTCAAACTTGGAAGCAACATGTAGCTTCATTCTTGACTCATTTGAACATGGAAACAACTTGTAAAGTCTTGTTGGATCATTCTTGGCTCATTTGAACATGCAAACAATTCATACAACTTAAGTCTTTATTCTTGACTCTTTCAAACTTTGAAATAACTTGTAGCTTCATTCTTGGCTCATTTGAACATGAAAACAATCTACAACATTTTGAGACTTCATTCTTGACTCGTTTGAACTTGGAAACAACTTGTAGCTTCATTTTTGACTCGTTTGAAATTGGAACAACTTGTAAAGTCTTGTAGATCATTCTTGGCTCATTTGAACATGCAAACAATTCATACAACTTAAGACTTTATTCTTGACTCGTTCGAACTTGGAAACAACTTTTAGCTTCATTCTTGACTCGTTTGAACTTAGAAATACTTGTAAAGGCTTGTAGGATCATTCTTGGCTCATTTGAACATGCAAACAATTCATACAACTTAAGACTTTATTCTTGACTCGTTCGAACTTGGAAACAACTTTTAGCTTCATTTTTGACTCATTTGAATATGGAAACAGCTTGGAAAGTCTTGTAGGATCATTCTTGGCTCGTTAAATGTGACGCCCTCCCGACCCGGGGTCTAGATCGGGGAGTCACTAACACTCTATATGCATGCACCCTAAATAACAATAATAGAAAATACGCATAAATATGACCCCGACTACTAACCTGGATCTTTCAAGGTAATGGTATGAAACAAGCACACAACTACATTCATTTATATTTACATTTACAGTAACCAAAATAATATTACAACTCCTGAAACATCTCAAAATCTACTAATAAAAGTACAAGACTAAACAAAGTCTTTTCCTTCCAACTCTGCCTCGATCCTACCTGTTCAATCTCAGCCAGCCTCACATAGTTCATGAATGACATATTTTTCCTGGCAGTCTGCTTAAGGCGGACCATGATTCTCAGAAGCTGTAGATGTTAGAAAATAAAAGAATGAGCTATAAAAGCTCAGCAAGTAACCATATAGGTTAAAAACAGTTCTACAAGCTTATATATAATTTAAAAAGTCTTTTCTCAAAACCAGGCTTTAAATCATTACTGGACCTCATTGTCCCAAAGTTGTAATTAAAATTCTCATCAGGGTATTCATTACTCGTAAAACTTTCTTTTATAAAACCACTGGCAGGGTTAAATAATTTCAATCACTGGTGCAAAGTACATAAGAAGCTGAAAAATAATAATCAGTTGCAAGTATAGGAATAATTTGCAGGGTTAGATGGATAACAGGAAGTAATGTCTAACAGTTGGAACAAGTCAAATCAAGGTATATCTAATAATTGAAGCTGTATATGACAGGTTATAACAAGGCATTTCATTATTCATTACCAATCATTTCAAAGTCCATTTGTATAAAACTGTCCTTTCATTAGGACTGATTCTTTCAAAACATTTCATAAAACTGTCCTCTCGTTAGGACCTTGCTTTTCAAATCTTCTATAAAACTGTCCTCTCATTAGGACCTTTACTGTTTTAAAAAAAACAATTAATTTGGTTGAAGTTTTCTCACAACGCCAGACAATACGGGTGATCAGCCACGTAAAGTCCCCATAACGGACTAAAGTCCCTCTGGACATAAAGAGTACTCATAAAGGCACTTATTGCCATTGGCCTTGGGCTATCTCATTATATCCATTGACTATCTCATTATAGTCTTCACATAAAAAGTGTTGGACCGGCGTCACTCGGCCTCTTACGCCTCCAACCTATAGGAATCCGCAGAAACCATGTTGATCGGAATTCCTATAATAACCAAAACCTTTCTTTTTAAAATTACCAAATCATTTGATGAAAAAGACTTCTTGAAAGTCGGATTTCATGTTTAAATCCCTCTTTAAAGATCATTAGACAGAGGTAAGGTTTATTCCAAGATATGTCTCAAAACAAGTTTCTGTTGTAATAGGGTAAGCTGAAGTCATGAACTAGAAATCAAAAGCAAGTTAAAGTTATGAAGTAAAGGTGCAGGGTCAATCCATAGGTATAACAGTTGTTTTTGAAAAAGTTGTAAAACATTTAATCAGGACGGCAGTTAGGCCTAAATTAACAGGGTTCTTTTAAGGTTTAAGTTTAAGCAATTATTGTTAAGAAAGTGGTGATAGCACAAGTCACAGCTCAAGATCACTGGTGTAAGATTTGTAAAACTAGTTTATAAGTGGTCAGTAGCAGTTTAAGGATTGAAAAGTTTAAAGTGCAATTAATACTGGTATAAGGTTGCAGTTTAAGTAAAGCAATTAAAGTAAAGCAGGCTGTAACTTAAAACAGTTGAAATAAGGTAACACAGTTGCAGGGTCATAAAGCAATTTATAAAACAGTTCACTATGCAGTTCATAAAATAGTGTTTAAGTTGAAAGAGATTAGGCAGTAGTTACTTGCCTTAAATAGAATGCTACAGCTGTTGAACAGGTAGATCGCCTACACCAGACACTAACTCTCTACTTTAGCTTTCCCTCTGTCTTTCACCTCAACGTCCTTCGTAGCTACACATAAATAATACTATTTCAGTATCTCATAAACTCTCGACGTTTTCATTAACGTCTAACTATTCTACCCTTTCGATAATGTTACCCTTTAACACATATGCACAATCCACTGTAGACATACTCTGCTATATACTCACTTCTATACTGGCAAGCAAATAGCACATAGACACATATATTGATTCACAGTATTCTTGACTGATAGTCTTTCCTATACAGAAGTGGTGTGCCAGTAATATTTTACAAAGTCATTTTAGTTTTTAGAAATTTTGGCAGCACTTCCCCTGTAATTAGAGCTACCTGTCGGAATACAACCGACCCAAACAATCATTTAATCATATATGATTAGCCCCTTATAATATCAATTCCATACCTTCCAAAGAAATGCTCGCATAAATCTCATAATTAACATTTACAAACTCATTTAACTAGACAAGCAGGTTCCCTTATGCACATATAGCACTCGAATAAATCATATCAGTTAATAATTCACTTAACTCAATTGTAATCCATGTACTAGCTTATGTGCATATATAGCTAATTTCAACTAAACAAAAATCATAATATTCGAAATTAATCAATTGAGAACTCAAGACCAATATGCAACATTGAGACTCTATACAATTAGTCCTAGTTCATAACATAACTCAATTAACTTAATTGCATAGTTACTACCCCAAGCAATATATTTACAATCTTCCATAGCTCATTCGAATTAATACATACAAACTACACAAATAATTTGTTTACTAACTAGGCATGGCAATTAGCATCACCCTAAGTTAAGTTATGTTGTCATTATTGTGACACCCCCAGATCCGGGGTCAGGGATCTAGGCCATCACGATCCAATTCCACAACAAAATATTCACCTGCTTAACAATTATTTCAACAACATACACTGGTGACCCCAATCCAATTACACAACTCGAGCCATAGTCTCAGAAAACGAACTTAAAATAATAACAGTTATTATAATTCAACTGTAATAAACTCAGGATCTCGTTGTTTCAACACTTATAATTACATTACATATTTTTCAACAAGTCTTAGGATTCTAAACTGCAATCATATCTAGCTTACACAACCTGTAGAAGCCTTGAACCTGACTAACTCAAGCTCGAGCCTCTTCTTTCCTTTGCATCCCATGGGCAAGTCTTACTGCAAGTTTTAAAGTTTACAACAAAAACAAGAATGAGCCAAAGAATGCTCAGCAAGATATATATTAGAATATTTTGTAACTTGCACCAAGAAAAGGGTGGCAACGAATTATTATACCAACACGATGTCCAACAATATCAGTAGATAATTTGCAATACTTTTCCCAGCAGAAAGTTTAGCGAAATATATTTCCACAATAAATGAATCAGAGTTTACGATGTAAGAAGATATTCCAAATAAGTATGCAGTTCAAGTTACTGCGATACCACAATTTAAGTTCACAGTTTTGGGAACAACAAAATCGACAATTTAGCACAATGGCATCAACCACAGAGTACCATTTATTCGAGCATCAATAAGAAGGCAGTTCAAGATACTGCGAAAAGAATCAATAAAAGCTCAACAATTCTCATTCACACTTTCGCTAGTGTAGGACCAATGAAAGTTCAACAGTTCCCATTAACACTATCCTTAGTGTAGGACCAATGAAAGTTCAACAGTTCCCATTAACACTATCCTTAGTGTAGGACCAATGAAAGTTCAACAGTTCCCATTAACACTATCCTTAGTGTAGGACCAATGAAAGTTCAACAGTTCCCATTAACACTATCCTTAGTGTAATGTCAAATTCCAATTGGAAGAAAAGAAGATACTGGAGCATCCACCGCGCCTATTGTACACGATGATCAGTCATATAGTACAATAGTTAAGTAACCTTTTCTACTAGTAGAAGGATGATCCAAAACAGGTCATCACCCTAGGCAACACATGGGCCTTTAAATGCTGGACCGGCGCCACTCGGCCTCTTACGCTAGATGGACTGTGCCGCACACAAGCCTCTTACACTTTATATCTCCAGTTCCCTTTGAGTACAATCAACAAGTCTAGAAGGGAATTTAATACAACCTTCTAGGATAACAACAACAAAGCTTTCTGGGAATATTCAAATCAAAGTGTGGAAGGGAATTTAATACAACCTTCCGGAACAACAATAAAGTTTTATGGGAATTCAATATTCGATAATAGATTAACTCCCGAAACGAGGTGGAAGTAATCTCTTTATATGTGTGGGTTGACCTTTAGTCATGAATGAACAGTTCGAATCAAGATCACGACCGGGGAGTCGCTAATAGGTAGTAAAATAAACCCCACGAAAATATAATACTTTTAGGTAAAATAATGGTCCTTACAGGCACCAGTTTTAAATCAAAAGAATGTTAAAGTGGAATATTCTTTCCCTAACATGGAGTTATCGACTCAAAATAAGTATAAAATATCCGAGTCATAGCTCAGTATTTATTATTTAATGAAAAATAATGTTTTAAGAATTTTCTTGATAACTCCGGAATATTTTTAAAGATCCAATAAATATTTAATCAATAATTACTGAACCTAGAATAGTCCCTGAAAATATTTTAAAATAATTAAAATATTTAATTAGGATTTAATCAAGACTATTTAACATTTAAATAGTTTTAAATGAATCAATATATTTAAATAGTATTTATTCAATCTCAAATAATATTTAAATATTCCCAAAAGAATCAAAAGTATTTAATCAAAATAAATACTTTGAAATAATCCCAAAATATTTAAATAATATTTAATCAATCTTAAATAATATTTAAATAACTCAAAATGAGATGAAAGTATTTAATCAATATTAAATACTAGATATTTACCCTTTTAAATAATATTTAATAAAACTAAATATTATTTAAAATATCGAAGGGATATTAATCCACTTGATTAATCCCTAACCCATAATACTTATTATTCCCAAAACTTATATTCCAGGGAGAATCCCTGGATAATATCGACTAATAGTCGAGCGATAATATACTACTCCCGGTCGTCTGTCAAGTACCAAAGAGATGTACTTGACACGGAAGTCAGTTATGCAAAACTGACAGGAAGCGTCCTCTAACTTTCGAGAGTTCAGAGGCGCGAACAACAATTAATCAATGATACAAGTCAATGACAGAAAAGAATCCAAGCACCACAGCCTTATAACCAAGAAACATGTTATAAGGTCAGAATTTAGAAAACTTGCATTAACAGGAATCAAAATATTCGTATATAGAATAAAAGAATGGAGTTAGAAATCTTGCCTGGTGTCCATGATGCATATCCATGATCCCACTTGTAATCCAGAAGTTCTATCAATAGATACAATAATCTAGATTAGTTCCCTTAATCGAAACAACTAGTTATACTATTAATAAGTATACCCGAATTCGTTAACTAATTATAAGATGATTATGACATTTAGACTTCACAACATCCTCATTCTAACACCTCGATGTTAATCCTTAACTTATATCGAGTGTACTTAATCATTTCATAACACTTATTTTTCCCGGCATTTCACCTCCTCGGGCCTACTTTAGCTACTCGTAAAACTATATTCTCAATAGTTTTTAATCAAGTTCTTTGCACCTACGTATAGTCATGATGTTCCTTAACAACTTTCGTTACTGGGTCGACTCGAGACAAGTCCTCTATCTTGCTCGAAATCGTTCCCCAAAACGGTTGTTCAACCTTTTCTTTATGTTCATCTCACTTAACACCCTGTTTTCTATTATTTTTAATAAATTGGAAATTAATCCATTTGACATGAATCCTTCTCTGAGATCATCTTTGTACCACCAACAACATGACATAAAAATTTCAATTCGAGCTAAGGTTGTTAGCTAGGTGAAACAATTCTCCAAAGTTCAATGTTTAAGAAATTCGTAGGTTATGAACAACCTTTACTAAAATAGCTATATCTCCTAGCTCGTTAATCCAATTGACTCACCGTTTGGGGCTACGCAAACTAGACTCCAATTATAACATAAACCCAGAAAATACACAGTCCAGAAATAGTGTTAAGTATTCCAAACAATTCATTCAAAACAGGGCAGTAACAGTGGCTCCAGATTCATGTTTCTTAAAATTACTATTACATGACTTGCACTCAACCAATTTTAATAAATCCGATTTTACTCCTTTTAATCCCATTCTTCTTCCCAGGTAATCTCAGATGTTCCTAGTATTTTAAATAAAAGTTTCAAGATTTATGGAGTCCCCTAACTAGGGTGATCATAGCCTCAAAGTTTAAGGAAAACAGGATTTTCATTTTCTGCGCTTCCGTTACTAAATCAGCCATAACTTTTGGCTCGTAACTCCAAATGACGCAAAATTAGCGTGTAAATAATCTACATACTATCTACTATCCAGTCATCTCATCAAACTACTCATACCAGTTGAAAAATGTTCTCAGATTTTCTGGACAGTGGGCAGCAGTAAGGTCAAGAAAAAAATTGGCATGGTTACGTTTGTTTTCTCATCGTTTTCCATTTTTATTCTACTTCAAAACAACCAACAAACAATCCCAAACTCCTCATTCAACATCAACAATCAACATACCACAGCCTCAAGCAAAAATATCAGCCAATATTATGAAAATATAACTAAAAATCGAATGAGCAATTCTTGTATTTCTATGACCAATCAAGCATAATTTATGCTACCCATAACATGTATATGCTATATCAATCATCTAACAAACCACATGAATCCAAGAATCAAAGAAATAAGATTATCTATTTTCGGAGTTACTGTTCATCGTCATCTTCCATGGATCATAAGTGAAGATTTCATGGATGAAATGATGTAAGATTCAAGGGAGAGCAAGAGGAGGGTTATACCTTCGATTTGAGCTATAGAACACAACGAACAAGCGAGCCTATGCTTATCCCCCAAAAACGCAGCCCTTGCTCTTCAAGAAATCATGGTGAAGATTGGTGTTGGTGATGAAGATGGTGGCTAGGGAAGAATGGGTTCGAGGAGAGGTGAACAACGACACCGAAATCAAGCAATTCCGACATGAATCGAGCAAGTTATGAGAAATCTCTCCCATTTCTCTCTTCCTCTCTCTCTCACTCTCTCAATCGGCATTCATGAAATAAAATGGGGTGTTGGCTGATTTTTCTTCCTTTTATGTGTCCCCTAGCTTTGTGTGGTAGTCGCGTAATTTTCCGACAACGTTTTAATGCCTCGTTCTCGTTCTCCTTTCTTTCTTCCCACCTAAGTTTTAAAAACTTAAAATCTCATATTATGATTCTAATATAATTTAGAATCATTAAATTAATACTCTTTAATTGTTTCGAGAATTTACGAAACAATTCTCCGGATAAACACCTTTCACTTACACCGTTTCTCAAACTCTGTTCTAACTTTCGAAAGAACTTCAACTTTATTTTATTGGACTAAAATAATTATAAGTCCTATATTGATTGCGTATGTCACCGTAACACCGATACGTATATTTTCGAATGCCCCGTATATTAATAATACGGTCTCACATTTCAAGTACCTTATGAAGAAATAAATCCCTAAAATCATTCATTCATAAAATGAAAAATTTTATCCAAAAATCTTAATAATCCCAAACGTCAGAAATATGGGTTATTACAGTCTCCCCTCCTTAAAAGGATTCCGTCCTCGGAATCTAACTTGAAAACATGTGAGGGTACTTTTCCAGCATAGCACTTTCTAGTTCCCACGTTGATTCTTCAGTGTTCTGGTTTCTCCATAAGATTCTTACTAGCTTGACCACTTTGTTCCTGAGCACTTGCTCTTTTCGGTCTAAGATTTCCACCGGTCGTTCCACATAGGTCAGATCTGGGTGTAGAGCTACCTGCTCATACTCTATTACATGCCTGGCATCTACATTATACTTTCTCAGCATTATTACTTCACTTTTCACCATTTGCTCTATTCAGTCGATGATATCTATAATTTTGTATTCTAACGCACGTCTAATGTCTGCGCTATAATGTCCTAGCACTAACGTATGATACGCACGATTGATTCCTTAAAATTGGGAAAGAGCGTCACTTCATATACACCTTAATATACTTCGAGACCTTAAACAATTCAATACTTCTCGAGCTTAAGTTTTCGTTCTTACTAAATTTCATTACTTCTCTTCACGATAATATGTTCAGCAATATGAAGTCTCTCGCTTCATATTCTCTGCCCTTTTTAGACTTGATCACCATACTCGCGTTGTCCATCTTGGGTTATTAATAATCACTTTCAAATATTACAATTTGCATCATATGCCTGTCAAACCGGTTCTTATTCTCAGTTATCTATCATTCATCGATTTTGTCCCTGGCACAAAGTAGATCGATACTTTCGTCCACACTAGACTTCGTAAGGTGGCATGACTATATATGAGTGGTAACCAGAGTCGTATAAAAGCTCTAACCGTAGTAAGTAACTACCACCACTCCTTTTTGAGATCCAAGGTATAAACTTTCTATAAAAGATAACCTTGTACATAATTTTAATAGAGATCTTTTCAACGAAGATCATTGTAACAAAACAAATGATCAGAGTAGTTTGTAATCAATAAACTCATTTTTAATGTATATGATAAATAAGAAGAAAATAATTTAGATATGACTGAGAACAACTATATTTGTACTCAAGATGGCCAGTCTTTAGTACTTTCTGGTTTATAATACATAATCGAGTGGTTGCCCACCAGACTTTTGTCACACAGACAAGAAGTCACACCATATGCATTGTTTATCTCAATCGGATGAAAAATAGTTAACATTTTGAAGAAAATAATTTTGAAAGGGAGAGAAAATATATTTTGAAATTTTCATTCTTTAATGCATTACGAACTCAATATACAACAGTCCCTACTCATTTTGGGAACCTATTGACAAAATCCCCAAATTTCTTATTATCCATTTCTATTCTTTCCGAATGAATAACTCCTTAAGACTCTTATTGTCTTTGTACTTACTCCACTTCTACCCATTCAAATAATATTTCCAAAGCTTAAGTGCAAACATTATAGCTATCGCTCTAACTCTTAGGTAGGATACCTTAATTCATATTTCTTCAGTTACTCAGACGCATATGAAATTATTTCTACTATGTTGCTTCTGCACACCATCAAATCCCTCAAAGACATGTCATTAATAATTACAAGATTTACCTTTTATCATCTGGTAGTCGCAACAACGGCCGTTACCCATCTATTCTTTAATTTCCTTGAAATTTCCTTCAGCACATACTATATGTCTCAAAATTTAAACTTATTTAACCAAAACTCACACTTAGAGAATTTGGCATCCAATCTCTTTTCTCTTAATATTTCCAAGGCTACATACATTTCCCCCTTCGGGTTCTTCATCTTTAATCTTTGGGCAAATCAAAATAACCCCTATGAAGACTTTGATAACTTGTCCAATTATTTCTTAAAACTCCAATGAAATCCTTAAATGGTACAGGTGTCTTCATTAATACAACCCTTCTCATCAAAGACTCATAATATTCTTATCATGTACTAAACATCATCTTTCACCAATCGTCTAGGCTAATCATTATTTAGTGATAACCAATACTCACTCTATCTTCTAACATTAGACTGCACCCTTTCAGCGGTCGAATATTGTGTGTGTCCAGGATATAGGTATCCAATATTGATTGCTAACTTGATGAATTCTCAGTAACATATGTACAGTCTCATACCGCTATCCATTTCCTTTACAAACAAATCATGTGCACCTCATAGTAACACTAGGTCAATGACGAATGATATAGTCTCTAACGGGTGGTAACCCCAAAATGTCGCTAAAGGTTCCATCCTTCAATTCTTTAACTATTACGTACTTCTCATTATTCCATGTTTCCTTTTTCGTATCCAGTATGGGTGCCCCACATTTAACATCCAAAGCATATTATACTTTTCAATCGAATCGTAATTTAAATCTTCTCAATTTATCTCTGTCTTCAAATCTCAACTTTATCCAATATCGAGTAATCTTAACTTCACTATTTTATCATTAGCATTAGTTTGAACATCCTTATTTGGGACAATTGTCCATTCTTAACACCACATCAATTCTTCAATTTGGAAGGGACTTAAATCTATGTCAAACCGGTACGCTAGTCAATCTTGATACCATATTACTTTTCCTTCATTCTCCATATTTAAAACATGATATCCCTTCTTTTAGGGCAATCATGCTCATGACATCTAGACTTTATAATTGTAGCCGCTTGTTGTCCATTTCACATATTTCCCAATATCAGTCCCACTGTTTAGTAAATGAGGTCTTGATTGACTTGGGTGAACCATAATTAACTGTACACCAACACGCTCTTATTTCTTAATCCACTACTCTTTCCAAGGTAGAAATCTGGTTCCTTATTAAAAGTTAATGGTATTTCTTTATATGTTGCTCCACAAATTCCCTTTTTCTCCATGTCTCTTTCTCAACCATTTCATTTCCATATCCTACTATAACCACTTCTTGAATCTATATAGCAGTCATTTCCAACACTATGGATCTAATTGAATCCTCAACATCCGAGGTGATAACTTGCCAATAACTGTAAACTTCTATTCATAATCTAACACATTCTTGTTTCAGGTCTAGAATTCTCATTGAATCAACAACCTTATTAGGTCTCTACCAATTTCTCTTCAGAAATTTTGATCGGCACATGATAACCTTATATATGGCAATGTAGGGAAACAGGGTAATATTATATGATTTGGTCATCCTATAGTCACTACCGTTAGTCCTATTATAACTCTTTGTGGGTTGAAATATAACCCTGAGCACCAAGCACGCCAAATCCATCATTCAATTTTCTCAAGATAAATACTACTATATGTATGACAAACTCCTTTAAATTCACAGTACTCCGACTCGATAACGTTCTAGCGGAACAAAAACATAGATTAGCTCAGTCTCATAACTCAATCAGACATATCCGACTACGCATTTGGCTATTAAAACCCAACATCAAACTCAACCAAACAAATCCCCATTGAGAAACTCACAATTTCTCATTACAACTATGCCTCGATGTTTTCTCATTATAGACTTTCATATATCTTAAGTCATCATGCGTGTCCATTTCATTATGGCATTAACCCCTCTAAATACTCAATAGTAACTCATATATAGATGGCCAAATCCTTTAAGCCATGCTTCTCTATTTTCTCCTGAAAATTTCATTTACACGTCTTCTTAACTCTAAGTTTATTAAACTTAAGTGAATGTATTTCCTACAGAAAATTGGGCATGACTTATTCGTATTTAGACTATGCCCGGTGTAAAAACACCTCAATTACAATCCCAACATTCCAAACAATCTTTGTCCTGTAATGACCTCAAACATCAACATCTAGTCAGTCACCCAAAACATAATGTATATCAAAAAGGGCGATAACTAGAGTCATTATATATATATCTGTACTCTCGAACATCCTCAAAGTTAGTCAACAACATTATTGACGGTCACTTCCTCATACCATCAATCTTATTCGCTCCATAACATTAACAAGGATTTGCTGAAATGCACAATACCTCTTCGGGTTATTGCCAAATGATGAAGATTCTATCCACTATAGGCAGTCTCAATCAAGTTTAGCTTATGGATCTATCATTGGGTTACAGGACTTTTTCCCGAACCTCCTATATCACTCAAACCATTTCGTCATCAATGCCTACTTAGACCCTTCTCTAGTCCAGAATTCCACTTCTTGAAAGAAGGAGCTTCATACAAGCACTTATGCAATAGCTCATTTATACTGGTTAACCTAACCATCATAATTGCAATGTGGCAATCATCTCTATCCCAAGGGATTACTTTAATCCAAAATCCTTAATATACTCAGTGACTATATCAAGTGTGTATCTTAACTCTTTGTTGTGACTCTACATTGTATTCATATCATACATCATCTAAATTGATACTTTACTTTTTATTCTCAGATAATCTTCAACAAAATCCTCGATTCCTCATCCTCAAACAAACATCAATAATATCCTTAAATCCATCATACTTCTCGTTAGTCTTACAAATACCGGGTCATTACCTATTTGGGAATAAATCCTCGAATCCACCATAAAATTATAACCTAAAAAGGTTTTCCATGATCTTGACATTACTAACTTAAAGTACTTGTCAAGGTTCTATCTTATACATTGGCACTACATCCGGTAGTCCAATACGAACTCCTATCTTACATATATATAACTCTTAACTCTCTCGTATCTAAGTACTATGACTCAGAGCTCTGATACCACCTCTGTGACACCCCCAGATCCGGGGTCAGGGATCTAGGCCATCACGATCCAATTCCACAACAAAATACTCACCTGCTTAACAATTATTTCAACAACATACACTGGTGACCCCAATCCAATTACACAACTCGAGCCATAGTCTCAGAAAACGAACTTAAAATAATAACAGTTATTATAATTCAACTGTAATAAACTCAGGATCTCGTTGTTTCAACACTTATAATTACATTACATATTTTTCAACAAGTCTTAGGATTCTAAACTGCAATCATATCTAGCTTACACAACCTGTAGAAGCCTTGAACCTGACTAACTCAAGCTCGAGCCTCTTCTTTCCTTTGCATCCCATGGGCAAGTCTTACTGCAAGTTTTAAAGTTTACAACAAAAACAAGAATGAGCCAAAGAATGCTCAGCAAGATATATATTAGAATATTTTGTAACTTGCACCAAGAAAAGGGTGGCAACGAATTATTATACCAACACGATGTCCAACAATATCAGTAGATAATTTGCAATACTTTTCCCAGCAGAAAGTTTAGCGAAATATATTTCCACAATAAATGAATCAGAGTTTACGATGCAAGAAGATATTCCAAATAAGTATGCAGTTCAAGTTACTGCGATACCACAATTTAAGTTCACAGTTTTGGGAACAACAAAATCGACAATTTAGCACAATGGCATCAACCACAGAGTACCATTTATTCGAGCATCAATAAGAAGGCAGTTCAAGATACTGCGAAAAGAATCAATAAAAGCTCAACAATTCTCATTCACACTTTCGCTAGTGTAGGACCAATGAAAGTTCAACAGTTCCCATTAACACTATCCTTAGTGTAGGACCAATGAAAGTTCAACAGTTCCCATTAACACTATCCTTAGTGTAGGACCAATGAAAGTTCAACAGTTCCCATTAACACTATCCTTAGTGTAGGACCAATGAAAGTTCAACAGTTCCCATTAACACTATCCTTAGTGTAATGTCAAATTCCAATTGGAAGAAAAGAAGATACTGGAGCATCCACCGCGCCTATTGTACACGATGATCAGTCGTATAGTACAATAGTTAAGTAACATTTTCTACTAGTAGAAGGATGATCCAAAACAGGTCATCACCCTAGGCAACACATGAGCCTTTAAATGCTGGACCGGCGCCACTCGGCCTCTTACGCTAGATGGACTGTGCCGCACACAAGCCTCTTACACTTTATATCTCCAGTTCCCTTTGAGTACAATCAACAAGTCTAGAAGGGAATTTAATACAACCTTCTAGGATAACAACAACAAAGCTTTCTGGGAATATTCAAATCAAAGTGTGGAAGGGAATTTAATACAACCTTCCGGAACAACAACAAAGTTTTATGGGAATTCAATATTCGATAATAGATTAACTCCCGAAACGAGGTGGAAGTAATCTCTTTATATGTGTGGGTTGACCTTTAGTCATGAATGAACAGTTCGAATCAAGATCACGACCGGGGAGTCGCTAATAGGTAGTAAAATAAACCCCACGAAAATATAATACTTTTAGGTAAAATAATGGTCCTTACAGGCACCAGTTTTAAATCAAAAGAATGTTAAAGTGGAATATTCTTTCCCTAACATGGAGTTATCGACTCAAAATAAGTATAAAATATTCGAGTCATAGCTCAGTATTTATTATTTAATGAAAAATAATGTTTTAAGAATTTTCTTGATAACTCCGGAATATTTTTAAAGATCCAATAAATATTTAATCAATAATTACTGAACCTAGAATAGTCCCTGAAAATATTTTAAAATAATTAAAATATTTAATTAGGATTTAATCAAGACTATTTAACATTTAAATAGTTTTAAATGAATCAATATATTTAAATAGTATTTATTCAATCTCAAATAATATTTAAATATTCCCAAAAGAATCAAAAGTATTTAATCAAAATAAATACTTTGAAATAATCCCAAAATATTTAAATAATATTTAATCAATCTTAAATAATATTTAAATAACTCAAAATGAGATGAAAGTATTTAATCAATATTAAATACTAGATATTTACCCTTTTAAATAATATTTAATAAAACTAAATATTATTTAAAATATCGAAGGGATATTAATCCACTTGATTAATCCCTAACCCATAATACTTATTATTCCCAAAACTTATATTCCAGGGAGAATCCCTGGATAATATCGACTAATAGTCGAGCGATAATATACTACTCCCGGTCGTCTGTCAAGTACCAAAGAGATGTACTTGACACGGAAGTCAGTTATGCAAAACTGACAGGAAGCGTCCTCTAACTTTCGAGAGTTCAGAGGCGCGAACAACAATTAATCAATGATACAAGTCAATGACAGAAAAGAATCCAAGCACCACAGCCTTATAACCAAGAAACATGTTATAAGGTCAGAATTTAGAAAACTTGCATTAACAGGAATCAAAATATTCGTATATAGAATAAAAGAATGGAGTTAGAAATCTTGCCTGGTGTCCATGATGCATATCCATGATCCCACTTGTAATCCAGAAGTTCTATCAATAGATACAATAATCTAGATTAGTTCCCTTAATCGAAACAACTAGTTATACTATTAATAAGTATACCCGAATTCGTTAACTAATTATAAGATGATTATGACATTTAGACTTCACAACATCCTCATTCTAACACCTCGATGTTAATCCTTAACTTATATCGAGTGTACTTAATCATTTCATAACACTTATTTTTCCCGGCATTTCACCTCCTCGGGCCTACTTTAGCTACTCGTAAAACTATATTCTCAATAGTTTTTAATCAAGTTCTTTGCACCTACGTATAGTCATGATGTTCCTTAACAACTTTCGTTACTGGGTCGACTCGAGACAAGTCCTCTATCTTGCTCGAAATCGTTCCCCAAAACGGTTGTTCAACCTTTTCTTTATGTTCATCTCACTTAACACCCTGTTTTCTATCATTTTTAATAAATTGGAAATTAATCCATTTGACATGAATCCTTCTCTGAGATCATCTTTGTACCACCAACAACATGACATAAAAATTTCAATTCGAGCTAAGGTTGTTAGCTAGGTGAAACAATTCTCCAAAGTTCAATGTTTAAGAAATTCGTAGGTTATGAACAACCTTTACTAAAATAGCTATATCTCCTAGCTCGTTAATCCAATTGACTCACCGTTTGGGGCTACGCAAACTAGACTCCAATTATAACATAGACCCAGAAAATACACAGTCCAGAAATAGTGTTAAGTATTCCAAACAATTCATTCAAAACAGGGCAGTAACAGTGGCTCCAGAATTCATGTTTCTTAAAATTACTATTACATGACTTGCACTCAACCAATTTTAATAAATCCGATTTTACTCCTTTTAATCCCATTCTTCTTCCCAGGTAATCTCAGATGTTCCTAGTATTTTAAATAAAAGTTTCAAGATTTATGGAGTCCCCTAACTAGGGTGATCATAGCCTCAAAGTTTAAGGAAAACAGGATTTTCATTTTCTGCGCTTCCGTTACTAAATCAGCCATAACTTTTGGCTCGTAACTCCAAATGACGCAAAATTAGCGTGTAAATAATCTACATACTATCTACTATCCAGTCATCTCATCAAACTACTCATACCAGTTGAAAAATGTTCTCAGATTTTCTGGACAGTGGGCAGCAGTAAGGTCAAGAAAAAAATTGGCATGGTTACGTTTGTTTTCTCATCGTTTTCCATTTTTATTCTACTTCAAAACAACCAACAAACAATCCCAAACTCCTCATTCAACATCAACAATCAACATACCACAGCCTCAAGCAAAAATATCAGCCAATATTATGAAAATATAACTAAAAATCGAATGAGCAATTCTTGTATTTCTATGACCAATCAAGCATAATTTATGCTACCCATAACATGTATATGCTATATCAATCATCTAACAAACCATATGAATCCAAGAATCAAAGAAATAAGATTATCTATTTTCGGAGTTACTGTTCATCGTCATCTTCCATGGATCATAAGTGAAGATTTCATGGATGAAATGATGTAAGATTCAAGGGAGAGCAAGAGGAGGGTTATACCTTCGATTTGAGCTATAGAACACAACGAACAAGCGAGCCTATGCTTATCCCCCAAAAACGCAGCCCTTGCTCTTCAAGAAATCATGGTGAAGATTGGTGTTGGTGATGAAGATGGTGGCTAGGGAAGAATGGGTTCGAGGAGAGGTGAACAACGACACCGAAATCAAGCAATTCCGACATGAATCGAGCAAGTTATGAGAAATCTCTCCCATTTCTCTCTTCCTCTCTCTCTCACTCTCTCAATCGGCATTCATGAAATAAAATGGGGTGTTGGCTGATTTTTCTTCCTTTTATGTGTCCCCTAGCTTTGTGTGGTAGTCGCGTAATTTTCCGACAACGTTTTAATGCCTCGTTCTCGTTCTCCTTTCTTTCTTCCCACCTAAGTTTTAAAAACTTAAAATCTCATATTATGATTCTAATATAATTTAGAATCATTAAATTAATACTCTTTAATTGTTTCGAGAATTTACGAAACAATTCTCCGGATAAACACCTTTCACTTACACCGTTTCTCAAACTCTGTTCTAACTTTCGAAAGAACTTCAACTTTATTTTATTGGACTAAAATAATTATAAGTCCTATATTGATTGCGTATGTCACCGTAACACCGATACGTATATTTTCGAATGCCCCGTATATTAATAATACGGTCTCACATTTCAAGTACCTTATGAAGAAATAAATCCCTAAAATCATTCATTCATAAAATGAAAAATTTTATCCAAAAATCTTAATAATCCCAAACGTCAGAAATATGGGTTATTACAATTATCCAAATTCGAATATAACACACATATATATATTTGAATTTTTAACTAATGCTATAAAACGACAGTAATT
The DNA here is from genome assembly GCA_028671895.1 of Oenanthe sinensis. NCBI lineage: Eukaryota > Viridiplantae > Streptophyta > Magnoliopsida > Apiales > Apiaceae > Oenanthe > Oenanthe sinensis. The sequence continues at coordinate 31,012,055 of CM053806.1, forward strand.
GGTTATAACATTTTAATTAAATCAGTTAACAATTGCATAATTTGCTCTTATCTCCAAAATCCAGCTTAGCATTTGCAATTGAACATATATACATTTACTACTAATCGGCAATTAACAATTTGGTCGAAAAAGTTAATTATCAATATATAGAATTCGAAACTAATCATGCAATTTAACATGTCATCGACCACTGCACAACAACTAGCATCAACATTACATAAAACGAAGCTGTACAAGGTTGCATTAATCGGCTACAAGTCGGAAATTTCAAAACCATAGCCGGAAAATTGTCACGACTAACATGCATCACTTGATTCGACATGCAACTAAATAAATGGACAAGTATGAGTAATTTAGGCATTAATTAGGCTCAAGAACATCATAGCCTGGGTCACCAACTCACCGAGTTCATCGTTGGTGACTCGGGTTTCCGGTGGAGTGCCGGAATTGCTCCGGTTTCTCTACACCGAACCCAAATCTTTCTCCCATAGCTAGTTTATGTAATAACCGAACTCACTACATACATAGCATCTAATTACACGGATTGCATGCAATTATACACCAACATATACATACGGCAGCAATCACAAGTACATAAAACGGAGCCATGAATCAAAGATTTCAGTCAAAGCAACTTGGTCACAAGTGTTACTCGGTGATTAACATGATAATTGAACAATTTTGCAGAAAATAAGGAAGAAGCAAAGAAATCGCAAAAGAGAAGAACGAGACCTAAACCAAGAAGTGCAGAGCAAGTGAAATGGTTAATGGGCGGTGGCTTTTACAAAACAAAGACGAGGGCATTTTAGTAACTTCACATATGCTGTTTTCTGGATTAAATCAATTAGTAATTCGAATTTTTATGGAAAATGGGTACAAAAACAAGTTTTATATTTTTAAAATTAAGAGCATGAATTTAGAAGCTTCCCCATATTTTTGAAATATTTTTCGGATGAATAAATAATTAAATAAAAATCTTTGAAGTTTTAACACAGAAATAGAAAGTAAGAGTAGGAAAATCTTTAAAAATATATTTGGGCTCGAATAAAATGAAATTCTATTTTTCACAAGTCTCAAAATATTTAAGAAACATTTTGAAACAGGTTTCATGATTTTTGGACATTCCAATAATTAAATATGGAATTTGGAAGAGTAATATCTCTAGAATAAAACAGGAATGACAGATTTATATAAAATCACTGGGACTAGAATTAAATACATCACTATTTTTAGAAAGTCTCTAAAATCTCATAGAAGCTACATATAAAATTTCATAATTATTGGACACACCAATAATTTTAGAAAAATCAAACAGTTACTCAATTAAGCATAAAAATCACTTACGCACTTAATTAAAACACTTAAGCATAATAAAGTCAAACGGGCAGTCAACTAGACATATCAAAGGACCACGTATCATATCTTAACATCTTAAAACACATAAATCATATACCTCATATTATTCAAATAGATTTAATTACCTCGATCGTTACATTCTCCCCCCCTTAAAAAGATTCTGTCCCCAGAATCAGCCTAAGTAAACAAATAGGGATACTTCTCGAGCATTTCACTCTCAAGTTCCCAGGTGGATTCCTCAACTCGAGGATTTCTCCACAAAACCTTTACAAGCCTTACAGACTTATTTCTTAAAACCTTATCCTTATGATCCTGAATCTCTACAGGCTGTTCTACATAGGACAAGTCGGATTGAATTTCCAAGGGTTCATACTCTATCACATGACTCATGTCAGGATTATACTTTCTAAGCATAGATACGTGAAAAACATTGTGAATGTGCTGCATCTGTGGTGGTAGAGCCAATTCATATGCAACTCTCCCAACTTGCTTCAAAACTTCAAAAGGTCCTATATATCTTGGATTAAGCTTTCCTTTCTTGCCAAATCTACTAACACCTTTCGACGGAGAAATCTTTAACAACACTTGGTCACCTTCTTCAAAATTCATGTCCTTCCTCGATTGGTCAGCATACTTCTTTTGCCTATCTTGAGCAGCTAACAATCTCTTCTGAATCAACTCAATCTTTTCTTTAGTTTGCTGAACTAATTCTGGACCCAAAATCTTACGCTCACCAACTTCATTCCAATACACTGGTGATCTGCATTTTCTTCCATATAAAGCTTCATACGGGGGCATCCCAATACTGGCATGATAACTGTTGTTATATGAAAACTCCACTAACGGTAGATGCTCGTCCCAACTTCCTTCAAAATCTAAGGCACAAACTCTTAACATGTCTTCAATGGTTTGGATTGTCCTTTCACTCTGTCCATCTGTCTGAGGATGATATGCAATACTCATATTCAGCTTTGTTCCCAAACACTCTTGAAACTTCTTCCAAAATCTTGAATTGAATCTCGGGTCTCTGTCTGACACTATTGATACAGGAACACCATGTCGCATAACAATCTCTTTTAGGTACAAATGAACCAACCTGTCCAGTGAAAATCTTTCGTTGATCGGTAGAAAGTGCGCCGACTTGGTCAATCTGTCTATTATTACCCAGATAGCATCATGATTAGCCTTAGTCCTTGGCAGACCTACTACAAAATCCATAGCAAGATTCTCCCATTTCCATTCTGGAATCTCTAGTGGTTGCAACAATCCACTGGGCCTCTGATGTTCAGCTTTGACTCTCTGGCACGTATAACATTTACTGATCCATTCTGCCACATCTCTTTTCGTTGGGCCACCAAAAATTTTCCTTCAAGTCTTTATACATCTTTGTGCTTCCTGGATGAATAGAGTATCTTGAACTATGTGCATCATGCAAAATTTCATTCTTGAGCTCTTGAACATTGGGGATCCAAATTCGTGAGGAAAACCTAAAGATTCCTTCACTGTCCTTCTGACTTTTTAACTCTTCTCCAGTCAACTTGGCTCTGTCTTGACTCATCATCTGTTCTTGACATCTCTTGATCTTTTCTAACAGTTCTGGCTGAAAAGTCATTGTATACACCATCTCTTCCACTAAATCAGCACCACATACTTCTATTTCCAATTTCTCAAATTCTTTGATCAATTCTTCAGAAGTAACCATTATATTCAATCTTTCCTTTCTACTTAAAGCATCTGCTACAACATTCGCCTTGCCTGGATGATAGTTGATCGTGCAGTCATAGTCTTTGATCAATTCCAACCATCTTCTCTGTCTCATGTTCAACTCTTTCTGAGTAAAGATATACTTCAAACTCTTGTGGTCAGTAAAAATCTCACACTTCTCTCCGTACAAGTAGTGCCTCCAAATCTTCAATGCAAAAACAATGGCAGCTAATTCCAGATCATGTGCAGGATATTTCAATTCATGAGGTCTTAACTGCCTGGAAGCATATGCAATAACTTTCCCATGTTGCATCAGAACACATCCCAAGCCCTTGTGAGAAGCGTCACTGTAGATGACAAAATTTCCTTGATCGTCAGGTAACACCAACACTGGGGCAGACACTAGTCTTCGCTTTAGCTCTTCAAAACTTTCTTCACACTTCTCATTCCATACAAATTTTTCATTCTTCCTTGTCAACTTGGTCATAGGGGTAGCTATCTTTGAAAAATCTTGAACAAATCTTCGATAGTATCCCGCTAAACCCAGAAAACTTCTGACTTCTGTTGGAGTCCTTGGTCTTTCCCATTTCATCACTGCTTCTATCTTCGCCGGATCAACTTTGATACCTTCTCTGCTGACAACATGACCTAAGAATTGTACCTCCTTCAACCAAAATTCACATTTTGAAAACTTCGCATACAACTTTTCCTTTCGTAAAGTTTCTAAAGCAATTCTCAAGTGATCTGCATGCTCTTCTTCTGACTTGGAATATATCAGGATGTCGTCGATGAAAACAATCACAAACTTGTCTAAATATTTCTTAAAGACTCTGTTCATCAGATCCATAAACGCTGCTGGAGCATTTGTCAATCCAAAAGCCATAACTAAAAATTCATAGTGTCCGTACCTTGTTCTGAATGCTGTTTTAGATACATCTTCAGGTTTGATCTTAAGTTGATGGTATCCGGACCTTAAATCAATTTTTGAGAACCATTCGGCTCCTTTCAGCTGGTCGAAAAGATCGTCGATCCTCGGCAACGGGTACTTGTTCTTGATGGTTAGCTTGTTTAATTCTCGGTAATCTATACACAATCTCATGCTTCCATCTTTCTTTTTAACAAACAAAACTGGTGCTCCCCAGGGGGACACACTAGGCCTTATGATTCCTTTATCCAAGAGATCTTGTATTTGACTCGCCAATTCTTTCATCTCAACTGGTGCCATTCTATATGGGGCTTTGGAAACTGGTTCAGTGCCTGGAGCTAAATCAATAGAGAATTCTATTTCCCTATCGGAAGGTAAGCCTGGCAATTCATCTGGAAATACATCGGGAAATTCATTGACTATAGGAACATCTTCCAATTGAACTGGCTCCTTCTCAGTGTCTACAACATAGGCTAGATAAGCCTCACATCCTTGACGCAGAAATCTCTTTGCCTGAGCAATATTCAAAAACTTCTTGACTTGCCGGGTACCTCGAAATTCCACTTCTTCTCCTTCTAGGGTTTTCACCTTTAATTTCTTATTCCTACAATCTATCTGAGCCTTGTATTCTGACAACCAATCCATCCCTAAAATTACATCAAATTCACCTAACTTAAAAGGTATCAAGTTAGCGAGAAAATGACAACTGCTTATTTCAATGTCACATCTAGGACAAACTTGGCTTACTAGAATCTTTGCCTGGTTAGCTACTTCTATAACTAAGGCTTGCTCCAAAGGTCGGACTTCACATTGCAATTTACCAAGAAAATCTTGAGATATAAAAGACTTAGTAGCTCCTGAATCAATCAATACACTAGCTTGCACTGAATTAACAGGAAGTGTACCTGATATCACATCCACATCCTGGATAGCCTCTTTCTGAGTCATGTTGAATGTTCTTGCTCTCGATTGAGGTGCTGAAGATTGTGACGGAGTTCCAGCTATCCTTAGAACATTGGTAGGTTGTGTAGGTTCCTTGCATTCCCTTGCCATGTGGCCTAGCTTGCCACACTTATATCATTTGATCCCTGACTTTTGATTTTGATTCTGACTCTGACTGTTGCATTCCGCTGCATAATGTCCTTTTCTGTTGCATTTGAAGCAGGTGATGTTGGGCTTATTACAAACTCTAGAGTGCTTCCTTCCACAAATCTTGCACTCAGGAACAAACTGTCTGACGGCCTTTGGCTGGTCGAAACCTTGAGCTTTATTATTCTGTCTCCCTCTTCCATCATTACCATTCTTGATCTGCTGAAAATTACTTCTCTGACCTTCTGGCCTTCTATGAAACTTGTTTCTGAAATTACCATGTCCCTGACTGTCTTCCCTAGCACCAAACTTTCTCTTTTTGTTATCCTTCTCCTTCTGGGACATATCACTCTCACCTTCCACGATCATTGCTTTCTGAACTATTGCAGTAAAGCTTTGTAGCTCAAAAACTGCCACCCTACTTCTAATCCATGGCCTTAGGCCTTGCTGAAACCTCTTAGCCTTCTTAACATCAGTATTAACAAATTCTGGCACAAACCTTGCCATCTCAGAAAACTTGGCCTCGTACTCTGCCACACTCATACCTCCTTGCTTCAGTTCTAGAAATTTAATCTCCATCTGGTCCTTCATGAAACTAGGAAAGTACTTTTCTAAAAACAATTCTGTAAACTGATCCCAAGAAATCACACCTTCACCCTAAAGCATCTTCGTAGACTCCCACCAGTAACCGGCTTCAGCTTTAAGAAAATAACTAGCATACTCAGTCTTCTTATCTTCATCTACGTCTACCAACTGAAAAGCTTTTTCCATCTCCTTAAGCCAAGTCTGGGCTTCTACTGGGTTTGTGGATCCTTTGAATTCAGGTGGTTTCACTGCTTGAAAAGATTTAAAGGTAACTGCTGGGGGTGCAGAAGGTCTTTGCTGTTGCTGGGTTAAAAGAGCTGTTTGCTGTTGTAGCAACTGAATGAGTTGAGCAACTGTAGGGTCCATGGGATTTTGATCTTGAGTATTATGGTTCTGAGACGAATTTGAGGTGTTTCTTTTCCTTGGCGGCATTTACTATAGGGAAACAAGCAACTTATTAAGCAATACACTACACCATATTATAAACAGTTCAAATACTTTTAAAACCATTTGAGCATTAGAAACTCTATTTTAGAAATCAATCTTGTAGCATCATTACTACATAAGTTGCCTGTACAACAAGGATATAAAGGTTCTATAGAAAACAGGTTAGCACAACAGGTATGAATAAAACAATCATGAGGTTAGCAACAGGTATAAATAAGGTACTGGTAAAGGTAAGGAACGGTTTATGGTCAAATGTGCGAAAAAGTAAATGACAGATATATCGGAAGATACTGGAACTGAAAAGCAAACATACATAGATACGAAAAGTACCAAAGTACAGGATAAGTTAAGGTACAAACACGAAATAAAAGTACTGAGAAGAAAACAGAAATAACATCTAGGCAAGTGTGCTAGAGGGCTCTAACAAATGTCCCTTCTAACATTCAAACATCCTGACATCTAATCACCCCTGTGATCCCTGTCTCTGGCAGCCCTGAGTCCAATCAGCAGCTCACTAAGCTCCCGGGTCAACTCTCATGCCCGCTCCGCCATATCATCTGGAAATGCTCTGGCCGCTATCTGCCTACGCCCCTCTTCCTCGACAGCCCTAATGCGATCCTCCCACCACTCGACAGGATGCTCGGGAACTCTCAGCTGGCCTAGGGTAATAGATGGCCTATAAACTCTACGGCGAACAGGAACACCAGCACTCCCTGAGGGTAGGTCAGGCTGAGCAGGGGGCTCAGGAATCAGCTCCTCCTCCTCGCTCTCAGAACTAGATATAACTATAGTATCATCGTCAGTATCCGAAGAAAATTCAGAGGAACCAGGAGAGGGTGGTTGTTGTGAAATAATGCCACGAGCCTGCAATAATACGATACGCAAAGCAAAAGGGATAAGATCACCTTAAATCTACAGTTAAAATCCTAACATCTATACCACTCTTCGTTATCTAATCCTATCTTACCATTACTCTCTCTTCTTTTATTAAATGATCTACTTGGTTAACTTAATCCTGGCTTGTTTCAGTGACCAAAACCTTAGCTCTGATACCAACCTGTGACGCCCTCCCGACCCGGGGTCTAGATCGGGGAGTCACAAACACTCTATATGCATGCACCCTAAATAACAATAATAGAAAATACGCATAAATATGACCCCGACTACTAACCTGGATCTTTCAAGGTAATGGTATGAAACAAGCACACAACTACATTCATTTATATTTACATTTACAGTAACCAAAATAATATTACAACTCCTGAAACATCTCAAAATCTACTAATAAAAGTACAAGACTAAACAAAGTCTTTTCCTTCCAACTCTGCCTCGATCCTACCTGTTCAATCTCAGCCAGCCTCACATAATTCATGAATGACATATTTTTCCTGGCAGTCTGCTTAAGGCGGACCATGATTCTCAGAAGCTGTAGATGTTAGAAAATAAAAGAATGAGCTACAAAAGCTCAGCAAGTAACCATATAGGTTAAAAACAGTTCTACAAGCTTATATATAATTTAAAAAGTCTTTTCTCAAAACCAGGCTTTAAATCATTACTGGACCTCATTGTCCCAAAGTTGTAATTAAAATTCTCATCAGGGTATTCATTACTCGTAAAACTTTCTTTTATAAAACCACTGGCAGGGTTAAATAATTTCAATCACTGGTGCAAAGTACATAAGAAGCTGAAAAATAATAATCAGTTACAAGTATAGGAATAATTTGCAGGGTTAGATGGATAACAGGAAGTAATGTCTAACAATTAGAACAAGTCAAATCAAGGTATATCTGATAATTGAAGCTGTATATGACAGGTTATAACAAGGCATTTCATTATTCATTACCAATCATTTCAAAGTCCATTTGTATAAAACTGTCCTTTCATTAGGACTGATTCTTTCAAAACATTTCATAAAACTGTCCTCTCATTAGGACCTTGCTTTTCAAATCTTCTATAAAACTGTCCTCTCATTAGGACCTTTACTGTTTTAAAAAAAACAATTAATTTGGTTGAAGTTTTCTCACAACGCCAGACAATACGGGTGATCAGCCACGTAAAGTCCCCATAACGGACTAAAGTCCCTCTGGACATAAAGAGTACTCATAAAGGCAGTTATTGCCATTGGCCTTGGGCTATCTCATTATAGCCATTGACTATCTCATTATAGTCTTCATATAAAAAGTGCTGGACGGGCGTCACTCGGCCTCTTACGCCTCCAACCTATAGGAATCCGCAGAAACCATGTTGATCGGAATTCCTATAATAACCAAAACCTTTCTTTTTAAAATTACCAAATCATTTGATGAAAAAGACTTCTTGAAAGTCGGATTTCATGTTTAAATCCCTCTTTAAAGATCATTAGACAGAGGTAAGGTTTATTCCAAGATATGTCTCAAAACAAGTTTCTGTTGTAATAGGGTAAGCTGAAGTCATGAACTAGAAATCAAAAGCAAGTTAAAGTTATGAAGTAAAGGTGCAGGGTCAATCCATAGGTATAACAGTTGTTTTTGAAAAAGTTGTAAAACATTTAATCAGGACGGCAGTTAGGCCTAAATTAACAGGGTTCTTTTAAGGTTTAAGTTTAAGCAATTATTGTTAAGAAAGTGGTGATAGCACAAGTCACAGCTCAAGATCACTGGTGTAAGATTTGTAAAACTAGTTTATAAGTGGTCAGTAGCAGTTCAGGGATTGAAAAGTTTAAAGTGCAATTAATACTGGTATAAGGTTGCAGTTTAAGTAAAGCAATTAAAGTAAAGCAGGCTGTAACTTAAAATAGTTGAAATAAGGTAACACAGTTGCAGGGTCATAAAGCAATTTATAAAATAGTTCACTATGCAGTTCATAAAATAGTGTTTAAGTTGAAAGAGATTAGGCAGTAGTTACTTGCCTTAAATAGAATGCTACAGCTGTTGAACAGGTAGATCGCCTACACCAGACACTAACTCTCTACTTTAGCTTTCCCTCTGTCTTTCACCTCAACGTCCTTCGTAGCTACACATAAATAATACTATTTCAGTATCTCATAAACTCTCGACGTTTTCATTAACGTCTAACTATTCTACCCTTTCGATAATGTAACCCTTTAACACATATGCACAATCCACTGTAGACATACTCTGCTATATACTCACTTCTATACTGGCAAGCAAATAGCACATAGACACATATATTGATTCACAGTATTCTTGACTGATAGTCTTTCCTATACAGAAGTGGTGTGCCAATAATATTTTACAAAGTCATTTTAGTTTTTAGAAATTTTGGCAGCACTTCCCCTGTAATTAGAGCTACCTGTCGGAATACAACCGACCCAAACAATCATTTAATCATATATGATTAGCCCCTTATAATATCAATTCCATACCTTCCAAAGAAATGCTCGCATAAATCTCATAATTAACATTTACAAACTCATTTAACTAGACAAGCAGGTTCCCTTATGCACATATAGCACTCGAATAAATCATATCAGTTAATAATTCACTTAACTCAATTGTAATCCATGTACTAGCTTATGTGCATATATAGCTAATTTCAACTAAACAAAAATCATAATATTCGAAATTAATCAATTGAGAACTCAAGACCAATATGCAACATTGAGACTCTATACAATTAGTCCTAGTTCATAACATAACTCAATTAACTTAATTGCATAGTTACTACCCCAAGCAATATATTTACAATCTTCCATAGCTCATTCGAATTAATACATACAAACTACACAAATAATTTGTTTACTAACTAGGCATGGCAATTAGCATCACCCTAAGTTAAGTTATGTTGTCATTATCCAAATTCGAATATAACACACATATATATATTTGAATTTTTAACTAATGCTATAAAACGACAGTAATTGGTTATAACATTTTAATTAAATCAGTTAACAATTGCATAATTTGCTCTTATCTCCAAAATCCAGCTTAGCATTTGCAATTGAACATATATACATTTACTACTAATCGGCAATTAACAATTTGGCCGAAAAAGTTAATTATCAATATATAGAATTCGAAACTAATCATGCAATTTAACATGTCATCGACCACTGCACAACAACTAGCATCAACATTACATAAAACGAAGCTGTACAAGGTTGCATTAATCGACTACAAGTCGGAAATTTCAAAACCATAGCCGGAAAATTGTCACGACTAACATGCATCACTTGATTCGACATGCAACTAAATAAATGGACAAGTATGAGTAATTTAGGCATTAATTAGGCTCAAGAACATCATAGCCTGGGTCACCAACTCACCGAGTTCATCGTTGGTGACTCGGGTTTCCGGTGGAGTGCCGGAATTGCTCCGGTTTCTCTACACCGAACCCAAATCTTTCTCCCATAGCTAGTTTATGTAATAACCGAACTCACTACATACATAGCATCTAATTACACGGATTGCATGCAATTATACACCAACATATACATACGGCAGCAATCATAAGTACATAAAACGGAGCCATGAATCAAAGATTTCAGTCAAAGCAACTTGGTCACAAGTGTTACTCGGTGATTAACATGATAATTGAACAATTTTGCAGGAAATAAGGAAGAAGCAAAGAAATCGCAAAAGAGAAGAACGAGACCTAAACCAAGAAGTGCAGAGCAAGTGAAATGGTTAGTGGGCGGTGGCTTTTACAAAACAAAGACGAGGGCATTTTAGTAACTTCACATATGCTGTTTTCTGGATTAAATCAATTAGTAATTCGAATTTTTATGGAAAATGAGTACAAAAACAAGTTTTATATTTTTAAAATTAAGAGCATGAATTTAGAAGCTTCCCCATATTTTTGAAATAGTTTTCGGATGAATAAATAATTAAATAAAAATCTTTGAAGTTTTAACACAGAAATAGAAAATAAGAGTAGGAAAATCTTTAAAAATACATTTGGGCTCGAATAAAATAAACTTCTATTTTTCACAAGTCTCAAAATATTTAAGAAACATTTTGAAACAGGTTTCATGATTTTTGGACATTCCAATAATTAAATATGGAATTTGGAAGAGTAATATCTCTAGAATAAAACAGGAATGACAGATTTATATAAAATCACTGGGACTAGAATTAAATACATCACTATTTTTAGAAAGTCTCTAAAATCTCATAGAAACTACATATAAAATTTCATAATTATTGGACACACCAATAATTTTAGAAAAATCAAACAGTTACTCAATTAAGCATAAAAATCACTTACGCACTTAATTAAAACACTTAAGCATAATAAAGTCAAACGGGCAGTCAACTAGACATATCAAAGGACCACGTATCATATCTTAACATCTTAAAATACATAAATCATATACCTCATATTATTCAAATAGATTTAATTACCTCGATCGTTACATTTAAACTTCAAAACAATCCAGTACAATTTCAGACTACATTCTTGACTCTTTCCAACTTGGAAACAATTTGTAGCTTCATTCTTGACTCATTTGAACATGTAAACAACTTCTAAACTCTTGTAGGATCTTTTTTGGCTCATTTGAACATGCAAACAATTCATACAAGTTAAGACTTTATTCTTGACACGTTCGAACTTGGAAACAACTTGTAGCTTCATTCTTGACTCATTTGAACATGGAAACAACTTGGAAACTCTTTTAAGATCATTCTTGGCTCATTTGAACATGAAAAAAATCCATAACAATTCGAGACTTTATTCTTGACTCGCTCAAACTTGGAAGCAACTTGTAGCCTCATTCTTGACTTATTTGAACATGGAAACAACTTGTAAACACTTGTAGCATAACTCTCTGCTCATTTGAAAATGAAAAGAATTCGTAACAACTTATGACTTCATTCTTCACTCGTTCAAACTTGGAAACAACTTGTAGCCTCATTCTTGACTCATTTGAACATGGAAACAACTTGGAATGTCTTGTAGGATCATTCTTGGCTCATTTCAACTTGAAAACAATCTATAACAATTTGAGACTTCATTCTTGACACGTTTGAACTTGGAAACAACTTGTAACTTCATTCCTGACTCGTTTGAACATGGAAACAACTTGGAAACTCTTGTAAGATCATTCTTGGCTCATTTAAACATGAAAACAATCCAAAAAAATTTTAGACTTAATTCTTGACTCGTTCGAACATGGAAACAACTTATAGCTTCATTCTTGACTCGTTTGAACTTGGAAACAACTTGTAAATTCTTGTAGGATCATTCTGGGCTCATTTAAACATGCAAACAATTCATACAACTTAAGACTTTATTCTTGACTCTTCGAACATGGAAACAACTTGTAGCTTCATTTTGATCATTTGAACATGAAAACGACTTGGAAAGCCTTATAGGATCATTCTTGGCTCATTTGAACATGCAAACAATTCATACAACTTTAAGACTTTATTCTTGACTCGTTCAAACTTGGAAACAACTTTTAGCTTTATTCTTGACTCGTTCGAACTTGGAAACAACTTTTAGCTTCATTCTTGATTCATTTGAACATGGACACAACTTGGAAAGTCTTGTAGGATCATTCTTGCATCATTTGAACATGAAAATAATCTACAACAATTTGAGACTTCATTCTTGACTCGTTTGAACTTGGAAACAACTTTTAGTTTCATTCTTGACTCATTTGAACATGGAAACAACTTGGAAAGTCTTGTAGGATCATTCTTGGCTCAGTTGAACATAAAAACAATCTACAACAATTTGAGACTTCATTCTTGACTCGTTCGAACTTCGAAACAACTTGTAGCTTCATTCTTGACTCGTTTGAACATGGAAACAACTTTGAAAATCTTGTAGGAACATTCTTGGCTCATTTGAACATACAAACAATATATAACAATTTGAGACTTCATTCTTGACTGCTTCGAACTTAGAAACAACTTGTAGCTTCATTCTTGACTCGTTTGAACTTGGAAAAACTTGTAAAGTCTTGTAGGATCATTCTTGGCTCATTTGAACATGCAAACAATTCATACAACTTAAGACTTTATTCTTGACACGTTCGAATTGAAAACAACTTGAAAAGTCTTGTAGGATCATTCTTGGCTCATTTAAACATCAAAACAATCCAAAACAATTTTAGACTTGATTCTTGACTCGTTCGAACGTAGAAACAACTTGTAGCTTCATTCTTGACTCGTTTGAACTTGGAAACAACTTGTAAATTCTTGTAGGATCATTCTTGGCTCATTTGAACATGCAAACAATTCGTACAACTTAAGACTTTATTCTTGACTCTTCAAACTTGGAAAGAACTTGTTGCTTCATTCTTGATCATTTGAACATGAAAACAACTTGGAAAGTCTTGTAGGATCATTCTTGCCTCATTTGAACATGTAAACAATTTATAACAATTTGAGACTTCATTCTTGACTTATTCGAACTTGGAAATAACTTGTAGCTTCTTTCTTGACTCGTTTGAACTTGGAAAAACTTGTAAGGTCTTGTAGGATCATTCTTGGCTCATTTGAACAAGCAAACAATTCATACAACTTAGGACTTTATTCTTGACTCGTTCGAACTTGGAAATAACTTTTAGCTTCATTCTTGAATCATTTGAACATGGAAACAACTTGGAAAGTCATGTAGGATCATTCTTGGCACATTTGAACATGAAAATAATCTACAACAATTTGGAAACAACTTTTAGTTTCATTCTTGACTCATTTGAACATGGAAACAACTTGGAAAGTCTGGTAGGATCATTCTTGGCTCAGTTGAACATGAAAACAATCTACAACAATTTGAGACTTCATTCTTGACTCGTTCGAACTTCGAAACAACTTGTAGCTTCATTCTTGACTCGTTTGAACATGGAAACGACTTGGAAAGTCTTGTAGGATCATTCTTGGCTTATTTGATAATACAAACAATATATAACAATTTGAGACTTCATTCTTGACTTATTCGAACTTAGAAACAACTTGTAGCTTCATTCTTGATTCGTTTGAACTTGGAAAAACTGGTAAAGTCTTGTAGGATCATTCTTGGCTCATTTGAACATGCAAACAATTCATACAACTTAAGACTTTATTCTTGACTCGTTCGAACTTGGAATCAACTTGTAGCTTCATTCTTGACTCATTTGAATATGGAAACAACTTGGAAAGTCTTGTAGGATGATTCTTGACTCATTTGAAATTGAAAACAATCTATAACAATTTGAGACTTCATTCTTGACACGTTTGAACTTAGAAACAACTTGTAACTTCATTCCTGACTCGTTTGAACATGGAAACAACTTGGAAACTCTTGTAAGATCATTCTTGGCTCATTTAAACATGAAAAAATTCCCAAACAATTTTAGACTTGATTCTTGACTTGTTCGAACGTGGACACAACTTGTAACTTCATTCCTGACTCGTTTGAACATGGAAACAACTTGGAAACTCTTGTAAGATCATTCTTGGCTCATTTAAACATGAAAACAATCCAAAACAATTTTAGACTTGATTCTTGACTCATTCGAACATGGAAACAACTTGTAGCTTCATTCTTGACTCGTTTGAACTTGGAAACAACTTGTAAATTCTTGTAGGATCATTCTTGGCTCATTTGAACATGCAAACAATTCATACAACTTAAGACTTTATTCTTGACTCTTCGAACTTGGACACAACTTGTAGCTTCATTCTTGACTCATTTGAATATGGAAACAACTTGGAAAGTCTTGTAGGATCATTCTTGACTCATTTGAACTTGAAAACAATCTATAACAATTTGAGACTTCATTCTTGACATGTTTGAACTTAGAAACAACTTGTAACTTCATTCCTGACTCGTTTGAACATGGAAACAACTTGGAAACTCTTATAAGATCATTCTTGGCTCATTTAAACATGAAAACAATTCCAAACAATTTTAGACTTGATTCTTGACTTGTTCGAACGTGGACACAACTTGTAACTTCATTCCTGACTTGTTTGAACATGGAAACAACTTGGAAATTCTTGTAAGATCATTCTTGGCTCATTTAAACATGAAAACATTCTAAAACAATTTTAGACTTGATTCTTGACTCATTCGAACATGGAAACAACTTGTAGCTTCATTCTTGACTCGTTTGAACTTGAAAACAAGTTGTAAAGTCTTGTAGGATCATTCTTGACTCATTTGAATTTGAAAACAATCTATAACAATTTGAGACTTTATTCTTGACACGTTTGAACTTGGAAACAATATGTAACTTCATTCCTGACTCGTTTGAACATGGAAACAACTTGGCAACTCTTGTAAGATCATTCTTAGCTCATTTGAACATGAAACCAATCCATAACAATTTGAAACTTTATTCTTGACTCATTCAAACTTGGAAGCAACATGTAGCTTCATTCTTGACTCATTTGAACATGGAAACAATTTGTAAAGTCTTGTTGGATCATTCTTGGCTCATTTGAACATGCAAACAATTCATACAACTTAAGTCTTTATTCTTGACTCTTTCAAACATTGAAATAACTTGTAGCTTCATTCTTGGCTCATTTGAACATGAAAACAATCTACAACATTTTGAGACTTCATTCATGACTCGTTTGAACTTGGAAACAACTTGTAGCTTCATTCTTGACTCGTTTGAAATTGGAACAACTTGTAAAGTCTTGTAGATCATTCTTGGCTCATTTGAACATGCAAACAATTCATACAACTTAAGACTTTATTCTTGACTCGTTCGAACTTGGAAACAACTTTTAGCTTCATTCTTGACTCATTTGAACATGGAAACAACTTGGAATGTCTTGTAGGATCATTCTTGGTTCATTTGAACTTGAAAACAATCTATAACAATCTGAGACTTCGATCTTTACACGTTTGAACTTGGAAACAACTTGTAACTTCATTCCTGACTCGTTTGAACATGGAAACAACTTGGAAACTCTTGTAAGATCATTCTTGGCTCATTTAAACATGAAAACAATCCAAAACAATTTTAGACTTGATTCTTGACTCATTCGAACATGAAAACAACTTGTGGCATCATTCTTGACTCGTTTGAACTTGGAAACAACAGGTAAATTCTTGTAGGATCATTCTTGGCTCATTTGAACATGCAAACAATTCATACAACTTAAGACTTTATTCTTGACTCTTCGAACATGGAAACAACTTGTAGCTTCATTCTTGACTCGTTTGAACATGGAAACAACTTAGAAAGTCTTGTAGGATCATTCTTGGCTCATTTGAACATGCAAACAATTCATACAACTTAAGACTTTATTCTTGACTCGTTCGAACTTGGAAACAAATTTTAGCTTCATTCCTGACTCGTTTGAACATGGAAACAACTTGGAAAGTCTTGCAGGATCATTCTTGGCTCATTTGAACATGAAAATAATCTACAACAATTTGAGACTTCATTCTTGACTCGTTTGAATATGGAAACAACTTGTAGCTTTATTCTTGACTCGTTTAAACTTGGAAAAAACTTGGAAACTCTTGTAAGATCATTCTTGGCTCATTTAAACATGAAAACAATCCAAAACAAATTTAGACTTGATTCTTGACACGTTCGATCGTGGAAACAACTGGTAGCTTCATTCTTGACTCATTTAAACTTGTAAACAATTTGTAAATTCTTGTAGGATCATTCTTGGCTCATTTGAATATCCAAACAATTCATACAACTTAAGACTTTATTCTTGACTCTTCGAACTTGGAAAGAACTTGTAGCTTCATTCTTGACTCATTTGAACATGAAAACAACTTGGAAAGTCTTGTCGGATCTTTCTTGGCTCATTTGAACATGAAAACAATCTATAACAATTTGAGACTTTATTCTTGACTTATTCGAACTTGGAAACAACTTGTAGCTTCATTCTTGACTCGTTTGAACTTGGAAAAACTTGTAAGGTCTTGTAGGATCATTTTTGGCTCATTTGACCAAGCAAACAATTCATACAACTTAAGACTTTATTCTTGACTCTTCGAACATGGAAACAACTTGTAGCTTCATTCTTGATCATTTGAACATGAAAACAACTTGGAAAGTCTTGTAGGATCATTCTTGGCTCATTTGAACATGCAAACAATTCATACAACTTAAGACTTTATTCTTGACTCGTTCGAACTTGGAAACAACTTTTAGCTTCATTCTTGACTCGTTTGAACATGGAAACAACTTGGAAAGTCTTGTAGGATCATTCTTGGCTCATTTGAACATGAAAATAATCTACAACAATTTGAGACTTCATTCTTGACTCGTTTAAATAAGGTACTGGTAAGGGTAAGAAACAGTTTATGGCCAAATGTGCGAAAAAGTAAATGACAGATATATCGGAAGGTACTGGAACTGAAAAGCAAACATACATAGATACGAAAAGTGCCAAAGTGCAGGATAAGTTAAAGTACAAACACGAAATAAAAGTACTGAGAAGAAAACAGAAATAACATCTGGCCAAGTGTGCTAGAGGGCTCTAACAAATGTCCCTTCTAACACTCAAACATCCTAATATCTAATCACCCCTGTGATCCCTGTCTCTGGCAGCCCTGAGTCCAATCAGCAGCTCACTAAGCACCCGGGTCAACTCTCCTGCCCGCTCCGCCATATCATCAGGAAATGCTCTGGCCGCTATCTGCCTACGTCCCTCTTCCTCGACAGCCCTAATGCGATCCTCCCACCACTCGACAGGATGCTCGGGAACTCTCAGCTGGCCTAGGGTAACAGATGGCCTATAAACTCTACGGCGAACAGGGACACCAGCACTCCCTGAGGGTAGGTCAGGCTGAGCAGGGGGCTCAGGAATCAGCTCCTCCTCCTCGCTCTCAGAACTAGATATAACTATCGCATCATCGTCAGTATCCGAAGAAAATTCAGAGGAACCAGAAGAGGGTGGTTGTTGTGAAACAATGCCACGAGCCTGCAATAATACGATATGTAAAGCAAAAGGGATAAGATCACCTTAAATCTACAGTTAAAATCCTAACGTCTAAACCACTCTTCACTATCTAATCCTATCCTACCATTACTCTCTCTTCTGTTATTAAGTGATCTACTTGTTTAACTTAATCCTGGCTTGTTTCAGTGACCAAAACCTTAGCTCTGATACCAACCTGTGACGCCCTCCCGACCCGGGGTCTAGATCGGGGAGTCACTAACACTCTATATGCATGCACCCTAAATAACAATAATAAAAAATACGCATAAATATGACCCCGACTACTAACCTGGATCTTTCAAGGTAATGGTATGAAACAAGCACACAACTACATCCATTTATATTTACATTTACAGTAACCAAAATAATATTACAATTCCTGAAACATCTCAAAATCTACTAATAAAAGTACAAGACTAAACAAAGTCTTTTCCATCCAACTCTGCCTCAATCCTACCTGTTCAATCTCAGCCAGCCTTACATAGTTCATGAATGACATATTTTTCCTGGCAGTCTGCTTAAGGCGGACCATGATTCTCAAGAGCTGTAGATGTTAGAAAATAAAAGAATGAGCTACAAAAGCTCAGCAAGTAACCATATAAGTTAAAAACAGTTCTACAGGCTTATACATATAATTTAAAAAGTCCTTTCTCAAAACCATGCTTTAAAATCACTGCTAGACCTCATTGTCCCAAAGTTGTAATTAAAATTCTAGTCAGGGAATTCATTACTCGTAAAACTTTCTTTTATAAAACCACTGGCAGGGTTAAACAATTTCAATCACTGGTGCAATGTAATAAGAACTGGAAAGTAATAATCAAGTGCAAGTATAAGAGTAATCTGCAGGGTTAGATGGATCACAGGAAATAATGTATAACAATTAAAACAAGGTCAACCCAAGATATGTCTGATAATTGAAGCTGTATATGACAGGTTATAACAAGGCATTTCATTATTCATTACTAATCATTTCAAAGTCCATTTGTATAAAACTGTCCTTTCATTAGGACTGATTCTTTTAAAACATTTTTATAAAACTGTCCTCTCATTAGGACCTTGCTTTTCAAATCATTTATAAAACTGTCCTCTCATTAGGACCTTTACTGTTTAGAAACAATTCACTTTGGTTGAAGTTTTCTCACAACGCCAGACAATACGGGTGATCAGCCACTTAAAGTCCCCATAACGGACTAAAGTCCCCATAACGGACTAAAGTCCCTCTGGACATAAAGAGTACTCATAAAGGCACTTATTGCCATTGGCCTTGGGCTATCTCATTATAGCCATTGACTATCTCATTATAGTCTTCACATAAAAAGTGCTGGACCGGCGTCACTCGGCCTCTTACGCCTCCAACCTATAGGAATCCGCAGAAACCATTTTGATCGGAATTCCTATAATAACCAAAACCTTTCTTTTTAAAGTTACCAAATCATTTGATGAAAAAGACTTCTTGAAAGTCGGATTCCATATTTAAATCCATTTTTAAGATCATTAGACAGAAGTAAAGTTTATTTCAGGGTAAGTCTCAAAACAAGCTTCTGTTGTAGTAAGGTAATCTGATATCATGAACTGGGGATCAAAAACAAGTTAAAGTTGTGAAGTCAAGGTGCAGGGTCAATCCATAGGTATAACAGTTGTTTTTGGAAATAGTTGTAAGGCATTTAATTGTAACAGTAGTTAGGCCATAGCAACAGGGTAAGTTCAGAATTAAAGTTCAAGTAAACATAATTAGGGAAAAAAATAGTGTGGACATAAGTCATAGTTCAAGGTTACTGATTTAAGACCTTTAAAATTAGTTTAAAAGTTGACAATAGCAGTTCAGGGATTGAAAAGTCTAAAGTATAATCAAAACTGGTATAAGGTTACAGTTTAAATAAAGCAGTTAAAGTAAGGTATGCTATAGCTTAAAACAGTTGAAATAAGGTAACACAGTTGCAGGGTTATAAAGCAATTTATAAAACAGTTCACTATGCAGTTCATAAAACAGTGTTTAAGTTGAAAGAGATTAGGCAGTAGTTACTTGCCTCAAACAAGGAATGCTACAGCTGTGGAACAGGTAGATCGTCTACACCAGATACTAACTCTCTACTTTAGCTTTCCCTTTGTCCTTCACCTCAACGTCTTTCGTAGCTACACATAAATAATACTATTTCAGTATCTCTTATACTCTCGACGTTCTCAATAACGTCTAACTATTCTACCCTTTCGTTAACTGTAACCCTTTAACACACATATATAATGCATAGTAGACATATTCTACTATTCAATCACTTCTATACTAGCAAACAAGTAGCATATAGACACATATATTGATCCACAGTATTCCTGACTGATAGTCTTTCCTATACAGAGGTGGTGTGCCATTAATATTTTATAAACGTCAGTTTAGTTTTGGAAAATTTGGGCAGCACCTCCCCTGTAATTGGAGCTATCCGTCGGAATACAACCGACACAACCAAGTATCAATGTTAATCAAGCAATATCTGTAAACATTAATACTACTATTGCTAGCTCAATACAACAAGAATTCGAATATATTATTATATATATATAAATTCGAAATATGATCCTGCAATTCAAAGCCTTTGAGCACTTAAACAATTATATAATTAAATTCACATTTTCACTTAGGCAATTAGACATATATATAATCCAAGAAATTCCTATCAATTATCAGAGTTCAACTCACACCACTGTATAATTACTACCTTGAGCCATATATACACAATCTTCCACATCTCATTCAAATTACTATGTACAAAATACAAAGCAATTAGCTCATTATCTAGATATGGCATTTAGCATCCAACCAAGTCAAATTTATACTGCTATTAGTCCAAATTCGAACATAGTAAAATATGCAAAGTTCTAAAATTCCAATTGCCAAACCAATTAATTCTCAAAACTATACACCAATCGATTTTATAACTATAAACATGGCAACCATATCAAATTCACACTAATGCACATATACCATATTATTTTCGAATTAACACATGCATATACACTATATATTCGAAATGACATAATAGTAAGATCATTTAGCATTTTAGTACATTCTTAACTACTCTAGGCTCTTGATAATCATTACATGGCTTCACCTTCACATACTCCATATTCAATTCACATATATATATATTTGTTCGGAAATTGAGTAACACAATCGAAAAATGCAAAAACAAATCTGCAGTTTGACATGCATCTCGAATTAATAGCAAAAATGGACATGCACACCACATATGTTATAAATCATAACTAGTAGCAACTGCAAAAATCAAAAACAAGACTAATTCAAACAATTGTGGCCGGAAAAATCAAAAATCGAACTTAAATGCCACATGCAATCCAATCTAAGCTAGCTAGCAGCAAGAACATCACATTAGCATAGTAATTTCGATGTGGTAGGCTCAGGTTTGCCATCACAGCCCTCCACCGGCTCGCCGGAGGCTCACCGCCGGTGGGGCAAAATCCGGAGGTTCTCGATTTTCGAGCTTCCTTCACGAACTCCGCCTAAATCTTTACCCATAACCCGGTTTCAAGCCTAGGAACATGTACAAGCTATCATTAATCCTGGCATGTAACTCCACCCCCCCAAAGCACACATACGCAGCACACATATATACACACGGCGATATACATTCATACATGCAAGCAACAAGAATGAGTTGTTTAATCATTTACAGCTTGATTAATAGTCAAAATCGAAGCAAGTACTAGGAAATCAGTTAACAAATCAATGGAACAAGGAAATCGCAGGAGAGCAAAGAGAGGAACTCGACCTTAAGACAAAAATACAGAGCAAAGACAATGATAGTGGGCGGTGGCTGATATATAAAAGCTAGGGGCAAACTGGTAATTTCACCTTGCTGTTTTTCTGGAATTAATCAATTAATAATTCGAATTTTGGTGAAAAAGGATGATAAAAATAAGTTTCATATTTTTAAAAAAAATAACATGAATTTAGAAGCTCACCCATAGTTTTGAAATACTTTTCTGATGAATCAATAATTAACTAAAAATCGGGGAAGTTTAGGCACTTTAAATAGAAATAAGAGTAGAAAATCCTTAAAAATATTTTGGGGCTCAAATAAAATAAACTTCTATTTTTCAAAAGACTCAGAATATATAAGGATAATTTTGGAAAAGATTTCATAATTTTTGGACATTCCAATAATTAAATATGGAATTTAGAAGAGTAATATCTCTAGAATAAAACAGGAAAAAAAGATTTATATAAAATCACTGGGACTAGAATTAAATACATCACCATTTTTAGAAAGTCTCTAAAATCTCATAGAAGCTACATATAAAATTTTATAATTATTGGACACACCAATAATTTTATAAAAATCAAGCAGTTACTTAATTAAGCATAAAAATCAATTAAACACTTAATCAAAACACTTAAGCATAATGCGGTCAAACAGGCAGTCAACCAGACATATAAAATGACCACATATCATATCTTAACACATTAAAACACATAAATCATATACCTCATATTATTCAAATAGATTTAATTATCTCGATCGTTACATTCTCCCCCCCCCCTTAATAAGATTCTGTCCCCGGAATCAGCCTAAGTAAACAAATAGGGATACTTCTCGAGCATTTCACTCTTAAGTTCCCAGGTGGATTCCTCAACTCGAGGATTTCTCCACAAAACCTTTACAAGCTTAACAGACTTATTCCTTAAAACTTTATCCTTATGATCCTGAATCTCTACAGGCTGTTCTACATAGGACAAGTCGGGTTGAATCTCCAAGGGTTCATATTCTATTACATGACTCATGTCAGGATTATACTTTCTAAGCATAGATACGTGAAAAACATTGTGAATGTGCTGCATTTGCGGTGGTAGAGCTAATTCATATGCAACTTTCCCAACTTGCTTCAAAACTTCAAAAGGTCCTATATATCTTGGATTAAGCTTTCCTCTCTTGCCAAATCTACTAACACCTTTCCACGGAGAAATCTTTAATAACACTTGGTCACCTTCTTCAAAATTCATATCCTTCCTTGACTGGTCAGCATACTTCTTTTGCCTATCTTGAGCAGCTAACAATCTCTTCTGAATCAACTCAATCTTTTCTTTAGTTTGTTGAACTAACTCTGGACCCAAAATCTTACGCTCACCAACTTCATTCCAACACACTGGTGATCTGCATTTTCTTCCATATAAAGCTTCATACGGGGGCATCCCAATACTGGCATGATAGCTGTT
The DNA here is from genome assembly GCA_028671895.1 of Oenanthe sinensis. Classification (NCBI taxonomy): domain Eukaryota; kingdom Viridiplantae; phylum Streptophyta; class Magnoliopsida; order Apiales; family Apiaceae; genus Oenanthe; species Oenanthe sinensis. Next base: position 31,035,237 of record CM053806.1, read on the forward strand.
GTTATAAGAAAACTCCACTAACGGTAGATGCTCGTCCCAACTTCCTTCAAAATCCAAGGCACAAACTCTCAACATGTCTTCAATGGTTTGGATTGTCCTTTCACTCTGGCCATCTGTCTGAGGATGATATGCAGTACTCATATTCAGCTTTGTTCCCAAACATTCTTGAAACTTCTTCCAAAATCTTGAATTGAATCTCGGGTCTCTATCTGACACTATTGATACAAGAACACCATGTCGCATAACAATCTCTTTTAGGTACAAATGCACCAATCTGTCTAGTGAAAATCTTTCGTTGATCGGTAGAAAGTGCGCTGACTTGGTCAATCTGTCTATTATTACCCAGATAGCATCATGATTAGCTTTAGTCCTTGGCAGACCTACTACAAAATCCATAGCAAGATTCTCCCATTTCCATTCTGGAATCTCTAGTGGTTGCAACAATCCACTGGGTCTCTGATGTTCAGCTTTGACTCTCTGGCACGTATAACATTTACTGATCCATTCTGCCACATCTCTTTTCATGTTGGGCCACCAAAAATTTTCCTTCAAGTCTTTATACATCTTTGTGCTTCCTGGATGAATAGAGTATCTTGAACTATGTGCATCATGCAAAATTTCATTCTTGAGCTCTTGAACATTGGGGATCCAAATTCGTGAGGAAAACCTAAAGATTCCTTTACCGTCCTTCTGACTTTTTAACTCTTCTCCAGTCAACTTGGCTCTGTCTTGACTCATCATCTGTTCTTGACATCTCTTGATCTTTTCTAACAATTCTGGCTAAAAAGTCATTGTATACACCATTTCTTCCACGGAATCAGAACAGCATACTTTTATTTCCAATTTCTCAAATTCTTTGATCAATTCTTCAGAAGAAACCATTATATTCAATCTTTCCTTTCTACTTAAAGCATCTGCTACAACATTTGCCTTGCCTGGATGATAGTTAATCGTGCAGTCGTAGTCTTTGATCAATTCCAACCATCTTCTCTGTCTCATGTTCAATTCTTTCTGAGTAAAGATATACTTCAAACTTTTGTGGTCAGTATAAATCTCACACTTCTCTCCATACAAGTAGTGCCTCCATATCTTCAGTGCAAACACAATGGCAGCTAATTCCAGATCATATGTAGGATACTTCAATTCATGAGGTCTTAACTGCCTGGAAGCATATGCAATAACTTTCCCATGTTGCATCAGAACACATCCCAAGCCTTTGTGAGAAGCGTCACTGTAGATGACAAAATTTCCTTGATCGTCAGGTAACACCAACACTGGGGCAGACACTAGTCTTCGCTTTAACTCTTCAAAACTTTCTTCACACTTTCCATCCCTAGAATTACATCAAATTCACCTAACTTAAAAGGTATCAAGTTAGCAAGAAAATGACAACTGCCTATTTCAATGTCACATCTAGGACAAACTTGGCTTACTGGAATCTTTGCCTGGTTAGCTACTTCTATAACTAAGGCTTGCTCCAAAGGTTGGACTTCACATTGCAATTTACCAAGAAAATCTTGAGATATAAAAGACTTAGTAGCTCCAGAATCAATCAATACACTAGCTTGGACTGAATTAACAGGAAGTGTACCTGATATCACATCCACATCCTGGATAGCCTCTTTCTGAGTCATGTTGAAGGTTCTTGCTCTAGATTGATGTGCTGAAGATTGTGACGGAGTTCCAGCTATTCGGAGAACATTGGTAGGTTGTGTAGGTTCCTTGCATTCCCTTGCCATGTGGCCCAGCTTGCCACACTTATAGCATTTGATCCCTGACTTTTGATTTTGATTCTGACTCTGACTGTTGCATTCCGCTGCATAATGTCCTTTCCTGTTGCATTTGAAGCAGGTAATATTGGGCTTATTACAAACTCCAGAGTGCTTCCTTCCACAAATCTTGCACTCAGGAACAAACTGTCTGACGGCCTTTGGCTGGTCGAAACCTTGAGCTTTATTATTCTGTCTCCCTCTTCCATCATTACCATTCTTGATCTGCTGAAAATTACTTCTCTGACCTTCTGGCCTTCTATGAAACTTGTTCCTGAAATTACCATGTCCCTGACTGTCTTCCCTAGCTCCAAACTTTCTCTTTTTGTTATCTTTCTCCTTCTGGGACATGTCACTCTCTCCTTCCACGATCATTGCTTTCTGAACTATTGCAGTAAAGCTTTGCAGCTCAAAAACTGCCACCCTACTTCTAATCCATGGCCTTAGGCCTTGCTGAAACCTCTTAGCCTTTTTAACATCAGTATTAACAAATTCTGGCACAAACCTGGCCATCTCAGAAAACTTGGCCTCGTACTCTGCTACACTCATACCTCCTTGCTTTAGTTCTAGAAATTTAATCTCCATCTGGTCTTTCAAGAAACTAGGAAAGTACTTTTCTAAAAACAATTCTGTAAACTGATCCCAAGAAATCACACCTTCACCCTGAAGCATCTTCGTAGACTCCCACCAGTAACCGGCTTCAGCTTTAAGAAAATAACTAGCATACTCAGTCTTCTTATCTTCATCTACGTCTACCAACTGAAAAGCTTTTTCCATCTCCTTAAGCCATGTCTGGGCTTCTACTGGGTCTGTGGATCCTTTGAATTCAGGTGGTTTCACTGCTTGAAAAGATTTAAAAGTAACTGCTGGGGGTGCAGAAGGTCTTTGCTGTTGCTGGGTTAAAAGAGCTGTTTGCTGTTGTAGCAACTGAATGAGTTGGGCAACTGTAGGGTCCATGGGATTTTGATCTTGAGTATTATGGTTCTGAGACGAATTTGAGGTGTTTCTTTTCCTTGGCGGCATTTACTATAGGGAAACAAGCAACTTATTAAGCAACACACTACACTGTATCGTAAACAGTTCAATTACTTTTAAAAATCATTTAGGAATTAAAAATACTTATTTAAAAATCAATCTTGTAGCATCATTACTACATAAGTTGCCTGTACAACAAGGATATAAAGGTTCTTATAGAAAACAGGTTAGCACAACAGGTATAAATAAGGTACTGGTAAGGGTAAGAAACAGTTTATGGCCAAATGTGCGAAAAAGTAAATGACAGATATATCGGAAGGTACTGGAACTGAAAAGCAAACATACATAGATACGAAAAGTGCCAAAGTGCAGGATAAGTTAAAGTACAAACACGAAATAAAAGTACTGAGAAGAAAACAGAAATAACATCTGGCCAAGTGTGCTAGAGGGCTCTAACAAATGTCCCTTCTAACACTCAAACATCCTAATATCTAATCACCCCTGTGATCCCTGTCTCTGGCAGCCCTGAGTCCAATCAGCAGCTCACTAAGCACCCGGGTCAACTCTCCTGCCCGCTCCGCCATATCATCAGGAAATGCTCTGGCCGCTATCTGCCTACGTCCCTCTTCCTCGACAGCCCTAATGCGATCCTCCCACCACTTGACAGGATGCTCGGGAACTCTCAGCTGGCCAAGGGTAACAGATGGCCTATAAACTCTACGGCGAACAGGGACACCAGCACTCCCTGAGGGTAGGTCAGGCTGAGCAGGGGGCTCAGGAATCAGCTCCTCCTCCTCGCTCTCAGAACTAGATATAACTATCGCATCATCGTCAGTATCCGAAGAAAATTCAGAGGAACCTGGAGAGGGTGGTTGTTGTGAAACAATGCCACGAGCCTGCAATAATACGATATGTAAAGCAAAAGGGATAAGATCACCTTAAATCTACAGTTAAAATCCTAACGTCTAAACCACTCTTCACTATCTAATCCTATCCTACCATTACTCTCTCTTCTGTTATTAAGTGATCTACTTGTTTAACTTAATCCTGGCTTGTTTCAGTGACCAAAACCTTAGCTCTGATACCAACCTGTGACGCCCTCCCGACCCGGGGTCTAGATCGGGGAGTCACTAACACTCTATATGCATGCACCCTAAATAACAATAATAGAAAATACGCATAAATATGACCCCGACTACTAACCTGGATCTTTCAAGGTAATGGTATGAAACAAGCACACAACTACATCCATTTATATTTACATTTACAGTAACCAAAATAATATTACAATTCCTGAAACATCTCAAAATCTACTAATAAAAGTACAAGACTAAACAAAGTCTTTTCCTTCCAACTCTACCTCAATCCTACCTGTTCAATCTCAGCCAGCCTCACATAGTTCATGAATGACATATTTTTCCTGGCAGTCTGCTTAAGGCGGACCATGATTCTCAAGAGCTGTAGATGTTAGAAAATAAAAGAATGAGCTACAAAAGCTCAGCAAGTAACCATATAGGTTAAAAACAGTTCTACAGGCTTATACATATAATTTAAAAAGTCCTTTCTCAAAACCATGCTTTAAAATCACTGCTAGACCTCATTGTCCCAAAGTTGTAATTAAAATTCTAGTCAGGGAATTCATTACTCGTAAAACTTTCTTTTATAAAACCACTGGCAGGGTTAAACAATTTCAATCACTGGTGCAAGGTAATAAGAACTGGAAAGTAATAATCAAGTGCAAGTATAAGAGTAATCTGCAGGGTTAGATGGATCACAGGAAATAATGTATAACAATTAAAACAAGGTCAACCCAAGATATGTCTGATAATTGAAGCTGTATATGACAGGTTATAACAAGGCATTTCATTATTCATTACTAATCATTTCAAAGTCCATTTGTATAAAACTGTCCTTTCATTAGGACTGATTCTTTCAAAACATTTTTATAAAACTGTCCTCTGATTAGGACCTTGCTTTTCAAATCATTTATAAAACTGTCCTCTCATTAGGACCTTTACTGTTTAGAAACAATTCACTTTGGTTGAAGTTTTCTCACAACGCCAGACAATACGGGTGATCAGCCACGTAAAGTCCCCATAACGGACTAAAGTCCCTCTGGACATAAAGAGTACTCATAAAGGCACTTATTGCCATTGGCCTTGGGCTATCTCATTATAGCCATTGACTATCTCATTATAGTCTTCACATAAAAAGTGCTGGACCGGCGTCACTCGGCCTCTTACGCCTCCAACCTATAGGAATCCGCAGAAACCATTTTGATCGGAATTCCTATAATAACCAAAACCTTTCTTTTTAAAGTTACCAAATCATTTGATGAAAAAGACTTCTTGAAAGTCGGATTCCATATTTAAATCCATTTTTAAGATCATTAGACAGAAGTAAAGTTTATTTCAGGGTAAGTCTCAAAACAAGCTTCTGTTGTAGTAAGGTAATCTGATATCATGAACTGGGGATCAAAAACAAGTTAAAGTTGTGAAGTCAAGGTGCAGGGTCAATCCATAGGTATAACAGTTGTTTTTGGAAATAGTTGTAAGGCATTTAATTGTAACAGTAGTTAGGCCATAGCAACAGGGTAAGTTCAGAATTAAAGTTCAAGTAAACATAATTAGGGAAAAAATAGTGTGGACATAAGTCATAGTTCAAGGTTACTGATTTAAGACCTTTAAAATTAGTTTAAAAGTTGACAATAGCAGTTCAGGGATTGAAAAGTCTAAAGTATAATCAAAACTGGTATAAGGTTACAGTTTAAATAAAGCAGTTAAAGTAAGGTAGGCTATAGCTTAAAACAGTTGAAATAAGGTAACACAGTTGCAGGGTTATAAAGCAATTTATAAAACAGTTCACTATGCAGTTCATAAAACAGTGTTTAAGTTGAAAGAGATTAGGCAGTAGTTACTTGCCTCAAACAAGGAATGCTACAGCTGTGGAACAGGTAGATCGTCTACACCAGATACTAACTCTCTACTTTAGCTTTCCCTTTGTCCTTCACCTCAACGTCTTTCGTAGCTACACATGAATAATACTATTTCAGTATCTCTTATACTCTCGACGTTCTCAATAACGTCTAACTATTCTACCCTTTCGTTAACTGTAACCCTTTAACACACATATATAATGCATAGTAGACATATTCTACTATTCAATCACTTCTATACTAGCAAACAAGTAGCATATAGACACATATATTGATCCACAGTATTCCTGACTGATAGTCTTTCCTATACAGAGGTGGTGTGCCATTAATATTTTATAAACGTCAGTTTAGTTTTGGAAAATTTGGGCAGCACCTCCCCTGTAATTGGAGCTATCCGTCGGAATACAACCGACACAACCAAGTATCAATGTTAATCAAGCAATATCTGTAAACATTAATACTACTATTGCTAGCTCAATACAACAAGAATTCGAATATATTATTATATATATATAAATTCGAAATATGATCCTGCAATTCAAAGCCTTTGAGCACTTAAACAATTATATAATTAAATTCACATTTTCACTTAGGCAATTAGACATATATATAATCCAAGAAATTCCTATCAATTATCACAGTTCAACTCACACCACTGTATAATTACTACCTTGAGCCATATATACACAATCTTCCACATCTCATTCAAATTACTATGTACAAAATACAAAGCAATTAGCTCATTATCTAGATATGGCATTTAGCATCCAACCAAGTCAAATTTATACTGCTATTAGTCCAAATTCGAACATAGTAAAATATGCAAAGTTCTAAAATTCCAATTGCCAAACCAATTAATTCTCAAAACTATACACCAATCGATTTTATAACTATAAACATGGCAACCATATCAAATTCACACTAATGCACATATACCATATTATTTTCGAATTAACACATGCATATACACTATATATTCGAAATGACATAATAGTAAGATCATTTAGCATTTTAGTACATTCTTAACTACTCTAGGCTCTTGATAATCATTATATGGCTTCACCTTCACATACTCCATATTCAATTCACATATATATATATTTGTTCGAAAATTGAGTAACACAATCGGAAAATGCAAAAACAAATCTGCAGTTTGACATGCATCTCGAATTAATAGCAAAAATGGACATGCACACCACATATGTTATAAATCATAACTAGTAGCAACTGCAAAAATCAAAAACAAGACTAATTCAAACAATTGTGGCCGGAAAAATCAAAAATCGAACTTAAATGCCACATGCAATCCAATCTAAGCTAGCTAGCAGCAAGAATATCACATTAGCATAGTAATTTCGATGTGGTAGGCTCAGGTTTGCCATCACAGCCCTCCACCGGCTCGCCGGAGGCTCACCGCCGGTGGGGCAAAATCCGGAGGTTCTCGATTTTCGAGCTTCCTTCACGAACTCCGCCTAAATCTTTACCCATAACCCGGTTTCAAGCCTAGGAACATGTACAAGCTATCATTAATCCTTGCATGTAACTCCTTCCCCCCAAAGCACACATACGCAGCACACATATATACACACGGCGATATACATTCATACATGCAAGCAACAAGAATGAGTTGTTTAATCATTTACAGCTTGATTAATAGTCAAAATCGAAGCAAGTACTAGGAAATCAGTTAACAAATCAATGGAACAAGGAAATCGCAGGAGAGAAAAGAGAGGAACTCGACCTTAAGACAACAATACAGAGCAAAGACAATGATAGTGGGCGGTGGCTGATATATAAAAGCTAGGGGCAAACTGGTAATTTCACCTTGCTGTTTTTCTGGAATTAATCAATTAATAATTCGAATTTTGGTGAAAAAGGATGATAAAAATAAGTTTCATATTTTTAAAATAAATAACATGAATTTAGAAGCTCACCCATATTTTTGAAATATTTTTCTGATGAATCAATAATTAACTAAAAATCGGGGAAGTTTAGGCACTTTAAATAGAAATAAGAGTAGAAAATCCTTAAAAATATTTTGGGGCTCAAATAAAATAAACTTCTATTTTTCAAAAGACTCAGAATATATAAGGATCATTTTGGAAAAGATTTCATGATTTTTGGACATTCCAATAATTAAATATGGAATTTAGAAGAGTAATATCTCTAGAATAAAACAGGAACAAAAGATTTATATAAAATCACTGGGACTAGAATTAAATACATCACCATTTTTAGAAAGTCTCTAAAATCACATAGAAGCTAAATATAAAATTTCATAATTATTGGACACACCAATAATTTTATAAAAATCAAGCAGTTACTTAATTAAGCATAAAAATCAATTAAACACTTAATCAAAACACTTAAGCATAATGCGGTCAAACAGGCAGTCAACCAGACATATAAAATGACCACATATCATATCTTAACACATTAAAACACATAAATCATATACCTCATATTATTCAAATAGATTTAATTATCTCGATCGTTACAGAAACAACTAGTAGCTTCATTCTTGACTCATTTGAACTTGTAAACAATTTGTAAATTCTTGTAGGATCATTCTTGGCTCATTTGAATATCCAAACAATTCATACAACTTAAGACTTTATTCTTGACTCTTCGAACTTGGAAAGAACTTGTAGCTTCATTCTTGATCATTTGAACATGAAAACAACTTGGAAAGTCTTGTCGGATCTTTCTTGGCTCATTTGAACATGAAAACAATCTATAACAATTTGAGACTTTATTCTTGACTTATTCGAACTTGGAAACAACTTGTAGCTTCATTCTTGACACGTTTGAACTCGGAAAAACTTGTAAGGTCTTGTAGGATCATTTTTGGCTCATTTGAACAAGCAAACAATTCATACAACTTAAGACTTTATTCTTTACTCTTCGAACATGGAAACAACTTGTAGCTTCATTCTTGATCATTCTTGACTACATTCTTGACTCTTTCGAACTTGGAAACAATTTCTAGCTTCATTCTTGACTCATTTGAATATGAAAACAACTTGTAAAGTCTTGTAGGATCATTCTTGGCTCATTTGAACATGCAAACAATTCATACAACTTAAGACTTTATTCTTGACTCGTTCAAACTTGGAAACAACTTTTACTTTCATTCTTGACTCATCTGAACATGGAAACAACTTGAAAAGTCTTATAGGATCATTCTTGGCTCAGTTGAACATGAAAACAATCTACAACAATTTGAGACTTCATTCTTGACTTGTTCGAACTTGGAAATAACTTGTAGCTTCATTCTTGACTCATTTGAACATGGAAACAACTTGTAAAGTCTTGTAAGATCATTCTTTGCTCATTTGAACATGCAAACTATTCAAACAACTTAAAGACTTTATTCCTGACTCGTTCGAAATTGGAAACAACTTGTAGCTTCATTCTTGACTCATTTGAACATGAGAATAATTCATACAACTTAAAAATTTATTCTTGACTCGTTTGAACTTGGAAATAACTTGTAGCTTCATTCTTGACTCATTTGAACATGAAAACAACTTGGAATGTCATGTAGGATCATTCTTGGCTCATTTGAGCATAAAAACAATCTATAACAATTTGAGACTTCATTCTAGACTCGTTCGTACTAGGAAACAACTTGTAGCTTCACTCTTAAATCGTTTGAACATGGAAACAACTTCTAAACTCTTGTAGGATCGTTCTTGGTACATTGGACAAGAAAACAATTCGTAATACCTTATAAATTCATTCTTCACTCATTCAAACTTCGAAACAACATGTAGCTTGATTCGTGACTCTTTTAAACATGGAAACAACTGGGAAACTCTTGTAAGATAATGGCTCATTTGAACATGTAAACAATCCATAACAATTTGAAACTTTATTCTTGACTCATTCAAACTTGGAAGCAATTTGTAGCTTCATTCATGACCCATTTGAACATGGAAACAACTTGTAAAGTCTTGTTGGATCATTCTTGGCTCATTTGAACATGCAAACAATTCATACAACTTAAGACTTTATTCTTGACTCGTTCAAACTTGGAAACAACTTGTAGCTTCATTCTTGACTCATTTGAACAGAGAAACAACTTGGAAAGTCTTGTAGGATCAATCTTAGCTCTTTTGAGTATGAAAACAATCTATAACAATTTGAGACTTCATTCTTGACTTGTTCGAACTTGGAAACAACTTGTAGCTTCATTCTTGACTCGTTTGAAATTTGAACAACTTGTAAACTCTTGTAGGATCATTCTTGACTCATTTGAACATGCAAACAATTCATACAAATTAAGACTTTATTCTTGACTCTTCGAACTTGGAAACAACTTGTAGCTTCATTCTTGACTCATTTGAACGTGGAAACAACTTGGAAAGTCTTGTAGGATCATTCTTAACTCATTTGATCATAAAAACAATCTATAACAACTTGAGACTTCATTCTTGACACGTTTGAACTTGGAAACAACTTGTAACTTCTGTCCTGACTCGTTTGAACATGGAAACAACTTGGAAAATCTTGAAAGATCATTATTGGCTCATTTAAACAAGAAAACAATCCAAAACAATTTTAGACTTGATTCTTGACTCATTCGAACATGGAAACAACTTGTAGCTTCATTCTTGACTCGTTTGAACTTGGAAACAACTTGGAAATTCTTGTAGGATCATTCTTGGCTCATGTGAACATGCAAACAATTCATACAACTTAAGACTTTATTCTTGACTCTTCGAACTTGGAAATAACTTGTAGCTTCATTCTTGACTCATTTGAATATGGAAACAACTTGGAAAGTCTTGTAGGATCATTCTTGACTCATTTGAACTTGAAAACAATCTATAACAATTTGAGACTTCATTCTTGACACGTTTGAACTTAGAAACAACTTGTAACTTCATTCCTGACTCGTTTGAACATGGAAACAACTTGGAAACTCTTGTAAGATTATTTTTAGCTCATTTAAACATGAAAACAATCCCAAACAATTTTAGACTTGATTCTTGACTTGTTCGAACGTGGACACAACTTGTAACTTCATTCATGACTTGTTTGAACATGGAAACAACTTGGAAACTCTTGTAAGATCATTCTTGGCTCATTTAAACATGAAAACAATCCAAAACAATTTTAGACTTGATTCTTGACTCATTCGAACATGGAAACAACTTGTAGCCTCATTCATGACTCGTTTGAACTTGGAAACAACTTGGAAACTCTTGTAAGATCATTCTTGGCTCATTTGAACATGAAACCAATCCATAACAATTTGAAACTTTATTTTTGACTCATTCAAACTTAGAAGCAACATGTAGCTTCATTCTTGACTCATTTGAACATGAAAACAACTTGTAAAGTCTTGTTGGATCATTCTTGGCTCATTTGAACATGCAAACAATTCATACAACTTAAGTCTTCTTGACTCTTTCAAACTGTGAAACAACTTGTAGCTTCATTCTTGGCTCATTTGAACATGAAAACAATCTACAACATTTTGAGACTTCATTCTTGACTCGTTTGAACTTGGAAACAACTTGTAAAGTCTTGTAGATCATTCTTGGCTCATTTGAACATGCAAACAATTCATACAACTTAGGACTTTATTCTTGACTCGTTCGAACTTGGAAACAACTTTTACCTTCATTCTTGACTCATTTGAACATGGAAACAACTTGGAATGTCTTGTAGGATCATTCTTGTTTCATTTGAACTTGAAAACAATCTATAACAATCTGAAACTTCGTTCTTTACACGTTTGAACTTGGAAACAACTTGTAACTTTATTCCTGACTCGTTTGAACATGAAAACAACTTGGAAACTCTTGTAAGATCATTCTTGGCTCATTTAAACATGAAAACAATCCAAAACAATTTTAGACTTGATTCTTGACTCATTCGAACATGGAAACAACTTGTAGCATCATTCTTGACTCGTTTGAACTTGGAAACAACTTGTACATTCTTGTAGGATCATTCTTGGCTCATTTGAACATGCAAACAATTCATACAACTTAAGACTTTATTCTTGACTCTTCGAACATGGAAACAACTTGTAGCTTCATTCTTGACTCGTTTGAACATGGAAACAACTTGGAAAGTCTTGTAAGATCATTCTTGGCTCATTTGAACATGCAAACAATTCATACAACTTAAGACTTTATTCTTGACTCGTTCGCACTTGGAAACAACTTTTAGCTTCATTCTTGACTTGTTTGAACATGGAAACAACTTGGAAAGTCTTGTAGGATCATTCTTGGCTCATTTGAACATGAAAACAATCTACAACAATTTGAGACTACATTCGTGACTCGTTTGAACTTGGAAATAAATTGTAGCTTCATTCTTGACTCGTTTGAACATGTAAACAACTTGGAAAGTCTTGTAGGATCATTCTTGGCTCATTTGAACATACAAACAATATATAACAATTTAAGACTTCATTCTTGACGTATTCGAACTTGGAAACAATTTGTAGCTTCATTCTTGACTCATTTGAACATGGAAACAACTTCTAAACTCTTGTAGGATCTTTTTTGGCTCATTTGAACATGCAAACAATTCATACAACTTAAGACTTTATTCATGACTCGTTCGAACTTGGAAACAACTTGTAGCTTCATTCTTGACTCATTTGAACATGGAAACAACTTGGAAACTCTTTTAAGATCATTCTTGGCTCATTTTAACATGAAAAAAATCCATAACAATTTGAGACTTTATTCTTGACTCGCTCAAACTTGGAAGCAACATGTAGCCTCATTCTTGACTCATTTGAACATGGAAACAACTTGTAAACACTTGTAGGATCACTCTCTGCTCATTTGAAAATGAAAACAATTCGTAACAACTTATGACTTCATTCTTCACTCGTTTAAACTTGGAAACAACTTGTAGCTTCATTCTTGACTCGTTTGAATTGGAAATAACTTATAAATTCTTGAAGGATCATTCTTGGCTCATTTGAACATGAGCACAATTCATACAACTTAAAAATTTATTCTTGACTCATTTGAACTTGGAAACAACTTGTAGCTTGATTCTTGACTCATTTGAACATGAAAACAACTTGTATTTTCACTCTTAACTCGTTTGAACATGGAAACAACTTCTAAACTCTTGTGGGATCGTTCTTGGTACATTGGTCATGAAAACAATTCGTAATACCTTATAAATTCATTCTTCACTCATTCGAACTTCGAAACAACATGTAGCTTGATTCGTGACTCTTTTAAACATGGAAGTAACTTGGAAAGTCTTGGAAAGTCTTGTAGGATCATTCTTGACTCATTTGAACTTAAAAACAATCTATAACAATTTGAGACTTTATTCTTGACACGTTTGAACTTGGAAACAACATGTAACTTCATTCCTGAGTCGTTTGAACATGGAAACAACTGGAAACTCTTGTAAGATCATTCTTGGCTCATTTGAACATGAAAACAATCTACAAAAATTTGAGACTACATTCGTGACTCGTTTGAACTTGGGAAAAAATAGTAGCTTCATTCTTGACTCGTTTGAACATGTAAAGAACTTGGAAAGTCTTGTAGGATCATTCTTGGCTCATTTGAACATACAAACAATATATAACAATTTAAGACTTCATTCTTGACTTATTCGAACTTGGAAATAACTTGTAGCTTCATTCTTGATTCGTTTGAACTTTGAAAAACTTGTAAAGTCTTGTAGGATCATTCTTGGCTCATTTGAACATGCAAACAATTCATATAACTTAAGTCTTTATTCTTGACTAGTTCGAACTTGGAAACAACTTTTAGCTTCATTCTTGACTCATTTGAATATGGAAACAACTTGGAAAGTCTTGTAGGATCATTCTTGGTTCATTTGAACATAAAAACAATCTATAACAATTTGAGACTTCATTCTTGACATGTTTGAACTTGGAAACAACTTGTAACTTCATTCGTGACTCGTTTGACCATGGAAACAACTTGGAAATTCTTGTAAGATCATTCTTGGCTCATTTAAACATCAAAACAATCCATAACAATTTGAGACTACATTCTTGACTCTTTCGAAATTGGAAACAATTTGTAGCTTCATTCTTGACTCATTTGAATATGAAAACAACTTGTAACGTCTTGTAGGATCATTCTTGACTCGTTTGAACTTTGAAAAACTTGTAAAGTCATGTAGGATCATTCTTGGCTCATTTGAACATGCAAACAATTCATACAACTTAAGTCTTTATTCTTGACTAGTTCGAACTTGGAAACAACTTTTAGCTTCATTCTTGACTCATTTGAATATGGAAACAACTTGGAAAGTCTTGTAGGATCATTCTTGGTTCATTTGAACATAAAAACAATCTATAACAATTTGAGACTTCATTCTTGAAATGTTTGAATTTTGGAAACAACTTGAAACTTCATTCGTGACTCGTTTGAACATGGAAACAACTTGAAAACTCTTGTAAGATCATTCTTGGCTCATTTAAACATCAAAACAATCCATAACAATTTGAGACTACATTCTTGACTCTTTCGAACTTGGAAACAATTTGTAGCTTCATTCTTGACTCATTTGAATATGAAAACAACTTGTAAAGTCTTGTAGGATCATTCTTGGCTCATTTGAACATGCAAACAATTCATACAACTTAAGACTTTATTCTTGACTCGTTAAAGCTTGGAAACAACTTGTAGCTTCATTCTTGACTCATTTGAGCAGAGAAACAACTTGGAAAGTCTTGTAGGATCAATCTTAGCTCTTTTGAGTATGAAAACAAATATATAACAATTTGAGACTTCATTCTTGACTTGTTCGAACTTGGAAATAACTTGTAGCTTCATTCTTGACTCATTTGAACATGGAAACAACTTGTAAAGTCTTGTAGGATCATTCTTTGCTCATTTGAACATGCAAACTATTCATACAACTTAAAGACTTTATTCACTACTCGTTCGAAATTGGAAACAACTTGTAGCTTCATTCTTGACTCATTTGAACATGAGAATAATTCATACAACTTAAAAATTTATTCTTGACTCGTTTGAACTTGGAAATAACTTGTAGCTTCATTCTTGACTCATTTGAACATGAAAACAACTTGGAAAGTCATGTAGGATCATTCTTGGCTCATTTGAGCATAAAAACAATCTATAACAATTTGAGACTTCATTCTTGACTCGTTCGAACTTGGAAACAACTTGTAGCTTCATTCTTGACTCGTTCGTACTAGGAAACAACTTGTAGCTTCACTCGTAAATCGTTTGAACATGGAAACAACTTCTAAACTCTTGTAGGATCGTTCTTGGTACATTGGACATGAAAACAATTCGTAATACCTTATAAATTCATTCTTCACTCATTCAAACTTCGAAACAACATGTAGCTTGATTCGTGACTCTTTAAACATGGAAACAACTGGGAAACTCTTGTAAGATAATGGCTCATTTGAACATGTAAACAATCCATAACAATTTGAAACTTTATTCTTGACTCATTCAAACTTGGAAGCAATTTGTAGCTTCATTCATGACTCATTTGAACATGGAAACAACTTGTAAAGTCTTGTTGGATCATTCTTGGCTCATTTGAACATGCAAACAATTCATACAACTTAAGACTTTATTCTTGACTCGTTCTAACTTGGAAACAACTTATAGCTTCATTCTTGACTCATTTGAACAGAGAAACAACTTGGAAAGTCTTGTAGGATCAATCTTAGCGCTTTTGAGTATGAAAACAATCTATAACAATTTGAGACGTCATTCTTGACTTGTTCGAACTTGGAAACAACTTGTAGCTTCATTCTTGACTCGTTTGAAATTTGAACAACTTGTAAACTCTTGTAGGATCATTCTTGACTCATTTGAACATGCAAACAATTCATACAACTTAAGACTTTATTCTTGACTCTTCGAACATGGAAACAACTTGTAGCTTCATTCTTGACTCATTTGAACGTGGAAACAACTTGGAAAGTCTTGTAGGATCATTCCTGACTCATTTGATCTTGAAAACAATCTATAACAATTTGAGACTTCATTCTTGACATGTTTGAACTTGGAAACAACTTGTAACTTCATTCGTGACTCGTTTGACCATGGAAACAACTTGGAAACTCTTGTAAGATCATTCTTGGCTCATTTAAACATGAAAACAATCCAAAACAATTTTAGACTTGATTCTTGACTCATTCGAACATGGAAACAACTTGTAGCATCATTCTTGACTCGTTTGAACTTGGAAATAACTTGTAAATTCTTGTAGGATCATTCTTGGCTCATTTGAACATGCAAACAATTCATACAACTTAAGACTTTTTATTCTTGACTCTTCGAACATGGAAACAACTTGTAGCTTCATTCTTGACTCGTTTAAACATGGAAACAACTTGGAAACTCTTGTAAGATCATTCTTGGCTCATTTAAACATGAAAACAATCCAAAACAAATTTAGACTTGATTCTTGACTCGTTCGATCGTGGAAACAACTGGTAGTTTCATTCTTGACTCATTTGAACTTGGAAACAATTTGTAAATTCTTATAGGATCATTCTTGGCTCATTTGAATATCCAAACAATTCATACAACTTAAAACTTTATTCTTGACTCTTCGAACTTGGAAAGAACTTGTAGCTTCATTCTTGATCATTTGAACATGAAAACAACTTGGAAAGTCTTGTCGGATCATTCTTGGCTCATTTGAACATGAAAACAATCTATAACAATTTGAGACTTTATTCTTGACTTATTCGAACTTGGAAACAACTTGTAGCTTCATTCCTGACTCGTTTGAACTTGGAAAAACTTGTAAGGTCTTGTAGGATCATTCTTGGCTCATTTGAACATGCAAACAATTCTTACAACTTAAGACTTTATTCTTGACTCTTCGAACTTGGAAACAACTTTTAGTTTCATTCTTCACTCATTTGAACATGGAAACAACTTGGAAAGTCTTGTAGGATCATTCTTGGCTCAGTTGAACATGAAAACAATCTACAACAATTTGAGACTTCATTCTTGACTCGTTCGAACTGCGAAACAACTTGTAGCTTCATTCTTGACTCGTTTGAACAGGGAAACCACTTGAAAAGTTTTGTAGGATCATTCTTGGCTTATTTGAACATACAAACAATATATAACAATTTGAGACTTCATTCTTGACTTATTCGAACTTAGAAACAACTTGTAGCTTCATTCTTGATTCGTTTGAACTTGGAAAAACTTGTAAAGTCTTGTAGGATCATTCTTGGCTCATTTGAACATGTAAACAATTCATATAACTTTAGACTTTATTCTTGACTCGTTCGAACTTGGAATCAACTTGTAGTTTCATTCTTGACTCATTTGAATATGGAAACAACTTAGAAAGTCTTGTAGGATCATTCTTGACTCATTTGAACTTGAAAACAATCTATAACAATTTGAGACTTCATTCTTGACACGTTTGAACTTGGAAACAACTTGTAACTTCATTCCTGACTCGTTTGAACATGGAAACAACTTGGAAATTCTTGTAAGATCATTCTTGGCTCATTTAAACATGAAAAAATTCCCAAACAATTTTAGACTTGATTCTTGACTTGTTCGAACGTGGACACAAGTTGTAACTTCATTCCTGACTCGTTTGAACATGGAAACAACTTGGAAACTCTTGTAAGATCATTCTTGGCTCATTTAAACATGAAAACAATCCAAAACAATTTTAGACTTGATTCTTGACTCATTCGAACATGGAAACAACTTGTAGCTTCATTCTTGACTCGTTTGAACTTGTAAATAACTTGTAAATTCTTGTAGGATCATTCTTGGCTCATTTGAACATGCAAACAATTCATACAACTTAAGACCTTATTCTTGACTCTTCGAACTTGGACACAACTTGTAGCTTCATTCTTGACTCATTTAAATATGGAAACAACTTGGAAAGTCTTGTAGGATCATTCTTGACTCATTTGAACTTGAAAACAATCTATAACAATTTGAGACTTCATTCTTGACACGTTTGAACTTAGAAACAACTTGTAATTTCATTCCTAACTCGTTTGAACATGGAAACTACTTGGAAACTCTTGTAAGATCATTCTTGGCTCATTTAAACATGAAAACAATCCCAAACAATTTTAGACTGGATTCTTGACTTGTTCGAACGTGGACACAACTTGTAACTTCATTCCTGACTCGTTTGAACATGGAAACAACTTGGAAACTCTTGTAAGATCATTCTTGGCTCATTTAAACATGAAAACAATCCAAAACAATTTTAGACTTGATTTTTGACTCATTCGAACATGGAAACAACTTGTAGCATCATTCTTGACTCGTTTGAACTTGGAAACAACTTGTAAATTCTTGTAGGATCATTCTTGGCTCATTTGAACATGCAAACAATTCATACAACTTAAGACTTTATTCTTGACTCTTCGAACATGGAAACAACTTGTAGCTTCATTCTTGACTCGTTTGAACATGGAAACAACTTGGAAAGTCTTGTAGGATCATTCTTGGCTCATTTGAACATGCAAACAATTCATACAACTTAAGACTTTATTCTGGACTCGTTCGCACTTAGAAACAACTTTTAGCTTCATTCTTGACTCGTTTGAACATGGAAACAACTTGGAAAGTCTTGTAGGATCATTCTTGGCTCATTTGAACATGAAAATAATCTACAACAATTTGAGACTTCATTCTAGACTCGTTTGAATATGGAAACAACTTGTAGCTTCATTCTTGACTCGTTTAAACATGGAAACAACTTGGAAACTCTTGTAAGATCATTCTTGGCTCATTTAAACATGAAAACAATCCAAAACAAATTTAGACTTGATTCTTGACTCGTTCGATCGTGGAAACAACTGGTAGCTTCATTCTTGACTCATTCGAACTTGGAAACAACTTGTAGCTTCATTCTTGACTCGTTTGAACTTGGAAAAACTTGTAAGGTCTTGTAGGATCATTCTTGACTCATTTGAACAAGCAAACAATTCATACAACTTAAGACTTTATTCTTGACTCTTCGAACTTGGAAACAACTTTTAGTTTCATTCTTGACTCATTTGAACATGGAAACAACTTGGAAAGTCTTGTAGGATCATTCTTGGCTCAGTTGAACATGAAAACAATCTACAACAATTTGAGACTTCATTCTTGACTCGTTCGAACTTCGAAACAACTTGTAGCTTCATTCTTGACTCGTTTGAACATGGAAACCACTTGGAAAGTCTTGCAGGATCA
This sequence comes from Oenanthe sinensis, assembly GCA_028671895.1. NCBI lineage: Eukaryota > Viridiplantae > Streptophyta > Magnoliopsida > Apiales > Apiaceae > Oenanthe > Oenanthe sinensis. The sequence goes on from CM053806.1 coordinate 31,054,112, forward strand.
TTCTTGGCTTATTTGAACATACAAACAATATATAACAATTTGAGACTTCATTCTTGACTTATTCGAACTTAGAAACAACTTGTAGCTTCATTCTTGATTCGTTTGAACTTGGAAAAACTTGTAAAGTCTTTTAGGATCATTCTTGGCTCATTTGAACATGCAAACAATTCATATAACTTAAGACTTTATTCTTGACTCGTTCGAACTTGGAATCAACTTGTAGTTTCATTCTTGACTCATTTGAATATGGAAACAACTTAGAAAGTGATGCGGAGTATGACATTAAGATATTCATACGTATCTATTGTACAATTGAGGACAATTGTTTTTGAAGAAGTGGAGTATGATGCAGGAGCATTATGGTTGATCTATTTGATCTCATGAGAATCTATTGTGAAGCCAATAGTCAGCTTAATTAACAATATGGGCTGATTTATTATGTTGGGGTTATTATTAGATAATTATATTAAGTAAATTTTGGCTTGCAAGTTTTTACCTTTCACTTGAAAGGGTTTTTCTTGTTTTAAGCACTTAGGATTTATTTTTCTAGTTGAATATGGTATTGATGTAATTCCTATTTGGATTGAGATTTTGATTGGTTTCCAATTTGGGTTCAAGTATTAGCAAATTCCTAGCTAATTTTGAATCTAATTGAGAATCCTAATAGTTTTAGGTTAAGGTTATATTCCTTGCCTATATATACCCATATTTTGTAATCTTTTAAGGGAGAAGAATTTGATAAATAAAATCGTGAGTTTTTATACTTGCAAAACCCTAGGAAGTTGGTGGTTAATTCCTTTATACTTTCTTATCCAGATTTCGTTTAGTTTGTGGGTGATTAATTTCTTTAAGCAATCTAAGCAAATCGATCCTTTAGTTTTGTTTCTTGGTGATTAAATTCTTTATAGAAGCAATCTAAAGTTACTTTTCCGCTGTAAATCTGATCTACAGAGAAAAATATACATCAGAAAGTCTTGTAGGATCATTCTTGACTCATTTGAACTTGAAAACAATCTATAACAATTTGAGACTTCATTCTTGACACGTTTGAACTTAGAAACAACTTGTAACTTCATTCCTGACTCGTTTGAACATGAAAACAACTTGGAAATTCTTGTAAGATCATTCTTGGCTCATTTAAACATTAAAAAATTCCCAAACAATTTTAGACTTGATTCTTGACTTGTTCGAACGTGGACACAACTTGTAACTTCATTCCTGACTCGTTTGAACATGGAAACAACTTGGAAACTCTTGTAAGATCATTCTTGGCTCATTTAAACATGAAAACAATCCAAAACAATTTTAGACTTGATTCTTGACTCATTCGAACATGGAAACAACTTGTAGCTTCATTCTTGACTCGTTTAAACTTGGAAATAACTTGTAAATTCTTGTAGGATCATTCTTGGCTCATTTGAACATGCAAACAATTCATACAACTTAAGACCTTATTCTTGACTCTTCGAACTTGGACACAACTTGTAGCTTCATTCTTGACTCATTTAAATATGGAAACAACTTGGAAAGTCTTGTAGGATCATTCTTGACTCATTTGAACTTGAAAAAAATCTATAACAATTTGAGACTTCATTCTTGACACGTTTGAACTTAGAAACAACTTGTAATTTCATTCCTGACTCGTTTGAACATGGAAACAACTTGGAAACTCTTGTAAGATCATTCTTGGCTCATTTAAACATGAAAACAATCCCAAAAAATTTTAGACTGGATTCTTGACTTGTTCGAAAGTGGACACAACTTGTAACTTCATTCCTGACTCGTTTGAACATGGAAACAACTTGGAAACTCTTGTAAGATCATTATTGGCTCATTTAAACATGAAAACAATCCAAACCAATTTTAGACTTGATTCTTGACTCATTCGAACGTGGAAACAACTTGTAGCTTCATTCTTGACTCGTTTGAACTTGGAAACAAGTTGTAAAGTCTTGTAGGATCATTCTTGATTCATTTGAACTTGAAAACAATCTATAACAATTTGAGACTTTATTGTTGACACGTTTGAACTTGGAAACAATATGTAACTTCATTCCTGACTCGTTTGAACATGGAAACAACTTGGAAACTCTTGTAAGATCATTCTTGGCTCATTTGAACATGAAAACAATCTACAACAATTTGAGACTACATTCGTGACTCGTTTGAACTTGGAAATAAATTATAGCTTCATTCTTGACTCGTTTCAACATGTAAACAACTTGGAAAGTCTTGTAGGATCATTTTTGGCTCGTTTCAACATGGAAACAACTTGAAAACTCTTGTAAGATCATTCTTGGCTCATTTAAACATCAAAACAATCCATAACAATTTGAGACTACATTTTTGACTCTTTCGAACTTGGAAACAATTTGTAGCTTCATTCTTGACTCATTTGAATATGAAAACAACTTGTAAAGTCTTGTAGGATCATTCTTGGCTCATTTGAACATGCAAACAATTCATACAACTTAAGACTTTATTCTTGACTCGTTCAAACTTGGAAACAACTTGTAGTTTCATTCTTGACTCATTTGAGCAGAGAAATAACTTGGAAAGTCTTGTAGGATCAATCTTAGCTCTTTTAAGTATGAAAACAAATATATAACAATTTGAGACTTCATTCTTGACTTGTTCAAACTTGGAAATAACTTGTAGCTTCATTCTTGACTCATTTGAACATGGAAACAACTTGTAAAGTCTTGTAGGATCATTCTTTGCTCATTTAAACATGCAAACTATTCATACAACTTAAAGACTTTATTCACTACTCGTTCGAAATTGGAAAAAACTTGTAGCTTCATTCTTGACTCATTTGAACATTAGAATAATTCATACAACTTAAAAATTTATTCTTGACTCGTTTGAACTTGGAAATAACTTGTAGCATCATTCTTGACTCATTTGAACATGAAAACAACTTGGAAAGTCATGTAGGATCATTCTTGGCTCATTTGAGCATAAAAACAATCTATAATAATTTGAGACTTCATTCTAGACTCGTTCGTACTAGGAAACAACTTGTAGCTTCACTCTTAAATCGTTTGAACATGGAAACAACTTCTAAACTCTTGTAGGATCGTTCTTGGTACATTGGACATGAAAACAATTCGTAATACCTTATAAATTCATTCTTCACTCATTCAAACTTCGAAACAACATGTAGCTTGATTCGTGACTCTTTTAAACATGGAAACAACTGGGAAACTCTTGTAAGTTAATGGCTCATTTGAACATGTAAACAATCCATAACAATTTGAAACTTTATTCTTGACTCATTCAAACTTGGAAGCAATTTGTAGCTTCATTCATGACTCATTTGAACATGGAAACAACTTGTAAAGTCTTGTTGGGTCATTCTAGGCTCATTTGAACATGCAAACAATTCATACAACTTAAGACTTTATTCTTGACTCGTTCAAACTTGGAAACAACTTGTAGCTTCATTCTTGACTCATTTGAACAGAGAAACAACTTGGAAAGTCTTGTAGGATCAATCTTAGCGCTTTTGAGTATGAAAACAATATATAACAATTTGAGACTTCATTCTTGACTTGTTCGAACTTGGAAACAACTTGTAGCTTCATTCTTGACTCGTTTGAAATTTGAACAACTTGTAAACTCTTGTAGGATCATTCTTGACTCATTTGAACATGCAAACAATTCATACAACTTAAGACTTTATTCTTGACTCTTCAAACTTGGAAACAACTTGTAGCTTCATTCTTGACTCATTTGAACGTGGAAATAACTTGGAAAGTCTTGTAGGATCATTCTTGACTCATTTGATCTTAAAAACAATCTATAACAATTTGAGACTTCATTCTTGACACGTTTGAACTTGGAAACAACTTGTAACTTCATTCCTGACTCGTTTGAACATGGAAACAATTTAGAAAATCTTGAAAGATCATTATTGGCTCATTTAAACAAGAAAACAATCCAAAACAATTTTAGACTTGATTCTTGACTCGTTCGAACGTAGAAACAACTTGTAGCTTCATTCTTGACTCGTTTGAACATGGAAACAACTTGGAAAGTCTTGTAGGATCATTCTTGGCTCATTTGAACATGCAAACAATTCATACAACTTAAGACATTATTCTTGACTCGTTCGAACTTGGAAACAACTTGTAGCTTCATTCTTGACTCATTTGAACATGTAAACAACTTGGAAAGTCTTGTAGGATCATTCTGGGCTCATTTGAACTTGAAAACAATCTATAACAATTTGAGACTTCATTCTTGACACGTTTGAACTTGGAAACAACTTGTAACTTCATTCCTGACTCGTTTGAACATGGAAACAACTTGGAAAATCTTGTAAGATCATTCTTGGCTCATTTAAACAAGAAAACAATCCAAAACAATTTCAGACTTGATTCTTGACTCGTTCGAACGTAGAAACAACTTGTAGCTTCATTCTTGACTCGTTTGAACATGGAAACAACTTGGAAAGTCTTGTAGGATCATTCTTGGCTCATTTGAACATGCAAATAATTCATACAACTTAAGACTTTATTCTTGACTCGTTCGAACTTGGAAACAACTTGTAGCTTCATTCTTGACTCATTTGAACATGGAAACAACTTGGAAAGTCTTGTAGGATCATTCTTGGCTCATTTAAACTTGAAAACAATCTATAACAATTTGAGACTTCATTCTTGACACATTTGAACTTGGAAACAACTTGTAACTTCATTCCTGACTCGTTTGAACATGGAAATAACTTGGAAAATCTTGTAAGATCATTCTTGGCTCATTTAAACAAGAAAACAATCCAAAACAATTTTAGACTTGATTCTTGACTCGTTCGAACGTGAAAACAACTTGTAGCTTCATTCTTGACTCGTTTGAACTTGGAATTAACTTGTAAATTCTTGTAGGATCATTCTTGGCTCATTTGAACATGCAAACAATTCATACAACTTAAGACCTTATTCTTGACTCTTCGAACTTGGACACAACTTGTAGCTTCATTCTTGACTCATTTAAATATGGAAACAACTTGAAAAGTCTTGTAGGATCATTCTTGACTCATTTGAACTTGAAAACAATCTATAACAATTTGAGACTTCATTCTTGACACGTTTGAACTTAGAAACAACTTGTAATTTCATTCCCGACTTGTTTGAACATGGAAACAACTTGGAAACTCTTGTAAGATCATTCTTGGCTCATTTAAACATGAAAACAATCCCAAACAATTTTAGACTGGATTCTTGACTTGTTCGAACGTGGACACAACTTGTAACTTCATTCCTGACTCGTTTGAACATGGAAAAAACTTGGAAACTCTTGTAAGATCATTCTTGGTTCATTTAAACATGAAAACAATCCAAAACAATTTTAGACTTGATTCTTGACTCATTCGAACATGGAAACAACTTGTAGCTTCATTCTTGACTCGTTTGAACTTGGAAACAAGTTGTAAAGTCTTGTAGGATCATTCTTTGATTCATTTGAACTTGAAAACAATCTATAATAATTTGAGACTTTATTCTTGACACGTTTGAACTTGGAAACAATATGTAACTTCATTCCTGACTCGTTTGAACATGGAAACAACTTGGAAACTCTTGTAAGATCATTCTTGGCTCATTTGAACATGAAAACAATCTACAACAATTTGAGACTACATTCGTGACTCGTTTGAACTTGGAAATAAATTATAGCTTCATTTTTGACTCGTTTCAACATGTAAACAACTTGGAAAGTCTTGTAGGATCATTCTTGGCTCGTTTCAACATGGAAACAACTTGAAAACTCTTGTAAGATCATTCTTGGCTCATTTAAACATCAAAACAATCCATAACAATTTGAGACTACATTCTTGACTCTTTCGAACTTGGAAACAATTTGTAGTTTCATTCTTGACTCATTTGAATATGAAAACAACTTGTAAAGTCTTGTAGGATCATTCTTGGCTCATTTGAACATGCAAACAATTCATACAACTTAAGACTTTATTCTTGACTCGTTCAAACTTGGAAACAACTTGTAGCTTCATTCTTCACTCATTTGAGCAGAGAAACAACTTGGAAAGTCTTGTAGGATCAATCTGAGCTCTTTTGAGTATGAAAACAAATATATAACAATTTGAGACTTCATTCTTGACTTGTTCAAACTTGGAAATAACTTGTAGCTTCATTCTTGACTCATTTGAACATGGAAACAACTTGTAAAGTCTTGTAGGATCATTCTTTGCTCATTTGAACATGCAAACTATTCATACAACTTAAAGACTTTATTCACTACTCGTTCAAAATTGGAAACAACTTGTAGCTTCATTCTTGACTCATTTGAACATTAGAATAATTCATACAACTTAAAAATTTATTCTTGACTCGTTTGAACTTGGAAATAACTTGTAGCTTCATTCTTGACTCATTTGAACATGAAAACAACTTGGAAAGTCATGTAGGATCATTCTTGGCTCATTTGAGCATAAAAACAATCTATAATAATTTGAGAGTTCATTCTAGACTCGTTCGTACTAGGAAACAACTTGTAGCTTCACTCTTAAATCGTTTGAACAAGGAAACAACTTCTAAACTCTTGTAGGATCGTTCTTGGTACATTGGACATGAAAACAATTCGTAATACCTTATAAATTCATTCTTCACTCATTCAAACTTCGAAACAACATGTAGCTTGATTCGTGACTCTTTTAAACATGGAAACATCTGGGAAACTCTTGTAAGATAATGGCTCATTTGAACATGTAAACAATCCATAACAATTTGAAACTTTATTCTTGACTCATTCAAACTTGGAAGCAATTTGTAGCTTCATTCATGACTCATTTGAACATGGAAACAACTAGTAAAGTCTTGTTGGATCATTCTTGGCTCATTTGAACATGCAAACAATTCATACAACTTAAGACTTTATTCTTGACTCGTTCAAACTTGGAAACAAGTTGTAGCTTCATTCTTGACTCATTTGAACAGAGAAACAACTTGGAAAGTCTTGTAGGATCAATCTTAGCGCTTTTGAGTATGAAAACAATCTATAACAATTTGAGACTTCATTCTTGACTTGTTCGAACTTGGAAACAACTTGTAGCTTCATTCTTGACTCGTTTGAAATTTGAACAACTTGTAAACTCTTGTATGATCATTCTTGACTCATTTGAACATGCAAACAATTCATACAACTTAAGACTTTATTCTTGACTCTTCGAACTTGGAAACAACTTGTAGCTTCATTCTTGACTCATTTGAACGTGGAAATAACTTGGAAAGTCTTGTAGGATCATTCTTGACTCATTTGATCTTAAAAACAATCTATAACAATTTGAGACTTCATTCTTGACACGTTTGAACTTGGAAACAACTTGTAACTTCATTCCTGACTCGTTTGAACATGGAAACAACTTGGAAAATCTTGTAAGATCATTCTTGGCTCATTTAAACAAGAAAACAATCCAAAACAATCTCAGACTTGATTCTTGACTCGTTCGAACGTAGAAACAACTTGTAGCTTCATTCTTGACTCGTTTGAACATGGAAACAACTTGGAAAGTCTTGTAGGATCATTCTTTGCTCATTTGAACATGCAAACAATTAATACAACTTAAGACTTTATTCTTAACTCTTCGAACTTGGAAACAACTTGTAGCTTCATTCTTGACTCATTTGAACGTGGAAATAACTTGGAAAGTCTTGCAGGATCATTATTGCCTCATTTGATCTTAAAAACAATCTATAACAATTTGAGACTTCATTCTTGACACTTTTTACTTTGAAACAACTTGTAACTTCATTCCTGACTCGTTTGAACATGGAAACAATTTAGAAAATCTTGAAAGATCATTATTGGCTCATTTAAACAACGAAACAATCCAAAACAATTTTAGACTTGATTCTTGACTCGTTCGAACGTAGAAACAACTTGTAGCTTCATTCTTGACTCGTTTGAACATGGAAACAACTTGGAAAGTCTTGTAGGATCATTCTTGGCTCATTTGAACATGCAAACAATTCATACAACTTAAGACTTTATTCTTGACTCGTTCGAACTTGGAAACAACTTGTAGCTTCATTCTTGACTCATTTGAACATGTAAACAACTTGGAAAGTCTTGCAGGATAATTCTTTGCTCATTTGAACTTGAAAACAATCTATAACAATTTGAGACTTCATTCTTGACACATTTGAACTTGGAAACAACTTGTAACTTCATTCCTGACTCGTTTGAACATGGAAATAACTTGGAAAATCTTGTAAGATCATTCTTGGCTCATTTAAAAAAGAAAACAATCCAAAACAATTTTAGACTTGATTCTTGACTCGTTCGAACGTGAAAACAACTTGTAGCTTCATTCTTGACTCGTTTGAACTTGGAAACAACTTGTAAATTCTTGTAGGATCATTCTTGGCTTATTTGAACATGCAAACAATTCATACAACTTAAGACTTTATTCTTGACTCTTCGAACTTGGAAACAACTTGTAGCTTCATTCTTGATCATTTGAACATGAAAACAACTTGGAAAGTCTTGTAGGATCATTCTTGCCTCATTTGAACATGAAAACAATCTATAACAATTTGAGACTTCATTATTGACTTATTCGAACTTGGAAATAACTTTTAGCTTCATTCTTGACTCATTTGAACATGGAAATAACTTGGAAAGTCTTGTAGGATCATTCTTGACTCATTTAAACTTGAAAACAATCTATAACAATTTGAGACTTCATTCTTGACACATTTGAACTTGGAAACAACTTGTAACTTCATTCCTGACTCGTTTGAACATGGAAATAAGTTGGAAAATCTTGTAAGATCATTCTTGGCTCATTTAAAAAAGAAAACAATCCAAAACAATTTTAGACTTGATTCTTGACTCGTTCGAACGTGAAAACAACTTGTAGCTTCATTCTTGACTCGTTTGAACTTGGAAAAACTTGTAAAGTCTTGTAGGATTATTCTTGGCTCATTTGAACATGCAAACAATTCATACAACTTAAGACTTTATTCTTGACTCGTTCAAAGTTGGAAACAACTTGTAGCTTCAATCTTGACTCATTTGAACAAAGAAACAACTTGGAAAGTCTTGTAGGATCAATCTTAGCTCTTTTGAGTATGAAAACAATCTATAACAATTTGAGACTTCATTCTTGACTTGTTCGAACTTGGAAATAATTTGTAGCATCATTCTTGACTCGTTTGAATTTGGAACAACTTGTAAAGTCTTGTAGGATCATTCTTGTCTCACTTGAACATGCAAACAATTCATACAACTTAAGACTTTATTCTTGACTCGTTCGAACTTGGAAACAACTTGTAGCTTCATTCTTGACTCATTTCAACATGAAAACAACTTGGAAAGTCTTGTAGGATCATTCTTGTCTCATTTGAACATGAAAACAATCTATAACAATTTGAGATTTCATTCTTGACATGTTTGAACTTGGTAACAACTTGTAACTTCATTCCTGACTCGTTTGAACATGCAAACAACTTGGAAACTCTTGTAAGATCATTCTTGGCTCATTTAAACCTGAAAACAATCCAAAACAATTTTAGACTTGATTCTTGACTCATTCGAACGTGGAAACAACTTGTAGCTTCATTCTTGACTCGTTTGAACTTGGAAACAACTTGTAAATTCTTGTAGGATCATTCTTGGCCCATTTGAACATGCAAACAATTCATACAACATAAGACTTTATTCTTGACTCTTAGAACTTGGAAACAACTTGTAGCTTCATTTTTGATCATTTGAACATGAAAATAACTTGGAAAGTCTTGTAGGATCATTCTTGCCTCATTTGAACATCAAAACAATCTATAACAATTTGAGACTTCATTCTTGACTTATTCGAACTTGGAAACAACTTGTAGCTTCATTCTTGACTCGTTTGAACTTGAAAAAACTTGTAAAGTCTTGTAGGATCATTCTTGGCTCATTTAAACATGCAAACAATTCATACAACTTAAGACTTTGTTCTTGACTCGTTCGAACTTGAAAACAACTTGTAGCTTCATTCTTGACTCGTTTGAACTTGGAAACAACTTGTAAATTGTTGTAGGATCATTCTTGGCTCATTTGAACTTGCAAACAATTCATACAACTTAAGACTTTATTCCTTACTCTTCGAACTTGGAAACAACTTATAGCTTCATTCTTGATCATTTGAACATGAAAACAACTTGGAAAGTCTTGTAGGATCATTCTTGCCTCATTTGAACATGAAAACAATCTATAACAATTTGAGACTTCATTCTTGACTTATTCGAACTTGGAAACAACTTGTAGCTTCATTCTTGACTCGTTTGAACTTGAAAAAACTTGTAAAGTCTTGTAGGATCATTCTTGGCTCATTTGAACATGCAAACAATTCATTCAACTTAAGACTTTATTCTTGACTCTTCGAACTTTGAAACAACTTGTAGCTTCATTCTTGATCATTTGAACTTGAAAACAACTTGGAAAGTCTTGTAGGATCATTCTTGGCTCATTTGAACATTAAAAAAATCTACAATAATTTGAGACTTCTTTCTTCACTCGTTTGAACTTGGAAACAACTTGTAGTTTCATTCTTGACTCGTTTGAACATGGAAACAACTTGGAAAGTCCTGTAGGATCATTCTTTGCTCATTTGAACATACAAACAATATATAACAATTTGAGACTTCATTCTTGACTTATTCCAACTTGGAAACAACTTGTAGCTTCATTCTTGACACGTTTGAACTTGGAAAAACTTGTAAAGTCTTGTAGGATCATTCTTGGCTCATTTGAACATGCAAACAATTCATACATAAGACTTTATTCTTGACTCGTTCGAACTTGGAAACAACTTTTAGCTTCATTCTTGACTCATTTGAATATGGAAACAACTTGGAAAGTGGTGTAGGATCTTTCTTGGTTCATTTGAACATGAAAACAATCTATAACAATTTGAGACTTCATTCTTGAAATGTTTGAACTTGGAAACAACTTGTAACTTCATTTGTGACTCATTTGAACATGGAAACAACTTAGAAAGTCTTGTAGGATCATTCTTGGCTCATTTGAACATATAAACAATATATAACAATTTGAGACTTCATTCTTGACTTATTCGAACTTGGAAACAATTTGTAGCTTCATTCTTGACTCCTTTGAACATGGAAACAACTTCTAAACTCTTGTAGGATCTTTCTTGGCTCATTTGAACATGCAAAAAATTCATACAACTTAAGACTTTATTCTTGACTCGTTAAAACTTGGAAGCAACTTGTAGCTTCATTCTTGACTCATTTGAACATAGAAATAACTTGTAAACACTTGTAGGATCACTCTATGCTCATTTGAAAATGAAAACTATTCGTAACAACTTATGACTTCATTCTTCACTCGTTTGAACTTGGAAACAACTTGTAGCTTAATTCTTGACTCGTTTGAACTTGGAAACAACTTGTAAAGTCTTATAAGATCATTCTTGGCATAGTTGAACATGAAAAGAATCCATAACAATTTCAGACTTCATTCTTGACTCGTTCGAACTTGGAAACAACTTGTAGCTTCATTCTTTACTCGTTCGAACTTGGAAACAACTTGTAAAGTCTTGTAGGATCATTCTTGGCTCATTTGAACATGCAAACAATTCATACAACTTAAGACTTTATTCTTGACTCTTCGAACTTGGAAACAACTTGTAGCTTCATTCTTGATCATTTGAACTTGAAAACAACTTGGAAAGTCTTGTAGGATCATTCTTGGCTCATTTGAACATTAAAACAATCTACAATAATTTGAGACTTCATTCTTGACTCGTTTGAACTTGGAAACAACTTGTAGTTTCATTCTTGACTCGTTTGAACATGGAAACAACTTGGAAAGTCCTGTAGTATCATTCTTGGCTCATTTGAACATACAAACAATATATAACAATTTGAGACTTCATTCTTGACTTATTCCAACTTGGAAACAACTTGTAGCTTCATTCTTGACACGTTTGAACTTGGAAAAACTTGTAAAGTCTTGTAGGATCATTCTTGGCTCATTTGAACATGCAAACAATTCATACAACTTAAGACTTTATTCTTGACTCGTTCGAACTTGGAAACAACTTTTAGCTTCATTCTTGACTCATTTGAATATGGAAATAACTTGGAAAGTGGTGTAGGATCATTCTTGGTTCATTTGAACATGAAAACAATCTATAACAATTTGTGATGTATATTTTTCTCTGTAGATCAGATTCACAGCGGAAAAGTAACTTTAGATTGCTTCTATAAAGAATTTAATCACCAAGAAACAAAACTAAAGGATCGATTTGCTTAGATTGCTTAAATAAATTAATCACCCACAAACTAAACGAAATCTGGATAAGAAAGTTTAAAGGAATTAACCACCAACTCTCTAGGGTTTTGCAAGTATAAAACTCACGATTTTATTCATCAAAATCTTCTTTCTTAAAAGATTACAATATATGGGTATATATAGGCAAGGAATATAACCTTAACCTAAAACAATTAGGATTCTCAATTAGATTCAAAATCAGCTAGGAATTTGCTAATACTTGAACCCAAATTGGAAACCAATCAAAAGCCCAATCCAAATAGGAATTACATCAAAACCATATTAACTAGAAAAATAAATCCTAAGTGCTTAAAACAATAAAAACCCTTTCAAGTGAAAGGTAAAAACTTGCAAGCCAAAATTTACTTAATATAATTATCTAATAATAACCCCAACATAATAAATCAACCAATGTTGGTAATTAAGCTAATTATTGGCTTCACAATAGATTCCCATGAGATCAAATAGATCAGCCATAATGCTCCTGCATCAATTTGAGACTTCATTCTTGAAATGTTTGAACTTCGAAACAACTTATAACTTCATTTGTGACTCATTTGAACATGGAAACAACTTAGAAAGTCTTGTAGGATCATTCTTGGCTCATCTGAACATATAAACAATATATAACAATTTGAGACTTCATTCTTGACTTATTCGAACTTGGAAACAATTTGTAGCTTCATTCTTGACTCCTTTGAACATGGAAACAACTTCTAAACTCTTGTAGGATCTTTCTTGGCTCATTTGAACATGCAAAAAATTCGTACAACTTAAGACTTTATTCTTGACTCGTTCAAACTTGGAAGCAACTTATAGCTTCATTCTTGACTCATTTGTACATAAAAATAACTTGTAAACACTTGTAGGATCACTCTGTGCTCATTTGAAAATGAAAACTATTCGTAACAACTTATGACTTCATTCTTCACTCGTTCGAACTTGGAAACAACTTGTACCTTAATTCTTGACTCGTTTGAACTTGGAAACAACTTGTAAAGTCTTATAAGATCATTCTTGGCATATTTGAACATGAAAAGAATCCATAACAATTTCAGACTTCATTCTTGACTCGTTCGAACTTGGAAACAACTTGTAGCTTCATTCTTTACTCGTTCGAACTTGGAAACAACTTGTAAAGTCTTGTAGGATCATTCTTGGCTCATTTGAACATGCAAACAATTCATACAACTTAAGACTTTATTCTTGACTCTTCGAACTTGGAAACAACTTGTAGCTTCATTCTTGATCATTTGAACTTGAAAACAACTTGTAAAGTCTTGTAGGATCATTCTTGGCTCATTTGAACATGCAAACAATTCATACAACTTAAAACTTTATTCTTGACTCGTTCAAACTTGGAAACAACTTGCAGCTTCATTCCTGACTCATTTGAACATGGAAACAACTTGGAAAGTCTTGTAGATCTTAGCTCTTTTGAGTATGAAAACACACTATAACAATTTGAGACTTCATTCTTGACTTGTTGGAACATGGAAACAACTTGTAGCTTCACTCTTGACTCGTTTGAACATGGAAACAACTTGGAAAGTCCTGTAGGATCATTCTTGGCTCATTTGAACATACAAACAATATATAACAATTTGAGACTTCATTCTTGACTTATTCCAACTTGGAAACAACTTGTAGCTTCATTCTTGACACGTTTGAACTTGGAAAAACTTGTAAAGTCTTGTAGGATCATTCTTGGCTCATTTGAACATGCAAACAATTCATACAACTTAAGACTTTATTCTTGACTCGTTCAAACTTGGAAATAACTTGCAGCTTCATTCTTGACTCATTTGAACATGGAAACAACATGGAAACTCTTGTAGATCTTAGCTCTTTTGAGTATGAAAACAATCTATAACAATTTGAGACTTCATTCTTGACTTGTTGGAACATGGAAACAACTTGTAGCTTCACTCTTGACTCGTTTGAACATGGAAACAACTTCTAAACTCTAGTAGGATCGTTCTTGGCTCATTGGACATGATAACAATTCGTAACAACTTGTGAATTCATTCTTCACTCATTCGAACTTCTAAACAACATGTAGCTTGATTCGTGACTCGTTTGAACATGGAAACTACTTGGAAACTCTTGTAAGATCATTCTTGGCTCATTTGAACCTGAAAACAATCCATAACAATTTAAAACCTTATTCTTGACTCATTTGAACATGGAAACAACTTGTAAAGAATTCTAGGATCATTCTTGGCTCATTTGAACATGCAAATAATTCATACAACTTATGATTTTATTCTTGACTCGTTCAAACTTGGAAACAACTTGTAGCTTCATTCTTGACTCATTTGAACAGGGAAACAACTTGGAAAGTCTTGTAGGATCAATCTTCGCTCATTTGAGTATGAAAACAATCTATAACAATTTGAGACTTCATTCTTGACTTGTTCGAACTTGGAAACAACTTGTAGCTTCATTCTTGACTAGTTTGAAATTTGAACAACTTGTAAAGTCTTGTAGGATCATTCTTGGCTCATTTGAACATGCAAACAATTCATACAACTTAAGACTTTATTCTTGACTCTTCGAACTTGGAAACAACTTGTAACTTCATTCTTGATCATTTGAACTTGAAAACAACTTGGAAAGTCTTGTAGGATCATTCTTGGCTCATTTGAACATTAAAACAATCTACAATAATTTGAGACTTCATTCTTGACCCGTTTGAACTTGGAAACAACTTGTAGTTTTATTCTTGACTCGTTTGAACATGGAAACAACTTGGAAAGTCCTGTAGGATCATTCTTGGCTCATTTGAACATATAAACAATATATAACAATTTGAAACTTCATTCTTGACTTATTCCAACTTGGAAACAACTTGTAGCTTCATTCTTGACACGTTTGAACTTGGAAACAACTTCTAAACTCTTGTAGGATCTTTCTTGGTTCATTTGAACATGCAAAAAATTCATACAACTTAAGACTTTATTCTTGACTCGTTCAAACTTGGAAGCAACTTGTAGCTTCATTCTTGACTCATTTGAACATAGAAATAACTTGTAAACACTTGTAGGATCACTCTGTGCTCATTTGAAAATGAAAACTATTCGTAACAACTTATGACTTCATTCTTCACTCGTTCGAACTTGGAAACAACTTGTAGCTTAATTCTTGACTCGTTTGAACTTGGAAACAATTTGTAAAGTCTTATAAGATCATTCTTGGCATAGTTGAACATGAAAAGAATCCATAACAATTTCAGACTTCATTCTTGACTCGTTCGAACTTGGAAACAACTTGTAGCTTCATTCTTTACTCGTTCGAACTTGGAATCAACTTGTAAAGTCTTGTAGGATCATTCTTGGCTCATTTGAACATGCAAACAATTCATACAACTTAAGACTTTATTCTTGACTCTTCGAACTTGGAAACAACTTGTAGCTTCATTCTTGATCATTTGAACTTGAAAACAACTTGGAAAGTCTTGTAGGATCATTCTTGGCTCATTTGAACATTAAAACAATCTACAATAATTTGAGACTTCATTCTTGACTCGTTTGAACTTGGAAACAACTTGTAGTTTCATTCTTGACTCGTTTGAACATGGAAACAACTTGGAAAGTCCTGTAGGATCATTCTTGGCTCATTTGAACATACAAACAATATATAACAATTTGAGACTTCATTCTTGACTTATTCCAACTTGGAAACAACTTGTAGCTTCATTCTTGACACGTTTGAACTTGGAAAAACTTGAAAGTCTTGTAGGATCATTCTTGGCTCATTTGAACATGCAAAAAATTCATACAACTTAAGAGTTTATTCTTGACTCGTTCGAACTTGGAAATAACTTTTAGCTTCATTCTTGACTCATTTGAATATGGAAACAACTTGGAAAGTGTTGTAGGATCATTCTTGGTTCATTTGAACATGAAAACAATCTACAATAATTTGAGACTTCATTCTTGACTCGTTTGAACTTGGAAACAACTTGTAGTTTCATTCTTGACTCGTTTGAACATGGAAACAACTTGGAAAGTCCTGTAGGATCATTCTTGGCTCATTTGAACATACAAACAATATATAACAATTTGAGACTTCATTCTTGACTTGTTCGAACTTGGAAACAACTTGTAGCTTCATTCTTGACTAGTTTGAAATTTGAACAACTTGTAAAGTCTTGTAGGATCATTCTTGGCTCATTTGAACATGCAAACAATTCATACAACTTAAGACTTTATTCTTGACTCTTCGAACTTGGAAACAACTTGTAACTTCATTCTTGATCATTTGAACTTGAAAACAACTTGGAAAGTCTTGTAGGATCATTCTTGGCTCATTTGAACATTAAAACAATCTACAATAATTTGAGACTTCATTCTTGACCCGTTTGAACTTGGAAACAACTTGTAGTTTCATTCTTGACTCGTTTGAACATGGAAACAACTTGGAAAGTCCTGTAGGATCATTCTTGGCTCATTTGAACATACAAACAATATATAACAATTTGAGACTTCATTCTTGACTTATTCCAACTTGGAAACAACTTGTAGCTTCATTCTTGACACGTTTGAACTTGGAAACAACTTCTAAACTCTTGTAGGATCTTTCTTGGTTCATTTGAACATGCAAAAAATTCATACAACTTAAGACTTTATTCTTGACTCGTTCAAACTTGGAAGCAACTTGTAGCTTCATTCTTGACTCATTTGAACATAGAAATAACTTGTAAACACTTGTAGGATCACTCTGTGCTCATTTGAAAATGAAAACTATTCGTAACAACTTATGACTTCATTCTTCACTCGTTCGAACTTGGAAACAACTTGTAGCTTAATTCTTGACTCGTTTGAACTTGGAAACAACTTGTAAAGTCTTATAAGATCATTCTTGGCATAGTTGAACATGAAAAGAATCCATAACAATTTCAGACTTCATTCTTGACTCGTTCGAACTTGGAAACAACTTGTAGGTTCATTCTTTACTCGTTCGAACTTGGAATCAACTTGTAAAGTCTTGTAGGATCATTCTTGGCTCATTTGAACATGCAAACAATTCATACAACTTAAGACTTTATTCTTGACTCTTCGAACTTGGAAACAACTTGTAGCTTCATTCTTGATCATTTGAACTTGAAAACAACTTGGAAAGTCTTGTAGGATCATTCTTGGCTCATTTGAACATTAAAACAATCTACAATAATTTGAGACTTCATTCTTGACTCGTTTGAACTTGGAAACAACTTGTAGTTTCATTCTTGACTCGTTTGAACATGGAAACAACTTGGAAAGTCCTGTAGGATCATTCTTGGCTCATTTGAACATACAAACAATATATAACAATTTGAGACTTCATTCTTGACTTGTTCGAACTTGGAAACAACTTGTAGCTTCATTCTTGACTAGTTTGAACTTGGAAAAACTTGTAAAGTCTTGTAGGATCATTCTTGGCTCATTTGAACATGCAAAAAATTCATACAACTTAAGAGTTTATTCTTGACTCGTTCGAACATGGAAATAACTTTTAGCTTCATTCTTGACTCATTTGAATATGGAAACAACTTGGAAAGTGTTGTAGGATCATTCTTGGTTCATTTGAACATGAAAACAATCTACAATAATTTGAGACTTCATTCTTGACTCGTTTGAACTTGGAAACAACTTGTAGTTTCATTCTTGACTCGTTTGAACATGGAAACAACTTGGAAAGTCCTGTAGGATCATTCTTGGCTCATTTGAACATACAAACAATATATAACAATTTGAGACTTCATTCTTGACTTGTTCGAACTTGGAAACAACTTGTAGCTTCATTCTTGACTAGTTTGAAATTTGAACAACTTGTAAAGTCTTGTAGGATCATTCTTGGCTCATTTGAACATGCAAACAATTCATACAACTTAAGACTTTATTCTTGACTCTTCGAACTTGGAAACAACTTGTAACTTCATTCTTGATCATTTGAACTTGAAAACAACTTGGAAAGTCTTGTAGGATCATTCTTGGCTCATTTGAACATTAAAACAATCTACAATAATTTGAGACTTCATTCTTGACCCGTTTGAACTTGGAAACAACTTGTAGTTTCATTCTTGACTCGTTTGAACATGGAAACAACTTGGAAAGTCCTGTAGGATCATTCTTGGCTCATTTGAACATACAAACAATATATAACAATTTGAGACTTCATTCTTGACTTATTCCAACTTGGAAACAACTTGTAGCTTCATTCTTGACACGTTTGAACTTGGAAACAACTTCTAAACTCTTGAAGGATCTTTCTTGGTTCATTTGAACATGCAAAAAATTCATACAACTTAAGACTTTATTCTTGACTCGTTCAAACTTGGAAGCAACTTGTAGCTTCATTCTTGACTCATTTGAACATAGAAATAACTTGTAAACACTTGTAGGATCACTCTGTGCTCATTTGAAAATGAAAACTATTCGTAACAACTTATGACTTCATTCTTCACTCGTTCGAACTTGGAAACAACTTGTAGCTTAATTCTTGACTCGTTTGAACTTGGAAACAACTTGTAAAGTCTTATAAGATCATTCTTGGCATAGTTGAACATGAAAAGAATCCATAACATTTTCAGACTTCATTCTTGACTCGTTCGAACTTGGAAACAACTTGTAGCTTCATTCTTTACTCGTTCGAACTTGGAATCAACTTGTAAAGTCTTGTAGGATCATTCTTGGATCATTTGAAAATGCAAACAATTCATACAACTTAAGACTTTATTCTTGACTCTTCGAACTTGGAAACAACTTGTAGCTTCATTCTTGATCATTTGAACTTGAAAACAACTTGGAAAGTCTTGTAGGATCATTCTTGGCTCATTTGAACATTAAAACAATCTACAAGAATTTGAGACTTCATTCTTGACTCGTTTGAACTTGGAAACAACTTGTAGTTTCATTCTTGACTCGTTTGAACATGGAAATAACTTGGAAAGTCCTGTAGGATCATTCTTGGCTCATTTGAACATACAAACAATATATAACAATTTGAGACTTCATTCTTGACTTATTCCAACTTGGAAACAACTTGTAGCTTCATTCTTGACACGTTTGAACTTGGAAAAACTTGTAAAGTCTTGTAGGATCATTCTTGGCTCATTTGAACATGCAAAAAATTCATACAACTTAAGAGTTTATTCTTGACTCGTTCGAACTTGGAAATAACTTTTAGCTTCATTCTTGACTCATTTGAATATGGAAACAACTTGGAAAGTGTTGTAGGATCATTCTTGGTTCATTTGAACATGAAAACAATCTACAATAATTTGAGACTTCATTCTTGACTCGTTTGAACTTGGAAATAACTTGTAGTTTCATTCTTGACTCGTTTGAACATGGAAACAACTTGGAAAGTCCTGTAGGATCATTCTTGGCTCATTTGAACATACAAACAATATATAACAGTTTGATACTTCATTCTTAACTTATTCCAACTTGGAAACAACTTGTTGCTTCATTCTTGACACGTTTGAACTTGGAAAAACTTGTAAAGTCTTGTAGGATCATTCTTGGCTCATTTGAACATGCAAAAAATTCATACAACTTAAGACTTTATTCTTGACTCGTTCGAACTTGGAAATAACTTTTAGCTTCATTCTTGACTCATTTGAATATGGAAACAACTTGGAAAGTGTTGTAGGATCATTCTTGGTTCATTTGAACATGAAAACAATCTATAACAATTTGAGACATCATTCTTGAAATGTTTGAACTTGGAAACAACTTATAACTTCATTTGTGACTCATTTCAACATGGAAACAACTTAGAAAGTCTTGCAGGATCATTCTTGGCTCATTTGAACATACAAACAATATATAACAATTTGGGACTTCATTCTTGACTTATTCGAACTTGGAAACAATTTGTATCTTCATTCTTGACTCCTTTGAACATGGAAACAACTTCTAAAATCTTGTAGGATCTTTGTTAGGTCCCGAAGTATCGTAGAAGGGGGGTTGAATACGATACTAACAATAATTTAAATTCTTTTATGAATTTACGGATAATTAAATTATTGCTTTAGAGTGGGTTTTGCCATTTGTAGTGTTTAGGTGAGCTGCCTACTAATTTTCTGTGTTTATGAATAAACAATATAGTTCTAGAAAATTAGCAAGTAATTTAAACGAGACAGGTTTCGGGGAATATTACTTTCGTATTAATCCCTGAGGTTGCTACACCCAGTTAAAAATATAACTGGCTTCCAAAGAACAGATTAGTTCTTTGCTTCTACAAAGAGATATGACTGATTCCTATTACAATGAATAGATCTGTGAATGAACAAAAAAGAAATCAATCTAACAGAGAGTGTTTTATAATAGCCCTATATTTTTACAACATGATGAACCGGCTAAATTATAAAACTCCGATAAAGAAGGTATGTGTATAGCTTTGTATCTCTTCTTCTCCGGCTTTTGTTTCTCTCTGTATCTCTTTGTTTCTGTGTGTATATTTTCACACACACACCAAATGAATTAAATTCATTTGTTTATATAGTGTAGGCTTTTCAATAATTGAACTGCTGTTGTGAGTGTCGAATTCTTCTCCCCCTGTATGTTGACTGAGTTGACTTTGAGAATCCCTTGAATAAATTCTAGGTGTCGAATTTTGCTTCCTTGTATTTTACCTTAGAAAATTATCCTGTGTGTCGAATTCTTAATCCACATGTAATTGCCTTGTACATAAAAGGTGGGTGTCGAATTCTTCTCCCATGTGAAGCTAGGTGTCGATTTTCCCTTCAATGTACATGCCTTAGAATATAAATTCTATGTGTCGAATTTATAAAGCTATGTGTCGACTTTTTCCTTCCATGTATATGCCTTAGAATATAAATTCTATGTGTTGAATTCTACACCCTGTATAATCTAGGTGTCGAATTATTTACCACATGACTTTACATCACAGATTCTTTTAAGGCAATTCTAGGTGTCGATTTCTTATTTCACTTGGCATAGTCACATATTCACGTGCTGACACTTTGGTGATTAAATGGTCAAACTACCATTTAGTCACCAAAGTTTGGCACTTTTTCATTTTGGTCACTTGCGGTTTGGTCACTTGCGGTTTGGCTGTTTAGCTGTTCGGCTGTTTGACTATTGAGCTGTTCAGCTATTTTTCTTTGAATCCTTGAACCTTTACAAGCGCTTCAATCCTCGACCCTTTTCTTCCATTTCATTCACTCCACACACTTAGTCAATGCTCTACTTCATAGATGTAATTACCATTATCTTTCATGTTGACGTTTAGTGCACTGGTCTGGTTTACAAACGACTAACACCGATCCTGATCTTCACATATCATTTAATTCAAATGACAAGAGTGCTGCAGTTCTTTATTGCTTCGAACACTGACTGTCAATAAACATAGTACTTTCACTGGAATCTTTTCTGGTACTTAGACATACCATGTCTTCAATTCTTCTAGATTCCTATGCTTCGAACACTGTCTATCTTCAATCAATGCTGGTACACTGAAATCTTCTAGTGGCACTTTTATACTGAATCTTCAACACTTCTGAAACCCTTAAAGTCTTTACACATTATTCTTCACTGAGGCATGAACATATTAACGTACTTCTTTCAGTGACCTGCAGTAGACTTCAAAACTTCTTCTAATGTCTTGATTCACTGTATTTGCCTTGTCTTCATTTCTTCCTGATTTCTGTGTAGGCGTAGTATTATTTACTTGTCCTGTTCTAGTGTTGAGTTATCATGATTACTATTCATACAGCTTCGTAATCTCCAACAATCTCCCCCTATTTGATTGTTAAACTTAGCAAACAAATCTCATAGAGAGGATAACTCAACTAACAACTAGAAAAAGTAATCGTCCGAGACTTGTAAATAATGCTACTGGTTTTTCTGGATCAGATACTGCATTTCCAGATTTCTTTTGTAACTGAAATGAGAGATGCTTGTTCCTCTGACACTGAACTGATATTCAAGTGGTATCATCTTCATTTCTGTCTGTTTGAGCTTTCTCCATTTCAAAATCCTTCATAGTGTGAACTTAAAGAACTTATCACGAACAGAGCTTCATAAGAATCATTATTCCTGGGTATGTCTTCAATCAATACTGAACATAGCTCAAATGATGTTCTCCCCCTACGAATGTGATTCTCCTTCTTATTCTTCTTCTCCCTTTAGAAAATCAATGGAATAGTCATTTCTGTTCTTCCAAGTATAGAATACAGCTTCTTGATTCTCCCATATATCTGTTGTTTCCCCTCAGGATCAGAAGATAAGATTTTCTTCTTCTTGTCTAAAATCTCCCCCTAAGGCTATTAACTTCTCCCAAGGATACAAACCCCTTTTCCTAAGGATCTAAAAGGATCTCCAGGATTGATCTTCCAGGATCCAGGAACTTACCTTAAGAGTCCAGGATACGAACCCCTTTAGGAGATTAACTCTTAACTCTTCCGAAGGATACGAAGATAAGACTTATTAACTTCACATTTTTCTCCCTATAAATTCTCCCCCTTAGTTGAGGAATCCTCCAATGGCCCACTTTTAAAGATAGCACTAAATTGATAGGTCCACTTTTGAATGGTTTGTCTTCCAAAGAAGGTTCTCGTCTGACGTTGATCGGAAAAAAAAATATAGTAACTTTTCTTTCAGAAGTAGCAAGTAGCAAGGGTAAGTGTTTGGCTTGTGGTTTCCTCACTTCTACTACGTTCTGTTGGTGTTTACACTTAAGTGTCGAGCACTTAGAAGTGTTTCACTCTTTCTCTCCCTATCTCTCACTCAAGTGTTTCTCTCCCTCACTTTCACTCAAGTGTTTCTCTCTCTCACTTTCACTCTGCATTCCAAATTTAGCCTTCTGTACCTGCAAGTGAAATCCGTCAATTCATGCATTCCCAACACCTGATTCATCAGAATGAACTGGATCACTATCAAGTGGGGAATTGCCTCGTAGAGGTGTTCTTGATCTATCATGCATAAGCACTGTCCCACACCAGACTCAATAGCAATTGCTAAATCACTGTCTAGTGGAGCCTCACCTCTTTGAGATGGGTTATCCCAAGATTTTAAAATCTTTTTGGGAATCCTGCCTTGTTCTATCAAGGAGTTGCCTCACACCTTCTCCGTAAACGGGAGGTGGACATTCCTTTTCAGGATCTGGAAATGTTCCTTCCAGGAGGGGCGACGTAGTAGACAATGTAATGAATGGCAAATTAGAGTCTACGTTTCCCTCGTAACCCAATGACGGGTGTTTGTTAACATGCCTATACCTCACACTGTGCACGCCTTGCAATGTGTCCAATTGTTAGGCCCCTAGTATAACTGTTAGGATTGTTAGGTCCCAAAAATTATATAAGGTTCCTGGTATATATCTGTTTAGGCTTACCATCAGCGTGAGTGCCGGTGGTGTGCTTGACTCATTACAAGATGCTCTGGCTGACGAGCGAATTTCAATGAACTCATCCTGTTGAGAGAATGATTCCAGAGACAGTTTTATTGCCTTTTCAGCTCTGCATCCTTTTGAGAAGATACAGATGAGCTTACAGTTACCTCAGTTATATACTTCTTTACTTCGCTGGAGGTAGAGCTGTGGGTGCACTTCCGACTTCATCCTTATTTGCTGCATCAAGTGCAGTTTCTCCCTTATCAACCTCTAACTAACATGTGTTCCTTATATCTCCAGGGGTTAATATATGGAAGTTGATGAATCAGTGTTTGGTATTAAGGCCTGGGTCAGAGATTGATGGGTTTTCAACCTCCTGGCCAGCTTCTGTAGCCACTGTGGGCTAAACGGATAGGATCAATTAAAAAGATAAAAAGATAATCACTTTAACATTCCAAAACATATTTTTCATCTCAAGGAGAAAGAAAAATATATGGAGGAATGGTAAATGATTGCATTAAAGCACTTTTAATAAAAGAGTTTTGTCAGATCGAAAAATTAATCATTTAAGAGCATGACACCAATAGAAATTTTTCTTAAGATACTTATCCCATAATAAAACGCGGGAGTATCAGAGAAAAAGTTTCTATTTCTTATGAATTTCTTATAAGGCAAACTTCTCATAATAAAACGCGGGAATTTACAACAAATAAGAAACTCAACTCTCTTACTAAATTTTATCTCGTTAAAAAATGACTCTTTTCCATTAAACCTAAGCACTGTATGTTTTGAAAACAGTTTTGCAAAACATCCTTATCAGATAGAAGACAATGATTTTCCGACTCATAATACAATTATGATTTACATCATTTTCGTCTGCCTGATAGTATCCCCGACTTTAAATAAAAACATGACAATTGGGGTAGGATGAATGCTTAACAATACAGTACTAGGCCTTCAAAGCAACAATCACAGTTTTGGTACTATGAATCAATGTGAAACATACATTGAAACAAGTATTTGAAAACAAATCATTTTACAAGTGATTGGTACCTCGAAGTTAAAACACATTTTCAAAAGAGAGAAAAAGCTTTTTAAAGATTAAAACATTTAAAACTAGCTTTTTGAGAGAGGATAAACTTTCGAGAGAAAAGAAAGATTATCCTGAAGAAAAGTTTTTCAAAAGAGAAGTTTTGAAAAAGAATTCTTAAGTTTTCTTATAACTAAAACTGATAGAGCAATGAATGTATCTTTGAATAAAGCATTTTGAAAAAGAAATAGACAAAAATTTCTTTTAAATACATTCAAGATCGTAATCCAGTTAAAGAAAGAAAACTAAATATATTGATACCAATTGTTGCTAAAAATAAAAACTAAGTAAATCCATTAGTATCAATATATCACAATTATTTTGTAATAAAATATTATTCAATTATCACAAAGTAATAAAAGATAATATTTATACTACGAATAATTATGCTGCGGATTTATTTTAATTTACTTAAATCATGGAACAGATATCTCACTGAATTTTTTTTTTATATCATCATGATTTAAATAAATCAAAATAAATTAAATACTTATGCTATACTAAGTAATTGCCAATCACATGCATATATATCAACTAAACATGGCAATCATTCAGCAGAACAATAAGCATTGTAATATATCTTTATTATTAGTGATTTTAAATAAACATTAAGTTGTATTATCACTAATATTAAAAATATCACAGTTAAGTGCACGAATGCAAGAAACTATGCTTCTGTTATTTTATCAAGTCAAAATTATGAAACTAATAATCATTGAATTGCTTCAATCCATAATTTCAATAAGATAAAATAAATTCGCTAAATACTAAAATATTCATTGAATTGAATATTAGCATTTAACTTCCTACGCCATATCTAATAATTGTCACTTTGCACATTGTAAGCATGCTCATAACAATTATTAATTGATATACGTAAGCTCGAGGATTTAGTTGAAAAGAAATTCACAAGTCCTTTAAATAGGGAAAAAGTAATACTTGTGATTCTAATTGCAACTCCTCGCAAACAACTTATTTTTAGAAATATTTTCTAAGTATATAAAATATTAAGAATTTTATACACATAACTTAGAAAATACTTCATTTTCCAATATTAGTGAGTTTTGAAATTTGCATTGATTATTTAGAACAGAAATTCTAAATATCGTCACTAATATCAAAAGTATCACAATTATTTGTAATAAAATATTTAAGAATATCAGAGCAAAATATCAGAGCAATTAAGCAAGATATCATTGACTAATACTCATCAAATATTTAAGACATACAAATAATTATGCTTCTTACTTATGCTAAGTAATTTAACTACCACTCATGCATATAACAATGTAGGCATGATAATTAAATTAATAGCAAAAAGTATGAGGATCTGGATTTCAAATAAATTCACAAGTCCTTTGGATCGGGAAAAAGTAATACTTGTGAACTCATTTGAGAATTCCTTGCAGATGGGATTTTCAACAAATATGTAATACAAAATATCCCAAGTTTACTAACCAACTTAGATAAAATAAATTCATCAAGTTATTTAGCAAAAATCTGCAAGTTATTCGACTAAGGACAACTCTCAAAAGAAATGATACCTGGTGTCCATGAGCTTGTTCCTTCAGTGGTGGAGAGATCAACAGAGTTGCTGGAAATTGACAGCTTCTAGGAATGACTTCCCTGTCTTCCGTGCAACCTGCGTTATCTATATCTATATAGCCAATTAGGTTAAACCTATTATCTTAAGGGTCTCAGAATCCAAGAATTGGTGATCCCCTAAGATATCTAGCAATTCATAACTTAGCCATAAGATACGATTCTCTAGATTCCACTTGGAAACTTGCACATAGGCATTTCGAGAATTAAGGTATACTTGCACATATATGTCATTGTGTGTGCTTTGCATTTCTAGAGAGATATGTATAACAAATCTAATGTAAACTCACGTTTAAGTAATTAACAGTTAGAGAGTCATACCATGTCCTTGACGTTTTGCTTGAATTCCTTACCTCCGTCATAGCAAGTCCTCAGAAGAGAATGAAATACAAACTGTAATGGATCTGCACCTTCATCTTCTAGCTCACCATTCAGGAGTGCAATTGTTCTAGGGATGTCCTATTATTAGGTCTTCAACTTGTTCAGGCCTAAAGGTAGGGTCCCAGAGGATCAATTGTTAGGTCCCCATTGAAGAGTCCCAAAGGATCAAGTCTCGTCACTGGCGCTTACTGCTTGATCTTGAAAGTCCCAAAGATTCTGTTTCCATCATCGTCGATACCTTCTGCTTTAAAGTCCTGTAGCAACCAGTTTGGCTTTGTCCCTCATAACAATGCCAATAATCATCCAGTTTCTGTGAACCCTTACTGTACCAATTTCAGCTTCGACCTTAGTGGTCTGTGGTCTGGGTTCCAGCTTCATTGTTTTTCTGCCTTTGAACTGATTGAGATCATTTTGCATTGCAATCACCCAATCTGGATCAATTTATGCTTCTTCAGTATTCTTTGGGATACCAATTGATGGGTGATACCAATTGTTGATACCAATTGTAAGTTGACAATTTCTCTTTCCCAACTTGGTCCCGAAAAATATATGATCATTTCGATTAGCACTCCTAGCCTCTGCACAAGAATCCGGATCACTAAGAACGAGACTCTAGGATAGAATTTGACTTCAAACCTTTTGTCTTGGCAGAAATGTTCTTAATGAAATCCTTTGATCTTCATTGTTGAGCATGACTAGTAGATCCCTCTTTTATTTGCTCCCCCTGAGTTGCTGTTAGGATGTGTTGAAGATCCTTCACCTTATACAGCGGATTTCCACTAACAGGATCTGAATCATCATCATTGTCATTGATTCCTTCTGCAACTTCAGCTTCTTCATTTGTATCTGAATTTGTCAAAGATTCAGAATAGTCGTTCACTTTAATGCTTGGGAGCTTGGTGTAGTTGTTCGTCACATTCAGACTTTTAATCACTTTTGAGTAGCCGAGGAGAATTGTTCCATGAGCCTTAACTTCTTGTCAAGATACTCAAATAAATCTTCATTAAAAATCAATTCCCTCCAAACACACGAAAGAGCTTCAGTGTTTGCTTCTGGTTGGCCAATAACTCAAATGATGTCTTTTCACGATCTTGTTGAATAAAGCAGCATGTTGTGTTAATTGCTTCAGCTTCCAAATACCTTTTCAGTGCAGACTTCATTTAGAACTTCACTCGCGAAATGCAGTTCCAATATCTGACTTCAAAGTTCTCACAGCTTACCAATTGTTTCCAACTTGATCTTCCTTATTAGATCAATCACCATTTGTGACATTTTGTCTGTTGAATGCTTGAACATCACCAATTCGTAATTAGGGTTACCAATTTCAATCATCACTAAGCATATTACTTTTCTTCAGTGTGATGTTTTCATTGACTTCCCTATGTGACATACTTCAAAATGTCCTTCTGGATAGAATTCTATATGAAGCAGTCCTCTCACCAATTTCATCTTAATCAAAGAATCCATTGCCTTGTAGACTGACAAGTGTGAGAGCTTCCTTTGCCATAGCTAACTCTTCATTGATGAAGCTTTACTAAAAAGTTGACTTCACCTTTGCATCCAAATTTCATGTCAGCTACGAACAAACTTCCTCACTCTCAGTTGAGCGAGCTTCCAACCTTCTTGCTTGAGATCAAACACTTCTCCAGAAAACCCTTGACGAAGAATTCCCTAGTGCCCTTTAAAAAGTGTTTAACTCTTTCAACAAGAAAGATGCTTCCATTGATGACAGTTCTTAAAACATGATAGCCATATCCCTTGTACATCTTTTGCTGTCATCTCCAAAGGTTACCATCGGGGAGGCCTTCTCAACCAATTGTGATAATAGAGCTTTAATCTTAATCATATGCCTCGAACAATAAATGTCACGAAGTCATATAACTTTTAACTTTTGTTACCTACTCTGCAATCACAAATGATTAAGCTTCTTGGTACTCAATTTCAATTGAGTCCAGATGGATTAGAGATATTATCAGTGGTAACAACAGCTTCAATATGCATAAAGGCACATAGAATAGAAGAACTAACAAATTAATTATTAATCCTGTCTAATCCATTTCTGTTGTTGTCTAACATTTTTAACTATCTCGAATTACCTAAGTTAGTTTTAGATTAATCTTTGAATCTACATGACTTACTGACTACTTAGATAATTCTACCATCTTACCCTAACAAGCAATACATGATCTGATATAGCATTTAAGTGCAACTATGTGAGTGTGAGCAAATCATGTGAAAATAAGCACATAAACAATTAAAGAATATGCAGAATATTTGAATAAGACATTATGATCAATATCAAATTCCACAAACACTTAACAAGTCATTCATAAGAACAAATATGAAATATGTGATCTATGACCTGTTTGCCTATTAGCAATTTTCACAACATTAGCAGAGGTATTAAATCAGATAAGATTTAACTCAAGTTCCAGCAAATGTTTGGGGATACACCTAACCGTCTAGAACACCCTATCTAATTCTAGATATTCATTTTACTGTATATAAAATCAAGTATGAAATGTACTTATTTAAACTCATGAATCCTAGCATGCAATCTTATTCTTAGCAATCAATTAAGCATTTAAGTCCTAAGATGCTAACATGCTATCATGAATATAATACATTTCAAAACTTAATAAACATACAATTCTGAATTAGATAAACGTATACTAGTTAGAAAGTGTACCTCTGAAGTGCTTAGTGATTCATCTCCAGTGTTGGTCATTGATGCCAGATATTCATTTGGTTCATCACTGTCACTGATAGAATCAACCTTGCATTTAACTTCATCAACAAATGCTTTCCCTTGCTGCATCCTCACTAATGCTTAAGATTTCTGCTTTAACCCAACATAGTGTCTGTCATCTTTTGCTTGTACAGGCTTCTTCAAACTGTGTAGCAAACCCCTGATCTTGTCTTTTATAATCAACCATCCCTGTCTTGCAACCGCCTCTTGAACTGATCTTGAAAATCTCCTTAATAGAATCTATAGGTAAGGGCCTTAGATTAAGAATTGTGATTCCGTCTGAATATGATGTCACTGAACTTCCATTTACCCTGCAGGCTTGACTTGCAGTCCAGTTCTCAAGTTATTCCAAAGTGTAAGATTTACTTATAACACCTTGACCACTACCTTGAGCTACAACATCTTCAATTCAGCTTCTTGGATTATTTCATTTCTGTTCAGAGGTTCTCAACCTTGACTTCAATCAAATTTGGTTCCTGGGTCACAAATACAGTGGATATGCTAACAACCTGCTTTACCAAATATTATCTTCTTCAGCTCTTGTTCTAGTTCATAGGCCTTCAGCACATACAGGTCTTTTACAGACAATGTGGTTGTATCCTTAAATCCCTGTTGGCTGTATCCTGTGTTCCAGATGATCTGCAGTGTTAGCATGAACTTCCTGTAATCTCCCTGTAGAATAGTCTTTAAGGCTTGTACTGAGATTCCAGGTTGTCCAGTCTGTTCTCCTTCACTACTTCAACCCCTAAGATTTTTCATCCAAAAATATAACTCAAATCAACCAAAAACTGTACCCAATTTAATCTCTTCTTTTGCAGCTTCCAAAATATTAGTGGGATCCTTTGGAGTAAACCTCTGAGGAAATTAATACAACTATTTCTTCAGTCTGTTCCAGAATTATCTTCATTGGATAACCTTCAGTCAATCTCAGTTGTCTTCAATACCCGGAAAAATCTTCATCTTCTCCTTGAGCACCCTCGAATTAATATTTAAGAAAAATTTAAATTTACAGAACTTTTAATTTTCTTAGAAAATAAATTAAACAAAAATAAAAATTTACAACAAATTAATTCTCAAGAATTTCGAATTTTCTTAAAAATTAAAGTATTGTAAATTAATACTTAAGAAAAATTTAATTTTCAAGAATTTTAAATTTCCTGCAAAAATAAATAAATCTTTCATAAAAATTAAAGAGTACAAAACTTGGGGTACCAAACTGCAATTGTGGTATAGGTGTCGACTTTTATGGAGTTCCTTGGGTGTCGATTTTTTTTTGATTAGGCAATGTATGTGTGTCGAATTGATACACCCTCTAAAATGCCTTGATACACTCCAAATCCCAAGTGTCGAAAAATAAAAGCCGCAGTGCATTTGGACTTTACAATTTCTTTACCTTTTCTAAGTGTCGATAATCACCTGACTTATATCCTGAGTTAACAGCGCGTGTGTACACCTTGTGTCGAGTTTTTATTCTTTTCTTCTTGCTGTTGGCGCGTGTAAAAAGGCAAGTGTCGAATCAACTTAGCTCTTGGCCTTTGTAACCAAAAATGGACCACCTAAATTCATTTAATAAATTTAAATCTTAAACTTTATTAGATTTATAAAATAAACTAATTAAAATTTATAACATAAACTAATAAAAGTTTATAAAACAAATTTTATAAAAGTTTATAAAATAAATTTAATATTAAGTTTATAAAATAAACTAATTAAAATTTATATTATAAACTAATAAAAGTTTATAAAACAAATTTTATAAAAGTTTATAAAATAACTTTAATATTAAGTTTATAAAATAAACTAATTAAAATTAATAACATAAACTAATAAAAGTTTATAAAATAAAATTTTATAAAAGTTCATAAAATAAACTTATTAAAAGTTTATAATTAAACTTATTTAACAAGGCCTCCATTCTGAGTCCAACCAGCTTTGACACGGTGAGCTTCACTGGACTACGGATCCTGATTTGTATATCAATCAGCGAGCTCTGATACCAATTGTTAGGTCCCGAAGTATCGTAGAAGGGGGGTTGAATACGATACTAACAATAATTTAAATTCTTTTATGAATTTACGGATAATTAAATTATTGCTTTAGAGTGGGTTTTGCCATTTGTAGTGTTTAGGTGAGCTGCCTACTAATTTTCTGTGTTTATGAATAAACAATATAGTTCTAGAAAATTAGCAAGTAATTTAAACGAGACAGGTTTCGGGGAATATTACTTTCGTATTAATCCCTGAGGTTGCTACACCCAGTTAAAAATATAACTGGCTTCCAAAGAACAGATTAGTTCTTTGCTTCTACAAAGAGATATGACTGATTCCTATTACAATGAATAGATCTGTGAATGAACAAAAAAGAAATCAATCTAACAGAGAGTGTTTTATAATAGCCCTATATTTTTACAACATGATGAACCGGCTAAATTATAAAACTCCGATAAAGAAGGTATGTGTATAGCTTTGTATCTCTTCTTCTCCGGCTTTTGTTTCTCTCTGTATCTCTTTGTTTCTGTGTGTATATTTTCACACACACACCAAATGAATTAAATTCATTTGTTTATATAGTGTAGGCTTTTCAATAATTGAACTGCTGTTGTGAGTGTCGAATTCTTCTCCCCCTGTATGTTGACTGAGTTGACTTTGAGAATCCCTTGAATAAATTCTAGGTGTCGAATTTTGCTTCCTTGTATTTTACCTTAGAAAATTATCCTGTGTGTCGAATTCTTAATCCACATGTAATTGCCTTGTACATAAAAGGTGGGTGTCGAATTCTTCTCCCATGTGAAGCTAGGTGTCGATTTTCCCTTCAATGTACATGCCTTAGAATATAAATTCTATGTGTCGAATTTATAAAGCTATGTGTCGACTTTTTCCTTCCATGTATATGCCTTAGAATATAAATTCTATGTGTTGAATTCTACACCCTGTATAATCTAGGTGTCGAATTATTTACCACATGACTTTACATCACAGATTCTTTTAAGGCAATTCTAGGTGTCGATTTCTTATTTCACTTGGCATAGTCACATATTCACGTGCTGACACTTTGGTGATTAAATGGTCAAACTACCATTTAGTCACCAAAGTTTGGCACTTTTTCATTTTGGTCACTTGCGGTTTGGTCACTTGCGGTTTGGCTGTTTAGCTGTTCGGCTGTTTGACTATTGAGCTGTTCAGCTATTTTTCTTTGAATCCTTGAACCTTTACAAGCGCTTCAATCCTCGACCCTTTTCTTCCATTTCATTCACTCCACACACTTAGTCAATGCTCTACTTCATAGATGTAATTACCATTATCTTTCATGTTGACGTTTAGTGCACTGGTCTGGTTTACAAATGACTAACACCGATCCTGATCTTCACATATCATTTAATTCAAATGACAAGAGTGCTGCAGTTCTTTATTGCTTCGAACACTGACTGTCAATAAACATAGTACTTTCACTGGAATCTTTTCTGGTACTTAGACATACCATGTCTTCAATTCTTCTAGATTCCTATGCTTCGAACACTGTCTATCTTCAATCAATGCTGGTACACTGAAATCTTCTAGTGGCACTTTTATACTGAATCTTCAACACTTCTGAAACCCTTAAAGTCTTTACACATTATTCTTCACTGAGGCATGAACATATTAACGTACTTCTTTCAGTGACCTGCAGTAGACTTCAAAACTTCTTCTAATGTCTTGATTCACTGTATTTGCCTTGTCTTCATTTCTTCCTGATTTCTGTGTAGGCGTAGTATTATTTACTTGTCCTGTTCTAGTGTTGAGTTATCATGATTACTATTCATACAGCTTCGTAATCTCCAACAATCTTTCTTGGCTCATTTGAACATGCAAAAAATTCATACAACTTAAGACTTTATTCTTGACTCGTTCAAACTTGGAAGCAACTTGTAGCTTCTTTCTTGACTCATTTGAACATAGAAATAACTTGTAAACACTTGTAGGATCACTCTGTGCTCATTTGAAAATGAAAACTATTCGTAACAACTTATGACTTCATTCTTCACTCGTTCGAACTTGGAAACAACTTGTAGCTTAATTCTTGACTCGTTTGAACTTGGAAACAACTTGTAAAGTCTTATAAGATCATTCTTGGCATATTTGAACATGAAAAGAATCCATAAAAATTTCAGACTTCATTCTTGACTCGTTCGAACTTGGAAACAACTTGTAGCTTCATTCTTTACTCGTTCGAACTTGGAAACAACTTGTAAAGTCTTGTAGGATCATTCTTGGCTCATTTGAACATGCAAACAATTCATACAACTTAAGACTTTATTCTTGACTCGTTCAAACTTGGAAATAACTTGCAGCTTCATTCTTGACTCATTTGAACATGGAAACAACATGGAAAGTCTTGTAGATCTTAGCTCTTTTGAGTATGAAAACAATCTATAACAATTTGAGACTTCATTCTTGACTTGTTGGAACATGGAAACAACTTGTAGCTTCACTCTTGACTCGTTTGAACATGGAAACAACTTCTAAACTCTTGTAGGATCGTTCTTGGCTCATTGGACATGATAACAATTCGTAACAACTTGTGAATTCATTCTTCACTCATTCGAACTTCCAAACAACATGTAGCTTGATTCGTGACTCGTTTGAACATGGAAACTACTTGGAAACTCTTGTAAGATCATTCTTGGCTCATTTGAACATGAAAACAATCCGTAACAATTTAAAACTTTATTACTGAATCATTTGAACATGGAAACAACTTGTAAAGACTTCTAGAATCATTCTTGGCTCATTTGAACATGCAAATAATTCATACAACTTATGATTTTATTCTTGACTCGTTCAAACTTGGAAACAACTTGTAGCTTCATTCTTGACTCATTTGAATAGGGAAACAACTTGGAAAGTCTTGTAGGATCAATCTTAGCTCATTTGAGTATGGAAACAATCTATAACAATTTGAGACTTCATTCTTGACTTGTTCGAACTTGGAAACAACTTGTAGCTTCATTCTTGACTAGTTTAAAATTAGAACAACTTGTAAAGTCTTGTAGGATCATTCTTGGCTCATTTGAACATGCAAACAATTCATACAACTTAAGACTTTATTCTTGACTCTTCGAACTTGGAAACAACTTGTAGCTTCATTCTTGATCATTTGAACTTGAAAACAACTTGGAAAGTCTTGTAGGATCATTTTTGGCTCATTTGAACATTAAAAGAATCTACAATAATTTGAGACTTCATTCTAGACTCGTTTGAACTTGGAAACAACTTGTAGTTTCATTCTTGACTCGTTTGAACATGGAAACAACTTGGAAAGTCCTGTAGGATCATTCTTGGCTCATTTGAACATACAAACAATATATAACAATTTGAGACTAAATTCTTGACTTATTCCAACTTGGAAACAACTTGTAGCTTCATTCTTGACACGTTTGAACTTAGAAAAACTTGTAAAGTCTTGTAGGATCATTCTTGGCTCATTTGAACATGCAAAAAATTCATACAACTTAAGACTTTATTCTTGACTCGTTCGAACTTGGAAATAACTTTTAGCTTCATTCTTGACTCATTTGAATATGGAAACAACTTGGAAAGTGTTGTAGGATCATTCTTGGTTCATTTGAACATGAAAACAATCTATAACAATTTGAGACTTCATTCTTGAAATGTTTGAACTTGGAAACAACTTATAACTTCATTTGTGACTCATTTCAACATGGAAACAACTTAGAAAGTCTTGTATGATCATTCTTGGCTCATTTGAACATACAAACAATATATAACAATTTGGGACTTCATTCTTGACTTATTCGAACTTGGAAACAATTTGTATCTTCATTCTTGACTGCTTTAAACATGGAAACAACTTCTAAACTCTTGTAGGATCTTTCTTGGCTCATTTGAACATGTAAAAAATTCATACAACTTAAGACTTTATTCTTGACTCGTTCAAACTTGGAAGCAACTTGTAGCTTCTTTCTTGACTCATTTGAACATAGAAATAACTTGTAAACACTTGTAGGATCACTCTGTGCTCATTTGAAAATGATAACTATTCGTAACAACTTATGACTTCATTCTTCACTCGTTCGTACTTGGAAACAACTTGTAGCTTAATTCTTGACTCGTTTGAACTTGGAAACAACTTGTAAAGTCTTATAAGATCATTCTTGGCATATTTGAACATGAAAAGAATCCATAAAAATTTCAGACTTCATTCTTGACTCGTTCGAACTTGGAAACAACTTGTAGCTTCATTCTTTACTCGTTCGAACTTGGAAACAACTTGTAAAGTCTTGTAGGATCATTCTTGGCTCATTTGAACATGCAAACAATCTATAACAATTTGAGACTTCATTCTTGACTTATTCGAACTTGGAAACAACTTGTAGCTTCTTTCTTGACTCGTTTGAACATGGAAAAACTTGTAGTTTCATTCTTGACTCGTTTGAACATGGAAATAATCTACAATAATTTGAGACTTCATTCTTGACTCGTTTGAACTTGGTAACAACTTGTAGTTTCATTCTTGACTCGTTTGAACATGGAAACAACTTGGAAAGTCCTGTAGGATCATTCTTGGCTCATTTGAACATACAAACAATATATAACAATTTGAGACTTCATTCTTGACTTATTCCAACTTGGAAACAACTTGTAGCTTCATTCTTGACACGTTTGAACTTGGAAAAACTTGTAAAGTCTTGTAGGATCATTCTTGGCTCATTTGAACATGCAAAAAATTCATACAACTTAAGACTTTATTCTTGACTCGTTCGAACTTGGAAACAACTTTTAGCTTCATTCTTGACTCATTTGAATATGGAAACAACTTGGAAAGTGTTATAGGATCATTCTTGGTTCATTTGAACATGAAAACAATTTGAGACTTCATTCTTGAAATGTTTGAATTTGGAAACAACTTGTAACTTCATTTGTGACTCATTTGAACATGGAAACAACTTAGAAAGTCTTGTAGGATCATTCTTGGGTTATTTGAACATACAAACAATATATAACAATTTGGGACTTCATTCTTGACTTATTCGAACTTGGAAACAATTTGTATCTTCATTCTTGACTCCTTTGAACATGGAAACAACTTCTAAACTCTTGTAGGATCTTTCTTGGCTCATTTGAACATGCAAAAAATTCATACAACTTAAGACTTTATTCTTGACTCGTTCGAACTTGGAAACAACTTTTAGCTTCATTCTTAACTCATTTGAATATGGAAACAACTTGGAAAGTGGTGTAGGATAATTCTTGGTTCATTTAAACATGAAAACAATCTATAACCATTTGAGACTTCATTCTTGAAATGTTTGAACTTGGAAACAACTTGTAGCTTCATTCTTGACACGTTTGAACTTGGAAAAACTTGTAAAGTCTTGTAGGATCATTCTTGGCTCATTTGAACATGCAAACAATTCATACAACTTAAGACTTTATTCTTGACTCGTTCGAACTTGGAAACAACTTTTAGCTTCATTCTTAACTCATTTGAATATGGAAACAACTTGGAAAGTGTTGTAGGATCATTCTTGGTTCATTTGAACATGAAAACAATCTATAACAATTTGAGACTTCATTCTTGAAATGTTTGAACTTGGAAACAACTTGTAACTTCATTTGTGACTCATTTGAACATGGAAACAACTTAGAAAGTCTTATAGGATCATTTTTGGCTCATTTGAACATACAAACAATATATAACAATTTGGGACTTCATTCTTGACTTATTCGAACTTGGAAACAATTTGTATCTTCATTCTTGACTCCTTTGAACATGGAAACAACTTCTAAACTCTTGTAGGATCTTTCTTGGCTCATTTGAACATGCAAAAAATTCATACAACTTAAGACTTTATTCCTGACTCGTTCAAACTTGGAAGCAACTTGTAGCTTCATTCTTGACTCATTTGAACATAGAAATAACTTGTAAACACTTGTAGGATCACTCTGTGCTCATTTGAAAATGAAAACTGTTCGTAACAACTTATGACTTCATTCTTCACTCGTTCGAACTTGGAAACAACTTGTAGCTTAATTCTTGACTCGTTTGAACTTGGAAACAACTTGTAAAGTCTTATAAGATCATTATTGACATATTTGAACATGAAAAGAATCCATAACAATTTCAGACTTCATTCTTGTCTCGTTCGAACTTGGAAACAACTTGTAGCTTCATTCTTTACTCGTTCGAACTTGGAAACAACTTGTAAAGTCTTGTAGGATCATTCTTGGCTCATTTGAACATACAAACAATATATAACAATTTTAGACTTCATTCTTGACTTATTCCAACTTGGAAACAACTTGTAGCTTCATTCTTGACACATTTGAACTTGGAAAAACTTGTAAAGTCTTGCAGGATCATTCTTGGCTTATTTGAACATGCAAAATATTCATACAACTTAAGACTTTATTCTTGACTCGTTCGAACTTGGAAACAACTTTTAGCTTCATTCTTGACTCATTTGAATATGGAAACAACTTGGAAAGTGGTGTAGGATCATTCTTGGTTCATTTGAACATGAAAACAATCTATAACAATTTGAGACTTCATTCTTGAAATGTTTGAACTTGGAAACAACTTGTAACTTCATTTGTGACTCATTTGAACATGGAAACAACTTAGAAAGTCTTATAGGATCATTCTTGGCTCATTTGAACATACAAACAATATATAACAATTTGGGACTTCATTCTTGACTTATTCGAACTTGGAAACAATTTGTATCTTCATTCTTGACTCCTTTGAACATGGAAACAACTTCTAAACTCTTGTAGGATCTTTCTTGGCTCATTTGAACATGCAAAAAATTCATACAACTTAAGACTTTATTCTTGACTCGTTCAAACTTGGAAGCAACTTGTAGCTTCATTCTTGACTCATTTGAACATAGAAATAAATTGTAAACACTTGTAGGATCACTCTGTGCTCATTTGAAAATAAAAACTGTTCGTAACAACTTATGACTTCATTCTTCACTCGTTCGAACTTGGAAACAACTTGTAGCTTAATTCTTGACTCGTTTGAACTTGGAAACAACTTGTAAAGTCTTATAAGATCATTCTTGGCATATTTGAACATGAAAAGAATCCATAACAATTTCAGACTTCATTCTTTACTCGTTCGAACTTGGAAACAACTTGTAGCTTCATTCTTTACTCGTTCGAACTTGGAAACAACTTGTAAAGTCTTGTAGGATCATTCTTGGCTCATTTGAACATACAAACAATATATAACAATTTTAGACTTCATTCTTGACTTATTCCAACTTGGAAACAACTTGTAGCTTCATTCTTGACACGTTTGAACTTGGAAAAACTTGTAAAGTCTTGTAGGATCATTCTTGGCTCATTTGAACATGCAAACAATTCATACAACTTAAGACTTTATTCTTGACTCTTCGAACTTGGAAACAACTTGTAGCTTTATTCTTGATCATTTGAACTTGAAGACAACTTGGAAAGTCTTGTAGGATCATTCTTGGCTCATTTGAACATTAAAACAATCTACAATAATTTGAGACTTCATTCTTGACTCGTTTGAACTTGGAAACAACTAGTAGTTTCATTCTTGACTCGTTTGAACATGGAAACAACTTGGAAAGTTCTGTAGGATCATTCTTGGCTCATTTGAACATACAAACAATATATAACAATTTGAGACTTCATTCTTGACTTATTCAAACTTGGAAACAACTTGTAGCTTCATTCTTGACACGTTTGAACTTGGAAAAACTTGTAAAGTCTTGTAGGATCATTCTTGGCTCATTTGAACATGCAAAAAATTCATAAAACTTAAGACTTTATTCTTGACTCGTTCGAACTTGGAAACAACTTTTAGCTTCATTCTTGACTCATTTGAATATGGAAACAACTTGGAAAGTGTTGTAGGATCATTCTTGGTTCATTTGAACATGAAAACAATCTACAATAATTTGAGACTTCATTCTTGACTCGTTTGAACTTGGTAACAACTTGTAGTTTCATTCTTGACTCGTTTTGAACATGGAAACAACTTGGAAAGTCCTGTAGGATCATTCTTGGCTCATTTGAACATACAAACAATATATAACAATTTGAGACTTCATTCTTGACTTATTCCAACTTGGAAATAACTTGTAGCTTCATTCTTGACACGTTTGAACTTGGAAAAACTTGTAAAGTCTTGTAGGATCATTCTTGGCTCATTTGAACATGCAAAAAATTCATACAACTTAAGACTTTATTCTTGACTCGTTCGAACTTGGAAACAACTTTTAGCTTCATTCTTGACTCATTTGAATATGGAAACAACTTGGAAAGTGTTGTAGGATCATTCTTGGTTCATTTGAACATGAAAACAATTTGAGACTTCATTCTTGAAATGTTTGAATTTGGAAACAACTTGTAACTTCATTTGTCACTCATTTGAACATGGAAACAACTTAGAAAGTCTTGTAGGATCATTCTTGGGTCATTTGAACATACAAACAATATATAACAATTTGGGACTTCATTCTTGACTTATTCGAACTTGGAAACAATTTGTATCTTCATTCTTGACTCCTTTGAACATGGAAACAACTTCTAAACTCTTGTAGGATCTTTCTTGGCTCATTTGAACATGCAAAAAATTCATACAACTTAAGACTTTATTCTTGACTCGTTCGAACTTCGAAGCAACTTGTAGCTTCATTCTTGACTCATTTGAACATAGAAATAACTTGTAAACACTTGTAGGATCACTCTGTGCTCATTTGAAAATGAAAACTGTTCGTAACAACTTATGATTTCATTCTTCACTCGTTCGAACTTGGAAACAACTTGTAGCTTAATTCTTGACTCGTTTGAACTTGGAAACAACTTGTAAAGTCTTATAAGATCATTCTTGGCATATTTGAACATGAAAAGAATCCATAACAATTTCAGACTTCATTCTTGACTCGTTCGAACTTGGAAACAACTTGTAGCTTCATTCTTTACTCGTTCAAACTTGGAAACAACTTGTAAAGTCTTGTAGGATCATTCTTGGCTCATTTGAACATACAAACAATATATAACAATTTTAGACTTCATTCTTGACTTATTCCAACTTGGAAACAACTTGTACCTTCATTCTTGACACATTTGAACTTGGAAAAACTTGTAAAGTCTTGCAGGATCATTCTTGGCTTATTTGAACATGCAAAATATTCATACAACTTAAGACTTTATTCTTGACTCGTTCGAACTTGGAAACAACTTTTAGCTTCATTCTTGACTCATTTGAATATGGAAACAACTTGGAAAGTGGTGTAGGATCATTCTTGGTTCATTTGAACATGAAAACAATCTATAACAATTTGAGACTTCATTCTTGAAATGTTTGAACTTGGAAACAACTTGTAACTTCATTTGTGACTCATTTGAACATGGAAACAACTTAGAAAGTCTTGTAGGATCATTCTTGGGTCATTTGAACATACAAACAATATATAACAATTTGAGACTTCATTCTTGACTCATTCGAACTTGGAAACAATTTGTAGCTTCATTCTTGGCTCATTTGAACATAGAAATAACTTGTAAACACTTGTAGGATCACTCTGTGCTCATTTGAAAATGAAAACTATTCGTAACAACTTATGACTTCATTCTTCACTCGTTCGAACTTGGAAACAACTTGTAGCTTAATTCTTGACTCGTTTGAACTTGGAAACAACTTGTAAAGTCTTATATGATCATTCTAGGCATATTTGAACATGAAAAGAATCCATAACAATTTCTGTAACGATCGAGGTAATTTAATCTATTTGAATAATATGGAGTATATGATTTATGTGTTTTAATGTGTTAAGATATGATATGTGGTCATTTGTTATGTCCAGTTGACTGCCCGTTTGACTGTATTATGCTTAAGTGTTTTAATCAAGTGATTAATTGATTTTTCATGCTTAATTGAGTAACTGTTTGATTTTTATAAAATTATTGGCGTGTCCAATAATTAAGAAATTTTATATGTAGTTCCTATGTGATTTTAGAGACTTTCTAAAAATGGTGATGTATTTAATTCTAGTCTCAGTGATTTTATATAAATCTTTCATTCCTGTTTTATTCTAGAGATATTACTCTTCTAAATTCCATATTTAATTATTGGAATGTCCAAAAATCATGAAACCTGTTCCAAAATGTTTCTTAAATATTTTGAGACTTGTGAAAAATAAAAGTTTATTTTATTCGAGCCCAAATGTATTTTTATGATTTTTCTCCTCTTATTTCCTATTTATGCACTAAAACTTCAAAGATTTTTAATTAATTCTTTACTCACCAGAAAAATATTTCAAAAATATGGGGAAGCTTCTAAATTCATGATCTTTATTTTAAAAATATAAAATTTATTTTTGTACTCTGTTTCTACCAAAATTCGATTTTAAATTTATTTTAATTAGAAAAGCAGCATATGTGAAATGACTTCCTTGCCCCTAGCTTTTATATATCAGCCACCGCCCACCTTCTTCATTTTTACTCTGCATCTTTTAAGTTCAGGTTCTGTAGCTTTCTCTCATGCGATTTTCCTCTGTTCCATTGTTTTGCTAAGAGACTTGCTACTAATTGCTTTGATTTCTTCTAGTAATCGAGTTGTAAGGGTTATGCAATTCATTTTCTTGCTTGCATGTGAATAGATATGTATGCCGTGTGGGTGTGTGTGTATAATAATGGCATGCAATGAACCTAGAGGCTCAATCTTGGCCTAGGGTGAGCTGGGCTAGTCGGAGAAGAAGCAATAAAGCAATTCCGGTGAGAAAGGACCATGAACGGCCTCCACCGGAGTTGCCACCGTCGGCAGTGACCTCCGGGGAGCCGACGGAGTAAGGACAAGTTAAATTGATGTGTGGGCAGTTAATTATGATACTAGTAACTTGAGTACATGGTTGAGTAGCTTTGCATGTTAAAGTTTTAAGTTTTCCGGTCATGGCTAATATTTTCCGATTTGTTTGCCGATTGGTATAGTCCCCTTTAGCTCCATTTTGTTGGTTAACAATGCTAGCAACTACTATGCTTATGATTTATAGTAAATCGTGAATTGCATGTTGATTTTATTGTTTGGTTTGGTTCCAATTCTCGAGTTCTTGCTATAAGTGTTGTTCGAAAATTGTTATGAACAAAATATTAGATACTAGCTTGAATTGAGGTTAACTAATATGTTAATTCTAGTGGTCGATAGTTATATGCAAGGATTTTGTGCTATGATGAATTGTTCGAACTATACATGCGTAATTATGGTTGGAAATTAGTTAATACATGATTAGTTCGAATTCTATATGTTTATAATTAATTCGTTCGGCCAAGTTGCTAATTGTCATGCTTAGTTAGTAAACAAATTATTTGTGTAGTTTGTATGTGATAATTCGAATGAGCTATGAGGAATTGTAAATATATTGCTTGGAGTAATAACTATGCCGTTAGTTAATTGAGTTATGTTATGAGCTAGGATTAATGGTATAGAGC
The DNA here is from genome assembly GCA_028671895.1 of Oenanthe sinensis. Lineage (NCBI taxonomy): Eukaryota > Viridiplantae > Streptophyta > Magnoliopsida > Apiales > Apiaceae > Oenanthe > Oenanthe sinensis. Next base: position 31,097,034 of record CM053806.1, read on the forward strand.
CTCAATGTGGCATGTGGGTCTTGAGTTCTTAATTGATTAATTTCGAATATTGTGATGTTGTTTAGTTGAAATTAACTATATATTTATAAGCTAGTACAAGGATTGCAAGTTAGTCTGGAAAATTGATAGTTGTCATGATTTATTCGAATACTATTTGTGCACATTTACTTGTCTAGTTAAAGTGGTTTGGGATTGATTATGTATGATTGAATGATTGTTTGGGTCGGTTGTATTCCGACGGATAGCTCCAATTACAGAGGAAGTGCTGCCAAATTTTCTAAAAACTAAAATGATTTTGTAAAACATTATTGGCACACCACTTCTGTATAGGAATGACTATCAGTCAGGAATATTGTAGATGATCTAATTGTCTATGTGATACTCGTTTGCCAGTGTAGAAGTGATTTTAGTAGAATATGTCTATAGTGGATGATATATGTGTTTAAGGGTTGCATTATCGAAAGGGTAGAATAGTTAGACGTTAAAGAGAACGTCGAGAGTTTATAAGATTCTGAAAATAGTATTATTTTTGTGTAGCTACGAAGGATATTGAGGTGAAGGACAAAGGAAAGGCTAAAGTAGAGAGTTAGTGTCTGGTGTAGGCGATCTACCTGTTCCACAGCTGTAGCATTCCTTGTTTGAGGCAAGTAACTACTGCCTAATCTCTTTCAACTTAAACACTGTTTTATGAACTGCATAGTGAACTGTTTTATAAACTACTTTATGACCCTGCAACTATAATACCTTGTTTCAACTGTTTTAAACTATATCATGTCCTACTTTAATTGCTTTATTTAAACTGCAACCTTATGTCAGATTCAATTTCACTTTAAACTTTTCAATCCCTGAACTGTTATCTACAACTTATAAACTAGTCTTAAAAATCTTAAACCAGTGACATTGAACTGTGACTTAAGCTGTTACCATTTTCCTTAACTACGTTTCCTTAAACTTTAATTCTGAACTTACCATTTTACTATTGCCTAACTACTGTCATGAATAAATGCCTTGCAACTGTTTTCAAAACACTTTACTATCCTGTGAATTGACCTTGCAACCTAACTTTACAACTTAGCTTGGTTTTGAATTCCCAATTCATGATTCCAGCTTACCTTACTATAACAGAAACTTGTTTTGAGAATTATCCTGGAATAAATTTTACCTCTGTTCAATGATATTAAAAATGGATTTAAATATGGAATCCGACTTTCAAGAAGTCTTTTTCATCAAATGATTTGGTAACTTTAAAAAGAAAGGTTTTGGTTATTATAGGAATTCCGATCAAAATGGTTTCTGCGGATTCCTATAGGTTGGAGGCGTAAGAGGCCGAGTGACGCCGGTCCAACACTTTTTATGTGTAGACTATAATGAGATAGTCAATGGCTATAATGAGATAGCCCAAGGCCAATGGCAATAAGTGCCTTTATGAGTACTCCTTATGTCCAGAGGGACTTTAGTCCGTTATGGGGACTTTACGTGGCTGATCACCCGTATTGTCTGGCGTTGTGAGAAAACTTCAACCAAAATGATTGTTTTAAACAGAAAAGGTCCTAATGAGAGGACAGTTTTATAAATGATTTGAAAAGTAAAGGTCCTAATGAAAGGACAATTTTATAAATGATTTTAAAAGCAAGGTCCTAATGAGAGGACAGTTTTAAAAATGGTTTGAAAGAATCAGTCCTAATGAAAGGACAGTTTTATACAAATGGACTTTGAAATGATTAGTAATGAATAATGAAATGCCTTGTTATAACCTGTCATACAGCTTCAATTATCAGACATATCTTGGGTTGACCTTGTTTCAATTGTTATACATTATTTCCTGTTATCCAGCTAACCCTGCAGATTACTTTTATACTTACACCTGGTTATTACTTTCCAGCTTCTTGTTTATTTTGTACCAGCTATTGAAATTGTTTAACCCTGTAAGCAGTTTTATAAAAGAAAGTTTTGCGAGTAATGATTACCCTGACTAGTATGTTAATTACAATTTTGGGACAATGAGGTCCAGTAATGATTTAAAGCATGGTTTTGAGCAAAAGATTTTGTTTAAATTATATATAAGCCTGTAGAACTGTTTTTAACCAGTATGGTTACTTGCTGAGCTTTTGTAGCTCATTCTTTTATTTTCTAACATCTACAGCTTTTGAGAATCATGGTCCGTATTAAGCAGACTGCTCGGAAGAACATGTCTTACATGAACTTTGCTAGGCTGGCTGAGAGGGAACAGGTAGGATCGAGGCAGAGTTGGAAGGAAAAGACTTTGTTTAGTCTTGTACTTTTATTAGTAGATCTTGAGATGATTCAGGAGTTGTAATATTATTTTCGTTGATGTAAATTTAAATATAAATGAATGTAGTAGTGTGCTTGTTTCATACCATTACCTTGAAAGGTCCAGGCGAGTAGTCGGGGTCATATTTATGCGTATTTTCTATTACTGTTATTTAGGGTGCATGCATATAGAGTGTCAGTGACGCCCCGATCTAGACCCCGGGTCGGGAGGGCGCCACAGGTTGGTATCAGAGCTAAGGTTTTGGTCACTGAAACAAGCCAGGACTAAGTTAAACAAGTAGATCATTTAATAAAAGGAGAGAGAGTAATGGTAAGATAGGATTAGATAACGAAGAGTGATATAGACGTTAGGATTTTAACTGTAGATTTAAGGTGATCTTATCCCTTTTGCTTTACATATTATATTATTGCAGGCTCGTGGTATTGTTTCACAACCACCACCCTCTCCTAGTTCCTCTAATTCTTCTTCTTCGGATTCTGACGATGATGTTATAGTCATATCCAGTTCTGAGAGCGAGGAGGAGTTGATTCCTGAGCCCGTTGCTCAGCCTGACCTACCCTCAGGGAGTGCTTGTGCCCCTATTCGCCGTAGAGTTTATAGGCCAGCTATTACCCGAGGCCAGCTGAGAGTTCCCGAGCATCCTGTCGAGTGGTGGGAGGATCGCATTAGAGCTGTTGAGGAGGAGGGACGTAGGCAGATTGCGGCTAGGGCATTTCCAGACGATGTGGCGGAGCGGGCAGGAGAGTTAACCCGTGTGCTTAGTAGACTGCTGATTGGACTCAGGGCAGCCAGAGAAAGGGATCACAGGGGTGATTAGATGTCAGGATGTTTGAGTGTTAGAAGGGACATTTGTTAGAGCCCTCTAGCACCCTTGCCAGATGTTATTTCTATTTTCTTCCCAGTATTTTTATTCGTGTTTGTACTTTAACTATCTTGCACTTTGGTACCTTTCGTATCTATGTATGTTTGCTTTTCAGTTCCAGTATTTTCCGATATATCTGTCATTTACTTTTTCGCACATTTGACCATAAACTGTTTCTTACCTTTACCAGTACCTTATTTACACCTGTTGTGCTAACCTGTTTTCGATAGAACCTTTATTTATCCTTGTTGTACAGGCAACTTATGTAGTAATGATGCTACAAGATTGATTTCTAAAGTAGAGTTTTAATGCTCAAATGGTTTTAAAAGTATTTGAACTGTTTACAATATGGTGTAGTGTATTGCTTAATAAGTTGCTTGTTTCCCTATAGTAAATGCCGCCAAGAAAAAGAAACACCTCAAATTCGTCTCAGAACCAAAATACTCAAGATCAAAATCCCATGGACCCTACAGTTGCCCAACTCATTCAGCTGCTACAACAGCAGACAGCTCTTTTAACTCAGCAACAGCAAAGACCTTCTGCACCCCCAGCAGTTACTTTTAAATCTTTTCAAGCCGTGAAACCACCTGAATTTAAAGGATCCACAAACCCAGTAGAAGCCCAGACTTGGCTTAAGGAAATGGAAAAAGCTTTTCAGTTAGTAGACGTAGATGAAGATAAGAAGACTGAGTATGCTAGTTACTTTCTTAAAGCTGAAGCCGGTTACTGGTGGGAGTCTACGAAGATGCTTCAGGGTGAAGGTGTAATTTCTTGGGATCAGTTTACAGAATTGTTTTTGGAAAAGTACTTTCCTAGTTTCATGAAGGACCAGATGGAAATTAAATTTCTAGAATTGAAGCAAGGAGGTATGAGTGTAGCAGAGTACGAGGCCAAGTTTTCTGAGATGGCCAGATTTGTGCCAGAATTTGTCAACACTGACGTCAAAAAGGCCAAGAGGTTTCAGCAAGGCCTAAGGCCATGGATTAGAAGTAGGGTAGCAGTTTTTGAGCTGCAAAGCTTTACTGCAATAGTTCAAAAAGCAATGATCGTGGAAGGAGAAAGTGACATGTCCCAGAAAGAGAAGGATAACAGAAAGAGAAAGTTTGGTGCTAGGGAAGACAGTCAGGGACATGGTAATTTTAGAAACAAGTTTCATAGAAGGCCAGAAGGTCAGAGAAGTGATTCCCAGCAGATCAAGAATGATAATGATGGAAGAGGAAGACAAAACAATAAAGCTCAAGGTTTCAACCAGCCGAAGGCCATCAGACAGTTTGTTCCTGAGTGCAAAATTTGTGGAAGGAAGCACTCTGGAGTTTGTAATAAGCCCAATATCACCTGCTTCAAATGCAACAGGAAAGGACATTATGCAGCAGAATGCAACAGCCAGAGTCAGAATCAAAATCAAAAGTCAGGGATCAAATGCTATAAGTGTGGCAAGCTAGGTCACATGGCAAGGGAATGCAAGGAACCTACACAGCCCACCAATGTTCTCCGAATAGCTGGAACTCCGTCTCAATCTTCAGCACATCAATCTAGAGCAAGAACATTCAACATGACTCAGAAAGAAGCTATTCAGGACGTGGATGTGATATCAGGTACACTTCCTGTTAACTCAGTGCAAGCTAGTGTATTGATTGATTCAGGAGCTACTAAATCTTTTGTATCTCAAGATTTTCTTGGTAAATTGCAATGTGAAGTCCGACCTTTGGATCAAGCCTTAGTTATAGAAGTAGCTAACCAGGCAACGATTCCAGTAAGCCAAGTTTGTCCTAGTTTTGACATTAAAATAGGCAGTTGTCATTTTCTTGCTAACTTAATACCTTTTAAGTTAGGTGAATTTGATGTAATTCTAGGGATGGATTGGTTGTCAGAATACAAGGCTCAAATAGATTGTAGGAATAAGAGGTTAAAGTTGAAAACCCTAAAAGGAGAAGAAGTTGAATTTCGAGGTACCCGACAAGTCAAGAAGTTTTTGAATATTGCTCAGGCAAAGAGATTTCTGCGTCAAGGATGTGAGGCTTACCTAGCCTATGTTGTAGACACTGAGAAGAAGTCAGTTCAGTTAGAAGATGTTCCTATCGTCAACGAATTTCCCGATGTGTTTCCAGATGAATTGCCAGGCTTACCTTCCGATAGGGAAATAGAATTCTCCATTGATTTAGCTCCAGGCACTGAGCCAGTTTCCAAAGCTCCGTATAGAATGGCGCCAGTTGAGATGAAAGAATTGGCGAGTCAAATACAAGATCTCTTGGATAAAGGAATTATAAGGCCTAGTGTGTCCCCCTGGGGAGCACCAGTTTTATTTGTTAAGAAGAAAGATGGAAGCATGAGGTTGTGCATAGATTACCGAGAATTAAATAAGCTAACCATCAAGAATAAGTACCCGTTGCCGAGGATCGATGATCTTTTCGACCAGCTGAAAGGAGCCGAATGGTTCTCAAAAATTGATTTAAGGTCCGGATACCATCAACTCAAGATCAAACCTGAAGATGTATCTAAAACAGCATTCAGAACAAGGTACGGACACTATGAATTTTTAGTTATGGCTTTTGGATTGACAAATGCCCCAGCAGCGTTTATGGATCTAATGAACAGAGTCTTTAAGAAATATTTAGACAAGTTTGTGATTGTTTTCATCGACGATATCCTGATATTTTCCAAGTCAGAAGAAGAGCATGCAGATCATTTGAGAATTGCTTTAGAAACTTTACGAAAGGAAAAACTGTATGCGAAGTTTTCAAAATGTGAATTTTGGTTGAAGGAAGTACAATTTTTAGGTCATGTTGTTAGCAGAGAAGGCATCAAAGTTGATCCGGCGAAGATAGAAGCAGTGATGAAATGGGAAAGGCCACAGACTCCAACAGAAGTCAGAAGTTTTCTGGGTTTAGCAGGGTACTATCGAAGATTTGTTCAAGATTTCTCTAAGATAGCTACCCCTATGACCAAATTGACAAGGAAGAACGAAAAGTTTGTATGGAATGAGAAATGTGAAGAAAGTTTTGAAGAGTTAAAGCGAAGACTAGTGTCTGCCCCAGTTTTGGTGTTACCAGACGATCAAGGAAATTTTGTCATCTACAGTGACGCTTCACTCAAAGGTTTGGGATGTGTTCTGATGCAACATGGGAAAGTTATTGCATATGCTTCCAGGCAGTTAAGACCTCATGAATTGAAGTATCCTACACATGATCTGGAATTAGCTGCCATCGTATTTGCATTGAAGATTTGGAGGCACTATTTGTACGGAGAAAAGTGTGAGATTTTTACTGACCATAAGAGTTTGAAGTATATCTTTACTCAGAAAGAGTTGAATATGAGACAGAGAAGATGGTTAGAGTTGATCAAGGACTATGACTGCACAATCAACTATCATCCAGGCAAGGCGAATGTTGTAGCAGATGCTTTAAGTAGAAAAGAAAGATTGAATATAATGGTTTCGTCTGAATAATTGATCAAAGAGTTTGAGAAATTGGAAATAGAGGTATGTGATTCGGATTCAGTGGAAGAAATGGTGTATACAATGACTTTTCAGCCAGAATTGTTAGAAAAGATCAAGAGATGTCAAGAACAGATGATGAGTCAAGACAGAACCAAGTTGACTGGAGAAGAGTTAAAAAGTCAGAAGGACGATAAAGGAATCTTTAGGTTTTCCTCACGAATTTGGATTCCCAATGTTCAAGAGCTCAAGAATGAAATTTTGCATGATGCACATAGTTCAAGATACTCTATTCATCCAGGAAGCACAAAGATGTATAAAGACTTGAAGGAAAATTTTTGGTGGCCCAACATGAAAAGAAATGTAGCAGAGTGGATCAGTAAATGTTATACATGCCAGAGAGTCAAAGCTGAACACCAGAGGCCCAGCGGATTGTTGCAACCACTAGAGATTCCAGAATGGAAATGGGAGAATCTTGCTATGGATTTTGTAGTAGGTCTGCCAAGGACTAAAGCTAATCATGATGCTATCTGGGTAATAATAGACAGATTGACCAAGTCAGCGCACTTTCTACCTATCAACGAAAGATTTTCACTGGACAAGTTGGTTCATTTGTATCTGAAAGAGATTGTGATGCGACATGGTGTTCCTGTATCAATAGTGTCTGACAGAGACCCGAGATTCAATTCAAGATTTTGGAAGAAATTTCAAGAATGTTTGGGAACAAAGCTGAATATGAGTACTGCGTATCATCCTCAGACAGATGGCCAGAGTGAAAGGACAATCCAAACCATTGAAGATATGTTAAGAGTTTGTGCCTTAGATTTTGAAGGAAGTTGGGACGAGCATCTACCGTTGGTGGAGTTTTCATATAATAACAGTTATCATGCTAGTATTGGGATGCCCCCGTATGAAGCTTTATATGGAAGAAAATGCAGATCACCAGTGTGTTGGAATGAAGTTGGTGAGCGTAAGATTTTGGGTCCAGAGTTGGTTCAGCAAACTAAAGAAAAGATTGAGTTGATTCAGAAGAGATTGTTAGCTGCTCAAGATAGACAAAAGAAGTATGCTGACCAGTCAAGGAAAGATATGAATTTTGAAGAAGGTGACCAAGTGTTGTTAAAGATTTCTCCGTGGAAAGGTGTTAGTAGATTTGGCAAGAGAGGAAAGCTTAATCCACGATATATAGGACCTTTTGAAGTTTTGAAGCAAGTTGGGAAAGTTGCATAGGAATTGGCTCTACCACCTCAAATGCAGCACATTCACAATGTTTTTCACGTGTCTATGCTTCGAAAGTATAATCCTGATATGAGCCATGTGATAGAATATGAACCCTTGGAGATTCAACCTGACTTGTCCTATGTAGAACAGCCTGTAGAGATTCAGGATCGTAAGGATAAAGTTTTGAGGAATAAGTCTGTTAAGCTTGTAAAGGTTTTGTGGAGAAATCCTCGAGTTGAGGAATCCACCTGGGAACTTGAGAGTGAAATGCTCGAGAAGTATCCCTATTTGTTTACTTAGGCTGATTCTGGGGACAGAATCTTTTTAAGGGGGGGAGAATGTAACGATCGAGGTAATTTAATCTATTTGAATAATATGGAGTATATGATTTATGTGTTTTAATGTGTTAAGATATGATATGTGGTCATTTGTTATGTCCAGTTGACTGCCCGTTTGACTGTATTATGCTTAAGTGTTTTAATCAAGTGATTAATTGATTTTTCATGCTTAATTGAGTAACTGTTTGATTTTTATAAAATTATTGGTGTGTCCAATAATTAAGAAATTTTATATGTAGTTCCTATGTGATTTTAGAGACTTTCTAAAAATGGTGATGTATTTAATTCTAGTCTCAGTGATTTTATATAAATCTTTCATTCCTGTTTTATTCTAGAGATATTACTCTTCTAAATTCCATATTTAATTATTGGAATGTCCAAAAATCATGAAACCTGTTCCAAAATGTTTCTTAAATATTTTGAGACTTGTGAAAAATAAAAGTTTATTTTATTCGAGCCCAAATGTATTTTTATGATTTTTCTCCTCTTATTTCCTATTTATGCACTAAAACTTCAAAGATTTTTAATTAATTCTTTACTCACCAGAAAAATATTTCAAAAATATGGGGAAGCTTCTAAATTCATGATCTTTATTTTAAAAATATAAAATTTATTTTTGTACTCTGTTTCTACCAAAATTCGATTTTAAATTTATTTTAATTAGAAAAGCAGCATATGTGAAATGACTTCCTTGCCCCTAGCTTTTATATATCAGCCACCGCCCACCTTCTTCATTTTTACTCTGCATCTTTTAAGTTCAGGTTCCGTAGCTTTCTCTCATGCGATTTTCCTCTGTTCCATTGTTTTGCTAAGAGACTTGCTACTAATTGCTTTGATTTCTTCTAGTAATCGAGTTGTAAGGGTTATGCAATTCATTTTCTTGCTTGCATGTGAATAGATATGTATGCCGTGTGGGTGTGTGTGTATAATAATGGCATGCAATGAACCTAGAGGCTCAATCTTGGCCTAGGGTGAGCTGGGCTAGTCGGAGAAGAAGCAATAAAGCAATTCCGGTGAGAAAGGACCATGAACGGCCTCCACCGGAGTTGCCACCGTCGGCAGTGACCTCCGGGGAGCCGACGGAGTAAGGACAAGTTAAATTGATGTGTGGGCAGTTAATTATGATACTAGTAACTTGAGTACATGGTTGAGTAGCTTTGCATGTTAAAGTTTTAAGTTTTCCGGTCATGGCTAATATTTTCCGATTTGTTTGCCGATTGGTATAGTCCCCTTTAGCTCCATTTTGTTGGTTAACAATGCTAGCAACTACTATGCTTATGATTTATAGTAAATCGTGAATTGCATGTTGATTTTATTGTTTGGTTTGGTTCCAATTCTCGAGTTCTTGCTATAAGTGTTGTTCGAAAATTGTTATGAACAAAATATTAGATACTAGCTTGAATTGAGGTTAACTAATATGTTAATTCTAGTGGTCGATAGTTATATGCAAGGATTTTGTGCTATGATGAATTGTTCGAACTATACATGCGTAATTATGGTTGGAAATGAGTTAATACATGATTAGTTCGAATTCTATATGTTTATAATTAATTCGTTCGGCCAAGTTGCTAATTGTCATGCTTAGTTAGTAAACAAATTATTTGTGTAGTTTGTATGTGATAATTCGAATGAGCTATGAGGAATTGTAAATATATTGCTTGGAGTAATAACTATGCCGTTAGTTAATTGAGTTATGTTATGAGCTAGGATTAATGGTATAGAGCCTCAATGTGGCATGTGGGTCTTGAGTTCTTAATTGATTAATTTCGAATATTGTGATGTTGTTTAGTTGAAATTAACTATATATTTATAAGCTAGTACAAGGATTGCAAGTTAGTCTGGAAAATTGATAGTTGTCATGATTTATTCGAATACTATTTGTGCACATTTACTTGTCTAGTTAAAGTGGTTTGGGATTGATTATGTATGATTGAATGATTGTTTGGGTCGGTTGTATTCCGACGGATAGCTCCAATTACAGAGGAAGTGCTGCCAAATTTTCTAAAAACTAAAATGATTTTGTAAAACATTATTGGCACACCACTTCTGTATAGGAATGACTATCAGTCAGGAATATTGTAGATGATCTAATTGTCTATGTGATACTCGTTTGCCAGTGTAGAAGTGATTTTAGTAGAATATGTCTATAGTGGATGATATATGTGTTTAAGGGTTGCATTATCGAAAGGGTAGAATAGTTAGACGTTAAAGAGAACGTCGAGAGTTTATAAGATTCTGAAAATAGTATTATTTTTGTGTAGCTACGAAGGATATTGAGGTGAAGGACAAAGGAAAGGCTAAAGTAGAGAGTTAGTGTCTGGTGTAGGCGATCTACCTGTTCCACAGCTGTAGCATTCCTTGTTTGAGGCAAGTAACTACTGCCTAATCTCTTTCAACTTAAACACTGTTTTATGAACTGCATAGTGAACTGTTTTATAAACTACTTTATGACCCTGCAACTATAATACCTTGTTTCAACTGTTTTAAACTATATCATGTCCTACTTTAATTGCTTTATTTAAACTGCAACCTTATGTCAGATTCAATTTCACTTTAAACTTTTCAATCCCTGAACTGTTATCTACAACTTATAAACTAGTCTTAAAAATCTTAAACCAGTGACATTGAACTGTGACTTAAGCTGTTACCATTTTCCTTAACTACGTTTCCTTAAACTTTAATTCTGAACTTACCATTTTACTATTGCCTAACTACTGTCATGAATAAATGCCTTGCAACTGTTTTCAAAACACTTTACTATCCTGTGAATTGACCTTGCAACCTAACTTTACAACTTAGCTTGGTTTTGAATTCCCAATTCATGATTCCAGCTTACCTTACTATAACAGAAACTTGTTTTGAGAATTATCCTGGAATAAATTTTACCTCTGTTCAATGATATTAAAAATGGATTTAAATATGGAATCCGACTTTCAAGAAGTCTTTTTCATCAAATGATTTGGTAACTTTAAAAAGAAAGGTTTTGGTTATTATAGGAATTCCGATCAAAATGGTTTCTGCGGATTCCTATAGGTTGGAGGCGTAAGAGGCCGAGTGACGCCGGTCCAACACTTTTTATGTGTAGACTATAATGAGATAGTCAATGGCTATAATGAGATAGCCCAAGGCCAATGGCAATAAGTGCCTTTATGAGTACTCCTTATGTCCAGAGGGACTTTAGTCCGTTATGGGGACTTTACGTGGCTGATCACCCGTATTGTCTGGCGTTGTGAGAAAACTTCAACCAAAATGATTGTTTTAAACAGAAAAGGTCCTAATGAGAGGACAGTTTTATAAATGATTTGAAAAGTAAAGGTCCTAATGAAAGGACAATTTTATAAATGATTTTAAAAGCAAGGTCCTAATGAGAGGACAGTTTTAAAAATGGTTTGAAAGAATCAGTCCTAATGAAAGGACAGTTTTATACAAATGGACTTTGAAATGATTAGTAATGAATAATGAAATGCCTTGTTATAACCTGTCATACAGCTTCAATTATCAGACATATCTTGGGTTGACCTTGTTTCAATTGTTATACATTATTTCCTGTTATCCAGCTAACCCTGCAGATTACTTTTATACTTACACCTGGTTATTACTTTCCAGCTTCTTGTTTATTTTGTACCAGCTATTGAAATTGTTTAACCCTGTAAGCAGTTTTATAAAAGAAAGTTTTGCGAGTAATGATTACCCTGACTAGTATGTTAATTACAATTTTGGGACAATGAGGTCCAGTAATGATTTAAAGCATGGTTTTGAGCAAAAGATTTTGTTTAAATTATATATAAGCCTGTAGAACTGTTTTTAACCAGTATGGTTACTTGCTGAGCTTTTGTAGCTCATTCTTTTATTTTCTAACATCTACAGCTTTTGAGAATCATGGTCCGTATTAAGCAGACTGCTCGGAAGAACATGTCTTACATGAACTTTGCTAGGCTGGCTGAGAGGGAACAGGTAGGATCGAGGCAGAGTTGGAAGGAAAAGACTTTGTTTAGTCTTGTACTTTTATTAGTAGATCTTGAGATGATTCAGGAGTTGTAATATTATTTTCGTTGATGTAAATTTAAATATAAATGAATGTAGTAGTGTGCTTGTTTCATACCATTACCTTGAAAGGTCCAGGCGAGTAGTCGGGGTCATATTTATGCGTATTTTCTATTACTGTTATTTAGGGTGCATGCATATAGAGTGTCAGTGACGCCCCGATCTAGACCCCGGGTCGGGAGGGCGCCACAATTTCAGACTTCATTCTTGACTCGTTCGAACTTGGAAACAACTTGTAGCTTCATTCTTTACTCGTTCGAACTTGGAAACAACTTGTAAAGTCTTGTAGGATCATTCTTGGCTCATTTGAACATACAAACAATATATAACAATTTGAGACTTCATTCTTGACTTATTCTAACTTGGAAACAACTTGTAGCTTCATTCTTGACACGTTTGAACTTGGAAAAACTTGTAAAGTCTTGTAGGATCATTCTTGGCTCATTTGAACATGCAAACAATTCATACAACTTAAGACTTTATTCTTGACTCGTTCGAACTTGGAAACAACTTTTAGCTTCATTCTTGACTCATTTGAATATGGAAACAACTTGGAAAGTGGTGTAGGATCATTCTTGGTTCATTTGAACATCAAAACAATCTATAACAATTTGAGACTTCATTCTTGAAATGTTTGAACTTGGAAACAACTTGAAACTTCATTTGTGACTCATTTCAACATGGAAACAACTTAGAAAGTCTTGTAGGATCATTCTTGGGTCATTTGAACATACAAACAATATATAACAATTTGAGACTTCATTCTTGACTTATTCGAACTTGGAAACAATTTATAGCTTCATTTTTAACTCCTTTGAACATGGAAACAACTTCTAAACTCTTGTAGGATCTTTCTTGGCTCATTTGAACATGCAAAAAATTCATACAACTTAAGACTTTATTCTTGACTCGTTCAAACTTCGAAGCAACTTGTAGCTTCATTCTTGACTCATTTGAACATAGAAATAACTTGTAAACACTTGTAGGATCACTCTGTGCTCATTTGAAAATGAAAACTATTCGTAACAACTTATGACTTCATTCTTCACTCGTTCGAACTTGGAAACAACTTGTTGCTTAATTCTTGACTCGTTTGAACTTGGAAACAACTTGTAAAGTCTTATAAGATCATTCTTGGCATACTTGAACATGAAAAGAATCCATAACAATTTCAGACTTCATTCTTGACTCGTTCGAACTTGGAAACAACTTGTAAAGTCTTGTAGGATCATTCTTGGCTCATTTGAACATACAAACAATATATAACAATTTGAGTCTTCATTCTTGACTTATTCCAACTTGGAAACAACTTGTAGTTTCATTCTTGACACGTTTGAACTTGGAAAAACTTGTAAAGTCTTGTAGGATCATTCTTGGCTCATTTGAACATGCAAACAATTCATACAACTTGAGACTTTATTCTTGACTCGTTCGAACTTGGAAACAACTTTTAGCTTCATTCTTGACTCATTTGAATATTGGAACAACTTGGAAAGTGGTGTAGGATCATTCTTGGTTCATTTAAACATGAAAACAATCTATAACAATTTGAGACTTCATTCTTGAAATGTTTGAACTTGGAAACAACTTGTAACTTCATTTGTGACTCATTTGAACATGGAAACAACTTAGAAAGTCTTGTAGGATCATTCTTGGGTCATTTGAACATACATACAATATATAACAATTTGAGACTTCATTCTTGACTTATTCGAACTTGGAAACAATTTGTAGCTTCATTTTTAACTCCTTTGAACATGGAAACAACTTCTAAACTCTTGTAGGATCTTTCTTGGCTCATTTGAAAATGCAAAAAAATTCATACAACTTAAGACTTTATTCTTGACTCGTTCAAACTTCGAAGCAACTTGTAGCTTCATTCTTGACTCATTTGAACATAGAAATAACTTGTAAATACTTGTAGGATCACTCTGTGCTCATTTGAAAATGAAAACTATTCGTAACGACTTATGACTTCATTCTTCACTCGTTCGAACTTGGAAACAACTTGTAGCTTAATTCTTGACTCGTTTGAACTTGGAAACAACTTGTAAAGTCTTATAAGATCATTCTTGGCATATTTGAACATGAAAAGAATCCACAACAATTTCAGACTTCATTCTTGACTCGTTCGAACTTGGAAACAACTTGTAGCTTCATTCTTTACTCGTTCGAACTTGGAAACAACTTGTAAAGTCTTGTAGGATCATTCTTGGCTCATTTGAACATACAAACAATATATAACAATTTGAGACTTCATTCTTGACTTATTCTAACTTGGAAACAACTTGTAGCTTCATTCTTGACACGTTTGAACTTGGAAAAACTTGTAAAGTCTTGTAGGATCATTCTTGGCTCATTTGAACATGCAAACAATTCATACAACTTAAGACTTTATTCTTGACTCGTTCGAACTTGGAAACAACTTTTAGCTTCATTCTTGACTCATTTGAATATGGAAACAACTTGGAAAGTGGTGTAGGATCATTCTTGGTTCATTTGAACATCAAAACAATCTATAACAATTTGAGACTTCATTCTTGAAATGTTTGAACTTGGAAACAACTTGTAACTTCATTTGTGACTCATTTCAACATGGAAACAACTTAGAAAGTCTTGTAGGATCATTCTTGGGTCATTTGAACATACAAACAATATATAACAATTTGAGACTTCATTCTTGACTTATTCGAACTTGGAAACAATTTGTAGCTTCATTTTTAACTCCTTTGAACATGGAAACAACTTCTAAACTCTTGTAGGATCTTTCTTGGCTCATTTGAACATGCAAAAAATTCATACAACTTAAGACTTTATTCTTGACTCGTTCAAACTTCGAAGCAACTTGTAGCTTCATTCTTGACTCATTTGAACATAGAAATAACTTGTAAACACTTGTAGGATCACTCTGTGCTCATTTGAAAATGAAAACTATTCGTAACAACTTATGACTTTATTCTTCACTCGTTCGAACTTGGAAACAACTTGTTGCTTAATTCTTGACTCGTTTGAACTTGGAAACAACTTGTAAAGTCTTATAAGATCATTCTTGGCATACTTGAACATGAAAATAATCCATAACAATTTCAGACTTCATTCTTGACTCGTTCGAACTTGGAAACAACTTGTAGCTTCATTCATTACTCGTTCGAACTTGGAAACAACTTGTAAAGTCTTGTAGGATCATTCTTGGCTCATTTGAACATACAAACAATATATAACAATTTGAGACTTCATTCTTGACTTATTCCAACTTGGAAACAACTTGTAGTTTCATTCTTGACACGTTTGAACTTGGAAAAACTTGTAAAGTCTTGTAGGATCATTCTTGGCTCATTTGAACATGCAAACAATTCATACAACTTGAGACTTTATTCTTGACTCGTTCGAACTTGGAAACAACTTTTAGCTTCATTCTTGACTCATTTGAATATTGGAACAACTTGGAAAGTGGTGTAGGATCATTCTTGGTTCATTTAAACATGAAAACAATCTATAACAATTTGAGACTTCATTCTTGAAATGTTTGAACTTGGAAACAACTTGTAACTTCATTTGTGACTCATTTGGACATGGAAACAACTTAGAAAGTCTTGTAGGATCATTCTTGGGTCATTTGAACATACAAACAATATATAACAATTTGAGACTTCATTCTTGACTTATTCGAACTTGGAAACAATTTGTAGCTTCATTTTTAACTCCTTTGAACATGGAAACAACTTCTAAACTCTTGTAGGATCTTTCTTGGCTCATTTGAAAATGCAAAAAATTCATACAACTTAAGACTTTATTCTTGACTCGTTCAAACTTCGAAGCAACTTGTAGCTTCATTCTTGACTCATTTGAACATAGAAATAACTTGTAAATACTTGTAGGATCACTCTGTGCTCATTTGAAAATGAAAACTATTCGTAACGACTTATGACTTCATTCTTCATTCGTTCGAACTTGGAAACAACTTGTAGCTTAATTCTTGACTCGTTTGAACTTGGAAACAACTTGTAAAGTCTTATAAGATCATTCTTGGCATATTTGAACATGAAAAGAATCCACAACAATTTCAGACTTCATTCTTGACTCGTTCGAACTTGGAAACAACTTGTAGCTTCATTCTTTACTCGTTCGAACTTGGAAACAACTTGTAAAGTCTTGTAGGATCATTCTTGGCTCATTTGAACATATAAACAATATATAACAATTTGAGACTTCATTCTTGACTTATTCCAACTTGGAAACAACTTGTAGCTTCATTCTTGACACGTTTGAACTTGGAAAAACTTGTAAAGTCTTGTAGGATCATTCTTGGCTCATTTGAACATGCAAACAATTCATACAACTTAAGACTTCATTCTTGACTCATTTGAATATTGGAACAACTTGGAAAGTGGTGTAGGATCATTCTTGGTTCATTTGAACATGAAAACAATCTATAACAATTTGAGACTTCATTCTTGAAATGTTTGAACTTGGAAACAACTTGTAACTTCATTTGTGACTCATTTCAACATGGAAACAACTTAAAAAGTCTTGTAGGATCATTCTTGGGTCATTTGAACATACAAACAAAATATAACAATTTGAGACTTCATTCTTGACTTATTCGAACTTGGAAACAATTTGTAGCTTCATTTTTAACTCCTTTGAACATGGAAACAACTTCTAAACTCTTGTAGGATCTTTCTTGGCTCATTTGAACATGCAAAAAATTCATACAACTTAAGACTTTATTCTTGACTCGTTCAAACTTCGAAGCAACTTGTAGCTTCATTCTTGACTCATTTGAACATAGAAATAACTTGTAAACACTTGTAGGATCACTCTGTGCTCATTTGAAAATGAAAACTATTCGTAACAACTTATGACTTCATTCTTCACTCGTTCGAACTTGGAAACAACTTGTAGCTTAATTCTTGACTCGTTTGAACTTGGAAACAACTTGTAAAGTCTTATAAGATCATTCTTGGCATACTTGAACATGAAAAGAATCCATAACAATTTCAGACTTCATTCTTGACTCGTTCGAACTTGGAAACAACTTGTAGCTTCATTCATTACTCGTTCGAACTTGGAAACAACTTGTAAAGTCTTGTAGGATCATTCTTGGCTCATTTGAACATACAAACAATATATAACAATTTGAGACTTCATTCTTGACTTATTCCAACTTAGAAACAACTTGTAGCTTCATTCTTGACACGTTTGAACTTGGAAAAACTTGTAAAGTCTTGTAGGATCATTCTTGGCTCATTTGAACATGCAAACAATTCATATAACTTAAGACTTCATTCTTGACTTGTTCGAACTTGGAAACAACTTGTAGCTTCATTCTTGACTAGTTTGAAATTGGAATAACTTGTAAAGTCTTGTAGGATCATTCTTGGCTCATTTGAACATGCAAACAATTCATACAACTTAAGAATTTATTCTTGACTCTTCGAACTTGGAAACAACTTGTAGCTTCATTCTTGATCATTTGAACTTGAAAACAACTTGGAAAGTCTTGTAGGATCATTCTTGGCTCATTTGAACATTAAAACAATCTACAATGATTTGAGACTTCATTCTTGACTCGTTTGAACTTGGAAACAACTTGGAAAGTCCTGTAGGATGATTCTTGGCTCATTTGAACATACAAACAATATATAACAATTTGAGACTTCATTCTTGACTTATTCCAACTTGGAAACAACTTGTAGCTTCATTCTTGACACGTTTGAACATGGAAAAACTTGTAAAGTCTTGTAGGATCATTCTTGGCTCATTTGAACATGCAAACAATTCATACAACTTACGACTTTATTCTTGACTCGTTCGAACTTGGAAACAACTTTTAGCTTCATTCTTAACTCATTTGAATATGGAAACAACTTGGAAAGTAGTGTAGGATCATTCTTGGTTCATTTAAACATGAAAACAATCTATAACAATTTGAGACTTCATTCTTGAAATGTTTGAACTTGGAAACAACTTGTAGCTTCATTCTTGACACGTTTGAACTTGGAAAAACATGTAAAGTCTTGTAGGATCATTCTTGGCTCATTTAAAAATGCAAACAATTCATACAACTTAAGACTTTATTCTTGACTCATTCGAAATTGGAAACAACTTTTAGCTTCATTCTTAACTCATTTGAATATGGAAACAACTTGGAAAGTGTTGTAGGATCATTCTTGGTTCATTTGAACATGAAAACAATCTATAACAATTTGAGACTTCATTCTTGAAATGTTTGAACTTGGAAACAACTTATAACTTCATTTGTGACTCATTTCAACATGGAAACAACTTAGAAAGTCTTGTAGGATCATTCTTGGGTCATTTGAACATACAAACAATACATAACAATTTGAGACTTCATTCTTGACTTATTCGAACTTGGAAACAATTTGTAGCTTCATTTTTAACTCCTTTGAACATGGAAACAACTTCTAAACTCTTGTAGGATCTTTCTTGGCTCATTTGAACATGCAAAAAATTCATACAACTTAAGACTTTATTCTTGACTCGTTCAAACTTCGAAGCAACTTGTAGCTTCATTCTTGACTCATTTGAACATAGAAATAACTTGTAAACACTTGTAGGATCACTCTGTGCTCATTTGAAAATGAAAACTATTCGTAACAACTTATGACTTCATTCTTCACTCGTTCGAACTTGGAAACAACTTGTAGCTTAATTCTTGACTCGTTTGAACTTGGAAACAACTTGTAAAGTCTTATAAGATCATTCTTGGCATACTTGAACATGAAAAGAATCCATAACAATTTCAGACTTCATTCTTGACTCGTTCGAACTTGGAAACAACTTGTAGCTTCATTCATTACTCGTTCGAACTTGGAAACAACTTGTAAAGTCTTGTAGGATCATTCTTGGCTCATTTGAACATACAAACAATATATAACAATTTGAGACTTCATTCTTGACTTATTCCAACTTAGAAACAACTTGTAGCTTCATTCTTGACACGTTTGAACTTGGAAAAACTTGTAAAGTCTTGTAGGATCATTCTTGGCTCATTTGAACATGCAAACAATTCATATAACTTAAGACTTCATTCTTGACTTGTTCGAACTTGGAAACAACTTGTAGCTTCATTCTTGACTAGTTTGAAATTGGAACAACTTGTAAAGTCTTGTAGGATCATTCTTGGCCCATTTGAACATGCAAACAATTCATACAACTTAAGAATTTATTCTTGACTCTTCAAACTTGGAAACAACTTGTAGCTTCATTCTTGATCATTTGAACTTGAAAAAAACTTGGAAAGTCTTGTAGGATCATTCTTGGCTCATTTGAACATTAAAACAATCTACAATGATTTGAGACTTCATTCTTGACTCGTTTGAACTTGGAAACAACTTGTAGTTTCATTCTTGACTCGTTTGAACATGGAAACAACTTGGAAAGTCCTGTAGGATGATTCTTGGCTCATTTGAACATACAAACAATATATAACAATTTGAGACTTCATTCTTGACTTATTCCAACTTGGAAACAACTTGTAGCTTCATTCTTGACACGTTTGAACATGGAAAAACTTGTAAAGTCTTGTAGGATCATTCTTGGCTCATTTGAACATGCAAACAATTCATACAACTTACGACTTTATTCTTGACTCGTTCGAACTTGGAAACAACTTTTAGCTTCATTCTTAACTCATTTGAATATGGAAACAACTTGGAAAGTGGTGTAGGATCATTCTTGGTTCATTTAAACATGAAAACAATCTATAACAATTTGAGACTTCATTCTTGAAATGTTTGAACTTGGAAACAACTTGTAGCTTCATTCTTGACACGTTTGAACTTGGAAAAACTTGTAAAGTCTTGTAGGATCATTCTTGGCTCATTTAAACATGCAAACAATTCATACAACTTAAGACTTTATTCTTGACTCGTTCGAAATTGGAAACAACTTTTAGCTTCATTCTTAACTCATTTGAATATGGAAACAACTTGGAAAGTGTTGTAGGATCATTCTTGGTTCATTTGAACATGAAAACAATCTATAACAATTTGAGACTTCATTCTTGAAATGTTTGAACTTGGAAACAACTTATAACTTCATTTGTGACTCATTTCAACATGGAAACAACTTAGAAAGTCTTGTAGGATCATTCTTGGGTCATTTGAACATACAAACAATATATAACAATTTGAGACTTCATTCTTGACTTATTCGAACTTGGAAACAATTTGTAGCTTCATTTTTAACTCCTTTGAACATGGAAACAACTTCTAAACTCTTGTAGGATCTTTCTTGGCTCATTTGAACATGCAAAAAATTCATACAACTTAAGACTTTATTCTTGACTCGTTCAAACTTCGAAGCAACTTGTAGCTTCATTCTTGACTCATTTGAACATAGAAATAACTTGTAAACACTTGTAGGATCACTCTGTGCTCATTTGAAAATGAAAACTATTCGTAACAACTTATGATTTCATTCTTCACTCGTTCGAACTTGGAAACAACTTGTAGCTTAATTCTTGACTCGTTTGAACTTGGAAACAACTTGTAAAGTCTTATAAGATCATTCTTGGCATACTTGAACATGAAAAGAATCCATAACAATTTCAGACTTCATTCTTGACTCGTTCGAACTTGGAAACAACTTGTAGCTTCATTCATTACTCGTTCGAACTTGGAAACAACTTGTAAAGTCTTGTAGGATCATTCTTGGCTCATTTGAACATACAAACAATATATAACAATTTGAGACTTCATTCTTGACTTATTCCAACTTAGAAACAACTTGTAGCTTCATTCTTGACACGTTTGAACTTGGAAAAACTTGTAAAGTCTTGTAGGATCATTCTTGGCTCATTTGAACATGCAAACAATTCATATAACTTAAGACTTCATTCTTGACTTGTTCGAACTTGGAAACAACTTGTAGCTTCATTCTTGACTAGTTTGAAATTGGAACAACTTGTAAAGTCTTGTAGGATCATTCTTGGCCCATTTGAACATGCAAACAATTCATACAACTTAAGAATTTATTCTTGACTCTTCAAACTTGGAAACAACTTGTAGCTTCATTCTTGATCATTTGAACTTGAAAAAAACTTGGAAAGTCTTGTAGGATCATTCTTGGCTCATTTGAACATTAAAACAATCTACAATGATTTGAGACTTCATTCTTGACTCGTTTGAACTTGGAAACAACTTGTAGTTTCATTCTTGACTCGTTTGAACATGGAAACAACTTGGAAAGTCCTGTAGGATGATTCTTGGCTCATTTGAACATACAAACAATATATAACAATTTGAGACTTCATTCTTGACTTATTCCAACTTGGAAACAACTTGTAGCTTCATTCTTGACACGTTTGAACATGGAAAAACTTGTAAAGTCTTGTAGGATCATTCTTGGCTCATTTGAACATGCAAACAATTCATACAACTTACGACTTTATTCTTGACTCGTTCGAACTTGGAAACAACTTTTAGCTTCATTCTTAACTCATTTGAATATGGAAACAACTTGGAAAGTGGTGTAGGATCATTCTTGGTTCATTTAAACATGAAAACAATCTATAACAATTTGAGACTTCATTCTTGAAATGTTTGAACTTGGAAACAACTTGTAGCTTCATTCTTGACACGTTTGAACTTGGAAAAACTTGTAAAGTCTTGTAGGATCATTCTTGGCTCATTTAAACATGCAAACAATTCATACAACTTAAGACTTTATTCTTGACTCGTTCGAAATTGGAAACAACTTTTAGCTTCATTCTTAACTCATTTGAATATGGAAACAACTTGGAAAGTGTTGTAGGATCATTCTTGGTTCATTTGAACATGAAAACAATCTATAACAATTTGAGACTTCATTCTTGAAATGTTTGAACTTGGAAACAACTTATAACTTCATTTGTGACTCATTTCAACATGGAAACAACTTAGAAAGTCTTGTAGGATCATTCTTGGGTCATTTGAACATACAAACAATATATAACAATTTGAGACTTCATTCTTGACTTATTCGAACTTGGAAACAATTTGTAGCTTCATTTTTAACTCCTTTGAACATGGAAACAACTTCTAAACTCTTGTAGGATCATTCTTGGCTCATTTGAACATGCAAAAAATTCATACAACTTAAGACTTTATTCTTGACTCGTTCAAACTTCGAAGCAACTTGTAGCTTCATTCTTGACTCATTTGAACATAGAAATAACTTGTAAACACTTGTAGGATCACTCTGTGCTCATTTGAAAATGAAAACTATTCGTAACAACTTATGACTTCATTCTTCACTCGTTCGAACCTGGAAACAACTTGTAGCTTAATTCTTGACTCGTTTGAACTTGGAAACAACTTGTAAAGTCTTATAAGATCATTCTTGGCATACTTGAACATGAAAAGAATCCATAACAATTTCAGACTTCATTCTTGACTCGTTCGAACTTGGAAACAACTTGTAGCTTCATTCATTACTCGTTCGAACTTGGAAACAACTTGTAAAGTCTTGTAGGATTATTCTTGGCTCATTTGAACATACAAACAATATATAACAATTTGAGACTTCATTCTTGACTTATTCCAACTTGGAAACAACTTGTAGTTTCATTCTTGACACGTTTGAACTTGGAAAAACTTGTAAAGTCTTGTAGGATCATTCTTGGCTCATTTGAACATGCAAACAATTCATACAACTTGAGACTTTATTCTTGACTCGTTCGAACTTGGAAACAACTTTTAGCTTCATTCTTGACTCATTTGAATATTGGAACAACTTGGAAAGTGGTGTAGGATCATTCTTGGTTCATTTGAACATGAAAACAATCTATAACAATTTGAGACATCATTCTTGAAATGTTTGAACTTGGAAACAACTTGTAACTTCATTTGTGACTCATTTAACATGGAAACAACTTAGAAAGTCTTGTAGGATCATTCTTGGGTCATTTGAACATACAAACAATATATAACAATTTGAGACTTCATTCTTGACTTATTCGAACTTGGAAACAATTTGTAGCTTCATTTTTAACTCCTTTGAACATGGAAACAACTTCTAAACTCTTGTAGGATCTTTCTTGGCTCATTTGAAAATGTAAAAAATTCTTACAACTTAAGACTTTATTCTTGACTCGTTCAAACTTCGAAGCAACTTGTAGCTTCATTCTTGACTCATTTGAACATAGAAATAACTTGTAAATACTTGTAGGATCACTCTGTGCTCATTTGAAAATGAAAACTATTCGTAACAACTTATGACTTCATTCTTCACTCGTTCGAACTTGGAAACAACTTGTAGCTTAATTCTTGACTCGTTTGAACTTGGAAACAACTTGTAAAGTCTTATAAGATCATTCTTGGCATACTTGAACATGAAAAGAATCCACAACAATTTCAGACTTCATTCTTGACTCGTTCGAACTTGGAAACAACTTGTAGCTTCATTCTTTACTCGTTCGAACTTGGAAACAACTTGTAAAGTCTTGTAGGATCATTCTTGGCTCATTTGAACATATAAACAATATATAACAATTTGAGACTTCATTCTTGACTTATTCCAACTTGGAAACAACTTGTAGCTTCATTCTTGACACGTTTGAACTTGGAAAAACTTGTAAAGTCTTGTAGGATCATTCTTGGCTCATTTGAACATGCAAACAATTCATATAACTTAAGACTTCATTCTTGACTTGTTCGAACTTGGAAACAACTTGTAGCTTCATTCTTGACTAGTTTGAAATTGGAACAACTTGTAAAGTCTTGTAGGATCATTCTTGGCTCATTTGAACATGCAAACAATTCATACAACTTAAGACTTTATTCTTGACTCTTCGAACTTGGAAACAACTTGTAGCTTCATTCTTGATCATTTGAACTTGAAAACAACTTGGAAAGTCTTGTAGGATCATTCTTGGCTCATTTGAACATTAAAACAATCTACAATGATTTGAGACTTCATTCTTGACTCGTTTGAACTTGGAAACAACTTGTAGTTTCATTCTTGACTCGTCTGAACATGGAAACAACTTGGAAAGTCCTGTAGGATGATTCTTGGCTCATTTGAACATACAAACAATATATAACAATTTGAGACTTCATTCTTGACTTATTCCAACTTGGAAACAACTTGTAGCTTCATTCTTGACACGTTTGAACATGGAAAAACTTGTAAAGTCTTGTAGGATCATTCTTGGCTCATTTGAACATGCAAACAATTCATACAACTTACGACTTTATTCTTGACTCGTTCGAACTTGGAAACAACTTTCAGCTTCATTCTTAACTCATTTGAATATGGAAACAACTTGGAAAGTGGTGTAGGATCATTCTTGGTTCATTTAAACATGAAAACAATCTATAACAATTTGAGACTTCATTCTTGAAATGTTTGAACTTGGAAACAACTTGTAGCTTCATTCTTGACACGTTTGAACTTGGAAAAACTTGTAAAGTCTTGTAGGATCATTCTTGGCTCATTTAAACATGCAAATAATTCATACAACTTACGACTTTATTCTTGACTCGTTCGAACTTGGAAACAACTTTTAGCTTCATTCTTAACTCATTTGAATATGGAAAAACTTGGAAAGTGGTGTAGGATCATTCTTGGTTCATTTAAACATGAAAACAATCTATAACAATTTGAGACTTCATTCTTGAAATGTTTGAACTTGGAAACAACTTGTAGCTTCATTCTTGACACGTTTGAACTTGGAAAAACTTGTAAAGTCTTGTAGGATCATTCTTGGCTCATTTAAACATGCAAACAATTCATACAACTTAAGACTTTATTCTTGACTCGTTCGAACTTGGAAACAACTTTTAGCTTCATTCTTAACTCATTTGAATATGGAAACAACTTGGAAAGTGTTGTAGGATCATTCTTGGTTCATTTGAACATGAAAACAATCTATAACAATTTGAGACTTCATTCTTGAAATGTTTGAACTTGGAAACAACTTGTAACTTCATTTGTGACTCATTTGAACATGGAAACAACTTAGAAAGTCTTATAGGATCATTCTTGGCTCATTTGAACATACAAACAATATATAACAATTTGGGACTTCATTCTTGACTTATTCGAACTTGGAAACAATTTGTATCTTCATTCTTGACTCCTTTGAACATGGAAACAACTTCTAATCTCTTGTAGGATCTTTCTTGGCTCATTTGAACATGCAAAAAATTCATACAACTTAAGACTTTATTCTTGACTCGTTCAAACTTGGAAACAACTTGTAGCTTAATTCTTGACTCGTTTGAACTTGGAAACAACTTGTAAAGTCTTATAAGATCATTCTTGGCATACTTGAACATGAAAAGAATCCACAACAATTTCAGACTTCATTCTTCACTCGTTCGAACTTGGAAACAACTTGTAGCTTAATTCTTGACTCGTTTGAATTTGGAAACAACTTGTAAAGTCTTATATGATCATTCTAGGCATATTTGAACATGAAAAGAATCCATAACAATTTCAGACTTCATTCTTGACTCGTTCGAACTTGGAAACAACTTGTAGCTTCATTCTTTACTCGTTCGAACTTGGAAACAACTTAGAAAGTCTTGTAGGATCATTCTTGGATCATTTGAACATACAAACAATATATAACAATTTGAGACTTCATTCTTGACTTATTCGAACTTGGAAACAATTTGTAGCTTCATTTTTAACTCCTTTGAACATGGAAACAACTTCTAAACTCTTGTAGGATCTTTCTTGGCTCATTTGAACATGCAAAAAATTCATACAACTTAAGACTTTATTCTTGACTCGTTCAAACTTCGAAGCAACTTTTAGCTTCATTCTTGACTCATTTGAATATAGAAATAACTTGTAAACACTTGTAGGATCACTCTGTGCTCATTTGAAAATGAAAACTATTCGTAACAACTTATGACTTCATTCTTCACTCGTTCGAACTTGGAAACAACTTGTAGCTTAATTCTTAACTCGTTTGAACTTGGAAACAACTTGTAAAGTCTTATAAGATCATTCTTGGCATATTTGAACATGAAAAGAATCCATAACAATTTAAGACTTCATTCTTGACTCGTTCGAACTTGGAAACAACTTGTAGCTTCATTCTTTACTCGTTCGAACTTGGAAACAACTTGTAAAGTCTTGTAGGATCATTCTTGGCTCATTTGAACATACAAACAATATATAACAATTTGAGACTTCATTCTTGACTTATTCCAACTTGGAAACAACTTGTAGCTTCATTCTTGACACGTTTGAACTTGGAAAAACTTGTAAAGTCTTGTAGGATCATTCTTGGCTCATTTGAACATGCAAACAATTCATACAACTTAAGACTTTATTCTTGACTCGTTCGAACTTGGAAACAACTTTTAGCTTCATTCTTGACTCATTTGAATATGGAAACAACTTGGAAAGTGGTGTAGGATCATTCTTGGTTCATTTGAACATGAAAACAATCTATAACAATTTGAGACTTCATTCTTGAAATGTTTGAACTTGGAAACAACTTGTAACTTCATTTGTGACTCATTTCAACATGGAAACAACTTAGAAAGTCTTGTAGGATCATTCTTGGGTCATTTTAACATACAAACAATATATAAAAATTTGAGACTTCATTCTTGACTCATTCGAACTTGGAAACAATTTGTAGCTTCATTCTTGACTCATTTGAACATAGAAATAACTTGTAAACACTTGTAGGATCACTCTTTGCTCATTTGAAAATGAAAACTGTTCGTAACAACTTATGACTTCATTCTTCACTCGTTCGAACTTGGAAACAACTTGTAGCTTAATTCTTGACTCGTTTGAACTTGGAAACAACTTGTAAAGTCTTATATGATCATTCTAGGCATATTTGAACATGAAAAGAATCCATAACAATTTCAGACTTCATTTTTGACTCGTTCGAACTTGGAAATAACTTGTAGCTTCATTCTTTACTCGTTCGAACTTGGAAACAACTTAGAAAGTCTTGTAGGATCATTCTTGGATCATTTGAACATACAAACAATATATAACAATTTGAGACTTCATTCTTGACTTATTCGAACTTGGAAACAATTTGTAGCTTCATTTTTAACTCCTTTGAACATGGAAACAACTTCTAAACTCTTGTAGGATCTTTCTTGGCTCATTTGAACATGCAAAAAATTCATACAACTTAAGACTTTATTCTTGACTCGTTCAAACTTCGAAGCAACTTTTAGCTTCATTCTTGACTCATTTGAATATAGAAATAACTTGTAAACACTTGTAGGATCACTCTGTGCTCATTTGAAAATGAAAACTATTCGTAACAACTTATGACTTCATTCTTCACTCGTTCGAACTTGGAAACAACTTGTAACTTAATTCTTGACTCGTTTGAACTTGGAAACAACTTGTAAAGTCTTATAAGATCATTCTTGGCATATTTGAACATGAAAAGAATCCATAACAATTTAAGACTTCATTCTTGACTCGTTCGAACTTGGAAACAACTTGTAGCTTCATTCTTTACTCGTTCGAACTTGGAAACAACTTGTAAAGTCTTGTAGGATCATTCTTGGCACATTTGAACATACAAACAATATATAATAATTTGAGACTTCATTCTTGACTTATTCCAACTTGGAAACAACTTGTAGCTTCATTCTTGACACGTTTGAACTTGGAAAAACTTGTAAAGTCTTGTAGGATCATTCTTGGCTCATTTGAACATGCAAACAATTCATACAACTTAAGACTTTATTCTTGACTCGTTCGAACTTGGAAACAACTTTTAGCTTCATTCTTGACTCATTTGAATATGGAAACAACTTGGAAAGTGGTGTAGGATCATTCTTGGTTCATTTGAACATGAAAACAATCTATAACAATTTGAGACTTCATTCTTGAAATGTTTGAACTTGGAAACAACTTGTAACTTCATTTGTGACTCATTTCAACATGGAAACAACTTAGAAAGTCTTGTAGGATCATTCTTGGGTCATTTTAACATACAAACAATATATAACAATTTGAGACTTCATTCTTGACTTATTCGAACTTGGAAACAATTTGTAGCTTCATTTTTAACTCCTTTGAACATGGAAACAACTTCTAAACTCTTGTAGGATCTTTCTTGGCTCATTTGAACATGCAAAAAATTCATACAACTTAAGACTTTATTCTTGACTCGTTCAAACTTCGAAGCAACTTGTAGCTTCATTCTTGACTCATTTGAACATAGAAATAACTTGTAAACACTTGTAGGATCACTCTGTGCTCATTTGAAAATGAAAACTATTCGTAACAACTTATGACTTCATTCTTCACTCGTTCGAACTTGGAAACAACTTGTAGCTTAATTCTTGACTCGTTTGAACTTGGAAACAACTTGTAAAGTCTTATAAGATCATTCTTGGCATACTTGAACATGAAAAGAATCCATAACAATTTCAGACTACATTCTTGACTCGTTCGAACTTGGAAACAACTTGTAGCTTCATTCATTACTCGTTCGAACTTGGAAACAACTTGTAAAGTCTTGTAGGATCATTCTTGGCTCATTTGAACATACAAACAATATATAACTATTTGAGACTTCATTCTTGACTTATTCCAACTTGGAAACAACTTGTAGTTTCATTCTTGACACGTTTGAACTTGGAAAAACTTGTAAAGTCTTGTAGGATCATTCTTGGCTCATTTGAACATGCAAACAATTCATAAAACTTGAGACTTTATTCTTGACTCGTTCGAACTTGGAAACAACTTTTAGCTTCATTCTTGACTCATTTGAATATTGGAACAACTTGGAAAGTGGTGTAGGATCATTCTTGGTTCATTTGAACATGAAAACAATCTATAACAATTTGAGACTTCATTCTTGAAATGTTTGAACTTGGAAACAACTTGAAACTTCATTTGTGACTCATTTGAACATGGAAACAACTTAGAAAGTCTTGTAGGATCATTCTTGGGTCATTTGAACATACAAACAATATATAACAATTTGAGACTTCATTCTTGACTTATTCGAACTTGAAAACAATTTGTAGCTTCATTTTTAACTCATTTGAACATGGAAACAACTTTTAAACTCTTGTAGGATCTTTCTTGGCTCATTTGAAAATGCAAAAAATTCATACAACTTAAGACTTTATTCTTGACTCGTTCAAACTTCGAAGCAACTTGTAGCTTCATTCTTGACTCATTTGAACATAGAAATAACTTGTAAACACTTGTAGGATCACTCTGTGCTCATTTGAAAATGAAAACTATTCGTAACAACTTATGACTTCATTCTTCACTCGTTCGAACTTGGAAACAACTTGTAGCTTAATTCTTGACTCGTTTGAACTTGGAAATAACTTGTAAAGTCTTATAAGATCATTCTTGGCATATTTGAACATGAAAAGAATCCATAACAATTTCAGACTTCATTTTTGACTCGTTCGAACTTGGAAACAACTTGTAGCTTCATTCTTTACTCGTTCGAACTTGGAAACAACTTGTAAAGTCTTGTAGGATCATTCTTGGCTCATTTGAACATATAAACAATATATAACAATTTGAGACTTCATTCTTGACTTATTCCAACTTGGAAACAACTTGTAGCTTCATTCTTGACACGTTTGAACTTGGAAAAACTTGTAAAGTCTTGTAGGATCATTCTTGGCTCATTTGAACATGCAAACAATTCATATAACTTAAGACTTCATTCTTGACTTGTTCGAACTTGGAAACAACTTGTAGCTTCATTCTTGACTAGTTTGAAATTGGAACAACTTGTAAAGTCTTGTAGGATCATTCTTGGCTCATTTGAACATGCAAACAATTCATACAACTTAAGACTTTATTCTTGACTCTTCGAACTTGGAAACAACTTGTAGCTTCATTCTTGATCATTTGAACTTGAAAACAACTTGGAAAGTCTTGTAGGATCATTCTTGGCTCATTTGAACATTAAAACAATCTACAATGATTTGAGACTTCATTCTTGACTCGTTTGAACTTGGAAACAACTTGTAGTTTCATTCTTGACTCGTTTGAACATGGAAACAACTTGGAAAGTCCTGTAGGATGATTCTTGGCTCATTTGAACATACAAACAATATATAACAATTTGAGACTTCATTCTTGACTTATTCCAACTTGGAAACAACTTGTAGCTTCATTCTTGACACGTTTGAACTTGGGAAAACTTGTAAAGTCTTGTAGGATCATTCTTGGCTCATTTGAACATGCAAACAATTCATACAACTTACGACTTTATTCTTGACTCGTTCGAACTTGGAAACAACTTTTAGCTTCATTCTTGACTCATTTGAATATGGAAACAACTTGGAAAGTGTTGTAGGATCATTCTTGGTTCATTTGAACATGAAAACAATCTATAACAATTTGAGACTTCATT
Source organism: Oenanthe sinensis (assembly GCA_028671895.1). Classification (NCBI taxonomy): domain Eukaryota; kingdom Viridiplantae; phylum Streptophyta; class Magnoliopsida; order Apiales; family Apiaceae; genus Oenanthe; species Oenanthe sinensis. The sequence continues at coordinate 31,127,568 of CM053806.1, forward strand.
CTTGAAATGTTTGAACTTGGAAACAACTTGTAACTTCATTTGTGACTCATTTGAACATGGAAACAACTTAGAAAGTCTTGTAGGATCATTCTTGGCTCATTTGAACATACAAACAATATATAACAATTTGAGACTTCATTCTTGACCTATTTGAACTTGGAAACAATTTGTAGCTTCATTCTTGACTCCTTTGAACATGGAAACAACTTCTAAACTCTTGTAGGATCTTTCTTGGCTCATTTAAACATGCAAAAAATTCATACAACTTAAGACTTTATTCTTGACTCGTTCAAACTTGGAAGCAACTTGTAGCTTCATTCTTGACTAATTTGAACATAGAAATAACTTGTAAACACTTGTAGGATCACTCTGTGCTCATTTGAAAATGAAAAATATTCGTAACAACTTATGACTTCATTCTTCACTCGTTCGAACTTGGAAACAACTTGTAGCTTAATTCTTGACTCGTTTGAACTTGGAAACAACTTGTAAAGTCTTATAAGATCATTCTTGGCATATTTGAACATGAAAAGAATCCTTAACAATTTCAGACTTCATTCTTGACTCGTTCGAACTTGGAAACAACTTGTAACTTCATTCTTTACTCGTTCGAACTTGGAAACAACTTGTAAAGTCTTGTAGGATCATTCTTGGCTCATTTGAACATGCAAACAATTCATACAACTTAAGACTTTATTCTTGACTCGTTCAAACTGGGAAATAACTTGCAGCTTCATTCTTGACTCATTTGAACATGGAAACAACTTGGAAAGTCTTGAAGATCTTAGCTCTTTTGAGTATGAAAACAATCTATAACAATTTGAGACTTCATTCTTGACTTGTTGGAACATGGAAACAACTTGTAGTTTCACTCATGACTCGTTTGAACATGAAAACAACTTCTAAACTCTTGTAGGATCGTTCTTGGCTCATTGGACATGATAACAATTCGTAACAACTTGTGAATTCATTCTTCACTAATTCGAACTTCTAAATAACATGTAGCTTGATTCGTGACTCGTTTGAACATGGAAACTACTTGGAAACTCTTGTAAGATCATTCTTGTCTCATTTGAACATGAAAACAATCCATAACAATTCAAAACTTTATTCTTGACTCATTTGAACATGGAAACAACTTGTAAAGACTTCTAGGATCATTCTTGGCTCATTTGAACATGCAAATAATACATATAACTTATGATTTTATTCTTGACTCGTTCAAACTTGGAAACAACTTGTAGCTTCATTCTTGACTCATTTGAACAGGGAAACAACTTGGAAAGTCTTGTAGGATCAATCTTAGCTCATTTGAGTATGAAAACAATCTATAACAATTTGAGACTTCATTCTTGACTTGTTCGAACTTGGAAACAACTTGTAGCTTCATTCTTGACTAGTTTGAAATTGGAACAACTTGTAAAGTCTTGTAGGATCATTCTTGGCTCATTTGAACATGCAAACAATTCATACAACTTAAGACTTTATTCTTGACTCGTTCGAACTTGCAAACAACTTGTAGCTTCAATCTTGATCATTTGAACATGAAAACAACTTGGAAAGTCTTGTAGGATCATTCTTGCCTCATTTGAACATTAAAACAATCTACAATAATTTGAGACTTCATTCTTGACTCGTTTGAACTTGGAAACAACTTGTAGCTTCATTCTTGACTCGTTTGAACATGGAAACAACTTGGAAAGTCCTTTAGGATCATTCTTGGCTCCTTTGAACATACAAACAATATATAATAATTTGAGACTTCATTCTTGATTTATTCGAACTTGGAAACAATTTTTAGCTTCATTCTTGACTCCTTTGAACATGGAAAAAACTTCTAAACTCCTGTAGGATCTTTCTTGGCTCATTTGAACATGCAAAAAATTTCATACAACTTAAGACTTTATTCTTGACTCATTCAAACTTTGAAACAACTTGTAGCTTCATTCTTGACTCATTTGAATATGGAAATAACTTGGAAACTCCTGTAAGATCATTCTTGGCTCATTTGAACATGAAAACAATCCATAACCAATTTGAGACTTCAATATTGACTCGTTCAAACTTGGAAGCAACTTGTAGCATCATTCTTGACTCATTTGAACATAGAAATAACTTGTAAACACTTGTAGGATCACTCTGTGCTCATTTGAAAATGAAAACAATTAGTAACAACTTATGACTTCATTCTTCACTCGTTCAAACTTGGAAACAACTTGTAGCTTCGTTCTTGACTCGTTTGAACTTGGAAACAACTTGTAAAGTCTTGTAGGATCATTCTTGGCTCATTTGAACATGCAAACAATTCATACAACATAAGACTATATTCTTGACTCGTTCATACTTGGAAAGAACTTGCAGCTTCATTCTTGACTCATTTGAACATGGAAACAACTTGGAAAATCTTGTAGATCTTAGCTCTTTTGAGTATGAAAACAATCTATAACAATTTGAGACTTCATTCTTGACTCATTTGAACAGGGAAACAACATGGAAAGTCTTGTAGGATCAATCTTAGCTCATTTTTAGTACGAAAACAATTTGTAATAATTTGTGTAATATCCGTATTTTTTTTATTTAAATAATTGTGTTAATAATTTGAATTAGAATTAGTAATATTAGTTTTAATAATAATATTTATTTATATTAAATTTGATTTAGAATAGAATTTGTAATGTAATTAATAACTTGATTAGAAAAAGGATTATTTTATTCCCTATATATACATGACCCTTGTTTACACAATCATATGTTATTTATGAAAAAAAAAACTAATTATAATAAGAAGCCGTGGAAGAAGAGGGTAGAAGAAGACCACGAGGACTCTCTTTGTTTACCATTATTTTCGATACAGGTCATTCACTGCTCTTTATTTTATTTACGCTTGTATTGATTTACTATACTAGTAATATTTATAGTATTTTACATTCATGTTTAAGTGTTGGCCATCAGAACTCGTTCTTTACCCGAAGTTATATGTTATGTGCGTCAGTCTTTTAATGGTGGGTTATAATCATGTTTAATTATTCATTATATATGTATAATGATTTGTGGTCAACCATGCCCCTCGAGTTGATGCTATTTTCAGAGCCAAAGTTATGTTGTTTCAAGTTCTGTACATATATTTTATTCATTAAAACTAGTTGACATTGTTTATTTGAATTATAAGGTCCACTTTGTATATGATTTATTGATTATATAATATAAAATATCAATGACATGTTGATTCTTGTGTTTGGTGTCAATTTCTGTTTACACACTGTGTGAGGAGTTATTGCAGTACGAGATTAATATTTGCGATTTTATGATATACATGACAAATATTATTTATTTATTAATAATATGTTATAATATACATAATTAGATTGAGAGCCGGGAGTTTAGCGGATTATTTACGGATATTATTAGTGTTTGTAATCGCTACTTTCGAGGTACGGATTTCGTCCCCTTTCTATTCAGTGCTACTCTTTTTAGGATTAAACGGGACATAGCAGAGTTCGTGGGGAAATGTCTTACATGTCAACAGGTGAAGATTGAACATCAGCGATCTAGTGGACTGTTACAGCAGTTGGATATCCCAGTTTGGAAGTGGGAAAACATTACCATGGATTTTGTGACCGGTTTACCGAGGACCTTCAGGAAGAATGATGTTATTTGGGTGGTAGTTGATAGACTTACAAAATCAGCTCATTTCTTGCCTATTAGAGAGACTACTCCTATTCATGAATTGGAAGAGATATTTCAACGGGATATTGTTAGACTTCATGGTGTGCCTGTGTCGATAGTTTCAGACAGGGATACGAGGTTTACTTCGCGTTTTTGGAAGGGATTTCAGCAGGCTTGAGGTACGAGGCTTAAGTATAGTACAACTTTTCATCCACGAACTGATAGACAGTCATAGAGGACGATTTAGACGTTAGAAAATATGTTAAGGACTAGTGCTTTGGAGTGGTCTGGTGATTGGGACAAGTATCTGTATCTTGTGGAGTTTGCATACAATAATAACTGGCAAGCAAGCATTGACATGCCACCATTTGAGGCGTTGTATGGTAGAAAATGTAGAGCTCCGACTTGTTGGAATGAGGTTGGAAAGAGTGTCATTGAAGGGCCAGAGTTAGTTCAGGTAACTAACGAGAAGGTGGAACAGGCTAAAGAAAACTTAAAAGAAGCTCAATCGCGTCAAAAGAGTTATGCAGATCAAAAGAGAAGATTTGGTGGATTTGAGTCTGGTGATCATGTGTTCCTGAAAGTGTCACCTTGGAAGGGTGTTAAACGTTTTTGTATGAAAGGAAAGCATAGTCCAAGATATGTTGGTCCTTTTGATGTTATAGAGAGAGTGGGGGAAGTTGCTTATAGAGTAGCATTGCCACCACAATTATCCCATGTGCATAATGTGTTTCATGTGTCTGTTCTAAGAGGCTACAAGTATCATCCGCTGCACGTAGTTCAATATCTATTGCATAAGATTAGGGAAGATCTTTCTTGTGAGGAAGAAACTGAAGCTATTTTAGCTCGAGAGGAACGAATTATGAGGAAGAGAACTATTCCATTTGTTAAAGTTTTGTGGAAAAATCATTGTGAGAGAGAGACTACTTGGGAACTAGAAATATCCGCATTTATTATATTCAGGTATGAGTTTTAGTTTCGTTAGATTCCGGGGACGGAATCCTTTTTAAGGGGGTATATATGTAATATCCGTATTTTTTTATTTAAATAATTGTGTTAATAATTTGAATTAGAATTAGTAATATTAGTTTTAATAATATTATTTATTTATATTAAATTTGATTTAGAATAGAATTTGTAATGTAATTAATAACTTGATTAGAAAAAGGATTATTTTATTCCCTATATATACATGACCCTTGTTTACACAATCATATGTTATTTATGAAAAAAAAACCTAATTATAATAAGAAGCCGTGGAAGAAGAGGGTAGAAGAAGACCACGAGGACTAGCTTTGTTTACCATTATTTTCGATACAGGTCATTCACTGCTCTTTATTTTATTTACGCTTGTATTGATTTACTATACTAGTAATATTTATAGTATTTTACATTCATGTTTAAGTGTTGGCCATCAGAACTCGTTCTTTACCCGAAGTTATATGTTATGTGCGTCAGTCTTTTAATGGTGGGTTATAATCATGTTTAATTATTCATTATATATGTATAATGATTTGTGGTCAACCATGCCCCTCGAGTTGATGCTATTTTCAGAGCCAAAGTTATGTTGTTTCAAGTTCTGTACATATATTTTATTCATTAAAACTAGTTGACATTGTTTATTTGAATTATAGGGTCCACTTTGTATATGATTTATTGATTATATAATATAAAATATCAATGACATGTTGATTCTTGTGTTTGGTGTCAATTTCTGTTTACACACTGTGTGAGGAGTTATTGCAGTACGAGATTAATATTTGCGATTTTATGATATACATGACAAATATTATTTATTTATTAATAATATGTTATAATATACATAATTAGATTGAGAGCCGGGAGTTTAGCGGGTTATTTGCGGATATTATTAGTGTTTGTAATCGCTACTTTCGAGGTACGGATTTCGTCCCCTTTCTATTTAGTGCTACTCTTTTTAGGATTAATTATATTTAATTAATTCCTTTCGTAAATCTGTTCATTCCGTTATTACTCGTCTTAACTGTTTTGATTCTCTGAAATTTAATTTAAAGTCTGTTTCAAAATATTTAAATATCTGTCTCTGCGATTTTCGAAAATTATATATGTTATATATATGCGTAGAATATTTGAAATATCTGTTCAGGTGGTTTTAAAATTGTGAAAATTATTTTATTTGAACCCTTAGAGTGATATAGGGTATACCGAGTTAACCAGCTGTAGGGGTACTACAGCCATGTCATTGCGGCACCAGTAGCATGACACTTCCGTGACAGTGTGATTAGTCACGGCGTATCCTTCTGATAGCTCAGGTGGTGAGCTTTGCGCATTTTGATATTTGTTTGAGGATACGTGGGTGCACCCAGATTTGATTTGATTTGTGATTTGATATTTGACGGTGACGTTGTATATGCCGTACACGTTGTCCGGTTTGTTGCACGCATTAGGTACCCTATGATGTGTGTATCTGTTATCTGTTTTGTATCGGTATGAAATATCCTAACCCATCGTTGCTTCAGCCTTGTTTTAAAAATTAATATTTATTTATAACTGTCAAAATATATATCTTCTTTCTGTTTTATAAAACTGTATTTCAATCTGTACTGGGCATTTGGCTCATGCCGTATTCTTTCTTCTGGCAGGTACTTAGAGGGGGATCTTGGGCTGTGTGATGGAGAGCTCCCTTATTTATATTTATTAGGACATTTGAACTTCTCGCATTTCTTTTTAGTCATTTTCATTATTAGAGATTTTGGATTTATTCGTATTTATCATTTCGAATTATTTTGGAGGTTTTATTATTATTTTGGAAGACAGCGTTGGACCTATTATTTTATTATAAGGTGGATTTTAGTACTCTATATACAGGTTTGTGATTTGGAAGTAACCCCTCGTCTCATTTTGGGAAGGGGGTGTTACAGAGATGGCATCAGAGCGAGGTTCTTTCTTGTAGAAAACCGATTTAGGTTTGACCTGTGAGTTTGGGTAGCCATTAGGTTGGGTATTCTATTTTGAGACTTCATGTATTTGCGTTCATTTCAACATTATGTCATAATTTTTTTTATAAAATACTTCAGCTTGCCTCTTTCTGCGAACTCCATTCGTATCTGTATTTGATATTGTGAATCCTTTTTAGACGTGGAGCTTTTGCATTATTTGAATATATTTTGACTCATTTTGTTGCTTCTTTCTCATCTCTTCAGAATCTTTCCTTTTAGTCTTCGTAAATGGATTCTTTTATGTGCCTTCGTGATAATTATCAAGAGTGTTTAGAATCTGTAGAATATACTTATCTAGGCAAACTTATTACCGATAGTGATGCATGACCTTGATTAAATCTTAAGGATTTATTGATTTAACATTTTGGAGCAATTGATTGAAAAGGAAAGTGAACGATCTATGAAGATGTAAGTATGTTAGTAACTATAGATCAAGATTTTTAAATGAAAGATGCATTTAGAATTATTTTGGCTTTATGAGTAAGATAACTTTTGGCTAAGGATTGTATGGCTTTTAGACTTCAACTAGGGATATGAGCTACATATTAAGAATTATTGATTATCAATGTATTATGTTCGCTACCATGGTAAGATATGAAATCAAATATATAAAATTTGAAATGTGGTGCGGGAATATGAAGGCGACTAGATGAAAAGATTTCAAGATGACAATGGATTGAAAATGATTTAATAGTGTGTGTAGGAGACAATATTTCTTAGTTGCGCATAAGGAAGCTTACCTTAGGATTTTATATTTAATTAGGTGGAATGATGATGAGAATATTTTAAATTATATAAAAAAAAATTGTTAGGTTGGATTGCTCGAAGGGTTTGTGAGATATTTTTAAATGAGAAATTTAAATATGAATTGAGATCTAACCTAAGTGGTTCTATATAACTAGAGACGTTGGAGTATAAAAAGAAAGTAGTGGATGGATTTTATAATTGTAAGTTTGAGAATACTCCAGAAACATGAAAAGATGTGTTATTTCACAAAAGCATGTATATGTTATTCTTGAATTTGCCACCAGGGCTGAAGTTATTTAAAATGATTGTATACGATGACACTAGTAGAGTTATAAGAATTAAAAGAATAACTACAAGACTTGTTGGATAAGGGATTTATCAGACCGAGTGTATCTCCATGGAGTGCTCCACTATTTTTTGCGAAGAAGAAAGACGGGTCTATGAAATTGTGGATTGACTATAGGGAGTTGAATAAGATGACTACTAGAAACAAGTATCATTTATTAAGCATTGATGACTTGTTCTATTATTTGCAAGGGAAAAAATATTTCTTTTGACGATAGCTTTGAGATTGGGTTATCATTAGTTACAAGTAAGAGACGAAGATATTCTGAAGACAACATTTCATACTTGATATGGTCATTATGAGTTTCTTGTGATATTTTTAAGTTGACGAATGCTCCAACAGTATTTATGGATTTGATGAAACGTGTCCTTCACGATTAGTTTGATAAGTTCGTTGTGGTTTTCATTGATGATATCTTGGTATGCACTAGGAGTAAAGAAGAACGTGAGGAACATTTGCGCATTATACTTGAAATCTTGAGGAAAAAGAAATTGTTTGAAAAAATTTCAAAGTGTGAATTCTGGTTGGAGCAGGTTGCATTTTTTGGGCATATTGTGTCTGGTAAGGGGATTGAGTTGGATCCTGCGAAAGTCGAGGCTATGACAAATTGGCCGAGACCTAGCACTGTGACAGAGGTGAAGAGTTTCTTGGGTTTGGCAGACTACTATAGGCGCTTCGTAGAGGGTTTCTCATCCATAACTTTGCCGTTGACTCAATTGATGCGGAAGGGTGTTAAGTTCGAATGGAATGATGATCGTGAGCAAAGTTTTCAAGAGTTAAAAAAGAGGTTGGTGTCAGCCCTTATACTTGTTTTACCATCAGGGAGTGGAGGATATCAGGTTTATAGTGATGCTTCTAAGAGGGGTTTGGGGTGTGTTCTTATGCAGCATGGGAAGGTGATTTCGTACGCTTCTAGGCAGCTTAAACCCTATGAGGTAAACTATCATACCCATGACTTGGAGTTAGCAGCAGTGGTCTTTGCCTTAAAATTTTGGAGGCATTATTTGTATGGAGAAACTTGTGACATATTCACTGACCACAAGAGTCTCAAATATATTTTTACACAAAAAGAGTTAAACATGAGGCAGAGGAGGTGGCTTGAACTTATTAAGGATTATGATGCTAAAATTCAGTATCATCCAGGAAAGGCGAATGTAGTGGCAGACGCTCTTAGTAGGAAGAACTTAGGAAGTGTTGCATCTCTTATTACTCAGCAGCACCTTATTTCAGATATGGAGCGCTTGGGTGTGGAGCTGTATGTTGGAGGATCAGCTGCAAGCATGGCAAGTTTGAAGGTGGAATCAAATCTAGTCTCAAGGGTTAAGGAAGCTCAGAAAAATGATACAGGGTTAGAAGTTATTAGATCGAATGTGGCAGATGGTAAGCAAACGGAGTTTAATGTTGATGATCATGATGTGGTATGGTTGGGTAGTAGATTATGTGTACCTGTAGACGTAGCGATTTGTGAAGTAATTTTGACCGAGGCTCATAATTCTTCATTTTCTATTCATCCGGGTTCTACTAAGATGTATCGAGATTTGAAGAAGCACTTTTGGTGGAGTGGGATGAAACGGGACATAGCAGAGTTCGTGGGGAAATGTCTTACATGTCAACAGGTGAAGATTGAACATCAGCGATCTAGTGGATTGTTACAGCAGTTGGATATCCCAGTTTGGAAGTGGGAAAACATTACCATGGATTTTGTGACCGGTTTACCGAGGACCTTCAGGAAGAATGATGTTATTTGGGTGGTAGTTGATAGACTTACAAAATCAGCTCATTTCTTGCCTATTAGAGAGACTACTCCTATTCATGAATTGGCAGAGATATTTCAACGGGATATTGTTAGACTTCATGGTGTGCCTGTGTCGATAGTTTCAGACAGGGATACGAGGTTTACTTCGCGTTTTTGGAAGGGATTTCAGCAGGCTTGAGGTACGAGGCTTAAGTATAGTACAACTTTTCATCCACAAACTGATAGACAGTCAGAGAGGACGATTTAGACGTTAGAAAATATGTTAAGGACTAGTGCTTTGGAGTGGTCTGGTGATTGGGACAAGTATCTGTATCTTGTGGAGTTTGCATACAATAATAACTGGCAAGCAAGCATTGACATGCCACCATTTGAGGCGTTGTATGGTAGAAAATGTAGAGCTCCGACTTGTTGGAATGAGGTTGGAGAGAGTGTCATTGAAGGGCCAGAGTTAGTTCAGGTAACTAACGAGAAGGTGGAACAGGCTAAAGAAAACTTAAAAGAAGCTCAATCGCGTCAAAAGAGTTATGCAGATCAAAAGAGAAGATTTGGTGGATTTGAGTCTGGTGATCATGTGTTCCTGAAGGTGTCACCTTGGAAGGGTGTTAAACGTTTTGGTATGAAAGGAAAGCATAGTCCAAGATATGTTGGTCCTTTTGATGTTATAGAGAGAGTGGGGGAAGTTGCTTATAGAGTAGCATTGCCACCACAATTATCCCATGTGCATAATGTGTTTCATGTGTCTGTTCTAAGAAGCTACAAGTATCATCCGCTGCACGTAGTTCAATATCCGTTGCATAAGATTAGGGAAGATCTTTCTTGTGAGGAAGAAACTGAAGCTATTTTAGCTCGAGAGGAACGAATTATGAGGAAGAGAACTATTCCATTTGTTAAAGTTTTGTGGAAAAATCATTGTGAGAGAGAGACTACTTGGGAACTAGAAATATCCGCATTTATTATATTCAGGTATGAGTTTTAGTTTCGTTAGATTCCGGGGACGGAATCCTTTTTAAGGGGGTATATATGTAATATCCGTATTTTTTTTATTTAAATAATTGTGTTAATAATTTGAATTAGAATTAGTAATATTATTTTTAATAATAATATTTATTTATATTAAATTTGATTTAGAATAGAATTTGTAATGTAATTAATAACTTGACTAGAAAAAGGATTATTTTATTCCCTATATATACATGACCCTTGTTTACACAATCATATGTTATTTATGAAAAAAAAAACCTAATTATAATAAGAAGCCGTGGAAGAAGAGGGTAGAAGAAGACCACGAGGACTAGCTTTGTTTACCATTATTTTCGATACAGGTCATTCACTGCTCTTTATTTTATTTACGCTTGTATTGATTTACTATACTAGTAATATTTATAGTATTTTACATTCATGTTTAAGTGTTGGCCATCAGAACTCGTTCTTTACCCGAAGTTATATGTTATGTGCGTCAGTCTTTTAATGGTGGGTTATAATCATGTTTAATTATTCATTATATATGTATAATGATTTGTGGTCAACCATGCCCCTCGAGTTGATGCTATTTTCAGAGCCAAAGTTATGTTGTTTCAAGTTCTGTACATATATTTTATTCATTAAAACTAGTTGACATTGTTTATTTGAATTATACGGTCCACTTTGTATATGATTTATTGATTATATAATATAAAATATCAATGACATGTTGATTCTTGTGTTTGGTGTCAATTTCTGTTTACACACTGTGTGAGGAGTTATTGCAGTACGAGATTAATATTTGCGATTTTATGATATACATGACAAATATTATTTATTTATTAATAATATGTTATAATATACATAATTAGATTGAGAGCCGGGAGTTTAGCGGGTTATTTGCGGATATTATTAGTGTTTGTAATCGCTACTTTCGAGGTACGGATTTCGTCCCCTTTCTATTTAGTGCTACTCTTTTTAGGATTAATTATATTTAATTAATTCCTTTCGTAAATCTGTTCATTCTGTTATTACTCGTCTTAACTGTTTTGATTCTCTGAAATTTAATTTAAAGTCTGTTTCAAAATATTTAAATATCTGTCTCTGCGATTTTCGAAAATTATATATGTTACATATATGCGTAGAATATTTGAAATATCTGTTCAGGTGGTTTTAAAATTGTGAAAATTATTTTATTTGAACCCTTAGAGTGATATAGGGTATACCGAGTTAACCAGCTGTAGGGGTACTACAGCCATGTCATTGCGGCACCAGTGGCATGACACTTCCGTGACAGTGTGATTAGTCACGGCGTATCCTTCTGATAGCTCAGGTGGTGAGCTTTGCGCATTTTGATATTTGTTTGAGGATACGTGGGTGCACCCAGATTTGATTTGATTTGTGATTTAATATTTGACGGTGACGTTGTATATGCCGTACACGTTGTCCGGTTTGTTGCACGCATTAGGTACCCTATGATGTGTGTATCTGTTATCTGTTTTGTATCGGTATGAAATATCCTAACCCATCGTTGCTTCAGCCTTGTTTTAAAAATTAATGTTTATTTATAACTGTCAAAATATATATCTTCTTTCTGTTTTATAAAACTGTATTTCAATCTGTACTGGGCATTTGGCTCATGCCGTATTCTTTCTTCTGGCAGGTACTTAGAGGGGGATCTTGGGTTGTGTGATGGAGAGCTCCCTTATTTATATTTATTAGGACATTTGAACTTCTTGCATTTCTTTTTAGTCTTTTTCATTATTAGAGATTTTGGATTTATTCGTATTTATCATTTTGAATTATTTTGGAGGTTTTATTATTATTTTGGAAGACAGCGTTGGACCTATTATTTTATTATAAGGTGGATTTTAGTACTCTATATACAGGTTTGTGATTTGGAAGTAACCCCTCGTCTCATTTTGGGAAAGGGGTGTTACAATTTGAGACTTCATTCTTGACTAGTTCGAACTTGGAAACAACTTGTAGCTTCATTCTTGACTAGTTTGAAATTGGAACAACTTGTAAAGTCTTGTATGATCATACTTGGCTCATTTGAACATGCAAACAATTCTTACAACTTAAGACTTCATTCTTGACTTGTTCGAACTTGGAAACAACTTGTAGCTTCATACTTGACTAGTTTGAAATTGGAACAACTTGTAAAGTCTTGTAGGATCATTCTTGGCTCATTTGAACATGCAAACAATTCATACAACTTAAGACTTTATTCTTGACTCTTCGAACTTGGAAACAACTTGTAGCTTCATTCTTGATCATTTGAACATGAAAACAACTTGGAAAGTCTTGTAGGATCATTCTTGGCTCATTTGAACATTAAAACAATCTACAATAATTTGAGACTTCATTCTTGACTCGTTTGAACTTGGAAACAACTTGTAGCTTCATTCTTGACTCGTTTGAAAATGGAAAGAACTTGGAAAGTCCTGTAGGATCATTCTTGGCTCATTTGAACATACAAACAATATATAATAATTTGAGACTTCATTCTTGACTTATTCGAACTTGAAAACAATTTTTAGCTTCATTCTTGACTCCTTTGAACATGGAAACAACTTCGAAACTCCTGTAGGATCTTTCTTGGCTCATTTGAACATGCAAAAAATTTCATACAACTTAAGACTTTATTCTTGACTCGTTCAAACTTGGAAAACAACTTGTAGCTTCATTCTTGACTCATTTGAATATGGAAAAAACTTGGAAACTCTTGTAAGATCATTCTCGGCTCATTTGAACATGAAAACAATCCATAACCAATTTGAGACTTCAATATTGACTCGTTCAAACTTGGAAGCAACTTGTAGCTTCATTCTTGACTCATTTGAACATAGAAATAACTTGTAAACACTTGTAGGATCACTCTGTGCTCATTTGAAAATGAAAACAATTCGTAACAACTTATGACTTCATTCTTCACTCGTTCGAACTTGGAAACAACTTGTAGCTTCATTCTTGACTCGTTTGAACTTGGAAACAACTTGTAAAGTCTTGTAGGATCATTCTTGGGTCATTTGAACATGCAAACAATTCATACAACATAAGACTTTATTCTTGACTCGTTCAAACTTGGAAACAACTTGCAGCTTCATTCTTGACTCATTTGAACATGGAAACAACTTGGAAAGTCTTGTAGATCTTAGCTCTTTTGAGTATGAAAACAATCTATAACAATTTGAGACTTCATTCTTGACTCATTTGAACAGGGAAACAACTTGGAAAGTTTTGTAGGATAAATCTTAGCTCATTTTTAGTATGAAAACAATCTATTATAATTTGAGACTTCATTCTTCAGTTCGAACTTGGAAACAACTTGTAGCTTCATTCTTGACTAGTTTGAAATTGGAACAACTTGTAAAGTCTTTTATGATCATGCTTGGCTCATTTGAACATGCAAACAATTCTTACAACTTAAGACTTTATTCTTGACTCGTTCGGACTTGGAAACAACTTTTAGCTTCATTCTTGACTCATTTAAATATGGAAACAACTTGGAAAGTCTTGTAGGATCATTCTTGGTTCATTTGAACATTAAAACAATCTATAACAATTTGAGACTTCATTCTTGAAATGTTTGAACTTGGAAACAACTTGTAACTTCATTCGTGACTCGTTTGAACATGGAAACAACTTGGAAACTCCTATAAGATCATTCTTGGCTCATTTAAACATCAAAACAATCCATAACAATTTGAGACTATATTCTTCACTCTTTCGAACTTGGAAACAATTTGTAGCTTCATTCTTGACTCATTTGAACATGGAAACAACTTGTAAAGTCTTGTAGGATCATTCTTGGGTCATTTGAACATGCAAACAATTCATAAAACATAAGACTTTATTCTTGACTTATTCAAACTTGGAAACAACTTGTAGCTTCATTCTTGACTCATTTGAAAATGGAAACAACTTGGAAAGTCTTGTAGATCTTAGCTCTTTTGAGTATGAAAACAATCTATAACAATTTGAGACTTCATTCTTGACTCATTTGAACAGGGAAACAACTTGGAAAGTCTTGTAGGATCAATCTTAGCTCATTTTTAGTATGAAAACAATCTATAATAATTTGAGACTTCATTCTTCAGTTCGAACTTGGAAACAACTTGTAGCTTCATTCTTGACTAGTTTGAAATTGGAACAACTTGTAAAGTCTTTTATGATCATGCTTGGCTCATTTGAACATGCAAACAATTCTTACAACTTAAGACTTTATTCTTGACTCGTTCGGACTTGGAAACAACTTTTAGCTTCATTCTTGACTCATTTAAATATGGAAACAACTTGGAAAGTCTTGTAGGATCATTCTTGGTTCATTTGAACATTAAAACAATCTATAACAATTTGAGACTTCATTCTTGAAATGTTTGAACTTGGAAACAACTTGTAACTTCATTCGTGACTCGTTTGAACATGGAAACAACTTGGAAACTCCTATAAGATCATTCTTGGCTCATTTAAACATCAAAACAATCCATAACAATTTGAGACTATATTCTTCACTCTTTCGAACTTGGAAACAATTTGTAGCTTCATTCTTGACTCATTTGAACATGGAAACAACTTGTAAAGTCTTGTAGGATCATTCTTGGGTCATTTGAACATGCAAACAATTCATAAAACATAAGACTTTATTCTTGACTTATTCAAACTTGGAAACAACTTGTAGCTTCATTCTTGACTCATTTGAAAATGGAAACAACTTGGAAAGTCTTGTAGATCTTAGCTCTTTTGAGTATGAAAACAATCTATAACAATTTGAGACTTCATTCTTGACTCATTTGAACAGGGAAACAACTTGGAAAGTCTTGTAGGATCAATCTTAGCTCATTTTTAGTATGAAAACAATCTATAATAATTTGAGACTTCATTCTTCAGTTCGAACTTGGAAACAACTTGTAGCTTCATTCTTGACTAGTTTGAAATTGGAACAACTTGTAAAGTCTTTTATGATCATGCTTGGCTCATTTGAACATGCAAACAATTCTTACAACTTAAGACTTTATTCTTGACTCGTTCGGACTTGGAAACAACTTTTAGCTTCATTCTTGACTCATTTAAATATGGAAACAACTTGGAAAGTCTTGTAGGATCATTCTTGGTTCATTTGAACATTAAAACAATCTATAACAATTTGAGACTTCATTCTGGAAATGTTTGAACTTGGAAACAACTTGTAACTTCATTCGTGACTCGTTTGAACATGGAAACAACTTGGAAACTCCTATAAGATCATTCTTGGCTCATTTAAACATCAAAACAATCCATAACAATTTGAGACTACATTCTTCACTCTTTCGAACTTGGAAACAATTTGTAGCTTCATTCTTGACTCATTTGAACATGGAAACAACTTGTATAGTCTTGTAGGATCATTCTTGGCTCATTTGAACATGCAAACAATTCATACAACTTAAGACTTTATTCTTGAATCGTTCAAACTTGGAAACAACTTGTACCTTCATTCTTGACTCATTTGAACAGGGAAACAACTTGGAAAGTCTTGTGGGATCAATCTTAGCTGTTTTGAGTATGAAAACAATCTATAACAATTTGAGACTTCATTCCTGACTTGTTCGAACTTGGAAATAAATTGTAGCTTCATTCTTGACTCGTTTGAAATTGGAACAACTTATAAAGTCATGTAGGATCATTCTTGGCTCATTTGAACATGCAAACAATTCATACAACATAAGACTTTATTCTTGACTCGTTCAAACTTGGAAACAACTTGCAGCTTCATTCTTGACTCATTTGAACATGGAAACAACTTGGAAAATCTTGTAGATCTTAGCTCTTTTGAGTATGAAAACAATCTATAACAATTTGAGACTTCATTCTTGACTCATTTGAACAGGGAAACAACATGGAAAGTCTTGTAGGATCAATCTTAGCTCATTTTTAGTATGAAAACAATCTATAATAATTTGAGACTTCATTCTTGACTAGTTCGAACTTGGAAACAACTTGTAGCTTCATTCTTGACTAGTTTGAAATTGGAACAACTTGTAAAGTCTTGTATGATCATGCTTGGCTCATTTGAACATGCAAACAATTCTTACAACTTAAGACTTCATTCTTGACTTGTTCGAACTTGGAAACAACTTGTAGCTTCATACTTGACTAGTTTAAAATTGGAACAACTTGTAAAGTCTTGTAGGATCATTCTTGGCTCATTTGAACATGCAAACAATTCATACAACTTAAGACTTTATTCTTGACTCTTCGAACTTGGAAACAACTTGTAGCTTCATTCTTGATCATTTGAACATGAAAACAACTTGGAAAGTCTTGTAGGATCATTCTTGGGTCATTTGAATATTAAAACAATCTACAATAATTTGAGACTTCATTCTTGACTCGTTTGAACTTGGAAACAACTTGTAGCTTCATTCTTGACTCGTTTGAAAATGGAAAGAACTTGGAAAGTCCTGTAGGATCATTCTTGGCTCATTTGAACATACAAACAATATATAACAATTTGAGACTTCATTCTTGACTTATTCGAACTTGGAAACAATTTTTAGCTTCATTCTTGACTCCTTTGAACATGGAAACAACTTCTAAACTCCTGTAGGATCTTTCTTGGCTCATCTGAACTTGCAAAAAATTTCATACAACTTAAGACTTTATTCTTGACTCGTTCAAACTTGGAAAACAACTTTTAGCTTCATTCTTGACTCATTTGAATATAGAAACTCTTGTAAGATCATTCTTGGCTCATTTGAACATGAAAACAGGCCATAACCAATTTGAGACTTCAATATTGACTCGTTCAAACTTGGAAGCAACTTGTAGCTTCATTCTTGACTCATTTGAACATAGAAATAACTTGTAAACACTTGTAGGATCACTCTGTGCTCATTTGAAAATGAAAACAATTCGTAACAACTTATGACTTCATTCTTCACTCGTTCGAACTTGGAAACAACTTGTAGCTTCATTCTTGACTCGTTTGAACTTGGAAACAACTTGTAAAGTCTTGTAGGATCATTCTTGGGTCATTTAAACATGCAAACAATTCATACAACATAAGACTTTATTCTTGACTCGTTCAAACTTGGAAACAACTTGCAGCTTCATTCTTGACTCATTTGAACATGGAAACAACTTGGAAAGTCTTGTAGATCTTAGCTCTTTTGAGTATGAAAACAATCTATAACACTTTGAGACTTCATTCTTGACTCATTTGAACAGGGAAACAACTTGGAAAGTCTTGTAGGATCAATCTTAGCTCATTTTTAGTATGAAAACAATCTATAATAATTTGAGACTTCATTCTTGACTAGTTCGAACTTGGAAACAACTTGTAGCTTCATTCTTGACTAGTTTGAAATTGGAACAACTTGTAAAGTCTTTTATGATCGTGCTTGGCTCATTTGAACATGCAAACAATTCTTACAACTTAAGACTTTATTCTTGACTCGTTCGGACTTGGAAACAACTTTTAGCTTCATTCTTGACTCATTTAAATATGGAAACAACTTGGAAAGTCTTGTAGGATCATTCTTGGTTCATTTGAACATTAAAACAATCTATAACAATTTGAGACTTCATTCTTGAAATGTTTGAACTTGGAAACAACTTGTAACTTCATTCGTGACTCGTTTGAACATGGAAACAACTTGGAAACTCCTATAAGATCATTCTTGGCTCATTTAAACATCAAAACAATCCATAACAATTTGAGACTACATTCTTCACTCTTTCGAACTTGGAAACAATTTGTAGCTTCATTCTTGACTCATTTGAACATGGAAACAACTTGTATAGTCTTGTAGGACCATTCTTGGCTCATTTGAACATGCAAACAATTCATACAACTTAAGACTTTATTCTTGAATCGTTCAAACTTGGAAACAACTTGTACCTTCATTCTTGACTCATTTGAACAGGGAAACAACTTGGAAAGTCTTGTGGGATCAATCTTAGCTGTTTTGAGTATGAAAACAATCTATAACAATTTGAGACTTCATTCTTGACTTGTTCGAACTTGGAAATAAATTATAGCTTCATTCTTGACTCGTTTGAAATTGGAACAACTTATAAAGTCTTGTAGGATCATTCTTGGCTCATTTGAACATGCAAACAATTCATACAACATAAGACTTTATTCTTGACTCGTTCAAACTTGGAAACAACTTGCAGCTTCATTCTTGACTCATTTGAACATGGAAACAACTTGGAAAATCTTGTAGATCTTAGCTCTTTTGAGTATGAAAACAATCTATAACAATTTGAGACTTCATTCTTGACTCATTTGAACAGGGAAACAACATGGAAAGTCTTGTAGGATCAATCTTAGCTCATTTTTAGTATGAAAACAATCTATAATAATTTGAGACTTCATTCTTGACTAGTTCGAACTTGGAAACAACTTGTAGCTTCATTCTTGACTAGTTTGAAATTGGAACAACTTGTAAAGTCTTGTATGATCATGCTTGGCTCATTTGAACATGCAAACAATTCTTACAAGTTAAGACTTCATCCTTGACTTGTTCGAACTTGGAAACAACTTATAGCTTCATACTTGACTAGTTTGAAATTGAAACAACTTGTAAAGTCTTGTAGGATCATTCTTGGCTCATTTGAACATGCAAACAATTCATACAACTTAAGACTTTATTCTTGACTCTTCGAACTTGGAAACAACTTGTAGCTTCATTCTTGATCATTTGAACATGAAAACAACTTGGAAAGTCTTGTAGGATCATTCTTGGCTCATTTGAACATTAAAACAATCTACAATAATTTGAGACTTCATTCTTGACTCGTTTGAACTTGGAAACAACTTGTAGCTTCATTCTTGACTCGTTTGAAAATGGAAAGAACTTGGAAAGTCCTGTAGGATCATTCTTGGCTCATTTGAACATACAAACAATATATAACAATTTGAGACTTCATTCTTGACTTATTCGAACTTGGAAACAATTTTTAGCTTCATTCTTGACTCCTTTGAACATGGAAACAACTTCTAAACTCCTGTAGGATCTTTCTTGGCTCATTTGAACATGCAAAAAATTTCATACAACTTAAGACTTTATTCTTGACTCGTTCAAACTTGGAAAACAACTTGTAGCTTCATTCTTGACTCATTTGAATATGGAAACAACTTGGAAACTCTAAGATCATTCTTGGCTCATTTGAACATGAAAACAATCCATAACCAATTTGAGACTTCAATATTGACTCGTTCAAACTTGGAAGCAACTTGTAGCTTCATTTTTGACTCATTTGAACATAGAAATAACTTGTAAACACTTGTAGGATCACTCTGTGCTCATTTGAAAATGAAAACAATTCGTAACAACTTATGACTTCATTCTTCACTCGTTCGAACTTGGAAACAACTTGTAGCTTCATTCTTGACTCGTTTGAACTTGGAAACAACTTGTAAAGTCTTGTAGGATCATTCTTGGGTCATTTGAACATGCAAACAATTCATACAACATAAGACTTTATTCTTGACTCGTTCAAACTTGGAAACAACTTGCAGCTTCATTCTTGACTCATTTGAACATTAAAATAACTTAGAAAGTCTTGTAGGATCATTCTTGGTTCATTTGAACATTAAAACAATCTATAACAATTTGAGACTTCATTCTTGAAATGTTTGAACTTGGAAACAACTTGTAACTTCATTCGTGACTCGTTTGAACATGGAAACAACTTGGAAACTCCTATAAGATCATTCTTGGCTCATTTAAACATCAAAACAATCCATAACAATTTGAGACTATATTCTTCACTCTTTCGAACTTGGAAACAATTTGTAGCTTCATTCTTGACTCATTTGAACATGGAAACAACTTGTAAAGTCTTGTAGGATCATTCTTGGGTCATTTGAACATGCAAACAATTCATAAAACATAAGACTTTATTCTTGACTTATTCAAACTTGGAAACAACTTGTAGCTTCATTCTTGACTCATTTGAAAATGGAAACAACTTGGAAAGTCTTGTAGATCTTAGCTCTTTTGAGTATGAAAACAATCTATAACAATTTGAGACTTCATTCTTGACTCATTTGAACAGGGAAACAACTTGGAAAGTCTTGTAGGATCAATCTTAGCTCATTTTTAGTATGAAAACAATCTATAATAATTTGAGACTTCATTCTTCAGTTCGAACTTGGAAACAACTTGTAGCTTCATTCTTGACTAGTTTGAAATTGGAACAACTTGTAAAGTCTTTTATGATCATGCTTGGCTCATTTGAACATGCAAACAATTCTTACAACTTAAGACTTTATTCTTGACTCGTTCGGACTTGGAAACAACTTTTAGCTTCATTCTTGACTCATTTAAATATGGAAACAACTTGGAAAGTCTTGTAGGATCATTCTTGGTTCATTTGAACATTAAAACAATCTATAACAATTTGAGACTTCATTCTTGAAATGTTTGAACTTGGAAACAACTTGTAACTTCATTCGTGACTCGTTTGAACATGGAAACAACTTGGAAACTCCTATAAGATCATTCTTGGCTCATTTAAACATCAAAACAATCCATAACAATTTGAGACTACATTCTTCACTCTTTCGAACTTGGAAACAATTTGTAGCTTCATTCTTGACTCATTTGAACATGGAAACAACTTGTATAGTCTTGTAGGATCATTCTTGGCTCATTTGAACATGCAAACAATTCATACAACTTAAGACTTTATTCTTGAATCGTTCAAACTTGGAAACAACTTGTACCTTCATTCTTGACTCATTTGAACAGGGAAACAACTTGGAAAGTCTTGTGGGATCAATCTTAGCTGTTTTGTGTATGAAAACAATCTATAACAATTTGAGACTTCATTCTTGACTTGTTCGAACTTGGAAATAAATTGTAGCTTCATTCTTGACTCGTTTGAAATTGGAACAACTTATAAAGTCTTGTAGGATTATTCTTGGCTCATTTGAACATGCAAACAATTCATACAACTTAAGACTTTATTCTTGACTCGTTCAAACTTGGAAACAACTTCTAGCTTCATTCTTGACTCGTTTGAACATGAAAACAACTTGGAAAGTCTTGTAGGATCATTCTTGGCTCATTTGAACTTGAAAACAATCTATAACAATTTGAGACTTCATTCTTGACACGTTTGAACTTTGAAACAACTTGTAACTTCATTCGTGACTCGTTTGAACATGGAAACAACTTGGAAACTCTTGTAAGATCATTCTTGGCTCATTTAAACATCAAAACAATCCATAACAATTTGAGACTACATTCTTGACTCTTTTGAACTTGGAAACAATTTGTAGCTTCATTCTTGACTCATTTGAACATGGAAACTACTTCTAAACTCTTGTCGGATCTTTCTTGGCTCATTTGAACATACAAAAAATTCATAAAACTTAAGACTTTATTCTTGACTCGTTCAAACTTGGAAACAACTTGTAGCTTCATTCTTGACTCATTTGAATATGGAAACAACTTGGAAACTCTTGTAAGATCATTCTTGGCTCCTTTTAACATGAAAACAATCCATAACCAATTTGAGACTTCAATATTGACTCGTTCAAACTTGGAAGCAACTTGTAGCTTCATTCTTGACTCATTTGAACATAGAAATAACTTGTAAACACTTGTAGGATCACTCTGTGCTCATTTGAAAATGAAAACAATTCGTAACAACTTATGACTTCATTCTTCACTCGTTCGAACTTGGAAACAACTTGTAGATTCATTCTTGACTCGTTTGAACTTGGAAACAACTTGTAAAGTCTTGTAAGATCATTCTTGACATATTTGAACATGAAAAGAATCCATAACAATTTCAGACTTCATTCTTGAGTCGTTCAAACTTGGAAACAACTTGTAGCTTCATTCTTTACTAGTTCGAACTTGGAAATAACTTGTAAAGTCTTGTAGGATCATTCTTGGCTCATTTGAACATGCAAAGAATTCATACAACATAAGACTTTTTTCTTGACTCGTTTAAACTTGGAAATAACTTGCAGCTTCATTCTTGACTCATTTGAACATGTAAACAACTTCGAAAGTCTTGTAGGATCAATCTTAGCTCTTTTGAGTATGAAAACAATCTATACCAATTTGAGACTTCATTCTTGACTTGTTGAATCTTGGAAACTACTTGTAGCTTCTCTCTTGACTCGTTTGAACATGGAAACAACTTCTAAACTCTTGTAGGATCGTTCTTGGCTCATTGGACATGAAAACAATTCATAACAACTTGTGAATTCATTCTTCACTCATTCGAATTTCGAAACAACATGTAGCTTGAATCGTGACTCGTTTGAACATGGAAACAACTTGGAAACTTTTATAAGATCTTTCTTGGCTCATTTGAACATGAAAACAATCCATAACAATTTAAAACTTTATTCTTGTCTCATTCAAAGTTGGAAGCAACTTGTAGGTTCATTCTTGACTCATTTGAACATGGAAACAACTTATATATTCTTGAAGGATGTAACGATCGAGATAATTAAATCTATTTGAATAATATGAGGTATATGATTTATGTATTTTAATGTGTTAAGATATGATATGTGGTCATTTTATATGTCTAGTTGACTGCCCGTTTGACTGCATTATGCTTAAGTGATTTAATTAAGTGTTTAATTGATTTTTTATGCTTAATTGAGTAACTGTTTGATTTTTATAGAATTATTGGTGTGTCCAATAATTATGAAATTTTATATGTAGCTTCTATGTGATTTTAGAGATTTTCTAAAAATGGTGATGTATTTAATTCTAGTACCAGTGATTTTATATAAATCTTTCATTCCTGCTTTATTCTAGAGATATTACTCTTCTAAATTTCATATTTAATTATGGGAATGTCCAAAAATCATGAAACCTTTTCCAAAATGTTCTTTATATATTCTGAGACTTTTGAAAAATAAAAGTTTATTTTATTCGAGCACTAAAATATTTTAAGCATTTTTCTACTCTTAATTCTATTTAAAGTGCCTAAACTTCCCCGATTTTTATTTAAATATTGATTCATCATAAAATTATTTCAAGAATATGGGTGAGTTTCTAAATTCTTATTCTTTATTTTAAAAATATAAAACTCATTTTTGTACCCATTTATACCCAAAATTCGATTTATTAATTATTTTAATTCAGAAAACTAGCAGTTGTGAAAGTACCTTTCTGCCCTTGGCTTTATAACATCAGTATCGTCTCTTTTCTTCCTCATTTGCTCTGTATCTGAGTTCGTAGGTTAGTGTTCCTCTCTCCTGGCGATTTCTACTTTTCCCATGAATTTTCATGTCAAAAATTGCTAGTGCTTCGAGTTTGTACTAGTATCGAGTCATAGATGTGTATATGATTCTTTGTTTTTGAGTTTGTATGTATATATGCAGAAATCGATTGCATGCAACTGAATTGAGTACTTGGTTTCTTGATTTAAGGTGTGATTTCGTAATAATAGGTGGAAGGGGACAACTTTGGTGTAAGAACACCCATTAATGGGGTTCCACCGGAAGTCGTCACCACCGGCCGTGACCTACGGGGAGCCGGTGGTGTGGTTGCTGCCATGAGGGGTTGTTAAGGTTAACAATGTAATCTAGTTGCTTGATTTGTTATCCATTTAGCTTGCATGTCGACTTGGATGTCGTTTTGTGCTTTTTCCGATTTAAACACTCATTTTCCGGCCAAGGCTTCATCATGCTCGATTTGTACTTGAATCTATGTGCTCGATTATGTGTTGTCTTGCTGCTATGAGGACTAATTGTGGTACTGACTACCTTTGCATGATTAGGGTTTTGATGTTCCGACAACTTTTGTTAAATTGCCGATTAATAGCAAAATATATATATATGCTAAATTGTATGCTAAGCTCGGTTATGAGATATGTTGATGAGATAAATGTCTAATTCTTAATGTATAATGTCATGACTCATGGAAATTGGCAATTACATGTCACTATTTGGTGCATTATTCGGCTTAAGTGATCATATAAGTTTTAATTTCCTGAAATGCTATAGCTAGATCGATTTGATATGTTATATGATTAATTCATATCCAGATTTAAATTGAATAAGTTAGTATATGAATTTTAAGTAAAGATTTTTATTGGCGTTTATTGAATATACATGCTTGTTTGCAATTCCAAGTACAATGGTGTAATGAGTGCAAATTGACGACTCGAATCGGTTAATTGAGGTGTTTTGGATAATTGCAAGTGGTTGCTAAAGTAGTAATAGCAATTTTGAAAATGTATATGTGTATATTTGTGTTCGAAGTTTGGTGATTAAATGATATTATGATTTAAATCTTTATAATGTGATGGATATAGCTTGGTATGATAAACATTTGGTGGCATGTATGAATAATTGTGTTCGAATAAAGCTAATATGTAAATTTTATCTCACATTGATGCTAAATGCCATGTCTAATTGAGACTTAATTCCTTTGTTACTTAAATATTCGAATGTATATGTGTATTTGTAAGAATGATGTGAGTTTATAGCTAGGAATTATAAAGGCATTACTAATAAGGGTTATAATTTAAGTGATTAGTGATGTTAATTATATAAGGGTATAGACATTGCTTTATATGGCATAGATTTGAAACAATATGTGATTGGCCGTATATATATGTTTGAATGATTGTTTGGGTCGGTTCTATTCCGACAGGCAACTTCCAATTACAGAGGAGGTGCTGCCAAAATTTTCTAAAACTAAAACGACTTTGTAAAACATTATTGGCACACCACTTCTGTAATGTTTACTTGAACTTAAATTCTGAACTTACCCTGTTGCTTTTACCTAACTACTGTCCTGATTAAATACTTTACAACTGTTTTCAAAACATCTTATTATACCTGTGAATTGACCCTGCAACATGACTTTATAACTATAGCTTGGTTTTGGGTTCCCGGTTCATGATTTCAGCTTACTTTATTACAACAGAGACTTGTTTTGAGACTTACCCTGGAATAAACTTTACCTTTGCCTAATGATCTTAAAAATGGATTTAAATATGGAATCCGACTCTCAAGAAGTCTTTTTCATCAAATGATTTGGTAACTTTAAAAAGAAAGGTTTTGGTTATTATAGGAATTTCCGATCAAAATGGTTTCTGCGGATTCCTATAGGTTGGAGGCGTAAGAGGCCGAGTGACGCCGGTCCAGCACTTTTTATGTGAAGACTATAATGAGATATTCAATGGCTATAATGAGATAGCCCAAGGCCAATGGCAATAAGTGCCTTTATGAGTACTCTTTATGTCCAGAGGGACGTTAGTCCGTTATGGGGACTTTACGTGGCTGATCACCCGTATTGTCTGGGGTTGTGAGAAAACTCCAATCAAAATGAATTGTTTCTAATCAGTAAAGGTCCTAATGAGAGGACAGTTTTTATAAATGATTTGAAAAGCAAGGTCCTAATGAGAGGACAGTTTTATAAAAATGTTTTGAAAGAATCAGTCCTAATGAAAGGACGGTTTTATACAAATGGACTTTGAAATGTTTAGTAATAATAATGAAATACCCTGTTATAACCTGTCATATACAGTTTCAATTATCAGACATATCTTGAGTTGACCTTGTTTCAATTGTTAGACATTACTTCCTGTTATCCATCTAACCCTGCAGATTAATCTTATACTTGCAATTGATTATTACTTTCCAGCTTCTTATTTACTTTGCACCAGTGATTGAAATTATTTAACCCTGCCAGTGGTTTTATAAAAGAAAGTTTTACGAGTAATGAATACCCTGACGAGAATTTTAATTACAACTTTGGGACAATGAGGTCCAGCAATGATTTAAAGCATGGTTTTGAGAAAAGACTTTTTAAATTATATATAAACCTGTAGAACTATTTTTAACCTATATGGTTACTTGCTGAGCTTTTGTAGCTCATTCTTTTATTTTTCTAACATCTACAGCTTCTGAGAATCATGGTCCGTATTAAGCAGACTGCTAGGAAAAATATGTCATACATGAACTATGTGAGGCTGGCTGAGATTGAACAGGTAGGATCGAGGCAGAGTTGGAAGGAAAAGACTTTGTTTAGTCTTGTACTTTTATTCGTAGATTTTGAGATGTTATAGGAGTTGTAATATTATTTTGTTTCTGTAAATGTAAATATAAATGAATGTAGTTGTGTGCTTGTTTCATACCATTACCTTGAAAGGTCCAGGCTAGTAGTCGGGGTCATATTTATGCGTATTTTCTATTATTGTTATTTAGGGTGCATGCATTTAGAGTTAGTGACTCCCCGATCTAGACCCCGGGTCGGGAGGGTGTCACAGGTTGGTATCAGAGCTAAGGTTTTGGTCACTGAAACAAGCCAGGATTAAGTTAAACAAGTAGATCATTTAATAAAAGAAGAGAGAGTAATAGTAAGATAGGATTAGATAACGAAGAGTGGTATAGACGTTAGGATTTTAACTGTAGATTTAAGGTGATCTTATCCCTTTTTGCTTGGCATATTATATTATTACAGGCTCGTGGCATTGTTTCACAACAACCACCCTCTCCTGGTTCCTTTGAATTTTCTTCGGATACTGACGATGATGCTATAGTTATATCTAGTTCTGAGAGCGAGGAGGAGGAGCTGATTCCTGAGCCCCCTGCTCAGCCTGACCTACCCTCCGGGAGTGCTGGTGTCCCTGTTCGCCGTAGAGTTTATAGGCCATCCATCACCCTAGGCCAGTTACGAGTTCCTGTGCATCCTGTCGAGTGGTGGGAGGAGCGAATTAGGGCTGTCGAGGAAGAGGGACGTAGGCAGATAGCGGCTAGAGCATTTCCAGATGATGTGGCGGAGCGGGCAGGAGAGTTGACCCGGGTGCTTAGTAGATTGCTGATTGGACTCAAGGCTGCCCGAGACAGGGATCACCGGGGAGATTAGATGTCAGGATGTTTGAGTGTTAGAAGGGACATTTGTTAGAGCCCTCTAGCACACTTGCCCAGATGTTATTTCTGTTTTCTTCTCAGTACTTTTATTTCGTGGTTGTACTTTAACTTATCCTGCACTTTGGCACTTTTAGTATCTATGTATGACTGCTTTTCAGTTCCAGTATCTTCCGCTATATCTGTCATTTACCTTTTCGCATAATTGTTCATAAACTATTTCTTACCTTTACCAGTATCTTATTTATACCTGTTGTGCTAACCTGTTTTCTATAGAACCTTTATATCCTTGTTGTACAGGCAACTTATGTAGTAATGATATCAAGATTGATTTTTAAATAAGTGTTTTTAATTCCCAAATGGTTTTAAAAGTATTTGAACTGTTTACAATATGGTGTAGTGTATTGCTTAATAAGTTGCTTGTTTCCCTATAGTAAATGCCGCCAAAGAAAAGAAACACCTCAAATTCGTCTCAGAACCATAATACACAAGATCAAAATCCCATGGACCCTACAGTTGCCCAACTCATTCAATTGCTACAACAGCAAACAGCTCTTTTAACCCAGCAACAGCAAAGACCTTCTGCACCCCCCAGCAGTTACCTTTAAATCTTTTCAAGCAGTGAAACCACCTGAATTCAATGGATCCACAGACCCAGTAGAAGCCCAGACATGGCTTAAGGAGATGGAAAAAGCTTTTCAGTTGGTAGACGTAGATGAAGATAAGAAGACTGAGTATGCTAGTTATTTTCTTAAAGCTGAAGCCGGTTACTGGTGGGAGTCCACGAAGATGCTTCAGGGTGAAGGTGTGATTTGTTGGGATCAGTTTACAGAATTGTTTTTAGAAAAGTACTTTCCTAGTTTCATGAAGGACCAGATGGAGATTAAATTTCTAGAACTGAACCAAGGAGGTATGAGTGTGGCAGAGTACGAGGCCAAGTTTTCTGAGATGGCCAGGTTTGTGCCAGAATTTGTCAATACTGATGTTAAGAAGGCTAAGAGGTTTCAGCAAGGCCTAAGGCCATGGATTAGAAGTAGGGTGGCAGTTTTTAAGCTGCAAAGCTTTACTGCAATAGTTCAGAAAGCAATGATCGTGGAAGGTGAGAGTGATATGTCCCAGAAGGAGAAAGATAACAAAAAGAGAAAGTTTGGTGCTAGGGAAGACAGTCAGGGACATGGTAATTTCAGAAACAAGTTTCATAGAAGGCCAGAAGGTCAGAGAAGTGATTTCCAGCAGATCAAGAATTGTAATGATGGAAGAGGGAGACAGAACAATAAAGCTCAAGGTTTCAACCAGCCAAAGGCTATCAGACAGTTTGTTCCTGAGTGCAAGATTTGTGGAAGGAAGCACTCTGGAGTTTGTAATAAGCCCAATGTTACCTGCTTCAAATGCAACAGGAAGGGACATTATGCAGCGGAATGCAACAGTCAAATTCAGAATTCAAATCCAAAGTCTGGGATCAAATGCTACAAGTGTGGCAAGCTGGGCCACATGGCAAGGGAATGCAAGGAACCTACACAGCCTACCAATGTTCTCAGGATAGCTGGAACTCCGTCTCAATCTTCAGCACATCAATCTAGAGCAAGAACCTTCAACATGACTCAGAAAGAGGCTATCCAGGATGTGGATGTGATATCAGGTACACTTCCTGTTAATTCAGTCCAAGCTAGTGTATTGATTGATTCTGGAGCTACTAAGTCTTTTATATCTCAAGATTTTCTTGGTAAATTGCAATGTGAAGTCCGACCTTTGGAGCAAGCCTTAGTTATAGAAGTAGCTAACCAGGTAAAGATTCCAGTAAGCCAAGTTTGTCCTAGGTGTGACATTGAAATAGGCAGTTGTCATTTTCTCGCTAACTTGATACCTTTTAAGTTAGGTGAATTTGATGTAATTCTAGGGATGGATTGGTTGTCAGAATACAAGGCTCAGATAGATTGTAGGAATAAGAAGTTAAAGGTGAAAACCCTAGAAGGAGAAGAAGTTGAATTTCGAGGTACCCGGCAAGTCAAGAAGTTTTTGAATATTGTTCAGGCAAGGAGATTTCTGCGTCAAACATGTGAGGCTTACCTAGCCTATGTTGTAGACACTGAGAAGGAGCCAGTTCAATTAGAAGATGTTCCTGTCGTCAATGAATTTCCCGACGTATTTCCAGATGAATTGCCAAGCTTACCTTCCGATAGGGAAATAGAATTCTCTATTGATTTAGCTCCCGGCACTGAACCAGTTTCCAAAGCCCCATATAGAATGGCACCAGTTGAGATGAAAGAGTTGGCGAGTCAAATACAAGATCTCTTGGATAAAGGAATTATAAGGCCTAGTGTGTCCCCTTGGGGAGCGCCGGTATTGTTTGTCAAGAAGAAAGATGGAAGCATGAGATTATGCATAGATTACCGAGAGTTAAACAAGCTAACCATCAAGAACAAGTACCCGTTGCCGAGGATCGATGATCTTTTTGACCAGCTGAAAGGAGCCGAATGGTTCTCAAAAATTGACTTAAGGTCCGGATACCATCAACTCAAGATCAAACCTGAAGATGTATCTAAAACAGCATTCAGAACAAGGTACGGACACTATGAATTTTTGGTTATGGCTTTTGGATTGACAAATGCTCCAGCAGCGTTTATGGATCTGATGAACAGAGTCTTTAAGAAGTATTTAGACAAGTTTGTGATTGTTTTCATCGACGACATCCTAATTTATTCCAAGACAGAAGAAGAACATGCTGATCACTTGAGAATTGCTTTAGAGACTTTAAGAAAGGAGAAGTTGTATGCGAAGTTTTCAAAATGTGAATTTTGGTTGAAGGAAGTACAATTCTTAGGTCATGTTGTCAGCAGAGAAGGTATCAAAGTTGATCCAGCAAAGATAGAAGCAGTGATGAAATGGGAAAGACCAAGGACTCCAACAGAAGTCAGAAGTTTTCTGGGATTGGCGGGATACTATCGAAGATTTGTTCAAGATTTCTCAAAGATAGCTACCCCTATGACCAAATTGACCAGAAAGAATGAAAAATTTATATGGAATGAGAAGTGTGAAGAAAGTTTTGAAGAGCTAAAGCGAAGACTAGTGTCTGCCCCAGTATTGGTATTACCTGACGATCAAGGAAATTTTGTCATCTACAGTGACGCTTCTCACAAAGGCTTGGGATGTGTTCTGATGCAACATGGGAAAGTTATTGCTTATGCTTCCAGGCAGTTAAGACCTCATGAATTGAAATATCCTACACATGATCTGGAATTAGCTGCCATTGTGTTTGCACTGAAAATATGGAGGCACTACTTGTACGGAGAAAAGTGTGAGATTTATACTGACCACAAAAGTTTAAAGTATATCTCTACTCAGAAAGAGTTGAACATGAGACAGCGAAGATGGTTGGAATTGATCAAAGACTACGACTGCACGATCAACTATCATCCAGGCAAGGCAAATGTTGTAGCAGATGCTTTAAGTAGAAAGGAAAGATTGAATATAATGGTTTCTTCTGAAGAACTGATCAAAGAGTTTGAGAAATTGGAAATAGAAGTATGTGGTTCTGATTCAGTGGAAGAGATGGTGTATACAATGACTTTTCAGCCAGAATTGTTAGAAAAGATCAAGAGATGTCAAGATCAGATGATGAGTCAAGACAGAGCCAAGTTGACTGGAGAAGAGTTAAGAAGTCAGAAGGACAGTGAAGGAATCTTTAGGTTTTCCTCACGAATTTGGATCCCTAATGTTCAAGAGCTCAAGAATGAAATTTTGCATGATGCACATAGTTCGAGATACTCTATTCATCCAGGAAGCATAAAGATGTATAAAGACTTGAAGGAAAATTTTTGGTGGCCCAACATGAAAAGGGATGTGGCAGAGTGGATCAGTAAATGTTATACGTGCCAGAGAGTCAAAGCTGAACATCAGAGACCCAGTGGATTGTTGCAACCACTAGAGATTCTAGAATGGAAATAGGAGAATCTTGCTATGGATTTTGTAGTAGGTCTGCCAAGGACTAAAGCTAATCATGATGCTATTTGGGTAATAATAGACAGATTGACCAAGTCAGCGCACTTTCTACCGATCAACGAAAGATTTTCACTAGACAGATTGGTTCATTTGTACCTGAAAGAGATTGTTATGCGACATGGTGTTCCTGTATCAATAGTGTCAGACAGAGATCCAAGATTCAATTCTAGATTTTGGAAGAAGTTTCAAGAGTGTTTAGGAACAAAGCTGAATATGAGTACTGCATATCATCCTCAGACAGATGGACAGAGTGAAAGGACAATCCAAACCATTGAAGACATGCTGAGAGTTTGTGCCTTGGATTTCGAAGGAAGTTGGGACGAGCATCTACCGTTAGTGGAGTTTTCCTATAACAACATCTATCATGCCAGTATTGGGATGCCCCCGTATGAAGCTTTATATGGAAGAAAATGCAAATCACCAGTGTGTTGGAATGAAGTTGGTGAGCGTAAGATTTTGGGTCCAGAGTTGGTTCAACAAACTAAAGAAAAGATTGAGTTGATTCAGAAGAGATTGTTAGCTGCTCAAGATAGGCAAAAGAAGTATGCTGACCAGTCAAGGAAGGATATGAGTTTTGAAGAAGGTGACCAAGTGTTGTTAAAGATTTCTCCGTGGAAAGGTGTTAGTAGATTTGGCAAGAAAGGAAAGCTTAATCCAAGATATATAGGACCTTTTGAAGTTTTGAAGCAAGTTGGGAGAGTTGCATATGAATTGGCTCTACCACCGCAGATCAGCACAATCACAATGTTTTTCACGTATCTATGCTTAGAAAGTATAATCCTGATATGAGTCATGTAATAGAGTATGAACCCCTAGAGATTCAACCCGATTTGTCCTATGTAGAACAGCCTGTAGAGATTCAGGATCATAAGGATAAGGTTTTAAGGAATAAGTCTGTTAGGCTTGTTAAGGTTTTGTGGAGAAATCCTCGAGTTGAGGAATCCACTTGGGAACTTGAGAGTGAAATGCTCGAGAAGTATCCCTATTTGTTTACTTAGGCTGATTCTGGGGACAGAATCTTATTAAGGGGGGGAGAATGTAACGATCGAGATAATTAAATCTATTTGAATAATATGAGGTATATGATTTATGTGTTTTAATGTGTTAAGATATGATATGTGGTCATTTTATATGTCTAGTTGACTGCCCGTTTGACTGCATTATGCTTAAGTGATTTAATTAAGTGTTTAATTGATTTTTTATGCTTAATTGAGTAACTGTTTGATTTTTATAGAATTATTGGTGTGTCCAATAATTATGAAATTTTATATGTAGCTTCTATGTGATTTTAGAGATTTTCTAAAAATGGTGATGTATTTAATTCTAGTCCCAGTGATTTTATATAAATCTTTCATTCCTGCTTTATTCTAGAGATATTACTCTTCTAAATTCCATATTTAATTATGGGAATGTCCAAAAATCATGAAACCTTTTCCAAAATGTTCTTTATATATTCTGAGACTTTTGAAAAATAAAATTTTATTTTATTCGAGCACTAAAATATTTTAAGGATTTTTCTACTCTTAATTCTATTTAAAGTGCCTAAACTTCCCCGATTTTTATTTAAATATTGATTCATCATAAAATTATTTCAAGAATATGGGTGAGTTTCTAAATTCGTATTCTTTATTTTAAAAATATAAAACTCATTTTTGTACCCATTTATACCCAAAATTCGATTTATTAATTATTTTAATTCAGAAAACTAGCAGCTGTGAAAGTACCTTTCTGCCCTTGGCTTTATAACATCAGTATCGTCTCTTTTCTTCCTCATTTGCTCTGTATCTGAGTTCGTAGGTTAGCTGTTCCTCTCTCCTGGCGATTTCTACTTTTCCCATGAATTTTCATTTCAAAAATTGCTAGTGCTTCGAGTTTGTACTAGTATCGAGTCATAGATGTGTATATGATTCTTTGTTTTTGAGTTTGTATGTATATATGCAGAAATCGATTGCATGCAACTGAATTGAGTACTTGGTTTCTTGATTTAAGGTGTGATTTCGTAATAATAGGTGGAAGGGGACAACTTTGGTGTAAGAACACCCATTAATGGAGTTCCACCGGAAGTCGTCACCACCGGCCGTGACCTACGGGGAGCCGGTGGTGTGGTTGCTGCCATGAGGGGTTGTTAAGGTTAACAATGTAATCTAGTTGCTTGATTTGTTATCCATTTAGCTTGCATGTCGACTTGGATGTCGTTTTGTGCTTTTTCCGATTTAAACACTCATTTTCCGGCCAAGGCTTCATCATGCTCGATTTGTACTTGAATCTATGTGCTCGATTATGTGTTGTCTTGCTGCTATGAGGACTAATTGTGGTACTGACTACCTTTGCATGATTAGGGTTTTGATGTTCCGGCAACTTTTGTTAAATTGCCGATTAATAGCAAAATATATATATGCTAAATTGTATGCTAAGCTCGGTTATGAGATATGTTGATGAGATAAATATCTAATTCTTAATGTATAATGTCATGACTCATGGAAATTGGCAATTACATGTCACTATTTGGTGCATTATTCGGCTTAAGTGATCATATAAGTTTTAATTTCCTGAAATGCTATAGCTAGATCGATTTGATATGTTATATGATTAATTCATATCCGGATTTAAATTGAATAAGTTAGTATATGAATTTTAAGTAAAGATTTTTATTGGCGTTTATTGAATATACATGCTTGTTTGCAATTCCAAGTACAATGGTGTAATGAGTGCAAATTGACGACTCGAATCGGTTAATTGAGGTGTTTTGGATAATTGCAAGTGGTTGCTAAAGTAGTAATAGCAATTTTGAAAATGTATATGTGTATATTTGTGTTCAAAGTTTGGTGATTAAATGATATTATGATTTAAATCTTTATAATGTGATGGATATAACTTGGTATGATAAACATTTGGTGGCATGTATGAATAATTGTGTTCGAATAAAGCTAATATGTAAATTTTATCTCACATTGATGCTAAATGCCATGTCTAATTGAGACTTAATTCCTTTGTTACTTAAATATTCGAATGTATATGTGTATTTGTAAGAATGATGTGAGTTTATAGCTAGGAATTATAAAGGCATTACTAATAAGGGTTATAATTTAAGTGATTAGTGATGTTAATTATATAAGGGTATAGACATTGCTTTATATGGCATAGATTTGAAACAATATGTGATTGGCCGTATATATATGTTTGAATGATTGTTTGGGTCGGTTGTATTCCGACAGGCAGCTTCCAATTACAGAGGAGGTGCTGCCAAAATTTTCTAAAACTAAAACGACTTTGTAAAACATTATTGGCACACCACTTCTGTATAGGAAAGACTATCAGTCAAGAATACTGTGAATCAATATATGTGTCTATGTGCTATGTGCTTGCCAGTGTAGAAGTGATTATATAGCAGAGTATGTCTACAGTGGATTATTATGTGTTAAGGGATTATAGTTAACGAAAGGGTAGAATAGTTAGACGTTAATGAGAACGTCGAGAGTATATGAGTTACTGAAATAGTATTATTTATGTGTAGCTACGAAGGACATTGAGGTGAAAGACAAAGGGAAAGCTAAAGTAGAGAGTTAGTATCTGGTGTAGACGATCTACCTGTTCAACAGCTGTAGCATTCTTTGTTAAGGCAAGTAACTACTGCCTAATCTCTTTTAACTTAAACACTATCTTATGAACTGTTTTATGACCCTGCGATTATTTTACTTTATCTCACTGTTTTAAGTTACAGCCTGCTTTACTTTACTTGTTTTACTTAAACTGCAACCTTATACCAGTTTTGATTGCACTTTAAACTTTTCAATCCCTGCACTGCTACTGTCAGCTTTTAAACAAACTTTAAAGGTCTTAAATCAGTAACCTTGAACTATAACTCATGTCGACACCATTTCCTCAGTAATGTTTACTTGAACTTAAATTCTGAACTTACCCTGTTGCTTTTACCTAACTACTGTCCTGATTAAATACTTTACAACTGTTTTCAAAACATCTTATTATACCTGTGAATTGACCCTGCAACATGACTTTACAACTATAGCTTGGTTCTGGGTTCCCGGTTCATGATTTCAGCTTAGTTTATTACAACAGAGACTTGTTTTGAGACTTACCCTGGAATAAACTTTACCTTTGCCTAATGATCTTAAAAATGGATTTAAATATGGAATCCGACTCTCAAGAAGTCTTTTTCATCAAATGATTTGGTAACTTTAAAAAGAAAGGTTTTGGTTATTATAGGAATTTCCGATCAAAATGGTTTCTGCGGATTCCTATAGGTTGGAGGCGTAAGAGGCCGAGTGACGCCGGTCCAGCACTTTTTATGTGAAGACTATAATGAGATATTCAATGGCTATAATGAGATAGCCCAAGGCCAATGGCAATAAGTGCCTTTATGAGTACTCTTTATGTCCAGAGGGACGTTAGTCCGTTATGGGGACTTTACGTGGCTGATCACCCGTATTGTCTGGCGTTGTGAGAAAACTCCAATCAAAATGAATTGTTTCTAATCAGTAAAGGTCCTAATGAGAGGACAGTTTTTATAAATGATTTGAAAAGCAAGGTCCTAATGAGAGGACAGTTTTATAAAAATGTTTTGAAAGAATCAGTCCTAATGAAAGGACGGTTTTATACAAATGGACTTTGAAATGTTTAGTAATAATAATGAAATACCCTGTTATAACCTGTCATATACAGTTTCAATTATCAGACATATCTTGAGTTGACCTTGTTTCAATTGTTAGACATTACTTCCTGTTATCCATCTAACCCTGCAGATTAATCTTATACTTGCAATTGATTATTACTTTCCAGCTTCTTATTTACTTTGCACCAGTGATTGAAATTATTTAACCCTGCCAGTGGTTTTATAAAAGAAAGTTTTACGAGTAATGAATACCCTGACGAGAATTTTAATTACAACTTTGGGACAATGAGGTCCAGCAATGATTTAAAGCATGGTTTTGAGAAAAGACTTTTTAAATTATATATAAACCTGTAGAACTGTGTTTAACCTATATGGTTACTTGCTGAGCTTTTGTAGCTCATTCTTTTATTTTTCTAACATCTACAGCTTCTGAGAATCATGGTCCGTATTAAGCAGACTGCCAGGAAAAATATGTCATACATGAACTATGTGAGGCTGGCTGAGATTGAACAGGTAGGATCGAGGCAGAGTTGGAAGGAAAAGACTTTGTTTAGTCTTGTACTTTTATTCGTAGATTTTGAGATGTTTCAGGAGTTGTAATATTATTTTGTTTCTGTAAATGTAAATATAAATGAATGTAGTTGTGTGCTTGTTTCATACCATTACCTTGAAAGGTCCAGGCTAGTAGTCGGATTTATGCGTATTTTCTATTATTGTTATTTAGGGTGCATGCATTTAGAGTTAGTGACTCCCCGATCTAGACCCCGGGTCGGGAGGGCGTCACAAAGGATCATTCTTGACTCATTTGAACATGCAAAGAATTCATACAACTTAAGACTTTATTCTTGACTCTTCGAACATGGAAACAACTTATAGCTTCATTCTTGACTCGTTTGAACATGGAAACAACTAGAAAAGTCTTGTAGGATCATTCTTGACTCATTTGAATATACAAACAATATATAACAATTTGAGACTTCATTCTTGACTTATTCAAACTTGGAAACAACTTGTAGCTTCATTCTTGACTCGTTTGAACTTGGAAAACTTGTAAAGTCTTGTAGGATCATTCTTGGCTCATTTGAACATGCAAATAATTCATACAACTTAAGACTTTATTCTTGACTCGTTCGAACTTGGAAACAACTTTTAGCTTCATTCTTGACTCATCTGAATATGGAAACAACTTGGAAAGTCTTGTAGGATCATTCTTAGTTCATTTGAATATGAAAACAATCTATAACAATTTGAGACTTCATTCTTGAAATGTTTGAACTTGCAAATAACTTGTAACTTCATTCGTGACTCGTTGGAACATGGAAACAACTTGGAAACTCTTATAAGATCATTCTTGGCTCATTTAAACATAAAAACAATCCATAACAATTTGAGACTACATTCTTGACTCTTTCGAACTTGGAAACAATTTGTAGCTTCATTCTTGACTCATTTGAACATGGAAACTACTTCTAAACTCTTGTCGGATTTTTTTTGGCTCATTTGAACATGCAAAAAATTCATACAACTTAAGACTTTATTCTTGACTCGTTCAAACTTGGAAACAACTTGTAGCTTCATTCTTGGCTCATTTGAATATGGAAATAACTTGGAAACTCTTGTAAGATCATTCTTGCCTCATTTGAACATGACAATCCATAACCAATTTGAGATTTCAATATTGACTCGTTCAAACTTGGACGCAACTTGTAGCTTCATTCTTTACTCGTTCGAACTTGGAAATAACTTGTAAAGTCTTGTAGGATCATTCTTGGCTCATTTGAACATGCAAACAATTCATATAACTTAAGACTTTTTTCTTGACTCGTTCAAACTTGGAAACAACTTGCAACTTCATTCTTGACTCATTTGAACATAGAAACAACTTGGGAAGTCTTGTAGGATCAATCTTAGCTCTTTTGAGTATGAAAACAATCTATAACAATTTGAGACTTCATTCTTGACTCGTTTGAACTTGGAAACAACTTATAGCTTATTATTGACTCATTTGAACATGGAAACAACTTGGAAAGTCTTGTAGGATCATTCTTGGCTCATTTGAACTTGAAAACAATCTATAACAATTTGAGACTTCATTCTTGACACGTTGGAACTTGGAAACAACTTGTAACTTCATTCGTGACTCCTTTGAACATGGAAACAACTTGGAAACTCTTATAAGATCATTCTTGGCTCATTTAAACTTGAAAACAATCCAAAACAATTTTAGACTTGATTCTTGACTCGTTCGAACGTGAAAACAACTAGTAGCTTCATTCTTGACTCGTTTGAACTTGGAAACAACTAGTAAATTCTTGTAAGATAATTCTTGGCTCATTTGAACATGCAAACAATTCATACAACTTAAGACTTTATTCTTGTCTCTTCGAACTTAGAAACAACTTGTAGCTTCATTCTAGATCATTTGAACATGAAAACAACTTTTTTTTTTGTTGCTAAAAACATGAAAACAACTTGGAAAGTCTTGTAGGATCATTCTTGCCTCATTTGAACATGAAAACAATCTATAACAATTTGAGACTTCATTCTTGACTTATTCGAACTTGGAAACAACTTGTAGCTTCATTCTTGGCTCGTTTGAACTTGGAAAAACGTGTAAAGTCTTGTAGGATCATTCTTGGCTCATTTGAACATGCAAACAATTCATACAACTTAAGACTTTATTCTTGACTTGTTCGAACTTGGAAACAACTTTTAGCTTCATTCTTGACTCATTTGAATATGGAAACAACTTGGAAAGTCTTGTAGGATCATTCTTGTTTCATTTTAACATGAAAACAATCTATAACAATTTGAGACTTCATTCTTGACTTATTCGAACTTGGAAACAACTTGTAGCTTCATTCTTGACTCGTTTGAACATGGAAAAACTTGTAAAGTCTTGTAGGATCATTCTTGGCTCATTTGAACATGCAAACAATTCATACAACTTAAGACTTTATTCTTGACTCGTTCGAACTTGGAAAAAACTTTTAGCTTCATTCTTGACTCATTTGAACATGGAAACAACTTGGAAAGTCTTGTAGGATCATTCTTGGCTCATTTGAACATAAAAACAATCTACAATAATTTGAGACTTCATTCTTGACACGTTTGAACTTGGAAACAACTTGTAACTACATTCCTGACTCGTTTGAACATGGAAACAACTTGGAAACTCTTGTAAGATCATTCTTGGCTCGTTTAAACATGAAAACAATACAAAACAATTTTCGACTTGATTCTTGACTCGTTCGAACGTGGACACAACTTGTAGCTTCATTCTTGACTCGTTTGAACTTGGAAACAACGTGTAAATTCTTGAAGGATTATTCTTGGCTCATTTGAACATGCAAACAATTCATACAACTTAAGACTTTATTCTTGACTCTTCGAACTTGGAAACAACGTTCTTGATCATTTGAACATGAAAACAATTTGGAAAGTCTTGTAGGATCATTCTTGGCTCATTTGAACATGAAAACAATTTATAACAATTTGAGACTTCATTCTTGACTTATTCGAACTTGGAAACAACTTGTAGCTTCATTCTTGACTCGTTTGAACATGGAAAAACTTGTAAAGTCTTGTAGGATCATTCTTGGCTCATTTGGACATTCAAACAATTCATACAACTTAAGACTTTATTCTTGACTCGTTCGAACTTGGAAACAACTTTTAGCTTCATTCTCGACTCATTTGAACATGGAAACAACTTGGAAAGTCTTGTAGGATCATTCTTGGCTCATTTGAACATTAAAACAATCTACACCAATTTGAGACTTCATTCTTGACTCGTTTGAACTTGGAAACAACTTGTAGCTTCATTCTTGACTCGTTTGAATATGGAAACAACTTGGAAAGTCTTGTAGGATCATTCTTGGCTCATTTGAACATACAAACAATATATAACCATTTGAGACTTCATTCTTGACTCGTTTGAACTTGGAAAAACTTGTAAAGTCTTGTAGGTGATCATTCTTGGCTCATTTGAACAAGCAAACAATTCGTACAACTTAAGACTTTATTCTTGACTCGTTCGAACTTGGAAACAACTTTTAGCTTCATTCTTGACTCATTTGAATATGGAAACGACTTGGAAAGTCTTGTAGGATCATTCTTGGTTCATTTGAACATGAAAACAATCTATAACAATTTGAGACTTCATTCTTGACTTGTTCGAACTTGGAAACAACTTGTAGCTTCATTCTTGACTAGTTTGAAATTGGAACAACTTGTAAAATCTTGTAGGATCATTTTGGCTCATTTGAACATGCAAACAATTCATACATCTTAAGACTTTATTCTTGACTCTTCGAACTTGGAAACAACTTGCATCTTTATTCTTGATCATTTGAACATGAAAACAATCTATAACAATTTGAGACTTCATTCTTGAAATGTTTGAACTTGGAAACAACATGTAGCTTGAATCGTGACTCGTTTAAACATGGAAACAACTTGGAAACTCTTGTAAGATCATTCTTGGCTCATTTGAACATGAAAACAATCCATAACAATTTAAAACTTTATTCTTGTCTCATTCAAAGTTGGAAGCAACTTGTAGGTTCATTCTTGACTCATTTCAACATGGAAACAACTTATAAAATCTTGAAGGATCATTCTTGGCTCATTTGAACATGCAAACAATTCATACAACTTAAGACTTTATTCTTGACTCTTCGAACATGGAAACAACTTATAGCTTCATTCTTGACTCGTTTGAACATGGAAACAACTAGAAAAGTCTTGTAGGATCATTCTTGACTCATTTGAATATACAAATAATATATAACAATTTGAGACTTCATTCTTGACTTATTCAAACTTGGAAACAACTTGTAGCTTCATTCTTGACACGTTTGAGCTTGGAAAAACTTGTAAAGTCTTGAACATAAAAACAATCTACAATAATTTGAGACTTCATTCTTGACACGTTTGAACTTGGAAACAACTTGTAACTACATTCCTGACTCGTTTGAACATGGAAACAACTTGGAAACTCTTGTAAGATCATTCTTGGCTCGTTTAAACATGAAAACAATACAAAACAATTTTCGACTTGATTCTTGACTCGTTCGAACGTGGACACAACTTGTAGCTTCATTCTTGACTCGTTTGAACTTGGAAACAACGTGTAAATTCTTGAAGGATTATTCTTGGCTCATTTGAACATGCAAACAATTCATACAACTTAAGACTTTATTCTTGACTCTTCGAACTTGGAAACAACGTTCTTGATCATTTGAACATGAAAACAATTTGGAAAGTCTTGTAGGATCATTCTTGGCTCATTTGAACATGAAAACAATTTATAACAATTTGAGACTTCATTCTTGACTTATTCGAACTTGGAAACAACTTGTAGCTTCATTCTTGACTCGTTTGAACATGGAAAAACTTGTAAAGTCTTGTAGGATCATTCTTGGCTCATTTGGACATTCAAACAATTCATACAACTTAAGACTTTATTCTTGACTCGTTCGAACTTGGAAACAACTTTTAGCTTCATTCTCGACTCATTTGAACATGGAAACAACTTGGAAAGTCTTGTAGGATCATTCTTGGCTCATTTGAACATTAAAACAATCTACACCAATTTGAGACTTCATTCTTGACTCGTTTGAACTTGGAAACAACTTGTAGCTTCATTCTTGACTCGTTTGAATATGGAAACAACTTGGAAAGTCTTGTAGGATCATTCTTGGCTCATTTGAACATACAAACAATATATAACCATTTGAGACTTCATTCTTGACTCGTTTGAACTTGGAAAAACTTGTAAAGTCTTGTAGGTGATCATTCTTGGCTCATTTGAACAAGCAAACAATTCGTACAACTTAAGACTTTATTCTTGACTCGTTCGAACTTGGAAACAACTTTTAGCTTCATTCTTGACTCATTTGAATATGGAAACGACTTGGAAAGTCTTGTAGGATCATTCTTGGTTCATTTGAACATGAAAACAATCTATAACAATTTGAGACTTCATTCTTGACTTGTTCGAACTTGGAAACAACTTGTAGCTTCATTCTTGACTAGTTTGAAATTGGAACAACTTGTAAAATCTTGTAGGATCATTTTGGCTCATTTGAACATGCAAACAATTCATACATCTTAAGACTTTATTCTTGACTCTTCGAACTTGGAAACAACTTGCATCTTTATTCTTGATCATTTGAACATGAAAACAATCTATAACAATTTGAGACTTCATTCTTGAAATGTTTGAACTTGGAAACAACATGTAGCTTGAATCGTGACTCGTTTAAACATGGAAACAACTTGGAAACTCTTGTAAGATCATTCTTGGCTCATTTGAACATGAAAACAATCCATAACAATTTAAAACTTTATTCTTGTCTCATTCAAAGTTGGAAGCAACTTGTAGGTTCATTCTTGACTCATTTCAACATGGAAACAACTTATAAAATCTTGAAGGATCATTCTTGGCTCATTTGAACATGCAAACAATTCATACAACTTAAGACTTTATTCTTGACTCTTCGAACATGGAAACAACTTATAGCTTCATTCTTGACTCGTTTGAACATGGAAACAACTAGAAAAGTCTTGTAGGATCATTCTTGACTCATTTGAATATACAAATAATATATAACAATTTGAGACTTCATTCTTGACTTATTCAAACTTGGAAACAACTTGTAGCTTCATTCTTGACACGTTTGAGCTTGGAAAAACTTGTAAAGTCTTGAACATAAAAACAATCTACAATAATTTGAGACTTCATTCTTGACACGTTTGAACTTGGAAACAACTTGTAACTACATTCCTGACTCGTTTGAACATGGAAACAACTTGGAAACTCTTGTAAGATCATTCTTGGCTCGTTTAAACATGAAAACAATACAAAACAATTTTCGACTTGATTCTTGACTCGTTCGAACGTGGACACAACTTGTAGCTTCATTCTTGACTCGTTTGAACTTGGAAACAACGTGTAAATTCTTGAAGGATTATTCTTGGCTCATTTGAACATGCAAACAATTCATACAACTTAAGACTTTATTCTTGACTCTTCGAACTTGGAAACAACGTTCTTGATCATTTGAACATGAAAACAATTTGGAAAGTCTTGTAGGATCATTCTTGGCTCATTTGAACATGAAAACAATTTATAACAATTTGAGACTTCATTCTTGACTTATTCGAACTTGGAAACAACTTGTAGCTTCATTCTTGACTCGTTTGAACATGGAAAAACTTGTAAAGTCTTGTAGGATCATTCTTGGCTCATTTGGACATTCAAACAATTCATACAACTTAAGACTTTATTCTTGACTCGTTCGAACTTGGAAACAACTTTTAGCTTCATTCTCGACTCATTTGAACATGGAAACAACTTGGAAAGTCTTGTAGGATCATTCTTGGCTCATTTGAACATTAAAACAATCTACACCAATTTGAGACTTCATTCTTGACTCGTTTGAACTTGGAAACAACTTGTAGCTTCATTCTTGACTCGTTTGAATATGGAAACAACTTGGAAAGTCTTGTAGGATCATTCTTGGCTCATTTGAACATACAAACAATATATAACCATTTGAGACTTCATTCTTGACTCGTTTGAACTTGGAAAAACTTGTAAAGTCTTGTAGGTGATCATTCTTGGCTCATTTGAACAAGCAAACAATTCGTACAACTTAAGACTTTATTCTTGACTCGTTCGAACTTGGAAACAACTTTTAGCTTCATTCTTGACTCATTTGAATATGGAAACGACTTGGAAAGTCTTGTAGGATCATTCTTGGTTCATTTGAACATGAAAACAATCTATAACAATTTGAGACTTCATTCTTGACTTGTTCGAACTTGGAAACAACTTGTAGCTTCATTCTTGACTAGTTTGAAATTGGAACAACTTGTAAAATCTTGTAGGATCATTTTGGCTCATTTGAACATGCAAACAATTCATACATCTTAAGACTTTATTCTTGACTCTTCGAACTTGGAAACAACTTGCATCTTTATTCTTGATCATTTGAACATGAAAACAATCTATAACAATTTGAGACTTCATTCTTGAAATGTTTGAACTTGGAAACAACATGTAGCTTGAATCGTGACTCGTTTAAACATGGAAACAACTTGGAAACTCTTGTAAGATCATTCTTGGCTCATTTGAACATGAAAACAATCCATAACAATTTAAAACTTTATTCTTGTCTCATTCAAAGTTGGAAGCAACTTGTAGGTTCATTCTTGACTCATTTCAACATGGAAACAACTTATAAAATCTTGAAGGATCATTCTTGGCTCATTTGAACATGCAAACAATTCATACAACTTAAGACTTTATTCTTGACTCTTCGAACATGGAAACAACTTATAGCTTCATTCTTGACTCGTTTGAACATGGAAACAACTAGAAAAGTCTTGTAGGATCATTCTTGACTCATTTGAATATACAAATAATATATAACAATTTGAGACTTCATTCTTGACTTATTCAAACTTGGAAACAACTTGTAGCTTCATTCTTGACACGTTTGAGCTTGGAAAAACTTGTAAAGTCTTGTAGGATCATTCTTGGCTCATTTGAACATGCAAACAATTCATACAACTTAAGACTTTATT
This sequence comes from Oenanthe sinensis, assembly GCA_028671895.1. Lineage (NCBI taxonomy): Eukaryota > Viridiplantae > Streptophyta > Magnoliopsida > Apiales > Apiaceae > Oenanthe > Oenanthe sinensis. The sequence goes on from CM053806.1 coordinate 31,172,094, forward strand.
CTTGACTCTTCGAACTTGGAAACAACTTGTAGCTTCATTCTTGATCATTTGAACATGAAAACAACTTGGAAAGTCTTGTAGGATCATTCTTGGCTCATTTGAACATGAAAACAATCTATAACAATTTGAGACTTCATTCTTGACATTCGAACTTGGAAACAACTTGTAGCTTTACTCTTGAATCGTTTGAACATGGAAACAACTTCTAAACTCTTGTAGGATCGTTCTTGGCTCATTGGACAAGATAACAATTCGTAACAACTTGTGAATTCATTCTTCACTCATTCGAACTTCAAAACAACATGTAGCTTGATTCGGGACTCGTTTGAACATGGAAACTACTTGGAAACTCTTGTAAGATCATTCTTGGCCCATTTGAACATGAAAACAATCCATAACAATTTGAAACTTTATTCTTGACTCATTTGAACATGGAAACAACTTGTAAAGTCTTCTAGGATCATTCTTGGCTCATTTGAACATGCAAATAATTCATACAACTTATGACTTTATTATTGACTCGTTCAAACTTGGAAACAACTTGTAGCTTCATTCTTGACTCATTTGACCGGGAAAACAACTTGGAAAGTCTTGTAGGATCAATCTTAGCTCATTTGAGTATGAAAACAATCTATAACAATTTGAGACTTTAATCTTGACTTGTTCGAACTTGGAAACAACTTGTAGCTTCATTCTTGACTAGTTTGAAATTGGAACAACTTGTAAAGTCTTGTAGGATCATTCTTGGCTCATTTGAACATGCAAACAATTCATACAACTTAAGACTTTACTCTTGACTCTTCGAACTTGAAAACAACTTGTAGCTTCATTCTTGATCATTTGAACATGAAAACAACTTGGAAAGTCTTGTAGGATCATTCTTGGCTCATTTGAACATACAATCAATATATAACAATTTGAGACTTCATTCTTGACACGTTTGAACTTGGAAACAACTTGTAACTTCATTCGTGACTCCTTTGAACATGGAAACAACTTGGAAACTCTTATAAGATCATTCTTGGCTCATTTAAACTTGAAAACAATCCAAAACAATTTTAGACTTGATTCTTGACTCGTTCGAACGTGGAAACAACTAGTAGCTTCATTCTTGACTCGTTTGAACTTGGAAACAACTTGTAAATTCTTATAGGATAATTCTTGGCTCATTTGAACATGCAAACAATTCATACAACTTAAGACTTTATTCTTGACTCTTCGAACTTAGAAACAACTTGTAGCTTCATTCTAGATCATTTGAACATGAAAACAACTTTTTTTTTTTGCTAAAAACATGAAAACAACTTGGAAAGTCTTGTAGGATCATTCTTGCCTCATTTGAACATGAAAACAATCTATAACAATTTGAGACTTCATTCTTGACTTATTCGAACTTGGAAACAACTTGTAGCTTCATTCTTGGCTCGTTTGAACTTGGAAAAACTTGTAAAGTCTTGTAGGATCATTCTTGGCTCATTTGAACATGCAAACAATTCATACAACTTAAGACTTTATTCTTCACTTGTTCGAACTTGGAAACAACATTTAGCTTCATTCTTGACTCATTTGAATATGGAAACAACTTGGAAAGTCTTGTAGGATCATTCTTGGTTCATTTGAACATGAAAACAATCTATAACAATTTGAGATTTCATTCTTGACTTATTCGAACTTGGAAACAACTTGTAGCTTCATTCTTGACTCGTTTGAACATGGAAAAACTTGTAAAGTCTTGTAGGATCATTCTTGGCTCATTTGAACATGCAAACAATTCATACAACTTAAGACTTTATTCTTGGCTCGTTCGAACTTGGAAAAACTTTTAGCTTCATTCTTGACTCATTTGAACATGGAAACAACTTGGAAAGTCTTGTAGGATCATTCTTGGCTCATTTGAACATGAAAACAATCTACAATAATTTGAGACTTCATTCTTGACACGTTTGAACTTGGAAACAACTTGTAACTACATTCCTGACTCGTTTGAACATGGAAACAACTTGGAAACTCTTGTAAGATCATTCTTGGCTCGTTTAAACGTGAAAACAATACAAAACAATTTTCGACTTGATTCTTGACTCGTTCGAACGTGGACACAACTTGTAGCTTCATTCTTGACTCGTTTGAACTTGGAAACAACGTGTAAATTCTTGAAGGATTATTCTTGGCTCATTTGAACATGCAAACAATTCATACAACTTAAGACTTTATTCTTGACTCTTCGAACTTGGAAACAACTTTCTTGATCATTTGAACATGAAAACAATTTGGAAAGTCTTGTAGGATCATTCTTGGCTCATTTGAACATGAAAACAATTTATAACAATTTGAGACTTCATTCTTGACTTATTCGAACTTGGAAACAACTTGTAGCTTCATTCTTGACTCGTTTGAACATGGAAAAACTTGTAAAGTCTTGTAGGATCATTCTTGGCTCATTTGAACATTCAAACAATTCATACAACTTAAGACTTTATTCTTGACTCGTTCGAAGTTGGAAACAACTTTTAGCTTCATTCTCGACTCATTTGAACATGGAAACAACTTGGAAAGTCTTGTAGGATCATTCTTGGCTCATTTGAACATTAAAACAATCTACACCAATTTGAGACTTCATTCTTGACTCGTTTGAACTTGGAAACAACTTGTAGCTTCATTCTTGACTCGTTTGAATATGGAAACAACTTGGAAAGTCTTGTAGGATCATTCTTGGCTCATTTGAACATACAAACAATATATAACCATTTGAGACTTCATTCTTGACATATTCCAACTTGGAAACAACTTGTAGCTTCATTCTTGACTCGTTTGAACTTGGAAAAACTTGTAAAGTCTTGTAGGTGATCATTTAGGTTCATTTGAACATGAAAACAATCTATAACAATTTGAGACTTCATTCTTGAAATGTTTGAACTTGGAAACAACTTGTAACTTTATTTGTGACTCATTTGAACATGAAAACAACTTGGAAACTCTTGTAAGATCATTTTTGGCTCATTTAAACATCAAAACAATCCATAACAATTTGAGACTACATTCTTGACTCTTTCGAACTTGGAAACAATTTGTAGCTTCATTTTTTACTCATTTGAACATGGAAACAACTTCTAAAATCTTGTAGGATCTTTCTTAGCTCATTTGAACACGCAAAAAATTCATACAACTTAAGACTTTATTCTTTACTCGTTCAAACTTGGAAACAACCTGCAGCTTCACTCTTGACTCATTTGAACATGGAAACAACTTGGAAAGTCTTGTAGATCTTAGCTCTTTTGAGTATGAAAACAATTTATAACAATTTGAGACTTCATTCTTGACTTGTTGGAACTTTGAAACAACTTGTAGCTTCAATCTTGACTCGTTTGAACATGGAAAAACTTGAAAAGTCTTGTAGGATCATTCTTGGCTCATTTGAACATACAAACAATATATAACAATTTGAGACTTCATTCTTGACTTATTCGAACTTGGAAACAATTTTTAGCTTCATTCTTGACTCCTTTGAACATGGAAACAACTTCTAAACTCCTGTAGGATCTTTCTTGGCTCATTTGAACATGCAAAAAATTTCATACAACTTAAGACTTTATTCTTGACTCGTTCAAACTTGGAAAACAACATGTAGCTTCATTCTTGACTCATTTGAACATAGAAATAACTTGTAAACACTTGTAGGATCACTCTGTGCTCATTTGAAAATGAAAACAATTCGTAACAACTTATGACTTCATTCTTCACTCGTTCGAACTTGGAAACAACTTGTAGATTCATTCTTGACTCGTTTGAACTTGGAAACAACTTGTAAAGTCTTGTAAGATCATTCTTGGCATATTTGAACATGAAAAGAATCCATAACAATTTCAGACTTCATTCTTGAGTCGTTCGACCTTGGAAACAACTTGTAGCTTCATTCTTTACTAATTCGAACTTGGAAACAACTTGTAAAGTGTTGTAGGATCATTCTTGGCTAATTTGAACATGCAAACAATTCATACAACATAAGACTTTTTTCTTGACTCGTTCAAACTTGGAAACCACTTGCAGCTTCATTCTTGACTCATTTGAATATGGAAACAACTTGGAAAGTCTTGTAGATCTTAGCTCTTTTGAGTATGAAAACAATCTATAACAATTTGAGACTTCATTCTTGACTCATTTGAACAGGGAAACAACTTGGAAAGTCTTGTAGGATCAATCTTAGCTCATTTCTAGTATGAAAACAATCTATAATAATTTGAGACTTAATTCTTGACTAGTTCGAACTTGGAAACAACTTTAGCTTCATTCTTGACTAGTTTGAAATTGGAACAACTTGTAAAGTCTTGTATGATCATGCTTGGCTCATTTGAACATGCAAACAATTCTTACAACTTAAGACTTTATTCTTGACTCGTTCGAACTTGGAAACAACTTTTAGCTTCATTCTTGACTCATTTGAATATGGAAACAACTTTGAAAGTCTTGTAGGATCATTCTTGGTTCATTTGAACATGAAAACAATCTATAACAATTTGAGACTTCATTCTTGAAATATTTGAACTTGGAAACAACTTGTAACTTCATTCGTGACTCGTTTGAACATGGAAACAACTTGGAAACTCCTATAAGATCATTATTGGCTCATTTAAACATCAAAACAATCCATAACAATTTGAGACTACATTCTTCACTCTTTCGAGCTTGGAAACAATTTGTAGCTTCATTCTTGACTCATTTGAACATGGAAACAACTTGTATAGTTGTAGGATCATTCTTGGCTCATTTGAACATGCAAACAATTCATACAACTTAAGACTTTATTCTTGAATCGTTCAAACTTGGAAACAACTTGTACCTTCATTCTTGACTCATTTTAACAGGGAAACAACTTGGAAAGTCTTGTGGGATCAATCTTAGCTGTTTTGAGTATGAAAAGTATCTATAACAATTTGAGACTTCATTCTTGACACGTTTGAACTTTGAAACAACTTGTAACTTCATTCGTGACTCGTTTGAACATGGAAACAACTTGGAAACTCTTGTAAGACCATTCTTGGCTCATTTAAACATCAAAACAATCCATAACAATTTGAGACTACATTATTGACTCTTTGGAACTTGAAAACAATTTGTAGCTTCATTCTTGACTCATTTGAACATGGAAACTACTTCTAAACTCTTGTCGGATCTTTCTTGGCTCATTTGAACATGCAAAAAATTCATACAACTTAAGACTTTATTCTTGACTCGTTCAAACATGGAAACAACTTGTAGCTTCATTCTTGACTCATTTGAATATAGAAACAACTTGAAAACTCTTGTAAGATCATTCTTTGCTCATTTTAACATGAAAACAATCCATAACCAATTTTAGACTTCAATATTGACTCGTTCAAACTTGGAAGCAACTTGTAGCTTCATTCTTGACTCATTTGAACATGGAAATAACTTGTAAACACTTGTAGGATCACTCTGTGCTCATTTGAAAATGAAAACTATTCGTAACAACTTATGACTTCATTCTTCACTCGTTCGAACTTGGAAACAACTTGTAGATTCATTCTTGACTCGTTTGAACATGTAAACAACTTGTAAAGTCTTGTAAGATCATTCTTGGCATATTTGAACATGAAAAGAATCCATAACAATTTCAGACTTCATTCTTGAGTCGTTCGACCTTGGAAACAACTTGTAGCTTCATTCTTTACTAATTCGAACTTGGAAACAACTTGTAAAGTCTTGTAGGATCATTCTTGGCTCATTTGAACATGCAAACAATTCATACAACATAAGACTTTTTTCTTGACTCGTTCAAACTTGGAAACAACTTGCAGCTTCATTCTTTACTCATTTGAACATGGAAACAACTTGGAAAGTCTTGTAGGATCAATCTTAGCTCTTTTGAGTATGAAAACAATCTATAACAATTTGAGACTTCATTCTTGACTTGTTGAAACTTGGAAACTACTTGTAGCTTCTCTCTTGATTCGTTTGAACATGGAAACAACTTCTAAACTCTTGTAGGATCGTTCTTGGCTCATTGGACATGAAAACAATTCATAACAACTTGTGAATTCATTCTTCACTCATTCGAATTTCAAAACAACATGTAGCTTGAATCGTGACTCGTTTAAACATGGAAACAACTTGGAAACTTTCGTAAGATCATTCTTGGCTCATTTGAACATGAAAACAATCCATAACAATTTAAAACTTTATTCTTGTCTCATTCAAAGTTGGAAGCAACTTGTAGGTTCATTCTTGACTCATTTGAACATGGAAACAACTTATAAATTCTTGAAGGATCATTCTTGGCTCATTTGAACATGCAAACAATTCATACAACTTAAGACTTTATTCTTGACTCTTCGAACATGGAAACAACTTCTAGCTTCATTCTTGACTCGTTTGAACATGGAAACAACTAGAAAAGTCTTGTAGGATCATTCTTGAGTCATTTGAATATACAAATAATATATAACAATTTGAGACTTCATTCTTGACTTATTCAAACTTGGAAACAACTTGTAGCTTCATTCTTGACACGTTTGAACTTGGAAAAACTTGTAAAGTCTTGTAGGATCATTCTTGGCTCATTTGAACATGCAAACAATTCATACAACTTAAGACTTTATTCTTGACTCATTCGAACTTGGAAACAACTTTTAGCTTCATTCTTGACTCATTTGAATATGGAAACAACTTGGAAAGTCTTGTAGGATCATTCTTAGTTCATTTGAATATGAAAACAATCTATAACAATTTGAGACTTCATTCTTGAAATGTTTGAACTTGCAAATAACTTGTAACTTCATTCGTGACTCGTTTGAACATGAAAACAACTTGGAAACTCTTATAAGATCATTCTTGGCTCATTTAAACATAAAAACAATCCATAACAATTTGAGACAACATTCTTGACTCTTTCGAACTTGGAAACAATTTGTAGCTTCATTCTTGACTCATTTGAACATGGAAACTACTTCTAAACTCTTGTCGGATCTTTCTTGGCTCATTTGAACATGCAAAAAATTCATACAATTTAAGACTTTATTCTTGACTCGTTCAAACTTGGAAACAACTTGTAGCTTCATTCTTGACTCATTTGAATATGGAAACAACTTGAAAACTCTTATAAGATCATTCTTGGCTCATTTGAACATGACAATCCATAACCAATATGAGATTTCAATATTGACTCGTTCAAACTTGGACGCAACTTGTAGCTTCATTCTTTACTCGTTCGAACTTGGAAACAACTTGTAAAGGCTTGTAGGATCATTCTTGGCTCATTTGAACATGCAAACAATTCATACAACTTAATTCTTTATTCTTGACTCTTTCAAACTTTGAAACAACTTGTAGCTTCATTCTTGGCTCATTTGACCATGGAAACTACTTCTAAACTCTTGTCGGATCTTTCTTGGCTCATTTAAACATAAAAACAATCTACAATAATTTGAGACTTCATTCTTCACACGTTTGAACTTGGAAACAACTTGTAACTACATTCCTGACTCGTTTGAACATGGAAACAACTTGGAAACTCTTGTAGAATCATTCTTGGCTCATTTGAACATACAAACAATATATAACCATTTGAGACTTCATTCTTGACTTATTCCAACTTGGAAACAACTTGTAGCTTCATTCTTGACTCGTTTGAACTTGGAAAAACTTGTAAAGTCTTGTAGGATCATTCTTGGCTCATTTAAACATGAAAACAATACAAAACAATTTTAGACTTGATTCTAGACTCGTTCGAACGTGGACACAACTTGTAGCTTCATTCTTGGACTTGGAAACAACGTGTAAATTCTTGAAGGATCATTCTTGGCTCATTTGAACATGCAAACAATTCATACAACTTAAGACTTTATTCTTGACTCTTCGAACTTGGAAACAACTTTCTTGATCATTTGAACATGAAAACAACTTGGAAAGTCTTGTTGGATCATTCTTGGCTCATTTGAACATGAAAACAATCTATAACAATTTGAGACTTCATTCTTGACTTATTCGAACTTGGAAACAACTTGAAACTTCATTCTTGACTCGTTTGAACTTGGAAAAACTTGTAAAGTCTTGTAGGATCATTCTTGGCTCATTTGAACATTCAAACAATTCATACAACTTAAGACTTTATTCTTGACTCGTTCGAACTTGAAAACAACTTTTAGCTTCATTCTCCACTCATTTGAACAAGGAAACAACTTGGAAAGTCTTGTAGGATCATTCTTGTCTCATTTGAACGTTAAAACAATCTACAACAATTTGAGACTTCATTCTTGACTCGTTTGAACTTGGAAACAACTTGTAGCTTCATTCTTGACACGTTTGAATATGGAAACAACTTGGAATGTCTTGTAGAATCATACTTGGCTCATTTGAACATACAAACAATATATAACCATTTGAGACTTCATTCTTGACTTATTCCAACTTGGAAACAACTTGTAGCTTCATTCTTGACTCGTTTGAACTTGGAAAAACTTGTAAAGTCTTGTAGGTGATCATTCTTGGCTCATTTGAACAAGCAAACAATTCATACAACTTAAGACTTTATTCTTGACTCGTTCGAACTTGGAAACAACTTTTACCTTCATTCTTGACTCATTTGAATATGGAAACAACTTGGAAAGTCTTGTAGGATCATTCTTGGTTCATTTGAACATGAAAACAATCTATAACAATTTGAGACTTCATTCTTGAAATGTTTGAACTTGGAAACAACTTGTAACTTTATTAGTTACTCATTTGAACATGAAAACAACTTGGAAACTCTTGTAAGATCATTCTTGGCTCATTTAAACATCAAAACAATCCATAACAATTTGAGACCACATTCTTGACTCTTTCGAACTTTGAAACAATTTGTAGCTTCATTTTTTACTCATTTGAACATGGAAACAACTTCTAAACTCTTGTAGGATCTTTCTTAGCTCATTTGAACACGCAAAAAATTCATACAACTTAAGACTTTATTCTTTACTCGTTCAAACTTGGAAACAACCTGTAGCTTCACTCTTGACTCATTTGAACATGGAAACAACTTGGAAAGTCTTGTAGATCTTAGCTCTTTTGAGTATGAAAACAATTTATAACAATTTGAGACTTCATTCTTGACTTGTTGGAACTTTGAAACAACTTGTAGCTTCAATCTTGACTCGTTTGAACATGGAAACAATTTCTAAACTCTTGTAGGATCGTTCTTGGCTCATTGGACATGATAACAATTCGTAACAACTTGTGAATCCATTCTTCACTCATTCGAACTTCGAAACAACATGTAGCTTGATTCGTGACTTGTTTGAACATGGAAACTACTTGGAAACTCTTGTAAGATCATTCTTGGCTCATTTGAACATGAAAACAATCCATAACAATTAGAAACTTTATTCTTGACTCATTTGAACATGAAAACAATCCATAACAATTTGAAACTTTATTCTTGACTCATTTGAACATGGAAACAACTTGTAAAGTCTTCTAGGATCATTCTTGGCTCATTTGAACATGCAAATAATTCATACAACTTATAACTTTATTATTGACTCGTTCAAACTTGGAAACAACTTGTAGCTTCATTCTTGACTCATTTGAACAGGGAAACAACTTGGAAAGTCTTGTAGGATCAATCTTAGCTCATTTGAGTATGAAAACAATCTATAACAATTTGAGACTTCATTCTTGACTTGTTCGAACTTGGAAACAAGTTCTAGCTTCATTCTTGACTAGTTTGAAATTGGAACAACTTGTAAAGTCTTGTAAGATCATTCTTTGCTCATTTGAACATGCAAACAATTCATACAACTTAAGACTTTATTCTTGACTCTTCGAACTTGGAAACAACTTGTAGCTTCATTCTTGATCATTTCAACATGAAAACAACTTGGAAAGTCTTGTACGATCATTCTTGGCTTATTTGAACATGAAAACAATCTATAACAATTTGAGACTTCATTCTTGACTTATTCGAACTTGGAAACAACTTGTAGCTTCATTCATGACTCGTTTACTCTGGGAAAAAATTGTAAAGTCTTGTAGGTGATCATTCTTGGCTCATTTGAACAAGCAAACAATTCAAACAACTTAAGACTTTATTCTTGATTCGTTCGAACTTAGAAACAACTTTTAGCTTCATTCTTGACTCATTTGAATATGGAAACAACTTGTAGGATCATTCTTGGTTCATTTGAACATGAAAACAATCTATAACAATTTGAGACTTCATTCTTGAAATGTTTGAACTTGGAAACAACTTGTAACTTTATTTGTGACTCATTTGAACATGAAAACAACTTGGAAAGTCTTGTAGGATCATTCTTGGCTCATTTGAACATGAAAACAATCTATAACAATTTGAGACTTCATTCTTGACTTATTCGAACTTGGAAACAACTTGTAGCTTCATTCTTGACTCGTTTGAACTTGGAAAAACTTGTAAAGTCTTGTAGGATCATTCTTGGCTCATTTGAACATTCAAACAATTCATACAACTTAAGACTTTATTCTTGACTCGTTCGAACTTGGAAACAACTTTTAGCTTCATTCTCGACTCATTTGAACATGGAAACAACTTGGAAAGTCTTGTAGGATCATTCTTGTCTCATTTGAACATTAAAACAATCTACAATAATTTGAGACTTCATTCTTGACTCGTTTGAACTTGGAAACAACTTGTAGCTTCATTCTTGACACGTTTGAATATGGAAACAACTTGGAAAGTCTTGTAGAATCATTCTTGGCTCATTTGAACATACAAACAATATATAACCATTTGAGACTTCATTCTTGAGTTATTCCAACTTGGAAACAACTTGTAGCTTCATTCTTGACTCGTTTGAACTTGGAAAAACTTGTAAAGTCTTGTAGGATCATTCTTGGCTCATTTGAACATGCAAAATTTTTTTTTTTTTGCTAAATAGAAAATTTATAGAAAGAAAGAAGAATTACAATTCTAGGGGCATACCCCGCGAGAACTAAGGAGAGTAAAACTCAATAAACATAATGTCTAGGACAAATAAGCCCATAACATATGGCTGATACAATATAGACTACGGCTGATACAGGGAAGTAATTAAAGAAAAATCTTTTCCAGCTGCTTGTTTGAAGGTGGTGCAGGAGAAAACTTTTTCTCGAAAAATTCGAAGAACATGCACTCTAATTGTTGCTGCTGTAGCTCTGTGTCCTTGGTTATGTATGCGCTCATTCCGTTCTTTCCATAAGGTGTGCCCAGCCACGGAGAGGTATAAATATGTCATGTATTTCCGCATTCTCCCTACGTTACCAACCGTGAAGTTTCCTTGAGTATAATAATCCCAGTCAAAAGATAATGGAAAATCATTATGTTTAAAAACTAGTTTGGCATAACTACATTCAGTAAACAAATGTTTCACATTTTCATTTTGGCAATTGCATAGAACGCAAGATGGGTTGACATTCATTCCAAATTGAAGTAGACGGTCCTTTATTGGCAGTTTGTTCTGTAATGCTAACCAAAGGAAGCAAGAACATTTTTTTAAGTGAAGAGGATGCCAAATCGCAGCAAGCCAAGGGGGGCAGAACTGGTACTTCGAATTCTATTCCATATGGTGGCAATTTTTGGAATATTTTGACCATCACAGGTGATAGAGTCACTGTGAGATATAGAAATTGAGCTCACAGGATGCCGTAGTTCCATAACCCATACATGGTTAGAAGCGGGTAGTAGCCAAGTAGAATGTTGAATAAACGAATCAATGGGCGCCAGAGTAGAGGATTCAGCAATATAGATAATATCCCTATTAAAACGCTGCAGCAAAGGGGTATGATGAATCCAAGGGTCATGCCAGAAAAGGAATTGAGAGTGTTGACCAGGCTTGTAATCAAAAATTTGCATAGCAGATTCTCTAGAGTTCAAGATTTTCCTAAAACACCATGATGCATTTGTAGGCACTTTCATCGTCCAAAAGGGTTTATCCCTCAAGAAAGTAGATCTTAGCCATGAGTTCCAAAGAGATTGTTGATTTGGTCGGAGTAAGCGCCATAGATGAAAAATGAAAGTAGCACGATTCCATTCAAATAGATCACGAATGCCCAATCCACCCTCATTCTTCGGTTTACAACAAACTTGCCAGGTCACTTTAGCTTGAGCATTCGAAGTTGATGTACCACCCCATAGAAACCGTATAAACAGTGACTGAATTACTTTAAGCACCCCTTTAGGTAGGAATAAAAAAGAGGCCCAATATCCTTGCATTGCAAACAACACCACCTTTAACAATTTCAATCGGCCTGCTAAACTCAAAGTGCGACAGGTCCAAGCATCAATTTGTCTCCGAATACGCATAAGGAGAGGCATACAATCTCTCTGGCTGAGCTTTGTAGTTATTAGAGGTATCCCCAAGTATTTGATTGGCAACTGTCCTTCCTGGTATCCCGTTTGGACTAGAGTGTGAGTAATTATCTCCTCCGGTGTGTTGGAAAAGAAGCATTGACATTTGTTGGGATTAGGCTGTAAACCAGAACTATCTGAGAAAGTAGTCACCCCTCATAAAACTGCATCAATAGAAGGAGTATCTCCACGACAGAATAAGAAGATGTCATCTGCAAAGATCAAGTGAGTAATAGACAGAGGCTCTGTGTTCCAGTGATAGGAGAACTCCGAAGTAGAAGTTTCTTTCTTTAAGCATGCAGTAAAAGCTTCCATTGCAATTACAAATAGATAAGGAGACAAAGGGTCCCCCTGTCGCAATCCCACTTCAGCCTTAAAGTACCCCTCCAAAGAACCATTGATTTTTACCGAGTGCATGGTGGTTGTAATGCATTTTGAAATCCAAGAAATGAACAGCCTCGGGAACCCCATTTTCTCCATGGTTTTGAAAAGAAAAGACCAATTGAGAGTATCAAAAGCCTTCTTCAGATCAAGTTTTATTGCACATCGAGGTGGGCCTGTTTGTAGATGATAGTTCCTGCAAAGCGCTTGTGCCAACATGATGTTATCCCCAATAGATCTTTTTGGAACAAAAGCAGATTGATTAGTAGATATCAAACTAGGCATCAGAATTCTCATACGAGCAGTTAAGAGCTTGGTTATGCATTTATAAAGTACATTACAACAAGAGATTGGTCGATAATCTGAAAAATTTGTAGCAGAGCTATGTTTTGGAACAAGAGCAATAGCAACAGAATTTATAATTCTAGGAAGCTGTAAAGTATTGAAAAAATGAAGAATACCCTTTACTACATCTGATCCAGTAACACTCCAAGTGGACACAAAGAATTCTGCAGTTAAACCATCAGGACCAGGACATTTTTTCTTTGCCATACATTTGAAAGCTTTGAAAATTTCCTCCCTTGTAAATGAGGCTGTAAGCATTCTTCTGTGATTTTCATTGATCTACGGCAAGTCCAAATCTTCAGGATAGGCTGTTACTGAGCCAGGACACCCCATCAGACCTTTAAAATAATTTACAGCAACCCCAGAAATGCCACTGTGGGTAGAATGTTGGACCCCATGCTCATCTTCAATCATTAAAATTTTATTGGAGTTCCATCTTCCTTTGCAAGAATTAAAGAAGAACCTATTGTTGTTGTCCCCCTTTTCTAACCAATTAATTCTTGATTTTTGTTTTAAGAAAACCTCTTCCGCTTGAAGTGCATTTTTGAAGCCAATAATCAAGTTCTCCTCATCCTCAAACTGTTGTGGAGTTGGTTTAATAGGCAATTTTTCCTGAAAAGAAGTTAGAGCTTCTCTGGCTCTGCAGACAGCTTTGTGCACATTACCCTTGTCAGAATTTAGCTGACGCATCACTTGTTTGCAATTCTTTAATTTTGCTGTGAGAGCATGCCAGGGATCAGAAAAATTACAAGGTAAAGACCAAGCTTCAGAGATTCTATCGAGAAATCCAGGAGCATCAATAATGTGCTGAAAACATTGAAACGACTTGTAAATTTTTTCATGAGAAATACCTAGGTGGATAGCAACTGGGCAGTGATCTGACAACCCTCGCTGAAGAATCTGAGCAGTAGACATGGTAAATTGCAGCAGCCAGTGATCATTTACAAGACACCTATCAAGCTTTTTGAAGGTGGGCATTCGAATACAACTATCCCACCATGTAAAAAGAGGCCCCATACTCCGCAGATCTGTTAAACCACCATCAGTAAGGAATTGATTGAACTCGATTATACTAGAAGTCCATCTCAGGTTGTTGTTAGTTTCATGAGGGCTGAGGCAAGCATTAAAATCCCCCAATAAACACCAAGGGTCAGATCCTATACCTTGCTGCAAAGACAGCAAATTCGACCAAAGTTCACGTCGTTCCAGATGAGTGTTTAAGCCATAAATAAAGGATGAAACAAAAGATATGCTTGAGCCAATATGTTGTACTGAACATGTGATATGTTGAGTAGAAGAAGAGATTTCCGCGACCTTCCATACACGCGCATCCCATCCCAGCCAAATTCTTCCATTGGGATGGTGGTCATAGTTAAAAATCCAAGTGAAGTGCGGCGCCAAAAACTTTGAAATTGAATTAGCAGCTTCCTTTTTGACATGAGTTTCAAGGAGAGCAAGAAACGACAATTTATTAGTGCTCAGAAAATCCTTGACGAAGGTCTGTTTATTGTTAAGACCCCGTATATTGTAGGAACAAAAATCAATTATCATAAAATTATGTTAATTGTTTAGGGGAACCCCCCAAAGCCTTCCGCTGCCTCTTCTTTTCATCAATTTCATCCACTTTTGCCAAATTTTTAAAAGTGCTGGGTGGTGGGGGAGATTCCTCCACTTTAGGAGACACAGGTGAGATAAAAGATCTTTTTGATGACACTTGTTGCCATTCATTCTCAACAGGAACATCTGGTGCAGCAGAGTGACTTTCAATGCCAGGTTTTTCGGCCTCAAAATTGATGGGAACAGATGCTGGCTTAGGAGGAGATGGTGGCACAGGGGTAGCCTCAACTCCTAGGGTCTTTGACTTTGGCACCCACTGCCGCTTCGTTATAGGGCAAGCTCCAATAAGGTGTCCCAAGGTATGACATCCATTATAGATAAGAGGCTTCGAGGGATAGCTAACAGAAACCTCAGTGCATTTCTTTTCCCCCGTAGTAGGATCTAATTCTATCACTGAAATTTTGCTGGGAAGATCATCACCAAGAGTATAATCCACACACATTTTTGCAAACGGCAAAATTTCCAGCTTCGAAGTGAGTTCATCACCACATAAAGGAGGGCCTATGGTGCTAGCTAGAAAACTCAATCCTTTACGCGTCCAGTAACAATCAGGGATATTTTCAAATTTTACCCATAGTGGGATACTCTTTACAGAGCTGGTCAAGATATTTGTGCCCCAAGCATGAACAATCAAAGGTTTTTTCTCAATATACCAAGTGCCTCGAGATAAGATACTATTCATTTGCATCAACGAGCCAAATTTAAAAATAAACGTATGTGAGCTTTTCTGTGAAACCTGTTGTATTCCTCTAGAACTCCAGACCTTGTGTGCAAACTCTAAGACCTTGTTGTAGGGTAAAGTACCTTTAGAGAAGGTGCCCACAATACAGAATTTAAATTTCTCATTGCCTTCCTTGAGGACATCATCAGGGGGGTTTACTACTTTGCTACCTTTAGGCATGGGGAGATAGTCGAATTTTTGATCCACTGTAGGTGGCGAACCATTTCGAACCACTTGTGACCAGGAGGTAGGCTTGGGAACTGTAATATTAGTAGCCTCTTTCACTGGGTTAGAACTAGTATCAAACACTTTGTCCGCAATATTCATTTCACCCTGTTCCTGAAATGTTTTATTCAATCCACTACCCTCCCTGCTACCATGGTTCTGCACATCAGCAAGGGAAAAACCCTTTTTAACTAGAAAAGAGCTAAGCTCTGTCTTTGACAATTGCTCAAACATCTTATCTGCTTCGGCAGACTTCGCCTTAGTATTGCAGCTTTCCCGGCCACAAACATCACTAGCATTATTCACAACTGCTTTGACACCCGAAGTACCTTCCCCCTTAAAACCATTCACAACTGCTTTAACACCTGAAGTACCCTCCCCCAACTGAAAGGACCCGTTAGTGAAAATCTTCTCCAGAATTGGGAGACCAAACTCGTCTCTCAAGGCATGAACACCCCGCGGTTGAGTGAGGCCAGTGCCATAGTTGAAAGCATCATTCTTCCGAAGTTCAGCCTCATCTACCTCTTGCAATGAGACTCCCTTAGCCTGTAGCAATTTCTGCAACTCCAAAATTTTATGCTTTGCAGCAACAAGCTCTTCCCTTTCCCGTTTAGAAACAGAGAATGCGGCTTTGACCGCATTCGAAACAAAGGACTCGTTCTCATCAACTAAGCCCTCTTCTTCAAAAGGGAGGCCACCAGATGAGCTAGGCAGAATCCTAGGAGAAACTATCCCCTTGTTCTCACCCTTTAGAGTTGGGATAGTAGGTACCGCAAGTAAACCTTCGAACATATCAGCTTCAAGGTGTGAAGGTTCCTCTCCTCTAGGGGAGCCTGACATAATCTCTTGAAGAACAGCTCCAGAAACGGTGAAAGGACCTGAGGCGGCATCATTATATTCAGAAAAATCCTCCAATACGCTACCAAAGTGGTCTACAGGGTAGCCATCAGAGTCACAATTCGAAACTTGACTAACCATCTTTAAGAGAACTTTGAATAAAAATTATAGATATAAGAAATTTAGTGTAAAGGTGTAATGAGAGAAGGGATGGATTCGTGAAGATAGAATTTGATGTAAGGGATTAGGGTTTTGAAAGAGGCGGCTGAAAAAAGAGAAAACCTAACCTAGAGAGAAGGGAGAGGAAATGTCTAGAGAGAGAAACATTTTTCGTTCGAATTTAATGCAAACAATTCATACAACTTAAGACTTTATTCTTGACTTGTTCGAACTTGGAAACAACTTTTAGCTTCATTCTTGACTCATTTGAATATGGAAACAACTTGGAAAGTCTTGTAGGATCATTCTTGGTTCATTTGAACATGAAAACAATCTATAACAATTTGAAACTTCATTCTTGAAATGTTTGAACTTGGAAACAACTTGTAACTTCATTCGTGACTTGTTTGAACATGGAAACAACTTGGAAACTCTTATAAGATCATTCTTGGCTCATTTAAACATCAAAAATCCATAACAATTTGAGACTACATTCTTGACTCTTTCGAACTTGGAAACAATTTGTAGCTTCATTCTTGACTCTTTTGAACATGGAAACAACTTGTAAAGTCTTGTAGGATCATTCTTGGCTCATTTGAACATGCAAACAATTCATACAACTTAAGACTTCATTCTTGACTCGTTCAAACTGGGAAACAACTTGTAGCTTCATTCTTGACTCATTTGAACAGGGAAACAACTTGGAAAGTCTTGTGGGATCAATCTTAGCTCTTTTGAGTATGAAAACAATTTATAACAACTTGAGACTTCATTCATGACTTGTTCGAACTTGGAAATAACTTGTAGCTTCATTCTTGACTCGTTTCAAATTGGAACAACTTGTAAAGTCTTGTAGGATCATTCTTGGCTCATTTGAACATGCAAACAATTCATACAACTAAAGACTTTATTCTTGATTTGTTCGAACATGGAAACAACTTGTAGCTTCATTCTTGACTCATTTGAACATGGAAACAACTTAGAAAGTCTTGTAGGATCATTCTTGGCTCATTTGAACTTAAAAATAATCAATAACAATTTGAGACTTCATTCTTGACACGTTTGAACTTCGAAACAACTTGTAACTAAATTCCTGACTCGTTTGAACATGGAAACAACTTGGAAACTCTTGTAAGATCATTCTTGGCTCATTTAAACATGAAAACAATCCAAAACAATTTTAGACTTGATTCTTGACTCGTTCAAACGTGAAAACAACTTGTAGCTTCATTCTTGATCGTTTGAACTTGGAAACTGTAAATTCTTGTAGGATCATTCTTGGCTCATTTGAACATGCAAACAATTCATACAACTTATGACTTTATTTTTGACTCTTCGAACTTGGAAACAACTTGTAGCTTCATTCTTGATCATTTGAACATGAAAACAACTTGGAAAGTCTTGTAGGATCATTCTTGGCTCATTTGAACATGAAAACAATCTATAACAATTTGAGACTTCATTCTTGACTTATTCGAACTTGAAAACAACTTGTAGCTTCTTTTTTGACTCGTTTGAACTTGGAAAAACTTGTATGGTCTTGTAGGATCATTCTTGGCTCATTTGAACATGCAAACAATTCATACAACTTAAGACTTTATTCTTGACTCATTCGAACTTGGAAACAACTTTTAGCTTCATTCTTGACTCATTTGAAAATGGAAACAACTTGGAAAGTCTTGTAGGATCATTCTTGGTTCATTTGAACATGAAAACAATCTATAACAATTTGAGACTTCATTCTTGAAATGTTTGAACTTGGAAACAATTTGTAACTTTATTCGTGACTTGTTTGAACATGGAAACAACTTGGAAACTCTTATAAGATCATTCTTGGCTCATTTAAACATCAAAAATCCATAACAATTTGAGACTACATTCATGACTCTTTCGAACTTGTAAACAATTTGTAGCTTCATTCTTGACTCATTTGAACATGGAAACAACTTGTAAAGTCTTGTAGGATCATTCTTGGCTCATTTGAACATGCAAACAATTCATACAACTTAAGACTTTATTCTTGACTCGTTCAAACTGGGAAACAACTTGTAGCTTCATTCTTGACTCATTTGAACAGGGAAACAACTTGGAAAGTCTTGTGGGATCAATCCTAGCTCTTTTGAGTAGGAAAATAATCTATAACAATTTGAGACTTCATTCATGACTTGTTTGAACTTGGAAATAACTTGTAGCTTCATTCTTGACTCGTTTCAAATTGGAACAACTTCTAAAGCTTGTAGGATCATTCTTGGTTCATTTGAACATGCAAACAATTCATACAACTAAAGACTTTATTCTTGATTTGTTTGAACTTGGAAACAACTTGTAGCTTCATTCTTGACTCATTTGAACATGGAAACAACTTAGAATGTCTTGTAGGATCATTCTTGGTTCATTTGAATATGAAAACTGTAACGATCGAGATAATTAAATCTATTTGAATAATATGAGGTATATGATTTATGTGTTTTAATGTGTTAAGATATGATATATGATCTTTTTATATGTCTGGTTGACTGCCCGTTTGACTTTATTATGCTTAAGTGTTTTAATTAAGTGCGTAAGTGATTTTTATGCTTAATTGAGTAACTGTTTGATTTTTCTAAAATTATTGGTGTGTCCAATAATTATGAAATTTTATATGTAGCTTCTATGAGAATTTAGAGACTTTCTAAAAATAGTGATGTATTTAATTCTAGTCCCAGTGATTTTATATAAATCTGTCATTCCTGTTTTATTCTAGAGATATTACTCTTCCAAATTCCATATTTAATTATTGGAATGTCCAAAAATCATGAAACCTGTTTCAAAATGTTTCTTAAATATTCTGAGACTTTTGAAAAATAAAAGTTTATTTTATTTGAACCCAAAAGTATTTTTATGATTTTTCTATCCTTATTTTCTATTTCTGTGTAAAAACTTCAAAGATTTTTAATTAAATATTTACTCATCAGAAAAATATTTTAAAAATATGGGAAGGCTTCTAAATTCATGATCTTTATTTTAAAAATATAAAAGTTATTTTTGTACTCTGTTTCTATCAAAATTCGAGTTATAAATTGTTTTTAAGTCAGAAATCGGGATTTGTGAAATTACTAAACTGCCCTTGCTTTTATCAAACCCAGCAGTCCCCTCTTTCTTTCCCCATTTCTGCGATTCTAGTTCAGGTCGTGTGTTCTCTCGTCTCTATGGCGATTTTTCTTGTTCCTCTTGTTTTTCATCACTTTGTTGATGAATCATGCCTTGTTTTCGATTCTCTTGCTAGTGCTTAAGCTAGTTTCGCTTATAACCCTTGTTTGAGCCTTGCATGTGTATAAGTATGTATTGCCGTGTGTGTATGTATGGGTAACAGTTGCATGCAAAGGGAATTGGTAGCATGATTTTGTTCCTAGATGCTAGTTTGAGTTGTAAATGCAAAGATTGGTAGAATTCGTTGAAGGAAACTCGAAAACGAGTATCTCCGGATTTTGCCCCACCGGCGGTGAGCCTCCGGCGAGCTGGTGGCAGGCTGTGATGGATGACCTGAGCCTAAAACCCGTAAACAATGTTCTACATATTTGTTATGCTGCTAAATCGCTTGAATGGCAGTTGCATGTTGAGATTTTTAATTTCCGGCCGTAGCTTTGATTTTCCGATTGATGTTATGTTCATGTTAACAAACTAATAGCTGTGCTCGATTGTAATGACTTCGTATAGCTTCATTTTGGATTGTTAACAGCTGATTATAATGCTATAAATTCGATTACTCGATTGTTTAGATTTGAATAGTAAAGTTATGATTTTTCTGGCTATGGTTTCATATTTTCTTCGGGAGTTTAGCATCGATTGTTCTTGAATGGTTGTGGCCGACTGCAGTCAAGCAGTGCTATGAACTTGACTATATATGGCTATCGAGACTTGCATGTTAAATTTTTGATTCTTCGGCCATAGCTTGTAAAGTGCTTATTCGGCAGTTGAAGTACATACACATATATATGATGTTGTAGTTAGTAATTGAAGCCTTATGACATGTTTATATGCTTTGATTCGTAGTCAATCCAATTTTTCAAAATGCATTGCCTTATTTTCTAGTTGAATTGGTGAAAAAGAAATTGATTAATTATATACATAAGTTAGTACATGGATTGCAATTGAGCTAGGTAAACTGTTCGTTGCTATGATTCATTCGAATGCTATATATGCACAATGGAATCTACTTGTCTAGTTAAAGGAGTTGAGTTGGAAATATCAATTATGTGATTTATGTGATGGACTATGCTATTCGGAATTTGCAAGATATAAGTAGCTAATACATGGATTTCATTTGAGTAGGGTTAATTGTTAAGTGCTATGTGCTACTCAAATGCTCTACGTATGTTTTAAAAAATTCAAGTTGCCTAGTTAAATGAATATTTCGAACTATAGCAATATAATGTATTAATTTTTTATGTATGTACGTATAATAATTGAGTCTTGCGAGATAATGTGAGTAAAGATGTGAAATTGAGAACATTGTGGTTAGGACTGGACATGTTATGTAATTAGTGTCAAGATGAAATTATATATATGTTTGTATGCATTCCTACTTGATTGGATGTTTGAATAATTGTTTGGGTCGGTTGTATTCCGACGGGTAGCTCCAATTACAAGGGAAGTGCTGCCAAAATTTTCTAAAACTAAAACGACTTTGTAAAATATTATTGGCACACCACTTCTGTATAGGAAAGACTATCAGTCAGGAATGCTGTGAATGATATAATTGTCTATGTGCTACTTGCTTGCTAGTGTAGGAGTGAGTATATAGCAGAGTATGTCTACAGTGGATTATTATGTGTTAAGGGATTATAGTTAACGAAAGGGTAGAATAGTTAGACGTTAATGAGAACGTCGAGAGTATATAAGATTCTGAAATAGTATTATTTGTATGTAGCTACGAAGGACATTGAGGTGAAGGACAAAGGGAAAGCAAAAGTAGAGAGTTAGTGTCTGGTGTAGGCGATCTACCTGTTCAACAGCTGTAGCATTCTATTTAAGGCAAGTAACTACTGCCTAATCTCTTTCAACTTAAACACTGTTTTATGAACTGCATAGTGAACTGTTTTATAAATTGCTTTATGACCCTGCAACTGTGTTACCTTATTTCAACTGTTTTAAGCTATAGCCTACCTTACTTTAATTGCTTTATTTAAACTGTAACCTTATACCAGTTTTGATTATACTTTAGACTTTTCAATCCCTGAACTGCTATTGTCAACTTTTAAACTAATTTTAAAGGTCTTAAATCAGTAACCTTGAACTATGACTTATGTCCACACCATTTTTCCCTAATTATGTTTACTTGAACTTTAATTCTGAACTTACCATGTTGCTATGGCCTATCTACTGATACAATTAAATGCCTTACAACTGTTTTCAAAAACAACTGTTATACTTATGAATTGACCCTGCAACCTGACTTTACTACTATAGCTCGGTTTTGGATTCCCAGTTCATGATTTCAGCTTACCCTACTACAACAGAAACTTGTTTTGAGACATATCTTGGAATAAACCTTACCTCTGTCTAATGATCTTAAAAATGGATTTAAATATGGAATCTGACTTTCAAGAAGTCTTTTTCATCAAATGATTTGGTAATTTTAAAAAAAGAAAGGTTTTGGTGATTATAGGAATTCCGATCAAACTGGTTTCTGCGGATTCCTATAGGTTGGAGGCGTAAGAGGCCGAGTGACGCCGGTCCAGCACTTTTTATATGAAGACTATAATGAGATAGTCAATGGCTATAATGAGATAGCCCAAGGCCAATGGCAATAAGTGCCTTTATGAGTACTCTTTATGTCCAGAGGGACTTTAGTCCGTTATGGGGACTTTACGTGGCTGATCACCCGTATTATCTGGCGTTGTGAGAAAACTTCAACCAAAGTGAATTGTTTCTAAACAGTAAAGGTCCTAATGAGAGGACAGTTTTATAAATGATTTGAAAAGCAAGGTCTTAATGAGAGGACAGTTTTATAAAAATGTTTTGAAAGAATCAGTCCTAATGAAAGGACAGTTTTATACAAATGGACTTTGAAATGATTAGTAATGAATAATGAAATGCCTTGTTATAACCTGTCATATACAGCTTCAATTATCAGACATATCTTGGGTTGACCTTGTTTTAATTGTTATACATTATTTCCTGTGATCCATCTAACCCTGCAGATTACTCTTATACTTGCACTTGATTATTACTTTCCAGTTCTTATTACCTTGCACCAGTGATTGAAATTGTTTAACCCTGCCAGTGGTTTTATAAAAGAAAGTTTTACGAGTAATGAATCCCCTGACTAGAATTTTAATTACAACTTTGGGACAATGAGGTCCAGCAGTGATTTTAAAGCATGGTTTTGAGAAAAGACTTTTTAAATTATATGTATAAGCCTGTAGAACTGTTTTTAACCTATATGGTTACTTGCTGAGCTTTTGTAGCTCATTCTTTTATTTTTCTAACATCTACAGCTCTTGAGAATCATGGTCCGCCTTAAGCAGACTGCCAGGAAAAATATGTCATTCATGAACTATGTGAGGCTGGCTGAGATTGAACAGGTAGGATCGAGGCAGAGTTGGAAGGAAAAGACTTTGTTTAGTCTTGTGCTTTTATTAGTAGATTTTGAGATGTTTCAGGAAATATAATATTATTTTGGTTACTGTAAATGTAAATATAAATGAATGTAGTTGGGTGCTTGTTTCATACCATTACCTTGAAAGATCCAGGTTAGTAGTCGGGGTCATAATTATGCGTATTTTCTATTATTGTTATTTAGGGTGCATGCATTTAGAGTTAGTGACTCCCCGATCTAGACCCCGGGTCGGGAGGGCGTCACAAAAACAATCTATAACAATTTGAGTCTTCATTCTTGAAATGTTTGAACTTGGAAACAACTTGTAACTTCATTCGTGACTCGTTTGAACATGGAAACAACTTGGAAACTCTTATAAGATCATTCTTGGCTCATTTAAACATAAAAAATCCATAACAATTTGAGACTACATTCTTGACTCTTTCGAACTTGGAAACAATTTGTAGCTACATTCTTGACTCATTTGAACATGAAAACAACTTGTAAAGTCTTGTAGGATCATTCTTGGCTCATTTGAACATGCAAACAATTCATACAACTAAAGACTTTATTCTTGATTCGTTCGAACTTGGAAACAACTTGTAGCTTCATTCTTGACTCATTTGAACATGGAAACAACTTAGAAAGTCTTGTAGGATCATTCTTGGTTCATTTGAATATGAAAACAATCTATAACAATTTGAGACTTCATTCTTGAAATGTTTGAACTTGGAAGCAACTTGTAACTTCATTCGTGACTCGTTTGAACATGGAAACAACTTGGAAACTCTTATAAGATCATTCTTGGCTCATTTAAACATCAAAAATCCATAACAATTTGAGACTTCATTCTTGACTTATTCGAACATGGAAACAATTTGTAGCTTCACTCTTGACTCCTTTGAGCATGGAAACAACTTCTAAACTCTTGTAGGATCTTTCTTGGCTCATTTAAACATGCAAAAAATTCATACAACTTAAGACTTTATTCTTGTCTTGTTCAAACTTGGAAACAAATTGTAGCTTCATTCTTGACTCATTTCAATATGGAAACAACTTGGAAACTCTTTTAAGATCATTCTTGGCTCATTTGAACATGAAAACAATCCATAGCCAATTTGAGACTTCAATATTGACTCGTTCAAACTTGGAAGCAAATTGTAACTTCATTCTTGACTCATTTGAAAATAGAAATAACTTGTAAACACTTGTAGGATCACTCTGTGCTCATTTGAAAAAGAAAACAATTCGTAACAACTTATGACTTCATTCTTCACTCGTTCGAACTTGGAAACAACTTGTAGCTTCATTCTTGACTTTTTTGAACTTGGAAACAACTTCTAAACTCTTGTAGGATCGTTCTTGGCTCATTGGACATGAAAATAATTCGTAACAACTTGTGAATTCATTCTTCACTCATTCGAATTTCGAAACAACATGTAGCTTGATTCGTGACTCGTTTGAACATGGAAACTACTTGGAAACTCTTGTAAGATCATTCTTGGCTCATTTGAAAATGAAAACAATCCATAACAATTTGAAACTTTATTCTTGACTCATTCAAACTTGGAAACAACTTGCAGCTTCATTCTTGACTCATTTGAACATGGAAACAACTTGGAAAGTCTTGTTGGATCAATCTTGGCTCATTTGAACATGAAAAGAATCTATAACAATTTGAGACTTCATTCTTGACTTATTCGAACTTGGAAACAACTTGTAGCTTCATTCTTGACTCGTTTGAACTTGGAAAAATTTGTAAAGTCTTGTAGGATCATTTTTGGCTCATTTGAACATGCAAACAATTCATACAACTTAAGACTTTATTCTTTATTTGTTCGAACTTAGAAACAACTTTTAGCTTCATTCTTGACGCATTTGAACATGGAAACAACTTGGAAAGTCTTGTAGGATCATTCTTGGCTCATTTGAACATGAAAACAATCTACAACAATTTGAGACTTCATTCTTGACTCGTTTGAACTTGGAAACAACTTATAGCTTCCTCTTGACTCATTTGAACATGGAAACAACTTGGAAAGTCTTGTTGGATCAATCTTAGCTCTTTTGAGTATGAAAACAATCTATAACAATTTGAGACTTCATTCTTGACTTGTTGGAACTTGGAAACAACTTGTAGCTTCACTCTTGCTCGTTTGAACATGGAAACAACTTATAAACTCTTGTAGGATCGTTCTTGGCTCATTGGACATGAAAACAATTCATAACAACTTGTGAATTCATTCTTCACTCATTCGAACTTCGAAACAACATGTAGCTTCACTCTTGCTCGTTTGAACATGGAAACAACTTATAAACTCTTGTAGGATCGTTCTTGGCTCATTGGACATGAAAACAATTCGTAACAACTTGTGAATTCATTCTTCACTCATTCGAACTTCAAAACAACATGTAGCTTGATTCGTGACTCGTTTGAACATGGAAACTACTTGGAAACTCTTGTAAGATCATTATTGGCTCATTTGAACATGAAAACAATCCATAACAATTTGAAACTTTATTCTTGACTCATTCAAACTTGGAAACAACTTGCAGCTTCATTCTTGACTCATTTGAACACGGAAACAACTTGGAAAGTCTTGTTGGATCAATCTTAGCTCTTTTGAGTATGAAAACAATCTATAACAATTTGAGACTTCATTCTTGACTTGTTGGAACTTGGAAACAATTTGTAGCTTCACTCTTGACTCGTTTGAACATGGAAATAACTTCTAAACTCTTGTAGGATCGTTCTTGGCTTATTGGACATGAAAATAGTTCGTAACAACTTGTCAATTTATTCTTCACTCATTCAAACTTTGAAACAACATGTAGCTTGATTCGTGTCTCGTTTGAACATGGAAACTACTTGGAAACTGTTGTAAGATCATACTTGGCTCATTTGAACATGAGAACAATCCGTAACAATTTGAAACTTTATTCTTGACTCATTCAAACTTGGAAGCAACTTGTAGGTTCATTCTTGAGTCATTTGAATATGAAAACAACTTGTAAAGTCTTCTAGGATCATTCTTGGCTCATTTGAACATGCAAACAATTCATACTTCTTAAGACTTTATTCTTGACTCGTTCGAACTTGGAAACAACTTATAGCTTCATTCTTGACTCATTTGAACATGGAAACAACTTGAAAAGTCTTGTAGGATCATTCTTGTCTCATTTGAACTTGAAAACAATCTATAACAATTTGAGACTTCATTCTTGACACGTTTGAACTTGGAAACAACTTGTAACTTCATTCGTGACTCATTTGAACTTGGAAACAACTTGTAAATTCTTGTAGGATCATTCTTGGCTCATTTGAACATGCAAACAATTCATACAACTTAAGACTTTATTCTTGACTCTTCGAACTTGGAAACAACTTATAGCTTCATTCTTGACTCATTTGAACATGAAAATAACTTGGAAAGTCTTGTAGGATCATTCTTGGCTCATTTGAACATGCAAACAATTCATACTTCTTAAGACTTTATTCTTCTTGACTCGTTCGAACTTGGAAACAACTTATAGCTTCATTCTTGACTCATTTGAACATGGAAACAACTTGGAAAGTCTTGTAGGATCATTCTTGTCTCACTTGAACTTGAAAACAATCTATAACAATTTGAGACTTCATTCTTGACACGTTTGAACTTGGAAACAACTTGTAACTTAATTCCTGACTCGTTTGAACATGGAAACAACTTGGAAACTCTTGTAAGATCATTGTTGGCTCATTTAAACATGAAAACAATCCAACACAATTTTAGACTTGATTCTTGACTCGTTCGAACGTGGAAACAACTTGTAGCTTCATTCTTGACTCGTTTGAACTTGGAAACAACTTGTAAATTCTTGTAGGATCATTCTTGGCTCATTTGAACATGCATACAATTTATACAACTTAAGAATTTATTCTTGACTCTTCGAACTTGGAAACAACTTGTAGCTTCATTCTTGACTCATTTGAACATGAAAACAACTTGGGAACTCTTGTAAGATCATTCTTGGCTCATTTAAACATGAAAACAATCCAACACAATTTTAGACTTGATTATTGACTCGTTCGAACGTGGAAACAACTTGTAGCTTCATTCTTGACTCGTTTCAACTTGGAAACAACTTGTAAATTCTTGTAGGATCATTCTTGGCTCATTTGAACATGCAAACAATTCATACAACTTAAGACTTTATTCTTGACTCTTCGAACTTGGAAACAACTTGTAGCTTCATTCTTGACTCATTTGAACATTAAAATAAATTAGAAAGTCTTGTAGGATCATTCTTGGCTCATTTGAAAATGAAAACAATCAATAACAATTTGAGACTTCATTCTTGACACGTTTGATGTAGCGCCCTCCCGACCCGGGGTCTAGATTGGGAGTCACTAACACTCTATATGCATGCACCCTAAATAACAATAATAGAAAATACGCATAAATATGACCCCGACTACTAACCTGGATCTTTCAAGGTAATGGTATGAAACAAGCACACAACTACATCCATTTATATTTACATTTACAGCAACCAAAATAATATTACAACTCCTGAAACATCTCAAAATCTACTAATAAAAGTACAAGACTAAACAAAGTCTTTTCCTTCCAACTCTGCCTCGATCCTACCTGTTCAATCTCAGCCAGCCTTACATAGTTCATGAATGGCATATTTTTCCTGGCAGTCTGCTTAAGGCGGACCATGATTCTCAGAAGCTGTAGATGTTAGAAAATAAAAGGATGAGCTACAAAAGCTCAGCAAGTAACCACACTGGTTAAAAATAGTTCTACAGGCTTATATATAATTTAAACAAAAATCTTTTTCTCAAAACCATGCTTTAAATCATTACTGGACCTCATTGTCCCAAAGTTGTAATTAAAATTCTCATCAGGGTATTCATTCCTCGTAAAACTTTCATTTATAAAACCACTGGCAGGGTTAAACAATTTCAATAACTGGTGCAGAGTAAATAAGAAACTGGAAAATAATAATCAATTGCAAGTCTAGGAGAAATCTGCAGGGTTAGATGGATAACAAGAAATAATGTATAACAGTTGAAACAAGGTCAACTCAAGATATGTCTGATAATTGAAGCTGTATATGACAGGTTATAACAAGGCATTTCATTATTCATTACTAATCATTTCAAAGTCCATTTGTATAAAACTGTCCTTTCATTAGGACTGATTCTTTCCAAAACATTTCATAAAACTGTCCTCTCATTAGGACCTTGCTTTTCAAATCATCTATAAAACTGTCCTCTCATTAGGACCTTTACTGTTTAGAAATAATTCATTTTGGTTGAAGTTTTCTCACAACGCCAGACAATACGGGTGATCAGCCACGTAAAGTCCCCATAACGGACTAAAGTCCCTCTGGACATAAAGAGTACTCATAAAGGCACTTATTGCCATTGGCCTTGGGCTATCTCATTATAGCCATTGACTATCTCATTATAGTCTTCACATAAAAAGTGCTGGACCGGCGTCACTCGGCCTCTTACGCCTCCAACCTATAGGAATCCGCAGAAACCATGTTGATCGGAATTCCTATAATAACCAAAACCTTTCTTTTTAAAATTACCAAATCATTTGATGAAAAAGACTTCTTGAAAGTCAGATTTCATGTTTAAATCCCTCTTTAAAGATCATTAGACAGAGGTAAGGTTTATTCCAAGATATGTCTCAAAACAAGTTTCTGTTGTAATAGGGTAAGCTGAAGTCATGAACTAGAAATCAAAAACAAGTTAAAGTTATGAAGTAAAGGTGCAGGGTCAATCCATAGGTATAACAGTTGTTTTTGAAAAAGTTGTAAAACATTTAATCAGGACGGCAGTTAGGCCTAAATTAACAGGGTTCTTTTAAGGTTTAAGTTTAAGCAATTATTGTTAAGAAAGTGGTGATAGCACAAGTCACAGCTCAAGATCACTGGTGTAAGATTTGTAAAACTAGTTTATAAGTGGTCAGTAGCAGTTCAGGGATTGAAAAGTTTAAAGTGCAATTAATACTGGTATAAGGTTGCAGTTTAAGTAAAGCAATTGAAGTAAAGCAGGCTGTAACTTAAAACAGTTGAGATAAGATAATACAGTTGCAGGGTCATAAAGCAGTTCATAAAACAGTTCACTATGCACTTCATAAAACAGTGTTTAAGTGGAAAGAGATTAGGCAGTAGTTACTTGCCTTAAATAGAATGCTACAGCTGTTGAATAGGTAGATCGCCTACACCAGACACTAACTCTCTACTTTAGCTTTTCCTCTGTCTTTCACCTCAACGTCCTTCGTAGCTACACATAAATAATACTATTTCAGTATCTCATAAACTTTCGACGTTTTCATTAACGTCTAACTATTCTACCCTTTCGATAATGTAACCCTTTAACAGATAATAATCCACTGTAGACATACTCTGCTATATAATCACTTCTACACTGGCAAGCAAATAGCACATAGACACATATATTGATTCACAGTATTCTTGACTGATAGTCTTTCCTATACAGAAGTGGTGTGCCAATCATATTTTACAAAGTCATTCTAGTTTTTAGAAATTTTGGCAGCACCTCCCCTGTAATTGGAGCTATCCGTCGGAATACAACCGACACAACCAAACATAAATGTCAATCATAGCCCATTATACTACCACATTTGCACCAAATCCATATCAAACAAGCAATAGCTATAACAATATACAATACTATTATCATTCAAAATGACTGAAACAATCCAAATATCAACTGCTTATTTATAAAGTCAATTCAGTTCTTAATTCAATTCTATATCATAACAATCAATGTCCAATTATAATACTTATAATTCAAAGATGCCAATTAATCAAGCAATTCGATTACTATAATGCAATTGTTCCATTGAATAGTCATGATCACATAGCAATTAACACAATTCAATTTCATCCATGTATCATTATATTGCTAAAAAAAATGGCACACTACTTAAGCATATAATTCGTAAACTTCATAATAATAAAAATAATTAACCCATATTTCGAATAGAGCAATTAAGTGTTACTCATATAATTGTCAACTCAAATCACAACCCATGTATCCTTTTGATTACCTCCAATTCGAATAGAATTACTCCTATAATTATCAAACTTGTACTAGCTAATCCAAATAATCAATTAAATTATAATAACACGGTTGTATTAGTTCGACTATCAACTTAATCATTTTAAGAATGATAACAATCTAGGTACCAAGACAACCCCAAATTGTATATACTCGAAATGCTCAACCAAACACATATACGCATGCTTGAATTACTTGATAATCGAAAAAAAATCAAAGCACTAGTCGGAAAATACAAAATTTTGACATGTACAATTAATTAATCACATATAGCATCATAATCCTCCTTATTAATAACATTTATAACTTAAACACATTTGACAAAATAGCAATACAGCATAGCCAAGTCGATAATGATCAGAAAATGCTATACTAATCGGACAAACCAAGCTACGGCCGGAAAATGCAAAGCCATGGCCGGAATTTTCTAGAAATCAACATGCAACTCAATTAATGGACACGTATAAGTAATTTAAGCAATAATCAGGCTCAAGAACATCATAGCCTTCCACCAGCTCGCCGGAGGCTCACCGCCGGTGGGGCAAAAATCGGAGTAGCTCGATTTCGAGCTTCTTCAACGAATCTTCACCAAAATACCTACATAGCAACTGTTTATGACCTTAGCAATACAAATACATCACTCTCAGCCCTTGCATGCAACTCAAAACTCAAACCCCGATATATATATACACGGCAGTCCATATAAACATACACAAAACAGGACTTTGCAGCTAGGACTCAAGAAATTTAAGTAACATGCTAGTACTCATCAACATCTAGCAACTTGTTTTATCAAAAATTCGGAAAAACCGAAGAAATCGCATGGAAAGGAGATAAGGGAACCTGCAAGTCGATGATACAGGGCAACTGGGAAGAAAAGAAAGTGGGCGGTGGCTTTGTTAATAACAAGGACAAAACAGTAATTTCACAATTGCTGTTTTTCTAATTTAAAACCAATTTAAAATCGAATTTTGGTAGAAACAGAGTACAAAAATAACTTTTGTATTTTTAAAATAAAGATCATGAATTTAGAAGCTTCCCCATATTTTTGAAATATTTTTCTGGTAAATAAATAATTAACTAAAAATCTTTGAAGTTTTAGCACAGAAATAGAAAATAAGAGTAGGAAAATCTTTAAAAATACATTTGGGCTCGAATAAAATAAACTTCTATTTTTCACAAGTCTCAAAATATTTAAGAAACATTTTGGAAAAGATTTCATGATTTTTGGACATTCCAATAATTAAATATGGAATTTAGAAGAGTAATTTCTCTAGAATAAAACAGGAATGAAAGATTTATATAAAATCACTAGGACTAGAATTAAATACATCACCATTTTTAGAAAGTCTCTAAAATTACATAGAAGCTACATATAAATTATCATAATTATTGGACACACCAATAATTTTATAAAAATCAAACAGTTACTCAATTAAGCATAAAAATCAATTAAACACTTAATTAAATCACTTAAGCATAATACAGTCAAACGGGCAGTCAACTAGACATATAAAATGACCACATATCATATCTTAACACATTAAAACATGTAAATCATATACCTCATATTATTCAAATAGATTCAATTACCTCGATCGTTACATTCTCCCCCCCTTAAAAAGATTCTGTCCCCAGAATCAGCCTAAGTAAACAAATAGGGATACTTCTCGAGCATTTCACTCTCAAGTTCCCAGGTGGATTCCTCAACTCGAGAATTTCTCCACAAAACCTTTACAAGCCTTACAGACTTATTTCTTAAAACCTTATCCTTATGATCCTGAATCTCTACAGGCTGTTCTACATAGGACAAGTCGGATTGAATCTCTAGGGGTTCATACTCTATCACATGACTCATATCAGGATTATACTTTTTAAGCATAGATACGTGAAAAACATTGTGAATGTGCTGCATCTGTGGTGGTAGAGCCAATTCATATGCAACTCTCCCAACTTGCTTCAAAACTTCAAAAGGTCCTATATATCGTGGATTAAGCTTTCCTCTCTTGCCAAATCTACTAACACCTTTCCACGGAGAAATCTTTAACAACACTTGGTCACCTTCTTCAAAATTCATGTCTTTCCTTGACTGGTCAGCATACTTCTTTTGCCTATCTTGAGCAGCTAACAATCTCTTCTGAATCAACTCAATCTTTTCTTTAGTTTGTTGCACAAGCTCTGGACCTAAAATCTTACGTTCACCAACTTTATTCCAACATACTGGTGATCTACACTTTCTTCCATACAAAGCTTCATACGGGGGCATCCTAATACTGGCATGATAACTGTTGTTATAAGAAAACTCCACTAACGGTAGATGCTCGTCCCAACTTCCTTCAAAATCTAAGGCACAAACTCTTAACATGTCTTCAATGGTTTGGATTGTCCTTTCACTCTGTCCATCTGTCTGAGGATGATATGCAGTACTCATATTCAGCTTTGTTCCCAAACATTCTTGAAACTTCTTCCAAAATCTTGAATTGAATCTCGGGTCTCTGTCTGACACTATTGATACAGGAACACCATGTCGCATAACAATCTCTTTTAGGTACAAATGAACCAACCTGTCCAGTGAAAATCTTTCGTTGATAGGTAGAAAGTGCGCTGACTTGGTCAATCTATCTATTATTACCCAGATAGCATCATGATTAGCTTTAGTCCTTGGCAGACCTACTACAAAATCCATAGCAAGATTCTCCCATTTCCATTCTGGAATCTCTAGTGGTTGCAACAATCCACTGGGCCTCTGATGTTCAGCTTTGACTCTCTGGCACGTATAACATTTACTGATCCACTCTGCCACATCTCTTTTCATGTTGGGCCACCAAAAATTTTCCTTCAAGTCTTTATACATCTTTGTGCCTCCTGGATGAATAGAGTATCTTGAACTATGTGCATCATGCAACATTTCATTCTTGAGCTCTTGAACATTGGGGATCCAAATTCGTGAGGAAAACCTAAAGATTCCTTCACTGTCCTTCTGACTTCTTAACTCTTCTCCAGTCAACTTGGCTCTGTCTTGACTCATCATCTGTTCTTGACATCTCTTGATCTTTTCTAACAATTCTGGCTGAAATGTCATTGTATACACCATTTCTTCCACTGAATCAGAATCACATACCTCTATTTTCAATTTCTCAAATTCTTTGATCAATTCTTCAGATGAAACCATTATATTCAATCTTTCCTTTCTACTTAAAGCATCTGCTACAACATTTGCCTTGCCTGGATGATAGTTGATCGTACAGTCATAGTCTTTGATCAATTCCAACCATCTTCTCTGTCTCATGTTCAACTCTTTCTGAGTAAAGATATACTTCAAACTCTTGTGGTCGGTATAAATTTCACATTTTTCTCCATACAAATAGTGCCTCCAAATCTTCAATGCAAACACAATGGCAGCTAATTCCAGATCATGTGTAGGATACTTCAATTCATGAGGTCTTAATTGCCTGGAAGCATATGCAATAACTTTCCCATGTTGCATCAGAACACATCCCAAGCCTTTGTGAGAAGCGTCACTGTAGATAACAAAATTTCCTTGATCGTCAGGTAACACCAACACTGGGGCAGACACTAGTCTTCGCTTTAACTCTTCAAAACTTTCTTCACACTTCTCATTCCATACAAACTTTTCATTCTTCCTTGTCAACTTGGTCATAGGGGTAGCTATCTTTGAAAAATCTTGAACAAATCTTCGATAGTATCCCGCTAAACCCAGAAAACTTCTGACTTCTGTTGGAGTCCTTGGTCTTTCCCATTTCATCACTGCTTCTATCTTCGCCGGATCAACTTTGATACCTTCTCTACTGACAACATGACCTAAGAATTGTACTTCCTTCAACCAAAATTCACATTTTGAAAACTTCGCATACAGCTTCTCCTTTCGTAAAGTCTCTAAAGCAATTCTTAAATGATCAGCATGCTCTTCTTCTGACTTGGAATATATCAGGATGTCGTCGATGAAAACAATCACAAACTTGTCTAAATATTTCTTAAAGACTCTGTTCATCAGATCCATAAACGCTGCTGGGGCATTTGTCAATCCAAAAGCCATAACTAAAAATTCATAGTGTCCGTACCTTGTTCTGAATGCTGTTTTAGATACATCTTCAGGTTTGATCTTAAGTTGATGGTATCCGGACCTTAAATCAATTT
This sequence comes from Oenanthe sinensis, assembly GCA_028671895.1. NCBI lineage: Eukaryota > Viridiplantae > Streptophyta > Magnoliopsida > Apiales > Apiaceae > Oenanthe > Oenanthe sinensis. The sequence goes on from CM053806.1 coordinate 31,206,559, forward strand.
TTGAGAACCATTCGGCTCCTTTCAGCTGGTCAAAAAGATCATCGATCCTCGGCAATGGGTATTTGTTCTTGATGGTTAGCTTGTTTAATTCTCGGAAATCTATGCACAACCTCATGCTTCCATCCTTCTTCTTAACAAACAACACTGGTGCTCCCCAAGGGGACACACTAGGTCTTATAATTCCTTTATCCAAGAGATCTTGTATTTGACTCGCCAACTCTTTCATCTCAACTGGCGCCATTCTATACGGAGCTTTGGAAACTGGCTCAGTGCCGGGAGCTAAATCAATAGAAAATTCTATTTCCCTATCGGAAGGTAAACTTGGCAATTCATCTGGAAATACATCGGGAAATTCATTGACTATAGGAACATCTTCCAATTGAACTGGCTCATTCTCAGTGTCTACAACATAGGCTAGATAAGCCTCACATCCTTGACGCAGAAATCTCTTTGCCTGAGCAATATTCAAAAACTTCTTGACTTGCCAAGTACCTCGAAATTCAACTTCTTCTCCTTCTAGGGTTTTCAACTTTAACTTCTTATTCCTACAATCTATCTGAGCCTTGTATTCTGACAACCAATCCATCCCTAGAATTACATCAAATTCACCTAACTTAAAAGGTATCAAGTTAGCAAGAAAATGACAACTGCTTATTTCAATGTCACAACTAGGGCAAACTTGGCTTACTGGAATCTTTGCCTGGTTAGCTACTTCTATAACTAAGGCTTGCTCCAAAGGTCGGACTTCACATTGCAATTTACCAAGAAAATCTTGAGATATAAAAGACTTAGTAGCTCCTGAATCAATCAATACACTAGCTTGCACTGAATTAACAGGAAGTGTACCTGATATCACATCCACATCCTGGATAGCCTCTTTCTGAGTCATGTTGAAGGTTCTTGCTCTAGATTGATGTGCTGAAGTTTGAGACGGAGTTCCAGCTATTCTGAGAACATTGGTAGGCTGTGTAGGTTCCTTGCATTCCCTTGCCATGTGGCCTAGCTTGCCACACTTATAGCATTTGATCCCTGACTTTTGATTTTGATTCTGACTCTGACTATTGCACTCTGCTGCATAATGTCCCTTCCTGTTGCATTTGAAGCAGGTAACATTGGGCTTATTACAAACTCCAGAGTGCTTCCTTCCAAAAATCTTGCACTGAGGAACAAACTGTCTGATGGCCTTTGGCTGGTTGAAACCTTGAGCTTTATTATTCTGTCTTCCTCTTCCATCATTACCATTCTTGATCTGCTGGAAATCACTTCTCTGACCTTCTAGCCTTCTATGAAACTTATTTCTAAAATTACCATGTCCCTGACTGTCTTCCCTAGCACCAAACTTTCTCTTTTTGTTATCCTTCTCTTTCTGGGACATATCACTCTCACCTTCCACGATCATTGCTTTCTGAACTATTGCAATAAAGCTTTGCAGCTCAAAAACTGCCACCCTACTTCTAATCCATGGCCTTAGGCCTTGCTGAAACCTCTTAGCCTTCTTAACATCAGTATTAACAAATTCTGGCACAAACCTTGCCATCTCAGAAAACTTGGCCTCGTACTCTGCCACACTCATACCTCCTTGCTTCAGTTCTAGAAATTTAATCTCCATCTGGTCCTTCATGAAACTAGGAAAGTACTTTTCTAAAAACAATTCTGTAAACTGATCCCAACAAATCACACCTTCACCCTGAAGCATCTTCGTGGACTCCCACCAGTAACCGGCTTCAGCTTTAAGAAAATAACTAGCATACTCAGTCTTTTTATCTTCATCTACGTCTACCAACTGAAAAGCTTTTTACATCTCCTTAAGCCATGTCTGGGCTTCTACTGGGTTTGTGGATCCTTTGAATTCAGGTGGTTTCACTGCTTGAAAAGATTTAAAGGTAACTGCTGGGGGTGCAAAAGGTCTTTGCTGTTGCTGGGTTAAAAGAGCTGTTTGCTGTTGTAGCAACTGAATGAGTTGGGCAACTGTAGGGTCCATGGGATTTTGATCTTGAGTATTATGGTTCTGGGACGAATTTGAGGTATTTCTTTTCCTTGGCGGCATTTACTATAGGAAAACAAGCAACTTATTAAGCAATACACTACAACATATTGTAAATAGTTCAAATACTTTTAAAACCATTTGAGCATTAGAAACTCTATTTTAGAAATCAATCTTGTAGCATCATTACTACATAAGTTGCCTGTACAACAAGGATATAAAGGTTCTATCGAAGACAGGTTAGCACAACAGGTATAAATAAGGTACTGGTAAAGGTAAGAAACAGTTTATGGTCAAATGTACGAAAAAGTAAATGACAGATATATCGAAAGATACTGGAACCGAAAAACAAACATACATAGATACGAAAAGTACCAAAGTGCAGGATAAGTTAAAGTACAAACACGAAATAAAAGTACTGGGAAGAAAACAGAAATAACATCTGGGCAAGTGTGCTAGAGGGCTCTAACAAATGTCCCTTCTAACACTCAAACATCCTGACATCTAATCACCCCTGTGATCCCTGTCTCTGGCAGCCCTGAGTCCAATCAGCAGCTCACTAAGCACCCGGGTCAACTCTCCTGCCCGCTCCGCCATATCATCTGGAAATGCTCTGGCCGCTATCTGCCTACGCCCCTCTTCCTCAACAGCCCTAATACGATCCTCCCACCACTCGACAGGATGCTCGGGAACTCTCAGCTGGCCTAGGGTAATAGATGGCCTATAAACTCTACGGCGAACAGGAACACCAGCACTCCCTGAGGATAGGTCAGGCTGAGCAGGGGGCTCAGGAATCAGCTCCTCCTCCTCGCTCTCAGAACTAGATATAACTATAGTATCATCGTCAGTATCCGAAGAAAATTCAGAGGAACCAGGAGAGGGTGGTTGTTGTGAAACAATGCCACGAGCCTGCAATAATACGATACGCAAAGCAAAAGGGATAAGATCACCTTAAATCTACAGTTAAAATCCTAACGTCTATACCACTCTTCGTTATCTAATCCTATCTTACCATTACTCTCTCTTCTTTTATTAAATGATCTACTTGTTTAACTTAATCCTGGCTTGTTTCAGTGACCAAAACCTTAGCTCTGATACCAACCTGTAGCGCCCTCCCGACCCGGGGTCTAGATTGGGAGTCACTAACACTCTATATGCATGCACCCTAAATAACAATAATAGAAAATACGCATAAATATGACCCCGACTACTAACCTGGATCTTTCAAGGTAATGGTATGAAACAAGCACACAACTACATCCATTTATATTTACATTTACAGCAACCAAAATAATATTACAACTCCTGAAACATCTCAAAATCTACTAATAAAAGTACAAGACTAAACAAAGTCTTTTCCTTCCAACTCTGCCTCGATCCTACCTGTTCAATCTCAGCCAGCCTTACATAGTTCATGAATGACATATTTTTCCTGGCAGTCTGCTTAAGGCGGACCATGATTCTCAGAAGCTGTAGATGTTAGAAAATAAAAGGATGAGCTACAAAAGCTCAGCAAGTAACCACACTGGTTAAAAACAGTTCTACAGGCTTATATATAATTTAAACAAAAATCTTTTTCTCAAAACCATGCTTTAAATCATTACTGGACCTCATTGTCCCAAAGTTGTAATTAAAATTCTCATCAGGGTATTCATTCCTCGTAAAACTTTCATTTATAAAACCACTGGCAGGGTTAAACAATTTCAATAACTGGTGCAGAGTAAATAAGAAACTGGAAAATAATAATCAATTGCAAGTCTAGGAGAAATCTGCAGGGTTAGATGGATAACAGGAAATAATGTATAACAGTTGAAACAAGGTCAACTCAAGATATGTCTGATAATTGAAGCTGTATATGACAGGTTATAACAAGGCATTTCATTATTCATTACTAATCATTTCAAAGTCCATTTGTATAAAACTGTCCTTTCATTAGGACTGATTCTTTCCAAAACATTTCATAAAACTGTCCTCTCATTAGGACCTTGCTTTTCAAATCATCTATAAAACTGTCCTCTCATTAGGACCTTTACTGTTTAGAAATAATTCATTTTGGTTGAAGTTTTCTCACAACGCCAGATAATACGGGTGATCAGCCACGTAAAGTCCCCATAACGGACTAAAGTCCCTCTGGACATAAAGAGTACTCATAAAGGCACTTATTGCCATTGGCCTTGGGCTATCTCATTATAGCCATTGACTATCTCATTATAGTCTTCACATAAAAAGTGCTGGACCGGCGTCACTCAGCCTCTTACGCCTCCAACCTATAGGAATCCGCAGAAACCATGTTGATCGGAATTCCTATAATAACCAAAACCTTTCTTTTTAAAATTACCAAATCATTTGATGAAAAAGACTTCTTGAAAGTCAGATTTCATGTTTAAATCCCTCTTTAAAGATCATTAGACAGAGGTAAGGTTTATTCCAAGATATGTCTCAAAACAAGTTTCTGTTGTAATAGGGTAAGCTGAAGTCATGAACTAGAAATCAAAAACAAGTTAAAGTTATGAAGTAAAGGTGCAGGGTCAATCCATAGGTATAACAGTTGTTTTTGAAAAAGTTGTAAAACATTTAATCAGGACGGCAGTTAGGCCTAAATTAACAGGGTTCTTTTAAGGTTTAAGTTTAAGCAATTATTGTTAAGAAAGTGGTGATAGCACAAGTCACAGCTCAAGATCACTCGTGTAAGATTTGTAAAACTAGTTTATAAGTGGTCAGTAGCAGTTCAGGGATTGAAAAGTTTAAAGTGCAATTAATACTGGTATAAGGTTGCAGTTTAAGTAAAGCAATTGAAGTAAAGCAGGCTGTAACTTAAAACAGTTGAGATAAGATAATACAGTTGCAGGGTCATAAAGCAGTTCATAAAACAGTTCACTATGCACTTCATAAAACAGTGTTTAAGTGGAAAGAGATTAGGCAGTAGTTACTTGCCTTAAATAGAATGCTACAGCTGTTGAATAGGTAGATCGCCTACACCAGACACTAACTCTCTACTTTAGCTTTTCCTCTGTCTTTCACCTCAACGTCCTTCGTAGCTACACATAAATAATACTATTTCAGTATCTCATAAACTTTCGACGTTTTCATTAACGTCTAACTATTCTACCCTTTCGATAATGTAACCCTTTAACAGATAATAATCCACTGTAGACATACTCTGCTATATAATCACTTCTACACTGGCAAGCAAATAGCACATAGACACATATATTGATTCACAGTATTCTTGACTGATAGTCTTTCCTATACAGAAGTGGTGTGCCAATCATATTTTACAAAGTCATTCTAGTTTTTAGAAATTTTGGCAGCACCTCCCCTGTAATTGGAGCTATCCGTCGGAATACAACCGACACAACCAAACATAAATGTCAATCATAGCCCATTATACTACCACATTTGCACCAAATCCATATCAAACAAGCAATAGCTATAACAATATACAATACTATTATCATTCAAAATGACTGAAACAATCCAAATATCAACTGCTTATTTATAAAGTCAATTCAGTTCTTAATTCAATTCTATATCATAACAATCAATGTCCAATTATAATACTTATAATTCAAAGATGCCAATTAATCAAGCAATTCGATTACTATAATGCAATTGTTCCATTGAATAGTCATGATCACATAGCAATTAACACAATTCAATTTCATCCATGTATCATTATATTGCTAAAAAAAATGGCACACTACTTAAGCATATAATTCGTAAACTTCATAATAATAAAAATAATTAACCCATATTTCGAATAGAGCAATTAAGTGTTACTCATATAATTGTCAACTCAAATCACAACCCATGTATCCTTTTGATTACCTCCAATTCGAATAGAATTACTCCTATAATTATCAAACTTGTACTAGCTAATCCAAATAATCAATTAAATTATAATAACACGGTTGTATTAGTTCGACTAGCAACTTAATCATTTTAAGAATGATAACAATCTAGGTACCAAGACAACCCCAAATTGTATATACTCGAAATGCTCAACCAAACACATATACGCATGCTTGAATTACTTGATAATGATCAGAAAATGCTATACTAATCGGACAAACCAAGCTACGGCCGGAAAATGCAAAGCCATGGCCGGAATTTTCTAGAAATCAACATGCAACTCAATTAATGGACACGTATAAGTAATTTAAGCAATAATCAGGCTCAAGAACATCATAGCCTTCCACCAGCTCGCCGGAGGCTCACCGCCGGTGGGGCAAAAATCGGAGTAGCTCGATTTCGAGCTTCTTCAACGAATCTTCACCAAAATACCTACATAGCAACTGTTTATGACCTTAGCAATACAAATACATCACTCTCAGCCCTTGCATGCAACTCAAAACTCAAACCCCGATATATATATATACACGGCAGTCCATATAAACATACACAAAATAGGACTTTGCAGCTAGGACTCAAGAAATTTAAGTAACATGCTAGTACTCATCAACATCTAGCAACTTGTTTTATCAAAAATTCGGAAAAACCGAAGAAATCGCATGGAAAGGAGATAAGGGAACCTGCAAGTCGATGATACAGGGCAACTAGGAAGAAAAGAAAGTGGGCGGTGGCTTTGTTAATAACAAGGGCAAAACAGTAATTTCACAATTGCTGTTTTTCTAATTTAAAACCAATTTAAAATCGAATTTTGGTAGAAACAGAGTACAAAAATAACTTTTGTATTTTTAAAATAAAGATCATGAATTTAGAAGCTTCTCCATATTTTTGAAATATTTTTCTGGTAAATAAATAATTAACTAAAAATCTTTGAAGTTTTAGCACAGAAATAGAAAATAAGAGTAGGAAAATCTTTAAAAATACATTTGGGCTCGAATAAAATAAACTTCTATTTTTCACAAGTCTCAAAATATTTAAGAAACATTTTGGAAAAGATTTCATGATTTTTGGACATTCCAATAATTAAATATGGAATTTAGAAGAGTAATTTCTCTAGAATAAAACAGGAATGAAAGATTTATATAAAATCACTAGGACTAGAATTAAATACATCACCATTTTTAGAAAGTCTCTAAAATTACATAGAAGCTACATATAAATTATCATAATTATTGGACACACCAATAATTTTATAAAAATCAAACAGTTACTCAATTAAGCATAAAAATCAATTAAACACTTAATTAAATCACTTAAGCATAATACAGTCAAACGGGCAGTCAACTAGACATATAAAATGACCACATATCATATCTTAACACATTAAAACATGTAAATCATATACCTCATATTATTCAAATAGATTCAATTACCTCGATCGTTACATTTGAACTTGGAAACAACTTGTAACTTCATTCTTGACTCATTTAATTTCGAAGTGTCAATCGGCGTTCATACCTCACAGGTCCATTGGGGATAATATTCTCCTGGCTCAATCCTTATGTAGAGACTATCACCTTCGAACAGGTCAACCAAGGTGTGCACTGAAATTGGACATACATAAAGCATTTGACACGCTGAACTGAAGTTTCTTAGAAGCAGCTCTATTGAAAATGGGATTCCCTCAAAATTTTAGAGGCTGGGTTCTAAAATGTCTTACTTCTGCCATGCTTTCAGTTAAAGTAAATGGTGCTTTAGAGGGGTTTTTTCCTTGTAGCTCTGGTCTTCGCCAGGGCGCCCATTGTCCCCATTATTGTTTGTCCTGGGCATGGAGATTTTCACAGCTATTTTGAAAAAGAATGTTGAAGATACTTCTTTCAAGTTCCATTGGCGGACAAAATTAGTGGGCTTAACTCACATTATCTTCGCCGATGACATCTTTCTTTTCAGCAGAGGTGATATTCAATCCATCAAAGCGTTACTTAATGGTATTGAAATGTTCTCTAGTGTCTCAGGATTAAAGCCAAATGCTGCTAAAAGTTCTTGGTTTTTTGCAAATATTCCTATGGAAGTCTCTCATGAAGCTATTCTTTTATCTGGTTTTCAAGCTGGTTCCCTCCCGATTAAGTATCTGGGTCTTCCGCTAATATCAAGCAAGTTAAACACTAGTGACTGCGCACCCTTGGTCAATAAGCTCTGCACCAGGATTGACTCGTGGACATGTAAATTTTTAAAATTTGCAGGCAGACTTCAACTGATAAAAACTATTCTCAGTGCCATTCAAAGCTTCTGGTCAATGTACCTTTTTCTACCTAAAAGTGTATTGAAAAAAATCAATTTTATCTTGAAGAATTTCCTCTGGGGAGGTACTTACAATCGGAAATGTCACTTCAAAATTTCCTGGGAACAATGTTGTTTACCTAAAGAAGAAGGAGGTCTGGGAATTAAAGATCCCATTCTTTGGAATAATGCTGCTATAATGTTCCAACTATGGCGTATTATCCAACCTCATCAAAATTCTATTTGGATTGATTGGGTCAAAAATGCCCTTTTTCTGGAAAAATCCATCTGGACTGCGAAATTACCATCCTCTTGCCCCTGGTGTGTTCGAAAAATCCTCAACTCTAGAGATGTAGTGAAACAACATCTAAATTACAAAGTTGGTAGGGAGTCTTCATTCCTATTTTGGCATGAGCCATGGCTGGATCGTACTCCTTTAATACAACGGTATGGGAGCAATCTCATTACGACTTTAGAGTCCACAAATCTTGCTCAGATTAGCGAAGTAATTCATAATGGCTCTTGGCGACTCCATAACTCAAACCATGTTCAAGCTATTGAGCTTCGTGATAGGATCTTTCAAATAAGAATTCATGATAGAGATACTCTCCTTTGGGATAACTTGGTGGGTCGGCATGTTTCTATTTCAACCATCTATCATTCTATTAGAAGACCATTTCCTGCCCCTCCTTGGTTGGAAGCTGTTTGGAATCCTTTTTTGATCCCCAACTGTTCTTTCTTTCTTTGGCTTGCTCTACAGGGCAGACAGAATGCTCCGTTTCGGAATGGTTACTAGTGAAAATTGTCTTATTTGCACTACTGGTATAGAAACAGGGCACCATATTTTTGGTGAGTGTAGCTTTCTAAGACACATCTTCAATGCCATCCCAATTCTTGTGCCGCAAAACTGGAGTGATTTACAAAATGGAATTTTTGGACATTTCAACTCCAAAGTTGAGAAACTCATTGCTTACCTATTCACATCTTTAGTGGTTTACAATGTTTGGAAAGAGAGGAACTACAGACTCCACAATGCAGGTCAAGTTCATCGAGTAGAATTGATCACACACCTGGTGAAGCGAGCTGCTAGAGAAAAATTATATACATGTCATGCTTTTAGGAAAAAAATTCAACGCCACCCGGATTTGATTACTCTTTTGTATTAAAAAGATTTGTTTAAGAGCTTTGTCTTCAGCATTGTAGGGGTTTTCGTTGTATTTTGTTAGTTGACTTTTGGTAACTAGGAGCATATTCCTAGTACCTAAGTAGTCTTGTATTTTTTTTCTTTTCTTTTAATGCAATTTAATTATCGAAAAAAAAAAACGAGTTGGAATCTCTTGTAAGATCATTCTTGGCTCATTTAAACATCAAAACAATCCATAACAATTTGAGACTACATTCTTGACTCTTTCGAACTTGGAAACAATTTGTAGCTTCATTCTTGACTCATTTGAACATGGAAACAACTTCTAAACTCTTGTAGGATCTTTTTTGGCTCATTTGAACATGTCATTTAAACATCAAAACAATCCATAACAATTTGAGACTACATTCTCTACTCTTTCTAATTTGGAAATAATTTGTAGCTTCATTCTTGACTCATTTGAACATGGAAACAACTTCTAAACTCTTGTAGGATCTTTTTTGGCTCATTTGAACATGCAAAAAATTCATACAACTTAAGACTTTATTCTTGACTCGTTCAAAATTGGAAACAACTTGTAGCATCATTCTTGACTCATTTGAATATGGAAACAACTTGAAAACTCTTGTAAGATCATTCTTTGCTCATTTGAACATGAAAACAATCCATAACCAATTTGAGACTACAATATTGACTCGTTCGAACTTGGAAGCAACTTGTAGCTTCATTCTTGACTCATTTGAACATAGAAATAACCTGTAAACACTTGTAGGATCACTCTGTGCTCATTTAAAAATGACAACAATTCGTAACAACTTATGACTTCATTCTTCACTCGTTCGAACTTGGAAACAACTTGTAGCTACATTCTTGACTCGTTTGAACTTGGAAACAACTTGTAACATCTTGTAAGATCATTCTTGGCATATTTGAACATGAAAAGAATCCATAACAATTTCAGACTTCATTCTTGACTCGTTCGAACTTGGAAACAACTTGTAGCTTCATTCTTTACTCGTTCGAACTTGGAAACAACTTGTAATGTCTTGTAGGATCATTCTTAGCTCATTTGAACATGCAAACAATTCATACAACTTAAGACTTTATTCTTGACTCGTTCAAACTTGGAAATAACTTGCAGCTTCATTCTTGACTCATTTGAACATGGAAACAACTTAGAAAGTCTTGTAGGATCAATCTTAGCTCTTTTGAGTATGAAAACAATCTATAACAATTTGAGACTTCATTCTTCACTTGTTGGAACTTGGAAACAACTTGTAGCTTCACTCTTGACTCTTCTTGGCTCATTGGACATGAAAATAATTCGTAACAATTTGTGAATTCATTCTTCACTCATTCGAACTTCGAAACAACATGTAGCTTGATTCGTGACTCGTTTGAATTTGGAAACTACTTGAAAACTCTTGTAAGATCATTCTTGGCTCATTTGAACATTAAAACAATCCATAACAATTTGAAACTTTATTCTCGACTCATTCAAACTTGGAAGCTACTTGTAGGTTCATTCTTGACTCATTTGAACATGGAAACAACTTGTAAAGTCTTCTAGGATCATTCTTGGCTCATTTGAACATGCAAATAATTTATACAACTTAAGACTTTATTCTTGACTCGTTCGAACTAGGAAACAACTTATAGCTTCATTCTTGACTCATTTGAACATGGAAACAACTTGTAAAGTCTTCTAGGATAATTCTTTGCTCATTTGAACATACAAATATTTCATACTTATTAAGACTTTATTCTTGACTCGTTCGAACTTGGAAACAACTTATAGCTTCATTCTTGACTCATTTGAACATGGAAACAACTTGGAAAGTCTTGTAGGATCATTCTTGTCTCATTTGAACTTGAAAACAATCTATAACAATTTGAGACTTCATTCTTGACACGTTTGAACTTGGAAACGACTTGTAACTTCATTCGTGACTCATTTGAACATGGAAACGAGTTGGAAACTCTTGTAAGATCATTCTTGGCTCATTTAAACATCAAAACAATCCATAACAATTTGAGACTACATTCTTAACTATTTCGAACTTGGAAACAATTTGTAGCTTCATTCTTGACTCATTTGAACATGGAAACAACTTCTAAACTCTTGTAGGATCTTTTTTGGCTCATTTGAACATGTCATTTAAACATCAAAACAATCCATAACAATTTGAGACTACATTCTCTACTCTTTCTAATTTGGAAATAATTTGTAGCTTCATTCTTGACTCATTTGAACATGGAAACAACTTCTAAACTCTTGTAGGATCTTTTTTGGCCCATTTGAACATGCAAAAAATTCATACAACTTAAGACTTTATTCTTGACTCATTCAAAATTGGAAACAACTTGTAGCATCATTCTTGACTCATTTGAAAATGGAAACAACTTGAAAACTCTTGTAAGATCATTCTTTGCTCATTTGAACATGAAAACAATCCATAACCAATTTGAGACTACAATATTGACTCGTTCGAACTTGGAAGCAACTTGTAGCTTCATTCTTGACTCATTTGAACATAGAAATAACTTGTAAACACTTGTAGTATCACTCTGTGCTCATTTGAAAATGAAAACTGTTCGTAACAACTTATGACTTCATTCTTCACTCGTTCGAACTTGGAAACAACTTGTAGCTTAATTCTTGACTCGTTTGAACTTGGAAACAAATTGTAAAGTCTTATAAGATCATTCTTGGCATATTTGAACATGAAAAGAATCCATAACAATTTCAGACTTCATTCTTGACTCGTTCGAACTTGGAAACAACTTGTAGGTTCATTCTTTACTCGTTCGAACTTGGAAACAACTTGTAATGTCTTGTAGGATCATTCTTAGCTCATTTGAACATGCAAACAATTCATACAACTTAAGACTTTATTCTTGACTCGTTCAAACTTGGAAATAACTTGCATCTTCATTCTTGACTCATTTGAACATGGAAACAACTTGGAAAGTTTTGTAGGATCAATCTTAGCTCTTTTGAGTATGAAAACAATCTATAACAATTTGAGACTTCATTCTTGACTTGTTGGAACTTGGAAACAACTTGTAGCTTCACTCTTGACTCTTCTTGGCTCATTGGACATGAAAATAATTCGTAACAATTTGTGAATTCATTCTTCACTCATTCGAACTTCGAAACAACATGTAGCTTGATTCGTGACTCGTTTGAATTTGGAAACTACTTGAAAACACTTGTAAGAATATTCTTGGCTCATTTGAACATTAAAACAATCCATAACAATTCGAAACTTTATTCTCGACTCATTCAAACTTGGAAGCTACTTGTAGGTTCATTTTTGACTCATTTGAACATGGAAACAACTTGTAAAGTCTTCTATGATCATTCTTGGCTCATTTGAACATGCAAACAATTTATACAACTTAAGACTTTATTCTTGACTCGTTCGAACTTGGAAACAACTTATAGCTTCATTCTTGACTCATTTGAACATGGAAACAACTTGTAAAGTCTTCTAGAATAATTCTTTGCTCATTTGAACATACAAACAATTCATACTTCTTTAGACTTCATTCTTGACACGTTTGAACTTCGAAACAACTTGTAACTTCATTCCATACTCGTTTGAACATGGAAACAACTTGGAAACTCTTGTAAGATCATTCTTGGCTCATTTAAACATAAAAACAATCCAACACAATTTTAGACTTGATTCTTGACTCGTTCGAACGTGGAAACAACTTGTAGTTTCATTCTTGACTCGTTTGAACTTGGAAACAACTTGTAAATTCATGTATGATCATTCTTGGCTCATTTGAACATGCAAACAATTTATACAACTTAAGACTTTATTCTTGACTCTTCGAACTTGGAAACAACTTGTAGCTTCATTCTTGACTCATTTGAACATGAAAATAACTTGGAAAGTCTTGTAAGATCATTCTTGGCTCATTTGAACATGCAAATAATTCATACTTCTTAAGACTTTATTCTTCTTTACTCGTTCGAACTTGGAAACAACTTATAGCTTCATTCTTGACTCATCTGAACATGGAAACAACTTGGAAAGTCTTGTAGGATCATTCTTGTCTCATTTGAATTTGAAAACAATCTATAACAATTTGAGACTTCATTCTTGACACGTTTGAACTTGGAAACAACTTGTAACTTCATTCCTGACTCGTTTGAACATGGAAACAACTTGGAAACTCTTGTAAGATCATTGTTGGCTCATTTAAACATGAAAACAATCCAACACAATTTTAGACTTGATTCTTAGCTCGTTCGAACGTGGAAACAACTTGTAGCTTCATTCTTGACTCGTTTGAACTTGGAAACACCTTGTAAATTCTAATAGGATCATTCTTGGCTCATTTGAACATGCAAACAATTCATACAACTTAAGACTTTATTCTTGACTCTTCGAACTTGGAAACAACTTGTAGCTTCATTCTTGACTCATTTGAACATGGAAACAACTTGGAAACTCTTGTAAGATCATTCTTGGCTGATTTAAACATGAAAACAATCCAACACAATTTTAGACTTGATTCTTGACTCGTTCGAACGTGGAAACAACTTGTAGCTTCATTCTTGACTCGTTTGAACTTGGAAACAACTTGTAAATTCTTGTAGGATCATTCTTGGCTCATTTGAACATGCAAATAATTCATACAACTTAAGACTTTATTCTTGACTCTTCGAACTTGGAAACAACTTGTAGCTTCATTCTTGACACATTTGAACATGAAAATAACTTGAAAAGTCTTGTAGGATCATTCTTGGCTCATTTGAAAATGAAAACTATCTATAACAATTTGAGACTTCATTCTTGACACGTTTGAACTTGGAACAACTTGTAACTTCATTCGTGACTCATTTGAACATGGAAACGAGTTGGAAACTCTTGTAAGATCATTCTTGGCTCATTTAAACATCAAAACAATCCATAACAATTTGAGACTACATTCTTGACTCTTTCGAACTTGGAAACAATTTGTAGCTTCATTCTTGACTCTTTTGAACATGGAAACAACTTGTAAAGTATTGAAGGATCATTCTTGGCTCATTTGAACATGCAAACAATTCATACAACTTAAGACTTTATTCTTGACTCGTTCAAACTTGGAAACAACTTGTAGCTTCATTCTTGACTCATTTGAACATGGAAATAACTTGGAAAGTCTTGTAGGATCATTCTTGGCTCATTTGAAAATGAAAACAATTTATAACAATTTGAGACTTCATTCTTGACACGTTTGAACTTGGAACAACTTGTAACTTCATTCGTAACTCATTTGAACATGGAAACGAGTTGGAAACTCTTGTAAGATCATTCTTGGCACATTTAAATATCAAAACAATCCATAACAATTTGAGACTACATTCTTGACTCTTTTGAACTTGGAAACAATTTGTAGCTTCATTCTTGACTCTTTTGAACATGAAAACAACTTGTAAAGTCTTGCAGCATCATTCTTGGCTCATTTGAACATGCAAACAATTCATACAACTTAAGACTTTATTCTTGACTCGTTCAAACTTGGAAACAACTTGTAGCTTCAGTCTTGACTCATTTGAACATGCAAACAACTTGGAAAGTCTTGTAGGATCATTCTTGGCTCATTTGAACTTGAAAACAATCTATAACAATTTGAGACTTCATTCTTGACACGTTTGAACTTGGAAGCAACGTGTAACTACATTCGTGACTCGTTTGAAAATGGAAACAACTTGGAAACTCTTGTAAGATCATTCTTGGCTCATTTAAACATGAAACCAATCCATAACAATTTTAGACTTGATTCTTCACTCGTTCGAACTTGGAAACAACAGGCAGCTTCATTCTTGACTCATTTGAACTTGGAAACACCTTGTAAATTCTAATAGGATCATTCTTGGCTCATTTGAACATGCAAACAATTCATACAACTTAAGACTTTATTCTTGACTCTTCGAACTTGGAAACAACTTGTAGCTTCATTCTTGACTCATTTGAACTTGGAAACACCTTGTAAATTCTAATAGGATCATTCTTGGCTCATTTGAACATGCAAACAATTCATACAACTTAAGACTTTATTCTTGACTCTTCGAACTTGGAAACAACTTGTAGCCTTCATTCTTGACTTATTTGAACATGGAAACAACTTGGAAACTCTTGTAAGATCATTCTTGGCTCATTTAAACATGAAAACAATCCAACACAATTTTAGACTTGATTCTTGACTCGTTCGAACGTGAAAACAACTTGTAGCCTCATTCTTGACTCGTTTGAACTTGGAAACAACTTGTAAATTCTTGTAGGATCATTCTTGGCTCATTTGAACATGCAAATAATTCATACAACTTAAAACTTTATTCTTGACTCTTCGAACTTGGAAACAACTTGTAGCTTCATTCTTGACTCATTTGAACATTAAAATAACTTAGAAAGTCGTGTAGGATCATTCTTGGCTCATTTGAAAATGAAAACAATCTATAACAATTTGAGACTTCATTCTTGACACGTTTGAACTTGGAACAACTTGTACCTTCATTCGTAACTCATTTGAACATGGAAACGAGTTGGAAACTCTTGTAAGATCATTCTTGGCTCATTTAAACATCAAAACAATCCATAACAATTTGAGACTACATTCTTGACTCTTTCGAACTCTGAAACAATTTGTAGCTTCATTCTTGACTCTTTTGAACATGGAAACAACTTGTAAAGTCTTGCAGGATCATTCTTGGCTCATTTGAACATGCAAACAATTCATTCAACTTAAGACTTTATTCTTGACTCGTTCAAACTTGGAAACAACTTGTAGCTTCAGTCTTGACTCATTTGAACATGCAAACAACTTGGAAAGTCTTGTAGGATCATTCTTGGCTCATTTGAACTTGAAAACAATCTATAACAATTTGAGACTTCATTCTTGACACGTTTGAACTTGGAAGCAACTTGTAACTACATTCGTGACTCGTTTGAAAATGGAAACAACTTGGAAACTCTTGTAAGATCATTCTTGGCTCATTTAAACATGAAACCAATCCATAACAATTTTAGACTTGATTCTTGACTCGTTCGAACTTGGAAACAACTGGCAGCTTCATTCTTGACTCATTTGAACTTGGAAACACCTTGTAAATTCTAATAGGATCATTCTTGGCTCATTTGAACATGCAAACAATTCATACAACTTAAGACTTTATTCTTGACTCTTCGAACTTGGAAACAACTTGTAGCTTCATTCTTGACTCATTTGAACTTGAAAACACCTTGTAAATTCTAATAGGATCATTCTTGGCTCATTTGAACATGCAAACAATTCATACAACTTAAGACTTTATTCTTGACTCTTCGAACTTGGAAACAACTTGTAGCTTTATTCTTGACTCATTTGAACATGGAAACAACTTGGAAACTCTTGTAAGATCTGTCTTGGCTCATTTAAACATGAAAACAATCCAACACAATTTTAGACTTGATTCTTGACTCGTTCGAACGTGGAAACAACTTGTAGCTTCATTCTTGACTCGTTTGAACTTGGAAACAACATGTAAATTCTTGTAGGATCATTCTTGGCTCATTTGAACATGCACACAATTTATACAACTTAAGACTTTATTCTTGACTCTTCGAACTTGGAAACAACTTGTAGCTTCATTCTTGACTCATTTGAACATGGAAACAACTTGGAAACTCTTGTAAGATCATTCTTGGCTCATTTAAACATGAAAACAATCCAACACAATTTTAGACTTGATTCTTGACTCGTTCGAACGTGGAAACAACTTGTAGCTTCATTCTTGACTCGTTTGAACTTGGAAACAACTTGTAAATTCTTGTAGGTTCATTCTTGGCTCATTTGAACATGCAAATAATTCATACAACTTAAGATTTTATTCTTGACTCTTCGAACTTGGAAACAACTTGTAGCTTCATTCTTGACTCATTTGAACATGGAAACAACTTGGAAACTCTTGTAAGATCATTCTTGGCTCATTTAAACATGAAAACAATCCAACACAATTTTAGACTTGATTCTTGACTCGTTCGAACGTGGAAACAACTTGTAGCTTCATTCTTGACTCGTTTGAACTTGGAAACAACTTGTAAATTCTTGTAGGTTCATTCTTGGCTCATTTGAACATGCAAATAATTCATACAACTTAAGATTTTATTCTTGACTCTTCGAACTTGGAAACAACTTGTAGCTTCATTCTTGACTCATTTGAACATTAAAATAACTTAGAAAGTCTTGTAGGATCATTCTTGGCTCATTTGAAAATGAAAACAATCTATAACAATTTGAGACTTCATTCTTGACACGTTTGAACTTGGAACAACTTGTACCTTCATTCGTAACTCATTTGAACATGGAAACGAGTTGGAAACTCTTGTAAGATCATTCTTGGCTCATTTAAACATCAAAACAATCCATAACAATTTGAGACTACATTCTTGACTCTTTCGAAGTTGGAAACAATTTGTAGCTTCATTCTTGACTCTTTTGAACATGGAAACAACTTGTAAAGTCTTGCAGGATCATTCTTGGCTCATTTGAACATGCAAACAATTCATTCAACTTAAGACTTTATTCTTGACTCGTTCAAACTTGGAAACAACTTGTAGCTTCAGTCTTGACTCATTTGAACATGCAAACAACTTGGAAAGTCTTGTAGGATCATTCTTGGCTCATTTGAACTTGAAAACAATCTATAACAATTTGAGACTTCATTCTTGACACGTTTGAACTTGGAAGCAACTTGTAACTACATTCGTGACTCGTTTGAAAATGGAAACAACTTGGAAACTCTTGTAAGATCATTCTTGGCTCATTTAAACATGAAACCAATCCATAACAATTTTAGACTTGATTCTTGACTCGTTCGAACTTGGAAACAACTGGCAGCTTCATTCTTGACTCATTTGAACTTGGAAACACCTTGTAAATTCTAATAGGATCATTCTTGGCTCATTTGAACATGCAAACAATTCATACAACTTAAGACTTTATTCTTGACTCTTCGAACTTGGAAACAACTTGTAGCTTTATTCTTGACTCATTTGAACATGGAAACAACTTGGAAACTCTTGTAAGATCATTCTTGGCTCATTTAAACATGAAAACAATCCAACACAATTTTAGACTTGATTCTTGACTCGTTCGAACGTGGAAACAACTTGTAGCTTCATTCTTGACTCGTTTGAACTTGGAAACAACTTGTAAATTCTTGTAGGATCATTCTTGGCTCATTTGAACATGCACACAATTTATACAACTTAAGACTTTATTCTTGACTCTTCGAACTTGGAAACAACTTGTAGCTTCATTCTTGACTCATTTGAACATGTAAACAACTTGGAAACTCTTGTAAGATCATTCTTGGCTCATTTAAACATGAAAACAATCCAACACCATTTTAGACTTGATTCTTGACTCGTTCGAACATGGAAACAACTTGTAGCCTCATTCTTGACTCGTTTGGACTTGGAAACAAATTGTAAATTCTTGTAGGATCATTCTTGGCTCATTTGAACATGCAAATAATTCATACAACTTAAGACTTTATTCTTGACTCTTAGAACTTGGAAACAACTTGTAGCTTCATTCTTGACTCATTTGAACATTAAAATAACTTAGAAAGTCTTGTAAGATCATTCTTGGCTCATTTGAAAATGAAAACAATCTATAACAATTTGAGACTTCATTCTTGACACGTTTGAACTTGGAACAACTTGTACCTTCATTCGTAACTCATTTGAACATGGAAACGAGTTGGAAACTCTTGTAAGATCATTCTTGGCTCATTTAAACATCAAAACAATCCATAACAATTTGAGACTACATTCTTGACTCTTTCGAACTTGGAAACAATTTGTAGCTTCATTCTTGACTCTTTTGAACATGGGAACAACTTATAAAGTCTTGCAGGATCATTCTTGGCTCATTTGAACATGCAAACAATTCATTCAACTTAAGACTTTATTCTTGACTCGTTCAAACTTGGAAACAACTTGTAGCTTCAGTCTTGACTCATTTGAACATGCAAACAACTTGGAAAGTCTTGTAGGATCATTCTTGGCTCATTTGAACTTGAAAACAATCTATAACAATTTGAGACTTCATTCTTGACACGTTTGAACTTGGAAGCAACTTGTAACAACATTCGTGACTCGTTTGAAAATGGAAACAACTTGGAAACTCTTGTAAGATCATTCTTGGCTCATTTAAACATGAAACCAATCCATAACAATTTTAGACTTGATTCTTGACTCGTTCGAACTTGGAAACAACTGGCAGCTTCATTCTTGACTCATTTGAACTTGGAAACACCTTGTAAATTCTAATAGGATCATTCTTGGCTCATTTGAACATGCAAACAATTCATACAACTTAAGACTTTATTCTTGACTCTTCGAACTTGGAAACAACTTGTAGCTTCATTCTTGACTCATTTGAACTTGGAAACACCTTGTAAATTCTAATAGGATCATTCTTGGCTCATTTGAACATGCAAACAATTCATACAACTTAAGACTTTATTCTTGACTCTTCGAACTTGGAAACAACTTGTAGCTTTATTCTTGACTCATTTGAACATGGAAACAACTTGGAAACTCTTGTAAGATCATTCTTGGCTCATTTAAACATGAAAACAATCCAACACAATTTTAGACTTGATTCTTGACTCGTTCGAACGTGGAAACAACTTGTAGCTTCATTCTTGACTCGTTTGAACTTGGAAACAACTTGTAAATTCTTGTAGGATCATTCTTGGCTCATTTGAACATGCACACAATTTATACAACTTAAGACTTTATTCTTGACTCTTCGAACTTGGAAACAACTAGTAGCTTCATTCTTGACTCATTTGAACATGGAAACAACTTGGAAACTCTTGTAAGATCATTCTTGGCTCATTTAAACATGAAAACAATCCAACACAATTTTAGACTTGATTCTTGACTCGTTCGAACGTGGAAACAACTTGTAGCTTCATTCTAGACTCGTTTCAACTTGGAAACAACTTGTAAATTCTTGTAGGATCATTCTAGGCTCATTTGAACATGCAAACAATTCATACAACTTAACACTTTATTCTTGACTCTTCGAACTTAGAAACAACTTGTAGCTTCATTCTTGACTCATTTGAACATTAAAGTAACTTAGAAAGTCTTGTAGGATCATTCTTGGCTCATTTGAAAATGAAAACAATCTATAACAACTTGAGACTTCATTCTTGACACGTTTGAACTTGGAACAACTTGTACCTTCATTCGTAACTCATTTGAACATGGAAACGAGTTGGAAACTCTTGTAAGATCATTCTTGGCTCATTTAAACATCAAAACAATCCATAACAATTTGAGACTACATTCTTGACTCTTTCGAACTTGGAAACAATTTGTAGCTTCATTCTTGACTCTTTTGAACATGGAAACAACTTGTAAAGTATTGAAGGATCATTCTTGGCTCATTTGAACATGCAAACAATTCATACAACTTAAGACTTTATTCTTGACTCGTTCAAACTTGGAAACAACTTGTAGCTTCATTCTTAACTCATTTGAACATGGAAATAACTTGGAATGTCTTGTAGGATCATTCTTGGCTCATTTGAAAATGAAATCAATCTATAACAATTTGAGACTTCATTCTTGACACGTTTGAACTTGGAACAACTTGTAACTTCATTCGTAACTCATTTGAACATGGAAACGAGTTGGAAACTCTTGTAAGATCATTCTTGGCTCATTTAAACATCAAAACAATCCATAACAATTTGAGACAACATTCTTGACTCTTTCGAACTTGGAAATAATTTGTAGCTTCATTCTTGACTCTTTTGAACATGAAAACAACTTGTAAAGTCTTGCAGGATCATTCTTGGCTCATTTGAACATGCAAACAATTCATTCAACTTAAGACTTTATTCTTGACTCGTTCAAACTTGGAAACAACTTGTAGCTTCAGTCTTGACTCATTTGAACATGCAAACAACTTGGAAAGTCTTGTAGGATCATTCTTGGCTCATTTGAACTTGAAAACAATCTATAACAATTTGAGACTTCATTCTTGACACGTTTGAACTTGGAAGCAACTTGTAACTACATTCGTGACTCGTTTGAAAATGGAAACAACTTGGAAACTCTTGTAAGATCATTCTTGGCTCATTTAAACAAGAAACCAATCCATAACAATTTTAGACTTGATTCTTGACTCGTTCGAACTTGGAAACAACTGGCAGCTTCATTCTTGACTCATTTGAACTTGGAAACACCTTGTAAATTCTAATAGGATCATTCTTGGCTCATTTGAACATGCAAACAATTAATACAACTTAAGACTTTATTCTTGACTCTTCGAACTTGGAAACAACTTGTAGCTTCATTCTTGACTCATTTGAACTTGGAAACACCTTGTAAATTCTAATAGGATCATTCTTGGCTCATTTGAACATGCAAACAATTCATACAACTTAAGACTTTATTCTTGACTCTTCGAACTTGGAAACAACTTGTAGCTTCATTCTTGACTCATTTGAACATGGAAACAACTTGGAAACTCTTGTAAGATCATTCTTGGCTCATTTAAACATGAAAACAATCCAACACAATTTTAGACTTGATTCTTGACTCGTTCGAACGTGGAAACAACTTGTAGCTTCATTCTTGACTCGTTTGAACTTGGAAACAACTTGTAAATTTTTGTAAGATCATTCTTGGCTCATTTGAACATGCACACAATTTATACAACTTAAGACTTTATTCTTGACTCTTCGAACTTGGAAACAACTTGTAGCTTCATTCTTGACTCATTTGAACGTGGAAACAACTTGGAAACTCTTGTAAGATCATTCTTGGGTCATTTAAACATGAAAACAATCCAACACAATTTTAGACTTGATTCTTGACTCGTTCGAACGTGGAAACAACTTGTAGCTTTATTCTTGACTCGTTTCAACTTGGAAACAACTTGTAAATTCTTGTAGGATCATTCTTGGCTCATTTGAACATGCAAACAATTCATACAACTTAAGACTTTATTCTTGACTCTTCGAACTTAGAAACAACTTGTAGCTTCATTCTTGACTCATTTGAACATTAAAATAACTTAGAAAGTCTTGTAGGATCATTCTTGGCTCATTTGAAAATGAAAACAATCTATAACAATTTGAGACTTCATTCTTGACATGTTTGAACTTGGAACAACTTGTAACTTCATTCGTCACTCATTTGAACATGGAAACGAGTTGGAAACTCTTGTAAGATCATTCTTGGCTCATTTAAACATCAAAACAATCCATAACAATTTAAGACTACATTCTTGACTCTTTCGAACTTGGAAACAATTTGTAGCTTCATTCTTGACTCTTTTGAACATGAAAACAACTTGTAAAGTCTTGTAGGATCATTCTTGGCTCATTTGAACATGCAAACAATTCATACAACTTAAGACTTTATTCTTGACTCGTTCAAACTTGGAAACAACTTGTAGCTTCAGTCTTGACACATTTGAACATGCAAACAACTTGGAAAGTCTTGTAGGATCATTCTTGGCTCATTTGAACTTGAAAACAATCTATAACAATTTGAGACTTCATTCTTGACACGTTTGAACTTGGAAGCAACTTGTAACTACATTCGTGACTCGTTTGAAAATGGAAACAACTTGGAAACTCTTGTAAGATCATTCTTGGCTCATTTAAACATGAAACCAATCCATAACAATTTTAGACTTGATTTTTGACTCGTTCGAACTTGGAAACAACTGGCAGCTTCATTCTTGACTCATTTGAACTTGGAAACACCTTGTAAATTCTAATAGGATCATTCTTGGCTCATTTGAACATGCAAACAATTCATACAACTTAAGACTTTATTCTTGACTCTTCGAACTTGGAAACAACTTGTAGCTTCATTCTTGACTCATTTGAACTTGGAAACACCTTGTAAATTCTAATAGGATCATTCTTGGCTCATTTGAACATGCAAACAATTCATACAACTTAAGACTTTATTCTTGACTCTTCGAACTTGGAAACAACTTGTAGCTTCATTCTTGACTCATTTGAACATGGAAACAACTTGGAAACTCTTGTAAGATCATTCTTGGCTCATTTAAACATGAAAACAATCCAACACAATTTTAGACTTGATTCTTGACTCGTTCGAACGTGGAAACAACTTGTAGCCTCATTCTTGACTCGTTTGAACTTGGAAACAACTTGTAAATTCTTGTAGGATTATTCTTGGCTCATTTGAACATGCAAATAATTCATACAACTTAAGACTTTATTCTTGACTCTTCGAACTTGGAAACAACTTGTAGCTTCATTCTTGACTCATTTGAACTTGAAAATAACTTGGAAAGTCTTGTAGGATCATTCTTGGCACATTTGAAAATGAAAACAATCTATAACAATTTGAGACTTCATTCTTGACACGTTTGAACTTGGAACAACTTGTAACTTCATTCGTAACTCATTTGTACATGGAAACGAGTTGGAAACTCTTGTAAGATCATTCTTGGCTCATTTAAACATCAAAACAATCCATAACAATTTGAGACTACATTCTTGACTCTTTCGAACTTGGAAACAATTTGTAGCTTCATTCTTGACTCTTTTGAACATGAAAACAACTTGTAAAGTCTTGCAGGATCATTCTTGGCTCATTTGAACATGCAAACAATTCATTCAACTTAAGACTTTATTCTTGACTCGTTCAAACTTGGAAACAACTTGTAGCTTCAGTCTTGACTCATTTGAACATGCAAACAACTTGGAAAGTCTTGTAGGATCATTCTTGGCTCATTTGAACATGCAAACAATTCATACAACTTAAGACTTTATTCTTGACTCTTCGAACTTAGAAACAACTTGTAGCTTCATTCTTGACTCATTTGAACATTAAAATAACTTAGAAAGTCTTGTAGGATCATTCTTGGCTCATTTGAAAATGAAAACAATCTATAACAATTTGAGACTTCATTCTTGACACGTTTGAACTTGGAACAACTTGTAACTTCATTCGTAACTCATTTGAACATGGAAACGAGTTGGAAACTCTTGTAAGATCATTCTTGGCTCATTTAAACATCAAAACAATCCATAACAATTTAAGACTACATTCTTGACTCTTTCGAACTTGGAAACAATTTGTAGCTTCATTCTTGACTCTTTTGAACATGAAAACAACTTGTAAAGTCTTGCAGGATCATTCTTGGCTCATTTGAACATGCAAACAATTCATACAACTTAAGACTTTATTCTTGACTCGTTCAAACTTGGAAACAACTTGTGGCTTCAGTCTTGACACATTTGAACATGCAAACAACTTGGAAAGTCTTGTAGGATCATTCTTGGCTCATTTGAACTTGAAAACATTCTATAGCAATTTGAGACTTCATTCTTGACACGTTTGAACTTGGAAGCAACTTGTAACTACATTCGTGACTCGTTTGAAAATGGAAACAACTTGGAATCTCTTGTAAGATCATTCTTGGCTCATTTAAACATGAAACCAATCCATAACAATTTTAGACTTGATTCTTGACTCGTTCGAACTTGGAAACAACTGGCAGCTTCATTCTTGACTCATTTGAACTTGGAAACACCTTGTAAATACTAATAGGATCATTCTTGGCTCATTTGAACATGCAAACAATTCATACAACTTAAGACTTTATTCTTGACTCTTCGAACTTGGAAACAACTTGTAGCATCATTCTTGACTCATTTGAACTTGGAAACACCCTGTAAATTCTACTACGATCATACTTGGCTCATTTGAACATGCAAACAATTCATACAACTTAAGACTTTATTCTTGACTCTTCGAACTTGGAAACAACTTGTAGCTTCATTCTTGACTCATTTGAACATGGAAACAACTTGGAAACTCTTGTAAGATCATTCTTGGCTCATTTAAACATGAAAACAATCCAACACAATTTTAGACTTGATTCTTGACTCGTTCGAACGTGGAAACAACTTGTAGCCTCATTCTTGACTCGTTTGAACTTGGAAACAACTTGTAAATTCTTGTAGGATCATTCTTGGCTCATTTGAACATGCAAATAATTCATACAACTTAAGACTTTATTCTTGACTCTTCGAACTTGGAAACAACTTGTAGCTTCATTCTTGACTCATTTGAACTTGAAAATAACTTGGAAAGTCTTGTAGGATCATTCTTGGCTCATTTGAAAATGAAAACAATCTATAACAATTTGAGACTTCATTCTTGACACGTTTGAACTTGGAACAACTTGTAACTTCATTCGTAACTCATTTGTACATGGAAACGAGTTGGAAACTCTTGTAAGATCATTCTTGGCTCATTTAAACATCAAAACAATCCATAACAATTTGAGACTACATTCTTGACTCTTTCGAACTTGGAAACAGTTTGTAGCTTCATTCTTGACTTTTTTGAACATGAAAACAACTTGTAAAGTCTTGCAGGATCATTCTTGGCTCATTTGAACATGCAAACAATTCATTCAACTTAAGACTTTATTCTTGACTCGTTCAAACTTGGAAACAACTTGTAGCTTCAGTCTTGACTCATTTGAACATGCAAACAACTTGGAAAGTCTTGTAGGATCATTCTTGGCTCATTTGAACTTGAAAAAAATCTATAACAATTTGAGACTTCATTCTTGACACGTTTGAACTTGGAAACAACTTGTAACTACATTCGTGACTCGTTTGAAAATGGAAACAACTTGGAAACTCTTGTAAGATCATTCTTGGCTCATTTAAACATGAAAACAATCCAACACAATTTTAGACTTGATTCTTGACTCGTTCGAACGTGGAAACAACTTGTAGCTTCATTCTTGACTCGTTTAAACTTGGAAACAACTTGTAAATTCTTGTAGGATCATTCTTGGCTCATTTGAACATGCACACAATTTATACAACTTAAGACTTTATTCTTGACTCTTCGAACTTGGAAACAACTTGTAGCTTCATTCTTGACTCATTTGAACATGGAAACAACTTGGAAACTCTTGTAAGATCATTCTTGGCTCATTTAAACATGAAAACAATCCAACACAATTTTAGACTTGATTCTTGACTCGTTCGAACGTGGAAACAACTTGTAGCTTCATTCTTGACTCGTTTCAACTTGGAAACAACTTGTAAATTCTTGTAGGATCATTCTTGGCTCATTTGAACATGCAAACAATTCATACAACTTAAGATTTTATTCTTGACTCTTTGAACTTAGAAACAACTTGTAGCTTCATTCTTGACTCATTTGAACATTAAAATAACTTAGAAAGTCTTGTAGGATCATTCTTGGCTCATTTGAAAATGAAAACAATCAATAACAATTTGAGACTTCATTCTTGACACGTTTGAACTTGGAAACAACTTGTAACTTCATTCTTGACTCATTTGAATATGGAAACGAGTTGGAAACTCTTGTAAGATCATTCTTGGCTCATTTAAACATCAAAACAATCCATAACAATTTGAGACTACATTCTTGACTCTTTCGAACTTGGAAACAATTTTTAGCTTCATTCTTGACTCATTTGAACATGGAAACAACTTCTAAACTCTTGTAGGATCTTTTTTGGCTCATTTAAACATGTCATTTAAACATCAAAACAATCCATAACAATTTGAGACTACATTCTCTACTCTTTCGAACTTGGAAACAATTTGTAGCTTCATTCTTGACTAATTTGAACATGGAAACAACTTCTAAACTCTTGTAGGATCTTTTTTGGCTCATTTGAACATGGAAAAAATTCATACAACTTAAGGCTTTATTCTTGACTCGTTCAAATTTGGAAACAACTTGTAGCATCATTCTTGACTCATTTGAATATGGAAACAACTTGAAAACTCTTGTAAGATCATTCTTTGCTCATTTGAACATGAAAATAATCCATAACCAATTTGAGACTACAATATTGACTCGTTCGAACTTGGAAGCAACATGTAGATTCATTCTTGACTCATTTGAACATAGAAATAACATGTAAACACTTGTAGGATCACTCTGTGCTCATTTAAAAATGACAACAATTCGTAACAACTTATGACTTCATTCTTCACTCGTTCGAACTTGGAAACAACTTGTAGCTACATTCTTGACTCGTTTGAACTTTGAAACAACTTGTAACATCTTGTAAGATCATTCTTGGCATATTTGAACATGAAAAGAATCCATACCAATTTCAGACTTCATTCTTGACTCGTTCGAACTTGGAAACAACTTGTAGCTTCATTCTTTACTCGTTCGAACTTAGAAACAACTTGTAATGTCTTGTAGGATCATTCCTCGCTCATTTGAACATGCAAACAATTCATACAACTTAAGACTTTATTCTTGACTCGTTCAAACTTGGAAACAACTTGCAGCTTCATTCTTGACTCATTTGAACATGGAAACAACTTGGAAAGTCTTCTAGGATAATTCTTTGCTCATTTGAACATACAAACAATTCATACTTCTTAAGACTTTATTCTTGACTCGTTCGAACTTGGAAACAACTTATAGTTTCATTCTTGACTCATTTGAACATGGAAACAACTTGGAAAGTCTTGTAGGATCATTCTTGTCTCATTTGAACTTGAAAACAATCCATAACAATTTGAGACTTCATTCATGACACGTTTGAACTTGGAAACGACTTGTAACTTCATTCGTGACTCATTTGAACATGGAAACGAGTTGGAAACTCTTGTAAGATCATTCTTGGCTCATTTAAACATCAAAACAATCCATAACAATTTGAGACTACATTCTTGACTCTTTCGAACTTGGAAACAATTTGTAGCTTCATTCTTGACTCTTTTGAACATGGAAACAACTTGGAAAGTATTGTAGGATCATTCTTGGCTCATTTGAACATGGAAACAATTCATACAACTTAAGACTTTATTCTTGACTCGTTCCAACTTGGAAACAACTTGTAGCTTCATTCTTGACTCAGTTGAACATGGAAATAACTTGGAAAGACTTGTAGAATCATTCTTGGCTCATTTGAACTTGAAAACAATCTATAACAATTTGAGACTTCATTCTTGACACGTTTGAACTTGGAAACAACTTATAACTTCATTCCTGACTCGTTTGAATATTGAAACAACTTGGAAACTCTTGTAAGATCATTCTTGGCTCATTTAAACATGAAAACAATCCAACACAATTTTAGACTTGATTCTTGACTCGTTCGAACGTGGAAACAACTTGTAGCTTCATTCTTGACTCGTTTGAACTTGGAAACAACTTGTAAATTCATGTATGATCATTCTTGGCTCATTTGAACATGCAAATAATTCATACAACTTAAGACTTTATTCTTGACTCTTCGAACTTGGAAACAACTTGTAGCTTCATTCTTGACTCATTTGAACATGAAAATAACTTGGAAAGTCTTGTAAGATCATTCTTGGCTCATTTGAACATGCAAACAATTCATACTTCTTAAGACTTTATTCTTCTTGACTCGTTCGAACTTGGAAACAACTTATAGCTTCATTCTTGACTCATTTAAACATGGAAACAACTTGGAAAGTCTTGTATGATCATTCTTGTCTCATTTGAACTTGAAAACAATCTATAACAATTTGAGACTTCATTCTTAATACGTTTGAACTTGGAAACAACTTGTACCTTCATTCCTGACTCGTTTGAACATGGAAACAACTTGGAAACTCTTGTAAGATCATTGTTGGCTCATTTAAACATGAAAACAATCCAACACAATTTTGGACTTGATTCTTGACTCGTTCGAACGTGGAAACAACTTGTAGCTTCATTCTTGACTTGTTTGAACTTGGAAACACCTTGTAAATTCTAATAGGATCATTATTGGCTCATTTGAACATGCAAATAATTCATACAACTTAAGACTTTATTCTTGACTCTTCGAACTTGAAAACAACTTGTAGCTTCATTCTTGACTCATTTGAACATGGAAATAACTTGGAAACTCTTGTAAGATCATTCTTGGCTCATTTAAACATGAAAACAATCCAACACAATTTTAGACTTGATTCTTGACTCGTTCGAACGTGGAAACAACTTGTAGCTTCATTCTTGACTCGTTTGAACTTGGAAACAACTTGTAAATTCTTGTAGGATCATTCTTGGCTCATTTGAACATGCAAATAATTCATACAACTTAAGACTTTATTCTTGACTCTTCGAACTTGGAAACAATTTGTAGCTTCATTCTTAACTCATTTGAACATGAAAATAACTTGGAAAGTCTTGTAGGATCATTCTCGGCTCATTTGAAAATGAAAACAATCTATAACAATTTGAGACTTCATTCTTGACACGTTTGAACTTGGAACAACTTGTAACTTCATTCGTGACTCATTTGAACATGGAAACGAGTTGGAAACTCTTGTAAGATCATTCTTGGCTCATTTAAACATGAAAACAATCCAACACAATTTTAGACTTGATTCTTGACTTGTTCGAACGTGGAAACAACTTGTAGCTTCATTCTTGACTCGTTTGAACTTGGAAACAACTTGTAAAGTATTGTAGGATCATTCTTGGCTCATTTGAACATGCAAACAATTCATACAACTTAAGTATTATTCTTGACTCGTTCAAACTTGGAAACAACTTGTAGCTTCATTCTTGACTCATTTGAACATGGAAATAACTTGGAAAGTCTTGTAGGATCTTTCTTGGCTCATTTGAACTTGAAAACAATCTATAATAATTTGAGACTTCATTCTTGACACGTTTGAATTTGGAAACAACTTGTAACTTCATTCCTGACTCGTTTGAATATTAAAACAACTTGGAAACTCTTGTAAGATCATTCTTGGCTCATTTAAACCTGAAAACAATCCAACACAATTTTAGACTTGATTCTTGACTCGTTCGAACGTGGAAACAACTTGTAGCTTCATTCTTGACAAGTTTGAACTTGGAAACAACTTGTAAATTCATGTATAATCATTCTTGGCTCATTTGAACATGCAAACAATTCATACAACTTAACACTTTATTCTTGACTCTTCGAACTTGGAAACAACTTTTAGCTTCATTCTTGACTCATTTGAACATGAAAATAACTTGGAAAGTGTTGTAAGATCATTCTAGGCTTATTTGAACATGCAAACAATTCATACTTCTTAAGACTTTATTCTTCTTGACTCGTTCGAACTTGGAAACAACTTATAGCTTAATTCTTGACTCATTTGAACATGGAAACAACTTGGAAAGTCTTGTAGGATCATTCTTGTCTCATTTGAACTTGAAAACAATCTATAACAATTTGAGACTTCATTCTTGACACGTTTGAACTTGGAAACAACTTGTAACTTCATTCCTGACTCGTTTGAACATGGAAACAACTTGGAAAGTCTTGTAGGATCATTCTTGGCTCATTTGAACTTGAAAACAATCTATAACAATTTGAGACTTCATTCTTGACACGTTTGAACTTGGAAACAACTTGTAACTTCATTCCTGACTCGTTTGAATATTGAAACAACTTGGAAACTCTTGTAAGATCATTCTTGGCTCATTTAAACATTAAAACAATCCAACACAATTTTAGACTTGATTCTTGACTCGTTTGAACGTGGAAACAACTTGTAGCTTCATTCTTGACTCATTTGAACTTGGAAACAACTTGTAAATTCATGTATGATCATTCTTGGCTCATTTGAACATGCAAACAATTCATACAACTTAAGACTTTATTCTTGACTCTTCGAACTTGGAAACAACTTGTAGCTTCATTCTTGACTCTTTTGAACATGAAAATAACTTGGAAAGTCTTGTAAGATCATTCTTTGCTCATTTGAACATGCAAACAATTCATACTTCTTAAGACCTTATTCTTCTTGACTCGTTCGAACTTGGAAACAACTTATAGCTTCATTCTTGACTCGTTTGAACTTGGAAACAACTTGTAAAGTATTGTAGGATCATTCTTGGCTCATTTGAACAAGAAAACAATTCATACAACTTAAGACTTTATTCTTGACTCGTTCAAACTTGGAAACAACTTGTAGCTTCATTCTTGACTCATTTGAACATGGAAATAACTTTGAAAGTCTTGTAGGATCATTCTTGGCTCATTTGAACTTGAAAACAATCTATAATAATTTGAGACTTCATTCTTGACACGTTTGAATTTGGAAACAACTTGTAACTTCATTCCTGACTCGTTTGAATATTAAAACAACTTGGAAACTCTTGTAAGATCATTCTTGGCTCATTTAAACATGAAAACAATCCAACACAATTTTAGACTTGATTCTTGACTCGTTCGAACGTGAAAACAACTTGTAGCTTCATTTTTGACACGTTTGAACTTGGAAACAACTTGTAAATTCATGTATAATCATTCTTGGCTCATTTGAACATACAAACAATTCATACAACTTAACACTTTATTCTTGACTCTTCGAACTTGGAAACAACTTTTAGCTTCATTCTTGACTCATTTGAACATGAAAATAACTTGGAAAGTCTTGGAAGATCATTCTTGGCTCATTTGAACATGCAAACAATTCATACTTCTTAAGACTTTATTCTTCTTGACTCGTTCGAACTTGGAAACAACTTATAGCTTCATTCTTGACTCATTTGAACATGGAAACAACTTGGAAAGTCTTGTAGGATCATTCTTGTCTCATTTGAACTTGAAAACAATCTATAACAATTTGAGACTTCATTCTTGACACGTTTGAACTTGGAAACAACTTGTAACTTCATTCCTGACTCGTTTGAACATGGAAACAACTTGGAAAGTCTTGTAGGATCATTCTTGGCTCATTTGAACTTGAAAATAATCTATAACAATTTGAGACTTCATTCTTGACACGTTTGAACTTGAAAATAACTTGTAACTTCATTCCTGACTCGTTTGAATATTGAAACAACTTGGAAACTCTTGTAAGATCATTCTTGGCTCATTTAAACATGAAAACAATCCAACACAATTTTAGACTTGATTCTTGACTCGTTTGAACGTGGAAACAACTTGTAGCTTCATTCTTGACTCATTTGAACTTGGAAACAACTTGTAAATTCATGTATGATCATTCTTGGCTCATTTGAACATGCAAACAATTCATACGACTTAAGACTTTATTCTTGACTCTTCGAACTTGGAAACAACTTGTAGCTTCATTCTTGACTCATTTGAACATGAAAATAACTTGGAAAGTCTTGTAAGATCATTCTTGGCTCATTTGAACATGCAAACAATTCATACTTCTTAAGACTTTATTCTTCTTGACTCGTTCGAACTTGGAAACAACTTATTGCTTCATTCTTGACTCATTTGAACATGGAAACAACTTGGAAAGTCTTGTAGGATCATTCTTGTCTCATTTGAACTTGAAAACAATCTATAACAATTTGAGACTTCATTCTTGACACGTTTGAACTTGGAAACAACTTGTAACTTCATTCCTGACTCGTTTGAACATGGAAACAACTTGGAAAGTCTTGTAGGATCATTCTTGGCTCATTTGAACTTGAAAATAATCTATAGCAATTTGAGACTTCATTCTTGACATGTTTGAACTTGGAAATAACTTGTAACTTCATTCCTGACTCGTTTGAATATTGAAACAACTTGGAAACTCTTGTAAGATCATTCTTGGCTCATTTAAACATGAAAACAATCCAACACAATTTTAGACTTGATTCTTGACTCGTTCGAACGTGGAAACAACTTGTAGCTTCATTCTTGACTCGTTTGAACTTGGAAACAACTTGTAAATTCATGTATGATCATTCTTGGCTCATTTGAACATGCAAATAATTCATACAACTTAAGACTTTATTCTTGACTCTTAGAACTTGGAAACAACTTGTAGCTTCATTCTTGACTCATTTGAACATGAAAATAACTTGGAAAGTCTTGTAAGATCATTCTTGGCTCATTTGAACATGCAAACAATTCATACTTCTTAAGACTTTATTCTTCTTGACTCGTTCGAACTTGGAAACAACTTATAGCTTCATTCTTGACTCATTTGAACATGGAAACAACTTGGAAAGTCTTGTAGGATCATTCTTGGCTCATTTGAACTTGAAAACAATCTATAACAATTTGAGACTTCATTCTTGACACGTTTGAACTTGGAAACAACTTGTAACTTCATTCCTGACTCGTTTGAACATGGAAACAATTTGGAAACTCTTGTAAGATCATTGTTGGCTCATTTAAACATGAAAACAATCCAACACAATTTTAGACTTGATTCTTGACTCGTTCGAACGTGGAAACAACTTGTAGCTTCATTCTTGACACGTTTGAACTTGGAAACACCTTGTAAATTCTAATAGGATCATTCTTGGCTCATTTGAACATGCAAACAATTCATACAACTTAAGACTTTATTCTTGACTCTTCGAACTTGGAAACAACTTGTAGCTTCATTCTTGACTCATTTGAACATGGAAACAACTTGGAAACTCTTGTAAGATCATTCTTGGCTCATTTAAACATGAAAACAATCCAACACAATTTTAGACTTGATTCTTGACTCGTTCGAACGTGGAAACAACTTGTAGCTTCATTCTTGACTCGTTTGAACTTGGAAACAACTTGTAAATTCTTGTAGGATCATTCTTGGCTCATTTGAAAATGAAAACAATCTATAACAATTTGAGACTTCATTCTTGACACCTTTGAACTTGGAACAACTTATAACTTCATTCGTGACTCATTTGAACATGGAAACGAGTTGGAAACTCTTGTAAGATCATTCTTGGCTCATTTAAACATCAAAACAATCCATAACAATTTGAGACTACATTCTTGACTCTTTCGAACTTGGAAACAATTTGTTGCTTCATTCTTGACTCTTTTGAACATGGAAACAACTTGGAAAGTATTGTAGGATCATTCTTGGCTCATTTGAACATGCAAACAATTCATACAACTTAAGACTTTATTCTTGACTCGTTCAAACTTGGAAACAACTTGTAGCTTCATTCTTGACTCATTTGAACATGCAAATAACTTGGAAAGTCTTGTAGGATCATTCTTGGCTCATTTGAACTTGAAAACAATCTATAACAATTCGAGACTTCATTCTTGACACGTTTGAACTTAGAAACAACTTGTAACTTCATTCCTAACTCGTTTGAATATTGAAACAACTTGGAAACTCTTGTAAGATCATTCTTGGCTCATTTAAACATGAAAACAATCCAACACAATTTTAGACTTGATTCTTGACTCGTTCGAACGTGGAAACAACTTGTAGCTTCATTCTTGACTCGTTTGAACTTGGAAACAACTTGTAGCTTCATTCTTGCAAAGGAAGATGGAACTCCAATAAAATTTTAATGATTGAAAATGAGCATGGGGTCCAACATTCTACCCACAGTGGCATTTCTAGGGTTGCTGTAAATTATTTTAAAGGTCTGATGGGGTGTCCTGGCTCAGTAACAGCCTATCCTGAAGATTTGGACTTGCCGCAGATCAATGAAAATCACAGAAGAATGCTTACAGCCTCATTTACAAGGGAGGAAATTTTCAAAGCTTTCAAATGTATGGCAAAGAAAAAATGTCCTGGTCCTGATGGTTTAACTGCAGAATTCTTTGTGTCCACTTGGAGTGTTACTGGATCAGATGTAGTAAAGGGTATTCTTCATTTTTTCAATACTTTACAGCTTCCTAGAATTATAAATTCTGTTGCTATTGCTCTTGTTCCAAAACATAGCTCTGCTACTAATTTTTCAGATTATCGACCAATCTCTTGTTGTAATGTACTTTATAAATGCATAACCAAGCTCTTAACTGCTCGTATGAGAATTCTGATGCCTAGTTTGATATCTACTAATCAATCTGCTTTTGTTCCAAAAAGATCTATTGGGGATAACATCATGTTGGCACAAGCGCTTTGCAGGAACTATCATCTACAAACAGGCCCACCTCGATGTGCAATAAAACTTGATCTGAAGAAGGCTTTTGATACTCTCAATTGGTCTTTTCTTTTCAAAACCATGGAGAAAATGGGGTTCCCGAGGCTGTTCATTTCTTGGATTTCAAAATGCATTACAACCACCATGCTCTCGGTAAAAATCAATGGTTCTTTGGAGGGGTACTTTAAGGCTGAAGTGGGATTGCGACAGGGGGACCCTTTGTCTCCCTATCTATTTGTAATTGCAATGGAAGCTTTTACTGCATGCTTAAAGAAAGAAACTTCTACTTCGGAGTTCTCCTATCACTGGAACACAGAGCCTCTGTCTATTACTCACTTGATCTTTGCAGATGACATCTTCTTATTCTGTCGTGGAGATACTCCTTCTATTGATGCAGTTTTATGAGGGGTGACTACTTTCTCAGATAGTTCTGGTTTACAGCCTAATCCCAACAAATGTCAATGCTTCTTTTCCAACACACCGGAGGAGATAATTACTCACACTCTAGTCCAAACGGGATACCAGGAAGGACAGTTGCCAATCAAATACTTGGGGATACCTCTAATAACTACAAAGCTCAGCCAGAGAGATTGTATGCCTCTCCTTATGCGTATTCGGAGACAAATTGATGCTTGGACCTGTCGCACTTTGAGTTTAGCAGGCCGATTGAAATTGTTAAAGGTGGTGTTGTTTGCAATGCAAGGATATTGGGCCTCTTTTTTATTCCTACCTAAAGGGGTGCTTAAAGTAATTCAGTCACTGTTTATACGGTTTCTATGGGGTGGTACATCAACTTCGAATGCTCAAGCTAAAGTGACCTGGCAAGTTTGTTGTAAACCGAAGAATGAGGGTGGATTGGGAATTCGTGATCTATTTGAATGGAATCGTGCTGCTGTCATTTTTCATCTATGGCGCTTACTCCGACCAAATCAACAATCTCTTTGGAACTCATGGCTAAGATCTACTTTCTTGAGGGATAAACCCTTTTGGACGATGAAAGTGCCTACAAATGCATCATGGTGTTTTAGGAAAATCTTGAACTCTAGATAATCTGCTATGCAAATTTTTGATTACAAGCCTGGTCAACACTCTCAATTCCTTTTCTGGCATGACCCTTGGATTCATCATACCCCTTTGCTGTAGCGTTTTAATAGGGATATTATCTCTATTGCCGAATCCTCTACTCTGGCGCCCATTGATTCGTTTATTCAACATTCTACTTGGCTACTACCCGCTTCTAACCATGTATGGGTTATGGAACTACGGCATCTTGTGAGCTCAATTTCTATATCTCACAGTGACTCTATCACCTGTGATGGTCAAAATATTCCAAAAATTGCCACCATATGGAATAGAATTCGAAGTACCAGTTCTGCCCCCCCTTGGCTTGCTGCGATTTGGCATCCTCTTCACTTAAAGAAATGTTCTTGCTTCCTTTGGTTAGCATTACAGAACAAACTGCCAACAAAGGACCGTCTACTTCAATTTGGAATGAATGTCAACCCATCTTGCGTTCTATGCAATTGCCAAAATGAAAATGTGAAACATTTGTTTACTGAATGTAGTTATGCCAAACTAGTTTTTAAACATAATGATTTTCCATTATCTTTTGACTGGGATTATTATACTCAAGGAAACTTCACGGTTGGTAACGTAGGGAGAATGCGGAAATACATGACATATTTATACCTCTCCGTGGCTGGGCACACCTTATGGAAAGAACGGAATGAGCGCATACATAACCAAGGACACAGAGCTACAACAGCAACAATTAGAGTGCATGTTCTTCGAATTTTTCGAGAAAAAGTTTTCTCCTGCACCACCTTCAAACAAGCAGCTGGAAAAGATTTTTCTTTAATTACTTCCCTGTATCAGCCGTAGTCTATATTGTATCAGCCATATGTTATGGGCTTATTTGTCCTAGACATTATGTTTCTTGAGTTTTACTCTCGTTGGTTCTCGCGGGGTATGCCCCTAGAATTGTAATTCTTCTTTCTTTCTATAAATTTTCTATTTAGCAAAAAAAAAAAAAAATCATGTATGATCATTCTTGGCTCATTTGAACATGCAAACAATACATACAACTTAAGACTTTTTTCTTGACTCTTCGAACTTGGAAACAACTTGTAGCTTCATTCTTGACTCATTTGAACATGAAAATAACTTGGAAAGTCTTGTAAGATCATTCTTGGCTCATTTGAACATGCAAACAATTCATACTTCTTAAGACTTTATTCTTCTTGACTCGTTCGAACTTGGAAACAACTTATAGCTTCATTCTTGACTCATTTGAACATGCAAACAACTTGGAAAGTCTTGTAGGATCATTCTTGGCTCATTTGAACTTGAAAACAATCTATAACAATTTGAGACTTCATTCTTGACACGTTTGAACTTGGAAACAACTTGTAACTACATTCGTGACTCGTTTAAAAATGGAAACAACTTGGAAACTCTTGTAAGATCATTCTTGGCTCATTTAAACAAGAAAACAATCCATAACAATTTTAGACTTGATTCTTGACTCGTTCGAACTTGGAAACAACTGGCAGCTTCATTCTTGACTCATTTGAACATGGAAACAACTTGGAAAGTCTTGTAGGATTATTCTTGTCTCATTTGAACTTGAAAACAATTTATAACAATTTGAGACTTCATTCTTGACACGTTTGAACTTGGAAACAACTTGTAACTTCATTCCTGACTCATTTGAACATGGAAACAACTTGGAAACTCTTGTAAGATCATTGTTGGCTCATTTAAACATGAAAACAATCCAACACAATTTTAGACTTGATTCTTGACTCGTTCGAACGTGGAAACAACTTGTAGCTTCATTCTTGACTCGTTTGAACTTGGAAACACCTTGTAAATTCTAATAGGATCATTCTTGGCTCATTTGAACATGCAAACAATTCATACAACTTAAGACTTTATTCTTGACTCTTCGAACTTGGAAACAACTTGTAGCTTCATTCTTGACTCATTTGAACATGGAAACAACTTGGAAACTCTTGTAAGATCATTCTTGGCTCATTTAAACATGAAACCAATCCAACACAATTTTAGACTTGATTCTTGACTCGTTCGAACGTGGAAACAACTTGTAGCTTCATTCTTGACTCGTTTGAACTTGGAAACAACTTGTAAATTCTTGTAGGATTATTCTTGGCTCATTTGAACATGCAAATAATTCATACAACTTAAGACTTTATTCTTGACTCTTCGAACTTGGAAACAACTTGTAGGTTCATTCTTGACTTATTTGAACATGAAAATAACTTGGAAAGTCTTGTAGGATCATTCTTGGCTCATTTGAAAATGAAAACAATCTATAACAATTTGAGACTTCATTCTTGACACGTTTGAACTTGGAACAACTTGTAACTTCATTCGTCACTCATTTGAACATGGAAACGAGTTGGAAACTCTTGTAAGATCATTCTTGGCTCATTTAAACATCAAAACAATCCATAACAATTTGAGACTACATTCTTGACTCTTTCGAACTTGGAAACAATTTATAGCTTCATTCTTGACTCTTTTGAACATGAAAACAACTTGTAAAGTCTTGCAGGATCATTCTTGGCTCATTTGAACATGCAAACAATTCATACAACTTAAGACTTTATTCTTGACTCGTTCAAACTTGGAAACAACTTGTAGCTTCAGTCTTGACTCATTTGAATATGCAAACAACTTGGAAAGTCTTGTAGGATCATTCTTGGCTCATTTGAACTTGAAAACAATCTATAACAATTTGAGACTTCATTCTTGACTTGCTGGAACTTGGAAACAACTTGTAGCTTCACTCTTGACTCGTTTAAACATGGAAACAACTTCTACACTCTTGTAGGATCGTTCTTGGCTCATTGGACATGAAAACAATTCGTAGCAACTTGTGAATTCATTCTTCACTCATTCGAACTTCGAAACAACATGTAGCTTGATTCGTGACTCGTTTGAACATGGAAACTACTTGGAAACTCTTGTAAGATCATTCTTGGCTCATTTGAACATGAAAACAATCCATAACAATTTGAAACTTTATTCTTGACTCATTCAAACTTGGAAACAACTTGCAGCTTCATTCTTGACTCATTTGAACCTGGAAACAACTTGGAAAGTCTTGTTGGATCAATCTTAGCTCTTTCGAGTATGAAAACAATCTATAACAATTTGAGACTTCATTCTTGACTTGTTGGAACTTGGAAACAACTTGTAGCTTCACTCTTGACTCGTTTGAACATGGTAATAACTTCTAAACTCTTGTAGGATCGTTCTTGGCTCATTGGACATGAAAACAATTCGTAACAACTTGTGAATTCATCCTTCACTCATTCGAACTTCGAAACAACATGTAGCTTGATTCGTGACTCGTTTGAACATGGAAACTACTTGGAAACTCTTGTAAGATCATTATGTTGGGTTCCGAGGCATAAAACGCAGCGGATTAAACGTAAATATAACGAAAAATTTTGGAACCCTAACGCAGGATCATGTATAATCATGGACTGATTATGGTTAAACATAATCAGACCTTTGTTTGGTCTTGACTTTCACGAACTCAACGGAGATCCTAGCTTTCACGACTTGTGTCTTCCTCTCGAAAACACCTCTATGGTATCCACACGAGCACCTTCAAGAACGTCTCACGATCTTGATTACGGAATGGATGTACTAGCCTCCTTTGATGATTTCGAATTTGTCTCTGCCTTTGCTGTGTGGCTGCTCTTCTAGGGGTTTTCTATCAAAAACGTTTAACCCTTATTAACCCTACATTATCTATTTATAGTGGTTGGTTAATAGGCCCATAATAGCAACCCATAACAGCAAAGCCTAACCCATGTAGGTTTAGGATTAAATAATAAAACCGAATTTTATTATTTAATTAATAACTAAGTCACACTTAATTATTAATGGCAGAATTCAAATTCGAATTTATATTATATCAATTTATTAAGTCTCACTTAATTAATATAATAAAATTCAATTAATCATCAATTAATTTAAATCTATAATTTAAATTAATTATTCCTTTAAGTACTCTATGTGTGTGACCCTATAGGCTATTATTTAATTAGCAATAATTTTATTCTCCAATAAAATTATAAACAATGAGCGGTATCTAGTAATACATCATTGCTACCCAATTAAATAATAATTAAATCGTGATTCGATAAAACCTTTCGTGATTAATGTTTCCGTGTAATATAATCCCTTTAACCATATATATTATAGATTAAACTCGAGACATGTATTTAGTCATCCTCTTCAACATTTAATCCGGGTTTACTTGATCCATGAGTAGACTATGAAAACAAATTATTATTTGAGCACGGCCATGCATTTTATAGTCTCACTCAATCAAGAGGCCAATAATATCTCTCCTAATTATAGGAGGGTTAAATCCTTTATCTATCATTCATATTTCTCATATGACTCATGATATACCCGATGTCCACTTTTATCATTACCCGGTCAAAGGTAACTTTTAATGTAGTCAAAGTATATTAATCCTCGTATAGAAATATAATGATCTCAAGTCAGAGGATCATTACACCATTATCACTGTGAGTCTTTCTTATGACTTTATTAAACATGAAGAATCTCACTGTGGGTCTGTCCAGTACCATGTACTCCTGCATGTACCTATGTGTTGACTTTAGTATCCTCATACTAATAACCAATGAGATGTGGTTATCTATCAAACAACATACTAGTCTATTTATGTATTATTATTGTCCTATAATAATAATACTCGACTAGGGACATTTAAGAATATGATATATATATTATATAATCTCAAGTTCAAGTCATTTACTAAACTATATAATGTGTATCATGATTCTAAGGACATTTATTATGCTAACAAATATATCGCAGTAATTAAAGTCATAATAAATACGTTTATTGAATAATCAATTGACATAAAGGTTTATCAAAAGAAATATTGTATTGCCTCTAGGGCACCTACACCAACAATCTCCCACTTGCACTAGAGTCAATCACCCATGTATCTAATACCCATGGAACTAGTGTGACCGTCGTGCTTTTTCTGCGACAAGCCTTTGGTCAGTGGGTCTGCAATGTTATCATTTGTGTGCACTTTACATATGTGTATGTCACCCCTTTCATTAATCTCTCGAATGAGGTGATATCTTCTGAGTATGTGTTTGGTTCGGGAGTGAGCTCTAGGTTCTTTAGCCTGTGCAATGGCTCCATTATTATCGCAGTATAAATCAATGGGATCTGCGATCGATGGAACCACTCCCAAATCAGTAATGAATTTTCGAATCCAAACAGCTTCCTTAGCCGCTTCACAAGCTGCAATGTACTCAGCCTCCATTGTAGAATCAGCTACTGTTTCTTGCTTTGAACTCTTCCAACTTACAGCACCTCCGTTTAGACAAAACACAAAACCAGACTGTGATACAGTATCATCCCTGTCTGTTTGGAAACTTGCATCGGTGTAACCTTTTACAACCAGTTTTTCTTCTCCTCCATACACCAAGAATGAATCTTTTGTCCTTTTCAAGTACTTTAGAATATTATTGACAGCCGTCCAGTGACCTTCGCCTGGATTAGATTGGTATCTGCTCGTCATGCTTAAAGCATACGAAACATCTGGGCGAGTACATACCATTGCATACATGATGGATCCAATTGCTGAGGCATATGGAACCTTACTCATGCGGTCCTTCTCATCCAATGATTTTGGACACTGATCTTTAGAGATCGTTATCCCTTGAGACACGGGGACATATCCCCTTTTTGCATTTTGCATACCAAAACGATGCAAAACTTTATCGATATATGTACTCTGACTTAGACCGATCATCCTTCTAGATCTATCCCTATAGATCCTTATTCCTAGAATGTAGGATGCTTCTCCTAAGTCTTTCATAGAGAAGTTGCTCCCTAACCAAATCTGAAAGCCTTGAGAGAAGGTATGTCATTCCCCATTGGTAGTATGTCATCAACATATAGTACTATGAATGCCACATGGCTCCCACTAACCTTCTTGTACACACAAGGTTCATCTTCGTTTTGAACAAAGCCATACTCTTTGACTGTTTCATCAAAACGGATATTCCATCTCTTAGAGGATTTCTTCAATCCATAAATGGATCGACATAATTTACATACCTTGCTAACATTCCTTGGATCGACAAAACCTTCAGGTTGTGTCATGTACACATCCACATCCTCTTCAAGGATTCCGTTAAGGAAGGCTGTTTTGACATCCATTTGCCAGATTTCATAATCATGGAATGCTGCAATAGCAAGCAAAATCCTTATGGACTTGACCATAGCCACTGGTGAGAAAGTCTCATCATAGTCAAGCAAAATCCTTATGGACTTGACCATAGCAAGCAAAGTTTCATCCTTATGAATTTGTCTGAAACCTTTTGCAACCAGCCTTGCTTTATAGGTCTGAACATTTCCATCCATGTCAGTTTTCTTCTTGAAAACCCATTTGCACCCTATGGGTTTTACCCCTTCAGGTGGATCAACCAAAGTCCATACTCGGTTTTCGTACATGGAATCCATCTCGGATTTCATGGCTTCTAGCCATCTCTTAGAGTCTGGACTGTTCATAGCATCTTGGTATGTGAGAGGCTCATCTTCGTCTATGAGCATCAAATCACCACATTGAGTCAAGAGAAATCCATATCTCTCTGGCTCATGGCGAATTCTACCAGTTCTACGAACAACCTATGTTTGTTGAGCATTATCATTATCCTTCTCTTGTTCCACTTCAGGTTCAATACTATTTTGTGGTTCATCGAGGTCTATAGTTCTCCCACTGTTTCTTTTGGAAACAAAATCTCTTTCCATGAAAACAGCATCTCGAGCAATGAACACTTTCTGCTCAGAAGGACTATAGAAATAGTACGCCTTTGTTTCCCTAGGGTATCCCACAAAATTGCACTCTTCAGATTTAGGTCCAAGCTTGTCAGATACTTGACGCTTCACAAACGCCTTGCATCCCCAAACTTTCATAAATCTCATGCCTGACCGTTTCTTCTCCCATATCTTATATGGAGTCTTTTGAACCTTCTTAGTAGGAACACGGTTAAGTGTGAAAGTCGCTATTTCTAGAGCATAACCCCAAAAACTAATTGGAAGATCTGCATGACTCATAATCGATCGCACCATGTCCAACAAGGTGCGATTTCTCCTCTCTGAAACTCCATTCCATTGAGGTGTACCTGGCGGAGTGAGTTGTGATACAATACCACATTCCTTTAAATAATCTTTAAATTCTGTGCTCAAGTATTCTCCTCCACGATCAGATCATAAGATTTTAATACTTGTGCCTCCGCCAATTTGCTTCTCTACTTCAGCCTTGTATTCTTTGAACTTTTCAAAAGAATCGGATTTATTCTTCATAAGATATACATATCCATATCTACTGAAATCATCAGT
Organism: Oenanthe sinensis; assembly: GCA_028671895.1. Taxonomy (NCBI): domain Eukaryota; kingdom Viridiplantae; phylum Streptophyta; class Magnoliopsida; order Apiales; family Apiaceae; genus Oenanthe; species Oenanthe sinensis. Next base: position 31,250,114 of record CM053806.1, read on the forward strand.
AAATGTTATGAAGTAGTAGTAGCCTCCTCTAGCCATCACACGCATTGGGCCGCATACATCACTATGTATTAGCTCTAGACGTTCAGTGGCCCTTTAACCCTTACCAGTGAAAGGGACTTTAGTCATTTTACCAAGAAAACAAGATTCGCATTCTTGGTATGATTCAAAATCAAACTTATCCAAATATCCATCCTTATGTAATTTGGATATGCGTTTCTCATTTATATGGCCTAGACGACAATGCCAGAGGTATGTTTGATTTGAGTCATTAACTTTAAGTCGTTTGTTTTCTATATTACAGACAGGATTTTTTTTTTTTTTAAACTATTACAGACAGGATTTATCTAAGTCAAGAACATATAAACCATTAAACAAACGCGCAACACCATAGGTTAAATCATTCAAAGCAAAAGAGCAACTGTTGTTCTTTATTGTAAACAAAAAACCTTTCTTGTCCAAACAAGAAACAGAAATAATGTTTCTGCGAATCGCAGGCACGTAATAACAATTTTCCAGTTCTAAAACTAGCCCAGAGGGCAAAGATAAATAATATGTTCCTACAACTAAAGCAGCAACTCTTGCTCCATTGGCAACTCGTAGGTCCATTTCTCCTTTAGCCAATGTCCTACTTCTCTGCATTTCCTGCACATTTATACAAATGTGAGAAGCACATCCAGTATCCAATACCCAAGATGTAGAAATAGACAGATTGACTTCTATAACATATATACCTGAAGTAGAAGCTTGCTCAGCCCTCTTCTTCTTTAGATCCTCCAAGTAAACTGAACAGTTTCTCTTCCAGTGACCAGTTTTCTTACAGTAGTGACATTCACCCTTAGCGACCCCACCTTTAGGCTTTAAAGCCTGTTTAGGACCTGACTTTGGCTTGGGTGTAGAATCAGAACCTGTCTTCTTCTTACCCTTCCACTTGCCTTTCCCTTTGGCCTTACCTTTATTACCCACCATCAGTATGGGAGCAGGTTCAGCCGTCTTCATGTTGGTCTCATATGTTCTCAACATAGCCAAGAATTCAGTAGGTGTTTTGTCAAATTCATTCATATTGTAGTTCATAACAAACTGAGTGAATTTATTGTTCAAAGAATTTAAGATTAGGTCAATACCAGTTTCCGGACCAATCGGGAAACCCAAAGTATCAAGATACTCAATGTAACCAATCATCTTCAGAACATGTGGGCCAACTGGTTCACTTGCCCCTTGTTTGCAATTAAAAAGTGACTTACTCGTGTTGAACCTTTCTTGACGAGTTTGGCTTGCAAACATGCTTTGCAAGTGCTCATAGATAGTATATCCATCCATATGCACATGCTGTCTTTGAAGCTCAGCACTCATAGTTGCCAACATAAGACATGCAACATCAGTTGCATCATTCTCATCCTTTGTGTGGGCCGCTCATTCCTCAACAGTAGTGCCCTCAGGAAGGGGACCTGTCGAAGGAATATCAATGACATGAAGCTTGCGCTCCTGCCTGAGGACAATCCTCAAATTCCTCTGCCAGTCTAGGAAGTTGTTTCCTCCTGTCAGCTTATCCTTCTCAAGGACAGATCGTACGGATAGTGTGTTTGTGTTGTTTGTCATTATTTGGTATCTACAATGATAAAAGCGCAAAATAAACATTAGATTGTCTGAGTTATTTATTATGTTCAAATGATTATGATACATTCATAATATATCTCCCACTATATTTATCAAATCAATAGCCCTTACTATTAATTTGGAAAGTATATCCCATAATTCTTTCTAGTGAGCCAAGATCCATATTTCGTCATGTCTTAAGTCAACCACTGGAAGTCCTTAAGAATGATTATTTAGGTAGACAATATTTGTCAATTATATCATATATAATTCTTGGATAGTTTGGTGAGCAACGATTGATCTTATCTATCTAATAGATTTTTAACCAAACTCTATGCTTCTAAGTTCATAATGGTTGAATATAACCGTTTACTTTCACCTTATTATGACCACTCAGTTAAGTTTGACCCAATGATACAACGGCCGAATATAACCGTTTATATTCGTCGCATCTCACCACGATAGATAGGAGTCCCCTGCCACTGACAGTCCTTCCCCTAATCGATCTAGGATTCGACGAGTGTTCATTCATTGGAAAGCATCCGATTAAAACTTAATATTTTGTTAAGGGGTTTAGAAAATTTACGACGATCATGATCACATCATGAAGAGATCCTCAATTTTTCCTTGAACTAAATATTTCAAATCGACATCTTAAATTGTTCATTTCCCAGGTAGATGGAGGATACCAGTGGTCACACTTAAAACCCATCAGCCTTATGAATACGCATATCCGCTTTTGTCAGAAAATCCCAGTTATAGCTATTAAAAATTCATATTTAATTCCGTGTTTTAAAATCCATATTTCATAAACACAAGAATCTCATGATCATTTGTTTGTTAATTTTAAAATCTTAAATCGTTAAAGATTTTTTCTTGTTTAGCATGGCAAGCATGGCATGGGTGACGTATCTAATACATGCATACATCATTAATCTAATTAAAGTATGCATCTTTTACTCTACACATACATTCATACATCAATATGTAAAGTGCAGTATGTAATCGTGCCTGGTTATGGCCCCTTTCCTATGTGATCCTTTCGAGCTAATGAAAGGATCAAAGTCAGTCTATGGTGGTGGGAAAAAAATATAAATACAGTTGCTTGTCTTGATCTTCTTGCATCCATGGCTGCCTTCTTAGCTTCTTGCATCCATGGCTGCCTTCTTAGCTTCTTGCATCCAGTTGCTTGCCTTTAGTCTTCAATTACATTACAAGAAAACATTGAATTCAACCTAAGCTAATGTACTTACATAAGAAAAGCTCGAGTTACATTCGAGGTTCAACAATTACAAGAATGAAGAAAACGACATGCAAATCGTATTTATAAAACCAAAACCATTACTCTAGGGTCTAGAAGGCCATAACCAGCACCATGCTCACATAAGAGTTACTGGAATCCCAGAATGCATAATCATATCATCATGCATCAAATATATCATGATCAAAATTTTCGAAAAAAATTAAAATTGTGATCAGAAAACTGAAAACTGCGTTTTTGAGGCCCTTAACGATGTCAAATGGCCAAAAAACACCATAGGACACGGCATAGCCGTGATTTTTGCTCGTGGCGATTTTCCCTTTCCAGAAAGAGTAAATTTGACCCATTCTGACTCCGTCGAAAAACACTGTTCACTGCAGAATCACTATTCACAGCAAACCGCATCTTATGCCGTTGTGTTTCTTATCGATTCAGAACGATTCTGATGACCTTCCCTGGACTGTATCTTGTATCACATACATACAGTTCATCACACATATCATGCCATAACAGATTATAACATTGCATATCACATATAGTCATGGCAGAAGCATGGCAGATTGTGACAAGGCAGTAGCATGGCATGGCAGTCACCAAAACAGGCATGTATGCATCAAATACCTAAAACACGTAACCAAATTAGTCCCTTATACACGTAGCTCTGATGCCATTGTTGGGTTCCGAGGCATAAAACGCAACAGATTAAACGTAAATATAACGAAAAATTTTGGAACCCTAACGCAGGATCATGTATAATCATGGACTCAACGGAATCATACCTTTGTTTGGTCTTGACTTTCACGAACTCATCGGAGATCCTAGCTTTCACGACTTGTGTCTTACTCTCGAAAAAACCTCTGTGGTATCCACACGACCACCTTCAAGAACGTCTCACGGTCTTGATTACGGAATGGATGTACTAGCCTCCTTTGAGGATTTCGAATTTGTCTCTGCCTTTGCTGTGTGGCTGCTCTTCTAGGGTTTTTCTATAAAAAACGTTTAACCCTTATTAACCCTACATTATCTATTTATAATGGTTGGTTAATAGGCCCATAATAGCAACCCATAACAGCAAAGCCTAACCCATGTAGGTTTAGGATTAAATAATAAAACCGAATTTTATTATTTAATTAATAACTAAGTCACACTTAATTATTAATGGCAGAATTCAAATTCGAATTTATATTATATCAATTTATTAAGTCTCACTTAATTAATATAATAAAATTCAAATAATCATCAATTAATTTAAATCTATAATTTAAATTAATTATTCCTTTAAGTACTCTATGTGTGTGACCCTATAGGCTATTATTTAATTAGCAATAATTTTATTCTCCAATAAAATTATAAACAATGAGCGGTATCTAGTAATAAATCATTGCTACCCAATTAAATAATAATTAAATCGTGATTCGATAAAACCTTTCGTGATTAATGTTTCCGTGTAATATAATCCCTTTAACCATATATATTATAGATTAAACTCGAGACATGTATTTAGTCATCCTCTTCAACATTTAATCCGGGTTTACTTGATCCATGAGTAGACTATGAAAACAAATCATTATTTGAGCACGGCCATGCATTTTATAGTCTTACTCAATCAAGAGGCCAATAATATCTCTCCTAATTATAGGAGGGTTAAATCCTTTATCTATCATTCATATTTCTCATACGACTCATGATATACCCGATGTCCACTTTTATCATTACCCGGTTAAAGGTAACTTTTAATGTAGTCAAAGTATATTAATCCTCGTATAGAAATATAATGATCTCAAGTCAGAGGATCATTACACCATTATCACTGTGAGTCTTTCTTAAGACTTTATTAAACATGAAGAATCTCACTGTGGGTCTGTCCAGTACCATGTACTCCTGCATGTACCTATGTGTTGACTTTAGTATCCCCATACTAATAACCAATGAGATGTGGTTATCTGTCAAACAACATACTAGTTTATTTATGTATTATTATTGTCCTATAATAATACTCGACTAGGGACATTTAAGAATATGATATATATATATATTATATAATCTCAAGTTCAAGTCATTTACTAAACTATAAAATGTGTATCATGATTCTAAGGACATTTATTATGCTAACAAATATATTGCAGTAATTAAAGTCATAATAAATACGTTTATTGAATAATCAATTGACATAAAGGTTTATCAAAAGAAATATTGTATTGCCTCTAGGGCACCTACACCAACAATCTCCCACTTGCACTAGAGTCAATCACCCATGTATCTAATACCCATGGAAACGAGTTGGAAACTCTTGTAAGATCATTCTTGGCTCATTTAAACATCAAAACAATCCATAACAATTTGAGACTACATTCTTGACTCTTTCGAACTTGGAAACAATTTGTAGCTTCATTCTTGATTCTTTTGAACATGGAAACAACTTGAAAAGTATTGTAGGATCATTCTTGGCTCATTTGAATATGCAAACAATTCATACAACTTAAGACTTTATTCTTGACTCGTTCAAACTTGGAAACAACTTGTAGCTTCATTCTTGACTCATTTGAACATGAAAACAACTTGGAAAGTCTTGTAGGATCATTCTTGGCTCATTTGAACTTGAAAACAATCTATAACAATTTGAGACTTCATTCTTGACACGTTTGAACTTGGAAACAACTTGTAACTTCATTCCTGACTCGTTTTAATATGGAAATAACTTGGAAATTCTTGTAAGATCATTCTTGGCTCATTTAAACATGAAAACAATCCAACACAATTTTAGACTTGATTCTTGACTCGTTCGAACGTGGAAACAACTTGTAGCTTCATTCTTGACTCGTTTGAACTTGGAAACAACTTGTAAATTCTTGTAGGATCATTCTTGGCTCATTTGAACATTCAAACAATTCATACAACTTAAGACTTTATTCTTGACTCCTCGAACTTGGAAATAACTTGTAGCTTCATTCTTGACTCATTTGAACATGAAAATAACTTGGAAAGTGTTGTAGGATCATTCTTCGCTCATTTGAACATGCAAACAATTCATAATTCTTAAGACTTTATTCTTGACTCGTTCGAACTTGGAAACAACTTATAGCTTCATTCTTGACTCATTTGAACTTGGAAACAACTTGGAAAGTCTTGTAGGATCATTCTTGTCTCATTTGAACTTGAAAACAATCTATAACAATTTGAGACTTCATTCTTGACACGTTTGAACTTGGAAACAACTTGTAACTTCATTCCTGACTCGTTTGAACATGGAAAAAACTTGGAAACTCTTGTAAGATCATTGTTGGATCATTTAAACATGAAAACAATCCAACACAATTTTAGACTTGATTCTTGACTCGTTCGAACGTGGAAAGAACTTGTAGCTTCATTCTTGACTCGTTTGAACTTGGAAACAACTTGTAAATTCTTGTAAGATCATTCTTGGCTCATTTGAACATGCAAACAATTCATACAACCACTTGTATGAATTGTTTGCATAAAACCACTAGTAAAAAAAAATGAGACAAGAATGGAAAGTCTTAAGACAAGAATGTATTCATACAACCACTAATAAAAAAAATGAAAAAAAAACAATTCATACAACTTAAGACTTTATTCTTGACTCTTCGAACTTGGAAACAACTTGTAGCTTCATTCTTGACACATTTGAACATGAAAATAACTTGGAATGTCTTGTAGGATCATTCTTGGCTCATTTGAACATGAAAAGAATCTATAACAATTTGAGACTTTATTCTTGACTTATTCGAACTTGGAAACAACTTGTAGTTTCATTCTTGACTCGTTTCAACTTGGAAAAATTTATAAAGTCTTGTAGGATCATTCTTGGCTCATTTGAACATGTAAACAATTCATACAACTTAAGACTTTATTCTTGACTCGTTCGAACTTAGGAACAACTTTTAGCTTCATTCTTGACTCATTTGAACATGGAAACAACTTGGAAAGTCTTGTAGGATCATTCTTGGCTCATTTGAACATGAAAACAATCTACAACAATTTGAGACTTAATTCTTGACTCATTTGACCTTGGAAACAGCCTATAGCTTCATTCTTGACTCATTTGAACATGGAAACAACTTGGAAAGTCTTGTTGGATCAATCTGGGCTCATTTGAACATGCAAACAATTCATACAACTTAAGACTTTATTCTTGACTCGTTTAAACTTGGAAACAACTTGTAGCTTCATTCTTGACTCATTTGAACATGAAAACAACTTGGAAAGTCTTGTAGGATCATTCTTGGCTCATTTGAACTTGAAAACAATCTATAACAATTTGAGACTTCATTCTTGACACGTTTGAACTTGGAAACAACTTGTAACTTCATTCCTGACTCGTTTGAATATGGAAACAACTTGGAAACTCTTGTAAGATCATTCTTGGCTCATTTAAACATGAAAACAATCCAACACAATTTTAGACTTGATTCTTGACTCGTTCGAACGTGGAAACAACTTGTAGCTTCATTCTTGACTCGTTTGAACTTGGAAACAACTTGTAAATTCTTGTAGGATCATTCTTGGCTCATTTGAACATTCAAACAATTCATACAACTTAAGACTTTATTCTTGACTCTTCGAACTTGGAAACAACTTGTAGCTTCATTCTTGACTCATTTGAACATGGAAACAACTTGGAAACTCTTGTAAGATCATTCTTGGCTCATTTAAACATGAAAACAATCCAACACAATTTTAGACTTGATTCTTGACTCGTTCGAACGTGGAAACAACTTGTAGCTTCATTCTTGACTCGTTTGAACTTGGAAACAACTTGTAAATTCTTGTAGGATCATTCTTGGCTCATTTGAAAATGAAAATCTATAACAATTTGAGACTTCATTCTTGACACGTTTGAACTTGGAACAACTTATAACTTCATTCGTGACTCATTTGAACATGGAAACGAGTTGGAAACTCTTGTAAGATCATTCTTGACTCATTTAAACATCAAAACAATCCATAACAATTTGAGACTACATTCTTGACTCTTTCGAACTTGGAAACAATTTGTAGCTTCATTCTTGACTCTTTTGAACATGGAAACAACTTGTAAGGTCTTGTAGGATCATTTTTGGCTCATTTGAACATGCAAACAATTCATACAACTTAAGACTTTATTCTAGACTCGTTCATACTTGGAAACAACTTGTAGCTTCATTCTTGACTCATTTGAAGAAGGAAACAACTTGGAAAGCCTTTTAGGATCGATGATAGCTCTTTTGAGTATGAAAACAATCTATAACAATTTGAGACTTCATTCTTGACTTGTTCGAACTTGGAAATAACTTATAGCTTCATTCTTGACTCGTTTGAAATCGGAACAACTTGTAAAGTCTTGTAGGATCATTCTTGGCTCTTTTGAACATGCAAACAATTCATACAACTTAAGACTTTATTCTTGACTCGTTCGAACTTGGAAACAACTTGTAGCTTCATTCTTGACTCATTTGAACATGGAAAAAACTTGGAAAGTCTTGTAGGATCATTCTTGGCTCATTTGAACTTGAAAACAATCTATAACAATTTAAGACTTCATTCTTGACACGTTTGAACTTGGAAACAACTTGTAACTTCATTCCTGACTCGTTTGAACATGGAAACAACTTGGAAACTCTTGTAAGATCATTCTTGGCTCATTTAAACATGAAAACAATCCAACACAATTTTAGACTTGATTCTTGACTCGTTCGAACGTGGAAACAACTTGTAGCTTCATTCTTGACTCGTTTGAACTTGGAAACAACTTGTAAATTCTTGTAGGATCATTCTTGGCTCATTTGAACATTCAAACAATTCATACAACTTAAGACTTTATTCTTGACTCTTCGAACTTGGAAACAACTTGTAGCTTCATTCTTGACTCATTTGAACATGAAAATAACTTGGAAAGTCTTGTAGGATTATTCTTGGCTCATTTGAACATGCAAACAATTCATAATTCTTAAGACATTCTTCTTTACTCGTTCGAACTTGGAAACAACTTATAGCTTCATTCTTGACTCATTTGAACATGGAAACAACTTGGAAAGTCTTGTATGATCATTCTTGTCTCATTTGAACTTGAAAACAATCTATAACAATTTGAGACTTCATTCTTGACATGTTTGAACTTGGGAACAACTTGTAACTTCATTCCTGACTCGTTTGAACATGGAAAAAACTTGGAAACTCTTGTAAGATCATTGTTGGCTCATTTAAACATGAAAACAATCCAACACAATTTTAGACTTCATTCTTGACTCGTTCGAACGTGGAAAGAACTTGTAGCTTCATTCTTGACTCGTTTGAACTTGGAAACAACTTGTAAATTCTTGTAGGATCATTCTTGGCTCATTTGAACATGCAAACAATTCATAGAACTTAAGACTTTATTCTTGACTCTTTGAACTTGGAAACAACTTGTAGCTTCATTCTTGACTCATTTGAACATGAAAATAACTCGGAAAGTCTTGTAGGATCATTCTTGGCTCATTTGAACATGAAAAGAATCTATAACAATTTGAGACTTTATTCTTGACTTATTTGAACTTGGAAACAACTTGTAGCTTCATTCTTGACTCGTTTCAAATTGGAACAACTTCTAAAGCTTGTAGGATCAATCTTGGCTCATTTGAACATGCAAACAATTCATACAAGTTAAGACTTTATTCTTGACTCGTTCAAACTTGTAAACAACTTGTAGCTTCATTCTTGACTCATTTGAAGAGGGAAATAACTTGGAAAGTCTTGTAGGATCATTCTTGTCTCATTTGAACTTGAAAACAATCTATAACAATTTGAGACTTCATTCTTGACACGTTTGAACTTGGAAACAACTTGTAACTTCATTCGTGACTCATTTGAACATGGAAACGAGTTGGAAACTCTTGTAAGATCATTCTTGACTCATTTAAACATCAAAACAATCCATAACAATTTGAGACTACATTCTTGACTCTTTCGAACTTGGAAACAATTTGTAGCTTCATTCTTGACTCTTTTGAACATGGAAACAACTTGTAAGGTCTTGTAGGATCATTTTTGGCTCATTTGAACATGCAAAGAATTCATACAACTTAAGACTTTATTCTAGACTCGTTAATACGTGGAAACAACTTGTAGCTTCATTCTTGACTCATTTGAAGAAGGAAACAACTTAGAAAGCCTTTTAGGATCAATCATATCTCTTTTGAGTATGAAAACAATCTATAACAATTTGAGACTTCATTCTTGACTTGTTCGAACTTGGAAATAACTTATAGCTTCATTCTTGACTCGTTTGAAATCGGAACAACTTGTAAAGTCTTGTAGGATCATTCTTGGCTCTTTTGAACATGCAAACAATTCATACAACTTAAGACTTTATTCTTGACTCGTTCACTTGGAAACAACTTGTAGCTTCATTCTTGACTCATTTGAACATGGAAACAACTTGGAAAGTCTTGTAGGATCATTCTTGGCTCATTTGAACTTGAAAACAATCTATAACAATTTGAGACTTCATTCTTGACACGTTTGAACTTGGAAACAACTTGTAACTTCATTCCTGACTCGTTTGAACATGGAAACAACTTGGAAACTCTTGTAAGATCATTCTTGGCTCATTTAAACATGAAAACAATCCAACACAATTTTAGACTTGATTCTTGACTCGTTCGAACGTGGAAACAACTTGTAGCTTCATTCTTGACTCGTTTGAACTTGGAAACAACTGGTAAATTCTTGTAGGATCATTCTTGGCTCATTTGAACATGCAAACAATTCATACAACTTAATACTTTATTTTTTACTATTCGAACTTGGAAACAACTTGTAGCTTCATTCTTGACTCATTTGAATTTGAAAATAACTTGGAAAGTCTTGTAGGATCATTCTTGGCTCTTTTGAGTATGAAAACAATCTATAACAATTTGAGACTTCATTCTTGACTTGTTCGAACTTGGAAATAACTTGTAGCTTCATTCTTGACTCGTTTGAAATCGGAACAACTTGTAAAGTCTTGTAGGATTATTCTTGGCTCATTTGAACATGCAAACAATTCATACAACTTAAGAATTTATTCTTTACTCGTTCGAACTTAGAAACAACTTGTAGCTTCATTCTTCACTCATTTGAACATGGAAACAACTTCGAAAGTCTTGTAGGATCATTCTTGGCTCATTTGAACTTGAAAACAATCTATAACAATTTGAGACTTCATTCTTGACACGTTTGAACTTGGAAACAACTTGGAAACTCTTGTAAGATCATTCTTGGCTCATTTAAACAAGAAAACAATCCAACACAATTTTAGACTTGATTCTTGACTCGTTCGGACGTGGAAACAACATGTAGCTTCATTCTTGATTCGTTTGAACTTGGAAATAACTTGTAAATTCTTGTAGGATCATTCTTGGCTCATTTGAACATGAAAACAATCTACAACATTTTGAGACTTCATTCTTGACTCGTTTAAACTTGGAGACAACTTGTAGCTTCATTCTTGACTCTTTTGAACATGGAAACAACTTGAAAAGTCTTGTTGGATCAATTTTAGCTCTTTTGAGTATGAAAACAATCTATAACAATTTGAGACTTCATTCTTGACTTGTTGGAACTTGGAAACAACTTGTAGCTTCACTCTTAACTCGTTTGAACATGGAAACAACTTCTAAACTCTTGTAGGATCGTTCTTTTTTTATTGGACATGAAAACAATTCGTAACAACTTGTGAATTCATTCTTCACTCATTCGAACTTCGAAACAACATGTAGCTTGATTCGTGACTCGTTTGAACATGGAAACTACATGGAAACTCTTGTAAGATCATTCTTGGCTCATTTGAACATGAAAACAATCCATAACAATTTGAAACTTTATTCTTGACTCATTCAAACTTTGAAACAACTTGCAGCTTCATTCTTGACTCATTTGAACATGGAAACAACTTGGAAAGTCTTGTTGGATCAATCTTAGCTCTTTTGAGTATGAAAACAATCTATAACAATTTGAGACTTCATTCTTGACTTGTTGGAACTTGGAAACAACTTGTAGCTTCACTCTTGACTCGTTTGAACATGGAAACAACTTCTAAACTCTTGTAGGATCGTTCTTTGCTCATTGGACATGAAAACAATTCGTAAAAACTTGTGAATTCATTCTTCAATCATTCGAACTTCGAAACAACATGTAGCTTGATTCGTGACTCGTTTGAACATGGAAACTCTTGTAAGATCATTCTTGGCTCATTTGAACTTGAAAACAATCCATAACAATTTGAAACTTTATTCTTGACTCATTCAAACTTGGAAAGAACTTGCAGCTTCATTCTTGACTCATTTGAACATGGAAACAACTTGGAAAGTCTTGTTGGATTAATCTTAGCTCTTTTGAGTATGAAAACAATCTATAACAATTTGAGACTTCATTCTTGACTTGTTGGAACTTGGAAACAATTTGTAGCTTCACTCTTGACTCGTTTGAACATGGAAACAACTTCTAAACTCTTGTAGGATCGTTCTTTGCTCATTGGACATGAAAACAATTCGTAAAAACTTGTGAATTCATTCTTTAATCATTCGAACTTGGAAACAACATGTAGCTTGATTCGTGACTCGTTTGAACATGGAAACTACTTGGAAACTCTTGTAAGATCATTCTTGGCTCATTTGAACATGAAAACAATCCATAACAATTTGAAACTTTATTCTTGACTCGTTCAAACTTGGAAGCAACTTGTAGGTTCAATCTTTACTCATTTGAACATGAAAATAACTTGTAAAGTCTTCTAGGATCATTCATGGCTCATTTGAACATGCAAACAATTCATACTTCTTAATACTTTATTCTTGACTCATTTCAACATGGAAACAACTTGGAAAGTCTTGTAGGATCATTCTTGTCTCATTTGAACTTGAAAACAATCTATAAACATTTGAGACTTCATTCTTGACACATTTGAACTTGGAAACAACTTGTAACTTCATTCGTGACTCATTTGAACATAGAAATAAGTTGGAAACTCTTGTAAGATCATTCTTGGCTCATTTCAACATCAAAACAATCCATAACAATTTGAGACTACATTCTTGACTCTTTCGAACTTGGAAACAATTTGTAGCTTCATTCTTCACTCTTTTGAACATGGAAACAACTTGTAAAGTCTTGTAGGATCATTCTTGGCTCATTTGAACATGCAAACAATTCATACAACTTAAGACTTTATTCGTGACTCGTTCGAACTTGGAACCAATTTTAACTTCATTCTTAACTCATTTGAACATGGAAACAACTTGGAAAGTCTTGTAGAATCATTCTTGGCTCATTTGAACATGAAAACAATCTATAACAATTTGAGACTTCTTTCTTAACTCGTTCGAACTTGGAAACAACTTGTAGCTTCATTCTTGACTCGTTTGAACATGGAAACAACTTGGAAAGTCTTGTAGGATAATTCTTAGCTCATTTGAACATGAAAACAATTTGTAACAACTTATGACTTCATTCTTCACTCGTTCAAACTTGGAAACAACTTGTAGCTTCATTCTTGACTCGTTTGAACTGGGAAACAACTTGGAAAGTCTTTTATGATCAATCTTAGCTCTTTTGAGTATGAAAACAATCTATAACAATTTGAGACTTCATTCTTGACTTGTTCGAACTTGGAAATAACTTGTAGCTTCATTCTTGACTCGTTTGAAATCGGAACAACTTATAAAGTCTTCTAGGATCATTCTTGGCTCATTTGAACATGCAAACAATTCATACAACTTAAGACGTTATTCTTTACTCGTTCGAACTTGTAAACAACTTGTAGCTTCATTCTTGACTCATTTGAACATGGAAACAACTTGCAAAGTCTTGTAAGATCATTCTTGGTTCATTTGAACTTGAAAACAACTTGTAGCTTCATTCTTGACTCATTTGAACTTGGAAACAACTTGTAGCTTCATTCTTGACTCATTTGAACTTGGAAACAACTTGTAGCTTCATTCTTGACTCGTTTGAACTTGGAAAAACTTGTAAAGTCTTGTAGGATCATTCTTGGCTCATTTGAACATGCAAACAATTCATACAACTTAAGACTTTATTCTTGACTCGTTCGAACTTGGAAACAAGTTTTAGCTTCATTCTTGACTCATTTGAATATGGAAACAACTTGGAAAGTCTTGTAGGATCATTCTTGGTTCATTTGAACATGAAAACAATCTATAACAATTTGAGACTTCATTCTTGAAATGTTTGAACTTGGAAACAACTTGTAACTTCATTCTTGACTCGTTTGAACATGGAAATAACTTGGAAACTCTTGTAAGATCATTATTGGCTCATTTAAACATCAAAACAATCCATAACAATTTTAGACTACATTCTTGACTCTTTCAAACTTGGAAACAATTTGTAGCTTCATTCTTGTCTCATTTGAATATGGAAACAACTTGGAAAGTCTTGTAGGATCATTCTTGGTTCATTAGAACATGAAAACAATCTATAACAATTTGAGACTTCATTCTTGAAATGTTTGAACTTGGAAACAACTTGTAACTTCATTCCTGACTCGTTTGAACATGGAAACAACTTGGAAACTCTTGTAAGATCATTCTTGGCTCATTTAAACATGAAAACAATCCAACACAATTTTAGACTTGATTCTTGACTCGTTCGAACGTGGAAACAACTTGTAGCTTCATTCTTGACTCGTTTGAACTTGGAAACAACTGGTAAATTCTTGTAGGATCATTCTTGGCTCATTTGAACATGCAAACAATTCATACAACTTAAGACTTTATTTTTTACTATTCGAACTTGGAAACAACTTGTAGCTTCATTCTTGACTCATTTGAATTTGAAAATAACTTGGAAAGTCTTGTAGGATCATTCTTGGCTCTTTTGAGTATGAAAACAATCTATAACAATTTGAGACTTCATTCTTGACTTGTTCGAACTTGGAAATAACTTGTAGCTTCATTCTTGACTCGTTTGAAATCGGAACAACTTATAAAGTCTTCTAGGATCATTCTTGGCTCATTTGAACATGCAAACAATTCATACAACTTAAGACGTTATTCTTTACTCGTTCGAACTTGTAAACAACTTGTAGCTTCATTCTTGACTCATTTGAACATGGAAACAACTTGCAAAGTCTTGTAAGATCATTCTTGGTTCATTTGAACTTGAAAACAACTTGTAGCTTCATTCTTGACTCATTTGAATTTGGAAACAACTTGTAGCTTCATTCTTGACTCATTTAAACTTGGAAACAACTTGTAGCTTCATTCTTGACACGTTTGAACTTGGAAAAACTTGTAAAGTCTTGTAGGATCATTCTTGGCTCATTTGAATATGCAAACAATTCATACAACTTAAGACTTTATTCTTGACTCGTTCGAACTTGGAAACAACTTTTAGCTTCATTCTTGACTCATTTGAATATGGAAACAACTTGGAAAGTCTTGTAGGATCATTCTTGGCTCATTTAAACATCAAAACAATCCATAACAATTTTAGACTACATTCTTGACTCTTTCGAACTTGGAAACAATTTGTAGCTTCATTCTTGACTCATTTGAATATGGAAACAACTTGGAAAGTCTTGTAGGATCATTCTTGGTTCATTAGAACATGAAAACAATCTATAACAATTTGAGACTTCATTCTTGACACGTTTGAACTTGGAAACAACTTGTAACTTCATTCCTGACTCGTTTGAACATGGAAACAACTTGGAAACTCTTGTAAGATCATTCTTGGCTCATTTAAACATGAAAACAATCCAACACAATTTTAGACTTGATTCTTGACTCGTTCGAACGTGGAAACAACTTGTAGCTTCATTCTTGACTCGTTTGAACTTGGAAACAACTGGTAAATTCTTGTAGGATCTTTCTTGGCTCATTTGAACATGCAAACAATTCATACAACTTAAGACTTTATTTTTTACTATTCGAACTTGGAAACAACTTGTAGCTTCATTCTTGACTCATTTGAATTTGAAAATAACTTGGAAAGTCTTGTAGGATCATTCTTGGCTCTTTTGAGTATGAAAACAATCTATAACAATTTGAGACTTCATTCTTGACTTGTTCGAACTTGGAAATAACTTGTAGCTTCATTCTTGACTCGTTTGAAATCGGAACAACTTGTAAAGTCTTGTAGGATTATTCTTGGCTCATTTGAACATGCAAACAATTCATACAACGTAAGACTTTATTCTTTACTCGTTCGAACTTAGAAACAACTTGTAGCTTCATTCTTCACTCATTTGAACATGGAAACAACTTCGAAAGTCTTGTAGGATCATTCTTGGCTCATTTGAACTTGAAAACAATCTATAACAATTTGAGACTTCATTCTTGACACGTTTGAACTTGGAAACAACTTGGAAACTCTTGTAAGATCATTCTTGGCTCATTTAAACAAGAAAACAATCCAACACAATTTTAGACTTGATTCTTGACTCGTTCGGACGTGGAAACAACTTGTAGCTTCATTCTTGACTCGTTTGAACTTGGAAATAACTTGTAAATTCTTGTAGGATCATTCTTGGCTCATTTGAACATGAAAACAATCTACAACATTTTGAGACTTCATTCTTGACTCGTTTAAACTTGGAGACAACTTGTAGCTTCATTCTTGACTCTTTTGAACATGGAAACAACTTGAAAAGTCTTGTTGGATCAATTTTAGCTATTTTGAGTATGAAAACAATCTATAACAATTTGAGACTTCATTCTTGACTTGTTGGAACTTGGAAACAACTTGTAGTTTCACTCTTAACTCGTTTGAACATGGAAACAACTTCTAAACTCTTGTAGGATCGTTCTTGGCTCATTGGACATGAAAACAATTCGTAACAACTTGTGAATTCATTCTTCACTCATTCGAACTTCGAAACAACATGTAGCTTGATTCGTGACTCGTTTGAACATGGAAACTACATGGAAACTCTTGTAAGATCATTCTTGGCTCATTTGAACATGAAAACAATTCATAACAATTTGAAACTTTATTCTTGACTCATTCAAACTTGGAAACAACTTGCAGCTTCATTCTTGACTCATTTGAACATGGAAACAACTTGGAAAGTCTTGTTGGATCAATCTTAGCTCTTTTGAGTATGAAAACAATCTATAACAATTTGAGACTTCATTCTTGACTTGTTGGAACTTGGAAACAACTTGTAGCTTCACTCTTGACTCGTTTGAACATGGAAACAACTTCTAAACTCTTGTAGGATCGTTCTTTGCTCATTGGACATGAAAACAATTCGTAAAAACTTGTGAATTCATTCTTCAATCATTCAAACTTCGAAACAACATGTAGCTTGATTCGTGACTCGTTTGAACATGGAAACTCCATGGAAACTCTTGTAAGATCATTCTTGGCTCATTTGAACATGAAAAAAATCCATAACAATTTGAAACTTTATTCTTGACTCATTCAAACTTGGAAACAACTTGCAGCTTCATTCTTGACTCAGTTGAACATGGAAACAACTTGGAAAGTCTTGTTGGATCAATCTTAGCTCTTTTCAGTATGAAAACAATCTATAACAATTTAAGACTTCATTCTTGACTTGTTGGAATTTGGAAACAACTTGTAGTTTCACTCTTGACTCGTTTGAACATGGAAACAACTTCTAAACTATTGTAGGATCGTTCTTTGCTCATTGGACATGAAAACAATTCGTAAAAACTTGTGAATTCATTCTTCAATCATTCGAACTTCGAAACAACATGTAGCTTGATTCGTGACTCGTTTGAACATGGAAACTACTTGGAAACTCTTGTAAGATCATTCTTGGCTCATTTGAACATGAAAACAATCCATAACAATTTGAAACTTTATTCTTGACTCGTTCAAACTTGGAAGCAACTTGTAGGTTCAATCTTGACTCATTTGAACATGAAAATAACTTGTAAAGTCTTCTAGGATCATTCGTGGCTCATTTGAACATGTAAACAATTCATACTTCTTAATACTTTATTCTTGACTCGTTCGAACTTGGAAACAACTTATAGCTTCATTCCTGACTCATTTCAACATGGAAATAACTTGGAAAGTCTTGTAGGATCATTCTTGTCTCATTTGAACTTAAAAACAATCTATAAACATTTGAGACTTCATTCTTGACACATTTGAACTTTGAAACAACTTGTAACTTCATTCGTGACTCATTTGAACATAGAAACAAGTTGGAAACTCTTGTAAGATCATTCTTGGCTCATTTCAACATCAAAACAATCCATAACAATTTGAGACTACATTCTTGACTCTTTCGAACTTGGAAACAATTTGTTGCTTCATTCTTGACTCTTTTGAACATGGAAACAAATTGTAAAGTCTTGTAGGATCATTCTTGGCTCATTTGAACATGCAAACAATTCATACAACTTAAGACTTTATTCGTGACTCGTTCGAACTTGGAAACAACTTGTACTTTATTCATGACTCATTTGAACATGGAAACAACTTGGAAACTCATGTAGGATCATTCTTGGCTCATTTGAACATGAAAACAATCTATAACAATTTGAGACTTCTTTCTTAACTCGTTCGAACTTGGAAACAACTTGTAGCTTCATTCTTGACTCGTTTGAACATGGAAACAACTTGGAAAGTCTTGTAGGATAATTCTTAGCTCATTTGAACATGAAAACAATTTGTAACAACTTATGACTTCATTCTTCACTCGTTCAAACTTGGAAACAACTTGTAGTTTCATTCTTGACTCGTTTGAACTGGGAAACAACTTGGAAAGTCTTTTATGATCAATCTTAGCTCTTTTGAGTATGAAAACAATCTATAACAATTTGAGACTTCATTCTTGACTTGTTCGAACTTGGAAATAACTTGTAGCTTCATTCTTGACTCGTTTGAAATCGGAACAACTTATAATGTCTTGTAGGATCATTCTTGGCTCATTTGAACATGCAAAAAATTCATACAACTTAAGACGTTATTCTTTACTCGTTCGAACTTGTAAACAACTTGTACTTCATTCTTGACTCATTTGAACATGGAAACAACTTGCAAAGTCTTGTAAGATCATTCTTGGTTCATTTGAACTTGAAAACAACTTGTAGCTTCATTCTTGACTCATTTGAACTTGGAAACAACTTGTAGCTTCATTCTTCACTCATTTGAACTTGGAAACAACTTGTAGCTTCATTCTTGACTCGTTTGAACTTGGAAAAACTTGTAAAGTCTTGTAGGATCATTCTTGGCTCATTTGAACATGCAAACAATTCATACAACTTAAGACTTTATTCTTGACTCGTACGAACTTGGAAACAACTTTTAGCTTCATTCTTGACTCATTTGAATATGGAAACAACTTGGAAAGTCTTGTAGGATCATTCTTGGTTCATTTGAACATGAAAACAATCTATAACAATTTGAGACTTCATTCTTGAAATGTTTGAACTTGGAAACAACTTGTAACTTCATTCTTGACTCGTTTGAACATGGAAATAACTTGGAAACTCTTGTAAGATCATTACTGGCTCATTTAAACATCAAAACAATCCATAACAATTTTAGACTACATTCTTAACTCTTTCGAACTTGGAAACAATTTGTAGCTTCATTCTTGACTCATTTGAATATGGAAACAACTTGGAAAGTCTTGTAGGATCATTCTTGGTTCATTAGAACATGAAAACAATCTATAACAATTTGAGACTTCATTCTTGAAATGTTTGAACTTGGAAACAACTTGTAACTTCATTCGTGACTCGTTTGAACATGGAAATAACTTGGAAACTCTTGTAAGATCATGATTGGCTCATTTAAACATCAAAACAATCCATAACAATTTTAGACTACATTCTTGACTCTTTCGAACTTGGAAACAATTTGTAGCTTCATTCTTGACTCATTTGAATATGGAAACAATTTGGAAAGTCTTATAGGATCATTCTTGGTTCATTTGAACATGAAAACAATCTATAACAATTTGAGACTTTATTCTTGAAATGTTTGAACTTGGAAACAACTTGTAACTTCATTCGTGAGTCGTTTGAACATGGAAATAACTTGGAAACTCTTGTAAGATCATTATTGGCTCATTTAAACATCAAAACAATCCATAACAATTTTAGACTATATTCTTGACTCTTTCGAATTTGGAAACAATTTGTAGCTTCATTCTTGACTCATTTGAATATGGAAACAACTTGGAAAGTCTTGTAGGATCATTCTTGATTCATTTGAACATGAAAACAATCTATAACAATTTGAGACTTCATTCTTGAAATGTTTGAACTTGGAAACAACTTGTAACTTCATTCGTGAGTCGTTTGAACATGGAAATAACTTGGAAACTCTTGTAAGATCATTATTGGCTCATTTAAACATCAAAACAATCCATAACAATTTGAGACTACATTCTTGACTCTTTCGAACTTGGATACAATTTGTAGCTTCATTCTTGACTCTTTTGAACATGGAAACAACTTGTAAGGTCTTGTAGGATCATTCTTGGCTCTTTTGAACATGCAAACAATTCATACAACTTAAGACTTTATTCTTGACTCGTTCAAACTTGGAAACAACTTGTAGCTTCATTCTTGACTCATTTGAAGAGGGAAACAACTTGGGAAGCCTTTTAGGATCAATCATAGCTCCTTTGAGTATGAAAACAATCTATAACAATTTGAGACTTCATTCTTGACTTGTTCGAACTTGGAAATAACTTGTAGCTTCATTCTTGACTCGTTTGAAATCGGAACAACTTGGAAAGTCTTGTTGGATCAATCTTAGCTCTTTTGAGTATGAAAACAATCTATAACAATTTGAGACTTCATTCTTGACTTGTTGGAACTTGGAAACAACTTGTAGCTTCACTCTTGACTCGTTTGAACATGGAAACAACTTCGAAACTCTTGTAGGATCGTTCTTTGGTCATTGGACAAGAAAACAATTCGTAAAAACTTGTGAATTCATTCTTCAATCATTCGAACTTCGAAACAACATGTAGCTTGATTCGTGACTCGTTTGAACATGGAAACTACTTAGAAACTCTTGTAAGATCATTCTTGGCTCATTTGAACATGAAAACATTCCATAACAATTTGAAACTTTATTCTTGACTGATTCAAACTTGGAAACAACTTGCAGCTTCATTCTTGACTCATTTGAACATGGAAACAACTTGGAAAGTCTTGTTGGATCAATCTTAGCTCTTTTGAGTATGAAAACAATCTATAACAATTTGAGACTTCATTCTTGACTTGTTGGAACTTGGAAACAACTTGTAGCTTCACTCTTGACACGTTTGAACATGGAAACAACTTCTAAACTCTTGTAGGATCGTTCTTGGCTCATTGGACATGAAAATAATTCGTAAAAACTTGTGAATTCATTCTTCAATCATTCGAACTTCGAAACAACATGTAGCTTGATTCGTGACTCGTTTGAACATGGAAACTACTTGGAAACCCTTGTAAGATCATTCTTGGCTCATTTGTACATGAAAACAATCCATAACAATTTGAAACTTTATTCTTGACTCGTTCAAACTTGGAAGCAACTTGTAGGTTCATTCTTGACTCATTTGAACATGAAAATAACTTGTAAAGTCTTCTAGGATGATTCTTGACTCATTTGAACATGCAAACAATTCATACTTCTTAAGACTTTATTCTTGACTCGTTCGAACTTGGAAACAACTTATAGCTTCATTCCTGACTCATTTGAACATGAAAACAACTTGGAAAGTCTTGCAGGATCATTCTTGTCTCATTTGAACTTGAAAACAATCTATAAAAATTTGATACTTCATTCTTGACACGTTTTAACTTGGAAACAACTTGTAACTTCATTCTTGACTCGTTTGAATATGGAAACAACTTGGAAACTCTTGTAAGATCATTCTTGGCTCATTTAAACATCAAAACAATCCAACACAATTTTAGACTTGATTCTTGACTCGTTCGAACGTGGAAACAACTCGTAGCTTCATTCTTGACTCGTTTGAACTTGGAAATAACTTGTAAATTCTTGTAGGATCATTCTTGGCTCATTTGAACATGAAAACAATCTACAACAATTTAAGACTTCATTCTTGACTCGTTTAAACTTGGAAACAACTTGTAGCTTCATTCTTGACTCTTTTGAACATGGAAACAACTTGAAAAGTCTTGTTGGATCAATCTTAGCTCTTTTGAGTATGAAAACAATCTATAACAATTTGAGACTTCATTCTTGACTTGTTGGAACATGGAAACAACTTGTAGCTTCACTTTTAACTCGTTTGAACATGGAAACAACTTCTAAACTCTTATAGGATCGTTCTTGGCTCATTGGACATGAAAACAATTCGTAACAACTTGTGAATTCATTCTTCACTCATTCGAACTTCGAAACAACATGTAGCTTGATTCGTGACTCGTTTGAACATGGAAACTATTTGGAAACTATTGTAAGATCATTCTTGGCTCATTTGAACATGAAAACATTCCATAACAATTTGAAACTTTATTCTTGACTCATTCAAACTTGGAAACAACTTGCAGCTTCATTCTTGACTCATTTCAAACATGGAAACAACTTGGAAAGTCTTGTTGGATCAATCTTACGTCTTTTGAGTATGAAAACAATCTATAACAATTTGAGACTTCATTCTTGACTTGTTGGAACTTGGAAACAACTTCTTGCTTCACTCTTGACTCTTTTGAACATGGAAACAACTTCTAAACTCTTGTAGGATCGTTCTTGGCTCATTGGACATGAAAATAATTCGTAACAACTTGTGAATTCATTCTTCAATCATTCGAACTTCGAAACAACATGTAGCTTGATTCGTGACTCGTTTGAACATGGAAACTACTTGAAAACTCTTGTAAGATCATTCTTGGCTCATTTGAACATGAAAACAATCCATAACAATTTGAAACTTTATTCTTGACTCGTTCAAACTTGGAAGTAACTTGTAGGTTCATTCTTGACTCATTTGATCATGAAAATAACTTGTAAAGTCTTCTAGGATCATTCTTGGCTCATTTGAACATGCAAACAATTCATACTTCTTAAGACTTTATTCTTGACTCGTTCGAACTTGGAAACAACTTATAGCTTCATTCCTGACTCATTTGAACATGGAAACAACTTGGAAAGTCTTGCAGGATCATTCTTGTCTCATTTGAACTTGAAAACAATCTATAAAAATTTGAGACTTCATTCTTGACACGTTTGAACTTGGAAACGACTTGTAACTTCATTCATGACTAATTTGAACATAGAAACAAGTTGGAAACTCTTGTAAGATCATTCTTAGCTCATTTAAACATCAAAACAATCCATAAAAATTTGAGACTACATTCTTGACTCTTTCGAACTTGGAAACAATTTGTAGCTTCATTCTTGACTCTTTTGAACATGGAAACAACTTGTAAAGTTTTGTAGGATCATTCTTGGCTCATTTGAACATGTAAACAATTCATACAACTTAAGACTTTATTCACGACTCGTTCGAACTTGGAAACAACTTGTAGCTTTATTCTTGACTCGTTTGAACATGGAAACAACTTGGAAACTCTCTTAGGATCATTCTTGGCTCATTTGAATATGAAAACAATCTATAACAATTTGAGACTTCATTCTTGACTCGTTCGAACTTGGAAACAACTTGTAGCTTCATTCTTGACTCGTTTGAACATGGAAACAACTTGGAAAGTCTTGAAGGATCATTCTTGGCTCATTTGAACATGAAAACAATTTGTAACAACTTATGACTTCATTCTTCACTCGTTCAAACTTGGAAACAACTTGTAGCTTCATTCTTGACTCATTTGAACTGGGAAACAACTTGGAAACTCTTGTAAGATCATTCTTGGCTCATTTAAACATCAAAACAATCCATAACAATTTGAGACTACATTCTTGACTCGTTCAAACTTGGAAACAACTTGTAGCTTCATTCTTGACTCGTTTGAAATCTGAACAACTTATAATGTCTTGTAGGATCATTCTTGGCTCATTTCAACATGCAAACAATTCATACAACTTAAGACTTTATTCTTGACTCGTTCGAACTTGGAAATAACTTTTAGCTTCATTCTTGACTCATTTGAATATGGAAACAACTTGGAAAGTCTTGTGGGATCATTCTTGGTTCATTTGAACATGAAAACAATCTATAACAATTTGAGACTTCATTCTTGAAATGTTTGAACTTGGAAACAACTTGTAACTTCATTCGTGACTCGTTTGAACATGGAAATAACTTGGAAACTCTTGTAAGATCATTATTGGCTCATTTAAACATCAAAACAATCCATAACAATTTGAGACTACATTCTTGACTCTTTCGAACTTGGAAACAATTTGTAGCTTCGTTCTTGACTAATTTGAACATGGAAATAACTTCTAAACCCTTGTAGGATCTTTCTTGGCTCATTTGAACATTCAAAAAATTCATACAACTTAAAACTTTATTCTTGACTCGTTCAAACATGGAAACAACTTGTAGCTTCATTCTTGACTCATTTGAATATGGAAACAACTTGAAAACTCTTGTAAGATCATTCTTTGCTCATTTGAACATGAAAACAATCCATAACCAATTTGAGACTTCAATATTGACTCGTTCAAACTTGGAAGCAACTTGTAGCTTCATTCTTGACTCATTTGAACATAGAAATAACATGTAAACACTTGTAGGATCACTCTGTGCTCATTTGAAAATGACAACAATTCGTAACAACTTATGACTTCATTCTTCACTCGTTCGAACTTGGAAACAACTTGTAGCTTCATTCTTGACTCGTTTGAACTTGGAAACAACTTGTAAAGTCTTGTAAGATCATTCTTGGCATATTTGAACATGAAAAGAATCCATAACAATTTCAGACTTCATTCTTGACTCGTTCGTACTTGGAAACAACTTGTAGCTTCATTCTTTACTCGTTCGAACTTGGAAAGAACTTGTAAAGTCTTGTAGGATCATTCTTCGCTCATTTGAACATGCAAACAATTCATACAACTTAAGACTTTATTCTTGACTCGTTTAAACTTGGAAACAACTTGTAGCTTCATTCTTGACTTGTTGGAACTTGGAAACAACTTGTAGCTTCACTCTTAACTCGTTTGAACATGGAAACAACTTCTAAACTCTTGTAGGATCGTTCTCGGCTCATTGGACATGAAAACAATTCGTAACAACTTGTGAATTCATTCTTCACTCATTCGAACTTCGAAACAACATGTAGCTTGATTCGTGACTCGTTTGAAGATGGAAACTACATGGAAACTCTTGTAAGATCATTCTTGGCTCATTTGAACATGAAAACAATCCATAACAATTTGAAACTTTATTCTTGACTCATTCAAACTTGGAAACAACTTGCAGCTTCTTTCTTGACTCATTTGAACATGGAAAAAACTTGGAAAGTCTTGTAGGATCAATCTTAGCTCTTTTGAGTATGAAAACAATCTATAACAATTTGAGACTTCATTCATGACTTGTTGGAACTTGGAAACAACTTCTAGCTTCACTCTTGACTCGTTTGAACATGGAAACAACTTCTAAACTCTTGTAGGATCGTTCTTGGCTCATTGGACATGAAAATAATTCGTAACAACTTGTGAATTCATTCTTCACTCATTCGAACTTCGAAACAACATATAGCTTGATTCGTGACTCGTTTGAATATGGAAACTACTTGAAAACTCTTGTAAGATCATTCTTGGCTCATTTGAACATGAAAACAATTCATAACAATTCCAAACTCTATTCTTGACTCATTCAAACTTGGAAGCTACTTGTAGGTTCATTCTTGACTCATTTGAACATGGAAACAACTTGTAAAGTCTTCTAGGATCATTCTTGGCTCATTTGAACATGCAAACAATTCATACAACTTAAGACTTTATTCTTGACTCGTTCGAACTTGGAAACAACTTATAGCTTCATTCTTGACTCATTTGAATATGGAAACAACTTGGAAAGTCTTGTAGGATCATTCTTGGTTCATTTGAACATGAAAACAATCTATAACAATTTGAGACTTCATTCTTGAAATGTTTGAACTTGGAAACAACTTGTAACTTCATTCGTGACTCGTTTGAACATGGAAATAACTTGGAAACTCTTGTAAGATCATTATTGGCTCATTTAAACATCAAAACAATCCATAACAATTTGAGACTACATTCTTGACTCTTTCGAACTTGGAAACAATTTGTAGCTTCGTTCTTGACTCATTTGAACATGGAAACAACTTCTAAACTCTTGTAGGATCTTTCTTGGCTCATTTGAACATTCAAAAAATTCATACAACTTAAAACTTTATTCTTGACTCGTTCAAACATGGAAACAACTTGTAGCTTCATTCTTGACTCATTTGAATATGGAAACAACTTGAAAACTCTTGTAAGATCATTCTTTGCTCATTTGAACATGAAAACAATCCATAACCAATTTGAGACTTCAATATTGACTCGTTCAAACTTGGAAGTAACTTGTAGCTTCATTCTTGACTCATTTGAACATAGAAATAACATGTAAACACTTGTAGGATCACTTTGTGCTCATTTGAAAATGACAACAATTCGTAACAACTTATGACTTCATTCTTCACTCGTTCGAACTTGGAAACAACTTGTAGCTTCATTCTTGACTCGTTTGAACTTGGAAACAACTTGTAAAGTCTTGTAAGATCATTCTTGGCTCATTTAACATGAAAAGAATCCATAACAATTTCAGACTTGATTCTTGACTCGTTCGAAGTTGGAAACAAATTGTAACTTCATTCTTGACTCATTTGAACTTGGAAAAACTTGTAAAGTCTTGTAGGATCATTCTTGGCTCATTTGAACATGCAAACAATTCATACAACTTAAGACTTTATTCTTGACTCGTTCAAACTTGGAAACAACTTGTAGCTTCATTCTTGACTCGTTTGAAGTTTGAAACATCTTGTAAAGTTTTGTAGAACCATTCTTGGCATATTTGAACATGAAAAGAATCCATAACAATTTCAGACTTCATTCTTGACTTGTTCGAACTTGGAAACAACTTGTAGCTTTATTCTTTACTCGTTCGAACTTGGAAACAACTTGTAAATTCTTGTAGGATCATTCTTGGCTCATTTGAACATGCAAACAATTCATACAACTTAAGACTGCATTCTTGACTCGTTCGAACTTGGAAACAACTTGTAGCTTCATTCTTGACTCGTTTGAACATGGAAACAACTTGAAAAGTCTTGTAGCTTCATTCTTGGCTCATTTGAACATGAAAACAATCTATAACAATTTGAGACTTCATTCTTGACTCGTTTGAACTTAGAAACAACTTGTAGCTTTATTCTTTACTCTTGTAAGATCATTCTTGGCTCATTTAAACATCAAAACAATCCATAACAATTTGAGACTACATTCTTGACTCGTTCAAACTTGGAAACAACTTGTAGCTTCATTCTTGACTCGTTTGAAATCTGAACAACTTATAATGTCTTGTAGGATCATTCTTGGCTCATTTGAACATGCAAACAATTCATACAACTTAAGACTTTATTCTTGACTTGTTCAAACTTGGAAACAACTTGCTGTTTCATTCTTGACTCATTTGAACATGGAAACAACTTGGAAAGTTTTGAAGGATCATTCTGGCTCATTTGAACATGAAAACAATCTATAACAATTTGAAACTTCATTCTTGACTTGTTCGAACTTGGAAACAACTTGTAGCTTCATTCTTGACTCGTCTGAACTTGGAAACAACTTGTAGCTTCATTCTTGACTCGTCTGAACTTGAAAAAACTTGTAAAGTCTTGTAGGATCATTCTTGGCTCATTTGAACATCAAAATAATCCATAACAATTTCAGACTTCATTCTTGACTCGTTCGAACTTGGAAACAACTTGTAGCTTCATTCTTGACTCGGTTGAACTTGGAAAAAACTTGTAAATTCTTCTAGGATCATTCTTGGCTCATTTCAACATGCAAACAATTCATACAACTTAAGACTTTATTCTTGACTCGTTCGAACTTGGAAACAACTTTTAGCTTTATTCTTCACTAATTTGAACATGGAAAGAACTTGGAAAGTCTTGTAGGATCATTCTTGGCTCATTTGAACATGAAAACAATCTATAACAATCTGAGACTTCATTCTTGACACGTTTGAACTTGGAAACAACTTATAATTTCATTCCTGACTCGTTTGAACATGGAAACAACTTGGAAACACTTATAAGATCATTCTTGGCTCATTTAAACATCAAAACAATCCATAACAATTTGAGACTACATTCTTGACTCGTTCAAACTTGGAAGCAACTTGTAGCCTCATTCTTGACTCATTTGAACAGGGTAAAAACTTGTAAACTCTTGTAGGATTACTCTCTGCTCATTTGAAAATGAAAACAATTCGTAACAACTTATGACTTCATTCTTTACTCGTTCGAACTTGGAAACAACTTGTAGCTTCATTCTTGACTCGTTTGAACTTTGAAACAACTTGTAAAGTCTTGTAGGACCATTCTTGGCATATTTGAACATGAAAAGAATCCATAACAAAATCAGACTTCATTCTTCACTCGTTCGAACTTGGAAACAAATTGTAGCTTTATTCTTTACTCGTTCAAACTTGGAAACAACTTGTAAAGTCTTGTAGGATCATTCTTGGCTGATTTGAACATGCAAACAATTCATACATTAAGACTTTATTCTTGACTTGTTCAAACTTGGAAATAACTTGGAAAGTTTTGAAGGATCATTCTTGGCTCATTTGAAAATGAAAACAATCTATAACAATTTGAGACTTCATTCTTGACTTGTTCGAACTTGGAAACAACTAGGAGCTTCATTCTCGACTCGTCTGAACTTGAAAAAACTTTTCAAGCCTTTCCATAACATGAAAAGAATCCATAACAATTTCAGACTTGATTCTTGACTCGTTCGAACTTGAAAACAACTTGTAGCTTCATTCTTGACTCATTTGAACTTGGAAAAACTTGTAAAGTCTTGTAGGATCATTCTGGGCTCATTTGAACATGCAAACAATTCATACAACTTAAGACTTTATTCTTGACTCGTTCGAACTTGGAAACAACTTGTAGCTTCATTCTTGACTCGTTTGTAGTTTGAAACAACTTGTAAAGTTTTGTAGGACCATTCTTGGCATATTTGAACATGAAAAGAATCCATAACAATTTCATACTTCATTCTTGACTTGTTCGAACTTGGAAACAACTTGTAGCTTTATTCTTTACTCGTTCGAACTTGGAAACAACTTGTAAATTCTTGTAGGATCATTCTTGGCTCATTTGAACATGCAAACAATTCATACAACTTAAGACTGCATTCTTGACTCGTTCGAACTTGGAAACAACTTGTAGCTTCATTCTTGACTCGTTTGAACATGGAAACAACTTGAAAAGTCTTGTAGCTTCATTCTTGGCTCATTTGAACATGAAAACAATCTATAACAATTTGAGACTTCATTCTTGACTCGTTTGAACTTAGAAACAACTTGTAGCTTTATTCTTTACTCTTGTAAGATCATTCTTGGCTCATTTAAACATCAAAACAATCCATAACAATTTGAGACTACATTCTTGACTCGTTCAAACTTGGAAACAACTTGTAGCTTCATTCTTGCTCGTTTGAAATCTGAACAACTTATAATGTCTTGTAGGATCATTCTTGGCTCATTTGAACATGCAAACAATTCATACAACTTAAGACTTTATTCTTGACTTGTTCAAACTTGGAAACAACTTGCAGTTTCATTCTTGACTCATTTGAACATGGAAACAACTTGGAAAGTTTTGAAGGATCATTCTTGGCTCATTTGAACATGAAAACAATCTATAACAATTTGAAACTTCATTCTTGACTTGTTCGAACTTGGAAACAACTTGTAGCTTCATTCTTGACTCGTCTGAACTTGGAAACAACTTGTAGCTTCATTCTTGACTCGTCTGAACTTGAAAAAACTTGTAAAGTCTTGTAGGATCATTCTTGGCTCATTTGAACATCAAAATAATCCATAACAATTTCAGACTTCATTCTTGACTCGTTCGAACTTGGAAACAACTTGTAGCTTCATTCTTGACTCGGTTGAACTTGGAAAAAACTTGTAAATTCTTCTAGGATCATTCTTGGCTCATTTCAACATGCAAACAATTCATACAACTTAAGACTTTATTCTTGACTCGTTCGAACTTGGAAACAACTTTTAGCTTTATTCTTCACTAATTTGAACATGGAAACAACTTGGAAAGTCTTGTAGGATCATTCTTGGCTCATTTGAACATGAAAACAATTTATAACAATCTCAGACTTCATTCTTGACACGTTTGAACTTGGAAACAACTTATAATTTCATTCCTGACTCGTTTGAACATGGAAACAACTTGGAAACACTTATAAGATCATTCTTGGCTCATTTAAACATCAAAACAATCCATAACAATTTGAGACTACATTCTTGACTCGTTCAAACTTGGAAGCAACTTGTAGCCTCATTCTTGACTCATTTGAACAGGGTAAAAACTTGTAAACTCTTGTAGGATTACTCTCTGCTCATTTGAAAATGGAAACAATTCGTAACAACTTATGACTTCTTTCTTTACTCGTTCGAACTTGGAAACAACTTGTAGCTTCATTCTTGACTCGTTTGAACTTTGAAACAACTTGTAAAGTCTTGTAGGACCATTCTTGGCATATTTGAACATGAAAAGAATCCATAACAAAATCAGACTTCATTCTTCACTCGTTCGAACTTGGAAACAAATTGTAGCTTTATTCTTTACTCGTTCGAACTTGGAAACAACTTGTAAAGTCTTGTAGGATCATTCTTGGCTGATTTGAACATGCAAACAATTCATACAACTTAAGACTTTATTCTTGACTTGTTCAAACTTGGAAACAACTTGGAAAGTTTTGAAGGATCATTCTTGGCTCATTTGAAAATGAAAACAATCTATAACAATTTGAGACTTCATTCTTGACTTGTTCGAACTTGGAAACAACTTGGAGCTTCATTCTCGACTCGTCTGAACTTGAAAAAACTTTTCAAGCCTTTCCATAACATGAAAAGAATCCATAACAATTTCAGACTTGATTCTTGACTCGTTCGAACTTGAAAACAACTTGTAGCTTCATTCTTGACTCATTTGAACTTGGAAAAACTTGTAAAGTCTTGTAGGATCATTCTGGGCTCATTTGAACATGCAAACAATTCATACAACTTAAGACTTTATTCTTGACTCGTTCGAACTTGGAAACAACTTGTAGCTTCATTCTTGACTCGTTTGTAGTTTGAAACAACTTGTAAAGTTTTGTAGGACCATTCTTGGCATATTTGAACATGAAAAGAATCCATAACAATTTCAGACTTCATTCTTGACTCGTTCGAACTTGGAAACAACTTGTAGCTTTATTCTTTACTCGTTCGAACTTGGAAACAACTTGTAAATTCTTGTAGGATCATTCTTGGCTCATTTGAACATGCAAACAATTCATACAACTTAAGACTGCATTCTTGACTCGTTCGAACTTGGAAACAACTTGTAACTTCATTCTTGACTCGTTTGAACATGGAAACAACTTGAAAAGTCTTGTAGCTTCATTCTTGGCTCATTTGAACATGAAAACAATCTATAACAATTTGAGACTTCATTCTTGACTCGTTTGAACTTAGAAACAACTTGTAGCTTTATTCTTTACTCGTTCGAACTTGGAAACAACTTGTAAATTCTTGTAGGATCATTCTTGGCTCATTTGAACATGCAAACAATTCATTCAACTTAAGACTGCATTCTTGACTCGTTCGAACTTGGAAACAACTTGTAGCTTCATTCTTGACTCGTTTGAACATGGAAACAACTTGAAAAGTCTTGTAGCTTCATTCTTGGCTCATTTGAACATGAAAATAATCTATAACAATTTGAGACTTCATTCTTGACTCGTTTGAACTTAGAAACAACTTGTAGTTTCATTCTTGACTCGTTTGAACTTGGAATAACTTGTAAAGTCTTGTAGGATCATTCTTGGCTCATTTGAACATGCAAACAATTCATACAACTTAAGACTTTATTCTTGACTCGTTCGAACTTGGAAACAACTTATAAAGTCTTGTAGGATCATTCTTGGCTTATTTGAACATGCAAACAATTCATACAACTTTAGACATTATTCTTGACTTGTTAGAACTTGGAAATAAGTTGCAGTTTCATTCTTGACTCATTTGAACATGGAAACAACTTGGAAAGTTTTGAAGGATCATTCTTGGCTCATTTGAACATGAAAACAATCTATAACAATTTGAGACTTAATTCTTGACTTGTTCGAACATGGAAATAACTTGTAGCTTCATTCTTGACTCGTCTGAACTTGAAAAAACTTGTAAAGTCTTGTAGGATCATTCCTGGCTCATTTGAACATCAAAATAATCCATAACAATATCAGACTTCATTCTTGACTCGTTCGAACTTGGAAATAACTTGTAGCTTCATTCTTGACTCGTTTGAACTTTGAAAAAACT
The DNA here is from genome assembly GCA_028671895.1 of Oenanthe sinensis. Lineage (NCBI taxonomy): Eukaryota > Viridiplantae > Streptophyta > Magnoliopsida > Apiales > Apiaceae > Oenanthe > Oenanthe sinensis. The sequence goes on from CM053806.1 coordinate 31,282,429, forward strand.
TGTAAATTCTTCTAGGATCATTCTTGGCTCATTTCAACATGCAAACAATTCATACAACTTAAGACTTTATTCTTGTCTCGTTCGAACTTGGAAATAACTTTTAGCTTTATTCTTCACTAATTTGAACATGGAAACAACTTGGAAAGTCTTGTAGGATCATTCTTGGCTCATTTGAACATGAAAACAATCTATAACAATCTGAGACTTCATTCTTGACACGTTTGAACATGGAAACAACTTATAATTTCATTCCTGACTCGTTTAAACATAGAAACAACTTGGAAACTCTTATAAGATCATTCCTGGCTCATTAAAACATCAAAACAATCCATAACAATTTGAGACTACATTCTTGACTCGTTCAAACTTGGAAGCAACTTGTAGCCTCATTCTTGACTCATTTGAACAGGGTAAAAACTTGTAAACTCTTGTAGGATTATTCTCTGCGCATTTGAAAATGAAAACAATTCGTAACAACTTATGACTTCATTCTTTACTCGTTCGAACTTGGAAACAACTTGTAGCTTCAATCTTGACTCGTTTGAAGTTTGAAACAACTTGTAAAGATTTGTAGGACCATTCTTGGCATATTTGAACATGAAATGAATCCATAACAATTTGAGACTTCATTCTTGACTCGTTTGAACTTAGAAACAACTTGTAGCTTTATTCTTTACTCTTGTAAGATCATTCTTGGCTCATTTAAACATCAAAACAATTCATAACAATTTGAGACTACATTCTTGACTCGTTCAAACTTGGAAACAACTTGTAGCTTCATTCTTGCTCGTTTGAAATCTGAACAACTTATAATGTCTTGTAGGATCATTCTTGGCTCATTTGAACATGCAAATTATTCTTGACTTGTTCAAACTTGGAAACAACTTGCAGTTTCATTCTTGACTCATTTGAACATGGAAACAACTTGGAAAGTTTTGAAGGATCATTCTTGGCTCATTTGAACATGAAAACAATCTATAACAATTTGAAACTTCATTCTTGACTTGTTCGAACTTGGAAACAACTTGTAGCTTCATTCTTGACTCGTCTGAACTTGGAAACAACTTGTAGCTTCATTCTTGACTCGTCTGAACTTGAAAAAACTTGTAAAGTCTTGTAGGATCATTCTTGGCTCATTTGAACATCAAAATAATCCATAACAATTTCAGACTTCATTCTTGACTCGTTCGAACTTGGAAACAACTTGTAGCTTCATTCTTGACTCGGTTGAACTTGGAAAAAACTTGTAAATTCTTCTAGGATCATTCTTGGCTCATTTCAACATGCAAACAATTCATACAACTTAAGACTTTATTCTTGACTCGTTCGAACTCGGAAACAACTTTTAGCTTTATTCTTCACTAATTTGAACATGGAAACAACTTGGAAAGTCTTGTAGGATCATTCTTGGCTCATTTGAACATGAAAACAATCTATAACAATCTGAGACTTCATTCTTGACACGTTTGAACTTGGAAACAACTTATAATTTCATTCCTGACTCGTTTGAACATGGAAACAACTTGGAAACACTTATAAGATCATTCTTGGCTCATTTAAACATCAAAACAATCCATAACAATTTGAGACTACATTCTTGACTCGTTCAAACTTGGAAGCAACTTGTAGCCTCATTCTTGACTCATTTGAACAGGGTAAAAACTTGTAAACTCTTGTAGGATTACTCTCTGCTCATTTGAAAATGAAAACAATTCGTAACAACTTATGACTTCATTCTTTACTCGTTCGAACTTGGAAACAACTTGTAGCTTCATTCTTGACTCGTTTGAACTTTGAAACAACTTGTAAAGTCTTGTAGGACCATTCTTGGCATATTTGAACATGAAAAGAATCCATAACAAAATCAGACTTCATTCTTCACTCGTTCGAACTTGGAAACAAATTGTAGCTTTATTCTTTACTCGTTCGAACTTGGAAACAACTTGTAAAGTCTTGTAGGATCATTCTTGGCTGATTTGAACATGCAAACAATTCATACAACTTAAGACTTTATTCTTGACTTGTTCAAACTTGGAAACAACTTGGAAAGTTTTGAAGGATCATTCTTGGCTCATTTGAAAATGAAAACAATCTATAACAATTTGAGACTTCATTCTTGACTTGTTCGAACTTGGAAACAACTTGGAGCTTCATTCTCGACTCGTCTGAACTTGAAAAAACTTTTCAAGCCTTTCCATAACATGAAAAGAATCCATAACAATTTCAGACTTGATTCTTGACTCGTTCGAACTTGAAAACAACTTGTAGCTTCATTCTTGACTCATTTGAACTTGGAAAAACTTGTAAAGTCTTGTAGAATCATTCTGGGCTCATTTGAACATGCAAACAATTCATACAACTTAAGACTTTATTCTTGACTCGTTCGAACTTGGAAACAACTTGTAGCTTCATTCTTGACTCGTTTGTAGTTTGAAACAACTTGTAAAGTTTTGTAGGACCATTCTTGGCATATTTGAACATGAAAAGAATCCATAACAATTTCAGACTTCATTCTTGACTCGTTCGAACTTGGAAACAACTTGTAGCTTTATTCTTTACTCGTTCGAACTTGGAAACAACTTGTAAATTCTTGTAGGATCATTCTTGGCTCATTTGAACATGCAAACAATTCATACAACTTAAGACTGCATTCTTGACTCGTTCGAACTTGGAAACAACTTGTAACTTCATTCTTGACTCGTTTGAACATGGAAACAACTTGAAAAGTCTTGTTGCTTCATTCTTGGCTCATTTGAACATGAAAACAATCTATAACAATTTGAGACTTCATTCTTGACTCGTTTGAACTTAGAAACAACTTGTAGCTTTATTCTTTACTCGTTCGAACTTGGAAACAACTTGTAAATTCTTGTAGGATCATTCTTGGCTCATTTGAACATGCAAACAATTCATTCAACTTAAGACTGCATTCTTGACTCGTTCGAACTTGGAAACAACTTGTAGCTTCATTCTTGACTCGTTTGAACATGGAAACAACTTGAAAAGTCTTGTAGCTTCATTCTTGGCTCATTTGAACATGAAAACAATCTATAACAGTTTGAGACTTCATTCTTGACTCGTTTGAACTTAGAAACAACTTGTAGTTTCATTCTTGACTCGTTTGAACTTGGAATAACTTGTAAAGTCTTGTAGGATCATTCTTGGCTCATTTGAACATGCAAACAATTCATACAACTTAAGACTTTATTCTTGACTCGTTCGAACTTGGAAACAACTTGTAAAGTCTTGTAGGATCATTCTTGGCTTATTTGAACATGCAAACAATTCATACAACTTTAGACATTATTCTTGACTTGTTAGAACTTGGAAATAAGTTGCAGTTTCATTCTTGACTCATTTGAACATGGAAACAACTTGGAAAGTTTTGAAGGATCATTCTTGGCTCATTTGAACATGAAAACAATCTATAACAATTTGAGACTTCATTCTTGACTTGTTCAAACATGGAAATAACTTGTAGCTTCATTCTTGACTCGTCTGAACTTGAAAAAACTTGTAAAGTCTTGTAGGATCATTCCTGGCTCATTTGAACATCAAAATAATCCATAACAATATCAGACTTCATTCTTGACTCGTTCGAACTTGGAAATAACTTGTAGCTTCATTCTTGACTCGTTTGAACTTTGAAAAAACTTGTAAATTCTTCTAGGATCATTCTTGGCTCATTTCAACATGCAAACAATTCATACAACTTAAGACTTTATTCTTGTCTCGTTCGAACTTGGAAATAACTTTTAGCTTTATTCTTCACTAATTTGAACATGGAAACAACTTGGAAAGTCTTGTAGGATCATTCTTGGCTCATTTGAACATGAAAACAATCTATAACAATCTGAGACTTCATTCTTGACACGTTTGAACATGGAAACAACTTATAATTTCATTCCTGACTCGTTTAAACATAGAAACAACTTGGAAACTCTTATAAGATCATTCTTGGCTCATTAAATCATCAAAACAATCCATAACAATTTGAGACTACATTCTTGACTCGTTCAAACTTGGAAGCAACTTGTAGCCTCATTCTTGACTCATTTGAACAGGGTAAAAACTTGTAAACTCTTGTAGGATTATTCTCTGCGCATTTGAAAATGAAAACAATTCGTAACAACTTATGACTTCATTCTTTACTCGTTCGAACTTGGAAACAACTTGTAGCTTCAATCTTGACTCGTTTGAAGTTTGAAACAACTTGTAAAGATTTGTAGGACCATTCTTGGCATATTTGAACATGAAATGAATCCATAACAATTTGAGACTTCATTCTTGACTCGTTTGAACTTAGAAACAACTTGTAGCTTTATTCTTTACTCTTGTAAGATCATTCTTGGCTCATTTAAACATCAAAACAATCCATAACAATTTGAGACTACATTCTTGACTCGTTCAAACTTGGAAACAACTTGTAGCTTCATTCTTGCTCGTTTGAAATCTGAACAACTTATAATGTCTTGTAGGATCATTCTTGGCTCATTTGAACATGCAAACAATTCATACAACTTAAGACTTTATTCTTGACTTGTTCAAACTTGGAAACAACTTGCAGTTTCATTCTTGACTCATTTGAACATGGAAACAACTTGGAAAGTTTTGAAGGATCATTCTTGGCTCATTTGAACATGAAAACAATCTATAACAATTTGAAACTTCATTCTTGACTTGTTCGAACTTGGAAACAACTTGTAGCTTCATTCTTGACTCGTCTGAACTTGGAAACAACTTGTAGCTTCATTCTTGACTCGTCTGAACTTGAAAAAACTTGTAAAGTCTTGTAGGATCATTCTTGGCTCATTTGAACATCAAAATAATCCATAACAATTTCAGACTTCATTCTTGACTCGTTCGAACTTGGAAACAACTTGTAGCTTCATTCTTGACTCGGTTGAACTTGGAAAAAACTTGTAAATTCTTCTAGGATCATTCTTGGCTCATTTCAACATGCAAACAATTCATACAACTTAAGACTTTATTCTTGACTCGTTCGAACTTGGAAACAACTTTTAGCTTTATTCTTCACTAATTTGAACATGGAAACAACTTGGAAAGTCTTGTAGGATCATTCTTGGCTCATTTGAACATGAAAACAATCTATAACAATCTGAGACTTCATTCTTGACACGTTTGAACTTGGAAACAACTTATAATTTCATTCCTGACTCGTTTGAACATGGAAACAACTTGGAAACACTTATAAGATCATTCTTGGCTCATTTAAACATCAAAACAATCCATAACAATTTGAGACTACATTCTTGACTCGTTCAAACTTGGAAGCAACTTGTAGCCTCATTCTTGACTCATTTGAACAGGGTAAAAACTTGTAAACTCTTGTAGGATTACTCTCTGCTCATTTGAAAATGAAAACAATTCGTAACAACTTATGACTTCATTCTTTACTCGTTCGAACTTGGAAACAACTTGTAGCTTCATTCTTGGCTCGTTTGAACTTTGAAACAACTTGTAAAGTCTTGTAGGACCATTCTTGGCATATTTGAACATGAAAAGAATCCATAACAAAATCAGACTTCATTCTTCACTCGTTCGAACTTGGAAACAAATTGTAGCTTTATTCTTTACTCGTTCGAACTTGGAAACAACTTGTAAAGTCTTGTAGGATCATTCTTGGCTGATTTGAACATGCAAACAATTCATACAACTTAAGACTTTATTCTTGACTTGTTCAAACTTGGAAACAACTTGGAAAGTTTTGAAGGATCATTCTTGGCTCATTTGAAAATGAAAACAATCTATAACAATTTGAGACTTCATTCTTGACTTGTTCGAACTTGGAAACAACTTGGAGCTTCATTCTCGACTCGTCTGAACTTGAAAAAACTTTTCAAGCCTTTCCATAACATGAAAAGAATCCATAACAATTTCAGACTTGATTCTTGACTCGTTCGAACTTGAAAACAACTTGTAGCTTCATTCTTGACTCATTTGAACTTGGAAAAACTTGTAAAGTCTTGTAGGATCATTCTGGGCTCATTTGAACATGCAAACAATTCATACAACTTAAGACTTTATTCTTGACTCGTTCGAACTTGGAAACAACTTGTAGCTTCATTCTTGACTCGTTTGTAGTTTGAAACAACTTGTAAAGTTTTGTAGGACCATTCTTGGCATATTTGAACATGAAAAGAATCCATAACAATTTCAGACTTCATTCTTGACTCGTTCGAACTTGGAAACAACTTGTAGCTTTATTCTTTACTCGTTCGAACTTGGAAACAACTTGTAAATTCTTGTAGGATCATTCTTGGCTCATTTGAACATGCAAACAATTCATACAACTTAAGACTGCATTCTTGACTCGTTCGAACTTGGAAACAACTTGTAACTTCATTCTTGACTCGTTTGAACATGGAAACAACTTGAAAAGTCTTGTAGCTTCATTCTTGGCTCATTTGAACATGAAAACAATCTATAACAATTTGAGACTTCATTCTTGACTCGTTTGAACTTAGAAACAACTTGTAGCTTTATTCTTTACTCGTTCGAACTTGGAAACAACTTGTAAATTCTTGTAGGATCATTCTTGGCTCATTTGAACATGCAAACAATTCATTCAACTTAAGACTGCATTCTTGACTCGTTCGAACTTGGAAACAACTTGTAGCTTCATTCTTGACTCGTTTGAACATGGAAACAACTTGAAAAGTCTTGTAGCTTCATTCTTGGCTCATTTGAACATGAAAACAATCTATAACAATTTGAGACTTCATTCTTGACTCGTTTGAACTTAGAAACAACTTGTAGTTTCATTCTTGACTCGTTTGAACTTGGAATAACTTGTAAAGTCTTGTAGGATCATTCTTGGCTCATTTGAACATGCAAACAATTGATACAACTTAAGACTTTATTCTTGACTCGTTCGAACTTGGAAACAACTTGTAAAGTCTTGTAGGATCATTCTTGGCTTATTTGAACATGCAAACAATTCATACAACTTTAGACATTATTCTTGACTTGTTAGAACTTGGAAATAAGTTGCAGTTTCATTCTTGACTCATTTGAACATGGAAACAACTTGGAAAGTTTTGAAGGATCATTCTTGGCTCATTTGAACATGAAAACAATCTATAACAATTTGAGACTTCATTCTTGACTTGTTCGAACATGGAAATAACTTGTAGCTTCATTCTTGACTCGTCTGAACTTGAAAAAACTTGTAAAGTCTTGTAGGATCATTCCTGGCTCATTTGAACATCAAAATAATCCATAACAATATCAGACTTCATTCTTGACTCGTTCGAACTTGGAAATAACTTGTAGCTTCATTCTTGACTCGTTTGAACTTTGAAAAAACTTGTAAATTCTTCTAGGATCATTCTTGGCTCATTTCAACATGCAAACAATTCATACAACTTAAGACTTTATTCTTGTCTCGTTCGAACTTGGAAATAACTTTTAGCTTTATTCTTCACTAATTTGAACATGGAAACAACTTGGAAAGTCTTGTAGGATCATTCTTGGCTCATTTGAACATGAAAACAATCTATAACAATCTGAGACTTCATTCTTGACACGTTTGAACATGGAAACAACTTATAATTTCATTCCTGACTCGTTTAAACATAGAAACAACTTGGAAACTCTTATAAGATCATTCTTGGCTCATTAAAACATCAAAACAATCCATAACAATTTGAGACTACATTCTTGACTCGTTCAAACTTGGAAGCAACTTGTAGCCTCATTCTTGACTCATTTGAATAGGGTAAAAACTTGTAAACTCTTGTAGGATTATTCTCTGCGCATTTGAAAATGAAAACAATTCGTAACAACTTATGACTTCATTCTTTACTCGTTCAAACTTGGAAACAACTTGTAGCTTCAATCTTGACTCGTTTGAAGTTTGAAACAACTTGTAAAGATTTGTAGGACCATTCTTGGCATATTTGAACATGAAATGAATCCATAACAATTTCAGTCTTCATTCTTGACTCGTTCGAACTTGGAAACAACTTGTAGATTTATTCTTTACTCGTTTGAACTTGGAAACAACTTGTAAATTCTTGTAGGATCATTCTTGGCTCATTTGAACATGCAAACAATTCATACAACTTAAGACTTTATTCTTGAATCGTTCGAACTTGGAAACAACTTTTAGCGTCATTCTTGACTAATTTGAACATGGAAAACAACTTGGAAAGCCTTGTAGGATCATTCTTGGCTCATTTGAACATGAAAACAATCTATAACAATTTGAGACTTCATTCTTGACACGTTTGAACTTGGAAACAACTTGTAGCTTCATTCTTGACTCATTTGAACTTGGAAAAACTTGTAAAGTCTTGTAGGATCATTCTTGGCTCATCTGAACATGCAAACAATTCATACAACTTAAGACTTTATTCTTGACTCGTTCGAACTTGGAAACAACTTGTAGCTTCATTCTTGACTCGTTTGAAGTTTGAAACAACTTGTAAAGTTTTGTAGGACCATTCTTGGCATATTTGAACATGAAAAGAATCCATAACAATTTCATACTTCATTCTTGACTCGTTCGAACTTGGAAACAACTTGTAGCTTTATTCTTTACTCGTTCGAACTTGGAAACAACTTGTAAATTCTTGTAGGATCATTCTTGGCTCATTTGAACATGCAAACAATTCATACAACTTAAGATTGCATTCTTGACTCGTTCGAACTTGGAAACAACTTGTAGCTTCATTCTTGACACGTTTGAACATGGAAACAACTTGAAAAGTCTTGTAGCTTCATTCTTGGCTCATTTGAACATGAAAACAATCTATAACAATTTGAGACTTCATTCTTGACTCGTTTGAACTTAGAAACAACTTGTAGCTTCATTCTTGACTCGTTTGAACTTGGAAAAACTTGTAAACTCTTGTAGAATCATTCTTGGCTCATTTGAACATGCAAACAATTCATACAACTTAAGACTTTATTCTTGAATCGTTCGAACTTGGAAACAACTTTTAGCGTCATTCTTGACTAATTTGAACATGGAAAACAACTTGGAAAGCCTTGTAGGATCATTCTTGGCTCATTTGAACATGAAAACAATCTATAACAATTTGAGACTTCATTCTTGACACGTTTGAACTTGGAAACAACTTGTAGCTTCATTCTTGACTCATTTGAACTTGGAAAAACTTGTAAAGTCTTGTAGGATCATTCTTGGCTCATCTGAACATGCAAACAATTCATACAACTTAAGACTTTATTCTTGACTCGTTCGAACTTGGAAACAACTTGTAGCTTCATTCTTGACTCGTTTGAAGTTTGAAACAACTTGTAAAGTTTTGTAGGACCATTCTTGGCATATTTGAACATGAAAAGAATCCATAACAATTTCATACTTCATTCTTGACTCGTTCGAACTTGGAAACAACTTGTAGCTTTTTTCTTTACTCGTTCGAACTTCGAAACAACTTGTAAATTCATGTAGGATCATTCTTGGCTCATTTGAACAGGCAAACAATTCATACAACTTAAGACTGCATTCTTGACTCGTTCGAACTTGGAAACAACTTGTAGCTTCATTCTTGACTCGTTTGAACATGAAAATAACTTGAAAAATCTTGTAGGATCATTCTTGGCTCATTTGAACATCAAAATAATCCATAACAATTTCAGACTTCATTCTTGACTCGTTCGAACTTGGAAACAACTTGTAGCTTCATTCTTGACTCGTTTGAACTTGGAAAAAACTTGTAAATTCTTCTAGGATCATTCTTGGCTCAGTTGAACATGCAAACAATTCATACAACTTAAGACTTTATTCTTGACTCGTTCGAACTTGGAAATAACTTTTAGCTTCATTCTTCACTAATTTGAACATGGAAACAACTTGGAAAGTTTTGTAGGATCATTCTTGGCTCATTTAAACATGAAAACAATCTATAATAATTTGAGACTGCATTCTTGACTCGTTCGAACTTGGAAACAACTTGTAGCTTCATTCTTGACTCGTTTGAACATGGAAACAACTTGAAAAGTCTTGTAGTTTCATTCTTGGCTCATTTGAACATGAAAACAATCTATAACAATTTGTGACTTCATTCTTGACTCGTTTGAACTTGGAAACAACTTGTAGCTTCATTCTTGTCTCGTTTGAACATGGAAACAACTTGGAAAGTCATGTAGCTTCATTCTTGGCTCATTTGAACATGAAAACAATCTATAACAATTTGAGACGTCATTCTTGACTCATTTGAACATGGAAACATCTTGGAAAGTCTTGTAGGATCATTTCTGGCTCATTTGAACATGAAAACAATCTATAACAATTTGAGACTTCATTCTTGACTCATTTGAACTTGGAAACAACTTGTAGCTTCATTCTTGACTCGTTTGAACATGGAAACAACTTAGAAAGTCTTGTGGGATCATTTTTGGCTCATTTGAATATGAAAACAATCTATAACAATTTGAGACTTCATTCTTGACTTATTCGATCTTGGAAACAATTTGTAGCTTCATTCTTGACTCGTTTGAACTTGGAAACACTTGTAAAGTCTTGTAGGATCATTCTTGGCTCATTTGAACATGCAAACAATTCATACAACTTAACACTTTATTCTTGACTCGTTTGAACTTGGAAACAACTTTTAGCTTCATTCTTCACTAATTTCAACATGGAAACAACTTGGAAAGTTTTGTAGGATCATTCTTGGCTCATTTGAACATGAAAACAATCTATAACAATTTGAAACTTCATTCTTGACTTTTCGAACTTGGAAACAACTTGTAGCTTCATTCTTGACTCGTTTGAACTTGAAAAAACTTGTAAAGTCTTGTAGGATCATTCTTGGCTCATTTGAACATCAAAAGAATCCATAACAATTTCAGACTTCATTCTTGACTCGTTCGAACTTGGAAACAACTTGTAGCTTCATTCTTGACTCGTTTGAACTTGGAAAAAACTTGTAAAATCATTTCTAGGTATAGATGTTGAGGTTGGTTGTGATGGTAGTAAACAAGGAAATCCTGGAGGTTCTGGTGGTAAGAAAAAAGATGCATCCCAAGTGTTTGATAAGTGTCCAGAACCAGGGTTGGAGCGTGTTAGTGAGCAAGCAACAAAGAAACTTGAGAGTGGGTTGAAGGAAGGTCACGAAAATTGTGAGGACGAACAGTGTGGAGGCAAATCGTGGAGTCAAGTGTTAAAATCTAAGCCACCAATGAATAAGGAAGTGAAATTTGAATATTTCCCTCTTCCTGAGGGAAGTAATATAGTTGTTCCACCAGTTGAAATACTACAGAAAGGAATTGAAAAATATAAAGATTGTATTGAGGGAAAATTTTCAAAGGGTGTGATTCCTTTTAGTAAAGTCGCAGAAATAGCAAAGAGTATTTGGGGAAACAGAGGTTTACTTCGAGTTTTTCAGAAAAATGAAGCAACATTTATCTTTAAATTCTCATCTACAGTGGCTAAGGCACAAATCCTAGCTAGAGGAACTTGGTATTTTGAACGAAAGCCTATGCTGGTGTATGACTGGGGAACAAGTTCAAACGAGGAGGTAGTGTCGAGCCTACCATTGTGGGTGAAGTTAAGTAAAGTTCCTGATTGTTATTGGACGTAAGAGGGGCTTAGTAGAATTGCAAGTGTAATTGGTAAACAACTGTGTGCTGATGCACTGACTTCAAAACTGGATATCCTGCCATTTGCTAAGATGTGTGTGGAGTATAAAGTGGGGGAAGCACTTCCAGATAAGATTCCAGTTATGGTCCTCAATGTCGATGGGTCAAAAGCTACCACTGAAGTGGAGGTGTCTTACCTCTCGAAGCCCTTAATCTGTTCGTTCGAACTTGGAAACAACTTGTAGCTTCATTCTTGACTCGTTTGAACATAAAAAAACTGGTAAAGTCTTGTAGGATCATTCTTGGTTCATTTGAACATCAATAGAATCCATAACAATTTCAGACTTCATTCTTGACTCGTTCGAACTTGGAAACAACTTGTAGCTTCATTTTTGACTCGTTTTAACTTGGAAACATCTTGTAAATTCTTGTAGGATCATTCTTCGCTCATTTGAACATGCAAACAATTCATACAACTTAAGACTTTATTCTTGACACGTTCGAACTTATAAACAACTTGTAGCTTCATTCTTGTCTCATTTGAATATGGAAACAACATGGAAAGTCTTGTACGATCATTATTGGCTCATTTGAAAATGAAAACAATCTATAACAATTTGAGACTTCATTCGTCGCTCGTTCGAACTTGGAAACTACTTGTAGCTTCATTCTTGACTCGTTTGAACAAGGAAACAACTTGAAAACTCTTGTAGGATCATTCTTGGCTCATTTGAACATGAAAACAATCTATAACAATTTGAGACTTCATTCTTGACTTATTCGAACTTTGAAACAACTTGTAGCTTCATTCTTGACTCGTATAAACTTGGGAAAACTTGTAAAATCTTGTAGGATCATTCTCGGCTCATTTGAACATGCAAACAATTCATACAACTTAAGACTTTATTCTTGACTCGTTCGAACTTGGAACCAATTTTAACTTCATTCTTAACTCATTTGAACATGGAAACAACTTGGAAAGTCTTGTAGGATCATTCTTGGCTCATTTGAACATGAAAACAATCTATAACAATTTGAGACTTCATTCTTGACTCGTTTGAATATGGAAACAAATTGGAAAGCCTTGTAGGATCATTCTTGGCTCATTTGAAAATGAAAACAATCTATAACAATTTGAGACTTCATTCTTCGCTCGTTCGAACTTGGAAACTACTTGTAGCTTCATTCTTGACTCGTTTGAACAAGGAAACAACTTGGAAACTCTTGTAGGATCATTCTTGGCTCATTTGAACATGAAAACAATCTATAACAATTTGAGACTTCATTCTTGACTTATTCGAACTTTGAAACAACTTGTAGCTTCATTCTTGGCTCGTTGAAACTTGGAAAAACTTGTAAAGTCTTGTAGGATCATTCATGGGTCATTTGAATATGCAAACAATTCATACAACTTAAGACTTTATTCTTGACTCGTTCGAACTTGGAAACAACTTTTAGCTTTATTCTTGACTCATTTGGACATGCAAACAATTCATACAACTTAAGACTTTATTCTTGACTCGTTCGCACTTGGAACCAACTTTTAACTTCATTCTTAACTCATTTGAACATGAAAACAATCTATAACAATTTGAGACTTCATTATTGACTCGTTTGAACATGGAAACAAATTGGAAAGTCTTGTAGGATCATTCTTGGCTCATTTGAAAATGAAAACAATCTATAACAATTTGAGACTTCATTCTTCGCTCGTTCGAACTTGGATACTACTTGTAGCTTCATTCTTGACTCGTTTGAACAAGGAAACAACTTGAAAAGTCTTGTAGGATCATTCTTGTCTCATTTGAACATGAAAACAATCTATAACAATTTGAGACTTCATTCTTGACTTATTCGAACTTTGAAACAAGTTGTAGCTTCATTCTTGGCTCGTTTAAACTTGGAAAAACTTGTAAAGTCTTGTAGGATCATTCATGGGTCATTTGAACATGCAAACAATTCATACAACTTAAGACTTTATTCTTGACTCGTTCGAACTTGGAAACAACTTTTAGCTTTATTCTTGACTCATTTGAACATGCAAACAATTCATACAACTTAAGACTTTATTCTTGACACATTCGAACTTATAAACAACTTGTAGCTTCATTCTTGACTCATTTGAATATGGAAACAACATGGAAAGTCTTGTACGATCATTCTTGGCTCATTTGAAAATGAAAACAATCTATAACAATTTGAGACTTCATTCGTCGCTCGTTCGAACTTGGAAACTACTTGTAGCTTCATTCTTGACTCGTCTGAACAAGGAAACAACTTGAAAACTCTTGTAGGATCATTCTTGGCTCATTTGAACATGAAAACAATCTATAACAATTTGAGACTTCATTCTTGACTTATTCGAACTTTGAAACAACTTGTAGCTTCATTCTTGACTCGTATAAACCTGGGAAAACTTGTAAAATCTTGTAGGATCATTCTTGGCTCATTTGAACATGCAAACAATTCATACAACTTAAGACTTTATTCTTGACTCGTTCGAACTTGGAACCAATTTTAACTTCATTCTTAACTCATTTGAACATGGAAACAACTTGGAAAGTCTTATAGGATCATTCTTGGCTCATTTGAACATGAAAACAATCTATAACAATTTGAGACTTCATTCTTGACTCGTTTGAATATGGAAACAAATTGGAAAGTCTTGTAGGATCATTCTTGGCTCATTTGAAAATGAAAACAATCTACTTGTAGCTTCATTCTTGACTCGTTTGAACAAGGAAACAACTTGGAAAGTCTTGTAGGATCATTCTTGGCTCATTTAAAAATGAAAACAATCTATAACAATTTGAGACTTCATTCTTCGCTCGTTCGAACTTGGAAACTACTTGTAGCTTCATTCTTGACTCGTATAAACTTGGGAAAACTTGTAAAATCTTGTAGGATCATTCTTGGCTCATTTGAACATGCAAACAATTCATACAACTTAAGACTTTATTCTTGACTCGTTCGAACTTGGAACCAATTTTAACTTCATTCTTAACTCATTTGAACATGGAAACAACTTGGAAAGTCTTGTAGAATCATTCTTGGCTCATTTGAACATGAAAACAATCTATAACAATTTGAGACTTCATTCTTCGCTCGTTCGAACTTGGAAACTACTTGTAGCTTCATTCTTGACTCGTTTGAGCAAGGAAACAACTTGGAAAGTCTTGTACGATCATTCTTGGCTCATTTGAAAATGAAAACAATCTATAACAATTTGAGACTTCATTCTTCGCTCGTTTGAACTTGGAAACAACTTGTAGCTTCATTCTTGACTCGTTTGAACATAAAAAAACTTGTAAAGTCTTGTAGGATCATTCTTGGCTCATTTGAACATGAATAGAATCCATAACAATTTCAGACTTCATTCTTGACTCGTTCGAACTTGGAAACAACTTGTAACTTCATTCTTGACTCGTTTTAACTTGGAAACATCTTGTAAATTCTTGTAGGATCATTCTTCGCTCATTTGAACATGCAAACAATTCATACAACTTAAGACTTTATTCTTGACACGTTCGAACTTATAAACAACTTGTA
Source organism: Oenanthe sinensis (assembly GCA_028671895.1). NCBI lineage: Eukaryota > Viridiplantae > Streptophyta > Magnoliopsida > Apiales > Apiaceae > Oenanthe > Oenanthe sinensis. Next base: position 31,297,549 of record CM053806.1, read on the forward strand.
GCTTCATTCTTGACTCATTTGAATATGGAAACAACATGGAAAGTCTTGTACGATCATTCTTGGCTCATTTGAAAATGAAAACAATCTATAACAATTTGAGACTTCATTCTTCGCTCGTTCGAACTTGGAAACTACTTGTAGCTTCATTCTTGACTCGTTTGAACAAGGAAACAACTTGAAAACTCTTGTAGGATCATTCTTGGCTCATTTGAACATGAAAACAATCTATAACAATTTGAGACTTCATTCTTGACTTATTCGAACTTAGAAACAACTTGTAGCTTCATTCTTGACTCGTATAAACTTGGGAAAACATGTAAAATCTTGTAGGATCATTCTTGGCTCATTTGAACATGCAAACAATTCATACAACTTAAGACTTTATTCTTGACTCGTTCGAACTTCGAACCAATTTTATCTTCATTCTTAACTCATTTGAACATGGAAACAACTTGGAAAGTCTTGTAGGATCATTTTTGGCTCATTTGAACATGAAAACAATCTATAACAATTTGAGACTTCATTCTTGACTCGTTTGAACATTGAAACAAATTGGAAAGTCTTGTAGGATCATTCTTGGCTCATTTGAAAATGAAAACAATCTACTTGTAGCTTCATTCTTGACTCGTTTGAACAAGGAAACAACTTGGAAAGTCTTGTAGGATCATTCTTGGCTCATTTAAAAATGAAAACAATCTATAACAATTTGAGACTTCATTCTTCGCTCGTTCGAACTTGGAAACTACTTGTAGCTTCATTCTTGACTCGTATAAACTTGGGAAAACTTGTAAAATCTTGTAGGATCATTCTTGGCTCATTTGAACATGCAAACAATTCATACAACTTAAGACTTTATTCTTGACTCGTTCGAACTTGGAACCAATTTTAACTTCATTCTTAACTCATTTGAACATGGAAACAACTTGGAAAGTCTTGTAGAATCATTCTTGGCTCATTTGAACATGAAAACAATCTATAACAATTTGAGACTTCATTCTTCGCTCGTTCGAACTTGGAAACTACTTGTAGCTTCATTCTTGACTCGTTTGAGCAAGGAAACAACTTGGAAAGTCTTGTACGATCATTCTTGGCTCATTTGAAAATGAAAACAATCTATAACAATTTGAGACTTCATTCTTCGCTCGTTTGAACTTGAAAACAACTTGTAGCTTCATTCTTGACTCGTTTGAACATAAAAAAACTTGTAAAGTCTTGTAGGATCATTCTTGGCTCATTTGAACATGAATAGAATCCATAACAATTTCAGACTTCATTCTTGACTCGTTCGAACTTGGAAACAACTTGTAACTTCATTCTTGACTCGTTTTAACTTGGAAACATCTTGTAAATTCTTGTAGGATCATTCTTCGCTCATTTGAACATGCAAACAATTCATACAACTTAAGACTTTATTCTTGACACGTTCGAACTTATAAACAACTTGTAGCTTCATTCTTGACTCATTTGAATATGGAAACAACATGAAAAGTCTTGTACGATCGTTCTTGGCTCATTTGAAAATGAAAACAATCTATAACAATTTGAGACTTCATTCGTCGCTTGTTCGAACTTGGAAACTACTTGTAGTTTCATTCTTGACTCGTTTGAACAAGGAAACAACTTGAAAACTCTTGTAGGATCATTCTTGGCTCATTTGAACATGAAAACAATCTATAACAATTTGAGACTTCATTCTTGACTTATTCGAACTTTGAAACAACTTGTAGCTTCATTCTTGACTCGTATAAACTTGGGAAAACATGTAAAATCTTGTAGGATCATTCTTGGCTCATTTGAACATGCAAACAATTCATACAACTTAAGACTTTATTCTTGACTCGTTCGAACTTCGAACCAATTTTATCTTCATTCTTAACTCATTTGAACATGGAAACAACTTGGAAAGTCTTGTAGGATCATTTTTGGCTCATTTGAACATGAAAACAATCTATAACAATTTGAGACTTCATTCTTGACTCGTTTGAACATTGAAACAAATTGGAAAGTCTTGTAGGATCATTCTTGGCTCATTTGAAAATGAAAACAATCTATAACAATTTGAGACTTCATTCTTCGCTCGTTCGAACTTGGAAACAACTTGTAGCTTCATTCTTGACTCGTTTTAATTTGGAAACATCTTGTAAATTCTTGTAGGATCATTCTTCGCTCATTTGAACATGCAAACAATTCATACAACTTAAGACTTTATTCTTGACACGTTCGAACTTATAAACAACTTGTAGCTTCATTCTTGACTCATTTGAATATGGAAACAACATGGAAAGCCTTGTACGATCGTTCTTGGCTCATTTGAAAATGAAAACAATCTATAACAATTTGAGACTTCATTCGTCGCTTGTTCGAACTTGGAAACTACTTGTAGTTTCATTCTTGACTCGTTTGAACAAGGAAACAACTTGAAAACTCCTGTAGGATCATTCTTGGCTCATTTGAACATGAAAACAATCTATAACAATTTGAGACTTCATTCTTGACTTATTCGAACTTTGAAACAACTTGTAGCTTCATTCTTGACTCGTATAAACTTGGGAAAACATGTAAAATCTTGTAGGATCATTCTTGGCTCATTTGAACATGCAAACAATTCACACAACTTAAGACTTTATTCTTGACTCGTTCGAACTTGGAACCAATTTTAACTTCATTCTTAACTCATTTGAACATGGAAACAACTTGGAAAGTCTTGTAGGATCATTTTTGGCTCATTTGAACATGAAAACAATCTATAACAATTTGAGACTTCATTCTTGACTCGTTTGAACATTGAAACAAATTGGAAAGTCTTGTAGGATCATTCTTGGCTCATTTGAAAATGAAAACAATCTATAACAATTTGAGACTTCATTCTTCGCTCGTTCGAACTTGTAAACTACTTGTAGCTTCATTCTTGACTCCTTTGAACTTGGAAACAACTTGTAAATTCTTGTAGGATCATTCTTGGCTCATTTGAACATGCAAACAATTCATACAACTTAAGACTTTATTCTTGCCTCGGTCAAACTTCGAACCAACTTTTAACTTCATTCTTAACTCATTTGAACATGGAAACAACTTGGAAAGTCTTGTAGGATCATTCTTGGCTCATTTGAACATGAAAACAATCTATAACAATTTGAGACTTCATTCTTGACTTATTCGAACTTTGGAACAACTTGTAGCTTTATTCTTGACTCTTATAAACTTGGGAAAACTTGTAAAATCTTGTAGGATCATTCATGGGTCATTTGAACATGCAAACAATTCATACAACTTAAGACTTTATTCTTGACTCGTTCGAACTTGGAAACAACTTTTAGCTTTATTCTTGACTCATTTGAACATGCAAACAATTCATACAACTTAAGACTTTATTCTTGACACGTTCGAACATATAAACAACTTGTAGCTTCATTTTTGCCTCATTTGAATATGGAAACATGGAAAGTCTTGTAGGAACATTCTTGGCTCAATTGAAAATGAAAACAATCTATAACAATTTGAGACTTCATTCTTCGCTCGTTCGAACTTGGAAACAACTTGTAGCTTCATTCTTGACTCGTTTGAACATAAAAAAACTTGTAAAGTCTTGTAGGATCATTCTTGGCTCATTTGAACATCAATAGAATCCATAACAATTTCAGACTTCATTCTTGACTCGTTCGAATTTGGAAACAACTTGTAGCTTCATTCTTGACTCGTTTTAACTTGGAAACATCTTGTAAATTCTTGTAGGATCATTCTTCGCTCATTTGAACATGCAAACAATTCATACAACTTAAGACTTTATTCTTGACACGTTCGAACTTATAAACAACTTGTAGCTTCATTCTTGACTCATTTGAATATGGAAACAACATGGAAAGTCTTGTACGGTCATTCTTGGCTCATTTGAAAATGAAAACAATCTATAACAATTTGAGACTTCATTCTTCGCTCGTTCGAACTTGGAAACTACTTGTAGCTTCATTCTTGACTCGTTTGAACAAGGAAACAACTTGGAAAGTCTTGTAGGATCATTCTTGGCTCATTTGAAAATGAAAACAATCTATAACAGTTTGAGACTTCATTCTTGACTTATTCGAACTTTGGAACAACTTGTAGCTTTATTCTTGACTCTTATAAACTTGGGAAAACTTGTAAAATCTTGTAGGATCATTCTTGGCTAATTTGAACATGCAAACAATTCATACAACTTAAGACTTTATTCTTGACTCGTTCGAAATTGGAACCAATTTTAACTTCATTCTTAACTCATTTGAACATGGAAACAACTTGGAAAGTCTTGTAGGAACATTCTTAGCTCATTTGAACATGAAAACAATCTATAACAATTTGGGACTTCATTCTTGACTTATTCGAATTTTGAAAAAACTTGTAGCTTCATTCTTGACTCGTATAAACTTGGAAAAACTTGTAAAGTCTTGTAGGATCATTCATGGGTCATTTGAACATGCAAACAATTCATACAACTTAAGACTTTATTCTTGACTCGTTCGAACTTGGAAACAACTTTTAGCTTTATTCTTGACTCATTTGAACATGCAAAGAATTCATACAACTTAAGACTTTATTCTTGACACGTTCGAACTTATAAACAACTTGTAGCTTCATTCTTGACTCATTTGAATATGGAAACAACATGGAAAGTCTTGTAGGATCATTCTTGGCTCATTTGAAAATGAAAACAATCTATAACAATTTGAGACTTCATTCTTCGCTCGTTCGAACTTGGAAACAACTTGTAGCTTCATTCTTGACTCGTTTTAATTTGGAAACATCTTGTAAATTCTTGTAGGATCATTCTTCGCTCATTTGAACATGCAAACAATTCATACAACTTAAGACTTTATTCTTGACACGTTCGAACTTATAAACAACTTGTAGCTTCATTCTTGACTCATTTAAAATGGAAACAACATGGAAAGTCTTGTACGATCGTTCTTGGCTCATTTGAAAATGAAAACAATCTATAACAATTTGAGACTTCATTCGTCGCTTGTTCGAACTTGGAAACTACTTGTAGCTTCATTCTTGACTCGTATAAACTTGGGAAAACATGTAAAATCTTGTAGGATCATTCTTGGCTCATTTGAACATGCAAACAATTCATACAACTTAAGACTTTATTCTTGACTCGTTCGAACTTGGAACCAATTTTATCTTCATTCTTAACTCATTTGAACATGGAAACAACTTGGAAAGTCTTGTAGGATCATTTTTGGCTCATTTGAACATGAAAACAATCTATAACAATTTGAGACTTCATTCTTGACTCGTTTGAACATTGAAACAAATTGGAAAGTCTTGTAGGATCATTCTTGGCTCATTTGAAAATGAAAACAATCTATAACAATTTGAGACTTCATTCTTCGCTCGTTCGAACTTGTAAACTACTTGTAGCTTCATTCTTGACTCCTTTGAACTTGGAAACAACTTGTAAATTCTTGTAGGATCATCTTGGCTCATTTGAACATGCAAACAATTCATACAACTTAAGACTTTATTCTTGCCTCGTTCAAACTTCGAACCAACTTTTAACTTCATTCTTAACTCATTTGAACATGGAAACAACTTGGAAAGTCTTGTAGGATCATTCTTGGCTCATTTAAACATGAAAACAATCTATAACAATTTGAGACTTCATTCTTGACTTATTCGAACTTTGAAACAACTTGTAGCTTCATTCTTGGCTCGTTTAAACTTGGAAAAACTTCTAAAGTCTTGTAGGATCATTCATGGGTCATTTGAACATGCAAACAATTCATACAACTTAAGACTTTATTCTTGACTCGTTCGAACTTGGAAACAACTTTTAGCTTTATTCTTGACTCATTTGAACATGCAAACAATTCATACAACTTAAGACTTTATTCTTGACACGTTCGAACATATAAACAACTTGTAGCTTCATTCTTGCCTCATTTGAATATGGAAACATGGAAAGTCTTGTAGGAACATTCTTGGCTCATTTGAAAATGAAAACAATCTATAACAATTTGAGACTTCATTCTTCGCTCGTTCGAACTTGGAAACAACTTGTAGCTTCATTCTTGACTCGTTTTAATTTGGAAACATCTTGTAAATTCTTGTAGGATCATTCTTCGCTCATTTGAACATGCAAACAATTCATACAACTTAAGACTTTATTCTTGACACGTTCGAACTTATAAACAACTTGTAGCTTCATTCTTGACTCATTTGAATATGGAAACAACATGGAAAGTCTTGTACGATCGTTCTTGGCTCATTTGAAAATGAAAACAATCTATAACAATTTGAGACTTCATTCGTCGCTTGTTCGAACTTGGAAACTACTTGTAGCTTCATTCTTGACTCGTTTGAACAAGGAAACAACTTGAAAACTCTTGTAGGATCATTCTTGGCTCATTTGAACATGAAAACAATCTATAACAATTTGAGACTTCATTCTTGACTTATTCGAACTTTGAAACAACTTGTAGCTTCATTCTTGACTCGTATAAACTTGGGAAAACATGTAAAATCTTGTAGGATCATTCTTGGCTCATTTGAACATGCAAACAATTCATACAACTTAAGACTTTATTCTTGACTCGTTCGAACTTCGAACCAATTTTATCTTCATTCTTAACTCATTTGAACATGGAAACAACTTGGAAAGTCTTGTAGGATCATTTTTGGCTCATTTGAACATGAAAACAATCTATAACAATTTGAGACTTCATTCTTGACTCGTTTGAACATTGAAACAAATTGGAAAGTCTTGTAGGATCATTTTTGGCTCATTTGAAAATGAAAACAATCTATAACAATTTGAGACTTCATTCTTCGCTCGTTCGAACTTGTAAACTACTTGTAGCTTCATTCTTGACTCCTTTGAACTTGGAAACAACTTGTAAATTCTTGTAGGATCATTCTTGGCTCATTTGAACATGCAAACAATTCATACAACTTAAGACTTTATTCTTGCCTCGTTCAAACTTCGAACCAACTTTTAACTTCATTCTTAACTCATTTGAACGTGGAAACAACTTGGAAAGTCTTGTAGGATCATTCTTGGCTCATTTAAACATGAAAACAATCTATAACAATTTGAGACTTCATTCTTGACTTATTCGAACTTTGAAACAACTTGTAGCTTCATTCTTGGCTCGTTTAAACTTGGAAAAACTTCTAAAGTCTTGTAGGATCATTCATGGGTCATTTGAACATGCAAACAATTCATACAACTTAAGACTTTATTCTTGACTCGTTCGAACTTGGAAACAACTTTTAGCTTTATTCTTGACTCATTTGAACATGCAAACAATTCATACAACTTAAGACTTTATTCTTGACACGTTCGAACATATAAACAACTTGTAGCTTCATTCTTGCCTCATTTGAATATGGAAACATGGAAAGTCTTGTAGGAACATTCTTGGCTCATTTGAAAATGAAAACAATCTATAATAATTTGAGACTTCATTCTTCGCTCGTTCGAACTTGGAAACAACTTGTAGCTTCATTCTTGACTCGTTTTAATTTGGAAACATCTTGTAAATTCTTGTAGGATCATTCTTCGCTCATTTGAACATGCAAACAATTCATACAACTTAAGACTTTATTCTTGACACGTTCGAACTTATAAACAACTTGTAGCTTCATTCTTGACTCATTTGAATATGGAAACAACATGGAAAGTCTTGTACGATCGTTCTTGGCTCATTTGAAAATGAAAACAATCTATAACAATTTGAGACTTCATTCGTCGCTTGTTCGAACTTGGAAACTACTTGTAGCTTCATTCTTGACTCGTTTGAACAAGGAAACAACTTGAAAACTCTTGTAGGATCATTCTTGGCTCATTTGAACATGAAAACAATCTATAACAATTTGAGACTTCATTCTTGACTTATTCGAACTTTGAAACAACTTGTAGCTTCATTCTTGACTCGTATAAACTTGGGAAAACATGTAAAATCTTGTAGGATCATTCTTGGCTCATTTGAACATGCAAACAATTCATACAACTTAAGACTTTATTCTTGACTCGTTCGAACTTGGAACCAATTTTATCTTCATTCTTAACTCATTTGAACATGGAAACAACTTGGAAAGTCTTGTAGGATCATTTTTGGCTCATTTGAACATGAAAACAATCTATAACAATTTGAGACTTCATTCTTGACTCGTTTGAACATTGAAACAAATTGGAAAGTCTTGTAGGATCATTTTTGGCTCATTTGAAAATGAAAACAATCTATAACAATTTGAGACTTCATTCTTCGCTCGTTCGAACTTGTAAACTACTTGTAGCTTCATTCTTGACTCCTTTGAACTTGGAAACAACTTGTAAATTCTTGTAGGATCATTCTTGGCTCATTTGAACATGCAAACAATTCATACAACTTAAGACTTTATTCTTGCCTCGTTCAAACTTCGAACCAACTTTTAACTTCATTCTTAACTCATTTGAACATGGAAACAACTTGGAAAGTCTTGTAGGATCATTCTTGGCTCATTTGAACATGAAAACAATCTATAACAATTTGAGACTTCATTCTTGACTTATTCGAACTTTGAAACAACTTGTAGCTTCATTCTTGGCTCGTTTAAACTTGGAAAAACTTCTAAAGTCTTGTAGGATCATTCATGGGTCATTTGAACATGCAAACAATTCATACAACTTAAGACTTTATTCTTGACTCGTTCGAACTTGGAAACAACTTTTAGCTTTATTCTTGACTCATTTGAACATGCAAACAATTCATACAACTTAAGACTTTATTCTTGACACGTTCGAACATATAAACAACTTGTAGCTTCATTCTTGCCTCATTTGAATATGGAAACATGGAAAGTCTTGTAGGAACATTCTTGGCTCATTTGAAAATGAAAACAATCTATAACAATTTGAGACTTCATTCTTCGCTCGTTCGAACTTGGAAACAACTTGTAGCTTCATTCTTGACTCGTTTGAACATAAAAAAACTTGTAAAGTCTTGTAGGATCATTCTTGGCTCATTTGAACATCAATAGAATCCATAACAATTTCAGACTTCATTCTTGACTCGTTCGAATTTGGAAACAACTTGTAGGTTCATTCTTGACTCGTTTTAACTTGGAAACATCTTGTAAATTCTTGTAGGATCATTCTTCGCTCATTTGAACATGCAAACAATTCATACAACTTAAGACTTTATTCTTGACACGTTCGAACTTATAAACAACTTGTAGCTTCATTCTTGACTCATTTGAATATGGAAACAACATGGAAAGTCTTGTACGATCATTCTTGGCTCATTTGAAAATGAAAACAATCTATAACAATTTGAGACTTCATTCTTCGCTCGTTCGAACTTGGAAACTACTTGTAGCTTCATTCTTGACTCGTTTGAACAAGGAAACAACTTGGAAAGTCTTGTAGGATCATTCTTGGCTCATTTGAAAATGAAAACAATCTATAACAGTTTGAGACTTCATTCTTGACTTATTCGAACTTTGGAACAACTTGTAGCTTTATTCTTGACTCTTATAAACTTGGGAAAACTTGTAAAATCTTGTAGGATCATTCTTGGCTAATTTGAACATGCAAACAATTCATACAACTTAAGACTTTATTCTTGACTCGTTCGAAATTGAAACCAATTTTAACTTCATTCTTAACTCATTTGAACATGGAAACAACTTGGAAAGTCTTGTAGGAACATTCTTAGCTCATTTGAACATGAAAACAATCTATAACAATTTGGGACTTCATTCTTGACTTATTCGAATTTTGAAAAAACTTGTAGCTTCATTCTTGACTCGTATAAACATGGAAAAACTTGTAAAGTCTTGTAGGATCATTCTTGGCTCATTTGAACATGCAAACAATTCATATAACTTAAGACTTCATTCTTGACTCGTTCGAAATTGGAACCAACTTTTAACTTCATTCTTAACTCATTTGAACATGGAAACAACTTGGAAACTCTTGTAGGATCATTCTTGGCTCATTTGAACATGAAAACAATCTATAACAATTTGAGACTTCATTCTTGACTCGTTTGAACGTGGAAACAAATTGGAAAGTCTTGTAGGATCATTCTTGGCTCATTTGAAAATGAAAACAATCTATAACAATTTGAGACTTCATTCTTGACTTATTCGAACTTTGGAACAACTTGTAGCTTCATTCTTGACTCTTATAAACTTGGGAAAACTTGTAAAATCTTGTAGGATCATTCTTGGCTCATTTGAACATGCAAACAATTCACACAACTTAAGACTTTATTCTTGACTCGTTCGAACTTGGAACCAATTTTAACTTCATTCTTAACTCATTTGAACATGGAAACAACTTGGAAAGTCTTGTAGGATCATTTTTGGCTCATTTGAACATGAAAACAATCTATAACAATTTGAGACTTCATTCTTGACTTATTCGAACTTTGAAACAACTTGTAGCTTCATTCTTGGCTCGTTTAAACTTGGAAAAACTTGTAAAGTCTTGTAGGATCATTCATGGGTCATTTGAACATGCAAACAATTCATACAACTTAAGAGTTTATTCTTGACTCGTTCGAACTTGGAAACAACTTTTAGCTTTATTTTTGACTCATTTGAACATGCAAACAATTCATACAACTTAAGACTTTATTCTTGACACGTTCGAACTTATAAACAACTTGTAGCTTCATTCTTGACTCATTTGAATATGGAAACAACATGGAAAGTCTTGTAGGATCATTCTTGGCTCATTTGAAAATGAAAACAATCTATAACAATTTGAGACTTCATTCTTCGCTCGTTCGAACTTGGAAACAACTTGTAGCTTCATTCTTGACTCGTTTTAATTTGGAAACATCTTGTAAATTCTTGTAGGATCATTCTTCGCTCATTTGAACATGTAAACAATTCATACAACTTAAGACTTTATTCTTGACTCGTTCGAACTTGGAAACTACTTGTAGCTTCATTCTTGACTCGTTTGAACAAGGAAACAACTTGAAAACTCTTGTAGGATCATTCTTGGCTCATTTGAACATGAAAACAATCTATAACAATTTGAGACTTCATTCTTTACTTATTCGAACTTTGAAACAACTTGTAGCTTCATTCTTGACTCGTATAAACTTGGGAAAACATGTAAAATCTTGTAGGATCATTCTTGGCTCATTTGAACATGCAAACAATTCATACAACTTAAGACTTTATTCTTGACTCGTTCGAACTTGGAACCAATTTTATCTTCATTCTTAACTCATATGAACATGGAAACAACTTTGAAAGTCTTGTAGGATCATTTTTGGCTCATTTGAACATGAAAACAATCTATAACAATTTGAGACTTCATTCTTGACTCGTTTGAACATTGAAACAAATCGGAAAGTCTTGTAGGATCATTCTTGGCTCATTTGAAAATGTAAACAATCTATAACAATTTGAGACTTCATTCTTCGCTCGTTCGAACTTGTAAACTACTTGTAGCTTCATTCTTGACTCCTTTGAACTTGGAAACAACTTGTAAATTTTTGTAGGATCATTCTTGGCTCATTTGAACATGCAAACAATTCATACAACTTAAGACTTTATTCTTGCCTCGGTCAAACTTCGAACCAACTTTTAACTTCATTCTTAACTCATTTGAACATGCAAACAATTCATACAACTTAAGACTTTATTCTTGACACGTTCGAACATATAAACAACTTGTAGCTTCATTCTTGCCTCATTTGAATATGGAAACATGGAAAGTCTTGTAGGAACATTCTTGGCTCATTTGAAAATGAAAACAATCTATAACAATTTGAGACTTCATTCTTCGCTCGTTCGAACTTGGAAACAACTTGTAGCTTCATTCTTGACTCGTTTGAACATAAAAAAACTTGTAAAGTCTTGTAGGATCATTCTTGGCTCATTTGAACATCAATAGAATCCATAACAATTTCAGACTTCATTCTTGACTCGTTCGAATTTGGAAACAACTTGTAGGTTCATTCTTGACTCGTTTTAACTTGGAAACATCTTGTAAATTCTTGTAGGATCATTCTTCGCTCATTTGAACATGCAAACAATTCATACAACTTAAGACTTTATTCTTGACACGTTCGAACTTATAAACAACTTGTAGCTTCATTCTTGACTCATTTGAATATGGAAACAACATGGAAAGTCTTGTACGATCATTCTTGGCTCATTTGAAAATGAAAACAATCTATAACAATTTGAGACTTCATTCTTCGCTCGTTCGAACTTGGAAACTACTTGTAGCTTCATTCTTGACTCGTTTGAACAAGGAAACAACTTGGAAAGTCTTGTAGGATCATTCTTGGCTCATTTGAAAATGAAAACAATCTATAACAGTTTGAGACTTCATTCTTGACTTATTCGAACTTTGGAACAACTTGTAGCTTTATTCTTAACTCCTATAAACTTGGGAAAACTTGTAAAATCTTGTAGGATCATTCTTGGCTAATTTGAACATGCAAACAATTCATATAACTTAAGACTTTATTCTTGACTCGTTCGAAATTGGAACCAATTTTAACTTCATTCTTAACTCATTTGAACATGGAAACAACTTGGAAAGTCTTGTAGGAACATTCTTAGCTCATTTGAACATGAAAACAATCTATAACAATTTGGGACTTCATTCTTGACTTATTCGAATTTTGAAAAAACTTGTAGCTTCATTCTTGACTCGTATAAACTTGAAAAAACTTGTAAAGTCTTGTAGGATCATTCTTGGCTCATTTGAACATGCAAACAATTCATACAACTTAAGACTTCATTCTTGACTCGTTCGAAATTGGAACCAACTTTTAACTTCATTCTTAACTCATTTGAACATGGAAACAACTTGGAAAGTCTTGTAGGATCATTTTTGGCTCATTTGAACATGAAAACAATCTATAACAATTTGAGACTTCATTCTTGACTTATTCGAACTTTGAAACAACTTGTAGCTTCATTCTTGGCTCGTTTAAACTTGGAAAAACTTGTAAAGTCCTGTAGGATCATTCATGGGTCATTTGAACATGCAAAAATTCATACAACTTAAGACTTTATTCTTGACTCGTTCGAACTTGGAAACAACTTTTAGCTTTATTTTTGACTCATTTGAACATGCAAACAATTCATACAACTTAAGACTTTATTCTTGACACGTTCGAACTTATAAACAACTTGTAGCTTCATTCTTGACTCATTTGAATATGGAAACAACATGGAAAGTCTTGTAGGATCATTCTTGGCTCATTTGAAAATGAAAACAATCTATAACAATTTGAGACTTCATTCTTCGCTCGTTCGAACTTGGAAACAACTTGTAGCTTCATTCTTGACTCGTTTTAATTTGGAAACATCTTGTAAATTCTTGTAGGATCATTCTTCGCTCATTTGAACATGTAAACAATTCATACAACTTAAGACTTTATTCTTGACACGTTCGAACTTATAAACAACTTGTAGCTTCATTCTTGACTCATTTGAATATGGAAACAACATGGAAAGTCTTGTACGATCGTTCTTGGCTCATTTGAAAATGAAAACAATCTATAACAATTTGAGACTTCATTCGTCGCTTGTTCGAACTTGGAAACTACTTGTAGCTTCATTCTTGACTCGTTTGAACAAGGAAACAACTTGAAAACTCTTGTAGGATCATTCTTGGCTCATTTGAACATGAAAACAATCTATAACAATTTGAGACTTCATTCTTTACTTATTCGAACTTTGAAACAACTTGTAGCTTCATTCTTGACTCGTATAAACTTGGGAAAACATGTAAAATCTTGTAGGATCATTCTTGGCTCATTTGAACATGCAAACAATTCATACAACTTAAGACTTTATTCTTGACTCGTTCGAACTTGGAACCAATTTTATCTTCATTCTTAACTCATATGAACATGGAAACAACTTGGAAAGTCTTGTAGGATCATTTTTGGCTCATTTGAACATGAAAACAATCTATAACAATTTGAGACTTCATTCTTGACTCGTTTGAACATTGAAACAAATCGGAAAGTCTTGTAGGATCATTCTTGGCTCATTTGAAAATGTAAACAATCTATAACAATTTGAGACTTCATTCTTCGCTCGTTCGAACTTGTAAACTACTTGTAGCTTCATTCTTGACTCCTTTGAACTTGGAAACAACTTGTAAATTCTTGTAGGATCATTCTTGGCTCATTTGAACATGCAAACAATTCATACAACTTAAGACTTTATTCTTGCCTCGGTCAAACTTCGAACCAACTTTTAACTTCATTCTTAACTCATTTGAACATGGAAACAACTTGGAAAGTCTTGTAGGATCATTCTTGGCTCATTTGAACATGAAAACAATCTATAACAATTTGAGACTTCATTCTTGACTTATTCGAACTTTGAAACAACTTGTAGCTTCATTCTTGGCTCGTTTAAACTTGGAAAAACTTCTAAAGTCTTGTAGGATCATTCATGGGTCATTTGAACATGCAAACAATTCATACAACTTAAGACTTTATTCTTGACTCGTTCGAACTTGGAAACAACTTTTAGCTTTATTCTTGACTCATTTGAACATGCAAACAATTCATACAACTTAAGACTTTATTCTTGACACGTTCGAACTTATAAACAACATGTAGCTTCATTCTTGACTCATTTGAATATGGAAACATGGAAAGTCTTGTAGGAACATTCTTGGCTCATTTGAAAATGAAAACAATCTATAACAATTTGAGACTGCATTCTTCGCTCGTTCGAACTTGGAAACAACTTGTAGCTTCATTCTTGACTCGTTTGAACATAAAAAAACTTGTAAAGTCTTGTAGGATCATTCTTGGCTCATTCATCAATAGAATCCATAACAATTTCAGACTTCATTCTTGACTCGTTCGAATTTGGAAACAACTTGTAGCTTCATTCTTGACTCGTTTTAACTTGGAAACATCTTGTAAATTCTTGTAGGATCATTCTTCGCTCATTTGAACATGCAAACAATTCATACAACTTAAGACTTTATTCTTGACACGTTCGAACTTATAAATAACTTGTAGCTTCATTCTTGACTCATTTGAATATGGAAACAACATGGAAAGTCTTGTACGATCATTCTTGGCTCATTTGAAAATGAAAACAATCTATAACAATTTGAGACTTCATTCTTCGCTCGTTCGAACTTGGAAACTACTTGTAGCTTCATTCTTGACTCGTTTGAACAAGGAAACAACTTGGAAAGTCTTGTAGGATCATTCGTGGCTCATTTGAAAATGAAAACAATCTATAACAGTTTGAGACTTCATTCTTGACTTATTCGAACTTTGGAACAACTTGTAGCTTTATTCTTGACTCTTATAAACTTGGGAAAACTTGTAAAATCTTGTAGGATCATTCTTGGCTAATTGGAACATGCAAACAATTCATACAACTTAAGACTTTATTCTTGACTCGTTCGAAATTGGAACCAATTTTAACTTCATTCTTAACTCATTGGAACATGGAAACAACTTGGAAAGTCTTGTAGGAACATTCTTAGCTCATTTGAATATGAAAACAATCTATAACAATTTGAGACTTCATTCTTGACTTATTCGAATTTTGAAAAAACTTGTAGCTTCATTCTTGACTCGTATAAACTTGGAAAAACTTGTAAAGTCTTGTAGGATCATTCTTGGCTCATTTGAACATGCAAACAATTCATACAACTTAAGACTTTATTCTTGACTCGTTCGAAATTGGAACCAACTTTTAACTTCATTCTTAACTCATTTGAACATGGAAACAACTTGGAAACTCTTGTAGGATCATTCTTGGCTCATTTGAACATGAGAACAATCTATAACAATTTGAGACTTCATTCTTGACTCGTTTGAACGTGGAAACAAATTGGAAAGTCTTGTAGGATCATTCTTGGCTCATTTGAAAATGAAAACAATCTATAACAATTTGAGACTTCATTCTTGACTGATTCGAACTTTGGAACAACTTGTAGCTTCATTCTTGACTCTTATAAACTTGGGAAAACTTGTAAAATCTTGTAGGATCATTCTTGGCTCATTTGAACATGCAAACAATTAATACAACTTAAGACTTTATTCTTGACTCGTTCGAACTTGGAACCAATTTTAACTTCATTCTTAACTCATTTGAACATGGAAACAACTTGGAAAGTCTTGTAGGATCATTTTTGGCTCATTTGAACATGAAAACAATCTATAACAATTTGAGACTTCATTCTTGACTTATTCGAACTTTGAAACAACTTGTAGCTTCATTCTTGGCTCGTTTAAACTTGGAAAAACTTGTAAAGTCTTGTAGGATCATTCATGGGTCATTTGAACATGCAAACAATTCATACAACTTAAGACTTTATTCTTGACTCGTTCGAACTTGGAAACAACTTTTAGCTTTATTCTTGACTCATTTGAACATGCAAACAATTCATACAACTTAAGACTTTATTCTTGACACGTTCGAACTTATAAACAACTTGTAGCTTCATTCTTGACTCATTTGAATATGGAAACAACATGGAAAGTCTTGTAGGGTCATTCTTGGCTCATTTGAAAATGAAAACAACATGGAAAGTCTTATAGGATCATTCTTGGCTCATTTGAAAATGAAAACAATCTATAACAATTTGAGACTTCATTCTTCGCTCGTTCGAACTTGGAAACTACTTGTAGCTTCATTTTTGACTCGTTTGAACAAGGAAATAACTTGGAAAGTCTTGTAGAATCATTCTTGGCTCATTTAAAAATGAAAACAATCTATAACAATTTGAGACTTCATTCTTCGCTCGTTCGAACTTGGAAACAACTTGTAGCTTCATTCTTGACTCGTTTGAACATAAAAAAACTTGTAAAGTCTTGTAGGATCATTCTTGGCTCATTTGAACATCAATAGAATCCATAACAATTTCAGACTTCATTCTTGACTCGTTCGAATTTGGAAACAACTTGTAGCTTCATTCTTGACTCGTTTGAACATAAAAAAACTTGTAAAGTCTTGTAGGATCATTCTTGGCTCATTTGAACATCAATAGAATCCATAACAATTTCAGACTTCATTCTTGACTTGTTCGAATTTGGAAACAACTTGTAGCTTCATTCTTGACTCGTTTTAACTTGGAAACATCTTGTAAATTCTTGTAGGATCATTCTTCGCTCATTTGAACATGCAAACAATTCATACAACTTAAGACTTTATTCTTGACACGTTCGAACTTATAAACAACTTGTAGTTTCATTCTTGACTCATTTGAATATGGAAACAACATGGAAAGTCTTGTACGATCATTCTTGGCTCATTTGAAAATGAAAACAATCTATAACAATTTGAGACTTCATTCTTCGCTCATTCGAACTTGGAAACTACTTGTAGCTTCATTCTTGACTCGTTTGAACACGGAAACAACTTGGAAAGTGTTGTAGGATCATTCTTGGCTCATTTGAAAATGAAAACAATCTATAACAGTTTGAGACTTCATTCTTGACTTATTCGAACTTTGGAACAACTTGTAGCTTTATTCTTGACTCTTATAAACTTGGGTAAACTTGTAAAATCTTGTAGGATCATTCTTGGCTAATTTGAACATGCAAACAATTCATAAAACTTAAGACTTTATTCTTGACTCGTTCGAACTTGGAACCAATTTTAACTTCATTCTTAACTCATTTGAACATGGAAACAACTTCGAAAGTCTTGTTGGAACATTCTTGGCTCATTTGAACATGAAAACAATCTATAACAATTTGAGACTTCATTCTTGACTTATTCGAATTTTGAAAAAACTTGTAGCTTCATTCTTGACTCGTATAAACTTGGAAAAACTTGTAAAGTCTTGTAGGATCATTCTTGGCTCATTTGAACATGCAAACAATTCATACAACTTAAGACTTTATTCTTGACTCGTTCGAACTTAGAACCAACTTTTAACTTCATTCTTAACTCATTTGAACATGGAAATAACTTGGAAACTCTTGTAGGATCATTCTTGGCTCATTTGAACATGAAAACAATCTATAACAATTTGAGACTTCATTCTTGACTAGTTTGAACGTGTAAACAAATTGGAAAGTCTTGTAGGATCATTCTTCGCTCATTTGAAAATAAAAACAATCTATAACAATTTGAGACTTCATTCTTGACTTATTCGAACTTTGGAACAACTTGTAGCTTCATTCTTGACTCTTATAAACTTGGGAAAACTTGTAAAATCTTGTAGGATCATTCTTGGCTCATTTGAACATGCAAACAATTCATACAACTTAAGACTTTATTCTTGACTCGTTCAAACTTGGAACCAATTTTAACTTCATTCTTAACTCATTTGAACATGGAAACAACTTGGAAAGTCTTGTAGGATCATTCTTGGCTCATTTGAACATGAAAACAATCTATAACAATTTGAGACTTCATTCTTGACTTATTCGAACTTTGAAACAACTTGTAGCTTCATTCTTGGCTCGTTTAAACTTGGAAAAACTTTTAAAGTCTTGTAGGATCATTCATGGGTCATTTGAACATGCAAACAATTCATACAACTTAAGATTTTATTCTTGACTCGTTCGAACTTGGAAACAACTTTTAGCTTTATTCTTGACTCATTTGAACATGCAAACAATTCATACAACTTAAGACTTTATTCTTGACACGTTCGAACTTATAAATAACTTGTAGCTTCATTCTTGACTCATTTGAATATGGAAACAACATGGAAAGTCTTGTAGGATCATTCTTGCCTCATTTGAAAATGAAAACAACATGGAAAGTCTTATAGGATCATTCTTGGCTCATTTGAAAATGAAAACAATCTATAACAATTTGAGACTTCATTCTTCGCTCGTTCGAACTTGGAAACAACTTGTAGCTTCATTCTTGACTCGTTTGAACATAAAAAAACTTGTAAAGTCTTGTAGGATCATTCTTGGCTCATTTGAACATCAATAGAATCCATAACAATTTAAGACTTCATTCTTGACTCGGTCGAATTTGGAAACAACTTGTAGCTTCATTCTTGACTCGTTTGAACATAAAAAAACTTGGAAAGTCATGTAGGATCATTCTTGGCTCATTTGAACATCAATAGAATCCATAACAATTTCAAACTTCATTCTTGACTCGTTCGAATTTGGAAACAACTTGTAGCTTCATTCTTGACTCGTTTTAACTTGGAAACATCTTGTAAATTCTTGTAGGATCATTCTTCGCTCATTTGAACATGCAAACAATTCATACAACTTAAGACTTTATTCTTGACACGTTCAAACTTTTAAACAACTTGTAGCTTCATTCTTGACTCATTTGAATATGGAAACAACATGGAAAGTCTTGTACGATCATTCTTGGCTCATTTGAAAATGAAAACAATCTATAACAATTTGAGACTTCATTCTTCGCTCGTTCGAACTTGGAAACTACTTGTAGCTTCATTCTTGACTCGTTTGAACAAGGAAACAACTTGGAAAGTGTTGTAGGATCATTCTTGGCTCATTTGAAAATGAAAACAATATATAACAGTTTGAGACTTCATTCTTGACTTATTCGAACTTTGGAACAACTTGTAGCTTTATTCTAGACTCTTATAAACTTGGGAAAACTTGTAAAATCTTGTAGGATCATTCTTGGCTCATTTGAATATGCAAACAATTCATACAACTTAAGACTTTATTCTTGACTCGTTCGAACTTCGAACCAATTTTAACTTCATTCTTAACTCATTTGAACATGGAAACAACTTGGAAACTCTTGTAGGAACATTCTTGGCTCATTTGAACATGAAAACAATCTATAACAATTTGAGACTTCATTCTTGACTTATTCGAATTTTGAAAAAACTTGTAGCTTCATTCTTGACTCGTATAAACTTGGAAAAACTTGTAAAGTCTTGTATTGTAACGATCGAGGTAATTGAATCTATTTGAATAATATGAGGTATATGATTTACATGTTTTAATGTGTTAAAATATGATATGTGGTCATTTTATATGTCTAGTTGACTGCCCGTTTGACTGTATTATGCTTAAGTGATTTAATTAAGTGTTTAATTGATTTTTATGCTTAATTGAGTAACTGTTTGATTTTTATAAAATTATTGGTGTGTCCAATAATTATGATAATTTATATGTAGCTTCTATGTGATTTTAGAGACTTTCTAAAAATGGTGATGTATTTAATTCTAGTCCTAGTGATTTTATATAAATCTTTCTTTCCTGTTTTATTCTAGAGAAATTACTCTTCTAAATTCCATATTTAATTATTGGAATGTCCAAAAATCATGAAATCTTTTCCAAACTATTTCTTAAATATTTTGAGACTTGTGAAAAATAGAAGTTTATTTTATTCGAGTCCAAATGTATTTTTAAAGATTTTCCTACTCTTATTTTCTATTTCTGTGCTAAAACTTCAAAGATTTTTAGTTAATTATTTATTTACCAGAAAAATATTTCAAAAATATGGGGAAGCTTCTAAATTCATGATCTTTATTTTAAAAATACAAAAGTTATTTTTGTACTCTGTTTCTACCAAAACTCGATTTTAAATTGGTTTTAAATTAGAAAAACAGCAATTGTGAAATTACTGTTTTGCCCTTGTTATTAACAAAGCCACCGCCCACTTTCTTTTCTTCCCAGTTGCCCAGTATCATCGACTTGCAGGTTCCCTTATCTCCTTTCCATGCGATTTCTTCGGTTTTTCCGAATTTTTGATAAAACAAGTTGCTAGATGTTGATGAGTACTAGCATGTTACTTAAATTTCTTGAGTCCTAGCTGCAAAGTCCTGTTTTGTGTATGTTTATATGGACTGCCGTGTATATATATATCGGGGTTTGAGTTTTGAATTGCATGCAAGGGCTGAGAGTGATGTATTTGTATTGCTAAGGTCATAAACAGTTGCTATGTAGGTATTTTGGTGAAGATTCGTTGAAGAAGCTCGAAATCGAGCTACTCCGATTTTTGCCCCACCGGCGGTGAGCCTCCGGCGAGCTGGTGGAAGGCTATGATGTTCTTGAGCCTGATTATTGCTTAAATTACTTATACGTGTCCATTAATTGAGTTGCATGTCGATTTCTAGAAAATTCCGGCCATGGCTTTGCATTTTCCGGCCGTAGCTTGGTTTGTCCGATTAGTATAGCATTTTCTGATCATTATCGACTTGGCTATGCTGTATTGCTATTTTGTCAAATGTGTTTAAGTTATAAATGTTATTAATAAGGAGGATTATGATGCTATATGTGATTAATTAATTGTACATGTCAAAATTTTGTATTTTCCGACTAGTGCTTTGATTTTTTTCGATTATCAAGTAATTCAAGCATGCGTATATGTGTTTGGTTGAGCATTTCGAGTATATACAATTTGGGGTTGTCTTGGTACCTAGATTGTTATCATTCTTAAAATGATTAAGTTGCTAGTCGAACTAATACAACCGTGTTATTATAATTTAATTGATTATTTGGATTAGCTAGTACAAGTTTGATAATTATAGGAGTAATTCTATTCGAATTGGAGGTAATCAAAAGGATACATGGGCTGTGATTTGAGTTGACAATTATATGAGTAACACTTAATTGCTCTATTCGAAATATGGGTTAATTATTTTTATTATTATGAAGTTTACGAATATTATATGCTTAAGTAGTGTGCCATTTTTTTTAGCAATATAATGATACATGGATGAAATTGAATTGTGTTAATTGCTATGTGATCATGACTATTCAATGGAACAATTGCATTATAGTAATCGAATTGCTTGATTAATTGGCATCTTTGAATTATAAGTATTATAATTGGACATTGATTGTTATGATATAGAATTGAATTAAGAACTGAATTGACTTTATAAATAAGCAGTTGATATTTGGATTGTTTCAGTCATTTTGAATGATAATAGTATTGTATATTGTTATAGCTATTGCTTGTTTGATATGGATTTGGTGCAAATGTGGTAGTATAATGGGCTATGATTGACATTTATGTTTGGTTGTGTCGGTTGTATTCCGACGGATAGCTCCAATTACAGGGGAGGTGCTGCCAAAATTTCTAAAAACTAGAATGACTTTGTAAAATATGATTGGCACACCACTTCTGTATAGGAAAGACTATCAGTCAAGAATACTGTGAATCAATATATGTGTCTATGTGCTATTTGCTTGCCAGTGTAGAAGTGATTATATAGCAGAGTATGTCTACAGTGGATTATTATCTGTTAAAGGGTTACATTATCGAAAGGGTAGAATAGTTAGACGTTAATGAAAACGTCGAAAGTTTATGAGATACTGAAATAGTATTATTTATGTGTAGCTACGAAGGACGTTGAGGTGAAAGACAGAGGAAAAGCTAAAGTAGAGAGTTAGTGTCTGGTGTAGGCGATCTACCTGTTCAACAGCTGTAGCATTCTATTTAAGGCAAGTAACTACTGCCTAATCTCTTTCCACTTAAACACTGTTTTATGAAGTGCATAGTGAACTGTTTTATGAACTGCTTTATGACCCTGCAACTGTATTATCTTATCTCAACTATTTTAAGTTACAGCCTTCTTTACTTCAATTGCTTTACTTAAACTGCAACCTTATACCAGTATTAATTGCACTTTAAACTTTTCAATCCCTGAACTGCTACTGACCACTTATAAACTAGTTTTACAAATCTTACACCAGTGATCTTGAGTTGTGACTTGTGCTATCACCACTTTCTTAACAATAATTGCTTAAACTTAAACCTTAAAAGAACCCTGTTAATGTAGGCCTAACTGCCGTCCTGATTAAATGTTTTACAACTTTTTCAAAAACAACTGTTATACCTATAGATTGACCCTGCACCTTTACTTCATAACTTTAACTTGTTTTTGATTTCTAGTTCATGACTTCAGCTTACCCTATTACAACAGAAACTTGTTTTGAGACATATCTTGGAATAAACCTTACCTCTGTCTAATGATCTTTAAAGAGGGATTTAAACATGAAATCTGACTTTCAAGAAGTCTTTTTCATCAAATGATTTGGTAATTTTAAAAGGAAAGGTTTTGGTTATTATAGGAATTCCGATCAACATGGTTTCTGCGGATTCCTATAGGTTGGAGGCATAAGAGGCCGAGTGACGCCGGTCCAGCACTTTTTATGTGAAGACTATAATGAGATAGTCAATGGCTATAATGAGATAGCCCAAGGCCAATGGCAATAAGTGCCTTTATGAGTACTCTTTATGTCCAGAGGAACTTTAGTCCGTTATGGGGACTTTACGTGGCTGATCACCCGTATTTCTGGCGTTGTGAGAAAACTTCAACCAAAATGAATTATTTCTAAACAGTAAAGGTCCTAATGAGAGGACAGTTTTATAGATGATTTGAAAAGCAAGGTCCTAATGAGAGGACAGTTTTATGAAATGTTTTGGAAAGAATCAGTCCTAATGAAAGGACAGTTTTATACAAATGGACTTTGAAATGATTAGTAATGAATAATGAAATGCCTTGTTATAACCTGTCATATACAGCTTCAATTATCAGACATATCTTGAGTTGACCTTGTTTCAACTGTTATACATTATTTCCTGTTATCCATCTAACCCTGCAGATTTCTCCTAGGCTTGCAATTGATTATTATTTTCCAGTTTCTTATTTACTCTGCACCAGTTATTGAAATTGTTTAACCCTGCCAGTGGTTTTATAAATGAAAGTTTTACGAGGAATGAATACCCTGATGAGAATTTTAATTACAACTTTGGGACAATGAGGTCCAGTAATGATTTAAAGCATGGTTTTGAGAAAAAGATTTTTGTTTAAATTATATATAAGCCTGTAGAACTGTTTTTAACCAGTGTGGTTACTTGCTGAGCTTTTGTAGCTCATCCTTTTATTTTCTAACATCTACAGCTTCTGAGAATCATGGTCCGCCTTAAGCAGACTGCCAGGAAAAATATGTCATTCATGAACTATGTAAGGCTGGCTGAGATTGAACAGGTAGGATCGAGGCAGAGTTGGAAGGAAAAGACTTTGTTTAGTCTTGTACTTTTATTAGTAGATTTTGAGATGTTTTAGGAGTTGTAATATTATTTTGGTTGCAGTAAATGTAAATATAAATGGATGTAGTTGTGTGCTTGTTTCATACCATTACCTTGAAAGATCCAGGTTAGTAGTCGGGGTCATATTTATGCGTATTTTCTATTATTGTTATTTAGGGTGCATGCATATAGAGTGTTAGTGACTCCCAATCTAGACCCCGGGTCGGGAGGGCGCTACATGTAGGATCATTCTTGGCTCATTTGAACATGCAAACAATTCATACAACTTAAGACTTTATTCTTGACTCGTTCGAACTTGGAACCAACTTTTAACTTCATTCTTAACTCATTTGAACATGGAAACAACTTGGAAACTCTTGTAAGATCATTCTTGGCTCATTTGAACATGAAAACAATCTATAACAATTTGACACTTCATTCTTGACTCGTTTGAACGTGGAAACAAATTGGAAAGTCTTGTAGGATCATTCTTGGCTCATTTGAAAATGAAAACAATCTATAACAATTTGAGACTTCATTCTTGAATTATTTGAACTTTGGAACAACTTGTAGCTTCATTCTTGACTCTTATAAACTTGGGAAAACTTGTAAAATCTTGTAGGATCATTCTTGGCTCATTTGAACATGCAAACAATTCATACAACTTAAGACTTTATTCTTGACTCGTTCGAACTTGGAACCAATTTTAACTTCATTCTTAACTCATTTGAACATGGAAACAACTTGGAAAGTCTTGTAGGATCCTTCTTGGCTCATTTGAACATGAAAACAATCTATAACAATTTGAGACTTCATTCTTGACTTATTCGAACTTTGAAACAACTTGTAGCTTCATTCTTGGCTCGTTTAAACTTGGAAAAACATGTAAAGTCTTGTAGGATCATTCATGGGTCATTTGAACATGCAAACAATTCATACAACTTAAGACTTTATTCTTGACTCGTTCTAACTTGGAAACAACTTTTAGCTTTATTCTTGACTCATTTGAACATGCAAACAATTCATACAACTTAAGACTTTATTCTTGACACGTTCGAACTTATAAATAACTTGTAGCTTCATTCTTGACTCATTTGAATATGGAAACAACATGGAAAGTCTTGTAGGATCATTCTTGCCTCATTTGAAAATGAAAACAACATGGAAAGTCTTATAGGATCATTCTTGGCTCATTTGAAAATGAAAACAATCTATAACAATTTGAGACTTCATTCTTCGCTCGTTCGAACTTGGAAACAACTTGTAGCTTCATTCTTGACTCGTTTGAACATAAAAAAATTTGTAAAGTCTTGTAGGATCATTCTTGGCTCATTTGAACATCAATAGAATCCATAACAATTTCAGACTTCATTCTTGACTCGGTCGAATTTGGAAACAACTTGTAGCTTCATTCTTGACTCGTTTGAACATAAAAAAACTTGGAAAGTCTTGTAGGATCATTCTTGGCTCATTTGAACATCAATAGAATCCATAACAATTTCAGACTTCATTCTTGACTCGTTCGAATTTGGAAACAACTTGTAGCTTCATTCTTGACTCGTTTTAACTTGGAAACATCTTGTAAATTCTTGTAGGATCATTCTTCGCTCATTTGAACATGCAAACAATTCATACAACTTAAGACTTTATTCTTGACACGTTCGAACTTATAAACAACATGTAGCTTCATTCTTGACTCATTTGAATATGGAAACATGGAAAGTCTTGTACGATCATTCTTGGCTCATTTGAAAATGAAAACAATCTATAACAATTTGAGACTTCATTCTTCGCTAGTTCGAACTTGGAAACTACTTGTAGCTTCATTCTTCACTCGTTTGAACAAGGAAACAACTTGGAAAGTGTTGTAGGATCATTCTTGGCTCATTTGAAAATGAAAACAATATATAACAGTTTGAGACTTCATTCTTGACTTATTCGAACTTTGGAACAACTTGTAGCTTTATTCTAGACTCTTATAAACTTGGGAAAACTTGTAAAATCTTGTAGGATCATTCTTGGCTCATTTGAACATGCAAACAATTCATACAACTTAAGACTTTATTCTTGACTCGTTCGAACTTGGAACCAATTTTAACTTCATTCTTAACTCATTTGAACATGGAAACAACTTGGAAACTCTTGTAGGAACATTCTTGGCTCATTTGAACATGAAAACAATCTATAACAATTTGAGACTTCATTCTTGACTTATTCGAATTTTGAAAAAACTTGTAGCTTCATTCTTGACTCGTATAAACTTGGAAAAACTTGTAAAGTCTTGTAGGATCATTCTTGGCTCATTTGAACATGCAAACAATTCATACAACTTAAGACTTTATTCTTGACTCGTTCGAACTTGGAACCAACTTTTAACTTCATTCTTAACTCATTTGAACATGGAAACAACTTGGAAACTCTTGTAGGATCATTCTTGGCTCATTTGAACATGAAAACAATCTATAACAATTTGACACTTCATTCTTGACTCGTTTGAACGTGGAAACAAATTGGAAAGTCTTGTAGGATCATTCTTGGCTCATTTGAAAATGAAAACAATCTATAACAATTTGAGACTTCATTCTTGAATTATTCGAACTTTGGAACAACTTGTAGCTTCATTCTTGACTCTTATAAACTTGGGAAAACTTGTAAAATCTTATAGGATCATTCTTGGCTCATTTGAACATGCAAACAATTCATACAACTTAAGACTTTATTCATGACTCGTTCGAACTTGGAACCAATTTTAACTTCATTCTTAACTCATTTGAACATTGAAACAACTTGGAAAGTCTTGTAGGATCATTCTTGGCTCATTTGAACATGAAAACAATCTATAACAATTTGAGACTTCATTCTTGACTTATTCGAACTTTGAAACAACTTGTAGCTTCATTCTTGGCTCGTTTAAACTTGGAAAAACTTGTAAAGTCTTGTAGGATCATTCATGGGTCATTTGAACATGCAAACAATTCATACAACTTAAGACTTTATTCTTGACTCGTTCGAACTTGGAAACAACTTTTAGCTTTATTCTTGACTCATTTGAACATGCAAACAATTCATACAACTTAAGACTTTATTCTTGACACGTTCGAACGTTTAACTTGTAGCTTCATTCTTGACTCATTTGAATATGGAAACAACATGGAAAGTCTTGTAGGATCATTCTTGGCTCATTTGAAAATGAAAACAACATGGAAAGTCTTATAGGATCATTTTTGGCTCATTTGAAAATGAAAACAATCTATAACAATTTGAGACTTCATTCTTCGCTCGTTCGAACTTGGAAACTACTTGTAGCTTCATTCTTGACTCGTTTGAACAAGGAAACAACTGGGAAAGTCTTGTAGAATCATTCTTGGCTAATTTAAAAATGAAAACAATCTATAACAATTTGAGACTTCATTCTTCGCTCGTTCGAACTTGGAAACTACTTGTAGCTTCATTCTTGACTCGTTTGAACAAGGAAACAACTTGAAAACTCTTGTAGGATCATTCTTGGCTAATTTGAACATCCAAACAATTCATACAACTTAAGACTTTATTCTTGACTCGTTCGAACTTGGAACCAATTTTAACTTCATTCTTAACTCATTTGAACATGGAAACAAGTTGGAAAGTCTTGTAGGAACATTCTTGGCTCATTTGAACATGAAAACAATCTATAACAATATTAGACTTCATTCTTGACTTATTCGAATTTTGAAAAAACTTGTAGCTTCATTCTTGACTCGTATAAACTTGGAAAAACTTGTAAAGTCTTGTAGGATCATTCTTGGCTCATTTGAACATGCAAACAATTCATACAACTTAAGACTTTATTCTTGACTCGTTCGAAATTGGAACGAACTTTTAACTTCATTCTTAACTCATTTGAACATGGAAACAACTTGGAAACTCTTGTAGGATCATTCTTGGCTCATTTGAACATGAAAACAATCTATAACAATTTGAGACTTCATTCTTGACTCGTTTGAACGTGGAAACAAATTGGAAAGTCTTGTAGGATCATTCTTGGCTCATTTGAAAATGAAAACAATCTATAACAATTTGAGACTTCATTCTTGACTTATTCAAACTTTGGAACAACTTGTAGCTTCATTCTTGACTCTTATAAACTTGGGAAAACTTGTAAAATCTTGTAGGATCATTCTTGGCTCATTTGAACATGCAAACAATTCATACAACTTAAGATTTTATTCTTGACTCGTTCGAACTTGGAACCAATTTTAACTTCATTCTTAACTCATTTGAACATGGAAACAACTTGGAAAGTCTTGTAGGATCATTCTTGGCTCATTTGAACATGAAAACAATCTATAACAATTTGAGACTTCATTCTTGACTTATTCGAACTTTGAAACAACTTGTAGCTTCATTCTTGGCTCGTTTAAACTTGGAAAAACTTGTAAAGTCTTGTAGGATCATTCATGGGTCATTTGAACATGCAAACAATTCATACAACTTAAGACTTTATTCTTGACTCGTTCGAACTTGGAAACAACTTTTAGCTTTATTCTTGACTCATTTGAACATGCAAACAATTCATACAACTTAAGACTTTATTCTTGACACGTTCGAACTTATAAATAACTTGTAGCTTCATTCTTGACTCATTTGAATATGGAAACAACATGGAAAGTCTTGTAGGATCATTCTTGCCTCATTTGAAAATGAAAACAACATGGAAAGTCTTATAGGATCATTCTTGGCTCATTTGAAAATGAAAACAATCTATAACAATTTGAGACTTCATTCTTCGCTCGTTCGAACTTGGAAACAACTTGTAGCTTCATTCTTGACTCGTTTGAACATAAAAAAACTTGTAAAGTCTTGTAGGATCATTCTTGGCTCATTCATCAATAGAATCCATAACAATTTCAGACTTCATTCTTGACTCGGTCGAATTTGGAAACAACTTGTAGCTTCATTCTTGACTCGTTTGAACATAAAAAAACTTGGAAAGTCTTGTAGGATCATTCTTGGCTCATTTGAACATCAATAGAATCCATAACAATTTCAGACTTCATTCTTGACTCGTTCGAATTTGGAAACAACTTGTAGCTTCATTCTTGACTCGTTTTAACTTGGAAACATCTTGTAAATTCTTGTAGGATCATTCTTCGCTCATTTGAACATGCAAACAATTCATACAACTTAAGACTTTATTCTTGACACGTTCGAACTTTTAAACAACTTGTAGCTTCATTCTTGACTCATTTGAATATGGAAACAACATGGAAAGTCTTGTACGATCATTCTTGGCTCATTTGAAAATGAAAACAATCTATAACAATTTGAGACTTCATTCTTCGCTAGTTCGAACTTGGAAACTACTTGTAGCTTCATTCTTGACTCGTTTGAACAAGGAAACAACTTGGAAAGTGTTGTAGGATCATTCTTGGCTCATTTGAAAATGAAAACAATATATAACAGTTTGAGACTTCATTCTTGACTTATTCGGACTTTGGAACAACTTGTAGCTTTATTCTAGACTCTTATAAACTTGGGAAAACTTGTAAAATCTTGTAGGATCATTCTTGGCTCATTTGAACATGCAAACAATTCATACAACTTAAGACTTTATTCTTGACTCGTTCGAACTTGGAACCAATTTTAACTTCATTCTTAACTCATTTGAACATGGAAACAACTTGGAAACTCTTGTAGGAACATTCTTGGCTCATTTGAACATGAAAACAATCTATAACAATTTGAGACTACATTCTTGACTTATTCGAAGTTTGAAAAAACTTGTAGCTTCATTCTTGACTCGTATAAACTTGGAAAAACTTGTAAAGTCTTGTAGGATCATTCTTGGCTCATTTGAACATGCAAACAATTCATACAACTTAAGACTTTATTCTTGACTCGTTCGAACTTGGAACCAACTTTTAACTTCATTCTTAACTCATTTGAACATGGAAACAACTTGGAAACTCTTGTAGGATCATTCTTGGCTCATTTGAACATGAAAACAATCTATAACAATTTGACACTTCATTCTTGACTCGTTTGAACGTGGAAACAAATTGGAAAGTCTTGTAGGATCATTCTTGGCTCATTTGAAAATGAAAACAATCTATAACAATTTGAGACTTCATTCTTGAATTATTCGAACTTTGGAACAACTTGTAGCTTCATTCTTGACTCTTATAAACTTGGGAAAACTTGTAAAATCTTATAGGATCATTCTTGGCTCATTTGAACATGCAAACAATTCATACAACTTAAGACTTTATTCATGACTCGTTCGAACTTGGAACCAATTTTAACTTCATTCTTAACTCATTTGAACATTGAAACAACTTGGAAAGTCTTGTAGGATCATTCTTGGCTCATTTGAACATGAAAACAATCTATAACAATTTGAGACTTCATTCTTGACTTATTCGAACTTTGAAACAACTTGTAGCTTCATTCTTGGCTCGTTTAAACTTGGAAAAACTTGTAAAGTCTTTTAGGATCATTCATGGGTCATTTAAACATGCAAACAATTCATACAACTTAAGACTTTATTCTTGACTCGTTCGAACTTGGAAACAACTTTTAGCTTTATTCTTGACTCATTTGAACATGCAAACAATTCATACAACTTAAGACTTTATTCTTGACACGTTCGAACGTTTAACTTGTAGCTTCATTCTTGACTCATTTGAATATGGAAACAACATGGAAAGTCTTGTAGGATCATTCTTGGCTCATTTGAAAATGAAAACAACATGGAAAGTCTTATAGGATCATTTTTGGCTCATTTGAAAATGAAAACAATCTATAACAATTTGAGACTTCATTCTTCGCTCGTTCGAACTTGGAAACTACTTGTAGCTTCATTCTTGACTCGTTTGAACAAGGAAACAACTGGGAAAGTCTTGTAGAATCATTCTTGGCTAATTTAAAAATGAAAACAATCTATAACAATTTGAGACTTCATTCTTCGCTCGTTCGAACTTGGAAACTACTTGTAGCTTCATTCTTGACTCGTTTGAACAAGGAAACAACTTGAAAACTCTTGTAGGATCATTCTTGGCTAATTTGAACATCCAAACAATTCATACAACTTAAGACTTTATTCTTGACTCGTTCGAACTTGGAACCAATTTTAACTTCATTCTTAACTCATTTGAACATGGAAACAAGTTGGAAAGTCTTGTAGGAACATTCTTGGCTCATTTGAACATGAAAACAATCTATAACAATATTAGACTTCATTCTTGACTTATTCGAATTTTGAAAAAACTTGTAGCTTCATTCTTGACTCGTATAAACTTGGAAAAACTTGTAAAGTCTTGTAGGATCATTCTTGGCTCATTTGAACATGCAAACAATTCATACAACTTAAGACTTTATTCTTGACTCGTTCGAAAATGGAACGAACTTTTAACTTCATTCTTAACTCATTTGAACATGGAAACAACTTGGAAACTCTTGTAGGATCATTCTTGGCTCATTTGAACATGAATACAATCTATAACAATTTGAGACTTCATTCTTGACTCGTTTGAACGTGGAAACAAATTGGAAAGTCTTGTAGGATCATTCTTGGCTCATTTGAAAATGAAAACAATCTATAACAATTTGAGACTTCATTCTTGACTTATTCAAACTTTGGAACAACTTGTAGCTTCATTCTTGACTCTTATAAACTTGGGAAAACTTGTAAAATTTTGTAGGATCATTCTTGGCTCATTTGAACATGCAAACAATTCATACAACTTAAGATTTTATTCTTGACTCGTTCGAACTTGGAACCAATTTTAACTTCATTCTTAACTCATTTGAACATGGAAACAACTTGGAAAGTCTTGTAGGATCATTCTTGGCTCATTTGAACATGAAAACAATCTATAACAATTTGAGACTTCATTCTTGACTTATTCGAACTTTGAAACAACTTGTAGCTTCATTCTTGGCTCGTTTAAACTTGGAAAAACTTGTAAAGTCTTGTAGGATCATTCATGGGTCATTTGAACATGCAAACAATTCATACAACTTAAGACTTTATTCTTGACTCGTTCGAACTTGGAAACAACTTTTAGCTTTATTCTTGACTCATTTGAACATGCAAACAATTCATACAACTTAAGACTTTATTCTTGACACGTTCGAACTTATAAATAACTTGTAGCTTCATTCTTGACTCATTTGAATATGGAAACAACATGGAAAGTCTTGTAGGATCATTCTTGCCTCATTTGAAAATGAAAACAACATGGAAAGTCTTATAGGATCATTCTTGGCTCATTTGAAAATGAAAACAATCTATAACAATTTGAGACTTCATTCTTCGCTCGTTCGAACTTGGAAACAACTTGTAGCTTCATTCTTGACTCGTTTGAACATAAAAAAACTTGTAAAGTCTTGTAGGATCATTCTTGGCTCATTTGAACATCAATAGAATCCATTACAATTTAAGACTTCATTCTTGACTCGGTCGAATTTGGAAACAACTTGTAGCTTCATTCTTGACTCGTTTGAACATAAAAAAACTTGGAAAGTCTTGTAGGATCATTCTTGGCTCATTTGAACATCAATAGAATCCATAACAATTTCAGACTTCATTCTTGACTCGTTCGAATTTGGAAACAACTTGTAGCTTCATTCTTGACTCGTTTTAACTTGGAAACATCTTGTAAATTCTTGTAGGATCATTCTTCGCTCATTTGAACATGCAAACAATTCATACAACTTAAGACTTTATTCTTGACACGTTCGAACTTTTAAACAACTTGTAGCTTCATTCTTGACTCATTTGAATATGGAATCAGCATGGAAAGTCTTGTACGATCATTCTTGGCTCATTTGAAAATGAAAATAATCTATAACAATTTGAGACTTCATTCTTCGCTCGTTCGAACTTGGAAACTACTTGTAGCTTCATTCTTGACTCGTTTGAACAAGGAAACAACTTGGAAAGTGTTGTAGGATCATTCTTGGCTCATTTGAAAATGAAAACAATATATAACAGTTTGAGACTTCATTCTTGACTTATTCGAACTTTGGAACAACTTGTAGCTTTATTCTAGACTCTTATAAACTTGGGAAAACTTGTAAAATCTTGTAGGATCATTCTTGGCTCATTTGAACATGCAAACAATTCATACAACTTAAGACTTTATTCTTGACTCGTTCGAACTTCGAACCAATTTTAACTTCATTCTTAACTCATTTGAACATGGAAACAACTTGGAAACTCTTGTAGGAACATTCTTGGCTCATTTGAACATGAAAACAATCTATAACAATTTGAGACTTCATTCTTGACTTATTCGAATTTTGAAAAAACTTGTAGCTTCATTCTTGACTCGTATAAACTTGGAAAAACTTGTAAAGTCTTGTAGGATCATTCTTGGCTCATTTGAACATGCAAACAATTCATACAACTTAAGACTTTATTCTTGACTCGTTCGAACTTGGAACCAACTTTTAACTTCATTCTTAACTCATTTGAACATGGAAACAACTTGGAAAGTCTTGTAGGATCATTCTTGGCTCATTTGAACATGAAAACAATCTATAACAATTTGAGACTTCATTCTTGACTTATTCGAACTTTGAAACAACTTGTAGCTTCATTCTTGGCTCGTTTAAACTTGGAAAAACTTGTAAAGTCTTGTAGGATCATTCATGGGTCATTTGAACATGCAAACAATTCATACAACTTAAGACTTTATTCTTGACTCGTTCGAACTTGGAAACAACTTTTAGCTTTATTCTTGACTCATTTGAACATGCAAACAATTCATACAACTTAAGACTTTATTCTTGACACGTTCGAACTTATAAACAACTTGTAGCTTCATTCTTGACTCATTTGAATATGGAAACAACATGGAAAGTCTTGTAGGATCATTCTTGGCTCATTTGAAAATGAAAACAACATGGAAAGTCTTATAGGATCATTCTTGGCTCATTTGAAAATGAAAACAATCTATAACAATTTGAGACTTCATTCTTCGCTCGTTCGAACTTGGAAACTACTTGTAGCTTCATTTTTGACTCGTTTGAACAAGGAAATAACTTGGAAAGTCTTGTAGAATCATTCTTGGCTCATTTAAAAATGAAAACAATCTATAACAATTTGAGACTTCATTCTTCGCTCGTTCGAACTTGGAAACAACTTGTAGCTTCATTCTTGACTCGTTTGAACATAAAAAAACTTGTAAAGTCTTGTAGGATCATTCTTGCCTCATTTGAACATCAATAGAATCCATAACAATTTCAGACTTCATTCTTGACTCGTTCGAATTTGGAAACAACTTGTAGATTCATTCTTGACTCGTTTGAACATAAAAAAACTTGGAAAGTCTTGTAGGATCATTCTTGGCTCATTTGAACATCAATAGAATCCATAACAATTTCAGACTTCATTCTTGACTCGTTCGAATTTGGAAACAACTTGTAGCTTCATTCTTGACTCGTTTTAACTTGGAAACATCTTTTAAATTCTTGTAGGATCATTCTTCGATCATTTGAACATGCAAACAATTCATACAACTTAAGGCTTTATTCTTGACACGTTCGAACTTTTAAACAACTTGTAGCTTCATTCTTGACTCATTTGAATATGGAATCAGCATGGAAAGTCTTGTACGATCATTCTTGGCTCATTTGAAAATGAAAATAATCTATAACAATTTGAGACTTCATTCTTCGCTCGTTCGAACT
Organism: Oenanthe sinensis; assembly: GCA_028671895.1. Taxonomy (NCBI): domain Eukaryota; kingdom Viridiplantae; phylum Streptophyta; class Magnoliopsida; order Apiales; family Apiaceae; genus Oenanthe; species Oenanthe sinensis. The sequence continues at coordinate 31,332,154 of CM053806.1, forward strand.
TGGTAACTACTTGTAGCTTCATTCTTGACTCGTTTGAACAAGGAAACAACTTGGAAAGTGTTGTAGGATCATTCTTGGCTCATTTGAAAATGAAAACAATATATAACAGTTTGAGACTTCATTCTTGACTTATTCGAACTTTGGAACAACTTGTAGCTTTATTCTAGACTCTTATAAACTTGGGAAAACTTGTAAAATCTTGTAGGATCATTCTTGGCTCATTTGAACATGCAAACAATTCATACAACTTAAGACTTTATTCTTGACTCGTTCGAACTTCGAACCAATTTTAACTTCATTCTTAACTCATTTGAACATGGAAACAACTTGGAAACTCTTGTAGGAACATTCTTGGCTCATTTGAACATGAAAACAATCTATAACAATTTGAGACTTCATTCTTGACTTATTCGAATTTTGAAAAAACTTGTAGCTTCATTCTTGACTCGTATAAACTTGGAAAAACTTGTAAAGTCTTGTAGGATCATTCTTGGCTCATTTGAACATGCAAACAATTCATACAACTTAAGACTTTATTCTTGACTCGTTCGAACTTGGAACCAACTTTTAACTTCATTCTTAACTCATTTGAACATGGAAACAACTTGGAAAGTCTTGTAGGATCATTCTTGGCTCATTTGAACATGAAAACAATCTATAACAATTTGAGACTTCATTCTTGACTTATTCGAACTTTGAAACAACTTGTAGCTTCATTCTTGGCTCGTTTAAACTTGGAAAAACTTGTAAAGTCTTGTAGGATCATTCATGGGTCATTTGAACATGCAAACAATTCATACAACTTAAGACTTTATTCTTGACTCGTTCGAACTTGGAAACAACTTTTAGCTTTATTCTTGACTCATTTGAACATGCAAACAATTCATACAACTTAAGACTTTATTCTTGACACGTTCGAACTTATAAACAACTTGTAGCTTCATTCTTGACTCATTTGAATATGGAAACAACATGGAAAGTCTTGTAGGATCATTCTTGGCTCATTTGAAAATGAAAACAACATGGAAAGTCTTATAGGATCATTCTTGGCTCATTTGAAAATGAAAACAATCTATAACAATTTGAGACTTCATTCTTCGCTCGTTCGAACTTGGAAACTACTTGTAGCTTCATTTTTGACTCGTTTGAACAAGGAAATAACTTGGAAAGTCTTGTAGAATCATTCTTGGCTCATTTAAAAATGAAAACAATCTATAACAATTTGAGACTTCATTCTTCGCTCGTTCGAACTTGGAAACAACTTGTAGCTTCATTCTTGACTCGTTTGAACATAAAAAAACTTGTAAAGTCTTGTAGGATCATTCTTGCCTCATTTGAACATCAATAGAATCCATAACAATTTCAGACTTCATTCTTGACTCGTTCGAATTTGGAAACAACTTGTAGATTCATTCTTGACTCGTTTGAACATAAAAAAACTTGGAAAGTCTTGTAGGATCATTCTTGGCTCATTTGAACATCAATAGAATCCATAACAATTTCAGACTTCATTCTTGACTCGTTCGAATTTGGAAACAACTTGTAGCTTCATTCTTGACTCGTTTTAACTTGGAAACATCTTTTAAATTCTTGTAGGATCATTCTTCGATCATTTGAACATGCAAACAATTCATACAACTTAAGGCTTTATTCTTGACACGTTCGAACTTTTAAACAACTTGTAGCTTCATTCTTGACTCATTTGAATATGGAATCAGCATGGAAAGTCTTGTACGATCATTCTTGGCTCATTTGAAAATGAAAATAATCTATAACAATTTGAGACTTCATTCTTCGCTCGTTCGAACTTGGTAACTACTTGTAGCTTCATTCTTGACTCGTTTGAACAAGGAAACAACTTGGAAAGTGTTGTAGGATCATTCTTGGCTCATTTGAAAATGAAAACAATATATAACAGTTTGAGACTTCATTCTTGACTTATTCGAACTTTGGAACAACTTGTAGCTTTATTCTAGACTCTTATAAACTTGGGAAAACTTGTAAAATCTTGTAGGATCATTCTTGGCTCATTTGAACATGCAAACAATTCATACAACTTAAGACTTTATTCTTGACTCGTTCGAACTTCGAACCAATTTTAACTTCATTCTTAACTCATTTGAACATGGAAACAACTTGGAAACTCTTGTAGGAACATTCTTGGCTCATTTGAACATGAAAACAATCTATAACAATTTGAGACTTCATTCTTGACTTATTCGAATTTTGAAAAAACTTGTAGCTTCATTCTTGACTCGTATAAACTTGGAAAAACTTGTAAAGTCTTGTAGGATCATTCTTGGCTCATTTGAACATGCAAACAATTCATACAACTTAAGACTTTATTCTTGACTCGTTCGAACTTGGAACCAACTTTTAACTTCATTCTTAACTCATTTGAACATGGAAACAACTTGGAAAGTCTTGTAGGATCATTCTTGGCTCATTTGAACATGAAAACAATCTATAACAATTTGAGACTTCATTCTTGACTTATTCGAACTTTGAAACAACTTGTAGCTTCATTCTTGGCTCGTTTAAACTTGGAAAAACTTGTAAAGTCTTGTAGGATCATTCATGGGTCATTTGAACATGCAAACATTTCATACAACTTAAGACTTTATTCTTGACTCGTTCGAACTTGGAAACAACTTTTAGCTTTATTCTTGACTCATTTGAACATGCAAACAATTCATACAACTTAAGACTTTATTCTTGACACGTTCGAACTTATAAACCACTTGTAGCTTCATTCTTGACTCATTTGAATATGGAAACAACATGGAAAGTCTTGTAGGATCATTCTTGGCTCATTTGAAAATGAAAACAACATGGAAAGTCTTATAGGATCATTCTTGGCTCATTTGAAAATGAAAACAATCTATAACAATTTGAGACTTCATTCTTCGCTCGTTCGAACTTGGAAACTACTTGTAGCTTCATTTTTGACTCGTTTGAACAAGGAAATAACTTGGAAAGTCTTGTAGAATCATTCTTGGCTCATTTAAAAATGAAAACAATCTATAACAATTTGAGACTTCATTCTTCGCTCGTTCGAACTTGGAAACAACTTGTAGCTTCATTCTTGACTCGTTTGAACATAAAAAAACTTGTAAAGTCTTGTAGGATCATTCTTGGCTCATTTGAACATCAATAGAATCCATAACAATTTCAGACTTCATTCTTGACTCGTTCAAATTTGGAAACAACTTGTAGCTTCATTCTTGACTCGTTTGAACATAAAAAAACTTGGAAAGTCTTGTAGGATCATTCTTGGCTCATTTGAACATCAATAGAATCCATAACAATTTCAGACTTCATTCTTGACTCGTTCGAATTTGGAAACAACTTATAGCTTCATTCTTGACTCGTTTTAACTTGGAAACATCTTGTAAATTCTTGTAGGATCATTCTTCGATCATTTGAACATGGAAACAATTCATACAACTTAAGACTTTATTCTTGACACGTTCGAACTTTTAAACAACTTGTAGCTTCATTCTTGACTCATTTGAATATGGAAACAACATGGAAAGTCTTGTACGATCATTCTTGGCTCATTTGAAAATGAAAACAATCTATAACAATTTGAGACTTCATTCTTCGCTCGTTCGAACTTGGAAACTACTTGTAGCTTCATTCTTGACTCGTTTGAACAAGGAAACAACTTGGAAAGTGTTGTAGGATCATTCTTGGCTCATTTGAAAATGAAAACAATATATAACAGTTTGAGACTTCATTCTTGACTTATTCGAACTTTGGAACAACTTGTAGCTTTATTCTAGACTCTTATAAACTTGGGAAAACTTGTAAAATCTTGTAGGATCATTCTTGGCTCATTTGAACATGCAAACAATTCATACAACTTAAGACTTTATTCTTGACTCGTTCGAACTTCGAACCAATTTTAACTTCATTCTTAACTCATTTGAACATGGAAACAACTTGGAAACTCTTGTTAATGTGTCGACAATTTGGAATTCTATTCGATTCAAGATGCCTACCCCTCCTTGGTCCTCAGCAGTATGGCACAAATACAGCATTAACAAGTGCTCCTTCATTTTTTGGCTCGCTATTCGTAATCGCCTTCCTACTAAAGACAGGCTGCTTCAGTTTGGAATCACTGTATCCCCAACCTGATTACTTTGCAACAGAGCTAATGAGTCTGTTGACCATATATTTGCGACCTGTCCTTTTTCCAATGCTGTTTTGCAAGCTTGTTCCCTTCCTCTATCCACAATCTGGGAAGATTTCTTACAGGGTAATTTCTTGAGTGTGCATTCAACTAATTTTGAGAAGCTGGTGGCTAGATTATATGTTGGTGTTAGTGTTTATTTCATTTGGCAAGAAAGAAACTTCAGGTTACATAATCCTGGGCAGGTTCATAATTCTACTACCATTACTTTGAAGATAAAAAGGACTACTCGAGAAAAGCTATACACTTGTCCATATTTTCAGAAAAAATTGTTGGCTGACCCCACGTTGATTACTCAATTTTATTAGATCATGTATTAGCTGAGCTTGTTTGTTTAGTTGCTGTTTTTTAGTTAAGCTTGTTTCCGCTTTTGTTATGTGGTTATTGAATAGTTTGCTTTGATTGAGCTTGAGTTGGGGCTTGTCCTTCTCTAGGGGGTATGCCCCCGAATTTCTTGTGTTTCTTTTTTTGGTTTATAAAATTCTCTCATTTAGTAAAAAAAAAAAAAACTCTTGTAGGAACATTCTTGGCTCATTTGAACATGAAAACAATCTATAACAATTTGAGACTTCATTCTTGACTTATTCGAATTTTGAAAAAACTTGTAGCTTCATTCTTGACTCGTATAAACTTGGAAAAACTTGTAAAGTCTTGTAGGATCATTCTTGGCTCATTTGAACATGCAAACAATTCATACAACTTAAGACTTTATTCTTGACTCGTTCGAACTTGGAACCAACTTTTAACTTCATTCTTAACTCATTTGAACATGGAAACAACTTGGAAACTCTTGTAGGATCATTCTTGGCTCATTTGAACATGAAAACAATCTATAACAATTTGACACTTCATTCTTGACTCGTTCGAACTTGGAAACAACTTGTAGCTTCATTCTTGACTCGTTTGAACATAAAAAAACTTGTAAAGTCTTGTAGGATCATTCTTGGCTCATTTGAACATCAATAGAATCCATAACAATTTCAGACTTCATTCTTGACTCGTTCGAATTTGGAAACAACTTGTAGCTTCATTCTTGACTCGTTTGAACATAAAAAAACTTGGAAAGTCTTGTAGGATCATTCTTGGCTCATTTGAACATCAATAGAATCCATAACAATTTCAGACTTCATTCTTGACTCGTTCGAATTTGGAAACAACTTGTAGCTTCATTCTTGACTCGTTTTTACTTGGAAACATCTTGTAAATTCTTGTAGGATCATTCTTCGCTCATTTGAACATGCAAACAATTCATACAACTTAAGACTTTATTCTTGACACGTTCGAACTTATAAACAACTTGTAGCTTCATTCTTGACTCATTTGAATATGGAAACAACATGGAAAGTTATGTAGGATCATTCTTGGCTCATTTCAAAATGAAAATAACATGGAAAGTCTTATAGGATCATTCTTGGCTCATTTAAAAATGAAAACAATCTATAACAATTTGAGACTTCATTCTTCGCTCGTTCGAACTTGGAAACTACTTGTAGCTTCATTCTTGACTCGTTTGAACAAGGAAACAACTTGGAAAGTCTTGTAGAATCATTCTTGGCTAATTTAAAAATGAAAACAATCTATAACAAATTGAGACTTCATTCTTCGCTCGTTCGAACTTGGAAACTACTTGTAGCTTCATTCTTGACTCGTTTGAACAAGGAAACAACTTGAAAACTCTTGTAGGATCATTCTTGGCTAATTTGAACATGCAAACAATTCATACAACTTAAGACTTTATTCTTGACTCGTTCGAACTTGGAACCAATTTTAACTTCATTCTTAACTCATTTGAACATGGAAACAACTTGGAAAGTCTTGTAGGAACATTCTTGGCTCATTTGAACATCAATAGAATCCATAACAATTTCTGACTTCATTCTTGACTCGTTCGAATTTGGAAACAACTTGTAGCTTCATTCTTGACTCGTTTTAACTTGGAAACATCTTGTAAATTCTTGTAGGATCATTCTTCGCTCATTTGAACATGCAAACAATTCATACAACTTAAGACTTTATTCTTGACACGTTCGAACTTTTAAACAACTTGTAGCTTCATTCTTGACTCATTTGAATATGGAAACAACATGGAAAGTCTTGTACGATCATTCTTGGCTCATTTGAAAATGAAAACAATCTATAACAATTTGAGACTTCATTCTTCGCTCGTTCGAACTTGGAAACTACTTGTAGCTTCATTCTCGACTCGTTTGAACAAGGAAACAACTTGGAAAGTGTTGTAGGATCATTCTTGGCTCATTTGAAAATGAAAACATTCTATAACAGTTTGAGACTTCATTCTTGACTTATTCGAACTTTGGAACAACTTGTAGCTTTATTCTAGACTCTTATAATCTTGGGAAAACTTGTAAAATCTTGTAGGATCATTCTTGGCTAATTTGAACATGCAAACAATTCATACAACTTAAGACTTTATTCTTGACTCGTTCGAACTTGGAATCAATTTTAACTTCATTCTTAACTCATTTGAACATGGAAACAACTTGGAAAGTCTTGTAGGAACATTCTTGGCTCATTTGAACATGAAAACAATCTATAACAATTTGAGACTTCATTCTTGACTTATTTGAATTTTGAAAAAACTTGTAGCTTCATTCTTGACTCGTATAAACTTGGAAAAACTTGTAAAGTCTTGTAGGATCATTCTTGGCTCATTTGAACATGCAAACAATTCAAACAACTTAAGACTTTATTCTTGACTCGTTCGAACTTGGAACCAACTTTTAACTTCATTCTTAACTCATTTGAACATGGAAACAACTTGGAAACTCTTGTAGGATCATTCTTGGCTCATTTGAACATGAAAACAATCTATAACAATTTGAGACTTCATTCTTGACTCGTTTGAACGTGGAAACAAATTGGAAAGTCTTGTAGGATCATTCTTGGTTCATTTGAAAATGAAAACAATCTATAACAATTTGAGACTTCATTCTTGACTTATTCGAACTTTTGAACAACTTGTAGCTTCATTCTTGACTCTTATAAACTTGGGAAAACTTGTAAAATCTTGTAGGATCATTCTTGGCTCATTTGAACATGCAAACAATTCATACAACTTAAGACTTTATTGTTGACTCGTTCGAACTTGGAACCAATTTTAACTTCATTCTTAACTCATTTGAACATGGAAACAACTTGGAAAGTCTTGTAGGATCATTCTTGGCTCATTTGAACATGAAAACAATCTATAACAATTTGAGACTTCATTCTTGACTTATTCGAACTTTGAAACAACTTGTAGCTTCATTCTTGGCTCGTTTAAACTTGGAAAAACTTGTAAAGTCTTGTAGGATCATTCATGGGTCATTTGAACATGCAAACAATTCATACAACTTAAGACTTTATTATTGACTCGTTCGAATTTGGAAACAACTTTTAGCTTTATTCTTGACTCATTTGAACATGCAAACAATTCATACAACTTAAGACTTTATTCTTTACACGTTCGAACTTATAAACAACTTGTAGCTTCATTCTTGACTCATTTGAATATGGAAACAACATGGAAAGTCTTGTAGGATCATTCTTGGCTCATTTGAAAATGAAAACAACATGGAAAGTCTTATAGGATCATTCTTGGCTCATTTGAAAATGAAAACAATCTATAACAATTTGAGACTTCATTCTTCGCTCGTTCGAACTTGGAAACTACTTGTAGCGTCATTTTTGACTCGTTTGAACAAGGAAATAACTTGGAAAGTCTTGTAGAATCATTCTTGGCTCATTTAAAAATGAAAACAATCTATAACAATTTGACACTTCATTCTTGACTCGTTCGAACTTGGAAACAACTTATAGCTTCATTCTTGACTCGTTTGAACATAAAAAAACTTGTATAGTCTTGTAGGATCATTCTTGGCTCATTTGAACATCAATAGAATCCATAACAATTTCAGACTTCATTCTTGACTCGTTCGAATTTGGAAACAACTTGTAGCTTCATTCTTGACTCGTTTGAACATAAAAAAACTTGGAAAGTCTTGTAGGATCATTCTTGGCTCATTTGAACATCAATAGAATCCATAACAATTTCAGACTTCATTCTTGACTCGTTCGAATTTGGAAACAACTTGTAGCTTCATTCTTGACTCGTTTTAACTTGGAAACATCTTGTAAATTCTTGTAGGATCATTCTTCGATCATTTGAACATGCAAACAATTCATACAACTTAAGACTTTATTCTTGACACGTTCGAACTTTTAAACAACTTGTAGCTTCATTCTTGACTCATTTGAATATGGAATCAACATGGAAAGTCTTGTACGATCATTCTTGGCTCATTTGAAAATGAAAACAATCTATAACAATTTGAGACTTCATTCTTCGCTCGTTCGAACTTGGAAACTACTTGTAGCTTCATTCTTGACTCGTTTGAACAAGGAAACAACTTGGAAAGTGTTGTAGGATCATTCTTGGCTCATTTGAAAATGAAAACAATATATAACAGTTTGAGACTTCATTCTTGACTTATTCGAACTTTGGAACAACTTGTAGCTTTATTCTAGACTCTTATAAACTTGGGAAAACTTGTAAAATCTTGTAGGATCATTCTTGGCTCATTTGAACATGCAAACAATTCATACAACTTAAGGCTTTATTCTTGACTCGTTCGAACTTCGAACCAATTTTAACTTCATTCTTAACTCATTTGAACATGGAAACAACTTGGAAAGTCTTGTAGGAACATTCTTGGCTCATTTGAACATGAAAACAATCTATAACAATTTGAGACTTCATTCTTGACTTATTCGAATTTTGAAAAAACTTGTAGCTTCATTCTTGACTCGTATAAACTTGGAAAAACTTGTAAAGTCTTGTAGGATCATTCTTGGCTCATTTGAACATGCAAACAATTCATACAACTAAAGACTTTATTCTTGACTCGTTCGAACTTGGAACCAACTTTTAACTTCATTCTTAACTCATTTGAACATGGAAACAACTTGGAAAGTCTTGTAGGATCATTCTTGGCTCATTTGAACATGAAAACAATCTATAACAATTTGAGACTTCATTCTTGACTTATTCGAACTTTGAAACAACTTGTAGCTTCATTCTTGGCTCGTTTAAACTTGGAAAAACTTGTAAAGTCTTGTAGGATCATTCATGGGTCATTTGAACATGCAAACAATTCATACAACTTAAGACTTTATTCTTGACTCGTTCGAACTTGGAAACAACTTTTAGCTTTATTCTTGACTCATTTGAACATGCAAACAATTCATACAACTTAAGACTTTATTCTTGACACGTTCGAACTTATAAACAACTTGTAGCTTCATTCTTGACTCATTTGAATATGGAAACAACATGGAAAGTCTTGTAGGATCATTCTTGGCTCATTTGAAAATGAAAACAACATGGAAAGTCTTATAGGATCATTCTTGGCTCATTTGAAAATGAAAACAATCTATAACAATTTGAGACTTCATTCTTCGCTCGTTCGAACTTGGAAACTACTTGTAGCTTCATTTTTGACTCGTTTGAACAAGGAAATAACTTGGAAAGTCTTGTAGAATCATTCTTGGCTCATTTAAAAATGAAAACAATCTATAACAATTTGAGACTTCATTCTTCGCTCGTTCGAACTTGGAAACTACTTGTAGCTTCATTTTTGACTCGTTTGAACAAGGAAATAACTTGTAAAGTCTTGTAGGATCATTCATGGGTCATTTGAACATGCAAACAATTCATACAACTTAAGACTTTATTCTTGACTCGTTCGAACTTGGAAATAACTTTTAGCTTTATTCTTGACTCATTTGAACATGCAAACAATTCATACAACTTAAGACTTTATTCTTGACTCGTTCGAACTTGGAAACAACTTTTAGCTTTATTCTTGACTCATTTGAACATGCAATCAATTCATACAACTTAAGACTTTATTCTTGACACGTTCGAACTTATAAACAACTTGTAGCTTCATTCTTGACTCATTTGAATATGGAAACAACATGGAAAGTCTTGTAGGATCATTCTTGGCTCATTTGAAAATGAAAACAACATGGAAAGTCTTATAGGATCATTCTTGGCTCATTTAAAAATGAAAACAATCTATAACAATTTGAGACTTCATTCTTCGCTCGTTCGAACTTGGAAACAACTTGTAGCTTCATTCTTGACTCGTTTGAACATAAAAAAACTTGGAAAGTCTTGTAGGATCATTCTTGGCTCATTTGAACATCAATAGAATCCATAACAATTTCAGACTTCATTCTTGACTCGTTCGAATTTGGAAACAACTTGTAGCTTCATTCTTGACTCGTTTTAACTTGGAAACATCTTGTAAATTCTTGTAGGATCATTCTTCGCTCATTTGAACATGCAAACAATTCATACAACTTAAGACTTTATTCTTGACACGTTCGAACTTTTAAACAACTTGTAGCTTCATTCTTGACTCATTTGAATATGGAAACAACATGGAAAGTCTTGTACGATCATTCTTGGCTCATTTGAAAATGAAAACAATCTATAACAATTTGAGACTTCATTCTTCGCTCGTTCGAACTTGGAAACTACTTGTAGCTTCATTCTTGACTCGTTTGAACAAGGAAACAACTTGGAAAGTGTTGTAGGATCATTCTTGGCTCATTTGAAAATGAAAACAATATATAACAGTTTGAGACTTCATTCTTGACTTATTCGAACTTTGGAACAACTTGTAGCTTTATTCTAGACTCTTATAAACTTGGGAAAACTTGTAAAATCTTGTAGGATCATTCTTGGCTCATTTGAACATGCAAACAATTCATACAACTTAAGACTTTATTCTTGACTCGTTCGAACTTGGAACCAATTTTAACTTCATTCTTAACTCATTTGAACATGGAAACAACTTGGAAAGTCTTGTAGGATCATTCTTGGCTCATTTGAACATGAAAACAATCTATAACAATTTGAAACTTCATTCTTGACTTATTCGAACTTTGAAACAACTTGTAGCTTCATTCTTGACTCTTATAAACTTGGGAAAACTTGTAAAATCTTGTATGATCATTCTTGGCTCATTTGAACATGCAAACAATTCATACAACTTAGGACTTTATTCTTGACTCGTTCGAACTTGGAACCAATTTTAACTTCATTCTTAACTCATTTGAACATGGAAACAACTTGGAAACTCTTGTAGGATCATTCTTGGCTCATTTGAACATGAAAACAATCTATAACAATTTGACACTTCATTCTTGATTCGTTTGAACGTGGAAACAAATTGGAAAGTCTTGTAGGATCATTCTTGGCTCATTTGAAAATGAAAACAATCTATAACAATTTGAGACTTCATTCTTGAATTATTCGAACTTTGGAACAACTTGTAGCTTCATTCTTGACTCTTATAAACTTGGGAAAACTTGTAAAATCTTGTAGGATCATTCTTGGCTCATTTGAACATGCAAACAATTCATACAACTTAAGACTTTATTCTTGACTCGTTCGAACTTGAAACCAATTTTAACTTCATTCTTAACTCATTTGAACATGGAAACAACTTGGAAAGTCTTGTAGGATCATTCTTGGCTCATTTGAACATGAAAACAATCTATAACAATTTGAAACTTCATTCTTGACTTATTCGAACTTTGAAACAACTTGTAGCTTCATTCTTGACTCTTATAAACTTGGGAAAACTTGTAAAATCTTGTATGATCATTCTTGGCTCATTTGAACATGCAAACAATTCATACAACTTAGGACTTTATTCTTGACTCGTTCGAACTTGGAACCAATTTTAACTTCATTCTTAACTCATTTGAACATGGAAACAACTTGGAAAGTCTTGTAGGATCATTCTTGGCTCATTTGAACATGAAAACAATCTATAACAATTTGAGACTTCATTCTTGACTTATTCGAACTTTGAAACAACTTGTAGCTTCATTCTTGGCTCGTTTAAACTTGGAAAAACTTGTAAAGTCTTGTAGGATCATTCATGGGTCATTTGAACATGCAAACAATTCATACAACTTAAGACTTTATTCTTGACTCGTTCGAACTTGGAAACAACTTTTAGCTTTATTCTTGACACATTTGAACATGCAAACAATTCATACAACTTAAGACTTTATTCTTGACACGTTCGAACTTATAAACAACTTGTAGCTTCATTCTTGACTCATTTGAATATGGAAACAACATGGAAAGTCTTGTAGGATCATTCTTGGCTCATTTGAAAATGAAAACAACATGGAAAGTCTTATAGGATCATTCTTAGCTCATTTGAAAATGAAAACAATCTATAACAATTTGAGACTTCATTCTTCGCTCGTTCGAACTTGGAAACTACTTGTAGCTTCATTTTTGACTCGTTTGAACAAGGAAATAACTTGGAAAGTCTTGTAGAATCATTCTTGGCTCATTTAAAAATGAAAACAATCTATAACAATTTGAGACTTCATTCTTGACTTATTCGATTTTTGGAAAAACTTGTAGCTTCATTCTTGACTCGTATAAACTTGGAAAAACTTGTAAAGTCTTGTAGGATCATTCTTGGCTCGTTTGAACATGCAAACAATTCATACAACTAAAGACTCTATTCTTGACTCGTTCGAACTTGGAACCAACTTTTAACTTCATTCTTAACTCATTTGAACATGGAAACAACTTGGAAAGTCTTGTAGGATCATTCTTGGCTCATTTGAACATGAAAACAATCTATAACAATTTGAGACTTCATTCTTGACTTATTCGAACTTTGAAACAACTTGTAGCTTCATTCTTGGCTCGTTTAAACTTGGAAAAACTTGTAAAGTCTTGTAGGATCATTCATGGGTCATTTGAACATGCAAACAATTCATACAACTTAAGACTTTATTCTTGACTCGTTCGAACTTGGAAACAACTTTTAGCTTTATTCTTGACTCATTTGAACATGCAAACAATTCATACAACTTAAGACTTTATTCTTGACACGTTCGAACTTATAAACAACTTGTAGCTTCATTCTTGACTCATTTGAATATGGAAACAACATGGAAAGTCTTGTAGGATCATTCTTGGCTCATTTGAAAATGAAAACAACATGGAAAGTCTTATAGGATCATTCTTGGCTCATTTGAAAATGAAAACAATCTATAACAATTTGAGACTTCATTCTTGACTCGTTTGAACGTGGAAACCAATTGGAAAGTCTTGTAGAAAACAACTTGGAAAGTCTTGTAGGATCATTCTTAGCTCATTTGAACATGAAAACAATCTATAACAATTTGAGACTTCATTCTTGACTCGTTTGAACGTGGAAACCAATTGGAAAGTCTTGTAGGATCATTCTTGGCTCATTTGAAAATGAAAACAATCTATAACAATTTGAGACTTCATTCTTCGCTCGTTCGAACTTGGAAACTACTTGTAGCTTCATTTTTGACTCGTTTGAACAAGGAAATAACTTGGAAAGTCTTGTAAAATCATTCTTGGCTCATTTAAAAATGAAAACAATCTATAACAATTTGAGACTTCATTCTTCGCTCGTTCGAACTTGGAAACTACTTGTAGCTTCATTTTTGACTCGTTTGAACAAGGAAATAACTTGTAAAGTCTTGTAGGATCATTCATGGGTCATTTGAACATGCAAACAATTCATACAACTTAAGACTTTATTCTTGACTCGTTCGAACTTGGAAACAACTTTTAGCTTTATTCTTGACTCATTTGAACATGCAAACAATTCATACAACTTAAGACTTTATTCTTGACTCGTTCGAACTTGGAAATAACTTTTAGCTTTATTCTTGACTCATTTGAACATGCAAACAATTCATACAACTTAAGACTTTATTCTTGACACGTTCGAACTTATAAACAACTTGTAGCTTCATTCTTGACTCATTTGAATATGGAAACAACATGGAAAGTCTTGTAGGATCATTCTTGGCTCATTTGAAAATGAAAACAACATGGAAAGTCTTATAGGATCATTCTTGGCTCATTTAAAAATGAAAACAATCTATAACAATTTGAGACTTCATTCTTCGCTCGTTCGAACTTGGAAACAACTTGTAGCTTCATTCTTGACTCGTTTGAACATAAAAAAACTTGTAAAGTCTTGTAGGATGATTCTTGGCTCATTTGAACATCAATAGAATCCATAACAATTTCAGACTTCATTCTTGACTCGTTCGAATTTGGAAACAACTTGTAGCTTCATTCTTGACTCGTTTGAACATAAAAAAACTTGGAAAGTCTTGTAGGATCATTCTTGGCTCATTTGAACATCAATAGAATCCATAACAATTTCAGATTTCATTCTTGACTCGTTCGAATTTGGAAACAACTTGTAGCTTCATTCTTGACTCGTTTTAACTTGGAAACATCTTGTAAATTCTTGTAGGATCATTCTTCACTCATTTGAACATGCAAACAATTCATACAACTTAAGACTTTATTCTTGACACATTCGAACTTTTAAACAACTTGTAGCTTCATTCTTGACTCATTTGAATATGGAAACAACATGGAAAGTCTTGTACGATCATTCTTGGCTCATTTGAAAATGAAAACAATCTATAACAATTTGAGACTTCATTATTCGCTCGTTCGAACTTGAAAACTACTTGTAGCTTTATTCTTGACTCGTTTGAACAAGGAAAGTACTTGTAGCTTCACTTATGAACCAGACCGTTGCATCAAGTGTCAGGACATTGGAGGCAAGCTCTCGTCGGTTAATATGGTTTTAATCATTCTTAAGTTGTATGAATTGTTTTCATGTTCAAATGAGCCAAGAATGATCCTTCAAGAATTCAAACGAGTGAAGAATGAAGCTACAAGTTGTTTCCAAGTTTGAACTAGTGAAGAACGAAGTCATAAGTTGTTATGAATTGTTTTCATTTTCAAATGAGCAGAGTGTGATCCTACAAGAGTTTACAAGTTGTTTCCATGTTCAAATGAGTCAAGAATGAGGCTACAAGTTGATTCCAAGTTTGAGCGAGTCAAGAATAAAGTCTCAAATTGTTATGGATTTTTTTCATGTTCAAATGAGCCAAGAATGATCTTACAAGAGTTTCCAAGTTGTTTCCATGTTCAAATGAGTCAAGAATGAATCTATAAGTTGTTTCCAAGTTCGAACGAGTCATGAATAAAGTCTTAAGTTGTATGAATTGGTTGCATGTTCAAATGAGCCAAAAAAGGTCCTACAAGAGTTTAGAAGTTGTTTCCATGTTCAAATGAGTCAAGAATGAAGCTACAAATTGTTTCCAAGTTCGAAAGAGTCAAGAATGTAGTCTCAAATTGTTATGGATTGTTTTGAAGTTTAAATGAGCCAAGAATGATCATACAAGACTTTCCAAGTTGTTTCCATATTCAAATTAGTCAAGAATGAAGCTAAAAGTTATTTCAAAGTTTGAACGAGTCAAGAATAAAGTCTTAAGTTGTATGAATTATTTGCATGTTCAAATGAGCCAAGAATGATCCTACAAGACTTTATAAGTTTTTCCAAGTCCAAACGTGTCAAGAATGAAGCTACAAGTTGTTTCGAAGTTCGAATAAGTCAAGAATGAAGTCTCAAATTGTTATATATTGTTTGTATGTTCAAATGAGCCAAGAATTATCCTACAAGACTTTCCATGTTGTTTCCATGTTCAAATGAGTCGTGAATGAAGCTACAAGTTGTTTCCAAGTTCAAACGAGTCAAGAATGAAGTGTCAAATTGTTGTAGATTGTTTTCATGTTCAAATGAGCCAAGAATGATCCTACAAGACTTTCCAAGTTGTTTCCATGTTCAAATAAGTCAAGAATGAAGCTAAAAGTTGTTTCCAAGTTCGAACGAGTCAAGAATAAAGTCTTAAGTTGTATTAATTTTTTGCATGTTCAAATGAGCCAAGAATGATCCTACAAGACTTTACAAGTTTTTCCAAGTTCAAGCGAGTCAAGAATGAAGCTACAAGTTGTTTCCAAGTTCGAATAAGTCAAGAATGAAGTCTCAAATTGTTATAGATTGTTTTCATGTTCAAATGAGCCAAGAATGATCCAACAAGACTTTCCAAGTTGTTTTCATGTTCAAATGAGTAAGAATGAAGCTACAAGTTGTTTCCATGTTCAAAGAGTCAAGAATAAAGTCTTAAGCTGTATGAATTGTTTGCATGTTCAAATGAGCCAATAATGATCCTACAAGACTTTCCAAGTTGTTTTCATGTTCAAATGATCAAGAATGAAGCTACAAGTTGTTTTCAAGTTCGAAGAGTCAAGAATAAAGTCTTAAGTTGTATGAATTGTTTGCATCGAATAAGTCAAGAATAAAGTTTCAAATTGTTATGGATTATTTTCATGTTCAAATGAGGCAAGAATGATCTTACAAGAGTTTCCAAGTTGTTTCCATGTTCAAAAGAGTCACGAATCAAGCTACATGTTGTTTCGATGTTTGAATGAGTGAAGAATGAATTTAAAAGTTGTTCCGAATTGTTTTCATGTCCAATGTACCAAGAACGATCCTACAAGATTTAAGAAGTTGTTTCCATGTTCAAACGAGTCAAGAGTGAAACTACAAGTTGTTTCCTAGTTCGAACGAGTCAAGAATGAAGTCTCAAATTGTTATAGATTGTTATTATGCTCAAATGTGCTAAGAATGATCCTACAAGACTTTCCAAGTTCTTTTCATGTTCAAATGAGTCAAGAATGAAGCTACAAGTTGTTTCCAAGTTCGAACGAGTCAAGAATAAAGTCTTAAGTTGTATGAATTGTTTTCATGTTCAAATGAGCCAAGAATGATCCTTCAAGAATTCAAACGAGTGAAGAATGAAGCTACAAGTTGTTTCCAAGTTTGAACTAGTGAAGAATGAAGTCATAAGTTGTTACGAATTGTTTTAATTTTCAAATGAGCAGAGTGTGATCCTACAAGAGTTTACAAGTTGTTTCCATGTTCAAATGAGTCAAGAATGAGGCTACAAGTTGATTCCAAGTTTGAGCGAGTCAAGAATAAAGTCTCAAATTGTTATGGATTTTTTTCATGTTTAAATGAGCCAAGAATGATCTTACAAGAGTTTCCAAGTTGTTTCCATGTTCAAATGAGTCAAGAATGAATCTACAAGTTGTTTCCAAGTTCGAACGAGTCATGAATAAAGTCTTAAGTTGTATGAATTGGTTGCATGTTCAAATGAGCCAAAAAAGATCCTACAAGAGTTTAGAAGTTGTTTCCATGTTCAAATGAGTCAAGAATGAAGCTACAAATTGTTTCCAAGTTGGAAAGAGTCAAGAATGTAGTCTCAAATTGTTATGGATTGTTTGTATGTTCAAATGAGCCAAGAATGATCCTACAAGACTTTCCAAGTTGTTTCCATATTGAAATGAGTCAAAAATGAAGCTAAAAGTTGTTTCCAAGTTCGAACGAGTCAAGAATAAAGTCTTAAGTTGTATGAATTGTTTGCATGTTCAAATGAGCCAAGAATGATCCTACAAGACTTTACAAGTATTTCCAAGTTCAAATGAGCCAAGAATGAAGCTACAAGTTGTTTTCAAATTTGAACGAGTCAAGAATAAAGTCTTAAGTTGTATGAATTGTTTGCATGTTCAAATGAGCCTAGAATGATCCAACAAGACGTTACAAGTTGTTTCCATGTTCAAATGAGTCAAGAATGAAACTACAAGTTGCTTCCAAGTTTGAATGAGTCAAGAATAAAATTTCAAATTGTTATGGATTAATTTCATGTTCAAATGAGCCAAGAATGATCTTACAAAAGTTACCAAGTTGTTTCCATGTTCAAAAGAGTCACGAATCAAGCTAAATGTTGTTTCGAAGTTCGAATGAGTGAAGAATGAATTTACAAGTTATTACGAATTGTTTTCATGTCCAATGTACCAAGAACGATCCTACAAGAGTTAGGAAGTTGTTTCCATGTTCAAACGAGTCAAGAGTGAAGCTACAAGTTGTTTCCTAGTAAGAAGAGTCAAGAATAAAGTCTTAAGTTGTATGAATTGTTTTTATGCTCAAATGAGCCAAGAATGATCCTACAAGACTTTCCAAGTTGTTTTCATGTTCAAATGAGTCGAGAATGAAGCTACAAGTTGTTTCCAAGTTCGAAAGAGTCAAGAATAAAGTCTTACGTTGTATGAATTATTTTCATGTTCAAATGAGCCAGGAATGATCCTTCAAGAATTTACAAGTTGTTTACAATTCAAATGAGTCAAGAATGAAGCTACAAGTTGTTTAAATGTTTGAACGAGTGAAGAATGAAGTCATAAGTTGTTACGAATTGTTTTCATGTTCAAATGAGCCAAGAATGATCCTACAAGACTTTCCAAGTTGTGTCCATGTTCAAATGAGTCAAAAATGAAGCTACAAGTTGTTTTCATGTTCGAATGAGTCATAAGTTGTATGAATTGTCTGCATGTTTAAATGAGCCAAAGAAGATCCTACAAGGGTTTAGAAGTTGTTTCCATGTTCAAATGAGTCAAGAATGAAGATACAAATTGTTTCCAAGTTTGAAAGAGTCAAGAACGTAGTCTCAAATTGTTATGGATTGTTTTGACGTTTAAATGAGCCAAGAATTATCCTACAAGACTTTTCAAGTTGTTTCCATATTCAAATTAGTCAAGAATGAAGCTAAAAGTTGTTTCCAAATTCGAACGAGTCAAGAATAAAGTCTTAAGTTGTATGAATTGTTTGCATGTTCATATGTGCCTAGAATGATCCTTCAAGAATTTACAAGTTTTTTCCAATTCAAATGTGTCAAGAATGAAGCTACAAGTTATTTCCAAGTTTGAACGAGTCAAGAATAAAGTCTTAAGTTGTATGAATTGTTTTTATTCTCAAATGAGCCAAGAATGATCCTACAAGACTTTCCAAGTGGTTTCCATGTTCAAATGAGTGAAGAATGAAGCTAAAAGTTGTTTCCAAGTTCGAACGAGTCAAGAATAAAGTCTTAAGTTGTATGAATTATTTGCATGTTCAAATGAGCCAAGAATGATCCTTCAAGAATTTACAAGTTGTTTCCAATTCAAACGAGTCAAGAATGAAGCTACAAGTTGTTTCCAAGTTTGAACGAGTGAAGAAAGAAGTCATAAGTTGTTACGAATTATTTTCATTTTCAAATGAGTAGAGGGTGATCCTAGAAGAGTTTACAAGTTGTTTCCATGTTCAAATGAGTCAAGAATGAGGCTACAAGTTGCTTCCAAATTTGAGCGAGTCAAGAATAAAGTCTCAAATTGATATGGATTTTTTTTCATGTTCAAATGAGTCAAGAATGATCTTACAACAGTTTCCAAGTTGTTTCCATATTCAAATGAGTCAGGAATGAAGCTACAAGTTGTTTCCAAGTTCGAACGAGTCATGAATAAAGTCTTAAGTTGTATGAATTGTTTGCATGTTCAAATGAGCCAAAAAAGATCCTACAAGAGTTTAGAAGTTCTTTCCATGTTCAAATGAGTCAAGAATGAAGCTACAAATTGTTTCCAAATTCGAAAGAGTCAAGAATATAGTCTGAAATTGTTATGGATTGTTCTGAAGTTTAAATGAGCCAAGAATGATCCTACAAGACTTTCCAAGTTGTTTCCATATTCAAATGAGTCAAGAATGAAGCTAAAAGTTGTTTCCAAGTTCGAACGAGTCAAGAATAAAGTCTTAAGTTGTATGAATTGTTTGCATGTTCAAATGAGCCAAGAATGATCTTACAAGACTTTACAAGTTTTCCCAAGTTCAAACTAGTGAAGAATGAAGCTATAAGTTATTTCCAAGTTCGAATAAGTCAAGAATGAAGTCTCAAATTGTTATATATTGTTTGTATGTTCAAATGAGCCAAGAATGATCCTACAAGACTTTCAAAGTTATTTCCATGTTCAAATGAGTCAAGAATGTAGCTACAAGTTGTTTCCAAGTTCAAACGAGTCAATAATGAAGTCTCAAATTGTTGTAGATTGTTTTTATGTTCAAATGAGCCAAGAATAATCCTACAACACTTTCCAAGTTCTTTCCATGTTCAAATGAGTCAAGAATGAAGCTAAAAGTTGTTTCCAAGTTCGAAGGGTCAAGAATAAAGTCTTAAGTTGTATGAATTGTTTGCATGTTCAAATGAGCCATGAATGATCCTACAAGAGTTTCCAAGTTGTTTCCATGTTCAAACGAATCAGGAATGAATTACAAGTTGTTTCCAAGTTGGAACGAGTCAAGAATAAAGTCTTAAGTTGTATGAATTGTTTGCATGTTCAAATGAGCCAAGAATGATCCTACAAAACTTTACAAGTCGTTCCAATTTCAAACGAGTCAAGAATGAAGCTACAATTTGTTTCCAAGTTCGAATAAGTCAAGAATGAAGTCTCCAATTGTTATATATTGTTTGTACGTTCAAATGAGCCAAGAATTATCCTACAAGACTTTCCAAGTTGTTTCTAAGTTCAAATGAGTCAAGAATGAAGCTACAAGTTATTCCAAAGTTCGAACGAGTCAAGAATAAAGTTTTAAGTTGTATGAAGTGTTTTCATGTTCAAATGAGCCAAGAATGATCCTTCAAGAATTTACAAGTTGTTTCCAATTCAAACGAGTGAAGAATGAAGCTACAAGTTGTTTCCAAGTTTGAACTAGTGAAGAATGAAGTCATAAGTTGTTACGAATTGTTTTCATTTTCAAATGAGCAGAGTGTGATCCTACAAGAGTTTAAAAGTTGTTTCCATGTTCAAATGAGTCAAGAATGAGGCTACAAGTTGATTCCAAGTTTGAGCGAGTCAAGAATAAAGTCTCAAATTGTTATGGATTTTTTTCATGGTCAAATGAGCCAAGAATGATCTTACAAGATTTCCAAGTTGTTTCCATGTTCAAATGAGTCAGGAATGAATGTACAAGTTGTTTCCAAGTTCGAACGAGTCAAGAATAAAGTCTTAAGTTGTATGAATTATTTGCATGTTCAAATGAGCCAAGAATGATCTTACAAGACTTTACAAGTTTTTCCAAGTTCAAACTAGTGAAGAATGAAGCTATAAGTTATTTCCAAGTTCGAATAAGTCAAGAATGAAGTCTCAAATTGTTATATATTGTTTGTATGTTTAAATGAGCCAAGAATGATCCTACAAGACTTTCAAAGTTATTTCCATGTTCAAATGAGTCAAGAATGTAGCTACAAGTTATTTCCAAGTTCAAACGAGTCAATAATGAAGTCTCAAATTGTTGTAGATTGTTTTTATGTTCAAATGAGCCAAGAATAATCCTACAACACTTTCCAAGTTCTTTCCATGTTCAAATGAGTCAAGAATGAAGCTAAAAGTTGTTTCCAAGTTCGAAGAGTCAAGAATAAAGTCTTAAGTTGTATGAATTGTTTGCATGTTCAAATGAGCCATGAATGATCCTACAAGAGTTTCCAAGTTGTTTCCATGTTCAAACGAGTCAGGAATGAAGTTACAAGTTGTTTCCAAGTTGGAACGAGTCAAGAATAAAGTCTTAAGTTGTATGAATTGTTTGCATGTTCAAATGAGCCAAGAATGATCCTACAAAACTTTACAAGTTGTTACAATTTCAAACGAGTCAAGAATGAAGCTACAATTTGTTTCCAAGTTCGAATAAGTCAAGAATGAAGTCTCCAATTGTTATATATTGTTTGTATGTTCAAATGAGCCAAGAATTATCCTACAAGCATTTCCAAGTTGTTTCCAAGTTCAAATGAGTCAAGAATGAAGCTACAAGTTGTTTCCATGTTCGAACGAGTCAAGAATAAAGTCTTAAGTTGTATGAAGTGTTTTCATGTTCAAATAAGCCAAGAATGATCCTTCAAGAATTTACAAGTTGTTTCCAATTCAAACAAGTGAAGAATGAAGCTACAAGTTGTTTCCAAGTTTGAACTAGTGAAGAATGAAGTCATAAGTTGTTACGAATTGATTTCATTCTCAAATGAGCAGAGTGTGATCCTACAAGAGTTTACAAGTTGTTTCCATGTTCAAATGAGTCAAGAATGAGGCTACAAGTTGATTCCAAGTTTGAGCGAGTCAAGAATAAAGTCTCCAATTGTTATGGATTTTTTTCATGGTCAAATGAGCCAAGATTGATCTTATAAGAGTTTCCAAGTTGTTTCCATGTTCAAATGAGTCAAGAATAAATCTACAAGTTGTTTCCAAGTTCGAACGAGTCATGAATAAAGTCTTAAGTTATATGAATTGTTTGCATGTTCAAATGAGCCAAAAAAGATCCTACAAGAGTTTAGAAGTTGTTTACATGTTCAAATGAGTCAAGAATGAAGTTACAAATTGTTTCCAAGTTCGAAAGAGTCAAGAATGTAGTCTCAAATTGTTATGGATTGTTTTGAAGTTTAAATGAGCCAGGAATGATCCTACAAGACTTTCCAAGTTGTTTCCATATTCAAATTAGTCAAGAATGAAGCTAAAAGTTGTTTCAAAGTTTGAACGAGTCAAGAATAAAGTCTTAAGTTGTATGAATTGTTTGCATGTTCAAATGAGCCAAGAATGATCCTACAAGACTTTACAAGTTTTTCCAAGTCCAAACGTGTCAAGAATGAAGCTACAAGTTGTTTCCAAGTTCGAATAAGTCAAGAATGAAGTCTCAAATTGTTATATATTGTTTGTATGTTCAAATGAGCCAAGAATTATCCTACAAGACTTTCCAAGTTGTTTCCATGTTCAAATGAGTCAAGAATGAAGCTACAAGTTGTTTCCAAGTTCAAACGAGTCAAGAATGAAGTGTCAAATTGTTGTAAATTGTTTTCATGTTCAAATGAACCAAGAATGATCCTACAAGACTTTCCAAGTTGTTTCCATGTTCAAATGAGTCAAGAATGAAGCTAAAAGTTATTTCCAAGTTCGAACGAGTCAAGAATAAAGTCCTAAGTTGTATGAATTTTTTGCATGTTCAAATGAGCCAAGAATGATCCTACAAGACTTTACAAGTTGTTTCCAAGTTCGAAGAGTCAAGAATAAAGTCTTAAGTTGTAAGAATTGTTTGCATATTCAAATGAGCCAAGAATGATCCTACAAGACTTTCCAAGTTGTTTTCATGTTCAAATAAGCCAAGAATGATCCTACAAGAATTTACACGTTATTTCCAAGTTCAAATGAGTCAAGAATGAGGCTACAAGTTGATTCCAAGTTTGAGCGAGTCAAGAATAATGTCTCAAATTGTTAAGGATTTTTTTCATGTTCAAAAGAGCCAAGAATGATCTTATAAGAGTTTCCAAGTTATTTCCATGTTCAAATGAGTCAAGAATGAATGTACAAGTTGTTTCCAAGTTTGAACAAGTCATGAATAAAGTCTTAAGTTGTATGAATTGTTTGCATGTTCAAATGAGCCAAATAAGATCCTACAAGAGTTTAGAAGTTGTTTCCATGTTCAAATGAGTCAAGAATGAAGCTACAAATTGTTTCCAGGTTTGAAAGAGTCAAGAACGTAGTCTCAAATTGTTTTGGATTGTTTTGACGTTTAAATGAGCCAAGAATTATCCTACAAGACTTTTCAAGTTGTTTCCATATTCAAATTAGTCAAGAATGAAGCTAAAAGTTGTTTCAAAGTTTGAACGAGTCAAGAATAAAGTCTTAAGTTGTATGAATTTTTTGCATGTTCAAATGAGCCAAGAATGATCCTACAAGACTTTACAAGTTTTTCCATGTTCAAACGAGTCAAGAATGAAGCTACAAGTTGTTTCCAAGTTCGAATAAGTCAAGAATGAAGTCTCAAATTGTTATAGATTGTTTTCATGTTCAAATGAGCCAAGAATGATCCTACAAGACTTTCCAAGTTGTTTTCATGTTCAAATGATCAAGAATGAAGCTACAAGTTGTTTCCAAGTTCGAAGAGTCAAGAATAAAGTCTTAAGTTGTAAGAATTGTTTGCATATTCAAATGAGCCAAGAATGATCCTACAAGACTTTCCAAGTTGTTTTCATGTTCAAATGAGCCAAGAATGATCCTACAAGAATTTACACGTTATTTCCAAGTTCAAATGAGTCAAGAATGAGGCTACAAGTTGATTCCAAGTTTGATCGAGTCAAGAATAATGTCTCAAATTGTTATGGATTTTTTTCATGTTCAAAAGAGCCAATAATGATGTTATAAGAGTTTCCAAGTTGTTTCCTTGTTCAAATGAGTCAAGAATGAATGTACAAGTTGTTTCCAAGTTCGAACGAGTCATGAATAAAGTCATAAGTTGTATGAATTGTTTGCATGTTCAAATGAGCCAAAAAAGATCCTACAAGAGTTTAGAAGTTGTTTCCATGTTCAAATGAGTCAAGAATGAAGCTACAAATTGTTTCCAAGTTTGAAAGAGTCAAGAACGTAGTCTCAAATTGTTATGGATAGTTTTGACGTTTAAATGAGCCAAGAATTATCCTACAAGACTTTTCAAGTTGTTTCCATATTCAAATTAGTCAAGAATGAAGCTAAAAGTTGTTTCATAGTTTGAACGAATCTAGAATAAAGTCTTAAGTTGTATGAATTTTTTGCATGTTCAAATGAGCCAAGAATGATCCTACAAGACTTTACAAGTTTTTCCATGTTCAAACGAGTCAAGAATGAAGCTACAAGTTGTTTCCAAGTTCGAATAAGTCAAGAATGAAGTCTCAAATTGTTATAGATTGTTTTCATGTTCAAATGAGCCAAGAATGATCCTACAAGACTTTCCAAGTTGTTTTCATGTTCAAATGATCAAGAATGAAGCTACAAGTTGTTTCCAAGTTCGAAGAGTCAAGAATAAAGTCTTAAGTTGTAAGAATTGTTTGCATATTCAAATGAGCCAAGAATGATCCTACAAGACTTTCCAAGTTGTTTTCATGTTCAAATGAGCCAAGAATGATCCTACAAGAATTTGCACGTTATTTCCAAGTTCAAATGAGTCAAGAATGAGGCTAAAAGTTGATTCCAAGTTTGAGCGAGTCAAGAATAATGTCTCAAATTGTTATGGATTTTTTTCATGTTCAAAAGAGCCAAGAATGATCTTATAAGAGTTTCCAAGTTGTTTCCATGTTAAAATGAGTCAAGAATGAATGTACAAGTTATTTCCAAGTTCGAACGAGTCATGAATAAAGTCTTAAGTTGTATGAATTGTTTGCATGTTCAAATGAGCCAAAAAAGATCCTACAAGAGTTTAGAAGTTGTTTCCATGTTCAAATGAGTCAAGAATGTAGCTACAAATTGTTTCCAGGTTTGAAAGAGTCAAGAACGTAGTCTCAAATTGTTATGGATTGTTTTGACGTTTAAATGAGCCAAGAATTATCATACAAGACTTTTCAAGTTGTTTACATATTCAAATTAGTCTAGAATGAAGCTAAAAGTTGTTTCAAAGTTTGAACGAGTCAAGAATAAAGTCTTAAGTTGTATGAATTTTTTGCATGTTCAAATGAGCCAAGAATGATCCTACAAGACTTTACAAGTTTTTCCATGCTCAAACGAGTCAAGAATGAAGCTACAAGTTGTTTCCAAGTTCGAATAAGTCAAGAATGAAGTCTCAAATTGTTATAGATTGTTTTCATGTTCAAATGAGCCAAGAATGATCCTACAAGACTTTCCAAGTTGTTTTCATGTTCAAATGATCAAGAATGAAGCTACAAGTTGTTTCCAAGTTCGAAGAGTCAAGAATAAAGTCTTAAGTTGTAAGAATTGTTTGCATATTCAAATGAGCCAAGAATGATCCTACAAGACTTTCCAAGTTGTTTTCATGTTCAAATGAGCCAAGAATGATCCTACAAGAATTTACACGTTATTTTCAAGTTCAAATGAGTCAAGAATGAGGCTACAAGTTGATTCCAAGTTTGAGCGAGTCAAGAATAATGTCTCAAATTGTTATGGATTTTTTTCATGTTCAAAAGAGCCAAGAATGATCTTATAAGAGTTTCCAAATTGTTTCCATGTTCAAATGAGTCAAGAATGAATGTACAAGCTGTTTCCAAATTCGAACGAGTCATGAATAAAGTCTTAAGTTGTATGAATTGTTTGCATGTTCAAATGAGCCAAAAAAGATCCTACAAGAGTTTAGAAGTTGTTTCCATGTTCAAATGAGTCAAGAATGAAGCTACAAATTGTTTCCAGGTTTGAAAGAGTCAAGAACGTAGTCTCAAATTGTTATGGATTGTTTTGACGTTTAAATGAGCCAAGAATTATCCTACAAGACTTTTCAAGTTGTTTCCGTATTCAAATTAGTCAAGAATGAAGCTAAAAGTTGTTTCATAGTTTGAACGAATCTAGAATAAAGTCTTAAGTTGTATGAATTTTTTGCATGTTCAAATGAGCCAAGAATGATCCTACAAGACTTTACAAGTTTTTCCATGTTCAAACGAGTCAAGAATGAAGCTACAAGTTGTTTCCAAGTTCGAATAAGTCAAGAATGAAGTCTCAAATTGTTATAGATTGTTTTCATGTTCAAATGAGCCAAGAATGATCCTACAAGGCTTTCCAAGTTGTTTTCATGTTCAAATGATCAAGAATGAAGCTACAAGTTGTTTCCAAGTTCGAAGAGTCAAGAATAAAGTCTTAAGTTGTAAGAATTGTTTGCATATTCAAATGAGCCAAGAATGATCCTACAAGACTTTCCAAGTTGTTTTCATGTTCAAATGAGCCAAGAATGATCCTACAAGAATTTGCACGTTATTTCCAAGTTCAAATGAGTCAAGAATGAGGCTAAAAGTTGATTCCAAGTTTGAGCGAGTCAAGAATAATGTCTCAAATTGTTATGGATTTTTTTCATGTTCAAAAGAGCCAAGAATGATCTTATAAGAGTTTCCAAGTTGTTTCCATGTTAAAATGAGTCAAGAATGAATGTACAAGTTATTTCCAAGTTCGAACGAGTCATGAATAAAGTCTTAAGTTGTATGAATTGTTTGCATGTTCAAATGAGCCAAAAAAGATCCTACAAGAGTTTAGAAGTTGTTTCCATGTTCAAATGAGTCAAGAATGTAGCTACAAATTGTTTCCAGGTTTGAAAGAGTCAAGAACGTAGTCTCAAATTGTTATGGATTGTTTTGACGTTTAAATGAGCCAAGAATTATCATACAAGACTTTTCAAGTTGTTTCCATATTCAAATTAGTCTAGAATGAAGCTAAAAGTTGTTTCAAAGTTTGAACGAGTCAAGAATAAAGTCTTAAGTTGTATGAATTTTTTGCATGTTCAAATGAGCCAAGAATGATCCTACAAGACTTTACTAGTTTTTCCATGCTCAAACGAGTCAAGAATGAAGCTACAAGTTGTTTCCAAGTTCGAATAAGTCAAGAATGAAGCCTCAAATTGTTATAGATTGTTTTCATGTTCAAATGAGCCAAGAATGATCCTACAAGACTTTCCAAGTTGTTTTCATGTTCAAATGATCAAGAATGAAGCTATAAGTTGTTTCCAAGTTCGAAGAGTCAAGAATAAAGTCTTAAGTTGTAAGAATTGTTTGCATATTCAAATGAGCCAAGAATGATCCTACAAGACTTTCCAAGTTGTTTTCATGTTCAAATGAGCCAAGAATGATCCTACAAGAATTTAAACGTTATTTTCAAGTTCAAATGAGTCAAGAATGAGGCTACAAGTTGATTCCAAGTTTGAGCGAGTCAGGAATAATGTCTCAAATTGTTATGGATTTTTTTCATGTTCAAAAGAGCCAAGAATGATCTTATAAGAGTTTCCAAGTTGTTTCCATGTTCAAATGAGTCAAGAATGAATGTACAAGTTGTTTCCAAGTTCGAACGAGTCATGAATAAAGTCTTAAGTTGTATGAATTGTTTGCATGTTCAAATGAGCCAATAAAAATCCTACAAGAGTTTAGAAGTTGTTTCCATGTTCAAATGAGTCAAGAATGAAGCTACAAATTGTTTCCAGGTTTGAAAGAGTCAAGAACGTAGTCTCAAATTGTTATGGATTGTTTTGACGTTTAAATGAGCCAAGAATTATCCTACAAGACTTTTCAAGTTGTTTCCGTATTCAAATTAGTCAAGAATGAAGCTAAAAGTTGTTTCAAAGTTTGAACGAGTCAAGAATAAAGTCTTAAGTTGTATGAATTTTTTGCATGTTCAAATGAGCTAAGAATGATCCTACAAGACTTTACAAGTTTTTCCATGTTCAAACAAGTCAAGAATGAAGCTACAAGTTGTTTCCAAGTTCGAATAAGTCAAGAATGAAGTCTCAAATTGTTATAGATTGTTTTCATGTTCAAATGAGCCAAGAATGATCCTACAAGACTTTCCAAGTTGTTTTCATGTTCAAATGATCAAGATTGAAGCTACAAGTTGTTTCCAAGTTCGAAGAGTCAAGAATAAAGTCTTAAGTTGTAAGAATTGTTTGCATATTCAAATGAGCCAAGAATGATCCTACAAGACTTTCCAAGTTGTTTTCATGTTCAAATGAGCCAAGAATGATCCTACAAGAATTTACACGTTATTTCCAAGTTCAAATGAGTCAAGAATGAGGCTACAAGTTGATTCCAAGTTTGAGCGAGTCAAGAATAATGTCTCAAATTGTTATGGATTTTTTTCATGTTCAAAAGAGCCAAGAATGATCTTATAAGAGTTTCCAAGTTGTTTCCTTGTTCAAATGAGTCAAGAATGAATGTACAAGTTGTTTCCAAGTTCGAACGAGTCATGAATAAAGTCTTAAGTTGTATGAATTGTTTGCATGTTCAAATGAGCCAAAAAAGATCCTACAAGAGTTTAGAAGTTGTTTCCATGTTCAAATGAGTCAAGAATGAAGCTACAAATTGTTTCCAAGTTGGAAAGAGTCAAGAACGTAGTCTCAAATTGTTATGGATTGTTTTGACGTTTAAATGAGCCAAGAATTATCCTACAAGACTTTCCAAGTTGTTTCCATATTCAAATTAGTCAAGAATAAAGCTAAAAGTTGTTTCATAGTTTGAACGAGTCAAGAATAAAGTCTTAAGTTGTATGAATTTTTTGCATGTTCAAATGAGCCAAGAATGATCCTACAAGACTTTACAAGTTTTTCCATGTTCAAACGAGTCAAGAATGAAGCTACAAGTTGTTTCCAAGTTCGAATAAGTCAAGAATGAAGTCTCAAATTGTTATAGATTGTTTTCATGTTCAAATGAGCCAAGAATGATCCTACAAGACTTTCCAAGTTGTTTTCATGTTCAAATGAGCCAAGAATGATCCTACAAGAATTTGCACGTTATTTCCAAGTTCAAATGAGTCAAGAATGAGGCTACAAGTTGATTCCAAATTTGAGCGAGTCAAGAATAAAGTCTCAAATTGTTATGAATTTTTTTCATGTTCAAAAGAGCCAAGAATGATCTTATAAGAGTTTCCAAGTTGTTTCCTTGTTCAAATGAGTCAAGAACGAATGTACAAGTTGTTTCCAAGTTCGAACGAGTCATGAATAAAGTCTTAAGTTGTATGAATTGTTTGCATGTTCAAATGAGCAGAAAAAGATCCTACAAGAGTTTAGAAGTTGTTTCCATGTTCAAATGAGTCAAGAATGAAGCTACAAATTGTTTCCAAGTTTGAAAGAGTCAAAAACGTAGTCTCAAATTGTTATGGATTGTTTTGACGTTTAAATGAGCCAAGAATTATCCTACAAGACTTTTCAAGTTGTTTCCATATTCAAATTAGTCAAGAATGAAGCTAAAAGTTGTTTCAAAGTTTGAACGAGTCAAGAATAAAGTCTTAAGTTGTATGAATTTTTTGCATGTTCAAATGAGCCAAGAATGATCCTACAAGACTTTACAAGTTTTTCCATGTTCAAACGAGTCAAGAATGAAGCTACGAGTTGTTTCCAAGTTCGAATAAGTCAAGAATGAAGTCTCAAATTGTTATAGATTGTTTTCATGTTCAAATGAGCCAAGAATGATCCTACAAGACTTTCCAAGTTGTTTTCATGTTCAAATGATCAAGAATGAAGCTACAAGTTGTTTCCAAGTTCGAAGAGTCAAGAATAAAGTCTTAAGTTGTAAGAATTGTTTGCATATTCAAATGAGCGAAGAATGATCCTACAAGACTTTCCAAGTTGTTTTCATGTTCAAATGAGCCAAGAATGATCCTACAAGAATTTACACGTTATTTCCAAGTTCAAATGAGTCAAGAATGAGGCTACAAGTTGATTCCAAGTTTGAGCGAGTCAAGAATAATGTCTCAAATTGTTATGGATTTTTTTCATGTTCAAAAGAGCCAAGAATGATCTTATAAGAGTTTCCAAGTTGTTTCCATGTTCAAATGAGTCAAGAATGAGTGTACAAGTTGTTTCCAAGTTCGAACGAGTCATGAATAAAGTCTTAAGTTGTATGAATTGTTTGCATGTTCAAATGAGCCAAAAAAGATCCTACAAGAGTTTAGAAGTTGTTTCCATGTTCAAATGAGTCAAGAATGAAGCTACAAATTGTTTCCAAGTTTGAAAGAGTCAAGAACGTAGTCTCAAATTGTTATGGATTGTTTTGACGTTTAAATGAGCCAAGAATTATCCTACAAGACTTTTCAAGTTGTTTCCATATTCAAATTAGTCAAGAATGAAGCTAAAAGTTGTTTCATAGTTTGAACGAGTCAAGAATAAAGTCTTAAGTTGTATGAATTTTTTGCATGTTCAAATGAGCCAAGAATGATCCTACAAGACTTTACAAGTTTTTCCATGTTCAAACGAGTCAAGAATGAAGCAACAAGTTGTTTCCAAGTTCGAATAAGTCAAGAATGAAGTCTCAAATTGTTATAGATTGTTTTCATGTTCAAATGAGCCAAGAATGATCCTACAAGACTTTCCAAGTTGTTTTCATGTTCAAATGAGCCAAGAATGATCCTACAAGAATTTGCACGTTATTTCCAAGTTCAAATGAGTCAAGAATGAGGCTACAAGTTGATTCCAAATTTGAGCGAGTCAAGAATAAAGTCTCAAATTGTTATGAATTTTTTTCATGTTCAAAAGAGCCAAGAATGATCTTATAAGAGTTTCCAAGTTGTTTCCTTGTTCAAATGAGTCAAGAACGAATGTACAAGTTGTTTCCAAGTTCGAACGAGTCATGAATAAAGTCTTAAGTTGTATGAATTGTTTGCATGTTCAAATGAGCAGAAAAAGATCCTACAAGAGTTTAGAAGTTGTTTCCATGTTCAAATGAGTCAAGAATGAAGCTACAAATTGTTTCCAAGTTTGAAAGAGTCAAAAACGTAGTCTCAAATTGTTATGGATTGTTTTGACGTTTAAATGAGCCAAGAATTATCCTACAAGACTTTTCAAGTTGTTTCCATATTCAAATTAGTCAAGAATGAAGCTAAAAGTTGTTTCAAAGTTTGAACGAGTCAAGAATAAAGTCTTAAGTTGTATGAATTTTTTGCATGTTCAAATGAGCCAAGAATGATCCTACAAGACTTTACAAGTTTTTCCATGTTCAAACGAGTCAAGAATGAAGCTACGAGTTGTTTCCAAGTTCGAATAAGTCAAGAATGAAGTCTCAAATTGTTATAGATTGTTTTCATGTTCAAATGAGCCAAGAATGATCCTACAAGACTTTCCAAGTTGTTTTCATGTTCAAATGATCAAGAATGAAGCTACAAGTTGTTTCCAAGTTCGAAGAGTCAAGAATATAGTCTTAAGTTGTAAGAATTGTTTGCATATTCAAATGAGCCAAGAATGATCCTACAAGACTTTCCAAGTTGTTTTCATGTTCAAATGAGCCAAGAATGATCCTACAAGAATTTACACGTTATTTCCAAGTTCAAATGAGTCAAGAATGAGGCTACAAGTTGATTCCAAGTTTGAGCGAGTCAAGAATAATGTCTCAAATTGTTATGGATTTTTTTCATGTTCAAAAGAGCCAAGAATGATCTTATAAGAGTTTCCAAGTTGTTTCCATGTTCAAATGAGTCAAGAATGAGTGTACAAGTTGTTTCCAAGTTCGAACGAGTCATGAATAAAGTCTTAAGTTGTATGAATTGTTTGCATGTTCAAATGAGCCAAAAAAGATCCTACAAGAGTTTAGAAGTTGTTTCCATGTTCAAATGAGTCAAGAATGAAGCTACAAATAGTTTCCAAGTTTGAAAGAGTCAAGAACGTAGTCTCAAATTGTTACGGATTGTTTTGACGTTTAAATGAGCCAAGAATTATCCTACAAGACTTTTCAAGTTGTTTCCATATTCAAATTAGTCAAGAATGAAGCTAAAAGTTATTTCATAGTTTGAACGAGTCAAGAATAAAGTCTTAAGTTGTATGAATTTTTTGCATGTTCAAATGAGCCAAGAATGATCCTACAAGACTTTACAAGTTTTTCCATGTTCAAACGAGTCAAGAATGAAGCAACAAGTTGTTTCCAAGTTCGAATAAGTCAAGAATGAAGTCTCAAATTGTTATAGATTGTTTTCATGTTCAAATGAGCCAAGAATGATCCTTTAAGACTTTCCAAGTTGTTTTCATGTTCAAATGAGCCAAGAATGATCCTACAAGAATTTGCACGTTATTTCCAAGTTCAAATGAGTCAAGAATGAGGCTACAAGTTGATTCCAAATTTGAGCGAGTCAAGAATAAAGTCTCAAATTGTTATGAATTTTTTTCATGTTCAAAAGAGCCAAGAATGATCTTATAAGAGTTTCCAAGTTGTTTCCTTGTTCAAATGAGTCAAGAACGAATGTACAAGTTGTTTCCAAGTTCGAACGAGTCATGAATAAAGTCTTAAGTTGTATGAATTGTTTGCATGTTCAAATGAGCAGAAAAAGATCCTACAAGAGTTTAGAAGTTGTTTCCATGTTTAAATGAGTCAAGAATGAAGCTACAAATTGTTTCCAGGTTTGAAAGAGTCAAGAACGTAGTCTCAAATTGTTATGGATTGTTTTGACGTTTAAATGAGCCAAGAATTATCCTACAAGACTTTTCAAGTTGTTTCCATATTCAAATTAGTCAAGAATGAAGCTAAAAGTTGTTTCAAAGTTTGAACGAGTCTAGAATAAAGTCTTAAGTTGTATGAATTTTTTGCATGTTCAAATGAGCCAAGAATGATCCTACAAGACTTTACAAGTTTTTCCATGTTCAAATGAGTCAAGAATGAAGCTACAAATTGTTTCCAAGTTTGAAAGAGTCAAGAACGTAGTCTCAAATTGTTATGGATTGTTTTGACGTTTAAATGAGCCAAGAATTATCCTACAAGACTTTTCAAGTTGTTTCCATATTCAAATTAGTCAAGAATGAAGCTAAAAGTTGTTTCAAAGTTTGAACGAGTCAAGAATAAAGTCTTAAGTTGTATGAATTTTTTGCATGTTCAAATGAGCCAAGAATGATCCTACAAGACTTTACAAGTTTTTCCATGTTCAAACGAGTCAAGAATGAAGCTACAAGTTGTTTCCAAGTTCGAATAAGTCAAGAATGAAGTCTCAAATTGTTATAGATTGTTTTCATGTTCAAATGAGCCAAGAATGATCCTACAAGACTTTCTAAGTTGTTTTCATGTTCAAATGAGCCAAGAATGATCCTACAAGAATTTGCACGTTATTTCCAAGTTCAAATGAGTCAAGAATGAGGCTACAAGTTGATTCCAAGTTTGAGCGAGTCAAGAATAAAGTCTCAAATTGTTATGAATTTTTTTCATGTTCAAAAGAGCCAAGAATGATCTTATAAGAGTTTCCAAGTTGTTTCCATGTTCAAATGAGTCAAGAATGAATCTACAAGTTGTTTCCAAGTTCGAACGAGTCATGAATAAAGTCTTAAGTTGTATGAATTGTTTGCATGTTCAAATGAGCCAAAAAAGATCCTACAAGAGTTTAGAAGTTGTTTCCATGTTCAAATGAGTCAAGAATGAAGCTACAAATTGTTTCCAAGTTTGAAAGAGTCAAGAACGTAGTCTAGAATTATTATGGATTGTTTTGACGTTTAAACGAGCCAAGAATTATCCTACAAGACTTTTCAAGTTGTTTCCATATTCAAATTAGTCAAGAATGAAGCTAAAAGTTGTTTCAAAGTTTGAACGAGTCAAGAATAAAGTTTTAAGTTGTATGAATTGTTTGCATGTTCAAATGAGCCAAGAATGATCCTACAAGACTTTACAAGTTTTTCCAAGTTCAAACGTGTCAAGAATAAAGCTACAAGTTGTTTCCAAGTTCGAATAAGTCAAGAATGAAGTCTCAAATTGTTATATATTGTTTGTATGTTCAAATGAGCCAAGAATTATCCTACAAGACTTTCCAAGTTGTTTCCATGTTCAAATGAGTCAAGAATGAAGCTACAAGTTATTTCCAAGTTCAAACGAGTCAAGAATGAAGTGTCAAATTGTTGTAGATTGTTTTCATGTTCAAATAAGCCAAGAATGATCCTACAAGACTTTCCAAGTTGTTTCCATATTCGAATGAGTCAAGAATGAAGCTACAAGTTGTAGGAATTGTTTGCATATTCAAATGAGCCAAGAATGATCCTACAAGACTTTCCAAGTTGTTTTCATGTTCAAATGATCAAGAATGAAGCTACAAGTTGTTTCCAAGTTCGAACGAGTCATGAATAAAGTCTTAAGTTGTATGAATTGTTTGCATGTTCAAATGAGCCAAAAAAGATCCTACAAGAGTTTAGAAGTTGTTTCCATGTTCAAATGAGTCAAGAATGAAGCTACAAATTTTTTCCAGGTTCGAAAGAGTCAAGAACGTAGTCTCAAATTGTTATGGATTGTTTTGACGTTTAAATGAGCCAAGAATTATCCTACAAGACTTTTCAAGTTGTTTCCATATTCAAATTAGTCAAGAATGAAGCTAAAAGTTGTTTCAAAGTTTGAACGAGTCAAGAATAAAGTCTTAAGTTGTATGAATTTTTTGCATGTTCAAAAGAGCCAAGAATGATCCTACAAGACTTTACAAGTTTTTCCATGTTCAAATGAGTCAAGAATGAAGCTACAAATTGTTTCCAAGTTTGAAAAAGTCAAGAACGTAGTCTCAAATTGTTATGGATTGTTTTGACGTTTAAATGAGCCAAGAATTATCCTACAAGACTTTTCAAGTTGTTTCCATATTCAAATTAGTCAAGAATGAAGCTAAAAGTTGTTTCATAGTTTGAACGAGTCAAGAATAAAGTCTTAAGTTGTATGAATTTTTTGCATGTTCAAATGAGCCAAGAATGATCCTACAAGACTTTACAAGTTTTTCCATGTTCAAAAGAGTCAAGAATGAAGCTACAAGTTGTTTCCAAGTTCGAATAAGTCAAGAATGAAGTCTCAAATTGTTATAGATTGTTTTCATGTTCAAATGAGCCAAGAATGATCCTACAAGACTTTCCAAGTTGTTTTCATGTTCAAATGAGCCAAGAATGATCCTACAAGAATTTGCACGTTATTTCCAAGTTCAAATGAGTCAAGAATGAGGCTACAAGTTGATTCCAAATTTGAGCGAGTCAAGAATAAAGTCTCAAATTGTTATGAATTTTTTTCATGTTCAAAAGAGCCAAGAATGATCTTATAAGAGTTTCCAAGTTGTTTCCCTGGTCAAATGAGTCAAGAACGAATGTACAAGTTGTTTCCAAGTTCGAACGAGTCATGAATAAAGTCTTAAGTTGTATGAATTGTTTGCATGTTCAAATGAACAGAAAAAGATCCTACAAGAGTTTAGAAGTTGTTTCCATGTTCAAATGAGTCAAGAATGAAGCTACAAATTGTTTCCAGGTTTGAAAGAGTCAAGAACGTAGTCTCAAATTGTTATGGATTGTTTTGACGTTTAAATGAGCCAAGAATTATCCTACAAGACTTTTCAAGTTGTTTCCATATTCAAATTAGTCAAGAATGAAGCTAAAAGTTGTTTCAAAGTTTGAACGAGTCAAGAATAAAGTCTTAAGTTGTATGAATTTTTTGCATGTTCAAAAGAGCCAAGAATGATCCTACAAGACTTTACAAGTTTTTCCATGTTCAAATGAGTCAAGAATGAAGCTACAAATTGTTTCCAAGTTTGAAAAAGTCAAGAACGTAGTCTCAAATTGTTATGGATTGTTTTGACGTTTAAATGAGCCAAGAATTATCCTACAAGACTTTTCAAGTTGTTTCCATATTCAAATTAGTCAAGAATGAAGCTAAAAGTTGTTTCATAGTTTGAACGAGTCAAGAATAAAGTCTTAAGTTGTATGAATTTTTTGCATGTTCAAATGAGCCAAGAATGATCCTACAAGACTTTACAAGTTTTTCCATGTTCAAAAGAGTCAAGAATGAAGCTACAAGTTGTTTCCAAGTTCGAATAAGTCAAGAATGAAGTCTCAAATTGTTATAGATTGTTTTCATGTTCAAATGAGCCAAGAATGATCCTACAAGACTTTCCAAGTTGTTTTCATGTTCAAATGAGCCAAGAATGATCCTACAAAAATTTGCACGTTATTTCCAAGTTCAAATGAGTCAAGAATGAGGCTACAAGTTGATTCCAAATTTGAGCGAGTCAAGAATAAAGTCTCAAATTGTTATGAATTTTTTTCATGTTCAAAAGAGCCAAGAATGATCTTATAAGAGTTTCCAAGTTGTTTCCTTGGTCAAATGAGTCAAGAACGAATGTACAAGTTGTTTCCAAGTTCGAACGAGTCATGAATAAAGTCTTAAGTTGTATGAATTGTTTGCATGTTCAAATGAACAGAAAAAGATCCTACAAGAGTTTAGAAGTTGTTTCCATGTTCAAATGAGTCAAGAATGAAGCTACAAATTGTTTCCAGGTTTGAAAGAGTCAAGAACGTAGTCTCAAATTGTTATGGATTGTTTTGACGTTTAAATGAGCCAAGAATTATCCTACAAGACTTTTCAAGTTGTTTCCATATTCAAATTAGTCAAGAATGAAGCTAAAAGTTGTTTCAAAGTTTGAACGAGTCAAGAATAAAGTCTTAAGTTGTATGAATTTTTTGCATGTTCAAATGAGCCAAGAATGATCCTACAAGACTTTACAAGTTTTTCCATGTTCAAATGAGTCAAGAATGAAGCTACAAATTGTTTCTAAGTTTGAAAGAGTCAAGAACGTAGTCTCAAATTGTTATGGATTGTTTTGACGTTTAAATGAGCCAAGAATTATCCTACAAGACTTTTCAAGTTGTTTCCATATTCAAATTAGTCAAGAATGAAGCTAAAAGTTGTTTCAAAGTTTGAACGAGTCAAGAATAAAGTCTTAAGTTGTATGAATTTTTTGCATGTTCAAATGAGCCAAGAATGATCCTACAAGACTTTACAAGTTTTTCCATGTTCAAACGAGTCAAGAATGAAGCTACGAGTTGTTTCCATGTTCGAATAAGTCAAGAATGAAGTCTCAAATTGTTATAGATTGTTTTCATGTTCAAATGAGCCAAGAATGATCCTACAAGACTTTCCAAGTTGTTTTCATGTTCAAATGATCAAGAATGAAGCTACAAGTTGTTTCCAAGTTCGAAGAGTCAAGA
Organism: Oenanthe sinensis; assembly: GCA_028671895.1. Classification (NCBI taxonomy): domain Eukaryota; kingdom Viridiplantae; phylum Streptophyta; class Magnoliopsida; order Apiales; family Apiaceae; genus Oenanthe; species Oenanthe sinensis. The sequence continues at coordinate 31,369,555 of CM053806.1, forward strand.
ATAAAGTCTTAAGTTGTAAGAATTGTTTGCATATTCAAATGAGCCAAGAATGATCCTACAAGACTTTCCAAGTTGTTTTCATGTTCAAATGAGCCAAGAATGATCCTACAAGAATTTACACGTTATTTCCAAGTTCAAATGAGTCAAGAATGAGGCTACAAGTTGATTCCAAGTTTGAGCGAGTCAAGAATAATGTCTCAAATTGTTATGGATTTTTTTCATATTCAAAAGAGCCAAGAATGATCTTATAAGAGTTTCCAAGTTGTTTCCATGTTCAAATGAGTCAAGAATGAATGTACAAGTTGTTTCCAAGTTCGAACGAGTCATGAATAAAGTCTTAAGTTGTATGAATTGTTTGCATGTTCAAATGAGCCAAAAAAGATCCTAAAAGAGTTTAGAAGTTGTTTCCATGTTCAAATGAGTCAAGAATGAAGCTACAAATTGTTTCCAAGTTTGAAAGAGTCAAGAACGTAGTCTCAAATTGTTATGGATTGTTTTGACGTTTAAATGAGCCAAGAATTATCCTACAAGACTTTTCAAGTTGTTTCCATATTCAAATTAGTCAAGAATGAAGCTAAAAGTTGTTTCATAGTTTGAACGAGTCAAGAATAAAGTCTTAAGTTGTATGAATTTTTTGCATGTTCAAATGAGCCATGAATGATCCTACAAGACTTTACAAGTTTTTCCATGTTCAAACGAGTCAAGAATGAAGCTACAAGTTGTTTCCAAGTTCGAATAAGTCAAGAATGAAGTCTCAAATTGTTATAGATTGTTTTCATGTTCAAATGAGCCAAGAATGATCCTACAAGACTTTTTAAGTTGTTTTCATGTTCAAATGAGCCAAGAATGATCCTACAAGAATTTGCACGTTATTTCCAAGTTCAAATGAGTCAAGAATGAGGCTACAAGTTGATTCCAAGTTTGAGCGAGTCAAGAATAAAGTCTCAAATTGTTATGAATTTTTTTCATGTTCAAAAGAGCCAAGAATGATCTTATAAGAGTTTCCAAGTTGTTTCCATGTTCAAATGAGTCAAGAATGAATCTACAAGTTGTTTCCAAGTTCGAACGAGTCATGAATAAAGTCTTAAGTTGTATGAATTGTTTGCATGTTCAAATGAGCCAAAAAAGATCCTACAAGAGTTTAGAAGTTGTTTCCATGTTCAAATGAGTCAAGAATGAAGCTACAAATTGTTTCCAAGTTTGAAAGAGTCAAGAACGTAGTCTAGAATTATTATGGATTGTTTTGACGTTTAAACGAGCCAAGAATTATCCTACAAGACTTTTCAAGTTGTTTCCATATTCAAATTAGCCAAGAATGAAGCTAAAAGTTGTTTCAAAGTTTGAACGAGTCAAGAATAAAGTCTTAAGTTGTATGAATTGTTTGCATGTTCAAATGAGCCAAGAATGATCCTACAAGACTTTACAAGTTTTTCCAAGTTCAAACGTGTCAAGAATGAAGCTACAAGTTGTTTCCAAGTTCGAATAAGTCAAGAATGAAGTCTCAAATTGTTATATATTATTTGTATGTTCAAATGAGCCAAGAATTATCCTACAAGACTTTCCAAGTTGTTTCCATGTTCAAATGAGTCAAGAATGAAGCTACGAGTTATTTCCAAGTTCAAACGAGTCAAGAATGAAGTGTCAAATTGTTGTAGATTGTTTTCATGTTCAAATGAGCCAAGAATGATCCTACAAGACTTTCCAAGTTGTTTCCATATTCGAATGAGTCAAGAATGAAGCTACAAGTTGTAGGAATTGTTTGCATATTCAAATGAGCCAAGAATGATCCTACAAGACTTTCCAAGTTGTTTTCATGTTCAAATGATCAAGAATGAAGCTACAAGTTGTTTCCAAGTTCGAACGAGTCATGAATAAAGTCTTAAGTTGTATGAATTGTTTGCATGTTCAAATGAGCCAAAAAAGATCCTACAAGAGTTTAGAAGTTGTTTCCATGTTCAAATGAGTCAAGAATGAAGCTACAAATTTTTTCCAGGTTCGAAAGAGTCAAGAACGTAGTCTCAAATTGTTATGGATTGTTTTGACGTTTAAATGAGCCAAGAATTATCCTACAAGACTTTTCAAGTTGTTTCCATATTCAAATTAGTCAAGAATGAAGCTAAAAGTTGTTTCAAAGTTTGAACGAGTCAAGAATAATGTCTTAAGTTGTATGAATTTTTTGCATGTTCAAAAGAGCCAAGAATGATCCTACAAGACTTTACAAGTTTTTCCATGTTCAAATGAGTCAAGAATGAAGCTACAAATTGTTTCCAAGTTTGAAAAAGTCAAGAACGTAGTCTCAAATTGTTATGGATTGTTTTGACGTTTAAATGAGCCAAGAATTATCCTACAAGACTTTTCAAGTTGTTTCCATATTCAAATTAGTCAAGAATGAAGCTAAAAGTTGTTTCATAGTTTGAACGAGTCAAGAATAAAGTCTTAAGTTGTATGAATTTTTTGCATGTTCAAATGAGCCAAGAATGATCCTACAAGACTTTACAAGTTTTTCCATGTTCAAACGAGTCAAGAATGAAGCTACAAGTTGTTTCCAAGTTCGAATAAGTCAAGAATGAAGTCTCAAATTCTTATAGATTGTTTTCATGTTCAAATGAGCCAAGAATGATCCTACAAGACTTTCCAAGTTATTTTCATGTTCAAATGAGCCAAGAATGATCCTACAAGAATTTGCACGTTATTTCCAAGTTCAAATGAGTCAAGAATGAGGCTACAAGTTGATTCCAAATTTGAGCGAGTCAAGAATAAAGTCTCAAATTGTTATGAATTTTTTTCATGTTCAAATGAGCCAAGAATGATCTTATAAGAGTTTCCAAGTTGTTTCCTTGGTCAAATGAGTCAAGAACGAATGTACAAGTTGTTTCCAAGTTCGAACGAGTCATGAATAAAGTCTTAAGTTGTATGAATTGTTTGCATGTTCAAATGAGCAGAAAAAGATCCTACAAGAGTTTAGAAGTTGTTTCCATGTTCAAATGAGTCAAGTATGAAGCTACAAATTGTTCCCAGGTTTGAAAGAGTCAAGAACGTAGTCTCAAATTGTTATGGATTGTTTTGACGTTTAAATGAGCCAAGAATTATCCTACAAGACTTTTCAAGTTGTTTCCATATTCAAATTAGTCAAGAATGAAGCTAAAAGTTGTTTCAAAGTTTGAACGAGTCAAGAATAAAGTCTTAAGTTGTATGAATTTTTTGCATGTTCAAATGAGCCAAGAATGATCCTACAAGACTTTACAAGTTTTTCCATGTTCAAATGAGTCAAGAATGAAGCTACAAATTGTTTCCAAGTTTCAAAGAGTCAAGAACGTAGTCTCAAATTGTTATGGATTGTTTTGACGTTTAAATGAGCCAAGAATTATCCTACAAGACTTTTCAAGTTGTTTCCATATTCAAATTAGTCAAGAATGAAGCTAAAAGTTGTTTCAAAGTTTGAACGAGTCAAGAATAAAGTCTTAAGTTGTATGAATTTTTTGCATGTTCAAATGAGCCAAGAATGATCCTACAAGACTTTACAAGTTTTTCCATGTTCAAACGAGTCAAGAATGAAGCTACAAGTTGTTTCCATGTTCGAATAAGTCAAGAATGAAGTCTCAAATTTTTATAGATTGTTTTCATGTTCAAATGAGCCAAGAATGATCCTACAAGACTTTCCAAGTTGTTTTCATGTTCAAATGATCAAGAATGAAGCTACAAGTTGTTTCCAAGTTCGAAGAGTCAAGAATAAAGTCTTAAATTGTAAGAATTGTTTGCATATTCAAATGAGCCAAGAATGATCCTACAAGACTTTCCAAGTTGTTTTCATGTTCAAATGAGCCAAGAATGATCCTACAAGAATTTACACGTTATTTCCAAGTTCAAATGAGTCAAGAATGAGGCTACAAGTTGATTCCAAGTTTGAGCGAGTCAAGAATAATGTCTCAAATTGTTATGGATTTTTTTCATGTTCAAAAGAGCCAAGAATGATGTTATAAGAGTTTCCAAGTTGTTTCCATGTTCAAATGAGTCAAGAATGAATGTACAAGTTGTTTCCAAGTTCGAACGAGTCATGAATAAAGTCTTAAGTTGTATGAATTGTTTGCATGTTCAAATGAGCCAAAAAAGATCCTACAAGATTTTAGAAGTTGTTTCCATGTTCAAATGAGTCAAGAATGAAGCTACAAATTGTTTCCAAGTTTGAAAGAGTCAAGAACGTAGTCTCAAATTGTTATGGATTGTTTTGACGTTTAAATGAGCCAAGAATTATCCTACAAGACTTTTCAAGTTGTTTCCATATTCAAATTAGTCAAGAATGAAGCTAAAAGTTGTTTCATAGTTTGAACGAGTCAAGAATAAAGTCTTAAGTTGTATGAATTTTTTGCATGTTCAAATGAGCCAAGAATGATCCTACAAGACTTTACAAGTTTTTCCATGTTCAAACGAGTCAAGAATGAAGCTACAAGTTGTTTCCAAGTTCGAATAAGTCAAGAATGAAGTCTCAAATTGTTATAGATTGTTTTCATGTTCAAATGAGCCAAGAATGATCCTACAAGACTTTCCAAGTTGTTTTCATGTTCAAATGAGCCAAGAATGATCCTACAAGAATTTGCACGTTAGTTCCATGTTCAAATGAGTCAAGAATAAGGCTACAAGTTGATTCCAAGTTTGAGCGAGTCAAGAATAAAGTCTCAAATTGTTATGAATTTTTTTCATGTTCAAAAGAGCCAAGAATGATCTTATAAGAGTTTCCAAGTTGTTTCCATGTTCAAATGAGTCAAGAATGAATCTACAAGTTGTTTCCAAGTTCGAACGAGTCATGAATAAAGTCTTAAGTTGTATGAATTGTTTGCATGTTCAAATGAGCCAAAAAAGATCCTACAAGAGTTTAAAAGTTGTTTCCATGTTCAAATGAGTCAAGAATGAAGCTATAAATTGTTTCCAAGTTTGAAAGAGTCAAGAACGTAGTCTAAAATTGTTATGGATTGTTTTGACGTTTAAACGAGCCAAGAATTATCCTACAAGACTTTTCAAGTTGTTTCCATATTCAAATTAGTCAAGAATGAAGCTAAAAGTTGTTTCAAAGTTTGAACGAGTCAAGAGTAAAGTCTTAAGTTGTATGAATTGTTTGCATGTTCAAATGAGCCAAGAATGATCCTACAAGACTTTACAAGTTTTTCCAAGTTCAAACGTGTCAAGAATGAAGCTACAAGTTGTTTCCAAGTTCGAATAAGTCAAGAATGAAGTCTCAAATTGTTATATATTGTTTGTATGTTCAAATGAGCCAAGAATTATCCTACAAGACTTTCCAAGTTGTTTCCATGTTCAAATGAGTCAAGAATGAAGCTACAAGTTATTTCCAAGTTCAAACGAGTCAAGAATGAAGTGTCAAATTGTTGTAGATTGTTTTCATCTTCAAATGAGCCAAGAATGATCCTACAAGACTTTCCAAGTTGTTTCCATATTCGAATGAGTCAAGAATGAAGCTACAAGTTGTAGGAATTGTTTGCATATTCAAATGAGCCAAGAATGATCCTACAAGACTTTCCAAGTTGTTTTCATGTTCAAATGATCAAGAATGAAGCTACAAGTTGTTTCCAAGTTCGAAGAGTTAAGAATAAAGTCTTAAGTTGTTTGAATTGTTTGCATGTTCAAATGAGCCAAAAATGATCCTACAAGAATTTACACGTTGTTTCCAAGTTCAAATGAGTCAAGAATGAGGCTACAAGTTGATTCCAAGTTTGAGCAAGTCAAGAATAAAGTCTCAAATTGTTATGAATTTTTTTCATGTTCAAATGAGCCAAGAATGATCTTATAAGAGTTTCCAAGTTGTTTCCATGTTCAAATGAGTCAAGAATGAATGTACAAGTTGTTTCCAAGTTCGAACGAGTCATGAATAAAGTCTTAAGTTGTATGAATTGTTTGCATGTTCAAATGAGCCAAAAAAGATCCTACAAGAGTTTAGAAGTTGTTTCCATGTTCAAATGAGTCAAGAATGAAGCTACAAATTGTTTCCATGTTCGAAAGAGTCAAGAACGTAGTCTCAAATTGTTATGGATTGTTTTGACGTTTAAATGAGCCAAGAATTATCCTACAAGACTTTTCAAGTTGTTTCCATATTCAAATTAGTCAAGAATGAAGCTAAAAGTTGTTTCAAAGTTTGAACGAGTCAAGAATAAAGTCTTAAGGTGTATGAATTTTTTGCATGTTCAAATGAGCCAAGAATGATCCTACAAGACTTTACAAGTTTTTCCATGTTCAAATGAGTCAAGAATGAAGCTACAAATTGTTTCCAAGTTTGAAAGAGTCAAGAACGTAGTCTCAAATTGTTATGGATTGTTTTGACGTTTAAATGAGCCAAGAATTATCCTACAAGACTTTTCAAGTTGTTTCCATATTCAAATTAGTCAAGAATGAAGCTAAAAGTTGTTTCAAAGTTTGAACGAGTCAAGAATAAAGTCTTAAGTTGTATGAATTTTTTGCATGTTCAAATGAGCCAAGAATGATCCTACAAGACTTTACAAGTTTTTCCATGTTCAAACGAGTCAAGAATGAAGCTACAAGTTGTTTCCATGTTCGAATAAGTCAAGAATGAAGTCTCAAATTTTTATAGATTGTTTTCATGTTCAAATGAGCCAAGAATGATCCTACAAGACTTTCCAAATTGTTTTCATGTTCAAATGATCAAGAATGAAGCTACAAGTTGTTTCCAAGTTCGAAGAGTCAAGAATAAAGTCTTAAGTTGTAAGAATTGTTTGCATATTCAAATGAGCCAAGAATGATCCTACAAGACTTTCCAAGTTGTTTTCATTTTCAAATGAGCCAAGAATGATCCTACAAGAATTTACACGTTATTTCCAAGTTCAAATGAGTCAAGAATGAGGCTACAAGTTGATTCCAAGTTTGAGCGAGTCAAGAATAATGTCTCAAATTGTTATGGATTTTTTTCATGTTCAAAAGAGCCAAGAATGATGTTATAAGAGTTTCCAAGTTGTTTCCATGTTCAAATGAGTCAAGAATGAATGTACAAGTTGTTTCCAAGTTCGAACGAGTCATGAATAAAGTCTTAAGTTGTATGAATTGTTTGCATGTTCAAATGAGCCAAAAAAGATCCTACAAGAGTTTAGAAGTTGTTTCCATGTTCAAATGAGTCAAGAATGAAGCTACAAATTGTTTCCAAGTTTGAAAGAGTCAAGAACGTAGTCTCAAATTGTTATGGATTGTTTTGACGTTTAAATGAGCCAAGAATTATCCTACAAGACTTTTCAAGTTGTTTCCATATTCAAATTAGTCAAGAATGAAGCTAAAAGTTGTTTCATAGTTTGAACGAGTCAAGAATAAAGTCTTAAGTTGTATGAATTTTTTGCATGTTCAAATGAGCCAAGAATGATCCTACAAGACTTTACAAGTTTTTCCATGTTCAAACGAGTCAAGAATGAAGCTACAAGTTGTTTCCAAGTTCGAATAAGTCAAGAATGAAGTCTCAAATTGTTATAGATTGTTTTCATGTTCAAATGAGCCAAGAATGATCCTACAAGACTTTCCAAGTTGTTTTCATGTTCAAATGAGCCAAGAATGATCCTACAAGAATTTGCACGTTATTTCCATGTTCAAATGAGTCAAGAATAAGGCTACAAGTTGATTCCAAGTTTGAGCGAGTCAAGAATAAAGTCTCAAATTGTTATGATTTTTTTCATGTTCAAAAGAGCCAAGAATGATCTTATAAGAGTTTCCAAGTTGTTTCCATGTTTAAATGAGTCAAGAATGAATCTACAAGTTGTTTCCAAGTTCGAAGAGTCAAGAATAAAGTCTTAAGTTGTAAGAATTGTTTGCATATTCAAATTAGCCAAGAATGATCCTACAAGACTTTCCAAGTTGTTTCCATATTCGAATGAGTCAAGAATGAAGCTACAAGTTGTAGGAATTGTTTGCATATTCAAATGAGCCAAGAATGATCCTACAAGACTTTCCAAGTTGTTTTCATGTTCAAATGATCAAGAATGAAGCTACAAGTTGTTTCCAAGTTCGAAGAGTTAAGAATAAAGTCTTAAGTTGTTTGAATTGTTTGCATGTTCAAATGAGCCAAAAATGATCCTACAAGAATTTACACGTTGTTTCCAAGTTCAAATGAGTCAAGAATGAGGCTACAAGTTGATTCCAAGTTTGAGCGAGTCAAGAATAAAGTCTCAAATTGTTATGAATTTTTTTCATGTTCAAATGAGCCAAGAATGATCTTATAAGAGTTTCCAAGTTGTTTCCATGTTCAAATGAGTCAAGAATTAATGTACAAGTTGTTTCCAAGTTCGAACGAGTCATGAATAAAGTCTTAAGTTGTATGAATTGTTTGCATGTTCAAATGAGCCAAAAAAGATCCTACAAGAGTTTAGAAGTTGTGTCCATGTTCAAATGAGTCAAGAATGAAGCTACAAATTGTTTCCATGTTCGAAAGAGTCAAGAACGTAGTCTCAAATTGTTATGGATTGTTTTGACGTTTAAATGAGCCAAGAATTATCCTACAAGACTTTTCAAGTTGTTTCCATATTCAAATTAGTCAAGAATGAAGCTAAAAGTTGTTTCATAGTTTGAACGAGTCAAGAATAAAGTCTTAAGTTGTATGAATTTTTTGCATGTTCAAATGAGCCAAGAATGATCCTACAAGACTTTACAACTTTTTCCATGTTCAAACGAGTCAAGAATGAAGCTACAAGTTGTTTCCAAGTTCGAATAAGTCAAGAATGAAGTCTCAAATTGTTATAGATTGTTTTCATGTTCAAATGAGCCAAGAATGATCCTACAAGACTTTCCAAGTTGTTTTCATGTTCAAATGAGCCAAGAATGATCCTACAAGAATTTGCACGTTATTTCCATGTTCAAATGAGTCAAGAATAAGGCTACAAGTTGATTCCAAGTTTGAGCGAGTCAAGAATAAAGTCTCAAATTGTTATGAATTTTTTTCATGTTCAAAAGAGCCAAGAATGATCTTATAAGAGTTTCCAAGTTGTTTCCATGTTTAAATGAGTCAAGAATGAATCTACAAGTTGTTTCCAAGTTCGAAGAGTCAAGAATAAAGTCTTAAGTTGTAAGAATTGTTTGCATATTCAAATTAGCCAAGAATGATCCTACAAGACTTTCCAAGTTGTTTCCATATTCGAATGAGTCAAGAATGAAGCTACAAGTTGTAGGAATTGTTTGCATATTCAAATGAGCCAAGAATGATCCTACAAGACTTTCCAAGTTGTTTTCATGTTCAAATGATCAAGAATGAAGCTACAAGTTGTTTCCAAGTTCGAAGAGTTAAGAATAAAGTCTTAAGTTGTTTGAATTGTTTGCATGTTCAAATGAGCCAAAAATGATCCTACAAGAATTTACACGTTGTTTCCAAGTTCAAATGAGTCAAGAATGAGGCTACAAGTTGATTCCAAGTTTGAGCGAGTCAAGAATAAAGTCTCAAATTGTTATGAATTTTTTTCATGTTCAAATGAGCCAAGAATGATCTTATAAGAGTTTCCAAGTTGTTTCCATGTTCAAATGAGTCAAGAATTAATGTACAAGTTGTTTCCAAGTTCGAACGAGTCATGAATAAAGTCTTAAGTTGTATGAATTGTTTGCATGTTCAAATGAGCCAAAAAAGATCCTACAAGAGTTTAGAAGTTGTTTCCATGTTCAAATGAGTCAAGAATGAAGCTACAAATTGTTTCCATGTTCGAAAGAGTCAAGAACGTAGTCTCAAATTGTTATGGATTGTTTTGACGTTTAAATGAGCCAAGAATTATCCTACAAGACTTTTCAAGTTGTTTCCATATTCAAATTAGTCAAGAATGAAGCTAAAAGTTGTTTCATAGTTTGAACGAGTCAAGAATAAAGTCTTAAGTTGTATGAATTTTTTGCATGTTCAAATGAGCCAAGAATGATCCTACAAGACTTTACAACTTTTTCCATGTTCAAACGAGTCAAGAATGAAGCTACAAGTTGTTTCCAAGTTCGAATAAGTCAAGAATGAAGTCTCAAATTGTTATAGATTGTTTTCATGTTCAAATGAGCCAAGAATGATCCTACAAGACTTTCCAAGTTGTTTTCATGTTCAAATGAGCCAAGAATGATCCTACAAGAATTTGCACGTTATTTCCATGTTCAAATGAGTCAAGAATAAGGCTACAAGTTGATTCCAAGTTTGAGCGTGTCAAGAATAAAGTCTCAAATTGTTATGAATTTTTTTCATGTTCAAAAGAGCCAAGAATGATCTTATAAGAGTTTCCAAGTTGTTTCCATGTTCAAATGAGTCAAGAATGAATCTACAAGTTGTTTCCAAGTTCGAACGAGTCATGAATAAAGTCTTAAGTTGTATGAATTGTTTGCATGTTCAAATGAGCCAAAAAAGATCCTACAAGAGTTTAGAAGTTGTTTCCATGTTCAAATGAGTCAAGAATGAAGCTACAAATTGTTTCCAAGTTTGAAAGAGTCAAGAACGTAGTCTAAAATTGTTATGGATTGTTTTGACGTTTAAACGAGCCAAGAATTATCCTACAAGACTTTTCAAGTTGTTTCCATATTCAAATTAGTCAAGAATGAAGCTAAAAGTTGTTTCAAAGTTTGAACGAGTCAAGAATAAAGTCTTAAGTTGTATGAATTGTTTGCATGTTCAAATGAGCCAAGAATGATCCTACAAGACTTTACAAGTTTTTCCAAGTTCAAACGTGTCAAGAATGAAGCTACAAGTTGTTTCCAAGTTCGAATAAGTCAAGAATGAAGTCTCAAATTGTTATATATTGTTTGTATGTTCAAATGAGCCAAGAATTATCCTACAAGACTTTCCAAGTTGTTTCCATGTTCAAATGAGTCAAGAATGAAGCTACAAGTTATTTCCAAGTTCAAACGAGTCAAGAATGAAGTGTCAAATTGTTGTAGATTGTTTTCATGTTCAAATGAGCCAAGAATGATCCTACAAGACTTTTCAAGTTGTTTCCATATTCGAATGAGTCAAGAATGAAGCTACAAGTTGTAGGAATTGTTTGCATATTCAAATGAGCCAAGAATGATCCTACAAGACTTTCCAAGTTGTTTTCATGTTCAAATGATCAAGAATGAAGCTACAAGTTGTTTCCAAGTTCGAAGAGTTAAGAATAAAGTCTTAAGTTGTTTGAATTGTTTGCATGTTCAAATGAGCCAAAAATGATCCTACAAGAATTTACACGTTGTTTCCAAGTTCAAATGAGTCAAGAATGAGGCTACAAGTTGATTCCAAGTTTGAGCGAGTCAAGAATAAAGTCTCAAATTGTTATGAATTTTTTTCATGTTCAAATGAGCCAAGAATGATCTTATAAGAGTTTCCAAGTTGTTTCCATGTTCAAATGAGTCAAGAATTAATGTACAAGTTGTTTCCAAGTTCGAACGAGTCATGAATAAAGTCTTAAGTTGTATGAATTGTTTGCATGTTCAAATGAGCCAAAAAAGATCCTACAAGAGTTTAGAAGTTGTTTCCATGTTCAAATGAGTCAAGAATGAAGCTACAAATTGTTTCCATGTTCGAAAGACTCAAGAACGTAGTCTCAAATTGTTATGGATTGTTTTGACGTTTAAATGAGCCAAGAATTATCCTACAAGACTTTTCAAGTTGTTTCCATATTCAAATTAGTCAAGAATAAAGCTAAAAGTTGTTTCATAGTTTGAACGAGTCAAGAATAAAGTCTTAAGTTGTATGAATTTTTTGCATGTTCAAATGAGCCAAGAATGATCCTATAAGACTTTACAAGTTTTTCCATGTTCAAACGAGTCAAGAATGAAGCTACAAGTTGTTTCCTAGTTCGAATAAGTCAAGAATGAAGTCTCAAATTGTTATAGATTGTTTTCATGTTCAAATGAGCCAAGAATGATCCTACAAGACTTTCCAAGTTGTTTTCATGTTCAAATGAGCCAAGAATGATCCTACAAGAATTTGCACGTTATTTCCAAGTTCAAATGAGTCAAGAATGAGGCTACAAGTTGATTCCAAATTTGAGCGAGTCAAGAATAAAGTCTCAAATTGTTATGAATTTTTTTCATGTTCAAAAGAGCCAAGAATGATCTTATAAGAGTTTCCAAGTTGTTTCCTTGTTCAAATGAGTCAAGAACGAATGTACAAGTTGTTTCCAAGTTCGAACGAGTCATGAAAAAAGTCTTAAGTTGTATGAAATGTTTGCATGTTCAAATGAGCAGAAAAAGATCCTACAAGAGTTTAGAAGTTGTTTCCATGTTCAAATGAGTCAAGAATGAAGCTACAAATTGTTTCCAGGTTTGAAAGAGTCAAGAACGTAGTCTCAAATTGTTATGGATTGTTTTGACGTTTAAATGAGCCAAGAATTATCCTACAAGACTTTTTAAGTTGTTTCCATATTCAAATTAGTCAAGAATGAAGCAAAAAGTTGTTTCAAAGTTTGAACGAGGCAAGAATAAAGTCTTAAGTTGTATGAATTTTTTGCATGTTCAAATGTGCCAAGAATGATCCTACAAGACTTTACAAGTTTTTCCATGTTCAAATGAGTCAAGAATGAAGCTACAAATTATTTCCAAGTTTGAAAGAGTCAAGAACGTAGTCTCAAATTGTTATGGATTGTTTTGACGTTTAAATGAGCCAAGAATTATCCTACAAGACTTTTCAAGTTGTTTCCATATTCAAATTAGTCAAGAATGAAGCTAAAAGTTGTTTCAAAGTTTGAACGAGTCAAGAATAAAGTCTTAAGTTGTATGAATTTTTTGCATGTTCAAATGAGCCAAGAATGATCCTACAAGACTTTACAAGTTTTTCCATGTTCAAACGAGTCAAGAATGAAGCTACAAGTTGTTTCCTAGTTCGAATAAGTCAAGAATGAAGTCTCAAATTGTTATAGATTGTTTTCATGTTCAAATGAGCCAAGAATGATCCTACAAGACTTTCCAAGTTGTTTCCATATTCGAATGAGTCAAGAATGAAGCTACAAGTTGTAGGAATTGTTTGCATATTCAAATGAGCCAAGAATGATCCTACAAGACTTTCCAAGTTGTTTTCATGTTCAAATGATCAAGAATGAAGCTACAAGTTGTTTCCAAGTTCGAAGAGTTAAGAATAAAGTCTTAAGTTGTTTGAATTGTTTGCATGTTCAAATGAGCCAAAAATGATCCTACAAGAATTTACACGTTGTTTCCAAGTTCAAATGAGTCAAGAATGAGGCTACAAGTGGATTCCAAGTTTGAGCGAGTCAAGAATAAAGTCTCAAATTGTTATGAATATTTTTCATGTTCAAAAGAGCCAAGAATGATCTTATAAGAGTTTCCAAGTTGTTTCCATGTTCAAATGAGTCAAGAATGAATCTACAAGTTGTTTCCAAGTTCGAACGAGTCATGAATAAAGTCTTAAGTTGTATAAATTGTTTGCATGTTCAAATGAGCCAAAAAAGATCCTACAAGAGTTTAGAAATTGTTTCCATGTTCAAATGAGTCAAGAATGAAGCTACAAATTGTTTCCATGTTCGAAAGAGTCAAGAACGTAGCCTCAAATTGTTATGGATTGTTTTGACGTTTAAACGAGCCAAGAATTATCCTACTAGACTTTTCAAGTTGTTTCCATATTCAAATTAGTCAAGAATGAAGCTAAAAGTTGTTTCAAAGTTTGAACGAGTCGAATAAAGTCTTAAGTTGTATGAATTGTTTGCATGTTCAAATGAGCCAAGAATGATCCTACAAGACTTTACAAGTTTTTCCAAGTTCAAACGTGTCAAGAATGAAGCTACAAGTTGTTTCCAAGTTCGAATAAGTCAAGAATGAAGTCTCAAATTGTTATATATTGTTTGTATGTTCAAATGAGCCAAGAATTATCCTACAAGACTTTCCAAGTTGTTTCCATGTTCAAATGAGTCAAGAATGAAGCTACAAGTTGTTTCCAAGTTCAAACGAGTCAAGAATGAAGTGTCAAATTGTTGTAGATTGTTTTCATGTTCAAATGAGCCAAGAATGATCCTACAAGACTTTCCAAGTTGTTTCCATGTTCAAATGAGTCCAGAATGAAGCTAAAAGTTGTTTCCAAGTTCGAACGAGTCAAGAATAAAGTCTTAAGTTGTAGGAATTGTTTGCATATTCAAATGAGCCAAGAATGATCCTACAAGACTTTCCAAGTTGTTTTCATGTTCAAATGATCAAGAATGAAGCTACAAGTTGTTTCCAAGTTCGAAGAGTTAAGAATAAAGTCTTAAGTTGTTTGAATTGTTTGCATGTTCAAATGAGCCAAAAATGATCTTACAAGAATTTACACGTTGTTTCCAAGTTCAAATGAGTCAAGAATGAGGCTACAAGTTGATTCCAAGTTTGAGCGAGTCAAGAATAAAGTCTCAAATTGTTATGAATTTTTTTCATGTTCAAATGAGCCAAGAATGATCTTATAAGAGTTTCCAAGTTGTTTACATGTTCAAATGAGTCAAGAATGAATGTACAAGTTGTTTCCAAGTTCGAACGAGTCATGAATAAAGTCTTAAGTTGTATGAATTGTTTGCATGTTCAAATGAGCCAAAAAAGATCCTACAAGAGTTTAGAAGTTGTTTCCATGTTCAAATGAGTCAAAAATGAAGCTACAAATTGTTTCCAAGTTTGAAAGAGTCAAGAACGTAGTCTCAATTTGTTATGGATTGTTTTGACGTTTAAACGAGCCAAGAATTATCCTACAAGACTTTTCAAGTTGTTTCCATATTCAAATTAGTCAAGAATGAAGCTAAAAGTTGTTTCAAAGTTTGAACGAGTCGAATAAAGTCTTAAGTTGTATGAATTGTTTGCATGTTCAAATGAGCCAAGAATGATCCTACAAGACTTTACAAGTTTTTTCAAGTTCAAACGTGTCAAGAATGAAGCTACAAGTTGTTTCCAAGTTCGAATAAGTCAAGAATGAAGTCTCAAATTGTTATATATTGTTTGTATGTTCAAATTAGCCAAGAATTATCCTACAAGACTTTCCAAGTTGTTTCCATGTTCAAATGAGTCAAGAATGAAGCTACAAGTTGTTTCCAAGTTCAAACGAGTCAAGAATGAAGTGTCAAATTGTTGTAGATTGTTTTCATGTTCAAATGAGCCAAGAATGATCCTACAAGACTTTCCAAGTTGTTTCCATATTCGAATGAGTCAAGAATGAAGCTACAAGTTGTTTCCAAGTTTGAACAATTGAAGAATGAAGTCATAAGTTGTTACGAATTGTTTTCATTTTCTAATGAGCAGAGAGTGATCCTACAAGAGTTTACAAGTTGTTTCCATGTTCAAATGAGTCAAGAATAAAGCTACAAGTTGCTTCCAAGTTTGAGCGAGTCAAGAATAAAGTCTCAAATTGTTATGGATTTTTTTCATGTTCAAATGAGCCAAGAATGATCTTACAAGAGTTTCCAAGTTATTTCCATGTTCAAATGAGTTAAGAATGAATCTACAAGTTATTTCCAAGTTCGAACGAGTCATGAATAAAGTCTTAAGTTGTATGAATTGTTTGCTTGTTCAAATGAGCCAAAAAAGATCCTACAAGAGTTTAGAAGTTGTTTCCATGTTCAAATGAGTCAAGAATGAAGCTACAAATTATTTCCAAGTTCCAAAGAGTCAAGAATGTAGTCTCAAATTGTTATGGATTGTTTTGAAGTTTAAATGAGCCAAGAATGATCCTACAAGACTTTTCAAGTTGTTTCCATATTCAAATTAGTCAAGAATGAAGCTAAAAGTTGTTTCAAAGTTTGAACGAGTCAAGAATAAAGTCTTAAGTTGTATGAATTGTTTGCATGTTCAAATGAGCCAAGAATGATCCTACAAGACTTTACAAGTTTTTCCAAGTTCAAACGTGTCAAGAATGAAGCTACAAGTTGTTTCCAAGTTCGAATAAGTCAAGAATGAAGTCTCAAATTGTTATATATTGTTTGTATGTTCAAATGAGCCAAGAATTATCCTACAAGACTTTCCAAGTTGTTTCCATGTTCAAATGAGTCAAGAATGAAGCTACAAGTTATTTCCAAGTTCAAACGAGTCAAGAATGAAGTGTCAAATTGTTGTAGATTGTTTTCATGTTCAAATGAGCCAAGAATGATCCTACAAGACTTTCCAAGTTGTTTCCATATTCGAATGAGTCAAGAATGAAGCTACAAGTTGTAGGAATTGTTTGCATATTCAAATGAGCCAAGAATGATCCTACAAGACTTTCCAAGTTGTTTTCATGTTCAAATGATCAAGAATGAAGCTACAAGTTGTTTCCAAGTTCGAAGAGTTAAGAATAAAGTCTTAAGTTGTTTGAATTGTTTGCATGTTCAAATGAGCCAAAAATGATCCTACAAGAATTTACACGTTGTTTCCAAGTTCAAATGAGTCAAGAATGAGGCTACAAGTGGATTCCAAGTTTGAACGAGTCAAGAATAAAGTCTCAAATTGTTATGAATTTTTTTCATGTTCAAAAGAGCCAAGAATGATCTTATAAGAGTTTCCAAGTTGTTTCCATGTTCAAATGAGTCAAGAATGAATCTACAAGTTGTTTCCAAGTTCGAACGAGTCATGAATAAAGTCTTAAGTTGTATGAATTGTTTGCATGTTCAAATGAGCCAAAAAAGATCCTACAAGAGTTTAGAAGTTGTTTCCATGTTCAAATGAGTCAAGAATGAAGCTACAAATTGTTTCCATGTTCGAAAGAGTCAAGAACGTAGTCTCAAATTGTTATGGATTGTTTTGACGTTTATACGAGCCAAGAATTATCCTACAAGACTTTTCAAGTTATTTCCATATTCAAATTAGTCAAGAATAAAGCTAAAAGTTGTTTCATAGTTTGAACGAGTCAAGAATAAAGTCTTAAGTTGTATGAATTTTTTGCATGTTCAAATGAGCCAAGAATGATCCTACAAGACTTTACAAGTTTTTCCATGTTCAAACGAGTCAAGAATGAAGCTACAAGTTGTTTCCAAGTTCGAATAAGTCAAGAATGAAGTCTCAAATTGTTATAGATTGTTTTCATGTTCAAATGAGCCAAGAATGATCCTACAAGACTTTCCAAGTTGTTTTCATGTTCAAATGAGCCAAGAATGATCCTACAAGAATTTGCACGTTATTTCCAAGTTCAAATGAGTCAAGAATGAGGCTACAAGTTGATTCCAAGTTTGAGCGAGTCAAGAATAAAGTCTCAAATTGTTATGAATTTTTTTCATGTTCAAAAGAGCCAAGAATGATCTTATAAGAGTTTCCAAGTTGTTTCCATGTTCAAATGAGTCAAGAATGAATCTACAAGTTCTTTCCAAGTTCGAACGAGTCATGAATAAAGTCTTAAGTTGTATGAATTGTTTGCATGTTCAAATGAGCCAAAAAAGATCCTACAAGAGTTTAGAAGTTGTTTCCATGTTCAAATGACTCAAGAATGAAGCTACAAATTGTTTCCATGTTCGAAAGAGTCAAGAACGTAGTCTCAAATTGTTATGGATTGTTTTGACGTTTAAACGAGCCAAGAATTATCCTACAAGACTTTTTAAGTTGTTTCCATATTCAAATTAGTCAAGAATGAAGATAAAAGTTGTTTCAAAGTTTGAACGAGTCAAGAATAAAGTCTTAAGTTGTATGAATTTTTCGCATGTTCAAATGAGCCAAGAATGATCCTACAAGACTTTACAAGTTTTTCCATGTTCAAATGAGTCAAGAATGAAGCTACAAATTGTTTCCAAGTTTGAAAGAGTCAAGAACGTAGTCTCAAATTGTTATGGATTGTTTTGACGTTTAAATGAGCCAAGAATTATCCAACAAGACTTTTCAAGTTGTTTCCATATTCAAATTAGTCAAGAATGAAGCTAAAAGTTGTTTCAAAGTTTGAACGAGTCAAGAATAAAGTCTTAAGTTGTATGAATTTTTTGCATGTTCAAATGAGCCAAGAATGATCCTACAAGACTTTACAAGTTTTTCCATGTTCAAACGAGTCAAGAATGAAGCTACAAGTTGTTTCCAAGTTCGAATAAGTCAAGAATGAAGTCTCAAATTGTTATAGATTGTTTTCATGTTCAAATGAGCCAAGAATGATCCTACAAGACTTTCCAAGTTGTTTTCATGTTCAAATGATCAAGAATGAAGCTACAAGTTGTTTCCAAGTTCGAAGAGTCAAGAATAAAGTCTTAAGTTGTAAGAATTGTTTGCATATTCAAATGAGCCAAGAATGATCCTACAAGACTTTCCAAGTTGTTTTCATGTTCAAATGAGCCAAGAATGATCCTACAAGAATTTACACGTTATTTCCATGTTCAAATGAGTCAAGAATGAGGCTACAAGTTGATTCCAAGTTTGAGCGAGTCAAGAATAATGTCTCAAATTGTTATGGATTTTTTTCATGTTCAAAAGAGCCAAGAATGATCTTATAAGAGTTTCCAAGTTGTTTCCATGTTCAAATGAGTCAAGAATGAATGTACAAGTTGTTTCCAAGTTCGAACGAGTCATGAATAAAGTCTTAAGTTGTATGAATTGCTTGCATGTTCAAATGAGCCAAAAAAGATCCTACAAGAGTTTAGAAGTTGTTTCCATGTTCAAATGAGTCAAGAATGAAGCTACAAATTGTTTCCAAGTTTGAAAGAGTCAAGAACGTAGTCTAAAATTGTTATGGATTGTTTTGACGTTTAAATGAGCCAAGAATTATCCTACAAGACTTTTCAAGTTGTTTCCATATTCAAATTAGTCAAGAATGAAGCTAAAAGTTGTTTCATAGTTTGAACGAGTCAAGAATAAAGTCTTAAGTTGTATGAATTTTTTGCATGTTCAAATGAGCCAAGAATGATCCTACAAGACTTTACAAGTTTTTCCATGTTCAAACGAGTCAAGAATGAAGCTACAAGTTGTTTCCAAGTTCGAATAAGTCAAGAATGAAGTCTCAAATTGTTATAGATTGTTTTCATGTTCAAATGAGCCAAGAATGATCCTACAAGACTTTCCAAGTTGTTTTCATGTTCAAATGAGCCAAGAATGATCCTACAAGAATTTGCACGTTATTTCCAAGTTCAAATGAGTTAAGAATGAGGCTACAAGTTGATTCCAAGTTTGAGCGAGTCAAGAATAAAGTCTCAAATTGTTATGAATTTTTTTTCATGTTCAAAAGAGCCAAGAATGATCTTATAAGAGTTTCCAAGTTGTTTCCATGTTCAAATGAGTCAAGAATGAATCTACAAGTTCTTTCCAAGTTCGAACGAGTCATGAATAAAGTCTTAAGTTGTATGAATTGTTTGCATGTTCAAATGAGCTAAAAAAGATCCTACAAGAGTTTAGAAGTTGTTTCCATGTTCAAATGAGTCAAGAATGAAGCTACAAATTGTTTCCAAGTTTGAAAGAGTCAAGAACGTAGTCTAAAATTGTTATGGATTGTTTTGACGTTTAAACGAGCCAAGAATTATCCTACAAGACTTTTCAAGTTGTTTCCATATTCAAATTAGTCAAGAATGAAGCTAAAAGTTGTTTCAAAGTTTGAACGAGTCAAGAATAAAGTCTTAAGTTGTATGAATTGTTTGCATGTTCAAATGAGCCAAGAATGATCCTACAAGACTTTACAAGTTTTTCCATGTTCAAACGTGTCAAGAATGAAGCTACAAGTTGTTTCCAAGTTCGAATAAGTCAAGAATTAAGTCTCAAATTGTTATATATTGTTTATGAGCCAAGAATTATCCTACAAGACTTTCCAAGTTGTTTCCATGTTCAAATGAGTCAAGAATGAAGCTACAAGTTATTTCCAAGTTCAAACGAGTCAAGAATGAAGTGTCAAATTGTTGTAGATTGTTTTCATGTTCAAATGAGCCAAGAATGATCCTACAAGACTTTCCAAGTTGTTTCCATATTCGAATGAGTCAAGAATGAAGCTACAAGTTGTAGGAATTGTTTGCATATTCAAATGAGCCAAGAATGATCCTACAAGACTTTCCAAGTTGTTTTCATGTTCAAATGATCAAGAATGAAGCTACAAGTTGTTTCCAAGTTCGAAGAGTTAAGAATAAAGTCTTAAGTTGTTTGAATTGTTTGCATGTTCAAATGAGCCAAAAATGATCCTACAAGAATTTACACGTTGTTTCCAAGTTCAAATGAGTCAAGAATGAGGCTACAAGTTGATTCCAAGTTTGAGCGAGTCAAGAATAAAGTCTCAAATTGTTATGAAATTTTTTCATGTTCAAAAGAGCCAAGAATGATCTTATAAGAGTTTCCAAGTTGTTTCCATGTTCAAATGAGTCAAGAATGAATCTACAAGTTGTTTCCATGTTCGAACGAGTCATGAATAAAGTCTTAAGTTGTATGAATTGTTTGCATGTTCAAATGAGCCAAAAAAGATCCTATAAGAGTTTAGAAGTTGTTTCCATGTTCAAATGAGTCAAGAATGAAGCTACAAATTGTTTCCATGTTCGAAAGAGTCAAGAACGTAGTCTCAAATTGTTATGGATTGTTTTGACGTTTAAACGAGCCAAGAATAATCCTACAAGACTTTTCAAGTTGTTTCCATATTCAAATTAGTCAAGAATGAAGCTAAAAGTTGTTTCAAAGTTTGAACGAGTCGAATAAAGTCTTAAGTTGTATGAATTTTTTGCATGTTCAAATGAGCCAAGAATGATCCTACAAGACTTTACAAGTTTTTCCATGTTCAAACGAGTCAAGAATGAAGCTACAAGTTGTTTCCAAGTTCGAATAAGTCAAGAATGAAGTCT
Organism: Oenanthe sinensis; assembly: GCA_028671895.1. Taxonomy (NCBI): domain Eukaryota; kingdom Viridiplantae; phylum Streptophyta; class Magnoliopsida; order Apiales; family Apiaceae; genus Oenanthe; species Oenanthe sinensis. The sequence goes on from CM053806.1 coordinate 31,390,197, forward strand.
CAAATTGTTATAGATTGTTTTCATGTTCAAATGAGCCAAGAATGATCCTACAAGACTTTCCATGTTGTTTTCATGTTCAAATGAGCCAAGAATGATCCTACAAGAATTTGCACGTTATTTCCAAGTTCAAATGAGTCAAGAATGAGGCTACAAGTTGATTCCAAGTTTGAGCGAGTCAAGAATAAAGTCTCAAATTGTTATGAATTTTTTTCATGCTCAAAAGAGCCAAGAATGATCTTATAAGAGTTTCCAAGTTGTTTCCATGTTCAAATGAGTCAAGAATGAATCTACAAGTTGTTTCCAAGTTCGAACGAGTCATGAATAAAGTCTTAAGTTGTATGAATTGTTTGCATGTTCAAATGAGCCAAAAAAGATCCTATAAGAGTTTAGAAGTTGTTTCCATGTTCAAATGAGTCAAGAATGAAGCTTCAAATTGTTTCCAAGTTTGAAAGAGTCAAGAACGTAGTCTAAAATTGTTATGGATTGTTTTGACGTTTAAACGAGCCAAGAATTATCCTACAAGACTTTTCAAGTTGTTTCCATATTCAAATTAGTCAAGAATGAAGCTAAAAGTTGTTTCAAAGTTTGAACGAGTCAAGAATAAAGTCTTAAGTTGTATGAATTGTTTGCATGTTCAAATGAGCCAAGAATGATCCTACAAGACTTTACAAGTTTTTCCAAGTTCAAACGTGTCAAGAATGAAGCTACAAGTTGTTTCCAAGTTCGAATAAGTCAAGAATGAAGTCTCAAATTGTTATATATTGTTTGTATGTTCAAATGAGCCAAGAATTATCCTACAAGACTTTCCAAGTTGTTTCCATGTTCAAATGAGTCAAGAATGAAGCTACAAGTTATTTCCAAGTTCAAACGAGTCAAGAATGAAGTGTCAAATTGTTGTAGATTGTTTTCATGTTCAAATGAGCCAAGAATGATCCTACAAGACTTTCCAAGTTGTTTCCATATTCGAATGAGTCAAGAATGAAGCTACAAGTTGTAGGAATTGTTTGCATATTCAAATGAGCCAAGAATGATCCTACAAGACTTTCCAAGTTGTTTTCATGTTCAAATGATCAAGAATGAAGCTACAAGTTGTTTCCAAGTTCGAAGAGTTAAGAATAAAGTCTTAAGTTGTTTGAATTGTTTGCATGTTCAAATGAGCCAAAAATGATCCTACAAGAATTTACACGTTGTTTCCAAGTTCAAATGAGTCAAGAATGAGGCTACAAGTTGATTCCAAGTTTGAGCGAGTCAAGAATAAAGTCTCAAATTGTTATGAAATTTTTTCATGTTCAAAAGAGCCAAGAATGATCTTATAAGAGTTTCCAAGTTGTTTCCATGTTCAAATGAGTCAAGAATGAATCTACAAGTTGTTTCCATGTTCGAACGAGTCATGAATAAAGTCTTAAGTTGTATGAATTGTTTGCATGTTCAAATGAGCCAAAAAAGATCCTATAAGAGTTTAGAAGTTGTTTCCATGTTCAAATGAGTCAAGAATGAAGCTACAAATTGTTTCCATGTTCGAAAGAGTCAAGAACGTAGTCTCAAATTGTTATGGATTGTTTTGACGTTTAAACGAGCCAAGAATAATCCTACAAGACTTTTCAAGTTGTTTCCATATTCAAATTAGTCAAGAATGAAGCTAAAAGTTGTTTCAAAGTTTGAACGAGTCGAATAAAGTCTTAAGTTGTATGAATTTTTTGCATGTTCAAATGAGCCAAGAATGATCCTACAAGACTTTACAAGTTTTTCCATGTTCAAACGAGTCAAGAATGAAGCTACAAGTTGTTTCCAAGTTCGAATAAGTCAAGAATGAAGTCTCAAATTGTTATAGATTGTTTTCATGTTCAAATGAGCCAAGAATGATCCTACAAGACTTTCCATGTTGTTTTCATGTTCAAATGAGCCAAGAATGATCCTACAAGAATTTGCACGTTATTTCTAAGTTCAAATGAGTCAAGAATGAGGCTACAAGTTGATTCCAAGTTTGAGCGAGTCAAGAATAAAGTCTCAAATTGTTATGAATTTTTTTCATGTTCAAATGAGCCAAGAATGATCTTATAAGAGTTTCCAAGTTGTTTACATGTTCAAATGAGTCAAGAATGAATGTACAAGTTGTTTCCAAGTTCGAACGAGTCATGAATAAAGTCTTAAGTTGTATGAATTGTTTGCATGTTCAAATGAGCCAAAAAAGATCCTACAAGAGTTTAGAAGTTGTTTCCATGTTCAAATGAGTCAAGAATGAAGCTACAAATTGTTTCCAAGTTCGAAAGAGTCAAGAACGTAGTCTCAATTTGTTATGGATTGTTTTGACGTTTAAACGAGCCAAGAATTATCCTACAAGACTTTTCAAGTTGTTTCCATATTCAAATTAGTCAAGAATGAAGCTAAAAGTTGTTTCAAAGTTTGAACGAGTCGAATAAAGTCTTAAGTTGTATGAATTGTTTGCATGTTCAAATGAGCCAAGAATGATCCTACAAGACTTTACAAGTTTTTCCAAGTTCAAACGTGTCAAGAATGAAGCTACAAGTTGTTTCCAAGTTCGAATAAGTCAAGAATGAAGTCTCAAATTGTTATATATTGTTTGTATGTTCAAATTAGCCAAGAATTATCCTACAAGACTTTCCAAGTTGTTTCCATGTTCAAATGAGTCAAGAATGAAGCTACAAGTTGTTTCCAAGTCCAAACGAGTCAAGAATGAAGTGTCAAATTGTTGTAGATTGTTTTCATGTTCAAATGAGCCAAGAATGATCCTACAAGACTTTCCAAGTTGTTTCCATATTCGAATGAGTCAAGAATGAAGCTACAAGTTGTTTCCAAGTTTGAACAATTGAAGAATGAAGTCATAAGTTGTTACGAATTGTTTTCATTTTCTAATGAGCAGAGAGTGATCCTACAAGAGTTTACAAGTTGTTTCCATGTTCAAATGAGTCAAGAATAAGGCTACAAGTTGCTTCCAAGTTTGAGCGAGTCAAGAATAAAGTCTCAAATTGTTATGGATTTTTTTCATGTTCAAATGAGCCAAGAATGATCTTACAAGAGTTTCCAAGTTATTTCCATGTTCAAATGAGTTAAGAATGAATCTACAAGTTATTTCCAAGTTCGAACGAGTCATGAATAAAGTCTTAAGTTGTATGAATTGTTTGCTTGTTCAAATGAGCCAAAAAAGATCCTACAAGAGTTTAGAAGTTGTTTCCATGTTCAAATGAGTCAAGAATGAAGCTACAAATTGTTTCCAAGTTCCAAAGAGTCAAGAATGTAGTCTCAAATTGTTATGGATTGTTTTGAAGTTTAAATGAGCCAAGAATGATCCTACAAGACTTTTCAAGTTGTTTCCATATTCAAATTAGTCAAGAATGAAGCTAAAAGTTGTTTCAAAGTGTGAACGAGTCAAGAATAAAGTCTTAGGTTGTATGAATTGTTTGCATGTTCAAATGAGCCAAGAATGATCCTACAAGACTTTACAAGTTTTTCCAAGTCCAAACGTGTCAAGAATGAAGCTACAAGTTGTTTCCAAGTTCGAATAAGTCAAGAATGAAGTCTCAAATTGTTATATATTGTTTGTATGTTCAAATGAGCCAAGAATTATCCTACAAGACTTTCCATGTTGTTTCTATGTTCAAATGAGTCAAGAATGAAGCTACAAGTTATTTCCAAGTTCAAACGAGTCAAGAATGAAGTGTCAAATTGTTGTAGATTGTTTTCATGTTCAAATGAGCCAAGAATGATCCTACAAGACTTTCCAAGTTGTTTCCATGTTCAAATGAGTCAAGAATGAAGCTAAAAGTTGTTTCCAAGTTCGAACGAGTCAAGAATAAAGTCTTAAGTTGTAGGAATTGTTTGCATATTCAAATGAGCCAAGAATGATCCTACAAGACTTTCCAAGTTGTTTTCATGTTCAAATGATCAAGAATGAAGCTACAAGTTGTTTCCAAGTTCTAAGAGTTAAGAATAAAGTCTTAAGTTGTTTGAATTGTTTGCATGTTCAAATGAGCCAAAAATGATCCTACAAGAATTTACACGTTGTTTCCAAGTTCAAATGAGTCAAGAATGAGGCTACAAGTTGATTCCAAGTTTGAGCGAGTCATGAATAAAGTCTCAAATTGTTATGAATTTTTTTCATGTTCAAATGAGCCAAGAATGATCTTATAAGAGTTTCCAAGTTGTTTCCATGTTCAAATGAGTCAAGAATGAATGTACAAGTTGTTTCCAAGTTCGAACGAGTCATGAATAAAGTCTTAAGTTGTATGAATTGTTTGCATGTTCAAATGAGTCAAAAAAGATCCTATAAGAGTTTAGAAGTTGTTTCCATGTTCAAATGAGTCAAGAATGAAGCTACAAATTGTTTCCATGTTCGAAAGAGTCAAGAACGTAGTCTCAAATTGTTATGGATTGTTTTGACGTTTAAACGAGCCAAGAATTATCCTACAAGACTTTTCAAGTTATTTCCATATTCAAATTAGTCAAGAATGAAGCTAAAAGTTGTTTCAAAGTTTGAACGAGTCGAATAAAGTCTTAAGTTGTATGAATTCTTTGCATGTTCAAATGAGCCAAGAATGATCCTACAAGACTTTACAAGTTTTTCCAAGTTCAAACGTGTCAAGAATGAAGCTACAAGTTGTTTCCAAGTTCGAATAAGTCAAGAATGAAGTCTCAAATTGTTATATATTGTTTGTATGTTCAAATGAGCCAAGAATTATCCTACAAGACTTTCCAAGTTGTTTCCATGTTCAAATGAGTCAAGAATGAAGCTACAAGTTATTTCCAAGTTCAAACGAGTCAAGAATGAAGTGTCAAATTGTTGTAGATTGTTTTCATGTTCAAATGAGCCAAGATTGATCCTACAAGACTTTCCAAGTTGTTTCCATATTCGAATGAGTCAAGAATGAAGCTACAAGTTGTTTCCAAGTTTGAACAATTGAAGAATGAAGTCATAAGTTGTTACGAATTGTTTTCATTTTCAAATGAGCAGAGAGTGATCCTACAAGAGTTTACAAGTTGTTTCCATGTTCAAATGAGTCAAGAATAAGGCTACAAGTTGCTTCCAAGTTTGAGCGAGTCAAGAATAAAGTCTCAAATTGTTATGGATTTTTTTCATGTTCAAATGAGCCAAGAATGATCTTACAAGAGTTTCCAAGTTATTTCCATGTTCAAATGAGTCAAGAATGAATCTACAAGTTGTTTCCAAGTTCGAACGAATCATGAATAAAGTCTTAAGTTGTACGAATTGTTTGCATGTTCAAATGAGCCAAAAAAGATCCTACAAGAGTTTAGAAGTTGTTTCCATGTTCAAATGGGTCAAGAATGAAGCTACAAATTGTTTCCAAGTTCCAAAGAGTCAAGAATGTAGTCTCAAATTGTTATGGATTGTTTTGAAGTTTAAATGAGCCAAGAATGATCCTACAAGACTTTTCAATTTGTTTCCATTTTCAAATTAGTCAAGAATGAAGCTAAAAGTTGTTTCAAAGTGTGAACGAGTCAAGAATAAAGTCTTAAGTTGTACGAATTGTTTGCATGTTCAAATGAGCCAAGAATGATCCTACAAGACTTTACAAGTTTTTCCAAGTCCAAACGTGTCAAGAATGAAGCTACAAGTTGTTTCGAAGTTCGAATAAGTCAAGAATGAAGTCTCAAATTGTTATATATTGTTTGTATGTTCAAATGAGCCAAGAATTATCCTACAAGACTTTCCATGTTGTTTCCATGTTCAAATGAGTCAAGAATGAAGCTACAAGTTATTTCCAAGTTCAAACGAGTCAAGAATGAAGTGTCAAATTGTTGTAGATTGTTTTCATGTTCAAATGAGCCAAGAATGATCCTACAAGACTTTCCAAGTTGTTTCCATGTTCAAATGAGTCAAGAATGAAGCTAAAAGTTGTTTCCAAGTTCGAACGAGTCAAGAATAAAGTCTTAAGTTGTAGGAATTGTTTGCATATTCAAATGAGCCAAGAATGATCCTACAAGACTTTCCAAGTTGTTTTCATGTTCAAATGATCAAGAATGAAGCTTCAAGTTGTTTCCAAGTTCGAAGAGTTAAGAATAAAGTCTTAAGTTGTTTGAATTGTTTGCATGTTCAAATGAGCCAAAAATGATCCTACAAGAATTTACACGTTGTTTCCAAGTTCAAATGAGTCAAGAATGAGGCTACAAGTTGATTCCAAGTTTGAGCGAGTCATGAATAAAGTCTCAAATTGTTATGAATTTTTTTCATGTTCAAATGAGCCAAGAATGATCTTATAAGAGTTTCCAAGTTGTTTCCATGTTCAAATGAGTCAAGAATGAATGTACAAGTTGTTTCCAAGTTCGAACGAGTCATGAATAAAGTCTTAAGTTGTATGAATTGTTTGCATGTTCAAATGAGCCAAAAAAGATCCTACAAGAGTTTAGATGTTGTTTCCATGTTCAAATGAGTCAAGAATGAAGCTACAAATTGTTTCCATGTTCGAAAGAGTCAAGAACGTAGTCTCAAATTGTTATGGATTGTTTTGACGTTTAAACGAGCCAAGAATTATCCTACAAGACTTTTCAAGTTGTTTCCATATTCAAATTAGTCAAGAATGAAGCTAAAAGTTGTTTCAAAGTTTGAACGAGTCGAATAAAGTCTTAAGTTGTATGAATTGTTTGCATGTTCAAATGAGCCAAGAATGATCCTACAAGACTTTACAACTTTTTCCAAGTTCAAACGTGTCAAGAATGAAGCTACAAGTTGTTTCCAAGTTCGAATAAGTCAAGAATGAAGTCTCAAATTGTTATATATTGTTTGTATGTTCAAATGAGCCAAGAATTATCCTACAAGACTTTCCAAGTTGTTTCCATGTTCAAATGAGTCAAGAATGAAGCTACAAGTTGTTTCCAAGTTCAAACGAGTGAAGAATGAAGTGTCAAATTGTTGTAGATTGTTTTCATGTTCAAATGAGCCAAGAATGATCCTACAAGACTTTCCAAGTTGTTTCCATATTCGAATGAGTCAAGAATGAAGCTACAAGTTGTTTCCAAGTTTGAACAATTGAAGAATGAAGTCATAAGTTGTTACGAATTGTTTTCATTTTCAAATGAGCAGAGAGTGATCCTACAAGAGTTTACAAGTTGTTTCCATGTTCAAATGAGTCAAGAATAAGGCTACAAGTTGCTTCCAAGTTTGAGCGAGTCAAGAATAAAGTCTCAAATTGTTATGGATTTTTTTCATGTTCAAATGAGCCAAGAATGATCTTACAAGAGTTTCCAAGTTATTTCCATGTTCAAATGAGTCAAGAATGAATCTACAAGTTGTTTCCAAGTTCGAACGAGTCATGAATAAAGTCTTAAGTTGTATGAATTGTTTGCATGTTCAAATGAGCCAAAAAAGATCCTACAAGAGTTTAGAAGTTGTTTCCATGTTCAAATGGGTCAAGAATGAAGCTACAAATTGTTTCCAAGTTCCAAAGAGTCAAGAATGTAGTCTCAAATTGTTATGGATTGTTTTGAAGTTTAAATGAGCCAAGAATGATCCTACAAGACTTTTCAAGTTGTTTCCATATTCAAATTAGTCAAGAATGAAGCTAAAAGTTGTTTCAAAGTGTGAACGAGTCAAGAATAAAGTCTTAAGTTGTATGAAATTTTTGCATGTTCAAATGAGCCAAGAATGATCCTACAAGACTTTACAAGTTTTTCCAAGTCCAAACGTGTCAAGAATGAAGCTACAAGTTGTTTCGAAGTTCGAATAAGTCAAGAATGAAGTCTCAAATTGTTATATATTGTTTGTATGTTCAAATGAGCCAAGAATTATCCTACAAGACTTTCCATGTTGTTTCCATGTTCAAATGAGTCAAGAATGAAGCTACAAGTTATTTCCTAGTTCAAACGAGTCAAGAATGAAGTGTCAAATTGTTGTAGATTGTTTTCATGTTCAAATGAGCCAAGAATGATCCTACAAGACTTTCCAAGTTGTTTCCATGTTCAAATGAGTCAAGAATGAAGCTAAAAGTTGTTTCCAAGTTCGAACGAGTTAAGAATAAAGTCTTAAGTTGTAGGAATTGTTTGCATATTCAAATGAGCCAAGAATGATCCTACAAGACTTTCCAAGTTGTTTTCACGTTCAAATGATCAAGAATGAAGCTACAAGTTGTTTCCAAGTTCGAAGAGTTAAGAGTAAAGTCTTAAGTTGTTTGAATTGTTTGCATGTTCAAATGAGCCAAGAATGATCCTACAAGAATTTACACGTTGTTTCCAAGTTCAAATGAGTCAAGAATGGGGCTACAAGTTGATTCCAAGTTTGAGCGAGTCAAGAATAAAGTCTCAAATTGTTATGAATTTTTTTCATGTTCAAATGAGCCAAGAATGATCTTATAAGAGTTTCCAAGTTGTTTCCATGTTCAAATGAGTCAAGAATGAATGTACAAGTTGTTTCCAAGTTCGAACGAGTCATGAATAAAGACTTAAGTTGTATGAATTGTTTGCATGTTCAAATGAGCCAAAAAAGATCCTACAAGAGTTTAGAAGTTGTTTCCATGTTCAAATGAGTCAAGAATGAAGCTACAAATTGTTTCCAAGTTCGAAAGAGTCAAGAATGTAGTCTCAAATTGTTATGGATTGTTTTGAAGTTTAAATGAGCCAAGAATGATCCTACAAGACTTTTCAAGTTGTTTCCATATTCAAATTAGTCAAGAATGTAGCTAAAAGTTGTTTCAAAGTGTGAACTAGTCAAGAATAAAGTCTTAAGTTGTATGAATTGTTTGCATGTTCAAATGAGCCAAGAATGATCCTACAAGACTTTACAAGTTTTTCCAAGTCCAAACGTGTCAAGAATGAAGCTACAAGTTGTTTCGAAGTTCGAATAATTCAAGAATGAAATCTCAAATTGTTATATATTGTTTGTATGTTCAAATGAGCCAAGAATTATCCTACAAGACTTTCCATGTTGTTTCCATGTTCAAATGAGTCAAGAATGAAGCTACAAGTTGTTTCCAAGTTCAAACGAGTCAAGAATGAAGCTACAAGTTGTTTCCAAGTTGTAGATTGTTTTCATGTTCAAATGAGCCAAGAATTATCCTACAAGACTTTCCAAGTTGTTTCCATGTTCAAATGAGTCAAGAATGAAGCTAAAAGTTGTTTCCAAGATCGAACGAGTGAAGAATAAAGTCCTAAGTTGTATGAATTTTTTGCATGTTCAAATGAGCCAAGAATGATCCTACAAGACTTTACAAGTCTTTTCCATGTTCAAACGAGTCAAGAATGAAGCTACAACTTGTTTCCAAGTTCGAATAAGTCAAGAATGAAGTCTCAAATTGTTATAGATTGTTTTCATGTTCAAATGAGCCAAGAATGATCCTACAAGACTTTCCAAGTTGTTTTCATGTTCAAATGATCAAGAATGAAGCTACAAGTTGTTTCCAAGTTCGAAGAGTCAAGAATAAAGTCTTAAGTTGTAAGAATTGTTTGCATATTCAAATGAGCCAAGAATGATCCTACAAGACTTTCCAAGTTGTTTTCATGTTCAAATGAGCCAAGAATGATCCTACAAGACTTTTCAAGTTGTTTCCATATTCAAATTAGTCAAGAATGAAGCTAAAATTTGTTTCAAAGTTTGAAGAGTCAAGAATAAAGTCTTAAGTTGTATGAATTGTTTGCATGTTCAAATGAGCCAAGAATGATCCTACAAGACTTTACAAGTTTTTCCAAGTCCAAACGTGTCAAGAATGAAGCTACAAGTTGTTTCGAAGTTCGAATAAGTCAAGAATGAAGTCTCAAATTGTTATATATTGTTTGCATGTTCAAATGAGCCAAGAATTTTCCTACAAGACTTTCCATGTTGTTTCCATGTTCAAATGAGTCGTGAATGAAGCTACAAGTTGTTTCCAAGTTCAAACGAGTCAAGAATGAAGTGTCAAATTGTTGTAGATTGTTTTCATGTTCAAATGAGCCAAGAATGATCCTACAAGACTTTCCTAGTTGTTTCCACGTTCAAATGAGTCAAGAATGAAGCTAAAAGTTGTTTCCAAGTTCGAACGAGTCAAGAATAAAGTCTTAAGTTGTATGAATTTTTTGCATGTTCAAATGAGCCAAGAATGATCTTACAAGACTTTACAAGTTTTTCCAAGTTCAAACGAGTCAAGAATGAAGCTACAAGTTGTTTTCAAGTTCGAATAAGTCAAGAATGAAGTCTCAAATTGTTATAGATTGTTTTCATGTTCAAATGAGCCAAGAATGATCCTACAAGACTTTCCAAGTTGTTTTCATGTTCAAATGATCAAGAATGAAGCTACAAGTTGTTTCCATGTTCGAAGAGTCAAGAATAAAGTTTTAAGTTGTCCGAATTGTTTGCATATTCAAATGAGCCAAGAATGATCATACAAGACTTTCCAAGTTGTTTTCATGTTCAAATGATCAAGAATGAAGGTACAAGTTGTTTCCAAGTTCGAAGAGTCAAGAATAAAGTCTTAAGATGTATGAATTGTTTGCATGTTCAAATGAGCCAAGAATGATCCTACAAGAATTTACACATTGTTTCCAAGTTCAAACGAGTCAAGAATGAAGCTACAAGTTGTTTCCACGTTCGAACGAGTCAAGAATCAAGTCTAAAATTGTTCTGGATTGCTTTCTTGTTTAAATGAGCCAAGAATGATCTTACAAGAGTTTCCAAGTTGTCTCCATGTTCAAACGAGTCAGGAATGAAGTTACAAGTTGTTTCCAAGTTCAAACGTGTCAAGAATGAAGTATGAAATTGTTATAGATTGTTTTCATACTCAAATGAGCTAAGATTGATCCTACAAGACTTTCCTAGTTGTTTCCCTGTTCAAGTGAGTCAAGAATGAAGCTACAAGTTGTGTCCAAGTTCGAATAAGTCAAGAATGAAGTCTCAAATTGTTATATATTGTTTGTATGTTCAAATGAGCCAAGAATTATCCTACAAGACTTTCCAAGTTGTTTCCATGTTCAAATGAGTCAAGAATGAAGCTACAAGTTGTTTCCAAGTTCAAACGAGTCAAGAATGAAGTGTCAAATTGTTGTAGATTGTTTTCATGTTCAAATGAGCCAAGAATGATCCTACAAGACTTTCCAAGTTGTTTCCATGTTCAAATGAGTCAAGAATGAAGCTACAAGTTGTTTCCAAGTTTGAACAATTGAAGAATGAAGTCATAAGTTGTTACGAATTGTTTTCATTTTCAAATGAGCAGAGAGTGATCCTACAAGAGTTTACAAGTTGTTTCCATGTTCAAATGAGTCAAGAATGAAGCTACAAATTGTTTCCATGTTCCAAAGAGTCAAGAATGTAGTCTCAAATTTTATGGATTGTTTTGAAGTTTAAATGAGCCAAGAATGATCCTACAAGACTTTTCAAGTTGTTTCCATATTCAAATTAGTCAAGAATGAAGCTAAAAGTTGTTTCAAAGTTTGAACGATTCAAGAATAAAGTCTTAAGTTGTATGAATTGTTTGCATGTTCAAATGAGCCAAGAATGATCCTACAAGACTTTACAAGTTTTTCCAAGTCCAAACGTGTCAAGAATGAAGCTACAAGTTGTTTCGAAGTTCGAATAAGTCAAGAATGAAGTCTCAAATTGTTATATATTGTTTGTATGTTCAAATGAGCCAAGAATTATCCTACAAGACTTTCCATGTTGTTTCCATGTTCAAATGAGTCGTGAATGAAGCTACAAGTTGTTTCCAAGTTCAAACGAGTCAAGAATGAAGTGTCAAATTGTTGTAGATTGTTTTCACGTTCAAATGAGCCAAGAATGATCCTACAAGACTTTCCAAGTTGTTTCCATGTTCAAATGAGTCAAGAATGAAGCTAAAAGTTGTTTCCAAGTTCGAACGAGTCAAGAATAAATTCTTAAGTTGTATGAATTTTTTGCATGTTCAAATGAGCCAAGAATGATCCTACAAGAGTTTACAAGTTTTTCCAAGTTCAAACGAGTCAAGAATGAAGCTACAAGTTGTTTCCAAGTTTGAACGAGTCAAGAATAAAGTCTTAAGTTGTATGAATTGTTTGCATGTTCAAATGAGCCAAAAATGATCCTACAAGACTTTACAAGTTGTTCCAATTTCAAACGAGTCAAGAATGAAGCTACAACTTGTTTACAAGTTCGAACAAGTCAAGAATGAAGTCTCAAATTGTTGTAGATTGTTTTTATACTCAAATGAGCCAATAATGATCCTACAAGACTTTCCAAGTTGTTTCCATGTTCAAAAGAGTCAAGAATGAAGCTACAAGTTGTTTCCAAGTTCGAACGAGTCAAGAATAAAGTCCTAAGTTGTATGAATTGTTTGCATGTTCAAATGAGCCAAAAATGATCCTACAAGACTTTACAAGTTGTTCCAATTTCAAACGAGTCAAGAATGAAGCTACAACTTGTTTCCAAGTTCGAACAAGTCAAGAATGAAGTCTCAAATTGTTATAGATTGTTTTCATACTCAAATGAGCTCAGATTGATCCTACAAGACTTTCCAAGTTGTTTCCCTGTTCAAATGAGTCAAGAATGAAGTTACAAGTTGTTTCAAATTTGAACGAGTCAAGAATAAAGTCTTAAGTTGTATGAATTATTTGCATGTTGAAATGAGCCAAGAATGATCCTACAAGACTTTACAAGTTGTTTCCATGTTCAAATGAGTCAAGAATGAAGCTACAAGTTGCTTCCAAGTTTGAATGAGTCAAGAATAAAGTTTCAAATTGTTATGGATTGTTTTCATGTTCAAATGAGCCAAGAATGATCTTACAAGAGTTTCCAAGTTGTTTCCATGTTCAAAAGAGTCACGAATCAAGCTACATGTTGTTTCGAAGTTCGAATGAGTGAAGAATGAATTTACAAGTTGTTACGAATTTTTTTCATGTCCAATGTACCAAGAACGATCCTACAATAGTTTAGAAGTTGTTTCCATGTTCAAACGTGTTAATAGTGAAGCTACAAGTTGTTTCATAGTTCGAACGTGTGAAGAATGAAGTCTCAAATTGTTATAGATTGTTTTTATACTCAAATGAGCCAAGAATGATCCTACAAGACTTTCCAAGTTGTTTTCATGTTCAAATGAGTCAAGAATGAAGCTACAAGTTGTTCCCAAGTTCGAAGGAGTCAAGAATAAAGTCTTAAGTTGTATGAATATTTTTCATGTTCAAATGAGCCAAGAATGATCCTTCAAGAATTTACAAGTTGTTTCCAATTCAAACGAGTCAAGAATGAAGCTACAAGTTGTTTCCAAGTTTGAATGAGTGAAGAATGAAGTCATAAGTTGTTACAAATTGTTTTTATGTTCAAACGAGCCAAAAATGATCCTACAAGACTTTCCAAGTTGTTTCCATGTTCAAACGAGTCTAGAATGAAGCTACAAGTTATTTCCAAGTTTGAACGAGTCAAGAATGAAGTCTCAAATTGTAATAGATTATTTTCATGTTAAAATGAGCCAAGAATGATACTACAAGAGTTTCCAAGTTGTTTCCATGTTCAAATGAGTCAAGAATGAAGCTACAAGTTGTTTCCAAGTTCGAACGAGTCATGAATAAAGTCTTAAGTTGTATGAATTGTTTGCATGTTCAAATGAGCCAAAAAAGATCCTACAAAAGTTTAGAAGTTGTTTCCAAGTTCAAATGACTCAAGAATGAAGCTATAAATTTTTTCCAAGTTCGAAAGAGTCAAGAATGTAGTCTCAAACTGTTATGGATTGTTTTGAAGTTTAAATGAGCCAAGAATGATCTTACAAGAATTTCCAAGTTGTTTCCATGTTCAATCGAGTCACGAATGAAGTTACAAGTTGTTTCCAAGTTTGAACGTTTCAAGAATGAAGTCTCAAATTGTTATAGATAGTTTTCATGTTCAAATGAACCAAGAATGATCCTACAAGGCTTTCCAAGTTATTTCCATGTTTAAATGAGTCAAGAATGAAGCTAAAAGTTCTTTCCAAGTTTAAACGAGTCAAGAATAAAGTCTTAAGTTGTATGAATTGTTTGCATGTTCAAATGAGCCAAGAATGTTCCTACAAGACCTTACAAGTTTTTCCAAGTTCAAATGAGTCAAGAATGAAGATACAAGTTCTTTCCAAGTTTGAATAAGTCAAGAATGAAGTCTCAATTTGTTATAGATTGTTTTCATGTTCAAATGAGCCAAGAATAATCCTACAAGACTTTCCAAGTTGTTTCCATGTTCAAACGAGTCAAGAATGAAGCTACAAGTTGATTCCAGGTTTGAACGAGTCTAGAATGAAGTCTTAAGTTGTATGAATTGTTTGCATGTTCAAACTAACCAATAATGATCCTATAAGAATTTATAAGTGGTTTCCAAGTTCAAACGAGTCAAGAATGAAGCTACAAGTTGTTTCCAAGTTCGAACGAGTCAAGAATCAAGTCTAAAATTGTTATGGATTTTTTTCAAGTTCAAATGAGCCAAGAATGATCCTACAAGACTTTATAAGTTGTTTCCAAGTTCAAACGAGTCAACAATGAAGCTACAAGTTGTTTCCAAGTTCAAACGGGTCAAGAATGAAGTCTCAAATTGTTATAGATTGTTTTCAAGTTCAAATGATCCAATAATGATCCTACAAGTCTTTCCAAGTTGTTTCCCTGTTCAAATGAGTCAAGAATGAAGCTACAAGTTGTTTCAAAGTTTGAACGAGTCAAGAATAAAGTCTTAAGTTGAATGAATTATTTGCATGTTGAAATGAGCCAAGAATGATCCTACAAGACTTTACAAGTTGTTTCCATGTTCAAATGAGTCAAGAATGAAGCTACAAGTTGCTTCCAAGATTGAATGAGTCAAGAATAAAGTTTCAAATTGTTAAGGATTGTTTTCATGTTCAAATGAGCCAAGAATGATCTTACAAGAGTTTCCAAGTTGTTTCCATGTTCAAAAGAGTCACGAATCAAGCTACATGTTGTTTCGAAGTTCGAATGAGTGAAGAATGAATTTACAAGTTGTTACGAATTTTTTTCATGTCCAATGTACCAAGAACGATCCTACAAGAGTTTAGAAGTTGTTTCCATGTTCAAACGAGTCAATAGTGAAGCTACAAGTTGTTTCCTAGTTCGAACGAGTCAAGAATGAAGTTTCAAATTGTTATAGATTGTTCTATACTCAAATGAGCCAAGAATGATCCTGCAAGACTTTCCAAGTTGTTTTCATGTTCAAATGAGTCAAGAATGAAGCTACAAGTTGTTTCCAAGTTCGAAGGAGTCAAGAATAAAGTCTTAAGTTGTATGAATATTTTTCATGTTTAAATGAGCCAAGAATGATCCTTCAAGAATTTACAAGTTGTTTCCAATTCAAACGAGTCAAGAATGAAGCTACAAGTTGTTTCCAAGTTTGAACGAGTGAAGAATGAAGTCATAAGTTGTTACAAATTGTTTTCATGTTCAAAGGAGCCAAAAATGATCCTACAAGACTTTCCAAGTTGTTTCCATGTTCAAACGAATCTAGAATGAAGCTACAAGTTGTTTCCAAGTTTGAACGAGTCAAGAATGAAGTCTCAAATTGTAATAGATTATTTTCATGTTCAAATGAGCCAAGAATGATACTACAAGAGTTTCTAAGTTGTTTCCATGTTCAAATGAGTCAAGAATGAAGCTACAAGTTGTTTCCAAGTTTGAACAATTGAAGAATGAAGTCATAAGTTGTTACGAATTGTTTTCATTTTCAAATGAGCAGAGAGTGATCCTACAAGAGTTTACAAGTTGTTTCCATGTTCAAATGAGTCAAGAATGAAGCTACAAATTGTTTCCATGTTCCAAAGAGTCAAGAATGTAGTCTCAAATTTTATGGATTGTTTTGAAGTTTAAATGAGCCAAGAATGATCCTACAAGACTTTTCAAGTTGTTTCCATATTCAAATTAGTCAAGAATGAAGCTAAAAGTTGTTTCAAAGTTTGAACGATTCAAGAATAAAGTCTTAAGTTGTATGAATTGTTTGCATGTTCAAATGAGCCAAGAATGATCCTACAAGACTTTACAAGTTTTTCCAAGTCCAAACGTGTCAAGAATGAAGCTACAAGTTGTTTCGAAGTTCGAATAAGTCAAGAATGAAGTCTCAAATTGTTATATATTGTTTGTATGTTCAAATGAGCCAAGAATTATCCTACAAGACTTTCCATGTTGTTTCCATGTTCAAATGAGTCGTGAATGAAGCTACAAGTTGTTTCCAAGTTCAAACGTGTCAAGAATGAAGTGTCAAATTGTTGTAGATTGTTTTCATGTTCAAATGAGCCAAGAATGATCCTACAAGACATTCCAAGTTGTTTCCAAGTTCGAACGAGTCAAGAATAAATTCTTAAGTTGTATGAATTTTTTGCATGTTCAAATGAGCCAAGAATGATCCTACAAGAGTTTACAAGTTTTTCCAAGTTCAAACGAGTCAAGAATGAAGTTACAAGTTGTTTCCAAGTTTGAACGAGTGAAGAATAAAGTCTTAAGTTGTATGAATTGTTTGCATGTTCAAATGAGCCAAAAATGATCCTATAAGACTTTACAAGTTGTTCCAATTTCAAACGAGTCAAGAATGAAGCTACAACTTGTTTACAAGTTCGAACAAGTCAAGAATGAAGTCTCAAATTGTTATAGATTGTTTTTATACTCAAATGAGCCAAGAATGATCCTACAAGACTTTCCAAGTTGGTTTCATGTTCAAATGAGTCAAGAATGAATCTACAAGTTGTTTTCAAGTTCAAATGAGCCAATAATGATCCTACAAGACTTTCCAAGTTGTTTCCATGTTCAAAAGAGTCAAGAATGAAGCTACAAGTTGTTTCCAAGTTCGAACGAGTCAAGAATAAAGTCTTAAGTTGTATGAATTGTTTGCATGTTCAAATGAGCCAAAAATGATCCTACAAGACTTTACAAGTTGTTCCAATTTCAAACGAGTCAAGAATGAAGCTACAACTTGTTTCCAAGTTCGAACAAGTCAACAATGAAGTCTCAAATTGTTATAGATTGTTTTCATACTCAAATGAGCTAAGATTGATCCTACAAGACTTTCCAAGTTGTTTCCCTGTTCAAATGAGTCAAGAATGAAGTTACAAGTTGTTTCAAATTTGAACGAGTCAAAAATAAAGTCTTAAGTTGTATGAATTATTTGCATGTTGAAATGAGCCAAGAATGATCCTACAAGACTTTACAAGTTGTTTCCATGTTCAAATGAGTCAAGAATGAAGCTACAAGTTGCTTCCAAGTTTGAATGAGTCAAGAATAAAGTTTCAAATTGTTATGGATTGTTTTCATGTTCAAATGAGCCAAGAATGATCTTACAAGAGTTTCCAAGTTGTTTCCATGTTCAAAAGAGTCACGAATCAAGCTACATGTTGTTTCGAAGTTCGAATGAGTGAAGAATGAATTTACAAGTTGTTACGAATTTTTTTCATGTCCAATGTACCAAGAACGATCCTACAAGAGTTTAGAAGTTCTTTCCATGTTCAAACGAGTTAATAGTGAAGCTACAAGTTGTTTCATAGTTCGAACGTGTGAAGAATGAAGTCTCAAATTGTTATAGATTGTTTTTATACTCAAATGAGCCAAGAATGATCCTACAAGACTTTCCAAGTTAATTTCATGTTCAAATGAGTCAAAAATGAAGCTACAAGTTGTTTCCAAGTTCGAAGGAGTCAAGAATAAAGTCTTAAGTTGTATGAATATTTTTCATGTTCAAATGAGCCAAGAATGATCCTTCAAGAATTTACAAGTTGTTTCCAATTCAAACGAGTCAAGAATGAAGCTACAAGTTGTTTCCAAGTTTGAACGAGTGAAGAATGAAGTCATAAGTTGTTACAAATTGTTTTCATGTTCAAACGAGCCAAAAATGATCCTACAAGACTTTCCAAGTTGTTTCCATGTTCAAACGAGTCTAGAATGAAGCTACAAGTTATTTCCAAGTTTGAACGAGTCAAGAATGAAGTCTCAAATTGTAATAGATTATTTTCATGTTCAAATGAGCCAAGAATGATACTACAAGAGTTTCCAAGTTGTTTCCATGTTCAAATGAGTCAAGAATGAAGCTACAAGTTGTTTCCAAGTTTGAACGAGTCATGAATAAAGTCTTAAGTTGTATGAATTGTTTGCATGTTCAAATGAGCCAAAAAAGATCCTACAAAAGTTTAGAAGTTGTTTCCAAGTTCAAATGACTCAAGAATGAAGCTACAAATTTTTTCCAAGTTCGAAAGAGTCAAGAATGTAGTCTCAAACTGTTATGGATTGTTTTGAAGTTTAAATGAGCCAAGAATGATCTTACAAGAATTTCCAAGTTGTTTCCATGTTCAATCGAGTCACGAATGAAGTTACAAGTTGTTTCCAAGTTTGAACGTTTCAAGAATAAAGTCTCAAATTGTTATAGATAGTTTTCATGTTCAAATGAACCAAGAATGATCCTACAAGGCTTTCCAGGTTATTTCCATGTTTAAATGAGTCAAGAATGAAGCTAAAAGTTCTTTCCAAGTTCAAACGAGTCAAGAATAAAGTCTTAAGTTGTATGAATTGTTTGCATGTTCAAATGAGCCAAGAATGATCCTACAAGACCTTACAAGTTTTTCCAAGTTCAAGCGAGTCAAGAATGAAGCTACAAGTTGTTTCCAAGTTCGAATAAGTCAAGAATGAGGTCTCTAGTTGTTATAGATTGTTTTCATGTTCAAATGAGCCAAGAATGATCTTGCATGACTTTCCAAGTTATTTCCATGTTTAAATGAGTCAAGAATGAAGCTAAAAGTTGTTTCCAAGTTCAAACGAGTTAAGAATAAAGTCTTTAGTTCTATGAATTGTTTGCTTGTTCAAATGAGCCAAGAATGATCCTACAAGACCTTACAAGTTTTTCCAAGTTTAAATGAGTCAAGAATGAAGATACAAGTTCTTTCCAAGTTTGAATAAGTCAAGAATGAAGTCTCAATTTGTTATAGATTGTTTTCATGTTCAAATGAGCCAAGAATAATCCTACAAGACTTTTCAAGTTGTTTCCATGTTCAAACGAGTCAAGAATGAAGCTACAAGTTGTTTCCAGGTTTGAACGAGTCTAGAATGAAGTCTTAAGTTGTATGAATTGTTTGCATGTTCAAATGAACCAACAATGATCCTATAAGAATTTATAAGTGGTTTCCAAGTTCAAACGAGTCAAGAATGAAGCTACAAGTTGTTTCCAAGTTCGAACGAGTCAAGAATCAAGTCTAAAATTGTTATGGATTTTTTTCAAGTTCAAATGAGCCAAGAATGATCCTACAGGACTTTATAAGTTGTTTCCAAGTTCAAACGAGTCAACAATGAAGCTACAAGTTGTTTCCAAGTTCAAACGTGTCAAGAATGAAGTCTCAAATTGTTATAGATTGTTTTCAAGTTCAAATGATCCAATAATGATCCTACAAGACTTTCCAAGTTGTTTCCATTGTCAAATGAGTCAAGAATGAAGCTACAAGTTGTTTTCAAGTTCGAACGAGTCAAGAATAAAGTCTTAAGTTGTATGAATTGTTTGCATGTTCAAATGAGCCAAAAATGATCCTACGAGACTTTACAAGTTGTTCCAATTTCAAACGAGTCAAGAATGAATCTACAACTTGTTTACAAGTTCGAACAAGTCAAGAATGAAGTCTCAAATTGTTATAGATTGTTTTCATACTCAAATTAGCTAAGATTGATCCTACAAGTCTTTCCAAGTTGTTTCCCTGTTCAAATGAGTCAAGAATGAAGCTAAAAGTTGTTTCAAAGTTTGAACGAGTCAAGAATAAAGTCTTAAGTTGAATGAATTATTTGCATGTTGAAATTAGCCAAGAATGATCCTACAAGACTTTTCAAGTTGTTTCCATGTTCAAATGAGTCAAGAATGAAGCTACAAGTTGCTTCCAAGTTTGAATGAGTCAAGAATAAAGTTTCAAATTGTTATGGATTGTTTTCATGTTCAAATGAGCCAAGAATGATCTTACAAGAGTTTCCAAGTTGTTTCCATGTTCAAAAGAGTCACGAATCAAGCTACATGTTGTTTCGAAGTTCGAATGAGTGAAGAATGAATTTACAAGTTGTTACGAATTTTTTTCATGTCCAATGTACCAAGAACGATCCTACAAGAGTTTAGAAGTTGTTTCCATGTTCAAACGAGTCAATAGTGAAGCTACAAGTTGTTTCCTAGTTCGAACGAGTCAAGAATGAAGTTTCAAATTGTTATAGATTGTTTTTATACTCAAATGAGCCAAGAATGATCCTGCAAGACTTTCCAAGTTATTTTCATGTTCAAATGAGTCAAGAATGAAGCTACAAGTTGTTTCCAAGTTCGAAGGAGTCAAGAATAAAGTCTTAAGTTGTATGAATATTTTTCATGTTTAAATGAGCCAAGAATGATCCCTCAAGAATTTACAAGTTGTTTCCAATTCAAACGAGTCAAGAATGAAGTTACAAGTTGTTTCCAAGTTTGAACGAGTGAAGAATGAAGTCATAAGTTGTTGCAAATTGTTTTCATGTTCAAAGGAGCCAAAAATGATCCTACAAGACTTTCCAAGTTGTTTCCATGTTCAAACGAATCTAGAATGAAGCTACAAGTTGTTTCCAAGTTTGAACGAGTCAAGAATGAAGTCTCAAATTGTAATAGATTATTTTCATGTTCAAATGAGCCAAGAATGATACTACAAGAGTTTCCAAGTTGTTTCCATGTTCAAATGAGTCAAGAATGAAGCTACAAGTTGTTTCCAAGTTCGAACGAGTCATGAATAAAGTCTTAAGTTGTAGGAATTGTTTGCATGTTCAAATGAGCCAAAAAAGATCCTACAAGAGTTTAGAAGTTGTTTCCAAGTTCAAATGACTCAAGAATGAAGCTACAAATTCTTTCCAAGTTCAAAAGAGTCAAGAATGTAGTCTCAAACTGTTATGGATTGTTTTGAAGTTTAAATGAGCCAAGAATGATCTTACAAGAATTTCCAAGTTGTTTCCATGTTCAAACGAGTCACGAATGAAGTTACAAGTTGTTTCCAAGTTTGAACGTTTTAAGAATGAAGTCTCAAATTGTTATAGATAGTTTTCATGTTCAAATGAACTAAGAATGATCCTACAAGGCTTTCTAAGTTATTTCCATGTTTAAATGAGTCAAGAATGAAGCTAAAAGTTCTTTCCAAGTTCGAACGAGTCAAGAATAAAGTCTTAAGTTGTATGAATTGTTTGCATGTTCAAATGAGCCAAGAATGATCCTACAAGACCTTACAAGTTTTTCCAAGTTCAAGCGAGTCAAGACTGAAGCTACAAGTTGTTTCCAAGTTCGAATAAGTCAAGAATGAGGTCTCTAGTTGTTATAGATTGTTTTCATGTTCAAATGAGCCAAGAATGATCCTGCATGACTTTCCAAGTTATTTCCATGTTTAAATGAATCAAGAATGAAGCTAAAAGTTGTTTCCAAGTTATTTCCATGTTTAAATGAGTCAAGAATGAAGCTAAAAGTTGTTTCTAAGTTCGAACGAGTTAAGAATAAAGTCTTTATTTGTATGAATTGTGTGTTTGTTCAAATGAGCCAAGTATAATCCTACAAGACTTTCCAAGTTGTTTCCATGTTCAAACGAGTCAAGAATGAAGCTACAAGTTGTTTCCATGTTTGAACGAGTCTAGAATGAAGTCTTAAGTTGTATGAATTGTTTGCATGTTCAAATGAACCAACAATGATCCTATAAGAATTTACAAGTGGTTTCCAAGTTCAAACGAGTCAAGAATGAAGCACAAGTTGTTTCCAAGTTCGAACGAGTCAAGAATCAAGTCTAAAATTGCTATGGATTTTTTTCAAGTTCAAATGAGCCAAGAATGATCCTACAAGACTTTACATGTTGTTTCCAAGTTCAAACGAGTCAACAATGAAGCTACAAGTTATTTCCAAGTTCAAACGTGTCAAGAATGAAGTCTCAAATTGTTATAGATTGTTTTCAAGTTCAAATGAGCCAATAATGATCCTACAAGACTTTCCAAGTTGTTTCCATGTTCAAATGAGTCAAGAATGAAGCTACAAGTTGTTTCCAAGTTCGAACGTGTCAAGAATAAAGTCTTAAGTTTTATGAATTGTTTACATGTTCAAATGAGCCAAGAATGATCCTACAAGACTTTACAAGTTGTTCCAATTTCAAACGTGTCAAGAATGAAGCTACAACTTGTTTTCAAGTTCGAACAAGTCAAGAATGAAGTCTCAAATTGTTATAGATTGTTTTCATACTCAAATGAGCAAAGATTGATCCTACAAGAATTTCCAAGTTGTTTCCCTATTCAAATGAGTCAAGAATGAAGCTACAAGTTGTTTCAAATTTGAACGAGTCAAGAATAAAGTCTTAAGTTGTATGAATTATTTGCATGTTGAAATGAGCTAAGAATGATCCTACAAGACTTTACTAGTTATTTCCATTTTCAAATGAGTCTAGAATGAAGCTACAAGTTGCTTCCAAGTTTGAATGAGTCAAGAATAAAGTTTCAAATTGTTATGGACTATTTTCATGTTCAAATGAGCCAAGAAAGATCGTACAAGAGTTTAGAAGTTATTTCAATGTTCAAATGAGTCAAGAGTGAAGCTACAAGTTGTTTCCTAGTTCGAACGAGTCAAGAATGAAGTCTCAAATTGTTATAGATTGTTTTTATACTCAAATGAGCCAAGAATGATCCTACAAGACTTTCCAAGTTGTTTTCATGTTCAAATGAGTTAAGAATGAAGCAACAAGTTTTTTCCAAGTTCGAAGGAGTCAAGAATAAAGTCTTAAGTTGTATGAATATTTTTCATGTTCAAATGAGCCAAGAATGATCCTTCAAGAATTTACAAGTTGTTTCCAATTCAAACGAGTCAAGAATGAAGCTACAAGTTGTTTCCAAGTTTGAACGAGTGAAGAATGAAGTCATAAGTTGTTACAAATTGTTTTCATGTTCAAATGAGCCAAGAATGATCCTACAAGACTTTCCAAGTTGTTTCCATGTTCAAACGAGTCAAGAATGAAGCTAGAAGTTCTTTCCAAGTTCGAACGAGTCAAGAATCAAGTCTAAAATTGTTATGGATTTTTTTCAAGTTCAAATGAGCCAAGAATGATCCTACAAGACTTTACAAGTTGTTTCCAAGTTCAAACGAGTCAACAATGAAGCTACAAGTTGTTTCCAAGTTCGAACGTGTCAAGAATAAAGTCTTAAGTTTTATGAATTGTTTGCATGTTCAAATGATCCAAGAATGATCCTACAAGACTTTTCAAGTTGTTTCCATGTTCAAACGAGTCAAGAATGAGGCTACAAGTTGTTTCCAAGTTCGAACGAGTCAAGAATGAAGTCTCAAATTGTTATAGATTGTTTTCATGTTCAAATGAGCCAAGAATGATCGTACAAGAGTTTCCAAGTTGTTTCCATGTTCAAATGAGTCAAGAATGAAGTTACAAGTTGTTTCCAAGTTCGAACGAGTCATGAATAAAGTCTTAAGTTGTATGAATTGTTTGCATGTTCAAATGAGCCAAAAAAGATCCTACAAGAGTTTAGAAGTTTTTTCCAAGTTCAAATTAGTCAAGAATGAAGCTACAAATTGTTTCCAAGTTCGAAAGTGTCAAGAATGTAGTCTCAAACTGTTATGGATTGTTTTGAAGTTTAAATGAGCCAAGAATGATCTTACAAGAATTTCCAATTTGTTTTCATGTTCAAACGAGTCACGAATGAAGTTACAAGTTGTTTCCAAGTTCGAACGTTTCAAGAATAAAGTCTCAAATTGTTATAGATAGTTTTCATGTTCAAATAAACCAAGAATGATCCTATAAGGCTTTCCATGTTATTTCCATGTTTAAATGAGTCAAGAATGAAGCTAAAAGTTCTTTCCAAGTTCGAACGAGTCAAGAATAAAGTCTTAAGTTGTATGAATTGTTTGCATGTTCAAATGAGCCAAGAATGATCCTACAAGAGCTTATAAGTTTTTCCATGTTCAAGCGTGTCAAGAATGAAGCAACAAGTTGTTTCCAAGTTCGAATAAGTCAAGAATGAAGTCTCTAGTTGTTATAGATTGTTTTCATGTTCAAATGAGCCAATAATAATCCTACAAGACTTTCCAAGTTGTTTCCATGTTCAAACGAGTCAAGAATGAAGCTACAAGTTGTTTCCAGGTTTGAACGAGTCTAGAATGAAGTCTTAAGTCGTATGAATTGTTTGCATGTTCAAATGAACCAACAATGATCCTACAAGAATTTACAAGTGGTTTCCAAGTTCAAACGAGTCAAGAATGAAGCTACAAGTTGTTTCCAAGTTCGAACGAGTCAAGAATCAAGTCTAAAATTGTTATGGATTTTTTTCAAGTTCAAATGAGCCAAGAATAATCCTACAAGACTTTACAAGTTGATTCCAATTTCAAACGAGTCAACAATGAAGCTACAAGTTGTTTCCAAGTTCAAACGTGTCGAGAATGAAGTCTCAAATTGTTATAGATTGTTTTAAATTCAAATGAGCCAATAATGATCCTACAAGACGTTCCAAGTTGTTTCCATGTTCAAATGAGTCAAGATTGAAGCTACAAGTTGTTTCCAAGTTCGAACGAGTCAAGAATAAAGTCTTAAGTTGTATGAATTGTTTGCATGTTCAAATGAGCCAAGAATGATCCTACAAGACTTTACAAGTTGTTCCAATTTCAAACGAGTCAAGAATGAAGCTACAACTTGTTTCCAAGTTCGAACAAGTCAAGAATGAAGTCTCAAATTGTTATAGATTGTTTTCATACTCAAATGAGCTAAGATTGATCCTACAAGACTTTCCAAGTTGTTTCCCTGTTTAAATGAGTCAAGAATGAAGTTACAAGTTGTTTCAAATTTGAACGAGTCAAGAATAAAGTCTTAAGTTGTATGAATTATTTGCATGTTGAAATGAGCCAAGAATGATCCTACAAGACTTTACAAGTTGTTTCCATGTTCAAATGAGTCAAGAATGAAGCTACAAGTTGCTTCCAAGTTTGAATGAGTCAAGAATAAAGTTTCAAATTGTTATGGATTGTTTTCATGTTCAAATGAGCCAAGAATGATCTTACAAGAGTTTCCAAGTTGTTTCCATGTTCAAAAGGGTCACGAATCAAGCTACATGTTGTTTCGAAGTTCGAATGAGTGTAGAATGAATTTACAAGTTGTTACGAATTGTTTTCATGTCCAATGTACCCAGAACGATCCTACAAGAGTTTAGAAGTTGTTTCCATGTTCAAACGAGTCAAGAGTGAAGCTAAAAGTTGTTTCCTAGTTCTACTGAGTCAAGAATGAAGTCTCAAATTGTTATAGATTGTTTTTATACTCAAATGAGCCAAGAATGATCCTACAAGACTTTCCAAGTTATTTTCATGTTCAAATGAGTCAAGAATGAAGCTACAAGTTGTTTCCAAGTTCGAAGGAGTCAAGAATAAAGTTTCAAATTGTTATGGATTGTTTTCATGTTCAAATGAGCCAAGAATGATCTTACAAGAGTTTCCAAGTTGTTTCCATGTTCAAAAGAGTCACGATTCAAGCTACATGTTGTTTCGAAGTTCGAATGAGTGAAGAATGAATTTACAAGTTGTTACGAATTGTTTTCATATCCAATCTACCAAGAACGATCCTACAAGAGTTTAGAAGTTGTTTCCATGTTCAAACGAGTCAAGAGTGAAGCTACAAGTTGTTTCCTAGTTCGAACGAGTCAAGAATGAAGTCTCAAATTGTTATAGATTGTTTTTATACTCAAATGAGCCAAGAATGATCGTACAAGACTTTCCAAGTTGTTTACATGTTCAAATGAGTCAAGAATGAAGCCACAAGTTGTTTCCATGTTCGAAGGAGTCAAGAATAAAGTCTTAAGTTGTATGAATATTTTTCATGTTCAAATGAGCCAAGAATGATCCTTCAAGAATTTACAAGTTGTTTCCAATTCAAACGAGTCAAGAATGAAGCTACCAGTTGTGAAAGGGGAGATAGGAGTGAAGGGAAGTAACTCACTGCACTTTCATGTGTACTAGGAATGCTAAATGTAATCTCTATGTAACGGTTGATGATAACTCAACAATAGAACAGGACATGTAATAATATGCAAGTGCACAGAAATCTTGGATCACAGAGTTCAATTAAGACAAAGTATCAAAGGATCATCTACAGACTTGAAGCCCACTGGAAGAAGTTCATTAACATGTTCAGGCCTCAGTGGAGAATAAAAGATGTTGACATCTATTCAAGGATGTGGAAGCTACAGAAGATTGTCTTAGTCTATGAAGATTTTAGTGCATTACAATCGAAGCAACAAGTAAGGTTTGCAAAGAAGAATGTGGAATCATGTTCTGAATCAAGAGCCCCTATCAAGACTAGTCACTTATGAACCAGACCGTTGCATCAAGTGTCAGGACATTGGAGGCAAGCTCTCGTCGGTTAATATGGTTTTAATCATTCTAAAGTTGTTGGTTTTCTTGAGTTAAGTGGAGGATCAACAAAGGTGGTAAATCAGTGTTGGAGAAATGTCAGCCTAATGGATAAGGGACAGACGGCACAACCTGATTGGATCTTACTAAAGCTTCACAGATTAGAAGGCCAAATATTTGGACGTGGTGGAGTCACGTATACGGGGCCAAGTATTTGGATAAGGAAGTCTACACAAATTGAAGAGTGGAATGGAAATATTTAATTTAATTAAATAAAGTAATTATTTAATTATTTATATATTTTATAAATAAAGATATTCTTTATTTATATTTTATATATTTATTAAATATTACTTTTATATTAAATATTTCCAAAGGCATGCTTGGCACATGACTTTGAAGATATGATTTGAGTGGACAAAAGTAAAAGGTGGAAAAACAAAAAGTAACACCTTTTTCAATATATAAAGAAGAAACCCAAGTCATCATCTTCAGTAAGAATTCGGATGAGAAAGAAAAGGGGAGAGAGAGAAAATTTATTTTTCTCTCCCCCATGGCCGAACTAGACTTTAATATTTTGGGGCCATGATTTTCTTTATCATACCACTCCTCTATCTTTCTATTGTAAGCACTTGCTAAATCTTGTATAGAAGATAGGGTTGATTTTTGTCTCATAGATCTACAAAATGTAATAGTTTTAGAGGAGACAAAAATCACTTCTTTGTTGTGTTCTTGAGCTTATGTTCTTGAACTTGTTTGTAGCATCTACCCCACTTCAATGAATATAAAGTTATATTCTTGGATCTTGTTGTGTTGTGTATTTTGGATGATTTACCGTTCATTATCTTGGTTATTTTAATGGTGTTATTGAGGTTGAAGAAGATGATGAACAGTAACCGGGTTTGAACCAAAGTAATCTTTATGTTGTCCCAAAAATAATTAAAAGTCATAATTTTAATTTGGGAATCGTATTCACCCCCCCTCTACGATCTCCAGGACCTAACAATTGGTATCAGAGCTACTCGATTGACATACAAATCGATTGGATCTATTTTTATTTTTGAGATTAAAGAGGGTACAATTGGTTCACTGAGCATCCAGAATTTTTTTTAAGCCCGGAATTTTTTTAAGTACAAAATGTTCTAGATAGCCAAGTAGAACATTTCTATGTAGAAATTCTACTTAGATGTTCGAGATAGTCAAGTAGAACATTTCTATGTAGAAATTCGACTTGATGTTCGAGATAGTGTCTAACTCGAACATTATCTCGAATATTCTACTTAATGTTCTAGATAGAACCTAAGTAGAAATTCTGGAGTTAGAAATATTTTCTAAGTCAGAAGTTTTACTTAATGTTCTACATAGAGCCTAAGTAGAACATTTCTATGTAGAAATTCTACTTAATGTTCTAGATAGAACCTAAGTAGAAATTCTGGAGTTAGAAATATTTTCTAAGTCAGAAGTTCTACTTAATGTTCTACATAGAGCCTAAGTAGAACATTTCTATGTAGAAATTCTACTTAATGTTCTAGATAGAACCTAAGTAGAAATTCTGGAGTTAGAAATATTTTCTAAGTCAGAAGTTCTACTTAATGTTCTAGATAGAGCCTAAGTAGAACATTTCTATGTAGAAATTCTACTTAATGTTCTAGATAGAACCTAAGTAGAAATTCTGGAGTTAGAAATATTTTCTAAGTCAGAAGTTCTACTTAATGTTCTACATAGAGCCTAAGTAGAACATTTCTATGTAGAAATTCTACTTAATGTTCTAGATAGAACCTAAGTAGAAATTCTGGAGTTAGAAATATTTTCTAAGTCAGAAGTTCTACTTAATATTCTAGATAGAGCCTAAGTAGAACATTTCTATGTAGAATTTCTACTTGATGTTCTAGATAGAGTCTATGTAGAACATTTCTATGTATACTTTTTTTCTTAGAAGGCTGTTTCAACATGACACATGGCTACATAGTTTAACTTTTATTTAAAACAAAAATTGTTTTTCTCTCAAATTGTTTTTAGTTTAATAATTAATTTAATAATTAAATTTGAATTTAATTATATAAAATATTTTGAAAATAATTTTTAAATTTAAATAATTTATTTTTCAAGTTTATTTTATATCTTGGAAAATATTTTATTTTCTTTTAAATTTTAGAGTCAAATATTTTATATTTTTAATATTCTTAGTTAAGAATTTTATTAATTTAAAAACTAAAATTAATCTTAAAATCCAATTTAATTTCTTTTGAGTTTAATATTCTTAAAAGTATTTTGAGAATTATTTTTGAGGTTTAATAATTTATTTTTCATAAAACTTTAATTACAAATTTTATAAAACTCTTTGGAAAATATTTTTTGGATTGAAATAATTTATTTTCATGAACATTTTAAATGTTTTGAAAATTTAATATTTCTATTTCAAAATTATGTTTTCGAGTTGTTTTATTTTAATTATAATTTAAGCTTGGAAGTTTTAATTATAAATCTCATAAAACTTTTTGAAAAATCATTTTGGTTGAAATAATTTATTTTCAAGAATATCTAAGATGACTTGAAAATTTATTATTTTTATATCAAACTTATATTTTCAATCTGTTTTATTTTAATTATAATTGAAACTGTTTTGGATTATAAATTCTATAAAATTCTTTGGAAATTAATTTTGATTTGAAATAATTTCTTTTTCAGGATTATTTAATATACCTTGAAAATTTTGTTATCTCTATATCAAAACTTTCTTTTCGAATTATTTTATTTTATTTATAATTTGAAATTGAGAAATTTATTATTATTTATCAAAAATGCATTTTCAATTTATTTTGATTATTTAAATTCCTAAAAAATTAAATACTTCTGTTTGAACAAAATGTTTTATTAAACGAAACAACAGGAGTTGATTCTTCGTTCGTTGAGGACAAACGAACTGACTGAAGAACATTCTAATGGAGTTGAGACCTGATCTTACCATTGGAGATGTATTTCTACATCGGTCTACTCAGTGGATCATTTGGTTATTGAAAGGGGATTAGTTCATTTAGGGAAGAGTCTTCGATCAGTGGTTTTCGAATCAATATCTGAAGAATTTGGGATTTTGAAAAGGAATTCAGTTTAACGGTCAAAGAACCAAAACAACAATTGAAGATTTGGTTAAAGGACATCAGTGGCAGAAATACACAAGGTTTGATTATCACTGACATATGATAATCAAGGGGTTATTGCTACACATATAAAGAAGAGTGATCTTTTCAAGCAGAACATGAGACATTCTATGTCGGGGTCTTTAAGCAGAACAATCAGGTATCAATTTGGGTTGAAGCAGGAACATCATTGCTTATTGAGGTCAAATGCAAGGATACTTCCATGAGTGTCAGTAGAATGGAAATTGATTTGGATCAATTGATTATCACTCGAGATGGAATGCTAAGCATCGCTCAGGTATACTTTCTAACTAGTTTATACTTGTTTGATTTAATTATAGAGTATTAAGTGCTGAACTGCATTATATTATAAGTTTGATGTAATGCATGTCTCACCTTGATTTCTATATAAATTAGATAACTTATGCTAGTTTGTTAGTGTAGCTTGTTTATCAGTATTTGACTTCATGATTAGATCTTGTGTGATTTAATGCTTGCTTTACGATAATTGATCATGTTAGCATATAGAGTCTTAGGTATTTGTAGGGGTACATTTACCGGAAAGAGTATTTGCTGAATGCTAAGTGCCTTGATGTTTACATTGTCAATAATCTGTTTATACTCGCATGGTTATATTAAATGTTATATCTGATCATGTGCTTGTTAAGATGAATTTGTTTCTAATTTGGGAATTGCCTAGGGGTCAGTATAATAAACCATGAATTAAATTTTTAAATTTAAACTGACTCAGGTAATTAGAGATAATATAATGTTAAAGTGAATAACAAAGGTGAATTAGAACAATTAGGAATCTGAGTGATTGATTCTTCTATGACTACATATATGTACGACATGATTCTTATAGACTGCTAGTCCACCTTAAGTTAGGTTGGGATCACTGAGCTCATAGCCAAGACTACTTGTTGAGGCTGATATAGATGAGGAGTGATCAGTCAGATAAGAATGAGCATGTTGAACTTGAATGCTTTGTTGTTAACAATGTTTAGAAATATCTCTAACCCTTGGACTCAATCAAATTGAGGACCACGTGTCTTAATCATTTGTGAATGCAGAGTATCTTTCAACATGTACAAGTTATATATCTCTGACATTTTCATGTTCGAGGCATGTAACTACTTTTGCTTTGGTATTCAAATGGTTAAGCAAGGTTACCTATTTTTCTTGAATGATCTGAAGCACAATATTAAGAAAGACCTAGGGGATTCTTTGTGAAGGGTTTCCTAATATCAGTTCGACGATGAACAGTATTGATCGGGGTCAAGAGAAATAGAAGCTCACTCTACTGGAAGTGAGGTTACTGCTGACACGAAATTTAATGCTTATGATGAAGTCAACTATTCGTTGAAGTTTATCAGAATGGAGTTAGCTGTAACAACAAGTGATGCTCTCACACTTGGTTTATCAAATAATACTTGGTTTATCAAGATAACGGATTTGACGGTAAAGATGAAGTTGGTGAGAAAGGACTACTTCTAATGAAGTTCTTTTAAGAAGGACATTAGTGAAGTATGTCAGTTGAAGGGAAGTCAAGTCAAAGACTACCCTGTTTAGTTTTGGTGTTTGTTCATGCATTCGATAGATGAAGCATCTCAGTGATTAATCAGCAAATGTAAAGGGAAGACATCAAGTAAGATTAATCATGCTTGAAGTCACATGGTGTGATGGAAGGCTATCTTATTTGGAGTTAAGAGCTTACACAGAGTCTGTGATTGATTTAAGATGATCTAGATGTAGTGAACATCATCATCAAGCTCCCTAGCATTCGTTTGATTTTAGCTCTAAATTTCTAAAGGTTGACATCCTGTTTAGGGCTCAAGATCAGATGACACCAGATGAAGAAAAGCTGCAAGCAGCATCACAGGGGGAGCATCAGTAAGTTGGATCAACTAGTCGTGTTTGATGTTCAAAGGCTAGCAGTGCTCATTGAGTAAGAGTTGAGATTCTTAGGAACACTGAGTGATCCAGATTGAGTGATTGCATATTAAAAAGGAAATTGTCAATTTAAAGATAATGCAAGATGATCTCAATCATATTTGAAGAAAACTACTCTACCCACTGAAAATCTAAGGAAACATTAAGGACACATCTGTCATGACAAAGGGTTTTGTGTAACAACATTTCCTAGAGTCAGTTCTTGATGAATCTGGGTAGTAGAGTAGTGATTGGTCGTGCATGTATAAGTGTATTTCATTAGTTTTTCTGAGTGAATTCGATGAAGATTGAAGATGCACTAACTAATCAAGATTGAGTAGGGTTCGAATCAAGGAACTAACTCAATTGAACCAGAGGCAGATACACTTAGCATAAGGAATCAATCCACATGAAGACTTGGTATTGATACAGAAGCTGAAGGGTAGTTCAGAATTTTTGAAGGTTCTACTCTGCTAGTGTCAAGACTACTGGTTTCTAGAGTGCTGAGTTTAGTGAAGCTGCTGCCAAGACCAATATCTACAAGAAAATATTTGGGTGCTGAAGGTAATGCAGTTTCCGTCTGGATGAGCGTGGTATTGTTTCGAGGAAAAATGTTAACTGGTAGCTGAAAAGTTATTCCTGTCCAAATGGAGTAAACGTTCGATCTCGAAAGGAGTAAACGTTCGATCTCTCGGGCAAAGAGGAGTAATTGTTCATTCAACGATCATACACTAGTAAAAGCTCTATTGACTAAGGTATGTCACTCTAGTCTAATGTTAATTTATTTAAATGTAAAGTTTATAGAGAGTGTTCATGTTATTTAGATGTCTACGATCTCTAGGAACTGATTAATGTTTGGCGTGTGACCACCCGGGACTCAATATTATCATTATGAGATTACCTATGATCACTCGGGACCTAGGGACCTAACATTGTAGCATTTCTTTGTATAGTCAATTTATATCCAGGATCTCGTACTTTGTGCTGTCATATGTTATTCATGCTATATGTATCAAATGGTTCAGCATAAGTATTTGTATGCTTTAATTAGTTGTATTTAAAGTTATTGACTTATATCAGTTAATGATAGTTAGTCGTAATTTTCTTTACTTCTAATTGTTTAAATGCTAATATTAATGGAACCACTTAATATGTAGTTTAAGTGATGTAATTCATGTCTTTTGCAAAATCCATTAATATTAGTTGTCATTATTTTGATATTAGTGATGTCACTTAGAATTTCTGCACTAAGTGACAAAAAGATTATTTCAAAAACACTGATATTGAAAGTAAGTTACTACATCGCGAGGGGTTGTCAAAGATCATAAATTTTAGCATTAATATTTAAAGGTATTTGATCTCTGATGCAACTAGTACCTCGAGCTTACATACATTCTGATTGTCACGAGTATTTTCAATATGCTTATGTGATAATTGTTGAGATGTAGTGTAAGAAGTTAAATGCTGTCATTCGGTCAATGTATGTTCAGTGTTTAACGGATGCTTATGTTTTATGCTTTAGAATTACCATGATCTATATATGCAATATGTGTTTGTTTCAAGCGACAAATGGTAATTGTCTAGCATAATGTAAGTATCTTATGTGCTTGATTGTTTTGTAGTAAGATGCGTTTTATCACAAAATGATTGAATGATGTTAGTACTTTTGAATGTCTTGTCATTCATATCAGTATTAACATATGTTTTTCATTCTTTAGAACTTGAATGCATAAAGAAATTTCTTGTCTATTTCTTGTGAAAAATGTTTTATCTAAACATGCATTCATTTGCCAGAGAATGAAAAGCCACTAAAAGTTTTTTTTTAAAGAGAACATTTCTTGAGGATTATCTTTCTATTTCAAAATCATATATCCTCTCTCTCTCTAAATGTTTTGTAATGAAAACTGTTTTCTCTCCACGATTTGTTTAAATAAAGTTACTTGATAACTTGTAACTTAAGTTGCATGGTATCAAGCTATTTTATTTGAGTAAATTGTTTTGATCTTAAAGTATCAACCATCGGTAAAACGTTTTTCAAAACTCTTGTTAATGTCTGTTTCACATTGACCTGTAGTATTAAAACAATGGTTGTTTGCTTTGGGATTAGTGCCTTGGACTATATGACTAAAGCATTCATTTGATTTTTTTAAAAAATCATTTATGTTTTAAGTCGGAGATAATATCCGATAAGAATGAATTGCAAAACAATTTCTGAAAACATACAGTGAGCAAGATGAAATAGATTTGAGTTATTAATCAAAATGTTTTTCTTAAAAGAATTGAATTTCAATTGGATATTTGTCTAAGAGAAATTCAAAAGAACACTTTTGTTAATCTGTTAAACTTTTTTTTCAAAGTTGTGAGTTTATGAAATTTGGCTTAATATTCTTTTACCTATTCTTTATTAATTCCCACATTTTAGCTCTGGTGCATTGTTTCTTGAGGATACATTGCTCCGATGCTATATTTCTGAGAAGGAATAGAGAATAAGTTTAATCATACTCTACCAAATTTTATATAGCTCTGATCAACTCTATCTGTTTAGCCGTAATGGCTTGGCCTAAATGGCTATAGGGGAAGGTCAAGAAGTTGAATAATCCATCAATTTCTAACCAAGGCCTTAGTACCAAACACTATCATTCTAATTCAAACTTTCAACCCTTGGTGATATAAGGAACTTATATAGATTAGCGGTTGTTAAGGGAGAAACTGCACTTGATGCAGTAAATAAGGATGAAGTCGGAAGTGCACCCACAGCTCTACCTCTCGAGAAGGAAAGAAGTATACAAATTGAGGTATCTGTAGCTCATCTGTATTCTCTCAAAAGGATGCAGAGCTGAAAAGGTAATAAAACTGTCTCTGGAATCATTCTCTCAACAGGGTGAGTCCATTGAAATTCGCTCGTCAGCTAGAGCATCTTGTAATGAGTCAAGCACACCACTAGCGTTCACGCTGATGGTAAGCCTAAACAGATAAATTCTATGAACACATTGCAAGAAGTGCACATTGTGAGGTATAGGTAAAACCCCTAAACTTCTTTGTTTACCATTCATGGTGAATGAAGTTGTTGAGCCACCTTCACAGGTATTTGAGGGAAACTTGGATTTCTTGCCATATATTAGAATCCTTGTCAACCTTCCTAGGAGGAACAGTCCTAGTTCCCTAACGGGATTTCACATCCGCAGAGCAATCTGTTGATGTTGAGAGGCAATCACTAACAGTTTTCCATGACTGAAAATAGTGAGTTAATTCATCTTCACAGGTGATTGAGAGAGATGTTTGTACACGTCTACTCTCCCAGGAATTCAAATTCTGGAATACCATGGATCGCTCAAAACTTAAAGGCATATCACCGTCAACGATCCAGTGCATGGACTTGCATATGGGGAGTCGGTTGATGCTTAAATAGCTGCTAGTACGCATACCACATTCAACGATCCAGTGCATGGATTTGCATATGGGGAGATTGTTGATGCTGAAAGTAGCTGAGCAACAACTCGTAGACTATGATTCAGTTGGTTTACCAATTTGATGAGTCTTTTGAGGATCAGGGTGTTGGGATTTCAGTCACTCCTGGAATGGAGGAGATTCCAATTTCAGAAGGGTTATTCCCCGACAACGAGCCACGTGTGCATGGATTTGCTCATGGTGAGTTGGGTGATGACCTAACTGAAACTCTGTCTGAGATTCCATCTCAGAACCTAGATCTTTAGTGATCGACAACATGCTACAGTCAACGATCCATAATATCTTGGTGAGACTAGCATGGATTTACTTGCAGGTACAAATTGCTATAAATGGAATGAGTGCAAGTAAGGGAGAGAAACACTTGAGTGAAGTGAGGGAGTGATACACTTGAGTGAGAGAAATAGGGAGAGAAATGAGTGGAACACTTATGCTTGAAAGTGTAAACACCAACAGAACGTAGTAGAAGTGAGGAAACCATAGACCAAACACTAACCTTGCTACTATGCCTAAATCCTGTTACTGAATTTTCCAGCTCTGGAATGTTGAAGAGATTCTTTTCTGGAAGACAAGCTGAAGAAGAGTCTAGCTGAAGCTTAGTGGGAATGTCCAAACTATTACCTTTGGGTCTATTAATTCATGTTGTTCTCAATCTCAAAGGGGGAGGCATTAATTTTTAGGCCTAAGGAGGATTTTATGTTCAGTTGGAGGAGAGTTTCTTTTTCGATTGGATGTAGATGATACTTTTCTTGTTTTAAAGGATATTCTCAACTAAGGGGGAGAATTTGGTGATACAAGAAACGAGATCTCTTGGTGATACAAGAAATGAGATCTGTCAATCCTATCTTGTGGAGGTTATTTAGAGGATATCTAAAGACACAAGGGTGGATTGGAGCTTGCATGAACTAAGGGGGAGAATTAGATAAAATTGAAACCTTAGTGATGCAATGGAGAAATTACTAAGGGGGAGTTTCTTAGTAATTAGTTGGAGCCTAATCCCTAAAGGTGTTGTAGATTTAACTGATTTTTCGTCTGAAGTGGAGAAGTTACTTTTTGTCAATTGGGAAGAAGTTACTTGTCGTACTAAGGGGAGAAGTTATGGAGAATTTTAACATCTTGGTTTGCAATGCTATATCTTATTCTGAAAAGATATCTAAGGGATTTTGCTCTATTTGTTTGAAGATCTGTTCTTGGAACATTCTTAGGAGAGGTTCGGCAGAAGAATTCTTTCTAGCACGATCAATGAATGAAAATGAAGATTTCTTTGAAGAGTATCAACTCAGGGGGAGTTTTTGCTAAGTAGAAGTTTTCTGGGTAAAGAAGAATGTGAAGGAGATTTTCAAGGGGCATCTGAGAAGTGTCCAAGTGTGTTCTATTTCTTGTTTCAGTGATAGATGAAGTCAGTGGAATAGTGCAAGGAAGAAAGAAAAATATGTTTCCTGGAAATAGAACATCCTGAAGAAAAAGAAGAAGTGACTTTCATTCTAAGAGAGAACAACCTTAAGGGGAGAATGAGTTGACCTCTTATGGGGAACATAGAGAGCTGTATGTTCTAGTTCGAATTGCAAGATAAACAAGAATGATTGTTCAGAAGTCTTTACTAATGATTTGTTTCTTTATTGAAAGAACCCCATCTTTGAAGAACATTGAAGTGGAGGAAGCTAAAGGAAAATGAAATTCAGAAATTCATCATTCATTTTCAGCAACTCAGGAAATCTGGATTTAACTGATTATATTTTTCCAGAACCTTTTGTATATTATTTTCATGTCCAGTACTTTAATTGTTTCTTGTATATTAGTTGAGTTATCCTCTAGTAGCTAATTTTATTTAATTGCTTTTGGGGGAAATTGTAAATGGAAATAGTATTTGATTGCTATTCCATATCAACCAAATAGGGGGAGATTGAAACGGGAGATAGGAGTGAAGGGAAGTAACTCACTGCACTTTCATGTGTACTAGGAATGCTAAATGTAATCTCTATGTAACGGTTGATGATAACTCAACAATAGAACAGGACATGTAATAATATGCAAGTGCACAGAAATCTTGGATCACAGAGTTCAATTAAGACAAAGTATCAAAGGATCATCTACAGACTTGAAGCCCACTGGAAGAAGTTCATTAACATGTTCAGGCCTCAGTGGAGAATAAAAGATGTTGACATCTATTCAAGGATGTGGAAGCTACAGAAGATTGTCTTAGTCTATGAAGATTTTAGTGCATTACAATCGAAGCAACAAGTAAGGTTTGCAAAGAAGAATGTGGAATCATGTTCTGAATCAAGAGCCCCTATCAAGACTAGTCACTTATGAACCAGACCGTTGCATCAAGTGTCAGGACATTGGAGGCAAGCTCTCGTCGGTTAATATGGTTTTAATCATTCTAAAGTTGTTGGTTTTCTTGAGTCAAGTGGAGGATCAACAAAGGTGGTAAATCAGTGTTGGAGAAATGTCAGCCTAATGGATAAGGGACAGACGGCACAACCTGATTGGATCTTACTAAAGCTTCACAGATTAGAAGGCCAAATATTTGGACGTGGTGGAGTCACGTATACGGGACCAAGTATTTGGATAAGGAAGTCTACACAAATTGAAGAGTGGAATGGAAATATTTAATTTAATTAAATAAAGTAATTATTTAATTATTTATATATTTTATAAATAAAGATATTCTTTATTTATATTTTATATATTTATTAAATATTACTTTTATATTAAATATTTCCAAAGGCATGCTTGGCACATGACTTTGAAGATATGATTTGAGTGGACAAAAGTAAAAGGTGGAAAAACAAAAAGTAACACTTTTTTCAATATATAAAGAAGAAACCCAAGTCATCATCTTCAGTAAGAATTCGGATGAGAAAGAAAAGGGGAGAGAGAGAAAAATTATTTTTCTCTCCCCCATGGCCGAACTAGACTTTAATATTTTGGGGCCATGATTTTCTTTATCATACCACTCCTCTATCTTTCTATTGTAAGCACTTGCTAAATCTTGTATAGAAGATAGGGTTGATTTTTGTCTCATAGATCTACAAAATGTAATAGTTTTAGAGGAGACAAAAATCACTTCTTTGTTGTGTTCTTGAGTTTATGTTCTTGAACTTGTTTGTAGCATCTACCCCACTTCAATGAATATAAAGTTATATTCTTGGATCTTGTTGTGTTGTGTATTTTGGATGATTTACCGTTCATTATCTTGGTTATTTTAATGGTGTTATTGAGGTTGAAGAAGATGATGAACAGTAACCGGGTTTGAACCAAAGTAATCTTTATGTTGTCCCAAAAATAATTAAAAGTCATAATTTTAATTTGGGAATCGTATTCACCCCCCCTCTACGATCTCCAGGACCTAACAAGTTGTTTCCAAGTTTGAACGAGTGAAGAATGAAGTCATAAGTTGTTACAAATTGTTTTCATGTTCAAATGAGCCAAGAATGATCCTACAAGACTTTCCAAGTTGTTTCCATGTTCAAACAAGTCAAGAATAAAGCTACAAGTTGTTTCCAAGTTCGAACGAGTCAAGAATGAAGTCTCAAATTGTTATAGATTGTTTTCATGTTCAAATGAGCCAAGAATGATCCTACAAGAGTTTCCAAGTTGTTTCCATGTTCAAATGAGTCAAGAATGAAGCTACAAGTTGTTTCCAAGTTCTAACGAGTCATGAATAAAGTCTTAAGTTGTATGAATTGTTTGCATGTTCAAATGAGCCAAAAAAGATCCTACAATAGTTTAGAAGTTGTTTCCAAGTTCAAATGAGTCAAGAATGAAACTACAAATTGTTTCCAAGTTCGAAAGTGTCAAGAATGTAGTCTCAAACTGTTATGGATTGTTTTGAAGTTTAAATGAGCCAAGAATGATCTTACAAGAATTTCCAATTTGTTTCCATGTTCAAACGAGTCACGAATAAGATAACATAGTTGCAGGGTCATAAAACAGTTCATAAACAGAGCTTAAGTTTAAAGAGATCAGGCAGTAGTTACTTGCCTCAAACAGGAATGCTACAGCTGCTGAACAGGTAGATCTCCTACACCAATACTAACTCTCTACTTTAGCTTTTCCTTTGTCCTTTACCTCAAAGTCCTTCGTAGCTACACATAAATAGTACTATATCAGTATCTTATATACTCCTGACGTTCTCTTTAACGTCTAACTATTCTACCCTTTCGTTAATGTAACCCCTTAACACATGTATAATTTTCTGTAGACATACTCTACTATTTAATCACTTGTACTCTGGCAAGCAAATAGCACATAGACAATTATATCTATCCACAGCATTCCTGACTGATAGTCTTACCTATACAGAAGTGGTGTGCCAATAGTATTTTAAAAGTCAGTTTAGTTTTAGAAAATTTTGGCAGCACCTCCCCTGTAATTGGAGCTATCCGTCGGAATACAACCGACACAACCATAGATTCAATCAATTGCAAACCGATTAAAACGACTACATACTTATCATATAATATCAACATAGAGTAGCAAGAGTGACTTGAACTCAAGCAATCCATGTACTCAACCCATAACATACAAGATAACCATCGAAATCTAAAAATCGAGTTTGATCAGCTTTGAAAAAATAACATTTTACTATATCTGGATGAACTCAAACAGAAAAGTTTAAAACATAAAAATTGTAGATCTTTCTGAGACCTTTCCAAAATGGTAAAGCTCATAATTTTTGAACATATATTCAATTAACTATGATTTTTTCCAAAGTTTGTAAATCAGAATCCCGAAGCTAAATGAACAGGTTATATAAACTGCATAAAAACTCATATTTACAGGCAGAATTTCGAAAAACACAAAGAACGGAAGTTGCAGGTAATCAAATTATCTTTCCACAGACACCAAAATCATAATATTCTGATAAACGATGAATTAACTACGAATTTTACAAACAGCAGCAGTTTTAACCATTTAACTAATCTGAATTTATACATATAAATCATATAGCAATTAGTACAAAATCAAACAAAATTCTTGCATGCAATCACTACAATCATATATAACCCATAAGAACTGGTGTCCAGAGCTTGAACATGTAAAACCCATACACCGACATACCAAACCGCCGGAAAAATCAATACCATGACATGCAACGACTTTTAAGAACAATTATCACATATACTCACAATAATTAACACACCAAAGCTAGAACATAATACTTTATGCCGAGGCTCCCCCCATGGTCATTGCCTACGGCAATGATTCCGGTGAGACTTCAAAGAAGTCGAATCCCTCACCGAGAATCATTTTTGTTACTCAAATGACTAGAGAAGCATTACTAGCACAAGCTAACATCAATTCATGTCTCAATTCGACTTGCATGCAGCACCATCTCCACATATACATACGGCAACATACATATATACACATGCAACGGAAAAAATCAAACTCTACAACAAGATTCACTCAAGTACTAGCTCGGAAATCAAAATATCATAAACGATTGCTGTAATCTCGAATAAAAACAAAGAAATCACAAGGAATTGCAAGAGAGAGAGAGAGAGAGAGAGTGGAAAGGGACCTGAATACAAAAATGCAGAGCAAGAGGAAAGAAGTGGGCGGAGGCTGCTTATAAAAAGACATGGGCAAAATAGTAATTTCACAAGCTGAGTTTTTAATAATAAAATAATTGATATTCGAATTTTAATGGGAAAATGGTATACAAATACGTTTTATATTTTTACAATAAATAACATGAATTTAGAAGCTCACCCATATTTTTGAAATATTTTTCTGATGAATAAATAAATAATTAAAAATCAGGGAAATTTAGACACTTCAAATAGAAATAAGAGTAGAAAATCTTTAAAAATATTTTGGGGCTCAAATAAAATAATATTTTATTTTTAAAAAGTGTCAGAATATATAAGGAACATTTTGGAAAAGGTTTCATGATTTTTGGACATTCCAATAATTAAATATGGAATTTAGAAGAGAAATATTTTCAGGATAAAATAGGATTGAGAAAATCATATAACAATATTGAAACTGAAATAAATTACACCACTATTTTTAGAAAGTCTTGAAAATCACATAGAAGCTACATATAAAATTTCATAATTATTGGACACACCAATAATTTTATAAAAATCAAACAGTTACTCAATTAAGCATGGAAAATCAATTAATCACCTAATTAAAACACTTAAGCATAATGCGGTCAAACAGGCAGTCAACTAGACATATAAAAAGATCATATATCACCTATTGTCACATTAGAACACATAAATACTATATCTCATATTAATCAAATAGATATCAATGTCTCGATCGTTACATCCCCCCCCTTAAAAAGGATTCTGTCCTCAGAATCAGCTTAAGTAAACAAATAGGGATACTTTTCGAGCATTTCACTCTCATGTTCCCAGGTGGATTCCTCAACTCGAGGATTTCTCCACAAAACCTTAACAAGCCTAACAGACTTATTCCTTAAAACCTTATCCTTATGATCCTGAATCTCTACAGGCTGTTCTACATAGGACAAGTCGGGTTGAATCTCTAGGGGTTCATATTCTATTACATGACTCATATGAGGATTATACTTTCTAAGCATAGATATGTGAAAAACATTGTGAATATGCTGCATCTGCGGTGGTAGAGCCAATTCATACGCGACTTTCCCAACTTGCTTCAAAACTTCAAAAGGTCCTATATATCTTGGATTAAGCTTTCCTTTCTTGCCAAATCTATTAACACCTTTCCATGGAGAAATCTTTAGCAACACTTGGTCACCTTCTTCAAAACTCATATCCTTCCTTGACTGGTCAGCATATTTCTTTTGCCTATCTTGAGCAACTAGCAATCTCTTCTGAATCAACTCAATCTTTTCTTTAGTTTGTTGGACTAACTCTGGACCCAAAATCTTACGCTCACCAACTTCATTCCAACACACTGGTGATCTGCACTTTCTTCCATACAAAGCTTCATACGGGGGCATTCCAATACTAGCATGATAGCTGTTGTTATATGAAAACTCCACTAACGGTAGATGCTCGTCCCAACTTCCTTCAAAATCCAAGGCACAAACTCTCAACATGTCTTCAATGGTCTGAATTATCCTTTCACTATGGCCATCTGTCTGAGGATGATATGCAGTACTCATATTCAGCTTTGTTCCCAAACACTCTTGAAACTTCTTCCAAAATCTAGAATTAAATCTCGGGTCTCTGTCAGATACTATTGATACAGGAACACCATGTCACATAACAATCTCTTTCAGGTACAAATGAACCAACTTATCCAGTGAAAATCTTTCGTTGATCGGTAGAAAGTGCGCTGACTTGGTCAATCTGTCTATTATTACCCAGATAGCATCATGATTAGCCTTTGTCCTTGGCAGACCTACTACAAAATCCATAGCAAGATTCTCCCATTTCCATTCTGGAATCTCTAGTGGTTGCAACAATCCATTGGGTCTCTGATGTTCAGCTTTGACTCTCTGGCACGTATAACATTTACTGATCCACTTTGCCACATCTCTTTTCATGTTGGGCCACCAAAAATTTTCCTTCAAGTCTTTATACATCTTTGTGCTTCCCGGATGAATAGAGTATCTTGAACTATGTGCATCATGCAAAATTTCATTCTTGAGCTCTTGAACATTAGGGATCCAAATTCGTGAGGAATACCTAAAGATTCCTTTATCGTCCTTCTGACTTCTTAACTCTTCTCCAGTCAACTTGGTTCTGTCTTGACTCATCATCTGTTCTTGACATCTCTTGATCTTTTCTTACAACTCTGGCTGAAAAATCATTGTATACACCATCTCTTCTACTGAATCAGAACCACATACTTCTATTTCTAATTTCTCAAACTCTTTGATCAATTCTTTAGATGAAACCATTATATTCAATCTTTCCTTTCTACTTAAGGCATCTGCTACAACATTCGCCTTGCCTGAATGATAGTTAATCGTGCAGTCGTAGTCTTTAATCAATTCCAACCATCTTCTCTGTCTCATGTTTAGCTCTTTCTGAGTAAAGATATACTTCAAACTTTTGTGGTCAGTATAAATCTCACACTTTTCTCCATATAAGTAGTGCCTCCATATCTTCAGTGCAAACACAATAGCAGCTAATTCTAGATCATGTGTAGGATACTTCAATTCATGAGGTCTTAACTGCCTGGAAGCATATGCAATTATTTTTCCATGTTGCATCAAAACACATCCCAAGCCTTTGTGAGAAGCGTCACTGTAGATAATAAAATTTCCTTGATCGCCAGGTAATACCAACACTGGTGCAGACACTAGTCTTCGCTTTAGCTCTTCAAAACTTTCTTCACACTTTTCATTCCATACAAACTTTTCATTCTTCCTGGTCAACTTGGTCATAGGGGTAGCTATCTTCGAAAAATCTTGAACAAATCTTCGATAGTATCCCGCTAATCCCAGAAAACTTCTTACTTCTGTTGGAGTTCTTGGTCTTTCCCACTTCATCACTGCTTCTATCTTTGCTGGATCAACTTTGATGCCTTCCTTGCTGACAACATGTCCTAAGAATTGTACTTCCTTTAGCCAAAATTCACATTTAGAAAACTTCGCATACAACTTTTCTTTTCTTAAAATCTCTAAAGCAATTCTTAAGTGATCAGCATTCTCTTCTTCTGACTTTGAATATATCAGGATGTCGTCGATGAAAACAATCACAAATTTGTCCAAATACTTCTTAAAGACTCTGTTCATCAGATCCATAAACACTACTGGGGCATTTGTCAATCCAAAAGCCATAACCAAAAATTCATAGTGTCTGTACCTTGTTCTGAACGCTGTTTTAGATACATCCTCAGGTTTGATCTTGAGCTGATGGTATCCGGACCTTAAGTCAATTTTTGAAAAACATTCGACTCCTTTCAGTTGGTCAAAAAGATCATCGATCTTCGGTAACGGGTAGTTATTCTTGATAGTTAACTTGTTTAACTCTCGGTAATCTATGCACAATCTCATGCTTCCATCCTTTTTCTTAACAAACAATACTGGTGCTCCCCATGGGGACACACTAGGCCTTATAATTCCTTTATCTAAAAGATCTTGTATTTGACTCGCCAACTCTTTCATCTCAACTGGTGCCATCCTATATGGAGCTTTAGAAACTGGCTCGGTGCCTGGGGACAAATCAATAGAAAATTCTATTTCCCTATCGGGAGGTAAACCTGGCAGTTCGTCCGGAAACACGTAGGAAAATTCATTGACGATAGGAACATCTTCTAATTGAACTGACTTCTTTTCAGAATCTACAACATAGGCTAGGTAAGCTTCACATCCTTGACGCAGAAATCTCTTCGCCTGAACGATATTCAAAAACTTCTTAACTTGTCTGGTGCCTCGAAATTCAACTTTTTTTCCTTCTAGGGT
Organism: Oenanthe sinensis; assembly: GCA_028671895.1. Taxonomy (NCBI): domain Eukaryota; kingdom Viridiplantae; phylum Streptophyta; class Magnoliopsida; order Apiales; family Apiaceae; genus Oenanthe; species Oenanthe sinensis. The sequence goes on from CM053806.1 coordinate 31,434,346, forward strand.
TTTCACCTTTAGCTTCTTATTTCTACAATCTATCTGAGCCTTATACTCTGACAACCAATCCGTCCCTAGGATTACATCAAATTCACCTAACTTAAAAGGTATCAAGTTAGCGAGAAAATGACAACTGTCTATTTCAATGTCACATCTAGGACAAACTTGACTCACTGAGATCTTTGCCTGGTTAGCTACCTCTATAACTAAGGCTTGCTCCAAAGGTTGCACTTCACATTGCAATTTACCAATAAACTCTTGAGATATAAAAGACTTAGTAGCTCCAGAATCAATCAATACACTAGCTTGAACTGAATTAACAAGAAGTGTATGTTGGGAATATCCAGCATCTTGCCTATTCGAAACGTTGGCGCTGACTGTTCCCTTAAGGGAATAAAGTAGCACCTCACTATCACTCCGGAGTTTTGGTGCAATGGTAAGCGTTGAGGTCCTAAAAAGTGGTATCAGAGCGAATGGAAGGAGGGATACTAATACCATCCCGGTCTGTTCCTAAAGAGGAAATGGAGTTTTCAGACGCAGATAAAGAATTGGTTGGTATGGATGCGTCGTTACGCAACGTCATAATTGAATCCCTAAACTCAGAGTACTATGTTCAGATAAAGGGATTAAAAACAGCTAAAGCCATGTGGGATAAACTGGCTGTGGTGATGGAGGGGACCGAGGAAGTTAGAGATAATCACAAACGCATTCTGATATCTGAATATGAATCGTTCGGATGCGAACGAGGAGAAAGCGTAGCGGATGTTTACAAACGTTACAGTAAATTGCTTATCGAGCTGAGTATAAGAGATAAAGTCTATCCACTAGCAGATTCAAATATCAAGTTTCTCTTGAATTTACCTAAACATCTGGAACACAGGATCACTGCCATTCGAGAGTCAAGAGTCTTGAAAAATACTTCTCTCGAAAAGCTGTATGGTGTTTTGAAGACCTACGAGCTGGAGCAGGAACAAAATGACAGAAGAAGATCCTACAATAGTGGAGAAAACAAAGCGGTAAGTGAGTCTGGACTTGTAGCTGAAGAGTCTGCTGGAAAGGCACTTGCAGCTGTCTCATTGAAAACTGCTAATCCTGAAAGGGTGGTATTAGACATTGAAGATCCATCCGAAGAAAGTGAGGATGAATACTATACCCTTGAAGAGCTGGACAAATTAGAAGACAAGTCATATGCTTGTATTGCTAGAGAATTTGCTCATATCAGCTTCAGGAAGCAAAGAAGTGGTAAAGGACGATTTGGTAGTTCTTTCAGCCGAAGAGGCAGCAGTAGCAGCAGAGGCAGTAGTGTAAGTGGTCGGGGAAGTTACAGTGGTCGAGGTAGCACTTCTGGTAGTGGCTACAGACCTAACCTAGTAGACAAGAACAAGTTCAGATGCTACAACTGCAATGAATTGGGGCACTTCGCAACAGAGTGCAAGAAGCCCAAGTACGTTCATCCCAAGGAATCCTATGCTGATCTGAAAAAGAAATATGATGCCTTGGTTAGCAAGCAACAGAGGGGAAGCCGGGCGTATGTTGTGACTGAAGGGAAGGGTTGGGACGAGTCTGATGAAGATGAAGATCAGGAGCTATGCAACTTCGCTTTAATGGCAAAATCTTCAGAACAATCAGAGGTAACAATTCTAACCGTAAATGAAATGTCTATTCCTGAGTACCAAGATGAATTAGCTGCCATGACTAAAGATATGTACAATCTCTAACTAAATCTAATTGCTGTTAATGAGGAAAATGCTAAACTCTCCCTTAAGAATAGACTTCTCGAGGCCAGGGTAGAGGAATTAGAATCAGGAGAAAGTAAAGAAAGGCAGTTAATGAATCAGGTAGACGTTTTAGAACACAAGCTTAAGATTAGGGAAGACCTTAACGAAGAACTTAAAAATGAATTAGCTGAGCTTAAAATAACATGTCAATCTTTTAAAGAAGCCGCTAATAAAGTTTTCGTAGAAAGGGACATGTACATGAAGCTGGCAGGCAAGAGTAAAAATGAAAAAGTAAACATAGGACTTGACTACACACAGAAAAAGAAAAATAGGGCTGCTGAGTTGTTAGAGCCAGTGTTAGTCAAAGAAAATGTGCCTGAGGTTTTAATGGATGTTAGAAAACCTATCTTTAAGCATTTTGAGCCTAGGACCATAGATCCTGTTGCTACTAAAATTGAACAAGAAATTAAAATTGAAAGAGATTCAGAAGAAAAAGTAGTAGAACCTACAACTTCTAAGAGAGCGAGTAAGATTGCTTATGCTAAGAGAGGTGTAGGAACCAAGGAGGCTAAGACGGTGTCATATAAACAATGGGTAGCAGGGTCAGACCAAATGAAAGCACCTGTTAAGGCAGTCAAAACTGAACCTGCATCTGTATCTACATCTACACGAGCTAGAAAGGCATGCTATATCTGTAATCAAACTGATCATTTGTCTTACTATTGCCCGTTCTATGTAGAGGAAGAAAAATCTGTTGGTTGTAATACCATGCCTGCAACTACTGCTTTGCCTAACATGTATGCAAATCATGTCAAGTGCAATAATCCTAATTGTATGCCATGTGCTGTAAACATCATGCATGCTTATTTTAATTTGATGAATACTGCTAGTGCATCTGTTGAACATTCATCTAGTAGTAGTAAGAAAAAGCATGCGGGGTCAAAGACTAAGACTTCAAGTCCTCCTAAAGATAGGAGTGACCAGTCTACTCCCAAACCTGACAAACCAGTCAAGGTTGACAAGGGAAAAGACAAAGTCAAGATGAATGCCCCTGATGGCAACAAGGCAAAGCCTTCTGTATCTGAAAAGAAAAAGGAAATTATTGATGCCGGGCCCAAACATCATTGGGTTCCGAAGAACACCTAACCTTTCTGGATTTGCAGGGCAGTGAAAAGGAAAAGAGTAAAGTCATATGGGTGCTGGACAGTGGAGCATCGAGGCATATGACCGGCAATAAGTCCCTGCTAACAGATTTGGTGTTGAGAGCCGGCTCCGTGGTTACTTTTGGAGATAACAGCAAAGGTTACACCAAGGGATATGGCAAGATCGTTTGTGGAAATGTTATCATTGAGGACGTGTCTTTTGTGGAAGGATTGCGACATAATCTTCTCAGCGTTAGTCAGTTCACCGACAGGGGTTTTGACGTCAACTTTGGGAAGCATGATTGTTCGATTCGAAGCAAAAAGGATGGAAGCCTTGCTCTCAAAGGAGTAAGGAAGTCAAATTTGTTCATAGCTGACATGAATTCTGCTGATCAGTCTGAAGTCACGTGTTTCTACAGCAAGGCTTCTGCTGATGAAAGTTGGCTATGGCATAAAAGATTATCTCACCTGAACTTTAAAGCAATGAATAATCTCGTAAGGAGAGAATTGGTGAGAGGACTGCCGCAGATGGAGTTCACCCCAGATGGACTCTGCGAAGCATGTGAGATGGGAAAATCAAAAAGAGCCTCGCATAAGGATAAACAAGTGAATAGCATTACCGAGCCCCTACAACTCCTTCACATGGATTTGTTTGGACCTGTTAATGTTATGTCAATGTCAAGGAAAAGATATGCGCTGGTAATTGTCGATGACTTTTCCAAATACACATGGGTGAAGTTTGTGACATCGAAAGATGAAGTGCCACATGAGATCATTAGACATGTACTGGTAATTGAAAACGTAGCAAGTCTGACTGTGAAGACTATCCGATCCGACAACGGGACAGAATTCAAGAACTCAGTGTTAATGGATTTCTGCATATCTAAAGGGATCAGACGACAGTATTCAGCACCGAGAACACCGCAGCAGAACGGGGTGGTAGAAAGGAAGAACAGGACACTGGTTGAAGCAGCTAGGACAATGCTGTATGAGTCAAAACTTCCTTTATATTTTTGGGCTGAAGCAGTTAGCACGGCTTGTTATACACAGAACAGAACCCTGATTATAAAGGACCATAATGAGACGCCGTATTACATGATGAATAAACGAAAACCATCTATCAAGTACTTTCACGTATTTGGTGCCAAATGCTTTGTGTTAAGAGACAATGCACAACTTGGAAAGTTTGATGCCAAAGCAGATGAAGGGGTTTTCATTGGATATTCTCTTGAAGTAGTAGCAGCGTACAGGGTGTTTGTGCTTAATGATCGCAAGGTGGTTGAAAGCCTTAATGTCACATTCGACGACTCAAAGCTCCCTTCTATACAAAAAGAAGATAGTGAGCCCATTTCCCTAAGATTTGAGAATATGGATATTGATGAAGTGGATACAGTTCCTGAGTCTGTAGTGCAGGGTAGTGATCCAACGATAAATAATGAAATTAATCAAGAGTCTAGTGTTTCGCAAATTCAAAACACTAGAGCTGAGGGATCACCGTCCATCAGACCTGGTACTAACTCAGGGGGAGTCAGTATGCACTCAGGGGGAGCAGCTCACTCAGGGGGAGCCAGTACTAGCTCAAGGGAAGCTAGTGAAAATGCTTCTAGACTAAGTCACCTTCACTTACAAGATCAAGCTGAATCATCAAGAACATTTGCTAGGGATCGCACTTGGAACAAGGACCATCCGTTTGAGCTAATTATTGGTGATCCAGAAGCCGGAGTGACTACTAGAGGAAAAGCTAGAGCTGAAATTGCCACTGAGAATGAATGTCTATACTCAGTGTTCCTTTCCCAGATGGAACCTAAAGTGGTGGAAGAAGCTCTAGATGACGCTGATTGGGTGATTGCTATGCAAGAGGAACTCAATCAGTTTGAAAGGCAGAAGGTGTGGAAGCTGGTACCCAGACCAAAGAATAGATCTATTGTTGGGACAAAATGGGTATTCAGAAACAAGCTGGATGAAGACGGACTTGTAACACGAAATAAAGCTCGCCTGGTTGCTAAGGGTTATACTCAAAGAGAAGGAATTGATTATGATGAAACCTATGCACCAGTAGCAAGGCTAGAAGCAGTAAGGATGTTCTTGGCTTTCGCAGCACATCATGGTTTTAAAGTCTATCAAATGGATGTCAAGAGTGCATTCTTAAACGGTGAACTGTATGAAGAGGTGTATGTCGAGCAACCTCCCGGGTTTATCGACAACAAATATTGTGATTATGTGTGTCGACTCTTCAAATCAGTATATGGCCTTAAGCAGTCTCCGCGGAAGTGGTATGAAACTCTGTCAGACTTCTTACTAGAAAGTGGTTTCACCAGAGGAGTAATCGACAAGACGCTTTTCTACAAGAAATGCAAAGATGATCTAATAATGGTGCAGGTATATGTGGATGACATTATCTTTGGGTCTGCAAATGAGAAGCTGTGTGCTAAATTCGCTAAGTTAATGCAATCAAGGTATGAGATGAGCATGATGGGAGAGCTGACGTTCTTTCTGGGCATTCAAGTTAGTCAGAAGAAGGACGGGATATTTATCTGCCAGACCAAGTACATTCATGATCTATTGAAGAAGTATGGTCTCCAAGATGTATCACAAGCTAAGACTCCTATGGCAACAGCCACGAAACTTGACGAGGACAAAGCGGGTAAACCTGTAGACATATCAAGCTATCGAGGTATGATCGGCTCACTTTTGTATTTAATTGCTAGCAGACCTGATATTATGTTCTCTACGTGCCTATGTGCAAGGTTCCAAGCGGATCCTAGAGAGTCACATCTCATAGCCGTAAAGCGTATTTTTAGGTATCTCAAGGGAACATCAAATCTTGGGATTTGGTACCCAAGAGATACAGGGTTTAATCTTGTTGGCTATTCGGATTCAGATTAAGCAGGTTGTAGAATAGATAGGAAGAGCACTTCAGGAAGCTGTCAGTTTCTTGGAAGAAGGTTGGTGTCTTGGCAAAGCAAGAAACAACACACAGTATCTACCTCGACAGCTGAAGCAGAATATATTGCTGCTGGAAGCTGTGTGGCCCATATATTGTGGATGAAGAACCAACTCAAGGACTACGGTGTGGAAGTATCTAAGATTCCTATCATGTGTGACAACACAAGTGCTATTGCAATGACCAACAATCCTGTGGATCACTCAAGGACCAAGCACATTGACATCAGGTATCATTTTATTAGAGAGCATGTAGAAAGTGGAACTGTAGAGTTGCATTTTGTGTCTACTGAACGTCAAATAGCAGATATATTCACTAAACCTCTAGACGAATCAACATTTTCTAGATTGGTTGGTGAATTGGGGATGCTTAACACCTGTTAGTTTTGCTACCTATTTGTTATAATTCAGTTTGTGTACATATTATTGTTATTCATGAATATTCATAATTAATAATGTGTACTTAACTTCATAAATGTATGTATTACATCTCATAAAGGGAAGTTAGAAAGTTTCAGGAAATTAATCTTGTGCTGATCTGTGTATCTAAATGATTAATGTCTAATGATGTGATAGGATTTAATGCTATACTTCATTTTGTAATGCATGATTTATTTGCTAAATTCCCTGTCGTTTCAACATTGTAAGTTTCTTAAATGGTGTGAAAATTTGTGGTGAAATCTTATGAATTTTACATATAAATGTTTAATTCACATAATTTCATTAAATATTTTCTAAGGCAAATCTCGATCTAGTTCTGGATCGAGATCGAGAATGACTTGTGAAAATTGGTTTAAACACTGTCAAGGTACATCTCGATCTATCCACATCGAGATCGACATCGAGATGTAGATCGAGATGCGGATCGAGATCGACATCGAGATCGACATCGAGATCGACATCGAGATCGACATCTAGATGAGGATCGAGATGCGGATCTTGAGATCGAGATGTGACTTGTCTTGTCAGTTATTTTTTTTTGGCGTGCAAGTATATATTATAGCATTAAAAAGGCTGTTCATTATTTACATTAACTTTCTTTCTCTCTTTCAAAAGCTTAAGCTCTTCATATACACACGAGTATACATACATTACCAGAGTACTTTTCCCTGCCATTACATCAAGTTTTCTTGTGATTTTCTTAAACAAAAATCACTAACTGTTACTTAAAAGCATCAATAACTAAAATGAAACTCTGCTAAAATTTTGTTTAAAACTGTTGAACTTCTTGTGTTGTTTTTAACGTCATTACTGTTCTTGCAAATAGTTCTTTAGTTTTTTCTTTTCATTCGAGTGAGTTTGGTTTTTGTTTCGTGCTTTCTTATTGTGTTCTTGAGCGAAATAGTTGTGAGTGCTACTGTTTAATCCTTAAAGTGCAACTTTACCGCCGTGTTTGTGGTTTTCTAGAAAAATAATTTATTTTGTAACGGCTGTTCACTTTAATTTTCGAAAACTCAACCGTCAATCTTTAGTGGGGAGTTAAGTGGTAATTAGTGGGGTTCGTGTACGTTTTTTTTGTTGTTTAAATTTAGAACTTATTCTCTAAAATTCATTGCAAAATCTTTTCGAACATCTCTTTTCTCGAACACAAATTTAAAATGGCAAACCCAAATTTCACAATTCCCAAGACCAACTTTGTTAATCTCTCTGCTGATCGAGCAACTGGTAGATTTATTCACTATCAGTTCTGGATTGAATCCCTCAACAACACATCAATCATAAGTCATGCCTTAACCGCCTCTCCCATCCTGAATGTCGAAGCCCTTCAAGCTGCTTACTCTACACTAGAGATTCAGGGTGGAAAAGCAAATCCAACAGGCCTATCCTTTACTATTGGTGGTGTCAAATATGAAGTCAGTCTGCAGAAGTTCAATGAGATTCTTGGGCTTCCTACAGAAGATTATGCTCCGGAACCCACTATGGAGGATATGTTGCAATTATTCACGGAGATAGGTTGTCGCCCTCCAACGGGTCCTATCAAGGTAACAAAGGTTAACACCGGTATGCTACCAGCTGAGTGGGATTATGTAGTTCAGGCCATTCAGTGCTGCATGTTCCCAAAGGACAAAGACTACAGGCCAATGAACAACAGCTGCCGGGTAATACTATATGGAGTGGCACACAACAGGAGAGTGAATGTGGGCAAACATCTGTTGATTCAGTTGCTTGAGAGATGGGCATTGGAGAAAAATGCATCTAGGAATCCGGAAGATGGTCCAGTCAAATGTTGGATGCCAAGATTTCTTCAGATGGTTCTGGATGACGTCCTTTCAGAGGAACACAGAAGAGTATTTCAAGGCTCTGAAAGGATGGCATGTTTTGATATGACTCTAAAGAGTATCTCCACCATGGAAACCCAGCAAAAGTCAAGACTTTTTGAGTTGCGCCTGACTCCGTACTTCCAGGATCTGCAAGATGAGTATGCTAGGAGGCATGCTTCTCAGTTTACTGCAGTAGAAGCTGAGAGTAGCGGTAACGAAGCTGAAGGTGGAGATCAAGTGCCTAGATATTTGGAACAAGCAGGTATGGATGTTGACATGGCCGAGGAAAATGTTGCAGAAGCTGGAGCTGACAAGGATGACGATCTTCTGAGTCAGGTACCTATTCTTACTGATCTTGATCAATCATCAATTCAACCTGTTTTCTACAGCCGTGGGCCTGAAAACCCCCAGGCTCTATCCCAGGCTGCAAGCCCTTCTGTTCATAAACGTTCAGCCAGCCCTAAAACTGGTGATAAAAGGAAGGCAAGCTTTTCTGAATCGAGTGATTCGAGTGGAGGGAGTGTAGGAGTTGAGAGAATAGTCACTTCAGCAGCTCTGCCACCTCCAAAGAAGCAAAAGGTGGATACAAACCCAGTGGTAACTGCACAACCTGTTAAGGCTAGTTCACCTCTCACAGCCACCACACCTCACGCTGGTGGCTCTCCTCTACAAAACATTTCAACACATTCGCACTCGCCTAGGCATGTTAGTGAGAGTCAAGGAGGGGGTCCAGCTCAACAGCCAATAGGAGCTGGCCCTACCTCCCCTGAGTTGTCCGCTCAGGGCTCTTTGAGCAATTTCTCGGAAGGGGAATGGCAAACTGAGACTAGCACTTCTGATATTAGTATCTCAGGAAGTTTTAACGAGGAAGAGTCTGTCGAATCCAGTACGGATGACGCTTTCTCATCTAAATCAGAAATCAAGTTGCTCGCAGAGCAACGACATCTGGTGACTGGTGGGTCTACGCCTCCAGAACAGCCCAACGAACCAGAAAAGGTTCTAAGTGAACAAGGGGATGACATGGTCATAACGTCATCTCCTATCGTAGACACAGCGCTTAAAGGCTCAGTCTCACTGACCGATATCGCCGACCAACTCACCGCTAGTCCCCAACGATTAGTGGATGAGGCTCTAGTACTGTTAGGCTCTAAACACGAGGGAGAGACAAGGAGAGTAGATCCCTTCTTTTTAGGGATCTTGAGTGAAACAGAACCCGGCGAGAGTAAACAGTTTAACCCAAGCCAAACACCGTCCCCCACATTGCAGGATCTAGTGAAGAAAGTGGAGGCTTTGGAGGCTGGAGTTGCTGGCGTTACTGCTGCTGTCTCTTCTCACTCTGGAAGATTGGAGGTTAAAGCTCAGTTCATGGAGAACCTGATTGCCGTCCAAAATCAAATGATTGACAAGATAAATAATCTTGGATTGGCACAGGTGGAGGTTGGGAGGTCAGTAGATGATGTCACTTATGGCATGTCTCAGGTTTGGACGAAGCTGAATGAACTCCTTGATGCTGTCTTTGGACGTAACAGGGCTGGACCTGGTCCTTCAACCGGTGGTGGTGGTGACGATAATAATGATGATGATGCTCCTGATGAGGATAACACACCTAAGGGGGAGAAGGAGGATCAGGGTCTGAAAAAGCTGACTAGTAAGGGTCCGGTGATCGAGTCCTCAAACAAATCTGGTGAAAAGGTGGAGGAGACTCAACCGGCTCTTAAGGACAAAGGCAAGCAGAAGATGGTAGTTGAAGAAGAAGCTGAGAAAGAAACACCTCTTGTCGATGCATTTATGGGAGACTTTATTGAAGATTCTGATGATGACGAGATGGATGTAGAAGCCTTAGTGGCAAGGAGATCAAGACTCGAGCAACGGGCAAAAGAGTGGGAACAAGAAAGAGGTCTAAATCCTGGCGGATCCGGCGCAGGAGTTGCAGGTGATGCAGGAGACCACTCGGTTGCTGACGAGCATGTGCCAGAAGAAGAAGTTGATGAAGCGGAGATGCAAGGAGAGATTTTCAGGGAAGCCAGAGAAAGAGTAAATGAAGAAGTACTACAAGGGATAGTTGAAAAAGAACTAATGGCAAAGGAGAAGAGAGCGGCTCAGAAAACTCAGCATGAGTATGAAATGAAAAAGATCAAAGATCCTAAGGTCCAGGCTGACATAAGGAGGGAAGGTCCCGAGTGGGACAAGGCTAGAGAAGCTTTAGCTGGACCAAGAGCCTATGCTCATGACTCAGAAAGATTGAGCTTTCTTCTTCATAAGCTAGAAAATCTAAACCCTGGGCTGCTGAATTATCTAAATTGCATAAGACAGGGATGCACCTCCGTGCAAGTCATATTCAAGGAGAAGGCATGGAATCTGATGATCACTTGGACACCCATAACAAAAATCGGGTCGTGTATGGTCGATGAAGCTTTCTTCCAAGAAAGGGGTGCAAGTGAACTGGTAGAATTCGCTCACAAGGTAGACACCTCTATCAAGACTGGAGTGCTGTTTAAGGAGAAATTGTTGAAGATGGCTGAAGACAGAGGGGTTGACATTATTCTAAATCCCTACCAGATCAGATATGTCCATGACAAGGTCTTGAGGATCGTAAATCTGCATGACTCGAAACTAACTCCGAGCGGAAATGTGCTGAAGGCAGTTGCAAAGCTAGTCCTCTCTAAGGGTTTTCTAACAAAGGAAAAGAAGCTGGTGGCTAAGGACTTGGAGAAGCTGATAAGAAGGCAAGACGCTCGATACAAGTTGCCTGAAGCTACACTACTAGTGGTTAAGAAGGAACCTGAAGACTATGCATTCGAGCAGCAAGACGAGGCAATAAGGGAGCATGTGCAGAGATACGGAGATCCAAGAATAGACATTCCAGAAGAAGGGGAAATAAGGGAGGAAGCTGGTGCAGTTGCTGGTGCAAATGTCAAGTTTGTCAAAAGCAAAGCTGAGAATGAGAATGATCTACTGATCTATACAGACAAGCATCAGGTGGAAACCATCATTGAAATCAAGTACGACATCTTTGCAGAACACAGTCATGAAACACTGTGTATTATAAGGGAATTGATTGATGAGATGGATGATGTTGACGAGTTTGATCAGGATTATCTAAGGGTCACGTTTGATAACTTCTGTAAGAGAAGACAACAGCTTGATATTCAGAGGCTACAGCAATGCACCACCGCTATTGTCATTGGATACCCTAAGCAGCTGGTTATAAGGAAGAAAGGGGAAAAGGGGTACCCTGACAAAGTCACGAAGCTAAAGTTTGAAGACATTCTCACGAAGCTTACCACTCGCAGCATTGTTGAAAGGTGGTTGAGGTTGTTTCGAAATTACAAGATCAGAAATCATGTGGAAGCAGAAGGACTTAATCTTCTCAAGAAAAGAATGGATGAAGTCTGCAACCCTGAGTTCATGAAGAAAGAAAAAGCAGCCAAGAAGAAAGCTCGTGAGGAAGAGGAGCGCAAGAAATAAAAGTTTTAATGTATTATGCTTGTATTGTTTCTTTGCGTTGTAATTTGTTTTCTTGTTTTCCTGCGTTGTAAAAATATATTATCTGTTTTCTTGTGTAGTGTAAGGTAGAAGTTAGTTAGCTAAGTGTCTTGAAACTGGTTTATATTAGGCGTCAATTATTTCGCGAAGTTCGGCGGTGGTAATACTGCTAAAAGGACTTCAGAAGGATAATTGAAGATTGAGTGGACCGTGCTCTTAAAGTACTTAGAGAAAATCTCTAGAAGAGCATGAAGCCATTTAATCGAGCCAACAGGTGTCCAATTTTGGCACTTGAAGTATCAGTAATAGACATGAAGTTAATTAATCAAGCCAAGCATTATGTAAGTTAACATGATCTTTTATGAATGTTATTTTATCTTTTTCAGTCCCTGTTTAGTTGAGTTATCCTCATTGTGAATTTGGTTGTCATTGTTAGACAATCAAATAGGGGGAGATTGAAAGGCATAGGTGTACTAACTTGTAACACTTAATTATTATGTAACTCAACTAGAGAAAAGATAAAACAACAGCAAAACAAGAGAAACTGAAGAAGCACATGGAATCAATCAACTGAAGAAATGGTAATGATACTTGGTAACTACAAGTAACTAATTTGGTTAATCAAGGATGCATAAGTGAGAAGAAGTTCAATCTGAGTATTGCTCATGCCCTAACTTATCTAATGGAGAATCAAATTAATGTCAAAGAAGTATCAAGAAGACCAAAGTGATTTTATGTAATGTATATCAACATCTGGATAATGCAAAGGTTAATCAACAAATGAGAACTGACATTCAGAAGCAAGAACCCCTACAAGACTAGTCACTTATGAACCAGACCATTGCATCAAGTGTCAGGACATTGGAGGCAAGTTCATGTCAGTAATAGAAGATCTCATTTGAATTGAGTGAGGAAAAGAAATTGAAGAAGCTAGGGGAACTTGCTCATAAAGGTTAATCCTCAATTAGTCACTAAAGAAGGTCAACATTGGATGTGTGCATATTTGCCAAGGCAAATGTCGATCCACAGCAGATCGAGATGCGGGTCGAGATTTATAATTGAAGTAAAACAGTGCAAAGGCAAATCTCGATCCACGGTAGATCGAGATCGAGATTCTCCCAGATCGAGATCGAGATCTTCATAGATCGAGATCGAGATTCTCTCAGATCGAGATCGAGATTTTCACAGATCGAGATCGAGATGGGTCCAGGCAAAGATCGAGATGCGGGTAGAAATGTAACATTTAATGTTCAAGGGACAAGTGGCTTATTGTGAACGGTTGATCCAAAGTTGTTGGGAAAGTACTTTTTGTTGTCGAAGTCCTGATTGGGCCACGTACACAAAAAGGACAAGATCAAGACTACATGACATTATAAAAGCAGCACTTTGATTTTATTAGTAAATAGACTTCCATCATCTCTATAATTCAACGATATATTTTTATAAGAGAGAGCATTTACTGTAAAACAAAAAGTGAGAGAGAGGATCAGTTGAATCTAGCTTTAATTGCTGTATTTATTGTTCAACCGATCATGATGCTTTTATGAATGTTGTAGCAAATCCATCAATGAATATAATGATATATTCTTGAAATTCTGTGTCATCATTTATTACCTGCATATTGTTTATTCTCTCTTTATTTTTAAACAGTTGTATTCACCCCCCCCCCCCCCTCTACAACACTTTGGACCTAACAGTGTACCTGATATCACATCCACATCTTGGATAGCCTCTCTCTGAGTCATGTTGAAGGTTCTTGCTCTAGATTGATGTGCTGAAGATTTTGACGGAGTTCCAGCTATCCTGAGAACATTGGTAGGCTGAGTAGGTTCCTTGCATTCCCTTGCCATGTGGCCTAGCTTGCCACACTTGTAGCACTTGATCCCAGACTTTTGATTTGAATTCTGAATTTGACTGTTGCATTCCACTGCATAATGTCCCTTCCTGTTGTATTTGAAGCAGGTAACATTGGGCTTATTACAAACTCCAGAGTGCTTCTTTCCACAAATCTTGCACTCAGGGACAAACTGTCTGATGGCCTTTGGCTGGTTGAATCCTTGAGCTCTACTGTTCTGTCTTCCTCGTCCTTCATTACCATTCTTAAACTGCTGGAAATCACCTCTCTAACCTTTTGGCCTTCTGTGGAACTTGTTTTTGAAACTACCATGTCCTTGATTATCTTCCCTAGCTCCAAACTTTCTCTTTTTGTTATCCTTCTCCTTCTGGGACATATCACTTTCACCTTCCACGATCATTGCTTTCTAAACTATCGCAGCAAAGCTTTGCAGCTCAAAAGCTGCCACCCTACTTCTAATCCATGGCCTTAGGCCTTGCTGAAACCTCTTGGCCTTCTTAACATCAGTATTGACAAATTCTGGCACAAACCTGGCCATCTCAGAAAACTTGGCTTCGTACTCTACCACACTCATACCTCCTTGCTTCAGTTCTAGAAATTTAATCTCCATCTGGTCCTTCATGAAACTAGAAAAGTACTTTTCTAAAAACAATTCTGTAAACTGATCCCAAGAAATCACACCTTCACCCTGAAGCATCTTCGTAGACTCCCACCAGTAACCAGCTTCAGCTTTAAGAAAATAACTGGCATACTCAGTCTTCTTATCTTCACTTACATCTACCAGCTGAAAAGCTTTTTCCATCTCCTTAAGCCATGTCTGGGCTTCTACTGGGTCTGTGGATCCTCTGAATTTAGGTGGTTTTACTGCTTGAAAAGATTTAAAGGTAACTGCTGGGGGTGCGGAAGGTCTTTGCTGTTGCTGGGTTAAAAGAGCTGTTTGCTGTTGTAGCAACTGAATGAGTTGGGCAACTGTAGGGTCCATGGGATTTTGATCTTGTGTATTACGGTTTTGAGACGAATTTGAAGTGTTTCTGGTCTTTGGCGGCATTTACTATAGGGAAACAAGAAACTTATTAAGCAATACACTACACCATATTGTAAACAGTTCAAATACTTTTAAAACCATTTGGGAATTAAAAACACTATTTAAAAAAACAATCTTGTAGCATCATTACTACATAAGTTGCCTGTACAACAAGGGTATAAAGGTTCTATAGAAAACAGGTTAGCACAACAGGTATGAATAAAACAATCATAAAGGTTAGCAACAGGTATAAATAAGGTACTGATAAAGGTAAGAAACAGTTATGGACAGATGTACAAAGGGTAAATAACAGGTATATCAGAAGGTACCGAAAACTAAAGAGCAATCAGAAATAATTACGAAAAATACTAAAGTGCAGGATAAGTTTAAGTCAAAATACAATCACAAGAAATAAAAGTGCTGAATAGAAAGCAGAGATAAAATCTGATCAAGTGTGCTAGAGGGCTCTAACAGATGTCCCATCTAACACCCAAACATCCTAACATATAATCACCCCGGTGATCCCGGTCTCGGGCAGCCCTGAGTCCAACCAACAAACTGCTAACCAATCGGGTCAACTCTCTCGCCTGCTCCACCACATCATCAGTGAAGGCTCTAGCCGCTATCTGTCGACGACCTTCCTCCTCCACAGCTCTAATTCGCTCCTCCCACCACTCAACAGGATGCTCAGGAACTCGCAGCTAGCCTCGGGTAATGGCTGGCCTATAGACCCTACGGCGTATAGGGGCACAAGCACTCCCTGACTGTGGGGCACTCCCTGAGGGTAGGTCAGGATGAACAGGGGGCTTAGGAATCAGCTCCTCCTCACTCTCGGAACTAGATATGACTATAGCATCATCGTCAGAATCCGTAGAAGAATCTGAAGAAGTACTAGGAGAGGGTGGTGGTAACTCGTAAATGCCACGAGCCTGCAATAATATAATATAATATGCAGTGCAAAAGGAGATAAGATCACCTTAAATCTACAGTTGAAACCCTAACGTCTATACCACTCTTCGTTATCTAATCCTATCTGACCATTACTCTCTCTTCTTTTATTAAATGATCTACTTGTTTAACTTAATCCTGGCTTGTTTCAGTGACCAAAACCTTAGCTCTGATACCAACCTGTAGCGCCCTCCCGATCCGGGGTCTAGATCGGGGAGTCACTATCACTCTATATGCATGCACCCTAAACAACAATAACAGAAAATACGCATAAATATGACCCCGACTACTAGCCTGGACCTTTCAAGGTAATGGTATGAAATAAGCACACAACTACATTCATTTATATTTACATTTACAGTAACAAAATAATATTATTACAACTCCTGCAACATCTCAAAATCTACTAATAAAATACGAGACTAATCAAAGTCATTTCCTTCCAACTCCGCCTTGATCCTACCTGTTCAATGGCAGCCAGCCTAGCATAGTTCATATAAGACATGTTCTTCCTGGTAGTCTGCTTAGTACGTACCATGATTCTCAAAAGCTGTAGATGTTAGAAAATAAAAGAATGAGCCACAAAAGCTCAGCAAGTAACCATACTGGTTAAAAACAGTTCTACAGAGTTATATAAAGTTTAGAAATCTTTTCTCATAATCATACTTTAAAATTATTACTGGACCTCATTGTCCCATAATTATAATCCAAAAATTCCAGTCAGGGTATTCATTATACGAAAAACTTTCTTTTATGGCTTCACTGGTAGAAGTACAAGATATTTGAAAATTTTAGTTTAGAGTTAATGTTTGTAATAACTGGGGTGTAAGGTATTAAGAAACTGGTAAGTAATAATCATTACAATGTTTAGGAACACTTTGCAGAGGTTAGATGGATAACAGGAAGTAATGTGCAATAATGAAACGAAGTAAGAATCAAAGTGTAACTGACAGTTCTATGCTATATAAAGCAGGATATTTGTTGGTCCCTGATATTGTAGAAGGGGGGTTGAATACAATATCTAAAATTTAATCGCGGAATAATTTGATTTAAAATATTATTTTAATTGCTCGCGAAATATTAATTATAATGAAATACTATTCAAGTAAAAGATATAATTTTAACTTGATTAGTATTACAAAATTAATATTTAGAAAACTGTTATATAATTGATAAAAGTATCTAGAACAAATTTGACATGAACTGTTCGTGTTTAACAATTATATTCCAAACTCAGCACAGAAATCTGTGAATATTACAATGCAGAGAAATTACTGAATTTGAGCTGTTTTTTCTTACTTCTTAACTTCTGAAAAGTGAAGCCTTCATCTCATATTTATAGAGAATGAAGACGGCTGGTATGACCTTTATCAGCATGACTTAATTTAATGAAAATAAGTCTTGTATGACTTATTTAACACTTGTATGACATTTAAAAATCTGGGCAAGACTTATTTCTCTCGGTATGACTTATTTTATTAATTAAAAAATCGGTATGACTTTTTAATTAAATAAAAAATAAGTCCAGCAGGACCTTTTGAACACAGAAAATTCGGTATGACTTATTCTGGTATGACTTTAGGTCGGCAGAAGCTCGGTATGACTTTTTCTTCTGCAGCTCGGTATGACTTATTTTCTGCAGCTCGGAATGACTTTTTCTGGTATGACTTTACCTTTTGCAGCTCAGTATGACTTATTTTCTGCAGCTCAGAATGACTTTTTCTGGTATGACTTTACCTTCTGCAGCTCAGTATGACTTTTTCTTCTACAGCTCGGTATGACTTATTTTCTGCCAGAATTCTGTATGACTTATTTTCACCAGAATTCGGTATGACTTATTTCTGGTATGACTTTTCCTTTTTTTTCTTCTCTTTTTTTTCTTTTCTTTTGATTTTATTAATAAGTCTTTTGAATTATATTACAAGTCATATCTTTTATAATAAATTAATTCTACTTAATTTAATTAGTTAATTTATAAATTAAATTAAATTCAACTTGAATTAATTTAATTAGATAAATTAAATAATTAATTAACTTTTGATAGTAGAATTAAAATACTATCTTTACTCACATAGCCGTGCTGTTGGTCTTGAAATCTTCTCGTCCTTTCTTTGTCTTCTGTTCTTGAAACCTCTTGAACTAAATGAAGAATAAATATTATTTTAGTTGACACACAAATGTACTGTCTGGTTCATTTGTGTCATACTAATAAATATTCTCCATTTATTAATACTTTAAGTTGAGGCCTTCTGTCATTATTCTGCTTCATTGTCTTTGTTCTTCTTCTGGAATCTCTTTATAGTAGGCACTTAGAATCTTCTGAATCTTCTGAACTCTTCTGAAAAACTGCTTCTTTATTTTTCTCCGATGCTTGAACATATAAATGAACTTCTTCCGGTGTAGAGTAGCAACTTCATTAAAATTTTTCTGACAAATTGATTCTTTGTGTCTAGTTAACATTCTTCGATTTGATTCCATCCTCAGTATTTATTACTTACTTTATTTTCTTACTTGAGTTGAGTTTTCATCTACTTATTACAAATAGGCCTAGTCATATGCCTTTCAATCTCCCCCTATTTGTTGTTAAACATTTAACACACAAATTCCTAGAGGATAACTCAACTAACAACTAAGAAACTTATATGACATTTAAGAACTGTAAGTAAATAAATTATTCTCTGGATTATATAATACATTTCCAGATTTCTTTGAGTAAGTGAAATGAAAGATGTTTTTTCCTCTAGTACTGAACATATTATACAAGTAATATTATCTTCATTTCTCTTCTTACCACTTTTCCTATGATTCTCCAACTTCTGTCTTCACTTCTCACCGACGGTAGATTCAATTTCTCCTTTCGTGAATAACCCAACTTATGTTCAACAATTGAGTAAACCTCTTCTGGAATCCTCTTCAAGTAAAAGTCTTCAACACTTCTCCCCCTTAGCTGAACACTTCGTATATAATACTTCTCCCCCTTAGTTGAGTAATCCTCTTCATTCGAAATTTTCTCTCCCTTAGTTGAGTAACATTAGAAATCTATAACAGGGAATTGGGAATAGGATTTGGTAAATGTGCTAGTGTGTGATTTTACTTTGTGTTCCTCACAAGTGTTTCGCTCATATACTCTCTAAGTATTTCACTCGTAGAATATATATATTTTCACTCGTCCTTACTTGTGTTTCACTCTTTTCTCACATCACTATATCTCTCTCTCAGTATAGATGTCACAGTCTTTGTACCTGCAAGAAAGATCACCATAGCCCCTTCAAGAGAGGTCACTAGTGGTGCAATGGGGTTTCATAAATCCCCATCCTCAATTGAATCTATAAAAACATTTGACTTTGAAAAATTGAATTGCTTCAGGAATAGATTCAGTGAGTTGCTGATCATCTAAGATGCTCTATTCCGTTAGGAATCCAGATATGTTCCATCTGGGGAAGGAGACAAGGATCTAAAATGTAGCACATGATCCAAGTTTCCTCCTGACGCCTGTGAAGGCATGTTGATTCTGTCAGAATCATCAATCATTCTTCCTTCCTTGATATGGAAGTTTAGAAAAATTGCTACCGTTAATTCATCCTTCCTGTGACATTTCAATTGTTCTCTCTTGGTCCCTTTTGGTCCCAAGTATGTTCTTAAATTGTTGGTCCAAAATGCCAATTGAGTTGGTCCATTGTTGGTCCTTAAAAATAAGACAAAATTTGTGGTTTCTTGAAAAATGTCAGATGAAATTAACTCTTTGCTGATAGCCTTGGCTGACAGGCTGAATTCAATAGACTCACTCTGTTGAGAGAATGAACCTAGTAACAGTTTTGCCTTTTCCAAGTCTGTATCCTTTTGAGAGAACATAGATGAGCTAACAGTTGTCTCAGTTTATATATGTGAATCACCTTTCTGAAGACAGAGCTGTTGGTTCACTCACATCACCAACCTTATCAAATGCAATCAAGGCATTGACTCCCTCATTCTGAACAAAAGGTATTCTGTTTAATGGTTAGAGAGATGGAAGTGATAGTGTTTGTGTGTTTGGTTCTAAGATCTTGGATAGAGATTGATGCCAATGATTAGGATCTCACTTTTAGAAACTATTAGATGATCAAGCTCATAAATCTTTCCTACTTCTCAAAAGAGACTTGAAATAATCAGCTTATATTTATATATATATAAAAATAAAATTTAAAATAAATAAAAATAAAAATAAAAATGCCAAGTTATAAAATAAATAAAACTATACATACTTATATATACCAATTGTTGGTTTTAATAAACAATATATACTAATTGTTGGAAAAAAAACATAATATAAAATATATTTACAGTAAAGATGTCAACGGAATAACAACTGTACAAAAAAAAAGGAAAATCTTTTCGAGTTTTCTTTTTCAATTTGTTTGTTTGTTTGTTTTTGAAATATTTTAAGGAATATATATAGTGTATTTACAGTGCTTGAAAATAAATATACAATTTAAAACAACATGCAATAATTAATTCATGTTTAACATCCCTAACATACTAACCAACTTAGAGAAAGTGGATTCATCAAGTGGTTTCGTGAAGATGTCGGCAATTTGATCTTCTGTGGGTATAAAATGTAACACCACAGTTCCGTTCATGACATGCTCTCGGATGAAATGATACCTTATGTCTATGTGCTTGGTCCTTGAATGTTGTACAGGATTATTGGAAATTGCTATGGCACTTGTGTTATCGCAAAGTATTGGGATTTTAGATAGCGCAAGTCCATAATCATTCAGCCGATTCCTTATCCACAAGATCTGTGCACAACAACTACCTGCCGCAATATATTCTGCTTCGGCAGTCGAGGTAGATACTGAGTGTTGTTTCTTGCTATACCAGGAAATCAACCGTTGTCCTAGAAACTGACAGCTTCCAGGCGTACTTTTCCTGTCCATCCTGCATCCTGCATAATCTGAATCTGTATAGCCTATTAGTTCAAAAACTGTACCTTTAGGGTACCAAATTCCAAGATTCGGTGTACCCTTCAGATATCTAAAAATTCTTTTAACAGCTATAAGATGAGATTCTCTAGAATCAGATTGAAACCTTGCACATAAGCATGTTGCAAACATTATATCGGGTCTACTAGCAGTTAGATATAATAATGAGCCTATCATACCTATATAGCTTGTGATGTCAACTTTCTTACCAGTTTCATCTTTGTCAAGCTTAGTGGCTGTTGGCATAGGGGTTTTTGCTGGTGTAGAATCTTCTAGATTGTATTTCCTTAGAAGATTCCTTACGTACTTTGATTGGCAAATAAAAATCCCATCTTCCTTTTGCTTCACTTGCAATCCAAGAAAGAATGACAGCTCACCCATCATGCTCATTTCATACCTACTCTGCATTAACTTTGAAAATCTCTTGCACAAATTTTCATTAGTAGAACCAAATATAATATCGTCAACATAAACTTGGACAAATATCATATCTTTATCATGTAATTTGTAAAAGAGAGTTTTATCTATGACACCTCTAGTAAAACCGTTTTCAAGTAAAAACTGAGAGAGAGTGTCATACCATATCCTCGGTGCTTGCTTGAGTCCATAGAGGGCTTTGAATAAGAAATATACAAAATCAGCAAACTCTGGATTTTCAAAGCCAGGAGGCTGTTCCACATATACTTCCTCTTCTAACTTTCCATTCAGAAATGCACTCTTCACATCCATTTGATAGACTTTAAAATTGGAATGTGTTGCGAATGCTAGAAATATCCTGATGGCTTCAAGTCTTGTAACTGGTGCGTAGGTCTCATCATAATCAATTCCCTCTTCCTGGGAGTAACCCTTTGCAACCAGTCTGGCTTTGTTCCTTGTAACAATGCCATCACCGTCTAACTTGTTCCTGTATACCCATTTCGTGCCAATAACAGATCTATCTTTAGGCCTGGGTACCAGTGTCCATACTTCTTGCCTTTCGAACTGATTGAGTTCTTCTTGCATGGCAAGAACCCAATCTGGATCAGTTAGAGCATCTTCAATTTTCTTTGGTTCTTCTTGAGATAGAAAAACTGAAAATAAACATTCATTTGAAGTTGCACTTCTGGTTCTAACACCAACATCTGGATCACCTATGATCAATTCAAAGGGATGATCTTTGCTCCATATCCTTTCCCTTGGTAGGTTTGATCTTGATGATTCGCCTCTATATTCATTGTGTTGTTGTGTTGTGCCAGTTGATCCTTCATCTCCCCCTGAGTTGCTGCCTGGATGACTTGTTGATCCACCACTGGTATTAGTAGTATCTCCAGTGTTTCCATTGTTTCCACCACTATTACCTGGATCATTACCATCATTATTGTCATCATCATTTTCTGCTGCAACCTCAGGCTCTTCTTCATTATCCAAATCTGAGTCTGGATGATTGTCAAATTTTAATGACTTAGAAGGATCTTCATTTTGGATGCTTGGGAGTTTAGTGTCATCAAATGATACGTTGACACTTTCTTTTACTTGGTGCTGATCAATTATGTACACCCTATATGCTCTTTTTGAGTAGCCGATAAAAATTGCTTCATGTGCCTTGGTCTCAAATTTGCCACGATGTTCATCTCCATCTTTTAGCACAAAACATTTGGCTCCAAATACATGAAAGTATTTGAGTGTTGGTTTCTTGCCAGCCATTAATTCGTAGGGTGTCTTAATATGATCCTTGTTGATTAAGGTTCGATTCTGGGTATAACAAGCTGTGTTTACTACTTCAGCCCAGAAGTAGATAGGCAACCTTGATTCACTTAACATTGTTCTTGCAGCTTCAATCAAGGTTCGATTTTTCCTTTCTACTACTCCATTCTGTTGCGGAGTTCTTGGCGCTGAGAATTGTCTTGTTATCCCTTTGTCTGAGCAGAAGCTATTCAGAATTTTATTCTTGAATTCTGTTCCATGATCTGATCTAATTGCCCGGACAGGTAGCTTTGAATCTAATTCAATCAACTTTACATGATCAATCACCAATTACGGAGTTTCATCCTTAGAGTTCAAGAATAAAACCCACGTGTACTTTGTGAAGTCATCTACAATCACTAAGGCATATTTCTTCCTTGACATAGACATAATATTGACTAGACCAAATAAATCCATATGTAGCAGCTGCAGTGGTTCAGTAATATTTGTAGTGTCTGTGCCTTTGTGAGTTGCTCTTTTTGACTTCCCTTTTTGACAGGCCTCACACAATCCTTCTTGTGTAAATTCCATCGGAGGCAGTCCTCTCACCAAATCCCTCTTGACTAGAGAGTTCATTGTTTTGAAATTCAGGTGTGAGAGCTTCTTGTGTCATAGCCAACTTTCTTCTGTTGAAGCTTTTGAATAAAAACAGTTTGCTTCAACTTCAGTTCCCGAGTTGAAATCAGCTACCTACAAGTTTCCTTTCCTTACTCCATGCAAGGCTAGTCTGTCTTCTTTAGAATGAGCTATTAAGCACTTCTCCTTGATAAAGTTTACTTTGTAACCTCTATCACAGAATTGACTGACGCTGAGTAGATTGTGCTAAGTCCTTCCACCAAAGAGACGTTTTCAATGATAACATTTCCTGTATTTAACTTGCCATAACCCGTAGTCATTCCTTTGCTGTTATCTCCAAAGGTGACGACTGGGCCAGCTCTTTCAACCACGTCTGATAGCAGGGCTCTATCTCCGGTCATATGCCTTGACGATCCGCTGTCTAGGATCCATACAACCCGGTTTTCCTGTTTAACTCCCTGCATATATCAAACGGATTAATTCGTCTTCGGAGCCCAAAATTGATTGGGCCCGGCATATTTAAAGAATTGACCTTTGTCAGCTTTGACAACAGATCCTTTTCGAATAACATCTGCATCCACCTTGACTGTGCTTACTTTCCTATAAATAGTCTTAACAACTTTTTGTTTAGACTTAGGAATATATTTTTCCTTCTTGACAGGTGAAGGAATTGCAGTCTTGGATTTTGCAAATTTATTATTGATGTATTGTCTCGCTGTCATGTTCTTTTTGTTAGCAATCATGCGTTTGAAATAAGCAGTCATATCATTAAAAGCACATAGCATACAATTTAAAATACCACAAGGTTTATGGCATACATCAATAGCAGGCATGTTATTCACAGCAGTAGGAGTTTTAACAATTTCTACTTTAACTTTTTCAGCAGATTTAAAGTTTTCAGTAGAATGACATCTATTGTTACTATCCCTACTTCTAACAAACTTATTGTTAGGTCTGTTCAAATTATTCTTTAAGTTCTTAGCACCTAAACCAGGAGTGGATGAACTAGCAGAGTTCACATTTTCTATTGGTCTTTTAGGTATATATTTAGCTTTCTGGACATTTATTCCTTTTATGTCCCTAGTCTGTTCTTCTCTTTTCTTCTCTTCCTCGAGATCCTCTAACTGCATCTCATAAGCTATCAGTATAGAGCTCTCAAGGATAGGTTCAGCAATAGGTGTTATGAAAAGAGGTTTGGGTGTGTCTTTAACAATATGAGGAATACCCCTTTCTTCAGCGCTTTGCTTGAACGGGGTAATGTTGCTTGGCTTTCCTACAGATTTATTGTACTCGAAACCTATTCCAACTTTTCGGTTTATTTCCTGTTGGTCAACTAGGTTCTTTACAATATAAGAGGAATTTTTATAAGCTAGACACCTTTGCTTTTCTTCTTCAATTTTATTCTTTAAAAAAGCTTCAATCTCAACATAGCAGTTGACTCTATTAACTTGAAATGCAACATCTTCAGTTAATTTAACATTTATAAGTTTCAGCTTTTTCAGTTCAAAATTCTCTTCTGATAAAACTTTGTTTTCGAGAATTAAAACTTTTATTCGATATCTAGCATCAGTTAAATTCTCACCTAGCAATTTAAACATTTTAGGACAGCTAGGGTTTACCTCAATTCCTTGTCGAGGTGGAGATTGTGATCCTTCAGAAGAAGAGGCCATTAGAGCAAGATTTCCCATTTGATCTTCTTCATCATTGTCGGAATCATCCCAGCTTTTTCCTGCTGCTAAGTATGATTTTCCCTGATGCTTCTTCAGTAGAGCGTCATATTTCTGTTTGAGCTCGTCATATAAATCCTTCTTTCTTTCCTGCTTGGGCTTTCTACAATCAGTAGCAAAGTGTCCCATTTCATTGCAGTTGAAGCAACGAATCTTGCTTCTGTCTACCATCCCTGTCTTGTATCCACCTTTTGTGTTGGATGAGCTAGAAGAACCACCTGTCTGAAATCTGTTTGCCATAGGCTTGAATTTGAAACTAGGGTTCCTCCTGAATCTTGTATTTCCAAATTTTCTAGCAATTAGAGCCAGAGATTCATCCTCAAGTTGATCGAGTTCTTCCATTGAGTAGAATTCACTATCAGTTGAATTCACTAGAGTTGCACCAACTTCTGCAACAATACCCTGATCAATGATGTTGACTGAAGAAGATTCAGTCTTAACTTTTCTGTACTCTGGTTCTTCTGCTACAAGAGCTGTAGACTTGCTGACCACCTTGCCTGTACCATATATTTCTTTCTGTTTAATCTTCTCTAGCTCATAGGTCTTCAGAATGCCATAAAGTCTTTCCAAAAAAATTTCATTCATGTCCCTTGACTCTCTGATGGCTGTTATCCTATGCTCTAGGTGTACTGGCATTGTCAGCAAAAACTTCCTACTGATCTCCTTCTTCGTATATTGTTTGCCATTGAGATTTAGATCATTTATCAGCTTGTTGTATCTCTCAAAAACTTCAGAGATACCTTCTCCTGGATTTGATCTAAAATGCTCATATTGGGACGTTAAGATTTCCAATCTGTTCTCCCTTACTTCTTCTGTTCCTTCATTTAGTATCTCTATCGTTTCCCAGATGTGTTTAGCATTTTTACAATTAACAACATGATTGTACATTCCGGGATCAAGAGATTCCACTAAAATTAACTACAGACTGGTGTCCAATGTATCCAGTTCCTTTTCTGTCTCAGTGTACTCAGAAATATCTTTTTCAAATTGTCTGTGCGGAATGAGTACACCATCTTCCATATGCTCAGGAAAGATATTTATTGGAACAGCAACACCAGTTTTTAAAATATCCTTGTACTTAGGATTTGCAGCTCGAAGAAACAAGGTCATCTTTCTCTTCCACAGATTATAATTGTCTTTATCAAATTGTGGAATTTTAATGCTACTAACTCTTTAAGTACTCATCTTTAAATAAGATTAAAAATTAAGTGTTTCAAAAAATATTTTAATTTTTGATCAAAAATAATTTTTTGAAAAAAAAAATATTTCGAATAAAAAATTATTTCGAATTTAAAATAATTTTTGAGATCTGTATGAGTTCGCGGAATTTGATTTGGATCTGATATATAAAAAATATCAACCAGCTCTGATGCCAATTGTTGGTCCCTGATATTGTAGAAGGGGGGTTGAATACAATATCTAAAATTTAATCGCGGAATAATTTGATTTAAAATATTATTTTAAATGCTCGCGAAATATTAATTATAATGAAATACTGTTCAAGTAAAAGATATAATTTTAACTTGATTAGTATTACAAAATTAATATTTAGAAAACTGTTATATAATTGATAAAAGGATCTAGAACAAATTTGACATGAACTGTTCGTGTTTAACAATTACATTCCAAACTCAGCACAGAAATCTGTGAATATTACAATGCAGACAAATTACTGAATTTGAGCTGTTTTTTCTTACTTCTTAACTTCTGAAAAGTGAAGCCTTCATCTCATATTTATAGAGAATGAAGATGGCTGCTATGACCTTTATCAGCATGACTTAATTTAATGAAAATAAGTCTTGTATGACTTATTTAACACTTGTATGACATTTAAAAAACTGGGCAAGACTTATTTCTCTCGGTATGACTTATTTTATTAATTAAAAAATCGGTATGACTTTTTAATTAAATAAAAAATAAGTCCAGCAGGACCTTTTGAACACAGAAAATTCGGTATGACTTATTCTGGTATGACTTTAGGTCGGCAGAAGCTCGGTATGACTTTTTCTTCTGCAGCTCGGTATGACTTATTTTCTGCAGATCGGAATGACTTTTTCTGGTATGACTTTACCTTCTGCAGCTCAGTATGACTTATTTTCTGCAGCTTAGAATGACTTTTTCTGGTATGACTTTACCTTCTGCAGCTCAGTATGACTTTTTCTTCTACAGCTCGGTATGACTTATTTTCTGCCAGAATTCGGTATGACTTATTTTCACCAGAATTCGGTATGACTTATTTCTGGTATGACTTTTCCTTTTTTTTTTCTTCTCTTTTTTTTCTTTTATTTTGATTTTATTAATAAGTCTTTTGAATTATATTACAAGTCATAACTTTTATAATAAATTAATTCTACTTAATTTAATTAGTTAATTTATAAATTAAATTAAATTCAACTTGAATTAATTTAATTAGATAAATTAAATAATTAATTGACTTTTGATAGTAGAATTAAAATACTATCTTTACTCACATAGTCGTGCTGTTGGTTTTGAAATCTTCCCGTCCTTTCTTTGTCTTCTGTTCTTGAAACCTCTTGAACTAAATGAAGAATAAATATTATTTTAGTTGACACACAAATGTACTGTCTGGTTCATTTGTGTCATACTAATAAATATTCTCCATTTATTAATACTTTAAGTTGAGGCCTTCTGTCATTATTCTGCTTCACTGTCTTTGTTCTTCTTCTGGAATCTCTTTGTAGTAGGCACTTAGAATCTTCTGAACTCTTCTGAAAAACCGTTTTTCTATTTTTCTCTGATGCTTGAACATATAAATGAACTTCTTCCGGTGTAGAGTAGCAACTTCATTAAAATTCTTCTGACAAATTGATTCTTTGTGTCTAGTTGACATTCTTCGATTTGATTCCATCCTCAGTATTTATTACTTACTTTATTTTCTTACATGAGTTGAGTTTTCATCTACTTATTACAAATAGGCCTAGTCATATATCTTTCAGTATTATAAGGCATTTCAATATTATTACTAATCATTTCAATAAACATTCTTGTAAAACTATCATTTCATTAGGACTGAATTTTCCAAATCATTTTATAAAACTGTCCTTTCATTAGGACCTTTACTTATTAAAAACAAATCATTTTGATTGGAGTTTTCTCACAACGCTGGACAATACGGGTGATCAGCCACGTAGAGTCCCCATAACGGACCGAAGTCCCTCTGGACATAAGGAATACTCATAAAGGCACTTATTGCCATTGGCCTTGGGCTATCTCATTATAGCCATTGACTATCTCATTATAGTCTTCACATAAAAGTGCTGGACCGGCGTCACTCGGCCTCTTACGCCTCCAACTTATAGGAATCCGTAGAAACCATTTTGATCGGAATTCCTAAAATAACCAAAATCTTTCTTTTAAAAGTTACCAAATCATTTGACGAAAAAGACTTCTTGAAAGTCGGATTTCATATTTAAATCCATTTTTAAAAGATCAATAGACAGAGGTAAATTTTATTCCAAGGTAAGTTTTAAAACTGGTCTCTGTTGCCGTAAAGTAAGCAGAAATCATGACATAGGGGTCAAAATCAGGTTATAGTAGCAAAGTCAGGTTGCAGGGTCAATTCACAGGTATAACAAGATGTTTTGAAAACAATTGTAAGGCATCTGATTAAGGTAGTAGTTGGGCAATAGCAATAGGGTACTACTTTCATGGTTAAAGTTCAAGTAAACACAGTTAAGGAAATGGTGAAAACATAAGTCACAATTAAGGTTGATGGGTTAAGATTTTAAAAACAGTTTATAAGCTGTCATTAGCAGTTCAGGGATTGAAAAGTTTTAAAGTACAATTAAAAACTGGTATAAGGTTGCATTTTAAGTAAAACAATTAAAGTAAGACAGGCTGTAATTTAAAACAGTTGGAATAAGATAACATAGTTGCAGGGTCATAAAACAGTTCATAAACAGAGCTTAAGTTTAAAGAGATCAGGCAGTAGTTACTTGCCTCAAACAGGAATGCTACAGCTGCTGAACAGGTAGATCTCCTACACCAATACTAACTCTCTACTTTAGCTTTTCCTTTGTCCTTTACCTCAAAGTCCTTCGTAGCTACACATAAATAGTACTATATCAGTATCTTATATACTCCTGACGTTCTCTTTAACGTCTAACTATTCTACCCTTTCGTTAATGTAACCCCTTAACACATGTATAATTTTCTGTAGACATACTCTACTATTTAATCACTTGTACTCTGGCAAGCAAATAGCACATAGACAATTATATCTATCCACAGCATTCCTGACTGATAGTCTTTCCTATACAGAAGTGGTGTGCCAATAGTATTTTAAAAGTCAGTTTAGTTTTAGAAAATTTTGGCAGCACCTCCCCTGTAATTGGAGCTATCCGTCGGAATACAACCGACACAACCATAGATTCAATCAATTGCAAACCGATTAAAACGACTACATACTTATCATATAATATCAACATAGAGTAGCAAGAGTGACTTGAACTCAAGCAATCCATGTACTCAACCCATAACATACAAGATAACCATCGAAATCTAAAAATCGAGTTTGATCAGCTTTGAAAAAATAACATTTTACTATATCTGGATGAACTCAAACAGAAAAGTTTAAAACATAAAAATTGTAGATCTTTCTGAGACCTTTCCAAAATGGTAAAGCTCATAATTTTTGAACATATATTCGATTAACTATGATTTTTTCCAAAGTTTGTAAATCAGAATCCCGAAGCTAAATGAACAGGTTATATAAACTGCATAAAAACTCATATTTGCAGGCAGAATTTCGAAAAACACAAAGAACGGAAGTTGCAGGTAATCAAATTATCTTTCCACAGACACCAGAATCATAATATTCCGATAAACGATGAATTAACTACGAATTTTACAAACAGCAGCAGTTTTAACCATTTAACTAATCCGAATTTATACATATAAATCATATAGCAATTAGTACAAAACCAAACAAAATTCTTGCATGCAATCACTACAATCATATATAACCCATAAGAACTAGTGCCCAGAGCTTGAACATGTAAAACCCATACACCGACATACCAAACCGCCGGAAAAATCAATACCATGACATGCAACGACTTTTAAGAACAATTATCACATATACTCACAATAATTAACACACCAAAGCTACTAGAACATAATACTTTATGCCGAGGCTCCCCCCATGGTCATTGCCTACGGCAATGATTCCGGTGAGACTTCAAAGAAGTCGAATCCCTCACCGAGAATCATTTTTGTTACTCAAATGACTAGAGAAGCATTACTAGCACAAGCTAACATCAATTCATGTCTCAATTCAACTTGCATGCAGCACCATCTCCACATATACATACGGCAACATACATATATACACATGCAACGAAAAAAATCAAACTCTACAACAAGATTCACTCAAGTACTAGCTCGGAAATCAAAATATCATAAACGATTGCTGTAATCTCGAATAAAAACAAAGAAATCACAAGGAACTGCAAGAGAGAGAGAGAGAGAGAGAGTGGAAAGGGACCTGAATACAAAAATGCAGAGCAAGAGGAAAGAAGTGGGCGGTGGCTGCTTATAAAAGACATGGGCAAAATAGTAATTTCACAGGTTGAGTTTTTAATAATAAAATAATTGATATTCGAATTTTAATGGGAAAATGGTATAAAAATACATTTTATATTTTTACAATAAATAACATGAATTTAGAAGCTCACCTATATTTTTGAAATATTTTTCTGATGAATAAATAATTAATTAAAAATCGGGGAAATTTAGACACTTCAAATAGAAATAAGAGTAGAAAATCTTTAAAACTATTTTGAGGCTCAAATAAAATATACTTTTATTTTTAAAAAGTCTCAGAATATATAAGGAACATTTTGGAAAAGGTGTCATGATTTTTGGACATTCCAATAGTTAAATATGGAATTTAGAAGAGAAATATTTTCAGGATAAAATAGGATTGAGTAAATCATATAAACATATTGAGGCTGAAATAAATTACACCACTATTTTTAGAAAGTCTCTAAAATCACATAGAAGCTACATATAAAATTTCATAATTATTAGACACACCAATAATTGTATAAAAATCAAACAGTTACTCAATTAAGCATGGAAAATAAATTAATCACCTAATTAAAACACTTAAGCATAATGCGGTCAAAGAGGCAGTCAATTAGACATATAAAAAGATCATATATCACCTATTGTCACATTAGAACACATAAATACTATATCTCATATTAATCAAATAGATATCAATGTCTCGATCGTTACAATAACGAATCTATAAACTGTTGCCAAATTCAAATGACTCAAGAATGAAATCTCAAATTGTTATGGATTGTTTTCATGCTCAAATGAGCCAAGAATGATCCTTCAAGAGTTTCCAAGTAATTTCCATGTTCTAATGTGCCAAGAATGATCTTGAAAGAGTTTTCGAGTTGTTTTCATGTTCAAACGAGTCAATAATGAGCCTACAAGTTCTTTCCAAGTTTGAACGAGTCAAGAATGAAGTCTCAAATTGTTATGGAATATTTTCATGTTCAAATGAGCCAAGAATGATCTTACAAGAGTTTCCGAGTTGTTTCATGTTCAAACGAGTCACGAATGAAG
Source organism: Oenanthe sinensis (assembly GCA_028671895.1). Classification (NCBI taxonomy): domain Eukaryota; kingdom Viridiplantae; phylum Streptophyta; class Magnoliopsida; order Apiales; family Apiaceae; genus Oenanthe; species Oenanthe sinensis. The sequence continues at coordinate 31,465,300 of CM053806.1, forward strand.
CTACAAGTTGTTCCCAAGTTCAAACGAGGCAAGAATGAAGTCTTAAATTGTTATGGATTGTTTTCATGTTCAAATGAGCCAAAAATGATTCTATAAGAGTTTACAAGTTAATTTCATATTCAAACGAGTAAAGATTGAAGCTACAAGTTGTTTCCATGTTCGAACGACTCCAGAATGAATTCACAAGTTATTTTCATGTCCAATGAGCCAAGAATGATCCTACAAGAATTTAGAAGTTGTTTCCAAATTAAAACGAGTCAAGAACGAAGCTATAAATTGTTTCCAAGTTCAAACGACTCAAGAATGAAGTCTCAAATTATTATTTATTGTTTCCATGTTCAAATGAACCAAGAATGATCTTCCAAGAGCTTTCAAGTTCAAACGAGTCAAGAATGAAGCTACAAATTGTTGCCAAGTTCAAACGAGACATGAATGAAGTCTCAAATTGTTATGGATTGTTTTCATTTTCAAATGAACGAAGAATGATCTTACAAGATCTTTCCAGTTGTTTCCAAGTTCAAACGAGTCAAGAATGAAGCTACAAATTCTTGCCAAGTTCGAACGAGTCAAGAATGAAGTTACAAATTGTTGACAAGCTCAAACGACTCAAGAAAAAAGTCTCAAATTGTTATGGATTGTTTTCATGTTCAAATGAACCGAGAATGATCTTACAAGAGTTTCTGAGTTGTTTCCATGTTCAAACGAGACACGAATGAAGCTACAAGTTGTTTCCAAGTTAAACAGATCAAGAATGAAGTCTTAAATTTTTATGGATTGTTTTCATGTTCAAATGAGCCAATAATGATTCTATAAGAGTTTTCAAGTTGTTTTCATATTCAAACGAGTCAATATTAAAGATAAAAGTTATGTCCAAGTTCGTACGAGTCAAGAATGAAGTCCTAAATTATTATGGATTATTTTCATGTTCAAGTGAACCAAGAATGATTTTACAAGAGCTTTCAAGTTGTTTCCATGTTCAAACGAGTCATGAATGAAGCTATAAATTGTTTCCAAGTTCAAACCACTCAAGAATAAAGTCTGAAATTATTATGGATTATTTTCATATTCAAATGAGCCAAGAATGATCTTCCAAGAGTTTTCTAGTTATTTCCAAGTTCAAACGAGTCAAGAATGAAGTTATAAATTGTTTCCAAGTTCGAACGAGTCAAGAATAAAGTCTAAAATTGTAATGGATTGTTTATATGTTCAAATGAACCAAGAATGATCTTACAAGAGTTTCCAAGTTGTTTCCATGTTCAAACGAGTCACGGATGAAGCTACAAGTTGTTTTCAAGTTCAAACGAGTCAAGAATGAAGTAGCAAATTGTTATTGATTCTTTTCATGTTTAAATGAACCTAGAATGATCTTACAAGAGTTTCCAAGTTGTTTCCATGTTCAAACGAGTCACGAATGAAGCTAGAAGTTGTTTCCAAGTTCAAACGAGTCAAGAATGAAGTCTTAAATTGTTATGGATTATTTTTATGTTCAAATGAGTCAAGAATGATTTTATAAGAGTTTCCAAGTTATTTTCATATTCAAACTAGTTAAGATTGAAGCTACAAGTTATTTCCAAGTTCAAACGAGTCGAGAATGAAGTCACAAGTTCCTACGAATTGTTTTCATGTCCAATGAGCCAAGAATGATCCTACAAGACTTTACAAGTCATTTCTAAGTTCAAACGAGTCAATAACGAATCTATAAACTGTTGCCAAATTCAAATGACTCAAGAATGAAGTCTCAAATTGTTATGGATTGTTTTCATGTTCAAATGAACCAAGAATGATCTTACAAGAGATTTCAAGTTCTTTCCATGTTCAAACGAGTCAAGAATGAAGCTACAAGTTTTTTTCAAGTTCAAATGAGTCAAGAATGAAATCTCAAATTGTTATGGATTGTTTTCATGCTCAAATTAACCAAGAATGATCCTTCAAGAGTTTCCAAATTATTTTCATGTTCTAATGAGCCAAGAATGATCTTAAAAGAGTTTTCGAGTTGTTTCCATGATCAAACGAGTCAATAATGAGGCTACAAGTTCTTTCCAAGTTTGAACGAGTCAAGAATGAAGTCTCAAATTGTTATGGAATATTTTCATGTTCAAATGAGCCAAGAATGATCTTACAAGATTTTCCGAGTTTTTTCATGTTCAAACGAGTCACGTATAAGGATACAAGTTGGTCCCAAGTTCAAACGAGTCAAGAATGAAGTCTGAAATTGTTATGGAGTGTTTTCATGTTCAAATGAGCCAAAAATGATTCTATAAGAGTTTACAAGTTCATTTCAAATTCAAACGAGTAAAGATTGAATCTACAAGTTGTTTCCATGTTCAAACGACTCCAGAATGAATTCACAAGTTGTTTTGATGTCCAATGAGCCGAGAATGATCCTACAAGAATTTACAAGTTTTTTCTAAATTAAAACGAGTCAAGAACGAAGCTTTAAATTGTTTCCAAGTTCAAACGACTCAAGAATGAAGTCTCAAATTATTTTTGATTGTTTCCATGTTCAAATGAACAAAGAATGATCTTACAAGAGCTTTCATGTTGTTTTCAAGTTCAAACGTGTCAAGAATAAAGCTACAAATTGTTGCCAAGTTCAAACGAGACAAGAATGAAGTCTCAAATTGTTATGGATTGTTTTTATTTTCAAATGAACCAAGAATGATCTTACAAGAGCTTTCAAGTTGTTTCCAAGTTCAAACGAGTCAAGAATGAAGCTACAAATTCTTGCCAAGTTCGAACGAGTCAAGAATGAAGTTACAAATTGTTGACAAGCTCAAACAACTCAAGAATGAAGTCTCGAATTGTTATGGATTGTTTTCATGTTCGAATGAACCAAGAATGATCTTACAAGAGTTTCTGAGTTGTTTCCATGTTCAAACGAGACACGAATGAAGCTACAAGTTGTTTCCAAGTTAAACGAGTCAAGAATGAAGTCTTAAATTGTTATGTATTGTTTTCATGTTCAAATGAGCCAAGAATGATTCTACAAGTGTTTCCAAGTTGTTTTCATATTTAAACGAGTCAATATTAAAGCTAAATTTATGTCCAAGTTCGTACGAGTCAAGAATGATGTCCTAAATTGTTATGGATTGTTTTCATGTTCAAGTGAACCAAGAATGATTTTACAAGAGCTTTTAAGTTATTTCCATGTTCAAACAGTCATGAATGAAGCTATAAATTGTTGCCAAGTTTAAACGACTCAAGAATAAATTCTGAAATTATTATGGATTATTTTCATATTCAAATGAGCCAAGAATGATCTTCCAAGAGTTTTCTAGTTATTTCCATGTTCAAACGAGTCAAGAATGAAGTTATAAATTGTTTCCAAGTTCGAACGAGTCAAGAATGAAGTCTAAAATTGTTATGGATTATTTTCATGTTCAAATGAACCAAGAATGATCTTACAAGAGTTTCCAAGTTGTTTCCATGTTCAAACGAGTCACGGATGAAGCTACAAGTTGTTTTCAAGTTCAAACGAGTCAAGAATGAAGTAGAAAATTGTTATGGATTGTTTTCATGTTTAAATGAACCAAGAATGATCTTACAAGAGTTTCCAAGTTGTTTCCATGTTCAAACGAGTCACGAATGAAGCTAGAAGTTGTTTCCAAGTTCAAACGAGTCAATAATGTAGTCTTAAATTGTTATGGATTATTTTTATGTTCAAATGAGCCAAGAATGATTTTATAAGAGTTTCCAAGTTGTTTTCATATTCAAACTAGTTAAGATTGAAGCTACAAGTTGTTTCCAAGTTCAAACGAGTCGAGAATGAAGTCACAAGTTCTTACGAATTGTTTTCATGTCCAATGAGCCAAGAATGATCCTACAAGACTTTACAAGTCATTTCTAAGTTCAAGCGAGTCAATAACGAATCTATAAACTTGTTGGTGATTACAAAGCTGTATGTATAGTAATCATGATAACTCAACACTAGAACAGGACAGGTAAATAATACTACGCCTACACAGAAATCAGCAAGACATGAAGACATGGCAGATACAGCGGATCAAGACATTAGAAGAAGTTTTGAAGTCTACTACAGGTCACTGAAAGAAGTTCATTTAGATGTTCATGCCTCAGTGAAGAACAATGTTTAAAGACTTTCAGGGTTTCAGATAAGTGTTGAAGATTCAGTATTGCAGTGCCACTAACAGATTTCAGTGTAGTAGCATTGATTGGAAATAGGCAATGTTCGAAGCATAGGAATCCAGAAGGGTGAAGACAAAGGTTAAAGAAGAAAGCTGCAGTCTTGAACTGGATTGTAGTAATGAAGACGTTGTCGAAGTACCAGAAAAGATTCCAGTGAAATTACATGTCTATCAACAGTCAGTGTTTTGAAGCAATGCAACAGTCCTAGCTTACTCAGCTGAAACAGAAAAGAAATCAAGGGAACTCAATTCAGTGTTAGTCGTTTGTGAACCAGACCAGTGCACTAAGCGTCAGCACAACAAGAAGAGAATTACCTTGATTAATCATAAGAAAATCAGTTGATCAAGCCAAGCCAAGGAGTGAAATAAAGTGGTAAATACTTCAAGCATTTCAAAGAAATATGCTAAGGCAAGTATTACTACATAAGGTGGATTATACTCTTGAAGCAATGGAGAGGCGCAACACATCTCATCCAAGGCACAAGAATTCTAAGGCAAAGTCTGAGTGGCGCCTATACAGGGAATCCACTGTATAGGCGCAACAAAGATCTATTGGTGCAAGGGAATTATTCTAAGGCAACAAGTGGCGCCAACACAGTGAATCAAGATTAGAGGCGCAACTCAGCTGCTCTAAAGTTACTAAGGCAAAGACAGTGTATGAGTGGCGCCTACACAGTGCAACAAGAGTGTAGGCGCAACTCACATACAAGCACAACAGGCAGTTGAATATTTCTAAGGCATGAGTGGCGCCTATACAGGGAAACCACTGTATAGGCGCAACTCAAGTTAAAGGCGCAACATGCTGTGAAGAAATACTAAGGCATGAGTGGCGCCTATACAGGGTAACCACTGTATAGGCGCAACTCACATTCAAGGCGCAACTCAAAGTCACAGGCGCAACTCAGCTTCAATACACCACTCACACTCTACAAGCGCAACTCAGGACTTAAGCACTTGAAGAAGCAAATCAATTTTAATTGATTTGAAAAGTCTACACTATATTAATTAAAATGACTGGTTCATTTTAATGTGTGGATAACTGTGGAAGACACACAGCCAACCAGAGAGAGGCAGTGAGATATTTGAAGCCGGAGAAGAAGATGTCACAGTGCTAAATCTATACCTTCTTCTCATGGGTTTTACAATCTAGCCGGTTAATAATGTCCCAAATGTTTAGGGCTACTGTAAAACACTCACTGTTAGCTTGATTCCAGTTACTATTAAATACTGTCATATATTGTAATAGGGATTAAGCTTCCTCTCTCGAGAAGCAAAGAACGAACAGTTCTTTGGAAGCCAGTTATATTTTTAACTGGGTGTAGCAAAACCTCAGGGATTAATACGAAAGTAATATTCCCCGAAACCTGTCTCGCATTTAATTACTTGCTAATTTTCTAGTGCATTATTTGTTCATTCCTAAACACAGGAAATTAGTAAGCCAGTCTCCTAAACAGCTAAACACTCCTGAACACGAACCCACTTATCGAACTCTAAATCATATATCCGCAAAAGATTCGAAAGAATTTTTTGATTTAGTGAGTATCGTATTCAACCCCCCTTCTACGATACTTTCGGGACCTAACAATTGGTATCAAAGCTGACTGATTGAAGTTACAAATCAAGATCCGTATCTCAGTGAAGCTCGCCGTGCCGAAGCTGTCTGGACTCAGAATGGAGGCCGAGTTAAATAAATTTAATTTTAAACTTTTTAAAATAAAATTTATTTTATAAACTTTTATAAAATTTATTTTGTAAACTTTTATTAGTTTATGTTATAAATTTTAATTAGTTTATTTTATAAATTTTAGATAAAATTTATTTTATAAACTTTTATAAAATTTGTTTAACAAACTTTTATTAGTTAATATTATAAATTTTAATTAGTTTACTTTATAAATTTTAGATAAAATTTATTTTATAAACTTTTATAAAATTTGTTTAACAAACTTTTATTAGTTGATATTATAAATTTTAATTAGTTTACTTTATAAATTTTAAGTTAGAATTTATTTGATAAACTTTCATAAAATTTATTTTATAAACTTTCATTAGTTTATGATTTAAATTTTAATTAGTTTATCTCATAAATTTTAAATAAAATTTATTTTGAAAACTCTTATAAAATTTATCTTAGAAACTTTTATTAGTTTGATTTATAAATTTTAATTAGTTTATTTCTTAAATTTTAGATAAAATTTATTTTATGAACTCTTATGAAATTTATTTTATAAACTTTTAATAAGTTTGTGTTATAAATTTTAATTAGTTTATTTTATAATTTTTAAATATTAAAGTTTATCACTTAAATTTATTAAACATAAATGGCTCATCTATCAAGGAAGCAGCAGGTCATGGTTATTGATTCGAAGGTGCTCAAGGAGGAGTAGATGAAGATTTTTCAGGGTATTTGAAGACAACGAAGATTGACTGAAGGTTATCCGATGAAGTTGATTCTGGAGCAGCTGAAGAAATAGTGGTTCTAATTTCCTTAGAGGTTTACTCAATAGGATCCCACTAATATTTTGGAAGCTGCAAAAGAAGAGATTATTTGGGTACAGTTTTTGGTTGACTCAAGTTGAATTTTTAGATGGAAAATCTTGGAGGTTAAAAAGTTGTGAAGGAGAACAGACTGGACTACCTGGCATCTCCATCAAGCGTTGAAGTTTTCTTTAGGGAGATTACAGGAAGTTCGTGCTAACACTGCAGATCATCTGGTAAACAGGGTTACAGCCATAGGGAATCTAAGGATACAACCACATTATCTTTAGATGAACTATTTGTGTGCTGAAGGCCTATGAACTGGAACAAGAGCTGAAGAAGATGATATTTGGTAAAGCATCTTGTTAGCATATCCACTGTATTTGTGACCCAGTAACCAAATTGATTGAAGTCAAGGTTGAGAACCTCTGAACAGAAGTGAATTGATCCTAGAAGCTGAATTGAAGATGTTGAAGCTCGAGGTAGTGGTCAAGGTGTTTTATGTAAATTTGGCACTTTGGAATAACCTGAGATCTGGACGACTAGTGAAGCCTGCAGGACAACTGGAAGTTCAGTAACGTCAAATTCAGATGGAATCCTAATTCTATATCTAAGGTCTTTACCTAGAGATTCCATTAAGGAGATTTTCAAGATCAGTTCAAGAGGTGGTTGCAAGACAGGGATGGTTTTAATTTGGAAGACAAGTTTGGGTTTGCTACACAGTTTGAAGAAGCCTGTACAAGCAAAAGATGACAGACACTATGTTGGGTTGTAGTAGGAATATCAGGCATTAGTGAGGATGCAGCAAGAGAAAGCATTTGTTGATGAAGTTAAATGCAAGGATGTTTCTATCAATGAAAGTGATGAACCAAATGGATATCTGGCATCAATGACCAACACTGGAGATGAATCAACAAGCACTTCTCAGGTACACTTTCTAACTAGTATACGTTTATCTAATTCAGAACTGCATGATTATTAAGTTTTGAAATGTATTATATTCATGACAGCATGTTAGCATCTTAGGACTTAAATGCTTAATTGATTGCTAAGAATAAGATTGCATGCTAGGATTCATGAGTTTAATTAGTACATTTCATACTTGATTTTATATGCAGTAAAATAAATATCTGGAGAATTAGATAGGGTGTTCTAGACGGTTAAGTGTATCCCTAAACATTTGCTTGAACTTGATTTAAATCTTATGTGATTTAATACCTCTGCTAATGTTGTGAAAATTGTTAATAGACAAACAGGTCATAGATCAGATTTTATTTGTTCTTCATGGCAAATGACTTGTTAATTGTTTATGTGCTTATTTTCATATGATTTGCTTTTACTCACATAGTTGCACTTAAATGCTATATCAGATCATGTATTGCTTGTTAGGAATAAATGGTTAAAAGATGGTAGAATTATCTAAGTAGTCAGTAAGTCATGTAGATTCGAAGCTTAATCTAAAACTGACTTAGGTAATTAGAGATAGTTAAAAATGTTAGACAACGACAGAATGGATTAGAAAGAATTAGTAATTAAATTGTTAGTTCTTCTATCCATGTGCTTTTAGAAAATTATTGAATATCTGTAAATCTGTTTTATATCTGTTACACTTGTGTAGAATGATTAAAGTAGATAGTACTGAATTTTCTAATATGCATAACATGCCTGAATTGCATAATTCTTATCTCTAATGCTTTGAAGCTAAATGTTTACCATGTGTTCTTATTTCCATGCTTGCTTAGTTATTTAAAAATGCATATCTTAGGACTTGCATAATCTTAGACAAAGCATGTATAAGAATCACAATAGGGTAAAGACTGCTAATCCACCTTAAGCTAGGTTGGAATCACTAGTCTCATAGCCTAAAGACTACTTTGTCAAGGCTGCTATGTATGAGAAGTGATCAGTCAAAGATAAGTTTGTGCATGTTAAGGTTGAAGCTGTTGTTACTATTGAAAATATCTCTAACCCATCTGGACTCAATTAAAATTGAGGACCAAGAAGCTTAATCTTTTGTGATTGCAGAGTATGTTATGAAAGTTAAAAATTATGTGACTTCGTGACATTTACTGTTCGAGGCATATGATTAAGATTAAAGCTCTAATATCATAATTGGTTGAGAAGGCCTCCCCGATGGTAACCTTTGGAGATGACAGCAAAGGATGTACAAGGGATATGGCCATCATGCTTTAAGAACTGTCATCAGTGGAAGCAACTTACTTGTGAAAGGACTTAAGCACTAAAGGGCACTAGGGAATTCTTTTTCAAGGGTTTTCTGGAAAGGTGTTTGATCTCAAGCAAGAAGGTTGGAAGCTCGCTCAACTGAGAGTGAGGAAGTTTGTTCGTAGCTGACATGGAATTTGGATGCAAAGGTGAAGTCAACTTTTTAGTAAAGCTTCATCAATGAAGAATTAGCTATGGCAAAGGAAGCTCTCACACTTGTTAGTCAGCAAGGCAATGGATTCTGATAAAGATGAAATTGGTGAGAGGACTGCTTCATTTGGAATTCTATTCAGAAGGACATTTTGGAGTATGTCATATAAGAAAGTCAATGGAAACATCACACTGAAGAAAAGTCATATGCTTAGTGGTGATTGAAATTGATAACCCTTATTACAGATTGGTGATGTTCAAGCATTCAACAGACAAAATGTCACAATGGTGATTGATCTAATAAGGAATATCAAGTTGGAAACAATTGGTAAGCTGTGAGAACTTTGAAGTCAGATATTGGAACTACATTTCACGAGTGAAGTTCTAAATGAAGTCTGCACTGAAAAGGTATTTAGAAGCTGAAGCAATTAACACAGCATGCTGCTTTATTCAACAAGATCGTGAAAAGACATCATTTGAGTTAATGGCCAACCAGAAGCAAACACTGAAGCTCTTTCGTGTGTTTGGAGGGAATTGATTTTTAATGAAGATCTATTTGAGTATCTTGACAAGAAGTTAGGGCTCATGGAACAATTCTCCTCGGCTACTCATAGGTGATTAAAAGTCTGAATGTGACGACCAACTACACCAAGCTCCCAGGCATTCAAGTGAACGACTATTCTGAATCTTTGACAAATTCAGATACTGATGTAGAAGCTGAGGTTGCAGAAGGAATTAATGTTTAGCAGCAACTCAGGGGAGCAAGATAATAGAAGGATCTACTAGCCGTACTCAACAATGAAGATCAAAGGATTTCATTAAGAACATTTCTGCCAAGACGAAAGGTTTGAAGTCAAATTCTATCCTGGAGTCTCGTTCTTAGTGATCCAGATTCTTGTGTAGAGGCTAGAAGTGCTATTCGAAATGATCATATATCTTTCGGGACCAAGTTGGGAAAGAGAAATTGTCAACTTACGATTGGTATCAACAATTGGTATCACCCATCATTTGGTATCCCAAAGAATACTGAAGATGCACAGATTGATCCAGATTGGGTGATTGCAAGCAAGATGATCTCAATCAGTTCGAAGGCAGAATTCTGAAGCTGGAACCCAGACCACAGACCACTAAAGTCGAAGCTGAAACTGGTACAGTAGGGGTTCTCAGAAACTGGATGACTATTGGCATTGTTATGAGGAGCAAAGCCAAACTGGTTGCTACAGGACTTTAAAGCAGAAGGTATCGACGATGATGGAAACAGAATCTTCGGGACTTTCTAGATCAAGCAGTAAGCACCAGTGACGAGACTTGATCCTTTGGGACTCATCAATGGGGACCTAACAATTTTTAGGGATCCAACGATTAGGACCTAACAATTCTCTAGCACATGTGGAGCATTCAAGCATGAAGATCTATCAGATGAATGTGAACAAGTGCACTCCTGAATGGTGAGCTAGAAGATGAAGGTGCAGATCCATTACAATTTGTATATCATTCTCTTCGCAAGCTTTTCTATGACGGAGGTAAGGATTCAAGCAAAACGTCAAGGACATGGTATGACTCTCTAACTGTTAATTACTTAAAAGTAATTTTACATTTGAGTTGTTATGCATATCTCTCTAGAAATGCAAGGCACACACAATGTCACATATATGTGCAAGTATACCTTAATTCTCGATATGCCTATGTGCAAGGTTCCAAGTGGATACTAGAGAATCTTATCTTATAGCTAAGTTACGAATTGATAGATATCTTAGGGGATTACCAATTCTTGGAATCTGGGACCCTTAAGATAATAGGTTTAACCTAATTGGCTATATAGATATAGATAACGCAGGTTGTACGAAAGACAGGGAAGTCATTCCTAGAAGCTGTCAAATTCTAGCAACTCTGTTGAAGCTCTTAACACCACTGAAGGAACAAACGCATGGACACCAGGTATCATTTCGTTTGAGAGTGTCCATAGTCGAATAACTTGCAGATGTTTGCTAAATAACTTGATAAATTTATTTTATCTAAGTTGGTTAGTAAACTTGGGATATTATTAATATGCATATTTGTTGGAAATCCCATCTGTAAGGAATTCTTAAATGAATTCACAAGTATTACTTTTTCCCTATCCAAAGGACTTGTGAATTTATTTGAAATCCAGATCCTCATACTTTTTGTTATTAGTTTAATTATCATGCTTACAATGTTTCATGCATGAGTGGTAGTTAAATTACTTAGCATAAGTAAGAAGCATAATTATTTGTATGTGGTAAATATTTAGTGAGTATTAGTCAAGGATATCTTGCTTAATTGCTCTGATATTTTGCTCTGATATTCTTAAATATTTTATTACAAATAATTGTGATACTTTTGATATTAGTGACGGTATTTAGAATTTCTGTTCTAAATAATAATGCATATTTTAAAACTCACTAATATTAAAAGATGAAGTATTTTCTAAGTTATGTGTATGAAATGCTCAATATTTGATATACTTAGAAAATATTTCTAAAATTAAGTTTGTTAGCGAGGGGTTGTAAAAAGAATCACAAGTATTACTTTTTCCCTATGTAAAGGACTTGTGAATTTCTTTTCAACTATAACCTCGAGCTTACGTATATCAATTAGTAATTGTTATGAGCACGCTTACAATGTGCAAAGTGACAGTTATTAGATATGGCGTAGGAAGTTAGATGCTAATATTCAATCAATGAATATTTTAGTATTTAGCGAATTTATTTTATCTTATTAAAATTATGGATTGAAACAATTCAATGTTTATTTGTTTCATAATTTTGATTTGATAAAATAATAGAAGCATAGTTTCTTGCATTCGTGCAGTTAACTGTGATATTTTTAATATTAGTGATAATACAACTTATTGTCTATTTAAAATCACTAATAATAAAAATATTTAGTTTTCTTTCTTTGACTGGTTTTACGATCCTGAATGTATTTAAAAGAAATTTTTGTCTATTTCTTTTTCAAAACGTTTTATTCAAAGATACATTCATTTCTCTATCAGTTTTAGTTAAGAAAACTTAAGAATTCTTTTTCAAAACTTCTCTTTTGAAAAACTTTTCTTAAGGATAATCTTTCTTTTCTCTCGAAATTTTATCCTCTCCCGAAAGCTTGTTTTAAATGTTTTATCTAACAAAGCTTTTTCTCTTTTTTTTAAAATGTGTTTTAACTTCGAGGTACCAATCACTTGTAAAATGATTTGTTTTCAAATACTTGTTTCAATGTATGTTTCACATTGATTCATAGTACCAAAATAGTGGTTGTTGCTTTGAAGGCCTAGTACTGTCATGTTAAGCATTCATCCTAACCCCAATTGTCATGTTTTTATTTTAAGTCGGGGACATTATCAGGCAGACGAAAATGATGTAAATCATAATTGCATTATGAGTCGGAAAATCATTGTCTTCTATCTGATAAGGATGTTTTGCAAAACTGTTTTCAAAACATACAGTGCTTAGGTTTAATGGAAAAGAGTCATTTTATTGAGATATAATTTGGTAGAAGAGTAGAATTTCTTCTTTGGTATAAATTCCCGCGTTTTATTATGGGAAGTTTGCCTTATAAGAAATTCATAAGCAATAGAAACTTTTTCTCTGATACTCCCGCGTTTTATTATGGGATAAGTATCTTAAGGAAAATTTTCTTTGGTGTCAGGCTCTTAAATGTCATATCTTTAGAACCGACAAAACTCTTTTATTAAAAGTGCTTTAATGAAATCCATTACCATTCCTTCATATATTTTTCTTTCTCTTTAAGATGAAAACTATGTTTTGGAATGTTTAAGTGATTATCTTTTTATCTTCTTTTAATGATTTTATCCGTTTAGCCCCCAGTGGCTACAGAAGCTGGCCAGGAGGTTGAAAACCCATCAATCTCTGACCCAGGCCTTAATACCAAACACTCATTTCATCCACTTCATATATATTAACCCCTGGAGTTATAAGGAACACATGATAGTTAGAGGTTGATAAGGGAGAAACTGCACTTGATGCAGCAAATAAGGATGAAGTCGGCAGTGCACCCACAGCTCTACCCACAGCGAAGTAAAGATGTATATAAACTGAGGTATCTGTAAGCTCATCTGTATCTTCTCAAAAAGATGCAGAGCTGAAAAGGCAATAAAACTGTCTCTGGAATCATTCTCTCAACAGGATGAGTCCATTGAAATTCGCTCGTCAGCCAGAGCATCTTGTAATGAGTCAAGCACACCACCGGCACTCACGCTGATGGTAAGCCTAAACAGATATATACTAGGAACCTTATATAATTTTTGGGACCTAACAATCCTAACAGTTATACTAGGGGCCTAACAATTGGACACATTGCAAGGCGTGCACAGTGTGAGGTATAGGCATGTTAACAAAACACCCGTCATTGGGTTACGAGGGAAACGTAGACTCTAAATTGCCATTCATTACATTGTCTACTACGTCGCCCCTCCTGGAAGGAACATTTCCAGATCCTGAAAAGGAATGTCCACCTCCCGTTTACGGAGAAGGTGTGAGGCAACTCCTTGATAGAACAAGGCAGGATTCCCAAAAAGATTTTAAAATCTTGGGATAACCCATCTCAAAGAGGTGAGGCTCCACTAGACAGTGATTTAGCAATTGCTATTGAGTCTGGTGTGGGACAGTGCTTATGCATGATAGATCAAGAACACCTCTACGAGGCAATTCCCCACTTGATAGTGATTCAATTCCTTCTGATGAATCAGGTGTTGGGAATGTATGCATTGACGGATTTCACTTGCAGGTACAGAAGGCTAAATTTGGAATGCAGAGTGAAAGTGAGAGAGAGAAACACTTGAGTGAAAGTGAGGGAGAGATACACTTGAGTGAGAGATAGGGAGAGAAAGAGTGAAACACTTCTAAGTGCTCGACACTTAAGTGTAAACACCAACAGAACGTAGTAGAAGTGAGGAAACCACAAGCCAAACACTTACCCTTGCTACTTGCTGCTTCTGGAAGAAAAGTTACTATATTTTTCCCGTTCAACGACAGACGAGAACCTTCATTGGAAGACAAACCATTTAAAAGAGGACCTATCAATTGGTATTAACATTTGGTATCTTCAAAAGTGGGCCATTGGAGGATTCCTCAACTAAGGGGGAGAATTTATAGTGTTATAGTTATAACAAGAAAAAGAAATTGAAGGATTCCTCTTCTTATGAGGGAGAAGTTATAGTGTTATAATTATAACAAGAAAAAGGTGAAGTTAATAAGTCTTATCTTCGTATCCTTCGGAAGAGTTAAAAGTTTATATCCTAAAAGGGTTCGTATCCTAGACTCTTAAGGTAAGTTCCTGGATCCTTGTTAGTTCGTATCCTGGAAGATCCTTGGAAAAAGGGGTTCGTATCCTTGGGAGAAATTAATAGCCTTAGGGGGAGATTTTAGACAAGAAGAAGAAAATCTTATCTTCTGATCCTGAGGGGAAACAACAGATAAATGGGAAAATCAAGAAGCTGTAATTCTATACTTGGAAGAACAGAAATGACTATTCCATTCATTTTCTAAAGGGAGATGAAGAAGAAGAAGGAGAATCACATTCGTAGGGGGAGAACATTTTTTGAGCTATGTTCAGTATTGATTGAAGACGTACCCAGGAATAATGATTCTTATGAAGCTTTGTTAATGATAAGTTCTTTAAGTTTAAACTATGAAGGATTTTGAAACAGAGAGTGCTCAAACAGACAGAAATGAAGATGGCACAAGTTGAATATCAGTTCAGTACCAGAGGAACAAGCATCATTCATTTCAGTCACTCAAGAATTCTGGAAATGCATTATCTGATCCAGAAAAACCAGTAGCATTATTTACAAGTCCAGGACGATTACTTTTTCTAGTTGTTAGTTGAGTTATCCTCCCTAGGTGATTTGTTTGCTAAAGTTTAACAATCAAATAGGGGGAGATTGTTGGTGATTACAAAGCTGTATGTATAGTAATCATGATAACTCAACACTAGAACAGGACAGGTAAATAATACTACGCCTACACAGAAATCAGCAAGACATGAAGACATGGCAGATACAGCGGATCAAGACATTAGAAGAAGTTTTGAAGTCTACTACAGGTCACTGAAAGAAGTTCATTTAGATGTTCATGCCTCAGTGAAGAACAATGTTTAAAGACTTTCAGGGTTTCAGATAAGTGTTGAAGATTCAGTATTGCAGTGCCACTAACAGATTTCAGTGTAGTAGCATTGATTGGAAATAGGCAATGTTCGAAGCATAGGAATCCAGAAGGGTGAAGACAAAGGTTAAAGAAGAAAGCTGCAGTCTTGAACTGGATTGTAGTAATGAAGACGTTGTCGAAGTACCAGAAAAGATTCCAGTGAAATTACATGTCTATCAACAGTCAGTGTTTTGAAGCAATGCAACAGTCCTAGCTTACTCAGCTGAAACAGAAAAGAAATCAAGGGAACTCAATTCAGTGTTAGTCGTTTGTGAACCAGACCAGTGCACTAAGCGTCAGCACAACAAGAAGAGAATTACCTTGATTAATCATAAGAAAATCAGTTGATCAAGCCAAGCCAAGGAGTGAAATAAAGTGGTAAATACTTCAAGCATTTCAAAGAAATATGCTAAGGCAAGTATTACTACATAAGGTGGATTATACTCTTGAAGCAATGGAGAGGCGCAACACATCTCATCCAAGGCACAAGAATTCTAAGGCAAAGTCTGAGTGGCGCCTATACAGGGAATCCACTGTATAGGCGCAACAAAGATCTATTGGTGCAAGGGAATTATTCTAAGGCAACAAGTGGCGCCAACACAGTGAATCAAGATTAGAGGCGCAACTCAGCTGCTCTAAAGTTACTAAGGCAAAGACAGTGTATGAGTGGCGCCTACACAGTGCAACAAGAGTGTAGGCGCAACTCACATACAAGCACAACAGGCAGTTGAATATTTCTAAGGCATGAGTGGCGCCTATACAGGGAAACCACTGTATAGGCGCAACTCAAGTTAAAGGCGCAACATGCTGTGAAGAAATACTAAGGCATGAGTGGCGCCTATACAGGGTAACCACTGTATAGGCGCAACTCACATTCAAGGCGCAACTCAAAGTCACAGGCGCAACTCAGCTTCAATACACCACTCACACTCTACAAGCGCAACTCAGGACTTAAGCACTTGAAGAAGCAAATCAATTTTAATTGATTTGAAAAGTCTACACTATATTAATTAAAATGACTGGTTCATTTTAATGTGTGGATAACTGTGGAAGACACACAGCCAACCAGAGAGAGGCAGTGAGATATTTGAAGCCGGAGAAGAAGATGTCACAGTGCTAAATCTATACCTTCTTCTCATGGGTTTTACAATCTAGCCGGTTAATAATGTCCCAAATGTTTAGGGCTACTGTAAAACACTCACTGTTAGCTTGATTCCAGTTACTATTAAATACTGTCATATATTGTAATAGGGATTAAGCTTCCTCTCTCGAGAAGCAAAGAACGAACAGTTCTTTGGAAGCCAGTTATATTTTTAACTGGGTGTAGCAAAACCTCAGGGATTAATACGAAAGTAATATTCCCCGAAACCTGTCTCGCATTTAATTACTTGCTAATTTTCTAGTGCATTATTTGTTCATTCCTAAACACAGGAAATTAGTAAGCCAGTCTCCTAAACAGCTAAACACTCCTGAACACGAACCCACTTATCGAACTCTAAATCATATATCCGCAAAAGATTCGAAAGAATTTTTTGATTTAGTGAGTATCGTATTCAACCCCCCTTCTACGATACTTTCGGGACCTAACAAAACTGTTGTTAAATTCAAATGACTCAAGAATGAAATCTCAAATTGTTGTGGATTGTTTTCATGTTCAAATGAATCAAGAATGATCTTACAAGAGATTTCGAGTTGTTTCTGTAACGATTGAGGTATTTGTATATATTTAATTGATATGAGTTATAATATTTTAGTGCTCCAATGTGATAAGATGTGGTATGTGGTCATTTTATATGTCTAGTTGACTGCCTGTTTGACCACAATGTGCTTAAGTGCTTTATTAAAGTGATTAATTGATTTCGTATGCTAAATTGATTAACTGTTTGATTTTTTATAAAATTATAGGTGTGTCCAATAATTATGAAATTTTATATGTGCCTTCTATGTGATTTTAGAGACTTTCTAAAAATAGTTGTGTGATTAAATTCAGTTACAATATTTTTATATGATTTTCTCAGTCTTATTTTATCTTGAAAATATTTCTCTTCTAAATTCCATATTTAATTAATGGAATGTCCAAAAAGCATGAAATCTTTTCCAAAATATTCTTTATATATTCTGAGACTTTTGAAAAATAAAATTTTATTTTATTTGTGCCCCAAAATATTTTTAAGGATTTTTCTACTCTTATTTCCATTTAAAGTGCCTAAACTTTCCCGATTTTTATTTAAATAATTATTCATCAAAAAAATATTTTAAAAATATGGGTGAGCTTCTAAATTCATGATCTTTATTTTAAAAATATAAAACTTATTTTTGTACCCTGTTTCTCTCAAAATTCGAATTTTTAATTGTTTTAAATTCAAAAAATGACATTGTGAAATTACTTTTATACCCCTAGCCTTATATGACCAAACCCACTACCCATTTCCTCATTCTTGCTCTGCACCCCATTCTCGCACGTCATCTCCTTCACCTCTCTTGCGATTTCTTTACAGTTTCTGTGAAGTTGTAATAGCAATCTTGTTAAATCTTGAGTAATGCTAGGAAACAAGTTGTGTAGATTGTTATTGTTGCTGCTAGGCTTCATTTTGTATATATATATATATATGTATGCCGTATGTATGTCCATGTCCTACAATTGCATGCAAGGCCTGCTGGTTAGTGATCTTCGATTTTGAAGCTTGGTTGTGAGGTTAATCGTGATTAAAAGCAAGAATCAAAGCTATGGTGTTGAGAATCCGATGAACAGAACTCCACCGGAGCTTTGGCCGCCGGCAATGAGTACTACGAGCTGGCAGGTCATGGCAATGATGTTACTTGAGCCTTTACATCAATTACATACTAGTTTTAGCAATTATAGATGTTGCATGCTTTAATTCTGAATTATATGGTGATTTTCCGATTAGATTGTAAACTTCTGATTTGAATGCTTTGCATAGCTTCGTTTGTATTGGTACGGTAGTAATTAAACTCGTGGATGGTTGTTTAGCTGCTATGAATCTGACTTATTGCCAATTGATGGTTGCATTAGTAGAGTTTTAAATATTCTGGCCATAGTTGTGATTTTTCCGATTGCTACCGAATGCATGTGAGCTTGTCTTCATATTCCGGGCAAAATCCATGATGTATATAGTTTTGTCAAGTGTTAACTGATCCAATTAGATGTGATGGCAGTTTGATTATTCTTATTAAGGCCAATTCCGAATATATATATGTATGTACACATATGTAATTCAAAAAAATGAGATGTTATATGTATTTTGATTCGAGTTTGATGATTGATTAGTATATATATATATATATATATATATATATATATATATATATGTTCGAAGTTAGTTAATGCTTAAATTATAATATGAGTTTTACTTGCATTTGATATTGATTACTAAGTAACTATTACTAATTGAATAGTGTATGGATTTTTAGAAACTATTCAATTGAGTTTTGGAAATTTGAATTATATATGCATATTTTAGTTCAATTATAAGATGGTACCTGTGCATTAGTTTAAGTTGATATGATTGCCATGTTGTAGATATAAAACCGAATGGTATATAACTTTTGGGAACTTGTTGGTTTGATTATTGGGAATATTGAACTTTACCTACACTATGATGTTCGAATATGACTTGATATGTGAATTATGATTCAAATTAATGCTAGTTGTCCTAATGATTTTACTATGCTATTGAGACATAAGAGAGTAGTTAATGGTTAATGGTAAAATTTGAGGTGAAAGTATGTATGCTTATTTGATCTTGATGATTGGTTGTGTCGGTTGTATTCCGACGGGTAGCTCCACTTACAGAGGAGATGCTGCCAAAATTTTCTAAAACTAAAATGATCTTATAAAACACTATTGGCACACCACCTCTGTATAGGAAATGCTATCAGTCAGGAATACTGTGGATAATATGATTATTTATGTGCTACGTGCCTGCCAGTGTATAATTGATTGATTAGTAGAGTATGTCTACAGTATGTTATTATATATATGTTAAGGGGTTATATTAACGAAAGGGTAGAATAGCTAGACGTTAAAGAGAACGTCGAGAGTGTATAAGATTCTGATATGGTACTATTTATATGTAGCTATAAAGGACGTTGAGGTGAAAGACAAAGGGAAGGCAAAAGTAGAAAGTTAGAGTTGGTGTAGTGAGATCTACCTGTTCAGCAGCCGTAGCAATCATTTTGAGGCAAGTAACTACTGCCTAATCTCTTTAAACTTAAGAAGTATTTTATGAACTGTTTTATGACCCTGCGACTATTTTACGTTATCTCAACTGTTTTAAGTTATAGCCTGCCTTACTTTAACTGCTTACTTAAATTGCATCCTTATACCAGTTTTGATTGTACCTTAAACTTTTCAATCCCTGAACTGCTACTGACAGCTTTTAAACTATTTTTAAAATCTTAAACCATTAACCTTAAGTTGTGACTTATGTTTTCACCATTTCCTTAACTGTGTTTATTTGAACTTTAACCATGAGAAGTATCCTATTGCTATTGCCTAACTACTATTTTAATCAGATGCTTTATAACTATTTTCAAAACCTATTGTTATACCTGTGAAATTGACCCTACAACCTGACTTTACTACTATAACATGATTTTGATCCCTAGTTTATGATTTCTGCTTACTTTACTACAATAGAGACTTGTGTTGAAACTTATCTTGGAATAAAATTTACCTTTGACTCGTGACTTTTAAAATGGATTTAAATATGAAATCCGACTTTCAAGAAGTCTTTTTCATGAAATGATTTGGTAACTTTTAAAAAAGAAATGGTGTTGATATTATAGGAATTCCGATCCAAATGGTTTCTGAGGATTCCTATAGGTTGGAGGCGTAAGAGGCCGAGTGATGCCGGTCCATCACTTTTTATGTGAAGACTATAATGAGATAGTCAATGGCTATAATGAGATAGCCCAAGGCCAATGGCAATAAGTGCCTTTATGAGTACTCCTTATGTCTAGAGGGACTTCGGTCCGTTATGGGGACTTTACGTGGCTGATCACCCGTATTGTCCGGCGTTGTGAGAAAACTCCAATCAAAATGATTTGATTTTAATAAGAAAAAGTCCTAATGAAAGGACAGTTTTATGAAACGATTTGGAAAATAATATCCTAGTGAAATGATAGTTTTACAAGAAGGATTTTTGAAATGATTAGTAATGAATTTTGGAAATGCCTTACAATACCCTGCTTTATTTAGCCTAGAACTGTTAGATATATCTTGATTTTGACTTCGTTTCATTGATTGTACATTGCTTCCTGTTATCCATCTAACCCCTGCGAAGTATTCTTAAACATTGAAATGATTATTTCTAGAAGTTTCTTAAAACCTTTTACCCCAGATAATTAAAAACATTAACCCTGTAATGAACTTTTCAAATACTTGTGCTTCTAGCAGTAAAACCATGAAAGAAAGTTTTTCGTATAATGAAAACTAAGACTGGAAATTGTGGAGTATAATTATGGGACAATGATGTCCAGGAATGATTTTCAAGCATGATTTTGAGAAAAGATTTCTAAATCTTATATAATATTGTAAAACTGTTTTAACCTGTATGGTTACTTGCCGAGCTTTTGTGGCTCATTCTTTTATTTTCTAACCTCTACAGCTTTTGAGAATCATGGTACGTATTAAGCAGACTGCCAGGAAGAACATGTCTTACATGAATTATGTTACGCTGGCTGAGATTGAACAGGTAGGATTGAGACAGAGTTGAAAGGAAAAGACTTTGCTAAGTCTTGTATTTTGTTAGTAGATTTTGAGATGCTGTAGAAGTTGTAATAATATTATTTTGTTATTATAAATGTAAATGTAAATGAATGTAGATGTGTGCTTGTTTTATACCATTACCTTGAAAGGTCCAGGGTAGTAGTCGGGGTCATACATATGCGTATTTTCTGTTATTGTTATTTAGGGTGCATGCATATAGAGTGTCAGTGACTCCCCGATCTAGACCCCGGGTCGGGAGGGCGTCACAGGTTGGTATTAGAGCTAAAGGTTTTGGTCACTGAAACAAGCCAGGATTAAGTTAAACAAGTAGATCATTTAATAAAGAAGAGAGAGTAATATTAAGATAGGATTAGATAACGAAGAGTGATATAGATGTTATGATTTCAACTGTAGATTTAAGATGATCTTATCTCCTTTTTGCACTGCATATTATTTTATATTATTGCAAGCTCGTGGCATTTATGAGTTACCACCACCCTCTCCTGGTACTTCTTCGGATTCTACTACGGATTCTGATGATGATGCTATAGTCATTTCTAGTTCCGAGAGTGAGGATGAGCTGATTCCTGAGCCCCCTGTTCAGCCTGATCTACCATCAGGGAGTGCCCCACAGTCAGAGAGTGCCCGTGCCCCTAAACGCCGTAGGATCTATAGGCTAGCCATTACCCGATCCCAGTTGCGAGTTCCTGAGCATCCCGTTGAGTGGTGGGAGGAGCGGATTAGAGCCTTGGAGGAGGAAGGTCGTCGGCAGTTAGCAGCTAGAGCCTTCACTGTTGATGTGGTGGAGCAGGTGAGAGAGTTGACCTGATTGGTTAGCAGATTGTTGGTTGGACTCAGGGCTGCCTGAGACCGGGACCACCGGGGCGACTAGATGTTAGGGTGTTTGAGTGCTTAGATGGGACATCTATTAGAGCCCTCTAGCACACTCGATCAGACTTTATCTCCGTTTTTCATCTCGTACTTTTTTTGTTGTTGTTGTACTTTGACTTGAACTTGTTCTACACTTTAATATTGACATTCCCCGTATTTATTTATGGTTGTTCTTCAGTTTCCAGTGCCTTCTTATATACCTGATATTTACCCTTCGCACATCTGTCCATAACTGTTTCTTACCTTTATCAGTACCTTTTTTATACCTGTTGTTAACCTTTATGATTGCCTTATTCATACCTGTTGTGCTAACCTGTTTTCCATAGAACCTTATACCCTTGTTGTACAGGCAACTTATATAGTAATGATGCTATAAGGTTGATTTTAAATGGTGTTTTTAAATTCCAAATGGTTTTAAAAGTATTTGAACTGTTTACGATATGATATAGTGTATTGCTTAATAAGTTGCTTGTTTTCCCTATAGTAAATGCCGCCAAAGACCAGAAACACATCAAATTCATCCCAAAATCATGATACACAAGATCAACCCCCTATGGACCCCACTGTTGCCCAACTTATCCAGTTGTTACAACAACATACGACTATTTTGACCCAGCAACAACAAAGACCCCCAGTACCCCCAGCGGTCACTTTCAAATTATTTCAAGCGGTTAAACCTCCTGAGTTTAGAGGATCAGTAGACCTGATAGAAGTCAAGTCATGGATTAAAGAGATGGAGAAAGCTTTCCAGTTAGTAAATGTAAGTGAAGACAAGAAGACAGAATATGCAAGTTATTTTCTAAAAGCTGAAGCTAGTTATTGGTGGGAGTCTACAAAGGTACTACAAGGTGAAGGTGTGATTACATGGGCCCAGTTCACAGAGTTGTTCTTAGAGAAGTATTTTCCTAGTTTCATGAAGGATCAAATGGAGATTAAATTTTTAGAATTAAAGCAAGGAGGCATGAGTGTTGTAGAATATGAAGCTAAGTTCTCCGAAATGGCCAGGTTTGTACCGGAATTTGTCAATACTGATGTGAAGAAGGCCAAAAGATTTCAGCAAGGCTTGAGGCCATGGATTAGAAGCAGAGTGGCAGTTTTTAAGCTACAGAGCTTTGCTGTAATGGTTCAGAAGGCAATGATTGTGGAAAATGAAAGTGATATGTCTCAGAAGGAAAAGGATAACAAGAAGAGGAAGTTTGGGGCTAGAGAAGAAGGTCAAGGATATAGTAGTTTCAGAAGCAAGTTCAACAAAAGATCGAAAGGTCAGAAAGGTGATTTCCAGCAGTCTAAGAATGGTAACGAAGGACGAGGAAGATAGAATAGTAGAGCCCAAGGTTTCAACCAGCCAAAGGCAATAAGACAATACGTTCCTGAATGTAAGACTTGTGGAAAGAAGCATTCCGGAGTATGTAATAAGCCAAATGTTACATGTTTCAAGTGCAACAGGAAGGGACACTATGCTGTGGAATGTAATAGTCAGACTCAGAATCAAAATCAAAAGTCTGGAATCAAGTGTTACAAGTGTGGCAAGCTAGGCCATATAGCAAGGGAGTGCAAGGAACTTACTCAGCCTACCAATGTTCTCAGGATAGCTGGAACTCCGTCGCAATCTTCAGCACCACAATCTAGAGCAAGAACTTTCAACATGACCCAGAGAGAAGCAATCCAAGATGTGGATGTGATTTCAGGTACACTTCCTGTTAATTCAGTTCAAGCTAGTGTATTGATTGATTCTGGAGCTACTAAGTCTTTTATATCTCAAGAATTTATTGGTAAATTACAATGTGAAGTTCAACCTTTGGAGCAAGCCTTAGTTATAGAAGTAGCCAATCAGGCAAAGATTCCAGTGAGTCAAGTTTGTCCTAAGTGTGATATTGAAATAGGCAGTTGTCATTTTCTCGCTAACTTGATACCTTTTAAGTTAGGTGAATTTGATGTAATCCTAGGAATGGATTGGTTATCAGAGTATAAGGCTCAGATAGATTGTAGAAATAAGAAGTTAAAAGTGAAAACCCTAGAAGGTAAGGAAGTTAAATTTCGAGGCACCAGGCAAGTTAAGAAGTTTCTGAATATCATTCAAGCGAAGAGATTTTTGCGTCAAGGATGTGAGGCTTACTTAGCCTATGTTGTAGATACTGAGAAGAAGCCAATTGAATTAGAGGATGTTCTTATGGTCAATGAATTTCTCGACGTGTTTCCAGATGAATTGCCGGGTTTACCTCTCGATAGAGAAATTGAATTTTCTATTGATTTGGCCCCAGGCACCGAGCCGGTTTCTAAAGCTCCATATAGGATGGCGTCAGTTGAGATGAAAGAGTTGGCAAGTCAAATACAAGATCTTTTAGATAAGGGAGTTATAAGGCCTAGTGTTCCCCATGGGGAGTAACAGTGTTGTTTGTAAAGAAGAAAGATGGAAGTATGAGATTGTGTATAGATTATCGAGAGTTAAACAAGTTGACTATCAAGAACAAGTACCCGTTGCCAAGAATCGACGATCTATTTGACCAGTTAAAAGGAGCCGTATGTTTTTCCAAAATTGACTTAAGGTCCGGGTACCATCAACTCAAAATTAAACCTGAAGATATATCTAAAACAGCGTTCGGAACGAGGTATGGACACTATGAATCTTTGGTTATGGCTTTTGGATTGACAAATGCTCCAGCGGCGTTTATGGATTTGATGAATAGAGTTTTTAAGAAGTATTTGGATAAATTTGTGATTGTATTTATCGACGACATCCTGATATATTCAAAATCGGAGGAAGAACATGCTGATCACTTGAGAATTGCTTTAGAGATTTTAAGAAAGGAAAAGCTGTATGCAAAGTTTTCTAAATGTAAATTTTGGCTGAAGGAAGTACAATTCTTAGGACATGTTGTCAGCAAGGAAGGCATCAAAGTTGATCCTGCAAAGATAGAAGCAGTAATGAAGTGGGAAAGACCAAGAACTCCAACAGAAGTAAGAAGTTTTCTGGGATTAGCGGGATACTATCGAAGATTTGTTCAAGATTTTTCGAAGATAGCTACCCCTCTGACCAAGTTGACTAGGAAGAATGAAAAGTTTGTGGAATGAAAAGTGTGAAGAAAGTTTCAAAGAACTAAATCAAAGATTAGTGTCTGCACCAGTGTTGGTATTACCTGACGATCAAGGAAATTTTGTTATCTACAGTGACGCTTCTCACAAAGGCTTGGGATGTGTTTTGATGCAACATGGAAAGGTAATTGCGTATGCTTCTAGGTAGTTAAGACCTCATGAATTGAAGTATCCTACACATGATCTAGAATTAGCTGCTATTGTGTTTGCACTGAAGATATGGAGGCACTACTTGTATGGAGAAAAGTGTGAGATTTACACTGATCACAAAAGTTTGAAGTATATCTTTACTTAGAAAGAGCTGAACATGAGACAGAGAAGATGGTTGGAATTGATTAAAGACTACGACTGTACGATTAACTATCATCCAGGCAAAGCGAATGTTGTAGTAGATGTTTTAAGTAGAAAGGAAAGATTGAACATAATGGTTTCATCTGAAGAATTGATCAAGGAGTTTGAGAAATTGGAAATAGAAGTATGTGGTTCTGATTCAGTAGAAGAAATGGTGTATATAATGACTTTTCAGCCAGAGCTGTTAGAAAAGATCAAGAGATGTCAAGAATAGATGATGAGTCAAGACAGAGCCAAGTTGACTGGAGAAGAGTTAAGAAGTCAGAAAGATGATAAAGGAATTTTTAGGTATTCCTCACGAATTTGGATCCCTAATGTTCAAGAGCTCAAGAATGAAATTTTACATGATGCGCATAGCTCAAGGTACTCTATTCATCCGGGAAGCACAAAGATGTATAAGGGCTTGAAAGGAAATTTTTGGTGGCCCAGCATGAAAAGAGATGTAGCAGATTGGATCAGTAAATGTTATACGTGCTAGAGAGTCAAAGCTGAACATCAGAGACCCAGTGGATTGTTGCAACCACTAGAGATTCCGGAATGGAAATGGGAGAATCTTGCTATGGATTTTGTAGTAGGATTACCAAGGACAAAGGCTAATCATGATGCTATTTGGGTGATAATTGATAGATTAACCATGTCAGCACACTTTTTACCGATTAACGAAAGATTTTCCCTGGACAAGTTGGTTCATTTGTACCTGAAAGAGATTGTTAGGCGTCATGGCGTTCCTGTATCGATTGTGTCCGACAGAGACCCGAGATTTAATTCTAGATTCTGGAAGAAGTTTCAATAATGTTTGGGAACGAAGTTGAATATGAGTACTGCATATCATCCTCAGACAGATGGCCAGAGTGAAAGGACAATTCATACCATTGAAGACATGCTGAGAGTATGTGCCTTAGATTTTGAAGGAAGTTGGGACGAGCATTTACCGTCAGTGGAGTTTTCATATAACAACAGCTATCATGTCAGTATTGGAATGCCTCCGTATGAAGCTTTGTATGGAAGAAAGTGTAGATCACCAGTGTGTTGGAATGAAGTTGGTGAATGAAATATTTTAGGTCCAGAATTGGTTCAACAAACCAAAGAAAAGATCGAATTGATTCAGAAAAGGTTGTTAGCTGCTCAAGATAGGTAAAAGATGTATGTTGTTCAGTCACGGAAGGATATGAGTTTTGAAAACGGTGATCAAGTATTATTAAAGATTTCTCCGTGGAAAGGTGTTAACAGATTTGGCAAGAAAGGAAAGCTTAATCGCAGATATATAGGACCTTTTGAAGTTCTGAAGTGAGTTGGGAAAGTCGCGTATGAATTGGCTCTACCACCATAGATGCAGCATATCCACAATGTTTTTCACATATCTATGCTTAGAAAGTATAATCCTGATATGAGTCATGTAATAGAATATGAACCCCTAGAGATTCAACCCGATTTGTCTTATGTAGAACAGCCGGTAGCGATTCAGGATCGTAAGGATAAGGTTTTAAGGAATAAGTCTGTTAGGGTTGTAAAGGTTTTGTGGAGAAATCCTCGAGTTGAGGAATCCACCTGGGAACTTGAGAGTGAAATGCTCGAAAAGTATCCCCACTTGTTTACTTAGGTTGATTTTGGGGACAGAATCCTTATAAGGGGGGGGGGGGGGAATGTAACGATTGAGGTATTTGTATATATTTAATTGATATGAGTTATAATATTTTGGTGCTCCAATGTGATAAGATGTGGTATGTGGTCATTTTATATGTCTAGTTGACTGCCTGTTTGACCACAATGTTCTTAAGTGCTTTATTAAAGTGATTAATTGATTTCGTATGCTAAATTGATTAACTGTTTGATTTTTTATAAAATTATAGGTGTGTCCAATAATTATGAAATTTTATATGTGGCTTTTATGTGATTTTAGAGACTTTCTAAAAATGGTTGTGTGATTAAATTCAGTTACAATATATTTATATAATTTTCTCAGTCTTATTTTATCTTGAAAATATTTCTCTTCTAAATTCTATATTTAATTAATGGAATGTCCAAAAAGCATGAAATCTTTTCCAAAATATTCTTTATATATTCTGAGACTTTTAAAAAATAAAATTTTATTTTATTTGAGCCCCAAAATATTTTTAAGGATTTTTCTACTCTTATTTCCATTTAAAGTGCCTAAACTTCCCCGATTTTTATTTAAATAATTATTCATCAGAAAAATATTTTAAATATATGGGTGAGCTTCTAAATTCATGATCTTTATTTTAAAAATATAAAACTTATTTTTGTACCCTGTTTCTCTCAAAATTCGAATTTTTAATTGTTTTAAATTCAGAAAATGGCATTGTGAAATTACTTTTATACCCCTAGCCTTATATGACCAAACCCACTACCCATTTCCTCATTCTTGCTCTGCACCCCATTCTCGCACATCATCTCCTTCACCTCTCTTGCGATTTCTTTACTGTTTCTGTGAAGTTGTAATAGCAATCTTGTTAAATCCTGAGTAATGCTAGTAAACAAGTTGTGTAGATTGTTATTGTAGCTGCTAGGCTTCATTTTGTATATATATATGTATGCCGTATGTATGTCCATGTCCTACAGTTGCATGCAAGGCCTGTTGGTTAGTGATCTTCGAACATGGAAATAACTAGAAAACTCGTTTGAACATGGAAATAACTTCAAAACTAGAAAACTCTTGACTCGTGTGAACATGGAAATAACTAGAAAACTTTTGGAAGATCATTCTTGGCTCATTTGAATATGAAAATAATCCATAATAATTTCAGAATTTATTCTTGAGTCGTTTGAACTTGGCAACAATTTATAGCTTCATTCATGACTGTTTGAACATGGAAATAACTTAAAAGCTCTTGTAAAATCATTCTTGGTTCACTTGAACATGAAAATAATCCATAATAATTTAGGACTTCATTCTTGACTCGTACGAACTTGGACATAACTTTTATCTTTAATATTGACTCGTTTGAATATGAAAACTACTTGGAAACACTTGTAGAATCATTCTTGGCTCATTTGAACATGAAAACAATCCATAACAATTTAAGACTTCATTCTTGACTCGTTTAACTTGGAAACAACTTGTAGCTTCATTCGTGTCTCGTTTGAACATGGAAACAACTCAGAAACTCTTGTAAGATCATTCTTGGTTCATTCGAACATGAAAACAATCCATAACAATTTGAGACTTCATTCTTGAGTCGTTTGAGCTTGTCAACAATTTGAGACTTCATTCTTAACTCGGTTGAACTAGGAAACAAATTGTAGCTTCATTCGTGACTCGTTTGAACATGGAAACTACTTGGAAACTCTTGTAAGATAATTCTTGGTTCATTTGAACATGAAAACAATCCATAACAATTTGAGAATTCATTCTTGACTCGTTCGAACTTGACAACAATTTGTAGCTTCATTCTTGACACGTTTGAACTTGAAAACAACTTGAAAGCTCTTTCAAGATCATTCTTGGTTCATTTGAACATGAAAACAATTCATAATAATTTGAGACTTCATTCTTGACTGGTTTGAACTTGGAAACAACTTATAGCGTCATTCGTGACTCGTTTGAACATGGAAACAACTTGGAAACTCTTGTCAGATCATTCTTGATTCATTTGAACATGAAAAGAATCCATAACAATTTCAGACATCATTCTTGACTCGTTTGAACTTGGAAACATATTGTAGCTCCATTCGCGACTCGTTTGAACATGGAAACAACTTCGAAACTCTTGAAAGACTATTCTTGCATCATTTGAACATGAAAACAAACCATAACAATTTAAGACTTCATTCTTGACTCATTTAAACTTGGAAAAAACTTGTAGCCTCATTCTTGACTCGTTTGAACATGGAAGCAACTCAAAAACTCTTGTAAGAACATGAAAACAATCCATAACAATTCGAGACTTCATTCTTGACCCATTAAAACTTGGTAACAATTTGTAGCTCATTCGTGACTCGTTTGAACATGGAAACAACTTGGAAACTCTTGTAAGATCATTCTTGGTTCATTTGAACATGTAAACAATCTATAACGATTAGAGACTTCATTCTTGATTCGTTTGAACTTGGAAATAAGTTGTAGCTTCATTCGTGACACGTTTGAACTTGGAAACAACATAAAAACTCTTGTAAGATCATTCTTGGTTCATTTGGACATGAAAACAATCCATAACAATTTGAGACTTCATTCTTGAGTCGTTTGAACTTAGCAACAATTTATAGCTTCGTTCTTGACTCGTTTGAACTTCGAAAGAACTTGTAAAGTCTTGTAGGATCATTCTTGGCTCATTGGACATGAAAACAATTCATAACAATTTGTGACTTCATTCTTGACTCGTTCAAACCTTGAAACAACTTTTAGCTTCAATCTTGACTCTTTGAATATGAAAACAACTTGGAAACTCTTATAGAATCATTCTTGGTTCATTTGAACATGAAAACAATCCATAAAAATTTAAGACTTCATTCTTGACTCGTTTGACTTTGGAAACAACTTGTAGCTTTATTTGTGACTCGTTTCAACATGAAATCAACACAGAAACTCTTGTAAGATCATTATTGGTTTTGGGTTCCGAGGCATAAAACGCAGCGGAGTAAACGTAAATATAACGAAAATTTCGGAACCCTAAACGCAGGATCATGTATAAGCGGACTGATTATTGTGAAACGGAATCATACCTTTACTTGGTCTTGACTTTCACGAACTCAACGGAGATCCTAGCTTTCACGACTTGTGTCTTCCTCTCGAAAACACCTCTATGGTATCCACACGAGCACCTTCAAGAACGTCTCACGATCTTGATTACGGAATGGATGTACTAGCCTCCTTTGATGATTTCGAATTCTGCCTTTTCTCTCTGCCTTTGCTGCTGCTAGGGTTTTGTTTTTTCTCAAAAACGTAATCCTTATTAACCCTACATTATCTATTTATAATGGTTGGTTAATAGGCCCATAATAGCAAGCCATAACAGCAAAGCCTAACCCATGTAGGTTTAGGATTAAATAATAAAACTGAATTTTATTATTTAATTAATAACTAAGTCACACTTAATTATTAATGGCAGAATTCAAATTCGAATTTATATTATTTCAATTAATTAAGTCTCACTTAATTAATATAATAAAATTCAAATAATCATCAATTAATTTAAATCTATAATTTAAATTAATTATTCCTTTAAGTACTCTATGTGTGTGACCCTATAGGCTATTATTTAATTAGCAATAATTTTATTCTCCAATAAAATTATAAACAATGAGCGGTATCTAGTAATACATCATTGCTACCCAATTAAATAATAATTAAATCGTGATTCGATAAAACCTTTCGTGATTAATGTTTCAGTGTAATATAATCCCTTTAACCATATATATTATAGATTAAACTCGAGGCATGTATTTAGTCATCCTCTTCAACATTTAATCCGGGTTTACTTGATCCATGAGTAGACTATGAAAACAAATCATTATTTGAGCATGGCCATGCATTTTATAGTCTCACTCAATCAAGAGGCCAATAATATCTCTCCTAATTATAGGAGGGTTAAATCCTTTATCTATCATTCATATTTCTCATACGACTCATGATATACCCGATGTCCACTTTTATCATCACCCGGTCAAAGGTAACTTTTAATATAGTCAAAGTATATTAATCCTCGTATAGAAATATAATGATCTCAAGTCAAAGGATCATTACACCATTATCACTGTGAGTCTTTCTTATGACTTTATTAAACATGAAGAATCTCACTGTGGGTCTGTCCAGTATCATGTACTCCTACATGTACCTATGTATTAACTTTAATATCCCCATACTTATAACCAATGAGATGTGGTTATCAGTCAAACAACATACTAGTCTATTTATGTATTATTATTGTCCTATAATAATAATACTCGACTAGGGACATTTAAGAATATGATAAATTATATAATCTCAAGTTCAAGTCATTTATTAAACTATACAATGTGTATCATGATTCTAAGGACATTTATTATGCTAACAAATATATCGCAGTAATTAAAGTCATAATAAATACGTTTATTGAATAATCAATTGACATAAAGGTTTATCAAAATAAACATTGTATTGCCTCTAGGGCACCTACACCAACAATCTCCCACTTGCACTAGAGCCAATCACCCATGTATCTAATACCCATGGAACTAGTGTGACCGTCGTGCTTCTTCTGCGTCAAGCCTTTGGTCAGTGGGTCTGCAATGTTATCATTTGTGTGCACTTTACATATGTGTATGTCACCCCTTTCATTAATCTCTCGAATGAGGTGATATCTCCTGAGTATGTGTTTGGTTCGGGAGTGAGCTCTAGGTTCTTTAGCCTGTGCAATGGCTCCATTATTATCGCAGTATAAATCAATGGGATCTGCGATCGATGGAACCACTCCCAAATCAGTAATGAATTTTCGAATCCAAACAGCTTCCTTAGCCGCTTCACAAGCTGCAATGTACTCAGCCTCCATTGTAGAATCAGCTACTGTTTCTTGCTTTGAACTCTTCCAACTTACAGCACCTCCGTTTAGACAAAACACAAAACCAGACTGTGATACAGTATCATCCCTATCTGTTTGGAAACTTGCATCGGTGTAACCCTTTACAACCAGTTTCTCCTCTCCTCCATACACCAAGAATGAATCTTTAGTCCTTTTCAAGTACTTTAGAATATTCTTGACAGCCGTCCAGTGACCTTCACCTGGATTAGATTGGTATCTGCTCGTCATGCTTAAAGCATATGAAACATCTGGGCGAGTACATACCATCGCATACATGATGGATCCAATTGCTGAGGCATATGGAACCTTACTCATGCGGTCCTTGTCATCCAATGATTTCGGACACTGATCTTTAGAGATCGTTATCCCTTGAGACACGGGGACATATCCCCTTTTTGCATTTTGCATACCAAAACGATGCAAAACCTTATCGATGTATGTACTCTGACTTAGACCGATCATCCTTCTAGATCTATCCCTATAGATCCTCATTCCTAGAATGTAGGATGCTTCACCTAAGTCTTTCATAGAGAAGTTGCTCCCTAACCAAATCTTAACAGCCTTGAGAGAAGGTATGTCATTCCCCATTAGTAGTATGTCATCAACATACAGTACTATGAATGCCACATGGCTCCCACTAACCTTCTTGTAAACACAAGGTTCATCTTCGTTTTGAACAAAGCCATACTCTTTGACTGTTTCATTAAAACGGATATTCCATCTCCTAGAGGCTTGCTTCAATCCATAAATGGATCGACGTAATTTACATACCTTGCTAACATTCCTTGGATCGACAAAACCTTCAGGTTGTGTCATGTACACATCCACATCCTCTTCAAGGATTCCGTTAAGGAAGGCTGTTTTGACATCCATTTGCCAGATTTCATAATCATGGAATGCTGCAATAGCAAGCAAAATCCTTATGGACTTGACCATAGCCACTGGTGAGAAAGTCTCATCATAGTCAATACCATGAATTTGTCTGAAACCTTTTGCAACCAGCCTTGCTTTATAGGTCTGAACATTTCCATCCATGTCAGTTTTCTTCTTGAAAACCCATTTGCACCCTATGGGTTTTACCCCTTCAGGTGGATCAACCAAAGTCCATACTCGGTTTTCGTACATGGAATCCATCTCGGATTTCATGGCTTCTAGCCATCTCTTAGAGTCTGGAATGTTCATAGCATCTTGGTATGTGAGAGGCTCATCTTCATCTATGAGCATCAAATCACCACATTGAGTCAAGAGAAATCCATATCTCTCTGGCTCATGGAGAATTCTACCAGTTCGTAGAACAACCTGTGTTTGTTGAGCATTATCATTATCCTGCTCCTGTTCCACTTCAGGTTCAATGCTATTTTGTGGTTCTCGATCTTCATCGAGGTCTATAGTTCTCCCACTGTTTCTTTTGGAAACAAAATCTCTTTCCATGAAAACAGCGTCTCGAGCAATAAACACCTTCTGCTCAGAAGGACTATAAAAATAATACGCCTTTGTTTCCCTAGGGTATCCCACAAAATTGCACTCTTCAGATTTAGGTCCAAGCTTGTCAGATACTTGACGTTTCACAAACGCCTTGCATCCCCAAACTTTCATAAAGTTCATGTGTGGCTCCCCCAGACCCGGGGTCCAAGGTCTAGGTCGTCACGGTCCAACTTCCAACATTCATACACTTACAGTTCACTGATAATCATAATAAAATTTAATCATTCTAAGGCAAATAACAATCTGGTGACCCCCACACACTTTAACACACACACACGAGCCATAGTCTCAGGAAACGAGCATACATTAATATACGTACTTGGATCTCCATCGCTACATTACTAGTTACCAAAAGGTTGAGTTCGTACTACTAAATATAGCTTCTGTTTGAAACTATAATAGCAGTCCAAAAGTTAGATTAAATCTCATTAAGTTACATATATTTACATAAACAGTGTTTATAAATAAATCTAACTAGCAGAAGCTGCCATCCTATCCTGCTCAATCTCCCTACCTCGGGAATAGGGCCAAGGGGTCGGTCATAAGGGGTCCTTGCCCTTCGCACGGTCTTTCTCAACGTCCTGCGTACTCCTCGTGGCATGGTCTGCAGCTGTGGTGGTAGAAAGATAAACAGAAAGCAAGAATGAGCAACAACGCTCAGCAAGTATATATCAACAACATGGTATGATCAAGAAACAACAACAATATGTGTATCAGAATAATAAAATGCAACCTGTACTGAAATGGTGAACAGTTCTAGATACTGAACCAAAGAATAATAGGTTGCCATAATCCTCGTTAACACTATCGGTAACTAAGCACCTGGGCTTTCGTTACAGTGCATCGTCAAATTCCAATTGGAAGAAAAGAAGATACTGGAGCATCCACCGCGCCTATTGTACACGATGATCAGTCGTATAGTACAATAGTTAAGTAACCTTTTCTACTAGTAGAAGGATGATCCAAAATAGGTCATCACCCTAGGCAACACATGGGCCTTTAAATGCTGGACCGGCGCCACTCGGCCTCTTACGTTAGATGGACTGTGCCGCACACAAGCCTCTTACACTTTATATCTCCAGTTCCCTTTGAGTACAATCAACAAGTCTAGAAGGGAATTTAATACAACCTTCTAGGATAACAACAACAAAGCTTTCTGGGAATATTCAAATCAAAGTGTGGAAGGGAATTTAATACAACCTTCCGGAACAACAACAAAGTTTTATGGGAATTCAATATTCGATAATAGATTAACTTCCGAAACGAGGTGGAAGTAATCTCTTTATATGTGTGGGTTGACCTTTAGTCATGAATGAACAGTTCGAATCAAGATCACGACCGGGGAGTCGCTACTAGGTGATAAAATAAACCCCACGAAAATATAACACTTTTAGGTAAAATAAAGGTCCCTACGGGCACCAGTTTAAATGAAAAGAAGGTTAAAATGGGATATTCCTTCCCTAACATGGAGTTATCGACTCAAAATATCCGAGTCATAGCTCAGTACTTATGATTTTAATGAAAATAATATTTAAAGAATTTTTAGATAACTCCGGAATATTTTTAAAGATCCAATATATAAATAATCAATAAATATGAGACCTTGAATAGTCCCTGAAAATATTTTAAAATAATTAAAATATTTAATTAGGATTTAATCAAAACTATTTAATATTTACATAGTTTTAAATGAATCAACATATTTAAATAATATTTAGTCACTTTTAAATAATATTTAAATAATCCAAAAAGAATTGAAAGTATTTAATCAAGAATAAATACTTTAAAATAATCCCAAAATATTTAAATAATATTTAATCAATCTTAAATGATATTTAAATAACTCAAAATGAGTTGAAAGTATTTAAATCAACATTTAAATACTATATATATATACCCTTTTTAAATAATATTTAATAAACTAAATATGATTCAAAATATCAAAGGGATATTAATCAACTTGATTAATCCCTAACCCATACTAATTATTATCCCAAAACTTATATTCCAGGAAGAATCCCTGGATAATATCGACTAACAGTCGAGAGATAATACGCTACTCCCGGTCGTTTGTCAAGTACCAAAGAAATGTACTTAACACGGAAATCAGTTATACAAAACTGACAGGAAGCGTCCTCTAACTTTTGAGAGTTCAGAGGCGCGAACAACAATTCAAATGATAATACAAGTCAATTGACAGAAAAGAATCCAAGCACCACAGCCCTATAACCAAGAAACATGTTATAAGGTCAGAGTTTAGAAAACTTGCCTTTACTGTTGAAGTGGTAGCTCGCTTGTCCCTCCTTGGCACGTGTCTCTATAAGAAAGAAAACACGGGTCCTAATTAGTCACAAGAGTTTTAACTCTACTTATAACTACTCATGTATGCATAATAATCCATCTTGCTAACGAGTCTTAGCAAGGATCTTTAGCTAGTCATGACTCATAAGTATTACTAACACATTCCATTTAAAGTCCGTTGCTAAGCTAGCCTCGAATTCCACTTTAAAACATAACTTATGTCAAGGTAATGCAAAACAATGCAAGCAGTTTTTACAAGATTTCTAACTGCACCTACTTGCTTCCAACAATTTTCATAAATCAGATTTTACTCATTTTAATCCGAAATTCCCAAGTCTTCCCAAATGTTCCTAGTATTTTGTGTAAAAGTTTCAGATTTTATAAGACAGTCTAACTAGGTTGATCACCTCCTCAAAGTTGATTAAAAACAGGGCAGTCCAGTTTTCTGCATCTCCTCACCATTTTGGCCATATCTTTTAGCTCACAACTCCGTTTGACGCAAAATTAGCGCGCAAACGATCTAGAGACTAATATCTATCTAACCATATAAAGAAATCATCCAGAAACACAGGCTAGACCCTTCGGGAGTGGTGAACAGTTGGCATCAGTAGAAAATTTGGCATGGTTCCGTTTATACGTTCATCGTTTACCCTGTTTTAAACTCATCCAATTCAACTCAAATGGCTTCCATATATTTTACTCTACTACTTGGGAATGTACTCAAGACATCCCAAGCCCAAACACAATTTAACAATACTCCAAACATTACCAATAATCCACCCAATTCATCACCAATGCAACATAGTTTGCAAAACAATCTACTAGTTTGAAAACAACCAATTACTTACTCCTTTAACATCCATAATTCTTAACCATGTAACTCTTACATTACACCACCATAGGTCTTAACCAAAGCATCACAACATTACTCCATCATAACCAACAAAATAAGTACTTAAACATATGCTCAAGCCATAATCAAAGCATGCTTAAAACCACATTAATCTCAAAATCAACACATGGCTAGGGTTTGAACTTTTCAAGCTATTTATGCTAAATTACCACTACCCATAGCTCGTACAAGTCATTACAAGTGCTAATTATGCTTAAGGAGTCATAAAACAATTAATCAAGAATTTATCCTAAATTAAAAACACTATTCATGCTCTTGCTCTTTCATGAAAATCAAGAGATTTAACGGATAACTTTGCATAAGATTTGAATGGAAGATAGGTATTAGTTATACCTTCGATTTAAGTCCTTACTTGCAACAATCCAACAACTAGAGCTTGAGTTCTTGATTTTTCTCCTCTTCCTCTTCTAGCTAAAGCCGAATGGTCCCTTGCTTGCTAGGCTTGAGTTTGTGATTTTCTTTTTCTTTTCTTATGACAAGTACTTGCCTTGGTTTAAATAAAAGTCTAGTCAAAGTCTTGGTCAAGTCTTGCTTCCTTTGACTTGAATTAAAATACTAGCATTTGCATTTCCTACACTTTAAATAAAATGCAAGTAATTGCATTTTAATAATCCATGTCAAAATATAAAATAATAAACTCTTTAATAATTCTTGGAAATCCTTGAATTTTCCAATTTCATAATAATCCATGACAATAATTTAATCTTTAACTCGTTCCGACAATTCTAATAATTGGAATACCCATCAAATCTTATTCCATAATTATTATCCAACATATATATTATTATTAATAAGGTTTCAAAAGTACTTGGGAATCGGGAATATTACAGTCTCCCCTCCTTAAAAGGATTCCGTCCCGGAATCTAACTTGAAAACAGGTAAGGGTACTTTTCCAGCATAGCACTTTCTGGTTCCCACGTTGATTCTTCAGTGTTCTGGTTTCTCCATAAGACTCTTACTAGTTTTACTACTTTGTTTCTGAGTACTTGCTCTTTTCGGTCTAAGATTTCCACCGGTCGTTCCACATAGGTCAGGTCCGGTTGTAGATCTACTTGCTCATACTCTATCACATGTCGGGCATCTGCATTATATCTTCTCAGCATTGACACGTGAAACACATTATGAACTTGTTGTAAGTTTGGAGGCAGGGCTAACTCATAGGCCACTTTTCCAATACGTCTTAATATTTCAAATGGTCCAATAAATCTTGGACTTAACTTTCCCTTCTTACCAAACCTCATTAAACCTTTCCACGGAGACACCTTTAGAAGCACTGAGTCTCCCTCTTCGTACTCTCTGTCTTTCCTGGTTTGATCGGCATACTTTCTTTGCCTGTCCTGGGCGGCTATCAATCGTTTCCGGATGAGCTCTATGGTTTCTCTTGTCTGCTGGACCAGCTCGGGTCCCAACATCTTTCGCTCTCCTACTTCTTCCCAACACAAGGGAGATCGACACTTTCTGCCATACAAGGCTTCGTAAGGTGGCATCCCAATGCTGGCATGATAACTGTTGTTGTAGGCAAACTCAATTAATGGCAAATGATCATCCCAACTACCTTTAAAGTCTATGGCACAGACTCTCAACATATCTTCTACCGTTTGGATGGTTCTTTCACTCTGTCCATCAGTTTGTGGATGATAAGCGGTGCTCATATTCAATCTTGTCCCCAAGCATTCCTGAAAGCTTCTCCAAAATCTAGAATTGAATCTTGGGTCCCTATCCGACACAATTCCTACTGGAACTCCATGACGTACCACTATCTCTTTCAAATAAAGCTCGACTAATCGGTCGACTGAATACCTTTCATTGATAGGAAGGAAATGCGCTGATTTTGTCAATCGATCATTTATTACCCAAATAGCATCATGGTTGGCTTTTGTTCTTGGTAACCCTACTACAAAATCCATTGCAATGTGCTCCCATTTCCATTCTGGAATCTCCAGGGGCTGTAAAAGTCCGCTCGGTCTTTGGTGCTCTGCTTTCACTCTCTGACAGGTCAAACATTTACTTACCCATTCGGCAATATCTTTCTTCATACCTGGCCACCAATAATGCATTTTCAGGTCTTTATACATCTTAGTACCTCCAGGGTGAATAGAAAACCTAGAGTTGTGTGCTTCATTCAATACCTCATCTTTCAATTCCTGAACGTTAGGAATCCAAATTCTATTAGCAAATCTTAGAATCCCTCTCTTATCCTTAACACATCTTCGTTCATCTCCAATCATCTTTTCCTCTTTTTCTTCCATTGCCTTTTCTTGACATATCCTTACTTTCTCAATTAGTTCTGACTCAACTCGAATCTCAAATAGCGTCTCCATACCATCTTCAGGAAACTTCACTTCTAAATTCATCCGTTCAAACTCTCGTACCAATTCTTCGGAAGAAACCATCATTTTTAGTCTTTCCTTTCTACTTAGGGCATCGGCCACCACATTGGCCTTCCCTGGGTGGTAGTTAATCGAACAGTCGTAATCCTTGATCAACTCTAGCCATCTTCGTTGCCTCATGTTTAATTCTTTCTGTGTGAAAATGTACTTAAGGCTCTTGTGATCTGTATAAATCTCGCACCTTTCTCCATATAGGTAATGCCTCCATATCTTTAATGCGAAAACTATCGCTGCTAATTCTAAGTCATGAGTTGGATATCTTATCTCGTATTCTTTCAGTTGTCTGGATGCATAAGCAATTACTTTGCCATGCTGCATCAGTACACATCCTAGTCCCTTATGAGATGCATCGCTATAAATCACAAAATCACCTTTTTCATCTGGTAGGGCTAAAACCGGCGCAGTAATTAATCTCTTTTTCAATTCCTGAAAACTCTCTTCATATTTTTCAGTCCACTCAAACTTCTCGGTCTTACGGGTGAGTCTCGTCAATGGAGTAGCTATCTTAGCAAAGTCCTGGACGAATCTCCTGTAATATCCTGCTAATCCCACAAAACTTCTTACTTTAGTTGGTGTCGTTGGCCTTTCCCAATTTGAAATAGCTTCAATCTTAGCAGGGTCGACTAGCACACCTTTACTACTTATCACGTGTCCCAAAAATTGAACTTCCTTTAACCAAAACTCACATTTTGAAAATTTAGCATAGAGCTTCTCCTTTCTCAATATTTCCAGTACTATCCTCAAATGTTCTTCATGCTCTTCCCTTGACCTTGAGTAGATCAATATATCATCTATGAAGACGATGACAAACTTGTCCAGATACTTTTTGAAAACTCGATTCATCAAATCCATGAAAGCTGCGGGGGCGTTGGTTAACCCAAAGGACATTACCAAAAACTCGTAGTGCCCATATCGGGTATGAAATGCTGTCTTCGGAACATCTTCGCGTTTAATCTTCAGCTGGTGATATCCAGTTCTCAGGTCGATCTTTGAAAAGTAAACAGCATCCTTTAACTGATCAAACAAATCATCGATTCTGGGTAAAGGGTACTTATTCTTGATGGTTAGCTTGTTAAGTTCCCTATAGTCTATACACAATCTCATACTTCCATCTTTCTTCTTGACAAACAACACTGGTGCCCCCCATTGAGACACGCTTGGTCGAATCATTCCTTTATCCAATAGCTCTTGTAGCTGGATGGCTAATTCTTTCATCTCTACTGGGGCTAAGCGGTACGGAGCCTTTGACACTGGTGCTGTCCCTGGTGCTAACTCGATGGCAAACTCTATGCCTCTGTCAGGAGGTAA
This sequence comes from Oenanthe sinensis, assembly GCA_028671895.1. NCBI lineage: Eukaryota > Viridiplantae > Streptophyta > Magnoliopsida > Apiales > Apiaceae > Oenanthe > Oenanthe sinensis. The sequence goes on from CM053806.1 coordinate 31,505,456, forward strand.
CCCTGGAAGGTCATCGGGAAATACATCTTCAAATTCATTGACAACTGCTATGTCACTTATACTAGTTAATTCCTTCTCGGTGTCTACTACATAGGCTAAATAAGCTTCACACCCTTGGCGTAACAACCTCTTGACCTGCATCTTAGTCAAGAATTTATTAATCTGCCTCTGCCCTTTAAACACCACTTCTTCTTGGTTGGGCAACTTTACCCTCACTTTCTTTCCCTTGCAATCGATATTAGCTTCACAACTTGTCAGCCAATCCATCCCCAAAATGACATCAAACTCCCCTAGGGAAAAAGGAATTAAGTCTAGGATGAATCGCTGCCCTTCGATTTCTAGTTCACAGTTATTACATACGTAACTAACAGGAATAACCTCCTGATTAGCTATTTCTACACGTAAGGGATCGCTTAATGGTTTTGACTCAAGATTCCATTTACGCGCAAAGTCTCGAGATATAAAAGATCTGGTTGCTCCGGAGTCAAACAAAACATTTGCATTGACGGAATTAAGTAAGAGTGTACCTGCAATAACATCCGTGTTCCTCACGGCATCCCTCACCGTCATGTTGAAAGTCCTAGCAGTAGGAGCCTTATTAGAAGCAGCTCCACTTTGTCTCGTCACCGCTGGTCCAGAAGATTTACAGTCTTTCTTTACATGTCCCATCTGTCCGCAGTTGTGACAAACCATGCTATTCTGAGGGCAGTTATACGCGAAATGCCCCACTCGTCCACACTTAAAACAGGTAACCCCTGACTTGTTACAAGTGCCTAAATGCCTCTTCCCACATGTCTTACAATCTGGCAGTGGGGGTCGTAATGGATTGGAATATGCCATCCCTGACTGCCTGCCGCCTTGGTTAACACTTACACTTTCGGCCTTCTTGAACCCAACATTCCTCCGAAACTGAGACCCTTGTCCTCGATTAAATTTACTCGGAAAGTTCCCACTTGCTGAACCTCTTCGCTGGCTTTCTGCCTTTCTCTTCTTCCCATCCCTTTCCTTTTGGATCAGATCACTCCCAGCCTCTACAATCGAAGCTTTCTGCACCAACATTGCATAATCAGTCAACTCAAGTATTGCTACACGATTTTGAATCCACTGTTTCAATCCCTGCTGAAACCTCCTAGCCCTTTTCTCGTCCGTGTTCACAAAATCCGGCACGAACCTAGACAGTTCAGTAAACTTTGCTTCATACTCGGCTACAGTTAGGTTATTCTGCTTCAGCTCTAGAAATTTCAGCTCCATCTGGTTTTCCATGAATTTGGGGAAATACTTCTCTAAAAATAATTGTGTGAACCTTTCCCATGCTACTACTCCTTCTCCCTCCAGACTCTTTTTAGACTCCCACCAGAAATTGGCCTCCCCCTTTAGGAGATAAGTGGCGAAGACTGTCTTCTGTGCCTCTTCTATCTGCAGTATCTCAAAGGACTTTTCCATTTCTTTTAACCAGGCCCTAGCCTCTACTGGGTCCGCAGTCCCTTGAAACTCAGGTGGTCGCAAGGACTTGAAAGCTCGGAAGGAATTGGCAACGGGGTTATGAGGAACTGGTGGCGGCTGATTTGAATTGAGATTAACGTGCTGTCTGAGAAAATCCATGAACACATTCATGGGGTCCATATTTCGGTTTTCCCCTTGGTGACCCTGACTCTCATTTTCCCCCTGTTCATTCTGGTTTTGATTCTGACTATGACCCGAGGCACTCGAACTCACATACTCCCCTTCTGCATACTCTTCATCATCAAACTCATTATAGTCTTCCGAATCACTTTCCTCTTCGTGAACACTTGGCTCATGCAAATCCCCACTGGCTACAGGGTGCAATCTAGTATTCCTCCTTGGTGGCATTTTCTGATACAATCAAATAATATTGGTCAATCTTTTTATTAGTCTTAATCACTATATTATTCGCTATATTAAACAATCATGAATAAGGGTTTGCATTTACATCTAATACGGTCTGTTCAGCATATACATAATAAGTCATTTCTGAACAATCTCGATATCAAGAACAAGAAGATGTATAAACACCGTACGCAAAATAAGACTGCATTTAAGGAAACTGAAACAACATATATATACATCATCCCTTGGTTACATCTTCCATCATAGTTTCTAGTTACATCAAAAGTATGTCAGCAAGCTATCTTCTAGTCAGAGCGGGACTACTACTATATACACAAAATATTACTCCCTCAAAAACGGCACACCCATACATAGTGCCAAAATCTGATACTAGAAGACTACATCATCCCATAAAAGTCACTGAAACCTACCACGGATCAGGTCCCTAACCTGAACCATCACACCCTCAACCATCTCATCTGCATCACTGCCCCCTATCGGCCCTCCCCCTAAGGGTGCCCTCAACTCGCGGAAATATCGTGCCCACGTCTGAATCTCGGTAAGGCCTGTCACAACATCCTGTGGAATGCCATCCTGAGAAGTGCTGCTCGGAGGTAGGCCGCCCTGAGGTCCAACACGTCCAGGAATCATCCTGTCCACTATGCGCCTCAACTCCTCCACACGACCGGTCGAGACATCCTGTTCCCTTATGAGGGAAGATATCATCCATGATGGTACTGGTTCTCCTGCAACTGGCGGAGGTGGAGGTGGTGCTGCCGGTGTTGCGGGTGGTGGTGATGGTGTGTCAAGCGGAGCATCCTGTGGCTCGGGGAGATCTGGGATGAATTCCTCTGGCTCGTCCTCCTCGGAAGGTATAGGGCTAGCTGGGGGTGAAGGTGGAATCACTACTGGTGGGGGTATCATAGGGATATCTCTGAATACAACCTCTGATGGTCCGGCCTCATCAGCCACTGGGAGGGTAGGTGCTGGTACTGCTGGCATGGCGCCCTCCTCTAATGGAGCCTCTATCGGGTCCTCTTCGGGGTCGTCATCCTCCCCTAGCAACGCTTTATCAAGCTGAGCCTCATAGTCCTCATCGTCGGGTATCTACAATAAAACAATAACTAGTCACTATCGTGTAACGAATAGTTCCCTTTTTGGGTTTTAGTCTTCTTAAAGTTTTTAGTCTTTTATTATTATTGCTTTTATTACCGATAGGCCTCTCGTTTTTGAGTACTATAACTTAGGGCTCTGATACCATCTCTGTGGCTCCCCCAGACCCGGGGTCCAAGGTCTAGGTCGTCACGGTCCAACTTCCAACATTCATACACTTACAGTTCACTGATAATCATAATAAAATTTAATCATTCTAAGGCAAATAACAATCTGGTGACCCCCACACACTTTAACACACACACACGAGCCATAGTCTCAGGAAACGAGCATACATTAATATACGTACTTGGATCTCCATCGCTACATTACTAGTTACCAAAAGGTTGAGTTCGTACTACTAAATATAGCTTCTGTTTGAAACTATAATAGCAGTCCAAAAGTTAGATTAAATCTCATTAAGTTACATATATTTACATAAACAGTGTTTATAAATAAATCTAACTAGCAGAAGCTGCCATCCTATCCTGCTCAATCTCCCTACCTCGGGAATAGGGCCAAGGGGTCGGTCATAAGGGGTCCTTGCCCTTCGCACGGTCTTTCTCAACGTCCTGCGTACTCCTCGTGGCATGGTCTGCAGCTGTGGTGGTAGAAAGATAAACAGAAAGCAAGAATGAGCAACAACGCTCAGCAAGTATATATCAACAACATGGTATGATCAAGAAACAACAACAATATGTGTATCAGAATAATAAAATGCAACCTGTACTGAAATGGTGAACAGTTCTAGATACTGAACCAAAGAATAATAGGTTGCCATAATCCTCGTTAACACTATCGGTAACTAAGCACCTGGGCTTTCGTTACAGTGCATCGTCAAATTCCAATTGGAAGAAAAGAAGATACTGGAGCATCCACCGCGCCTATTGTACACGATGATCAGTCGTATAGTACAATAGTTAAGTAACCTTTTCTACTAGTAGAAGGATGATCCAAAACAGGTCATCACCCTAGGCAACACATGGGCCTTTAAATGCTGGACCGGCGCCACTCGGCCTCTTACGCTAGATGGACTGTGCCGCACACAAGCCTCTTACACTTTATATCTCCAGTTCCCTTTGAGTACAATCAACAAGTCTAGAAGGGAATTTAATACAACCTTCTAGGATAACAACAACAAAGCTTTCTGGGAATATTCAAATCAAAGTGTGGAAGGGAATTTAATACAACCTTCCGGAACAACAACAAAGTTTTATGGGAATTCAATATTCGATAATAGATTAACTTCCGAAACGAGGTGGAAGTAATCTCTTTATATGTGTGGGTTGACCTTTAGTCATGAATGAACAGTTCGAATCAAGATCACGACCGGGGAGTCGCTACTAGGTGATAAAATAAACCCCACGAAAATATAACACTTTTAGGTAAAATAAAGGTCCCTACGGGCACCAGTTTAAATGAAAAGAAGGTTAAAATGGGATATTCCTTCCCTAACATGGAGTTATCGACTCAAAATATCCGAGTCATAGCTCAGTACTTATGATTTTAATGAAAATAATATTTAAAGAATTTTTAGATAACTCCGGAATATTTTTAAAGATCCAATAAATAAATAATCAATAAATATGAGACCTTGAATAGTCCCTGAAAATATTTTAAAATAATTAAAATATTTAATTAGGATTTAATCAAAACTATTTAATATTTACATAGTTTTAAATGAATCAACATATTTAAATAATATTTAGTCACTTTTAAATAATATTTAAATAATCCAAAAAGAATTGAAAGTATTTAATCAAGAATAAATACTTTAAAATAATCCCAAAATATTTAAATAATGTTTAATCAATCTTAAATGATATTTAAATAACTCAAAATGAGTTGAAAGTATTTAAATCAACATTTAAATACTATATATATATACCCTTTTTAAATAATATTTAATAAACTAAATATGATTCAAAATATCAAAGGGATATTAATCAACTTGATTAATCCCTAACCCATACTAATTATTATCCCAAAACTTATATTCCAGGAAGAATCCCTGGATAATATCGACTAACAGTCGAGAGATAATACGCTACTCCCGGTCGTTTGTCAAGTACCAAAGAAATGTACTTAACACGGAAATCAGTTATACAAAACTGACAGGAAGCGTCCTCTAACTTTTGAGAGTTCAGAGGCGCGAACAACAATTCAAATGATAATACAAGTCAATTGACAGAAAAGAATCCAAGCACCACAGCCCTATAACCAAGAAACATGTTATAAGGTCAGAGTTTAGAAAACTTGCCTTTACTGTTGAAGTGGTAGCTCGCTTGTCCCTCCTTGGCACGTGTCTCTATAAGAAAGAAAACACGGGTCCTAATTAGTCACAAGAGTTTTAACTCTACTTATAACTACTCATGTATGCATAATAATCCATCTTGCTAACGAGTCTTAGCATGGATCTTTAGCTAGTCATGACTCATAAGTATTACTAACACATTCCATTTAAAGTCCGTTGCTAAGCTAGCCTCGAATTCCACTTTAAAACATAACTTATGTCAAGGTAATGCAAAACAATGCAAGCAGTTTTTACAAGATTTCTAACTGCACCTACTTGCTTCCAACAATTTTCATAAATCAGATTTTACTCATTTTAATCCGAAACCTTTTCCCAAGTCTTCCCAAATGTTCCTAGTATTTTGTGTAAAAGTTTCAGATTTTATAAGACAGTCTAACTAGGTTGATCACCTCCTCAAAGTTGATTAAAAACAGGGCAGTCCAGTTTTCTGCATCTCCTCACCATTTTGGCCATATCTTTTAGCTCACAACTCCGTTTGACGCAAAATTAGCGCGCAAACGATCTAGAGACTAATATCTATCTAACCATATAAAGAAATCATCCAGAAACACAGGCTAGACCCTTCGGGAGTGGTGAACAGTTGGCATCAGTAGAAAATTTGGCATGGTTCCGTTTATACGTTCATCGTTTACCCTGTTTTAAACTCATCCAATTCAACTCAAATGGCTTCCATATATTTTACTCTACTACTTGGGAATGTACTCAAGACATCCCAAGCCCAAACACAATTTAACAATACTCCAAACATTACCAATAATCCACCCAATTCATCACCAATGCAACATAGTTTGCAAAACAATCTACTAGTTTGAAAACAACCAATTACTTACTCCTTTAACATCCATAATTCTTAACCATGTAACTCTTACATTACACCACCATAGGTCTTAACCAAAGCATCACAACATTACTCCATCATAACCAACAAAATAAGTACTTAAACATATGCTCAAGCCATAATCAAAGCATGCTTAAAACCACATTAATCTCAAAATCAACACATGGCTAGGGTTTGAACTTTTCAAGCTATTTATGCTAAATTACCACTACCCATAGCTCGTACAAGTCATTACAAGTGCTAATTATGCTTAAGGAGTCATAAAACAATTAATCAAGAATTTATCCTAAATTAAAAACACTATTCATGCTCTTGCTCTTTCATGAAAATCAAGAGATTTAACGGATAACTTTGCATAAGATTTGAATGGAAGATAGGTATTAGTTATACCTTCGATTTAAGTCCTTACTTGCAACAATCCAACAACTAGAGCTTGAGTTCTTGATTTTTCTCCTCTTCCTCTTCTAGCTAAAGCCGAATGGTCCCTTGCTTGCTAGGCTTGAGTTTGTGATTTTCTTTTTCTTTTCTTATGACAAGTACTTGCCTTGGTTTAAATAAAAGTCTAGTCAAAGTCTTGGTCAAGTCTTGCTTCCTTTGACTTGAATTAAAATACTAGCATTTGCATTTCCTACACTTTAAATAAAATGCAAGTAATTGCATTTTAATAATCCATGTCAAAATATAAAATAATAAACTCTTTAATAATTCTTGGAAATCCTTGAATTTTCCAATTTCATAATAATCCATGACAATAATTTAATCTTTAACTCGTTCCGACAATTCTAATAATTGGAATACCCATCAAATCTTATTCCATAATTATTATCCAACATATATATTATTATTAATAAGGTTTCAAAAGTACCTGGGAATCGGGAATATTACATCATGCCTGACCGTTTCTTCTCCCATATCTCATATGGAGTCTTTTGAACCTTCTTAGTAGGAACACGGTTAAGTGTGAAAGCCGCTGTTTCTAGAGCGTAACCCCAAAAACTAATTGGAAGATCTGCATGACTCATCATCGATCGCACCATGTCCAACAAGGTGCGATTTCTCCTCTCTGAAACTCCATTCCATTGAGGTGTACCTGGCGGAGTGAGTTGTGATACAATACCACACTCCTTTAAATAATCTTTAAATTCTGTGCTCAAGTATTCTCCTCCACGATCAGATCGTAAGATTTTAATACTTGTGCCTCCGCCAATTTGCTTCTCTACTTCAGCCTTGTATTCTTTGAACTTTTCAAAAGAATCGGATTTATTCTTCATAAGATATACATATCCATATCTACTGAAATCATCAGTAAATGTTATGAAGTAGTAGTAGCCTCCTCTAGCCATCACACGCATTGGGCCGCATACATCACTATGTATTAGCTCCAGACGTTCAGTGGCCCTTTGACCCTTACCAGTGAAAGGGGCTTTAGTCATTTTACCAAGCAAACAAGATTCGCATTCTTGGTATGATTCAAAATCAAACTTATCCAAATATCCATCCTTATGTAATTTGGATATGCGTTTCTCATTTATATGGCCTAGACGACAATGCCAGAGGTATGTTTGATTTGAGTCATTAACTTTAAGTCGTTTGTTTTCTATATTACAGACAGGATTATCTAAGTCAAGAACATATAAACCATTAAACAAACGCGCAACACCATAGGTTAAATCATTCAAAGCAAAAGAGCAACTGTTGTTCTTTATTGTAAACGAAAAACCTTTCTTGTCCAAACAAGAAACAGAAATAATGTTTCTGCGAATCGCAGGCACGTAATAACAATTTTCCAGTTCTAAAACTAGCCCAGAGGGCAAAGATAAATAATATGTTCCTACAGCTAAAGCAGCAACTCTTGCTCCATTGGCAACTCGTAGGTCCATTTCTCCTTTAGCCAATGTCCTACTTCTCTGCATTTCCTGCACATTTATACAAATGTGAGAAGCACATCCAGTATCCAATACCCAAGATGTAGAAATAGACAGATTGACTTCTATAACATATATACCTGAAGTAGAAGCTTGCTCAGCCCTCTTCTTCTTCAGATCCTCCAAGTAAACTGAACAGTTTCTCTTCCAGTGACCAGTTTTCTTACAGTAGTGACATTCACCCTTAGCGACCCCACCTTTAGGCTTTAAAGCCTGTTTGGGACCTGACTTTGGCTTGGGTGTAGAATCAGAACCTGTCTTCTTCTTACCTTTCCACTTGCCTTTCCCTTTGGCCTTACCTTTATTGCCCACCATCAGTATGGGAGCAGGTTCAGCCGTCTTCATGTTGGTCTCATATGTTCTCAACATAGCCAACAATTCAGTAGGTGTTTTGTCAAATTCATTCATGTTGTAGTTTATGATAAACTGGGTGAATTTGTTGTTCAAAGAATTCATGATTAGGTCAATACCAATTTCCTGAATAATCGGGAAACCCAAAGTATCAAGATACTCAATGTAACCAATCATCTTCAGAACATGTGGGCCAACTGGTTCACTTGCCCCTTGTTTGCAATTAAAAAGTGACTTGCTCGTGTTGAACCTTTCTTGACGAGTTTGGCTTGCAAACATGCTTTGCAAGTGTTCATAGATAGTATATGCATCCATATGCACATGCTGTCTTTGAAGCTCAGCACTCATAGTTGCCAACATAAGACATGCAACATCAGTTGCATCATTCTCATCCTTTGTGTGGGCCGCTCGTTCCTCAACAGTAGCGCCCTCAGGAAGGGGACCTGCCGGAGGAATATCAATAACATGAAGCTTGCGCTCCTGCCTGAGGACAATCCTCAAATTCCTCTGCCAGTCTAGGAAGTTGTTTCCTCCTGTCAGCTTATCCTTCTCAAGGACAGATCGTACGGATAGTGTGTTTGTGTTGTTTGTCATTATTTGGTATCTACAATGATAAAAGCGCAAAATAAACATTAGATTGTCTGAATTATTTATTATGTTCAAATGATTATGATACATTCATAATATATCTCCCACTATTTTTATCAAATCAATAGCCCTTACTATTAATTTGGAAAGTATATCCCATAATTCTTTCTAGTGAGCCAAGATCCATATTTCGTCATGTCTCAAGTCAACCACTCTATGGTATCCACACGAGCACCTTCAAGAACGTCTCACGATCTTGATTACGGAATGGATGTACTAGCCTCCTTTGATGATTTCGAATTCTGCCTTTTCTCTCTGCCTTTGCTGCTGCTAGGGTTTTGTTTTTTCTCAAAAACGTAATCCTTATTAACCCTACATTATCTATTTATAATGGTTGGTTAATAGGCCCATAATAGCAACCCATAACAGCAAAGCCTAACCCATGTAGGTTTAGGATTAAATAATAAAACCGAATTTTATTATTTAATTAATAACTAAGTCACACTTAATTATTAATGACAGAATTCAAATTCGAATTTATATTATTTCAATTAATTAAGTCTCACTTAATTAATATAATAAAATTCAAATAATCATCAATTAATTTAAATCTATAATTTAAATTAATTATTCCTTTAAGTACTCTATGTGTGTGACCCTATAGGCTATTATTTAATTAGCAATAATTTTATTCTCCAATAAAATTATAAACAATGAGCGGTATCTAGTAATACATCATTGCTACCCAATTAAATAATAATTAAATCGTGATTCGATAAAACCTTTCGTGATTAATGTTTCAGTGTAATATAATCCCTTTAACCATATATATTATAGATTAAACTCGAGGCATGTATTTAGTCATCCTCTTCAACATTTAATCCGGGTTTACTTGATCCATGAGTAGACTATGAAAACAAATCATTATTTGAGCATGGCCATGCATTTTATAGTCTCACTCAATCAAGAGGCCAATAATATCTCTCCTAATTATAGGAGGGTTAAATCCTTTATCTATCATTCATATTTCTCATACGACTCATGATATACCCGATGTCCACTTTTATCATCACCCGGTCAAAGGTAACTTTTAATGTAGTCAAAGTATATTAATCCTCGTATAGAAATATAATGATCTCAAGTCAAAGGATCATTACACCATTATCACTGTGAGTCTTTCTTATGACTTTATTAAACATGAAGAATCTCACTGTGGGTCTGTCCAGTATCATGTACTCCTACATGTACCTATGTATTAACTTTAGTATCCCCATACTTATAACCAATGAGATGTGGTTATCAGTCAAACAACATACTAGTCTATTTATGTATTATTATTGTCCTATAATAATAATACTCGACTAGGGACATTTAAGAATATGATATATTATATAATCTCAAGTTCAAGTCATTTACTAAACTATACAATGTGTATCATGATTCTAAGGACATTTATTATGCTAACAAATATATCGCAGTAATTAAAGTCATAATAAATACGTTTATTGAATAATCAATTGACATAAAGGTTTATCAAAATAAACATTGTATTGCCTCTAGGGCACCTACACCAACAATTGGGACATTTGAACATGAAAACAATCCATAACAATTGGAGACTTCATTCTTTACTCGTTCGAACTTGGCAACAATTTGTAACTTCATTCTTGACTTGTTTGAACATGGAAACACCTCAAAAACACATGTAAGATCATTCGTGGTTCATTTGAAAATTAAAACAATCCATAATAATTTGAGACTTCATTCTTGACTCGTTCGAACTTGGCAACAATTTGTAGCTTCATTCGTGACTCGTTTGAACATGGAAACAACTTCGAAACTCTTGTAAGACTATTCTTGCTTCATTTGAACATGAAAACAAACCATAACAATTTAAGACTTCATTCTTGACTCATTTATACTTGTAAAAAACTTGAAGCCTCATTCTTGACTCGTTTGAACATGGAAGCAACTCGAAAACTCTTGTAAGATCATTCTTGGTTCATTTGAACATGAAAACAATCCACAAAAATTCGAGACTTCATTCTTGACTTCGAACTTGGAAACAACTTGTAGCTTCATTCTTCACTCGTTTGAACATGGAAACAACTTGAAAAGTCTTGTAGGATCATTCTTGGCTCATTGGACATGAAAACAATTCATAACAATTTGTAACTTCATTCTCGACTCGTTCGAACTTGGAAACAACTTTTAGCTTCAATCTTGACTCGTTTGAATATGAAAACAACTTGGAAACTCTTATAGAATCATTCTTGGCTCATTTGAACATGAAAACAATCCATAACAATTTAAGACTTCATTCTTGACTCGTTTGAACTTGGACGCAACTTGTAGCTTCAATCGTGACTCGTTTGAACATGGAAACAACTCGGAAACTCTTGTAAGATCATTCTTGGCTCATTTGAACATGAAAACAATCCATAACAATTTGAGACTTGTTAGGAATATATCCATTTGATGATGTACAAAATGCTAGAACAGGGTCTGATTAGTTTATCTGTAATAAGTCTTTCTAGTCTCTAAAAATATATAATCAGAGTCTAGATAGTCAACATTCATGTTATTTGTACTTAGAGAAATTTCTGTAGAAAGTGAAACCAGAGTCTACATGAAGATCAGAGTATGGAAGGTGGTCAGAGTCTATAGATCATCAGAGTCTGTGAACTATCAGAGTCTACATCTAATCAGAGTCTGGAGATCATCAGAGTCTGAAGATTTCAGAGTCTATACAGAAGATCAGAGGAATGTAAAGTCTTCGAAGATCAAGATAATTTAAATTACAGATATGCTATGGGAAAGAAAGAGAATTCTACAAGGAAACTGTCAACTAATAATTAGGAATTATATTCCTATTGTAATTTATCTTTCTGTTATTAGTTGATAGGAAGCTCTCTATATAAACTCTATGTAACCTAATTGTAAAAGCGTGGGAAAATAATTGTCTTAGTAATATTTTTGTGAGAGCATAGAGATAGAGAGAGTTGCTGTGATAAACACAGAGAAGCTGCTAGGGTTTGTGTACATCCTAGGAGAGTTTTGTATTCACAAATCAATAATACAAAATAGTTCTTATTCATATCTTCCTGTTTGAGTTTGTTATTAATTTGATTTTAAATCGGGCAGAAAAGACACACAAGTATTCAACCCCCCCTTCTACTTGTGCAACTGGGAAAACAATTGGTATCAGAGCCTAACGTATAAAATCGATCAAAGATGTCTGGAAACAAAGATGGCAATTCTAAGATTCCTATGCTTAAAAGAAACGAGTTCACCCACTGGAAGGTTAAGATGTTGCACCATCTGGAAGCAACAGACCCTGACTACCTTGAAAGAATTCATGAAGGACCCTATGTGCCCTTAAAGCTTGTGCCTCAAATCAATGAAGAAGGTAAAGTAACTGAAGAACACTTCATTGGAAAACCCAAGGCTGAATGGACAAGAGAGGACAAGGAGAATGTCCTTAAGGAGGCAAAAGTCAAAAACATTATCTTCAACAGTTTGGATTCTGTTCTTACAAACCGTGTTATATCATGCACCACTGCTAAGGAGATGTGGGCAAAACTTGAAGTGCACTGTCAAGGGACTAAAGACGTCAAGAAGAATGCAAGGTCTTTGCTAATTCAGGAGTATGAATATTTTGAAGCTAAATCTGGAGAATCTATCACTGAGATGTATGATAGGTTTACAAAACTTCTGAATGAGATGGCTATGCTTGGTAAGGTTTATGATTCTGAAGATACAAACACCAAGTTTCTAAGAGCACTTCCTGAAGAGTGGGACAATAAAACAACAGCCATAAGGGAAGCTAGAGATTTGGATGAACTAACTCTAGAAGAATTGTATGGCAGACTCATGACATATGATTTGGAGATGCAACAGAGGAAGAATAAGAAGTCTGTGAAGACGAAATCTGTGGCACTCTTACTGGAGTCTGAGAAAGAACAACAGGAACAACCCACAGAAGCTAGAATCAAGGATTAAAGGAAGAAGGGTAAAGCTGTTGTGGAGTCAGAGTCTACTGACACAGACTCTGATTCTGATGAAGAGATTGACCTAAGTCAAATGATGGCTATGTTTGCAAAAAATTTCAAAAGAATGAAATTTAACAAAAGAACTGGAAAATTTAGCAAGAGGCCATCATTCAAGAAGGAAGATGAGAAGGTTGAGAAGAGCAAGAGTACAATAATCAAACTTGACAAAGCAAAGGTCAAATGTTTCAATTGTGGAATATTGGGCCACTTTGCTAGTGAATGCAGAAAGTCAAAAAGTCAAGGAAAAGGAAAAGCACTTCTATCAACTGGAAAGGATTGGGCAGATTCAAGCTCAGAGGATGAAATTGATTATGAAAATCTAGAACTGATGGCATCCTCCTCAAGAAAATCACAATCTCCCAAAAAACCCTCATCTCCTAAAACTCAGGTATCAATCTTTACTCCTGAATCCTTAATTAATTTAGACTCTGATGGTATAGAAACTGTGCAAAGTGAGGTCAATAAAATAATGACAACATGTAGGTCTCTCACTAGTGAAAGTGAAAGGTTGAGAGAGGAAAATTTGACCTTGACTAAAAGGAATGATCATTTAGAGTCTGAGTTAATATTAATGCAACAATACAAAAAGGATTCTGAGAAACATAGTCATAACTACACTGAAATCTTGAAGGCCTATGACTATGTTAAGAAAGAACTAGAAGAAGATAGACTCAAGTTTAGAGTCTGGACAGACTCTGGTAGAAAAGTTCAAGAAATTCTCAATAATCAAAATGTGTGTCAAACTGCTGGTCTAGGCTATGACAAGAGTCAAGACAAAAGACCTATTGTTGAGAATGATAACAGTGAAGAAGCTAGCCAAGTTAATAAGACTAAAGACAAAAGTACATTTGTTCCTGTTAAGTTTGTGACACCTAAAGAAAAATCTGAAACCACAAACTCATCTGTCATTAGTCCCCCTGTTGTTAACAAAAAGACAGATGAAACAGGAGCAAATAACTCTAAGAAAAATATTAATATAGGGTACTTGTCTAAGTCAAAATTAAAAGAAAGGCTAGAGAACTTATCAGAGTCTACCAAAACTAGGAGAAATAGGAATGGTAAGGAAGGAATTAATAAGGCAAACAATTACCAAAAGGATCCTAATGCTCCTAGAAAGAAGTGTTATAGATGTGGCAACCACAACCATTTGGCTATAGATTGTAAAGCAAAGATTGAGAAGAAATCAGAGTCTAATCCTTCAGAGACTCTGAAAAGTCACTACATACCACAGAAACCATGTTATCACTGTGGTAGCATATTTCATTCTATCTATATGTGTAAGGACTATCATGACTTGTATTACAATTTTTATGAGCTAAAATCTTCTATTGATAAAAGTTGGTATGACACTGTAAAGACTCCACCAGAGTCTAAGGCAACAAAAGAGACAGGTAAATCAAAGGTGAAAATTGTAAAGCCTGCTTCTCCTAAAGTTAGTAGAAAAGGATCCAAAACTGTTTGGGTCCTCAAAACATCTAACTAGTTGCTTTATGTATGCAGGGAACCAGGGTAAAGAATGTAACCCTAATCCTGGACAGTGGATGCTCAGGACACATGACTGGAAAGAAATCCCTGCTTACAGACTTTGTGGAAATGGCTGGCCCAGAAGTATCCTTTGGAGATGGCAACAAAGGACAAACACTAGGATATGGCAAGATTGTACTTGGGAATGTCATCATTGAAAAAGTAGCTCTAGTTGATGGCTTAAGGCATAATTTAATAAGCATAAGTCAACTTGGAGATAAAGGTTACCATACTGGCTTTGACAACAAAGAGTGTCTTGTGACTCACAAAGAAACAGGCATTGTGGTTTTCAAAGGACTTAGGCATGGTAACATTTATGAAGCCAGCTTGGAGGATTGCATACACAGTGAAATCACATGTCTATATAGCAAGGCCTCAACAGAAGAAAGCTGGAAATGGCACAAGAAACTGTCATACATCAACTTCAAAACACTCAATAAGTTGGTTAAACAGAATCTTGTAAGAGGATTACCACAGGTTGATTTTGTGCAAGATGGACTTTGTGAAGCATGTCAACTTGGGAAGCAAAGAAAATCATCCTTCAAGAGCAAGACAATTAACACCATTTCTGAACCCTTTTATTTATTGCATCTTGATTTATTTGGTCCAGTAAATGTTATGTCAATTAACAAAAGGAAATACACTCTTGTTATTGTAGATGATTTTACAAGATTCACATGGGTTTTCTTTCTACATTCAAAGGATGAATCTCCACAACACATAAAAGACCATATCACCTTTCTGGAAAGGAAATCAACAAAAATAGTTAAAATTCTAAGGAGTGACAATGGTACTGAATTCAAGAATTCAATCATGGAGGACTACTGTGCATCAAAGGGAATTACTCAACAATTTTCTGCACCAGGAACTCCTCAACAAAATGGAGTTGTGGAGAGAAAGAATAGAACACTCATAGAAGCTGCCAGAACAATGCTGGCAGAATCTAAGCTACCAGTCTATTTTTGGGCAGAGGCAGTCAATACAGCATGTTTCACTCAAAACTGCACCTTAATAAACATGCATGGAAAGACTCCCTATGAAATGATAAAGAACAAGAAGCCAAGTGTGAAACACTTTCACATATTTGGATGCAAGTGTTATGTACTGAAAGTACATCCTGAAAATCTAAGCAAATTTGAAGCCAAGGCAGATGAGTCAATTTTTCTTGGATATGCATCAAACACAAAAGCATTCAGAGTGTTTAATCTCAGAACCAAAATTGTTATGGAATCTATTCATGTTGCATTTGATGATAAAAAGTTTACAGGATTGCAGGATGAGTCAGAGTCTACTACACTGGAATTTGAAAATCTAAAAAGTTCTGAGATAAATGAAGAAGAAGAGGATGAAGACCCTCAAACAACTCCTGAACCAACACAGGAATCTGCACACTCTGAGGGGGAGTCAAAAAATTCAACTCCAAATAATTCAGAGTCTAACAGGTCAGGGTCTACCCAGACAGAGTTTACCCAGACAGAGTCTAGACAGACAGAGTCTAGACAGACAGAGTCTAACTCATCAGGGTCTGGATCAAGCAACTCTGAAACCTTGTCAGAGTCAAGCAATTTAGGGGGAGCCTCTTCATTTGAATTTCACTCAAATACAAAAGATGCAAATGACTTAGGGGGAGCTTCAAGTTCAAGAACCAATCTTCCACCAGCTAGAAAATGGACAAGGGATCACACTCATGACTTAATAATTGGTGACCCTGAGAGTGGTGTACAAACAAGAACAACCACTCAAAATGAATGTCTTTATAGCTGTTTTCTCTCAAAGAATGAACCCAAGAAAATTGAGGAAGCCTTGCAAGACCCTGATTGGATTATTGCAATGCAAGAAGAATTGAATGAATTTGAGAGAAATAAAGTGTGGAAACTAGTACCAAGACCTAGAAATAGATCTGTTGTTGGTGCAAAATGGGTTTACAGAAACAAACTTGATGAGAATGGAACTGTAGTAAGAAACAAAGCAAGGCTAGTTGCAAAAGGATACTCACAGGAGGAAGGAATTGACTATGATGAAACTTTTGCACCAGTAGCAAGATTGGAAGCTATCAGAATGTTTCTTGCCTTTGCAGCTCATTCAAAATTCAAGGTGTATCAGATGGATGTGAAAAGTGCCTTCTTAAATGGAGAATTGGAAGAAGAAGTCTATGTGGAGCAACCACCAGGATTTGTTGATCCAAAGTTTCCTGATCATGTTTACAGGTTAGACAAGGCACTATATGGATTGAAGCAAGCACCTAGAGCATGGTATGAAACTCTTTCAAAATTTCTTCTGGAAAATGATTTCACAAGAGTCAACTAATGCAGTAAAAATATGAAATGAGCATGATGGGAGAATTAAACTTCTTTTTGGGGCTTCAAGTCAAACAGAATGATGATGGAATTTTCATCAATCAAACAAAGTATGTAAGAGAACTGTTGAAGAAGTTTGATATGCAAGACTCTGCAACTGCTAAAACTCCCATGTCAACTGCCACAAAGCTAGACTCTGACCCAAAGGGTACGAAAGTTAACAACACTAGCTACAGAGGTATGATTGGCTCATTGTTATATTTAACTGCTAGTAGACCAGACATAATGTTTGTAACTTGTCTATGTGCTAGATTTCAAGCTGACCCTAGAGAATCACATTTAATAGCTGTGAAAAGAATTTTTAGATATCTCAAGGGGGCACAAACTCTTGGACTTTGGTATCCTAGAGAGTCAGATTTTTCACTAATTGGTTATTCAGATTCTGACTATGCAGGATGCAAAGTAGACAGGAAAAGCACAACAGGACAATGCCAGTTTCTTGGCAACAGATTAATTTCTTGGTTTAGCAAGAAACAACAAACAGTATCCACCTCAACAGCTGAGGCTGAATACATTGCAGCTGGAAGTTGCTGTGCTCAAATTCTGTGGATGAGAAATCAATTACTTGATTATGGACTAACATTATCAAATATTCCTATGTATTGTGATAATACTAGTGCTATTAAAATTGCAGAGAATCCAGTCCAACACTCCAGAACAAAGCACATTGATGTCAGGTATCACTTCATTAGAGAACATGTTGAAAATGGCACTGTGACACTTCACTATGTTCCAACTGACAGACAGATTGCAGACATTTTGACAAAACCACTTGATGAATCTACCTTTCTCAGACTGGTAGGTGAATTAGGTATATTAAATATGTAAGTGATCAAAATTAAACAGGAGACTTTCTCAGTCTCCTGTTTGACAAAGTGATCAACATTGGTG
This sequence comes from Oenanthe sinensis, assembly GCA_028671895.1. Lineage (NCBI taxonomy): Eukaryota > Viridiplantae > Streptophyta > Magnoliopsida > Apiales > Apiaceae > Oenanthe > Oenanthe sinensis. The sequence goes on from CM053806.1 coordinate 31,523,296, forward strand.
ATATGTTGCTCACTCAAATGGGAGCAAAATTAAATAATGTGCAAGAGGGGAGGAAGAAAGTCTACTATCATAGATTTCTTATGATTCTCCTCAACCATTTCATTCCTGATATGTCAACCAAGTTGGCAGATGATTGCTGTGTGCAGGCATACAAACAGCAAAGGAGGATATTCTCTGACATCAAGAGAATTGATGACAAGAAGAAAAGTCTACCTGCCATGCACTATCCACAGGTAATGCAGGTAAAACTCTCAACCTACAAACCTTCTATCTACAATGCCTCATTTTTTGGTGGTGAAATGGTGCAGGAACAAGTAATGGAGAGTCCCCCTGCACCTACCCAAGTCACCCAATCCCCTTCAATTCCCCAATCTTCCAAACCAAAATCCAAAAAGAAACCAACCTCTGGTGTCTCTCAACAGGCACCAGTTGTAAAGAGGAGAAAATTGATTCAAACTAGGCTGATAGATGAGCACAGTGATGAAGAGCTCAACCCTCTAGAGAAACAAGTTGTTGAAGGTCTTTCTTTGTTAAAAGAAGGTCATGATACACTTGATTCTAACCTTCAAGCCAAGTCTGTAGTCTCTGAAAAGGCTACAGACTCTGAAAAGCCTAGGAATGCACCTCAGGATTCTCTAATTGAGTCTCCTGACAAATCCTTTGATCAGAAGTACAGAAGATTGAGGAAGGCTTATTCTGCACACACACACAAGTCTCTTATTATTACTAACCCTGTTTTGCAGGAAACAGATGCTTCCAAGGCTCCTGCAGAGCCAGACTCTGAAAGCAAGAAAACTCCTGAACCAGAGTCTAATGTTGAGTCAGAGTCTAGGCTGCCTTTAGACCCTGATCATGAAACATTTTGGGAAGGAATGCCATTGGATGCAGCCTCAAGTCTAATTGATGAGATCATTATTCCAAGTGATGAGGTACTGCTATTCCTATATCATTTGGTGGAATCAGTTGAAGATCCAGGGCAATATCAGACTAAATCTCAAGTCTTGGATTTTCTTACAACCTATGAAGCCCTAAGGAAGAGAATGGAACATGAGCTATAAATGTCTGCACAGGATGTGGTCAAAAATCTATACAGCTACCTATTCAACTCTTCATTACAAGTACAAGCAGCTGGGCTCATAGAAGGCAAGACAAATGAAGTTCTCAAAGCACTAGGTGTGCCAGACTCTGAACAGCAAATTACAAAGAAGCCTAAAAAGCTTAAGGTCCACAAAAGGAGAGCATCAGAGTTTGTTGCTGAGTTGGAAATTGAGATTGGGCAACCAGTTTTTAACTATGAAGCAATTTGGGATAATGGAGTTACCTACAGGACAGCCATTCAATGGATCTCTCAAATTCAACCTCTGTCAAGACAGGTGGCTGACTATCTTGTCCATAATATAGGTACAATTGCCAACAAATACATCTATCCAACCTACCAAAGTAGACTGGGTCAATTCAAGGGCATTTATTTTCAAAAAGTAAGAAGGGAACTGCAGGACCTCTTCAATCTCACAGATGCCCAGGCAATCAATGCAATCCATCTCAGGGCCTTTCATCACAAGTTGGATGCATTTATTATTGAAGAACAACAGGAGGTAGCAGGTAGTGCAAGGCAGTTGGAGGATGGGACTAGTGCACCAGTGGTGACTAGTGATAAAGATGCTCAGTCTGCCTCACCCACACAAGAACCACCTAGTCAGAGGTTGGGTGATAGTGGGGCAGGGGAGTATGCTGTTAGGCCCTCCTTGACAACTCAGCAAACAGCTGATGAGAACCCCAGTGATATGGGATGACAGACTCTGATGGATGCTCATGAAGAAATTTCCCAATCTATTCTGTCAGAGTCTATCCACCTTGAGGGGGAGTCTCATGCACAAACAGTCCAAGATGGCAACACTCAGACTCTGGCTTCTAATGAAGTCATACTGAAGCTGTCAGAGTCTAGAGTAGACCCTGAGACTGGAATACTGGAGCCAACAGACTCTGAAAAGAGAGAAGATGCTTGTAAGGGTTCAGGATCTGTTGATGCTCACCCCTTGGTGGAAACCCCTAGCCTTCAGACATTTGAAGGGGTTCCCCTCCATCAAGGTGGTTCAGGTATTGAAGCACAACTCTTATCTCTCAACCCCTCTTCTGTAGGATTATTGAGTGCACCCTCCACATTGAGTGAAAAAAAATATCTGAGAGGCTGGCACTGGACCAGGCAAAAGGAGAGGTAGAAAAGGCTGTAGAGAGCCTGAGTGAGTTTGAGAAAGTGGGTGCCCAACCCCACTGTGAGCATGAGAGATTAGGGTATCCTGAACCTAGCTTTACTTATTGGGATCAAGATTTTCCACAAAGTTGGTCGAATGAGTTGGAGCAGGGGATGGATGAAAATTCACACTGTTTGATTGTGCAGATTGGAAAGAAGGAGGAGACTCTTGCTGCTCAGAAATCATTTACTCAGAGACCACAACTACATTTGGTGGATTCTCTAGCAAGGAGAGCAGATAGAGTCATGGAGGCTATGGTGGAAAACCCTGTCATTTCACCTGAGGCTGCGAATTTGAAGTCAGAAGAACCTCTGTTAATCATGCCTATAAGGGCTAGACTTCCAGAGTCTACAGTCTCTGATAACTCTCAGGAGGAGTCAGGGTCTATAGTCCCGTTTGCAGTTTCGGAGTCTACACCACCAGAGTCTACCCCTCCAATTACAAAGATTGAGCCTGTTGCTGAGGAGTGCTTTTCTGAAGATGATGATCCAGTTCCACCCTCCTTTGTATATTTTGATCAGGTGTTTCCCCAATCTTGGGAGTCTGCACAGCAAAGGGGAATAACAGATAAAGATTCTTTTGCTTGCATTTTGGCAATTCATCAATCTGAGAGGCTTCCAGCTTTTCAGAAAAAATCTTTTCAACAGGAACATGGTTACTATCCTGGTGAAGAAGATCAAGTCTTAGATGGAGCTGTTAAAGCTAAGCTGCCTGATGTTGCTGCTCAATTATCCAGTGTGGTCCAGGATATTTCACATATTAAAACGAAGCTCACTGGTGTTGATAATACCACTTCTCTTCTCAATACAAGATTTGACAGAATTCACTCCCTTCAATTATCCAAAGAGGTCGCTTTTAAAGATGCTCTGGCTGCTATCACTACCACTCAAGCCTCTCTTCAAACTACAGTTTCTGCTTTGACCACTAAGGTTGATTCAGTTATTGCAGCCCAGGCAAATATCTCCACAGTTCTTGAGCAGATCCTTTTGGCTGTCACCAGTAATGATGATGTAAAAAAGGGGGAGAAGGAGACGCAAGGTGAATCCTCCAGGAGACATAAGGATGAGGGATGCAAGGATCAATCAAGGGGAGTTAAAAGGAGGAGAGATGGTGATGATGGAGATAGTTCTCATGGTCCTAGGGGTCCTGATGGTGTGCAACAAAAACAATCTGGAGTAGCAAGAACTCAAACACACCAGTCAGGGACTGGACATGGGAAATCAGGGTCTAAATCAGACTCTGATAGGCAAAGGAAGAAATCAGACTCTGATGACACTCAAGAACCTTCTTACTGGAAATGCAGTCAATCAAATCTGCAACTTAGAGCTAAAAACAAGACAGGACTTGGAGGATTTGAAGAATCAGATATTGACAGAACATCTACCTTAACCAGGGATCCTCAATCCTTGACAGATAGGCAGTTTGAGAAGATCACCCAGAAGCATTTAAACAAAGTGGTGTCTGCTCAAATTGTTTATAATATTTTTGAAAGAAAGGTACAAGGAGGTCAGGGAGAAACATAAAAGGTGAAAAATGAGATGCTAGTTTACTTCCTAGAAGGTGGAAGTGTAAGGTGGATTAGTCAGTCAAATTTTATCTTATTCAAACAAGCTGAGGAGCTACAGTATATTAGATTCCTACTGCAAATTGCTTATGAAGTGAACAAAAGCAAAGAGGCTATCACTCACAAATGGTTTCAAGAAATTGACAGGAAGCTGACTCTGCACAGACAGGCAAATCGACAAATGAGCAAATTCTCTTTGAAATATGTTGATGCTGAGGGAAATGATCAAGTCATGCCATTAGAAGAAAAACAAATCAAGTTTCAAGAAGGTGTTGGTCATTACTTTGGGTTTCAGCCTATGAATGGGAAAGTCAGTGTTCTAATGTTGAAGAACTTAAAAACTCAAGAAAGCAATGCAAATGACCTAAGAGCAGCTTACTGTCAAATAAAATGTTCAAATGAAGAAATGAAGAAACTGAAGAAATTTGTTGGTGAAGCTTTGGCAATTGTGGAGGAAAATATGTTAAAGTCTTTTTTGAAGAATAATCCAGCTTTTGAGAAGATTAAATAAGAAGTAATTCTTTTTCCCTTATAATTCTTTTATACTGTTCTAGATTAATAGTTTTATTCTTTAGTTTTGACATCATCAAACCTTGATTTATGCTTACATTTTATAAAGCATAAATAGGGGGAGATTGTTAGGAATATATCCATTTGATGATGTACAAAATGCTAGAACAGGGTCTAGATTAGTTTATCTGTAATAAGTCTTTCTAGTCTCTAAAAATATATAATCAGAGTCTAGATAGTCAACATTCATGTTATTTGTACTTAGAGGAATTTCTGTAGAAAGTGAAACCAGAGTCTACATGAAGATCAGAGTCTGGAAGGTGGTCAGAGTCTATAGATCATCAGAGTCTGTGAACTATCAGAGTCTACATCTAATCAGAGTCTGGAGATCATCAGAGTCTGAAGATTTCAGAGTCTATACAGAAGATCAGAGGAATGGAAAGTCTTCGAAGATCAAGATAATTTAAATTACAGATATGCTATGGGAAAGAAAGAGAATTCTACAAGGAAACTGTCAACTAATAATTAGGAATTATATTCCTATTGTAATTTATCTTTCTGTTATTAGTTGATAGGAAGCTCTCTATATAAACTCTATGTAACATAATTGTAAAAGCGTGGGAAAATAATTGTCTTAGTAATATTTTTGTGAGAGCATAGAGATAGAGAGAGTTGCTGTGATAAACACAGAGAAGCTGCTAGGGTTTGTGTACATCCTAGGAGAGTTTTGTATTCACAAATCAATAATACAAAACAGTTCTTATTCATATCTTCGTGTTTGAGTTTGTTATTAATTTGATTTTAAATCGGGCAGAAAAGACACACAAGTATTCAACCCCCCTTCTACTTGTGCAACTGGGAAAACAAGACTTCATTCTTTACTCATTCGAACTTAGCAACAATTTGTAACTTCATTCTTGACTCCTTTGAACATGGAAATAACTCGAAAATACTTGTAAGATCATTCTTGGCTCATTTGAATAAGAAAATAATCCATAACAATTTGAGACTTCATTCTTGAGTCGTTTGAACTTCGCAACAATTTATAGCTTCGTTCTTGACTCGTTTGAACTTGGAAACAACTTGTAAAGTCTTGTAGGATCATTCTTGGCTCATTGGGCATGAAAACAATACGTAACAACTTGTTACTTCATTCTCGACTCGCTTGAACTTGGAAACAACTTGTAGCTTCAATCTTGACTAGTTTGAATATGAAAACTACTTGGAAAATCTTATAGAATCATTCTTGGCTCATTTGAACATGGAAACAACTTATAAACTCTTGTTAGATCATTCTTGGTTCATTTGAACATGAAAACAATTCATAACAATTTGAGACTTCATTCTTGATTCGTTTGAACTTGGAAACAACTTTTAGCTTCATTCGTGACCCGTTTGAACTTGAAAACAACATAAAAACTCTTGTAAGATCATTCTTGGTTCATTTGAACATGAAAACAATTCATAACAATTTGAGACTTCATTCTTGAGTCGTTTGAACTTAACAACAATTTATAGCTTCGTTCTTGACTCATTTGAACTTCGAAACAACTTGTAAAGTCTTATAGGATCATTATTTGCTTATTGGACATGAAAACAATTCGTATCAACTTGTGACTCCATTCTCGACTTGTTCGAACTTGGAAACAACTTTTAGCTTCAATCTTGACTCTTTGAATATGAAAACAACTTGGAAACTCTTATAGAATCATTCTTGGCTCATTTGAACATGAAAACAATCCATAAAAATTTAAGACTTCATTCTTGACTCTTTTGACCTTGGAAACAAATTGTAGCTTCATTCGTGACGCATTTCAACATGGAATCAACACATAAACTCTTGTAAGATAATTCTTGGCACATTTGGACATGAAAACAATCCATAACAATTGGAGGCTTCATTCTTTACTCGTTCGAACTTGGTAACAATTTGTAACTTCATTCTTGACTTGTTTGAACATGGAAACAACTGAAAAACACATGTAAGATGATTCGTGGTTCATTTGAAAATTAAAACAATCCATAATAATTTGAGACCTCATTCTTGACTCGTTCGAACTTGGCAACAATTTGTAGCTTCATTCGTGACTCCTTTGAACATGGAAACAACTCGAAAATACTTGTAAGATCATTCTTGGTTCATTTGAACATGAAAATAATCCATAACAATTTGAGACTTCATTCTTGAGTCGTTTGAACTTGGTAACAATTTATAGCTTCGTTCTTGACTCGTTTGAACTTGACCACAACTTGTAAAGACTTGTAGGGTCTTTCTTCGCTCATTGGACATGAAAACAATTCGTAACAACTTGTGACTTCATTCTCGACTCGTTCGAACTTGGAAACAACTTGTAGCTTTATTCTTGACTCGTTTGAACATGAAACCAACTTGGAAACTCTTATAGAATCATTCTTGGCTCATTTGAACATGAAAACAATCCATAAAAATTTAAGACTTCATTCTTGACTCATTTGAACTTGGAAAAAACTTGTAGCTTCATTCGTGATTCGTTTGAACATGGAAATAACTTGGAAACTCTTGTAAGATCATTCCTGGTTCATTTGAACATGAAAACATTCCATAACAATTTGAGACTTCATTCTTGACTCGTTCGAACTTGGCAACAATTTGTAGCGTCATTTGTGACTCGTTTGAACATGGAAACAACTTGGAAATCTTGTAAGATCATTCGTGGTTCATTTGAACATGAAAAGAATCCATAACAATTTCAGAATTCATTCTTATCTCGTTTGAACTTGGAAACATATTGTAGCTCCATTCGTGACTCGTTTGAACATGGAAATAACTTGGAAACTCTTGTGAGATGATTCTTGGTTCATTTGAACATCAAAACAATCCATATCAATTTGGGACTTCATTCTTGACTCTTTCCAACTTGGCAACAATTTGTAGCTTCATTCTTGACTCGTTTGAATATGAAAACAACATGGAAACTCTTATAGAATCATTCTTGGCTCATTTGAACATGAAAACATTCCATAACAATTTGAGACTTCATTCTTGACTCGTTCGAACTTGGAAACAATTTGTAGCGTCATTTGTGACTCGTTTGAACATGGAAACAACTTGGAAACTCTTGTAAGATCATTCTTGGTTCATTTGAACATGAAAAGAATCCATAACAATTTCAGACTTCATTCTTGACTCGTTTGAACTTGGAAACATATTGTAGCTCCATTTGTGACTCGTTTGAACATGGAAACAACTTCGAAACTCTTGTAAGATCATTCGTGGTTCATTTGAACATGAAAAGAATCCATAACAATTTCAGACTTCATTCTTGACTCGTTTGAACTTGGAAACATATTATAGCTTCATTCGTGACTCGTTTGAACATGGAAATAACTTGAAAACTCTTGTGAGATGATTCTTGGTTCATTTGAACATCAAAACAACCCATATCAATTTGGGACTTCATTCTTGACTCGTTCGAACTTGGCAACAATTTGTAGCTTCATTCTTGACTCGTTTGAATATGAAAACAACTTGGAAACTCTTATAGAATCATTCTTGGCTCATTTGAACATGAAAACATTGCATAACGATTTGAGACTTCATTCTTGACTCGTTCGAACTTGGAAACAATTTGTAGCGTCATTTGTGACTCGTTTGAACATGGAAACAACTTGGAAATCTTGTAAGATCATTCGTGGTTCATTTGAACATGAAAAGAATCCATAACAATTTCAGAATTCATTCTTAACTCGTTTGAACTTGGAAACATATTGTAGCTCCATTCGTGACTCGTTTGAACATGGAAATAACTTGGAAACTCTTGTGAGATGATTCTTGGTTCATTTGAACATCAAAACAATCCATATCAATTTGGGACTTTATTCTTGACTCATTTAAACTTGGAAAAAATTTGTAGCTTGATTCTTGACTCGTTTGAACATGGAAGCAACTCGAAAACTCTTGTAAGATAATTCTTGGTTCATTTGAACATGAAAACGATCCATAACAATTCGAGACTTCATTCTTGACTCATTCGAACTTGGCAGCAATTTGTAGCTCATTCGTGACTCGTTTGAACATGGAAACTCTTGTATGATCATTCTTGTTTCATTTGAACATGTAAACAATCTATAACAATTTGAGACTTCATTCTTGATTCGTTTGAACATGGAAATAAGTTGTAGCTTCATTCGTGACACGTTTGAACTCAGAAACAACATAAAAACTCTGGCAAGATCATTCTTGGTTCATTTGAACATGAAAACAATCCATAACAATTTGAGACTTCATTCTTGAGTCGTTTGAACTTAGCAACAATTTATAGCTTCGTTCTTGACTCGTTTGAACTTCGAAACAACTTGTAAAGTCTTGTAGGATCATTCTTGGCTCATTGGGCATGAAACAATTCGTAACAATTTGTGACTTCATTCTCGACTCGTTCAAACTTGGAAACAACTTTTAGCTTCAATCTTGACTCGTTTGAATATGAAAACAACTTTGAAACTCTTATAGAATCATTCTTGGCTCATTTGAACGTGAAAACAATCCATAACAGTATAAGACTTCATTCTTGACTTGTTTGAACTTGGACACAACTTGTAGCTTCATTCATGACTCGTTTGAACATGGAAACAACTCGGAAACTCTTGTAAGATCATTCTTGGCTCATTTGAACATGAAAACAATCCATAACAATTTGAGTCTTCATTCTTTACTTATTCGAACTTAGCAACAATTTGTAACTTCATTCTTGACTCCTTTGAACAAGAAACAACTCGAAAATTCTTGTAAGATCATTCCTGGCTCATTTGAATATGAAAATAATCCATAACAATTTGAGACTTCATTCTTGAGTCGTTTGAACTTGGCAACAATTTATAACTTCGTTCTTGACTCGTTTGAACTTGGAAACAACTTGTAAAGTCTTGTAGGATCATTCTTCGCTCATTGGACATGAAAATAATTCGTAACAACTTGTGACTTCATTCTCGACTCGTTTGAACTTGGAAACAACTTGTAGCTTTATTCTTGAATCGCTTGAACATGAAAACAACTTGGAAACTCTTATAGAATCATTCTTGGCTCATTTGAACATGAAAACAATCCATAAAATTTTAAGACTTCATGCTTGACTCGTTTGAACTTGGAAACAACTTGTAGCTTCATTCGTGACTCGTTTGAACATGGAACCAACACGGAAACTCTTGTAGGATCATTCTAGGCTCATTTGAACATGCAAACAATTCATACAACTTAAGACTTTATTCTTGACTCGTTTGAACTTAGAAACAACTTGTAGCTTCATTCTTGACTCATTTGAACATGAAAAACAATCTATAATAATTCGAGACTTCATTCTTGACTCGTTCGAACTTGGAAACAACTTGTAGCTTCATTCGTGACTCGTTTGAACATGGAACCAACACAGAAACTCTTGTAAGATCATTCTTAGCACATTTGAACATGAAAACAATACATAACAATTTGAGACTTCATTCTTTACTCGTTCGAACTTGGCAACAATTTGTAACTTCATTCTTGACTCGTTTGAACATTTACAACTCGAAAAAACTTGTAAGATCATTCTTGACTAATTTGAATATGAAAAAAATTCATAACAATTTGAGACTTCGTTCTTGACTCGTTCGAACTTTGCAACAATTTGTAGCTTCATTCGTTACTCGTTTGAACATGGAAACAATTTGGAAACTCGGTAAAATCAATCTTGGTTCATTTGAACATGAAAACAATCCATAACAATTTGAGACTTCATTCTTGACTAGTTTGAACTTGGAAATAACTTGTAGCTTCATTCGTGACTCGTTTGAACATGGAAACAACTTGAAAACTCTTGTAAGATCAATCTTGATTCATTTGAACATCAAAACAATCCAAAACAATTTGGGACTTCATTCTTGACTCGTTCGAACTTGGCAACAATTTGTAGCTTCATTCTTGACTCGTTTGAATATGAAACCAACTTGGAAACTCTTATAGAATCATTCTTGGCTCATTTGAACATGAAAACAATCCATAACAGTTTAAGACTTCATTCTTGACTCATTTGAACATCGAAATAACTTGGAAACTCTTGTAAGATCATTCGTGGTTCATTTGAACATGAAAAGAATCCATAACAATTTCCGACTTCATTCTTGACTCGTTTGAACTTGGAAACATATTGTAGCTCCATTCGTGACTCGTTTCAACATGGAAACAACTTTGAAATTCTTGAAAGACTATTCTTACTTCATTTGAACATGAAAACCAACCATAACAATTTAAGACTTCATTCTTGACTCATTTAAACTTGGAAAAAACTTGTAGCCTCATTCTTGACTCGTTTGAACATGGAAGCAACTCGAAAACTCTTGTAAGATCATTTTTGGTTCATTTGAACATGAAAACAATCCATAACAATTCGAGACTTCATTCTTGACTCGTTCTAACTTGGCAACAATTTGTAGCTTCATTCGTGACTCATTTGAACATGGAAATAACTTGGAAACTCTTGTAAGATCATTCTGGGTTCATTTGAACATGTAAACAATCTATAACAATTTGAGACTTCATTCTTGATTCGTTTGAACTTGGAAACAACTTGTAGCTTCATTCGTGACCCGTTTAAACTTGGAAACAACATAAAAACTTTTATAACATCATTCTTGGTTCATTTGAACATGAAAACAATCCATAATAATTTGAGACTTCATTCTTGAGTCATTTGAACTTAGCAACAATTTATAGCTTCGTTCTTGACTCGTTTGAACTTCGAAACAGCTTATAAAGTCTTGTAGGATCATTCTTGGCTCATTGGACATGTAAACAATTCGTAACAACTTGTGACTTCATTCTTGACTCGTTCGAACTTAGAAACAACTTTTAGCTTCAATCTTGACTCGTTTGAATATGAAAATAACTTGGAAACTCTTATAGAAACATTCTTGGCTCATTTGAATATGAAAACAATCCATAACAATATAAGACTTAAATCTTGACTCGTTTGAACTTGGACACAACTTGTAGCTTCATTCCTGACTTGTTTGAATATCGAAACAACTAGGAAACTCTTGTAAGATCATTCTTGGCTCATTTGAACATGAAAACAATCCATCACAATATAAGACTTCATTCTTTACTCATTCGAACTTAGCAACAATTTGTAACTTCATTCTCGACTCTTTTGAACATGGAAACAACTCGAAAATACATGTAAGATCATTTTTGGCTCATTTGAATATGAAAATACTCCATAATAATTTGAGACTTCATTCTTGAGTCCTTTGAACTTGGCAACAATTTATAGCTTCGTTCTTGACTCGTTTGAACTTGGAAACAACTTGTAAAGTCTTGTAGGATCATTCTTCGCTCATTGGACAAGAAAACAATTCGTAACAATTTGTAGATTTATTCTTGAAACTCTTGGACATGAAAACAACTTGGAAAATCTTATAGAATTATTCTTGGCTCATTTGAACATGAAAACAATCCATAAAAATTTAAGACTTCATGCTTGACTCATTTGAACTTGGAAAAAACTTGTAGCTTCATTCGTGACTCGTTTGAACATGGAAAGAACTTGGAAACTCTTGTAAGATCATTCTTGGTTCATTTGAACATGAAAACAATACATAACAATTTGGCACTTCATTTTTGACTCGTTCGAACTTGGCAACAGTTTGTAACTTCATTCTTGACTCGTTTGAACTTGGAAACAATTTTAAAACTTTGTAAGATCATTCTTTGTTCTTTTGAACATTAAAACAATCCATAACAATTTGAGACTTCATTCTTGACTTGTTTAAACTAGGAAACAATTTGTAGCTTCATTCGTGACCCGTTTGAACATGGAAACAACTTTGAAACTCTTGAAAGACTATTCTTGCTTCATTTGAACATGAAAATAAACCATAACAATTTAAGACTTCATTCTTGAGTCGTTTGAACTTGGCAACAATTTATAGCTTCGTTCTTGACCAGTTTGAACTTGGAAACAACTTGTAAAGTCTTTTAGAATCATTCTTCGCTCATTTGACATGAAAACAATTCATAACAACTTGTGACTTCATTCTCGACTCGTTCGAACTTGGAAACAACTTTTAGCTTCAATCTTGATTCTTTGAATATGAAAACAACTTGGAAACTCTTATAGAATCATTCTTGGCTCATTTGAACATGAAAACAATCCATAAAAATTTAAGACTTCATTCTTAACTCGTTTGAACTTGGAAACAACTTGTAGCTTCATTCGTGACTCGTTTGAACATGGAACCAACACGGAAACTCTTGTAAGATCATTCTTAGCATATTTGAACATGAAAACAATCCATAACAATTCGAGACTTCATTCTTTACTCGTTCGAACTTTGCAACAATTTGTAACTTCATTCTTGACTCGTTTGAACATGGAAACAACACGAAAAAACTTGTAAGATCATTCTTTGTTAGGTCCCGAAGTATCGTAGAAGGGGGGTTGAATACGATACTCACAATAATTTAAATTCTTTTATGAATTTACGGATAATTAAATTATTGCTTTAGAGTGGGTTTGGCCATTTATAGTGTTTAGGTGAGCTGCCTACTAATTTTCTGTGTTTATGAATAAACAATATAGTTCTAGAAAATTAGCAAGTAATTTAAACGAGACAGGTTTCGGGGAATATTACTTTCGTATTAATCCCTGAGGTTGCTACACCCAGTTAAAAATATAACTGGCTTCCAAAGAACAGATTAGTTCTTTGCTTCTACAAAGAGATATGACTGATTCCTATTACAATGAATAGATCTGTGAATGAACAAAAAAGAAATCAATCTAACAGAGAGTGTTTTATAATAGCCCTATATTTTTACAACAAAATGAACCGGCTAAATTATAAAACTCCGGTGAAGAAGGTATGTGTATAGCTTTGTGTCTCTTCTTCTCCGGCTTCTGTCTCTCTCTGTATCTCTTTGTTTCTGTGTGTATATTTTCACACACACACCAAATGAATTAAATTCATTTGTTTATATAGTGTAGGCTTTTCAATAATTGAACTGCTGTTGTGAGTGTCGAATTCTTCTCCCCCTGTATGTTGACTGAGTTGACTTTGAGAATCCCTTGAATAAATTCTAGGTGTCGAATTTTGCTTCCTTGTATTTTACCTTAGAAAATTATCCTGTGTGTCGAATTCTTAATCCACATGTAATTGCCTTGTACATAAAAGGTGGGTGTCGAATTCTTCTCCCATGTGAAGCTAGGTGTCGATTTTCCCTTCAATGTACATGCCTTAGAATATAAATTCTATGTGTCGAATTTATAAAGCTATGTGTCGACTTTTTCCTTCCATGTATATGCCTTAGAATATAAATTCTATGTGTTGAATTCTACACCCTGTATAATCTAGGTGTCGAATTATTTACCACATGACTTTACATCACAGATTCTTTTAAGGCAATTCTAGGTGTCGATTTCTTATTTCACTTGGCATAGTCACATATTCACGTGCTGACACTTTGGTGATTAAATGGTCAAACTACCATTTAGTCACCAAAGTTTGGCACTTTTTCATTTTGGTCACTTGCGGTTTGGCTGTTTAGCTGTTTAGCTGTTCAGCTGTTCAGCTGTTTAACTATTGAGCTGTTCAGCTGTTTTTCTTTGAACCCTTGAACCTTTACAAGCGCTTCAATTCTCGACCCTTTTCTTCCATTTCATTCACTCCACACACTTAGTCAATGCTCTACTTCATAGATGTAATTACCATTATCTTTCATGTTGACGTTTAGTGCACTGGTCTGGTTTACAAACGACTAACACCGATCCTGATCTTCACATATCATTTAATTCAAATGACAAGAGTGCTGCAGTTCTTTATTGCTTCGAACACTGACTGTCAATAAACATAGTACTTTCACTGGAATCTTTTCTGGTACTTAGACATACCATGTCTTCAATTCTTCTAGATTCCTATGCTTCGAACACTGTCTATCTTCAATCAATGCTGGTACACTGAAATCTTCTAGTGGCACTTTTATACTGAATCTTCAACACTTCTGAAACCCTTAAAGTCTTTACACATTATTCTTCACTGAGGCATGAACATATTAACGTACTTCTTTCAGTGACCTGCAGTAGACTTCAAAACTTCTTCTAATGTCTTGATTCACTGTATTTGCCTTGTCTTCATTTCTTCCTGATTTCTGTGTAGGCGTAGTATTATTTACTTGTCCTGTTCTAGTGTTGAGTTATCATGATTACTATTCATACAGCTTCGTAATCTCCAACAATCTCCCCCTATTTGATTGTTAAACTTAGCAAACAAATCTCATAGAGAGGATAACTCAACTAACAACTAGAAAAAGTAATCGTCCGAGACTTGTAAATAATGCTACTGGTTTTTCTGGATCAGATACTGCATTTCCAGATTTCTTTTGTAACTGAAATGAGAGATGCTTGTTCCTCTGACACTGAACTGATATTCAAGTGGTATCATCTTCATTTCTGTCTGTTTGAGCTTTCTCCATTTCAAAATCCTTCATAGTGTGAACTTAAAGAACTTATCACGAACAGAGCTTCATAAGAATCATTATTCCTGGGTATGTCTTCAATCAATACTGAACATAGCTCAAATGATGTTCTCCCCCTACGAATGTGATTCTCCTTCTTATTCTTCTTCTCCCTTTAGAAAATCAATGGAATAGTCATTTCTGTTCTTCCAAGTATAGAATACAGCTTCTTGATTCTCCCATATATCTGTTGTTTCCCCTCAGGATCAGAAGATAAGATTTTCTTCTTCTTGTCTAAAATCTCCCCCTAAGGCTATTAACTTCTCCCAAGGATACAAACCCCTTTTCCTAAGGATCTAAAAGGATCTCCAGGATTGATCTTCCAGGATCCAGGAACTTACCTTAAGAGTCCAGGATACGAACCCCTTTAGGAGATTAACTCTTAACTCTTCCGAAGGATACGAAGATAAGACTTATTAACTTCACATTTTTCTCCCTATAAATTCTCCCCCTTAGTTGAGGAATCCTCCAATGGCCCACTTTTAAAGATAGCACTAAATTGATAGGTCCACTTTTGAATGGTTTGTCTTCCAAAGAAGGTTCTCGTCTGACGTTGATCGGAAAAAAAAATATAGTAACTTTTCTTTCAGAAGTAGCAAGTAGCAAGGGTAAGTGTTTGGCTTGTGGTTTCCTCACTTCTACTACGTTCTGTTGGTGTTTACACTTAAGTGTCGAGCACTTAGAAGTGTTTCACTCTTTCTCTCCCTATCTCTCACTCAAGTGTTTCTCTCCCTCACTTTCACTCAAGTGTTTCTCTCTCTCACTTTCACTCTGCATTCCAAATTTAGCCTTCTGTACCTGCAAGTGAAATCCGTCAATTCATGCATTCCCAACACCTGATTCATCAGAATGAACTGGATCACTATCAAGTGGGGAATTGCCTCGTAGAGGTGTTCTTGATCTATCATGCATAAGCACTGTCCCACACCAGACTCAATAGCAATTGCTAAATCACTGTCTAGTGGAGCCTCACCTCTTTGAGATGGGTTATCCCAAGATTTTAAAATCTTTTTGGGAATCCTGCCTTGTTCTATCAAGGAGTTGCCTCACACCTTCTCCGTAAACGGGAGGTGGACATTCCTTTTCAGGATCTGGAAATGTTCCTTCCAGGAGGGGCGACGTAGTAGACAATGTAATGAATGGCAAATTAGAGTCTACGTTTCCCTCGTAACCCAATGACGGGTGTTTGTTAACATGCCTATACCTCACACTGTGCACGCCTTGCAATGTGTCCAATTGTTAGGCCCCTAGTATAACTGTTAGGATTGTTAGGTCCCAAAAATTATATAAGGTTCCTGGTATATATCTGTTTAGGCTTACCATCAGCGTGAGTGCCGGTGGTGTGCTTGACTCATTACAAGATGCTCTGGCTGACGAGCGAATTTCAATGAACTCATCCTGTTGAGAGAATGATTCCAGAGACAGTTTTATTGCCTTTTCAGCTCTGCATCCTTTTGAGAAGATACAGATGAGCTTACAGTTACCTCAGTTATATACTTCTTTACTTCGCTGGAGGTAGAGCTGTGGGTGCACTTCCGACTTCATCCTTATTTGCTGCATCAAGTGCAGTTTCTCCCTTATCAACCTCTAACTAACATGTGTTCCTTATATCTCCAGGGGTTAATATATGGAAGTTGATGAATCAGTGTTTGGTATTAAGGCCTGGGTCAGAGATTGATGGGTTTTCAACCTCCTGGCCAGCTTCTGTAGCCACTGTGGGCTAAACGGATAGGATCAATTAAAAAGATAAAAAGATAATCACTTTAACATTCCAAAACATATTTTTCATCTCAAGGAGAAAGAAAAATATATGGAGGAATGGTAAATGATTGCATTAAAGCACTTTTAATAAAAGAGTTTTGTCAGATCGAAAAATTAATCATTTAAGAGCATGACACCAATAGAAATTTTTCTTAAGATACTTATCCCATAATAAAACGCGGGAGTATCAGAGAAAAAGTTTCTATTTCTTATGAATTTCTTATAAGGCAAACTTCTCATAATAAAACGCGGGAATTTACAACAAATAAGAAACTCAACTCTCTTACTAAATTTTATCTCGTTAAAAAATGACTCTTTTCCATTAAACCTAAGCACTGTATGTTTTGAAAACAGTTTTGCAAAACATCCTTATCAGATAGAAGACAATGATTTTCCGACTCATAATACAATTATGATTTACATCATTTTCGTCTGCCTGATAGTATCCCCGACTTTAAATAAAAACATGACAATTGGGGTAGGATGAATGCTTAACAATACAGTACTAGGCCTTCAAAGCAACAATCACAGTTTTGGTACTATGAATCAATGTGAAACATACATTGAAACAAGTATTTGAAAACAAATCATTTTACAAGTGATTGGTACCTCGAAGTTAAAACACATTTTCAAAAGAGAGAAAAAGCTTTTTAAAGATTAAAACATTTAAAACTAGCTTTTTGAGAGAGGATAAACTTTCGAGAGAAAAGAAAGATTATCCTGAAGAAAAGTTTTTCAAAAGAGAAGTTTTGAAAAAGAATTCTTAAGTTTTCTTATAACTAAAACTGATAGAGCAATGAATGTATCTTTGAATAAAGCATTTTGAAAAAGAAATAGACAAAAATTTCTTTTAAATACATTCAAGATCGTAATCCAGTTAAAGAAAGAAAACTAAATATATTGATACCAATTGTTGCTAAAAATAAAAACTAAGTAAATCCATTAGTATCAATATATCACAATTATTTTGTAATAAAATATTATTCAATTATCACAAAGTAATAAAAGATAATATTTATACTACGAATAATTATGCTGCGGATTTATTTTAATTTACTTAAATCATGGAACAGATATCTCACTGAATTTTTTTTTATATCATCATGATTTAAATAAATCAAAATAAATTAAATACTTATGCTATACTAAGTAATTGCCAATCACATGCATATATATCAACTAAACATGGCAATCATTCAGCAGAACAATAAGCATTGTAATATATCTTTATTATTAGTGATTTTAAATAAACATTAAGTTGTATTATCACTAATATTAAAAATATCACAGTTAAGTGCACGAATGCAAGAAACTATGCTTCTGTTATTTTATCAAGTCAAAATTATGAAACTAATAATCATTGAATTGCTTCAATCCATAATTTCAATAAGATAAAATAAATTCGCTAAATACTAAAATATTCATTGAATTGAATATTAGCATTTAACTTCCTACGCCATATCTAATAATTGTCACTTTGCACATTGTAAGCATGCTCATAACAATTATTAATTGATATACGTAAGCTCGAGGATTTAGTTGAAAAGAAATTCACAAGTCCTTTAAATAGGGAAAAAGTAATACTTGTGATTCTAATTGCAACTCCTCGCAAACAACTTATTTTTAGAAATATTTTCTAAGTATATAAAATATTAAGAATTTTATACACATAACTTAGAAAATACTTCATTTTCCAATATTAGTGAGTTTTGAAATTTGCATTGATTATTTAGAACAGAAATTCTAAATATCGTCACTAATATCAAAAGTATCACAATTATTTGTAATAAAATATTTAAGAATATCAGAGCAATTAAGCAAGATATCATTGACTAATACTCATCAAATATTTAAGACATACAAATAATTATGCTTCTTACTTATGCTAAGTAATTTAACTACCACTCATGCATATAACAATGTAGGCATGATAATTAAATTAATAGCAAAAAGTATGAGGATCTGGATTTCAAATAAATTCACAAGTCCTTTGGATCGGGAAAAAGTAATACTTGTGAACTCATTTGAGAATTCCTTGCAGATGGGATTTTCAACAAATATGTAATACAAAATATCCCAAGTTTACTAACCAACTTAGATAAAATAAATTCATCAAGTTATTTAGCAAAAATCTGCAAGTTATTCGACTAAGGACAACTCTCAAAAGAAATGATACCTGGTGTCCATGAGCTTGTTCCTTCAGTGGTGGAGAGATCAACAGAGTTGCTGGAAATTGACAGCTTCTAGGAATGACTTCCCTGTCTTCCGTGCAACCTGCGTTATCTATATCTATATAGCCAATTAGGTTAAACCTATTATCTTAAGGGTCTCAGAATCCAAGAATTGGTGATCCCCTAAGATATCTAGCAATTCATAACTTAGCCATAAGATACGATTCTCTAGATTCCACTTGGAAACTTGCACATAGGCATTTCGAGAATTAAGGTATACTTGCACATATATGTCATTGTGTGTGCTTTGCATTTCTAGAGAGATATGTATAACAAATCTAATGTAAACTCACGTTTAAGTAATTAACAGTTAGAGAGTCATACCATGTCCTTGACGTTTTGCTTGAATTCCTTACCTCCGTCATAGCAAGTCCTCAGAAGAGAATGAAATACAAACTGTAATGGATCTGCACCTTCATCTTCTAGCTCACCATTCAGGAGTGCAATTGTTCTAGGGATGTCCTATTATTAGGTCTTCAACTTGTTCAGGCCTAAAGGTAGGGTCCCAGAGGATCAATTGTTAGGTCCCCATTGAAGAGTCCCAAAGGATCAAGTCTCGTCACTGGCGCTTACTGCTTGATCTTGAAAGTCCCAAAGATTCTGTTTCCATCATCGTCGATACCTTCTGCTTTAAAGTCCTGTAGCAACCAGTTTGGCTTTGTCCCTCATAACAATGCCAATAATCATCCAGTTTCTGTGAACCCTTACTGTACCAATTTCAGCTTCGACCTTAGTGGTCTGTGGTCTGGGTTCCAGCTTCATTGTTTTTCTGCCTTTGAACTGATTGAGATCATTTTGCATTGCAATCACCCAATCTGGATCAATTTATGCTTCTTCAGTATTCTTTGGGATACCAATTGATGGGTGATACCAATTGTTGATACCAATTGTAAGTTGACAATTTCTCTTTCCCAACTTGGTCCCGAAAAATATATGATCATTTCGATTAGCACTCCTAGCCTCTGCACAAGAATCCGGATCACTAAGAACGAGACTCTAGGATAGAATTTGACTTCAAACCTTTTGTCTTGGCAGAAATGTTCTTAATGAAATCCTTTGATCTTCATTGTTGAGCATGACTAGTAGATCCCTCTTTTATTTGCTCCCCCTGAGTTGCTGTTAGGATGTGTTGAAGATCCTTCACCTTATACAGCGGATTTCCACTAACAGGATCTGAATCATCATCATTGTCATTGATTCCTTCTGCAACTTCAGCTTCTTCATTTGTATCTGAATTTGTCAAAGATTCAGAATAGTCGTTCACTTTAATGCTTGGGAGCTTGGTGTAGTTGTTCGTCACATTCAGACTTTTAATCACTTTTGAGTAGCCGAGGAGAATTGTTCCATGAGCCTTAACTTCTTGTCAAGATACTCAAATAAATCTTCATTAAAAATCAATTCCCTCCAAACACACGAAAGAGCTTCAGTGTTTGCTTCTGGTTGGCCAATAACTCAAATGATGTCTTTTCACGATCTTGTTGAATAAAGCAGCATGTTGTGTTAATTGCTTCAGCTTCCAAATACCTTTTCAGTGCAGACTTCATTTAGAACTTCACTCGCGAAATGCAGTTCCAATGTCTAACTTCAAAGTTCTCACAGCTTACCAATTGTTTCCAACTTGATCTTCCTTATTTGATCAATCACCATTTGTGACATTTTGTCTGTTGAATGCACGAACATCACCAACTTGTAATTAGGGTTACCAATTTCAATCATCACTAAGCATATTACTTTTCTTCAGTGTGATGTTTTCATTGACTTCCCTATGTGACATACTTCAAAATGTCCTTCTGGATAGAATTCTATATGAAGCAGTCCTCTCACCAATTTCATCTTAATCAAAGAATCCATTGCCTTGTAGACTGACAAGTGTGAGAGCTTCCTTTGCCATAGCTAACTCTTCATTGATGAAGCTTTACTAAAAAGTTGACTTCACCTTTGCATCCAAATTTCATGTCAGCTACGAACAAACTTCCTCACTCTCAGTTGAGCGAGCTTCCAACCTTCTTGCTTGAGATCAAACACTTCTCCAGAAAACCCTTGACGAAGAATTCCCTAGTGCCCTTTAAAAAGTGTTTAACTCTTTCAACAAGAAAGATGCTTCCATTGATGACAGTTCTTAAAACATGATAGCCATATCCCTTGTACATCTTTTGCTGTCATCTCCAAAGGTTACCATCGGGGAGGCCTTCTCAACCAATTGTGATAATAGAGCTTTAATCTTAATCATATGCCTCGAACAATAAATGTCACGAAGTCATATAACTTTTAACTTTTGTTACCTACTCTGCAATCACAAATGATTAAGCTTCTTGGTACTCAATTTCAATTGAGTCCAGATGGATTAGAGATATTATCAGTGGTAACAACAGCTTCAATATGCATAAAGGCACATAGAATAGAAGAACTAACAAATTAATTATTAATCCTGTCTAATCCATTTCTGTTGTTGTCTAACATTTTTAACTATCTCGAATTACCTAAGTTAGTTTTAGATTAATCTTTGAATCTACATGACTTACTGACTACTTAGATAATTCTACCATCTTACCCTAACAAGCAATACATGATCTGATATAGCATTTAAGTGCAACTATGTGAGTGTGAGCAAATCATGTGAAAATAAGCACATAAACAATTAAAGAATATGCAGAATATTTGAATAAGACATTATGATCAATATCAAATTCCACAAACACTTAACAAGTCATTCATAAGAACAAATATGAAATATGTGATCTATGACCTGTTTGCCTATTAGCAATTTTCACAACATTAGCAGAGGTATTAAATCAGATAAGATTTAACTCAAGTTCCAGCAAATGTTTGGGGATACACCTAACCGTCTAGAACACCCTATCTAATTCTAGATATTCATTTTACTGTATATAAAATCAAGTATGAAATGTACTTATTTAAACTCATGAATCCTAGCATGCAATCTTATTCTTAGCAATCAATTAAGCATTTAAGTCCTAAGATGCTAACATGCTATCATGAATATAATACATTTCAAAACTTAATAAACATACAATTCTGAATTAGATAAACGTATACTAGTTAGAAAGTGTACCTCTGAAGTGCTTAGTGATTCATCTCCAGTGTTGGTCATTGATGCCAGATATTCATTTGGTTCATCACTGTCACTGATAGAATCAACCTTGCATTTAACTTCATCAACAAATGCTTTCCCTTGCTGCATCCTCACTAATGCTTAAGATTCCTGCTTTAACCCAACATAGTGTCTGTCATCTTTTGCTTGTACAGGCTTCTTCAAACTGTGTAGCAAACCCCTGATCTTGTCTTTTATAATCAACCATCCCTGTCTTGCAACCGCCTCTTGAACTGATCTTGAAAATCTCCTTAATAGAATCTATAGGTAAGGGCCTTAGATTAAGAATTGTGATTCCGTCTGAATATGATGTCACTGAACTTCCATTTACCCTGCAGGCTTGACTTGCAGTCCAGTTCTCAAGTTATTCCAAAGTGTAAGATTTACTTATAACACCTTGACCACTACCTTGAGCTACAACATCTTCAATTCAGCTTCTTGGATTATTTCATTTCTGTTCAGAGGTTCTCAACCTTGACTTCAATCAAATTTGGTTCCTGGGTCACAAATACAGTGGATATGCTAACAACCTGCTTTACCAAATATTATCTTCTTCAGCTCTTGTTCTAGTTCATAGGCCTTCAGCACATACAGGTCTTTTACAGACAATGTGGTTGTATCCTTAAATCCCTGTTGGCTGTATCCTGTGTTCCAGATGATCTGCAGTGTTAGCATGAACTTCCTGTAATCTCCCTGTAGAATAGTCTTTAAGGCTTGTACTGAGATTCCAGGTTGTCCAGTCTGTTCTCCTTCACTACTTCAACCCCTAAGATTTTTCATCCAAAAATATAACTCAAATCAACCAAAAACTGTACCCAATTTAATCTCTTCTTTTGCAGCTTCCAAAATATTAGTGGGATCCTTTGGAGTAAACCTCTGAGGAAATTAATACCACTATTTCTTCAGTCTGTTCCAGAATTATCTTCATTGGATAACCTTCAGTCAATCTCAGTTGTCTTCAATACCCGGAAAAATCTTCATCTTCTCCTTGAGCACCCTCGAATTAATATTTAAGAAAAATTTAAATTTACAGAACTTTTAATTTTCTTAGAAAATAAATTAAACAAAAATAAAAATTTACAACAAATTAATTCTCAAGAATTTCGAATTTTCTTAAAAATTAAAGTATTGTAAATTAATACTTAAGAAAAATTTAATTTTCAAGAATTTTAAATTTCCTGCAAAAATAAATAAATCTTTCATAAAAATTAAAGAGTACAAAACTTGGGGTACCAAACTGCAATTGTGGTATAGGTGTCGACTTTTATGGAGTTCCTTGGGTGTCGATTTTTTTTTTGATTAGGCAATGTATGTGTGTCGAATTGATACACCCTCTAAAATGCCTTGATACACTCCAAATCCCAAGTGTCGAAAAATAAAAGCCGCAGTGCATTTGGACTTTACAATTTCTTTACCTTTTCTAAGTGTCGATAATCACCTGACTTATATCCTGAGTTAACAGCGCGTGTGTACACCTTGTGTCGAGTTTTTATTCTTTTCTTCTTGCTGTTGGCGCGTGTAAAAAGGCAAGTGTCGAATCAACTTAGCTCTTGGCCTTTGTAACCAAAAATGGACCACCTAAATTCATTTAATAAATTTAAATCTTAAACTTTATTAGATTTATAAAATAAACTAATTAAAATTTATAACATAAACTAATAAAAGTTTATAAAACAAATTTTATAAAAGTTTATAAAATAAATTTAATATTAAGTTTATAAAATAAACTAATTAAAATTTATATTATAAACTAATAAAAGTTTATAAAACAAATTTTATAAAAGTTTATAAAATAACTTTAATATTAAGTTTATAAAATAAACTAATTAAAATTAATAACATAAACTAATAAAAGTTTATAAAATAAAATTTTATAAAAGTTCATAAAATAAACTTATTAAAAGTTTATAATTAAACTTATTTAACAAGGCCTCCATTCTGAGTCCAACCAGCTTTGACACGGTGAGCTTCACTGGACTACGGATCCTGATTTGTATATCAATCAGCGAGCTCTGATACCAATTGTTAGGTCCCGAAGTATCGTAGAAGGGGGGTTGAATACGATACTCACAATAATTTAAATTCTTTTATGAATTTACGGATAATTAAATTATTGCTTTAGAGTGGGTTTGGCCATTTATAGTGTTTAGGTGAGCTGCCTACTAATTTTCTGTGTTTATGAATAAACAATATAGTTCTAGAAAATTAGCAAGTAATTTAAACGAGACAGGTTTCGGGGAATATTACTTTCGTATTAATCCCTGAGGTTGCTACACCCAGTTAAAAATATAACTGGCTTCCAAAGAACAGATTAGTTCTTTGCTTCTACAAAGAGATATGACTGATTCCTATTACAATGAATAGATCTGTGAATGAACAAAAAAGAAATCAATCTAACAGAGAGTGTTTTATAATAGCCCTATATTTTTACAACAAAATGAACCGGCTAAATTATAAAACTCCGGTGAAGAAGGTATGTGTATAGCTTTGTGTCTCTTCTTCTCCGGCTTCTGTCTCTCTCTGTATCTCTTTGTTTCTGTGTGTATATTTTCACACACACACCAAATGAATTAAATTCATTTGTTTATATAGTGTAGGCTTTTCAATAATTGAACTGCTGTTGTGAGTGTCGAATTCTTCTCCCCCTGTATGTTGACTGAGTTGACTTTGAGAATCCCTTGAATAAATTCTAGGTGTCGAATTTTGCTTCCTTGTATTTTACCTTAGAAAATTATCCTGTGTGTCGAATTCTTAATCCACATGTAATTGCCTTGTACATAAAAGGTGGGTGTCGAATTCTTCTCCCATGTGAAGCTAGGTGTCGATTTTCCCTTCAATGTACATGCCTTAGAATATAAATTCTATGTGTCGAATTTATAAAGCTATGTGTCGACTTTTTCCTTCCATGTATATGCCTTAGAATATAAATTCTATGTGTTGAATTCTACACCCTGTATAATCTAGGTGTCGAATTATTTACCATATGACTTTACATCACAGATTCTTTTAAGGCAATTCTAGGTGTCGATTTCTTATTTCACTTGGCATAGTCACATATTCACGTGCTGACACTTTGGTGATTAAATGGTCAAACTACCATTTAGTCACCAAAGTTTGGCACTTTTTCATTTTGGTCACTTGCGGTTTGGCTGTTTAGCTGTTTAGCTGTTCAGCTGTTCAGCTGTTTAACTATTGAGCTGTTCAGCTGTTTTTCTTTGAACCCTTGAACCTTTACAAGCGCTTCAATTCTCGACCCTTTTCTTCCATTTCATTCACTCCACACACTTAGTCAATGCTCTACTTCATAGATGTAATTACCATTATCTTTCATGTTGACGTTTAGTGCACTGGTCTGGTTTACAAACGACTAACACCGATCCTGATCTTCACATATCATTTAATTCAAATGACAAGAGTGCTGCAGTTCTTTATTGCTTCGAACACTGACTGTCAATAAACATAGTACTTTCACTGGAATCTTTTCTGGTACTTAGACATACCATGTCTTCAATTCTTCTAGATTCCTATGCTTCGAACACTGTCTATCTTCAATCAATGCTGGTACACTGAAATCTTCTAGTGGCACTTTTATACTGAATCTTCAACACTTCTGAAACCCTTAAAGTCTTTACACATTATTCTTCACTGAGGCATGAACATATTAACGTACTTCTTTCAGTGACCTGCAGTAGACTTCAAAACTTCTTCTAATGTCTTGATTCACTGTATTTGCCTTGTCTTCATTTCTTCCTGATTTCTGTGTAGGCGTAGTATTATTTACTTGTCCTGTTCTAGTGTTGAGTTATCATGATTACTATTCATACAGCTTCGTAATCTCCAACATTCTTGGTTCATTTGAATATGAAAATAATTCATAACAATTTGAGACTTCGTTCTTGACTCGTTTGAACTTTGCAACAATTTGTAGCTTCATTCGTGACTCGTTTGAATATGGAAACAACTTGGAAACTCTGTAAGATCAATCTTGGTTCATTTGAACATGAAAACAATCCAAAACAATTTGAGACTTCATTCTTGACTGGTTTCAACTTGGAAACAACTTATAGCTTCATTCGTGACCCGTTTGAACATGGAAACAACTTGGATACTCTTGTAAGATCAATCTTGGTTCATTTGAACATCAAAACAATTTGTAAACATATTTAAGACTTCATTCTTTACTTGTTCGAACATGGCAACAATTTGTAACTTCATTCTTAACTTGTTTGAACATGTAAACAACTTGGAAAATCTTGTAAGATCATTTTTGGTTCAATTGAACATGAAAACAATCCATAACAATTTGAGACTTCATTCTTGAGTCGTTTGAACTTGGCAACAATTTATAGCTTCGTTATTGACTTGTTTGAACATGGAAACAACTTGTAAAGTCATGTAGGATCATTCTTGGCTCATTGGACATGAAAACGATTCGTAATAACTTGTGACTTCATTCTCGACTCGTTCGAACTTGGAAACAACTTTTAGCTTCAATCTTGACTCTTTGAATATGAAAACAACTTGTAAACTCTTATAGAATCATTCTTGGCTCATTTGAACATGAAAACAATCCATAAAAATTTAGGACTTCATTCTTGACTCGTTTGAACTTATAAACAACTTGTAGCTACATTCGTGACTCGTTTGAACATAGAACCAACTCGGAAACTCTTGTAAGATCATTCTTGGCACATTCGAACATGAAAACAATCCATACCAATTTGAGACTTCATTCTTTACTCGTTTGAACTTGGCAACAATTTGAAACTTCATTCTTGATTCGTTTGAACATGGAAACAACTCAAAAACACTTGTAAGATCATTCGTGATTCATTTGAAGATGAAAACAATCCATAATAATTTTGAGACTTCATTCTTGAGTCATACGAACTTGGTAAAAATTTGTAGCTTCATTCTTGACTCTTTTGCACTTGGAAACAACATGAAAACTCTTGTAAGATCATTCTTGGTTCATTTAAACATGAAAAAAATTCGTAACAACTTGTGACTTCATTCTAAACTCGTTCGAACCTGGAAACAACTTTTAGCTTCAATCTTGACTCATTTGAATATGAAAACAACTTGGAAACTCTTATAGAATCATTCTTAGCTCATTTGAACATGAAAACAATCCATAACAATTTGAGACTTCATTCTTGAGTCGTTTGAACTTCGCAACAATTTATAGCTTCGTTATTGACTTATTTGAACTTGGAAATAACTTGTAAAGTCTTGTTGGATCATTCTTGGCTCATTGGACTTGAAATCAATTCGTAACAACTTGTGACTTCATTCTCGACTCGTTCAAACTTGGAAACAACTTTTAGCTTCAATCTTGAATCTTTTTTTTTTGCTAAAATTAAGGATTTTTATAAAAAGAGAAAAGATACAAAATCTAGGGGCATACCCCGCGAGAAATAATACTAAGATTAAGCAACTAAAATCCACTCAGCCATATAACATGAAAGTTAAAGTTTAGTACAAGAATGTAATACACAAATTAACTAAAACCGAAAATAGCTAATATAGTAGTGTAATGAGAGAGTTGTCATTGGTAGCTTTTTTCTGTAAATAATCACTGGAAAAGACCTTCTCCCGAACAGTTCTTTTAATTTGATGTACCAAGTGGGCAGCTAAAATGCCATGGCCAGCAACATGCATTCTATCATTACGTTCTCGCCAAACAAAGTAAACAACAGTGGCCAAGTACAGAAACGCTACAAGCTGTTTAGGCTTAGAAACGGAGCCCAAGATGAATTGTCCATTCAAGTAGCTGGACCAATTGCAAGTGAAATTTATACCCAAGGAAAGCATTATAGTCTCTGTATATGGGCAAGAACCAAAGATGTGAGCACTGGTTTCGATTGCATTAGCACAAAGGACACACCGTAAATCTGTAGTCATGCCAAAACGCTGCATCCTTTGTTTCGTTAACAGTCTGTCTTTAAATGCCAGCCACAATGTGAAGGAGCATTTTTGTATGGAGAGTTTATGCCAGACTGCCTGAAGCCATGGTGGTGTAAGGCCTCGAATTCTGATCGAGTTCCAGATTAAAGCAACTGAAACATGCTGAGGAAGGTGACAGTCCCAAAGGATGGCATCATGCGAGTTAATGGCAATAGAAGCCACCATTCTACGCAGCTCCATCATCCAAGTATGGTTCGATGTTAGAAGTGCCCAGGAGCGATTATGTTTAAATGAACCCACTGTAGCTAGTCTCGAAGATTCAGCCGTGGATATAATTGAAGAATCAAACTGGTACAATAGTGAGATGCCATTAACCCACGGGTCAGACCAAAACAAGAATTGGGAATTAGCCCCCACCTGGTATCGAACAAAACATGAAGCAGCTGGTCTGGAATTAAAAATCTTTCGAACACACCACGAAGCATTTGCAGGTATATTCATCGACCAAAAACATTTTTGTTTGATGATGCAAGACTGAAACCAGGATATCCACAAGGACTGTCCAGGAGGTTGCAGAATTCACCAAAGATGATAAAGAAATGCAGCACTACTCCATTCACATAAATTACGCAGACCCAGACCCCCTTTATCTTTAGGAACACAACAGTCTTTCCAGGAGACCTTCACTTGTTTCGAATTCGAAGAAGAACCTCCCCACAGGAATTTCACAAACAGAGTTTGAAGTTGCTTTAGGACAGATTTTGGAAGGAACAAGTGTGTAGACCAATAGCTTTGTATTCCAAAAAGTACCACTTTTATTAGTTGTAATTTCCAACGTGACTCAGAGTTTTTGTTGTCCAGCTATCAATACGACCACGAACTCTCATAATTAAAGCATTTCAATCACGTGAGAGAGTTTGGTCGTTAGAAGAGGAAGCCCCAAGTACCGAATAGGTAAGGTACCCAGCTGAAACTGAGTTAGTCCCAATGTATGCAACTTAGTGTCTTCATCCACATTTGCAAAGAAACAAGAACTTTTCAATTTATTTGGATGTAATCCGGAGATAGAAGAGAATAGATTAATGCCAGCCATTAAATTATCAATAGAAGCCCTATCACCGTAGGAAAAGAGCAAAACATCATCAGCAAAAATAAGATGTGTGATGTTCAGTTTATTTGCCTGCTAGTGATATTTAAACTCAGCTGCATCCATAAATTTCTTGAGGCAAGCCGTGAGAGCTTCCATGGCAATTACAAAAAGATACGGAGACATTGGGTCCCCTTGTCGTAACCCAGCTTTTGCACCAAAGTAGCCTTCTAGTGAGCCATTTACTTTAACTGAAAGCATACAGGATTTGATACACACATGAACCCAAGTCATGAAGTTAGCAGGGAAACCCATACGTTGAAGAACTTGCAACAGAAAATTCCAGTTTAATGTGTCGAAGGCCTTCTGCAGATCTAGTTTAATGACACACCTAGGTTGCCCAGAACTGAGATGGTACTTCGCACAAAGAGATTGCGCTAGAAGAATGTTGTCACCAATTAAACGATTCGGAACAAAAGCTGATTGAAAGGGGGAGATAATGGAAGGCAAAATTCTCTTTAACCGTGAACGAATCATCTTCGTGATACACTTGTACAGAATGTTACAACAAGCAATCGGACGAAATTCAGAGATGACTGTAGCATGATGTTGTTTTGGTACCAATGCAATAGCTGTAGAGTTTACTATTCTAGGCATATGGTATGTCTAAAAGAAGTGCAGCAACGCATTCGACACATCGACACCTATAATACTCCAACTAGCAACATAAAACTCCACCGTGAAGCCATCTGGGTCTGGGCATTTATTTTTTGCCATACTTTGCAATGTATTCCAAACATCAAAATGGGTAAAAGGCTGTTGAAGCCCCTCTTGCTGATCTAGAGTAAGAGATGGAAGCTGCAAATCCTCTGGAATAGCTTCAACAGTAGCAACTTGCCCCAACAGATTGGCATAAAAATTGGTCGCAACATTAGATATATCTCTATGGGTTGTATGTAGATTTCCTAAGTCATCCCTTAACTCTAAGATTTTGTTTGTATTCCACCGGTTCTTACAAGCATTATAGAAGAATTTGGAGTTGGAGTCCCCGCTCTTAAGCCATGTTACCCTGGACCTCTGTCGTAACAAAGTTTCCTCTAGGTTAAGAGCATGTTGAAGCTTCATGATTAAAGATTCTTCTTCCAGGAACTGGGCCTGGGATGGATGAACAGGAAGTGAAGATTGGAAAGCTAGAAGTGCTGACCTGGCCTCATTAATAGAAACATGAAGGTTTCCGCGCTCTGCATTGAGCTTTCGCATTGCATCTTTAACCCGTTTCAGCTTAGTTGTAAGTATAAACCAAGGATTACCAATTACAACAGGTTGCCAAGCTCTACTCACCTCCTCAAGGAACTTTGGAGACAACAGAAGGTGATTAAAAAACTGAAAGGGCCTGCAAATCCTCTCCTGAAGAATACCCATGTTGACAGCAAATGGGCAGTGATCCGACAATCCTCGTGGAAGAACAGCTCTCATAGCCAAAGAAAACTTGCTTAACCAGGCTCCATTAATCATACAGCGATCCAATTTTTTAAAAACAGGGGACACAACATTGTTATCCCACCAAGTGAACATAGGCCCCGTACTCCTCAAATCCACAACTCCAATTTGAGCAATGAAGTTTTTGAACTCAACGTTGCTAGACGTCCAATTCAGACCATTACTTGCTTCATATGGGTCTAGCATGACATTAAAATCACCTATTAAGCACCAAGCTGTCATTTGTCAAAGTCGACTGAATAGCCACAAGGTCATCCCATAAACTACGCCGCTGCACAGCTGTATTAAAACCATAGATGAAAGAAGCAACAAAACTCTCTTGTGTAGAACAACGATGCACTGTACATGTTATATGCTGAGCGGAAGAAGAAATAATAGTTAACTTCCAAATATTTGGGTCAAAACCAAGCCATATACGGCCATTGTAATGATGATCATAATTAAAAACCCAAGAGAAACGAGGGCAAATAAAATTAGATACAAAAGGTGGAGAATCTATTTTAACATGAGTTTCTACAAGAGATAAGAATGACAAATTGTTCATGCTAATAAAATCTTTGACAAAAGTCTGCTTATTATGGAGGCCCCTAATATTATAGGAACAAAAATCAACTACCATAACAATTAAGATAGTTGTGGGGGAGTAGACTTCCCCGAGGCCCTTCGCAACCGTTTTTTCTAAGATTTTGATAAGTTGCTAGTGTTGGGTTCCGAGGCATAAAACGCAGCGGATAAACGTAAATATAACGAAAATTTTCGGAACCCAAACGCAGGATCATGTATAAGAATTGACGGATTATGGTGATAAACGAATCATACCTATTAAGATCTTGAATGTAACGAACTCAACGGAGATCCTTGCTATCACGATTTGTGTCTTCCTCTCGAAAGCACCTCTATGGTATCCACACGAGCACCTTCAAGAGCGTCTCACGATCTTGATTACGGGATGGATGTACTAGCCTCCTTTGATGATTTCGAATGACTGTCTTTGCTGCCTCACTTGCTCTGCCTCTAGGGTTTTATCATATAAAAACGTGTGGCTCTTTTAACCTATCATTATCTATTTATAATGACTGGTTAAACGGGCCTAAGCAGTAAAACCTAACCCATGTAGGTATAGGATTAAATAATAAAACATGTTTCTATTATTTAATTAATAATTAAGTCATACTTAATTATTATGGGCAGAAATCCTCTTCAACTTCGAATTTATATTATTTCAATTAATTAAGTCTCACTTAATTAATATAATAAAATTCAAACAATCATCAATTAATTTAAATATATAATTTAAATTAACTATTCCTCTAGATGCTCTATGTGTGTGACCCTATAGGCTATTATTTAATTAGCAATAATTTTATTCTCCAATAAAATTATAAACAATGAGCGGTATCTAGTAATACATCATTGCTACCCAATTAAACAATAATTAAATCGTGATTTGATAAAAACCTTTCATGATTAATGTTTCCGTGTAATATAATCCCTTTAACCAAATATATTATAGATTAAACTGGAGGCATGTGTTTAGTCATCCTCTTCAACATTTAATCCGGGTTTACTTGATCCATGAGTAGACTATGAAAAACAAATCATTAGTTGAGCACGGCCATGCATTTTATAGTCTCACTCAATCAAGAGGCCAATAATATCTCTCCTAATTATAGGAGGGTTAAATCATTTATCTATCATTCATATTTCTCATACGACTCATGATATACCCGATGTCCACTTTTATCATCACCCGGTCAAAGGTAACTTTTAATGTAGTCAGAGTATATTAATCCTCGTATAGAAATATAATGATCTCAAGTCAGAGGATCATTACACCATTATCATTGTGAGTCTTTCTTATGACTTTATTAAACATGAAGAATCTCACTATGGGTCTGTCCAGTACCATGTACTCCTACATGTACCTATGCATTGACTTTAGTATCCCCATACTTATAACCAATGAGATATGGTTATCTGTCAAACAACATACTAGTCTATTTATGTATTATTATTGTCCTATAATAATAATACTCGACTAGGGACATTTAAGAATATGATATATTATATAATCTCAAGTTTAAGTCATGTACTTAAACTATACAATGTGTATCATGATTCTAAGGACATTTATTATGCTAACAAATATATCGCAGTAATTAAAGTCATAATAAATACGTTTATTGAATAATCATATGACATAAAGGTTTATTTAAAAGAAACATTGTATTGCCTCTAGGGCACCTACACTAACAATCTCCCACTTGCACTAGAGCCAATCACCCATGTATCTAATACCCATGGAACTAGTGTGACCGTCGTGCTTCTTCTGCGACAAGCCTTTGGTCAGTGGGTCTGCAATGTTATCATTTGTGTGTACTTTACATATGTGTATGTCACCCCTTTCGTTAATCTCTCGAATGAGGTGATATCTTCTGAGTATATGTTTGGTTCGGGAGTGAGCTCTAGGTTCTTTAGCCTGTGCTATGGCTCCATTATTATCGCAGTATAGATCAATGGGATCTGCAATCGATGGAACCACTCCCAAATCAGTAATGAATTTTCGAATCCAAACCGCCTCCTTAGCCGCTTCACAAGCTGCAATGTACTCAGCCTCCATTGTAGAATCAGCTACTGTTTCTTGTTTTGAACTCTTCCAACTTACAGCACCTCCGTTTAGACAAAACACAAAACCAGACTGTGATGCAGTATCATCCCTGTCTGTTTGGAAACTTGCATCGGTGTAACCTTTTACAACCAGTTTTTCCTCTCCTCCATACACCAAGAATGAATCTTTAGTCCTTTTCAAGTACTTTAGAATATTCTTGACAGCCGTCCAGTGACCTTCACCTGGATTAGATTGGTATCTGCTCGTCATGCTTAAAGCATACGAAACATCTGGGCGAGTACATACCATTGCATACATGATAGATCCAATTGCTGAGGCATATGGAACCTTACTCATGCGGTCCTTGTCATCCAATGATTTCGAACACTGATCTTTAGAGATCGTTATCCCATGAGACACGGGGACATATCCCCTTTTTGCATTTTGCATACCAAAACGATGCAAAACCTTATCGATGTATGTACTCTGACTTAGACCGATCATCCTTCTAGATCTATCCCTATAGATCCTCATTCCTAGAATGTAGGATGCATCTCCTAAGTCTTTCATAGAGAAGTTGCTCCCTAACCAAATCTTAACAGCCTTGAGAGTAGATATGTCATTCCCCATTAGTAGTATATCATCAACATATAGTACTATGAATGCCACATGGCTCCCACTAACCTTCTTGTAAACACAAGGTTCATCTTCGTTTTGAACAAAGCCATACTCCTTGACTGTTTCATCAAAACGGATATTCCATCTCCTAGAGGCTTGCTTCAATCCATAAATGGATCGACGTAATTTACATACCTTGCTAACATTCCTTGGATCGACAAAACCTTCAGGTTGTGTCATGGACACATCCTCATCTAGGGTTCCATTAAGGAAAGCTGTTTTGATATCCATTTGCCAGATTTCATAATCATGGAATGCTGCAATAGCAAGCAAAATCCTTATGGACTTGACCATAGCCACTGGTGAGAAAGTTTCATCATAGTCTATACCATGAATTTGTCTGAAACCTTTTGCAACCAGCCTTGCTTTATAGGTCTGAACATTTCCATCCATGTCAGTTTTCTTCTTGAAAACCCACTTGCACCCTATGGGTTTCACCCCTTCAGGTGGATCAACCAAAGTCCATACTTGGTTTTCATACAAGGAATCCATCTCGGATTTCGTGGCTTCTAGCCATCTCTTAGAGTCTGGACTGATCATAACATCTTGGTATGTGAGAGGCTCATCTTCATCTATGAGCATCAAATCACCACATTGAGTCAAGAGAAATCCATATCTCTCTGGCTCATGGCGAATTCTACCAGTTCTACGAACAACCTGTGTTTGTTGAGCATTATCATTATCCTGCTCTTGTTCCACTTCAGGTTCAATGCTATTTTGTGGTTCTCGATCTTCATCGAGATCTATAGTTCTCCCACTGTTTCTTTTGGAAACAAAATCTCTTTCCATGAAAACAGCATCTCGAGCAATAAACACTTTCTGCTCGGAAGGACTATAAAAATAATACGCCTTTGTTTCTTTTGGGTATCCCACAAAATTGCACTCTTCAGATTTAGGTCCAAGCTTGTCAGATACTTGACGTTTCACAAACGCCTTGCATCCCCAAACTTTCATAAAGCTCATGCCTGACCGTTTCTCCTCCCATATCTCATATGGAGTTTTTTGAACCTTCTTAGTAGGAACACGGTTAAGTGTGAAAGCCGCTGTTTCTAGAGCGTAACCCCAGAAACTAATTGGAAGATCTGCATGACTCATCATCGATCGCACCATGTCCAACAAGGTGCGATTTCTCCTCCCTGAAACTCCATTCCATTGAGGTGTACCTGGTGGAGTGAGTTGTGATACAATACCACACTCCTTTAAATAATCTTTAAATTCTGTGCTCAAGTATTCTCCTCCACGATCAGATCGTAAGACTTTAATACTTGCGCCTCCGCCAATTTGCTTCTCTACTTCAGCCTTGTATTCTTTGAACTTTTCAAAAGAATCAGATTTATTCTTCATAAGATATACATATCCATATCTACTGAAATCATCAGTAAATGTTATGAAGTAGTAGTAGCCTCCTCTCGCCATTACACGCATTGGGCCACATACATCACTATGTATTAGCTCAAGTCGTTCAGTGGCCCTTTTACCCTTACCAGTGAAAGGGGCTTTAGTCATTTTACCAAGCAAACAAGATTCGCATTCTTGGTATGATTCAAAATCAAACTTATCCAAGTATCCATCCTTATGTAATTTGGATATGCGTTTCTCGTTTATATGGCCTAGACGACAATGCCAGAGGTATGTTTGATTTGAGTCATTAACTTTAAGTCGTTTGTTTTCTATATTACAGACAGGAGTATCTAAGTCAAGAACATATAAACCATTAAACAAACACGCAACACCATAGGTTAAATCATTCAAAACAAAAGAGCAACTGTTGTTCCTTATAGTAAACGAAAAACCTTTCTTGTCCAAACAAGAAACAGAAATAATGTTTATGCGAATCGCAGGCACGTAATAACAATTTTCCAGTTCTAAAACAAGCCCAGAGGGCAAAGATAAATAATAAGTTCCTACAGCTAAAGAAGCAACTCTTGCTCCATTGCCAACTCGTAGGTCCATTTCTCCTTTAGCCAATGTCCTACTTCTCTGCATTTCCTGCACATTTATACAAATGTGAGCAGCACATCCAGTATCCAATACCCAAGATGTAGAAATAGACAGATTGAATTCTATAACATATAT
Organism: Oenanthe sinensis; assembly: GCA_028671895.1. NCBI lineage: Eukaryota > Viridiplantae > Streptophyta > Magnoliopsida > Apiales > Apiaceae > Oenanthe > Oenanthe sinensis. The sequence continues at coordinate 31,559,101 of CM053806.1, forward strand.
ACCTGAATCAGAAGCTTGCTCAGCCCTCTTCTTCTTCAGATCCTCCAAGTAAACTGAACAGTTTCTCTTCTAGTGACCAGTTTTCTTACAGTAGTGACATTCACCTTTAGCGACCCCACCTTTAGGCTTTAAAGCCTGTTTAGGACCTGACTTTGGCTTGCGTGTAGAATCAGATCCTGTCTTCTTCTTACCCTTCCACTTGCCTTTCCCTTTTGCCTTACCTTTATTGCCCACTATCAGTATGGGAGCAGGTTCAGCCGTCTTCATGTTGGTCTCATATGTTCTCAACATAGCCAACAATTCAGTAGGTGTTTTGTCAAACTCATTCATATTGTAGTTTATAACAAATTGAGTGAATTTGTTGTTCAAAGAATTCATGATTAGGTCAATACCAATTTCCTGAATTAACGGGAAACCCAAAGTTTCAAGGTACTCAATGTAACCAATCATCTTCAGAACATGTGGGCCAACTGGTTCACTTGCCCCTTGTTTGCAATTAAAGAGTGACTTACTCGTGTTGAACCTTTCTTGACGAGTTTGGCTTGCAAACATGCTTTGCAAGTGCTCATTGATAGTATATGCATCCATATGCACATGCTGTCTCTGAAGCTCAGCACTCATGGTTGCCAACATAAGACATGCAACATCAGTTGCATCATTCTCATCCTTTGTGTGGGCCGCTTGTTCCTCAACAGTGGCGCCCTCAGGAAGGGGACCTGCCGGAGGAATATCAATGACATGAAGCTTGCGCTCCTGTCTGAGGACAATCCTCAAATTCCTCTGCCAGTCTAGGAAGTTGTTTCCTCCTGTCAGCTTATCCTTCTCAAGGACTGATCGTACGGATAGTGTGTTTGTGTTGTTTGTCATTTCTTGGTATCTCCAATGATTAAAAGCACAAAATAAACATTAGATTGTCTGAGTTATTTATTATGTTCAAATGATTATGATATATTCATAATATATCTCCCACTATTTTTATCAAATTAATAGCCCTTACTATTAATTTGGAAAGTATATCCCATAATCCTTTCTAGTGAGCCAAGATCCATATTTCGTCATGTCTAAAGTCAACCACTGAAAGTCCTTAAAAATGATTATTTAGTTAGACAACAGTTGTCAATTATATCATATATAATTCTTGGATAGTTTGGTGAACAACGATTGATCTTATCTATCTAATAGACTTTTATCCAAACTCCATGCTTCTAAGTTCATAATAGTTGAATATAACCGTTTATTTTCACCTTATCATGACGACTTAGTTAAGTTAGACCCAATGATACAACGGCCGAATATAACCGTTTATATTCGTCGCATCTCACCACGATAGATAGGAGTCCCCTACCACTGACAGTCTTTCCCCTAACCGATCTAGGATTCGATGAGTGTTCATTCATTGGAAAGCATCCGATTAAAACTTAATATTTTGTTAAGGGTTTTACAAAATTTACGACGATCATGATCACATCATGAAGAGATCCTCAATTTTTCCTTGAACCAAATACTTCAAATTGTCATCTTAAATTGTTCATTTCCCAGGTAGATGGAGGATACCAGTGGTCACACTTAAAACCCATCAGCCTTACGAATACGCATATCCGCTTTTGTCAGAAAATCCCAATTATAGATATCAAAAATTCATATTCAATTCCGTGTTTTAAAAATCCATATTTTATAAACACAAGAATCTCATGATCGTTTGTTGATTTTAAAATCTTAAATCATTACAGATTTTATCTTGTTTAGCATGACAATCATGGCATGGATGACGTATCTAATACATACATACATGATTATTCTAATTAAAGCATGCATCATTTATACATCAATATGTAAAGTGCAGTATGTAAACGTGCTTGGTTATGGCCCCTTTCCTATGTGATCCTTTCGAGCTAATGAAAGGATCAAAGTCAGTCTATGGTGGTGGTAATACATAAATACAATTACATGTCTTCATTCTTCTTGTATCCACTGGTGCCTTCTCCTCTTCCTGCATCATTCTTCAGTCTTCAAGAACATTACAAGAAAACCTAATCTAATATACTTACATAAGAAGACTCGAGTTACATTCGAGGTTAAACGATTACAAGAACGAAGAAAACGACATGCAAGTCGTATTTATAAAACCAAAACTAAAACCATTAATCTAGGGGTCTGAAGGCCATAACCAGCACCATGCTCACATAACAATTACTGACAACTCAGAATACTTAATCATATCATCATACATCACATATGCCATGATCACAAAATTTCATAAAATTTAAAATCATGATTTATAAACAGAAAATCGCATTTTTGAGGCCCTTCACGATCTCAAATGGCCAAAAAACACCATAGGTCAATGCAAAGCGGTGATTTTTGCTCGTGGCGATTTTCCCTTTCCAGAAAGAGTAAATTCGACCCATTCTGACTCCGTCGAAAAACACTATTCACTGCAGAATCACTATTCACAGCAAACCTACATCTTTATGCAGTTTTGTTTTAAACGCTTCAGAACGTTTCCGATGACCTTCGTATGACTGTATCTCGTATCATATACATACAGTGCATTACACACATCATGCCATAACAGTTTATGACATTGCAGCAACATGGCAGTAGCAAGGGCAGTAGCAAACAGGCATGGCATAATCATGGCAGTAGCATGGCATAATCATGGCAGTAGCAAAACAGGCACTTATGCATCATATACATAAAACACGTAACCAAACCAGTCCCTTATACACGTAGCTCTGATGCCATTGTTGGGTTCCGAGGCATAAAACGCAGCGGATAAACGTAAATATAACGAAAATTTTCGGAACCCAAACGCAGGATCATGTATAAGAATTGACGGATTATGGTGATAAACGAATCATACATATTAAGATCTTGAATGTAACGAACTCAACGGAGATCCTTGCTATCACGATTTGTGTCTTCCTCTCGAAAGCACCTCTATGGTATCCACACGAGCACCTTCAAGAGCGTCTCACGATCTTGATTACGGGATGGATGTACTAGCCTCCTTTGATGATTTCGAATGACTGTCTTTGCTGCCTCACTTGCTCTGCCTCTAGGGTTTTATCATATAAAAACGTGTGGCTCTTTTAACCTATCATTATCTATTTATAATGACTGGTTAAACGGGCCTAAGCAGTAAAACCTAACCCATGTAGGTATAGGATTAAATAATAAAACATGTTTCTATTATTTAATTAATAATTAAGTCATACTTAATTATTATGGGCAGAAATCCTCTTCAACTTCGAATTTATATTATTTCAATTAATTAAGTCTCACTTAATTAATATAATAAAATTCAAACAATCATCAATTAATTTAAATATATAATTTAAATTAACTATTCCTCTAGATGCTCTATGTGTGTGACCCTATAGGCTATTATTTAATTAGCAATAATTTTATTCTCCAATAAAATTATAAACAATGAGCGGTATCTAGTAATACATCATTGCTACCCAATTAAACAATAATTAAATCGTGATTTGATAAAAACCTTTCATGATTAATGTTTCCGTGTAATATAATCCCTTTAACCAAATATATTATAGATTAAATTGGAGGCATGTGTTTAGTCATCCTCTTCAACATTTAATCCGGGTTTACTTGATCCATGAGTAGACTATGAAAAACAAATCATTATTTGAGCACGGCCATGCATTTTATAGTATCACTCAATCAAGAGGCCAATAATATCTCTCCTAATTATAGGAGGGTTAAATCCTTTATCTATCATTCATATTTCTCATACGACTCATGATATACCCGATGTCCACTTTTATCATCACCCGGTCAAAGGTAACTTTTAATGTAGTCAGAGTATATTAATCCTCGTATAGAAATATAATGATCTCAAGTCAGAGGATCATTACACCATTATCACTGTGAGTCTTTCTTATGACTTTATTAAACATGAAGAATCTCACTGTGGGTCTGTCCAGTACCATGTACTCCTACATGTACCTATGCATTGACTTTAGTATCCCCATACTTATAACCAATGAGATATGGTTATCTGTCAAACAACATACTAGTCTATTTATGTATTATTATTGTCCTATAATAATAATACTCGACTAGGGACATTTAAGAATATGATATATTATATAATCTCAAGTTTAAGTCATGTACTTAAACTATACAATGTGTATCATGATTCTAAGGACATTTATTATGCTAACAAATATATCGCAGTAATTAAAGTCATAATAAATACGTTTATTGAATAATCATATGACATAAAGGTTTATTTAAAAGAAACATTGTATTGCCTCTAGGGCACCTACACTAACAGCTAGTACCAGCAGCAGCCCTCTTAATATCCATTTCATCAACGCGCTTCATATTTTTGAAATGGCAATCAGGGGATGGTGAGGCCTCAATCTCCTCAACTACAGATGGGACATTGCGACCAGGAGTAAGAGAACCACTGTTGGGAGGTTCTAATGGCTGAGTAGAAATGCTTAACTTATCATCAGTTGTTTTCACAGTAGTAACACTAGAAACATTGGAATCTTGCCCTTGAATACTTTTCATAACCCACACTCGCTTCGTGACCGGACAGGCCCCAACTAGATGGCCTAAAGAGCAGCAAGAAGAGCAAACCATTGGCTTCGAAGGATAGGAAACTATAACTTCAGTTTCATATTTATTACCCGAGACTGGATCTAAAGCTTCGACGGCAATTTTCCCAGGTAAATCATCACCAACTTTGTACTCTACACACATTTTTGCAAATGGTAGGATTTCTAGTTTTGAGGTTAGTTCATCAACACAAATAGGACGACCAATGGCACTACCAAGCCAGCTTAACCCCTTACGCGTCCAGTAGCAATCTGGTATCTTACTAAACTTCACCCACAATGGGATACGATCAACACTACCAGCATTAGTAAAAGTTTCCCAGGCCACATAGGTTTACGATCAACATACCAAGTCCCACGGGACAACACAGCATTTAGAGCAACCAAGGAATTGAACTTGAAAAATAAGACATGGCTCTCCTTCTGTGAAACATTAACCAGACCACGATTACCCCAAGCTTTCCGAGTAAAATTAACAACAGCATTATAAGGGAGCGTCCCTTTGGAGAAAGTACCAACTAGACAAAGCTTGAATTTTTCATTACCCTCCTTAAGAACCTCCTCTGGTGGGGAGACAACCGTAGAACCCGCTGGCCTAGGGCAATAGTCAAACAAAACTTCAGTAACGGTGGAGATCTAACAACATTTGACCAAGAAGTCGAGGCACCAGGCTTGGTGTTAGCACACCCAACATTATCTTTAACATCATCAACGACCAAGGGTTCCATAGTAGGCTTAAAAGCAGGCTTCAGGTTGGAAAGTGGTGGAAAATTCTCATCCAAAAGACCCACGAGCTTTCCATCTGGTACAGATGAAGTGTTCTGAAACAAACCCTCAAACACCTTGTCTTCAGAAGAATGAGTACCCTTCAGCTTCTCTAAACTTGAACGCGGAACATCAGCCTTAGAGTTTGACTGATGTATAACATCAAACAGCTTGTCAGCATTGTAACGGTTACCTCCATTGGTAAATATAGGCAGACCAAACCCATCTCTTTCATCAATAAAAGTGGAGAATTTTGATACTCCTAGACCTGAATTGAACACATCATTGTCTCTAACACCACTACTAGAAGCTTCACTCCATGATAAACCTTTATTTTCAATAAATTTTTGCAACTGTTGAATTAACCCTCTAGCTTGCACAAGCTCTTCTCTTTCTCGCTTAGAGACTGAAAACGCAGCTTTAACCGTAGATGAAATAGAAGAAGCATTAGCAGGAACCACCTCATCTTCAACAAACCCCTCATCCTCAACCGGGATGCCCCCCAAAGAGCTATTCAAAACCTTAGGAGCATCAAAGCCTGTAACAACACCTCCCGAAATAGAAGAAATAGGCACTATAAGCAAGCCTTCAAACACATCTGCCTCAATATGAGAGGGTTATTCTCCTCTTAAGGAACCAGCCATTAACTCTTGAAGAACAGCTTCGGAAACAGCAAAAGGACCCGTGACATTAGTAAACTCAGCAAAATCCTCTAATCTATTACCACCATGATCCACAGGGAAACCCTCAAAGTCACGATTCGAAGATTGACTAACCATAATGGAGCGAGGGGGAAAGGAGAAGAAAAGAAATATAGATATAAGAAATTTAATGTATAGGTGTAAGAAGCGAAGAGATGGATTCGTGAAGGTAGATTTGGTAGAAGGGAATTAGGGTTTTGTAAAAGCGGCTGAAAAGAGAAAAAACTAACCTAGAGAGAAGGGAGAGGAAATTTCTAGAGAGAGAAACATTTTTTACTCTCAAGTAATCTTGAATCTTTGAATATGAAAACAACTTGGAAACTCTTATAGAATCATTCTTGGCTAAAAATTTAAGACTTCATTCTTGACTCGTTTGAACTTAGAAACAACTTGTAGCTTCATTCATGATTCGTTTGAACATAGAACCAACTTGGAAACTTTTATAAGATCATTCTTGGCACATTTGAATATGAAAATAATCCATAACAATTTGAGACTTCATTCTTGAGTCGTTTGAACTTGGCAACAATTTATAGCTTCGTTATTGACTTGTTTGAACTTGGAAACAACTTGTAAATTCTTATAGGATCATTCTTGGCTCATTGGACATGAAAAAAATTTGTAACAACTTATGACTTCATTCTCGACTCGTTCGAACTTTGAAATAACTTTTAGCTTAAATCTTGACTCTTTGAATATGAAAACAACTTGGAAACTCTTATAGAATCATTCTTGGTTCATTTGAACATGAAAACAATCCGTAAAAATTTAAGACTTCATTCTTGACTCGTTTGAACTTAGAAACAACTTGTAGCTTCATTCGTGACTCGTTTGAACATAGAACCAACTCGAAAAATCTTGTAAGATCATTCTTGGTACATTTGAACATGAAAACAATCCATACCAATTTGAGACTTTATTCTTTAATCGTTTGAACTTGGCAACAATTTGTAACTTCATTCTTGACTCGTTTGAACATGGAAACAACTCAAAAATACTTGTAAGATCATTCGTGATTCATTTGAACATGAAAACAATCCATAATAATTAGAAACTTCATTCTTGACTCGTACGAACTTGGCAACAATTTGTAGATTCATTCGTGACTCGTTTGAACATGGAAACAAATCGAAAATACTTGTAAGATCATTCGTGATTCATTTGAACATTAAAACAATCCATAATAATTTGAAACTTCATTCTTGACTCGTACGAACTTGACCACAATTTGTAGATTCTTTCGTGACTCGTTTGAACATGGAAACAACTCGGAAACTCTTGTAAGATTATTCTTGGTTAATTTGAACAAGAAAACAATCCATAACAATTTGAGACTTCATTCTTGACTCGTTTGAACTTGGAAACATATTGTAGCTCCATCCATGACTCGTTTGAGAATGGAAACAACTATGAAACTCTTGTAAGACCATTCTTGCTTCATTTGAACATGAAAACAAACCATTAGAATTTGAGACTTCATTCTTTACTCATTCGATCTTGGCAACAATTTGTAACTTCATTCTTTACTCGTTTCAACATGGAAACAACAAGAAAAAACTTGTAAGATCATTCTTGGCTCATTTGAATATGAAAATAATCCATAACAATTTGAGACTTCATTCTTGAGCCGTTTGAACTTGGCAACAATTTATAGCTTCGTTATTGACTTGTTTGAACTTGGAAACAACTTGTAAAGTCTTATAGGATCATTCTTGGCTCATTGGACATTAAAATAATTTTTAACAACTTATGACTTCATTCTCGACTCGTTCGAACTTCGAAACAACTTTTAGCTTCAATCTTGACTCTTTGAATATGAAAACAACTTGAAAACTCTTATAGAATCATTCTTGGCCCATTTGAAAATGAAAATAATCCATAAAAATTTAAGACTTCATTCTTGACTCGTTTGAACTTAGAAATAACTTGTAGCTTCATTCGTGACTCGTTTGAACATAGAACCAACTCGAAAACTCTTGTAAGATCATTCTTGGTACATTTGAACATGAAAACAATCCATACCAATTTGAGACTTTATTCTTTAATCATTTGAAGTTGGCAACAATTTGTAACTTCATTCTTGACTCGTTTGAACATGGAAACAATTCAAAAATACTTGTAAGATCATTCGTGATTCATTTGAACATGAAAACAATCCATAATAATTAGAAACTTCATTCTTGACTCGTACGAACTTGGCAATAATTTGTAGATTCATTCGTGACTCGTTTGATAATGGAAACAACTCAAAAATACTTGTAAGATCATTCGTGATTCATTTGAACATTAAAACAATCCATAATAATTTGAAACTTCATTCTTGACTCGTACGATCTTGGCAACAATTTGTAGATTCTTTCGTGACTCGTTTGAACATGGAAACAACTCGGAAACTCTTGTAAGATTATTCTTGGTTAATTTGAACAAGAAAACAATCCATAACAATTTGAGACTTCATTCTTGACTCGTTTGAACTTGGAAACATATTGTAGCTCCATCCATGACTCGTTTGAGCATGGAAACAACTTCGAAACTCTTGTAAGACCATTCTTGCTTCATTTGAACATGAAAACAAACCATTACAATTTGAGACTTCATTCTTTACTCGTTTGAACATGGAAACAACTTGAAAAAACTTGTAAGATCATTCTTGGCTCATTTGAATATGAAAATAATCCATAACAATTTGAGACTTCATTCTTGAGCCGTTTGAACTTGGCAACAATTTATAGCTTCGTTATTGACTTGTTTGAACTTGGAAACAACTTGTAAAGTCTTATAGGATCATTCTTGGCTCATTGGACATGAAAATAATTTGTAACAACTTATGACTTCATTCTCGACTCGTTCGAACTTCGAAACAACTTTTAGCTTCAATCTTGACTCTTTGAATATGAAAACAACTTGGAAACTCTTACAGAATCATTCTTGGCCCATTTGAACATGAAAACAATCCATAAAAATTTAAGACTTCATTCTTGACTCGTTTGAACTTAGAAATAACTTGTAGCTTCATTCGTGACTCGTTTAAACATAGAACCAACTCGAAAACTCTTGTAAGATCATTCTTGGTACATTTGAACATGAAAACAATCCATACCAATTTGAGACTTTATTCTTTAATTGTTTGAACTTGGCAACAATTTGTAACTTCATTCTTGACTCGTTTGAACATGGAAACAACTCAAAAATACTTGTAAGATCATTCGTGATTCATTTGAACATGAAAACAATCCATAATAATTAGAAACTTCATTCTTGACTCGTACGAACTTGGCAACAATTTGTAGATTCATTCGTGACTCGTTTGAACATGGAAATAACTCGAAAATACATGTAAGATCATTCGTGATTCATTTGAACATTAAAACAATCCATAATAATTTGAAACTTCAATCTTGACTCGTACGAACTTGGCAACAATTTGAAGATTCTTTCGTGACTCGTTTGAACATGGAAACAACTCGGAAACTCTTGTAAGATTATTCTTGGTTAATTTGAACAAGAAAACAATCCATAACAATTTGAGACTTCATTCTTGACTCGTTTGAACTTGGAAACATATTGTAGCTCCATCCATGACTCGTTTGAGCATGGAAACAACTTTGAAACTCTTGTAAGACCATTCTTGCTTCATTTGAACATGAAAACAAACCATTACAATTTGAGACTTCATTCTTTACTCGTTTGAACATGGAAACAACTCGAAAAAACTTGTAAGATCATTCTTGGCTCATTTGAATATGAAAATAATCCATAACAATTTGAGACTTCATTCTTGAGCCGTTTGAACTTGGCAACAATTTATAGCTTCATTATTGACTTGTTTGAACTTGGAAACAACTTGTAAAGTCTTATAGGATCATTCTTGGCTCATTGGACATGAAAATAATTTGTAACAACTTATGACTTCATTCTCGACTCGTTCGAACTTCGAAACAACTTTTAGCTTCAATCTTGACTCTTTGAATATGAAAACAACTTGGAAACTCTTATAGAATCAATCTTGGCCCATTTGAACATGAAAATAATCCATAAAAATTTAAGACTTCATTCTTGACTCGTTTGAACTTAGAAATAACTTGTAGCTTCATTCGTGACTCGTTTGAACATAGAACCAACTCGAAAACTCTTGTAAGATCATTCTTGGTACATTTGAACATGAAAACAATCCATACCAATTTGAGACTTTATTCCTTAATCGTTTGAACTTGGCAACAATTTGTAACTTCATTCTTGACTCGTTTGAACATGGAAACAACTCAAAAATACTTGTAAGATCATTCGTGATTCATTTGAACATGAAAACAATCCATAATAATTAGACACTTCATTCTTGACTCGTACGAACTTGGCAACAATTTGTAGATTCATTCGTGACTCGTTTGAACATGGAAACAACTCGAAAATACTTGTAAGATCATTCGTGATTTATTTGAACATTAAAACAATCCATAATAATTTGAAACTTCATTCTTGACTCGTACGAACTTGGCAACAATTTGTAGATTCTTTCGTGACTCGTTTGAACATGGAAACAACTCGGAAACTCTTGTAAGATTATTCTTCGTTAATTTGAAGAAGAAAACAATCCATAACAATTTGAGACTTCATTCTTGACTCGTTTGAACTTGGAAACATATTGTAGCTCCATCCATGACTCGTTTGAGCATGGAAACAACTTCGAAACTCTTGTAAGACCATTCTTACTTCATTTGAACATGAAAACAAACCATTACAATTTGAGACTTCATTCTTTACTCGTTCGAACTTGGTAACAATTTGTAACTTCATTCTTTACTCGTTTGAACATGGAAACAACTCGAAAAAACTTGTAAGATCATTCCTGGCTCATTTGAATATGAAAATAATCCATAACAATTTGAGACTTCATTCTTGAGCCGTTTGAACTTGGCAACAATTTATAGCTTCGTTATTGACTTGTTTGATCTTGGAAACAACTTGTAAAGTCTTATAGGATCATTCTTGGCTCATTGTACATGAAAATAATTTGTAACAACTTATGACTTCATTCTCGACTCGTTCGAACTTGGAAACAACTTTTAGCTTCAATCTTGACGCTTTGAATATGAAAACAACTTGGAAACTCTTATAAAATCATTCTTGGCTCATTTGAACATGAAAACAATCCATAAAAATTTAAGGCTTCATTCTTGACTCGTTTGAACTTAAAAACAACTTGTAGTTTCATTCGTGACTCGTTTGAACATAGAACTAACTCGAAAACTCTTGTAAGATCATTTTTGGTACATTTGAACATGAAAACAGTCCATACCAATTTGAGACTTTATTCTTTACTCGTTTGAACTTGGTAACAATTTGTAACTTCATTCTTGACTAGTTTGAACATGGAAACAACTCGAAAATACTTGTAAGATCATTCGTGATTCATTTGGACATGAGAACAATCCATAATATTAGAAACTTCATTCTTGACTCGTACGAACTTGGCAACAATTTGTAGATTCATTCGTGACTCGTTTGAACATGGAAACAACTCGGAAACTCTTGTAAGATTATTCTTGGTTAATTTGAACAAGAAAACAATCCATAACAATTTGAGACTTCATTCTTGACTCGTTTGAACTTGGAAACATATTGTAGCTCCATCCATGACTCATTTGAGCATGGAAACAACTTCGAAACTCTTGTAAGACCATTCTTGCTTCATTTGAACATGAAAACAAACCATTACAATTTAAGACTTCATTCTTTACTCGTTTGAACATGGAAACAACTTGAAAACACTTGTAAGTTTATTCGTGATTCATTTGAACATGAAAATAATCCATAGCAATTTAAGATTTCATTCTTGACTCGTTCTAACTTGGAAACAACTTGTAGCTTCATTCCTGACTCGTTTGAACATGGAAACAACCTAGAAACTCTTGTTAGATCATTCTTGGTTCATTTGAACATGAAAACAATCTGTAACAATTTGAGAGTTCATTCTTGACTCGTTCGAACTTGGCAACAATTTGTAGCTTAATTTTTGACTCGTTTGAACATGGAAACAACTTGGAATCTCTTGTAAGATCATTATTGGTTCATTTGAACATGAAAAAAATCCATAACAATTTGAGAGTTCATTCTTTACTCATTCGAACTTGGCAACAATTTATAACTTGTCTTGACTCGCTTGAACTTGGAAACAACTCGTAAACTCTTGTAAGATCATTCTTGGCTCATTTGAACATGAAAAGAATCCATAACAATTTGAGACTTCATTCTTGACTAGTTTGAACTTGGAAACATATTGTAGCTTCATTTGTGACCCGTTTGAACATGGAATCAACTTGGAAACTCTTGTAAGATCATTCTTGGTTCATTTGAACATGAACACAATCCATAACAATTTAAGACTTCATTCTTGACTCACTTGAACATGGAAACAACTCGAAAACACTTGTAAGATGATTCTTGGCTCATTTGAACATTAAAACTATCCATAACAATTTGAGACTTCATTATTTACTCGTTCAAACATGGCAACAATTAGTAACTTCATTCTTGACTCGTTTGAACATGGAAACAACTCGTAAATACTTGTAAGATCATTCTTGGCTCATTTGAATATGAAAATAATCCATAACAATTTGAGGCTTCATTCTTGAGTCGTTCGAACTTGGCAACAATTTATAGCTTCGTTCTTGACTCGTTTGAACTTAGAAACAACTTGTAAAGTCTTGTAGCATCATTCTTCGCTCATTGGACATGAAAACAATTCGTAACAACTTGTGACTTCATTCTCGACTCGTTCGAACATGGGAACAACTTGTAGCTTTATTCTTGACTCGTTTGAACATGAAAACAACTTGGAAACTCTTATAGAATCATTCTTGGCTCATTTGAACATGAAAACAATCCATTAAAATTTAAGACTTCATTCTTGACTCATTTGAACTTGGAAAAAACTTGGAAACTCTTATAAGATCATTCTTGGTTCATTTGAACATGAAAACAATCCATAACAATTTGAGACGAAAATAATCCGTAACAACATGGGAATTCATTCTTGGGAAAAAAATCTCCCTCTCTCTTGTTTTATCTCCCTTCTCTCTAGGTTAGTCTTTAAACCCTTTTCTCTTCCAACCGCCAATCTTTTTCACCTCTTTCCATCAGATCTATAATTTCACATCCCAAATCCACCTCTCCTTCTTGCTTTCTAATACCTAAACACCATATTTCTTATATATATATATATTTATATTTTTTATTTCTCCTTTTAGTTCCTTTCTCTTGTTGTTCGATTATTTTTATGGTGAGTCAAGATACTTATGTGGGGTCGGATGGGGGCCTATAGATCATGACGGTGAGCAGTTAGAGGTTAATGGTCCGATGTTGTTGTCGGAGGTCCAAGATCTGCGTTACCCAGTTAGAGAGGGGTTTCGTATTGTTGTCAATAGAGATGGTGAGGTAGAATACCGTGCTATTTCAGAGGAAGCTACCTCTTGGGCATTTAAACATGGTGTTTCTCACGTAGTAGATGGGTTAGAAGCTTCCTCTCGTGAGGAGGATGTTAAAACCACGGTACCTAGTAGTTCAGGTGGGATTCCGGTAGTGGTTGAGGATGATTGTTCTTCTGAACGAAGTGATAAAACTATCACCCGTTCAGAGGCAGTAGCTCTTACCAAAAATGGAGTAAACCCAGCTATAAAAGTGGCTTTTGCCATCAATTGAAATGAAAGGGAGGAGTTATTTGCTGTTAGAAAGCAATTAAATGAGATGAGTAATTTCTTAAAGAAAAATGGGTTTAATTTTGAGGATGTTTTTGAGAATGATGTGAAGGATGGCTTTACTTCTGGTCAGCCGAAAAGAAACGATGATGGGTTACCAGAAAAATTGGAAAAGCCTGGGTGTAGCACCAAGTTAGGGGAAATCAGGAGCCTGCACAGGTTAGTGGGGGGAAATCATGGAGCCAAGTGTTGAAAGAGAAACCACAGATGAACAAGGAGGTGAGATTTGAATATTTTCCTCTCCCTGAAGGAAGTAATACGGTTGTTCCACCTGATGAAATTTTGCAGAAAGGAATTGAAAAATACAAAGACTGTATTGTGGGTAAATTTTCAAAGGGAGTGTTACCATTCAAAAAAGTTTCAGAAATTGAAAAACATATCTGGGGTGAACGTGGGTTTATTCGTGTTTTTCAGAAAGATGACTCTACATTTGTTTTTAAATTTTCGACAGCAGTAGCAAAAGCTCAAATTCTTGCTAGAGGAACATGGTATTTTGAGAGGAGGCCTCTGTTGGTTTTTGACTGGGGAACAAATATAAATTCAGAGACGGTGGCTAGTCTCCCTCTATGGGTCAGGCTTAGCAAAGTCCTAGTCTGTTACTAGACGGAAGATGGTCTCAATCGAATTGCAAGCGTAATTGGTAAGCCCTTGTGTGCTGATGTATTAACTTCTAAACTTGATATTTTGCCATTTGCTAAGATGTGTGTGGAGTATAAAGTAGGTGACACACTGCCAGATAAAATTCCGGTTTTGGTTCTAAATGCTGATGGGTCAAAAGAAACTGCTGATGTTTTGGTTTCGTATATCTCTAAACCATTAGTATGTACTCGGTGCAAGTCGATGGGTCAATTTCAGCTTGCCTGTTCACGAAAAGAATGTGGGTGCGTAAGAATAGTGTGACAGATGAATGCTCTGTTCCAACAAGGGATAACCTTAAGGAAAATAATCAGCATAAAGTGGAGGATTTGAAGACTGTAGAAAAAGACAAAGTCAAAACTATTCAGGCAGGTGCCTCAACTCCGGATGGTAAACAAATTAGGGACGATGTAGAAGAATGGACTGAAGTCATTAGTAGAAAAAGAAAGGAAACTATCTCTTCACCTAAAGTTGGTTTGACTGGTAATAGATTGGAGGAGTCTCCTACCCCAGAAAAAACGTTTAAAAATCTCGAAGTAGTTGATGAAATAGAGAAGCTGGGTAATCTATCGAAAGCTACGAGACGCAAACTCAGGAGGGCGCAGAAGTCTCCCTCCTCCACCTCCCGTTGATTTATGTCAGAGGTGGATTTTTGTTCCTTTAATATGAGGGGCCTAAATAATAAACAGCCCTTCATAAAGGATTTTTTGAGAATAAATAGAATCTCCTTGGTGGGTCTTTTGGAAACTCGAGTAAACCAAAATAAAGCAATTTATATTGCTAGTTCTATTGCTCCTAGATTAACCTGGAGGTTCAATTATAGTCACCACCCCAATGGTCATATTTGGGTGGGGTGGGACACAGAGATTTGGAATGTAAATATTCTTTTTAGTTCTTCTCAGCTTTTGCACTGCTCCGTTTCACGAATTGGAAGTAGCACAAATTTTTTGGTTTCCTTTGTCTATGGTCTGAACACTTATTCAGAAAGACGTATTCTGTGGCGTCAGATTGAAAATATTGGAAGTACTTGTTCTCAAGCCTGGTGTTTATGTGGAGATTTTAATACCATTTTGGAGCTTGAAGTAGTTTCTGGGGGTGCTGAGGTCTGGGATCAAGGTATGCTGGATTTTAAGAATTGTTTGGCGCAAGTTGGTTTGGTTGACCTGAGAAGTACATGAGCGGGTTTGACTTGGTGGAACAGCTCGATTGATTCCCCAACTTTTAAAAAACTAGATCGGGTATTGGTAAACGGTAGGTGGTTAACTGATTTCCCCTTTGGCCAAGCAAATTTTATGCCAAGAGGGCTGTCTGATCACTCGCCAGCTGCGATTCATCTTGGTATTTTGCATCAAAAAATAAAGAAGCCTTTTTAGTTTTTTCATTATTTGTTGGAGCATCCAAATTTCTTAATTGAAGTTGAGAAGGTTTGGAATAATAGAATTGTGGGTGACCCCTGGTTTATTTTAACATCCAAATTGAAGCTGGTAAAGGTAGCAATGACTAGGCTGAATTATGATAGTGGAGATCTGCATTCGAATGTTCATAATGCTAGGTTAAATCTGTATAACTTCCAATCCTCTATGGCTTCTATCCCCTCTGCAACTGAGCTGCAAACAGAGAAAGAGTTATGTACGGTGTATGGTGAGGCTCTTAAGCTTGAAGAAGTTTTGTTGCACCAAAAATCTCGAATTCATTAGATTAATAATGGTGATAAGAATAATCGTTTTTTCTTCCAATCGTGTAAGGGTCGATGGAATACTAACAAAATCATTTCTTTGGATGATGATCTTGGTCACACTCATACAGGGCATGATGCAGTAGCAAATGTGGCAGTGAATTATTATAAGGCTTTATTGGAATCGAAATCGGAGGTGCAATGTTTTCCTGATTTCTTAAATCTTCCCACCATTTCAGCTGAGCAAGTGAATTTATTGACTCTCCTAGTCACTTCTGTTGAAATTTTAAGTACTATGAACAAGAGTCCGGGACCGGACGGTTTCACTACTGAATTCTACTTGGAAATATGGAGTATAGTTGGTGAGGATGTTGTGACTGCAGTTCAGAGTTTCTTTCAAAATATGAAGCTCCCTCATATGATAAACTCTTTAGCAATTGCTTTGATTCCAAAGGAGAGTTCGGCATCTACAATGGGGTAGTTCAGACCTATCTCTTGCTGTAATGTGCTCTATAAACTCATTTCTAAAATTCTAGCATCTAGAATAAAAAAGACTTTGTCATTGCTTATTTCTCCGTTCCAAACAACCTTTGTTCCTGGGAGGGTAATTGGTGATAATGTGCTTCTTGCTCAGGGTATTTGTAGATATTATCACCTTGATAGGAATACTCCGAAATGTACCATTAAACTCGATTTTCATAAAGCTTTTGACTCTTTGAGTTGGGATTTTCTGTTCACTGCTCTAGAAAAAATAGGGTTCCCAGATGTGTTTATATCGTGGATTCGGTTGTGTGTCACTTCAGCTATGCATTCAGTTAAGATAAATGGGGCTCTTGAAGGGTTTTTTCAAGGGGCATCTGGGCTTCGTCAATGGGATCCCCTTTCCCCGTTTTTATTTGTGATTGCTATGGAAGTTTTATCGAGTTGCCTGAATTATTCAATAAACAGAAGCAATTTTAGTTATCACCCAGGCACCAAAATTCATAAAATCTCTCATTTGACTTTTGCCGATGATGTTCTATTATTCTCTCAGGGTGATCAGTCCTCTATCTTTGCGTTGTTGGAGGGAGTTATGCTTTTCTCAAATATTTCTGGGTTAATGCCCAATCCCTCTAAATGCTCTTGTTTCTTTAGCGGTATGAACTTATGCACTATTCAAACAATTTTGAGAAGAACGGGTTATTCATGGGGAACTTTGCCAATAAAATATTTGGGGCTTCCGTTGGTTTCTTGCAATTTAACTGTATCAGATTGCCAGCCTCTCGTTATGAAGATTTGCCATAAAATTACAAGCTGGACGAGTAAGTTCTTAAGTTTTGCAGGGAGACTGCAATTAATTAAATCTACTTTGCTGGGAATTAGTGGGTATTGGACAACAAATATCTTCCTCCCCAAAGGTCTGCTCAAGAAAAATCAAGGAATTATGGCTAAATTCTTATGGGGTGGGCCAAATGCCCAGAATTGTCAATACAAAATAGCTTGGAAAGAATGCTGTCTCTCGAGGGAGGAAGGTGGTTTGGGAATTATTGACATATTACGATGGAATGAGGCAGCTGCTCTGTTTCAATTTTGGAGGTTAACTCGACTGAACTCAGGTTCACTTTGGCTTAGTTGGGTTCGAGATGTAATTTTCAAAAATAAATCAGTTTGGATTGATGCTCTTCCACACAAAAGCTCTTAGTGCTTGAAAAAAATCCTTAAAACTAGAGAGAATGGTTCAGAATTTATACAATACCAGGTGGGTTCAGGAGAAAAAATTAAATTGTGGAGTGATCCTTCGTTAAATAGGAGGCCTTTGTTAGCTCAATTTCATGAAGATATTGTTGGTCTTGCTGAATCCTCTCCCCGAGCTTTGGTTAGTTCTATTCTGTTTGAATGAACATGGACTATGCCCCCAACTAACCATGTAGATTTAATTGAGCTACGACATTTGTTAAGTTATGTTAACCTCGAAACAGCAGATATGGTGAGGTGGGATGGTATTAAAGAAAATCATGTTAAATTGGCAGACGTGTATAGGTCTATTAGAGCTCGGGGAAGTAGTTCCCAGTGGTTTACTACTCTGTGGCATAATCTTCATGTTCCTCGTTACTCGTTTATTTTATGGTTGTCTTTACATAACAGGTTGTTGACAAGAGATCAGATGTTACAATTTGGAATCCAAGTTCCCCCAGATTGTGTGCTTTGCTCTAATGGCCTTGAAACTTCACAGCATTTGTTCGGTGAATGCTCGTATATCGGAGCTATTTATAGTCAAAGCCCTTTGCAGATAGTAGGCACGTGGGACAGCTATTTAGCTGGAAATTCGAATGATTTGAGGTTTCACTTAAATTATTTATTCATGACAGCTGCAGTATATTTCACATGGAGAGAACGAAACAAACGTATTCATACTACTGAGTCAGGAATTCTAGTTGGTAAATTGTGTTTACAATTAAAGAGGGCCATTCGAGTGAGAGTTTTTTCTCATAAAAAATTCAGGGATATGTTGCACTATGACCACAAATTGACTTGCTTGTTGTATTAGAGCTTTCCTTTGTTTGCCTAGTGCTTGTTGTTTTGTTCTGCTAGGTGTTTTTCAAGCTGTGGAGTATGTTCCTTTTCTTGATGGCCTAGGGTATGCCCTAGTAAAGTTGTATATTTTTTCTTTGTTGGGTTTATAAAATTATTACTTAACAAAAAAAAAACAATTTGAGACTTCATTCTTGACTCGTTCGAACTTGGCAACAATTTGTAGCTTCATTCATGACTCGTTTGAACATGGAAACAACTTGGAAACTCTTGTAAGATCAATCTTGGTTCATTTGAACATGAAAACAATCCATAACAATTTGAGACTTCATTCTTGACTGGTTTAAACTTTGAAACAACTTGTAGCTTCATTCGTGACTTGTTTGAACATGGAAACAACTTGGAAACTCTTGTAAGATCATTCTTGGTTCATTTGAACATGAAAACAATCCATAATAATTTGAAACTTCATTCTTGACTCGTTCGAACTTGGCAACAATTTGTAGGTGTGACTCGTTTGAACATGGACACAACTTGGAAACTCTTGTGAGATCATTCTTGGCTCATTTGAACATGAAAACAATCAATAACAATTTGAGACTTCATTCGTGACTCGTTTGAACATGGAAACAACTTGGAAACTCATGTAAGATCATTCTTGGTTCATTTGAACATGAAAAAAATCTATAACAATTTGAGACTTCATTCTTGACTCATTCGAACTTGGCAACAATTTGTAGCTTCATTTTTCACTCGTTTGAACATGGAAAAAACTTGAAAACTCTTGTAAGATCATTATTGGTTCATTTGAACATGAAAACAATCCATAACAATTTGAAACTTCACTCTTGACTCGTTTGAACTTGGAAACATATTGTAGCTCCATTCGTGACTCGTTTGAACATGGAAACAGCTTTGAAACTCTTTGTAACACCCCTATTTCGAATATATCAAAAATACCATAAATCGCCAAAATATATCTTGACAACTGAATTTATTCTGAAAACTCCACAATTCAAAATATTTTCAAACCCCAAATAAATCTTTGACTTAAACAACTTCTAGTAAAGTCATTGTGGTACAAGTTACAATGAAACTCCATTGCACTACTTTGAAAATGAAATACTAAAAATAAGCTGAGTCCATAGCGTCATCTAGGAAGAAGGACAAGACATCTCTCATCACACATTCCCATGATCCCCCTGAAAACCTACCGTGAAGAAAGAAACGGCGTGAGCCAAATGCCCAGTACGGATGAATACAAACGAATCGAATATATTTATATGCTCTGAATAATCACAACTCAACAACAATATTAAAGAACGAAATGCAAATGTAAGATGAAGATAGGAGAGCTCAAATAAAGATGTATCAAAATAAGTGAATACTTAACTGAATCAAATCAACTGAATAATCAAATGACTAACTGAGCAAATATACCGAATCATCAAATTTATTCACACATCAAAAGGTTATTATAACCTCATGTCATATTGACAATAAAGCCACGTAGGCACATACAATGGACCTGCAGAATCCAATTGTATAACAAAAGTAGAATGAGTGTATGGCACAAACAAATTCATCTACTAACTGAATATCACTGAACAAATATTCTAGGGTCGACCCATACGCCTCCTACAAATATTAACTGAACCTCACCCACGAGGTAAACTGAAGCTAGCTGAAGCTCACTCACGAGCTACATATAATTCTGAACAAAAGGAGACGTCGTGACTAATCACACCGCCACGATGGTGTCACGTCATTAATGCCACAATGACATGTCTGTGGTACCCCCACAGGTGGTTATACTCGGTATAAAATTTCTGAAGTGTTGTCTATGATGAACACTAAAACAAATCTCAATCATAATTGAATATTTAGGGGCAGAACTTAGAACTCAAATACCACTGGTACATTAACAAAATTTGAGGATATCAACTAAATATTATAGATAATTTAATAAGCTTTCTAAATTGACGAAGCTCTCGAAAAACAGAATTATAACGAATAAGTTATGGCCAAAACACTTTAGGGTTTCCAAACTAACACCCCTGCTGTCCAGAAAATTTAAAAGACAAATTACACCACTATAAAGGATGGCTTTAAACATGATTCCACCTGATTCATTAAGAGGGTTTTAAGAGCTTTCAAAATTGTATAATTTGATGGAAAACGAATGCAAAACGAGTAAGTTATGAGCAAAACAATGTGTAAACATAAAATAGGGCAGATTTATAAAACAGCTTTGAACTAAAGATATCAACTGATTTAGCTGGACATGATAACCAAGAAAATACAGAGGACTTTAAGAGCTTTCTAAATTGACCAAATTCATGCAAAACGGACTTATAACGAACACGTTATGAGCAAAACAAAACGTAACAATAAATCTGTCCAGGATTCTTTAAAACAGTTTTTACCCCATGAAAACAACCAAAACAAGGTCTGAGTATAACTACAAAAATATAGATGTTTCCATGATGTTTCCGTATTGACTAAAATCGATTAATTTGGAGTTATAACGAACAAATTATGACCCAAACAAGTCATAACAGCAAATCTGTCCAGATTTCACAAAAGTGGTTTTTACCCTATGTTGGCAATCCCAAACATAGTCTGATTTCACTATACAAATATAGAGGGTTCTATTAACTTCTTATATTAACTGACTTTACACAATTCGGACTTGTAACGAAGGAGTTATGACCAATACAAAATACAACCCCAAATCTGAAAATTATACAACTAACATGTATACCCCATGTATTGCAACAGAACCCAAATCTTAATTTGAGAGATTTCAGAAGTGATGAAGAAGAAGTCGAAATCCGTACCTTATCACAATTAAGAACTTACGCAAAGGCAATAGGCAAGGTATAATCTCCTCTCTATCAGACTACTCGTAAGCGTTGCACACGTTTATCTTTTCTTCTCCAAGATCCAATGGTAGAACTGATCTCTCTGATATGGAGAATAAGAAACGTATATTTGAATTAGGGCTTATGTTACTAATGGGCTAATATTATTATTGGGTTATATTATATAATTATTGGGCTGGTATAAAAAGTAATACGGGGGCCCAAAAAAAAGATAATATATTTATATAAATATACGGGATATTACATCTCTACCCCCTTAAAAATAGATTTCGTCCCCGAAATCTCCTAGCTAAATTTATTACCTGAATTTTGAATAGGTGTGGTTATTTCTCATGGATATACTACTCCAACCCCCATGTAACTCCACGTTCATAATGATCCTTCTATAACGCTTTAACGAATGGAACAGTCCTTCTTCTCATGACTCTCTCTTGATAATCTTGAATAGCTTCAGCTTATACTTCATACCATAAATTCTCTTTAATCTTGTGTACTAGATACTGAACCACATATTATGAGTCATGATTGTAATCTTTCAAAACTAACACATGTAACACATTATGCACATGAGATAATTGTGGTGGTAATGGTACCCTATAATAAACCTTTTTTTTATCATCTCTATAACATCAAGAAGACAGACATATTTTGGGCACAATTATTCTTTATCTAAACGTGTAATACCATTGCAGGGAAACAACTTTAAGAACAAACGATCATCGGTTTTACATCAATCATTTTTTTTTTGCATAATACATTTTTCTTCTTGGGATGCGTTAAACTCCTTTATCATTCACGGATTTCTCCTTAGTGACTCTGACCAACTTTGATCCTTCAATGACTCTTTCTTCACACTCATTTTAACAAGTTGTTGCTCTAAACCTTCTACTATATAAGGCCCCAAATTTTAATATGCAAATACTCAATTGTCCAATATTATTATATGTAAACTTAACTTCCCATCAGTTTGTTAATGCAAATTGAACTATGATTAAGTCTCATACCGCAAGTTCAATGAACTCCTTTTTAAAACTGTGATTTAAACCTTATATCTTTGTTGGAAACTATCGGAACATCCATATAATGAATTCTAACAATATCCCTCTACATAAAAATTATACTAAATCATGAAGTAAAGGACTCTTCCTAAGAAGTAAGACATGATTTGATAGACCCCGACTCATATGACATCATTCTTTCTAAAAGTTATTGACAACTGAGTCACAGAATAATAGTAATGTTTCCCCACTACCAGTATGAAATATCCAAGTACTTTAATAGTCCACTGAGTGTTTATTGTTCTATATTTACTTGTTGGCATGTAAGACATATACTTACAAATTCTACTTTATCTCACTTCATCCCACTCCATCAAATTTTGCTCCTTCGAATTTCTACATCAATAGAGAACAAATAACTATAGCCTCGATCAAACATGCTTTCACTAATTATTGATTCTACAAAATTTACTACCCAACCATATCACACCATGATCATCAACACAAAAGATAATATATTTATATAAATATACGGGATATTACACTCTTGTAAGACCATTTTTGTTTCATTTGAACATGAAAACAAACCATAATATTTAAGACTTCATTCTTGGCTCATTTAAACTTGGAAAAAACTTGTAGCCTCATTCTTGACTCGTTTGAACATGGAAATAACTCGAAAACTCTTGTAAGATCATTCTTGGTTCATTTGAACATGAAAACAATCCATTACAATTTGAGACTTCATTCTTGGCTTGTTCGAATTTGGCAACAATTTGTAGCTTCATTCGTGACTCGTTTGAACATGGAACCAACTGGGAAACTCTTGTAAAATCATTCTTGGTTCATTTGAACATGAAAATAATCCATAATAATTTGAGAATTCATTCTTGAGTCGTTTGAACTTGGAAACATATTTTAAGCACCATTCGTGACTTGTTTGAACAATAAAACCACTTCGAAACTCTTGTAAGACCATTCTTGCTTCATTTGAACATGAAAACAAACCATAACAATTTAAGACTTCATTCTTGAACAATTTAAGACTTCATTCTTGAATCATTTAAACTTGAAAAAAACTTGTAGCATCATTCTTGACTCGTTTGAACATGGAAACAAGTCGAAAACTCTTGTAAGATCATTCTTGGTTCATTTGAACATGAAAACAATCCATAACAATTTGAGACTTCATTATTTACTCGTTCGAACTTGGCAACAATTTGTAACTTTATTCTTGACTAGTTTGAACATGGAAACAACTCGAAAAAACTTGTAAGATCATACTTGGCTCATTTGAATATGAAAATAATTCATACATATTTGAGACTTCATTATTGAGTCGTTCGAACTTGTCAACAATTTATAGCTTCGTTCTTGACTCGTTTGAACTTAGAAACAACTTGTAAACTCTTGTAGGATCATTCTTCGCTCATTGGACATCAAAACAATTCGTAACAACTTGTGACTTCATTCTCGACTCGTTCGAACTTGGAAACAACTTGTAGCTTTATTCTTGACTCGTTTGAACATGAAACCAACTTCGAAACTCTTATAGAATCATTCTTGGCTCATTTGAACATGAAAACAATCCATAAAAATTTAAGACTTCATTCTCGACTCATTTGAACTTGGAAAAAATTTGTAGCTTAATTCGTGACTCGTTTGAACATGGAAACTATTCGAAAACTCTTATAAGATCATTTTTGGTTCATTTGAACATGAAAACAATCCATAACAACTTGAGACTTCATTCTTGATTCGTTCGAACTTGGCAGCAATTTGTAGCTTCATTCTTGACTAATATGAATGGAAACAACTTCGACACCCTTGTAAGATCATTATTGGTTCATTTAAACATGAAAACAATCCATAATAATTTGAGGCTTCGTTCTTGACTTGTTTGAACTTGGAAATAACTTGTAGCTTCATTCGTGACCTGTTTGAACATGGAAATAACTTGGAAACTCTTTTAAGATCATTCTTGGTTCATTTGAACATGAAAACAATCCATAACAATTTGAGACTTCCTTCTTAACTCGTTCGAACTTGGCAAAAATTTGTAGCTTCATTCTTGACTCTTTTGCACTTGGAACAAACTTGGAAACTCTTGTAAAATCTTTCTTGGTTCATTTGAACATGAAAACTATCCATAACAATTGGAAACTTCATTCTTGAGTCATTTGAACTTGAAAACATATTTTAGCTCCATTTGTGACTCGTTTGAACATGGAAACCACTTCAAAACTCTTGTAAGACCATTTTTGCTTCATTTGAACATGAAAACAAACCATAACAATTTAAGACTTCATTCTTGACTCATTTAAACTTGGAAAAAACTTGTAGCCTCATTCTTGACTCGTTTGAACATGGAAACAACTCGAAAACTATTGTAAGATCATTCTTGGTTCATTTGAACATGAAAATAATCCATAACAATTTGAGACTTCATTCATGACTCGTTTGAACTTGGAAACATATTTTAGCTCCATTCGTTACTTGTTTGAACAATAAAACCACTTCGAAACTCTTGTAAGACCATTCTTGCTTCATTTGAATATGAAAACAAACCATAACAATTTAAGACTTCATTCTTGAATCATTTAAACTTGGAAAAAACTTGTAGCCTCATTCTTGACTCGTTTGAACATGGAAACAACTCGAAAACTCTTGTAAGATCATTCTTGGTTCATTTGAACATGAAAACAATCCATAACAATTTGAGACTTCATTCTTGACTCGTTTGAACTTGGAAACAACTTGTAGCTTCATTCGTGACCCGTTTCAACATGAAAATAACTTGGAAACACTTGTAAGTTCATTCTTGATTCATTTGAACATGAAAACAATCCATAACAATTTGAGACTTCATTTTTGACTCGTTCGAACTTGGCAAAAATTTGTAGCTTCATTCTTGAATCTTTTGAACTTGGAAACAACATGAAAACTCTTGTAAGATCATTCTTGGTTCATTTGAACATGAAAATAATCCATAACAATTTAAGACTTCATTCTTGAGTCGTTTATACTTGGCAACAATTTATAGCTTCGTTCTTGACTCGTTTGAACTTCAAAACAACTTGTAAAGTCTTGTAGGATCATTCTTGGCTCATTGGAATGAAAACAATTCGTAACAACTTGTGACTTCAATCCTGACTCGTTTGAATATGAAAACAACTTGGAATCTCTTATAGAATCATTCTTGGCTCATTTGAACATCAAAACAATTCATAACAATTTGGGACTTCATTCTTGACTCGTTTGAACTTGGAAATAACTCGAAAAAACTTGTAAGATCATTCTTGGCTTATTTGAACATGAAAACAATCCATAACAATTTGAGACTTCATTCTTTACTCGTACGAACTTGGCAACAATTTGTAACTTCATTCTTGACTCGTTTAAACAAGGAAACAACTCGAAAACACTTGTAAGATCAAACTTGGCTCATTTGAATATGAAAATAATCCATAACAATTTGAGACTTCATTCTTGAGTTTTTTGAACTTGGCAACAATTAATAGCTTCGTTTTTGACTCGTTTGAACTTGGAAACAACTTGTAAAGTCTTGTAGGATCATTCTTCGTTCATTGGACATGAAAACAATTCATAACAACTTGTGACTTCATTCTCGACTCGTTCGAACTTGGAAACAACTTGTAGCTTTATTCTTGACTCGTTTGAACATGAAAACAACTTGGAAACTCTTATAGAATCATTCATGGCTCATTTGAACATTAAAAGAATCCATAAAAATTTAAGACTTCATTCTTGACTCATTTGAACTTGGAAAAAACTTGTAGCTTCATTCGTGACTCGTTTGAACATAGAAATAACTTGGAAACTCTTGTAAAATCATTCTTGGTTCATTTAAACAGGAAAACAATCCATAACAATTTGACACTTATTCTTGATTCGATCGAACTTGACAACAGTATGTAGCTTCATTCTTCACTCGTTTGAACTTGGAAACAATTTTAAAACTCATGTAAGATCATTCTTTGTTCATTTGAACATGAAAACAATTCATAACAATTTGAGACTTCATTCTTGACTCGTTCGAACTTGGCAACAATTTGTAGCTTCATTCGTGACTCGTTTGAACATGGAAACAATCCATAACAATTTGAGACTTCATTCTTTACTCGTTCGAACTTGGCAACAATTTGTAACTTCATTCTTTACTCGTTTGAACATGGAAACAACTCAAAAAACTCTTGTATGATGAATCTTGGCTCATTTGAACATGAAAATAATCCATAAAAATTTGAGACTTCATTTTTAACTCATTTGAACTTGGAAAAAACTTGTAGCTTCATTCGTGACTCGTTTGAACTTGGCAACAATTTGTAGCTTCATTCATGACTCGTTTGAACATGGAAACAACTTGGAAACTTTTGTAAGATCATTCTTGGTTCATTTGAACATGAAAACAATCCATAACAATTTGAGACTTCATTCTTGACTTGTTTAAACTTGGAAACAATTTGTAGCTTCATTTGTGACCCATTTGAACATGGAATCAACTTGGAAACTCTTGTAAGATCATTCTTGGTTCATTTGAACATGAACACAATCCATAACAATTTGAGACTTCATTCTTGACTCGTTCGAACTTGGCAAAAATTTGTAGCTTCATTCTAGACTATTTTGCACTTGGAAACAACATGAAAACTCTTGTAAGATCATTCTTGGTTCATTTGAACATGAAAACAATTTGTAACAACTTGTGACTTCATTCTATACTCGTTCGAACTTCGAAACAACTTTTAGCTTCACTCATGACTCGTTTGAATATGAAAACAACTTGGAAACTCTTATAGAATCATTATTGGCTCATTTGAACATGAACACAATCCATATCAATTTGAGACTTCATTCTTTACTCGATTGAACTTGGAAACAATTTGTAGCTTCTTTCGGGACTCGTTTGAACATGGAAACAACTCGAAAACTCTTGTAAGATCATTTTTGGGACATTTGAACATGAAAACAATCCATAACAATTTAAGACTTCATTCTTTACTCGTTCGAACTTGGCAACAATTTGTAACTTCATTCTTGACAAGTTTGAAAATAGAAACAACACAAAAACACTTGTAAGATCATTCATGGTTCATTTGAACATGAAAACAATCCATAACAACTTATGACTTCATTTTTGACTCGTTCGAACTTGGCAACAATTTGTAGCTTCATTCGTGACTCGTTTGAACATGGAAACAACATGGAAACTATTGTAAGATCATTCTTGGTTCATTTGAACATGAAAACAATCTATAACAATTTGAGACTTCATTCTTGACTCGTTCGAACTTGGCAATAATTTGTAGCTTCATTCGTGACTCGTTTGAACATGGAAACAACTTGGAAACCCTTGTAAGATCAATCTTTGTTCAGTTGAACATGAAAACAATCCATAAAAATTTGAGACTTCATTCGTGACTTGTTTGATCATGGAAACAACTTGGAAACTCTAGTAAGATCATTCTTGGTTCATTTGAACATGAAAACAATCCATAACAATGTGAGACTTCATTCTTGACTCGTTCGAACTTGGCAACAATTTGTAGGTTCATTTGTGACTCGTTTGAACATGGAAACAACTTGGAAACTCTTGTAAGATCATTCTTGGCTCATTTGAACATTGAAAACAATCCATAATAATTTGAGACTTCATTCTTGACTTGTAGCTTAATTCCTGACTCGTTTGAACATGGAAACAACTTGGAAACTCTTGTAAGATCATTCTTGGTTCATTTCAACATAAAAAAAATCTATAACAATTTAAGACTTCATTCTTGACTCATTTAACCTTGGGAAAAACTTGTAGCCTCATTCTTGACTCGTTTGAACATGGAAACAACTCGAAAACTCTTGTAAGATCATTCTTGGTTCATTTGAACATGAAAACAATCCATTACAATTTGAGACTTCATTCTTGACTCGTTCGAACTTGGCAACAACTTGTAGCTTCATTCATACCTCGTTAGAACATGGAATCAACTTGCAAGCTCTTGTAAGATCATTCTTGGTTCATTTGAACATGAAAACAATTCATAACAATTTGAGACTTCATTCTTGACTCATTTAAACTTGGACAAAACTTGTACCTCATTCTTGACTCGTTTGAACATGGAAACAACTCGAAAACTCTTGTAAGATCATTCTTGGTTCATTAAAACATGAAAACAATCCATAACAATTTGAGATGCCATTCTTGACTCGGTTGAACTTGGAAACATATTTTAGCTTCATTTGTGACTCGTTTGAACATGGAAACAACTTGGAAACTCTTGTAAGATCATTCTTGGCTCATTTAAACACGAAAACAATCCATAATAATTTGAGACTTCATTCTTGACTTTTTTGAACTTGGAAACAACTTGTAGCTTCATTCCTGACTCGTTTGAATATGGAAACAACTTGAAAAGTCTTGTAAGATCATTCTTGGTTCATTTCAACATGAAAAAAATCTATAACAATTTAAGACTTCATTCTTGACTCATTTAACCTTGGAAAAAACTTGTAGCCTCATTCTTGACTCGTTTGAACTTGGAAACAAATTTTAGCTCCATTCGTGACTCGTTTGAACATGGAAACCACTTCGAAACTCTTGTAAGACCATTCTTGCTTCATTTGAACATGAAAACAAACCATAACAATTTAAGACTTCATTCTTGACTCATTTAAACTTGGACAAAACTTGTAGCCTCATTCTTGACTCGTTTGAACATGGAAACAACTCGAAAACTCTTGTAAGATCATTCTTGGTTCATTTGAACATGAAAACAATCCATAACAATTTGAGACGTCATTCTTGATTCGGTTGAACTTGGAAACATATTTTAGCTCCATTCGTGACTCGTTTGAACATGGAAACCACTTCGAAACTCTTGTAAGACCATTCTTGCTTCATTTGAACATGAAAACAAACCATAACAATTTAAGACTTCATTCTTGAATCATTTAAACTTGGAAAAAACTTGAAGCCTCATTCTTGACTCGTTTCAACATGGAAATAACTCGAAAACTCTTGTAAGATCATTCTTGGTTCATTTCAACAAGAAAACAATCCATAATAATTTGAGACTTCATTCTTGACTCGTTTGAACTTGGAAACAACTTGTAGCTTCATTTGCGACTCGGTTGAATAAGGAAACAACTTGGAAACTTTTGTAAGATCATTCTTGGTAAATTTGAATAAGAAAAAAATCCTTAATAATTTGAGACTTCATTCTTGACTCGTTTGAACATGGAAACAACTTGTAGCTTCATTCGTGACCCGTTTGAACATGGAAATAACTTGGAAACTCTTTTAAGATCATTCTTGGTTCATTTGAACATGAACACAATCCATAACAAATTGAGACTTCATTCTTGACTCGTTCGAACTTGGAAACAATTTATAGCTTCATTCTTGACTCTTTGGTACTTGGAAACAATTTGAAAACTCTTGTAATATCATTCTTGGTTCATTTGAACATGAAAATAATTCATAACAATTTGAGACTTCATTCTTGACTCGTTCGAACTTGGAAACATATTTTAGCTCCATTCGTGACTCGTTTGAACATGGAAACCACTTCGAAACTATTGTAAGACCATTCTTGCTTCATTTGAACATGAAAACAAACCATAACAATTTAAGACTTCATTTTTGACTCATTTAAACTTGGACAAAACTTGTAGCCTCATTCTTGACTCGTTTGAACATGGAAACAACTCGAAAACTCTTATAAGATCATTCTTGGTTCATTCGAACAAGAAAACAATCCATAATAATTTGAGACATCATTCTTGACTCGTTTGAACTTGGAAACAACTTGTAGCTTCATTTGCGACTCGTTTGAACAAGGACACAACTTGGAAACTCTTGTAAGATCATTCTTGGTTCATTTGAACATGAAAACAATCCATAACAATTTACACTTCATTCTTGACTCGTTCGAACTTGACAACAGTTTGTAGCTTCATTCTTCACGCATTTAAACTTGGAAACAATTTTAAAACTCTTTTAAGATCATTCTTAGTTCATTTGAACATGAAAACAATCCATAACAATTTGACACTTCATTCTTGACTCGTTCGAACTTGGAAATAATTGGTAGCTTCATTCTTGACTCATTAGTACTTGGAAACTGTTATTCCTTAGAACAATGTCAATATTTGTAGAAGGAGGGGGTTGAATACAAATATTAAAACTTTTTGTGTGTTCTAATATTTGTTCTTGATGTTTGATAGAATAAGAGAATAAGTACGAACAAATTAATGCTGAAAAATAAAACTGAACAAGGAGATTTAAAATTATTGATGGATTGGTTTTTCCATCAATATGTATTTTTGCTCAATGCTCCTAGGTTAGAAGAAACCTAGCTTCGTTTTTACAAGATTAGAAAACAAATCAACTGTTCTTACAAATGTGCTCTCAAGCTTGAACAGTTGATTGTAAAATAATGTCTAACTTGTATGTTTTCTAATAATGCTACTACACTTGTTTATATATCACAAGTGTACTTTTACAATACCTATTCTAGGATTGTTTCTACCTGCCTTCCTCTTACCTTTTTCTATTTTACAAAAAGGTTTGAAAGACAGCTTCTGATTGAGTCTTCACAGTCACTCTAGACTGTCTTCCATAGGTGTGCTTTTGTTCTCTGGATCTTCAACAGATATTCTTTCTGTATTGTCACACTCAATTGATAATTTGTTGTTAAGCATATCAATTGATCCATTCTTTAATCCATCAACTGATGTACTACTTCGATTGATCTTTA
The DNA here is from genome assembly GCA_028671895.1 of Oenanthe sinensis. NCBI lineage: Eukaryota > Viridiplantae > Streptophyta > Magnoliopsida > Apiales > Apiaceae > Oenanthe > Oenanthe sinensis. The sequence continues at coordinate 31,590,392 of CM053806.1, forward strand.
TATCCATCGACTGATAAAAGATGTCTTATCGATTGATAGATGTTATCAATCGATATATCAGTCGATGGGTCTTCACATCAGTTGATGGTCTTCAATGCTTGACTTGGCTTCTTCGATTGATCCTTCATCCATCGATGCTTCAATATCAATTGATCATCCTTCACTTGTGCAATTTCCTGTCTTCACATAATTACAATTTAACAGTTTAATTTACACATCAATTGATGATCCATATCAATCGACTCTAACATCAATTGATGAACAAAATATCAATTGATTTACACCTTATCGATTGAAATAGACTAAGTACACCTATGCTACAATCTAAATTATCAGTTGATTCATATAAACACTTCAACTGATAAATGGTTTCCTGATCAATTGATATTTATAACTTTCATATCAATTGATCAGTTACAACAAATAAAATTTCTATGATTCTAAGATTAATGTTATCATCAAATCACATGTAGATTCCTAACAATCTCCCCCTATTTGTGTCTGTGTTATTAACAGGCATAAATCTACTTGATGATAACAAAAACCCTTAAAAAAAATTTACATTTAGATAGAATCAAGAAACTTAATTAGCACATTAATTTTGGAAGTACCAGATTGATAGATAACTCCTGCAAGCAGCTTCAATGTCTTCATAATTTAATTTAGTTCCTCTTCCTCCTTTTCTCAGCATTTTCCTTTAGTTGCCTCATGAAAGAACTTCTCAATATTGCTTCATCCCTGTCAGTTTCTCCAAGTTGCCTCATAAGGTAGTGTATTTCTTCATCTGTGATTTTGTCCAGATATTTGCAGATATCAAAGAACTTTGTGTTGCCCTCTATATCTGTAAAAATCATAGCATACTTTGGCTCTAACACCACCTTTTTGACCTGTGACTTCCATAGCTTTAGAGGTGAATCAGGTTCAGCTTCTGCCTTGGATCTTCTTAACCTTGAAATTTGTTGTTGTATCTCCTGAGCAATTGTTGTGTTGAGTTTGTACTTTCTGTTGAGTAGAGGAAGAATAGTCTTTAAAACATTGTAGCTTTGTTTCATTATCACCTTCAATGAATAGATTGTTTTCACTCCATTTTCATACTCCAACCTCATTGATTCTTCATGGTTAGAGGTTGCAGGGTGAGTCCTTACTCCAATTAATCTTTTTTCATTGATTACTGGTATTCCCTTCAAATCATATCCTTCAATTGTGACCTCCTCCTTGATTTCCTCTTGTTGACCCTGGAGGTTTTCCTGAACCACTATTTCTTGAGTAGAACTTGACCTTTTCTTGGCCATAGAAACTTTTCTCCTTTTTCTCAAAGGTTGCTCTGCCTGTAGCTCTTCTTCCAAATGCCATTACATTTCCATCTGTCTAGCAATCTCTTCATTCTCCATTTCTCTCCTTGAGGCATCTGAGATTCCTGTAGTGATGGCTCCTTGAAGTAGCTTTTGACTTACTGGTTCAGTCTCTTTCTTCTTCTCTTCTTCAATCACTATTGCTTTCCCTTTCTTCTTTTCTTTAAGAGCTTCAATATCCAATTGAAGAAAAGCTTCTGTATTTGAGTTTCTTTCCTTGGCAGCCTTTTGTGCATCTTCATTTATTTTTCTTGTTTGAGCAATGAACTCATCCAAATCTCCTTTTTCTACTGCCTCTGTTACTAACTCAGTGCTTCTCCTTAGATCTTCAATTATTTTCTTTTCTCTCTCAATCATTGATTGAGTTTCTTTCTCCCTAGAAATTCTCCTAGCTTCAAGATCATCATCAAACTTCTTGTAATCTTTCTTTTTCTGTTCTAAATTATCTTTTGGAGAATTAGATGACTTAGATTTCTTTGAAGATTGATTGTCCATGTTACTTCTGTTTTTATCTCTTCTGGGTGCAGAACCACCAATGCCACTTGACTTATCCATACCAGAACCACCTATTCCACCACTTCCACTGCCTTTGCCATCACCACCATCATCATCCTTCTTCTTTGTATTCTCCCCCTTTTTGTTATCATCAATTGGAGGGGGTGGTGGAAGTCTGTCAAGAAACTTTTGAAGAATGGAAGCATGAAGATTTTGACCTCTGATAATATCATCCATCTTCTTTTCTAGAGAACCTACTCGTGTCTCCAAAGATGTAAAATTTTTGGATTCTTTGAAAAGCTTGTCTTTGATGCTATTCATGGTGGTAGCTTCTCATCCAATCTCCTGTCCATTGCATCCTTGTTAGATGAGATAGAGTCCTTAATCCTCTCCAGTTCCCTCCTTACTCCTGTTACTGTCATCTTTTGAATTTTCATTGATTCTCTCATATAGTGAGCAATTCTCCTTTGAGTAGGATCTTCAATTTCTCCTTCCACCATTGTTCTTCTATATTGAGAGAGAATTTCAGTCTCAGCAGCTTCTAAGGAACCATCAATAGTGCTCATCCATGGCTCTTCATCAGAATCACTCTCCAACTCTTCAGGTGCCATATAACAAGTGTCTGTTCTATTGGCAATGCTTTCCTTCAGATTCCTGGTCCTTTGATCTGTATGATCAATGCCCAAGAGTTGTTCTGCATTCCTGTTACTTGAAGTAGCCAACCCTTGATATTGTGGATCAGGATGAATGAAATTCTTTGGATCCAATTCACGAGCATCTATTTCCTCTTCAAAGTCTTTAGCAATTCCACTCCCACTAGCTTCAGCATTATTTGCTCCCCCTATCTCCTGTACTCCTTCTTCTGCCATAATTTCAATTTCCAATTCCTGTGCAAAAAGTAGAATGTTTTTATCACTTTCACTCATCTCTCTATTTTGCATCAGGATCTCATCCTGGAATCTCACCTCTCCCTCACTCATTTCTTTTGCACCTACTAAGGTGGGGCCCTCAAGTGTTTCACTCTCATTCCTGGAAGAAATAGGAATGTTTTTACTCACTTCCTCTCCTTTTGTCAGGTTACAATCCTGCCTCTCACTCAACTCACTCAATCCTAAGAGTGTTTGTGCAACATCAATTGATTGAGCATCAATTGATGTATTGACATTATCAGTTGAAGTGGTGTTTGGGATATCCATCGATTGATGCATACCCATCGATTGATCTTGAGTATCGATCGATGGCTTATCAGTCGATGGCTGAATATCAACTGATGAAGGAACATCAATTGATGGAGAAGAAATAGTTGAGATAATTTGTGAAGTTATGTTTGAGATGATATTGGAAATAGAATCCTGAAAATTCTGAGAAGAAGATTCAGGAGAGAGTGTTGGCTTCTCCTTGAAAAACAAAGAAGGAGAATCTGAAAATGTTCGATAATCTATCAAAACATTTTCTGAAGAAGTTTGAGATGGGGATAGAAGAATAGAAGAGATAGGAATTGAAAGAGAATGAGGCTGCATCTCATCATTTATATGAGATGCATCAAGCAGACTTTGTGAAGGCTCCTCCACAGTTTCCTGTGGTTTTGCAGTGTGTAATTCCCCAAGTGCAAAGGTGACTTTCTTTTCTCTTCTTTTGTATGGTGTTAGTGTTTTGGCTTTTGTGTCCCCAATTTGATTCTGTGCCCCTGGTTGTGGGCTATTTTCAATATTGTCATCCTTTTGAGAGAATGACAATAGGGATGTGGTATTTTCCATGTTAACATCCACAGTCTTTTGGGAGACTATGGAGTGGCTTGGTTGAGGTTGCACACCCTCACTCTCCTTATCCTTCTGGGTTCTTTGATGTTCCCCAGTTCCCTCACCACCTACATCCTCCTCTAATCTATCTACCACACTAGTTGATTTTCTTTTCTTGGTTTTTACAACAGCAGGTTTTTGAGAACCTGTTGAGGTTGGTTTCATAGATTTGGATTTAGAGATTGGTTGTGTGGCTTGGGTAGGAGGGCTGGGGTCATTACTACCACCCTCCATAGTCACAGAAGGCAAAGAAGAATTAGGTTTAGAAGAGTTTAAAGAAGAGATAAATACCTGAACAAAAGGGGGATAGATCAATTCCACATTGCTGTGAAGATTGATCCTAACCAAGTCTTTAAAGACCCTTTTGTTTTGAGTCCAGCAATCCAAAATTTCTGTATTCCTGTCAATCTCAATATCCTTGACAAAGTGGTTAATAATAATCATAATAAATCTTGCATAATAAATATGATTAGATCTATTTATTTTATTCCCCAATTTGGCAGATATTTCATTGAGTAACAGGCTTCCTAAATTATGATATCTATCATATAAAATGCTATACCCTACTTGTTGCATACTTGTTGTTATTGCATCAAAATTACTAACCTTACCAGAAAAACACTTTATTAAAGCATCAAAGAAATATGACCATTCTTTTCTTAGATTCTTTCTAACAATACTACCTAGACTAGCATCAGGAGCAGTATAGTTGATTTCCCTAAGCATGTTTCTAATATCTGTGTCAGTGGGTGCATTTTCGGTATTATTTGCAGGAATATTTAAACACTCACCCAAGATCACAGTGGTTAGAATATACCTTTGTCCTTTGCATTCAAAGGAGATTGTAGAAAAATCATCTACTACTTCTGCTGTTGTCCAGAATTCTTCAACTAGATTGCACACTATTTTTGGTGCTTCTGAGAGGGCCTTTGCAATTTTCGAACTCCTTAGAAATTCCATTAGGGGATGAAATTCTGTTGGGGCTTCCTCCACCATAGTGCAAGCAACGAAGTTGTTGAGCTCATAGTAGAATCCAGATTGTGAGACTTTCTTTGAAGATGCCATTATCGAGTTTGAAGATTTATAATTGAATTAACTGGCAAACTTGTTAGTAATTATAACAGAAACAATAATTAGACAGTAGTAGATTAGGGTTCTTAGCAAGAGATAGATACAGAGTAAGTTCGAAGATTGAGAAAGAGAAAGAGATAGAAAAATCGATAGTAAAAATGCAAGTAAGAATTAAAAGAAGTTTTAATCTCACTATTTATATTTACTGATTTCCCAACCAATTTCTTACTCAAAATAGAACTAAATCGACCGTTGGAAGAGTATTGATAATTAAAAGTTACCAATTTTGGCAATCGATTGTTATACATACAGGAATGTACGTTTTAATCAATTGATAAAATAAGTAATCAACGGCTAGATTTTTGTACAGGTCGATTGATGACATAGACCCCTTTAAATTCTAGGTCATCGATTGATAAATTGCTTATCCATCGACAGGTACAATTATCCATCGATAGACAAATATATCATTGATTGATATATCTATCTGTCAATAGTTACCCCTATCCATCGATAAACAAATATATCATCAATTGATATATTTATCTGTCGACAGCTCCAATAATATCCATTGATATGTAAAATATTTATCAGTTGATTATTGAAGAATCAATAATTTAACATAGTCAATGGCTACATGTAATATAAATACATAACTTGTCAGACATTTAAAGGATTAGATATAATTAAGCATACTTAAATCACAGACCAATCTATTGAAGGTAGATTCACTAATGGTTTGGTAAAAATGTCTGCAAGTTGTCTTTCACTAGGGACAAAATGTAATTCAACTGTACCATTCATTACATGTTCCCTAATGAAGTGATACCTTATGTCAATGTGCTTGGTTCTGGAATGTTGTACAGGATTTTCTGTTATAGCAATGGCACTACTTTTATCACAGAAAATAGGAATCTTGTTCAAGTTGAACCCATAGTCAAGTAGTTGATTCCTCATCCATAATATTTGTGCACAGCAACTTCCAGCTGCAATGTATTCAGCCTCTGCAGTAGATGTAGACACTGAATTCTGCTTCTTGCTAAACCATGAAACAAGCTTATTTCCTAGAAATTGACAGGAGCCTGTTGTGCTTTTTCTGTCAATTCTGCAACCTGCATAATCTGCATCTGAATAACCAATTAGATCAAATCCAGAATCTCTAGGATACCAAATTCCAAGATTTGGAGTTCCTTTGAGATATCTGAATATTCTTTTTATTGCAATCAAATGAGATTCTCTAGGATCAGCTTAAAACCTAGCACAAAGACATGTAGCAAACATTATGTCTGGCCTACTTGCAGTTAAATAAAGTAATGAGCCAACCATACCTCTATAACTTGAAATGTCCACTTTTGCTTCCTTAGTGTTTAATTCAAGTCTAGTTGCAGTGGCCATGGGAGTTTTAGCAGAAGAACATTCACTTAAATCAAATCTCTTTAATAAATCAGAAATTATTTGGTTTGATTTATAAAAATACCATCTTTAACTTGCTTGATTTGCAGACCAAGAAAATAGGTTAGTTCTCCCATCATGCTCATTTCATATTTACTCTGCATCAACTTAGCAAACTTTTTACAAACTTTTTCATTAGTTGAGCCAAAAATAATGTCATCTACATAGATTTGAACAAGAATCATAGAGCCATTTACATTTCTATGAAAGAGAGTTTTATCAACAGTACCTCTTGTGAAGTGATTTTCAATCAAGAATTTAGACAATGTGTCATACCAGGCTCTAGGTGCTTGCTTCAATCCATAAAGTGCCTTGAGAAGATAGTATACAAATCCAGGATGAACAGGATCAATAAAGCCAGGAGGTTATTCTACATATACTTCTTCTTCTAGTTCTCCATTGAGAAAAGCACTTTTCACATCCATCTGATACACCTTGAAATTAGCATGAGCAGCATATGCTAGAAAGATTCTGATTGCTTCCAATCTTGCAACTGGTGCAAAAGTTTCATCAAAATCTATGTCTTCTTCTTGTGAATAGCCCTTTGCCACTAATCTTGCTTTATTTCTTGTCACTGTACCAGATTCATCCATTTTGTTTCTGAACACCCATTTTGTACCAATGATAGACTTGTTCTTTGGTTTGGGCACCAGCTTCCATACCTTGTTTCTTTCAAATTGATTCAACTCTTCTTGCATAGCAATTATCTAATCAGGATCATTCAAGGCTTCTTCAATCTTTTTTGGTTCTTCTTGAGACAGGAAGCTACTATACAAGCATTCATTTTGAGTTGCACTTCTAGTTTTGACACCATCATTTGCATCTCCAATTATTAATTCAAAGGGATGGCTTTTTGTCCATTTCCTTTGTGATGGTAAATTTGTCCTTGAAGATGATGCTTCATGATCATTGGAAGTGTTATGATCATTGTGATGTGATTGACTATTTGAGAACCCTCCCCCTGAGATGGACACTCTACTTGAAGATTGTTGAGCAGAGTTGTTATCCATCGAATGATTATCAATTGATGTATTATCAGTTGATTGATGATTGTCAACTGATAAGTTATCTGTTGATGCTTTGACATCAATTGATGGGAGGATTCTAGGTACTTGAACTCTTGTGATTTCCACATCATCATCACTATCTTCAATATTACTTGTGGATTCATTTTCAAACTGCAATAGATTATGAAATCCTTCATCAAACAACCCTTGAATTTTCTTGTCATCAAAAACTACATGCATAGATTCCATAACAATGTGTAATCTAAGATTGTAGACTCTGTATGCTTTGGTTGTTATTCCATATCCAACAAATATTGCTTCATCAGCTTTGGCTTCAAATTTTCCTAGATTTTCACCTTGATTTCTCAGTACAAAGCATTTGCAGCCAAAGACATGAAGAAAATTAACTGTTGGCTTCTTGTCTTTCTTTATCAATTGATATGGTGTTTTGCCTTGAAATCTATTGACCATGGAGATATTTTGAATGTAACAAGCAGTATTAATTGCTTCTGCCCAGAAGTATGTAGGTAGTTTTGCTTCTTCTAACATAGTTCTAGCAGCTTCAATCAAGGTCCTATTTTTCCTTTCAACTACTCCATTTTGCTGTGGAGTTCTTGGAGCAGAGAAATGATGAGTGATACCTTTTTCTTCACAGAATTCTCTCATGGTTGAATTCTTGAATTCAGTACCATTGTCACTTCTAAATTTCTTGACCTTCCATTCAGTGCCATTGTCAACATTCTTCACATGATTGATAATTAATTTGCTTGCTTCATCCTTAGAATGTAAGAAATATACCCATGAAAATCTTGTGAAGTCATCCACAATTACTAAGGCATATTTCTTTTTGGCAATTGACATGATGTTGACTGGACCAAATAAGTCCAAGTGCAATAATTCCAGAGGCTTATCAATTGATGATTCAGACTTTGACTTGAATGATGCTTTTCTTTGTTTTCCCTTTTGACATGCTTCACATAGTCCATCCTTGGTGAATTTCATCTGTGGAATGCCTCTAACCAGATTCTTTCTAACCAATAAATTCATGGCTTTGAAATTCAAGTGGGCTAGTTTCTTGTGCCAAATCTAACTTTCATTTGTATTGACTTTGCTAAGTAGACATGTCATTGAATTTGCTTTTACAGAGAGAAAATCAGCCACATAGACATTTCCTTTTCTTTCTCCAGTTAAGAGAATTTCACCAGATTCTTTGTTGGCTATGATGCATGATTCAGTTGTAAACCACACACCATTACCATTATCACACAGTTGACTAATACTGAGCAAATTATGCTTCAATCCATCAACTAGTGCTACAGATTCAATGATAATATTTTCTTTTGCAATTGAGCCATATCCCAGAGTAAAACCTTTGTTGTTATCTCCAAAAGTAACTCCTGGGCCAGCCTTTTCCACAAACTTTGTGAGCAGGGACAAATCTCCAGTCATGTGCCTTGAACATCCACTATCCAAATACCAGAGATTTTTCTTCCTGTTTCCCTGCACACACATAAAACAATCAAGTTGCTTTTGGTACCCAAGTTGCCTTGGGTCCTCTTTTATTAGTTACAGCTTGAGCCCCTGTTGTCAACTTAGGTTCCTTTTGTTTTGGTGGGTTTAAATCCACTTTATCTTTGGGAGTTAACTTTTAGGGCTTTGACACCTTAGAACTCATGGCAGAATTTCCATGGATTTCATCATTTACATTAGGCATGTTCCATGGCATACCAGGCATGTTCATATTAGGATATGCAAAGAAAGGATTATACATGTATGGAACTTGTGCATAAGGCATATGAACATTAGGTGCAACCAAATTAGAAGACATGGCATTCATGAGCATAGGATTGGTAAACATGGCATTTGCAGTTGTGACGCCCTCCCGATCCGAGGTCTAGATCGGGGAGTCACTACCACTCTATATGCATGCACCCTAAATAACAATAATAGAAAATACGCATAAATATGACCCCGACTACTAGCCTGGACCTTTCAAGGTAATGGTATGAAACAAGCACACAACTACATTCATTTATATTTACATTTACAGTAACAAAATAATATTATTACAAATCCTGCAACATCTCAAAATCTAATAACAAAATACAAGACTAAACAAAGTCTTTTCCTTCCAATTCTGCCTCGATCCTACCTGTTCAATCTCAGCCAACCTAGCATAGTTCATGAAAGACATATTCTTCCTGGCAGTCTGCTTAATACGGACCATGATTCTCAAAAGCTGTAGATGTTAGAAAATAAAAGAATGAGCCACGAAAGCTCAGCAAGTAACCATACTGGTTAAAAACAGTTCTACAGGCTTATATATGATTTAAAAAGTCTTTTCTCAAAATCATGCTTTAAAATTTGTTGCTGGACCTCATTGTCCCATAATTGCAATTAAAATTCTAGTCAGGGTATTCATTACTCGCAAAACTTTCTTTTGTAAAACCACTAGCAGGGTTAAATGATTTCCATAACTGGTGCAAGGTAAGTTAGAAACTGGAAAGTAATAATCATTTTCAAGTATAAAGGTAATCTGCAGGTTAGATGGATAACATGAAGTAATGTATAACAATTGAAACAAAGTCAACTCAAGATATGTCTGACAGTTGAAGCTGTATAAGACAGGTTATAACAAGGCATTTCATTTTTCATTACTAATCATTTCAAAGTCCATTTGTATAAAACTGTCCTTTCATTAGGACTGATTCTTTCAAAACATTTTATAAAACCGTCCTCTCATTAGGACCTTGCTTTTCAAATCATTTATAAAATTGTCCTCTCATTAGGACCTTGCTTTTCAAATCATTTATAAAACAGTCCTCTCATTAGGACCTTTACTGTTTAAAAACAATTATTTTGGTTGAAGTTTTCTCACAACGCCAGACAATACGGGTGATCAGCCATGTAAAGTCCCCATAACGGACTAAAGTCCCTCTGGACATAAAGAGTACTCATAAAGGCACTTATTGCCATTGGCCTTGGGCTATCTCATTATAGCCATTGACTATCTCATTATAGTCTTCACATAAAAAGTGCTGGATCGACGTCACTCGGCCTCTTACGCCTCCAACCTATAGGAATCCGTAGAAACCATTTTGATCGGAATTCCTATAATAACCAAAACCTTTCTTTTTAAAGTTACCAAATCATTTGATGAAAAAGACTTCTTAAAAGTCGGATTTCATATTTAAATCCATTTTAAAGATCATTAGACAGAGGTAAGGTTCATTTCAGGATAAGTCTCAAAACAAGTCTCTGTTGTAATAAAGTAAGCTGAAATCATGAACTGGGGATCCAAAACCAAGCTATAGTTGTGAAGTCAGGTTACAGGGTCAATTAGCAGGTATAACAAGAAGTTTTGAAAACAGTTATAAGGCATTTAATTGTAACAGTAGTTAGGCAATAGCAACAGGGTAAGTTCAGAATTAAAGTACAAGTAATTATAGTTAAGAAAATAGTGATAGCATAAGTCACATTTCAAGGTCACTGGTTTAAGATTTGTAAAACTAGTTTATAAGCTGTCAGTAACAGTTCAGGGATTGAAAATGTTAAAGTGCAATTAAAGACTGGTATAAGGTTGCAGTTTAAGTAAAACAATTAAAGTAAGGTAGGCTATAGCTTAAAACAGTTGAAATAAGATAACATAGTTGCAGGGTCATAAAACATTTCATAAATAGTGCTTAAGTTAAAAGAGATTAGGCTGTAGTTACTTGCCTAAAAAAGGAATGCTACAGCTGCTGAACAGGTAGATCCCCTACACCAGTACTAACTCTCTACTTTAGCTTTTCCTTTGTCCTTAACCTCAACGTCTTTCGTAGCTACACATAAATAGTACTATATCAGAATCTTATACACTCTCGACGTTCTCTTTAACGTCTAACTATTCTACCCTTTAGATAAAGTAACCCCTTAACACATGTATAATCCACTGTAGACATACTCTACTATATAATCACTTCTACACTGGCAAGCAAGTAGCACATAGACCATTATATCATCCACAACATTCCTGACTGATAGCATTTCCTATACAGAAGTGGTGTGCCAATAGTGTTTTACAAAATCATTTTAGTTTTAGAAAATTTTGGCAGCACCTCCCCTGTAATTGGAGCTATCCGTCGGAATACAACCGACACAAACAACATCAATGTCAATCATACGTAATTATACAATCACATATTACTCCATAGCTATGCCATACACAAAATAATGTCTATACCATTGCACTGTTAATATTACCATTGCTTGATTAGTTATAAGAATTCAAATAGTTTCAAGAGTCCATATATTTTTCAATTAGCGACAGTTATTTAGTAATCAACATCAAAAGCAAGTGGAACTCATATTACAATTCAAGCATGAACTAGCTTCAACTTATATATGCATATATATATTTTCGAATATATCATCTAGTCCATCAATTAAATCCTTATTGAAACATACATTAACCAACTAATTGACCACAATACTAATCAATAATCAAGCTCAATTTAAAACACGTATAACATATCATTTTAGGAATTACCTATGCATATGTATACACATACATTCGATTATAGCTTAAATGAGTTAATCAAATTGCCATTTACATCTTCTTAGGTTAATTAATATTTACATGGCACTAAGCATTACAAATCTTGCCCGGAAAATACATAATATGAACGGAAAAATCAATAATCCAACCAGAATTTGACATGTAGCCCAGCTTAACAGCAAAAATCGACATGCAATTGTAATTCACGACTGAACATAGCAATTGACATTAGAATCTAACTATTAATCATGCATTTCTTCGATTATTAACATGGTAATTGATTTACATAACCCAACTACTCGAACTATTAATGGATTTTTGGCATGCAATCCTCGATTAACCATTTAACAACTACAATGCAGTCACTAGTATTACTATTAATCACAACCAAAGCTCAATTCTCGAACTGCAACACGCGGCCATGACCGGAAAATACAACACCGTGGCCGGAAAAATCATAATCTTAACATGCAATGCTAAACAACCATGCAATCAAGCTCTTAACATCATAATCAACTGCCTACATAACAATTTAACACAAGCCCACGCCGTTGGCTCTCCGGAGATCATTGCCGCCGGAAATTGTACATTCTCTACATATCTAACTAACCCAGCTCATCATAGCACATAATTAAGCTACTAGGTTAATTGCATGTAACTAAATCAGCCATTCAACATATATACATACGGCAGTCAATATATACATACATAAAACATGACTTAGCAACAAGGATTCAAGCAATTTGAGTAACATGCTAGTATTAATCGACATCTAGCAACTTGTTTCATCAACAATCGGAAAAATGGAAGAACTCGCATGGAGAAGAGAGAAAAATCAGGACCTGAACTGGAAAATGCCGAGTGAGGAAGAAAGAGAGGCTGCTGAGGTTTTAACAAAAACAGGGGCACAATTGTAATTTCATATATGCTGTTTTCTGTTTTTAAATCAATTAATAAATCGAATTTTAAAGAAAAATGGTTGTAAAAATAACTTTTATATTTTTACAATAAAGAACATAAATTTAGAAGCTCGCCCATATTTTTGAAATATTTTTCTGATGAATAAATAATTAATTAAAAATTGGGGAAGTTTAGGCACTTTAAATGGAAATAATAGTAGAAAATCCTTTAAAACTATTTTGGGGCTCAAATAAAATAAACTTTTATTTTTCAAAAGTCTCAGAATATACAAGGAACATTTTGGAAAAGATTTCATGATTTTTGGACATTCCAATAATTAAATATGGAATTTAGAAGAGTAATATCTCTAGAATAAAATAGGAATGAAAGATTTATATAAAATCACTGGGACTAGAGTTAAATACATCACCATTTTTAGAAAGTCTCTAAAATCACATAGAAGCTACATATAAAATTTCATAATTATTGGACACACCAATAATTTTATAAAAATCAAACAGTTGCTCAATTAAGCATGGAAAATCAATTAATCACTTAATTAAAGCACTTAAGCATAATGCGGTCAAACAGGCAGTCAACTAGACATATAAAAAGATCATATATCATATCTTAACACATTAAAACACATAAATCATATACCTCATATTATTCAAATAGATATCTTAACACATTAAAACACATAAATCATATACCTCATATTATTCAAATAGATTTAATTATCTCGATCGTTACAGCAGTCATGGCATGTATATTTAAATCATTTGCAGATATAGACTTCTTTTCATTCTTGCATTGCATGGACAAATGATTTACACTACCACATTTAGCACATACCTTTCTAGGGGCATACATATCAGGAGTGTAGTTGTTGTGCTTATTTATGCCTACTTTACCATTCCTATTCTTTTTCTTTTTCTCAGACTTAGGTTGAGTAATTTCCACAGGTGCTATCTTTTCTAATTTTTCTTTTAGTTGTTTCTTGGATAAGCTTCCTATGTTGATTTTCTCAGCCTCAGCCTCAACTTGATTTTTGGTTTCCTTAACAAACTTAATAGGAGTGCTAAATTTGTTCTTTTTGTTAGCCATTGATGATTTACTTATCGATGGATGCTTATCGATTGATTCAGCATCAATCGATTGATAATCCTTATCAGTTGATGAAGGATTAGCAGTCGATTGATCTTTATCCATTGAAGTATCAGCCAATGACTTGCCTATTGATTTGGGGAGTTCTCCTAGAGTATCTACACCCTGAACATCAATAATTTGTTTGGCAGTTTTAGCAGACCTATTCCATTTGCTAATGGTTTCAATTTCTTCAGCCAATTGTTCTTTCAACAATTCTTCTCTTTTCAAACTGTTTACTAGTTCATTCCTAACATCCTTTCTTTCCTGCTTAAATCTTTCTAAACAAACAAGTTCATTTTCAAGAAAAATATTCCTCTCAGTTAAGGCATCAATGGTGCTCTTTAACTTGAGATTTTCTTTGTTTAGAGATTTTAGAGTGACATGCAAATTGTACAATTCATTGGACATTTCATTAATAGTACTATTGCATTCATCAGCTGAAAGCTCAGAAAAGTTTGTAGCTAATACCTGATTGGATGCTGAACTAGCTTCTTCATCTTCATGGTTGGCCATTAATGCAAGATTGACATATTCTTCAGAATCACTATCCTCAGCAGCCCAGTCCTTTTCCTCAGTGACAAAAGCCTTTTCTTTCTGTTTTAAAAGGTCAAAGTATTTCTTCTTATAATCAATACCCTCATATGACTTTGCCTTTTCTTGTTTTGGCTTCCTGCACTCATTTGAGAAATGACCAGCCAATCCACAGTTAAAACATTTGAATTTAGGTCTATCAACCAAATTTTTATTTTGATTGTTGCTTCTAAACTGGGATCCAGGCCTTTGAGCATATGGATTCTTCTTGAATTTTAGTTTTGAAAATTTCCTTGATAGAAATGCAAGGTGCTCATCAATCTCATCCAAATCATCCTGGGAGCATGTTTCATCTTCTTCACACTTGCTCTTTCCTTTTCTCTTGAATGATTCTTCAACAGCATCACCAGCCATCATGACAGACTCTTCTTCATAGCCATTTTCTTTCTTCTCTTCATTTCCCTTGACTACCAAAGCCACAGTTTTCTCTTTTCTTTGATTCTTCTCAATCTCTTCATCTTGTTGGATTTCCAACTCATATGTCTTGAGAATACCATAAAGTTTCTCTAGTGTAAAATCCTTGAAGTCCTGAGATTGTCTAATGGAAACAGTCATTGGTTTCCATTCTTTTGGAAGAGATCTAAGAAATTTTAGATTTGTATCCTCAGTTGCATAAACCCTACCATATAGCTTCAGTCCATTTAACAACTTCTGAAATCTGCTATAGGTGTCATTGATAGATTCTCCACTCTTGAAATGAAATGATTCATATTTTTGAATCAAGAGTTGCATCTTGTTTTTCCTTACTTGTTCAGTTCCTTCACACAGAGTTTGAAGTGTATCCCATACTTCTTTTGATGAAGTACAGTTTATAACATTGTCAAACATATCTTTATCTAGGCCATTAAACAGAATGTTCATAGCCTTCTTGTCTTTGAGTACTTCTTTTTCATCCTCTTCTGTGAACTCAGAAATGAGTTTTGGAACATGTCTGTCAAGTGTAGGAGTTCCATCAGGGTTTACACCTGTGACTAGCTTCATGGGAACATGAGGACCTTTCTCTATGCAGTGAACATAGGAAGGGTCAAGAGAAAGAAGATGCATATGCATTTTTACCTTCCATGGAAAATATTCATCTTTCTCTAAAACTGGAATCTTCACACCTGAATCTTTCTGGCCCATATTGACTGTTCTTGATCTTTAAACTTTCTGTATGTTGAAAGCCCGCTCTGATACCAATTGTTATTCCTTAGAACAATGTCAATATTTGTAGAAGGGGGGGGGTTGAATACAAATATTAAAACTTTTTGTGTGTTCTAATATTTGTTCTTGATGTTTGATAGAATAAGAGAATAAGTACGAACAAATTAATGCTGAAAAATAAAACTGAACAAGGAGATTTAAAATTATTGATGGATTGGTTTTTCCATCAATATGTATTTTTGCTCAATGCTCCTAGGTTAGAAGAAACCTAGCTTTGTTTTTACAAGATTAGAAAACAAATCAACTGTTCTTACAAATGTGCTCTCAAGCTTGAACAGTTGATTGTAAAATAATGTCTAACTTGTATGTTTTCTAATAATGCTACTACACTTGTTTATATATCACAAGTGTACTTTTACAATACCTATTCTAGGATTGTTTCTACCTGCCTTCCTCTTACCTTTTTCTATTTTACAAAAAGGTTTGAAAGACAGCTTCTGATTGAGTCTTCACAGTCACTCTAGACTGTCTTCCATAGGTGTGCTTTTGTTCTCTGGATCTTCAACAGATATTCTTTCTGTGTTGTCACACTCAATTGATAATTTGCTGTTAAGCATATCAATTGATCCATTCTTTAATCCATCAACTGATGTACTACTTCGATTGATCTTTATATCCATCGACTGATAAAAGATGTCTTATCGATTGATAGATGTTATCAATCGATATATCAGTCGATGGGTCTTCACATCAGTTGATGGTCTTCAATGCTTGACTTGGCTTCTTCGATTGATCCTTCATCCATCGATGCTTCAATATCAATTGATCATCCTTCACTTGTGCAATTTCCTGTCTTCACATAATTACAATTTAACAGTTTAATTTACACATCAATTGATGATCCATATCAATCGACTCTAACATCAATTGATGAACAAAATATCAATTGATTTACACCTTATCGATTGAAATAGACTAAGTACACCTATGCTACAATCCAAATTATCAGTTGATTCATATAAACACTTCAACTGATAAATGGTTTCCTGATCAATTGATATTTATAACTTTCATATCAATTGATCAGTTACAACAAATAAAATTTCTATGATTCTAAGATTAATGTTATCATCAAATCACATGTAGATTCCTAACAGAAACAATTTAAAAACTCTTGTAAGATCATTCTTGGTTCATTTGAACATGAAAACAATTCATAACAATTTGAGACTTCATTCTTAACTCGTTTGAACTTGGAAACATATTTTAGCTCCATTCGTGACTCGTTTGAACATGGAAACTACTTCGAAACTCTTGTAAGACCATTCTTGCTTCATTTGAACATGAAAAAAAACCATAAAAATTTAAGACATCATTCTTGACTCATTTAAACTTGGAAAAAACTTGTACCCTCATTCCTGACCTATTTGAACATGGAAACAACTCGAAAACTCTTTTAAAATCATTCTTGGTTCATTTAAACATGAAAACAATCCATAACAATTTGAGACTTCATTCTTGACTCGTTTGAACATGGAAACATATTTTAGCTCCATTCGTGACTCGTTTGAACATGGAAACTACTTCAAAACTCTTGTAAGACCATTATTGCTTCATTTGAACATGAAAACAAACCATAAAAATTTAAGACTTCATTCTTGACTCATTTAAACTTGGAAAAAACTTGTAGCCTCATTCTTGACTCGTTTGAAAATGGAAACAACTCGAAAACTCTTGTCAAATCATTCTTAGTTCATTTGAACATGAAAACAATCCATAACAATTTGAGACTTCAATCTTGACTCGTTTGAATTTGGAAACATATTTTAGCTCCATTCGTGACTCGTTTGAACATGGAAACCACTTCGAAACTCTTGTAAGACCATTCTTGCTGCATTTGAGTATGAAAGCAAACCATAACAATTTAAGACTCCATTCTTGAATCATTTAAACTTGGAAAAAACTTGTAGCCTCATTCTTGACTCGTATGAACATGGAAACAACTCGAAAACTCTTGTAAGATGATTCTTGGTTCATTTGAATAAGAAAACAATCCATAATAATTTGAGACTTCATTCTTGACTCGTTTGAACTTGGAAACAACTTGTAGCTTCATTCGCGACCCGTTTGAACATGGAAATAACTTGGAAACTCTTGTAAGATCATTCTTGATTCATTTGAACATGAAAACAATCCATAACAATTTGAAACTTCATTCTTGAATCGTTTATACTTGGCAACAATTTATAGCTTCGTTATTGACTTGTTTTAACTTGGAAATAACTTGTAAAATCTTGTAGGATCATTCTTGGTTCATTGGACATGAAAACTCTTAGGACCTCAGCGCTTACCATTGCACCAAAACCCCGGAGTTGTGGTTAGGTGCTACTTAATTCCCTTAAAGGGAACAGTCAGCGCCACGGTTCGAATAGGAAGATGCTGGATATTCCCAACAATCCCCCCCCCAGCATCTGCCAGTACTAACAAGTCCATGTTAAGAGACAATGGCTGTACAGTATGCCTTACGTTGGGACTCGAACACGCGACCAGCTCTGATACCACTTCTTAGGACCTCAACGCTTACCATTGCGCCAAAACCCCGGAGTTGTGGTTAGGTGCTACTTAATTCCCTTAAAGGGAACAGTCAGCGCCACGGTTCGAATAAGAAGATGCTGGATATTCCCAACAAAAACAATTCGTAACAACTTATGACTTCATTCTCGACCCGTTCGAACTTGGAAATAACTTTTAGTGTCAATCTTGACTCATTTGAAAATGACAACAACTTGGAAACTCTTATAGAATCATTCCTGGCTCATTTGAACATGAAAACAATCCACAACAATTAGAGACTTCATTCTTTACTCGTTCGAACTTGGCAAAAATTTGTAACTCCATTCTTGACTCGTTTGAACATGGAAACAACTCGAAAACACTAGTAAGATCATTCTTGGCTCATTTAAACATGAAAACAATCCATAACAATTTGAGACTTCATTCTTTACTCATTCGAACTTGGCAACAATTTATAACTTCATTCTTGACTCGTTTGAACATGGAAACAACTCGAAAACACTTGTAAGATCATTCTTGGATCATTTGAATATGAAAATAATCCATAACAATTTGAGACTTCATTCTTGAGTCGTTTGAACTTGGCAACAATTTATAGCTTCGTTCTTGACTCGTTTAAACTTGGAAACAACTTGTAAAGTCTTGTAGGATCATTCTTCGTTCATTGGACATGAAAACAATTCGTAACAACTTGTGACTTCATTCTCGACTCGTTCGACCTTGGAAACAACTTGTAACTTTATTCTTGACTCGTTTGAACATGAAAACAACTTGGAAACTCTTATAGAATCATTCATGGCTCATTTGAACATGAAAAGAATCCATAAAAATTTAAGACTTCATTCTTGACTCATTTGAACTTGGAAAAAACTTGTAGCTCCATTCGTGACTCGTTTGAACATGGAAACCACTTCGAAACTCTTGTAAGACCATTCTTGCTTCATTTGAGTATGAAAACAAACCATAACAATTTAAGACTTCATTCTTGAATCATTTAAACTTGGAAAAAACTTGTAGCCTCATTCTTGACTCGTTTGAACATGGAAACAACTTGGAAACTCTTGTAAGATCTTTCATGGTTCAATTGAACATTAAAATAATCCATAACAATTTGAGACTTCATTCTTGACTCGTTCGAACTTGGCAACAATTTATAGGTTCATTTGTAACTCGTTTGGACATGGAAACAAGTTGGAAACTCTTGTAAGATCATTCTTAGTTCATTTGAACATGAAAACAATCCATAACAATTTGAGACTTCATTGTTGACTGGTTTGAACTTGGAAACAACTTGTAGCTTCATTCGTGACTCGTTTGAACATGGAAACAACTTGGAAACTCTTGTAAGATCATTCTTGGTTCAATTGAACATGAAAACAATCCATAACAATTTGAGACTTCATTCTAGACTCGTTCAAAGTTGGCAACAATTTGTAGGTTCATTTGTGACTCGTTTGAACATGGAAACAACTTGGAAACTGTTGTAAGATTATTCTTGGTTCATTTGAACATGAAAACAATCCATAACAATTTGAGACTTCATTCTTGACTGGGTTGAACGTGGAAACAACTTGTAGCTTCATTCGTGACTCGTTTGAACATGGAAACAACTTGGAAACTCTTGTAAGATCATTCTTGGTTCAATTGAACATGAAAACAATCCATAACAATTTGACACTTCATTCTTGAGTCGTTTGAACTTGGCAACAATTTATAGCTTCGTTATTGACTCGTTTTAACTTGGAAACAACTTGTAAAGTCTTGTAGGATCATTATTTGTTCATTAGACATGAAAACAATTCGCAACAACTTATGACTTCATTCTCGACCCGTTCGAACTTGGAAACAACTTTTAGCTTCAATCTTGACTCGTTTCAATATGAAAACAACTGGGAAACTCATATGGAATCATTCTTGGCTCATTGAAACATGAAAACAATCCATAACAATTTGAGACTTCGTTCTTGACTCGTTCGAACTTGGCAACAATTTGTAGCTTCATTTGTGACTCGTTTGAACATGGAAACAACTTGAAAACTTTTGTAAAATCAATCTTGGTTCATTTGAACACGAAAACAATCCATAACAATTTGAGACTTCATTCTTGGCTGGTTTGAACTTGGAAACAACTTGTAGCTTCATTTGTGACGTTTGAACATGGAAACAACTTGTAAAGTCTTGTAGGATCATTCTATGTTCATTAGACATGAAAATAATTCGTAACAACTTATGACTTCATTCTCGACCCGTTCGAACTTGGAAACAACTTTTAGCTTCAATCTTGACTCGTTTTAATATGAAAACAACTTGGAAACTCTTACAGAATCAGTCTTGACCCATTGGAACATGAAAACAATCCATAAAAATTTAAGACTTCATTCTTGACTCGTTTGAACATGGAATCAACTTGTAACTTCATTCGTCACTCATTTTTAGCTTCATTCTTGACTCATTGTAACATGGAAACAACTCGGAAACTCTTGTAAGATCATTCTTGGAACATATGAACATGAAAACAATCCATAACAATTTGAGACTTCATTCTTTACTCGTTCGAACTTGGCAACAATTTGTAACTTCATTCTTGACTCGTTTAAACAAGGAAACAACTCAACAACACTTGTAAGATCATTCGTGGTTCATTTGAACATGAAAACAATCCATAACAATTTGAGACTTCATTCTTGACTCGTTCGAACTTGACAATAATTTGTTGCTTCATTTGTGACGTTTGGACATGGAAACAACTTGAAAACTCTTGTAAGATCATTCTTGGTTCATTTGAACATGAAAACAATCCATAACAATTTGACACTTCATTCTTGACTGGTTTGAACTTGGAAACAACTTGTAGATTCATTTGTGACGTTTGAACATGAAAACAACTAGGAAACTCTTGTAAGATCATTCTTAGTTCATTTGAACATGAAAATCATCCATAACAATTTGAGACTTCATTCTTGACTCGTTCGAAGTTGGCAACAATTTGTAGGTTCATTTGTGACTCGTTTGAACATGGAAACAACTTAGAAACTCTTGTAAGATCATTCTTGGTTCATTTGAACATGAAAACAATCCATAACAATTTGAGACTTCATTCTTGACTGGTTTGAACGTGGAAACAACTTGTAGCTTCATTCGTGACTCGTTTGAACATGGAAACAACTTGGAAACTCTTGTAAGATCATTTTTGGTTCAATTGAACATGAAAACAATCCATAACAATTTGATACTTCATTCTTGAGTCGTTTGAACTTGGCAACAACTTTTAGCTTCAATCTTGACTCGTTTCAATATGAAAACAACTGGGAAACTTTTATAGAATCATACTTGGCTCATTGAAACATGAAAACAATCAATAACAATTTGAGACTTCGTTCTTGACTCGTTCGAACTTGGAAACAATTTGTAGCTTCATTTGTGACTCGTTTAAGCATGGAAACAACTTGAAAACTTTTGTAAGCTCAATCTTGGTTTATTTAAACATGAAAACAATTCATAACAATTTGAGAGTTCATTCTTGACTGGTTTGAACTTGGAAACAACTTGTAGCTTCATTTGTGACGTTTGAACATGGAAACAACTTGTAAAGTCTTGTAGGATCATTCTTTGTTCATTAGACATGAAAACTATTCGTAACAACTTATGACTTCATTCTCGACCCGTTCGAACTTGGAAACAACTTTTAGCTTCAATCTTGACTCGTTTTAATATGAAAACAACTTGGAAACTCTTACAGAATCAGTCTTGACTCATTGGAACATGAAAACAATCCATAAAAATTTAAGACTTCTTTCTTGACTCGTTTGAACTTGGAATCAACTTGTAACTTCATTCGTGACTCGTTTTTAGCTTCATTCTTGACTCATTGTAACATGGAAACAACTCGGAAACTCTTGTAAGATCATTCTGGGAACATTTGAACATGAAAATAATCCATAACAATTTAAGACTTCATTCTTTACTCGTTCGAACTTGGCAACAATTTGTAACTTCATTCTTGACTCGTTTGAACAATGAAACAACTCAAAAAACTTGTAAGATCATTCGTGGTTCATTTGAACATGAAAACAATCCATAACAATTTGAGACTTCATTCTTGACTCGTTCGAACTTGGCAACAATTTGTAGGTTCATTTGTGACTCGTTTGAACCTAGAAACAACTTGAAAACTCTTGTAAGATCATTCTTGGTTCATTTGAACATGAAAACAATCCATAGCAATTTGAGACTTCATTCTTGACTCGTTCGAACTTAGCAACAATTTGTAGGTTCATTTGTGACTCGTTTGAACCTGGAAACAACTTGGAAACTCTTGTAAGATCATTCTTGGTTCATTTAAACATGAAAACAATCCATAATAATTTGATACTTCATTCTTGAGTCGTTTGAACTTGGCAACAATTTATAGCTTTAGTCTTGACTGGTTTGAACTTGGAAACAATTTTAAAACTTTTTAAGATCATTCTTTGTTCATTTGAACTTGAAAACAATCCATAAGAATTTGAGACTTCATTCTTGTGTCGTTTGAACTTGGCAACAATATATAGCTTCGTTCTTGGCTCGTTTGAACTTGAAAATAACTTGTAAAGTCTTGTAGGATCATACTTGACTAATAGGACATGGAAACAATTCGTAACAACTTGTGACTTCATTCTCGAATCGTTCGAACTTGGAAACAACTTATAACTTCAATCTTGACTCGTTTGAATATCAAATGAACTTGGCAATTCTTATAGAATCATTCTTGGCTCATTTGAATATGAAAACAATCCATAACAATTTAAGACTTCATTCTTGACTCGTTTGAACGTGGAAATAACTTGTAGCTTAATTCGTGACTCGTTTGAATATGGAAACAACTCGGAAACTCTTGTGAGATCATTTTTTATTCTTTTGGACATGAAAACAATCCATATCAATTTGAGACTTCATTCTTGAGTCATTCGAACTTGGAAACAACTTGTATTTCCATTATTGACTCGTTTGAACATGGAGACAACTCGAAAACTCTTGTAAGATCATTCTTGGCTAATTTGGAGATGAAAACAATCCATAACAATTTGAGATTTCATTCTTGACTCATTCGAACTTGGAAAAAACTTGTAGCTTCATTCTTGACTCGTTTAAACATGGAAACAACTCGAAAATTCTTGTAGGATCATTCTTGGTTCATTTGAACATGAAAACAATCCATAATAATTTGAGACTTCATCCTTGACTCTTTCGAACTTGACAACAATTTGTAGCTTTATTATTGACTTGTTTGAACTTGGAAACAACTTGTAAAGTCTTGTAGGATCATTCTTCGTTCATTAGACATGAAAATAATTCGTAACAACTTATGACTTCATTCTCGACCCGTTCGAACTTAGAAACAACTTGTAGCTTCAATCTTGACTCGTTTGAATATGAAAACAACTTGGAAACTCTAATACAATAATTCTTGGTTCATTGGAACATGAAAACAATCCATAACAATTTGAGACTTCGTTCTTGACTCGTTCGAACATGGCAACAATTTGTAGCTTCATTCGTGACTCGTTTGAACATGGAAACAACTTGAAAACTTTTGTAAGATCAATCTTGGTTCATTTGAACATGAAAACAATCCATAACAATTTGGGACTTCATTCTTGACTCGTTCGAACCTGGCAACAATTTGTAGGTTCATTTGTGACTCGTTTGGACATGGAAACAACTTGAAAACTCTTGTAAGATCATTCTTGGTTCATTTGAACATGAAAACAATCCATAACAATTTAAGACTTCATTCTTGACTGGTTTGAACGTGGAAACAACTTGTAGCTTCATTCGTGACTCGTTTGAACATGTAAACAACTTGGAAAATCTTGTAAGATCATTTTTTGTTCAATTGAACATGAAAACAATCCATAACAATTTGAGACTTCATTCTTGAGTCGTTTGAACTTGGCAACAATTTATAGCTTCAGTCTTGACTCGTTTGAACTTGGAAACAATTTTAAAACTTTTTAAGATCATTCTTTGTTCATTTGAACTTGAAAACAATCCGTAAGAATTTGAGACTTCATTCTTGTGTCGTTTGAACTTGGCAATAATTTATAGCTTCGTTTTTGGCTCGTTTGAACTTGGAAAAAACTTGTAAATTCTGTAGGATCATTCTTGACTAATTGGACATGGAAACAATTCGTAACAACTTGTGACTTCATTCTCGAATCGTTCGAACTTGGAAACAACTTGTAACTTCAATCTTGACTCGTTTGAATATGAAATGAACTTGGCAATTCTTATAGAATCATTCTTGGCTCATTTGAATATGAAAACAGTCCATAACAATTTAACACTTCATTCTTGACTCGTTTAAACGTGGAAATAACTTTTAGCTTAATTCGTGACTCGTTTGAATATGGAAACAACTCGGAAACTCTTGTGAGATCATTTTTTATTCTTTTGAACATGAAAACAATCCATAACAATTTGAGACTTCATTCTTGAGTCATTCGAACTTGGAAACAACTTGTATTTCCATTATTGACTCGTTTGAACATGGAGACAACTCGAAAACTCTTGTAAGATCATTCTTGGCTAATTTGAAGATGAAAACAATCCATAACAATTTGAGATTTCATTCTTGACTCATTTGAACTTGGAAAAAACTTGTAGCTTCATTCTTGACTCGTTTAAACATGGAAACAACTCGAAAATTCTTGTAAGATTCTTTGTTCATTTGAACATGAAAACAATCCATAATAATTTGAGACTTCATTCTTGACTCTTTCGAACTTGACAACAATTTGTAGCTTTATTATTGACTTGTTTGAACTTGAAAACAACTTGTAAAGTCTTGTAGGATAATTCTTCGCTCATTGGACATGAAAACAATTCGTAACAAGTTATGAGTTCATTCTCGACTCGTTCGAATACGGAAACAACTTGTAGCTTTATTCTTGACTCGTTTGAACATGAAAACAACTTGGAAACTGTTATAGAATAATTTTTGGCTCATTTAAACATCAAAACTATCCGTAACAATTTAAGAATTCATTCTTGACTCATTTGAACTTGGAAAAAACTTGTAGCTTCATTCTTGACTCGTTTGAATATGGAAACAACTCGAAAAATGTTTTAAGAGCATTCTTACTTCATTTGAACATGAATACAATCCATAGCAATTTGAGACATCATTCTTGACTCGTTCGAACTTGACAACAATTTATAGCTACGTTAGTGACTCGTTTGAACATGGAAACAACTTGAAAACTCCTGTAAGATCATTCTTGGTTCATTTGAACATGAAAACAATCCATAACAATTTAAGACTTCATTCTTGACTGGTTTGAACGAGGAAACAACTTGTAGCTTCATTCGTGACTCGTTTGAACTTGGAAACAACTTATAAAGTCTTGTAGGATCATTCTTGGTTCATTAGACACGAAAACAATTCGTAACAACTTTTGACTTCATTCTCGACCCGTTCGAACTTAGAAACAACTTTTAGCTTCAATCTTGACTCGTTTGAATATGAAAACAACTTGGAAACTCTTATACAATCATTCTTGGTTCATTGGAACATGAGAACAATCCATAACAATTTGAGACTTCGTTCTTGACTCGTTCGAACTTGGCAACAATCTGTAGCTTCATTCGTGACTCGTTTGAACATGGAAACAACTTGAAAACTTTTGTAAGATCAATCTTGGTTCATTTGAACATGAAAACAATCCATAACAATTTGAGACTTCATTCTTGACTCGTTCGAACCTGGCAACAATTTGTAGGTTCATTTGTGACTCGTTTGAACATGGAAACAACTTGGAAACTCTTGTAAGATCATTCTTGGTTCATTTGAACATGAAAACAATCCATAACAATTTAAGAATTCATTCTTGACTCATTTGAACTTGGATAAAACTTGTAGCTTCATTCTTGACTCGTTTGAATATGGAAACAACTCGAAAACTCTTTTAAGAGCATTCTTACTTCATTTGAACATGAATACAATCCATAACAATTTGAGACATCATTCTTGACTCGTTCGAACTTGACAACAATTTGTAGCTACGTTAGTGACTCGTTTGAACATGGAAACAACTTGAAAACTCCTGTAAGATCATTCTTGGTTCATTTGAACATGAAAACAATCCATAACAATTTAAGACTTCATTCTTGACTGGTTTGAACATGGAAACAACTTGTAGCATCATTCGTGACTCGTTTGAACATGGAAACAACTTGGAAACTCTTATAAGATCATTTTTGGTTTAATTGAACATGAAAAAAATCCATAACAATTTGAGACTTCATTCTTGAGTCGTTTGAACTTGGCAACAATTTATAGCTTCAGTCTTGACTCGTTTGAAGTTGGAAACAATTTTAAAACTTTTTAAGATCATTCTTTGATCATTTGAACTTGAAAACAATCCATAAGAATTTGAGACTTCATTCTTGTGTCCTTTGAACTTGGCAACAATTTATAGCTTCGTTCTTGGCTCGTTTGAACTTGGAAATAACTTGTAAAGTCTTGTAGGATCATTATTGACTAATTGGACATGGAAACAATTCGTAACAACTTGTGACTTCATTCTCGAATCGTTCGAACTTGGAAATAACTTGTAACTTCAATCTTGACTCGTTTGAATATGAAATGAACTTGGCAATTCTTATAGAATCATTCTTGGCTCATTTGAATATGAAAACAATCCATAACAATTTAAGACTTCATTCTTGACTCGTTTGAACGTGGAAATAACTTGTAGCTTAATTCGTGACTCATTTGAATATGGAAACAACTCGGAAACTCTTGTGAGATCATTTTTTATTCTTCTGAACATGAAAACAATCCATAACAATTTGAGACTTCATTCTTGAGTCATTCGAACTTGGAAACAACTTGTATTTCCATTATTGACTCGTTTGAACATGAAGACAACTCAAAAACTCTTGTAAGATCATTCTTGGCTAATTTGAAGATGAAAACAATCCATAACAATTTGAGATTTCATTCTTGACTCATTTGAACTTGGAAAAAACTTGTAGCTTCATTCTTGACTCGTTTAAACATGGAAACAACTCGAAAATTCTGGTAAGATCATTCTTGGTTCATTTGAACATGAAAACAATCCATTATAATTTGAGACTTCATTCTTGACTCTTTCGAACTTAACAACAATTTGTAGCTTTATTATTGACTTGTTTGAACTTGGAAACAAATTGAAAAGTCTTGTAGGATAATTCTTCACACATTGGACATGAAAACAATTTGTAACAAGTTGTGAGTTCATTCTCGACTCGTTCGAATATGGAAACTTGTAGCTTTATTCTTGACTCGTTTGAACATGAAAACAACTTGGAAACTGTTATTGAATAATTTTTGGCTCATTTCAACATCAAAACTATCCATAACAATTTAAGAATTCATTCTTGACTTATTTGAACTTGGAAAAAACTTGTAGCTTCATTCTTGACTCGTTTGAATATGGAAACAACTAGAAAAATCTTTTAAGAGCATTCTTGCTTCATTTGAACATGAAAACAATCCATAACAATTTGAGACATCATTCTTGACTCGTTCAAACTTGACAACAATTTGTAGCTACGTCAGTGACTCGTTTGAACATGGAAACAACTTGAAAACTCCTGTAAGATCATTCTTGGTTCATTTGAACATGAAAACAATCCATAACAATTTAAGACTTCATTCTTGACTGGTTTGAACGTGGAAACAACTTGTAGCTTCATTCGTGACTCGTTTGAACATGGAAACAACTTGGAAATTCTTGTAAGATCATTTTTGGTTCAATTGAACATGAAGAAAACAATCCGTAACAATTTGAGACTTCATTCTTGAGTCGTTTGAACTTGGCAACAATTTATAGCTTCAGTCTTGACTCGTTTGAACTTGGAAACAATTTTAAAACATTTTAAAATCATTCTTTGTTCATTTGAACTTGAAAACAATCCATAAGAATTTGAGACTTCATTCTTGTGTCGTTTGAACTTGGCAACAATTTATAGCTTCGTTCTTGGCTCGTTTGAACTTGGAAATAACTTGTAAAGTCTTGTAGGATCATTCTTGACTAATTGGACATGGAAACAATTCGTAACAACTTGTGACTTCATTCTCGAATCGTTCAAACTTGGAAATAACTTTTAACTTCAATCTTGACTCGTTTGAATATGAAATGAACTTGGCAATTCTTATAGAATCATTCTTGGCTCATTTGAATATGAAAACAATCCATAACAATTTAAGACTTCATTCTTGACTCGTTTGAACGTGGAAATAACTTGTAGCTTAATTCGTGACTCGTTTGAATATGGAAACAACTCGGAAACTCTTGTGAGATCATTTTTTATTCTTTTGAACATGAAAACAATCCATAACAATTTGAGACTTCATTCTTGAGTCATTCGAACTTGGAAACAACTTGTATTTCCATTATTGACTCGTTTGAACATGGAGACAACTCGAAAACTCTTGTAAGATCATTCTTGGCTAATTTGAAGATGAAAACAATCCATAACAAGTTGTGAGTTCATTCTCGACTCGTTCGAATATGGAAACAACTTGTAGCTTTATTCTTGACTCGTTTGAACATGAAAATAACTTGGAAACTGTTATAGAATAATTTTTGGCACATTTGAACATCAAAACTATCCATAACAATTTAAGAATTCATTTTTGACTCATTTGAACTTGGAAAAAACTTGTAGCTTCATTCTTGACTCGTTTAAACATGGAAACAACTCGAAAATTCTTGTAAGATCATTCTTGGTTCATTTGAACATGAAAACAATCCATAATAATTTGAGACTTCATTCTTGACTCTTTCGAACTTGACAACAATTTGTAGCTTTATTATTGACTTGTTTGAACTTGGAAACAAATTGAAAAGTCTTGTAGGATAATTCTTCGCTCATTGGACATGAAAACAATTTGTAACAAGTTGTGAGTTCATTCTCGACTCGTTCGAATATGGAAACTTGTAGCTTTATTCTTGACTCGTTTGAACATGAAAACAACTTGGAAACTGTTATTGAATAATTTTTGGCTCATTTCAACATCAAAACTATCCATAACAATTTGAGACTTCATTGTTGACTCGTTCGAACCTGGCAACAATTTGTAGGTTCATTTGTGACTCGTTTGAACATGGAAACAACTTGGAAACTCTTGTAAGATCATTCTTGGTTCATTTGAACATGAAAACAATCCATAACAATTTAAGAATTCATTCTTGACTCATTTGAACTTGGATAAAACTTGTAGCTTCATTCTTGACTCATTTGAATATGGAAACAACTCGAAAACTCTTTTAAGAGCATTCTTACTTCATTTGAACATGAATACAATCCATAACAATTTGAGACATCATTCTTGACTCGTTCGAACTTGACAACAATTTGTAGCTACGTTAGTGACTCGTTTGAACATGGAAACAACTTGAAAACTCCTGTAAGATCATTCTTGGTTCATTTGAACATGAAAACAATCCATAACAATTTAAGACTTCATTCTTGACTGGTTTGAACGTGGAAACAACTTGTAGCATCATTCGTGACTCGTTTGAACATGGAAACAACTTGGAAACTCTTGTAAGATCATTTTTGGTTTAATTGAACATGAAAAAAATCCATAACAATTTGAGACTTCATTCTTGAGTCGTTTGAACTTGGCAACAATTTATAGCTTCAGTCTTGACTCGTTTGAACTTGGAAACAATTTTAAAACTTTTTAAGATCATTCTTTGATCATTTGAACTTGGAAACAATCCATAAGAATTTGAGACTTCATTCTTGTGTCCTTTGAACTTGGCAACAATTTATAGCTTCGTTCTTGGCTCGTTTGAACTTGGAAATAACTTGTAAAGTCTTGTAGGATCATTATTGACTAATTGGACATGGAAACAATTCGTAACAACTTGTGACTTCATTCTCGAATCGTTCGAACTTGGAAATAACTTGTAACTTCAATCTTGACTCGTTTGAATATGAAATGAACTTGGCAATTCTTATAGAATCATTCTTGGCTCATTTGAATATGAAAACAATCCATAACAATTTAAGACTTCATTCTTGACTCGTTTGAACGTGGAAATAACTTGTAGCTTAATTCGTGACTCATTTGAATATGGAAACAACTCGGAAACTCTTGTGAGATCATTTTTTATTCTTCTGAACATGAAAACAATCCATAACAATTTGAGACCTCATTCTTGAGTCATTCGAACTTGGAAACAACTTGTATTTCCATTATTGACTCGTTTGAACATGAAGACAACTCAAAAACTCTTGTAAGATCATTCTTGGCTAATTTGAAGATGAAAACAATCCATAACAATTTGAGATTTCATTCTTGACTCATTTGAACTTGGAAAAAACTTGTAGCTTCATTCTTGACTCGTTTAAACATGGAAACAACTCGAAAATTCTTGTAAGATCATTCTTGGTTCATTTGAACATGAAAACAATCCATTATAATTTGAGACTTCATTCTTGACTCTTTCGAACTTGACAACAATTTGTAGCTTTATTATTGACTTGTTTGAACTTGGAAACAAATTGAAAAGTCTTGTAGGATAATTCTTCACTCATTGGACATGAAAACAATTTGTAACAAGTTGTGAGTTCATTCTCGACTCGTTCGAATATGGAAACTTGTAGCTTTATTCTTGACTCGTTTGAACATGAAAACAACTTGGAAACTGTTATTGAATAATTTTTGGCTCATTTCAACATCAAAACTATCCATAACAATTTAAGAATTCATTCTTGACTTATTTGAACTTGGAAAAAACTTGTAGCTTCATTCTTGACTCGTTTGAATATGGAAACAACTAGAAAAATCTTTTAAGAGCATTCTTGCTTCATTTGAACATGAAAACAATCCATAACAATTTGAGACATCATTCTTGACTCGTTCAAACTTGACAACAATTTGTAGCTACGTCAGTGACTCGTTTGAACATGGAAACAACTTGAAAACTCCTGTAAGATCATTCTTGGTTCATTTGAACATGAAAACAATCCATAACAATTTAAGACTTCATTCTTGACTGGTTTGAACGTGGAAACAACTTGTAGCTTCATTCGTGACTCGTTTGAACATGGAACAACTTGGAAATTCTTGTAAGATCATTTTTAGTTCAATTGAACATGAAGAAAACAATCCGTAACAATTTGAGACTTCATTCTTGAGTCGTTTGAACTTGGCAACAATTTATAGCTTCAGTCTTGACTCGTTTGAACTTGGAAACAATTTTAAAACATTTTAAAATCATTCTTTGTTCATTTGAACTTGAAAACAATCCATAAGAATTTGAGACTTCATTCTTGTGTCGTTTGAACTTGGCAACAATTTATAGCTTCGTTCTTGGCTCGTTTGAACTTGGAAATAACTTGTAAAGTCTTGTAGGATCATTCTTGACTAATTGGACATGGAAACAATTCGTAACAACTTGTGACTTCATTCTCGAATCGTTCAAACTTGGAAATAACTTTTAACTTCAATCTTGACTCGTTTGAATATGAAATGAACTTGGCAATTCTTATAGAATCATTCTTGGCTCATTTGAATATGAAAACAATCCATAACAATTTAAGACTTCATTCTTGACTCGTTTGAACGTGGAAATAACTTGTAGCTTAATTCGTGACTCGTTTGAATATGGAAACAACTCGGAAACTCTTGTGAGATCATTTTTTATTCTTTTGAACATGAAAACAATCCATAACAATTTGAGACTTCATTCTTGAGTCATTCGAACTTGGAAACAACTTGTATTTCCATTATTGACTCGTTTGAACATGGAGACAACTCGAAAACTCTTGTAAGATCATTCTTGGCTAATTTGAAGATGAAAACAATCCATAACAAGTTGTGAGTTCATTCTCGACTCGTTCGAATATGGAAATAACTTGTAGCTTTATTCTTGACTCGTTTGAACATGAAAACAACTTGGAAACTGTTATAGAATAATTTTTGGCACATTTGAACATCAAAACTATCCGTAACAATTTAAGAATTCATTTTTGACTCATTTGAACATGGAAAAAACTTGTAGCTTCATTCTTGACTCGTTTAAACATGGAAACAACTCAAAAATTCTTGTAAGATCATTCTTGGTTCATTTGAACATGAAAAAAATCCATAATAATTTGAGACTTCATTCTTGACTCTTTCGAACTTGACAACAATTTGTAGCTTTATTATTGACTTGTTTGAACTTGGAAACAACTTGTAAAGTCTTGTAGGATAATTCTTCGCTCATTGGACATGAAAACAATTCGTAACAAGTTGTGAGTTCATTCTCGACTCGTTCGAATACGGAAACAACTTGTAGCTTTATTCTTGACTCGTTTGAACATGAAAACAACTTGGAAACTGTTATAGAATAATTTTTGGCTCATTTGAACATCAAAACTATCCATAACAATTTAAGAATTCATTCTTGACTCATTTGAACTTGGAAAAAACTTGTAGCTTCATTCTTGACTCGTTTGAATATGGAAACAACTCGAAAACTATTTTAAGAGCATTCTTACTTCATTTGAACATGAATACAATCCATAACAATTTGAGACATCATTCTTGACTCGTACGAACTTGACAACAATTTGTAGCTACGTTAGTGACTCATTTGAACATGGAAATAACTTGAAAACTCCTGTAAGATCATTCTTGGTTCATTTGAACATGAAAACAATCCATAACAATTTAAGACTTCATTCTTGACTGGTTTGAACGTGGAAACAACTTGTAGCTTCATTCGTGACTCGTTTGAACATGGAAACAACTTGAAAACTCTTGTAAGAACATTTTTGGTTCAATTGAAAATGAAAACAATCCATAACAATTTGAGACTTCATTCTTGAGTCGTTTGAATTTTTAAACAACTTGTAGCTGATGTGCTAAAAATATACATTTTAAATTGCAAGTGCACAATTCACATCGTTTTAATATTTGAGATTCATTCCGCAAGGACTAAAATTATTTTTACAAAAACTTTAATTTTCAATTTAGGCGAATTAGGCCAATTAATTTTGAGATGAGTTATTAACCAAGGACAACAAAAAAAAGGAATGATAATAAGCTACTTAAAAATTCAAGTAACGAAACTAACTAAACTTTAAACATTAATTAAAATACTTGACAAATAAAAAAAATGGACAAAGGAAGATTAGTGCTTTTAAATCTAGATCTACAAACTAAAGACCATAATTAATACTATTAAAATTAGATCTAAAATTCAATACAACTCAAAAGCAAAACTACATCTAAAATATCAAACCATTAAAGCTATTTTAACAAATCTAACAACTAAAAAGTAGATCTAAATCTAACACCCAACAAGAAATAAATTTAGCTCTAAAATATTAAACTCACTAATAAAATAGAGATTTAAAAGGGGTTCAACTACAACATAAAAAGAAAAGTAGATCCAAGAACATTAAACTAAAGAGGCTCCTTTCAATTCTCAAGTACTTTACTTTTTTACTTGATGAAATTGAAATGGGTCATAGCCATAAAGGTGAATGAGATAAGTAAGATATAAAAGTAGATCTAAAATTTAAAGAGCTAAGTTTTAACACTACCAACATCTAAATCTATATCTAAAATATTTAAACAACTACAAGTAAATATCAAACCCAACAACCAAAACTAGTTCTACAATCTAGAATAAAAAAAAACTAATAATAATAAATTTAGAGATCTAAATCATTGAACCCGCATTTAAAATAGAGATTTAAAGGGGCTCATGACAAGATAATAAACAATAAAACTAAGGAGTAAAGTAGAGAGATAAGTAAACTAGATCTAGAATATTAATCTAAAAGGCTCCTTTCATTTCCCAAGTATACAACTTGTGGTACTTAGAAAGATATCATAGCCATAAACTTAAAGAAGATAAGATGAAGACTAACATAAAAATAAATTAAGACTTAAAGAAGATAAGATGAAGACTAGCATAAAAGAAAATAAAGACTTGCATTAATATGAAAAATGTTTACAATATTTGAGAGAGCTAAAAACTAGATCTAGAAAATTAAAAGAGAGGCTACTACTAAAACTAGGGTAAAAACTAGAGATGATTACAACGAGAGAATGAGATGTATTTATAGGCTAGGACTAGGGTTTTGGGTGTTGTTGGGTCAATCCCCACCAATCAAATGAGGTGTTTGTTGGTAAAATCTACACCATTGATTTTTGATTCCATCCACCAACTTGCTCTTTTATCTTTTTTCTCCTCTTTACTTTGTTGGCTTCCTTTTCTTCCCTTTTTGCCATTTCTAACCCATTCTTTCTCCTTTAATTATTTAATTTACTTATCTGCAAAATAAGGAAAATGCAATAAATTAACTAATAAAAATACGAAAGCGAGCAATAAAATAGGCATTAAAATATGTAAAATTATGCACTAATCAAATGCCCCCATACCTATCTTTTGCTCGTCCTCGAGTAAAATCAACAGTTAAAAAGCAAACTAAGAAAAGTTCTAGGCTCCTTTTCGTAGGCGTGATGGGTAATTTTAGGTTTACCAACCCGTTAAACTCATAGACGATCTCTACAAGAGGAAACACGTCTCCTAAGGGTTTACAGAAGATATACCCATAAAATCTGTGAAATAATTCCTGCAATTGTCCCGACTCAATTTTCACTCTAGTTTTCAATGGTGTAAACAAAAAGATTTTATAGGGAAAATACATGCCTTAGCAGACTTTTCTAATAATAGTCGAATTGTAGGTAACTTCAATATACTGGGATCGAATCTAAATGTTTACAAAAAATCTCAAGGTGTGTAGTGAATTTAAGGCCTCTGATAGATGAACTGCATACGAATATTTTCTCTTTTTCAACCAATATTGAACTGACCCAATCTCTATTAAAACAAGTATCTAGCCAAATATCACAAATTCATATATATAACCATCTTTTTTTTTTAATCGACTGTATAGTGTCTATTTTCTTAGGCTTTCTATGTTACCCATGTAGCGAGCTTTGGGTCAGTGACTCCCAAACCAGTTGGTCTTAGGGCACTAGGTTTTAAAATACCCCAACGGACTTAATTACTCGAGTAACAAAGGCCACAAAACAAGACTAGTCAATTCTACTTGTGCCCATCATCTGATCTATTTATTTTGAGGAATATTGGGTATTGAAGTAGTTTATTCTTTCTTTTTCTTTTTTTTCTTTTTTTTTTCATTTTCATCTACTTCTTTTTTTGGCTATATATTTATTTTTCACAAAAATTTGATTCGACATTGTTCTAACATGTGGGTTCTCTCTCAGGTATCGAATAACATCCCTATACAATCTTTCCAACAAAGGTCTTGTGCATATGTGCCGTCTTGAAATTTGGTGTAAAAATCGTTCGACACCAGTTTCATAAAGAAAACATTACTCGACTAAGTTCAAATTATCTAAAAGGCATTATATATATAATTTTTTTTAAAAACAAATGCTAACACCAACTAGTCCTAAAGTTCAAATAGAGGACAGGACAACTCAACCTAAACATTTCTATTTTTGGATTTTTAATTTTCTATTTTTTTTGGATTTTTAATTTTCTATTTTTTTGGATTTTTAATTTTCTATTTTTTTGTATTTCTTTTTAATTTTAACATTACTAGCACCCTCCCCCATACCTAAATCATGCATTGTCCCCAATGTATGCAAATGAGAGAGATATGATAAAATAACATGAAGAGATAATACCTGACATGGGATGACGGAGAAGCAAAACTAGTTTATTCTGAAAACTTACTTTATTCAAAGATCGACAAGGTGGATGACCTCTTCCTCGAGATCAATTGGCAATTCTAAAAATGGTTTGAGCCTTTGTCCATTAACTTTAAATATGTCACCATTATTAGGATTTTCAATTTCAAAAGCACCGTGAGGAAAAACTGTTTTAACAATGTATGGTCCTTCCCACCTAGATCTCAACTTTCCAGGAAAGAGATGCAGCCTAGAATTATATAAAAGAACTTTTTGACCGGGAGAAAATGATTTTCTCAAGATGGATTTATCATGAAACACTTTAGTTCTTTCTTTATAGATTTTAGCATTTTCATAGGCATCATTCCTCATTTCCTCTAACTCAGACAATTGCAACTTCCGATGACTACTAGCAGTGGATAAATCAAAGTTTAACTCTCTAATGGCCCACATGGCCCTATGTTCAAGTTCAACAGGGAGATGACACATTTTACCAAACACTAGTCTGTAGGGAGACATACCCAAGATCGTCTTGAAAGCAGTCCGATAGGCCCATAATGCATCTATCAACTTAATGGACCAATCTTTCCTATTCGAGTTGACAGTCTTTTCTAAAATTTGTTTGATTTGCCTATTAGAGACTTCAACTTGACCACTAGTCTGAGGATGATAAGGGGTAGCCAATTTATGCGTGATGGAATACTTTTTCAAGAGAGATTCAAATTGATGATTTTTAAAGTGCTTGCCTTGGTCACTAATGATAGCTCTAGGTGTGCCAAATCGAGAAAAGATATTCTCTTTTAAGAATTTAAGGACGACCTTGTTATCATTAGTCTTAGTTGGTATGGCCTCGACCCACTTAGACACGTAATCAACCGCTAAGAGAATGTAGAGATTACCAAATGAATTAGGAAAAGGGCCCATAAAATCTATTCCCCAAACATCAAAAATCTCAATGACAAGGATTGGACTCATTGGCATCATGTTTCTTCTAGTGATCTTTCCTAAATGTTGACACCTATTACAAGCAGAACAAAATTCGGCGGCATCCTTAAACAAACTAGGCCAATAAAAACCACACTGAAGTATCTTCGCGGCTATTTTCTTAGCACTAAAATGACCTCCACAAGCTTGGTCATGACAAAAGGACAGTACGCTCCGAACCTCATGGTTTGGAATACATCTCCTAATGATTTGGTCTGGGCAATGTTTAAAAAGATAAGGGTCATCCCAAAAGAAGTGTTTGACTTGAGAGAAAAATTTTGATTTATCTTGCTTAGACCAATTGGAAGGAATTTCACCGGTGGCAAGGTAATTGACAATATCGGCGAACCAAGGAGGACTAGAGATTAAAAGAAGGTGTTCGTCGGGAAAAGATTCATTTAAGGGTAAGTCAATAGTGGAATCCACTACTAATCGAGAGAGATGATCCGCAATAACATTTTCTAAACCCTTCTTATCCCTAATTTCTAGGTCAAATTCCTGAAGCAACAAGACCCATCTAATCAATCGGGCCTTTGATTCTTTTTTGGAGAAAAGGTATCTAAGGGCTGCGTGATCGGTGTAAACAATGATTTTGGAACCAATAAGATACGACCGAAACTTCTCAAGGGCAAAGACTACTGCTAAGAGCTCTTTTTCAGTTATGGAGTAATTAAGTTGAGCATCATTTAAGGTCTTGCTAGCGTAGTAAATGACATGAGGTATCTTATCTATTCGTTGACCTAACACCGCCCCTACCGCATAATCTGAAGCGTCACACATTAACTCAAAAGGTTGATTCCAATCGGGGGACTTGATGATCGGGGCTGAAGTCAATTCTTTCTTAAGTTGGTCAAAAGATTGAACACACTCACTAGTAAACTCGAATTTGACCTCCTTAGAAAGAAGGTTGGTCAAGGGTCTAGCCTTCTTACTAAAATCCTTAATGAAACATCGATAGAAACCAGCATGTCCTAAAAAGGAGTGAATTTCTTTGACAGATTTTGGTGGCGGGAGATTAGCAATAAGGTCGACTTTGGCCTTATCAACTTCGATTCCCTTTTTAGAAATTTTGTGACCAAGAACAATTCCTTCCTTAACCATGAAATGACATTTTTCCCAATTAAGAACGAGGTCGGTTTCCTTACACCTTTTTAAGACTAAGTCGAGATGGTGTAGACACTGATGAAAAGAAGAACCAAAGATGGAAAAATCATCTATAAAGACTTCTAGAAAGTCTCCTATCATGTCAGAAAAGATGCTAGTCATGCACCTTTGAAAGGTAGAAGGGCCAGTAGTTAGGCCAAAAGCTAATCGACAATAAGCGAAGGTTCCGAAAGGGCAAGTGAACGTGGTCTTTTCTTGGTCCTCGGGAGCAATGGGGATTTGAAAATACCCAGAATAACCGTCTAGAAAGCAATAGTAAGAATGACCCGCTAACCTTTCTAACATTTGGTCCATGAAGGGTAAAGGAAAATGGTCTTTTCTAGTGGCGGCATTGAGCTTCCTAAAATCTATGCACATTCTCCAACCTGACTGAATACGAGTAGGAACTTGCTCATCATTCTCGTTGGTTACGATGGTAATACCTGACTTTTTAGGCACTACATGAACGGGACTGACCCAAGAACTATCAGAAATGGGATAGATTATCCCATTATCGAGACATTTAAGGATTTCTTTCTTAATAACTTCCATCATGGCAGGGTTCAATCTCCTTTGAGGTTCTCTAACAGGCTTAGCATTATCAACTAAGTGAATCCTATGTTGGACAATAGCCAGACTAATTCCTTTGATATCTGAGATACTCCACCCTATCGCTTCCTTATGTTCTCTAAGCACACTTAAAAGCTCTTTCTCTTGTGACTCGGTCAAATTAGAGGCAATTATAACCGGAAGAGAATTATTAGGTCCTAGAAAGGCATATTTAAGAGTGTCAGGAAGAGGTTTGAGTTCTAATTCTGGCGGGCTTGACTCAACGAGTTCACTAGCTTCGAAAAGAAGGCTTGGTGTGATCTTCTGATTAGTTGTAGAAATGGTGGACTCTAACATTTGGTTGACCTCATTTGTGTAATTGGAAATATCCCAATCCTGACCAAAGTGTTTTAAACAAAAGTCAAAAGCATCACTAGGAGTCATGAGATCTTGATCAACTATTTCATCAATTAAATTAATTCCCATCGGTTGTTCAAAATCATCGGATTGTTTTCCAACATGAAAAATATTTAAGTCTATGGTCATATTCCCAAATGTTAGTTTCATTAATCCATTCCTGCAATTAATCAAGGCATTAGAAGTGGCTAGAAAAGGTCTTCCTAAAATGATAGGAATTTGGTTCTTAGGGTTCTTGACCGGTTCAGTTTCTAAGACCACGAAATCAACAGGAAAGACAAAGTCACCTACTTTAATTAACACATCTTCAACAACTCCCTTAGGAATTTTGACAGAACGATCCGCTAATTGAAGTGTAACATTTGTCTTTTGAAGTTCTCCTAAACCTAGGGCTTGATAGACAGAAAATGGAAGAAGGTTCACACTAGCTCCTAAGTCAAGCAAAGCTTTATCGATGAAGGTATCGCCTAACACACGAAATAGTAGGACAACCGGGGTCCTTATATTTTACAGGAATTTGATTTGAAAGGATCGAACTAACGTGTGATGTCAAAAAGGCTTTCTTCGGGACATGATTGGTGCGCTTATGAGTACACAACTCCTTTAGACACTTAGCATAAGAAGGAATTTGTTGGATGGCATCTAAGAGAGGAATGTTTATCTTGACTTGCTTAAAGACTTCCAAAATCTTGTCTAATTGGTCTGTTTGCTTAGATGAAATGAGTCTTTGGGGATAAGGGGCTTTGGGTTTATAGACTCTCTCACCCGGTTCTTCAGAAGAAGGTTTATTGATCGGTTCACTTGTGGATCCTTGACTTTTCGAATTCTCGGATTTTTCTCCACTTGGACCCGGAAAAGGATGACTTGGTTCAGAAGTCGATTCCTCATCCTCATGAAACTTATCACCCACTTGGTTATCAACTTGCTTGCCAGACCTTAAGGAAATAACTGCATTCACATTGTCATGAGGTCTTTGGTTCATGGGAAACTTAGGATTCACCTCGGGTTGACTAGGAAATCGGTTCTTCTCCCGCTCACAAATCGTGCTAGCTAACTGACTCATCTGAACCTCTAACTTAGAGATGGCTTGAGAATTAGAATTTAAGATTTGCCTATCTTGGGTCATGGTTTGCATGAAGGTTTGTTGGGATTGAGTCAAATTCGTTTGTGATTTCAACAACGCCTCAATACTCTTTTCTAAGGAACTAAGTCTCTTATCCGAATCATTAAAACCGGGTGGGTTTAAAGGTGTTTGAGTTGAGTTTTGATAAGGACCAAGACTTTGATTTGGGTAAGAGCTAGAATTGGGCTTTTGAAAGTTGGGTTGAGATAGTTGATAGTTTTGACCTTGGTTCCATGAAAAGTTCGGGTGATTTCTCCACCCGGGGTTGTAAGTGAAAGGGGAGATAGGAGTGAAGGGAAGTAACTCACTGCACTTTCATGTGTACTAAGAATGCTAAATGTAATCTCTATGTAATGGTTGATGATAACTCAACAATAGAACAGGACATGTAATAATATGCAGGTGCACAGAAATCTTGGATCACAGAGTTCAGTTAAGACAAAGTATCAAAGGATCATCTACAGACTTGAAGCTCACTGGAAGAAGTTCATTAACATGTTCAGGCCTCAGTGGAGAATAAAAGATATTGACATCTATTCAAGGATGTGGAAGCTATAGAAGATTGTCTTAGTCTATGAAGATTTTAGTGCATTACAATCGAAGCTACAAGTAAGGTTTCCAAAGAAGAATGTGGAATCATGTTCGGAATCAAGAGCCCCTATCAAGACTAGTCACTTATGAACCAGACCGTTGCATAAAGTGTCAGGACATTGGAGGCAAGCTCTCGTCGGTTAATATGGTTTTAATCATTCTAAAGTTGTTGGTTTTCTTGAGTCAAGTGGAGGATCAACAAAGGTGGTAAATCAGTGTTGGAGAAATGCCAACCTAATGGATAAGGGACAGTCGGCACAACCTGATTGGATCTTACTAAAACTTCACAGATTAGAAGGCCAAATACTTGGACGTGGTGGAGTCACGTATACGGGGCCAATTATTTGGATAAGGAAGTCTACACAAATTGAAGAGTGGAATGGAAATATTTAATTTAATTAAATAAAGTAATTATTTAATTATTTATATATTTTATAAATAAAGATATTCTTTATTTATATTTTATATATTTATTAAATATTACTTTTATATTAAATATTTCCAAAGGCATGCTTGGCACATGACTTTGAAGATATGATTTGGGAGAACAAGAGAAAAAGGTGGAAAAATAAAAAGCAACACCTTTTTCAATATATAAAGAAGAAACCCAAGTCTTAATCAGTATGTAGTGCATCCGGATGAGAAGAGAAAAGGGGAGAGAGAAAAAGAATTATTTTTCTCTCCCCCATGGCCGAACTAGATCTTGCATATTTTAGAGCCATGATTTTCTTTATCATACCACTCATCTATTCTTCTATTGTAAACATTGCTAAATCTTGTTTAGAAGATAGGTTTGATTTTTGTCTCCTAGATCTAGAATTTGTAATATTTTTAGAGGAGCCAAAAATCATTTCTTTGTTGTGTTCTTGAGCTTTTGTTCTTGAACTTGTTGTAGCATCTACCCCACTTCAATGAATATAAAGTTATATTCTTGGATCTTGTTGTGTTGTGTGTTTTGGATGATTTACCGTTCATTATCTTGGTTATTTTAATGGTGTTCTTTAAGTTGAAGAAGATGATGAACAGTAACCGGGTTTGAACCAAAGTAATTTTTATGTTGTCCCAAAAATAATTAATAGTCATATTTAATTTGGGAATCGTATTCACCCCCCCTCTACGATCTCCGGGACCCAACAGTAAGTTTGTGAAAACGGGTCATTTCTAGGTCTTGGTTGGAACATAGCATTCACTTGCTCCAACTCTTGAAAATTTTGAAGTGCTTGGTTCGGAGAATTATAGTTCGCACACATAGACATTTGTGAGGGAGATCCGATGGTTTCTAAAGCTTCGAGTCGCTTAGTAAGGGTAGCTAACTTGGCCTCGGTGGCAATTGAATTATTAACTACATGCAAACCCCTAGAAGATGAACTCGGTGACTCATTAGACTTAACAGGCTCCCTAGTGGACTCCCACAACATCGTCTTTTCTGCCAATTCCTCAAAAAATTCCCAACCCTGATCCTCATCTTTTTCCATGAACTTACCTTGACACATAGACTCTAACAAAGCAGTAGTCGGACTATCTAAGGCTTCGTAAACAATCTTACAGAGTCTCCATTTCTCTATTCCATGGTGGGGACATTGAGATAGAAGATTTTTAAAACGGTCAAAATATTTCCAAAACGACTCATTTTCTTTTTGATGAAATTGGTTTATCTCATTTGTGATTTTTGTGGTCTTGTGATTTGGAAAATATTTTTTAAGAAAAATTACCACAAATCCCTCCCATGTTGAAATAGAGTTGACCGGTAGACTATACAACCATTTTTTAGCATTTTCTTTTAAAGCGAAGTTGATTAGTCTAAGCCTAATGGAGTCCTCAGTTAATTGTTGGAGTTTTTGTAAGGCACAAACCTCCTCGAATTCGTGAATAAAAAGATATGGATCCTCACCTTCACTCCCGGTAAACTTTGGTAACATGCTAATGTGGTGAGACTTAATCTCGAAATTATTACCTTTAACCGGTGGTAAGGTAATACACGAGGGTTGGGCAGAACGGGAGGGGTAACAACGGTCTCTAAGAGAAACAACCATGTTTACTACGGTTTCACTAACTTCTACGAGTTCAGAATCTGAAGAAGAAGAAGAAGACAACTCAATCGGTCTTACTAATCTAGATGATTCGTTCCTAGCCCAAGAAGTTCGCATAAACACGTAGCAAATTAGTGCAAGAATTTAAACACTCAAAAGAAAATGTGGAAAATCGAAAGAAAGAAAGAAAAATTCTAAATCTAGGGTTCCCTAAAATTACCTAGACTTTGCTCCTAACAACAAGATAATACTAAAACTCACAAAACTAAAAGTACTCGTCCTGATTGGCCAGGTCGGTGCAAGCATTGCCAAGAGGCTAAACACCTTCCAAAGACACCAATCCAAATGGCCAGGTAAGCTTTCGCTAGCCTAGACACCAATGAATGAATACTTCGAGATTTGTTCGTTTTAGGTTCTCTTCCTAGTTGAGCGCGAAATCCTAGGGCTAACGTCTAATTAATTTTATTAAAAAGGCTAGGGTATGCAAGATGAGAGATTAATTGTTGTGGGCTAAGGAAAGAGTGATGAATTCTCTCCCCTTATCTTGTGATTGGGTTTTGCCCTTAAAATTTATTTAAATGATGCAACACACAACGAGTTATAAAAAAACGATAAACAATTATGGATGCTTAAACTACGTGTCCTAATCTAAAGAAAAGAAGGAATTTAACGTACCTCATTACTCCAGCAATCACCACAATTTACAAGGTACGAAAAATTAAATACAAGAATTTAAATCTAAATGATGTGCTCCTAAGTGATTAATGCATGATGCAATAATTATGTATTTAACCAACTAGTTTTTTTTTTAAATTGTTTTTTAATAACTAAGTGATGAAAAGACGAAAATAGGGAGATACGGGTTACCGAAAAATACTTTCCGAAAATTTCTTCAAGTCTGACAATTTCCACGTTCCA
This sequence comes from Oenanthe sinensis, assembly GCA_028671895.1. NCBI lineage: Eukaryota > Viridiplantae > Streptophyta > Magnoliopsida > Apiales > Apiaceae > Oenanthe > Oenanthe sinensis. The sequence continues at coordinate 31,633,918 of CM053806.1, forward strand.
ACGAGCCTTCCGAATCTCCAATTTTCTAAAAAAACAAACAAAGAGAGCAAGTAAAATTAATTCAAAAAATTAAAAATTAAGGTGCGAAAAATAATTATATTCCCCGGCAGCGGCGCCAAAAACTTGCTGTGCTAAAAATATACATTTTAAATTGCAAGTGCAAAATTCACATCATTTTAATATTTGAGATTCGTTCCGCAAGGACTAAAATTATTTTTACAAAAACTTTAATTTTCAATTTAGGTGAATTAGACCAATTAATTTTGAGATGAGTTATTAACCAAGGACAACAAAAAAAAGGAATGATAATAAGCTAATTAAAAATTCAAGTAACGAAACTAACTAAACTTTAAACATTAATTAAAATACTTGACAAATAAAAAAAATGGACAAAGGAAGATTAGTTCTTTTAAATCTAGATCTACAAACTAAAGACCATAATTAATACTACTAAAATTAGATCTAAAATTCAATACAACTCAAAAGCAAAACTACATCTAAAATATCAAACCATTAAAGCTATTTTAACAAATCTAACAACTAAAAAGTAGATCTAAATTCTAACACCCAACGAGAAATAAATTTAGCTCTAAAATATTAAACCCACTAATAAAATAGAGATTTAAAAGGGGTTCAACTACAACATAAAAAGAAAAGTAGATCCAAGAACATTAAACTAAAGAGGCTCCTTTCAATTCTCAAGTACTTTACTTTTTTACTTGATGAAATTGAAATGGGTCATAGCCATAAAGGTGAATGAGATAAGTAAGATATAAAAGTAGATCTAAAATTTAAAGAGCTAAGTTTTAACACTACCAACATCTAAATCTATATCTAAAATATTTAAACAACTACAAGTAAATATCAAACCCAACAACCAAAACTAGTTCTACAATCTAGAATAAAAAATAACTAATAATAATAAATTTAGAGATCTAAATCATTGAACCCGCATTTAAAATAGAGATTTAAAGGGGCTCATGACAAGATAATAAACAATAAAACTAATGAGTAAAGTAGAGAGATAAGTAAACTAGATCTAGAATATTAATCTAAAAGGCTCCTTTCATTTCCCAAGTATACAACTTGTGGTACTTAGAAAGATAACATAGCCATAAACTTAAAGAAGATAAGATGAAGACTAACATAAAAATAAATTAAGACTTAAAGAAGATAAGATGAAGACTAGCATAAAAGAAAATAAAGACTTGCATTAATATGAAAAGTGTTTACAATATTTGAGAGAGCTAAAAACTAGATCTAGAAAATTAAAAGAGAGGCTACTACTAAAACTAGGGTAAAAACTAGAGATGATTACAACGAGAGAATGAGATGTATTTATAGGCTAGGACTAGGGTTTTGGGTGTTGTTGGGTCAATCCCCACCATTCAAATGAGGTGTTTGTTGGTAAAATCTACACCATTGATTTTTGATTCCATCCACCAACTTGCTCTTTTGTCTTTTTTCTCCTCTTTACTTTGTTGGCTTCCTTTTCTTCCCTTTTTGCCCTTTCTAACCCACTCTTTCTCCTTTAATTATTTAATTTACTTATCTGCAAAATAAGGAAAATGCAATAAATTAACTAATAAAAATACGAAAGCGAGCAATAAAATAGGCATTAAAATATGTAAAATTATGCACTAATCAGTAGCTTCATTCGTGACTCGTTTGAACATGGAAACAACTCGAAAACGCTTGTAAAATAATTCTTGGCTCATTTGAACATGAAAACAATCCATAACAATTTGAGACTTCATTCTTTACTTGTTCGAACTTGGCAACAATTTGTAACTTCATTCTTGTGGGGAACAAGTACCTCCACAGCTCAACACAAAGCTTCTTGGGATAGTTGCTGCACACCTCTCACTAAAGGAGGTCTGGGTATTCGAGACTTATCTCATTGGAATAAGGCCTCCATTTTTTATCAAATCTGGCGCCTTATACGTCCATCTCAATCTTCTCTTTGGCACAAATGGTTTTACTCAGTGGTTCTAAAAAACAAGGGGTTCTGGACAATGACAATTCCTAGTAAATGCTCTTGGTGCATTAGGAAAATTCTTAAAGCTCGAGCTGAGGTGCGTCATTTTATTAGGTATGAAGTTGGTGTAAACTCTATTTTTTTAATGTGGCATGATTCGTGGCAAAACAATGATATTCTTTACCCCAGGTTTCATAGTATCATTTCGCTGGTTGATTCCTCCCCCTTGGCTCATGTTAACACCTTTATGACTGGTAATGGCTGGAACCCTCATCCTTCAAATCATGTGTTGGCAATGGAGCTTCGAAGTATTTTATGTAGCACCTCCATTCAATCTCGTGATGTCATCACCTGGGGAGGACAAACTTCTGCAAATTTATCTCTCATTTAGAACTCTATCCATTCCATGGCAGTCCCTCCTCCTTGGTTGGCTGCAATTTGGCATCCCTGGGCCATTAAAAAGTGTTCTATTTTCTTGTGGTTGGCTTTTAAAAATCGTCTTCTTACAAGGGATAGAATGATCCGTTTTGGTATGAGCACACCTGTTGCTTGCTTACTTTGCTCTACAGGTGAAGAATCAATTGCACACTTGTTCCATTCATGTCCGTATGCTCATACAATTTTAGAGCACAGCCCTGCGAAGCTTTGCCCAGGCTGGGATGATTTTTTAAATGGCCAGTTCCTAATGCACAATGCCTCTAGCATCTTAAAACATTTAACATACTTATTCCTGGCGGTTGCAGTGCACACCATCTGGATTGAACGTAATGCAAGACTCCATAGCTCTACGGGAAGGCATAACCTTTTACTTCTAGTAGATATTAAAAGAATAGGGAGAGAAAAATTATTCACTTGTACTTCTTTTAGGAAGGCTCTTACAAAAAATATAACTCTCCTTTCAAAGTTGTATTAATCTAGCTCTAGTTCTGTGTTTTATCATTTGTAGCATAGCTTTATCTTAGTTTCCCTCTTGTTTTGCTTTGCTTCTCTAGTATTCTGATGCGCGGGGTATGCCCCTAGATGTGTATTTTTCTTTCTTTTTAATACATTTTATTTAGTAAAAAAAAAACTTCATTCTTGACTCGTTTGAACATGGAAACAACTCGGAAACACTTGTAAGATAATTCTTGGCTCATTTGAATATGAAAATAATACATAACAATTTGAGACTTCATTCTTGAGTCGTTTGAACTTGGCAAAACTTGGAAAACTTAAAAAATTTGTGACTCCATTCTCGACTCGTTCGAACTTGAAAATAACTTGTAGCTTCAATCATGACTCGTTTGAATATGAAAACAACTTGGAAACTCATATAACATCATTCTTGGCACATTTGAACATGAAAACAATCCATAACAATTTGAGACTTCATTTTTTACTCATTCGAACTTGGAAACAATTTGTAACTTCATTCTTTACTCGTTTGAACATGGAAACAACTCAAAAACTCTTGTAAGATCAGTCTTGGTTCATTTGAACATGAAAACAATCCATAACAATTTGAGACTTCATTCTTGACTCGTTCGAACTTGGCAATAATTTGTAGCTTCATTCGTGACTCGTTTGAACATGGAAACAACTTGGAAACTCTTGTATGATCATTGTTGGTTCATTTGAACATGAAAACAATCCATAACAATTTGAGAGTTCATTCTTTACTCGTTTAAACTTGGAAACAACTTGTAGCTTCATTTGCGACTCGTTTGAACATGTAAACAACTTGGAAATTCTTGTAAGATCATTATTGGTTCATTTGAACATGAAAACAATCCATAACAATTTAAGACTTCACTCGTGACTCGTTTGAACATGGAAACAACTTGGAAACTCTTATAAGATAATTCTTGATTCATTTGAACATGAAAACAATCCATAACAATTTGAGACTTCATTCTTGACTCGTTTGAACTTGGAAAAAACTTATAGCTTCATTCATGACTCGTTTGAACATGGAAACAACTCGAAAACTCTTGTAAGATCATTCTTGGCTCATTTGAACATGAAAACAATCCATAACAATTTGAGAGTTCATTATCGACTCATTCAAACTTGGAAACAACTTGTAGCTTTAATATTGACTTGTTTGAATATGAAAATAACTTAGAAACTCATATAGAATCATTCTTGGCTCATTTGAACATGAAAACAATCCATAACAATTTGAGACTTCATTCTTGACACGTTCGAACTTGGAAACAACTTGTAGATTCATTCTTGACGCGTTTGAACATGGAAACAACTCCAAAACGCTTGTAAGATCATCTCTTGGCTCATTTGAACTTGAAAACAATCCATACCAATTTGAGACTTCATTCTTTACTCGTTCGAACTTGGCAATAATTTGTAGCTTCATTCGTGACTCGTTTGAACATGGAAACAACTTGGAAACTCTTGTAAGATCATTCTTGGTTCATTTGAACATGAAAACAATCCATAACAATTTGAGACTTCTTTCTTGACTCGTTTGAACTTGGAAACAACTTGTAGCTTCATTCGTGACTCGTTTGAACATGGAAACAACTTGGAAACTCTTGTAAAATCATTCTTGGTTCATTTAAACATGAAAACAATCCATAACAATTTAAGACTTCATTATTGACTCGTTTGAACTTGGAAACAACTTGTAGCTTCATTCGTGACTCGTTGTAACATGGAAACAACTTGGAAACTCTTGTAAGTTAATTCTTGGTTCATTTGAACATGAAAACAATTCATAACAATTTAAGACTTCATTGTTGACTCGTTCGAACTAGGCAACAATTTGTAGCTTCATTCGTGACTCGTTTGAACATGAAAATAACTTGAAAGCTCCTATAAGATCACTCTTGGTTCATTTGAACAACAAAACAATCCATAACAATTTTAGACTTCATTCTTGAGTCGTTCGAACTTGGAAACAACTTGTCGCTTCATTATTGACTCGTTTGAACTTGAAAACAACTCGAAAACTCTTGTAAGATCATTCTTGGCTCATTTAAACATGAAAACAATCTATAACAATTTGAGATTTCATTCTTGACTCGTTTAAACTTGCAAAAAATTTGTAGCTTCATTCTTGACTCGTTTGAACATGGAAACAACTCGAAAACACTTGTAAGATCATTCTTAGTTCATTTGAACATGAAAACAGTCCATAACAATTTGAGACTTCATTCGTCACTCGTTCAAACTTGGAAACTCTTGTAAGATCATTGTTGGTTCATTTGAACATGAAAACAATCCATAACAATTTGAGACTTCATTCTTGACTCGTTTAAATTTGGAAACAACTTGTAGCTTCATTTGCGACTCGTTCAAACATGGAAACAACTCGGAAAGCCTTTTAAGATCATTCTTGGCTCATTTGAACTTGAAGACAATCCATAACAATTTAAGACTTCATTCGTGACTCGTTTGAACATGGAAACAACTTGGAAACTCTTGTAAGATCATTTTTGATTCATTTGAACATGAAAACAGTCCATAACAATTTGAGACTTCATTCTTGACTCGTTTGAACTTGGAAACAACTTATAGCTTCATTCGTGACTCGTTTGAACATGGAAACAACTCGGAAACTCTTGTAAGATTATTCTTGGCCCATTTGAACATGAAACCAATCCATAACAATTTGAGACTTCATTTTCGACTCGTTCAAACTTGGAAATAACTTGTAGCTTCATTCTTGACTCGCTAGAACATGGAAACAGCTCGAAAATGCTTGTAAGATAATTCTTGGCTCATTTGAACATGAAAACAATCCATAATAATTTGAGACTTCATTCTTTACTTGTTCGAACATGGCAAAAATTTGTAACTTCATTCTTGACTCGTTTGAACATGGAAATAACTCGGAAACATTTGTAAGATAATTCTTGGCTCATTTGAATATGAAAATAATACATAACAATTTGAGACTTCATTCTTGAGTCATTTGAACTTGGCAAAACTTGGAAAACATAACAATTTGTGACTCCATTCTCGACTCGTTCGAACTAGGAAACAACTTGTAGCTTCAATCTTGACTCGTTTGAATATGAAAACAACTTGGAAACTCATACATCATCATTCTTATAAGATCATTCGTGACTCATTTGAACATGGAAACAACTCAAAAACTCTTGTAAGATCATTCTTGGTTCATTTGAACATGAAAACAATCCATAACAATATGAGACTTCATTCTTGACTCGTTTGAACTTGGCAACAATTTATAGCTTCATTCGTGACTCGTTTGAACATGGAAATAACTTGGAAACTCTTGTAAGATCATTCTTGGTTCATTTGAACATGAAAACAATCCATAACAATTTGGGACTTCATTCTTGACACGTTCGAACATGGCAACAATTTGATGCTTCATTCGTGACTCGTTTGAACAGGGAAACAACTTGGAAACTCTTGTAAGATCATTCTTGGTTCATTTGAACATGAAAGCAATCCATAACAATTTAAGACTTCATTCTTGACTCGTTTGAACTTGGAAACAACTTGTAGCTTCATTCGTGACTCGTTGTAACATGGAAACAACTTGGAAACTCTTGTAAGTTAATTCTTGGTTCATTTGAACATGAAAACAATTCATAACAATTTAAGACTTCATTGTTGACTCGTTCGAACTAGGCTACAATTTGTAGCTTCATTCATGACTCGTTTGAACATGAAAACAACTTGTAGCTTCATTCGTGACTCGTTTGAACATGGAAACAACTCGGAAACTCTTGTAAGATCATTCTTGGCTCATTTGAACATGAAAACAATCCATAACAATTTGAGACTTCATTCTTGACTCGTTTGAACTTGGAAACAACATGTAGCTTCATTCGTGACTCGTTTAAACATGGAAACAACTCGGAAACTCTTGTAAGATCATTCATGGCTCATTTGAACTTGAAGACAATCCATAACAATTTGAGACTTCATTCTTGAATCGTTTGAATTTGGAAACAACTTGTAGCTTCATTTGCGACTCGTTTGAACATGGAAACAACTTGGAAACTCTTGTAAGATCATTCTTGGTTCATTTGAACATCAAAACAATCCATAACAATTTAAAACTTCATTCTTGACTCGTTTGAACTTGAAAATATCTTGTAGCTTAATTCGTGGTTTGAACATTGAAACAACTTGGAAACTCTTGTAAGATCATTCTTGATTCATTTGAACATGAAAACAATCAATAAAAATTTGAGAGTTCATTCTTGACTCGTTTGAACCTGGAAATAACTTATAACTTCATTCGTGACTCGTTTGAACATGGAAACAACTCGGAAACTCTTGTAAGATCATTTTTGGCACATTTGAACATGAAAACAATCCATAACAATTTGAGACTTCATTCTTGACTGGTTTGAACTTGGAAACAACTTGTAGCTTCATTCGTGACTCGTTTGAACATGGAAACAACTTGGAAACTCTTGTAAGATCATTCTTGATTCATTTGAAAATGAAAACAATCCATAACAATTTGAGACTTCATTCTTGACTCGTTTGAACTTGGAAACAACTTCTAGCTTCGTTCGTGACTCGTTTGAACATGGAAATAACTCAGAAACTCTTGTAAGATCATGCTTGGCTCATTTGAACATGAAAACAATCCATAACAATTTGAGACTTCATTCTTGACTGGTTGGAACTTGGGAACAACTTGTAGCTTCATTCGTGACTCGTTTGAACATGGAAACAACTTGGAAACTCTTGTAAGTTCATTCATAATTCATTTGAACATGAAAACAATCCATAACAATTTGAGACTTCATTCTTGACTCGTTTGAACTTGGAAACAACTTCTAGCTTCGTTCGTGACTCGTTTGAACATGGAAACAACTCAGAAACTCTTGTAAGATCATTCTTGGCTCATTTGAACTTGAAGACAATCCATAACAATTTGAGACTTCATTCTTGAATCGTTTGAATTTGGAAACAACTTGTAGCTTCATTTGCGACTCGTTTGAACATGGAAACAACTTGGAAACTCTTGTAAGATCATTCTTGGTTCATTTGAACATCAAAACAATCCATAATAATTTAAAACTTCATTCGTGACTCATTTGAACTTGAAAATATCTTGTAGCTTAATTCGTGGTTTGAACATTGAAACAACTTGGAAACTCTTGTAAGATCATTCTTGATTCATTTGAACATGAAAACAATCAATAAAAATTTGAGAGTTCATTCTTGACTCGTTTGAACCTGGAAATAACTTATAGCTTCATTCGTGACTCGTTTGAACATGGAAACAACTCGGAAACTCTTGTAAGATCATTCTTGGCTCATTTGAACTTGAAGACAATCCATAACAATTTGAGACTTCATTCTTGAATCGTTTGAATTTGGAAACAACTTGTAGCTTCATTTGCGACTCGTTTGAACATGGAAACAACTTGGAAACTCTTGTAAGATCATTCTTGGTTCCTTTGAACATCAAAACAATCCATAACAATTTAAAACTTCATTCTTGACTCGTTTGAACTTGAAAATATCTTGTAGCTTAATTCGTGGTTTGAACATTGAAACAACTTGGAAACTCTTGTAAGATCATTCTTGATTCATTTGAACTTGAAAACAATCAATAAAAATTTGAGAGTTCATTCTTGACTCGTTTGAACCTGGAAATAACTTATAGCTTCATTCGTGACTCGTTTGAACATGGAAACAACTCGGAAACTCTTGTAAGATCATTCTTGGCACATTTGAACATGAAAACAATCCATAACAATTTGAGACTTCATTCTTGACTGGTTTGAACTTGGAAACAACTTGTAGCTTCATTCGTGACTCGTTTGAACATGGAAACAATTTGGAAACTCTTGTAAGATCATTCTTGATTCATTTGAAAATGAAAACAATCCATAACAATTTGAGACTTAATTCTTGACTCGTTTGAACTTGGAAATAACTTCTAGCTTCGTTCGTGACTCGTTTGAACATGGAAACAACTCAGAAACTCTTGTAAGATCATTCTTGGCTCATTTGAACATGAAAACAATCCATAACAATTTGAGACTTCATTCTTGACTGGTTGGAACTTGGAAACAACTTGTAGCTTCATTCGTGACTCGTTTGAACATGGAAACAACTTGGAAACTCTTGTAAGTTCATTCATAATTCATTTGAACATGAAAACAATCCATAACAATTTGAGACTTCATTCTTGACTCGTTTGAACTTGGAAACAACTTCTAGCTTCGTTCGTGACTCGTTTGAACATGGAAACAACTCAGAAACTCTTGTAAGATCATTCTTGGCTCATTTGAACATAAAAACAATCCATAACAATTTGAGACTTCATTCTTGACTGGTTGGAACTTGGAAACAACTTGTAGCTTCATTCGTGACTCGTTTGAACATGGAAACAACTTGGAAACTCTTGTAAGATTATTCATAATTCATTTGAACATGAAAACAATCCATAACAATTTGAGACTTCATTCTTGACTCGTTTGAACTTGGGAAACAACTTGTAGCTTCATTCGTGACTCGTTTGAAAATGAAAACAACTCGGAAACTCTTGTAAGATCTTTCATGGCTCATTTGAACATGAAAACAATCCATAACAATTTGAGACTTCATTCTTGACTCGTTTGAACTTGGAAACAACTTCTAGCTTCATTCGTGACTCGTTTGAAAATGAAAACAACTCGGAAACTCTTGTAAGATCTTTCTTGGCTCATTTGAACATGAAAACAATCCATAACAATTTGAGACTTCATTCTTGACTGGTTGGAACTTGGAAACAACTTGTAGCTTCATTCGTGACTCGTTTGAACATGGAAACAACTCGGAAACTCTTGTAAGATCATTCTTGGCTCATTTGAACTTGAAGACAATCCATAACAATTTGAGACTTCATTCTTGAATCGTTTGAACTTGGAAACAACTTGTAGCTTCATTTGTGACTCGTTTGAACATGGAAACAACTTGAAACTCTTGTAAGATCATTCTTGGTTCATTTGAATATCAAAACATTCCATAACAATTTACGACTTCATTCTTGACTCGTTTGAACTTGAAAATATCTTCTAGCTTAATTCGTGGTTTGAACATTGAAACAACTTGGAAACTCTTGTAAGATCATTCTTGATTCATATGAACATGAAAACAATCAATAAAAATTTGAGAGTTCATTCTTGACTCGTTTGAACCTGGAAATAACTTATAGCTTCATTCGTGACTCGTTTGAACATGGAAACAACTCGGAAACTCTTGTAAGAACATTCTTGGCACATTTGAACATGAAAACAATCCATAACAATTTGAGACTTCATTCTTGACTGGTTTGAACTTGGAAACAACTTGTAGCTTCATTCGTGACTCGTTTGAACATGGAAACAACTTGGAAACTCTTGTAAGATCATTCTTGATTCATTCGAAAATGAAAACAATCCATAACAATTTGAGACTTCATTCTTGACTCGTTTGAATTGGAAACAACTTCTAGCTTCGTTCGTGACTCGTTTGAACATGGAAACAACTTGGAAGCTCTTGTAATATCATTCTTGATTCATTTGAACATGAAAACAATCCATAACAATTTGAGACTTCATTCTTGACTCGTTTCAACCTGGAAACAACTTGTAGCTTCATTCGTGACTCGTTCGAACATGGAAACAACTCGGAAACCCTTGTAAGATCATTCTTGGTTCATTTAAACTTGAAGACAATCCATAACAATTTGAGACTTCATTCTTGAATCGTTAGAACTTGGAAACAACTTGTAGCTTCATTTGCGACTCGTTTGATCATGGAAACAACTTGAAACTCTTGTAAGATCATTCTTGGTTCATTTGAATATCAAAACAATCCATAACAATTTAAGACTTCATTCTTGACTCGTTTGAACTTGAAAATATCTTGTAGCTTAATTCGTGACTCGTTTGAGCATGGAAACAAGTTGTAAGCTCTTGTAAGATCATTCTTGATTCATTTGAACATGAAAACAATCCATAACAATTTGAGACTTCATTCTTGACTCGTTTCAACCTGGAAATAACTTATAGCTTCATTCGTGACTCGTTCGAACATGGAAACAACTCGGAAACCCTTGTAAGATCATTCTTGGCTCATTTGAACTTGAAAACAATCCATAACAATTTGAGACTTCATTCTTGAATCGTTTGAGCTTGGAAACAACTTGTAGCTTCATTTGCGACTCGTTTGATCATGAAAACAACTTGAAACTCTTGTAAGATCATTCTTGGTTCATTTGAATATCAAAACAATCCATAACAATTTAAGAATTCATTCTTGACTCGTTTGAACTTTAAAATATTTTGTAGCTTAATTCGTGATTCGTTTGAACATGGAAACAACTTGGAAGCTCTTGTAAGATCATTCTTGATTCATTTGAACATGAAAACAATCCATAACAATTTGAGACTTCATTCTTTTCTCGTTCAAATTTGGAAACAATTTATAAGTTCATTCTTTACTCGTTTGAACAAGAAAACAACTCGGAAACTCTTGTAAGATCATTCTTGGTTCATTTGAACATGGAAACAACTTGGAAACTCTTGTAAGATCGTTCTTGGCTCATTTGAACATGAAAACAATCCATAACAATTTGAGACTTCATTCTTGACTGGTTGGAACTTGAAAACAACTTGTAGCTTCATTCGTGACTCGTTTGAACTTGGAAACAACTCGGAAACTCTTGTAAGATCATTATTGGCTCATTTGAACTTGAAGACAATCCATAAAAATTTGAGACTACATTCTTGACTCGTTTGAACTTGAAAATATCTTGTAGCTTAATTCGTGACTCATTTGAACATGGAAACAACTTGGAAGCTCTTGTAAGATCATTCTTGATTCATTTGAACATGAAAACAATCCATAACAATTTGAGACTTCAGTCTTTTCTCGTTCGAACTTGGAAACAATTTGTAATTTCATTATTTACTCGTTTGAACAAGAAAACAACTCGGAAACTCTTGTAAGATCCTTCTTGGTTCATTTGAACATGGAAACAACTTGGAAACTCTTGTAAGATCGTTCTTGGCTCATTTGAACATGAAAACAATCCATAACAATTTGAGACTTCATTCTTGACTGGTTGGAACTTGGAAACAACTTGTAGCTTCATTCGTGACTCGTTTGAACATGGAAACAACTCGGAAACTCTTGTAAGATCATTCTTGGCTCATTTGAACTTGAAGACAATCCATAACAATTTGAGACTTCATTCTTGAATCGTTTGAACTTGGAAACAACTTGTAGCTTCATTTGCGACTCGTTTGAACATGAAAACAACTTAGAAACTCTTGTAAGATCATTCTTGGTTTATTTGAACATGAAAACAATCCATAACAATTTAAGACTTCATTCATGACTCGTTTGAACTTGAAAACAGCTTGTAGCTTAATTCGTGATTCGTTTGAACATGGAAACAACTTGGAAACTCTTGTAAGATCATTCTTGATTCATTTGAACATGAGAACAATCCATAACAATTTGAGACTTCATTCTTGACTCGTTTGAACTTGGAAATAACTTGTAGCTTCATTCGTGACTCGTTCGTACATGGAAACAACTCGGAAACCCTTGTAAGATCATTTTTGGCTCATTTGAACTTGAAGACAATCCATAACAATTTGAGACTTCATTCTTGACCCATTCGAACTTGGCAACAATTTGTAGCTTCATTCGTGACTCGTTTAAACATGGAAATAACTTGGAAACTCTTGTAAGATCATTCTTGGTTCATTTGAACATGAAGACAATCCATAACCATTTGAGACTTCATTCTTGAATCGTTTGAACTTGGAAACAACTTGTAGCTTCATTTGCGACTCGTTTGAACATGGAAACAACTTGGACTTTCATTCATGACTCGTTTGAACATGGAAACAACTTGGAAACTCTTGTAAGATCATTCATAATTCATTTGAACATGAAAACAATCCATAACAATTTGAGACTTCATTCTTGACTCGTTTGAACTTATAAACAACTTGTAGCTTCATTCGTGGCTCGTTTGAACATGGAAACAACTCGGAAACTCTTGTAAGATCGTTCTTGGCTCATTTGAACATGAAAACAATCCATAACAATTTGAGACTTCATTCTTGACTCATTTGAACTTGGAAACAACTTGTAGCTTCATTCGTGACTCGTTTGAACATGGAAATAACTACGAAACTCTTGTAAGATCGTTCTTGGCTCATTTGAACATTAAAACAATCCATAACAATTTGAGACTTCATTCTTGACTGGTTTGAACTTGGAAATAACTTGTAGCTTTATTCGTGACTCGTTTGAACATGGAAATAACATGGAAACTCTTGTAAGATCATTTTTGATTCATTTGAACATGAAAAAAATCCATAACAATTTGAGACTTCATTCTTGACCCATTCGAACTTGGCAACAATTTGTAGTTTCATTCGTGACTCGTTTGAACATGGAAATAACTTGGAAACTCTTGTAAGATCATTCTTGGTTCATTTGAACATGAAGACAATCCATAACCATTTGAGACTTCATTCTTGAATCGTTTGAACTTGGAAACAACTTGTAGCTTCATTTGCGACTCGTTTGAACATGGAAACAACTTGGACCTTCATTCATGACTCGTTTGAACATGGAAACAACTTGGAAACTCTTGTAAGATCATTCATAATTCATTTGAACATGAAAACAATCCATAACAATTTGAGACTTCATTCTTGACTCGTTTGAACTTATAAACAACTTGTAGCTTCATTCGTGGCTCGTTTGAACATGGAAACAACTCGGAAACTCTTGTAAGATCGTTCTTGGCTCATTTGAACATGAAAACAATCCATAACAATTTGAGACTTCATTCTTGACTCATTTGAACTTGGAAACAACTTGTAGCTTCATTCGTGACTCGTTTGAACATGGAAATAACTAGGAAACTCTTGTAAGATCGTTCTTGGCTCATTTGAACATTAAAACAATCCATAACAATTTGAGACTTCATTCTTGACTGGTTTGAACTTGGAAATAACTTGTAGCTTTATTCGTGACTCGTTTGAACATGGAAATAACATGGAAACTCTTGTAAGATCATTTTTGATTCATTTGAACATGAAAAAAATCCATAACAATTTGAGACTTCATTCTTGCCTCGTTTTAACTTGGAAACAACTTGTAGCTTCATTCGTGACTCGTTTGAACATGGAAACAACTGAGAAACTCTTGTAAGATCATTCTTGGCTCATTTGAACTTGAAGACAATCCATAACAATTTGAGACTTCATTCTTGAATCGTTTGAACTTGGAAACAACTTGTAGCTTCATTTGCGACTCGTTTGAACATGAAAACAACTGGGAAACTCTTGTAAGATCATTCTTGGTTTATTTGAACATGAAAACAATCCATTACAATTTAAGACTTCATTCTTGACTCGTTTGAACTTGAAAACAGCTTTTAGCTTAATTCGTGACTCGTTTGAACATGGAAACAACTAGAAAACACTTGTAAGATCATTCTTGATTCATTTGAACATGAAAACAATCCATAACAATTTGAGACTTCATTCTTGACTCGTTTGAACATGGAAACAACTTGTAGCTTCATTCTTGACTCGTTCTAACATGGAAACAACTCGGAAACCCTTGTAAGATCATTCTTGGCTCATTTGAACTTGAAGACAATCCATAACAATTTGAGACTTCATTCTTGAATCGTTTGAACTTGGAAACAACTTGTAGCTTCATTTGCGACTCGTTTGATCATGGAAACAACATGAAACTCTTGTAAGATCATTCTTGGTTCATTTGAATATCAAAACAATCCATAACAATTTAAGACTTCATTCTTGACTCGTTTGAACTGGAAAATATCTTGTAACTTAATTCGTGACTCGTTTGAACATGGAAACAACTTGGAAGCTCTTGTAAGATCATTCTTGATTCATTTGAACATGAAAACATTCCATAACAATTTGAGACTTCATTCTTGACTCGTTTCAACCTGGAAACAACTTGTAGCTTCATTTGTGACTCGTTCGAACATGGAAACAACTCGGAAACCCTTGTAAGATCAATCTTGGCTCATTTGAACTTGAAAACAATCCATATCAATTTGAGACTTCATTCTTGAATCATTTGAACTTGGAAACAACTTGTACCATCATTTGCGACTCGTATGATCATGGAAACAACTTGAAACTCTTGTAAGATCATTCTTGGTTCATTTGAATATCAAAACAATCCATAACAATTTGAGACTTCATTCTTGACTCGTTTGAACTTGAAAATATCTTGTAGCTTAATTCGTGACTCGTTTGAACATGGAAACAACTTGGAAGCTCTGGTAAGATCATTCTTTATTCATTTGAACATGAAAACAATCCATAACAATTTGAGACTTCATTCTTTTCTAGTTCGAACTTGGAAACAATTTGTAACTTCATTCTTTACTCGTTTGAACATGAAAACAACTCGGAAACTCTTGTAAGATCATTCTTGGTTCATTTGAACATGGAAACAACTTGGAAACTCTTGTAAGATCGTTCTTGGCTCATTTGAACATGAAAACAATCCATAACAATTTGAGACTTCATTCTTGACTGGTTGGAACTTGGAAACAACTTGTAGCTTCATTCGTGACTCGTTTGAACATGGAAACAACTCAGAAACTCTTGTAAGATCATTCTTGGCTCATTTGAACTTGAAGACAATCCTTAACAATTTGAGACTTCATTCTTGAATCGTTTGAACTTGGAAACAACTTGTATCTTCATTCGTGACTCGTTTGAACATGGAAACAACTCGGAAACTCTTGTAAGATCGTTCTTGGCTAATTTGAACATAAAAAAAATCCATAACAATTTGAGACTTCATTCTTGACTGGTTTGAACTTGAAAATAGCTTGTAGCTTAATTCGTGACTCGTTTGAACATGGAAACAACTTGGAAACTCTTGTAAGAACATTCTTGATTCATTTGAACATGAAAACAATCCATAACAATTTGAGACTTCATTCTTGACTCGTTTGAACTTGGAAACAACTTGTAGCATCATTCGTGACTCGTTCGAACATGGAAACAACTCGGAAACCCTTGTAAGATCATTCTTGGCTCATTAAAACTAGAAGACAATCCATACCAATTTGAGACTTCATTCTTGATCCATTCAAACTTGGCAACAATTTGTAGCTTCATTCATGACTCGTTTGAACATGGAAACAACTTGGAAACTCTTGTAAGATCATTCTTGGTTCATTTGAACATGAAGACAATCCATAACAATTTGAGACTTCATTCTTGACTCGTTTGAACTTATAAACAACTTGTAGCTTCATTCGTGGCTCGTTTGAACATGGAAACAACTCGGAAACTCTTGTAAGATCGTTCTTGGCTCATTTGAACATGAAAACAATGCATAACAATTTGAGACTTCATTCTTGACTCGTTTGAACTTGGAAACAACTTGTAGCTTCATTCGTGACTCGTTTGAACATGGAAACAACTCGGAAACTCTTGTAAGATCGTTTATTGGCTCATTCGAACATTAAAACAATCCATAACAATTTGAGACTTCATTCTTGACTGGTTTGAACTTGGAAACAACTTGTAGCTTTATTCGTGACTTGTTTGAACATGGAAACAACTTGGAAACTCTTGTAAGATCATTTTTGATTCATTTGAACATGAAAAAAATCCATAACAATTTGAGACTTCATTCTTTCCTCGTTTTAACTTGGAAACAACTTGTAGCTTCATTCGTGACTCGTTTGAACATGGGAACAACTCAGAAACTCTTCTAAGATCATTCTTGGCTCATTTGAACTTGAAGACAATCCATAACAATTTGAGACTTCATTCTTGAATCGTTTGAACTAGGAAACAACTTGTAGGTTCATTTGCGACTCGTTTGAACATGAAAACAACTTGGAAACTCTTGTAAGATCATTCTTGGTTTATTTAAACATGAAAATAATCCATAACAATTTAAGACTTCATTCTTGACTCGTTTGAACTTGAAAACAGTTTGTAGCTTAATTCGTGACTCGTTTGAACATGGAAACAACTTGGAAACTCTTGTAAGATCATTCTTGATTCATTTGAACATGAAAACAATCCATAACAATTTGAGACTTCATTCTTGACTCGTTTGAACCTGGAAACAACTTGTAGCTTCATTCGTGACTCGTTCGAACATGAAAACAACTCGGAAACCCTTGTAAGATCATTCTGGGCTCATTTGAACTTGAAGACAATCCATAACAATTTGAGACTTCATTCTTGAATCGTTTGAACTTGGAAACAACTTGTAGCTTCATTTGCGACTCGTTTGATCATGGAAACAACTTGAAACTCTTGTAAGATCATTCTTGGTTCATTTGAATATCAAAACAATCCATAACAATTTATGACTTCATTCTTGACTCGTTTGAACTTGAAAATATCTTGTAGCTTAATTCGTGACTCGTTTGAACATGGAAACAACTTGGAAGCTCCTGTAAGATCATTCTTGATTCATTTGAACATGAAAACAATCCATAACAATTTGAGACTTCATTCTTTTCTCGTTCGAACCTGGAAACAATTTGTAACTTCATTCTTTATTCGTTTGAACAAGAAAACAACTCGGAAACTCTTGTAAGATCATTCTTGGTTCATTTGAACATGGAAACAACTTGGAACTCTTTTAAGATCGTTCTTGGCTCATTTTAACATGAAAACAATCCATAACAATTTGAGACTTCATTCTTGACTGGTTGGAACTTGGAAACAACTTGTAGCTTCATTCGTGACTCGTTCGAACATGAAAACACCTCGGAAACCCTTGTAAGATCATTCTTGGTTTATTTGAACATGAAAACAATCCATAACAATTTAAGACTTCATTCTTGACTCGTTTGAACTTGAAAACAGCTTGTAGCTTAATTCGTGACTCGTTTGAACATGGAAACAACTTGGAAACTCTTATAAGATCATTTTTGATTCATTTGAACATGAAAAAAATCCATAACAATTTAAGACTTCATTTTTGCCTCGTTTTAACTTGGAAACAACTTGTAGCTTCATTCGTGACTCGTTTGAACATGGAAACAACTTAGAAACTCTTCTAAGATCATTCTTGGCTCATTTGAACTTGAAGACAATCCATAACAATTTGAGACTTCATTCTTGAATCGTTTGAACTAGGAAACATCTTGTAGCTTCATTTGCGACTCGTTTGAACATGAAAACAACTTGGAAACTCTTGTAAGATCATTCTTGGTTTATTTGAACATGAAAACAATCCATAACAATTTAAGACTTCATTCTTGACTCGTTTGAACTTGAAAACAGTTTGTAGCTTAATTCGTGACTCGTTTGAACATGGAAACAACTTGGAAACTCTTGTAAGATCATTCTTGATTCATTTGAACATGAAAACAATCCATAGAAATTTGTGACTTCATTCTTGACTCGTTTGAACCTGGAAACAACTTGTAGCTTCATTCGTGACTCGTTCGAACATGAAAACAACTCGGAAACCCTTGTAAGATCATTCTTGGCTCATTTGAACTTGAAGACAATCCATAACAATTTGAGACTTCATTCTTGAATCGTTTGAACTTGGAAACAACTTGTAGCTTCATTTGCGACTCGTTTGATCATGGAAACAACTTGAAACTCTTGTAAGATCATTCTTGGTTCATTTGAATATCAAAACAATCCATAACAATTTATGACTTCATTCTTGACTCGTTTGAACTTGAAAATATCTTGTAGCTTAATTCGTGACTCGTTTGAACATGGAAACAACTTGGAAGCTCCTGTAAGATCATTCTTGATTCATTTGAACATGAAAACAATCCATAACAATTTGAGACTTCATTCTTTTCTCGTTCGAACCTGGAAACAATTTGTAACTTCATTCTTTATTCGTTTGAACAAGAAAACAACTCGGAAACTCTTGTAAGATCATTCTTGGTTCATTTGAACATGGAAACAACTTGGAACTCTTTTAAGATCGTTCTTGGCTCATTTTAACATGAAAACAATCCATAACAATTTGAGACTTCATTCTTGACTGGTTGGAACTTGGAAACAACTTGTAGCTTCATTCGTGACTCGTTCGAACATGAAAACACCTCGGAAACCCTTGTAAGATCATTCTTGGTTTATTTGAACATGAAAACAATCCATAACAATTTAAGACTTCATTCTTGACTCGTTTGAACTTGAAAACAGCTTGTAGCTTAATTCGTGACTCGTTTGAACATGGAAACAACTTGGAAACTCTTATAAGATCATTTTTGATTCATTTGAACATGAAAAAAATCCATAACAATTTAAGACTTCATTTTTGCCTCGTTTTAACTTGGAAACAACTTGTAGCTTCATTCGTGACTCGTTTGAACATGGAAACAACTTAGAAACTCTTCTAAGATCATTCTTGGCTCATTTGAACTTGAAGACAATCCATAACAATTTGAGACTTCATTCTTGAATCGTTTGAACTAGGAAACATCTTGTAGCTTCATTTGCGACTCGTTTGAACATGAAAACAACTTGGAAACTCTTGTAAGATCATTCTTGGTTTATTTGAACATGAAAACAATCCATAACAATTTAAGACTTCATTCTTGACTCGTTTGAACTTGAAAACAGTTTGTAGCTTAATTCGTGACTCGTTTGAACATGGAAACAACTTGGAAACTCTTGTAAGATCATTCTTGATTCATTTGAACATGAAAACAATCCATAGAAATTTGTGACTTCATTCTTGACTCGTTTGAACCTGGAAACAACTTGTAGCTTCATTCGTGACTCGTTCGAACATGAAAACAACTCGGAAACCCTTGTAAGATCATTCTTGGCTCATTTGAACTTGAAGACAATCCATAACAATTTGAGACTTCATTCTTGAATCGTTTGAACTTGGAAACAACTTGTAGCTTCATTTGCGACTCGTTTGATCATGGAAACAACTTGAAACTCTTGTAAGATCATTCTTGGTTCATTTGAATATCAAAACAATCCATAATAATTTAAGACTTCATTCTTGACTCGTTTGAACTTGAAAATATCTTGTAGCTTAATTCGTGACTCGTTTGAACATGGAAACAACTTAGAAGCTCTTGTAAGATCATTCTTGATTCATTTGAACATGAAAACAATCCATAACAATTTGAGACTTCATTCTTTTCTCGTTCGAACCTGGAAACAATTTGTAAATTCATTCTTTATTCGTTTGAACAAGAAAACAACTCGGAAACTCTTGTAAGATCATTCTTGTTTCATTTGAACATGGAAACAACTTGGAAACTCTTGTAAGATCGTTCTTGGCTCATTTTAACATGAAAACAATCCATAACAATTTGAGACTTCATTCTTGACTGGTTGGAACTTGGAAACAACTTGTAGCTTCATTCGTGACTCGTTTGAACATGGAAACAACTCGGAAACTCTTGTAAGATCATTCTTGGCTCATTTGAACTTGAAGACAATCCTTAACAATTTGAGACTTCATTCTTGAATCGTTTGAACTTGGAAACAACTTGTAGCTTCATTCGTGACTCGTTTGAACATGGAAACAACTCGTAAACTCTTGTAAGATCGTTCTTGGCTCATTTGAACATTAAAACAATCCATAAAAATTTGAGACTTCATTCTTGACTGGTTTGAACTTAAAAACAGCTTGTAGCTTAATTCGTGACTCGTTTGAACATGGAAACAACTTGGAAACTCTTGTAAGATCATTCTTGATTCATTTGAACATGAAAACAATCCATAACAATTTGAGACTTCATTCTTGACTCGTTTGAACTTGGAAACAACTTGTAGCTTCATTCGTGACTCGTTCGAACATGGAAACAACTCGGAAACCCTTGTAAGATCATTCTTGGCTCATTTTAACTTGAAGACAATCCATACCAATTTGAGACTTCATTCATGACCCATTCGAACTTGGCAACAATTTGTAGCTTCATTCGTGACTCGTTTGAACATGGAAACAACTTGGAAACTCTTGTAAGATCATTCTTGATTCATTTGAACATGAAGACAATCCATCACCATTTGAGACTTCATTCTTGAATCGTTTGAACTTGGAAACAACTTGTAGCTTCATTTGCGACTCGTTTGAACATGGAAACAACTTGGAACTTCATCCGTGACTCGTTTGAACATGGAAACAACTTGGAAACTCTTATAAGATCATTCATAATTCATTTGAACATGAAAACAATCCATAACAATTTGAGACTTCATTCTTGACTCGTTTGAACTTATAAACAACTTGTAGCTTCATTCGTGGCTCGTTTGAACATGGAAACAACTCGGAAACTCGTGTAAGATCGTTCTTGGCTCATTTGAACATGAAAACAATCCATAACAATTTGAGACTTCATTCTTGACTCGTTTGAGCTTGGAAACAACTTGTAGCTTCATTCGTGACTCGTTTGAACATGGAAACAACTCGGAAACTCTTGTAAGATTGTTCTTGGCTCATTTGAACATTAAAACAATCCATAACAATTTGAGACTTCATTCTTGACTGGTTTGAACTTGGAAACAACATGTAGCTTTATTCGTGACTCGTTTGAACATGGAAACAACTTGGAAACTCTTGTAAGATCATTTTTGATTCATTTGAACATGAAAAAAATCCATAACAATTTGAGACTTCATTCTTGCCTCGTTTTAACTTGGAAACAACTTGTAGCTTCATTCGTGACTCGTTTGAACATGGAA
Source organism: Oenanthe sinensis (assembly GCA_028671895.1). Lineage (NCBI taxonomy): Eukaryota > Viridiplantae > Streptophyta > Magnoliopsida > Apiales > Apiaceae > Oenanthe > Oenanthe sinensis. The sequence continues at coordinate 31,655,536 of CM053806.1, forward strand.
ACAACTCAGAAACTCTTCTAAGATCATTCTTGGCTTATTTGAACTTGATGACAATCCATTACAATTTGAGACTTCATTCTTGAATCGTTTGAACTTGGAAACAACTTATAGCTTCATTTGCGACTCGTTTGAACATGAAAACAACTTGGAAACTCTTGTAAGATCATTCTTTGTTTTTTTAAACATGAAAACAATCCATAACAATTTAAGACTTCATTCTTGACTCGTTTGAACTTGAAAACAGCTTATAGCTTAATTCGTGACTCGTTTGAACATGGAAACAACTTGGAAACTCTTGTAAGATCATTCTTGATTCATTTGAACATGAAAACAATCCATAACAATTTGAGACTTCATTCTTAACTCGTTTGAACCTGGAAACAACTTGTAGCTTCATTCGTGACTCGTTCGAACATGGAAACAACTCGGAATCCCTTGTAAGATCATTCTTGGCTCATTTGAACTTGAAGACAATCCATAACAATTTGAGACTTCATTCTTGAATCGTTTAAACTTGGAAACAACTTGTAGCTTCATTTGCGACTCGTTTGATCATGGAAACAACTTGAAACTCTTGTAAGATCATTCTCGATTCATTTGAATATCAAAATAATCCATAACAATTTAAGACTTCATTCTTGACTCGTTTGAACTTGAAAATATCTTGTAGCTTAATTCGTGACTCGTTTGAACATGGAAACAACTTGGAAGCTCTTGTAAGATCATTCTTGTTTCATTTGAACATGAAAACAATCCATAACAATTTGAGACTTCATTCTTTTCTCGTTCGAACCTCGAAACAATTTGTAACTTCATTCTTTACTCGTGTGAACAAGAAAACAACTCGGAAACTCTTGTAAGATCATTCTTGGTTCATTTGAACATGGAAACTCTTGTAAGATCGTTCTGGGCTCATTTTAACATGAAAACAATCCATAACAATTTGAGACTTCATTCTTGACGGGTTGGAACTTGGAAACAACTTGTAGCTTTATTCGTGACTCGTTTGAACATGGAAACAACTCGGAAACTCTTGTAAGATCATTCTTGGCTCATTTGAACTTGAAGACAATCCATAACAATTTTAGACTTCATTCTTGAATCGATTGAACTTGGAAACAACTTGTAGCTTCATTTGCGACTCGTTTGAACATGAAAACAACTTGGAAACTCTTGTAATATCATTCTTGGTTTATTTGAACATGAAAACAATCCATAACAATTTAAGACTTCATTCTTGACTCGTTTGAACTTGAAAACAGGTTGTAGCTTAATTTGTGACTCGTTTGAACATGGAAACTCTTGTAAGATCATTCTTGATTCATTTGAACATGAAAACAATCCATAACAATTTGAGACTTCATTCTTTACTCGTTTGAACCTGGAAACAACTTGTAGCTTCATTCGTGACTCGTTCGAACATGGAAACAACTCGGAAACCCTTGTAAGATCATTCTTGGCTCATTTGAACTTGAAGACAATCCATAACAATTTGAGACTTCATTCTTGAATCGTTTGAACTTGGAAACAACTTGTAGCTTCATTTGCGACTCGTTTGATCATGGAAACAACTTGAAACTCTTGTAAGATCATTCTTGGTTCATTTGAATATCAAAACAATCCATAACAATTTAAGACTTCATTCTTGACTCGTTTGAACTTCAAAATATCTTGTAGCTTAATTCGTGAATCGTTTGAACATGGAAACAACTTGGAAGCTCTTGTAAGATCATTCTTGATTCATTTGAACATGAAAACAATCCATAACAATTTGAGACTTCATTCTTTTCTCGTTCGAACCTGGAAACAATTTGTAACTTCATTCTTTACTCGTTTGATCAAGAAAACAGCTCAGAAACTCTTGTAAGATCATTCTTGGTTCATTTGAACATGGAAACAACTTAGAAACTCTTGTAAGATCGTTCTTGGCTCATTTTAACATGAAAACAATCCATAACAATTTGAGACTTCATTCTTTACTGGTTGGAACTTGGAAACAACTTGTAGCTTCATTCGTGACTCGTTTGAACATGGAAACAACTCGGAAACTCTTGTAAGATCATTCTTGGCTCATTTGAACTTGAAGACAATCCATAACAATTTGAGACTTCATTCTTGAATCGTTTAAACTTGGAAACAACTTGTAGCTTCATTTGCGACTCGTTTGAACATGAAAACAACTTGGAAACTCTTGTAAGATCATTCTTGGTTTATTTGAACATGAAAACAATCCATAACAATTTAAGACTTCATTCTTGACTCGTTTGAACTTGAAAACAGCTTGTAGCTTAATTCGTGACTCGTTTGAACATGGAAACAACTTGGAAACTCTTGTAAGATCATTCTTGATTCATTTGAACATGAAAACAATCCATAACAATTTGAGACTTCATTCCTGACTCGTTTGAACCTGGAAACAACTTGTAGCTTCATTCGTGACTCGTTTGAACATGGAAACAACTCGGAAAGCCTTGTAAGATCATTCTTGGCTCATTTGAACTTGAAGACAATCCATAACAATTTGAGACTTCATTCTTGAATCGTTTGAACTTGGAAACAACTTGTAGCTTCATTTACGACTCGTTTGATCATGGAAACAACTTGAAACTCTTGTAAGATCATTTTTGGTTCATTTGAATATCAAAACAATCCATAACAATATAAGACTTCATTCTTGACACGTTTGAACTTCAAAATATCTTGTAGCTTAATTCGTGACTCGTTTGAACATGGAAACAACTTGGAAGCTCTTGTTAGATCATTCTTGATTCATTTGAACATGAAAACAATCCATAACAATTTGAGACTTCATTCTTTTCTCGTTCGAACTTGGAAACAATTTGTAACTTCATTCTTTACTCGTTTGAACAAGAAAACAGCTCGGAAACTCTTATAAGATCATTCTTGGTTCATTTGAACATGGAAACAACTTGGAAACTCTTGTAAGATCGTTCTTGGCTCATTTTAACATGAAAACAATCCATAACAATTTGAGACTTCATTCTTGAATCGTTTGAACTTGGAAACAACTTGTAGCTTCATTTGCGACTCGTTTGAACATGAAAACAACTTGGAAACTCCTGTAAGATCATTCTTGGTTTATTTGAACATGAAAACAATCCATAACATTTTAAGACTTCATTCTTGACTCGTTTGAACTTGAAAACAGCTTGTAGCTTAATTCGTGACTCGTTTGAACATGGAAACAACTTGGAAACTCTTGTAAGATCATTCTTGATTCATTTTAACATGAAAACAATCCATAACAATTTGAGACTTCATTATTGACTCGTTTGAACTTGGAAACAACTTGTAGCTTCATTCGTGACTCGTTCAAACATGGAAACAACTCGGAAAGCCTTTTAAGATCATTCTTGGCTCATTTGAACTTGAAGACAATCCATAACAATTTGAGACTTCATTCTTGAATCGTTTGAACTTAGAAACAACTTGAAACTCTTGTAAGATCATTCTTGGTTCATTTGAACAGGAAGACAATCCATAACCATTTGAGACTTCATTCTTGAATCGTTTGAACTTGGAAACAACTTGTAGCTTCATTTGCGACTCGTTTGAACATAGATACAACTTGGACCTTCATCCGTGACTCGTTTAAACATGGAAACAACTTGGAAACTCTTGTAAGATCATTCATAATTCATTTGAACATGAAAACAATCCATAACAATTTGAGACTTCATTCTTGAATCGTTTTAACTTATAAACAACTTGTAGCTTCATTCGTGGCTCGTTTGAACATGGAAACATCTCGGAAACTCTTGTAAGATCGTTCTTGGCTCATTTGAACATGAAAACAATCCATAACAATTTGAGACTTCATTTTTGACTCGTTTGAACTTGGAAACAACTTGTAGCTTCATTCGTGACTCGTTTGAACATGGAAATAACTCGAAACTCTTGTAAGATCGTTGTTGACTCATTTGAACATTAAAACAATCCATAACAATTTGAGACTTCATTCTTGACTGGTTTGAACTTGGAAAGAACTTGTAGCTTTATTCGTGACTCGTTTGAACATGGAAATAACTTGGAAACTCTTGTAAGATCATTTTTGATTCATTTGAACATGAAAAAAATCCATAACAATTTGAGACTTCATTCTTGCCTCGTTTTAACTTGGAAACAACTTGTAACTTCATTCGTGTCTCGTTTGAACATGGAAACAACTCCAAAACTCTTGTAAGATCATTCTTGGCTCATTTGAACATGAAAACAATCCATAACAATTTCAGACTTCATTCATGACTCGTTTGAACATGGAAACAACTTGTAGCTTCATTCGTGACTCGTTTGAACATGGAAACAACTCGGAAACTCTTGTAAGATCGTTCTTGGCTCATTTGAACATTAAAACAATCCATAACAATTTGAGACTTCATTCTTGACTGGTTTTGTAATATTCCCGATTCCCAGGTACTTTTGAAACCTTATTAATAATAATATATATGTTGGATAATAATTATGGAATAAGATTTGATGGGTATTCCAATTATTAGAATTGTCGGAACGAGTTAAAGATTAAATTATTGTCATGGATTATTATGAAATTGGAAAATTCAAGGATTTCCAAGAATTATTAAAGAGTTTATTATTTTATATTTTGACATGGATTATTAAAATGCAATTACTTGCATTTTATTTAAAGTGTAGGAAATGCAAATGCTAGTATTTTAATTCAAGTCAAAGGAAGCAAGACTTGACCAAGACTTTGACTAGACTTTTATTTAAACCAAGGCAAGTACTTGTCATAAGAAAAGAAAAAGAAAATCACAAACTCAAGCCTAGCAAGCAAGGGACCATTCGGCTTTAGCTAGAAGAGGAAGAGGAGAAAAATCAAGAACTCAAGCTCTAGTTGTTGGATTGTTGCAAGTAAGGACTTAAATCGAAGGTATAACTAATACCTATCTTCCATTCAAATCTTATGCAAAGTTATCCGTTAAATCTCTTGATTTTCATGAAAGAGCAAGAGCATGAATAGTGTTTTTAATTTAGGATAAATTCTTGATTAATTGTTTTATGACTCCTTAAGCATAATTAGCACTTGTAATGACTTGTACGAGCTATGGGTAGTGGTAATTTAGCATAAATAGCTTGAAAAGTTCAAACCCTAGCCATGTGTTGATTTTGAGATTAATGTGGTTTTAAGCATGCTTTGATTATGGCTTGAGCATATGTTTAAGTACTTATTTTGTTGGTTATGATGGAGTAATGTTGTGATGCTTTGGTTAAGACCTATGGTGGTGTAATGTAAGAGTTACATGGTTAAGAATTATGGATGTTAAAGGAGTAAGTAATTGGTTGTTTTCAAACTAGTAGATTGTTTTGCAAACTATGTTGCATTGGTGATGAATTGGGTAGATTATTGGTAATGTTTGGAGTATTGTTAAATTGTGTTTGGGCTTGGGATGTCTTGAGTACATTCCCAAGTAGTAGAGTAAAATATATGGAAGCCATTTGAGTTGAATTGGATGAGTTTAAAACAGGGTAAACGATGAACGTATAAACGGAACCATGCCAAATTTTCTACTGATGCCAACTGTTCACCACTCCCGAAGGGTCTAGCCTGTGTTGCTGGATGATTTCTTTATATGGTTAGATAGATATTAGTCTCTAGATCGTTTGCGCGCTAATTTTGCGTCAAACGGAGTTGTGAGCTAAAAGATATGGCCAAAATGGTGAGGAGATGCAGAAAACTGGACTGCCCTGTTTTTAATCAACTTTGAGGAGGTGATCAACCTAGTTAGACTGTCTTATAAAATCTGAAACTTTTACACAAAATACTAGGAACATTTGGGAAGACTTGGGAAAAGGTTTCGGATTAAAATGAGTAAAATCTGATTTATGAAAATTGTTGGAAGCAAGTAGGTGCAGTTAGAAATCTTGTAAAAACTGCTTGCATTGTTTTGCATTACCTTGACATAAGTTATGTTTTAAAGTGGAATTCGAGGCTAGCTTAGCAACGGACTTTAAATGGAATGTGTTAGTAATACTTATGAGTCATGACTAGCTAAAGATCCATGCTAAGACTCGTTAGCAAGATGGATTATTATGCATACATGAGTAGTTATAAGTAGAGTTAAAACTCTTGTGACTAATTAGGACCCGTGTTTTCTTTCTTATAGAGACACGTGCCAAGGAGGGACAAGCGAGCTACCACTTCAACAGTAAAGGCAAGTTTTCTAAACTCTGACCTTATAACATGTTTCTTGGTTATAGGGCTGTGGTGCTTGGATTCTTTTCTGTCAATTGACTTGTATTATCATTTGAATTGTTGTTCGCGCCTCTGAACTCTCAAAAGTTAGAGGACGCTTCCTGTCAGTTTTGTATAACTGATTTCCGTGTTAAGTACATTTCTTTGGTACTTGACAAACGACCGGGAGTAGCGTATTATCTCTCGACTGTTAGTCGATATTATCCAGGGATTCTTCCTGGAATATAAGTTTTGGGATAATAATTAGTATGGGTTAGGGATTAATCAAGTTGATTAATATCCCTTTGATATTTTGAATCATATTTAGTTTATTAAATATTATTTAAAAAGGGTATATATATATAGTATTTAAATGTTGATTTAAATACTTTCAACTCATTTTGAGTTATTTAAATATCATTTAAGATTGATTAAACATTATTTAAATATTTTGGGATTATTTTAAAGTATTTATTCTTGATTAAATACTTTCAATTCTTTTTGGATTATTTAAATATTATTTAAAAGTGACTAAATATTATTTAAATATGTTGATTCATTTAAAACTATGTAAATATTAAATAGTTTTGATTAAATCCTAATTAAATATTTTAATTATTTTAAAATATTTTCAGGGACTATTCAAGGTCTCATATTTATTGATTATTTATTTATTGGATCTTTAAAAATATTCCGGAGTTATCTAAAAATTCTTTAAATATTATTTTCATTAAAATCATAAGTACTGAGCTATGACTCGGATATTTTGAGTCGATAACTCCATGTTAGGGAAGGAATATCCCATTTTAACCTTCTTTTCATTTAAACTGGTGCCCGTAGGGACCTTTATTTTACCTAAAAGTGTTATATTTTCGTGGGGTTTATTTTATCACCTAGTAGCGACTCCCCGGTCGTGATCTTGATTCGAACTGTTCATTCATGACTAAAGGTCAACCCACACATATAAAGAGATTACTTCCACCTCGTTTCGGAAGTTAATCTATTATCGAATATTGAATTCCCATAAAACTTTGTTGTTGTTCCGGAAGGTTGTATTAAATTCCCTTCCACACTTTGATTTGAATATTCCCATAAAACTTTGTTGTTGTTCCGGAAGGTTGTATTAAATTCCCTTCCACACTTTGATTTGAATATTCCCAGAAAGCTTTGTTGTTGTTATCCTAGAAGGTTGTATTAAATTCCCTTCTAGACTTGTTGATTGTACTCAAAGGGAACTGGAGATATAAAGTGTAAGAGGCTTGTGTGCGGCACAGTCCATCTAGCGTAAGAGGCCGAGTGGCGCCGGTCCAGCATTTAAAGGCCCATGTGTTGCCTAGGGTGATGACCTGTTTTGGATCATCCTTCTACTAGTAGAAAAGGTTACTTAACTATTGTACTATACGACTGATCATCGTGTACAATAGGCGCGGTGGATGCTCCAGTATCTTCTTTTCTTCCATTTGGAATTTGACGATGCACTGTAACGAAAGCCCAGGTGCTTAGTTACCGATAGTGTTAACGAGGATTATGGCAACCTATTATTCTTTGGTTCAGTATCTAGAACTGTTCACCATTTCAGTACAGGTTGCATTTTATTATTCTGATACACATATTGTTGTTGTTTCTTGATCATACCATGTTGTTAATATATACTTGCTGAGCGTTGTTGCTCATTCTTGCTTTCTGTTTATCTTTCTACCACCACAGCTGCAGACCATGCCACGAGGAGTACGCAGGACGTTGAGAAAGACCGTGCGAAGGGCAAGGACCCCTTATGACCGACCCCTTGGCCCTATTCCCGAGGTAGGGAGATTGAGCAGGATAGGATGGCAGCTTCTGCTAGTTAGATTTATTTATAAACACTGTTTATGTAAATATATGTAACTTAATGAGATTTAATCTAACTTTTGGACTGCTATTATAGTTTCAAACAGAAGCTATATTTAGTAGTACGAACTCAACCTTTTGGTAACTAGTAATGTAGCGATGGAGATCCAAGTATGTATATTAATGTATGCTCGTTTCCTGAGACTATGGCTCGTGTGTGTGTGTTAAAGTGTGTGGGGGTCACCAGATTGTTATTTGCCTTAGAATGATTAAATTTTATTATGATTATCAGTGAACTGTAAGTGTATGAATGTTGGAAGTTGGACCGTGACGACCTAGACCTTGGACCCCGGGTCTGGGGGCGCCACAGAGATGGTATCAGAGCCCTAAGTTATAGTACTCAGAAACGAGAGGCCTATCGGTAATAAAAGCAATAATAATAAAAGACTAAAAACTTTAAGAAGACTAAAACCCAAAAAGGGAACTATTCGTTACACGATAGTGACTAGTTATTGTTTTATTGTAGATACCCGACGATGAGGACTATGAGGCTCAGCTTGATAGAGCGTTGCTAGGGGAGGATGACGACCCCGAAGAGGACCCGATAGAGGCTCCATTAGAGGAGGGCGCCATGCCAGCAGTACCAGCACCTACCCTCCCAGTGGCTGATGAGGCCGGACCATCAGAGGTTGTATTCAGAGATATCCCTATGATACCCCCACCAGTAGTGATTCCACCTTCACCCCCAGCTAGCCCTATACCTTCCGAGGAGGACGAGCCAGAGGAATTCATCCCAGATCTCCCCGAGCCACAGGATGCTCCGCTTGACACACCATCACCACCACCCGCAACACCGGCAGCACCACCTCCACCTCCGCCAGTTGCAGGAGAACCAGTACCATCATGAATGATATCTTCCCTCATAAGGGAACAGGATGTCTCGACCGGTCGTGTGGAGGAGTTGAGGCGCATAGTGGACAGGATGATTCCTGGACGTGTTGGACCTCAGGGCGGCCTACCTCCGAGCAGCACTTCTCAGGATGGCATTCCACAGGATGTTGTGACAGGCCTTACCGAGATTCAGACGTGGGCACGATATTTCCGCGAGTTGAGGGCACCCTTAGGGGGAGGGCCGATAGGGGGCAGTGATGCAGATGAGATGGTTGAGGGTGTGATGGTTCAGGTTAGGGACCTAATCCGTGGTAGGTTTCAGTGACTTTTATGGGATGATGTAGTCTTCTAGTATCAGATTTTGGCACTATGTATGGGTGTGCCGTTTTTGAGGGAGTAATATTTTGTGTATATAGTAGTAGTCCCGCTCTGACTAGAAGATAGCTTGCTGACATACTTTTGATGTAACCAGAAACTATGATGGAAGATGTAACCAAGGGATGATGTATATATATGTTGTTTCAGTTTCCTTAAATGCAGTCTTATTTTGCGTACGGTGTTTATACATCTTCTTGTTCTTGATATCGAGATTGTTCAGAAATGACTTATTATGTATATGCTGAACAGACCGTATTAGATGTAAATGCAAACCCTTATTCATGATTGTTTAATATAGCGAATAATATAGTGATTAAGACTAATAAAAAGATTGACCAATATTATTTAATTGTATCAGAAAATGCCACCAAGGAGGAATACTAGATTGCACCCTGTAGCCAGTGGGGATTTGCATGAGCCAAGTGTTCACGAAGAGGAAAGTGATTCGGAAGACTATAATGAGTTTGATGATGAAGAGTATACAGAAGGGGAGTATGTGAGTTCGAGTGCCTCGGGTCATAGTCAGAATCAAAACCAGAATGAACAGGGGGAAAATGAGAGTCAGGGTCACCAAGGGGAAAACCGAAATATGGACCCCATGAATGTGTTCATGGATTTTCTCAGACAGCACGTTAATCTCAATTCAAATCAGCCGCCACCAGTTCCTCATAACCCCGTTGCCAATTCCTTCCGAGCTTTCAAGTCCTTGCGACCACCTGAGTTTCAAGGGACTGCGGACCCAGTAGAGGCTAGGGCCTGGTTAAAAGAAATGGAAAAGTCCTTTGAGATACTGCAGATAGAAGAGGCACAGAAGACAGTCTTCGCCACTTATCTCCTAAAGGGGGAGGCCAATTTCTGGTGGGAGTCTAAAAAGAGTCTGGAGGGAGAAGGAGTAGTAGCATGGGAAAGGTTCACACAATTATTTTTAGAGAAGTATTTCCCCAAATTCATGGAAAACCAGATGGAGCTGAAATTTCTAGAGCTGAAGCAGAATAACCTAACTGTAGCCGAGTATGAAGCAAAGTTTACTGAACTGTCTAGGTTCGTGCCGGATTTTGTGAACACGGACGAGAAAAGGGCTAGGAGGTTTCAGCAGGGATTGAAACAGTGGATTCAAAATCGTGTAGCAATACTTGAGTTGACTGATTATGCAATGTTGGTGCAGAAAGCTTCGATTGTAGAGGCTGGGAGTGATCTGATCCAAAAGGAAAGGGATGGGAAGAAGAGAAAGGCAGAAAGCCAGCGAAGAGGTTCAGCAAGTGGGAACTTTCCGAGTAAATTTAATCGAGGACAAGGGTCTCAGTTTCGGAGGAATGTTGGGTTCAAGAAGGCCGAAAGTGTAAGTGTTAACCAAGGCGGCAGGCAGTCAGGGATGGCATATTCCAATCCATTACGACCCCCACTGCCAGATTGTAAGACATGTGGGAAGAGGCATTTAGGCACTTGTAACAAGTCAGGGGTTACCTGTTTTAAGTGTGGACGAGTGGGGCATTTCGCGTATAACTGCCCTCAGAATAGCATGGTTTGTCACAACTGCGGACAGATGGGACATGTAAAGAAAGACTGTAAATCTTCTGGACCAGCGGTGACGAGACAAAGTGGAGCTGCTTCTAATAAGGCTCCTACTGCTAGGACTTTCAACATGACGGTGAGGGATGCCGTGAGGAACACGGATGTTATTGCAGGTACACTCTTACTTAATTCCGTCAATGCAAATGTTTTGTTTGACTCCGGAGCAACCAGATCTTTTATATCTCGAGACTTTGCGCGTAAATGGAATCTTGAGTCAAAACCATTAAGCGATCCCTTACGTGTAGAAATAGCTAATCAGGAGGTTATTCCTGTTAGTTACGTATGTAATAACTGTGAACTAGAAATCGAAGGGCAGCGATTCATCCTAGACTTAATTCCTTTTTCCCTAGGGGAGTTTGATGTCATTTTGGGGATGGATTGGCTGACAAGTTGTGAAGCTAATATCGATTGCAAGGGAAAGAAAGTGAGGGTAAAGTTGCCCAACCAAGAAGAAGTGGTGTTTAAAGGGCAGAGGCAGATTAATAAATTCTTGACTAAGATGCAGGTCAAGAGGTTGTTACGCCAAGGGTGTGAAGCTTATTTAGCCTATGTAGTAGACACCGAGAAGGAATTAACTAGTATAAGTGACATAGCAGTTGTCAATGAATTTGAAGATGTATTTCCCGATGACCTTCCAGGGTTACCTCCTGACAGAGGCATAGAGTTTGCCATCGAGTTAGCACCAGGGACAGCACCAGTGTCAAAGGCTCCGTACCGCTTAGCCCCAGTAGAGATGAAAGAATTAGCCATCCAGCTACAAGAGCTATTGGATAAAGGAATGATTCGACCAAGCGTGTCTCCATGGGGGGCACCAGTGTTGTTTGTCAAGAAGAAAGATGGAAGTATGAGATTGTGTATAGACTATAGGGAACTTAACAAGCTAACCATCAAGAATAAGTACCCTTTACCCAGAATCGATGATTTGTTTGATCAGTTAAAGGATGCTGTTTACTTTTCAAAGATCGACCTGAGAACTGGATATCACCAGCTGAAGATTAAACGCGAAGATGTTCCGAAGACAGCATTTCGTACCCGATATGGGCACTACGAGTTTTTGGTAATGTCCTTTGGGTTAACCAACGCCCCCGCAGCTTTCATGGATTTGATGAATCGAGTTTTCAAAAAGTATCTGGACAAGTTTGTCATCGTCTTCATAGATGATATATTGATCTACTCAAGGTCAAGGGAAGAGCATGAAGAACATTTGAGGATAGTACTGGAAATATTGAGAAAGGAGAAGCTCTATGCTAAATTTTCAAAATGTGAGTTTTGGTTAAAGGAAGTTCAATTTTTGGGACACGTGATAAGTAGTAAAGGTGTGCTAGTCGACCCTGCTAAGATTGAAGCTATTTCAAATTGGGAAAGGCCAACGACACCAACTGAAGTAAGAAGTTTTGTGGGATTAGCAGGATATTACAGGAGATTCGTCCAGGACTTTGCTAAGATAGCTACTCCATTGACGAGACTCACCCGTAAGACCGAGAAGTTTGAGTGGACTGAAAAATGTGAAGAGAGTTTTCAGGAATTGAAAAAGAGATTAATTACTGCGCCGGTTTTAGCCCTACCAGATGAAAAAGGTGATTTTGTGATTTATAGCGATGCATCTCATAAGGGACTAGGATGTGTACTGATGCAGCATGGCAAAGTAATTGCTTATGCATCCAGACAACTGAAAGAATACGAGATAAGATATCCAACTCATGACTTAGAATTAGCAGCGATAGTTTTCGCATTAAAGATATGGAGGCATTACCTATATGGAGAAAGGTGCGAGATTTATACAGATCACAAGAGCCTTAAGTACATTTTCACACAGAAAGAATTAAACATGAGGCAACGAAGATGGCTAGAGTTGATCAAGGATTACGACTGTTCGATTAACTACCACCCAGGGAAGGCCAATGTGGTGGCCGATGCCCTAAGTAGAAAGGAAAGACTAAAAATGATGGTTTCTTCCGAAGAATTGGTACGAGAGTTTGAACGGATGAATTTAGAAGTGAAGTTTCCTGAAGATGGTATGGAGACGCTATTTGAGATTCGAGTTGAGTCAGAACTAATTGAGAAAGTAAGGATATGTCAAGAAAAGGCAATGGAAGAAAAAGAGGAAAAGATGATTGGAGATGAACGAAGATGTGTTAAGGATGAGAGAGGGATTCTAAGATTTGCTAATAGAATTTGGATTCCTAACGTTCAGGAATTGAAAGATGAGGTATTGAATGAAGCACACAACTCTAGGTTTTCTATTCACCCTGGAGGTACTAAGATGTATAAAGACCTGAAAATGCATTATTGGTGGCCAGGTATGAAGAAAGATATTGCCGAATGGGTAAGTAAATGTTTGACCTGTCAGAGAGTGAAAGCAGAGCACCAAAGACCGAGCGGACTTTTACAGCCCCTGGAGATTCCAGAATGGAAATGGGAGCACATTGCAATGGATTTTGTAGTAGGGTTACCAAGAACAAAAGCCAACCATGATGCTATTTGGGTAATAATTGATCGATTGACAAAATCAGCGCATTTCCTTCCTATCAATGAAAGGTATTCAGTCGACCGATTAGTCGAGCTTTATTTGAAAGAGATAGTGGTACGTCATGGAGTTCCAGTAGGAATTGTGTCGGATAGGGACCCAAGATTCAATTCTAGATTTTGGAGAAGCTTTCAGGAATGCTTGGGGACAAGATTGAATATGAGCACCGCTTATCATCCACAAACTGATGGACAGAGTGAAAGAACCATCCAAACGGTAGAAGATATGTTGAGAGTCTGTGCCATAGACTTTAAAGGTAGTTGGGATGATCATTTGCCATTAATTGAGTTTGCCTACAACAACAGTTATCATGCCAGCATTGGGATGCCACCTTACGAAGCCTTGTATGGCAGAAAGTGTCGATCTCCCTTGTGTTGGGAAGAAGTAGGAGAGCGAAAGATGTTGGGACCCGAGCTGGTCCAGCAGACAAGAGAAACCATAGAGCTCATCCGGAAACGATTGATAGCCGCCCAGGACAGGCAAAGAAAGTATGCCGATCAAACCAGGAAAGACAGAGAGTACGAAGAGGGAGACTCAGTGCTTCTAAAGGTGTCTCCGTGGAAAGGTTTAATGAGGTTTGGTAAGAAGGGAAAGTTAAGTCCAAGATTTATTGGACCATTTGAAATATTAAGACGTATTGGAAAAGTGGCCTATGAGTTAGCCCTGCCTCCAAACTTACAACAAGTTCATAATGTGTTTCACGTGTCAATGCTGAGAAGATATAATGCAGATGCCCGACATGTGATAGAGTATGAGCAAGTAGATCTACAACCGGACCTGACCTATGTGGAACGACCGGTGGAAATCTTAGACCGAAAAGAGCAAGTACTCAGAAACAAAGTAGTAAAACTAGTAAGAGTCTTATGGAGAAACCAGAACACTGAAGAATCAACGTGGGAACCAGAAAGTGCTATGCTGGAAAAGTACCCTTACCTGTTTTCAAGTTAGATTCCGGGACGGAATCCTTTTAAGGAGGGGAGACTGTAATATTCCCGATTCCCAGGTACTTTTGAAACCTTATTAATAATAATATATATGTTGGATAATAATTATGGAATAAGATTTGATGGGTATTCCAATTATTAGAATTGTCGGAACGAGTTAAAGATTAAATTATTGTCATGGATTATTATGAAATTGGAAAATTCAAGGATTTCCAAGAATTATTAAAGAGTTTATTATTTTATATTTTGACATGGATTATTAAAATGCAATTACTTGCATTTTATTTAAAGTGTAGGAAATGCAAATGCTAGTATTTTAATTCAAGTCAAAGGAAGCAAGACTTGACCAAGACTTTGACTAGACTTTTATTTAAACCAAGGCAAGTACTTGTCATAAGAAAAGAAAAAGAAAATCACAAACTCAAGCCTAGCAAGCAAGGGACCATTCGGCTTTAGCTAGAAGAGGAAGAGGAGAAAAATCAAGAACTCAAGCTCTAGTTGTTGGATTGTTGCAAGTAAGGACTTAAATCGAAGGTATAACTAATACCTATCTTCCATTCAAATCTTATGCAAAGTTATCCGTTAAATCTCTTGATTTTCATGAAAGAGCAAGAGCATGAATAGTGTTTTTAATTTAGGATAAATTCTTGATTAATTGTTTTATGACTCCTTAAGCATAATTAGCACTTGTAATGACTTGTACGAGCTATGGGTAGTGGTAATTTAGCATAAATAGCTTGAAAAGTTCAAACCCTAGCCATGTGTTGATTTTGAGATTAATGTGGTTTTAAGCATGCTTTGATTATGGCTTGAGCATATGTTTAAGTACTTATTTTGTTGGTTATGATGGAGTAATGTTGTGATGCTTTGGTTAAGACCTATGGTGGTGTAATGTAAGAGTTACATGGTTAAGAATTATGGATGTTAAAGGAGTAAGTAATTGGTTGTTTTCAAACTAGTAGATTGTTTTGCAAACTATGTTGCATTGGTGATGAATTGGGTAGATTATTGGTAATGTTTGGAGTATTGTTAAATTGTGTTTGGGCTTGGGATGTCTTGAGTACATTCCCAAGTAGTAGAGTAAAATATATGGAAGCCATTTGAGTTGAATTGGATGAGTTTAAAACAGGGTAAACGATGAACGTATAAACGGAACCATGCCAAATTTTCTACTGATGCCAACTGTTCACCACTCCCGAAGGGTCTAGCCTGTGTTGCTGGATGATTTCTTTATATGGTTAGATAGATATTAGTCTCTAGATCGTTTGCGCGCTAATTTTGCGTCAAACGGAGTTGTGAGCTAAAAGATATGGCCAAAATGGTGAGGAGATGCAGAAAACTGGACTGCCCTGTTTTTAATCAACTTTGAGGAGGTGATCAACCTAGTTAGACTGTCTTATAAAATCTGAAACTTTTACACAAAATACTAGGAACATTTGGGAAGACTTGGGAAAAGGTTTCGGATTAAAATGAGTAAAATCTGATTTATGAAAATTGTTGGAAGCAAGTAGGTGCAGTTAGAAATCTTGTAAAAACTGCTTGCATTGTTTTGCATTACCTTGACATAAGTTATGTTTTAAAGTGGAATTCGAGGCTAGCTTAGCAACGGACTTTAAATGGAATGTGTTAGTAATACTTATGAGTCATGACTAGCTAAAGATCCATGCTAAGACTCGTTAGCAAGATGGATTATTATGCATACATGAGTAGTTATAAGTAGAGTTAAAACTCTTGTGACTAATTAGGACCCGTGTTTTCTTTCTTATAGAGACACGTGCCAAGGAGGGACAAGCGAGCTACCACTTCAACAGTAAAGGCAAGTTTTCTAAACTCTGACCTTATAACATGTTTCTTGGTTATAGGGCTGTGGTGCTTGGATTCTTTTCTGTCAATTGACTTGTATTATCATTTGAATTGTTGTTCGCGCCTCTGAACTCTCAAAAGTTAGAGGACGCTTCCTGTCAGTTTTGTATAACTGATTTCCGTGTTAAGTACATTTCTTTGGTACTTGACAAACGACCGGGAGTAGCGTATTATCTCTCGACTGTTAGTCGATATTATCCAGGGATTCTTCCTGGAATATAAGTTTTGGGATAATAATTAGTATGGGTTAGGGATTAATCAAGTTGATTAATATCCCTTTGATATTTTGAATCATATTTAGTTTATTAAATATTATTTAAAAAGGGTATATATATAGTATTTAAATGTTGATTTAAATACTTTCAACTCATTTTGAGTTATTTAAATATCATTTAAGATTGATTAAACATTATTTAAATATTTTGGGATTATTTTAAAGTATTTATTCTTGATTAAATACTTTCAATTCTTTTTGGATTATTTAATTATTATTTAAAAGTGACTAAATATTATTTAAATATGTTGATTCATTTAAAACTATGTAAATATTAAATAGTTTTGATTAAATCCTAATTAAATATTTTAATTATTTTAAAATATTTTCAGGGACTATTCAAGGTCTCATATTTATTGATTATTTATTTATTGGATCTTTAAAAATATTCCGGAGTTATCTAAAAATTCTTTAAATATTATTTTCATTAAAATCATAAGTACTGAGCTATGACTCGGATATTTTGAGTCGATAACTCCATGTTAGGGAAGGAATATCCCATTTTAACCTTCTTTTCATTTAAACTGGTGCCCGTAGGGACCTTTATTTTACCTAAAAGTGTTATATTTTCGTGGGGTTTATTTTATCACCTAGTAGCGACTCCCCGGTCGTGATCTTGATTCGAACTGTTCATTCATGACTAAAGGTCAACCCACACATATAAAGAGATTACTTCCACCTCGTTTCGGAAGTTAATCTATTATCGAATATTGAATTCCCATAAAACTTTGTTGTTGTTCCGGAAGGTTGTATTAAATTCCCTTCCACACTTTGATTTGAATATTCCCATAAAACTTTGTTGTTGTTCCGGAAGGTTGTATTAAATTCCCTTCCACACTTTGATTTGAATATTCCCAGAAAGCTTTGTTGTTGTTATCCTAGAAGGTTGTATTAAATTCCCTTCTAGACTTGTTGATTGTACTCAAAGGGAACTGGAGATATAAAGTGTAAGAGGCTTGTGTGCGGCACAGTCCATCTAGCGTAAGAGGCCGAGTGGCGCCGGTCCAGCATTTAAAGGCCCATGTGTTGCCTAGGGTGATGACCTGTTTTGGATCATCCTTCTACTAGTAGAAAAGGTTACTTAACTATTGTACTATACGACTGATCATCGTGTACAATAGGCGCGGTGGATGCTCCAGTATCTTCTTTTCTTCCATTTGGAATTTGACGATGCACTGTAACGAAAGCCCAGGTGCTTAGTTACCGATAGTGTTAACGAGGATTATGGCAACCTATTATTCTTTGGTTCAGTATCTAGAACTGTTCACCATTTCAGTACAAGTTGCATTTTATTATTCTGATACACATATTGTTGTTGTTTCTTGATCATACCATGTTGTTGATATATACTTGCTGAGCGTTGTTGCTCATTCTTGCTTTCTGTTTATCTTTCTACCACCACAGCTGCAGACCATGCCACGAGGAGTACGCAGGACGTTGAGAAAGACCGTGCGAAGGGCAAGGACCCCTTATGACCGACCCCTTGGCCCTATTCCCGAGGAAGGGAGATTGAGCAGGATAGGATGGCAGCTTCTGCTAGTTAGATTTATTTATAAACACTGTTTATGTAAATATATGTAACTTAATGAGATTTAATCTAACTTTTGGACTGCTATTATAGTTTCAAACAGAAGCTATATTTAGTAGTACGAACTCAACCTTTTGGTAACTAGTAATGTAGCGATGGAGATCCAAGTATGTATATTAATGTATGCTCGTTTCCTGAGACTATGGCTCGTGTGTGTGTGTTAAAGTGTGTGGGGGTCACCAGATTGTTATTTGCCTTAGAATGATTAAATTTTATTATGATTATCAGTGAACTGTAAGTGTATGAATGTTGGAAGTTGGACCGTGACGACCTAGACCTTGGACCCCGGGTCTGGGGGCGCCACAGGTTTGAACTTGGAAATAACTTGTAGCTTTATTCGTGACTCGTTTGAACATGGAAACAACTTTGAAACTCTTGTAAGATCATTTTTGATTCATTTGAACGTGAAGAAAATCCATAACAATTTGAGACTTCATTCTTGCCTCGTTTTAACTTGGAAACAACTCTTAGCTTCATTCGTGACTCGTTTGAACATGGAAACAATTCGGAAACTCTTGTAAGATCATTCTTGGCTCATTTGAACATGAAAACAATCCATAACAATTTGAGACTTCATTCTTGACTGGTTTGAACTTGGAAACAACTTGTAGCTTCATTCGTGACTCGTTTGAAAATGGAAATAACTCGGAAACTCTTGTAAGATCATTCTTGGCTCTTTGAACATGAAAACAATCCATAACAATTTGAGACTTCATTCTTGACTGGTTGGAACTTGGAAACAACTTGTAGCTTCATTCGTGACTCGTTTGAACATGGAAACAACATGGAAACTCTTGTAAGATCATTCTTGGTTCATTTGAATATGAAAACAATCCATAAAAATTTAAGACTTCATTCTTGACTCGTTTGAACTTGGAAACAACTTGTAGCTTCATTCGTGACTCGTTTGAACATGGAAACAACTCGGAAACTCTTGTAAGATCATTCTTGGCTCATTTGAACTTGAAGACAATCCATAACAATTTGAGACTTCATTCTTGAATCGTTTGAACTTGGAAACAACTTGTAGCTTCATTTGCGACTCGTTTGAACATGGAAACAACTTGGAAACTCTTGTAAGATCATTCTAGGTTCATTTGAACATTAAAACAATCCATAACAATTTAAGACTTCATTCTTGACTCGTTTGAACTTGAAAACAGCTTGTAGCTTAATTCGTGACTCGTTTGAAAATGGAAACAACTTGGAAACCCTTGTAAGATCATTCTTGATTCATTTGAACATGAAAACAATCCATAACAATTTTAGACTTCATTCTTTACTCGTTCGAATTTGGAAACAATTTGTAACTTCATTCTTTACTCGTTTGAACAAGAAAACAACTCGGAAACTCTTGTAAGATCATTCTTGGTTCATTTGAACATGAAGACAATCCATAACCATTTGAGACTTCATTCTAGAATCGTTTGAACTTGGAAACAACTTGTAGCTTCATTTACGACTCTGTTGGGTCCCGGAGATCGTAGAGGGGGGGGTGAATACGATTCCCAAATTAAAATTATGACTTTTAATTATTTTTGGGACAACCTAAAGATTACTTTGGTTCAAACCCGGGTACTGTTCATCATCTTCTTTAACCTCAAGAACACCATTAAAATAACCAAGATAATGAACGGTAAATCATCCAAAATATACAACACAACAAGATCCAAGAATATAACTTTATATTCAGTGAAGTGGGTAGATGCTACAAACAAGTTCAAGAACATAAGCCCAAGAACACAACAAAGAAATGATTTTTAGCTCCTCTAAAAATATTACAAATTCTAGATCTAGGAGACAAAAATCAAACCTATCTTCTAAACAAGATTTAGCAATGTTTACAATAGAAGAATAGATGAGTGGTGACACAAAGAAATTCATGGCCCCATAATATTCAAGATATGGAGTATGGCCATGGGGGAGAGAGAAAATAATTTTCTCTCTCTCCTCATTTCTATCTCTCATCCGGATGCACACATCCACACTTATTAAGACTTGGGTTTCTTCTTTATATATTGAAAAAGGTGTTACTTTTTGTTTTTCCACCTTTTACTCTTGTCCACTCAAATCTTATCTTTAAAGTCATGTGCCAAGCATGCCTTTGGAAATATTTAATGTAAAAGTAATATTTAATAAATATATAAAATATAAATAAAGAATATCTTTATTTATAAAATATATAAATAATTAAATAAATACTTTATTTAATTAAATTAAATATTTCCATTCCACTCTTCAATTTGTGTAGACTTCCTTATCCAAATACTTGGCCCCGTATACGTGACTCCACCACGTCCAAGTATTTGGCCTTCTAATCTGTGAAGCTTTAGTAAGATCCAATCAGGTTGTGCCGTCTGTCTCTTATCCATTAGGCTGACATTTCTCCAACACTGATTTACCACCTTTGTTGATCCTCCACTTGACTTAAGAAAATCAACAACTTTAGAATGATTAAAACCATATTAACCGACGAGAGCTTGCCTCCAATGTCCTGACACTTGATGCAACGGTCTGGTTCATAAGTGACTAGTCTTGATAGGGGCTCTTGATTCTGAACATGATTCCACATTCTTCTTTGCAAACCTTACTTGTAGCTTCGATTATGATGCACTAAAATCTTCATAGACTAAGACAATCTTCTATAGTTTTCACATCCTTGAATAGATATCAATATCTTTTATTCTCCACTGAGGCATGAACATGTTAATGAACTTCTTCCAATGGGCTTCAAGTCTGTAGATGATCCTTTGATACTTTGTCTTAACTGAACTCTGTGATCCAAGATTTCTGTGCACCTGCATATTATTACATGTCATATTCTATTGTTGAGTTATCATCAACCATTACATAGAGATTACATTTAGCATTTCTAGTACACATGAAAGTGCAGTGAGTTACTTCCCTTCACTCCTATCTCCCCTTTCAATCTCCCCCTATTTGGTTGATATGGAATAGCAATCAAATACTATTTCCCTTTACAATCTCCCACAAAAGCAATTAACTGAAATTAACTACTAGAGGATAACTCAACTAACATACAAGAAACAATTAAAGTACTTGACATGAAAATAATATACAAAAGGTTCTGGAAAGATATAATCAGTTAAATCCAGATTTCCTGAGTTGCTGAAAATGAATGATGAATTTCTGAATTTCATTTTCCTTTAGCTTCCTCTACTTCAATGTTCTTCAAAGATGGGGTTCTTTCAATAAAGAAACAAATCATTAGTAAAGACTTCTGAACACTCATTCTTGTTCATCTTGCAATTTGAACTAGAACATACAGCTCTCTATGTTCCCCATAAGAGGTCAACTCATTCTCCCCTTAAGGTTGTTCTCTCTTGGAATAAAAGTCACTTCCTCTTTTTCTTCAGGATGTTCTATTTCCAGGAAACATATTTTTCTTTCTTCCCTGCACTATTCCACTGACTTTATCTATCACTGAAACAAGAAATAGAACACACTTGGACACTTCTCAGATGCCCCTTGAAAATCTCCTTCACATTCTTCTTTACCCAGAAAACTTCTACTTAGCAAAAACTCCCCCTGAGTTGATACTCTTCAAAGAAATCTTCATTTTCATTCATTGATCGTGCTAGAAAGAATTCTTCTGCCGAACCTCTCCTAAGAATGTTCCAATGACAGATCTTCAAACAAATAGAGTAAAATCCCTTAGATATCTTTTCAGAATAAGATATAGCACTGCAAACCAAGATGTTAAGATTCTCCATAACTTCTCCCCTTAGTACGATAAGTAACTTCTTCCCAATTGACAAAAAGTAACTTCTCCACTTCAGATGAAAAATCAGTTAAATCTACAACACCTTTAGGGATTAGGCTCCAACTAATTACTAAAAAACTCCCCCTTAGTAATTTCTCCATTGCATCATTAAGGTTTCAATTTTATCTAATTCTCCCCCTTAGTTTATGCAAGCTCCAATCCACCCTTGTGTCTTTAGATATCCTCTAAGTAACCTCCACAAGATAGGATTGACAGATCTCATTTCTTGTATCACCAAGAGATCTCGTTTCTTGTATCACCAAATTCTCCCCCTTAGTTGAGAATATCCTTTAAAACAATAAAAGTATCATCTACATCCAATCGAATAAGAAACTCTCCTCCAACTGAATATAAAATCCTCCTTAGGCCTAAAAATTAATGTCTCCTCTTTTGAGATTGAGAACAACATGAATTAATAGACCCAAAGGTAATAGTTTGGACATTCCCACTAAGCTTCAGCTAGACTCTTCTTCAGCTTGTCTTCCAGAAAAGAATCTCTTCAACATTTCAGAGCTGGAAAAATCAGTAACAGGATTCAAGCATAGTAGCAAGGTTAGTGTTTGGTCTATGGTTTCCTCACTTCTACTACGTTCTGTTGGTGTTTACACTTTCAAGCGTAAGTGTTCCACTCATTTCTCTCCCTATTTCTCTCCCTCAAGTGTATCATTCCCTCACTTCACTCAAGTGTTTCTCTTTCTTCCTTGCACTCATTCCATTTATAGCAATTTGTACCTGCAAGTAAATCCATGCTAGTCTCACAAAGATATTATGGATCGTTGATTGTAGCATGTTGTCGATCACTAAAGATCTAGGTTCTGAGATGGAATCTCAGACAGAGTTTCAGTTAGGTCATCACCCAACTCACCATGAGCAAATCCATGCACACGTGGCTCGTTGTCGGGGAATAACCCTTCTGAAATTGGAATCTCCTCCATTCCAGGAGTGACTGAAATCCCAACACCCTGATCCTCAAAAGACTCATCAAATTGGTAAAGCAACTGAATCATAGTCTACGAGTTGTTGCTCAGCTACTTTCAGCATCAACAATCTCCCCATATGCAAATCCATGCACTGGATCGTTGAATGTGGTATGCGTACTAGCAGCTATCTAAGCATCAACCGACTCCCCATATGCAAATCCATGCACTGGATCGTTGATGGTGATATGCCTTTAAGTTTTGAGCGATCCATGTATTCCAGAACTTGAATTCCTGGGAGAGTAGATGTGTACAAACATCTCTCTCAATCACCTGTGAAGATGAATTAACTCACTATTTTCAGTCATGGAAAACTGTTAGTGATTGCCTCTCAACATCAACAGATTGCTCTGCAGATGTGAAATCCCGTTAGGGAACTAGGACTGTTCCTCCTAGGAAGGTTGACAAGGATTCTAATATATGGCAAGAAATCTAAGTTTCCCTCAAATACCTGTGAAGGTGGCTCAACAACTTCATTCACCATGAATGGTAAACAAAGAAGTTTAGGGGTTTTACCTATATCTCACAATGTGCACTTCTTGCAATGTGTCCTCACAATTGTAAGTCCCAAGAGAGGCTAGAGAACTGTTAGGTCCTTTAACATCCCTTAGATGTAAAAACTTTAGGATTACCATCAGCGTGAATGCTTTTGGTGTGCTTGACTCATTACAAGGTGCTCTGGCTGACGAGCGAATTTTCAATGAAATCACCCTGTTGAGAGAGTTCATTCAGAAACGGTTGAATTGCCTTTTCAGCTCTGCATCCTTTTGAGAGAATACAGATGAGCTACAGTTACCTCAATTTGTATACTTCTTTTCTTCTCTGGAGGTAGAGCTGTGGGTGCACTTCCGACTTCATCCTTATTTGCTGCATCAAGTGCAGTTTCTCCCTTATCAACCTCTAACTAACATAAGTTCCTTATATCACCAAGGGTTGAAAGTTTGAATTAGAATGATAGTGTTTGGTACTAAGGCCTTGGTTAGAAATTGATGGATTATTCAACTTCTTGACCTTCCCCTATAGCCACTTAGGCCAAGCCATTACGGCAAAATAGATAGAGTTGATCAGAGCTATATAAAATTTGGTAGAGTATGATTAAACTTATTCTCTATTCCTTCTCAGAAATATAGCATCGGAGCAATGTGTCCTCAAGAAACAATGCACCAGAGCTAAAATGTGGGAATTAATAAAGAATAGGTAAAAGAATATTAAGCCAAATTTCATAAACTCACAATTTTGAAAAAAATTTAACAGATTAACAAAAGTGTTCTTTTGAATTTCTCTTAGGCAAATATCCAATTGAAATTCAACTCTTTTAACAAAAACATTTTGATTAATAACTCAAATCTATTTCATCTTGCTCACTGTATGTTTTCAGAAATGGTTTTGCAATTCATTTTTATCGGATATTATCTCCGACTTAAAACATAAATCATTTAAAAAAAATTGAATGAATGCTTTAGTTATACAGTCCAAGGCACTAATCCCAAAGCAAACAACCATTGTTTTAATACTACAGGTCAATGTGAAACAGACATTAACAAGAGTTTTGAAAAACGTTTTACCAATGGTTGATACTTTAAGATCAAAACAATTTACTCAAATAAAATAGTCTGATACCATGCAACCTAAGTTACAAGTTATCAAGTAACTTTATTTAAACAATCGTGGAAAGAAAACAATTTTCATTACAAAATATTTAGAGAGAGAGAGGATATATGATTTTGAAATAGAAAGATAATCTGTGGCGCCCCCAGACCCGGGGTCCAAGGTCTAGGTCGTCACGGTCCAACTTCCAACATTCATACACTTACAGTTCACTGATAATCATAATAAAATTTAATCATTCTAAGGCAAATAACAATCTGGTGACCCCCACACACTTTAACACACACACACGAGCCATAGTCTCAGGAAACGAGCATACATTAATATACATACTTGGATCTCCATCGCTACATTACTAGTTACCAAAAGGTTGAGTTCGTACTACTAAATATAGCTTCTGTTTGAAACTATAATAGCAGTCCAAAAGTTAGATTAAATCTCATTAAGTTACATATATTTACATAAACAGTGTTTATAAATAAATCTAACTAGCAGAAGCTGCCATCCTATCCTGCTCAATCTCCCTACCTCGGGAATAGGGCCAAGGGGTCGGTCATAAGGGGTCCTTGCCCTTCGCACGGTCTTTCTCAACGTCCTGCGTACTCCTCGTGGCATGGTCTGCAGCTGTGGTGGTAGAAAGATAAATAGAAAGCAAGAATGAGCAACAACGCTCAGCAAGTATATATCAACAACATGGTATGATCAAGAAACAACAACAATATGTGTATCAGAATAATAAAATGCAACCTGTACTGAAATGGTGAACAGTTCTAGATACTGAACCAAAGAATAATAGGTTGCCATAATCCTCGTTAACACTATCGGTAACTAAGCACCTGGGCTTTCGTTACAGTGCATCGTCAAATTCCAATTGGAAGAAAAGAAGATACTGGAGCATCCACCGCGCCTATTGTACACGATGATCAGTCGTATAGTACAATAGTTAAGTAACCTTTTCTACTAGTAGAAGGATGATCCAAAACAGGTCATCACCCTAGGCAACACATGGGCCTTTAAATGCTGGACCGGCGCCACTCGGCCTCTTACGCTAGATGGACTGTGCCGCACACAAGCCTCTTACACTTTATATCTCCAGTTCCCTTTGAGTACAATCAACAAGTCTAGAAGGGAATTTAATACAACCTTCTAGGATAACAACAACAAAGCTTTCTGGGAATATTCAAATCAAAGTGTGGAAGGGAATTTAATACAACCTTCCGGAACAACAACAAAGTTTTATGGGAATTCAATATTCGATAATAGATTAACTTCCGAAACGAGGTGGAAGTAATCTCTTTATATGTGTGGGTTGACCTTTAGTCGTGAATGAACAGTTCGAATCAAGATCACGACCGGGGAGTCGCTACTAGGTGATAAAATAAACCCCACGAAAATATAACACTTTTAGGTAAAATAAAGGTCCCTACGGGCACCAGTTTAAATGAAAAGAAGGTTAAAATGGGATATTCCTTCCCTAACATGGAGTTATCGACTCAAAATATCCGAGTCATAGCTCAGTACTTATGATTTTAATGAAAATAATATTTAAAGAATTTTTAGATAACTCCGGAATATTTTTAAAGATCCAATAAATAAATAATCAATAAATATGAGACCTTGAATAGTCCCTGAAAATATTTTAAAATAATTAAAATATTTAATTAGGATTTAATCAAAACTATTTAATATTTACATAGTTTTAAATGAATCAACATATTTAAATAATATTTAGTCACTTTTAAATAATATTTAAATAATCCAAAAAGAATTGAAAGTATTTAATCAAGAATAAATACTTTAAAATAATCCCAAAATATTTAGATAATGTTTAATCAATCTTAAATGATATTTAAATAACTCAAAATGAGTTGAAAGTATTTAAATCAACATTTAAATACTATATATATATACCCTTTTTAAATAATATTTAATAAACTAAATATGATTCAAAATATCAAAGGGATATTAATCAACTTGATTAATCCCTAACCCATACTAATTATTATCCCAAAACTTATATTCCAGGAAGAATCCCTGGATAATATCGACTAACAGTCGAGAGATAATACGCTACTCCCGGTCGTTTGTCAAGTACCAAAGAAATATACTTAACACGGAAATCAGTTATACAAAACTGACAGGAAGCGTCCTCTAACTTTTGAGAGTTCAGAGGCGCGAACAACAATTCAAATGATAATACAAGTCAATTGACAGAAAAGAATCCAAGCACCACAGCCCTATAACCAAGAAACATGTTATAAGGTCAGAGTTTAGAAAACTTGCCTTTACTGTTGAAGTGGTAGCTCGCTTGTCCCTCCTTGGCACGTGTCTCTATAAGAAAGAAAACACGGGTCCTAATTAGTCACAAGAGTTTTAACTCTACTTATAACTACTCATGTATGCATAATAATCCATCTTGCTAATGAGTCTTAGCATGGATCTTTAGCTAGTCATGACTCATAAGTATTACTAACACATTCCATTTAAAGTCCGTTGCTAAGCTAGCCTCGAATTCCACTTTAAAACATAACTTATGTCAAGGTAATGCAAAACAATGCAAGCAGTTTTTACAAGATTTCTAACTGCACCTACTTGCTTCCAACAATTTTCATAAATCAGATTTTACTCATTTTAATCCGAAACCTTTTCCCAAGTCTTCCCAAATGTTCCTAGTATTTTGTGTAAAAGTTTCAGATTTTATAAGACAGTCTAACTAGGTTGATCACCTCCTCAAAGTTGATTAAAAACAGGGCAGTCCAGTTTTCTGCATCTCCTCACCATTTTGGCCATATCTTTTAGCTCACAACTCCGTTTGACGCAAAATTAGCGCGCAAACGATCTAGAGACTAATATCTATCTAACCATATAAAGAAATCATCCAGCAACACAGGCTAGACCCTTCGGGAGTGGTGAACAGTTGGCATCAGTAGAAAATTTGGCATGGTTCCGTTTATACGTTCATCGTTTACCCTGTTTTAAACTCATCCAATTCAACTCAAATGGCTTCCATATATTTTACTCTACTACTTGGGAATGTACTCAAGACATCCCAAGCCCAAACACAATTTAACAATACTCCAAACATTACCAATAATCCACCCAATTCATCACCAATGCAACATAGTTTGCAAAACAATCTACTAGTTTGAAAACAACCAATTACTTACTCCTTTAACATCCATAATTCTTAACCATGTAACTCTTACATTACACCACCATAGGTCTTAACCAAAGCATCACAACATTACTCCATCATAACCAACAAAATAAGTACTTAAACATATGCTCAAGCCATAATCAAAGCATGCTTAAAACCACATTAATCTCAAAATCAACACATGGCTAGGGTTTGAACTTTTCAAGCTATTTATGCTAAATTACCACTACCCATAGCTCATACAAGTCATTACAAGTGCTAATTATGCTTAAGGAGTCATAAAACAATTAATCAAGAATTTATCCTAAATTAAAAACACTATTCATGCTCTTGCTCTTTCATGAAAATCAACAGATTTAACGGATAACTTTGCATAAGATTTGAATGGAAGATAGGTATTAGTTATACCTTCGATTTAAGTCCTTACTTGCAACAATCCAACAACTAGAGCTTGAGTTCTTGATTTTTCTCCTCTTCCTCTTCTAGCTAAAGCCGAATGGTCCCTTGCTTGCTAGGCTTGAGTTTGTGATTTTCTTTTTCTTTTCTTATGACAAGTACTTGCCTTGGTTTAAATAAAAGTCTAGTCAAAGTCTTGGTCAAGTCTTGCTTCCTTTGACTTGAATTAAAATACTAGCATTTGCATTTCCTACACTTTAAATAAAATGCAAGTAATTGCATTTTAATAATCCATGTCAAAATATAAAATAATAAACTCTTTAATAATTCTTGGAAATCCTTGAATTTTCCAATTTCATAATAATCCATGACAATAATTTAATCTTTAACTCGTTCCGACAATTCTAATAATTGGAATACCCATCAAATCTTATTCCATAATTATTATCCAACATATATATTATTATTAATAAGGTTTCAAAAGTACCTGGGAATCGGGAATATTACAGTCTCCCCTCCTTAAAAGGATTCCGTCCCGGAATCTAACTTGAAAACAGGTAAGGGTACTTTTCCAGCATAGCACTTTCTGGTTCCCACGTTGATTCTTCAGTGTTCTGGTTTCTCCATAAGACTCTTACTAGTTTTACTACTTTGTTTCTGAGTACTTGCTCTTTTCGGTCTAAGATTTCCACCGGTCGTTCCACATAGGTCAGGTCCGGTTGTAGATCTACTTGCTCATACTCTATCACATGTCGGGCATCTGCATTATATCTTCTCAGCATTGACACGTGAAACACATTATGAACTTGTTGTAAGTTTGGAGGCAGGGCTAACTCATAGGCCACTTTTCCAATACGTCTTAATATTTCAAATGGTCCAATAAATCTTGGACTTAACTTTCCCTTCTTACCAAACCTCATTAAACCTTTCCACGGAGACACCTTTAGAAGCACTGAGTCTCCCTCTTCGTACTCTCTGTCTTTCCTGGTTTGATCGGCATACTTTCTTTGCCTGTCCTGGGCGGCTATCAATCGTTTCCGGATGAGCTCTATGGTTTCTCTTGTCTGCTGGACCAGCTCGGGTCCTAACATCTTTCGCTCTCCTACTTCTTCCCAACACAAGGGAGATCGACACTTTCTGCCATACAAGGCTTCGTAAGGTGGCATCCCAATGCTGGCATGATAACTGTTGTTGTAGGCAAACTCAATTAATGGCAAATGATCATCCCAACTACCTTTAAAGTCTATGGCACAGACTCTCAACATATCTTCTACCGTTTGGATGGTTCTTTCACTCTGTCCATCAGTTTGTGGATGATAAGCGGTGCTCATATTCAATCTTGTCCCCAAGCATTCCTGAAAGCTTCTCCAAAATCTAGAATTGAATCTTGGGTCCCTATCCGACACAATTCTTACTGGAACTCCATGACGTACCACTATCTCTTTCAAATAAAGCTCGACTAATCGGTCGACTGAATACCTTTCATTGATAGGAAGGAAATGCGATGATTTTGTCAATCGATCAATTATTACCCAAATAGCATCATGGTTGGCTTTTGTTCTTGGTAACCCTACTACAAAATCCATTGCAATGTGCTCCCATTTCCATTCTGGAATCTCCAGGGGCTGTAAAAGTCCGCTCGGTCTTTGGTGCTCTGCTTTCACTCTCTGACAGGTCAAACATTTACTTACCCATTCGGCAATATCTTTCTTCATACCTGGCCACCAATAATGCATTTTCAGGTCTTTATACATCTTAGTACCTCCAGGGTGAATAGAAAACCTAGAGTTGTGTGCTTCATTCAATACCTCATCTTTCAATTCCTGAACGTTAGGAATCCAAATTCTATTAGCAAATCTTAGAATCCCTATCTCATCCTTAACACATCTTCGTTCATCTCCAATCATCTTTTCCTCTTTTTCTTCCATTGCCTTTTCTTGACATATCCTTACTTTCTCAATTAGTTCTGACTCAACTCGAATCTCAAATAGCGTCTCCATACCATCTTCAGGAAACTTCACTTCTAAATTCATCCGTTCAAACTCTCGTACCAATTCTTCGGAAGAAACCATCATTTTTAGTCTTTCCTTTCTACTTAGGGCATCGACCACCACATTGGCCTTCCCTGGGTGGTAGTTAATCGAACAGTCGTAATCCTTGATCAACTCTAGCCATCTTCGTTGCCTCATGTTTAATTCTTTCTGTGTGAAAATGTACTTAAGGCTCTTGTGATCTGTATAAATCTCGCACCTTTCTCCATATAGGTAATGCCTCCATATCTTTAATGCGAAAACTATCGCTGCTAATTCTAAGTCATGAGTTGGATATCTTATCTCGTATTCTTTCAGTTGTCTGGATGCATAAGCAATTACTTTGCCATGCTGCATCAGTACACATCCTAGTCCCTTATGAGATGCATCGCTATAAATCACAAAATCACCTTTTTCATCTGGTAGGGCTAAAACCGGCGCAGTAATTAATCTCTTTTTCAATTCCTGAAAACTCTCTTCACATTTTTCAGTCCACTCAAACTTCTCGGTCTTACGGGTGAGTCTCGTCAATGGAGTAGCTATCTTAGCAAAGTCCTGGACGAATCTCCTGTAATATCCTGCTAATCCCACAAAACTTCTTACTTCAGTTGGTGTCGTTGGCCTTTCCCAATTTGAAATAGCTTCAATCTTAGCAGGGTCGACTAGCACACCTTTACTACTTATCACGTGTCCCAAAAATTGAACTTCCTTTAACCAAAACTCACATTTTGAAAATTTAGCATAGAGCTTCTCCTTTCTCAATATTTCCAGTACTATCCTCAAATGTTCTTCATGCTCTTCCCTTGACCTTGAGTAGATCAATATATCATCTATGAAGACGATGACAAACTTGTCCAGATACTTTTTGAAAACTCGATTCATCAAATCCATGAAAGCTGCGGGGGCGTTGGTTAACCCAAAGGACATTACCAAAAACTCGTAGTGCCCATATCGGGTACGAAATGCTGTCTTCGGAACATCTTCGCGTTTAATCTTCAGCTGGTGATATCCAGTTCTCAGGTCGATCTTTGAAAAGTAAACAGCATCCTTTAACTGATCAAACAAATCATCGATTCTGGGTAAAGGGTACTTATTCTTGATGGTTAGCTTGTTAAGTTCCCTATAGTCTATACACAATCTCATACTTCCATCTTTCTTCTTGACAAACAACACTGGTGCCCCCCATGGAGACACGCTTGGTCGAATCATTCCTTTATCCAATAGCTCTTGTAGCTGGATGGCTAATTCTTTCATCTCTACTGGGGCTAAGCGGTACGGAGCCTTTGACACTGGTGCTGTCCCTGGTGCTAACTCGATGGCAAACTCTATGCCTCTGTCAGGAGGTAACCCTGGAAGGTCATCGGGAAATACATCTTCAAATTCATTGACAACTGCTATGTCACTTATACTAGTTAATTCATTCTCGGTGTCTACTACATAGGCTAAATAAGCTTCACACCCTTGGCGTAACAACCTCTTGACCTGCATCTTAGTCAAGAATTTATTAATCTGCCTCTGCCCTTTAAACACCACTTCTTCTTGGTTGGGCAACTTTATCCTCACTTTCTTTCCCTTGCAATCGATATTAGCTTCACAACTTGTCAGCCAATCCATCCCCAAAATGACATCAAACTCCCCTAGGGAAAAAGGAATTAAGTCTAGGATGAATCGCTGCCCTTCGATTTCTAGTTCACAGTTATTACATACGTAACTAACAGGAATAACCTCCTGATTAGCTATTTCTACACGTAAGGGATCGCTTAATGGTTTTGACTCAAGATTCCATTTACGCGCAAAGTCTCGAGATATAAAAGATCTGGTTGCTCCGGAGTCAAACAAAACATTTGCATTGACGGAATTAAGTAAGAGTGTACCTGCAATAACATCCGTGTTCCTCACGGCATCCCTCACCGTCATGTTGAAAGTCCTAGCAGTAGGAGCCTTATTAGAAGCAGCTCCACTTTGTCTCGTCACCGCTGGTCCAGAAGATTTACAGTCTTTCTTTACATGTCCCATCTGTCCGCAGTTGTGACAAACCATGCTATTCTGAGGGCAGTTATACGCGAAATGCCCCACTCGTCCACACTTAAAACAGGTAACCCCTGACTTGTTACAAGTGCCTAAATGCCTCTTCCCACATGTCTTACAATCTGGCAGTGGGGGTCGTAATGGATTGGAATATGCCATCCCTGACTGCCTGCCGCCTTGGTTAACACTTACACTTTCGGCCTTCTTGAACCCAACATTCCTCCGAAACTGAGACCCTTGTCCTCGATTAAATTTACTCGGAAAGTTCCCACTTGCTGAACCTCTTCGCTGGCTTTCTGCCTTTCTCTTCTTCCCATCCCTTTCCTTTTGGATCAGATCACTCCCAGCCTCTACAATCGAAGCTTTCTGCACCAACATTGCATAATCAGTCAACTCAAGTATTGCTACACGATTTTGAATCCACTGTTTCAATCCCTGCTGAAACCTCCTAGCCCTTTTCTCGTCCGTGTTCACAAAATCCGGCACGAACCTAGACAGTTCAGTAAACTTTGCTTCATACTCGGCTACAGTTAGGTTATTCTGCTTCAGCTCTAGAAATTTCAGCTCCATCTGGTTTTCCATGAATTTGGGGAAATACTTCTCTAAAAATAATTGTGTGAACCTTTCCCATGCTACTACTCCTTCTCCCTCCAGACTCTTTTTAGACTCCCACCAGAAATTGGCCTCCCCCTTTAGGAGATAAGTGGCGAAGACTGTCTTCTGTGCCTCTTCTATCTGCAGTATCTCAAAGGACTTTCCCATTTCTTTTAACCAGGCCCTAGCCTCTACTGGGTCCGCAGTCCCTTGAAACTCAGGTGGTCGCAAGGACTTGAAAGCTCGGAAGGAATTGGCAACGGGGTTATGAGGAACTGGTGGCGGCTGATTTGAATTGAGATTAACGTGCTGTCTGAGAAAATCCATGAACACATTCATGGGGTCCATATTTCGGTTTTCCCCTTGGTGACCCTGACTCTCATTTTCCCCCTGTTCATTCTGGTTTTGATTCTGACTATGACCCGAGGCACTCGAACTCACATACTCCCCTTCTGCATACTCTTCATCATCAAACTCATTATAGTCTTCCGAATCACTTTCCTCTTCGTGAACACTTGGCTCATGCAAATCCCCACTGGCTACAGGGTGCAATCTAGTATTCCTCCTTGGTGGCATTTTCTGATACAATCAAATAATATTGGTCAATCTTTTTATTAGTCTTAATCACTATATTATTCGCTATATTAAACAATCATGAATAAGGGTTTGCATTTACATCTAATACGGTCTGTTCAGCATATACATAATAAGTCATTTCTGAACAATCTCGATATCAAGAACAAGAAGATGTATAAACACCGTACGCAAAATAAGACTGCATTTAAGGAAACTGAAACAACATATATATACATCATCCCTTGGTTACATCTTCCATCATAGTTTCTGGTTACATCAAAAGTATGTCAGCAAGCTATCTTCTAGTCAGAGCGGGACTACTACTATATACACAAAATATTACTCCCTCAAAAACGGCACACCCATACATAGTGCCAAAATCTGATACTAGAAGACTACATCATCCCATAAAAGTCACTGAAACCTACCACGGATCAGGTCCCTAACCTGAACCATCACACCCTCAACCATCTCATCTGCATCACTGCCCCCTATCGGCCCTCCCCCTAAGGGTGCCCTCAACTCGCGGAAATATCGTGCCCATGTCTGAATCTCGGTAAGGCCTGTCACAACATCCTGTGGAATGCCATCCTGAGAAGTGCTGCTCGGAGGTAGGCCGCCCTGAGGTCCAACACGTCCAGGAATCATCCTGTCCACTATGCGCCTCAACTCCTCCACACGACCGGTCGAGACATCCTGTTCCCTTATGAGGGAATATATCATTCATGATGGTACTGGTTCTCCTGCAACTGACGGAGGTGGAGGTGGTGCTGCCGGTGTTGCGGGTGGTGGTGATGGTGTGTCAAGCGGAGCATCCTGTGGCTCGGGGAGATCTGGGATGAATTCCTCTGGCTCGTCCTCCTCGGAAGGTATAGGGCTAGCTGGGGGTGAAGGTGGAATCACTACTGGTGGGGGTATCATAGGGATATCTCTGAATACAACCTCTGATGGTCCGGCCTCATCAGCCACTGGGAGGGTAGGTGCTGGTACTGCTGGCATGGCGCCCTCCTCTAATGGAGCCTCTATCGGGTCCTCTTCGGGGTCGTCATCCTCCCCTAGCAACGCTCTATCAAGCTGAGCCTCATAGTCCTCATCGTCGGGTATCTACAATAAAACAATAAATAGTCACTATCGTGTAACGAATAGTTCCCTTTTTGGGTTTTAGTCTTCTTAAAGTTTTTAGTCTTTTATTATTATTGCTTTTATTACCGATAGGCCTCTCGTTTCTGAGTACTATAACTTAGGGCTCTGATACCATCTCTGTGGCGCCCCCAGACCCGGGGTCCAAGGTCTAGGTCGTCACGGTCCAACTTCCAACATTCATACACTTACAGTTCACTGATAATCATAATAAAATTTAATCATTCTAAGGCAAATAACAATCTGGTGACCCCCACACACTTTAACACACACACACGAGCCATAGTCTCAGGAAACGAGCATACATTAATATACATACTTGGATCTCCATCGCTACATTACTAGTTACCAAAAGGTTGAGTTCGTACTACTAAATATAGCTTCTGTTTGAAACTATAATAGCAGTCCAAAAGTTAGATTAAATCTCATTAAGTTACATATATTTACATAAACAGTGTTTATAAATAAATCTAACTAGCAAAAGCTGCCATCCTATCCTGCTCAATCTCCCTACCTCGGGAATAGGGCCAAGGGGTCGGTCATAAGGGGTCCTTGCCCTTCGCACGGTCTTTCTCAACGTCCTGCGTACTCCTCGTGGCATGGTCTGCAGCTGTGGTGGTAGAAAGATAAACAGAAAGCAAGAATGAGCAACAACGCTCAGCAAGTATATATCAACAATATGGTATGATCAAGAAACAACAACAATATGTGTATCAGAATAATAAAATGCAACCTGTACTGAAATGGTGAACAGTTCTAGATACTGAACCAAAGAATAATAGGTTGCCATAATCCTCGTTAACACTATCGGTAACTAAGCACCTGGGCTTTCGTTACAGTGCATCGTCAAATTCCAATTGGAAGAAAAGAAGATACTGGAGCATCCACCGCGCCTATTGTACACGATGATCAGTCGTATAGTACAATAGTTAAGTAACCTTTTCTACTAGTAGAAGGATGATCCAAAACAGGTCATCACCCTAGGCAACACATGGGCCTTTAAATGCTGGACCGGCGCCACTCGGCCTCTTACGCTAGATGGACTGTGCCGCACACAAGCCTCTTACACTTTATATCTCCAGTTCCCTTTGAGTACAATCAACAAGTCTAGAAGGGAATTTAATACAACCTTCTAGGATAACAACAACAAAGCTTTCTGGGAATATTCAAATCAAAGTGTGGAAGGTAATTTAATACAACCTTCCGGAACAACAACAAAGTTTTATGGGAATTCAATATTCGATAATAGATTAACTTCCGAAACGAGGTGGAAGTAATCTCTTTATATGTGTGGGTTGACCTTTAGTCATGAATGAACAGTTCGAATCAAGATCACGACCGGGGAGTCGCTACTAGGTGATAAAATAAACCCCACGAAAATATAACACTTTTAGGTAAAATAAAGGTCCCTACGGGCACCAGTTTAAATGAAAAGAAGGTTAAAATGGGATATTCCTTCCCTAACATGGAGTTATCGACTCAAAATATCCGAGTCATAGCTCAGTACTTATGATTTTAATGAAAATAATATTTAAAGAATTTTTAGATAACTCCGGAATATTTTTAAAGATCCAATAAATAAATAATCAATAAATATGAGACCTTGAATAGTCCCTGAAAATATTTTAAAATAATTAAAATATTTAATTAGGATTTAATCAAAACTATTTAATATTTACATAGTTTTAAATGAATCAACATATTTAAATAATATTTAGTCACTTTTAAATAATATTTAAATAATCCAAAAAGAATTGAAAGTATTTAATCAAGAATAAATACTTTAAAATAATCCCAAAATATTTAGATAATGTTTAATCAATCTTAAATGATATTTAAATAACTCAAAATGAGTTGAAAGTATTTAAATCAACATTTAAATACTATATATATATACCCTTTTTAAATAATATTTAATAAACTAAATATGATTCAAAATATCAAAGGGATATTAATCAACTTGATTAATCCCTAACCCATACTAATTATTATCCCAAAACTTATATTCCAGGAAGAATCCCTGGATAATATCGACTAACAGTCGAAAGATAATACGCTACTCCCGGTCGTTTGTCAAGTACCAAAGAAATGTACTTAACACGGAAATCAGTTATACAAAACTGACAGGAAGCGTCCTCTAACTTTTGAGAGTTCAGAGGCGCGAACAACAATTCAAATGATAATACAAGTCAATTGACAGAAAAGAATCCAAGCACCACAGCCCTATAACCAAGAAACATGTTATAAGGTCAGAGTTTAGAAAACTTGCCTTTACTGTTGAAGTGGTAGCTCGCTTGTCCCTCCTTGGCACGTGTCTCTATAAGAAAGAAAACACGGGTCCTAATTAGTCACAAGAGTTTTAACTCTACTTATAACTACTCATGTATGCATAATAATCCATCTTGCTAACGAGTCTTAGCATGGATCTTTAGCTAGTCATGACTCATAAGTATTACTAACACATTCCATTTAAAGTCCGTTGCTAAGCTAGCCTCGAATTCCACTTTAAAACATAACTTATGTCAAGGTAATGCAAAACAATGCAAGCAGTTTTTACAAGATTTCTAACTGCACCTACTTGCTTCCAACAATTTTCATAAATCAGATTTTACTCATTTTAATCCGAAACCTTTTCCCAAGTCTTCCCAAATGTTCCTAGTATTTTGTGTAAAAGTTTCAGATTTTATAAGACAGTCTAACTAGGTTGATCACCTCCTCAAAGTTGATTAAAAACAGGGCAGTCCAGTTTTCTGCATCTCCTCACCATTTTGGCCATATCTTTTAGCTCACAACTCCGTTTGACGCAAAATTAGCGCGCAAACGATCTAGAGACTAATATCTATCTAACCATATAAAGAAATCATCCAGCAACACAGGCTAGACCCTTCGGGAGTGGTGAACAGTTGGCATCAGTAGAAAATTTGGCATGGTTCCGTTTATACGTTCATCGTTTACCCTGTTTTAAACTCATCCAATTCAACTCAAATGGCTTCCATATATTTTACTCTACTACTTGGGAATGTACTCAAGACATCCCAAGCCCAAACACAATTTAACAATACTCCAAACATTACCAATAATCCACCCAATTCATCACCAATGCAACATAGTTTGCAAAACAATCTACTAGTTTGAAAACAACCAATTACTTACTCCTTTAACATCCATAATTCTTAACCATGTAACTCTTACATTACACCACCATAGGTCTTAACCAAAGCATCACAACATTACTCCATCATAACCAACAAAATAAGTACTTAAACATATGCTCAAGCCATAATCAAAGCATGCTTAAAACCACATTAATCTCAAAATCAACACATGGCTAGGGTTTGAACTTTTCAAGCTATTTATGCTAAATTACCACTACCCATAGCTCGTACAAGTCATTACAAGTGCTAATTATGCTTAAGGAGTCATAAAACAATTAATCAAGAATTTATCCTAAATTAAAAACACTATTCATGCTCTTGCTCTTTCATGAAAATCAACAGATTTAACGGATAACTTTGCATAAGATTTGAATGGAAGATAGGTATTAGTTATACCTTCGATTTAAGTCCTTACTTGCAACAATCCAACAACTAGAGCTTGAGTTCTTGATTTTTCTCCTCTTCCTCTTCTAGCTAAAGCCGAATGGTCCCTTGCTTGCTAGGCTTGAGTTTGTGATTTTCTTTTTCTTTTCTTATGACAAGTACTTGCCTTGGTTTAAATAAAAGTCTAGTCAAAGTCTTGGTCAAGTCTTGCTTCCTTTGACTTGAATTAAAATACTAGCATTTGCATTTCCTACACTTTAAATAAAATGCAAGTAATTGCATTTTAATAATCCATGTCAAAATATAAAATAATAAACTCTTTAATAATTCTTGGAAATCCTTGAATTTTCCAATTTCATAATAATCCATGACAATAATTTAATCTTTAACTCGTTCCGACAATTCTAATAATTGGAATACCCATCAAATCTTATTCCATAATTATTATCCAACATATATATTATTATTAATAAGGTTTCAAAAGTACCTGGGAATCGGGAATATTACATAATCCTCAAGAAATGTTCTCTTTCAAAGGAAAAAAAAAACTTTTAGTGGCTTTTCATTCTCTGGCAAATGAATGCATGTTTAGATATAACATTTTTCACAAAAAATAGACAAGAAATTTCTTTATGCATTCAAGTTCTAAAGAATGAAAAACATATGTTAATACTAATGAATTATCAAAGATATGAATGACAAGACATTCAAAAGTACTAACATCATTCAATCATTTTGTAATAAAATGCATCTTACTACAAAACAATCAAGCACATAAGATACTTACATTATGCTAGACAATTACCATTTGTCGCTTGAAACAAACACATATTGCAATATAGATCATGGTAATTCTAAAGCATAAAACATAAGCATCCGCTAAACACTGAACATACATTGACCGAATGACAGCATTTAACTTCTTACACTACATCTCAACAATTATCACATAAGCATATTGAAAATACTCATGACAATCAGAATGTATGTAAGCTCGAGGTACTAGTTGCATCAGAGATCAAATACCTTTAAATATTAATGCTAAAATTTATGATCTTTGACAACCCCTCGCGATGTAGTAACTTACTTTCAATATCAGTATTTTTGAAATAATCTTTTTGTCACTTAGTGCAGAAATTCTAAGTGACATCACTAATATCAAAAGAATGACAACTAATATTAATGGATTTTGCAAAAGACATGAATTACATCACTTAAACTACATATTAAGTGGTTCCATTAATATTAGCATTAAACAATTAAAAGTAAATAAAATTACAATTAATTAATATATACAAATACTTATGCTGAAACATTTCATACATATAGCATGAATAACATATGACAGCACAAAGTACGAGATCCTGGATATAAATTGACTGTACAAAGAGATGCTACAATGTTAGGTCCCTAGGTCATGTTAGGTCCCGGAAGGTCCTAATTAATCTCATAGAGGTAATATTGGATCCCGGGTGATCACAAGCCAAACATTAACTAGTTCCTAAAGATAGTAGACATCTAAATAGCATGAACACTCTCTATAAACATTACATTTAAATAAATCAATATTAGACTAGAGTGACATACCTTAGTCAATAGAGCTTTTACTGGTGTATGATCATTGAATGAACAATTACTCCTCTTTGCCCGAGAGATCGAACGTTTACTCCTTTCGAGATTGAACGTTTACTCCATTTGGACATGAATAACTTTTCAGCTACCAGTTAACATTGTTCCTCGAAACAATACCACGCTCATCCAGACAGAAACTACATTACCTTCAACATCCAAATATTTCCTTGTAGATATTGGTCTTGGCAGCAGTTTCACTAAACTCAGCACTCTAGAAATCAGTAGTCTTGACACTAGCAGAGTAGAACCTTCAAACACTCCGAACTACTCTTCAGCTTCTGTATCAATACCCAGTCTTCATGTGGATTGATTCCTTGTGCTAAGTGTATCTGCCTCTGGTTCAATTGAGTTAGTTCCTTGATTCGAACCCTACTCAATCTTGATTAGTTAGTGCATCTTCAGTCTTCATTGAATTCACTCAGAAAAACCAATGAAATACTCTTATACATGCACTACCAATCACTACTCTACTACCAAGATTCATCAAGAACTGACTCTAGGAAATGTTGTTACACAAAACCCTTTGTCATGACAGATGTGTCCTTAATGTTTCCTTAGATTTTCAGTGGGTAGAGTAGTCTTCTTCAAATATGATTGAGATCACCTTGCATTATCTTTAAATTGACAATTTCCTTTCTAATATGCAATCACTCAATCTGGATCACTAAGTGCTCCTAAGAATCTCAACTCTTACTCAATGAGCACTGCTAGCCTTTGAACATCAAACATGACTAGTTGATCCAACTTACTGATGCTCCCCCTGTGATGCTACTTGCAGCTTTTCTTCATCTGGTGTCATCTGATCTTGAGCCCTAAACAGGATGTCAACCTTTAGAAATTCAGAGCTAAAATCAAACGAATGCTAGGGAGCTTGATGATGATGTTCACTACATCTAGATCATCTTAAATCAATCACAGACTCTGTGTAAGCTCTTAACTCCAAATAAGATAGCCTTCCATCACACCATGTGACTTCAAGCATGATTAATCTTACTTGATGTCTTCCCTTTACATTTGCTGATTAATCACTGAGATGCTTCATCTATCGAATGCATGAACAAACACCAAAACTAAACAGGGTAGTCTTTGACTTGACTTCCCTTCAACTGACATACTTCACTAATGTCCTTCTTAAAAGAACTTCATTAGAAGTAGTCCTTTCTCACCAACTTCATCTTTACCGTCAAATCCGTTATCTTGATAAACCAAGTATTATTTGATAAACCAAGTGTGAGAGCATCACTTGTTGTTACAGCTAACTCCATTCTGATAAACTTCAACGAATAGTTGACTTCATCATAAGCATTACATTTCGTGTTAGCAATAACCTCACTTCCAGTAGAGTGAGATTCTATTTCTCTTGACCCCGATCAACACTGTTCATCCTCGAACTGATATTAGGAAACCCTTCGCAAAGAATTCCCTAGGTCTTTCTTAATATTATGCTTCAGATCATTCAAGAAAAATAGGTAACCTTGCTTAACCATTTGAATACCAAAGCAAAAGTAGTTACATGCCTCGAACATGAAAATGTCAGAGATATATAACTTGTACATGTTGAAAGATACTCTGCATTCACAAATGATTAAGACACGTGGTCCTCAATTTGATTGAGTCCAAGGGTTAGAGATATTTTTAAACATAGTTAACAATAAAGCATTCAAGTTCAACATGCTCATTCTTATTTGACTGATCGCTCCTCATCTATATCAGCCTCAACAAGTAGTCTTGGCTATGAGCTCAGTGATCCCAACCTAACTTAAGGTGGACTAGCAGTCTATAAGAATCATGTCGTACATATATTTAGTCATAGAAGAATCAATCACTCAGATTCCTAATTCTTCTAAATCACCTTTGTTGTTCACTTTAACATTATATTATCTCTAATTGCCTGAGTCAATTTAGATTTAAAAATTTAATTCATGGTTTATTATACTGACCCCTAGGCAATTCCCAAATTAGAAACAAACTCATCTTAACAAGCACATGATCAGATATAACATTTAATACAACCATGCGAGTATAAACAGATTATAGACAATGTAAGCATCAAGGCACTTAGCATGCAGCAAATACTCTTTCC
Organism: Oenanthe sinensis; assembly: GCA_028671895.1. Classification (NCBI taxonomy): domain Eukaryota; kingdom Viridiplantae; phylum Streptophyta; class Magnoliopsida; order Apiales; family Apiaceae; genus Oenanthe; species Oenanthe sinensis. The sequence continues at coordinate 31,697,155 of CM053806.1, forward strand.
GGTAAATGTACCCCTACAAATACCTAAGACTCTATATGCTAACATGATCAATTTTCGTAAAGCAAGCATTAAATCACACAAGATCTAATCATGAAGTCAAATACTGATAAACAAGCAACACTAACAAACTAGCATAAGTTATCTAATTTATATAGAAATCAAGGTGAGACATGCATTACATCAAACTTATAATATAATGCAGTTCAGCACTTAATACTCTATAATTGAATCAAACAAGTATAAACTAGTTACAAAGTATACCTGAGCGATGCTTAGCATTCCATCTCGAGTGATAATCAATTGATCCAAATCAATTTCCATTTTACTGACACTCATGGAAGTATCCTTGCATTTGACCTCAATAACCAATGATGTTCATGCTTCAACCCAAACTGATACCTGATTGTTCTGTTTAAAGACCCCGACATAGAATGTCTCATGTTCTGCTTGAAAAGATAACTCTTCTTTGTATGTGTAGTAATAACCCCTTGATTATCATATGTCAGTGATAATCAAACCTTGTGTATTTCTGCCACTGATGTCCTTTAACCAAATCTTCAATTGTTGTTTTGGTTCTTTGACCGATAAACTGAATTCCTTTTCAAAATCCCAAATTCTTCAGATATTGATTCGAAAACCACTGATCGAAGACTCTTCCCTAAATGAACTAATCCCCTTTCAATAACCAAATGATCCACTGAGTAGACCGATGTAGAAATACATCTCCAATGGTAAGATCAGGTCAAAACTCCATTAGAATGTTCTTCAGTCAGTTCGTTTGTCCTCAACGAACGAAGAATCAACTCCTGTTGTTTCGTTTAATAAAACATTTTGTTCAAACAGAAGTATTTAATTTTTTAGGAATTTAAATAATCAAAATAAATTGAAAATGCATTTTTGATAAATAATAATAAATTTCTCAATTTCAAATTATAAATAAAATAAAATTCGAAAAGAAAGTTTTGATATAGAGATAACAAAATTTTCAAGGTATATTAAATAATCCTGAAAAAGAAATTATTTCAAATCAAAATTAATTTCCAAAGAATTTTATAGAATTTATAATCCAAAACAGTTTCAATTATAATTAAAATAAAACAGATTGAAAATATAAGTTTGATATAAAAATAATAAATTTTCAAGTCATCTTAGATATTCTTGAAAATAAATTATTTCAACCAAAATGAATTTCCAAAAAGTTTTATGAGATTTATAATTAAAACTTCCAAGCTTAAATTATAATTAAAATAAAACAACTCGAAAACATAATTTTGAAATAGAAATACTAAATTCTCAAAACATTTAAAATGTTCATGAAAATAAATTATTTCAATCCAAAAATATTTTCCAAAGAGTTTTATAAAATTTATAATTAAAGTTTTATGAAAAATAAATTATTAAACCTCAAAAATAATTCTCAAAATACTTTTAAGAATATTAAACTCAAAAGAAATTAAATTGGATTTTAAGATTAATTTTAGTTTTCAAATTAATAAAATTCTTAACTAAGAATATTAAAAATATAAAATATTTGACTCTAAAATTTAAATAAAATAAAATATTTTCCAAGATGTAAGATAAACATGAAAAATAAATTATTTAAATTTAAAAATTATTTTCAAAATATTTTATATAATTAAATTCAAATTTAATTATTAAACTAAAAACAATTTGAGAGAAAAACAATTTTTGTTTTAAATAAAAGTTAAACTATGTAGCCATGTGTCATGTTGAAACAGCCCTCTAAGTAGAACTTCTACATAGGAATGTTCTACATAGACTCTATCTCGAACACCAAGTAGAACTTCTACATAGGAATGTTCTACATAGACTCTATCTAGAACATTAAGTAGAATTTCTACATAGAAATGTTCTACTTAGGCTCTATCTAGAACATTAAGTAGAACTTCTGACTTAGAAAATATTTCTAACTCCAGAATTTCTACTTAGGTTCTATCTAGAACATTAAGTACAATTTCTACATAGAAATGTTCTACTTAGGCTCTATCTCGAACATTAAGTAGAACTTCTGACTTAGAAAATATTTCTAACTCCAGAATTTCTACTTAGGTTCTATCTGGAACATTAAGTAGAATTTCTACATAGAAATGTTCTACTTAGGCTCTATCTAGAACATTAAGTAGAACTTCTGACTTAGAAAATATTTCTAACTCCAGAATTTCTACTTAGGTTCTATCTAGAACATTAAGTAGAATTTCTACATAGAAATGTTCTACTTAGGCTCTATCTAGAACATTAAGTAGAACTTCTGACTTAGAAAATATTTCTAACTCCAGAATTTCTACTTAGGTTCTATCTAGAACATTAAGTAGAATTTCTACATAGAAATGTTCTACTTAGGCTCTATCTAGAACATTAAGTAGAACTTCTGACTTAGAAAATATTTCTAACTCCAGAATTTCTACTTAGGTTCTATCTAGAACATTAAGTAGAATTTCTACATAGAAATGTTCTACTTAGGCTCTATCTAGAACATTAAGTAGAATTTCTACATAGAAATGTTCTACTTAGACTCTATCTAGAACATTAAGTAGAATTTCTACATAGAAATGTTCTACTTAGGTTCTATCTAGTACATTAAGTAGAATTTCTGACTTAGAAAATATTTCTAACTCCAGAATTTCTACTTAGGTTCTATCTAGAACATTAAGCAGAATTTCTACATAGAAATGTTCTACTTAGGCTCTATCTAGAACATTAAGTAGAACTTCTGACTTAGAAAATATTTCTAACTCCAGAATTTCTACTTAGGTTCTATCTAGAACATTAAGTAGAATATTCTACATAGAAATGTTCTACTTAGGTTCTATCTAGAACATTAAGTAGAATATTCTACATAGAAATGTTCTACTTAGCCATCTCAAATATCTATCTCGAATATTCTACATAGGAATGTTCTACTTGGCCATCTAGAACATTTTGTACTTAGAAAAATTCCGGGCTTCAAAAAAATTCTGGATGCCCAGTGAACCAATTGTACCCTCTTTAATCTCAAAAATAAAAATAGATCCAATCGATTTGTATGTCAATCGAGTAGCTCTGATACCAATTGTTGGGTCCCGGAGATCGTAGAGGGGGGGTGAATACGATTCCCAAATTAAAATTATGACTTTTAATTATTTTTGGGACAACATAAAGATTACTTTGGTTCAAACCCGGGTACTGTTCATCATCTTCTTTAACCTCAAGAACACCATTAAAATAACCAAGATAATGAACGGTAAATCATCCAAAATACACAACACAACAAGATCCAAGAATATAACTTTATATTCATTGAAGTGGGGTAGATGCTACAAACAAGTTCAAGAACATAAGCCCAAGAACACAACAAAGAAATGATTTTTAGCTCCTCTAAAAATATTACAAATTCTAGATCTAGGAGACAAAAATCAAACTTATCTTCTAAACAAGATTTAGCAATGTTTACAATAGAAGAATAGATGAGTGGTGACACAAAGAAATTCATGGCCCCATAATATTCAAGATATGGAGTATGGCCATGGGGGAGAGAGAAAATAATTTTCTCTCTCTCCTCATTTCTATCTCTCATCCGGATGCACACATCCACACTTATTAAGACTTGGGTTTCTTCTTTATATATTGAAAAAGGTGTTACTTTTTGTTTTTCCACCTTTTACTCTTGTCCACTCAAATCTTATCTTTAAAGTCATGTGCCAAGCATGCCTTTGGAAATATTTAATGTAAAAGTAATATTTAATAAATATATAAAATATAAATAAAGAATATCTTTATTTATAAAATATATAAATAATTAAATAAATACTTTATTTAATTAAATTAAATATTTCCATTCCACTCTTCAATTTGTGTAGACTTCCTTATCCAAATACTTGGCCCCGTATACGTGACTCCACCACGTCCAAGTATTTGGCCTTCTAATCTGTGAAGCTTTAGTAAGATCCAATCAGGTTGTGCCGTCTGTCTCTTATCCATTAGGCTGACATTTCTCCAACACTGATTTACCACCTTTGTTGATCCTCCACTTGACTTAAGAAAATCAACAACTTTAGAATGATTAAAACCATATTAACCGACGAGAGCTTGCCTCCAATGTCCTGACACTTGATGCAACGGTCTGGTTCATAAGTGACTAGTCTTGATAGGGGCTCTTGATTCTGAACATGATTCCACATTCTTCTTTGCAAACCTTACTTGTAGCTTCGATTATGATGCACTAAAATCTTCATAGACTAAGACAATCTTCTATAGTTTTCACATCCTTGAATAGATATCAATATCTTTTATTCTCCACTGAGGCATGAACATGTTAATGAACTTCTTCCAATGGGCTTCAAGTCTGTAGATGATCCTTTGATACTTTGTCTTAACTGAACTCTGTGATCCAAGATTTCTGTGCACCTGCATATTATTACATGTCCTATTCTATTGTTGAGTTATCATCAACCATTACATAGAGATTACATTTAACATTTCTAGTACACATGAAAGTGCAGTGAGTTACTTCCCTTCACTCCTATCTCCCCTTTCAGACTCGTTTGAACATGGAAAGAACTTGGTGCTTCATTCGTGACTCGTTTGAAAATGGAAACAACTTGGAAACTCTTGTAAGATCATTCATAATTCATTTGAACATGAAAACAATCCATAACAATTTGAGACTTCATTCTTGACTCGTTTGAACTTATAAACAACTTGTAGCTTCATTCGTGGCTCGTTTGAACATGGAAACAACTCAAAAACTCTTGTAAGATCGTTCTTGGCTCATTTGAACATGAAAACAATCCATAACAATTTGTGACTTCATTCTTAACTCGTTTGAACTTGGAAACAACTTGTAGCTTCATTCATGACTCGTTTGAACATGGAAACAACTTGGAAACTCTTGTAAGATCATTCTTGGCTCATTTGAACATGAAAACAATCCATAGCAATTTGAGACTTCATTCTTGACTCGTTTGAACTTGGAAACAACTTGTAGCTTCATTCGTGACTCGTTTGAACATGGAAACAATCCATAACAATTTGAGACTTCATTCTTGACTCGTTTGAACTTGGAAACAAGTTGTAGCTTGTTTCGTGACTCGTTTGAACATGGAAATAACTAGGAAACTCTTGTAAGATCGTTCTTGGCTCATTTGAACATTAAAACAATCCATAACAATTTGAGACTTCATTCTTGACTGGTTTGAACTTGGAAACAACTTGTAGCTTTATTCGTGACTCGTTTGAAGATGGAAACAACTTGGAAATTATTGTAAGATCATTTTTGATTCATTTGAACATGAAAAAAATCCATAACAATTTGAGACTTCATTCTTGACTCGTTTTAACTTGGAAACAACTTGTAGCTTCATTCGTGACTCGTTCGAACATGGAAACAACTCGGAAACTCTTGTAAGATCATTCTTGGCTCATTTGAACGTGAAAACAATCCATAACAATTTGAGACTTCATTCTTGACTCGTTTGAACTTGGAAACAACTTGTAGCTTCATTCGGGACTCGTTTGAACATGGAAACAACTCGGAACCTCTTGTAAGATCGTTCTTGGCTCATTTGAACATTAAAACAATCCATAACAATTTGAGACTTCATTCTTGACTGGTTTGAACTTGGAAACAACTTGTAGCTTTATTCGTGACTCGTTTGAACATGGAAATAACTTGGAAACTCTTGTAAGATCATTCTTGATTCATTTGAACATGAAAACAATCCATAACAATTTTAGACTTCATTCTTTACTCGTTCGAATTTGGAAACAATTTGTAACTTCATTCTTTACTCGTTTAAACAAGAAAATAACTCGGAAACTCTTGTAAGATCATTCTTGGTTCATTTGAACATGAAGACAATCCATAACCATTTGAGACTTCATTCTTGAATCGTTTGAACTTGGAAACAACTTGTAGCTTCATTTGCGACTCATTTGAACATGGAAACAACTTGGAGCATCATTCGTGACTCGTTTGAACATGGAAACAACATGGAAACTCTTGTAAGATCATTCATAATTCATTTGAACATTAAAACAATCCATAACAATTTGAGACTTCATTCTTGACTCGTTTGAACTTATAAACAACTTGTAGCTTCATTCGTGGCTCGTTTGAACATGGAAACAACTCGGAAACTCTTGTAAGATCGTTCTTAGCTCATTTGAACATGAAAACAATCCATAACAATTTGTGACTTCATTCTTAACTCGTTTGAACTTGGAAACAACTTTTAGCTTCATTCGTGACTCGTTTGAACATGGAAACAACTTGGAAACTCTTGTAAGATCATTCTTAGCTCATTTGAACATGAAAACAATCCATAGCAATTTGAGACTTCATTCTTGACTCGTTTGAACTTGGAAACAACTTGTAGCTTCATTCGTGACTCGTTTGAACATGGAAACAACTCGGAAACTCTTGTAAGATCGTTCTTGGCTCATTTGAACATTAAAACTATCCATAACAATTTGAGACTTCATTCTTGACTGGTTTGAACTTGGAAACAACTTGTAGACTTCATTCGTGACTCGTTTGAACATGGAAACAATTCGGAAACTCTTGTAAGATCATTCTTGGCTCATTTGAACATGAAAACAATCCATAACAATTTGAGACTTCATTCTTGACTCGTTTGAACTTGGAAACAACTTGAAGCTTCATTCGTGACTCGTTTGAAAATGGAAAAAACTTGGAAACTCTTGTAAGAACATTCTTGGCTCATTTGAACATGAAAACAATCCATAACAATTTGAGACTTCATTATTGACTGGTTGGAACTTGGAAACAACTTGTAGCTTCATTCGTCACTCGTTTGAACATGGAAACAACTCAAAAACTCTTGTAAGATCATTCTTGGCTCATTTGAACAAGAAAACAATCCATAACAATTTGAGACTTCATTCTTGACTCGTTTGAACTTGGAAACAACTTGTAGCTTCATTCGTGACTCGTTTGAAAATGGAAACAACTCGGAAACTCTTGTAAGAACATTCTTGGCTCATTTGAACATGAAAACAATCCATAACAATTTGAGACTTCATTCTTGACTAGTTGGAACTTGGAACCAACTTGTAGCTTCATTCGTGACTCGTTTGAACATGGAAACAACTCGAAAATGCTTGCAAGATCATTCTTGGCTCATTTGAACATGAAAACAATCCATAAGAATTTGAGACCTCATTCTTTACTCGTTCGAACTTGGAAACAACTTGTAGCTTCATTCGTGACTCGTTTGAACATGGAAATAACTCGGAAACTCTTGTAAGATCATTCTTGGCTCATTTGAACATGAAAACAATCCATAACAATTTGAGACTTCAATCTTGACTGGTTTGAACTTGAAAACAGCTTGTAGCTTAATTCGTGACTCGTTTGAACATGGAAACAACTCGGAAACTCTTGTAAGAACATTCTTGGCTCATTTGAACATGAAAACAATCCATAACAATTTTGAGACTTCATTCTTGACTGGTTGGAACTTGGAAACAACTTGTAGCTTCATTCGTGACTCGTTTGAACATGGAAACAACTCGAAAACGCTTGTAAGATCATTCTTGGCTCATTTGAACATGAAAACAATCCATAACAATTTGAGACCTCATTCTTTACTCGTTCGAACTTGGAAACAACTTGTAGCTTCATTCGTAACTCGTTTGAACATGGAAACAACTCGGAAACTCTTGTAAGATCATTCTTGGCTCATTTGAACTTGAAGACAATCCATAACAGTTTGAGACTTCATTCTTGACTCGTTTGTTCTTGAAAACAGCTTGTAGCTTAATTCGTGACTCGTTGGAACATGGAAAAAACTTGGAAACCCTTGTAAGATCATTCTTGATTCATTTGAACATGAAAACAATCCATAACAATTTGAGACTTCATTCTTGACTCGTTAGAACCTGGAAACAACTTGTAGCTTCATTCGTGACTCGTTCGAACATGGAAACAACTCGGAAACTCTTGTAAGATCATTCTTGGCTCATTTGAACATGAAAACAATCCATAACAATTTGAGACTTCATTCTTGACTCGTTTAAACTTGGAAACAAATTGTAGCTTCATTCATGACTCGTTTGAACATGGAAACAACTCGGAAACTCTTGTAAGATCATTCTTGGCTCATTTGAACTTGAAGACAATCCATAACAATTTCAGACTTCATTCTTGAATCGTTTGAACTTGGAAACAACTTGTAGCTTTATTCGTGACTCGTTTGAACATGGAAACAACTTGGAAACTCATGTAAGATCATTCTTGGTTCATTTGAACATGAAGACAATCCATAACCATTTGAGACTTCATTCTTGAATCGTTTGAACTTGGAAACAACTTGTAGCTTCATTTGCGACTCGTTTGAACATGGAAACAACTTGGAAACTCTTGTAACATCATTCTTGATTCATTTGAACATGAAAACAATCCATAACAACTTGAGACTTCATTCTTTACTTGTTCGAATTGGGAAACAATTTGTGACTTCATTCTTTACTCGTTTGAACAAGAAAACAACTCGGAAACTCTTGTAAGATCATTCTTGGCTCATTTGAACATTAAAACAATCCTTAATAATTTGAGACTTCATTCTTGACTGGTTTGAACTTGGAAACAACTTGTAGCTTTATTCGTGACTCGTTTGAACATGGAAACAACTTGGAAACTCATGTAAGATCATTCTTGGTTCATTTGAACATGAAGACAATCCATAACAATTTGAGACTTCATTCTTGAGTCGTTTGAACTTGGAAACAACTTGTAGCTTCTTTCGTGACTCGTTTGAAAATGGAAACAACTCGGAAACTCTTGTAAGATCATTCTTGGCTCATTTGAATATGAAAACAATCCATCACAATTTGAGACTTCATTCTTGACTGGTTGGAACTTGGAAATAACTTGTAGCTTCATTCGTGACTCGTTTGAACATGGAAACAACTCGGAAATTCTTGTAAGATCATTCTTGGTTCATTTGAACATGAAAATAATCCATAAAAATTTAAGACTTCATTCTTGACTCGTTTGAACTTGGAAACAACTTGTAGCTTCATTCGTGACTCGTTTGAACATGGAAACAACTCGGAAACTCTTGTAAGATCATTCTTGGCTCATTTGAACAAGAAAACAATCCATAACAATTTGAGACTTCATTCTTTACTCGTTCGAACTTGGAAACAATTTGTAACGTCATTCTTTACTCGTTTGAACAAGAAAACAACACGGAAACTCTTGTAAGATCATTCTTGGTTCATTTGAACATGAAAACAATCCATAACAATTTGAGACTTCATTCTTGACTCGTTTGAACTTGGAAACAACTTGTAGCTTCATTCGTGGCTCGTTTGATAATGGAAACAACACGGAAACTCTTGTAAGATCGTTCTTGGCTCATTTGAACATTAAAACAATCCATAACAATTTGAGACTTCATTCTTGACTGGTTTGAACTTGGAAACAATTTGTAGCTTTATTCGTGACTCGTTTGAACATGGAAACAACTTGGAAACTCTTGTAAGATCATTCTTGATTCATTTGAACATGAAAACAATCCATAACAACTTGAGACTTCATTCTTTACTTGTTCGAATTGGGAAACAATTTGTGACTTCATTCTTTACTCGTTTGAACAAGAAAACAACTCGGAAACTCTTGTAAGATCATTCTTGGCTCATTTGAACATTAAAACAATCCTTAATAATTTGAGACTTCATTCTTGACTGGTTTGAACTTGGAAACAACTTGTAGCTTTATTCGTGACTCGTTTGAACATGGAAACAACTTGGAAACTCATGTAAGATCATTCTTGGTTCATTTGAACATGAAGACAATCCATAACCATTTGAGACTTCATTCTTGAATCGTTTGAACTTGGAAACAACTTGTAGCTTCATTTGCGACTCGTTTGAACATGGAAACAACTTGGAGCTTCATTCGTGACTCGTTTGAACATGGAAATAACTTGGAAACTCTTGTAAGATCATTCATAATTCATTTGAACATTAAAATAATCCATAACAATTTGAGACTTCATTCTTGACTAGTTTGAACTTGGAAACAACTTGTAGCTTTATTCGTGACTCGTTTGAACATGGAAACAACTTGAAAACTCTTGTAATATCATTTTTGATTCATTTGAACATGAAAAAAATCCATAACAATTTAAGACTTCATTCTTGAGTCGTTTGAACTTGGAAACAACTTGTAGCTTCATTCGTGACTCGTTTGAACATGGAAACAACTCGGAAATTCTTGTAAGATCATTCTTGGCTCATTTGAACATGAAAACAATCCATAACAATTTGAGACTTCATTCTTGACTCGTTTGAACTTGGAAACAACTTGTAGCTTCTTTCGTGACTCGTTTGAAAATGGAAACAACTTGGAAACTCTTGTAAGATCATTCTTGGTTCATTTGAACATGAAGAGAATCCATAACCATTTGAGACTTCATTCTTGAATCATTTGAACTTGGAAACAACTTGTAGCTTCACTTGCGACTTGTTTGAACATGGAAACAACTGGGAAACTTTTGTAAGATCATTATTGGTTCATTTGAACATGAAAACAATCTATAACAATTTAAGAATTCATTCTTGACTCGTTTGAACTTGGAAACAACTTGTAGCTTCATTCGTGACTCGTTTGAACATGGAAATAACTTGGAAACTTTTGTAAGATCATTGTTGGTTAATTTGAACATGAAAACAATCTATAACAATTTAAGACATCAGTCTTGACTCGTTTGAACTTGGAAACAACTTGTAGCTTCATTCATGACTCGTTTGAAAATGGAAATAACTTGAAAACTCTTGTAAGATCATTCTTGATTCATTTGAACATGAAAACAATCCATAACAATTTGAGACCTCATTCTTGACTCGTTTGAACATGGAAACAACTTGTAGCTTCAATCGTGACTCGTTTGAACATGGAAACAACTCGGAAACTCTTGTAAGATCATTCTTGGCCTATTTGAACATGAAAAAAATTCATAACAATTTGAGAATTTATTCTTGACTGGTTGGAACTTGGAAACAACTTGTAGCTTCATTCGTGACTCCTTTGAACGTGGAAACAACTTGGAAACTCTTGTAAGATCATTCTTGGTTCATTTGAACATGAAAGCAATCCATAGCAATTTGAGACTTCAGTCTTGACTCGTTTAAACCTGGAAATAATTTGTAGCTTCAATCGTGACTCGTTTGAACATGGAAACAATTCGGAAACTCTTGTAAGATCATTCTTGGCTCATTTGAACATGAAAACAATCCATAGCAATTTGAGACTTCAGTCTTGACTAGTTTGAACTTGGAAACAACTTGTAGCTTCATTCGTGACTCGTTTGAACATTGAAACAACTTGAAAACTCTTGTAAGATCATTCTTGATTCATTTGAACATGAAAACAATCCATAAAAATTTGAGACTTCATTCTTGACTCGTTTGAACTTGGAAACAACTTGTAGCTTCATTCGTGACTCGTTTGAACATGGAAACAACTCGGAAACTCTTATAAGATCATTCTTGGCTCATTTGAACAAGAAAACAATCCATAACAATTTAAGACTTCATTCTCGACTCGTTCAAACTTGGAAACAACTTGTAACTTTAATTTTGACTTGTTTGAATATGAAAATAACTTGGAACTCATATAGAATCATTCTTGGCTCATTTGAACATGAAAACAATCCATAACAATTTGAGACTTCATTCTTTACTCGTTCGAACTTGGAAACAATTTGTAACTTCATTCTTTACTCGTTCGAACATGAAAACAACTCAAAAACTCTTGTAAGATCATTTTTGGTTCATTTGAACATGAAAACAATCCATAACAATTTGAGACTTCATTGTTGACCCGTTCGAACTTGGCAACAATTTGTAGCTTCATTCGTGACTCGTTTGAACATGGAAACAACTTGGAAACTCTTGTAAGATCATTCTTGGTTCATTTGAACATGAAGAGAATCCATAACCATTTGAGACTTCATTCTTGAATCGTTTGAACTTGGAAACAACTTGTTTGAACATGGAAACAACTGGGAAACTTTTGTAAGATCATTATTGGTTAATTTGAATATGAAAACAATCTATAACAATTTAAAAATTCATTCTTGACTCGTTTGAACTTGGAAACAACTTGTAGCTTCATTCGTGACTCGTTTGAATATGGAAACAACTTGAAAACTTTTGTAAGATCATTGTTGGTTAATTTGAACATGAAAACAATCTATAACAATTTAAGACTTCAGTCTTGACTCGTTTGAACTTGGAAACAACTTGTAGCTTCATTCATGACTCGTTTGAACATGGAAATAACTTGAACACTCTTGTAAGATCATTCTTGATTCATTTGAACATGAAAACAATCCATAACAATTTGAGACTTCATTCTTGACTCGTTTGAACCTGGAAACAACTTGTAGCTTCAATCGTGACTCGTTTGAACATGGAAACAACTCGGAAACTCTTGTAAGATCATTCTTAGCTCATTTGAACATGAAAACAATCCATAACAATTTGAGACTTTATTCTTGACTGGTTGGAACTTGGAAACAACTTGTAGCTTCATTCGTGACTCCTTTGAACGTGGAAACAACTTGGAAACTCTTGTAAGATCATTCTTGGTTCATTTGAACATGAAAACAATCCATAGCAATTTGAGACTTCAGTCTTGACTCGTTTGAACCTGGAAACAACTTGTAGCTTCAATCGTGACTCGTTTGAACATGGAAACAACTCGGAAACTCTTGTAAGATCATTCTTGGCTCATTTGAACATGAAAACAATCCATAACAATTTGATACTTCATTCTTTACTCATTCCAACTTGGAAACAATTTGTAACTTCATTCTTTACTCGTTTGAACATGAAAACAACTCAAAAAGTCTTGTAAGATCATTCTTGGTTCATTTGAACATGAAAACAATCCATAACAATTTGAGACTTCATTCTTGACCCGTTCGAACTTGGCAATAATTTGTAACTTCATTCTTGACTCGTTTCAACATGGAAATAACTTGGAAACTTTTGTAAGATCATAATTGGTTCATTTGAACATGAAAACAATCCATAAAAATTTGAGACTTCATTCTCGACTCGTTCAAACTTGGAAACAACTTGTAGCTTCATTCATGACACGGTTGAACATGGAAACAATTTGGAAACTCTTGTAAGATCATTCTTGATTCATTTGAACATGAAAACAATCCATAACAATTTGAGACTTCATTCTTGACTCATTTGAACCTGGAAAAAACTTGTAGCTTCAATCGTGACTCGTTTGAACATGGAAACAACTCGGAAACTCTTGTAAGATCATTCTTGGCTCATTTGAACATGAAAACAATCCATAGCAATTTGAGACTTCATTCTTGACTGGTTTGAACTTGGAAACAACTTGTAGCTTCATTCGTGACTCGTTTGAACATGGAAACAACTTGGAAACTTTTATAAGATCATTGTTGGTTAATTTGAACATGAAAACAATCTATAACAATTTAAGAATTCATTCTTGACTCGTTTGAACTTGGAAACAACTTGTAGCTTCATTCGTGACTCGTTTGAACATGGAAACAACTTGAAAACTTTTGTAAGATCATTGTTGGTTAATTTGAACATGAAAACAATCTATAACAATTTAAGACTTCAGTCTTGACTCGTTTGAACTTGGAAACAACTTGTAGCTTCATTCATGACTCGTTTGAACATGGAAATAACTTGAAAACTCTTGTAAGATCATTCTTGATTCATTTGAACATGAAAACAATCCATAACAATTTGAGACTTCATTCTTGACTCGTTTGAACCTGGAAACAACTTGTAGCTTCAATCGTGACTCGTTTGAACATGGAAACAACTCGGAAACTCTCGTAAGACCATTCTTGGCTCATTTGAACATGAAAACAATCCATAACAATTTGAGACTTTATTCTTGACTGGTTGGAACTTGGAAACAACTTGTAGCTTCATTCGTGACTCCTTTGAACGTGGAAACAACTTGGAAACTCTTGTAAGATCATTCTTGGTTCATTTGAACATGAAAACAATCCATAAAAATTTAAGACTTCATTCTTGACTCGTTTGAACTTGGAAACAACATGTAGCTTCATTCGTGGCTCGTTTGAACATGGAAACAACTCGGAAACTCTTGTAAGATCATTCTTGGCTCATTTGAACATGAAAACAATCCATAACAATTTGATACTTCATTCTTTACTCATTCCAACTTGGAAACAATTTGTAACTTCATTCTTTACTCGTTTGAACATGAAAACAACTCCAAAACTCTTGTAAGATCATTCTTGGTTCATTTGAACATGAAAACAGTCCATAACAATTTGAGACTTCATTCTTGACCCGTTCGAACTTGGCAATAATTTGTAACTTCATTCTTGACTCGTTTGAACATGGAAATAACTTGGAAACTTTTGTAAGATCATAATTGGTTCATTTGAACATGAAAACAATCTATAACAATTTAAGACTTCATTCTTGACTCGTTTGAACTTGGAAACAACTTGTAGCTTCACTCGTGACTCGTTTGAACATGGAAACAACTCGGACACTCTTGTAAGATCATTCTTGGATCATTTGAACATGAAAACAATCCATAAAAATTTGAGACTTCATTCTCGACTCGTTCAAACTTGGAAACAACTTGTAGCTTCATTCATGACACGGTTGAACATGGAAACAACTTGGAAACTCTTGTAAGATCATTCTTGATTCATTTGAACATGAAAACAATCCATAACAATTTGAGACTTCATTCTTGACTCATTTGAACCTGGAAACAACTTGTAGCTTCAATCGTGACTCGTTTGAACATGGAAACAACTCGGAAACTCTTGTAAGATCATTCTTGGCTCATTTGAACATGAAAACAATACATAGCAATTTGAGACTTCATTCTTGACTGGTTTGAACTTGGAAACAACTTGTAGCTTCATTCGTGACTCGTTTGAACATGGAAACAACTTGGAAACTTTTGTAAGATCATTGTTGGTTAATTTGAACATGAAAACAATCTATAACAATTTAAGACTTCAGTCTTGACTCGTTTGAACTTGGAAACAACTTGTAGCTTCATTCATGACTCGTTTGAAAATGGAAATAACTTGAAAACTCTTGGAAGATCATTCTTGATTCATTTGAACATGAAAACAATCCATAACAATTTGAGACTTCATTCTTGACTCGTTTGAACCTGGAAACAACTTGTAGCTTCAATCGTGACTCGTTTGAACATGGAAACAACTCGGAAACTCTTGTAAGATCATTCTTAGCTCATTTGAACATGAAAACAATCCATAACAATTTGAGACTTTATTCTTGACTGGTTGGAACTTGGAAACAACTTGTAGCTTCATTCGTGACTCCTTTGAACGTGGAAACAACTTGGAAACTCTTGTAAGATCATTCTTGGTTCATTTGAACATGAAAACAATCCATAGCAATTTGAGACTTCAGTCTTGACTCGTTTGAACCTGGAAACAACTTGTAGCTTCAATCGTGACTCGTTTGAACATGGAAACAACTCGGAAACTCTTGTAAGATCATTCTTGGCTCATTTGAACATGAAAACAATCCATAACAATTTGATACTTCATTCTTTACTCATTCCAACTTGGAAACAATTTGTAACTTCATTCTTTACTCGTTTGAACATGAAAACAACTCAAAAAGTCTTGTAAGATCATTCTTGGTTCATTTGAACATGAAAACAATCCATAACAATTTGAGACTTCATTCTTGACCCGTTCGAACTTGGCAATAATTTGTAACTTCATTCTTGACTCGTTTCAACATGGAAATAACTTGGAAACTTTTGTAAGATCATAATTGGTTCATTTGAACATGAAAACAATCCATAAAAATTTGAGACTTCATTCTCGACTCGTTCAAACTTGGAAACAACTTGTAGCTTCATTCATGACACGGTTGAACATGGAAACAATTTGGAAACTCTTGTAAGATCATTCTTGATTCATTTGAACATGAAAACAATCCATAACAATTTGAGACTTCATTCTTGACTCATTTGAACCTGGAAAAAACTTGTAGCTTCAATCGTGACTCGTTTGAACATGGAAACAACTCGGAAACTCTTGTAAGATCATTCTTGGCTCATTTGAACATGAAAACAATCCATAGCAATTTGAGACTTCATTCTTGACTGGTTTGAACTTGGAAACAACTTGTAGCTTCATTCGTGACTCGTTTGAACATGGAAACAACTTGGAAACTTTTATAAGATCATTGTTGGTTAATTTGAACATGAAAACAATCTATAACAATTTAAGAATTCATTCTTGACTCGTTTGAACTTGGAAACAACTTGTAGCTTCATTCGTGACTCGTTTGAACATGGAAACAACTTGAAAACTTTTGTAAGATCATTGTTGGTTAATTTGAACATGAAAACAATCTATAACAATTTAAGACTTCAGTCTTGACTCGTTTGAACTTGGAAACAACTTGTAGCTTCATTCATGACTCGTTTGAACATGGAAATAACTTGAAAACTCTTGTAAGATCATTCTTGATTCATTTGAACATGAAAACAATCCATAACAATTTGAGACTTCATTCTTGACTCGTTTGAACCTGGAAACAACTTGTAGCTTCAATCGTGACTCGTTTGAACATGGAAACAACTCGGAAACTCTCGTAAGACCATTCTTGGCTCATTTGAACATGAAAACAATCCATAACAATTTGAGACTTTATTCTTGACTGGTTGGAACTTGGAAACAACTTGTAGCTTCATTCGTGACTCCTTTGAACGTGGAAACAACTTGGAAACTCTTGTAAGATCATTCTTGGTTCATTTGAACATGAAAACAATCCATAAAAATTTAAGACTTCATTCTTGACTCGTTTGAACTTGGAAACAACATGTAGCTTCATTCGTGGCTCGTTTGAACATGGAAACAACTCGGAAACTCTTGTAAGATCATTCTTGGCTCATTTGAACATGAAAACAATCCATAACAATTTGATACTTCATTCTTTACTCATTCCAACTTGGAAACAATTTGTAACTTCATTCTTTACTCGTTTGAACATGAAAACAACTCCAAAACTCTTGTAAGATCATTCTTGGTTCATTTGAACATGAAAACAGTCCATAACAATTTGAGACTTCATTCTTGACCCGTTCGAACTTGGCAATAATTTGTAACTTCATTCTTGACTCGTTTGAACATGGAAATAACTTGGAAACTTTTGTAAGATCATAATTGGTTCATTTGAACATGAAAACAATCTATAACAATTTAAGACTTCATTCTTGACTCGTTTGAACTTGGAAACAACTTGTAGCTTCACTCGTGACTCGTTTGAACATGGAAACAACTCGGACACTCTTGTAAGATCATTCTTGGATCATTTGAACATGAAAACAATCCATAAAAATTTGAGACTTCATTCTCGACTCGTTCAAACTTGGAAACAACTTGTAGCTTCATTCATGACACGGTTGAACATGGAAACAACTTGGAAACTCTTGTAAGATCATTCTTGATTCATTTGAACATGAAAACAATCCATAACAATTTGAGACTTCATTCTTGACTCATTTGAACCTGGAAACAACTTGTAGCTTCAATCGTGACTCGTTTGAACATGGAAACAACTCGGAAACTCTTGTAAGATCATTCTTGGCTCATTTGAACATGAAAACAATACATAGCAATTTGAGACTTCATTCTTGACTGGTTTGAACTTGGAAACAACTTGTAGCTTCATTCGTGACTCGTTTGAACATGGAAACAACTTGGAAACTTTTGTAAGATCATTGTTGGTTAATTTGAACATGAAAACAATCTATAACAATTTAAGACTTCAGTCTTGACTCGTTTGAACTTGGAAACAACTTGTAGCTTCATTCATGACTCGTTTGAAAATGGAAATAACTTGAAAACTCTTGGAAGATCATTCTTGATTCATTTGAACATGAAAACAATCCATAACAATTTGAGACTTCATTCTTGACTCGTTTGAACCTGGAAACAACTTGTAGCTTCAATCGTGACTCGTTTGAACATGGAAACAACTCGGAAACTCTTGTAAGATCATTCTTAGCTCATTTGAACATGAAAACAATCCATAACAATTTGAGACTTTATTCTTGACTGGTTGGAACTTGGAAACAACTTGTAGCTTCATTCGTGACTCCTTTGAACGTGGAAAAAACTTGGAAACTCTTGTAAGATCATTCTTGGTTCATTTGAACATGAAAACAATCCATAGCAATTTGAGACTTCAGTCTTGACTCGTTTGAACCTGGAAACAACTTGTAGCTTCAATCGTGACTCGTTTGAACATGGAAACAACTCGGAAACTCTTGTAAGATCATTCTTGGCTCATTTGAACATGAAAACAATCCATAACAATTTGATACTTCATTCTTTACTCATTCCAACTTGGAAACAATTTGTAACTTCATTCTTTACTCGTTTGAACATGAAAACAACTCAAAAAGTCTTGTAAGATCATTCTTGGTTCATTTGAACATGAAAACAATCCATAACAATTTGAGACTTCATTCTTGACCCGTTCGAACTTGGCAATAATTTGTAACTTCATTCTTGACTCGTTTGAACATGGAAATAACTTGGAAACTTTTGTAAGATCATAATTGGTTCATTTGAACATGAAAACAATCCATAAAAATTTGAGACTTCATTCTCGACTCGTTCAAACTTGGAAACAACTTGTAGCTTCATTCATGACTCGTTTGAAAAAGGAAATAACTTGAAAACTCTTGTAAGATCATTCTTGATTCATTTGAACATGAAAACAATCCATAACAATTTGAGACTTCATTCTTGACTCGTTTGAACCTGGAAACAACTTGTAGCTTCAATCGTGACTCGTTTGAACATGGAAACAACTTGGAAACTCTTGTAAGATCATTCTTGGCTCATTTGAACATGAAAACAATCCATAGCAATTTGAGACTTCATTCTTGACTGGTTGGAACTTGGAAACAACTTGTAGCTTCATTCGTGACTCGTTTGAACATGGAAACAACTCAGAAACTCTTGTAAGATCATTCCTGGCTCATTTGAACATGAAAACAATCCATAAGAGTTTGAGACTTCATTCTTGACTCGTTTGAACTTGGAAACAACTTGTAGCTTCATTCGTGGCTCGTTTGAACATGGAAACAACTCGAAAACTCTTGTAAGATCATTCTTGGCTCATTTGAACATGAAAACAATCCATAACAATTTAAGACTTCATTCTCGACTCGTTCAAACTTGGAAACAACTTGTAGCTTTAATCTTGACTTGTTTGAATATGAAAATAACTTGAAACTCATTTAGAATCATTCTTGGCTCATTTGAACATGAAAACAAACCATAACAATTTGAGACTTCATTCGTTACTCGTTCGAACTTGGAAACAATTTGTAACTTCATTCTTTACTCGTTCGAACATGAAAACAACTCAAAAACTCTTGTAAGATCATTTTTGGATCATTTGAACATAAAAACAATCCATAACAATTTGAGACTTCATTCTTGACTCGTTCGAACTTGGCAACAATTTGTAGCTTCATTCGTGACTCGTTCGAACATGGAAACAACTTGGAAACTCTTGTAAGATCATTCTTGGTTCATTTGAACATGAAGAGAATCCATAACCATTTGAGACTTCATTCTTGAATCATTTGAACTTGGAAACAACTTGTAGCTTCACTTGCGACTTGTTTGAACATGGAAACAACTAGGAAACTTTTGTAAGATCATTATTGGTTCATTTGAACATGAAAACATTCTATAACAATTTAAGAATTCATTCTTTACTCGTTTGAACTTGGAAACAACTTGTAGCTTCATTCGTGACTCGTTTGAACATGGAAACAACTTGGAAACTTTTGTAAGATCATTATTGGTTCATTTGAACATGAAAACAATCTATAACAATTTAAGACTTCAGTCTTGACTCGTTTGAACTTGGAAACAACTTGTAGCTTCATTCATGACTCGTTTGAACATGGAAATAACTTGAAAACTCTTGTAAGATCATTCTTGATTCATTTGAACATGAAAACAATCCATAACAATTTGAGACTTCATTCTTGACTCGTTTGAACCTGGAAACAACTTGTAGCTTCAATCGTGACTCGTTTGAACATGGAAACAACTCGGAAACTTTTGTAAGATCATTCTTGGCTCATTTGAACATGAAAACAATCCATAAGAGTTTGAGACTTCATTCTTGACTGGTTTGAACTTGGAAACAACTGGTAGCTTCATTCGTGACTCGTTTGAACATGGAAACAACTTGAGAACGCTTGTAAGATCTTTCTTGGCTCATTTGAACATGAAAACAATCCATAACAATTTGCGACTTCATTCTTTACTCGTTCGAACTTGGAAACAATTTGTAACTTCATTCTTTACTCGTTCGAACATGAAAACAACTCAAAAACTCTTGTAAGATCATTCTTGGTTCATTTGAACATGAAAACAATCCATAACAATTTGAGACTTCATTCTTGACCCGTTCGAACTTGGAAACAACTTGTAGCTTCACTTGCGACTTGTTTGAACATGGAAACAATTTGGAAACTCTTATAAGATCATTCTTGGGTCATTTGAACATGAAGAGAATCCATAACCATTTGAGACTTCATTCTTGAATCGTTTGAACTTGGAAACAACTTGTAGCTTCACTTGCGACTTGTTTGAACATGGAAACAACTGGGAAACTGTTGTAAGATCATTATTGGTTCATTTGAACATGAAAACAATCTATAACAATTTAAGAATTCATTCTTGACTCGTTTGAACTTGGAAACAACTTGTAGCTTCATTCGTGACTCGTTTGAACATCGAAACAACTTGGAAACTTTTGTAAGATCATTATTGGTTCATTTGAACATGAAAACAATCTATAACAATTTAAGACTTCTGTCTTGACTCGTTTGAACTTGGAAACGACTTGTAGCTTCATTCATGACTCGTTTGAACATGGAAACAACTTGGAAACTCTTGTAAGATCATTCTTGATTCATTTGAACATGAAAACAATCCATAACAATTTGAGACTTCATTCTTGACTCGTTTGAACCTGGAAACAACTTGTAGCTTCAATTGTGACTCGTTTGAACATGGAAACAACTCGGAAACTCTTGTAAGATCATTCTTGGCTCATTTGAACATGAAAACAATCCATAAGAGTTTGCGACTTCATTCTTGACTGGTTTGAACTTGGAAACAACTGGTAGCTTCATTCGTGACTCGTTTGAACATGGAAACAACTTGAGAACGCTTGTAAGATCTTTCTTGGCTCATTTGAACACGAAAACAATCCATAACAATTTGCGACTTCATTCTTTACTCGTTCGAACTTGGAAACAATTTGTAGCTTCATTCGTGACACGTTTGAACATTGAAACAATTTGGAAACTCTTGTAAGATCATTCTTGATTCATTTGAACATGAAAACAATCCATAAAAATTTGAGACTTCATTCTTGACTCGTTTGAACTTGGAAACAACTTGTAGCTTCATTCGTGACTCATTTGAACATGGAAACAAGTCGGAAACTCTTGTAAGATCATTCTAGGCTCATTTGAACATGAAAACAATCCATAACAATTTGAGACTTCATTCTCGACTCGTTCAAACTTGGAAACAACTTGTAGCTTTAATCTTGACTTGTTTGAATATGAAAATAACTTGGAAACTCATATAGAATCATTCTTGGCTCATTTGAACATGAAAACAATCCATAACAATTTGATACTTCATTCTTTACTCGTTCGAACTTGGAAACAATTTGTAACTTAATTATTTACTCGTTTGAACATGAAAACAACTAAAAAACTCTTGTAAGATCATTCTTGGTTCATTTGAATATGAAAACAATCCATAATAATTTGAGACTTCATTCTTGACCCGTTCGAACTTGGCAACAATTTGTAGCTTCATTCGTGACTCATTTGGACATGGAAACAACTTGGAAACTTTTGTAAGATCATTATTGGTTCATTTGAACCTGAAAACAATCTATAACAATTTAAGACTTCATTCTTGACTCGTTTGAACTTGGAAACAACTTGTAGCTCCATTCATGACTCGTTTGAACATGGAAACTCTTGTAAGATCATTCTTGATTTGAACATGAAAACAATCCATAACAATTTGAGACTTCATTCTTGACTCGTTTGAACCTGGAAACAATTTGTAGCTTCAATCGTGACTCGTTTGAACATGGAAACAACTCGGAAATTCTTGTAAGATCATTCCTGACTCATTTAAACATGAAAACAATCCATAACAATTTGAGACTTCATTCTTGACTGGTTTGAACTTGGAAACAACTTGCAGCTTCATTCGTGACTCATTTGAACATTGAAACAACTCGTAAACTCTTGTAAGATCATTCTTGGCTCATTTGAATATGAAAACAATCTATAAAAGTTTGAGACTTCATTCTTGACTAGTTTGAACTTGGAAACAACTGGTAGCTTCATTCGTGACTCGTTTGAACAAGGAAAAAACTTGGAAACGCTTGTAAGATCATTCTTGGCTCATTTGAGCATGAAAACAATCCATAACAATTTGAGACTTCATTCTTTACTCGTTCGAACTTGGCAATAATTTGTAGCTTCATTCGTGACTCGTTTGAACAATGAAACAACTTGGAAACTCTTGTAAGAACATTCTTGATTCATTTGAACATGAAAACAATCCATAAAAATTTGAGACTTCATTCTTGACTCGTTTGAACTTGGAAACAACTTGTAGCTTCATTCGTGACTCGTTCGAACATGGAAACAACTCGGAAACTCTTGTAAGATCATTCTTGGCTCATTTGAACATGTAACAATCCATAACAATTTGAGACTTCATTCTTCACTCGTTCGAACTTGGCAATAATTTGTAGCTTCATTCGTGACTCGTTTGAACATTGAAACAACATGGAAACTCTTGTAAGATCATTCTTGATTCATTTGAACATGAAAACAATCCATAAAAATTTGAGACTTCATTCTTGACTCGTTTGAACTTGGAAACAACTTGTAGCTTCATTCGTGACTCGTTTGAACATGGAAACAACTCGGAATCTCTTGTAAGATCATTCTTGGCTCATTTGTACATGAAACCAATCCATAACAATTTGAGACTTCATTCTTGACTGGTTTGAACTTGGAAACAACTTGTAGCTTCATTCGTGACTCATTTGAACATTGAAACAACTTGGAAACTCTTCTAAGATCATTCTTGATTCATTTGAACATGAAACAATCCATAACAATTTGAAACTTCATTCTTGACTGGTTTGAACCTGGAAACAACTTGTAGCTTCATTCGTGACTCATTTGAACATTGAAACAAATTGGAAACTCTTGTAAGATCATTCCTGATTCATTTGACCCTGAAAACAATCCATAACAATTTGAGACTTCATTCTTGCCTCGTTTGAACTTGGAAACAACTTGTAGCTTCATTCGTGACTCGTTTGAACATGGAAACAACTCGGAAACTCTTGTAAGATCATTCTTGGCTCATTTGTACATGAAAACAATCCATAACAATTTGAGACTTCATTCTTGACTGGTTTGAACTTGGAAACAACTTGTAGCTTCATTCGTGACTCATTTGAACATTGAAACAACTTGGAAACTCTTGTAAGATCATTCTTGATTCATTTGACCCTGAAAACAATCCATAACAATTTGAGACTTCATTCTTGACTCGTTTGAACTTGGAAACAACTTGTAGCTTCATTCGTGACTCGTTTGAACATGGAAACAACTCAGAAACTCTTGTAAGATCATTCCTGGCTCATTTGAACATGAAAACAATCCATAAGAGTTTGAGACTTCATTCTTGACTGGTTTGAACTTGGGAACAACTTGGGAACGCTTGTAAGATCTTTGTTGGCTCATTTGAACATGAAAATAGTCCATAACAATTTGAGACTTCATTCTTTACTCGTTCGAACTTGGCAATTATTTGTAGCTTCATTCGTGACACGTTTGAACATTGAAACAATTTGGAAACCCTTGTAAGATCATTCTTGATTCATTTGAACATGAAAACAATCCATAAAAATTTGAGACTTCATTCTTGACTCGTTTGAACTTGGAAACAACTTGTAGCTTCATTCGTGACTCGTTCAAACATGGAAACAACTCGGAAACTCTTGTAAGATCATTCTTGGCTCAGTTAAACATGAAAACAATCTATAACAATTTGAGACTTCATTCTCGACTCGTTCAAACTTGGAAACAACTTGTAACTTTAATCATGACTTGTTTGAATATGAAAATAACTTGAAACCTCATATAGAATCATTCTTGGCTCATTTGAACATGAAAATAATCCATAACAATTTGAGACTTCATTCTTTACTCATTTGAACATGAAAACAACTCAAAAACTCTTGTAAGATCATTCTTGGTTCATTTGAACATGAAAACAATCCATAACAATTTGAGACTTCATTCTTGACCCGTTCGAACTTGGCAACAATTTGTAGCTTCATTCGTGACTCGTTTGAACATGGAAAGAAACTTGGAAACTTTTGTAAGATCATTATTGGTTCATTTGAACATGAACACAATCTATAACAATTTAAGACTTCATTCTTGACTCGTTTGAACTTGGAAACAACTTGTAGCTTCATTCATGACTCGTTTGAACATGGAAACAACTTGGAAACTCTTGTAAGATCGTTAAGACTTCATTCTTGACTCGTTTGAACTTGGAAATAACTTGTAGCTTCATTCATGACTCGTTTGAACATTGAAACAACATGGAAACTCTTGTAAGATCATTCTAGATTCATTTGAACATGAAAACAATCCATAACAATTTGAGACTTCATTCTTGACTGGTTTGAACTTGGAAACAACTTGTAGCTTCATTCGTGACTCATTTGAACATTGAAACAACTTGGAAACTCTTGTAAGATCATTCTTGATTCATTTGACCCTGAAAACAATCCATAACAATTTGAGACTTCATTCTTGACTCGTTTGAACTTGGAAACAACTTGTAGCTTCATTCGTGACTCGTTTGAACATGGAAACAACTCAGAAACTCTTGTAAGATCATTCCTGGCTCATTTGAACATGAAAACAATCCATAAGAGTTTGAGACTTCATTCTTGACTGGTTTGAACTTGGAAACAACTTGGGAACGCTTGTAAGATCTTTGTTGGCTCATTTGAACATGAAAATAGTCCATAACAATTTGAGACTTCATTCTTTACTCGTTCGAACTTGGCAATTATTTGTAGCTTCATTCGTGACACGTTTGAACATTGAAACAATTTGGAAACCCTTGTAAGATCATTCTTGATTCATTTGAACATGAAAACAATCCATAAAAATTTGAGACTTCATTCTTGACTCGTTTGAACTTGGAAACAACTTGTAGCTTCATTCGTGACTCGTTCAAACATGGAAACAACTCGGAAACTCTTGTAAGATCATTCTTGGCTCAGTTAAACATGAAAACAATCTATAACAATTTGAGACTTCATTCTCGACTCGTTCAAACTTGGAAACAACTTGTAACTTTAATCATGACTTGTTTGAATATGAAAATAACTTGAAACCTCATATAGAATCATTCTTGGCTCATTTGAACATGAAAATAATCCATAACAATTTGAGACTTCATTCTTTACTCATTTGAACATGAAAACAACTCAAAAACTCTTGTAAGATCATTCTTGGTTCATTTGAACATGAAAACAATCCATAACAATTTGAGACTTCATTCTTGACCCGTTCGAACTTGGCAACAATTTGTAGCTTCATTCGTGACTCGTTTGAACATGGAAAGAAACTTGGAAACTTTTGTAAGATCATTATTGGTTCATTTGAACATGAACACAATCTATAACAATTTAAGACTTCATTCTTGACTCGTTTGAACTTGGAAACAACTTGTAGCTTCATTCATGACTCGTTTGAACATGGAAACAACTTGGAAACTCTTGTAAGATCGTTAAGACTTCATTCTTGACTCGTTTGAACTTGGAAATAACTTGTAGCTTCATTCATGACTCGTTTGAACATTGAAACAACATGGAAACTCTTGTAAGATCATTCTAGATTCATTTGAACATGAAAACAATCCATAACAATTTGAGACTTCATTCTTGACTCGTTTGAACCTGGAAACAACTTGTAGCTTCAATCGTGACTCGTTTGAACATGGAAACAAAACGGAAACTCTTGTAAGATCATTCTTGGCTCATTTGTACATGAAAACAATCCATAACAATTTGAGACTTCATTCTTGACTGGTTTGAACTTGGAAACAACTGGTAGCTTCATTCGTGACTTGTTTAAACATGGAAACAACTTGGAAACTCTTGTAAAATCATTCTTGATTCATTTGAACATGAAAACAATCCATAAAAATTTGAGACTTCATTCTTGACTCGTTTGAACTTGGAAACAACTTGTAGCTTCATTCGTGACTCGTTTGAACATGCAAATAACTCGGAAACTCTTGCAAGATCATTCTTGGCTCATTTGAACATGAAAACAATCCATAACAATTTGAAACTTCATTCTCGACTCGTTCAAACTTGGAAACAACTTGTAACTTTAATCTTGACTTGTTTGAATATGAAAATAACTTGGAAACTCATATAGAATCATTCTTTGCTCATTTGAACATGAAAACATTTCATAACAATTTGAGACTTCATTCTTTACTCGTTCGAACTTGGAAACAATTTGTAACTTCATTCTTTACTCATTTGAACATGAAAACAACTCAAAAACTCTTGTAAGATCTTTCTTGGTTCATTTGAACATGAAAACAATCCATAACAATTTGAGACTTCATTCTTGACCCGTTCGAACTTGGCAACAATTTGTAGCTTCATTCGTGACTCGTTTGAAAATGGAAATAACTTGGAAACTCTTGGAAGATCATTCTTGGTTCAGTTGAACATGAAGATAATCCTTAACCATTTGAGACTTCATTCTTGAATCGTTTGAACTTGAAAAAAACTTGTAGCTTCATTTGCGACTTGTTTGAACATGGAAACAACTAGGAAACTTTTGTAAGATCATTATTGGTTCTTTTGAACATGAAAACAATCTATAACAATTTAAGAATTCATTCTTGACTCGTTTGAACTTGGAAACAACTTGTAGCTTCATTCATGACTCGTTTGAACATGGAAACAACTTGGAACCTCTTGTAAGATCATTCTTGATTCATTTGAACATGAAAACAATCCATAACAATTTGAGATTTCATTCTTGACTCGTTTGAACCTGGAAATAACTTGTAGCTTCAATCGTGACTCGTTTGAACATGGAAACAACTCGGAAACTCTTGTAAGATCATTCTCGGATCATTTGAACATGAAAATAATCCATAACAGTTTGAGACTTCATTCTTGACTGGTTTGAACTTGGAAACAACTAGTAGCTTCATTCGTGACTTGTTTAAACATGGAAACAACTTGGAAACTCTTGTAAGATCATTCTTGATTCATTTGAACATGAAAACAATCCATAACAATTTGAGACTTCATTCTTGGCTCGTTTAAACTTGGAAACAACTTGTAGCTTCATTCGTGACTCGTTTGAACATGGAAACAACTCAGAAACTCTTGTAAGATCATTCTAGGCTCATTTGAACATGAGAACAATCCATAACAATTTGAGACTTCATTCTCGAATCATTCAAACTTGGAAACAACTTGTGGCTTTAATCTTGACTTGATTGAATATGAAAATAACTTGGAAACTCATACTGAATCATTCTTGGCTCATTTGAACAATAAAACAATCCATAACAATTTGAGACTTTCTTCTTGACACGTTCGAACTTGGAAACAACTTGTAGCTTCATTCTTGACTCGTTTGAACATGGAAACAACTCCAAAACGCTTGTAAGATCATTCTTGGCTCATTTGAACATGAAAACAATCCATAACAATTTGAGACTTCATTCTTTACTCGTTGTACTTGGCAATAATTTGTAGCTTCATTCGTGACTCGTTTGAACATGGAAACAACTTGGAAACTCTTGTAAGATCATTCTTGGTTCATTTGACCATGAACACAATCCATAACAATTTGAGACTTCATTCTTTACTCGTTTGAACTTGGAAACAACTTGTAGCTTCATTCGTGACTCCATTGAACATGGAAACAACTTCGAAACTTTTGTAAGATAATTCTTGGTTCATTTGAATATGAAAACAATCCATAACAATTTAAGACTTCATTCTTGACTCGTTTGAACTGGGAAACAACTTGTAGCTTCATTCGTGACTCGTTGTAACATAGAAACTTGGAAACTCTAGTAAGATCATTCTTGGTTCACTTGAACATGAAAAAAATCCATAATAATTTAAGACTTCATTCTTGACTCGTTCGGACTAGGCACCAATTTGTAGCTTCATTCGTGACTCGTTTGAACATGAAAACAACTTTGAAACTCTTGTAAGATCATTCTTGGTTCATTTGAACATGAAAACGAAAACAGTCCATAACAATTTGAGAATACATTGTTGACTCGTTCGAACAGGGCAACAATTTGTAGCTTCATTTTGACTCGTTTGAACATGAAAACAACTTGAAAGCTCCTGTAAGATCACTCTTGGTTTAATTGAACATCAAAACAATCTATAACAATTTTAGACTTCATTCTTGAGTCGTTCGAACTTGGAAACAACTTGTAGCTTCATTATTGACTCGGTTGAACTTGGAAACAACTCGAAAAGTCTTGTAAGATCATTCTTGGCTCATTTGAACATGAAAACAATCCATAACAATTTGAGATTTCATTCTTGATTCATTTGAACTTGGAAAAAACTTGTAGCTTCATTCTTGACTCGTTTGAACATGGAAACAACTCAAAAACTCTTGTAAGATCATTCTTAGTTCATTTGAACATGAAAATAGTCCATAACAATTTGAGACTTCATTCGTCACTCGTTCGAACTTGGCAACAATTTGAAGCTTCATTCTTGACTTGTTTGAACTTGGAAACAACTTGCATAGTCTTGTATGATCATTATTGGCTCATTGAACATGGAACAACTCGTAACAACTTGTGACTTCATTCTCGACTCGTTTGATTTTGGAAGCAACCTATAGCTTTAATCTTGACTCGTTTGAATATGAAATGAACTTGGAAGCTCTTATGGAATCATTCTTGGCTCATTTTAACATGAAAACAATCCATAACAATTTAAGACATCATTCTTGACTCGTTCAAACTTGGAAACAACTTGTAGTTTCATTCATGACTCGTTTCAACTTGGAAACAACTCGGAAACTCTTGTAGATCATTCTTGGCTCATTTGAACATGAAAACAATCCATAACAATTTGAGACTTCATTCTTGACTAGTTTGAACTTGGAAACAATATTCTTGACTAGTTTGAACATGAAAACAACTTGGAAACTCTTTTAAGATCATTCTTGGTTCATTTGAACATGAAAACAATCCATAACAATTTAAGACTTCATTCTTGACTCGTTCGAACTAGGCAACAATTTGTAGCTTCATTCGTGACTCGTTTGAACATGAAAATAACTTGGAAACTCTTGTAAGATCATTCTTGGTTCATTTGAACATGAAAACAATCCATAACAATTTGAGACTTCATTCTTGACCCGTTCGAACTTGGCAACAATTTGTAGCTTCATTTTGAGTCGTTTGAACATGAAAACAACTTGAAAGCTCCTGGAAGATCACTCTTGGTACATTTGAACATCAAAACAATCCATAACAATTTGAGACTTCATTCTTGAGGCGTTCGAACTTAGAAACAACTTGTAGCTTCATTATTGACTCGTTTGAACTTTGAAACAACTCGAAAACTCTTGTAAGATCATTATTGGCTTATTTGAACATGAAAACAATCTATAACAGTTTGAGATGTCATTCTTGACTCATTTGAACTTGAAAAAAACTTGTAGTTTCATTCTTGACTCGTTTGAACATGGAAACAACTCGAAAACTATTGTTAGATCATTCTTTGTTCATTTGAACATGAAAATAGTCTGTAACAATTTGAGACTTCATTCGTCACTCGTTCGAACTTGGCAACAATTTGTAGCTTCATTCTTGACTCATTTGAACTTTGAAACAACTTGTATAGTCTTGTATGATCATTCTTGGCTTATTGAACATGAAAACAATTCGTAACAACCTGTGACTTCATTCTCGACTCGTTTGAATTTGGAAGCAACTTGTAGCTTCAATCTTGACTCGTTTGAATATGAAATGAACTTGGAAACTCATATGGAATCATTATTGGCTCATTTGAACATGAAAACAATCCATAACATTTTAAGACTTCATTCTTGACTCGTTTAAATTTGGAAAGAACTTGTAGCTTCATTCATGACTCGTTTGAACTTGGAAACAACTCGGAAACTCTTGTAAGATCATTCTTGGCTCATTTGAACATGGTAACAATCCAGAACAATTTGATACTTCATTCTTGACTCGTTCGAACTTGGAAACAACTTGTAGCTTTATTCTTGACTCGTTTGAACATGGAAATAACTTGAAAACACCTGTAAGGTCATTCTTGGCTCATTTGAACATGAAAACAATCCATAATAATTTGAGATTTCATTCTTGACTCATTTAAACTTATAAAAAACTTGTAGCTTCATTCTTGACTCGTTTGAACATGGAAACAACTTGTATAGTCTTGTAGGATCATTCTTGGCTCATTGAACATGAAAACAATTTGTAACAAATTGTGACTTCATTCTCGACTCGTTGGAATTTGGATGCAACCTGTAGATTCAATCTTGACTCGTTTGAATATGAAATGAACTTGGAAACTCTTATAGAATCATTCTTGGTTCATTTTAACATGAAAACATTCAATAACAATTTAAGACTTCATTCTTAACTCGTTTGAACTTGGAAAAAACTTGTAGCTTCATTCTTGACTCGTTTGAACATGGAGACAACTCGAAAACTCTTGTAAGATCATTATTGGTTCATTTGAACAAGAAAACAATCCATAAATATTTGAGACTTCATTCTTCACTCGTTCGAACTTGGCAACAATTTGTAGCTTCATTCTTGACTCGTTTGAACTTGGAAATAACTTGTATAGTCTTGTATAATCATTCTTGGCTCATTGAACATAAAAACAATTCGTAACAATCCAGAACAATTTGAGACTTCATTCTCGACTCGTTCGAACTTGAAACAACTTGTAGCTTCAATCTTGACTCATTTGAATATGAAAACAACTTGGAAACTCTTATAGAATCATTCTTGGCTCATTTGAACATGAAAACAATCCATAACAATTTGAGACTTCATTCTTGACTCGTTCGAACTTAGAAACAACTTGTAGCTTCAATCTTCACTCATTTGAATATGAAAACAACTTAAAACTCTTATAGAATCATTTTTGGCTCATTTCAACCTGAAAACAATCCAGAACAATTTGAGACTTCATTCTCGACTCGTTCGAACTTGGAAACAACTTGTAGCTTCAATCTTGACTCATTTGAATATGAAAACAACTTGGAAACTCTTATAGAATCATTCTTGGCTCATTTGAACATGAAAACAATCCATAACAATTTGAGACTTCATTCTTGACTCGGTTGAACTTGGAAACAACTTGTAGCTTCATTCTTGACTCATTTGAACATGGAAACAACTTGGAAAATCTTATACAATCATTCTTGGCTCATTTGAACAGGAAAACAATCCATAACAATTTGACACTTCATTCTTGAGGCGTTCGAACTTAGAAACAATTTGTAGCTTCATTATTGACTCGTTTGAACTTTGAAACAACTCGGAAACTCTTGCAAGATCATTCTTGGCTCATTTGAACATGAAAACAATCCATAATAATTTGAGACTTCATGCTTGACTCGTTTGAACTTAGAAACAACTTGTAGCTTAATTCTTGACCCGTTTGAACATGGAAACAACTCAAAAACACTTGTAAGATCATTCTTGGCTCATTTGAACATGACAAAAAATCCATAACAATTTGAGATTTCATTATTGACTCGTTCGAACTTGGAAACAACTTGTAGCTTTATTCTTGACTAGTTTGAACATGAAAACAACTTGGAAACTCTTATAGAATCATTTTTGGCCTATTTAAACATGAAAACAATCCATAACAATTTGAGACTTCATTCTCTACTCGTTCGAACTTGGAAACAACTTGTAGCTTCAATCTTGACTCGTTTGAATATGAAAACAACTTGGAAACTCTTATACAATCATTCTTGGCTCATTTGAACATGAAAACAATCCATAACAATTTGAGACTTCATTCTTGACTCGTTTGAACATGGAAACAAGTTGGAAACTCTTCTAAGATCATTCTTGGTTCATTTGAACATGAAAACAATCCATAACAATTTGAGACTTCATTCTTGGTTCATTTGAACTTGGAAACAACTTGTAGCTTCATTCTTGACTCGTTTAAACATGGAAACAACTTGGAAAATTTTATACAATCATTCTTGGCTCATTTGAACATGAAAACAATCCATAACAATTTTAGACTTCATTCTTGACTCGTTCGAACTTGAAAACAACTCGTAGCTTCATTCTTGCCTGGTTTGAACATGGAAACAAGTCGAAAATGCTTGTAAGATCATTCTTGGCTCATTTAAACATGAAAACAATCCATAACAATTCGAGACGTCAATCTTGACTCGTCCGAACTTGGCAACAATTTGTAGCTTCATTCGTGACTCGTTTGAACATGGAAACAACTTGGAAACTCTTGTAAGATCATTCTTGGTTCATTTGAATATGAAAACTATCCATAACAATTTGAACTTCATTCTTGACTCGTTTAAACTTGAAAACAACTTATTGCTTCATTCGTAACTCGTTTGAACATGGAAATAACTTGGAAACTCTTGTAAGATCATTCTTGATTCATTTGAACATGAAA
Organism: Oenanthe sinensis; assembly: GCA_028671895.1. Taxonomy (NCBI): domain Eukaryota; kingdom Viridiplantae; phylum Streptophyta; class Magnoliopsida; order Apiales; family Apiaceae; genus Oenanthe; species Oenanthe sinensis. The sequence continues at coordinate 31,730,068 of CM053806.1, forward strand.
ACAATCCATAACAATTTGAGACTTCATTCTTGACTCGTTTGAACTTGGAAACAAATTGTAGTTTCATTCGTGACTCATTTGAACTTGGAAACAACTTGGAAACACTTGTAAGATCATTCTTGGCTCATTTGAACATTAAAACAATCCATAACAATTTGAGACTTCATTCTAGACTCGTTCCAGCTTGGAAACAACTTATGAAAACAACTTGGAAACTCATATCGATTCATTCTTGGCTCATTTGAAAATGAAAACAATCCATAACAATTTGAGACTTCATTCTTGACTCGTTCGAACTTGGAAACAACTTGTAGATTTATTCTTGACTCGTTTGAACATGGAAATAACTTGAAAACACTTATAAGGTCATTCTTGGATCATTTGAACATGAAAACAATCCATAACAATTTGAGATTTCATTCTTGACTCATTTAAACTTATAAAAAACTTGTAGCTTCATTCTTGACTCGTTTGAACATGGAAACAAATCGAAAACTCTGGTAAGATCATTCTTGGCTCATTTGAATATGAAAATAATCCATAACAATTTAAGACATCATTCTTGTGTCGTTTGAACTTGGGAACAATTTATATCTTCGTTCTTGACTCGTTTGAACTTGAAAATAACTTGTATAGTCTTGTAGGATCATTCTTCGCTCATTGGACATGAAAATAATTCATAACAACTTGTGACTTCATTCTCGACTTGTTCGAACTTGGAAACAACATGTAGCTTTATTCTTGACTCGTTTGAACATGAAAACAACTAGGAAACTCCTATAGAATCATTCTTGGCTCATTTGAACCTGAAAACAATCCATAACAATTTGAGACTTCATTCTTTACTCGTTCGAACTTGGAAACAATTTGTAACTTCATTCTTTACTCGTTTGAACATGTAAACAACTCAATAACTCTTGTAAGATCATTCTTGGTTCATTTGAACATGAAAACAATCCATAACAATTTGAAACTTCATTCTTGACCCGTTCGAACTTGGCAACAATTTGTTGCTTCATTCGTGACTCGTTTGAACAGGGAAACAACTTGGAAACTCTTGTAAGATCATTCTTGGTTCATTTGAGCATGAAGACGATCCATAACAATTTGAGACTTCATTCTTGACTCGTTCGAACTTGGAAAGAACTTGTAGCTTCAATCTTGACTCGTTTGAATATAAAAACTTGGAAACTCATATAGAATCATTCTTGGCTCATTTGAACATGAAAACAATCCATAACAATTTGAGACTTCATTCTTGACTCGTTCGAACTTGGAAATAACTTGTAGCTTCATTCTTGACTCGTTTAAACATGGAAACATCTCAAAAACATTTGTAAGATCATTCTTGGCTCAGTTGAACATGAAAATAATCAATAGCAATTTGAGACTTCATTCTTGACTCGTTCGAAGTTGGAAACAACTTGTAGCTTCATTCTTGACTCGTTTGAACATGGAAACAACTTGTATAGTCTTGTATGATCATTCTTGGCTCATTGAACATAAAAACAATTCGTAACAACTTGTGACTTCATTTTCGACTCGTTTGAATTTGGAAGCAACCTGTAGCTTCAATCTTGACTCGTTTGAATATGAAATGAACTTGGAAACTCTTATAGAATCATTTTTGGCTCATTTGAACATGAAAACAATCCATAACAATTTAAGACTTGATTCTTGACTCGTTTGAATTTGGAAAGAACTTGTAGCTTCATTCATGACTCGTTTGAACATCAAACAACTCAAAAACTCTTATAAGATCATTCTTGGCTCATTTAAATATGAAAATAATCCATAACAATTTAAGACTTCATTCTTGACTCGTTCGAACTTGGAAACAACTTGTAGATTGATTCTTGACTCGTTTGAACATGGAAATAACTTGAAAAGTCTTGTAGGATCATTCTTCGCTCATTGGACATGAAAACAATTCGTAACAACTTGTGACTTCATTCTCGACTCGTTTGAACTTGGAAACAACTTGTAGCTTCAATATTGACTTGTTTGAATATGAAAACAACTTGGAAACTCTTATAGAATCATTCTTGGCTCATTTGAACATGAAAACAATCCATAACAATTTCAGACTTCATTCTTGACTCGTTTGAACTTGGAAACAACTTGTAGCTTCAACCTTGACTCGTTTGAATATGGAAACAACATGGAAACTCTTATAGAATCATTATTGGTTCATTTGAACATGAAAACAATCCATAACAATATAAGACTTCATTCTAGACTCGTTTAAACTTGGAAACAACTTGTAGCTTCATTCGTGACTCGTTTGAACATGGAAACAACTCTTAAACTCTTGTAAGATCGTTCTTGGATTATTTGAGCATGAAAACAATCCATAACAATTTGAGACTTCATTCTTTACTCGTTCGAACTTGGCAACAATTTGTAACTTCATTCTTGACTCGTTTGAACATGGAAATAATTCGAAAACTCTTGTAAGATTATTCTTGGCTCATTTGAATGTGAAAATATTCCATAACAATTTGAGACATCATTCTTGAGTCGTTTGAACTTGGCAACAATTTATAGCTTGGCTCTTGACTCGTTTGAACTTGGAAATACCTTGTAAAGTCTTGTAGGATCATTCTTCGCTCATTGGACATGAAAATAATTTGTAACAAGTTGTGACTTCATTCTTGACTCGTTTGAACTTGGAAACAACTTGTAGGTTCAATCTTGACTCGTTTGAATATGAAATGAACTTGGAAGCAATTATGGAATCATTTTTGGCTCATTTGAACATGAAAACAATCCATAACAATTTAAGACTTCATTCTTGACTCGTTTGAACTTGAAAACAGCTTGTAGCTTCATTCGTGACTCGTTTGAACATGGAAACAACTCAGAAACTCTTGTAAGATCGTTCTTGGGTCATTTGAACATGAAAACAATCCATAACAATTTGAGACTTCATTCTTTACTCGTTCGAACTTGGCAACAATTTGTAACTTCATTCTTGACTCGTTTGAACATGGAAATAATTCGAAAACTCTTGTAAGATTATTCTTGGCTCATTTGAATATGAAAATAATCCATAACAATTTGAGACATCATTCTTGAGTCGTTTGAACTTGGCAATAATTTATAGCTTCGCTCTTGACTCGTTTGAACTTAGAAATACCTTGTAAAGTCTTGTAGGATCATTCTTCGCTCATTGGACATGAAAATAATTCGTAACAAGTTGTGACTTCATTCTTGACTCGTTTGAACTTGGAAACAACTTGTAGGTTCAATCTTGACTCGTTTGAATATGAAATGAACTTGGAAGCAATTATGGAATCATTTTTGGCTCATTTGAACATGAAAACAATCCATAACAATTTAAGACTTCATTCTTGACTCGTTTGAACTTGAAAACAGCTTGTAGCTTCATTCGTGACTCGTTTGAATATGGAACCAACTTGGAAACTCTTGTAAGATCATTCTTGATTCATTTGAACATGAAAACAATCCATAACAATTTGAGACTTCATTCTTGACTCGTTTGAACCTGGAAACAACTTGTAGCTTCATTCGTGACTCGTTTGAACATGGAAACAACTCGGAAACTCTTGTAAGATCATTCTTGGCTCATTTAAACATGAAAACAATCCATAACAATTTGAGACTTCATTCTTGACTGGTTAGAACTTAGAAACAACTTGTAGCTTCATTCCTGACTCGTTTAAACATGGAAACAACTTAGAAATTATTGTAAGATCATTCTTGGTTCATTTGAATAGGAAAACAATCCATAACAATTTAAGACTTCAGTTTTGACTCGTTCGAACTTGGCAACAATTTGTAACTTCATTCTTGAATCGTTTGAAGATGAAAACAACTCAAAAACTCTTGTAAGATCATTCTTGGCTCATTTGAATATGAAAATAATCCATTACAATTTCAGACTTCATTCTTGAGTCGTTTGAACTTGGAAACAATTTATAGCTTCGTTCTTGACTCGTTTGAACTTGGAAATAACTTGTAAAGTCTTGTAGGATCATTCTTCGCTCATTGGACATAAAAATAATTCGTAAAAACTTGTGACTTCATTCTCGACTCGTTCGAACTTGGAAATAACTTAGAGCTTCAATCTTGAATCGTTTGAATATGATATGAACTTGGAAACTATTATATAATCATTCTTGGCTCATTTGAACAAGAAAACAATCCATAACAATTTGTGTCTTCATTCTTGACTTGTTTGAACTTGGAAACAACTTTTAGCTTCATTCGTGACACGTTGGAACATGGAAGTAACTTGGAAACTCATGTAATATCATTCTTGGTTCATTTGAACATGAAAACAATCCATAACAATTTAAGACTTCATTCTTGACTCGTTTGAACTTGGAAACAATTTGTAGCTTTATTCGTGACTCGTTTGAACATGTAAACAACTCGGAAACTCTTGTAAAATCATTCTTGGCTCATTTGAACATGAAAACAATCCATAACAATTTGAGATTTCATTCTTGACTCATTTGAACTTGGAAAAAACTTGTAGCTTCATTCTTGACTCGTTTGAACATGTAAATAACTCGAAAAATCTTGTAAGATCATTCTTGGTTCATTTGAACATAAAAACAATCCATAACAATTTGAGACTTTATTCTTGACTCGTTCGAACTTGGCAACAATTTATAACTTCATTCTTGACTCGTCTGAACTTGGAAACAACTTGTAAAGTCTTGTAGGATTATTCTTGACTCATTGGACATGAAAACAATTCGTAACAACTTGTGACTTCATTCTCGGCTCGTTTGAACTTGGGAACAACTTATAGCTTCAATCTTGACTCGTTTGAATATGAAAACAACTTGGAAACTGTTATAAAATCATTCTTGGCTCATTTGAACATGAAAACAATCCATAACAATTTAAGACTTCATTCTTGACTCGTTTGAACTTGGAAATAACTTGTAGCTTCAATCTTGACTCGTTTGAATATGAAATGAACTTGGAAACTATTATAGAATCATTTTTGGCTCATTTGAACATTAAAACAATCCATAACAATTTAAGACTTCATTCTTGACTCGTTTCAACTTGGAAACAACTTGTAGCTTCAATCTTGACTCGTTTGAATATGAAAACAACATGGAAACTCTTATAGAATCATTCTTGGCTCATTTGAACATGAAAACAATCCATAACAATTTGACACTTTATTCTTGACTAGTTTAAACTTGGAAACAACTTGTAGCTTTATTCGTGACTCGTTTGAACATGGAAACAACTCGGAAACTCTTGTAAGATCATTCTTGTCTCATTTGAACATGAAAACAATCCATAACAATTTGAGATTTCATTCTTGACTCATTTGAACTTGGAAAAAACTTTTAGCTTCATTCTTGACTCGTTTGAACATGGAAATAACTCGAAAAATCTTGTAAGATCATTCTTGGTTCATTTGAATATAAAAATAATCCATAACAATTTGAGACTTTATTCTTGACTCGTTCGAAATTTGTTTCTGAGTTGGGAATAGTTCCTTGCATAGAGGGGCCTATTGTGTTATATTATGACAATAACGCTGCAACAGCTCAAGCCAAGGAACCGAGGTCTCACAAGAATACCAAACTTATATTGCAGCGGTTTCATTTGATTAGGGAGATCATTGAAAGAGGATATGTCAAGATCGAAAGAGTTGACACACATAACAACATAGCAGACCCGTTCACGAAGCCGCTGTCTCAGTTAAATTTTGATCCCCATATGGAGCGGATGGGTATTAGATACCAGAGTGATTGGCTTTAGGCCAAGTGGGAGATTGAAAGTGTTTGACCTAAAACCAATCATGTATGATGAGTTAGGAAAAACTTTATGCTACTCTTATTTAATTTCATTTGATAATAATAAAGTATTTATTTGTTATGTTACGGGCTTAATCTATTTGAAGTGTATTAAATAAGATGTTCCATAGTTTAGAGCAAAGCTTTTAGAATTATAATGAGATTGTAATAATGAGATCTAGAAGATAATAGCTATAGACTTAAACAATTCCTGATCATAGGATAACTAATTGGAAATTGGTAAATCCGTAAAGATCAGTACTTACTATGCTAGCTCTCTTAGGAGGATGTCTGTTCTCATAGACATTTGTGTGGTGACACTATATCTAGTATGTAGGTGTTTATTAAGGAATAAGTTCATTGAACATGACTCGATAAGTAGAACAACTAATGGAGTTTACTCACGTGTCGATAGTTGTTTATTAAATAAATAGTTGTACAAGTATCCTTAGACTTGAGATCGTTAGAGTAATCTCATACACAAGGATTTATGCTTTGGTTTAGTCCTTAGTCTCTAGGACATTCATTAGGTCCATTTTGGGCATAGTGATTTGTGTATGGGGATAGTTAACGGATCAATAAAGTATCTGCCCCTTCTAGTAAAGGAAGTGAATATCATATGTTATTCTTAGATATGCAAGTTCAGGAATCTTTGGCCAGAGTGAATGAAATTAGAAAGAGTTTCTAATTTGCATTAAAAGGAACTTTGCATTATGAATAAGAAATCATATGATTAAATTAGATAGGCTTGACACGAGTTCCATGCCTTGTATTTAATCGGGATATTGAAGGGTAGAATGAATTAATTGTACGGTAACTAATTACTGACAGATTCTAAGTATTCTAAGAAATGATTTCGTAGTATTTGGATAGTCGCGATATGTTGAGAAACATCACTCACGATGTAGAATAAATATAATTAATCAGAGTAAATATATTTAATGAATTAATAGAATTCATATAAATAATAAATAAAATGTTTATTATTATTTATTTCTACTACCGGCTTAATATTGAACCTAAAGAGTCACACCATAAAAGAGATTAAATTATAGATGAAGTTATAATTAATAATAGCTAGTCATTATTTATTTATGAAATAAATAATTACTTAGCAAATTTTATAAATTAATTAAATGAGATTTAATTGATTATAAATTATTTAAGATAAAATCTTAATAATATTAATTAAATATTTAATTAAAGTAATTAAATATGAAGATAGAATAATTTTCTAAAAGAGTTTAGAAAAAAGAATTAATGATTAAAATAGTTTTAATCATTAACTAATTAATTAATAAGATTAATTAATTAAAAATGGAATTAATAATAAGATATTTAAAGAAAATATCTCAGCTGAGATATTTGCCTATAAATATAGGATTATAAACCCTAATACTTCAACCCTAATATTTGTGAGAAATATTTTAAAAGGGAGGCAACCCTAATTTCCTCTCTAGCCTCCTCCTTCATCTTTTAGTTTGATTTTGGTGGATATCTTTAGAGCACTCCATACTTGAGGGGTGATTGCAAGGATTGAAGAACAAGATCTTCTCTAGCTGTTGCCGGAAAGGATTCGAGGTATTCTTCAATTTATAAAATAGTTTTGTATCTATATGTATGTATACATAGGAATATATGCAAATAAATGTTATTCAATGCTTCCGCTGGTGCATAAATTCCTTCAATTTGAACTTGGAAAAAACTTGTAACTTCATTCTTGACTCGTTTGAACATGGAAATAACTTGAAAAATCATGTAAGATCATTCTTGGTTCATTTGAACATGAAAACAATCCATAACAATTTGAGACTTTATTCTTGACTTGTTCAAACTTGGCAATAATTTATAGCTTCATTCTTGACTCGTTTGAACTTGGAAACAACTTGTAAAATGTAACGCCCTCCCAATCCGGGGTCTAGATCGGGGAGTCACTAACACTCTAGATGCATGCACCCTAATAATAATAAGCAAAAATATATACATATTCACGACCTCGACTACTACCATGGACCTTTAACAGGTAATGGTATGAAGCAAGCACAACTCTAAATTTATTAAATTTACATCATAACATACATATCGTTACATACTCTGAATATCTCACAAAAGTCTACCATAATCTATACATTATAAGACTTATAACCAAGTCTTTTCCTTCTAACTCAGCTGTGATCTTACCTGTTCCACTTCAGCCAACTTAGCATAATTAATATAAGAGATGTTCTTCCTCGCAGTTTGCTTAAATCGTGCCATGCTTCTCAAAAGCTGTAGAGGTTAGATAATAAAGGAATGAGCTACAAAGGCTCAGCAAGTAACCATGCATAAGGTTATGAACAGTTTTACAACAAAATAAGTAATTTGGAAATCATTTCTTAAAACCATAACTGGACCTTATTTCCTTAAAATATCAATCTAGAATTCATTAATAAATCTAGGAATTCTTTATGCATAAAACTTTCAATACTATTCATTGGTAAAGGCACAGGTAAGGAAAGAGTTCAGTTCAAGGTTTAGCATAAAACTTGCAGTTATAAAGTAAGGGTAAAACTGATAATGTTCTAAAAAGAATTAATTTAGGGTAAGGTATCTAACGGTTTGGGGTGATAGGATTTAAGGGAATTTTTAAAGTAAATCAATTCAAGCTTTGAAGGAAAACATGTGATTTTTAGATGGATAACAGGAAGTATTGCACATAAGTAAGACAGAGTCAAAATCATGGTAATCTTGACAGTTCAAAGTTGTATAAACATGGCATCATAAAAGTATTTCATTACTAATCATTTCAATAAAAATTATTCTCTTGTTAGAACATCATTATCGAAATCCTTTTCGTAGAAACTGTCCTCTCAATAGGACATCATTTTCATAAAATCAAAAATCATTTTGATTGGAGTTTTCTCACAACGCCCGGACAATACGGGTGATCAGCCACGTAAAGTCCCCATAACGGACCGAAGTCCCTCTGGACCTTTAAGGAGTACTCATAATCGGCACTTATTGACATTGGCCAATAAAGATGCGGGACTAGGACCGCCCTAGCCTCTTACGGTAAAAAATTGCTAGACCGGCGTCACTCGGCCTCTTACGTCTCCAATCTATAGGAATCCGCAGAAACCATTTTTGATCGGAATTCCTATAATATCAAAACTTTTCTTTTAAAAGTTACCAAATCGTTTGATGAAAAAGGCTTCTTGAAAGTCAGATTTCATATTTAAATCCATTTTTAAAAGTCAAGAGACAGAGGTAAATTTTATTCCAAGACAAGTTTATTTTCAAGTCTCTTTTACAGTAAAGTAAGCGGGAATCAAGTAAAGAATCAGAATCATGTTATAGACACAAGTTTTAAAATAATTATAAGGGATAGCAAGAGGATCTAAAACAAGTTAAGAGCATTCGATTTAAAACAGTAACTAGGGAGTAGCAATGGGGTACTAATCATGGTTAAGGTTAACAGTTCAGGGTTAACAACTTAAGAATTTTGAAACAAGTTCATAAGGTTACAGTTCAGGGTTTGGAAAGTATAAGGTACATTCAAGGTTTATATGGGATTGCAGTTTAAGTTTAACATTTAGAATAAAACATGTTGTAGATAATAAAACAGTTATAGGGTGTAAAGCAGTTGTAAAAGTGTAAAACAGTTCATATCTTTAAAAGAGAAGAGAATACAGGCAAGAGTTACTTGCCTCAAAGTTGCTTCGGCTGTTGAACAGGTGGATCCTACTAACACTGTCACTGGCTTTCTACTTTTGTCTTTCCTTTATCTCTCACTTCTATTTCCTTCGTATCTACACAGGAATAGTAGTATTTCAGTATCTCATTGATACCCGACGTTCTCTTTAACGTCTAATCTAATCTACCCCTTTCGATATAATAATAATACTTTACTATTATATAAATTACTTACCTCAATTCATACAACAACAATCATATACAGTTACTCAAACGTCCTCTGACAGTCACATCACGTATCTCATATCAGACATTGATACTAACAGGAGTACCATTTACTAAACATATAACCCTACTACTACTCTCAACCGATAGCTTACCTATATAGGGATGATGTGCCATTAATATTTCAAAAAGGATCATTTATTATTTTATTTTATTTTTATTTTCTTAGAAAATTTTGACAACACCTCCCCTGTTTATAGAGCTACCCGTCGGAATACAACCGACACAAACAAGTATTAATCCAAACAAGAATACATATATATATATATATAAATATATATATAGTACTATCAATTACCAAGCTAATTATCAAAATCAAGCTAATACTCATATATAACATCACATTCGAACATAATCATCTATACATAACTCGACATTGCAAGTAACCGAACTAATTAACTTCAAAAATGCATATAGCCTTCGAGTAGCCTTAATTACTAACAATTAATATGAAATATAAGACTACTACTCATGTATATATTCTAATTCAAGAATTATATATATATATCACTTCGATTTTTCACATTGACAAGCCTATACATATATCATTGCAAATCGGAAAATTCAATAATCGGCCGGAAAAAATCAAATCATGACCTGAAAATTAACAAAATCGACATGCAATTCAATTAATAGCTTATACTAGTAAAAGATGGTAATTTCCGGCTCATACATCATCATTGTCATTGACCTACCATCTCGGAAACCTCATTACCGGCGGCCAAAGCTCCGGTGGAGATTCGGGGTTCCGACTTCTCACACCCAAGCTCCGATTGCTCACATCAATCACATAATAGGTAGTGTTTAAGCATCAAATATTTAAAACGAGGAGGTTTTAGCCATTGCATGCAGAAATTGAATATATGTACATACAACCGTATAGATACATACACATGCAAAGCTATACACGACTCCATGTACCAAAACAAACCCGAATAGTAACCACCAAATCGATAAAACACCATGATTTTGATAGTAATTACTAGAAATCTAACTGGAAAAGGAATAATCGAAGGGAGAGAAAGGAGAAAATTCACAGCAGCTAATACAGGGCAAGTGAAGAAGATAGTGGGCGGTGGGTTGGGTATAAAGAGCTAGGGGTAAAATTGTAATTTTATAATTGCTGATTTCTAAATTAAAACAATTTAAAATTCGAATTTTGATGGAAAAACGGGTACAAAAATAATTTTTATATTTTTAAAATAAGGATCATGATTTTATAAGCTCGCACATATTTTTAAATTAATTTTTTGATGAACAGATAATTAAATAAAAATCTTTGAAAATAAATTACTTTAAATAGAAATAAGAGTAGGAAAATCTTTAAAAATACTTTGGGGCTCGAATAAAATAAAATTTTATTTTTAAAAAGTCTCTGACTAAACATTTTGGAAAAGATTTTATGATTTTTGGACATTCCAATAATTAAATATGGAATTTCGAAGATAAACATTTTCATGATAAAACAGGACTGAGAAAATTATTTAACAATCCTGGTGTTTGAAATAAATAAACCACTATTTTTATAAAGTCTCAAAAATCACATAGAAGCTACATATAAAATTTCATTATTATTGGACATACCAATAATTTTATAAAAATTAAACAGTGCCTCAAATAAGCATTTAAAAGTCATAAATTACTTTAATAATTCGCATAAGCATGTACCAGTCAACAAATAGTCAAACGGGAATACAATATGACCACACATCACACCTTACATATTTGATCAATAAAATAATATATATCACATTATTTTAATATATAATTAATATAGTCGTTACATCCTCCCCCCATATAAGGATTCTGTCCCCAGAATCAGCCTAAGTAAACAAGTAGAGATACTTTTCGAGCATCCCACTCTCAAGTTCCCAGGTGGATTCCTCGACTCGAGGGTTTCTCTACAAAACCTTTACAAGCCTAACAGACTTATTTCTTAAGACCTTATCCTTATGATCTTGAATCGCTACAAGCTGTTCTACATAGGACAAATCGGGTTGAATCTCTAGGGGTTCATATTCTATTACATGACTCGCATCCGGATTATATCTTCTAAGCATCGACATATAGAAAATATTGTAAATGTGGCGGTAGAGCCAACTCATACGCAACTTTCCCAATTCTCTTCAAAACTTCAAAAGGTCCTATATATCTTGGACTTAATTTTCCTTTCTTGCCAAATCTGCTAACACCTTTCCACGGAGAAATCTTTAGCAACACTTGATCACCTTCTTCAAAACTCATATCCTTTCTTGATTGATCCGCATACTTCTTTTGTCCATCTTAGGCAACTAACAACCTTTCTGAATCAGTTCAATATTTTCCTTGGTCTGTTACACAAGCTTGGGACCCAAAAAATTTCGCTCACCAACTTCATCCCAACACACAGGAGACCTACACTTTCTTCCATATAGTGCTTCATACGGAGGCATTCCAATACTGGCATGGTAGCTGTTATTATATGAAAATTCTACTAACGGTAGATGTTCGTCCCAACTTCCTTCAAAATCCAAAGCACACACCCTTAACATGTCTTCAATTGTCTGAATTGTTCTTTCACTTTGACCATCTGTCTGAGGATGATATGCAGTACTCATTTTTAACTTCATTTCCAAACACTCTTGAAACTTTTTCCAAAATCTCGAATTAAATCTTGGATCTCTGTCGGACACGATCGATACAGGAACTCCATGTTGCATAACTATTTCCTTCAAGTACAAATGAACCAACTTGTCCAGTGAAAATCTCTCGTTAATCGGTAGAAAATGTGCTGACTTGGTTAATCTATCTATTATCACCCAAATGGCATCATGATTCACCCTTGTCCTTGGTAATCCCACTACAAAGTCCATAGTAATAGGTTCCCACTTCCATTCTGGAATCTCTAGTGGGTGCAACAATCCATTTGGTCGTTGATGTTCAGCTTTGACTCTTTGACACGTGTAACACTTGCTTACCCACTCTGCTATATCTTTCTTCATATTTGGCCACCAAAAATTTCCTTTCAAGTCCTTATACATCTTAGTGCCTCCCGGATGAATAGAGTACCTTGAGTTATGTGCATCATGTAAAATTTCATTCTTGAGCTCCTGGACATTAGGAATCCAAATTCATGAGGAATACCTAAAAATTCCTTTATCATCCCTCTGACTTCTTAACTCTTCTCCAGTAAACTTAGCTTTGTCTTGACTCATCATCTATTCTTGACATCGCTTGATCTTTTCTAATAATTCAGTCTAGAACGTCATTGTATACACCATTTCTCCCACTGATTCAGAATCATATATTTCTATTTCCAATTTCTCAAATTCCTTGATCAATTCCTCAGATGAAACTAGTCTTTTCAATCTTTCTTTTCTACTTAAAGCGTCAGCCACTAATTTTTTTTTCCCCGGATGATAGTTAATGGTGCAGTCATAATCTTTAAGTAATTCCAACCATCTTCTTTGTCTCATATTAAGTTCTTTCTGGGTAAAAATATATTTTAAACTCCTGTGATCCGTGTAAATCTCACATTTTTCACCATACAAATAATGTCTCCAAATCTTCAAAGCAAAAATAATAGCTTCCAACTCTAAATCATGTGTTGGATACTTCTGTTCATGAATCTTCAATTGTCTAGAAGCATAAGCAATTACCTTCCCATATTGCATCAAAACAGATCTTAAGCCTTTGAGCGACGCATCACTGTAGATTACAAAATTCCCTTGATCATCTGGTAAAACTAACACTGGTGCAAATACTAACCTTTTCTTCAATTTCTGAAAACTTTCTTCACATTTGTCATTCCAAAAAACTTTCATTCTTTCTAGTAAGCTTAGTCAATGGAGTGGCTATTTTAGAGAAATCCTGAACAAACCGCCGATAATAACCAGCTAATCTGAGAAACTTCTTACCTCAGTAGGTGTCTTCGATCTATCCTAGTTTACCACAGCTTCTATCTTTGCTGGATCAACTCGAATTCCTTCACTACTGACGACATGACCAAGAAATTCTACTTCTTTCAACCAAAACTCACATTTCGAGAACTTAGCATACAACTTTTCCCTTCGCAAGATTCCCAATACAAGTCTCAGGTGTTCTACATGTTCTTCTTCTGTCTTGGAGTATATTAGTATATCATCGATAAACACAATCATGAATTTATCTAAGTACTTCTTGAAAACTCTATTCATAAGATCCATAAAAACGGTCGGGGCATTGGTTAACCCAAATGGCATAACTAAAAACTCGTAATGGCCATACCTTGTGCGAAATGTTATTTTCGGAATATCTTCAGGCTTGATCTTCAATTGGTGATATCCAGACCGTAAGTCAATCTTCGAGAACCAAGATGCTCCTTTAAGTTGGTCAAACAAATCATCTATCCTTGGCAATGGATACTTATTCTTGATTGTCAGCTTGTTGAGTTCGCGGTAGTCAATACACAATCTCATGCTTCCATCTTTCTTTTTCATAAATAAAACTGGCGCTCCCCATGGAGATACACTGGGCCTTATGACCCCCTTTTCCAACAATTCTTGTAATTGAGTTGCCAATTCTTTCATCTCTATTGGTGCCATTCTATATGGTGCTTTAGAAATCGGTTCGGTTCCTAGTGCCAAATCAATGCTAAATTCAATTTCTCGATCTTGTGGCAATCCGGGTCACTCATCAGGAAAAACATCAGAAAATTCATTAACCGCTGAGATCTTCTCCATTGTGGGTGTCTGCTTCTCCACATCTCTTACATGCACCAAATAGGCCTCACAGCCTTGACGAAGTAATCTTTTAATTTGCATAATATTCAAAAACTTCTTAACTTGCTTTTGTCCTTGGAATACAACTTCTTTACTATCCCCAGTTCTTAATTTTAACTTCTTCGTTTTACATTCAATCTGAGCATCATAATCAGTCAACCAATCCATTCCTAATATTACATCAAATTCTCCTAGTTCGAAGGGTATCAGATTGACAAGGAAAAGCTGGTCACTTATCTTAATCTCACAGTGAGGACATATTTGACTTACAAGAACTCTATTTTGATTAGCTACTTCTATAATCAAAGTTGAATCTAAAGGATGAATCTCACAATTCAACTTATCAACAAAAATTTTAGAAACAAAAGACTTGGTAGCTCCAGAATCAATTAAAACTTTAGCTTCTACTCAATTTACAAGGAGCATACCTGCAACCACATCGATGTCTTGAATAGCATCTTTCATTGTCATGTTAAAAGTTCTGGCTCGAGTGTGGGGAGTTGTCATTATCTGAGATGGAGGTCCTGCTATTCTTAACACATTAGCTGTCTGAGGTGATTCCTTGCATTCCCTCAAAATATGGCCGGTCTTCCCACACTTATAAAACTTCATTCCTGGTTTGACATTGGGGCAATCACTAGCATAATTTCCCTTTTTGCTACACCTGAAACATGTATTGTTCAACCTATTATAAATCCCAATGTGTTTCTTGCCACAGATCTTACAATCTGGTAGAGGTGGTTTAGGTGTATTCTATTGGTTAACATTCCGGAGACGTCTATCTTGATTTCCATTTCCATTTCCATTCTTCGGTTTTCGAAATCCTTGGTTTCTGTTGGACTGATTATCAAATCTCTTCTTGAACTTGTTATGAATGTTTCCAGCATCCTGACTTCCTTCTGATATTTCAAACTTCCTTTTCTTTCCAGCCTTCTCTTTCTGGGATAGTTCACTTTCTCCCTCAATAATCATCGCTTTCTAGACCATTGTCGCATAGTTTTGAAGCTCAAATACTGCCACCTTACTTCGAATCCAAGATTTAAAATCTTGTTGAAAACTTTTAGCTTTCTTCACTTCCGTATTCACATATTCAGGGACAAACCTTGCTAATTCGGTAAACTTAGCCTCATATTCTGCCACACTCATATTTTCTTGTTTTAACTCCAAAATTTGATCTCTAGTTGATCTTGCATATATCTTGGGAGATACTTTTCCAGAAATAGTTCAGTGAATCTTTGCCATGATATTACTCCCTCACCTTCCATCAATCTTGCAGATTCCCACCAATAATTCGCTTCCGCCTTCAGAAAGTAACTTGCATATTCGGTTTTCTGATCTTCTCCGACTTTAACTAAGGCAAATGCTTTTTCTATCTCTTTCAACCAACCTTTGGCCTCTATGGGGTTTACAGTACCTTTGAATTCTGGGGGTTTAACCGCTTAGAAGGATTTGAAATTTGTCACGGGTTGAACTGGTTGTTATTGTTGAGTCAAAACAGCGGTTTGTTGTTGGAGTATTTGAATAAGTTGAGCCACGGTGAGATCTATCTGAGGTGGATCTTCAGTGGTACGATTTTGAGAAATATTTGGGGTGATTCTTTTTCTTTGGCGGCATCTTACTATAGGGTGTAAAGTAGATAATAAAACAGTTATAGGGTATAAAGTAGTTGTAAAAGTGTAAAACAGTTCATATCTTTAAAAGAGAATACAGGCAAGAGTTACTTGCCTCGAAGTTGCTTCGGCTGCTGAACAGGTAGATCCTACTAACACTGTCACTGGCTTTCTACTTTCGCCTTTCCTTTATCTCTCACTTCTATTTTCTTCGTATCTACACAGGAATAGTACTATTTCAATATCTCATTGATACCCGGAGTTCTCTTTAACATCTAATCTAATCTACCCCTTTCGATATAATAATAATACTTTACTATTACATAAATTACTCACCTTAATTCATACAACAACAATCATATACAGTTAATCAAACATCCTCTAACAGTCACATCACGTATCTCATATCAGACATTGATACTAACAGGAGTACCATTTACTAAACATATATCACTTCTATTATTCTCAACCGATAGCTTACCTATACAGGGATGATGTGCCATTAATATTTCAAAAAGGATAATTTATTATTTTATTTTATTTTTATTTTTTTAGAAAATTTTGGCAGCACCTCCCCTATTTATAAAGCTACCCGTCGGAATACAACCGACACAAACACGTATTAATTCAAATAAGCATATATATATATATATATGGTACTATCAATTACCAAGATAATTATCAAAATCAAGCCAATACTCATATATAACATCACATTCGAACATAATCATCTATACATAACTAGACATTGCAAGTAGCCGAACTAATTAACTTCAAAAATGCATATAGCCTTCGAGTAGCCTTAATTACTAACAATTAATATCAAATATAAAACTACTACTCATGTATATATTCTAATTCAAGCATTATATATATATATCACTTCGAGTTTTCACATTGACAAGCCTATACATATATCATTGCAAATCTGAAAATTCAATAATCGGCCGGAAAATAATCAAATCATGACCTGAAAATTAACAAAATCGACATGCAATTCAATAAACAACTTATACTAGTAAAAGATGGTAATTTCCGGCTCATACATCATCATTGCCGTTGACTTGCCAGCTTGGAAACCTCATTGCCAGCGGCCAAAGCACCGGTGGAGGTTCGGGGTTCCGACTTTTCACACCCAAGCTCCGATTGCTCACATCAATCACATAATAGGTAGTGTTTAAGCATCAAATATTTAAAACGAGGAGGTTTTAGCCATTGCATGCAGAAATTGAATATATATACCTACAACCGTATAGATACATACACATGCAAAGCTATACACGACTCCCTGTACGAAAACAAACTCGAATAGTAACACCAAATCGATAAAACACCATGATTTCGATAGTAATTACTAGAAATCTAACTGGAAAAGGAATAATCGAAGGGAGATAAAGGAGAAAACTCACAGCAGCTGATACAGGGCAAGTGAAGAAGATAGTGGGCGGTGGGTTGGGTATAAAGAGCTAGGGGTAAAATCGTACTTTCGTAATTGCTGATTTCTGAATTAAAATAATTTGAAATTCGAATTTTGATGGAAAATGGGTATAAAAATAATTTTTATATTTTTAAAATAAGGAACATGATTTTATAAGCTCACACATATTTTTAAAATATTTTTTTGATGAACAGATAATTAAATAAAAATCTTTGAAAATAAATCACTTTAAATAGAAATAAGAGTAGGAAAATCTTTAAAAATACTTGTTGCTCGAATAAAATAAACTTTTATTTTTTATAAGTCTCTGAATATTGACGAAATATTTTGGAAAATTTCATGATTTTTGGACATTCCAATAATTAAATATGGAATTTAGAAGATAAATATTTTCAGGATAAAATAGGAATCAGAAAATTATTTAAAAATCCTGGATTTCAAAATAAATAAAACACTGTTTTTATAAAGTCTCACAAATCACATAAAAGCTACATATAAAATTTCATAATTATTGGACATACCAATAAATTTATTAAAATCAAAGAGTACCTCATATAAGTATTTAAAAGACGTAAATCACTTTAATAATTCGCATTAGCATGTACCAGTCAACAAGTAGTCAAACGGGCATACAATATGACCACACATCACTCCTTATATATTTGATCAATAAAATAATATATATCACATTATTTTAATATATAATTAACACAGTCGTTACATAAAGTCTTGTAGGATCATTTTTGACTCAATGGGCATGAAAACAATTCGTAGCAACTTCTGACTTCATTCTCGACTCGTTCGAACTTGGAAATAACTTGTAACTTCAATCTTGACTCGTTTGAATATGAAAACAACTTGCAAACCCTTATAGAATCATTCTTGGCTCATTTGAAATGAAAACAATCCATAACAATTTAAGACTTCATTCTTGACTCATTTGAACTTGAAACAACTTGTAGCTTCATTCGTGACTCGTTTAAAAATGGAAACAACTCGAAAACTCTTGTAAGATCGTTTTTGGCTCATTTGAACATGAAAACAATCCATAATAATTTGAGACTTCATTCTTTACTCGTTCGAACTTGGCAACAATTTGTAACTTCATTCTTGACTCGTTTGAACATGGAAACAACTCGAAAACTCTTGTAAGATCATTCTTGGCTCATTTGAATATGAAAATAATCCATAACAATTTGAGACATCATTCTTGAGTCATTTGAACTTGGCAACAATTTATAGCTTCGTTCTTGACTCGTTTGAACTTGGAAATAACTTGTAAAGTCTTGTAGGATCATTCTTCACTCATTGGACATGAAAACAATTTGTAACAACTTGTGACTTCATTCTCGACTCATTCAAACTTGGAAACAACTAGCTTCAATCTTGACTCGTTTGAATATGAATACAACTTGAAAACTCTTATAGATTCATTCTTGGCTCATTTGAACATGAAAACAATCCATAACAATTTAAGACTTCATTCTTGACTTGTTTGAACATGGAAACAACTCGAAAACTCTTGTAAGATCATTCTTGGGTCATTTGAATATGAAAATATCCATAATAATTTAAGACTTTATTCTTGAGTCGTTTAAACTTGGCAACTATTTATAGCTTCGTTCTTGACTCGTTTGAACTTGGAAACAACTTGTAAATTCTTGTAGGATCATTCTTCACTTGGAAAAAAATTCATAACAACTTGTGATTTCATTCTCGACTCGTTCGAATTTGGAAACAACTTTTAGCTTCAATCTTGACTCGTTTGAATATGAAAACAACTTGGAAACTCTTATAGAATCATTCTTGGCTCATTTGAACATGAAAACAATCCATAACAATTTGAGATTTCATTCTTGACTCATTTGAACTTGAAAAAAACTTGTAGCTTCATTCTTGACTCGTTTGAACATGGAAACAACTAAAAAACTCTTGTAAGATCATTCTTGGTTCATTTGAACATGAAAACAATCCATAACAATTTAAGACTTCATTCTTGAGTCGTTTAAACTTGGCAACAATTAATAGATTTTTTATTGACTCGTTTAGACATGAAAACAATTCATAACTCGTTTGGACAAGGAAACAACTTGGAAACTCTTGTAAGATCATTCTTGATTCATTTGAACATGAAAACAATCCATACCAATTTGCTACTTCATTCTTGACTCGTTTGAACTTGAATACAACTTGTAGCTTCATTCGTGACTCGTTTGAAGATGGAAACAAATTGGAAACTCTTCTAAGATCATTCTTGGTTCATTTGAACATGAAAACAATCCATAACAATTTGAGACTTCATTCTTGACTCGTTCGAACTTAGCAACAATTTGTAACTTCATTCTTGACTCGTTTGAACATGGAAACAACTCAAAAACTCTTGTAAGATCATTCTTGGATCATTTGAATATGAAAATAATCCATAACATTTTCAGACTTCATTCTTGAGTCTTTTGAACTTGGCAACAATTTATAGCTTCGTTCTTGACTCGTTTGAACTTGTAAACAACTTGTAAAGTCTTGTAGGATCATTCTTCACTCATTGGACATGAAAACAATTCGTAACAACTTGTGACTTCATTCTCGACTCGTTCGAACTTGGAAATAACCTGTAGCTTTATTCTTGACTCGTTTGAACATGAAAACAATTTGAAAACTCTTATTGAATCATTCTTGGCTCATTTAAACATGAAAACAATTCAAACGGGTCACGAATGAAGGTACAAATTGTTTTCAAGTTCAAACGAGTCAAGAATGAAGTCTTAATTTATTATGGATTGTATACATGTTCAAATGAACCAAGAATGATCTTCCAAGAGTTTCCAAGTTATTTCCATGTTCAAACGAGTCACGAATGAAGCCAAAAATTGTTGCCAAGTTCGAACGAGTCAAGAATGAAGTCTCAAATTGTTATGGATTGTTTTCATGTTCAAATGAACCAAGAATGATCTTACAAGAGTTTTCGAGTTGTTTCCATGTTCAAACGATCAAGAATGAAGCTACAATTTTTTTCCAAGTTTTAATGAGTCATGAATGAAGTCTTAAATTGTTATGGTTTGTCTTCATGTTAAAATGAAGCAAGAATGGTTTTACAAGAGTTTCGAAGTTGTTTTCATGTTTAAACGAGTCACGAATAGAGCTACAATTTGTTTCCAAGTTCAAACGAGTCAAAAATGAAGTCTCGAATTGTTATGGATTGTTTTCATGTTCAAATGAACTAAGAATGATCTTACAAGAGTTTCCAAGTTGTTTCCATATTTAAACGAGTCACGAGTGAAGCTAAAAGTCTTTTCCAAGTTCAAATGAGGCAAGATTGAAGTATAAAATTTTTATGGATTGTTTTCATGTTCAAATGAGCCATGAATGATTCTATATGAGTTTCCAAGTTATTTTCATGTTCAAACGAGTCAAGAATAAAGCTACAAGTTGTTTCCAAGTTCGAACGAGTCGAGAATGAAGTTACAAGTTGTTACGAATTGTTTTCATATCCAATGAGCGAAGAATGATCCTACAAAACTTTACAAGTTGTTTCCAAGTTTAAACGAGTCAAGAACGAAGCTACAAATTATTGCCAAGTTCAAACGATTCAAGAATGAAGTCTCAAATTATTATGTATTATTTTCATATTCCAATGAGCCAAGAATGATCTTACATGTGTTTACGAGTTGTTTCCAAGTTTAAGCGAGTCAAGACGACGCTATAAACTATTACCAAGTTCGAACGAGTAAAGAATGAAGTCTCAAATTGTTGTGGATTGTTTTCATGTTCAAATGAACCAAGAATGACATTACAAGAGTTTCCAAGTTATTTCCATTTTCAAACGAGTCACGAATGAAGCTATAAATTGTTGCCAAGTTCGAACGAGTCAAGAATAAAGTCTCAAATTATTATGGATTGTTTTCTTGTTCAAATGAACCAAGAATAATCTTACAAGAGTTTTCGAGTTGTTTCCATGTTCAAACGAGTCAAGAACGAAGCTACAAGTTTTTTTCAAGTTTAAATGAGTCAAGAATGAAGTCTTAAATTGTTATGGTTTGTTTTAATGTTCAAATGAAGCAAGAATGGTCTTACAAGAGTTTTGAAATTGTTTCCATGTTCAAACGAGTAACGAATGGAGGTACAATATGTTGCCAAGTTCGAACGAGTCAAGAATGAAGTCTCAAATTGTTATGGATTGTTTCCATGTTAAAATGAACCAAAAATGATCTTACAAGAGTTAACAAGTTGTTTCCATGTTCAAACGAGTCACGAATGAAGCTACAAATTGTTGCAAAGTTCGAACGAGTCAAGAATGAAGTCTCAAATTGTTATGGATTGTTATCATGTTCAAATGAACCACGAATGATCTTACAAGTATTTTCGAGTTGTTTCCATGTTCAAATGATCAAGAATGAAGCTACAAGTTTTTTCCAAGTTTAAATGATTCAAGAATGAAGTCTCAAATTGTTATGGATTGTTTCCATGTTAAAATGAACCAAAAATGATCTTACAAGAGTTAACAAGTTGTTTCCATGTTCAAACGAGTCACAAATGAAGCTACAAATTGTTGCCAAGTTCGAACGAGTCAAGAATGAAGTCTCAAATTGTTATGGATTGTTTCCATGTTAAAATGAACCAAAAATGATCTTACAAGAGTTAACAAGTTGTTTCCATGTTCAAACGAGTCATAAATGAAGCTACAAATTGTTGCCAAGTTCGAACGAGTCAAGAATGAAGTCTCAAATTGTTATGGATTGTTTTCATGTTAAAATGAACCAAAAATGATCTTACAAGAGTTAACAAGTTGTTTCCATGTTCAAACGAGTCACGAATGAAGCTACAAATTGTTCCAAAGTTCGAACGAGTCAAGAATGAAGTCTCAAATTGTTATGGATTGTTTTCATGTTCAAATGAACCACGAATGATCTTACAAGTATTTTCGAGTTGTTTCTATACTGAAACGAGTCAAGAATGAAGTTATAAATTGTTGCCAAGTTCGAACGAGTAAGGAATGAAGTCTCAAATTGTTATGGATTGTTTTCATCTTCAAATGAACCAAGAATGATCTTACTTTCGAGTTGTTTCCATGTTCAAATGATCAAGAATGAAGCTACAAGTTTTTTCCAAGTTTAAATGATTCAAGAATGAAGTCTTAAATTGTTATGGTTTGTTTTCATGTTCAAATGAAGCAAGAATGGTCTTACAAGAGTTTTGATGTTGTTTCCATGTTTAAACGAGTCACGAATTGAGCTACAATATGTTTCTAAGTTCAAACGAGTCAAAAATGAAGTCTCAAATTGTTATGGATTGTTTTCATTTTCAAATGAACCAAGAATGATCTTACAAGAGTTTCCAAGTTGTTTCCATATTTAAACGAGTCATGAATGAAGCTAAAAGTTTTTTCCAAGTTCATATGAGTTAAGAATGAAGTTTTAAATTGTTATAGATTGTTTTCATGTTCAAATGAGCCAAGAATGATTCTATAAGAGTTTTCAAAGTATTTTCATGTTCAAAAGACTCAAGAATAAAGCTACAAGTTGTTTCCAAGTTCGAACGAGTCGAGAATGAAGTTACAAGTTGTTACAGATTGTTTTCATGTCCAATGAGTGAAGAATGATCCTACAAGACTTTATAAGTTGTTTCCGAGTTCAAACGAGTCAATAATGAAACTATAAATTGTTGCCAAGTTCAAACGACTAAAGAATGAAGTCTCAAATTGTTATGGATTATTTTCATATTCAAATAAGCCAAGAATGATCTTACAAGTGTTTACTAGTGGTTTCCAAGTTCAAGCGAGTAAAGATGAAGCTATAAATTGTTGCCAAGTTCGAACGAGTAAAGAATGAAGTCTGAAATTGTTATGGATTGTTTTCATGTTCAAATGAACCAAGAATGATCTTACAAGAGTTTCCAAGTTGTTTCCAAGTTTAAAAGAGTCAAGAATGAAGCTATAAATTTTTGCCAAGTTCGAACGAGTCAAGAATGAAGTCTCAAATTGTTATGGATTGTTTTCATGTTCAAATGAGCCAAGAATGATCTTACAAGAGTTTCCATGGTGTTTCCATATTCAAATGAGTCAAGAATGAAGCTACAAACTGTTGCCAAGTTCGAACGAGTCGAGAATGAAGTCTTAAATTGTTATTGATTGTTTTCATTTTCAAATGAGCCAAGAATGATTCTATAAGAGTTTCCAAGTTGTTTTCATATTCAAACGAGTCAAGATTGAAGCTAAAAATGGTTTCTAAGTTGGAACGAGTCGAGAATAAAGTCACAAGTTGTTACGAATTGTTTTCATGTCCAATGAGCCAAGAATGATCCTACAAGACTTTACAAGTTGTTTCCGAGTTCAAACGAGTCAATAACGAAACTATAAATTGTTGCCAAGTTCAAACGACACAAGAATGAAGTCTCAAATTGTTATGGATTGTTTTCATATTCAAATGAACCAAGAATGATCTTACAAGAGTTTTCAAATTGTTTCCAAGTTCCAAAGAGTCAAGAAAGAAACTATAAATTGTTGCCAAGTTCGAACGAGTCAAGAATGAAGTCTGAAATTGCTATGTATTGTTTTCATGTTCAAATGAACAAAGAATGATCTTACAAGAGTTTTAAAATTATTTCCAAGTTCAAACGAGTCAAGAATGAATCTACAAACTGTTGCCAAGTTCGAACGAGTCAAGAATGAAGTGTCAAATTGTTATGGATTGTTTTCATGTTCAAATGAACCAAGAATGATCTTATAAGAGTTTCCAAGTTGTTTTCATGTTCAAACGAGTCACGAATGAAGCTACAAGTTTTATCCAAGGTCAAATGAGTCAAGAATGAAATCTTAAATTTTTATGGATTGTTTTCACGTCCAAATCAGCCAAGAGTGATTCTATAAGAGTTTTCAAGTTTTTTTCATGTTCAAATGAGTCAAGAATAAAGCTACAAATTGTTTCCAATTTCGAACGAGTCGAGAATGAAGTCACAAGTTGTTACGAATTGTTTCCAAGTTCAAACGAGTCAAGAACGAAGCTATAAATTGTTGCCAAGTTTAAACGACTCAAGAATGATGTCTCAAATTGTTAATGATTAGTTTCTTATTCAAATGACCCAAGAATGATCTTACAAGCATTTTCGAGTTGTTTCCATGTTCAAAGGAGTCAAGAATGAAGTTTAAAATTGTTGCCAAGTTCGAAAGAGTAAAGAATGAAGTCTCAAATTGTAATGGATTGTTTTCATGTTTAAATGAGCCAAGAATGATCTTACAAGAGTTTCCGAGTTGTTACCATGTTCAAACGAGTCACGAATGAAGCTACAAGTTGCGCTCAAGTTCAAACGAGTCAAGAATGAAGTCTTTAATTGTTATGGATTATTTTCATGTTCAAATGAGGCAAGAATGATTCTATAAGAGTTTCCAAGTTGTTTTCATATTCAAACGAGTCAATATTGAAGCTAAAAGTTGTTTCCAAGTTCGAACGAATCAAGAATGAAGTCACAAGTTGTTACGAATTTTTTTCATGTCCAATGAGCCAAGAATGATCCTACAAGACTTTACAAGTTGTTTTGAAGTTCAAACGAGTCAAGAACGAAGCAATAAATTTTTACCAAGTTCAAACGACTCAAGAATGTAGTCTCAAATTGTTATGGTTTGTTTTCATGTTCAAATAAACCAAGAATAATCTTACCAGAGTTTTCATGTTGTTTCCGAGTTCAAAAGAGTAAAGAATGAAGCTACAAATTTTTGCCAAGTTCGAATGAGTCAAGAATAAAGTCCCAAATTGTTATGGATTGTTTTCATGGTCAAATGAACTAAAAATGGTCTTACAAGAGTTTCCAAGTTATTTCCATGTTCAAACGGGTCACGAATGAAGCTACAAGTTATTTCCAAGTTCAAAGAAGTCAAGAATGAAGTCTCAAATTGTTATGGATTGTTTACATGTTCAAATGAACCAAGAATGATCTTACAAGAGTTTCCATGTTCAAACGAGTCACGAATGAAGCATAAATTTTAGCCAAGTTCGAACGAGTCAAGAATGAAGTCTCAAATTGTTATGGATTGTTTTCAAGTTCAAATGAATCAAGAATGATCTTACAAGAGTTTTCGAGTTATTTCCATGTTCAAACGAGTCAAGAATGAAGCTATAAGTTTTTTCCAAGTTTAAATGAGTCAAGAATGAAGTTTTAAATTGTTATGGTTTGTTTTCATGTTCAAATGAAGCAAGAATGGTGTTATAAGAGTTTCGAAGTTGTTTCCATGTTCAAATGAGTCACGAATGGAGCTACAGTATGTTTCCAAGTTCAAATGAGTGAAGAATGAGGTCTCAAATTGTTATGGATTGTTTTCATGTTCAAATGAACCAAGAATGTTCTTACAAGAGTTTCCAAGTTGTTTCCATATTTAAACGAGTCACGAATG
This sequence comes from Oenanthe sinensis, assembly GCA_028671895.1. Taxonomy (NCBI): domain Eukaryota; kingdom Viridiplantae; phylum Streptophyta; class Magnoliopsida; order Apiales; family Apiaceae; genus Oenanthe; species Oenanthe sinensis. The sequence goes on from CM053806.1 coordinate 31,755,984, forward strand.
AAGCTACAAGTTGTTTCCAAGTTCTAACGAGTCAAGATTGAAGTCTCAAATTGTTATGGATTGTTTTCATGTTCAAATGAACCAAGAATGATCTTAGAACAGTTTCTAAGTTGTTTCCATATTCAAACGAATCACGAATGAAGCTACAAGTTGTTTCCAAGTTCTAACGAGTCAAGATTGAAGTCTCAAATTGTTATGGATTGTTTTCATGTTCAAATGAACCAAGAATGATCTTACAACAGTTTCCAAGTTGTTTCCATATTGAAACGAATCACGAATGAAGCTACAAGTTGTTTCCAAGTTCTAACGAGTTAAAAATGAAGTCTAAAATTGTTATAGATTGTTTTCATGTTCAAATGAGCCAAGAATGATTCTATAAGAGTTTCCAAGTTAGTTTCATGTTCAAAGAAGTCAAGAATGAAGCTATAAATTGTTGTCAAGTTCGAACGAGTCAAGAATGAAGTCTCAAATTGTTATAGATTGTTTTCATGTTCAAATGAACTAAGAATGATCTTACAACAGTTTCCAAGTTGTTTCCACATTTAAACGAGTCACGAATGAAGCTACAAGTTGTTTCCAAGTTCTAACGAGTCGAGAATGAAGTCACAAGTTGTTACGAATGTTTTTCATATCCAATGAGCTAAGAATGATCCTACAAGACTTTACATGTTGTTTCCAAGTTCAAATGAGTTAAGAATGAAGCTACAAATTGGTGCCAAGTTCGAACAAGTCAAGAATGAAGTCTCAAATTGTTATGGATTGTTTTCATGTTCAAATAAACCAAGAATAATCTTACAAGAGTTTCCAAGTTGTTTTCATATTCAAACGAGTCACAAATGAAGCTACAAGTTATTTCCAAGTTCAAACGAATCCAGAATGAAGTATCAAATTGTGATGGATTGTTTTCATGTTCAAATGAACCAAGAATGATCTTACAAGAGTTTCCAAGTTATTGCCAAGTTCAACCGAGTCAAGAATGAAGCTACAAATTAGTGTCAAGTTCAAACTACTCAAGAATGAAGTCTCAAATTGTTATGGATTATTTTCATATTCAAGTGATCTAAGAATGATCTTACAAGTGTTTACGAGTTGTTTCTAAGTTCAAACGAGTCAAGACGAAACTATGAAGTTACAAGTTATTTCCAAGTTCAAACGAGTCAAGAATGAAGTCTTAAGTTTTATGAATTGTTTGCATGTTCAAATGAGCCAAGAATGATCCTCCATGACTTTACAAGTTGTTTCCAAGTTCAAACGAGTCAAGAATAGAGCTCCAAGTTTTTTCCAAGTTCGAACGAGTCAACAATGCAGTCTCAAATTTTTATGAATTGTTTTCATGTTCAAATGAGCCAAAAATGATCCTACAAGACTTAACAAGTTGTTTTCAATTTCAAATGACTCAACAATGAAGCTACAAGTTGTTTCCAAGTTTGAATGAGTCATACTGAAGTCTCAAATTGTTATGGATTATTTTCATGGTCAAATGAGCCAAGAAAGATTTTACAAGAGTTTCCAAGTTGTTTCATGTTCAAACGAGTCACAAAAGAAGCTACAATTTGTTTCCAACTTCGAATGAGTCAAGAATGAAGTCTCAAGTTGTTATAAATTGTTTTCATGTTCAAATGAGCCAAGAATGATCTTGCAGGACGTTAAAAGTTATTTTCAAGTTCAAACGAGTCAAGAATGAAGCTATAAGTTGTTTCCAAGTTCGAACGTGCCAAGAATAAAGTATCAAGTAGTATGAATTGTTTGCATGTTCAAATGAGCCAAGAATGATCCTACAAGACTTTACAAGTTGTTTCCAAGTTCAAATGAGTCAAGAATGAAGCTACAAGTTGTTTCCAATTTCGAACGAGTCATGATTGAAGTCTCAAATTGTTATGGATTGATTTCATGTTCAAATGAGCCAAGAATAATCCGGCAAGAATTTAGAAGTTGTTTCCAAGTTCGAACGAGCCAAGAATGAAGTCACAAGTTGTTACCAATTGTTTTCATGTCCAATGATGTAAGAATGATCCTACAAGACTTTACTAGTTGTTTTCAAGATCAAATGAGTCAAGAACGAAGCTATAAATTGGTGCCAAGTTCAACCGACTCAAGAATGAAGTCTCAAATTGTAATGGATTGTTTTCATGTTCAAATGAACCAAGAATGATCTTACAAGAGTTTTCAAATTGTATCCAAGTTCAAACGAGTCAAGAATGAAGCTACAAATTGTTGCCAAGTTCAAACGACTCAAGAATTGAGTCTCAAATTGTTATGGATAGTTTTCATGTTCAAATGAACCAAGAATGATCTTACAAGAGTTTCTAAGTTGTTGCCAAGTTCAAACGAGTCAAGAATGAAGCTACAAATTGGTGCCAAGTTCAAACGACTCAAGAATGAAGTCTCAAATTCTTATGGATTATTTTCATATTCAAATGAGCCATGAATGATCTTAAAAGTGTTTACGAGTTGTTTCCATGTTCAAACGAGTCAAGACGAAACTATAAATTGTTGCCAAGTTCGAATGAGTAAAGAATGAAGTCTCAAATTATTATGGATTGTTTTCATGTTCAAATGAGCCAAGAATGATCTTACAAGAGTTTCCGAGTTATATCCATGTTCAAACGAGTCACGAGTGAAACTACAAGTTATTTCTAAGTTCAAACCAGTCAAGAATTAAGTCTTAGATTGTTACGGATTGTTTTCATGTTCAAATGAGCCAAGAATGATTCTATAAGAGTTTCCAAGTTGTTTTCAAATTCAACGAGTCAAGATTGAAGCTAATAGTTATTTTAAAGTTCAAACGAGACGAGAATGAAGTCACAAGTTGTTGCCAATTGTCTTCATGTCCAATGAGCGAAGAATGATCCTACAAGACTTTACAAGTTATTTTCAAGTTCAAACGAGTCAAGAGCGAAGCTATAAATTGTTGCCCAGTTCAAACGACTCAAGAATGATGTCTCAAATTGTTATGGATTATTTTCATATTCAAATGAGCCAAGAATAATCTTACAAGAGTTTTCGAATTATTTCCATGTTCAAACGAGTCAAGAATGAAGTTACAAATTGTTGCCAAGTTCGAACAAGTAAAGAATGAAGTCTCAAATTGTTATGGATTGTTTTCATGTTCAAATGATCCAAGAACGATCTTACAAGAGTTTCTGAGTTATTTCCATGTTCAAACGAGTCACGAATGAAGCTACAAGTTGTTTCCAAGTTTAAACGAGTCTAGAATGAAGACTTATATTGTTATGGATTGTTTTCATGTTCAAATGAGCCAATAATGATTCTATAAGAGTTTCCATGTTATTTTCATATTCAAACGAGTGAAGGTTGAAGCTAAGAGTTGTTTCCAAGTTCAAACGAGTCAAGAATGAAGTCTGAAATTGTTATGGATTGTTTTCATGTTCAAATAAGCCAAGAATGATTCTATAAGAGTTTCCAAGTTGTTTTCATATTCAAACGAGTCAATATTGAAGCTACAAGTTGTTTCCAAGTTCAAACGAGTCGAGAATGAAGTCACAAGTTGTTACGAATTGTTTTCATGTCCAATGAGCGAAGAATGATCCTACAAGACTTTACAAGTTATTTCCAAGCTCAAACGAGTCAAGAACGAAGTTATAAATTGTTGCAAAGTTAAAACGACACAAGAATGAAGTCTTAAATTGTTATGGATTATTTTCATATTCAAATGAGCTAAGAATGATCTTATAAGAGTTTTTGAGTTGTTTGATGTTCGAACGAGCCAAGAATAATCCGGCAAGAATTTAGAAGTTGTTTCCAAGTTCGAACGAGCCAAGAATGAAGTCACAAGTTGTTACCAATTGTTTTCATGTCCAATGAGGTAAGAATGATCCTACAAGACTTTACTAGTTGTTTCCAAGATCAAATGAGTCAAGAACGAAGCTATAAATTGTTACCAAGTTCAACCGACTCAAGAATGAAGTCTCAAATTGTAATGGATTGTTTTCATGTTCAAATGAACCAAGAATGATCTTACAAGAGTTTTCAAATTGTATCCAAGTTCAAACGAGTCAAGAATGAAGCTACAAATTGTTGCCAAGTTCAAACGACTCAAGAATTGAGTCTCAAATTGTTATGGATTGTTTTCATGTTCAAATGAACCAAGAATGATCTTACAAGAGTTTCTAAGTTGTTGCCAAGTTCAAACGAGTCAAGAATGAAGCTACAAATTGGTGCCAAGTTCAAACGACTCAAGAATGAAGTCTCAAATTCTTATGGACTATTTTCATATTCAAATGAGCCATGAATGATCTTAAAAGTGTTTACGAGTTGTTTCCATGTTCAAACGGGTCAAGACGAAACTATAAATTGTTTCCAAGTTCGAACGAGTCAAGAATGCAGTCTCAAATTTTTATGAATTGTTTTCACGTTCAGATGAGCCAAGAATGATCCTGCAAGACTTAACAAGTTGTTTTCAATTTCAAATGAGTCAACAATGAAGCTACAAGTTGTTTCCAAGTTCGAATGAGTCAATACTGAAGTCTCAAATTGTTATGGATTATTTTCATGGTCAAATGAGCCAAGAATGATTTTACAAGAGTTTCCAAGTTGTTTCATGTTCAAACGAGTCACAAATGAAGCTATAATTTGTTTCCAACTTCGAATGAGTCAAGAATGAAGTCTCAAGTTGTTACAAATTGTTTTCATGTTCAAATGAGCCAAGAATGATCTTGCAGGACGTTACAAGTTATTTTCAAGTTCAAACGAGTCAAGAATGAAGCTATAAGTTGTTTCCAAGTTCGAACGTGTAAAGAATGAAGTATCAAGTAGTATGGATTGTTTGCATGTTCAAATGAGCCAAGAATGATCCTACAAGACTTTACAAGTTGTTTCCAAGTTCAAATGAGTCAAGAATGAAGCTACAAGTTGTTTTCAAGTTCGAACGAGTCATGATTGAAGTCTCAAATTGTTATGGATTGATTTCATATTCAAATGAGCCAAGAATAATCCTGCAAGAATTTAGAAGTTGTTTCCAAGTTCAAACGAGTCAAGAATGAAGCTATAAATTGTTTCCAAGTTCGAACAAGTCAATAATGAAGTCTCAAATGGTTATGGATTGTTTTCATGTTTAAATTAGCCAAGAAAGATCCTGCAAGACTTTATAAGTTGTTTCCAAGTTCAAACGAGTCAAAAATGAAGGTACAAGTTGTTTCCAAGTTCGAACGAGTCAAGAATGAAGTCTCAAGTTGTTACGAATTGTTTTCATGTTCAAATGAGCGAAGAATGATCATACAGACTTTACAAGTTGTTTCCATGTTCAAATGAGTCAAGAATGAAGTCTCAAATTGTTATGATTGTTTTCTTTTTTAAATGAGCCAAGAATGATCCTACATGAGTTTCCAAGTTATTTTTGCAGGGTTTCGGGCATGAAAACGCAGCGGATATAACGCAGAAAAAAAAATGGAACCCTACCGCAGGATCCATGTATAACTTTGGATGATTATGGTGAGCAATTCTGTACCTTAACAAAGCTTTCCGTACGATGTTTAATGGAGGTCTAGAAAAATGAATCGTAGCAACCCTTTGTTGCAAAGATATGCTCTCTAAAGAAGTCCACACGAACGCCTGATCGTCCAATGATCACCGGAGTCGGTACTAGCTGAATTGTTTGCCACTTCCTCTCTCTCTTCTTTTCTCTAGCCTCTCTTGATGTTGAGCAGCTACGGTTTCTCTTCTAAAAATGAAATCTGATGATTAAACCGTAATACTATACATCATTATGTATATATAGGGGAGAAAGAGATTTTGGGCCTAACCCTAATCCATGTGGTTTCCAAAACTCATTCTGATTTTGGGTTATTATTATTATTAAATCTGAATTCTAATATAATTAATCAAGTCTCAATTAATTCAATAATTAAATTCGAATAATAATGTTCCAATAATAATTGGTGATTCAATTAAACCTTTCGTGAATAATGTTTCATGTAATATAATCCCTTTAACCTTATATTATAGATCAAATTCGAGGCATGTATAGTGTCATCCTCTTCAACGTTTAATCTTGGTTTCCTTGATCAATGGGTAGACTATCTAAACAAATCAATATTTGGGCATGGTCATGCATTTCATAGTCTCACTCAATCAATAAGCCAATAATATCACTCCTAGAATTTGAGGGTTAAATCATATATCTATCATTCATATTCCTCATACGATTCATAGAATACCCAATGTCCACCTTTATCATTACCCGGTTAAAGGTAACTTTGAGTGTAATCAAAGTATATTAATTCTTGTATATAAATATAATGATTTTAGGTCAGAGGATCATTACATCATTATCACTGTGAGATTTCTTATGACCTTTATTAGCATGTAGAATCGCATGACGTGTCTTTCCAATGTCATGTATTGATACATACACTTATGTTCTTGACTATAGTATCTCCATACCTATGACCAATGAGATGTGGTCATCTGTCAACAAACATACTAGTCTTATTGCATTATTATTGTCTTTAAATAATAATACTTGACCAGAGAATTTTAGGAATAAAATACTATTCATATAATCTCATTTTTAAGTCACATACTTAAAGACATATATTACGTATTAATATTCCAAGGACATTTATTATTCTTTCAATTTATGACAGAGTAAATAAAGATATAATAAATATTAATTAAATAATCACATAACATAATTCTTAATTGTTTTCAATAAAATATTAAAAGTATTATCTCTAGGACACCAATACTAACAATCTATCACTTGTACTAGAGCCAATCTCTCTTGTATTCTAATACCCATGGAACTAGTAAGACCTTCGTGCTTCTGCTGCGACAAAGCCTTGGTCAGTGGATCTGCAATGTTATCATTTATATGCACTTTACATATATGTATATCCCCTCAATTATTCGGGAATGAAACCTTGGTTCTTTAGCCTGCAAAATGGCTCCATTATTATCATAGTATAAATCTATCAGATCTGCGACTGAAGGAACCACACCAAGACCTGCAATAAATTTCCGAATCCAAATAGTCTCCTTGGCTGTTTCATAGGGAGGAATATACTCAGCCTCTATTGTAAAATCGGCAACCGTCTCTTGCTTTGAACTTTTTCAGCTTACAGCACCTTCATTTAGACAAAACACAAACCCAGACTGAGAAATCGAATTATTACTATTAAATCCGAATTCTAATATAATTAATCAAGTCCTACTTAATTAATTCAATAATTAAATTTAAATAATAATAATACTTATTAAATATGAATTCTAATATAATTAATCAAGTCCCACTTAATTAATTCAATAATTAAATTCGAATAAACAATAATATATTTAAATTCGTAATTTAAATAAACCTCCGTTTTGACGTTCTTTGTGTGTGACCCTTTAAGTTATTATTACGTTAGCAATAATTTTATTATCTAATAATAAAATTATAAACAATGAGTGGCATCTAGTAATACATCATTGTTACCCAAGTAACAATAATAATTTGTGATTAAATTAAACCTTTCGTGAATAATGTTCCATGTAATATAATCCCTTTAACCATATATTATAGATCAAACTCGAGACATGTATAGTGTCATCCTCTTCAATGTTTAATCTTGGTTTCCTTGATCAATGAGTAGACTATTTAAACAAATCCATATTTGAGCATGACCATGCATTTCATAGTCTCACTTAATCAAGAGGCCAATAATATCACTCCTAGAATTTGAGGGTTAAATCCTATATTTATCATTCATATTCCTCATACGATTCATAGCATACCCAATGTCCACATTTATCATTACCCGGTTAAAGGTAACTTTGAGTGTAATCAATATATATTAATTCTCGTATAGAAATATAATAATTTCAAGTCAGAGGATCATTATATCATTATCACTGTAAGATTTCTTATGACACTTATTAACATGTAGAATCTCACGGCGGGTCTTTCCAGTGTCATGTATTGATACATACACTTATGTTCTTGACTTTAGTATCACCATACCTATGACCAATGAGATGTGGTCATCTGTCAACAAACATACTAGTCCTATTGTATTATTATTGTCCTTAAATAATAATATTTGACTAGGGAATTTTAGGAATAAAATACTATTCATATAATCTCATATTTAAGTCACATACTTAAAGACATATATTACGTATTAATATTCCAAGGACATTTATTATTCTTTCAATTTATGATGCAGTAAATAAAGATATAATTAATATTAATTAAATAATCACATAACATAATTATTTTCAATAAAACATTAAAAGTATTATCTCTATGACACCAATACTAACAATTTCCCACTTGTACTAGAGCCAATCTCTCATGTATCTAATACTCATGGAACTAGTATGACCTTCGTGCTTCTGCTGCAACAAAGTCTTGGTCAGTGGATCTGCAATGGTATCATTTGTATGTACTTTACATATATGTATATCCCCTCGATTATTAATTTCTCGAGGAAGATGATATCGTCTGAGTATATGCTTTGTTCGAGAATGAGACATTGGTTCCTTAGCCTGTGAAATGGCTCCATTATTATCGCAGATAAATCTATCGGATCTGCGACTGAAGTAACCACACCAAGACCTGCAATAAATTTCCCAATCCAAACAGCCTCCTTGGCTGCTTCACAGGTAACAATATACTCAGCCTCCATTGTAGAATCGGCAACCGTCTCTTGCTTTGAACTTTTCTAGCTTACAGCACCTCCATTTAGACAAAACACAAACTCAGACTGAGAAATCGAATCATCATTGTCTGTCTGGAAACTAGCGTCGGTGTAACCTTTTACAACCAGCTTATCTTCTCCTCCATATATCAAGAATATATCTTTAGTCCTCTTCAAGTACTTAAAAATATTCTTGACTGTTGTCCAGTGACCTTCATCTGGATTAGACTGGTATCTACTCGTCATGCTCAAAGCATACGAGACATCAGGTCGAGTACATATCGTTGCATACATTATGGAACCAATTGCTGAAGCATACAGAACTTTACTCATACAGTCCTTATCATCCAATGATTTATGACTGTTATCTTTTGAAATCGATATCCCACGAGACATAGGGACAAATCCCCTTTTAGTATTTTGCATCCCAAATCGATACAAAACTTTATCAATATATGTACTCTGACTTAGGCTGATCATTCTTCTTGATCTATCTCTATAGATCTTGATACCTAAAATATAGGTCGCTTCACCTAAGTCTTTCATTGAAAAATTCTTACTAAACCAAGTCTTACAGCCTGTAAAGAAGGAATGTCATTCCCTATTATTAATATATCATTAACATATAATATTAGGAATACCACATTGCTCTCACTTAACTTCTTGTAAACACATAGTTCATCTTCATTTTGAATAAACCCAAACTCTTTGACAGTTTCATCAAAATAAATGTTCCATATCCTTGAGGCTTGTTTCAATCCATAAATGGATCGACGCAGCTTACATACATTTCCAACATTCTTTGGATCAACAAAACCTTTAGGCTGTGTCATATACACATTCACATCTTCTTCAAGGCTCCCATTTAAGAAAGCGGTTTTGACATCCATATGCCAGATTTCATAGTCATGGTAAGCAGCTATAGCAAGCAAAATCCTGATGGACGTGACCATAGTCAATGGTGAAAAGGTATCATCATAGTCAATACCATGAATTTGCTTGAAACCTTTTGCCACCAATCGTGCTTTATAGGTCTGTACATTACCATCTATGTCGTTCTTCTTTTTAAAAACTCACTTGCACCCTATAAGTTTTACCCTTTCAAGTGGATCAACCAAAGTCCATACTTGATTAGTATACATGGATTCCATCTCAGATTTCATGGCATCCTGCCATCTCTTAGATTCCGGAGTGTTCATAGTGTCTTGGTACGTGTGACGCTCATCTTCATACACAAGCATCACATAACCATCTTGAGTCAAGAGAAATCCATAATATCTATCGGGCTCATGGCGAATCCTACCAAACCTACGAACAACCTGTGTTTCCTGAGCAGTATTGTTTTCTTGTACATTCTGCTCAGGTTCCTCCATTGGTTTAATGTTATCATGTGGGTCTTGAATTTCATCGAGATCTATTATCCTTCCACTATCTTTCTTAGACAACATTTCTCTTTCAAGGAAGACTGCAGTTCAAGCAACAAACATTTTGTTCTCTGAAGGATTATAGAAAGAATAACCCTTTGTTTCAATTGGGTATCCCATAAAATTACATTTTTCTGATTTAGGTCCTAGCTTGTCAGAAGTTAGATGTTTCACAAACGTCTCACATCCCCAAATTTTCATAAATGACATGCTATGACGTTTCTCAGTCCATATCTCATATGGAGTCTTCTGAACCATTTTAGTAGGAACTCGGTTAAGTGTATAAGCAGCCGTCTCCAGGGCGTAGCCCAAGAAACTAATTGGAAGATCTGCATGACTCATCATCGATCGTACCATGTCCAACAAAGTATGATTCCTCCTTTCAGAAACTCCATTCCATTATAGTGTTCCGGGAAGAGTGAGTTGTGATACAATACCACACTCTTTTAATAAAATCTTAAATTCATGGCTTAAGTATTCACCTCCACGATCAGATCGTAGAGTCTTAATACTTCCGCCAGTTTGCTTTTCTACTTCAGCTTTGTATTCTTTGAACTTTTCAAAAGAATCGGATTTGTTCTTTATAAGATACACATATCCATGTCTACTGAAATCATCAGTAAACGTGATAAAGTAGTAAAAGCCACATCTTTCCATAGTATGCATAGGACCACATGCATCACTATGTATAAGTTCTAATCGTTCAGTTGCCCTTTCACCTTGTCCAGTAAAAGGAACTTTAGTCATTTTTCCAATGAGACAAGGTTCGCATGCTTCGTATGATTCAAAGTCAAACTTATCCAAGTATCCATCCTTATGTAACTTGGAAATGCGCTTCTCATTTATATGGCCTAAACGACAGTGCTAGAGGTATGTTTGATTTGAGTCATTAGATTTAAGATATTTGTTATTCACATTATAGATAGGAGTGTCTAAATCAAGAACATATAAACCATTAAATAAACGTGCAACCCCATAGGTAACATTATTCAAAGAAAAGGAACAACTATTATTCTGAATTGAAAATGCAAAACCTTTCTTGTCCAAATAAGAAATCGAAATAATGTTTCTGCAAATTGCAGGCACATAAAAACAGTTCTCAAGTTCTAAAATAAGCCCAGTGGGCAATGATAAATAATAAGTCTCTACAGCTAAGGCAACAACCTTTGCTCCATTGCCAACTCCTAGGTCGACCTCTCTCTTTGCCAAAGTCCTACTCCTTTGCAACTTCTGCACATTTATATAAATGTTAGAACCACATCCAGTATCCAATACCCATGATGTAGAAGTAGACAAATTGACATCTATAACATAAATACCTAAATCAGAAGCTTGACCAACCTTTTTCTTCTTCAGATCCTCCAAATAAACATGACAGTTTCTCTTCCAATGACCTGGTTTACCACAGTAGTGACAATCACCATTTGCAAGAACACCCTTGGGCTTTAAAGCCTATTTGGGATTAGCCTTTGGCTTGGGACCAGAAGAAAATCCAATCTTCTTCTTTCCCTTCCATTTGCCTTTCCTTTTAGCCTTTCCTTTATTGTCTACCATCAGCATGGTAGCAGGTTCAGCCTTTTTCATATTGGTTTCAGCAGTTCGTAACATGGCCAACAATTCAATGGGTGTTTTGTCTATCTCATTCATATTGTAGTTTATAAAAAAATGAGTATATTTGTTGTTCAAAGATTGCAAGATCAATTCAATCTGAGCTTCCGGACCAATCGGGAAACCCAAAGTATCACGATACTCAATATAACCTATCATCTTTAGAACATGTGAATGAACAGGTTCACGCTCTCCCTGTTTACAAGCATGCAGTGCTTTGCTCGTTTTGAACCTTTCTTGACGAGCCTGTCCCTCAAACAATCTTTAAAGGTGTTCAATCATCTCATAAGCATCCATATGCTCATATTGTTTTTGAAGCCCAGCACTCATGGTTGCCAGCATAAGACACGCAACATCATTCACATCATCAATATGCTTCTGATAAGCATCTTGCTGAACTCAAGTTGCATTCTCAGCAGGAGGAGAAGGTGAAGGAATTTCAATGGCGTGAAGCTTTCGCTCCTGCCTGAGGACAATCCTCAAATTCTTATACCAATCAAGGAAGTTAGTTCCTGTCAGCTTGTCCTTGTCAAGGGTTTCTCTCACAGAGAAGTTATTTGTGTTGTTTGCCATTAAATATCTAAAATGTTTAAAATGCATATTAGTTAGTTGCAGAAGTTTAATTATGTTCAAATTATTATCATATACATTCATAATATATATCTCCCACTATTTTTATCAAATCAATAGCCCTAACTATTAATTCGGAATGCATTTCATTAAATCTTTCTAGTTAGCGAAGATCCATATTTCATCCATGTTTTAAGATAGCGTTGGCTAATACACCCAAAAAATGACTATTTAGGTAGACAACATTAGTCGATTATATCAAATATAACTCTTGGATAGTTTGGTGGAACAACACTTTGTACAAATTTATCCAATAAATCTCACCAAACTTTATGCCTCTAAACCCACAATCCTATTGTGACAATTTAGTTAAGTTAGACCCAATATTTCAACAAACTAAGTCACTTACTTATCACGTCTTCCCATGATTGATAAAAGCACCTTGCTTTGGCAAACTCACTCCTTCTCAATCTAGATCTTGACCAGTATTAAACATTGGAAGGCATCCGATTAAACTAATATGCATTTAGGGATTTTAATGTTTATATGAACGATAATGATCCATCATAAAGAGATTCTCAATTTTTCCTTGATCAAATAATCCATTTCAATATTCGTCAATGGTTCGATTTCCAGATCTTCAGAGAAGTCACAAGCGGTCTCACTTAAAACCCAACTTTCTTATGAATAATAATTCGCTTTTGACAAAATCTCCCCATATTAGAATAAAATTATATTCAATACCGTGTTTCATAAACACAAGAATCTCATGATCGTTTGTTTAATTTTAAAATCTTGAATCGTTACAGATTTTATCTTTCTTAAGCAGGCATGGCATGGATGTCGTATCTAATACATACATTATTCCAAAACATACGTATCTACACATGCATTCATATACATATATGTATTGTGCATAAATTAAACCTGTTTGGTTATGGCCCCATCCTATGTGATATTTTCAAGCTAATGAAATTATCAAGGTCAATTTATGGTGGTTTCAAATACTACAGTTTTACATGTCTTTATCTTCTTCATTGCTCCATCATTTGGATTGCCTCCTAGCTTCCTTGCTTTCAAGTCTCCATTGAACAATTACATCGAATAATAAATAAATCTATTCTAATGAAATTACAAGAAGAACTCGAGTTATATTCGAGATTAACAATTACAATGAATAAACGACATGCAAGTCGTATTTAGAAACAAAAACCATAAAACAAAATAACTATCCTATGGGTCCTTAGGCCATAACCATCCACCAGGTTATCACATAACACGTGTAATATATCTCAGATTATATAAACATATCATATAATCATATATAATAAATTTCAAAATTTCAGAAAATCAAATAAATTTCATAAAATAATAAATCGCCATTTCGGGGCCTGTAATGTCGCCAAACGGCTTACAGATGCGAAGATGAGTTACCAGTATTGCTCAGTTACATGATTCCAGTCAGAAAATACATATCGTTTATGAAAATCGGACACTAGACACAGATTTCAGAAAATCTTCCGAAGCCGTTTCAGAATTCGTATCGAATACGATTCCCATAACAAGAACAAACATGTATCATATACATACAGCAATACACACAATCGTCCCATGATTATACAACACATGAATATCATATATTCAAAATCATATAAAATATATATATCAACATATAGTCATGGCATATCATATATATGTTTACATACATCAAAAAACTGTTAAACACATAACCAAATTATCCCATTATACACGTAGCTCTGATGCCATTGAAGAGTTTCGGGTATTAAAACGTATCGGATATAACATAAAACAATAAAAAAACGAAACCCTATCGCAGGATCCATGTATAACTTTGGATAATTATGGTGAAGAAGTCTGTACCTTAACAAAACTTTCTGTATGCTGTTTAATGGAGGCTTAGAAGGATGAATCACAACAGCCATTTATTGCAAAGATCTGCTCTCCAAAGAAGTCCACACGAACACACGATCGTCCTGCGCCCTTTATTGCTAGCCGAATTGCTTGCCTCTCTCTCTCTCTCTCTCTCTAGCCTCTCTTGATGTTGAGCATCTAGGGTTTTTCTCTAAAACGAAATCTGATAATTAAACCCTAATACTATACATCATTATGTATATATAGGGGATAGAGAGATTTTGGGCCAAACCCTAATCCATGTGATTTCCAAAACTCATTATGATTTTGGGTTATTATTATTATTAAATCTGAATTCTAATATAATTAATCAAGTCCCACTTAATTAATTCAATGATTAAATTCGAATTAATAATAATTCTTATTAAATCCAAATTCTAATATAATTAGTCAAGTCCCACTTAATTAATTAAATAATTAAATTCGAATTAATAATAATTCTTATTAAATCTGAATTCTAATATAATTAATCAAGTCCCACTTAATTAATTCAATAATTAAATTCGAATTAATAATAATAATATATCTAAATTCGTAATTTAAATAAACGTCCGTTTTGACGTTATTTGTGTGTAACCCTTTAGGTTATTATTACGTTGGCAATAATTTTAATATCCAAAAATAAAATTATAAACAATGAGCGGCATCTAGTAATACATCATTGCTACCCAAGTAACAATAATAATTGGTGATTCAATTAAACCTTTCGTGAATAATGTCTCATGCAATATAATACCCTTTAACCATATATTATAGATCAAACTCGAGGCATGTATAGTGCATCCTCTTCAACGTTTAATCTTGGTTTCCTTGATCAATGAGTAGTCTATTTAAACAAATCAATATTTGAGCATGACCATGCATTTCATAGTTTCACTCAATCAAGAGGCCAATAATACCACTCCTAGAATTGGAGGATTAAATCATATATCTATCATTCATATTCCTCATACGATTCATAGCATACCCAATGTCCACCTTTATCATTACCCGGTTAAAGGTAACTTTGAGTGTAATCAAAGTATATTAATTCTCGTATAGAAATATAATGATTTCAAGTCAGAGGATCATTACATCATTATCACTGTGAGATTTCTTATGACACTTATTAGCACGTAGAATCTCACGACGTGTCTTTCCAGTGTCATGTATTGATACATACACTTATGTTGTTGACTTTAGTATCACCATACCTATGACCAATGAGATGTGTGAAAGGTATATGACAAGGCCTATTTGTAATAAGTAAATGACAACTCAACTCAAGTAAGAAAATGAAGTAAGTAGTAAATACTGAGGAAGGAATCAAGACGAAGAAAGTCAACTAGACACAAAGAATCCTAATATCAGAAGTGTTCTAATGAAGCTGCTACTCTACACCGGAAGAAGTTCATTAATATGTTCAAGCGTCGACGAAAAATAAAGGAGTAGTATTTCAGAGGAGTTCAGAAGATATAGAAGATTTCAAGTGCCTACTACAAAGAGATTCCAAGAAAAGAAATAGTGAAGACAAAGCTAGAAGCAAGATAAGACACAAAGACCACTACAGCAGAAATGAGAATCAACATTGTAGTTAGTCATCCGTGAACCAGACCAGTGCACAGGGTGTCAACAATGTCAGTGAAGATTCGTCATCAAAAAGTTCAAGTGGTTAGAAAGGTTATTGTTGAAGAACAGAAGAGTTTTATCTACATCAACAATAGTCAAGCCTTTAATTTAATTCTCTATTAATTAATTAAATTAATTAGTTAATTTAATTAGTAAATTAATTCACTCAGAATTAATTTATTTCTTAAATCAATTAAAGGATTAATTAATTTAGAATTATTTTAGAATGACAGAAGAAAGAAGCTGGAAGCTCAAAGGGATACAGAAACAACTAAACAGACCTGGCGGTACTGACTAGAAGACAAGGCGGTAAAAGAATTGACACGGAAGAAATGCAAATTCAAATATTCGTAAAAGTGGAACCCCGGTTGAAATTGATTTATCATTTCCAAGTCAAAAGGAGTTCGGTTCCAAACGTTCAGGAGACCGCAGCTTAGAGAATAAGGATTTATTTAATTAATAAATATTTTATTTATTTGGTAAATTATATTTATAAATATCTAAATAAAATTAGATATTTATTTTTATAATTTATGAATTAAATTTATTATTTGTTAATCAAAGATAATAAACTGTGCGGGTCGAAAAACATTTCTATGGAGCCTAGCCCTAATAGGACAAAATAGGCCCCCGGATGTTACAATTGAAATTGGCAGGATGTTTTTTTTATAAACAACCAATGTATGGCTGCCAAGTGTCCAAAACAAAAGAAAAAGAATTGAATGGCCAGGTTGAGCAAATGTCATACCGAGCTTGTTAAAGAAAGTCATACCGAGAATCTGTATTAAAAGTCATACCGAGCAGCTTTTTAAAAAAGGTCATGCTAGAGCAAGTGGATTGATTTTTTATTTAATTAAAAAAGTCATACCGATTTTTTTAATTAATAAAATAAGTCATACCGAATTTTTCTTGTTCAAAAGGTCATGCTGGAATTATTTTTTATTTAATTAAAAAGTCATACCGATTTTTTAATTAATAAAATAAGTCATACCGAGAGAAATAAGTCTTGCCCAGCTTCTTAAATGTCATACAAGGGTTAAAAAAAGTCATACAGACTTAATTTCAATAAATTAAGTCATGTTGATAAAGGTCATACCAGCCATTTCCATTCTCTATAAATATGAGATGAAAGCTTCACTTTTCAGGAGTTAGAAAATCAGAAAAACAGTTCAAATTTCAGAAATTTGTCTGCATTGTAATATTCACAGATTTCTGTGCAAGTTTGGAATATAATTGTTTAACTCGAACAATTCATATCAAAATCGTTCTAAGCTTTTAAACAGTTATATAAACTTTCTACTTATTAATTTTATAATACTTTTCAAGTTAAAATTATATCTTCCACTTGAACAGTATTTCATCATAATTAATATTTCGTGTGAATTTAAAATAATATTTTTAAATCCAATATTCCGCGATTAAATTTAGATATTGTATTCAACCCCCCTTCTACAATATCAGGGACCAACAATTGGTATCAGAGCTGGTTGATATTTTTCATATCAGATCCAAATCCAATTCCGCGTACTCATACAGATCTCAAAAATTATTTTAAATACGAAATAATTTTTTATTCGAAATAAATTTTTTTTTCCGAAAAATTATTTTTGATTAAAAATTATTTTAAGTCAAAAATTAAAATATTTTTTGAAACACTTAATTTTTAATCTTATTTAAAGATGAGTACTCAAAGAGTCAGTAGCATTAAAATTCCACAATTTGATAAAGACAATTATAATCTGTGGAAGAGAAAGATGACCTTGTTTCTTCGAGCTGCAAATCCTAAGTACAAGGATATTTTAAAAACTGGTGTTGTTGTTCCAATAAATATCTTTCCTAAGCATATGGAAGATGGTGTACTCATTCCGCACAGACAATTTGAAAAAGATATTTCTGGGTACACTGAGACAGAAAAGGAACTGGATACATTGGACACCAGTCTGCAGTTAATTTTAGTGGAATATCTTGATCCCGGAATGTACAATCATGTTGTTAATTGTAAAAATGCTAAACACATCTGGGAAACGATAGAGATACTAAATGAAGGAACAGAATAAGTAAGGGAGAACATATTGGAAATCTTAACGTCTCAATATGAGCATTTTAGATCAAATCTAGGAGAAGGTATCTCTGAAGTTTTTGAGAGATACAACAAGCTGATAAATGATCTAAATCTCAATGGCAAACAATATAAGAAGAAGGAGATCAGTAGGAAGTTTTTGCTGACAATGCCAGTACACCTAGAGCATAGGATAACAGCCATCAGAGAGTCAAGGGACATGAATGAAATTTCTTTGGAAAGACTTTATGGCATACTGAAGACCTATGAGCTAGAGCAGATTCAACAGAACGAAATATATGGTACAGGCAAGGTGGTCAGCAAGTCTACAGCTCTTGTAGCAGAAGAACCTGTTATTCGCCCTTAAGTACACTAAGTTTGGAGAAGGGGGGTTGAATACAAACTTAAGAATTAATTCAACTTCTTGCGGAAATTAGTTTGTACAAAGAGAGTGTTTAATTAAGATTGATGTAACTAAGAACTGGATAACTAAAGTGTTGAAAACAGAAACAACAAGATTAAAAATTACTAGTGGATTGTTTTTCCACTAGTGAGTTTTTTCTTTCAATTGATCTTAGTAAAAATACTAAGCTGCGTACAAAGTTGAATGTAGAACTTAGAAAAGCATTACAAGTTCTGCCTGATTTTCTACTTTGCTTTTCTTGAGTTCTTCTAAAACTTCTCACACTTTGCTACTGTGTTTTTGCTTTTTATATATACAAAAACTACTACTCTAGTTTTCTATCGACTGATAACAATATAATATTACAATTTATACTGTTTACATAAAAATAGAAACTAGCTTCTTTTCACAGCCTTCCTTGTAGAACTAACTAGCTCTGGAAGTGTCTTTGTCTTAAGATATTCCTTGGATGCTGTGTTGCCTTGAAAGTCTTCACAATCCTGACAGGACTGTCTTCCAATGATTCGGTTTCTGCACTGTTCCCGTAATTTCTGGCTTTAGCTAAATAGGGAAACTTTAATCAACTGATAAATGTTGTTAAGCTTATCAGTTGATTCACCTTTGCTTATCCATCGATGGATAGGATATCTGTTGATCAGTTGATGTGTCGATGGATAATTGAGTTATCCATCGACTCCTTATCCATTGATGGTTCTTTATCCGTTGACTGTAATTATCCATTGATGACTTGTATCAGTTGATAGCTTTCATCCGTTGAGTAGTGTCTTCATCCATCGACTTCAACATCAGTTGATCACTTCACTTGTGAGAATTCTGACTTAGAATATTTACAATTGATCAGCCATTCTTCACATCTGTTGAGAAGCTAGAAATTGAAGTCAATAACATCAGTTGACTACATCATTGCATCCATCGAGGTAATACAATCAATTGACAGTGAAACATAAATCAATGCTACAATCCAGTTTATCAGTTGATAAACAAGTTTCAACTGATAACTGATTTCCTAGTCAATGGATATTTATAAGTCATATCCATTGATCAGTTACAAAATAATTTTGAGTCCCTATTGAAATTCTAAGTAATTTGTTATCATCAAAACTCATAATTCCTAACAATCTCCCCCTATTTATGAATATGTAAAATATGCATAAATTTTCTGTTGATGATAACAAAACTCCTGAACATTTTCATTCTTAGCAAGAATTACAATATTGATAAGTAAAGTTTGAGACAGAGTAATCAGATACCAGACAGGGATGAATTCTGATAATTTTGATGATTGAGGTTGAATCTCCTATATTCTCCTTCTTCCCCTTGACTCATTCATCTTGTCTTCATTCTCCTTCATCTTCCTGTAGAGGGTTCCCTTCAATATCTTCTCATCTTCAATCCTGTAGTCCAATTGACTTGCCAGATGATTTAATTCCAGATTGGGCAGTTTGTCTATTTCTTGACAAATATCAATGCATTTTTCTCTGCCTTCCCTGTCCTTATATATCATCAAGTAGAAGGGCTCATGAAGCACTTTTCTTCCTTCAGGATTCCAGATCTTTATTCTGTCATCCCTTTCTTCTTGAACAGGTGCCTCCCTTATCTTCTTCATTCTTTCAAGGATGGCCTTTCCTAGCTCTTCAGTTAGATAATACTTCCTGTTGAGCATAGTGTAGATTTTCCTTAAGATGCCATATCCTTGATCCAATACTTGGTTGAATGTGAAGGTTGAGTATGATCCATCTTCATACTCAATGTGAAGAAGATCAACATCTTTCTTCCTTTGTCCTTTTGCTGCAATCATTCCCTCAGCTTTGATTGGCACAAAGTTTTCAGATTTGTGTTTGAACACCTCTATTTCTTTGGCTTGATTACTCCCAGAAGCTTGACCTTCAGTCTTGACTTGTTTTGGCTTCTTCTCCTTGTCTTCTTTGTCTTCAACAACTAATGGTCTTTTAACTCCAGATGATTTTGGTGCATCTTTGGGCTTGTTTGCTCTTTGCTTCATCCTTGGCCTCCTTTCACCTTCTTTTCTTCTGGCTTCTCTTATTAGCATATCCTCTTCATCATATTCCCTTTGCAATTGAATGGCTAATTCTTCTTGGGATTTTTCTTGTTGCTCCCTTTCTCTTATGCCAACTACTATGGCTTTGCTCAATAATTTTTCACTTTCCCCTCCACCTGTGACAGCTTTCTTTTTATCATCTTCAATTAGCTTTCCCTTTCCTTTCCTGTCACCAGGTTGTGAGCTACTGGAACTTGTTTCCTTGAATTTGCTAGCAATTGCATCAAATTTCCTTACTATGTCTTGAGCCAACTCCTTCTTGGGATATGTAGACTTTGCCACCACAGCTTCAGTACCACTTGTTTTCTCCAATGCATCAGCTTCTTGCTTCTCCCCCTTTTTGTTATCAGCAACTGGCACTTGTGCTACTGACTGAGAGAGTATGGGAGTCTCTAAGAGTTTACCCAGAAGATTGATTTGAGTGACTTGATTCTTCAAAATTTGCTGCATGTTGAGTTCCATGGAGGCTACTCTTTTCTCCAATTCCATTACCTTGTCCTTGGCTGAAAACTCAGTGTCCAACCTTTGTTTGATTCTAGTCAGCATTGTGAGGCTAAGTCTAGAGTCAATGGTGGTGTCAAAATGCATCCTTGAGCTGTCAATGTCTTCTCTTATTTTCTTCAATTCATACTTGGAGCTTGTGACATGCATTTTCTGGATCTTCAAATTATCCCTGTAAAAGTTCAGAATTCTCCTTTGCAGGGGATCCACTACATCTACTTCAGCCATTGACCTTCTGTAAAGAGAAATGATGGCCGTTTCTGTTTCAGCCAAATTAGTTTCATCACTTGCCACTTGTGGATCTAGAAGTTCATCATCAGAATTATCATCAAAATCTTCAGGATTCATGTGGGATATATCATCAGGTTGACTGGCCAAAGACTCTTTCCCACTCCTAAATTGCTCTTCTGTCTGCACTAAACCCAGCATTTGCTCAGCTATTTGATTAGATGCTGCTGCTAGTTCTTGATAATGAGGATCTTCATGTTGAAAGGTTGAAGCATCAAGATTGACATCAATTTCATCCTCCTCCTCCATGTTGACTTCTGCAACTCCTGCAGGGACTTCATAGTCTACAACTCCCCCTGACTCCAGCCCCAACTCCTGGGTGAGTCCTGCTTCAAACTGCTCAGTTTTAGAAGTTGATGCTTCATGAGATGGTGAAAATGGTTTCTCTCTATTCTTTTCTCTCTCACTCTCTTCTCTCTTTTCTTGCATCAGGATCTCATCCTGGATTCTCACCTCTCCCTTACTTTCCTCTCCTTTTTCATCACCTGCTAAGGTGGGACTCTCTTTTCTCACACCCTCTCCTTTTGTCACCTCAGAAGAATTTGAGGGCCCCTCATTCACACACTCTCCTTTTGCCAAGGTATGCAAACCTTGCCTCTCACACACCTCACCCACTCCACTCAATCCTAATAGAGTATTGGCCACCTGAAGTGTTTCAATGGATGATTCATGAATTGACATTAAGGGATCAATCGATGGATAAGAAGTATCCATCGATGGATGAATATCCGTTGATGGGAGCTCGTCGATGGATGTAAGGATATCCATTGATGAAAGTGAACTAGTCAATGGATGTTGGAAGTTATCAGTTGATTGCATAATATCCATTGACTGAAGAGAAATTACAGTATTTTCTTGATCAACCAAGGTGTTAACCTTA
The DNA here is from genome assembly GCA_028671895.1 of Oenanthe sinensis. Classification (NCBI taxonomy): domain Eukaryota; kingdom Viridiplantae; phylum Streptophyta; class Magnoliopsida; order Apiales; family Apiaceae; genus Oenanthe; species Oenanthe sinensis. The sequence goes on from CM053806.1 coordinate 31,777,976, forward strand.
TTTGGTGATGCAGGTGAGAGTGTTGGCTCCACCCTGAGTTGCAAAGAGGGTGAATTTGAAACAATGAAGTTGTCAATCAACACTGTTTCTGAAGAAATAGTTTTTGAGGGAGATTGAGGAGAAGATTCAGATAAAGAATGGGGCTGTGCCTCAGGAAGATTCTGAGACACATCAAAAGAAGAAACTGAAGGCTCCACCAAATTTTCATTTGGCTTTGCAAGTGTGTGTGTGCCCTGTGCAGTATTTGTAACCTTCTTTCTTCTTTTGTATGGCTGTATTATTTGGTGACCCTTATCCCCATCTGATGGTCCTGGTTGAGACAAGGCCTATTTGTAATAAGTAGATGACAACTCAACTCAAGTAAGAAAATGAAGTAAGTAGTAAATACTGAGGAAGGAATCAAGACGAAGAAAGTCAACTAGACACAAAGAATCCTAATATCAGAAGTGTTCTAATGAAGCTGCTACTTTACACCGGAAGAAGTTCATTAATATGTTCAAGCGTCGGTGAAAAATAAAGGAGTAGTATTTCAGAGGAGTTCAGAAGATACAGAAGATTTCAAGTGCCTACTACAAAGAGATTCCAAGAAAAGAAATAGTGAAGACAAAGCTAGAAGCAAGACAAGACACAAAGACCACTACAGCAAAAATGAGAATCAACATTGTAGTTAGTCATCCGTGAACCAGACCAGTGCACAGGGTGTCAACAATGTCAGTGAAGATTCGTCATCAAAAAGTTCAAGTGGTTAGAAAGGTTATTGTTGAAGAACAGAAGAGTTTTATCTACATCAACAATAGTCAAGCCTTTAATTTAATTCTCTATTAATTAATTAAATTAATTAGTTAATTTAATTAGTAAATTAATTCACTCAGAATTAATTTATTTCTTAAATTAATTAAAGGATTAATTAATTTAGAATTATTTTAGAATGACAGAAGAAAGAAGCTGGAAGCTCAAAGGGATACAGAAACAACTAAACAGACCTGACGGTACTGACTAGAAGACAAGGCGGTAAAAGAATTGACACGGAAGAAATGCAAATTCAAATATTCGTAAAAGTGGAACCCCGGTTGGAATTGATTTATCATTTCCAAGTCAAAAGGAGTTCGGTTCCAAACGTTCAGGAGACCGCAGCTTAGAGCATAAGGATTTATTTAATTAATAAATATTTTATTTATTTGGTAAATTATATTTATAAATATCTAAATAAAATTAGATATTTATTTTTATAATTTATGAATTAAATTTATTATTTGTTAATCAAAGATAATAAGTTGTGCGGGTCGAAAAACATTTCTATGGAGCCTAGCCCTAATAGGACAAAATAGGCCCCCGGATGTTACAATTGAAATTGGCAGGATGTTTTTTTTATAAACAACCAATGTATGGCTGCCAAGTGTCCAAAACAAAAGAAAAAAAATTGAATGGCCAGGTTGAGCAAATGTCATACCGAGCTTGTTAAAGAAAGTCATACCGAGAATCTGTATTAAAAGTCATACCGAGCAGCTTTTTAAAAAAGGTCATGTTGGAGCAAGTGGATTGATTTTTTATTTAATTAAAAAAGTCATACCGATTTTTTTAATTAATAAAATAAGTCATACCGAATTTTTCTTGTTCAAAAAGTCATGCTGGACTTATTTTTTATTTAATTAAAAAGTCATACCGATTTTTTAATTAATAAAATAAGTCATACCGAGAGAAATAAGTCTTGCCCAGCTTCTTAAATGTCATACAAGGGTTTAAAAAAGTCATACAGACTTAATTTCAATAAATTAAGTCATGCTGATAAAGGTCATACCAGCCATTTCCATTCTCTAAAAATATGAGATGAAGGCTTCACTTTTCAGGAGTTAGAAAATCAGAAAAATAGTTCAAATTTCAGAAATTTGTCTGCATTGTAATATTCACAGATTTCTGTGCAAGTTTGGAATATAATTGTTTAACTCGAACAATTCATGTCAAAATCGTTCTAAGCTTTTAAACAGTTATATAAACTTTCTACTTATTAATTTTGTAATACTTTTCAAGTTAAAATTATATCTTCCACTTGAACAGTATTTCATCATAATTAATATTTCGTGTAAATTTAAAATAATATTTTTAAATCCAATATTCCGCGATTAAATTTAGATATTGTATTCAACCCCCCTTCTACAATATCAGGGACCAACAATGTGGTCATCTGTCAACAAACATACTAGTCTTATTGCATTATTATTGTCCTTAAATAATAATACTTGACTAGGAAATTTTAGGAATAAAAAACTATTCATATAATCTCATTTTTAAGTCACATACTTAAAGACATATACTACGTATTAATATTCCAATGACATTTATTATTCTTTCAATTTATGACGTAGTAAATAAAGATATAATAAATATTAATTAAATAATCACATAACATAATTGTTTTCAATAAAATATTAAAATTATTATCTCTAGGACACCAATACTAACACATTATGCTCAGGTTCCTCCATTTGTTCAATGTTATCATGTGGGTCTCGAATTTCATCGAGATCTATTATCCTCCCACTATCTTTCTTAGACAGCATTTCTCTTTCAAGGAACACTGCAGTTCGAGAAACAAACACTTTGTTCTTTAAAGGATTATAGAAAGAATAACCCTTTGTTTCAATTGGGTATCCCACAAAATTACATTTTTCTGATTTAGGTCCTAGCTTATCAGAAGTTAGACGTTTCACAAACGCCTCACATCCCTAAATTTTCATAAATGACATACTATGACGTTTCTCAGTCCATATCTCATATGGAGTCTTCTGAACCATTTTAGTAGGAACTCGATTAAGTGTATAAGCAGTCGTCTCCAGGGCGTAGCCCCAGAAACTAATTAGAAGTTCTGCATGACTCATCATCGATCATACCATGTCCAACAAAGTACGATTCCTCCTTTCAGAAACTCCATTCCATTGTGGTGTTCCGGAAGGAGTGAGTTGTGATACAATACCACACTCTTTTAATAAACTCTTAAATTCATGGCTTAAGTATTCACCTCCACGATCAGATCGTAGAGTCTTAATACTTCCGCCAGTTTTCTTTTCTACTTCAGCTTTATATTCTTTGAAATTGTTAAAAGAATCAGATTTGTTCTTCATAAGATACACATATCCATGTCTACTGAAATCATCAGTAAATGTGATAAAGTAGTAAAATCCACCTTTTGCCATAGTTTGCATAGGACCACATATATCACTATGTATAAGTTCTAATCGTTCAGTGGCTCTTTCACCTTGTCTAGTAAATGGAGCTTTAGTAAAAGGGCCACTGAACGATTAGAACTTTTACATAGTGATGTTTGTGGTCCTATGCGTACTATGGCAAGAGGTGGCTTTTACTACTTTATCACGTTTACTGATGATTTTAGTAGACATGGATATGTGTATCTTATGAATAACAAATCTGATTCTTTTAAAAATTTCAAAGAATACAAAGCTGAAGTAGAAAAGCAAATTGGTGAAAGTATTAAGAATCTACGATCTGATCGTGGAGGTGAATACTTAAGCCATGAATTTAAGAGTTTATTAAAAGAGTGTGGTATTGTATCACAACTCACTCTTCCCGGAATAGCACAATGGAATGAAGTTTCTGAAAGGAGGAATCGTACTTTGTTGGACATGGTACGATCGATGATGAGTCATGCAGATCTTCCAATTAGTTTCTTGGGCTACGCCCTGGAGACGGCTGCTTATACACTTAACCGAGTTCCTACTAAAATGGTTTAGAAGACTCCATATGAGATATGGACTGAGAAACGTCATAGCATGTGATTTATGAAAATTTGGGGATGTGAGGCGTTTGTGAAACGTCAAATTTTGACAAGCTATGACCTAAATCAGGAAAATGTAATTTTGTGGGATACCTAATTGAAACAAAGGGTTATTCTTTCTATAATCCTTCAGAGAACAAATTGTTTGTTGCTCGAACTGCAGTGTTCCTTGAAAGAGAAATGTTGTCTAAGAAAGACAGTGGGAGGATAATAGATCTCAATGAAATTCGAGACCCACATGATAATATTGAACCAATGGAGGAACCTGAGCAGAATGTACAAGAAAACAATACTGCTAAGGAAACACAGGTTATTCGTAGGTCTGGTAGAATTCGCCATGAGCCCGAGAGATATTATGGATTTCTCTTGACTCAAGTTGGTGATTTGATGCTTGTGGATGAAGATGAGCCTCTCACGTACCAAGATGCTATGAACACTCCAGAATCTAAGAGATGGCAGGATGCCATGAAATCTGAGATGAAATCCATGTATACTAATCAAGTATGGACTTTGGTTGATCCACCTGAAGGGCTAAAACCTATAGGGTGTAAATAGGTTTTCAAAAAGAAGACTGACATGGATGGTAATGTACAGACCTATAAAGCACGATTATTGGCAAAAGGTTTCAAGCAAATTCATGGTATTGACTATGATGAAACCTTTTCACCAGTGGCTATGGTCAAGTCCATCAGGATTTTGCTTGCTATAGCTGCTTACCATGAATATGAAATCTGACAAATGGATGTCAAAACTGCTTCCTTAAATGGGTGCCTTGAAGAAGATGTGGATATGTATATGACACAGCCTAAAGGTTTTGTTGATCCAAAGAATGCTGGAAAGGTATGTAAGCTGCGTCGATCCATTTATGGATTGAAACAAGCCTCAAGGAGATGGAACATTCGTTTTGATACAACTGTCAAAGAGTTTGGGTTTATTCAAAATGAAGATGAACTATGTGTTTACAAGAAGGTAAGTGGGAGCAATGTGACATTCCTAGTATTATATGTTGATGATATATTAATAATAGGGAATGACATTCCTTCTTTACAAGATGTTAAGACTTGATTGAGTAAGAATTTCTCAATGAAAGACTTAGGCGAAGCGACCTATATTTTAGGTATCAAGATCTATAAAGATAGATCAAGAAGAATGATCGGCCTAAGTCAGAGTACATACATTGATAAAGTTTTGCATCGATTTGGGATGCAAAATGCTAAAAGGGGATTTGTCCCTATGTCTCATGGGATATCGATCTCAAAAGAAAACAGTCCCAAATCATTGGATGATAAGGACCGTATGAGTAAAGTTCGATATGCTTCGGCAATTGGTTCCATATTGTATGCAATGATATGTACTCGTCCTGATGTCTCGTAAGCTTTGAGCATGGTGAGTAGATACTAGTCTAATCCAGGTGAAGGTCACTTGAAAGTAGTCAAGAATATTCTTAAGTACTTGAAGAGGACTAAAGATCAATTCTTGGTATATGGAGGAGAAGATAAGCTGGTTGTAAAAGGTTACACCGACGCTAGTTTCCAGACAGACAAGGATGATTCGATTTCTCAGTTTGGGTTTGTGTTTTGTCTAAATGAAGGTGCTGTAAGCTGAAAAAGTTCAAAGCAAGAGACGGTTGCCGATTTTACAATGGAGGCTGAGTATATTCCTCCCTACGAAACAGCCAAGGAGACTATTTGGATTCGGAAATTTATTGCAGGTCTTGGTGTGGTTCCTTCAGTCGCAGATCTGATAGATTTATACTACGATAATAATGGAGCCATTTCGCAGGCTAAAGAACCAAGGTTTCATTCCCGAACAAAGCATATACTCAGACGATATCATCTTCTTCGAGAGATTAATAATCGAGGGGATATACATATATGTAAAGTGCATACAAATGATAACATTGCAGATCCACTAACCAAGGCTTTGTCGCAGCAGAAGCACGAAGGTCTTACTAGTTCCATGGGTATTAGAATAAAAGAGAGATTGGCTCTAGTACAAGTGAGAGATTGTTAGTATTGGTGTCCTAGAGATAATACTTTTAATATTTTATTGAAAACTATTAAGAATTATGTTATGTGATTATTTAATTAATATTTATTATATCTTTATTTACTGCGACATAAATTGAAAGAATAATAAATGTCCTTGGAATATTAATACGTAATATATATCTTTAAGTATGTGACTTAAAAAGGAGATTATATGAATAATATTTTATTCCTAAAATTCCCTAGTCAAGTATTATTATTTAAGGATAATAATAATGTAATAAGACTAGTATGTTTGTTGACAGATGACCACATCTCATTGGTCATATGTATGGTGATACTAAAGTCAAGAACATAAGTGTATGTATCAATACATGACACTGGAAAGACTCGCCGTGAGATTCTACATGTTAATAAGTGTTATAAGAAATCTCATAGTGATAATGATGTAATGATCCTCTGACTTGAAATTATTATATTTCTATACTAGAATTAATATACTTTGATTACACTCAAAGTTATCTTTAACCGGGTAATGACAAAGGTAGATATTGGGTATGTTATGAATCATATGAGGAATATGAATGATAGATATATGATTTAACCCTCCAATTCTAGGAGTGATATTATTGGCCTCTTGATTGAGTGAGACTATAAAATGCATGGTCATGTTCAAATATTGATTTGTTTAAATAGTCTACTCATTGATCAAGGAAACCAAGATTAAACGTTGAAGAGGACGACACTATACATGCCTGGAGTTTGATCTATAATATACGGTTAAAGTGATTATATTACATGGAACATTATTCACGAAAGGTTTAATCGAATCACCAATTATTATTGTCACTTGGTTAACAATGATGTATTACTAGATGCCACTCATTGTTTATAATTTTATTACTATATATTAAAATTATTGCCAACGTAATAATAACTTAAAGGGTCATACACAAAGAACGTCAAACCAGAGGTTTATTTAAATTATGAATTTAAATATATTACTCCCTCCGTCCCAACCAATTCTTTACACTTTCCTTTTTGGGACGTCCCACCCAATTCTTTACATTACTAAAAATAGTAACTTTCAACAATAAAATACATTATTACATCCACTACTTCACTCCACTTTTTCAACACTTTACACTATTACACCCACTACTTCATTTATTTTAACAATAAAATCACTATTACACCCACTACTTCATTTATTTTAACAATATTACACCCACTATCTTGGTCTCCGTGCCCGGACCAAATGTAAACATTTGGCCGGGACGGAGGGAGTATTATTTATTCAAATTTAATTATTGAATTAATTAAGTGGGACTTGATTAATTATATTAGAATTTGGATTTAATAAGTATTATTATTATTCGAATTTAATTATTGAATTAATTAAGTGGGACTTGATAATTGTATTAGAATTCAGATTTAATAATAATAATAACCCAAAATCAGAATGAGTTTTGGAAACCACATGGATTGGGGTTAGGCCAAAATCTCTCTCTCCCCTATATATACATAATGATGTATAGTATTAGGGTTTGATCATCAGATTTCATTTTTAGAGAAAAACCCTAGCTGCTCAACATCAAGAGAGGCTAGAGAAAAGAAGAGAGAGAGGAAGAGGCAAGCAATTCGGCTAGTACCGACTCCGGTGATCGTTGGACAATCGGGCATTCGTGTGGACTTTTTTAGAGAGCATATCTTTGTAACAAAGGGCTATTGTGATTCATTTTTTTGGACCTCCATTAAACATCATACGGAAAGCTTTGTTAAGGTACAGACTTCTTCACCATAATCATCCAAAGTTATACATGGATCCTGCGATAGGGTTTCGTTTTTATTTATTTTTCACACTTTTCCGCTGCGTTTGTGCCCCGAAATCCTTCAAATGATGCACATACTATATATTTTGCTAGATTTTTACAATTTATTTTTAGCCATTTATTGCCTGAGGTTAGTTTTGATAATGATCAGAATTTAGCTAGTTTTTGCATGAACAAGAGAATTTTTACTAATTTAGCTAGGAAAGATGCAAAGAAAGGTGAAGGTAAACTATCTCAACTCTTTTATCCCACATGGGTCAGGCTTCTCTTACATCAGATAATCTCTACCATGTATGGGAGGGATTTTCTTTCTGTGGCTATGGATAAGAGTTTAGCACCCTCTGATTCTAACCCAAGCCACCCACCAAACACTAATTCCAACCTCTATAGTCTCCCAAAAGACTGTAGTTGTAATAAAAACATCTCAACAAGGGCCAAGCAGCAAAAGAAAAGGAAAATTAGTGAAGGAATCTTCTCCAAAGAAGAGGAAATTGAAAGATGAAAATACTGATTCTGATGATAGTAATGAAGGGTTGGTTTTTCCTGTAAAGAAGGTTGTTAAGAAGGCTTTTGAGATTTCTCTTGCACCATTAATGAAGCCATTCACAATTAATCCAATGCCTGAAATGAAAAAGAAGAGAAAAAGATTGATCAAGGCTGCAATCTCTGAAGGTCTAAACTCTGAAGGGATAAACTCTGATGTAGCAATAAACTCTGACAAATTGTTAAACTCTGAAGCTCTAATCTCTGATCAGCCAAACTCTGCTCAAACTCAAGTACTAAACTCTTAAAGTCTGGTGACTCTGCATTACCTGACCAAATAAATAGTAACATCAGTGGAATTGAGGTAGATGGTGATGATGATAATGCCAATAGAGAAGAAAATGATGAATTGGCTGAAATTGATAGTAATTCTCTTCATGTTAATCTTGTTACCAGTCTTGTAATCTCCTTGGACAATGTTGATGCTCATGTTGAAAGTGAAGTTGCTCCAGTTATAGTCTCTGATTCTTCTCCTGTTTCTACATCAAAGCAAATTATCAAGGAAAGTTCTTATGAAAGGGTGAAGGAGCTGGCAGAAGAAGTAAAGAAGGAGATGGAAGCAAAGAAATCAAAATTAACTCCAGTTTCTCCTAGTTCAAAGCAATTTTCAAGAAATAAGAAGAAACAGTTGCTTTTGGCCAGGACCCACAAGAATCTGCCTCTCAAAGTGAGGTAGCAGTCATCTCATGGTCAGGCCCACAAGAACATGTTGATCAAAGGTCAACAACATCCATTCAAGAATAAACACATGAAGCTAGCAGGAATCAGGGGTACAACCCATAAGAGCCTTCAACTCAAAGAGTTGAAGAAGTTGTTAAGGCCCCTGCCCCACAAGAACCATCCAATCAAAGTTTGGATGAATGCACTACAACTATAAAAAAAGATTCTACTGTTGCTGATGCTGAGAAGTCAAACTCTGAGACCATTCCATTGGCAATCTCTGATGCTATTATGGTGCAACCCATTTCTGCACAGCCTATGGAAACTACATCAACTTCAACAAACACTCAAGGTATAAACTCTGACTTTTCTTCAGAATTTGCATTCTCTGATAGTATAAGTTCAGATTTTACCTTTCCAATCCTTACTGCTAGGATAACCATGGATAGTCCTGAAAAAGGTACCCCTATTCATGTGACTACAAACCCCCTTTCTCAGCCACCTCTTATTTCTGTCGGACACTGTGATTTGAGCCTTTCATGTGAGAATGAGGTAAAATGTGTAAAAAACAAGATTAATAATGAGAGGCAAATACTGAATCTGACAAAAGGAGAGGTAGAATTGAGAAAGAAGTTAGTTACTTCTAGTGAGCTAAATCTAACTATTAAAAGTTATGATATGTGTGATATGAGAAGTAATGAGATTACTTTAAAAAATAAGAGTGACTTAGGATGTTCTATATTTTTTACAGGTACTCAGAGTTTATCTGTCATTGTAAACTCTGATGGGGAGGACATAAACTCTGATCTGCCAATATTCTTGGATGAAGAAATTACAGATCTTTCAATTCCCTACACACAGAGGTACAACACAAAGAAATGGCCTATTGATTCTTTTGATGCTCATGAAAGGTTGAGGATGGCATATCCTGATTACATGGTGGTGGAAAAGCTCAAAGGAGAAATTGAAGCTTCTTTAGATGAAGAATGTGTAAAAAGAGATTTTACCTCAAAAGCAGAGCCATCAAATGAAGATCTTCTCAACTCTCACAGACAATCCATCTAGGATATGTCTTGGAAATACACAAATGAAGAAATTTCATGGCCCCATGTTCATGAATTGATCAACAAAGTAGACAAAGAATTAAAATCTGATGAAATGAAAACAGTTTTGAAGGCTAATACTGTGTTGTCCAAGAGACTTCACAATGAAGTGTGTGAGTTAAAAGAATCTATCAACACGACTACTACATCTGTTCAAACTGCTGTTACAACATCTCAACATGCTCTGGAATTAAAGCTCAAGAATGTCTCAGTAAAATAGGATGCTTTGGAAGTCAAGGTTGATAATCTTTCTACTACTGTCACTTCTATGCAATCTATGCTGCATACAATTCTTGACATCCTCACAGTAAAAAAAGACAATGATGTCAGAAAGGGGGAGAAAGTTGCACAAGACAAATGCAAAGAGGATGCTATAGAAAATTCTAACAAACCTGATGATGATGACCAAGGGAGTTATAAGGATAGAAAGCAAACTCTGATGCAATAAACTATGATGACTACTTCTCAAGGACAAACTCTGACTCCTACTTCTCAAGGACAAACTCTGATAAATGCTGACATGGAATTAGCAAAAAGACTTGAAGAAGAAGAGAAACTTGAGAAAATTGAAGAGCAAAATTTGAAAGATGCAGAACTGGCAAGAAAGCTTTTTGAAGAAGAAAATCCAGGAATGGATCCAGTTGTTGTAGAGGAAGAATTAAAGAAGTCTGGTACTGACAATGCTCAAGTCCAAAAGAAAAGGAAGTATGTAAAGAGAACTCCAGTTCAAAGAAAAAATCCTGCATAATAAAAGAAAATTGTTCCTAAGCCTGCTCAAGTCAAAACTATTGAAGCTTCTAAATCTGCAATTGTTCAAGTAAAACCTACTCCAGAAATTGTAAAGAAAGATCCAGCCAAACCAAGAACTCCTCTCACTCTGTCGGGAACTGCATTTCTCCCAGGTGGATCAAGTTTTGAAGATGAAGATGAAGATCAACAATTTCTGATCAGAAAGAAAAAGCCTGATCTTCTGTGGACAAAAACTCAAACTCTGACTCTCAATGCCAGACTTGGTAAAAACAATGGTGGTATTGGTGATTCACAAGCAAAGGTCTACAGGGGTGAAGCCAATACTTTCAGAGTTCCCTTCTCATTGAAAGACAAGCCTGAGGAAGATTTATCTCAAGAACATCTAGACAAGTTAATATCTGTGAACATAGTGAAAGATATCTTTGATGATGCTCAAGTAAAAGAAAAGCTGTTATATTTCTTGGAGAATGGAAGAGTGTTGAAAATTGCTGAAGAAGATCTAATTCACAAGGCATCCAAAGAACTTGAACATGTTCTTTATCTTCTAAATGATGAAAATGAAGTCACTTCCAGATGGGTAAAAATTCTTGAAGGCGTGATAAATGAGAAGAAGAAGAATGAGAGACTACTGATGATAAACTCTAAGGAGTACAAACCAGGATATGTACTTGAAGATGATTATGAGAAAGTTATGAAAAAAGGAGATGCAAAGGTCAAAATGGTGTTAGGCATTCCTACACTTATTTTAAATCCTGATGGAAAGAATGCCTGTTGCATTCCTTTGGATGAAAGGATGAAGAGATCATCAATATACAATTTAAGAGCTGCTATATTCCAAATTGATGACTCTTCTGATCAAATGAAAGAACTTAAGGAAAAGTTAGTTGAATTGCTGAAGAATGCTGAGAAGAAGCTGTTGGATAATTTTCTAAAAGAAGACTTTTCTTACAGAAGGATCTAAGACAAGGAGAAAGATTTAAACTCTGATGCATTTGTAAATATTTCTGACATCATAAGTGTAATTTATGTTTTACTTAATAAAGCATAAATTGGGGGAGATTGTTAGAAAATAAACACTGATGCTGTCAGAGAATGCTCAAAGAACAGAGTTTATGATTGCTGACATCATCAGAGAATATGTAGTTGTCGGTCAGAGTTTACTCTATCAGAGAATACTTAATCAAAGTTTACTCTAACAGAAAATGCTCTATAAGAGATTGACAACCGACAGAGTTTACAAATCAGAGTTTAAGAAGAAAACATACAAATTAGAGTTTGATTTGGATAATGAAGAAGGAATTCGAATGCAAGTCTAAATTACCTTATTGAAGCTAATATTTTCATTATCTGTTTTGTAATAGGAATTTGTAATTGTGTCTATATAAACACATAAATAAGTTGACATTATGGTAACAATTCAAGATATATCTTTCATAACCTAACAGTTCTTAATAACAGTGAATTTCTTGAGAGAGTTTTGTATTCAAAGTTCATCATATTAATACAAAACAATATTTCTTTTATATATTTGTATTCCTGATCAATTATTTAAAATCTATTATATTCAACCCCCTTCTATAATAGATTATCTTTCTGGGCAAACAGTGTTGTTAGTTTGAGTAAGATTAATTTGAAAGAGATTATAGTGTTGCATTCAACCCCCCATTCTGCAACTCATGTAAGACCTAACATATAGTAGTATAAATCAAATGCAATTCTAATAAATACAGTTGTAATATATATATCACAATCTCATTATTACTCAAACTCTTTAAATCTATTAAAATTACAAATTATTATTTCTTATAAAATCCTATTAAAATTTCAAAAAAATTAAATATATATAATTTTTATTTTTTTATCCCTCATTTTTTGTTCATCTAAAATTAAATCTTAATATTATATTATATCTAAATAATAACCTAAAATTTATACTTATATTAAAAATCCTATTTACTATCTACTACTCCCTCCGTCCCGGCCAAATGTTTACATTTGGTCCGGGCACGGAGACCAAGGATAGTGGGTGTAATAGTGATTTTATTGTTAAAATAAATGAAGTAGTGGGTGTAATAGTGTAAAGTGTTGAAAAAGTGGAGTAAAGTAGTGGATGTAATAATATATTTATTGTTAAAAGTTACTATTTTTAGTAATGTAAAGAATTGGGTGGGACGTCCCAAAAAGGAAAGTGTAAAGAATTGGTTGGGACGGAGGGAGTACTTTTTATGTAATTCAGTTTTACCACAACTCAAACTCTTTAATTCATTTAAAATAACAACTAATTAATTAAATCACATTAATAATATAATATGATTACTTTTTACGAATATTAAATTTTATTAAAATTATATACTAAATACAATTTAAATATCTCAATTTAATCACTCTCAAAATATCTAATTTATTTAAAATTATCACTCATAATTGAATTTAACAAATATTATAATAATATTATTATTTTATCTATTTTAATTTTTAAAATAACAACTAATTAGTTATATATCAAGAATGATATAATAATATGATTCTTCTATCTATATTAAATTTTATAGCAAAGATAATCTAAAAATCTTAATTTAATCACTGCTCAAACTAAATTTCATTTAAAACATATTAAAAAATTGAAGAAATTCGTGTATCGCATTTGTTATAAGATAGTATAAATTATTTACAAATTATCTCATATTCAATTATAATAATATAATATAGATTAACTATTTTATAAGCGTGTAATGCATTGATAATTTCTATGTATTTTATTTATATATTTTTTTCAATAACTTGCTGAAAATTTTCTATATTTTTTTTCAATTCATTTTTTCTAACAATGATATAAAACTAAATTTTATATTTATAAAAATTCAATTTTTTTTGTTCACGATAAAAAATCAATTTTTAAATACTTTAAAAGTTAAAAATATGATGATGGTATGTATAATACATTTCAAGCATCCAGAATAATGAGAAAAAAAATGTACAAATTATCCACTTTATCACCACTGAACTAGTTCCACCCTTGTTCCCAACGACAACTGGAACCTCTCCTCTTGTTTCCACAACAACTCAACAAGCATCCTTTTCCACTATACTTGAAACCCTAAAATCTACTCGAAATCGTATCTATCTATCTATCTATCTACGCATTGAAATATAACAATGGAACTCTCTTATCAAATCTCTTCAATCCCTTCTTCCACGCATCGTCTTGTACTGAGAAGCTCTGCATTTTCTACTATAAGTTGCAGAAATTTCAATCGATTTCGCCGGAGAAACGTTTGCTTGGCTTCGAATTCCGATACACTCGTGGCCGGAAAGTCACCGGAGGAGATTGTGAGCAAGAAAGAAGATGAAATTGCGGATTTGAAATCGTGGATGCACGAAAATGGATTGCCTCCCTGTAAGGTTCTTCTTAAAGATAGGCCTTGTCGTGTCATTGCCAGACCCATACATTATGTTGCTGCTAGTCAGGATCTTCAGGTTTCTTGGGTGTTTTCGTGTATTTTATTGTACTTTAAGTATATATATTTAGGTGATGTGGCTTGTCGTGTTAGTCGAAATGTTTTGACAAGTTTGATAGATTTGTGTTTGTGCAGGCAGGTGATATTGCGTTTTCAGTTCCCAGTGGATTGGTAGTGACACTTGAGAGAGTTTTGGGGAACGAAACTGTTGGTAAGGTGCTGGGATATATTATGTTTGTATTTGGTTTCTTTGCTTTGTTTGTATTTGTGAGTATCAGAGTATGTAATGAAATGAGGGTTTTTGGTAGGAGAGATGATAGAAACTAACTTTAGGAGAAAATTGTTTGCTCTACTTATATTGTGAGCATAACATGAAATATATTTAACATTGTGCATAAGTAGTTGCTGGATTTCTTCTGAGATACTGTATATATTTATAGTGGCTTTCAAAGCAAAATAATAATAACTCATTATTCGGAGGGTATTGTCGATTAAATAATGATAAAAGTTAGGACCGGTGTTCATTTTTCTCAGAAAAGCTATGCACTATATAATAATATATGCTATTTCATAAATTTTATGATTCTAAGATTGTGAATATGTAATTGACTTCTTGAATAACAAAATAAAGTAGCAAAATGAGAGTACAGTGAGTTGGGGATAAATGTGACTCGATATGAATTCATAGTTGTTATATAGAAGCTATATATTTGTGAATTACTATTATAACACCTTTGCCCAGCCTATCAAGGCAATACATGAGTGAAGATTGAATGCTTAATGCAGCTGAACTCTTAACCACAAACAAATTGTCGGAGCTTGCTTGCTTAGCATTATACCTGATGTATGAGAAAAAGCAAGGAAAGAAGTCTTTTTGGTACCCTTACATCAGAGAGCTTGATCGTCAGAGAGGGAGGGGGCAACTAGCAGTTGAATCACCCCTATTATGGTCTGATGCTGAACTGAATTATTTAACTGGCAGTCCCACCAAGGTATATATGAACTATGAAGTGAATATCAATTTTATCCAGAATTTTATATCTAGGTTAGTACTGTCATATAAAAAAAACTTGTTTTTTAAGCCAACCTATAATTAATTTCCATCTGCTATTATCAGGCTGAAGTTTTGGAAAGAGCTGAAGGGATCAGAAGAGAATATGATGAGCTTGACACTGTCTGGTTTATGGCTGGGTCTTTGTTTCAGGTTATATAATTTTGTCCCTGTTTTAGAGATGAATTCTACTGCTATTCAAGATGGTGATGTTGTGTTCTTCCTGTTGCAGCAATACCCTTATGATATACCCACAGAAGCCTTTCCTTTTGAGATATTCAAACAAGCCTTTGTTGCCGTTCAATCTTGTGTGGTACATTTGCAGGTTTGCCTTGCTAACTGGTCAATAATACAGCTCATCTAAGAATCGTGAAGCAGTTGCTTCGTGAATTCTTTTCCTATAAGAATTTAATTACAATGTCATTTCAGAAGATAAAATATTAGTTAGAATCTTGTTTAGTAAAAAGACAGAAAAGGAAGACTAGTACCTCTTACAACAGCTTATATAAAATAAGTCTCCTTTGCTTAGTTCTATTGACAATTAGAATAAGGAACCCGTGATACATCTGAGGCAACTTTCTTGAGATATTGAATAAAATGACTTCATATAATAAAAGATTGTGCATATCAAAATAATATTTAAAAAGATTGTGCATATCAAAATATTGTACCTATCAAAACAGTCACTTTATTCAATATCACAGGAAAGTTACCTGAGATGTATATCAAGTTCCTTATTCTCATTGACAATTAACATAATTGGACAAAGAATTTGTTCCTTATTCTCATTGACAATTAACATAAATGGACAAAGAATTTGTTTGAGTAGAACTTTTGCAAGTAAGAAGGGAAAGGAGGCGTGATTTTTCTTTTTATTTTATACGTATATTTTGATCTACTTCTGATACCTTGCTAAAGTTCATGTAACTGTGATTTCTTTTGAACTCAGAGAGTGAGTTTGGCACGGAGATTTGCGTTAGTACCGCTTGGACCCCCGTTGTTATCATATGGAAGCAGATGTAAGGCGATGTTGACTGCTGTTGACGATGCTGTTCAACTTGTTGTAGATCGTAAATACAAGGCTGGGGATCCAATATTTGTATGGTATGATGTTTGATATATTTGAGTTGTATAATGTTCTGCCTATCTGTGCTAAACAATGTTCCTATGCAATTGGGCCCTTCGAGGCTTTTTGTTTCATATTTTTAATCAGGGAAAATTATGGTCTTTCATTACTAGCTGGTACTTATTGTAGGTGTGGTCCTCAGCCTAATTCCAAATTGCTCATAAACTATGGTTTCGTGGACGATGATAATCCTTATGACCGTATTATGATTGAGGTGATTAGTCTTACTTTCACCATCCTGTATTACCATTTTTGTTTAGAGTGATTGCCGGTGTGAAAGATTCTCTCTGTTTTACCCTCTTTGGCTCCCTCTTCTAGGCAGCATTGAATACAGAAGATCCTCAATATCAAGACAAGAGATTGGTTGCTCAAAAGAATGGAAAATTATCTGTCCAAGTGTTTCAGGTATAATTTTTTTTTAAAAGCTGCTCTAAGGATCCTTTTACATTTTATTGAATATTACCCCTCTAAAACAGGTGAATGTTGGGAAGGAAAGAGAGGCTATTTTTAATTTGCTGCCTTATTTGAGACTTGGATATGTCTCAGATCCCTCAGAGATGCAGTCTGTAATATCTTCTCAAGGTCCAATCTGTCCGGTATGCTCATTTCTTGAAAGCTTATTTAAGATAGTAGATCCAATTTATAAATTTTCTAATGGGGGAGCGGATAGAAATACGACCTTCTTGGTGTTACTTAATTGAAAATGCGGTCAAGCAGATGCTCAACTTTTTGTGCATACATTTCTATGGTTAGACCTTGTATGGTTATTGATAACATTTTTGGGTTTATAGGTAAGCCCTTGTATGGAAAAAGCAGTATTGGACCAACTTGCCAGTTATTTTAGGACGAGATTGGCAGGTTATCCTACCACTTTAGATGAGGATGAATCCATGGTA
The DNA here is from genome assembly GCA_028671895.1 of Oenanthe sinensis. NCBI lineage: Eukaryota > Viridiplantae > Streptophyta > Magnoliopsida > Apiales > Apiaceae > Oenanthe > Oenanthe sinensis. The sequence goes on from CM053806.1 coordinate 31,795,173, forward strand.
CTTATCAAAGTTTTCTAAGTTCATAGGTTGAGTAAATCCATTGACAGACTGTGAGTTTCAAGTGATGCATATTTGTTATTTCAGTTGGCAGATTCTAGTTTGGATCCAAAGAAGCGAGTTGCAACACAACTTGTCAAGTTGGAAAAGAAAGTCCTAGGCACATGCTTGAAGGTGATAGTTGATATGATTGCCCAGTTACCGGATGTCACTGTATCTCCATGCCCAGCTCCATATACCCCCATATTGAAATGTAAGGCATGATTTTTTTGTGTCTTTTGCTGGTCTTCCTCCACACGTACATCTCCTACTCATTTTGTATGTCTTATTGATGCGTGGTTTTTGAATTTCTAGGACCCTATTTTGTGATGTTTGTTTGCATCAGTGCAGAAAGCATACACGGAAAGATAATTATTTGCACTCGAAAGAGAAGGTAACAACAAACATTTCTTATGATGGTCACATTAAAATTTTATTTGGCCTTGTTTTGATCGTGGTGTTTGATGTATTGACTGGAATATGAACACACTTTGACATGGCACCCGACAATTGTAGGCCTGAAAGAGAGATACACTGTTTATAGAGCAGAAATTTGTAAAACTTACAAGATAATTTGGAAACCAGTTCAGCATAGTCAAGTTGGCCCATTCTATTTTAGTTGTATATATTAAGCTGTATTTTCTTGTACAAGTTGCGGATCTGATTCTATTGTCTAAATATGGGCGCTTCTGATGGGATTGTCATTGAATGATTGATTGGCATTTGTGTGGCTCTAGTTTTATACTGGCTATTGTATATATTTTGTAGAAAGTTAATTAAACTGAATATTACCATGTTGTGCTTAGAGAATTTTTGACCGACGTAACCAAGTGATAAAGGTTGAATCAACCTTTAACTAACTAAGCATATGGAATGAAGAAATGAAATGATATAGAAAGAAAGAGAGATGATAAATAGATCTTTATTTATTTCATATTCTGAATATTTTGTACAACTGATGACAACTTCTTATATAAGCTCCCCAATCTGTCCACAACTTGCAATCTTTTGTAACTAATTTTCCCGCCCAAAAGCTAATAGCTACTTGAACAAATTCTAATTTCATATTTGACTTTATTGACCAAACTAACAAGTTGACATGGCAAAACATTTTTCCTATAACATATCTCCCTCCTTCCAAAAAGACTTGACCCCAAGGCTACAAAATCAATCACTGAATGTTGAAATCCAAAAATTGTTGTGAGAATGTAAGATCTGGTTCCCAGGTTGTTTCAGATGTTGGAAATCAAGTCCATTGTACTAAAAATTGAACATGAGCTGCGTTATGAACCTTCTGAATTCTACGACCAAGAATAGCTTGAGGCAACTTAGATGTCATTGAATTCTTCATAAAACTAGGCAAAGCAACATTCAAAGGAAGAGAACCATAGAATGCCTCGAGTTGAGACACGTGAAAAACATCATGAATACTAGCAGAACTTGGCAATCTCAACTTGTAAGCTACTTTGCCTACCATTGCAACAATCTGGAAAGGACCATATTATTTTGGAGATAACTTTTGATTGGGTTGAACTTGAACAAACCTTTGTTTATAGGGCTGCAATTTCAGCCAAACCCAATCATTGAGCTGAAAAGTCCTCTTAGATCTATGCTTATCAGCCTGAACTTTCATTCTAGACTAAGCCCCTGGCCAGATGATTTTTAATATTAGTAAGAACTGCCTCTCTTCTCTGTAAACTTCTATCCACCTCTGCATTAGCTACTTCACCAGCCAGATAAGGAAGATGCAATGGAGGAGGTTGACCATAGACAATTTCATAAGAAGTAAGTTGGATAGCAGTATGGAAATATGTATTATTCCACCATTCAGAAAGAGGTAACCAAGAACTCCATTTTTTTCATGATTGCTACACATACACCTTAAGTAAGTTTCTAAACACCTGTTTACAACTTCAGTCTGCCCATCTGTAGTTGGATGGTATGTAGATGAAAGTAAAAATTCAGTTCCATGGATAGAAAACACACCTTGCCAGAAAGTGCTTAGGAAAACACCATCTCTGTCACTCACGATGGACCTAGGCCATCCATGAATCTTGAATACATTATCAAGATAACACTGAGCCACATCAACTGCAGAAAAAGGGTGGGCCAAATACATGAAATGAGCATATTTGCTCAATCTGTCAACCACTACAAATATTACAGTTTTACCATTTGATTTTTGTAATCCTGTTATAAAATCCATTGAAATATCAACCCAAACCTCCTCATGAATCGGCAATGGTTGAAGTAAACCAGGATAAGCAGATAAATCACTCTTACTACTCTAGCAAACTGTACAATTCTTAATAAATTGTCTAGCATCTGTAGTCATGCCTTTCCAGTAAAACAATCGTTTAATCCTTTTGAAAGTCAAATCCCTACCAGAGTGACCAGCCTCAGGAGTAGAATGATGTCACATAATCATTTTGTTCTTCAAATCAGATTGATTACCAACAACAATCTTGTTCTTTCTTTTCAACAAACTTTCTTGAAAAGTATAGAAATCCATCGACTGATTTTGCTGAATTTTAGCTAAAATAGCTTCACTCACAACATCTCCCACATAACTTTGTTTTATCAAATCTTGTAGATTAGAAGAGACTACAGAAATGGCCAAACATAGAATTTCAGCTCCTTGTACCCTAGATAAAGCATCAGCTGCCACATTTTCTTTTCCACTCTTGTACTCGATTTCATAATTAAATCCGAGCTACTTTGATAACCAGAATTGTTGGAAAGGAGTGGATACCTTCTGTTGCAACAACCATTTCAAGCTTTTCTGGTCTGTTTTGATTATGAAATGTCCTCTAGATAAGTATTGTTCCCATTTCTGAACTGAAAACACAATTGCTAGTAGCTCTTTCTCATATACAGACAACTTCTGCCATTTAGGACACAATGAGAATGAAGGCTAAAGGATGACCTTTTTGCATTAAAACAACACCAATTCCATACTTTGAAGCATCAGTTTCTATTTCAAAAGTTTCATCAAAATTAGGAACAGCCAATACTGGTGCAGTAGAAAGGGCTTGTTTCAGTTTTTCAAAAGAATCTTGAGCTTCTTTACTCTATTGAAAAGCACCTGTCTTCAGCAAATTTGTCAAAGGTTTACTTAACAATGCATATCCCTTAACAAATTTCTTATAGTAACCGGCTAAGCCCAGAAATCCTCTTAATTCCTTCACTGTACTAGGAACTTGCCAACTAGTAATAGCAGACACTTTCTGAGGATTTGTCTCTACACATTTTGCTGATATAAAATGACCCAGATACTCAATCTTGTCAATAGCAAATGAACATTTACTAAGCTTGATATGCATGTTATTCTCTTGCATCAACTGAAAAACTTTATTCAAATGAAGCCATTGTTCTCGTATGTTCTTACTATATACTAAGATATCATCAAAAAAATACTAAAACACACTTCCTAAGAAAGGGCTTAAACACCACATTCATCCACCCCTTGAAAAGAAGCATGTGCATTAGTTAGCCCAAATGGCATAACTAAAAACTCATAGTGGTCCGTGTGAGTTTTAAAAGCAGTTTTAAAAGCAGTTTTAAAAATGTCATCAAAATGCAACAAAATGCAATCTCAATTGATGTTAGCCTGCCCTCAAATCCAATTTACTGAAAACTTGTGCTCTAGCCAGCTCATCAATCAATTCATCAATAACAGGGATTGGAAACTTATCTTTCATTGTTTTTCTGTTGAGCTCTCTATAGTCTATGCATAATCTCCATGTACCATCTTTCTTCACCACCAAAACTACAAGAGAAGCAAAAGGAGAAGCACTATCTTGAATTAGCCCTCTTTCAAGCATTTCTTGTACCAACTATTCAATGATATCTCTTTGTTTAAAGGGATATCTGTGGGGCCTAATATTAACAGGTCCCTCTCCAAGAACTAAAGGAATTTTATGATCAAATTTGCGTCTGCTTGGAGGTAAATCTTTTGGCTCGTCAAATACTACAGCAAATCTTTCCTTTAGCTGATGTAATTCCTTAGGCTCCACTTTTGATACTGGTACAGACTTAATAGGTGCATCTGATACTGTTGCTTCCAAACATACTGTAGATATTTGTTTGACTTGTATCAAACAAAAATATGAAGCAGTCTGTAATAACTTGCAAGAAGGTTCACCCTCAACGACTTTAAGTTTCTTCTGTAGAATGCCTTTTAAAGAAACCTGCTTGTCATTTATAATAAAATCCATTCCCAATTTCTTAAAATCTCAGTATACTAGTACCAAAGTAGACAACCATTGTATACCCAAAACCATGTCATAACTACCTAATGGAATGAACATCACCTCTGTTTTGAATTGCTTACCATTCATTATCCAACCAAAATCCTTACACACATATTTGCAGACAATGCGATTGTCATCTGCAACTGTAACTGCTTGAACAACTACTTCTTTCAATTTACATCCTAGATTCTTTGCAAAAGTAAGATCTAAGAAATTATGAGTGCTTCTAGAGTCGACCAAAATATGCACCGACTTTCCTGCAGATATTCCTTTCAATCTCATGGTCTGAAAATTTTGATTCCCTGCTAAAGCATTTACTGATATACAAAGCTTTAAATCCTCAATATTTTCATAAGTGTTGCCCTTCAAAGCTTCAACATCAGTTAATTCCTCAATATCATTATTGGATAAGTCTCCTGGAACTTCTACTGTGAATAACTGGGGTTCTTTAAACTTACATTTGTGACCTCTTTCATAAGCCTGATCACAATAATAGCAAAGCCCCTTTGCTATTTTCTCAGCTCTGACATCTGCAGGGATGAATTTAAAATTCCTATTGTTTTTTCATAGCAGCCTGATTTGGTTTGGGCCGAAGTGTTGGTAATAAAGGTGGAGTAGTGTTGGCAAGCAATGGTATGGACTAAGCAGACTTTGTTTGAGCACATGCAGGGTAAGTGTTCGATTTATTGGACTTATAGGTGATAACAAGGGATTCTTCTTTCAATCTTGCATAATCTACTACTTGAGCAATACTTGTAGGTTTAAAGGCTTTCACAAATGGCTTAACGGTAGGTTTTAAGCCTCCGATGAAACTATCTAAGAGTCTGGTAACACATGATTATGTTGCAACATCAAAGATCTCACACTCTCAAATTCATCAATACAATCCTCTAATTGTCCTATCTGTTGCAATTTATTGAATTGCTCAACAATTTTACAAGCACTATCATCCCTAAATCTCACTGTCAAATCGATAATAAAATCATCCCATTCGACAAATTTCCACATAGACAAATAGCTCGTTACCCAAGTTTCAGCCTTACCTATCATATACAATGAAGCCAAGTCTACCTTTTGATTGTTAGCAATTTTACACAAATCAAAGTACCTATTGCATTTCTTGATCCAAACCCTAGGGTTTACCCCATCAAATTTAGGAAAATCAAGCTTTGGAGTAAACTGTTGGGACAATCGAATCATGATGCTGCGTTTTATGATATGAAAACGAACGAGTTTGAATAGAAAATTAACCTTAATCGCTACGGCGCAAGCGATTCAAATCCACGTCTTCTACTGTATTCCCGTATTCACCTTGAGCGAAGTGTGACCTTCGATCCTCCCAAGGTTGCCTCCCTTCTAGCTTTGAGATCTTGGAACCCTAGTTCTTGGTTGCCTCCTTGAACGGCTGCTCACAAAAACCCTAGTATTTCCCAACCCTTTGCTAGAAGAGAATAAGATGAATATATAGGCTACAGTAGGGATCCTGGATAATTAGGTCGGGCCTTCCAATGACATTCTGGGTCAAGCCCAATGTCATTAAATATTAATTCAATCCACTAAAGAATTAATATTTGCACTACTTCTCCTAATGCCGTAATTTAATTATTTAATTCGGCTCCAATATTATTTGCTTATTAAATTCCCCATGTTTAAGATATCGAATGTCCATTAATTTAATTAATTTCTGATAATTAATTTAATCAATATCTTTTATCCTTGATCATCCACTCAACCTTATAATTATGCAAGAACAAATCTGCCTGCAGGACTAAAGCATAATTATCTTTATGAGCTTTCAGGAGGACATCATCACCCGAATATTTTCGGACACGGTTTCCTTTTATAGTCAATATCCCACTCTGTATGCAATGTCATTGTCCAAAACATAATATTGTGATTAACAAAAAATCACATCACATATGAATCAAAACATGTGCATTGCATACAAGTGTCAATCACTGTATCCGGATTAAGAACCTAAGCAATAATAATATTATAGAATCTTAGTTCTTCTTTATTATCAGAATAGAAGAACAATTCTAATATTTTAATCCCGTTCAATATACACAAAGCATACAAGTATTATTCAATAATCAAGATAGATTATTTCCAAATAATACTTCAGTCATTCCAGTGGTTTGTTTAACTCAACTTAAACTGTGAACATTTATTATATTATATATAGACACTGACAATCTAATCTTCTGTTATCCCATTTGATACTAGATTATCCACAATATATAATATACAAACAGTGTTAAAATACGCATTCAAGATTCTCAATAAAAAAAAAGACAATGTCATATACTTCAAACGAATAGTTCAGTATACTCCATAACAATCTCCCACTTATACTCAAGCTATTCTTTGAGTATATCAGTGTTATATTACAAGCAATCCACTACCAATTAAATAACTATTATGTGACCATACATCTGACTCCTATCGCCTCCACATGCTGCTCAAAAGCCTTAGCTGGTAAGCTCTTTGTGAAAGGATCTGCCCGGTTGTCCTTTGATGCTATATCAGTCACAATAATATCTCCTCGCTTAACGAATTGTCGTATAAGGTGATACTTACGCTCGATGTGTTTTGCTGCCTTATGGTCTCGCGGTTCCTTTGCATTTGCCACAGCACCAGTGTTATCACAATACACTATCAAGCTCCTAGGCAAATTAGGTACCACATCTATGTCCAAAAGAAAGTTTCTGAACCATATTGCCTCTTTGGCTGCCTCCGAAGCTGCCACATATTCGGCTTCCATGGTAGAGTCAGCAACGCATTTCTGCTTTACACTCCTCCATATTACAGCTCCACCTCCTAAGGTAAACACATATCCCGAGGTTGATTTCCTCTTATCTCTATCTGCTTGGAAATCTGAATCGGTATATCCTATAGGTAACAAATCTGAGGCCTTGTAAATTAGCATATACTCCTTAGTCCTTCTCAGGTACTTGAGTATAGCCTTTACTGCACTCCAATGTTCCTGTCCTGGGTTTGACTGATATCTGCTAACCATGCCCACGGCAAAACAAATATCAGGTCTCGTACATAACATTGCATACATTAAGCTTCCGCATGCCGAAGCATAGGGAACCGCTTTCATGCTCTCTATCGCCTCTGGTGTCTTAGGACACTGTTTCTTTGATAGAGCAACTCCATGTTTATAAGGTAGGTTACCCTTCTTGGAGTCCTGCATGTTAAAACGAGCCAATACCTCATCAATATAGGGCTCTTGGGATAAAGCCAACATCCTTTTCTTGCGATCCCTTATAACTTTGATCCCAAGGATGTATGCCGCTTCACCTAAGTCCTTCATTTCGAACTGTTTGAACAACCATACCTTTACCGCTGATAACATCCCTACATTGTTTTCAATGAGTAAAATATCATCTACGTATAGCACTAGAAAAGTCACTGAACTACCCTCACATTTCTTGTACACACACGACTCGCTTGGACATTGATCAAATCCGTATGTCTGGATTACCTGATCAAAGCGAATATTCCAATACCTAGAAGCTTGTTTAAGTCCATAAATGGACTTCTTAAGCTTACATACCAGATGCTCTTGGCCTTCCTTAATGAATCCTTCTGGTTGTTGCATATAGATGATCTCATCATCAAGACTCCCATTTAGGAAAGCTGTCTTGACATCCATTTGCCAAATCTCATAATCGAGATGAGCTGCTATAGATAAAAGAATCCGGATCGACTTTAGCATGACTACTGGCGAAAAGGTTTCCTCATAATCGATCCCTTCTTTCTGAGTATACCCTTTCGCAACAAGTCTTGCTTTCCAAGCTTTTACCTTTTTGTCAGATCCTCCTTTTCTCTTGTAGATCCACTTACATCCAATGGGTTTTACACCTTTGGGTGGTTCCACGAGCTCCCAAACTTGATTTGAATACATAGATTCCATCTCAGATTTCATTGCTTTTTGCCATAGATCTGCATCTTTGTCTTGCAGTGCTTCCTCGTATGTCATGGGATCCTCATCATGTTCCTCAGAGACCAAGTCCGAAGACTCTCCCAATAACATGAATCTGCTGGGTTTACGAATAACCCTCCCACTACGACGAGACACCGGTGTGGTATTAGTGATAGGTTGTGTGTTCTCTTGTGGCTGTTCTACTTGTACTATTGGCACTTGTTCATTATTTGTCTCTCCCACTAGTTCCTCTAAAACGACACTGCTCATGGGTTTATGGTTCATCATATAGTCCTCCTCTAGGAATCTAGCATTGGTACTAACAATGACATCCCGATCCTTAGGACTATAAAATAAATATCCTTTCGTTCCCATGGGATAGCCTACAAAAAGCCTTACTTCTGTACGAGATTCTAACTTAGTCACGTTCTTGTTCAACACATGTGCTGGACAACCCCATATCCGAATATGTCTTAGACTAGGTTTTGAACCAGTCCACAATTCTTTTGGAGTCTTAGGAACTGACTTAGAAGGAACTAAATTCAAAAGATAAGCTGCTGTTTCTAAAGCATGTCCCCAAAACGACTTGGGTAATTCTGAATAACTCATCATCGATCTAACACTCTCCAAAAGAGTACGATTCATTCTCTCCGCTACACCATTCTGTTGGGGTGTTCCAGGTGCAGTCAACTGAGACATGATCCCATTCTTTGATAAATAATCCCTAAATTCTCCAAGCAAGTATTCGCCACCACGATCTGACCGTAGTGACTTGATACATTTTCCATGTCGCTTCTCCGTTACAGTTTTGTACTCTTTGAACTTGTCAAAGCACTCTGATTTACGGCGCAACAAATAAATGTATCCATATCTAGAATAATCATCAATAAAAGTGACAAAATATTCATAACCACCTCTTGCTTGAATATTCATAGGTCCACATAAATCAGTATGAACCAATTCTAACACTTCTTTGGCTCTATTCCCCTTTGCCTTAAAAGGCCTAGTGGTCATTTTACCTTCCAAACAGGATTCACAGACTGGAAATGGCTCCACTGCCAATGAGCCTAAAGGCCCATCTACTACCAGTCTTTGAATCCTCCTCAAGTTAATATGACCTAATCTTAAGTGCCAAAGATATGTTTGGTTCAAAGAAGAAGGTTCCTTTCTTTTAGTAGTGATAGAAGATGTGTTATTTAATACCCTATGTTGTAGTTGCAGTGCAGGTTGATTAGGAGTGATTATGTATAAATTGTCTTGCAATGTACCAGAACATATAACTAGTTTATTCCTCATAATTGAAACATTATGATCCAAACAAACATTATAACCATCCAAAGCAAGTTTAGAAACCGAAATTAAATTCCTTCTAAACGAAGGTACATAAAGACAATTGTTCAAAACCAAATTCCTATCATCACCAAAAGATAAATTAACATCTTCCACTACAACTACTGCTACTTTCGTAGCATCTCCCATGAACACATATATCTCGCCATCTCTAAGCATTCTGGATTGCTGGAACCCCTGCATAGAATTACAAACATGATCAGTGGCTCCTGTATCTACACACCAAGTGCTCGTAGATATAGCCGCTATATATGTTTCTGTAACTAGAGAAAGAGACATACCAATATTGTTTTTCATCTTAGGAAGATGACAATCCTGTTTCCAGTGACCCGACTGCTTGCACCTGAAGCACTTGCCCTTGGGCTTTTTCACAGCACCACCTTGAACTCCCACAGCTTTCACAACTTTCTGTGTCTGAGCCTTTTTCTTCTTCTTGGCTTTCGGCTTAGAAGAAGAAGGTTTCTCAGCCACATTGACTTGAACACTCTGCTGAAAAAGTCCTTCAGCTGCCTGAAGTTCTGTCAGAAGTTCCGCAAGACTATACATTCTTTTGTTCATGGTGTAATTCAAGCGGAACTGCTCAAAACTTTTGGGTAAACTCATAAGGATGATATCGATCTGGGTTTCCCCATCAACCTCAGCACCAAGGATCTCCATCTCATTCAGATGTGACATCATCCTGAGAACATGATCCCTTACAGGTGTCCCTTCAGCCATCTGAGTGTTCATTAAAGCTTTCATTGCTACTTGCCTTGCAGCCCTATTCTGATCTCCAAAAAGTTCTTTGAGATTAAAGAGCATATCTGAAGCAGTGGCCATAGCCTGATGCTGATGCTGCAAAACACCTGACATTGCTGCCAGAATGTAACATCGCGACATCTCATCAGCCTTAATCCACTTCTTATAATACTCCTTCTCAACTTCAGAAGTATTCTCAGCAGGCTCCTCTGGCTTGGGTTCATTAATGCAAAATTTGTACTCCTCAACAGTCAACACAATGTCCAAATTACGTTTCCATTCAATATAGTTAGGTCCAGTAAGTTTGTTATCCTTAAGTATGGTAAAAAGTGGATTAAAGCCCATTATATCCTGAGAATCATACATATAACACATAATTAGAGGGTGTTTAAAAAAATTGGTTCCTCTAACAATTATTTAAAATTAAAACACCAATACTTAAACACCATAGGTTTCCGGTATGCCACGTTGGGTGACTTATATACCACCTAAATTTATTTAAATGTTACTTCGGTCCTACTACTAAATAATTAGTCACGTTAGGGTGATCTATATTATTTTTCATAGCTAAGTGTATACCATTATTAAATCTTAAATTAATAATAATAATACCAGATGCGCCTTTTGACTATGATAAATTCTTGCTCCTAACAATAAGATACTACTAAAATTACAAATCTAAAGAGTATTCAGATTGACTGGCCAGGCCGGTGGAAGCATTGCCAAGAGGCTAACCACTTTTCTAGACACCAATCTAAATGGCCAGGTAAGCTGCACGCTTTCCTAGACACCAACGCAAGAATACTCAAAGATGTGTTATTTTAGATTCTCTTCCTAGTTGAGCGTGAAAGCTATCAAAAAATAGGGTATCCTTTTATTATTTGAATTCTATGAAACTTAGTACGCCACGTTGGGTGACATATGTACCTTCCAATATTCATAATTAATTTTAGAAGTTTGTTCTAGTAATTTCCATAACACTCTAGACACCATAAATTACATGCCACGATGGGTGACGTATACATAATTTATATTCGACTTAGTGTTAAATTACATACAAACAATAATGGAGACCATGAGATTTAATACCAAATTAATTCCCTCTCCCACTTAGTATTTTACTATGGGGATTTTATCTAGATGCATCGTCCTATGTTATTTTTTCGCAGTCCACATGTATCATAATAACAATACATATAACACATAACATAGCAGCATACTCATCATGATTAAAGCATAATAAAACAGCCCTATGTCCATGTCGTTCTAGCATGCGAAGGGTTAGTATCACATGGCATAACAAACAAACATGGAACACATAGTAGTAATAATCAAGATCAGCAAACATTATGTAAAACATAATAAAATACATCCACTATTATGGCCCCGAAGAATAATCTTCAAAATCATCCATCGATAAATTTTCGAAAATCTTCAGCCGCCTGTTTGACTGCCTAAACGAGCTCAGAATGCAAAATCTGTAGCCAGAACAGCGAAGCAGCCACGAAAACAGCATATAGCAGCGGAAGAACTCTGTTTCTCGCATCTTCGTTGATCAAACAATTACATACGACAAATACAACAGAAAAATCTATTCTATTACATCAGATCATAATCTAAATTGAATACAATTCGAATTACAAGATTACAATCAAAATAGAAATCAAAAATTAAAACTAATCATGATCAACCCTCATGATTTAATTTACAACCACGATAAACCACGTGGGATCCAAAAACATAATTACAACCATGGCCATAATAGTGGATAACAACCTGCATCAAAAAAACAATACAAACCCACCACTATATACATACATAATTACGACATGGACATCATATCATATAACGCAGAACCCTAGAACCTGGCTCTTGATGCCAATTGTTGGGACAATCGAATCATGATGCTGCGTTTTATGATATGAAAACGAACGAGTTTGAATAGAAAATTAACCTTAATCGCTACGGCGCAAGCGATTCAAATCCACGTCTTCTACTGTATTCCCGTATTCACCTTGAGCGAAGTGTGGCCTTCGATCCTCCCAAGGTTGCCTCCCTTCTAGCTTTGAGATCTTGGAACCCTAGTTCTTGGTTGCCTCCTTGAACGGCTGCTCACAAAAACCCTAGTATTTCCCAACCCTTAGCTAGAAGAGAATAAGATGAATATATAGGCTACAGTAGGGATCCTGGATAATTAGGTCGGGCCTTCCAATGACATTCTGGGTCAAGCCCAATGTCATTAAATATTAATTCAATCCACTAAAGAATTAATATTTGCACTACCTCTCCTAATGCCGTAATTTAATTATTTAATTCGGCTCCAATATTATTTGCTTATTAAATTCCCCATGTTTAAGATATCGAATGTCCATTAATTTAATTAATTTCTGATAATTAATTTAATCGATATCTTTTATCCTTGATCATCCACTCAACCTTATAATTATACAAGAACAAATCTGCCTGCAGGACTAAAGCATAATTATCTTTATGAGCTTTCAAGAGGACATCATCACCCGAATATTTTCGGACACGGTTTCCTTTTATAGTCAATATCCCACTCTGTATGCAATGTCATTGTCCAAAACATAATATTGTGATTAACAAAAAATCACATCACATATGAATCAAAACATGTGCATTGCATACAAGTGTCAATCACTGTATCCGGATTAAGAACCTAAGCAATAATAATATTATAGAATCTTAGTTCTTCTTTATTATCAGAATAGAAGAACAATTCTAATATTTTAATCCCGTTCAATATACACAAAGCATACAAGTATTATTCAATAATCAAGATAGATTATTTCCAAATAATACTTCAGTCATTCCAGTGGTTTGTTTAACTCCACTTAAACTGTGAACATTTATTATATTATATATAGACACTGACAATCTAATCTTCTGTTATCCCATTTAATACTAGATTATCCACAATATATAATATACAAACAGTGTTAAAATACGCATTCAAGATTCTCAATAAAAAAAAAGACAATGTCATATACTTCAAACGAATAGTTCAGTATACTCCCTAACATAAACTTAAAGGATTGATTAGTACCTAATTCTGGAGTAAGAACTCGATTGTTATCTTTATTGCGATCATCTCTATCGCTTTGGACGTCGTCGCTCCTTTCAATTGAGACCTAATCTCATTAATTGATTGCATCAATCGCACTAGAGTATCTCCAACTCTCTTGTTCTGCAACTCTTGTTTCTGGTTGTATGTCTCCGGTTTCTTGTCCATTATCTTGACATGATCTTCCATGACTGCTACTTTTCGTGTTCTAGCCAGTGTACGTATGTATGTATGTATCGTGTATATATCTATGGAAATGTAAGGATCGAAACACTCTGATACCAATGATAAAGGTTGAATCAACCTTTAACTAACTAAGCTTATGGAATGAAGAAATGAGATGATATAGAAAGAAGAGAGATGAGAAATAGATCTTATTTCATATTCTGAATATTTTGTACAACTGATGACAACTTATATAAGTTCCTTAATCTGTCCACAACTTACAATCTTTTGTAACTAATTTTCCCGCCTAAAAACTAATAGCTACTTGAACAAATTCTAATTTCACATTTGACTTTTATTGACCAAACTAACAAGTTGATGACGACTGAAAACACCGAGGGAAATGAATATATAATATACCCTTGTCCAACTAATTGTTTCTTATGTAATGTTAAATAAAGTACGGCACTTTCTGAATTGGCACAAAATAAAATATGTAGGTCACCGGCTGTGTAATTAGACAATTGTTTTATAAATAACGGAAGGCCCTAAAAGGGCTACTTTTTTTTCCACGTGAAATTTTATATCTAAAAGAAGGATAATACAAGATGGAAAATTTACAAATCATATTTTCCTGCCAATTGGCGGTGGCAAAGGATGAATTAACTTATGGGCAACCTTATTAGTATTTCTACGAATAAAATTTCTAATCACAACTTCTAAATAATAGCTAGTTTTTGAGCAGAAATTGTATTATTGGTAAGGTTGATAAAATAGAAAGTCAATCGCTATTCGCTTCTATTGGGGATCCATAGTATTATTGCGTTAAACTTCAACAATGAATGGGGACTAACATTCTACAATCTTTCAAGAAATCATCAGCCTCGCATTACCATCCTCTCCACGAATCACAGCGCCTCACATGCACCTAAACTTTCAACACAGCCTCTTCCATCCACGTTCAATTTGATAAAACCCGCTTACGGAGACTACCATTACTGCGTATCAATAGGATTTAGGGGAGAAACATCTGGTTCTTCCAATTTTATTTCTAACATCATTTTATGTAGGGATCACAAGCTTCCCCTTCAAACAATCATTTCTTTCTCCTAGCCATCATATATACTGTCATTAAAAGACCATGCTCCGTTCGGGGGCAAGCGTTCTACACAAGCCATAGCCATGTCACCAAAGCCCACTTATTTCCCATATGAGTCTCAGAAATACAATTAAGCAAGCAATATAATTATGTCTCTTCTTCCACTCTACAAACACCACAGAGGCCCTACCACAGATATGATCTTGGCATGTTTTCCTCTTATAAGTTACTTATAAGTTGAAAAATACATACATTTTTCAACTTATAAGTAACTTATAAGAAATATCGCTTATTTAACCCTCTCATCATGGGCAAAACTCCTTGAATTTATTCTAAACATACGAGGATATTGATGAATAAGGAGTAGCAATATCATAATAGTCATCAATGCTCTCCAGATCCCAACATAAAGAATCATTTAGAAGTCTCATTTTAATTAGGATACTCAGAATACGCTCTCTTTCAAACGGGAGAAAAAAAACTAGCTGAGATAAGATGGATCAAATCACATACCTTGAGATCTTCACTTGCATTTCTAGAAGGAGAGATTATTTTCCGCGTTTGAGTGCCAGGAATCCACAGACTTGACCATTCGGATATGTTTAACCCATCACCTACCCTCCACCTTATATTTCTTCGCACCACCCATTTCACTCCCCATATGCCACGTCAAGTTACGTCAAGTGTAACTTGGGTTACTGCCTAACTTCGAACTTAAGTAGTCTCGATCAACATAATAACGAGTTTTTATAAATCTAGCTTCCAGGCTCTTAAGAATTTGCATCAATCTCTAAGCTTGTTTACCCAAAAGTGATGCATTAAACAATTTAAAATCTCAAAAACACAAACCCCTGTTACCTTAGGCGTACACATACACTTCCAGGCTATTCAATGATTTTTTTACTTTACTGATAAAATTTCTTTTAACATCAAGTACTACATGAGGTCATCCTGAGACACATCAAACTTCAATACATCATAGAATTTGTCTCTAGTCATACATTGAACTTGATTACAAGTCATTGTACTTCTGTACTGATGTAGCTTTCTTTCATGTCTTGCACCTAATTTCTTTTCCTAATAAAATCAATTCTTTTTTTTTCCCCCATGATCTACAGAGTTCGTTAACCTGATCTCATCAAAGTCAAATGAAGTTTGTAGCCGAGAAGATAAAAGAACAATTGCACCGAAGCATGTGCTATAAAGCTTTATTAACTTCATTCTATATGGTTACTCGTATTCCATGTGCATTACAGGAATGTTCTAAAATTTTCAGTGCTTAAGCTGTAAGACTGTATCCCAAAATCCTTTGATCGAACTTATATACAACTAAGTATATAACTAGCAAGTTTATGATATTTTTCTCTTTGCTTTTAATGTCCTTGCTTCTCATTCATATGTGATAATGTCTGCATTTTTGTGAGCAAGATGCAAGAATTTTCCGGCAGAGAATCATATTTTCATAGTATTGGTTGCAATCTACTGTTCATGAAAAATGTTGGTTACAATAATATCCCAACCTTATAGCCAAAACCAAGAAGATGCTATACCGTATGTTTTGTCCAAAATTTGGTAGGTTAATAACTAAGTTCTTTATTGTAAAATTGATTGAGGAAAGTGTTTTTGTATTTGGATAGATGTGAATAATAGTAAATAGCTACTCGACGACTAGTAAATAAAATAAAGACAAGACAATTTTGATGACGCGGAAAACCCTTGTAAAAGGATCAAAAACCGCGGGTGGGGTGTGCCTAGCCAAGAATATTCACTAGAATGTTGTTCAAGATCGATTACAAGTGTTTTAAATAAATAAAAATACATATAAATACTACTCGTCGACTATGCAGCAGCTACTCGTCGGGTGTATGTATTGTTTATATAGAATTGTGGTTGAATTCCCTCCCCCTTCTATTTTCTTTTCATGATTGTATTTATATTGTGATATACCAGCTTTCCACGATCCTATTTCCGTGGTAGAGCATGCCAATCACGTTCCTTGATACTAGGGACGCTTATCCTTATCTTCCCCAAGCATTTGAATTGTTGTTGAAGATGGACTCTATCTCTTCCTTAATTTTCAGTCGTCAAGTATTATTCAGCCTTACCCGTCAGGACTTAAATTAATTAATAAATACTTTTTGATTAAAGCAATTAATCTGCTCGTCGGACGCCAAGCAACCTTAACCCGTCGTGTTGTTTATATACTCGTTCATAGAACTTTCACTCGTCAATACAAGTCTGGACGTGTAAAAATTTGGTTAAAATAATAGTCCCCAATCTCATTGGGGTAAGGGTCCCAATTACCCAATGAGATTGCTCTTGGGAATTGCATTTGTCTTTCACTACTTCTCTTGCATACAAATCAACTATACATACATATCATATATGTATTTCATAATTATCCAAACACTTCCTTTCTCCTTTACTTAAGCTTTCCATGAATTAGGGCTCCAATCTCATTCTACCAATACATACGCCCTTCAATTCCTCAACTGTATCAAACACTTCATCAATTAATGGCGAAAAAAGGCAATAAGAGCAGTAGCAAACCTGTACAAGCTACTGCAACGGGGAAACCTAATTGGATGGCGACTGGTATTCTCGACTCCAAGAGCACCAACTCTAGTTCGATGCCATCTGATAATATTGTTGACATGACCCTGTTGTTCAAGTCGGACTCTAATATCGTGCTTGTCGTCCCTGACGAAGGGGTTTTTTCCGACTTCCATACCCCTGGATGGATTTGGTTCTATAATTACTTATTTGAAATTGCTATGTCTTTTCCATTTACAAAGCTTGCTACCGATTTTATAAGGACTCTGGATATTTCCCCATCTCAAGTGATGCCATCGGCGTAGAGAATTTTGGCTTCTTTAGATGTAATCGAGGACAAACACAAACTTGGAATTTATCTCTCACTTGTTACATACTCATACCATGCGAAGAAGTTTAATGGTGGCCTTTATGGGCTAGTTGGTCATAAAAAGAGAACACCGTTGATCTTAAATTTGGAGTATGTGCATGATCGTGGCCGGAAGAATAATTTCTTTTATGTCAAGAAAGCGTCACTCGGAGCCCATGCTGCCTATCTTCGTGAAGAATGGAACAAAAATGGTAATTACTATTACCTTGTTAGTTTATGTTATACTTTTGTTTTTATTCAACTCTAATTTTTGTTATGACGCCACGTGTATGATGTATTTCCCCTTTCAGCCGTACTCATACATTGTTGTTCGTTCCTTGTCGTATTACTGAATCACGATCACACTGTACTTTGCATTGTATATTTTTGTATATACGACTCGTGTTGTCTACGTCATTATCATGATTTGGAGAGGCCTGTATCTCTTATCCTTGATAACACTTGTTAATTGTTTTTCTCTATGTTGAAACATACATTATTTGTGTCACTTTTTTTTTTTTTTTTTAGATTGCAGTGCTGAATCGGCTATTGATGATGTCAAGGCTGTCAAGATAGTTGGTGAAATCTTGGCATTGCCTTTGGGTCATAGAGTTTGGCCTAATTGTATGGATCGTTTAATTCAACATTCTGCTCCCGTTGACGCAGCAGCCATCGCCAACAAACTGCTCCTTGAGTCTGCTACCGGAAAGGATGTTAGTGGGTCTGAGTCCCACTCTAGGGCCACCAAGAGCACTACTGTTATGAAACATAAGGGCAAGGGAATTGTCATCACACCCTTAGATACTCAAATTATTGATATTTCATATGATTCAACTGGTACTCCTGAAGCTGAGAAGATGGCCAATTCTGGTCGTCAATTCATCAAAGGTATATTTCAGTTGTTACTAGTACTGCTCCTTATCTTCATTATACGGAATCTTTTTCCAATTCATGGTGCAGAGTACAAATGTCCTGTTATCCGTGCTCTTGAGATGTTGGGAAATGTGTTATTTTTTAAGCGTGCACGTGAATCGGGGAGTGAAACTCTTAAGAGTTCTTGCAGAATATCTAGTTCCTCGAGCCCCCAATCGAAGAAAGCCAAAGTGGTAGTTCCATCACCTCCTCCTGCTGTGATGGATGTCACACCAGAAATGGTTGTTGACGACTGGAAATGGCCTGATCTCCATAGATACAGTGTCAATGCTGAACCTAGATCATTAGTCCATATATTGGCCCCCATTCTGTTGCCCGAGATGGTCAGTGGTCATGGTTCTAAGACCGTTGACCAAGTAATGGTCGAAGCTATTGGGCACTCTTTCCATGTGAGTTTTTGTTTAATCCTTGTACTTTGTGCTTGTTTTCATTTTGTTTCACTTCCGTTGAGCATATTGTGGTCTTCTTTTTTGTTCTTGTTTTAGGCATTTCAAGCCATGCTGTTGTCACATGTTTCTTATCGCAAATTTTCTAATGAAATGGCTGAATTGAAATTGGAACATTCCAGCTGCCAGGAGAAGATTCACGTGTTGCATGAGCAGGTGTTCATGGCCCACAAAGAGACGAACGATATGCACAATGAGGTCACCATTTTTCTGCCAAAGTTGAAGAGACTGAAGGTACATTCCTGCAAGAGACTAAGGATACACTCACTCAAGGTATTATGAAGTCTCGTGTTGAGACTATGCTAGAGTTTCGTCGCAGGGAATAGGGTGACAGATATTGACGAGGCTGTTAGGATTTATAGTGATGCGTATCCGAATGATCATGTCAACCCTGGTAACGATGGAGGTAATGCAGCGGTTGGTGGCTCGTCTATAGTTGTAAGGAATGTTCAAGATGACAATGAGAGTGACGAATAGTAGTTGGTTATTTCTCTTTATTGTTCTTATTTCATTTAGTACTCTTTATTTCTAAACTTTGTCGAATTATTTCCCTTTGACGTCGGTTTTTACGTTGTTGGTTTGGATATTAGTCCCTGTTTCATCTTTCATGATGGTGAACTATCGAATTTTTCATTTATCGTTCTAGGAATCTTTAATAGACATCTTTCATGTCACACTGTTCTTGTTGGTTTATCTGTCGTTATGATCTTGTGTTGTTAACATTCAGTGATGTTTTGCCATTACTCATATGCTATGTATATCTTGTGATATTTCATTGTTTTGTAAACATTTGTGGTTGCTGCATTCATCAAATAACATGAACATATAGGTCACGTCGACAGCTTGTCTAAGTATGGAGATTTTTCTAAGAATTGTCGTAAAAGTGTGTAGACATTCTTTGAGTATGTCCATAAGTGTTAAGGTATAAATACTTTGTTCGTATGTTGTTGACATGTCGTTTATGTGTAGTCGTCATGTATTTCTGATATTTGACGAGTAGGTTGTACAACTTGTGGCCAAGTTCTATTAAACTCGTATATATGTAGAAGAATATAAACCATGTTAGGTTATTTGTAGTTCTCATTTATAAAATTTACTAAAGCATTTAATTATGTAGATGTAAGATTATATAATCTTATACTCGTTAGGTCGTTTTACTCGTAAATTCGTTGACTTGTCAATTTGTTACGTCGGTTGTCAATATCGTTTTTCTTACGTAGGTGCATGCACGACGTTAAGTAGTTAAGAGGCCTTCCCCTCTTGAAACTACCTTATTTATTCGTAGTTTTTAGTTTTAATATAGATAATGCAAAAAATGATTACTTAATAGTAATTAATTTTATTTCTCATTTTGTTGGTTTCGTATTTAAAGGATGGGACCTTTAGTTTTTTATTCATAATGGGTGATCACCCAATTGTTGGTAATGTCGGGATACTATGACCCTAGTTACCATGTATATTTTCGTAATGTATGCACATTATGATGGCAATTTTCGTAACTCGTCGAGTTTATAAATAATACTCTAAATTATAAATTGAGCATTGAAGCGCGTAAATTAAAGCATTCATAGAACCATTAATTATTCAAAAGCAAATATGACATATTTCACACATATAGAATATATTTCTAAGACAAAGGCGTATCATGTATTTTATTTAAACAAACTGAAAACTAATAGAGCAAGTCTTACCATAAAACAAGTAACAAGGAAACTAGTCGTCCAAGTATTCTACATGTCCTAGTGACTTATTATATGAAAAAGCAAGCTAAGGTATAAAGACCTGAGACGAAATTATAAATGATATGTCTTCAAGTGATGAGCATTCCAGCTTCTCGGAATCTGCGTTCCTTCCAATGTCGACAGCCTATATGCTCATCGTCCGACGACTGTATCGATCAGGTAAGGCCCTTCCCCTGCGTCAGCGAATTTACCAGCGTCGTGTCCATTGTGTTTTGGAAGACCTTTCTAATTGTTAGGTCCAAATGATTGTAGAAGGGGGGGGTTGAATACAATCTTTAATAAATATTAAAATCTGTTTCAGATAATTTTTGATTAAACAATTTAAATTATTATCACGAAATAATAATCAAAGAAACACAGTTCAAGTAAAATACTTATATTAAACTTGAGGTGGGTTACAAGATTAAATCAGATAAACATTCACTAATTTAGCTCTTAAAATTCTAGAGAGATTTAGACATGAAGTGCTCTTAGAATTTAATTTTTAGCTAGAATAGAAAGTGATTGAATTGTGTAAAGCTTCTGACTTAATCTGGTATATATAGACAAATCTGGACTCAGGAGACTTTTTCCACTCGGGGAGACTTTTTCTGGGCTGGAAGACCTTCTGTTTGGAAGACATTTGAAGTCATGGAAGACTTTTAAAGCTCTGGGAGACTTTCTTAAGTCGGAGAGACTTATTAATAAAATCGGGGAGACTTTTTGAAATGTCTCGGGGAGACTTTCAAAAAGTCTTCCCGAGAAAAACTCTGCCGACTTGCATGATGTGTATATCTACTGTCTTCTTTTTTTTGTTTTGCTTTCTTCTGTCCCCTTTTTTGTTTTCATTTTAATTTAAATTCTATTTGTTTTATTATATATCTTATACATTAAATTAATTCTTTTTGAATTAATCTAAGTAATTAGGATACATAATAAATTATCTTTTTGATAATAGAATTAAATTAAAGTCTTCTTCATTCTAAAATAATTCTAAATTAATTAATTTCTTAATGAATTTAAGAAATAAATTAATTCTGATTGAATTAATTTACCAATTAAATTAACTAAATAATTTAATCAATTAATAGAGAATTAAATTAAAGTCTTGACTCCACGACTGTTGATGATATAATTTTAAATCTTCTATCTTCACACCAATGTCAGTAGCTGACCATTTTTTCTGTAGTAAAGAACCTTCTCTGTATTTTGCCAACATTCTGTGTACTGTCTGGTTCACGAGTGATTCATAATAGATAAAATTCTTCACTTGACTTTTGTAATGGTTCAGTTCTGCTCCTTCTGACTTGACTATATTTGTTGTCACACAAATTGAAATCTTCTGACACTGTAGCTTCTTCAAACTTAAATACTCCACTGAGGCATGATCAATTAAAAATAGCTTCTTTCAATGTAGTACTACTTCAAGTCTGTAGATTGACTTTGATCTTCTTTTTCTTGTCAAATAATACCTGCTGAAGATTCCTGTGACAGATAATGTATTTACTTACAAATTATCTATGTTTGAGTTGAGTTGTCATTTCTCTAAACAAATAGGCTTCTAAACATATGCCTTTCAATCTCCCCCTATTTGTTTGTTAAACAATAACAAGCAAATCACTAGAGGATAACTCAACTAACAAACAAGAAAAAGATATAACAATAAAACTTGTAAATAAACAAACTTAGTTCTGGTTTATATTAAACATTGCCAGATTCAAACATTAATGATAAATACAAGATAGTTGTTCCTCTAGACTGAACAAATAGAACAAAGTTCTATCTTGACTTACCTATCATTATCAGCTTCAGAAGTATGAATAACTTTTGTGACCAGGTGTCATTGGTACATCTTCAGTGGCTGGTTTCTCTGGATCAGATTGTACATTTCCAGATTTCTTGAGTAACTGAAATGAAAGATGTTTGCTCCTTTAGCACTGAACATATTATACAAGTAGTATTATCTTCATTTCTCAGACTCATCACTACTCCCCCTTAGGATGGCAGGGATGAAGTCTTGTTATCTTCTTATTACCACTTCTCCTCTGTTTCTCCAACTCCTATCTTCACTTCTCATCCAAGGTGAATTCATTCTCAATTTAATAGAGGTAACAACAGACATGGCATACATACAGCATTAAACCATCGCATATATAAAAAATGCAAACTATGACATGTTATGCATTTTAGAAAATCCGGTTAATCCTATATACAAGAATCTTCCAAAATCAAATGGAATAGAAGAACTAATAAATAATCATTAGTTCTATCCAATCCAAGCATGTTGTTATATACCCCCTTTCTTGTTCAACAATGGAGTGATCTTCTTCTAGTAAAAGTCTTTGTTCAACAATTCTCCCCCTATTTGGATCTTGTTCAACACTTCTTCCTTTTTGGATCTTGTTTAAACTTCTCCCCCTTAGTAGAGTAATCCTCTTCAGAATCCTTAATATCAGAAGAAATTTCTTTCCCCTTAGTTGAGTAACATTAGAAATATGTAACAGGGAATTGGGAATGGGATTTGGTAATTGTGCTAGTGTGTGATTTTACTTTGTATTTCTCACAAGTGTTTCGCTCATATACTCTCTAAGTATTTCACTCATAGAATATATATTTTCACTCTTTCTCACTTGTGTTTCACTCTTTTCTCGCAACACTGTTTCTCTCTTAGTACGGATGACACAGTCTTTTGTACCTGCAAGAAAAATCACCATAGCCACTTCAAGAGAGGTCACTGGTGGTGCAATGGGGTTTTGTAAATCCCCGTCTTCAATTGAATCCATTAAAATATTTGACTTTGAAAACTGAATTGCTTCAGGAATAGATTCAATGAGTTGCTGATCATCTAAGATGATCTATTCCGTTAGGAATCCAGATATGTTCCATCTGGGGAGGGAGACAAGGATCTATAATGTAGAAAATGATCCAAGTTTCCTCCTGACGCCTGTGAAGGCATGTTGATTCAGTCAGAATCATCAATCATTCTCCCTTCCTTGATATGGAAGTTTAGAATAATTGCTTCCGTCAATTCATCCTTAGTGTGTGACAATCCTTACAGTGCATTTAAATATTACATATATGGTTTGCAGTGTTTGAGAGTGTCCAGATGAAGTTGACTCTTTACAAATGACCTTGGCTGACAGGCCGAATTCAATAGACTCATCATGTTAAGATGACAAACCTAGTAACAGTTTTGCCATTTGCAAATCTATACCCATTTGGGAGGATATAAATTAGTTAGCAGTTGCCTTGGTTTCAATTTCATATTCTAACTAGAGGCAGAGCTGCTGGAACACTCATAGATACTTCTCTTTTCTAATGCACTAGAGGCACTTACTCTCTCACCCTTTTTAGTTGATAAAACTTTTCTTTTCAGGGGTTTAGTAGATGAAGTTGTATCTATTTAAGTGTTTGTGGTTCTATGATCTGTGTTAGAGAATATATGTTTTGAATCCCTTGATCTCGTCCTATAGCCACTGAGGGCTCAATATATCAATTGTAATATTTTTATATCAATTGATTAGAGAATATATCAAGATCGAGATTACCTGCTTTTACCTTGAGTCGATTGCTCTTGTTTGGCAGAACACAGATATGTTTTTATTATTAGTGATTTTCAGATAAACAATATATATATATTATCACTAACAACAAAAATCACAATTAATTGCAATGAAATAATAACAAATTATCAATACATGATAATTAATAATAATTTCAAAAAGTAAGTAATTATGCTCATAATATCTCATCGT
This sequence comes from Oenanthe sinensis, assembly GCA_028671895.1. NCBI lineage: Eukaryota > Viridiplantae > Streptophyta > Magnoliopsida > Apiales > Apiaceae > Oenanthe > Oenanthe sinensis. The sequence continues at coordinate 31,819,587 of CM053806.1, forward strand.
ATTAAAATTCTGAAACTAATAAACATTTAATTGTTTCAATTCATATTTTTAATAAGATAAAATATCATCGCTAAATACTAAATAATCATAGGAATGAAAATTAGCACTTAACTTCATACATTATATCTAATAATTGTTACTCAAGCATATGACAATTATACTTATAACAATTATCAGTGATATATGTAAGCTCGAGAAAATAAATGTAAAGAAATTCACAAGTCCTTTAAATATTGACATTTAATACTTATGATTCTTAGAACAATTTCTCGTAAAAATAAAAATAACTATAAAATAAAAATAAAAATAAAAATAAACTTACACACACACACACACACACACACACACATATATATATATATATAAATAATGATACTAACAGTTTAAAAATAAAAACAATATGTACCAATTGTTGAAAAACAAAAATAATAAAGATATATATACAGTAAAGATGCCAATTAAATAAAACTGTACAAAGTTCTATTAACCTATTTATTAAACTTAATATATATATACAATAGTTATACTTCAATATTAAATTATTTTCAAATAAAAATAACCTTTACCAAAATTCTAACTTGTAAAATTTTGATTAAATTATTTTTAAAGATAATAATCTAAAATTAAAATATAATAGAATATGATCAAAATAGATAAAATATAAAATATTATAATAATTTACACTAAACACACATTCGAGAACTAGAATTTAGTAAAATAAATTTACAAGTGTTATGACAAATATTTACATAACAAACACTTGTAATTTTATTTAAGAACATAATGCAGATGTGAACTGAGATTTAAGATGAAGAACTATTCAACATCCCAAGTTCACCAACCAACCTAGTGAATGTGAATTCATCAAGTGGCTTAGTAAAAATATCTGCAGTCTGTTCTTCTGTGGGTACAAAGTGTAACTCCACAGTACAATTCATTACGTGTTCTCGAATAAAATGATACCTGATATCTATGTGCTTTTTCCTCGTGTGTTGTACAGGGTTGTTGGAGATCGCAATGGCACTTGTGTTATAACATAAAATAGGAATTTTATTTAACACAAAGCCATAATCTCTGAGTTGATTCCTTATCCATAAGATCTGAGCGCAACAGCTTCCCGCAGCAATGTACTCAGCCTCTGCTGTAGAATTGGAAACCGTTTGTTGTTTCTTGCTGTACCAGGAAATCAATCTTCTCCCTAGGAATTGACAGCTCCCTGAGGTGCTCTTCCTATCAACAACACTACCTGCATAATCAGAATCTGTATATTCTATTAGATTAAAACCAGATTTTTTAGGGTACCAGATACCAAGATTAGGTGTACCCTTAAGATATCTTAAGATTCTTTTCACAGCAACAAGATGAATATCTCTAGGATCCGCTTGGAACCTTGCACATATACAAGTGGCATACATAATATCTGGTCGGCTTGTAGTTAGGTAAAGTAGAGATCCAATCATACCTCTATAGCTTGTGATGTCTACCTTTATTGAGTTTTCACATACTCCAAGCTTGACAGCTGTAGATGAGGGAGTTCTTGCAGATGCTGAATCTTCCATGTGATACTTCTTTAGAAGTTCTTTAAGGTACTTGGACTGACAAATGAATATTCCATTTATTCTTTGATTCACTTGAAGTCCAAGGAAGAATTTCAGCTCTCCCATTAAGCTCATCTCGTACCTACTCTGCATTAACTTAGCAAATCTCTTGCACAAGTTATCATTAGTAGACCCAAATATTATGTCATCAACATATACTTGTACCATTATCAGATCATTATTGTGATTCTTATAAAATAAAGTTTTGTCTATGACTCCTCTAACAAAAGCATTTTCAAGTAAGAATTCTGAAAGAGTGTAATGCCAGAAACATCCTGATAGCCTCAAGTCTTGCAACTGGAGCGTAGGTTTCATCATAATCAATTCCTTCAGCTTGGGAATAACCTTTTGCAACCAGTCTGGCCTTGTTCCTTATCACAATGCCATCTTCATCCAACTTATTTCTGAATACCCATCGTGTGCCAATTACAGTCTTGTCCTTCGGTCTGGGTACCAGTTTCCAAACATCTTGTGATTCAAATTGATTGAGTTCATCTTGTATAGCAATCACCCAATCAGGATCAGATAGTGCTTCTTCTACTTTCTTAGGTTCCATTTCAGATAGAAACCCAGAATAATTACATTGATTCTGTGTAGCACTTCTTGTTCTAACACCAATATCTGGATTATCAATGATCAGCTCAAAAGGATGAGCTTTACTCCAAATTCTCTGACTTGGCAGATTAGATCTTGATAATTCGCCTTGATTTTCATTGCGATGTTGTGTTTGATTTGCTGATCCTTCATCTCCTCCCCCTGAGCTGCTGCTAGGATCCCTTGAGAATCTCCCATTGTGTTAGTGGTATCTCCAGAGTTTCCACCACTAGCACTTGGATCATCAGCATTATTAACATTGTTGTTTCCTGTTGCAGCCTCAGGTTCGTTTTCATCATCTGAATATGAGTCTGACATGTTGTTGAACTTAAGAGTTTCAGATGCATCATCATTTTGGATGTTAGGGAATTTTGTGTCATCAAAAGTTACATTGACACTTTCTTTGACATGATGTTGATCAATAATATACACCCGATAAGATCTTCTTGAATAACCAACAAAAATAGCTTCTTGAGCTTTAGCTTCAAACTTCCCAATACGTTCTTCTCCATCTTTAAGTACAAAGCATTTAGCACCAAATACATGAAAGTACTTGAGCATTGGTTTCTTGTTAGCCATTATTTCGTAGGGTGTCTTCATTAAGTCTTTGTTGATCAGAGTTCGATTCTGGGTATAACATGCAGTATTTACAGCTTCAGCCCAAAAGTACATTGGAAGCCTTGATTCATTCAGCATAGTCCTTGCAGCTTCAATTAATGTACGATTCTTCCTTTCTACTACTCCATTCTGTTGCGGAGTTCTAGGTGCTGAGAATTGTCTTGTTATTCCCTTTTCAACACAAAAGTCATTCAGAACTGCATTCTTGAACTCAGTTCCATTGTCTGACCTTATAGCTCTAACTGGAAGCTTCGAATCCAACTCAATCATCTTGATATGATCAATCACCATTTGAGGAGTTTCATCCTTTGAATGCAGGAATTAAACCCATATATACTTTGAATAGTCATCAACAATCACCAAGGCATATCTTTTATGTGACATTGACATCACATTGACTGGACCAAATAAATCCATGTGAATTAATTGCAGTGGTTCAGTAATATTAGATGTGTCAGTGCTCGGATGTGATGCTTTCTTTGCTTTCCCTTTCTGACATGCCTCACAAAGTCCTTCTTGTGTGAATTCCAATTGAGGCAGTCCTCTCACTAATTCTCTTTTGACTAGAGAATTCATAGATTTGAAATTAAGGTGTGAGAGTTTCTTGTGCCATAGCTAACTTTCATCTGACGAAGCTTTAGCATAAAAACAATTTACTTCATCTCTACAACCTGAGTTCAGATTGGCTACGAACAAGTTTCCTTTCCTTACTCCCTGAAGAGCAAGCTTTTCATCTTTCTTGTGAAAAATCAAACACTTCTCCTTTACAAAGGTCACTGTGTATCCCTTGTCACAAAACTGACTGATACTCAGAAGATTGTGTTTGAGACCTTCCACGAAAGATACATTATCAATGACGACATTGCCAGCTTCTAAATAGCCATATCCCTTAGTCATACCCTTGCTGTCATCTCCAAAGGTAACTACTGGGCCAGCTCTCTCAACAACATTTGATAGCAGGGCTCTATCTCCGGTCATGTGTCGTGAGGATCCACTGTCGAGAATCCAAATAACCCGGTTCACCTGTTTTACACCCTGCAATCATCAAATGAGTTAGGCCTTCTTCGGAACCCAACATTGATTGGGACCGACATATTTGAAAAATTGTCCTTTGTCAGGTTTAACAACAGAACCCAACTTGACAAACTCATCTACTACTTTGACTGAACACTTCTCCTTGTAAACAACATTAACATTTTTGTATGCTGGCCTAGGAGAGAATGTTTCCTTCTGTGAAACAGGAGGACTGACAGTCTTTGATCTAGCATGCCTGTGATTTATATGCTGTCTAGGTGTAGTATTGACATTCATAGCATGCATGCTTTTAAAATATGCAGACATAACATTGAAAGCACATAGCATACAGTTATCTACACCACAGGGTTTATGGCATGCATCAATAGTAGGCATTTTATTCACAATAGCAGGAGTCTTAACAGTTTCTACCTTAACTTTATTAACATTTTTAAAGTTCTCAGTAGCATGGAATCTGTCGTTACTATTCCTATTATTAACAAACTTATTAGGTCTGTTGTGATTTTTCTTAAGCTCATTAGCACCTAAACCAGGAGTGGATGAACTAGCAGTGTTCACATTTTCTATTGGTCTTTTAGGTACATATTTAGCTTTCTGGACATTTATTCCTTTTATATCCCTAACAGGTTTTTCATGTACTTTCTCTTCCTTTTTAAGGTCTTCAAGTTTAATTTCATAATCCACTATTACACAACTATCAAGAACTGGTTCTGCAATAGGAGTTATGAAAAGAGGTTTCTTAGTGTCTTTAATAACATGTGGAATACCCCTCTCTATAGCACTCTCTTTAAAAGGGGTGATGTTGCTAGCCTTTCCTACGGATTCGTTATATTCAAAACCTATCCCAACTTTCTGATTAATCTCTTGTTGGTCTACTAGGTCTTTCATAACAAATGAAGCAGTTCTATAGGCTTGACACCTGACCTTTTCTTTTTCAATTTTATCCTTCAAAAAAGCTTCAATTTCAACATAGCAGTTGACTCTATTAACTTGAAATGCAACATCTTCAGTTAATTTAACATTTATAAGTTTCAGCTTTTTCAGTTCAAAATTCTCGTCTAGTAAAACTTTGTTTTAGAGAATTAAGACTTTTATTCGATCTCTAGCATTAGTTAAATCCTCACCTAGCAATTTAAACATTTTAGGACAGCTAGGGTTTACCTCAATTCCTTGTCGAGGTGGAGATTGTGATCCTTCAGAAGAAGAGGCCATTAGAGCAAGATTTGCCATATTATCTTCTTCATCATTGTCAGAATCATCCCAGCTTTTTCCTTCTGCTAAGTATGATCTTCCCTGATGCTTCTTCAGTAGAGCTTCATATTTCTGTTTAAGCTCATCATATGAATCCTTCTTTCTTTCCTGCTTGGGCTTTCTACAAAGTGTCCCATTTCATTGCAGTTGAAGCAACGGATCTTGCTTCTGTCAACCATCCATGTCTTGTATCCACCTCTTGTATTGGATGAGCTAGAAGAACCACCTCTCTGAAATCTGTTTGCCATAAGCTTGAATTTTAAACTAGGGTTCCTCCTGAATCTTGTATTTCCAAATTTTCTAGCAATTAGTGCCAGAGATTCATCCTCAAGTTGATCAAGTTCTTCCATTGAGTAGAATTCACTTTCAGATGAATTCATTTGAGTTGCACCAACTTCTGCAACAATACCCTGATCAATGACTTTGACTGAAGATGATTCAATCATAGCTTCTCTGTATTCTGGTGCTTCTGCTACAAGAGCTGTAGACTTGCTGACCACCTTGCCTGTTCCATATATTTCTTTCTATTGAATCTTTTCTAGCTCATAGGTCTTCAGTATGCCATAAAGTCTTTCCAATGAAATTTCATTCATGTCCCTTGACTCCCTAATGACAGTAATCCTATGCTCTAAGTGAACTAGCATTGTCAGCAAAAACTTCCTATTGATCTCCTTCTTTGTATAGTGTTTACCATTGAGATTTAGATCATTTATCAGTTTGTTGTATCTCTCAAAAACATCAGAGATACCTTCTCCATGATTTGATCTAAAATGGTCATATTGAGACGTTAAGATTTCCAATCTGTTCTCCCTCACTTCTTCTGTTCCTTCATTTAATATCTCTATCGTTTCTCAGATGTGTTTAGCATCTTTGCAATTAACAACATGATTGTACGTTCCGGGATCAAGAGATTCCACCAAAATTAATTGCAGACTGGTGTCCAAAGAATCCAGTTCCTTTTCTATATCAGTGTACTCAGGAATATCTTTTTCAAATTGTCTGTGCGGAATAAGTACACCATCTTTCATATGCTCAGGAATGATTGTTATTGGAACAACAACACCAGTCTTCAAAATATCCTTGTACTTAGTGTTTGCATTTCGAAGAAACAAAGTCATCTTCCTCTTCCAAAGATTATAATTATCTTTATCAAATGGAGGAATTTTAATGTTACTCACTCTTTGAGTACTCATTTTAAAATAATGAAAGATTAAAAAGATTTGAGATTTTTAGTAATTAAAGAGATTTCGAATTTCTAAGAAATTAAAAATTTCAAATTTTTTAAAGAATTAAAAATTTCGAATTTTTAATGAATTAAAAGTTTTGAAATTTTTAGGATTTAAAGAGATTTTGAATTTTTAAGAAATTAAAAGTTTCGAATTTTTAATGAATTAAAAGTTTTGAAATTTTTAGGAGCTAAAGAGATTTCAAATTTTTAAGAAATTAAAGTTTTTCGAATTTTTAATAAATTAAAAGTTTTGAATTTTTAATAACTAAAAATATTAGGATCTTGATTTTTATGTCAATCAGATGGCTCGGATACCAATTGTTCGGTCCAAATGATTGTAGAAGGGGGGGGGGTTGAATACAATCTTTAATAAATATTGAAATCTGTTTCGGATAATTTTTTATTAAACAATTTAAATTATTATCACGAAATAATAATCAAAGAAACATAGTTCAAGTAAAATACTTATATTAAACTTGAGGTGGGTTACAAGATTAAATTAGATAAACATTCACTAATTTAGCTCTTAAAATTTTAGAGAGATTTAGACATGAAGTGCTCTTAGAATTTAATTTTTAGCTAGAATAGAAAGTGATTGAATTGTGTAAAGCTTCTGACTTAATCTGGTATATATAGACAAATCTGGACTCAAGAGACTTTTTCCACTCGGGGAGACTTTTTCTGGGCTGGAAGACCTTCTGTTTGGAAGACATTTGAAGCCATGGAAGACTTTTAAAGCTCTGGGAGACTTTCTTAAGTCGTAGAGACTTATTAATAAAATCGTTACAAGGTTGCACCTGTATTCCTCAAGCCAAAAGGCGTCGCCAAATAGCAGTATATCCCCCTATCAGTCACAAAGGTTATCTTCTCAGCGTCGGACGAGTGCATCTTAATCTGATTAAACCCACTCGACGCATCCAAGAATGTCAATAACTCGTGTCCAGCTATCGCGTCGACCATTGCATCTATGTGTGGCAATGGATATGGGTCCTTTGGACATGCCTTATTTAGATCCGTGTAATCGACACATACTCTCTACTTCCCATTCTTCTTTTGAACGATCACCACATTTATCAACCATTCTGGGTATTCCACTTCTTGAATCATCCCAGCCTTTAAGAGTCTATTGACTTCGTCGTTGATGATTTGGTTCCTGTCAGGTGCAAATTTTCTTCTCTTTTGCTAGACGGGCACGTAGTTTGGGTCAACATTAAGTTTGTGGGTGATGAATTCTTCACTAATACCCGTTATGTCATCGTGTTCCCATGCAAAGTCATCTAAACATTCTGTCAAGAACTCAACTAAGTTGGCTTCGACCTCCGATGCTACATCCTGTCCCACTAGCACTTTCTTTTCTCCCATGATTATCACATGATTATACATCATATGAATATCATATATTCATAATACATAAAAACATATACATATTGTATCAATATAAAATCATGATAGATCGCATACATGCTTACATATCGAAAAATATTAAGCACATAACCGAATTAAAACGTTTCGCAAGTAGCTCTGATGCCATTGAAGGGTTTCGAGGCACAAACACAACGGAATAAACGCAAAAAACATATCGAAAAAGATTAACCCCTTGTTTCAGTTGGGTATCCCATAAAATTATATTTGTCTGATTTTGGTCCTAGCTTGTCAGAGATTAGACGTTTCACAAACGCTTCACATCCCTAAATTTTCATAAATGACATGTTGTGACGTTTTTCAGTCCATATCTCATAAGGAGTCCTTTGAACCATTTTAGTAGGAACACGGTTAAGTGTATGTGGAGCTGTTTCCAGGGTGCTACCCCAGGAATTAATTGGAAGATTCATTGACTCAACATTGATCACACCATGTCCAACAAGGTGTGATCCCTCCTATAAAAAAAAACTTTTCTTTGATATTTTCTACTTCATCTTTATAGTATTTGAACTTTTCAAATGATTCAGATTAGTTCTTCAAAAGATACATATATCCGTATCTACTAAAATAATTAGTAAATTTTATGAAGTTAATAAAATCTACCTTTTGTCATCGTACACATATGATCACATACATCACTATGTATAAGTCATACCCGTTCAATGACCCCTTCACTATGTCCGGTAAAAGGAGCTTTAGTCATTTTGCCAAATAAACCAAGATTCGCATCCTTTAAAAGTATAATTCATAATCAAACTTATTCATGAATGCATCCTTATGTATTCTAGAAATGCGTTTCTCATTAATATGGCCTCAACAACAGTGCCAAAGGTAATATTTGATTTGAGTCACTTTAGAACATATAAATTATTAATTAGTTGTGCAACATTATAAGCCTCATCATCAAAATAGAATAAACAACTATTGTTATTTAATTAAAATGAAAAATCCTTTCTTGTCCAAACAAGAAACTGAAATAATGTCTCTGCCAATTGCAAGCACGTTATAACAATTATCAAGTTCTAAATTTTTCTTATAGGCTAAAAGTTAAGTAACGAGTTCCTCTAACCAGAGCAACTACTTTTACTCCAATTTCAACCCGATACCTGAAGCTTGACCCTTATTCATCATCTTTTTTAGATCTTCCAAATAAGCATGACAGTTTAATTTCCAGTCTCCCAATTTTCCACAGAAGCGATAATCGTCTTCTTTATCAACACCTCATTCAGACTTTAGAGTCTGCTTTAGGGATTGGACTTTGGTTTGACAACGGAACTAAATCAAATCTTTTCCTTGCCTTTCCATTTTCATTTCCCTTTTGCATTCCCTATGTTTACCATCAATATAGTAGTAGTTCATGCATTTATCATATTACTTTTAGTAGATCTCAACATGCTTAGCAACTCAATGGGTGTTTTACCAATCGTATTCATTTTATTGTTCATAACAAACTAAGAATAATGTTTGTCCATAGATTGTAAGATCAAATCTAACTAAGTCTCAAGACCAATCTGGAAACCCAAAATATCAAAGGTACTCATTATACCCTATAATCTTTAGAACATGTGGTGTAATCGGGTCTCACTCTCCCTACTTGTAAGTTTATAGTGCCATTTTATTTTCAAATATATCTTGTGCTCAATCGTCTCATAAGCATCTATATGCTCGTGTTGCTTCTTAAGCTCAGCACACATATTTGCGAGCATGAGACATGAAACATCAGTCACAACATCAATTAGCTTCCAATAAGCACTATGATTTGCACATGTTACATTCTCAACTTCAAGAGCAGGGGAAGAGATTTGACTAATATCGTGGTGTCCGAGGACGATCCTTAAGCTCCTATGTCTGTCAAGGAAATATATTCTCGTCAACTTGTCCTTCTCAAGAATTGATCGCATAGAGAAGTTGTTTGTGTTTATCATTTGATATCTACAATATTAAAGTGTATAAAATAAACTGGATTGCAAATTTAATATTAATTATGTTCAAGTGATTATGGTATATCACCATATACCTCTCACTATTTTTATCAAACTAATAGCCCTAACTATTAATTCGGAAAACATTTCTTTAAATCTTTCTAGTGAGCCAAGATCCATATTTCATCCATGTTTTAAGATAGCGTTGGCTAATACACTCAAAACATGACTATTTAGGTAGACAACATTTGTCGATTACAACAAATATAACTCTTGGAAAGTTTGGTGGAACAACCATTTGTGCACAGTTATCCAATAAATCTCACCAAACTCTATGCCTCTAAACCCACAATCCTATTGTGATGATTTAATTAAGTTAGACCCAATGTTTCAACAAACTAAGTACACTTACTTATCACGTCTTCCTATGATTGATAAAAGCACCTTGCTTTGGCGAACCCACTCCTTCTCAATCTAGATCTTGACGAGTATTAAACATTGGAAGGCATCCGATTAACTTAATATGTATTTAGGAATTTTTTATTGTTTATATGAACGATCATGATCCCATCATAAAGAGATTCTCAATTTTTTCTTGATCAAATAATTCATTTCAATATTCGTCAATGGATTGATTTCCAGGTCATCGGAGAAGTCACAAGCGGTCTCACTTAAAACCCAACTTCCTTACGAATTAAACTAATAATCCGTTTTTGACAAAATCTCCCCGTATCAGAAAAAGAAAATTCATATTTAATACCGTGTTTCATAAACACAAGAATCTCATGATCGTTTGTTCAATTTTAAAATCTTGAATCGTTACAGATTTTATCTTTCTTAAGCAAACATGGCATGTGTGTCGTATCTAATACATACATGATTAATCAATATTAAGCATGCATCTCGATTATATCTATGCATACATAATAATACATGCAATCATATACATATATGTAATGTGCGTAAATTAAACATGTTTGGTTATAGCCCCATCCTATGTGATCTTTCCAAGCTAATGGAAATATCAAGGTCAGTCTATGGTGGTTATAAAATACTATCTATTACATGTCTTCTTTCTTCATTGCTCCATCATTCCCTTTAGGATCGCCTCCTTGCTTGCAAGTCTTCATTGATAATTATATTGAATAATAAAAATAAGACTATTCTAATGAAATTACAAGAAGAACTTGAGTTACATTCGAGATAATTAAATTACAATGAATAAACGACATGCAAGTCGTATTTAGAAACTAAAACCATAAATCAAAACCACTATACTATGGGTCTTTAGGCCATAATCATCCACCATGCTATCACATAACACATATAATATATCTCAGATTATATAAACATATCATATAATCATATATAACAAATTTTGAAATTTCAGAAAATTAAAAACAGATTTCTGAAGACAATAAATCACTGTTTCGAAGCCCTTAATGACGTCAAACACCTTACAGACCTGTCGATGATAGAATAGCTATCAGTTTTGTTCATTGGCCCGATTCTAGTCAGAAAACACATATCATTTGCGAAAATCGGATTCGACAATCAGATTTCACCAAATCTGACGATGTTTCGGAAATCGTATTATATACAATCCCCATAACAAGAACAAGTATATATCATATATACATACACAGTGATACATACAATCATCACATGATTATACATCACATGAATATCATATATTCATAATATATACATACATATACTCAAAATTTTAGAAAATTAAATAATTTTTAGAAAATAATAATTCACCGTTTTGGGGCCTGTAACGACATCTAATTGTAACGATCGAGATATTGATATCTATTTGATTAATATGAGATATAATATTTATGTGTTCTAATGTGACCAGTGGTGATATATGATCTTTTTATATGTCTAGTTGACTGCCTGTTTGACTGCAATGTGCCTAAGTGTTGTAATTAAGTGATTAATTGATTTTTCATGCTTAATTGAGTAACTGTTTGATTTTTTTTATAAAATTATTGGTGTGTCCAATAATTATGAAATTTTATATGTAGATTCTACGTGATTTTAGAGACTTTCTAAAAATGGTAGTATATTTAATTCTAGTCCCAGTGATTTTATATAAATCTTTCATTCCTGTTTTATTCTAGAGATATTACCCTTCTAAATTCCATATTTAATTATGGGAATGTCCAAAAATCATGAAATCTTTTCCAAAATGTTCCTTATATATTCTAGGAATTTTGAAAAATAAAAGTTTATTTTATTTGAGCCCAAAAATTATTTTTATGATTTTTCTACTCTCATTTTCTATTTTTGTGCTAAAACTTCAAAGATTTTTATTTAATTATTTATTCATCATAAAAATATTTCAAAATCATGGGTGAGCTTCTAAATTCATGTTCTTCATTTTAAAAATATAAAAATTATTTTTGTACCCTGTATCTCTCAAAATTCGATTTTTAATTACTTTAAATTAGAAAAATCAGCATTGTGAAAGTACAAGATTGCCCCTGTCTTTTATAAACACCACCCACCGCCCACTTCTTCTTCCTTGCTCTGTATTTTTGACATCAGGTCGCTTCTCTCTCTCTTGCTGCGATTTTTTCCTCCTCACCCTGCTACGTGCGTGTGTGTGTGTGTTGAGTCCGATTATCTTCATAAATTGTGATAACTAGCTTCTAGTAGTGTTGCTTGATTGAAGTTATGTATATATATATATATATATATATGACTCCCGTGTGTATATATCGATGTAATGGTTGCATGCAAGCTTTGTTAATGATGAATCTTTCTTCTTGACCCTCGATTATGCTTTGACTTGTGTTTAAAAATATGAAATGGGGCTGGTGTTGAGAAACCGGAGCAAAGTCCGGCACTCCACCGGAACCGAGTCACCAACGATGAACTCGGTGAGTTGGTGACCTCGGCAATGATGAAATTGAGCTGAAAATAGCATACTCTTTTGTTTACAGTTGGTCGATTGAATTGCATGTCATACTTGTCATTTTTCCGATTGAGGATTCACTTGAGTTATGCATTTTGCCATGTTTGCCGAGCACATTCGAGTTGGAGATGATGTAATTGAAAGAATTATGATGCCATGACTCTTGCATGTTAATTTCCAGGCTAGGTTTATAATTTTCCGACTATGGTTCTATTTTTCCCGATTGATTAATGGTAAATATGTGTGTTGTGTGTAATTAGTTGCAAGAGCTTGGTTACTTGATAATTAAAAGAAGAATACAAGTAGGGTTGTGATTAAATTATGGATGAATTAAATGTATTGTAAATTTTCGATTGACATACATATGCATATATTATGTTTAAAGTGGAAATCATACATGACTAGTTTGAATTAGTAAAATTTGGTAGATAGTTATTCGTAATTTAAGTGATTGATGCCAGTAACTAAATTGCTTGGTCAAATCATGATTTACATGATAGCCATTATTCGAAATATATGTATATATGTACTCTATATTCGAATTTCATACCTTAATTGCCAATATGAGTTTAATTAAGTGGACATGGGTTGTTATGATATAGAGTTAAGTTAAGAATTAGATTGACTGTATAGATAGGCAGTTGATACTTGGTTTGTTTCAGTCATTTTTGAATGACAATGGTATTGCATAATGTTTATAGCTATTGCTTGTTTGATATGGACTTGGTGCAAAAATATGATTGTATTATCATGTATGATTGACTTTAATATTTGGTTGTGTCGGTTGTATTCCGACGGATAGCTCCAATTACAAGGGAGGTGCTGCCAAAATTTTCTAAAACTAAACTGACTTTTGTAAAACACTACTCGCACACCACTTCTGTATAGGAAAGGCTATCAGTCAGGCATACTGTAGATCATATAATTGCCTATGTGCTATTTGCTTGCCAGAGTAGAAGTGATTAAATAGTAGAGTATGTCTACAGTAGATTATACATGTGTTAAGGGGTTACATTATCGAAAGGGTAGAATAGTTAGACGTTAAAGAGAACGTCGAGAGTGTATAAGTTTCTGATATAGTACTATTTATGTGTAGCTACGAAAGACATTGAGGTGAAGGACAAAGGGAAAGCAAAAGTAGAAAGTTAGTGTGGTATAGGTGATCTAACTGTTCTGCAGCTGTAGCATTCCTTTTTAAGGCAAGTAACTACTTCCTGATCTCTTTTAACTTAAGCACTGTTTTATGAACTGTATAGTGAACTGTTTTATAAACTGTTTTAAAAACTGTTTTAAGACCCTGCAACTATGTCACCTTATTTCAACTATTTTAAGCTATAACCTACCTTACTTTAATTGTTTTACTTAAACTGCAGCCTTGTACCAGTTTTTAATTGCACTTTAACATTTTCAATCCCTGAACTGTTATTGACAACTTATAAACTAGTTTTAAAGATCTTAAATCAGTACCCTTGAACTATGACTTATGTCTACACCATTTTCCTTAATTATGTTTACTTAAACCTTAACCCTGAAAGTACCCTGTTGTTATTGTCTAACTACTGTCATGATCAAATGCCTTACAACTGTTTTCAAAACATCTTGTTATACCTATAAATTGACCCTGCAATCTGACTTCACAACTATAACTTGGTTTTGGATTCCCAGTTCATGATTTCAGCTTAACTTACTACGACAGAAACATGTTTTGAGACTTATCCTGGAATAAACTTTACCTCTGTCTAATGATCTTTAAAATGGATTTAAATATGAAATCCGACTTTCTAGAAGTCTTTTTCATCAAAAGATTTGGTAACTTTAAAAGAAAGGTTTTGGTTATTATAGGAATTCCGATCAAAACGGTTTCTGCGGATTCCTATAGGTTGGTGGCGTAAGAGGCCGAGTTACGCCGGTCCAGCACTTTTTATGTAAAGACTATAATGAGATAGTCAATGGCTATAATGAGATAGTCAATGGCTATAATGAGATAGCCCAAGGCCAATGGCAATAAGTGCCTTTACGAGTACTCTTTATGTCTAGAGGGACTTTAGTCCGTTATGGGACTTTACGTGGCTGATCACCCGTATTGTCTGGCGTTGTGAGAAAACTCCAATCAAAATGATTTGTTTCTAATCAGTAAAGGTCCTAATGAGAGGACAGTTTTTATAAATGATTTGAAAAGCAAGTTCCTAATGAGAGGACAGTTTTATAAAATATTTTGAAAGAATCAGTCCTAATGAAAGGACAGTTTTATACAAATGGACTTTGAAATGATTAGTAATGAATAATGAAATGCCTTGTTATAACCTACCATATACAGCTTCAACTGTCAGATATACCTTGATTTGACTTTGTTTCAATTGTTATACATTACTTCCTGTTATCCATCTAACTATGCAGATTACTCTTATACTTGGAAATGATTATTACTTTCTAGTTTCTGAAATACCTTGCACCAGTTACCGAGATTATTTAACCCTGCCAGTGGTTTTATAAAAGAAAGTTTTGCGAGTAATGAATACCCTGACTAGAATTTTGATTACAATTATGGGACAACGAGGTCCAACAATGATTTTAAAGCCTGGTTTTGAGAAAAGACTTTTTAAATCATATATAAGCCTGTAGAACTGTTTTTAACCTATATGGTTACTTGCTGAGCTTTTGTAGCTCATTCTTTTATTTTCTAACATCTACAGCTTTTGAGAATCATGGTACGTATTAAGCAGACTGCCAGGAAGAACATGTCTCACATGAACTATGCTAGGCTGGCTGAGATTGAACAGGTAGGATCGAGGCAGAGTTGGAAGGAAAAGACTTTGTTTAGTCTTATAATTTATTAGTAGATTTTGAGATGTTGCAGGAGTTGTAATAATATTATTTTGTTACTGTAAATGTAAATCTAAATGAATGTAGTTGTGTGCTTGTTTCATACCATTACCTTGAAAGGTCCAGGCTAGTAGTCGGGGTCATATTTATGCGTATTTTCTGTTACTGTTATTTAGGGTGCATGCATATAGAGTGGTAGTGACTTCCCAATCTAGACACCGGATCGGGAGGGCGCCACAGGTTGGTATCAGAGCTAAGGTTTTGGTCACTGAAACAAGCCAGGATTAAGTTAAACAAGTAGATCATGTAATAAAAGAAGAGAGAGTAATGGTAAGATAGGATTAGATAACGAATAGTGGTATAGATGTTAGTATTTCAACTGTAGATTTAAGGTGATCTTATCCCCTTTTGCATTGCATATTATATTATTGCAGGCTCGTGGCATTTACGAGTTACCACCACCCTCTCCTAGTACTTCTTCGGATTCTTCTACGGATTCTGACGATGATGCTATAGTTATATCTAGTTCTGATAGCGAGGTGGTGCTGATTCCTGAACCCCCTGCTCAGCCTGACCTACCCTCAAGGAGTGCTTGTGCCCCTATTCGTCGTAGAGTCTATAGGCCATCCATTACCCGAGGCCAGCTACGAGTTCCTGAGCATCCTGTCGAGTGGTGGGAGGAGCGGATTAGGGCTGTAGAGGAAGAAGGACGTAGGCAGATAGCGGCTAGAGCCTTCCCGGACGATGTGGCGGAGCGGGCAGGAGAGTTGACCCGGTTGCTTAGTAGACTGCTGATTGGACTCAGGGCTGCCCGAGACCGAGATCACCGGGGTGATTAGATGTTAGGATGTTTGGGTGTTAGAAGGGACATTTGTTAGAGCCCTCTAGCACACTTGCCTAGATTTTATTTCTGTTTTCTTCTCAGTACTTTTATTTTGTGGTTGTACTTTAACTTATCCTGCACTTTGGCACTTTTCATATCTATTTATGATTGCTTTTCAGTTTCAGTACCTTCCGATATATCTGTCATTTACCTTTTCGCACATTTGTCCATAAACTGTTTCTTACCCTTACCAGTACCTTATTTATACCTGTTGCTAACCTTTATGATTGCTTTATTCATACCTGTTGTGCTAACATGTTTTGTATAGAACCTTTATACCCTTGTTGTACAGGCAACTTGTGTAGTAATGAAGCTACGAGATTGATTTTTAAATAGTGTTTTTAATTCCCAACTAGCTTTAAAAGTATTTGAACTGTTTACGATACAGTGTAGTGTATTGCTTAATAAGTTACTTGTTTCCCTATAGTAAATGCCGCCAAAGAAAAGAAACACCTCAAATTCGTCTCAGAACCGTAATACACAAGATCAAAACCCCATGGACCCTACAGTTGCCCAACTCATTCAGTTGCTACAACAGCAAATAGCTCTTTTAACCCAGCAACAGCAAAGACCTTCTGCACCCCCAGCAGTTACCTTTAAATCCTTTCAAGCAGTGAAACCACCTGAATTCAGAGGATCCACAGACCCAGTAGAAGCCCAGACATGGCTTAAGGAAATGGAAAAAGCTTTTCATCTGGTAGACGTAAGTGAAGATAAGAAGACTGAGTATGCTAGTTATTTTCTTAAAGCTGAAGCCAGTTACTGGTGGGAGTCTACGAAGATGCTTCAGGGTGAAGGTGTGATTTCTTGGGATCAGTTTACAGAATTGTTTTTAGAAAAGTACTTTCCTAGTTTCATGAAGGACCAGATAGAGATTAAATTTCTAGAATTGAAGCAAGGAGGTATGAGTGTGGCAGAGTACGAGGCCAAGTTTTCTGAGATGGCCAGGTTTGTGCCAGAATTTGTCAATACTGATGTTAAGAAGGCCAAGAGGTTTCAGCAAGGCCTAAGGCCATGGATTAGAAGTAGGGTGGCAGTTTTTGAGCTGCAAAGCTTTACTGCAATAGTTCAAAAAGCAATGATCGTGGAAGGTGAAAGTGATATGTCCCAGAAGGAGAAGGATAACAAAAAGAGAAAGTTTGGAGCTAGAGAAGATAATCAAGGACATGGTAGTTTCCGAAATAAGTTTCACAGAAGGCCAGAAGGTCAGAGAGGTGATTTCCAGCAGATCAAGAGTGGTACTGAAGGAAAAGGAAGACAGAACAATAAAGCTCAAGGTTTCAACCAGCCAAAGGCCATCAGACAGTTTGTCCCTGAGTGCAAGATTTGTGGAAGGAAGCACTCTGGAGTTTGTAACAAGCCCAATGTTACCTGCTTCAAATGCAACAGGAAGAGACATTATGCAGTGGAATGCAACAGTCAGAGTCAGAATCTAAATCAAAAGTCTGGGATCAAATGCTACAAGTGTGGCAAGCTGGGCCACATGGCAAGGGAATGCAAGGAACCTACACAGCCTACCAATGTTCTCAGGATAGCTAGGACTCCGTCACAATCTTCAGCACATCCAACTAGAGCAAGAACCTTCAACATGACTCAGAGAGAGGCTATCCAAGATGTGGATGTGATATCAGGTACACTTCCTGTTAATTCAGTCCAAGCTAGCGTATTGATTGATTCTGGAGCTACTAAGTCTTTTATATCTCAAGATTTTCTTGGTAAATTGCAATGTGAAGTTTAACCTTTGGAGCAAGCCTTAGTTATAGAAGTAGCTAACCAGGCAAAGATCCCAGTGAGTCAAGTTTGTCCTAGGTGTGACATTGAAATAGGCAGTTGTCATTTTCTCGCTAACTTGATACCTTTTAAGTTAGGTGAATTTGATGTAATTCTAGGGATGGATTGGTTGTCAGAATACAAGGCTCAGATAGATTGTAGGAATAAGAAGCTAGAGGTTAAAACCCTAGAAGGAAAAGAAGTTGAATTTCGAGGCACCCGGCAAGTCAAGAAGTTTTTGAATATCGTTCAGGCGAAGAGATTTCTGCGTCAGGGATGTGAGGCCTACCTAGCCTATGTGGTGGATACTGAGAAGAAGCCAACTCAATTAGAAGATGTTCCTATAGTCAATGAATTTCCCGACGTGTTTCCGGACGAACTGCCAGGTTTACCTCCCGATAGGGAAATAGAATTTTCTATTGATTTGGCCCCAGGCACTGAGCCAGTTTCCAAAGCTCCATATAGGATGGCGCCAGTGGAAATGAAAGAATTGGATAGTCAAATACAAGATCTTTTAGATAAAGGAATTATAAGGCTTAGTGTGTCCCCATGGGGAGCACCAGTATTGTTTGTAAAGAAGAAAGACGGAAGCATGAGATTGTGCATAGATTACCGAGAGTTAAACAAGCTAACCATCAAGAACAAGTACCCGTTGCCGAGGATCGACGATCTATTTGACTAGCTGAAAGGAGCCGAATGTTTTTCAAAAATTGACTTAAGGTCCGGATACCATCAACTCAATATCAAACCTGAAGATGTATCTAAAACAGCATTCAGAACAAGGTACGGACACTATGAATTTTTGGTTATGGCTTTTGGATTGACAAATGCCCCAGCAGCGTTTATGGATCTGATGAACAGAGTCTTTAAGAAGTATTTAGACAAGTTTGTGATTGTTTTCATCGACGACATCCTGATATATTCAAAGTCAGAAGAAGAGCATGCTGATCACATAAGAATTGCTTTAGAGATTTTAAGAAAAGAAAAGTTGTACGCGAAGTTTTCAAAATGTGAATTTTGGCTGAAGGAAGTACAATTCTTAGGTCATGTTGTCAGCAAAGAAGGCATCAAATTTGACCCGGCAAAGATAGAAGCAGTAATGAAATGGGAAAGACCAAGGACTCCAATAGAAGTCAGAAGTTTTCTGGGATTAGCGGGATACTATCGAAGATTTGTTCAAGATTTTTGAAAGATAGCTACCCCTATGACCAAGTTGACCAGGAAGAATGAAAAGTTTGTGTGGAATGAAAAGTGTGAAGAAAGTTTTGAAGAGCTAAAGCGGAGATTAGTGTCTGCACCAGTGTTGGTATTACCTGACGATCAAGGAAATTTCGTTATCTACAGTGACGCTTCTCACAAAGGCTTGGGATGTGTTTTGATGCAACATGGAAAAGTAATTGCATATGCTTCCAGGCAGTTAAGACCTCATGAATTGAAGTATCCTACGCATGATCTGGAATTAGCTGCCATTGTATTTGCACTGAAGATATGGAGGCACTACTTGTATGGAGAAAAGTGTGAGATTTACACTGATCATAAAAGTTTGAAGTATATCTTTACTCAGAAAGAGCTGAACATGAGACAGAGAAGATGGTTGGAATTGATCAAAGACTACGACTGCACGATTAACTATCATCCAGGCAAGGCAAATGTTGTAGCAGATGCTTTAAGTAGAAAGGAAAGATTGCATATGATGGTTTCATCTGAAGAATTGATCAAAGAGTTTGAGAAATTGGAAATAGAAGTATGTGGTTCTGATTCAGTGGAAGAGATGGTGTATACAATGACTTTTCAGCCAGAGTTGTTAGAAAAGATCAAGAGATGTCAAGAACAGATGATGAGTCAAGACAGAGCCAAGTTGACTGGAGAAGAGTTAAGAAGTCAGAAGGACGATAAATGAATCTTTAGGTATTCCTCACGAATTTGGATCCCTAATGTTCAAGAGCTCAAGAATGAAATTTTGCATGATGCACATAGTTCAAGATACTCTATTCATCCGGGAAGCACAAAGATGTATAAAGACTTGAAGGAAAATTTTTGGTGGCCCAACATGAAAAGAGATGTGGCAGAGTGGATCAGTAAATGTTATACGTGCCAGAGAGTCAAAGCTGAACATCAGAGACCCAGTGGATTGTTGCAACCACTAGAGATTCTAGAATGGAAATGGGAGAATCTTGCTATGGATTTTGTAGTAGGTCTGCCAAGGACAAAGGCTAATCATGATGCTATCTGGGTAATAATAGACAGATTGACCAAGTCAGCGCACTTTCTACCGATCAACGAAAGATTCTCACTAGACAAGTTGGTTCATTTGTACCTGAAAGAGATTGTTATGCGACATGGTGTTCCTGTATCAATAGTATCTGACAGAGACCCGAGATTCAATTCAAGATTTTGGAAGAAGTTTCAAGAGTGTTTGGGAACAAAGCTGAATATCTGCATATCATCCTCAGACAGATGGCCAGAGTGAAAGGAGTATTCAGACCATTGAAGACATGTTGAGAGTTTGTGCCTTGGATTTTGAAGGAAGTTGGGACGAGCATCTACCGTTAGTGGAGTTTTCATATAACAACAGTTATCATGCTAGTATTGGAATGCCCCCGTATAAAGCTTTATATGGAAGAAAGTGCAGATCACCAGTGTGTTGGAATGATGTTGGTGAGCGTAAGATTTTGGGTCCAGAGTTAGTTCAACAAACTAAAGAAAAGATTGAGTTGATTCAGAAGATATTGCTAGCTGCTCAAGATAGGCAAAAGAAGTATGCTGACCAGTCAAGGAAGGATATGAATTTTGAAGAAGGTGACCAAGTGTTGTTAAAGATTTCTCCGTGGAAAGGTGTTAGTAGATTTGGCAAGAAAGGAAAGCTTAATCCAAGATATATAGGACCTTTTGAAGTTTTGAAGCAAGTTGGGAAAGTCACGTATGAATTGGCTCTACCACCGCAGATGCAGCATATTCACAATGTTTTTCACGTATCTATGCTTAGAAAGTATAATCCTGATATGAGTCATGTAATAGAATATGAACCCCTAGAGATTCAACCCGATTTGTCTTATGTAGAACAGCCTGTAGAGATTCAGGATCGTAAAGATAAGGTTTTAAGGAATAAGTCTGTTAGGCTTGTTAAGGTTTTGTGGAGAAATCCTCGAGTTGAGGAATCCACCTGGGAACTTGAAAGTGAAATGCTCGAAAAGTATCCCTATTTGTTTACTTAGGCTGATTCTGGGGACAAAATCCTTTTTAAGGGGGGGAGAATGTAACGATCGAGATATTGATATCTATTTGATTAATATGAGATATAATATTTATGTGTTCTAATGTGACCAGTGGTGATATATGATCTTTTTATATGTCTAGTTGACTGCCTGTTTGACTGCAATGTGCATAAGTGTTGTAATTAAGTGATTAATTGATTTTTCATGCTTAATTGAGTAACTGTTTGATTTTTTTTATAAAATTATTGGTGTGTCCAATAATTATGAAATTTTATATG
Organism: Oenanthe sinensis; assembly: GCA_028671895.1. NCBI lineage: Eukaryota > Viridiplantae > Streptophyta > Magnoliopsida > Apiales > Apiaceae > Oenanthe > Oenanthe sinensis. The sequence goes on from CM053806.1 coordinate 31,841,150, forward strand.
TAGATTCTACGTGATTTTAGAGACTTTCTAAAAATGGTAGTATATTTAATTCTAGTCCCAGTGATTTTATATAAATCTTTCATTCCTGTTTTATTCTAGAGATATTACCCTTCTAAATTCCATATTTAATTATGGGAATGTCCAAAAATCATGAAATCTTTTCCAAAATGTTACTTATATATTCTAGGAATTTTGAAAAATAAAAGTTTATTTTATTTGAGCCCAAAAATTATTTTTATGATTTTCCTACTCTCATTTTCTATTTCTGTGCTAAAACTTCAAAGATTTTTATTTAATTATTTATTCATCATAATTTTTTTTCAAAATCATGGGTGAGCTTCTAAATTCATGTTCTTCATTTTAAAAATATAAAAATTATTTTTGTACCCTGTATCTCTCAAAATTTGATTTTTAATTACTTTAAATTAGAAAAATCAGCATTGTGAAAGTACAAGATTGCCCCTGTCTTTTATAAACACCACCCACCGCCCACTTCTTCTTCGTTGCTCTGTATTTTTGACATCAGGTCGCTTCTCTCTCTCTTGCTGCGATTTTTTCCTCCTCACCCTGCTACGTGCGTGTGTGTGTGTTGAGTCCGATTATCTTCATAAATTGTGATAACTAGCTTCTAGTAGTGTTGCTTGATTGAAGTTATGTATATATATATATATATATATATATGACTGCCGTGTGTATATATCGATGTAATGGTTGCATGCAAGCTTTGTTAATGATGAATCTTTCTTCTTGACCCTCGATTATGCCTTGACTTGTGTTTAAAAATATGAAATGGGGCTGGTGTTGAGAAACCGGAGCAAAGTCCGGCACTCCACCGGAACCGAGAGACCAACGATGAACTCGGTGAGTTGGTGACCTCGGCAATGATGAAATTGAGCCGAAAATAGCATACTCTTTTGTTTGCAGTTGGTCGATTGAATTGCATGTCATACTTGTCATTTTTCCGATTGAGGATTCACTTGAGTTATGCATTTTGCCATGTTTGCCGAGCACATTCGAGTTGGAGATGATGGAATTGAAAGAATTATGATGTCATGACTCTTGCATGTTAATTTCTTGGCTAGGTTTATAATTTTTCGACTATGGTTCGATTTTTCCCGATTGATTAATGGTAAATATGTGTGTTGTGTGTAATTAGTTGCAAGTGCTTGGTTACTTGATAATTAAAAGAAGAATACAAGTAGGGTTGTGATTAAATTATGTTTTAATTAAATGTATTGTAAATTTTCGATTGACATACATATGCATATATTATGTTTAAAGTGGAAATCATACATGACTAGTTTGAATTAGTAAAATTTGGTAGATAGTTATTCGTATTTTAAGTGATTGATGCTAGTAACTAAATTGCTTGGTCAAATCATGATTTACATGATAGCCATTATTCGAAATATATGTATATATGTACTCTATATTCGAATTTCATACCTTAATTGCCAATATGAGTTTAATTAAGTGGACATGGGTTTTTATGATATAGAGTTAAGTTAAGAATTGGATTGACTGTATAGATAGGCAGTTGATACTTGGTTTGTTTCAGTCATTTTTGAATGACAATGGTATTGCATAATGTTTATAGCTATTGCTTGTTTGATATGGACTTGGTACAAAAATATGATTGTATTATCATGTATGATTGACTTTAATATTTGGTTGTGTCGGTTGTATTCCGACGGATAGCTCCAATTACAGGGGAGGTGCTGCCAAAATTTTCTAAAACTAAACTGACTTTTGTAAAACACTACTGGCACACCACTTCTGTATAGGAAAGGCTATCAGTCAAGAATACTGTAGATCATATAATTGCCTATGTGCTATTTGCTTGCCAGAGTAGAAGTGATTAAATAGTAGAGTATGTCTATAGTAGATTATACATGTGTTAAGGGGTTACATTATCGAAAGGGTAGAATAGTTAGACGTTAAAGAGAACGTCGAGAGTGTATAAGTTTCTGTTATAGTACTATTTATGTGTAGCTACGAAAGACATTGAGGTGAAGGACAAAGGGAAAGCAAAAGTAGAAAGTTAGTGTGGTGTAGGTGATCTACCTGTTCAGCAGCTGTAGCATTCCTTTTTAAAGCAAGTAACTACTGCCTGATCTCTTTTAACTTAAGCACTGTTTTATGAACTGTATAATGAACTGTTTTATAAACTGTTTTAAAAACTGTTTTAAGACCCTGCAACTATGTCACCTTATTTCAACTGTTTTAAGCTATAACCTACCTTACTTTAATTGTTTTACTTAAACTGCAACCTTGTACCAATTTTTAATTGCACTTTAACATTTTCAATCCCTGAACTGTTATTGACAACTTATAAACTAGTTTTAAAGATCTTAAATCAGTAACCTTGAACTATGACTTATGTCTACACCATTTTCCTTAATTATGTTTACTTAAACCTTAACCCTGAAAGTACCCTGTTGTTATTGTCTAACTACTGTCATGATCAAATGCCTTACAACTGTTTTCAAAACATCTTGTTATACCTATGAATTGACCCTGCAATCTGACTTCACAACTATAACTTGGTTTTGGATTCCCAGTTCATGATTTCAGCTTACCTTACTACAACAGAAACATGTTTTGAGACTTATCCTGGAATAAACTTTCTAATGATCTCTAAAATGGATTTAAATATGAAATCTGACTTTCAAGAAGTCTTTTTCATCAAATGATTTGGTAACTTTAAAAGAAAGGTTTTGGTTATTATAGGAATTCCGATCAAAACGGTTTCTGCGGATTCCTATAGGTTGGAGGCGTAAGAGGCCGAGTGATGCCGGTCCAGCACTTTTTATGTAAAGACTATAATGAGATAGTCAATGGCTATAATGAGATAGCCCAAGGCCAATGGCAATAAGTGCCTTTATGAGTACTCTTTATGTCCAGAGGGACTTTAGTCCGGTATGGGGACTTTACGTGGCTGATCACCCGTATTGTCTGGCGTTGTGAGAAAACTCCAATCAAAATGATTTGTTTCTAATCAGTAAAGGTCCTAATGAGAGGACAGTTTTTATAAATGATTTGAAAAGCAAGGTCCTAATGAGAGGACAGTTTTATAAAATATTTTGAAAGAATCAGTCTTAATGAAAGGACAGTTTTATACAAATGGACTTTGAAATGATTAGTAATGAATAATGAAATGCCTTGTTATAACCTACCATATACAGCTTCAACTGTCAGATATACCTTGATTTGAATTTGTTTCAATTGTTATACATTACTTCCTGTTATCCATCTAACCCTGCAGATTACTCTTGTACTTGGAAATGATTATTACTTTCTAGTTTCTGAAATACCTTGCACCAGTTACCGAGATTATTTAACCCTGCCAGTGGTTTTATAAAAGAAAGTTTTGCGAGTAATGAATACCCTGACTAGAATTTTGATTACAATTATGGGACAATGAGGTCCAACAATGATTTTAAAGCCTGGTTTTGAGAAAAGACTTTTTAAATCATATATAAGCCTGTAGAACTGTTTTTAACCTATATGGTTACTTGCTGAGCTTTTGTAGCTCATTCTTTTATTTTCTAACATCTACAGCTTTTGAGAATCATGGTACGTATTAAGCAGACTGCCAGGAAGAACATGTCTCACATGAACTATGCTAGGCTGACTGAGATTGAACAGGTAGGATCGAGGCAGAGTTGGAAGGAAAAGACTTTGTTTAGTCTTGTAATTTATTAGTATATTTTGAGATGTTGCAGGAGTTGTAATAATATTATTTTGTTACTGTAAATGTAAATCTAAATGAATGTAGTTGTGTGCTTGTTTCATACCATTACCTTGAAAGGTCCAGGCTAGTAGTCAGGGTCATATTTATGCGTATTTTATGTTATTGTTATTTAGGGTGCATGCATATAGAGTGGTAGTGACTCCCCGATCTAGACCCCGGATCGGGAGGGCGCCACACTAATGGCTTACAGACGCAGAACTGATGTTGTTAGTATTGCTCAGTGACCCGATTCCAGTCAGAAAACATATATCGTTTGCGAAAATCGGACAACAGACACAAATTTCAAAAAATCTATGACAGCCATTTCAGAATTCGTATCGAATACGATTCCGATAATAAGAACAAACATGTATCATATACATACATCAATACACACAATCATCACATGATTATACATCATATGAATATCATATATTCATAATATATAAAAACATATACATATTGTATCAATACAAAATCATGATAGATCGCATACATGCTTACATATCGAAAACTATTAAGCACATAACCGAATTAAAACGTTTCGCAAGTAGCTCTGATTCCATTGAAGGGTTTCGAGGCACAAACGCAGCGGAATAAACGTGAAAAATAAATCAAAATTGCGAAACCCTCCGCAGGATCCATGCGAAAACAAAAGATTTAATTCGGAGATAAAGAATAAATACCTTTAGAAGCTTTAACAGTTCATTAATGGAAGATTAATGGAGGTCCAAAGCTTGTTCAATCACCACGTATCCCGCTCTCGCGATCTACGCTCTACGGTATCCACACGAACACTTTTCATGAAGGATTGATGTGTACTAGCACCCGAAAACTGCTTCTCTCTCTATCTTCCTCTTTTCTCAAAACGGCTAGGGTTTTAGTAAAAATATGTCTCAATTATTAAATCAGCCCATAAAGAGATTATATAGAGAGAGGAATAAGTTTTCTAATTATAATCCAATTATAATTAATACTAATCAAAAATTCTAAATTATTTAATTAAGTCTCACTTAATTAATTAATTATTAATTTTGGAATTAGTTTAAATAATTCATTTATTCTATTTATATAATTAATAAAGTCATACTTAATTAATATCATAAATAAAATAAACTACATATTTAATTTAAATTCACAATTTAAATTATTTCTCCTTCAAGCGTTCTTTGTGTGTGACCCTGTAGGTTATTATTACGTTGGCAACAATTTTAATATCTAATTAAAATTGTAAACAATGAGCGACATCTAGTAATACATCATTGCTACCCAAGTAATAATAATAAATCAGTGATTCGATTAAGTCTTTCGTGAATAATGTTCCATGTAATATAATTCCTTTAATCTTGATATTATAGATTAAACTCAAGGCATGTCTCGTGTCATCCTCGTCATAATTTAATCTTTATTTTCTTAATCGATGAGTAGACTATTAAAATCAAATCAATATTTGAGCACGACCGTGCATTTCATATTCTCACTCAAACAAGAGGCCAATAATATCACTCCTAAAATTAGGAGGATTAAATCTCATCTAGATCATTCATATTTCTCATACGATTCATAATATACCCAATGTCCACTTTTATCATCACCCAGTCAAAGGTAACTTTTAATGTAATCAAAGTATATTAATTCTTCGTATAGAAATATAATAATTTCAGGTCTAAGGATCATTACACCATTATCACAGTGAGAATTACTTATGACACTTATTTAACATGTAGAATCTCACGGCGAGTCATTCCAGTGCCATGCATTGAGACATGCACTTATGTTCTTGACTTTAGTATCACCATACCTATGACCAATGAGATGTGGTCATCTGTCAAGGAACATACTAGTCTTTGTGCATTATTATTGTCCTTAAATAATAATACTCGACTAGGGAATTTTAGGAATAAGATATTATTCATATAATCTCATTTTTAAGTCACATACTTAAAGATATATAATACGTATAAAAATTCCAAGGACATTTATTATTCTTTCAATTTATTACGCAGTAAATAAAACATAATAAATAAATAATAATCAATAAAACATAATCCTTAATAATAAATATTTTCCTTAAAATATAAAAGTATTGTCTCTAGAGCACAATTACTAACACATTCCAGTGCCATGCATTGAGACATGTACTTATGTTCTTGACTTTAGTATCACCATACCTATGACCAATGAGATGTGGTCATCTGTCAAGAAACATACTAGTCTTTGTGCATTATTATTTTCCTTAAATAATAATACTCGACTAGGGAATTTAAGGAATAAGATACTATTCATATAATCTCATTTTTAAGTCACATACTTAAAGATATATAATACGTATCAAAATTCCAAGGATATTTATTATTCTTTCAATTTATTATGCAGTAAATAAAACATAATCAATAAATAATAATCAATAAAACATATTCCTTAATAATAAATATTTTCCTTATAATATAAAAAGTATTGTCTCTAGAGCACAATTACTAACACGTCCTTCCCCTGGTATTGAATAGTTGGTCTCAAGTGTGTCTTGTAACACTGCCGTGCTTGAACCTGATCTCCTTGAATTTGTTGGACTCCCCAGGGTGTCGGGAATTTTACTAGTTGGTGATACATTGACGGGATAGCTTTTAAGTCATGTATCATGGCCTTTCAAGAATTATGTTGTAGGTTGACTGACAATCAATAATGAGAAATTTCTATAATAAATTCACCCCTTGAGCATACATAGATAATGAAATTTCGCCAATTGTTCTCTTAGTCTCGCCATTGAACCCGACGAGTACCGTACATTTCTTTGTCATGTCGCGTTCATTCAAGCCCATCTCTCGTAACGCATCTAACATCATAATATTCACTGCACTACCATTATCTACCAAGATTCTTTTGACAAGGCAATTTCTGACGGGCAGTGAGATGACTAAACTGTCGTGTTGTGGTTCTGTTACGTGCTCCATGTCTGACTCGTCGAAATGAATTTCTGACAGCTTTGCTTCCATAATGTCTGCTCGCATGACCCTCATTCCAGGCTCTGTTGCTGCCCTTTTTGCTTGTGAATATGTAGCTCCACATACCTCAGATCTCCCAGCTATAAAGTTAATAACCTTGTGATGTAGTGGAGGGGGAGGATGTCTTGGTGGTGATGACTCTTTAACCCTACTTTTTCCCGTCATATATTCAGTCAAGTAGCCCTTCTTGACGAGTATGTGAATTTCTCTTCTCAATGCCACACAATCATATGCTCTATGATCATAATCACCGTAAAAATCACACCACATCTTTGATTCTGGATTCGCTTTAGGCTTGTTCGACTTTGAAGACCAATTGACAGTATTCCCTAATTTGTTGAATTCTCTCACCAAAGCTGACGGGCTGATACTGAACCCGTAACTATCAAATGTTGGTGGAATAATTGGGTCTTTTCTCTATTCCAACCATCCTTGCACAACACTAATACGTGCATCCTCACGATTGTTCCTTGAACAAGGCTTGTAGTATCGTGCCTTTGTCATAATAATTTTTTTATTAGGACGATAGTAGTTGTCCTCATCATCTTTCCCGTCTTCTTCCAACCTGACTTGGGCCATAACTTTGGCTGGTACATCGTCCATGGTCCTGCACGGGTATTTTGTCAGCTCGTCGTACAATGGTGTATCCCTTACTAGTCCTCGATGGAAGGCTTCAATAGTCGTCGTTATGTCACAATTTATTATTGTCACTTTTTCTTTGTTGAATCTAGAGAGGTATTCTTTAATACCCCGATTAAGTATATACATATATTTATTTAATTAATTATTTAAATGTTTATCTTTTACAAAAATAAATTTTATGTTAAACTATAATTATTTATATTATAATTTGACGTGTATAACTGCATCGAGTAGTTAAAGAAAAACGAAGGTATTATTCATGATGGTAATATAAGGGGCCATTGACGTAATTATATTCTATCAAAGGTTCACTTGATATAGATATATGTAATTACATTATGTATTTAATATGTACTGCAGGGCTGACACATATGTCATAGAGTATAGGTTTTTATTTCCTAGCAGTCTAGCACCACTTCTACTAAGAGCTAGGAGGTATGTTGATGTTGCGGTAATGTTAATATCTTAATATTATTTTTGGCGATAAATATCTATATTAATGTAAGATATTTAATTACATACAGGGTTGTATAGATTCTTTCCACCACCACCGTGTTGATTTGCGTTCTTAAATTTCAGGCCACATCATTGTAAGTGTGAACATACTCTTTTGGTTGTTAATAACTATTTATTTATATAAGTTTTGATATATATAGTCTTATATTATTGATTTTAAGGGTCATACGTGAGTAGTACAATATCATGTTTTGAGGTCATAATTATTTATTTTGGAGTTATAATAAGTTCGTGATCTTTTATTAATATTAATTATTTTTTTATTTATGATAAAGTAGTTATAAATTTATAAAGAGTGCGATTTATTTTCATTTCCCAAAGTGGTGTTTCAATAAATTGGGATATTATTTTAAACGTATTTTTAATTTGGTATATGGATAATTATATTTATAATTCTTATGGCCATTAATATATTCAGTAGAACTGCCATTATTTTGATAACTTATTTTAATAAATATTTTAATTATGCATGCATGAGAGTGTAGAGTAAAATTCTTAATTTACCATTTACTAATATGTTGATGTAAGCAGTGAGGCTACTGTGATTCCGAATTATACTCGGTTATTGGTTTTATGGATTATACTAATACTATGAATATTATGTTGTTCATAATTTTATTAATTTATTTAATAAAAATAATTTTGGCCTAATGTCATGCATATGATATCCTCCTTTACAATTTAAGAATTGGACATTATTATCAGTATTAATACTATTGTTTCCTTAATTAATATAGCATGCAGTTATGTATAATTAATTTTGGCTGATCAGGTTTTAAGAAAAATGAGATGGTCTGATTAGTAAATAATTAGTTATTATTTATAGTTGTTAAGTTTTATGTGCTTTGCTATTTATTAGTTTGTAATAATTATTTAATATTTTATTAATAGTAACTGAAATTATCTATGTTGTGTTAAAATGAGGGACTCTCATGTGTGTATATATATTTTCTATATTATATTATAATAATTATTATACAATCGTGTCTTTGTGTTTCGATTTTAGAAATGTATTTCTATTTAATTTAGTATTATTAAATATAAGTCTATATTTTAATGCTAATGCATGATAATATTATATTGACTCCTAGATTTGAATAATGAGTAGTGCACATCTCTTTAACGAGTTCTATTAATATTCAAGAATAGTTTAATCTTCTTTTTAAGGTACGAATTCTTTAACCCTTTCTTTTAAATTTAAATTATAATTGTCAGTACGAGTTCTTGTTCCATTCTTAATATTTAAATTTGACAATTATTCGTTGGTATGAATTATTACTCTCTTTTCTCTCAATTTTATATTATGATTATTGGTACGAATTCCTTCTTTCCTTCTTGGTATTTAAATTTGATTATTATTCGTTTGTGAAATTTTTGTCCATTATCTCCTTTTTAAATTATAATTATTCGTTATATTTATTGTCGAGTTACTTTTATAAAATTGTGACCCTTTTTATACTCTATGTGTACTTCTTAGTACGCATCCCTTATTTCGTTTCGAACTCCTTATTTTTGGAATTATTGTTGTCTTGATTCTTTATATTTATTTTGTCTCGCATTTTTATTGCGATATTGTTTTAATTTGATTAAAGAGTCGGTAACTTTTATAACCTATATATTGGGCTCTTAGACCGATCTGTGTGGGTTAATCATGGACAATGTTCACATGAAGTTCGGAGTTAAGCTGAACTAGACACTAACTCGAATCGGTGTTATAGATATACAGGCGCATTTCTGGAGTATGAGACGTGAATAGGTCATGATTGATATTATATTGTTTGGATTTTTTTATACATTCTATTATTTCTTCTTATGAATATCCGAGTAAGAGACCATTGTCCTGTACTTGGTGAATGGAGTTTCACTAGTACATTTTTGTGTAAGAGACCCTTATTACTCAAACCCTATTTGCTTTTAAGCCTTATTTTTATTATTTTAGATCCGAGTTATTTGTTGTGGTACCATTTTGTTAAATATCATTTACGATTTGAGATATCTCGTGATCCTTATAATTATCCCATTTGTATCATTTTTTAAAAATCTTTGTTGAGTTCTTGTGTTGGTAGGACACAATCCACTCTATTTTATAAAATTCCGCATTTTATTAAAATATATTCGTACTGGGCGTTTGGCTCACTCGTATTATTTCCTTCCGCAGGTAACGAGGAGTAAAGCGGGGAGAGTGATGAGCGCTACTCAGTTTATAGCTATTTTCTGCTTAGGAGATTTAATAAGATGTTTGAGGACTTATTTTAGACAATTTCAGACTTTATTAGTATTATTGTTATGGAGACTCAATACTTAAACTTTAGCAGGATTATTCATTTATGGCAGCTTGTATTGATATGATCTAGACTTTGTTAAATTGTGTAGCCTTATTATTAATAATAGTTGGGTGTTACAACATTTGTATCAGAGCTAAGCTAAATGATTCTGTAGACTGCCTATTAGGTGTTGACCTGGGAGTTTGGGTTGACTTCGCATGGGTAGAAGTAAGACTTCTAAGTACAAATATTGTTACATATATTTTTGTGCGCTAATAAAATTCTCTACAGGATGCCGCCTAAAAGTACTACTAGTCAAAATTCAGGGACTCAACAAATAGTTATGGATAGAAACACTTTTATGGAAATGGTACGTGAAGTGGCTTCTCAACAAAGAAGGAACCCTGATGATCAGAATCTTGGTTGCAATAACAGGCAAAATCAGGAAGGTCAAACTCTGTTTGATCATTTTATGAAATAGAGACCTAATTCTTTTAAGGAGGCCAAGACCCATATGGATGCTAAAGCATGGATTGACCACATGGAGAAAATCTTCAGGGTACTTAATTGTTCAGAAGTGGAGAAATCACGTTTTGCTACTTACCGGCTTGAGGGAGATGCTAACATTTGGTGGAAATCAGTTGTGGGTTCTCATGTAGCTGGATATGAGGACACTCTCACATGGAATGTGTTTAAAACACATTTTGATCAGAGATATTTCCTGCCAGTATTCGTGAGGAGGATGAGTCTGTGGCTGATTTTCATGTGCGATTTCAGAGGTTGGCTGATTATGCACGGTCTATTGTGTTAGTATTGGTGTCCTAGAGACAATACTTTTAATATTTTATTGAAAACAATTAAGGATTATGTTTTATGTGATTATTTAATTAATATTTATTATGTCTTTATTTACTGCGTCATAAATTGAAAGAATAATAAATGTCCTTGGAATATTAATACGTAATATATATCTTTAAGTATGTGACTTAAAAATGAGATTATATGAATAGTATTTTATTCCTAAAATTCCCTAGTCAAGTATTATTATTTAAGGACAGTAATAATGCAATAAGACTAGTATGTTTGTTGACAGATGACCACATCTCATTGGTCATAGGTATGGTGATACTAAAGTCAAGAACATAAGTGTATGTATCAATACATGACACTGGAAAGACCCGCCGTGAGATTCTACATGTTAATAAGTGTCATAAAAAATCTCACAGTGATAATGATGTAATGATCCTCTGACTTGAAATCATTATATTTTTATACGAGAATTAATATACTTTGATTACACTCAAAGTTACCTTTAACCGGGTAATGATAAAGGTGGACATTGGGTATGCTATGAATCGTATGGGGAATATGAATGATAGATATAGGATTTAACCCTCTAATTCTAGGAGTGATATTATTGACCTCTTGATTGAGTGAAACTATGAAATGCATGGCCATGCTCAAATATTGATTTGTTTAAATAGTCTACTCATTGATCAAAGAAACCAAGATTAAACGTTGAAGAGGATGACACTATACATGCCTCGAGTTTTATCTATAATATAAGGTTAAAGGGATTATATTACATTGCACATTATTCACGAAAGGTTTAATTGAATCACCAATTATTATTGTTACTTGGGTAGCAATGATGTATTACTAGATGCCGCTCATTATTTATAATTTTATTATTAAATAATAAAATTATTGCCAACGTAATAATAACCTAAAAGGTCACACACAAAGAACGTCAAAACGGAGGTTTATTTAAATTACGAATTTAAATATATTATTGTTTATTCGAATTTAATTATTAAATTAATTAAGTGGAACTTGATTAATTATATTAGAATTCGGATTTAATAAGTATTATTATTATTTGAATTTAATTATTGAATTAATTAAGTGGGACTTGATTAATTATATTAGAATTCAGATTTAATAATAATAATAACCCAAAGTCATAATGGGTTTTGGAAACCGCATGGATTAGGGTTAGGCCGAAAATCTCTCTCTCCCATATATATACATAATGATGTATAGTATTAGGGTTTAATCATAAAATTTCGTTTTAGAGAAAAACCCTAGCTGTTCAACATCAAGAGAGGCTAGAGAAAGAGAGAGTGAGAGATGCAAACAATTCGGCTAGTACCGACTCCGGTGATCGTAGGACGATCGGGCGTTCGTGTGGACTTCTTTAGAGAGCAAATCTTTGCAACAAAGGACTGCTGTGATTCATCTTTCTGGACCTCCATTAAACAGCATACGAAAGCTTTGTTAAGGTACAGACTTCTTCGCCATAATCATCCAACGTTATACATGGATCCTGCGATTGGGTTTCGATTTTTTTTATTATTTTTACATTAATTCCGCTACGTTTTCATGCCCGAAACCCTTCATATTGCTGGGACCGAGGAGGACAAAATCATGAAGTTTAAGTGGGCTTTGAAGACTTTAATTCGTAATCACATCATTACTAATCGATACACTACAATGGACAGTTTGATTGATAGTGCTAGAGATCATGAACTACATCAGACTGACTTTCGTTAACAGAGGGATATACAGAACCGGAAAAGAAAGAGAGATGATGACTCTTCTGGGTTTCAGAAAAATGGGGGATCTTCAGGCAAATTTAAATAGAATAATCAAAGGTACAACACTCGGAGCTTCCAGCAGAGAAATAAAAATCAGGGTAATCAACAAAATAAGTCATTTAATCAAACTGGAAACCAGAGTGGTGAAAAGTCTACTTAAAAGCATTGTGGGAAGATGCACAGAGGTGTGTGCTTTTGGCTTACCATATCATGTTTCAACTGTGATCAGAAAGGCCATACTATTCGAGATTACAAGATGCCATTGAAAAAGTTTGGGGATCAGAATGATGCTACTAGAAAGAACAATCAGAAAAATACTGGACGTGTATTATCTCTTACTGTAAAGGATGCTGCAAACACTTCAGGTACCATTACAGGCACACTTTCTATTAGAAATAGGAATGCTACAGTTTTATTTGATACTTGTGCTACACATTCGTTTGTCTCTACATCTTATCTTAAACATCTATGCATTACACCTACTACACTTTTATCTGAATATTCTATTGAAAGCCCTATGGGAGTAACTATATCTATGAACACTCAGTATCCTAATTGTGTGGTTAAAGTGAAGGACAGAAATTTATGTGTGGATCTCTTACCTATTCAGATGAGGGACATTGATGTTATTCTGGGAATGGACTGGTTAGAGCGATACAAGGCTACTATCGATTTTCAGGGGAAGAGAATAATTTTTTGGGACCCAAATTTACCATAGTTTGAGTTTCATGGTTCTAAGCCTAGTATGTTGGGAAGATTTGTTTTAGCTATCAAGGCGAAGTAGATGCTTGCGCATGGTTGCGAAGGCTATTTGGTTCACGTTATTGATTCTTCTAATAGTTCATCTACAATTGAGGATATTAGTGTTGTTCGTGAATTTCCTGATGTATTTCCAGAGGATTTGGATGGATTACCGCCACAGAGAGAGGTGGAATTCTCTATTGATTTGTTACATGGTGCACAACCTATTTCTAAGGCTCCGTATCGAATGGCTCCATTGTAACTGCAAGAGTTAAAGAAACAGCTACAGGAATTGCTTGAGAAGGGTTTCATCAGGTCGAGTGTTTCACCTTGGGGAGCACCTGTCTTATTTGTGAAGAAGAAAGATGGTACAATGAGGCTTTGTATTGACTATCGAGAGTTGAACAAAATTACTGTGAAGAACAGGCATCCATTACCGAGGATCGATGACTTATTTGATCAACTACAAGGGGCAATTTTTTTTTCAAAGATTGATCTACGTTCAGGGTACCATCAGTTGAGGGTGAAGGCATGTGACATCCCTAAGACAGCTTTTAGGACTCGTTATGGGCACTACGAGTTTCTAGTTATATCTTTCGGATTGACAAATGCACCGGCAGTGTTCATGGACTTGATGAACAGGGTATTCAAAGATTTTCTTGACAAATTTGTGATTGTGTTTATTGATGATATCCTGGTGTATCCGTAGACAAAGGAGGAGCATGAGGACCATCTTCGAGTTGTATTGGAGATATTGTGTGCTAACCAATTGTATGCAAAGTATAAGAAGTGTGAATTTTGGCTTGATCAAGTTGTCTTTTTGGGACATATTGTATCAACAAATGGAATCAAAGTTGATCCAACTAAGGTTGAGGCTATTACCAATTGGCCAAGGCCTAGCACTGTGACAGAGGTGAGAAGGTTTTTAGGACTTGGTGGCTATTATCATCCTTTGTTGAGGGTTTCTCAACTATTTCTATGCCATTGACTCAGTTGACTCGAAAAAGTAATAAGTTCATTTGGACCGATGAATGTGAGTCTAGTTTTCAAAAGTTGAAGAATAGACTTGTGACATCTCTAGTTTTGACACTACCGTCTGGTATGGGTGGTTATGTGATTTACAGTGATGCTTCAAAGAAGGGACTTGGTTGTGTGCTAATGCAACATGGAAAGGTGATTGCTTATGCTTCGAGGCAGTTAAAACCTTATGATGTAAATTATCCGACTCATGATTTAGAGCTTGCAGCTGTATTTTTTGCACTGAAGATTTGGCGACATTACTTGTATGGCGATAAATGTGAGATATTCACCGATCACAAAAGTTTGAAGTATATCTTTATACAGAAAGAGCTTAATATGAGGCAGAGACGATAAATTGAACTACTGAAGGATTATGATGTGAGTATTCAGTATCATCCGGGCAAAGCTAATAAAGTTACAGACACCTTGAGTATGAAGAATTTTGGGAATATAGCAGCATTGATGACACAACAACGACCTCTTCAGCAAGAGATTGAAAAGTTTGGTTTGGAATTCTATTGTCAAGATACAGTTGGTATGATAACAAATATGCATGTGGAGCCTAGTCTTATCTCTAGGATTAAAGAGGCTCAAAATGATAATGGAGAAGTGTGGTCCTTAGTACAGAATATCAAAGGAGGGAAACTACCAGAGTTTCATATTGATGATCATGGTATTGTGTGGATGGGTAACCGATTGTGTGTGCCTGATAATAAGAAACTTAGAGATGAGGTAATGGAAGAAGCTCACCGATCACTGTTCTCTATTCATCCCGGTGGAACGAAGATGTATCATGATATGAAGGAATATTTTTGGTGGAATGGTATGAAACATGACATAGCTGCGTTTGTTTCAAAATGTTTGACTTGTCAACAGGTGAAAATTGAGAATCAACGACCATGTGGATTGCTACAGCCTTTAGAGATGCCTACTTGGAAGTGGGAGAACATATGCATGTACTTTGTGATTGGACTGCCTAAAACTTTAAAGAAGAATAATGCGATATGGGTGATTGTGGATAGACTTACTAAGTCATCTCACTTTCTGGCGATTCATGAGAACATGTCTTTGGAAAGCTTAGCACTAGCATACAGGGATGAGATTGTCAGTCTTCATGGTATTCCAGTTTCGATTGTGTCCGATAGAGATCCAAGATTCACTTCAAAATTTTGGCAGGGATTTCAACAGGCGTAGGGTACCAAATTGAATTATAGCACATCTTTTCATCCGCAAACAGATGGACAGTCAGAGCGGACGATTCAGACTTTGGAGGATATGCTACGAGCATGTGCATTAGATTAGTGAGGGAGTTGGGACGAGTATCTACCATTGGTAGAATTTGCTTACAACAACAGTTGGCAGGCAAGCATTGGTATGGCTCCTTTTGAGGCTTTGTATGGGCGCAAGTGTAGGACACCTACTTGTTGGAACAAGGTGGGTGAGAAATTCTTAGAAGGTCCTGATTTGGTTCAAGTTACTACTGATAAAGTTGCAGTGGCTCGAGAGAGGCTTAGACAAGCCCAATCTAGACAGAAGAGTTATGTAGACAAGGGTAGACGATAGTATGAGTTCAAAGTTGGAGATAAGGTCTTTCTTAAAGTGTCTCCTTGGAAAAGTATTGAGCAATTTGGTTAGAAGGGTAAACTGAGTCCGAGATATATAGGTCCTTTTTGAGATTTTTGAGAAATTTGGAGTAGTGGCATATAGAGTTGCATTGCCACCACAACTATCGCGAATAATGTGTTTCATGCATCAGTTTCGAGGAAGTATGTCTATCATCCAAATCATGTTGTTGAGTAACCTTTAGACGCATTTCGTGAGGATTTGTCTTGTGAAGAAGAAGGAGAAGCTATATTGGCAAAGGAGGAAAGAGTTATGCGTAAAAAGATGATTCCTTTTGTAAAGGTTCTTTAGAAGAACCATGATACTCGAGAAGCTATTTGGGAGATTGTTGGTGAGATTACGAAACTGTATGAATAGTAATCGTGATAACTCAACACTAGAATAGGACAAGTAAATAATACTACGTCTACACAGAAATCAGGAAGAAATGAAGACAAGGCAGATACAGTGAATCAGGACATTAGAAGAAGTTTTGAAGTCTACTACAGGTCATTGAGAGAAGTACATTAATATGTTCATGCCTCAATGAAGAATAATGGTTGAAGACTTTCAGGGTTTCAGAAGTGTTGAAGATTCAGTATAGAAGTGCCACTAGAAGATTTCAGTGTAAAGGCATTGATTGAAGATAGACAGTGTTCGAAGCATAGGAATCTAGAAGGGTAAAGACAAAGGTTAAAGAAGACAACTGCAGTCTTGGAGATATACTCACTGACAGAAGTTCATTTGTATGTCCAAGCGTCAGTGAAGAACAGAGAATGAAGTATTCAAGATTGTGGTAGTAATGGAGACGTTGTCTAAGTACCAGAAAAGATTCCAGTGAAAGTATTATGTTTATTGACAGTCAGTGTTCGAAGCAATGAAGTTGTTGTAAACTTAACAATGCAAGTAAAGCAATAATACGAAGACCTGGATCGAAGTTAGTCGTCTGTGAACCAGAGACCAGTTGCACTAGGCGTCAGCAGTCTGTGAAAGGCATCTGAGTATTAACTATAGAAGAATTGTTAAGTTGAAGAACATACTTGGAAAGAACGTTTATTTATTAAGGTACGAAGAGTGATTTGTAGAGGCTACAGCCAAACAGCTAAACAGCTAATAGCCAAACAACTAAACAACTCAAAGGGTGCAAAGTGTCACAACCTTGGTATGAAAAGTGAAAGTTTCTGAACTATAGTCGAAGAACAGAAACAACTCAAGGTATAGGGTGTAATGTGGCAAGACTTTGGTACAAGAAATGAAAGTTGGGGAACTTCAATCAAGGAATGAGAAGAAGGTCAAAGTGCAGTGATCAAATTGCACTTTGACCATGAATAGTAAGCCGCAACAAAACAGGCGCAACAAACTTGAAGAATTTGTTAAGTAATCAAATTCAAGTGGCGCTTATACAGGGGTAGTCATGTGCACGCGCAACAAAAAGGCCACTTGACTTGATTAAAATTATACTCCATTTTATGTGGCGCCTCCCCAGTACAACCACTGTACAGGGCGCAACAAAATATTACATGCGCAACAAAATATTTTGGTGCAATAAATATTTCTTGGCCCCACTTAGCCCTTAGCCAATCAAATTCAAGCAGCCTACTTTATTGATTTAAAGTCTACACCAATTAAAGAAGAGAGTCGTCTTCTTCAACAAAAATATGTAGGGAGCTTCTGCCATGGCCGGGGCAAAATGAGATAATTTATATACACCCATACCTTGCTCCTGGTCAGATATTAGGACCCGGTTCTTTAATGAAAAATGTTCAGGGCTCCTAGATATCACTCCCTACGGACTCAGTTTTTCTTTGTAATAATTTAGATTTATTTGTATAGGAACTGAGCCTAATATTTTTGTGTTAGTAGAAAAGAACTAATTTGTTCTTTGAAAGTCAGTTATATTTTTAACTGGGTGTAGCAACCTCAGGGTTTATATACGAAAGATATATTCCCCGAAACTTGTCTCCATAATGTACTTGCTAATTTTCTTGAACCTAATTGATTTATCCGGTCACACAGATAATTAGTAGGCAGCTCACCTAAATACTATAAATGGCCAAACCCACTCTGAAGCAATAATTTATTTATCCGGAAATTCTGAAAAGAATTTAAATTATTGTGAGTATCGTATTCAACCCCCCCTTCTACGATACTTCGGGACCCAACATAGATTGAAGATTCAGTTCGCACGAAATATCCATATCTTTTTGAATCAGGTACAACATTTAAATTTTGAGGACGAAATTACTTTAAGGGGGGGAGGATTTAATACCCCGATTAAGTATATACATATATTTATTCAATTAATTATTTAAACGTTTATCTTTTATAAAAATAAATTTTATGTTAAACTATGATTACTTATATTAATAATTTTATAATTTATAAGAAATTTGTCACGAAATCCTAATAGGATTATAAAAATCATAGTGATAAGGATTAGTTTGTTTAGATAATTATTGCATAACCTATTTTACTTAGATGATATTTATCTTTCTGGTCTCATAAATATAAGTTGAGATATATTTGCTTGAGGTGTACAACTGCATCGAGTAGTCAAAGAAAAGCGAAGGTATTATTCATGATGGTAATATAAGGGGCCGTTGATGTAAGTATATTCTATCAAAGATTCACTTGATATAGATATATGTAATTACATTATATATTTAATGTGTACTACAGGCTGGCACATAAGTCATAGAGTATAGGTTTTTATTTCCTAGCAGTCTAGCACCACTTCTACTAAGAGCTAGGAGGTATGTTGATGTTGCGGTAATGTTAATATCTTAATATTATTATTGATGATAAATATCTATATTAATGTAAGATATTTAATCACATACAGGGTTGTATAGATTCTTTCCACCACTACCGTGTTGATTTGCGTTCTTAAATTTCAGGCCACATCATTGTAAGTGTGAATATACTCTTTTGGTTGTTAATAACTATTTATTTATATAAGTTTTGCTATATATAATCTTATATTATTGATTTTAAGGGGTCATATGTGAGTAGTACAATATCATGTTTTGAGGTCATAATTATTTATTTTGGAGTTATAATAACTTCGTGATCTTTTATTAATATTAATTATTTTTTTATTTATGATAAAGTAGTTATAAATTTATAAAGAGTGCAATTTATTTTCATTTCCCAAAGTGGTGTTTCAATAAATTGGGATATTATTTTAAACGCATTTTTGATTTGGTATATGGATAATTATATTTATAATTCTTACGGCCATTAATATATTCAGTAGAACTATCATTATTTTGATAACTTATTTTAATAAATATTTTAATTATGCATGCATGAGAGTGTAGAGTAAAAGTCTTAATTTACCATTTACTAATATGTTGATGTAAGCAGTGAGGCTACTGTGATTCCGAATTATACTCGGTTATTGGTTTTATGGATTATACTAATACTATGAATATTATGTTGTTCATAATTTTATTAATTTATTTAATAAAAATAATTTTGGCCTAATGTCATGCATATGATATCCTCCTGTACAATTTAAGAATTGGACATTATTATCAGTATTAATACTATTGTTTCCTTAATTAATATAGCATGCAGTTATGTATAATTAATTTTGGCTGATCAGGTTTTAAAAAAAATGAGATGGTCTGATTAGTAAATAATTAGTTATTATTTATAGTTGTTAAGTTTTATGTGCTTTGCTATTTATTAGTTTGTAATAATTATTTAATATTTTATTAATAGTAACTGAAATTATCTATGTTGTGTTAAAATGAGGGACTCTCATGTGTGTATATATATTTTCTATATTATATTATAATAATTATTATACAATCGTGTCTTTGTGTTTCGATTTTAGAAATGTGTTTCTATTTAATTTAGTATTATTAAATATAAGTCTATGTTTTAATGATAATGCATGATAATATTACATTGACTCCAAGATTTGAATAAGGAGTAGTGCACATCTCTTTAACGGATTCTCTTAATATTCAAGACTAGTTTAATCTTCTTTTTAAGGTACGAATTCTTTAACCCTTTCTTTTAAATTTAAATTATAATTGTCAGTACGAGTTCTTGTTCCCTTCTTAATATTTAAATTTGATAATTATTCATTGGTACGAATTATTACTCTCTTTTCTCTCAGTTTTATATTATGATTATTGGTACGAATTCCTTCTTTCCTTTTTGGTATTTAAATTTGATTATTATTCGTTAGTGGAATTTTTATCCATTATCTCCTTTTTAAATTATAATTATTCTTTATATTTATTGTCGAGTTACTTTTATAAAATTGTGACCCTTTTTATACTCTATGTGTACTTCTTAGTACGCATCCCTTATTTCGTTTCGAACTCCTTATTTTTGGAATTATTATTGCCTTGATTTTTTATATTTATTTTGTCTCGCATTTTTATTGCGATATTGTTTTAATTTGATTAAAGAGTCGGTAACTTTTGTAACCTATTTATTGGGCTCTTAGACCGATCCGTGTGGGTTAATCACGGACAATGTTCACATGGAGTTCAGAGTAAAGGTGAACTAGGCACTAACTTGTATCAGTGTTATAGGTATACGGGCACGTTTCTGGAGTATGAGACGTGAATAGATCTTGATCGATATTGTATTGTTGGGATGTTTTATATATTCTATTATTTTTTCTTATGGATATCCGAGGAAGAAACCATTGTCCTGTATTTGGTGAGTGGAGTTTCACGAGTACAGTTTTGTGTAAGAGACCCTTATTATTCCCATCCTATTTGCTATTTGCTTTTCAGCCTTATTTTTATTGTTTTGGATCCGAGTTATTTATTGTGGTACCATTTTGTTAAATATCGTATATGATTTGAGATATCTCGTGATCCTTATATTGATCCCATTTGTATTGTTTTATTAAAATCTTTGTTGAGTTCTTGTGTTGGTAGGACACAATCCACTCTATTTTATAAAATTCCGCATTTTATTAAAATATATTCGTACTAAGTGTTTGGCTCACTCGTATTATTTTCTTCCGCATGTAACGAGGGGTAAAGCGGGGAGAGTGATGAACGCTACTCAGTTTATAGTTATTTTCTGCTTAAGAGATTTAATAAGATGTTTGAGGACTTATTGTAGACAATTTCAAACTTTATTAGTATTATTGTTATGGAGACTCAATACTTAAACTTTAGCAGGATTATTCATTTATGGCAACTTGCATTGATATGATCTAGACTTTGTTAAATTGTGTAGCCTTATTATTAATAATAGTTGGGTGTTACATATTCTCTCAAAGGCTCTCTATACCTTTGAACAATGTGGTATAAGTCACTCGTCGTCTTCTCAAATCGTCTGCTACTAGCAAATTGTAGGTTGAACGCGTCGATGAGGTCCGCAATTGACGATATGGTCCCGTTTGGTAGTCCGACAAACCATTGAAGGGTGGGTCCTGTGAGTGTCGAACCAAATCCCTTACACATACAAGGTTCCTTTAGCTCTTTGGTGATTGGCACTGTAAATATTCATTGTTTATACTGCGCAATGTGTTCTTATGAGTCAGTCTCACCATCATATAACCTCATGTGTGGTATGTTAAATCGTTTCAGAATTTTCACCAATGCAATATCATAAGAGAAAGGTAAATCTGCATAACTCGTCAGCGTAGCTTTCTCCAACGGCTTTGGAATGCCTGGGATTCGTTGTATCATCTCCCTCATCTCCTTCAACTCCATCTTCATAGCATTTGTTGAGAGACTTATTCGACCTTTCTTCATCGTTGTCATGCCTGCCCTATGTATCTCTCTACCGTTGAGATGTCGTATTAGTGCTATTGTTTGTGGTTCCATTCTCAGCTCTATTAGTGCCCAACATAAGCACTTCATCATCCTCTTTTCGACCTTCTTTCTGATCATCATCATCATCGTATTCCAATCGTCGTACCACACTTGCCCCCGTTTGCTTAGAGGTCGCCGTTGCACTTGATTTCACCGTACTCAGTGCAATCTTGAGGTTCTCATTTTCACTGCGTAGGATCTCCACATCAGTTTGTATCTTCTTCATAATTGCACATCATCATTCGTAGGTCGTTCTTCATTCTTGTTTCACTCAGGATCCGTAGCCATAATTGTAGAAATCGTATAGAACTCTTAGTTAGTTTCCCACAGACGGCGTCAACTGTTTTGTCCAAAATTTGGTAGGTTAATAACTAAGTTCTTTATTGTAAAATTGAATGAGGAAAGTGTTTTTGTATTTGAATAGATGTGAATAATAGTAAATAGCTACCCGACGACTAGTAAATAAAATAAATACAAGACAATTTTGGTGACGCGGAAAACCCTTGTAAAAGGACCAAAAACCGCAGGTGGGGTGTGCTCAGCCAAGAATATTCACTAGAATATTGTTCAAGATCGATACAAGTATTTTAAATGAATAAAAATACATATAAATACTACTCGTCGACTATGCACTAGCTACTCGTCGGGTGTATGTATTGTTTATATAGAATTGTGGTTGAATTCCCTCCCCCTTTATCTTCTCTTCATGATTGTATTTATATTGTGATATACCAGCTTTCCATGATCCTATTTCCGTGGTAGAGCATGCCAATCACGTTCCTTGATACTAGGGATGCTTATCCTTATCTTCCTCAAGCATTTGAATTGTTGTTGAGGATGGACTCTATCTCTTCCTTAATATTCGGCTGTCAAGTATTATTCAGCCTTACCCGTCAGGACTTAGTCCACTCGTCAACTGCTACTCCTTCCTATTTTATAGGGCTCACAATGAATTATTAATATAATGAAAAATAATATTTGCAATATTATTTTATACAACTGATATTAAATTAATTAATAAATACTTTTTGATTAAAGCAATTAATCTGTTCGTCGGACGCCAAGCAACTTTCACCCGTCATGTTGTTTATATACTTGTTCATAGAACTTTCACTCGTCAATACAGACCTGGACGTGTAAAAATTTGGTTACAAGACCGTATTGGATGAACCCAAAATATTATGCATCACATGCAACATAATGTATAGTATTCGATTGCCAGTGCCAGCAGAAACCACTCAAATATTATTCAATTTCCATTAAGAGATGACACTATATACAATTTTTATTTCGATCAAGAGCTGACACTTGTAAAATAAAGTGGTATGGTTTAGGAGAAAACAACAATTTAGCCTCTTACATATTCCTAGGTGCCCAAGTTGGACACTTTGGACTATAGTGGTTGGACACAACCTTTGAGTTTAAAAGATCTAGTATTGGCGCCATCTTCACAGAACGAGGAGTCTTGTACTGGCTCATTGAAGCACCCATGCTAATGAGACAGTCCATCAGTTTATTGAAAGTACCTCTTTCTACTGTCTTGATCTTAAGTGGACCAATGGAATTATCAGCTACACGACAATATCGATACACACTGTTGAGTGACTCTTCAATGGAAAGACAAAAATCCTCGAAAACAGATGGGGAAACCGTTTGGATTGTATTTGATGATCCATTATTATGCATGATTGTAATATCCGTAATTTATTTATTTAGATATTAGTAATAATAATTAGAATTAGATTAGAATTTATAAAGATTATTTTCTTTAACTATAATATTTATTATATTGAATTTGATTAGAAATAGAATTTGTAATAAAATAGATTAATAATAATAATAAAGGATTAAAATTTGATAGAGATTAGGAATTAAAATTGAATTAGAATAACGGACTTTCGAATATTAATATTTGAATCGTAGTAGGTTTTGTTGTAGGGTTTTAAAACTCTATATATAGATTAAGATCCCCTCATTCTTTCGTATTCTTTTCTAGCCACCAAGACTAAACATATATAAATCTCTCTCGATACACAAATCCTTAGTCTTTTTCTTCATCTTTGTTTGTAAAATTCGTAGGATTATTCATACACAAATCAGATGTCTTGTAAAATTCGTAATAAATTCATTGTAAGTCAGAATTCATTAATTCTGGACTTTTTAGAAAAATCTTTTCGTTCTCTACGATTGTTGTGTTTTAAGTTTTTCCAGAAAACATCGTTTGAAGAGTCAAAAAGGTAAAATACAGATCTGGGCAGAATTGGAGTTATGAAGAAGTTCAACGTTTGAGACGTTTAAGATGTGATATTTTCGATTGGGTGTTAAGGATTTTTTTATCCAGTATATATACAAGACCCCTGTATACACAACCGTGAATTTTATTAAACCTTAAAGTAGAGTCATTGCAGAGGCGCTATTTGGTACCTTGGACGCATTGAATTGTCTTGATCAAGAAGAACAGATCGTGAACCAGAAATTTTGTGGGTCTATGCAGTTTTCGTTAGTGTCAGAAATTGCTAGTTCCAGTTTTCGTTAGTGTCTGAGATTGCTATTTCGAGGTACGAATTTCATCCCCTTTCTTTGCAGCGCTACTCTTTTTAGGATTAATTATATTTAATTCGATCCGTTCATAAATCTATTTCTTCCGTTATTATTCATTTTAACTGTTTTGATTCTCTGAAAGTTATTTTGAAGTCTGTTTTGAAATATTTAAATATTTGTCTCTACAATTTTCGAAAATTATATATGTTACATATCTGCGTAGAATATTTGAAATATCTGTTCAGATAATTTTAAAATTGTGAATTTTTTTTTATTTGAACCCTTAAAGCGATATAGGGCATACCGAGTTAACCAGCTGTAGGGGTACTACAATCATGTCATTGCAGCACTAGTGACATGACACTTTCGTGGCAGTGTGATTAGTCACAGGGTATCCTTCTGATAGCTCAGGTGGTGAGCTTTGCGCATTTGATATTTGTTTGAGGATACGTGGGTGCTTCCAGGATTTGATTTGATTTGTGATTTGATATTTGACGGTGACGTTGTATATGCCGTACACATTGTCCGGTTTGTTGCACGCATTGGGTACCCTATGATGTGTGTATTTGTTATCTATTTTGATATCGGTATGAAATATCCTAACCCCTCTTTGCTTCAGCCTTATCTTTAAAAATTAAAGTTTATTTATTATTATTAAATTATATATCTTGCTTCTTGTTTTATAAACTGTATTCCAATCCGTACTGGGCATTTGACTCATGCCGTATTCTTTCTTCTAGTAGATACTTAGGGGGATCTTGGGCTATGTGATGGAGAGCTACCCTTAATACAGTTGATTAGGAAGTTGGACTTCTAGCTATTATTTAGACATGATTTATTATTAGAGATTTTGGATTTATTCGTATTTATCATTTTAAATTGTTTTAGAGGTTTTAAAATTATTTTAGAGATCTGTTGGACTTATTTAATTATTATAAGGTGGATTTTAGTACTCTGTATACAAGTTTGTGGTTTGAAAAGTAACCCCTCGTCTCGTTTTGGGAAGGGGGTGTTATAGAGATGGTATCAGAGCTTAGGTTCTTTCTTGTAGAAAACCTATTTAGGTTTGACCTGTGAGTTTGGGTAGCCATTAGGATGGGTATTCTATTTTGAGACTTCATGTAGTTGCGTTCATTTCAACATTATGTCATAAATTTTTTTTATAAAATACTTCAGCTTGTCTCTTTCTGCGAACTTCATTCGTATATGTATTTGATATTGTGAATCTTTTTTAGACGTGAAGCGTTCGCATTATTTGGATATATTTTGACTCATTTTGTTGTTTCTTTCCTATCTGTTAAGAATCTTGCAGTTTAGTCTTCGTAAATGAACCTTTTATGTGCCTTCGTGATTATTATGAAGAGTTTTTAGAATTTATAGGATATACTTATCTAGGAAAACTTATTTCCGATAGTGATGCATGACCTTGATTAAATCTTAAGGATTTATTGATTTAACATTTTGGAGCAATTGATTGAAAAGGAAAGTGAACGATCCATGAGGATGCAAGTATGTTAGTAATTGTAGATCAAAATTTTTAAATGAAAGATGTATTTAGAATTATTTTGGCTTTATGAGTAAGATAACTTTTGGCTAAGGATTGTATGGCTTTTAGACTTCAACTAGGGATATGAGCTACATATTAAGAATTATTGATTATCAATGAGTTAAATGCAAAGAGATACTATGTTCGCTACCATGGTAGGATCTGAAATCAGATACATAAAATTTGAAATGTGGTGCGGGAATGTGAATGCGACTAGGTGAAAAGATTTCAAGATGGCAATGGATTGAAAATGATTTAATAGTGTGTGTAGGAGACAATATTTCTCAGTTGCGCATAAGGAATCTTACCTTAGAATGTTATATTTAATTAGGTGGAATGATGATGATGATATTTTAAATTACATAAAAAAAAAGTTTGTTAGGTTGGATTGCTCGAAGGGTTCGTGAGATATTTTTAAATAAGAGATTTAAATATGAATTGAGATCTAACCTAAGTGGTTCCATATAACTATATATGTTAGAGTATAAAAAGAAAGTTGTGGATGGATTTTATAATTATAGGTTTGAGAATACTCCAAAGACATGAAAAGATGTGTTATTTCACAAAAGCATGTATAAGTTATTCTTGAATTTGTCATCAGGGCTGAAGTTATTTAAAATGATTGTATAGGATGACACCATCAGAGATATAGGAATTAAAATAGTAGTTACGAGACTTGTTGGATAAGGGATTTATCAGACCTAGTGTATCTCCATGGGGTGCTCCACTATTTTTATGAAGAAGAAAGACGGGTTTATGAGATTGTGTATTGACTACATGGAGTTGAACAAATTGACTGTTAGAAACATGTATCATTTATCACACATTGATGACTTGTTCGATTATTTACAAGGGGAAAAAAATATTTCTTTTGACGATAGATTTGAGATTGGGTTATCATTAGTTACAAGTAAGAAATGAAGATATTCTGAAGACAACATTTCGTACTTGATACGGTCATTATGAGTTTCTTGTGATGTTTTTTTTAGTTGATGAATGTAGCAACAGTATTTATGGATTTGATGAATCGCGTCCTTTACGATTAGTTTGATAAGTTTATGTGGTTTTCATTGATGATATCTTGATATGCTCTAGGAGTAAAGAAGAACATGAGGAACATTTGTACATTGTATTTAAAATCTTGAGGACAAAGAAATTGTTTGCAAAATTTTCAAAGTGTGAATTCTGGTTAGAGAAGGTTACATTTTTTGGGAATATTGTGTCTGGTAAGGGGATTGAGTTGGATCATGCGAAAGTCGAGGCTATCACAAATTGACTGAAACCTTGTACTGTGATAGAGGTGAAGAGTTTATTGGGTTTGGCAGGCTACTATAGGCGCTTTGTAGAGGGTTTCTCATTCATAGATTTGTCATTGACTCAACTGATGCGGAAGAGTGTTAAGTTCGAGTGGAATGATGATCGTGAACAGAGTTTTTAAAAGTTGAAGAAAAGGTTGGTGTCAGCCCCTATACTTATTTTACCATCACGGAGTGGAGGACATCAGATTTATGGTGATGCTACTAATAGAGGATTGGGGTGTGTTCTTATTCACCGTGGGAAGGTAATTTCTTACGTCTCTAGGCAGCTTAAACGTTACGAGGTAAACTATCATACCCATGACTTGGAGTTAGCAGCATTGGTCTTTGTCTTAAAAAATTTAGAGGCATTATTTGTATGGAGAAACTTGTGACATCATCACTGATCACAACAGTCTCAAATTCTTTTTTTACACAAAAGGAGTTAAACATGAGGCAGATGAGGTGGCTTGAACTTATTAAAGAATATGATGCTAAAATTCAGTACCATCCAAGAAAGGTGAATGTAGTGGCAGACGCTCTTAGTAAGAAAAACTTAGGAAGTGTTATATCTCTTATTACTTAGCAGCACCTTATTTCAGATATAGAGCGTTTGGGTGTGGAGTTGTATATTGGAGAATCAGTTGCAAGCATGGCAAGTTTGAAGGTAGAATCAAATCTAGTCTCAAGGGATAAGGAAGCTCAGAAAAATGATATAGGATTAGAAGCTATTGGATTGAATGTGGCAAATAGTAAGCAAATGGAGTTTCATGTTGATGATCATGGTGTGGTATGGTTGGGTAGTAGATTGTGTGTACCTGCAGATGTAGCAGTTCGTGAAATAGTTTTGACTGAGGCTCTTAGTTCTTCATTCTCTATTTATCCAAGTTCTACTAAGATGTATAGGGATTTGAAAAAGTACTTTTGGTGGAGTGGGATGAAACGGGACATAATAGAGTTCGTGAAAAAATGTCTTACATGTCAACAGGTGAAAATTGAACACCAGAGATCTAGTGGAATATTACAGCAGTTGGATATCCCGGTTTAGAAGTAGGAAAACATTACAATGGATTTTGTGACCGGTTTACCGAGGACCTTCAAGAAGAATGATGTTATTTGGGTGGTGGTTGATAGACTTACAAATTCAATTCATTTCTTATCTATTAGAGAAAACACTCTTATTCATGATTTGGCAGAGATATTTCAGTGAGATATTGTTAGACTTCATGATGTGCCTCTGTCGATAGTTTTATACAGGGATACGAGATTTACTTCACATTTTTTTGAAGGGATTTCAGCAGGTTTGGGGTACGAGGCTTAAGTATAGTACAACTTTTCATCCACAAACTGATGGACAGTCAGAGAGGACGATTCAGACGTTAGAAAATATGTTAAGGGCTTGTGCTTCGGAGTGGTCTGGTGATTGGGACAAATATTTATACCTTGTGGAATTTGCGTACAATAATAGTTGGCAAGCGAGCATTGACATGCCACCATTTGAGGCGTTGTATGGTAGAAAATGTAGAGCACCGACTTGTTGGAATGAGGTTGGAGAGAGTGTCATTGAAGGACCAGAGTTGGTTCGGGTAACTAACGAGAAAGTAGAACAAGCTAAAGAAAACTTAAAGGAAGTTCAATCGCGTCAAAAGAGCTATGCAGATCAAAAGAGGAAATTTGGTGGATTTGAGCCTGATGATCATGTGTTCTTGAAGGTGTCATCTTGGAAGGGTGTTAAACGTTTTGGTATGAAAGAGAAGCTTAGTCCAAGATATGTTGTTCATTTTGACGTTATAGAGAGAGTGGGGGAAGTTGCTTATAGAGTAGCATTGCCACCACAGTTATCCCATGTGCATAATATATTCCATATGTTTGTTTTAAGAGGTTACAAGTATCATCTGTTGCACGTAGTTCAATATTCGTTACATAAGATTAGGGAAGATCTTTCTTGTGAGGAGGAGACTGAAACTATCTTAATTTGAGAGGAGCGACTTACGAGAAAGAGAACCATTCTGTTTGTTAAAGTTTTGTGGAAGAATCATTCTGAGAGAGAGGCTACTTGGGAAATAGAAGAATCTATATGTGATAAATATCCGCACTTATTTGATTCAGGAATGAGTTTCAGTTTCGTTCGATTCCGGGGACGGAATCCTTTTTTAAGAGGGTATATATGTAATATTCGTAATTTATTTATTTAGATATTAGTAATAATAATTAGAATTAGATTAGAATATGTAAAGATTATTTTCTTTAACCATAATATTTATTATATTGAATTTGATTAGAAATAGAATTTATAATAAAATAGATTAATAATAATAATAATAAATGATTAAAATTAGATAGAGATTAGGAATTAAAATTGAATTAGATTAACGGGCTTTCGAATATTGGTATTTGAAACGTAGTAGGTTTTGTTGTAGGGTTTTAAAACTCTATATATAGATTAAGATTTCCTCATTCTTTTGTATTCTTTTCTAGCCACCAAGACTAAACAGATGTAAATCTCTCTCGATACACAAATCCTTATTCTTTTTCTTCATCTTTGTTTGTAAAATTCGTAGGATTATTCATACACAAATCAGATGTCTTGTAAAATTCATCGCAAGTCAGAATTCATTGATTCTAGACTTTTTAGAAAGATTTTTTCATTCTCTACGATTGTTGTGTTTTAAGTTTTTCCAGAAAACATCGTTTAGAGGGTCAAAAAGGTAAAATACAGATCTGGGCAGAATTGGAGTTATGAAGAAGTTCGACGTTTGAGACGTTTGAGATGTGATATTTTCGATTGGGTGTTAAGGATTATTTTATTCAGTATATATATAAGACCCATGTATACACAATCGTAAGTTTTATTAAACCTTAAAGTGGAGTTCGCGTAAGAAAGAAATACAGATGCGCTATTTTGTACCTTGGACGCATTGAATTGTCTTGATCAAGAAGAACAGATCGTGAACCAGAAATTTTGTGGGTCTATGCAGTTTTCGTTAGTGTCTGAGATTGCTAGTTCCAGTTTTCGTTAGTGTCTGAGATTGCTATTTCGAGGTACGGATTTCGTCCCATTTCTCTGCAGCACTACTCTTTTTAGGATTAATTATATTTAATTCGATCCGTTCATAAATCTATTCCTTCCGTTATTATTCGTTTTAACTGTTTTGATTCTCTGAAAGTTATTTTGAAGTATGTTTTGAAATATTTAAATATCTGTCTCTACAATTTTCGAAAATTATGTATGTTACATATCTGCGTTGAATATTTGAAATATCTGTTCAGGTGATTTTAAAATTGTGAAAATTATTTTATTTGAACCCTTAGAGTGACATAGGGCATACCGAGTTAACCAGCTGTAGGGGTACTACAGCCATGTCATTGCGGCATCAGTGACATGACAATTTCGTGGCAGTGTGATTAGTCACGGCGTATCCTTCTGATAGCTCAGGTGGTGAGCTTTGCGCATTTGATATTTGTTTGAGGATACGTGGGTGCACCCAAGATTTGATTTGATATTTGACGGTGACGTTGTATATGTCGTACACGTTGTCCGGTTTGTTGCACGCATTAAGTACCCTATAGTGTGTGTATTTGTTATCTGTTTTGATATTGGTATGAAATATCCTAACCCCTCTTTGCTTCAGTTTTGTCTTTAAAAATTAAAGTTTATTTATTATTATCAAATTATATATCTTGCTTCTTGTTTTATAAACTGTATTCCAATCCGTACTGGGTATTTAGCTCATGCTGTATTATTTTTTCTGGCACGTACTTAGGGAGATCTCGGGTTGTGTGATGGAGAGCTACCCTTAATACAGTTGATTAGGAAGGTGGACTTCTAGCTATTATTTAGACATTATTTATTATTAGAGATTTTGAATTTATTCGTATTTATCATTTTAAATTATTTTACAGGTTTTAATATTATTTTAGAGACCTGTTGGACTTATTTAATTATTATAAGGTGGATTTTAGTACTCTGTATACAGGTTTGTGGTTTGATAAGTAACCCCTCGTCTCGTTTTGGGAAGGGGGTGTTACAATAATATATTCGAAGAATATAACATAATGTCCTGGAACTGTGCTTTTGTCTGCATGGGAAGTATAGTCAACTAAATTCGCATTAAGTGACCTTAAATTGTTGATTACTGCTTTCTCTACTGCACTTTGCAACTCAGCTTCATCTGTTTTGTCAGCCTCTATGCTTAGAGCAACATTTTTCCGACAGATGAAGTTGAACTGGGGAGCCTTATTCTTGAATCCAGCAACTCGTAGAATATCTCCCATTTTATATCTGTAAAGCCCTGCAAATTTTAAACAATAATAGTGATAATAGCACAAATATCTGATAAAGAACTATCAATTAGATGAAGTAACTGTTTTCTCCATTTTCCAGAACAAACTTACCAGCATAGGTAGTGACCACAAACTCATATTCTTTTCCAAGCTTAATGTCAACAAGATCCACCAATTCTTGTTGCTCTTTCTCGTTGAGTGAATATCTTGCCACTGTATCAGAACTTGTATCACCAACCATTTTGTTCCGTTGCACAGGCAAGAATTCAAAAAAAGCCAGGGTTGGAATTAGGGTATAGGAAACTTCCCTAGGTTTGCTAAGAGGGTTAAGATTTACACCAAAATAAGCCTCTGACGAACCATAAACTAGGCTTACAAGAGGTAATCCATTGCTATAATATTCAAGAGTTGGTATATAACTTGTCATAGTCCCTGTCACTATAGCTTCAATGCACTTTGTACTAGGCCACAGCCTTGTTACAATCCCTTTCCACGGCTTCTTACTACATTCAGACTCAATAAAATCTGCTAAAACTGGGTCAGGTTTAAGAATTTTCATTACTGATTCTCTCACCAATTGGTCCGTGATTTGAGGGTTAAGAGTTCCTGTCCTAATATCATTACATAGTACCAGCCAGTTGTTTTCAAGAAACTGGATGGCCCGGATCAGAACAGAACCAAATATGGTTTTGACTCGAACAACTTCTTTTTGGAGACAATCCACATAGCATCTGTGAGTACATACTTTGGTAATTGTCTTGACAGAGAATAGTTTCGTTCGGGCTTGTGTAATTTTTATACGGGTCATTTCCGATAGACCTGTTAATAAAATGTGTACTTTTGTAGTAACTTGTCACCGCTGTACGAGCCAGTAGGCCACCAGGAGTCTTGGACTCTGATTTTATGAACGAGAAAGTCATTGCTTTCCCTTGGTCTAAACCTGGGATAGAAAAATGACTTCCTATCAAACTCTTCTTCAATAGTTGGTATCAGTTTACTCTCTCCTCCAGATGTGCCAGAGCTGCACAAGAGCAAACAAAACAAGTGACGATCAGAAACCACAACCTACTAAGAATTGTGGCTGCGAAAGAGTTTTGTTGCAAAATACAGGTGAAACGAAATAATTTGTCTTGCAATATGATGTGTTGAAATACTGCAAGCGCACAGTGTTTAATTGTAGCAATCACAGATCGATCCTCAGAGACTATGAAATTTCCAAACCCTAATAAATAAATCAGGCAGACTAGACAAATAGTTATGAGAGAGATTTAATTAACCTAATAAGCAAATAAAATCAAATAAATATGGAAAACCTAGGAATCCAGATTCATCAATCAATTACAATTAATATCCAAGTTGCCCTAAAAATCAA
This sequence comes from Oenanthe sinensis, assembly GCA_028671895.1. Classification (NCBI taxonomy): domain Eukaryota; kingdom Viridiplantae; phylum Streptophyta; class Magnoliopsida; order Apiales; family Apiaceae; genus Oenanthe; species Oenanthe sinensis. The sequence goes on from CM053806.1 coordinate 31,874,100, forward strand.
TTCTCTTTCTTCAATAAATAAATATCAATTAACGAGACAAGCATATACTATGAAACTTATTATCTAACAATAACCCATCAAAACTTCATGGAGCAAGCATAGGCTATGAAAAATAAATTCGGTAACAATAATATATCAAAATCACTTTGTTAATCAAACAATTAAGCACCAAGAAAAATCATGAGAATCAAATAATAGGAACAAACAAATACTAAAAATAAGTAACTAACTTCACCTTCATCCTAGGGCAAGAGAATTAGCTAGACATGATTGAAGAAGAAAACAAAACAACTAATATAAACATGCAAATAACGAATAACATAAAAAGTGTTTAAGAGATAAAAACTTATTTGTATTGAAATAACAATAAAATAAAAGTACTCTACTCCTACTCCTAATTATTGAAAACTAAAGTTACAATTAAGGTTCAAGGTCTTGGTCTTAAAATACAAGAGAGGAGACCCATATATATAGGGAAAATAATGTAGGTTTTCTAAATCGATTACAAATTGAATTCTAAATATTTCCTTCTATTCCTTTTTCTTCTCCAACAAGCATTCGATTTTATCTCCTTTTTCTTTGCCTCCAAGTAATTCCACCTCCTTCCTTGTATTTTCCTTTTTCTGCTACAATTCTGATTTTAATTAATTTCCTACAAAACAAAATAAAAATAATTAATTAACTAATAAAATTACGAAAATAAACATAAAATAGGTATTAAAAATGTATTAATTATGGACCTATCAAATGCCCCCATACCTATTTTTGCTCGTCCTCGAGAAAAGTCAAAAGAAAAAAAATTTATAAAAGTCCTATGCTCCTTTTCGTAGGCGTGACGGATAATTTTAGGTTTACCAACCCATTTAAACTCGTAGACGATCTCTACCAGAGGAGTGTTGTCTCCTAAGGGTTTACAGAAGATATACCCATAAAATCCGTGAAATATTCTAGCAAGCATCCCACTCTATCAATAACGTTCATCGGTGTCAACAAAAGAAGATTTTTAGGAAAATACATACCTTAAAGACTCTTCTAATAATAGGCAAGATGTAGGTATTTAAAATCCACTTATATCGACGCAAACGTTTGCAAAAACTCCTAAGGTGTGTCGTGAAAATAGGTCTCTGAAGAATCAATTGAATAAGTACATTTCCTCTTTTTCAACCAATATTGAACTGACCCAATCTCTATCAAAACAAGTATCTAGCCAAATTTCACAGTTTTTTTCCAATTGACTGTGCAATGTTCGTTTTCTTAGGCTTTCTATGTTACCCATGTAGCGAGTTTTGGGTCAATGACTCCCAAACCAGTTGATCTTAGGGCACTAGGTTTCAAAATACCCCTACGGACTTAATTACTCGAGTAACAAAGGCCACAAAACAAGACTAGTCAATTACTACTTTTATCCTAGCTCGTCAAGTAATTCTCCAGTAACCAAGGGCAGTGAAAAGTCACCAAGAAAAATTTATTTCTCATACAATTGCACTTAATACCAGCACATGTACATGGGTCGTTCCTTTCATATAACATTGTATTTGCCACCCATTGATCTCAAAGGAGTACTTGATGCTTTATATATTTTTTCACAAACATTTGATTCGACATTGTTTTAACATGTGGGCTCTCTCTCAGGTATCGAAAAATTCCCTAGACAATCTTTCCAACAAAGACCTTGTGCAATAAGTGTTGTCTTGGACTTTTAAGCAAAAATTTGTTCGACATAAGTTTCATGAAGAAAACCTTACTCAACTACGTTCGAATTATCTCAAGGCATTACATATATATAATTTTATAAAAAATTGTTAACACCAACTAGCATCAAAGTACAAGAGTGGAAAACTTAGCTAAAACATCTCTATTTTTGGATTTTCTAATTTTTTAATTTTTTTGGATTTTTAAATTTTTTATAAGACTACTAATTCCCTCCCCCATACCTAAATCATGCATTGTCCTCAATGTGTGCAAAGAAGAGAGAAATGACAAAGTAAAAGGACGAGAATACCTGATAAAAGCATGATGGAGGAAGCAAAAAGAACTACTATACAACACACACACATAGTTACTCCCCCATACCTACACTGAACTATGGGAGACAATCAAGAATAACTTACTAATCAACACCACATCGAGGAAAAACTTCTTTCGTCGTAGAGTAAGCACACTGTTGAAATACATTCTCAAGAACAAAATTATCCACTAGAAATATACGATCTTGCAACAAGATAAAACTAACATAATCCATAAACCAATTAGACGTTTCTTTAAATTTTTTAGGCAGACTGATTACTTGAAATTTTCGATCATGGACTAAGTCATTAGAAATAAAAGCATGATAAGTTTCATTGAAACCTACAAAGGACTGACCAAAAGTGGATATAAATGGTTTTGAATCAAGTGGGGGTGGCTCACCTACAGAAGTCTTAACAACGGTCCTTGGCTCAAAAGAAATATCCTCCAATTGGGTTTCATGTTTAGAACAAATGATATTCAATTCATCTAACATCTCATCAGAAGTGAAATTTTGGTACAACTCATGAAGTTCTTTATTACTCTCATACTCTAACATAACATCATGTTCAAGAAAAGACTCAATCAAACTATCCTCAAGATTCGACCAAGACACAACGTCAGCAATGAAATTAACTCCTACAGGTTGGTCATAAAGATCATTTGAAGGTGGTTCATCAGATTTGAAAGGTTCACTAGATTGGACTACTACTTCAGAATTCTTAGGAAACAAGGATTGGTCAAGACTAGGATTTAAGAGTAAAGGATTTGGTTCAGAAGTGAGTTTTTCTTCCTCTTGAGTATTGAAACCAGCATGATTGTTGAATTGATTACCGGATCTAAGAGAGATGATGGAATTCACATTTTCAGGAGCTTTTTGGTTTTGATGAAATTTAGGATTAACCTCAGGTTGACTAGGAAATCGATTTTTCTCTCTCTCACTGATTGTGTTGGCTAACTGACTGATTTGAACCTCTAGTTTAGATATGGCTTGAGTATTGGAATTTAGTAACTGCCTATCTTGGGTCATAGTTTGCATGAAAGCCTGTTGAGATTGAGTTATATTAGCTTGGGATTTCAATAACTCCTCAATACTCTTTTCCAAGAAATTCATTTTTTTATCAGTTTCATTAAAACCAGGAGGATTCAAAGGGACTGAAAAAGAATTTGGATATGGGTCAAAGTTTTGAGCAGGAAAAGAATTAGGATTTTGGGTTGGAAATGGACTAGGATTGGGATTTTGAAAAGCAGGTTGAGATGGTTGGTTATACTGATTGTATTGACCTTGGTTCCATGAGAAATTAGGGTGATTTTTCCAACTAGGGTTGTATGTGGGTGAAAAGGGATCATTCATTACTCTCGCTTGAAACATGGCATTAGCTTGTTGAATTTTAGGGCAATTTTCTATCACATGATTAGATGAGTTACAATTTGCACAGACAGACACTTGCGAAGACACATTGTTGGTTTCTAAGGCTTCTAATCTTCTTATGAGTGTAGCTAATTTAGCTTCAGTTGCAATAGAATTACCAACTACATGTATGCCTTTAGATGATCTAGGTTTTTCGATTTCTTGACTTGGTTCCCTAGTTGACTCCCACAACATTGTTTTTTCAGCTAACTCCTCAAAAAATTGCCAAGCTTCTTCTTCATTTTTATCCATGAACTTACCTTGACACATTGACTCTAACAAAGAAGTGGTTGGGCTATCTAAGGCTTCATAAAGAATTTTACAAAGTCTCCATTGTTCTATACCATGTTGAGGACATTGGGACAACAGATTTTTAAATCTATCAAAATATTTCCAAAAAGACTCATTTTGTTTTTGTTGAAATTGGTTGATTTCATTCCTAAGTTTGTTGGCCTTATGGTTTGGAAAATATTTTTTTAGAAATATGCTTACAAATCCCTCCCAAGTTGAAATAGAATTAATGGGTAGACTATATAACCATTTTTTAGCATTTTCTTTAAGAGCAAAGTTGATAAGTCTCAATTTAATGGAGTCATCAGTCAATTGTTGAATTTTCTGTAGGGCACAAACTTCCTCAAACTCTCGAATGAAAAGATATGGATCATCTCCCTCTACCCCAGTAAACCTAGGTAACATGCTAATGTGGTGAGATTTGATTTCAAAATTATTACCATTTACTGTTGGTAGGACTATGCATGAGGGTTGGGTGGAACGAGTGGGATAACAACGGTCTTTAAGTGGAATAGACATGACTTACAAGTAAGCAAGTAAGCACGTAGCAGATAAGAGATAGAACTAAACACCGAAAAAAAAAATACAAAAGAAAATCCTATGTCAATGTTAACCTAGAGAAAATCTAGACCTGTTCCTAACTTTAAGATAATACTAAGAGTCACAAATCTAAAAATATTCAAACCGATTGGCCAGGCAGATGGAAGCATTGCCAAGAGGCTAACCACCTTTCTAGACACCAATCCAAATTGGCCAGGTAAGCTCTCGCTTTCCTAGACACCAAAAGTAAGAATACGTAAAGATTTATTTTGTCTTAGGTTCTCTTCCTAAGTGAGCGCGAAATCCTAGGGGCCAACATCTACTTAATTTTATTAAGGTAAGGGGAATGCAAGATGAACGTTTTAGTGATTTGTGGGCCAAGGAAAGGGTGATGAAATCCCTTACCTTATCTTGTATTGTGTGGCACCCTTAAGATTGATTATATGAATGCAACAAAAAAAACGAGGAAATAAACAACTATGGATGCACTATACTACGTGAATTAATCTAAATTGTACGTACCTCTTTCCTCCAGCAATCACCACAATTATAAGATGGAAAGAAATAAAATACAATAAAGAAAATCTAGATGATGTGCTCCTATGTGAGATATGAATGATGCAACAAATTGGTTTTTAATAAGACAAATAACTAACTAATTTTTTTTTAATTTTTTTTTTAATATTTAATTTTTTTGGATTTTTTTAATATTTAAAAAAAAAACAAAATTTAGAGAGGTGATACGGAATACCGAAAAGTGCTTTCCAAAAATTACTAAGGAGACAACGATGTCTTATAACGATCTTCTTGTCCAAACTTTTCTCCGCTTCACAAATCTCTAAAAAAAATACAAAGAAAAACAAGAAACTAATCCGAAGAATTAAATATTAAGGAGTAAAAATTACCAATAGTCCCCGGCAGCGGCGCCAAAAACTTGATGTGTTGAAATACTGCAAGCGCACAGTGTTTAATTGTAGCAATCACAGATCGATCCTCAGAGACTATGAAATTTCCAAACCCTAATAAATAAATCAGGCAGACTAGACAAATAGTTATGAGAGAGATTTAATTAACCTAATAAGCAAATAAAATCAAATAAATATGGAAAACCTAGGAATCCAGATTCATCAATCAATTACAATTAATATCCAAGTTGCCCTAAAAATCAATTCTCTTTCTTCAATAAATAAATATCAATTAACGAGACAAGCATATACTATGAAACTTATTATCTAACAATAACCCATCAAAACTTCATGGAGCAAGCATAGGCTATGAAAAATAAATTCGGTAACAATAATATATCAAAATCACTTTGTTAATCAAACAATTAAGCACCAAGAAAAATCATGAGAATCAAATAATAGGAACAAACAAATACTAAAAATAAGTAACTAACTTCACCTTCATCCTAGGGCAAGAGAATTAGCTAGACATGATTGAAGAAGAAAACAAAACAACTAATATAAACATGCAAATAACGAATAACATAAAAAGTGTTTAAGAGATAAAAACTTATTTGTATTGAAATAACAATAAAATAAAAGTACTCTACTCCTACTCCTAATTATTGAAAACTAAAGTTACAATTAAGGTTCAAGGTCTTGGTCTTAAAATACAAGAGAGGAGACCCATATATATAGGGAAAATAATGTAGGTTTTCTAAATCGATTACAAATTGAATTCTAAATATTTCCTTCTATTCCTTTTTCTTCTCCAACAAGCATTCGATTTTATCTCCTTTTTCTTTGCCTCCAAGTAATTCCACCTCCTTCCTTGTATTTTCCTTTTTCTGCTACAATTCTGATTTTAATTAATTTCCTACAAAACAAAATAAAAATAATTAATTAACTAATAAAATTACGAAAATAAACATAAAATAGGTATTAAAAATGTATTAATTATGGACCTATCACAATAATTTGTGGCAAGTTAACATAGCAATCTTCACAAAGTGCTATGAAAATTTAGAGCAATAAATTTTTCATGAGCACAAAAATGAGTATCGCTAAGATCTGGAACGAGTAATGCTATGTATACATTTAAATACATTTACGTTTTGATTGTGTGATGCAGTTAAGCTGTTGATTTAGACAAGCTAGCAAGGCAAAAGTTGAGGAGCTCATGTTGGAAATAGGATAAAGCTGATGGATTGTAATTAAAAACTACACACAACAATGGGGCAGTTATATATAACAGTTTAACAAGAACAGACAATTTAAACCAATTAACAAAATAAAGGACGAAGGTAAAAACAAGATATATAAATTAGTAACTGTAAGGACAAGAAAAAAGATATAATACTTAACTCTAACAGAAACTTTAAGCATACACTGATAGAACCAAAACAACTGCTGAGTCGCCAAACCTTGCTATAAGTCTTGACTGTTCTTGAAGAGATTATTGTCCCGCTACGCTGTGTTGGGTTGCAGCAATATCACTTCCAGGATAAAATAGCATAGAGTACTTCGTTCACAGATACTTAGCACTCAACAGCGACTTGCACCTCAGTTCACCCAGAAAACCTTATGCAAATCTGTAAGTATATGGTAGACACAGAATATGGCTGCTAGGGTTTTCTCAAAATTATGTTAAGACCACCATCCCTTCTATCTACAATGTTTTTATGTATTTATAATACAATAAAACGTAACAGCAGATAAAACATTAATTAAAATAATTATTCTGACTTAAAAAATATTTAATAGAATATTTATCAGAATCAGTAACAGTTACCAGAGTTTAGCTAAAGTCTGATTAGGCTCAGGCCCATCAGAGTTTTCTGCTAAACTCTGACCAGCAGATGCATCAAAGTTTATTTGCTAAACTCTGACCTGACCCATCAGAGTTTAACCAGTAAACTCTGATCTGACCATCAGAGTTTATAAACTCTGACCATATCAGTTCTATCAGAGTTTATCCGGTAAACTCTAATCGAGCTAGTCTATCAAAGTTTATTTATAAACTCCGACCCAGCTCCTCTTTTTAAACTCTGACCAGTCACAGAAAATATAAACTCTGATCTGACCATCAGAATTTGTTTTAGTCCATCAGAGTTTATTATAAACTCTGACCCAGCTCAAACTCTGACCAGTCACAGAAAATATATATACTCTGTGCATACTGACTCAATATCCATATTAAATTAATATTTAAGGTCATAATTAAATTAATTAACAATGTAATAAAATTCTTCGCCCAGGTCGCCTCGCGTACGCGAGACGCCGAGACATTCGCCCAAATCGCCCTTCGACCCGACCTGAGTCGTGGCATGGCATGGCATGGCGTGGCGGCGACGCGCGTGTGTGTGTGCGCGCGAGGGCACACTAGTACACCATGTACACTACATGCCTTAGTAGTTGACACTACTCTTGCGCATCCATGCATATAAAGCACCCACACCCATATTACATATTCTATGTGAGACAACACTTTAAACCCATTTTAAATAGCAACTTCTACTCAATTTATTTATGGATTACACTAAAAAAAATGTCTTAGATCCAAACATGAAAGTTTAAGTCCTCATTGCAAGGAACAACTTTCAATCGTTAGTTTCCGGAAATTTCATCAAGAACATATATAAAATATGTCTTAAACTTTCCATTTTCTAACAATCCCCCACAAATCCATACAGAAATGCATATTAGAATCTACTCATGACTTGCTTTTCAGAGTTGGTACCGGTCAAGGTTTGAACCCTCCTAAGTCCTCTACTTCGATGGCTATCGGATATAGATGAAATATTTCACCTTAAATCTTTATCCATTGGTGTGTAACCACACTCCATAGACAATGACAAGTCAAAGGCTATGGTGCCGATCTACGGCTTTGAGACGTTAATGGTCATGTCTCGATCCTGTTCGTCGAATGCTTCGAGGAATAACCCTATCCTCCAATTGCAACCACACAATAACATTCGCTTAGTTGGGCATCTCCAAATATGTACTACCAACATCTCGTCTCGAAACTTGACCCTATTTAGAGTTCTTAAAACTCTTGTTGACCAGCAGTTACAGTACCTCTTAAGGTTTACAGGGGAAATACTCAGATACGTGAGTATCTAAATAATTGTAGTAGAGGTACTACCGAATAACCCTCACAACTTGTTATTACCACATTGAATACACTTCGAGGGATCTCCTCTCAGGTATATTGGGTTCCCGTTGTTGATAACTCAAAATGGGTTATCAATCCCATCCCCAACCTCGACTTAAGGACAACAGCATGCTCAAGTCCCTTAGTCAAAGGATCAGCCAAGTTGTCTTGAGTTCCAATAAACTCAATAGCAATGATCATGTCAGACACAAAACCCCTTATAGACTTTAGTCTAACTTGGACGTGTCTCTTTGTTTTCACATTATACTTCTTACTGTTTATCTTATCGATAGTTGTACGACTATCACAATGAACAGCAAGAGCAGGAAGCGGTTGGCTTACTACATGAATCATAGACATAAGTCCATGCAACCATTCAGCCTCCGTCCCCGTGGCATCTAATGCACACAACTCAGCCTTAAAAGTAGACCGAGTTACAATAGTCTGTCTAGCAGACTTCCAGGATATAGCTCCACCCGCAAGGGTAAACACGTATCCAGTCACTCCATTGGAACGAGCTTTCTTAGCTATCCAACTTGCATCACTATATCCCTCTAGCACTCCAGGAAACCTCCTGTAGTGCAAACCAAGGTAGATGGTGCCTTTTAGATATCTAAGCACTCTATCAAGAGCATCCCAATGAGTCTTGTTTGGACAGATTGTATATCTAGCTAACTTAGACACAAAATATGAAATTTCTGGTTTAGTACCATTAGCAAGATATTGCAAACTCCCAATAATCTGAGAATATCTTAACTGAGACACAGAAACTCCTTACTTATTCTTGACAAGAGCAATTTTTGAATCATATGGCATGCTTGCAATTCTACAATTTGAATAACCATACTTCTCAAGTATAGATTTCTCTATATAATGAGATTGTGACAAGGTTATTCCATCAGCTGACTGAGTCAGCTTGATACCAAGAATCACATTAGCATTACCCATATCCTTCATTTCAAAGTGTCTTTTCAAGAAACTTTTTATCTCGTTAATAATCTCAATATTGGTTCCAAACAACAATATGTCATCCACATACAAGCACAAAATCACTTTTTCATTTCCTTTAACCTTATAGTAGACACACTTGTCACTTTCATTAACCAAAAATTCCGAAGTCAAAACAGTTTCATCAAACTTCTTGTGCCAGTCTCTAGATGCTTGTTTCAAGCCATAGATGGATTTGACTAACTTACAAACTTTCCTTTCGTTGCAAGAAGCAACAAATCCCTCAGGCTGATCCATATAAATCTCTTCTTCAAGATCACCATGAAGAAAAGCTGTCTTTACATCCATTTGATGGATGACAAGACCATGTACGGAAGCCAATGCTATAAGCATTCGAATTATTGTCATTCTTGCAACATGAGAGTATGTATCAAAATAGTCAATGCCTTTCATTTGCTTAAAACCCTTAGCTACCAGCCTAGCCTTATACTTATCTATTGAGCCATCCGGGTTCATCTTTCTTTTAAAAATCCATTTAAATCCTATAGTAGTACACCCAGGAGGGAGATCAACCAACTCCCATGTTCCGTTAGAAACAATAGAGTCAATCTCACTCTTTACAACGCCTTTCCAGTGCCTTGACTCCACAGAATCCATGGTCTATCGAAAAGTTAAAGGTTCGTCCTCGACATTGTAAGTGATAAAATCACTTCTAAAGTCCTTGACCACATTTGCACGCTTATTCCTTCTAGGTTCCTCTATTTCGTTAGGAGTAGAGCTACTAGCAGGATCCGCCCCACATTTGTCATCCTTTCCACATGATCAGGAATGGAACTCGATGTGCGAATGGGATCATCATCAGAAATACCCTGAGGTATACCAGTCTTCATAGGGAACACATTCTCAAAGAATGTTGCATCATGAAACTCAACTATAGTGTTGGCCACTATCCCATCTATGTCAGATTTTAACACTAAAAATCTCATAGCGGTAGTGGTTTCAATATAGCCCAGAAAGATGCAATCAACAGTTTTTGGCCCCAGTTTCTTTCTCTTATGTTCAGGGACAAGTACCTTTGCAAGGCAGCCCCACACACTAAGATACTTTAAACTAGCATTTCTGCCTTTCCATAATTCATAAGGTGTCTCGTCCATATGTTTCAGAGGGACTCTGTTCAAAATATGGCAAGCCGTATTCAGAGCCTCTCCCCACATGTACTTAGGCAACCCAGAATTAATAATCATACTATTAATCATATCTTTAAAAGTTATGTTCTTTCGTTCTACCATCCCATTAGAGTCAAGAGTATATGGTGGAGTCACTTCATGAACTATACCATTGCTTCTGCAAAATTCATTAAATGACGTACCCGTATACTCTCCACCTCTATCCGACCTCAAACGTTTAAGTACTTTGTCAGTTTGTGTTTCAACTTCATTTTTATACATAATGAATTTATCTAGTGCTTCATCTTTATGTTTAAGTAAATAAACATAGCAGTATCTACTACATTCGTCTATAAAGGTAATGAAATATCTTTTATTATCTTTAGTCAAAACACCACTGAATTCACATATGTCTGTGTGTACTAATTCTAATACTTTTGAATCCCTAACAACATTATGAAAGGGTTTCCTTGTTAGTTTAGCAGTCACACATACTTGACATTTAGATTTCTTTTCAATGACATATTTTGGAAATAACTCTAAATTCATCATATTCTTTAGAGCACCAAAATTTAGATGACCAAGATGTGAGTGCAATAATTCAGATGATTCAACACAATTCACAGAAGGAACAACATTATCATTAATAAAACTGCCCAAAACAGGCTCTATATTTATTAAAAATAAACTATCAGATAAGTAACCTTTGCTAAAAAATACACCAGTATGTGTAATAACTACTTTGTTACACTTCAAAGAAAGTTCGAAACCATTTCTAACTAAACAGCTTCCACTTATTATATTTCTACGAATGTCAGGAACATGATGCCCTCTAGTAAGGGATAGAACATGCCCAGAAGCAAACTTCAGGTCCACGTTTCCTACTCCAAGTACTTGAGCAACACTAGCATTCCCCATCGTCACTGTCATTCCTTGAATCTGTTGATAAGATACAAACAGAGTAATATCAGTAAAAATATGTACATTAGCTCCGGTATCAATCAACCATTCATTTGACAGATAAGTGGAAAGTAGTGTAGGGTTGTAGGTAACATACCTGTCATTGGTTTCAGAAGCAACAGCCTCACCAACAACCATGTTAACCACAGGCCCACCAGTGGTTGCAAGCACAATATTAGTTTGTGCTACCATATTAGTTTTCTTCGCTTTCTTAGTAGGACAGTCCTTGCTCCAGTGACCAACCTGTCCACAAGACCAACATGATTTGTTTGCCTTTGGTTTCTTAGCCTTGTTCTTGTCAGTTTTAGGCTTGTTATTCTCCTTCTTAGTGATAGACTTTCTTTTCTGTCCAACAGTCACTACATTTACCTTCGAACTCCCATGTTCAGCAGGCATCATATGTCCCTGTTTGGACTTGTGTTGCTCCTGCACTGAGATATCCAACATCAAGTTGGTCCAGGTCATCTCTTCTTTCTGTCTTTTCAGGAAGAGATCAAACTCTTCCCAAGACTTTGAGAGATTTTCAATCACTGACATAACCATAAACTTCTCAAGAAGGTCCATTCCAGACTCCTTCAAAGCATGTACCAACATCTCAAACTCATGCACTTGCTCCATCATGGATTTAGTATCCACCAGTTTAAAATCAAGGAACCTTGCCACACTATACTTTTCCAGATCTTGTGAGTCAGTATTGTGGGTTTGGTCCAGCTTCTCCCATAAGAGTTTAGCAGTGAAGGCATCCGATGAATAAACATCGAATAGAGTGTTCACTAAAGCTGCCAAAATAGCAGCCATTGCCACTCCATCCTTTTCAGCCCATAAAGCATAAACCTTAATAGAGTCAGCCTGCTCTTGATTCACAACAGGAGGATCACACTGCAACACCGGCCATAGACCCTTAACCGTTAATCACAAATTCATCTTTTTCTGCCAATGAGAAAAGCCAGCCCCACTGCTGAACTTATCAGGCATACCAGACAGATCAATAGGTTGTGGGAAACTATACGTAGCCCAATCAATGGCAGTAGCAGTAACCCCAGACCCAGAACTAGTAGCACCAATAATCGGAGTTTCAGTTTCGTTAACTATCTTGTTAATTAACAATATATAACACAGATAATATCTTCAAGATTGTTGGATTGTAATTAAAAACTACACACAACAATGGGGCAGTTATATATAACAGTTTAACAAGAATAGACAGATTAAACCAATTAACAAAACAAAGCACGAAGGTAAAAACAAGATATATAAATTAGCAACTGTAAGGACAAGAGAAAAGATAGAATACTTAGCTCTAACAGAAGCTTTAAGCATACACTGATAGAACCAAAATAACTGCTGAGTTGCCAAGCCTTGCTAGAAGTCTTGACTGTTCTTGAAGAGATTATTGCCCCACTACGCTGTGTTGGGTTGCAGCAATATCACTTCTAAGATAAAACAGCACAGAGTACTTCGTCCACAGATACGTAGCACTTAACAGCGACCTGCATCTCAGTTCGCCCAGAAAACCTTATTCAAATCTGTAAGTATGTGGTAGACACAGAGTATTGCTGCTAGGGTTTTCTCAAAATTGTGTTAAGACCTCCGTCCCTTCTATCTACAACGTTTTTAAGTATTTATAATACAATAAAACATAACAGCAGATAAAATATTAATTAAAATAATTATTCTGACTTAAAAACATTTAATAGAATATTTATCAGAATCAGTAACATTTACCAGAGTTTAGCTAAAGTCTGATTAGGCCCAGGCCCATAAGAGTTTATCTGCTAAACTCTGACCAGCAGATGCATCAGAGTTTATTTGCTAAACTCTGACCTGGTCCATCAGAGTTTAACCAGTAAACTCTGATCTGACCATCAGAGTTTATAAACTCTGACTATATCAGTTCCATCAGAGTTTATCCGGTGAACTCTGATCGAGCTAGTCTATCAAAGTTTATTTATAAACTTTGACCCAGCTCCTCTTTGTAAACTCTGACCAGTCACAGAAAATATAAACTCTGATCTGACCATCAGAGTTTGTTTTAGTCCATCAGAGTTTATTATAAACTCTGACCCAGCTCATACTCTGACGAGTCACAGAAAATATATATACTCTATGCATACTGACTCAATATTCATATTAAATTAATATTTAAGGTCATAATTAAATTAATTAACAATGTAATAAAATTTCTCACGGCGTGGCGTGGCGGCGGCGGCGGCGCGCGCGAGGGCGCACTAATACACCATGCACACTACATGCCTTATTAGTTGACACTACTCTTGCATATCCATTCATATAAAGCACCCACACTCATATTACATATTCTATGTGGGACAACACTTTAAACCCATTTTAAACTAACAACTTCTACTCAATTTATTTATGGATTACAATAAGAAAATGTCTTAGATCCAAACATGAAAGTTTAAGTTCTCATTGCAAGGAACAATTTCCAATCGTTAGTTTCAGGAAATTTCATCAAGAACATATATAACATATGTCTTAAACTTTCTATTTTCTAACAAAAGCTACATAAAAAGAACGAGTTTCTTGAACTACTAACCTTAACAAGAACTCGAGATGGGTTCAGAACATAGTATGGGAGATTTATCACCATTCGCAATTCGGTTGATATCCGGTTGAATATCCTCATAAGTGATGACATGCACAAATTTCTTGAAACTATTGGTGTCAGTGCGTCCGCCAAGGCCATGACGCTGCAAATACTCAACACCTGCATTTCGAGTTGGTATTTCAGCAAGAACTTGCTTCTGAATTTCATCTGCATTAGGGTCACATACTCAAGAAACTCAAGAGCCTTCTTTTCTTTCTCCGTTACCACATGACTACCCTCCACCTTAAACTAATTGCTTTTTTGAAGTTCAATTACTTATTATTTTCTATCTTTCTCTTAAATGTACAATATGATTGATAACTGATAAGAGATTAATATGTTCTTATAGTCAAGATATATTTTTGCTATGATACAGTTTTCTTTGATTATCTTTTCTATGTTTAGCAACTTTTCTTGTCAGCAAATGTTTATTTTTATTATCATGATAATTGATAACAGCATCTCGAATGATATACTAAAACACTAAAATAGTGTCACTTTGACATTATTTTAGTATAAAATCAATTCCAATGGAACACTAAACAATTGGAGTGACACTAAATTATGTATCATTTGCAGATCTTTTATGGTATACACACAGAAGTGTTTTTCTGTGATCATGCCGTTTTATCAAAAATATATACTAGAAGTTGCATCAAATTATATTATCACCTTGTAATTGTATGAGGTCACTATTGAAGAAAGTAGGAATGCATGCATATTCTAATCTACTATAAATTTAAATTTATATATATTTAAAAGAAAAAGAAAAAAAGTAAGGTGTATTTTTGTGAATTTATATGTTAATAAATAATTTATAAATCATAATTTTAGGAAGTGTTTTTATAATAAATATTAATAAATGATTTATTTAAAATAGTTATTTTTATGTAAGAAGAAGAATATTCTATTTCATGGATAAAAGATTTTTTGTAGTGTAGAATATAGTGCAACTCCCATTGGAGTTGATTTTGTAAATAGTGTCAAAATGACATTAAAATAGTGTCAAAATGATATTATTTTAAGTGTCATCCATTGAAGATGGTCTAAGTATCTATATACTTGTCCTTTGTCCTTTCAAGTATATATTCTATATGGGTTTTATATCAAACTACCCACATCTCACAAGAAAATATCAATTAGTTATTCAATCTCCACGGCGACTCATTTACACCACTAAAATGATAAAATATATCATCCGTTTACAAATTTGACAATCAACGTCAATATGCTGATTGGACATGTTATGTGGAAAATGGAAAAAAAATAAAAAATAATTAAATAACACATCATTGATTAAACAATTAGAAAAAATAAAAAGTAAATACATTGTTATGGTAAAACACATGCATTACAAACCGGAATTCTTCGACGTTCATGATATCCGCAAATGAACACGTTCATGATATCTGCAAACGAACACGTTCATGATATCCACAAACGAACATTCATACCACAATTACAAATCATACACATTTAATTTACGAAATTTATGGTATACCAAATTTAGGACATTTTTATTATAGACGTATGATGATATATATATAAGTAGTTAAAGAGTTATATACAACTAGTCGTTATGTGCCACCTGAGTAGACACTTCACACGTTATTATATTTTTAACGTTAATCATTATTTTTTTTAAAAAACGTTAACGGAATGAGTTGTTGTGGAGATGAGGTAATTATTTGATATTTTTTTATGAGACGGGTGGACAGTGTGATATAAAACCCGATTATATATGGGGTCTGGTTTCATGCCAAATTATAATTTTTCATGGATAGGTTTAACATGAATTTTTTTTTATGAATTCAGAAGACACGTCATCTATTAGTGCTTTTTATAGTTGTTTTCTAGAATTTTTTCTTATCCCCAAAAATTATAACAGACAAATGGTTACCAACATTCGCTTTCAAGTCAAGGGCCAACTCCATTCACTTGTCAAGGGCCCACTTCTTTCAATTTTACCTGCCAAAGTACCAACGTCATGATAAACGTGTGCTGTCACTCGAACATAATTAAAAAATTGTTGCCACATTGTTGTCATAAATAGTTGTCAAGGGCCAACTTCTTTCGCTCCGTTTCTTTTATGGAACAGAGGATGAGCTCAATTTCATAAATGGGACAGCTGATTTTCAATCTTTCAAAAATAAGAAATTTAAATATCTACTACGACGGTTTTGAAAGTTGAATGAAATAGAAATGATGAGCGTCACACTATCGGACGGTTATAATAGAAAATATATGTTTAAATTCTTAGGCGGGGCTGCCTAGCAAGTCATGAGCCTCATAGTATATGGGGGTCACCAAATTGAAGGGAAGGCATCGAGCGCCATTAGGTTTGGCTTGACGTTTTTGAAATTATTTTTTTTTATTTTAAATTCCTTTTTTCTCTTTTTTTTTGAATATTCACCTCCACAGGTTCGTTATCTTCCTTCTTGTCGGTCCTGTATTGATGGTACCTTCTTAAAAATTAGGGGTGTGCATGGTGCGGTTTGGGGCGGTTCCGGTCATTAATCGTAACCAAACCATTGACTTCGGTTTGGTACGTTTAATTAACATAAACCGTAACCAAACAATTTAAAACAGTTTTTCGGTTTCGGTTAACTATGAGTCGGTTATGTTTTTTTTCTATTTTTTTTCCTCACTTTATTTTAAATTTTTATATCATTTTATGTTAGTAGACAAATTTTATTAATAAACTTATATCTTTTTTCTACAATTTATAATTAACTTTATTGGTATAAGGACTAAATTTATCAAAAGAACAAATATTTTTATCTCTTCCTTTTTTTTATTAAAATGATTTTATTGAAAAAGATGACATTTTTTTATAATAGGTACTCATACACTTTGTAATGAAATTCTCACTAGATCATACTAAAATTCATATATCATAAAACTGAATATAAACATTATTGATATTTTACTGTTATTAATTTTTAAATAACATATATTATATACTTAGTGTGTGTGTGTGTGTATATATATATATTCGGTTCGGTTAATTTCGGTGCGGTTTTAACATGAAACCGAAATCAAAACCAAACCATTAATTTCAGTTTTTTCGGAGTTTTTTCGATTCAGTTTTTATCGGTATGATTTTTCAGTTTTTTTCAAGTTTTTTTCAGTTGCAGTTTTTTCTGCTCACCCCTATTGAAAATTATTAGTTTTTAAAATAATATGATGAATATAATATATTTATCCAAATTAATCCAATCTATAAATAATATAATATTATAATATTATATTTTTTCAATATCATTCATAATTTTAATATTATTTTATTATAATATTATATTCTCTATATTATTAGTAAATCTACATTTTATTATTGTAAGATTTTTAAATTTAATATAATATAAAATTATGATTAGTGATTCTATTTATTTTTTAATTCGATAATATACATTTTTAAATTTTTTAACTTAATTGTTTTATTAATTATTATTTATTATATTTTTAATACATTTGTATTGATCAAATTATAATTTGATATAATGATATTAATTTTTCAATATTTTCATCAACTAATGAGTAATGACTATATTATATTGTTAACTAATATTATTCAATAATTACTAAGTGAAATTTTTTTCATTTTATTAGTTGAAGTCTTCGACTTTATATTTCGAAGGAACAGTTATGAGCGCCAAACCATCATGCACTCATTATTCAGTTTTTCTTCAAACTTCCGGCTTTAGTGAGCGGCAGCTTCGACAATTCAATGTCCCATTTTTAAAATGTCCAACTCAGTTGTCCCATTTTTGAATTTGAACTCATCATCCCCTATCCCAAAAAAAAACGGAGCCAACTTCGGTTCCATTTCTTTTCTAGGACATTTGTGAATGTCAATTGTAAAAATGGGACGGCTCCATACAGTATTTCAAAACTAGTACATTTGTTGGATTAATTTTGAGTCAAGAGCGTCATGTAGTCTAGCGGTTATGAAATAAAAAAAGATTTTGATGATCGTCTTTTGATATGGCGGTCATGACGTAGTTTGAAACATGCAATGAGCGTCGTGAGCGCCCTTTTATGTGGCGGTCACCAAAGAAATATTGTTTTGATAACCGGGGTGATGAATCAGTACGACGTCATATAACATTAAAATGATGTTTCGTCCCTTTACTTAATTCAAATTATTATTATTAAAAGATGATTATATTATAAATTATTAATATAATATAATTTTGTAATTATGATAATAATATTAAATTTCTTAAAAAAATTGAATTATATTTATTAAAAGATGATTATATTATAAAATATATTATTATAATGTTATAATAATATATAAAATATTAATATAATATAATTTTTTAATTATGATAATAATATTAAATTTCTTGTACAAATGATTGTATAAAATTTGTTGCTTTTGACTAATATAGAGTTCCAAATTTATACACCAAATATATATATATATATATATATATAGAAATTTAACAAAAAAAGAAATTTATTTTTTAATAAAAAATTACTTACTAAAGTTGAAAAATATGAATAGTACATAAAAAGAGGATTTACCGGAAGGACAACCAACCAAACTTTTACATGTACAGTTTTAATAACACTAGCTTAAATCCCGTGCATAAATATTTAAAATATATTTATTATAATTAATATATTAATTTATTTAATATATTATAATTCTTTTAATATATTTACTTTCTATAATATTAAATATATAAATATTATTTTATTATTAACTATATTTATTAATTACTTGTATGGTTTTTCTAATATACATTAAATATCTATAAAAATGTTAAAATACTAATATAATAAAATATTGATAATTATATATATTTTTATTTTATTATATATTATATAAAGTAATGTTTATATAATATTTTTTTTATCATGCTTAAATATGTATATATTTTTAATTATAATAATTGTTTACTTATAATTTACTTTAGAATATGTACATATTTATAAAATTTATAATGATTTTGGAGCAAGTAGAGGTTATTTGATTTAGGATTTTAATTAATTTTATATAATTTATGTGTTTTAGTTTCACGTAATTACTCATTTAGTCTACTACAACACGACCAAAATAACTCGTTTAGTCTAATTATATATAGGTAGAGATTATTTGATTTAGGGTTTTGATTTTATATAGTGTATGTATTTTAGTTTCACGTAATTACTCATTTAGTCTACCACAACACGACCAAAATAACTCGTTTAGTCTAATTATATATAGTTATATAATAGTATTGATATATATATATTTTTTGAATTTTTTTTATAATATATATAATTAGAGCCTAAAGACAAATCTTAATAATTCTGGAACACTATCTTAAACTAGCTAAATCTCACAAATCGAGCCTAAAGACAAGTCTACAGAATCATAAAACTCTAGCTCTGATGATAACTTTAAAATTCCGAACTTATTCACTTAAATAAATTTTACGTAAAATCCAAAAAAAATTACAATTCCCCAATATCCCACAACTTACAATTTACAAATAAAAGGGTACAACTAAATTCTCCAAATTCAAATCTAAATATAAACGTTACAACTCCTCCAAGCCTACAACTCGCACTCTTCCCAAAAGGTAGTCCACCTAATAATGAATATTTGTCGGGGAAAATCAAGAAACATAGACCAGCAGTGAGTGAAAGACTCATATACATAT
This sequence comes from Oenanthe sinensis, assembly GCA_028671895.1. Lineage (NCBI taxonomy): Eukaryota > Viridiplantae > Streptophyta > Magnoliopsida > Apiales > Apiaceae > Oenanthe > Oenanthe sinensis. Next base: position 31,893,783 of record CM053806.1, read on the forward strand.
ATTAAATTATGTAAAGAGTACAATGGTTAGCCACACAGTTGGGTCACGAAGTATTGTAGAAGGGGGTTGAATACGATACTCACAATAATTTAAATTCTTTTCTCAATTTGCGGATAAATAAATTATTGCTTCAGAGTGGATTTGGCCATTTGTAGTGTTTAGGTGAGCTGCCTACTAATTTTCTGTTGTCCGAATAAATCAATTAGGTTTAAGAAAATTAGCTAGTAAATTATGGAGACAAGTTTCCGGGAATATATCTTTCGTATATAAATCCAGAGGGGTGTTACACCCAGTTAAAAATATAAATGGCTTCCAAAGAATAAATTAGTTCTTTGATACTAACACAAAAATATTAGGCTCAGTTCCTATATAAATATATCTAAATTAGTACAAGGAAAAACTGAGTCCGTAGGGAGTGATATCTAGGAGCCTTGAGTATTTTTCATTGAAGAACTGGGTCCTAATATATGACCAAGAGCAAGGTATGGGTGTGTATAAATTATCTCTTCTTACCCCGGCCATGGCAGTAGCTCTCTACATTTTATTTGTGTTATAGAAGAAGACCCACTCAAATGAGTGGCTGTGTTCTTTTTATTTGTGTAGACTTTTTAAATCAATAAAGTAGGCTGCTGTAATTTGATTGACTGAGGGATAAGTGGGGCCAAAAAATATTTTGTTGTGTCAGGGAATAAATTTGTTGCGTCTTACTATTTTTGTGGCCTTTGAATTTATGTTGCGCCTGTAAGAGTGAATCCCCTGTGTAGTTCAATGTGGCGCCATTTACTTTTCTTATTTGAACTTCATTTACATGTTGCGCCACCTAGAGTGTAACCCCTGTGCAAAACTTAGTGGCGCTAACTGTTGGGAGAATTCATCGCGCATGTTTTTCTATTTACATGGCCAAAGTGCAAGTTGGTCACTGCACTTTGACCCTCTTTTCATTGCCAGACTGAAGTTCCCCAACTTTCATTTCTTGTACCAAAGTCTTGTCACATTACACCCTGTACCCTGAGCTATTTCTGTTCTTCGACTGTAGTTCAGAAACTTTCACTTTTTATACAAAAGTTGTGACACTTTGTACCCTGCACCCTTTGAGTTGTTTAGCTGTTACTTGTTTAGCTGTTAGCCGTTAGCTGTTTGGCTGTAGCCTCTACAAATCACTTTTCATACCTTAATAAATAACCGTTCTTTCCAAGTATGTTCTTCAACTTAACAATTCTTCTATAGTTAATACTCAGATTCCTTTCACAAACTGCTGACGCCTAGTGCAACTGGTCTGGTTCACAGACGACTAACTTTGATCCAGGTCTTCGTATTATAGCCATACGTACATTGTTAAGTTTGCAGCAACTTCATTGCTTCGAACACTGACTGTCAATAAACACTGTAACTTCACTGGAATCTTTTCTGGTACTTAGACAACGTCTTAATTATTACCACAATCTTGAATACTTCATTCTCTGTTCTTCACTGATGCTTGAACATATAGTTGAACTTCTTTCAGTGAGTATAAATTTAAGACTGCAGCTGTCTTCTTTAACATTTGTCTTTACCCTTCTAGATTCCTATGCTTCGAACACTGTCTATCTTCAATCAATGCCTTTACACTAAAATCTTCTAGTGACACTTCTATACTGAATCTTCAACACTTCTGAAACCCTGAAAGTCTTCAACCATTATTCTTCACTGATGCATGAACATATTAATGTAATTCTCTCAATGACCTGTAGTAGACTTCAAAACTTCTTCTAATGTCTTGATTCACTGTATTTGCCTTGTCTTCATTTCTTCCTAATTTTTGTGTAGCTGTACTAATATTTACATGTCCTGTTCTAGTGTTGAGTTATCACGATTACTGTTCATGCAGCTTCGTAATTTCACCAACACACACTGATAATATGAATAAAAAGAATATCTGAATATAGAATACTGAAACAAATCGATAGTGACAAAAGATTCTAGTCATACTTAACTCAAAATATAAACAAATAACAAAAAGAGTAAAAAGACACGATAGGGGTCTTACAATATCAACTTACATACTCTTAAATCATAAATATTCTTACTCTTACACATACTCTTACCACTTACTGATAATAATATCAAATAGATAAAAAAATGCGAGATAATCTTACACTTACAGGATGTCATACATTTTCGGTCATCCAGAAATATGTAGTCATCAAAACATATAAGGGCTTACATAACACACAGCAAATTTACCCAATATCTTACAAGGACTTGCACGGACTCAGTTTTTCCTTGTACTAATTTAGATATATTTGTATAGGAACTAAGCCTTATATTATTTATGTTATTAACAAAGAACTAATTTGTTCTTTAGAAATCAGTTATATTTTTAACTGGGTGTAGCAACCTCGGGGTATATATATAAAAGATATATTCCCCGAATCTTGTCCCGTTTATTTTACTTACTAATTTTCTTGAACCAAATTAATTTATCCGGAAAAACAAATAATTAGTAGGCAGCTCACCTAAACACTACAAATGGCCACACCCACTCTGAATCAATAATTTATCTATCCGTAAATTTTGAAATGAATTTAAATTATTGTAAGTATCGTATTCAACCGCACTTCTACGATACTTCGGGACCCAACAATTAGTATCAGCGCTTGCTAATTGATATACGAATTAAGATCCGTAGCTCAGTGATGCTCAGGATGTCGAAACTGGTTGGACTCAGAATGATTAAAGGCCTTGTTAAATAAGTTTAATTATAAACTTTTAATAAGTTTATTTTATAAACTTTATAAAATTTATTTTATAAACTTTTGTTAGTTTATGTTATAAATTTTAATTAGTTTATTTTATAAATTTTAAGTAAAATTTATTTTATAAACTTTTATTAGTTTATGTTATAAATTTTAAATAAAATTTATTTTATAAACTTTTATTAGTTTATGTTGTAAATTTTAATTAGTTTATTTTATAAATTTAAAATAAAGTTTAAGAGTTAAATTTATTATACATATTTCGTGGCAAATTCACTCGAGTTCAGGTGAATAACTTGTCAGCGCCACGAGTTGGATTTTTTTCTTTCGACTTGCATTACTTGCACTGTACATAGAAATATTCAACTCCGTTGGTTTTTTTGTTCCTATACAGGTTGATCGATGTATGAGGTACCACCAAATATAAAGGGAATTGGCACCACTCGGATACAAGTTTTTGTTGCGGCTGTACAGGGGCTCCAGTGTACAGGCACCACTAACCCAAAATGCTATTTTGTGCCCCAACTTTTGTACCATTTAATTTTTATTTTAGATTTATTTATTTTTCCATAAAATTTAAAATTCTTGAAAATAAATTTTTTTCATAAATATTAATTTACGATATTTTAATTTTTAAGAAAATTCAAAATTCTTGACATTTAATTTGTTGTATATTTTTATTTTTGATTAATTTATTTTCTAAGAAAATTAAAAATTCTGTAAATTTAAATTTTTCTTAAATATTAATTCGAGGGTGCTCAAGGGGTTTGTAGTTGAAGATTTTTCCGGGTATTGAAGACAACTAAAATTGACTAAAGATTATCCAATGAAGTTAATCCTGGAACATGTTGAAGAAGAAGTGGTACTAATTTCCCCAGATGTCTACTCCATAGGATCCCACTGTATATTCGGATGCTGGAAAAGAAGAAATTAATTTGGGTACAGTTTTTGGCTAATTTGAGTTAAATTTTTGAATGAAAAATCTTAGGGGTTAAAGTAGTGGAGGAGAGAAGACTAGACTACCTGGAATCTTAGTACAAGCCTTAAAGATTATTCTACAAGGAGATTACAGGGAGTTCGTACTACGCTGCAGATCATCTGGAATACAGGATTACTTCCAACAAGGATTGAAGGATACAACCACATTGTCTACATAAGAACTGTATGTGCTGAAGGCCTATGAACTAGAACAAGAGCTGAAGAAGATAATATTTGGTAAAGCAAGTTATTAGCATATCCATTGTATTTGTGACCCAGGAACCAAATTTGATTGAAGTCAAGGTTGAGAACCTCTGAACAGAAACGAAATGATCCTAGAACCTGAATTGAAGATGTTGTAGCTCGAGGTAGTGGTCAAGGTGTTATAAGTGAATTTGACACTTTGAAATAACCTGAGAACTGGACTGCAAGTCAAGCCTGCAGGGAAACAGGAAGTTTAGTGACATCAGATTCAGACGGAATCCAAATTCTAAATCTAAGGTCCTTACCTATAGATTCCAAAGAGGAGATTTTCAAGAAAAGTTCAACAGGCGGAATCTCAGGCAAAAGATGACAGACACTATGTTGGGTTGAAGGAGGAATCTCAGGCATTAGTGAGGATGTAGCAAAGGAAAGCATTTGTTGGTGAAGTCAAAGAGATCAAAAGTGAACATACTTATAAAAATGAGAGATAATCTTACACTTACAGGATGTCATACATTTTCGGTCATCCAGAAATATGTAGTCATCAAAACATATAAGGGCTTACATAGCACATAGAAAATGTTACCCAATATCTTACAAGGACTTGCATGGCACAAAATACATGCTACCCAAATGGCCAAAACACACATACAAAGTAGTCATGACTATACATGTCCCTTAATTCCGGCGACACGCCCATACTATATAAATACACCGCATAGGAGGTGCCAAAGTATGAGATTAATCCACTCATTACAGATTCTTACAATATCTTCCAAATCAAAATAATATCACAAATAACCTGAAAATATTTTACTCAAAATAGCACACACATCAAATATCGCAGACTATTACAAATACAATCAGACCTGACCTGTCTGGAAAATTGATAATTTACTATATAAAGATGAACTCAAATTGTTGGTGAGATTATTAAGGTGTATGAACAGTAATCGTGATAACTCAACACTTGAACATGACAAGTAAATAATACTACTCCTACACAGAAACTAGGAAGAAATGAAGACAAGCCAAATACAGTGAATCAAAACATTAGAAGAAGTTTTGAAGTCTACTACAGGTCATTGAGAGAAGTAAATTAATAAATTCATGCCTTAGTGAAGAATAATGGTTGAAGACTTTTAGGGTTTAAGAAGTGTTGAAGATTCAGTATAGAAGTGCCACTAGAAGATTTCAGTGTAAAGGCATTGATTGAAGATAGACAGTTGTTGGGTCCCGGAAGTATCGTAGAAGGGGGGTTGAATGCGATACTGACAACAATTTAAAATTCTTTTCAGAATTTGCGGAATTAAATTATTGCTAAAGCTGAGGGTTAGAGTATTTGTAGTGTTTGGGAGGCTGACTTACTAGCTTTCTATTTTCACGATTAAACATTTAAGATATAGAAAATTAGCAAGTAAGTAAACAAGATTCAAGTTAAATATGTATATTAAACTTGAATGGGTGTTACAATATCCGGTAGAATAAACTTTAATTCCTAGAACAAATTTGACATGAATTGTTCTACTTTAGGAATTAAAATCAAACCAGCACAGAAAGTCTGTGAATATTACAATGCAGACAAATTCTGAATTTGAACTGATTTTTTCTACTTCTGAATTATGAAGCAAATGCCTCATATTTATAGAGGTTTGAAAATGCTCAGCATGACCTTTTTGACTATGACTTAATTTCAAGAAAATAAGTCTGTATGACTTATTTAACACTTGTATGACTTATAAAAAGCTGGGTATGACATATTCTGGTCGGTATGACTTACTGAAAATTCGGTATGACCTTTTTAAAATCATATTCGGATTTTATTTAATTAAAAAAATCGGTATGACTTATTTTAATTAAATAAAATCAGTTCAGCATGACCTTTTGAATGAAAAGCTTCGGTATGACTTTTGGAATAAGCTCGGTATGACTTTTGCTTAACAGCCTTGAATTCTCTCGGTATGACATTTCAAAATAGTTCGGTATGACCTTTGTTCACTCGGTATGACATTTCTTTTCTCCTGCCTTTTTCATTTCTTTCCACTTGAATGGACACTTGGCAGGCTATGATTGGATCAATTTAAACAAACCTGCCGACTTTAATTTGAAGTGAAAATGGGGGCCTATTTCGTCCTGTAGTGACTGGCTCCGTAGAAATGCTTTTTGACCCGCACAGCTTATTATCTTTGATTAATAAATAATAAATTTAATTCATAAATTATAAAAATAAATATCTAATATTATTTAGATATTTATAAATATAATTTACTAAGTAAATAAAATATTTATTAATTAAATAAATCCTTACGCTCTAAGCTGCGGTCTTCTGATGGTCTGGAACCGAACTCCTTTTGACTTGGAAATGATAAATCAATTCCAACCGGGGTTCCACCTTTAAGAATATATGACTCTGCATTTCTTCCGTGTCATTTCTTTTTCCGTCTTTTCTTCAAGTCAGTACTGTCAGGCATGTTTGGCTGTTTCTACAGTTGCAATTAGAAGTACCTCTGTTACTGAAATATTCTGACTCTTTAAACTAGACAATACTTCTTTTCACCACTGCATGTACTCAGTCAAATATTCAATCTTGGATTCTGACTCTTGTACACTGTATTCCAAACAGACCTGTATCCCTTTGAGCTTCCAGCTTCTGTCTTCTGTCATTCTAAAATAATTCTAAATTAATTAATCATTTAATTAATTTAAGAAATAAATTAATTCTGAGTGAATTAATTTACTAATTAAATTAACTAATTAATTTAATTAATTAATATAGAATTAAATTAAAGGCTTGACTATTGTTGATGTAGATAAGACTCTTCTGTTCTTCAACAATAACCTTTTTAACCACTTGAACTTTTTGATGACGAATCTTCACTGACATTGTTGACACCCTGTGCACTGGTCTGGTTCACGGATGACTAATTACAGTGTTGATTCTCATTTCTTCTGTAGTGGTCTTTGTGTCTTCTCTTGTCATGGCTTCTTTTGATCTTCCTCTATATTCAATATTTATTATTTACTTCGCTTTCTTATCTGAGTTGAGTTGTCATCTACTTATTACAAATAGGACTAGTAATATGACTTTCAATCTCCCCCTATTTGTTGTTAAACATTTAACACACAAATTCCTAGAGGATAACTCAACTAACAACTAAGAAAATAATACGACATTTAAGAATTGTAAATAATAAATTGTTTTCCGGATCATATAATACATTTCCAGATTTCAATTATGAAAGATAAATATAAGATAGATGTTCCTCTAGACTGAACACATTTAACAAAGTTCTATCTTGACTTACCTATCATTACCAGCTTCAGAAGTATCAACTTCACCTTCTTCTAGAGTTTAACTTTTGTGACCAGGTGTCATTGGTAGATCTTCAGTAGCTGGTTTCTCTGGATCAGATTCTGCATTTCCAGATTTCTTGAGTGAACTAGAAATGAAAGATGAAAGACAAAATCTTCAAGTTAAATCATCTTCACTTCTCAGACTCATCACTACTCCCCCTTAGGATGGCAGAGATGAAGTCTTGTTCTCTTCTTACCATTTCTCCTCTGTTTCTCCAACTTCTGTCTTCACTTCTCTCCCAAGGTGAATTCATTCTCCCCTTACTTGAATTATCCAACCAATTTAATAGAGGTAACAACAGACATGGCATACATACAGCATTAAACCATCGCAGATATAAAAAATGCAAACTATGACATGTTATGCATTTTAGAAAATCCAGTTAATCCTATATACAAGAATTTTCTAAAATCAAATGGATCCAATCCAAGCATGTTGTTATATACCCCCTTTTCAACAATGGAGTAATCCTCTTCTAGTAAAAGTCTTTGTTAAACAATTCTCCCATTTGGATCTTGTTCAACACTTTTCCCTTTTTGGATCTACTTCTCCCTTTTTGGATCTTGTTCAACAGTTCGAACTGTTCAACACTTCTCCCCCTTAGTTGAGTAATCCTCTTCAGAATCCTTAATAATAGAAGAAATTTCATCCCCCTTAGTTGAGTAACATTATAAATCTGTAACAGATAATTGGGAATGTGATTTGGTAATTGTGCTAGTGTGTGATTTTCTTTTGTGTTTCTGACAAGTGTTTCGCTCATATACTCTCTAAGTGTTTCACTCATAGAATATATATTTTCACTCTTTCTCACTTGTGTTTCACTCTTTCCTCAAAAACACTATTTCTCTCTCTCAGTGCGGATGACACAATCGTTTGTACCTACAAGAAAGATCACCATAGCCCCTTCAAGAGAGGTCACTGGTGGTGCAATGGGGTTTCGTAAATCCCCGTCCTCAATTGAATCTATAAAAACATTTGACTTTAAAAACTGAATTGCTTCAGGAATAGATTCAGTGAGTTGTTGATCATCTAAGATGATCTATTCCGTTAGGAATCCAGATATGTTCCATCTGGGGAGGGAGACAAGGATCTATAATGTAACAAATGATCCAAGTTTCCTCCTGACGCCTGTGAAGGCATGTTGATTCAGTCAGAATCATCAATCATCCTTCCTTCCTTGATATGGAAGTTTAGAATAATTGCTTCCGTCAATTCATCCTTAGTGTGTGACAATCCTTACAGTGCATCTGAATATACATTTATGGTTTGCAGTGTTTGAGAGTGTCCAGATGAAGTTGACTCTTTACAAATGGCCTTGGCTGACAGGCCGAATTCAATAGACTCATCATGTTAAGATGACGAACCTAGTAACAGTTTTGCCATTTGCAAATCTATACCCTTTTGAGAAGGATATAAATTAGTTAGCAGTTGCCTTGGTTTCAATTTCATATTCTAACTAGAGGCAGAGCTGCTGGAACACTCATAGATACTTCTCTTTTCTAGTGCACTAGAGGCACTTACTCTCTCACCCTCTTTAGTTGATAAAGATTTTCTTTTCAGGGGTTTAGTAGATGAAGTTGTATCTGTTTGAGTGTTTAGTTCTATGATCTGTGTTAGAGATTGTATGTTTTCAATCCCTTGATCTTGTCCTATAGCCACTGAGGGCTCAATATATCAATTGTATATATATTTATATCAATTGATTAAAGAATATATCAAGATCGAGATTACCTGCTTTTACCTCGAGTCGATTGCTCTTGTTCGGCAGAACACAGATATGCTTTTATTATTAGTGATTTTCAGATAAACAATGTATATATATTATCACTAACAACAAAAATCATAATTAATTGCAATGAAACAATCACAAATTATCAAAATATGATAATTAATAATAATTTCAAAAAGCAAGAAATTATGCTCCTAATATTTCATCATATTAAAACTATGAAACTAATAAACGATGAATTGCTTCAATTCATAATTTTAATAAGACAAACTACCCTTGCTAAATACTAAATAATCATAGGAATGAAAATTAGCATTTAACTTCATACATTATATCAGAGATATATGTAAGCTCGAGAAAGTAGATGTAAAGAAATTCACAAGTCCTTTAAATATTGACATTTAATACTTATGATTTTTAGAACAATTTCTCGTAGACAAAAATAAATTTTAAAAATAACATGAAATAATAAAAAAAACTATAAAGTAAAAATATGCCAATTTTATAGGAAAAATAAATATGCCAATTGTTAATACCAATTGTAAAAATCCTGATACCAATTGTTAAAACAAATATATTATTTAAGAGCATGATACGAAATTTTCTTTAAGATACATGTCCCTTAATAAAACGCGGGAAAGTTGTATCTGAGAAGAAAGTTTCTATCACTTATGAATTTCCTATAATACAAATTTCCCATAATAAAATGCGGGAATTTGTACCAAAGAAGAAATTCAATTCTCTTAAGGAAAATATATTTACAGTATGAATGCCAATTAAATAAAACTGTACAAAACTAAAAATGCTGCATGTACCTCTCACTGTGCACGCCTTGCAATGTGTTCCTAGAATTTATCTATTTAGGCTTACCATCAGCGTGAATGCCGGTGGTGTGCTTGACTCATTACAAAGTGCTCTAGCTGACGAGCGAATTTCAATGGATTCATCCTGTAGAGAGAATGATTCCAGAGACAGTTTTATTGCCTTTTCAGCTCTGCATCCTTTTGAGAAGATGCAGATGAGCTTACAGTTACCTCAGTTATATACTCCTTTTCTTCTCTGGAGGTAGAGCTGTGGGTGCACTTCCGACATCATCCTTATTTGCTGCATCAAGTGCAGTATCTCCCTTATCAACCTCTAACTTAAATGAGTTCCTTATATCTCCAGGGGTTAATATATGGAAGTGGATGAATTGGTGTTTGGTACTATGGCCTGGGTAAGAGATTGATGGGTTTTCAACCTCTTGGCCTGTTTCTAAAGCCGCTAGGGGCTAACAGGAAAAAACCAATTGAGATAAAAAGATAATCACCTTAACATTCCAAAGCATATTTTTCATCCCAAGGAGAAGGAAAAATATAATAAGGAATGGTAATAGATTACATTAAAGCACTTTCAATAAAAGAGTTTTGTCAGAACTAAAGATTTATCATTTAAAAGCATGATACAAAATTTTCTTTAAGATACATATCCCATAATAAAACGCGGGAAAGTTGTATCATAGAAGAAAGTTTTTATCCTTTATGAATTTCCTATAAGGCAAACATCCCATTGTAAAACGCGAGAATTTATACCAAAGAAGAAATTCAACTCTCTTACCAAATTATATCTCGTTAAAATGACTCTTTTCCTTTATACCTTAATACTGTACTATTTGAAAATAGTTTTGCAAGCCATCCTTATCAGATAGAGGACTATAACTTTCCGACATATAATGCAATTATGATATTCATCATTTTCGTCCACCTGATATTCACCCTAACTTAAAATAGAAAATTTCATTACAATAGGGGTGGATGTATTCTTAGCAATACAGTACAAGGCCTTCAAAGCAACAACCACTGTTTAGGTAGTTTGAATCAATGTGCAACAAACATTGAAACAAGTGTTTGAAAACAAATCATTTTACAAATGGTTGATACCTCGAAGTAAAAACAATTTTGGAAATATTTCTAAGTATATAAAATATTGAGAATTTTATATACGCATAACTTAGAAAATACTTCTGTTTTCCAATATTAGTGATTTTTGAAATATGCATTGATTACTTAGATCAGTAATTCTAAATAATGTCACTAATATTAAAAGTGTCACAATTATTTGTAACAAAACATTTAAAAATATCAGAGAAAAATATCAAAACAATTAAGTAAGATATCATTAACTGATACTCATTAAATATTTATCATACAAACAATTATGCTGCATATTATTTTAATTCATTTAAATCATGAGACTGATCTGACATCGAATTGTCTGACATCATAATTTAAATCAATTAAGATAATATTCAAACTTATGCTAGAACACCTAATTACCACATATGCATATAACATTATAAACATGATAATTAAAGTAGTAGCACTAAGTACGAGGTTCTGGATTTCAAATAAATTCACAAGTCCTTTAAATATGGAAAATGTAAAACTTGTGAACTCATTTAAGAATTCCTTACAGATGAGATTTCCAACAAATATGCACATACATAATATCTCAACTTTACTAACCAACTTAGACAAAATGAATTTATCAAGCTGTTTAGCAAATATCTGCAAGTTATTCTACTAAGGACTACTCTCGATATAAATGATACCTAGTGTCCATGCGCTTGTTCCGTGAGTGGTGAAGAGATTATCCAGCAGAGTTGATGGAGTTTGACAGCTTCTGGTAATTACCTCCCTGTCTTTCTTATAACCTGCATTATCTATATCTATATAGCCAATTAGGTTAAACCTGGTATCTTTAGGGTACCTGATTCTTAGAATTGGTAATCCCTTAAGATATCTAACAATTCATTTCTTAGCTATAAGATTAGATTCTCTAGTATCCACATGGAAACTTACACATAGGCATATTGAGAATAAAATATATGGTCAGTAGACCCACATATAATATAATCATGGTATACTTGCACTAAACATTATGTGTGTGTGCCTTGTATTCTAGAGAGATATGTGTATAACGACTCTAATATAAAATCATTTTCAAGTAATTAGCAGTTAGAGTGTCATACCATGTCCTTGACCATTGCTTGATATCTTACCTTCGTCATAGAGAGCTTTGTGAAAAGAATGATATACAAATTCCAGTGGATATGAAACTTCAAAGTCCAGGATTTATTGTACATCAACATGTTCAGCCCTAATAGTATCAAGTCTCGTCTCTGGTGCTTTAGTTAGATCTTGAAAGTCCCGAAGATTCTGTTTCCATCATCGTCGATACCTTCTGTAGCAACCAGTTTGGCTTTGTCCCTCATAACAATGCCAAAAATCATCCAGTCTCTGAAAACCCTTACAGTACCAATTACAACTTTGTCTTGTGGCCTGGGTTCCAGATTCAGTAGATTCTGCCTTCGAACTGATTGAGATCATCTTGCATTGCAATCACCCAATCTGGATCAATCAGTGCTTCTTCAATCTTCTTTAGGATTCCAACTGTTTAACAATTGTTCTTTCCCGAAGAGTAACTATTTACTTTGCATAGCACTTCTAGTCTTTACTCTATTATCCAAATCACTAAGAATTAGACTCCAGGAATGACTTTGACTTCAAACCCGTTGTCTCGGCAGATATGTTCTTAATGTATACCTTTGATCTTCATTGTGTTAAGTACGACTAGTAGATCCTTCTTTTATTTACTCCCCCTGAGTTGCTGCTAGGATGTGTTGAAGATCCTTTACCTTGTTTAGTGGATTCTGTTAAAGTCCATGAGTTGTGTAGATTCACTACCATTTCCACTACTAGGATCTGAATCATCATCATTAACATTGATTCCTTCTGCATCCTCAGTTTCATCATCAATAACTGAATATGACTCTGACTAGATGTCAAGCTTCACAGATTCAGAATAGACTTTTATTTTAATGCTCGGGAGCTTGGTGTAATAGGACGACACATTCAGACTTTCAATCACCTTCTGGTTTTACATCACATCTTACTTTGAAAGCTTTTGACTTCAATGAGTAGCCGAGGAAAATTGTTCCATGAGCCTTAATTTCAAACTTATCAAGATGCTTATATAAATCTTCAATAAATATCAATTTCCTCCAAACACACGAAAGAGCTTCAGTGTTTGCTTCTGGTTGGCCATTGACTCATATGATGTCTTTTCATAATCTTGTTGAATGAAGAAGCATGATATGTTAATCGCTTCAACTTGAAAGTACTTTGCTTCCAACTTGATCTTCTTGATGTGATCAATCACCATATGTGATATATTATCTGTTGAATGCATGAACATCACCAATTCACTCTCAGTTGAGTGATCTTCCATCTTTCTTGCTTGAAATCAAACACTTTTCTATTTCAATGCTTTTTTAGAAAACCTTTGACAAAGAATTCTCTAGTGCCCTATAGATAGTGCTTAGTGCTTAAGTCCGTCGACAAGAAAGATGCTTCCACTGATGACAGTTCTTAAATCATGATAGCCATATCCCTTGTACATCCTTTGCTGTCATCTCCAAAGGTTACCATCGGGGAGGCCTTCTCAACCAACTGTAATAGTAGAGCTTCAATGCTAGTGATATGCCTCGAACAATAAATGTCACGAATTCACATAACTTTTGACTTTTGATTCATACTCTGCAATCACAAATGATTAAGTTTCTTGGTACTCAACTTCAATTGAGTCCTGATGGGTTAGAGATATTACTTTCAACAGTGGTAACAACAGTTTCAACCTTAACATGCACAAACTTATCTTTGACTGATCACTTCTCATTCACAGCAGCCTTGACAAGGTAGTCTTAAGGCTATGAGATTAGTGATTCCAACCTATCTTAAGGTGGACTAGCAGTCTTTACCCTATTGTGATTCTTATTGATGCTTTGCCTAAGATTATACAAGTCCTAAGATATGCATTTTCAGATTTAAATAAACAAGCATGAAAATAAGAACACATGGTAAACATTCAGTTTCAATGCATTATAGATAAGAATTATGCAATTCAGGCATGTTATGCATATTAGAAAATTCAGTACTATCTACTTTAACCATTTTACACAAATGTAACAGGTGTTCAGCAGATTTACAGATATTCAATAATTTTCTAAAAGCACATGGAATAGAAGAACTAACAATTTAATTACTAATTCTGTCTAATCCATTTATGTTGTTGTCTAACATTTTAATTATCTCTAATTACCTAAGTCAGTTTTAGATTAAGCCTCGAATCTATAAATTTTACTGACTACTTAGATAATTCTACCATCTTTTATTCTTCTACTTCTAAACAAGCAATACATGAAGTGATTTGACATTTAAGTACAACTATGTGAGTGTGAGCAATTTATATGAAAATACGCACCTGCTTTTAACTCAACACAGTCTCTGTCATCATTTGTTTGTTCAGGCTTCTTGAATATTATAGCACAGCCCTGATCTTGTCTTGCTACTTTTAACCTCATATGTTTCTTCAGTTGTGACCTCTAACGATTCTTAAATCCGTTTTGTATAAGTACAAAAACTAGAATGATCATTAGAGTCAGAAAAAAATCTTCAGAGTTCCCCACTAATAAATCTATCCTATCTTTACATTTGAGCAGTTTGTGGAACTATAACATTAACAGTCGTATCATCCACAATAAAATCCAAATGCTCCGGAATAAACCTACTAATACGAAATGACCACTTTTCTCGAAACGAGGTCATATGCTCTGGGAAATAATTCTGAACCAAAATGAAGAATTTTTCAATTACAAACTCTTTTTGAAAAATGGACCAAGTTTTAATATCTTTAGATTATAAATTAAATCTATATAAATTTAACTAATAAAGTTACTTAAATTAAATTTATAAAATAAATTCATTTAAATTAAGTTTATAAAATAAACCTTTTTCAAGTTTAAATAATAAACTCATTTAAATTAAATTCACAAAATAAATTTATTTTAAATAACATTTATAAAATAAATTTATCTAAATTTAAATTTATAAAATAAAATTATCTAAACAAATTTAAATTATAAAAGTAAGTCTATTTAAATTTAAAGAATAAATTTATTTAAATTAAAATTTATAAAGTAAACTTATTTAAATTAAGTTTATAAAACAAACTTTTTCAAGTTTAAATAATAAACTCATTTAAATTAAATTTACAAAAAAAATTTATTATAAATAACATTTATAAAATAAATTTATCTAAATTTAAATTTATAAAATAAAATTATCTAAACAAATTTAAATTATAAAAAGAAATCTATTTAAATTTAAAGAATAAATTTATTTAAATTAAAATTTATAAAGCAAACTTATTTAAATTAAGTTTATAAAAGAAACTTTTTCAAGTTTAAATAATAAACTCATTTAAATTAAATTCACAAAATAAATTTATTTTAAATAACATTTATAAAATAAATTTATCTAAATTTAAATTTATAAAATAAAATTATCTAAACAAATTTAAATTATAAAAGTAAGTCTATTTAAATTTAAAGAATAAATTTATTTAAATTAAAATTTATAAAGTAAACTTATTTAAATTAAGTTTATAAAACAAACTTTTTCAAGTTTAAATAATAAACTCATTTAAATTAAATTCACAAAATAAATTTATTTTAAATAACATTTATAAAATAAATTTATCTAAATTTAAATTTATAAAATAAAATTATCTAAACAAATTTAAATTATAAAAGGAAATCTATTTAAATTTAAAGAATAAATTTATTTAAATTAAAATTTATAAAGTAAACTTATTTAAATTAAGTTTATAAAAGAAACTTTTTCAAGTTTAAATAATAAACTCATTTAAATTAAATTCACAAAATAAATTTATTTTAAATAACATTTATAAAATAAATGTATCTAAATTTAAATTTATAAAATAAATCTATTTAACAAGGCCTCTAAACATTCAGAGTTCAAACAGCTTCGGTACCCTGAGCTTCACTGGACTGCGGATCTTGATTTGTATATCAATCAGCTTGCTCTGATGCCAATTGTTGGGTCCCGGAAGTATCGTAGAAGGGGGGTTGAATGCGATACTGACAACAATTTAAAATTCTTTTCAGAATTTGCGGAATTAAATTATTGCTAAAGCTGAGGGTTAGAGTATTTGTAGTGTTTGGGAGGCTGACTTACTAGCTTTCTATTTTCACGATTAAACATTTAAGATATAGAAAATTAGCAAGTAAGTAAACAAGATTCAAGTTAAATATGTATATTAAACTTGAATGGGTGTTACAATATCCGGTAGAATAAACTTTAATTCCTAGAACAAATTTGACATGAATTGTTCTACTTTAGGAATTAAAATCAAACCAGCACAGAAAGTCTGTGAATATTACAATGCAGACAAATTCTGAATTTGAACTGATTTTTTCTACTTCTGAATTATGAAGCAAATGCCTCATATTTATAGAGGTTTGAAAATGCTCAGCATGACCTTTTTGACTATGACTTAATTTCAAGAAAATAAGTCTGTATGACTTATTTAACACTTGTATGACTTATAAAAAGCTGGGTATGACATATTCTGGTCGGTATGACTTACTGAAAATTCGGTATGACCTTTTTAAAATCATATTCAGATTTTATTTAATTAAAAAAATCGGTATGACTTATTTTAATTAAATAAAATCAGTTCAGCATGACCTTTTGAATGAAAAACTTCGGTATGACTTTTGGAATAAGCTCGGTATGACTTTTGCTTAACAGCCTTGAATTCTCTCGGTATGACATTTCAAAATAGTTCGGTATGACCTTTGTTCACTCGGTATGACATTTCTTTTCTCCTGCCTTTTTCATTTCTTTCCACTTGAATGGACACTTGGCAGGCTATGATTGGATCAATTTAAACAAACCTGCCGACTTTAATTTGAAGTGAAAATGGGGGCCTATTTCGTCCTGTAGTGACTGGCTCCGTAGAAATGCTTTTTGACCCGCACAGCTTATTATCTTTGATTAATAAATAATAAATTTAATTCATAAATTATAAAAATAAATATCTAATATTATTTAGATATTTATAAATATAATTTACTAAGTAAATAAAATATTTATTAATTAAATAAATCCTTACGCTCTAAGCTGCGGTCTTCTGATGGTCTGGAACCGAACTCCTTTTGACTTGGAAATGATAAATCAATTCCAACCGGGGTTCCACCTTTAAGAATATATGACTCTGCATTTCTTCCGTGTCATTTCTTTTTCCGTCTTTTCTTCAAGTCAGTACTGTCAGGCATGTTTGGCTGTTTCTACAGTTGCAATTAGAAGTACCTCTGTTACTGAAATATTCTGACTCTTTAAACTAGACAATACTTCTTTTCACCACTGCATGTACTCAGTCAAATATTCAATCTTGGATTCTGACTCTTGTACACTGTATTCCAAACAGACCTGTATCCCTTTGAGCTTCCAGCTTCTGTCTTCTGTCATTCTAAAATAATTCTAAATTAATTAATCATTTAATTAATTTAAGAAATAAATTAATTCTGAGTGAATTAATTTACTAATTAAATTAACTAATTAATTTAATTAATTAATATAGAATTAAATTAAAGGCTTGACTATTGTTGATGTAGATAAGACTCTTCTGTTCTTCAACAATAACCTTTTTAACCACTTGAACTTTTTGATGACGAATCTTCACTGACATTGTTGACACCCTGTGCACTGGTCTGGTTCACGGATGACTAATTACAGTGTTGATTCTCATTTCTTCTGTAGTGGTCTTTGTGTCTTCTCTTGTCATGGCTTCTTTTGATCTTCCTCTATATTCAATATTTATTATTTACTTCGCTTTCTTATCTGAGTTGAGTTGTCATCTACTTATTACAAATAGGACTAGTAATATGACTTTCAACAGTGTTCGTAGCATAGGTATCTAGAAGGATTGAAGACAAGGTAAAGACAAAGGTTAAAGAAGACAGCTGCGGTCTTGAAGCTATACTCACTGAAAAAAGTTTAGTTATATGTTCTAGCATTAGTGAAGAACAGAGAATGAAGTATTCAAGATTGTGGTAGTAATGGATACGCTGTCTAACTACCAGAAAAGATTCCAGTGAAAGTACTATGTTTATTGACAGTCAGTGTTCGAAGCAATGAAGTCGCTGCAAACTTAACAATGTACGTAAGGCTATAATACGAAGACCTGGTTCAAAGTTAGCAGTCTGTGAACCAGACCAGTTTCACTAGGCGTCAACAGTTTTTGAAAAGAATCTAAGTATTAACTATAGAAGAATTGTTAAGTTGAAGAACGTACTTGGAAAGAACTGTTATTTACTAAGGTACGAAAAGTGATTTGTAGAGGCTAAAGCCAAACAGCTAAACAGCTCAAAGGGTGCAGGGTGCAAAGTGTGACAACCTTGGTTCGAAAAGTGAAAGTTTCTGAACTATAGTCGAAGAACGAAAATAGCTCAGGGTACAGGGTGTAATGTGACAAGACTTTGGTATAAGAAATGAAAGTTGACGAACTTCAGTCAAGGAATGAATAGAGGGTCAAAGTGCAGTGACTAAACCGCACGTTGACCATGTAAATCAAACTGAAGCGCAACTAAAATATGAGGCATAACAAAGTTTTTAAGGCACCACTTGAGTTTTCACAGGGTATCCAATGTGATAGATGCAACAAAAATTTTACTTGACTTGGTTAAAGAAGTTAAGGCAAGTATTCAACTTGTTTGTGGCGTCACTACAGGGTAAACATTATACAGGTGGTGCAACAAAATATTTATGGCGCAACAAAAAATTTCTTGGCCCCACTTAGCCCTCAGCCAATCAAATTACAGCAGCTACTTTATTTGATTTAAACTCTACACAGATAAAAAGGCAAGCCACTCATTCAAAGGAGTCTTCTTCTTCAACACAAATAATATGTAGAGAGCTACTGCCATGGCCGGAGAAAGAAGAAACAATTTATACACACCCATACCTTGCTCCAGATCAGATATTAGGACCCGGTTCTTTAATGAAAAATACCCAGGGCTCCTAGATATCACTCCCTACGGACTTAGTTTTTCCTTTTACTAATTTAGATATATTTGTATAGGAACTGAACCTTATATTATTTATGTTATTAGCAAAGAACTAATTTATTCTTTGGAAACCAGTTATATTTTTAACTGGGTGTAGCAACCTCAGGGTATATATATAAAAGATATATTCCCCGAATCTTGTCCCGTTTATTTTACTTGCTAATTTTCTTGAACCAGATTAATTTATCCCGACACCCAAAAAATTAGTAGGCAGCTCACCTAAACACTACAAATGACCAAACCCACTATGAAGCAATAATTTATTTATCCGTAAATTTTGAAATGAATTTAAATTATTGTAAGTATCGTATTCAACCTCCCTTCTTCGATACTTCGGGACCCAACAATTAGTATAAGAGCTTGTTGATTGATATACGAATTAAGATCCGTAGCTCAGTGAAGCTCAGGGTGTCGAAACTGGTTGGACTCAGAATGATTGCCTTGTTAAATAAGTTTAATTATAAACTTTTAATAAGTTTATTTTATAAACTTTATAAAATTTATTTTATAAACCTTTGGTAGTTTATGTTATAAATTTTAATTAGTTTATTTTATAAATTTTAAATAAAATTTATTTTATAAACTTTTATTAGTTTATGTTATAAATTTTAATTAGTTTATGTTATAAATTTTAAATAAAATTTATTTTATAAAGTTTTATTAGTTTATGTTGTAAATTTTATTTAGTTTATTTTATAAATTTAAAATAAAGTTTAAGAGTTAAATTTATTATACATATTTCATGGCCAATTCACTCGAGTTTAGGTGAATAGCTTGTCAGCGCCACAAGTTGGATTTTTTTCTTACGACTTGCATTACATGCACTGTACATAGAAATATTCAACTCCGTTGGTTTTTTTGCGCGTATATAGGTTGATCGATGTATGAGGCGCCACCAAATATAAAGGGAATTGGCACCACTCGGATACAAGTTTTTGTTGCGCCTGTACAGGGGCTCCAGTGTACAAGCACGAGTAACACAAAATGCTATTTGGTGCCCCAACTTTTGTACCATTTAATTTTTATTTTAGATTTATTTATTTTTCCATAAAATAAAAATTCTTGAAAATAAAAAAATTTCATAAATATTAATTTATGATATTTTAATTTTTAAGAAAATTCGAAATTCTTGAAATTTAATTTGTTGTATATTTTTATTTTTGATTAATTTATTTTCTAAAAAAATTAAAAATTCTTTAAATTTAAATTTTTCTTAAATATTAATTCGAAGGTGCTCAAGGGGTTTGTAGTTGAAGATTTTTCCGGGTATTGAAGACAACTAAAATTGACTAAAGATTATCCAATGAAGTTAATTCTGGAACAGGTTGAAGAAGAAGTGGTACTAATTTCCTCAGATGTCTACTCCATAGGATTCCACTGTATATTCGGATGCTGGAAAAGAAGAAATTAATTTGGGTACAGTTTTTGGCTAATTTGAGATGAATTTTTGAATGAAAAATCTTAGGGGTTAAAGTAGTGAAGAAGAGAAAACTGGACTACCTGGAATCTTAGTACAAACCATAAAGATTATTCTACAAGGAGATTACAGGGAGTTCGTGCTAACACTGCAGATCATCTGGAACACAGGATTACATCCAACAGGGATTGAAGGATACAACCACATTGTCTACATAAGAACTGTATGTGCTGAAGGCCCTATGAACTAGAACAAGAGCTGAATAAGATAATATTTGGTAAAGCAAGTTATTAGCATATCCACTGTATTTGTGACCCAGGAACCAAATTTGATTGAAGTCAAGGTTGAGAACCTCTGAACAGAAACGAAATGATCCTAGAAGCTGAATTGAAGATATTGTAGCTCGAGGTAGTGGTCAAGGTGTTATAAGTGAATTTGAGACTTTGAAATAACCTGAGAACTGGACTGCAAGTCAAGCCTGTAGGCCAACAGGAAGTTTAGTGACATCAGATTCAGACGGAATCCAAATTCTAAATCTACGGTCCTTACCAATAGATTCCAAAGAGGAGATTTTCAAGAACAGTTCAAGAGGCGGAATCTCAGGCAAAAGATGATAGACACTATGTTGGGTTGAAGGAGGAATCTCAGGCATTAGTGAGGATGTAGCAAGGGAAAACATTTGTTGGTGAAGTTAAATGCAAGGCTGATTCTATCAATGACAATGATGAACCAAGTGGATATCTGGCATCAATGACCAACACTAGAGATGAACCACTAAGCACTTCACATGTACACATTCTAACTAGTATACGTTTATCTAATTAAGAACTGTAAGATTATTAGGTATTGAAATGTATTATATTCATGTCAGCATGTTAGCATCTTAGGACTTAAATGCTTAATTGATTACTAAGAATAAGATTGCATGCTAGGATTCATGAGTTTAAATATGTACATTTTATACTTGATTTTATATGCAGTAAAATGAATATCTAGAATTAGATATGGTGTTCTAGACGGTTACGCGTATCCCTGAACATTTGCTGGAACTTGATTTAAATCTTCTATGATTTAATACCTCTGCTAATATTGTAAAAAAATTTAAATAGACAAACAAGTCATAGATCATATTTTTTATATTTGTTCTTATTGTGATAAATGACTTGATAAGTGTATGTGGAATTTGATATTGCTCATAATGTTTTATTCAAATATTCTGCATATTCTTGAATTGTTTATGTGCTTATTTTCATATGATTTGCTCCCACTCATATAGTTGCACTTAAATATCAGATCATATCATGTATTGCTTGTTAAGGATTATAAATTTAAAAGATGGCAGAATTATCTAAGTAGTCAGTAATAATTGTTGATTCGATGATTAATCTAAAACTGACTTAGGTAATTAGAGATAGTTGAAAATGTTAGACAACAACAAAAATGGATTAGACAAAATTAGTAATTAATTTGTTAGTTCTTCTATCCATGTGCTTTTAGAAAATTATTGAATATCTGTAATCTACTTTACATCTGTTACACTTGTGTAAAATGATTAAAGTAGATAGTACTAATTTTTCTAATATGCATAAATTGAAGCTGTTATTACCACTGTTAATAGTAATATCTCTAACCCATCCGGACTCAATTGAAGTTGAGCACCAAGAAGCTTAATCATTTATGATTTCAGAGTATGTAACAAAAGGCAAACGTTATGTGATTTCGTGATATTTATTGCACGAGGCATGTGATTAAGATTGAAGCTCTACTATCACAGTTGGCTGAGAAAGCCTACCCAACGGTAACCTTTGAAGATGAAAACAAAGGATGTACAAGGGATTTGGCTATCATGTTTTTGGAATTGTCATCATTGGAAGCACTTTTCTTGTGGACAGACTTAAGCACTATCTACAGGGCATTAGGGAATTATTTATCAAGGTATTTCTAGAAAATCATTGAAAAGGAAAAGTGTTTGATCTCAAACAAGAAGGTTGGAAGTTCACTCATCTGAGAGTGTGGAAATTTTGTTCGTAGCTGACATGGAATTTATATGCAAAGATGAAGTAAGTTTCTTATAAAGTTTCATTAGTAAAGAGTTAGCTATGACATAACAAGCTCTCACACTTGATATTTGAGACAATGGATTCTTTGATAAAGAAGAAATTGATGAGAGGACTGCTTCTAATGGAATTCTATCCAGAAGGACATTTTGAAACATGTCATATAGGGAAGTCAATAAAAACATCACACTGAAGCAAGTAATGTCATGGAAGAAATATATTTAGTGGTGGTTAATAACAACCTTAGTTACAATTTAGTGATGTTCGTGCATTCAACGGATAATATATCACAGATGGTGATTGATCACTGAAGGGTTTCGAGTCACAAACGCAGTGGAATAAACGTGAAAAATAAATCAAAATAGCGAAACCCTCCGCAGGATCCATGCGAAAACAAAAGATTTAATTCGGAGATAAAGAATAAATACCTTTAGAAGCTTTAACAGTTCATTAATGGAAGATTAATGGAGGTCCAAAGCTTGTTTAATCACCACGTATCCTACTCTCGCGATCTACGCTCTACGGTATCCACACGAACACTTTTCATGAAGGATTGATGTGTACTAGCACCCGAAAACTGCTTCTCTCTCTCTCTATCTTCCTCTTTTCTCAAAACGGCTAGGATTTTACTAAAAATATGTCTCAATTATTAAATCAGCCCATAAAGAGATTATATAGAGAGAGGAATAAGTTTTCTAATTATAATCCAATTATAATTAATACTAATCCAAAATTCTAAATTATTTAATTAAGTCTCACTTAATTAATTTAAATAATTCATTTATTCAATTTATATAATTAATTAAGTCATACTTAATTAATATCATAAATAAAATAAATTACTTATTTAATTTAAATTCATAATTTAAATTATTTCTTCTTCAAGCGTTCTTTGTGTGTGACCCTGTAGGTTATTATTACGTTGGCAACAATTTTAATATCTAATTAAAATTGTAAACAATGAGCGGCATCTAGTAATATATCATTGCTACCCAAGTAATAATAATAAATCGGTAATTTGATTAAGCCTTTCGTGAATAATCTTCCATGTAATATAATCTCTTTAATCTTGATATTATAGATTAAACTCAAGGCATGTCTCGTGTCATCCTCTTCATAATTTAATCTTTATTTTCTTGATCGATGAGTAGACTATTAAAATCAAATTAACATTTGAACACGACCGTGCATTTCATAGTCTCACTCAAACAAGAGGCCAATAATATCACTCCTAAAATTAGAATGATTAAATCTCATCTAGATCATTCATATTTCTCATACGATTCATAATATACCCCATGTCCACTTTTATCATCACCTGGTCAAAAGTAACTTTTAATGTAATCAAAGTATATTAATTCTCGTATAGAAATATAATGATTTCAGGTCTAAGGATCATTACACCATCATCACAGTCAGAATTACTTATGACACTTATTTAACATGTAGAATCTCACGGCGGGTCATTCTAGTGCCATGCATTGAGACATGCACTTATGTTCTTGACTTTAGTATCACCATACCTATGACCAATGAGATGTGGTCATCTGTCAAGAAACATACTAGTCTTTGTGCATTATTATTGTCCTTAAATAACAATACTCGACTAGGGAATTTTAAGAATAAGATACTATTCATATAATTTCATTTTTAAGTCACATACTTAAAGATATATAATACGTATCAAAATTCCAAGAACATTTATTATGCTTTCAATTTATTACGCAGTAAATAAAATATAGTAAATAAATAATAATCAATAAAACATAATCCTTAATAATAAATATTTTCCTTAAAATATAAAAAGTATTGTCTCTAGAGCACAATTACTAACAATCACATCAGGTAGATCAAGTTGGAAGCAAACTAAGCTATGAGAAATTTGAAGTTAGATATTGGAATTTAATTTCGTGAATGAAGTTTTAAATGAATTCTGCACTGATAAAGGTACTTTGAAGCTGAAGCAATTAACACAGCATGCTACTTTAATCAATAAAGATCGTTAAAAGACATTGATTTATTATTTCATTAATTAGACCTGGTATGGTCCAAAGACTTGGGCCCTCGAAACGAACTAGGAAAATAAATCCTAGGATCAACTGGATTTATAATCCAAGAATCAACTGGATTTATAAATTCAGCCCATAAGCTCAGTTGAAACCATAGGCCCAGTAAGCCTCTATTATTAATTAATTTCATAATTAATTAATAAGAGCTCAATAAAGGCCCGAGAAGCCTATTGAAGTCCCTAATCCTAGAAGGATCTAGCAACCCAACGTTGGAAGAGTCTCATGAGGACTCTTATTCCTAAGAGGTTTAGACATCCTATCCCTAGGAGACTTGGCCATCAAGTCTCCTACTTCTAATCTGATTCTAAGGCCCTCGTGCGCCTATATAAAGGGCCTAACCCCTCAACATTAGAACTACATTTATTGGCTTGATTCTCACACCCACTAAGATACGTAGGCAGTTAACGAGGACCCAAGATAGTCACAAAACATTAGTGCAGCCATAGAAGCTCGAAGCTCTCTCACTCCTTAGCATTAATTACATATTAAATACATCTCATTTTTGATCCGTAACATTTGGCACCGTCTGTGGGAAATGAATAACAACCATGGCAAGAACATGTAGAACTGCGAGCACTCTCGAAGGAGAGATCCCTGACACCACTGTTGACACCAACGATCCCCCCGCTGTGAAGCATGAGCAAGGAACTACTGTTCCTACCACTTCCATTGAGGACCCTGAAGCAAGTACTCGGCGTGCCGGACCCATAAGCATCGTTGTTCATCCTTCCAACCTTGACGTGTCCATCCATGCTTCGTTTCCTCCACTCCAGGTAATTCATCCCCTTCGTACAACTTTTATTGCTCCCCCTACTTTGCATGTCTCGTCTACCATTACACCCAACCCTTGTTATGGGCTCCCAAGAAACTACGTGCCTCTATATGAGCAAGTGTTATTTCCCCACTATGCCTCACAACAAAGAAGTCAGGATTTCTCTGGACCTTACTCTACTGACGGCGAGGAGTCATCTAACGAGGATATAAACCCACGGAGGAGGCAACCCGGTAAGGAGCCCCTTGAAGGGAGGAGTACCCAGCCCCGAGGGCCTCAAGATAATAACTTCATGAGCCTTCAAGATAGGATAAACGCTCATGAAGCCGAAGCCCAGCGATTGAGGAAGGACCTGGAGAGAGCATTATTAAGACGACAACGTCCCAGAATTGAAGGTGCTGGAGGGTCAATAAGAAACGCACATGTGATAAATTTGGACGAGCCCCCAACTAGGAGGCAAACAAGGGCAAGTCATGTTAGGGCTGACCCCCAAGACCTGTTACCACTTGGAGATCCTGATGATCCTACTCCACCTTTCACTGAGAGTATAATGAATGAGAAGATATCAATGAAGTTTAAGACGCCTACAATTAGGGCCTACGATGGAATAGGGAAGCCCTCAAATCATGTTCTCACATTCTCTAATGCACTATTGCTGCAGCCCGTAAATGACACCATCAAGTGTAGGGCGTTCCCCCAAACCCTGAGTGGTATGGCTCAGCGGTGGTTCAGTCGTCTACAACCAAACTCTGTTGGGTCATTCAAGGATCTGACCATGGCCTTCATTGGACAATTCATTAAAGGGTTTCGGGCATGAAAACGCAGCGGAATTAACGTAAAAACAATAAAAAAAATTGAAACCCAATCGCAGGATCCATGTATAATGTTGGATGATTATGGTGAAGAAGTCTGTACCTTAACAAAGCTTTCGTATGCTGTTTAATGGAGGTCCAGAAAGATGAATCACAGCAGTCCTTTGTTGCAAAGATTTGCTCTCTAAAGAAGTCCACACGAACGCCCAATCGTCCTACGATCACCGGAGTTGGTACTAGCCGAATTGTTTGCCTCTCTATCTCTCTTTCTCTAGCCTCTCTTGATGTTGAGCAGCTAGAGTTTTTTTCTAAAACGAAATTTGATGATTAAACCCTAATACTATACATCATTATGTATATATAGGGGAGAGAGAGATTTTGGGCCTAACCCTAATCCATGTGGTTTCCAAAACCCATTATGACTTTGGGTTATTATTATTATTAAATCTAAATTCTAATATAATTAATCAAGTCCCACTTAATTAATTCAATAATTAAATTCGAATAATAATAATACTTATTAAATCCGAATTCTCATATAATTAATCAAGTCCCACTTAATTAATTTAATAATTAAATTCGAATAAACAATAATATATTTAAATTCGTAATTTAAATAAACCTCCGTTTTGACGTTCTTTATGTGTGACCCTTTAGGTTATTATTACGTTGGCAATAATTTTATTATCTAATAATAAAATTATAAACAATGAGCGGCATCTAGTAATACATCATTGCTACCCAAGTAACAATAATAATTGGTGATTCAATTAAACCTTTCGTGAATAATGTGCAATGTAATATAATCCCTTTAACCTTATATTATAGATAAAACTCGAGGCATGTATAGTGTCATCCTCTTCAACGTTTAATCTTGGTTTCCTTGATCAATGAGTAGACTATTTAAACAAATCAATATTTGAGCATGGCCATGCATTTCATAGTCTCACTCAATCAAGAGGCCAATAATATCACTCCTAGAATTAGAGGGTTAAATCCTATATCTATCATTCATATTCCCCATACAATTCATAGCATACCCAATGTCCACCTTTATCATTACCCGGTTAAAGGTAACTTTGAGTGTGATCAAAGTATATTAATTCTCGTATAGTAATATAATGATTTCAAGTCAGAGGATCATTACATCATTATCACTGTGAGATTTCTTATGACACTTATTAACATGTAGAATCTCACAGTGGGTCTTTCCAGTGTCATGTATTGATACATACACTTATGTTCTTGACTTTAGTATCACCATACCTATGAGCAATGAGATGTGGTCATCCGTCAACAAACATACCAGTCTTATTGCATTATTACTGTCCTTAAATAATAATACTTGACTAGAGAATTTTAGGAATAAAATAATATTCATATAATCTCATTTTTAAGTCACATACTTAAAAATATATATTACGTATTAATATTCCAAGGACATTTATTATTCTTTCAATTTATGACGCACTAAATAAAGACATAATAAATATTAATTAAATAATCACATAAAACATAATCCTTAATTGTTTTCAATAAAACATTAAAAGTATTGTCTCTAGGACACCAATACTAACAATTTCCCACTTGTACTAGAGCCAATCTCTCATGTATCTAATACCCATGGAACTAGTATGACCTTCGTGCTTCTGCTGCGACAAAGCCTTAGTCAGTAGGTCTGTATTATTCTTATTAGTATGCACTTTACATATATGTATATCTCCTTGATCATTAATTTCATTAATTAGGTGATATCTCCTAAGTACATCCCCAAACAATCTCCTTGGCTGCTTCATAAGCATCAATATACTCATGCTCTATTGTAGAATCAACAACTGTCTTTGTTGTGAACCATTCCAGCATACAATATCTCCATTTAGACAAAACACAAATCCAGACTGAGAAATCGAATCATCCTTGTCTGTCTAGAAACTAGCGTCGGTGTAACCTTTTACAACCAGCTTTTCTTCTCCTCCATATACCAAGAATTAATCTTTAGTCCTCTTCAAGTACTTAAGAATATTTTTGACTGCTGTCCAGTGACCTTCACCTGGATTAGACTAGTATCTACTCTGACTTAGGCCGATCATTCTTCTTGATCTATCTCTATAGATCTTGATACCTAAAATATAGGTCATTTCGCCTAAGTCTTTCATTGATAAATTCTTACTCAACCAAGTATTAACAGCCTGTAAAGAAGGAATGTCATTCCCTATTATTAATATATCATCAACATATAATTATAGGAATGCCACATTGCTCCCACTTACCTTCTTGTAAACACATGGTTCATCTTCATTTTGAATAAACCCAAACTCTTTGACAGTTTCATCAAAACGAATGTTCCATCTCCTTGAGGCTTGTTTCAATCCGTAAATGGATCGACGCAGCTTACATACCTTTACAGCATTCTTTGGATCAACAAAACCTTCAGGCTGTGTCATATACACATCCATATCTTCTTCAAGGCTCCCATTTAAGAAAGCGGTTTTGATATCCATCTGTCAGATTTCATAATCATAGTAAGTACCTATAGCAAGCAAAATCCTGATGGACTTGACCATAGCCACTGGTGAAAAAGTCTCATCATAGTCAATACCATGAATTTTCTTGAAACCTTTTGCCACCAATCGTGCCTTATAGGTCTGTACATTACCATCCATGCCGGTCTTCTTCTTGAAAACCCACTTGCACCCTATAGGTTTTACCCCTTTAGGTGGATCAACCAAAGTTCATACTTGATTAGTATACATGGATTCCATCTCAGATTTCATGGCATCCAGCCATCTCTTGGATTCTGGAGTGTTCATAGCATCTTAGTAGGTGAGAGGCTCATATTCGTCGATAAGCATCACACCACCATCTTGAGTTAAGAGAAATCCATAATATCTCTCAGGCTCATGGCGAATCCTACTAGACCTACGAATAACCTGTGTTTCTTGAGCAGTGTTGTGGTCTTGTACATCCTGCTCAAGTTCCTCCATTGGTTCAATGTTATCTTGTGGGCCTCGAACTTCATCGAGATCTATTATCCTCCCACTATTTTTCTTCGAAAGCATTTTTCTTTCAAGAAAAACTATAGTTCGAGCAACAAACACTTTGTTCTCGGAAGGATTATAGAATGAATAACCCTTTTTTTCAATTGGGTATCCCACAAAATTATATTTGTCTGATTTAGGTCCTAGCTTGTCAGAAGTTAAACGTTTCACAAACGCTTCACATCCCCATATTTTCATAAATGACATGCTATGACGTTTCTTAATCCATATCTCATATGGAGTCTTCTGAACCGTTTTAGTAGGAACTCGGTTAAGTGTATAAGAAGCGTCTCCAGGGCGTAGCCCCAGAAACTAATTGGAAGATCTGCATGACTCATCATAGATCGTACCATGTCCAATAAAGTACGATTCCTCCTTTCAGAAACTCCATTCCATTGTGGTGTTCCAGGAGGAGTGAGTTGTGATACAATACCACACTCTTTTAATAAACTCTTAAATTCATGGCTTAAGTATTCACCTCCACGATCAGACCGTAGAGTCTTAATACTTACGCCAGTTTGCTTTTCTACTTCAGCTTTGTATTCTTTGAAGTTTTCAAAAGAATCGGATTTGTTCTTCATAAGATACACATATCTACTGAAATTATCAGTAAACGTGATAAAGTAGTAAAAGCCACCTCTTGTCATAGTACGCATAGGACCACATACATCACTATGTATAAGTTCTAATTGTTCAGTGGCCCTTTCACCTTGTCCAGTAAAAGGAGATTTAGTCATTTTTCCAATGAGACAAGGTTCGCATGCTTCGTATGATTCAAAGTCAAACTTATCCAAGTATCCATTCTTATGTAACTTGGAAATGCGCTTCTCATTTATATGGCCTAAACGACAGTGCCAGAGGTATGTTTGATTTGAGTCATTTATTTTAAGACGTTTTTTATTCACATTATAGATAGGAGTGTCTAAATCAAGAACATATAAACCGTTAAATAAACGTGCAACCCCATAGGTAACATTATTCAAAGAAAAAGAACAACTATTGTTCTAAATTAAAAATGCAAAACTTTTCTTGTCTAAACAAGAAACCGAAATAATGTTTCTGTAAATTGCAGGCACGTAAAAATAGTTCTCAAGTTCTAAAATAAGCCCAGTGGGCAATGATAAATAATAAGTCCCTACAGCTAAAACAACAACCTTTGCTCCATTGCCAACTCGTAGGTCGACCTCTCCTTTAGCCAAAGTCCTACTCCTTTGTAGTTCATGTACATTTATACAAATGTGAGAACCACATCCAGTATCCAATACCCATGATGTAGAAGTTGACAAATTGACCTCTATAACATAAATACCTGAATCAGAAGCTTGACCAGCCTTTTTCTTCTTCAGTTCCTCCAAATAAGCATGACAGTTTCTCTTCCAATGACCTGGTTTACCATAGTAGTGACAATCACCCTTTGCAACAACACCCTTAGGCTTTAAAGCCTGTTTGGGATTAGCCTTTGGCTTGGGACCAGAAGCAGATCCAATCTTCTTCTTTCCCTTCCATTTGCCTTTCCTATTAGCCTTACCTTTGTTATCTACCATCAACATGGCAGCAGGTTCAGCCTTTTCATGTTGGTTTCAGTAGTTCATAACATGGCCAGCAATTCAGTGGGTGTTTTGTCTATCTCATTCATATTGTAGTTCATAACAAAATGAGTATAGTTGCGGTTCGAAGATTGCAAGATTAAGTCAATCTGAGCTTCCAAACCAATCGGGAAACCCAAAGTATCAAGATACAAAATATAACCTATCATATTCAGAACATGTGGTTGAACAAGTTCACGCTCTCCCTGTTTGCAAGCATACAGTGCTTTGCTCGTGTCGAACCTTTCTTGACGAGCTTGTCCCTCAAACATTCTTTGAAGGTGTTCAATCATCTCATAAGCATCTATATGCTCATGTTATTTTTGAAGCTCAGCACTCATGATTGCCAGCATGAGACATGCAATATCATTCACATCATCAATATGCTTCTGATAAGTATTTTGCTGAACGCGAGTTGCATTCTCAGTAGGAGGAGAAGATGAAGGAATTTCAATGACATGGAGCTTACGCTCTTGCCTGAGGACAATCCTCAAATTCCTATACCAATCCAGGAAGTTAGTTCCTGTCAGCTTGTCCTTCTCAAGGGTTGCTCGTACGTACGGAGAAAGTATTTATATTGTTTGCCATTTAAATATCTACAATGTTTAACATGCATAAAATAAACATTAGATTGTCTGAGTTATTTATTATGTTCAAATGATTATGATATATTCATAATATATCTCCCACTATTTTTATCAAA
This sequence comes from Oenanthe sinensis, assembly GCA_028671895.1. NCBI lineage: Eukaryota > Viridiplantae > Streptophyta > Magnoliopsida > Apiales > Apiaceae > Oenanthe > Oenanthe sinensis. Next base: position 31,925,208 of record CM053806.1, read on the forward strand.
TTAATAGCTCTTACTATTAATTTGGAAAGTATATCCCATAATTCTTTCTAGTGAGCTAAGATCCATATTTCGTCATATCCTAAGTCAACCACTGGAAATCCTTAAAAAATGATTATTTAGGTAGACAACAGTTGTCAATTCTATCATATATAATTCTTGGATAGTTTGGTGAACAACGATTGATCTTATCTATCTAATAGACTTTTAATCAAACTCTATGCTTCTAAGTTCATAATGGTTGAATATAACCGTTTATTTTCACCTTATTATGACGACTCAGTTAAGTTAGACCCAATGATACAACGGCCGAATATAACCGTTTATATTCGTCGCATCTCACCACGATAGATAGGAGTCCCCTGCCACTGACAGTCCTTCCCCTAATCGATCTAGGATTCGATGAGTATTCATTCATTGGAAAGCATCCGAGTAAAACTTAATATTTTGTTAAGGGGTTTAGAAAATTTATAACGATCATGATCACATCATAAAGAGATCCTCAATTTTTCCTTGAACCAAATATTTCAAATTGACATTTTAAATTGTTCATTTCCCAGGTAGATGGAGGATACCAATGGTCACACTTAAAACCCATCAACCTTACGAATACGCATATCCGCTTTTGTCAGAAAATCCCAGTTATAGATATCAAAATCCATATTTAATTCCGTGTTTTAAAATCCAAATTTCATAAACACAAGAATCTCATGATCGTTTGTTAATTTTAAAATCTTGAATCATTACAGATTTTATCTTTCTTAAGCAGACAAGACATGAGTGTCGTATCTAATACATACATCATTCCAACACATACATATCTACACATGCATTCATATACATATATGTATTGTGCGTAAATTAAATGTGTTTGGTTATGGCCCTATCTTATGTGATATTTCCAAGCTAATGGAATTATCAAGGTCAATCTATGGTGGTTTCAAATACTACACTATTACATGTCTTTATTTTCTTCATTGCTCCATTATCTAGATTGCCTCCTAGCTTCCTTGCTTCCAAGTCTCCATTGAACAATTACATTGAATAATAAATAAATCTATTCTAATGAAATTACAAGAAGAACTCGAGTTACATTCGAGATTAACAATTACAATGAATAAACGACATGCAAGTCGTATTTAGAAACCAAACCCATAAAACAAAACCACTATCCTATGGGTCTTTAGGCCATAACCATCCACCATATTATCACATAACACATGTAATATATCTCAGATTATATAAACATATCATATAATCATATATAATAAATTTCGAAATTTCATAAAATCAAATAAATTTCAGAAAATAATAAATCGCCGTTTCGGGGCCTGTAACGTCATCAAACGGCTTACAGACGCGAAGCTGATTATGTCAGTATTGCTCAGTGACACGATTCCAGTCAGAAAACACATATCATTTGCGAAAATCGGACATTGGACACAGATTTCAGAAAATCTACCGAAGCCGTTTCAGAATTCGTATCGAATACGATTTCCATAACAAGAACAAATATGTATCATATACATACAGCAATACACACAATCATCCCATGATTATACAATACATGAATATCATATATTCAAAATCATATAAAACATATATATCAATATAGAGTCATGGCATATCATATATATGTTTACATACATCGAAAAACTGTTAAACACATAACCAAATCATCCCATTATACACGTAGCTCTGATTCCATTGAAGGGTTTCGGGCATGAAAACGCAGCGGAATTAACATAAAAACAATAAAAAAAATTGAAACCCAATCACAGGATCCATGTATAACGTTGGATGATTATGGTGAAGAAGTCTGTACCTTAACAAAGCTTTCGTATGCTGTTTAATGGAGGTCCAGAAAGATGAATCACAACAGTCCTTTGTTGCAAAGATTTGCTCTCTAAAGAAGTCCACACGAACGCCCGATCGTCCTACGATCACCGGAGTCGGTACTAGCCGAATTGTTTGCCCCTCTCTCTCTCTCTTTCTCTAGCCTCTCTTGATGTTGAGCAGCTAGGGTTTTTCTCTAAAATGAAATTTGATGATTAAACCCTAATACTATACATCATTATGTATATACAGGGGAGAGAGAGATTTTGGGCCTAACCCTAATCCATGTGGTTTCCAAAACCCATTATGACTTTGGGTTATTATTATTATTAAATCTGAATTCTAATATAATTAATCAAGTCTCACTTAATTAATTCAATAATTAAATTCGAATAATAATAATACTTATTAAATCCGAATTCTAATATAATTAATCAAGTCCCACTTAATTAATTTAATAAATAAATTCAAATAAACAATAATATATTTAAATTCGTAATTTAAATAAACCTCTGTTTTGACGTTCTTTATGTGTGACCCTTTAGGTTATTATTACGTTAGCAATAATTTTATTATCTAATAATAAAATTATAAATAATGAGCGACATCTAGTAATACATCATTGCTACCCAAGTAACGATAATAATTGGTGATTCAATTAAACCTTTCGTGAATAATGTGCAATGTAATATAATCCCTTTAACCTTATATTATAGATAAAACTCGAGGCATGTATAGTGTCATCCTCTTCAACGTTTAATCTTGGTTTCCTTGATCAATGAGTAGACTATTTAAACAAATCAATATTTGAGCATGGCCATGCATTTCATAGTCTCACTCAATCAAGAGGCCAATAATATCACTCCTAGAATTAGAGGGTTAAATCCTATATCTATCATTCATATTCCCCATACAATTCATAGCATACCCAATGTCCACCTTTATCATTACCCGGTTAAAGGTTACTTTGAGTGTAATCAAAGTATATTAATTCTCGTATAGAAATATAATGATTTCAAGTCAGAGGATCATTACATCATTATCACTGTGAGATTTCTTATGACACTTATTAACATGTAGAATCTCACAGCGGGTCTTTCCAGTGTCATGTATTGATACATACACTTATGTTCTTGACTTTAGTATCACCATACCTATGACCAATGAGATGTGGTCATCTATCAACAAACATACTAGTCTTATTGCATTATTACTGTCCTTAAATAATAATACTTGACTTGGGAATTTTAGGAATAAAATACTATTCATATAATCTCATTTTTAAGTCACATACTTAAAAATATATATTACGTATTAATATTCCAAGGACATTTATTATTCTTTCAATTTATGACGCAGTAAATAAAGACATAATAAATATTAATTAAATAATCATATAAAACATAATCCTTAATTGTTTTCAATAAAACATTAAAAGTATTGTCTCTAGGACACCAATACTAACATTCATCAGCAGTAAGACTCATGAGAAGAGCTCAGCTTCACTAATGAACATGCATCAGGGGAAGAATGAGTCTTTGAGGGATTATATGAATGGGTTCACAAAGGAAGCCTTGAAGGTCCCTAATTTAGACTAGAAAGTAGCCATGATAGCCTTACAGCAAGGGACTTCTAACAAAAATTTCATAAGATCGTTAGCCAAGAGGGCCCCCGAAAGTATGAATGAACTCCAGGAGAGAAATGGAAAGTATATCAAGGCTGAGGAAAGTATGAGGAAAGCCCAAGGGTTTCAAGTCTGGAACACCTACTCTAAAAAATGACCCAGCGATACTGAGTATACTGTTGATACCAAGTATGCAAAGAATGATGATGTTAATGACTCTAAAAAAAAGGGAGGATCCAGGTTCACAGAGTATGCAAGGCTAAATACTGCCCATAGCCAAATACTGATAGACATTGAGAAGGGTAAAGACCTTCGATGGCCGAAACCACTAAGTACTGATCCTGAAAAGAGAAATAAGAACGCATACTGCCGGTTCCATAGGGATATAGGACATGACACTGATGACTGTCATCAATTGAAAGATGAGATAAAGTTTCTGATTAGAAGAGGAAAGTTGAAAAAATACACCAAGGAGGGTGCTAGACAGGACAGGGGTCACAATGACAAATGAAGGGACTCTGACCCCAAAGATAGAAACCATCAGCCCCGAGAGCTTGTGATAAACGTAATCTCAGGAGGGCCAACTGCGGCAGGTAACTCTCGAAACTCCAGAAAGGCATATACCCGAGAGGTAATAAGCATCGTCGGAGAACCTTCCAAGAGAGCAAGGACTGAGGTCTCTTTGTCGTTCGATGATTCTGACTTAGAGGGGGTAAGGTTCCCCCACGATGATCCCTTGGTAATCACCCATGTCATAAAAACTCTCTGGTGAAGAGAGTATTGGTGGACGGTGGATCGTCTATAGACATCCTATTTTATGAAGCCTTTATGAAGATGGGGTATAATGATTCACAGTTGACCCCCTCCAACATGTCTATCTTTGGTTTCAATGGAGTGAAGTCTCGGATAGAAGGAATTATACAACTACCCATGACTATAGGCGAAGAACCTCGACAGTCTACTCAGATGCTAAATTTCCTAGTTATTAAGGCAAGCACCACCTACAATGCGATCCTTGGCAGGACTAGGCTGCATGCCTTCAAGGCGATAGCCTCTACATACCATCTGAAGCTGCAATTCTCAACTAGGAATGGAATGGGAGAAGAGAAAGGAGATCAAAAAATGGCTAGAAGTTGTTATGTGGCCGCCTTAAAGCCTAGTGGCACTGGGGGGCAGGTTCTTCCTATTGAAGACATGGATGTCATGGCCCAAGAAGAAAGGAGGGGTAATCCTTTAGAAGACTTGGAACCTGCTCCTTTGGATCCTCTAAACCCCGAGAAGGTGACGTATGTGGGGACTTCACTCCCCAAAGACCTGAAAGAACAACTCATTCAATTCTTATAAGATAACAGGGATGTTTTTGCTTGGACAGCAGCCGACATGCCAGGGATAGACCCCGAGCTTTTAACTATGAATTCTGGAAGGACAGCAGTCAAATAGAAGAAAAGAAGCTTTGCCCCTGAAAGACAGGAGGCCATTAAGCAGGAGGTAGAGAAATTATTAGAAGCTGGGTTTATTGAAGAAATTCAAATTTCTGAATGGATGGACAACCCAGTAATGGTCAAAAAAAGCAATGGAAAGTGGAGAATGTGCATGGACTTCACTGATTTAAATGATGCCTGTCCTAAGGACTATTTCCCATTGCCAAGGATAGACACAATTATAGATGCCATAACTAGGCATGAGATGCTTAGCTTCATGGATGGATTCAGTGGCTATAACTAAATTAAAATGCACCCCGATGACATCCCTAAGGTATCATTCATTATTGACTTTGGTGTTTTCTATTATCTGGTTATGGCTTTTGGACTTAAGAATGCAGGAGCCACGTATCAAAGGCTTGTAAAAAAAATCTTCAAGCACCTCATCAGTAAGACCATAGAGGTCTATGTTGATGACATGTTAGTCAAGAACTTGGACAAGTCCGATCATCTTGAGCACTTAAGTGAGGCATCTGAAGTTTTGAGAACTCACAAGATGATGTTGAACCCGGCCAAGTGCGCCTTTGGTGTAGGTTCTGGAAATTTTTTAGGCCTGATGGTCTCCAAAAGAGGCATTGAGGCCAATCCCGATAAGATTCAAGCAATATTGGACATGGAGCAACCCAGGACAATAAAAGATGTCCAAAAGCTCACGAGAAGGGTAGCAGCCCTGGGGCGCTTCATATCCAAGTCAGGAGAAAAGTGCCTACCATTTTTCAAGGCTCTCAAGAAGGTTAAAAATTTTGAGTGGAACGACGAAAGCCAAACAACTTTTGAAGAGTTGAAGAAATATATGGCTAAGCCACCTTTGCTTGCTAAACCGAAGCTTGAAGAAGTGTTATACCTATACCTTGCAGTCTCTAGCTCAGCCCTGAGTGTTGTTCTTATGAAAGAGGAAGCGAAGGTTCAGAAACCCTTTTATTATGTTAGCAAGATTCTGCATGGAGTAGAGCTGAACTACTCAAAGGTTGAGAAGTTTTCCTTAGCATTAGTAATGGCTTCAAGGAAGCTACACCCGTACTTTCAGGCACATGTTATTGAAGTCTTGACAGACCAGCCCCTGAGAAATATATTGCACAGCCCCAAGGCCAGTGTGAGGCTAATTAAATGAGTTATTGAGCTTGGAGAGTTCAAAATCAGATACAAGCCAAGAACGACCATCAAGGCTCAAGCTCTAGATGACTTCATGGTTGAATATACCATTCCCAACCAAGAAGTCGAGGGCAGGAGGAAGATAAAGAAACTAGAAAGAACAAGAAAAAAAAGGAGGAACTCAAAGAATACTGGCTGCTCTTTTTTGACGGAGCTTCAAAAATGAACACTAACGGTGCTGGTTTGGTTTTGCAAAGCCCTGATAGATTTGTTGTTTAATATGCAATCAAGTTGGATTTCCCCACTACAAATAATAAAGCAGAGTACGAAGCTTTGATAGCTGGAATTGGTCTGGCCAGAACCCTGAGGGTGAACAAGTTGAGGATATGTTGTGATTCAAGGTTAGTGATCTCTCAAGTAAATGGAGAGTTTGAGGCCCGAGAAGTGACTATGGAAAAATATTTGAGGATTGTTAAAGCTCAAGCCACGTAATTCGAGGAATGTCACTTCGAGTATATTCCGAGTGAGGAAAATGTGAAGGCTGATGCCTTATCTAAATTTGCATCATCAGAGAATGATAACTGTTTTGGAAGTGTTTATTTCCAAGTCTTGAAGACCCAGGTATTAACGCCAAACTGGTAGCCCCAATTGGGCTGGGGGCCTGTTGGATGGATCCTATCAAGCTCTATTTGGAGACGGGAAGGCACCAGTTGATCCCGTAGAGGCACGCAAACTATCAGTAAGAGCCTTGAAATATGCCCTCATAGAGGGAATACTCTATAAGAAATCATACGTAATACCCTACTTAAAGTGTTTGAGACCCCAAGAGGCTGAAGCTGCCCTAAGGGAAGTTCATGAAGGTATATGTGGCCAACATCTTGGAAGCAAGGCTCTTGCTCATAAAGTCATAAGACTGGGATTCTATTGGCCTGAGATGCTTAGAGATGCTAAAGCTTACGTTAAGAAGTGTGATCGCTGCCAGAAGTTTACACCCCTCGTTAGGCAGCCCCCTGAGATGCTGACATCCATTAACTTTCCACTCCTCTTTGCCATGTGGGGAATGGATATCTTAGGCCCATTTCCTATGGCCAATGCGCATAGGAAATTTCTCATAGTCGCCCTTGGCCAAGATTGATACCAAGAATGTGACTCAATTTTTCTAGGATAATGTTATATGCAGATATGGGTTACCCCAAATCCTGGTGATGGAAAATGGGACTCAATTTAACAACAGGGACTTCATAGAGTACTGTGGGAACTACGACATCGAACTACGCTTCACCTCAGTCGCTCATCCACAGTCAAATGGACAAGCCGAAGTGGCCAACAGAATCATTCTGGATGGACTCAAGAAGAGGATTGAATGCTCCCAAGAGACTTGGGTTGATGAATTACCTCCAATCTTATGGGCATACAGAACTACTTGTAGGACTTCAACAGGAGCTACACCGTTCCAACTAGCCTATGGGGCCAAGGCAGTGGTGCCCATCGAAATTACTCAGACATCACCGAGAGTGCAAGAGTTCCAAATTGATACCAATGAAGAAGGAATTAATTTGGCTTTAGCTCTGATAGATGAGATACATGACAAGGCCAACGCCCGAATAGTGGCAAACTAAAAGAAAGCTTCGTTCTATTACAACCTTAGAGTAAAGGAAAGGTTCTTTCGCAGAGGAGACTTGGTCTTGTGAAAAATTGAGTCATCAGGAGCTGGTCCCAAGGGCAAGTTAGCTCCGAACTGGGAAGGGCCATATCAAGTGAAGGAAGTCACAGGACATGGAACGTATAATCTCCAAACCCTTGAAGGGATTGAAATCCCAAGAAGCTGGAATGCAGCCAACTTAAGAATTTACTATGTTTAAGTTTTCAATTTTAATTTTCAAGAACGTTTGATTATCAACTTGTTAAGCCTCGAAGGCGTGATATGTTTCTTTTTATATACTAAGTTATAAGTTTTAAGAAATGTTTTTTGTTATCCTTATATAACATTCATCATTTTCACTTAGTCTTTTTACAAGCCTCGCAAGTATTTGTCATTTATGTTTAAGTTAAACACGAAAAATATGCAAAACTAAGGCATAAAGAAAAATACAGGAAAGTGAAAAACATGAATACATAAATAGGAAGCCCGAAGGACAAATGTTTCTACAAGCCCCGGGGGGCAACTTAAATACATGGAAAAAAATCTATCTACTTTGACGCTTCATCCTCCTCCTCTTCTTCTTCTTCTCCCGACGACTCCTCACCACTAGCTGAAGACGAACCCTCTTCGCCTTCACTTGATCCTTCCTCTTCGAAAGAACTCTCTTCTGTTGGCTCCAGAGGAGTTGTCTTTGGAACAGCCTGTTGGGGAAATGGAGTAAGGCTAGGCTCACGAGCCCTTTTTTGCCTTACATCGGGATTGCTGTCCCCCTCGGTTTCCTCCTCTTGAGCAGCGATCAACTGTTTTAGAGCTTCAGCTTATCGAGGACTCTGGAAGTCCACCTTAGGGTCAAACAACCCCGGATGCTTCTCAAGCATCCCCTTCAGTGCCTCGTTCCACCCAATTGTGTAGTTGGCAGGAAAGAAGATGTTGTCGTACTATAAAATTAAATCTTGATATTCCTCCGAGGCCAAGTATTTGTCAATAATCACATTCTTGTCGGCCCGGAGTTTTATGATCTCAGCCTGGGCCTGCTTCAGGATCCCCTCCTTCTCGGCCAACTTCTCTTCTAAATGCTTCAACTTGGCATTGGCAACTGAAAGCTCCTTTTTATGCTTCCCTGCCTGAGTCTTTCATGACTTAGTTTGATACAAAGAAGCTTGGAAATAGGCGTTGACCTGAAAAATAAACAAGTTAAGCATATAAAAAGCCAAAACACAAGTAGTGTGTGCGAGAAAAGTGAAATGTAAATTAGACAAGTGAAGAAACTTACCGATGTCAGTGCCTGTGCACCTAACACCTTGGTGCTCTCCTCGTCATGTCCCAACACAATATCGTTGTAATCAGAATGAGTGATGGAGTGTAGGGACCAATCCCTTGCATGGTCCATGCAACCGACCACGGTATCTGATTTCCTAAATCCCCAGCCTGGCTTGTATGCCAAGGATTTTGGTGCCTTGACAGTCTCGCTGCCTTCAGCCTCAGTTGTCCTAGAGTGAGGCTGCAAAAAAGCTGACAGCTCCTTCCCCTGCCTAAGATCGCTCATCAGCCTTAGCCGCTTCATACGGCCAGTTTCTTTAATAGGTGAAATAGTCCACTCATTGATTTATGCAGCAGCTAAAAAAATGAACGAAACATAAGCCCGTTATTAAAGCAATAACATGTGCAGTGTAAAAAGGTAAGTCTAAGTAAAAGCGGTATACCTTTACTTGAGGCCCTCGATAGGCCCACGGCTTTTAACCTACGCTCATCAAGAAGAGACCAAGAGACTTCCTTGGTCTCCGCCTGATTAAGCGCAGTGTAAGCATTTTGCTCCTCCAATGAGAGCATGATAGACTCGGCGCTCCCATCTGCAAACTTGCCAAAAGGGGGCCTAAAGAGAGTCCCTCAATCTCCTCCGTCCCAAGAAATTTGTACAAAATTTTCCTTCCAATGAAGATTGTTGTCGGGGATAGAAGAGTTATCAAAGATGTGGGGTTTATTTGGCCTATGGGTAATGTGAACCCAGCCCAAGGAAAGACTAGAAGAGTTTTTAAATTGAAAATTTTTGCGAAAAAGAGGAATAATCATTTTGATTTTATTTTCTAAGCATAAAACCATGAAATAATGGATGAGTCTCCATCCATTGGGCACGATTTGGCTTGGATGGATTTAAACGTCGGCTAGAATAGTGGGAATGAATTCGTGCAAAGAAAATCTAAACCCCGCTAACATGGCATCTATGTAAACAAATAATTTTTAAGGGTTCCTAATAGGTCCCAAATAATGGGTAATAATGACGTAATTAAGATAGAAGGTTACCCTTTTAAAAATTATTATCGGCATTTTAAAATTATTTCGTTACCTCTTAAAAATTGTTACCCTTTTAAATCCAATTTTTAAGTACAGAAAGTAAAGAGTAAGGGAAAGAGAATACCACACAAGGATTTTTATCCTGGTTAGGACAACTTATATATTGTTAACTAAATATATAAGCCCCCTTAGTCCAGTCCCCGAGCACCTACCCGGTCTCGAGATTTTATTACTTAAACACACTCCTTAGCATAGGCGGAGAAGCCTTTACAACATACAAATATTTATCTTGAAACGTAAATCCCCGTTACTTTCTCAAAATAAGTGTACAAAAACCCTACAAGACCTGTCTCGGACAATAACTCTCCGCTATCTCCTCAAAGCCGTTATAGCCCTTGGTGTAGTATTTGTACTTCTATCAAATTACGATCTTGGGTCTTAGATCGGGTCTTGGGCCTTTCCTTTTCCTCACAACGCAAAGATAACTAACTCCCCGTTAAAATACCTAAGGCTTGGGTCTTAGAACAAGGATCACTTCACTTCACTTCACCTCACGTAAGTGTAGAATACAATATCTACAAAAATCACCTTTTAAACAGAGAAAGAGTTTTGGTCTAGAATGTTACAGTTTTAGGCCGGTGGGACAACAATAATATTCTAACATGTATAGCAAGTAAGAATATTAATGCAACAATTTACACAAGTTATATTTAAAGCAATTAAGCAATAAATATGAATATAACTTAAGTGTAAATTATATTATTAATATATAGGCCGAATATAAATTTAATGGCCTAATATATATATTAATATTAATTACTTAAGTACAACTTCTTGAATCAAGGATATCTCGATTTATACGAAAGTTGATACGTTAAGTATAAGTAATACCGAAATGGTACAATATATTCTATATGAATATATTAAAAAGCCTAGTCACTCTTAACACATTCATGCTAAACAATGTGACTCATAAGCTAAACGCTAGATAGCTAGATAGCTAAACGCTAATCTTAAATTACTTACACTTTGGAGACTTCGAAGGTTACTCATAAGCTAGTTAAGCTTTGATCTAGAACATGTTCAAATTAGAACAGGTTATGCACGAATAAAATTCAAGCCAAGATTATAGTGACTCAAAGTCAACAAAAGAGCTTGTTTGAATTTAATCCAAATCTAGAATACAAGCTTAAGACCTTTTTACACAAACCACTAACAAGTATTCGTGTACGGAAAAGATCAAACACAGAAAGGAAGTATAAAGAGGAATATTAAACTTAACACAAGAAAGTGCAAGTCTAAGTTCAATATTCCTTTTTAGGCACTTTAATTGCCGGATATAATATGTAGAAGCACTTGGCCGCTTAAGGTTCGAATGAAAAGTCTTTAAGAAGATTCTCTTTAATTAATAGGCAAAGGTTACCAAAATTCACCACAAGTTCACCGGAATAATTCGCCGGAATTTCGATCGGAAAAATTACAAATATTGGATTTTTCATTTATCAAAATAAATGAATATTCAAGAGAAGAAGATGGGTAGTTGAAGGCCTTTATGTTTTCCAAAAAGTTACTAAAAGCTTGCCAGAAAAGTTCGCCAGAGTTTTGACCGGGAAAATCAAAGTGGCCGGATTTTTCCAATACAAAAGGGGCTTGATGGAGCCTTTTTAGAAAGAGAGAATCAAGCTAGAAATGCTTAGTTTTGAATCTTTCTTGTAGATCTACAAATATCTTAACCAAATGGGTTTGTTAAAAACCAAATGGGTTTGATAAGATGTAGTATCTTTATAAAATATATGTGCTCAAAACTTGAGGTAAATCTAGAGACTTTGAAGCCAAGAAGGTTTCCTCTTTGTTACACCACAAATATGAACTCAAAAATAAGCTTTAGAGTTCGCCGGAAAAACTCGCCGGAATTTGGTCGGAAAAATCGAAAACGATTTTTTCTTCCTCTTTTCAAGGCAAACAAGTTTTAATGAGCTAGATCTAAGATGTTTAAGCTTGGTGTAGAAGAAAAACCAAAGATGAAAAGCTAGTTTAGAAATTATAATCTTTAGTTGAAGAACTTGAAAGTTGGAACAAAATGGGTTATAAGAGAGAAGTATTCTAGAGAGAGATTTTCTAGAGACAAGGAGGAAAGAATACTTCTTCTAAATATGAGACTAGCTTTGTAAAAATGAGAAGTGTTTTGGCTTTCTTGGTGTTAGAAAATGTGAGGGGTGGGGGTTGTATTTATAGGGAAAGTTGGTGGAGATTGACTTGGAATGAATGGTTGAGATTAATGCTCCCAAAATTTGAATTGGTCGGGAGGGGGGGATTTGAATTCCTTGAGGGGGAAATTTGAATTGTATTGGGGGGAAAGTATTTTGGGGTTGGACCAAGTCAACTAGTGCTTCTTGTATTCTATTAATGAAATAAATACGTAACAAATACAAATAAGCACGTAACACCAAAATTTATTAATAAATACAATAAATATGAAAATAATATCTTTATTTTTCTGGGAACATTATAAATAATATTCTGTCCGGAAAAATATTTTTCGGAATATTTTCCTGAAAAATGAATAAAATACGAACCGAATGAACTGGCTCGAAAATAAAAGTTCTCAGAAAATTATGAGAAAAGTTCTAATATTATTTTATATAATTCTAATGACCCATAAAAAGTTTCAAGTCATTCTAACAAGTTGAAGTATTTTATTTGATCAAAATATGATAAAGTTGTGTTCCAATACATATAGCCATTGGGCGAAATAAATCAGCCTTTAAGTTAAAGTTTTGACTTGAATAAATTGTTTTACTAGTATTCCCATATATAAAATATAGTTGAGAGCTTGTGGGAAGTTACTAGTGTATTAAAATATTTTTCTCCGAATAAAAGATAAAATGGAACACCGGGAGAAAAAAAAATATTTTAAATATTAGGCAAGAGTAAAAATTACTCAAATAATATTTTCACTGAGATAGATGATTTTTCATTCTGGTAGTTCCTTTAGGAAACACCTAATCTCAATAAACAATATTATCTGGAAAAAGATTTATAATTTAAAGTACTGAAAAATCTATACTCTGCCTTATCTGTATAGCAATAATGTTCTAAAAAATATCATTACATGACATTTCTTTTTCGAACTTTTTGCTCTATACAAATAGAAGTTTTAGAAAAATAACCACTTGTAGAAATTAATATTGAACTCTCGAAAGGATCACTCGAATAATCCTATGGGAGGTTACTAAGTGATTTAGTTACTTCCTAAATTCTATTTAAATTTAATAATATTAGACAAACATTAAAATACTAAAAAGATTTGAAAATATGAAAAGAATAACATCCTTTCAATCTTCCCCTTTTTGATGTTTGTCAAAATATTAAAAAAATTAAATGTGTGTATAGGAGGTTCAAGGCTTATAGGATACCCTTAAAGCTCCCCCTTAGTGTATGCATAAGTTTTTGAAAAAGAAGAGAATAAATTTTAAAAAGCATGTTTTTCTCTTTCCGTTAAATACACTAATTAACACATATATTTTCTCTTCCCCTTTATATTTGAATGATTGATTCAAGAACTTTGGCACTCCATAAGCCATATCTGCAAGATTACACAAACAAGAAGCATGTGAGAATGATATAAATCAGGAATATGTTTGAATGAAGTTATGATGACAAGTGCATATATAGGTTCAGAGGTGCAAGCATATATTATTAAAAAATGAACATGACAAATAAGGCTTGAACCTCAATCATGGGACCCCCCAATTTCGACACATTCCACACTAACAAGTGTTAGGGGTGAAGGGTTTCGGGCATGGAAACGCAGTGGAATTAACGTCAAAATAACAAAAATCGAAACCCAATCGCAGGATCCATGTATAACGTTGGATGATTATGGTGAAGAAGTCTGTACCTTGACAAAACTTTCTGTATGCTTTTTAATGGAGGTCCAGAAAAGATGAATAACAGCAGCCCTTTGTTGCAAAGATCTGCTCTCCAAAGAAGTCCACACGAACGCCCGATCTTCCTAAGATCACCGGAGTCGGTACTAGCCGAATTTTTTGCCTCTCTCTCTCTCTCTTTCTCTAGCCTCTCTTAATGTTGAGCAGCTAGGGTTTTTCTCTAAAAATGAAATCTGATGATTAAACCCTAATACTATACATCATTATGTATATATAGGGGAGAGAGAGATTTTGGGCCTAACCTTAATCCATGTGGTTTCCAAAACCCATTATGATTTGAGTTATTATTATTATTAAATCTGAATTCTAATATTATTAATCAAGTCCCACTTAATTAATTCAATAATAAATTCGAATAATAATAATACTTATTAAATCCAAATTTTAATATAATTAATCAAGTCCCACTTAATTAATTCAATAATTAAATTCGAATAAATAATAATATATATTTAAATTCATAATTTAAATAAACCTCCGTTTTGATGTTCTTTGTGTGTGACCCTTTAGGTTATTATTACGTTGTCAATAATTTTATTATCTAACAATAAAATTATAAATAATGAGCGGCATCTAGTAATACATCATTGCTACCCAAGTAACAATAATAACTGATGATTCAATTAAACCTTTCGTGAATAATATGCAATGTAATATAATCCCTTTAACCTTATATTATAGATCAAACTCGAGGCATGTATAGTGTCATCATCTTCAACGTTTAATCTTGGTTTCCTTAATCAATGAGTAGACTATTTAAACAAATCAATATTTGAGCATGGCCATGCATTTCATAGTTTCACTCAATCAAGAGATCAATAATATCACTCCTAGAATTGGAGGGTTAAATCCTATATCTATCATTCATATTCTTCATACGATTCATAGCATACCCAATGTCCACCTTTATCATTACCCGGTTAAAGGTAACTTTGAGTGTAATCAAAGTATATTAATTCTCGTATAGAAATATAATGATTTCAAGTCAGAGGATCATTACATCATTATTACTGTGAGATTTCTTATGACACTTATTAACATGTAGAATCTCACGACGGGTCTTTCCAGTGTCATGTATTGATACATTCACTTATGTTCTTGACTCTATATCACAATACCTATGAACAATGAGATGTGGTCATCTGTCAACAAACATACTAGTCTTATTGCATTATTACTGTCCTTAAATAATAATACTTGACTAGGGAATTTTAGGAATAAAATACTATTCATATAATCTCATTTTTAAGTCACATACTTTAAGATATATATTACGTATTAATATTCCAAGGACATTTATTATTCTTTCAATTTATAACGTAGTAAATAAAGACATAATAAATATTAATTAAATAATCACATAAAATATAATCCTTAATTATTTTCAATAAAACATTAAAAGTATTGTCTCTAGGACACCAATACTAACAATCTCCCACTTGTACTAGAGCCAATCTCTCATGTATCTAATACCCATGGAACTAGTATGACCTTCGTGTTTCTGCTGCAACAAAGCCTTGGTCAGTGGATCTGCAATGTTATCATTTGTATGCACTTTACATATATGTATATCTCCTTGATCATTAATCTCATTAATTAGGTGATATCTCCTAAGTACATCCCCAAACAGCCTCCTTGGCTGCTTCACAAGAATCAATATACTTAGGCTCTATTGTAGAATCAACAACTGTCTCTGCTGTGAACCATTCCAGCATACAACATCTCCATTTAGGCAAAACACAAACCCAGACTGAGAAATTGAATCATCATTGTCTATCTAGAAACTAGCGTCGGTGTAACCTTTTACAACCAGCTTATCTTCTCGTCTATATACCAAGAATTGATCTTTAGTCCTCTTCAAGTACTTAAGAATATTCTTGACTGCTGTCCAGTGACCTTCACCTGGATTAGACTCGTATCTAATCGTCATGCTCAAAGCATACGAGACATCAGGACGAGTACATATCATTGCATATATTATAGAACCAATTGCTGAAGCATATGGAACTTTACTCATACGGTCCTTATCATCCAATGATTTAGGATTGTTATCTTTTGAGAGCGATATCCCATGAGACATCGGGACAAATCCCCTTTTTGCATCTTGCATCCCAAATTGATGCAAAACTTTGTCAATGTATGTACTCTGACTTAGGCCGATCTTTCTTCTTGATCTATCTCTATAGATCTTGATACCTAAAATATAGCTCATTTCGCCTAAGTCTTTCATTGAGAAATTCTTACTCAACCAAGTCTTACCAGCCTGTAAAGAAGGAATGTCATTCCCTATTAATAATATATCATCAACATATAATACTAGGAAAGCCACATTGCTCCCACTTACCTTCTTGTAAACACATGGTTCATCTTCATTTTGAATAAACCCAAACTCTTTGACAGTTTTATCAAAACGAATGTTACATCTCTTTGAGGCTTGTTTCAATCCATAAATGGATTGACGCAGCTTACATACCTTTCCAGCATTCTTTGAATCAATAAAACCTTCAGGCTGTGTCATATACACATCCACATCTTCTTCAAGGCTCCCATTTAAGAAAGCGGTTTTGACATCCATTTGCCAGATTTCATAGTCATGATAAGCAGCTATAGCAAGCAAAATCCTGATGGACTTGACCATAGCCACTGGTGAAAAACTTTCATCATAGTCAATACCATGAATTTGCTTGAAACCTTTTGCCACCAATCGTGCTTTATAGGTCTGTACGTTACCATCCATGTCGGTCTTCTTTTGAAAACCCACTTGCACCATATAGGTTTTACCCCTTCAGGTGGATTAACCAAAGTCCAAACTTGATTAGTATACATGGATTCCATCTCAGATTTTACCCCTTCATAGCATCTTGGTACGTGAGAGGCTCATCTTCATCCACAAGTATCACATCACCATCTTGAGTCAAAAGAAATCCATAATATCTCTTGGGCTCATGGTGAATCCTACCAGACCTACGAACAACCTATGTTTCCTGAGAAGTATCGTTTTCTTGTACATTCTGCTCAGGTCCCTCTATTAGTTCAATGTTATCATGTGGGTCTCAAATTTCATCGAGACTTATAATCCCCCCACTGTCTTTCTTAGACAACATTTCTATTTCAAGGAACACTACAGTTCGAGCAACAAACAGTCTGTTCTCTGAAGGATTATAGAAAGAATAACCCTTTGTTTCAATTGGGTATCCCACAAAATTACATTTTTCTGATTTAGGTCCTAGCTTGTCAGAAGTTAGACGTTTCACAAACGCCTCACATCCCCAAATTTTAATAAATGATATGTTATGATGTTTCTCAGTCCATATCTCATACGGAGTCTTCTGAACCGTCTAGTAGGAACTAGGTTAAGTGTATAAGCAGCCGTCTCCGGGGCGTAGCCCCAGAAACTAATTAGAAGATCTGCATGACTCATCATCGATCGTACCATGTCCAACAAAGTACGATTCCTCCATTCAGAAACTCCATTCCATTGTGGTGTTCCGGGAGGAGTGAGTTGTGATAAAATACCACACTCTTTTAATAAACTTTTAAATTCATGGCTTAAGTATTCACCTCCACGATCAGATCGTAGAGTCTTAATACTTCCGCCAGTTTGCTTTTCTACTTCAGCTTTGTATTCTTTGAACTTTTCAAAAGAATCGGATTTATTCATCATAAGATACACATATCCATATCTATTAAAATCATCAGTAAACGTGATAAAGTAGTAAAAGCCACATCTTGCCATAGTACGCATAGGACCACATACATCACTATGTATAAGTTCTAATCGTTCAGTGGCCCTTTCACCTTGTCCAGTAAAAGGAGCTTTAGTCATTTTTCCAATGAGACAAGGTTCACATGCTTCGTACGATTCAAAGCCAAACTTATCCAACTATCCATCGTTATGTAACTTGGAAATGCGCTTCTCATTTATATGGTCTAAACGACAGTGCCAGAGGTATGTTGGATTTGAGTAATTAATTTTAAGACGTTTGTTATTCACATTATAGATAGGAGTGTCTAAATCAAGAACATATAAACCGTTAAATAAACGTGTAACCCCATAGGTAACATTATTCAAAGAAAAGGAAAACCTATTGTTCTGAATTAAAAATGCAAAACCTTTCTTGTCCAAACAAGAAACCGAAATAATGTTTCTGCAAATTGCAGGTACGTAAAAACAGTTCTCAAGTTCTAAAATAAGCCCAGTGGGATATGATAAATAATAAGTCCCTAGAGCTAAAGCAACAACCTTTGCTCCATTGCCAACTCGTAGGTCAACCTCTCCTTTAGCCAAAGTCCTACTCTTTTGTAGTTCTTGCACATTTATACAAATATGATAACCACATCCAGTATCCAATACTCATGATGTAGAAGTAGACAAATTGCCCTCTATAACATAAATACCTGAATCAGAAGCTTGACCAGCCTTCTTCTTCTTCAGATCCTCTAAATAAGCATGACAGTTTCTCTTCCAATGACCTGGTTTATCACAGTAATGACAATCACCCTTTGCAACATCACCCTTAGGCTTTAAAGCCTGTTTGGGATTAGCTTTTGGCTTGGGACCAGAAGTAGATCCAATCTTCTTCGTTCCCTTTCATTTGCCTTTCCTATTAGCCTTACCTTTGTTATCTACCATCAACATGGCAGCAGGTTCAGCCTTTTTCATGTTGGTTTCTGCAGTTCGTAACATGGCCAACAATTCAGTGGGTGTTTTGTCTATCTCATTCATATTGTAGTTCATAACAAAATGAGTATAGTTGCGGTTCAGAGATTGCAAGATCAAGTCAATTTGAGCTTCCAGACCAATCAGGAAACCCAAAGTATCAAGATACTCAATATAACCTATCATCTTTAGAACATGTGGTTGAACAGGTTCACGCTCTCCCTATTTGCAAGTATACAGTGCTTTGCTCGTGTCGAACCTTTCTTGACGAGCCTGTCCCTCAAACATTCTTTGAAGGTGTTCAATCATCTCATAAGCATCTATATGCTCATGTTATTTTTGAAGCTCAACACTCATGGTTGCCAGCATGAGACATGCAACATCATTCGCATCATCAATATGCTTCTCATAAGCATTTTGCTAAACACGAGTTGCATTCTCAGCAGGAGAAGCAGGTGAAGGAATTTCAATGACGTGAAGCTTTCGCTCCTGCCTGAGGACATTCCTCAAATTCCTATACCAATCAAGGAAGTTAGTTCTTGTCAGCTTGTCCTTCTCAAGGGTTGCTCTCACAGAGAAGTTATTTGTTTGAGATTACGAAGCTGTATGAATAGTAATCGTGATAACTCAACACTAGAACAGGACAAGTAAATAATATTACGCCTACACAGAAATCAGGAAGAAATGAAGACAAGGCAGATACAGTGAATCAAGACATTAGAAGAAGTTTTGAAGTCTACTACAGGTCACTGAAAGAAGTTCATTAATATGTTCAAGCCTCAGTGAAGAATAATGTGTAAAGACTTTCAGGGTTTCAGAAGTGTTGAAGATTCAGTATAGAAGTGCCACAAGAAGATTTCAGTGTATTAGCATTGATTGAAGATAGACAATGTTCGAAGCATAGGAATCTAGAAGAATTGAAGACATGGTAAAGACAAGTGTCTAAGTACCAGAAAAGATTCCAGTGAAATTACAGTGTTTATTGACAGTCAGTGTTCGAAGCAATGAAGTTGCTGCAAACTTAACAATGTACGTAAGGCTATAATACGAAGACCTAGATCGAAGTTAGTTGCCTGTGAACCAGACCAGTTGCACTAGGCGTCAGCAGTTTGTGAAAGGAATCTGAGTATTAACTACAGAAGAATTGTTAAGTTGAAGAACGTACTTGGAAAGAACGATTATTTATTAAGGTATGAAAAAGTGATTTGTAAAGGCTACAGCTAAACAGCTAATAGTCAAACAGCTAAACAGCTCAAAGGGTGCAGGGTGCAAAGTGTCACAACCTTGGTATGAAAAGTGAAAGTTTCTGATCTATAGTCGAAGAACAGAAACAGCTCAAGGTACAGGGTGTAATGTGACAAGACTTTGATACAAGAAATGGAAGTTGGAGAACTTCAATCAAGCAATGAAAAGAGGGTCAAAGTGCAGTGACCAAACTGCACTTTGACACATGACTTGGTTAATTCAGCTAAGGCAGGAATTTAATGGCGCCACCACAGGGAAACAAGAGTGCAAGCGCCACAAACAATTCAGGGGCAACAAAATTCTAAGTAAAATGTTGAGCATTTTAGTGGCGCCAGTACAGGGGTAATGGAGTACAGGCGCAACAAAGCATGCCTGGCACAACAAAATATTTAGGCGCAACAAATATTTCTTGGACCCACTTAGCCCTCAGCCAATCAAATTCAAGCAGCCTACTTTATTGATTTAAAGTCTACACCAATTAAAAAGAAGAGTCGTCTTCTCCAACAACACAAAAATAATATGTAGAGAGCAGCCATGGCCGGAGCAAGAGAATTAATTTATACACACCCATACCTTGCTTCCGGTCAGATATTAGGACTCGGTTCTTTAACAAAAAATGCTCAGGGCTCCTAGATATCACTCCCTACGGACTCAGTTTTTCCTTGTACTAATTTAGATATATTTGTATAGGAACTGAGCCTAATATTTTTGTGTTAGTAGCAAAGAACTAATTTGTTCTTTGGAAGCCAGTTATATTTTTAACTGGGTATAGCACCCCTCTGGGTTTATATACGAAAAATATATTCCCGGAAACTTGTCTCCATAATTCACTTGCTAATTTTCTTGAACCTAATTGATTTATCCGGACACACAGAAAATTAGCAGGCAGCTCACCTAAACACTACAAATGGCCAAACCCACTCTGAAGCAATAATTTATTTATCCGCAAATTCCGAAAAGAATTTAAATTATTGTTAGTATCGTATTAAACCCCCCTTCTACGATACTTCGAGACATAACAATTGGTATCAGAGCTTTTTGATTAATATACAAATCAAGATCTGTAACATAGTAAAGCTCAGAGTGTCGAAGCTGCTTGGACTCAAAATGTTTAGAGTTCTTGTTAAATAAAGTTAATTATAAACTTTTAATAAGTTTATTTTATAAACTTTATAAAATTTATTTTATAAAATTTTATTAGTTTATGTTATAAATTTTAATTAGTTTATTTCATAAATTTTATATTAAATTTATTTTATAAACTTTTATTAGTTTATGTTATAAATTTTTATTAGTTTATTTAATAAAGTTTAAATAAAATTTATTTTGTAAACTTTTATAAAATTTATTTTATAAACTTTTATTTGTTTATATTATAAATTTTAATTAGTTTATTTTATAAATTTAATAAAATTTGTAATTTATATTTATTAAACATTTTAGAGTGGTCCATTTTTCTTAAAATCAAGCAGCGACGACAAAGTGGGTTTATTGAATATAAGAGCTCCAGGTACAGTGCAAATCAACAAGTACAGGTGAATGGGTGGTAGTACACGCGCCTGCATTTTCAATTTATGAGAAGTTGCGCCTGTACAGCCATTCAACTGTTGTAGCGCCACAAAGGTTGAATTGCCCCGAAGACATGCGAGTGTGTTGCACATGCGGATGTCTAGCGCCACAAACTTGTTTTCCTTAGACAAATGCAGTGCTTATTTTAGTTGCGCCTCTCCTCTTGGTTACATGTGTAAGGCGCCACAAAACAAAGGAAGAAAAAAATTTCTAAGGCAATTGATTTTGTTGCACCTGTACAGGGACTCCACTGTAAAAGCGCCACAAAAATGCTAGGCGCCATTAACCCAAAATATCAGTTTGGTACCCCAAGTGTTGTACCCTTTAATTTTTAATTTTTATTTTAGATTTATTTATTTTTCCAGAAAATTTAAAATTCTTAAAAACTAAAATTTTTCTTAAATATTAATTTACGATATTTTAATTTTTAAGAAAATTCGAAATTCTTAAAAATTAATTTATTGTATATTTTTATTTTTGATTAATTTATTTTCTAAAAAAATTAAAAATTCTGTAAATTTAAATTTTTCTTAAATATTAATTCAAGGGTGCTTAAAGGGTTTGTAGATGAAGATTTTTCCGAGCATTGAAGACAACAAAAATTGACTGAAGATTATCCAATGAAGTTAATTTTGGAATAGGCTGAAGAAGTTGTGGTATTAATTTCCTCAGAGGTTTACTCCATAGGATCCCACTAATATTTTGGAAGCTGCACAAGAAAAAATTAATTTGGGTACAGTTTTTGGCTAATTTGAGTTGTATTTTTGGATGAAAAATCTAAGGGGTTTGAAGTAGTGAAGGAGAGCAGACTAGACTACCTGGAATCTCAGTACAAACCTTAAAGATTATTCTACAGGGAGATTACAGGAAGTTCGTGCTAATACTGCAGA
Source organism: Oenanthe sinensis (assembly GCA_028671895.1). Classification (NCBI taxonomy): domain Eukaryota; kingdom Viridiplantae; phylum Streptophyta; class Magnoliopsida; order Apiales; family Apiaceae; genus Oenanthe; species Oenanthe sinensis. The sequence continues at coordinate 31,947,486 of CM053806.1, forward strand.
TCATCTAGAACGTAGGGATACAGCCAACAGGGATTTAAGGATACAACCACATTGTCTGTAAAAGACCTGTATGTGCTGAAGGCCTATGAACTAGAACAAGAGCTGAAAAAAATAATATTTGATAAAGCAGGTTACTAGCATATCCACTCTATTTGTGACCCAAGAACCAAATTTGATTGACGTCAAGGTTGAGAACCTCTGAACAAAAACGAATTGATCCTAGAAGCTGAATTAAAAATGTAGTAGCTCAAGGTAGTGGTCAAGGTGTTATATCTTACACTTTGGAATAACCTGAGAACTGGACTGCAAGTCAAGCCTGTAGGGCAACAGGAAGTTCAGTGACATCAGATTCAGACGGAATCCAAATTCTTAATCTAAGGTCATAACCTATAGATTCCATAAAGGAGATTTTCAAGATCAGTTCAAGAGGCGGTTGCAAGACAGGGATGGTTGATTATAGAAGACAAGATCAGGGTTTGCTACACAGTTTGAAGAAGCCTGCACAAGCAAACGATGATAGACACTATGTTCAGTTGTAGCAGGAATCTCAAGCATTAGTGAGGATGCAGCAAGGGAAAGCATTTGTTGATGAAGTTAAATGCAAGGCTGATTCTATCAGTGACAGTGATGAACCAAATGAATATCTGGCATCAATGACCAACACTAGAGATGAATCACTAAGCATTTCACAGGTACACATTCTAACTAGTATAGGGTTATCTAATTCAGAACTGTATGATAATTATGTATTGAAATGTATTATATTCATGTCAGCATGTTAGCATCTTAGGACTTAAATGTTTAATTGATTGCTAAGAATAAGATTGCATGCTAGGATTCATGAGTTTAATAAGTACATTTCATACTTGATTTTATATGCAGTAAAATGAATATCTAGAATTAGATAGGGTATTCTAGACGGTTAGGTGTATCCCTAAACATTTGCTGGAACTTGAGTTAAATCTTCTGTGATTTAATACCTCTGTTAATGTTGTGAAAATTGCTAAATAGACAAACAGGTCATAGATAAGATATTTTATATTTGTTCTTATTGTGATAAATGACTTGATAAGTATATGTGGAATTTGATATTACTTATAATGTTTTATTCAAATATTCTGCATATTCTTAAAATTGTTTATGTGCTTATTTTCACATGATTTGCTCGCACTCACATAGTTGCACTTAAATGTCATATCATTTCATGTATTGCTTGTTAGGGATATAATAATAAAAGATGGTAGAATTATCTAAGTAGTCAGTAACATTTGTTGATTCGAGGATTAATCTAAAACTGACTTAGGTAATTAGAGATAGTTAAAAATGTTAGACAACAACAGAAATGGATTAGACAGAATTAGTAATTAATTTGTTAGTGCTTCTATCTATGTGCTTTTATGAATATTGAAGCTGTTGTTACCACTGTAGACAGTAATATCTCTAACCCATCTGGACTCAATTGAATTTGAGTACCAAGAAGCTTAATCATTTGTGATTGCAGAGTATGTAACAAAAGACAAAAGTTATGTGACTTCGTGACATTTATTGTTCGAGGCATATGATTAAGATTGAAGCTCTACTATCACACTTGGTTGAGAAGGCCTCCCCGATGGTAACCTTTGGAGATGACAGCAAAGGATGTACAAGGGATATGGCTATCATGATTTAAGAACTGTCATCAATGGAAGCATCTTTCTTGTGGAAAGACTTAAGCACTATCTACAGGGCACTAGAGAATTCTTTATCAAGGGTTTTCTGGAAAAGCATTGAAAAGGAAAAGTGTTTGATCTCAAACAAGAAGGTTGGAAGCTCACTCAAACTGAGAGTGAGAAAATTTGTTCGTAGCTGACATGGATTTTGTATGCAAAGGTGAAGTGAACTTTTCAGTAAAGCTTTATCAGTAAAGAGTTAGCTATGGCAAAAGAAGCTCTCACACTTGGTGAACAAGACAATGGATTCTCTGATAAAGATGAAATTGGTGAGAGGACTGCTTCATATGAAATTCTATCTAGAAGGACATTTTGAAGTATGTCACATAGGGAAGTCAATGAAAACATCACACTGAAGCAAATTATGTCATGGAAGAAATATGCTTAGTGGTGGTTGATGACGACCCTAATTACAAGTTGGTGATGTTCGTGCATTCAACAGACAAAATGTCACAGATGGTGAGTGGTCACATCAGGTAGATCGAGTTGGAAGCAAAGTAAGCTGTGAGAACTTTGAAGTCAGATAATGGAACTGAATTTCGCGAGTGAAGTTCTAAATGAATTCTGCACTGAAAAAGGTACTTTAAAGCTGAAGCAATTAACACAGCAAGCTGCTTTAATCAACAAGGTCGTGAAAAGACATCATATGAGTTAATGGCCAACCAGAAGCAAACATTGAAGCTCTTTCTTGTGTTTGGAGGAAATTGATATTTACTGAAGACTTATATGAGTATCTTGACAAGTTAAGACTTAAGGAACAATTTTCCTCGGCTACTCATTGATGAGGTAAAACAGAAGGTGATTAAAAGTCTAAATGTGTCGACCTACTACACCAAGCTCCCAAGCATTCAAATGAAAGACTATTCTGAATCTTTGAATTTTGACATCCTGTCAGAGTCAAATTCAGATACTAATGATGAAATTGAGGTTGCAGAAGGAATCAATGATAATGATGTTGATTCAGATCCTATTAGTGGAAATGGTAGTGAAACTACACAACTCGTGAACTTTAACAGAATCCACTGAAAAAGGTGGAGGATCTTCAACACATCCTAACAGCAGCTTAGGGGGAGCAAATAAAAGAAGGATCTACTAGTCGTACTCAAAACAATGAAGATCAAAGGAATACATCAAGAACATATCTGCTGAGATAAAAGGTTTGAAGTCAAAGTCATTCCTGGAGTCTAGTTCTTAGTGATCCAGATTATTGAGTCAAGGTTAGAAGTGTTAATCAAAATGAACATATATATTTTTTTGGAACCGAACAATCAATATTTGGTATCCCAAAAAATAGTGAAGATGCACTGATTGATCCAGATTGAGTGATTGCAAATGCAAGGTGATCTCAATCAGTTTGAAGGCAGAAACTACTGAAGCTGGAACCCAGACCATTAAAGTCGAAGCTGAAATTGGTACAGTAAGGGTTCACAAAAACTGGATGATTATTGGCATTGTTATGAGGGACAAAGACAAATTGGTTGCTACATGTTACTATAAAGTAGAAGGTATCGATGATGATGGAAACAGAATCTTCGAAACTTTCAAGATCTAACAGCATGCAACAGAGACGAGACTTGATCCTCTTAGGACCTAACATTTGGGCCTAACAAGATGAGGACCTAACAAAGTTAGGGATTCAAGCAAATCCTCAAGGACATGGTATGACACTCTAGTTTATTACTTGAAAATGATTTGGTAGAGTAGTTATACACACATATCTCTCTAGAATACAGAGCACACACAATGTCATATATGTGATAGTATACCATGATTATATTATATGTGGGTCTACTAATGAAAACTTGGCAAGAGATATTTACTAAGTAAATGCAGAGTATGTACAACATGAGCATGTTGGAAGAGTTGCAATTCTTTTTGGATTATAAGTAATTCGAAAGAATGATGGCAATTAAAGTAAGTCAAGGATCTTTTGAAGATGCGCAATTTAGAAGATTCTAGACCTGCCAAGACTTCTTGCCAACAATCCACTGAGCTTGATCAGGGCAAATCAGGTATATGAACTGAAGTGACAAGCTACAGAGGTAATCAGCTCATTACTTATTCTAGTGCATAAAGACCATATATATTATTCTCGATATGCCTATGTGCAAGTTTCCAAGTGGATACTAGAGAATCTTATCTTATAGCTAAGTTATGAATTGTTAGATATCTTAGGGGATTACCAATTTTTAGAATCTGGGACCCTAAAGATACTAGGTTTAACCTAATTGGCTATATAGATATAGATAATGCAGGTTGTAAGAAAGACATGGAAGTCATTCCTAGAAGCTGTCATTATTTCCAGCAACTCTGTTGATCTCTTCACACCACGTATGGAACAAGCGCATGGACACCAGGTATCATTTCTTTTGAGATTGTCCTTAGTAGAATAAATTGCAGATATTTGTTAAACAACTTGATGAATTCATTTTGTCTAAGTTGGTTAGTGAATTTGGGATATTATTTATTTGCATATTTGTTGAAAATCCCATCTGCAAGGAATTCTCAAATGAGTTCACAAGTATTAAATCGTCCATATTTAAAGGACTTGTGAATTTATTTTAAATCCAGTACCTCTTACTTTTTGCTATTAGTTTAATTATCATGCTTACAATGTTATATGCATATGTGGTAGTTAAATGATTTAACATAAAGTTAGCAGCATAATTATTTGCATGTTAAATATTTAATGAGTATTAGTCAATGATGTCTTGCTTAATTGCTCTGATATTTTGCTTTGATATTTATTAATATTTTATTGTAAATAATTGTGATACTTTTAGTATTAGTGATATTATTTTGAATTTCTGTTCTAAGTAAACAATGCATATTTTAAAAATCACTAATATTGAAAGCTGAAGTATTTTCCAAGTAATTTGTTAAAAATCTCAATATTTATATACTTAGGAAATATTTCTAAATTTGATTTTTTTTTCTCGAGGAGTTGCAATTAGGAATACAAGTGTTAAATGTCTATATTTAAAGGACTCGTGAATTTCTATTCAACTATTTTCTCGAGTTTACATATATCAATAATAATTGTTATAAGTATAATTGTAATATGCTAGAGTGACAATTATTAGATATAGTGTAGGAAGTTAGATGCTAATATTCAATCTTATGAATATTTTAGTATTTAGCGAAATTATTTTATCCTATTAAAATTATGGATTGAAGCAATACAATGATTATCAGTTTCATAATTTTGATTTGATAAAATATAAGAAGCACAATTTCTTGCATCTTGAAATTATTGATAAATATCGAATAATTGGTATCAGCGTGCAATTAATTGTGATATTTTTAATATTAGTGATAACACAAGTTGTTTATCTGAAATCACTAATAATAAAAATATGTTTAAATGCTTTTTGTTCTACTGAATGATTGCCATGTCTATTTGATATATATGCATGTTATTGGTAATTGCTTACTATAATATAAGTATTTAATTTATTTAGATGTACTTAAATTGTGATGATATAAAACAATTCTGTGAAATATCTGTTCCATGGTTTAAGTATATTAAAATCGATTTGTAGCATAATTATTCGTAGTATAAATATTTTCTTTTATTACTTTGTGATAATTGATTAATATTTTATTACAAAATAATTATGATATATTGATAGTAATGGATTTGCTTAGTCTTTATTCTAAGTAAAAATTGGTCTTTGAAAAAGTCGTTAGTATTAGTATATTAGTTTTCTTTCTTTGACTGAACTTTGAATCTGAATGTATTAAAAAGAAATTTTTGTCTGTTTCTTTTTCAAAACGTTTTATTCAAAGATACATTCACTTTCTATTAATTTTAGAGCAGAAAACATCAAAATTCTTTTTCAAAACTTCTCTTTTGAAAATCTTTTGATTTACAGCCCTACTTTATTTTTCCAATCTTAGGGTGTGAATCAAACTTTTCTTGAGGATAATCTTTCTTTTATCTCAGAATCTTTTATCCTCTCCCAAAAGCTAGATTTAAATGTTTTATCTTTAAAAGCTTTCTCTCTCTTAATTTTTCTTTTTAAAGTGGCAGAAACTTTGTGACTGCTATTTTATTTTGAAAAATTGTTTTAACTTCGAGGTACCAATCACTTGTAAAATTATTTGTTTTCAAACGCTTGTTTCAATGTTTGTTTCACATTGATTCATAGTACCAAAACAGTGATTATTGCTTTGAAGGTCTAGTACTGTTAATGTTAAGCATTCATTCACCCCAATTGTCATATTTTTATTTAAAATCAGGGATATTATCAGGCAGACGAAAATTGTAACGATCGAGGTAATTTAATCTATTTGAATAATATGGAGTATATGATTTATGTGTTTTAATGTGTTAAGATATGATATGTGGTCATTTGTTATGTCCAGTTGACTGCCCGTTTGACTGTATTATGCTTAAGTGTTTTAATCAAGTGATTAATTGATTTTTCATGCTTAATTGAGTAACTGTTTGATTTTTATAAAATTATTGGTGTGTCCAATAATTAAGAAATTTTATATGTAGTTCCTATGTGATTTTAGAGACTTTCTAAAAATGGTGATGTATTTAATTCTAGTCTCAGTGATTTTATATAAATCTTTCATTCCTGTTTTATTCTAGAGATATTACTCTTCTAAATTCCATATTTAATTATTGGAATGTCCAAAAATCATGAAACCTGTTCCAAAATGTTTCTTAAATATTTCGAGACTTGTGAAAAATAAAAGTTTATTTTATTCGAGCCCAAATGTATTTTTATGATTTTTCTCCTCTTATTTCCTATTTATGCACTAAAACTTCAAAGATTTTTAATTAATTCTTTACTCACCAGAAAAATATTTCAAAAATATGGGGAAGCTTCTAAATTCATGATCTTTATTTTAAAAATATAAAATTTATTTTTGTACTCTGTTTCTACCAAAATTCGATTTTAAATTTATTTTAATTAGAAAAGCAGCATATGTGAAATGACTTCCTTGCCCCTAGCTTTTATATATCAGCCACCGCCCACCTTCTTCATTTTTACTCTGCATCTTTTAAGTTCAGGTTCCGTAGCTTTCTCTCATGCGATTTTCCTCTGTTCCATTGTTTTGCTAAGAGACTTGCTACTAATTGCTTTGATTTCTTCTAGTAATCGAGTTGTAAGGGTTATGCAATTCATTTTCTTGCTTGCATGTGAATAGATATGTATGCCGTGTGGGTGTGTGTGTATAATAATGGCATGCAATGAACCTAGAGGCTCAATCTTGGCCTAGGGTGAGCTGGGCTAGTCGGAGAAGAAGCAATAAAGCAATTCCGGTGAGAAAGGACCATGAACGGCCTCCACCGGAGTTGCCACCGTCGGCAGTGACCTCCGGGGAGCCGACGGAGTAAGGACAAGTTAAATTGATGTGTGGGCAGTTAATTATGATACTAGTAACTTGAGTACATGGTTGAGTAGCTTTGCATGTTAAAGTTTTAAGTTTTCCGGTCATGGCTAATATTTTCCGATTTGTTTGCCGATTGGTATAGTCCCCTTTAGCTCCATTTTGTTGGTTAACAATGCTAGCAACTACTATGCTTATGATTTATAGTAAATCGTGAATTGCATGTTGATTTTATTGTTTGGTTTGGTTCCAATTCTCGAGTTCTTGCTATAAGTGTTGTTCGAAAATTGTTATGAACAAAATATTAGATACTAGCTTGAATTGAGGTTAACTAATATGTTAATTCTAGTGGTCGATAGTTATATGCAAGGATTTTGTGCTATGATGAATTGTTCGAACTATACATGCGTAATTATGGTTGGAAATGAGTTAATACATGATTAGTTCGAATTCTATATGTTTATAATTAATTCGTTCGGCCAAGTTGCTAATTGTCATGCTTAGTTAGTAAACAAATTATTTGTGTAGTTTGTATGTGATAATTCGAATGAGCTATGAGGAATTGTAAATATATTGCTTGGAGTAATAACTATGCCGTTAGTTAATTGAGTTATGTTATGAGCTAGGATTAATGGTATAGAGCCTCAATGTGGCATGTGGGTCTTGAGTTCTTAATTGATTAATTTCGAATATTGTGATGTTGTTTAGTTGAAATTAACTATATATTTATAAGCTAGTACAAGGATTGCAAGTTAGTCTGGAAAATTGATAGTTGTCATGATTTATTCGAATACTATTTGTGCACATTTACTTGTCTAGTTAAAGTGGTTTGGGATTGATTATGTATGATTGAATGATTGTTTGGGTCGGTTGTATTCCGACGGATAGCTCCAATTACAGAGGAAGTGCTGCCAAATTTTCTAAAAACTAAAATGATTTTGTAAAACATTATTGGCACACCACTTCTGTATAGGAATGACTATCAGTCAGGAATATTGTAGATGATCTAATTGTCTATGTGATACTCGTTTGCCAGTGTAGAAGTGATTTTAGTAGAATATGTCTATAGTGGATGATATATGTGTTTAAGGGTTGCATTATCGAAAGGGTAGAATAGTTAGACGTTAAAGAGAACGTCGAGAGTTTATAAGATTCTGAAAATAGTATTATTTTTGTGTAGCTACGAAGGATATTGAGGTGAAGGACAAAGGAAAGGCTAAAGTAGAGAGTTAGTGTCTGGTGTAGGCGATCTACCTGTTCCACAGCTGTAGCATTCCTTGTTTGAGGCAAGTAACTACTGCCTAATCTCTTTCAACTTAAACACTGTTTTATGAACTGCATAGTGAACTGTTTTATAAACTACTTTATGACCCTGCAACTATAATACCTTGTTTCAACTGTTTTAAACTATATCATGTCCTACTTTAATTGCTTTATTTAAACTGCAACCTTATGTCAGATTCAATTTCACTTTAAACTTTTCAATCCCTGAACTGTTATCTACAACTTATAAACTAGTCTTAAAAATCTTAAACCAGTGACATTGAACTGTGACTTAAGCTGTTACCAGTTTCCTTAACTACGTTTCCTTAAACTTTAATTCTGAACTTACCATTTTACTATTGCCTAACTACTGTCATGAATAAATGCCTTGCAACTGTTTTCAAAACACTTTACTATCCTGTGAATTGACCTTGCAACCTAACTTTACAACTTAGCTTGGTTTTGAATTCCCAATTCATGATTCCAGCTTACCTTACTATAACAGAAACTTGTTTTGAGAATTATCCTGGAATAAATTTTACCTCTGTTCAATGATATTAAAAATGGATTTAAATATGGAATCCGACTTTCAAGAAGTCTTTTTCATCAAATGATTTGGTAACTTTAAAAAGAAAGGTTTTGGTTATTATAGGAATTCCGATCAAAATGGTTTCTGCGGATTCCTATAGGTTGGAGGCGTAAGAGGCCGAGTGACGCCGGTCCAGCACTTTTTATGTGTAGACTATAATGAGATAGTCAATGGCTATAATGAGATAGCCCAAGGCCAATGGCAATAAGTGCCTTTATGAGTACTCCTTATGTCCAGAGGGACTTTAGTCCGTTATGGGGACTTTACGTGGCTGATCACCCGTATTGTCTGGCGTTGTGAGAAAACTTCAACCAAAATGATTGTTTTAAACAGAAAAGGTCCTAATGAGAGGACAGTTTTATAAATGATTTGAAAAGTAAAGGTCCTAATGAAAGGACAATTTTATAAATGATTTTAAAAGCAAGGTCCTAATGAGAGGACAGTTTTAAAAATGGTTTGAAAGAATCAGTCCTAATGAAAGGACAGTTTTATACAAATGGACTTTGAAATGATTAGTAATGAATAATGAAATGCCTTGTTATAACCTGTCATACAGCTTCAATTATCAGACATATCTTGGGTTGACCTTGTTTCAATTGTTATACATTATTTCCTGTTATCCAGCTAACCCTGCAGATTACTTTTATACTTACACCTGGTTATTACTTTCCAGCTTCTTGTTTATTTTGTACCAGCTATTGAAATTGTTTAACCCTGTAAGCAGTTTTATAAAAGAAAGTTTTGCGAGTAATGATTACCCTGACTAGTATGTTAATTACAATTTTGGGACAATGAGGTCCAGTAATGATTTAAAGCATGGTTTTGAGCAAAAGATTTTGTTTAAATTATATATAAGCCTGTAGAACTGTTTTTAACCAGTATGGTTACTTGCTGAGCTTTTGTAGCTCATTCTTTTATTTTCTAACATCTACAGCTTTTGAGAATCATGGTCCGTATTAAGCAGACTGCTCGGAAGAACATGTCTTACATGAACTTTGCTAGGCTGGCTGAGAGGGAACAGGTAGGATCGAGGCAGAGTTGGAAGGAAAAGACTTTGTTTAGTCTTGTACTTTTATTAGTAGATCTTGAGATGATTCAGGAGTTGTAATATTATTTTCGTTGATGTAAATTTAAATATAAATGAATGTAGTAGTGTGCTTGTTTCATACCATTACCTTGAAAGGTCCAGGCGAGTAGTCGGGGTCATATTTATGCGTATTTTCTATTACTGTTATTTAGGGTGCATGCATATAGAGTGTCAGTGACGCCCCGATCTAGACCCCGGGTCGGGAGGGCGCCACAGGTTGGTATCAGAGCTAAGGTTTTGGTCACTGAAACAAGCCAGGACTAAGTTAAACAAGTAGATCATTTAATAAAAGGAGAGAGAGTAATGGTAAGATAGGATTAGATAACGAAGAGTGATATAGACGTTAGGATTTTAACTGTAGATTTAAGGTGATCTTATCCCTTTTGCTTTACATATTATATTATTGCAGGCTCGTGGTATTGTTTCACAACCACCACCCTCTCCTAGTTCCTCTGATTCTTCTTCTTCGGATTCTGACGATGATGTTATAGTCATATCCAGTTCTGAGAGCGAGGAGGAGTTGATTCCTGAGCCCGTTGCTCAGCCTGACCTACCCTCAGGGAGTGCTTGTGCCCCTATTCGCCGTAGAGTTTATAGGCCAGCTATTACCCGAGGCCAGCTGAGAGTTCCCGAGCATCCTGTCGAGTGGTGGGAGGATCGCATTAGAGCTGTTGAGGAGGAGGGACGTAGGCAGATTGCGGCTAGGGCATTTCCAGACGATGTGGCGGAGCGGGCAGGAGAGTTAACCCGTGTGCTTAGTAGACTGCTGATTGGACTCAGGGCAGCCAGAGACAGGGATCACAGGGGTGATTAGATGTCAGGATGTTTGAGTGTTAGAAGGGACATTTGTTAGAGCCCTCTAGCACCCTTGCCAGATGTTATTTCTATTTTCTTCCCAGTATTTTTATTCGTGTTTGTACTTTAACTATCTTGCACTTTGGTACCTTTCGTATCTATGTATGTTTGCTTTTCAGTTCCAGTATCTTCCGATATATCTGTCATTTACTTTTTCGCACATTTGACCATAAACTGTTCCTTACCTTTACCAGTACCTTATTTACACCTGTTGTGCTAACCTGTTTTCGATAGAACCTTTATTTATCCTTGTTGTACAGGCAACTTATGTAGTAATGATGCTACAAGATTGATTTCTAAAGTAGAGTTTTAATGCTCAAATGGTTTTAAAAGTATTTGAACTGTTTACAATATGGTGTAGTGTATTGCTTAATAAGTTGCTTGTTTCCCTATAGTAAATGCCGCCAAGAAAAAGAAACACCTCAAATTCGTCTCAGAACCAAAATACTCAAGATCAAAATCCCATGGACCCTACAGTTGCCCAACTCATTCAGCTGCTACAACAGCAGACAGCTCTTTTAACTCAGCAACAGCAAAGACCTTCTGCACCCCCAGCAGTTACTTTTAAATCTTTTCAAGCCGTGAAACCACCTGAATTTAAAGGATCCACAAACCCAGTAGAAGCCCAGACTTGGCTTAAGGAAATGGAAAAAGCTTTTCAGTTAGTAGACGTAGATGAAGATAAGAAGACTGAGTATGCTAGTTACTTTCTTAAAGCTGAAGCCGGTTACTGGTGGGAGTCTACGAAGATGCTTCAGGGTGAAGGTGTAATTTCTTGGGATCAGTTTACAGAATTGTTTTTGGAAAAGTACTTTCCTAGTTTCATGAAGGACCAGATGGAAATTAAATTTCTAGAATTGAAGCAAGGAGGTATGAGTGTAGCAGAGTACGAGGCCAAGTTTTCTGAGATGGCCAGATTTGTGCCAGAATTTGTCAACACTGACGTCAAAAAGGCCAAGAGGTTTCAGCAAGGCCTAAGGCCATGGATTAGAAGTAGGGTAGCAGTTTTTGAGCTGCAAAGCTTTACTGCAATAGTTCAAAAAGCAATGATCGTGGAAGGAGAAAGTGACATGTCCCAGAAAGAGAAGGATAACAGAAAGAGAAAGTTTGGTGCTAGGGAAGACAGTCAGGGACATGGTAATTTTAGAAACAAGTTTCATAGAAGGCCAGAAGGTCAGAGAAGTGATTCCCAGCAGATCAAGAATGATAATGATGGAAGAGGAAGACAAAACAATAAAGCTCAAAGTTTCAACCAGCCGAAGTCCATCAGACAGTTTGTTCCTGAGTGCAAAATTTGTGGAAGGAAGCACTCTGGAGTTTGTAATAAGCCCAATATCACCTGCTTCAAATGCAACAGGAAAGGACATTATGCAGCAGAATGCAACAGCCAGAGTCAGAATCAAAATCAAAAGTCAGGGATCAAATGCTATAAGTGTGGCAAGCTAGGTCACATGGCAAGGGAATGCAAGGAACCTACACAGCCCACCAATGTTCTCCGAATAGCTGGAACTCCGTCTCAATCTTCAGCACATCAATCTAGAGCAAGAACATTCAACATGACTCAGAAAGAAGCTATTCAGGACGTGGATGTGATATCAGGTACACTTCCTGTTAACTCAGTGCAAGCTAGTGTATTGATTGATTCAGGAGCTACTAAATCTTTTGTATCTCAAGATTTTCTTGGTAAATTGCAATGTGAAGTCCGACCTTTGGATCAAGCCTTAGTTATAGAAGTAGCTAACCAGGCAACGATTCCAGTAAGCCAAGTTTGTCCTAGTTGTGACATTGAAATAGGCAGTTGTCATTTTCTTGCTAACTTAATACCTTTTAAGTTAGGTGAATTTGATGTAATTCTAGGGATGGATTGGTTGTCAGAATACAAGGCTCAAATAGATTGTAGGAATAAGAGGTTAAAGTTGAAAACCCTAAAAGGAGAAGAAGTTGAATTTCGAGGTACCCGACAAGTCAAGAAGTTTTTGAATATTGCTCAGGCAAAGAGATTTCTGCGTCAAGGATGTGAGGCTTACCTAGCCTATGTTGTAGACACTGAGAAGAAGTCAGTTCAGTTAGAAGATGTTCCTATCGTCAACGAATTTCCCGATGTGTTTCCAGATGAATTGCCAGGCTTACCTTCCGATAGGGAAATAGAATTCTCCATTGATTTAGCTCCAGGCACTGAGCCAGTTTCCAAAGCTCCGTATAGAATGGCGCCAGTTGAGATGAAAGAATTGGCGAGTCAAATACAAGATCTCTTGGATAAAGGAATTATAAGGCCTAGTGTGTCCCCCTAGGGAGCACCAGTTTTATTTGTTAAGAAGAAAGATGGAAGCATGAGGTTGTGCATAGATTACCGAGAATTAAATAAGCTAACCATCAAGAATAAGTACCCGTTGCCGAGGATCGATGATCTTTTCGACCAGCTGAAAGGAGCCGAATGGTTCTCAAAAATTGATTTAAGGTCCGGATACCATCAACTCAAGATCAAACCTGAAGATGTATCTAAAACAGCATTCAGAACAAGGTACGGACACTATGAATTTTTAGTTATGGCTTTTGGATTGACAAATGCCCCAGCAGCGTTTATGGATCTAATGAACAGAGTCTTTAAGAAATATTTAGACAAGTTTGTGATTGTTTTCATCGACGATATCCTGATATATTCCAAGTCAGAAGAAGAGCATGCAGATCATTTGAGAATTGCTTTAGAAACTTTACGAAAGGAAAAACTGTATGCGAAGTTTTCAAAATGTGAATTTTGGTTGAAGGAAGTACAATTTTTAGGTCATGTTGTTAGCAGAGAAGGCATCAAAGTTGATCCGGCGAAGATAGAAGCAGTGATGAAATGGGAAAGGCCACAGACTCCAACAGAAGTCAGAAGTTTTCTGGGTTTAGCAGGGTACTATCGAAGATTTGTTCAAGATTTCTCTAAGATAGCTACCCCTATGACCAAATTGACAAGGAAGAACGAAAAGTTTGTATGGAATGAGAAATGTGAAGAAAGTTTTGAAGAGTTAAAGCGAAGACTAGTGTCTGCCCCAGTTTTGGTGTTACCAGACGATCAAGGAAATTTTGTCATCTACAGTGACGCTTCACTCAAAGGTTTGGGATGTGTTCTGATGCAACATGGGAAAGTTATTGCATATGCTTCCAGGCAGTTAAGACCTCATGAATTGAAGTATCCTACACATGATCTGGAATTAGCTGCCATCGTATTTGCATTGAAGATTTGGAGGCACTATTTGTACGGAGAAAAGTGTGAGATTTTTACTGACCATAAGAGTTTGAAGTATATCTTTACTCAGAAAGAGTTGAATATGAGACAGAGAAGATGGTTAGAGTTGATCAAGGACTATGACTGCACAATCAACTATCATCCAGGCAAGGCGAATGTTGTAGCAGATGCTTTAAGTAGAAAAGAAAGATTGAATATAATGGTTTCGTCTGAAGAATTGATCAAAGAGTTTGAGAAATTGGAAATAGAGGTATGTGATTCGGATTCAGTGGAAGAAATGGTGTATACAATGACTTTTCAGCCAGAATTGTTAGAAAAGATCAAGAGATGTCAAGAACAGATGATGAGTCAAGACAGAACCAAGTTGACTGGAGAAGAGTTAAAAAGTCAGAAGGACGATAAAGGAATCTTTAGGTTTTCCTCACGAATTTGGATTCCCAATGTTCAAGAGCTCAAGAATGAAATTTTGCATGATGCACATAGTTCAAGATACTCTATTCATCCAGGAAGCACAAAGATGTATAAAGACTTGAAGGAAAATTTTTGGTGGCCCAACATGAAAAGAAATGTAGCAGAGTGGATCAGTAAATGTTATACATGCCAGAGAGTCAAAGCTGAACACCAGAGGCCCAGCGGATTGTTGCAACCACTAGAGATTCCAGAATGGAAATGGGAGAATCTTGCTATGGATTTTGTAGTAGGTCTGCCAAGGACTAAAGCTAATCATGATGCTATCTGGGTAATAATAGACAGATTGACCAAGTCAGCGCACTTTCTACCTATCAACGAAAGATTTTCACTGGACAAGTTGGTTCATTTGTATCTGAAAGAGATTGTGATGCGACATGGTGTTCCTGTATCAATAGTGTCTGACAGAGACCCGAGATTCAATTCAAGATTTTGGAAGAAATTTCAAGAATGTTTGGGAACAAAGCTGAATATGAGTACTGCGTATCATCCTCAGACAGATGGCCAGAGTGAAAGGACAATCCAAACCATTGAAGATATGTTAAGAGTTTGTGCCTTAGATTTTGAAGGAAGTTGGGACGAGCATCTACCGTTGGTGGAGTTTTCATATAATAACAGTTATCATGCTAGTATTGGGATGCCCCCGTATGAAGCTTTATATGGAAGAAAATGCAGATCACCAGTGTGTTGGAATGAAGTTGGTGAGCGTAAGATTTTGGGTCCAGAGTTGGTTCAGCAAACTAAAGAAAAGATTGAGTTGATTCAGAAGAGATTGTTAGCTGCTCAAGATAGACAAAAGAAGTATGCTGACCAGTCAAGGAAAGATATGAATTTTGAAGAAGGTGACCAAGTGTTGTTAAAGATTTCTCCGTGGAAAGGTGTTAGTAGATTTGGCAAGAGAGGAAAGCTTAATCCACGATATATAGGACCTTTTGAAGTTCTGAAGCAAGTTGGGAAAGTTGCATATGAATTGGCTCTACCACCTCAAATGCAGCACATTCACAATGTTTTTCACGTGTCTATGCTTCGAAAGTATAATCCTGATATGAGCCATGTGATAGAATATGAACCCTTGGAGATTCAACCTGACTTGTCCTATGTAGAACAGCCTGTAGAGATTCAGGATCGTAAGGATAAAGTTTTGAGGAATAAGTCTGTTAAGCTTGTAAAGGTTTTGTGGAGAAATCCTCGAGTTGAGGAATCCACCTGGGAACTTGAGAGTGAAATGCTCGAGAAGTATCCCTATTTGTTTACTTAGGCTGATTCTGGGGACAGAATCTTTTTAAGGGGGGGAGAATGTAACGATCGAGGTAATTTAATCTATTTGAATAATATGGAGTATATGATTTATGTGTTTTAATGTGTTAAGATATGATATGTGGTCATTTGTTATGTCCAGTTGACTGCCCGTTTGACTGTATTATGCTTAAGTGTTTTAATCAAGTGATTAATTGATTTTTCATGCTTAATTGAGTAACTGTTTGATTTTTATAAAATTATTGGTGTGTCCAATAATTAAGAAATTTTATATGTAGTTCCTATGTGATTTTAGAGACTTTCTAAAAATGGTGATGTATTTAATTCTAGTCTCAGTGATTTTATATAAATCTTTCATTCCTGTTTTATTCTAGAGATATTACTCTTCTAAATTCCATATTTAATTATTGGAATGTCCAAAAATCATGAAACCTGTTCCAAAATGTTTCTTAAATATTTTGAGACTTGTGAAAAATAAAAGTTTATTTTATTCGAGCCCAAATGTATTTTTATGATTTTTCTCCTCTTATTTCCTATTTATGCACTAAAACTTCAAAGATTTTTAATTAATTCTTTACTCACCAGAAAAATATTTCAAAAATATGGGGAAGCTTCTAAATTCATGATCTTTATTTTAAAAATATAAAATTTATTTTTGTACTCTGTTTCTACCAAAATTCGATTTTAAATTTATTTTAATTAGAAAAGCAGCATATGTGAAATGACTTCCTTGCCCCTAGCTTTTATATATCAGCCACCGCCCACCTTCTTCATTTTTACTCTGCATCTTTTAAGTTCAGGTTCCGTAGCTTTCTCTCATGCGATTTTCCTCTGTTCCATTGTTTTGCTAAGAGACTTGCTACTAATTGCTTTGATTTCTTCTAGTAATCGAGTTGTAAGGGTTATGCAATTCATTTTCTTGCTTGCATGTGAATAGATATGTATGCCGTGTGGGTGTGTGTGTATAATAATGGCATGCAATGAACCTAGAGGCTCAATCTTGGCCTAGGGTGAGCTGGGCTAGTCGGAGAAGAAGCAATAAAGCAATTCCGGTGAGAAAGGACCATGAACGGCCTCCACCGGAGTTGCCACCGTCGGCAGTGACCTCCGGGGAGCCGACGGAGTAAGGACAAGTTAAATTGATGTGTGGGCAGTTAATTATGATACTAGTAACTTGAGTACATGGTTGAGTAGCTTTGCATGTTAAAGTTTTAAGTTTTCCGGTCATGGCTAATATTTTCCGATTTGTTTGCCGATTGGTATAGTCCCCTTTAGCTCCATTTTGTTGGTTAACAATGCTAGCAACTACTATGCTTATGATTTATAGTAAATCGTGAATTGCATGTTGATTTTATTGTTTGGTTTGGTTCCAATTCTCGAGTTCTTGCTATAAGTGTTGTTCGAAAATTGTTATGAACAAAATATTAGATACTAGCTTGAATTGAGGTTAACTAATATGTTAATTCTAGTGGTCGATAGTTATATGCAAGGATTTTGTGCTATGATGAATTGTTCGAACTATACATGCGTAATTATGGTTGGAAATGAGTTAATACATGATTAGTTCGAATTCTATATGTTTATAATTAATTCGTTCGGCCAAGTTGCTAATTGTCATGCTTAGTTAGTAAACAAATTATTTGTGTAGTTTGTATGTGATAATTCGAATGAGCTATGAGGAATTGTAAATATATTGCTTGGAGTAATAACTATGCCGTTAGTTAATTGAGTTATGTTATGAGCTAGGATTAATGGTATAGAGCCTCAATGTGGCATGTGGGTCTTGAGTTCTTAATTGATTAATTTCGAATATTGTGATGTTGTTTAGTTGAAATTAACTATATATTTATAAGCTAGTACAAGGATTGCAAGTTAGTCTGGAAAATTGATAGTTGTCATGATTTATTCGAATACTATTTGTGCACATTTACTTGTCTAGTTAAAGTGGTTTGGGATTGATTATGTATGATTGAATGATTGTTTGGGTCGGTTGTATTCCGACGGATAGCTCCAATTACAGAGGAAGTGCTGCCAAATTTTCTAAAAACTAAAATGATTTTGTAAAACATTATTGGCACACCACTTCTGTATAGGAATGACTATCAGTCAGGAATATTGTAGATGATCTAATTGTCTATGTGATACTCGTTTGCCAGTGTAGAAGTGATTTTAGTAGAATATGTCTATAGTGGATGATATATGTGTTTAAGGGTTGCATTATCGAAAGGGTAGAATAGTTAGACGTTAAAGAGAACGTCGAGAGTTTATAAGATTCTGAAAATAGTATTATTTTTGTGTAGCTACGAAGGATATTGAGGTGAAGGACAAAGGAAAGGCTAAAGTAGAGAGTTAGTGTCTGGTGTAGGCGATCTACCTGTTCCACAGCTGTAGCATTCCTTGTTTGAGGCAAGTAACTACTGCCTAATCTCTTTCAACTTAAACACTGTTTTATGAACTGCATAGTGAACTGTTTTATAAACTACTTTATGACCCTGCAACTATAATACCTTGTTTCAACTGTTTTAAACTATATCATGTCCTACTTTAATTGCTTTATTTAAACTGCAACCTTATGTCAGATTCAATTTCACTTTAAACTTTTCAATCCCTGAACTGTTATCTACAACTTATAAACTAGTCTTAAAAATCTTAAACCAGTGACATTGAACTGTGACTTAAGCTGTTACCAGTTTCCTTAACTACGTTTCCTTAAACTTTAATTCTGAACTTACCATTTTACTATTGCCTAACTACTGTCATGAATAAATGCCTTGCAACTGTTTTCAAAACACTTTACTATCCTGTGAATTGACCTTGCAACCTAACTTTACAACTTAGCTTGGTTTTGAATTCCCAATTCATGATTCCAGCTTACCTTACTATAACAGAAACTTGTTTTGAGAATTATCCTGGAATAAATTTTACCTCTGTTCAATGATATTAAAAATGGATTTAAATATGGAATCCGACTTTCAAGAAGTCTTTTTCATCAAATGATTTGGTAACTTTAAAAAGAAAGGTTTTGGTTATTATAGGAATTCCGATCAAAATGGTTTCTGCGGATTCCTATAGGTTGGAGGCGTAAGAGGCCGAGTGACGCCGGTCCAGCACTTTTTATGTGTAGACTATAATGAGATAGTCAATGGCTATAATGAGATAGCCCAAGGCCAATGGCAATAAGTGCCTTTATGAGTACTCCTTATGTCCAGAGGGACTTTAGTCCGTTATGGGGACTTTACGTGGCTGATCACCCGTATTGTCTGGCGTTGTGAGAAAACTTCAACCAAAATGATTGTTTTAAACAGAAAAGGTCCTAATGAGAGGACAGTTTTATAAATGATTTGAAAAGTAAAGGTCCTAATGAAAGGACAATTTTATAAATGATTTTAAAAGCAAGGTCCTAATGAGAGGACAGTTTTAAAAATGGTTTGAAAGAATCAGTCCTAATGAAAGGACAGTTTTATACAAATGGACTTTGAAATGATTAGTAATGAATAATGAAATGCCTTGTTATAACCTGTCATACAGCTTCAATTATCAGACATATCTTGGGTTGACCTTGTTTCAATTGTTATACATTATTTCCTGTTATCCAGCTAACCCTGCAGATTACTTTTATACTTACACCTGGTTATTACTTTCCAGCTTCTTGTTTATTTTGTACCAGCTATTGAAATTGTTTAACCCTGTAAGCAGTTTTATAAAAGAAAGTTTTGCGAGTAATGATTACCCTGACTAGTATGTTAATTACAATTTTGGGACAATGAGGTCCAGTAATGATTTAAAGCATGGTTTTGAGCAAAAGATTTTGTTTAAATTATATATAAGCCTGTAGAACTGTTTTTAACCAGTATGGTTACTTGCTGAGCTTTTGTAGCTCATTCTTTTATTTTCTAACATCTACAGCTTTTGAGAATCATGGTCCGTATTAAGCAGACTGCTCGGAAGAACATGTCTTACATGAACTTTGCTAGGCTGGCTGAGAGGGAACAGGTAGGATCGAGGCAGAGTTGGAAGGAAAAGACTTTGTTTAGTCTTGTACTTTTATTAGTAGATCTTGAGATGATTCAGGAGTTGTAATATTATTTTCGTTGATGTAAATTTAAATATAAATGAATGTAGTAGTGTGCTTGTTTCATACCATTACCTTGAAAGGTCCAGGCGAGTAGTCGGGGTCATATTTATGCGTATTTTCTATTACTGTTATTTAGGGTGCATGCATATAGAGTGTCAGTGACGCCCCGATCTAGACCCCGGGTCGGGAGGGCGCCACAAAAATGATGTAAATCATAATTGCATTATGAGTCGGAAAATCATTATCTTCTATCTGATAAGGATGTTTTGCAAAACTGTTTTCAAAACATACAGTATTAAGGTTTAAAGGAAAAGAGTCATTTTAATTGAGATAAAATTTGGTAAAAGAGTTGAGTTTCTTATTTGGTGTAAATTCCCGCGTTTTATTATGGGAAGTTTGCCTTATAAGAAATTCATAAGGGATATAATTTTTCTCTGATACACTTTCCCGCATTTTATTATGGGATAAGTATCTTAAAGAAAATTTTTATTGGTATCATGCTCTTAAATGATAAATCTTTAGAACCGACAAAACTCTTTTACTAAAAGTGCGTTAATGCAATCCATTATCATTCCTTCTTATATTTTTCTTTCTCCTTGAGATGAAAAATATGTTTTGGAATGTTAAAGTGATTATCTTTTTATCTTAATTGTTGATTCTATCCGTTTAGCCCCCAGTGGCTTAAGAAGCTGGCCAAGAGGTTGAAAACCCATCAATCTCTTACCCAGGCCTTAATACCAAACACTCATTCATCTACTTCCATATATTAACCCTTGGAGATATAAGGTACTTATGTTAATTAGAGGTTAATAAGGGAGAAACTGCACTTGATGCAGCAAATAAGGATGAAGTCGAAAGTGCACCTACAGCTCTACCTCCAGAGAAGAAAAGAAGTATATAACTGAGGTAACTGTAAGCTCATCTGCATCTTCTCAAAAGGATGCAGAGCTGAAAAGGCAATAAAACTGTCTCTGGAATCACTCTCTTAACGGGGTGAGTCCATTGAAATTCGCTCGTCAGCCAGAGCATCTTGTAATGAGTCAAGCACACCACTAGCGCTCACGCTGATGGTAAGCCTAAACAGATAAATTATATGAACACATTGCAAGGAGTGCACAGTGAGAGGTATAGGCATTTAGAGGAGATACAGACTCTAGTTAGCCATACAGTACATTGTCCAAGTATCTACCTCAAACAGAAGTTCATCTTCTGCATCCCGAAAGGGAGATCTCTTGTTCATATTTATCTGGGCTTAAGAGGCAACTGCTTGACAAGTATTCTTCGGATGAGTCAAGTAGGGTATTTTACACAAATTCCCGTCACAGGGTTACGAGGGAAACGTAGACTCTAAATTGCCATTCATTACATTGTCTACTACGTTGACCCTCATGGAAGGAACATTTCCAGATCCTGAAAAGAAATGTCCGCCTCCCGTTTACGGAAAAGGTGTGAGGCAACTCCTTGATAGAACAAGGAAGGATTCCCTAACAGATATTAAAATCTTGGGATAACCCTTGGAGATATAAGGTACTTATGTTAATTAGAGGTTAATAAGGGAGAAACTGCACTTGATGCAGCAAATAAGGATGAAGTCGAAAGTGCACCTACAGCTCTACCTCCAGAGAAGAAAAGAAGTATATAACTGAGGTAACTGTAAGCTCATCTGCATCTTCTCAAAAGGATGCAGAGCTGAAAAGGCAATAAAACTGTCTCTGGAATCACTCTCTCAACGGGGTGAGTCCATTGAAATTCGCTCGTCAGCCAGAGCATCTTGTAATGAGTCAAGCACACCACTAGCGCTCACGCTGATGGTAAGCCTAAACAGATAAATTCTTTGAACACATTGCAAGGAGTGCACAATGAGAGGTATAGGCATTTAGAGGAGATACAGACTCTAGTTAGCCATACAGTACATTGTCCAAGTATCTACCTCAAACAGAAGTTCATCTTCTGCATCCCGAAAGGGAGATCTCTTGTTCATATTTATCTGGGCTTAAGAGGCAACTGCTTGACAAGTATTCTTCGGATGAGTCAAGTAGGGTATTTTACACAAATTCCCGTCACAGGGTTACGAGGGAAACGTAGACTCTAAATTGCCATTCATTACATTGTCTACTACGTTGACCCTCATGGAAGGAACATTTCCAGATCCTGAAAAGAAATGTCCGCCTCCCGTTTACGGAAAAGGTGTGAGGCAACTCCTTGATGGAACAAGGAAGGATTCCCTAACAGATATTAAAATCTTAGGATAACCCATCTCAAAGAGGTGAGGCTCCACTAGACAGTGATTTAGCAATTGCTATTGAGTCTGGTGCTGAGACAGTGCTTATGCATGATAGATCAAGAACACCTCAACGAGGCAATTCTCCACTTGATAGTGATTCAATTCATTCTGATGAATCAGGTGTTGGGAATATATGAATTGACGGATTTCACTTGCAGGTACAAAATGCTATATCTGAAACGCAGAGTGAAAGTGAGAGAGAGATACACTTGAGTGAGAGATAGGGAGAGAAAGAGTGAAACACTTAAAATGCTCGATACTAAAGTATAAACACCAACAGAACGTAGTAGAAGTGAGGAAACCATAAGCCAAACACTTACCCTTGCTACTTCTGAAAGAAAAGTTACTATATTTTTCCCAATCAATGACAGACGAGAACCTTCTTTGGAAGACAAACCATTCAAAAGATGGGCCATTGGAGGATTCCTCAACTAAGGGGGAGAATTTATAGGAAGAAAAAGGAAGTTAATAAGGTCTTATCTTCGTACTTGGGAAAAGTTAATAATCCTAAAGGGGTTCGTATCCTGGATCCTGGAAGATCCTTGGAAAAAGGGGTTCGTATCCTTGGGAGAAGTTAATATCCTTAGGGGGAGATTTTAGACAGAAAGAAAAAAAAAATCTTATCTCCTGATCCTGATGGGAAACAACAGAATATGGGAGAATCAAAGAACTGTATCCTATACTTGAAATGAGTTGTCAGTAGAGGATTCCTCATTCATGTGGGATGTACAGAAAAGAATTGACACTTTCATTGATCATATAAAGGGAGAAGAAGACAAAGAAGAAGAATCACATTCTTAGGGGGAGAACATTATTTGAGCTATGTTCTATGTTCAATTGAAGACGTTCCCAGGAATCTAATTCTTATGAAGCTCTGTTCATGATAAGTTCTTAAAGTTCAAACTATGAAGGATTTTGAAGCAGAGAAAACTCAAACAGACAGAAATGAAGGTGATACTACTTGAATATCAGTTCAGTGCTAGAGGAACAAACATCTTTCATTTCAGTTACACAAGAATTCTGGAAATGCAAAATCTGATCCAGAAAAACCAGTAGCATTATTTACAAGTCCCGAACCATTACTTTTTCTAGGTGTTAGTTGAGTTATCCTCTCTATGAGATTTGTTTGCTAAGTTTAACAATCAAATAAGGGGAGATTGTTTGAGATTACGAAGCTGTATGAATAGTAATCGTGATAACTCAACACTAGAACAGGACAAGTAAATAATACTACGCCTACACAGAAATCAGGAAGAAATGAAGACAGGGCAGATACAGTGAATCAAGATATTAGAAGAAGTTTTAAAGTCTACAACAGGTCACTGAAAGAAGTTCATTAATATGTTCAAGCCTCAGTGAAGAATAATGTGTAAAGACTTTCAGGGTTTCAGAAGTGTTGAAGATTCAGTATAGAAGTGCCACAAGAAGATTTCAGTGTATTAGCATTGATTGAAGATAGACAGTGTTCGAAGCATAGGAATCTAGGAGAATTGAAGACATGGTAAAGACAAGTGTCTAAGTACCAGAAAAGATTCTAGTGAAATTACAGTGTTTATTGACAGTCAGTGTTCGAAGCAATGAAGTTGCTGCAAACTTAACAATGTATGTAAGGCTATAATACGAAGACTTGGATCGAAGTTAGTTGCCTGTGAACCAGACAAGTTGCACTAGGCGTCAGCAGTTTGTGAAAGGAATCTGAGTATTAACTACATAAGAATTGTTAAGTTGAAGAACGTACTTGGAAAGAACGATTATTTATTAATGTACGAAAAAGTGATTTGTAAAGGCTACAGCCAAACAGCTAAACAGCTAATAGCCAAACAGCTAAACAGCTCAAAGGGTGCAGGGTGCAAAGTGTCACAACCTTGGTATGAAAAGTGAAAGTTTCTGATCTACAGTCGAAGAACAGAAACAGCTCAAGGTACAGGGTGTAATGTGACAAGACTTTGATACAAGAAATGGAAGTTGGAGAACTTCAATCAAGCAATGAAAAGAGGGTCAAAGTGCAGTGACCAAACTGCACTTTGACCATGTAAATGGAAACCACGCGCTGTGAATTCTCCCAACAGTTAGCGCCATTAAGTTTTGTACAGGGCAAGCACTGTATTAGGCGCAACAAACACATGACTTGGTTAATTCAGCTAAGGCAGGAATTTAATGGCGCCACCACAGGGAAACAAGAGTGCAAGCGCCACAAACAATTCAGGGGCAACAAAATTCTAAGTAAAATGTTGAGCATTTTAGTGGCGCCAGTACAGGGGTAATGGCGTACAGGCGCAACAAAGCATGCCTGGGGCAACAAAATATTTAGGCGCAACAAATATTTCTTGGACCCACTTAGCCCTCAGCCAATCAAATTCAAGCAGCCTACTTTATTGATTTAAAGTCTACACCAATTAAAAAGAAGAGTCGTCTTCTCCAACAACACAAAAAAAATATGTAGAGAGCAGCCATGGCCGGAGCAAGAGAATTAATTTATACACACCCATACCTTGCTCCCGGTCAGATATTAGGACTCGGTTCTTTAACAAAAAATGCTCAGGGCTCCTAGATATCACTCCCTACGGACTCAGTTTTTCCTTGTACTAATTTAGATATATTTGTATAGGAACTGAGCTTAATATTTTTGTGTTAGTAGCAAAGAACTAATTTGTTCTTTGGAAGCCAGTTATATTTTTAACTGGGTGTAGCACCCCTCTGGGTTTATATACGAAAGATATATTCCCGGAAACTTGTCTCCATAATTCACTTGCAAATTTTCTTGAACCTAATTGATTTATCCGGACACACAGAAAATTAACAGGCAGCTCACCTAAACACTACAAATGGCCAAACCCACTCTGAAGCAATAATTTATTTATCCGCAAATTCTGAAAAGAATTTAAATTATTGTTAGTATCGTATTAAACCCCCCTTCTACGATACTTCGGGACATAACAATTGGTATCAGAGCTTTCTGATTGATATACAAATCAAGATCTGTAACCTAGTAAAGCTCAGAGTGTCGAAGCTGCTTGGACTCAAAATGTTTAGAGGCCTTGTTAAATAAAGTTAATTATAAACTTTTAATAAGTTTATTTTATAAACTTTATAAAATTTATTTTATAAAATTTTATTAGTTTATGTTATAAATTTTAATTAGTTTATTTCATAAATTTTATATTAAATTTATTTTGTAAACTTTTATATAATTTATTTTGTAAAATTTTATAAAACTTTTATAAAATTTATGGAATATCAAGGTCAATCTATGGTGGTTTCAAATACTACATTATTACATGTCTTTATTTTCTTCATTGCTCCATCATCTGGATTGCCTCCAAGCTTCCTTGCTTCCAAGTCTCCATTGAACAATTACATTGAATGATAAATAAATCTATTCTAATGAAATTATAAGAAGAACTCGAGTTACATTCGAGATTAACAATTACAATGAATAAACGACATGCAAGTCGTATTTAGAAACCAAAACCATAAAACAAAACTACTATCATATGGGT
Source organism: Oenanthe sinensis (assembly GCA_028671895.1). Classification (NCBI taxonomy): domain Eukaryota; kingdom Viridiplantae; phylum Streptophyta; class Magnoliopsida; order Apiales; family Apiaceae; genus Oenanthe; species Oenanthe sinensis. The sequence goes on from CM053806.1 coordinate 31,973,151, forward strand.
CTTTACGCCATAACCATCCACCATGTTATCACATAACACATGTAATATATCTCAGATTATATAAACATATCATATTATCATATATAATAAATTTTAAAATTTCAGGAAATCAAATAAATTTCAAAAAATAATAAATCGCTGTTTCGGGGCCTGTAACGTTGTCAAATGGTTTACAGACACGAAACTGACGACGTCAGTATTGCCCAGTGACACGATTCCAGTCAGAAAATACATATCATTTTCAAAAATCAGACACTGGACACAGATTTCAAAAAATCTACCGAAGCCGTTTCAGAATTCATATCGAATACGATTTCCATTACAAGAACAAACATGTATCATATACATACAACAATACACACAATCATCCCATGATTATACAATACATGAATATCATATATTCAAAATCATATAAAACATATATATCAACATATAGTCATGGCATATCATATATATGTTTACATACATCGAAAAACTGTTAAACACATAACCAAATCATCCCATTATACACGTAACTCTGATGCCACTGAAAGGTTTTGGGCATGAAAATGCAGCAGAATTAATGTAAAAACAATAAAAATCGAAACTCAATCGCAGGATCCATGTATATAACGTTGGATGATTATGGTGAAGAAGTTTGTACCTTAATAAAGCTTTTCGTATGCTGTTTAATGGAGGTCCAGAAAAGATGAATCACAACAGCCCTTTGTTGCAAAGATTTGCTCTCCAAAGAAGTCCACACGAATGCCCGATCTTCCTACGATCACTGGAGTCGGTACTAGCCGAATTGTTTGCCTCTCTCTCTCTTTCTCTAGCCTCTCTTGATGTTGAGCAGCTAGGGTTTTTCTCTAAAAATGAAATCTGATGATTAAACCCTAATACTATACATCATTATGTATATATAGGGGAGAGAGAGATTTTGGACCTAACCCTAATCCATGTGGTTTCCAAAACCCATTATGACTTTGGGTTATTATTATTATTAAATTTGAATTCTATTATTATTAATCAAGTCCCACTTAATTAATTCAATAATTAAATTCGAATAATAATAATACTTATTAAATCCGAATTCTAATATAATTAATCAAGTCCCACTTAATTAATTCAATAATTAAATTCGAATAAACAATAATATATATTTAAATTCATAATTTAAATAAACCTCTATTTTGACGTTCTTTGTGTGTGACCCTTTAGGTTATTATTACGTTGGCAATAATTTTATTATCTAATAATAAAATTATAAACAATGAGCGGCATCTAGTAATACATCATTGCTACCCAAGTAACAATAATAATTGGTGATTCAATTAAACCTTTCGTGAATAATGTGCAATGTAATATAATCCCTTTAACCTTATATTATAGATCAAACTCGAGGTATGTATAGTGTCATCCTCTTCAATGTTTAATCTTGGTTTCCTTGATCAATGAGTAGACTATTTAAACAAATCAATATTTGAGCATGACCATGCATTTCATAGTCTCACTCAATCAAGATGCCAATAATATCACTCCTAGAATTGGAGGGTTAAATTATATATCTATCATTCATATTCCTCATACGATTCATAACATACCCAATGTCCATCTTTATCATTACCCGGTTAAAAATAACTTTGAGTGTAATCAAAGTATATTAATTCTCGTATAGAAATATAATGATTTCAAGTCAGAGTATCATTACATCATTATCACTGTGAGATTTCTTATGACACTTATTAACATGTAGAATCTCACGGCGGGTCTTTCCAGTGTCATATATTGATACATACACTTTTGTTCTTGACTTTAGTATCACCATACCTATGACCAATGAAATGTGGTCATCTGTCAACAAACATACTAGTCTTATTGCATTATTACTGTCATTAAATAATAATACTTGACTAGAGAATTTTAGGAATAAAATATTATTCATATAATATCATTTTTAAGTCACATACTTAAAGATATTTATTACGTATTAATATTCCAAGGACATTTTTTTTTTTTCAATTTATAACGCAGTAAATAAAGACATAATAAATATTAATTAAATAATCACATAAAACATAATCCTTAATTGTTTTCAATAAGATATTAAAAGTATTGTCTCTAGGACACCAATACTAACAAGGGTTTCATCTACCATGGACACTCCAAATTTGCTTAACTTTTTAGGGGTCAACAGGCTAGCACCATCTCCTAGCCTGGACGCAAACTTTAATGCTCTCTTGTCTCTCTCAAGTTTCATTCTAGTGAGAAGAGTCTACTTTGGGATTTCTATTGAAACATAAACGAAGCTCGAATCAGAGAAGACATGATGAAAGGAATGATTGATGTCCATACCTGATTTTAGATTGAAGGAGTAAATGGGATTGGTGAACTTCATCGGAGTCGTCGGGGCTTCTTGCTTCAAAAGAATTGTATGAGCTGTATAGTCTTGATAGAATAAAAGATAAAAAAAAGTGTGCAAGTGGAGAGACGTCTGTATATATAGGCATGTGAATATAGAGGGTGTATGCCATGTGTCACATAGTGATTGGAGCAAGGAGGTAAATGAATTGTACTTTAAATGGGGTTCATGAACCGTGTGTGACAACCTTCGAGGGGGAGTGGATGAGTTTTAGTTTAAAATTTTGAATTAAACTTCATCTATACATCTACTTCCTTTCTTATCATGGTTTTTTATTTATTTAAAAGTCTATTTTAGAATTGTACGTAGATGGATGGAGTCTAACGAGGAACGAGGATCCAATGCCTGAACTTGTGAGGTTCATAAGTGAAGCTTTTTGGACAGCCTGTTTCAGCTGTAAAACATGGTTATAGAGGTTATATATTGATTCCCTTATTTCCTACGACGATTTTGCTCATGTAGGCTTAAGGATGAGTTCTTAAAACTTTCATTTCTGGATTTATCATGAGAGGTTCTATGGAACTGCATTTGGATATTGGACATAAGGTTCCCCTTGCATTTCATGACTTTGAGAAACCGGAGGTAGTTGTTGTGCCCCAGTTTGGTATGGGTATAATTTGGGTCCATAATGACTAAGCTAGAACCATGGTAGAAGGAGGTTCATTGACTGATAAAGGTTCTTCCTAGGTAACTCTGTGAACATTGAAACACGAGATCTGTGCATGGATAAGGTTCATCCATGGTCGAAGTTCACTAATGTTTAGGTACAGGATATTAAGGTTCACCTATTCCAGAGGTCCAAACTTTGAGGTTTGAGGTACGAGGTTCAGACATCGAACATCAGACAAATTAACAGATAAGAATTACCTCATAAACTTAAGGAACACACAATCGAGGATAAATATGGACTCTAAGAGAATAATTACGACCAGATAGCAACTATAGATCATATATACGATATATATATATATATATATATATATATATATAATTATATACCCATATAAGTACATTCTACCGCCGAGAATGAATGTTCAATCGTGCAGGGACTCTGTGAGAACCTCCTCACAAACTCCTAATTAGATTCAACAGCTATAAATACGCATTTGGATAACAATAAACTACTTAAAACGTGGCTAATTACTACAAATCGTAAGTCCACAGCCCATAGAATTACATACAGACTTGATTCCCTATAAATACGGGATATGTAGGCCATTTGTCGGGGATGATAATTTAAGTAAGGACGAGGGCACCTTAAATACTCAAAAGATACACTTTTCTGGTAATCTAGGGTGGTTGGCACCAATGGCGGAGCCAGGAATAAAGATGAGGGGGGACCAAAATATACTACTCCCTCCGTTCCTTTTTGTTAGTCGTTTTAGGAGTTTTTACACAGACCAAGAAAGTGCAATTATTACACTTCAATGTGATTAATAATGTTATAATTTTACTTTTATAACCTTACCATTTAATGTGTATATAAAAGAAAACATAAACAAGATTATTAATGTAGGGGCAATTAGTGGAATATTGCTCATTGAATGTGCTTTGGAAATATAAAATGACAAATAAAAAGGAATTTGAACACAAAGCTAAAGTGACTAATAAAAAGGAATGGAGGGAGTATAATTTTTTTTCCCAACAACACGTAAGAAAATGCAAAAGAAAATATTATAAAGAACATACTTCATTAAAATTAACTGTTTATAGCACTCCTCTGCGAGATTTCATATTCTGAAATGTTTGAAGTACATCTTCAGTTTTCACGCTTAAGAAAATGTCTCGCTCAATATATGCTACCAAGGATCATTTAGCCATTCATCCCCTATCCTATTACAAAGCCGAGTCTTGACAATATTCATAGCAGAAAAGGCCCTTTCCACTCCCGCTGTTGCAACCGGTAAAAGCATAACTAACTTGATAAGTTTATAAACCAAATGATGAATCAAATGTTTTTTTGTCTCAACCAACTTTTTACCAAGACCTGCAATTCCGTCAAGATTAGAAAACCTTTGGTCATGTGTGACATCTTGAAAGTAGGTAGGAAGTACCCATTCAAGTTCCATGATATGAACCAGAGAGAATTCAAAAGGATATAATTTTGAGAAATTTATCAATCTCTCCTTGTCAAATGCAGAAAATAACTCCTGTGGATCAAGACATGTCATACCAAAAAGTAACTCAGTACCAATTTCACCAAACCGGTCATTTAACTCTTCAACTTGTCTTTCTAAAATATCTATGAACATGTCATTGCGGTAGTGGTGTAAATTTGTCAAGACCTCAGACTTGCGTAAAACTCTTCTAGGATCAGCAAAACTTGAACTCATGTCAACTACAACAATTTTATGATTCTCACAAAACAATGTAACTTCTTGTAAAAAAGATTCACATCCATCTGTTCTCATAGTTCTTAACATGTTTTTTGTGACATTAACTAGATTCATTGCATTAACAATGTCCTGATCTTTTTTTTGTAAAGCACGTGACAATCCATCACTAATTCCCATAATATTTTTCATAAGATATAAGAGAAAAATGAAGTCAAATTTATTCATAGTTGACAACATTAGTTCGGCATTACCTCGGAGATCATGGTCATCTGTGTGCTCAACAATATGCTCCAAGACATTTATTACCGGATTGAATAATCTGATAAAGTTTAAGAGTGTAGTATAATACGAACCCCATCGTGTATCCCCAGCACGCTTCAAAGTTGCTTCTTGGTTTAGTCCTTTTCCGGTAACAATCTGGCCACTACAAATACCTTCAACTACTTCACTAGTTTGTTTATCACGAAACAAGTCTTGACGTTTACATGATCCAGCAACAACATTTGTAATGGTATTGAGTTGTGTAAAAAACATAAATATCTTCCGATGTTTTTTCACTGTACCAACAAGTGCTAACTGTAACTGGTGAGCAAAACAATGTACATAGAATGCAGAAGGATTTTCTTTTAAAATTAAACTCTTCAAACCATTAAACTTTCCTTGCATATTACTGGCCCCGTCGTATCCTTGCCCACGTATCCTTGCTGCACTCAGTTGATGCTTTCCCAAAAGCTCCTCAACACCGACTTTAAGAGACAAAGAAGTAGTGTCACCAACATGTACAATTCCAAGAAAATGTTCCACTATGCATCCACTCTTATTAACATAACGTAAGAGAATAACCATTTGTTCCTTAACAGAAATATCACGGGATTCATCCACAAGAATAGAAAATAAGTCATCTCCAAGTTCACTAAGAATAATCTTAGTAGTCTCAACAGCCATTGCTTTAACCACATCCTTTTGAATATCGGGAGAAGTTAGCTTGTTATTATCAGGAGCTTTATCTAAAACAACATTTTTTATTTCTTCATTATGATCAGCAAGGAATTGTAAAAATGTGAGAAAATTACCTTTCTTGTTAGACTCCTCGGACTCATCATGTACCCGAAATGCCAATGCTTGACTCAAACACAACCTTACAACATCAACGGTTGCAACCAAACGAGTGCGATAATCAAGTCGACTTTGAATAGTTTGATTTGATAACGCAAGTTCTATATGTTGATTTTGATGCATCAAATCTTGGCAAGCTTTAACGCACTTGTTGTGAACACTATTTAAATCTCCTACATGTTCTCTATATTTTCTCAATGCCTCTTTCCAATTGTTAAACCCTTCGGTAACAAACACATCACCACCACTTTGGCCTCCACGCTCAGGTTTGAAAAGATAGCAACACAAACAATACACTGAATCTTCTGAGACACTGTACTCAAGCCAATTAGGATGTTCTTTGTACCATGTCAAAAAAAATCTACGCTTTTTACTTCTAAACAATCTCCAAGGAAAATTTACATTTGGTTGGCAAGGTCCCTTCTGCAAATAAAACCTTCTAACCTTTTCTCTGTCATTAACATGTAAGCCATAAATATTTTCTCTCTTGGAGGGATCAATTGACAACTCATCGACATTAACTGGCTCCCGATTTTGTTGACGATTATGAACACTAGGTTCACTCACATTTTTGGATTGTAAAGGAGGTATATCATTTTGCAACATAGTCTGGTAATATCTCTTCATCGCTGTAACCAGTCAAAAATTAACAATTTTATTAATTAAGGCTCTTAAGTGTCAAGTCTCAAATATACTATCATATATGTATTATTAAATCTAGGTTAAAATATTGAATAAAAGTGAAGAATTACCTGAACAATAGAGAAGAGGGGCGGAGGGAAGAGTAGTAGATTGTAGATGATTAACAAAGGTAGAGAGGAGATTAAGTTGTATTTTTCAGCACTAATCAATATGAGAAGAGATTTTATTGAATCAATTCAAATATTTAATATACCCATTAGTCCTAAATAGCTATACTCGTAATTCATGTATGTCTTCTTTTGTTGTGTTTATTTTTTAATTTGGAGATGCTGAAGGTAGTCTGCACCGTTGCAAAGATGAGGGAGGGGCACAATCTTCAAATTGGACTTGGGTTTTTAAAAAAAAAAATATTGGGCCCAACTTTCAGCGGGGCCCGAACCTACCCTGGTCCAACCTTCCATCCGCCACTGGTTGGCATGGAGCTGCACCACCCCTAATTCATCGGAGATTCGACAAATTAAGTCCAAACGAATTCAAATACACCTTCTCGTGCATTAGAGAAGCTCAACTGTGAACCACTTTTCACAGTTGAGATTAACGATATCATTTGATTTATTTTAATAAATACTCATCAAATTTAAAATTTAAATTATTTTTATAGGTGCTGTATATTTTTTTTAATTAATGAATGGTTGATTATATATAAAAAGCTCTATACTTATTTCAAGGAAAAAACAGCTCTATACAAAAATTAATCTGACAACTTTGCGCGTACAAATTGCGATACTCATTTGTGTTCACTTTTTATACAGTGAAGGAGCGGGAAGTTGGCAGCTATTTAAATATCTGTTGGAAAAAAATTGTGCACAAACTTGAGTTGGATGACAAGTTCAAAGTTACATTGTTTAGGCAACAAAAGCCAAGAATTTTTACAATTTCAATTATCAAAAGCTTTGTCTTCCTCTGCAAAACTAAAACAACTGCAAAAAATTCATTCTTTATTAATAGTCTCTGGACTTGATCAAATTAACTTCTTTTCTGGGAAATTAATAAGCAAATATGCCCAATTCAAACACCCTTTTGCATCTTTGTCTATATTCCATCGTATTTTACCTACCCAAAATGTGTATCTATATAATACAATTATAAGAGCAATGACCCATATGGGCTTTACTCTGATGCTCTGAGCTTTTATTTTCAAATGTGGAACATTAAAGTTCATCCTGATAGATATACATTTCCATCTCTTATCAATGCTTGTGCTGGTTTATTGGTTGTTGGTATGGGTAATCTTGTGCATGATCATGTTTTGCAAATGGGGTTTTACTCAGATTTGTATGTGGGTAATGCTTTGATTGACATGTATTTGAGATTTAATGAGTTGGGGAAAGCGCATAATTTGTTTGATAAGATGCCTCAGAGAGATATTGTGTCGTGGAATAGTATTGTTTCTGGGTATAGCTCAAATGGTTACTGGGAGGAAGCGTTGAGTTTGTTTAAGGAGTTGAGAATGCTTGGTGTGGGACAGGATTTTGGTACTGTGTCCAGTGTTTTACCTGCGTGTGGTGGATTAGTCGCCTTTGTTGATGGTGAAATAGTTCATGTGTTAGTGGAGAAAACCGGGATGAGGATTGATACAGTTGTGAACAATGGTCTTCTTTCTATGTATTTTAAGTTTGATAAGTTAGAAGATTGCCGTAAATTTTTTGATGGAAGTGTGGCTAGAGACACTATTACGTGGAATATTGTCATTTGTGGTTACTCTCAATCAGGCTTGTATGAAGAATCAATTAAACTGTTTCAGGATATGGTGTCAACATTTGAGCCAAATCTATTAACAAGCACATCTGTACTCCGTGCATGTACACACATTGGGGAATTGAAATACGGGAAATTTATTCATGAATACATGATAAGAAAAGGATACATGTGTGATACTACAGCCAATAATATTCTCATTAATATGTATGCAAAATGTAGTGATATGATGACTGCAAGGGACATATTTGAAAGAATGAAGTATCGGGATTTGGTGTCATGGAATTCATTGATCAACGGTTATTTTAAAAATGGTTGTTATGTGGAATCTGTAAATATATTTAAATTGCTTAAAATGGTGCTGGAACCTGACTTTGTCACCTACATGACACTTCTTTCTATGTCTACTCAGTTGGTTGAGTTACATCAAGTAAAGCAAATTCATTCCAAGGTTATAAAGGTGGGATATGATTCATGTTTAGTTGTAGGAAATGCTCTTGTGGGCGCATATGCTAAATGTGGCAATACTGAGGATTCCTTGAATCAATTTGAGAGCATGAAACGTCGTGATATCGTAACTTGGAACTCTATTATTGCTGCATGTGTTCATTTTGATGAATCTGACATAGGTTTTAAAATGATCACTCAAATGAGAAGGGAAGGGGTAATGCCAGATGAGGCTACCATGCTAGGTTTGCTTCCTATTTGTTGTCTACTTTCAGTGAAGAGACAGGGAAAGGAGATTCATGCTTGTATTCTGAGGTTAGGATATCATCTACATGTCCCAATCGGCAACGCTCTAATAGAGATGTATTCAAAGTGTGGTTCTTTGAAGAATTCAGTTACAGTATTTGAGCATATGAAAACTAAAGATGTAGTTACATGGACGTCACTTATCTCTGCTTATGGGATATATGGGGAAGGAAGGAAAGCTATAAGTGCTTTTGAGGAGATGAAGAAAACAGGTATTAGTCCTGATCATATCATTTTTGTTTCTGTCATACATGCTTGTTGTAGCCATTCAGGTTTGGTGGAAGAAGGTCGGGCTTACTTCAAGCAGATGAAGAAAGACTATAATATTGAGCCTCGAATTGAGCATTATGCTTCTGTAGTTGATCTTCTGTCAAGATCTGGATTGTTAGCTGAAGCTGATGAGTTTATATTTTCCGTGCCATTCAGACCAGATGAAAGTATATGGGGAGCTTTGCTTAGTGGTTGCCGATCAGGTAGTGACATCAAGATTGCCGAACGTGTATCAGAACGTATAGTTGAACTAAATCCAAAGAATACCGGATATCATATATTAGTTTCAAATGTATATGCAACGTTAGGGAAGTGGGATAAAGTGAGAACAATTAGAAAATCACTGAAACATAAAGGACTGAAAAAAGACCCTGGTTGTAGTTGGCTGCAGATACATAACAAGGTTCATGTTTTTGGCGCTGGGGACAGACACCATGAACAATATGAAGAGTTTAATAAATTTCTAGAGTACCTGGATGATCTATTAAGAAAGGAGGGATATGTTGCCGATTTAAAATTTGTTTTGCATGATGTTGATGATGATGAGAAGAGAGATATGCTTTGTCGCCACAGTGAAAGAATTGCAATTGCATTCGGATTTTTAAATACGAAACCAGGTACTCCTCTCCAGATTATGAAGAATCTGCGAGTATGTGGAGATTGCCACACTTACACCAAGTACATATCAAAGATTGTGCAATGAGAACTATTAGTGAGAGATGCAAATCGCTTCCATTTGTTCAAGGATGGAATCTGTAGTTGTAGAGATCTCTGGTGATGCTGACGACTCATTTCTTATGGAATATTGCGAGATTAAATGATTCGCCTGGTGATGAAACACTAGCTTGCCTTCGCACTACTCTGTTTCATTTGGTTCTACCTCGTATTTTTTCGCAAATGATTTGAAATGGGCGATCACAAGAAATCGTCAGCAGTGATGTGTAATTAAGGAATTAGTCATTAATTATGGTACTACTTTTTCACCAATTATCAGGTTAGTAAATTTATTTCTTAAAGACAATTTTTATATATTTCTGGTTGTTCAGCGGGAGAGGTGACAATGTTACATGAATAAATTCCTTTGGGCTTTGTCTTTGACAAATCTGCACAATAGAACTTACTCACATTTTGAAGTTCTATTTAGGTTCGGTGAAAATAGCAAGTCTTAAAGACCAATCGGATATAAACTAATTTTTTTTCCTACAGATCTTTAACTTGTCAACATATATCTGCCATATTGTTTTAATTGTTAAACTGCATGCCAATGTTTCTTTTTCTACACAAGATTTCATATATATCTTGATACTCGATGGTTTTTAAAATGCATAATATGTTCAATGCTGTCTAGAGCATCATGTTGGTTATAGAGATTCGTTCAATGCTTTTTAGAGCAGTGTCTGTGGTCTGTGTAAACAGAATCATAAACATTTAATTATATTATGCTCGATTTTATTCACAGGACTGTGTCATGGAAGTGCAATCCAAATGGTTTCAGCGACCATGGAGAGAGACTGTTAGGTAAGAATGTGGCTTTCTTTCTTTAATTGACTTGCTCACAGTCCAGTAATATTGTGGCAAACTGCATTCTCTTAAGCTGGCCAGAATATACAAGCATCATTATCTAGTTAAATTAAGGGATTATGTAAATATTTTATCGGTGGTATGGATGATTAGAGCAATTGAACTTTGAATAAGAATCTAATTGTACCAAGTCACCGACATACCCAGTATATTCGGCGAAAGTAGGCTCTCGGAATCATAGTTTAACCTAAAAAATATTACTTCCTCCTAAACTGAATCCTGTGCCTGTACTAAAATTTTCAGTCAACTACTGAATACCTATTTACTCCAGACCCTTTTACGAGTGCCTTACTAAATGATTTTTTTTTAGATCCGCTCAATTGTACAACGTGTCAGTTACAAAATCCAGTATCCTTTGTAGAGCTGTTAGATTTTTACTAGAAGCATTTTAGAACATACTAAATCTGCCTACAGTCTTACATGACTATCATACTTCCTATTCTTCTGTCACATCCATCTATCTCATTTTTCACAAAGCTTCAAAAAATTGTAAATGTATCCTTCATTCACAGATCTGAATATTTTCTGATACAGACATAGATTTTGCCAATCTCTATTTTGTGAAACTTTAGAGTTTGCTACCTTAGGTGGGTTGTGCGATCTGCCTACTGGATAATATGGGGAAATATCTCCATCACCTAAACTCTCTGATTTTGTCCTCCTCCTCGTGTTCACTGGACATTGCATTGGCCATGCGTACGTCAAGAGATTCTCTTGAGTAATTTATAGACAAGATTATAGTTTTTGGGGAAACAGTTACAGTCTGTTTCTTTTGCCAAGTACATTGTGTTTTCTTTTTCTTTAGTAATCTGTTTATATATGGAGGTGGAGAAAGGAGCAAGAGAGAATGCAGCATGGGGTGCTTAGCAGATTAAAGAAGTTGATAAACTTAGCAAGCAAACGAATAATATTTTAAAAAGAGGCTAAACAAAGAAGGCTACATATGTGATACAACTCTCAGTTAACCTATTCTGGAAAATCCCGCAGAAGGTGCAGAATCACCATAGAGGGTATATAGAAAATCCATATTACAAAATCGGTACAAGAAATAATATTGTTTATTGTGCTTACAACGGAGATTTTTTTTTTGGATGAGAAGTCTTCTGTTGTGGATGCATTCATTGGTCAAACGTACAACAAGAGAAATAAAGAAAAACGCAAACTGGTGGAGTAATTTCAGGAATCTTATTGCATATTTATTTCTTGAATAAATTTAGGGATTTGATATTTAAGTAATTCTTTATATTAAATAAGTCATAGCTGACTATATGGCTATGCTGATCTCATTGTTTTTCTTAGTCATGTTTTATTTAGGTAACTCCCCTAATTGTGGTTACCTTATGCGTTCTCATCCTATATAAGGAGAGATGATGCAAATAAAAATATTTATGATTGATTCAAACTAATAAAAAAGAAGTAAAGTTGTGTGAGGAGAGTTGAAGAGTTCTCTTAAACAAAAACTAACTGCAAAGTAGGTTCTTCTAAGAATGAGAATAGAGAAACTAATCCTCTATTCCTGGCCATAGACCCGAGATGAGATCCATATCGAGGGACCCTAACATCTTCTAGAAAGATGATATACTTATCCAAAGCCTTGATAAAAAAAAAAGAACATTGTGATGCCTAGGGTTATTGGGTTGAGTGAGAGGAAACAACAGAAACAACAAATCATGAGAAAAGCGCTTGGTACTTCGATCATGAAAAGTGTATCATTGTTCGACTGTTTAATGTTTAAGTTGTGAAGATTATATTTATAGTTCCCTCCAATTATTTTAATGTCTTTTCAATAATAGTAATCAATTCAGAAAAGCAGTGCACATAATGATGCAGGATCTTTATTTGGCGTATGATTTAGTGAATATTTAGAGTATAGTATAGATTAGGACTAGGCCTCACACCTAGAGTACTTAGGTCTCACACCCAAGAATATATAGAAAGAAACTTATGTATCAACCAATCTGACTTTTACTAATTTAGGTACATCCATATATGGTACTCTTAAGAACATTCTAGCTATTTAATCAATAAATATAGTTGACTTCAAGACTGATTTGACCGACTTTCAAACTCTGGTCCAAACTAATTAATATATCATTAGAAAATTCTGGAACTTCCTCAACTCTTTTAGAAGATTCTGGAACTTATTTTAATTTTGATTTTTTTTCCAAATCTGTTTGATTGGACTGCATCATCTCTCCCCGGCTTTGAAAAACTCAGCTCCGACGAGTTAAATGATTGATACTTCTTGTAAAGATCAATATCCAAATGTTGAAATTCTTCATCAAAAATCCATGTACACTCCGACCAGGGCTTATTCTTCCATTTAACCAAATACTTTTGATAGGTACCTCTCCGAGTTGAAACAACACTTGTGTCCATGACATCTTTAATCTGATTATGAGTATTAGACGCTCGTGGGGGCAATCGAGCAGGAGCTACAACATCAGTTGTGTTATTTTCATCGCTCTTGTAAAGCGTGAGGTCTTCAATGTTAAATATTTTACTTATTCCCATTTCGCAGGGTAACTCGAGAACATAGGCATTGTAATTGAGTTTGTGATTAATTTTATAAGGTCCAATAGCCTTGTAATGGAGTTTCCTGTACTTGTTGTTCTGGAAACGTTCTGGATGTACACGAACCATAACATTATCACCAACTTCAAATTCAGCATGTCTACGATGCACATCTGCCCTGTTCTTGTAATCAGCATTACTTCTAGTAATTTTTTGACGAACATCAGCATGAATTTGCTGAATATGTTCAGCAAAAGCCTCCGTGTTTGCGCTGTGTCGACCAGAAATTGGTAGTGGAATCAAATCAATTGGTTTTTTCAGTCGCAGGCCTAAACAATCTCAAAAGGACTACGTCCTGTGGTCCGATTAGTAGAACTGTTGTACTCAAACTCAGCAATAGGAAGGACCTGATCCCAGATTGGTAGTCTGTCCTCAATTAAACAGCGGAGTAGATTTCCAAGACTTCTATTAACAACTTCTGTTTATCCGTCTGTTGTGGATGATAGGCGAATGAAAACTTTAATTCTGTATTCATTAGACGCCACAAGGTTCGCCAAAAATAGCTAGTAAATTTCACATCCCGATCTGAAACTATAGTCTTAGGCAGCCCATGTAATCGAACAACCTTCTTAAAGAAGAGTTTTGCTATATTTACCGCATCGAAAGTCTTTGAACAAGCAATAAAGTGTGCCATCTTTGAAAATCGATCAATAACTACAAAGATGGAGTCATGCCCTCTGATTGTTCTTGGTAATCTAAGTACGAAATCCATACTTAAATCTTGCCATAGTTGAGTAGGGATTGGTAGAGGCATATATAATCCAGTATTCTTTTTTGTTCCTTTAGCCATTTGACAAACTCGACATTGTGCTACAACAATAGCCACATCATGCTTCAGACTAGGCCAATAGAATCTTTCTTCCATCCTAACAATTGTTTTGTCTCTACCAAAATGAGTGGGATTATGCAATTCCCAAATGATCTGATCACGAACAGAAGTAGAAGGCAAACAAAGATGATTACTCTTGAATAGATAACCATCTTACAACGAAAAATTAGAATGATGTTGGTGTTGTCCAGGTGATAGGTCAGCATAGATATCTCAGAAGTCTTTGCACGTTAGATAATCATCTTTCCACCTTTCGAAGCCCAAAACTTTTACCTCTATTGTATGTAACATATAGATGACTCGACTGAGAGCATTAACAACCTTATTTTCTATTCCAGCCATGTGCTTAATGACAAAAGAATATTCTTATAGGAATTCAACCCATTTTCCATGTTTTTGGTTCATCTTCTTTTGATATTGATGTGCTTGAGGGCTTCATGATCAGAATAAAGCACAAATTCTTTATAGATGAGATAATGTCGCCAATATCGAAGGGCTTGCATCACTGCGTAAAACTCTCTCATATGTAGTGCACTTCGACTTTGCATTGTTTAATTTCTCGCTGAAGTATGCTACTGGATGACCATCTTGGCTAATTACTCCTCAAATCCTTACATGTGATGCATCGCACGCTACTTCAAAAACTTTTGAAAAATTTGGTAACTTAAGTACCGGGGCTTAAGTCATGCACTCTTTGATCTTTTCAAATGCCTTAGAAGAGTCTAGCGTCCACTTAAACTGCCCTCTCTTCATGCAGTCTTTTATAAGAGCCATTATAGTGCTAAATTTTTTAATAAATGCCGGTAGAAAGTTGCCAAACCATGAAAACTTCTGACTTCATGCAATGATTGAGGCATTGGCCAATTAAAGATGGCTGTAACTTTTTCCACAGATCTGCTTGCACTCTTTTTGCGCTAACAACAAATCCTAAAAACACAACACTAGATGTCATGAAAGACCATTTCTTTGTGTTGATATAAAGTTTCTCTTACCGTAAGACTTACAACACTTGCTTGATATGAAAAAGATGTTTCTCATTATTTCTGCTGTATAGAAGTATGTCATCAAAATATACGACCAGAAACTTGCCAATGAAAGGCTGAAAAATCTGATTCATAACTCGCATAAATGTGCTTGGAGCATTGCACAAACCGAATGAGATTACTAACCATTCATAAAGGCCGTCTTTGGTTTTAAAAGCAGTTTTTCATTCGTCTCCGGGCCGGATACGAATCTGATGATAACCACCTTTTAAATCAATTTTCATAAATATAGTGGCACCAGGCATTATGTCGAGCAAATCATGAAGCCTTGGTATTGGAAAGCGATACTTGACAGTAATTTTGTTTATTGCACGACTATCGACGCACATACGCCAACTTCCATCTTTTTTTGGTGTTAAAAGGGCAGGTACAACACAAGGACTTAAACTTTCTCGGATGAACCTCTTTGACAAAAGATCACCTACCTGTCTTTTTAATTCAGCATGTTCAGCAGGATTTGCTGGTAAATTCGGAAGTTGTGCTCCTGGAATGAGATCGATTGCATGTTGGATATTGCGCAGCATTCGGTAACTCATGTGGCGCAATGTTTGAGAATTCTTGTAGCAATACTTTAACTTCGTTTGGTAAATTGTTAGTTGATAGATCTTTGTTTTCCACATGTTAGTTCACCAGAATATAAATAACTTCGCATTCACGAGTTTCGTTCAAAAATTGCTTCTTAGTAAGCAATTGGAGTTCTTTCTTCTCACACTTCGGCTTTTGATTGGAATTTACTGATGTCGTATTTGGGCTGGCTTCAGATGCAACTTTCAGACTTCTCTTCTTCATCTTCTTTAGCTCTTCTGAACTTTTAGGATAGAGTGTAATGTCGTTGCCTTCCCAATAAAGTGAAAAGTATTTTCCTTTCCACAATGAAATATGTCATGATCAAATAGCCAAGGTCGACCAAGTAACATATGTGTGACATTCATGGAGACCACATCACAATATATAGAGTCCTTGTAGCGACCATAACTGATGGGGACCAAGCACCGCTTACTTACTTGAATAGATGTATTATCAATCCATGCCACGTGATATGGTTAGGGGTGGGACTCCGTAGGCAGCCCTAATCGTTCCACCGCCGAGGCTGAGATGACATTCATGCAGCTGCCATAGTTAATAACTAATTTAAGCAACTCCTTTTTACACGTTGCAAGAGTCTGAAAAATTGTTGTACGTCTCCAATCTTCTTCTTTAACCTTTGAAGCAGAAAGTACTCGTCGAACCACCATTGATGGGAAGGTTTCCTCATCTGAATTAGCCAAGTCATTAGCGATGAACTCTGGAGATTCTTTATCATCTTTTTCATTAACTTCCTCATTCTTCTTTTGTTCTTGTTCTATTCCAATATGAAGATTATTCCTGGTTGGATATTGATAGGCTTTGTGTCCTTTGCCTTCACATCTAAAACAACGATCACTGTTATCAATGTTGTTCCATTTTCCACCTTCTTGGCTTTTATTCGTGTAACTTGGCTTTATTGCTGGAGTATTGCTATTAAATTTTCTGGTTGCATCTTTTTGTTGCATATTACTTTTCTTAAAAGTTGGCATATTAAGATATTCTTCCAAGTTCAGTGCAATATCAAAAGCATTTTCTACACAGTAAGGCACATACCTCAGCATTTCTCTTCTTATTTCAAATCTGAGACCAGACTTGAACCTTGTCAAACTGTGTCAAGGATCTTCAATAATTTGGCTTCGAGTCTTCAGCTCGTCAAACTTTTGCATGTACTCCGCCACAGTCATTGTACCTTGTTTTAGATTAACAAGCTGCTCGCAAAGTCTGTCTTCATAATTATGTGGCATATACTTCTCTCGAAGCTTTGATTTCATCTCTTGCCATGATGTAATTGGAGGTCTCCCCAATCTTCTTAAATCTGCCTCGATACTGTTTCACCATACTTTTGCAAGTTTAACAAGCTTCATTTTAGCAAATCTGACTCGCCTTTCATCAGTCATATCATACCAATCAAAGTATTCTTCTATTGCGGAAATCCAATCGATGAAGGTCGTTGCATCAAACCTTCCATCAAAATCTGGTACGTCAATCCTTACTTTCTTTGTGATGTCTCCAGTTGTATCGTATGGATCAAATTGACCTGCGTTCCTGAAGTTTCTGCCCCAATCATACATTTGTGGCTATTGCACAAATGGGGGCCTATTATTCCTTGGTTCACGCCTTCGATTTTCTTCTCCATGTGGCTGTTCATTGCCTTCCTCATTATTTACATCAGATGCTTCTCCATCTTGATCATTGGCGGTTGCATTCGACCTTGCCTCATTCTGAAGGATCCTTGTTTCAACTTCTCCCAATCGCAGATTCATAGTATGAAGTTGTTCAACCATTTGCAACAACAATTCACCACGTTCCACATCAGTGAGCTTCCCTCGAAAAGTACATCCACTACGAGTTGACATAACGCTGCCTTTCTCTAATACCAAATCTGATGCAGGATCTTTATTTGGCATATGATTTAGTGAATATTTAGAGTATAGTATAGATTAGGACTAGGCTTCACACCTAGAGTACTTAGGCCTCACACCCAAGAATATATATAGAAAGAAACTTATGTATTAACCAATCTCACTTTTACTAATTTAGGTACATCCATATATAGGACTCTTGAGAACATTCTAGCTATTTAATCAATAAATATAATTGACTTCAAGACTGATTTGGCTGCCTTTCAAAATCTGGTCCAAACTAATTAATATATCTGTAGAAAATTCTGGATCTTCCTTAATTCTTTTAGAAGATTCTGGAACTTATTTTAATTTTGATTTTTTTCCAAATCTGTTTGATTGGACTGCATAACATAAGCACACACAAATTTTTATTTATTATCAGTTGAAACTGAAATTATTTCAATTCTGCACAAATTAGGCTTGTTGCATGGCTTGAAACTTGGAGATTAGCTTTTCCCTTGGAGGCATGCTTTCTTTAATTATTAGAACTTCTGAAAAGTCCTTTATCCATTTTGATAGCAATGGACATTGTTCCTCTTTAATGATATCTTGACCACATGTTTCTTTTAAGATACCGATAAGATTGGCCATCCAACCCAATACAAGATCTAGGAACCCAATTGTCTCTCCTCCAAAGAACCTCTTTCCCCTGAGCTGTTCCTCAAAATGTTCTAGGTTCTTCCTGGCATCCAAATTTGCTTCCTCCTATTCTTTGCCTTTCCTTGGAACACTTTGAAATATTGATGGCAAAAGCTTATATTTGACCAAGTGAAGATGTCAAAGTTTGATCAATAACTTATTGCACGTAAATATTTTGTTTGCCCAGTGTTGCATGGTTCGTGGGTCAGCCTATGGAACCGCGATTCAATTCCCTCGTTCCGGAACATATTCCTTTTTGACCCGGATCGCTAGGGATCGCGCTTCAGTTCGCCAACTTTGGCGATCCTCTTTAACTCCGGCAATCATTAGGTAAGAAGGAGAAAGAATAAAAAAAAGAAGATAACTTGATACCATCTATATTGAAATTAAACGTAAATTTGAAAAAGAATAATAAAGGAGTTGAAAAGATGATGCAAATGGAAGAGAAGACACACAAAACATGTCTCGATTACATGAACATATTTGAATCCCCTAAAAATTATGTGTAGGATGTTTCCACCACTTTACCAGTAACTTTAAGATATTAGATTTTCCGATTAATTTACTTATATATTTTAGGATAAAATTAATATTTTAGTTATAAAACAATAACTAAATCATAAATACAATAGCAAATATATATAATGTTTTCTAAATTTTTTTTATAGAAGGGATCCTCATATCGACCCGCGTATCCGATTCGCGGGTCATCGTACCTGATTCATAAAAATTAATGTTTCATGTACTCGATCTCGTGCCCCGTACCCGAATGACTCGGGAACCGTGCAACACTGGTTTTGCCAATTTCCTACCATTTTTTATGAAAATTTTGTGTTTTTGTGGTCATTATCAATGTTTTTAATGGATTAAAGGAATTTTATACTCTGAGTTTTATGATATATACAAAGTAAAAAGTTCAAATCTTCACCTTTTCGTCTCCAATTTTTGCCCAGAAACGAGCTGTGGCTCTCTCCATGGGATCTTCGGGAAAAAGAGGAGTTTCTTTCCATGTTTCTTCTATATACTCGAGAATATCAAGCGATTCTGATATTGCCTTTTCATTGTGAACAAATACAGGAACTTTCTTGTGAACTGGATTGTACTTCAAAAGCAAAGCACTCTTGTTTGGAAAACCTTCCATTACTTTATCAAATTCTATGCTTTTAAGCTTCAGTGCCCAAACAGTCCTCAAACCAAACGGGCTTGAAAATGTCCTGAAAAGCTTCACTTCCGCCATTTTTAATGCTAAACCAGGTACTTTATATGTATTTCTTTTATATACATAAGTTTTCTGTCCTCTGCCAGCCAAATTTATAACAGCATATGCTTATAACAGTGGCATGAATATTGTAAGCTGCATTAAATACAGATTCAGATATTTTGACTCTAAAAGCACGCCTAGAATAGATCACCCAATAAAGAAAGCAGGCCTAGAATAAATTATCTTAAAAAAATAATAGAAAAAGAAGGCCTAGAATTATGTCTTCATTAAGCGATTTTGTACTTGTTATTGGGTAGTAGCTAATTTTATAACCATTATTTTTTGATGGATCACATTTCTGTTGGATCTTTTCCGGATGTAATCAAATCGATATTAAGTTATGATGTCAAAGCCAAGTGATGTCAACTTTTTCGTGGGATCAAATGTGAGAAGTTTGTAACCTTTACTTTCTAAAAAATTATAGAGTTAGAGCTCTAACCAGATGCAACTTATTTTTTTACTTTTCAAAAAAATAATCGAAGTTGTTTTTGGTTGTATTTAAAATTGTTTGAAGTTGCATTTAGTTACATTTTAATTTTAATCATTTAACTTGTTAAGCAACATATTATGCAACTAAAAAATAATTATTTTGATTAAATTTTAAAGTTGCATTTGTGGTTGATTCCAGTTGCAAATATGGTTGCAAAGTTACAAAACCGTATTTTTGCAAAATATTTTAAAAAAAGTTAGTATTTTTGTAAAAAAAAGTTTACCCTCAGGTATTTTTTTAAAAATCCCAAAATTTTATAACGTTGAGAATTTATGTTAATATAATATAATATTATCCGTGAGGAGTTGTATAAAAGGAGTACTATCGGGGTTAGAGTTGTACGTTATTATACAATGATAATTATATATTAATATTCATAAACTTTAATGATATATTAAATAAAAATTATAGGATAAATATGATTCTTAAAATAAAAAATATATAATATAATATAAATATAATATGATATTATCTGTGAGGAGTTATATATAAGGAGGACTACTAGGGGTTAGAGTTGTATATATGATATATATATTTTTTAAAATTAGATTTTATTAAAATTGAATGGTTAAGATTTTTTTTATGGTACACCTTGGACCAAAATTTTAATCTTTCAGCTATAATAATATAGTATAGATTAGCTAAAAACCCAATGAACTTTCTGTTTTTTTTTCAATTTAACCTATGGACTTATTTTTTCTCATATAAACCAAACGAACTTTGTAAAATTGTGAAAATAAGATAATCATGGTTAATTATTATTTATCAATCTATTTTTGTCAACCCATATAAAAAATGTTATATTGGATTAGACACATAATAAATTGTTCATTAAATTTTTTATTAAACATTATTATATTCTTTTATAATTCATATTATTTTCTTTATTACTAAAATAGTAATAATTTTATTAATATAAATTATATTAAAATAATAGAATCTCATTTATAATTTTTTAAATTATTATTATTATTTATTATATATATTATATTATTTTTTATATTTTAGTGGTGCACATTTGCTTAACCAAAAAAGGTTAAACACTTTGTTATATATCATGTTACTCTTTCCGATTAATAAATTAAAACATAAGTACGTAAAATACTAGTGAATATATGTTGAATAACTTATTTTATATTTAAATTCGGAAAAATCATTAATTATAGTTAACTAGAATATTTTATAAAATAAATATTAAGTACTTTGAAATAAATTTTTCTTTACTTTTTTATGTGAAATTCTTAAATTTATAATGTAAATAATTTAATATATAATTTTAATATATATATATATATAATATATAATTGATAGTTTAAAACATAATATATTAATATATAGTTTATTAGTTAAAAGATGTATGAAAAAAATTGTCATACTCTTTGTTAATAAATTAACTATGAGTTTCTTTATATTTTCAATATCCATTAGTAATTAATTTAAAAGAATTTATTATGTATTTAATCCAACATGACATTTTTGATATGGGTTGACAAAAATAGATATTGATAAATAATAGTTAACCATGATTATCTTATTTTCACAATTTTATAAAGTTCGTTGGATTTATATGGGAGTAAATAAGTTCATAGGTTAAATCGTAAAAATATAGAAAGTTTGTTGGGTTTTTTAGCTAATAACTCAAAAATTATATATATATATATATATATATATATATATATATATATATATATATATATATATATATATATATTTGTTCATTACACTATTATAATATATTGATAATCTACATCCATATATAAAAAAAGGGAGAAATTGCCCATAAATTTAAGAATGCTAATCATTATCATCATTAGTGTAATTTTCAAAAATAAGATGTCAAAATTTTTATGATGATTTTGGTGGGAAAAAGCAATTGCAAAATATAGAATAAAAACTAAAAATTTACAGTAATTGTCAATATGATGAGATTGTATAAGTCGGTTTCTATACACATTATTTTAATAAGTCGTTTTGCAAAGTCGGTTCGGAAGTCCTATAAATAGAATATTAAGGTCATTGTTGTATACATAGAAAAGAGAGAAGCAATACACATTTTTCCTTTAAGCTATCATTCTTGCCCCATATTTATATTTATATTTATTATATAAATACATAACAAGTTATCGAGTTTCTGTACAACTGAAACTTGGTTAAAGAAGGAGAATGACAAACCTTGCAAAATTAGAGTTTGTTACACTAGATGTTTTTGAAAATAATTATCTGTCATGAGTACTCGATGCAAATTATATCTTAGTGCAAACGGGTTAAAAGATACTATTGAGCCCGGAAAAATCCTAACTATCGAACAAAATGTAAAAGTTATTATATTCTTAAGACATCATTTTCACGAAGATTTAAAATCAGTATACTTACCAATTAAAAATTCGTTCACTCTTTGTAATAATCTCAATGCCAGATTTGATCATCAAAAATTTGTTTATTTACTGTCGGCCCGATATGACAGGATTAATTTAAGGTTACAAGATTTTAAATCTGTTGCGGAATATAATTCCATGTTATTCAAAATGAGCTCAAAATTAATTTTATGTGGTGAGAAAATTACTGATGCTGAGATGATTGAAAAGACTCTCTCGACTTTTCACCTCAATACTATGATTCTAGCACAACAATACAGAGAACGAAATTTTCAAAAGTATAGCGATTTGGTAGCTCTCTTTTTTGTGGTTGAAAAGAACAATGAGTTGTTACTAAGAAATCACCAAACACGTCCTATAGGCTCTGCCCAGTTACCTGAAGTACATAACACGTCATTCCAGAAGAATGAACGTGGAAAAGGGCATAGAGGAGGACAAGGCTATGGACGAAACCATGGACGAAGAAATTTCCGGGTCAATTTCAAAAGTAATATAATTCTGGCCACCTGAAGTGGCAGCGTGATGGTTACAACAACTATGGTATTCAGAAATGGCAACCTGAAGTGCCAAATAAAAGAAAGACCCCGCAAGAAGGAGATACTAGAGACGTCTGTCATAGATGTAGGGCTCAAGGACATTGGGCTCGTACTTGCCGCACACCAAAACATCTTGTTGAACTGTATCAATCATCTAAAAACCCTAAAGATAAAATGATTGAAACCAACTTTGCTAATTTATGTAATAATGTAATAACAAATGATGAACCCTTAGATGAACCTTTACGAGTAACAGACATGAGTATTAAACTTTACTACGACCTAGATAATTAGATTTTATGTTTTATGTGTAATATTCTACGTTTCTGTTTTATGTAGGTAAATATTTGTTTTAATAGAAATGGTTAGATATGAGAATCACAAAAGTAACATAGAGGGGGATGTGAATGTGTTTCTTGATTTTCTTTTATAAACTGTCTGTTAATGAAATTGTGTTGCTTAAGAAAACTTAACAATGTTTATATATGTAAATATGCGGAAAGTAAATAAACACAATGTTAACTTTTCAATCTAATAGTGTATTAGAAAGAGTTGCTACAATCTGAGATTCTTGACTTGAATCTCAGCTTCTTGTTCTTAGAAGATACAATGTATAAATACACTTGATAATGTTCAATGATACTAACTAATGAGGTTGTGCATAGGCTATATAGACAACATGTCTTTTGGCACATGATCTCACTTTAGCTAAAGCTAAAAATAGATAAGAAACGCTTTACATTTGACTACTATCTATTTCTAACTAATACAATATATTGGAAGTATTTTGCTTTCAGTCTTATCTCTTCTTCCATTTGTCTTGTTCTTCTTCCAAGCTACATTGTAGACGTGTATCCATCTCCACAGGTTTGACTGATCCTGTGATGACAGAGATTAAAAATCACTTGTCTTGTTCTTATGCAAATCTCCTAAAATTTAGCTTCTTGAATCAACCGAGTACTCACTTGAATTTACTTCGAGAAGTCATAATGTTTTTTTCTCGATTGGGATAGATTTCTCGATTGTATACTTCACATGGAATCATACTTAAAACACAGACATCTCGATTGGTTCTACCTTCGGTACTTCTCGATTGCTCCATTGGCTAACTTCTCGGTTTGTTCAACTGGACATCTCGAATCATACCTATTGTATACTTCTCGACTAACTACAGTTTCTTTGACTTTTTGATTGTTTTCCTTTTCTTGATCGACTACTGAGTTAGTTGAGTATCTGAGACTTCTCTACCAACTTCACATGTCTGACTTCTCTATCAGGATGACTTCTCGATGACATATTTGCCTTATAGTATTTTCACTGCAATTCTTATTTGATCAAGTCTTTATTGATTTGATGTCTGATTCAGAGTTGAATCTTCTATCAATCTTTATTGTTGACTCATATTTACATAATGACTTCACAGTAGAAACATACTTCTATCTGCAAATACATAAAGACATATTATGTACACATCCTATTATAGAAACATTACATGTGTTACATCAAGACAAGTAATCACATAGAGTAGGCTTGATTTGGTCCAACAATCTCCCCCTAATTTAAGAGAAGACAATTTTACAAATTAATATAAGACATTGATATGAGTAAAAAATAACTCTAAGAAAATAATAAATACAACATTTATTATTTCATTTATTAAACCTAGCATGATTCATAGGTTTGGGCCCTTGAAACGAATAAGAAAAATAAATCCTAGGATCAACTAGATTTGTAATCCAAGGATCAACTGGATTTGTAATCCAATGATCAACTGGATTTGTAAGTCCAGCCCACAAGCTCTGTTGAAGTCATAGGCCCATTAAGTCTTTGTTATTATTTAATTTCGTAATTAATTAATAAAGGCTCAGTAAAGGCCCATGAAGCCTATTGAAGGCCCTCATTCTAGAAGGATTTAGAAACCCTAGTGTGGGAAGAGTCCAATGAGTACCCTCATTCGTAAGAGGTTTCAACAACCTTGTCACTAGGAGCCTTGGCCGCCAAGTCTCCTAATTCTAATATGATTCTAAGGCCCTCGTGCGCCTATATAAAGGGTCTAACCCCTCAACATTGAAACTACGTTTTTTGGCTTGATTCTCATACACACTGAGATACGTAGACAGTTAACGAGGACCCGAGATAATCACAAAATGTTAGTGCAACCATTAAAGCTCGAAGCTCCTCTAAACCCTAGTATTAATTACACATTAAATACACTTAGTTTTTAATCCGTAACATTTGGCGCCGTCTGTGGGAACCGAATAACAACCATGACAAGAACACGAAGCACCGCGAGCACCCTCGAAGGAGAGATCCCTGACACCACTGTTGTACCAACGTTCCCCCTGCCACGGTGCAGAAACAAGGAGCTATTGTCCCAATTACCTCCATTGAGGACCCTGAAGCAAGTACTCGGCGTACTGGATCTTTGAGCATTGTCGTTCATCCCTCCAACCCCCCGACGTATCTATCTATGCTTCGGTTCCTCCACTCCAAGTAATTACACCTCTTAGTACAACTTTTAGTTAGAATACCCGACTCTGACTATGGGCTCCCGAGAAACTATGAGCCTTCTTATGAACAAGGGTTGCTGCTTCACTATACTTCACGACAAATGAATCGGGATTTCTCTGGACCATACTCTATTGATGAAGAGGTGTCGTCTGACGAAGATGTTAACCCCCGAAGGAAGCGACCCGATATGGAGCTTGTTGGAGGAAGGAGTACCTAGCCCCGAGGGCCTCAGAACACTGACTCCATAAACCTTCGAGAAAGGATACGTGCTCATGAGGCTGAGGCCCAACGACTGAAGAGACACCTGGAAAGGGCGTTAGCAAGGCGACAACGCCCTAGAGTTTAGGGGATTGAAGGGTCAACAAGGACTGCATCTGTGATAGATCTGGATGAGCCCCCAACCAGGAGACAAGTAAGGTCAAGTCATGCTAGGGATGATCCCTAGGACTTATTATCACTTGAAGATCCTGATGATCCAGTACCCCTTTCATGAAGGAGATTATGAATGAAAAAATCTCAAAAAAGTGGAAGATGCCCATTATCAAGGCCTATGATGGAACTGGAGACCCCTCAAACCATGTTCTCACATTCTCAAACGCACTGTTGTTGTAACCCGTTAACGACGCTGTCATGTGTTGGGCATTCCCTCAAACCCTAAGCGGTATGGCACAAAGATGGTTTATTCGTCTACCCCCCAACTCCGTCGGATCATTCAAAGATCTAAGCAAGGTCTTCATTGGTCAGTTTATCAGCAACAAAACTCATGAAAAGAGCTCATCTTCACTCATGAATATGCATCAGGAAAAGAATGAGTCTTTGAAGGACTATATGAATAGATTCACCAAAGAAGCCTTGAAGGTCCCTGATCTAAACCAGAAGGTAGCTATGATAGCATTACAGAAAGGGACTTCTGACCAGAATTTCAGAAATGATACTGAGTATACGGTCGATGCCAAGTATGCAGAGAGTGATGATGCTAATGACTCCAGAAAGAAAGGAAAATCAAGGTTCACGGAATATGCAAAGCTAAACACTGCCCGGAGTCAAATATTAATGGATATTGAGAAAGGCAAGGACCTTCGATGGCCGAAGCCACTAAGGACTGATCCTGAAAAAAGAAATAAGAATGCTTACTATCGGTTCCATAGAGACGTGGGACACGACACTGATGATTGCCGCTAGTTAAAAGACGAGATCAAGTTTCTGATTAGAAGAATAAAGTTGGAAAAATACACCAGGGATGGTTCTAGAAATGACAGAGTGTACAATGACAAACCAAGGGACTCCGACCCCAAAGAAAGAAATAATCAGCCCCGAGGTCCTGTGATCAATGTAATTTCAGGGGAACTAACCACTGCAGGTAACTCCCGAAATTCCAGAAAGGCTTATGCCCGAGAGGTAATGAGCATTGTAGGAGAGCCTCCTAAGAGAGCAAGGATTGAGGTCTCTTTGTCATTTGATGGTTCTGACTTGGAAGGGGTGAGGTTCGCCCACGATGACCCCTTGGTGATCAACCCCGTGATAGGAAACTCTTATGTGAAAAAAGTCTTTGTAGACAATGGGTCGTCTGTAGACATCCTGTTTTATGATGCTTTTATGAAAATGAGATATAATGATTCGCAACTGACCCCTTCCAACATGCCTATTTATAGTTTCAATGGAGTTGAGTTTCTGATTGAGGGGATTATACAATTACCTATGACTATGGGTAAAGAACCTCGACAATCTACTCAAATGTTGAATTTCCTAGTTTATCAAGGCAAACACTACATATAATGCAATCCTTGGGAGGACTGGGTTGCATGCCTTCAAGGCGATAACCTCTACATACCACCTAAAACTCAAATTCCCGACTAGGAATGGAGTAGGAGAAGAAATAAGAGATCAAAAAATGGCGAGAAGTTGTTACGTGGCCGCCTTGAAGCCTGATGGCACTGGGGGGTAGGTCATCCCCATCGAAGACATGGACGTCAGAGATCAAGAAGAAAGAAGGGGGAA
The DNA here is from genome assembly GCA_028671895.1 of Oenanthe sinensis. Taxonomy (NCBI): domain Eukaryota; kingdom Viridiplantae; phylum Streptophyta; class Magnoliopsida; order Apiales; family Apiaceae; genus Oenanthe; species Oenanthe sinensis. The sequence continues at coordinate 32,000,735 of CM053806.1, forward strand.
ACCCGCGGAGGACTAAAAGCCCATTCCCCTAGATCCTGTGGATTATGAGAAGGTGACGTATGTTGGGACTTCACTCTCCAAGGACCTGAAACAATAACTGGTTCAGTTCTTCCAAGACAATAGCGACGTCTTTGCTTGGACAGTCGCCGACATGGCAGGGATAGACCCCAAGCTTATAACACATCAGTTGAATGTAGATCCTAAAAGGACAACAATCAAGCAGAAGAAAAGAAAATTTTCTCCTGAAAGGTAAGAGCCCATTAAGCAAGAAGTGGAGAAGTTGTTGGAAGCCAGGTTTATTGAAGAAATCCAGTTCCCTGAGTGGCTAGTAAACCCTATAATGGTCAAGAAAACAAATGGAAAGTGGATGATGTGCGTGAACTTCACAGACTTGAATGATGCCTGCCCAAATGACTATTTCCCCTTGCCAATGATAGACACATTGATCGATGCCACAGCTGGGCACGAGATGCTTAGCTTCATGGATGGCTTCAGTGGCTACAACTAGATCAAAATGCACCCCGATGACATCCCTAAGGTATCATTCATAACTGATTTTGGTGTTTTCTGTTATTTGGTTATGGCTTTTGGACTTAAAAATGTATGAGCCACATATCAAAGGCTTGTAAATAAAATCTTCAAGCACTTGATTGGTAAGACCATGGAGGTTTATGTTGATGACATGTTGGTCAAAAGCCTGGATAAAGTCGACAACCTTGAATACCTAAGTGAGGCATTTGAAGTTCTAAGAACCCATAAGATGATGTTGAACCAGCCAAGTGTGCCTTTGGAGTGGGGTCTGGAAAATTTCTAGGTTTGATGGTCTCCAAGAGAGGCATTGATGCCAATCGTGATAAGATTCAAGCAATCTTGGACATGGAGACCCCTAAGACAGTGAATGATGTCCAGAAGCTCACGGGAAGGGTAGCAGCCTTGGGGCACCTCATATCCAAGTCTGGAGAAAAGTGTCTGCCATTCTTCAAGGCCCTCAAGAAGGTCAAGGACTTCGTGTGGAATAATGAGAGCCAAGCAGCGTTTGAGGAAATGAATAAGTACATGGCTGGGCCACCACTGCTTGTCAATCCAAATCCCGAAGAAGTGTTATACATGTACTTTGCTGTCTCTAGCTCAGTCCTGAGTGTTGTTCTTGTGAAATAGGAAGCCAAGGTTCAGAAACCCATTTATTATGTCAGTAAGATTCTGCATGGTGCAGAGCTGAACTACTCAAAGGTTGAGAAGTTTTTCTTAGCATTGATAATGGATTCAAGTAAGCTATGTCCGTACTTTCAGGAACATGTTATTGAAGTCTTGATAGACCAGCCCCTACGACATATACTGCACAACCCCAAGGCCAGTGGAAGGCTAATCAAATGGGCCATTGAGCTTGGAGAGTTCGAAATCAGATACAAGCCCAGAACAGCCATTAAAGCCCAGGCTCTAGCTAATTTCATGGTTGAATGTACCATTCCCAACCAAGAAGTCGGGGGGCAAGAAGAGAGTAAAGAAAATGGAAATGAGAAAGAAAAAAGGAAGAACTCAAAGAATATTAGATGCTCTTTTTTGACGGAGCTTCAAAAATAAATAAACTAGTGGAGCTGACCTGGTTTTGCAAAACCCGAATGGGTTTATTGTTGAATATGCAATCAAGTTGAATTTTCCAACTACAAACAACGAGGCAGAATACAAATCTTTGATAGCTGGGCTTGGCCTGGCCAGAACCTTGAGGGTGAAAAGCATGAAAGTTTGTGGCGACTTAAGGCTAGTAATCTCTCAAGTAAATGGGGAGTTTGAGGCCCGTGAAGAGACTATGATGAAATATGTGATAATTGTTAAAGTTCAAGCCACGTTGTTTGAAGAATGTCACTTTGAGTATATCACGAGAGAGGAGAATGTGAAGGCTGATGCCTTGTCTAAATTTGCATCATCAGAGATTGAGAGTTACTCTATCAGTGTTTATTAGCAAGTCTTGAAGACCCCGAGCATTGATGCAAAACTAGTAGCCCCGATTTGGCTAGGAGCATGTTGGATGGATCCCATCAAACTCTATTTGGAAACAGGGAAAACACCAATTTACCCCATGTAGGCACGCAAGCTATCAGTGAGAGCTTTGAAGTATGCGCTCATAGAAGGAATATTTTACAAGTCGTATGTGATACCCTACTTGAAGTGCCTGAGGCTCCATGAGGCTGAAGCTGCCCTAAGGAAAGTTCATGAAGGTGTATGTGGCCACCACCTTGGAAGCAGGGCTCTTGCTCATAAGGTCATAATGCTAGGATTTTATTGGCCTGTGATGCTTAAAGATGCTAAAACTTAGGTTAAAAAGTGTGATCGCTGCCAAAAGTTTGCACCCATCATTAGGCAGCCTCCTGAGATGCTGACATCCATCAACTCCCCACTCCCCTTTGCTATATGGGGAATGGATATCTTAGGGCCGTTTCTTATGGCTAGTGCATAAAGGAAGTTCCTCATTATCGCCATTGACTACTTCACCAAGTGGATAGAAGCCAAGCCTTTGGCCAAAATTTGTTAGGAATCTACATGTAATTTGATGATAACTTTAAATTTAGAATCATAGAAATTTTAATTGATGTAACTGATCAGTTGATATAAAAATTATAAATATCAATTGATCAGAAAACTAGTTATCAATTGAAATGTTTATGTGAATCAACTGATAAATTGGATTGTAGCACATGTGTACTTAGTCTATTTCAATTGATAAGGTGTAAGTCAATTGATATTATTCTCAATAATTGATGTTAGAGTCGATTGATATAGATCATCAACTTAGACTGTCGAATTGTAATTATTTGAAGACATGAAACTATACAAGTGAAGATGATCAGTTGATATTGAAGCATCAATGGATAGAAGATCAATTGAAGAAACCAAGTCAAATATTGAATATCATCAACTGATGTGAAGACCCATTGATTGATATATATCTATTGATAACATATATCAATCGATGAGTCATCTTTTATCAATCGATGGATACAAAGATCAATCGAAGAAGAATATCAGTTGATGGATAAAAGGAAGGATCAATTGATATGCTTAATAGCAAATTATCAATTGAGTGAGACAACATAAGTTGACAAGTTGACAGACAAAAGCACGCCTATGGAAGACAATCTATGATGACTGTGAAGACTCAAGTTGAAGATGTGTTTCCAAGTCTGAAGACTTTTCCCAGAATGGAAGAAGGCAAGAGGAAAGATAGATGAGAAACAATCCTAATTTATATTAATTATTTTAATACTCTTTCTAGGAATTGTATGTTAGGGAGTATACTGAACTATTCGTTTGAAGTATATGACATTGTCCTTTTTATTGAAAATCTTGAATGCATATTTTAACACTGTTTGTATATTATATATTGTGGATAATCTAGTATCAAATGGGATAACAGAAGATTAGATTGTCAGTGTCTATATATAATATAATAAATGTTCACAGTTTAAGTGGAGTTAAACAAACCACTGGAATGACTGAAGTATTATTTGGAAATAATCTATCTTGATTATTGAATAATACTTGTATGCTTTGTGTATATTGAACGGGATTAAAATATTAGAATTGTTCTTCTATTCTGATTATAAAGAAGAACTAAGATTCTATAATATTATTATTGCTTAGGTTCTTAATCCGGATACAGTGATTGACACTTGTATGCAATGCACATGTTTTGATTCATATGTGATGTGATTTTTTGTTAATCACAATATTATGTTTTGGACAATGACATTGCATACAGAGTGGGATATTGACTATAAAAGGAAACCGTGTCCGAAAATATTCGGGTGATGATGTCCTCTTGAAAGCTCATAAAGATAATTATGCTTTAGTCCTGCAGGCAGATTTGTTCTTGCATAATTATAAGGTTGAGTGGATGATCAAAGATAAAAGATATTGATTAAATTAATTATCAGAAATTAATTTAATTAATGGACATTCGATATCTTAAACATGGGGAATTTAATAAGCAAATAATATTGGAGCCGAATTAAATAATTAAATTACGGCATTAGGAGAGGTAGTGCAAATATTAATTCTTTAGTGGATTGAATTAATATTTAATGACATTGGGCTTGACCCAGAATGCCATTGGAAGGCTCGATCTAATTATCCAGGATCCCTACTGTAGCCTATATATTCATCTTATTCTCTTCTAGCTAAGAGTTGGAAATACTAGGGTTTTTGTGAGCAGCCGTTCAAGGAGGCAACCAAGAACTAGGGTTCCAAGATCTCAAAGCTAGAAGGGAGGCAACCTTGGGAGGATCGAAGGCCACACTTCGCTCAAGGTGAATACGGGAATACAGTAGAAGACGTGGATTTGAATCGCTTACGCCGTAGCGATTAAGGTTAATTTTCTATTCAAACTCGCTCGTTTTCATATCATAAAACGCAGCATCATGATTCGATTGTCCCAACAATTGGTATCAAGAGCCAGGTTCTAGGGTTCTGCGTTATATGATATGATGTCCATGTCGTAATTATGTATGTATATAGTGGTGGGTTTGTATTATTTTTTTGATGCAGGTTGTTATCCACTATTATGGCCATGGTTGTAATTATGTTTTTGGATCCCACGTGGTTTATCGTGGTTGTAAATTAAATCATGAGGGTTGATCATGATTAGTTTTAATTTTTGATTTCTATTTTAATTGTAATCTTGTAATTCGAATTGTATTCAATTTAGATTATGATCTGATGTAATAGAATAGATTTTTCTGTTGTATTTGTCGTATGTAATTGTTTGATCGACGAAGATGCGAGAAACAGAGTTTTTCCGCTGCTATATGCTGTTTTTGTGGCTGCTTCGCTGTTCTGGCTACAGATTTTGCATACGATATCCGATTGGGGCGAATAATATCTTTTCGGAAACGGCAGAGCGATACCTACAGGCTGAGATGGAAACCATCTCCAGATTTTTCAAGCCATTCTGAGCTCGTTTAGGCAGTCAAACAGGCGGCTGAAGATTTTCGAAAATTTATCGATGGATGATTTTGAAGATTTTTCTTCAGGGCCATAATAGTGGATGTATTTTATTATATTTTACATAATGTTTGCTTATCTTGATTATTGCTACTATGTGTTCCATGTTTGTTTGTTATGCCATGTGATACTAACCCTTCGCATGCTAGAACGACATGGACATAGAGCTGTTTTATTATGCTTTAATCATGATGAGTATGCTGCTATATTATGTGTTATATGTATTGTTATTATGATACATGTGGACTGCGAAAAAATGACATAGGGCGATGCATCTAGATAAAATCCTCATAGTAAAATACTAAGTGGGAGAGGGAATTAATTTGGTATTAAATCCCATGGTCTCCATTATTGTTTGTATGTAATTTAACACTAAGTCGAATATAAATTATGTATACGTCACCCATCGTGGCATGTAATTTATGGTGTCTAGAGTGTTATGGAAATTACTAGAACAAACTTTTAAAATTAATTATGAATATTGGAAGGTACATATGTCACCCAACGTGGCGTACTAAGTTTCATAGAATTCAAATAATAAAAGGATACCCTCTTTTTTTTGATAGCTTTCACGCTCAACTAGGAAGAGAATCTAAAATAACACATCTTTGAGTATTCTTGCGTTGGTGTCTAGGAAAGCGTGCAGCTTACCTGGCCATTTAGATTGGTGTCTAGAAAAGTGGTTAGCCTCTTGGCAATGCTTCCACCGGCCTGGCCAGTCAGTCTGAATACTCTTTAGATTTATAATTTTAGTAGTATCTTATTGTTAGGAGCAAGAATTTATCATAGTCAAAAGGCGCATCTGATATTATTATTATTAATTTAAGATTTAATAATGGTATACACTTAGCTATGAAAAATAATATAGATCACCCTAACGTGGCTAATTATTTAGTAGTAGGACCGAAGTAACATTTAAAAAAATTTAGGTGGTATATAAGTCACCCAACGTGGCATACCGGAAACCTATGGTGTTTAAGTGTTGGTGTTTTTTTAAATAATTGTTAGAGGAACCAATTTTTTTAAACACCCTCTAATTATGTGTTATATGTATGATTCTCAGGATATAATGGGCTTTAATCCACTTTTTACCATACTTAAGGATAACAAACTTACTGGACCTAACTATATTGAATGGAAACGTAATTTGGACATTGTGTTGACTGCTGAGGAGTACAAATTTTGCATTAATGAACCCAAGCCAGAGGAGCCTGCTGAGAGTGCTTCTGAAGTTGAGAAGGAATATTATAAGAAGTGGATTAAGGCTGATGAGATGTCGCGATGTTACATTCTGGCAGCAATGTCAGGTGTTTTGCAGCATCAGCATCAGGCTATGGCCACTGCTTCAGATATGCTCTTTAATCTCAAAGAACTTTTTGGAGATCAGAATAGGGCTGCAAGGCAAGTAGCAATGAAAGCTTTAATGAACACTCAGATGGTTGAAGGGACACCTGTAAGGGATCATGTTCTCAGGATGATGTCACATCTGAATGAGATGGAGATCCTTGGTGCTGAGGTTGATGGGGAAACCCAGATCGATATCATCCTTATGAGTTTACCCAAAAGTTTTGAGCAGTTTCGCTTGAATTACACCATGAACAAAAGGATGTATAGTCTTGCGGAACTTCTGACAGAACTTCAGGCAGCTGAAGGACTTTTTCAGCAGAGTGTTCAAGTCAATGTGGCTGAGAAACCTTCTTCTTCTAAGCCGAAAGCCAAGAAGAAGAAAAAGGCTCAGACACAGAAAGTTGTGAAAGCTGTGGGAGTTCAAGGTGGTGCTGTGAAAAAGCCCAAGGGCAAGTGCTTCAGGTGCAAGCAGTCGGGTCACTGGAAACAGGATTGTCCTCTTCCTAAGAAGAAAAACAATACTGGTATGTCTCTTTATCTAGTTACAGAAACATATATAGCGGCTATATCTACGAGCACTTGGTGTGTAGATACAGGAGCCACTGATCATGTTTGTAATTCTATGCAGGGGTTCCAGCAATCCAGAATGCTTAGAGATGGCGAGATATATGTGTTCATGGGAGATGCTACGAAAGTAGCAGTAGTTGCAGTGGGAGATGTTAATTTATCTTTTGGTGATGATAGGAATTTGGTTTTGAACAATTGTCTTTATGTACCTTCGTTTAGAAGGAATTTAATTTCGGTTTCTAAACTTGCTTTGGATGGTTATAATGTTTGTTTGGATCATAATGTTTCAATTATGAGGAATAAACTAGTTATATGTTTTGGTACATTGCAAGACAATTTATACATAATCACTCCTAATCAACCTGCACTGCAACTACAACATAGGGTATTAAATAACACATCTTCTATCACTACTAAAAGAAAGGAACCTTCTTCTTTGAACCAAACATATCTTTGGCACTTAAGATTAGGTCATATTAACTTGAGGAGGATTCAAAGACTGGTAGTAGATGGGCCTTTAGGCTCATTGGCAGTGGAGCCATTTCCAATCTGTGAATCCTGTTTGGAAGGTAAAATGACCACTAGGCCTTTTAAGGCAAAGGGGAATAGAGCCAAAGAAATGTTAGAACTGGTTCATACTGATTTATGTGGACCCATGAATATTCAAGCAAGAGGTGGTTATGAATATTTTGTCACTTTTATTGATGATTATTCTAGATATGGATACATTTATTTGTTGCGCCGTAAATCAGAGTGCTTTGACAAGTTCAAGGAGTACAAAACTGTAACGGAGAAGCGACATGGAAAATGTATCAAGTCACTACGATCAGATCGTGGTGGCGAATACTTGCTTGGAGAATTTAGGGATTACTTATCAAAGAATGGGATCATGTCTCAGTTGACTACACCTGGAACACCCCAACAGAATGGTGTAGCGGAGAGAAGGAATCGTACTCTTTTGGAGAGTGTTAGATCGATGATGAGTTATTCAGAATTACCCCAGTCGTTTTGGGGACATGCTTTAGAAACAACAGCTTATCTTTTGAATTTAGTTCCTTCTAAGTCAGTTCCTAAGACTCCAAAAGAATTGTGGACTGGTTCAAAACCTAGTCTAAGACATATTCGGATATGGGGTTGTCCAGCACATGTGTTGAACAAGAACGTGACTAAGTTAGAATCTCGTACAGAAGTAAGGCTTTTTGTAGGCTATCCCATGGGAACGAAAGGATATTTATTTTATAGTCCTAAGGATCGGGATGTCATTGTTAGTACCAATGCTAGATTTCTAGAGGAGGACTATATGATGAACCATAAACCCATGAGCAGTGTCGTTTTAGAGGAACTAGTGGGAGAGACAAATAATGAACAAGTGACAATAGTACAAGTAGAACAGCCACAAGAGAACACATAACCTATCACTAATACCACACCGGTGTCTCATCGTAGTGGGAGGGTTATTCGTAAACCCAGCAGATTCATGTTATTGGGAGAGTCTTCGGACTTGGTCTCTGAGGAACATGATGAGGATCCCATGACATACGAGGAAGCACTGCAAGACAAAGATGCAGATCTATGGCAAAAAGCAATGAAATCTGAGATGGAATCTATGTATTCAAATCAAGTTTGGGAGCTCGTGGAACCACCCAAAGGTGTAAAACCCATTGGATGTAAGTGGATCTACAAGAGAAAAAGAGGATCTGACAAAAAGGTAAAAGCTTGGAAAGCAAGACTTGTTGCGAAAGGGTATACTCAGAAAGAAGGGATCGATTATGAGGAAACCTTTTCGCCAGTAGTCATGCTAAAGTCGATCCGGATTCTTTTATCTATAGCAGCTCATCTCGATTATGAGATTTGGCAAATGGATGTCAAGACAGCTTTCCTAAATGGGAGTCTTGATGATTAGATCATCTATATGCAACAACCAGAAGGATTCATTAAGGAAGGCCAAGAGCATCTGGTATGTAAGCTTAAGAAGTCCATTTATGGACTTAAACAAGCTTCTAGGTATTGGAATATTCGCTTTGATCAGGTAATCCAGTCATACGGATTTGATCAATGTCCAAGCGAGTCGTGTGTGTACAAGAAATGTGAGGGTAGTTCAGTGACTTTTCTAGTGCTATACGTAGATGATATTTTACTCATTGGAAACAATGTAGGGATGTTATCAGCGGTAAAGGCATGGTTGTTCAAACAATTCGAAATGAAGGACTTAGGTGAAGCGGCATACATCCTTGGGATCGCAAGAAAATGATGTTGGCTTTATCCCAAGAGCCCTATATTGATGAGGTATTGACTCGTTTTAACATGCAGGACTCCAAGAAGGGTAACCTACCTTATAAACATGGAGTTGCTCTATAAAAAAAAAAACAGTGTCCTAAGACACCAGAGGCAATAGAGAGCATGAAAGCGGTTCCCTATGCTTCGGCATGCGGAAGCTTAATGTATGCAATGTTATGTACGAGACCTGATATTTGTTTTGCCGTGGGCATGGTTAGCAGATATCAGTCAAACCCAGGACAGGAACATTGGAGTGCAGTAAAGGCTATACTCAGGTACCTGAAAAAGACTAAGGAGTATATGCTAATTTACAAGGCCTCAGATTTGTTACCTCTAGGATATACCGATTCAGATTTCCAAGCAGATAGAGATAAGAGGAAATCAACCTCGGGATATGTGTTTACCTTAGGAGGTGGAGCTGTAATATGGAGGAGTGTAAAGTAGAAATGCGTTGCTGACTCTACCATGGAAGCCGAATATGTGGCAGCTTCGGAGGCAGCCAAAGAGGCAATATGGTTCAGAAACTTTCTTTTGGACATAGATGTGGTACCTAATTTGCCTAGGAGCTTGACAGTGTATTGTGATAACACTGGTGCTGTGGCAAATGCAAAGGAACCGCGAGACCATAAGGCAGCAAAACACATCGAGCGTAAGTATCACCTTATACGACAATTCGTTAAGCGAGGAGATATTATTGTGACTGATATAGCATCAAAGGACAACCGGGCAGATCCTTTCACAAAGAGCTTACCAGCTAAGGCTTTTGAGCAGCACGTGGAGGCGATAGGAGTCAGATGTATGGTCACATAATAGTTATTTAATTGGTAGTGGATTGCTTGTAATAAAACACTGATATACTCAAAGAATAGCTTGAGTATAAGTGGGAGATTGTTAGGGAGTATACTGAACTATTCGTTTGAAGTATATGACATTGTCCTTTTTATTGAGAATCTTGAATGCGTATTTTAACACTGTTTGTATATTATATATTGTGGATAATCTAGTATCAAATGGGATAATAGAAGATTAGATTGTCAGTGTCTATATATAATATAATAAATGTTCACAGTTTAAGTGGAGTTAAACAAACCACTGGAATGACTGAAGTATTATTTGGAAATAATCTATCTTGATTATTGAATAATACTTGTATGCTTTGTGTATATTGAACGGGATTAAAATATTAGAATTGTTCTTCTATTCTGATTATAAAGAAGAACTAAGATTCTATAATATTATTATTGCTTAGGTTCTTAATCCGGATACAGTGATTGACACTTGTATGCAATGCACATGTTTTGATTCATATGTGATGTGATTTTTTGTTAATCACAATATTATGTTTTGGACAATGACATTGCATACAGAGTGGGATATTGACTATAAAAGGAAACCGTGTCCGAAAATATTCGGGTGATGATGTCCTCTTGAAAGCTCATAAAGATGATTATGCTTTAGTCCTGCAGACAGATTTGTTTTTGCATAATTATAAGGTTGAGTGGATGATCAAGGATAAAAGATATTGATTAAATTAATTATCAGAAATTAATTTAATTAATGGACATTCGATATCTTAAACATGGGGAATTTAATAAGCAAATAATATTGGAGCCGAATTAAATAATTAAATTACGGCATTAGGAGAGGTAGTGCAAATATTAATTCTTTAGTGGATTGAATTAATATTTAATGACATTGGGCTTGACCCAGAATGTCATTGGAAGGCCCGACCTAATTATCCAGGATCCCTATTGTAGCCTATATATTCATCTTATTCTCTTCTAGCTAAGAGTTGGAAATACTAGGGTTTTTGTGAGCAGCCGTTCAAGGAGGCAACCAAGAACTAGGGTTCCAAGATCTCAAAGCTAGAAGGGAGGCAACCTTGGGAGGATCGAAGGCCACACTTCGCTCAAGGTGAATACGGGAATACAGTAGAAGACGTGGATTTGAATCGCTTGCGCCGTAGCGATTAAGGTTAATTTTCTATTCAAACTCGCTCGTTTTCATATCATAAAACGCAGCATCATGATTTGATTGTCCCAACATTGTAAACATACTTGTGGTATATAAACAAGTGTGGTAGCATTGTTAGAAAAATATAAGTTAGATAATATCTCTTGAAGCAACTGTTCAAGCCTTAGAGCACTTTGTAAGAACAATAGATTTATTTTTCTAACTTTGTAAAACGAAGTTAGGTTTTATTAACCTAGAAACATTGAGCAAAAATATACACTGATGAAAAACTCAATCCATCAGTAATTTTAAATATCTTTGTTCATTGTATCTTCAGTTTAATATCTTGTTTATACATATTCTCTAGAAACCCTCAAACATCAAGAACAAATATTAAAACAATAAAAAGTTTTGTATATTTGTATTCAACCCCCCTTCTAGAAATATTGACATTATTCTGGGAAATAACAATTGGTATCAGAGCAGACTTTCAACATATAGAAATTTTAATAGATCAAGAACAGTCAATATGGGCCAAAAGGATTCAGGTGTGAAAATTCCAATGCTAGAAAAGGATGAATATTTTGCATGAAAAGTGAAAATGCATCTGCATCTACTATCTCTTGACCCTTCCTATGTTCACTACATAGAGAAAGGTCCTCATGTTCCCATGAAGCTAGTCACTGGTGTAAATCCTGATGGAACTCCTGCATTTGACAGACATGTTCCAAAACTCATCACTGAGTACACAGAAGAAGATGAAAAGGAAATGCTTAAAGACAAGAAGGCCATGAACATTATGTTCAATGGTCTAGATAAAGATATGTTTGACAATATTATAAACTGCACTTCATCAAAAGAAATATCGGATACTCTTCAAAGTTTATGTGAAGGAACTGAGAAAGTAAGTAAAAACAAGATGCAACTCTTGATATAAAAATATGAATCATTTCATTTCAAGAGTGGAGAGTCTATCAATGACACCTATAGCAGATTCCAGAAGTTGTTAAATGGATTGAAACTATATGGTAGAGTTTATGCAACTGAGGATACAAATCTAAAATTTCTTAGATCTCTTCTAAAGGAATGGAAACCAATGACTGTCTATAATAGACAATCTCAAGACTTCAAGGATTACACTCTTGAGAAACTTTATGGTATTCTCAAGACATATGAGTTGGAAATGCAACAAGATGCGGAGATTGAGAAGAATCAAAGAAAAGAGAAGATAGTGGCTTTGATGGTCAAGGGAAATGAAGGGAAGAAGGAAAAAGGATGTGTAGAAGGTTTTGTCATGGTGGCTAGTGTGACTGATGAAGAGTCATCTGAAGTAAAGGGAAATGGCAAGTGTGAAGAAAATGAAACATGCTCTCAGGATGATTTGGATGAGATTGATGAGCACCTTGCATTTCTCTCAAAAAAATTCTCAAAGCTGAAATTCAAGAGTAATCCAAATGCTCAAAGGCCTAGATCCCAATTTAGAAGTAACAATCAAAACAAAAATTTGATTGATAGATCAAAATTCAAATGCTTTAATTGTGGATTGACTGGTCATTTTTCAAATGAGTGCAGAAAGCCAAAATAGGAAAAAGCAAAGTCATATGATGGTATTGACTACAAAAAGAAATATTTGGACCTTCTTAAACAAGAAGAAAAGGCTTTTGTTACTGAAGAAAAAGACTGGGCTGCTGAGGACAGTGATTCTGAAGAATTCATCAATCTAGCTCTAATGACCAACCTTGTGTTGGGTTCCGAGGCATAAAACGCAGCGGATTAAACGTAAATATAATGAAAAATTTTGGAACCCTAACGCAGGATCATGTATAATCATGGACTGATTATGGTGAAACGAAATCATACCTTTGTTTGGTCTTGACTTTCACGAACTCAACGGAGATCCTAGCTTTCACGACTTGTGTCTTCCTCTCGAAAACACTTCTATGGTATCCACACGAGCACCTTCAAGAACGTCTCACGATCTTGATTACGGAATGGATGTACTAGCCTCCTTTGATGATTTCGAATTTGTCTCTGCCTTTGCTGTGTGGCTGCTCTTCTAGGGTTTTTCTTATCAAAAACGTTATGCCTTATTAACCCTACATTATCTATTTATAATGGTTGGTTAATAGGCCCATAATAGCAACCTATAACAGCAAAGCCTAACCCATGTAGGTTTATGATTAATAATAAAACCGAATTTTATTATTTAATTAATAACTAAGTCACACTTAATTATTAATGGCAGAATTCAAATTCGAATTTATATTATTTCAATTAATTAAGTCTCACTTAATTAATATAATAAAATTCAAATAATCATCAATTAATTTAAATCTATAATTTAAATTAATTATTCCTTTAAGTACTCTATGTGTGTGACCCTATAGGCTATTATTTAATTAGCAATAATTTTATTCTCCAATAAAATTATAAACAATGAGCGGTATCTAGTAATACATCATTGCTACCCAATTAAATAATAATTAAATCGTGATTCGATAAAACCTTTCGTGATTAATGTTTCCGTGTAATATAATCCCTTTAACCATATATATTATAGATTAAACTCGTGATTATAGAACTATGTTTGAAGAAGCAAAACTTCTTACATATTTCTGGGCAGAAGCAATTAATACTACTTGTTACATTCAAAATATTTCCATGGTCAATCAACTACAAAGAAAAACACCATCTCAATTGATGAAGAAAGACAAGAAGCCAACAATTTATTTTTTTCATGTCTTTTTGTTGCAAATACTTTGTACTAAGAAATCAAGGTGAAAATCTAGGAAAGTTTGAAGCCAAGGCTGATGAAACTATATTTGTTGGATATGGAATAACAACCAAAGATTACAGAGTCTACAATCTTAGAATACACATTGTTATGAAATCTATGCATGTAATAACAACCAAAGATTATAGAGTCTACAACCAAAGATTACAGAGTCTACAATCTTAGAATACACATTGTTATGAAATCTATGCATGTAGTCTTTGATGATAAGAAGATTCAAGGGTTGTTTGATGAAGGGTACCATGACTTATTGCATTTTTAAAATGAATCAACATGCAATGGTGAAGAAAGTGATGATGATGTAAAAATTTTAAGAAATCAAGTACCTAGAAACACCCCATCAATTGATGTCAATGCATCAACAGATAATTTATCAGTTGATAATATCAATCGACTGATAATACATCAATTGATAACCATTCAATGAAAAACAACTCTACTCAACAGTCTTCAAGTAGAGTATCTACCTCAGTGAGAGGGTTCTCAAATGATCAATCACATCATTATGATTATAACAATTTCAATGATCATGAAGCATCATCTTCAAGGTCAAATTTACCACCACAAAGAAAATGGACAAGGAGCCATCCCTTTGAATTAGTCATTGGAGATGTAAATTATGGTGTCAAAACAAGAAGTGCAACTCAAAATGAATGCTTGTATAGTAGCTTCCTATCTCAAGAAGAACCAAAAAGGATTGAAAAAGTCTTGAATAATCCTGATTGGATAATTGTTATGCAAGAAGAGTTGAATCAGTTTGAAAGAAATAAGGTATGAAAGCTGGTGCCCAAACCAAAGAACAAGTCTGTCATTGGTACAAAATGAGTGTTCAGAAACAAAATGGATGAATCTGGTACAGTGATAAGGAATAAAGTAAGATTAGTGGCAAATGGCTACTCACAAGAAGAAGCCATAAATTTTGATGAAACATTTGCACCAGGTGCAATGTTGGAAGCAATCAGAATTTTTCTAGCATATGCTGCTCATGCTAATTTCAGAGTGTATCAGATGGATGCAAAAAGTGCTTTCATCAATGGAGAACTAGAGGAAGAAGTGTATGTAGAAAAACCTCCTAGTTTCATTGATCCTATTCATCCTGAATTTGTATACTATCTTTCTCAAGACACTTTATGGATTGAAGCAGGCACCTAGAGCCTGGTATGACACATTATCTAAATTCTTGATTGAGAATCACTTCACAAGAGGTACTGTTGATAAAACTCCCTTTCATAGAAATGTTAGTGGCTCTATGATTCTTGTTCAAATCATTGTAGATGACATTATTTTTGGCTCAATTACTGAAAAACTTTGTCAAAAGTTTGCTAAGTTGATGCAGAGTAAATATGAAATGAGTATGATGGGGGAACTTATCTATTTTCTTGGCTTGTAAGTCAAACAAGTCAAAGATGACATTTTCATAAATCAAACCAAATATATTTCTGATTTATTAAAGAGATTTGATATAAATGAATGTTCTTCTGCAAAAATTTACATGACCACTGCAACTAAAATCATGTGCAACATTCCAGAACCAAGCCCATTGACATAAGGTATCACTTCATTAGGGAACATGTAATGAATGGTACAATTAAATTACATTTTGTCCCTAGTGAAAGATAACTTGCAGACATTTTTACCAAACCATTAGATAAATCTACTTTCAATAGATTGATCTGTGATTTAAGTATGCTTAACTATGTTTAATCTATTATTTGTCTGACAAGTTATGATATTTTTTTTAACTATTGACTATGTTAATCTGTTTATTTTTACATAATGAATTGATGAACATTTTACATATCAATGGATAATAGTAGCTATCGACACATAAATATATCAATTGATGATATACTTATTTATCGATAGATGTTTGCAGCTTTCAACGGATAAATATATCAATTGATGATATATTTATCGATTGATAGTCGTACCTGTCGATGGATAAGTTACTTATCAATTGATGACCTGGAATTTAAGGTCCATGTCATCAATCGACCTGTACAATTACTAGTCGTTGATTACTTATTTTATCAATTGATTGATACATACATCTCTGTATGTATAACAGTCGATTGCCAAAATTGGTAATTTCTACTTTTCATTTTTTCCTCTAACGGTCGATTAAGTTCTATTTTGAGTAAAAAATTTATTGAGAACTCAGTAAATATAAATAGTAAGATTAAAACATCTTTTAATTCTTACTGGCAAATTTTACTAAAGGATTTATCTATCTCTTTCTCTCTCTCAATCTACGAACTCAATCTTTATCTCTCTTTGTTCTCAATCTTTAACATTCTTAATCTCATTAGTGTAATCTCTAATCTCCATATAGAAGAAATGACATCTTCATCTGCTTTATCTTCCAAGAAGGCTTCACAAGCAGGATACTACTATGAGTTGAATAATTTCATTGCCTGCACTGTTGTGGAAGAAGCACCACAAAGTTTTCATCCGATGATGCGATTCCTGGAGAGTAGCAAGGTGAGCACAACTTTAATTGAAGCCCCAAAGATTATTTGCAAATTGGTGGAGGAATTCTGGGCCACTATAGAAGTTGCCAAGGACTACTCAACCATTTCTTTCATATGCAAGGGAGATAAGTATACACTTACTACTATTGCTATTGATGAATGTTTAGATCTACCTGCTAATAATACTGGCACAGCACCAACAGATGAAAACATTAGAAACATGCTTAAGTCTGTTAACTATGTGAACCCTGAAATCAGTCTAGGTCATGTTGTTAGGAAACATCTTAGAAAAGAGTGGTCTTACTTCTTTGATGTAATTATAAAATGTTTTAGTCGTAAGATCAGTAACTTTGATGCTATAACAACCAGTATGCAGGAAATTGCCTACAATATTTTGTTTGATATATTTTTTAACTTATCATCAATAATAATCAAAGAGATTGCTGCAAAATTGGGTGATAAATCTAATAGGTCTAATCATATATATTATGCTAGATTTATTATGTTGTTTATTAACCACTTTGTGAAGGACATAGAAATCACAAGATAGATAGATACATTGGACTGTTGGGTAAAAAAATGATCTTTAGAGAATTGGTAAGGATCAATCTTCACAGTAATGTGGAATTAATCTATCCACCTTTTGTTCAGGTATTTATTTCTTCCTTAACTTCTTCCAATCCTCAATCTTCTTTGCCTTCTGTGGCTACGGAGGGTGGTAGCAATGACTCCAACCCTCCTACCCAAGACACACAACCCATTTCAAAATCAAAATCTAAAATGCCAACCTCAACAGGTTTCCAAAAATTTGTTGTTGTAAAATCAAAGAACAGAAAAAACACATATTGTGGTAGATAGATTAGATGAGGATGTAGGTGATGAGGGAACTAGAGAACATCAAAGAACCCAGAAGAACAAAGAGAGTGAGGGTGTGCAACCCCAATCAAGCCACTTCGCAGTCTCTCAAAAGATTGTGGATGTTAACAAAGAACGTACCACATCCCTATTGGCATCCTCTCAAAAGGATGACAATATTGAAAAGAACCTACAACTAGGGGCACATAGCCAAATTGGAGACACACAAGCGAAAACACCAAAATCAAATGAAAGAAGGAAGAAGAAAGTCACTTTTGCACATGGGGAACCACACACTACAATATCACAGGAAATTGTTATGGAACCTTCTCAAAGTCAGTTTGATGCATCTCATGTAAATGATGAGATGCAGTCCCGTTCACTCTCAATTCTTATCCCTTATATTCTTATTTCCCCTCTTCACCAAATTTCTTCAGAAAATGTTCTGATAGATAATCATACTTTTTCAAATTCTCCGTCTTTGTTATTCAAGGAGAGCCCAACATTCTCTCCTGAATTTTATTCCTAGGAAATTCAGGATTCTATCTCTCATGTTATCTCAAATATCACTTCTCAAATCATAACCTCAACTGTTTCTACTCCATCAATTGATGTTTCCTCGTCAATTGATATTTACCCATCGACTAATAAGCCATCGAGATACTCAAGATCAATTGATGGGTATGCATCAATCGATGGATATCCCAAACACCTCAACTGATATTCTCAATACAGCAATTGATGTTGCACAAACATTCTTAGGATTAAGTGAGTTGAGTGAGAGACAGGATTACTACCTGGCAAAAAGAGAGGGAGTGAGTGAGATTATTTCAATTTCTCCTAGGAATGAGAGTGAAACACATGAGGGCCCCACCTTAGAAGGTGCACAAGGTATGAGTGAGTGAGAGGTGAGGTTCCAGGATGAGATCCTGATGCAAAATAGAGAGATGAGTAAGAGAGATAAAATAATTCTTTTATATGCACAGGAGTTGGAAAATGAATTGATGTTAGAAGAAGAAGGAGTAAAGGAGATAGGTGGAGTTTCAAATGCAGAAGCAAGTGGGAGTGGAATTAATAAGGAAATTGAAGATGAAGAAGTTGATGCTTGTGATTTGGATCCACAGAACTTTGTTCACCCTGATCCTCAATATCGAGGGTTGGCTGCTTCAAGTAACAAAGATGCAGAGCAATTGTTGGGGATTGAGCATACTGAACAGAGAACCAGGAATCTGAAGGAGAGTATTGCCAATAAAATAGACACATGTTATATGGCACCTGAAGAGTTAGAAGATGATTCTGATGAAGAGCCTTAGATGAGTACCATTGATGGTTCCTTAGAAGCTGCTGAAATTGAGATTCTGTCTCAATATATGAGAGCAATGGTTGAGGTAGAAATTGAAGATCCCATTCAAATGAGGATTGCCAATTATATGAAGGAATCATTAAAAATTCAGAAGATCAAAGTGACATGAGTAATGAGAGAATTGGAGATAATCAAAGGATCTATCACTTCTAATAAGGATACTCTGGAAAGAAGGTTGGATGAGAAGCTTCCTCTAAATATTATGGGTCAAATAAAGGATAAGTTGCTCAAGGAATCCAAGAACTTTGAAGCCTTGAAAACAAGAGTGTGTTCTCTAGAAAAGAAGATGGATGAAATAATTAAAGGCCAGAGTCTACATGCTTCTATACTTCAAAAATTTCTTGACAGAATGCCACCACCTCCTCAAATTGATGATAATAAAAAGGGGAAAATGCTAAGAAGAATGGTGATGGTGATGGCAAAGGCAATGGTGGTGTTGGTGGTTCTGGTGTTGGTAATGTTGGTAAATCATGTGGTGCTAGTGGTGCTACATGAAAGAAGGTTGCCAAAAATGGAAGTAACAAGGATAAACATTCTTTAAAGTCACCCACAGATGACCTAAAACAGAAAAAAAAAGATCTGAAAAAGTTTAAAGATGAACTAGAAGCCAGAAGAATTACTAGGGAAAGAGAAACTCAATTGATGATTGAGAGGGAAAAGAAAAGAATTGAATATTTAAAGAAGAAAAATGAATTAGTAACTAAGGCAGCAGAATCAGGAAACTTAGATGAGTTCATTGCTCAAACAAGAGTGGTAAATGAAAATGCAAAGAAGGCTGCCGAAGAAAACAATTCAAATGCAGAAGCTTTTCTAATTGATGTTGAAGCTCTTGAAGAGAAGAAGAAGGGAAAAGCAATAATGATAGAAGAAGAAAAAGAATAGAAGAAGCCAGTTGGACAGAAGCTTCTTCAAGGA
Organism: Oenanthe sinensis; assembly: GCA_028671895.1. NCBI lineage: Eukaryota > Viridiplantae > Streptophyta > Magnoliopsida > Apiales > Apiaceae > Oenanthe > Oenanthe sinensis. The sequence goes on from CM053806.1 coordinate 32,020,275, forward strand.
TCTATTTCTTCAGGAATTTCAGATGCAACAAGAAGAGAGAAGGAGAGTGAAGAAATTGCAAGGAAAATAGAAACTCAATGGAATATGGAAGAGCAACTAGAAGATCAACCACTAAGGAAAAGGAAAAAAATAGCCTTGGCCAAGAAAAGGACTAGTTCTACTCTAGAAACAGTGGTTCAGGAAAATCCTCAAATTCAACAAGAAGAAATCAAGGAAGAGGTGATAATTGAAGGTTATGACATGAAAGGGATACCAGTAGTGAATAAAAAAGGGTTAATAGGAGTAAGGACTCATCCTGCAACCTCTAACCAAGAAGAATCAATGAGGTTGGAATATGAAAATGGAGCAAAGATCACTTACTCAATGAAGGTAATAATGAAGCAAAGCTACAGTGTCCTGAAGACCATTCTACCTCTACTCAACAGAAAGTACAAACTCAACATAACAATTGCTTAGGAAATTCAACACCAAATCTCAAAGCTTGGGAGATCAAAAGCAGAAGCTGAACCTGACTCACCCCTTAAGCTATGGAAGTCTCAAGTCAAAAAGGTGGTGTTGGACCCAAAATATGCTATGATTTTTACAGATGTGGAGGGCAACACAAAGTTCTTTGATATCTGCAAATATCTGGACAAAATCACAGATGAAGAAATTCACTACCTAATGAGGCAACTTGGAGAGACTAACAGAGATGAGGCAATATTGAGGAGTTCTTTCATGAGACAACTAAAGGAAAATACTGAAAAAGAAAGAAGAAGAGGTAATGGGATTATGAAGATCATGAAGACATTGGAGCTGCTTGCAGAAGTTATTCATCAAACTGGTACTTTCAAAATTTAAAGTGCTATTTAAATTTCTTGATTCTATCTGAATAAAAATAATTAAGGGTTTTGTTATCATCAAGTAGATTTATGTATATTCATGTCACAGACACAAATAGGTGGATATTGTTAGGAATCTACATGTAATTTGATGGTAACTTTAAATTTAGGATCATAGAAATTTTAATTGATGTAACTGATCAATTGATATTAAAATTATAAATATCAATTGATCAGGAAACTAGTTATTAGTTAAAATATTTATGTGAATCAACTGATAAATTAGATTGTAGCATATGTGTATTTAGTCGATTTCAATCGATAAGGTGTAAGTCAATTGATATTATTCTCAATAATTGATGTTAGATTCGATTGATATAGGTCATCAACTGATGTATAACTTAGACTGTCAAATTGTAATTATTTGAAGATAGGAAACTATACAAGTGAAGGATGATCAGTTGATATTGAAGCATCAATGGATAGAAGATAAATTGAAGAAACAAAGTCAAGCATTGAAGACCATGAACTGATGTGAAGACCCATCGATTGATAACATCTATCAATCGATGAGTCATCTTTTTTCAATCGATGGATACAAAGATCAATCGAAGAAGAATATCAGTTAATGGATAAAATGAATGATCAATTATTATGCTTAACAACAAATTATCAATTGAGTGAGACAACACAGGTTGACAAGTTGACAGACAAAAGCATACCTATGGAAGAAAGTCTATAATTTATTTTTCTAACTTTGTAAAACGAAGCTAGGTTTTATTAGCCTGTAAATATTGAGAAAAAATATACACTGATGGAAAATCCAATTCATCAGTAATTTTAAATATCTTTATTCATTGTATTTTCAGTTTCATTTCTTGTTTATACACATTCTCTAAAAACTCTCAAACATCAAGAACAAATATTAAAACAATAAAAATCTTTGTATATTTGTATTCAACCCCCCTTCTACAAATATTGACATTATTATGGGGAATAACAAGATTGACACTAGGAATGTGATCCAATTCTTCTGGGAAAACGTTATATGCAGATATGGTTACCCAGAATCCTAGTGACGGACAACAGAACTCAGTTTAACAACAAGGACTTCGTAGGATACTGTGGAAATTATAACTTTGAACTACGCTTTACTTCAGTAGCCCATCCACAGACAAATGGGCAAGCTGAGGTTGCCAACAGAATTATCCTAGATGGACTCAAAAGAGGATTGAACGCTCTCAAGGGACTTAGGTTGATGAACTACTCCCAATTCTGTAGGCATACAGAACTACTTGTAAGACTTCAACAGGGGCAACACCTTTCCAACTAGCCTACGGGGCTGAGGCAGGGGTGCTCATCGAAATTACTCAGACGTCGCCAAGAGTGCAGGAGTTTCAGAATGACAACAATGAGGAAGACATGAAATTGGCTCTAGATTTGATAGACGAGTTACGTGATGAATCCAATGCCAGAATCGTCGAGAACCAAAACAAAGCTTCATTCTACTACAACCTCAGAGTTAAAGAAAGGTTCTTCCGTCAAGGAGACTTGGTCCAGTAAAAGATCGAGGCATCTCGAGCTGGTTCGAAAGGCAAGCTAGCCCAAAAATTGGGAAGAACCATACCAAGTGAAGGAAGTCACAGGGCAAGTTGCGTACAAGCTTCATACCCTTGAAGGGGTTGAAATCCCGAGAAGCTGGAATGCTGCCAATTTAAGGATTTATTATATTTAATACTTTGATTTTCAAAAACTTTCAAGTGTCGATTTGATTAGCCTTGAAGGCAAGACTTATTTTTGATACTAAGTTTAGTTTGAAAACTTGGTAATTTTTAAGGAATGTTTTCCATTATCCTTACCTTGCGCTAATTATTTTTGTTAAGTCTTTTACAAGTCTCGCGGGTGTTTTGTTTGTGTTCAAATTAAACACGAAAAACAAGCAAAACAAAGGCAGAAATAAAGATCAAAAATATAGAAAAACACAAGTACATAAATTAAAGCCCAAAGGCCAAACTTCTTTTTACAAGCCACTAGGGGCCAACATAAACACATAAATAAAATTCCTAACTACTTGGTTGACTCCTCCTCGGAAGACTCTTCCACGCTAGACGAAGATGACTCCTCCTCGGCTTCACTCGACTCTTCTTCTCTAGAAGAGCTATCCTCAACCGGTTTCTGATGGGTTGCCTCAGAAACAATCTTTTCTGGCACAATGCGATGAGGAGAAGGAGTAAGACTTGGCTCACAAGCCCTCTTTTGTCTAACATCAGGACTGCTGTCCCCTTTGGTTTTTGCTTCTTGTGCCTCGATCAACTACTTGTAATGGTACAAAAAAATAAAAATTTGTTCCTTTTTTTATTCAAAGCCTCGTTTGATTGAGGACTTTTGAAGTCCACCTTAGGGTCAAACTGACCCGGATGCTTCTCTAGCACTGCCTTAACTGCCTCGTTCTACCCTATCGTATAGTTAGCATGGTAGAGAAGGTCTTCATGCTCCTGGATTAAGGTTTGATACTCCTCTAAGGCCATATATTTATCAATAATAACATTTTTGTCGGCCCGAAGTTTGATTATCTCGACCTGAGCCTGCTTCAGAAATTCCTCCTTCTCGGTCAACTTCTCCTCCAAGTGCTTGATCATGGCATTCGCCACATAAAGATCCTTCTTATATTTCCCTACTCGAGCCTTCCATGACTCCGTCTGGTCTAGTGAAGCCTGAAAGTAGGCATTGCCCTGAAAAGCCAACAAACCAGGGTGAATTATGATGAAAAGCCAACAAACCAAAGGAATGGCTGAGTAGAAAGAATTCTAAGTATCAAAAGCTAAAAAATTAGTGTGTGTTATGAAAATAAAATACGAAGTAGTTAAGAAAACTTACTGATGCCAATGCTTGCGCACCAAGAGCTTTAGTGCTCTCCTCATCGCGTCCCAACACTATATCCTTGTAGTCACAAGGAGTGATAGAGTTAAGGGACCAATCCCTCGCGTGGTCTGTGCATCATACCACGGTGTCGGTTTTCCTGAATCCCGAGACAGGCTTGGAAGCTAGGGATTTGAGCGCTCTTGCAGCCTCACTGCCTTCAGCCTCATTTAGCCCAGTGTGGGGCTGTAAAAAAGCTAGAGGCTCATTCCCTTGCCTGGGGTCGCTCATCAGCCTAAGCCACTTCATGCGGCCTGTCTCCTCCATGGGTGGAATGGTCCACTCGTTAATTTATGCAGTAGCTGGAAAAAAGACATGAAAACATTAGTAAAACAATCAAATAGCCAAAGTAAAAAGAAGAAGAATCTAAGTAAATTAGTATACCTTTACTTGAGGCCCTCGATAGGCCAATAGCCTTCAACCTACGCTCATCCAGAAGAACCTAATAAACTTCCTTGGCTTCCATCTGAGTGAGCGCGACATAGGCTGCCTTCCCCTCTAAGAGCATAATGGAGTCAACGCTCCCATCAACTATTTTCCTAAATGTGGACCTGAAGAGGGTTCCCCAGTCTCCCCTTTCCCATTTGATTTGAACAAAATTCTCTTTCCAATGGAGGTTATTGTCAGGAATGTAAGAGTTGTCAAAAATATGGGGCCTGTTGGGTCTATGACCTATATAAACCCAGTCTAACGAAAGGCTAGATGAATTTTTGAATTGAAAAATTTTGCGGAACAAAGGAACGATCATTTTGATTTTCTTTTCTAAACACAAAACCATGAAACAATGGATGAGTCTCATCCATTGGGAGCAATCTGGCAAGGGTTTAGCTGGACATCGGCCAGAAGGGTGGGGATAAATTCATGCACAGGGAACTTAAGCCCCGCTAATAAGGCATCTACGTAAACAAACAAGTGGTTGGGTTTCCAGTGGCAGGTCCTATCACCAGGCTCCACCAAAGAAATAGTATGACGAAGGGGGAAGTTAAACAATCGATTATATTCTTCTACCAAGTCAGTATCAAAGAATTTATTGCTATGGCTATATGAATCTAGGTGAGATTGGTTGGGATAGTCATACCCCCTTTGATTTATCATCTCAATTAAAGACATGTAGTTCGAATAAATGGGGATACAACGAAGAAGTTTACCTCTTTTAGCGGAGCCCGCATTCATAGCTGCCAGCCGGGAAGTATTCTTGTCGGCCATTGACTCTTCAATTTTAGGAGAATCCTTGAGAGACTTGAGAGCTGGATTTGCTTAAAGGGTTGAGAGCTCGAGTGTGTATAAGAAATTTGAGAAGTGAGAAATGAGATGTGTGAGAAATGAAGACCCTCACACTACTCATATATAACCCTCTAACCTTCACTTGACCGTTTAAATTCACCTTTTAACAGGTGTTTCTAGGTCACATGAATGTTGAAAGGTAAATCAACCTGTACGATCGGTGAATGAGCTCAACTAACAAGCCCCATGATTGAAGGCCCAAGGGTTATAAAAAAATGTTCTAGGACTTAGAAGAAAGATCTAGAACTTGGGCCTGTGAAGTATAAGACACAGATCGAAAGGCCCAACACACAGATTGAAATGCCTTGAAGGCCCAGACTATTAGGTCGTCCAAAAGGACAGAGGCCTATGAATCTACAAATAGGCCAAACTGAGGCCCATATTGTCAAGGGCCCAAAACTCACAGGGCCCAACTCATTTCCATTCCTGAAGGAACAAAACATTTCGACTTAAATGATATTGGAGATTTAATTCGACCTCATTTCCAGTCAAAAACAACAAAGTCAAGGCACCCCAAAAAGTTTCGACTTGGTAGGTTAAATGAGTATTAGTTCGACCTCATTTCTAGTCGAAAACAACAAAGACAGGGGGCCCTAAAACCTTTCGACTTGGAAGTTTAAATGAGTATTAGTTCGATCTTATTTCAGGTCGAAAACAACAAAGCCAGGAGGCCCCAAAACGTTTCGACTTGGAAGGTTAAATGAGTGTTAGTTCGACCTTATTTCAGGTCGAAAACAACAAAGGCAGGAGGCCCCAAAACATTTTGACTCGGAAGGTTATGTTAAGTTAGTGTTAGTTTGACTTTATTTTAGGTCGGAAACAACAAAGTCGTGAGGCCCCAAAACGTTTTGACTTGGAAGGTAAAATGATTGTTAGTTCGACCTTATTCCAAGTCGAATATTACAAGGCCGTGAGTCCCTAAAACATTTCGCCCCAAACCATCTACTTTGGCCTCTCATTCTTCAGCCATTTGCTCATTTTTATCTTTAATATCTTTCTGATCTTTGGCATATTCAAGAAGAATTGTAGCATAGTCCTGATTTGGCAGATGAGCAGTCAATAATTGTTGAGCAATGTGATAAAATCCATCCATCTGATCAATATATAACTCCTTTAATTTCTCTTCAGAAAGTAACTCATCAGTAGATGGTCCTAAATCCCTGTCATGTTGCACTGGTTTCAGTCATTGTGGCATAAAGTTAGAGCTAGGGCCCTTGTTACAGTGGTCCCCTCAGTATCTATTTTCTCATCCAAGTGCTCAGATGATTCTTTAGACACTAGAGGGATATGTGATTTCTCCCTGGGAGACAGTCTTTGAAAGACTGGGAATTGTCCAGGAGATGCCATTTGCATGGTGTGGAGGTCCCCTAGATTTCTCAATGTCTGTGAAGACACCTGGTGCTCCAATGACTCATGAATAAGACCAAAGGAAATTGTTTCCTCAGCCACCATAGAATCTGAAGTAAAAACTCCTGGAACCTCTGTGGTTTTGATGGTGTCATCAGGATATGCTTCAGCTTGCATTCCCTTACCATCTTGATGTATGTCCTGGGTGGTGTACAAGGTGTCATGCACCAAGTCACTTGAAATTAGCTCACCGGGAGAAGTAGATTACTGATGATCAATAACCTTTTATGTTTGGCCAAACACAATTGGTTGATAAGAAATTTGAGGAATAGAAGAAGAGTGAATAGATGTGTGTGTTGGCAATTCCCCCCTGAGAAAATAGGGAACTTTCAATAGAATTTCCTAAGTGTTCATATGTCTCCTTTTCAACTTCACACATGGTATCAACATGAGTGGGTTTCTGTGATGGTATAGACTCTGTACAAATTGGAGTGGGCTGGCTCCCAATTTCAATAGAAGCACCTTGTTGAGAAAATGCACCTAATAAAGGTCTAATCCCTTTGTAACCTCTACATCATGTTGGCAAGATGTAGAGTGGTCTAAAGTGACCTCTTTACTTTCCTTTTTCCTTTTTAGAGGTTCCACATGTGACTCATCCCTAGTTGCTTCTACAACTACCTCTACATTCTTCTTTGGAGCAGATTTTTTCCTTTTCTTCTTAACCACACCCTGTTTAGAGCATGTGGAGGTTGGTTCATTATCATCTATTGTTTTCAAAGAAGGGTCTACAGTTGGGTTGGAAGTCCTTGGGTTAGGAGCATTTGGTTCATCTGCAGCCTTATAAAGTCCTACTGTTTCAAGGTAACCGTATGTAGGTTGCACAAGTGGATACCCTTCAAATACACTCCTCATATGAGGTGTGATTCGGAGAGGTACATTTATTGTGGTTCTCCTATCCAGTGTAACAAAAATGATTTTTGACATGGATTTGGAGTAGCCAATTCTATTTTTATTCATTCTAGGAAAATCAATCAATGCAGGATTTTTACTGTTAAGAATTAACTGAATAAAGAGAGGAAAGAATATCTCATTACTTTTCTTTTGGATCCTGGTTGAGAGTTCCCTCAGAATAAGCTTCCCAACATTAATCTTTTTGTTATAAGCCAATGAAAAGGCCATCTTTAAGGCAATGTAGTTGATTTGATCAAAGCATGCCTTCCTGCAAGTGAAGACCCTTGGTAGAGTGTCAAACAGAAATGACCACTCTTTTCTTACATATTTTTTGTTTAACTTTCCCAACTTGATCTCCTCAGCATATCTTATGAAGTCCATGAAATCTACCAACTCATCATCTGTTGGCACTTCATCAAATTTCTCTGTAGGGAGTGACAAACTTGAATTGAAATCCTTTTCATCAAAGCTAATTTCCACTTCTTGAATCTTGCAGGTTACAACAATCTTGGAGCTCCCATCATTCAGAGCAACCTCCTCCCAATTTACAGTGTTCCAGAATTACTCAAGAATGACCAGGGACAGTGGAGGGTTGGTCAATAATACTTCCTTCAAGTAAGAATCTATGAAGAATCTGGTGAAGCATTTGTACTGAAGTTTGGCATCAACATCTCTTGAAATGGCTAGAAAGTAAGTTTCAGGGATGATGTACACCTCAGCTACAGGGTCGGAACTAGAAGAAGTCATTTGGAGTTGTGTGTAGAAAGGAGAAGTGAAGAAACGAAGATTTTAGAGAGAAATAGGAGAGAATTCGAATGACACTATAAAGAGAAAAAAATTCTTTGAGTTTGCGATTAAGCGTAGAAATGAAATGTTAGATCTACTTTGCTATTTATATGGCTTTGACAACTCGACTGGAATTGTAATCGATTTCGTATGTTCGAGAACTCTGAAAGTGAATAAAGTAACTTTAGTAGAGAACTATCAGAATTTGATCGAGAATTCAAGTATATATGCATTTGAGAATTGTATCAATCTAGAACTCTATTTATTCGAGGAGTGGCACAATCGAAAACTCAATATGACTTGATCGAGAACTCAGATTAGTACTAAATCGAGAACTCTAGAAAACATATTTGATCGAGAACTCACCAAAGTGGACTATTCGAGAACCTACAAGCGGAAACACAGTCGAGAAGTCAGAAAATAGTGGCAACTTAATCATAAACTCCAGTTTTTGAAGGATTATTCTATTTTCACTTGGAAAATAAAATAACAATTTTTCAAATACACTTTTCAGAGATAAAATCTAGTTAATTCTGAAATTAAAAATGTATTTGCAAAATATTCCTGAAAAATTGAATATCGCATTTGTTATTTAAAGATGCACAAGTATAATAATTCTTTTCAGGTTTTTTTAGAATAAATAAATAGTTCCAAGCTGCTATTTCATTTTATTTTCAAAACAAAATGTACAACAATATAACTTATGCATTTATAAGTACACACCAGTCTACTTCACTTAGATAAATCATGTAAGGATCGTGTCTGTGAAACAATTGTCGCAACAGTTGGTGATATATATTTATTTAGCCACTAGTCAGGAGAATTTAGCATTCCAATCTCACTTACCAACTTGTTAAATGTGGCTTCATCTAGTGGTTTAATAAATATATCAATCGACTATTTTTGTGTAGGAACATAGAATAATTCAATTACTCCATTTTCTGCATGTTTTCTTATGAAATGGTACCTTACATCAATGTGCCTTGTCTTTGAGTGGTTCACTGGATTTGCAACAATAGATATGGCACTAGTATTGTCACACATGATTGGAATTCTTTCCAACACTAGTCCATAGTCTCTTAATTGATTTCTTATCCAAAGCATATGTGCACAACAACTTCTTGTAACTATGTATTTAGCCTCAACTATAGAAGTTGAAACTGATTATTGCTTGTTGCTACACCATGACACCAATCTCTGTCCAAAAAATTGACAACTTTCAGAGGTGTTCTTTCTATCAACTCTGCATCCAGTAAAATCAGCATCAGAATATCCAACTAGGTTGAATCCTGTTTCCTTAGGGTACTATAAACCCATGAAAGGTGTTCCTTTGAGATATCTTAAAATCCGTTTGACAGCAATGAGATGAGATTCCTTTGGATTGACATGAAACCTTGCACATAAACATGTAGAGAACATGATGTCTAGTCTACTAGTTGTGAGATATTGCAGAGATCCAATCATTCCTTTATAGGTCTTCATGTCTACACTTTTTCGTTTCTTATCTTTATCCAGTTTGACAGCTGTAGACATTGGAGTTTTAGCAGGTGAGCAATCCTGCATATAAAACCTCTTTTGCAAGTAATTGATATACTTGGTTTGACTTATAAAAATAGCATATATTCTTTGACTTATTTGAATGCCTAAAAAATAATTGAGTTCTCCCATCATGCTCATTTCATATTCACTTTGCATGAGGTTTGAGAATCTTTGACAACTTTTCATTTGTAGAACCAAAGATGATATCATCCACATAGATTTGAACAAGAATGATGTCATCATCATGTTTCTTATAGAAGAGATTTCGTCAATTATCCCTCTTGTGAACTGATTTTCCAGTAAGAACTTTGATAGAGTGTTATATCATGCTCTAGGGGCTTGTTTGAGTCCATACAATGCTTTGAGGAGTCTGTAGACAAAATCAGGAAACTTAGGATCTTCAAAACCAGGAGGTTGTTGTACATAGACCTCTTCTTCCAATTCATCATTTAGAAATGCACTCTTGACATCCATTTGAGAGACTTTAAAATTTAAATATGCTGCAAATGCCAGAAAAATCCTGATAGCTTTCAGTCTTGCAATAGGAGCAAAAGTCTCATCATAGTCAATGCCTTCTTCTTGTGAATATCCTTTTGCAACCAACCTTGCCTTGTTTCTTATAACAATACGATGTTCATCCATATTATTTCTATAGATCCATTTAATGCCAATAATTGATCTTTCTTTTGGATGTTGCACCAATTCCCAAACATTGTTTCTTTCAAATTGATTTAGCTCTTCCTGAATGGCCACAATCCAGTCTGGATCCAACAATGCTTCTTCAATATTTTTAGGTTCATTTTGAGACAGAAAGAAGACATACAAGCATTCATTTAGGGTTGCTCTCATTGTTCTCACACCTTCATCAAGATTGCCAATTATTTGATCTGCAGTGTGAGCTCTATTCCATTTTGTTTCATGAGCCACATCTCTTGCATTTGAACTTGTTTCTTCCTAATTTAAATTATTTGCATATGTTGTTGATCCTTGAGAGGCTCCCCCTGAGTGTATCTAGAGTTGTAAGGAGAATTCTCAAGCTGAATGTGACTGAAATCCTCATCATTTCTCTCTTCGTTTATACCATGTGAAATTTCCACATGTGAGCATTCATGTGCATTTTCATCCTTTTCAATTTCAGATGCTTCCATTTCCATTTCATTCTCAAATCTCAAGGTGTCACAATTTTCTCCTTCAAGACTCATGGCTAGGAACTTGAATCATCAAAAGTCACATTTATGTTTTCTAGTACTTTTTGTTGATCAATCACATATATTCTGTAGACAATTTTGTCCAAAGAGTATCCTACAAAATTTCCTTTATATGTCTTGGCTTTAAACTTCCCAAGATGGTCAGCATCATCCTTGAGTACAAAGCATTTTGTTCCAAACATATGCATGTACTTGATAGATGGTTTCTGTTTGTCATGATGTGATAAGGCATCTTTCCAACAGATTTTTTGATGAGAGTCCTGTTTTGAGTATAGCATGCAGTTCTGACAGCTTTAGTCCAAAAACTGGTTGGAAGATTTGCTTCTGCTAACATGGTTCTTGCAGTTTCAATAAGAGTCATGTTCTTTCTCTCAGCAACTCCATTTTGTTATGGAGTTCTAGGAGCTGAAAATTGGTGAGTGATTCCATTTTCCTTGCAAAATCCACTTAATGTAGCATTTTTGAATTTTATTTCATTATCACTCCTTATGGCCACAACAGGTTTAGGGCCTTTGTCCAATCATATCAAATTTTCAATAATGAACTCAGGAGCTTCATCTTTTGAATGCAGGAATTCCACCCAAGTATATTTGGAGAAATCATCCACCATGACAATTGCATATCTTTTGTTAGACATGGACATGACATTTATTGGTCCAAACAAATCCATGTGAATCAATTGTAATGGTTTAGTGATTGATGTGAATTCTTTACTTCTGTGACTTGACCTCTTCATCTTTCCCTTTTGGCATGCCTCACACAATCCTTCTATGCAGAACTCAAGTGAAGGAAGGTCTTTCACTCACTCTCTTTTGACTAGAGATTTAAGATTCTTGAAGTTCAAGTGAGATAGCCTTTTGTGTCAAAGCCAACTTTCTCTTTCAGAGGCCTTAGTGTAGAGATAACAAATTATTTCCTTGTTTGCAGAGTCCAAATCTGCTACAAACATGCTTCCTTTCCTTACTCATTGTAAAAAAAAATCTTTGGTTTTTCTATGTGATATGAGGCATAAATCTTTATCAAACTCCACCTTCAAGTCTTTATTGCACAATTGAGTGATACTCAATAAATTATGCTTCAGACCATTACCCAAAGCTTCATCTTCAATGACAATATTCCCATGAATCAACTAGCCATATCCTATGGTGAAACCAATGATATTGTCTCCAAAGGTTACCATTGGGCCAGCCTCTTCCTTGAATTATGACAGCAGGACTTTGTCACCAGTCATGTGTCTTGGGCATCCACTGTCCAAGATCCACATAACTTTTTCTTCTTATCCGTGCCCTAGAGACAATACTTTTAATGTTTTATTGAAAACAATTAAGGATTATGTTTTATGTGATTATTTAATTAATATTTATTATGTCTTTATTTACTGCGTCATAAATTGAAAGAATAATAAATGTCCTTGAAATATTAATACGTAATATATATCTTTAAGTATGTGACTTAAAAATGAGATTATATGAATAGTATTTTATTCCTAAAATTCTCTAGTCAAGTATTATTATTTAAGGACAATAATAATGCAATAAGACTAGTATGTTTGTTGACAGATGACCACATCTCATTGGTCATAGGTATGGTGATACTAAAGTCAAGAACATAAGTGTATATATCAATACATGACACTGGAAAGACCCGCCGTGAGATTCTACATGTTAATAAGTGTCATAAGAAATCTCACAGTGATAATGATGTAATGATCCTCTAACTTGAAATCATTATATTTCTATACGAGAATTAATATACTTTGATTACACTCAAAGTTATCTTTAACCGGGTAATGATAAAGGTGGACATTGGGTATGCTATGAATCGTATAGGGAATATGAATGATAGATATAGGATTTAACCCTCCAATTCTAGGAGTGATATTATTGGCCTCTTGATTGAGTGAGACTATGAAATGCATGGCCATGCTCAAATATTAATTTGTTTAAATAGTCTACTCATTGATCAAGGAAACCAAGATTAAACGTTGAAGAGGATGACACTATACATGCCTCGAGTTTTATCTATAATATAAGGTTAAAGGGATTATATTACATTGCACATTATTCACGAAAGGTTTAATTGAATCATCAATTATTATTGTACTTGGGTAGCAATGATGTATTACTAGATGCCGCTCATTGTTTATAATTTTATTATTAGATAATAAAATTATTGCCAACGTAATAATAACCTAAAGGGTCACACACAAAGAATGTCAAAACGGAGGTTTATTTAAATTACGAATTTAAATATATTATTGTTTATTCAAATTTAATTATTAAATTAATTAAGTGGGACTTGATTAATTATATTAGAATTCGGATTTAATAAGTATTATTATTATTCGAATTTAATTATTGAATTAATTAAGTGGGACTTGATTAATTATATTAGAATTCATATTTAATAATAATAATAATAACCCAAAGTTATAATGGGTTTTGGAAACTACATGGATTAGGGTTAGGCCCAAAATCTCTCTCTCCCATATATATACATAATGATGTATAGTATTACAGTTTAATCATCAGATTTCGTTTTAGAGAAAAACCCTAGCTGCTCAACATCAAGAGAGGCTAGAGAAAGAGAGAAAGAGAGAGGCAAACAATTCAGCTAGTACCGACTCTGGTGATCGTAGGATGATTGGGCGTTCGTGTGGATTTCTTTGGAGAGCAAATCTTTGCAACAAGAACTGTTGTGATTCATCTTTCTGGACCTCCATTAAACAGCATACGGAAAGCTTTGTTAAGGTACAGACTTCTTCACCATAATCATCCAACGTTATACATGGATCCTGCGATTGGGTTTCGATTTTTTTATTATTTTTACGTTAATTCCGCTGCGTTTTCATGCCCGAAACCCTTCAATGGCATCAGAGCTACGTGTATAATGGGATGATTTGGTTATGTGTTTAACAGTTTTTCGATGTATGTAAACATATATATGATATGCCATGACTATATATTGATATATATGTTTTATATGATTTTGAATATATGATATTCATGTGTTGTATAATCATGGGATGATTGTGTGTATTGCTGTATGTATATGATACATGTTTGTTCTTGTTATGGAAATCGTATTCGATACGAATTCTGAAACGGTTTCGGTAGATTTTCTGAAATCTGTATCCAGTGTCCGATTTTTGCAAACGATATGTGATTTCTGACTGAAATCGTGTCACTGAGCAATACTGACATTGTCAGCTTCGCGTCTGTAAGCCGTTTGACGACGTTACAAGCCCCGAAACGGCGATTTATTATTTTTTGAAATTTATTTAATTTTCTAAAATTTCGAAATTTATTATATATGATTATATGATATGTTTATATAATCTGAGATATATTACATGTGTTATGTGATAACATGGTGGATGGTTATGGCCTAAAGACCCATAGGATAGTAGTTTTGTTTTATGGTTTTGGTTTCTAAATACGACTTGCATGTCGTTTATTCATTGTAATTGTTAATCTCGAATGTAACTCGAGTTCTTCTTGTAATTTCATTAGAATAGATTTATTTATTATTCAATGTAATTGTTCAATGGAGACTTGGAAGCAAGGAAGCTAGGAGGCAATCCAGATGATGGAGCAATGAAGAAGATAAAGACATGTAATAGTGTAGTATTTGAAACCACCATAGATTGACCTTGATAATTCCATTAGCTTGGAAATATCACATAGGATGGGGCCATAACCAAACGCGTTTAATTTACGCACAATACATATATGTATATGAATGCATGTGTAGATATGTATGTGTTGGAATGATGTATGTATTAGATACGACACCTATGCCATGTCTGCTTAAGAAAGATAAAATCTGTAACGATTCAAGATTTTAAAATTAACAAACGATCATGAGATTCTTGTATTTATGAAATATGGATTTTAAAACACGGAATTAAATATGGATTTTGAGATCTATAACTGAGATTTTTTGACAAAAACGGATATGCGTATTCGTAAGGTTGATGGGTTTTAAGTGTGACCATTGGTATCCTCCATCTACCTGGGAAATGAACAATTTAAAATGTCAATTTGAAATATTTAGTTCAAGGAAAAATTGAGGATCTCTTTATGATGTGATCATGATCGTTATAAATTTTCTAAACCCCTTAACAAAATATTAAGTTTAACTCGGATGCTTTCCAATGAATGAACACTCATCGAATCCTAGATCGATTAGGGGAAGGACTGTCAGTGGCAGGGGACTCCTATCCATCGTGATGAGATGCGACGAATATAAACGGTTATATTCGGCCGTTGTATCATTGGGTCTAACTTAATTTAGTCGTCATAATAAGGTGAAAATAAACGGTTATATTCAACCATTATGAACTTAGAAGCATAGAGTTTGGTTAAAAGTCTATTAGATAGATAAGATCAATCGTTGTTCACCAAACTATCCAAGAATTATATATGATATAATTGACAACTGTTGTCTACCTAAATAATCATTTTTTAAGGACTTCCAGTGGTTGACTTAGGACATGACGAAATATGGATCTTGGCTCACTAGAAAGAATTATGGGATATACTTTCCAAATTAATAGTAAGGGCTATTAATTTGATAAAAATAGTGGGAGATATATTATGAATATATCATAATCATTTGAACATAATAAATAACTCAGACAATCTAATGTTTATTTTATGCATTTTAAACATTGTAGATATTTAAATGGTAAACAATACAAATACTTTCTCCGTACGAGCAACCCTTGAGAAGGACAAGCTGACAGGAACTAAGTTTCTAGATTGGTATAGGAATTTGAGGATTGTCCTCAAGCAAGAACGTAAGCTCCATGTCATTGAAATTCCTTCACCTTCTCCTCCTGCTGAGAATGCAACTCGTGTTTAGCAAAATGCTTATCAGAAGCATATTGATGATGTGAATGATATTGCATGTCTCATGCTGGCAACCATGAGTGCTGAGCTTCAAAAACAACATGAGCATATGGATGCTTATGAGATGATTGAACACCTTCAAAGAATGTTTGAGGGACAAGCTCGTCAAGAAAGGTTCGACACGAGCAAAGCACTGTATGCTTGCAAACAGGGAGAGCGTGAACCTGTTCAACCACATGTTCTGAAGATGATAGGTTATATTGAGTATCTTGATACTTTGGGTTTCCCGATTGGTTTGGAAGCTCAGATTGACTTAATCTTGCAATCTTTGAACCGCAACTATACTCATTTTGTTATGAACTACAATATGAATGAGATAGACAAAACACCCACTGAATTGTTGGCCATGTTACGAACTACTGAAACCAACATGAAAAGGCTGAACCTGCTGTCATGTTGATGGTAGATAACAAAGGTAAGGCTAATAGGAAAGGCAAATGGAAGGGAAAGAAGAAGATTGGATCTGTTTCTGGTCCCAAGCCAAAGGATAATCTCAAACAGGCTTTAAAGCCTAAGGGTGTTGTTGCAAAGGGTGATTGTCACTACTATGGTAAACCAGGTCATTGGAAGAGAAACTGTCATGCTTATTTGGAGGATCTGAAGAAGAAGAAGGTTGGTCAAGCTTCTGATTCGGGTATTTATGTTATAGAGGTCAATTTGTCAACTTCTACATCATGGGTATTGGATACTGGATGTGGTTCTCACATTTGTATAAATGTACATGAACTACAAAGGAGTAGGACTTTGGATAAGGGAGAGGTCGACCTACGAGTTGGCAATGTAGCAAAGGTTGCTGTTTTAGCTGTAGGGACTTATTATTTATCATTGCCCATTGGGCTTATTTTAGAACTTGAGAACTGTTTTTACGTGCCTACAATTTGCAGAAACATTATTTCGGTTTCTTGTTTAGACAATAAAGGTTTTGCATTTTTAATTCAGAACAATAGCTGTTCCTTTTCTTTGAATAATGTTACCTATGGGGTTGCACGTTTATTTAACGGTTTAAATGTTCTTGATTTAGACACTCCTATCTATAATGTGAATAACAAACGTCTTAAAATAAATGACTCAAATCAAACATACCTCTGGCACTGTCGTTTAGGCCATATAAATGAGAAGCGCATTTCCAAGTTACATAAGGATGAATACTTGGATAAGTTTGACTTTGAATCATACGGAGCATGCGAACCTTGTCTCATTGGAAAAATGACTAAATCTCCTTTTACTGGACAAGGTGAAAGGGCCACTGATCGATTAGAACTTATACATAGTGATGTATGTGGTCCTATGTGTACTATGACAAGAGGTGGCTTTTACTACTTTATCACGTTTACTGATAATTTCAGTAGATATGTGTATCTTATGAAGAACAAATCCGATTCTTTTGAAAAGTTCAAATAATACAAAGCTGAAGTAGAAAAGCAAACTGGCGGAAGTATTAAGACTCTACGATCTGATCGTGGAGGTGAATACTTAAGCCATGAATTTAAGAGTTTATTAAAAGAGTGTGGTATTGTATCATAACTCACTCCTCCCGGAACACCACATTGGAATGGAGTTTCTGAAAAGAGGAATCGTACTTTATTGGACATGGTACGATTGATGATGAGTCATGCAGATCTTCCAATTAGTTTCTGGGGTTACGCCCTGGAGACGGCTGCTTATACACTTAACCGAGTTCCCACTAAAACGGTTCAGAAGACTCCATATGAGATATGGACTAAGAAACGTCATAGCATGTCATTTATGAAAATATAGGGATGTGAAGCGTTTGTGAAACGTTTAAGTTCTGACAAGCTAGGACCTAAATCAGACAAATATAATTTTGTGGGATACCCAATTGAAACAAAGGGTTATTCATTCTATAATCCTTCCGAGAACAAAGTGTTTGTTGCTCGAACTACAGTTTTTCTTGAAAGAGAAATGCTTTCGAAGAAAAACAGTGGGAGGATAATAGATCTCGATGAAGTTCGAGGCCCACAAAATAACATTGAACCAATGGAGGAACTTGAGCAGGATGTACAAGACCACAACACTTCTCAAGAAACACAGGTTATTCGTAGGTCTAGTAGGATTCGCCATGAGCCTGAGAGATATTATGGATTTCTCTTAACTCAAGATGGTGATGTGATGCTTATCAACGAAGATGAGCCTCTCACCTACTAAGATGCTGTGAACACTCCAGAATTCAAGAGATGGCTGGATGCCATGAAATCTGAGATGGAATCCATGTATACTAATCAAGTATGAACTTTGGTTGATCCACCTAAAGGGGTAAAACCTATAGGGTGCAAGTGGGTTTTCAAGAAGAAGACCGGCATGGATGGTAATGTACAGACCTATAAAGCACAATTGGTGGCAAAAGGTTTTAAGCAAATTCATGGTATTGACTATGATGAGACTTTTTCACCAGTGGCTATGGTCAAGTCCATCGGGATTTTGCTTGCTATAGCTGTTTATTATGATTATGAAATCTGACAGATGGATGTCAAAACCGCTTTCTTAAATGGGAGCCTTGAAGAAGATATGGATGTGTATATGACACAGCCTGAAGGTTTTGTTGATCCAAAGAATGCTGCAAAGGTATGTAAGCTGCGTCGATCCATTTATGGATTGAAACAAGCCTCAAGGAGATGGAACATTCGTTTTGATGAAACTGTCAAAGAGTTTGGGTTTATTCAAAATGAAGATGAACCATGTGTTTACAAGAAGGTAAGTGGGAGCAATGTGGCATTTCTATAATTATATGTTGATGATATATTAATAATAGGGAATGACATTCCTTCTTTACAGGCTGTTAAGACTTGGTTGAGTAAGAATTTCTCAATGAAAGATTTAGGCGAAGCGACCTATATTTTAGGTATCAAGATCTATAGAGATAGTCAAGATCTATAGAGATAGATCAAGAAGAATGATCGGCCTAAGTCAGAGTAGATACTAGTCTAATCCAGGTGAAGGTCACTGGACAGCAGTCAAGAATATTCTTAAGTACTTGAAGAGGACTAAAGATTAATTCTTGGTATATGGAGGAGAAGATAAGCTGGTTGTAAAAGGTTACACCGACGCTAGTTTCTAGACAGACAAGGATGATTCGATTTCTCAGTCTGGATTTGTAGCGCCCTCCCGATCCGGGGTCTAGATCGGGGAGTCACTACCACTTTATATGCATGCACCCTAATTAACAATAACAGAAAATACGCATAAATATGACCCCGACTACTAGCCTGGACCTTTCAAGGTAATGGTATGAAACAAGCACACAACTACATTCATTTATATTTACATTTACAGTAACAAAATAATATTATTACAACTGCTGTAACATCTCAAAATCTAATACAAAATACAAGACTTAACAAAGTCTTTTCCTTCCAACTCTGCCTCGATCCTACCTGTTCAATCTCAGCCAGCCTAGCATAGTTCATGTAAGACATGTTCTTCCTGGCAGTCTGCTTAATACGTACCATGATTCTCAAAAGATGTAGATGTTAGAAAATAAAAGAATGAGCTACAAAAGCTCAGCAAGTAACCATATAGGTTAAAATCAGTTCTACAGGCTTATATATGGTTTAAAAAGTCTTTTCTAAAAACCATGCTTTAAAATCATTGCTGGACCTCATTGTCTCATAATTGTAATCAAAATTCCATTCAGGGTATTCATTACTCGTAAAACTTGCTTTTATAAAACCACTGGTAAAAGTACAAGGTATATGAAAAGTTTAATCCAGAAATTACTGATTTTAATAACTGGGGTGCAAGGTATTAAGAAACTGATAGGTAATAATCATTTCCAAGTCTAGGAGTAATCTGCAGGGTTAGATGGATAACAGGAAGTAATATATAACAAATGAAACAAAGTCAAATCAAGATATATCTGACAGTTGAAGCTGTATATGGCAGGTTATAACAAGGCATTTCATTATTCATTACTAATCATTTCAAATTTTGGCAGCACCTCCCCTGTAATTGGAGCTACCCGTCGGAATACAACCGACACAAACAAACACCAATGTCAATCATACACAATCAGTTACTCATATATATTACCAATTCCCTGTCTAATAAAGCAATGTCTATAGAAGTTATATAATTAACATCACCAAAGTTAACTACATATAATATATCTCAAGTTCACATTGAACAAGCATATGCATCTGCCAAGTATATATATATATATATATCAAAGCAAGTCCTATCTACAGGAATGACTAGTATGGCATCCCAATTATCCTTATAACATAGAATTCGAATATACCATTTGATATAATTCAAGAATCATAACAATTAACACAACTCAACTAACATAATTGTATAGTTACTACTTCGAGCAATATATTCACAATCTTTCATATCTCATTCGAATTACTACATACAAATTACACAAACGATTAGTTCATTATCTAGGCATGGCAGTTAGCATCAAATTAAGTCAAGCTTATGTTGCCATTAATCCAAATTCGAATATAATATATATATACATATATTCGAATTTTAACTAATGCTAGAGAAACTGCAGCAATTGGCTATAACATTTTAATTTAACACTTGACTAAATCAAATTCATCATATAAGGATGCTCACAACAAGCAACTAGCATGTGCCATTGACTACCGATCGGAAAAATCAATTTATAGCCGGAAAAGTATAATCATTAATCATGCAAGGCTAATTAACTACTAAATCTAGTTCATATCATCATAATTAGCTGCCAACAATCAAAACCGAGCTATGTAGAATCATTGCAATCAAGTAAGGGTTATTAATTTTAACAATAACAAGCCACCAATCGAAAATTGTAACTATGGCCGGAAAAATGAAAACAAAGACTTGCCAAGCAATTAACTAGCATGCAATATAAAAGAATAGTAATTCCGGTTCAATCATCATCATTGCCGTTGACCGACCGGCTCGTATAGCTCATTGCCGGCGGCCATGGCTTCGGCGGAAGTCCGATCAACGGACCTTCAACACCTAGCCTTGATTTCTTGCTATCAATCATGATTAACCTCACAACCGTGCTTAAAGATCAACAATCACTAGCCGACAAGTCTTGCATGCAACTGTCATCGAACATACATACACGGCACATATAAATATATACATGCAATGCTCAATCAATGAATACAAGTGAAACTAGCTCGAGTACTAGCATGGAAATCGAAAATATAGCGAGGATCATCAACAAAATGATGACAATCGAGAGGAAACTTCATAAATCGCCTAAGGAAAGAGAGAAAACCGAACCTAGACAAGAAACTGCAGAATGGGGAAGAAAGAGAGGCTGTTGCAGTTTTAATAAAAGCAGGGGTACAATTGTAATTTCACATTTGCTGTTTTATGTAATTAAATCAATTAATAAATCGAATTTTGGGTATAAATGTGTACAAAAATGAGTTTTATATTTTTAAAATAAAGAACATGAATTTATAAGCTCACCCATATTTTTGAAATATTTTTCTGATGAATAAATATTTAATTAAAAATCCGGGAAGTTTAGGCACTTTAAATAGAAATAAGAGTAGAAAAATCTTTAAAAATATTTTGGGCTCAAATAAAATAAAATTTTATTTTTAAAAAGTCTCCGAATATATAAGGAACATTTTGGAAAAGGTTTAATGATTTTTGGACATTCCAATAATTAAATATGGAATTTAGAAGAGAAATATTTTCAGGATAAAATAGGATTGAGAAAATCATATAAAAATATTGAGACTGAATTAAATAACACCACTATTTCTATAAAGTCTCTAAGATCACATAGAAGCTACATATAAAATTTCATAATTAGTGGACACGCCAATAATTTTATAAAAATAAAAAAGTTACTCAATTTAGCATGAAAAGTCAATTAATCACTTAAATAAAACACTTAAGCATATTGCGGTCAAACAGGCAGTCAACTAGACATATAAAAAGATCATATATCACCTCTTGTCACATTGGAACACATAAATACTATAACTCATATTAATCAAATAGATATCAATGTCTCGATCGTTACATTCTCCCCCCCTTAAAAAGGATTCTGTCCCCAGAATCAGCCTAAGTAAAAAAATAGGGATACTTTTCGAGCATTCACTCTCAAGTTCCCAGGTGGATTCCTCAACTCGAGGATTTATCCACAAAACCTTAACAAGCCTAACAGACTTATTCCTTAAAACCTTATCCTTATGATCCTGAATCTCTATAGGCTGTTCTACATAGGACAAGTCGGGTTGAATCTCTAGGGGTTCATATTCTATTACATGACTCATATCAGGATTATACTTTCTAAGCATAGATACGTGAAAAACATTGTGAATATGCTGCATCTGCGGTGGTAGAGCCAATTCATATGCAACTCTCCCAACTTGTTTCAAAACTTCAAAAGGTCCTATATATCTTGGATTAAGCTTTCCTTTCTTGCCAAATCTACTAACACCTTTCCACGGAGAAATCTTTAATAACACTTGGTCACCTTCTTCAAAACTCATATCCTTCCTTGACTGGTCAGCATACTTCTTTTGCCTATCTTGATCAGCTAGCAATCTCTTCTGAATCAACTCAATCTTTTTTTTAGTTTGTTGAACTAACTCTGGGCCCAAAATCTTACGTTCACCAACTTCATTCCAACACACTGGTGATCTGCACTTTCTTCCATATAAAGTTTCATACAGGGGCATTCCAATACTAGCATGATAGTTGTTGTTATACGAAAACTCCACTAATGGTAGATGCTCGTCCCAACTTCTTTCAAAATCCAAGGCACAAACTCTCAACATGTCTTCAATGGTCTGAATTGTCCTTTCACTCTGGCCATCTATCTGAGGATGATATGCAGTACTCATATTCAGCTTTGTTCCCAAACACTCTTAAAACTTCTTCCAAAATCTTGAATTGAATCTCGGGTCTCTGTCAGATACTATTGATACAGGAACACCATGTCGCATAACAATCTCTTTCAGGTACAAATGAACCAACCTGTCTAGTGAGAATCTTTCGTTGATCGGTAGAAAGTGCGCTGACTTGGTCAATCTGTCTATTATTACCCAGATAGCATCATGATTAGCCTTTGTCCTTGGCAGACCTACTACAAAATCCATAGCAAGATTCTCCCATTTCCATTCTGGAATCTCTAGTGGTTGCAACAATCCACTGGGTCTCTGATGTTCAGCTTTGACTCTCTGGCACGTATAACATTTACTGATCCACTCTGTCACATCTCTTTTCATGTTGGGCCACCAAAAATTTTCCTTCAAGTCTTTATACATCTTTGTGCTTCCCGGATGAATAGAGTATCTTGAACTATGTGCATCATGCAAAATTTCATTCTTGAGCTCTTGAACATTAGGGATCCAAATTCGTGAGGAATACCTAAAGATTCCTTTATCGTCCTTCTGACTTCTTAACTCTTCTCCAGTCAACTTGGCTCTGTCTTGACTCATCATCTGTTCTTGACATCTCTTGATCTTTTCTAACAATTCTGGTTGAAAAGTCATTGTATACACCATCTCTTCCACTGAATCAGAACCACATACTTCTATTTCCAATTTCTCAAACTCTTTGATCAATTCTTCAGATGAAACCATTATATTCAATCTTTCCTTTCTACTTAAGGCATCTGCTACAACATTCGCCTTGCCTGGATGATAGTTAATCGTGCATTCGTAGTCTTTAATCAATTCCAACCATCTTCTTTGTCTCATGTTCAGCTCTTTCTGAGTAAAGATATACTTCAAACTTTTATGGTCAGTGTAAATCTCACACTTTTCTCCATACAAGTAGTGCCTCCATATCTTCAGTGCAAACACAATGGCATCTAATTCCAGATCATGTGTAGGATATTTTAATTCATGAGGTCTTAACTGCCTGGAAGCATATGCAATTACTTTTCCATGTTGCATCAAAACACATCCCAAGCCTTTGTGAGAAGCGTCACTGTAGATAACGAAATTTCCTTGATCGTCAGGTAATACCAACACTGGTGTAGACACTAGTCTTCGCTTTAGCTCTTCAAAACTTTCTTCACACTTTTCATTCCATACAAACTTTTCATTCTTCCTGGTCAACTTGGTCATAGGGGTAGCTATCTTTGAAAAATCTTGAACAAATCTTCGATAGTATCCCGCTAATCCCAGAAAACTTCTGACTTCTGTTGGAGTTCTTGGTCTTTCCCATTTCATCACTGCTTCTATCTTTGCCGGATCAACTTTGATACCTTCTTTGCTGACAACATGACCTAAGAATTGTACTTCCTTCAGCCAAAATTCACATTTTGAAAACTTCGCATACAGCTTTTCCTTTCTTAAAATCTCTAAATCAATTCTTAAGTGATCAGCATGCTCTTCTTCTGACTTTGAATATATCAGGATGTCATCGATGAAAACAATCACAAATTTGTCCAAATACTTCTTAAAGACTCTGTTCATCAGATCCATAAACGCTGCTGGAGCATTTGTCAATCCAAAAGCCATAACCAAAAATTCATAGTGTCCGTACCTTGTTCTGAACGCTGTTTTAGATACATCTTCAGGTTTGATCTTGAGCTGATGGTATCCGGACCTTAAGTCAATTTTTGAAAAACATACAGCTCCTTTCAGCTGGTCAAAAAGATCGTCGATCCTCGGAACGAGTACTTATTCTTGATAGTTAACTTGTTTAACTCTCGGTAATCTATGCATAATCTCATGCTTCCATCCTTTTTCTTAACAAACAATACCGGTGCTCCCCATGGGGACACACTAGGCCTTATAATTCCTTTATCAAAAATATCTTGTATTTGACTCGCCAATTCTTTCATCTCAACTGGTGACATCCTAAATGGAGCTTTAGAAACTGGCTCGGTGCCTGGGGCCAAATCAATAGAGAATTCAATTTCCCTATCGGGAGGTAAACCTAGCAGTTCGTCCGAAAACACGTCGGGAAATTCATTGACTATAGGAACATCTTCTAATTGAACTGGATTCTTCTCAGTGTCTACAACATAGGCTAGGTAGGCCTCATATTCAAAAACTTCTTGACTTGCCGGGTGCCTCTAAATTCAACTTCTTTTCCTTTTAGGGTTTTAATCTTTAGCTTCTTATTCCTACAATCTATCTGAGCCTTGTATTCTGACAACCAATCCATCCCTAGAATTACATCAAATTCACCTAACTTAAAAGGTATCAAGTTAGCGAGAAAATGATAACTGCCTATTTCAATGTCACACCTAGGACAAACTTGGCTTACTAGGATCTTTGCCTGGTTAGCTACTTCTATAACTAAGGCTTGCTCCAAAGGTCGAACTTCACATTGCAATTTACCAAGAAAATCTTGAGATATAAAAGACTTAGTAGCTCCAGAATCAATCAATACACTAGCTTGGACTGAATTAACAGGAAGTGTACCTGATATCACATCCACATCTTGGATAGCCTCTCTCTGAGTCATGTTGAAGGTTCGTGCTCTAGTTGGAGGTGCTGAAGATTGTGACGGAGGTCCAGCTATCTTGAGAACATTGGTAGGCTGAGTAGGTTCTTTGCATTCTCTTGCCATGTGGCCTAGCTTGCCACACTTGTAGCACTTGATCCCAGATTTTTGATTTAGATTCTGACTCTGACTGTTGCATTCCACTGCATAATGTCCCTTCCTGTTGCATTTGAAGCAGGTAACATTGGGCTTATTACAAACTCCAGAGTGCTTCTTTCCACAAGTCTTGCACTCAGGGACAAACTGTCTGATGGCCTTTGGCTGGTTGAAACTTTGAGCTTTACTGTTTTGTCTTTCTTTTCCTTCAGTACCACTCTTGATCTGGTGAAAATCATTTCTATGACCTTCTGACCTTCTGACTTTCTGTGAAACTTGTTTCTGAAACTACCATGTCCCTGACTGTCTTCCCTAGCTCCAAACTTTCTCTTTTTGTTATCCTTCTCCTTCTGGGACATATCACTTTCACCTTCCACGATCATTGCTTTCTAAACTATCGCAGTAAAGCTTTGCAGCTCAAAAACTGCCACCCTACTTCTAATCCATGGCCTTAGGCTTTGCTGAAATCTCTTGGCCTTCTTAACATCAGTATTGACAAATTCTGGCACAAACCTGGCCATCTCAGAAAACTTGGCTTCGTACTCTGCCACACTCATACCTCTTTGCTTCAGTTCTAGAAATTTAATCTCCATCTGGTCCTTCATGAAACTAGGAAAGTACTTTTCTAAAAATAATTCTGTAAACTGATCCCAAGAAATCACACCTTCATCCTGAAGCATCTTCGTAGACTCCCACCAATAACCGGCTTTAGCTTTAAGAAAATAACTAGCATACTCAGTCTTCTTATCTTCACTTACGTCTACCAGCTGAAAAGCTTTTTCCATCTCCTTAAGCCATGTTTGGGCTTCTACTGGGTCTGTGGATCCTCTGAATTCAGGTGGTTTCACTGCTTGAAAAGATTTAAAGGTAACTGCTGGGGGTGTGGAAGGTCTTTGCTGTTGCTGGGTTAAAAGAGCTGTTTGTTGTTGTAGCAATTGAATGAGTTGGGCAACTGTGGGGTCCATGGGGTTTTGATCTTGTGTATTACGGTTCTAAGACGAATTTGAGGTGTTTCTTTTCTTTGGCGGCATTTACTATAGGGAAACAAGCAACTTATTAAGCAATACACTACACCATATTGTGAACAGTTCAATTACTTTTAAAACCATTTGGGAATTAAAAATACTATTTAAAAATCAATCTTGTAGCATCATTACTACATAAGTTGCCTGTACAACAAGGATATAAAGGTTTTATAGAAAGCAGGTTAGCACAACAGGTATGAATAAAGCAGTCATAAAGGTTAGCAACAGGTATAAACAAGATACTAGTAAAGGTAAGAAACAGTTTATGGACAAATGTGCGAAAAGGTAAATGACAGATATATCGGAAGGTACTGGAACTGAAAAGCAATCATAAATAGATACGAAAAGTGCCAAAGTGCAGGATAAGTTAAAGTACAACCACAAAATAAAAGTACTGAGAAGAAAACAGAAATAAAATCTGGGCAAGTGTGCTAGAGGGCTCTAACAAATGTCCCTTCTAACACCCAAATATCCTGACATCTAATCACCCCGGTGATCCCGGTCTCGGGCAGCCCTAAGTCCAATCAGCAGTCTACTAAGCAACCGGGTCAACTCTCCTGCCTGCTCCACCACATCGTCCGTGAAGGCTCTAGCCGTTATCTGCCTACGTCCTTCTTCCTCCACAGCCCTAATATGCTCCTCCCACCACTCGACAGGATGCTCAGGAACTCGTAGCTGGCCTCGGGTAATGGCTGGCCTATAGATTCTACGGCGAATAGGGGCACAAGCACTCCCTGAGGGTAGGTCAGGCTGAGCAGGGGGCTCAGGAATCAGCTCCTCCTCACTCTCGGAACTAGATATGACTATAGCATCATCGTCAGAATCCGTAGAAGAATCCGAAGAAGTACCAGGAGAGGGTGGTGGTAACTCGTAAATGCCACGAGCCTGCAATAATATAATATGCAGTGCAAAAAGGAGATAAGATCACCTTAAATCTATAGTTGAAATCCTAACGTCTATACCACTCTTCGTGATCTAATCCTATCTTACCATTACTCTCTCTTCTTTTATTAAATGATCTACTTGTTTAACTTAATCCTGGCTTGTTTCAGTGACCAAAACCTTTAGTTCTGATACCAACCTGCAGCGCCCTCCCGATCCGGGGTCTAGATCGGGGAGTCACTACCACTCTATATGCATGCACCCTAATTAACAATAATAGAAAATACGAATAAATATGACCCCGACTACTAGCCTGGACCTTTCAAGGTAATGGTATGAAACAAGCACACAACTATATTCATTTATATTTACATTTACAGTAACAAAATAATATTATTACAACTGCTGTAACATCTCAAAATCTAATACAAAATACAAGACTTAACAAAGTCTTTTCCTTCCAACTCTGCCTCGATCCTACCTGTTCAATCTCAGCCAGCCTAGCATAGTTCATGTAAGACATGTTCTTCCTAGCAGTCTGCTTAATACGTACCATGATTTTCAAAAGATGTAGATGTTAGAAAATAAAAGAATGAGCTATAAAAGCTCAGCAAGTAACCATATAGGTTAAAATCAGTTCTACAGGCTTATATATGGTTTAAAAAGTCTTTTCTAAAAACCATGCTTTAAAATCATTGCTAGACCTCATTGTCCCATAATTATAATCAAAATTCCATTCAGGGTATTCATTACTCGTAAAATTTGCTTTTATAAAACCACTGGTAAAAGTACAAGGTATATGAAAAGTTTAATCCAGAAATTACTGATTTTAATAACTGGGGTGCAAGGTATTAAGAAACTGATAGGTAATTATCATTTCCAAGTCTAGGAGTAATCTGCAGGGTTAGATGGATAACAGGAAGTAATATATAACAAATGAAACAAAGTCAAATCAAGATATATCTGACAGTTGAAGCTGTATATGGCAGGTTATAACAAGTCATTTCATTATTCATTACTAATCATTTCAAAGTCCATTTGTATAAAACTGTCCTTTCATTAGGACTGATTCTTTCAAAACATTTTATAAAACTGTCCTCTCATTATGACCTTGCTTTTCAAATCATTTATAAAAACTGTCCTTTCATTAGGACCTTTACTGTTTAGAAACAAATCATTTTGATTGGAGTTTTCTCACAACGCCAGACAATACGAGTGATCAGCCACGTAAAGTCCCCATAACGGACTAAAGTCCCTCTGGACATAAAGAGTACTCATAAAGGCACTTATTGCCATTGGCCTTGGGCTATCTCATTATAGCCATTGACTATCTCATTATAGTCTTCACATAAAAAGTGCTGGACCGGCGTCACTCGGCCTCTTACGCCTCCAACCTATAGGAATCCGCATAAACCATTTTGATCGGAATTCCTATAATAACCAAAACCTTTCTTTTTAAAATTACCAAATCATTTGATGAAAAAGACTTCTTGAAAGTTGGATTTCATATTTAAATTCATTTTTAAAGATCATTAGGCAGAGGTAAAGTTTATTCCAGGATAAGTCTCAAAACAAGTCTCTGTTGTAATAAAGTAAGCTGAAATCATGAACTGGGGATCCAAAACCAAGCTATAGTTGTAAAGTCAGATTGCAGGGTCAATTCACAGGTATAACAAGATGTTTTGAAAACAGTTGTAAGGCATTTAATTGTAACAGTAGTTAGGCAATAGCAACAGGGTAAGTTCAGAATTAAAGTTCAAGTAAACATAATTAAGGAAAATGGTGTAGACATAAGTCATAGTTCAAGGTTACTGATTTAAGATCTTTAAAACTAGTTTATAAGTTGTCGATAACAGTTCAGGGATTGAAAAGGTTAAAGTGCAATTAAAAACTGGTACAAGGTTGCAGTCTAAGTAAAACAATTAAAGTAAGGTAGGCTATAGCTTAAAACAGTTGAAATAAGGTGACATAGTTGCAGGGTCATAAAGCAGTTTATAAAACAGTTCACTATACAGTTCATAAAACAGTGCTTAAGTTAAAAGAGATTAGGCAGTAGTTACTTGCCTTAAAAAGGAATGCTACAGCTGCTGAACAGGTAGATCACCTACACCAGTACTAACTCTCTACTTTAGCTTTTCCTTTGTCCTTTACCTCAAAGTCCTTCGTAGCTACACATAAATAGTACTATATCAGTATCTTATATACTCTCGACGTTCTCTTTAAAGTCTAACTATTCTACCCTTTCGTTAATGTAACCCCTTAACACATATGCATACTCAGTAACTATATACATGCTTAATCAAGTATATACACTTCTAGGCACTTAGCAAATAGACAATCATATTATCTACAGTATTCCTGACTGATAGCCTTTCCTATACAGAAGTGGTGTGCCAATAGTGTTTTATAAAAGTCAGTTTAGTTTTAGAAAATTTTGGCAGCACCTCCCCTGTAATTGGAGCTACCCGTCGGAATACAACCGACACAAACAAACACCAATGTCAATCATACACAATCAGTTACTCATATATATTACCAATTCCCTGTCTAATAAAGCAATGTCTATAGAAGTTATATAATTAACATCACCAAAGTTAACTACATATAATATATCTCAAGTTCACACTGAACAAGCATATGCATCTGCCAAGTATATATATATCAAAGCAAGTCCTATCTACAGGAATGACTAGTATGGCATCCCAATTATCCTTATAACATAGAATTCGAATATACCACTTGATATAATTCAAGAATCATAACAATTAACACAACTCAACTAACATAATTGTATAGTTACTACTTCGAGCAATATATTCACAATCTTTCATATCTCATTTGAATTACTACATACAAATTACACAAACGATTAGTTCATTATCTAGGCATGGCAATTAGCATCAAATTAAGTCAAGCTTATGTTGCCATTAATCCAAATTTGAATATAATATATATATACATATATTCGAATTTTAACTAATGCTAGAGAAACTGCAGCAATTAGCTATAACATTTTAATTTAACACTTGACTAAATCAAATTCATCATATAAGGATGCTCACAACAAGCAACTAGCATGTGCCATTGACTACCGATCAGAAAAATCAATTTATAGCCGGAAAAGTATAATCATTAATCATGCAAGGCTAATTAACTACTAAATCGAGTTCATATCATCATAATTAGCTGCCAACAATCAAAACTGAGCTATGTAGAATCATTGCAATCAAGTAATGGTTATTAATTTTAACAATAAGCAAGCCACCAATCGGAAATTGTAACTATGGCCGGAAAAATGAAAACAAAGACTTGCCAAGCAATTAACTAGCATGCAATGTAAAAGAATAGTAATTCTGGCTCAATCATCATCATTGCCGTTGACCGGCCGGCTCGTATAGGTCATTGTCGGCGGCCATGGCTTCGGCGGAAGTCCGATCAACGGACCTTCAACACTTAGCCTTGATTTCTTGCTATCAATCATGATTAACCTCACAACCGTGCTTAAAGATCAACAATCACTAGCCGACAAGTCTTGCATGCAACTTTCATCGAACATACATACACGGCACATATAAATATATACATGCAATGCTCAATCAATGAATACAAGTGAAACTAGCTCGAGTATTAGCATGGAAATCGAAAATATAGCGAGGATCATCAATAAAATGATGACAATCGAGAGGAAACTTCATAAATCGCCTAAGGAAAGAGAGAAAACCGAACCTAGACAAGAAACTGCAGAATGGGGAAGAAAGAGAGGCTGTTGCAGTTTTAATAAAAGCAAGGGTACAATTGTAATTTCAAAAATATGGAATTTAGAAGAGAAATATTTTCAGGATAAAATAGGATTGAGAAAATCATATAAAAATATTGAGACTGAATTAAATAACACCACTATTTTTAGAAAGTCTCTAAAATCACATAGAAGCTACATATAAAATTCCATAATTATTGGACACACCAATAATTTTATAAAAATCAAAAAGTTACTCAATTTAGCATGAAAAGTCAATTAATCACTTAAATAAAACACTTAAGCATATTGCGGTCAAACAGGCAGTCAACTAGACATATAAAAAGATCATATATCACATCTTGTCACATTGGAACACATAAATACTATAACTCATATTAATCAAATAGATATCAATGTCTCGATCGTTACAGGATTTGTGTTTTGTCTAAATGGAGATGTTGTATGCTGGAATGGTTCACAGCAGAGATGGTTGTTAATTCTACAATAGAGCCTGAGTATATTGATGCTTATGAAGCTGCCAAGGAGATTATTTGGGGATGTACTAAGGAGATATCACCTAATTAATGAGATAAATGATCAAGGAGATATACATATATGTAAAGTGCATACTAATAAGAATAATGTAGACCCACTAACTAAGGCTTTGTCGCAGCAGAAGCACGAAGGTCATACTAGTTCCATGGGTATTAGATACATGAGAGATTGTCTTTAGTACAAGTGGGAGATTGTTAGTATTGATGTCCTAGAGACAATACTTTTAATGTTTTATTGAAAACAATTAAGGATTATGTTTTATGTGATTATTTAATTAATATTTATTATGTCTTTATTTACTGCGTCATAAATTGAAAGAATAATAAATGTCCTTGGAATATTAATACGTAATATATATCTTTAAGTATGTGACTTAAAAATGAGATTATATGAATAGTATTTAATTCCTAAAATTCTCTAGTCAAGTATTATTATTTAAGGACAGTAATAATGCAATAAGACTAGTATGTTTGTTGACAGATGACCACATCTCATTGGTCATAGGTATGGTGATACTAAAGTCAAGAACATAAGTGTATGTATCAATACATGACACTGGAAAGACCCGCCGTGAGATTCTACATGTTAATAAGTGTCATAAGAAATCTCACAGTGATAATGATGTAATGATCATCTGACTTGAAATCATTATATTTCTATACGAAAATTAATATACTTTGATTACACTCAAAGTTACCTTTAACCGGGTAATGATAAAGGTGGACATTGGGTATGCTATGAATCGTATGAGGAATATGAATGATAGATATAGGATTTAACCCTCCAATTCTAGGAGTGATATTATTGGCCTCTTGATTGAGTGAGACTATGAAATGCATGGTCATGCTCAAATATTGATTTGGTTAAATAGTCTACTCATTGATCAAGGAAACCAAGATTAAACGTTGAAGATGATGACACTATACATGCCTCGAGTTTTATCTATAATATAAGGTTAAAGGGATTATATTACATTGCACATTATTCACGAAAGGTTTAATTGAATCACCAATTATTATTGTTACTTGGGTAGCAATGATGTATTACTAGATGCCGCTCATTGTTTATAATTTTATTATTAGATAATAAAATTATTGCCAACGTAATAATAACCTAAAGGGTCACACACAAAGAACGTCAAAACGGAGGTTTATTTAAATTACGAATTTAAATATATTATTGTTTATTCGAATTTAATTATTAAATTAATTAAGTGGGACTTGATTAATTATATTAGAATTCGGATTTAATAAGTATTATTATTATTCGAATTTAATTATTGAATTAATTAAGTGGGACTTGATTTATTATATTAGAATTCAGATTTAATAATAATAATAATAACCCAAAGTCATAATGGGTTTTGGAAACCACATGGATTAGGGTTAGGCCCAAAATCTCTCTCTCCCATATATATACATAATGATGTATAGTATTAGGGTTTAATCATTAGATTTCATTTTAGAGAAAAACCCTAGCTGCTCAACATCAAGAGAGGCTAGAGAAAAAGAGAAAGAGAGAGGCAAACAATTCAGCTAGTACCGACTCTGATGATCGTAGGACGATTGGGCGTTCGTGTGGACTTCTTTGGAGAGCAAATCTTTGCAACAAAGAACTGCTGTGATTCATCTTTCTAGACCTCCATTAAACAGCATACAGAAAGCTTTGTTAAGGTACAGACTTCTTCACCATAATCATCCAACGTTATACATGGATCCTGCCATTGGGTTTCGATTTTTTTATTGTTTTTACGTTAATTCCGCTGCGTTTTCATGCCCGAAACCCTTCAGATATTCCTTCATCTAATTTGGCCTCGAGGGCTTAGTTACCATACTCTTCATCCTCTTTTTCATCAGTATCATCCTAGTATTTGCCTTCGGCAATGTGTATTCTACCAGTCTATTTCTTTAACAGGCCTTCATACTTGGCTTCCAACTCCAAGTAGTCTTTGTCCTTTTTAGCTGCTTTTGGTTTCCTACACTCAGTAGCAAAGTCTCTCAATTCATCACAATTGTAGCATCTTATCTTTGACCTTTCAACAGATCCAGTCTTGTAACCTCCTTTGAAGTTACCACTCAAATAATTTTTATAGCATCACAATTGTTTATAATTTTATTATTAGATAATAAAATTATTGCCAACGTAATAATAACCTAAAGGGTCACACACAAAGAACGTCAAAACGGAGGTTTATTTAAATTACGAATTTAAATATATTATTGTTTATTCGAATTTAATTATTGAATTAATTAAATGGGACTTGATTAAATATATTAGAATTCAGATTTAATAAGTATTATTATTATTCGAATTTAATTATTGAATTAATTAAGTGAGACTTGATTAATTATATTAGAATTGAGATTTAATAATAATAATAACTCAAAGTCATAATGGGTTTTGAAAACCACATGGATTAGGGTTAGGCCCAAAATCTCTCTCTCCCCTATATATATATAATGATGTATAGTATTAGGGTTTAATCATCAGATTTTGTTTTTAGAGAAAAACCCTAGCTGCTCAACATCAAGAGAGACTAGAGAAAGAGAGAGAGAGAGAGAGACAAACAATTTGGCTAGTACCGACTCTGGTGATCGTAGGAAGATCGGGCGTTCGTGTGGACTTCTTTCGAGAGCAGATCTTTTAAACAAAGGGCGTTCGTGTGATTCATCTTTTCTGGATCTCCATTAAACAGCATACGGAAAGCTTTGTTAATGTACAAACTTCTTCACTATAATCATCCAACGTTATACATGGATCCTGCGATTGGATTTCAATTTTTATTATTTTTACGTTAATTCCGCTGCATTTTCATGCCCAAAATTCTTCAATGGTATCAAAGCTACGTGTATATTGGGATGATTTGGTTATGTGGAGTCCTGGGCGCTGAGAATTGTCTTGATATTCCTTTCTCTACACAGAATTCATTCAGGATTGCATTTCTGAATTCTGTTCCATTGTCAGACCTTATTTTTCTGACAGGCAGACCAGCTTCTAACTCAATTTTCTTTAAGTGATCGATGATTATTTGCGGGGCTTCATCCTTTATGGCTAGAAACAATACCCACGTGTACTTGGAGTAGTCGTCAACAATTTCCAGTCCATATCTCTTCCTTGATATAGACATGACGTTGACTAGACCAAATAAATCCATATGAATTAGTTGCAGTGGTTCAGTAATGTCTGAAGAGTCTTTGCTTCAGTGAGATGCTTTCTTTGACTTCCCATTTTCACATGCTTCACATAACCCTTCTTGACAGAATTCCATCTCGGGTAAACCTCTTACCAATTCCCTCTTAACTAAAGAATTCATTGCCTTGAAGTTTAGGTGTGACAGTTTCTTGTGCCATAACCAACTGTCCTCTGTTGAAGCTTTGCTGAAAAAACATTGAGCTTCACCTTTGCTTGCAGAGAATAAGTCAGCTACAAAGAGATTCCCCTTTCTCACTCCTTGAAGAGAAAGCTTCGTATCTTTCCTGTTTTGGATTGCACATCTTTCTTTCTCAAAAGTTACTTTGAAACCCTTGTCAGTGAACTGACTGATACTTAGAAGGTTGTGCTTTAATCCATCCACAAGAGAGATATTTTCTATGATAACATTCCCAATTTTCAGATTGCCATATCCCATTGTGAATCCCTTGCTGTTATCTCCAAAGGTCACTAATGGGCCAGCTTTTTCAATCACATCTGATAGCAGTGCTCTATCACCAGTCATATGCTTAGAACAGCCGCTGTCTAGAATCCACATGACACGCTTGTTCTTTGCTGTACCCTGCATCCACAGATTGATTACTTTTTCTTCGGTACCCAAACTTGATTGGGTCCAAGAGGCTTAGTTGAATAAACAAATTTAGCTGCAGAAACTTTCTGGTCCTTGTCTTTCTCATCAACTGTGCCCTTGTCCTTTGGTTTAGCCTTGACAGAGGTGTCTTTAGGCTTAGGGACATGGGCTTCCTTCCTAGACTTAGGAGGATTAGCAGTCTTTGCCCTAACATGCTTTCTATTCATGTTCACATTTGTATTCATGAATGTACTAGATGAATTATTCATTAAGTTTATGTATGCAGACATGATGTTGAAATCACATGGCATGCATCCTACTTTACCACATGGTTGATGAGGGATAGACATGGCATGTATGGCAGGCATATTAGAAGTTTCTTCTTTTACTACTTTTATCTTTTTGCATGCATGCGTAAGATGACCAGTATAATTACAATTATTGCAAACTTTTCTAATAGCTTTGGGAGTATAGGCATAATCAATTTTCTTGTTAACACCTATTTTACCATTTCTGTTTGCTTTCATTTTTTCATTCTTGTTACCTAAATCACTTTTAATCTGTTCTTTAGGATCTACAATTTTTACAGATTTTTTAGGCAACTCCTTTTTACTTTCTACCTCTTTCTTCTTTTGATCCTCAGCAAGGATTTCTTTTTTCATTAAGATTTCCTCTTCATTTAAGGGTTCCATGACAAACTTCTTATATAGGGTCTTGGTGACATTTTTCAACACATGGGGAACGTCTTGCATCACATGACTTTCCTCAGCAATTGATTCTACATGTATTTTTCCTACCTTCTTATCATAGTCAAAACCTATTCCAGTTTTCTGACCTATGACCTGTTTATCTATTGCCTCCTTTACAAGATTAACAGATTTCTTATAAGCTTGAAGTTTTAACTCTAACATAGAAATTTTATTCCTAAGTGTAGTTTCTACTTCCTAGTTGCACTTGTCTCTATTCTAAAGATATTCTACTTTCTGTTTTAGATCTTCTAGATTAACACATGCAAGCTCTAGTTCTTTGTTTTTAGCTTCTAGCATTTTATTTTTTTGAACTAGTTTAGCATTTTCTTCTTCAGATGCTAGCATGCTTGTATGTATGTTAAACGTTTATATACTGAGATCTTCTACAGTTTTCTTATATTCAGATTTAGACATGTCAATGGAGGAGAGAAATGATACCTTTGATGATTGAGGGGATGCCTCTGAAGAGTCTGCCATTAAAGCAATATTTCCAAAAGTTTCTTCTTCATCGTTGTCTGAATCATCCCAGCTCTTTCCTTCAGCTATATATGCTCTACCCTGATACTTCTTTACCAGTGCATCATATTTTTGCTTGAGTTCATCATATGACTCCTTCCTTTCTTTCACTTGCTTTGGCTTCCGGCATTCTGTTGCAAAATGTCCGGGTTCATCACAGTTGTAGCACTTGAACTTACTGTGATCTACAATTCCCGTCTTATAACCTCCTTTGCTATAAGACCCTGAAGACGATCCACCTCGGTTGCTGTTTCTGAAACTGGAACCACTGTAACTGGAGTTACTCTTGAATTTGTACTTAGGGTTCCTCCTAAACCTGAGGTTCTTGAACTTTCCTGCCATATAGGCCATTGTTTTATTTTCAAATTGCTCAAGTTCTTCCATTGAGTAGAAGTCGTCTTCATTACCTGGTTGAGTGTTATCTATAAATTCAGCTTCCAGAATTTCTTCTTTCTCAATATTAGGTTTCACTGTGCTGGTCTCTGTGACAGCAAAATCCTTAGCTACAAGAGCTGTAGTCTTCAACAGTGCTGTATTCTTACTGTCTACTGTACTTGTACCATAAATGATTTGTCTCTGCTCTTTCTCCATTTCATGAGTCTTGAGCTTCCCATATAAAATTTCAATGGACATGTCATTTATGTCACTTCTCTCTCTGATGGTAGAGATTTTGTGTTCCAGGTGTGCTGGCAGTGTCAACATAAATTTTCTGTTGATCTCCCTACGTGAGTAGGCCTTCCCATGCAGTGACAAGTCATTCAACAATTTGTTGTATCTCTCAAAGACTTGAGTGATACTCTCTCCTGGTAGTGACTTGAAAGCATCATATTGGGAGGTAAGAATATCAAGCCTGTTCTCCTTCACTTCTGTTGCACCTTCCATCAGCAGATCAATTGTATCCCACATCTGTTTGGCACTTGTGCAGTTAATCACTTGATTTAGCATTGTAGTGTCCAAAGAATCCATCAGGATGCATTGGAGATGATTGTCCCATGCAACTCTTTCTTTATCAGTGTCAGTAAACTCTGAAGATTCCTTTGGGGTAAATCCTT
Organism: Oenanthe sinensis; assembly: GCA_028671895.1. Classification (NCBI taxonomy): domain Eukaryota; kingdom Viridiplantae; phylum Streptophyta; class Magnoliopsida; order Apiales; family Apiaceae; genus Oenanthe; species Oenanthe sinensis. Next base: position 32,057,885 of record CM053806.1, read on the forward strand.
GCGGAATCCGTTCACCGTCTTCTGAAACTGTTTCTGGTGTAAGTTTCTGAGGTACATAGGGTCCATTTTCCAAAATTCCCAAATATTGGGAATTTGAAGTTTTAATGAAAATGGACATCTTCTTCTTCCATAAGATGTATTCAGTTTTGTCAAAGGCTGGGATTTTAATGCTGCTGGGTTTTTGGGTACTCATGGTTATAAGAATTTTAAATCTTAAGAAATAATTAATTTCTTAAAAATTAAAATCAATTCGAATAAAATTTAAATTTCAAGAAATAAAATTTTAATATGAATTCTTGATGATTGGTAGTCTTCTTAAAATTAGAGAATTTAAAATCTTTGAAAAATTTGAAATTGAATTTTCTTTAAAAATAAAGAAATTTCAATATAAATTTTTCTAGATCTGAAAATACACTTTTTCGAAAACTATTTTTGGATCTTGATTTGTAACTTCAATCAACAAGCTCTGATACCAATTGTTAGGTCCAAAATCATCATAGAAGGGGGGGTTGAATATGATATGGTAGATTTTTCGTTTTAAAAGCGGATTATGTTTTTGTGTTTAAGAGATATGAACTTGACACTACTTGAAACACAAAGTTCGGGGAAATAACAATATATTATTAAATCCCTGAGGTGCTACAATTCTAATCAGTAGATTAGCTGCAATGGGTTCAAAACAATATTACAACACAGATACAGTTGGGTGAAATAAATGTATGGCTTTAATGGAGCTTCCCGTCTGTATGTATTGAATGCTGAAGATGATCACCTCTTACTTCATTCGAATTAAACCCATATATAATTCTAGGCTTTTTGGAAAATGAATCCCAATAATACATAAGTCCCATGTTACGCCTTCACAGTGTGAGTGGTGTGCAGGCGCCACTTGATAGCTATGTTGCGCCTATAGTGCCTTGTTGCGCCTCTATGAAAGTCATGTTGCGCCTCTACTCTTGGTGCCTTGTGTAGGCGCCACTTGTGCCTTAGAATTCTTTTCTGTGCCTTAAAATGTATGTGGCGCCTGCACTCTATACATCCTGTATAGGCGCCACTTACATTCAACTTGTGTAGTGCCTTGTTTAACTTATGTTGTGCCTGTGCTTCAAGTTAGTTGCGCTTGTACAGTGGTTTCCTTGTACAGGCGCCACTCACGAGTTAGATTCTAAGTATTTCCTTGTGCCTTGGTAGGTTAGTTGCGCTTATACTCTTAGTACCTTGTGTAGGCGCCACTAACACTTCCCTTAGTCTTTTCTTGCACCTAGAAATATGTGTTGCGCCCCTCCATTGTTTTAAGAGAGAAAGAGCCACCAAATCCAATAATACTTGCCTTAAAATATTTCTTGAATTCTTGAAGTAATTACTACTTGGTTTCCACTCTCCTGGCTTGATCAACTGATTTTCTTCTGATAAATCAAGGCAATTCTTTTCTAGTTGTGCTGACGCTTAGTGCACTGGTCTGGTTCACAAACGACTAACACTGAATTGAATTCTCTTGAATTCTGTTCTGTAACAGCTGATTAACTTTGGACTGTTGCATTGCTTCTGATCACTGAAACCCTTTGACAACTATACATAAAACATTACACTATCTTTAGTATGAAATCTTTTGAACCCTTATTTGTCACTGAGGCATGAACATGTTAATGAACTTCTCTTGCTGACGTTTAGTAATTCTTTCATCTTGAATGCTCAGCAATGATGTATGTATGATCTCTTGTTTATGTCCTTCTGGATTCCTGTGCTGCATATTAGTATTATTTATCTGTCTTTGTTTCTTAGTTGAGTTATCGTTATCACTATTACATACTACGTTACATTATGCTTTACACTAACTTTCCTACTCATAGGCTGAAACCCAAAGTAATGACCCACACCTTCTTGAAATTTAATCTGTTTTTCTTCAAATGGCATGACTTGATCATTTCCCTCAGTATCAACATATTTTAAAGAAAATTTGCCCATTTGTCAATTTGTCTGTCTGTGCAAAGTCAGCTTCCTATCAATCTCCTTGAACCATTTGTGTGTGACAGCTTCTTTGCTCTTGTTAACTTCATAAGCAATTTGAAGAAGAAATCTGATATACTGTAGTTCCTCAGCCTGTTTGAAAAAGATAAAATTTGATTGACTAATCCATCTTACACTTCCACCTTCTAAGAAGTAAACCAGCATCTCATTCTTCACCTTTTCTGTACCTCCCTGACCTCCTTGTATCTTTGTTTTAAAAACATTATAAACAATTTGAGCAGACACCACTTTATTTAAGTGCTTCTGAGTGATCTTCTCAAACTGCCTATCTGTCAAGGATTGAGGATCCCTGGTTAGAGTAGATGTTCTGTCAATGTCAGATTCTTCAAATTCTCCAAGACCTATCTTCTTTTTAGCTCTAAGTTACAGATTTGATTGACTGCACTTCCAGTATGAAGGTTCTTGAGTTTGATCAGAGCCTGACTTCTTTCTTTGCTTATCAGAGTCTGACTTAGACTCTGATTTCCCATGTCTAGTCCCTGACTGATGTGTTTGAGTTTTTACTACTCCAGATTGCTTTTGTTGCACATCATCAAGACCCCTAGGACCATGAGAACTATCACCATCATCACCATCTCTCCTCCTTTTAACTCCCTTTGACCTATCTTTGCATCCATCATCCTTATTTCTCTTGGAAGATTCACATTGCCTCTCCTTCTCCCCCTTTTTGACATCATCATCCTTATTACTGGTGACAGCCAAAAGAATCTGCTCAAAAACTGTAAAAATATTGGCCTGTGCTGCAATGACCGAATCAACCTTGGTGGTCAAATCAGAGACTGTAGATTGAAGAGAGGCTTGAATTGTAGTGATAACAGCTAGAGCATCTTTAAAAGCTACTTCTTTGGATAATTGAAGGGAGTGAATTCTGTCAAATCTTGTATTGAGCAGAGAAGTTGTATTATCAACACCAGTGAGCTTAATTTTAATATGAGAAATGTCCTGAACCACACTGGCTAATTGAGCAGCAACATCAGGTAATTCAGCTTTAACAGCTTCATCCAAAGCATGATCTTCTTCACCAGGATAGTAACCATGTTCCTATTGAAAGGATTTCTTCTGAAAAGCTTCAAGTCTATTAGACTGATGAATAGCCAAAATACACTCAAAAGAATCTTTATCATGTATGCCTCTTTGTTGTGCAGACTCCCAAGACTGAGGAAACACCTGATCAAAATATATAAAAGAAGGAGTAACGTCGTGATCATCATCTTCAGAAGTGCACTCCTCAACAACAGACTCAAGCTTAGAAATTGGAGGTGTAGACTCTAGTGGTGTAGACTCTGAAACTGCAAACGGGACTATAGACCCTGACTCCTCCTGAGAGTGATCAGAGACTGTAGACTCTGGAAGTCTAGCCCTTATAGGCATAATCAAAAGTGGTTCTTCTGACTCCAAATTTGCAGCCTCAGTTAAAATGACAGTGTTATCCACCAAAACCTCCATGACTCTATATGCTCTCCTTGCTAGAGAATCCACCAGATGAAGTTGTGGTCTCTGGGTAAATGTCTTCTGAGCAGCAAGAGCCTCCTCCTGTTTGCCAATATGCACAATCAGACATAGTGAATTATCATCCATCCCCTGCTCCAACTCATTGGACCAACTCTTCGGAAAATCTTGATCCCAATAAGTAAAGCTAGGTTCAGGATACCCTAATCTATCATGCTCACAGTGGGGTTAGACACCCACTTTCTCAATCTCACTCAGGCTCCCTACAGCCTTTTCTACCTCTCCATTTGCCTGGTCCAGTGCCAGCCTCTCAGATATTTTGTCACTCATTTGGGAGGGTGCACTCAATAATCCTACAGAAGAGAGGTTGAGAGAAAACAAAGGTGCTTCAATACCTGAACCACCTTGATGGAGGGGAACCCCTTCAAATGTCTGAAGGCTAGGGGTTTCCACCAAGAGGTGAGCATCAACTGACTCTGAACCCTTAAAAGCATCTTCTTTCTTTCCAGAGTCTGTTGGCTCCAGTATTCCAGTCTCAGGGTCTACTCTAGACTCTGACTGCTTCAATATGACTTCATTAGAAGCCAGAGTCTGAGTGTTACCATCTTTGACTGTTTGTGTATGAGGCTCCCCCTCAAGGTGGATAGACTCTGATAGAATAGATTGGAAAATTTCTGCATGAGCCTCCATCAGAGTCTGTCCTCCCATATCACTGGGGTTCTCATCAGCTTGTTGGTGAGTTGTCAAGGAGGGCCTAACAACATACTCCCTTGCCCCACTATCACTCAACCTCTGACTAGGTGGTTCTTGTGTGGGTGAGGCAAACTGAGCATCTTTATCACTAGTTACCACTGGTGCACTAGTCCCAACCTCCAACTACCTTGCATCACCTGCTACCTCCTGTGGTTCTACCATAATTAATGCATCCAAGTGTCCATTGAGAAACATCCTGGCATGGAGTGCATTGATGGCCAGGGCAAAAGTCAAGTGAAAGGAATCCTGCAGTTCCCTTGCAATCTTGTGATAATGTGAGCCCTTAAGTTGATCCAATCTACTTTCGTAGGTCGGATAGATGTATTTGTTGGCCACCTTACCTACATTTTGGACAAGAAAATCAACCACCTCCTTTGAAAATGGTTGAATGGTAGAGATCCAATCAATAGCTGTCCTGTAGGTAATCCTATGATCCCAAATTGCTTCATAATCAAAAACTGGTCGCTCAATCTCAGTTTCCAACTCAGCAACAGACTCTGATTTTCTCCTTTTGTAGATGCTAAGATTTTTAGGCTTCTTTGTGATTTGCTGTTCAGAGTCTGGCACACCTAGTGCTTTGAGAACTGCATTTGTTCTGCCTTCTATGAGCCCAGCTTCTTTTTCTTGGAATGAAGAGTTGAATAGATAGCTGTATAGAGATTTGACTACATCCTGTGCAGACATTTGTAGCTCCTGTTCCATTCTTTTCCTTAGGGCTTCATAGGTTGAAAGAAAATCCAAGACTTGAGATTTAGTCTGATGTTGCTCTGGATCTTCAACTGATTCCACCAAAGGATATAAGAATAGCAGTGCCTCATCACCTGGAGTAATGATTTCATCAATTAGACTTGAGGCTGCATCCAATGACATTCCTTCCCAAAATGTCTCATGATCAGAGTCTAAAGACAGTCTAGACTCTGACTCAACATTAGACTCTGGTTTAGGTAATTTCTTGCTATCAGAGTCTGGCCCTGCAGGAGCCTTGGGAGCATCTGTTTCCTGCAAAACAGGGTTAGTAATAAAAATAGGCTTGTGTGTGTGTGTAGAATAAGCCTTCCTTAACCTTCTGTACTTCTGAGCAAAAGATTTTTTAGGAGATTCAATTTGAGAATCCTGAGGTGCATTCCTAGGTGTTTCAGAGTCTGTAGCCTTTTCAGAGACTGCAGACTTGGCTTGAAGGTTAGAATCAAGGTCTCATGACCTTCTTTTAGCAAAGAAAGACCTTCAATAACTTGTTTCTCTAAAGGGTTGAGCTCCTCATCACTATGCTCATCTATAAGCCTAAATTGAATCAATTTTCTCCTCTTTACAACTGGTGCCTGTTGAGAGACACCAGAGGGTGGTTTCTTTTTGGATTTTGGTTTAGAAGATTGTGTAATTGAAAGGGATTGGGTGACTGGGGTAGGTGCAGGGGGACTCTCCATTACTTGATCATGCACCATGTCACCACCAAAAAAAGAAGCATTGTAGATAGAAGGTTTGTAGGTTGAGAGTTTTACCTTCATTACCTGTGGATAAGTCATGACAGGTAGACTCTTCTTCTTGTCATCAATTCTCTTAATATCAGAGAATATCCTCCTTTGCTGTTTATATGCCTGCATACAGCAATCATCTGCCAACTTGGTTGACATGTCAGGAATGAAGTGGTTGAGGAGAATCATAAGAAATCTATGATAGTAGACTTTCTTCCTCCCCTCATGCACATTGTTTAATTTTGCTCCAATTTGAGTGAGCAACATATCACCAATATTGATTACTCTATCAAATAGGAGACTGTGACCAATTTGATAAGTAATAGCAGTAATAGCAGTAATAGCATCAAATCCACTACACTTACCAGTAAAACACTTAGCAATTTGATCAAAGAAAAAGGACCATTCTTTTCTCAAATAGGGCCTAGTTAACTTACTCATGTTTTCTAGACTACCAGAATAACCTAGTGATTTAAACATATCTTTAATTTCAGCATCAGAAAGAGTTTCATCAAGAGGTTGTTTAACGGGTAATTTAAACACAGAATTAATAACATCAGTAGTAACATCAAATTTAAAATCACCAAAGGTAAACATTATTTTACCTGGTTGATCCTGAGAAGGATCAACTACCTTTGCAGAACTCCAAGCTTTTGAGACAGTATCCTTATGAATCACCGGAGATGCTTTCAGAATATAACTAAGCTCAGATTGCTCCATGAAATCCATCATTGGGAAGTAGTCAGCATCTACTCCCTTCTTGTCTCCAAGAGCAGTAACATGATTTGTAGTCATGAAGTCAAAATCCCCAAAAGTAAATGCAATCGCTTTGGGTCCCCTCATGACAGTAGAAATTGCAGCCATTGAAGATGTCGAGTTGAAAGTGATGAACAAGCTTGAGAAAATTAGCTAGGGTTCGTAAAAAGCTCTGTGATTAATTCTGCCTTAGAAAAAATAGCAATAAACAAGTGAGTAGATTGTATGAAATTTTCTATTTTGATTGAATTGCATACAATACACACGAGTCTACAGCCTATTTCCAGTCAAAAATAATTGTTACCGCCTATTTCAAGTCATTTGAACAATTTAAACGCAATCAAAGTCTGCAGGCGCGAATTTTAACCGATTCAGAGTCTAGGCGATATTTTTCTCAGAGTCTACAGACTCTCAGAGTCTACAGACTCGTCAGAGTCTAAAAACTACACTCTGTCAAGATAAAGTACCAAACAAAATTTTGCAATAATAATTAATCACAGTGTGTTAAGACAGAGACTATAATTAAAGTACATACCTTGCTTCTTGTAATTATTGATCACTTACATATTTAACATACCTAATTCACCTACCAGTCTGAGAAAGGTAGACTCATCAAGTGGTTTTGTCAAAATGTCTGCAATCTGTCTGTCAGTTGGAACATAGTGAAGTGTCACAGTACCATTTTCAACATGTTCTCCAATAAAGTGATACCTGACATCAATGTGCTTTGTTCTGGAGTGTTGGACTGGATTCTCTGCAATTTTAATAGCACTAGTATTATCACAATACATAGGAATATTTGAGAATGTTAGTCCATAATCAAGTAATTGATTTCTCATCCACAGAATTTGAGCACAGTAACTTCCAGCTGCAATGTATTCAGCCTCAGCTGTTGAGGTTGATACATTCTGTTGTGTCTTGCTAAACCAAGAAATTAATCTGTTGCCAAGAAACTGGCATTATTCTGTTGTGCTTTTCCTGTCTACTTTGCATCCTGCATAGTCAGAATCTGAATAGCCAATTAGTGAAAAATCTGACTCTCTAGGATACCAAAGTCCAAGAGTTTGTGCCCCCTTGAGATATCTAAAAATTCTTTTCACAACTATTAAGTGTGATTCTCTAGGGTCAGCTTGAAATTTGGCACACAGACAAGTTGCAAACATTATCTCTGGTCTACTAGCAGTTAACTATAACAATGAGCCAATCATACCTCTGTAGCTAGTGTTGTCAACTTTGTTACTCTTTGGGTCAGAGTCTAGCTTAGTAGTTGTTGACATGGGAGTTTTAGCAGTTGCGGAATCTTGCATATCAAACTTCTTCAACAGTTCTTTTACATACTTTGTTTGATTGATGAAAATTCCATCATCATTCTGTTTGACTTGAAGCCCCAAAAAGAAGTTTAATTCTCCCATCATGCTCATTTCATAATTTGATTGCATTAGTTGACTAAACTTTTCACAGAGATTATCATTAGTTGATCCAAATATAATATCATCAACATAAATTTGGACAAGCAAAATATCACCTTTATATTTTCTAATAAAGAGAGCTTTGTCAATGGTACCTCTTGTGAATCCATTTTCAAGAAGAAATTTTGAAAGAGTTTCATACCATGCTCTAGGTGCTTGCTTCAATCCATATAGTGCCTTATCTAACCTATAAACATGATCAGGAAACTTTGGATCAACAAATCCTGGTGGTTGCTCCACATAGACTTCTTCTTCCAATTCTCCATTTAAGAAGGCACTTTTCACATCCATCTGATACACCTTGAATTTTGAATGAGCTGCAAAGGCCAAAAACATTCTAATAGCTTCCAATCTTGCTACTGGTGCAAAAGTTTCTTCATAGTCAATTCCTTCCTCCTGTGAGTATCCTTTTGCAACTAGCCTTGCTTTGTTTCTGATTACAGTTCCATTCTCATCAAGTATGTTTCTGTACACCCATTTTGCACCAACCACTGATTTATCTCTAGGTCTTGGTACAAGTTTCCACACTTTATTTCTCTCAAATTCATTCAATTCTTCTTGCATTGCAATAATCCAATCAGGGTCTTGCAAGGCTTCCTCAATTTTCTTGGGTTCATTTTTTGAGAGAAAACAACTATAAAGACATTCATTTTGAGTGGTGGTTCTTGTTTGTACACCACTCTCAGGATCACCAATTATTAAGTTAGGAGTGTGATTCCTTGTCCATTTTCTAGCAGGTGGAAGATTGGTTCTTGAACTTGAAGCTCCCCCTAAGTCATTTGCATCTTCTGTATTTGAGTGAAATTCAAATGAAGAGGCTCCCCCTTAATTTCTTGACTCTAACAAGGGTTCAAAGTTTCTTGATCCAGACCCTGATGAGTTAGACTCTGTCTGGATAGACTCTGTCTGGGTAGACCCTGACCTGTTAGACTCTGAATTATTTAGAGTTGAATTTTTTGGCTCCCCCTCAGATTGTGCAGGTTCCTGTGTTGGTTTAGGATTTATTTGAGGGTCTTCATCGTCTTCTTCTTCATTTATCTCAGAACTTCTTAGATTTTCAAATTCTAGTGTAGTAGACTCTGACTCATCCTGTAATCCTGTACACTTTTTATCATCAAATGCAACATGAATAGATTCTATAACAATTTTGGTTCTGAGATTAAACACTCTGAATGCTTTTGTGTTCGATGCATATCCAAGAAAAATTGATTCATCTGTCTTGGCTTCAAATTTGCTTAGATTTTCAGGATGTACTTTCAGTACATAACACTTGCATCCAAATATGTGAAAGTGTTTCACACTTGGCTTCTTGTCCTTTACCATTTCATAGGGAGACTTTCCATGCATGTTTATTAGAGTGCAGTTTTGAGTGAAACATGTTGTATTGACTGCCTCAGCCCAAAAATATACTGGTAGCTTAGACTCTGCCAACATTGTTCTGACAGCTTCTATGAGTGTCCTATTCTTTCTTTCCACAACTCCATTTTGTTGAGGAGTTCCTGGCGCAGAAAATTGTTGAGTAATTCCCTTTGATGCACAGTAGTCCTCCATGATTGAATTCTTGAATTCAGTACCATTGTCATTCCTTATAACTCTAACTGTTTTCTTTGATTTTCTTTCCAGAAAAGTGATATGGTCTATTATGTGTTGTGGGGCTTCATCCTTTGAATGTAGAAAGAAAATTCATGTGAATCTTGTAAAATCATCTACAATAACAAGAGTATATTTCTTTTTGTTAATTGACATAACATTTACTGGACCAAATAAATCAAGATGCAATAAATAAAAGGGTTCAGAAATGGTGTTTATTGTCTTGCTCTTGAAGAATGATTTCCTTTGTTTTCCAAGTTGACATGCTTCACAAAGTCCATCTTGCACAAAATCAACCTTTGGTAATCCTTTTACAAGATTCTGTTTAACCAACTTGTTGAGTGTTTTGAAGTTGATGTGTGACAGTTTCTTGTGCCATTTCCAGCTTTCTTCAGTTGAGGCCTTGCTATATAGACATGTGACTTCACTGTGTATGCAATCCTCCAAGCTGGCTTCATAAATGTTACCATGTATGTGTCCTTTGAAAACCAAAATGCCTGTTTCTATGTGAGTCACAAGACACTCTTTGTTGTCAAAGCCAGTATGGTAACCTTTATCTCCAAGTTGACTTATGCTTATCAAATTGTGCCTTAAGCCATCAACTAGAGATACTTGATCAATGATGACATTCCCAAGTACAATTTTTCCATATCCCAGTGTTTGTCCTTTGTTGCCATCTCCAAAGAAAACTTCTGGGCCAACCATTTTCACAAAGTCTATAAGCAGGGATTTCTTTCCAGTCATGTGTCCTGAGCATCCACTGTCCAGGATTAGGGTTACTTTCTTTACCCTGGTTCCCTGCATACATAGAGCAGCTAGTTAGATGTTTTGAGGACCCAAACAGTTTTGGATCCTTTTCTACTAACTTTAGGAGAAACAGGCTTAACAATTTTCACCTTTGGTTTATCTGTCTCTTTTGTTTCTTTAGACTCTGGTGGAGTATTAACAGTGTCATACCAACTTTTATCAATAGAAGATTTTAGCTCATAAAAATTGTGATACAAATCATGATAGTCTCTACACATATAAATAGAATGAAATATGTTACCACAGTGATTTCATCTCAATTTTTGTTTTATAATCTATAGCTAAATGGTTGTGGTTGCCACATCTATAACACTTCTTTCTAGGAGCATTAGGATCTTTTTGATAATTATTAGCCTTATTAATGCCTTCCTTACCATTCCTATTTCTCCTAGTTTTGGTGGACTCTGATAAGTTCTCTAGCCTTTCTTTCAACTTAGACTTAGACAAGTACCCTATGTTAATATTTTTCTTAGAGTTATTTTCTCATGTTTCATCTGTCTTTTTGTCAACAACAGGGGGACTATTGACAGATGAGTTTGTGGTTTCAGATTTTTCTTTAGGGATCACAAACTTAATAGGAACAAATATACTTTTGTCTTTAGTCTTATTAAATTGGCTAGCTTCTTCATTGTTATCATTATCAATAATAGGTCTTTTGTCTTGACTCTTGTCTAAACTTGAGTCTCTCTTCTTCTAGTTCTCTCTTAACATAGTCATAGGCTTTCAAGATTTCAGTGTAGTTATGACTATGTTTCTCAGAATCCTTTTTGTATTGTTCCATTAATATTAACTCAGACTCTAAATGATTATTCCTTTTAGTCAAGGTTGAGTTTTCCTCTCTCAACCTTTCACTTTCACTAGTGAGAGACCTACATGTTGTCATTATTTTATTAACCTCACTTTGCACAATTTCTATACCATCAGAGTCTAAATTAATTAAGGATTCAGGAGTAAAGATTGATACCTGAGTTTTAGGAGATGGGGTTCTTTGGGAGATTGTGATTTTCTTGAGGAGGATGCCATCAATGCTAGATTTTCATAATCAATTTCATCCTCTGAGCTTGAATCTTCCCAATCCTTTCCTGTTGATAGAAGTGCTTTTCCTTTTCCTTGACTTTTTGACTTTCTGCATTCACTGGCAAAGTGCCCCAATATTCCACAGTTGAAACATTTGACCTTTGCTTTGTCAAGTTTGATTATAGTACTCTTGCTCTTCTCAACCTTCTCATCTTCCTTCTTGAATGATGGCCTCTTGCTAAATTTGCCAGTTCTTTTGTTGAATTTCATTCTTTTGAAATTTTTAGCAAACATAACCATCATTTGACTTAGATCAATCTCTTCATCAGAATCAGAGTCTGTGTCAGTAGACTCTGACTCCACAACAGCTTTACCCTTCTTTCTTGAATCCTTGATTCTAGCTTCTGTGGGTTGTTCCTGTTATTCTTTCTTAGACTCCATCAAGAGTGCCACAGATTTTATCTTTACAGACTTCTTATTCTTTCTCTGTTGCATCTCCAAATAATATGTCTTGAGTCTGCCATACAATTCTTCTAGAGCTAGTTCATCCAAATCTCTAGCTTCCCTTATGGCTGTAGTCTTATTGTCCCACTCTTCAGGAAGTGCTCTCAGAAACTTGGTGTTTGTATCTTCAGAATCATAAACCTTACCAAGCATAGCCATCTCATTCAAGAGTTTTGTAAACCTATCATACATCTCAGTGATAGATTCTCCAGATTTTGCTTCAAAATACTCATACTCTTGAATTAGCAAAGACCTAGCATTCTTCTTGACATCTTTAGTCCCTTAACAGTGCACTTTAATTTTTGTCCACATCTCCTTAGCAGTTTGACATGATATAACACAGTTTGTAAGAATAGAACCCAAACTGTTGAAAAGTATGTTTTTGACCTTTGCCTCCTTAAGGCATTCTCCTTGTCCTCTTTTGTCCATTCAGTCTTTGGTTTCTCAATGAAGTGTTCTTCAGTTACTTTGCCTTCTTCATTGATTTGAGGCACAAGCTTTAAGGGCACATAGGGTCCTTCATGAATTCTTTCAAGATAGTCAGGGTCTGTTTCTTCCAGATGGTGCAGCATATTAACCTTCCAGTGGGTGAACTCGTTTCTCTTAAGAATAAGAATCTTAGAATTGCCATCTTTGTTTCCAGACATCTTTGATCGATTTTAAACGTTAGGCTTTGATACCAATTGTTTTCCCAGTTGCACAAGTAGAAGGGGGGTTGAATACTTGTGTTACTTTTATGCCTGATTTAAAACCAACTCGATATAAATTAAGAACAAAGATATGAATAAGTACTGTTTGTATTATTGATGATTGAATACAAAACTCTCCTAGGGTGTACACAAACCCTAGCAGCTTCTCTGTGTTATTCACAGCAACTCTCTCTATCTCTATGCTCTCACAAAAATATCACTCAGACAAATTATGCTTCGACTTTTTTTCCACACACTTTACAATTAGGTTACATAGAGTTTATATAGAGAGCTACCTATCAACTAATAACATAAAGATAAATTACAATAGGAATATAATTCCTAATTATTAGTTGACAGTTTCCTTCTAGAATTCTCTTTATTTCTCATAGCATATCTGCAATATATTTATCTTGATCTTCGAAGACTTTCCATTCCTGTGATCTTCTTCCAAATTTAACTTCAACTGTATAGACTCTGAACACCTTTAGACTCTAATGATCTTTAGACTCTGATCGTATGTATACTCTGATAGATTATAGACTCTGATCACCTTCCAGACTCTGATCTTCATGCAGACTCTGATTTCACTTTCTACAGAAATTCTTCTAAGTACAAGTAACATGAACGTTGACTATCTAGACTCTGATTATACATTTCAGAGACTATAAAGACTTATTACAGATAAACTAATCTAGACCCTGTTCTAGTATTTTGTACATCATCAAATGAATATATTCCTAACACATATGATAGTGGTTTTGTTTTATGGTTTTGGTTTCTAAATACGACTTGCATGTCGTTTATTCATTGTAATTGTTAATCTCGAATGTTACTCGAGTTCTTCTTGTAATTTCATTAGAATAGATTTATTTATTATTCAATTTAATTGTTCAATGGAGACTTGGAAGCAAAGAAGTTAGGATGCAATCCATATGATAGAGCAATGAAGAAGATAAAGACATGTAATAGTGTAGTATTTGAAACCACCATAGATTGACCTTGATAATTCCATTAGCTTGGAAATATCACATATGATGGGGCCGTAACCAAACACGTTTAATTTACACACAATACATATATGTATATGAATGCATGTGTAGATACGTTTGTGTTAGAATGATATATGTATTAGATACGACACCAATGCCATGCCTGCTTAAGAAAGATAAAATCTGTAACGATTCAAGATTTTAAAATTAAACAAACGATCATGAGATTTTTATGTTTATGAAACACGGTATTGAATATGAATTTTCTTTTTCTGATATGAGGATATTTTGTCAAAAGTGAATTATTATTCGTAAGAAAGTTGTGTTTTAAGTGAGACCGCTTGTGACTTCTCCGACGATCTAGAAATTGAACCATTGACGAATATTGAAATGGATTATTTGATTAAGAAAAAATTGAGAATCTCTTTATGATGGGATCATGATCGTTCATATAAATATTAAAATCCCTAAATACATATTAAGTTAATCGGATGCCTTCCAATGTTTAATACTCGTCAAGATCTAGATTGAGAAGGAGTGGGTTTGCCAAAGCAAGGTGCTTGTATCAATCATGGGAAGTCGTGATAAGTAAGTGACTTAGTTTGTTGAAACATTGAGTCTAACTTAACTAAATCATCGCAATAGGATTGTGGGTTTAGAGGCATAGAGTTTGGTGAGATTTATTGGATAAATGTGTACAAAGTGTTGTTCCACCAAACTATCCAAGAATTATATTTGATATAAACGACAAATGTTGTCTACCTAAATAGTCGTGTTTTGGATGTATTAGTCAACGCTATCTTAAAACATGGATGAAATATGGATCTTGGCTCACTAGAAAGATTTAATGAAATGCTTTCTGAATTAATAGTTAAGGCTATTGATTTGATAAAAATAGTGGGAGATATATATTATGAATGTATATGATAATCACTTGAACATAATTAAACTTCTGCAACTAACTAATATGCATTTTAAACATTGTAGATATTTAATGGCAAACAACACAAATAACTTCTCTGTGAAAGCAACTCTTGAGAAGGACAAGCTGACAGGAACTAACTTCCTTGATTGGTATAGGAATTTGAGGATTGTCTTCAGGCAGGAGCGAAAACTTCACGTCATTGAAATTCCTTCACATTTTCCTCCTGCTGAGAATGCAACTCGTGTTCAACAAAATATTTATCAGAAGCATACTGATGATGCGAATGATGTTGAGTGTCTCACGCTGGCAACCATGAGTGCTGAGCTTCAAAAACAACATGAGCATATGGATGCTTATGAGATGATTGAACACCTTCAAAGAATGTTTGAGGGACAGGCTCGTCAAGAAAGGTTCGACACGAGCAAAGCACTGTATGCTTGTAAACAGGGAGACCGTGAACCTGTTCAATCACATGTTCTAAAGATGATAGGTTATATTGAGTATCTTGATACTTTGGGTTTCCCGATTGGTCCGGAAGCTCAGATTGACTTGATCTTGCAATCTCTGAACAACAACTATACTCATTTTGTTATGAACTACAATATGTATGAGATAGACAAAACACCCACTGAATTGTTGGCCATGTTACGAACTGCTGAAACCAACATGAAAAAGGTTGAACCTGCTGCCATGTTGATGGTAGATAACAAAGGTAAGGCTAATAGGAAAGGCAAATGGAAGGGAAAGAAGAAGATTGGATCTTCTTCTGGTCCCAAGCCAAAGGCTAATCCCAAACAGGCTTTAAAGCCTAAGGGTGCTATTGCAAAGGGTGATTGTCACTACTATGGTAAACCAGGTCATTGGAAGAGAAACTGTCATGCTTATTTGGAGGATTTGAAGAAGAAGAAGGCTGGTCAAGCTTCTGATTCAGGTATTTATGTTATAGAGGTCAATTTGTCTACTTCTACATCATGAGTATTGGATACTGGATGTGGTTCTCACATTTGTATAAATGTGCAGGAAATACAAAGGAGTAGGACTTTGGCTAAATGAGAGGTCGACCTACAAGTTGGCAATGAAGCAAAGGTTGCTGCTTTAGCTGTAGGGACTTATTATTTATCATTGCCCACTGTGCTTATTTTAGAACTTGAGAACTGTTTTTACGTGTCTGCAATTTGCAGAAACATTATTTCGGTTTCTTGTTTGGACAAGAAAGGTTTTGCATTTTTAATTCAGAATAATAGTTGTTCCTTTTCTTTGAATAATGTTACCTATGGGGTTGCACGTTTATTTAATGGTTTATATGTTCTTGAATTAGACACACATATCTATAATGTGAATAACAAACGTCTTAAAACTAATGACTCAAATCAAACATACCTCTGGCACTGTCATTTAGGCTATATAAATGAGAAGCGCATTTCCAAGTTACATAAAGATGGATACTTGGATAAGTTTGACTTTGAAACATACGAAGCATGCGAACCTTGTCTCATTGGAAAAATGACTAAAGCTCCTTTTACTGGACAAGGTGAAAGGGCCACTGAACGATTAGAACTTATACATAGTGATGTATGTGTTCCTATGCGTACTATGGCAAGAGGTGGCTTTTACTACTTTATCACGTTTATTAATGATTTTAGTAGATATGGATATGTATATCTTATGAAGAATAAATTTGATTCTTTTGAAAAGTTCAAAGAATACAAAGCTGAAGTAGAAAAGGAAACTAGTGAAAGTATTAAGACTCTACAATATGATCATGGAGATGAATACTTAAGCCATAAATTTATAAGTTTATTAAAAGAGTGTGGTATTGTATCATAACTCATTCCTTCTAGAACCCCACAATGGAACGGAGTTTCTGAGAGGAGGAATCGTACTTTGTTGGACATGGTGCGATCGATGATGAATCATGCAAATCTTCTAATTAGTTTCTGTGGTTACGCCCTAGAGACGGCTGCTTATACACTTAACCGAGTTCCTACTAAAATGGTTCAGAAGACT
The DNA here is from genome assembly GCA_028671895.1 of Oenanthe sinensis. Taxonomy (NCBI): domain Eukaryota; kingdom Viridiplantae; phylum Streptophyta; class Magnoliopsida; order Apiales; family Apiaceae; genus Oenanthe; species Oenanthe sinensis. The sequence goes on from CM053806.1 coordinate 32,074,343, forward strand.
CCGTATGAGATATGGGCTGAGAAACGTCATAGCATGTCATTTATGAAAATTTAGGGATGTGATGCATTTGTGAAACGTCTAACTTCTGACAAGCTAGGACCTAAATCAGAAAAATGTAATTTTGTGGGATACCCAATTGAAACAAAGGGTTATTATTTCTATAATCCTTCATAGAACAAAGTGTTTGTTGCTCGAACTGCAGTGTTCCTTAAAAGAGAAATGCTGTCTAAAAAAGATAGTGGGAGGATAATAGATCTCGATGAAATTCGAGACCCACGTGATAACAATGAACCAATGGAGGAACCTGAGAAGAATGTACAAGAAAACAATATTGCTCTGGAAACACAGATTGTTCGTAGGTCTGGTAGGATTCGCCATGAGCCCGAGAGATATTATGGATTTCTCTTGACTCAAGATGGTGATGTGATGCTTGTGGATGAAGATGAGCCTGTCACGTACCAAGACGCCATGAAAACACCAGAATCTAAGAGATGGTTGGATGCCATGAAATCTGAGATGGAATCCATGTATACTAATCAAGTTTAGACTTTGGTTGATCCACCTGAAGGGGTAAAACCTATAGGGTGCAAATGGGTTTTCAAAAAGAAGACCGACATTGATGGTAACGTATAGACCTATAAAGCACGATTGGTGCCAAAAGGTTTCAAGAAAATTCATGGTATTGACTATGATGAAACTTTTTCACCAGTGGCTATGGTCAAGTCCATCAGGATTTTTCTTGTTATAGCTGCTTACCATGACTATGAAATCTGGCAAATGAATGTCAAAACCGCTTTCTTAAATGGGAGCCTTGAAGAAGATGTGGATGTGTACATGACACAGCCTGAAGGTTTTGTTGATCCAATGGATGCTAGAAAGGTATGTAAGTTGCGTCGATCCATTTATGGATTGAAATAAGCCTCGAGGAGATGGAACATCCGTTTTGATGAAACCGTCAAAGAGTTTGGGTTTATTCAAAATGAAGATGAACCATGTGTTTACAAGAAGGTTAGTGGGAGAATTGTGGCATTCCTAGTACTATATGGATGATATATTATTAATAGGGAATGACATTCCTTCTTTACAGGCTGTTAAGACTTGGTTGAGTAAGAATTTCTCAATGAAAGACTTAGGCGAAGCGACCTATATTTTAGGTATCAAGATATATAGAGATAGATCAAGAAGAATGATCGGCCTAAGTCATAGTACATACATTGACAAAGTTTTGTATCGATTTGGGATGCAAGATGCAAAAAGGGAATTTGTCCTGATGTCTCATGGGATATCGATCTTAAAAGATAACAGTCCTAAATTATTGGATGGTAAGGACTGTATGAGTAAAGTTCCATATGCTTCAATAATTGGTTCTATAATGTATGCAATGTTATGTACTCGTCCTGATGTCTCGTATGCTTTGAGCATGACGAGTAGATACCAGTCTAATCCATGTGAAGGTCACTAGACAGCAGTCAAGAATATTCCTAAGTACCTGAAGAGGACTAAAGATCAATTCTTAGTATATGGAGGAGAAGAAAAAGCTGGATGTAAAAGGTTACACCGACGCTAGTTTCCAGACTGACAAGGATGTTTCGATTTCTCAGTCTGGATTTGTGTTTTATCTAAATGGAGATGTTATATGCTGGAATGGTTCACAGCAGAGACAATTGTTGATTCTACAATAGAGCCTGAGTACATTGATGCTTGCGAAGCAGCCAAGGAGGCTGTCTGGGGATGTACTTAGGAGATATCACCTAATTAATGAGATTAATGATCAAGGAGATATACATATATGTAAAGTGCATACTAATAAGAATATTTCGGACCCACTGACTAATGTTTTGTCGCAGCAGAAACACGAAGGTCATACTAGTTCCATGGGTATTAGATACATGAGAGATTGACTCTAGTACAAGTGGGAGATTGTTAGTATTGGTGTCCTAGAGACAATACTTTTAATATTTTATTGAAAACAATTAATGATTATGTTTTATGTGATTATTTAATTAATATTTATTATGTCTTTATTTACTGCGTTATAAATTGAAAGAATAAAAAATATCCTTGGAATATTAATACGTAATATATATCTTTAAGTATGTGACTTAAAAATGAGATTATATGAATGATATTTTATTCCTAAAATTCCCTAGTCAAGTATTATTATTTAAGGACAATAATAATGTAATAAGACTAGTATGTTTGTTGACAGATGACCACATCTCATTGGTCATATGTATGGTGATACTAAAGTCAAGAACATAAGTATATGTATCAATACATGACACTGGAATGACCCGCCGTGAGATTCTACATGTTAATAAGTGTCATAAGAAATCTCAGTGATAATGATGTAATGATCCTCTGACTTGAAATCATTATATTTCTATACGAAAATTAATATACTTTGATTACAATCAAAGTTACCTTTAACCAGGTAATGATAAAGGTGGACATTGGGTATGCTATGAATCGTATGAGGAATATGAATGATAGATATATGATTTAATCCTCCAATTCTAGGAGTGATATTATTGGCCTCTTGATTGAGTGAGACTATGAAATGCATGGTCATGCTCAAATATTGATTTGTTTAAATAGTCTATTCATTGGTCAATGAAACTAGAATTAAACGTTGAAGAGGATGACACTATACATACCTCGAGTTTAATCTATAATATAAGGTTAAATGGATTATATTAAATGGAACATTATTCACGAAAGGTTTAATTGAATCACCAATTATTATTGTTACTTGGGTAGCAATGATGTATTACTAGATACCGCTCATTGTTTATAATTTTATTATTAGATAATAAAATTATTGTCAACGTAATAATAACCTAAAGGGTCACACACAAAGAACGTCAAAACGGAGGTTTATTTAAATTACGAATTTAAATATATTATTGTTTATTCGAATTTAATTATTGAATTAATTAAGTGGGACTTGATTAATTATATTAGAATTCAGATTTAATAAGTATTATTATTATTCGAATTTAATTATTGAATTAATTAAGTGGGACTTGATTAATTATATTAGAATTCGGATTTAATAATAATAATAACCCTAAGTCATAATGGGTTTTGGAAACCACAAGGATTAGGGTTAGGTTCAAAATCTCTCTCTCCCCCTATATATACATAATGATGTATAGTATTAGGGTTTAATCATCAGATTTTGTTTTTAGAGAAAAACCCTAGCTGCTCAACATCAAGAGAGACTAGAGAAAGAGAGAGAGAGAGGCAAACAATTCGGCTAGTACTGACTCCGGTGATCGTAGGAAGATCGGGCGTTCGTGTGGACTTCTTGAAGGGTTTCGACGCACAAACGCAGCGGAATAAATGCGAAAATAAAAGATTTATTTAGGAGATAAAGAATAAATACCTTTAAAAGCTTTAACAGTTCATTAATGAAAGATTAATGGGGGTCCAAAGCTTGTTTAATCACCACGTATCACACTCTCGCGATCTACGCTCTACGTTATCCACACGAACACTTTTCATGAAAGATTGATGTGTACTAGCACCCGAAAACTACTTCTCTCTCTCTATCTTCCTCTTTTCTCAAAACGGCTAGGGTTTTAGTAAAAATATGTCTCTTAAATTAAATCAGCCCATAAAGAAATTATATAGAGAGATGAATAAGTTTTCTAATTATAATCCAATTATAATTAATACTAATCCAAAATTCTAAATTATTTAATTAAGTCTCACTTAATTAATTAATTATTAATTTTAGAATTAGTTTAAATAATTCATTTATTCTATTTATATAATTAATTAAGTCTTACTTAATTAATATCATAAATAAAATAAATTTCTTATTTAATTTAAATTCACAATTTAAATTATTTCTCTTTCAAGCATTCTTTGTGTGTGACCTTGTAGGTTATTATTACGTTGGCAACAATTTTAATATCTAATTAAAATTGTAAACAATGAGCGGCATCTAGTAGTACATCATTGCTACCCAAGTAATAATAATAAATCGGTGATTCGATTAAGCCTTTCGTGAATAATGTTCCTTGTAATATAATCCCTTTAATCTTGATATTATAGATTAAACTCAAGGCATGTCTCGTGTCATCATCTTCATAATTTAATCTTTATTTTCTTGATCGATGAGTAGACTATTCAAATCAAATCAACATTTGAGCACGGCCGTGCATTTCATAGTCTCACTCAAACAAGAGACCAATAATATTACTCCTAAAATTAGGAGGATTAAATCCCATCTAGATCATTCATATTTCTCAAACGATTCATAATATACCCAATGTCCACTTTTATCATCACCCGGTCAAAGGTAACTTTTAATGTAATCAAAGTATATTAATTCTTGTATAGAAATATAATGATTTCATGATCATTACACCATTATCAGAGTGAGAATTACTTATGACACTTATTTAACATGTTGAATCTCACGACAGGTCATTCCAGTGCCATGCATTGAGACATGCACTTATGTTCTTGACTTTAGTATCACCAAACCTATGACCAATGAGATGTGGTCATAAGTCAAGAAACATACTAGTCTTTGTGCATTATTATTTTCCTTAAATAATAATACTCGACTAGGGAATTTTAGGAATAATATACTATTCATATAATCTCATTTTTAAGTCACATACTTAAAGATATATAATACGTATCAAAATTCCAAGGACATTTATTATGCTTTCAATTTATTACGCAGTAAATAAAACATAATAAATAAATAATAATCAATAAAACATAATCCTTAATAATAAATATTTTCCTTAAAATATAAAAAGTATTGTCTTTAGAGCACAATTACTAACAATCTCCCACTTGCACTAGAGCCAATTACCCAAGTATCCAATACTCATGGAACTAGTATGACTATCGTGATTCTGCTGCGACAAAGACTTAGTCAGTGGGTCTGCAATATTATTATTAGTATGCACTTTACATATATGTATATCTCCTTGATCATTAATCTCGTTAATTAGGTGATATCTCCTAAGTACATGCCCAAACAGCCTCCTTGGCTGCTTCGCAAGCATCAATATACTCAGGCTCTATTATAGAATCAACAACTGTCTCTGCTGTGAACCATTCCAACATACAACATCTCAATAAAAATAGATAAAACACAAAACCAGACAGAAACGTTAAATCATCGTTGTTTGTCTAGAAACCAGCATCACTGAAACCTCTTACAACTAGTTTCACATCTCCTCCATATAACAAGAATGAATTTTTAGTCCTCTTCAAGTACTTAAGAATATTCTTGACTGACGTCCAGTGACCTTCACCTGGATTAGACCGGTATCTACTCGTCATGCTTAAAGCATATGAGACATCAGGACGAGTACATATCATTGCATACATTATAAAACCAATTGCTGATGCATATGGAACTTTACTCATGCGGTCCTTATCATTCAATGATTTAGGACAAATTTTATTTTGAGATCACTATCCCATGAGACATTGGGACATATCCATTTTAGCCTCTTTGCATTCGAAATCGATGTAAAACTTTATCAATGTATATACTCTAACTTAGGCCGATCAATCTCCTTGATCTATCTCTATAGATCCTGATCCCTAATATATAGGTCGCATCGCCTAAGTCTTTCATTGATAAATTATTTATCAACCAAGTCTTCACAGTCTATAGAGAAGGAATGTCATTCCCTATTAGTAATATATCATCAACATATAATACTAGGAATGCCACAAGGCTCCCACTAAACTTCTTGTACACACAAGTTTCATCTTCATTCTGAATAAAGTCAAACTCTTTTTGACTATTTCATGAAAATAAATGTTTCATCTCTTAGAATATGGATTGTTCATAGCGTCTTGGTAGGTGAGAGGTTCATCTTCATCCACAAGCATCACATCACCATCTTGAGTCAAGAGAAATCCATAATATCTCTCGGGATCATGGTGAATCCTACCAGACCTACGAATAACCTGTGTTTCTTGAGCAGTATTGTTTCCTTGTACATTCTGCTTAGGTTCCTCCATTGGTTCAATGTTATCATGTGGGTCTCGAACTTCATCGAGATCTATTATCCTCCCACTGTCTTTCTTAGAGAGCAACTCTCTCAAGGAACATAGCAGTTCAAGCAACAAACACTTTGTTCTCGGAAGGATTTTAGAAAGAATAACCCCTTGTTTCAGTTAGATATCCCATAAAATTATATTTGTCTGATTTTGGTCCTAGCTTGTCAGAGATTAGACATTTCACAAATGCTTCACATCCCTAAATTTTCATAAATGACATGTTGTGACGTTTCTCAGTCCATATCTCATAAGGAGTCTTTTGAACCGTTTTAGTAGGAACACGGTTAAGTGTATGTGGAGCCAATTCCAGGGTGCAACCCCAGAAATTAATTGGAAGATTCCTTGACTCAACATTGATCGCACCATGTCCAACAAGGTGTGATCTCTCCTATAAAAAAAACTTTTCTTTGATATTTTCTACTTCATCTTTATAGTCTTTGAACTTTTTAAATGTTTCGGATTAGTTCTTCAAAAGATACATATATCCGTATCTACTAAAATAATTAGTAAATTTTATGAAGTTAATAAAATCTAACTTTTGTCATCGTACACATATGACCACATACATCATTATGTATAAGTCATACCCATTCAATGACTCCTTCACCATGTCCGGTAACAGGAGCTTTAGTCATTTTGCCAAATAAACCAAGATTCGCATCGTTTTGTATAATTCATAATCAAACTTATCCATGAATTCATCCTTATGTATTCTGGAAATGCGTTTCTCATTAATATGGCCTCAACAACAGTGCTAAAAGTAATATTTGATTTGAGTCACTTTAGAACATATAAATTATTAATTAGTTGTGCAACATTGTAAGCCTCATCATCAAAATAGAATAAACAACTATTGTTATTTAATTAAAATGAAAAAGCCTTTCTTGTCCAAATAAGAAACTGAAATAATGTCTCTGCCAATTGCAAGCACGTTATAACAATTATCAAGTTCTAAATTTTCCTTATAGGCTAAAAGTTAAGTAACGAGTTCCTCTAACCAGAGTAAATACTTTTACTCCAATTCCAACCCGATACCTGAAGCTTGACCCTTATTGATCATCTTTTTCAGATCTTCCAAATAAGCATGACAGTTTAATTTCCAATCTCCCAATTTTCTACAGAAGCGACAATCGTCTTCTTTATCAACACCTCATTCAGACTTTAGAGTCTGCTTTAGGGATTGGACTTTGGTTTGACAACGGAACTAGATCAAATCTTCTCATTGCCTTTCCATTTTCCTTTCCCTTTTGCATTCCCTATGTTTACCATCAATATAGTAGTAGTTCATGCATTTATCATATTGCTTTCAGCAGTTCTCAACATGCTTAGCAACTCAATGGGTGTTTTAGCAATCTTATTCATTTTATTATTCATAACAAACTAAGAATAATATTTATCCAAAGATTGTAAGATCAAATCTAACTAAGTCTCCAGACCAATCTGGAAACCCAAAATATCAAAGGTACTCATTATACCCTATAATCTTTAGAACATATGGTGTAATCGGGTCTCACTCTCCCTACTTGTAAGTGTATAGTGCCCTTTTATTTTTAAATATATCTTGTGCTCAATCGTCTCACAAGCATCTATATGCTCGTGTTGCTTTTTAAGCTCAGCACACATATTTGTGAGCATGAGACATGAAACATCAGTCGCAACATCAATTTGCTTCCAATAAGCACTATGATTTGCACATGTTACATTCTCAACTTTAAGTGCAGGGGAAGAAATTTGACTAACATCGTGGTGTCCGAGGACGATCCTCAAGCTCCTATGTCAGTCAAGGAAATATATTCTCGTCAACTTGTCCTTCTCAAGAACTGATCGCATAGAGAAGTTGTTTGTGTTTATCATTTGATATCTACAATATTAAAGTGTATAAAATAAATTAGATTGCAAATTTAATATTAATTATGTTTAAGTGATTATGGTATATCACCATATACCTCCCACTATTTTTATCAAACTAATAGCCCTAACTATTAATTCGGAAAATATTTCTTTAAATCTTTCTAGTGATCCAAGATCCATATTTCATCCATGTTTTAAGATAGTGTTGGATAATACACTCAAAACATGACTATTTAGGTAGACAACATTTGTCGATTATATCAAATATAACTCTTGGAAAGTTTGGTGGAACAACCCTTTGTACACATTTATCCAATAAATCTCACCAAACTCTATGCATCTAAACCCACAATCCTATTGTGATGATTTAGTTAAGTTAGACCCAATGTTTCAATAAACTAAGTACACTTACTTATCACATCAATCAAAAGCACCTTGCTTTGGCAAACCCCCTCCTTCTCAATCTAGATCTTGACGAGTATTAAACATTGGAAGGCATCCGATTAACTTAATATGTATTTAGGGATTTTTATTATTTATTTTAACGATCATGATCCCATCATAAAGAGATTCTCAATTTTTCCTTGATCAAATAATTCATTTCAATATTCGTCAATGGATTGATTTCTAGGTCGTCGGAGAAGTCACAAGCGGTCTCACTTAAAACCCAACTTCCTTACGAATTAAACTAATAATCCTCTTTTGACAAAATCTCCCCATATCAGAAAAAGAAAATTCATATTTAAAACTGTGTTTCATAAACACAAGAACCTCATGATCGTTTGTTCAATTTTAAAATCTTGAATCGTTATAGATTTTATTTTTCTTAAACAAACATGGCATGGGTGTCGTATCTAATATATATATGATTAATCAATATTACGCATGTATCTCGATTATATCTACGCACACATACCAATACATGCAATCATATACATATATGTAATGTACGTAAATTAAACGTGTTTTGTTATGGCCCCATCCTATGTGATCTTTCCAAGCTAATGGAAATATCAAGGTCAGTCTATAGTGGTTTTAAAAAATACTATCTATTACATGTCTTCTTTCTTCATTGCTCCATTATCCCCTTTTGGACCGCCTCCTTGCTTGCAAGTCTTCATTGATAATTACATTGAATAATAAAAATAAAACTATTCTAATGAAATTACAAGAAGAACCCGAGTTACATTCGAGATAATTAAATTACAATGAATAAATGACATGCAAGTCATATTTAGAAACCAAAAGCATAAATCAAAATCACTATACTATGGGTCTTTAGTCCATAACCATCCACCATGCTATCACATAACACATAATATATCTCAGATTATATAAACATATCATATAATCATATATAACAAATTTCGAAATTTTAGAAAATTAAAAACAGATTTATGAAGATAATAAATCGTTGTTTCGAGGCCCTTAACGATGTCAAACGCCTTACAGACCCGTCGATGATAGCAAAGCTATCTGTTTTGTTCATTGGCCCGATTCCAGTCAGAAAACACATATCGTTTGCGAAAATCGGATATGGCAATCAGATTTCACCAAATCTGATGGTGTTTCAGAAATCGTATCATATACAATCCACATAACAAGAACAAGAATATATCATATATACATACACAATGATACATACAATCATCACATGATTATACATCACATGAATATCATATATTCATAATATATACATACATATACTCAAAATTTTAGAAAATCAAATGATTTTCAGAAAGTAATAAATCACCGTTTTTGGGCCTGTAACGACATCTAATGGCTTACAGACGCAGACCTGACATACTCAGTATTGCTCAGTGACCCGATTCCAGTCAGAAAACACATATCGTTTACGAAAATCGGCCAACGGACATAGATTTCAGAAAATCTACGACAGCCATTTCAGAATTCGTATCGAATACGATACCTATAATAAGAACAAACATGTATCATATACATACATCAATACACACAATCATCACATGATTATACATCATATGAATATCATATATTCATAATATATAAAAACATATACATATTGTATCAATACAAAATCATGATAGATCGCATACATGCTTACATATCGAAAACTATTAAGCACATAACCAAATTAAAACGTTTCGCAAGTAGATCTGATGCCATTGAAGGGTTTCGAGGAACAGACGCAGCAAAATAAACGCGAAAAATAAATCAAAATAGTGAAACTCTCCACAGGATCCATGCGAAAATAAAATATTTAATTCGGAGATAAAGAATAAATACCTTTAAAACCTTTTACAGTTCATTAATGGAAGATTAATGGAGGTCCAAAGCCTGTTTAATCACCACATATCCCACTCTCGCGATCTGCGCTCTACGGTATCCACACGAACACTTTTCATGAAGGATTGATGTGTACTAGCACCCGAAAACTGCTTCTCTCTTTCTATCTTCCTCTTTTCTCAAAACGGCTAGGGTTTTAGTAAAAATATGTCTCTTAAATTAAATCAACCCATAAAGAGATTATATAGATAGAGGAATAAGTTTTCTAATTATAATCCAATTATAATTAATACTAATCCAAAATTCTAAATTATTTAATTAAGTCTCACTTAATTAATTAATTATTAATTTTGGAATTAGTTTAAATAATTCATTTATTCTATTTATATAATTAATCAAGTCATACTTAATTAATATCATAAATAAAATAAATTACTTATTTAATTTAAATTCATAATTTAAATTATTTCTCCTTCAAGCGTTCTTTGTGTGTGACCCTATAGGTTATTATTATATTGGCAACAATTTTAATACCTAATTAAAATTGTAAACAATGAGCGGCATCTAGTAATACATCATTGCTACTCAAGTAATAATAATAAATCGGTGATTCGATTAAGCCTTTCATGAATAATGTTCCATGTCATATAATCCCTTTAATCTTGATATTATAGATTAAACTCAAGGCATGTCTCGTGTCATCCTCTTCATAATTTAATCTTTATTTTCTTGATCGATGAGTAGACTATTCAAATCAAATCAACATTTGAGCATGGCCGTGTATTTCATAGTCTCACTCAAATAAGAGGTCAATAATATCACTCCTAAAATTAGGAGGATTAAATCCCATCTAGATCATTCATATTTCTCATACGATTCATAATATACCCAATGTCCACTTTTATCATCACCCGGTCAAAGGTAACTTTTAATGTAATCAAAGTATATTAATTCTCGTATAGAAATATAATGATTTCAGGTCTAAGGATCATTACACCATTATCACAGTGAGAATTACTTATGACACTTATTTAACATGTAGAATCTCATGGCGGGTCATTCCAGAGCCATGCATTGAGACATGCACTTATGTTCTTGACTTTAGTATCACCATACCTATGACCAATGAGATGTGGTCATCTGTCAAGAAACATACTAGTCTTTGTGCATTATTATTGTCCTTAAATAATAATACTCGACTAGGGAATTTTAGGAATAAGATACTGCTAGGTCCAAATGTGTTGTAGAAGGGGGGTGAATACAACTTTTTGAATTTAAGAAGCAATAAATACCATGTAATAAATGAACACAATGATTCAAGGAATATATGTCTTATATATACCTTGAAAGGGTTGCTACAACATTCATTACAAAGTACACCAGAAGTAAAGAGGGTAGTAAATGATACTAAGCTCTGTGAATACTCTCTCTCTCTCTCTCTCTTTTACAAGTGTTTATCTCGAAAATATTGTTCTCTTTAAAATAATACACAAGTACTTCTATTTATACTACTTGTAATCTATGTCCTGTAGTCTTCAAAGACTAAGATATACGTGGCCCAATGATGTCCACATAAATCTTATCTTATCTTGAAAGCTTGGAAATCTGCCAATTAGATGATGCCATGTGTCATGTTGAAACTGCCCTCTATGTAGAACATGTACTTGAGAATTTCTACTTGGCCATCTCGAATATTAAGTAGAATTTCTACATAGAAATATTCTACTTGGCCATCTCGAACATTTAAGTAGAATTTCTACATAGGAATATTCTACTTGGCCATCTTGAACATTTAAGTAGAATTTCTACATAGGAATATTCTACTTGGCCATCTCGAACATTTTGTACTTAGAGAAATTCTGGGCTTCAACTTGAAACTTCAATGCAACATCTTAAACTTGTGATTTCTTTATGTCTCCCATATTCTTTAACAAGCTCTTGAACTTGGATCTCTATTACTGACATAAACTTGCTATCAATGTCCTGACACTTGATGCAATGGTCTGATTCATAAGTGACTAGTCTTGATAGTGTCTCTGCTTCTTGAATAGATTACCATATTCAATTAGTAATGTGGATTTCCAATTATTGCTTTCCTTCTTGTTCACTTGAAATCAATTAGTCTTATTGATACTGATAGTTATGATCTTGAACCTTTAAGTTACAAATCACTGATGCATGAAAAACTCTGTCTTGAGCTTCTTTCAATGATTTCTTCTTTGTTTGATCATAGTTAACATGTTAAATTGTATCAATTACCTTGTCTTCATTTAATATTGATTTCTTTGTGGCTTCATGTTCTTGATTGTCTTCCAGTTAAGTATCTTTTCTTTTAGTTGAGTTACATAAGTTATAGTGTTACAAGTTTAGACACTCTGCCTTTCAATCTCCCCCTATTTGATAGTCTAACAACGACATTCAAATTAACAAGGGATAACTCAACTAAACAATGAGACGAGAAAAAGATAAATAACATTACTGTCTTGTTTAAATTACAACTGAAATAAACTTGGAAAACAATTCAAAGAACTAGAATAAATAAAACTTAAGCTAGACAAAGAATTCGAACTTCGAATTGAAGACCATTTGAGTGATTCCTATCACCTGGATTATTTCATACCTTTCAGTCAAACTTATATCACCTTATTGGATCCACTCTAATTCACGGTTACAGTATGGTAAGTTAGCCTATCTCGCATACCGTGATCAGGTGAATTTTCCTCAAGTGAGTTAAAGCAACCAACAGATATGAAGTGTTTCCAACTTCAAGTTCACACCACTCTAACCTTTAATTCTAATTCTGTATCCTCTTCCTAGCTTCTTCAGCTAGGCGCTTCTCTTCTTTCAGCTTTCTGCGCCTTTCCTTCTGCTGTTGTTCTCTCTTGTAGACTGGATCATGAAGCTACTTCCACCTTGCATTCAATAGACTTACCACTTCCATTTTTAGAGGGTTATTGGGCTCTGGATAAGGATGCCTGAAAAGCCTTCTGAGTTTGTCCACCTCTTGAGTAGTTCTGATCTTTGGAATATCCTCAAAATTCTTCATTATGAGCTGAGATTTCCAATGTGATTTATCAGCCTTGAACTGACAATAGATCATTTTGGGGTAGCCCTTGACACGGTTAGTATTGTGGACACTAGCCGCATCTCGCTCCATTCGCTTCTTTTCCACCACTACTTCAGACAAGTACTTCAGAAGTTTCTGCTTCTCATTCACATTCTCATTCTCCACTTCTCCCCATTTGAATACTTCTAAAACTTTTTCCAGAAATGCGACATCTTGAATCTGCAGCAGCCATTTTCTACTCATATGCAATAATGTTTGATTCTGGTCTGCATCTATGAACGCCAAAGCATCAGCTGTGTCATTGTCATACGAGTGTATCCAGTATACACTATCTCTTCCTGGAACACCAATTGCCTCCCTTATTTCTCCTTGTTCCAGTGAATCAGAAGGAAGAGTCAGAGCTTCATCTACATTTTTAACAGCTTGTAGAATATTTCATTTTCTTTCAATTAGCTCCGGCTCAACCTTTACATTGTCTAGAGGGTTTGGAGAAATAATATCACACTTTCAAATCTCATTGCTCATCTTGAATATGATCCTCTCAATAAACTCCACTGACTTCTCCTTAATGTCAGAGGTGAATCCCTTACTCATCATATGCCTACAGACAGCTTTTAGGGATTTTACCGATAGAGCCATTAGGTCATTTTCTTCTAAACTAACCCTCTTCATTTTTCCATCAACAACCATCCGAACAACATCATGATTTGCTGAGAATTTTGGTCCCTTGTCCTCTGCTAGCTGCATTAACTGATCTCTATACAGAATGTTAAGCTCATCAGCTTGAGAATATTGAATTTTTATTGCTAGCAAGAACAACTCTGACGCAGATCTTCTCGAGATGAATTGATCATCCACATACAAGAAAGATGTCGGGACTCCTTCTACTAAAGACAAGATGACCAGTCACTCCTTAACCATCGCATTGTATCCAACTCTGACTTTAGAGATGAACCTTTTCAAAGCATTTATATAGTCAACAGTCAGTGGATTCTCAAAGTTCAAGTTGTAGAATAAGTCTTCCGCCTCTTTGTTATGAGTTCCTTTCGCACAAACTCCTAATAGAATCTTCATTGCATCATCCCATATCTGTCCGATCCTTCTCTTGTCCAGATCAACTTGAGGATCAACTAACCTTGCAAGCTCATGATCATATTGTTTCTCCTTGAGCTCCGCTTGCTTTTTAAGAAAAATAGCCTCATCCTGCATCATCTTCATTTTATAGAACTGAGCTTGTTCTAAGGCCAACTATTGAGCTTCCAGGGTCTCTTTATCAACAGGCATTTTTTCAGGCTTTCCGGAAGACATTCCAGCACCTCCACCTTGTTCCATCAAAGATCTTTTAATTGCATGTGCTAAAGGTACATCCTCCATATCAGAATCTGAATCAAGTACCTTATGTACTTCTTCCTGATGATAACTTAAGTCAATGAATGGCTCTTCTTGCTCAGCCACCACTGCCTTACCCTTTCTCTTCCTCTGAGCCTCCTCATCAATTACTGGCTCATTTTCTTTGACAAAATCAGTAGTATGTTCTTCAATCTCTTCAATGATTAGCGACTGCTGTCTCGTCTCCTTTGCACTCTCCCCCTTAGGTGAGTTATCCTGAACACCACCCTTCTCTCCAGATCCACCAGTAGCATAGGAACTACCAAAACCCGAACCCGAGGGTCCAGGTCCACCAGCACCTCCAGCACCACCAACACCATCATTATCAGGGGGAGGTTGGTTATATTAATCGTTAAAGTACTCTGGGGGAACAAAGCTCCTAACTGCATACATCAGTCTACTTATCTCCATTGCCATTGTATGCATTATGCTTTCCACTGCTCCCATTCTATCATAAAGAGTGCTGCCCAAGACACCACCAGCGTGGCCCAAGTCATTCATCTTGTTTGCCAATTCATCGAATGTTGTTGTTTGACTGGCCATTCGTGCTGCGTAGTCATCAAGAGCTCTCTGGTTGTCTGCAACATTGATCCCTAAGTGCCCCATCGACTGCCCAAGATGCTTTATTTCATTTTCAATTGCTGTCATACGAGTGTCAAGATTTTCAAAATTAAGGGACGGTGTTTGGCTTGGGTGTCCTCGCTCTAAAAATCATTCTATTAGTGTTTGTCGCTCGGTTTCGGGCCTTGGAAAAGAAGGTCCCTCACTCCCTAAACGCTCACACACACTCCCTGTCTCACGCTCGTGTATGTCTTCAACAATATTCCTGAAAGCGAAAGCAGTACCTGCAGAAACTTGATAATCAAAATGAGTAGCAGTTATGGGATCTGTTCATGTCATATCCTGAGGTGGAATCTCAGGATGAGAGGCTGTAGAGTGTTATAGTACAACATCAGAACCGATCCTCTCTGCAGCATCAGTATATATCGGTGAAGGTACTTCTGAAGCAATGAAAGCTTCTGGCTTTTCTGAAGCAACAGGTTCTTCAGAAGGGACAAAATCCTCACCAAAATCCCTATGTGTAGAATGTGCAATGGGTGAATCACTCACGTGTGGTGGAGTGGTTGTGATAGACACACTAGGTTTGGACTGGGCTGTTGAAGTTGCAGCATGTGAAAATTTGGCTTTCTTCCGAATAAGTGGCTGCACTTCGGGGTCACTCTCAGAACCCTCACCTAAATCTACAGGTGCCGCGCTTTTAACTCCCGTCAGCGAGGGTGAAAGAGAAGAAGCAAGAGTATCAGACTCAGAATCAGAAATATAGCTCTCGCCCTGGGATAGATCCTGCGGGCTAGCAGAATCTTGGGCCATGGAATCAGATTTAGGTGAAGAAGAAGTATCAGGAAAATTATCTCTTTCATTACCTTGTCCAGCAAAGGGATCAGAATCAGCATGTGGAGTAGGTTGACTTTCCCTTTGACCGACAGAGGTTTGACCGTGAGAATGTCCATCATCATCTTCATCACTAAGATTCTCGTCAGGAATCCCTTGAAATGCGTCAGCATGTGCAGATGGATTCTGAACATGTGATGATACGTGCGAGGTCCCCGCCATTGAAGTAATACCTACATCATATTGAAGCCACACTTGAATATTAGCAGGAATAGTCATCGCTTTACCGTGATGTTTATCCTGATTAGCAATTGTTGTGAGTGACTTGGTGCCCATGCCCAGTGATGCAGATGTTGCACTAGTTGCAAATGCCTGTCTTACAGAGAAAGCATCAGTCGGTACTAATTGATTAATAAGCATTTGTAAGAAACGAGGATACCAGCATACAACATTAGTAGTTGTAAGGTCTCTGCTTGCAGATGATCCCATTGTAGCCACGATTTCGGAAAGAACGATTCTGCCATAATTAATGTCAAGTTCACGGGCTAGGGAAACTGCAAAGATTTGCATGGGAATTGGAATTTGATGATAATCTTTTTCGCGCGCCCGAAAACATCTTGTGATTGCCTCGAAAAAATAATTCCATTCCACATGGAAGTATTGTTTCTGGATGGCGCTAGTTGAGATCCGTCCAGAAGGAGAATAACATCCAATCTCCTCAAAGAACTTGATACGATCTGCCGTTGTAGGTTCAGGGTCATAAACATCTTTGACTGGGAATCCCAGAACCCTGTTGAACACTTCCTCCGTAACTTCATATTCCTGACCCGCCAAGGTAAACCTGAAACCATAGGGTGTAGATTTGCTCCCAAAAGTAACTGCACTAGTCCATAATTGCTGTAAAGCATCATGGACTAGTGTTGGTTTAGCAGTAAAAGCAACACTAGCCTTGAAGTACAAATTGAGAAATCGTACCCAAAACTTGAAGCGCGGGAGATGATCACCAATTTCCATAGTAATGTTAAAAAAATTATTTTTTGCAAGTGAAAATTGATGAGCCATTTTTAAGAAAAATATTTTCCTTGAGTTAAAGTTTAAGTTGAGAAAAACAAATAAAGCTAGCAATTAATCAAGGAAAAATAAAACACGTAAAGTAATTAATTCATTTTAGAGAACCGAGAAGATGAACAACCGAGTAAACTAAACCACGGAATCAATTATGACCAATATCAAATCAAACGAAACCCAATCCAGTAATTATTGCAACCCAATTAAGCGATATAAAAACTAAACTATGTATGCAATTAACCGTGATAGTTGTATGTATATGCGTGTATATATAACAAACTTATTAGTGTAACAGACACGATCAAATACACAAACACAGGCAATTAGGAACACAAATAGAGAATAGGGTTTTGAATGTTTGAAATCGCAGGGAGGGAGGGTGGGGGCTGTAAAAGATTAGGGTTAAAAACAATTAGGTAAAAGTGAAAAAGTTACACGAGTTAGAGATGTATATATAGGCATGAATGAGCAAAGACAAAAATGCTAAGTATGCACTGGGGAACCTAAGTCGAACTCTATCTCGAACATTTAAGTCGAAATTCGAGATGAGTTTCGCGATAGAGACTATCTCGAACATCAAGTCGAAATTCGAGATAAAGTTCAAGATAGACACTAACTCGAACAAATAATCACTTAATCAAATAAAACAGCATAAAAACCCACCAGAGAATCTCATCTCGGATATCAAGACAGAATTCGAGATGAGTTTCGAGTTAAGGAGTTAACTCGAAAAATCCCTTAAAAACTCAATAAAATTTCAAGTACAATCCTGGGAACTCTATCTCGAACATCAAGTCAAAATTCGAGATAATATTCGAGATAGAGACTAACTCGAACGATTTCCCAGACTTGGAATTTTGAACAGGCACATGGGGAACTATAACTCGAAATTCAAGTCGAATTTCGAGATGAATTTCGAGATAGAACTTATCTCGAATATTCTTCCTAGACTTAGAATTTTCAAAACTTCACTCCTGGAAGCCCAACTCGAAATTCAAGTCGAATTTCGAGATGAGTTTCGAGATGGACTCTAACTCGAAATTTTGAAGATACTTGGAATAATTTGGTAATTTTTGCAATAAAAACAACAATTAAATTTTGCCAAATTAATATAAATATCAATTCAAGGATTTTTAACAAAGCAAATAATTAAAAACATTCATTGACAATTCTAAGGCCTCTAAATTAATAAAAATTACATGAAAAACACAGGTAAATTCATATAAAAAATCATGAAAAATTTAGAATGATATGAATTTAACTCCCCATATGATCATGCAATCTAACCAACATAAATTCAAAGATTTAACCAATAATTACACATAAAGCACAATGAATTTATGTAAAATAATACCACATGCATCCAATAATACTCATTAATTAACCATTTTAAAGTCTGAGTCCATAATGATTAATTAGCATGCAGAGGTGATATTTTTAGCAATTGTAGAGATTATTTACATATATTTTCAACTATGCACAAATAAAAATTGGCAATTGTCAAGACTAAAAACATATGAACATGATTAAAACTGGAATTTTACAGATAGGAGAAATCACTAACTTGTGTTAAGCATCCCTAATTCACTAACTAACCTATTGAATGTTACTTCATCAAGAGGTTTAGTGAATATATCTGCAATTCGTTGCATTGTGGGCACAAAATATAACTCCACAGTCCCCTCCTCGACATGTTCTCTAATGAAGTGATACCTGATGTCTATATGCTTGGTTCTTGAGTGGTCTACGGGATTGTTGGTCATGGCAATGACACTTGTGTTGTCACACATGATTGGAATCTTTTTGTGCTCCATGCCATAATCTTTTAATTGGTTCCTCATCCACAGTATTTGAGCTACACAGCTTCCAGCAGCAATGTACTCAGCTTCAGCAGTAGAAGTAGATACTGTGTGTTGCTTTTTACTTTGCCAGGACACCAATCTTCTACCAAGAAATTGACATGCACTAGATGTGCTTTTCCTATCAATCCTGCAACCTGCATAGTCTGAATCCGAATAGCCAATTAGATTAAAACCTGTATCTCTTGGGTACCAAATCCCTAAATTTAATGTGCCCTTTAGATACCTAAAGATTCGTTTGACGGCTATGAGATGTGATTCTCTAGGATCCACTTGGAACCTTGCACACAAACAAGTTGCGAACATTATATCAGGTCTACTTGCAGTTAAATAAAGAAGTGAGCCAATCATACCTCGATAGCTTGTGATGTCAACTGGTTTACCTGATTTGTCTTCATCAAGCTTCGTGGCTGTTGCCATGGGAGTTTTAGCTGCTGACACATCTTCTAGATTGTACTTCTTGAGTAAATCTTTGATGTATTTGGATTGACATATAAAGATTCATTCTTTTCTCTGACTGATCTGTAACCCAAGGAAGAATGACAGCTCCCCCATCATGCTCATCTCATACTTATCCTGCATTAACTTGGCAAATTTCTCGCACAAGCGTTCATTAGATGACTCAAAAATAATATCATCCACATAGACTTGAACAAGTATTAAATCACCCTTTACATTTTTATAGGACAATGTTTTATCAATTACTCCCCTAGTAAAACCACTTTCAATTAAGAACAAGGATAGGGTTTCATACCATCGTCTTGGGGATTGTTTGAGGCCATAGACAGCTTTGAAGAGAAAGTACACAAAATCTACAAGTTTCAGATCAACAAAGCTAGGTGGCTATTCCAGATATACTTTTTCTTCAGGAAGGCAATTTTCACATCCATCTGAAAAACCTTGAAGTTCTTGTGTGCTGCAAAGGCCAAGAACATCCTGACTGCCTCAAGTCTTGCAACTGGAGCGTAGGTCTCATCATAATCAATACCTTCTTTTTGAGAATAACCCTTCGCTACCAAACGAGCCTTGTTTCGTGTTACAAGTCCGTCTTCATCCAGTTTATTTCTGAATACCCACTTAGTTCCAATTACTGATCTGTTCTTCGGTCGGGGTACTAGTTTCCAAACTTTCTGCCTTCCAAACTGATTGAGCTCCTCTTGCATTGCAACCACCCAATCAGCATCACCAAGAGCTTCTTCTATTTCTTTAGGTTTCAGCTTGGACAAGAACCCAGAGTATAAACAGATATTAGCCATGTCAGCTCTTTCAGTTCTTCTAGTAGTCACACCAGCATCTAGATCACCAATAATTAATTCAAACGGATGGTCTCTACTCCATACACGTTCTCTTGGAAATTGTCTTGATGATTCAGCTTGACTTTCTGAATTATTGTGTTGACTACTTGTGTTATTTCCACTAACTTCCCCTGAGTTAGTGCCAGCATCTACAGAACTAGTGTCATATCTTCTTGAGCTTTGACCACTTGTCCTTGAGCTGCTATTTACACCCCCTGAGATGTTGTCGGATCGTGCGGAAGAAGTTTCCACTAATCTTTCACTAGACTCAGGTATTTCTTCTCGAACACTTGGCATATTTGAAGTAATAACCAACTCAGGTTCATCTTCAATTTCATCTAAGTCCAGATTTTGAAACTTTAGGGACTCAGGTTCACTATTATCTTTAGAAATTGATGGGAGTTTGGTATCGTCGAATCTGACATTGTAACTTTCAATCACTTTTCGATCACTCACTAAGAATACCCGATAAGTTGCCACCACATCTGTAGAATAACCGATAAATATCCCTTCACGTGCTTTTGCTTCAAACTTGCCTAAATTTTCATCGTCTATTAGTACATAACATTTAGCTCCAAAGACATTAAAGTATTTGATTGTAGGTCTTCTGTTATTCATTAGTTCACATGGTGTCTTTTCTTTATCTTTTATAATCAAGGTTCTATTTTGAGTGTAACATGTTGTACTCACTGCTTCAGCCCAAAAGTATAGATGAAGTTTTGATTCAAACAACAAAGTTCTTGCTGCTTCAACCAATATTCGGTTCTTTCTTTCAACTACTCCATTTTGTTGTGGAGTTCTCGGGGCAGAGTACTGACGACGTATTCCTTTAGAAACACAGAAATCATTCAATGTTGCATTTTTAAATTCCGTGTCATTGTCTGATCTAATCGTCTTTACAGTGAGTGTTGAAACATTCTCAATTTGAGTGATGTGATCAATGATTTGGAAAGGTACTTCCTCTTTTGTCATAACGAACAATACCCATGTATACTTGGAGAAGTCATCCACGATTACCAACGCATATCTTTTTCTTGATAACGATAGTACATTCACTGGGCCAAATAAGTCCATATGTAGAAGTTGCAGAGGCTCAGTGATACTAGAAATTTCTTTACTCTTATGCGATGCTCGCTTTGACTTTCCCATTTCACATGTTTCGCAGAGTCCTTCAGGAGAAAACTCCTTCTAAGGTAGATCTCTCACTAATTCTCGCCTCGCGAGAGCATTCATCGTTTTGAAGTTTAAGTGAGATAACTTTTTGTGCCATAACCAGCTTTCATCAACCGAAGCTTTGCTGTAGAAACAAGTGACTTCATTCTGGTTTTCCGAATCCATATCAGCAACAAAAAGATCTGCCTTCCGAACTCCTCTTAAAGCCAATGAACCTTCCTTGATGTGAGTTATTGATACACCTTTCTTATTGAAGACAATTTCATAACCTTTGTCACAGAATTGACTGATACTCAATAGATTGTGCTTCAATCCCTCAACATAAGAAATATCTTCAATGATGAGATTACCAGTCTTCAGTTTGCCATATCCCTTTGTCACTCATTTGCTGTCATCTCCAAAGGTGACATAAGGGCCAGCCTTCATAACCAACTCTGTAAGCAGGGACTTGTTTCCTGTCATATGCCTTGATGCTCCACTATCTAGCACCCATATAACTTTATTTCTTTTCTGCTTAATGCCCTGCAATAACAGATTGATTAGGCGTTCTTCGGAACCCAAGATTGATTGGGCCCGACTTTTCTATAAGATCGAGAATTATCAGATTTAACAACAAGAGATGCACTCTTTTTAACATTACTAGAGCTTTCGACTTTGTCTTTTCCTTTTTCAGACTTGACGGATTTGTCAGTCTTAGGAGAGGCCTTGTCACTCCTAACTTTAGGAGGACTAACAGTCTTAGCTCTTACATGCTTCTTTTTGACATTAGAACTAGCAGAAGAATTTAGACAAGATTGGCTAGTTGCATTCATCAAGTTCACAAACGTTTGCATGACGTTAAAAGTGTATGGCATACAATTTGGTTGACCACATTGTGCATGATTCTGATGCATATTATTCATTGTGTGTGGTACAGGCATGGCATGTGCAACAGGAATATTCATGTTATATTTACATGCATAAGAAAGATGTTCAGTTGATTTACAGTGATAACATGCTTTCTTTATTCGTTCTGCTTTAACCTCTTTTAAGCCTTTTTCCTTTTTACTCTGTTGTTTAACAGCCTTAACTCCTAATCCTGGTCTAGATTCTTCTCTAGGGGATTTGATTCTAACTGATTTAGTAGGAGTTACAGGTTGTTCTTTCTTGCGATCTTCCATCTCTATCTCATATCTAACTAATAATTCAGTCTCTTCTTCTTCACGAGGAACGAAGTGTTTAAAGATAGGTTTGACAGCAGATTTAAGAATAGTAGGTATTTCCTTATTAATCTCACAGGAACTAGTGTCTACATGCCTTTTTCCTTCTTTCTTAGATAAGTTAGAATAGTCAAGTCCTACAATGACTCCAGTTATTTTCTTAAATGTGCCACTATCAACATTCACTTTACTAGCTGCTAGTTTATAAGCTTCGCATTTAGTTTCTAACTCAGCTAGTTTATTCCTAAGACATGCTTCTATTTTATCCTTAAGGTTGAGCTTGTGTTCCAAAGTTTTAATAGAGTCTATTAGGGAAGTATCTATAGTGCAAGCAGCCTCTAATTCATCCACTTTTGCCTCAAGCATTCTGCATTTGGCAACAAGTGTTTTATGTTCTTTTTTAGAAGTATTTAGGCTTTTGCACAACATATAGATCTCTTCGCTAAGAGCCCCGTTCTGCACCTTATAATCATCAATAGACATTTCCTCTTTAAGGGTTAGAACTGGTACCTCTGGTTCATCTGATGTCTCAGCCATGAGGGCAAAGTTTGCTGTATGAGTAACTTCTTCCTCATCTGAATCGTCCCAAGCTCTGCCTTCTGTTACAACTAAAGCTCTCTTTCCATGTCTTTCCTTCACCAGGGCTTCATACTTGCTTTTGAGGGCTTCATAAGTTTCTTTGGGATATGTCTGTTTCGGCTTCTTGCAGTCTGTAGCAAAATGTCCAGCTTCACCATAGTTATAGCATTTGAACTTCATTTTGAAATCCAACGGTGATTTGTAACTGGCACTCTTGGTTTTCCCTTTGTAACCTTGAGAACTACCACCACCCTTAATAACCCGATAGTAAGATGAAGATTTTCTTTATGGACGGTTACTCTTTCTGAATCTTATGTTGCTGAACTTCCTTACCATGTATGCCACGACACTATCATCCATGTTGTCCAGCTCTTCTTGGGTAAAGTAGTCATCATCACTATTTGATGTGCACTCGTCATCATTTTCAACTTGATGTGGTGCAGGTGATGATCTAGGTTTCTTTGCAATCATTGCCTTTTTAGACTCTTCCTCGTCAGCAATTAATCCTGATGCCGCTTCCTTTCCTTTTGAATCATTATCCCATGCTTGATCTTGAAGGGTCTCCAGCTCATAGGTCTTTAAAATTCCATAATATTCTTCCAGAGAAGTTGTGTGCGAATCTCTGGTTTCTCTAACAGCGTAGACTCTATGTTCAATGTTTTTTGGCTGGTTCCTTAGATATCTCGTGTTGACTTCAACCACGGGGAGAGTTACACCTCTTAGATTCAAATCCAAAACTAACTGACTGAATCTTAGATAGACATCTGTTATGCTTTCACCTTTTCTTATTCTGAAGGTATCATACTCCATCTTGAGTATAAGTGTTTTGTTGCTTCTGACCTAAGCGGTACCTTCCATGACGACCTCTAGCTTATCCCAAATCTTTTTCGCTATAGTTAGTGTGACGCCCCCAGATCCGGGGTCAGGGATCCAGGCCGTCACGGTCCAATTTTCACCACCATAACATCATTCACCTGCTTTAACCATTATAATAACCAAACATAAAAGCAGTGACCCCAAACCAAACACACAACTCGGGTTATAGTCTCAGGGAACGAACTTAAAATAATAACGGTTATTACAAACCAATGTAACCTCAGGATCTCACACTATTAATATAACTTCCACATGATGTTACATTAGAAGTAAACATTAATCCAAGATCTATTGTCACATTACATATTTTTCAACAATTCTAGGATTCTAATCTGGAACCCCATCTTTCTTGCACCATTTATCAAAGTCCTGAACCTAACTAGCTCAAGCTCGAATCTTCCTGTTCCTTAACATAATACTCGAGGTAGACAATTCATAGTCATCTCTTTCTGCAAGATATAAGATTTACAAAAAGCAAGAATGAGCCAAAGAATGCTCAGCAAGTTATTTATCAGAATATTTCAAGGAAAAGGTGATAGCCATAATTATCCCAACTGGATACTCAACAATAAAGTACATAACTAGCAATCTGATCGAAGATGTATAACTAGTTATATCTCGATAATAAATGACTCAAGGTTCACGATGCAAGAAGACATTCACAACGATAATACAGTTCACGTTACTACAATACAACAATTTAAGTTTATGATTTTTGAGATTGACCATATCAAAAAACTTAGCACAATGGTCTCAATCACCGAGTACCATTAGTTTCAGTACCAATAAACGAGCAGTTCAATATACTGCGAAAAGAATGAATGGAAGTTCATCAATTCCGATTAACACTATTAGTAACTTAGCACCACGGCTTTCGTTATAGTGTAGGAACAATGAAACTGATATATAAGAATTAAACGGTACTCAAAACAAACAACCAACTTAGAGTGGATTACATTCCCGTTGACACTATCGGTAACTCAGCACCTAGGCTTTCGTTACAGTGCAACGTCAAATTCCAATTGGAAGAAACGGGCTTAATCTGGAGATTTTTCGACGCCCTATTGTACCCGATGATCATTCGCATGTACAATAGAAAACTCGTCACTTTCTCTACTAGTAGAAGTGTTGGGACAATCGAATCATGATGCTGCGTTTTATGATATGAAAACGAACGAGTTTGAATAGAAAATTAACCTTAATCGCTACGGCGCAAGCGATTCAAATCCACGTCTTCTATTGTATTCCCGTATTCACCTTGAGCGAAGTGTGGCATTCGATCCTCCCAAGGTTGCCTCCCTTCTAGCTTTGAGATCTTGGAACCCTAGTTCTTGGTTGCCTCCTTGAACGGCTGCTCACAAAAACCCTAGTATTTCCAACTCATAGCTAGAAGAGAATAAGATGAATATATAGGCTACAGTAGGGATCCTGGATAATTAGGTCGGGCCTTCCAATGACATTCTGGGTCAAGCCCAATGTCATTAAATATTAATTCAATCCACTAAAGAATTAATATTTGCACTACCTCTCATAATGCCGTAATTTAATTATTTAATTCGGCTCCAATATTATTTGCTTATTAAATTCCCCATGTTTAAGATATCGAATGTCCATTAATTAAATTAATTTCTGATAATTAATTTAATCAATATCTTTTATCCTTGATCATCCACTCAACCTTATAATTATGCAAGAACAAATCTGCCTGCAGGACTAAAGTATAATTATCTTTATGAGCTTTTAAGAGGACATCATCACCCGAATATTTTCGGACACGGTTTCCTTTTATAGTCAATATCCCACTCTGTATGCAATGTCATTGTCCAAAACATAATATTGTGATTAACAAAAAAATCACATCACATATGAATCAAAACATGTGCATTGCATACAAGTGTCAATCACTGTATCCGGATTAAGAACCTAAGCAATAATAATATTATAGAATCTTAGTTCTTCTTTATTATCAGAATAGAAGAACAATTCTAATATTTTAATCCCGTTCAATATACACAAAGCATACAAGTATTATTCAATAATCAAGATAGATTATTTCCAAATAATACTTCAGTCATTCCAGTGGTTTGTTTAACTCCACTTAAACTGTGAACATTTATTATATTATATATAGACACTGACAATCTAATCTTCTGTTATCCCATTTGATACTAGATTATCCACAATATATAATATACAAACAGTGTTAAAATACGCATTCAAGATTCTCAATAAAAAAAGACAATGTCAT
This sequence comes from Oenanthe sinensis, assembly GCA_028671895.1. Lineage (NCBI taxonomy): Eukaryota > Viridiplantae > Streptophyta > Magnoliopsida > Apiales > Apiaceae > Oenanthe > Oenanthe sinensis. The sequence continues at coordinate 32,100,649 of CM053806.1, forward strand.
ATACTTCAAACGAATAGTTCAGTATACTCCCTAACAATCTCCCACTTATACTCAAGCTATTCTTTGAGTATATCAGTGTTATATTACAAGCAATCCACTACCAATTAAATAACTATTATGTGACCATACATCTGACTCCTATCGCCTCCACATGCTGCTCAAAAGCCTTAGCTGGTAAGCTCTTTGTGAAAGGATCTACCCGGTTGTACTTTGATGCTATATCAGTCACAATAATATCTCCTCGCTTAACGAATTGTCGTATAAGGTGATACTTACGCTCGATGTGTTTTGCTGCCTTATGGTCTCGCGGTTCCTTTGCATTTGCCACAGCACCAGTGTTATCACAATACACTGTCAAGCTCCTAGGCAAATTAGGTACCACATCTATGTCCAAAAGAAAGTTTCTGAACCATATTGCCTCTTTGGCTGCCTCCGAAGCTGCCACATATTCGGCTTCCATGGTAGAGTCAGCAACGCATTTCTGCTTTACACTCCTCCATATTACAGCTCCACCTCCTAAGGTAAACACATATCCCGAGGTTGATTTCCTCTTATCTCTATCTGCTTGGAAATCTGAATCGGTATATCCTAGAGGTAACAAATCTGAGGCCTTGTAAATTAGCATATACTCCTTAGTCCTTCTCAGGTACTTGAGTATAGCCTTTACTGCACTCCAATGTTCATGTCCTGGGTTTGACTGATATCTGCTAACCATGCCCACGGCAAAACAAATATCAGGTCTCGTACATAACATTGCATACATTAAGCTTCCGCATGCCGAAGCATAGGGAACTGCTTTCATGCTCTCTATCGCCTCTGGTGTCTTAGGACACTGTTTCTTTGATAGAGCAACTCCATGTTTATAAGGTAGGTTACCCTTCTTGGAGTCCTGCATGTTAAAACGAGCCAATACCTCATCAATATAGGGCTCTTGGGATAAAGCCAACATCCTTTTCTTGCGATCCCTTATAACTTTGATCCCAAGGATGTATGCCGCTTCACCTAAGTCCTTCATTTCGAACTGTTTGAACAACCATGCCTTTACCGCTGATAACATCCCTACATTGTTTCCAATGAGTAAAATATCATCTACGTATAGCACTAGAAAAGTCACTGAACTACCCTCACATTTCTTGTACACACACGACTCGCTTGGACATTGATCAAATCCGTATGTCTGGATTACCTAATCAAAGCGAATATTCCAATACCTAGAAGCTTGTTTAAGTCCATAAATGGACTTCTTAAGCTTACATACCAGATGCTCTTGGCCTTCCTTAATGAATCCTTCTGGTTGTTGCATATAGATGATCTCATCATCAAGACTCCCATTTAGGAAAGCTGTCTTGACATCCATTTGCCAAATCTCATAATCGAGATGAGCTGCTATAGATAAAAGAATCCGGATCGACTTTAGCATGACTACTGGCGAAAAGGTTTCCTCATAATCGATCCCTTCTTTCTGAGTATACCCTTTCGCAACAAGTCTTGCTTTCCAAGCTTTTACCTTTTTGTCAGATCCTCTTTTTCTCTTGTAGATCCACTTACATCCAATGGGTTTTACACCTTTGGGTGGTTCCACGAGCTCCCAGACTTGATTTGAATACATAGATTCCATCTCAGATTTCATTGCTTTTTGCCATAGATCTGCATCTTTGTCTTGCAGTGCTTCCTCGTATGTCATGGGATCCTCATCATGTTCCTCAGAGACCAAGTCCGAAGACTCTCCCAATAACATGAATCTGCTGGGTTTACGAATAACCCTCCCACTACGACGAGACACCGGTGTGGTATTAGTGATAGGTTGTGTGTTCTCTTGTGGCTGTTCTACTTGTACTATTGGCACTTGTTCATTATTTGTCTCTCCCACTAGTTCCTCTAAAACGACACTGCTCATGGGTTTATGGTTCATCATATAGTCCTCCTCTAGGAATCTAGCATTGGTACTAACAATGACATCCCGATCCTTAGGACTATAAAATAAATATCCTTTCGTTCCCATGGGATAGCCTACAAAAAGCCTTACTTCTGTACGAGATTCTAACTTAGTCACGTTCTTGTTCAACACATGTGCTGGACAACCCCATATCCGAATATGTCTTAGACTAGGTTTTGAACCAGTCCACAATTCTTTTGGAGTCTTAGGAACTGACTTAGAAGGAACTAAATTCAAAAGATAAGCTGCTGTTTCTAAAGCATGTCCCCAAAACAACTTGGGTAATTCTGAATAACTCATCATCGATCTAACACTCTCCAAAAGAGTACGATTCCTTCTTTCCGCTACACCATTCTGTTGGGGTGTTCCAGGTGCAGTCAACTGAGACATGATCCCATTCTTTGATAAATAATCCCTAAATTCTCCAAGCAAGTATTCGCCACCACGATCTGATCGTAGTGACTTGATACATTTTCCATGTCGCTTCTCCGTTACAGTTTTGTACTCCTTGAACTTGTCAAAGCACTCTGATTTACGGCGCAACAAATAAATGTATCCATATCTAGAATAATCATCAATAAAAGTGACAAAATATTCATAACCACCTCTTGCTTGAATATTCATGGGTCCACATAAATCAGTATGAACCAATTCTAACACTTCTTTGGCTCTATTCCCCTTTGCCTTAAAAGGCCTAGTGGTCATTTTACCTTCCAAACAGGATTCACAGACTGGAAATGGCTCCACTGCCAATGAGCCTAAAGGCCCATCTACTACCAGTCTTTGAATCCTCCTCAAGTTAATATGACCTAATCTTAAGTGCCAAAGATATGTTTGGTTCAAAGAAGAAGGTTCCTTTCTTTTAGTAGTGATAGAAGATGTGTTATTTAATACCCTATGTTGTAGTTGCAGTGCAGGTTGATTAGGAGTGATTATGTATAAATTGTCTTGCAATGTACCAGAACATATAACTAGTTTATTCCTCATAATTGAAACATTATGATCCAAACAAACATTATAACCATCCAAAGCAAGTTTAGAAACCGAAATTAAATTCCTTCTAAACGAAGGTACATAAAGACAATTGTTCAAAACCAAATTCCTATCATCACCAAAAGATAAATTAACATCTCCCACTACAACTACTGCTACTTTCGTAGCATCTCCCATAAACACATATATCTCGCCATCTCTAAGCATTCTGGATTGCTGAAACCCCTGCATAGAATTACAAACATGATCAGTGGCTCCTGTATCTACACACCAAGTGCTCGTAGATATAGCCGCTATATATGTTTCTGTAACTAGAGAAAGAGACATACCAGTATTGTTTTTCTTCTTAGGAAGAGGACAATCATGTTTCCAGTGACCCGACTGCTTGCACCTGAAGCACTTGCCCTTGGGCTTTTTCACAGCACCACCTTGAACTCCCACAGCTTTCACAACTTTCTGTGTCTGAGCCTTTTTCTTCTTCTTGGCTTTCGGCTTAGAAGAAGAAGTTTCTCAGCCACATTGACTTGAACACTCTGCTGAAAAAGTCCTTCAGCTGCCTGAAGTTCTGTCAGAAGTTCCGCAAGACTATACATTCTTTTGTTCATGGTGTAATTCAAGCGGAACTGCTCAAAACTTTTGGGTAAACTCATAAGGATGATATCGATCTGGGTTTCCCCATCAACCTCAGCACCAAGGATCTCCATCTCATTCAGATGTGACATCATCCTGAGAACATGATCCCTTACAGGTGTCCCTTCAGCCATCTGAGTGTTCATTAAAGCTTTCATTGCTACTTGCCTTGCAGCCCTATTCTGATCTCCAAAAAGTTCTTTGAGATTAAAGAGCATATCTGAAGCAGTGGCCATAGCCTGATGCTGATGCTGCAAAACACCTGACATTGTTGCCATAATGTAACATCGCGACATCTCATCAGCCTTAATCCACTTCTTATAATACTCCTTCTCAACTTCAGAAGCATTCTCAGCAGGCTCGTCTGGCTTGGGTTCATTAATGCAAAATTTGTACTCCTCAGCAGTCAACACAATGTCCAAATTACGTTTCCATTCAATATAGTTAGGTCCAGTAAGTTTGTTATCCTTAAGTATGGTAAAAAGTGGATTAAAGCCCATTATATCCTGAGAATCATACATATAACACATAATTAGAGGGTGTTTAAAAAAATTAGTTCCTCTAACAATTATTTAAAATTAAAACACCAACACTTAAACACCATAAGTTTCCGGTATGCCACGTTGGGTGACTTATATACCACCTAAATTTATTTAAATGTTACTTCGGTCCTACAACTAAATAATTAGTCACGTTAGGGTGATCTATATTATTTTTCATAGCTAAGTGTATACCATTATTAAATCTTAAATTAATAATAATAATACCAGATGCGCCTTTTGACTATGATAAATTCTTGCTCCCAACAATAAGATACTACTAAAATTACAAATCTAAAGAGTATTCAGACTGACTGGCCAGGCCGGTGGAAGCATTGCCAAGAGGCTAACCACTTTTCTAGACACCAATCTAAATGGCCAGGTAAGCTGCACGCTTTCCTAGACACCAACGCAAGAATACTCAAAGATGTGTTATTTTAGATTCTCTTCCTAGTTGAGCGTGAAAGCTATCAAAAAAATAGGGTATCCTTTTATTATTTGAATTCTATGAAACTTAGTACGCCACGTTGGGTGACATATGTACCTTCCAATATTCATAATTAATTTTAAAAGTTTGTTCTAGTAATTTCCATAACACTCTAGACACCATAAATTACATGCCACGATGGGTGACGTATACATAATTTATATTCGACTTAGTGTTAAATTACATACAAACAATAATGGAGACCATGGGATTTAATACCAAATTAATTCCCTCTCCCACTTAGTATTTTACTATGAGGATTTTATCTAGATGCATCGTCCTATGTTATTTTTTCGCAGTCCACATGTATCATAATAACAATACATATAACACATAACATAGCAACATACTCATCATGATTAAAGCATAATAAAACAGCCCTATGTCCATGTCGTTCTAGCATGCAAAGGGTTAGTATCACATGGCATAACAAACAAACATGGAACACATAGTAGTAATAATCAAGATCAGCAAACATTATGTAAAACATAATAAAATACATCCACTATTATGGCCCCGAAGAATAATCTTCAAAATCATCCATCGATAAATTTTCGAAAATCTTCAGCCGCCTGTTTGACTGCCTAAACGAGCTCAGAATGGCTTGAAAAATCTGGAGATGGTCCCCATCTCAACCTATAGGTCTCGTTCTGCCGTTTCCGAAAAGGTATTATTCGCCTCAATCGGATATCGTATGTAAAATCTGTAGCCAGAACAGCGAAGCAGCCACGAAAACAGCATATAGCAGCGGATGAACTCTGTTTCTCGCATCTTCGTTGATCAAACAATTACATACGACAAATACAACAGAAAAATCTATTCTATTACATCAGATCATAATCTAAATTGAATACAATTCGAATTACAAGATTACAATCAAAATAGAAATCAAAAATTAAAACTAATCATGATCAACCCTCATGATTTAATTTACAACCACGATAAACCACGTGGGATCCAAAAACATAATTACAACCATGGCCATAATAGTGGATAACAACCTGCATCAAAAAAACAATACAAACCCACCACTATATACATACATAATTACGACATGGACATCATATCATATAACGCAGAACCCTAGAACCTAGCTCTTGATGCCAATTGTTGGGACAATCGAATCATGATGCTGCGTTTTATGATATGAAAACGAACGAGTTTGAATAGAAAATTAACCTTAATCGCTACGGCGCAAGCGATTCAAATCCACGTCTTCTACTGTATTCCCGTATTCACCTTGAGCGAAGTGTGGCCTTCGATCCTCCCAAGGTTGCCTCCCTTCTAGCTTTGAGATCTTGGAACCCTAGTTCTTGGTTGCCTCCTTGAACGGCTGCTCACAAAAACCCTAGTATTTCCAACTCATAGCTAGAAGAGAATAAGATGAATATATAGGCTACAGTAGGGATCCTGGATAATTAGGTCGGGCCTTCCAATGACATTCTGGGTCAAGCCCAATGTCATTAAATATTAATTCAATCCACTAAAGAATTAATAATTGCACTACCTCTCCTAATGCCGTAATTTAATTATTTAATTCGGCTCCAATATTATTTGCTTATTAAATTCCCCATGTTTAAGATATCGAATGTCCATTAATTAAATTAATTTCTGATAATTAATTTAATCAATATCTTTTATCCTTGATCATCCACTCAACCTTATAATTATGCAAGAACAAATCTGCCTGCAGGACTAAAGCTTAATTATCTTTATGAGCTTTTAAGAGGACATCATCACCCGAATATTTTCGGACACGGTTTCCTTTTATAGTCAATATCCCACTCTGTATGCAATGTCATTGTCCAAAACATAATATTGTGATTAACAAAAAAATCACATCACATATGAATCAAAACATGTGCATTGCATACAAGTGTCAATCACTGTATCCGGATTAAGAACCTAAGCAATAATAATATTATAGAATCTTAGTTCTTCTTTATTATCAGAATAGAAGAACAATTCTAATATTTTAATCCCGTTCAATATACATAAAGCATACAAGTATTATTCAATAATCAAGATAGATTATTTCCAAATAATACTTCAGTCATTCCAGTGGTTTGTTTAACTCCACTTAAACTGTGAACATTTATTATATTATATATAGACACTGACAATCTAATCTTCTGTTATCCCATTTGATACTAGATTATCCACAATATATATTATACAAACAGTGTTAAAATACGCATTCAAGATTCTCAATAAAAAAAGACAATGTCATATACTTCAAACGAATAATTCAGTATACTCCCTAACAAGAAGGACAACCCCTTATCGGGATGTCACCCTAGGCAACTCATGGGCCTTTAGTTTACGGCTGGGTCGGGCGTCATCGACCTCTTACGCAACCTTACTCCAGTCCCTGATGAATACTTAAACATTCATCAAACCTCTAGAAGGAAAGTTCAATCAAACCTTCTAGAACAACAGAAATCCACTCTAGGATTCCAATCAACTGTTAAGGAAGGGAATTTAATACAACCTCCCAGAACAACACAACAATCCATCACAGGATTTCGATTAACAGATAAGGAAGGGAATTTAATACGACCTTCCGGAACAACACGACAATCCATCACAGGATTTCGATCAACAGATAAGGAAGGGAAGTTAATACGACCTTCCAGAACAACACGACAATCCATCACAGGATTTCGATTAACAGATAAGGAAGAGAATTTAATACGACCTTCCAGAACAACACGACAATCCATCACAGGATTTCGATTAACAGATAAGGAAGGGAATTTAATACGACCTTCCAGAACAACACGACAATCCATCACAGGATTTCGATTAACAGATAAGGAAGGGAATTTAATACGACCCTCCAGAACAACACGACAATCCATCACAGGATTTCGATTAACAGATAGGGAAGGGAATTTAATACGACCCTCCAGAACAACACGACAATCCATCACAGGATTTCGATTAACAGATAAGGAAGGGAATTTAATACGACCTTCCAGAACAACACGACCTATTGTAGATTTCAATATCTAACAATAGCTTGACTCCCGAACGAGATGGGAGTACTCTCGAAACACCTGGGTTGACCCACAGTCAACGCAGTTAACAAAACAGAACCCTTGAATCAAAAAGACTCAAGAACGCGACCGGGGAGCCGCTAATACTGGTTGAAATAGACTCCATAAAATACTACATTTTTGGAGTAAAATAATGGGCCATAAAGGCACCAATACAACTGGGAGGAATATCGGAGTCGGACGTTACCTCCCGAACCTAGAGTTATCGACTCAGAATAAATCCAAAATATCCGAGTCATCGCTCGCTATTTATTATTTAATGAAAAATAATAATCAAAGACGCCTAGACAACTCCAGAATATTTTTAAAGGGCAATTAAATATTTTATTAATATTTAGGAGGCCCAGAATAGTCCTCAAAAAAAATATTAAAAGGATTTAAAAGAATGAAAATATTTAATTCCAATATAACCAAGATTATTTAATATTTAAATAATCTTAATTGATTCAACATATTTAAATAATATTTAATCAATATTAAATAATATTTAAATAAACCAAAATGAGTTGGAAGTATTTAATCAATAGTTAAATACTTTTAAATGTCCCAAAATATTTAAATAATATTTAATCAATATTAAATAATATTTAAATAATTTCAAATGCCCTGAATGTATTTAGTTAACCTTTAAATACTTTCTATATTCTTTAAATAATATTTAATAAACTAAATATTATTTAAAACAATAAACCTCGACTAACCGTCGAGACACGCTAGACTACTCCCGGTCGACCGTCGAGCACCAAAAAGATATGCTCGACACCAGATTCAGTTATACAAAACTGAAGAATAGATGTCCTCTAACTTTTAAGAAGTTCAGAGGAGTTTCAGAACTAGGTTGGAAAGATCTAATTCTACTCACAAGAAATGGTCTTAAACAACCTACGCATGCTTATGTCATACATCAGAATAAAAGTGACAAAGCGTCAGATACTTGCTTACTCTAACTTTTCGAGAAGTTCAGAGTAGCAGAAGAATCAAGTTATAAATGAGCAAGACAGTTCAAGGTGAAATGCCGACGTGCATTTCCAACGACAACAATGAGCTAGATAGTTCCAAATACAACAAAATGTATAATCGAAGAACTTATCATTAAGTCAAAGATTTCAAAAAGTTTGGCATCACCATGAATCAACAATATTCTGATATGGAACAAGACAATAGAGTCGGAAACTTGCCTTGAGTCCAAGGAACGCTATTCCAACTTCTCCACGTTCTACACTTAAAACTTTTGTTTTCAAAATTTATCGACCCAAGACGCTTATTAGGCCTAAGCGACTGTCTTTTCTGCAGAAAATCGGGCATGACCTTTTCGTAAATCGGACTATCCACCTGTTTTCAAACCAAGCCAATCAACAATTCATTTCAATATCCAACACTTTCTCCAACAACAAACATTTATCATTTTCAACTATTTCCTCTTAGAAATCATATGTTAAAATATTAACCACCATTTCAATTTGTACCATTCTTGGTATACAACTAGACAAGATTAAAAGTAACAACTTTCATGTTTTAATCATTTCGAAATGAGTCATCTAACTCACTCGACTTTAATTCCCAAACTGCTTCGTGATTGTTAAACCTCATGTTGTTGATAGCTCGGATCTCAATGCTACTCAACAACCTATCTCGAGTCCAAACGTGACCATTACAACTCGTACTTTGTCATTTTATTAACTCTTATTTTGCCCGACATTTCACCTCCTCGGGCCTACTTTAGCTACTCGTAAAACTATCTTCTCAATAGTTTTTAATCAAGTTCCTTGCACCTACGTATAGTCATGATGTTCCTTAACAACTTCCGTTACTTGACCGACTCGAGACAAGTCCTCTAACTTGCTCGAAATCGTCTCCCAAAACAGTTGTTTAATATTTTCTTATATTCATTTCACTCCAACACCCTGTTTTCTAGCATTTTTAATAAATTGGAAATTAATCCATTTGACATGATTTCTTTTCTGAGGTCTTATAGGACTGTCAAGGAACATCCCATAAAAGTTTCAAATTTTATTAAGCTCCGTAACTAGTCCAATCATAGCCTCAAAGTTGGACAAAAACAGGATTTTCATTTCCTGCGCTACCGTTACTAAAACGTCCATAACTTTTGACTCGTAACTCCGAATGACGCAAAATTAGCGCCCAAACGATCTAGAGACAACCTACTATCTAACCGTATCAACCATGAGCCAAGAACAGTGGCCGAATTCTCCCAGATTTTACTGGACAGTTACTGCAGTAGGGTTTTAAAAAAATTTGGCATGGTTACGTTTGTAAACTCATCGTTTTCCATTTTTATTCTACTCCAAATCAACCAACAAACAATCCCAAACTCCTCAACCAACATCAACAACCAACATACCATATCCTCAAGCCATAAAAATCAGTTTGGTTCAACAATTAAGATTTAGAAATCAAGTAAACAAGTAGATGTTTCCATGGCTAACCAAGCTTGTTCTAAGCTACCCATAACATGTATATGCTATAACAATCATCCACCAAGCCATAGAAATCCAAGAATCAAAGAAAATAAATTATTTATTTTTCGGAGTTACTGTTCACAGTCATCTTCCATGGATCATAACTGAAATTTTAGTGGAGGAATGATTACAAGAATCAAGACAAAGCAAGGTGAGATGATTACCTTCGAATCAAGCCATTAAGCGCAAGAAACGGTGAAGAAACGAGCAAGAACGAGCAAGCCAAGTGAATTTCTCTCCTCCCCCCCACCATGCTTCGGCTGATGTTCAAGATGAAGAAATGATAAAGTAAAAAGTGATTTTTGTGTGGTGGAAGCTAGCATTTTAAAAGACTTGCGCGGTAGTCGCGTAATTTCCCGACGACATTTCAATCTCTCGTTCTCGTTCTCTTTTCTTTCGTCCCACCTAAGATTTAAAAACTTAAAATCTCATATTATGATTCTAATATAATTTAGAATCATTAAATTAATACTCTTTAATTGTTTCGAGAATTTACGAAACAATTCTTCGAATAAATACTTTTCACCTTCACCGCCTCTCAAACTTTGCCACGACTTCCATCTGGACTTCAAATTTATTTTTGTTAGACCAAAAATAATTATAAGTCCCATATTATTTGCATATGCTACCGTAACACCGATACGCATATTTTCAACTACCCAGTATTTTAACAATACGGTCTCACATTTCCCGTACCTTATGAAGAAAATAAATCCATAAATCATTTCTCCATAAAATGAAAAATTTTACCCAAAAATCTTAATAACCCCAAGCGTCAAAAATACGGGTTATTACAGTTAGTCCTTTAACTACATTAAACATCTCATGATCTAGGAATTCCATCAGTGTTTGTCGAACGGCTGTATCGAAAGCTATCTGCTCATTATCAGCATCTGAAAAGTCTACTGCCTTCTTAGGCTCAGACCGTTGTGGTACTACCACATCTCCTTCCATATGCTCAGGAACAACAACCATTGGTACAAATTTACCTTTGTCAAGGACTTCTAGATATTCAGGATTGACGGACTCAAGATAAAGTTTCATTCTCAACACCCATTCTTCATAATGATCTCGGTCGAACATTGGAATCTTGAAATTATTTTTAGGTGCCATATTAATGTGGATTTAAAGTAAAGATAATAAACTTTTCTTATTACTTGAGTAGTAATTAAAAGAAAATTAAATTATCTTAAAATAAATCAAGGTTCAAGTTCTGGACACCAAAAATTTCCAAGTACCCAAGACTAGGCTATGTAGAATATCTATTTAGAACTACTGCCTAAGTCGAAATTCTCTAAGCAGAACTTCAAGTCGAATATTCAAGTAGATTATTCTATGTAGAACTTTTGTCCTTAGAAGAAATTTGTTGCAGGTCACTTTAATATTGAATAAACAATATTACTTTTCACACTTTGACTTTTGTGGCTTTTCTCACCTAACTCATCTAACCCACGTGCTAGGTACTGAATATCTTCTGTAATACTTTTTGTTGTGAGATATATGTCAAATCAAAAGCCAATAACACCTTTTTCACTTTTTGTCTTTTGAAAAGGTAATCAAAAATTGATGGGTTTTTCTTCTTTATCAAGAACAGTGATGACTTCTTGAAGAACACCAAACATCATTGTACCTAGAATAATTCACAAAAATTATTTAAACTCCACCCAAGCTAAATAATCACACCTGGAGTATTTAAATAATTTCTAGACTGAGTTTTCTCTGTCAAATAAATTAAAGCACACTTTCCAAGAAAAACTTGAAAAGTAGATTTGTAAAAGAAAACTCAAGAATCTTCTACCAAATACAAGGATCTATGTTTTGTATGTTAAACATGAAGCTTTGATACCAATTGTTAGGTCCAAATGTGTTGTAGAGAGGGGGTGAATACAACTTTTCGAATTTAAGAAGCAATAAATACCATGTAATAAATGAACACAATGATTCAAGGAATATATGTTTTATTTATAACTTGAAAGGGTTGCTACAACATTCATTACAAAGTACACCAGAAGTAAAGAGGGTAGTAAATGATACTAAGCTCTGTGAATACTCTCTCTCTCTCTTTTACAAGTGTTTATCTCGAAAATATTGCTCTCTTTAAAATAATACACAAGTACTTCTATTTATACAACTTGTAATCTATGTCCTGTAGTCTTCAAAGACTAAGATATACGTGGCCCAATGATGTCCACATAAATCTTATCTTATCTTGAAATCTTGGAAATCTGCCAATTAGATGATGCCATGTGTCATGTTGAAACTGCCCTCTATGTAGAACATCTACTTGAGAATTTCTACTTGGCCATCTCGAACATTTAAGTAGAATTTCTACATAGGAATATTGTACTTGGCCATCTCGAACATTTAAGTAGAATTTTTACATAGGAATATTCTACTTGGCCATCTCGAACATTTAAGTAGAATTTCTACATAAGAATATTCTACTTGGCCATCTCGAACATTTTGTACTTAGAGAAATTCTGGGCTTTAACTTGAAACTTAAATGTAACATCTTAAACTTGTGATTTCTTTATGTCTTCCATATTCTTCAACAAGCTCTTGAACCTGGATCTCTATTACTGACATAAACTTGCTATCAATGTCCTAACACTTGATGCAATGGTCTGATTCATAAGTGACTAGTCTTGATAGTGTCTCTACTTCTTGAATAGATTACCATATTCAATTAGTAATGTGGCTTTTCAATTATTGCTTTCCTTCTTGTTCACTTGAAATCAATTAGTCTTATTGATACTGATAGTTATGATCTTGAACCTTTAAGTTACAAATCACTGAGGCATGAACAACTCTGTCTTGAACTTCTTTCAATGATCCAAAGTTATACATGGATCCTGCGATTGGGTTTCGATTTTTATTATTTTTACGTTAATTCAGCTGTATTTTCATGCGCGAAAACCTTCAAGAAAGAGTTGCTACAATATGAGATTCTTGACATGAATCTCAACTTCTTATTCTTGGAATATACAAGGTATGAATACACTTGACAATGTTCAAAGATATTAACTAATGAGGCTGTGCATAAGCTATATAGATAACATGTCTTTTGGCACATGCTCTCACTAGACAGTTTATCTAAAACTAGAAATAGACAAGAAATACTTGACATTTGACTACTATCGATTTCTAGTTAAGATAATCTATTGACAGTCTTTTGTTTTCAGTCTTATCTCTTTTGCCTTTTGTCTTGTTCTTCTTCCAAGCTACATTGTAGAATTGTCTCCATTTCCACAGGTTTGACTGATCCTGTGATGACAGAGCTTCAAAATCATTTGTCTTGTTCTTCTGCAAATCTATTAGAATTTAGCTTCTTCAATCAACCGAGTAATCATTTGAATTTACTTCGAGAAATCACAGTGATTGACTTCTCGATTGCATACTTCACATGATGACTTCTCGATTAGAATAGACTTCTCCAATCATACTCAAAACACAGACTTCTCGATTGGTTCTACCCTTGGTACTTCTTGATTGCTCATTTGGCTAACTTCTCGATTTGTTCAACTAGACTTCTCGAATCATACCTATTGCATACTTTTCGAGTAAGTGCATTTTCTTTGACTTCTCAATTGTTTTCCCTTTCTCGATCGACTACTGAGTTAGTTGAGTAACTGAGACTTCTCTACCAGCTTCACATGTCTGACTTCTCTATCAGGATGACTTCTTGATCACATATTGCCTTAGAGTATTTTCACTGCAATTCTTATTCGATCAAGTTTTCATTGATTTGATATCTGATTCAAACTTGAATCTTCTATTAATCTTTATTCTTGACTCATATTTACATAATGACTTCACAGTAGAAACATACTTCTATCTGTAAATACATCAAGACATACTAAGTACACATCCTATTACAGAAACATTAAATGTGTTACATCAAGACAAGTAATCACATAGAATAGATTTCATTTTGTCCAACAGAAATGTTGTCTACTTTCATTTTATACATTGTAGTATGTGAGATATATGCATTATTGATTGCGCAACCACACACACAATTCTACAAAATCCAAAATATTTCTCACCGTTCACTAAAACAAATTCACATGTGTTATTTCCCATAACAATGTCAATATTTGTAGAAGGGGGGTTAAATAAAAATATCAAAATTTTTTGTTTATTTTAATATTTGTTCTTGATGTTTGAGAGTTCGAGAGAATATGTTTAAACAAAGTAAAACTGAAAATAAATTCAACAAAGAGATTTTAAAATTACTGATGAATTGATTTTTCCATCAGTGTATATTTTTGCTTAACGTTCCTAGGTTAAATAAAAACCTAGCTTCGTTTTTATAAGATTAGAAAATAAATCAATTGTTCTTATAAAGTGCTCTAAGGCTGAACAGTTGATTCAAGAAATATTGTCTAACTTCTTCTTTTTCTAACAATGCTACCACACTTGTTTATATAATACAAGTGTGTTTTTACAATTCCTATTCTAGGATTGTTTCTACCTATCTTCCCTTTTACCTTTTTCCATTTTAGAAAAAGGTGCCAAAGACCGCTTCAAATTGAGTCTTCACAGTCATCATAGACTGTCTTCCATAGGCGTGCTTTTGTCCTTTGGTTCTTCAACAGATAGCCTTTCTGTGTTATCTCGATCAATTGATAATTTACTGTTAAGCATATCAATTGATCCTTCCTTTAATCCATCAACTGATGTTCTTCTTCGATTGATATTTATATCCACCGATTGATAAATAGTGACTTATCGATTGATAGATGTTTTCAATGGATATATCAATCGATGAGTCTTCACATCAGTTGATGGTCTTCAATACTTGACTTAGTTTCTTCGATTGATCTTCTATCCATCGATACTTCAATATCAACTGATCATCCTTCACTTGTATAATTTCCTGTCTTCAAATAATTACAATTTGACAGTTTAGTTACACATCAGCTGATGATCTATATCAATCGACTCTAACATCAATTGATGGGAAAAATATCAATTGACTTATACCTTATCGATTGAAATAGACTAAGTACACCTATGCTACAATCCAAATTATCAGTTAATTCACATAAACACTTCAACTGATAAATGATTTCCTGATCAATTGATATTTATAACTTTCATATCAATTGATCAGTTACATCAATTAAAATTTCTATGATTCTAAGATTAAAGTTATCATCAAATCACATGTAGATTCCTAACAATCTCCTCATATTTGTGTCTGTGACATGAACATACATTAATCTATTTGTTGATAACAAAACCCCTAATTATTTTCATTCAGATAGCATCAAGAAATTTAAATATCACTTTGAATTTAGAAAGTACCAGTTTGATGAATAACTTCTGCAAGCTGCTCCAATGTCTTCACCATCTTCATAATCCAATTAGTTTTTCATCTTTCTCTTCTCAACATTTTCCTTTAATTGTCTCATGAATGAACTCCTCAAAATTGCTTCATCTCTGTCAGTCTCTCCAAGTTGCCTCATAAGGTAGTGAATTTCTTCATCTGTGATTCTGTCTAAATATTTGTAGATATCAAAGAACTTTGTGTTATATTTTCCCAGTTGCACAAGTAGAAGGGGGGTTGAATACTTGTGTGTCTTTTCTAACTGATTTAAAATCAACTCAATATCAATAAACAAATATGAATTAAGAACAAAGATCAAACACAATGATATGAATAAGTACTATTTGTATTATTGATTTATAATTACAAAACTCTCCTAGGGTGTACACAAACCCTAACAGCTTCTCTGTGTTTATCACAGTAACTCTCTCTATTTTTATGCACTCACAAAGTTTCACTCAGACAAATTATGCTTCAACTTACACACCTTTACAATTAGGTTACATAGAGTTTATATAGAGAGTTGTCTATCAGCTAATAACAGAAAGATAAATTATAATAGGAATAAAATTCCTAATTATTAGTTGACAGTTTCCTTCTGTAATTCTCCTTCTTTGTTTTATAGCATATCTGCAATATCTTTGGCTTTATCTTCGGAGACTTCCCTTATCTGTGATCATCTTCCAAATTTATCTTTAACTTTATAAACTCTGAAATCTTTAGACTCTGCCAGACTATAGACTCTGATCATTTGTAGACTCTGACAGATCTTAGACTCCGATAGTCTATAGACCCTGATCACCTTCCAGACTCTGATCTTCATGCAGACTCTGGTTTTACTTTCTGCAAAAATTCTTCTAAGTACAAGTAACATGAATATTGACTCTCTAGACTCTGATTATACATTTCAGAGACTAGAAAGATATATTGCAAATAAACTAAGCTAACTCATGTTCTAGAATTTTGTACATCATCAAATGAATACATCTAACAATCTCCCCCTATTTATGCTTTATAAAATGTAAGCATAAATCCAGGTTTGATGATGTCAAAACTAAAGAATAAAACACTTAGTCTAGAACAGTATGAAAGAATTATAAAGGAAAAAGAATTACTTCTTAATTGATCCTCTCAAAGACTGGATTATTCTTCAGAAATGAATTGATCATATTGTCCTCCACAATTGCAAGAGCTTCACCAACAAATTTCTTCAATTTCTTCATTTCTTCACTTGAACATTTGATTTGATAGTTAGCTGCTCTCAGATCGTTTGCACTGCTTTCTTGATCTTTTAAGTCCTTCAACATTATAACATTAACTTTCCCACTCATAGGCTGAAACCCAAAGTAATGACCCACACCTTCTTGAAATTTAATTTGTTTTTCTTCCAATGGCATGACTTGATCATTTCCCTCAATATCAACATATTTTAAGGAAAATTTGCCCATTTGTCGATTTACCTATTTGTGCAAAGTCAGCTTTCTATCAATCTCCTTGAACCATTTGTGTGTGATAGCCTCTTTGCTCTTGTTAACTTCATAAGCAATTTAAAGGAGAAATCTAATATACTGCAATTCCTCAGCCTGTTTGAAAAATATGAAGTTTGATTGACTGATCCATCTAGCTGATACACCTTCTAAAAAATAAACCAGCATCTCATTCTTCACCTTTTCTGTGCCTCCCTGTCCTCCTTGCATCTTTCTTTCATAAACATTATAAACAATTTGAGCAGATACAACTTTGTTTAAGTGCTTCTGTGTTATCTTCTCAAACTGCCTATCTATCAGGGATTGAGGATCCCTGGTTAGAGTAGATGTTCTGTCAATGTCAGATTCTTCAAAACCTCCAAGACCTGTCTTCTTTTTAGCTCTAAGTTGCAGATTTGATTGACTGCCATTCTAGTATGAAGGTTCTTGAGTTTCATCAGAGTCTGTTTTCTTTCTTTGTTTATCAGAGTCTGACTTAGACTCTGATTTCCCATGTCCAGTCCCTGACTGATGTGGTTGAGATTTTGATAATATAGCCACTCCAGAATGCTTGAGTGATACATCACCAAGACCCCTAGGACCATGAGACCTATCTCCATCATCACCATCTCTCCTCCTTTTAACTCCCCTTTTTTCATCTCTGCATGTATCATCCTTATTTCTCCTAGAGGAAGATTCACCTCTCTTCTCCCCCTTTTTGACATCATCAAAACTAGTAACAGCCAATAAAATTTGTTCAAGAATTGTGGAGAGATTGGCCTGTGCTGCAATGACAGAATCAACCTTGGTGGTTAAAGTAGAGACTGTTGATTGGAGAGAAGCTTGGGTAGATGTGATAGCAGCAAGAGCATCCTTGAAGGCGAACTCTTTGGATAATTGAAGGGAGTGAATTCTGTCAAATTTGGTACTTAGCAGAGAAGTAGTATTGTCAACACCAGTAAGTTTGGATTGAATATGAGAGATGTCTTTGACCACACAAGCCAATTGTTTAGCAACACTCTCTGTCTCATCTTTAACATCCCCATCCAGAGCTTGAGCTTCTTCACCAGGGTAGTGACCATGTTCTTGGAGATATGATTTTTTCTGAAAAGCTTTCAGTCGCACAGACTGATGAATTTCCATAATACAGGCAAAAGAATCTTTATCAGTGATGCCTCTTTTCTGTGCAGACTCCCAAGACTGAGGAAAGACCTGATCAAAATAGACAAAAGAAGGTTGAACTGAATCATCATCGTCAGAAGTGCACTCCTCAGCAACAGGCTCAAGTGATGGAAGGTGAGGCGTAGACTCTAGTGGTGGTGTAGACTCTGAAACTGCAAACGAGACTATAGACCCTGACTCCTCCTGAGAGTGATCAGAGACTGTAGACTCAGGAAGTCGAGCCCTTATAGGCATGATCAAAAGTGGTTCTTCTGACTTCAATATTGTAGCCTCAGTTAAATGGACAGGTTTATCCACCAAAGCCTCCATGACTCTATCTGCTCTCCTTGCGAGAGAATCCACCAGATGATGTTGTGGTTTCTGTGTAAATGACTTCTGAGTAGCAAGAGCCTCCTCCTGTTTACCAATCTGCACAATCAAACAAAGTGAAATTTCATCCATCCCCTGCTCTAGCTCATTGGACCAACTCTTTGGAAAATCTTGATCCCAATAAGTAAAGCTAGGTTCAGGATACCCTAATCTCTCAGTCTCACAGTGGGGTTGGGCACCCACTTTCTCAATCTCACTCAGGCTCTCTACAGCCTTTTCTACCTCTCATTTTGCCTGGACCAGTGCCAGCCTCTCAGATATTTAGTCACTCATTTGGAAAGGTGCACTCAAGAATCCTACAGAAGAGGGGTTGAGAGATAAAGATTGCACTTCAATACCTGAACCACCTTGATGGAGGGGAACCCCTTCATATGTCTGAAGGCTAGGGGTTTCCACCAAGGGGTGAGCAACAACAGATTCTGAACCTTTACAAACATCATCTTTCTTTTCAGAGTCTGTTGGCTCCAATATTCCAGTCTCAGGGTCTACTCTAGATTCTGACTGCTTCAGTATGACTTCATTAGAAGCCAGAGTCTGAGTGTCACCATCTTGGACTGTTTGTGCATGAGACTCCCCCTCAAGGTGGATAGACTCTGATAGACAAGGATGGAAAAGTACTTCTTGAGCATCCATCAGAGTCTATCCTCCCATATCACTAGGTTTCTCATCAGCAGTTTGTTGAGTTGCCAAGGAGGGCCTTACAGCATACTCCCCTGCCCCACTATCACCCAACCTCTGACTAGGTGGTTCTTGTGTGGGTGAGACAGACTGAGCATCTTTATCACTAGTCACCACTGGTGCACTAGTCTCATCCTCCAACTGCCTAGCATCACCTGCTACCTCATGTGGTTCTACCATAGTTAATGCATCCAAGTATCCATTGAGAAAAATCCTGGCATGGAGTGCATAGATGGCCTGGGCAAAAGTCATGTGAAAGGAATCCTGCAGTTCCCTTGCTAGTTTCTGATAATATGAGCCCTTGAGTTGATCCAATCTACCTTCATAGGTTGGATAGATGTATTTGTTGGCCACCTTTCCTACATTTTGGACAAGAAAATCAACCACCTTTCTTGAAAGAGGCTGAATAGTGGAAATCCAATCAATAGCTGTCCTGTAGGTAATTCCTTGATCCCAAATTGCTTCATAGTCAAAAACTGGTTGCTCAATCTCAGTTTCCAACTCAGCAACAGACTCTGATTCTCTCCTTTTGTAGATCTTAAGCTTTTTAGGCTTCTTTGTGATTTGCTGTTCAGAGTCTGGCACACCTAGTGCTTTGAGAACTTCAGTTGTTCTGCCTTCTATGAGCCCAGCTGCTTTTTCTTGTAATGAAGAGTTGAATAGGTAGCTGTAAAGATTTTTGACCACATCCTGTGCAGACAGTTGTAACTCCTGTTCCATTCTCTTTCTTAGGGGTTCATAGGTTGAAAGAAAATCCAAGACTTGAGATTTAGTCTGATATTGTTCTGGATCTTCTACCGGTTCCACCAAAGGATATAGGAATAACAACACATCTTCACTTGGAGTAAGGATTTCATCAATAAGACATGAGGCTGCATCCAATGACATTCCTTTCCAAAATGTCTCATGATCAGAGTCTAAAGGCAGTCTAGACTCTGACTCAACATTAGACTCTGCACTACGCCATAAGTGCTCATATGCAATGCTCTCTAATGTTGCTTGTGTGCCAAATATTGTTGCCTTAGGCCCGAAATCAAAAAAGGCAACACTTTTTTAGTGTTGCATCTGCGGCCATTGCCTTTGACCTCTAATGCAACGCTTATGTTCTCTAATGCAACACCACTAAAACTATTGCAGAATGGTCATAATGCAACACCACCATGATATAAATTCAACAAAATTTAATATTGCTTTAAATGTAAAGATGAAACAAATGTGGACCAGGTCAACAGTGGGGCCCATTAGTGCCACGTCAGCAGTGGGGCCCCCCGGTGCCACGTCAGCAATGAGCCCCCATGAGCCATGTCAGCAGTAGGCCCCCTTTTGCCACGTCAATAGTGGGGCCCATCAATGCCACATCAGCAGTGGGGCGCAATTGACCTTATGCAACACTTTTATGCTATAATGCAACACTAAATTGAAAGCCTTTAGCAACACTAAATTTATAAAATGCAACATCAATATTGATATTGGCAACACTGTATTATAATATATTGCAATACCAAATATTCATAATACAACACTTATAAAAGTAAAAGGCAACACTTTTAATAATTTTTATGAAATAGTCTTTTTGTACATACATCAATCCCATGAACAACAAAGGCAGATAATAAAACCAAAAGATTAATAGATCTAGCTATGTTCCTCAACAAATCTATCGATGATAAAATAAACTACCAAAAGCATAGAAATATGGTCAAGTCTACTTTAAAATGTACCAAAACCAACTTCATATAATACTAAAAATAATCATATAATACGAACTCCATGACGTAGATTTTGTGATGTAGAATCTATCATTATCGTAACCCCGGTCTCTGACTCTTCCCTTGTCCCTCTCATGACCTATGCTCATGCATCTATCTGACTCTTCCCTTGTCCCTCTCATGACCTATGCTCATGCATCTATCCATATCTTTGCGTTCCCTAAATTTTTTCTCTCTTTCCTTGCCTCTGTCTCTACTATTCTGTCTTTTATCTCTATCATTCATACCTGTAAAAAATGACAGTTGTAAACAAACAAGCAAAAAATTTCCATCAGAGCAATGAATGCAATAATAGTTATGTCCAAATAAACATGGTTGCTACATGAATACATAATCCAGATTTAAATAATGTAGCGCTTTAAGAAGAGACCTAAGTAAGCAAGCATCTAATTACATATACATATACTTGAACATAAACATTTATTGCAATGTACTCAATTTAAACTGTAATACTAATCTGAAGAAAAAAAGGGCAACCCATGATATGTTATGCAGTAACAAATATTGAGATTCACATCTCCAAAAATGTGCAAGTTGCAAGTTGTACATATATTTTAAATTTCACATCTTAAAGCAAATACATTAACAAGCATGACAAAAAAAATATCTAATGGCAATATATATTTACAGCCCCGGCAAAAAGATTGAAAGCTGCAAAGTCACCCTGGGCAAATCAAATGATATTAACAAGCATTGTAGTGTTTTTTTAATACCCAAAGTTTCATTCAACACAAGCATATCTCTCCTCAAAACAATACTACAAGAAAAAAGAACAAAACATTAGTATCAATGAAGATTACTTTGTCATTTTCATCGCTATAAGCACTGGTTCATTTGTCATTAAAATAATTATACATACATATGTATATATATTACCATTTGTCATCAATAGACGTTATTAATTTATCGAGGTTAATAATACATTATATCCATTATTATCGAGGTTATTAACCAACCAACCAATCCAGTAATATGTAAATCCCATATCACCCAAAAAACCTAGGGATAAACTCATAACCGAAAATATGGGATGTTACTTGAGAGATGTAGTAGCCATAACCCGGAAAAATTGAACTAATAAAGCCAGGAAAAAAAAGCAAACCATTGTACGTATTTTTGTTTCAATCACTGTTTCAACAATGAAACCCAAACTATAGTGTAGAAAAAGTACCTTCAACACAAGGAGGCAGCAAGTCCCCTGTCACGGTGCTCTCTTCCCTTAAAATAGTGATGTTAATGGCCTCGTTAACCCGATCCCATATTGTTTCAAGATTCATATACTCAACCTAACTAACTCCACAATATAGCAAACACATAACCACATAACCAAAGAAAAATGTGACAGGTACAAGACAAAACATCCAAATTACCTCAGAATTAGCCTTGGAGTAGATAATTTACTCAACTTTACACACAACAATAGGTAACTTCTCTTGTCACTCTTTATTCCTTTTAGTAGCAGAGAAGTGTCTTCCATTGACAACCCTAATCAAACACATGATGGGCACCACTAAAACCAAATGAAACCCACTCAAAACATCAAGAAATCAAGCAAAAATACACATAAAACTTAGCTCAAAATCTATTGAATGACTGAACCTCTAATGAGCTGGTGCCTATCACTATGCCAAGCTCTTCTAACACACTCATAAGGTCTTGGACCTGGCCTAGGTATCTTCTTTCATCAACTCAATTAGCTTCAATATTTAAATCAAGATGTAAATATTAAAAGGACGAACTAAATTAAGTAAAATTCATATCTAAAGGCATAGACAAGTTACACAAGAAATTCATCTAATAATGTAAACCCCAAATCGAAGCCCCAAATTGAAACCGTAAATCGCGTGAAAAAAGCCAAAATTAGCCAAGAATGATATACCTCGAATTAAAGAACGATGTATATTGTGAACGAGAAACTAAAGAAAAGAAGTAAAACTGAGAAAATGAATCGGGAGTTTCTATGAAGAGTCTGTATATTGTGTTTGGAAAATACAAAAAAGGAGAAATGCCAAAAAATAATTTTCGTTTTGGGGGGAAAGATGAGCGCCCCAATTTTTCATTTCTTGCTCTGTGCCGCCTCAATTAAATTTTTTAATTTTGATTTGCTAATTGCTTTTAAAATATAATAAAAATGCACCATACCTATTTACATAAATGTACTTATAATACCATAGTTAATGAATAATAGAGGTAGTAAGCTTAATATATATTATTTTAGTTTTCCAATATATATATATATATATATATATATATATATATATATTATTTTAGTGTAAGAAATATCTTGAAATTTAATTATTTTTAAATCTTTTAATTTACTTATTTAGTTTTAAACTAAAGAAGATAAGTATATTTATATAAAATATCTACCATACACTTAATATTCTATATTATGTTATTTATTATGTTAACTGTCATTATATATTTTTTATAGTATGTGTGTGTGTGTATATAATTTAGTTTTGGTTTTTTTGAAAAATTTTCACGTCACTAAAATCGTTAAATATTAACACCACTAAAAACTGGATTTTTAGTACCACTAATATACTTAGGTATTAACATCTGTACGGTTGGATCGTCGAATTTTTAAAAAAAAATAGAATCGGCATTTAACACGAGTAGTTAAAAGGAACGTGTTGTTTGACCGGTTTGACTATTATAAAATCATACATAATAATTTTGAAAATATTTTTAAAATATTTCACACCACTGAAATAGTTATATATTAATATTCATACAGTTTAATCATCAAAAAAGAATTTAATATAAAATAGAATTAGTATTCCGCACAATACTAGTTAAAGGGAATGTGTTGTTTGACCAATTTGACTATTATAAAATCACACAAAATAAATCTGAATTTTTTTAAAAAAAATTTCACACTACTGAAATGGTTAGATATTAACATCTTTACTACTGGATCGTCGAAAAAGAATTTAAAAAAATAGAATCAACATTCAGCACAAGACTAGTTAAAGGGAACAACTAGTTTGACTATTATAAAATCATACATAATAAATCTGGAAATTTTTAAAAAATAATTTCACACCACTAAAATAGTCATATATTAACATCAGTACGGTTGGATCGTCGAAAAAGAAATTTAAAAAAATAGATTCAGCATTCGGCACAAGACTAATTAAAGGGAACGTCTTGTTTGACCGGATTGACTATTATAAAATCACACAGAATAAATGTGGATTTTTTTTTAACAAAATCACACCACTAAAATAGTCATATATTAACATCCGTACGGTTGGATCATCGAAAACGAAATTTAAAAAAATAGATTCAGTATTCAGCACAATGTCTAGTTTGACCGGTTTGAAATCACATAGAATAAAACTGATTTTTTTAAAAAAAAATTGGCCCCACTAAAATAGTCATATATTAACATCTCTACGGTTGAATCGTCGAAAAAGAAATTAAAAAAAATAGATTCAGCATTCAGCACAACACTAGTTATAGAGAACGTCTAGTTTGACTAGTATAAAATCACATTGAATAAAACTGATTTTTTAAAAAAAAATTGGCACCACTAAAATAGTCAGATATTAACATCCGTATGGTTGGATCGTAAAAAAAAATTAAAAATAGATTCAGCATTCAGTACAACATTAGTTAGAGAGAAAGTCTCGTTTGACCGGTTTGACTAGTATAAAATCACATAAAATAAAAATGATTTTTAAAAAAAAAAATTAGCATTACTAAAATAGTCAGATATTAACATCTGTAAGGTTGGATCTTCGGAAAAGAAATTAAAAAAAATAAATTCAGCATTCAGCACAACACTACTTACAAAGAAAGTCTAGTTTGACCAGTTTGACTAGTATAAAATCACATAGAATAAAACTGATTTTTTTTAAAAAAATTGATCACCACTAAAATAGTCAGATATTAACATCCGTATGGTTGGATCGTCGAAAATAAATTTAAAAAAATTGATTCAGCAATCTGGTTATACTAATTATTATATAAAGACTATAAAATACAAAGGCAACACTAAACAACCAAATGCAACGCTACCATATTAAATGCAACGCTTGTGATGGGAACCACATGCCACGTCAGCATGGGACTTGACGCCATGTCAGCAGATGTTGGCGCCACAACTGCCACGTCAGCAGTGGTGGGCCCCCACTGCCACGTCAGCACTAACCCACTTCCACGTCAGCGTGGGTCCCATTGCCACGTCAGTAGTGGTGGCCCACTGGTGGGCCCGCGCCAACCACATCAGCATGGACCCCACTGCCACGTCAGCCGTGGTGGGCCCCTACTGCCGCGTCAACACTAGCCCACTACCACGTCACTAATTATTTTTTAAAAAAATAGCTAATACAACACCATTCGTTAGTGTTGCATTCACTACAACACCGTGAGTAATATGCAACACGAAGTTTTATCTAATGCAATACTATTTTAGCAGTGTTGTAAAAGAGCCAAAAATTCAGAGCTACCACAACGTTTTCAGTGCAACGCTTTCTAAAAGCATTGCCTATGAGCACTTTTGGCGTAGTGCTGGTTCAGGTAATTTCTTTCTTTCAGAATCTGGCCCTGCAGGTTCCTTGGGAGCATCTGTTTCCTGCAGAACAGGGTTAGTAATAGGAGTAGGCTTGTGTGTGTGTGTGTGCAGAATAAGCCTTCCTTAACCTTCTGTATTTTTTAGCAAAAGATTTCTCAGGAGATGTAGTTTGAGCATCATGAGGTGCATTACTAGGTTGGTCAGAGTCTGTAGCCTTTTCAGAGACTACAGACTTGGCTTGAAGGGTAGAATCAAGTGTATCATGACCTTCATTCAATAAAGAAAGTCCTTCAACAACTTGCTTCTCTAGAGGGTTGAGCTCCTCATCACTGTGCTCATCTATAAGCCTAGTTTGAATCAATTTTCTCCTCTTTACAACTGGTGCTTGTTGAGAGATACCAGAGGTTGTTTTTTTTTTGGATTTTGGTTTTGGAAGATTGTGTCTTTGAAGGGGATTGGGTGACTTGGGTAGGTGCAGGGGGACTCTCCATTACTTGTTCCTGCACCATTTCACCACCAAAAAATGAAGCATTGTAGATAGAAGGTTTGTAGGTTTAGAGTTTTACCTTCATTACCTGTGGATAAGTCATGGCAGATAGACTCTTCTTCTTGTCATCAATTCTCTTAATATCAGAGAATATCCTCATTTTGCTGTTTGTATGCCTGCACAGAGCCATCATCTGCCAACTTGGTTGACATGTCTGTCAGGAATGAAGTGATTGAGGAAAATCATAAGAAATCTATGATAGTAGACTTTCTTCCTCCCCTCATGCACATTATTTAATTTTGCTCCCATTTGAGTGAGCAACATATCACCAATGTTGATTACTCTATCAAACAGGAGATTGTGACCAATTTGATAAGTAATAGCAGTAATAGCATCAAAGCCACTACACTTGCTAGTAAAGCACTTGGCAATTTGATCAAAAAAGAAGGACCATTCCTTCCTCAGATAAGGTCTAGTTAATTTTCTCATGTTATCTAAACTAGAAGAATAGCCTAGTGATTTAAACATGCTTTTAATCTCAGAATCAGAAACAGTGTCATCGAAAGGTGTCTTCACAGACAATTTAAAAACTGAATTAAGCACATCAGCAGTGACATCAAAAGTAATTGAGCCAAAGGTGAACATTATTTTACCTGGTTGATCCTGAGAAGGATCAACTACCTTTGCAGTGCTCCAAGCTTGAGAAACAACATCCATGTGAATGACTGGTGATGCCTTGAGAATGTAACTGAGCTCACTCTGCTCCAAGAAATCCATCATAGGATAGTAATCAGTATCTACCCCTTTCTTGTCACCAAGGGCTGCCACATGGTTAGTGGTCATGAACTCAAAGTCTTCAAATGTGAATGCGATAACTTTGGGTCCCCGTATAACAGTTGAGATAGCAACCATTGAAATTTTGTATATTGAAAGTGATGAATACGCTTGAAGAGAGTTGCTAGGGTTCGTAAAAAGCTCTGTGAATAGTTCTGCCTTAGAAATTAATTGCAATAAACAAGTGAGTAGAATGTATGCAAATCTTCTATTTTGTTTGAATTGCTAACAATACACATGAGTCTACAGTCTATCTCTAGTCAAAAATAACTGTTATCGCCTATTTCAAGTCATTTGAACAGTTTAAACACAATCAGAGTCTACAGACGCGAATTTGAACCATTTCAGAGTCTAGGCGATAATTGTTTTTCAGAGTCTACAGACTCGTCAGAGTCTAAAAACTAGACTCTGTCAAAATACAGTACCAATAAAAATTTTGCAAAAATAATTAATTATAATGGTAAAGTACATACCTTGTTGCTTGTAATTTGTAATCACTTACATGTTTAACATACCTAATTCACCTACTAGTCTAAGAAAGGTAGACTAATCAAGTGGTTTTGTCAAAATGTCTGCAATCTGTTTGTCATTTGGAACATAGTGAAGTGTCACAGTACCATTTTCAACATGTTCTCTAATAAAATGATACCTGACATCAATGTGCTTTGTTCTGGAATGTTGGACTGGATTCTCTGCAATTTTAATAGCACTGGTATTATCACAATACATAGGAATATTTGAGAATGTTAGTCCATAATCAAGTAATTGATTTCTTATCCACAGAATTTGAGCACAGCAACTTCCAGCGACAATGTATTCAGTCTCAGCTGTTGAGGTTAATACAGTCTGTTGTTTCTTGCTAAACCAAGAAATTAATCTGTTGCCAAGAAACTGGCACTGACCTGTTGTGCTTTTCCTTTCTACTTTGCATCCTGCATAGTCAGAATCTGAATAGCCAATTAGTGAAAAATCTGATTCTCTAGGATACCAAAGTCCAAGAGTTTGTGCCCCCTTGAGATATCTAAAAATTCTTTTTACAACTATTGAATGTGATTCTCTGGGGTCAGCTTGAAATCTAGCATACAGACAAGTTGCAAACATTATATCTGGTCTACTAGCAGTTAAATATAATAATGAGCCAATCATACCTCTGTAGCTAGTGTTGTCAACTTTCTTACCCTTTGGGTCAGAGTCTAGCTTAGTGGCTGTTGACATGGGAGAGTTAGTAGTTGCAGAATCTTGCATATCAAACTTCTTCAATAGTTCTTTTACATACTTTGTTTGATTGATGAAAATTCCATCATCATTCTGTTTGACTTGAAGCCCCAAAAAGAAGTTCAATTCTCCCATCATGCTCATTTCATAATTTGATTGCATTAGTTTACTAAACTTTTCACAGAGTTTGTCATTAGTAGATCCAAATATAATATCATCAACATAAATTTGGACAAGCAAATTGTCACCTTTATACTTTCTAATAAAGAGAGTTTTGTCAATGGTACCTCTTATGAATCCGTTTTCAAGAAGAAATTTTGAAAGAGTTTCATACCATGCTCTAGGTCCTTGCTTCAATCCATAAAGTGCCTTATCTAATCTGTAAATATGATCATGATATTTTGGATCAACAAATCCTGGTGGTTGCTCCACATAGACTTCTTCTTCCAATTTTCCATTTAAGAAGGCACTTTTTACATCCATCCGATACACCTTGAATTTTGAATGAGCTGCAAAGGCAAGAAACATTCTAATAGCTTCCAATCTTGCTACTGGTGTAAAAGTTTCATCATAGTCAATTCCTTCCTCCTATGAGTATCCTTTTACAACTAGCCTTGCTTTGTTTCTTATTACAATTCCACTCTCATCAAGTTTGTTTATGTACACCCATTTTGCACCAACAACTGATCTATCTCTAGGTCTTGGTACAAGTTTCCACACTTTGTTTCTCTCAAATTTATTCAATTCCTCTTGCATTGAAATTATCCAATCAGGGTCTTGCAAGGCTTCCTCAATTTTCTTGGGTTCATTCTTTGAGAGAAAACAGCTATAAAGACATTCATTTTGAGTGGCTGTTTTTGTTTGTACACCACTCTCAGGGTCACCAATTATTAAGTCAGGAGTGTGACCCCTTGTCCATTTTCTAGCTGGTGGAAGATTGATTCTTGAACTTGAAGCTCCCCCTAAGTCATTTGCATCTTCTGTATTTGGGTGAAATTCAAATGAAGAGACTCCCCCTAAATTACTTGACTCTGACAAGGGTTCAGAGTTGCTTGATCCAGACCCTGATGAGTTAGATTCTGAGGAATTTGACTCAGTCTGTCTAGACTCTGTCTGGGTAGACCCTGACCTGTTAGACTCTGAATCATTTGGAGTTGTATTTTCTGGCTCCCCCTCAGAATGTGTAGGTTCCTGTGTTGGATCAGGAGTTACTTGAGGGTCTTCATCCTCTTCCTCTTCATTTATCTCAGAACTTTTTAGATTTTCAAATTCCAGTGTAGTAGACTCTGATTCATCCTGCAATCCTGTAAACTTTTTATCATCAAATGCAACATGAATAGATTCCATAACAATTTTGGTTCTGAGATTAAA
This sequence comes from Oenanthe sinensis, assembly GCA_028671895.1. Classification (NCBI taxonomy): domain Eukaryota; kingdom Viridiplantae; phylum Streptophyta; class Magnoliopsida; order Apiales; family Apiaceae; genus Oenanthe; species Oenanthe sinensis. The sequence continues at coordinate 32,129,998 of CM053806.1, forward strand.
CACTCTGAATGCTTTTGTGTTTGATGAATATCCAAGAAAAATTGATTCATTTGCTTTGGCTTCAAATTTGCTCAGATTTTCAGGATGTACTTTCAGTAAATAAAACTTGCATCCAAATATGTGAAAGTGTTTCACACTTGGCTTTTTGTCCTTTATCATTTCATAGGGAGTCTTTCCATGCATGTTTATTAAAGTACAGTTTTGAGTGAAACATGCTATATTGACTGTCTCTGCCCAAAAATATATTGGTAGCTTAGATTCTGCCAGCATTGTTCTGGCAGCTTCTATGAGGGTTCTATTCTTTCTCTCCACAACTCCATTTTGTTGAGGAGTTCCTGGATGGTGCAGAAAATTGTTGAGTAATTCCTTGTAATGCACAGTAGTCCTCCATGATTGAATTCTTGAATTCAGTACCATTGTCACTCCTTAGAACTCTAACTATTTTATTTGAATTTCTTTCCAGAAAAGTGATATGGTCTATTATGTGTTATGGAGCTTCATCCTTTGAATGTAGAAGGAAAACCCATGTGAATTTTATAAAATCATCTACAATAACAAGAGTATATTTCTTTTTATTAATTGACATAACATATACTGGACCAAATAAATCAAGGTGCAATAAATAAAACGGTTCAGAAATGGTGTTGATTATCTTGCTCTTGAAGGATGATTTCTTTTGCTTTCCAAATTGACATGCTTCATAGAGTCCATATTGCACAAAATCAACCTGTGGTAATCCTCTTACAAGATTCTGTTTAACCAATTTCTTTAGTGTTTTAAAGTTGATATGTGACAGTTTCTTGTGCCATTTTCAGCTTTCTTCAATTGAGGCCTTGCTATATAGAGATGTGAGTTCACTGTGTATGCAATCCTCCAAGATGGCTTCATAAATGTTACCATGTCTGTGACCTTTAAAAATCAGAATACCTGTTTCTTTGTGAGTCACAAGACACTATTTGTTGTCAAAGCCAGTATGGTAACCTTTATCTCCTAGTTGACTTATGCTTATCAAATTATGTCTTAAGCCATCAACTAGAGCTACTTGTTCAAATGATGACATTTCCAAGTACAATTTTGCCATATCCCAGTGTTTGTCCTTTGTTGCCATCTCCAAAGGATACTTCTGGGCCAGCCATTTCCACAAAGTCTGTAAGCAGAGATTTCTTTCCAGTCATGTGTCCTAAGCATCCACTGTCCAGAATTAGGGTTACATTCTTTACCCTTGTTCCCTGCATACATAAAACAACTAAGTTATTTTGGGGATCCAAACAGTTTTGGAACTTTTTCCTCTAACTTTAGGTGAAACAGGTTTAGCAATTTTCACCTTTGATTTACCTGTCTCCTTTGTTGCTTTTGACTCTGGTGGAGTCTTAACAGTGTCATACCAGCTTTTATCAATAGATGATTTTAGCTCATAAAAATTGAAATATAATTCATGATAGTCTCTACAATAGAGTGAAATATGTTACCACAGTGATAACAAGGTTTTTATGAAATGTAGTGACTTTTCAGAGTCTGTGAAAGACTAAACTCTGATTTTTTTTTCAATTTTTGCTTTACAATCTATAGCTAAATGATTGTGGTTGCCACATCTAAAACACTTCTTTCTAGGAGCATTATGATCCTTTTGATAATTATTTACTTTATTAACGCCTTCCTTACCATTCCTATTTCTCCTAGTTTTGGTAGACTCTGATAAGTTCTCTAGCCTTTCTTTTATCTTAGACTTAGACAAGTACCCTATGTTAATATTTTTCTTAGAGTTATTTGTTCCAGTTTCATCTGTCTTTTTGTCAACAACAGGGAGATTATTGACAGATGAGTTTGTGGTTTCAGTCTTTTCTTTAGGAGTCACAAACTTAACAAGAACAAATGTGTTTTTGTCTTTAGTCTTATTATCTTGGCTAGCTTCTACATTGTTATCATTCTTAACAATAGGTCTTTTGCCTTGACTATTTTCATAGCCTAGACTAGCAGTTTGACACACATTTTGATTATTGAGAATTTCTTGAACTTTTCTACCAGAGTCTTTCCAGACTTTAAACTTAAGTCTTTCTTCTTCTAGTTCATTCTTATTATAGTCATAGGCTTTTAAAATTTTAGTGTAATTATGACTATTTTTCTCAGAATCCTTTTTGTATTGTTCCATTAATATTAACTCAGACTATAAATGATGATTCCTTCTAGTTAAGGTTAAATTTTCTTCTCTCAACCTTTCACTTTCACTAGTGAGAGACCTACATGTTTTAATTATTTTATTAACCTCACTTTGCACAATTTCTATACCATTAGAGTCTAAGTTAATTAAGGATTCAGGAGTAAAGATTTATACCTGAGTTTTGGGAGATGAGGGTTCTTTGGGAGATTGTGATTTTCTTAAGGAGGATGCCATCAATGTTAGATTTTCATAATCAATTTCATCCTCTGAGCTTGAATCTGCCCAATCCTTTCCTGTTGATAAAAGTGCTTTTCCTTTTCCTTGACTTTTTGAATTTCTGCATTCACTGGCAAAGTGCCCCAATATTCCACAGTTGAAACATTTGACCTTTGCTTTGTCAAGTTTGATTATAGTACTCTTGCTCTTCTCAGTCTTCTCATCTTCCTTCTTGAATGATGGCCTTTTGCTAAATTTGCCAGTTCTTTTGTTAAATTTCATTCTTTTGAAAGTTTTGGCAAACATAGTCATCATTTGACTTCGATCAATCTCTTCATCAGAATCAGAGTCTGTGTCAGTAGACTCTGACTCCACAATAGTTTTACCCTTCTTCCTTGAATCCTTGATTCTTGTTTCAGTGGGTTGTTCCTGTTGTTCTTTTTCAGACTCCATTAAGAGTGCTACAGATTTTGTCTTCACATACTTCTTATTCTTCCTCTATTGCATCTCTAAATCATATGTCTTGAGCCTGCCATACAATTCTTCTAGAGTTAGTTCATCCAAATCTCTAGCTTCCCTTATGGCTGTAGTCTTATTGTCCCACTCTTCAGGAAGTGCTCTCAGAAACTTGGTGTTGGTATCTTCAGAATCATAAACCTTACCAAGCATAGCCATCTCATTCAAGAGTTTTGTAAACCTATCATACATCTCAGTAATAGATTCTCCAGATTTTGCTTCAAAATACTCATACTCTTGAATTAGCAAAGACCTAGCATTCTTCTTGACATCTTTAGTTCCTTGACAGTGCACTTCAAGTTTTGTCCACATCTCCTTAGCAGTTTGACATGATATAACACAGTTTGTAAGAACAGAATCCAAACTGTTAAAGAGTATGTTTTTGACCTTTGCCTCCTTAAGAACATTCTCCTTGTCCTCTTTTGTCCATTCAGCCTTTGGTTTTTCAATGAAGTGTTCTTCAGTTACTTTGCCTTCTTCATTAATTTGAGGCACTAGCTTTAAGGGCACATAGGGTCCTTCATGAATTCTTTCAAGATAGTCAGGGTCTGTTGCTTCCAGATGGTGCAGCGTCTTAACCTTCTAGTGGGTGAACTCGTTTCTCTTAAGCATAGGAATCTTAGAATTGCCATCTTCATTTCCAGACATCTTTAATCGATTTTAAACGTTAGGCTCTGATACCAATTGTTTTCCCAGTTGCACAAGTAGAAGGGGAGATTGAATACTTGTGTATCTTTTCTGCCTGATTTAAAATCAACTCAACATCAATAAATAGATATGAATTAAGAACAAAGATCAAACACAAAGATATGAATAAGTACTGTTTGTATTATTTATTTGTAAATACAAAACTCTCCTAGGGTGTACACAAACCCTAGCAGCTTCTCTGTGTTTATCACAACAACTCTCTCTATTTCTATGCACTCACAAACTTTCACTAAGACAAATTATGCTTCGACTTCCACACCTTTACAATTAGGTTACATAGAGTTTATATAGAGAGCTGCCTATCAGCTAATAACAGAAAAATAAATTACAATAGGAATAGAATTCCTAATTATTAGTTGACAGTTTCCTTCTGCAATTCTCCTTCTTTGTTTTATAGCATATCTGCAATATCTTTGGTTTTATCTTCGAAGACTTCCTTTATATGTGATAATCTTCCATATTTATCTTTAACTTTATAAACTCTGAAATCTTTAGACTCTGCCAGACTTTAGACTCTGCTCATTTGTAGATTCTGACAGATCTTAGACTCCGATAGTCTATAGACTCTGATCACCTTCCAGACTCTGATCTTCATGCAGACTCTGGTTTTACTTTCTGCAGAAATTCTTCTAAGTAAAAGTAACATGAATATTGACTATCTAGACTCTGATTATACATTTCAGAGACTAGAAAGATATATTGCAAATAAACTAAGCTAACTCATGTTCTAGAATTTTGTACATCATCAAATGAATACATTCCTAACATGTTGCCCTACACATCTGTAAAAATCATTGCATATTTCGGCTCCAACACCACCTTTTTGACTTGAGACTTCCATAGCTTAAGGGGTGAATCAGGTTCAGCTTATGCCTTTGATCTCCTTAGCTTTGAGATTTGATGTCGAATTTCCTGAGCAATTGTTGTATTGAGTTTGTACTTTCTGTTGAGTAGAGGAAGAATTGTCTACAGAACATTGTAGCTTTGCTTCATTATTACTCCATTTTTACTCCATTTTACTGTAAGTGATTTTTACTCCATTTTCATACTCCAACCTCATTGATTCTTCTTGGTTAGAGGTTGCAGGGTGAGTTCTTACTCCTATCAACCATTTTTCACTTATCACTGGTATCCCTTTCATATTATAGCCTTCAATTGGTACATCTTCCTTGATTTCTTCTTGTTTAACCTTGAGGTTTTCCTGAACCACTTTTTCTTGAGTAGAACTTGTCTTTTTCTTAGCCATAACTATTTTCCTCTTTTTCCTCAGTGGTTGTTCTACTAATTGATCTTCCATATTCCATTCCATTTCCATTTTCCTTGCAATTTCTTCATTCCCCTTTTCTTTTCTTGCAGCATCTGAAAATCCTGAGGAAATGGCTCCTTGAAGATGCTTCTGGCCAACTGGCTCATTCCTTTTCTTTTCTTCTTCAATCATTATGACTTTACCTTTTTTCTTCTCTTCAAGGGCTTCAAGATCAATTGATAGAAAGTTTTCTGCATTTGAATTGCTTTCTTTGTCAGCCTTCTTTGCATTTTCATTTATTATTCTTGTCTGAGCAATGAACTCATCCAAGTTCCGTGTTTCTGCTGCCTTTGTCACCAACTCAGTGCTCTTCCTTAGATCTTCAATTCTTTTCCTTTCCCTCTCAATCATTGATTGAGTTTCTCTTTCCCTAGAAATTCTTCTAGCTTCTAGATCATCTTCAAACTTCTTGAATTATTTCTTTCTCTTTTCTAAGTCATCTTTGGGTGACTTAGATGACTTAGATATCTTTGAAGATTGTTTATTGCTTCCATTTTTAGTAGCCCTTTTTCTTGCAAAACCACCAATGCCACTCGATTTATCCATACTAGAACCACCAACACCACCACTGCCTTTACCATCACCATCACCATCCTTCTTCTTTGCATTCTCCCCTTTTTTGTTATCATCAATTGAAGGAGGTGGTGGCATTCTGTCAAGAAACTTTTGAAGAATGGAAGTATGTAGACTCTGACCTTTAATGATGTCATCCATCTTCTTTTCTAGAGACTCCACTCTTGTTTCAAAGGCCGCAAAGTTCTTGGATTTCTTGAACAACTTGTCCTTGATTTGACCCATAGTATTAATTGGAGCTTTTCATCCAACCTTCTCTCCAATGAATCCTTGTTAGAAGTGATAGAATCCTTGATAATCTCCAATTTTTCTTTACTCATGTCACTGTGATCTTCTAAATTTTTAATGATTCCCTCATATAGTGAGCAATTTTCCTTTGATTGGGATCTGCAATTTCTCCTTCCACCATTGTCCTCCTATATTGAGAAAGAATCTCAGTTTCAGCAGCTTTTAAGGAACCATCAACGGGGCTCATCCATGTCTCTTCATCAGAATCATCTTCTAACTCTTCAGGTACCATATAACATGTTTCCATTGTATTGGCCATGATCTCCTTTAGATTCCTGGTCCTTTGTTTTGTATGCTCGATTCCTAACAATTGTTCTGCATCCCAGTTACTTGAAGCAGCCAACCCTTGATATTGTGGATCAGGATGAACAAAATTCTGTGGATCCAAGTCACCAACATCAACATCAACATCTGCATCATCAGTTTCCTTATTAACTCCACTCCCACTTACTTCTGCATTAGATACTTCCCCTATCTTCTTGACTCATTCCTCCTCTGACATTAATTCATTTTCCTGTGCACCTCTTGTAGGGTTTCGTGACACAAACGCAGCGGAATAAACGCGAAAAATAAATCAAAATAGCGAAACCCTCCGCAGGATCCATGCGAAAACAAAAGATTTAATTCGGAGATAAAGAATAAATACCTTTAGAAGCTTTAACAGTTCATTAATGGAAGATTAATGGAGGTCCAAAGCTTGTTTAATCACCACGTATCCTGCTCTCGCGATCTACGCTCTACGGTATCCACACGAACACTTTTCATGAAGGATTGATGTGTACTAGCACCCGAAAACTTCTTCTCTCTCTATCTTCCTCCTCTCTCAGAGCGGCTATGGTTTTTGTAAAATCTCTCTTATTAAATCAGCCCATAAAGAGATTATATAGAGAGAGAAATAAGTTTTCTAATTATAATCCAATTATAATTAATACTAATCCAAAATTCTAAATTATTTAATTAAGTCTCACTTAATTAATTAATTAATTATTAATTTTGGAATTAGTTTAAGTAATTCATTTATTCTATTTATATAATTAATTAAGTCATACTTAATTAATATCATAAATAAAATAAATTACTTATTTAATTTAAATTCATAATTTAAATTATTTCTCCTTCAAGCGTTCTTTGTGTGTGACCCTGTAGGTTATTATTACGTTGGCAACAATTTTAATATCTAATTAAAATTGTAAACAATGAGCGGCATCTAGTAATACATCATTGCTACCCAAGTAATAATAATAAATCGGTGATTCGATTAAGCCTTTCGTGAATAATGTTCCATGTAATATAATCCCTTTAATCTTGATATTATAGATTAAACTCAAGGCATGTCTCGTGTCATCCTCTTCATAATTTAATCTTTATTTTCTTGATCGATGAGTAGACTATTAAAATCAAATCAACATTTGTGCACGGCCGTGCATTTCATAGTCTCACTCAAACAAGAGGCCAATAATATCACTCCTAAAATTAGGAGGATTAAATCCCATCTAGATCATTCATATTTCTCGTACGATTCATAATATACCCAATGTCCACTTTTATCATCACCCGGTCAAAGGTAACTTTTAATGTAATCAAAGTATATTAATTCTCGTATAGAAATATAATGATTTCAGGTCTAAGGATCATTACACCATTATCACAGTGAGAATTACTTATGACACTTACTTAACATGTAGAATCTCACGGCGGGTCATTCCAGTGCCATGCATTGATACATGCACTTATGTTCTTGACTTTAGTATCCCCATACCTATGACCAATGAGATGTGGTCATCTGTCAAGAAACATACTAGTCTTTGTGCATTATTATTGTCCTTAAATAATAATACTCGACTAGGGAACTTTAGGAATAAGATACTATTCATATAATCTCATTTTTAAGTCACATACTTAAAGATATAGAATACGTATCAAAATTCCAAGGACATTTACTATGCTTTCAATTTATTACGCAGTAAACAAAACATAATAAATAAATAATAATCAATAAAACATAATCCTTAATAATAAATATTTTCCTTAAAATATAAAAAGTATTGTCTCTAGAGCACAATTACTAACAATCTCCCACTTGCACTAGAGCCAATTACCCAAGTATCCAATACTCATGGAACTAGTGTGACTTTCGTGCTTCTGCTGCGACAAAGCCTTAGTCAGTGTGTCTGCAATATTATTATTAGTATACACTTTACATATATGTATATCTCCTTGATCATTAATCTCATTAATTAGGTGATATCTCCTAAGTACATGCCCAAACAGCCTCCTTGGCTGCTTCACAAGCATCAATATACTCAGGTTCTATTGTAAAATCAACAATTGTCTTTGCTGTGAACCATTCCAGCATACAACATCTCAATAAAACACAAAGCCAGACATAAACAATAAATTATCGTTATCTGTCTAGAAACCAGTATCACTGAAACCTCTTACAACTAGCTTCACATCTCCTCCATATAACAAGAATGAATCTTTAGTCCTCTTTAAGTACTTAAGAATATTCTTGACTGTCGTCCAGTGACCTTCACCTGGATTAGATCAGTATCTACTCATCATGGTTAAAGCATACGAGACACCAGGACAAGTACATATCATTGCATACATTATAAAACCAATTGTTGACGCATATGGAATTTTACTCATGCAGTCTCTATCATCCAATGATTTAGGACAAATTTTATTTTGAGATCACTATCCCATGAGACATTGGGACATATCCATTTTAGTCTCTTTGCATTTGAAATCGATGCAAAACTTTGTCAATGTATGTACTCTAAATTAGGCCGATCAATCACCTTGATCTATCTCTATAGATCTCGATCCCTAATATATATGTCACATCGCCTAAGTCTTTCATTGAGAAATTATTTCTCAACCAAGTCTTCACAGTCTGTAGAGAAGGAATGTCATTCCCTATTAGTAATATATCATCAACATATAATACTAGGAATGCCACATGGCTCCCACTAAACTTCTTGTAAACACAAGTTTCATCTTCATTCTGAATAAAGTCAAACTCTTTTTGACTGTTTCATGAAAATAAATGTTCCATCTCCTCGAGGCCTGCTTTAATCCATAAATGGATCGACGCAACTTACATACATTTCCAGCATCCTTTAGATCAACAAAACCCTTAGGGTGTGTCATGTACACATCCATATCTTCTTCAAGGCTCTCATTTAAGAAAGCGATTTTGACATCCATTTGCCAGATTTCATAGTCATAGTAAGCAGCTATAGCAAGTAAAATCCTGATGGACATGACCATAACAACTGGTGAAAAGGTCTCATCATAGTCAATACCATGAATTTTCTTGAAACCTTTTGCCACCAATCGTGCCTTATAAGTCTGTACATTAGCATCCATGTCGGTCTTCTTCTTGAAAACCCACTTGCACCCTATAGGTTTTACCCCTTCAGGTGGATCAACCAAAGTCCATACTTGATTAGTATACATGGATTCCATCTCAGATTTAATGGCATCCAGCCATCTCTTAGAATCTGGAGTGTTTATAGTATCTAGGTAGGTGAGAGGCTCATCTTCATCCACAAGCATCACATCACCATCTTGAGTCAAGAGAAATCCATATTATCTCTCGGGCTCATGGCGAATCCTACTAAACCTACGAACACCTGTGTTTCTTGAGCAGTATTATTTTTCTTGTACATTCTACTCAGGTTCCTCCACTGGTTCAACGTTATCATGTGGGTCTCAAACTTCATTGAGATCTATTATCCTCCCACTGTCTCTCAGCAGTTCGAGCAACAAACACTTTGTTCTCGGAAGGATTATAGAAAGAATAACCCCTTGTTTCAGTTGGGTATTCCTCAAAATTACATTTGTCTGATTTTGGTCCTAGCTTGTCAGAGATTAGACGTTTCACAAACGCTTCACATCCCCAAAATTTTATAAATGACATGCTGTGACGTTGCTCAGTCCATATCTCATAAGGAGTCTTTTGAACCAATTTAGTAGGAACACAGTTAAGTGTATGTGGAGCCGTTTCCAGGGTGCAACCCCAGAAACTAATTGGAAGATTCATTGACTCAACATTGATCGCACCATGTCCAACAAGGTGTGATCTCTCCTATCAAAAAAACTTTTCTTTGATATTTTCTACTTCATCTTTATAGTCTTTGAACTTTTCAAATGATTCGGATTAGTTCTTCAAAAGATACATATATCCGTATCTACTAAAATAATTAGTAAATTTTTATGAAGTTAATAAAATCTACCTTTTGTCATCGTACACATATGACCACATACATCACTATGTATAAGTCATACCAATTCAATGATCCCTTCACCATGTCCGGTAAAAGGAGCTTTAGTCATTTTACCAAATAAACCAAGATTCGCATTCTTTTGTATGATTCATAATCAAACTTATCCATGAATGCATCCTTATGTATTCTGAAAATGTGTTTCTTATTAATATGGCCTCAACAACAGTGCCAAAGGTAATATTTGATTTGAGTCACTTTAGAACATATAAATTGTTAATTAGATGTGCAACATTATAAGGCTCATCATCAAAATAGAATAAACAACTATTGTTATAAAATGAAAAAGCCTTTCTTGTCCAAATAAGAAACTGAAATAATGTCTCTGCCAATTGCAAGCACGCTATAACAATTATTAAGTTCTAAATTTTCCTTATAGGCCAAAAATTAAGTAACGAGTTCCTCGAACCAGAGTAACTATCTTTACTCCAATTCCAACCCGATACCTTAAGCTTGACCCTTATTGATCATCATCTTCCGATCTTCCAATTAAGCATGACAGTTTAATTTCCAGTCTCCCAACTTTCCACAGAAGTGACAATCGTCTTCTTTATCAACACCTCATTCAGACTTTAGAGTCTGCTTTAGGGATTGGACTTTGGTTTGACAACGGAACTAGATCAAATCTTCTCCTTGCCTTTCCATTTTCCTTTCCCTTTTGCATTCCCTATGTTTACCATCAATATAGTAGTAGTTCATGCATTTATCATATTACTTTCAGCAGTTCTCAACATGCTTAGCAACTCAATGGGTGTTTTACAAATCTTATTCACTTTATTGTTCATAACAAAATAAGAATAATATTTGTCCAAAGATTGTAAGATCAAATCTAACTGTCTCCAGACCAATCTGGAAACCCAAAATATCAATGGTATTCATTATACCCTATAATCTTTAGAACATGTGGTGTAACCGGGTCTCACTCTCCCTACTTGTAAGTGTATAGTGCCCTTTCAAATATATCTTGTGCTCAATCGTTTCATAAGCATCTATATGCTCGTATTGCTTCTTAAGCTCAGCACATATATTTACGAGCATGAGACATGAAACATCAGTCGCAACATCAATTTGCTTCCAATAAGCACTATGATTTGCACATGTTACATTCTCAACTTTAAGAGTAGGGGAAGAGATTTGACTAACATCGTGGTGCCCGAGGACGATCCTCAAGCTCCTATGTTAGTCAAGGAAATATATTATCGTCAACTTGTCCTTCTCAAGAACTGATCGCATAGAGAAGTTGTTTGTGTTTATCATTTGATATCTACAATATTAAAGTGTATAAAATAAACTAGATTGCAAATTTAATATTAATTATGTTTAAGTGATTATGGTATATCATCATATACCTCCCACTATTTTTATCAAACTAATAGCCCTTACTATTAATTTGGAAAGTATATCCCATAATTCTTTCTAGTGAGCCAAGATCCATATTTCGTCATGTCCTAAGTCAACCACTGGAAGTCCTTAGAAAATGATTATTTAGGTAGACAACAATTGTCAATTATATCATATATAATTCTTGGATATTTGGTGAACAACGATTGATCTTATCTATCTAATAGACTTTTAACCAAACTCTATGCTTCTAAGTTCATAATAGTTGAATATAACCGTTTATTTTCACTTATTATGACGACTCAGTTAAGTTAGACCCAATGATACAACGGCCGAATATAACCGTTTATATTCGTCGCATCTCACCACGATAGATAGGAGTCCCCTGCCACTGACAGTCCTTCCCCTTATCGATCTAGGATTCGATGAGTGTTCATTCATTGGAAAGCATCTGAATAAAACTTAATATTTTGTTAAGGGGTTTTAGAAAATTTATAACGATCATGATCACATCATAAAGAGATCCTCAATTTTTCCTTGAACCAAATATTTCAAATCGACATCTTAAATTGTTCATTTCCCAGGTAGATGGAGGATACCAATGGTCACACTTAAAACCCATCAGCCTTATGAATACGCATATCCGCTTGTGTCAGAAAATCCCAATTATAGATATAAAAAATCCATATTTAATTCCGTGTTATAAAAATCCATATTTCATAAACACAAGAATCTCATGATCGTTTGTTAATTTTAAAATCTTGAATCGTTACAGATTTTATCTTGTTTAAGCAAACATGGCATGGGTGTCGTATCTAATACATACATGATTAATCAATATTAAGCATGCATCTCAATTATATCTACGCATACATACCAATACATGCAATCATATACATATATGTAATGTGCGTAAATTAAATGTGTTTGGTTATGGCCCCATCCTATATGATATTTCCAAGCTAATGGAAATATCAAGGTCAGTCTACGGTGGTTTTAAAAAATACTATCTATTACATGTCTTCTTTCTTCATTGCTCCATCATCCCCTTTTGGATCGCCTCCTTGCTTACAAGTCTTCATTGATAATTACATTGAATAATAAAAATAAAACTATTCTAATGAAATTACAAGAAGAACTCGAGTTACATTCGAGATAATTAAATTACAATGAATAAACGACATACAAGTCGTATTTAGAAACCAAAACCATAAATCAAAACCACTATCCTATGGGTCTTTAGGCCATAACCATCCACCATGCTATCATATAACACATATAATATATCTCATATTATATAATCATATCATATAATCATATATAACAAATTTCGAAATTTCAGAAAATTAAAAATAAATTTCTGAAGACAATAAATCGCTATTTCGAGGCCCTTAACGACGTCAAACGCCTTACAGACCCGTCGATGATAGCAAAGCTATCAGTTTTGTTCATTGGCCCGATTTCAGTCAGAAAACACATATCGTTTACGAAAATCGGATACAGCAGTCAGATTTCTCCAAATCTGACGGTGTTTCAGAAATCGTATCATATACAATTCTCATAACAAAAACAAGCATATATCATATATACATATACAGAGATAAATACAATCATCATATGATTATACATTACATGAATATCATATATTCATAATATATACATACATATACTCAAAATTTTAGAAAATCAAATAATTTTCAGAAAATCATAAATCACCATTTTGGAGGCTGTAACCACATCTAATGGCTTACAGAGGCAGAGCTGACTATGTCAGTATTGCTCAGTGACCCGATTCCAGTTAGAAAACACATATCGTTTGCGAAAATCGGACAACGGACACAGATTTCAGAAAATCAACGGCAGCCGTTTCAGAATTCGTATCGAATATGATTCCCGTAATAAGAAAAAAACATGTATCATATACATACATCAACACACATAATCATCACATGATTATACATCATATAAATATCATATATTCATAATATATATAAACATATACATATTATATAAATATAAAATCATGATAGATCACATACATGCTTATATATCAAAAACTGTTAAGCACATAACCGAATTAAAACGTTTCGCAAGTAGCTCTGATGCCATTGTATGGTTTCGTGACACAAACGCAGCGGAATAAACGCGAAAAATAAATCAAAATAGCGAAACCCTCCGCAGGATCCATGCGAAAATAAAAGATTTAATTCGGAGATAAAGAATAAATACCTTTAGAAGCTTTAACAGTTCATTAATGGAAGATTAATGGAGGTCCAAAGCTTGTTTAATCACCACGTATCCTGCTCTCGCGATCTACGCTCTACGGTATCCACACGAACACTTTTCATGAAGGATTGATGTGTACTAGCACCCGAAAACTTCTTCTCTCTCTATCTTCCTCCTCTCTCAGAGCGGCTATGGTTTTTGTAAAATCTCTCTTATTAAATCAGCCCATAAAGAGATTATATAGAGAGAGGAATAAGTTTTCTAATTATAATCCAATTATAATTAATACTAATCCAAAATTCTAAATTATTTAATTAAGTCTCACTTAATTAATTAATTATTAATTTTGGAATTAGTTTAAGTAATTCATTTATTCTATTTATATAATTAATTAAGTCATACTTATTTAATATCATAAATAAAATAAATTACTTATTTAATTTAAATTCATAATTTAAATTATTTCTCCTTCAAGCGTTCTTTGTGTGTGACCCTGTAGGTTATTATTACGTTGGCAACAATTTTAATATCTAATTAAAATTGTAAACAATGAGCGGCATCTAGTAATACATCATTGCTACCCAAGTAATAATAATAAATCGGTGATTCGATTAAGCCTTTCGTGAATAATGTTCCATGTAATATAATCCCTTTAATCTTGATATTATAGATTAAACTCAAGGCATGTCTCGTGTCATCCTCTTCATAATTTAATCTTTATTTTCTTGATCGATGAGTAGACTATTAAAATCAAATCAACATTTGTGCACGGCCGTGCATTTCATAGTCTCACTCAAACAAGAGGCCAATAATATCACTCCTAAAATTAGGAGGATTAAATCTCATCTAGATCATTCATATTTCTCGTACGATTCATAATATACCCAATGTCCACTTTTATCATCACCCGGTCAAAGGTAACTTTTAATGTAATCAAAGTATATTAATTCTCGTATAGAAATATAATGATTTCATGTCTAAGGATCATTACACCATTATCACAGTGAGAATTACTTATGACACTTACTTAACATGTAGAATCTCACGGCGGGTTATTCCAGTGCCATACATTGATACATGCACTTATGTTCTTGACTTTAGTATCCCCATACCTATGACCAATGAGATGTGGTCATCTGTCAAGAAACATACTAGTCTTTGTGCATTATTATTGTCCTTAAATAATAATACTCGACTAGGGAACTTTAGGAATAAGATACTATTCATATAATCTCATTTTTAAGTCACATACTTAAAGATATAGAATACGTATCAAAATTCCAAGGACATTTACTATGCTTTCAATTTATTACGCAGTAAACAAAACATAATAAATAAATAATAATCAATAAAACATAATCCTTAATAATAAATATTTTTCTTAAAATATAAAAAGTATTGTCTCTAGAGCACAATTACTAACACCTCTTCCTCACTCATATCCTGTGCACCTTCTAAGGTGGGGTCCTCATGTGTTTCACTCTCATTCCTGGAAGAAATAGGAACGTCCTTACTCACTTCCTCTCCTTTTTTCAGGTTACAATCCTTCCTCTCACTCAACTCACTTATTCCTAAGAGTGTTTGTGCAACATCAATTGAATGAGCATCAATTGATGTATAGATATTATCAGTCGAAGTGTTTGGGGTATCCATCGATTGATGAATACTCATCGATAGATCTTGAGTATCGATCGATGGCTTATCAGTCGATGGCTCAATATCAATTGATGAAGGAACATTAATTGATGGAGTAGAAACAGTTGAGGTAATGATTTGAGAAGTAATATTTGAAAAGACATGAGAGATGGAATCCTGAATTTCCTAGGAAGAAAATTCAGGAGAGAGTGTTGGCTTCTCCTTGAATAACAAGGAAGGAGAATTTGAAAATTTCTAATTATCTATCAGGACATTTTCTGAAGAAATTTGGTGAGATGGGGAAGGAAGAATAGAAGGGATTAGAATTGTGAGAGAATGGGGCTACATCTCATCATTTATATGAGATGCATCAAACTGACTTTGAGAATGCTCCACCACAATTTCCTGTGATTTTGCAGTGTGTGGTTCCCCATGTGCAAAGGTGACTCTTCTTTCTCTCCTTTCATAGGTTTTTGTAAATTTGGCTGGTGTGTCCCCATATTGATTCTATGCCCCTGGTTGTTGACTATATTCAATATTGTCATCCTTTTGAGAGGATGGCAATAGAGATGTGGTATTTTCCATATTAACATCGACAGTCTTTTGAGAGACTATAGAGTGTCTTAGCTTAGGTTGCACAGCTTCAGTCCCCTTATTTTTCTGGGTTCTTTGATATTTCCCAGTTCCCTCACCACCTACATCATCCTCTAATCTATCTACCACAATAAGTGTTTTTCTTTTCTATGATTTTATAATAACAGGTTTTTGGGAACCTGTTGAGGTTGGCTTGTTAGATTTGGGTTTTGAAATTAGATGTGTGGCTTGGATAGGAGGGTTGGGGTCAGTACTAACACCCTTCATAGCCACAGAAGTCAAAGAAGATTGGGGATTGGAAGAAGTTAGGTTAGAAATTGATACCTTAACAAATTCAGGGTAGATTAATTCCACCCCACTATGGAGATTAATTCTCAACAGGTCCTTGAAAACTCTTTTGTTTTGAGTCCAACCCTCAAGAGTTTCAGTTTCCCTGAAAATCTCAATTTCTTTGACAAAGTGGTTAATAAAAATCATGATAAATCTAGCATAGTATATGTGATTAGACCTATCATGTGTCTTTCCTTATTTAGCAGCAATTTCGAATAGCAATATAGAAGACAGATCATGATATTCATCAAATAAGACACTATATACTATTTGTTGTATGCTAGATGTTATGGCATCATAATTACTAATTTTACCAATAAAGCATTTTATTATTGCATCAAAGAAATAAGATCATTCTCTCCTAAGATGTTTTCTAACTATTTGTCCTACATTAATGTCAGGATTTGCATAATTAACAGTCCTAAACATGTTCCTAATATCTTATTCACTGGGTACATTATCAGTATTATTAATAGGCAAATCTAAACATTCATTTCAAATTAAAGTAGTAAGAATGTACTATTGTCCTTTGAAGTTGAATTTGATGCTTGAGAAGTCATCAGCAACTTCTGCAGAGGTCCAAAACTCTTCCACCAGATTGCAGATTATTGTTGGTGCTTCCTTCAACGCCTTTTGTACTTCGCAGCTTCCTAGGAATTGCATCAATGGATGAAATTCCCTTGGAGCCTCTTCAACCACTATGCAAGCCGCAAAATTATTCAGCTCATAGATGAAACCGGCTTGCAAGACTTTCTTGGATGAAGATGCCATTTATTTGAGTAGAAGTTTAGTAGAACAAAAGCTTTGAAGATATTAAGAAGATTGAGTATAGAGAGAAAAAGGGTTATAGACTGAGTTCATAGATTGAGAGAGAGAAAAAGATAGAGAAATCATTAGTATAATTGCAAGTAAGAATTAAAAGTTATTTTAATCTCACAATTTATATTTACTGAGTTCCAAATTATTTTTTTCTCAAAATAGAACTTAATCGACCATTGGAAGAAAAATGAAAAGTAGAAATTACCATTTTTGGCAATCGACTGTTATACATACAAGAATGTATATATTAATCAATTGATAGAATAAGTAATCAACGACTAGATTTTGTACAGGTCGATTGATGACATTGACCCCTTTAAATTCCAGGTCATCAATTGATAATTAACTTATCCATCGGCAGGTACTCTTATCCATCGATAAATAAATATAACATCAATGGATATATTTATCTGTCAATAGCTGCAAATATCCATCGATAAATAAATATATCATCAATTGATATATTTATTTGTCGATAACTGCAAATATCCATTAATAAGTAAAAAGTTTATCAATTACTTATGGAAGAATCAATAGATTAACATAGTCAATGGCTATAAAAAATAATATAAATACATAACTTGTTAGACATTTAATAGATTAAACATAGTTAAGCATACCTAAATCATAGATCAATCTATTGAAAGTAGATTCATCTAATGGTTTGGTAAAAATGTCTGCAAGTTGTCTTTCACTAGTGACAAAATGTAATTCAACTATACCATTCATTACATGTTCCCTAATGAAGTGATACCTTATGTCAATGTGCTTGGTTCTGAAATGTTGCACATGATTTTCTGTTATTGCAATGGCACTTGTGTTGTCACAAAAAATAGGAATTTTGTTCATGTTGAACTCATAGTCAAGTAGTTGATTCCTCATCCATAAAATTTGTGCATAAAAACTTCCAACTACAATGTATTCAGCTTCTGCAGTGGATGTAAACACTGAATTTTGTTTCTTGCTAAACCATGATACAATCTTATTTCCTAGAAATTGACAGGTTCCTGTAGTACTTTTTCTGTCAATTCTGCAACCTGCATAGTCTGCATCTGAATAATCAATTAAATCAAATCCAGAATCTTTAGGGTACCAAATTCTAAGTGTTGGGTCCCGGAAGTATCGTAGAAGGGGGGTTGAATGCGATACTGACAACAATTTAAAATTCTTTTCAGAATTTGCGGAATTAAATTATTGCTAAAGCTGAGGGTTAGAGTATTTGTAGTGTTTGGGAGGCTGACTTACTAGCTTTCTATTTTTATGATATAACAATTAAGATATAGAAATTAGCAAGTAAGTAAACAAGATTCAAGTTAAATATGTATATTAAACTTGAACGGGTGTTACAATATCTGGTAGAATAAACTTTAATTCCTAGAACAAATTTGACATGAATTGTTCTACTTAAGGAATTAAAATCAAACCAGCACAGAAAGTCTGTGAATATTATAATGCAGACAAATTCTGAATTTGAACTGATTTTTTCTACTTTAAGAAGTTGAGGAAAATGAAGCCTTCATCTCATATTTATAGAGATTTCAAAAAGGCTGCTATGACCTTTTTGACTATGACTTAATTTAAAGAAAATAAGTCTGTATGACTTATTTTAACACTTGTATGACATTTCTAAAGCTGGGTATGACTTCTGTGTGGTCGGTATGACTTATTTATTAATTAAAAAATCGGTATGACTTTTTAATTAAATAAAAAATCAATTCAGCATGACCTTTTGAACACAGAAAATTCGGTATGACTTATTCTGGTATGACTTTAGGTCGGCAGAAGCTCGGTATGACTTATTTTAATTAATTAAAAAGGTCGGTATGACTTTTTAATTAAATAAAATCGGTATGACTTTTGGAATAAGCTCGGTATGACTTTTCTTTTCACCTGCCAAATCAATTTTCTCGGTATGACATTTTTTGAAATGTTCGGTATGACCTTTGAAACAATCTGACCATTTCATTTCTCTCCACTTGTCTGGACACTTGGCAGGCTATGATTGGATCAATTTAAACAAACCTGCCGACTTTAATTTGAAGTGAAAATGGGGGCCTATTTCGTCCTGTAGTGACTGGCTCCGTAGAAATGCTTTTTGACCCGCACAGCTTATTATCTTTGATTAATAAATAATAAATTTAATTCATAAATTATAAAAATAAATATCTAATATTATTTAGATATTTATAAATATAATTTACTAAGTAAATAAAATATTTATTAATTAAATAAATCCTTACGCTCTAAGTTGCGGTCTTCTGATGGTCTGGAACCGAACTCCTTTTGACTTGGAAATGATAAATCAATTCCAACCGGGGTTCCACCTTTAAGAATATATGACTCTGCATTTCTTCCGTGTCATTTCTTTTTCCGTCTTTTCTTCAAGTCAGTACTGTCAGGCATGTTTGGCTGTTTCTACAGTTGCAATTAGAAGTACCTCTGTTCCTGAAATAATTTGACTCTTTAAACTAGCCAATACTTCTTTTCACCACTGCATGTACCCAGTCAAATATTCAACCTTGGATTCTGACTCTTGTACACTGTATTCCAAACAGACCTGTATCCCTTTGAGCTTCCAGCTTCTGTCTTCTGTCATTCTAAAATAATTCTAAATTAATTAATCATTTAATTAATTTAAGAAATAAATTAATTCTGAGTGAATTAATTTACTAATTAAATTAACTAATTAATTTAATTAATTAATAGAGAATTAAATTAAAGGCTTGACTATTGTTGATGTAGATAAGACTCTTCTGTTCTTCAACAATAACCTTTTTAACCACTTGAACTTTTTGATGACGAATCTTCACTGACATTGTTGACACCCTGTGCACTGGTCTGGTTCACGGATGACTAACTACAATGTTGATTCTCATTTCTTCTGTAGTGGTCTTTGTGTCTTCTCTTGTCATGGCTTCTTTTGTTCTTCCTCTATATTCAATATTTATTATTTACTTCGTTTTCTTATCTGAGTTGAGTTGTCATCTACTTATTACAAATAGGACTAGTAATATGACTTTCAATCTCCCCCTATTTGTTGTTAAACATTTAACACACAAATTCCTAGAGGATAACTCAACTAACAACTAAGAAAATAATACGACATTTAAGAATTGTAAATAATAAATTGTTTTCCGGATCATATAATACATTTCCAGATTTCAATTATGAAAGATAAATATAAGATAGATGTTCTTCTAGACTAAACATATTTCACAAAGTTCTATCTTGACTTACCTATCATTCATTACCAGCTTCAGAAGTATCAACTTCACCTTCTTCTAGAGATCAGGTGTCATTGGTAGATCCTCAGTTGCTGGTTTCTCTGGATCAGATTCTGCATTTCCAGATTTCTTGAGTGAACTAGAAATGAAAGATGAAAGACAAAATCTTCAAGTTAAATCATCTTCACTTCTCAGACTCATCACTACTCCCCCTTAGGATGGCAGAGATGAAGTCTTGTTCTCTTCTTACCATTTCTCCTCTGTTTCTCCAACTTCTGTCTTCACTTCTCTCCCAAGGTGAATTCATTCTCCCCTTACTTGAATTATCCAACCAATTTAATAGAGGTAACAACAGACATGGCATACATACAGCATTAAACCATCGCAGATATAAAAAATGCAAACTATGACATGTTATGCATTTTAGAAAATCCAGTTAATCCTATATACAAGAATTTTCTAAAATCAAATGGATCCAATCCAAGCATGTTGTTATATACCCCCTTTTCAACAATGGAGTAATCCTCTTCTAGTAAAAGTCTTTGTTAAACAATTTCCCATTTGGATCTTGTTCAACACTTTTCCCTTTTTGGATCTACTTCTCCCTTTTTGGATCTTGTTCAACAGTTCGAACTGTTCAACACTTCTCCCCCTTAGTTGAGTAATCCTCTTCAGAATCCTTAATAATAGAAGAAATTTCATCCCCCTTAGTTGAGTAACATTATAAATCTGTAACAGATAATTGGGAATGGAATTTGGTAATTGTGCTAGTGTGTGATTTTCTTTTGTGTTTCTGACAAGTGTTTCGCTCATATACTCTCTAAGTGTTTCACTCATAGAATATATATTTTCACTCTTTCTCACTTGTGTTTCACTCTTTCCTCACAACACTATTTCTCTCTCTCAGTACGGATGACACAATCGTTTGTACCTACAAGAAAGATCACCATAGCCCCTTCAAGAGAGGTCACTGGTGGTGCAATGGGGTTTCGTAAATCCCCGTCCTCAATTGAATCCATTAAAATATTTGAATTTGAAAACTGAATTGCTTCAGGAATAGATTCAATGAGTTGCTGATCATCTAAGATGATCTGTTCCGTTAGGAATCCAGATATGTTCCATCTGGGGAGGGAGACAAGGATCTATAATTTAGCAAATGATCCAAGTTTCCTCCTGACGCCTGTGAAGGCATGTTGATTCAGTCAGAATCATCAATCATCCTTCCTTCCTTGATATGGAAGTTTAGAATAATTGCTTCCGTCAAATCATCCTTAGTGTGTGACAATCCTTACAGTGCATTTGAATATATATATTTATGGTTTGCAGTGTTTGAGAGTGTCCAGATGAAGTTGACTCTTTACAAATGGCCTTGGCTGACAGGCCGAATTCAATAGACTCATCATGTTAAGATGACGAACCTAGTAACAGTTTTGCCATTTGCAAATCTATACCCTTTTGGGAGGATATAAATTAGTTAGCAGTTGCCTTGGTTTCAATTTCATATTCCAACTAGAGGCAGAGCTGCTGGAACACTCATAGATACTTCTCTTTTCTAGTGCACTAGAGGCACTTACTCTCTCACCCTCTTTAGTTGATAAAGATTTCTTTTCAGGGGTTTAGTAGATGAAGTTGTATCTATTTGAGTGTTTGGTTCTATGATCTGTGTTAGAGATTGTAGGTTTTCAATCCCTTGATCTTGTCCTATAGCCACTTAGGGCTCAATATATCAATTGTATATATTTTTATATCAATTGATTAGATAATATATCAAGATCGAGATTACCTGCTTTTACCTCGAGTCGATTGCTCTTGTTCGGCAGGACACAGATATGCTTTTATTATTAGTGATTTTCAGATAAACAATATATATATTATCACTAACAACAAAAATCATAACTAATTGCAATAAAATAATAACAAACTATCAAAATATGATAATTAATAATAATTTCAAAAAAACAAGTAATTATGCTCCTAATATCTCATCGTCTTAAAACTATGAAACTAATAAACGATGAATTGCTTCAATTCATAATTTTAATAAGATAAAATATCATCGCTAAATACTAAATAATCATATGAATGAAAATTAGCATATAACTTCATACATTATATCTAATAAATGTTACTCAAGCATATGACAATTATACTTATAACAATTATCAGTGATATATGTAAGCTCGAGAAAGTAGATGTAAAGAAATTCACAAGTCCTTTAAATATTGACATTTAATACTTATGATTCTTAGAACAATTTCTCGTAGACAAAAATAAAATTTAAAAATAAAATGAAATAAACTATAAAATAAAAATATGCCAATTTAATAGGAAAAAAATAAACACAAAATAAAAACAAACTTACACACATATAACGAAATTTTCTTTAAGATACATATCCCTTCATAAAATGCGGGAAAAATTGTATCTGAGAAGAAAGTTTCTATCACTTATGAATTTCCTATAAGACATATTTCCCATAATAAAATGCGGGAATTTGTACCAAAGAAGAAATTCAATTCTCTTAAGGAAAATATATATATATTTACAGTATGAATGCCAATTAAATAAAACTGTACAAAACTAAAAATGTTGCATGTACCTATCACTGTGCACGCCTTGCAATGTATTCCTAGAATTTATCTATTTAGGCTTACCATCAGCGTGAGTGCCGGTGGTGTGCTTGACTCATTACAAAGTGCTCTGGCTGACGAGCGGATTTCAATGGACTCATCCTGTAAAGAGAATGATTCCATAGACAGTTTTATTGCCTTTTCAGCTTTGCATCCTTTTGAGAAAATGCAGATGAGCTTATAGTTACCTCGGTTATATACTCATTTTCTTCTCTGGAGGTAGAGCTGTGGGTGCACTTCCGACATCATCCTTATTTGCTGCATCAAGTGCAGTTTCTCCCTTATCAACCTCTAACTTACACGAGTTCCTTATATTTCCAGGGGTTAATATATGGAAGTGGATGAATTGGTGTTTGGTACTATGGCCTGGGTAAGAGATTGATGGGTTTTCAACCTCTTGGCCAGTTTCTAAAGCCACTAGGGGCTAACTGGAAAGAACCAATCGAGATAAAAAGATAATCACCTTAACATTCCAAAACATATTTTTCATCCCAAAGAGAAGGGAAAATATAATAAGGAATGGTAATAGATTGCATTAAAGCACTTTCAAATAAAAGAGTTTTGTCTGATCTAAAGATTTATCATTTAAGAGCATGATATAAAATTTTCTTTAAGATACATATCCCATAATAAAACGCGGGAAAGTTGTATCATAGAAGAAAGTTTTTATCCTTTATGAATTTCCTATAAGGCAAACATCCCATTGTAAAACGCGAGAATTTATACCAAAGAAGAAATTCAACTCTCTTACCAAATTATATCTCGTTAAAATGACTCTTTTCCTTTATACCTTAATACTGTACTATTTGAAAATAGTTTTGCAAACCATCCTTATCAGATAGAGGACTATGATTTTCCGACTCATAATGCAATTATGATATTCATCATTTCCGTCCACATGATATTATCCCTAACTTAAAATAGAAAATTTTATTACAATAGGGGTGGATGTATTCTTAGCAATACAGTATAAGGCCTTCAAAGCAACAACCACTGTTTAGGTACTTTGAATCAATGTGCAACAAACATTGAAACAAGTGTTTGAAAACAAATCATTTTACAAATGGTTGATACCTCGAAGTAAAAATAATTTTGGAAATATTTCTAAGTATATAAAATATTGAGAACTTTATATACGCATAACTTAGAAAATACTTCCGTTTTCCAATATTAGTGATTTTTGAAATATGCATTGATTACTTAGATCAGTAATTCTAAATAATGTCACTAATATTAAAAGTGTCACAATTATTTGTAACAAAACATTTAAAAATATCAGAGAAAAATATCAAAACAATTAAGTAAGATATCATTAACTGATACTCATTAAATATTTATCATACAAACAATTATGCTGCATATTATTTTAATTCATTTAAATCATGAGACTGATCTGACATCGAATTGTCTGACATCATAATTTAAATCAATTAAGATAATATTCAAACTTATGCTAGAACACCTAATTACCACATATGCATATAACATTGTAAACATGATAATTAAAGTAGTAGCACTAAGTACGAGGTTCTGGATTTCAAATAAATTCACAAGTCCTTTAAATATGGAAAATGTAAAACTTGTGAACTCATTTAAGAATTCCTTACAGATGAGATTTCCAACAAATATGCACATACATAATATCTCAACTTTACTAACCAACTTAGACAAAATGAATTTATCAAGCTGTTTAGCAAATATCTGCAAGTTATTCTACTAAGGACTACTCTCGATATAAATGATACCTAGTGTCCATGCGCTTGTTCCGTGAGTGGTGAAGAGATTATCCAGCAGAGTTGATGGAGTTTGACAGCTTCTGATAATTACCTCCCTGTCTTTCTTATAACCTGCATTATCTATATCTATATAGCCAATTAGGTTAAACCTGGTATCTTTAGGGTACCTGATTCTTAGAATTGGTAATCCCTTAAGATATCTAACAATTCATATCTTAGCTATAAGATTAGATTCTCTAGTATCCACATGGAAACTTACACATAGGCATATTGAGAATAAAATATATGGTCTTTATGCATAGTAGACCCACATATAATATAATCATGGTATACTTGCACTAAACATTATGTGTGTGTGCCTTGTATAAAGAGATATGTGTATAACGACTCTAATATAAAATCATTTTCAAGTAATTAGCAGTTAGAGTGTCATACCATGTCCTTGACCATTGCTTGATATCTTACCTTCGTCATAGAGAGCTTTGTGAAGAGAATGATATACAAATTCCAGTGGATATGAAACTTCAAAGTCCAGGAGTTATTGTACATCAACATGTTCAGCCCTAATAGTATCAAGTCTCGTCTCTGGTGCTTTAGTTAGATCTTGAAAGTCCCGAAGATTCTGTTTCCATCATCGTCGATACCTTCTATAGCAACCAGTTTGGCTTTGTCCCTCATAACATTGCCAAAAATCATCCAGTCTCTGAAAACCCTTACAGTACCAATTACAACTTTATCTTGTGGTCTGGGTTCCAGATTCAGTAGATTCTGCCTTCGAACTGATTGAGATCATCTTGCATTGCAATCACTCAATCTGGATCAATCAGTGCTTCTTCAATCTTCTTTAGGATTCCAACTGTTTAACAATTGTTCTTTCCCGAAGAGTAACCATTTACTTTGCATAACACTTCTAGTCTTTACTCTAGTATCCGGATCACTAAGAACTAGACTCCAGGAATGACTTTGACTCCAAACCCTTTGTCTCGGCAGATATGTTCTTAATGTATTCCTTTGATCTTCATTGTATTGAGTACGACTAGTATATCCTTCTTTTATTTGCTCCCCCTGAGTTGCTGCTAGGATGTGTTAAAGATCCTTCACCTTGTTGAGTGGATTCTGTTAAAGTCCATGAGTTGTGTAGATTCACTACCATTTCCACTACTAGGATCTGAATCATCATCATTAACATTGATTCCTTCTGCAACCTCAGTTTCATCATCAATATCTGAATATGACTCTGACAAGATGTCAAGCTTTACAGATTCAGAATAGACTTTTATTTTAATGCTCGGGAGCTCCTTGAATAGTGTAACACAGCCCTGATCTTGTCTTGCTACTTTTAGCATCATCTGTTTCTTCAGTTGTGACCTCTAACGATTCTTAAATCCGTTTTGTATAAGTACAAAAACTAGAATGATCATTAGAGTCAGAAAAAAAATCTTCAGAGTTCCCCACTAATAAATCTATCCTATCTTTACATTTGAGCAGTTTGTGGAACTATAACATGAACAGCCGTAACATCCACAATAACATTCAAATGCTCCGGAATAAACCAACTAATACGAAATGACCACTTTCCTCGAAACCGGGTCATATGCTCTACGAATTAATTCTGAGCCAAAACGAAGAATTTTCCAACTACAAACCCTTTCGGAAAATGGACCAAGATTTTTAATATCTTTAAATTATAAATTAAATCTATATAAATTTAACTAATAAATTTACTTAAATTAAATTTATAAAATAAATTTATTTAAATTAAGTTTATAAAATAAACCTTTTTCAAGTTTAAATAATAAACTCATTTAAATTAAATTCACAAAATAAATTTATTTTAAATAACATTTATAAAAGAAATTTATCTAAATTTAAATTCATAAAATAAAATTATCTAAATAAATTTAAATTATAAAAGTAAGTCTATTTAAATTTATAGAATAAATTTATTTCAATTAAAATTTATAAAGTAAACTTATTTAAATTAAGTTTATAAAAGAAACTTTTTCAAGTTTAAATAATAAACTCATTTAAATTAAATTCACAAAATAAATTTATTTTAAATAACATTTATAAAATAAATTTATCTAAATTTAAATTTATAAAATAAAATTATCTAAATAAATTTAAATTATAAAAGGAAATCTATTTAAATTTAAAGAATAAAATTATTTAAATTAAAATTTATAAAGTAAACTTATTTAAATTAAGTTTATAAAAGAAACTTTTTCAAGTTTCAATAATAAACTCAATTAAATTAAATTCACAAAATAAATTTATTTTAAATAACATTTATAAAATAAATTTATCTAAATTTAAATTTATAAAATAAAATTATCTAAATAAATTTAAATTATAAAAGAAAATCTATTTAAATTTAAAGAATAAATTTATTTAAATTAAAATTTATAAAGTAAACTTATTTAAATTAAGTTTATAAAAGAAACTTTTTCAAGTTTAAATAATAAACTCATTTAAATTAAATTCACAAAATAAATTTATTTTAAATAAAATTTATAAAATAAATTTATCTAAATTTAAATTTATAAAATAAAATTATTTAACAAGGCCTCTAGACATTCAGAGTTCAAACAGCTTCGGTACCCTGAGCTTCACTGGACTGCGGATCTTGATTTGTATATCAATCAGCTTGCTCTGATACCAATTGTTGGGTCCCGGAAGTATCGTAGAAGGGGGGTTGAATGCGATACTGACAACAATTTAAAATTCTTTTCAGAATTTGCGGAATTAAATTATTGCTAAAGCTGAGGGTTAGAGTATTTGTAGTGTTTGGGAGGCTGACTTACTAGCTTTCTATTTTTATGATATAACAATTAAGATATAGAAATTAGCAAGTAAGTAAACAAGATTCAATTTAAATATGTATATTAAACTTGAACGGGTGTTACAATATCTGGTAGAATAAACTTTAATTCCTAGAACAAATTTGACATGAATTGTTCTACTTAAGGAATTAAAATCAAACCAGCACAGAAAGTCTGTGAATATTACAATGCAGACAAATTTTGAATTTGAACTGATTTTTTCTACTTTAAGAAGTTGAGGAAAATGAAGCCTTCATCTCATATTTATAGAGATTTCAAAAAGGCTGCTATGACCTTTTTGACTATGACTTAATTTAAAGAAAATAAGTCTGTATGACTTATTTTAACACTTGTATGACATTTCTAAAGCTGGGTATGACTTCTGTGTGGTCGGTATGACTTATTTATTAATTAAAAAATCGGTATGACTTTTTAATTAAATAAAAAATCAATTCAGCATGACCTTTTGAACACAGAAAATTCGGTATGACTTATTCTGGTATGACTTTAGGTCGGCAGAAGCTCGGTATGACTTATTTTAATTAATTAAAAAGGTCGGTATGACTTTTTAATTAAATAAAATCGGTATGACTTTTGGAATAAGCTCGGTATGACTTTTCTTTTCACCTGCCAAATTAATTTTCTCGGTATGACATTTTTTGAAATGTTCGGTATGACCTTTGAAACAATCTGACCATTTCATTTCTCTCCACTTGTCTGGACACTTGGCAGGCTATGATTGGATCAATTTAAACAAACCTGCCGACTTTAATTTGAAGTGAAAATGGGGGCCTATTTCGTCCTGTAGTGACTGGCTCCGTAGAAATGCTTTTTGACCCGCACAGCTTATTATCTTTGATTAATAAATAATAAATTTAATTCATAAATTATAAAAATAAATATCTAATATTATTTAGATATTTATAAATATAATTTACTAAGTAAATAAAATATTTATTAATTAAATAAATCCTTACGCTCTAAGCTGCGGTCTTCTAATGGTCTGGAACCGAACTCCTTTTGACTTGGAAATGATAAATCAATTCCAACCGGGGTTCCACCTTTAAGAATATATGACTCTGCATTTCTTCCGTGTCATTTCTTTTTCCGTCTTTTCTTCAAGTCAGTACTGTCAGGCATGTTTGGCTGTTTCTACAGTTGCAATTAGAAGTACCTCTGTTCCTGAAATAATTTGACTCTTTAAACTAGCCAATACTTCTTTTCATCACTGCATGTACCCAGTCAAATATTCAACCTTGGATTCTGACTCTTGTACACTGTATTCCAAACAGACCTGTATCCCTTTGAGCTTCCAGCTTCTGTCTTCTGTCATTCTAAAATAATTCTAAATTAATTAATCATTTAATTAATTTAAGAAATAAATTAATTCTGAGTGAATTAATTTACTAATTAAATTAACTAATTAATTTAATTAATTAATAGAGAATTAAATTAAAGGCTTGACTATTGTTGATGTAGATAAGACTCTTCTGTTCTTCAACAATAACCTTTTTAACCACTTGAACTTTTTGATGACGAATCTTCACTGACATTGTTGACACCCTGTGCACTGGTCTGGTTCACGGATGACTAACTACAATGTTGATTCTCATTTCTTCTGTAGTGGTCTTTGTGTCTTCTCTTGTCATGGCTTCTTTTGTTCTTCCTCTATATTCAATATTTATTATTTACTTCGCTTTCTTATCTGAGTTGAGTTGTCATCTACTTATTACAAATAGGACTAGTAATATGACTTTCACTAAGATTTGGAGTTCTTTTGAGATATCTGAATATTCTTTTTATTGCAATCAAATGAGATTCTCTAGGATCATCCTGAAACCAAGTGCAAAGACATGTAACAAATATTATGTTTGGCCTACTTGTAGTTAAATAAAGTAATGAGTCAACCATGCCTTTATAACTTAAAATGTCCACTTTAGCTTCCTTAGTATTCATTTCAAGTTTAGTTGCAGTGGCCATGGGAGTTTTTGCAGAAGAAAGTTCATTTAAATCAAATCTCTTTAATAAATCAGAAATATATTTCATTTGATTTATAAACCAGAAAGTTGTTCTACATATACTTCTTCTTCTAGTTTTCCATTAAGAAAAGTACTTTTCACATCCATCTAATACACCTTAAAATTGGAATGAACAACATATGCTAGAAAGATTTTGATTGCTTCCAACCTTGCAATATGTGCAAATGTTTCCTCAAAATTTATGCCTTCTTCTTGTGAGTAGCCTTTTGCCACTAATCTTGCTTTATTCCTTGTCACTGTACCAGATTCATCCATTTTGTTTCTGAACACCCATTTAGTACCAATAACAGACTTGATCTTTGGTTTGGGCACCAACTTCCATACCTTATTTCTTTAAAACTTATTCAACTCTTCTTGCATAGTAATTATCCAGTCAGGATCATTCAAGGCTTCTTCAATCCTTTTTGGTTGTTTTTGAGACATGAAGCTACTATACAAGCATTCATTTTG
This sequence comes from Oenanthe sinensis, assembly GCA_028671895.1. Classification (NCBI taxonomy): domain Eukaryota; kingdom Viridiplantae; phylum Streptophyta; class Magnoliopsida; order Apiales; family Apiaceae; genus Oenanthe; species Oenanthe sinensis. The sequence continues at coordinate 32,159,901 of CM053806.1, forward strand.
AATTGCACTTCTAGTTTTGACACCATCATTTGCATCTCCAATAATCAATTCAAATGGATAACTTTTTGTCCATTTCCTTTGTAATGGTAAATTTGTCCTTGATGATGATGCTTTATGATCATTGGAATTATTATGATCATTGTGATGTGATTGATCATTTGAGAACCCTCCCCCTGAGATGGACACTCTTCTAGAAGACTGTTGTATAGAGTTGTTATCCATCGAATGATTATCAATTGATGTATTATTAATCGATTGATGATTGTCAACTGATAAGTTATCTGTTGATGCATTGACATCAATTGATGGGGAGATTCTAGGTACTTGATTTCTTGAAATTTCCACATCATCACTATCTTCACTATTACTTGTAGATTCATTTTCAAAATGCAATAGGTCATGAAATCCTTCATCAAACAACCCTTGAATCTTCTTGCCATCATAGACTACATGCATAGATTCTATAAATATGTGCAATCTAAGATTGTAGACTCTGTAAGCTTTGGTTGTTATTCCATATCCAACAAATATAGCTTCATCATACTTGACTTCAAATTTTCCTAGATTTTCACCTTGATTCCTCAGTACAAAGCATTTTCAGCCAAAGACATGATGGAAATTAATTGTTGGGTTCTTGTCCTTCTTCATCAACTGATATGGTGTTTTTCCTTGAAGTTGATTGACCATGGAAATATTTTGAATCTAGCAAGTAGTATTAATTGCTTCTGCCCAGAAATATGTAGGAAGTCTTTCTTCTTCTAACATAGTTCTAGCAGCTTCAATCAATGTCCTATTTTTCCTTTCAACTACTCTATTTTGCTGTAGAGTCCTTGGTGCAGAGAAATGATGAGTGATACCTTTTTCTTCACAGAATTCTTTCAATGTTGCATTCTTGAATTCAGTACCATTATCACTTCTAATTTTCTTGACCTTCTATTCAATGCCATTTTCAACATTCTTCACATGATTGATAATGAATTTGCTTGCCTCATCCTTAGTGTAACGATCGAGACATTGATATCTATTTGATTAATATGAGTTATAGTATTTAAGTGTTCCAATGTGACAAGAGGTGATATATGATCTTTTTATATGTCTAGTTGACTGCCTGTTTGACCGCAATATGCTTAAGTGTTTTATTTAAGTGATTAATTGACTTTTCATGCTAAATTGAGTAACTTTTTGGTTTTTATAAAATTATTGGTGTGTCCAATAATTATGAAATTTTATATGTAGCTTCAATGTGATTTTAGAGACTTTTTAAAAATAGTGGTGTTATTTAATTCAGTCTCAATAGTTTTATATGATTTTCTCAATCCTATTTTATCCTGAAAATATTTCTCTTCTAAATTCCATATTTAATTATTGGAATGTCCAAAAATCATGAAACCTTTTCCAAAATGTTCCTTATATATTCGGAGACTTTTTAAAAATAAAAGTTTATTTTATTCGAGCCCAAAATTTTTTTAAAGATATTTCTACTCTTATTTCTATTTAAAGTGCCTAAACTTCCCCGATTTTTAATTAATTATTTATTCATCAGAAAAATATTTCAAAAATATGGGTGAGCTTCTAAATTCATGTTAGTTGAGTTGTGTTAATTGTTATGATTCTTGAATTATATCAAGTGGTATATTCGAATTCTATGTTATAAGGATAATTGGGATGCCATACTAGTCATTCCTGTAGATAGGACTTGTTTTGATATATATATATACTTGGCAGATGCATATGCTTGTTCAGTGTGAACTTGAGATATATTATATGTAGTTAACTTTGGTGATGTTAATTATATAACTTCTATAGACATTGCTTTGTTAGACAGGGAATTGGTAATATATATGAGTAACTGATTGTGTATGATTGACATTGGTGTTTGTTTGTGTCGGTTGTATTCCGACGGGTAGCTCTAATTACAGGGGAGGTGCTGCCAAAATTTTCTAAAACTAAACTGACTTTTATAAAACACTATTGGCACACCACTTCTGTATAGGAAAGGCTATCAGTCAGGAATACTGTAGATAATATGATTGTCTATTTGCTAAGTGCCTAGCAGTGTATATACTTGATTAAGCATGTATATAGTTACTGAGTATGCATATGTGTTAAGGGGTTACATTAACGAAAGGGTAGAATAGTTAGACGTTAAAGAGAACGTCGAGAGTATATAAGATACTGATATAGTACTATTTATGTGTAGCTATGAAGGACTTTGAGGTAAAGGACAAAGGAAAAGCTAAAGTAGAGAGTTAGTACTGGTGTAGGTGATCTACCTGTTCAGTAGCTGTAGCATTCCTTTTTAAGGCAAGTAACTACTGCCTAATCTCTTTTAACTTAAGCACTGTTTTATGAACTGTATAGTGAACTGTTTTATAAACTGCTTTATGACCCTGCAACTATGTCACCTTATTTCAACTGTTTTAAGCTATAGCCTACCTTACTTTAATTGTTTTACTTAGACTGCAACCTTGTACCAGTTTTTAATTGCACTTTAACCTTTTCAATCCCTGAACTGTTATCGACAACTTATAAACTAGTTTTAAAGATCTTAAATCAGTAACCTTGAACTATGACTTATGTCTACACCATTTTCCTTAATTATGTTTACTTGAACTTTAATTCTGAACTTACCCTGTTGCTATTGCCTAACTACTGTTACAATTAAATGCCTTACAACTGTTTTCAAAACATCTTGTTATACCTGTGAATTGACCCTGCAATCTGACTTTACAACTATAGCTTGGTTTTGGATCCCCAGTTCATGATTTCAGCTTACTTTATTACAACAGAGACTTGTTTTGAGACTTATCCTGGAATAAACTTTACATCTGCCTAATGATCTTTAAAAATGAATTTAAATATGAAATCCGACTTTCAAGAAGTCTTTTTCATCAAATGATTTGGTAATTTTAAAAAGAAAGGTTTTGGTTATTATAGGAATTCCGATCAAAATGGTTTCTGCGGATTCCTATAGGTTAGAGGCGTAAGAGGCCGAGTGACGCCGGTCCAACACTTTTTATGTGAAGACTATAATGAGATAGTCAATGGCTATAATGAGATAGCCCAAGGCCAATGGCAATAAGTTCCTTTATGAGTACTCTTTATGTCCAGAGGTACTTTAGTCCGTTATGGGGACTTTACGTGGCTGATCACCCGTATTGTCTAGCGTTGTGAGAAAACTCCAATCAAAATGATTTGTTTCTAAACAGTAAAGGTCCTAATGAAAGGACAGTTTTTATAAATGATTTGAAAAGCAAGGTCCTAATGAGAGGACAATTTTATAAAATGTTTTGAAAGAATCAGTCCTAATAAAAGGACAGTTTTATACAAATGGACTTTGAAATGATTAGTAATGAATAATGAAATGCCTTGTTATAACCTGCCATTTACAGCTTCAACTGTCAGATATATCTTGATTTGACTTTGTTTCATTTGTTATATATTACTTCCTGTTATCCATCTAACCCTGCAGATTACTCCTAGACTTGGAAATGATTATTACCTATCAGTTTCTTAATACCTTGCACCCCAGTTATTAAAATCAGTAATTTCTGGATTAAACTTTTCATATACCTTGTACTTTTACCACTGGTTTTATAAAAGAAAGTTTTACGAGTAATGAATACCCTGAATGGAATTTTGATTACAATTATGGGACAATGAGGTCCAGCAATGATTTTAAAGCATGGTTTTTAGAAAAGACTTTTTAAACCATATATAAGCCTGTAGAACTGATTTTAACCTATATGGTTACTTGTTGAGCTTTTGTAGCTCATTCTTTTATTTTCTAACATCTACAGCTTTTGAGAATCATGGTACGTATTAAGCAGACTGCCAGGAAGAACATGTCTTACATGAACTATGCTAGGCTGGCTGAGATTGAACAGGTAGGATCGAGGCAGAGTTGGAAGGAAAAGACTTTGTTAAGTCTTGTATTTTGTTATTAGATTTTGAGATGTTATAGCAGTTGTAATAATATTATTTTGTTACTGTAAATGTAAATATAAATGAATTTAGTTGTGTGCTTGTTTCATACCATTACCTTGAAAGGTCCAGGCTAGTAGTCGGGGTCATATTTATGCGTATTTTCTGTTATTGTTAATTAGGGTGCATGCATATAGAGTGGTAGTGACTCCCCGATCTAGACCCCGGATCGGGAGGGCGCTACAGGTTGGTATCAGAGCTAGAGGTTTTGGTCAATGAAACAAGCCAGGATTAAGTTAAACAAGTAGATCATTTAATAAAAGAAGAGAGAGTAATGGTAAGATAGGATTAGATCCCGAAGAGTGGTATAGACGTTAGGATTTCAACTATAGATTTAAGGTGATCTTATCTCCTTTTTGCACTGCATATTATATTATTATAGGCTCGTGGCATTTACGAGTTACCACCACCCTTTCGTGGTACTTCTTCGGATTCTTCTACGGATTCTGACGATGATGCTATAGTCATATCTAGTTCCGAGAGTGAGGATGAGCTGATTCCTGAGCCCCCTGCTCAGCCTGACCTACCCTCAGGGAGTTCTTGTGCCCCTATTCGCCGTAGAGTCTATAGGCCAGCCATTACTCGAGGCCAGCTACGAGTTCCTGAGCATCTTGTCTAGTGATGGGAGGAGCGGATTAGGGCTGTGGAGGAAGAAGGACGTAGGCAGATAGCGGCTAGAGCCTTCACGGACGATGTGGTGGAGCAGGCATGAGAGTTGACCCGGTTGCTTAGTAGACTGCTGATTGGACTCAGGGATGCCCGAGACCGGGATCACCGGGGTGATTAGATGTCAGGATGTTTGGGTGTTAGAAGGGACATTTGTTAGAGCCCTCTAGCACACTTGCCCATATTTTATTTCTGTTTTCTTCTCAGTACTTTTATTTTGTGGTTGTACTTTAACTTATCCTGCACTTTGGCACTTTTCGTATCTATTTATTATTGCTTTTCAGTTCCAGTACCTTCCGATATATCTGTCATTTACCTTTTCGTACATTTGTCCATAAACTATTTCTTACCTTTACCAGTATCTTATTTATACCTGTTGCTAACCTTTATGACTGCTTTATTCATACCTATTGTGCTAACCTGCTTTCTATAAAACCTTTATATCCTTTTTGTACAGGCAACTTATGTAGTAATGATGCTACAAGATTGATTTTTAAATAGTGTTTTTAATTCCCAAATGGTTTTAAAAGTAATTGAACTGTATACAATATGGTGTAGTGTATTGCTTAATAAGTTGCTTGTTTCCCTATAGTAAATGCCGCCAAAGAAAAGAAACACCTCAAATTCGTCTCAGAACCGTAATACACAAGATCAAAACCCCATGGACCCCACAGTTGCCCAACTCATTCAGTTGCTACAACAGCAAACAACTCTTTAAACCCAGCAACAGCAAAGACCTTCCGCACCCCCAGCAGTTACCTTTAAATCTTTTCAAGCAGTGAAACCACCTGAATTCAGAGGATCCACAGACCCAGTAGAAGCCCAGACATGGCTTAAGGAGATGGAAAAAGCTTTTCAGCTGGTAGACGTAAGTGAAGATAAGAAGACTGAGTATGCTAGTTATTTTCTTAAAGCTGAAGCCGGTTATTGGTGGGAGTCTACGAAGATGCTTCAGGATGAAGGCGTGATTTCTTGGGATCAGTTTACAAAATTGTTTTTAGAAAAGTACTTTTCTAGTTTCATGAAGGACCAGATGGAGATTAAATTTCTAGAACTGAAGCAAGGAGGTATGAGTGTGGCAGAGTACGAAGCCAAGTTTTCTGAGATGGCCAGGTTTGTGCCAGAATTTGTCAATACTGATGTTAAGAAGGACAAGAGATTTCAGCAAGGCCTAAGGCCATGGATTAGAAGTAGGGTGTCAGTTTTTGAGCTGCAAAGCTTTACTACGATAGTTCAGAAAGCAATGATCGTGGAAGGTGAAAGTGATATGTCCCAGAAGGAGAAGGATAACAAAAAGAGAAAGTTTGGAGCTAGGGAAGACAGTCAGGGACATGGTAGTTTCAGAAACAAGTTTCACAGAAGGTCAGAAGGTCAGAGAAGTGATTTCCAGCAGATCAAGAGTGGTACTGAAGGAAAAGGAAGACAGAACAGTAAAGCTCAAAGTTTCAACCAGCCAAAGGCCATCAGACAGTTTGTCCCTGAGTGCAAGACTTGTGGAAAGAAGCACTCTGGAGTTTGTAATAAGCCCAATGTTACCTGCTTCAAATGCCACAGGAAGGGACATTATGCAGTGGAATGCAACAGTCAGAGTCAGAATCTAAATCAAAAGTCTGGGATCAAGTGCTACAAGTGTGGCAAGCTAGGCCACATGGCAAGGGAATGCAAGGAACCTACTCAGCCTACCAATGTTCTCAGGATAGCTGGAACTCCGTCACAATCTTCAGCACCTCCAACTAGAGCAAGAACCTTCAACATGACTCAGAGAGAGGCTATCCAAGATGTGGATGTGATATCAGGTACACTTCCTGTTAATTCAGTCCAAGCTAGTGTATTGATTGATTCTGGAGCTACTAAGTCTTTTATATCTCAAGATTTTCTTGGTAAATTGCAATGTGAAGTTCGACCTTTGGAGCAAGCCTTAGTTATAGAAGTAGCTAACCAGGCAAAGATCCCAGTAAGCCAAGTTTGTCCTAGGTGTGACATTGAAATAGGCAATTGTCATTTTCTTGCTAACTTGATACCTTTTAAGTTAGGTGAATTTGATGTAATTCTAGGGATGGATTGGTTGTCAGAATACAAGGCTCAGATAGATTGTAGGAATAAGAAGCTAAAGGTTACCCTAGAAGGAAAAGAAGTTGAATTTAGAGGCACCCGGCAAGTCAAGAAGTTTTTGAATATCGTTCAGGCGAAGAGATTTCTGTGTCAAGGATGTGAGGCCTACCTAGCCTATGTTGTAGACACTGAGAAGAAGCCAGTTCAATTAGAAGATGTTCCTATAGTCAATGAATTTCCCGACGTGTTTCCGGACGAACTGCCAGGTTTACCTCCCGATAGGGAAATTGAATTCTCTATTGATTTGGCCCCAGGCACCGAGCCAGTTTCTAAATCTCCATATAGGATGGCACCAGTTGAGATGAAAGAGTTGGCGAGTCAAATACAAGATCTTTTAGATAAAGGAATTATAAGGCCTAGTGTGTCCCCATGGGGAGCACCAATATTGTTTGTTAAGAAAAAGGATGGAAGCATGAGATTGTGCATAGATTACCGAGAGTTAAACAAGTTAACTATCAAGAATAAGTACCCGTTGCCGAGGATCGACGATCTTTTTGACCAGGTGAAAGGAGCTAAATGTTTTTCAAAAATTGACTTAAGGTTCGGATACCATCAGCTCAAGATCAAACCTGAAGATGTATCTAAAACAACGTTCAGAACAAGGTACGGACACTATGGATTTTTGGTTATGGCTTTTGGATTGACAAATGCTCCAGTAGCGTTTATGGATCTGATGAACAGAGTCTTTAAGAAGTATTTGGACAAATTTGTGATTGTTTTCATCGACGACATCCTGATATATTCAAAGTCAGAAGAAGAGCATGTTGATCACTTAAGAATTGCTTTAGAGATTTTAAGAAAGGAAAAGCTGTATGCGAAGTTTTCCAAATGTGAATTTTGGCTGAAGAAAGTACAATTCTTAGGTCATGTTGTCAGCAAAGAAGGCATCAAAGTTGATCCGGCAAAGATAGAAGTAGTGATGAAATGGGAAAGACCAAGAACTCCAACAGAAGTCAGAAGTTTTCTGGGATTAGCGGGATACTATCGAAGATTTTTTCAAGATTTTTCAAAGATAGCTACCCCTATGGCCAAGTTGACCAGGAAGAATGAAAAGTTTGTATGGAATGAAAAGTGTGAAGAAAGTTTTGAAGAGCTAAAGCGAAGACTAGTGTCTGCACTAGTGTTGGTATTACTTGACGATCAAGGAAATTTCGTTATCTACAGTGACGCTTCTCACAAAGGCTTGGGATGTGTTTTGATGCAACATGGAAAAGTAATTGCATATGCTTCCAGGCAGTTAAGACCTCATGAATTAAAATATCCTACACATGATCTGGAATTAGCTGCCATTGTGTTTGCACTGAAGATATGGAGGCACTACTTGTATGGAGAAAAGTGTGAGATTTACACTGACCATAAAAGTTTGAAGTATATCTTTACTCAGAAAGAGCTGAACATGAGACAGAGAAGATGGTTGGAATTGATTAAAGACTACGACTGCACGATTAACTATCATCCAGGCAAGGCGAATGTTGTAGCAGATGCCTTAAGTAGAAAGGAAAGATTGAATATAATGGTTTCATCTGAAGAATTGATCAAAGAGTTTGAGAAATTGGAAATAGAAGTATGTGGTTCTGATTCAGTGGAAGAGATGGTGTATACAATGACTTTTCAACCAGAATTGTTAGAAAAGATCAAGAGATGTCAAGAACAGATGATGAGTCAAGACAGAGCCAAGTTGACTGGAGAAGAGTTAAGAAGTCAGAAGGACGATAAAGGAATCTTTAGGTATTCCTCATGAATTTAGATCCCTAATGTTCAAGAGCTCAAGAATGAAATTTTGCATGATGCACATAGTTCAAGATACTCTATTCATCCGGGAAGCACAAAGATGTATAAAGACTTGAAGGAAAATTTTTGGTGGCCCAACATGAAAAGAGATGTGGCAGAGTAGATTAGTAAATGTTATACGTGCCAGAGAGTCAAAGCTGAACATCAGAGTCCCAGTGGATTGTTTCAACCACTAGAGATTCCAGAATGGAAATGGGAGAATCTTGCTATGGATTTTGTAGTAGGTCTGCCAAGGACAAAGGCTAATCATGATACTATCTGGTAATAATAGACAGATTGACCAAGTCAGCGTATTTTCTACCGATCAACGAAAGATTCTCACTAGACAGGTTGGTTCATTTGTACCTGAAAGAGATTGTTATGCGACATGGTGTTCCTGTATCAATAGTATCTGACAGAGACCCGAGATTCAATTCAAGATTTTGGAAGAAGTTTCAAGAGTGTTTGGGAACAAAGCTGAATATGAGTACTGCATATCATCCTCAGACAGATGGCTAGAGTGAAAGGAAAATTCAGACCATTGAAGACATGTTGAGAGTTTGTGCCTTGGATTTTGAAGGAAGTTGGGACGAGCATCTACCGTTAGTGGAGTTTTCATATAACAACAACTATCATGCTAGTATTGGAATGCCCCCGTATGAAGCTTTGTATGGAAGAAAGTGCAGATCACCAGTGTGTTGGAATGAAGTTGGTGAACGTAAGATTTTGGGCCCAGAGTTAGTTCAACAAACTAAAGAAAAGATTGAGTTGATTCAGAAGAGATTGCTAGCTGCTCAAGATAGGCAAAAGAAGTATGCTGACCAGTCAAGGAAGGATATGAGTTTTGAAGAAGGTGACCAAGTGTTATTAAAGATTTCTCCGTGGAAAGGTGTTAGTAGATTTGGCAAGAAAGGAAAGCTTAATCCAAGATATATAGGACCTTTTGAAGTTTTGAAACAAGTTGGGAGAGTTGCATATGAATTGGCTCTACCACCGCAGATGCAGCATATTCACAATGTTTTTCACGTATCTATGCTTAGAAAGTATAATCCTGATATGAGTCATGTAATAGAATATGAACCCCTAGAGATTCAACCCGACTTGTCCTATGTAGAACAACCTGTAGAGATTCAGGATCATAAGGATAATGTTTTAAGGAATAAGTCTGTTAGGCTTGTTAAGGTTTTGTGGAGAAATCCTTGAGTTGAGGAATCCACCTGGGAACTTGAGAGTGAAATGCTCGAAAGGTATCCCTATTTGTTTACTTAGGCTGATTCTGGGGACAGAATCCTTTTTAAGGGGGGGGGGAATGTAACGATCGAGACATTGATATCTATTTGATTAATATGAGTTATAGTATTTATGTGTTCCAATGTGACAAGAGGTGATACATGATCTTTTTATATGTCTAGTTGACTGCCTGTTTGACCGCAATATGCTTAACTGTTTTATTCAAGTGATTAATTGACTTTTCATGCTAAATTGAGTAACTTTTTGATTTTTATAAAATTATTGGTGTGTCCAATAATTATGAAATTTTATATGTAGCTTCTATGTGATTTTAGAGACTTTCTAAAAATAGTGGTGTTATTTAATTCAGTCTCAATATGTTTATATGATTTTCTAAATCCTATTTTATCCTGAAAATATTTCTCTTCTAAATTCCATATTTAATTATTGGAATGTCCAAAAATCATGAACTTTTCCAAAATGTTCCTTATATATTCGTAGACTTTTTAAAAATAAAAGTTTATTTTATTTGAGCCCAAAATATTTTAAAAGATTTTTCTACTCTTATTTCTATTTAAAGTGCCTAACCTTCCCCGATTTTTAATTAATTATTTATTCATCATAAAAATATTTCAAAACTATGGGTGAGCTTCTAAATTCATGTTCTTTATTTTAAAAATATAAAACTCATTTTTGTACCCATTTATACCCAAAATTCCATTTATTAATTGATTTAATTACATAAAACAACAAATGTGAAATTACAATTGTATCGCTGCTTTTATTAAAACTGCAACAGCCTCTCTTTCTTCCCCATTCTGCAGTTTCTTGTCTAGGTTCAGTTTTCTCTCTTTCCTTAGGCGATTTATGAAGTTTCCTCTCGATTGTCATCATTTTGTTGATGATCCTCGCTATATTTTCGATTTCCATGCTAGTACTCGAGCTAGTTTGACTTGTATTCATTGATTGAGCATTGCATGTATATATTTATATGTGCCGTGTATGTATGTTCGATGACAGTTGCATGCAAGACTTGTCGGCTAGTGATTGTTGATCTTTAAGCACGGTTGTGAGGTTAATCATGATTGATAGCAAGAAATCAAGGCTAGGTGTTGAAGGTCCGTTGATCGGACTTCCGCCGAAGCCATGGCCGCCGGCAATGAGCTATACGAGTCGGCCGGTCAATGGCAATGATGATGATTGAGCCGGAATTACTATTCTTTTACATTGCATGCTAGTTAATTGCTTGGCAAGTCTTTGTTTTCATTTTTCCGGCCATAGTTACAATTTCCGATTGGTGGCTTGCTTATTGTTAAAATTAATAACCCTTACTTGATTGCAATGTTTCTACATAGCTCAGTTTTGATTGTTGGCAGCTAATTATGATGATATGAACTCGATTTAGTAGTTAATTAGCCTTGCATGATTAATGATTATACTTTTCCGGCTATAAATTGATTTTTCCGATCGGTAGTCAATGGCACATGCTAGTTGCTTGTTGTGAGCATCCTTATATGATGAATTTGATTTAGTCAAGTGTTAAATTAAAATGTTATAGCCAATTGCTGCAGTTTCTCTAGCATTAGTTAAAATTCGAATATATGTATATATATTATATTCGAATTTGGATTAATGGCAACATAAGCTTGACTTAATTTGATGCTAATTGCCATGCCTAGATAATGAACTAATCGTTTGTGTAATTTGTATGTAGTAATTCGAATGAGATATGAAAGATTGTGAATATATTGCTCGAAGTAGTAACTATACAATTATGTTAGTTGAGTTGTGTTAATTGTTATGATTCTTGAATTATATCAAGTGGTATATTCGAATTCTATGTTATAAGGATAATTGGGATGCCATATTAGTCATTCCTGTAGATAGGACTTGCTTTGATATATATATATACTTGGCAGATGCATATGCTTGTTCAGTGTGAACTTGAGATATATTATATGTAGTTAACTTTGGTGATGTTAATTATATAACTTCTATAGACATTGCTTTATTAGACAGGGAATTGGTAATATATATGAGTAACTGATTGTGTATGATTGACATTGGTGTTTGTTTGTGTCGGTTGTATTCCGACGGGTAGCTCCAATTACAGGGGAGGTGCTGCCAAAATTTTCTAAAACTAAACTGACTTTTATAAAACACTATTGGCCACCACTTCTGTATAGGAAAGGCTATCAGTCAGGAATACTGTAGATAATATGATTGTCTATTTGCTAAGTGCCTAGCAGTGTATATACTTGATTAAGCATGTATATAGTTACTGAGTATGCATATGTGTTAAGGGGTTACATTAACGAAAGGGTAGAATAGTTAGACGTTAAAGAGAACGCCGAGAGTATATAAGATACTGATATAGTACTATTTATGTGTAGCTACGAAGGACTTTGAGGTAAAGGACAAAGGAAAAGCTAAAGTAGAGAGTTAGTACTGGTGTAGGTGATCTACCTGTTCAGCAGCTGTAGCATTCCTTTTTAAGGCAAGTAACTACTGCCTAATCTCTTTTAACTTAAGCACTGTTTTATGAACTGTATAGTGAACTGTTTTATAAACTGCTTTATGACCCTGCAACTATGTCACCTTATTTCAACTGTTTTAAGCTATAGCCTACCTTACTTTAATTGTTTTACTTAGACTGCAACCTTGTACCAGTTTTTAATTGCACTTTAACCTTTTCAATCCCTGAACTGTTATCGACAACTTATAAACTAGTTTTAAAGATCTTAAATCAGTAACCTTGAACTATGACTTATGTCTACACCATTTTCCTTAATTATGTTTACTTAAACTTTAATTCTGAACTTACCCTGTTGCTATTGCCTAACTACTGTTACAATTAAATGCCTTACAACTGTTTTCAAAACATCTTGTTATACCTGTGAATTGACCCTGCAATCTGACTTTACAACTATAGCTTGGTTTTGGATCCCCAGTTCATGATTTCAGCTTACTTTATTACAACAGAGACTTGTTTTGAGACTTATCCTGGAATAAACTTTACCTCTGCCTAATGATCTTTAAAAATGAATTTAAATATGAAATCCGACTTTCAAGAAGTCTTTTTCATCAAATGATTTGGTAATTTTAAAAAGAAAGGTTTTGGTTATTATAGGAATTCCGATCAAAATGGTTTCTGCGGATTCCTATAGGTTGGAAGCGTAAGAGGCCGAGTGACGCCGGTCCAGCACTTTTTATGTGAAGACTATAATGAGATAGTCAATGGCTATAATGAGATAGCCCAAGGCCAATGGCAATAAGTTCCTTTATGAGTACTCTTTATGTCCAGAGGTACTTTAGTCCGTTATGGGGACTTTACGTGGCTGATCACCCGTATTGTCTGGCGTTGTGAGAAAACTCCAATCAAAATGATTTGTTTCTAAACAGTAAAGGTCCTAATGAAAGGACAGTTTTTATAAATGATTTGAAAAGCAAGGTCCTAATGAGAGGACAGTTTTATAAAATGTTTTGAAAGAATCAGTCCTAATAAAAGGACAGTTTTATACAAATGGACTTTGAAATGATTAGTAATGAATAATGAAATGCCTTGTTATAACCTGCCATATACAGCTTCAACTGTGAGATATATCTTGATTTGACTTTGTTTCATTTGTTATATATTACTTCCTGTTATCCATCTAACCCTGCAGATTACTCCTAGACTTGGAAATGATTATTACCTATCAGTTTCTTAATACCTTGCACCCCAGTTATTAAAATCAGTAATTTCTGGATTAAACTTTTCATATACCTTGTACTTTTACCACTGGTTTTATAAAAGAAAGTTTTACGAGTAATGAATACCCTGAATGGAATTTTGATTACAATTATGGGACAATGAGGTCCAGCAATGATTTTAAAACATGGTTTTTAGAAAAGACTTTTTAAACCATATATAAGCCTGTAGAACTGATTTTAACCTATATGGTTACTTGCTGAGCTTTTGTAGCTCATTCTTTTATTTTCTAACATCTACAGCTTTTGAGAATCATGGTACGTATTAAGCAGACTTCCAGGAAGAACATGTTTTACATGAACTATGCTAGGCTGGCTGAGATTGAACAGGTAGGATCGAGGCAGAGTTGGAAGGAAAAGACTTTGTTAAGTCTTGTATTTTGTTATTAGATTTTGAGATGTTACAGCAGTTGTAATAATATTATTTTGTTACTGTAAATGTAAATATAAATGAATGTAGTTGTGTGCTTGTTTCATACCATTACCTTGAAAGGTCCAGACTAGTAGTCGGGGTCATATTTATGCGTATTTTCTGTTATTGTTAATTAGGGTGCATGCATATAGAGTGGTAGTGACTCCCCGATCTAGACCCCGGATCGGGAGGGCGCTACACTTAGAGTGTAAGAAATATACACATATATTTTGTGAAGTCATCCACGATGACTAAAGCATATTTCTTTTTGGCAATTGACATGATGTTGACTGGACCAAGTAAGTCCATTTGCAATAATTCTAAAGGCTTGTCAATTGATGATTCAGACTTTGACTTGAATGATGCTTTCCTTTGTTTTCCCTTTTGACAGGCATCACACAGTCCATCCTTGGTGAATTCCATCTGTGGAATGCCTCTAACCAGATTTTCTAACCAATTGATTCATGGCTTTGACATTCAGATGGGCTATCTTCTTTTGCCAAATCCAACTTACATCTGTATTGACTTTGCTAAGTAGGCATGTCATTGAGTTTGCCTTTACAGAGTTAAAATCAACCAAATAGACATATCATTTTCTTTCACTAGTGAAGAGAATTTCACCAAATTCTTTGTTGGCTATGATGCATGATCTAGTTGAAAACCACACACCATTTCCATTATCACACAGTTGACTAATACTGAGCAAATTATGCTTCAATCCATCAACCAGTGCTACAGGTTCAATGATAACATTTTCTTTTGCAATTGAGCCATATCCCAGAGTAAAACCTTTGTTGTTATCTCCAAAAGTAACTCATGGACCATCCTTTTCCATAAACTTTGTGAGCAGGGACAAATATCCAGTCATGTGCCTAGAACATCCACTATCCAGATACCAGAGATTTTTCTTCCTGTTTCTCTGCACACATTCAAAATAATCAAGTTGCTTTTGGTACCCAAGTTGCCTTGGGTCCTCTTTTATTAGTTACAGCCTGAGCCTTGGTTGCCAACTTTGGTTCCTTTTTTTTGGTGTGTTTAAATCCACTTTAACTTTGGGAGTTGGCTCTTGGGGCTTAGACACCTTGGAACTCATGGCAAAATTTCCATGCATTTCATTATCTACATTAGGCATATTCCATGGCATTCCAGGCATGTTCATATTTACATATGCAAAGAAAGGATTATACATGTATGGAGCTTGTGCATAAGGCATATGGACATTAGGTGCAACTAAATTAGAAGACATGGCATTCATGAGCATATGATTGGTAAGCATGACATTTATAGACATGGCATGTGCATTTAAATCATTTAAAGATATAGAGTTCTTTTCTTTCTTGCATTGCATAGACAAATGATTTACACTACCATATTTAGCACATACCTTTCTAGGTGCATACATATCAGGAGTATAATTATTGTACTTATTTATGCCCACTTTTTCATTCTTATTCTTCTTCTTTTTCTCAGACTTAGGTTGGATAATTTCCACAGGTGCTATCTCTTTTAATTTTGCTTTTAATTATTTCTTGGATAAGCTACCTATGCTGATCTTCTCAACCTTAGCCTCAATTTGATTTTTGGTCTCCTTAACAAACTTGATAGGGGTGCTAAAGTTGTTTTTCTTATTAACCATTGATGATTTACTTGTCGATGGATGCTTATCAATTAATTCAGCATCAATCGATTGATAATTCATATCAGTTGATGAGGGATTAACAGTCGATTGATCTTTATCCATTGAAGTATCAGCCAATGGCTTGCCTATTAATTTAGGGGATTCTCTTAGAGTATCTAAATCCTGAACATCAATGATTTGTTTGGCAGTTTTAGTAGACCTATTCTATTTGTTAATGGTTTCAATTTATCTAGCCAATTGTTCTTTTAAGAATTCTTCTCTTCTCAAACTATTCACTAGTTCATCTCTAGCATCCTTACTTTCCTGCTTGAATCTTTCTAAACAAACAAGTTTATTTTCAAGAAAAACATTCCTCTCAGTTAAGGCATCAATGGTGTTTTTCAACTTGAGGTTTTCTTTGTTTAGAGATTTTAAAATGACATGCAAATTGTACAGTTCATTAGACATTTCATTAATGGTACTATTGCATTCATCTTTTTAAGCTCAGAAAAGTTAGTAGCTAGTACCTAATTTGATGATGAACTAGATTCTTTATCTTCATGGTTGTCCATTAGAGTTAGATTCATAAACTCTTCAGAATCACTGTCCTCAGTAGCCCAGTCTTTCTCATCAGTAACAAAAGCCTTTTCTTTTTGTTTAAGAAGGTCAAAGTATTTCTTTTTGTAATCGATACCATCATATGACTTTGTCTTTCCTTATTTTGGCTTTCTGCACTCATTTGAGAAATGACCAGCCAATCCACAGTTAAAGCATTTACATTTTGATATATCAACCAAATTTTTGTTTTGATTGTCACTTCTAAACTAGGATCCAGGCCTTTGAGCTTTTGGATTTCTCTTGAATTTTAGCTTTGAAAATTTCCATGATAGAAATGTAAGGTGCTCATCAATCTCATCCAAATCATCCTGTGAGCATGTTTCAATTTTTTCACACATTTCCTTTCCTTTTCCTTTGAATGATTTTTCAACAGCATCATCAGCTATTATTATAGAACCTTATACACAGCCAGTTTCCTTTTTATCTTCATTTCCCTTGACCATCAAAGCCATAGTTTTCTCTTTTCTTATATTCTTCTCAATCTCCTCATCTTGTTGGATTTCCAAGTCATATGTCTTGAGAATACCATAAAGTTTTTCAAGATTATAATCCTCGAAGTCTTGAGATTGTCTAATGGAAACAGTCATTGGTTTCCATTCCTTTGGAAGAGATCTAAGAAATTTTAGATTTATATCCTCAATTGCATAAACCCTACCATATAGCTTCAATCCATTTAACAACTTTTAAAATATGCTATAGGTATCATTGATAGATTCTCCACTCTTAAAATGAAATGATTCATATTTTTGAATCAAGAGTTATATCTTGTTTTTCCTTACTTGTTCAGCTCCTTTACATAGAGTTTGAAGAGTATCACATACTTCCTTTGACGAAGTACAGTTTATCACATTATCAAACATATCTTTATCTAGACCATTAAACAGGATGTTCATGGCCTTCTTGTCTTTAAGTACTTCTTTTTCATCCTCTTCTGTGAACTCATTGATGAGTTTTGGAACATGTTTGTCAAGTGCAGGAGTTCCATCAGGGTTTGCACCTGTGACTAGCTTCATGAGAACATGAGGCCCTTTCTCTATGCACTTAACATAGGAAGGGTCGAGAGAAAGATGATGTAGATGCATTTTTACTTTCCATGTAAAATATTCATCTTTTTCTAACACTGGAATTTTCACAACTGAATCTTTTTGTCCCATATTAACTGTTCTTGATCTTTAAACATTCTGTATGTTTAAAGCCTCTACTCTGATACCAATTATTATTTTCCAAAACAATGTCAATATTTGTAGAGGGGGGGTTGAATATAAATATCAAAACTTTTTGTTTATTTTAATATTTGTTCTTGATATTTGAGAGTTCGAGAGAATATGTTTAAACAAAGTAAAACTGAAAATAAATTCAACAAAGAGATTTTAAAATTATCGATGGATTGGTTTTTCCATCAATGTATATTTTTGCTCAAAGTTCATAGGTTAAATAAAAACCTAGCTTCGTTTTTACAAGGTTAGAAAATAAATCAACTATTCTTACAAAGTTCTCTAAGGCTGAACAGTTGATTTAAGAAATATTGTCTAACTTGTCCTTTTTCTAACAATGCTACCACACTTGTTTATATACTACAAGTGTGTTTTTATAATTCTTATTCTTGGATTGTTTCTACCTATCTTCCCTTTTACCTTTTTCCATTTTAGAAAAAGGTTTGAAAGACAGCTTCAGATTGAGTCTTTATAGTCATCATAGACTGTCTTCTATAGGGGTGCTTTTGTCCTTTAGATCTTTAACATATAGTCTTTCTGTGTTGTCTCGATAAATTGATAATTTGCTGTTAAGCATATCAATTGATCCTTCCTTTAATCCATCAACTGATGTTCTTCTTTGATTGATCTTTATATCCATCAATTGATAAATAGTGACTTATCGATTGATAGATGTTATCAATCGATATATCAATCGATGGGTCTTCACATCAGTTGATGGTCTTCAATACTTGGCTTGATTTCTTCGATTGATCTTCTATCCATTGATGCTTCAATATCAACTGATCATCCTTCACTTGTATAATTTTCTATCTTTAAATAATTACAATATGACAGTCTAAGTTACACATCAGTTGATGATCTATATCAATCGACTCTAACATCAATTGATGGGAATAATATCAATTGACTTACACCTTATCGATTGAAATAGAATAAGTACACCTATGCTACAATCCAAATTATCAGTTGATTCACATAAATACTTTAACTGATAAATGGTTTTCTGATCAATTGATATTTATAACTTTCATATCAATTGATCAGTTACATCAATTAAAATTTCTATGATTCTAAGATTAAAGTTATCATCAAATTACATGTAGATTCCTAACAACATGTTTGGACGATTTCGGGTACTATAATATAAGGTCTCGGGAAAGCTAGTTTTCTTCTACCAAGTGAAACGCAAATTCGTATACTTAATCACCTCTATGCTAGTAAATCCACTAGAAATCTTCTGAGTTTCAAGGATATTCATTTTAATGGTTTTCATATTGAAATCACTAATGAAAAGGAATACCTTCTTATCATTTCAACTAGCTCAGGCTATAAGAAAATCTTAGAAAAATTACCCCCAATCTCTGCTGGGCTATATACTATAAAGATTAAAACCGTTGAAACTCATACTATCAATATTCCCAAAATCATAGACCCAAAATCTTTTACCTTTTGGCATGAAAGACTTAGTGACCCCGGAATGACTATGATGCGTCGTATTATAGAAAATTCTATAGGGCATCCTTCTAGGTATCAAAAGATCATACCACATAACAAACTTTCGTGTTCAACATGCTCCTTAGGAAAGCTGATTACTCGACCATCTCATGTTAAACTTCAAACTGAATCTCCAAATTTCTTGGAAGGAATTCAAGGAGATATATGTGGTCCTATTCATCCATCTTCCAGTCCTTTTAGATACTTCATGATTTTAATTGATGCTTCAACTAGGTGGTCACATGTTTGTCTACTTTCAACCCGAAATATTACCTTTGCAAAACTACCTCTTAGATCAATTCCTCTAGATAATGCTGCCGAATTTACCTCTTCATCTTTCAATGATTATTGTATATCGGTAGGAAAATCGGTTGAACACCCCTGGCTCATGTGCATACACAAAATGGCTTAGTTGAATCTCTAATTAAGAGACTTCAACTTATTATTTGTCCCTTACTACTAAGGTGAAAGACATATGACTAGGCCTATTTGTAATAATTAGATGACAACTCAACTCAGATAAGTCAGACTTCAAGTTTCTTTATAGATGAAGGTTCGACATCAAGTTTAAGTGATTTTCAGACATACAGTCTGGTGAAGAATGAAATACTCAAGTCAAACAGACAATGGTTTTGCAGTGAAGAAACTAATTAATTCTACTATCAAAAGTTAATTAATTATTTAATTTATCTACTTAAATTAATTCATCTTGAATTGATTTAATTTATAAATTATTTAATTAAAATTTGTAGAATTAATTATGTTAAAATAATATTTTATTTATCATTTAAAGAAAGTCTTTCTGCACCATTTATGTGGGTGTTTGGGGTTCCATAAATTTAAAATATGTAGCTTATTTTTTATTTTTTTTTACATATTTTCATATTTTTTTTAAAGATAAATATTTGTTTTAGAATTTTAAAACCAAATATGAACTTACTTTTTTCTGGAAATAAGGGCTTATTTCTGAAAAGTAAATACAACCCTACTTTTTTCCAGAAATAAGCCCTTATTTCCATAAGTTGGCAGTTGCCAAACAGGCCCTATATATGTCTTACCGAATTGATCACTTAAGACTTTCAAAAGTCTTACCGAATTAAGACTTTAATAAAAGTCTTACCGAGCTTATTTTAGAAAGTCTTACAGAGCAGATTTATTAAAAAGTCTTACAGAGCAGATTTATTAAAAAGTCTTACCGAGCAGATCTAAAGCCTTGCTAGTCTTTTTAAAAGTCCTACCGAGTTTTAAAAAGTCATACTGAATTTAAATTGTCTTGCCCAACTTATTTAAAAAGTCTTAAAGACTAATTTATAAAGTCTTATTCAATTTTTTAATAAGTTTTATTAGAAATTCTTACTAGCTTCCACCTCTATAAATATGAGGTCATTGGCTTCATAATTCAAGGTGTTGAAAAGTCTTAAAGGCTAATTTATTAAGTCTTATTAGATTTTTTAATAAGTTTTATTAGAATGTCTTACTAGTTTCCACCTCTATAAATATGAGGTCATTGGCTTCATAATTGAAGGTGTTCAAAATATTAAATTTCAGTAATTTGTATGCATTGTAATATTAACAGACTTTCTGTGCTGGTTTGAAATATAATTGTTAAAATAGACTTTCTGTGATGTCTTTTGTAATAACCCGAATTTTTGACGCAATTTTTTTTATTTATAAACGACCTTGATGAATAGTGATTCTACGGATGATGAAAAACTTTTTAACCCACAATAGGTAAGTGGTGGAATATTGGAAAACCGAAGATGTGTTATTGTTATATGAAGAAAATGAGTGAATGCAAAAGCCGTCAGAATCTGAAGATTTTCGTTTTACGATTTGTTTCGTAATTTATGAGATATCGAGGAATAAGAGAATTAATTTGTGACCAAGAGGATTATAATTTAGAAAGTTCATGGATATAATCGAATTAGAGTATTTGGAATATTTAGGATTTACGCTACGGAATTTCTACGACGAAAAGTTTTCAGAAATTAATCGTACTTACGTGGAGGATTAATGGTTAAGTGTTGGATGATAAGTGACTAAAGACAAGTCCCATGCAATAACCATGCCACCGAATTGGTTAGAAACAAACCAAACCAAGTGATCAAGCAACTAGCCAAGTTAAGGAAACATGGTTCCTTAAATGGTGGAACAAGGACACAAGCAACCATACTTCTTTGACATTAGTAACCATGCCATAATTTACATCACAAGTCGCCACAAAATCAGCCAACACCTTTTCAAAAAGCTAGAGAGCAAGTAAAGAGAGAAAAACTCTCCCCCTCCATTTCTCCATTTTCTGCCCAGCTTGAGCAAGGTGCAAAGACAATTTTATAACTCTGGTTCTACACATCCAAAAATTACCAAAATTTAACCATAGCTCCTTCATGATATATCTAAGGTACGGATTAAATTTCATAAGTTTTGGAGGTGCTTTGGTTAGGTAAAGAAAATGTAGAAGTTGAAGGTGAATAGTAACTCCGAAAATTTACTAACTTATTTCTTGATTTCTCTTGCAAGTTTAAGGATGTTAAGCATAGATCAAGGCTCCCTTAAGGCTTATAAGTTCTTGTCAGTATGTTAAGGACTCAAGGAAGGAATAAACATCATCCACCCTTTGATTTTGCTTTAAGTTATAAGCTTGAGTTTAAGTTATGTTTAAGCATATGTTGAGTTAAGGAGTTTGGATGTAAATGGTTGAATATTATGGATTGTTGATGGTGATAAGTTTATGAAGTATATAAACTGAGTTTTAGTAAAAATGGTTGGGTTGATGATTTGGTTGATGTTCAATGGATTAACTTAGTTAAATCCGGAAAACGTTACGATTATAGCCGTCGTAATGCCCGTTTGCATATAGGCCTGTTTTAACCAAGATTTACGAACTGTCAAAATGATGATTTTGAACACCACTGCCCATGTATGTGTAGGCCTTCCTTTGTAGTTTGTTTTGGTATAAAAATCATATCAATACGATTTACGGTTTAGGAGATAAGTCCGTTTTAGTGAAAGTCGCGCAAGGGAACCAAACTGCTGTTTTGTACTCATTTTGAGGATATAAACGGACCCCTTACCAGTTGCCAAAAAGAATGAAATTTGGAGGATTAATATTTTAGACAGTGATTAAGGCCCCTACAAAATTTCATACTCAGATGTTAATATTTCGAATTTATAAAAATGTTGAAACCAAAGTTGCGCGGTTACACTGTTCACTGGAGAAGCTACTGCCATGTTCGGGACATTCGGAAATGAGTCCCCTGTCCAGGGGCAAACCTTTGATGGATTGTATTCTAGGTATTCTTTAGATCGTTTGCGCGCTAATTTTGCGTCATTTGAGTTACGAGTCAAAAGTTATGACCGATTTACTAAAGGTATCTCATAAGTTAGAAACCATGTTAATAACCAACTTTCAGGCTATCATCGAAGTAGCTAGGATGCTTACTTTCATGTGAAACTTTTATCTAAGATACTAGGGATGTCAAGGACGACTCCAGAGAAAGATTTGAGTTAATCGGATTAAAACTCAATTTACTAAAAATGCTAGAAGTTGGGTGTTTAAAGTAAGACTTACTAAAAAAGTGACTAAGTGTTTATTGTCACTATAAAACGTAGACGTAAGTTGAACTTCGAGACTTAATTCCTACACGAGTTATATACGAAAGATGTTGAGGAATAACATGACTATGTATTGGAGTAAAAGGATTAGATTAAAAGCCGTTGACGAGATAGTTTACGAATGGTCAAGATAGACCCGAGGAGATGAATGTCGGGTAAAACAAAGTGTTAATAAAAATGACCAAGTACAAATTGTAAGGGTCATAATTGGACTCGTTATGTGATTATACTTATTAGTAATATAAGCAGTTGATGGGAAAGAGTACTAATCGAGGTTATGATATCTATTGATAGAAAATCTGGAACGAGTGGGACTCTGAGAATGTATCTTGGACTTCAGGCAAGTTTTTAGGTCTTTAATAATTATTCGAAACCTTCGATAATTATTTTAAATACTTTCCGACCTTCAGAAAATGATTTAAAAATAGTGAGAGTTCCCTAATATTTAATTTAATTATTTTATTTTATTCTTTTAATAAGAATAAAATACGTTCGGACTTATCAAAAATAGGGAACTCGGTATAGGAAGTGAACAACTATTTACTTCTAAAAAATAGTCAAGTTTTGGAACCAGTTTCCACAATAGTAAGAGCTTTTCAACTTATCAAAAGCAAAGAAGTTTCCGACAAACTCCCGAGTCATGGTTTTCAAAGAAATGAATTCAGTCCTTGAGAAAGGAGATTATATGATGAAGGTCATCTTGCCTGTGTCGTAAGGCGACGACATCACTTAATCTGACAATATATGTTATGAGGGTCTATTAACAAGTATCAGATATACTTGAGGAACTAGGATTAATTCCGGTTCCAGGTTAGATAGACAAATCTATTAACAAGTATCATATATACTTGGGGAACTAGGATTATTTCCGGTTCCAGGTTAGATAGACGAATCTATTAACAAGTATCAAATATACTTGGGGAGGTTGGATTAATATTCCAGTTCCAGATGAATGGATAGATTCAGTGGACTTGGAGTTCGCGTAAGAGGCCGAGTGACGCACGGTCCAGCAATTGACCCATATGCGGTCAAGGGTGAATTACCCATTAACGGTGAAGGTACCGGGGCTCCCCCTTCTACATGTAGTAAAACTGAAGGCTTCTGTAAGGTGGCTCAAGAAGGCTGCCACGTACTACGACTGATCATCGTGGATGTGTGTGGTAACGGCGTGATGATGCTCCAATTATAGTCCCTTCTTCCAGATTGGAATTGTGCTACACACTGTAACGAAAGCCGCTAAGGGCATAGTTACCTATGGTGTTGTTAGCAAAGAAATGTTTTGAAAGATTTATTTTATTCATCATGTTTCTACGAAAGTTATGTTAAACTTTAGTTGTTTGTACATAATGTTTTTACAACTAACCTACAGTATGTTTTCAGAATATATGTGATAAATGAAAAATCTTACAGATTTACAGCATGTTTTCAGTTATATATGTTCTTACGGAGCTATATTGCTCACGCTTACTTTCTTTATATATATCACAACACAACAGGTCAGTCTAGAGGTTTTGATGATAAGTTATTTGGAAAACTTAAGCGGGTACATGATGTACGCCGAACAGCCATAGTATGCTGGAATTATCTAAGAGGTTTTGACAAGAGGTTTATTTTAAAGATTTAAGTGGATATATGATATATACCAATTAAATTATAAATCTTTAAAATGTGTTACTAGATTTTAAACCTTACAAGGGGTATGGTTAAAGGGGTTTGATTTGCTTATGATAAGGAGCAACTATTATTGCGGTATCTTGAATTGGGTACTTATTATATTTATGGGAATCTAGCAAAGCTATAGTTGATACTATTTTGCTAAGTTATTGATAAGATTATCTCAAAACGGTGAACATAATAAGTTCATTGAGTTTTATTTCAAAAGCTTCAGAGGGAGTATGAAAGAGTGGTAACACTATATTCGATAGTGTCTTATTTTATATAATGAACTAAATTGTTCGGATTATATTCTTCTAAACTCCATATTGAGGATAAATGATTTTAAGAGAAAACTCCGACAATATGTATCGTCGAGAGATACTTTGTTATGCTTACCCTATACCGGTAACCTTATGATATACTATTGAGATAGTAGTGATTATCATGTTCTTGGATGAGAATCACCTATATAATTGGGTGGATAATTTGCTGAGCATTCTTTCGCTCACTCTTGCTTTATAATAAATTTTCAGAGAAAGCGATAACG
Source organism: Oenanthe sinensis (assembly GCA_028671895.1). NCBI lineage: Eukaryota > Viridiplantae > Streptophyta > Magnoliopsida > Apiales > Apiaceae > Oenanthe > Oenanthe sinensis. The sequence continues at coordinate 32,184,590 of CM053806.1, forward strand.
CATTGGATTGGCTCCATACTTCGAGGAAGGAAGTAGGAGATTCACCTTTGAGAAGGTTCAGTTCAGAACTATTCCGCAGAAGTAAGTTGATAGGTTTCAGTTTTGATCTAGTTATCAATGTCACTTCAGGTAGAGGTTATCATTGATAGCGTGAGATCCTGGTTAAGTACATTTGGTTTGTAATAACTAATGGTACTTGTTGTATATCGTTTCTAAGGCTATAACTTATATGTGTGAGAGAGAGGGGTCTATGATGTGATTTTGTTGAAGTGTTGAGTATTGCAGGTTTTAAAGGATTGGATGATGATGTGACGACTCAAATCCCGGACCCCGAATTTGGGGGCGTTACAGAAGTGGTATCAGAGCGTGAGTTATAGTACTTAGATACGAGAGTGTTAAGAGTTATTTATATATAAGAGGATAACGTGAGAACTCACGTAGAGTTCGTAATTGGACTACCGGATGTAGTACCAATGAATGAGTTAAGAAAAGATCATCTACTTGGAGTTAGTAGTGAGGAGATTATGAATGACATTTGGGATATAGATTTTGGACGGAAATTGGCAAGACCATTCCGGAAGAGGCAATGATATATATTGTACAAAGCTGATAAGTATAAAGATTTTGAGGATCCTATTGATGATAAGAAGTCAAGGAAAATTGTTAAGACGATGCGTAGTATTGATACGGTATAAAGTCGCAACGAGGAGTTAAGATGCACATTTGTTGTATCTTCTAAGTATGTTAAGTATTTTATGATCAAAGTGAGCCTTAGTGTAGTAACCCACATTCAGGATATTGTGGTCAGGAGGAAAAGTATGAATGACCTAGTGTGTAAATGTTGGTATAAAGCTCCTTCTAGTAGTGGTGGGACTACGGACAGAAAGGAAGGTTCCGAGCATTCATTGAGAATCTAATGGTTTAGTTGAGATAAATGGTTCAGGGAAAGAGGTCCCATAATACAATTTTAGACCTTTAGGTGTTAATTGATTGAGACTACATAATGGGTTGTATGTCCCGTCCTTTTAGTAATATACCATATGTCGTGTAGACCATGAGTTTTGAAAAGTGACAGTTGGAAGGACCAGACGATGAATGTATGAACATGAAATTGGTACAAGTTGTGAGGAATCTCCCCTTAGCTAGCGACCTGATAGGTAATATTGATCTGGCATATCTCTCGTGTAGTGCTTGATACCCTGTTGAGTAATATGATAGTCCTACAAATACTTTCCTAAATATTTGGGTAGCTGGATGAAGTTGAAATTGGGAATAGGATGAAATAACCTAAGTATGGAATATTATGAATTAGAGTTTACAGTAGTTGTTGAGTGGTTGTCTCATATGCTGTGACTAAATGAAATTGTCATGATGGATATAACTTATTAAGTATAAATGATTCAGGAAATTGCTATAATAAAAAGTCGAAGCATAAGGAGTAGTGATTCGAGAGTGCAAGACTGAGGTAGGAAAAGTAATATTGTAAGAATGTTTACTAGTGCCATTTAGCGGAGATTTAATTTCAATTAAGAAAAGAGAATAGATGTAATGTCATGATAAAAATATCGTCTGCATAAGGATGTTCAAAGTAACGATGGAGATAAAATAGTGAAGGTTAAGATTACACGATAATGATGAAGTTGTGTTTAAGGACAGAGAGACAAACTGAGGAATTTTGGTTATGATGGAAGTGTTCTATTACACTTGGGATGTTAGGTTGTTGGGCAACCGTGATTGGTACGAAAGAGGAAATACTTAGGAAAAAGAGAGAGTATGTAGTAGTTAATGGATTGAGGATGTAATTATCAGTGACCTTATAAGGTACTACTTAATAGAGTTTTATAATTCACCATTGATCTAGTGTCAGGAACATCACTAGCATCAAAGTCATATTAGAAGTTTGCACCTACCAAGATGAAAAAGATTAATTATTCAATAAAAGAAGTATTAGAGAGAGGCATGAGGAGAATGAAAGTATCACCATGAGGTGCACTTGTTTTGATTGTGAAGAAAAGGATAACCCCATGAGTCAGTGTGTTGATTGCCAAAATTGAAAAAGATTACAATTAGGAATGAATATCCTAACCATGGATAGAGATTATCCGACTATTTGGAGACATAATTTACCCTTCGAGGATAGATTTGAGGATTAGATATCCTGAAATAGAGATTGACCTAGATGAATTGTCCAAAGTTGCATTCGACATGAGTTATGAACATTATGAGTTCTAGGATGTCAATTGGATCAGAGAATGCATCTATAACTTTTATGGATTTAATCAATAGAATTTTTAAGAAATGATTGGATAAATGGCCATAGTTTTCATAAATGATATTTCGAGCTACCAAAAGATGAAGAGAGAGAACGAAGGATGAGTGTAATTAGCCTTAGAAAGAGAAAAGAGATTGCATGCCATTCTCTCTAAAGTGTGAGTTTTGGTTGAGTAAAGTTAAATTCTGAGAAATTAATAAGTAGCAAAAGAGTTATGTTGACGTATTGAAATTGTTGGGAATTGGGAAAGACCCAATGTACTAAAGGAGGTAAGAACTTGTGGACTACAGGTCGTTATAAATGTTTGGTAAGGTATCCGACTCATGATTGCAGTCGATAGCTATAGTATCTGCACCTGAGTTATAAAAGCATTAAATTGCACAGATGAGAGTTTAGGATTTATGAAGAACATGAGTGTCATAGAGATATTCAAGCCGAAAGTCAAGAGTTGGGATGTTGGGTTTGAGACTTTGTAAGATCGAATCCTAGATAAGTACGGACTTGTATTATGTTAAAGTTCTGTAACACATTCAGGAAGGAAAACTCCTTAAATCTTTTCAACATCATTTTCTTTTCCTTCTTCTTATGTTTGACAATGCGTCATCCGATTGGGGTTGACAATACATATGGTGTGACTTCTTGTCTGTGTGACAAAAGTCTGGTGGGACGCCGCCCAATTATGTGTTGAAAAACCAAATGATGCTAAAGATTTTCCATCACAAGTACGTATATGGTTGTTCTCATTCATATCAAATTTTCCTCTTCTCATATACAGAAGTGAGTTTATTTATCTTCAATTCACTCCGATCATTTTATTGCAATGTTATCCGATAAAAGGATCTCTAGTTAAAATCTCGTGCAAAGATAGCACTTCATAAAAAGGTTTATACCTTGGATATCGAGAGGAGTCGGGAAAATCACATACTACAGATAGAGTTTTCATTCGAGAATAGTTACATTCAGAATGTAGCCACGCCACCTTATGAAATCTTGTATAGAAGAATAATGTCGATATCCCTTACTTTAGGACTAAGACAAAGAACGAGGAAATGTTTGGGTATCGAGAAGGAACCCGCATGTACGCTAATCTAATCAGAAAGGACAGAGTATGGAGTGAGAGACTTCACTTTTCTAGAGATATTATCGCGAAAAGTGGTAACGAGATTTGACTTATGAGAAAGTTAAGCTTGAGGATATTAATATTGGTGAGTTCTAAAGCATGATAGAAAATACATATACGTTGGCGCAGTTTCGCAATATTTAAAATACAAAAACCTCGTGTCCTACGACTATATTACGAGAGAACGATGTGAATGCTAAGCACGTGTTAGAATAAGGAATTGTAGAGATGGTAACCAAATGTGTCTTACGACCGGTAGGGATCGATGACCAGAAAGAGAAAGTGTGGAGAAACAGAACCATAGCACCAGAAAGGGTGTATGGATGAATCAAAAGGTTGAAGAGACAACCCTTAGTGACTTTTGTTTAGATTCCGAGGACGGAATTCTTTTAAGGAGGGTAGACTGTAATAACCCGAATTTTTGACGCAATTTTTTTTTATTTATAAACGACCTTGATGAATAGTGATTCTACGGATGATGAAAAACTTTTTAACCCACACTAGGTAAGTGGTGGAATATTGGAAAACCGAAGATGTGTTATTGTTGTATGAAGAAAATGAGTGAATGCAAAAGCCGTCAGAATCTGAAGATTTTCGTTTTACGATTTGTTTCGTAATTTATTAGATATCGAGGAATAAGAGAATTAATTTGTGACCAAGAGGATTATAATTTAGAAAGTTCATGGATATAATCGAATTAGAGTATTTGGAATATTAGGATTTACGCTACGGAATTCCCACGACGAAAAGTTTTCGGAAATTAATCGAACTTACGTGGAGGATTAATGGTTAAGTGTTGGATGATAAGTGACTAAAGACAAGTCCCAAGCAATAACCATGCAACCGAATTGGTTAGAAACAAACCAAACCAAGTGATCAAGCAACTAGCCAAGTTAAGGAAACATGGTTCCTTAAATGGTGGAACAAGGACACAAGCAACCATACTTCTTTGACATTAGTAACCATGCCATACTTTACATCACAAGTCACCACAAAATCAGCCAACACCTTTTCAAAAAGCTAGAGAGCAAGTAAAGAGAGAAAAGCTCTCCCCCTCCATTTCTCCATTTTCTGCCCAACTTGAGCAAGGTGCAAAGACAATTTTATAACTCTGGTTCTACACATCTAAAAATCACCAAATTTTAACCATAGCTCCTTCATGATATATCTAAGGTACGGATTAAATTTCATAAGTTTTGGAGGTGTTTTTGTTAGGTAAAGAAAGTGTAGAAGTTGAAGGTGAATAGTAACTCCGAAAATTTACTAACTTGTTTCTTGATTTCTCTTGCAAGTTTAAGGATGTTAAGCATAGATCAAGGCTCCCTTAAGGCTTATAAGCTCTTGTCAGTATGTTAAGGACTCAAGGAAGGTATAAACATCATCCTCCCTTTGATTTTGCTTTAAGTTATAAGCTTGAGTTTAAGTTATGTTTAAGCATATGTTGAGTTAAGGAGTTTGGATGTAAATGGTTGAATATTATGGATTGTTGATGGTGATAAGTTTATGAAGTATATAAACTGAGTTTTAGTAAAAAATGGTTGGGTTGATGATTTGGTTGATGTTGAATGGATTAACTTAGTTAAATCCGGAAAACGTTACGATTATAGCCGTCGTAATGCCCGTTTGCATATAGGCCTGTTTTAACCAAGATTTACGAACTGTCAAAATGATGATTTTGAACACCACTACCCATGTATATGTAGGCCTTCCTTTGTAGTTTGTTTTGGTATAAAAATCATATCGATACGATTTACGGTTTAGGAGATAAGTCCGTTTTTGTGAAAGTCGCGCAAGGGAACCAAACTGTTGTCTTGTACTCATTTTGAGGATATAAACGGACCCCTTACCAGTTGCCAAAAAGCATTAAATTTGGAGGATTAATATTTTGGACAGTGATTAAGGCTCCTGAAAAATTTCATACACAGATGTTAATATTTCGAATTTATAAAAATGTTGAAACCAAAGTTGCGCGGTTACACTGTTCACTGGAGAAGCTACTGCCCTGTTCGGGACATTCGGAAATGAGTCCCCTGTCCAGGGGCAAACCTTTGTTGGATTGTATTCTAGGTATTCTTTAGATTGTTTGCGCGCTAAGTTTGCGTCATTTGGAGTTACGAGTCAAAAGTTATGACCGATTTACTAAAGGTATCGCATAAGTTAGAAACCATGTTAATAACCAACTTTGAGGCTATCATCGAAGTAGCTAGGATGCTTACTTTCATGTGAAACTTTTATCTAAGATACTACGGATGTCAAGGACGACTCTAGAGAAAGATTTGAGTTAATCGGATTAAAACTCAATTTACTAAAAATGCTAGAAGTTGGGTGTTTAAAGTAAGAATTACTAAAAAAGTGACTAAGTGCTTATTGTCACTATAAAACGTATACGTAAGTTGAACTTCGAGACTTAATTCCTAAACGAGTTATATACAAGTTATGTATTACTCGAACGTAGACCGGTAAGAGGAAAAAGGCTCTAAGTATATAGCAAGTTATGTATTACTCGAACGTAGACCGGGAGTCGGAAGATTATTTTAAGTACTGTCGTAATCCGGAAGAAGCCGGAGACAGATTATTTTGAAGGGACGATATAAATACTTCGATATTTATATTTTGATATTCTTTTGATAAAAGAATTAAATAAGGATAATAAATATTATTTTAATATTTATTTAATTAATGAATATTATTTTAAATATTCATTTATCGAGAATTATTTATTAATTATAATTAATAAATATTATTTAAATATTTATTAATTATTTAAAATTCATTTACAAATTATTTTAGGTCTTTAATAATTATTCGAAACTTTCGATAATTATTTTAAATACTTTCCGACCTTCAGAAAATGATTTTAAAATAGTGAGAGCTCCCTAATATTTAATTTAATTATTTTATTTTATTCTTTTAATAAGAATAAAATACGTTCAGACTTATCAAAAATAGGGAACTCGGTATAGGAAGTGAACAACTATTTATTTCTCAAAAACAGTCAAGTTTTGGAACCAGTTTCCACAATAGTAAGAGCTTTTCAACTTATCAAAAGCAAAGAGGTTTCCAACAAACTCCCGAGTCATGGTTTTCAAAGAAATGAATTCAGTCCTTGAGAAAGGAGATTATATGATGAAGGTCATCTTGCCTGTGTGGTAAGGCGACGACATCACTTAATCTGACAATGTATGTTATGAGGGTCTATTAACAAGTATCAGATATACTTCGGGAACTAGGATTACTTCCAGTTCCAGGTTAGATAGACAAATCTATTAACAAGTATCAGATATACTTGGGGAACTAAGATTATTTCCGGTTCCATGTTAGATAGACGAATCTATTAACAAGTATCAAATATACTTGGGGAGGTTGGATTAATATTCCAGTTCCAGATGAATGGATAGATTCAGTGGACTTGGAGTTCGCGTAAGAGGCCGAGTGACGCACGGTCCAGCAATTGACCCATATGCGGTAAAGGGTGAATTACCCATTAACGGTGAAGGTACCGAGGCTCCTCCTTCTACATGTAGTAAAACTGAAGGCTTCTGTAAGGTGGCTCAAGAAGGCTGCCACGTATTACGACTGATCATCGTGGATGTGTGTGGTAACGGCGTGATGATGCTCCAATTACAGTCCCTTCTTCCAGATTGGAATTGTGCTACACAATGTAACGAAAGCCGCTAAGGGCATAGTTACCTATGGTGTTGTTAGCAAAGAAATGTTTTGAAAGATTTATTTTATTCATCATGTTTCTACGAAAGTTATGTTAAACTTTAGTTGTTTGTACATAATGTTTTTACAACTAACCTACAGTATGTTTTCAGAATATATGTGATAAATGAAAAATCTTACAGATTTACAGCATGTTTTCAGTTATATATGTTCTTACGGAGCTATATTGCTCACGCTTACTTTCTTTATATATATCACAACACAACAGGTCAGTCTAGAGGTTTTGATGATAAGTTATTTGGAAAACTTAAGCGGGTACATGATGTACGCCGAACAGCCATAGTATGCTGGAATTATCGAAGAGGTTTTGACAAGAGGTTTATTTTAAAGATTTAAGTGGATATATGATATATACCAATTAAATTATAAATCTTTAAAATGTTTTACTAGATTTTAAACCTTACAAGGGGTATGGTTAAAGGGGTTTGATTTGCTTATGATAAGGAGCAACTATTATTGCGGTATCTTGAATTGGGTACTTATTATATTTATGGGAATCTAGCAAAGCTATAGTTGATACTATTTTGCTAAGTTATTGATAAGATTATTTCAAAACGGTGAACATAATAAGTTCATTGAGTTTTATTTCAAAAGCTTCAGAGGGAGTATGAAAGAGTGGTAACACTATATTCGATAGTGTCTTATTTTATATAATGAACTAAATTGTTCGGATTATATTCTTCTAAACTCCATGTTGAGGATAAATGATTTTAAGAGAAAACTCCGACAATATGTATCGTCGAGAGATACTTTGTTATGCTTACCCTATACCGGTAACCTTATGATATACTATTGAGATAGTAGTGATTATCATGTTCTTGGATGAGAATCACCTATATAATTGGGTGGATAATTTGCTGAGCATTCTTTCGCTCACCCTTGCTTTATAATAAATTTTCAGAGAAAGTGATAACGCATTGGATTGGCTCCATACTTCGAGGAAGGAAGTAGGAGATTCACCTTTGAGAAGGTTCAGTTCAGAACTATTCCGCAGAAGTAAGTTGATAGGTTTCAGTTTTGATCTAGTTATCAATGTCACTTCAGGTAGAGGTTATCATTGATAGCGTGAGATCCTGGTTAAGTATATTTGGTTTGTAATAACTAATGGTACTTGTTGTATATCGTTTCTAAGGCTGTAACTTATATGTGTGAGAGAGAGGGGTCTATGATGTGATTTTGTTGAAGTGTTGAGTATTGCAGGTTTTAAAGGATTGGATGATGATGTGACGACTCAAATCCCGGACCCCGAATTTGGGGGCGTTACAGAAGTGGTATCAGAGCGTGAGTTATAGTACTTAGATACGAGAGTGTTAAGAGTTATTTATATATAAGAGGATAACGTGAGAACTCACGTAGAGTTCGTAATTGGACTACCGGATGTAGTACCAATGAATGAGTTAAGAAAAGATCATCTACTTGGAGTTAGTAGTGAGGAGATTATGAAAGACATTTGGGATATAGATTTTGGACGGAAATTGGCAAGACCATTCCGGAAGAGGCAATGATATATATTGTACAAAGCTGATAAGTATAAAGATTTTGAGGATCCTATTGATGATAAGAAGTCAAGGAAAATTGTTAAGACGATGCATAGTATTGATACGAAGATTGAAAAATTGTACAACAAGATGTCAAAATATGAGGTGTTTTATTCAGGGGGAGACTGTACTCTTTTTCTTTTGTCAATGTTTTATCCTACTGGGTTTTTCCTTGAAAGGTTTTAACGAGGCAGTCAAACTCCACATAACGGATCATGAGACATTTTTTTGAGGAGGAGACTGTACTCTTTTTCCTTCGTCAAATTTTTTATCCCACTGGGTTTTCTCTTGGAAATTTTTAATGAGGCAACCAATCTCAATAAACTCTTCATTGACAATTAAGGTGGAGTGTGATGACTATAATTTTCAATATGATAAGATTGTATAAGTTGGTTTCTATACATATTATTTTAATAAGTCGATTTGCAAAGTCGGTTCGGAAGTCCAATATAAATAGAACATTAAGGTCATTGATGTATACATAGAAAAGAGAGAACCAATACACATATTTCTTTTAAGCTTTCATTCTTGATGTGTCTTTATATTTATATTTATATTTATTATATAAATACATAATAAAATTATTATTCTGAAACAATTAAAGATATTATTTTATTTGAGGATTCCCTCCCCCATATAATATATTAATTTATGTACAGTAAGCAGTTCTGGAATGTTGAATCAGATTAAATTTTATAACCATTATTTTTTTCACATGCACTCTAATTCTATGGCTACAAATAAAAAGGTCTTTGGCTCATATCCATTTTGTACCATCAGATTTTGTTGTTTGCATAAACTAAATTCTGAAATCTTATTTATAAAAAGTTAACCCCAAACTGAACCGACTGAAGGTCATAACATTACCGCTTACAAGGTCTTTTTCTTTCCAATAGGATAGGAGTTGTTCAAAAGAACTTCATATTATGAAAGAGATACCCTTTAATTGAACGGGAGTGATATCCGTTACCTATGAGCTGAGAGCAATGTAGAAAAGTGATTTTTTTAAGCAAAGAGGAGTGGAATGGTAGTCTTGCTAGTGAAGAGGACGGACTGTCAGTCGTGCTAGCAAGTGAAATATAATCAGAAATCCGAAACAGATTATACACCTTACTAAAGGAAAATAGAAGTACTAATTCACATAGATATTATCTTCCAGGGAAGATTCTGATCCAATAAGAAAAAAAAAAGATGGATAAAATGGTTTAACACTTGGTTCCTCTATTTTCTTTTATAGTAAATACACTTGTTTCTTCTATTTTCTTTTGTCATATATGTGTGTTTATTTTCTTTTTCATATATTGATGACCTTAGAAGGAAGCAGTGGTTTGACAATTATGTCATGGGGTTATCAATTAACTCAATGGTTTTTCGAGGTATTGTTTCATGGACTTCTATGATAAGTGGTTATGTACTAAATGGGATATCGAAAGGTATTCTTGAGCTGTTCATGATATGTTTTACCATGTATACAACTAAATGGGATATCGAAAGATACTCTTGAGCTGTTCATGGTAAGCTTCAACATGTATATAAATTACACTACAACAAAAGTGGCTAAAACCAACCGGAAGACAACTGTTGATTTTAATATGGTTCCAACCATTTTTGATTGAAAATACACTAAATTCAACCGCATAGAGGCGGTAACATTTAAGGACGTCGAAAATGTCTATCTGGTTGGAAATAAAGTTAAATGCAACCATATATGGTTGATTATAGTCGAACTAAATTTAACCACATTTTGTTGAAAATAATATTGTCCTATTTTGAAATTTTCAATTTGAATTTTGGTAAAAAATTCAGTTTCCCGCCACACATTCAAAATCAACCAAATGTGATTAAATTTAGAATTATTAAAATAAGTCACATTCAGTTGATAACATTGTAATATATTTTCAACCGTTTGTGGTTGAATCAAATATACCATATATGAACCCCAGTAACAACCATTCACTCACTGCACAAATAATAAAAATTTCAATTGTTTTGTAAACAAATTCAAGAACATAGAAATATCTATGTTTTTTTATGAGCATAAATTTTATTCAAACATATTGCACATCCAACACGATATTGAATAGATCTTACATCGAAAGCTAAAGAACCCAAGCAAACCTAAACCTAGAACTTATTAAGACCCTGCATCAAACATCTAACTATAGTTGCAAGAAAACCTAAGAAAGATAACATATTTCCAACTATGTACAATAACTACATGCAAACTAATTTAACTCAAAGTTTCTAATTGGATTTAACTACATTATTTTCTACATTGATTGCTTGAGAGAAAGTGGTCACCGGAGCTTCTTTTATCAAAGGAGATGCTTTCATTGTCTGAGTAGATTCGGATGCCAGAGTTGGTTTAATCACCGGAGTTACCATTCCACGAGTTGATTTTTTAGGTGTTAGTCTTGTACGAACCATAGAGTTTTAAGAGAAAAATGAATTTTATGTTTCTGGTATATGTGGAGTAAGAAGAATGTGGGTATATGAGAAGAAGATAAACATAGAATGAAAATAAAGTATTAATTTTTATGTATATGTATGTGTATATATGAGGAATTGATGTGATAAATCCGGATCATTGGATTCTTGTTTTAGGGGTTACATAGGAACCATTGGATTTGTTTCACACGGATTGCTGACATGGAACTCAGTATATATTCGACTGTATATGGTTGAATTTAATTTCTGGTTGTGTTAATAAATTCAACCAACTTTGTACGGTTGATTTTAAAAATTCCACTAATAGTAATTAAATTTAAGTTTAAATTCAACCGGAAGACGATAATATTTTCATTTTAATATTTTTTATAACATTTGAATATATTTTTATTTTTATAATAATAATTTAAACTATATTTATTGTTATATTTATATAATTTTTCATATACTTTATTTTGCATATATATTTTAATAGGATAATATTTGTATATTTTATTTAGATAAGTGTTTTAATATGAAGAATAATATGAGACGTGTTTTTGTTAGTAGATTAACGTTTAAAAATTAGTTTCAATAATAATTTAAACTTATTTAATAGTATATTAGTTTATATATATATATATATATATATATTATAGTAGTCATCGCGGTCAAAATACACATTCTCGTTAATTAGTCTTGTCCCGATGATGATTCAAATTTTTTTAAATTATATTTTCAATGATCCATTCATACGAATGTTAATATCTCACGCTTTTAGTGATGAGAATTTTTTTAAAAAATATTCAAATTTATTTGGGGTGTTTTTATCATAGTCAAAGAGTTTAAAATACACTTTCTCACTTACTAGTTTTACCCCAAATGATGATTCAATTTTTTAAATTATATTTTCTACGATCCAACCGTACGGATGTTAATATTTCACATTTTTAATTATTTAAAAATGTCTCAAAAACTATTCAAAGTCATTTGTCAAATTTTTATATTAGTCAAAGTACACTTTCTCATTAAGTAGTCTTGTCCCGAATGATGATTCGGTTTTTTAATTATATTTTTTGACGATCCAACCATACGAATGTTAATATCTCATAATTTTAATGATGTTAAATTTTTTCAAAAAATATTCAAAATTAATTGGTATGTTTTTATAATAGTCAAAGCGGTTTAAATATACTTTCTCATTAAGTAGTCTTGTCCCGAGTGATAATTCGAATTTTTTAAATTTTATTTTTGACAATCCAACCGTACGAATGTTAATATCTCATAATTTTAGTGATTTGAAAATTTATCAAACAATATTCAAATTTATTTGGTGTGTTTTTATAATAGTCAAAGTACACTTTTTCAATAACTTGTCTTGTCCCGAATGATGATTCAATTTTTTTTAAAATTATATTTTTGAAGATAAAATCATACAGATGTTAATATCTCAGGTTTTTAGTGATGTTAATTCTTTTTTAAAAAAATATTCAAAACGATTTGGTGTATTTTTATAATAGTCAAAGTGGTCAAAATACACGTTCCCATTAACTAGTCTTGTCTCGAGTTATGATTCGGTTTGTTTAAAATTATAGTTCGACGATCCAACCGTACATATGTTAATTATTGGTCCCTGATATTATAGAAGGAGAGTTGAGTACAACATCAATATTTAATCATGGAATATTGGATATAAAAATATTATTTTAATGTTTCATGAAATATTAATTATAATGAAATACTGTTCAAGTAGAAGATATGATTTTAACTTGAAAAGTATTACAAAATCAATACGATGAAAGTTTATATAACTGTTTAAATGTTTAGAATGATTTTGACATGAATTGTTCTGATTTAACAATTATAATCCAAACTTGCGCAGAAATATGTGAATATTACAATGCAGACAAATTTCTGAATTTGAATATTTTCAACTAACACAAATAATGAAGTGCTTACCTCATATTTATAGAGGATTTGTAAAATTTATATGACTTTCTAGAACAGGATATTTTACAGACTTTATTTAAGCCTGTATGACATTTTTTAACAGTTGTATGACATTTGAAATAGTTGGGTATGACTTCTCAAAAATCGGTATAACTTTTTTTAATTAAAACAGTCGGTATGATTTTTTTAATTAAATAAAATCGGTATGACTTTCTCATTTAAGAATTTGATATGACCTTTTAAAGAATAAATCGGTATAACCTTTTTATCTTTAATTCGGTATGACTTTTGATTACCAGAATTCAGTATGACTTTTATTATAAAATTTGATATGACCTTTGTTATATAATTAGGTATGACTTTTTAATAAGTCTTTTGAATTATATTAAAAGTCATATTATAACATCCCGTATTTTTATTTATATATTTAGTTATATTATTTAATATTTAGTATAATATTAGTGAGTCGTTATTGATTTATTAGATATATTTATATTTAGTTTATTATTAGGATATTTTAGAGAATATTATTAGTGAAGAAAAGAAAATAGAAAAAAGAAAAGGGAATAGAATAAAAAAGAAAAGAAAAAGGAGAATTAGAATTAGTGTGGGTATTAGGGTTTTGTAAGTTATGTAAATTTTCTTGGAACAGCTATAGAGAAAGAAAGAGAGAGAGAGAGGGGAGAAAGAAAAGAAGAAGAAGAAGAAAACACCATGAAAGGTTGGTTTATGGTTTTGAATGTGATTGAGAATCTGGATTTCTTGATAATCATTCATAACTTTGATTTTTAAGGTACGAATATTTCTACACACTCTTTTTGTTCTCTATTTGTGATTCAATATCGTATGTATATTGTGTATAGATTATATTCATTCTGATTCTTATTAAATTCGTATCTCCTTTGTTATTTATCGGATTGTTATGATCTTACTGTGCCTAGAAAGATATTTCAATTATCTACAACTTTCGTTCTTTGTGTTTTCTGAAATTTTGCCTACAAGCATATTGAAATCTGCCTTTTTGTATAATCTGGTTGGTTATTTGGAGTTTTTCTGTTGTACCTTCAGAAAATCCTAGTAAATTGAAATTGTATTCGATTATTGTGAGTAATATCATTCTTGAATGTTATTTTTGAGCTCTTCATTCGTTGTTTACATTCCGTTATCTGATTCTGTGGTTTCGACTTCTTAAATCTCAAAATACTACTGTGATCATAGCCTGATTATGTTATGGCATTCCACATTTTAATTGTTTCTAAATTTGTTACTTCTCCGTTTTTTACGAGTCTTATAATTATTGAAAGGCCTCGGAATCCTCTATGAATTCCGTGTTTTATACTTTTTCATTTGAGTTCATCCTGATATAGTAAACTGCCTTTTTTTGAACTGGGCAGATTTGATTTTATCATTAACAGTTTATTTTTGTAAGATATTTGGGTATGTGATATTTAAGTAATGTACTTTCAGTTATTTGTGATATATGTATGATTCGGGAGATATTGTAACAATCCGTCATGAATGGATAATTTCATACTTTGACACCACCTATACGGTGTATTTAAATTGTATGAGCGTGTCGCCGGAGTTATGGGATACGTTGAGTCATGACTATTGTGTATGTGTATTTTGGACATTTGGGTAGCATTTGATTTGTTCTATGCAAGCCCCTATAAGTTTTGATGACTACATATTCTGGAGAACCGAAATGTATGACATCTTGTAAATTGTAAGATTATCTCTCATATCCGTAAGTAAGTTCACTTTTAATCTATTTAATATTATTATCAGTAACTGCTAAGAGTATGTGTAAGAGCATAAATATTTGTGATTTAAGAGTATATATGTAAGTTGATATTGTAAGATATCTATAGTGTCTTTTTACGTTTTTTGTTATTTGTTTATATTATGAGTTAAGTATGACCAATATCTTTTGTCTCTTTCGATTTGTTTCATCATTCTTTATTTAGATATTTTATTTCTTCATATTGTCATAGTTCTAACCCTTGTACTCTTTCCATAATTTTTTATCTGTATATGAGCCTTTCGCTCACTGCCGGTCTATGTTTCTTTGATTTCCCCCAGCAGGTATTCATTATAAGGTGGGCTACCTTTTGGAAAGAGTGTAAATTGTTGGCTTTGAGGAGTTGTAACGTTTATATTTAGATTTAAATTTGGAGAATTTAGTTGTAACTTTTTATTTATAAATTTTAAGTTGTGCGATATTGAGGAATTATATTTTTTTTTGAATTTTACGTGAAATTTATTTAAGTGACTTGTATAACTATGTTGTCAGCTTTGAAATTTTTCCGTCTTCGCTATGTCTTCTGGCATAAAACCACTTAAGCTAGATGATGAATATTTGTTAATTTAGTTGACACACAAATGTACTGTCTGGTTCATTTGTGTCATACTAGAACAAATATTCTTCATCTTTTAACTTTTAAGCTGTGGTCTTCTGTCATTCTTCTACTTTACTGTCTTTCCTCTTGTATTTTCTTCTTCTAGAATCTACTTGTAGTAGCCACTAGAAATCTTCTGTGTCTTCTGAATTCTTCTAAAATACTACTCCTTTATTTTTCACTGACGCTTGAACATATTAATGAAATTCTTCTAGTGTTGAGTATCAATCTCTTAAATATACTTATGATAATTTGATTCTTCGTGTCTAGTTGACTTTCTTCTTCTTGATTCATGTTATCATATTTATTATTTACTTCTTTTTCTTAACTGTGTTGAGTTGTCATCTAATTATTACAAATAGGTCTAGTCATATGCCTTTCAATCTTCCCTATTTGTTGTTAAATATTGAACACACAAATTTCTAAAGGATAACTCAACTAACAACTAAGAAAGTAATACAACATGTAAGAACTGTAAATAATAAAAAAGTTCTGATATTATTTAACAATTTTCTAGATTCATGTTTTCAAAGATAAATACAAGATAGTGTTCCTCTAGACTGAACAAATAATACATAATTTTCCAGATGTAAGATGAAATCTTCTTTGATAAATAGTATTTCCGGAACTTTTCAACTGCATCTAACTTGTCATGTGATCTGAATCCTTTATTTATGAGCATTGTCTCTACTGTTAGTGTAGGTGCCCTAGAGGCAATACAATGTTTTTTTTGATAGACCTTTATGTCATTTGTTTATTCAATAAACGTATTTATTATGACTTTAATTAATGCGATATATATTTGTTAGCATAATAAATGTCCTTAGAATCATGATACACATTGTATAGTTTAAGTACATGACTTGAACTTGAGATTATATAATATATCATATTCTTGAAGGTCCCTAGTCGAGTATTATTATTATAGGACAATAATAATACATAAATAGACTAGTATGTTGTTTGAGAGATAACCACATCTCATTGGTTATAAGTATGAGGATACTAAAGTCAATACATAGGTACATGTAGGAGTACATGTGTTAGTGGACTTTTTTGTCCACTATATACGTTCCAATTTGGCTTAAATTGATCGCTAGTGCCCAAGTATTTAGTGTCTTTTGATGTGTTTTATGTTTTTGGTGTGCAGATTCCCAAGCGAAGGAGAATTGATGAATATTTGCATAAATTGGTGGTACATGAGCTAGGAATTAAAAGGAGGAAGATCAAGGCTTGAGTTGAGGTCGAAAGAAGGCAAGACGAGTCGCTAAAGGAGCAAAGTTTCAAGGAATTCAACTGCAGGGCAGAAGCAGCAGGCGCGCCCTCCCTTCAGAAAGCGCGCCCGCGCTCCTTTAAGCAGGCGCGCCCGCGCCCTGTCAGGCGCCCCCGCGCCACAATCCGAGCTCCAGCTGATTTTTGCAGTTTGGTCCGTTTTGAAGCCCAGGAAGCAGCAAGCCCATGGATCATTATTTTGTGTAACCTAGTATAAAAACATAAGGATGATTATTATTTATATGATCTATCGAGGAAATTAAGTAAGCACGTAGGGTTTTATTATCAGTCAAGAGGCATAGTACTTTGTGAGCCGTCAAGCTATTTTTCGTTTGTAATTTTCTACACGTGGATTATCGGTGGTTTCTTTTACTCTTGCAATTAATATCAGTCTTTTATGTTTAATTGTTTATTTACTATGTTTTCATATGAACCCATGATGGCGGCTAGGCCAATTATGGGCTAATCGTTGTCATGGGGTTTTAATGGATTTTTCTATCAATTCTAGATATTGATTGTTTTTATGCCTAAGTGTGTGAATGTTATGGATATCCTAGTATGGTTAAACTTATTCGTTGTAAATGCGTCGCGAACATTTATGATTGTTTGTTAAATCCTCGTGAATGCGAAAGTGGATCTAGGGTTTAGAACATGCCATGCTAGCATAGGTTTTTGCATGTTAAAAGCATGTATTAATTTGTGGCGTAATTCTAACCGTCTTGCACTGACTATGTGATTTTAAGGATTCTTGTGCTTAAGCCATTATGTTTTCAATCTCTATAGACATATAGGGACTAAGTATAGTGGTTGACTATTTGACTTCTATCTTTTGTGGATGTTCATTAGGATGGTATGCGTGCAACGAAAGTTGGCGTTTATCAGTTTAGAGGGTCTGATCAGTTATCATCACTTTCACATGCTAGGTTGAAAAGGCATAAGATTCTAGATGAGATAGTTAATGAAGTTAAAATCCCATGTTTATTTAATATAAGTAATTCTTTAAGTTTTAAGCATTAGTTTAATCAAACTCCAGTTGTTATTTTCTTAGCAGTGGTAGTTAATCATACTCTGGTGTATAAGTGAACTAAACGTAAGCAAGTTGAGTCTCTGTGGGAACGAATCCTACTTATTTCTGTATTACTTGTGACCACGTTCTCTTGCGTGAATAAAGTGCGAACAAGTTTTTGGTGCCCAAGTATTTAGTGTCTTTTGATGTGTTTTATGTTTTTGGTGTGCAGATTCCCAAGCGAAGGAGATTTGATGAATATTTGCATAAATTGGTGGTACATGAGCTAGGAATTAAAAGGAGGAAGATCAAGGCTTGAGTTGAGGTCGAAAGAAGGCAAGACGAGTCGCTAAAGGAGCAAAGTTTCAAGGAATTCAACTGCAGGGCAGAAGCAGCAGGCGCGCCCTCCCTTCAGAAAGCGCGCCCGCGCTCCTTTAAGCAGGCGCGCCCGCGCCCTGTCAGGCGCCCCCGCGCCACAATCCGAGCTCCAGCTGATTTTTGCAGTTTGGTCCGTTTTGAAGCCCAGGAAGCAGCAAGCCCATGGATCATTATTTTGTGTAACCTAGTATAAAAACATAAGGATGATTATTATTTATATGATCTATCGAGGAAATTAAGTAAGCACGTAGGGTTTTATTATCAGTCAAGAGGCATAGTACTTTGTGAGCCGTCAAGCTATTTTTCGTTTGTAATTTTCTACACGTGGATTATCGGTGGTTTCTTTTACTCTTGCAATTAATATCAGTCTTTTATGTTTAATTGTTTATTTACTATGTTTTCATATGAACCCATGATGGCGGCTAGGCCAATTATGGGCTAATCGTTGTCATGGGGTTTTAATGGATTTTTCTATCAATTCTAGATATTGATTGTTTTTATGCCTAAGTGTGTGAATGTTATGGATATCCTAGTATGGTTAAACTTATTCGTTGTAAATGCGTCGCGAACATTTATGATTGTTTGTTAAATCCTCGTGAATGCGAAAGTGGATCTAGGGTTTAGAACATGCCATGCTAGCATAGGTTTTTGCATGTTAAAAGCATGTATTAATTTGTGGCGTAATTCTAACCGTCTTGCACTGACTATGTGATTTTAAAGATTCTTGTGCTTAAGCCATTATGTTTTCAATCTCTATAGACATATAGGGACTAAGTATAGTGGTTGACTATTTGACTTCTATCTTTTGTGGATGTTCATTAGGATGGTATGCGTGCAACGAAAGTTGGCGTTTATCAGTTTAGAGGGTCTGATCAGTTATCATCACTTTCACATGCTAGGTTGAAAAGGCATAAGATTCTAGATGAGATAGTTAATGAAGTTAAAATCCCATGTTTATTTAATATAAGTAATTCTTTAAGTTTTAAGCATTAGTTTAATCAAACTCCAGTTGTTATTTTCTTAGCAGTGGTAGTTAATCATACTCTGGTGTATAAGTGAACTAAACGTAAGCAAGTTGAGTCTCTGTGGGAACGAATCCTACTTATTTCTGTATTACTTGTGACCACGTTCTCTTGCGTGAATAAAGTGCGAACAAGTTTTTGGCGCCGCTGCCGGGGACTCGGTTCATTGTTTTATTTAGTTAATGTGCTTATCATCAGTGGTCGTTAGATATCACTGACTGAGATTTGTTATTAATCGTTCTTGTTTGTTACGTGAATTCAGGTACTTGATCGTGTATGCGTACTCGTTCTCAATCGAGTAAGGAAAAACTGGAAAAACACTTAGACGAAGAAGAGGGAATTGCAGTTCCAGAAATTGAACCAGAAATAGTAATGGGGGATCCAGTGAAAGCTCTTAAGGATTACTCTCAACCGAAGATCAATGACATTCAGTCAAGCATTGTTAGGCCGGCTATTGCAGCTAATAATTTCGAAATCAAGCCGGGCACAATTCAAATGGTTCAGAATTCTGTGCAGTTTGGGGGTTCACCTGCTGAGGACCCTAATATGCATATCAGAGACTTCATCGAGATCTGTGATACCTTTAAAACCAACGGGGTTTCTGAAGATGCTATAAAACTGAGGCTGTTTCCATTCTCTCTACGAGACAAGGCAAAGAGCTGGTTGCATTCGCTGCCAGCAGGTTCTATAACTACTTGGGAGGATCTCGCACAAAAGTTTCTGACTAAATTCTTTCCTATGGCTAAGACGGCAGCCATGAGGAATGCTCTTACACAGTTCAATCAACATTCTGGAGAAACGTTGTGTGAGGCTTGGGAAAGGTATAAAGAGATGCTTCGAAAGTGTCCCCATCATGGGATGCCAGATTGGATGGTCATTAATGGTTTCTATAATGGATTGAATCATTCACGACCTATGCTTGATGCAGCATCTGGAGGAGCTCTTTGGGCCAAGAGCTATGAAGAAGCTTATGACTTGATTGAAATGATGGCTGCCAACGAGTATCAGAATCCTACTCAGCGATTGCCGCAGAGTAAAACTGCAGGTGTTTTTGAAGTGGACGCTGCCACTGCTATAACAGCTCAACTACAGGCTTTATCTATAAAGGTGGACGCATTATCCAAGGCAGGAATTCAGCAAGTCGCTATGGTTTGTGATTTATGTGCAGGTGCTCATGATACAACTCAGTGTGCTATTTCTAGCGATTCAGCGTATTTTGTCGGCAACTTTCAGAAACCTACACAACCGGCACCTAATACATATCACCCCAACAACAGGAATCATCCTAACTTCAGTTGGAGCAACAATCAGAATGCCAGTCCACAACCATCGCAGGGTCAGCAATTTGGAACAAGGCCTTTCAACAATTCTGTTCCTCAACAATCTTATGCACCAAGACAATCATACAACCCTCCTGGTTTTCATCAACAATCTCAGGGAGGACAAGGGCACTCAAATGAAAAGTCAGAGATGGAGGAACTGAGAATGATGTATAAGAGTCAAGCTGTAACGCTGAAGACATTGGAAAATCAAATTGGTCAACTAGCAAGTGCTCTTCTACACAGACCTCAAGGACAATTACCAAGTGACACAGAGGCTAACCCAGGCAAGAAAGAAAGCAAGGAACAAATACACGCTATTACATTGCGTTCTGGAAGGGTTACGAACAATCAGGAGGTCGAAATTCCACAAAACGAAGAACGTCAGCAAAATGGGCAGGAGGTGCAGGGCGGGCGGCTTCCTCAGGCGCGGGCGCGCCTCATCTTACTGCCGGGAGGAAAATTTCTGCAGAAAAAGTTGCGCAGGAGGAACCAATTAAGGAAAAAAGAACTGATTCAGAAGAGAAAAGCAGTTCAGAGACAGACAGTGTTCACAAGGAAGTATTTCCTCCTCCACCATTCCCTAAAAGGCTTCAGAAGCAAAAATCAGATAAACAGTTTGCTAAATTCTTGGAAGTTTTTAAGAAACTACACATCAACTTACCTTTTGCTGAAGCGCTGGAGCAAATGCCTAGCTACGCCAAATTCATGAAAGGCATTCTATCTAGGAAACTGAAGCTAGAAGAGTTAAACACTGTTGCCTTGACGGAAGAATGTAGTGCAGTATTGCAGCAGAAGTTACCACCAAAGTTGAAGGATCCTGGTAGTTTCACTATACCATGCATAATTGGGAATTTGGCGTTCGACAAATGTTTGTGCGATTTGGGAGCAAGCATCAACCTCATGCCATACTCTATATTCTTACAACTTGGTCTTCCTGAGCCGAAGCCAACTAACATGTCACTGCAGTTGGCGGATCGTTCAATCACTTATCCGCGAGGAATTGTCGAAGATGTGTTGGTAAAAGTCGACAAACTAATCTTTCCAGCAGATTTTGTCATCCTTGATTTTGAAGAAGACAAGAAAATCCCTATCATTCTTGGGAGACCATTCTTGGCAACGGGAAAGACATTGATTGACGTACAGAAGGGAGAACTCACCATGAGAGTGCACGATCAGAATGTCACATTCAATGTGTTCAAAGCAATGCAATTTCCAACAGAAGAAGAGCAATGCTTTAAAGTAGATGTAGTGGAATCTGCTGTGCAAGTAAAAATTGAACACATGCTTATGGATGATACACTGGAAAAGGCTCTACGTGGGGATTTTACAATTGAAGAGGAAGAGGTTGAAGAACAGGTACAGTATCTGAATGTTTCTCCTTGGCAACAAAAATTTGAAAAACCAGAATCGTTGGGTTTATCTGAATTGAGAGAATCACATCAGCGGTTAAAACCATCTATCGAGGAAGCACCAAAGCTAGAGCTCAAACCATTGCCTAATCACTTAAGGTATGCTTCTCTTGGGGAATCATCTACTTTACCTGTGATTATTGCTGCTAACCTTACAGGTCCTGAAGAAGAAAAGCTGTTAAGGGTTCTCAGGGAATTCAAATCAGCCATCGGGTGGACTATTGCAGACATTAAAGGAATCAGCCCTGCCTATTGCCAGCATAAGATTCCGCTGGAAGAAGGTAGTAAGCCAACAGTGGAACATCAGAGAAGGCTCAATCCACTCATGAAGGAAGTAGTGAAGAAGGAAATTATTAAGTGGTTGGATGCAGGGATTATCTATCCTATTTCTGACAGTGCTTGGGTGAGTCCAGTTCAATGTGTGCCAAAGAAAGGAGGCATGACGGTGGTAACTAACGAAAAGAACGAGCTCATTCCTATGCGGACAGTAACTGGCTGGAGAATCTGCATGGATTACAGGAAGCTGAACAAAGCTACTAGGAAGGATCACTTCCCTCTTCCTTTCATTGATCAAATGCTAGACCGACTGGCCGGCCATGAATACTTTTGCCTTCTGGATGGATATTCGGGTTACAATCAGATCTGCATTGCTCCAGAAGATCAGGAGAAGACAACATTTACATGTCCGTTTGGTACCTTTGCTTTTCGAAGGGTTTCATTCGGGTTATGTGGTGCACCTGGCACTTTTCAGAGGTGCATGATGGCAATTTTTTCAGACATGATTGGTAAGACAGTGGAAGTCTTCATGGATGATTTTTCAGTATTTGGGGTTTCTTTTGACGAATGTCTACACAATCTTAGCATGGTTCTGAAAAGATGCGTGGAGACTAATCTGGTTCTCAACTGGGAGAAATGCCATTTCATGGTACAAGAAGGAACTATTCTTGGACACAAGGTGTCACGTCGAGGACTGGAAGTGGATAAAGCAAAAATAGAGACAATTGAAAATCTTCCACCGCCTACTTCAGTTAGAGGAATTCGTAGTTTCCTCGGTCATGCAGGTTTCTACAGAAGATTCATCAAGGACTTCTCCAAAATTTCCAAACCTTTGTGTAAGCTGTTGGAGAAGGATGTTCCCTTCAAATTCGATGATGATTGTATGACAGCCTTTGAGACATTGAAGAAGAAGTTGATTTCAGCACCTGTAATCATCGCCCCAGATTGGAATGAACCTTTTGCTATGATGTGTGATGCTAGCGATTTTGCAGTAGGGGCTGTTCTTGGTCAAAAGAAAGACAAGATTTTTCATGTTATCTACTATGCAAGCAAGACACTCAATGATGCGCAATTGAATTACACAACCACAGAGAAGGAGCTGCTAGCCATTGTATATGGCTTTGAAAAGTTCAGATCATACTTGCTTGGTACGAAAGTGACGGTGTATACTGACCACGCAGCTATTAGGTATCTGCTCTCCAAGAAGGATTCTAAACCCCGCCTGATTCGATGGATTCTCCTACTTCAAGAATTCGACGTGGAGATCAAAGATAGAAAAGGGACCGAAAATCAGGTAGCTGATCACCTCTCACGATTGGAAGATCCTGGTAAATCACGAGACAGTACTCTCATCAATGACTCATTTCCGGATGAACAACTGTTTGGAGTACAAGAAGAAGAACCATGGTATGCGGATATTGTGAATTATCTTGTGAGTCATATTGTTCCACCCGAATTGTCGTCAGCCCAAAAGAAGAAATTCATGCATGATGTAAAGTGGTTTCGTTGGGATGAGCCATATCTGTTTAAACAAGGGGCTGATCAGATTATCAGAAGGTGTGTACCATATAGTGAGACTGAAGCTATTCTGAGGGATTATCATGCCACGGCTTATGGGGGCCATTATGGAGGTGAAAAGACAGCTACTCGTATTCTACAGGCAGGATTTTATTGGCCATCACTATTCAAGGATGCTCATCAGTTTGTAACCAGATGTGATCGTTGCCAGCGAGTAGGCAACATTTCAAAAAGGAATGAGATGCCCCTTCATGTCATGCTAGAGGTGGAGATTTTTGATGTATGGGGAATCGACTTCATGGGCCCATTCATTTCATCTTGCAATAACCAATACATCTTGCTAGCTGTGGATTACGTCTCCAAATGGGTGGAGGTCAAGGCACTTCCAACTAATGATGCCAATGTAGTGCTCAACTTCCTTCACAAGAACATTTTCACCAGATTTGGGACTCCAAGGGTCATTATCAGCGATGAGGGTTCTCACTTTTGCAATCGAAAGTTCACTAACCTGATGGCAAGATTCCACATCAACCATCGAGTGGCGACAGCATACCACCCTCAAACAAATGGCCAAGCTGAAGTATCAAACCGTGAGATCAAACGCATTCTGGAAAAAGTGGTAAGTCCTTCGCGGAAGGATTGGTCTTTAAAACTGGATGAAGCTGTGTGGGCCTACCGAACTGCGTTCAAAACACCTTTGGGGATGTCACCATATCAACTAGTCTATGGAAAAGCTTGTCATCTACCGGCAGAACTGGAACACAAGGCTTATTGGGCATTGCAGAAACTGAATTTTGATTATCAAGCCGCAGGGGAAAAGCGGATGGTACAAATCAATGAAATGGATGAGTTTCGTCTACAAGCTTATGAGAATAACAAGCTCTACAAGGAAAAAGTGAAAAGATGGCATGATCGTCGGTTGACAACAAAGGTATTGGTTCCTGGTCAATTAGTTTTATTATTTAACTCTCGTCTGCGATTGTTTCCAGGAAAACTTAAGTCAAGGTGGTCAGGACCCTTTGTTGTGAAAACTGTGTATCCACACGGAGCTGTGGAGATTTATGAAAAGACCCCAGATCAAGCGTTTAAAGTCAATGGGCAGAGATTGAAGCCGTATTTGGGAGAACAAGTAAATCGCGAAGCTGAAGTCGCGATTCTGTCAACCTCGGATTGAGGACCTGAAGTAACGTCCGGCTAAATGACGTTAACGACAGCGCTCGTGGGAGGCAACCTACGGCTTGAATGGTAATTTTTATTCTTATAAAAATATATAAAAAAACAAAAACAAAAAAAAAAAAAAACACAAAAAAATTGAAAAATTGCAGTAGCCTCAGGCGCGGGCGCGCTCCGGGAGGCGCGGGCGCCCTGAGTGCGGCTGTTAAAAAACCGAAAAAAAAAATAAAAATTATAAAAACAAAAGAAATCAGCACTTTTATGTTTTAAATCAGTTTTTAGCCCAAGCCCAGTCACTCTAACTTGTTATAAGCCTTCACACACCCTAACCCTAATCTAATTTTTACTTTTCATCTCTCATTCACACATATACATACAAATATACACGCACTGCATCTCATCTCTTCACACTTCTACAACTCAATCAATGGCACCCAAGAGATCTAGGCGCTCAGGGACATCAAGTTCTTCTTCGAGTGGGGGAGTTGTGCCCCAATTCAATTCACCGGAGGCCCAAGTTGAGTTTGCACGATTGATGACCAAGTCTGTGGTCAAGGAAAGGGGATTTATTCCGGGTGTTCTTGATGGGTCTCTAATCGCGATGGTTAGTGAGCGCGGTTGGGAGACCGTGTGTGAGGCTGCGGAGGCGATACCATTGAGTATCGTGAGGGAGTTCTATGCCAATGCCAAGCAGGAGAAGAATGGGTATTCTGCAGTTCGAGGGTATGTTGTGGATTATACTCCTGCCGCCATCACTAGGGTTTTGAATTTGCCAGCACCGCAGGAGGGAGTGGAAGATTTCGGGTTGAAGACCCGTGGGGAGGTTGACCTTGAGGCCATCCTGCGGGATATGACAGTTCCCGGCACTACTTGGAAGCGCAGGGCAGGCTCTACTGAGCCGGTTACCTTCTCCGCCATGGCCTTGAACCCGTATGCTAAGGCCTGGAACCTGTTTCTGTGTGCTAACATCGTGCCATCGTCACACACTCATGAGGTGACAGTGGATCGGGCTATTTTGTTGTGGGGTATTCTCAGCGGGCGATACATCGACCTAGGCTCCCTTATCCACAGGCACATGATCCGATTCTTGCAGGGCAGTACCACTGGCGCGATTCCGTATGGCTCAGTGGTTGTTCGTCTGTGTGTTGATGTGGGTATTCACTGGCCGGCGGAGGAGCAGTTGCAACTTCCTGCGAGTGCCATTGACACGGCGGCGATAGCTCGACTCCCTGAATGGGACGGTGGTGTACCGCATCCCCGTGGCTTGGGGTATATTGTGGGTGGTGAAGTGCCACCAAGACAGCAGAGGGAGGCTAGGGCTGGATCTTCTAGGGCACCGCCAGCTGTGGCTAGTGCTGGTATGGGTGAGGCTCATTTTAGGAGGTTAGCACGGCGGATGGACGCAGTTGATGATCGGCAGAGCCGGTTTGCGGCTGACCTGACTCAGGCTCTTGGTGCAGCTTTTCTGGCTACAGGTGTACAGGTCGATTGGCCTATTTATGGAGCTGGCACCGTGTATCCACCACCGGATTCACCCGAGGAGGGTGACTCTGCTGAGGATTGAGGTATTTCTGCACACTTTCTTCGTTTCTTGCCTTCAATGGGGACATTGAATATTTTATAGTTTGGGGGTAGGAAATGGAGATAGTAGTTAGATGCATATAGGACATGTAGTTGTAGTGTTTGTCATGCATTTTGTTTTTGTTTTAATTGTCCATATAGAGCATTTTGTTTGAAAATTTTTGTTCATATGATTCCATGTTAGTTGCATTTCATAGCATGCATATTTCATGATCTCTTCGGACGAACTAATTCTGTTTGATAAGTCGATGTCAATTGGAGTGTGGTATTGATGAGCAGAGGGATGATTTACAGTCCTTATGAAATTGATTTGCATGTTTCAGAAGCACATTATTTACACAGTCTCGTCGGTTGCTTTTGGGCTAGGTTGAGTCATGCCTATTTAGTTGTTGTAGATTTAATCGCATGTTTATATCTAGAATGTTTGTTATTCCCTTGATAATGTACGAATACCAAAGTATAAGTTTGGGGGAAAACAAAGATTCATGCTGATTGTTAATGATTGTCAAGTATGGCTAGGCGTCAAATGGCTAGTAGCCGGCTCATATTTTTATGAGTAGTCTAGGGTTAGAATTGAGAATTCTCATTCCAGATTCTGTTAAAAAAAAAAAAAAAAAAGAAAAAGAAAAAGAAAAAGAAAAAGAAAAAGAAAAAAAAGAGTCATGTGAATAATTCGAGGCAAAATTAACCAGGGTGAGCTCTTTAATACTCGGGCAATTAAGTTCGAGGGGACTTTGTGCCTAGTGACCTAAGGCTTTTTATAGTCTGGGATCCGCTAACCTAACGATCGCTACATGGGTATTATTGTATAAGCCTTTAGGGGTCTCATCCATTGCACGGTTAAATAAGCCTATGTATTGTGTTATGTGTCGTAGTGGTGGTTTAGCAATAAAGTGTGATTCTCTGTCTAACTCAATTGAATGACGGCGGTGTTTGTATGTTATGGAGTGTCTACCACTCATTCTGTTTATAAGCAGGTGATTGTCTTGGCTAAAAATAGGTATGATTTTGATCTAGTGTCAGAGTATATTTGATGAGCATCGCACACACACACACGTTTCTGTTCATGTAGTATCGGTATAAGGGAACTTGGTCAAGCTCTGTTCGGATGTATCACATCTCTTTGAGACTTTGGGTTGTCGAGTGGTTTTGGTGAGTTCGAGGGGGTCCTTGCATTTTCATAGTAGTTGCATTCATGCATTGCATTGCCTTAGATGGTTTAGAGTCTGTTTATGCTTGGGGACAAGCATCGGTTTAAGTTTGGGGGTGTGTTAGTGGACTTTTTTGTCCACTATATACGTTCCAATTTGGCTTAAATTGATCGCTAGTGCCCAAGTATTTAGTGTCTTTTGATGTGTTTTATGTTTTTGGTGTGCAGATTCCCAAGCGAAGGAGAATTGATGAATATTTGCATAAATTGGTGGTACATGAGCTAGGAATTAAAAGGAGGAAGATCAAGGCTTGAGTTGAGGTCGAAAGAAGGCAAGACGAGTCGCTAAAGGAGCAAAGTTTCAAGGAATTCAACTGCAGGGCAGAAGCAGCAGGCGCGCCCTCCCTTCAGAAAGCGCGCCCGCGCTCCTTTAAGCAGGCGCGCCCGCGCCCTGTCAGGCGCCCCCGCGCCACAATCCGAGCTCCAGCTGATTTTTGCAGTTTGGTCCGTTTTGAAGCCCAGGAAGCAGCAAGCCCATGGATCATTATTTTGTGTAACCTAGTATAAAAACATAAGGATGATTATTATTTATATGATCTATCGAGGAAATTAAGTAAGCACGTAGGGTTTTATTATCAGTCAAGAGGCATAGTACTTTGTGAGCCGTCAAGCTATTTTTCGTTTGTAATTTTCTACACGTGGATTATCGGTGGTTTCTTTTACTCTTGCAATTAATATCAGTCTTTTATGTTTAATTGTTTATTTACTATGTTTTCATATGAACCCATGATGGCGGCTAGGCCAATTATGGGCTAATCGTTGTCATGGGGTTTTAATGGATTTTTCTATCAATTCTAGATATTGATTGTTTTTATGCCTAAGTGTGTGAATGTTATGGATATCCTAGTATGGTTAAACTTATTCGTTGTAAATGCGTCGCGAACATTTATGATTGTTTGTTAAATCCTCGTGAATGCGAAAGTGGATCTAGGGTTTAGAACATGCCATGCTAGCATAGGTTTTTGCATGTTAAAAGCATGTATTAATTTGTGGCGTAATTCTAACCGTCTTGCACTGACTATGTGATTTTAAGGATTCTTGTGCTTAAGCCATTATGTTTTCAATCTCTATAGACATATAGGGACTAAGTATAGTGGTTGACTATTTGACTTCTATCTTTTGTGGATGTTCATTAGGATGGTATGCGTGCAACGAAAGTTGGCGTTTATCAGTTTAGAGGGTCTGATCAGTTATCATCACTTTCACATGCTAGATTGAAAAGGCATAAGATTCTAGATGAGATAGTTAATGAAGTTAAAATCCCATGTTTATTTAATATAAGTAATTCTTTAAGTTTTAAGCATTAGTTTAATCAAACTCCAGTTGTTATTTTCTTAGCAGTGGTAGTTAATCATACTCTGGTGTATAAGTGAACTAAACGTAAGCAAGTTGAGTCTCTGTGGGAACGAATCCTACTTATTTCTGTATTACTTGTGACCACGTTCTCTTGCGTGAATAAAGTGCGAACAACATGGTATTGGATAGACCCACAGTGCGATTCTTCATGTTTAATAAAGTCATAAGAAAGACTCACAGTGATAATGGTGTAATGATCCTTTGAGTTGAGATCATTATATTTCTATACGAGGATTAATATACTTTGACTACATTAAAAGTTACCTTTGACCGAGTGATGATAAAAGTAGACATCGGGTATATCATGAGTCGTATGAGAAATATGAATGATAGATAAATGATTTAACCCTCCTATAATTAGGAGAGATATTATTGGCCTCTTGATTGAGTGAAACTATAAAATGCATGACCGTGCTCAAATAATGATTTATTTTTCATAGTCTACTCATGGATCAAGTAAACCCGGATTAAATGTTGTAGAGGATGACTAAATACATGCCTCGAGTTTAATCTATAATATATATATATGGTTAAAGGGATTATATTACACGGAAACATTAATCATGAAAGGTTTTATCTAATCACGATTTAATTATTGTTTAATTGGGTAGCAATGATGTATTACTAGATACCGCTCATTGTTTATAATTTTATTGGAGAATAAAATTATTGCCAATTAAATAATAGCCTATAGGATCACACGCATGGAGCACTTAGAGGAATAGCTAATTTAAATTATAGATTTAAATTAATTGATGATTATTTGAATTTTATTATATTAATTAAGTGAGACTTAATTAATTGAGATAATACAAATTCAAATTAGAGGAGTATTTCTGCCCATAATAATTAAGTATGACTTAGTTATTAATTAAATAATAGAAATTCGTTTTAGTATTTAATCATATACCTACATGGGTTGGGTTTTGCTGTTATGGGCCTATTAATCAGACATTATAAATAGATAATGTAGGGTTAAGAGGCTAACACGTTTTTGATAAATAAAACCCTAGAGGGGGCAGCAAGAAGGAGGCAAAAACATTAACTCGAATTGTCAAGAGGGAGGCTATTACGTCCATTCCGCAGTCAAGATCGTGAGACGTTCTTGAAGGTGCTCGTGTGAATACCATAGAGGTGTTTTTCGAGAGGAAGACACAAGTCGTGAAAGCTAGGATCTCTGTTGAGTTCGTGAAAGTCAAGATCTTAATAGGCATAATGTTGTTTCACCATAATCTGTCCAATCTTATACATGGATCCTGCGATGGGGTTTCGAATTTTTATTATTTTTCGTTAATTCCGCTGCGTGTTCATGCTCTAAACCCCAACAATGGCATCAGAGCTACGTGTATAAGGGATTGATTTGGTTACGTGTTTTCTGTATTTGATGCATATGTGCCTGTAATAGGACTGCCATGCTACTGCCATGCTATATTTTTCATGTATATTCGAATTGTAATATGTTATGATGACTATATGTGATCTGCAATATTATAATCTGTTATGACATGATATGTGTGATGCACTGTATGTATGTGATACGAAATACAGTCACACGAAGGTCGTCGGAATCGTTCTGAAGCGTCTAAAAACACAATTGCATAAGATGCAGTTTTCTGTGAATAGTGATTCTGCAGGTGAATAGTGTTTTTTGACGGAGTCAGAATGAGTCGAATTTACTCTTTCTGGAAAGGAAAAATCGCCACGAGTAAAAATCACGGCTCTGGCGTGACCTATGGTGTTTTTTGGCCATTTGACATCGTTAAGGGCCTTAAAAACGCAGTTTTCTGTTCTTAGATCATAATTTTTAAATTTTGGTAATTTTATGATCATGATATATATGATGCATGATGATATGATTATGCATTCTGAGATATCAGTAATTGTTATGTGAGTATGGTGCATGGTTATGGCCTTAAGACTGTAGTTGTAATGGTTTATTCTTTTGGTTTGTAATAAATACGACTTGCATGTCGTTTTCTATTTGTAATTGTTTATCTCGAATGTAACTCGAGTTCTGTTGTAATTTCATTTGTATAGTTATTAATGTAACATCCAAGAAGGACAAGGGGACAAGAAGGCAATGCATGGAGGCTAAGGAGTCAATGGAAGCAATAAAGACGACATATGTAATAGTTACTTATTACCCCATAGATTGACCTTGATCTTTTCATTAGCTTGAAAAGATCACATAGGATTAGGCCATGACCATTGCACGTTTACTTTCACGCTCTTTACATATGTTGTATGGAATGTATGTGTAGAGTAGAAGATGCATGCTTTAATTAGATTAATGATGTATGCATGTATCAGATACGTCACCCATGCCATGCTTTCCATGCTAAACAAGATAAAATCTGTAACGATTTAAGATTTTAAAATTAACAAACGATCATGAGATTCTTGTGTTTATGAAATATGGATTTTTAAAAATACGGAATTAAATATAGATTTTTGATATTTATAACTGGGATTTTCTGACAAAAGCGGATATGCGTATTCGTATGGTTGGTGGGTTTTAAGTGTGACCATTGGTAT
Source organism: Oenanthe sinensis (assembly GCA_028671895.1). Taxonomy (NCBI): domain Eukaryota; kingdom Viridiplantae; phylum Streptophyta; class Magnoliopsida; order Apiales; family Apiaceae; genus Oenanthe; species Oenanthe sinensis. Next base: position 32,216,080 of record CM053806.1, read on the forward strand.
CCTCCATCTACTTGGGAAATGAACAATTTAAGATGTCAATTTGAAATATTTGGTTCAAGGAAAAATTGAGGATCTCTTCATGATGTGATCATGATCGTTGTAAATTTTCTAAACCCCATAACAAAATATTAAGTTTTACTCGGATGCTTTCCAATGAATGAACACTCATCGAATCCTAGATCGATTAGGGGAAGGACTGTCAGTGGCAGGGGACTCCTATCTATCGTGGTGAGATGCGACGAATATAAACGGTTATATTCGGCCGTTGTATCATTGGGTCTAACGTAACTGAGTCGTCATAATAAGGTGAAAATAAACGGTTATATTCAACCATTATGAACTTAGAAGCATAGAGTATGGTTAAAAGTCTATTAGATAGATAAGATCAATCATTGTTCACCAAACTATCCAAGAATTATATATGATATAATTGACAACTGTTGTCTACCTAAATAATCATTTTTAAGGATTTCCAGTGGTTGACTTAGGACATGACGAAATATGGATCTTGGCTCACTAGAAAGAATTATGGGATATACTTTCCAAATTAATCGTAAGGGCTATTAATTTGATAAAAATAGTGGGAGATATATTATGAATATATCATAATCATTTGAACATAATAAATAACTCAGACAATCTAATATTTATTTTGTGCTGTTATCATTGTAGATACCAAGTAATGGCAAACAACACAAACACACTATCCGTACGATCAGTCCTTGAGAAGGATAAGCTGACAGGAGGAAACAACTTCCTAGACTGGCAGAGAAATTTGAGGATTGTCCTCAGACAGGAGTGCAAGCTTCATGTCATTGATATTCCTCTGGCAGGTCCCCTTCCTGAGGGCGCTACTGTTGAGGAACGAGCGGCCCACACAAAGGATGAGAATGATGCAAATGATATTGCATGTCTTATGTTGGCAAGTATGAGTGCTGAGCTTCAAAGACAGCATGTGCATATGGATGCATATACTATCAATGAGCACTTGCAAAGCATGTTTGCAAGCCAAACTAGTCAAGAAAGGTTCAACATGAGTAAGTCACTCTTTAATTCTAACCAAGGGGCAAGTGAACCAGTTGGCCCATATGTTCTGAAGATGATTGGTTACATTGAGTACCTTGAAACTTTGGATTTCCTGATTATTCAAGAAATTGGTATTGACCTAATCATGAATTCTTTGAACAACAAATTCACCCAGTTTATCATAAACTACAATATGAATGTATTTGATAAAACACCTACTGAATTGTTGGCTATGTTGAGAACATATGAGACCAACATGAAGACGGCTGAACCTGCTCCCATACTGATGGTGGGCAATAAAGGTAAGGCCAAAGGGAAAGGCAAGTGGAAGGGTAAGAAGAAGACAGGTTCTGATTCTACTCCCAAGCCAAAGTTAATGACTTAAATCAAACATACCTCTAGCATTGTCGTCTAGGCCATATAAATGAGAAACGCATATCCAAATTACATAAGGATGGATACTTGGATAAGTTTGATTTTGAATCATACCAAGAATGCGAATCTTGTTTACTTGGTAAAATGACTAAAGCCCCTTTCACTGGTAAGGGTCAAAGGGCCACCGAACGTCTGGAGCTAATACATAGTGATGTATGTGGCCCAATGCGTGTGATGGCTAGAGGAGGCTACTACTTCATAACATTTACTGATGATTTCAGTAGATATGGATATGTATATCTTATGAAGAATAAATCTGATTCTTTTGAAAAGTTTAAAGAATACAAGGCTGAAGTAGAGAAGCAAATTGGCGGAGGTGCAAGTATTAAAATCTTACGATCTGATCGTGGAGGAGAATACTTGAGCACAGAATTTAAAGATTATTTAAAGGAGTGTGGTATTGTATCACAACTCACTCCGCCAGGTACACCTCAATGGAATGGAGTTTCAGAGAGGAGAAATCGCACCTTGTTGGACATGGTGCGATCGATGATGAGTCATGCAGATCTTCCAATTAGTTTCTGGGGTTACGCTCTAGAAACAGCGGCTTTCACACTTAACCGTGTTCCTACTAAGAAGGTTCAAAAGACTCCATATGAGATATGAGAGAAGAAACGGTCAGGCATGAACTTTATGAAAGTTTGGGGATGCAAAGCGTTTGTGAAACGTCAAGTATCTGACAAGCTTGGACCTAAATCTGAAGAGTGCAATTTTGTGGGATACCCTAAAGAAACAAAGGCGTATTATTTTTATAGTCCTTCTGAGCAGAAGATGTTTATTGCTCGAGACGCTGTTTTCATGGAAAGAGATTTTGTTTCCAAAAGAAACAGTGGGAGAACTATAGACCTCGATGAAGATCGAGAACCACAAAATAACATTGAACCTGAAGTGGAACAGGAGCAGGATAATGATAATGCTCAACAAACACAGGTTGTTCGTAGAACTGGTAGAATTCGCCATGAGCTAGAGTGATATGGATTTCTCTTGACTCAATGTGGTGATTTGATGCTCATAGATGAAGATGAGCCTCTCACATACCAAGATGCTATGAACAGTCCAGACTCTAAGAGATGGCTAGAAGCCATGAAATCCGAGATGGATTCCATGTACGAAAACCGAGTATGGACTTTGGTTGATCCACCTGAAGGGGTAAAACCCATAGGGTGCAAATGGGTTTTCAACAAGAAAACTGACATGGATGGAAATGTTCAGACCTATAAAGCAAGGCTGGTTGCAAAAGGTTTCAAACAAATTCATGGTATTGACTATGATGAAACTTTCTCACCAGTGGCTATGGTCAAGTCCATAAGTATTTTGCTTGCTATTGCAGCATTCCATGATTATGAAATCTGGCAAATAGATGTCAAAACAGCCTTCCTTAATGGAAGCCATAAAGAGGATGTGGATGTGTACATGACACAACCTGAAGGTTTTGTCGATCCAAGGAATGTTAGCAAGGTATGTAAATTACGTCGATCCATTTATGGATTGAAGCAAGCCTCTAGGAGATGGAACATCCGTTTTGATGAAACAGTCAAAGAGTATGGCTTTGTTCAAAACGAAGATGAACCTTGTGTTTACAAGAAGGTTAGTGGGAGCCATGTGGCATTCATAATACTGTATGTTGATGACATACTACTAATGGGGAATGACATACCTTCTCTCAAGGCTGTTAAGATTTGGTTAGGGAGCAACTTCTCTATGAAAGACTTAGGTGAAGCATCCTACATTCTAGGAATGAGGATCTATAGGGATATATCTAGAAGGATGATCGGTCTAAGTCAGAGTACATACATCGATAAGGTTTTGCATCGTTTTGGTATGCAAAATGCAAAAAGGGGATATGTCCCCGTGTCTCAAAGGATAACGATCTCTAAAGATCAGTGTCCGAAATCATTGGATGAGAAGGACCACATGAGTAAGGTTCCATATGCATCAGCAATTGGATCCATCATGTATGCAATGATATGTACTCACTCAGATGTTTCGTATGCTTTAAGCATGACAAGCAGATACCAATCTAATCCAGCTGAAGGTCACTGGACGGCTGTCAAGAATATTCTAAAGTACTTGAAAAGGACTAAAGATTCATTCTTGGTGTATGGAGGAGAGGAGAAACTGGTTGTAAAGGGTTACACCGATGCAAGTTTCCAAACAGACAGAGATGATACTGTATCACAGTCTAGTTTTGTGTTTTGTCTAAACGGAGGTGCTGTAAGTTGGAAGAGTTCAAAGCAAGAAACAGTAGCTGATTCTACAATGGAGGCTGAGTACATTGCAGCTTGTGAAGCGGCTAAGGAAGCTGTTTGGATTCGAAAATTCGTTACTGATTTGGGAGTGGTTCCATCGATCGCAGATCCCATTGATCTATACTGCGATAATAATGGAGCCATTGCACAGGCTAAAGAACCTAGAGCTCACTCCCGAACCAAACATATACTCAAGAGATATCACCTCATTCGAGAGATTAATGAAAGGGGTGACATACACATATGTAAAGTGCACACAAATGATAACATTGCAGACCCACTGACCAAAGGCTTGTCGCAGACGAAGCATGACAGTCACACTAGTTCCATGGGTATTAGATACATGGGTGATTGACTCTAGTGCAAGTGGGAGATTGTTAGTGTAGGTGCCCTAGAGGCAATACAATGTTTCTTTTGATAGACCTTTATGTCAATTGATTATTCAATAAACATATTTATTATGACTTTAATTACTGTGATATATTTGTTAGCATAATAAATGTCCTTAGAATCATGATACACATTGTATAGTTTAGTACATGACTTGAACTTAAGATTATATAATAGATCATATTCTTAAATGTCCCTAGTCGAGTATAATTATTATAGGACAATAATAATACATAAATAGACTAGTATGCTGTTTGACTGATAACCACATCTCATTGGTTATAAGTATGGGGATACTAAAGTCAACACATAGGTACATGCAGGAGTACATGGTACTGGACAGACCCACAATGAGATTCTTCATGTTTAATAAAGTCATAAGAAAGACTCACAATGATAATGGTGTAATGATCCTCTGACTTGAGATCATTATATTTCTGTACGATGATTAATATACTTTGACTACATTAAAAGTTACCTTTGACCGGGTAATGATAAAAGTGGACATCGGGTATATCATGAGTCGTATGAGAAATATGAATGATAGATAAAGGATTTAACCCTCCTATAATTAGGAGAGATATTATTGGCATCTTGATTGAGTGAGACTATAAAATGCATGGTCGTGCTCAAATAATGATTTGTTTTCATAGTCTACTCATGGATCAAGTAAACCCGGATTAAATGTTATAGAGGATGATTAAATACATGCCTCGAATTTAATCTATAATATATATGGTTAAAGGGATTATATTACATGAAAACATTAATCACGAAAGGTTTTATCGAATCACGATTTAATTATTATTTAATTGGGTAGCAATGATGTATTACTAGATACCGCTCATTGTTTATAATTTTATTGGAGAATAAAATTATTGCTAATTAAATAATAGCCTATAGGGTCACACACATAGAGCACTTCAAGGAATAGTTAATTTAAATTATAGATTTAAATTAATTGATGATTATTTGAATTTTATTATAGTAATTAAGTGAGACTTAATTAATTGAAATAATATAATTCGAATTTGAATTATGCCCTTAATAATTAAGTATGACTTAGTTATTAATTAAATAATAGAAATTCGGTTTTTATTATTTAATCCTAAACCTACATGGGTTAGGCTTTGCTGTTATGGGTTGTTGATTGGGCCTCTTAACCAGCATTATAAATAGATAATGATAGGGTTAAGAGGGATGGCGTTTTTGATATAAAAAAAACAAACCCTAGAGGCAGCAGGCAGCAGCATGGAGAAGAAGGCAGAAAGAAGAACAAATTTCGAAATCATCAAAAGGGAGGCTAGTACATCCATTCCATAATCAAGATCGTGAGACGTTCTTGAAGGTGCTCGTGTGGAGACCATAGAGGTGTTTTCGAGAAGAAGACACAAGTCGTGAAAGCTAGGATCTCCGTTGAGTTCGTACAAGTCAAGACCAAGAAAAGGTATGATTCCGTTTCACAATAATCAGTCGGAACTTATACATGATCCTGCGTTTAGGGTTCCGAATTTTTGTTATATTTACGTTTAATCCGTTGCGTTTTATGCCTCGGAACCCAACACATAGATGGAGATGAGCCTCTCACATACCAAGATGCTATGAACAGTCCAGACTCTAAGAGATGGCTAGAAGCCATGAAATCCGAGATGGATTCCATGTATGAAAACCAAGTATGGACTTTAGTTGATCCACCTGAAGGGGTAAAACCCATAGGGTGCAAATGGGTTTTCAAGAAGGAAACTGACATGGATGGAAATGTTCAGACCTATAAAGCAAGGCTGGTTGCAAAAGGTTTCAAACAAATTCATGGTATTGACTATGATGAAACTTTCTCACCAGCGGCTATGGTCAAGTCCATAAGGATTTTGCTTGCTATTGCAGCATTCCATGATTATGAAATCTGGCAAATGGATGTCAAAACAACCTTCCTTAATGGAAGCCTTGAAGAGGATGTAGATGTGTACATGACACAACATGAAGGTTTTGTCAATCCAATGAATGTTAGCAAGATATGTAAATTACGTCGATCCATTTATGGATTGAAGTAAGCCTCTAGGAGATAGAATATCCGTTTTGATGAAATAGTCAAAGAGTATGGCTTTGTTCAAAAGGAAGATGAACCTTGTGTTTACAAGAAGGTTAGTGGGAGCAATGTGGCATTCATAGTACTATATGTTGATGACATACTACTAATGGGGAATGACATACCTTCTCTTAAGGCTGTTAAGACTTGGTTAGGGAACAACTTCTCTATGAAAGACTTAGAAAAAGCATCCTACATTCTAGGAATGAGGATCTACAGGGATAGATCTAAAAGGATGATCGGTCTAAGTCAAAGTACATACATCGATAAAGTTTTGCATCGTTTTGGTATGCAAAATGCAAAAATGGGATATGTCCCCGTGTCTCAAGGGATAACGATCTCTAAAGATCAGTTTCCGAAATCATTGGATGAGAAGGACCGCATGAGTAAGGTTCCATATGCCTCAGCAATTGGATCTATCATGTATGCAATGGTATGTACTCGCCCAGATGTTTCGTATGCTTTAAGCATGAGGAGCAGATACCAATCAAATCCAGGTGAAGGTCACTAGACGGCAGTCAAGAATATTCTAAAGTACTTGAAAAGGACTAAAGATTCATTCTTGGTGTATGGAGGAGAGGAGAAACTGGTTGTAAAAGGTTACACTGTTGCAAGTTTCCAAACAGAGAGGGATGATACTGTATCACAGTCTGGTTTTGTGTTTTGTCTAAACGGAGGTGCTGTAAGTTGGAAGAGTTCAAAGCAAGAAACAATAGCTGATTCTACAATGGAGGTTGAGTACATTGCAGCTTGTGAAGCAGTAAAGGAAGCTGTTTGGATTCGAAAATTCATTACTGATTTGGTAGTGGTTCCATTAATCGTAGATCTCATTGATCTATACTGCGATAATAATGGAGCCATTACACAGGCTAAAGAACCTAGATCTCACTCCCGAACCAAACATATACTCAGGACATATCACCTCATTCGAGAGATTAATGAAAGGGGTGACATACACATATGTAAAGTGCACACAAATGATAACATTGCAGACCCACTGACCAAAGGCTTGTCGCAGAAGAAGCACGACGGTCACACTAGTTCCATGGGTATTAGATACATGGGTGATTGGCTCTAGTGCAAGTGGGAGATTGTTAGTGTAGGTGCCCTAGAGGCAATACAATGTTTCTTTTGATAGACCTTTATGTCATTTGATTATTCAATAAACTATTTATTATGACTTTAATTAATGCTATATATATTTGTTAGCATAATAAATGTCCTTAGAATCATGATACACATTGTATAGTTTAAGTACATGACTTGAACTTGAGATTATATAATATATCATATTCTTAAAGGTCCCTAGTCGAGTATTATTATTATAGGACAATAATAATACATAAATAGACTAGTATGTTGTTTGACAGATAACCACATCTCATTGGTTATAAGTATAGGGATACTAAAGTCAATACATAGGTACATGTAGGAGTACACTGGACAGACCCACAGTGAGATTCTTCATGTTTAATAAAGTCATAATAAAGACTCACAATGATAATGGTATAATGATCCTTTGACTTGAGATCATTATATTTCTATACGAGGATTAATATACTTTAACTACATTAAAAGTTACCTTTGACCGGGTGATGATAAAAGTGGACATCGGGTATATCATGAGTCGTATGAGAAATATGAATGATAGATAAATGATTTAACCCTCCTATAATTAGGAGAGATATTATTGGTCTCTTGATTGAGTGAGACTATAAAATGCATGGTCGTGCTCAAATAATGATTTTTTTTCATAGTCTACTCATGGATCAAGTAAACCCGGATTAAATGTTGTAGAGGATGACTAAATACATGCCTCGAGTTTAATCTATAATATATATATGGTTAAAGGGATTATATTACACGGAAACATTAATCATGAAAGATTTTATCGAATCACAATTTAATTATTGTTTAATTGGGTAGCAATGATGTATTACTAGATACCGCTCATTGTTTATAATTTTATTGGAAAATAAAATTATTGCCAATTAAATAATAGCCTATAGGGTCACACGCATGGAGCACTTAGAGGAAGAGTTAATTTAAATTAATTGATGATTATTTGAATTTTATTATATTAATTAAGTGAGACTTAATTAATTGAGATAATATAAATTCAAATTAGAGGAGTATTTCTGCCCATAATAATTAAGTATGACTTAATTATTAATTAAATAATAGAAATTCATTTTATTATTTAATCATATACCTACATGGGTTAGGTTTTGCTGTTATGGGCCTATTAATCAGACATTATAAATAGATAATGTAGGGTTAAGAGGCTAACACATTTTTGATAAATAAAACCCTAGAAGGGGCAGCAAGAAGGAGGCAGAAACATTAACTCGAATTGTCAAGAGGGAGGCTAATACGTCCATTCCGCAGTCAAGATCGTGAGACGTTCTTGAAGGTGCTCGTGTGGATATCATAGAGGTGTTTTTCGAGAGGAAGACACAGGTCGTGAAAGCTAGGATCTATGTTGAGTTCGTGAAAGTCAAGATCTTAATAGGTATAATTCTGTTTCACCATAATCTGTCCAATGTTATACATGGATCCTGCGATGGGGTTTCGAATTTTTATTATTTTTCGTTAATTCCGCTGCGTGTTCATGCTCTAAACCCCAACAACTACCTAAATCATGTATTTGACTATGCATTTATGTAAGGACTCCTCATCTAACTTTAATGTCTGATAAAACTTGTTTGAGAGGAATCTTACTTCATGAGGATCGAGAATGATTTATGGACTGACAACTCTTGCAAATTCTCGGAGTCTATCCCTTAACAATTCATTTTCTTCTAAGCTTCTTCTTACTTTATCAACAAAGTTCATAACACAGATAAAGATCTTGTTCTGAAGAACTCCATAGAAACTCTGAATGTACAATTCCTATGTGTGTAGACTAATATCTAACAGTCTTCTTGAATGTGATCTACTATGACAGTGATATAATCCATTTCTTCTTTCAGGACTTTCATAAAATTATTGGTGCTGTCATTTGAATTTTCCAAGCGATCAATTAATGATTTTAAATGTTTGTCTTCAAATGGACCCTTCTGAAGCTTGTCCATGATTTCTTTAGTAGTGTCCCACTTTTTTCCTATCTTCAGCTGCACATCTGTCTTCTTCTCCTTACAACAATAGCCCACAGATTCTGTGTAATAACCTGAAATTTTAAGAGTTTTGAAAAAAAAGAGTTTCCGGTGAATAGTGAATAGTGATTTCTTTAAGTGTCCGGTGAATAATGAAAAGTGTTTTTGTAAATGTCGAAACTTAAAAGATTTCGAAGCCGTATTATTATTATATGGAAGAAGTAAGTGAATGTTAGTCATTTTTGTTTTCAAAAATTTTCAATTCTACTACTAGTTTTGTGCAGAACGAGATATTGGAGTGTACGCGACTTCTATGAGATTTCACAGACGTATGTCTTGAGGATGTTTGTAGTACGTGCTATTAAGTCAACATATATAATAAATATAAGACTTCTTATTAAATTAGTTCAGAAAAATATATTTAAAGTCCTTTCGAAAGTCCTAACAGAGTTTGAGAAACAGAGAAGTGAATAGTATTTTTGCGGGATAATAGTTTCGTAAATTCTCGAAACAATTAAAGAGTATTAATTTAATCATTCTAAAATATATTAGAATCATAAAATGAGATTTTACGTTTTTAAAACTTAGGTGGGACGAAAGAAAAGAGAACGAGAATGAGAGATTAAACCGTTGTCGAGAAACTGCGCGGTTAATACAAAAACCTTTTTAAACAACAAGTCTTCCACACACACCACAAAAATTGACTTTTTGCCTTTTCATTTCTTCATCTTGAAGAGCATCAGCCGAATCTCCATTGTGGGTGGTGGGGAAGAAAATCATTTTGCTAGATCATTTCTTGCTAGATTTAAGAGTTTAATATCTTAAAAAGAAGATATTATCATAACCTTTCTTGTCTTTGATTCTTACACACACCCATTCACTTAATCTTTAGATATGATTCAAAGAAGATGAGAATGAATAGTGTTTTCTAAAATGAAATTTTTTATTTCTTGATTCTAGTTATGTTATGGTTTAGTGGATGATTGTTATAGTGTATACATGTTATGGGTAGTATGAAATAAGCTTGGTGAGTCATAGAAACACATTATTTGATCCATTGATTCTATAGTTCATTTTTCATACTTGTCTTATTTTTAGAGCTTGAGATTGTGCAATGTTGTAGTATAAAGTTTGTTGAGTTGTTATGTTCCTTGGTTGAATGAATTGAAGTAGTTAGAAATGGAAAACGTTGTAAACACAAACATCATTCAGAGTTATGAGTCAAAAGTTATGACCGATTTACTAAAGGTATTCCGTAACTTAGAAATCGTGTTAATAATCAACTTTGAGACTAAAATTGAAGTAGCTAGGTTACTTACTTTCATGTGAAACTTTTATCTAAGATACTAGAGATGGCAAGGATGACCTCAAAGAATGATTTGAGTTAAACGGATTAAAACTCAATTTACTAAAAATGTTAGAAATTGGGCATTTAAATTGAGAATTACTAAAACATGGTTAAGTGTTTAATGTCACTATAAAATATAGAGATAAGTGGAACTTTGAGACTTAAATCCTATACAAGTTATATATGAAAGTTATTAAGGAATAATATGAGAACATAACGAGATAGAGAAATAGTTTAAATCTTGTAATTACAAGGTACTTGTGAAGTCATGAAAATGAGTTTAAGTTAATAAAGAGAATAGAATTCTAAGTACTAATATTAGATTTTGTGCTTAATTCTTAGAGTATCATCGGGGAATGGAAGCAAACCAACCCAATAAGAATACCAGGCAAGTTTTTAGACCTTTTTACCTTTGGACTATAACTGTTCATAAGTAGAGAATGATGAGTTTTCTAAGAGTTGAGTTGCAGAGTTCGTGTTCGAGGTATTGACTGGGAGTTAGTGTGTGAGTTTCTGACAGTTTGTCAATAGAGTCTGCGGAACTTTTCTTCGGAAATCTTTTGGATATTATCAAATACTAAAGAAATATTTTTTTAAATATCCATTAAATCTTTAAAGTTTATTTATTTATTGAAATATTTTTAATGAGAGGTTAAATATTATTCAAATAATTACTTAACCTTCGGAAAATTATTTAGAGTTATTCAAAATGGATCTAAAATCGTCTGAAAATGATTTAGCTATCCAACAATCATTCTGAGAATTTTTGTGATTTTAAAACAACTCACTGATCGTGTGATTTTAAAAACTCCTTGTGTGAGAAATATTTGAGCAAAAAGATATTATTCGACTATAAGTCAACATGTGCATATAAGATTACTTCCTCATAATTCTGGGAGTTAATCAATCATCTGGTGTTGAAATATGAGAAGAGAATGAGATGTGCTTTTGGACTGAATTCAATTTACTTCCAAACAAATTATTCAATCGGACTGGAGTACTGGTGAAATTCGACGTGCTTGCATGGCGCATTACGTGTACGAACTGTAAGAACTATCAGACGAGTATGCCATCAAGTATACTATCAGGGTGACACCTTTTGGCGGATCATCCACTACTAGTAGGAGAGTAGAAAAACAGAGATGTCCCTTAGAGAGACAATTATGGGCGACTGATCACTGACCTACATTGTCACTATAAATTACTCCCATGAAAGTTCATTCTTCCCAATTATAATTTGACATTAACACAGTAATAAAAGCCTAGGTTCTGAGTTATCGATAGTGTTGATGAGAGTTGAGAAATTGTAATATTCCTAAATTCCAGGTACTTTTAAAAAATTTGTTAATAAATAGTAAATACGCATTAGAGGTAAAAAATGGTTGTGTCACCTGACTTATGTATCGAAAAGTAGATTTTCGAAGTCGTATTATTAAAGTGTGATATAAATGAGTGTATGTAAATCTCACCAGAACTTGGAGATTCGTAACTCAAAAATATTTCGTAGTTCGTATTTTTAAGTTAGTTTACGTAATATACGTAGTACTTCCTTAGTATATTTTATCCGGAGAATCGCATTCGAACCTTTTCGAATAAATAGGATGGAGTTTAAATAATAGTATATAATAAATAATAATTAAGTAATGAGGTTTTAGTGGGTATTCAAATTATTAGAATTCCCGGAACATGTAATAGTTATTAAATTCGTCATAGCGGATCGTTACGAAAACGTATCCTAAATTACTTCCTTAAATTTGTAATTAATCAAAATTTGAAACAAAAGAAATGCAAATACTTGCACTTAGTGATGTGTTAAGGAAACTAGAAGTAACATTGACCAAAGTCAAGGAAGACTTTTGTTGACTTGACCCTTGGATAGATTAAAAAGACAAGAGCCAAGCTAGTGTAATATAAAGTAAAAATAGAAAATAAAAAGTAAACCACCAAGCACTTGAAGAAACATTCGGCCAAGCTAGGGAAGAAGGAAGAAAAATTCAAGAACTCCACTCACACTTGCTAGATCATTGTGTTTAGTAGCTTAAATCAAAGGTATAACCCTTACCTATCTTCCATATGAATCCTACACATAGTTATCCACTAGAACTCTTGATTTCTCATGAAGAACAAGAATATGAATAGTAACTTTTCATAAAAATAAAATCTTAAACTCATGTTTTATGATTGCTTAGGCTTGGTTGATGTTAGTTAAGTGTTCTTTATGCTATGGGTAGTTGTTTAAGAGCATGTTAGATCATAGAATACTTGAAACACTTGTGTGGTGGTTGTAGTATGTGTTATACCATGTTTGGGTTATGATCTTAGAGTAAATCATGGTACATTTGTGATCTTAGTTGTTAAACACGTATCTTGATTGGTTAGGGTTTATGTGATGGAAATTGTATGGGTTGATTATGAATTGAATTGGTTGTTATGGAGTAGTATGAATTGTGGTTTGAATGAGTAAAGCTAGTGACTACATTTTGATGATTTATTGGAAATATTTGGAAGTTAGAATAAATGTGAATTGGCTTGGGATGTCTTGAGTACATGCCCAAGCATTGGTATAAAATGTTTAAGAGTTGTGAGAGTTGATTTGAGCAAGTAAAGAAGTGGTAAATGATGAGCATACAAACAGGTCATGTCTGCCCTGTTTCTGCCTCCCAAATGATCAAGGGACCCGATGGGGCTATATTGCCATTATTGATCAGTTATGGACTTGGTTAGAAAGAGTGTAGTCTCTAGATCGTTTGGCTATAAAAATCATGTCAATCGGACTTGTGAGTAAAAAGATATGAATTATTTAGTAAAGGTAGTCCAGAATTATTAAAGTCTGTGATCACTGAACTTGGAGGCTATGATCACACTAGATAGGCTATTCCATTAAATCTGAAACTTTTATCTAAAATACTAGGGACATCTGGAAAGACTTGGGAAAAGGTTTCGGAGTAAAAAGATTAAAATCTGATTTCTGAAAATTGTTGGAGTCAAGTAGATGCAAGTAGGAAAGCCTTGTAGAACTTATTGTTTTGACCTTAACTAAACAAAGTCATTAGTAAGGTTTCGAGGCTAGTTTATAAAACGAACTTTAAATGAAAGTTGTTAGGAATTGTGATGAGTTCATGACTAACTAAAGAACCGGGCATAAACTCGTTAGCTAGATAAACTAATATGCATTCATGAGTAGGCATAAGTAGAGTTAAAAACTCTTATAACTAGTTATGAACCGTGTTTTCATTTTTATAGCGACTCGTGCCAAGGAAGGACCAACCAACTACCGCATCAACAGAAAAGGCAAGTTCTTAAACTTTTGACTTTATAACAACTCATTGGTTATAAAGCCTGTGGTGTTTGAAATTCTGTTCAATTAGAACTATACACCCTGTTGTTGAATTGTTCGTTCGTGACTCTGAACTTCTCGAAAAGTTAGAGGACGCATCCTAGCAGTTTTGCATAACTGAATCCAGTGTCTAGTACATCTTTTTGGTGCTCGATAGTCGACCGGGAGTAGGCTATTATTTTTCAACTTATAGTCGATATTTTCAGGGATTTTCTCTAGAATCAATATTTGGATTACTAACTAGTAAGATTTAGGGATTAAATAAATTTTGGTCGATATCCCTTGAATATTTTAAATAATATTTAGCTTTATTAAATATTATTTAAAGAGTACAGATAGTATTTGAATAATGATTAAATACTTTCAGTTCTTTTGAATTATTTAAATATTGTGAAGCATTCAAAACTAGATCATTTAATTATATTTATATTCTATTAATTATTTTAAATAATATTAAATATTATCTTAATATTATTTAAATATTGAGAATTTTAAAAGACAATTATTGTCAACTGATTTTATCCGAAACAATATTTAAAAATTATTTTACTCTGATTATTTTTAATCATCCCGAGCTACTGAGATTCGAGGGTTAGTAGAGTACCCGAATCACTACTAAAATATTTTGAGGACCTCTAAAAATATTTTGGAGCTTTTGAGAAACTCTTTAAATATTATTTTTAATTAAATATAGATTATTTAATTACCAATAAAATATTCTACGAATATTTTTGGGCTAACAACCCCACACTAGGGAAGAAATAAATAATCCTGACATTCTTCTCGTATATAATTGGGTCTTTCGGGACTTATATCGGGTTCTAATTCAATACTCTTCATTAAGGTTATTATATGTTAATATTAGCGGCTCCCCGGTCGTGTTCTTGAGTTTTCTTGATTCGATTATTTGTATCTTACTCATTAGTTGACTGAGAGTCAACCCACATACTCCAGGATTGCTTCCACCTCGTTTCGGGAGCCAATCTATTATCTGATGTTGAAATCTTATGAATATTTATTGTTGTTCGGGAAGGTTGGATTAAATTCTCTTCCATACTGTTGATTTGAATAAATCCTATAGATGATCATTGTTATTCTAGAAGGTTGGATTAAATTCTCTTCTACACTTGTTGATTTCAAAATTATTCAAAGGGGACTGGGGATAAAAGTGTAAGAAGCTTGTGTGCGGCACAGTCCATCTAGCGTAAGAGGCCGAGTGACGCACGGTCTAGCATTTAAAGGCCCAGGTGTTTCCTAGGGTGATGACCGGTTGAGGATCATCCTTTTGCTAGTAGAAAATGTTACTTAACTATTGTACTATACGACTGATCATCGGGTACAATAGGCGTGGTGAATGTTCCAGTATCTTCCCTTTTCTTCCAATTAGAATTTGACGTTGCACTGTAACGAAAGCCCAAGTGCTTAGTTACCGATAGTGTTAACGAGAATTATAGCAACCCATTATTCTTTGACACAGTATCTATAATTGTTTATCATTCACATACAGGTTGCATTTGTTACTCTGATACACATATCATTGTTGTTCCTTATTATTGCCATTTTGTTGATTATATACTTGCGGAGCATTGTAGCTCATTCTTGCTTCTTTTTACCTTTCCAAACACCACAGCTGCAGAAAATGTCTCGCATGGTACTCCGAACCTTGAGAAAAAGCGTGAGAAGGGCAAGGACCTCGTATGACCGACCTCTCGGCTCAATTCCCGAGGTAGGGAAAATGAGCAAGATAGGGTTGCAGCTTTTGATAGTTAGATTTATCTATAAACACTATTTATGTAAATATATGTAACTTAATGCAACTTAATCTAATTTTGGACTGCTATTATAGTTTCTTGCAGAAGCTATAATCAGTAGCACGAACTCAATATTTTGATAACCGGGAATGTAATGATAAGGATTTAAATATGTAAATTAATGTGATTTCATTTCTGGAGACTATGGCTCGATTGTGTTAAAGTATTTGGGGTCATCAGCATGTTATTCACTATAAGGTTTATTAAACTGTTATTATATAATTAATGATTTAGAAGTGCATGAATATTGGAAATTGGACCGTGGCAACCTAGATCTCGGACCCCAGGTCTGGGGATGCCACAGAGATGGTATCAGAGCCCTAAGTTATAGTACTAAGAAACGAGAAGCATAATGGCAATAAAAGCAATTAAAATAAATAATTAAAAACTTTAAGAAGACTAAAACCCAAAAAGGGAAGTTATTCACCATATGTTAGTGACTAGTTATTGTTGTATTGTAGATACCCGACCATGAGGCATATGAGGCCCAGCATGACAGAGTGTTGCTACGAGAGGATGAGGACCCCGAGGAGGACCCTGAGGAGGATCCTATAGAGGCTCCAGTAGAGGAGGACGCAGTGCCAGCAGTACCAGCAACCACCCTCCCAGTAGAGGATCAGGCCGGGCCAACACAGGTTATGTACAGAGATATCCATATGATACCACCACCCGTAGTGATTCCACCTTCACCCACAGTTAGTCATATACCTTCCGAGGATGATGAGCTAGAGGGACTCATCCCAGGTTCCCCATAGGCAGAGTATGCTCCATTTGACATACCATCACCAGCATCAGCAGCACCGCCGCCACCACCTCCACCTCCATCAGCCGTAGGGGAGCCATTGCCGTCATGGATAGTGTCTTCCCTCATAAGGGATCAGGATGTCTCGATCGGTCGTGTAGACGAGTTGAGGCGCATTGTAGACAGGATGATTCCAGGATGTGTTGGATCTCAGAGTGGCCTACCTCCGAGCAGCATTTCTCAAGATGGCATTCCACATGACATTGAGACAGACCTTACTGGGATTCAGACGTGGGCTCGATATTTTCGTGAGTTGAGGGCACCCTTAGGGGGAGGGCCGATAGGGAGTAGTGATGTGGATGAGATGGTGGAGGGTGTGATGGGTCAGGTTCGGGACTTGATCCGCGGTAGGTTCCCATGACTTATATGGGATGATATAGTCTTCTAGTTTCAGATTTTGGCATTAGATATAGATGTGCCGTTTTTGGGGGAGTAGTATTTCGTGTATATAGTAGTATTCCCACTCTGACTAGAAGATAGCTTGCTGATATACTTTTGATGTAACCAGGAATTATGACGGATGATGTAATCAAGAACTTATGTATATATATGTTGTTTCAATTTCTTAAGTGCAGTCTTATTTTGTTTACTGTACTTATGCACCTTCTTGTCCTTGATATAGAAATTGTATAGAAATAACTTGTGGGGAGGCATAAAGAGCATTATGTGTCTCTATATGTTGTATAGACCGTGTTAAATGTAAATGCAAATCATTATTCATATGATTGTTTAATGTAACGTATAATGTGGTGACTAGGCTAATAGTTAGTTGATAATATTGTTTGATTTTATCAGAAAATGCCATCAAGAAGGAATACTCGGTTGCATCCTGTAGACAGTGGGGATTCGTGTGAGCAAACTATGCACGAAGAGGAAAGTGACTCAGAAGACTATAACGAGTTTGATGAGGAAAAATATGCGGAAGAAGAGTATGTGAGTTCTAGTGCTTCGGGTCATAGCCAGAATCAAAGTCAGAATGAAATGGAGGGCAATGAGAGTCAGGGTCACCAAGGGGAAAGCTGAAATGTGGACCTCATGAACTTATTCGTGGATTTTCTCAGGTAGCATGTTAACCCCAATACAAATCAGCCTCCACCAGTTTCCCGCAACTCAGTTGCTAATTCCTTCCAAGCTTTTAAATCCTTGCGACCACCCGAGTTTCATGGGACGGTAGACCCAGTTGAGGCGAGGGCCTGGTTAAAGGAGATGGAAAAATCATTTGAGATATTACAGATAGAGGAGGGACAAAAGACGGTCTTCTCCACTTATCTTCTAAAGGGGGAGGCAAACTTCTGGTGGGAAGCTAAGAGGAATTTGGAGGGAGAAGGGGTAGTAGCTTGGGAAAGGTTCTCTCAGCTGTTTTTAGAGAATTATTTCCCCAAATTCATGGAAAACCAGATGGAGTTGAAATTTATGGAGTTGAAGAAGAATAACCTAACCGTAGCTGAGTATGAAGCAAAGTTTACTGAATTGTCGAGGTTCGTGCCAGATTTTGTGAACACAGATGAGAAAAGGGCTAGGAGGTTTCAACAGGGATTAAAACAGTGGATTCAAAATCGTGTGGCAATACTTGAGTTGACCGACTATGCCATGTTGGTGCAGAAAGCTTCACTTGTAGAGGCTGGGAGTGATTTGATTCAAAAGAAGAGAGATGGAAAGAAGAGGAAGGCAGAAAGCCAGCGAGGAGGTTCAGCAAGTGGGAACTTCCCGAGTAAATTTAATCGGGGACAAGGATCTCAGTTTTGGAGGAATGTCGGGTTCAAGAAAGCCGAAAGTGTGAGTGTTAACCAGGGCGGCAGGCAGTCAGGCAGTCAGGGGTGGCATACTCCAATCAATCACGACCCCCACTGCCAGATTGCAAGACATGTGGAAAGAAGCATATGGGTATGTGTAGCAAGTCAGGGGTTACCAGTTTCAAGTGTGGATGAGTGGGACATTTCGAAAATATTTGCCCTCAGAATAGCATGGTTTGTCACAACTGCGGACAGATAGGGCACGTGAAGAAGGACTGTAAGTTTCTTGGACCAGTGGTAACGAGACAAAGCGGGGCTGCTTCTAATAAAACCCCTACTGCCAGGACTTTCAACATGACTGTGAGGGATGCCGTGAGAAACACGGATGTTATCGCAGGTACACTTTTACTTAATTCCGTCAATGCAAATGTTTTGTTTGACTCCGAAGCAACCAGGACTTTTATATCTCAAGACTTTATGCATAAATGGAACCTTGAGTCAAAACCGTTAAACGATCCCTTACGCGTAGAAATAGCTAATCAGGAGGTCATTCCTGTTAGTCACGTATGTAATAACTGTGAACTAGAAATCGAAGGGCAGCGATTCGTCCTAGACTTGATTCCATTTTCGCTAGGGGAGTTTGATGTCATATTGGGAATGGACTGGCTGGCAAGTTGCGAAGCTAGTATTGATTGCAAGGGAAAGAAAGTAAGAATAAAGTTGCCTAACCAGAAAGAAGTGGTGTTTAGAGGGCAGAGACAGACTAATAAGTTCTTGACTAAGATGCAGGTAAAGAGGTTGTTACGCCATAGGTGTGAGGCCTACTTAGCCTATATAGTAGACACATAGAAGGAATTAACCAGTATAAGTGACATAGCAGTTGTCAATGAGTTTGAAGATGTGTTTCCCGATGACCTTCCATGTTTACCACCCGACAGAGATATAGAGTTTGCCATCGAGTTAGCGCCAGGGACGACACCCGTGTCAAAGGTTCCTTACCGATTAGCCCCTGTAGAAATGAAAGAATTAGCCACCCAACTACAAGAGCTATTGGAGAAAGGGATGATTCGACCAAGTGTGTCTCCATGGGGCGCACCAGTGTTATTTGTCAAGAAGAAAGATGGAAGTATGAGATTATGTATAGACTATTGGGAACTCAACAAGCTAACCATCAAGAATAGATACCCCTTACCAAGAATAGATGATTTGTTTAACCAGTTAAAGGATGCCGTTTACTTTTCAAAGATTGACCTAAGAACTGGATACCACTAACTGAAGATTAAACCTGAAGATGTGCCAAAGATAGCATTTCGTACATGGTATGGGCACTATGAGTTTTTGGTGATGTCCTTTGGATTAACCAATGCTCCCGCAGCCTTTATGGATTTGATGAACCGAGTTTTCAAGAAGAATCTCGACAAGTTTGTTATAGTCTTCATAGATGACATATTGATCTACTCAAGGACAGGGGAAGAGCATGAAGAACATTTAAGGATAGTACTGGAAATATTAAGAAAGGAGAAGCTCTACGCTAAATTTTCAAAATGTGAGTTTTGGTTGAAGGAAGTTCAATTTTTGGGACACGTGATAAGTAGTAAGGGCTTGCTAGTTGACACTGCTAAGATTGAAGCTATTTCAAATTGGGAAAGGCCAACGACGCCAACTGAAGTAAGAAGTTTTGTGGGATTAGCAGGAAATTATAGGAGATTCGTCCAGGACTTTGTGAAGATAGCTACTCCACTGACGAAACTCACCCGTAAGACCGAGAAGTTTGAGTGGACTGAGAAATGTGAAGAGAGTTTTCAAGAACTGAAAAAGAGGTTAATTACCGCGCCAGTGCTAGCCCTACCAGACGAAAAAGGTGATTTTGTAATTTTTAGCAACGCATCTCATAAGGGACTGGGATGTGTATTGATGCAACATGGCAAGGTAATTGCTTATGCGTCTAGACAACTGAAAGAATATGAGATAAGATATCCAACCCATGACCTAAAATTAGCAGCGATAGTTTTCGCATTAAAGATATGGAGGCATTACCTATACGAAGAGAAGTGCGAGATTTACACAGATCATAAGAGCCTTAAGTACATTTTCACACAGAAAGAGTTAAACATGAGGCAAAGAAGGTGGCTAGAGCTGATCAAAGATTACGACTGTTCGATTAACTACCACCCTGGGAAGGCCAATGTGGTGGCCGATGCCATAAGTAGAAAAGAAAGGTTGAGAATGATGGTTTCTTCTGAGGAATTGATACGAGAGTTTGAACGGATGAAATTAGAAGTGAAGTTCTTTAAGGATGGTGCAGATACATTATTTGAGATTCGAGTTGAGTCGGAATTGATTGAGAAAGTAAGGATATGTCAAGAAAAGATGATGGAAGAAAAAGAGGAAAAGATAGTTGGAGATGAACGAAGGTGTGTTAAGGATGAGAGAGGAATCCTAAGATTTGGTAATAGAATTTGGATTCCTGATGTTCAGGAACTGAAAGATGAGGTGTTGAATGAGGCACACAACTCTAGGTTTTCTATTCAACTCGGAGGTACTAAGATGTATAAAGATCTGAAAGAGCACTATTGGTGGCCGAATATGAAGAAAGACATCGCCGAATGGGTAAGTAAGTGTTTGACCTGTCAGAGAGTGAAAGCGGAGCACCAAAGACCGAGTGGACTTTTACAGCCCCTGGAGATTCCCGAGTGGAAATGGGAGCACATTGCAATGGATTTTGTGGTGGGGTTACCAAGAACGAAAATGAACCACAATGCTATCTGGGTAATAATTGAGCGATTAACAAAGTCAGCACATTTTCTTCCTATCATTGAGAGATATTCAGTTGACTGATTAGTTGAGCTTTATTTGAAAGAGATAGTGGTACGTCATGGAGTTCCAGTAGGAATTGTGTCAGACAGAGACCCAAGATTCAATTCTAGATTTTGGAGAAGCTTCCAAGACTGCTTGGGAACAAGACTGAATATAAGCACCGCTTACCATCCCCAAACTGATGGACAAAGTGAGAGAACAATCCAAACAGTAGAAGATATTTGAGAGTCTGTGCCATAGATTTCAAGGGTAGTTGGGATGATCATTTGCCATTTATTGAGTTTTCCTACAACAACAGCTATCATGCCAGCATTGGGATGCCCCCTTATGAAGCCTTGTATGGCAGAAAGTGCCGATCACCACTGTGTTGGGACGAAGTAGGTGAACGTAAGATGTTGGGACCCGAATTGGTCCAGCAAACCAAAGAGATAATAGATCTTATTAGAAAAAGGCTAGTAGCAGCTCAAGATAGACAACACAAGTATGCAGATCAAGCCAGAAGGGACAGAGAGTATGAAGTGGGAGACTTAGTGTTACTAAAAGTATCACCGTGGAAAGGTCTGATGAGGTTTGACAAGAAAGAGAAGTTAAGCCCTAGATTTATTGGACCGTTTGAGATTCTGAAGTGCATCAGAAAGGTAGCATATGAGTTAGCCTTACCCCCAAATCTGCAACAGGTTCATAACGTATTCCATGTGTCCATGTTAAGACATTATCACCCGGATGCCAAACACAAAATAGAGTACGATAATGTGGAAATCCAACCAGACTTATCCTATGTAGAGCAGCTAGTGGAGATCATGGATAGAAAGGAACAAGTGTTGAGAAACAAGGTCGTCAAGCTGGTACGAGTGTTGTGGAAGAATCAGAATGTAGAAGAATCAACCTGGGAATTACAAAGTGCCATGCTAGAAAAGTACCCTCACCTATTTTCAAGTTAGATTCCGGGACAGAATCCTTTTAAGGAGGGGAGACTGTAATATTCCTAAATTCCAGGTACTTTTAAAACTTTTGTTAATAAATAGTAAATACGATTTAGAGGTAAAAAAATGGTTGCGTCACCTGACTTATGTATCGAAAAGTAGAGTTTCGAAGTCGTATTATTAAAGTGTGATATAAATGAGTGTATGTAAATCTCACCAGAACTTGGAGATTCGTAACTCAAAAATATTTCGTAGTTCGTATTTTTAAGTTAGTTTACGTAATATACATAGTACTTCCTTAGTATATTTTATCCGGAGAATCGCATTCGAACCTTTTCGAATAAATAGGATGGAGTTTAAATAATAGTATATAATGAATAATAATTAAGGAATGAGGTTTTAGTGGGTATTCAAATTATTAGAATTCCCAGAATGAGTAATAGTTATTAAATTCGTCATAGCGGATCGTTACGAAAACGTATCCTAAATTACTTCCTTAAATTAGTAATTAATCAAAATTTGAAACAAAAGAAATGCAAATACTTGCACTTAGTGATGTGTTAAGGAAGCTAGAAGTAACATTGACCAAAGTCAAGGAAGACTTTTGTTGACTTGACCCTTGGATAGATTAAAAAGACAAGAGCCAAGCTAGTGTAATATAAAGCAAAAATAGAAAATAAAAAGCAAACCACCAAGCTTTTGAAGAAACATTCGGCCAAGCTAGGGAAGCTTGAAGAAACATTCGGCCAAGCATTGGTATAAAATGTTTAAGAGTTGTGAGAGTTGATTTGAGCAAGTAAAGAAGTGGTAAATGATGAGCATACAAACAGGTCATGTCTGCCCTGTTTCTGCCTCCCAACTGATCAAGGGACCCGATGGGGCTATATTTCCATTATTAATCAGTTATGGACTTAGTTAGAAAGAGGGTAGTCTCTAGATCGTTTGGACGTAAAAATCATGTCAATCGGAGTTGTGAGTAAAAAGATATGAATTATTTAGTAAAGGTAGTCCAGAATTGTTAAAGTCTGTGATCACTGAACTTGGAGGCCTTGATCACACTAGCTAGGCTATTCCATTAATTCTGAAACTTTTATCTAAAATACTAGGGACATCTGGAAAGACTTGGGAAAAGGTTTCGGAGTAAAAAGATTAAAATCCGATTTATGAAAATTGTTGGAGTCAAGTAGATGCAAGTAGGAAAGCCTTGTAGAACTTGTTGTTTTGACCTTAACTAAACAAAGTCATAAGTAAGGTTTCGAGGCTAGTTTATAAAACGAACTTTAAATGAAAGTTGTTAGGAATTGTGATGAGTTCATGACTAACTAAAGAACCGGGCATAAACTCGTTAGCAAGATAAACTAATATGCATTCATGAGTAGGCACAAGTAGAGTTAAAAACTCTTATAACTAATTATGAACCGTGTTTTCATTCTTATAGAGACTCGTGCCAAGAAAGGACCAACCAACTACCGCATCAACAGCAAAGGCAAGTTCTTAAACTCTTGACTTTATAACAGCTCATTGGTTATAAAGCCTGTGGTGTTTGAAATTCTGTTCAATTAGAACTATACACCCTGTTGTTGAATTGTTCGTTCGCGACTCTGAACTTCTCGAAAAGTTAGAGGACGCATCCTAGCAGTTTTGCATAACTGAATCCAATGTCGAGTACATCTTTTTGGTGCTCGATAGTCGACCGGGAGTAGGCTATTACTTTTCAACTTATAGTCGATATTTTCAGGAATTTTCTCTAGAATCAATATTTGGATTACTAACTAGTAAGATATAGGGATTAAATAAATTTTGATCGATATCCCTTGAATATTTTAAATAATATTTAGCTTTAGTAAATATTATTTAAAGAGTACATATAGTATTTGAATAATGATTAAATACTTTCAGTTCTTTTGAATTATTTAAATATTGTGAAGCATTCAAAACTAGATCATTTAATTATATTTATATTCTATTAATTATTTTAAATAATATTATTAAATATTATCTTAATATTATTTAAATATTAGGAATTTTAAAAGACAATTATTGTCAACTAATTTTATCCGAAATAATATTTAAAAATTATTTTACTCTGATTATTTTTAATCATCTTGAGCTTCTGAGATTCGAGGGTTAGCAGAGTACCTGAATCACTACTAAAATATTTTGAGGACCTCTAAAAATATTTTAGAGCTTTCGAGAAACTCTTTAAATATTATTTTTAATTAAATATAGATTATTTAATTACCAATAAAATATTCTACGAATATTTTTGGGCTAACAACCCCACACTAGGGAATGAATAAATAATGCTGACATTCTTCCCATATATACTTGGGTCTTTCGGGACTTATATCTGGTTCTAATTCAATACTCTTCATTAAGGTTATTATATTTTAATATTAGCGGCTCCCCGGTCGTGTTCTTGAGTTTTCTTGATTCGATTATTTGTATCTTACTCATTAGTTGACTGAGAGTCAACCCACATACTCTAGGATTGCTTCCACCTCGTTTCGGGAGCCAATCTATTATCTGATGTTGAAATCTTATGAATATTTATTGTTGTTCGGGAAGGTTGGATTAAATTCCCTTCCATACCTGTTGATTTGTATAAATCCTATAGATGATCATTGTTATTCTAGAAGGTTGGATTAAATTCCCTTCTAGACTTGTTGATTTTAAAATTATTCAAAGGGGGTAAAAGTGTAACAGGCTTGTGTGCGGCACAGTCCATCTAGCGTAAGAGGCCGAGTGACGCACGGTCCAGTATTTAAAGACCCAGGTGTTGCCTAGGGTGATGACCGGTTGAGAATCATCCTTCTGCTAGTAGAAAATGTTACTTAACTATTGTACTATACGATTGATCATCGTGTACAATAGGCGTGGTGAATGCTCCAGTATCTTCCCTTTTCTTCCAATTGGAATTTGACATTGCACTGTAACGAAATCCCAGGTGCTTAGTTACCGATAATGTTAACGAGAATTATAGCAATCCATTATTCTTTAACACAGTATCTATAATTGTTTATCATTCACATACATATTGCATTTGTTACTCTGATACACATATCATTGTTGTTCTTTATTATTTCCATGTTGTTGATTATATACTTGCTGAGCATTGTAGCTCATTCTTGCTTCTTTTTACCTTTCCAAACACCACAGCTGCAGAACATGTCTCGCATGGTACGCCGAACCTTGAGAAAAAGCGTGATAAGGGCAAGGACCCCATATGACCGACCTCTCGGCTCAATTCCCGAGGTAGGGAAAATGAGCAAGATAGGGTTGCAGCTTTTGATAGTTAGATTTATCTATAAACATTGTTTATGTAATTACATGTAACTTAATGCAACTTAATCTAATTTTGGACTGCTATTATAGTTTCTTGCAGAAGCTATAATCAGTAGCACGAACTCAATATTTTGATAACCGGGAATGTAATGATAAGGATTTAAATATGTAAATTAATGTGATTTCGTTTTTGGAGACTATGGCTCGAGTGTGTTAAAGTGTTTGGGGTCATCGGCATATTATTCACTATAAGGTTTATTAAACTGTTATCATATAATTAATGATATACAAGTGCATGAATATTGGAAATTGGACCGTGGCAACCTAGATCTCGGACCCCGGGTCTGGGGATGCCACAGAAATTGTGTTGAGCATTCTATTGTGTTGTTAGGAGTTGAGAAATTGTGTTGTGTATTCCATAAGTGTTTTGAGCTATTTATTTATTTAAACATATGGTGTATGGTAAATTTCAGATTTATATACTGTCTTTTATATTGAGATAAATTCCAGGTTATTATTGTTAAACTACTATGGTGTTTTAAATTATTACTAGACTATATTAGCTCACTCTTTCATTGTTTTAAATTTCCAAACACAATAGATAGGTTTGATAGCTCGGATATTTCGAACTTCCCGCCAAAGCACAAAGGCAAGGGGCCCCTATGAGAGAGGGATGTCTAGTATTCCAGGGTTAGACATGATCAGTTTAAAATGATTTCAGCTTTTGATTGTCAGAATTATTTATAAGTACCACCTATGTTAAGACATGTAAATTAAGTGACTTTTGAGCTTCTAATACAGTTTCAAGTAGAAACTGCTATAGGGGCATAAATTGATGTGTGATATTCTGGGAATGTAAATAACTAGTACTTATCAACTATTAATGTATATGTTTCGTTTTCTAAGACTATGGCTTGGGTAAGTGTTGTGTTTAAGGGGGTCACTATAGTTGATAATTTTATTGTGGATCAGAGATATATGTGATTACGATCAGGGATTGGACTGTGATGGCCTAGATCTTCGACCCCAAGTCTGGGGGTGTCACAAAGATGGTATCAGAGCCTAAGTTATAGTATTCAAAAACGAGAGAGTTAAGAGGATAACTATAAATGAGATAATAAAGAACTCTCATCGAGTTCTAAGTCAGACTACCAGATGTAGCTTTGACAAGTGATAATAAAAGAGTTAAAACCCTCAAGGGAATTATAAGAGTATACTGATACGAGTTCTTGTCTATATTGAGGCGTCAGTGTTTGAGGATTTTGAGGCACGACCTGACTAGGAGATGTTAGAAAAAGAGAGAGATAGTCCCAGTTGAGTATAAGACTACTCACGTAGCACTGATTTATAGAGTAATATTAAAGTACTTATGTAAGAATAGTTACGACAAGTTAATAAAGGATCTTTAATGAGAAGTTATCAGATACTAGCTTGAGGAGATGCATCCAGGAAGGAGGAGTTAAGATTCAGACTGTGAGGTCGAATGGAGAATTTTGGAGCCCCATTGAGGAGTCGAGAAGTACAATCATTGTAGTACTAAATATGCTAGCAACCCCAGAGATAGGGAAAACATTATTGAGCGGAGATGGCAACATCGTTCTTGACACGATAGCCAGGTTGGCCAAGTTTGAGACAACGGCGCGTAAAAGTCTAACTAATCTTTCATCATTTGGCAATAAGCCGAAGAGATAGTGTGCATTTCACCAGACCCTATAAATGTTATGGAGTGAATGAGATTGATGGTCCAAGGAAGTGTCTGTCGATATTGTAGTTAATTGACTTTGTGGATTGATTATGAATGTTGTGGGATTGTAATTAAGGTGTTTTTACACCGGGTATAATCCGTTTTATGAATAGGTCATGCCCAATGTTTTATAGAAAATACATCCGTTTGAGTTCAATAAATGTTTAAAACTAACGAGACTTGTAAATAAAATGTCTAAATGTAAAATAGAGTAGAATGGTCTAAAGGATATGGTCATCTTTATATGAGTAATTATTGAAGAATTAGATAGATTAAAATCTGGAATAAAGTGGACATGCATGAGGATTTAAAAAATATGAAAGTCTATAATGAGATAATATCAAGGTATAATTGTAATGAGATGTTGTGAGTTTCCCAAAAGGGATTAGTTTGGTTGGGTCTAATATTGGGTTTTAATAACCAAATGTGTAGTCAGATTATGACTGATTGAGATATGAGATCGAGTGTTGGTCTTTGATATTGTAGAAGGGGGGTTGAATACAATATCTGAAAATACTCACGAATTCGGATTAAGAATATAAAGTTAAATTTAATCCTGAAATATTAATTTAGGTGAAATACTGTTCAAGTAGAATATCTGATTTAAACTTGAAAAGTATTACAGAATTAATATAGTGAATAGTGTTTATATCTAATAAATTGTCTAGAATGATTTTGACATGACTTGTTCGGGTTTAACAATTTATATTCCAAACTGAGCACAGAAATCTGTGAATATTACAATACATACAAATTTCTGAATTTGAATGTTTGATCAACTTGGAAAAATAAAAACAATCTCCTCATATTTATAGAGGTGGAAAGTCAGCATGACTTATCCCAATATGACCTTTTTCACCTAAAATTAATACTTGTATGACTCATAAAAAGGTTGGGCATGACTTATAATGGTCGGTATGACTCATATTAGAATTAGGTATGACTCACTGCAAAGGTGTTCGGTATGACTCATTGCAAGTGATTTCGGTATGAATCATAATGATTAGCTCGGTATGACTCACTAATAATCAGCTCGGTATGACTCATGTTAAGTCATATTGAATCATTTCTTTAATAGTAAATCAATTCTACTTAATTTAATTAAATAATTTATGAATTAAATTAAATTCAGACTTGAATTAATTTAATTAATTTAATTAAATAAATTAAATAATTAACTTAATTTTAATTATAGAATTAAAATACTACTAGGACTTTATTTAACTTTGTAACCCGTTTCAGTTTTTTGTCATGGAACCACTTCAGCTTGATGTTGAATATTTATCAATTGAAGCTGACACACAAATGTACTGTTTGGTTCATTTATGTCATACTCTAATAAATATTCTTCATGTCTTTTAACATTTAGAATTAGTGGCCTTCTGTCTTTGCTTAGCTTTTCTGTCTTCTTTTTATGTTCTTCTTCTTCTGGAATCTTCGTGTAGTAGTCACTTAAAATCTTCTGAATCTTCTGAATTCTTATGAAATTACTACTTGATTATTTTCCACTGACGCTTGAACATATTAATGAACTTCTTCAGTGTTGAGTAGCAGGTTCAACTGAGTACTTTTGATTCTTTGGATTCTTCGTGACTAGTTGACTGTCTCCGTCTTGATTCCTGTTTGATATTTATTATTTACCGTTGTTTCTAGATTGAGTTGAGTTGTCATCTAATTATTACAAATAGGCCTAGTCATATGCCTTTCAATCTCCCCCTATTTGTTGTTAAACATTTAACACACAAATTCCTAGATGATAACTCAACTAACAACTAAGAAATAAATATGACATTTAAGAACTGTAAATAATAAACTGTTCTCTGGATTATATAATACATTTCCAGATTTCTTGAGTAACTGAAATAAAATATGTTTGTTCCTCTAGCACTGAACATATTATACAAGTAGTATTATCTTCATTTCTCAAACTCATCACTACTCCCTCTTAGGATGACAGGGATGTAGTCTTGTTCTCTTCTCATTACCACTTCTCCTTTGTTTCTCCAACTCCTGTCTTCCATTCTCTCCCAAGGTGAATTCAATTTCCCCTTACTTGAATTATCCAACCATTTTAATAGAGGTAACAGACATGGCATACATACAACATTAAACCATCGCAGATATAAAAAATGCAAACTATGACATGTTATGCATTTTAGAAAATCCGATTAATCCTATATACAAGAATCTTCTAAAATCAAATAGAATAAAAGACTAATAAGTAATCACTAGTTCTTTCCAATCCAAGCATGTTGTTATATATCCCTTTTTCTTGTTCAACAATTCTCCCCCTTAGTTGAGAATTCTCTTCTAGTAAAAGTCTTGTTCAACACTTCTCCCTTTTTGGATAACACTTCTCCCTTTTGGATCTTGTTCAACACTTCTCCCCCTTAGTTGAGCAATCCTCTTCAGAAGAAATTTCCTCCTCCTTAGTTGAGTAAAATTAGAAATCTATAACAGGGAATTGGGAATGGGATTTGGTAGTTGTGCTAGTGTGTGATTTTACTTTGTGTATCTTACAAGTATTTCGCTCATATACTCCCTGAGTGTTTCACTCATAGAATATATATTTTCACTCTTTCTCACTTGTGTTTCACTCTTTCTCACATCACTATTTCTCTCTCTCAGTACATATGACATAGTTTTTTGTACCTGCAAGAAAGATCACCATAGCCTCTTCAAGAGAGGTCACTGGTGGTGCAATGGGGTTTCACAAATCCCCATCCTCAATTTAATCTATTAAAATATTTGAATTTGAAAACTGAATTGCTTCAGGAATAGATTCAATGAGTTGCTGATCATCTAAGATGATCTATTCCATTAGGAATCCAGATATGTTCCATCTGGGGAGGGAGACAAGGATCTATAATGTAGCAAAAGATCCAAGTTTCCTCCTGACGCCTGTGAAGGCATGTTGATTCAGTCAGAATCATCAATCATTCTTCCTTCCTTGATATGGAAATTTAGAATAATTGCTACCGTCAATTCATCCTTCCTGTGACATTTCAATTACTCCCTCTTGGTCCATTTTGGTCCGAAGTTGGTCCTTAAATTTTTGGTCCCTTGTTGGTCCCTAAAAATAAGACAATATTTGTGTTTTTTTGAAAAATATCAGATGAAATTAACTCTTTGCTGGTAGCCTTGGCTGACAGGCTGAATTCAATAGACTCACTCTGTTGAGAGAATGAACCTAGTAACAGTTTTGCCTTTTCCAAGTCTGTATCCTTTTGAGATAACACAGATGAGCTAACAGTTGTCTCAGTTTATATATATTTGAATCACCTTTCTGGAGACAGAGCTGTTGGTCCACTCACATCACCAACCTTATCAAATGCACTCAAGGCATTGACTCCCTCATTCTTAGCAATTAGGTAATCTGTTTAATGGTTAGAGAGATGGATGTGATAGTGTTTGTGTGTTTGGTTCTAAGATCTTGGATAGAGATTGATGCCAATGATTAGGATCTCATTATTAGAAACTATTCGATGATCAAGCTCATAGATCTTTCCTACTTCTCAAAAGAGACATGAAATAATCAGCACATATTTCTATAAAATAAAAATACATTTAATAAAAATAAATATGCCAAATTGTTAGAAAATAAAAGTAATACAAAGTATATTTACAGTAGAGATGCCAAATAAATAAAACTGTACAAAAATAAGGAAAATATTTTTGAGTTTTCTTTTTCATTTTGTTTGTTTGTTTCTTATAACTTGAAGGAATATATACAGTATATTTACAAGGTTTGCTTAAAATTAAATATGCAATTTAAAACATCATGCAATAATCAGTTCATGTTTAACATCCCTAACTCACTAACCAACTTAGAGAAAGTGGATTCATCAAGTGGTTTCGTGAAGATGTCAGCAATTTGATCTTCTGTGGGTACAAAATGTAACACCACAGTTTCATTCATAACATGCTCTCGGATAAAATGATACCTTATGTCTATGTGCTTAGTTCTTGAATGTTGTACAGGATTGTTGGAAATTGCTATGGCACTTGTGTTATCGCAAAGTATTGGAATTTTAGAAAGCACAACTCCATAATCATTCAGCTGATTCCTTATCCATAAGATCTGTGCACAACAACTGCCCGCCGCAATGTATTCTGCTTCGGCTGTCGAGATAGATACTGAGTGTTGTTTCTTGCTATACTAGGAGATCAATCGTCTTCCTAGAAACTGAGAGCTTCCAGAAGTACTTTTCCTGTCCATCCTGCACCCTGCATAATCTGAGTCTGTATAGCCTATTAGTTCAAAACCTGTATCTTTAAGGTACCAAATTCCAAGATTTGGTGTGCCCTTCAGATATCTAAAAATTCTTTTCACGGCTATAAGATGAGATTCTCTAGGGTCAGATTGAAACCTTGCACATTAGCAAGTTGCAAACATTATATCGGGTGTACTAGCAGTTAGATATAATAATGAGCCTATCATACCTCTGTAGCTTGTGATGTCAACTTTCTTACCAGTTTCATCTTTGTCAAGCTTGGTGGCTGTTAGCATTGGGGGTTTTGCCGGTAAAGAATCTTCTAGATTGTATTTCCTTAGAAGATCCCTTACGTACTTTGATTGGCAAATAAAAATCCCATCCTCTTTTTGCTTTACTTGCAATCCAAGAAAAAATGACAGCTCACCCATCATGCTCATTTCATACCTGCTCTGCATTTACTTAGCAAATCTTTTGCACAAATTTTCGTTAGTAGAACTAAATATAATATCATCAACATAAACTTGGACACATATCATA
This sequence comes from Oenanthe sinensis, assembly GCA_028671895.1. Taxonomy (NCBI): domain Eukaryota; kingdom Viridiplantae; phylum Streptophyta; class Magnoliopsida; order Apiales; family Apiaceae; genus Oenanthe; species Oenanthe sinensis. The sequence continues at coordinate 32,247,915 of CM053806.1, forward strand.
TCTTTTTCATGCAGTTTGTAAAATAGAGTTTTATCTATGACACCTCTAATGAAACCATTTTCAAGTAAAAATACAGAGAGAGTGTCATACCATGTCTTTAGTACTTGCTTGAGTCCATAGAGAGCTTTGAATAGGAAATACACAAAGTCAGCAAACTTTGGATTTTTAAAGTCAAGGGGCTGTTCCACATATACTTCCTCTTCTAACTCTCTATTCAGAAATGCACTCTTCACATCCATTTGAAAAACTTTAAAATTGGAATGTGCTGCGAATGCTAGAAATATTCCGATGGCTTCAAGTCGTGCAACTGGTGCGTAGGTCTCGTCATAATCATTTCCCTCTTCTTGAGAGTAACCCTTAGCAACCAGTCTGGCTTTGTTTCTTGTAACAATGCCATCACCGTCTAACTTGTTCCTGTATACCCATTTCGTGCCAATAACAAATCTATCTTTAGGCCTGGGTACCAGTGTCCAGACTTCTTGTCTCTCAAACTGATTGAGCTCTTCTTGCATGGCAAGAACCCAATCTGGATCAATCAAAGCATCTTCAATCTTCTTTGGTTCTTCTTGCGAAAGAAAAACTGAAAATAAACATTCATATGACGTTGCACTTCTGGTTCTAACTCCAACATCTGGATCACCTATGATCAATTCAAAAGGATGATCTCTGCTCCATATCCTTTCCCTGGGTAGGTTTGATCTTGATGATTCGCCTCTATTTTTATTGTGATGTTGTGTTCTGCCAGTCGATCCACCATCTTCCTCTGAATTTCTGCCCGGAGTACTTGTTGATCCACCACTGGTATTAGTAGTATCTCCAGTGTTTCCATTATTTCCACCACTATTACCTGGATCATTATCATTATTGTTTCCATTATCATCTCCTGTTACAGCTTCAGGTTCTTCTTCACTATCAGAATCTGAGTCTGGATGATTATTAAATTTTAATGACTCAGAAGGATATTTAGTTTGGATACTTGGGAGTTTAGTGTCATCAAAAGTAACTTTGACACTTTCTTTCACTTGATGTTGATCAATTATGTATACCCTATATGCTCTTCTTGAATATCCGACAAAAATAGCTTTATGTGCCTTGGCCTCGAACTTGCCACGATGTTCATCTCCATCCTTTAGCACAAAGCATTTGGCTCCAAATACATAAAAGTACTTTAGAGTAGGTTTCTTGCCAGCCATTAATTCATAAGGAGTTTTCATATGATCTTTGTTGATCAGAGTTCGATTCTGAGTATAACAAGCTATATTTATTACTTCAGCCCAGAAGTAGATAGGTAACCTTGATTCACTTAGCATAGTCCTTGCAGCTTCAATCAGGGTTCTATTTTTCCTTTCTACAACTCCATTATGTTGCGGAGTTCTTGGTGCTGAATATTGCCTTGTTATCCCTTTGTCTGAGGAGAAGTTATTCAAAACTTCATTTCTGAATTCTGTTCCATTATCTGATCTGATTGCCCGGACAGGTAACTATGAATCTAACTCAATCAGCTTTATATGATCAATCACCAATTGTGGAGTTTCATCCTTAGAGTTCAAGAATAAAACTCACGTATACTTTGTGAAGTCATCCACAATCACTAAGGCGTATTTCTTCCTTGACATAGACAGTATATTTACTGGACCAAATAAATCCATGTGTAGGAGTTGAAGTGGTTCAGTGATGTTTGTAGTGTTTGTGCCTCTGTGACTTGCTTTCTTTGACTTCCCTTTCTGACATGCCTCACACAATCCTTCCTGTGTAAATTCCATCAGAGACAGTCCTCTCACTAAATCCCTCTTGACTAAAGAGTTCATTGTTTTGAAGTTTAGATGTGAGAGTTTCTTGTGCCATAGCCAGCTTTCTTCTGATGAAGCTTTTGAATAAAAACAGTTTGCTTCATCTTCAGTTCCTGAGTTGAGATCTGCTACGTACAAGTTTCCTTTCCTTACTTCACGCAAGGCTAGTCTGTCGTCTTTAGAATGAGCTATTAAGCACCTTTCTTTGATGAAGTTTACTTTGTAACCTTTATCATAAAATTGACTGACGCTGAGTAGATTGTGCTTAAGTCCTTCTACTAAAGAGACGTTTTCAATGATAACATTCCCAGTATTTAACTTGCCATAACCCGTATTCATCCCTTTATTGTTATCTCCAAGGGTGACGATTGGGCCAGCTCTTTCAACCACGTTTGATAGCAGAGCTCTATCTCTGGTCATATGCCTTGAAGATCCGCTGTCCAGGATCCATATAACTCGGTTTACCTGTTTAACTCCCTGCACATACCAAATGGATTAATTCGTCTTCGGAACCCAAAATTGATTGGGCCCGGCATACCTAAAGAATTGACCTTTGTCAGCTATGACAACAGATCCTTTTCGAACAACAGCAGCATCCACCTTGACTGTACTTACCTTCCTATAAATAGTCTTAACATTAAAAGCACATAACATACAATTTAAAACACCACAAGGTTTATGGCATACATCAATAGCAGGCATGTTATTCAAAGCAGTAGGTGTCTTAACAGTTTCTACTTTAACTTTTTCAACAGTCTTAAAGTTCTAAGTAGAATGACATTGGTTGTTACTATTCTTACTTTTAACAAACTTATTGTTAGGTTTGTTCAAATTATTCTTTAATTTCTTAGCACCTATACCAGGTTTGAGGAAATCAGAAGTTCCCACAACTTTCACTGGTGTCTTGGGCACAATTATCTCTTCTTGGACATTTACTCCTTTTATGTCCCTAGCTTGTTCCTCTCTTTTATTCTCTTCCTCAAGATCCTCTAAATTCATTTCATAGGCAATCATTATAGAGATCTCAAGGATTGGTTCTGCTATAGGTGTTATGAAAAGAGGTTTACGTGCCTCCTTAACAACATGAGGAATACCCCTTTCTTTAGCACTTTGCTTGAATGGGGTAATGTTGCTTGCCTTTCCTACAAATTCATTATACTTAAACCCTATTCCAACTTTTTGTTTTATCACCTGTTGGTCAACTAGGTTTTTTACAATGTAAGACGAGTTTTCATAGGCTAGACACCTTTTCTTTTCTTCCACTATCTTGTTTCTGAGATAAGTTTCAACATCAATATAACACTTGACTCTGTTGACTTGAAAAGCTAAGTCTTTAGTCAACTGGTCAGTCAAATCGTCACTTTTCCTTTTAGCCAAAGGTAAAGCATTTTTCTCATCAGTTAGAACTTTGATTTCGAGTCTTAGTACCTTAACTTTACTTCTCTCACCATCTAGTTCTTTACCTACCAAAGCAAACATTCTAGGGCAAGAAGGATTTACATCTATTCCTCCTTGACGAGTTGGAGACCGTGATTCTTCGGATGAAGCCATAAGAGTAAGATTTCCCATCCCTTCCTCATCATCATCGTCTGAGTCATCCCAGCTTTTCCCCTTTGCCAGATAAGACTTTCCTTGATGCTTTTTCACAAGTGCATCATACTTTTTCTGGAGATCTTCATAAGACTCTGTCATTTTCCCTTGCTTCGGCTTTTTGCATTCAGTTGCAAAGTGGCCTAGCTCATTGCAGTTGAAGCAACGAAACTTTCTTCTATCAACTAAGCCGGTCTTGTAGCCGCTTCTTGATTCAGCTGTTGAAGACCCTCATTTTTGGTAAATCCAAAATTAGCTTTTACTTTATAGGAAGAGTTCCTTCAAAATATCATGTTGCCAAACCTCCTGGAAACCATAGTTAGAGACTAATCTTCCAGCTGATCCAGTTCTTCAAGAGAGTAGAACTCACAATTTTCCTGGTTATTTGAAGTATGTCTAAATTCTGGAACCACATACTTCATTGAACTGTTTGAAGGTTCAACAGCCTTCACTTCCTTCTTCTCTGGTGCTTCTACTAACAGTGCTTTAGAAGAACTCAGAACCTTACCTCTCCCATACATCTCTCTGGTCTGGATCTGCTCCAATTCATAAGTCTTTAACACTCCGTAGAGTCTTTCTAGGGTTACCTCCTTCATATCCCTAGACTCCCGGATAGCTGCGATCATGTGTTCCAGATGCTCCGGCAAGGTTAGCAAAAACTTCCTGTTTACCTCCTGATTCTGATAGTACTATCCATTCTTGTTGAGCTCGTTTATCAGTTTGTTCAATCTCTGAAACACCTCAGAGATACCCTCACCAGGATTGGATCTGAATTGCTCATACTGGGAGATCAGGATTTCCAGTCTATTCTCTTTCACTTCCTCCGTCCCCTCATTGATAATCTCTATTGTTTCCCAGATCTGTTTTGCATTTTTGCAACTGACTACATGATTGTACATGACGTAGTCTAGAGATTCAATCAATATCAATTTGAGGTTGTTGTCCAGGGATACAGCTTCTTTTTGTTCAGGTGTGTAGTCAGCTAGACTTTTTAGAAACTGTCTGTGAGGAATTACGACCCCATCTATCTCATGTTCTGGAATGACTGTTATAGGGTGTTCAACGCCTTTATCTAATACTAATGCATACTTAGGATTGACAATCCCAATAAATAGTAGCATTTTGTGTTTCCACAAGTTGTAGTGTTCTCTGTCGAATTATGGAATTTTTATGCTCGTCACTTTCTGGGTACTCATCTTTAATAAGATTAAAAATTAAGTGTTTCAAAAAATATTTTCATTTTTGACTGAAAATAATTTTTGATCAAAAATAATTTTTAGAAAAAAAATTATTTCGAAAACAAATATTTCGAATTAAAAATAATTTTTGAGATCTGTATGAGTCACGGAATATTTGCTTCAGATCTGATATTATAAATATCAACCAGATCTAATACCAATTGTTGGTCCCTGATATTGTAGAAGGGGGGTTGAATACAATATCTGAAAATACTCGCGAATTCGGATTAAGAATATAAAGTTAAATTTAATCCTGAAATATTAATTTAGGTGAAATACTGTTCAAGTAGAATATCTGATTTAAACTTGAAAAGTATTACAGAATTAATATAGTGAATAGTGTTTATATTTGATAAATTGTCTAGAATGATTTTGACATGACTTGTTCGGGTTTAACAATTTATATTCCAAACCGAGCACATAAATCTGTGAATATTACAATGCATACAAATTTCTGAATTTGAATGTTTGAACAACTTGGAAAAATGAAGACAATCTCCTCATATTTATATAGGTGGAAAACCAGCATGACTTATCCCAATATGACCTTTTTCACCTAAAATTAACACTTGTATGACTCATAAAAAGGTTGGGCATGACTTATAATGGTCGGTATGACTCATATTAGAATTCGGTATGATTCACTGCAAAGGTGCTCGGTATTACTCATTGCAAGTGGCTTCGGTATGACTCATAATGATTAGCTCGGTATGACTCACTAATGATTAGTTCAGTATGACTCATGTTTAAGTCATATTGAATCATTTCTTTTATAGTAAATTAATTCTACTTAATTTAATTAAATAATTTATGAATGAAATTAAATTCAGACTTGAATTAATTTAATTAAATAAATTAAATAATTAACTTAATTTTAATTATAGAATTAAAATACTATTAGGACTTTATTTAACTCTGTAGTCCGTTTCAGTCTTTTGTCATGGAACCACTTCAGCTTGATGTTGAATATTTATAAATTGAAGTTGACACATAAATGTACTGTCTGGTTCATTTGTGCCATACTCTAATAAATATTCTTCATGTCTTTTAACATTTAGAATTAGTGGCCTTCTGTCTTCTTTTTCTGTTCTTCTTCTTCTGGAATCTTCGTGTAGTAGTCATTTAAAATCTTCTGAATCTTTTGAATTCTTATGAAATTACTACTTGATTATTTTCCACTGACGCTTGAACATATTAATAAACTTCTTCAGTGTTGAGTAGTAGGTTCAACCGGGTACTTTTGATTCTTTGGATTCTTCGTGACTAGTTGACTGTCTCCGTCTTGATTCCTGTTTGATATTTATTATTTACCGTTGTTTCTAGATTGAGTTGAGTTGTCATCTAATTATTACAAATAGGCCTAGTCATATGCCTTTCATTGAGCTAATATATGTTTTTGTTCAGTTAGAAATATACCGAGTTAGATTAATGTGAATCTTAAAGAAATTTCATTTCATACGTACAGTAGTATTATCAAAAATTTATGGAGAATCATACAGAGATAAAGATTTTAGGCCTAGATAAGAGAATTTGTCAGTGGCAGAGTATGAGGTAAAGTTTACGGAATTGTCGAGATTCATGTCGAATTTTGTATATTCAGACGAGAAGAGAGTAAGAAGGTTTCAGCAAGGGCTGAAACCGTGGATTTAAAATAGGGTAGCGATATTGAAATTGACCGACTGCATCTAGTTAATGCAGAAAGTTATTATTATGGAGACGGGAAGTGAACAAACTCAAAAGGAGAGAAAGGGAACAAAGAGAAAGGTGGAAAACCACTATCATCAATAAATTGATCTTCAGGATAGTAATGTGTTTGGTTCCGAGGCATAAAACGCAGCGGATTAAACGTAAATATAATGAAAAATTTCGGAACCCTAACGCAGGATCATGTATAAGCCTGGACTGATTATTATGAAATGGAATCATACCTTTGTCTGGCCTTGACTTTCACGAACTCAACGGAGATCCTAGCTTTCACGACTTGTGTCTTCCTCTCGAAAACACCTCTATAGTATCCACACGAGCACCTTCAAGAACGTCTCACGATCTTGATTACGGAATGGATGTACTAGCCTCCTTTGATGATTTCGAATTAGCTCTTCTCTGCCTTATTGCTGTGTAGCTGCTGCCTCTAGGGTTTTTCTTATCAAAAACGTAATACCCTATTAACCCTACATTATCTATTTATAATGGCTGGTTAATAAGCCCATAACAGCAAAGCCTAACCCATGTAGGTTTAGGATTAAATAATAAAATCGAATTTCTATTATTTAATTAATAACTAAGTCATATTTAATTATTAAGGGCAGAAATTCATATTCGAATTTATATTATTTCAATTAATTAAGTCTCACTTAATTAATATAATAAAATTTAAATAATCATCAATTAATTTAAATCTATAATTTAAATTAACTATTCCTTTAAGTGCTCTATGTGTGTGACCCTATAGGCTATTATTTAATTAGCAATAATTTTATTCTTCAATAAAATTATAAACAATGAGCGGTATCTAGTAATACATCATTGCTACCCAATTAAATAATAATTAAATCGTGATTCGATAAAACATTTCGTGATTAATGTTTCCGTGTAATATAATCCCTTTAACCATATATATTATAGATTAAATTCGAGGCATGTATTTAGTCATCCTCTACAACATTTAATCCGGGTTTACTTGATCCATGAGTAGACTATGAAAACAAATCATTATTTGAGCACGGCCATGCATTTTATAGTCTCACTCAATTAAGAGGCCAATAATATCTCTCCTAATTATAGGAGGGTTAAATCATTTATCTATCATTCATATTTCTCATACGACTCATGATATACCCGATGTCCACTTTTATCATCACCCGGTCAAAGGTAACTTTTAATGTAGTCAAAGTATATTAATCCTCGTATAGAAATATAATGATCTCAAGTCAAAGGATCATTACACCATTATCACTGTGAGTCTTTCTTATGACTTTATTAAACATGAAGAATCTCACTGTGGGTCTGTCCAGTATCATGTACTCTTACATGTACCTATGTATTGACTTTAGTATCCTCATACTTATAACCAATGAGATGTGGTTATCAGTCAAACAACATACTAGTCTATTTATGTATTATTATTGTCCTATAATAATAATACTCGACTAGGGACATTTAAGAATATGATCTATTATATAATCTCAAGTTCAAGTCATGTACTAAACTATACAATGTGTATCATGATTCTAAGGACATTTATTATGCTAACAAATATATCGCAGTAATTACAGTCATAATAAATACGTTTATTGAATAATCAAATGACATAAAGGTCTATTGTATTTCCTCTAGGGCACCTACACTAACATAATGTTCTTCTGGAACATATGACTCAAACTGATACTGATATTCAATAAGCACTTTGGCTTTGGCTTTGTCTTTCGTAGCTCCTTCTCCTTCAGCTACTTTCTCCTTTTCTTTCTCCCCCTTAGTTGAGGGATCATCTACCGATTTAGAAGTTTTAAATGATTTGACTAGTTTCTTCGTGGTCAGATAGACCTTCTTCATTCCCTCATTTAAATGAATCATGCCTTTATCCAGTTTGTTGAATCATTTTGAGGAGATTTCTTCATTTTCAATTATTCTCTAAGTCAAGCTCTTTCTACATCATCAATTCTCTCATTTATGTTGGCAATCTCCTTCATATCCTCAGCAATGATACTTTGAACATTCTAGATATCTTTTGTCTTCAGGAAAATGCTGGACTTCACATCATTCACTTCTTCTCGCATGATTGTCAACTGTTCTGTTACAGTGGCAGATGTAGAACTTGTTTTTGCTTGTGCTTTTACTTTTAACAACTCAGCCTGAACAACCTGCATTTCCTTCTGGAGAGCTTCCATTTCTGACAATAGTTCACTATGCGTGTGCGCACTCACCTCGCTTACACTCATTTTATTTCACTATTACTACGTACATGTGTATCGCTCGGTGTTTGCCTCATTTCACTTGTATTTTGCTCCTATCCAGATTCCTTTGTTGTACATGTATATATTTCTAGAGCTTTTGAAGAGTCAAAATGCTCTTCTGATCCTTGTGAAGGCATGTCCACGTCAAAATTATTTTGAAGTGGCTCTACTACTAACGTAGCTACTCCATGAATGGAGTCTCAACTCCCTCTAAAGAGTGGTTGCCTCTCAAATCCACTAGTGGATAAGAGAAATTCCTTGGAAGGAACTGGATGTAAGACATCCAGGGGGGTCACCATATTAGACAATGTAATGCGTGGCTCGTTAGAGTTTGTGATGCATCTCAATACCTATATAGGTATCTGATGCTACACTGCATCTAGAATGTCGTGGTCCACTGAAAATGTGCATCTGACAGATTTGTTTCCAAAACATTTTATTCATTTCATATGCTCTCATCTGATTGTGTTTCTGAAAGTGGAGGTCCTGCTAGAGTGAGCGCTAGCAATATGCGTGACTCTTCATAGGATGCCGCGACTGGACGTCAAATTTCAATAGAACCACCCGGTTGATCGAGTGTATCTAGAGACTGTTGAATTGACATTTCAAAGATCATATCCCAATGAGAGGATAAGGATGGGTCTGCAGTTGTCTCAGGTTTATTTCTCAATCTTTTTGATGGTGAAGACAGAGTTGCGGGTTCACTCACTGTGATACCTTTACCTCTTACTTTTCTTACAGGTTTCTTCTTTTTTCTGATTAGACTCAATGAAGTTGAAGAAGAAGAAACTGTTTAGGGCTCTACCTCAGTTGGGGTTTGAACCTTTGTGTTTTCAGGTTCATAGCCGAAATCCTGAAGTGTAAGACCATAATCATAGTCTGCTACATATATATTTAAAGCTGCACTAAATATATTTATAGTTAAGAAATTAGAACTAAGGTTTGTGATATTACATGTTGTACTTGTGCCTCTTGTTCTGCAAGTTGAGCAGCTTCTAATAAAAGCTGTGCAGAATGTTCAACTTTCACTGGCACTTGATCTTGAAATTGTTCTGGCTCTTGCTAATGCGGTTGAGCCTGTGCAGGATTGGCATTTTGATCCAGAATCTCACCCATGTATTGAGTCCTCACTATTGGTACCATTGGGAATTTCTCCTTATTCTTGAGCCTTGTGAAATGATTTTTCTGAGTAGTGGGAGATACTTCTACTGGGCTGTTCTGGAACAGTTCTTTATCTTCATCTGTTAGAAGATCATTCATAAACAACATTAAAAATCTTGGATAATAGCACGAGACATTTTTTTCCCTGCTTTCTGTCATCCCCATCTTCTTGATAATTTCAGTCAACACTAGTTTCCCAAAATTGATCCTCCTATTATGGGTCACAGAATACCGGATATTTTGTAGAAGAGAAGAGATGTTGTTGAAGTTACTCTTGGTTATAGGGGCAAACACCTTTGCCAATGTATCGAAGAAATAATCCCATTCACTTATTAACTTTGTTTTGGTCATTTTCACAAGATTAATATCCCCTTGATACAAAATTTCCTGGAAGAATTTAATTATTTGAGGAACAGTTAGAAGATGCTGGGAATCTACATGTAACTTGATGATAATACTAAAACTTAGAATTATAGAAATTTTCAATAATTCTAACTGATCAACTGATATCAAATTTATCAGGGAACTATTTATCAGTTGAAATGTTTATCTGAATCAACTGATAATATGGAGTGTAGCATAGGTGTACTTAGTCTATTTTCAATTGATAAGGTGTAAATCAACTGATATTTTCATCAATTGATACTAGAGTCAATTGATATAGGTCATCAACTGATGTGTAACTTAGACTGTTAAATTGTGATTATTTGAAGACAGGAAAATTATACAAGTGAAGGATGATCAGTTGATATTGAAGCATCAACGGATAGAAGATCAATTGAAGAAACCAAGTCAGGAGTTGAAGACCATCAACTGATGTGAAGATCCATCGATTGATATATCAATTGATATCATTTATCAATTGATAAAGCAACTATACTTATCAATCAATGGACATCAAGATCAATCGAAGAACATTATCAGTTGATGAATAAGGAAATAGTCAATTGATATGCTTAATAGCAAATTATCAATTGACTGTGACAAAAAGGCAATCTGTCAGAGATCCAGAAAGACAAAAGAACACATATGGAAGACAGTCTAGGGTGGCTGTGAAGACTCAATCAGAAGCTGTCTTTCAAACCTTTATTCTAAAATAGAAAAAGGTAAAAGGAAGGTAGGTAGGTAGGTAGAAACAATCCTAGAATAGGAATTGTAAAAGCAAACTTGTGGTATATAAACAAGTGTAGCAGCATTATTAGAAAATAGACAAGTTAGACAATATTTCTTAATCTACTGTTCTAGCTTGAGAGTACATTTGTAAGAACAGTTGATTTGTTTTATAATCTTGTAAAAGTGCAGCTAGGTTTCTTTTAACCTAGGAACATTGAGCAAAAATATACACTGATGGAAAAACCAATCCATCAATAATTTTAAATCTCTTTGTTCAGTTTATTTTTCAGTCTTAATTTATTTGAACATATTCTCTCTAATTCTCAAACATCAAGAACAAATATTATAACAAGCAAAAAGTTTTAATATTTGTATTCAACCCCCCATTCTACAAATATTGACATTGTTCTAGGCAATAACAATTGGTATCAGAACTAACTTTCAACATACAGAAAGTTTAAAGATCAAGAACAGTCAATATGGGCCAGAAAGATTCAGGTGTGAAGATTCCAGTTTTAGAAAAAGATGAATATTTTCCATGGAAGGTAAAAATGCATCTGCATCTTCTTTCTCTTGACCCTTCCTATCTTCACTCCATAGAGAAAGGTCCTCATATTCCCATGAATCTAGTTACAGGTGTAAACCCTGATGGAACTCCTACAGTTGATAGACATGTTTCAAAACTCATCTCTGAGTTCACAGAAGAGGATGAAAAAGAAGTACTTAAAGACAAGAAGGTCATGAACATTTTGTTTAATGGTCTAGCTAAAGGTATGTTTGATAATGTGATAAATTGTACTTCATCAAAAGAAGTATGGGACACTCTTCAAATTCTGTGTGAAGGAATTGAGCAAGTAAGGAAAAATAAGATGCAACTCTTGATTCAAAAATATGAATCATTTCATTTCAAGAGTGGAGAATCTATCAATGACACTTATAGTAGATTTCAGAAGTTGTTAAATGGACTGAAGCTATATGGTAGGGTTTATGTAACTGAGGATACAAATCTAAAATTTCTTAGATCTCTTCCAAAAGAATGGAAACCAATAACTGTTTCCATTAGACAATCTCAGGACTTCAAGGATTATACTCTAGAGAAACTTTATGGTATTCTCAAGACATATGAGTTGGAAATCCAACAAGATGAGGAGATTGAGAAGAATCAAAGAAAAGAGAAAACTGCGGCTTTGATGGTCAAAGGCAATGAAGACAAGAAAGAGAAGAAGGAAACTGGCTGTGTAGAAGAATTCATCATGATGGCTGGTGATGCTGTTGAAGAATCATCCAAGGGAAAAGGAAAGGGCAAGTGTGAAGAAAATGAAACATGCTCACAGGATGATTTGGATGAGATTGATGAGTACCTTGCATTTTTGTCAAGGAAGTTTTCAAAGCGAAAATTCAAGAGGAATCCAAATGCTCAAAGGCCTGGATCCCAGTTTAGAAGCAATAATCAAATCAGAAATTTGGTTGATAGATCTAAATTCAAATGCTTTAATTGTGGATTGGCTGGTCATTTCTCTAATGAGTGTAGAAAGCCAAAACAAGAAAAGGCAAAGTCATATGAGAGTATTGATTATAAAAAGAAATATTTTGACCTTTTGAAACAGAAAGAAAAGGCTTTTGTTACTGAGGAGAAGGACTGGGCTGCTGAGGATAGTGATTCTGAATAATATATCAATCTAGCTCTAATGGCCAACCATGAAGATGAAGAAGCTAGTTCAGCATCTAATCAGGTACTAGCTACCAACTTTTCTGAACTTACTACTGATGAATGAAATAGTACTATTAATGAAATGTCCAATGAATTGTACAATTTGCATGTCACTCTTAAGTCTCTAAACAAAGAAAACCTTAAGTTAATGAACACCATTGATGTCTTAACTAAGAGGAATATTTTTCTTGAAAATGAACTTGTTTGTCTAGAATGATTCAAGCAGGAAAGTAAGGATGCTAGGATTGAACTAGTAAATAGTTTGAAAAGAGAAGAGTTGTTGAAAGAACAATTAGCTGAAGAAATAGAAACCATTAACAGATGGAATTGGTCTGCTAAAACTGCCAAACAAATCATTGATGTTCAGGGTGTAGATACTCTAGGAGAATCCCCCAGTTCAAGGGATAAAGATCAATCGACTGCTAATCCTTCATCGATCGATAAAGATTATCAATCAATTGATGTTGAATCAATCGATAAGCATCCATCGACAAGTAAATCATCGATGGCTAATAAAAAGAACAAATTTAGCACTCCTATCAAATTTGTTAAGGAAACCAAAAATCAAGTTGAGACTAAGGTTGAGAAGATTAACATAGGTAGCTTATCCAAGAATCAATTAAAAGCAAAATTAGAAGAGATAGCACCTGTAGAAGTTATTCAACCTAAGTCTGAGAAAAAGAAGAAGAATAGGAATGGAAAAGTAGGCATAAATAAACACAACAATTACACTCCTGATATGTATACACCTAGAAAGGTATGTGCTAAGTGTGGTAGTGTAAATCATTTGTCTATGCAATGCAAGAATGAAAAGAAGTATATGTCTCCAAATGATTTAAATGCACATGCCATGACTACAAGTGCCATGTTTACCAATCCTATGCTCATGAGTGCCATGTCTTCTAATTTGGTTGCACCTAATGTTCCTATGCCTTATGCACAAGTTCCATACATGTATAATCCTTTCTTTGCATATCCTAATATGAACAAGCCTGGTATGCCATGGAACATGCCTAATGTAGATAATGAAATTCATGGAAATTCTGTCATGAGTTCCAAGGTGTCAAAGCCTCAAAAGTCAACTCCCAAAGTTAAAGTGGATTTAAACCCATCAAAACAAAAGGAACCTAAATTGACAACAGGGGCTCAGGCTGCAACTAATAAAAGAGGACCCAAGGCAACTTGGGTACCAAAGATAACTTGAACGTTTTATGTGTGTGCAGGGAAACAGGAAGAAAAATCTCTGGTATTTGGATAGTGGATGTTCAAGGCACATGACTGGAGATTTGTCCCTGCTCACAAAGTTTGTGGAAAAGGCTGGCCCAGGAGTTACTTTTGGAGATAACAGCAAAGGTTTTACCCTGGGATATGGCTCAATTGCAAAAGAAAATGTTATCATTGAACCTGTAGCACTAATTGATGGATTGAAGCAGAACCTGCTCAGTATTAGTCAACTATGTGATAATGGAAATGGTGTATGGTTCACAACTAGATCATGCATTATAGCCAACAAAGAAACTGGTGAAATTCTCTTAACTGGAGAAAGAAAAGGAAATGTCTATGTGGCTGATTTTCACTCTATAAAGGAAAATTCTATGACATGTTAACTTAGCAAAGCCAATACAGATGAAAGTTGGATTTGGCACAAGAAGCTAGCCCATTTGAATTTCAAGGCCATGAATCAATTGGTTAGAAATAATATGGTTAGAGACATTCCACAGATGGAATTCACCAAGGATGGACTATGTGATGCCTGTCAAAAGGGAAAACAAAGAAAAGCATCATTCAAATCAAAGTTTGAATCATCAATTGATAAGCCTCTAGAATTATTGCACATGGATTTATTTGTTCTAGTCAACATCATGTCAATTGCCAAAAAGAAATATGCCTTAGTAATTGTGGATGACTTCACAAGATTTTCATGGGTATATTTCTTACACTCTAAGGATGAGGCAAGCAAATTAATCATCCATCATGTGAAGAATGTTGACAATGGCACTGAATGGAAGGTCAAGAAACTTAGAAGTGATAATGGTACTGAATTCAAGAATACAACCATGAAAGAATTCTGTGAAGAAAAAGGTATCACTCATCATTTCTCTGCACCAAGGACTCCACAACAAAATGGAGTAGTTAAAAGAAAAAATAGGACCTTGATGGAAGCTGCTAGAACTATGTTAGAAGAAGCAAAACTTCCTACATACTTCTGGGCAGAAGCAATTAATACTGCTTGCTATATTCAGAATATATCCATGGTCAATCAAATTCAAGGTAAAACTCCATATTAGTTGATGAAGAAGGACAAGAAGCCAACATTAAATTTTCTTCATGTCTTTGGATGCAAATGCTTTGTACTGAGAAATCAAGGTGAAAATCTAGGAAAATTTGAAGCCAAGGCTGATGAAGCTCTATTTGTTAGATATGGAATAACAACCAAAGCATACAGAGTCTATAATCTTAGATTACACATTGTTATGGTGTGACGCCCTCCCGATCCGGGGTCTAGATCGGGGAGTCACTAACTCTAAATGCATGCACCCTAAATCACAATAATAGAGAATAAGCAGAAATATGACCCCGACTACTAGCCTGGACCTTTCAAGGTAATGGTATGAAACAAGCACGCAACTACATCCATTTATATTTACATTTACAGTAACCAAAATAATATTACAATTCCTGAAACATCTCAAAAGCTACTAATAAAAGTACAAGACTAAACAAAGTCTTTTCCTTCCAACTCTGCCTCGATCCTACCTGTTCAATCTCAGCCAGCCTCACATAGTTCATGTATGACATATTCTTTCTGGCAGTCTGCTTAATACGGACCATGATTCTCAGAAGCTGTAGATGTTAGAAAATAAAAGAATGAGCTACAAAAGCTCAGCAAGTAACCATATAGGTTAAAAACAGTTCTACAGGCTTATATATATATTTTCAAAAGTCTTTTCTCAAAACCATGCTTTAAAATCATTGTTGGACCTCATTGTCCCATAATTGTAATTAAAATTCTAGTCAGGGTATGCATTACTCGCAAAACTTTCTTTTATAAAACCACTGGCAGGGTTAAATAATTTCAATAACTGGTGCAAAGTAAATAAGAAACTGGAAAGTAATAATCAATTGCAAGTATAGGAGTAATCTGCAAGGTTGGATGGATAACAGGAAGTAATGTATAGCAATTGAAACAAGTCAAATCAAGGTATATCTCACAGTTGAAGCTGTATATGACAGGTTATAACAAGGCATTTCATTATTCATTACTAATCATTTCAAAGTCCATTTGTATAAAACTGTCCTTTCATTAGGACTGATTCCTTCAAAACATTTTATAAAACTGTCCTCTCATTAGGACCTTGCTTTCAAATCATCTATAAAACTGTCCTCTCATTAGGACCTTTACTGTTTAAAAACAATTCATTTTGGTTGAAGTTTTCTCACAACGCCAGACAATACGGGTGATCAGCCACGTAAAGTCCCCATAACGGACTAAAGTCCCTCTGGACATAAAGAGTACTTATAAAGGCACTTATTGCCATTGGCCTTGGGCTATCTCATTATAGCCATTGACTATCTCATTATAGTCTTTACATAAAAAGTGCTGGACCGGCGTCACTCGGCCTCTTACGCCTCCAACCTATAGGAATCCGCAGAAACCAATTTGATCGGAATTCCTATAATAACCAAAACCTTTCTTTTTAAAGTTACCAAATCATTTGATGAAAAAGACATCTTGAAAGTCGGATTCCATATTTAAATCCATTTTTAAGATCATTAGACATAGGTAAGGTTTATTCCAAGATATGTCTCAAAACAAGCTTCTGTTGTAGTAAGATAAGCTGAAATCATGAACTGGGAATCCAAAACCAAGTTATAGTAGTAAAGTCAGGTTGCAGGGTCAATTCACAGGTATAACAAGAAGTTTTGAAAACAGTTGTAAGGCATTTAATTGTAACAGTAGTTAGGCAATAGCAACAGGGTAAGTTCAGAATTAAAGTTCAAGTAAACGTAGTTAAGAAAATAGTGATGACACCAGTCACGTTTCGAGGTCACTGGTTTAAGATTTGTAAAACTAGTTTAAAAGCTGACAATAGCAGTTCAGGGATTGAAAAGTTTAAAGTGCAAGCAAAACTGGTATAAGGTTGCAGTTTAAATAAAACCATTAAAGTAGGACATGATATAACTTAAAACAGTTGAAACAAGGTAATATAGTTGCAGGGTCTTAAACAATTTATCAAATAGTTTATAAAGCAGTTTATAGAACAGTTCATAAAACAGTGCTTAATTTAAAAGATCAGGCAGTGGTTACTTGCCTTAACAAAGAATGCTACAGCTGTTGAACAGGTAGATCGTCTACACCAGACACTAACTCTCTACTTTAGCTTTCCCTTTGTCCTTCACCTCAATGTCCTTCGTAGCTACACACAAATAATACTATTTCTGAATCTTAAAAACTCTCGACGTTTTCATTAACGTCTAACTCTTCTACCCTTTCGATAAAGCAACCCCTTAATACAAGTATAGTATAGTATACATATTCTACTATTCAATCACCTTTACACTAGCAGACAAGTAGCACATAGACACATTTATTGATTCACAACATTCCTGACTGACAGCCTTTCCTATACAGAAGTGGTGTGCCAATAGTACTTTATAAATTCGTTTTGGTTTTAGAAAATTTTGGCAGCACTACCCCTGTAATTAGAGCTACCTGTCGGAATACAACCGACCCAAACAATCATTCAATCATATATGATTAGCCCCTTATAATATCAATTCCATACCTTCCAAAGAAATGCTCGCATAAATCTCATAATTAACATTTACAAACTCATTTAACTAGACAAGCAGGTTCCCTTATGCACATATAGCACTCGAATAAATCATAACAATTAATAATTCACTTAACTCAATTGTAATCCATGTACTAGCTTATATGCATATATCGCTAATTTCAACTAAACAAAAATCATAATATTCGAAATTAATCAATTGAGAACTCAAGACCAATATGCATCATTGAGACTCTATACAATTAGTCCTAGTTCATAACATAACTCAATTAACTTAATTACATAGTTACTACCCCAAGCTATATATTTACAATCTTCCATAGCTCATTCGAATTACTACATACAAACTACACAAATAATTTGTTCACTAACTAGGCATGGCAATTAGCATCAATTAATTCAAGCTTATGTTGCCATTAATTCCATTTCGAACATAATATATATACATATATTCGAATTTTTAACTAATGCTAGATAAACTGCAGCAAATGGGCTATAACATTTTCATTTAACAATTGACTAAATCAAATTCATCATATAAGGATGCACACAACAAGCAACTAGCATGTGCCATTTACTACCGATCGGAAAATCAATTTATAGCCGGAAAAGTATAATCATTAATCATGCAAGGCTTATTAACTACTAATTCGAGTTCATATCATCATAATTAACTGCCACCAATCAAAACCAAGCTATGTAGAATCATTGCAATCATGTAAGGGTTATTAGCTATAACAAAAAGCATACCACCGATCAGAAATTGCAACTACAATCGGGAAAAATAAAAACAACCACTTGCCTAGCAACTATCTAACATGCAGAGTAAAAGCATAACATTTCCGGCTCAACTTCATCATCGCCGTTGACCTGCCAGCTCGGAGAGCTTCATTGCCGGCGGCCATGGCTTCGGCGGAAGTCCGATCAACGGACCCTCAACACCGAGCCTCGATTCTTCTCAACTAGCACATATTAAATCATAACCAAGCCTCAAACATCAAGATTAACTTGTAATCGCTGCTGCATGCAACTATAACCATATATACATACACGGCACATAAACATATATGCATGCAATGCTCAAAACGACAGATACAAGCCAAATTAGATCAAGTATAAGCATGATAATCGAAGTTATAGCAAGAATTAGCAACAAAATGATGACAAACGAGAGGAACTACATAAATCGCCTAAGGAACGGGAGAAAACCGAACCTAGACAAGAAATTGCAGAATGGGGAAGAAAGAAGACTGCTGCTGTTTTAATAAAAGGCAGGGGTACTTTCATAATTTCACAATTGCTGAATTCTGGATTAAATCAATTAGTAATTCGAATTTTTATGGAAAATGGGTACAAAAACAAGTTTTATATTTTTAAAATTAAGAGCATGAATTTAGAAGCTTCCCCATATTTTTGAAATATTTTTCTGGTAAATAAATAATTAACTAAAAATCATTTTGAAGTTTTAGCACAGAAATAGAAAATAAGGATATAAAAATCATAAAAATACTTTTGGGCTCAAATAAAATAAACTTTTATTTTTCTAAAGTCTCAGAATATTTAAGAAACATTTTGAAACAGGTTTCATGATTTTTGGACATTCCAATAATTAAATATGGAATTTGGAAGAGTAATATCTCTAGAATAAAACAGAAATAAAAGATTTATATAAAATCACTGGGACTAGAATTAAATACATCACCATTTTTAGAAAGTCTCTAAAATCACATAGAAGTTACATATAAAATTTCATAATTATTGGACACACCAATAATTTTATAAATATCAAACAGTTACTCAATTAAGCATGAAAAATCAATTAATCACTTAATTAAAACACTTAAGCATAATACGGTCAAACAGACAGTCAACTAGACATATCAAATGACCACATATCATATCTTAACACATTAAAACACATAAATCAAATACCTCATATTATTCAAATAGATTTAATTATCTCGATCGTTACATTCTCCCCCCCTTAAAAAGATTTTGTCCCTAGAATCAGCCTAAGTAAACAAATAGGGATACTTTTCGAGCATTTCACTCTCAAGTTCCCAGGTGGATTCCTCAACTCGAGGATTTTTTCACAAAACCTTTACAAGCCTAACAGACTTATTCCTTAAAACCTTATCCTTATGATCCTGAATCTCTACAGGCTGTTCTACATAGGACAAGTCGGGTTGAATCTCCAAGGGTTCATACTCTATCACATGACTCATGTCAGGATTATACTTTCTAAGCATAGACACGTGAAAAACATTGTGAATGTGTTGCATCTGCGGTGGTAGAGCCAATTCATATGCAACTTTCCCAACTTGCTTTAAAACTTCAAAATGTCCTATATATCTTGGATTAAGCTTTCCTCTCTTGCCAAATCTACTAACACCTTTCCACGGAGAAATCTTTAACAACACTTGGTCCCCTTCTTCAAAATTCACATCCTTCCTTGACTGGTCAGCATACTTCTTTTGCCTATCTTGAGCAGCTAGCAATCTCTTCTGAATCAACTCAATCTTTTCTTTAGTTTGCTGAACTAATTCTGGACTCAAAATCTTACGCTCACCAACTTCATTCCAACACACTGGGGATCTGCATTTTCTTCCATATAAAGCTTCATACGGGGGCATCCCAATACTGGCATGATAGCTGTTGTTATATGAAAACTCCACTAACGGTAAATGCTCGTCCCAGCTTCCTTCGAAATCCAAGGCACAAACTCTCAGCATGTCTTCAATGGTTTGGATTGTCCTTTCACTCTGGCCATCTGTCTGAGGATGGTATGCAGTACTCATATTCAGCTTTGTTCCCAAACACTCTTGAAACTTCTTCCAAAATCTTGAATTGAATCTCGGGTCTCTGTCTGACACTATTGATACAGGAACACCATGTCGCATAACAATCTCTTTCAGGTACAAATGAACCAACCTGTCCAGTGAAAATCTTTCGTTGATCGGTAGAAAGTGCGCTGACTTGGTCAATCTGTCTATTATTACCCAGATAGCATCATGATTAGCTTTAGTCCTTGGCAGACCTACTACAAAATCCATAGCAAGATTCTCCCATTTCCATTCTGGAATCTCTAGTGGTTGCAATAATCCACTAGGTCTCTGATGTTCAACTTTGACTCTCTGGCACGTATAACATTTACTGATCCATTCTGCCACATCTCCTTTCATGTTGGGCCACCAAAAATTTTCCTTCAAGTCTTTATACATCTTTGTACTTCCTGGATGAATAGAGTATCTTGAACTATGTGCATCATGCAAAATTTCATTCTTGAGCTCTTGAACATTGGGGATCCAAATTCGTGAGGAAAATCTAAAGATTCCTTTACCGTCCTTCTGACTTCTTAACTCTTCTCCAGTCAACTTGGCTCTGTCTTGACTCATCATCTGTTCTTGACATCTCTTGATCTTTTCTAACAATTCTGGTTGAAAAGTCATTGTATACACCATCTCTTCCACTGAATCAGAACCACATACTTCTATTTCCAATTTCTCAAACTCTTTGATCAATTCTTCAGACGAAACCATTATATTCAACCTTTCCTTTCTACTTAAAGCATCTGCTACAACATTCGCCTTGCTTGGATGATAGTTGATCGTGCAGTCATAGTCTTTGATCAATTCCAACCATCTTCTCTGTCTCATGTTCAACTCTTTCTGAGTAAAGATATACTTCAAACTCTTGTGGTCGGTATAAATCTCACACTTTTCTCCGTACAAGTAGTGCCTCCAAATCTTCAATGCAAACACAATAGCAGCTAATTCCAAATCATGTGTAGGATATTTCAATTCGTGAGGTCTTAACTGCCTGGAAGCATATGCAATAACTTTCCCATGTTGCATCAGAACACATCCCAAGCCTTTGTGAGAAGCGTCACTGTAGATGACAAAATTTCCTTGATCGTCAGGTAACACCAACACTGGGGCAGATACTAGTCTCCGCTTTAACTCTTCAAAACTTTCTTCACACTTCCCATTCCATATAAATTTTTCATTCTTTCTGGTCAATTTGGTCATAGGGGTAGCTATCTTTGAAAAATCTTGAACAAATCTTCGATAGTATCCCGCTAAACCCAGAAAACTTCTGACTTCTGTTGGAGTCCTTGGTCTTTCCCATTTCATCACTGCTTCTATCTTTGCCGGGTCAACTTTGATACCTTCTCTGCTGACAACATGACCTAAGAATTGTACTTCCTTCAACCAAAATTCACATTTTGAGAACTTCGCATACAGCTTCTCCTTTCTTAAAGTCTCTAAAGCAATTCTCAAGTGATCTGCATGCTCTTCTTCTGACTTGGAATATATAAGGATGTCGTCGATGAAAACAATCACAAACTTGTCTAAATACTTCTTAAAGACTCTGTTCATCAGATCCATAAACGCTGCTGGGGCATTTGTCAATCCAAAAGCCATAACTAAAAATTCATAGTGTCCGTACCTTGTTCTGAATGCTGTTTTAGATACATCTTCAGGTTTGATCTTTAGTTGATGGTATCCGGATCTTAAGTCAATTTTTGAGAACCATTCGGCTCCTTTTAGCTGGTCAAAAAGATCATCGATCCTCGGCAACGGGTACTTATTCTTGATGGTTAGCTTGTTTAACTCTCGGTAATCTATGCACAATCTCATGCTTCCATCTTTCTTCTTAACAAATAAAACTGGTGCTCCCCAGGGGGACACACTAGGCCTTATAATTCCTTTATCCAAGAGATCTTGTATTTGACTCGCCAACTCTTTCATCTCAACTGGCGCCATTCTATATGGGGCTTTGGAAATTGGCTCAGTGCCGGGAGCTAAATCAATAGAGAATTCTATTTCCCTATCGGAAGGTAAGTCTGGCAATTCATCTGGAAATACATCGGGAAATTCATTGACTATAGGAACATCTTCCAATTGAACTGGCTCCTTCTCAGTGTCTACAACATAGGCTAGGTAAGCCTCACATCCTTGACGCAGAAATCTCTTTGCCTGAACGATATTCAAAAACTTCTTGACTTGCCGGGTACCTCGAAATTCCACTTCTTCTCATTCTAGGGTTTTCACCTTTAACTTCTTATTCCTACAATCTATCTGAGCCTTGTATTCTAACAACCAGTCCATCCCTAGAATTACATCAAATTCACCTAACTTAAAAGGTATCAAGTTAGCGAGAAAATGACAACTGCCTATTTCAATGTCACATCTAGGACAAACTTGGCTTACTGGAATCTTTGCCTGGTTAGCTACTTCTATAACTAAGGCTTGCTCCAAAGGTCGAACTTCACATTGCAATTTACCAAGAAAATCTTGAGATATAAAAGACTTAGTAGCTCCATAATCAATCAATACACTAGCTTGGATTGAATTAACAGGAAGTGTACCTGATATCACATCCACATCCTGGATAGCCTCTTTCTGAATCATGTTGAAGGTTCTTGCTCTAGATTGATGTGCTGAAGATTGTGACGGAGTTCCAGCTATTCGGAGAACATTGGTAGGTTGTGTAGGTTCCTTGCATTCCCTTGCCATGTGGCCCAGCTTGCCACACTTATAGCATTTGATCCCTGACTTTTGATTTTGATTCTGACTCTGACTGTTGCACTCTGCTGCATAATGTCCTTTCCTGTTGCATTTGAAGCAGGTAACATTGGGCTTATTACAAACTCCAGAGTGCTTCCTTTCACAAATCTTGCACTCAGGAACAAACTGTCTGACGGCTTTTGGCTGGTTGAAACCTTGAGCTTTATTGTTCTGACTTCCTCTTCCATCATTACCACTCTTGATCTGCTGGAAATCACTTCTCTGACCTTCTGGCCTTCTATGAAACTTGTTTCTGAAATTACCATGTCCCTCACTATCTTCCCTAGCTCCAAACTTTCTCTTTTTGTTATCCTTCTCCTTCTGGGACATATCACTTTCACCTTCTATGATCATTGCTTTCTGAACTATTGCAGTAAAGCTTTGCAGCTCAAAAACTGCCACCCTACTTCTAATCCATGGCCTTAGTCCTTGCTGAAACCTCTTGGCCTTTTTGACATCAGTGTTAACAAATTCTGGCACAAACCTGGCCATCTCAGAAAACTTGGCCTCGTACTCTGCTACACTCATACCTCCTTGCTTCAGTTCTAGAAATTTAATCTCCATCTGGTCCTTCATGAAACTAGGAAAGTACTTTTCTAAAAACAATTCTGTGAACTGATCCCAAGAAATCACGCCTTCACCCTGAAGCATCTTCGTAGACTCCCACCAGTAACCGGCTTCAGCTTTGAGAAAATAACTAGCATACTCAGTCCTCTTATCTTCATCTACGTCTACTAACTGAAAAGCTTTTCCCATCTCCTTAAGCCATGTCTGGGCTTCTACTGGGTTCGTGGATCCTTTGAATTCAGGTGGTTTCACGGCTTGAAAAGATTTAAAAGTAACTGCTGGGGGTGCAGAAGGTCTTTGCTGTTGCTGGGTTAAAAGAGCTGTTTGCTGTTGTAGCAACTGAATGAGTTGGGCAACTATAGGGTCCATGGGATTTTGATCTTGTGTATTATGGTTCTGAGACGAATTTGAGGTGTTTCTTTTCCTTGGCGGCATTTACTATAGGGAAACAAGCAACTTATTAAGCAATACACTACACTGTATCGTAAACAGTTCAAATACTTTTAAAACCATTTGGGAATTAGAAACACTATTTAAAAATCAATCTTGTAGCATCATTACTACATAAGTTGCCTGTACAACAAGGATATAAAGGTTTTATCGAAAATAGGTTAGCACAACAGGTATAAATAAGGTACTGGTAAAGGTAAGAAACAGTTTATGGTCAAATGTGCGAAAAAGTAAATGACAGATATATCGGAAGATACTGGAACTGAAAAGCAAACATACATAGATACTAAAAGTGCCAAAGTGCAGGATAAGTTAAAGTACAACCACGAAATAAAAGTACTGGGAAGAAAACAGAAATAACATCTAGGCAAGTGTGCTAGAGGGCTCTAACAAATGTCCCTTCTAACACTCAAACATCCTGACATCTAATCACCCCTGTGATCCCTGTCTCTGGCAGCCCTGAGTCCAATCAGCAGTTCACTAAGCACCCGGGTCAACTCTCCTGCCCGCTCCGCCACATCATCTGGAAATGCTTTGGCCGCTATCTGCCTACGTCCCTCTTCCTCGACAGCCCTAATTCGCTCCTCCCACCACTCGACAGGATGCACTGGTACTCGCAACTGGCCTAAGGTAATGGATGGCCTATAAACTCTACGGCGAACAGGGACACCAGCACTTCCTGAGGGTAGGTCAGGATGAGCAGGGGGCTCAGGAATCAGCTCCTCCTCCTCGCTCTCAGAACTAGATATAACTATAGCATCATCGTCAATATCCGAAGAAAATTCAGAGGAACCAGGAGAGGGTGGTTGTTGTGAAACAATGCCACGAGCCTGCAATAATATAATATGCAAAGCAAAAGGGATAAGATCACCTTAAATCTACAGTTAAAATCCTAACGTCTAAACCACTCTTCACTATCTAATCCTATCTTACCATTACTCTCTCTCCTTTTATTAAATGATCTACTCGTTTAACTTAATCCTGGCTTGTTTCAGTGACCAAAACCTTAGCTCTGATACCAACCTGTGACGCCCTCCCGATCCGGGGTCTAGATCGGAGAGTCACTAACTCTAAATGCATGCACCCTAAATCACAATAATAGAGAATAAGCAGAAATATGACCCCGACTACTAGCTTGGACCTTTCAAGGTAATGGTATGAAACAAGCACGCAACTACATCCATTTATATTTACATTTACAGTAACCAAAATAATATTACAATTCCTGAAACATCTCAAAAGCTACTAATAAAAGTACAAGACTAAACAAAGTCTTTTCCTTCCAACTCTGCCTCGATCCTACCTGTTCAATCTCAGCCAGCCTCACATAGTTCATGTATGACATATTCTTTCTGGCAGTCTGCTTAATACGGACCATGATTCTCAGAAGCTGTAGATGTTAGAAAATAAAAGAATGAGCTACAAAAGCTCAGCAAGTAACCATATAGGTTAAAAACAGTTCTACAGGCTTATATATATATTTTCAAAAGTTTTTTCTCAAAACCATGCTTTAAAATCATTGTTGGACCTCATTGTCCCATAATTGTAATTAAAATTCTAGTCAGGGTATGCATTACTCGCAAAACTTTCTTTTATAAAACCACTGGCAGGGTTAAATAATTTCAATAACTGGTGCAAAGTAAATAAGAAACTGGAAAGTAATAATCAATTGCAAGTATAGGAGTAATCTGCAAGGTTGGATGGATAACAGGAAGTAATGTATAGCAATTGAAACAAGTCAAATCAAGGTATATCTCACAGTTGAAGCTGTATATGACAGGTTATAACAAGGCATTTCATTATTCATTACTAATCATTTCAAAGTCCATTTGTATAAAACTGTCCTTTCATTAGGACTGATTCCTTCAAAACATTTTATAAAACTGTCCTCTCATTAGGACCTTGCTTTCAAATCATCTATAAAACTGTCCTCTCATTAGGACCTTTACTGTTTAAAAACAATTCATTTTGGTTGAAGTTTTCTCACAACGCCAGACAATACGGGTGATCAGCCACGTAAAGTCCCCATAACGGACTAAAGTCCCTCTGGACATAAAGAGTACTTATAAAGGCACTTATTGCCATTGGCCTTGGGCTATCTCATTATAGCCATTGACTATCTCATTATAGTCTTTACATAAAAAGTGTTGGACCGGCGTCACTCGGCCTCTTACGCCTCCAACCTATAGGAATCCGCAGAAACCAATTTGATCGGAATTCCTATAATAACCAAAACCTTTCTTTTTAAAGTTACCAAATCATTTGATGAAAAAGACTTCTTGAAAGTCGGATTCCATATTTAAATCCATTTTTAAGATCATTAGACATAGGTAAGGTTTATTCCAAGATATGTCTCAAAACAAGCTTCTGTTGTAGTAAGATAAGCTGAAATCATGAACTGGGAATCCAAAACCAAGTTATAGTAGTAAAGTCAGGTTGCAGGGTCAATTCACAGGTATAACAAGAAGTTTTGAAAACAGTTGTAAGGCATTTAATTGTAACAGTAGTTAGGCAATAGCAACAGGGTAAGTTCAGAATTAAAGTTCAAGTAAACGTAGTTAAGAAAATAGTGATGACACCAGTCACGTTTCGAGGTCACTGGTTTAAGATTTGTAAAACTAGTTTAAAAGCTGACAATAGCAGTTCAGGGATTGAAAAGTTTAAAGTGCAAGCAAAACTGGTATAAGGTTGCAGTTTAAATAAAACCATTAAAGTAGGACATGATATAACTTAAAACAGTTGAAACAAGGTAATATAGTTGCAGGGTCTTAAACAATTTATCAAATAGTTTATAAAGCAGTTTATAGAACAGTTCATAAAACAGTGCTTAATTTAAAAGATCAGGCAGTGGTTACTTGCCTTAACAAAGAATGCTACAGCTGTTGAACAGGTAGATCGTCTACACCAGACACTAACTCTCTACTTTAGCTTTCCCTTTGTCCTTCACCTCAATGTCCTTCGTAGCTACACACAAATAATACTATTTCTGAATCTTAAAAACTCTCGACGTTTTCATTAACGTCTAACTCTTCTACCCTTTCGATAAAGCAACCCCTTAATACAAGTATAGTATAGTATACATATTCTACTATTCAATCACCTTTACACTAGCAGACAAGTAGCACATAGACACATTTATTGATTCACAACATTCCTGACTGACAGCCTTTCCTATACAGAAGTGGTGTGCCAATAGTACTTTATAAATTCGTTTTGGTTTTAGAAAATTTTGGCAGCACTACCCCTGTAATTAGAGCTACCTGTCGGAATACAACCGACCCAAACAATCATTCAATCATATATGATTAGCCCCTTATAATATCAATTCCATACCTTCCAAAGAAATGCTCGCATAAATCTCATAATTAACATTTACAAACTCATTTAACTAGACAAGCAGGTTCCCTTATGCACATATAGCACTCGAATAAATCATAACAATTAATAATTCACTTAACTCAATTGTAATCCATGTACTAGCTTATATGCATATATCGCTAATTTCAACTAAACAAAAATCATAATATTCGAAATTAATCAATTGAGAACTCAAGACCAATATGCATCATTGAGACTCTATACAATTAGTCCTAGTTCATAACATAACTCAATTAACTTAATTACATAGTTACTACCCCAAGCTATATATTTACAATCTTCCATAGCTCATTCGAATTACTACATACAAACTACACAAATAATTTGTTCACTAACTAGGCATGGCAATTAGCATCAATTAATTCAAGCTTATGTTGCCATTAATTCCATTTCGAACATAATATATATACATATATTCGAATTTTTAACTAATGCTAGATAAACTGCAGCAAATGGGCTATAACATTTTCATTTAACAATTGACTAAATCAAATTCATCATATAAGGATGCACACAACAAGCAACTAGCATGTGCCATTTACTACCGATCGGAAAATCAATTTATAGCCGGAAAAGTATAATCATTAATCATGCAAGGCTTATTAACTACTAATTCGAGTTCATATCATCATAATTAACTGCCACCAATCAAAACCAAGCTATGTAGAATCATTGCAATCATGTAAGGGTTATTAGCTATAACAAAAAGCATACCACCGATCAGAAATTGCAACTACAATCGGGAAAAATAAAAACAACCACTTGCCTAGCAACTATCTAACATGCAGAGTAAAAGCATAACATTTCCGGCTCAACTTCATCATCGCCGTTGACCTGCCAGCTCGGAGAGCTTCATTGCCGGCGGCCATGGCTTCGGCGGAAGTCCGATCAACGGACCCTCAACACCGAGCCTCGATTATTCTCAACTAGCACATATTAAATCATAACCAAGCCTCAAACATCAAGATTAACTTGTAATCGCTGCTGCATGCAACTATAACCATATATACATACACGGCACATAAACATATATGCATGCAATGCTCAAAACGACAGATACAAGCCAAATTAGATCAAGTATAAGCATGATAATCGAAGTTATAGCAAGAATTAGCAACAAAATGATGACAAACGAGAGGAACTACATAAATCGCCTAAGGAACGGGAGAAAACCGAACCTAGACAAGAAATTGCAGAATGGGGAAGAAAGAAGACTGCTGCTGTTTTAATAAAAGGCAGGGGTACTTTCATAATTTCACAATTGCTGAATTCTGGATTAAATCAATTAGTAATTCGAATTTTTATGGAAAATGGGTACAAAAACAAGTTTTATATTTTTAAAATTAAGAGCATGAATTTAGAAGCTTCCCCATATTTTTGAAATATTTTTCTGGTAAATAAATAATTAACTAAAAATCATTTTGAAGTTTTAGCACAGAAATAGAAAATAAGGATATAAAAATCATAAAAATACTTTTGGGCTCAAATAAAATAAACTTTTATTTTTCTAAAGTCTCAGAATATTTAAGAAACATTTTGAAACAGGTTTCATGATTTTTGGACATTCCAATAATTAAATATGGAATTTGGAAGAGTAATATCTCTAGAATAAAACAGAAATAAAAGATTTATATAAAATCACTGGGACTAGAATTAAATACATCACCATTTTTAGAAAGTCTCTAAAATCACATAGAAGTTACATATAAAATTTCATAATTATTGGACACACCAATAATTTTATAAATATCAAACAGTTACTCAATTAAGCATGAAAAATCAATTAATCACTTAATTAAAACACTTAAGCATAATACGGTCAAACAGACAGTCAACTAGACATATCAAATGACCACATATCATATCTTAACACATTAAAACACATAAATCAAATACCTCATATTATTCAAATAGATTTAATTATCTCGATCGTTACATTCTCCCCCCCTTAAAAAGATTTTGTCCCTAGAATCAGCCTAAGTAAACAAATAGGGATACTTTTCGAGCATTTCACTCTCAAGTTCCCAGGTGGATTCCTCAACTCGAGGATTTTTTCACAAAACCTTTACAAGCCTAACAGACTTATTCCTTAAAACCTTATCCTTATGATCCTGAATCTCTACAGGCTGTTCTACATAGGACAAGTCGGGTTGAATCTCCAAGGGTTCATACTCTATCACATGACTCATGTCAGGATTATACTTTCTAAGCATAGACACGTGAAAAACATTGTGAATGTGTTGCATCTGCGGTGGTAGAGCCAATTCATATGCAACTTTCCCAACTTGCTTTAAAACTTCAAAATGTCCTATATATCTTGGATTAAGCTTTCCTCTCTTGCCAAATCTACTAACACCTTTCCACGGAGAAATCTTTAACAACACTTGGTCCCCTTCTTCAAAATTCACATCCTTCCTTGACTGGTCAGCATACTTCTTTTGCCTATCTTGAGCAGCTAGCAATCTCTTCTGAATCAACTCAATCTTTTCTTTAGTTTGCTGAACTAATTCTGGACTCAAAATCTTACGCTCACCAACTTCATTCCAACACACTGGGGATCTGCATTTTCTTCCATATAAAGCTTCATACGGGGGCATCCCAATACTGGCATGATAGCTGTTGTTATATGAAAACTCCACTAACGGTAAATGCTCGTCCCAGCTTCCTTCGAAATCCAAGGCACAAACTCTCAGCATGTCTTCAATGGTTTGGATTGTCCTTTCACTCTGGCCATCTGTCTGAGGATGGTATGCAGTACTCATATTCAGCTTTGTTCCCAAACACTCTTGAAACTTCTTCCAAAATCTTGAATTGAATCTCGGGTCTCTGTCTGACACTATTGATACAGGAACACCATGTCGCATAACAATCTCTTTCAGGTACAAATGAACCAACCTGTCCAGTGAAAATCTTTCGTTGATCGGTAGAAAGTGCGCTGACTTGGTCAATCTGTCTATTATTACCCAGATAGCATCATGATTAGCTTTAGTCCTTGGCAGACCTACTACAAAATCCATAGCAAGATTCTCCCATTTCCATTCTGGAATCTCTAGTGGTTGCAATAATCCACTAGGTCTCTGATGTTCAACTTTGACTCTCTGGCACGTATAACATTTACTGATCCATTCTGCCACATCTCCTTTCATGTTGGGCCACCAAAAATTTTCCTTCAAGTCTTTATACATCTTTGTACTTCCTGGATGAATAGAGTATCTTGAACTATGTGCATCATGCAAAATTTCATTCTTGAGCTCTTGAACATTGGGGATCCAAATTCGTGAGGAAAATCTAAAGATTCCTTTACCGTCCTTCTGACTTCTTAACTCTTCTCCAGTCAACTTGGCTCTGTCTTGACTCATCATCTGTTCTTGACATCTCTTGATCTTTTCTAACAATTCTGGTTGAAAAGTCATTGTATACACCATCTCTTCCACTGAATCAGAACCACATACTTCTATTTCCAATTTCTCAAACTCTTTGATCAATTCTTCAGACGAAACCATTATATTCAACCTTTCCTTTCTACTTAAAGCATCTGCTACAACATTCGCCTTGCTTGGATGATAGTTGATCGTGCAGTCATAGTCTTTGATCAATTCCAACCATCTTCTCTGTCTCATGTTCAACTCTTTCTGAGTAAAGATATACTTCAAACTCTTGTGGTCGGTATAAATCTCACACTTTTCTCCGTACAAGTAGTGCCTCCAAATCTTCAATGCAAACACAATAGCAGCTAATTCCAAATCATGTGTAGGATATTTCAATTCGTGAGGTCTTAACTGCCTGGAAGCATATGCAATAACTTTCCCATGTTGCATCAGAACACATCCCAAGCCTTTGTGAGAAGCGTCACTGTAGATGACAAAATTTCCTTGATCGTCAGGTAACACCAACACTGGGGCAGATACTAGTCTCCGCTTTAACTCTTCAAAACTTTCTTCACACTTCCCATTCCATATAAATTTTTCATTCTTTCTGGTCAATTTGGTCATAGGGGTAGCTATCTTTGAAAAATCTTGAACAAATCTTCGATAGTATCCCGCTAAACCCAGAAAACTTCTGACTTCTGTTGGAGTCCTTGGTCTTTCCCATTTCATCACTGCTTCTATCTTTGCCGGGTCAACTTTGATACCTTCTCTGCTGACAACATGACCTAAGAATTGTACTTCCTTCAACCAAAATTCACATTTTGAGAACTTCGCATACAGCTTCTCCTTTCTTAAAGTCTCTAAAGCAATTCTCAAGTGATCTGCATGCTCTTCTTCTGACTTGGAATATATAAGGATGTCGTCGATGAAAACAATCACAAACTTGTCTAAATACTTCTTAAAGACTCTGTTCATCAGATCCATAAACGCTGCTGGGGCATTTGTCAATCCAAAAGCCATAACTAAAAATTCATAGTGTCCGTACCTTGTTCTGAATGCTGTTTTAGATACATCTTCAGGTTTGATCTTTAGTTGATGGTATCCGGATCTTAAGTCAATTTTTGAGAACCATTCGGCTCCTTTTAGCTGGTCAAAAAGATCATCGATCCTCGGCAACGGGTACTTATTCTTGATGGTTAGCTTGTTTAACTCTCGGTAATCTATGCACAATCTCATGCTTCCATCTTTCTTCTTAACAAATAAAACTGGTGCTCCCCAGGGGGACACACTAGGCCTTATAATTCCTTTATCCAAGAGATCTTGTATTTGACTCGCCAACTCTTTCATCTCAACTGGCGCCATTCTATATGGGGCTTTGGAAATTGGCTCAGTGCCGGGAGCTAAATCAATAGAGAATTCTATTTCCCTATCGGAAGGTAAGTCTGGCAATTCATCTGGAAATACATCGGGAAATTCATTGACTATAGGAACATCTTCCAATTGAACTGGCTCCTTCTCAGTGTCTACAACATAGGCTAGGTAAGCCTCACATCCTTGACGCAGAAATCTCTTTGCCTGAACGATATTCAAAAACTTCTTGACTTGCCGGGTACCTCGAAATTCCACTTCTTCTCATTCTAGGGTTTTCACCTTTAACTTCTTATTCCTACAATCTATCTGAGCCTTGTATTCTAACAACCAGTCCATCCCTAGAATTACATCAAATTCACCTAACTTAAAAGGTATCAAGTTAGCGAGAAAATGACAACTGCCTATTTCAATGTCACATCTAGGACAAACTTGGCTTACTGGAATCTTTGCCTGGTTAGCTACTTCTATAACTAAGGCTTGCTCCAAAGGTCGAACTTCACATTGCAATTTACCAAGAAAATCTTGAGATATAAAAGACTTAGTAGCTCCAGAATCAATCAATACACTAGCTTGGATTGAATTAACAGGAAGTGTACCTGATATCACATCCACATCCTGGATAGCCTCTTTCTGAA
Source organism: Oenanthe sinensis (assembly GCA_028671895.1). Taxonomy (NCBI): domain Eukaryota; kingdom Viridiplantae; phylum Streptophyta; class Magnoliopsida; order Apiales; family Apiaceae; genus Oenanthe; species Oenanthe sinensis. Next base: position 32,280,606 of record CM053806.1, read on the forward strand.
TCATGTTGAAGGTTCTTGCTCTAGATTGATGTGCTGAAGATTGTGACGGAGTTCCAGCTATTCGGAGAACATTGGTAGGTTGTGTAGGTTCCTTGCATTCCCTTGCCATGTGGCCCAGCTTGCCACACTTATAGCATTTGATCCCTGACTTTTGATTTTGATTCTGACTCTGACTGTTGCACTCTGCTGCATAATGTCCTTTCCTGTTGCATTTGAAGCAGGTAACATTGGGCTTATTACAAACTCCAGAGTGCTTCCTTTCACAAATCTTGCACTCAGGAACAAACTGTCTGACGGCTTTTGGCTGGTTGAAACCTTGAGCTTTATTGTTCTGACTTCCTCTTCCATCATTACCACTCTTGATCTGCTGGAAATCACTTCTCTGACCTTCTGGCCTTCTATGAAACTTGTTTCTGAAATTACCATGTCCCTCACTATCTTCCCTAGCTCCAAACTTTCTCTTTTTGTTATCCTTCTCCTTCTGGGACATATCACTTTCACCTTCTATGATCATTGCTTTCTGAACTATTGCAGTAAAGCTTTGCAGCTCAAAAACTGCCACCCTACTTCTAATCCATGGCCTTAGTCCTTGCTGAAACCTCTTGGCCTTTTTGACATCAGTGTTAACAAATTCTGGCACAAACCTGGCCATCTCAGAAAACTTGGCCTCGTACTCTGCTACACTCATACCTCCTTGCTTCAGTTCTAGAAATTTAATCTCCATCTGGTCCTTCATGAAACTAGGAAAGTACTTTTCTAAAAACAATTCTGTGAACTGATCCCAAGAAATCACGCCTTCACCCTGAAGCATCTTCGTAGACTCCCACCAGTAACCGGCTTCAGCTTTGAGAAAATAACTAGCATACTCAGTCCTCTTATCTTCATCTACGTCTACTAACTGAAAAGCTTTTCCCATCTCCTTAAGCCATGTCTGGGCTTCTACTGGGTTCGTGGATCCTTTGAATTCAGGTGGTTTCACGGCTTGAAAAGATTTAAAAGTAACTGCTGGGGGTGCAGAAGGTCTTTGCTGTTGCTGGGTTAAAAGAGCTGTTTGCTGTTGTAGCAACTGAATGAGTTGGGCAACTATAGGGTCCATGGGATTTTGATCTTGTGTATTATGGTTCTGAGACGAATTTGAGGTGTTTCTTTTCCTTGGCGGCATTTACTATAGGGAAACAAGCAACTTATTAAGCAATACACTACACTGTATCGTAAACAGTTCAAATACTTTTAAAACCATTTGGGAATTAGAAACACTATTTAAAAATCAATCTTGTAGCATCATTACTACATAAGTTGCCTGTACAACAAGGATATAAAGGTTTTATCGAAAATAGGTTAGCACAACAGGTATAAATAAGGTACTGGTAAAGGTAAGAAACAGTTTATGGTCAAATGTGCGAAAAAGTAAATGACAGATATATCGGAAGATACTGGAACTGAAAAGCAAACATACATAGATACTAAAAGTGCCAAAGTGCAGGATAAGTTAAAGTACAACCACGAAATAAAAGTACTGGGAAGAAAACAGAAATAACATCTAGGCAAGTGTGCTAGAGGGCTCTAACAAATGTCCCTTCTAACACTCAAACATCCTGACATCTAATCACCCCTGTGATCCCTGTCTCTGGCAGCCCTGAGTCCAATCAGCAGTTCACTAAGCACCCGGGTCAACTCTCCTGCCCGCTCCGCCACATCATCTGGAAATGCTTTGGCCGCTATCTGCCTACGTCCCTCTTCCTCGACAGCCCTAATTCGCTCCTCCCACCACTCGACAGGATGCACTGGTACTCGCAACTGGCCTAAGGTAATGGATGGCCTATAAACTCTACGGCGAACAGGGACACCAGCACTTCCTGAGGGTAGGTCAGGATGAGCAGGGGGCTCAGGAATCAGCTCCTCCTCCTCGCTCTCAGAACTAGATATAACTATAGCATCATCGTCAATATCCGAAGAAAATTCAGAGGAACCAGGAGAGGGTGGTTGTTGTGAAACAATGCCACGAGCCTGCAATAATATAATATGCAAAGCAAAAGGGATAAGATCACCTTAAATCTACAGTTAAAATCCTAACGTCTAAACCACTCTTCACTATCTAATCCTATCTTACCATTACTCTCTCTCCTTTTATTAAATGATCTACTCGTTTAACTTAATCCTGGCTTGTTTCAGTGACCAAAACCTTAGCTCTGATACCAACCTGTGACGCCCTCCCGATCCGGGGTCTAGATCGGAGAGTCACTAACTCTAAATGCATGCACCCTAAATCACAATAATAGAGAATAAGCAGAAATATGACCCCGACTACTAGCTTGGACCTTTCAAGGTAATGGTATGAAACAAGCACGCAACTACATCCATTTATATTTACATTTACAGTAACCAAAATAATATTACAATTCCTGAAACATCTCAAAAGCTACTAATAAAAGTACAAGACTAAACAAAGTCTTTTCCTTCCAACTCTGCCTCGATCCTACCTGTTCAATCTCAGCCAGCCTCACATAGTTCATGTATGACATATTCTTTCTGGCAGTCTGCTTAATACGGACCATGATTCTCAGAAGCTGTAGATGTTAGAAAATAAAAGAATGAGCTACAAAAGCTCAGCAAGTAACCATATAGGTTAAAAACAGTTCTACAGGCTTATATATATATTTTCAAAAGTTTTTTCTCAAAACCATGCTTTAAAATCATTGTTGGACCTCATTGTCCCATAATTGTAATTAAAATTCTAGTCAGGGTATGCATTACTCGCAAAACTTTCTTTTATAAAACCACTGGCAGGGTTAAATAATTTCAATAACTGGTGCAAAGTAAATAAGAAACTGGAAAGTAATAATCAATTGCAAGTATAGGAGTAATCTGCAAGGTTGGATGGATAACAGGAAGTAATGTATAGCAATTGAAACAAGTCAAATCAAGGTATATCTCACAGTTGAAGCTGTATATGACAGGTTATAACAAGGCATTTCATTATTCATTACTAATCATTTCAAAGTCCATTTGTATAAAACTGTCCTTTCATTAGGACTGATTCCTTCAAAACATTTTATAAAACTGTCCTCTCATTAGGACCTTGCTTTCAAATCATCTATAAAACTGTCCTCTCATTAGGACCTTTACTGTTTAAAAACAATTCATTTTGGTTGAAGTTTTCTCACAACGCCAGACAATACGGGTGATCAGCCACGTAAAGTCCCCATAACGGACTAAAGTCCCTCTGGACATAAAGAGTACTTATAAAGGCACTTATTGCCATTGGCCTTGGGCTATCTCATTATAGCCATTGACTATCTCATTATAGTCTTTACATAAAAAGTGTTGGACCGGCGTCACTCGGCCTCTTACGCCTCCAACCTATAGGAATCCGCAGAAACCAATTTGATCGGAATTCCTATAATAACCAAAACCTTTCTTTTTAAAGTTACCAAATCATTTGATGAAAAAGACTTCTTGAAAGTCGGATTCCATATTTAAATCCATTTTTAAGATCATTAGACATAGGTAAGGTTTATTCCAAGATATGTCTCAAAACAAGCTTCTGTTGTAGTAAGATAAGCTGAAATCATGAACTGGGAATCCAAAACCAAGTTATAGTAGTAAAGTCAGGTTGCAGGGTCAATTCACAGGTATAACAAGAAGTTTTGAAAACAGTTGTAAGGCATTTAATTGTAACAGTAGTTAGGCAATAGCAACAGGGTAAGTTCAGAATTAAAGTTCAAGTAAACGTAGTTAAGAAAATAGTGATGACACCAGTCACGTTTCGAGGTCACTGGTTTAAGATTTGTAAAACTAGTTTAAAAGCTGACAATAGCAGTTCAGGGATTGAAAAGTTTAAAGTGCAAGCAAAACTGGTATAAGGTTGCAGTTTAAATAAAACCATTAAAGTAGGACATGATATAACTTAAAACAGTTGAAACAAGGTAATATAGTTGCAGGGTCTTAAACAATTTATCAAATAGTTTATAAAGCAGTTTATAGAACAGTTCATAAAACAGTGCTTAATTTAAAAGATCAGGCAGTGGTTACTTGCCTTAACAAAGAATGCTACAGCTGTTGAACAGGTAGATCGTCTACACCAGACACTAACTCTCTACTTTAGCTTTCCCTTTGTCCTTCACCTCAATGTCCTTCGTAGCTACACACAAATAATACTATTTCTGAATCTTAAAAACTCTCGACGTTTTCATTAACGTCTAACTCTTCTACCCTTTCGATAAAGCAACCCCTTAATACAAGTATAGTATAGTATACATATTCTACTATTCAATCACCTTTACACTAGCAGACAAGTAGCACATAGACACATTTATTGATTCACAACATTCCTGACTGACAGCCTTTCCTATACAGAAGTGGTGTGCCAATAGTACTTTATAAATTCGTTTTGGTTTTAGAAAATTTTGGCAGCACTACCCCTGTAATTAGAGCTACCTGTCGGAATACAACCGACCCAAACAATCATTCAATCATATATGATTAGCCCCTTATAATATCAATTCCATACCTTCCAAAGAAATGCTCGCATAAATCTCATAATTAACATTTACAAACTCATTTAACTAGACAAGCAGGTTCCCTTATGCACATATAGCACTCGAATAAATCATAACAATTAATAATTCACTTAACTCAATTGTAATCCATGTACTAGCTTATATGCATATATCGCTAATTTCAACTAAACAAAAATCATAATATTCGAAATTAATCAATTGAGAACTCAAGACCAATATGCATCATTGAGACTCTATACAATTAGTCCTAGTTCATAACATAACTCAATTAACTTAATTACATAGTTACTACCCCAAGCTATATATTTACAATCTTCCATAGCTCATTCGAATTACTACATACAAACTACACAAATAATTTGTTCACTAACTAGGCATGGCAATTAGCATCAATTAATTCAAGCTTATGTTGCCATTAATTCCATTTCGAACATAATATATATACATATATTCGAATTTTTAACTAATGCTAGATAAACTGCAGCAAATGGGCTATAACATTTTCATTTAACAATTGACTAAATCAAATTCATCATATAAGGATGCACACAACAAGCAACTAGCATGTGCCATTTACTACCGATCGGAAAATCAATTTATAGCCGGAAAAGTATAATCATTAATCATGCAAGGCTTATTAACTACTAATTCGAGTTCATATCATCATAATTAACTGCCACCAATCAAAACCAAGCTATGTAGAATCATTGCAATCATGTAAGGGTTATTAGCTATAACAAAAAGCATACCACCGATCAGAAATTGCAACTACAATCGGGAAAAATAAAAACAACCACTTGCCTAGCAACTATCTAACATGCAGAGTAAAAGCATAACATTTCCGGCTCAACTTCATCATCGCCGTTGACCTGCCAGCTCGGAGAGCTTCATTGCCGGCGGCCATGGCTTCGGCGGAAGTCCGATCAACGGACCCTCAACACCGAGCCTCGATTATTCTCAACTAGCACATATTAAATCATAACCAAGCCTCAAACATCAAGATTAACTTGTAATCGCTGCTGCATGCAACTATAACCATATATACATACACGGCACATAAACATATATGCATGCAATGCTCAAAACGACAGATACAAGCCAAATTAGATCAAGTATAAGCATGATAATCGAAGTTATAGCAAGAATTAGCAACAAAATGATGACAAACGAGAGGAACTACATAAATCGCCTAAGGAACGGGAGAAAACCGAACCTAGACAAGAAATTGCAGAATGGGGAAGAAAGAAGACTGCTGCTGTTTTAATAAAAGGCAGGGGTACTTTCATAATTTCACAATTGCTGAATTCTGGATTAAATCAATTAGTAATTCGAATTTTTATGGAAAATGGGTACAAAAACAAGTTTTATATTTTTAAAATTAAGAGCATGAATTTAGAAGCTTCCCCATATTTTTGAAATATTTTTCTGGTAAATAAATAATTAACTAAAAATCATTTTGAAGTTTTAGCACAGAAATAGAAAATAAGGATATAAAAATCATAAAAATACTTTTGGGCTCAAATAAAATAAACTTTTATTTTTCTAAAGTCTCAGAATATTTAAGAAACATTTTGAAACAGGTTTCATGATTTTTGGACATTCCAATAATTAAATATGGAATTTGGAAGAGTAATATCTCTAGAATAAAACAGAAATAAAAGATTTATATAAAATCACTGGGACTAGAATTAAATACATCACCATTTTTAGAAAGTCTCTAAAATCACATAGAAGTTACATATAAAATTTCATAATTATTGGACACACCAATAATTTTATAAATATCAAACAGTTACTCAATTAAGCATGAAAAATCAATTAATCACTTAATTAAAACACTTAAGCATAATACGGTCAAACAGACAGTCAACTAGACATATCAAATGACCACATATCATATCTTAACACATTAAAACACATAAATCAAATACCTCATATTATTCAAATAGATTTAATTATCTCGATCGTTACATTCTCCCCCCCTTAAAAAGATTTTGTCCCTAGAATCAGCCTAAGTAAACAAATAGGGATACTTTTCGAGCATTTCACTCTCAAGTTCCCAGGTGGATTCCTCAACTCAAGGATTTTTTCACAAAACCTTTACAAGCCTAACAGACTTATTCCTTAAAACCTTATCCTTATGATCCTGAATCTCTACAGGCTGTTCTACATAGGACAAGTCGGGTTGAATCTCCAAGGGTTCATACTCTATCACATGACTCATGTCAGGATTATACTTTCTAAGCATAGACACGTGAAAAACATTGTGAATGTGTTGCATCTGCGGTGGTAGAGCCAATTCATATGCAACTTTCCCAACTTGCTTTAAAACTTCAAAATGTCCTATATATCTTGGATTAAGCTTTCCTCTCTTGCCAAATCTACTAACACCTTTCCACGGAGAAATCTTTAACAACACTTGGTCCCCTTCTTCAAAATTCACATCCTTCCTTGACTGGTCAGCATACTTCTTTTGCCTATCTTGAGCAGCTAGCAATCTCTTCTGAATCAACTCAATCTTTTCTTTAGTTTGCTGAACTAATTCTGGACTCAAAATCTTACGCTCACCAACTTCATTCCAACACACTGGGGATCTGCATTTTCTTCCATATAAAGCTTCATACGGGGGCATCCCAATACTGGCATGATAGCTGTTGTTATATGAAAACTCCACTAACGGTAAATGCTCGTCCCAGCTTCCTTCGAAATCCAAGGCACAAACTCTCAGCATGTCTTCAATGGTTTGGATTGTCCTTTCACTCTGGCCATCTGTCTGAGGATGGTATGCAGTACTCATATTCAGCTTTGTTCCCAAACACTCTTGAAACTTCTTCCAAAATCTTGAATTGAATCTCGGGTCTCTGTCTGACACTATTGATACAGGAACACCATGTCGCATAACAATCTCTTTCAGGTACAAATGAACCAACCTGTCCAGTGAAAATCTTTCGTTGATCGGTAGAAAGTGCGCTGACTTGGTCAATCTGTCTATTATTACCCAGATAGCATCATGATTAGCTTTAGTCCTTGGCAGACCTACTACAAAATCCATAGCAAGATTCTCCCATTTCCATTCTGGAATCTCTAGTGGTTGCAATAATCCACTAGGTCTCTGATGTTCAACTTTGACTCTCTGGCACGTATAACATTTACTGATCCATTCTGCCACATCTCCTTTCATGTTGGGCCACCAAAAATTTTCCTTCAAGTCTTTATACATCTTTGTACTTCCTGGATGAATAGAGTATCTTGAACTATGTGCATCATGCAAAATTTCATTCTTGAGCTCTTGAACATTGGGGATCCAAATTCGTGAGGAAAATCTAAAGATTCCTTTACCGTCCTTCTGACTTCTTAACTCTTCTCCAGTCAACTTGGCTCTGTCTTGACTCATCATCTGTTCTTGACATCTCTTGATCTTTTCTAACAATTCTGGTTGAAAAGTCATTGTATACACCATCTCTTCCACTGAATCAGAACCACATACTTCTATTTCCAATTTCTCAAACTCTTTGATCAATTCTTCAGACGAAACCATTATATTCAACCTTTCCTTTCTACTTAAAGCATCTGCTACAACATTCGCCTTGCTTGGATGATAGTTGATCGTGCAGTCATAGTCTTTGATCAATTCCAACCATCTTCTCTGTCTCATGTTCAACTCTTTCTGAGTAAAGATATACTTCAAACTCTTGTGGTCGGTATAAATCTCACACTTTTCTCCGTACAAGTAGTGCCTCCAAATCTTCAATGCAAACACAATAGCAGCTAATTCCAAATCATGTGTAGGATATTTCAATTCGTGAGGTCTTAACTGCCTGGAAGCATATGCAATAACTTTCCCATGTTGCATCAGAACACATCCCAAGCCTTTGTGAGAAGCGTCACTGTAGATGACAAAATTTCCTTGATCGTCAGGTAACACCAACACTGGGGCAGATACTAGTCTCCGCTTTAACTCTTCAAAACTTTCTTCACACTTCCCATTCCATATAAATTTTTCATTCTTTCTGGTCAATTTGGTCATAGGGGTAGCTATCTTTGAAAAATCTTGAACAAATCTTCGATAGTATCCCGCTAAACCCAGAAAACTTCTGACTTCTGTTGGAGTCCTTGGTCTTTCCCATTTCATCACTGCTTCTATCTTTGCCGGGTCAACTTTGATACCTTCTCTGCTGACAACATGACCTAAGAATTGTACTTCCTTCAACCAAAATTCACATTTTGAGAACTTCGCATACAGCTTCTCCTTTCTTAAAGTCTCTAAAGCAATTCTCAAGTGATCTGCATGCTCTTCTTCTGACTTGGAATATATAAGGATGTCGTCGATGAAAACAATCACAAACTTGTCTAAATACTTCTTAAAGACTCTGTTCATCAGATCCATAAACGCTGCTGGGGCATTTGTCAATCCAAAAGCCATAACTAAAAATTCATAGTGTCCGTACCTTGTTCTGAATGCTGTTTTAGATACATCTTCAGGTTTGATCTTTAGTTGATGGTATCCGGATCTTAAGTCAATTTTTGAGAACCATTCGGCTCCTTTTAGCTGGTCAAAAAGATCATCGATCCTCGGCAACGGGTACTTATTCTTGATGGTTAGCTTGTTTAACTCTCGGTAATCTATGCACAATCTCATGCTTCCATCTTTCTTCTTAACAAATAAAACTGGTGCTCCCCAGGGGGACACACTAGGCCTTATAATTCCTTTATCCAAGAGATCTTGTATTTGACTCGCCAACTCTTTCATCTCAACTGGCGCCATTCTATATGGGGCTTTGGAAATTGGCTCAGTGCCGGGAGCTAAATCAATAGAGAATTCTATTTCCCTATCGGAAGGTAAGTCTGGCAATTCATCTGGAAATACATCGGGAAATTCATTGACTATAGGAACATCTTCCAATTGAACTGGCTCCTTCTCAGTGTCTACAACATAGGCTAGGTAAGCCTCACATCCTTGACGCAGAAATCTCTTTGCCTGAACGATATTCAAAAACTTCTTGACTTGCCGGGTACCTCGAAATTCCACTTCTTCTCATTCTAGGGTTTTCACCTTTAACTTCTTATTCCTACAATCTATCTGAGCCTTGTATTCTAACAACCAGTCCATCCCTAGAATTACATCAAATTCACCTAACTTAAAAGGTATCAAGTTAGCGAGAAAATGACAACTGCCTATTTCAATGTCACATCTAGGACAAACTTGGCTTACTGGAATCTTTGCCTGGTTAGCTACTTCTATAACTAAGGCTTGCTCCAAAGGTCGAACTTCACATTGCAATTTACCAAGAAAATCTTGAGATATAAAAGACTTAGTAGCTCCAGAATCAATCAATACACTAGCTTGGATTGAATTAACAGGAAGTGTACCTGATATCACATCCACATCCTGGATAGCCTCTTTCTGAATCATGTTGAAGGTTCTTGCTCTAGATTGATGTGCTGAAGATTGTGACGGAGTTCCAGCTATTCGGAGAACATTGGTAGGTTGTGTAGGTTCCTTGCATTCCCTTGCCATGTGGCCCAGCTTGCCACACTTATAGCATTTGATCCCTGACTTTTGATTTTGATTCTGACTCTGACTGTTGCACTCTGCTGCATAATGTCCTTTCCTGTTGCATTTGAAGCAGGTAACATTGGGCTTATTACAAACTCCAGAGTGCTTCCTTTCACAAATCTTGCACTCAGGAACAAACTGTCTGACGGCTTTTGGCTGGTTGAAACCTTGAGCTTTATTGTTCTGACTTCCTCTTCCATCATTACCACTCTTGATCTGCTGGAAATCACTTCTCTGACCTTCTGGCCTTCTATGAAACTTGTTTCTGAAATTACCATGTCCCTCACTATCTTCCCTAGCTCCAAACTTTCTCTTTTTGTTATCCTTCTCCTTCTGGGACATATCACTTTCACCTTCTATGATCATTGCTTTCTGAACTATTGCAGTAAAGCTTTGCAGCTCAAAAACTGCCACCCTACTTCTAATCCATGGCCTTAGTCCTTGCTGAAACCTCTTGGCCTTTTTGACATCAGTGTTAACAAATTCTGGCACAAACCTGGCCATCTCAGAAAACTTGGCCTCGTACTCTGCTACACTCATACCTCCTTGCTTCAGTTCTAGAAATTTAATCTCCATCTGGTCCTTCATGAAACTAGGAAAGTACTTTTCTAAAAACAATTTTGTGAACTGATCCCAAGAAATCACGCCTTCACCCTGAAGCATCTTCGTAGACTCCCACCAGTAACCGGCTTCAGCTTTGAGAAAATAACTAGCATACTCAGTCCTCTTATCTTCATCTACGTCTACTAACTGAAAAGCTTTTCCCATCTCCTTAAGCCATGTCTGGGCTTCTACTGGGTTCGTGGATCCTTTGAATTCAGGTGGTTTCACGGCTTGAAAAGATTTAAAAGTAACTGCTGGGGGTGCAGAAGGTCTTTGCTGTTGCTGGGTTAAAAGAGTTGTTTGCTGTTGTAGCAACTGAATGAGTTGGGCAACTATAGGGTCCATGGGATTTTGATCTTGTGTATTATGGTTCTGAGACGAATTTGAGGTGTTTCTTTTCCTTGGCGGCATTTACTATAGGGAAACAAGCAACTTATTAAGCAATACACTACACTGTATCGTAAACAGTTCAAATACTTTTAAAACCATTTGGGAATTAGAAACACTATTTAAAAATCAATCTTGTAGCATCATTACTACATAAGTTGCCTGTACAACAAGGATATAAAGGTTTTATCGAAAATAGGTTAGCACAACAGGTATAAATAAGGTACTGGTAAAGGTAAGAAACAGTTTATGGTCAAATGTGCGAAAAAGTAAATGACAGATATATCGGAAGATACTGGAACTGAAAAGCAAACATACATAGATACTAAAAGTGCCAAAGTGCAGGATAAGTTAAAGTACAACCACGAAATAAAAGTACTGGGAAGAAAACAGAAATAACATCTAGGCAAGTGTGCTAGAGGGCTCTAACAAATGTCCCTTCTAACACTCAAACATCCTGACATCTAATCACCCCTGTGATCCCTGTCTCTGGCAGCCCTGAGTCCAATCAGCAGTTCACTAAGCACCCGGGTCAACTCTCCTGCCCGCTCCGCCACATCATCTGGAAATGCTTTGGCCGCTATCTGCCTACGTCCCTCTTCCTCGACAGCCCTAATTCGCTCCTCCCACCACTCGACAGGATGCACTGGTACTCGCAACTGGCCTAAGGTAATGGATGGCCTATAAACTCTACGGCGAACAGGGACACCAGCACTTCCTGAGGGTAGGTCAGGATGAGCAGGGGGCTCAGGAATCAGCTCCTCCTCCTCGCTCTCAGAACTAGATATAACTATAGCATCATCGTCAATATCCGAAGAAAATTCAGAGGAACCAGGAGAGGGTGGTTGTTGTGAAACAATGCCACGAGCCTGCAATAATATAATATGCAAAGCAAAAGGGATAAGATCACCTTAAATCTACAGTTAAAATCCTAACGTCTAAACCACTCTTCACTATCTAATCCTATCTTACCATTACTCTCTCTCCTTTTATTAAATGATCTACTCGTTTAACTTAATCCTGGCTTGTTTCAGTGACCAAAACCTTAGCTCTGATACCAACCTGTGACGCCCTCCCGATCCGGGGTCTAGATCGGAGAGTCACTAACTCTAAATGCATGCACCCTAAATCACAATAATAGAGAATAAGCAGAAATATGACCCCGACTACTAGCTTGGACCTTTCAAGGTAATGGTATGAAACAAGCACGCAACTACATCCATTTATATTTACATTTACAGTAACCAAAATAATATTACAATTCCTGAAACATCTCAAAAGCTACTAATAAAAGTACAAGACTAAACAAAGTCTTTTCCTTCCAACTCTGCCTCGATCCTACCTGTTCAATCTCAGCCAGCCTCACATAGTTCATGTATGACATATTCTTTCTGGCAGTCTGCTTAATACGGACCATGATTCTCAGAAGCTGTAGATGTTAGAAAATAAAAGAATGAGCTACAAAAGCTCAGCAAGTAACCATATAGGTTAAAAACAGTTCTACAGGCTTATATATATATTTTCAAAAGTTTTTTCTCAAAACCATGCTTTAAAATCATTGTTGGACCTCATTGTCCCATAATTGTAATTAAAATTCTAGTCAGGGTATGCATTACTCGCAAAACTTTCTTTTATAAAACCACTGGCAGGGTTAAATAATTTCAATAACTGGTGCAAAGTAAATAAGAAACTGGAAAGTAATAATCAATTGCAAGTATAGGAGTAATCTGCAAGGTTGGATGGATAACAGGAAGTAATGTATAGCAATTGAAACAAGTCAAATCAAGGTATATCTCACAGTTGAAGCTGTATATGACAGGTTATAACAAGGCATTTCATTATTCATTACTAATCATTTCAAAGTCCATTTGTATAAAACTGTCCTTTCATTAGGACTGATTCCTTCAAAACATTTTATAAAACTGTCCTCTCATTAGGACCTTGCTTTCAAATCATCTATAAAACTGTCCTCTCATTAGGACCTTTACTGTTTAAAAACAATTCATTTTGGTTGAAGTTTTCTCACAACGCCAGACAATACGGGTGATCAGCCACGTAAAGTCCCCATAACGGACTAAAGTCCCTCTGGACATAAAGAGTACTCATAAAGGCACTTATTGCCATTGGCCTTGGGCTATCTCATTATAGCCATTGACTATCTCATTATAGTCTTTACATAAAAAGTGCTGGACCGGCGTCACTCGGCCTCTTACGCCTCCAACCTATAGGAATCCGCAGAAACCAATTTGATCGGAATTCCTATAATAACCAAAACCTTTCTTTTTAAAGTTACCAAATCATTTGATGAAAAAGACTTCTTGAAAGTCGGATTCCATATTTAAATCCATTTTTAAGATCATTAGACATAGGTAAGGTTTATTCCAAGATATGTCTCAAAACAAGCTTCTGTTGTAGTAAGATAAGCTGAAATCATGAACTGGGAATCCAAAACCAAGTTATAGTAGTAAAGTCAGGTTGCAGGGTCAATTCACAGGTATAACAAGAAGTTTTGAAAACAGTTGTAAGGCATTTAATTGTAACAGTAGTTAGGCAATAGCAACAGGGTAAGTTCAGAATTAAAGTTCAAGTAAACGTAGTTAAGAAAATAGTGATGACACCAGTCACGTTTCGAGGTCACTGGTTTAAGATTTGTAAAACTAGTTTAAAAGCTGACAGTAGCAGTTCAGGGATTGAAAAGTTTAAAGTGCAAGCAAAACTGTTATAAGGTTGCAGTTTAAATAAAACCATTAAAGTAGGACATGATATAGCTTAAAACAGTTGAAACAAGGTAATATAGTTGCAGGGTCTTAAACAATTTATCAAACAGTTTATAAAGCAGTTTATAGAACAGTTCATAAAACAGTGCTTAATTTAAAAGATCAGGCAGTGGTTACTTGCCTTAACAAAGAATGCTACAGCTGTTGAACAGGTAGATCGTCTACACCAGACACTAACTCTCTACTTTAGCTTTCCCTTTGTCCTTCACCTCAATGTCCTTCGTAGCTACACACAAATAATACTATTTCAGAATCTTAAAAACTCTCGACGTTTTCATTAACGTCTAACTCTTCTACCCTTTCGATAAAGCAACCCCTTAATACAAGTATAGTATAGTATACATATTCTACTATTCAATCACCTTTACACTAGCAGACAAGTAGCACATAGACACATTTATTGATTCACAACATTCCTGACTGACAGCCTTTCCTATACAGAAGTGGTGTGCCAATAGTACTTTATAAATTCGTTTTGGTTTTAGAAAATTTTGGCAGCACTACCCCTGTAATTAGAGCTACCTGTCGGAATACAACCGACCCAAACAATCATTCAATCATATATGATTAGCCCCTTATAATATCAATTCCATACCTTCCAAAGAAATGCTCGCATAAATCTCATAATTAACATTTACAAACTCATTTAACTAGACAAGCAGGTTCCCTTATGCACATATAGCACTCGAATAAATCATAACAATTAATAATTCACTTAACTCAATTGTAATCCATGTACTAGCTTATATGCATATATAGCTAATTTCAACTAAACAAAAATCATAATATTCGAAATTAATCAATTGAGAACTCAAGACCAATATGCAACATTAAGACTCTATACAATTAGTCCTAGTTCATAACATAACTCAATTAACTTAATTGCATAGTTACTACCCCAAGCAATATATTTACAATCTTCCATAGCTCATTCGAATTACTACATACAAACTACACAAATAATTTGTTCACTAACTAGGCATGGCAATTAGCATCAATTAATTCAAGCTTATGTTGCCATTAATTCCATTTCGAACATAATATATATACATATATTCGAATTTTTAACTAATGCTAGATAAACTGCAGCAAATGGGCTATAACATTTTCATTTAACAATTGACTAAATCAAATTCATCATATAAGGATGCACACAACAAGCAACTAGCATGTGCCATTTACTACCGATCGGAAAATCAATTTATAGCCGGAAAAGTATAATCATTAATCATGCAAGGCTTATTAACTACTAATTCGAGTTCATATCATCATAATTAGCTGCCACCAATCAAAACCAAGCTATGTAGAATCATTGCAATCATGTAAGGGTTATTAGCTATAACAAAAAGCATACCACCGATCGGAAATTGCAACTACAATCGGAAAAAATAAAAACAACCACTTGCCCAGCAACTATCTAACATGCAGAGTAAAAGCATAACATTTCCGGCTCAACTTCATCATCGCCGTTGACCTGCCATCTCGGAGAGCTTCATTGCCGGCGGCCATGGCTTCGGCGGAAGTCCGATCAACGGACCCTCAACACCGAGCCTCGATTCTTCTCAACTAGCACATATTAAATCATAACCAAGCCTCAAACATCAAGATTAACTTGTAATCGCTGCTGCATGCAACTATAACCATATATACATACACGGCACATAAACATATATGCATCCAATGCTCAAAACGACAGATACAAGCCAAATTAGCTCAAGTACTAGCATGATAATCGAAGTTATAGCAAGAATTAGCAACAAAATGATGACAAACGAGAGGAACTGCATAAATTGCCTAAGGAACGGGAGAAAACTGAACCTAGACAAGAAACTGCAGAATGGGGAAGAAAGAAGACTGCTGCTGTTTTAATAAAAGGCAGGGGTACTTTCGTAATTTCACAATTGCTGAATTCTGGATTAAATCAATTAGTAATTCGAATTTTTATGGAAAATGGGTACAAAAACAAGTTTTATATTTTTAAAATTAAGAGCATGAATTTAGAAGATTCCCCATATTTTTGAAATATTTTTCTGGTAAATAAATAATTAACTAAAAATCTTTGAAGTTTTAGTACAGAAATAGAAAATAAGGATAGAAAAATCATAAAAATACTTTTGGGCTCAAATAAAATAAACTTTTATTTTTCAAAAGTCTCAGAATATTTAAGAAACATTTTGAAACAGGTTTCATGATTTTTGGACATTCCAATAATTAAATATGGAATTTGGAAGAGTAATATCTCTAGAATAAAAAAGAAATGAAAGATTTATATAAAATCACTGGGACTAGAATTAAATACATCACCATTTGTAGAAAGTCTCTAAAATCACATAGAAGCTACATATAAAATTTCATAATTATTGAACACACCAATAATTTTATAAAAATCAAACAGTTACTCAATTAAGCATGAAAAATCAATTAATCACTTAATTAAAACACTTAAGCATAATACGGTCAAACAGACAGTCAACTAGACATATCAAATGACCACATATCATATCTTAACACATTAAAACACATAAATCATATACCTCATATTATTCAAATAGATTTAATTATCTCGATCGTTACATATGGAATCTATGCATGTAGTCTTTGATGACAAGAAAATTCAAGGGTTGGTTGATGAAGGATTCCATGATCTGTTGCATTTTGAAAATGAATCAAGCAATATTGAAGATAGTGATGATGATGTGGAAATCTCAAGAATTCAAGAACCTAGAATCCTCCCATCAATTGATGTCAATGCATCAACAGATAACTTATCAGTTGACAATCATCAATCGACTGATAATACATCAATTGATAATCATTCGATGGATATCAACTCTGCTCAACAATCTTCAAGTAGAGTGTCCATCTCAGGGGGAGGGTTCTCAAATAGTCAATCACATCACAATGATCATAACACTTCCAATAATCATGAAGCATCATCTTCAAGGATAAATTTACCATCTCAAAGAAAATGGACAAAAAGCCATCCCTTTGAATTAATTATTGGAGATGCAAATGATGGTGTCAAAACTAGAAGTGCAACTTAAAATGAATGCTTGTATAGTAGCTTCATGTATCAAGAAGAACCAAAAAGGATTGAAGATGCCTTGAATGATCCTGATTGGATAATTGCTATGCAAGAAAAGTTGAATCATGTTAGGAATATATTCATTTGATGATGTACAAAATACTAGAACAGAGACTAGATTAGTTTATCTGTAATAAGTCTTTCTAGTCTCTGAAATGTATAATCAGAGTCTAGATAGTCAACATTCATGTTACTTGTACTTAGAAGAATTTCTGTAGAAAGTGAAACCAGAGTCTGCACAAAGATCAGAGTCTGGAAGGTGATCAGAGTCTATAGACTATCAGAGTCTATGATCTATCAGAGTCTACATGTGATCAGAGTCTGAAGATCATCAGAGTCTGAAGATTTCAGAGTCTATACAGTTGAGGATAAATTTGGAAGATCACAGGAATGGAAAGTCTTCGAAGATCAAGATAAATATATTGTTGATATGCTATGGGAAAGAAAGAGAATTCTAGAAGGAATCTGTCAACTAATAATTAGGGATTTTATTCCTATTGTAATTTTACTTTCTGTTATTAGTTGATAGACAGCTCTCTATATAAACTCTATGTAACCTAATTGTAAAGGTGTGGAAGTCAAAGCATAATTGTCTGAGTGAAATTTTGTGAGAGCATAGAGATAGAGAGAGTTGTTGTGATAGACATAGCGAAGCTGCTAGGGTTTGTGTACACCCTAGGAGAGTTTTGTATTCACAAATCAATAATACAAAACAGTACTTATTCATATTTTTGTGTTTGAATTTGTTCTTAATTTGATTTTAAATCAGGCAGAAAAGACATACAAGTATTCAACCCCCCCTTCTACTTGTACGACTGGGAAAACAATTGGTATCAGAGCCTAACGTTTAAAATCAATCAAAGATGTCTGGAAACAAAGATGGCAATTCTAAGATTCTTATGCTTAAGAGAAACGAGTTCACCCACTGGAAGGTTAAGATGTTGCACCATCTGGAAGCAACAGATCCTGACTATCTTGACAGGATTAATGAAGGACCCTTTGTGCCCTTAAAAATTGTTCCTCAAATCAACGAGGAAGGCAAAATAACTGAAGAACACCTCGTTGAGAAACCAAAGGCTGAATGGACAAAAGAGGACAAGGAAAATGTCCTTAAGGAGGCAAAAGTAAAGAACATTCTCTTTAACAGTTAGGATTCTGTTATAACTAACTGTGTCATATCATGCAAGACTGCTAAGGAAATGTGGACAAAACTTGAGGTGCACTGTCAAGGGACTAAAGATGTCAAGAAGAATGCTAGGTCTTTGCTAATTCAAGAGTATGAGTACTTTGAAGCAAAATCTGGAGAATCTATCACTAAGATGTATGATAGGTTTACAAAACTCTTGAATGAAATGGCTATGCTTGGTAAGGTTTATGATTCTGAAGATACAAACACCAAGTTTCTGAGAGCACTTCCTGAAGAGTGGGACAATAAAACTACAGCCATAAGGGAAGCTAGAGATTTGGATGAACTAACTCTAGAAGAATTGTATGGCAGACTCAAGACATATGATTTGGAGATACAACAGAGAAAGAATAAGAAGTCTGTAAAGACAAAATCTGTGGCACTCTTGATGGAGTCTGAGAAAGAACAACAGGAACAACCCACAGAAGCAAGAATCAAGGATTCAAGAAAGAAGGGTAAAGCTGCTGTGGAGTCAAAGTCTACTGACACAGACTCTGATTCTGATGAAGAGTTTGATCTAAGTCAAATGATGGCTATGTTTGCTAAAAATTTCAAAAGAATGAAATTCAACAAAAGAACTGGCAAATTTAGCAAAAGGCTATCATTCAAGAAGGAAGATGAGAAGGTTGAGAAGAGCAAGAGTACAATAATCAAACTTGACAAAGCAAATGTCAAATGTTTCAACTGTGGAATATTGGGGCACTTTGCCAGTGAATGCAGAAAGTCAAAAGTCAAGGAAAAGGAAAAGCACTTCTATCAACAGGAAAGGATTGGGCAGACTCAAGCTCAGAGGATGAAATTGATTATGAAAATCTAGCACTGATGGCATCCTTCTCAAGAAAATCACAGTCTCCCAAAGAACCCTCATCTCCTAGAACTCAGGTATCAATCATTACTCCTGAATTCTTAATTAATTTAGACTCTGATGGCATAGAGATTGTGAAAAGTGAGGTTAATAAAATAATGACAACATGTAGGTCTCTCACTAGTGAAAGTGAAAGGTTGAGAGAAGAAAATTTAACCTTAACTAAAAGGAATGGTCATTTAGAGTCTGAGTTATTATTAATGGAACAATACAAAAAGGATTCTGAGAAATATAGTCATAACTACACTGAAATTTTGAAAGCCTATGACTATGTTAGGAAAGAACTAGAAGAAGAAAGGCTTAAGTTTAAAGTTTGGACAGACTCTGGAAGAAAAGTTCAAGAAATTCTCAATAATCAAAACGTGTGTCAAACTGCTGGTCTAGGCTATGACAAGAGTGAAGACAAAAGACCTATTGTTGAGAATGATAACAATGAAGAAGCTAGCAAATTTAATAAGACTAAAGACAAAAGTACATTTGTTCCTATTAAGTTTGTGATCCCTAAAGAAAAAACCGAAACCACAAACTCATCTGTCAATAGTCCCCTTGTTGTTGACAAAAAGACAGATGAAACAGGAGCAAATAACTCTAAGAAAAATATAAACATTGGGTACTTGTCTAAGTCTATGTTGAAAGAAAGGCTAGAGAACTTATCAGAATCCACCAAAACTAGGAGAAATAGGAATGGTAAGGAAAGCATTAATAAGGCTAATAATTATCAAAAAGATCCTAATGCTCCTAGAAAGAAGTGTTATAGATGTGGCAACCACATCCACTTAGCTATAGATTGTAAAACAAAAATTGAGATGAAATCAGAGTCTAGCCCTTCTCAGACTCTGAAAAGTCACTACATACCACAGAAACCTTGTTATCACTGTGGTAGCATATTTCATTCTATTTATATGTGTAGGGACTATCATGATTTGTATTAAAATTTTTATGAGCTAAAATCTTCTATTGATAAAAGTTGGTATGACACTGTTAAGACTCCACCAGAGTCTAGAGCAATAAAAGAGACAGGTAAACCAAATGTGAAAATTGTTAAGCTTGTTTCTCCTAAAGTTAGTAGAAAAGGATCCAAAACTGTTTGGGTCCTCAAAACATCTAACTAGTTGCTTTATGTATGCAGGGAACCAGGGTAAAGAAAGTAACCCTAATCCTGGACAGTGGATGCTC
Source organism: Oenanthe sinensis (assembly GCA_028671895.1). Lineage (NCBI taxonomy): Eukaryota > Viridiplantae > Streptophyta > Magnoliopsida > Apiales > Apiaceae > Oenanthe > Oenanthe sinensis. Next base: position 32,300,762 of record CM053806.1, read on the forward strand.
AGGACATATGACTGGAAAGAAATCCCTGCTTACAGACTTTGAGGAAATGGCTGGCCCAGAAGTATCCTTTGGAGATGGAAACAAAGGACAAACACTGGGATATGGCAAGATTGTACTTGGGAATGTCATCATTGAAAAAGTAGCTCTAGTTGATGGCTTAAGGCACAATTTAATAAGCATAAGTCAACTTGGAGATAAAGGTTACCATACTGGCTTTGACAACAAAGAATGTCTAGTGACTCACAAAGAAACAGGCATGTTCGTTTTCAAAGGACACAGACATGGTAACATTTATGAAGCCAGCTTGGAGGATTGCATACACAATGAAGTCACATGTCTATACAACAAGGCCTCAACTGAAGAAAGCTGGAAATGGCACAAGAAACTGTCACACATCAACTTCAAAACACTCAACAAGTTGGTGAAACAGAATCTTGTAAGAGGATTACCACAAGTTGATTTTGTACAAGATGGACTTTGTGAAGCATGTCAACTTGGAAAACAAAGGAAATCATCCTTCAAGAGCAAGACAATTAACACCATTTCTGAACCCTTTTATTTATTGCATCTTGATTTATTTGGTCCAGTAAATGTTATGTCAATTAACAAAAAGAAATATACTCTTGTTATTGTAGATGATTTTACAAGATTCACATGGGTTTTCTTTCTACATTCAAAGGATGAAGCCCCATAACACATAATAGACTATATCACTTTTCTGGAAAGAAAATCAAAGAAAACAGTTAGAGTTCTAAGGAGTGACAATGGTAGTGAATTCAAGAATTCAATCATGGAGGACTACTGTGCATCAAAGGGAATTACTCAACAATTTTCTGCACCAGGAACTCCTCAACAAAATAGAGTTGTGGAGAGAAAGAATAGAACACTCATAGAAGCTGCCAGAACAATGTTGGCAGAATCTAAGCTGCCAGTATATTTTTGGGCTGAGACAGTCAATACATCATGTTTCACTCAAAACTGCACTCTAATAAACATGCATGGAAAGACTCCCTATGAAATGATAAAGGAGAAGAAGCCAAGTGTGAAACACTTTCACATATTTGGATGCAAGAGTTATGTACTGAAAGTACATCCTGAAAATCTAAGCAAATTTGAACCCATGGCAGATGAATCAATTTTTCTTGGATATGCATCGAACACAAAAGCATTCAGAGTGTTGATGATAAAAAGTTTACAGGATTGCAGGATGAGTCAGAGTCTACCACACTGGAATTTGGAAATCTAAAAAGTTCTGAGATAAATGAAGAAGAAGAGGATGAAAACCCTCAAATAAATCCTGAACCAACACAGGAACCTGCACACTCTGAGGGGGAGCCAGAAAATTCAACTCCATATAATTCAGAGTCTAACAGGTCAGGGTCTACCCAGACAGAGTCTACCCAGACAGAGTCTATCCAGACAGAGTCTAGACAGACAGAGTCTAACTCATCAGGGTCTGGGTCAAGCAACTCTGAACCCTTGTCAGAGTCAAGCAATTTAGGGGGAGCCTCTTCATTTGAATTTCACTCAATTACAGAAGATGCAAATGACTTAGGGGGAGCTTCAAGTTCAAGAATCAATCTTCCACCTTCTAGAAAATGGATAAGGAATCACACTCCTGACTTGATAATTGGTGATCCTGAGAGTGGTATACAAACAAGAACAACCACTCAACATGAATGTCTTTATAGCTGTTTTCTCTCAAAGAATGAACCCAAAAAAATTGAGGAAGCCTTGCAAGACCCTGATTGGATCTTTGCAATGCAAGAAGAATTGAATGAATTTGAGAAAAATAAAGTGTGGAAACTTGTACCAAGACCTAGAAATAGATCAGTTGTTGGTGCAAAATGGGTGTACAGAAACAAACTTTATGAGAATGGAACTGTAGTAAGAAACAAAGCAAGGCTAGTTGCAAAAGGATACTCACATGAGGAAGGAATTGACTATAATGAAACTTTTGCACCAGTAGCAAGATTGGAAGCTATTAGAATGTTTATGGCCTTTGCAGCTCATTCAAAATTCAAGGTGTATCAGATGGATGTGAAAAGTGCTTTCTTAAATGGAGAATTGGAAGAGGAAGTCTATGTGGAGCAACCACCAGGATTTGTTGATCCAAAGTTTCCTGATCATGTTTACAGGTTATATAAGGCACTATATGGATTGAAGCAAGCACCTAGAGCATGGTATGAAACTCTTTCAAAATTTCTTCTTGAAAATGGATTCACAAGAGGTACCATTGACAAAACTCTCTTTATTAGAAAATATAAAGGTGATATTTTGCTTGTCCAAATTTATGTTGATGATATTATATTTGGATCTACTAATGATAATCTCTGTGAAAAGTTTAGTCAACTAATGCAGTCAAATTATGAAATGAGCATGATGAGAGAATTAAACTTCTTTTTGGGGCTTCAATTCAAACAGAATGATGATGGAATTTTCATCAATCAAACAAAGTATGTAAAAGAACTATTAAAGAAGTTTGATATGCAAGACTCTGCAACTGCTAAAACTCCCATGTCAATAGCCACTAAGCTAGACTCTGACCCAAAGGGTAAGAAAGTTGACAACACTAACTACAGAGGTATGATTGGCTCATTGTTATATTTAACTGCTAGTGTACCAGATATAATGTTTGCAACTTGTCTGTGTGCTAGATTTCAAGCTGACCCTACAGAATCACATTTAATAGCTGTGAAAAGAATTTTTAGATATCTCAAGGGGGCACAAACTCTTGGACTTTGGTATCCTAGAGAGTCAGATTTTTCACTAATTGGCTATTCAGATTCTGACTATGCAGGATGCAAAGTAGACAGGAAAAGCACAACAGGACAATGCCAGTTTCTTGGCAACAGATTAATTTCTTGGTTTAGCAAGAAACAACAAACTGTATCAACCTCAACAGCTGAGGCTGAATACATTGCAGCTGGAAGTTGCTGTGCTCAAATTCTGTGGATGAGAAATCAATTACTTGATTATGGACTAACATTCTCAAATATTCCTATGTATTGTGATAATACTAGTGCTATTAAAATTGCAAAAAATCCAGTCCAACACTCCAGAACAAAGCACATTGATGTCAGGTATCACTTTATTAGAGAACATGTTGAAAATGGTACTGTGACAATTCACTATGTTCCAACTGACAGACAGATTGCAGACATTTTGACAAAACCACTTGATGAGGCTACCTTTCTTAGACTGGTAGGTGAATTAGGTATGTTAAATATGTAAGTGATCTATAGTAACAAGAAGCAAGGTATGTACTTTAATTATAGTCCCTGTCTCAACACACTGTGATTAATTATTATTGCAAAATTTTGATTGGTACTTTACCTTGACAGAGTCTAGTTTTTAGACTCTGGTGAGTCTGTAGACTCTAACGAGTCTGTAGACTCTGAGAGTCCGTAGACTCTGAGAAAAATATCGCCTAGACTCTGAAACGGTTAAAATTCGCGCATGCAGACTCTGATTGCATTTAAAATGTTCAAATAACTTGAAATAGGCGGTAACAGTTATCTTTTGACTGGAGACAGACTGTAGACTCGTGTGTATTGTATGCAAATTGAACAAAATAGAATTTCTCATACAATTCACTCACTTGTTTATTGCAATTATTTTCTAAGGCAAAAATATTCACAGAGCTTTTTACGAACCCTAGCTAATTTCTTCAAGCTTTTCCATCACTCTCAATTCAACAACTTTAATGGCTGCCGTTTCTGCTGTCATGAGGGGATCGAAGGCGATTGCTTTCACATTTGGGGATTTTGATTTCATAACTACAAATCATGTTGCTGCTCTTGGAGATAAGAAAGGAGTAGATGCTGACTACTTCCCAATGATGGATTTCATGGAGCAATCTGAGCTCAGTTACATTCTGAAAGCATCTCAAGTGATTCATATGGATGCTGTCTCAAAAGCTTGGAGTTCTGCACAGGTCGTTGATCCTTCTCAGGATCAACCAGGTAAAATCATGTTCACCTTTGGCTCGACTACATTTGATGTCACTGCAGATGTGCTTAATTCTGTGTTTAAATTGCCTGTTAAGTCTTCTTTTGATGAAACTGTATCTGATGATGACATTAAAAGCATGTTTAAGGCAATAGGTTATTCTGCTAGCTTAGATAACATGAGCAAGATAACTAGGCCTTAGTTAAGAAAAGAATGGTCATTTTTCTTTGATCAAATTGCTAAGTGTTTCACTGGTAAGTGCAGTGGATTTGATGCTATTACTGCTATTACTTATCAAATTGGTCTCAGTCTCCTATTTGATAGAGTAATCAACATTGGTGATATGTTGCTCACTCAAATGGGAGCAAAATTAAATAATGTGCATGAGGGGAGGAAGAAAGTCTATTATCATAGATTTCTTATGATTCTCCTTAATCACTTCATTCCTGACATGTCAACCAAGTTGGCAGATGATTGTTGTGTGCAAGCCTACAAATAACAAAGGAGGATATTCCCTGACATCAAGAAAATTGATGACAAAAAGAAGAGTCTACCTACCATGCACTATCCACAGGTAATGCAGGTAAAACTCTCAACTTACAAACCTGCTATCTACGATGATTCTTTTTTTGGTGGTGGCATGGTACAGGAACAAGTTATGGAGAGTCCCCCTGCACCTACCCAAGTCACCCAATACCTTTCAATTACACAATCTTCCAAACCAAAATCCAAAAAGAAACCAACCTCTGGTGTCTCTCAACAGACACCAGTTGTAAAGAGGAGAAAATTGATTCAATCTAGGCTTATAGATGAGCACAGTGATGAGGAGCGCAATCCACTAGAGAAGAAAGTTGTTGAAGGACTTTCTTTGCTAAAGGAAGGTCATGATACACTTGATTCTAACCTTCAAGCCAAGTCTGTAGACTCTCAAAAGGCTACAGACTCTGTAAAACCTAGGGAAGCACCTCAGGATTCTCACATTGAGTCTCCTGAGAAATCTTTTTCTCAGAAGTATGGAAGGTTAATGAAGGCTTATTCTGCACACACACACAAGCCTGTTATTATTACTAACCCTGTTTTGCAGGAAAGAGATGCTCCCAAGGCTTCTGCAGAGCCAGACTCTGAAAGTACGAAAACTCCTGAACCAGAGTCTAATGTTGAGTCAGAGTCTAGACTGTCTTTAGACTCTGATCATGAAACATTTTGGGAAGGAATGCCATTGGATGCAGCCTCAAGTCTGATTGATGAGATCATTACTCTAAGTAGTGCGGTACTGCTATTCTTATATCCTTTGGTGGAATCAGTTGAAGATCCAGGGCAGTATCAGACTAAATCTCAAGTCTTAGATTTTCTTACAACCTATGAAGCCCTAAGGAAGAGAATGGAACAGGAGCTACAAATGTCTGCACATGATGTGGTCAAAAATCTATACAGCTACCTATTCAACTCTTCATTCCAAGTACAAGCAGCTGGGCTCATAGAAGGCAGAACAAATGAAGTTCTCAAAGCACTAGGTGTGCCAGATCTGAACAGCAAATTACAAAGAAGCCTAAAAAGCTTCGCATCTACAAAAGAAGAAAATCAGAGTCTGTTGCTGAGTTAGAAACTGAGATTGAGCAACCAGTTTTTGACTATGAAGCAATTTGGGATCATGGGATTACCTATAGGACAGCTATTGATTGGATTTCCACTATTCAGCCATTTTCCAAGAAGGTGGTTGATTTTCTTGTCCAAAATATAGGTAAGGTTGCCAACAAATACATTTATCCGACCTATGAAAGTAGATTGGATCAACTCAAGGGCTTACATTTTGACAAGATCGCAAGGGAACTGCAGGATTCCTTTCACTTGACTCTTGCCCAGGCCATCAATGCACTCCATACCAGGATGTTTCTAAATGGACACTTGGATGCATTCACTATGGTAGAACCACATGAGGTAGCAAGTGATGCAAGGCAGTTGGAGGTTGGGACTAGTGCACCAGTGGTGACTAGTGATAAAGATGCTCAGTCTGCCTCAACCACACAAGAACCACCTAGTCAGAGGTTGGGTGATAGTGGGGCAGGGGAGTATGCTGTTGGGCCCTCCTTGACAACTCACCAAAGAGTTGATGAGAACCCCAGTGATATGGGAGGACAGACTCTGATGGAGGCTCATGAAGACATTTTCCAGTCTATTCTATCAGAGTCTATCCACCTTGAGGGGGAGTCTCATACAAAAACAGTCAAAGATGGCAACACTCAGACTCTGGCTTCTAATGAAGTCATACTGAAGCGGTCAGAGTCTAGAGTAGACCCTGAGACTGGAATACTGGAGCCAACAGACTCTGAAAAGAGAGAAGATGCCAGTAAGGGTTCAGAATCTGTTGCTGCTCACCCCTTGGTGGAAACCCCTAGCCTTCAGACATTTGAAGGGGTTCCCCTCCATCAAGGTGGTTCAGGTATTGAAGCACCATTCTTATCTCTCAACCCCTCTTCTGTAGGTTTATTGAGTGCACCCTCCATATTGAGTGAAAAAACATCTGAGAGGCTGGCAATGGACCAGGCAAAAGGAGAGGTAGACAAGGCCGTAGAGAGCCTGAGTGAGATTGAGAAAGTGGGTGTCCAACCCCACTGTGAGCATGAGAGATTAGGGTATCCTAAACCTAACTTTACTTATTGGGATCAAGATTTTCCGAAGAGTTGGTCCAATGAGTTGGAGCAGGGGATGGATGAAAATTCACTATGTCTGATTGTGCAGATTGGAAAACAGGAGGAGGCTTTTGCTGCTCAGAAATCATTTACACAGAGACCCCAACTTCACCTGGTGGATTCTCTAGCAAGGAGAGCAGATAGAGTCATGGAGGCTTTGGGGGATAACCCTGTCATTTTCACTGAGGCTGCAACATTGAAGTCAGATGAACCTCTTTTAATCATGCCTCTAAGGGCTAGACTTCCAGAGTCTACAGTCTCTGATAACTCTCAGGAGGAGTCAGGGTCTATAGTCCCGGTTGCAGTTTCAGAGTCTACACCACCAGAGTCTACACCTTCAATCACAAAGCTAACACCTGTTGCTGAGGAATGCAATTCTGATGATGATGATCACGTTACTCCTTCTTTTATCTATTTTGATCAGGTGTTTCCTCAGTCTTGGGAGTCTGCACAGCAAAGAGGCATATATGATAAAGATTCTTTTGAGTGTATTTTGGATATTCATCATTCTGAGAGACTTAAAGCTTTTCAAAAAAAATCCTTTCAACAGGAACATGGTTACTATCCTGGTGAAGAAGATCAAGTCTTAGATGGGGCTGTTAAAGCTGAGTTACCTGATGTTGCTGCTATATTATCCAGTGTGGTCCAGGACATTTCTCATATTAAAATCAAGCTCACTGGTGTTGATAATACAACTTCTCTGCTCAATACAAGATTTGACAGAATTCACTCCCTTCAATTATCCAAAGAAGTAGCTTTTAAAGATGCTCTAGCTGCTATCACTACTACTCAAGCCTCTCTTCAAACTACAGTTTCTGATTTGACCATCAAGGTTGATTCAATTATTGCAGCCCAGGAAAATATCTCCACTGTTCTTGAGCAGATTCTTTTGGCTGTCACCAGTAATGATGATGTCAAAAAGGGGGAGAAGGAGAAGCTAGGTGAGTCCTTCAGGAGACATAAGGATGAGGGATGCAAGGATAAATCAAGGGGAGTTAAAAGGAGGAGAGATGGTGATGATGGTGATAGTTCTCATGGTCTTAGGGGTCTTGATGATGTGCAACAAAAGCAATCTGGAGTAGCAAGAACTCAAACACATCAGTCAGGGACTGGACATGAGAAATCAGGGTCTAAGTCAGACTCTGATAAGAAAAGAAAGAAGTCAGACTCTGATCAAACTCAAGAACCTTCATACTGGAAGTGCAGTCAATCAAATCTGCAACTTAGAGCTAAAAAGAAGATAGGTCTTGGAGGATTTGAAGAATCTGACATTGACAGAACATCTACTCTAACCAGGGATCCTCAATCCTTGACAGATAGGCAGTTTGAGAAGATCACTCAGAAGCACTTAAATAAAATGGTGTCCGCTCAAATTGTTTTTGAAACGAAGATACAAGGAGGTCAAGGAGGTACAGAAAAAGTGAAGAATGAGATACTGGTTTACTTCTTAGAAGGTGGAAGTGTAAGATGGATTAGTCAGTCAAATTTTATTTTTTTCAAACAGGCTGAGGAACTACAGTATATTAGATTCCTACTGCAAATTGCTTATGAAGTAAACAAAAGCAAAGAGGCTATCTCTCACAAATGGTTTAAGGAAATTGACAGGAAGCTGACTTTGCACAGACAGGCAAATCGACAAATGGGCAAATTTTCTTTAAAATATGTTGATACTGAGGGAAATGATCAAGTCATGTCATTGGAAGAAAAACAGATTAAATTTCAAGAAGGTGTGGGTCATTACTTTGGGTTCCAGCCTATGAGTGGGAAAGTTAGTGTTCTGATGTTGAAGGACTTAAAAGATCAAGAAAGCAATGCAAATGATCTGAGAGCAGCTTACTGTCAAATCAAATGTTCAAATGAAGAAATGAAGAAATTAAAGAAGTTTGTTGGTGAAGCTCTTGTAATTGTGGAAGAAAATATGCTAAACTCATTTTTGAAGAATAATCCCGCCTGTGAGAAGATTAAATAAGAAGTAATTCTTCTTTCTTTATAATTCTTTTATACTGTTCTAGATTAATAGTTTTATTCTTTAGTTTTGACATCATCAAACTTGGATTTATGCTTACATTTTATAAAGCATAAATAGGGGGAGATTGTTAGGAATATATTCATTTGATGATGTACAAAATACTAGAACAGGGTCTAGATTAGTTTATCTGTAATAAGTCTTTCTAGTCTCTGAAATGTATAATCAGAGTCTAGATAGTCAACATTCATGTTACTTGTACTTAGAAGAATTTCTGTAGAAAGTGAAACCAGAGTCTGCACAAAGATCAGAGTTTGGAAGGTGATCAGAGTCTATAGACTATCAGAGTCTATGATCTATCAGAGTCTACATGTGATCAGAGTCTGAAGATTTCAGAGTCTATACAGTTGAGGATAAATTTGGAAGAAGATCACAAGAATGGAAAGTCTTCGAAGATCAAGATAAATATATTACAGATATGCTATGGGAAAGAAAGAGAATTCTAGAAGGAATCTGTCAACTAATAATTAGGGATTTTATTCCTATTGTAATTTTACTTTCTGTTATTAGTTGATAGGCAGCTCTCTATATAAACTCTATGTAACCTAATTGTAAAGGTGTGGAAGTCGAAGCATAATTGTCTGACTGAAATTTTGTGAGAGCATAGAGATAGAGAGAGTTGTTGTGATAGACACACAGAAGCTGCTAGGGTTTGTGTACACCATAGGAGAGTTTTGTATTCACAAATCAATAATACAAAACAGTACTTATTCATATTTTTGTGTTTGAGTTTGTTCTTAATTTGATTTTAAATCAGGCAGAAAAGACATACAAGTATTCAACCCCCCCTTCTACTTGTACGACTGGGAAAACAAATCAGTTTGAAAGAAACAAGGTATGGAAGCTGGTGCCTAAACCAAAGAACAAGTCTATCATTGGAACAAAATGGGTGTTCAGAAACAAAATGGATGAATCTGGTACAGTGACAAGAAATAAAGCAAGATTAGTGGCAAAGGGCTATTCACAAGAAGAATGCATAGATTTTGATGAAACGTTTGCACCGGTTGCAAGATTGGAAGCAATCAGAATCTTTCTATCATATGTTGTTCATGCTAATTTCAAGGTGTATCAGATGGATGTGAAAAGTGCTTTTCTCAATGGAGAACTAGAAGAAGAAGTATATATAGAACAACCTCCTAGTTTTATTGATCCTATTCATTCTGGATTTGTATACTATCTTCTCAAGGCACTTTATGGATTGAAACAAGTACCTAGAGCCTGGTATGACACTTTGTCTAAATTCTTGATTGAGAATCACTTCACAAGAGGTACTGTTGATAAAACTCTCTTTCATAGAAATGTAAATGGCTCTATGATTCTTGTTCAAATCTATGTAGATGACATTATTTTTGGCTCAACTAATGAAAAAATTTGTCAAAAGTTTGCAAAGTTGATGCAGAGTAAATATGAAATGAGCTTGATGGGATAACTTACCTATTTTCTTGGTTTACAAGTTAAACAAGTCAAAAATGGTATTTTCATAAATCAAACAAAATATATTTCTGATTTATTAAAGAGATTTGATTTAAATGAATGTTCTTCTGTAAAAACTCTCATGGCCACTGCAACTAAACTTGAATTGAACACTAAGAAAGCTAAAGTGGACATTTCAAATTATAGAGGCATGGTTGGCTCATTACTTTACTTGACTGCAAGTAGGCCAGACATAATGTTTGTTACATGTCTTTGTGCTAGGTTTCAGGATGATCCTAGAGAATCTCATTTGATTGCAATAAAAAGAATATTCAGATATCTCAAAGGAACTCCAAATCTTGGGATTTGGTATCCTAGAGATTATGGATTTGATCTAATTAGTTATTCAGATGCAGACTATGCAAGTTGCAGAATTGACAGAAAAAGTACAACAGGTTCTTGTCAATTTCTAGGAAATAAGCTTGTTTCATGGTTTAGCAAGAAGCAGAATTTAGTGTCTACATCTACTGCAGAGGCTGAATACATTGCAGCTGGAAGTTGTTGTGCACAAATATTATGGATGAGGAATCAACTACTTGACTATGGGTTCAACTTGAACAAGATTCCTATTTTCTGTGATAATACAAGTGCCATTGTAATAACAGAAAATCCTGTGCAACATTCCAGAACCAAGCACATTGACATAAGGTATCACTTCATTAAGGAACATGTAATGAATGGTACTGTTGAATTACATTTTGTCCCTAGTGAAAAACAACTTGCAGACATTTTTACCAAACCATTAGATGAATCTACCTTTAATAGATTGGTCTGTGATTTAGGTATGCTTAATTTTAATTAACATTTGAAATGTCTGATAAGTTAGTTAGCTGTTTTAGTTCTAGTAGGTAGCCGTTGATAATGCTAATCTGTTGATTTTTCATTAATCAATTGATAAGCATTTTACATATCAATGGATATATTGATCTGCTGACTGATAACTACATCAATCGATGATGTATTTGTCTATCGATGGATAGTACTAACGGTCGATGGATATATTAGTTATCAATCGATGGCATGGAAGTTTTAGGGTCCATGTCATCAATCGACCTGTACAAAATCTAGCCGTTGATTACTTGTCTTATCAATTGATAAATACATACAGTCTTGTATGTATAACAGTCGATTGCCAAAATAAGTAATTCACTTATTCGTTTTATTTAACGGTCAATTAAGTTTTATTTTGAGAAAGAAATCGATTGAGAAATTAGTAAATATAAATAGTGAGATTAAAATTTTTCTTTACACTTACATGCATTTTGTTTACTAATTTCTCTATGTCTCTCTCTCAATCTGCGAACTTAGTCACTAATCTCTCAATTTTAAATCTCTCTCAAATACTTAGTTCTTGTCAAGTAAGTGATTTCTAGCCAAAAGTCAAAGCAATGGCCTCTTCATCAAAGAAAGTTTCACAGAGTGGTTACATCTACGAACTCACAAATTTCGTAGCATGTACAATAGTGGAAGAGGCACCCCAGGAGTTCCATCCTATGATGAAATTTCTGGAAAGTTGCAATGTAAAGAAGGCACTCAAAGATGCTCCAAAGATCGTCTGCAACTTGGTGGAAGAATTTTGGGCAAGTGCTGAAATCACAAGTGACAACTCTGCAATTACATTCACTTGTAAAGGAGATAAGTACACTGTTACTAATGTTGTTATTAATGAATGCTTAGAAGTACCTGCTAATAATACTAATAAAAGCCCAACAGATAAAGAAATTAGGTTAATGCTAAAATCTGTTAATTATGTTGTACCAGAAATAGGACTAGGTCATGTGGTTAGAAAACATCTTAGGAGAGAATGGTATTATTTTTTTGATGTCATAATTAAATGCTTTACTGGTAAAATTAGCAATTTTGATGCAATAACAACTAGTATGCAGGATGTAGCATATAGTATTTTGTTTGATAGATTTTTCAATCTATCTTCCATCATACTAAATGAAATTGCAGCAAAATTGGGTAATAAGGACAATAGATCAAATCATATATATTATGCTAGATTAATTATGTTCTTTATTAACTATTTTATGAAGGACATTGAAATAACCAGAGAGATGGAGACTTTGGACTGCTGTGTCCAAAACAAAAGGGTCTTCAAAGACTTGGTCAGGATCAATCTTCACAGCAATGTGGAATTGATATATTCACCTTTTGTTCAGGTATTTATTTCTTCCCTTACTTCTTCTGAAACTTAAGTTTCTTTACCTTCTGTGGCAATGGAGGGTGCTAGCAGTAACCCCAACCCTCCTACCCAAGCCACACTACCTATTTCCTCAATCAAATCTAAGAAAGCAACCTCAACAGGTTCCCAAAAATCTGTTGTTGTAAAACCAAAGAAAAGAAAAACTCCAGGTGATGATAGATTAGATGGAGAAGGTTCTGGTGAGGGAACTGGGGAAGTCAAAGAACCCAGAAGGATAAGGAGAGAGAGGGTGTGCAACCCAAACCTACCCACTCCACAGTCTCCCAAAAGACTGTGGATGTTAACAAGGATAATACCACATCTCTGTTTGCATCTTCCCAAAAAGATATCAATATTGAAAAGAGCCCACAGCCAGGGGCACTGAACAAAGATGGGGACACTCAAGCCAAAACCCCCAAATCTTATGAACGGAGAAAGAAGAAAGTAACCTTTGCACAAGGGGATTCACACACTGCAAAATCACAGGAAACTATGGTGGAGCCTTCTCAAATTCAGTTTGATGCATCTCCAATAAATGTGGAGTTGCAGTCTCATTCTTTATCAATTTATGTTCCTTTCTCTCCTTCACATCAAATTTCTTCAGAAAATGTTTTGATAGACAATCAAGCATTTTCAGATTCTCCTTCTTTGTTACTCAAGGAGAAGCCAACACTCCATTCTGAATTTTCTTCCCAGGAAGTTCAGGATTCCATTTCTCAAATCATCTCAAATGTAACTTCGCAAATAATTACATCAAATGTTTCTACTCCATCAATTGATGTCTCAACATCAATTGATATTCAGCCATCGACTAATAAGCCATCGATCGATACTCAACATCAATCGATGGGTATGCATCAATCGATGGATATCCTAAACACCTCATCAAATGATATTTTCTTAATATCAATTGATACCTAATCAATTGATGTTGCATAAACACTTATAGGATTGAGTGAGTTGAGTGAGAGGCAGGATTGCAGCCTGCCAAAATGAGAGAGAGTGAGTGAGGTCATTCTTATTTCTTCCAGGAATGAGAGTGAAACACTTGAGGGCCACACCTTAGAAGGTGCACAAATAATGAGTGAGAGAGAGGTGAGGTTCCAGGATGAGATCCTGATGAAAAATAGAGAGATGAGTGAGAGTGACAGAAAAATTCTTGAATATGCTTAGGAGTTGGAGAATGAATTGATGTCTGAAGAGGAGGGAGTAAAGGAGTTAGGGGGAGTCCCTAATGCAAATAAAGTAGGAGGAAGTGGTGTAGAGAAAGAAGCTGAATTATTGGAGGAAGTAGCTGTTGAAGATATGGAAGTTGATGCAGGTGACTTGGATCCAAGCAACTTTGTCCATCCTAATCCAAGGTACCAGGGACTAGCCACATTAAGCAACAGGGATGCTGAACAACTCTTAGGCATTGATCATACTGAACAGAGAACTAAAAACATGAAGGAAAGTTTGGTCAGTGTCACAGATGTCTGTCATATGACTCCTGGTGATCTAGAAAGTGATTCAGATGAGGAGCCATGGATGAGTACCATTGATGGTTCTCTTGGAGATGCAGAAACAGAGATCCTATCACAATACAGAAGGGCAATGATGGAGGTGAACATTGAAGACTTAACTCACAGGAGAATTGCCACCTACATGAAGGATCAGTTACAATTGTAGAAAATGACAGTCACTGGCATAAGAAGGGAATTGGACAACATCAACAAACAAGGATGTATTGGAAAGAAGATTGGATGAGAAACTGCCAATGAACACTCTGGTGCAAATTAAGGATAAATTATTTAAGGAGTCAAAGCATTTTACAGCCTTGGAAATGAGAGTAGAGTTCATAGAAACTAAGATGGAAGCTATAATTAGAGGACAAGCTCTACATGCTGAAATTCTTTAGAAGTTTCTTGACATAATGCCACCACCTCCTAATTGTGATGATAACAAAAAGGGGGAGAATACAAAGAAGAATAATGATAAAGATGGTGATGGTGGTGTTGGAGGAGCTGGGAGTGATAATCCTAGAGTCAATTTGGGTGGTCACAGCAGGACCTCAAGAAGTAGTGTAAGTGGCAGTGGAAGCTATAAGGGTCAATCTTTAAAATATTCCAAAGATGACATGGAACAGAAAAGGAGAGATGCTAACAAATTTGAAGATGATGTGGAAGCTAGAAGAAATTCTAGAGAAAAGGAAACTCAACTAATGATTGAGAGGGAAAGACAAAGTTTTGAAACCCTAAAAAGGAACACTGAGTTGGTTGCAAAGGCTGCAGAGTCAGGAAAATTAGATGAATTTATTGCTCAAACCAGAGCAATAAATGAAAGTGCAAAGGGGGCCATTCAGGAAAACAACTCAAATACAGAAGCTTTTCTTCAATTGGATGTTGAAGTTCTTAAAGAAAAGAAGAAAGGGAAAGCAATAATGATTGAAGAAGAGAAGAAGAAGAAAACTGAACTAGTAGGCCAAAAGCTACTTCAAGGAGCCATCACTACAGGAATCTCAGATGCCTTAAGGAGAGAAAAGGAGAATGAAGAGATTGCTAGACATATGGAAATGCAATGGCATTTGGAAGAGCTACAGCAGAGCAACCATTGAGAAAAAGGAGAAAAATAGCAATGGCCCAGAAAAGGGCAGATTCATCTCAGAAGATGGTGGTTCAAGAGAATCCTCAAGTCACTCAAGGAGAAACCAAGGAGGAAGTGACATTTGAAGGATACCAATTAAAAGGAACTCCAGTTGTAAGTGAGAAAGGATTAATTGGAGTTAGAACCCATCCTGCAACTTCAAATCAAGAGGAATCCATGAGGTTGGAGTATGAAAATGGTTCTAAACTCACTTACTCAATGAAGGTGATTATGAAGCAGGGCTACAATGTGTTGAAGACAATTCTACCTCTTCTAAACAAAAGGTATAAACTCAATATGACTATTTCTCAGGAAATCCAACAACAAATCTCAAAGCTGAGGAGAGCAAAAGCTGAAGCTGAACCTGATTCTCCTTTGAAGCTATGGAAATCTCAAGTCAAGAAGGTGGTGTTGGAACCAAAGTATGCCATGATTTTTACAGATGTGGAAGGAAATACAAAATTCTTTGATATCTGCAAATATCTGGACAAAATCACAGATGAGGAAATCCAATATCTTATGAGGCAACTTGGGGAAGCTGATAGAGATGAAGCAATGTTGAGGAGCACTTTTATGAGACAACTAAAAGAAAATGCTGAAAAGATGAAGAAGAAGAAGTAATTGAAGATTGAAGACCATGAAGAATTGAAGACACTGGAGTCTGCAAAGAATAATCATCAACTGGTATTTCCTAAAGGTGCTATGAAAATTTCTTGATTCTATTTGAATGATTATTGTTAAGGGTTTCTGTTATCATCAAGTAGATTTATGCCTGTTCATGTCACAGAAACAAATAGGGGAGATTGTTGGGAATCTACATGTAACTTGATGATAATACTAAAACTTAGAATTATAGAAATTTTCAATAATTGTAACTGATCAACTGATATGAAATTTATAAATATCAATTGATCAGGGAACCATTTATCAGTTGAAATATTTATCTGAATCAACTGATAATATGGAGTGTAGCATAGGTGTACTTAGTCTATTTTCAATTGATAAGGTGTAAATTAATTGATATTTTCATCAATTGATACTAGAGTCAATTGATATAGGTCATCAACTGATGTGTAACTTAGACTGTTAAATTGTGATTATTTGAAGACAGGAAAATTATACAAGTGAAGGATGATCAGTTGATATTGAAGCATCAACGGATAGAAGATCAATTGAAGAAACCAAGTCAAGAGTAGAAGACCATCAACTGATGTAAAGACCCATCGATTGATATATCAATTGATATCATTTATCAATTGATAAATCAACTATACTTATCAATCAATGGATATCAAGATCAATCGAAGAACATTATCAGTTGATGAATGAGGAAATAGTCAATTGATATGCTTAACAGCAAATTATCAATTGACTGTGACAAAAAGGCAATCTGTCAGAGATCCAGAAAGACAAAAGAACACCTATGGAAGACAGTCTAGGGTGGCTGTGAAGGCTCAATCAGAAGTTGTCTTTCAAACCTTTATTCTAAAATAGAAAAAGGTAAAAGGAAGGTAGGTAGAAACAATTCTAGAATAGGAATTGTAAAAGCACACTTGTGGTATATAAACAAGTGTAGCAGCATTATTAGAAAATAGACAAGTTAGACAATATTTCTTAATCAACTGTTCAATCTTGAGAGCACATTTGTAAGAACAGTTGATTTGTTTTCTAATCTTGTAAAAGTGCAGCTAAGTTTCTTTTAACCTAGGAACATTGAGCAAAAATATACACTGATGGAAAAACCAATCCATTATTAATTTTAAATCTCTTTGTTCAGTTTATTTTCCAGTCTTAATTTATTTGAACATATTCTCTCTAATTCTCAAACATCAAGAACAAATATTAAAACAAGCAAAAAGTTTTAATATTTGTATTCAACCCTCCTTCTACAAATATTGACATTGTTCTAGGGAATAACAGAAGATCCTCATGATTCTCAGTTGGAAATCCTAAAATTCTATTCACATCATCTTCAGTCACCATGTACTCATTTTCTCCAATTGTGAAAGAAAATTGTACTCTAGCTGTAACTGTTTTGTTCATTGCACTCGTGTACAGAGCCCGAAGTGCATCAACTTATAGCAGGGTGTCCAGGGTAATTGCAGTTCTAACTAATGAATGTTCATTCATAAATACGATCCAGGGTTTAAACCTCTCAATGGAGCAATTCACTAGGTTAAAAAATCCTATGAAATTGGTCTTGACAATTTCACAAACTCCAACCATTTTAACACTTTTAATACAATTTTATGATTTTAAAAATTGCAATAACAACTAAAACACCCAATTAATTTGAATAAGTACAATAATTCGAAATAAAAGCCCAATAATTTGAAAACCTAATTCCAAAATAATCCTTGATTCGATTTACCCATACATTCAATTCAATGCAGTCCTTAAATCTTCAAAAACTACCTACACTCAGTCTTAAGATAGTAATCAATTCAGTCCAAGAACTAAAGAATAACGGGAAAAAAATTGCGCAGAGTTTCACTAGCTTGAATCGATTTCAACACACCAGCAAGCAATAACGCTTGTAATCAATCACGAAAGTAACTGATCAGCAGTTGTTAAGGATGAGAATCAAAAGTTCTTGAAAAGTCCTAGAGAAGACAGTTCGTGTGTGTATGTATAAGATATAAAACTGGTATGACTTTTTAAAACATAACCAATATGGCTTTTAATAAAATAATATGTGTGACATTCTTAAAATCAATTCAGTATGACTTTTCAAATGACTGTCTCAGTATGACTTTTTATTTTCAATTCGGTATGACTTTTATTAATTAAAAGTCATGCCAATCAAATGAAAGTCATGCTAAACAAATGTCATACCGGAATTTTAAAAACAAAAGACATGCTGAATTAAAAGTTATATAGATTTTTATAAATAAAAGACATACTAAATATATATAAAATAATATATACAAAAGAAACAACGAAACTATATTAATATATATATATATTATTGATTGCTTTTAAATTCAAAATAAAATAATGAAAATATTATTCGAAATTTAGATTTTAATTAATAATAATATAATAACTATTTAGAATCAATAATAATAATTACTAAAATAAGATAATAATTTATATAAAAATAAATTATTAAAGACATATAATAATTATTTATATTATTATTTGTTCCAATTAATTTAGGAATTAAATTAATTCAAACTTGAATTAATTTAATGAATAAATTAATTAAATAGTTAATAACATGATAATTATTAGAAAAACATACAATAATTTACATAGTAATGCTTAATATAATTATAATTACTTATGCTATAATTGAAATAATTATTTATTAAGAGTATTAAATTATTCTCAAGATAATTTATCCAAATATTCATAAGCCCTAGGATATTATTGATTCAAGTCGCATAAATTCTTTAAATATTAACGTTTAATATTTATGAACTCAAATCAACTCCTAGAAACCAAATATTAGCCATTATTTAACATTCCTAATTCACTAACCAACTTAGAGAAAGTGGATTCATCAAGTGGTTTTGTGAAGATGCCAGGTATTTGATCTTCTGTGGGTATAAAATGTAACATCACAGTTCCATTCATGACATACTTTCTGATGAAATGATACCTTATGGAAATATGCTTGGTTCGAGAGTGTTGTACATGATTGTTGGAGATGGCTATTACACTTATGTTGTCGTAGAAAATTGGAATTTTGTTCAACGCAAGTCCATAGTCATTTAGCTAATTCCTTATCCACAAGATCTGTGCACAACAGCTACTTGCCGCAATGTATTCTGCTTCGTCTATCGAAGTAGATACTGAGTGTTTTTTCTTGCTGTACCAGGAGATCAACCGACGTCCTAGAAACTGACAGCTTCCAGAAGTACTCTTCATGTCTATCCTGCATCCTGCATAATCTGAATCTCTATAGCTTGTGATATCAACCTTTTTACCAGTTTCATCTTTGTCAAGCTTGGTGGGTGTAGGCATAGGGGTTTTTGCCAGTGAGGAGTCTTCTAGACTATATTTTCTCAGAAGATCACTTACGTACTTTGATTGGAAAATAAAAATCCTATTTTCCTTTTGCTTGACTTTCAGTTCAAGGAAGAATGACAGCTCACCCATCATGCTCATTTTGTACCTACTCTGCATTAACTTAGAAAATCTCTAGAACAAGTTTTCGTTAGTAGAACGAAATATAATATCGTCAACATAAAATTGGACAAATATCATATCTTTATCATGCAATTTATAAAAGAGAGTTTTATCTATGACACCTCTAATAAAACTATTTTTAAGTAAAAACTCAAAGAGAGTGTCATACCATGTCCTTGGTGCTTGCTTGAGTCTATAGAGGACTTTGAACAAAAAATATATAAAATCAGCAAACTCTGGATTTTCAAAGCCAGGGGGCTGCTCCATATATACTTCCTCCTATAACTCTCCATTCAGAAAGGCAGTCTTCACATTCATTTGATACACTTTGAAATTAGAATGTGTTGTGAATGATATAAATATCATGATGGCTTCAAGTCTTGCAACTGGTGCGTAGGTCTCGTCATAATCAATTCCCTCTTCCTGGGAGTAACACTTTGCCACCAGTTCGGCCTTGTTCCTTGTAACAATGTCATCATAGTCTACCCATTTGGTGCCAATCACAGATCTGTCTTTTGGCCTAGGTACCAGTGTCCATACTTCTTATCTCTCAAACTGATTGAGCTCTTCTTGCATGGCGAGAACCCAATCTGGATCAGTTAGTTCATCTTCAATTTTTTTGGTTCTTCTTGGTATAGAAAAACTGAAAATAAACATTCATTTGAAGTTGCACTTCTAGTACTAACTCCAATATCTGGATTACCTATGATCAATTCAAAAGGATGATCTCTACTCTATATCATTTCCCTAGGAAGGTTTGATCTTGATGATTCGCCTCGATATTCATTATAATGTTGTGTTTTGCTAGTAGATTCATTATCTCCCCCTGAGTTACTGCCAGAATGACTTGTTGATACACCACTAGTATTAGTAGTATCTCCATCGTTTCCATTATTTCCACCATTATTACCTGGATCATTATCATCATTATTGTTATTATCATTTCCTGCCGCAGTCTCAGGTTCTTCTTCATCATCGGAATGTGAGTTTGGATAATTATCAAACTTTAATTACGCAGAAGAATCTTCAGTTTGGATACTTGGGAGTTTAGTGTCACTAAAAGTAACATTGACACTTTCTTTAACTTGGTGTTGATCAATTATATACACCCTATATGATCTTCTTGAATATCCGACAAAAATAGCTTCGTGTGCCTTGGCCTCGAACTTGTCATGATGTTTATCTCCATATTTCAGCACAAAACATTTGGCTCCAAATACATGAAAGTACTTGAGTATTGGTTTCTTACCAGCCATTAATTCATAAGGATATCTTTATTGATTAGAGTTCGATTCTGGGTATAACATGTTGTGTTTACTGCTTCAGCCCAGAAATATATATGTAACCTTGATTCACTTAACATGGTTCTTGCAACTTCAATCAGGGTTCGATTCTTCCTTTCTACAACTCCATTCTGTTGCAGAGTTCTTGGTGCTGAGTATTGTCTTGTTATCCCCTTGTCTGAGCAAAAGTCAATCAGAACTTCATTCTTGAATTATGTTCCATTGTCTGACCTGATTGCCTGGATAACTAACTTTGAATCTAAATCAATTAGCTTTATATGATCAATCACCAATGGTGGAGTTTCATCCTTAGAGTTCAAGAATAAAACCCACGTGTATTTTTTGAAGTCATCTAGAATCACTAAGGCATATATTTTCCTTGCCATAGACATAATATTGACTGGACCAAATAAGTCCATGTGTAACAGTTGAAGTGGTTCAGTAATATTTGAAGTTCCTGTTCCTTTGTGACTTGCTTTCTTTGACTTTCCATTCTGACATGCCTCACAAAATCGTTCTTGTGTTAATTCTATCGGAGGCAGTCCTCTCTCACCAAATCACTCTTTACTAGAGAGTTCATTGTTTTGAAATTTAGGTGCCAGAATTTCTTGTGCCATAGCCTGCTTTCTTCTGATGAAGCCTTTGAGTAGAAATAGTTTGCTTCATCCTCAGTTCCTGAGTTGAGATCGGTTACGTACAAGTTACGTTTCTTTACTCCATGTAAGGCTAGTTTGTGATCTTTAGAATGATCTATTAAATAGTTTTCTTTGATAAAGTTTACTTTATATCCTTTATCACAGAAATGACTGATGCTGAGTAGATTGTGCTTAAGTCCTTCCACTAAAGAGACATTTTCAATGATAACATTCTCAGCACTTTACTTGCCATATCCCGTAGTCATTCCTTTGCTGTTATCTCCAAAGGTAACCATTGTGCCAGCTCTTTCAACCACATCTGATAGCAGGGCTCTATCTCCGATCATATGCCATGAAGATCCGCTATCCAGGATCCATACTACCCGATTTACCTATTTAACTCCCTGCAAATATCAAATGGATTAAATCGTCTTTGGAGCCCAAAATTAATTGGGCCCGACATATTTAAAGAATTGACCTTTGTCAGTTTTGACAACAGATCCTTTTCAAACAACAACAGCATCCACCTTGACTGTACTTACATTTCTATAAATAGTCTTAACAACTTTCTGTTTAGACTTAGGAATATATGTTTCCTTCTTGAAAGGTGAAGGAGTCGCAGTCTTAGATTTCACAAATTTATTATTGATGTGTTGTCTAGGTGTCATGTTATATTTATTAGCAATCATGTGTTTGAAATATGCAGACATAGCATTAAAAGCACATAACATACAATTTATAACACCACATGATTTATGGAATACATCAATAACAGGCATGTTATTCAAAACAGAAGGTGTCTTAACAGTTTCTACTTCAATTTTATCAGCAATTTTAAAGTTCTTAGTTGAATGATATATGTTGTTACCTATTGACAAATTTATTAGGCATGTTCACATTATTCTTTAAGTCTTTAGCACCTATATCACGATTGGGCAATTTAGAAGTTCTCACATCTTTCAGTGGTGTCTTAGGTGCACTTCTTCCATGTTGGACATAAACTCCATGCATGTCCCTGACTTGTTCCTCTATTTTCTTGTCTTCCTCTGGGTCCTCTAAGTTCATTTCATAAGCAATCAATATAGAACTCTCAAGGATTGGTTCTACTATAGAGGTTATGAAAAGAGGCTTAAGTGTGTCCTTAACAACATGTGGAATACCCCTTTCTTTAGCACTTTTTCTGAATGGGGTGATGTTGCTTGCCTTTCCTACAGATTTATTGTACTCAAAACCTATTCCAAATTTTCTTTTTATCTCCTGTTGGTCAATTAGGTCTTTTACAATGTAGGAGAAATTCTTATAGGCTAGACACTTCTTCTTTTCTTCCTCTATTTGATTTATGAGATAAGTTTCAACTTTAATATAACGACTGACTCTATTGACTTGAAAAGCTAAGTCCTCAGTCAACTTGTCATTTTTTCTTTTTAACAGTTTTAAAACATCATTCTCATTAGTTAAAACTTTTTTTTTTAGAATTAGTATCTTAACTTTATCTCTTATACCATCTAGTTCTTTACCTAACAATTTAAACATTTTAGGGCAAGAGGGATTTACATCTATTCCTCATTGTCGAGTGGGAGACAATGATTCTTCGGATGAAGCCATAAGAGCAAGATTTCCTAACTCTTCCTCATCATCATTGTCTGAGTCATCTCAGATTTTGCCCTATCATAAATAAGACTTGCCTTGATGCTTTTTCACAAGTGAATCATACTTTTTCTTGAGCTCTTCATAAGACTCTCTCTTCTTTCTTTGCTTCAGTTTTTTACATTCAATTATAAAGTGGCCTAGTTCATTGCAGTTGAAGCAACGAAACTTGCTTCTATCAACTAAGTCAGTCTTGTAGCCGCTTCTTGATATAGTTGTAGAAGAACCTCCTCTCTAGAATCTTCCAAAATTAGGTTTAACTTTGTAGGAGGAATTCCTTCGAAATCTCATATTGCCAAACCTCATGGCAACCATAGCTAGAGATTTATCTTCCAGCTGATCATGTTCTTCCAAAGAGTAAAATTCACCATCTTCTTGTCTATCTAAAGTATGTCCATATTCTGGAACCACATACTCCATTTAATTATTTGAAGGTACAACAACCTTCACTTCCATTTTCTCTGGTGTTTCCACAATCAGTACTTTGGAGGAACTCAGAACCTTACCTCTTCCATACATTTCTCTGGTCTAGATATGTTCCATTCATATGTCTTCAATACTCCGTAGAGTCTTTGTAGGGTTACCTCCTTCATGTCCCTAGACTCCCGGATTGCTGCGATCTTGTGTTCCAGATGTTCGGGTAAGGTTAGCAAGAACTTCCTATTGACCTCCTGAATCTTGTAGTATTTCCCATTGAGTTTGAGTTCGTTTATCAATTTATTCAATCTCTGAAACACCTCAGAGATACACTCACCAGGGTTTGATCTAAGCTACTCATATTAGGAGGTCAGGATCTCCATTCTATTCTCTTTGACCTCTTCAGTACCCTCACTGATTATTTCAATGATATCCCAGATTTGTTTGGTATTTTTACAATTGACAACATGATTGTACATGATGTAATCTAGGGATTCTACCAGTATGAGTTTTAGACTATTATCTAAAGCCATGTTTTCCTTTGCGTCCTCTATATAATCAAACGGATCTTTAGAAAATTGTCTATGAGGAATTACGACCCCATCTACCCCGTGCTCGAGAATAACTGTAATTGGGGGCTCAATACCACTGACCAAAATCCTCACATATTTGGTATAAGCGTTCCCCAGAAATAACAGCATCTTGTGATTCCACAAATTGTAGTGATCTCTATCAAATGGTGGAATTTTAATGCTCGTCACTTCTTGTGTCATCATCTTTAAATAAGATTAAAAATTTAAGTGTTTCAAATAATAATTTTTAACTTCAAATAATTTCTGATAAAAAAAATTTTAGGTAAAAATTATCTCGAATAAAAATTATTTCAAATAAAAAATAATTTTTGAGATCTGTATGAGTTGCGGAATATTTGGTTCATATTTAATATTAGAAATATCAACCAGCTCTGGTGCTAACTGTTGGTCCCTGATATTATAGAAGGGGGTTGAATACAATATCAATATTTAATCACGGAATATTGGATTTAAAAATATTATTTTAATTTCTCACGAAATATTAATTATAATGAAATATTGTTCAAGTAAAAGATATTATTTTAACTTGAAAAGTATTACAAAATCAATACGATGAAAGTTTATATAACTGTTTACATGTTTAGAACGATTTTGACATGAATTGTTCTGATTTAACAATTATAATCCAAACTTACACAGAAATCTGTGAATATTATAATGCAGACAAATTTCTGAATTTGAATGTTTTCAACTAATACAAATAATGAAGTGCTCACCTCATATTTATAGAGGATTTGTAAAGCTTGTATGACTTTCTAGAATATGATATTTTACAGACTTTATTTAAGCATGTATGACATTTTTTAACACTTGTATGACATTTGAAATAGCTGAGTTTGACTTCTCAAAAATCGGTATGAATTTTTTTAATTAAAATAGTCGGTATGACTTTTTAATTAAATAAAATCGGTATAACTTTCTCATTTAAGACTTCGGTATGACCTTTTAAAGAATGATTCGGTATGACCTTTTTAAATTTAATTCGGTATGACTTTTATTATGTAATCCAGTATGACTTTTTAATAAGTCTTTTAAATTATATTAAAAGTCAAATCTTCTATAATAAATTAATTCTACTTAGTTTAATTAAATAATTTATGAATTAAATTAAATTAAACTTGAATTAATTAAATTAAATTAATTAAATAATTAATCTACTTTTGATAGTAGAATTAAAATACTATTTTGACTTGTATAACCGTGCTGTCAACTCTGAAATCTTTTCATCTTCGCTCTGTCTTCTATCATAAAACTATTTTTAACTTTTAATTTAGATGATGAATATTTGCTAGATGATGAATATTTGTTAATTTAGTTGACACACAAATGTACTGTCTGGTTCATTTATGTTATACTATAACAAATATTCTCCATCTTTTAACTTTTAAGTTGTGGTCTTCTGTCCTTTTTCTGCTTTATTGTCTTTCCTCTTGTGTTTTCTTCTTCTGGAATCTACTTGTAGTAGCCACTAGAAATCTTCTATATGTTCTGAATTCTTCGGGAATGCTACTCCTTTATTTTTTACTGATGCTTGAACATATTAATGAAGTTCTTCCAGTGTTGAGTAACAATCTCTTAAAAATACTTCCGATAATTTGATTTTTCGTGTCTAGTTGACTTTCCTCGTCTTGATTCATGTTATCATATTTTTTATTTACTTCTTTTTTCTTAACTGAGTTGAGTTGTCATCTAATTATTACAAATAGGTCTAGTCATATGCCTTTCATTAATATCTCACAATTTTAGTGATGTGGACATTTTCAAAACAATATTCAATTTCATTTGGTGTGTTTTTACAATAGTCAACGTACATCTTCCCATTAACTCATCATGTCTCGAATTATGATTCGATTTTTAAAAAAATTAATAGGTAGTGTTTTGACTAGTTAATTAGTAATCTTCTGACCAACATATTGTTATAAAAAAATATTTCTTCACTGAATTATATAGCACAATCGACATGAAAAGGCACCGACTACCTGGTAAACACCGATTAATCCTAATCACATATTATTCCCGATTAGTCGTCAAATTTCAGAATACAAAAACTATACATATACTTATATAGACAAAAGTTTAATTTAGTAATAATTAAAGATATATATGTGTTTTATCATATTAAATATATTATACTATATTTTAAAATTATTAAATAGAATTTTTAAAAATTAGTTAGATTCGTTTTATTTTTTGGAAAACAATAACATTAACGAAGGTTTTTTTAATAGGCATTAATGAAGAATTCAAAATTTCATGTGTTATTATAGTCTATTTTAAATTTTAAAATCTCTTCTGTGTTTCAACTAAACATTTATAATTGTAAATTAATAAATGTATTTCTTAATAAGTGCGTATTTTTAATAATTTATATTAATAAAGTATAATGAAATTTATATTTTCAAAAGTACTCATATTAACGGGAAACTTTTCGCCGAAAGTGGTGAAAGTTTGCCCCCTTGCGAAAATTTCGGAAGTGGCGGGTATTATTAATATCAACCGACAACAGTTACTTTTGAATTTGGTTGAAAATAAACGGTTGAAAATGAATGTCAGTTGCATAAACGGTTGAAAATGAATGTGGGTTGAACATAATCAGTTGGAAATGAATGTCGGTTGAAAATAAGCTGTTGGAAATAACATTCGGTTAAGTTTATGCACAGTTGACTTTGAAATCAAAACTCAATGGTTGAAAATAATTGCGGTTGAAATTATTCGGTTGAATATGGCCGTGTTTTCTTGTACCGAAAGTTACAAGCCAGATGCCATCTTTTGACTTCTTCGCAGCATTTAAATCTAATTCACGAGGCCATAAGTTACTATATATAGATCTATGGTGTGAGACTGTAATCTTATCCTTGAAGCAAAATAATATGCATGCATGATATATTTTCTCGGGGGATCGCGAGTTCGCAAGAACTCATTCAAAGTTTATGAACTATCAAGCAACAACTGTCACTAGATGTACTAGAATTATACTTGTGAACCATAGTAAGGTTCCAGAGAGTTCACAGCAATTATAAATTAGCTGGACATGTGATACAAAAGCTTTCTGGTATATAACATACAAGTAAAAAATGTAATGCAAAGCCTATCTTGCAGTTTGACATCCAAATACAGAAACTAGTGAACTTTTGTCAGATATACATGCAGCAAGAGAAATGTCAAGTGATGCAGAAAACATAATAACATCATTGGAACGTAGTGGATTGAAGAATGACTTAGCATGCAGCAGGATTTGAAACTACAGTCAGATTTTTAATTGTGTACAAGGACAAGACTCGTTTGCATATATATATATATATATATATATATATATATATATATATATATATATATATATATAAAGTTTCAAATAGTAACTCATTATTAGTCGCGGAACTCGCACAACCACTTTAAAAAACCCTAATTTCCTTAATTTGACCTTACCCAATTAATTATTAAGGTTCAATTATATAAATTAAATGCTTAATTGAATGTTAATACATGTTAATAATTTTATAAAAATATTCGAAATATGTTCTGTAAAATTATAGTAGTACAGAACATAAAAGAGAACATATTAAAAATTTGTTTAAGAACATAGTAAAAAAATAAATTACAGAACATATATTGACTAATCTATACTATATTATTATAACCGAAAGATTAAAAGTTTTGGTTGGTTGGTCGGTCGTCAGTACTGGGCCACGGACCTAAAAAATATACATATTTTAGATATTATAGGGCCTAAAAAATATTAGATATAATTTTACTTAATATAATATTGGCCCTAACTATATACATATCTGTATTAACTAAAATTTTATTTTTTTAGACCTAGTTATATATTTATAACATGAATTCAAATTATATAACTTTACTTATTATAATATGGGCTCTATACATATCTATATTAACTAAAATTTTATTTTTAACATGGGTCCATATTATAACATATTTATATTAAATAGAATAAATTTATATATAAAAGGAGAACATATAATATTAGTTATCACGTGTTTCGCATGGATTATAAGCTTGTAGAACATATTTATATTAAAAAAATTATTTATTATATGGTTCTCCGAGCTCACCATCTAAGATGGGTTTCCCATAGAACCTTACCCATATATATATATAACTCACTGAGAAATAATAAAAAAATATCTCTCTTTATCTTAGTATGTCATGGACATTACATTAGTGGGAATGTAGGCCTATATCTCTCTTTATGTTAGTATGCATCGATATCACATTGTTAGAAATATAGGCATATTATATATATCTCTCTTTGTGTTAGTATATCATCGACATCACATTGGTGGGAATATAGGCCTATACGTATATTTCAACTGACACATTCTAGGTTGAGAATTCAGAACTCTGATGTGCCAAGGTACAGCAAAAGCACTGCTTCTATAGGTAAGTGGTGGATATCTTGTTCTTTTATCGTACCGTGGAAAGAGTGTTCTCTTTGTAAAGATGGAAAACTGATATTAACTGTCAAGCACTTCGACATCTGAAATTGGCATAGCTTTGGATGACTGAGTATGTCTCAATTTCTGAAAGCAAAATCAAGGTTGTTCTTGAATTGCTGAATACTACTTCGGTGAGGTTTTAACTAGGGGAATGATGCTTGGGCGGGTTGGAATGCTAAAGCTTCTATACAAGTTATATATTACAATAACACTACTGCCATATGAAATTCTAAATATTTCTCTATGGATTGTAATTTGTTAAGGTATGCAAAAGAAAGTTACATGTTTTCCAGTATGCACAACAATCTATTCAAATCGTAAATATTTTACCACTTTTTTTTTGAATTTCTCAAAAAAAATGAACCTTACTTTTATATAATACTAATTTAAAATTGCTACAACCACACATTCATCTTTCTTTTCATTTGTGTGGATATAATTGAAAGTTAGTAAAGTCAAATTAAATTTTTTTAAACGTGTAATGTTTTGACCGACTCATATATATTGGAACAGAGTGAATAATAGATTATGCCACGGAAAATTACTACTCGATAGCGTTTTAGATCACTCCCCGACGAATATGCATTTCAGATTGAAATAGTGTTAATAAATTACCTTTATTTTTTTATCTTCCATTTATTCTCTTCTTTTTTTCCCCGCATATCTACTCAAGGCATATACGAGCTATAAACTATGTACTCGAACCATCATTCTATCACAACAGAATAAAAAGCTATTGGCACGAATATAATGCTAAATCATTAATGATTCTTCTAGCTTGTAGCTGGTATAGTTGTGTTTAATTTTGCAAACTCTTTGTAACTGGTAATATACTGCCCTTTTGATCTTGTCAATTTTTTAATCTGATAATTTACTTAAAAATAATAAATCATCATATAATTAAGTATATGCCCGGAGCTTCTCAATGAATAAACTTTGTTCATCTGTAGATTTTGGTTAATTCAAAACCATGCATAGCAAATGCTGAATTGTTATGCCAAAAATTTACATCTTCTCATCAACTTTAAAACTATTTTGTCGCACAACGCAGAGGAAAAACATCATTCAAGTATTTAACATCCATTAATCTTGTTCAAAATGTGCTTGGTGCACGATAAAAGCCCGAAACAATTATGATAAATGCTTGTCAAGAAGCATCGGATGATGTTAATGGCATTTGGCCCTCCTTGGAGCCAATAGACGATTCTACACTAGTTTGTTCGTTTTGTCCCGAATCTTCTTGCAAGACAACTACCTCCCCGAAATGGACATGCTTACCATCATCATCACCATTGTTTCTCGACTGACTGCTCGATTGTGTTCGATTTACCCCAGATCGTAAGGAGGATCGTTTTGACAGCTGACGACTCTGCATTTGTCTATTTTTAATGAATGCTTTCATGAAGGTGTATATATAGGTGATGAGCCAAAAGAGCCATGGGATGCCTATTAACACCAATGCCGCAGCTGGATACCAAGGTTGGGACTGATCAGGTACGCAAACATATATAATAAGCAAAACTCCACCAGCCAACAGAAATAAACAGAAGAAGGCAGAAATTAGAGGGACCCTAATATCTCCCTGTCTTTCTATTTCCATTCCAATATTGTCCCACAGTGCCTTTTCCTCTTAATGTTTACCTTGATTTGAATCTTCTGTGTCACACGATAATAAAATCGAGTTCCAAAATACTCGTCCCTCTCGATTTTACCATCTAAATCTTTAGTTGAATTTCATGAAGATATAAATGATGGAACTCTGTTTTGACCTCTTGAGTTGCAACAAACCAATGGATGAAAATAATACATACAAAACAGTTTTAAAATGAGGGGTGCACGCCGGGGCGGATTGAGAGGGGGCATGTGGGGTCACTTGACCCCACTTGATTTTTTAAAATAAATTACCTGTATATATATATATGTTAGAGCTATATAATAATATTAGTATATTAATAAATCATATATTGGGGGGTCAATTGACAATATTGGTCACGAACGATTGCAAAATCCTCTAGCCTCTGGTACTCTAGTAGAGTGGTAGTCTGGTAGAACCAAGGAGCAAGACGACGTTGCTAAGAGCCCAAGACCTTCACTCATTGATAGAGCCAACAAATCAACAATAGTTTAGGTATGTTTTCCCTAATTTTTCTCATTTATTTTCCCCCTTTTTGACTACTCTGTAAATTGATAATGGATATGCCTAAATTTATACTTTTAGTTAAACTTTTAGGGTAAATCCTCAACATTATTTGGAGATAGTTTTCTTGATAAATTGTGTGCATAAATCCTAAATTGATTGTTGAGTTATTAATATTGTCTGTTAGTCTGTTACTTGTTAGGTTTAAACTTTGATGAGTATGAATAAATTTGTAATAAGAACTAAACGTGTTCGAATCGATAATCGACAAAGTCAAGAAACTAATCAAGCTCGATCTGAATTTATTCAAAATGAACAAAAGACGACAACAAATTTACCTATACAAGAACAAATATCAATAGACGATAATGGTATGTTTGAACAAGTTATAGCTAATCTGGGTGAACGTCTCTGCATCTCTACAATTGGTTTTGATTCTGCAGAGCGCGAAAAAATCAGAAGAGCTTATCTAACTAAGGGGTCATGTCACCCAGTACTTGTAAATTTTCTTCAATCTAATTTTTCAGGCGTAATGCGCTGATTCAGTCCTTTGTGGTATATAGAATTCAAAAACTGGTTGGAATATTCTGAAAAAAGATGCAACATTTTGTATGTGTTGTTATCTTTTTAATATTGAATTTGGCGATCATCGATATAAACATGACGCGTTTGTTGGTAAAGGTTCCAGAAATTGGAAAAAGAAAGACAGGTTTGAGAAACATATTGGAACTCATAATAGCAACCATACTAGTAGCCATACTAAGTGCGTGAAAGCTTGCGAGGACTTGCTAAAGAGAAAACAACACATTGTTATCATAATTGCAGGCATTTCAACGCAAGCAAAAGCAGATTATTGGATTTGCCTAAATGCAACAATTGAGTGTGTAAGAATTCTTTTGATGCAAGCATTGCCTTTCTGTGGCCATGATGAGTCAGAGACTTCAAAAAACAAAGGAATTTTTTAGCACTTATCACCTTTCTTTGTAAGCACAATGAAGATATAAGTATAGTTTCTCTGAAGAATGCTCCTGAGAACAATATATTGATTTCACAAAAAATTCAGAAAGATATTTGTAATTGTTCTTCTTTTCTTACTACAAGAGCAATTATCCATGACATTAAAGATGGCTTCTTTTCTTTGCTGGTTGACGAGGCTCGCGATTCTGCAATCAAAGAACAAATGGTTGTGGGTTTAAGGTATGTAAATAAAGAAGGTATTATTATTGAATGTATACTTGGCATTGCACATGTTTTGGATACCACTTCTCAAGTTCTAAAAAATGCAATTGATTCATTAGTTGTAACACATGGGTTAAATACATCTCGTATTCGTGGTCAAGGGTATGATGGGGCAAGTAATATGAGCGGAAGTATTGGAGGTCTTAAGAGTTTGATATTGCAGGAAAATAAATGTGCATACTACATTCACTATTTTGCACATCAACTCCAATTGACATTAGTTGATGTTGCAAAAAAATATGAAAAGCTTTGTTCTTTTTTTGATTATTTGTCATCACTAGCTAATTTTGTGGGAGCTTCTTGTAAGAGAAAAGAACTACTTTGAGTCTAACAAATTGAGAAAATAGCTGAGGGAATTTCTCAAGGTAGTATGGATACATGAAGAGGCATGAATCAAGGAATTATTTTAAAATGACCAGGAGAGACGCGATGGAGTTCACATTATAACACTATTATTAGTGTAATTCATTTGTATCCTGCTACATTAGAAGTGCTTGAGGATATAAAAAAGATGCCATCATTTTCAACGCACAAGGGTGAGATAAACAGGCTTATTGAAGTCATTAGCGAGTATGAGTTTGTGTTTCTTTTGTTTTTGATGAAGAAATTTTTAGGAATTACAAATAAACTATCCCAAGCCTTACAAAGGAAGGATCAAAACCTGTCAAATGCTATTAATTTGGTAAATGTGGCTAAATTAAGGTTACAAGAAGTTCGAGAAAATGGATGAAATAACTTGCTGATATTAGTCAATTTTGTGAAATGAATGAGGTCAATATTCCGCAAATGGATATTTTCTTTGTGTCACGCGAGAGATCACGTCGAAATACTGAAAGACATGAAAATCTTCATCATTTTCAGGTTGATTTATTTAATAATGTCATTGATTTTCAGCTTCAAGAGATGAATGATCGTTTTGATAATGTTAATCTAGAGCTTCTGACATGCATATCAAATCTTGATCCATGTCATTCCTTCTCAGCTTTTGATAAACAAAAATTGATCCAGCTAGCCAAATTATATCCAATGGAGTTTGATGACATCAGTATTCTGGCCTTTGACGATCAACTTGAGAATTATATTATAGATATGAGAAGCAACAATGATTTTGTTGACTTAAAAGGATTTTTCGATCTAGCTCAAAAAATGGTTCAAAAACAAAAAGATTTGGGATTTCCTTTAGTTTATATGTTGATCAAACTAGCTCTAATATTATCTGTTGCAACCGCGACGATTGAAAGGGCATTTTCAGCTATGAATCACATTAAAAGTGTGCTTCAGAATGCAATGGGAGATACCTGGTTGAATGACAGCTTGGTAACTTATATTGAAACAAATATTTTTGAGAATGATACAATGACATGTAAAATTAATGATATTATGATCTTTTTTTCTTATTTGAATTTATCATATAAGTTCGTATATAAAAATTTTGACCCCCCTCTACTCAGGTCCTGGCTCCGCCACTGGGTGCTGAAAGGCATATGACTAGGCTATTTGTAATAATTAGATGACAACTCAACTCAGATAAGAAAAATCGGTAAATAATAAATATGATAACAT
The DNA here is from genome assembly GCA_028671895.1 of Oenanthe sinensis. Taxonomy (NCBI): domain Eukaryota; kingdom Viridiplantae; phylum Streptophyta; class Magnoliopsida; order Apiales; family Apiaceae; genus Oenanthe; species Oenanthe sinensis. The sequence goes on from CM053806.1 coordinate 32,333,817, forward strand.
GAATCAGAACAAAGAAGTTAAACTAAACACAAAGAATCAGATTGTCAGACGAATTTTTATGAGGTTGCTACTTTTTATCGGAAGAAGTTCATTAATATATTCAAGCGTCGGCAAAAAATAAAGAAGTAATATTTCAGAAGAGTTCAGAAGATTCCAATAGACTACTACAAGAAGATTCAAAGAAAAGAAAATCTTGTTGCATAATTATAGAAAGTCTTATCGGATTAATTAATTAAGTCTTTAAAAAGTCTTACCGAATTATGCAAATAAGACTTTTCAAAAGTTTTCCCGAATTATTCAATAAGACTTTAATTAAAAGTCTTACCGAATTATTCAATAAGACTTTAATCAAAAGTCTTACCAAATTATTCAATAAGACTTTTCAAAAGTTTTACCAACCATTTAAAAAGTATTACCGAGTAAAAAATCTTGCTCAGCTAATTTGAAAAGTCTTAAAGGCTATTTTATAAAGTCTTTTGATTTTTTAAATAAGTTTTATTCAAAAGTGTTGCTAGCTACCACCTCTATAAATATGAGGCCAAGGGTTTTATAATTTATTTGATTGAAAACATTCAAATTCAGAAATTTGTATGCATTGTAATATTCACAGATTTCTGTGCAAGTTTGGATTATAATTGTTAAATCAGAACAATTCATGTCAAAATCGTTCTAAATATTTAAACAGTTATATAAACTTTTATCGTGTTAATTTTGTAATAATTTTCAAGTTAAAATCATATCTTCTACTTGAACAGTATTTCATCACAATTAATATTTCGTGAGAAATTAAAATAATATTTTTAAATCCAATATTCCTCGATTAAATATTGATATTGTATTTAGCCTCCCTTCTACAATATTAGGGACCAACAATTGGCATCAGAGCTGGTTGATATTTCCAATATCAGATCCGAACTAAATATTTCGCAACATACAGATCTCAAAAATTATTTTTTATCCAAACCAAAATTTTTTGATCAAAAATTATTTTTTGAAACACTTAATTTTTAATCTTATTTAAAGATGAGTACACAAAAAGTGACGAGTATTAAAATTCCACAGTTTGACAATGATCACTACAATTTATGGAAGCATTAAATCCTACAATTTATTGGGATTGTCAATCCTAAGTATGCATTAATTTTGGCCAACAGTATTGAACCTCCAATAATAGTTATTCTTGAGCACGAGGTAGATGGGTTCGTAATTCCTCACAGACGGTTTTCAAAAAGTCTAGCTAACTATACAGATGAAGAAAAGGAAGCTGTGTCCCTGGATAACAATCTCAAACTCATATTGATAGAATCCCCAGACTACGTCATGTACAATCACGTGGTCAATTGTAAAAATGCTAAACAGATCTGGGATACAATAGAGATAATCAACGAAGGGACTAAAGAAGTCAGAGAGAATAGACTGGCGGTCCTGACCTCCCAGTATGAGTAGTTTAGATCCAACCCTGGTGAGTGTATCTCTGAGATGTTTCAGAGATTGAATAAATTAATAAACGAGCTCAACCTCAATGGGAAATATTATCAAAACCAGGAGGTCATCAAGAAGTTTTTGTTAACCTTGTCAGAGCATCTGGAACATAGGATCGCAGCTATCCGGGAGTCTAGGGACATGAAAGAGGTTACCCTAGAAAGACTCTACGGAGTTTTGAAGACCTATGAATTGGAACAGATCCAGACAAGAGAAACATATGGCAGAGGTAAGTTTTTGAGTTCCTCTAAAGCATCGATAGTGGAAGTGTTGGTGTAGGTGCCCTAGAGGCAATACAATGTTTATTTTGATAAACCTTTATGTCAATTGATTATTCAATAAACGTATTTATTATGACTTTAATTACTGCGATATATTTGTTAGCATAATAAATGTCCTTAGAATCATGATACACATTGTATAGTTTAGTACATGACTTGAACTTGAGATTATATAATATATCATATTCTTAAATGTCCCTAGTCGAGTATTATTATTATAGGACAATAATAATACATAGATAGACTAGTATGTTGTTTGACAGATAACCACATCTCATTGGTTATAAGTATGGGGATACTAAAGTCAACACATAGGTACATGCAGGAGTACATGGTACTGGACAGACCCACAGTGAGATTCTTCATGTTTAATAAAGTCATAAGAAAGACTCACAGTGATAATGGTGTAATGATCCTCTGACTTGAGATCATTATATTTCTGTACGAGGATTAATATACTTTGACTACATTAAAAGTTACCTTTGACCGGGTAATGATAAAAGTGGACATCGGGTATATCATGAGTCGTATGAGAAATATGAATGATAGATAAAGGATTTAACCCTCCTATAATTAGGAGAGATATTACTGGCCTCTTGATTGAGTGAGACTATAAAATGCATGGCCGTGCTCAAATAATGATTTATTTTCATAGTCTACTCATAGATCAAGTAAACCCAGATTAAATATTGAAGAGGATGACTAAATACATGCCTCGAGTTTAATCTATAATATATATGGTTAAAGGGATTATATTACATGGAAACATTAATCACGAAAGGTTTTATCGAATCACGATTTAATTATTATTTAATTTGGTAGCAATGATGTATTACTAGATACCGCTCATTGTTTATAATTTTATTGGAGAATAAAATTATTGCTAATTAAATAATAGCCTATAGGGTCACACACATAGAGTACTTAAAGGAATAGTTAATTTAAATTATAGATTTAAATTAATTGATGATTATTTCGAATTTTATTATATTAATTAAGTGAGACTTAATTAATTGAAATAATATAAATTCGAATTTGAATTCTGTCCTTAATAATTAAGTGTGACTTAGTTATTAATTAAATAATAAAATTCGTTTTTATTATTTAATCCTAAACCTACATGGGTTAGGCTTTGCTGTTATGGGTTGCTGTTATGGACCTATTAACCAGCCATTATAAATAGATAATGTAGGGTAAATAGGTCATAACGTTTTGATAAGATAAACCCTAGAGGAGCAGCCACACAGCAAAGGCAGAGAAGACAGAATTCGAAATCATCAAAGGAGGCTAGTACATCTATTCCGTAATCAAGATTGTGAGACGTTCTTGAAGGTGCTCGTGTGGATACCATAGAGGTGTTTTCGAGAGGAAGACACAAGTCGTGAAAGCTAGGATCTCCGTTGATTTCGTAGTAGTCAAGACCAAACAAAGGTATGATTCCGTTTCACAATAATCAGTCCATGATTATACATGATCCTGCGTTAGGGTTCCGAAATTTTCGTTATATTTACGTTTAATCTGCTGCGTTTTATGCCTCGGAATCCAACAATGGCATCGGAGCTACGTGTATAAGGGACTGATTTGGTTACGTGTTTTATGTATTTGATGCAAACATGCCTGTTTTGGTGACTGCCATGCCATGCTACTGCTTTGTCATAATCTGTTATGCCACTGCCATGCTTCTGCTATGCTACTGCCATGTATATTCGAATTGTTATTCATATGATGAATATATAGATGATGATACTAGCATGTTAATGATTTGTCATGACTGATTTATCTGCCATATTGCGATTTGTATATTATGCATGAGGGTTAGTTTGTATAGTGATATAAACTGGTGGACAGATTATGTTGGACATGATCTGTTAACTGGGATATGATAAGTATGTATATGATACATGCTTCTGAAACTGTATAAGTTGCAGTGGGGGAAAAGGCCAACAGATATGATCTGTAGTTCAGAAATTGATGATTTCTGAATAGGACTGATCTTCGACCCCAGCTGGGGGCTGCCGCCCCCAGACCCCGCCCGGGGCTGCCGCCCCGGACCCCGCCCAGGGGATGCCTCCCCCGGACCCCCGCCCAGGGGCTGACGCCCCCGGACCCCCGCAATATTTTATTTTGTGTACTTGAGCATGGTGCTGGTTATGGCCCTTAGACCCTTAGATTAATGGTTTTGGTTTTGGTTTTATAAATACTACTTGCATGTCGTTTTCTTCATTCTTGTAATTGTTTAACCTCGAATGTAACTCGAGTTTTCTTATGTAAGTACATTAGTATAGGTTGTATTCAATTATTCCATGTAATGTACTTGAAGATTGAAGGATGATCCAAGAAGAGGAGCAAGCACCCATGGATAAAAGAAGAATGAAGACATGTAATTGTATTTATATTTTACCACCATAGATTGACTTTGATCCTTTCATTAGCTCGAAAGGATCACATAGGAAAGGGGCCATAACCAAGCACGTTTACATACTGCACTTTACATATTGATGTATGAATGTATGTGTAGAGTAGAAGATGCATGCTTTAATTAGATTAATGATGTATGCATGTATTAGATACGTCACCCATGCCATGCTTGCCATGCTAAACAAGATAAAATCTTTAACGATTTAAGATTTTAAAATTAACAAACGAACGATCATGAGATCCTTGTGTTTATGAAATATGGATTTTAAAACACGGAATTAAATATGAATTTTTGATATCTATAACTGGGATTTTCTAACAAAAGCGGATATGCGTATTCGTAAGGCTGATGGGTTTTAAGTGTGACCACTGGTATCCTCCATCTACCTGGGAAATGAACAATTTAAGATGTCGATTTGAAATATTTGGTTCAAGGAAAAATTGAGGATCTCTTCATGATGTGATCATGATCGTCGTAAATTTTCTAAAACCCTTAACAAAATATTAAGTTTTAATCGGATGCTTTCCAATGAATGAACACTCATCGAATCCTAGATCGATTAGGGGAAAGACTGTCAGTGGCAGGGGACTCCTATCTATCGTGGTGAGATGCGACGAATATAAACGGTTATATTCGGCCGTTGTATCATTGGGTCAAACTTAACTGAGTCGTCATAATAAGGTGAAAGTAAACAGTTATATTCAACAATTATGAACTTAGAAGCATGGAGTTTGGTTAAAAATCTATTAGATAGATAAGATCAATCGTTGCTCACCAAACTATCCAAGAATTATATATGATATAATTGACAAATGTTGTCTACCTAAATAATCATTCTTAAGGACTTCCAGTGGTTGACTTAAGACATGACGAAATATGGATCTTGGCTCACTAGAAAGAATTATGGGATATACTTTCCAAATTAATAGTAAGGGCTATTAATTTGATAAAAATAGTGGGAGATATATTATGAATGTATCATAATCATTTGAACATAATAAATAACTCAGACAATCTAATGTTTATTTTGTGCTATTATCATTGTAGATACCAAGTAATGACAAACAACACAAACACACTATCCGTACGATCTGTCCTTGAGAAGGATAAGCTGACAGGAGGAAACAACTTCCTAGACTGGCAGAGGAATTTGAGGATTGTCCTCAGGCAGGAGCGCAAGCTTCATGTCATTGATATTCCTCCGGCAGGTCCCCTTCCTGAGGGCGCTACTGTTGAGGAACGAGCGGCCCACACAAAGGATGAGAATGATGCAACTGATGTTGCATGTCTTATGTTGGCAACTATGAGTGCTGAGCTTCAAAGACAGCATGTTCATATGGATGCATATACTATCAATGAGCACTTGCAAAGCATGTTTGCAAGCCAAACTCGTCAAGAAAGGTTCAACACGAGCAAGTCACTCTTTAACTGCAAACAAGGGGCAAGTGAACCAGTTGGCCCACATGTTCTGAAGATGATTGGTTACATTGAGTATCTTGATACTTTGGGTTTCCCGATTGGTCCGGAAACTGGTATTGACCTAATCTTGAATTCTTTGAACAACAAATTCACTCAGTTTGTTATGAACTACAATATGAATGAATTTGACAAAACACCTACTGAATTGTTGGCTATGTTGAGAACATATGAGACCAACATGAAGACGGCTGAACCTGTTCCCATACTGATGGTGGGCAATAAAGGTAAGGCCAAAGGGAAAGGCAAGTGGAAGGGTAAGAAGAAGACAGGTTCTGATTCTACACCCAAGCCAAAGTCAGGTCCTAAACAGGCTTTAAAGCCTAAAGGTGGGGTCGCTAAGGGTGAATGTCACTACTGTAAGAAAACTGGTCACTGGAAGAGAAACTGTTCAGTTTACTTGGAGGATCTGAAGAAGAAGAGGGCTGAACAAGCTTCTAATTCAGGTATATATGTTATAGAAGTCAATCTGTCTATTTCTACATCTTGGGTATTGGATACCGGATGTGCTTCTCACATTTGTATAAATGTGCAGGAAATGCAGAGAAGTAGGACATTGGCTAAAGGAGAAATGGACCTACGAGTTGGTAACGGAGCAAGAGTTGCTGCTTTAGCTGTAGGAACCTATTATTTATCTTTGCCCTCTGGGCTAGTTTTAGAACTGGAGAATTTTTATTACGTGCCTGCGATTCGCAGAAACATTATTTCTGTTTCTTGTTTGGACAAGAAAGGTTTTTCGTTTACAATAAAGAACAACAGTTGCTCTTTTGCTTTGAATGATTTAACCTATGGTGTTGCGCGTTTGTTTAATGGTTTATATGTTCTTGACTTAGATAATCCTGTCTGTAATATAGAAAACAAACGACTTAAAGTTAATGACTCAAATCAAACATACCTCTGGCATTGTCATCTAGGCCATATAAATGAGAAACGCATATCCAAATTACATAAGGATGGATATTTGGATAAGTTTGATTTTGAATCATACCAAGAATGTGAATCTTGTTTGCTTGGTAAAATGACTAAAGCCCCTTTCACTGGTAAGGGTCAAAAGGCCACTGAACGTCTGGAGCTAATACATAGTGATGTATGTGGCCCAATGCGTGTGATGGCTAGAGGAGGCTACTACTACTTCATAACATTTACTGATGATTTCAGTAGATATGGATATGTATATCTTATGAAGAATAAATCCGATTCTTTTGAAAAGTTCAAAGAATACAAGGCTGAAGTAGTGAAGCAAATTGGCGGAGGTACAAGTATTAAAATCTTACGATCTGATCGTGGAGGAGAATACTTGAGCACAGAATTTAAAGATTATTTAAAGGAGTGTGGTATTGTATCACAACTCACTCCGCCAGGTACACCTCAATGGAATGGAGTTTCAGAGAGGAGAAATCGCACCTTGTTAAACATGGTACGATCGATGATGAGTCATGCAGATCTTCCAATTAGTTTATGGGGTTATGCTCTAGAAACAGCGGCTTTCACACTTAACCGTGTTCCTACTAAGAAGGTTCAAAAGACTCCATATGAGATATGGGAGAAGAAACGGTCAGGCATGAGCTTTATGAAAGTTTGGGGATGCAAGGCGTTTATGAAGCGTCAAGTATCTGACAAGCTTGGACCTAAATATGAAGAGTGCAATTTTGTGGGATACCCTAAGGAAACAAAGGCGTACTATTTCTATAGTCCTACTGAGCAGAAAGTGTTCATTGCTCGAGATGCTGTTTTCATGGAAAGAGATTTTGTTTCCAAAAGAAACAGTGGGAGAACTATAGACCTCGATGAAGATCGAGAACCACAAAATAGTATTGAACCTGAAGTGGAACAAGAGCAGGATAATGATAATGCTCAACAAACACAGGTTGTTCGTAGAACTGGTAGAATTCGCCATGAGCCAGAGAGATATGGATTTCTCTTGACTCAATGTGGTGATTTGATACTCATAGACGAAGATGAGCCTCTCACATACCAAGATGCTATGAACAGTCCAGACTCTAAGAGATGGCTAGAAGCCATGAAATCCGAGATGGATTCCATGTACGAAAACCGAGTATAGACCTTGGTTGATCCACCTGAAGGGGTAAAACCCATAGGGTGCAAATGGGTTTTCAAGAAGAAAACTGACATGGATGGAAATGTTCAGACCTATAAAGCAAGGCTGGTTGCAAAAGGTTTCAGACAAATTCATGGTATTGACTATGATGAGACTTTCTCACCAGTGGCTATGGTCAAGTCCATAAGGATTTTGCTTGCTATTGCAGCATTCCATGATTATGAAATCTGGCAAATGGATGTCAAAACAGCCTTCCTTAACGGAATCCTTGAAGAGGATGTGGATGTGTACATGACACAACCTGAAGGTTTTGTCGATCCAAGGAATGTTAGCAAGGTATGTAAATTACGTCGATCCATTTATGGATTGAAGCAAGCCTCTAGGAGATGGAATATCCGTTTTGATGAAACAGTCAAAGAGTATGGCTTTGTTCAAAACGAAGATGAACCTTGTGTTTACAAGAAGGTTAGTGGGAGCCATGTGGCATTCATAGTACTATATGTTGATGACATACTACTAATGGGGAATGACATACCTTCTCTCAAGGCTGTTAAGATTTGGTTAGGGAGCAACTTCTCTATGAAAGACTTAGGTGAAGCAACCTACATTCTAGGAATGAGGATCTATAGGGATAGATCTAGAAGGATGATCGGTCTAAGTCAGAGTACATACATCGATAAGGTTTTGCATCGTTTTGGTATGCAAAATGCAAAAAGGGGATATGTCCCCTTATCTCAAGGGATAACGATCTCTAAAGATCAGTGTCCGAAATCATTGGATGACAAGGACCGCATGAATAAGGTTCCATATGCCTCAGCAATTGGATCCATCATGTATGCAATGGTATATACTCGCCCAGATGTTTCGTATGCTTTAAGCATGACGAGCAGATACCAATCTAATCCAGGTGAAGGTCACTGGACGGCTGTCAAGAATATTCTAAAGTACTTGAAAAGGATTAAAGATTCATTCTTGGTGTATGGAGGAGAGGAAAAACTGGTTGTAAAAGGTTACACCGATGCATGTTTCCAAACAGACAGGGATGATACTGTATCACAGTCTGGTTTTGTGTTTTGTCTAAACGGAGGTGCTGTAAGTTGGAAGAGTTCAAAGCAATAAACAGTAGCTGATTCTACAATGGAGGCTGAGTACATTGCAGCTTGTGAAGCGGCTAAGGAAGCTGTTTGGATTCGAAAATTCATTACTGATTTGGGAGTGGTTCCATCGATCGCAGATCCCATTGATCTATACTGCGATAATAATGGAGCCATTGCACAGGCTAAAGAACCTAGAGCTCACTCCCGAACCAAACACATACTCAGGAGATATCACCTCATTCGAGAGATTAATGAAAGGGGTGACATACACATATGTAAAGTGCACACAAATGATAACATTGCAGACCCACTGACCAAAGGCTTGTCGCAGAAGAAGCACGACGGTCACACTAGTTCCATGGGTATTAGATACATGGGTGATTGACTCTAGTGCAAGTGGGAGATTGTTGGTGTAGGTGCCCTAGAGGCAATACAATGTTTATTTTGATAAACCTTTATGTCAATTGATTATTCAATAAACGTATTTATTATGACTTTAATTACTGCGATATATTTGTTAGCATAATAAATGTCCTTAGAATCATGATACACATTGTATAGTTTAGTACATGACTTGAACTTGAGATTATATAATATATCATATTCTTAAATGTCCCTAGTCGAGTATTATTATTATAGGACAATAATAATACATAGATAGACTAGTATGTTGTTTGACAGATAACCACATCTCATTGGTTATAAGTATGGGGATACTAAAGTCAACACATAGGTACATGCAGGACTACATGGTACTGGACAGACCCACAGTGAGATTCTTCATGTTTAATAAAGTCATAAGAAAGACTCACAGTGATAATGGTGTAATGATCCTCTGACTTGAGATCATTATATTTCTACACGAGGATTAATATACTTTGACTACATTAAAAGTTACCTTTGACCGGGTAATGATAAAAGTGGACATCGGGTATATCATGAGTCGTATGAGAAATATGAATGATAGATAAAGGATTTAACCCTCCTATAATTAGGAGAGATATTATTGGCCTCTTGATTGAGAGAGACTATAAAATGCATGGTCGTGCTCAAATAATGATTTGTTTTCATAGTCTACTCATGGATCAAGTAAACCCGGATTAAATATTGAAGAGGATGACTAAATACATGCCTCGAGTTTAATTTATAATATATATGGTTAAAGGGATTATATTACATGGAAACATTAATCACGAAAGGTTTTATCGAATCACGATTTAATTATTATTTAATTGGGTAGCAATGATGTATTACTAGATACCGCTCATTGTTTATAATTTTATTGGAGAATAAAATTATTGCTAATTAAATAATAGCCTATAGGGTCACACACATAGAGTACTTAAAGGAATAGTTAATTTAAATTATAGATTTAAATTAATTGATGATTATTTCGAATTTTATTATATTAATTAAGTGAGACTTAATTAATTGAAATAATATAAATTCGAATTTGAATTATGTCCTTAATAATTAAGTGTGACTTAGTTATTAATTAAATAATAAAATTCGTTTTTATTATTTAATCCTAAACCTACATGGGTTAGGCTTTGCTGTTATGGGTTGCTGTTATGGGCCTATTAACCAGCCATTATAAATAGATAATATAGGGTTAATAGGTCATAATATTTTGATAAGATAAACCCTAGAGGAGCAGCCACACAGCAAAGGCAGAGAAGACAGAATTCGAAATCATCAAAGGAGGCTAGTACATCTATTCCATAATCAAGATCGTGAGACGTTCTTGAAGGTGCTCGTATGGATACCATAGAGGTGTTTTCGAGAGGAAGACACAAGTCGTGAAAGCTAGGATCTCCGTTGAGTTCGTAGTAGTCAAGACCAAACAAAGGTATGATTCCGTTTCACAATAATCAGTCCATGATTATACATGTTCCTGCATTAGGGTTCCGAAATTTTCGTTATATTTACGTTTAATCCGCTGCGTTTTATGCCTCGGAACCCAACAGGAAGCACCAGAAAAGATGGAAGTGAAGACTGCTGTGCATTCAAATAATTCAATGGAGTATGTGGTTCCAGAATTTGGACATACTTCAGATAAACAAGAAGATGGTGAATTCAACTCTTTGGAAGAACTGGATCAACTGGAAGATGAATCTCTAACTATGGTTGCTAGGAGGTTTGGTAACATTAGATTTCGAAGGAATACCTCCTACAAAGTTAAACCTAATTTTGGAAGAATTCAAATAGGAGGTCCTTTTAACCCTATATCAAGAAGCAGCTACAAGACCGTCTTAGTTGATAGAAACAAGTTTCATTACTTCAACTATAATGAGCTAGGCCACTTTGCAACTGAATGCAAGAAGCCGAAGCAAGGGAAAAAGAGAGAGTCTTATGAAGAGCTCAAAGAAAAGTATGATGCACTTGTGAAAAAACATTAAGGCAAGTCTTATCTAGAAGAGGGAAAATGATGGGATGACTCAGACAACGATGATGAGGAAGAGCTGGGAAATCTTGCTCTTATGACTTAATACGAAGAATCAATGTCTCCCACTCGACAAGGTGGAATAGATGTAAATCCCTCTTGCCCTAAAATATTTAAATTGCTAGGTAAAGAACGAGATGATACAAGAGATAGAGTTAAGAAGCTAATTCTCAAAAATAAAGTTTTAACTGATGAGAATGATGTTTTAAAATTATTAAAAACCAGAAATGTCAAGTTGACTAAGGACTTAGCCTTTCAAGTCAATATGGTCAGTTGTTATATTAAGGTTGATGCCTATCTCAGAAATCAGATAGTGGAAGAAAAGAAGAAGTGTCTAGCCTATAAGAATTCCTCTTATGTTGTAAAAGACCTAATTGACCAACAGGAGATAAAATGAAAAGTTGGAATAGGCTTTGAGTACAATCAATCTGTAGGAAAGGCAAGCATCATAACCCCGTTCAGAAAAAGTGCACAAGAAAGGGGTATCCGACATGTTGTTAAAGACACACTTAAACCTCTTTTTATAACCCTGGTAGAATAACCAATCCTTGAGAGCTCTATAATGATTTCTTATGAAATGAAGTTAGAGGACCTCGAGGAAGAAAAGAAAAGAGAGGAACAAATGAGGGACATACAAGGAGTTAATGACCAAGATGAAAGCAGGGCACCCAAGACACCAATGAAAGATGTGGGAACTTCTGATTCCCCCAATCCTGGTATAGGTGCTAAGAACTTAAAGAATAATGTGAACAGACCTAATAAGTTTGCCAATAGTAGGAATAGTAAAAACAGATATCATTTTACTAAGAACTTTAAAATTGCTGATAAAGTTGAAATAAAATCTGTTAAGACACCAACTGTTTTGAATAACATGCATGTTATTGATGAGTGTCATAAACCTTGTGGTGCTATAAATTGTATATTGTGTGATTTTTAATGCTATGTTTGCATATTTCAAACGCATGATTGCTAGTAAAGATAACATGACACCTGGACAATACATCAATAATAAATTTTCAAAATTGAAGATTGTGATTCCCTCACGTGTCATGAAGGAAACGTATATTCCTAAGTCTAAACAAAAAGTTATTAAGACTGTTTATAGAAATGTAAGTACAATCAAGGTGGATGCTGTTGTTGTTCGAAAATGATTTGTTGTCAAAGCTGACAAAGGTCAATTCTTTAAGTATGTCGGGCCCAATCAATTTTGGGCTCAGAAAATGATTTAATCCATTTGATATTTGCAGGGAGTTAAACAGGTAAACCGGGTTGTATGGATCCTGGATAGCGGATCTTCAAGGCATATGATCGGAGATAGATCCTTGCTATCAGATGTGGTTGAAAGAGCAGGCTCAGTCGCCACCTTTGGAGATAACAACAAATGAATGACTACGGGATATGACAAGTTAGATTCTAGAAATGTTATCATTGAAAATGTATCTTTAGTGGAAGGACTTAAGCACAATCTACTCAACATCAGTCACTTCTGTGACAAAGGATATAAAGTAAACTTTATCAAGGAAAAGTGTTTAATAGCTCATTCTAAAGACGACAAACTAGCCTTACGTGGAATAAGGAAATGAAACTTGTACGTAGCCGATCTCAATTCAGGAACTGGAGATGAAGCAAACTTTTTCTACTCAAAGGCTTCATCAGAAAAAAGTTGTCTATGGCACAAAAAACTCTCACATCTAAATTTCAAAACAATGAACTCTCTAGTCAAGAGGAATTTGGTGAGAGAACTGCCTCCGATTGAATTTATACAAGAAGGATCGTGTATGGCATGTCAAAAAGGGAAGTCAAAGAAAGCAAGTCACAGAGGCACAAACACTACAAACATTACGAACCATTTTAACTTCTACACAGGGATTTATTTGGTCCAGTCAATATTATGTCTATGGTAAGGAAAAGATATGCCTTAGTGATTGTAGATGACTTCACAAGGTATACGTGGGTTTTATTCTTTATCTCTAAGGATGAAACTCCACAGCTGGTGATTGATCATGTAAAGCTGATTGAGTTAGATTCAAATTTAGTTTTCCGAGCTATCAGATCAGGCAATGGAACAGAATTCAAGAACGAAGTTATGAATAACTTTTGCTCAGACAAAGAGATAACAAGACAATACTCAGCATCAAGAACCCCACAACAGAATGAAGTTGTAGAAAGGAAGCTGCAAGAACAATGTTAAGTGAATCAAGGTTACTTATCTAGTTCTGGGCTGAAGCAGTAACAACATCATGTTATACCCAGAATTGAACTCCAATCAACAAAGATCATATGAAGACTCTCTATGAATTAATGGATGACAAGAAACCAACACTCAATTACTTTCATATATTTGGAGCTAAATGTTATGTGCTGAAAGATGGAGATGAACATCGTGGCAAGTTCGAGGTCAAGGCACACGAAGCTATTTTTGTCGGTTATTCAAAAAGAGCATATAGGGTGTACATAATTGATCAACACCAAGTGAAAGAAAGTGTCAATGTTACTTTTGATGACACTAAACTCCCAAGTATACAAACTGAAGATTCTTCTGAGTCATTCCGATGATGAAGAAGAACCTTAATTTGCAGCAGGAAATTATGATGATAATAATGATAATGATTCAGGTAATAGTGGTGGAAATAATGGAAACATTAGAGATACTACTAATACCAGTGGTGGATCAACAAGTCATCTTGGCAGCAACTCAGGGGGAGATGATGGATCTACTGGTAGAACACAACATCACAATGCATATCAAGGCGAATCATCAAGATCAAACCTACCAAGGGAAAGGATATGGAGCAGAGATCATCCTTTTGAATTGATCATCGGTGATCCAGATGTTGGAGTTAGAACTAGAAGTACCACTGTAAATGAATGTCTATTTTCAGTTTTTCTATATCAGGAAGAACCAAATAAGATTGAAAATGCACTAACTGATCCAGATTGGGTTCTTTCCATGCAAGAAAAGCTCAAACAGTTTGAGAGACAAGATGTTTGGAAACTGGTACCCAGGCCAAAAGATAGATATGTAATTAGTACCAAAATAAGAGCTCAATCAGTTTGAGAGATAAGAAGTATGGAAAATGGTACCCAGGCCAAAAGATATATCTGTAATTGGTACCAAATGGGTATACAGGAAAAAGTTAGATGGTGATGGCATTGTTACAAGGAACAAAGCCAGACTAGTGGCAAAGGGTTACTCCCAGGAAGAGGGAATTGATTATGACGAGACCTACACACCAGTTGCAAGACTTGAAGCCTTATATTTCTAACATTCGCAGCACACTCCAATTTTAAAGTTTATTAAATGGATGTGAAGAGTGCATTTCTGAATGGAGAATTAGAAGATGAAGTATATGTGGAACAACCCCCTAGATTTGAAAATTTAGAGTTTTCTGATTTTATATATTTTCTATTCAAAGCTCTCTATGGACTCAAGCAAGCACCACATACATGGTATGACACTCTCTCTGAGTTTTTACTTAAAAATAGTTTTATTAGAGGTGTCATAGATAAAATGCTCTTTTATAAAATGCATGATAAAGATTTGATATTTGTCTAAGTTTATGTTGACGATATTATATTTGGTTCTACTAACGAAAACTTGTGCAAGAGATTCGTTAAGTTAATGCAGAGTAGTTACAAAATGAGCATGATGGGTGAGCTGTCATTCTTCCTTAGATTGCAAGTAAAGCAAAAGGAAGATGGGAGTTTTATTTGCCAATCAAAGTACGTAAGGGATCTTCTGAGAAAATACAGTCAAGAAGACTCCTCACCGACAAAAATCCCAATGCCAACAGCCACAAAGCATGACAGATGAAACTGGTAAGAAAGTTGACATCACAAGCTACAGAGGTATGATAGGCTCATTATTATATCTAACTACTAGTAGACCTGATATAATATTTTCAACATGCTTATGTGCAAGGTTTCAATCTGATCTTAGAGAATCTCATCTTATAGTTGTTAAACGAATTTTTAGATATCTGAAGGGTACACTAAATCTTGAAATTTTGTACCCTAAAGATACAGGTTTTGATCTATTAGTCTATACAGATTTAGATTATGCAGGATGGACATGAAGAGTACTTCTAGAAGCTGTAAGTTTCTAGGACATCGGTTGATCTCCAAGTACAGCAAGAAACAGTACTCAATGTCTACCTCGACAGCCGAAGCAGAATACATTGTGGCAGGTAGCTGTTGTGCACAGGTCTTGTGGATAAGGAATCAGCTAAATGACTATGGACTTGCGTTGAATAAAATTTCAATTTTCTGTAACGACACAAGTGCAATAGCAATTTCAAACAATCCTGTACAACACTCTTGAACCAAGCACATTGACGTAAGGTATCATTTCATCAGAGAGCATGTTATGAATGGAACTGTGGTGTTACATTTTGTACCCACAGAAGATCAAATAGCTTACATCTTCATAAAACCACTTGATGAATCCACTTTCTCTAATTATTTAGTGAATTAGGGATGTTAAATAATGGCTAATTTTTTATCGCTAGGAATTGATTTGAATTCATAGATATTAAATGTCAATATTTAAAGAATTTATGAAGTTTGAATCAACAGAATCCTAGGGCTTATGAATATTTGTATAATTTATCTTGAGAATAATTTAATACTCTTAATAGATAATTATTTTAATTATAGCATAAGTACTTATATTTATTTTAAGCATTTTATAAGCATTATATATATATATATATATTGTAATATTTATTTCTAATTATTATTGTACATTAATAATGATTATGTTATTAATTATTTAATTAATTTATTCATTCAATTAATTCAAGTTTGAATTATTTTAATTCCTAAATTAATTAGAACAATTAATAATATAAATAATTATTATATGTCCTTAATAATTTAGTTGTCTGTAAATTATTGTCTTAATTTATTAATTATTTAAAGCATGTAAATATTTAATTATGTTATTTTTAATTAATCTAAATTTTGAATAAGTTTTTTTTATTTCGAATTTTAGAACAATTAATTAATAATATTTTTTCGTTTAGATATATATATATATATTTTATGTAAATAGTCAAATTTTTTGTAAGACTTTTGTTTAAATCATTCAGAAAGACTTTGTAAAGAGTTTTATAAAGCTAGTATTAATTTCAAAACTCGACAAGACTTTTCAAAAGTCTTACCGAGATGTTTTATTCAAAAAAAGTTTTATTCTTATTACAATAACTCGGCAAGACTTTTCAAAAGTCTTACCGAGCAAAAGTCTTACCGACCCATTTTGATTTATACTTAATCTTTTTTTTTCTCTTTTCTTCAAAAGTCTTATTAGTTGTTTTCTAACAGTTTATTACACACACACGCATATACTTACACGCACGGATCTATAGCAAGATCTTTGTAGAACATTACAAAAACCCTTGAAACCATTCGATTTTATCCCTTACAACTGCTTATAGTTGTTGTGCTTTAGTATTTACAAGCTTATTGTTTGCTAGTGTGCATAAAATCGATCGTTTACAACTGTTACTCTACCAAATTTTTTGAAAAATCGGACTGATTTTTAGGCTTAGGATTTGGAACTGATTTGGTTATTAATCCGCTGAAGATTGAACCTCTCAGAGCCTTGTACTCAACTACTAGTAATATTTCGAATGATAGGTTGGTTCAATTTTCATTCAGAATTAGGGAGACAGAATATATAATAGATGAAATTGACGTATACAGAGTCTTAGGGTTCCTGATAGAAAATTTCAAGACCGTACCCACAGTTGAAGACATAACCAACTTCTTACAGTCAATTCACTATCAAGGTACGATTGATTTACTAAAGCTGTCAAAATCCCAGTTGGTGGGTGAATGGGATTACTTCTTCGATATTTAGCTAAAGTTTTTGCACCTACCATGAAGAGCAACTTCTACAACATTTCAACTCTTCTATAAGTTATTAGGTATTTTGGGGCCCATAACCGAAGATTCAATTTTGGGAAGCTAATCCTGACAGAAATAAGAAGGAATATGGGTACTGCTGAAAGCAAAAGATTGGATGTAGATCAGAAAGTTTCTTTTTTTTTTATCCAAGGTTTCTAATTATGTTGATGAATAATGTACTGTCAGAGGAGGACAAAGCTAGATTTGCAAATAGCCCAGTGTAAGTATCCCCAACGACTCAAAAGAATTTGTTCACCAAACTCAGCAATAAGAACAAATTTGAAGGGGTGGCCATTTAAATAACCGAATACATGGAAAATATACTCAATCAAATTGCCAATCCTGCACAGGATCAACCGCATCAGAAAGAGCCAGAGCAAAGTCAAGATCAAGTGCCAATAGAATTTGAACATTCTTCACAGCTTTCACTAGAAGCTGCTCAACTTGCAAAACAAGAGGCATAGGTATAACAGGTAATATCACACACCTTAACTTCTACTTTCCTACCTATAAATATATTTAGTGCACCTTTAAATATGTTTGTGGTAGACTATGATTATGGTCTCACACTTCAGGATTTCAATTATGAACCTGAAAACACACAAGTTCAAACCTCAACTGAGGTAGAGCCCTAAACAGTTTCTTCTTCTTCAACCTCACTGAGTCTAATCAGAAAAAGAAAGAAACATGAAAGAAAAATAAGGGGAAGAGGTCAAGTCCATACAGTGAGTGAACCCGCAACTCTGTCTCCACCATCAAAAAAAATCAAGAAATGAACCTGAAACAACTACAGACCCATCCTTATCCTCTCATTGGGATATGGATTTTGAAATGGAAATACAACAGTGTCTGGACTTACTCGATCAACCGTGTGATTCTATTGAAATTCGCCGTCCAGTCACGATACCTGTGAAGAGTCACGCATATTGTTAGCGCTCACACTTGCAGGACCTCCACTTATAGAAACATAATCAAATGAGGGCACAGTAAATGAAAAAAATGTTTTTGATACAAACCTGTCAGTTGCCACATTTTCAGTGGACCAACACATTTTTGATGCAGTGCGACATCAGTTTCCATTACAGGTGTTGAGGGGTACCACAGACTCTAACGAGCCACTCACTACATTGTCTAAGGTGGTGATCCCCCCTGGATTTCTTACATCCAGTTCCTTCAGAGGAAGTTCTCTTATCCACTAGTGGATTTGATAGGAAACCATTTCATAGAGGGAGTTAAGACTCCATTCATGGAGTAGCTACGTTAGTGGTAGATCCACTTCAAGATAATCTTGTTATGGACATGCCTTCATAGGCATCAGAAGGGCATTTCGACTCTTCAAAAGCTATAGTAGTATATGCAGGTACAGCTTCAAATTCTGGAATAGAGAAAAACACGAGTGAAGTGAGGCAAACATCTAGCGAAACACATGCAGGTAGTGATAGTCAAATAAACAAGAGTGCAAGCGAGGTGAGTGCACACACATAATGAACTATTGTCAAAAATGGAAACTCTCCAGAGAGAAATGTAGGTTGTTCAGTCTGAGTTAGTAAAGGAAAAAGCACAAGCAGAATCCAAGTCTGCCTCTATAACAGAACAACTGACAATCGTATGGGAAAATGTTAAAAATGTCAAGTCAACCATTCTCCCCAAAACCCAAGATATCCAAAATGTGCAAAGTTTAATTATTGATGATATGAAGGAGATTGCCAATATAAATGAGAGAATTGATGATGTAGAAAAGAGCTTGACATAGAGAATAATAGAAAATGAAGAAATCTCCTCAAAACGATTCAACAAGCTAGATGAAGGGATGATACATCTAAATGAAGTAATGAAGGAGGTCTATCTGACCATGGAGAAATTAGTCAAATCTTTTGAAGCTTCAAATTCAGTAGAGGATCCCTCAACTAAGGGGGAGAAAGAAAACAAAGAAAAGGAGAAAGTATAAGTAGCTGAAGGAGAAGGGGCTACTAAAGAAAAAGGCAAAGCCAAACTGTATTCTGAAGATCAGTTTGAATCATATATTCAAGAAGGCCAATACTTTCCTAAAGATCAATTCAATGATGATAGTGCTCAAGATGACACTTTCAATCCTGACTACTGCAGAGCTGAGGAAGAAACTATCTTTGATAAGGAATTCTTATTTCCTAAAGAGAAAGAGTCTGATCCTACTTATGAAGAGACCATGAGGAAATTGAAAGAAGACATCAAGGTGAGCCATGTTAAAACTGTAAAACTGAGAAACTGAAAGCTCTAGTCAAGGAAAAAGCACAGGCTAAAAGGGAAGCAAGTCAAGAGAAACAGAACCTTTGAGTTATTATTGTGAAGGAGAAGAAGAAAGATATGCAGCTAAAAATAGGAAAGAAGTGGGACACAGCCAAAGAAATCATGGACAAGCTTCAGAAGGGTCCATTTGAAGACAAGCATCTTAAGTTAATCATAGAGTGACTGGAAAATTCAAATGACAACATTGATAACTTCATGAAAGCACTAAAACAAGAAGTTGACTATATCACCGTCATAGTAGATCACATTCTTGAAGATTGGCATATTTTAATCTACACTCAGAGGAATGGTATATTCAGAATCTCCTTGGAATTTTTCAGACAGATAAGTTTATCAGTGATATGGACCATATTGAATAAAGTCAAAAGAAGTTCAGAAGAGAATGAGCTTCTGAGAGATAGGCTCAGTGACTTCGCAAGAGCTGTTAGTCCTAAAATCATATATGATCCTCATGAAGTAAGATTCTTTTCTAACAAGCTGTATCAGATCTTGAAGCTAGATGAGGAGTCATTGAAGGGATATACAGTCAAGTATATGATTGAAGATGAGAAGATGCTGAGATCTAATGGGTTCAGATCCCAAGCCAAGTTAGATGCTGCTGAGAAGATTAGAAACTACTGCCTGTCCAATACGATTCCATCCTACATCAGGAAAATGCCAAAGATAGATTCAACTCAGCCATATGATGTAGAAGAAGAGGCAGTAGATCCAGTTGAGCTGGAAATACAATGAAAAATATGCTCGTGCTAAGCAAAGAAGGTTATATGGAGAACCCATTGCAACAGGAACATCAGAATCTGAAGAGGTACCAAGGACACTTGTGCATAAAGGTTCAAATCTAGATGAAGGTTAAGTTGATACTTCTGAAGACTAAAGAGTTAGATAGATCAAGAGAGAAATAATGTAATATGTATTCAGTCTAGAGAACATTTATCTTGTGTTTATCTTTCAAAAAATGAATCTGGAAAATTGTTAAATATAATACCAGAACCTTTTTTATTATTACAGTTCTTACATGTTGTATTACTTTCTTAGTTGTTATTTGAGTTATCCTCTAGAAATTTGTGTGTTAAGTGTTTAACACCAACTAGGGGGATATTGAAAGACATATGACTAGGCATATTTATAATAATTAGATGACAACTCAACTCAAATAAGAAAAAGCAGTAAATAATAAATATAATAATAGGAATCAGAACGAAGAAGTTAAACTAGGCACAAAGAATCAGATTGTCAGAAAAATGTTTATGAGGTTACTACTTTTCACCGGAAGAAGTTTATTAATATGTTCAAGTGTCGGTGAAAAATAAAGAAGTAATATTTCAGAAGATCCAGAAGATTCCAAGTGACTACTACAAGAAGATTCCAAGAAAAGAAATATTAGAGACAAAGTTAGAAGCGAGAACAAGACAGAAGATCATAACTTTTAAAGTTAAAAAGTGAAGAATATTTATTTAGTATGATACAAATGAACCAGACAGTACATTTGTATGTCAACTAATTTAATAAATATTTATCACCTAGCTCAAGTGATTTTCAGACAAAAGATAGAAGACGAGAAGACTAAAGTTAAATCTACAGTGGTTGTGCGGTGAAGAAATTAAATTAATTCTACTATCAAAAGTTAATTAATTATTTAATTTATCTACTTAAATTAATTCGTCTTGAATTAATTTAATTTATAAATTATTTAATGAAAATTGGTGGAATTAATTAAGTTAAAAAGAACATTTTATTTAATATTTAAAGAAGGTCTTGCTGCATAATTATAGAAAGTCATATCCGATTAATTCAATAAGACTTTAAAAAGTCTTACCGAATTATGCAAATAAGACTGTTCAAAAGTCTTACCGAATTATTCAATAAGACTTTAATCAAAAGTCTTACCGAATTATTCAATAAGACTTTTCAAAAGTCTTACCGACCATTTAATGTATTACCGAGGGAAAAAGTCTTGCCCAACTAATTTGAAAAGTCTTAAAGGCTATTTTATAAAGTCTTTTGATTTTTTAAATAAGTTTTATTCAAAAGTCATGCTAGCTACCACTTCTATAAATATAAGGCCAAGGGTTTCATAATTCAGTTAAGAAATTTGTATGCATTGTAATATTCACATATTTCTGTGTAAATTTAGATTATAATTGTTAAATCAGAACAATTAATGTCAACATCATTCTAAACATTTAAACAGTTATATAAACTTTTATCGTATTAATTTTGTAATACTTTTCAAGTTAAAATCATATCTTTTACTTGAACATTATTTCATCATAATTAATATTTCATGAGAAATTAAAATAATATTTTTAATTCCAATATTTCACGATTAAATATTGATATTGTATTCAACCCCCCTTCTACAATATCAGGGACCAATAGGTGCACGTACAAATGTATAGGCCTCCCCCGACTCATTCATGTAATTATCTAATAACCAGAATTTAGGACAAGATCGGAAATGAAGGACTTGTAACAAGTCAGAGATTTCACCCAACTCTATTAATAGCAACAATATATTTTTTAAAAAAATAGATACACCAAGAAGCCTTATATTAGACTATATATTACTATATTAAAAAATAATGGGGAAGACGATCTGTAAGTTTTAAATTTGTTGGGGTGCTTTTAAAGTTCTGTAAAAATTTTAATAGTGATGATCTGACAAAAAAATTTACTCTTCCATTTAAATCATCATGAAGTGCTAGAAGTACACTATCAAGCATGATATGCACTAGATCTCTACTTCAAACAGCCCATTTTCAATCTTGGGATGAATGTATATATATTCACTTGAGTACATATCGAAGCTACATGTATCTATTTAAATTGTTTAAAATTGCAACATTATTAACGATTTGGCATTTGGGAGTAAGTCATCTCCAATTAGACCTGCAGCAATGTTGATTTCTATCAGTTGGAAACCTGGATCTCTGCCATCTTTGCAGCATAGAAGGGCTCCTACTTATAAACTTCTTGTCACGAATGCTAGATTAATGAGGTAAATATGATTTGAAGTACAAAAGTGTCAACTTATTATCTGGTGAACTAATTGTTAATGGACATATATTTGATTTTGGGTTGTTGGGCTAGTAGTACTTATTGGGCTGGCTTACAGTGTACTGTTGAGAAACTACAATGAATACTCACCTTATTTGTAGAGTTAGATGTGTATGAGAATAGGCTTATTTTATTTTATATGTTTTGTCTTCATGTTCCTTTTCCTTGTTAGCTATATTTTCTTATTTTCTTCTTGTAATTAGGATTTTTATCCCTAGGTGGTGATAGTGGTATCAAAGCCTTTTTTGGGCGATGACAGAGCAAAATTGGAAAAACACCATTATAAAACATGAACAACTACTTGACCGATTAGAGTCCCAAATGGGTCAAATGGGTGCTTTTTGGGAGGAGGAAACTCAAAGAACTGCTGAGAACTTGGATGAAATGAAGAATCACATGGCGTTCTCACCTCTATTAATGAAGATCACAGTAAAAAGTTTGATGAGTTGATGAATGGAATCGATTTTCTTAAGAAGAACATGGTGGGTAAGACCTCTGAGAATGGTGATGGCGACTCTTCTGCTCAACTGTAGAAGCAACACACAACAAATAACATGGGCTATCCTCTTGGATTCACACAAGCTATACCTACTAATTTTGGAACATACAATGAAGGCCAGAACTATGAGGACACATGAGTGAACAAACCCAGATCTACACATAGTTCCATGGTGGGATCTGGGGCTCAATAGGGAGCTCATCAAGATATCTTACAACAAATGCAGAATCTAAACTTCTCTGAAAGTTCTATGGTAAGACCTTCTTCAAACACATACCAGGCTGTTAATGTCACACATACTGCACCTTAAACCACACAACAGTAACCTACTATCACTGTTACAACATTACATCAACACTGTTAATAACAACTGTTGGTCCCTGATATTGTAGAAGGGGGGTTGAATACAATATCTGAATTTAATTATGGAATTTCATATTTAAAAATATTATTTTAAATAATCACGAAATATTAATTTTAATGATATATTGTTCAAGTAGAAGATATAATTTTAAACTTGAAAAGTATTATAAAATTAATATGATGAAAAGTGTTTATAATTGATGAAATATTCTAGAAAGATTTTGACATGAATTTTTCTTGTTTAACAATTATATTACAAACCAGCACCAAAAGTTTGTGAATTTTACAATGCAGACAAATTACTGAATTTGAATGTTTTCAATAACGTAAATAATGAAAACATTTACCTCATATTTATAGAGGTGGTACCTAGCAAGACATTTAAATAAAACTTATTTAAAAATTATAAAGACTTTATAAAATAGAATTTAAGACTTTTTAAATTAGTTGGGCAAGACTTTTTCACTCGGTAAGACTTTTGAATGGTCGGTAAGACTTTTTAAAAGGTCTTAATGATTTAATTCGGTAAGACTTTCTATAAGTCTTATTGAATTAATTTGGTAAGACTTTTTATAAGTCTTGTTGAATTAATTCGGTAAGACTTTTAATTAAAGTCTAATTTGCATATTTCGGTAAGACTTTCTAAAGTCTTATTGGATTAATCCGGTAAGACTTTCTATAATTATGCAGCAAGACTTTCTTTAAATGTTAAATAAAATGTTCTTTTTAACTTAATTAATTCCATCAATTTCAATTAATTGATTTATAAATTAAATCAATTAAAGATGAATTAATTTAAGTAGATAAATAATATAATTAATTAACTTTTGATAGTAGAATTAATTTAGTTCTTTCATCGCACAACCACTGCAGATTTGACATGAATCTTTCTGTCTAGTGTCTGAAAATCTCTTGTGCTAGGTGATAAATATTTATTAAATTAGTTGACACACAAATGTACTGTCTGGTTCATTTGTGGCATACTAAATAAATATTATGCACTTTTTACCTTTAAAAGTTATGATCTTCTGTCTTGTTCTCGCTTCTAGCTTTGTCTCTAATAAATCTTTTCTTGGAATCTTTTTACAGTAGCCACTTGGAATCTTATGTATCTTCTGAACTCTTCTGAAATACTACTTTTTTATTTTTTGCTAACGCTTGAACATGCTAATGAAATTCTTCCGTTGAAAAGTAGTAACCTCATAAAAATACTTCTAACAATCTGATTTTTTGTGTCTGGTTTACTTTCTTCATCTTGATTTCTGTTATCATATTTATTATTTACTGCTTTATCTTATCTGAGTTGAGTTGTAATGTAATTATTACAAATAGGTCTAGTCATATGTCTTTCAATCTCCCCCTATTTGTTATATCCCGTTTATATATATATATATATATATTAATTATATAATTAGTTTTAATTATATAATTAATACATGTATTTTTCTTATTCTATTAATAATTGGAATAAGAGTAAAAATAATATTAATGGCTATATTATTATTCTACATCTATTAGGTATTTGAGAAATAGAATGATATATATACAAGTTATATGTTATTCTAAACTTATTCAACGTAACTTCTACTAGAGCCGCACTTGGAGACTAGGGTTTGGAAAGAGAGCAAACTTTAGAAGGGATTTCTTGTGTTCTTCCATTAATCTAAGGTGAGGGTTTTGATTTCTTCTTCTCCATGCCCATGTCATGTTCGTCTTCCTATTTGTTTATGCTGAAATTCGTATTTGATAAGATCTGCAACTCAGACCTGTTATAAAATCCATAACTGATTCGTTTTTAATCGGAATTCGTTGATTCTTGACATTTTAGAAATCATGTTTTGATATCTACAATATTTGTCTAATGCATATTCTGTGAAATCAGGGTCTAACTGTGTCCAAAATTGTGTTCTTTGTTACCCTTCAGTTTTATGTCATGGACACTTTTTCGTATATTAAAAAATTCACTATAAATCGTTCTTATATCAAAAAATTAATCGTGATATCAATCTGGAAAGCTTGAAGTATATTTTTTCGTTCTTAGTTATAACCATTGGATGTTTTAAATGATTTAAATACCTAAATTGACTTATAAAAATTTAGGGCTGTTTATACTTTTCTGCAGAGTTGGTTCATATTCAAAAATTCATATCTCCTTTGTTATTTGTCATAAAATTGTGATCTTTATCAGTTATGAAACATCTGTAAATGCTCTTTAATTGTCTAGTTATAATCGAATTGATATCAGATTGTTTTATTTCCCTAAATCAGCTTTTAACATGACCTGGTCCTAAATAATTTCTGCTGTGCTACTTGAACTTCTCAAATTCATAACAAATTCGTTATTTGTTCGTTTATTATGAATCTTATCATTCTGGAATCCTTGTTGAATGTAATTTAACTCTCTAGTTGATCATTTTCCCAGAATCTTAGTCCATCTGCTGTTAAAATTTGAATTACTATAAATTATGAGCTACTACCTTTTTTCAGCATTCGAATTGCTTTATTCATTGGTATTCGATGCATTGTTTGAATCCCTATATTCTTGAACAATTATTAGTTATTTCAGATTATGATTCGATATCTTTGATATTTCTTCATTTACCATTAGTTTATACAGTGATCGTTAGTTACGAGTGATTCGTCCTAAAATGATTTGGCTCGGTTATCGGGAACTACTAGGATGATGTTTTCTTAGTAGAAGTTTATGGACTTTATTAGGCCTGTTTACATGCAACCTAATGGTGGCTCCTTGTGAAACACCTCTGCATACCGGTATTGCATTTGTATTAGTATTTGTATTTGATATTCGTACACTACATGATCACATTATTTGTCATCCATTATTAGAAATTGATTTATTCGTTATATCATCGTCATCCATCGTATCTTTCATATGTTTTTGCTTTGATTATATGTTCATTATTGTATCCGTAGTTTTACTTTTGAATTGTATTATTTTGTACTTTTGGTCCCTTCAGCCACCTCACTGAGCTTTGTTCGCTCACTCTTTTTGTTTTATTCTTTCCTCAAGTATTGATGATTAGATTCGCGGTGATGATGGATTCGCTTTGGGTAGACGACCATTAATAGTTTTCATTAGTTCATGATTTGAATAAATTGGCAAACTTTAGACCCTCATTAGTATGAATTGGTACTCTCGTTTGGTTTTGCAGCCTGGTTTATGGCTTTCGAAACTCTATTATTTTTAAAATACGAATTTTATTAGGTAATAAGAGTAGACATGATGCTTTTTAGACTTATTAGAATTTGTGGTTTTCTTATATTAATTCGGTATATAGCTTCCGCACTCTGACTTTAGATTGATTATCAACATTAAGGTCGCGCCTCAGAAATGGGATGTGACAGGTATGGTGATATTAAAATCAAGAACATAAGTGTATGTATCAATACTTGACACTGGAAAGACCCACCATGAGATTCTACATGTTAATAAGTGTCATAAGAAATCTCACTGTGATAATGATGTAATGATCCTCTGACTTGAAATCATTATATTTTTATACGAGAATTAATATACTTTGATTATACTCAAAATTACCTTTAACCGGGTAATGATAAAGGTGGACATTGGGTATGCTATGAATCGTATGAGAAATATGAATGATAGATATATGATTTAACCCTCCAATTTTAGGAGTGATATTATTGGCCTCTTGATTGAGTGAGATTATGAAATGCATGACCATGCATAAATATTAATTTGTTTAAATAGTCTACTCATTGATCAAGGAAACCAAGATTAAATGTTGAAGAGGATGCACTATAACATGCCTCGAGTTTGATCTATAATAGAAGGTTAAAGGGATTATATTACATTGCACATTATTCACAAAAGGTTTAATTGAGTCACCAATTATTATTATTACTTGGGTAGCAATGATATATTACTAGATGCCGCTCATTGTTTATAATTTTATTATTAGATAATAAAATTATTACCAATGTAATAATAACCTAAAGGGTCATACACAAAGTATGTCAAAATGGAGCTTTATTTAAATTACGAATTTAGATATTTTATTATTATTATTTCGAATTTAATTATTGAATTAATTAAGTGGGACTCTATTAATGATATTAGAATTCGGATTTAATAATAATAATAACTCAAAATCATAATAGGTTTTGGAAATCACATCAATTAGGGTTAAACCCAAAATCTCTCCCCCCCCTATATATACATAATGATGTATAGTTTTAGGGTTAACAGAATTCAGAAATTCATTTTTCACAAAACCCTAAATGTTCAACAGTTTGAGAGGCTAGAAAGAGAGAGAGAGAGAGAGGCAAGCTATTTGGCTAGAACCGATTCTGGTGATCGTTGGACAATCGGGAGTTCGTGTTGACTTCTTTGGAGAGCAGATCTTTGCAATAAAGGGTTGCTGTGATTCACCAATTCTGGACCTCCATTAAGCAACATGTGTAAAGCTTCGATAAGGTACAGATTTCTTCACCATAATCATCCAATGTTATACATAGATCCTGCGACAGGGTTTCAAATTTTATTGTTTTTACGTTAATTTCGCTGCATTTTCATGCTCGAAACCCTTCAATGGAATCAGAGCTACGTGTGTAATGGGATGATTTGGTTACGTGTTTTCTGTATTTGATGTATGTATGCCTGTTAAGATGACTTCCATGCTACTGCCATGCTTCGTTTTACATGTATATTCGATTTATAAACTGTTATAATGATTATATATGATCTGCAATGTTATAAACTGTTATGACATGATATGTGTGATGTACTGTATGTATATGATATGAGATACAGTCATACGAAGGTCATTAGAATCGTTCTGAAGCGTTTAAAAACACAATTGCACAAGATGTAGTTTTTCTGTGAATAGTGATTCTGCAGATGAATAGTGTTTTTTAATGGAGTAAGAATGGGTCGAATTTACTCTTTTTGGAAAAGAAAAATCGCCATGAGCAAAAATCATTGCTTTGATGTGACCTACGGTGTTTTTTAGCCATTTGACATCGTTAAGGGCCTCAAAAATGCGATTTACTGTTTTTTGAAATCAATTTTTGATTTTTTATTTATTTTATGATTTTGATATATATGATGCATGATGATATGATTATGCATTCTGATATGTCACTAGTTGTTATGTGAGCATGGTGGATGGTTATGGCCCAATGACCCATAAGATAGTGGTTTTGTTTCATGGTTTTGGTTTTAAATATGACTTGCATGTCGTTTATTCATTGTAATAGTTAATCTCGAATGTAACTCGAATTCTTCTTGTTATTTCATTAGAATATATTTATTTTATCATTCAATGTAATTGTCAATGGAGACTTGGAAGGAAGCAAGGAAGCTAGAAGGCAATTCAGATGATGGAGCAATGAAGAAGATAAAGACATGTAATAGTATAGTATTTGAAACCACCATAGATTGACCTTGATATTTTCATTAGCTCGGAAATATTACATAGGCTGGGCTATAACCAAACACATTTAATTTATGCACAATACATATATGTATATGAATGCATGTGTAGATATGTATGCGTTGGAATGATGTATGTATTAGATACGACACCCATGTCATGCCTGCTTAAGAAAGATAAAATCTGTAATGATTCAAGATTTTAAAATTAAACAAACGATTATGAGATTCTTGTGTTTATGAAACACGGTATTGAATATGAATTTTCTTTTTCTGATATGGGGAGATTTTATCAAAAGCGAATTATTATTCGTAAGAAAGTTGGGTTTTAAGTGAGACCGCTTGTGACTTCTCCGACGATCTGGAAATCAAACCATTGACGAATATTGAAATGGATTATTTGATAAAGGAAAAATTGAGAATCTCTTTATGAATGGATCATGATCATTAAACAATAAAATCCCTAAATAAATATTAAGTTAATAAAGATGTCTTCCAATGTTAATACACATCAAGATCTAGACTGAGAAGGAGTGGGTTTGTCAAAGTGAAGTGCTCTTATCAATCATGGGAAAATGTGATAAGTAAATGTGCTTAGTTTATAGATACATTAGGTCAAACTTAACTAAATCATCACAATAGGATTATGGGTTTAGAGGCATAGAGTTTGGTGAGATTTATTGGATAAATGTGTACAAAGGGTTGTTCCACCAAATTATCCAAGAGTTATATTTGATATAATCGACAAATGTTGTCTATCTAAATAGTCGTATTTTGGGTGTATTAGCCAACGCTATCTTAAAACATGGATGAAATATGGATCTTGGCTCACTAGAAAGATTTAATGAAATGTTTTCCGAATTAATAGTTAGGGCTATTGATTTGATAAAAATAGTGGGAGATATATATTATGAATGTATATGATAATCACTTGAACATAATTAAACTTCTGCAACTAACTAATATGCATTTTCAACATTATAGATATTTAATGGCAAACAACACAAATAACTTCTCTGTGCGAGTAATCCTTGAGAAGGACAAGCTGACAGGAACCAACTTCCTTGATTGGTATAGGAATTTGTGGATTGTCCTCAGGTAGGAGCGAAAACTCCACGTCATTAAAATTCTTTCACCTGCTCCTCCTGATGAGAATGCAACTCGCGTTCAACAAAATGCTTATCAGAAGCATATTGATGATGTGAATGATGTTGCATGTCTCATGCTGACAACCATGAGTGCTGAGCTTCAAAAACAACATGAGCATATGGATGCTTATGAGATGATTGAACACCTTCAAAGAATGTTTGAGGGACAGGCTCGTCAAGAAAAGTTTGACACGAGCAAAGCACTGAATGCTTGTAAACAGGGAGAGCGTGATCATGTTCAACCACATGTTCTAAAGATGATAGGTTATATTGAGTATCTTGATACTTTG
The DNA here is from genome assembly GCA_028671895.1 of Oenanthe sinensis. Lineage (NCBI taxonomy): Eukaryota > Viridiplantae > Streptophyta > Magnoliopsida > Apiales > Apiaceae > Oenanthe > Oenanthe sinensis. The sequence goes on from CM053806.1 coordinate 32,364,040, forward strand.
GGTTTCCCGATTGGTCCGGAAGCTCAGATTGACTTGATCTTGCAATCTTTGAATAACAACTATACTCATTTTTTTATGAACTACAATATGAATGAGATAGACAAAATACCCACTGAATTGTTGGCCAAGTTGTGAACTGTTGAAACAAACATGAAAAAGGCTGAAACTGCTGCCATATTGATGGTAGATAACAAAGGTAAGGCTAATAGGAAAGACAAATGGAAGGGAAAGAAGAAGATTGGATCTGCCTCTGGTCCCAAGCCAAAGGCCAATCCCAAACAGGATTTAAAGCCTAAGGGTGTTGTTGCAAAGGGTGGTTGTCACTACTTTGGTAAACCAGGTCATTGGAAGAGAAACTGTCATGCTTATTTGGAGTATCTGAAGAAGAAAAAGACTGGTCAAGCTTCTGATTCAGGTATTTATGTTATAGAAGTCAATTTGTCTACTTCTACATCATGGGTATTAGATACTGGATGTGGTTCTCACATTTGTATAAATGTGCAGGAACTACAAAGGAGTAGGACTTTGGCTAAAGGAGAAGTTGACCTACGAGTTGGTAATGGAGCAAAGGTTGTTGCTTTAGCTGTAGGGGCTTATTATTTATCATTGCCCACTGGGCTTATTTTAGAACTTGAGAATTGTTTTTACGTGCCCACAATTTGCAGAAACATTATTTCGGATTCTTATTTGGACAAGAAAGGTTTTGCATTTTCAATTCAGAACAATAGTTGTTCCTTTTGTTTGAATAATGTTATCTAAGGGGTTGCACGTTATTTAACAATGTATATGTTCTTGATTTAGACACTCCTATCTATAATATGAATAACAAATGTCTTAAAACAAATGACTCAAATCAAACATACCTCTGGCACTGTCGTTTAGGCCATATAAATGAGAAGCGCATTTCTAAGTTACATAAGGATGGATACTTGGATAAATTTGACTTTGAACCATACGAAGTATGCGAACCTTTTCTCATTGGAAAAATGACACTGGACAAGGTGAATGGGCCACTGAACGATTAGAACTTATACATAGTGATGTATGTGGTCCTATGCGTACTATGGCAAGAGGTGGCTTTTACTACTTTATCACGTTTACTAATGATTTCAGTAGATATGGATATGTGTATCTTATGAAGAACAAATCTGATTCTTTTGAAAAGGTCAAAGAATACAAAGCTGAAGTAGAAAAGCAAACTGGCGGAAGTATTACGACTCTACGATCTGATCGTAGAGGTGAATACTTAAGCCATGAATTTAAGAGTTTATTAAAATAGTTTGGTATTGTATCACAACTCACTCCTCCCGGAACACCACAATGGAATTGAGTTTCTGAAAGGAGGAATTGTACTTTATTGGATATGGTGCGATCGATGATGAGTCATGCAGATCTTCCAATTAGTTTCTGGGGCTACGCCCTGGAGACGACTGCTTATACACTTAACTGAGTTCCAACTAAAATGGTTCAGAAGACTCTGTATGAGATATGGGCTGAGAAACGTCATAGCATGTCATTTATGAAAATTTGGGGATGTGAGGCGTTTGTGAAATGTCTAACTTCTGACAAGCTAGGACCTAAATCAAAAAAATGTAAATTTGTGAGATACAAAATTGAAACAAAGGGTTATTTTTCTATAATCCTTCAGAGAACAAAGTGTTTGTTGCTCGAACTGTAGTGTTCCTTGAAAGAGAAATACTGTCTAGGAAAGACAATGGGAGGATAATTGATCTCAATGAAATTCGATACCCACGTGATAACATTGAACCAATTGAGGAACCTGAGCATAATGTACTAGAAAACAATATTGCATAAAAAACACAGGTTGTTCGTAGGTCTGGTAGGATTCGCCATGAGCCCGAGAGATATTACAGATATCTCTTGACTCAAGATGGTGATGTGATGCTTATGGATGAAGATGAGCCTCTCACGTACCAAGACGCTATGAACACTCCAGAATCTAAGAGATGGCTGGAAGCCATGAAATCTGAGATGGAATCCATGTATACTAATCAAGTATGGACTTTGGTTGATCCATCTGAAGGGGTAAAACCTATAGGGTGCAAGTGGGTTTTCAAAAGGAAGACCGACATGGATGGTAACGTATAGACCTATAAAGCACGATTAGTGACAAAAGGTTTCAAACAAATTCATGGTATTGATTATGATGAAACCTTTTCACCAGTGGCTTTGGTGAAGTCCATCAGGATTTTGCTTGCTATAGTTGCTTACCATGACTATGAAATCTGGAAAATGGATGTCAAAACCGTTTTCTTAAATGGGAGCCTTGAAGAAGATGTGGATGTGTACATTATACAACTTGAGGGTTTTATTGATCCAAAGAATGCTGTAAGTTGCATCGATCCATTTATAGATTAAAACAAGCCTCGAGGAGATGGAACATTCGTTTTGATGAAACTGTCAAAGAGTTTGGGTTCTTTCAAAATGAAGATGAACCATGTTTTTACAAGAAGGTTAGTGGGAGCAATGTGGCATTCCTAGTATTATATGTTGATATATTAATAATAGAGAATGACATTCCTTCTTTACAGGCTATTAAGACTTGGTTGAGTAAGAATTTCCCAATGAAAAACTTAGGCGATGCGACCTATATTTTAGGTATCAGGATCTATAGAGATAGATCAAGAAGAATGATCGGCCTAATTCAGAGTACATATTGACAAAGTTTTACATCGATTTGGGATGCAAGATTCTAAAAGGGGATTTGTCCCGATGTCTCATGGGATATCGATCTCGAAAGAAAACAGTCTTAAATCATTAGATGATAAGGACTGTATGAGTAAAGTTCCATATGCTTCAGCAATTGGTTTTATAATGTATGCAATGATATGTACTCGTCCTGATGTCTCGTATGCTTTGAGCATGACGAGTAGATACCAGTCTAATCCAGGTAAAGGTCACTGGACAGTAGTCAAGAATATTCTTAAGTACCTGAAGAGGACTAAAGATCAATTCTTGGTATATGGAGGAGAAGAAAAGTTGGTTATAAAAGCTTAAACCGAAGCTAGTTTCCAGACAGACATGGATGATTCGATTTCTCAGTCTAGGTTTGTGTTTTGTCTAAATGGAGGTGCTATAAGCTAGAATAGTTTGAAGCAAGAGACGATTACCGATTCTACAATGGAGGCTGAGTATATAGCTTCCTGTGAAGCAGCCAAGGAGGCTGTTTGGATTCGAAAATTTATTGCAGGTCTTGGTGTGGTTCCTTTAGTCACAGATCCGATAGATTTATATTGCGATAATAATAGAGCCATTTCGCAGGCTAAGGAACCAAGGTCTCATTCCCGAATAAAGCATATAATTAGACGATATCATCTTCTTCTAGAGATTAATAATCGAGGGGATATACATATATGTAAAGTGCATACAAATGATAACATTACAGATCCACTGACCAGGGCTTTTTCACAGCAGAAGCACGAATGTCATAATAGTTCCATGGGTATTAGATACATGAGAGATTGGCTCTAGTACAAGTGGGAGATTGTTAGTATTGGTGTCCTAGAGACAATACTTTTAATGCTTTATTGAAAACAATTATGGATTATGTTCTATTGATTATTGAATAAATATTTATTGTGTCTTTATTTACTGCGTAATAAATTGAAAGCATAATAAATATCCTTGGAATTTTGATACGTATTATATATCTTTAAGTATGTGACTTAAAAATGAGACTATATGAAGAGTATCTTATTCCTAAGATTCCCTAGTCGAGTATTATTATTTAAGGACAATAATAATGCACAAAGATTAGTATGTTTGTTGACAGATGACCACATCTCATTGGTCATAGGTATGGTGATACTAAAAAGTCAAGAACATAGGTGCATGTATCAATACATGGTACTGGAATGACCCGTCATGAGATTCTATATGTTAATAAGTGTCATAAGTAATTCTCACAATGATAGTGATGTAATAATCCTTAGACCTGAAATCATTATATTTCTATATGAGAATTAATATACTTTGATTACATTAAAATTTGCCTTTGACCGGGTGATGATCAAGATGCGCATTGAGTATATTATTAATCATATGAGAAATATGAATGATATAGAAGAGATTTAATCCTCCAAATCATAGGAGTGATATTATTGGTCTCTTGTTTGAGTGAGACCATGAATTGCACGGCCTTGCTCGAATATTGTTTTGATTTTAATAGTCTACTCATCGATCAAGAAAATAAAGATTAAATTATGAAGGGAATGACACGACACATGCCTTGAGTTTAATCTATAATATCAAGATTAAAGGGACTATATTACATTGTACATTATTCACGAAAGGCTCAATCGAATCACTGATTTAATTATTATTACTTGGATAGCAATGATGTATTACTAGATGCCGCTCATTGTTTATAATTTTATTATTAGATAATAAAATTATTATCAATGTAATAATAACCTAAAGGGTCAGACACAAATAATACTTGAAGGAGAATTAATAGTAATTCAAATTTATTTTGGATATTAATTAAATTGGACTTAATTAATAAAATTAGAAATTTGAATTAATTTATAATTCGAATTATATTTGAATATTAAGTTTGACTTAATTAGTTATTTAAATTTAAATTTAAATTTTAAATATATTAATTAAATATAAGGTTCAATCAGATGATGGGCTAGAAGGCTTGTTTATTTTCTCTATTAATAAATCTCTTTCTCTAGGATTTAACCTAATTCATGATTGAGAAAACCCCAGTCTCATAGAGAGATCGAGATAGAGGTTGAGAGAAACAGCTTGGGTGCTAGTACATCATTCCTCCTTCGAAGATCAAGTGTTCATATGGATATCATTATAGCGTAGATCGTGTGCTGTGGTATACATGGTGATCGTATGAGCTTTAGACCTCCATAATCTCTATCTTTAATTCGTTAAATCTCCAAAGATAATACATCATGATCTACAAATTAAATATTGTGTTTTCACATGGATCATGTGGAGGGTTTCACTATTTTGATTTATTTTTTACGTTTATTCCACTGCGTTTATGCAACGAAACCCTTCAATGGCATTAGAGCTACTTGCGAAATGTTTTAATTCGGTTATGTGCTTAACAGTTTTCAATATGTAAGCATGTCTGCGATCTACCATGGTTTTGTATTGATACAATATGTGTATATATATATTATGAATATATGATATTCATGTGATGTATAATCATGTGATGATTGTGTGTGTTACTGTATGTATATGATACATGTTTGTTCTTATTATGGAAATCTTATTCGATACGAATTCTGAAACGGTTGTTGTAGATTTTCTGAAATTTATGTCCAATGTCCGATTTTCGTAAATGATATATATTTTCTGACTGTAATCGTGTCACTGAACAATACTGACTCAGTCAGCTTGGTGTATATGATTATATAATATGTTTATATAATCTGAGATATATTATATGTGTTATGTGATAGCATGGTATATGGTTATGGCCTTAAAACCATTAGTTAATGATTTTCTTTATTTATGGTTTTGGTTTCTAAATACGACTTACATGTCGTCTATTCATTGTAATTTGATTATCTCCAATGTAACTCGAAATATTCTTGTAATATCATTAGAATAGTTTTATTTTTATTATTCAATGTAATTATCAATGAGGACTTGCAAGCAAGGAGGTGATGAGAAAGAAGATATGTAATAGATAATATTTTTTTTAAACCTTCATAGATTGACCTGGATATTTCCATTAGCTTGGGAAGATCATATAGGATGGGGCCATAACCAAACACGTTTAATTTATACATAATACATATATATATGATTACATGTATTGGTATGTATGCGTAGATATAATCGAGATGCATGCTTAATATTGATTAATCATGTATGTATTAGATACGTCACCCATGCCATGTTTGCTAAAGAAAGATAAAATCTGTAATGATTCAAGATTTTAAAATTGAACAAAAGATCATGATATTCTTGTGTTTATGAAATACGGTATTAAATATGAATTTTCCTTTTCTGATATGGGGAGATTTTGTCAAGAGCGGATTATTAGTTTAAATCATAAGAAAGTCGATTTTTAAGAGAGACCACTTGTGACTTCTCCGACGACCTGAAAATCAATCCATTAACGAATATTGAAATGAATTATTTGATCAAGGAAAAATTGAGAATTTTTTTATGATGGTATCATGATCGTTCATAATAATAAAATCCCTAAATAAATATTAAGTTAATCGGATGCCTTCCAATGTTTAATACTCGTCAAGATCTAGATTGAGAAGGAGTGGGTTTGCCAAAGTAAGGTGCTCTTATCAATTATGGGAAGATGTGATAAGTAAATGTACTTAATTTGTTGAAACGTTGGGTATAACTTAACTAAATCATCATAATAGGATTGGGGTTTAGAGGCATAGAGTTTGGTGAGATTTATTGGATAAATGTGTACAAATGGTTATTCCACCAAACTTTTCAAAAGTTATATTTGATATATTCGACAAATGTTTTCTACCTAAATAGTCATATTTTGGGTGTATTAGCCAACTCTCTCTTAAAACATGGCTGAAATATGGATTTTGGTTCACTAGAAATTTTTAAAGAAATGTTTTCCGAATTAATAGTTAGGGCTATTGATTTGAAGAAAATAGCGAGAGAGATATATTATGAATGTATATGATAATCACTTAAACATAATTAATATTAAATCTGCAATCTAGTTTAGTTTATACACTTTAATAATGTAGATATCAAATGATAAACATAAACAACTTCTCTATGCGATCAGTTCTTGAGAAGGACAAGTTGATAAGAACAAATTTCCTCGACTGACATAGGAGCTTAAGGATCGTCCTTGGGCACCACGATGATAGTCAAATCTCTTCCACTACTATTAAAGCTGAGAATGTAACATGTGCAAATGATAGTGCTTATTGGAAGCAAATTGATGTTGCGACTGATGTTTCATGTCTCATGCTTGCAACTATAAGTGCTGAGCTTAAGAAGAAACACGAGCATATAGATGCTTATGAAAAGATTGAGCACAAGATATATTTGACAATAAAAGGGAACTATACACTTATAAGTAGGGAGAGTGAGACCCGGTTACACCACATGTTCTAAATATTATAGGGTATAATGAGTACCTTGACATTTTGGGTTTCTAGATTGGTCTGGAGACTCAGTTATATTTGATCTTACAATATTTTGACAATAAATATTCTTAGTTTGTTATGAATAACAAAATGAAAAAGTTTGGTTGAGTTGCTAAGCATGTTGAGAACTGCTGAAAGCAACATGATAAATGCATGAACTACTACTATATTGATGGTAAACATAGGGAATGCAAAAGGGAAAGAAAAATGGAAAGGCAATGAGAAGATTTGATCTAGTTCCCTAGTCAAACCAAAGTCCAATCCCAAAATAGGCTTTAAAGTCTGAATGGGGTGTTGACAAAGAAGATGATTGTCGCTTCTGTGAAAAATTGGGAGACTGGAAATTAAACTGTCATGCTTATTTGGAAGATTGGAAGAAGATGACCAGTAATGATCAACCTTCGGGTATCGGGTTGGAATTGGAATAAAGGTAGTTGCTCTGGTTAGACGAACTCGTTACTTAACTTTTGGCCTAAAAGGAAAATTTAGAACTTGATAATTATTATAACGTGCTTGCAATTAGCAGAGACATTATATCAGTTTCTTGTTTGGACAAGAAAGGCTTTCATTTTAATTAAATAACAATAGTTATTTATTCTATTTCGATGATGAGGCTTATAATATTGCACAACTAGTTAACAATTTATATGTTTTAAAGTGACTCAAATCGAACATTACCTTTGGCACTGTCGTTAAGGCCATATTAATGAGTCGCATTTCCAAAATAGATAAGGATTCATTCTTGGATAAGTTTGATTATGAATTATACAAAAGGATGCGAATCTTGATTTATTTGGCAAAATGACTAGAGCTCCTTTTACCGGATATGGTGAAAGGATCACTGAACGAGTATGACTTATACATAGTGATGTATGTGGTCACATGTGTACGATGACAAAAGGTAGCTTTTATTAACTTCATTAAATTTACTAATTATTTTAGTAGATACAGATATATGTATCTTTTGAAGAACAAATCTAAATTATTTTAAAAGTTCAAAGACTATAAAGATCCGAATCATTTGAAAAGTTCAAAGACTATAAAGATGAAGTAAAAAATATCAAAGAAAATGTTTTTTTTATAAGAGGGATCACACCTTGTTGGACATGGTGCGATAAATGTTGAATCAAAGAATCTTTCAATTAGTTTCTAGGGTTGCACTTTGGAAACAGCTCCATATGCACTTAACCATGTTCCTACTAAAATAGTAAAAAGACTCCATATGAGATATGGACTGAGAAACGTCACAACATGTCATTTATGAAAATTTAGGGATGTGAAGCGTTTGTGAAACGTCTAATCTCTGACAAGCTAGGACCAAAATTAGACAAATGTAATTTTGTGGGATACCCAACTGAAATAAAGGGTTATTCTTTCTATAATACTTTCGAGAAAAAAGTGTTTGTGCTCGAACTGCTATGTTCCTTGAGAGAGAGGTGCTCACTAAGAAAGATAGTGGGAGGATAATAGATCTCAATGAAGTTCGAGACCCACATGATAACATTGAACCAATGGAGGAACCTGAGCAAAATGTACAAGAAAACAATAATGCCCAAGAAACACTGGTTGTTCATAGGTCTAATATGATTCACCATGAGCCCGAGAGATATTATGCATTGCTCTTGACTCAAGATGGTGATGTGATGCTTGGGTAAGAAGATGAGCCTCTCACCTACCAAGATGTTATGAACACTCCAGATTCTAAGAGATGGCTGGATGTCATAAAATCTGAGATGGAATCCATGTATATTAATCAAGTATAAATTTAATTTGGTTGATCCACCTGAAGGGGTAAAACCTATCCAAGTGGGTTTTCAATAAGAAGACCGACATGGATGGTAACGTACAGACCTATAAGGCACGATTGGTGGTAAAAGGTTTCAAGCAAATTCATGGTATTGACTATGATGAGACCGTTTCACCGGTGGCTATGATCATGTCCATCAGAATTTTGCTTGTTATATCTGCTTACTATGATTATAAAATCTGGCAAATGGATGTCAAAACTGCTTTCTTAAATGGGATCCTTGAAGAAGATGTGGATGTGTACGTGACACATCCTGAGGGTTTTGTTGATCCAAAGGATGCTGGAAAGGTTTATAAGTTACATCGATCCATTAATGGATTAAAGCAAGCCTCGGGGAGATGGAACATTCGTTTTGATGAAATAGACAGAAAGAGTTTGGTTTTATTCAGAATGAAGATGAAACTTGTGTTTACAAGAAGTTTAGTGATAGCCATGTGGCATTCGTAGTATTATATATTGATGATATATTACTAATAGGGAATGACATTCCTTCTCTATAGACTGTGAAGACTTGGTTGAGAAATAGTTTCTCGATGAAAGACTTAGGCAACATGATAAATGCATGAACTACTACTATATTGATGGTAAACATAGGGAATGCAAAAGGGAAAGAAAAATGGAAAGGCAATGAGAAGATTTGATCTAGTTCCCTAGTCAAACCAAAGTCCAATCCCAAAATAGGCTTTAAAGTCTGAATGGGGTGTTGACAAAGAAGATGATTGTCGCTTCTGTGAAAAATTGGGAGACTGGAAATTAAACTGTCATGCTTATTTGGAAGATTGGAAGAAGATGACCAGTAATGATCAACCTTCGGGTATCGGGTTGGAATTGGAATAAAGGTAGTTGCTCTGGTTAGACGAACTCGTTACTTAACTTTTGGCCTAAAAGGAAAATTTAGAACTTGATAATTATTATAACGTGCTTGCAATTAGCAGAGACATTATATCAGTTTCTTGTTTGGACAAGAAAGGCTTTCATTTTAATTAAATAACAATAGTTATTTATTCTATTTCGATGATGAGGCTTATAATATTGCACAACTAGTTAACAATTTATATGTTTTAAAGTGACTCAAATCGAACATTACCTTTGGCACTGTCGTTAAGGCCATATTAATGAGTCGCATTTCCAAAATAGATAAGGATTCATTCTTAGATAAGTTTGATTATGAATTATACAAAAGGATGCGAATCTTGATTTATTTGGCAAAATGACTAGAGCTCCTTTTACCGGATATGGTGAAAGGATCACTGAACGAGTATGACTTATACATAGTGATGTATGTGGTCACATGTGTACGATGACAAAAGGTAGCTTTTATTAACTTCATTAAATTTACTAATTATTTTAGTAGATACAGATATATGTATCTTTTGAAGAACAAATCTAAATTATTTTAAAAGTTCAAAGACTATAAAGATCCGAATCATTTGAAAAGTTCAAAGACTATAAAGATGAAGTAAAAAATATCAAAGAAAATGTTTTTTTTATAAGAGGGATCACACCTTGTTGGACATGGTGCGATAAATGTTGAATCAAAGAATCTTTCAATTAGTTTCTAGGGTTGCACTTTGGAAACAGCTCCATATGCACTTAACCATGTTCCTACTAAAATAGTAAAAAGACTCCATATGAGGTATGGACTGAGAAACGTCACAACATGTCATTTATGAAAATTTAGGGATGTGAAGCGTTTGTGAAACGTCTAATCTCTGACAAGCTAGGACCAAAATTAGACAAATGTAATTTTGTGGGATACCCAACTGAAATAAAGGGTTATTCTTTCTATAATACTTTCGAGAAAAAAGTGTTTGTGCTCGAACTGCTATGTTCCTTGAGAGAGAGGTGCTCACTAAGAAAGATAGTGGGAGGATAATAGATCTCAATGAAGTTCGAGACCCACATGATAACATTGAACCAATGGAGGAACCTGAGCAAAATGTACAAGAAAACAATAATGCCCAAGAAACACTGGTTGTTCATAGGTCTAATATGATTCACCATGAGCCCGAGAGATATTATGCATTGCTCTTGACTCAAGATGGTGATGTGATGCTTGGGTAAGAAGATGAGCCTCTCACCTACCAAGATGTTATGAACACTCCAGATTCTAAGAGATGGCTGGATGTCATAAAATCTGAGATGGAATCCATGTATATTAATCAAGTATAAATTTAATTTGGTTGATCCACCTGAAGGGGTAAAACCTATCCAAGTGGGTTTTCAATAAGAAGACCGACATGGATGGTAACGTACAGACCTATAAGGCACGATTGGTGGTAAAAGGTTTCAAGCAAATTCATGGTATTGACTATGATGAGACCGTTTCACCGGTGGCTATGATCATGTCCATCAGAATTTTGCTTGTTATATCTGCTTACTATGATTATAAAATCTGGCAAATGGATGTCAAAACTGCTTTCTTAAATGGGATCCTTGAAGAAGATGTGGATGTGTACGTGACACATCCTGAGGGTTTTGTTGATCCAAAGGATGCTGGAAAGGTTTATAAGTTACATCGATCCATTAATGGATTAAAGCAAGCCTCGGGGAGATGGAACATTCGTTTTGATGAAATAGACAAAAAGAGTTTGGTTTTATTCAGAATGAAGATGAAACTTGTGTTTACAAGAAGTTTAGTGATAGCCATGTGGCATTCGTAGTATTATATATTGATGATATATTACTAATAGGGAATGACATTCCTTCTCTATAGACTGTGAAGACTTGGTTGAGAAATAGTTTCTCGATGAAAGACTTAGGCAATTTGACCTATGTTTTTGGGGTCTGGATTTATAGTGATAGATCAAAATGATCATTTGGCTTAAGTCTGAGTACATACATTGACAATGTATTGCACCGGTTTGGGTTACAAAAAGGATAAAATGGATATGTCCAAATGACTTATGGGATAGTGATCTCAAAATAAAATTGTCCTAAATTATTGGATGATATGGATCATATGAGTAAAGTTCCATATACTTCGGCAATTGGTTCTATAATGTATGAGATGATATGCACTCAGATGATGTCTTGTAAGTCTTAAGCATGACGAGCAGGTACCAGTCTAATCCATGTGATGGTCACTAGATGGAGTCAAGAATATTCTCAAGTACTAAAAGATTACTAAAGATTCATTCTTGTTATATGGAGGAGATGTGAAGCTAGTTGTAAGAGATTTCAGTGATGCTGGTTTCTAGACAGACAACGATAATTTAGTATTTCTGTCTGGATTTGTGTTTTATCTATTTAAATTGAGATGTAGTATGCTGGAATGGTTCACAGTAGAGACAATTATTGATTCTACAATAGATCCTGAGTATATTGATGCTTGCGAAACAGCTAAGGATGCTGTTTGGGCAAGCACTTAATGATCAAGGAGATATATAAATATGTAAAGTGCATACTAATAATAATATTGCAGACCCACTAAATAACGCTTTATCGCAGCAGAAGTACGAAAGTCACACTAGTTCCATGAGTATTGGATACTTAGGTAATAGCATCTAGTGCAAGTGGGAGATTGTTAGTTATTGTGCCCTAGAGACAATACTATTAGGTTTTATTGAAAACAATTATGGATTATGTTCTATTGATTATTGAATAAATATTTATTGTGTCTTTATTTACTGCGTAATAAATTGAAAGCATAATAAATATCTTTGAAATTTTAAAACATATTATATATCTTGAAGTATGTGACTTAAAAATGAGATTATATGAATAGTATTTTATTCCTAAAATTACCTAGTCGAATATTATTATTTAAGGACAATAATATTGCACAAAGATTAGTATATTTTTTGACAGATGACCACATCTCATTGGTCTTACGTATGGTAATACTAAAAGTTTAAGAACATAACTGCATGTATCAATGCATGGCAATGGAATGACCAGTTGTGAGATTCTACATGTTAATAAGTGTCATAAATAATTCTCACAGTGATAATGATGTAATGATCCTTAGACTTAAAATCATTATATTTCTATATGAGAATTAATATATTTTGATTATATTAAAAGTTGCATTTGACCGGGTGATGATCAAGATGCGCATTGGGTATATCATGAATTATATGAGAAATATGAATGATATAGAAGGGATTTAATCCTCCTAATCATTGGAGTTATATTATTGGTCTCTTGTTTGAATGAGATTATGAAATGCACGACCGTGCTCAAATGTTGATTTGATTTTAATAGTCTACTCATCGATCAAGAAAATAAATATTAAATTATGAAGAGGATGACACGACACATGCCTTGAGTTTGATCTATAATATCAAGATTAAAGGGATTATATTACATTCTACATTATTCACGAAAGGCTCAATCGAATCACCGATTTAATTATCATTACTTGGGTAGCAATGATGTATTACTAGATGCCGCTCATTATTTATAATTTTATTTTTAGATAATAAAATTATTTCCAACGTAATAATAACCTAAATGGTCACACACAAAGAACACTTGAAGGAGAATTAATAGTAATTCAAATTTATTTTGGATATTAATTATGTTGGACTTAATTAATAAAATTAGAAATTTGAAAAATATTACAATTCGAATTATATTTGAATATTAATTAAGTTTGACTTAATTAGTTATTTAAATTAAAATTTGAATTTTAAATAAATTAATTAAATATAAGGCCCAATCTGATGATGGGCTAAAAGGCTTGTTTATTTCCTGTATAAATACATCTTTTTCTCTAGGAGTTAACCTAATTCATGTTTGGGAAAACTCTAGGCTCATAGAGAGAGATATATAGGTTGAGGGACACAGCTTGGGTGCTAGTACATCCTTCCTTCTTTAAAGATCAATTATTCGTCTGGATACCGTTAGAGGTGCTAGTAGATCGCGTGCTATGGGATACGTAGTGATCGTACAAGTTTAGGAACTCCATCATCTCTATCTTTAATTCGTTAAAGCTCCAAAAAGTAATATATCATGATCTCCGAATTAAATATTATGTTTTCTCATGGATCCTGCGGAGGGTTTCGCTATTTTGATTTATTTTTTACGTTTATTCCGCTGCGTTTGTGCAACTAAACCCTTCATACCAGGGGTAAGCCACCTCAGTCGGGAAAGACAGATGTAAAGCCAAGTAAACGACTGTCGTATAATGAATTCAAGGAAAGAATGAATAAAGAGCTATGCATACATTATGAGGAGAAATATTCACCTGGTCATAATTGCAAGGAGAAACAGTTGTTTACAATTACAATCGATGGAGAGGTAGATGATACAGTGCATAACGAGTTGGCTATTATTTAGGAAGAGCAGGGGAGCAATATTGAGCCAACAAGAGGTGATCCTGATGTTTCCATCCATGCTCTGACGGGGAGTGATGGGTTACATACTGTCAGTTTAATGGGGTGTAAGGATGTCAAACCTCTAAGACTACTCATAGACAGTGGATCCACCCACAATTTCATCTCAGCAGATGCAGTCAAAAAATTGAAACTCAAAACTTAGCCCTGTACCCCTTTTAATGTGTCGGTTGCTAACGGCGCTAAGTTGAGAGGTGAACAACAAGTTATGGGAGCTAGATGGACCATGGCTGGTAATGAGTTCTTAGCAGATATGAGGGTGTTACTAATAGAAGGATATGGCATTATTTTGGGGGTGGAATGGATGAAGCTAGTTAGCCTAGTTGTATTTGATTTTGGGAACAATAACATTAATGTATTCTGATTAGGGGAAAGGGTTGAACTGAAGCATTGGGAACGGGAACCTAAGGTGTCAGTAGTAAATGAATCAGTGAAGCAAAAGGTTATACACAAGGATGATGTGTGTTACCTCATACAGGTTACAACAGTAGAACTGGATACACGGAGTATGGAGGTCCCAGGGAAGATTCACCAGATCATCGAAGAGTTTCAAGATGTGTTTAATGAGCCACATGGGTTGCCACTAATTTGGTAGCACAATCACAAGATTCTGTTGAAAGCAGAAAGATCCTCTATAAATGCTAACCCTTATAAATGCCCTTATGCTCATAAAGCGAAAATTGAAAAAAAATGTGAAGGAGATGATACAAAGTGGGATAATCAGGCATAGTTGTTCCCCTTATGCATCACCGATGTTTTTGGTAAAAAAGAAGGATGCATCATGGAGGTTGTGTGTTAAATATAGAGCTCTCAATTCAATGACTATAAAGAACAAATTTCTTATTCCTGTGATAGAGGAACTATTAGCGGAGCTAAAAGGAAGTGCAGTTTACTCAAAACTGGATTTAAGAAGTGGCTACCATCAAATTAGAGTGCACCCTGATGATATACCAAAAACGGCCTTCAGGACACATCAGGGGCACTACGAATTTATGGTTATACCTTTCAGCATAATAAATGCACCCGTTTTCAAAGTTTGATGAACGAAGTGTTTGCAGCTTACTTGAGAGACTTTGTACTTTTTTTATGATATCCTTATTTATAGTCATTCATTAACAGCACATGAAGCTCACCTCCGTTTAGTTTTTGAAATATTGAGGGAGCATAAGCTTTATGTAAAGAGATCTAAGTGTGAATTTACTAGGTGTAAGGTGGAGTACTTGGGCCATGTGATTTTGAAGGAAGGTGTTGAAGCGGATAAGGAAAAGATAAGTGCCATGGAGAAGTGGCCTACACATCGAACGTTGAAGGCATTAAGGGGGTTCCTTGGACTCACCGGGTACTATAGAAGATTTTTAGCTCATTACGGGTTAATTCGTAGACTTCTTACACAGTTGCTTAAAAATGGAGCTTTTGGTTGGAATCAAGAGGCTAAGTCAGCTATCAAATAGCTAAAGGCAACAATGGCGTCTACACTGGTGTTGGCACTTCTAGACTTCATCAAGCCTCTCATTCTTTAGACCAATGCATGTTGTAATGGCATGGGGGTAGTGTTTATGCAAGAGGGTAAACTCATTGCTTTTATCAGCGAACAGACATTTTGGACTGTCTACATATGAAAAAGAGTTGTTGGCCATTATCATTGTTGTCCAGAAATGGTGTTATTACCTGCTTGGGCATAAGTTTATAATCAAAACGGACCATGAGGCATTGAAACACCTAGTGGAACAGAAGTTAACTACTTCTCTATAACATAAGTGGGTGTCAAAATTATTGGGGTATGATTACACGGTGGTATATAAGAAGGAAAGATATAATCTTGTAGCGGATGCGTTATCTCGATGTAATGAGGGGAAAGATCAGTGCAATCATCTATCTAAAGTTGTGCCACTATGGAAGCAAGAGGTGTTGAAAAGATGGGAGGGTGATAGTATGGCCCAGGACCTGATACAGGCACTATGGTGGGAGCTGGTTGTGAACAGGGATACCACCTGGTAGATGGGGAGTTAAGGAGAGATGTCAAGCTATATGTGGGTTCCAGAACAGACTTGAGTAAGCAAATCATTACCAATGTGTATAGTACCCTAGAGGGAGGTCACTCGGGAATCACTGCCACTTCTAAGAGATTTCAGGAGAATTTTTATTGTCCAAACTTGAAAAAAGAGGCCGATGAACTGGTGAAAGCATGTGACATATGTCAGAGGTGTAAAACTGAGCACATACCAACTCCGGGGCTCTTGCAACCGTTTCCTATTCCAGAAAAATCTTGGGAAACCATCACGATGGACTTTGTTGAAGGACTACCCAAGTCAAATGGGAAGGTGGTCATTCTGGTCATTATGGATAAACTAGCCAAATATGTTCACTTCATTGCTCTTAGTCATCCCTACACAGCTACAACAATTGCTCAGAAGGTGTTAGACACAGTCGTAAGATTACATGGACCCCTAAAAAAATTATATCGGATAGAGATGTTGATTTTGTTAGTCAATTTTGGAAAGAGTTGTTCAAAACTATGGGAACCCAGGTAAAGCTAAGCTCAGCTTACCACTCGCAAACAGACGGGCAGACGGAAAGGGTGAACTGATGTCTGGAGATGTATTTACGGTGCATGGCAGGTGACAAACCCAATCAGTGGAGTCAATGGCTACCTCTTGCGAAGTTTTGGTATAATACATGCTTTCATACAGCATTAGGGATGTCTCCCTTTAAAGCTCTATATAATCAGGACCCTCCATCAATTAACTATCAACAAACAGGCCCCACTAATCCAGGGGTTAAACAATTTGTTCAAGACAGAACTCAAGTGTAGAAGCTGTTGAAAGAGAATCTATTAAAGTCACAGGAAAGAATGAAGTGGTATGCTGACAAGAAAAGGACAGATAGGAGTTTTGAGATCAAAAATGAAGTTTTTCTAAAGTTACAACCATACAGACAGGGCTCAGTAGTTATGAGAAGGAACCAATAGTTAGCAGCAAAGTAATATGGTCCCTACCGTGTAGTGAAAAAATTGGAAATGCAGCATATCAAATTGACTTGTCGGACGGATCAAGAGTGCATAATGTTTTTCATGTCTCCCAGCTAAAGAAGAGGATTGGTACAGGGAAGATTGTCGATACAGACCTACCAGGTGTGCAAGAAGGGGGAGAGTTAAAGGTGGAGCCAATTGCAGTTCTTGATCAGAAGTTAGTAAAGAGAAGAAATAGTCCTGCAACAATGGTTCTAGTACAGTGAACAAATGGTGAACCAGATGAAGCTACATGGGAGTTTTGGGAGGATGTTACAAGGAAATTTCCAAAGTTTGATCCTTGGGGACAAGGCTCAGGTTAAAGAGTGAGGAGTTATCACGAATGCTAGATTAATAAGGCAAATATGATTTGAAGTATAGGAGTGTCAACTTATTATCTTGTGAACTATTTGTTAATGGGCTTATATATGATTTTAGGATGTTGGGCTAGTAGTACTTATTGGGTTGACTTACAGTGTACTGTTGAAAAAGTACTATAAATACTCACCTTATCTATAGGGTTGGATATGAATGAGAATATGCTTATTTTATTTTATCTATTTTGTCTTTTTGTTCCTTGTCCTTGCAAGCTGTATTTTCTTATTTTCTTCTTGTAGTTAGGGTTCTTATCCTTAGGTGGTGATACTTCTCTTTAAGCTTCAAAAGGTGGCACTCGATCAGACAAAGTTCCTCAGTTATTTGTCTCAAATTGGGGCTTCTCAAATTCAGTTGAAACATTTAATCAAAAAGTCAAGATAAGATGCACCGTCTCTCCAAAGTCCAAATCAAGGGATATAACACTAAAAGAGATAATGAATAATTAAAATTATAGGGTTAGTTCTTGGACTAAAAGAGATAATGAATAATCCATGAAACAAACAGTTGTTAGTTGGTGTCTTAAACAACAATCCTGATCTAGCAAATGATATACCATTTACTAGTTTAACCAAACAAGAACCCGAATTAGCTTCTATGTAAACTAAACAAGTCCTAGATTGAATGGTTGTCTCCAAAAATGAATTCCATCAGAAAAATCTGGTGAAACCAAATTGTTAGAGCAACCGCAACGCATAGTCTCATTTTTTTATTTTGTTTGTATCCCATGTAAGCATAAAGTGTTTTTTCTAAAAAAGTGGACAACATCCTCCAAGGGTGAATCTCATCTATCAAATTCCGTAAGCATATTTTATTCATTTATTTGTATTATGTGAAATTAATATGTGCAACGGATACATTTATAAAACTGAAAAATATAATGTGTGGGGCCAACTAAACACAAGTGGTCCGTCTTTCTAACAAAAGACGTCCCACTTTTCAAAAGTTCCTTCAACGCAAAAAAAATTAACAGTCCTTGTTTTATGTTTTCAATGCAGCAAATGGGACTGCGTTATGGCTGCTCTTATACCTAAATTTTGTGATGATAGCCTATGCCCTGGCCCTTAGCTCTCGTACTGGGTTAGACCGAGGAAGGTTGAGGTCTTCCTGTTTGAACTATTATGTTCCTGGTAAGTAAAAACTTAGCTATGGATTAGGCTTAATGTTGAATTTTTGGATCTCATATAAAGGACGGGGAAACTGGCCCTAGACGGAGAACCCGGTCTCGTCTTGTTCGTATAACAATATTCATATATGTTTACATATGGCTAAGAATGATACTTGTATTGAAGGCTTATGTTGTTGTACTATGAAAACCCTTACTCTGTACTCCACGAGTTGTCCTCGGCGGAAACTTTTGAGATACTACTTGCCTTTACCTTGGAAAATCCTTTATCTGTACTAAGTTGGGTTGTCCTCGTCTGAGAGTTTAGGTCGTGTCCAGCATTTTGGGTGGATCTAGTGTTAGCCTGCAGTCAAGAATTACCATAAATAACAACATTGAATCGACTTAAACTCATTAAATCCAAGTCAACATCGAATTCATAAAGTCCTTGAGTCTTATATCGGGTTAAGACTATCCAAAACAAGACACAATGTAGAGACCTCTTTCAAGTGGGCTTCAAATTCGACTTTAAGAAAGGAAACTTTTTTCTAATGGGTTTCTACTTCAGCAAGAACTACGTGAACTTGATTCCCTATAAACAGGGATATGTAGGCACATTGTAAGCAAGAACTACATGAACTTGATTCCCTATAAACAAGGATATGTAGGCACATTGTAAGAGGTTGAAAAATTAGATATAATAGTCGTTGGAGAGAAAACATATTTTCTCTAACAAACACATCAATAGTAATCCAAAACCTTGCAATCTCAGCCTCCAATCATACACAAACTACCATACTCCAATGATATTTAGACTGGCTGGATCCTTTTCCGGCAAAGAATCTCAATCTTTATTAATTACCAAATTTTTTTATCAACAAATTTGTACAAGAAGGAGGACATGTTTGCATCTAAAGAGAAAGGATGTCGCAGCAATATGATCGGAGAACGGATCGAAGGGTCGAAAAGGAATAGTACTAACCAGAGGGCAAGCCATGGCTACAATAGTATGTTCCGTAAGTGATGTCAACCGGGTCGTAGGCGGACAATCACCTATTCTAATGAGCAATGCGGAGATAATGGAACAACTTATCGAATTGATGACACCGTGAAAGGACTCAACGAAAGCGTAAGAGGAATTGGTAATTCTGTCACAGAATATAACCCTAAAAATTTACCTACGTTACCATTTTTCATTAAGTTATTCTTTATCTGCTTTAATATTAAATAAATTACCTTAAAAAACTTCATTTTTATCTCTATTTATAAAACGAATCTATATATATTATTCTTTTCAAACTTCTTTCTTAAATGTACTAACTAGAACTTGTATTGATAGTCAAATAATTTTCCTCAAGACCAATTTAATTTAAATTATTTTATATACATAAATATGTTTAAATATGTTTAGTATATAGATAATCAAAAAAATTGTTATTGTTACAATTAGATTTTTAGAAAAACAATATATCTTTACTATTTGTTACATAACATTTTAAATTTTAGTTTTTAAAATTTAAAATTCATATAAAAAACTTATTAATTTTTATTTTAAAAAATATTTTTACTTTAACCCCTATTCCAACCTTACATCCTAACCCTACACTTAAACAAAGTGGTAAAAGAAGTGGTAAAAGATTCAACCTCCGCTTACTCAATCCTCGTACCAAAATAAGGTTTTGGTAAGGTTCAACCCAACCAACACACCCGGAAAGAAATAGACCATCACTTTGAAAAACATAAATCTATATTTGCTTGAAATTATTCTCTACATGTATTAGAAAACCATTTATTTATTATTGATATACACATTACAGATGCACACTTTACTGAAAAACAAAGTTAAGTAAATAGATCAAACACAGTTTTAAAGGGGTGGACCCTCATAAAAACACCGTGTGTATCGCAAACTATATTTGTACCGAGTTATTTATTAGACAAGGGACCAGGAGAACATCCCGTCTTATAAAATTAGCAACAACCAAGCAGCCTTGTAGTAGTTTAGATTATAGGGTTGGAGGGATCCATATATAGCCATGCGTTTGAACATAGCCAACTTTTTTCAGCAACTCATCGGCTTCCTCTGGGCCTCGGCTTCCAGGTTTATATGGAACTGATTTAAATTCACCCTTATCTATTCTGTGAAGAAGAGGGGTGAAAATCTCCCAGGCTGCCTGATAATGCAAACAAATTAAATAAACATAAGAATCAAATAAGTATTTATTAGTTGGCATGCACTAAATGTTATATACATGTGAATCGAAATGTCATATCTGCATACCTTCAACTCATCTCTGCGAACAAAATGCTGCTGATCACCCCTTATACTGTAAAAATAAAAATCAATATTTAGCACTACAATGTAAACCTTTAAGTACATTCTCATTTGAGCAAGATTTTGATGCACAAAACCACACAAGGCAGCAAGCAGATGTACAAAAAATTGACTGTCAGGTTAATTCATAGAAAGAAATGGTAATATACGTGTCAAGAATAAGTCGTTCATAAGCCTCCGGTATAGTTACATCCTGATAACGCTGCCCATATGACAAGTCTAGCTCACTCTGAGCAGTTGACATCTCAAGTCCAGGCTGCTTCACCTAACATAAAAGAAATTAAGGAAAGTTGAGACATAATTCGGGTTACACAACCAGTGACACAGTGATGTTAAAATAACTTCTTACTAAAGATATACATATACAATATATATATACAATATATATATATATATATATATAGGCATTTGATCTAGTGCAAAGTAAGCTTAAAATAGAAATTAGAAAGTAGTTTTAAAAATTTAAATTATTTTTATTCTATTTTTAAATCTTACATTATGCCTCCCTAGTTTACATAATTTACATTTTGGTCTCTACCACATCATCATGGGTCCCACTGCGACGTGGCACTGGGCCCCACTTCCACGTCACCACCTGCTGTAGTGGCACTGCCACGTGCAGTATGGCACTGCGACGTCATCACTTGCTGACGTGGTAGTAACACTTCATCAGAGTCCTAAAATTAATATTAACATCTGCTACAAGATCGAAATGCAATCACTTATTTATATTAGATAAATTACTATTTTGTACTATAACAATCGCAAATTTATATTATAAGAATCACCAAAGTCGTCAGTTTTGTTAAATAAATATCTGGTAGTGGGACCCACTGTCATGTCAGTGGCACTAGTACCCACTGCCACATCATCAGTTGCTGACGTGGCAGTGACACGTCATCAGAGTCCTAAAATTAATATTAACATCTGCTACTAGATGGAAATGCAATCACTAATTTATATTAGATAAATCACTATTTTGTACTATAACAATTACTAATTTCTATTATAAGAATCACCAAATTCGTCAGTTTTGTTAAATAAATACACAAGTAGATCATCGAAAAATTAAAGTCGTCGAAATATAGCACATATGGTAGGGAAACTGATCATTGGGAGATGAAAAAAATATGGTGAAGGTAGATTTGGAAAAAAGTTCACCAATTAGCGGGAAAAATTAAATTAAAAATGGAGTGAATTAAGTGGGATTGTGTGTGAGAGTGTATTTGATTAATGTGAGGGTGTATTAAATTAAATTAAAAATGGAGCGAATTAAGTGGGATTGTGTGTGAGAGTGTATTTGATTAATGTGAGGGTGTATTAAATTAAATTAAAAATAGAGCGAATTAAGTGGGATTGTGTGTGAGAGAGTGTATTTGATTAATGTGAGAGTGTATTGGGCTGGATCCTTAACTTTCTATTCTAATTTACTTTCTACAAGAGTAGAACTCTCTCTCTCCCTATATATATATATTACATATCTTAACAAAAACATGATACAAGAGCCACTTTAGGTCACAAGGCAAAAAAAAACATATATATTACGGATCACTACTTTAATCAGTACTTTAATCTAAGTGTGGCATCAACATTTGAATTGTTATGTTTAGATGCATCATTAAGCAGGGACCGAGGTAGGGGGTGGCCGCCACCCCAAACTTCGAAATTGACAAAAAATTAGTTATAAAATATAATATTTTTTATCAAAATTTTGTTAATTTGACAGTAAAATTATAGAATTTTTCAACTTTGCCCCCTCAAAAATATATGTTTATGTGAATAATTTATTACTATTTTGTTAATATTTAATGTTATTTTTGAAATTTTTATAAATATATATTAGACTATATTAAAAAATCCTTATTGTTTATAATTTTTTGGCTAATAAATTAACATGTAAATATTTATAACATTTATATATTTTTATTATACAAGGTGGACAAAAATTCACAAAAATTTTGCCCCATCGTGAAGAAAACATAGTTCCATCCGTCATTAAGGACACTGGTATGCTTTATATCTAAGGGATTTGCAGCACAAACAAGCCAGAAAGAGAAACGTATAACAATGAATTTCATTATACTACTCACAATAGCTCTCGCGAAAAAAATGTAGACTAATTTCGTGATTCAAAACTATTTTATTTCACTTTGACTAAGCACAACTTTTCAAGTGATTCAAAGTGATGTCCCACTATAACAATATTTTATCAAATAGATACAAATTATTTACGATTTTGTTAGTCGGACTCGAATATGGAGCATGGGACACACCACATGTTTGAGTGTCCGATTCTGAAATCTAAAAATTGGGAACACGATGATACTATCCTATTTTTATTAACAGTCGAGTATACTAGTGAGATACCCTTAAAATAAACAATGTTTCTTTATTTCCTAACATATTTTTATCTTTGCAATCTTAAGTTCAACTCACACTCGAACAGGTTCTTTCAGTTCATCAAAGTGTCCATATTTCAGTTAACGAATCAACACTGAATAACTGCCGTGTCCCGACCGATGCCTAAGAGTCAGAGTAGCATAGTAAACAAGGAAATTTTATGTCGCGATCAACTAGTTCTGCAAAATACAATTACAGGCATCCTAATTTCTGCGTGATAAAATATAGCATGACACAAAGAAAGTAACCAACCCTGTCATCTTATAATTGCTATTTTGCTGTTGGCCAGAGACTGAAGAGTCATACTTATCAGAAAGAAATCTAAAATTCCATAGTATTGTTACAGGATTTTCATGCTAAAATTCTATTCAAGTTTGTAAAGAACTATGTATTGCATGGTAGATTACGAAATCATTTTTCTTTTGCTATATAGCTGAGGAAAATATTATAGATAGTATTGTAGCCTAGAGGGTGCCCCTCTTCATTTGCTGACATTATGTCGAGGCAATTAGCAATAATAACATGGGGGGTTCAAGCCTCGGTAGAGGTATGTGTGTCCGAGTAATAAATTTTTTCCAATTAATGCATGACAACATATATAAAAAGATGCATTGCGAAGTATTATGTGTGAAACTGACAGGCCTTGTACATATGTAGTGAACAAAAACTAAATTATGAAGTGAGCAACCATGGGCAGGTAATTCAAACATATCGAAATAGCATCACCAGTTGTAGCTAAATAAATGATATATGTTGAATATGATCCAAATACTGGGGTCACCCTATCAAAAACAAAAATAATACTGGGGGGTCACAAAAATGTAATTAAGATCAGTTGCTTACTGTAAGCTTCATATACATGGCCTCTGAAGGTTGTAAGCGTATTACAAATTCATTCCTCCCTTGCTTTTGACCTAAAATATATAGAAAACATTTTCTGTTTAGACTTTAAAGATTAAACCATAAAACTATTCAAAAGAACGCTATAAACTACCAATAAAGAGACACTGATCAATACAACTAGTAGAATTTCGGGTATCACATGTGTAAGCTATTCTGAAGGTTACTCAAAGTTTGGGATATTAATTCACCATTTTGACCCGGTCCAAGGAAAAAAATGTTTATCGTTTTTCTTAAAACAGAACTCAAATATGAATTAGTTACGACAAATATTTTACACATGGATGTGTGACAAGTAAGAACACAGCAGATAAACAGATGCAGCACAAAATTTACTTAAATTTTCACACATAAGAACACTAGAGAAAATGGCAAGCACAAATTCTACAAAATAGTACCATACATTTAAATATATCACCCGGAACTTCCTTAAATTGGATACGAATTTCTGCCTTTCTAGATTCCAATGCTTTTCCAGCCTTTAGTACAAAGGGAACACCTGAAACAAGTATACAAGATAATGTTAGTGTTAACCCACAAGGTTATAATATATTTTAAGTAATAATTAGATGTCAGACCTTGGAGGCTAAGTATTAGTCACAGTTGGTAACTTGGTAGATTTGTTATTAGTTAACAGATGGCACATAAGTTTATAATATATTTAACTGATAAGTAGCTTTGCTAGTGGTCAAGAGAGAGAGTTTACTTTATTACTTCTACAGATATATATATCTATTGCAGGCCTATGGCTATGCAGCATATGAATGAAGTACTAAAATCTGTTTTGATAACCAATATTTGAACAGAAATGGTGAGATCACAAAGAGCTTCTCCACAGCGCTCTCTCTATTTTTCTTGATAATCCTAACAACCCCTTATTTTTAGAATATGTTCTCCCAAAAATTCTTCTTCCCTCAAATCCCACTGACTCGCTCGCTAACTAATATCTATTAATTCCATATAATTTAGATTTTGTACCGAAAATGGATCTAATTATCTCAATCCTGACTATATACGTGAGGCTTGAACAAACGACCCATGCACAACTAGCTGATCTTTTATCCACCAATGAAAACCGCCTCCCCCCCCCCAAAAAAAAAAAGTTTTATAAATAAATATCAGTTTTACACTATCATAAGAAAAGAGAGGGTTTTGCTTCTTTTGACCACAAAAAAGAGGTTAAAAATTATAGTGTATAGAACTTTGCTTCAGACAAACAGATAATATTATTACATACCTTCCCATCTTTCATTGTGTATACGCAATACCATGGTTGCAAAAGTGGGAGTGTTAGAGCCATCAGGCACAGTGGGATCATCCAAGTAGCCATCATATTGTCCGAGAACAACCTCTTCATCTTTAAGTGGAGCTACAGATTGAAGAACCTGCATTTACACTAATATTATCAAGTGAAGAGGAAAACTGTACAACCTACGAAGGGTAGGAAATGGAATTAGAAAATCAAGAAATTCAATCTAGAGCTTCTTATATTTATGGAATCTACAGACTTGGGAGCCTAAATTCTCACCAACTAATAAATAAAAGAGGAAAGTTGGAACCAGTAAAGAACACTCAATGGAACAAGGAGAATGTGTTGGTGTCAGGAAAGACAAATTATCACTTTTAGTCAGATGACAGAAAGTGAAATAGGAAAGAAATATGAAAACAATATACTCCCTCCGTCCCATTTGATTCTTAACATTGTTCAAAAAATGACACTCATATTTTGAACAATGTTAAGAATCAAACGGGACGGAGGGAGCATAATTTAGGGAATTATGTTTCTCTGACTACAGTCACAACTCTAAAAAAAAATTAATGTTCAGGTATCAGAGAATGGACTATGGACACTATTTTAGACATTATAAACTTTGAGATTTTTGCAAGGAAATGTTAAACATTACCTTTACTTTCTCATCTCGAATGTGCTCAGGTTTAAGAGAAATAGGTTTCTCCATAGCAACAAGGCAAAGAACCTACAATTTGTAGAAACCTGAATTAGATTATACACAAAGAAAAACGAAAAAGAGGCATTCAAAAACGAAAAGAGGCATCTCCCGAGATGAAAATGTAATCCCCCATATATATTGAGGTGTATTTATTTGATAACTTTGAATTTGGATCACACAAATAAATTATATAAATATTATAATATTGTAGATGTCACAAAACATGGTATAAATGCAGTAAATTAGTCCCACCTGCAAGAGATGATTTTGGATGATATCACGGATGATTCTGCAAGAAGTTACAACATCAGGTTATGCACGTCATTCTTAATAGTTTCTTAAAAACATATGATGGATATGTAATAATGCTGCAATCTGCAGATGGCTTTTACGCTTAAACAATACTTAACTTCTTTAAGAAATTAGTACAAGTCTAGTATCATATATAGTTTGTCAGACCATATAAAATATTCTTGACTATCATCCTTAAATTATGACATCTGAACCGTAACTATAGAAGTATATACATCAATGAACAAAATTAGTATGCCCTATAACATACCCATACTGATCAAAATATCCACCACGGCCTTCAGTTCCAAAATCCTCTCGAAACACAATCTGCAAGTGATGATAATATAAAACATATAAGATAGTGGTAGAAAATTTTTAAGTTTGGCATATTAATAAGATGTGCTTAGGTTTGTCAAACAAAGACAGAGAATAATTGTATACAACTAGGATGCCTTTAAGTTTACAGCAAAGCCTCTCAAAAGTAATAAATCAAAAAAAAAGATCTATCAAGTTGTCTGTATAATAAAAAAACATAATGTGTGATTTCCATCTAGCAAAAACTTATTTTAAGACCTAAATAACCAAAGATAATACTACATTGTGACAATATTTATATTTTCTAGAATATCAGCAACATAATTGTCTAACCCCCTACCGATTTAAAAGAAAGTCTCTTTCTTTGTGGGTTTTAGTAGGGTGGAGAATATAGGCACTAACCTGTACACTACTGATGTTGTCACGGTTCCATGAAGGCAGGAAAAAACGATTAGCAAAACGAAGTACCAACTGCAAAAGATAAAATGAAAATTAGAATACCACAAGTGAGAGATAGAAAAAGCTTTCAAAGTTTAGATGGTAGACAATTTTGATATGTCTTACCAAGTTCTGCACCAACTCTTTCCCCAAATAATGATCAATACGGTATATCTGTGGCTCCTCAAACAATTCTCCTATCTGGTTACTGAGAAGTTCGGCTGACTCCAAGTCCCTTCCAAAGGGCTTCTCAACAACAATACGAGTCCATCCACCAAGATCAGCTGAAACATACATTAACAAATTTATAAGAATTATGTTCCAATCACAAAACATACTAGGGACTGGTTCTGGTTGACTAGTTTCAAGGCTACATATCCAATAATTCATCTATACACTAATTATATTGTAGATAATTATCAAGAGGGAGGAGACAATCCCTGTATTTTAATGATAAAAGCATATTTTTCAACCACTGAAACCAGAATGTTTAATTATATTAAATGAACAATACACAGAAGATAGCTACTACACACAAGAACATACATTTATTCATGCAGTAGGTCCTGATCATTTTGCAGACAGGAGGATACACGGAAGGAGGAAGTGCAAGGTAGAATAGTCTCCGGGATGATCCTTCAACACTCTTTCTTGTTATTTCATGCTCAGATATTTCCTTATCCAAACACTGAAAGCCCTCCGCCACATCATAAGAACCACAAACGTATTTGATCTACATGATAAATATAAATTCAATACATGGATTATCCAGAATTTGGAAATGTCACCAGAAAAACAAAATTGAACTCCAATGGATATAGCTTTTAAGTGGACATGAAAGGAGATAAACTGAGAATCACAGAGAACAGCTTCACCAACCAGTTGCAGAAACTTTGATACATCTTCCGTATGTCCTTCTGCAGCGTTCCTGTCTGGAGTAAGATATCTGCAATTACGAATTAAAAATAGTCAATAATAAGTCGATAAATATGTAACTCTACCATTGAACTGGTCTGATTCAGCAATCTATTTAAAATTTATGGGATTGACACAATAGTAAAAAAGTATAATAAAATTAAAACAATGTTATATAAACTTATGGTCGAAGAGATGGTCCAAGTTATAACATCCTATGGGTTGTCAAATACATAAAACAAATAAAAAAATAAAAGATGTTTTAAGATTAGATTCTAATCTTGTAAAATATATTCTCCTAGCAGGAAGTTAACAGCAATTGGCAGAGAATCACTTTAAATTCAGTTTGTATGAGTAACCTACGTATCATCAGCAAGTGTCTTACCCACGAATGCGATCTCTCAATTCATCATCTGAAATCTTGGTCCTGGCATAGCCAAAAATGTACACTTCATGCGACTGCAAGAAACCCTGTTAAAGACCACCACACCAAACCAGCATAAAACACAAAATTCAGTCTCGTTTAGTTCATAATAAAAGAAACAATATGATATCATGAAGTTGTAAGATCCTAAACAATTTATTAGGCAACAGAGACTCTTAGAATGACAAAAAACAAAAAGAAAAACCTGGCGGTAAAGGTTAAAGAGTGCAGGAAAAGTCTTTTTTTTGGCAAGATCACCCGAAGCACCAAGCACAACAATAGATAGGCAACCAACTTCGGACACAAGTGGTTCACTCTCTTTAACAACAGGGTCTGCTACAATAGCATCTCCACTATCGTCAACAACAGGATTAGATTCAACAGGAGCTCTCTTCTCCAAGCACCATTTATCCGAAATCTTATGAACTATGTCACACACTGCCGATTTCATAATTAAGTCTGTGACTGATCACTGATCAGATAGGACCTAATTAGACACCAAGTTATACAAACAAACTTATTCTTCAGGCCACAAATTTTTCGATGCAAATATACAATTAAAACTTAATCACTGAAAGTACAAATTAATCAAAGCCCAATAAAAATGCAGTGCAGATGAACAATTGAATACATAATCAATTTCAATTAGCTAAAAAACAAGTCATCTTCAATTATAGTCGGTAGTACATAAAGGTTGAGTTAAATATTACTTTCAAGTTTAGCTGGTAAGTTTAATTAAAACTGAATCCATAGATGTGTGTGTGTGTGTGAACAAGGGGACTAGAAATATAAGAAGGATGAGAAGAGACAGACCTTGAACCAAGAACTGCAGTGACTCGGATCTTGTGTGTGTGTGTGTGTTTTATATAAGATATAAGATAGTTACAGATTGAGAAAAGTGGGAGACGAGACACAGTTCAAGTAGAGGAGAGGGTGTTGGTTAGTTCGTATCTATTTGACTTTGCTGCTGTAACTACTCAACTCACAGACTATATCGTGACTTGGGGTAATTTTGTATAATTTCATGTGCTATCCCCGTCTGTTATTTGTCGGTCCATTTCCTTCCCTCCGAGACGTCATCGTTGCCTTATCTTATAAATAATTTTTAAATTAAAAAATGTACGTGTTTTTTAACTTATAAATGACTTATATGATCTGCCAAACAGTAACATTATCATGTCTTGTGCCCCAAAATGAACTAGCATAAAAATCGGTGTTACTAGGAAGGAATACCCATCGGAGTTATTTTAAGAAATGTTAGAGTGTTTAAATTACTTTTCAAAAAAGTTTTTAAATAATATTTATTTAATTTTAATTGGTTATTAAAATAATAAGTGAGATGGATTTTTAATGCATTCACATTAATATACGAATTAAAATCCGTTAGTATTGTTAAATCATTCGAAGAAATATTTTTGAAATACTTTTAGAATTTCTAATTTTTTTTGTATGACATTTTCAAATTCTAGATTATTATTAGACCGCAATATCATAAATGACCGAAATTCTACTCGAACCCGACAAGACTCGCAACTCGATTTATTGATGAAAATAATCCAATTAACTTGAAATAATTTGATATTAAAATTTTATTCCCGTACATTTAAATATTCATTTTTATCCAAAAAAAATATTCATTTTAATATAATTTTAACATATCTAAAATTGATTTACGTACATATACGGACCAAATCTATAATTAAAAACATCACCCGTAATTAGAATAATATTATTAAAAGTAATATTCATGTAATACGCATTCTTTGAGTTAGGTATTTCATACAAATGGGTATTATAATTGTAAAAATGGCTAATTTACTGAAAAATTGTTATTTTGGTTAAAAAGTTCTTACTTTTATCACTTAATTGTCTTGTACTCTTAATTTTTATTTTTTTATATATTATTTCTTCGCTAAACTTTACTAAACTATTTTACTTATTTTTCACATATTTTTATAATTTCATAGACTAATTATATATGGGCTAAAAATAATCTTAATGACATAATTAATGTTGTATTAATTAGACTTGGTATGGTCCATTGAAGAGTCCTTTTAATGAGGCTCAAAACCCTAATTAAATATTAATTTCGCTAATATTAGGGCTAACTAAACAGCTCATGGCAAGACTCCAAACCAAGGCCCATTACTCGTGAACGGGCAACCCGGATCACCAAAATACACACGTGAATTGATTTTCGTGAAAAGAGATCTAGAATCACCGTTTTAGAAGGCAACTCAAAGAGTAGCCTCTAAAACACCTCAGTTAACAAAGAAACAGAATCATGTAAGGAAACGTTCACCAATTCCACAAGGAGGTGGTTTACCCACCAAGGTTCCTAAACATAATCTAATTTATAGACCTTCAATGCCTATATAAAGGGTCTAACATCCCTCATTCTTAGAACTACTTTTTCCTAACTTGATCATTTGCAATTGTGAAGGTATATAAGCATCTTGTGAGGACTGATTGAGTCACGAAACACGAGAGTAGTCATTAAAACTCTGAAGTTCCCAAACATTAAATACACCCTAATTTTTTAACAATAACATTTGACACCGTCTGTGGGAAGACAACATCAACCATGGCAAGAGCACGACGAACTGATGGAGAACCGACAACTAGAGACCTTACTGTTGTGGTTAATATGCCCAGCACTCAAGATCCCGATCACGGATGTTCCCTTTACTTAAATTGAAGGAATGAGCACCCAAAGATCCGGCCCCCTAGGCCTGATCGTTCATTCCTCACATCTTGACGGGATAACTCATGGCATCGATCCCCTCTTCTGGTAACTCAAACTCCTTTTATTACTGATGGGGATAAAAAAAATAACCCTAGAAACACAATTAATGTTACGTTAATTGGGCTCATTAAATGGAGTATTAAAGGTAGTGATTGTCCATGATGTGGATCTAATCGAAGAAGCCCATAGTTGTTAAATATGGGTTTAACCATGTTACCTAAGGACATTCTAATAAAGGCATGTTAAGGCCCAAGGACATTAATTATTTATTAATTTTGTAATTAATGAATAAGGCTATTAATCAGCCTAATTGAGACCTTCTAAGAGGAAGCTTCCTAGACGTTTATCTCTACAAAGGAACACATTCCTACAGGGAACTATTTCTATCAGAAGAAGGATCCAGAATTCTTCAAGGAGGTGCCTTGTCCGCCAAGATTTCTAACCTTATTATGATTATAAGACTATCAACGTCTATATAAAGGGCTTAACCCCTCATTCTTAGAAATACGTCCTGCTTTGATTCTCAATACACTTGAGATACGTAGGTATCTTGCTAGAATAAAGAATTCAACAAGCAAGTGTAGCCATTAAAACTCGATAAGCTCTGACACACCTCACAATTAATACACCCTAGTTTTTAATCCTAAGGAAGTAATCCATGGATCCAACCATTTGTCTTAGGTAACTCAAACCCCTTTTATTGCTACTGCTCCCCTCACGCACAGATTTCCACCGTTGTCATCCCTAGTAGCACTGTTGCCCAACCTAGGCTTGGACTCTCCCAAGCATATCCCCCTCCATACATCAGAGGGTTGGAACCCTCACAAAATTATGGGCGTAGAGAAAGAATCCACGATTTCTCAGGACTGTATTCGACTGATGACGAAAGCTCTAAAGGCTTTGATGTCAATCTAAGAAGAATGAGGCCTGGGAAAGAACCCAACATGGAAAGACGTTCTCGATCCCAGTCCCGTAGGGGCCTGGAAGGAAAAATTGCTTCCTACAAAGCCGAACATAAGGAATTGAAGAAAAGTTTAGATCATCAAGAAACTAGGCAAGCCCCGAGGCGTAAAACCCCTAATGTCATAGATCTGGAAGCCGCCCCCTAGGTAGGAGAAAAGAGTCTCCTAGGACTAACCCGACTGATTTGATACCACTTGGAGATCCTAATGATCTTACTCCTCCTTTTATGAAATTGATAATGAATGCTCATATCTCAAGAAAATTCAAGATGCCCACCATCAAAACTTACGATGAAGTGGGCGACCCTGCAAATCACGTAAGAACTTTCTCAAACGCTTTGTTGTTACAACCTATCAATGATACTATCAAGTATAGGGCTTTTCCAGAAACCCTAGGGGGCATGGCTCAACGTTGGTATAGCCGGTTGATTCCCAACTCTATAGGGTCCTTCAAAGAACTCAGCAAGGCCTTTATAAGCTAGTTCACGAAAAGAGTTCAGCTTCACTTATAAACTTGGAGCAAGGAAAGAACGAATCCCTGAGGGACTGCTTGAATCGTTTCACTAAGGAAGCCTTGAAGGTCCCAGATTTGGTTGAGAAAGTGGTCATGATAGCCCTATAGCAAGGAACGATGGACCCTTACTTTAAAAGGTCACTAGCCAAGCATCCCCCATAAAACATGCTTCTCCTACAAGATAGAGCGGGGAAGTTTATCAAAGCAGAAGAAAGTATAAAGAAAACCACCGTGTTTCTGGCTACGAATAGGAATAATAACAAAAAGAGAAAAAGAGACCAGGAGTACGATGCCCGGTGTTGGGTCCCGGAAGTATCGTAGAAGGGGGGTTGAATGCGATATTCACAACAATTTAAAATTCTTTTCATAATGTATGGAATTAAATTATTGCTTTAACTGAGGGTTCGAGTCCTTGTAGTGTTTGGGAGGCTGACTTACAAGTTTTCTATTTTCATGATTAAACATTTAAGATCTAGAAAATTAGCAAGTAAGTAAACAAGATTCAAGTTAAATACGTATATTAAACTTAAAAGGGTGTTACAATATTCGGTAGAATATTTCTTAATTCTTTAGAATAAATTTGACATGAATTGTTATACGTAAGGAATCAAGAATTCAAATCAGCACAGAAAGTCTGTGAATATAACTTTGCAAACAAATTACGGAATTTGAATGTTTTCTACTTTTGAAAAATGAAGTCAAAGACCTCATATTTATAGAGGTGAAGCTAGCAAAACTTTTGAATAAAACTTATTTAAAAAATCAAAAGACTTTATGAAATAGCCTTTAAGACTTTTGAAATAAGCTGGTCATGACTTTTAAAACTCGGTAAGACTTTTCAAATTTCGGTAAGAGTTTTGAAAAAGGTCTTACAAGATTTTTCTGCTCGGTAAGACTTTTTAAAAGGTCTTACTGATTTAATTTTGTAAGACTTTTAATAAGTCTTATTGAATTAATTCGATAAGACTTTTGAATAGTCTTAATCAATTATTTCGGTAAGACTTTTACAAATCCTGGTCGGTAAAACTTTTAAACACATTCGGTAAGACTTTTCAATCATTTTGCTTTTTCATTCCTTTGGACACGTGGCGGTCTTGTATTTGTTACTTTAGTAAACATAAATCACATGCCCCTTTCAATTTAAAAAAGAAGGGGCCTATTTCATATTATTATAGACATGCTTCGTATAAATGCTTTTAGACCCGCACAGCTTATAATTTTTTATTAATAAATAATAAATTTAATCCAGAAATTATAAAAATAAATATCTAATTTTATTTAGATATTTATAATATAATTTACTAAATAAATAAAATATTTATTAATTAAAATAAATCATTACGCTCTAAGCTGCGGTCTTCTGAACGTTTGAAACCGAACTCCTTTTGACTTGGAAATGATAAATCAATTCCAACCGGAGTTCTACTTTTACGAATATATGATTCTGAATTTCTTTCATGTCAATTCTTTTTCTGTCTTGTCTTCAAGTCAGTACCATGAGGCCTGTTTAGCTGTATCTACAGTTGCAATTAGAAGTATATTTGTTACTGAAATCATCTAACTCTTTAAACTAGACAATACTTCTTTTCAACACTGCATGTACTCATTCAAATATTCAATCTTGAATTCTGATTCTTGTGCACTACATTCCAAACAAACCTATATCCCTTTGAACTTCCAGCTTCTATCTTCTTAATTCTAAAATAATTAATCCTTTAATTAATTTAAGAAATAAATTAATTCTAAATAAATTAATTTATTAATTTAATTAATTAATTAATTTAATTAATTAATAGAGAATTAAATTAAAGTTTTGACTATAGGACTATTGTTGATGTAGATAAAACTCTTTTGTTCTTCAACAATAACATTTCTGACCACTTGAACTTTTTGATGACGAATCTTCACTGACATTGTAAATACCTTGTGCACTGGTCTAGTTCATAGATGACTAACTACAATGTTGATTCTCATTTCTGCTATAGTGGTCTTTATATCTTGTCTTCTTTTTGTTCTTCCTCTATAATTTTCTTCATCTAGAATCTTTCTATAGTAGACACTTAAAACCTTCAGTATCTTCTAAACTCTTCTAAAATACTACTCTTTTATTTTACACCAATGCTTGAACATATTAATGAACTTCTCTCAGTGTAGAGTAACAGTCTTGTCAGAATTCTTCTGATATTCTCATTCTTCGTGTCTAGTTGACATTCTTCGACTTAATTCCTGTTATTCAACATTTATTATTTTCTTCGCTTTCTTATCTGAGTTGAGTTGTCATTTACTTATTACAAATAGGCCTAGCCATATAAATTTCATCTGGGACAAGTATTCTAAGACGGATAAGGATTCAGAATCCCCTCCCAAGAAGAATAACTTGGGGCCAAGGTTTAATGAGTATGCAAGGCTGAATACACCTTGAAGCCAAATCATGATGGACATTGAGAAAAACCGAGATCTACGATGGCCTAAACCCTTGAGGTCTGATCCTGAAAAGAGAAACAAGAATATGTATTGTCAGTTCCATAAAGACACCGAACATGACACGAATGATTGTAGACAATTGAAGGATGAAATTGAATTCCTTATTAGAAGAAGAAAGCTATCCAAGTTCATTAAGGATGGAGATAGAAATCGTGATATGTGCGATGATAATGGAAAGAACAATGACAATTGGAATAAAAACTCTCACCCTAGAGGGCCGATCATTAACATGATTTTTGGAGGTCCTACAACTACAAGAACTTCAAGGAACTCAAGGAAAGCATACGCTAGAGAAGTCATGCAAATAGTGGGAGAAGCACCCAAGCGTGCTAGAACCGAAGTAGTCATCTCTTTTGACTACTCAGACATGGAAGGGGTGAAATTCCTTCATGATGACCCCTTGGTCATAAAACCTTTGATAGGCAATTTTGAAGTAAAAAGAGTCTTGGTGGATAATGGAGCATTAGTGGACATCTTGCGACAATGATTCGCAATTAACCCCGTCAGATGTTCTGATCTATGGCTTCAATGGAGTAGAGTCAAAAGTAGAAGGGACCATTCAACTACTCATGACAATGGGAAGAGAACCTCGATAGGTCACCCAGATGCCAACCTTCTTGATAATCAAAGCATCTTCTACATACAACACGATCCTTGAAAGGACAGGATTACATGCTTTTAAGGCGATCGCCTCAAGCTATCACCTAAAGGTTAAATTTCCCATAAGAAATGGTATGGGAGAAGAAAAAGGAGATCCGAATATGCTTAAGATACTAGAAGTTGTTACGTTGCCTCCCTAAGACCAAATGGAGTCAGGGGGCAAGTCCTGCCTATAGAAGACATGGACGCGAGAGAAGACAATGAAAGAAGGGGGAAGCCAGCTGAAGAATTGGTTTCAATCCCCCTAGTTCAAGTAGAACCAGACAAGGTCACATATATCGAGGCCTCACTAAAAGAACCTATGAAAGGCAAGTTGACGAAGTTCTTATAAGAAAATGGGGACTTTTTTGCTTGGACAGCCGCTGACATGCCAAGGATTGATCCCCAACTCATCACTCACAAGCTCAATGTAGATCCGGATCGTAAGACGGTGAAATAAAAGAAGATAAACTTTGCCCCGGAAAGGCAAGAAGCCATAAAACAAGAAGTGGAGAAGCTTTTAGAGGCCGGTTTCATTGAAGAAATTCAATTTCCCGAGTGGCTCGCTAACCCGATAATGGTCAAGAAATATAATGGAAAGTGGAGAATGTGTTTAAACTTCACAGACCTGAATGATGCATGTCCTAAGGATTGTTTCCCCTCCCAAGGATAGATGCACTCATTGATGCAATGACAAGACATAATATGTTAAGCTTCATGGATGGATTTAGTGGATATAACCAAATCAAAATGCACAAGAATGACATTTCCAAGGTATCCTTCATCACCGACTTTGGTGTATTTTGTTATCTTGTTATGGCCTTTGGGTTAAAGAATGAAAGAGCCACCTATCAAAGGTTGGGTAATAAGATATTCAAGTATCTCATTGGAAAAACCATGGAGGTCTATGTTGATGATATGCTAATTAAAATCTTGGATAAGGCTGACCACATTGAACACCTTAGAGAGGTTTTAAAAGTGTTAATGCACCACAAGATGATCTTAAACCCTGCAAAGTGCTCCTTTAGCATAGGGTCTAGGAAATTCTTTGGGATGATGGTCTCTAAAAGGGGGATTGAGGCTAATCCTAATAAAATTAAGGCCATGCTCGATATGGAACCTGTTAAACAGGATGAGTGTTACAAAATGGGGGGTTGAATGTAACTTGATAAATTATCACTAAACTTGCTAAAAACAAACAAGAAGTAATAATATCAAGTAAGAAATGAAAATAATGATAAACAGATAAAAGAGACAGAGCTTTAAACTTTTAAAAATAATTTTATTATTTTTGTATTTGCCACAACTGACTGGAAAATAAATTCCAGTTACCAAGAAACAAGAACATTGAATTTGCTAATATTTTTAAGCTCAAGAGAAAACCTAGCTCAGTTGCATAAGGAAAAGTACTTGTGAGACATATGTATTTATACTGAAATACATATCTCACTTACAAGTGCACTTTTCCTTTGTTCTAGAATAAAGCTTGAAATTGAAACTTTGGTTTTCTTGTTCAACATTGTCTTCATTTCATTTGTAAATAAAACTGTTATGAGATGTACAGATATCCTTTACCCCTTTATCACGCTTTATCTTTTGTTTGTCTTCTCCCAAGTTACAGTGGTAGACTTGACAGACTAGACTAAATTATTCCTTGTATTATCACTATCTAATCTGCTACTTAGAATAGACTATCAGCTACACTAAAAATTTACTATCAACATTTAGCTCCTCTTTGGTGATAGTACTTTCGACTCCGCATATTTTGTTGTCAAGCATTAATAGATCCTTGAAACTCACTGTCTTCAAAGCTGCTGTCAACTATCCCCGCCAAATGTGCTGTCAGTGGAATATGTTGTCTGTGAATCTAAATTCTTCCGTCAAGTCTACTGTTAATGAAATAGTTGTTGTCGTCTGTTCCTTTGTGTTGTCACTTGAATATGCTGTCATAGGCTTCAGTGTAGAATGTTATTGTCATGGTTGTGATTCAAGATGTGCATGAACACTTTGTGAACTTCTACTTCAAGGATCATTGAAAGACATATGACAAGGCCTATTTGTAATTATTAGATGACAACTTAACTCAGATTAGAAGAGGAAGTAAATAATAAATGTGATAACAGGAATCAAGACGAAAAATATCAACTAGACACGAAGAATTAGAATATCAGAAGAATTCTGACAATACTGCTACACAATACTGAAAGAAGTTCATTTATATGTTCAAGTATCGGTGTAAAATAAAAGAGTAGTATCTCAAGGAGTTCAGAAGATACAGAAGGCTTTAAGTGTCTACTACAGAAAGATTCTAGAAGAAGAAAATTATAAAGGAAGAATAAAAAGAAGACAATATATAAATACCACTACAGCATAAATAAGAATCAACATTGTAGTTAGTCATCCGTGAACCAGACCAGTACACAGGGAATTAACAATGTCAATGAAGATTCGTCATCAAAAAGTTGAAGTGGTTAAAAAGGTTATTGTTGAAGAACAAAAGAGTTTGATCTACATCAACAATGGTCTTATAGTCAAGACTTTAATTTAATTCTCTATTAATTAATTAAATTAATTAGTTAATTTAATTAATAAATTAATTCACTCAGAATTAATTTATTTGTTAAATTATTTAAAAGATTAATTAATTTAAACTTATTTTAAAATGAAGAAGGCAGAATCTGGAAGCTCAAAAGGATACAGGTTTGTTTACAATACATTGTATAAGAGTTAGAATCCAAGATTGAATATTTGACTGGGTACATGTTGTGGTAAAAAGAAGTATTATCTAGTTTAAAGATTCAGATTATTTCAGTAATAGAGGTACTTCTAATTGTAACTGTAGATACAGCTAAACAGGCCTTACAATACTGACTTGAAGACAAGACGGAAAAAGAATTGACACAGAAGAAATGGAGAATCATATATTTATAAAAGTGAAACCCCGGTTGGAATTGATTTATCATTTCCAAGTCAAAAGAAGTTCAATTCCAGACGTTTAGAAAACTGCAGTTTAGAGCGTAAAGATTTATTTTTATTAATAAATATTTTATTTATTTAGTAAATTATACTTATAAATATCTAAATAATATTATATTTTTATTTTTATAATTTCTGAATTAAATTTATTACTTATTAATCAAAGATTATAAGTTGTGCGGGTCTAAAAGCATTTATACGGAGCCTGTCTATAATAAGACGAAATAGGCCCTTTTGCTTTTCAATTTGAATTGGTAGGTGATTAAGGAATCCAATCAAAGGCTGCCACGTGTCCAAAGAAATGAAAAAAGCATGCTAAAGAAAAGTCTTACTGAGAGCTATAATAAAAAGTCTTACCGAGACTTTTAATTAGAAAGTCTTGCAGGCTTTTTGAAATGTCTTACCGAGCAATTCAAGAAAAGTCTTACCGAGTTATTCTAAAAAGTCTTACCAAATTTTAAAGTGAA
Source organism: Oenanthe sinensis (assembly GCA_028671895.1). NCBI lineage: Eukaryota > Viridiplantae > Streptophyta > Magnoliopsida > Apiales > Apiaceae > Oenanthe > Oenanthe sinensis. The sequence continues at coordinate 32,403,567 of CM053806.1, forward strand.
AAATGTCTTGTTGGAGCTTGGAAAAAGTCTTATCGAGTTTTTAAAAGTCCTACCGATTTTAGAAAGTCTTGCCCAACTTATTTAAAAATTCTTGAAGGCTAATTTATAAAGTCTTTAAAATTTCTTAATAATTTTTATTCAAATGCCTTGCTAGCTTCCACCTCTATAAATATGAGGCAATTGACTTCATTTTTCAAGAGTTAGAAAATATTCAAATTCAGTAATTTGTCTGCAAAGTTATATTCACAGACTTTCTGTGCTAGTTTGAATTTTTAATTTCTTAAGTAGAACAGTTCATGTTAAATTTATTCTAAGGAATTAAGAAATATTCTACGGAATATTGTAACACCCTTTCAAGTTTAATATATGTATTTAACTTGAATCTTGTTTAAATAATTTTAATTATTCTTGATAATTAAAATATTTTTTTAATTCAGAATAATCCGTGAAATTCAGTTCCAATTGGAATTCGCGAATGAAGTTCTAAATGAAGTCTGCACTAATAAAGGAACTTTGAAGCTGAAACAATTAACACAGTAGGCTACTTGTTAGGTCCAAAGTGTTGTAGAGGGGGGGGGGTGAATACAACTGTTTAAAAATAAAGAGAGAATGAACAATATGCAGGTAATATATGATGACACAGAATTTCAAGAATATATCATTATATTCATTGATGGATTTGCTACAACATTCATAAAAGCATCATGATCAGTTGAACAATAAATACAGCAATTAAAGCTAGATTCAACTGATCCTCTCTCTCACTTTTTGTTTTACAGTAAATGTTCTCTCTTATAAAAATATATCGTTGAATTACAGAGATGATGGAAGTCTATTTACTAATAAAATCAAAGTGCTGCTTTTATAATGTCATGTAGTCTTGATCTTGTCCTTTTTGTGTACGTGGCCCAATCAGGACTTCGACAACAAAAAGTACTTTCCCAACAACTTTGGATCAACCGTTCACAATAAGCCACTTGTCCCTTGAACATTAAATGTTACATTTCTACCCGCATCTCGATCTTTGCCTGGACCCATCTCGATCTCGATCTGTGAAAATCTCGATCTCGATCTGGGAGAATCTCGATCTCGATCTATGAAGATCTCGATCTCGATCTGGGAGAATCTCGATCTCGATCTACCGTGGATCGAGATTTGCCTTTGCAATATTTTACTTCAATTGTAAATCTCGATCCGCATCTCGATCTGCTGTGGATCGACATTTGCCTTGGCAAATATGCACACATCCAATGTTGACCTTCTTTAGTGACTAATTGAGGATTAACCTTTATGAGCAAGTTTCCCTAGCTTCTTCAATTTCTTTTCCTCACTCAATTCAAATGAGATCTTCTATTACTGACATGAACTTGCCTCCAATGTCCTGACACTTGATGCAATGGTCTGGTTCATAAGTGACTAGTCTTGTAGGGGTTCTTGCTTCTGAATGTCAGTTCTCATTTGTTGATTAACCTTTGCATTATCCAGATGTTGATATACATTACATAAAATCACTTTGGTCTTCTTGATACTTCTTTGACATTAATTTGATTCTCCATTAGATAAGTTAGGGCATGAGCAATACTCAGATTGAACTTCTTCTCACTTATGCATCCTTGATTAACCAAATTAGTTACTTGTAGTTACCAAGTATCATTACCATTTCTTCAGTTGATTGATTCCATGTGCTTCTTCAGTTTCTCTTGTTTTGCTGTTGTTTTATCTTTTCTCTAGTTGAGTTACATAATAATTAAGTGTTACAAGTTAGTACACCTATGCCTTTCAATCTCCCCCTATTTGATTGTCTAACAATGACAACCAAATTCACAATGAGGATAACTCAACTAAACAGGGACTGAAAAAGATAAAATAACATTCATAAAAGATCATGTTAACTTACATAATGCTTGGCTTGATTAATTAACTTCATGTCTATTACTGATACTTCAAGTGCCAAAATTGGACACCTGTTGGCTCGATTAAATGGCTTCATGCTCTTCTAGAGATTTTCTCTAAGTACTTTAAGAGCACGGTCCACTCAATCTTCAATTATCCTTCTGAAGTCCTTTTAGCAGTATTACCACCGCCGAACTTCGCGAAATAATTGACGCCTAATATAAACCAGTTTCAAGACACTTAGCTAACTAACTTCTACCTTACACTACACAAGAAAACAGATAATATATTTCTACAACGCAGGAAAACAAGAAAACAAATTACAACGCAAAGAAACATTACAAGCATAATACATTAAAACTTTTATTTCTTGCGCTCCTCTTCCTCACGAGCTTTCTTCTTGGCTGCTTTTTCTTTCTTCATGAACTCAGGGTTGCAGACTTCATCCATTCTTTTCTTGAGAAGATTAAGTCCTTCTGCTTCCACATGATTTCTGATCTTGTAATTTCGAAACAACCTCAACCACCTTTCAACCATGCTGCGAGTGGTAAGCTTCATGGGAATGTCTTCAAACTTCAGCTTCGTGACTTTGTCAGGGTACCCCTTTTCCCCTTTCTTCCTTATAACCAGCTGCTTAGGGTATCCAATGACAATAGCGGTGGTGCATTGCTGTAGCCTCTGAATATCAAGCTGTTGTCTTCTCTTACAGAAGTTATCAAACGTGACCCTTAGATAATCCTGATCAAACTCGTCAACATCATCCATCTCATCAATCAATTCCCTTATAATACACAGTGTTTCATGACTGTGTTCTGCAAAGATGTCGTACTTGATTTCAATGATGGTTTCCACCTGATGCTTGTCTGTATAGATCAGTAGATCATTCTCATTCTCAGCTTTGCTTTTGACAAACTGACATTTGCACCAGCCACTGCACCAGCTTCCTCCCTTATTTCCCCTTCTTCTGGAATGTCTATTCTTGGATCTCCGTATCTCTGCACATGCTCCCTTATTGCCTCGTCTTGCTGCTCGAATGCATAGTCTTCAGGTTCCTTCTTAACCACTGGTAGTGTAGCTTCAGGCAACTTGTATCGAGCGTCTTGCCTTCTTATCAGCTTCTCCAAGTCCTTAGCCACCAGCTTCTTTTCCTTTGTTAGAAAACCCTTAGAGAGGACTAGCTTTGCAACTGCCTTCAGCACATTTCCGCTCGGAGTTAGTTTCGAGTCATGCAGATTTACGATCCTCAAGACCTTGTCATGGACATATCTGATCTGGTAGGGATTTAGAATAATGTCAACCCCTCTGTCTTCAGCCATCTTCAACAATTTCTCCTTAAACAGCACTCCAGTCTTGATAGAGGTGTCTACCTTGTGAGCGAATTCTACCAGTTCACTTGCACCCCTTTCTTGGAAGAAAGCTTCATCGACCATACACGGCCCGATTTTTGTTATGGGTGTCCAAGTGATCATCAGATTCCATGCCTTCTCCTTGAATATGACTTGCACGGAGGTGCATCCCTGTCTTATGCAATTTAGATAATTCAGCAGCCCAGGGTTTAGATTTTCTAGCTTATGAAGAAGAAAGCTCAATCTTTCTGAGTCATGAGCATAGGCTCTTGGTCCAGCTAAAGCTTCTCTAGCCTTGTCCCACTCGGGACCTTCCCTCCTTATGTCAGCCTGGACCTTAGGATCTTTGATCTTTTTCATTTCATACTCATGCTGAATTTTCTGAGCCGCTCTCTTCTCCTTTGCCATTAGTTCTTTTTCAACTATCCCTTGTAGTACTTCTTCATTTACTCTTTCTCTGGCTTCCCTGAAAATCTCTCCTTGCATCTCCGCTTCATCAACTTCTTCTTCTGGCACATGCTCGTCAGCAACCGAGTGGTCTCCTACATCACCTGCAACTCCTGCGCCGGATCCGCCAGGATTTAGACCTCTTTCTTGTTCCCACTCTTTTGCCCGTTGCTCGAGTCTTGACCTCCTTGCCACTAAGGCTTCTACATCCATCTCGTCATCATCAGAATCTTCAATAAAGTCTCCTATAAATGCATCGACAAGAGGTGTTTCTTTCTCAGCTTCTTCTTCAACTACCATCTTCTGCTTGCCTTTGTCCTTAAGAGCCGGTTGAGTCTCATCCACCTTTTCACCAGATTTGTTTGAGGACTCGATCACCGGACCCTTACTAGTCAGCTTTTTCAGACCCTGATCCTCCTTCTCCCCCTTAGGTGTGTTATCCTCATCAGGAGCATCATCATCATTATTATCGTCACCACCACCACCGGTTGAAGGACCAGGTCCAGCCCTGTTACGTCCAAAGACAGCATCAAGGAGTTCATTCAGCTTCGTCCAAACCTGAGACATGCCATAACTGACATCATCTACTGACCTCCCAACCTCCACCTGTGCCAATCCAAGATTATTTATCTTGTCAATCATTTGATTTTGGACGGCAATTAGGTTCTCCATGAACTGAGCTCCAACCTCCAATCTTCCAGAGTGAGAAGAGACAGCAGCAGTAACGCCAGCAACTCCAGCCTCCAAAGCCTCCACTTTCTTCACTAGATCCTGCAATGTGGGGGACGGTGTTTGGCTTGGGTTAAACTGTTTACTCTCGCCGGGTTCTGTTTCACTCAAGATCCCTAAAAAGAAGGGATCTACTCTCCCTGTCTCTCCCTCGTGTTTAGAGCCTAACAGTACTAGAGCCTCATCCACTAATCGCTGGGGACTAGCGGTGAGTTGGTCGGCGATATCGGTCAGTGAGACTGAGCCTTTAAGCGCTGTGTCTACGATAGGAGATGGCGTTATGATCATGTCATCCCCTTGTTCACTTAGAACCTTTTCTGGTTCGCTGGGCTGTTCTGGAGGCGTAGACCCACCAGTCACCAGATGTCGTTGCTCTGCGAGCAACTTGATTTCTGATTTAGATGAGGAAGCGTCATCCGTACTGGATTTGACAGACTCTTCCTCATTAAAACTTCCTGAGATACTAGTATCAGAAGTGCTAGTCTCAGTTTGCCATTCCCCTTCCGAGAAATTACTCAAAGAGCCCTGAGCGGACAACTCAGGGGAGGTAGGGCCAGCTCCTATTGGCTGTTGAGCTGGACCCCCTCCTTGACTCTCACTAACATGCCTAGGCGAGTGCGAATGTGTTGAAATGTTTTGTAGAGGAGATCCACCAGCGTGAGGTGTGGTGGCTGTGAGAGGTGAACTAGCCTTAACAGGTTGTGCAGTTACCACTGGGTTTGTATCCACCTTTTGCTTCTTTGGAGGTGGCAGAGCTGCTGAAGTGACTATTCTCTCAACTCCTACACTCCCTCCACTCGAATCACTCGATTCAGAAAAGCTTGCCTTCCTTTTATCACCAGTTTTAGGGCTGGCTGAACGTTTATGAACAGAAGGGCTTGCAGCCTGGGATAGAGCCTGGGGGTTTTCAGGCCCACGGCTGTAGAAAACAGGTTGAATTGATGATTGATCAAGATCAGCAAGAATAGGTACCTGACTCAGAAGATCGTCATCCTTGTCAGCTCCAGCTTCTGCAACATTTGCCTCGGCCATGTCAACATCCATACCTGCTTGTTCCAAATTTCTAGGCACTTGATCTCCACCTTCAGCTTCGTTACCGCTACTCTCAGCTTCTACTGCAGTAAACTGAGAAGCATGCCTCCTAGCATACTCATCTTGCAGATCCTGGAAGTACGGAGTCAGGCGCAACTCAAAAAGTCTTGACTTTTGCTGGGTTTCCATGGTGGAGATACTCTTTAGAGTCATATCAAAACATGCCATCCTTTCAGAGCCTTGAAATACTCTTCTGTGTTCCTCTGAAAGGACGTCATCCAGAACCATCTGAAGAAATCTTGGCATCCAGCATTTGACTGGACCATCTTCCGGATTCCTAGATGCATTTTTCTCCAATGCCCATCTCTCAAGCAACTGAATCAACAGATGTTTGCCCACATTCACTCTCCTGTTGTGTGCCACTCCATATAGTATTACCCGGCAACTGTTGTTCATTGGCCTGTAGTCTTTGTCCTTTGGGAACATGCAGCGCTGAATGGCCTGAACTACATAATCCCACTCAGCTGGTAGCATACCGGTGTTAACCTTTGTTACCTTGATAGGACCCGTTGGAGGGCGACAACCTATCTCCGTGAATAATTGCAACATATCCTCCATAGTGGGTTCCGGAGCATAATCTTCTGTAGGAAGCCCAAGAATCTCATTGAACTTCTGCAGACTGACTTCATATTTGACACCACCAATAGTAAAGGATAGGCCTGTTGGATTTGTTTTTCCACCCTGAATCTCTAGTGTAGAGTAAGCAGCTTGAAGGGCTTCGACATTCAGGATGGGAGAGGCGGTTAAGGCATGACTTATGATTGATGTGTTGTTGAGGGATTCAATCCAGAACTGATAGTGAATAAATCTACCAGTTGCTCGATCAGCAGAGAGATTAATAAAGTTGGTCTTGGGAATTGTGAAATTTGGGTTTGCCATTTTAAATTTGTGTTCGAGAAAAGAGATGTTCGAAAAGATTTTGCAATGAATTTTAGAGAACAAGTTCTAAATTTAAACAACAAAAAAAACGTACACGAACCCCACTAATTACCACTTAACTCCCCACTAAAGATTGACGGTTGAGTTTTCGAAAATTAAAGTGAACAGCCGTGTACGAAATAAATTATTTTTCCAGAAAACCACAAACACGGCGGTAAAGTTTCACTTTAAGGATTAAACAGTAGCACTCACAACTATTTCGCTCAAGAACACAATAAGAAAGCACGAAACAAAAACCAAACTCACTCGAATGAAAAGAAAAAACTAAAGAACTATTTGCAAGAACAGTAATGTCGTTAAAAACAACACAAGAAGTTCAACAGTTTTAAACAAAATTTTAGCAGAGTTTCGTTTTAGTTATTGATGCTTTTAAGTAACAGTTAGTGATTTTTGTTTAAGAAAATCACAAGAAAACTTGATGTAATGGTAGGGAAAAGTACTCTGGTAATGTATGTATACTCGTGTGTATATGAAGAGCTTAAGCTTTTGAAAGAGAGAAAGAAAGTTAATGTAAATAATGAACAGCCTTTTTAATGCTATAATATATACTTGCACGCCAAAAAAAATAACTGACAAGACAAGTCACATCTCGATCTCATGATCCGCATCTCGATCCTCATCTAGATGTCGATCTCGATGTCGATCTCGATCCGCATCTCGATGTCGATCTCGATGTCGATCTCGATCCGCATCTCGATCTACATCTCGATGTCGATCTCGATGTCGATCTCGATCCGCATCTCGATCTACATCTCGATGTCGATCTCGATCCGCATCTCGATCTACATCTCGATGTCGATCTCGATGTGGATAGATCGAGATGTACCTTGACAGTGTTTAAACCAATTTTCACAAGTCGTTCTCGATCTCGATCCAGAACTAGATCGAGATTTGCCTTAGAAAATATTTAATGAAATTATGTGAATTAAACATTTATATGTAAAATTCACAAGATTTCACCACAAATTTTCACACCATTTAAGAAACTTACAATGTTGAAACGACAGGGAATTTAGCAAATAAATCATGCATTACAAAATGAAGTATAGCATTAAATCCTATCACATCATTAGACATTAATCATTTAGATACACAGATCAGCACAAGATTAATTTCCTGAAACTTTCTAACTTCCCTTTATGAGATGTAATACATACATTTATGAAGTTAAGTACACATTATTAATTATGAATATTCATGAATAACAATAATATGTACACAAACTGAATTATAACAGATAGGTAGCAAAACTAACAGGTGTTAAGCATCCCCAATTCACCAACCAATCTAGAAAATGTTGATTCGTCTAGAGGTTTAGTGAATATATCTGCTATTTGACGTTCAGTAGACACAAAATGCAACTCTACAGTTCCACTTTCTACATGCTCTCTAATAAAATGATACCTGATGTCAATGTGCTTGGTCCTTGAGTGATCCACAGGATTGTTGGTCATTGCAATAGCACTTGTGTTGTCACACATGATAGGAATCTTAGATACTTCCACACCGTAGTCCTTGAGTTGGTTCTTCATCCACAGTATCTGGGCCACACAGCTTCCAGCAGCAATATATTCTGCTTCAGCTGTCGAGGTAGATACTGTGTGTTGTTTCTTGCTTTGCCAAGACACCAACCTTCTTCCAAGAAACTGACAGCTTCCTGAAGTGCTCTTCCTATCTATTCTACAACCTGCGTAATCTGAATCCGAATAGCCAACAAGATTAAACCCTGTATCTCTTGGGTACCAAATCCCAAGATTTGATGTTCCCTTGAGATACCTAAAAATACGCTTTACGGCTATGAGATGTGACTCTCTAGGATCCGCTTAGAACCTTGCACATAGGCACGTAGAGAACATAATATCAGGTCTGCTAGCAGTTAAATACAAAAGTGAGCCGATCATACCTCGATAGCTTGAGATGTCTACAGGTTTACCCGCTTTGTCCTCGTCAAGTTTCGTGGCTGTTGCCATAGGAGTCTTAGCTTGTGATACATCTTGGAGACCATACTTCTTCAATAGATCATGAATGTACTTGGTCTGGCAGATAAATATCCCGTCCTTTTTCTGACTAACTTGAATGCCCAGAAAGAACGTCAGCTCTCCCATCATGCTCATCTCATACCTTGATTGCATTAACTTAGCGAATTTAGCACACAGCTTCTCATTTGCAGACCCAAAGATAATGTCATCCACATATACCTGCACCATTATTAGATCATCTTTGCATTTCTTGTAGAAAAGCGTCTTGTCGATTACTCCTCTGGTGAAACCACTTTCTAGTAAGAAGTCTGACAGAGTTTCATACCACTTCCGCGGAGACTGCTTAAGGCCATATACTGATTTGAAGAGTCGACAAACATAATCACAATATTTGTTGTCGATAAACCCGGGAGGTTGCTCGACATACACCTCTTCATCCAGTTCACCGTTTAAGAATGCACTTTTGACATCCATTTGATAGACTTTAAAACCATGATGTGCTGCGAAAGCCAAGAACATCCTTACTGCTTCTAGCCTTGCTACTGGTGCATAGGTTTCATCATAATCAATTCCTTCTCTTTGAGTATAACCCTTAGCAACCAGGCGAGCTTTATTTCATGTTACAAGTCCGTCTTCATCCAGCTTGTTTCTGAATACCCATTTTGTCCCAACAACAGATCTATTCTTTGGTCTGGGTACCAGCTTCCACACCTTCTGCCTTTTAAACTGATTGAGTTCCTCTTGCATAGCAATCACCCAATCAGCGTCATCTAGAGCTTCTTCCACCACTTTAGGTTCCATCTGGGAAAGGAACACTGAGTATAGACATTCATTCTCAGTGGCAATTTCAGCTCTAGCTTTTCCTCTAGTAGTCACTCCGGCTTCTGGATCACCAATAATTAGCTCAAACGGATGGTCCTTGTTCCAAGTGCGATCCCTAGCAAATGTTCTTGATGATTCAGCTTGATCTTGTAAGTGAAGGTGACTTAGTCTAGAAGCATTTTCACTAGCTTCCCTTGAGCTAGTACTGGCTCCCCCTGAGTGAGCTGCTCCCCCTGAGTGCATACTGACTCCCCCTGAGTTAGTACCAGGTCTGATGGACGGTGATCCCTCAGCTCTAGTGTTTTGAATTTGCGAAACACTAGACTCTTGATTAATTTCATTATTTATCGTTGGATCACTACCCTGCACTACAGACTCAGGAACTGTATCCACTTCATCAATATCCATATTCTCAAATCTTAGGGAAGTGGGCTCACTATCTTCTTTTTGTATAGAAGGGAGCTTTGAGTCATCGAATGTGACATTAAGGCTTTCAACCACCTTGCGATCATTAAGCACAAACACCCTGTACGCTGCTACTACTTCAAGAGAATATCCAATGAAAACCCCTTCATCTGCTTTGGCATCAAACTTTCCAAGTTGTGCATTGTCTCTTAACACAAAGCATTTGGCACCAAATACGTGAAAGTACTTGATAGATGGTTTTCGTTTATTCATCATGTAATACGGCGTCTCATTATGGTCCTTTATAATCAGGGTTCTGTTCTGTGTATAACAAGCCGTGCTAACTGCTTCAGCCCAAAAATATAAAGGAAGTTTTGACTCATACAGCATTGTCCTAGCTGCTTCAACCAGTGTCTTATTCTTCCTTTCTACCACCCCGTTCTGCTGCGGTGTTCTCGGTGCTGAATACTGTCGTCTGATCCCTTTAGATATGCAGAAATCCATTAACACTGAGTTCTTGAATTCTGTCCCGTTGTCGGATCGGATAGTCTTCACAGTCAGACTTGCTACGTTTTCAATTACCAGTACATGTCTAATGATCTCATGTGGCACTTCATCTTTCGATGTCACAAACTTCACCCATGTGTATTTGGAAAAGTCATCGACAATTACCAGCGCATATCTTTTCCTTGACATTGACATAACATTAACAGGTCCAAACAAATCCATGTGAAGGAGTTGTAGGGGCTCGGTAATGCTATTCACTTGTTTATCCTTATGCGAGGCTCTTTTTGATTTTCCCATCTCACATGCTTCGCAGAGTCCATCTGGGGTGAACTCCATCTGCGGCAGTCCTCTCACCAATTCTCTCCTTACGAGATTATTCATTGCTTTAAAGTTCAGGTGAGATAATCTTTTATGCCATAGCCAACTTTCATCAGCAGAAGCCTTGCTGTAGAAACACGTGACTTCAGACTGATCAGCAGAATTCATGTCAGCTATGAACAAATTTGACTTCCTTACTCCTTTGAGAGCAAGGCTTCCATCCTTTTTGCTTCGAATCGAACAATCATGCTTCCCAAAGTTGACGTCAAAACCCCTGTCGGTGAACTGACTAACGCTGAGAAGATTATGTCGCAATCCTTCCACAAAAGACACGTCCTCAATGATAACATTTCCACAAACGATCTTGCCATATCCCCTGGTGTAACCTTTGCTGTTATCTCCAAAAGTAACCACGGAGCCGGCTCTCAACACCAAATCTGTTAGCAGGGACTTATTGCCGGTCATATGCCTCGATGCTCCACTGTCCAGCACCCATATGACTTTACTCTTTTCCTGTTCACTGCCCTGCAAATCCAGAAAGGTTAGGTGTTCTTCGGAACCCAATGATGTTTGGGCCCGGCATCAATAATTTCCTTTTTCTTTTCAGATACAGAAGGCTTTGCCTTGTTGCCATCAGGGGCATTCATCTTGACTTTGTCTTTTCCCTTGTCAACCTTGACTGGTTTGTCAGGTTTGGGAGTAGACTGGTCACTCCTATCTTTAGGAGGACTTGAAGTCTTAGTCTTTGACCCCGCATGCTTTTTCTTACTACTACTAGATGAATGTTCAACAGATGCACTAGCAGTATTCATCAAATTAAAATAAGCATGCATGATGTTTACAGCACATGGCATACAATTAGGATTATTGCACTTGACATGATTTGCATACATGTTAGGCAAAGCAGTAGTTGCAGGCATGGTATTACAACCAACAGATTTTTCTTCCTCTACATAGAACGGGCAATAGTAAGACAAATGATCAGTTTGATTACAGATATAGCATGCCTTTCTAGCTCGTGTAGATGTAGATACAGATGCAGGTTCAGTTTTGACTGCCTTAACAGGTGCTTTCATTTGGTCTGACCCTGCTACCCATTGTTTATATGACACCGTCTTAGCCTCCTTGGTTCCTACACCTCTCTTAGCATAAGCAATCTTACTCGCTCTCTTAGAAGTTGTAGGTTCTACTACTTTTTCTTCTGAATCTCTTTCAATTTTAATTTCTTGTTCAATTTTAGTAGCAACAGGATCTATGGTCCTAGGCTCAAAATGCTTAAAGATAGGTTTTCTAACATCCATTAAAACCTCAGGCACATTTTCTTTGACTAACACTGGCTCTAACAACTCAGCAGCCCTATTTTTCTTTTTCTGTGTGTAGTCAAGTCCTATGTTTACTTTTTCATTTTTACTCTTGCCTGCCAGCTTCATGTACATGTCCCTTTCTACGAAAACTTTATTAGCGGCTTTTTTAAAAGATTGACATGTTATTTTAAGCTCAGCTAATTCATTTTTAAGTTCTTCGTTAAGGTCTTCCCTAATCTTAAGCTTGTGTTCTAAAACGTCTACCTGATTCATTAACTGCCTTTCTTTACTTTCTCCTGATTCTAATTCCTCTACCCTGGCCTCGAGAAGTCTATTCTTAAGGGAGAGTTTAGCATTTTCCTCATTAACAGCAATTAGATTTAGTTAGAGATTGTACATATCTTTAGTCATGGCAGCTAATTCATTTTGGTACTCAGGAATTGACATTTCATTTACGGTTAGAATTGTTACCTCTGATTGTTCTGAAGATTTTGCCATTAAAGCGAAGTTGCATAGCTCCTGATCTTCATCTTCATCAGACTCGTCCCAACCCTTCCCTTCAGTCACAACATACGCCCGGCTTCCCCTCTGTTGCTTGCTAACCAAGGCATCATATTTCTTTTTCAGATCAGCATAGGATTCCTTGGGATGAACGTACTTGGGCTTCTTGCACTCTGTTGCGAAGTGCCCCAATTCATTGCAGTTGTAGCATCTGAACTTGTTCTTGTCTACTAGGTTAGGTCTGTAGCCACTACCAGAAGTGCTACCTCGACCACTGTAACTTCCCCGACCACTTACACTACTGCCTCTGCTGCTACTGATACCTCTTCGGCTGAAAGAACTACCAAATCGTCCTTTACCACTTCTTTGCTTCCTGAAGCTGATATGAGCAAATTCTTGAGCAATACAAGCATATGACTTGTCTTCTAATTTGTCCAGCTCTTCAAGGGTATAGTATTCATCCTCACTTTCTTCGGATGGATCTTCAATATCTAATACCACCCTTTCAGGATTAGCAGTTTTCAATGAGACAGCTGCAAGTGCCTTTCCAGCAGACTCTTCAGCTACAAGTCCAGACTCACTTACCGCTTTGTTTTCTCCACTATTGTAGGATCTTCTTCTGTCATTTTGTTCCTGCTCCAGCTCGTAGGTCTTCAAAACACCATACAGCTTTTCGAGAGAAGTATTTTTCAAGTCTCTTGACTCTCGAATGGCAGTGATCCTGTGTTCCAGATGTTTAGGCAAATTCAAGAGAAACTTGATATTTGAATCTGCTAGTGGATAGACTTTATCTCTTATACTCAGCTCGATAAGCAATTTACTGTAACGTTTGTAAACATCCGCTACGCTTTCTCCTCGTTCGCATCTGAACGATTCATATTCAGATATCAGAATGCGTTTGTGATTATCTCTAACTTCCTCGGTCCCCTCCATCACCACAGCCAGTTTATCCCACATGGCTTTAGCTGTTTTTAATCCCTTTATCTGAACATAGTACTCTGAGTTTAGGGATTCAATTATGACGTTGCGTAACGACGCATCCATACCAACCAATTCTTTATCTGCGTCTGAAAACTCCATTTCCTCTTTACGAACAGACCGGGATGGTATTAGTATCCCTCCTTCCATTCGCTCTGGCTCAATTTTCATGGGTATGTATGGACCGTTTTCCAATATTCTCAAGTATACCTTGTTTATTGATTCAAGGTAAGCTCTCATCCTTCCGGTCCATTCGTCATAATGTTGTGCATCAAACGGAGGTATCTTAAATCTGTGTGCGGCGGCCATTTTAATAAAGTTTAAAATTAAGATAATACACTTTTCAAATTACAATGAATTGTATTTACTTGAAAAATTAATTATCTCACTTTAAATATCCAACACTTAATATTCAACGGATTTTGCACTTAAGATTCAAGCAAGTTAGTTCTAATCACAGGAACAGTAGCAGGGTCCATCACTTTCTCACGTCCAAACAAAAAGATGTCCACTTCCTAGTTGACAGAAATTCGAAAATATCCTTTTTGTTTAGTCAATCAGTTGATTCCAGTTTTGACCACAAGAAAATCCACACAGCTCTAAAGTACAATATTTTGGAACTTTGTACAAATATTCCTTACACCATTACTTAGAACTTTTTAGATCTATGACTTTTCCAGGAAGAAACAAATAAAAACTTTCGGCACAAACTTCAAGAAAAATTAGATCTGGGATTTTCAAGAACCAACTCAAACAACACAGTAGGATCTCTGTTAGATGTGTTTAACAGGAGCTCTGATACCAATTGTTAGGTCCAAAGTGTTGTAGAGGGGGGTGAATACAACTGTTTAAAAATAAAGAGAGAATAAACAATATGCAGGTAATAAATGATGACACAGAATTTCAAGAATATATCATTATATTCATTGATGGATTTGCTACAACATTCATAAAAGCATCATGATCAGTTGAACAATAAATACAACAATTAAAGCTAGATTCAACTGATCCTCTCTCTCACTTTTTGTTTTACAGTAAATGCTCTCTCTTATAAAAATATATCGTTGAATTACAGAGATGATGGAAGTCTATTTACTAATAAAATCAAAGTGCTGCTTTTATAATGTCATGTAGTCTTGATATTGTCCTTTTTGTGTACGTGGCCCAATCAGGACTTCGACAACAAAAAGTACTTTCCCAACAACTTTGGATCAACCGTTCACAATAAGCCACTTGTCCCTTGAACATTAAATGTTACATTTCTACCCGCATCTCGATCTTTGCCTGGACCCATCTCGATCTCGATCTGTGAAAATCTCGATCTCGATCTGGGAGAATCTCGATCTCGATCTATGAAGATCTCGATCTCGATCTGGGAGAATCTCGATCTCGATCTACCGTGGATCGAGATTTGCCTTTGAAATATTTTACTTCAATTGTAAATCTCGATCCGCATCTCGATCTACTGTGGATCGACATTTGCCTTGGCAAATATGCACACATCCAATGTTGACCTTCTTTAGTGACTAATTGAGGATTAACCTTTATGAGCAAGTTTCCCTAGCTTCTTCAATTTCTTTTCCTCACTCAATTCAAATGAGATCTTCTATTACTGACATGAACTTGCCTCCAATGTCCTGACACTTGATGCAATGGTCTGGTTCATAAGTGACTAGTCTTGTAGGGGTTCTTGCTTCTGAATGTCAGTTCTCATTTGTTGATTAACCTTTGCATTATCCAGATGTTGATATACATTACATAAAATCACTTTGGTCTTCTTGATACTTCTTTGACATTAATTTGATTCTCCATTAGATAAGTTAGGGCATGAGCAATACTCAGATTGAACTTCTTCTCACTTATGCATCCTTGATTAATCAAATTAGTTACTTGTAGTTACCAAGTATCATTACCATTTCTTCAGTTGATTGATTCCATGTGCTTCTTCAGTTTCTCTTGTTTTGCTGTTGTTTTATCTTTTCTCTAGTTGAGTTACATAATAATTAAGTGCTACAAGTTAGTACACCTATGTCTTTCACTACTTTATTCAACAAAGATCGTGAAAAGACATCATATGAGTTAATGGCCAACCAGAAGCAAACATTGAAGCTCTTTCGTGTGTTTGGAGGAAATTGGTATTTATTAAAGATTTAAATGACTATCTTGGAAAAGTTTGAAATTAAGGCTCATGGAACAATTTTCCTCGGCTACTCATTGAATTCGAAAGTTTTTAAGTTATATGTGATTGAAAACTAGAAGGTGATTGAAAGTCTGAATGTGTCGTCCTACTGAGCATTCAAATGAAAGTCTATTCTGAATCTTTGAAATATTACATCTTGTCAGAGTCATATTTATATATTGATGATGAAACTGAGGTGGCAGAAGGAATCAATGTTAATAATGATGATTCAGATCCTATTAGTGGAAATGGTAGTGAAACTACACAACTCGTGAAATTTAACAGAATCTACTCAATAAGGTGAAGGATTTTCAACGCATCCTAGTAGCAACTCAGGGGGGCAAATAAAATAAGGATCTACTAGTCGTACTCAACATACTGAAGATCAATAGAATACATTAAGAACATATCTGCCAAGACAAAAGGTTTGAAGTCAAAGTCATTCCTAGAGTCTAGTTCTTAGTGATTCGGATACTAGAGTAAAGGCTAGAAGTGCTATGCAGAGTAAATGGTTATTCTTCGGGAAAGAATAATTGTTAATAGTTGGTATCCTAAAAAAGATTTAAGAAGCACTGATTAATCCAGATTGAGTGATTCCAATGCAAGATGATCTTAATCAGTTTGAAAGGCAGAAACTACTGAAGTTGAAACCCATACCACAAGACAAGGTTGTAATTGGTATTGTAAGGGTTTTTAGAGACTGGATAATTATTGACATTGTTATGAGGGACAAAGCCAAACTGGTTCCTACATGTTAATATCAAGTAGACGGTATCGATGTTAATGGAAACAGAATCTTCGGGACTTTCAAGATCTGACTACAAGCACCAGTCACCAGACTTAATCCTATTAGGGCTGAACAAATTGATGTCCTAACTGTAGGATAGTCCTAGACTTGCTACACATTTAAACATGAATATCTATCAGATGAATGTGAATCAGTGCACTCCTGAATGGTAAGTTAGAAGTTGAAGTTGATGTACAACATTTCCTGGACTTTGAAGTTACATATCCATTGGAATTTGTATATCATTCTCTTCACAAGCTCTCTACAGTGGAGGTAGAAAATCAAGAAATCATCAAGGACATGGTATGACACTCTAACTGTTAATTACTTAAAAATAATTTTATATTAGAGTCGTTATACACATATCTCTCTAGAATACAAGGCACATACATAATGTTATATTAGTGCAAGTATACTATAATTATATTATATGTGGGTCTACTAACATAAATTTGGCAAGATATTTTTGCTAAGTTGATGCATAGTAGATTCTAGATGAACATGTTGAAAGAGTTGCGATTCTTTTTGGATTATAAGTAATTCAAAAGAATGATGGCAATTAAAGTCAAGGATTTTTTGAAAATGCGAAATCTGGAAGATTCTAGACCTGCCAAGACTTCTTGCCAACAAACCACTAAACTTAATCAGGGCAACTCAGGTATATAACTGAAGTGACAAGCTACAGAGGTATGATCAACTCATTACTTATTCAAGTGCATAAAGACCATATATTTTATTCTCGATATGCCTATGTACAAGTTTCCAAGTTAATGCTAGAGAATCTAATCTTATAGCTAAGATATGAATTATTAGATATCTTAAGGGATTACCAATTCTAAGAATCAGGTACCCTAAAGATACTAGGTTTAACCTAATTGGCTATATAGATATAGACGATGCAGGTTGTAAAGAAGACATGGAAGTAATTCCTATAGAAGTTGTCAACTCCAACAACTCTGCTGAATACTCTCTACACCACGTGTGGAACAAGCGTATGGACATCAAGTATCATTTCTTTCGAGTGTAGGCCTTAGTAGATTAACTCGCAGATATTTGCTAAACAACTTGATAAATTTATTTTATCTAAGTTGGTTAGTGAATTAGGGATATTATTAATGTGCATATTTGTTGAAAATCCCATATGTAAGGAATTCGTAAATGAGTTCACAAGTATTAAATTGTCCATATTTAAAGGACTCGTAAATTTATTTTAAATCCAGTACCTCGTACTTATTGCTACTAGTTTAATTATCATGCTTACAATGTTAATGCATCTGTGGTAGTTAAATTGTCTAGCATACGTTAACAGCATAATTATTGGTATGTTAGATATTTTTAAATATTTTGTTATAAATAATTATGACACTTTTGGTATTAGTGATGATATTTAGAATTTCTATTCTAAAAAATTAATTTTTATTTCAAAAACCACTAATTCTAGGAGGCGAAGTATTTTCTAAGTTGTGTATAAAATTCTCAATATTTTATATATTAACAAATATTTCCAATTTTTTTTTACTTTGAGGTATCAACCATTTATAAAATGATTTATTTTCAAACACTTGTTTCAAAGTATAATTCAAAGTACCTAAACAGTGGTTATTTCTTTGAAGATCTTGACTGTATTGCTAAGAATACATCCACCCCTATTGTCATGAAATTTTCTATTTTAACTCAGGGATAATATCAGGTGGACAAAAATGAAGAAGTTTATAATTAGATTATGAGTCGAAAAATCATTGTCCTCAATTTGATAAGGATGGTTTGTAAAATTGTTTTCAAATAGTACAATATTAAGGTATAAAGGAAAGAGTCATTTTAACGAGATATAATTTGGTAAGAGATTTGAATTTCTTCTTTGGTATAAATTTCTGCGTTTTATTATTGGAAGTTTGCCTTATAGAAAATTCATAAGGGATAAAAACTTCCTTCTCTGATACAACTTTCCCGTGTTTTATTATGGGATATGTATTAGTAATTGTGCCCTAGAGAAAATTACTTTTATATTGTAAGGAAAATATTTTATTATTAAGGATTATGTTTTATTGATTATTATTTATTTATTATGTTTTATTTACTGCATAATAAATTGAAATCATAATAAATGTCCTTGAAATTTTGATACATATTATATAGATTTAAGTATGTGACTTAAAAATGAGATTATATGAATAGTATTTTATTTCTAAAATTTCATAGTCGAGTATTATTATATAATGACAATAATAATACAATAAGACTAGTATGTTTGTTGACAGATGACCACATCTCATTGGTCATATATATGGTGATACTAAAGTCAAGAACAGAAGTGCATGTCTCAATGAATGGCACTAGAATGACCCGCCATGAGATTCTACAAATTAATAAGTGTCATAAGAAATTCTCATTGTGATAATGATCTAATGATCCTCTGACTTGAAATCATTATATTTTTATATGAGAATTAATATACTTTGATTATACCAAAAGTTACATTTAATCGGGTGATGATAAAAGTGGACATTGGGTATACTATATATGAATCATATGAGAAATATGAATGATAGATAAAGGATTTAACCCTCTTTTTTAGGAGTGATATTTTTGGCATCTTGATTGCGTGAGACTATAAAATGCATGGATGTTCTCAAATGTTGATTTGTTTAATAGTCTACTCATTGATCTAGGAAACCCAGATTAAACGTTGAACAGGATGACATGAAACATGCCTCGAGTTTGATCTATAATATAAGGTTAAAGAGATTATATTACATGGAACATTATTCACGTGCATACAATTAGTAGAGACATTATATTAGTTTCTTGTTTGGACAAGAAAGGCTTTTTAATTTTAATTAAATAACAAAGTTATTTATTCTATTTCGATGACGAGGTTTATAATATTACACAACTAGTTAACAATTTATATGTTCTATAGTGACTCAAATCAAACATTACCTTTAGCAGTATGGTTGATGCCATATTATTGAGAAAAGCATTTCTAGAATACATAATGATGCATTCTTGGATAAGTTTGATCATGAATTATACAAAAGGATGCGAATCTTGGTTTATTTGGCAAAATGACTAAAACTCCTTTTACCGGACATGGTGAAAGGGTCACTGAACGAGTATGACTCATACATAGTGATGTATGTTGTCATATGTGTACGATGACAAAAGGTATATTTTATTAACTTCATAAAATTTACTAATTATTTTAGTAGATACGGATATATGTATCTTTTGAAGATCAAATCCGAATCATTTGAAAAGTTCAAATACTATAAAGATGAAGTAGAAAATATCAAAAAAAAGGTTTTTGTGAAGGGTTTCGAGGCACAAACGCAGCGGAATAAACGTGAAAAATAAATCAAAATAGCGAAACCCTCCGCAGGATCCATACGAAAACAAAAGATTTAATTCGGAGATAAAGAATAAATACCTTTAGAAGATTTAACAGTTCATTAATGGAAGATTAATGGAGGTCCAAAGCTTTTTTAATCACCACGTATCTCGCTCTCGCGATCTACGTTCTACGGTATCCACACGAACACTTTTCATGAAGGATTGATATGTACTAGCACCCGAAAACTGCTTCTCTCTATCTTCCTCTTTTCTCAAAACGGCTAGGATTTTAGTAAAAATATATCTCATTTATTAAATCAGCCCATAAAGAGATTATATAGAGAGAGGAATAAGTTTTCTAATTATAATCCAATTATAATTAATACTAATCCAAAATTCTAAATTATTTAAATAAGTCTCACTTAATTAATTAATTATTAACTTTGGAATTAGTTTAAATAATTCATTTATTCTATTTATATAATTAATTATGTCATACTTAACTAATATCATAAATAAAATGAATTACTTATTTAATTTAAATTCACAATTTAAATTATTTATCCTTCAACCGTTCTTTGTGTGTGACCCTGTAGGTTATTATTACATTGGCAATAATTTTAATATCTAATTAAAATTGTAAACAATGAGCGGCATCTAGTAATACATCATTGCTACCCAAGTAATAATAATAAATCGGTGATTCGATTAAGCCTTTCGTGAATAATGTTCCATGTAATATAATCCCTTTAATCTTGATATTATAGATTAAACTCAAGGCATGTTTCGTGTCATCCTCTTCATAATTTAATCTTTATTTTCTTGATCGATGAGTAGACTATTAAAATCAAATCAACATTTGAGCACGGCCGTGCATTTCGTAGTCTCACTCAAACAAGAGGCCAATAATATCACTCCTAAAATTAGGAGGATTAAATCTCATCTAGATCATTCATATTTCTCATACGATTCATAATATACTCAATGTCCACTTTTATCATCACCTGGTCAAAGGTAACTTTTAATGTAATCAAAGTATATTAATTCTCGTATAGAAATATAATGATTTCAGGTCTAAGGATCATTACACCATTATCATAGTGAGAATTATTTATGACACTTATTTAACATGTAGAATCTCACGGCGGGTCATTCCAGTGCCATGCATTGAGACATGCACTTATGTTCTTGATTTAGTATCACCATACCTATGACCAATGAGATGTGGTCATCTGTCAAGAAACATAGTAGTCTTTGTGCATTATTATTGTCCTTAAATAATAATACTCGACTAGGGAATTTTAGGAATAAGATACTATTCATATAATCTCATTTTTAAGTCACATACTTAAAGATATATAATACGTATCGAAATTCCAAGGACATTTATTATGCTTTCAATTTATTACGCAGTATATAAAACATAATAAATAAATAATAATCAATAAAACATAATCCTTAATAATAAATATTTTCTTAAAATATAAAAAGTATTGTCTCTAAAGCACAATTACTAACATTTTGATAGGAGGGATCACACCTTGTTGGACATGGTGCTATCAATGTTGAGTCAAAGAATCTTCCAATTAGTTTCTGGGGCTACGCCCTGGAGACAGCTGCTTATACATTTAACCGAGTTCCTACTAAAACGGTTCAGAAGTATCCGTATGAGATTTGTGTTGGGTTCCGAGGCATAAAACGCAGCGGATAAATGTAAATATAACAAAAAATTCGGAACCCAAATTCAGGATCCATGTATAAGATTGGACAGATTATGGTGAAACAGAATTATACCTATTAAGAGCTTGACTTTCACGAACTCAACAGAGATCCTAGCTTTCACGACTTGTGTCTTCCTCTCGAAAAACACCTCTATGGTATCCACACGAGCACCTTCAAGAACGTCTCACGATCTTGATTACGGAATGGATGTACTAGCCTCCTTTTGATGTTTCGTTTCTGCCTCTCTTTTGCTGATCCCACTCTAGGGTTTTTTTAAAATGTGATCAGCCACTTAACCTATCATTATCTATTTATAATGGCTGGTTAACGGGCCATTCAGCAAAACCTAACCCATGTAGGTATAGGATTAAATAATAAATGAATTTTTATTATTTAATTAATAACTAAGTCATACTTAATTATTATGGGCAGAAATACTCCTTTAATTCCAATTTATATGATTTTAATTAATTAAGTCTCACTTAATTAATATAATAAAATTCAAATAATCATCAATTTATTTAAATCTATAATTTAAATTAATTATTCCTCTAAGTGCTCTATGTGTGTGACCCTATAGGCTATTATTTAATTGACAATAATTTTATTCTCCAATAAAATTATAAACAATGAGCGGTATCTAGTAATACATCATTGCTACCCAATTAAACAATAATTAAATCGTGATTCGATAAAACCTTTCGTGATTAATGTTTCCGTGTAATATAATCCCTTTAACCATATATATTATAGATTAAACTCGATGCATGTATTTAGTCATCCTCTATAACATTTAATCCGGGTTTACTTGATCCATGAGTAGACTATGAAAACAAATCATTATTTGAGCACGGCCATGCATTTTATAGTCTTACTTAATCAAGAGGCCAATAATATCTCTCCTAATTATAGGAGGGTTAAATCCTTTATCTATCATTCATATTTCTCATACGACTCATGATATACCCGATGTCCACTTTTATCATTACCCGGTCAAAGGTAACTTTTAATGTAGTCAAAGTATATTAATCCTCGTATAGAAATATAATGATCTCAAGTCAAAGGATCATTACACCATTATCACTGCGAGTCTTTCTTATGACTTTATTAAACATGAAGAATCTCACTGTGGGTCTGTTCAGTATCATGTACTCCTACATGTACCTATGTATTGACTTTAGTATCCCCATACTTATAACCAATGAGATGTGGTTATCAGTCAAACAACATACTAGTCTATTTATGTATTATTATTGTCCTATAATAATACTCGACTAGGGACCTTTAAGAATATGATATATTATATAATCTCAAGTTCAAATCATGTACTTAAACTATACAATGTGTATCATGATTCTAAGGACATTTATTATGCTAACAAATATGTCGCAGTAATTAAAGTCATAATAAATACGTTTATTGAATAATCAAATGACATAAAGGTTTATCAAAAGAAATATTGTATTGCCTCTAGGGCACCTACACCAACAATCTCCCACTTGCACTAGAGCCAATCACCCATGTATCTAATACCCATGGAACTAGTGTGACCGTCGTGCTTCTTCTTCGACAAGCCTTTGGTCAATGGGTCTGCAATGTTATCATTTATGTGCACTTTACATATGTGTATGTCACCCCTTTCATTAATCTCTCGAATGAGGTGATATCTCCTGAGTATATGTTTGGTTCGGGAGTGAGCTCTAGGTTCTTTAGCCTGTGCAATGTCTCCATTATTATCGCAGTATAGATCAATGGGATCTGCGATCGATGGAACCACTCCCAAATCAGTAATAAATTTTCGAATCCAAACAGCTTCCTTAGCTGCTTCACAAGCTGCAATGTACTCAGCCTCCATTGTAGAATCAGCTACTGTTTCTTGCTTTGAACTTTTCCAACTTACAGCACCTCCGTTTAGACAAAACACAAAACCAGACTGTGATACAGTATCATCCCTGTCTGTTTGGAAACTTGCATCGGTGTAACCTTTTTCAACCAGTTTCTCCTCTCATCCATACACCAAGAATGAATCTTTAGTCCTTTTCAAGTACTTTAGAATATTCTTGACTGCCGTCCCGTGACCTTCACCTGGATTAGATTGGTATCTGCTCGTCATGCTTAAAGCATACGAAACATCTAGGCGAGTACATACCATTGCATACATGATAGATCCAATTGCTGAGGCATATGGAACCTTACTCATGCGGCCCTTGTCATCCAATGATTTCGAACACTGATCTTTAGAGATCGTTATCCCTTGAGACACAGGGACATATCCCCTTTTTGCATTTTGCATACCAAAACGATGCAAAACCTTATCGATGTATGTACTCTGACTTAGACCGATCAGCCTTCTAGATCTATCCCTATAGATCCTCATTCCTAGAATATAGGATGCATCTCCTATGTCTTTCATAGAGAAGTTGCTCCCTAACCAAGTCTTAACAGCCTTGAGAGAAGGTATGTCATTCCCCATTAGTAGTATGTCATCAACATATAATACTATGAATGCCACATGGCTCCCACTAACCTTCTTGTAAACACAAGGTTCATCTTCGTTTTGAACAAAGCCATACTCTTTGACTATTTCATCAAAACGGATATTCCATCTCCTAGAGGCTTGCTTCAATCCATAAATGGATCGACGTGATTTACATATCTTGCTAACATTCCTTGGATTGACAAAACCTTCAGGTTATGTCATGTACACATCCACATCCTCTTCAAGGCTTCCATTAAGGAAGGCTGTTTTGACATCCATTTGCCAGATTTCATAATCATGGAATGTTGCAATAGCAAGCAAAATCCTTATGGACTTGACCATAGCCACTGGTGAGAAAGTTTCATCATAGTCAATACCATGAATTTGTGTGAAACCTTTTTGCAACCAGCCTTGCTTTATAGGTCTGAACATTTCCATCCATGTCAGTTTTCTTCTTGAAAACCCATTTGCACCCTATGGGTTTTACCCTTTCAAGTGGATCAACCAAAGTCCATACTTGGTTTTCGTACATGGAATCCATCTCGGATTTCATGGCTTCTAGCCATCTCTTAGATTCTGGACTGTTCATAGTATCTTGGTATGTGAGAGGCTCATCTTCATATATGATCATTAAATCACCACATTGAGTCAAGAGAAATCCATATCTCTCTGGCTCATGGCGAATTCTACCAGTTTTACGAACAACCTGTGTTTGTTGAGCATTATCATTATCCTGCTCTTGTTCCACTTCAGGTTCAATGCTATTTTGTGGTTCTCGATCTTCATCGAGGTCTATAGTTCTCCCACTGTTTCTTTTGGAAACAAAATCTCTTTCCATGAAAACAGTATCTCGAGCAATAAACACTTTCTGATCAGAAGGACTATAAAAATAATACGCCTTTGTTTCATTAGGGTATCCCACAAAATTGCACTCTTCAGATTTAGGTTCAAGCTTGTCAGATACTTGACGCTTCACAAACGCCTTGCATCCCCAAACTTTCATAAAGCTCACGCCTGACCGTTTCTTCTCCCATATCTCATATGGAGTCTTTTGAACCTTCTTAGTAGGAACACGGTTAAGTGTGAAAGCCGCTATTTCTAGAGCGTAACCCCAGAAACTAATTGGAAGATCTGCATGAATCATCATCGATCGCACCATGTCCAACAAGGTGCAATTTCTCCTCTCTGAAACTCCATTCCATTGAGGTGTACCTGGCGGAGTGAGTTGTGATACAATACCACACTCCTTTAAATAATCTTTAAATTCTGTGCTCAAGTATTCTCCTCCACGATCAAATCGTAAGATTTTAATACTTGCACCTCCACCAATTTGCTTCTCTACTTCAGCCTTGTATTCTTTGAACTTTTCAAAAGAATCGGATTTATTCTTCATAAGATATACATATCTATATCTACTGAAATCATCAGTAAATGTTATGAAGTAGTAGTAGCCTCCTCTAGCCATCACACGCATTGGACCACATACATCACTATGTGTTAGGTCCAAAGTGTTGTAGAGGGGGGGTGATTACAACTGTTTCGAATAATGAGAGATTTTGGATTTCAATCTCGATCTCAATCTCGATCTCGGCCTGGATCCAACTCAATCTCGATCTTGGATTTCAATCTCGATCTCAATCTCGATCTGAGAAAATCTCGATCTCGATCTATGAAAATCTCGATCTCGATCTATGAAAATCTCGATCATAAGTGACTAGTCTTGAAGGGGTTCTTGCTTCTGAATGTCAGTTCTCATTTGTTGATTAATCTTTACATTATCCAGTTATTGAGATGCATTACATGAAATCACTTTGGTCTTCTTGATACTTCTTTGACATTAATTTGATTCTTCATTAGATAAGTTAAGGCATGAGCAATACTGAGATTGAACTTCTTCTCACTTAGGCATTCTGGATTAATCAAATTAGTTACTTGTAGTTACCAAGTATCATTACCATTTCTTCAGTTGATTGATTCCATGTGCTTCATCAGTTTCTCTTGTTTTGCTGTTGTTTTATCTTTTACCTAGTTGAGTTACATAGTAATTAAGTGTTACAAGTTAGTACACCTATGCCTTTCAATCTCTCCCTATTTGATTGTCTAACAATGACAACCAAATTCACAATGAGGATAACTCAACTAACCAGGGACTGAAAAAGATAAACTAACATTAATAAACGATCATGTCAACTTGCATAATGCTTGGCTTGATTAACTAGCTTCATGTCTATCACTGATACTTCAAGTGCCAAAATTGGACACCTGTTGGCTCGATCAAATGGCTTCATGCTCTTCTAGAGATTTTCTCTAAGTACTTAAGAGCACGGTCCACTCAATCTTCAATTATCCTTCTGAAGTCCTTTTAGCAGTATTACCACCGCTGAACTTCGCGAAATAATTGACGCCTAATATAAACCAGTTTCAAGACACTTAGCTAACTAACTTCTACCTTACACTACACAAGAAAACAGATAATGAACTTATAATGCAGGAAAACAAGAAAACAAATTACAACGCAAAGAAACATTACAAGCTTAATACATTAAAATCTTGATTTCTTGTGCTCCTCTTCCTCACGAGCTTTCTTCTTGGCTGCCTTTTCTTTCTTCATGAACTCAGGGTTGCAGACTTCATCCATTCTTTTCTTGAGAAGATTAAGTCCTTCTGCTTCCACATGATTTCTGATCTTATAATCTCGAAACAACCTCAACCATCTTTCAACCATGCTGCGAGTGGTAAGCTTCGTGGGAATGTCTTCAAATCTCAACTTAGTGACTTTGTCGGGATACCCCTTTTCACCTTTCCTCCTTATGACCAGCTGCTTAGGGTATCCAATGACAATAGCGGTGGTGCATTGCTGTAGCCTCTGAATATCAAGCTGTTGTCTTTTTCTACAGAAGTTGTCAAATGTGACCCTAAGATAATCCTGATCAAACTCGTCAACATCATCCATCTCATCAATCAATTCCCTTATGATACACAGTGTTTCATGACTGTGTTCTGCAAAGATGTCGTACTTGATTTCAATGATGGTTTCCACCTGATGCTTGTCTGTGTAGATCAGTAGATCATTTTCATTCTCAGCTTTGCTTTTGACAAACTTGACATTTGCACCAACCACTACACTAGCTTCCTCCCTTATTTCTCCTTCTTCAGGAATGTCTACTCTCGGATCTCCGTATCTCTGCACATACTCTTTTATTGCCTCTTCTTGCTGCTCGAATGCATAGTCTTCAGGCTCCTTCTTAACCACTGGTAGTTTGGCTTCAGGCAACTTGTATCTAACATCTTGCCTTCTTATCAACTTCTCCAAGTCCTTAGCCACCAGCTTCTTTTCCTTTGTTAGGAAACCTTTTGAGAGGACTAGCTTTGCAACTGCCTTCAGTACATTTACGTTCGGAATCAGTTTCGAGTCATGCAGATTTACAATCCTCAAGACCTTGTCATGGACATATCTGATCTGATAGGGATTTAGAATAATGTCAACCCCTCTGTCTTCAGCCATCTTCAATAGTTTCTCTTTAAACAGCACTCCAGTCTTGACAGAGATGTCTACCTTGTGAGCATATTCTACCAGTTCACTAGCACCCCTTGCATGGAAGAATGCTTCATCAACCATACACGGCTCGATTCTTGTTATGGGTGCCCAAGTAATCATCAGACTCCATGCTTTCTCCTTGAATATAACTTGAATAGAGGTGCATCCCTGTCTTATACAGTTTAGATAGTTCAGAAGCCCAGGGTTTAGATTTTCTAGCTTGTGGAGAAGGAAACTCAATCTTTCTGAGTCAGGAGCATAGGCTCTTGGTCCAGCTAAGGCTTCTCTAGCCTTGTCCCACTCGGGACCTTCCCTCCTTATGTCAGCCTGGACCTTAGGATCTTTGATCTTTTGCATTTCATACTCATGCTGAGTTTTCTGAGCCACTCTCTTCTCTTTCGCCATTAGTTCCTTTTCCACGATTCCTTGAAGCACTTCTTCATTCACTCTTTTTATGGCTTCCCTGAAAATCTCTTCTTGCATCTCCGTTTCTTTCGCTACTTCATCAACTTCTTTTTCCGGCACATGCTCGTCAGCAACCGAGTGGTCTCCTGCATCACCTGCAACAGATCCGCCAGGATTTAGACCTCTTTCTTGTTCCCACTCTCTTGCTCGTTGCTCGAGTCTCGACCTCCTTGCCACTAAGGCTTCTACATCCATCTCATCATCATCAGAATCTTCAATAAAGTCTCCCATAAATACATCGACGAGAGGTGTTTCTTTCTCAGCTCCTGCTTCTTCAACTACCATCTTCTGCTTGCCTTTGTCTTTAAGAGCCGGTTGAGCCTCCTCCACCTTTTCACCAGATTTGTTTGAGAACTCGATCACCGGACCCTTACTAGTCAGCTTTTTCAGACCCTGATCCTCCTTCTCCCCCTTAGGTGGGTTATCCTCATCAGGAGCATCATCATCATTTTTATCGTCACCACCACCACCGGTTGAAGGACCAGGTCCAGCCCTGTTATGTCCAAAGACAGCATCAAGTAATTCATTTAGCTTCATCCAGACTTGAGATATGCCATGAGTGACATCATCTACTGACCGCCCAACCTCCACCTGTACCAATCCAAGATTGTTTATCTTGTCAATCAACTGATTTTGAACGGCAATCAGGTTCTCCATGAACTGTGCTCCAACCTCCAATCTTCCAGAGTAGGAAGAGACAGCAGCAGTAACACCAGCAACTCCAGCCTCCAAAACCTCCACCTTCTTCACTAGATCTTGCAATGTAAGGGACGGTGTTTGGCTTGGGTTAAACTGTTTACTTTCGCCGGGTTCTGTTTCACTCAAGATCCCTAAAGAGAAGGGATCTACTCTCCCTGTCTCTCCCTCGTGTTTAGAACCTAACAGAACTAGAGCCTCATCCACTAGTCGCTGGGGACTAACGATGAGTTGGTCGGCGATATTGGTCAGTGAGACTGAACCTTTAAACGCTGTGTCTACGTTAGGAGATGGCGTTATGACCATGTCATCCCCTTGTTCACCAAGAACCTTTTCTGGTTCGCTGGGCTGTTCTGGAGGCGTTGACCCACCAGTCACCAGATGTCGTTGCTCTGCGAGCAACTTGTTTTCTGATTTAGATGGGGAAGAATCATCCGTGCTGGATTCGACAAACTCTTCCTCATTTAAACTTCCTGAGATTCTAGCATCAGAAGAGCTAGTCTCAGTTTGTCATTTCCCTTCCGAGAAATTGCTCAAAGAGCCCTGAGCGGACAACTCAAGGGAGGTAGGGTCAGCTCCTATTGGCTGTTGAGATGAACCCCCTCCTTGACTCTCACCAACATGCCTAGGCGAGTGCGAATGTGTTGGAATATTTAGGAGAGGTGAGCCACCAGCGTGAGGTGTGGTGGCTGTGAGAGGTGAACTATCCCTAACAAGTTGCGCAGTTGCCACTGGGATAGAATCCATCTTTTGCTTCTTTGAGGGTGGCAGAGCTGCTGATTTTACTACTCTCTCAACTCCTACACTCCCTCCACTCGATTCACTCAACTTAGATGGGCTTGCCTTCCTTTTATCACCAGTTTTAGGGCTGGCTGAATGTTTATGAACAGAAGGGCTTGCAGCCTGGGATAGAGCCTGGGGGTTTTCAGGCCCACGGCTGTAGAAAACAGGGGTTGGTTGAATTGAAATTTGATCAAGATCAGCAAGAATAGGTACCTGACTCAGAAGATCTTCATCCTTGTTAGCTCTAGCTTCTGCAACATTTGCTTCAGCCATTTCAACATCCACACCTGCTTCTCCCAAATTGCCAGACACTTGATCTCCACCAGCAGCTTGGTAGCCACTACCTTCCGCTTCTACTGCGGTAAACTGAGAAGCATGCACCCTAGCATACTCATCTTGCAGATCCTGGAAGTACGGAGTCAGGCGCAACTCAAAAAGTCTGGACTTTTACTGGGTTTCCATGGTGGAGATACTCTTTAAGGTCATATCAAAACATGCCATCCTTTCAGAGCCTTGAAATATTCTTCTGTGCTCCTCTGAAAGAACGTCATCCAGAACCATCTGAAGGAATCTTGGCATCCAACATTTGACTGGTCCATCTTCCGGATTCCGAGATGCATTCTTTTCCAGTGCCCACCTCTCAAGCAACTGAATCAACAGATGTTTGCCCACATTCACTCTTCTGTTATTTGCCACTCCATATAGAATTACTCGACAGCTGTTGTTCATTGGCCTGTAGTCTTTTTCCTTTGGGAACATGCAGCGTTGAATGGCCTGAACTACATAATCCCACTCAGCTGGTAACATACCTGTGTGAACCTTTGTTACTTTGATAGGACCCGTGGGAGGGCGACAACCTATCTCCGTGAATAATTGCAACATTTCTTCCATAGTGGGTTCCAGAGCAAAATTTTCTGAAGGAAGCCCAAGAATCTCATTGAACTTCTGTAGACTGACCTCATATTTTGCACCACCGATAGTGAAGGATAAGCTTGTTGGATTTGCTTTACCACCCTGAATCTCTAATGTTGAGTAAGCAGCTTGAAGGGCTTCGACATTCAGGATGGGAGAGGTGGTTAAGGCATGACTTATCATGGATGTGTTGTTGAGGGACTCAATCCAGAACTGGTATTGAATGATTCTACCAGTTGCTCGATCAGCAGAGAGATTAACAAAGTTGGTTTTGGGAATTGTGAAATTTGGGTTGGCCATTTGAGATTTGTGTTTGAGAAGAGAAATGTTTTGTAAAGATTTTGCAATGGAAATTTTAGAAAACAAGTTCTAAATTTAAACACAAAAAAAACTTACATGAACCCCACTAATTACCCACGTAATAAAACTCCCCACTAATGACCACTTAACTCCCCACTAATGATTGACGGTTTAGCTTTAGGAAATTAAAGTGAACAGTCGTTTTGTTTTGAAAAAAAATGTGAATATCTCGGAAAAACACAAAACAGGGCGGTTACTTGGTACTTTATGGATTGATCAGTAACACACACAACTATGCCACTCAAGAACACAAAAAAAATGAAAAACACTAAGACACGAAATCAATAAAAACAAACTCACTCGAATAACAGGAGAACTGAACAACGATTTGCAAGAACACTAATGTTAAGAAATGACGTAGAATATGTGCAAAAAGTTCAACAGTTTACTTTAAACAAAATTTTGGCAGGGTTTTGTTTTAGTGATTAATGTTTTCAAGTAACAGTTAGTGATTTTTGTTTAAGAAAATCACAAGAAAAACTTGGTGTTATGGCAGGGAAGAGGATGCTGTGAATGTATGTATATGCGTGTGTATTTGCTTCAGCTTTTTAAACTAGTGAGAGAGAGAAAGTTAAGTGAAATAATGAACAGTCTATATAATGCTATATTATATACTTGCACGCCTAAAAAGAAAGTAACTGAAGAGACAAGTCACATTTTGATCTCGAGATACACATCGCGATCCGCATCTCGATGTCGATCTCGATGGCGATCTCGATCTACATCTCGATGTCGATCTTGATGTCAATCTCGATCTACATATCGATGTCGATCTCGATCTACATCTCGATCTACATATCGATGTCGATCTCGATCTACATCTCGATGTCGATCTTGATGAGGACAGATCGAGATTTACCTTAAACTTTTTTAAGCATATCCTGCAAGTCAATCTCGATCTCGATCGAGAAACAGATCGAGATTTGCCTTAGAAAATTTTAATGAAATTATGTGAATTAAACATTTATATGTAAAATTCACAAGATTTCACCACAAATTTTCACACCATTTTAGAAACTTACAATTTTGAAATGACAGGGAATTTAGCAAATAAATCATGCATTACAAAATTAAGTCTAGCATTAAATCCTATCACATTATTAGACATTAATCATATGGATACACAGATCATCATAAGATTAATGTCATGAAACTTTTTAACTCACCCTTTTGTTGCATGCAACACAAATATCTTTGAAATTAAGTACACATTATTAATTATGAATATTCATGTACCACAACAATATGTACACAAACTGAATTATAACAGATAGGTAGCAAAAACTAACAAGTGTTAAGCATCCCCAATTCACCAACCAATCTAGAAAATGTTGATTCGTCTACAGGTTTAGTGAATATATCTACTATTTGACGTTCAGTAGACACAAAATGCAACTCTACAGTTCCATTTTCTACATGCTCTCTAATAAAATGATACTTTATATTAATATGCTTAGTCCTTGAGTGATCCACAGGATTGTTGGTCATTGCAATAGCACTTGTGTTGTCACACATGATAGGAATCTTAGATACTTCCACATCGTAGTCCTTGAGTTGGTTCTTCATCCACAGTATTTGGGCCACACAGCTTCCAGCAGCAATATATTCTACTTCAGCTGTCGAGGTTGATACTGTGTGTTGTTTCTTGCTTTGCCAAGACACCAACCTTCTTCCAAGGAACTGACATCTTCCTGAAGTGCTCTTTCTATCTATTCTACAACCTGCGTAATCTGAATCCGAATAGCCAACAAGATTAAACCCTGTATCTCTTGGGTACCAAATCCCGAGATTTGATGTTCCCTTGAGATACCAAAAAAACGCTTTACGGCTATAAGATGTGACTCTCTGGGATCCGCTTGGAACCTTGCACATAAGCATGTGGAGAACATAATATCAGGTCTGCTAGCAGTTAAATACAAAAGTGAGCCGATCATACCTCGATAGCTTGAGATGTCTACAGGTTTTCCCGCTTTATCCTCGTCAAGCTTCGTGGCTGTTGCCATAGGACTCTTAGCTTGTGATACATCTTCGAGACCATACTTCTTCAATAGATCATGAATGTACTTAGTCTGGCAGATAAATACCCCGTCCTTCTTTTGACTAACTTGAATACCCAGAAAGAACGTCAGCTCTCCGATCATGCTCATTTCATACCTCGATTGCATTAACTTAGCGAATTTCGCACATAGCTTCTCATTTGCAGACCCAAAGATAATGTCATCCACATATACTTGCACCATTATTAGATCATCTTTGCATTTCTTGTAGAAAAGCGTCTTGTCAATTACTCCTCTGGTGAAACCACTTTCTACTAAGAAGTCTGATAGAGTTTCATACCACTTCCGCGGAGACTGCTTAAGGCCATACACTGATTTGAAGAGACGATAAACATAATCACAGTATTTGCTGTCGACAAACCTGGGAGGTTGATCAACATACACTTCTTCATCCAGTTCACCGTTTAAGAATGCACTCTTGACATCCATCTGATAGACTTTAAAACCATGATATGCTGCTGTTGGGAATATCCAACATCTTGCCTATTCGAAACGTTGGCGCTGACTGTTCCCTTAAGGGAATAAAGTAGCACCTCACTATCACTCCGGAGTTTTGGTGCAATGGTAAGCGCTGAGGTCCTAAAAAGTGGTATCAAAGCAGGTCACGTGTTCGAGTCTCAACGTAAGGCATTTGCTTGAATATTGGCAATATGCTGGGGGGGGATTGTTGGGAATATCCAACATCTTGACTATTCGAAACGTTGGCTCTGACTGTTCCCTTAAGGGAATAAAGTAGCACCTCACTATCACTCCGGAGTTTTGGTGCAATGGTAAGCGCCGAGGTCCTAAAAGCTGCGAATGCTAAGAACATCCTTACGGCCTCTAGCCTTGCTACTGGTGCATAGGTTTCATCATAATCAATTCTTTCTCTTTGAGTATAACCCTTAGCAACTAGGCGAGATTTATTTCGTGTTACAAGTCCGTTTTCATCCAGCTTGTTTCTGAATACCCATTTTGTTCCAACAACAGATCTATTCTTTGGTCTGGGTACCAGCTTCCACACCTTCTGCCTTTCAAACTGATTGAGTTCTTCTTGCATAGCAATCACCCAATCAGCATCATCTAGGGCTTCTTCCACCACTTTAGGTTCCAATTGAGAAAGGAACACTGAGTATAGACATTCATTCTCGGTGGCAATTTCAGCTCTAGCTTTTCGTCTAGTAGTCACTCCGGCATCTGGGTCACCAATGATTAGCTCAAACGGATGGTCCTTGTTCCAAGTATGATCCTTAGCAAATGTTCTTGATGACTCAGCTTGATCTTGTAGGTGAATGTGACTTATTCTAGAATCACTTCCACTAGCTCCCCCTGAGCTAGTACTAGCTCCCCCTGAGAGAGCTGCTCCCCCTGAGTTAATACCAGGTCTAACGGAAGGTGATCCCTCAGCCCTAGTGGTTTGCATAGGCGAAACACTAGACTCTTGATTAATTACATTATTTATCATTGGATCACTACCCTGCACTACAGACTCAGGTACTGTATCCACTTCATCAATGTCTATATTTTCAAATCTTAGAGAAGTGGGCTCACTGTCTTTCTTTAGTATAGAAGGGATCTTTGAGTCGTCAAATGTGACATTAAGGCTTTCAGCCACCTTGCGATCATTAAGCACAAACACCCTGTACGCTGCTACTACTTCAAGAGAATATCCAATGAAAACCCCTTCATCTGCTTTGGCATCAAACTTTCCAAGTTGTGCATTGTCTCTTAACACAAAGCATTTGGCACCAAACACGTGAAAGTACTTGATAGATGGTTTTCGTTTATTCATCAGATAATACAGTGTCTCATTATAGTCCTTTGTAATCAGGGTTCTGTTCTGTGTATAACAAGTCGCGCTAACTGCTTCAGCCCAAAAATACAGAGGAAGTTTTGACTCATACAGCATTGTCCTAGCTGCTTCAACCAGTGTCCTATTCTTTCGTTCAACTACCCCATTCTGCTGCGGTGTTCTCGGTGCTGAATACTGTCGTCTGATCCCTTTAGATATGCAGAAATCCATTAACACTGAGTTCTTGAATTCTGTCCCGTTGTCGGATCGGATAGTCTTCACAGTCAGACTTACTACGTTTTCAATGACCAGTACATGCCTAATGATCTCATGTGGCACTTCATCTTTCGATGTCACAAATATCACCCATGTGTATTTGGAAAAGTCATCGACAATCACCAGCGCATATCTTTCCCTTGACATTGACATAACATTAACAGGTCCAAACAAATCCATGTGAAGGAGTTGTAGAGGCTCTTTTCGATTTTCCCATCTCACATGCTTTGCAGAGTCCTTCTGGAGTAAACTCCATCTGCGGCAGCCCTCTTATAATTCTCTCCTTACGAGATTATTCATTGCTTTAAAGTTCAGGTGAGACAATCTTTTATGCCATAGCCAACTTTCATCAGCAGAAGCCTTGTTGTAGAAATAAGTGACTTCAGACTGATCAGCATAATTCATATCGGCTATGAACAAATTTGACTTCCTTACTCCTTTAAGAGCAAGACTCCCATTCTTTTTGCTTCGAATCGAACAATCATGCTTCCCAAAGTTGACATCAAAACCCTTGTCCGTGAATTGACTAATGCTGAGAAGATTATGTCGCAATCCTTCCACAAAAGACACGTCCTCAATGATAACATTTCCACAAACAATCTTGCCATATCCCCTAGTGTAACCTTTGCTGTTATCTCCAAAAGTAACCACGGAGCCGGCTCTCAACACCAAATCTGTTAGCAGGGACTTATTGCCGGTTATATGCCTCGATGCTCCACTGTCCAGCACCCATATGACTTTACTATTTTCCTGTTCACTGCCCTGCAAATCTAGAAAGGTTAGGCGTTCTTCGGAACACAATGATGTTTGGGCCCGGCATCAATAATTTTCTTTTTCTTATCAGACACAGAAGGCTTTGCCTGGTTGCCATCAGGGGCATCCATCTTGACTTTGTCTTTTCCCTTGTCAACCTTGACTGGTTTGTCAGGTTTGGGAGTAGACTGGTCACTCCTAACTTTAGGAGGACTTGAAGTCTTAGTCTTTGACCCAGCATGCTTTTTCTTACTACTACTAAATTTATGTTCAACAGATGCACCAGCAGTATTCATCAAGTTAAAATAAGCATGCATGATGTTTACAGCACATGGCATACAATTAGGATTATTGCATTTGGCATGATTTGCATACACGTTAGGCAAAGCAGTAGTTGCAGGCATAGTATTACAAACAGCAGGTTTTTCCTCCTCTACATAGGACGGGCAATAGTAAGACAAATGAACAGTTTGATTACAAATATAGCATGCCTTCCTAGCTCGTGTAGATGTAGATACAGATACAGGTTCAGTTTTAACTGCCTCAACAGGTGTTTTCATTTGTTCTGACCCTGCTACCCATTGTTTATATGACACCGTCTTAGCCTCCTTGGTTCCTACACCTCTCTTAGCATAAGCAATCTTACTCGCTCTCTTAGAAGTTGTAGGTTCTACTACTTGTTCTTCCGACTCTTTTTCCATTTTAATCTCATGTTCAATTTTAACAGCAACAGGATCTATGGTCCTAGGCTCAAACTGCTTAAAGATAGGTTTTCTAACATCCCCTAAAACTTCAGGCACACCTTCTTTGACTAACACTGGTTCTAACAGCTCGACAGCCCTATTTTTCTTTTTCTGTGTGTAGTCAAGTCCTATGTTTAGTTTTTCATTTTTACTCTTGCCTGCCAGTTTCATGTACATGTCCCTTTCTACGAAAACGTTATTAGCGGCTTCTTTAAAAGAT
Organism: Oenanthe sinensis; assembly: GCA_028671895.1. Classification (NCBI taxonomy): domain Eukaryota; kingdom Viridiplantae; phylum Streptophyta; class Magnoliopsida; order Apiales; family Apiaceae; genus Oenanthe; species Oenanthe sinensis. The sequence continues at coordinate 32,439,898 of CM053806.1, forward strand.
TGACATGTTATTTTAAGCTCAGCTAATTCATTCTTAAGTTCTTCGTTAAGGTCTTCCCTAATCTTAAGCTTGTGTTCTAAAACGTCTACCTGATTCATTAACTGCCTTTCTTTACCTTCTCCTGATTCTAATTCCTCTACCTTGGCCTCGAGAAGTCTATTCTTAAGGGAGAGTTTAGCATTTTCCTCATTAATAGCGATTAGATTTAGTTGGAGATTGTACATGTCTTTAGTCATGGCAGCTAATTCATTTTGATACTCAGAAATAGACATTTCATTTACGGTTAGAATTGGTACCTCTGATTGTTCTGAAGATCTTGCCATTAAAGCGAAGTTACATTGCTCCTGATCTTCATCTTCATCAGACTCGTCCCAACCCTTCCCTTCAGTCACAACATAAGCCCGGCTTCCCTTCTGTTGCTTGCTAACCAAGGCGTCATATTTCTTTTTCAGATCAGCATAGGATTCCTTGTGATGAACGTATTTGGGCTTCTTGCACTCTGTTGCAAAGTGCCCCAATTCATTGCAGTTAAAGCATCTGAACTTGTTCTTGTCTACCAGGTTAGGTCTGTAGCCACTACTAGATGTACTACCTCGACCGCTGTAACTTCCCCGGCCACTTACACTACTACCTCTGCTGCTGCTGCTGCTTCTTCGGCTGAAAGAACTACCAAATCGTCATTTACCTTTTCTTGGCTTCCTGAAGCTGATATGAGCAAATTCTTGAGCAATACAAGCATATGACTTGTCTTCTAATTTGTCCAGCTCTTCAAGGGTATAATATTCATCCTCACTTTCTTCGGATGGATCTTTAATATCTAATACCACCCTTTCAGGATTAGCAGTTTTCACTGAGACAGCTGCAAGTGCCTTTGCTGTAGACTCTTCAGCTACAAGTCCAGATTCACTTACCGCTTTGTATTCTCCACTATTGTAGGATCTTCTTTTGTCATTTTGTTTTTGCTCCAGCTCGTAGGTCTTCAAAACACCATACATCTTTTCGAGAGAAGTATTGTTTAAATTTCTTGACTCTCGAATGGCAGTGATCCTGTGTTCCAGATGTTTAGGCAAATTCAAAAGAAACTTGATATTTGAGTCTGCCAGTGGATAGACTTTATCTCTTATACTCAGCTCGATAAGTAATTTACTGTAATGTTTGTAAACATCCACTACACTTTCTCCTCGCTCGCATCTGAACGATTCATATTCAGATATCAGAATGCGCTTGTGATTATCTCTAACTTCCTCGGTCCCCTCCATCACTACTGCCAGTTTATCCCACATGGCTTTAGCTGATTTTAATCCCTTTATCTGAACGTAGTACTCTGAGTCTAGGGATTCAATTATGACGTTGCGTAACGACGCATCCATACCAACCAATTCTTTATCTGCGTCTGAAAACTCCATTTCCTCTTTAGGAACAGACCGGGATGATATTAGTATCCCTCCTTCCATTCGCTCTGGCTCAATTTTCATGGGTATGTATGGTTCGTTCTCCAATATTCTCAAGTATACCTTGTTTATTGATTCAAAGTAGGCTTTCATTCTTCCGGTCCATTCGTTATAGTGTTGTGCATCAAAAGGAGGTATCTTAAATTTGTGTGCGGCGGCCATTTTAATGAAGTTTAAAATTAAGATAATACACTTTTCAAATTAAAATAAATTGTATTTACTTGAAAAATTGATTATCTCACTTTAAATATCCAACACTTAATATCCAATGGGTTTTGCACTTAAGATTCAAGCAAGTTAGTTTTAATCACAGGAACAGTGGCAGGATCCACAAAATTTTCAAGTCCAAACAAAAAGGTTATCCACTTTTCGGTTGACAGAAGTTCGAAAGTGACCTTTTTGTTTAGTCAACCAGTTGATTCAAGTTACCTAGTCAACCAATCAAATATTCTTTTATAACCAGATTTTTGACCACAAGAAAAACCCACAAAGCTCTTTAAGTACAACCTTTTGAAATATTGTACAAATATTCCTTACACCAGGACTCAGAACTTTTTAGATCTATGAACTTTTCATGAAGAACCAAATAGAAGCTTTCGGCCCAAACTTAAAAAAAAATAGATCTGGGATTTTCAAGAACCAACTCAAACAACACAGTAGGATCTCTGTTAGATGTGTTTAACAGGAAGCTTTGATACCAATTGTTAGGTCCAAAGTGTTGTAGAGGGGGGGGGGGGGGTGAATACAACTGTTTCGAATAATGAGAGAACATAAAATAAATGCAGGTAATAAATGATGACATAGAATTTCAAGAATATATCTTTATATTCATTGAAGGATTTGCTACAACATTCATAAAAGCATCATAATCAGTTGAACAATAAATACAGCAATTAAAGCTTGATTCAACTGATTCTCTCTCACTTTCTTTTTACAGTAAATGCTCTCTTTGAAAAATATACAGTAGAAAATACAGATATTGCTCTTTTTACAAATAAAACAAAGTGCTACTTTTACAATGTCGTGTAGACTTGATCTTGTCCTTTTTGTGTACGTGGCTCAATCAGGACTCGACAACAAAAAGTACTCTCCCAACCACTCTAGATCAACCGTTCACAATAAGCCACTTGTCCCTTGAACATTGAATGCTACATGTCAACCCGCATCTCGATCTCGGCCTGGATCCAACTCAATCTCGATCTTGGATTTCAATCTCGATCTGAGAAAATCTCGATCTCGATCTATGAAAATCTCGATCTCGATCTGTGAGGATCTCGATCTTAATCTGTGAGAATCTCGATCTCGATCTCGATCTCGATCTATCATGTATCGAGATTTGCCTTGATGTTTTACTTCAATTATAAATCTCGATCCGCATCTCGATCTGCTGTGGATCGACATTTGCCTTGGCAACAATGTACTCATTCAATGTTGACTTTCTTTAGTGACTAATTTTGGATTAACCTTTATGAGTAAGTTTCCCTAGCTTCTTCAATTTCTTTTCCTCACTCCATTCAAATGAGATCTTCTATCACTGACATGAACTTACCTTCAATGTCCTGACACTTGATGCAATGGTCTGGTTCATAAGTGACTAGTCTTGAAGGGGTTCTTGCTTCTGAATGTCAGTTCTCATTTGTTGATTAATCTTTACATTATCCAGTTGTTGAGATGCATTACATGAAATCACTTTGGTCTTCTTGATACTTCTTTGACATTAATTTGATTCTCCATTAGATAAGTTAGGGCATGAGCAATACTGAGATTGAACTTCTTCTCACTTAGGCATTCTGGATTAATCAAATTAGTTACTTGTAGTTACCAAGTATCATTACCATTTCTTCAGTTGATTGATTCCATGTGCTTCTTCAGTTTCTCTTGTTTTGCTGTTGTTTTATCTTTTACCTAGTTGAGTTACATAGTAATTAAGTGTTACAAGTTAGTACACCTATGCCTTTCACTCTATATTAGCTCCAGACGTTCAGTGGTCCTTTGACCTTTACCAGTGAAAGGGGCTTTAGTCATTTTACCAAGCAAACAAGATTCGCATTCTTGGTATGATTCAAAATCAAACTTATCCAAGTATCCATCCTTATGTAATTTGGATATGCGTTTCTCATTTATATGGCCTAGACGACAATGCCAGAGGTATGTTTGATTTGAATCATTAACATTAAGTCATTTGTTTTCTATATTATAGACAGGATTATCTAAGTCAAGAACATATAAACCATTAAACAAACGCGCAACACCATAGGTTAAATCATTCAAAGCAAAAGAGCAACTATTGTTCTTTATCGTAAACGAAAAACCTTTCTTGTCCAAACAAGAAACAGAAATAATGTTTCTGCGAAACGCAGGCACGTAAAAACAATTCTCCAGTTCTAAAACTAGCCCTGAGGGCAAAGATAAATAATAGGTTCCTACAGCTAAAGCAGCAACTCTTGCTCCATTGCCAACTCGTAGGTCCACTTCTCCTTTAGCCAATGTCCTACTTCTCTGCATTTCCTGCACATTTATACAAATGTGAGTAGCACATCCAGTATCCAATACCCAAGATGTAGAAATAGACAGATTGACTTCTATAACATATATACCTGAAGTAAAAGCTTGTTCAGCCCTCTTTTTCTTCAGATCCTCCAAGTAAACTGAACAGTTTCTCTTCCAGTGACTAGTTTTCTTACAGTAGTGACATTCACCCTTAGCGACCACACCTTTAGGCTTTAAAGCCTATTTAGGACCTGACTTTGGCTTGGGTGTAGAATCAGATCCTGTCTTCTTCTTACCCTTCCACTTGCCTTTCCCTTTGGCCTTACCTTTATTGCCCACCATCAGTATGGGAGCAGGTTCAGCCGTCTTCATGTTGGTCTCATATGTCCTCAACATAGCCAACAATTCAGTAGGTGTTTTGTCAAATTCATTCATATTGTAGTTTATAACAAACTGGGTGAATTTGTTATTCAAAGAATTCATGATTAGGTCAATACCAATTTCCTGAATAATCGGAAAACCCAAAGTTTCAAGGTACTCAATGTAACTAATCATCTTCAGAACATGTGGGCCAACTGGTTCACTTGCCCCTTGTTTGTAATTAAAGAGTGACTTACTCGTGTTGAACCTTTCCTGATGAGTTTGGCTTGCAAACATGCTTTGCAAGTGCTCATTGATAGTATATGAATCCATATGCACATGCTGTCTTTGAAGCTCAGCACTCATACTTGCCAACATAAGACATGCAACATCATTTGCATCATTCTTATCCTTTGTGTGGGCCGCTCGTTCCTCAACAGTAGCGCCCTCAGGAAGGGGACCTGCCGGAGGAATATCAATGACGTGAAGCTTGCGCTCCTGTCTGGGGACGATCCTCAAATTCCTCTGTCAGTCTAGGAAGTTGTTTCCTCCTGTCAGCTTATCCTTCTCAAGGACTGATCGTACGGATAGTGTGTTTGTGTTATTTGCCATTACTTGGTATCTACAATGATAACAACACAAAATAAACATTAGATTGTCTGAGTTATTTCTTATGTTCAAATGATTATGATATATTCATAATATATCTCCCACTATTTTTATCAAATTAATAGCCCTTACTATTAATTTGGAAAGTATATCCCATAATTCTTTCTAGTGAGCCAAGATCCATATTTCGTCATGTCCAAAGTCAACCACTGGAAGTCCTTAAAAATGATTATTTAGGTAGACAGCAGTTGTCAATTATATCATATATAATTCTTGGATAGTTTGGTGAACAACGATTGATCTTATCTATCTAATAAACTTTTCACCAGACTCTATGCTTCTAAGTTCATAATGGTTGAATATGTGTGACCCTCTAAGTGCTCTATGTGTGTGACCCTATAGGCTATTATTTAATTGGCAATAATTTTATTCTCCAATAAAATTATAAACAATGAGCGGTATCTAGTAATACATCATTGCTACCCAATTAAACAATAATTAAATTGTGATTCGATAAAACCTTTCGTGATTAATGTTTCCGTGTAATATAATCCCTTTAACCATATATATTATAGATTAAACTTGAGGCATGTATTTTTAGTCATCCTCTACAACATTTAATCCGGGTTTACTTGATCCATGAGTAGACTATGAAAACAAATCATTATTTGAGCACGGCCATGCATTTTATAGTCTTACTCAATCAAGAGGCCAATAATATCTCTCCTAATTATAGGAGGGTTAAATCCTTTATCTATCATTCTTATTTCTCATACGACTCATGATATACCTGATGTCCACTTTTATCATTACCCGGTCAAAGGTAACTTTTAATGTAGTCAAAGTATATTAATCCTCGTATAGAAATATAATGATCTCAAGTCAAAGGATCATTACACCATTATCACTGCGAGTCTTTCTTATGACTTTATTAAACATGAAGAATCTCACTGTGGGTCTGTCCAGTATCATGCACTCCTACATGTACCTATGTATTGACTTTAGTATCCCCATACTTATAACTAATGAGATGTGGTTATCAGTCAAACAACATACTAGTCTATTTATGTATTATTATTGTCCTATAATAATACTCGACTAGGGACCTTTAAGAATATGATATATTATATAATCTCAAGTTCAAGTCATGTACTTAAACTATACAATGTGTATCATGATTCTAAGGACATTTATTATGCTAACAAATATGTCGCAGTAATTAAAGTCATAATAAATACGTTTATTGAATAATCAAATGACATAAAGGTTTATCAAAAGAAACATTGTATTGCCTCTAGGGCACCTACACCAACAATTTGGACTGAGAAACATCATAGCATATCATTTCTGAAAATTTGGAGATGTGAGGCATTTGTGAAACGTCTAACTTCTGCCAAGCTAGGACGTAAATCAGAAAAATATAACTTTGTGCGATACCCAATTGAAACAAAGGTTTATTCTTTCTATAATCCTTCCGAGAACAAAGTATTTGTTGCTCAAACTGCAGTGTTTCTTGTAAGAGAAATGCTTTCTAAGAAAGACAGTGAGAGGATAATAGATCTCGATGAAGTTCGAGACCCACATAATAGCATTGAGCTAATGGAGGAACCTGAGCAGAATGTACAAGAAAACAATATTGCTCGTGAAATACAGGTTATTCGTAGGTCTAGTAGGATTCGCCATGAGCCCGAGAGATATTATGGATTTCTCTTAACTCAAGATGGTGAAGTGATGCTTGTGGACGAAGATGAGGCTCCCACCTATAAAGGCGCTATGAACACTCCAGATTCTAAGAGATGGCTGGATGCCATGAAATCTGAGATTGAATCCATGTATACTAATCAAGTATGGACTTTGGTTCATCCACCTGAAGGGGTAAAACCTATAGGGTGCAAGTGGGTTTTCAAGAAGAAGACCGACATGGATGGTAATGTAGAGACCTATAAGGCACGATTGGTGTCAAAAGGTTTCAAGCAAATTCATGGTATTAACTATGATGAAACCTTTTCACCAATGGCTATGGTCAAGTCCATCAGGATTTTGCTTGCTATATCTGCTTACCATGACTATGAAATCTGGCAAATGGATGTCAAAACCGCTTTCTTAAATAGGAGGCTTGAAGAAGATGTGGATGTGTACATGACACAACATGAAGGTTTTGTTGATCCAAAGGATGCTGGAAAGGTATGTAAGTTGCGTCGATCCATTTGTGGATTAAGACAAGCCTCAAGGAGATGGAACATTCATTTTGATGAAACTATCAAAGAGTTTGGGTTTATTCAAAATGAAGATGAACCATGTGTTTACAAGAAGGTTAGTGGGAGCAATGTGACATTCTTAGTACTATATGTGGATGATATATTATTAATAGGGAATGACATTCCTTCTTTATAGGCTGTTAAGACTTGGTTGAGTAAGAATTTCTTAATGAAAGATTAGGCGATGCGACCTATATTTTAGGAATCAGGATCTATAGAGATAGATCAAGATGAATGATCGATCTAGGTCAGAGTACATACATTGAAAAAGTTTTGCATCGATTTGGGATGCAAGAGGCTAAAAGGGGATATTTCCTGATGTCTCATGGGATATCTATCTCGAAAGAAAACAGTCCTAAATCATTGGATGATATTGACCGTATGAGTAAAGTTCCATATGCTTCAACAATTGGTTCTATAATGTATGCAATGATATGTACTCGTCCTGATGTCTCGTAAGTTTTGAGCATGACGAGTAGATACCAGTCTAATCCAGGTGAAGGTCACTGGACGGTAACGAAGAATATTCTTAAGTACTTGAAGAGGACTAAAGATAAATTCTTGTTATATAGAGGAGAAGATAAGCTGGTTGTAAAAGGTTACATCAATGCTAGTTTTTAGACAGACAACGATCATTTAGTGTTCATGTCTGACTTTGTATTTTATCTATTTAAATTGAGATGTTGTATGCTGAAATTGTTCACAGCAGCGACATTTGTTGATTCTATAATAGAGCTTGAGTATATTGATGCTTGTGAAGCAGCCAGGGAGGCTGTTTGGGCATGAACTTAGGAGATATAACCTAATTAATGAGATTAATGATCAAGGAGATATACATATATGTAAAGTGCATACTAATAATAATATTGCAGACCCATTGACTAAGGCTTTGTCGCAGCAAAAGCACGAAAGTCACACTAGTTCCATAAGTATTGGATACTTGGGTAATTGGCTCTAGTGCAATTGGGAGATTGTTAGTAATTGTGCCCTAGAGACAATTACTTTTATATTTTAAGGAAAATATTTTATTATTAAGGATTATGTTTTATTGATTATTATTTATTTATTATGTTTTATTTACTGCATAATAAATTGATAGCATAATAAATGTCCTTAGAATTTTGATACGTATTATATATCTTTAAGTATGTGACTTAAAAATGAAATTATATGAATAGTATCTTATTCCTAAAATTCCCTAGTCGAGTATTATTATATAAGGACAATAATAATGCAATAAAACTATTATGTTTGTTGACAGATGACAACATCTCATTGGTCATATGTATGGTGATACTAAAGTCAAGAACATAAGTGCATGTCTCAATGAATGACACTAGAATGACCCACCGTGAGATTCTACATGTTAATAAGTGTCATAAGAAATTCCCACTGTGATAATGATGTAATGATCCTCTGACTTGAATCATTATATGTCTATACGAGAATTAATATACTTTGATTATACCAAAAGTTACCTTTAACCGGGTGATGATAAAAGTGGACATTGAGTATACTATGAATCGTATGAGAAATATGAATGATAGATAAAGGATTTAACCATCCTATTTAGGAGTGATTGATTGCGTGAGACTATAAAATACATGGTCGTGCTTAAATGTTGATTTGTTTAATAGTCTACTCATTGAACAAGGAAACTCGGATTAAACGTTGAAGAGGATGACACAAGACATGCCTCGAGTTTGATCTATAATATATGGTTAAGGAGATTATATTACATGGAACATTATTCACGAAAGGCTTAATCGAATCTCTGATTTTATTATTATTACTTGGGTAGCAATGATATATTACTAGATGTCTCTCATTGTTTACAATTTTAATTAAATATTAAAATTGTTGCCAATGTAATAATAACCTACAGGGTCACACACAAAGAATGTTTGAAGGAGAAATAATTTAAATTATGAATTTAAATTAAATAAGGAATTTATTTTATTTATGATATTAATTAAGTAGGACTTAATTAATTATATAAATAGAATAAATGAATTACTAACTAATTCATAAATTAGTAATTAATTAAGTGAGACTTAATTAAATAATTTAGAATTTTGGATTAATATTAATTATAATTAGATTATAATTAAAAAACATATTCCTCTCTCTATATAATCTCTTTATGGACTGATTTAATGAAGACATATTTTTCTAAAACCCTAGCCGCTTTGAGAAAGATGAAGATAGAGAGAGAGAGAAGCAGTTTTCGGATGCTAGAACACATCAATCCTTCATGAAAAGTGTTCGTGTGGATACCGTAGAGCGTAGATTGCATGAGCGGGATACAAGGTGATTACACAAGCTTTGGACCTCTATTAATCTTCCATTGATGAATTGTTAAAGATTTTTAAGGTATTTGTTCTTAATCTCCGAATTAAATCTTTTGTTTTCGCAAGGAACCTGCGGAGGGTTTCGATTTATATTACGATTTGTATTTACTTTTCGCGTTTTTCCGCTGCGTTTGTGCCTCAAAACCCTTCAATATGTATCTTAAAGAAAATTTTGTATCATGATCTTAAATGATAAATCTTTATTTCTGACAAAATTTTTTGCTGAAAAGTGCTTTAATGCAATCTATTATCATTCCTTATTATATTTTTCCTTCTCTCTTTGAGATAAAAAAAATATATTTTTGAATGTTAAGATGATTATCTTTTTATCTCGATTAGTTCTTTCCAGTTAGCCCCCAGTGTCTTTAGAAGCTGTCCTAGAGGTTGAAAACCCATCAATCTCTTATCCAGGTCATAGTACCAAACACTAATTCATCCACTTTCATATATTAACCCTTGGAGATATAAGGAACTTATGTAAGTTAGAGGTTGATAAGGGAGAAACTGCACTTGATGCAATAAATAAGGATGAAGTCGGAAGTGCACCCACAACTCTACCTTCAGAGAAGAAAAGTAGTATATAAATGAAATAACTGTAAGCTCATCTGCATCTTCTCAAAAGGATGCAGAGCTGAAAAGGTAATAAAACTGTTTCTGAAATCATTCTCTCTAGAGGATGAGTCCATTGAAATTCGTTCATCAGCCAGAGCACATTGTAATGAGTCAAGCACACCACCGGCACTCACGCTGATGGTAAGCCTAAATATATAAATTCTAGGAACACATTGCAAGGCGTGCATAGTGAGAGGTACATGCAACATCCCCAACTTCTTTCTTTTCCATTTGTTACGGTAGATTAAAGTTGTTGCAAACGCAGAAATGCAACTGCCTTCACAGGCATACGAGGGAAATATGGATTCTCAACTGCCATACATTATAGAATCAAACATATCATCCCTCCAAGGTCAAAAATACCTAGCTCCTACATGGGAGATCCCATGTACAGATTAATCTGAGGATGAGAGGAAACTTCTTGGTAATATTCCTTCAGATGAACTAAGAAGGGTATTTAAAATAACATGCCTTCATGGGTGTTAGGAGGAAACTTAGATCAATTACTGCATTATAGATCCTTGTTTCCCTCCCCAGATGGAACATATCTGGATTCTTAATGAAACAGATCATCTTAGATGATCAGCAACTCATTGAATCTATTTCTGAAGCAATTCAGTTATTAAAATCAAATATTTTGATAGATTCAATTGAAGAAGGTGATTTATGAAACCACATTGCACCACCAGTGACCTCTCTTGAAGGGGCTATATTGATCTTTCTTACAGGTATAAAAGACTATATCATCAGTATTGAGAGAAACAGTATTGTGAGAAAAGAGTGAAACACAAATGAGAAAGAGTGAAAATATATATTCTATGAGTGAAACACTTAAAGAGTATATGAGCAAAACACTTGTCAGATACACAAGGGAAAATCACACACTAGCACAAATACCAAATCCCATTATCAATTCCATGTTCTAATGATTACATTCAAGGGGAGACATAAGGAATCTGGCTACATTGGTGATTTGGAAGACAATTGAATGTCTAAGGAAAATTTAGTAATATGCAATGGAATTACAGGCATGTCTCCTAGGAAAGTTGACTCTGATACTTGGTTATCTAGTCAGAAGTTACTACAATTGATATTCTATCAATTGGTATCTAACATCAAGAAACCTATTTCTGAAAGACAAGAAATGTTACTCAACTAAGGGGGATGAAATTTCTTCTGTAGAGGATTACTCAACTAAGGGGGAGAATTGTTGAACAAGAGAATGAGGTATATAACAACATGCTTGGATTGGATATAATTAGTGATTATTTATTAATTCTTCTATTCTATTTGATTTTAGAAAATTATTGTATATAGGATAAACCGGATTTTCTAAAATGCATAACGTCATAGTTTATATTTTTTATATCTGCGATGGTTTAATGTTGAATGTATGCCATGTCTGTTGTGGCGCCCTCCCAATCCGGGGTCTAGATCGGGGAGTCACTAACACTCTATATGCATACATCCTATATAAATATAAACAATCACAAATATAGATATACATGACCCCAACTATTACCCTGGACCTTTAACAGGTAATGGTATGAAACAAGCACAACTCTAAATTCATTAATTACATAACCAGAATAAATATTATTACAACTCTGAATCATCTGACAAAAGTCTATCAACATGAACACTTAAGACTTAACAAAGTCTTTTCCTTCTAACTCAGCCTCGATCCTACCTGTTCAATCTCAGCCAGCCTAGCATAATTAAGAAAGGAGGTATTCTTCCTCGCAGTCTGCTTAATACGTTCCATGATTCTCAAAAGCTGTAGAGGTTAGAAAATAAAAGAATGAGCCACAAAAGCTCAGCAAGTAACCATGTGGGTTAAAAAAAAACAGTTCTACAGGCTTATATATAATTTGAAAAGTTTTTTCTCAAAACCATGCTTTAAAAATCATTGTTGGACCTCATTGTCCCATAACTATAATCAAAATTTCATTCAGGGTATTCATTATTCGCAAGACTATCTTTTATAAATCCACTGGCAAGGTTAAATAATTTTAATAACTGGTGCAAGGTATTAAGAAACTAGAAGCAATAAACATTTCCAAGTATAGGAATAATCTGCAGGGTTAGATGGATAACAGGAAGTAATATATAGCAATTGAAACAAAGTCAAGTCAAGATATGTCTGACAGTTTAAGCTGTAAAGGGCATGATATAACAGGGCATTTCAATTTTCATTATTAATCATTTCAAAGATCAGTTGTATAAAACTGTCCTTTCATTAGGACTGATTCTTTCAAAACATTTTATAAAACCGTCCTCTCATTAGGACCTTGCTTTTCAAATCATTTATAAAACTGTCCTCTCATTAAGACCTTGCTTTTCAAATCATTTATAAAACTGTCCTCTCATTAGGACATTTACTTTTCAAATCATTTATAAAACTGTCCTCTCATTAGGACCTTTACTGTTTAAAAACAATTATTTTGGTTGAAGTTTTCTCACAACGCCAGACAATACGGGTGATCAGCCACGTAAAGTCCCCATAACGGACTAAAGTCCCTCTAGACATAAAGAGTACTCATAAAGGCACTTATTTCCATTGGCCTTGGGCTATCTCATTATAGCCATTGACTATCTCATTATAGTCTTCACATAAAAAGTGCTGGACCGGCGTCACTCGGCCTCTTACGCCTCCAACCTATAGGAATCCGCAGAGACCATTTTGATCGGAATTCCTATAATAACCAAAACCTTTCTTTTTAAAATTACCAATTCATTTGATGAAAAAGACTTCTTGAAAGTCGGATTTCATATTTAAATCCATTTTAAAGATCATTAGACAGAGGTAAAGTTTATTTCAGGATAAGTCTCAAAACAAGTCTCTGTTGTAATAAAGTAAGCTGAAATCATGAACTAGGGATCCAAAACCAAGCTATAGTTATGAAGTCAGGTTACAGGGTCAATTAGCAGGTATAACAAGATGTTTTGAAAACAGTTGTAAGGCATTTAGTTGTAACAGTAGTTAGGCAATAGCAACAGGGTAAGTTCAGAATTAAAGTTCAAGTAAACATTGCTAAGGAAATGGTGAAAACATAAGTCACAATTCAGGGTTAGTGGATTAAGATTTTAAAAATATTTTATAAGCTGTCAGTAGCAGTTCAGGGATTGAAAAGTTTAAGGTATATCAAAACTGGTATAAGGTTGCAGTTTAAGTAAGCAGTTAAAGTAAGGTAGGCTATAACTTAAAACAGTTGAGATAAAGTAAAATAGTCGCAGGGTCATAAAACAGTTCATAAAACACTTCTTAAGTTTAAAGAGATTAGGCAGTAGTTACTTGCCTCAAAATGATTGCTACGGCTGCTGAACAGGTAGATCTCACTACACCAACTCTAACTCTCTACTTTTGCTTTCCCTTTGTCTTTCACCTCAACGTCCTTCGTATCTACACACGTAATAATACTATTTCAGTATCTCATTCATACTCGACGTTATCTTTAACGTCTAACTCACTCTACCCTTTCGTTACTGTAACCCCTTAACATATAATAATATATTGTAGACATACTCTACTCATCAACCAATTATATACTGGCAGGCACAAAGCACATAAGCATTCACTTTAATTATCACACTAATACTATTCCTGACTGATAGCTTTTCCTATATCGAAGTGGTGTGCCAATAGTGTTTTATAAGATTATTTTAGTTTTAGAAAATTTTGGCAGCACCTCCCCTGTAATTGGAGCTACCCGTCGGAATACAACCGACACAAACAAACATCAATCTCAATCATACATAATCAGACAATCATATAAATTACCAATTCCATATCAAACAAAGCAATGTCTATTATATAATTAACAATACTATTGCCATTCCAATATAACAAAAATTCGAATATATTATTATATATATATATTCGAAAATATGCTACTATAATTCAAAACTTCCAAGTGCTCAAGCAATTACATTTCCGATTCCCATATATCACTTCTGTATCTACAAACACTTGGTAATTAACATCAAACTCAAGTAAAGCTCATATTACCATTTAGGCATTAACCAAATTCGAACATAACTATATATATATATTCGAAATTTAGGTTAATAGTTTAGAAACTATTAATAATCGACTAATACATCTCAATTAAATCAATTAATAATTTACACAAATTATTTCCATCTCATAACCAAGCTTAGCATTAACAATTAAACATACCTATTTTCAACACTAATCGGTAATTAGCAACTTGGCCGGGGGAAAATTTAATTATAACTTTGAAAAATTCGAAAACTAACATGCAATTTTAACATGTCATTGTAGAAATGCAAAGCAACTAGTTAAATTCAATTTGCATCTAATACATTTCACAACCTAACCAAGTCGGTTATTACTAATTCAAAACAACCGAAGCTAGTCATGGATTATAAATCAGAAAATATTATAAAAGCTAACATGCAAGCTCTATCAAAGACCATACAAGCAACTAGATTATGTTACTAACATTAGCAACCCTTTACGGGCATAAACCCATCACCGGCTCGCCGGAGTCATCGTCGGTGATGGCTGAGGTACACGGTGGGAGTCCCTTTACGGGTCTTTTACCACCAAAAACTCAGCCCCCTTCCTCCACTTCCTACTACCATCATCAAAACACTACTCTAGCTTCGAAATCAATCCTCCAAATCACTTGCATGCAACTACTATACATACGGTTACACACACACACGGCCATAACTTAATTGAAAGATGGAATTACCGAATTGAAACAAGTGACTAGCGGCAAAAAAAAAGCATTACAAAGACATAATAATCAATATACTATATAGGTTGAGATGAGAGAATGGAGAGAGAGCGGAGACCTGAACCAACTGGAAATGCAGGGGCACAAAATGAGAAGAAACTGAGCTGAGTTTGATTTATAAAGACAAGGGCAAAGTGGTCTTTTCACAATTGCTGAAATTTGATTTAAAACAATTTAATATTCGAATTTTGATACAAAAAGGGTACAAAAATAAGTTTTATATTTTTAAAATAAATAACATAATTTTATAAGCTCACCCATATTTTTAAAATATTTTTATGACGAATAAATATTTAAATAAAAATCGGAGAAGTTTCAGCACTTTAAATAGAAATAAGAGTATAAAATTCTTTAAAAATATTTCGGGACTCAAATAAAATAAACTTTTATTTTTCAAAAGTCTCAGAATATATAAAGAACATTTTGGAAAAGATTTCATGATTTTTGGACATCCCCATAATTAAATATGGAATTTAGAAGAGAAATATTTTCAAGATAAAATAGGACTGAGAAAATCATATAACAATATTGAGACAGAATTAAATCACACAACCATTTTTAGAAAGTCTCTAAAATCACATAGAAGCAACATATAAAATTTCATAATTATTTGACACACCAATAATTTTATAAAAATCAAACAGTGCATCAATTTAGCATAAAAAATTAATTAATCACTTTAATAAATCACTTGAACACATTGTGGTCAAACAGACAGTCAACTAGACATATAAAATGACCACATACCACATCTTATCATATTGGAGCACAAAAATAATACATCTCATATTAATTAAATATATATAAATACCTCAATCGTTACATTCTCCCCCCTTATAAGGATTCTGTCCCCAGAATCAGCCTAAGCAAACAAGTAGGGATACTTTTCAAGTATTTCACTCTCAAGTTCCCATGTGGATTCCTCAACTCGAGGATTTCTCCACAAAACCTTTACAAGCCTAACAGACTTATTTCTTAAAACCTTATCCTTACGGTCCTGAATCGCTACAGGCTGTTCTATGTATGACAAATCGGTTTGAATCTCCAGAGGTTCATATTCTATTACATGACTCATATCAGGGTTATACTTTTTAAGCATAGATATGTGAAAAACATTGTGGATATGCTGCACCTGCGGCGGTAGAGCCAATTCATACGCAACTTCCCCAACTCGCTTCAAAACTTCAAAAGGTCCTATATATCTTGGACTAAGCTTTCCTTTCTTGCCAAATCTGCTAACACCTTTCCACGGAGAAATCTTTAATAATACCAGGTCACCTTCTTCAAAACTCATATCCTTCCGTGACTGATCAACATAATTCTTTTGCCTATCTTGAGCAGCTAACAACCTTTTCTGAATCAATTCAATCTTTTCTTTGGTTTGTTGAACTAATTCTGAACCCAAAATCTTACGTTCACCAACTTCATTCCAACACACTGGTGATCTGCACTTTCTTCCATACAGAGCTTCATACGGAGGCATTCCAATACTGGCATGATAGCTGTTGTTATATGAAAACTCCACTAACGGTAAATGCTCGTCCCAACTTCCTTCAAAATCTAAGGCACATACTCTCAGCATGTCTTCAATGGTCTGAATTGTCCTTTCACTTTGGCCATCTGTCTGAGGATGATATGCAGTACTCATATTCAACTTTATTCCCAAACATTCCTAAAACTTTCTCCAGAATCTAGAATTAAATCTTGGATCTCTGTCGGATACAATCGATACAGGAACGCCACGACACATAACAATCTCTTTCAGGTACAAGTGAACCAACCTGTCTAGTAAAAATCTTTCGTTGATCGGTAGAAAGTGCGCCGACTTGGTTAGTCTATCTATTATCACCCAAATAGCATCATGATTAGCTTTTGTCCTTGGCAGACCTACTACAAAATCCATAGCAAGATTCTTCCATTTCCACTCTGGAATCTCTAGTGGTTGCAACAATCCACTGGGTCTCTGATGTTCAGCTTTGACTCTCTGGCATGTATAACATTTACTGATCCACTCTGCTACATCTCTTTTCATGTTGGGCCACCAAAAATTTTCTTTCAAGTCTTTAGACATCTTTGTGCTTCCCGGATGAATAGAGTATCTTGAACTATGCGCATCATGCAAAATTTCATTCTTGAGCTCTTGAACATTAGGGATCCAAATTCGTGAGGAATACCTAAAGATTCCTTTATCGTCCTTCTGACTTCTTAATTCTTTTCCAGTCAACTTGGCTCTATCTTGACTCATCATCTGTTCTTGACATCTCTTGATCTTTTCTAACAACTCTGGCTGAAAAGTCATTGTATACACCATCTCTTCTTACTGAATCAGAACCATATACTTCTATTTCCAATTTCTCAATCTCCTTGATCAATTTTTCAGATGAAACCATTATATTCAATCTTTCATTTCTACTTAAAACATTTGCTACAACATTCGCTTTGCCTGGATGATAGTTAATCGTACAGTTTTAGTCTTTAATCAATTCCAACCATCTTCTCTATCTCATGTTCAGCTCTTTCTGAGTAAAGATATACTTCAAACTTTTGTGATCCGTGTAAATCTCACACTTTTCTCCATACAAGTAGTGCCTCCATATCTTCAGTGCAAACACAATAGCAGCTAATTCTAGATCATGCATAGGATACTTCAATTCATGAGGTCTTAACTGCCTGGAAGCATATGCAATTACCTTTCCGTGTTGCATCAAAACACATCCCAAGCCTTTGTGAGAAGCGTCACTGTAGATAACAAAATTTCCTTGATCGTCAGGTAATACCAACACTGGTGCAGACACTAATCTTCGTTTTAGTTCTTCAAAACTTTCTTCACACTTTTCATTCCACACAAACTTTTCATTCTTCCTGGTCAACTTGGTCATAGGGGTAGCTATCTTGGAAAAATCTTGAACAAATCTTCGATAGTATCCCGCTAATCCCAGAAAACTTCTTACTTCTGTTGGAGTCCTTGGTCTTTCCCATTTCATCACTGCTTCTATCTTTGCCGGATCAACTTTGATGCCTTCTTTGCTGACAACATGTCCTAAGAATTGTATTTCCTTCAGCCAAAATTCACATTTAGAAAACTTCGCATACAGCTTCTCCTTTCTTAAAATCTCTAAAGCAATTCTTAAGTGATCAGCATGCTCTTCTTCTGACTTTAAATATATCAGGATGTCGTCGATGAATACAATCACAAACTTGTCCAAATACTTCTTAAAGACTCTGTTCATCAGATCCATAAATTCTGCTGGGGCATTTGTCAATCCTAAAGCCATAACCAAAAATTCATAGTGTCCGTACCTTGTTCTGAATGCTGTTTTAGATACATCTTCAGGTTTGATCTTGAGCTGATAGTATCCGGACCTTAAGTCAATTTTGGAAAAACATTCAGCTCCTTTCAGCTGGTCAAAAAGATCGTCGATCCTCGACAACGGGTACTTATTCTTGATAGTCAACTTGTTCAACTCTCGGTAATCTATGCACAATCTCATTCTTCCATCCTTCTTCTTCACAAACAGTACTGGTGCTCCCCAAGGGGACACACTAGGCCTTATCACTCCTTTATCCAAAAGATCTTGTATTTGACTCGCCAACTCTTTCATCTCAACTGGTGCCATCCTATATGGAGCTTTAGAAACTGGCTCGGTGCCTGGGGCTAAATCAATAGAAAATTCAATTTCTCTATCGGGAGGTAAACCTGGCAATTCGTCTGGAAACACGTCGAGAAATTCATTGACTATGGGAACATCCTCTAATTGTATTGGCTTCTTCTCAGTATCTACTACATAAGCTAAGTAAGCCTCACATTCTTGACGCAAAAAAATCTCTTCGCTTGAATGATATTTAGAAACTTCTTAACTTGCCTGGTGCCTCGAAATTCAACTTCCTTACCTTCTAGGGTTTTCACTTTTAACTTCTTATTTCTACAATCTATCTGAGCCTTATACTCTGATAACCAATCCATTCCTAGGATTACATCATATTCACCTAACTTAAAAGGTATTAAGTTAGCGAGAAAATGACAATTGCCTATTTCAATATCACAATTAGGACAAACTTGACTCACTGAAATCTTTGCCTGATTGGCTACTTCTATAACCAATGCTTGTTCCAAAGGTTGAACTTCACATTGCAATTTACCAATAAATTCTCGAGATATAAAAGACTTAGTAGCTCCAGAATCGATTAACACACTAGCTTGAACTGAATTAACAGGAAGTGTACCTGAAATCACATCCACATCTTGGATAGCTTCTCTCTAGGTCATGTTGAAAGTTCTTGCTCTAGATTGTGGTGCTGAAGACTGTGATGGAGTTCTAGCTATCCTGAGAACATTTGCAGGCTGGGTAGGTTCCTTGCACTCTCTTGCTATATGGCCTAGCTTGCCACACTTGTAACACTTGATTCCAGACTTCTGAATTTGACTCTGAGTCTGACTATTACATTCTATATCATAGTGTCCCTTCTTGTTGCACTTGAAACAAGTAACATTTGGCTTATTACACACTCCGGAATGCTTCTTTCCACAAGTCTTACATTCATGAACATATTGTCTTAATCCTTCTGCTGATTGAGACCTTGGTTTCTACTATTCTGCCCTCTTCGACCTCCGTTACCATTCTTAAACTGCTGAAAGTCACTCTTCTGACCTTCTGATATTCTGTTGAACTTGCTTCTGAAATTACTTTGTCCTTGGCCTTCTTCTCTAGCCCCAAGCTTCCTCTTCTTGTTATCCTTTTCCTTTTGAGACATATCACTTTCATTTTCCACAATCATTGCCTTCTGAACCATTGCGGCAAAGCTCTGTAGCTCAAAAACTGCCACTCTGCTTCGAATCCATGGCCCCAAGCCTTGTTGAAATCTTTTGGCCTTCTGTACTACTGTTCTGTTGAAAACTATGACTCTAATTCTGGTGATTCTCATTTTCTTCTTAAATGAAATCACACTATTATCTACTTTCAAACTTTCAGGCTTTATTTTGCCCTTCCCCTTTTATTTTCATTTCTAACTCAGTATATTATCTTCATACTCAATATATTTCTTTGTTTCAACTCTGAGAACTTTTATTCAATCCGATTTTCTAAATACTTAATAATATACTTTTCCAGAAATAACTCAATAAATCCAACCAAATAAATACAACAGTTCCTTCATATTTACTTCAGCTTCCTACTAATTCGCTTCTTCTTTTTGTATAACCGACGTATAATGTTTCATATTCTTCTTAACACTAACAATCTCAGCATCACAATTCGTTACAAGGTCGAACAATTACTAATTGAAGGAATCAAAAGCAAAGCTCAGATTTGATATTCAAACAAAAGTATAAAACATGGACCAAGATTCTTTGAAACAATAGGTTCAAAAGAAATCTCAGCTTTTACTGGTTAGAGAACCATTAGAGTTTAAAATATGGGACTTTGCAAAGAATGGATATCATATTCAAGAAGAAATAACTGGGAGATCACTATGATCTTCGAACTTCCATTACGTTACATATGCCACTTAGGAGAACCTCCGTAGTACATAAGGTGGCCAGCCTTAGCACTTTCATGACATGCAACTTACCAACAGTGGCGTCCCACCTTGGTATCCCCTTTATATAGGGTTGTTCATCCCAGAAGAGTATAAAAATAGTATAACACATAATATTCAAAATTTCAAGAATCAATTCAAGGCTTGTTAATAAAATATCTGAATCAATAAAGATATTTCAATAGAACGAATAGAGAGTTTGAGTAAACAAAATACACATGACTCTGGCAATTAGAGTGAGTAAGGTCAATTGCGGAAAAAAAATATCTTTCTCAAGTCACAAATAGAGAATCGATTTCCTAGCGAGGCTTGAAATCTAACAGACATAACAAATACAATCCTAGGTGGTGCAAAAATCTCAGCACGAACAGATGCAGGCTCAGACACAAGCAATACAGGTAGAACGGGTGCCTCACTAGTAGGTGCTACCATATGCTCAGGGATACAATCCATAACCTCCACGTCCGATCCAGAATCCATACTAGGCTCAAAGTAAGACTCGTGTGGAGTGGTGCTAAAAGAAGTATTGAAGAATGGAGGGGAATGGTAAATGAGGAACCTTATCACTGTCCGATGATATCTGCAATTATGCAGTGGTATACCGATGTATAAACCAAGATGAAGTTATCTTAAGTTTAACATCAATCTATCTTAACATTCTTAACCATCGAGACTCCATCCGATAATCTCAACTCGAAACTCTATGGTTGTTTGAACTTAACTTCCTATCTTGAGTGATCCTATCTTATATCTCTAAGGGTTTAAAACTTATAATTATCCTATGTCTATAAGTACGTAATTCCTAGAACCTATATCCTATTATCTTATTAATATAATTCTGGCTTGTTTCAGTGACCAAAACCTGTAGCTCTGATACCAACCTGTGGCGCCCTCCCAATCCGGGGTCTAGATCGGGGAGTCACTAACACTCTATATGCATACATCCTATATAAATATAAACAATCACAAATATAGATATACATGACCCCAACTATTACCCTGGACCTTTAACAGGTAATGGTATGAAACAAGCACAACTCTAAATTTATTAATTACATAACCAGAATAAATATTATTACAACTCTGAATCATCTGACAAAAGTCTATCAACATGAACACTTAAGACTTAACAAAGTCTTTTCCTTCTAACTCAGCCTCGATCCTACCTGTTCAATCTCAGCCAGCCTAGCATAATTAAGAAAGGAGGTATTCTTCCTCGCAGTCTGCTTAATACGTTCCATGATTCTCAAAAGCTGTAGAGGTTAGAAAATAAAAGAATGAGCCACAAAAGCTCAGCAAGTAACCATGTGGGTTAAAAAAAAACAGTTCTACAGGCTTATATATAATTTGAAAAGTCTTTTCTCAAAACCATGCTTTAAAAATCATTGCTGGACCTCATTGTCCCATAACTATAATCAAAATTTCATTCAGGGTATTCATTATTCGCAAGACTATCTTTTATAAATCCACTGGCAAGGTTATATAATTTTAATAACTGGTGCAAGGTATTAAGAAACTAGAAGCAATAAACATTTCCAAGTATAGGAATAATATGCAGGGTTAGATGGATAACAGGAAGTAATATATAGCAATTGAAACAAAGTCAAGTCAAGATATGTCTGACAGTTTAAGCTGTAAAGGGCATGATATAACAGGGCATTTCAATTTTCATTATTAATCATTTCAAAGATCAGTTGTATAAAACTGTCCTTTCATTAGGACTGATTCTTTCAAAACATTTTATAAAACCGTCCTCTCATTAGGACCTTGCTTTTCAAATCATTTATAAAACTGTCCTCTCATTAGGACCTTGCTTTTCAAATCATTTATAAAACTGTCCTCTCATTAGGACATTTACTTTTCAAATCATTTATAAAACTGTCCTCTCATTAGGACCTTTACTGTTTAAAAACAATTATTTTGGTTGAAGTTTTCTCACAACGCCAGACAATACGGGTGATCAGCCACGTAAAGTCCCCATAACGGACTAAAGTCCCTCTAGACATAAAGAGTACTCATAAAGGCACTTATTGCCATTGGCCTTGGGCTATCTCATTATAGCCATTGACTATCTCATTATAGTCTTCACATAAAAAGTGCTGGACCGGCGTCACTCGGCCTCTTACGCCTCCAACCTATAGGAATCCGCAGAGACCATTTTGATCGGAATTCCTATAATAACCAAAACCTTTCTTTTTAAAATTACCAATTCATTTGATGAAAAAGACTTCTTGAAAGTCGGATTTCATATTTAAATCCATTTTAAAGATCATTAGACAGAGGTAAAGTTTATTTTAGGATAAGTCTCAAAACAAGTCTCTGTTGTAATAAAGTAAGCTGAAATCATGAACTGGGGATCCAAAACCAAGCTATAGTTATGAAGTCAGGTTACAGGGTCAATTAGCAGGTATAACAAGATGTTTTGAAAACAGTTGTAAGGCATTTAGTTGTAACAGTAGTTAGGCAATAGCAACAGGGTAAGTTCAGAATTAAAGTTCAAGTAAACGTTGCTAAGGAAATGGTGAAAACATAAGTCACAATTCAGGGTTAGTGGATTAAGATTTTAAAAATATTTTATAAGCTGTCAGTAGCAGTTCAGGGATTGAAAAGTTTAAGGTATATCAAAACTGGTATAAGGTTGCAGTTTAAGTAAGCAGTTAAAGTAAGGTAGGCTATAACTTAAAACAGTTGAGATAAAGTAAAATAGTCGCAGGGTCATAAAACAGTTCATAAAACACTTCTTAAGTTTAAAGAGATTAGGCAGTAGTTACTTGCCTCAAAATGATTGCTACGGCTGCTGAACAGGTAGATCTCACTACACCAACTCTAACTCTCTACTTTTGCTTTCCCTTTGTCTTTCACCTCAACGTCCTTCGTATCTACACACGTAATAATACTATTTCAGTATCTCATTCATACTCGACGTTATCTTTAACGTCTAACTCACTCTACCCTTTCGTTACTGTAACCCCTTAACATATAATAATATATTGTAGACATACTCTACTCATCAACCAATTATATACTGGCAGGCACAAAGCACATAAGCATTCACTTTAATTATCACACTAATACTATTCCTGACTGATAGCTTTTCCTATATCGAAGTGGTGTGCCAATAGTGTTTTATAAGATTATTTTAGTTTTAGAAAATTTTGGCAGCACCTCCCCTGTAATTGGAGCTACCCGTCGGAATACAACCGACACAAACAAACATCAATCTCAATCATACATAATCAGACAATCATATAAATTACCAATTCCATATCAAACAAAGCAATGTCTATTATATAATTAACAATACTATTGCCATTCCAATATAACAAAAATTCGAATATATTATTATATATATATATATTCGAAAATATGCTACTATAATTCAAAACTTCCAAGTGCTCAAGCAATTACATTTCCGATTCCCATATATCACTTCTGTATCTACAAACACTTGGTAATTAACATCAAACTCAAGTAAAGCTCATATTACCATTTAGGCATTAACCAAATTCGAACATAACTATATATATATATTCGAAATTTAGGTTAATAGTTTAGAAACTATTAATAATCGACTAATACATCTCAATTAAATCAATTAATAATTTACACAAATTATTTCCATCTCATAACCAAGCTTAGCATTAACAATTAAACATACCTATTTTCAACACTAATCGGTAATTAGCAACTTGGCCGGGGGAAAATTTAATTATAACTTTGAAAAATTCGAAAACTAACATGCAATTTTAACATGTCATTGTAGAAATGCAAAGCAACTAGTTAAATTCAATTTGCATCTAATACATTTCACAACCTAACCAAGTCGGTTATTACTAATTCAAAACAACCGAAGCTAGTCATGGATTATAAATCAGAAAATATTATAAAAGCTAACATGCAAGCTCTATCAAAGACCATACAAGCAACTAGATTATGTTACTAACATTAGCAACCCTTTACGGGCATAAACCCATCACCGGCTCGCCGGAGTCATCGCCGGTGATGGCTGAGGTACACGGTGGGAGTCCCTTTACGGGTCTTTTACCACCAAAAACTCAGCCCCCTTCCTCCACTTCCTACTACCATCATCAAAACACTACTCTAGCTTCGAAATCAATCCTCCAAATCACTTGCATGCAACTACTATACATACGGTTACACACACACACGGCCATAACTTAATTGAAAGATGGAATTACCGAATTGAAACAAGTGACTAGCGGCAAAAAGAAAGCATTACAAAGACATAATAATCAATATACTATATAGGTTGAGATGAGAGAATGGAGAGAGAGCGGAGACCTGAACCAACTGGAAATGCAGGGGCACAAAATGAGAAGAAACTGAGCTGGGTTTGATTTATAAAGACAAGGGCAAAGTGGTCTTTTCACAATTGCTGAAATTTGATTTAAAACAATTTAATATTCGAATTTTGATACAAAAAGGGTACAAAAATAAGTTTTATATTTTTAAAATAAATAACATAATTTTATAAGCTCACCCATATTTTTAAAATATTTTTATGACGAATAAATATTTAAATAAAAATCGGAGAAGTTTCAGCACTTTAAATAGAAATAAGAGTATAAAATTCTTTAAAAATATTTTGGGGCTCAAATAAAATAAAATTTTATTTTTCAAAAGTCTCAGAATATATAAAGAACATTTTGGAAAAGATTTCATGATTTTTGGACATCCCCATAATTAAATATGGAATTTAGAAGAGAAATATTTTCAGGATAAAATAGGACTGAGAAAATCATATAACAATATTGAGACAGAATTAAATCACACAACCATTTTTAGAAAGTCTCTAAAATCACATAGAAGCCACATATAAAATTTCATAATTATTGGACACACCAATAATTTTATAAAAATCAAACAGTGCATCAATTTAGCATAAAAAATTAATTAATCACTTTAATAAATCACTTGAACACATTGTGGTCAAACAGGCAGTCAACTAGACATATAAAATGTCCACATACCACATCTTATCATATTGGAGCACAAAAATAATACATCTCATATTAATTAAATATATATAAATACCTCAATCGTTACATCTGTCATTACCTCTATTTAAATGGTTGATCAAGAAAAGTGTTGAATGAATTCACCTTGGGACAGAAGTTGGAGAAACAGAGGAGAAGTGGTAACAAGATAACAAGATTTCATGTGTGCCATCCTAAGAGGGAGTAGTGATGACTCTGAGAAATGAAGATAATACTACTTGTATTATATGTTCAGTGCTAAAGGAACAAACATCTTTCAGTTCAGATACTCAAGAAATTTGGAAATGTAGAATCTGAATAAGAGAAACCAGCCACTGAAGATGTACCAATGACACCCGTATAGAAAAGTTCAACTCTAGAAGAAGGTGAATTTGATACTTCTAAATCTGGTAGTTATAGATAAGTCAAGATAAAACTTTGTAAAATATGTTTAATATAGAGGAACATCTATCTTAAATTTATCTTTCATGTTTGAATCTGGAAAATTATTAAATATAATTCCAGAACTTTTTGTTATTTACAGTTCTCAATGTTTTATTATTTTCTAATTTGTTAGTTGAGTTATCCTCTAGGAATTTGTGTGTTAAATGTTTAACAACAAATAGGAGGAGATTGAAAGACATATGACAAGACCTATTTGTAATTATTAGATGACAATTCAACTCAGATTAGAAAGGAAAGTAAATAATAAATGTGATAACAGGAATCAAGATGAAGAATGACATCTAGACACGAAGAATCAGAATAACAGAAGAATTTTGACAATACTTGTGACACCCCCAAACCCGGGGTCAGAGATCCAGGTTGTCACGGTCCAATTTCCAATATCCACAAACTTATTATCAATTGCTAAAATAATCATAGTTTAATAATCTTAAAATAAATGACATGCTGATGACCCTAAATACTTTAACACACGCGAGCCATAGTCTCAAAAAATGGAGTTACATTAATTTACAATTTAAGTATTTATCATTACATTCCCAGTTATAACATTCTTGAGTTCGTGCTACTGATTATAGCTTTTTCTAGAACTATAACAGTAGCCTAAAGTTGATTAAGTTGTATAAGGTTACATATATTTAAATAAACAGTACTTATAGATAAACCTGACTATCAAAAGCTGAATGCCTAGTCTGCTCATTTTCCCTAGCTCGGGAATGGGACTGTGAGGCCTATCATATGGGTCTTCCCTTTACACGCTCTTTTGAAGGGTACGATGCACGAGGCAGGACATGGTCTTCAGCTGTTGTGTTTGGAAAGGTAAAACAAGCAAGAATGAGCTATGAATGCTCAACAAGTATATAAACAACATAACATGATAGGGAGACAACAGTAATTTGTGTATCAGAGTAATAAATGTAACTTTTGTTTGAATGGTGGACAATTCTAGATACTGTGCAAAAGAAATAGGTTTTTATAAATCTCATTAACACTATCGGTAACTAAGCACCTAGGTTTTTGTTATAGTGCAACATCAAATTCCAATTGGAAAAAATGGGACTATACTAGAGCATTCTCCACGCGCTATTGTACACGATGATCAGTCGTATAGTACAATAGAAATAAGTAACTTTCTCTACTAGTAGAAGGATGATCTTCAACTGGTCATCACCCCAGGCAACACATGGGCCTTTAAATGTTGGACCGTGCGCCACTCGGTCTCTTACGCTATGATGGACTATGCCGCACACAAGCCTCTTACACTTATATCTCCAGTCCCCTTTTGAATATATGAAATCAATAAGTCTGGAAGGAAAATTTAACCCAACATTCCAGAATAACAACAATCCTAACTAGGATTTCAACATCGGATAATAGATTTGCTTCCAAAATGAGGTGAAAGTAATCTTGGAGTATGTGGGTTGACTCTCCGTCAACTAATGAATAAGATAAAGATAATTGAATCAAGAAGACTCAAGAAAATGACCGGGGAGTCGCTATAAGGAAATAAAATAACTCAGCGAAGAATAATTAATATAGCCAAATACTGGCCTGTAATGACACAAATATATATGGGAATAATGTCAAAGTTGAATATTTCTTCCCTAATGTGGAGTTATTGATTCAAAAATAATTACGGAATATTTTTTTCATAGCTCAGAAATTATTTATTTAATTGAAAATAGTATTCGAAGAATTTTTCATAACTCCAAAATATTGTTAAAGATCAGATAATATTTAATTACTACTTAAGAAGGCTCAAATAATCCTTAAATATTGGTAAAGAATATATAAGGATATATGATTAAAATATTTAATTAATTTTAAAAGAGTCAAAATATTTAAATAATATTTAATCAAGATTATTTAATATTTAAATAATTCAAAGTACCCAAAATATTTAAATGATATTTAATCAATATTAAATAATATTTAAATAATTCAAAAAGAACTGAAAGTATTTAATCAATATTTAATACTATTTAATCTCTTTAAATAATATTTAATCAAAATTAAATACAATTCAAATAATTTTAATGGATATTTAATTAATAAATAAATAATCCATATTTATTATCCATTAATATCAAAATATATTCTAAGGAAAGATTCCTGAATAATATCGACTAACATTCGAGAAGTAATAGACTACTCTCGATCGACTATCGAATACGAAAGGTGTACTCGACACTTGATTCAGTTATACTTAACTAATAGTATGCGTCCTCTAACTTTTTGAGAAGTTCAGAGTCGCGAACGAACTATATAGAAAAAGGTGCAATAGTCTTACTAGAACAGGAATTCAAACACAACAGAGCTTTATAACCAATAACTTGTTATAAAGTCAAGAGTTTAAGAAACTTGCCTGAGCAGTTAGTGCGGTGGGTGGTTGGTCCTTGCTTGCTACGAGTTGCTATGAAATGAAAACATAATTTACAGTCAGTTATACGGACTTTTAAAGTTTTAACTCTATTTATACCTACTCGTGAATGCACATTAGCTTATCTTGCTAATGAGTTTTTACCCGGTTCTTTAGCTAGTTATGATCTCATAACAATTATTAATAACTTTTATTAAGGGTTCGCTTTTTAATCTGGCCTCGAAACCTTACTTATGTCGTAGTGTAATTAAGGTCCAAACAAGATGGTTCTATGAGGGTTCCTACTTGCATTTACTTGACTCTAACAATTTTCATAAATCGGATTTTAATCTGAAACCTCTTCCTAAGTGTTTCCAAATGTCCCTAGTATTTTAAGTAAAAGTTTCAGATTTTATGGAGTAGCCTAGCTAGTGTGATCATAGCCTCCAATTTAGGTGAAAATAGATTTTTAAGATTATGCGCTACTGTTACTAATTAATTCATAACTTTTTGCTCGTAATTCCGATTGACATAAATTTTATGCGTAGACGATGTAGAGACCGTCCTCTATGCAACCTTGCCCAGAAAGTCTAGGAATTCAGGGTAACCCCTTCTGGTCCCCAGGTTAGTTAATGGTCAGAAATAAAATGGTTATTACTACGTTTGTATGCTCAACGTTTTCCAATTTTTAAAGTACTCAAATGCAACCCAAGCAACTCAAACACATTTTATACTAATACTTGAACATATAATCAAGCAATCCCAAGTGATTTCTCATTTTTCCAATCATCCAATTGTTATCAAAAATTCATTAAATATCATCCACCAACTCATCTCATTTTTAAAACAACCATACTACTTCATAACAACCAACTCATTTCATATCCATACCATACTATTTTAATCCACCAAACCTTAATCAAATAATCTCCTCTTTTCACAACTATAATCAACAAAATAATAAAGTTTATACTATGATCATAACCAAAACATGGCATACATAGAGATATAATCATCATATAACCAATTCATGGATCCATAGCTTTGTATGAATAACAACAACTACCCATACTCCAAACAACACTTATCAATCACTAACTAAGATTAAGGAATCATAAATCATGAGTTTTGGATTTTATCTATAAGAAAATTTACTATTCATCATCTTGTGTTTCATGGGAAAACAAGAGTATGCATGGATGGGTACTTGAAATTAGCATGGATTGTTGTTAGGCTAGTGTATAACTTTCTTTTGAACTACTAAACAAGATGATCTAGCAAGAGTTGGATGAGCTATGGATTTTTCTCTTCTACTTCACCTTGCCGAATGCTTCTCTTCTAAAAAGGAGGGTTTGTTTGATTTTTCTATTTTTGTTAAATGTTAATATCTAGCTTGGCTTTTTGACTAATAAAGGGGCAAGTCAACATTAGTCTCATTTGACCTTGGTCAAGAGTACTAGCTTCTTACATACACCAACTAATACAAGTGTTCTTCATTTTATTAGTTTCTTATAAAAAAATTCAGCCCTTATATACTTTAGGTGGTGATTTGTTTTTTCATTTTCGTAACGATTCGCTATGACTAGTTTAATAACTATTACTAGTTCGGAATTCTAATATATCGAATACCCACTAAAACACCATTCATTAATGATTATTCATTATATACTATTATTTAAACTCTGTCCCATTTATTCGAAAGATTTCATTTGCGATTTGTCATATAAAACATATGTAATAACCCGGATTTTTGGACGTATTTTTTTTATTTTTATTTATAAACGATCCTGATGAATAGTGATTCTACGGATTATGAAAAATATTTTAGCCCATACTAAGCAAGTGTTGGAATATTAGAAATCCGGAGATATCGTATTGTTGTATGAAGAAAATGAGTGTATGTAAAAGCCGTCGGAATCCGAAGATTTTTGCTTTTACTAATTGTTTCGTAATTTACGAGATATTGAGGAATAAGAGAATTAAGTTATGACCAAAAGAATTATAATTTAGAAAGATCATGGTTATAATCAAATTAGAGTATTTGGAATATTAAGGATTTACGCTACGGAATTTCTACGACGAAAAGCTTTCAGAAATTAATCAAACTTATGTGGAGGATTAAGTGTTAATCATGGGGTGGCAAGTGAAGTGCACAAAGCCATGCAACCCATGCAAACTAGAGTTGGTGGAACCAAATGGGATGACTACCATGCAACTAGAAGTGGGACTAAGCTAGTAAACCCAACCAAACTAGTAACTAAATAGTTAGGAACATAGTTCCTTAAATGGTGGAAGAAGGACACAAGCTACCATACTTCTTTGACATTAGTAACCATGCCATACTTTACATCACAAGTCACCACAAAAATCAGCCAACACTTTTCAAAAAGCTAGAGAGCAAGTAAAGTAGAAAAGCTCTCCCCTTCCATCTCTCCATTTTCTGCCCAGCTAGAGCAAGGTGGAAAGAATAATTTATAACTCCAGTTATACTCATCCAAAAATCACCAAATTTTAACCATATCTTCCTCACTATATTTAGAAGGTAATTATTTAATTTCATAATTTTTGGAGTTTGTTTGTTTGGGTAAATAAATTGTAGAAGTTGAGGCTGAATAGTAACTCTGAAAATTACTAACTTGTTTCTTGATGTTCTCTTGCAAGTTTAAGGATGATAAGCATAGATCAAGGCTCCCTTAAGGATTACAAGATATTGTTAGTATGTTTAAGTATCCAAGAAAGGTATAAACACCACCAACCCTTTGATTTACTTTATGTTATAACCTTGAAGTTTGAGTTTTGTTCAAGTACATGTTAGTTCATGGAGTTTGGATTTCAAATATTTGGATCTTAATGGTTGAACGTTGTTGGATGATTTTGTGAAGTAGTGTTGGTCAAAATTTATGAAATGATTAGTTGAATGATATGACCATAGTATTATGTTGATGATTTATCTTGGTTGTGAATGGATTTCAATTGATTGAATCCGGAAAACGTTAAGTTTATAGCCGTCGTAATGCCTGTTTGATTAAGGACTGATTTGAACAAGATCTACTAACTGTCAATAAATTATTTTTGGACACCACTGACCATGGTTGCATAGATCTTGGTTCATAGTTTGTTTTGACGCTTGAATCATGTCAATAGATTTACGGTTTAGGAGACAAGTCCGTTTTAGTAAAAGTCGTGTAAGAAGACCAAACTGTTGCCTTGTACTCACTTTGATGCTATAAACGAAATATTTGAGAGTTATTAAAATTATGAAACTTGGATGATATATATCTTGGACAGTTAGTAAGATCATCAAAAAGGTTTCGTATTAAAAGGTTAATTTTTCGATTTTATAAAAATGTCGAAACCAAAGTTGCGCAATGACACTATTCACATAAGAAGCTACTGCCTTCTTCAGTATATTCGGAAATATGAATCATCTGTACATGGCCAAACTTTTAATGGATTATATTCTAGACATTCTATAGATCGTTCACGCGAAAACAGTGCATCGATTGAGTTAACGGTTAAGGAGTTATGAGCGTTTTAGTGAAACTAGCGCAAATAGTAAAACCCCGTAGTTGACTCGATGTGTAAAATACATTTCACCGAGTTTAACTCATGTGTTCCAAATCAAAATATTTTTGATAAATATTAAAAATACTCAAGAAGCTCCTTGAGGTGGTTTTGCATTTAATTATGCATTTTATTATTTATTAAAATTGTTGGAGTGCGAGTCGCGTAATAGTAATTCTCAAGAAAGTCAACTCTTAGGGTATTGTTTTGACGAGCCATTTTGGCCAAGATAATAGGATAATTTTGAGTCGGTTAAAATATGAAAGATGTCGAGGAATAACATGACTATGTATTGGAATAAAAAGATTAGATTAAAAGCCATTGACGAGATGATTTATGAACGGTCGAGATAGACCTGAGGAGGTGAATGCCGGGTAGAATAAGTGTTAGTAAAAACACTGAGTACAAATTCAAGTTGTCATAAATGGACTCAATATGCAATTATACTTATTAATAATATAAGTAGTTGATGGGATTAAGAGTACTAATCAGGATTATGATATCTATTGATAGAGAATCCGGAACGAGTGAGACTCTGAGAACGTATCTTGGACTCCAAGCAAGTTTCTAACCTACGTTTTTACATATTAAATTATTGTATTAAAACGTATGCAAGTTTTCCTAACCTTATACGTTGAATATCAAAATGTTATATTCTTGATCTTGCATATGAAATTAAAGTATGTTTATGCAAGTTTTCAAAACTTATACCTTATGTTCTACTGCTGATGTTGTGATATAACTATTTATCTAAAAATTCGAATTTATTTAACTGTTGTTAATATTTCGCAAATGATTTGGTTTATATGCTATAAGATATTATAGGTATATACCGGTGTTGCATAAAGGCTCTAAGAGTAGAGCAGTTTTCATATTTCAAACATAGACTGGGAGTCGGAAGGTTATTTCAAATACTGTTGTAATCCGGGAGATGCCGGCGACAGATTATTTTAAATTAACGATTCTAAAATATCCCAAGAAATATATTTTTATATTCTTTCGATAAAGGAATTAAATAGAGTTAATAAATATTATTTGAATATTTATTTAAGGAATGAATATTATTCTGAATATTCATTTAAAAAGGGGTTTATCAATTGATTATTATTTAATAAATATTATTTAAATATTTATTAAATATTCTAAAATGATTCAAAAATAAATGAAGGTCTTTAATAATTATTTAAAATATTTTCTGACCTTCATAAAATTTATTTAAATACAGTGAGGGTTCCCTAATATCTGTTTATATTCTATTTTATTCTTTTAATAAGAATGAAATATTTTTGGACTTATCAAAAATAGGGAACTCAGTCTATGGAGTAAAAGGTCATTTACTTTCTCAAAAGCGGTTGTGTTTTGACATCACTGACCTACTGTAGTAGGATTTTCAACTTATCAAAATCATAAGAGGTTTTCTGACTAACTCCCGGGTCGTTGTTTTAAATGATTTTCATTCTTTGATAAATGACATCAGTTGGCAGAGGCCAATGTACATTTGTGGTAAGAGGACTTCCCCGATTGTTCTGGCAGTACCTATTCGGAGTTTGGTAAATCTATTAACAAGTATTGTATACTTGGGGAACTATGATTAAATTCCAGTTCCAGGTTTATAGATTGTTCCATTCCGAGATATGAATCTATTAACAAGTATGATATACTTGGGGAACCATGATTGAATTCTGGCTCCAGGTCAGATAGATTCATCTATTAACAAGTATGATATACTTGGGGAACCATGATTAAATTCCTGTTCCAAGTTTATAGATTATTCCAGTGGACTAGGAGATACAGCGTAAGAGGCCGAGTGACGCACGGTCCAACACTTTGGCCCGTATGCGGTCTAGGGTGATTACCAAGGTCGGAGGTATTCCCATCAGCTCCCCCTTCTACATGTAGAGAAACAACAAGAGCTGTTGTAGGTTGCGACTGATCATCGTGTATGTGCGGTAGCAACGTGGTGTAAGGCTCCAGATACAGTCCCATCTTCCAATTGGAATTGTGCTGAAACATCGTAATGATAGCCTATGAGCTGATTTACCGAGGGTGTTGTCAGTGGTTGATATGTTGAGATCTTCGTACTCATTCAAACTACTTTGACAAAAAGTTTATTTTGCAAACTTGTAGAGTACGTAAAGTGTGCATAATATTGCAGTTTTAAATGATATTTAAAAAGAGTATATTTACAGTTATATAAGTTCTTGCTGAGCAATATTGCTCACTCTTTCTTTCTTTACATATATCACAACACAACAGGTCAGCCGAGATGTTTTGATGAAAAGTTATTTTGAAAACTTAAGCGGGTACATGATGTACACCAAACAGTTTATAAATCTTCAAAATGTTTTACTGGATTTAAACCTTACAAGTGGAATGGTTTAAAGTGTTTTGATTCTCTTATGATGAGAAATAACTATTATTGCAGTAACTTGAACTGC
The DNA here is from genome assembly GCA_028671895.1 of Oenanthe sinensis. Taxonomy (NCBI): domain Eukaryota; kingdom Viridiplantae; phylum Streptophyta; class Magnoliopsida; order Apiales; family Apiaceae; genus Oenanthe; species Oenanthe sinensis. Next base: position 32,474,153 of record CM053806.1, read on the forward strand.
GTACTCATTATATTATGGGAGTTTAACAAAGCTATATAGTTGATGCTATTTTGCTAAGTTACAGATATATATTATTTCAAAACTGTGAACTTAAATAGTTCATTGGGTTATATTTTAAAAGCTTCAGAGGAAGTATGAAAGAGTGGTAACACTATATTTAATAGTGTCTTATTTTATATAATGAACTAAATTGTTCAGTTTATATTCTTCTAAACTTGATGTTGAGCATAAATGCTTTTACCAGAAAACTCTGACTATATGCTTACCCTAGATCAGTAACCTATGTTATACTATGGAGATAGTAGTGATTATCATATTCTTGGATGAGAGTCACATAGATAATTGGGTGGATAATTTGCTGAGCATTCTTTCGTTCATTCTTGCTTTATATTAAAATTTTCAGAGAAAGTGATAATGCGTTCGATTGGCTCCATACTTCAAGGAAGGGAAGTAAGAGATTCACATTTGAGGTGGTTCAGTTCAGAATTATTCCACAGAAGTAAGTTGGATAGGTTTTCAGTATTGAGCTAGATATTAATGTCCACAGAATTAATATTGAGGTTATCATTGATAGTCTGAGATCCTGAATAAGTACATTTGGTTTGTAATAACTAATGGTACTTGTTGTATATCGTTTTTAAGGTTATAACTTGTATGTGTGAGAGAGGGGTCTATGATGTGATTTTGTTGGATTATTGAGTATTACAGGTTTTAAAAGATTGGATGGTGATGTGACGACTCAAATCCCTGATCCCGGATTTGGGTGCGTTACAACATATTACAGAAATACTACGTATATTACACAGACTAACTTGAAAATATGAATTTACAAAATATTCTCTTATTATGAATCTCCGAATTCTGATGAGATTTATATACACTCATTTGTATCACATATTAAGGATACAGCTTCAAAACTCTACTTTTTGAAATGTAGGTAAGGTGACGCGATCGTTTTTACTTATAACGCGTATTTACTATTTATTACCAAAAGTTTCAGAAGTACTGGAAATTAGGAATATTACAAGACTGCTACTCAACACTGGAAGAAGTTCATTTATATCTAAACACTGGAAGAAGTTTCAGAAGTACTGGAAATTAGGAATATCTCAAGGAGTTTAGAAGATACAGAAGGTTTTAAGTGCCAACTACAGAAAGATTCCAAAAGAAGAAAATTATAGAGAAAGAACAAAAAGAAGACAAGATATGAAGACCACTACAGAAGAAATGAGAACCAACATTGTAGTTAGTCATCCGTGAACCAGAACAGTGCACAGGGTGTCAACAATTTTAGTGAAGATTCGTCATCAAAAAGTTCAAGTGGTTAAAAGTGTTATTAATGAAGAACAAAAGAGTTTGATCTACATCAACAATGGTCTTATAGTCAAGACTTTAATTTAATTCTCTATTAATTAATTAAATTAATTAGTTAATTTAATTAGTTAATTAATTCATTGAGAATTAATTTATTTCTTAAATTAATTAAAAGATTAATTAATTTAGACTTATTTTAGAATGAAGAAGACAGAAGCTGGAAGCTCAAAGGGATACATGTTTGTTTGCAATATAGTGTACAAGATTCAGAATCCAAGATTGAATATTTGACTAGGTACATGCAGTGGTAAAAAGAAGTATTATCCAGTTTAAAGATTCAGATTATTTCAGTAATATAGGTACTTTTAATTGCAACTGTAGATATAGCTAAACAGGCCTGACGGTACTGACTTGAAGACAATACGGAAAAAGAATTGACACGGAAGAAATACAGAGTCATATATTCGTAAAAGTGGAACCCTGGTTGGAATTGAGTTATCATTTCCAAGTCAAATAGAGTTCGATTTCAGATGTTTAGAAGACCGCAGCTTAGAGTGTAAGGATTTATTTTTATTAATAAATATTTTATTTATTTAGTAAATTATATTTATAAATATCTAAATAATATTAGATATTTATTTTAATAATTTTTGAATTAAATTTATTATTTATTAATTAAAGATTATAAATTATGCAGGTCTAAAAGCATTTCTACAGATCATGTCTATAATAAGACAAAATAGGCCCCTTTGTTTTTCAATTTAAATTGGCAGGTGATTAAAGAATCCAATCAAAGGTTGCCGCATGTCCAAAGAAATGAAAAAAGCATGCTAAAGAAAAGTCTTACTGAGAGCTATAATAAAAAGTCTTACCAAGAATTTTAATTAGAAAGTCTTGCTTGCTTTTTGAAATGTCTTACCGAGCAATTCAAGAAAAGTCTTACCGAGCTATTCTAAAAAGTCTTCTCGAATTTTAAAGTGAAAAAGGTCTTGCTGGAGCTTGGAAAAAGTCTTACCGAGTTTTTAAAAGTCCTACCGATTTTAGAATGTCTTGCCCAACTTATTTAAAAAGTCTTGAAGGCTAATTAATAAAGTCTTTAAGATTTTTTTATAAGTTTTATTCAAATGTCTTTCTAGCTTCCACCTCTATAAATATGAGCCAATTGGCTTCATTTTTCAAGAGTTAGAAAACATTCAAATTCAGTAATTTATCTGCAAAGTTATATTCACAGACTTTCTGTGCTAGTTTGAATTCTTAATTCCTTAAGTAGAACAATTTATGTCAAATTTGTTCTAAGGAATTAAGAAATATTGTACGGAATATTGTAACACCCTTTCAAGTTTAATATACGTATTTAACTTGAATCTTTTTTAAATAATTTTAATTATTCTTGATAATTAAAATATTATTTTAAATCAAAATAATCTGTGAGAAAATCTTAAGATTGTATTCAACCCCCCTTCTACAATCTTAAGATTGTATTCATCCCCCATTCTTCAATCTTATATATGAACCAATAATCATGTTATTGTAAGTATACACGACAGTAACTTTTAGACTTACTGTCACCTATTTAGATTTTAATAATACTGTTACAAGTGACAACAAAACATACTGTCAATATTTATATGATAGTATATTTTACTCAGCTAATTTCTAATTAAGCTAAGTGACTTTTAATTGAATACAATGTTAATACAACTTTCCCTAACAATGCCACTGTCATCTATTTTGTTTTTATAAACTCATTTGGTGCCAATTACATATTTATTCTTTGGTCTAGGTACCAACTCCCATACATTACTTCTTTTGAACTGATTGAGTTCATCTTGCATAACAATTATCCAATCTAGATCAATTATATCCTCATATAGAGATCTGGGCTCAATTTGATAGAGGAAACAGGAATACATGCATTCATTTGCAACATTTCTTCTTGTCTTGAATCTTGTTCCTGGATCACCAATTATTAGATCATTAGTGTAATCCCTGTTCCACTTTATTTCTCTTGGTGAATCACTTGAGTTTGATTCACTTGGTTGGTTGACATCATCTTTTGCTCTTGAACTGTTGACAACATCAATTTCCTCAAGTCCACTAGTCATAGGAATATTTCCAGAAAAGTTTTGGATTGAGCAGTTCATTCATTCTTTTGAAATTGAGATGGAACTGTGGTTGGTCCAGAAATTGTATGTTCCATTCTTATTGACTCTTCTTCAATCTCTTCAAGATAGCCTTGATTTTCAAAGGCTAAAGACTCAGCCTTTTGACATCCTTCTATGCCAGGAAATTTAGACTCATCAAAAGTGACATTCACACTTTCTTCCACAGTCTTGTGATCAATGATGTACACTTTATATGCAGTCCTATCAATTCCATATCCCATGAAGATTCCTTCAAATGCTTTAGTATCAAACTTGCCTATGATCTCAGTTGAATCCTTCATTATGTAGCATTTGCTTCCAAATACATGAAAGTATTTGACAGATGGTTTTCTTCCAGTGAGCAACTTATAAGGTGTTCTTCCATAAGCTTTGTTAACTACAGTCCTGTTCTGAGTGTATCAGGCTGTGTTGATGTCTTCACCCCAAAAGTAGGTAGGAAGCTTTGCCTCACTCAACATAGTCCTTGCAGCTTCAATGAGAGTTCTGTTCTTTCTTTCCACAATACCATTTTGTTGAGGACTTCTTGGTGCGGAGAACTGTTGAGTGATTCCATTGCCTTTGAAAAAATCATTCATGGTACTGTTTTTGAATTCAGTACCATTGTCACTCCTTAGAGTCTACACTTTGTACTTAGGGTTTTTATCAAGTACCCTAACAAGATCGATAATCTGTTGTGCAACTTCATCCTTGATTGATAAGAATCTTACCCATGTGTATCTTGAGAAATCATCAACCATAACTAAGGCATATCTTTTCTTTGCAAAAGAATGCACATTTACAGGACCAAACAAGTCCAAATGAATTCATTGAAAAGATTTATTGATTGAGCCATTAAGAGTGCCTTTGTTAGTAGTTCTCCTTAACTTCCCTTTTTGACAATCCTCATACAATCCTTCTTGACAGAACTCATGTTGAGGAAGGCCTTTGACCAACTCACTCTTCATCAGATAATTCATAACTTTAAATTTTAAGTGAGAAAGCTTCTTGTGCCACAGCCAGCTTTTAGAAGATGAAGCTTTTCTGTATAAATAATAGATATTTTCCTTTCTAACTAAATCCAGATCTGCAATGAAAAAGCTTCCTTTCCTTACAACTTGAAGAGCTTCTTCTGCTGTCTTTTTGTTAACTATTGAACATTTGTCTTGATCAAAACCAACTTTGAAACCTCTTTCACAAAATTGAGTGACACTCAATAAATTGTGCTTCAAACTATTCACTAGAGCAATCTTCCCAATCTTCAAATTTCCAACTTCCAGAATGCCATATCCCATTGTGAAACCAAAGTTGTTGTCATCAAAGGTTACATAAGGGCCATCCATTTCCTTGAATTATGATAGCAGGGCTTTATCATCAGTCATGTGTCCTGAACATCCATTGTCAATGATCTATATGATTCTTTTATTTCTCATGTTTCCCTACAAAGCAAAGTTTTCAAGTTACTTTTGGTACCCAATTTCCATTGGGTCGATTTGTCTTAGCTGTATCACAGTTTATTTCATTTTCAGACATATGATCTTCCTAGGATTTAAGTAAGACTCCTATGGCCACCCATTTAGATTTGATAATTGGTTTTAGATTCTTGTTCTTGGGTGACTTGCCCATCCTATCCTTAGGAGGGCTTGAAGTCTTTTTCTTCTCAGTTTTGACAGATTTATACATGCATACATTGTTAGAAGCAATAGGCATGTTAAAGAAAATACTGAGCATGTTCATTTTACATGGCATACAATCAATATTTCCACAATGATATACTTGTCTGTCTAATAAGGGAGTACTATGCAAGATTCCATTTATAGATGTAGCATGCTTCACTTCAGACTTACTCTTGGTACAGTCATGAGTTAAATGACTAGAAGACCCAGAATTGTTACTTAATTTTCTAGGAGCATTAGGAATATAGCCATAATTATTCTTTTTGTTTATTCCTAACTTCCCATTTCTGTTCTTCTTGATCTTCATGACAGTAGGTTTAGAAGTTACTGTCTTACTAGTGTTGACAATAAGTTGAGATGGAACGGTCTTGACAGTATGATTTGATCTTACTAACTTGACATCAATTTCTAAACTTATTGTCTTGCTAGTATTGATAGAATCTTCTAGACCCTGAGTACTGTCAAGGGAAAAACTAACTATCTTGGGGATTTTGACAGTATCTTTTGTTAGGGAGTATACTGAACTATTCGTTTGAAGTATATGACATTGTCCTTTTTTATTGAGAATCTTGAATGCGTATTTTAACACTGTTTGTATATTATATATTGTGGATAATCTAGTATCAAATGGGATAACTGAAGATTAGATTGTCAGTGTCTATATATAATATAATAAATGTTCACAGTTTAAGTGGAGTTAAACAAACCACTGGAATGACTGAAGTATTATTTAGAAATAATCTATCTTGATTATTGAATAATACTTGTATGCTTTGTGTATATTGAACGGGATTAAAATATTAGAATTGTTCTTCTATTCTGATTATAAAGAAGAACTAAGATTCTATAATATTATTATTGCTTAGGTTCTTAATCCGGATACAGTGATTGACACTTGTATGCAATGCACATGTTTTGATTCATATGTGATGTGATTTTTTGTTAATCACAATATTATGTTTTGGACAATGACATTGCATACAGAGTGGGATATTGACTATAAAAGGAAATCGTGTCCGAAAATATTCGGGTGATGATGTCCTCTTGAAAGCTCATAAAGATAATTATGCTTTAGTCCTGCAGGCAGATTTGTTCTTGCATAATTATAAGGTTGAGTGGATGATCAAGGATAAAAGATATTGATTAAATTAATTATCAGAAATTAATTTAATTAATGGACATTCGATATCTTAAACATGGGGAATTTAATAAGCAAATAATATTGGAGCCGAATTAAATAATTAAATTACGGCATTAGGAGAGGTAGTGCAAATATTAATTCTTTAGTGGATTGAATTAATATTTAATGACATTGGGCTTGACCCAGAATGTCATTGGAAGGCCCGACCTAATTATCCAGGATCCCTACTGTAACCTATATATTCATCTTATTCTCTTCTAGCTAAGAGTTGGAAATACTAGGGTTTTTGTGAGCATTCGTTCAAGGAGGCAACCAAGAACTAGGGTTCCAAGATCTCAAAGCTAGAAGGGAGGCAACCTTGGGAGGATCGAAGGCCACACTTCGCTCAAGGTGAATACGGGAATACAGTAGAAGACGTGGATTTGAATCGCTTGCGCCGTAGCGATTAAGGTTAATTTTCTATTCAAACTCCTTCGTTTTCATATCATAAAACGCAGCATCATGATTCGATTGTACCAACAAATGGTATCAAGAGCCGGGTTCTAGGGTTCTGCGTTATATGATATGATGTCCATGTCGTAATTATGTATGTATATAGTGGTGGGTTTGTATTGTTTTTTTGATGCAGGTTGTTATCCACTATTATGGCCATGGTTGTAATTATGTTTTTGGATCCCACGTGGTTTATCGTGGTTGTAAATTAAATCATGAGGGTTGATCATGATTAGTTTTAATTTTTTATTTTTATTTTCATTGTAATCTTGTAATTCGAATTGTATTCAATTTAGATTATGATCTGATGTAATAGAATAGATTTTTCTGTTGTATTTGTCGTATGTAATTGTTTGATCGACGAAGATGCGAGAAACAGAGTTTTTCCGCTGCTATATGCTGTTTTTGTGGCTGCTTCGCTGTTCTGGCTACAGATTTTGCATAGGATATCCGATTGGGGCGAATAATATCTTTTCGAAAACGGCATAGCGATACCTACAGGCTGAGATGGGAACCATCTCTAGATTTTTCAAGCCATTCTGAGCTCGTTTAGGCAGTCAAACAGGCGGCTGAAGATTTTCGAAAATTTATCGATGGATGATTTTGAAGATTTTTCTTCAGGGCCATAATAGTGGATGTATTTTATTATGTTTTACATAATGTTTGCTTATCTTGATTATTGCTACTATGTGTTCCATGTTTGTTTGTTATGCCATGTGATACTAACCCTTCGCATGCTAGAACGACATGGACATAGAGCTGTTTTATTATGCTTTAATCATGATGAGTATGCTGCTATATTATGTGTTATATGTATTGTTATTATGATACATGTGGATTGCGAAAAAATGACATAGGGCGATGCATCTAGATAAAATCCTCATAGTAAAATACTAAGTGGGAGAGGGAATTAATTTGGTATTAAATTCCATGGTCTCCATTATTGTTTGTATGTAATTTAACACTAAGTCGAATATAAATTATGTATACGTCACCCATCGTGGCATGTAATTTATGGTGTCTAGAGTGTTATGGAAATTACTAGAACAAACTTTTAAAATTAATTATGAATATTGGAAGGTACATATGTCACCCAACGTGGCGTACTAAGTTTCATAGAATTCAAATAATAAAAGGATACCCTCTTTTTTTTGATAGCTTTCACGCTCAACTAGGAAGAGAATCTAAAATAACACATCTTTGAGTATTCTTGCGTTGGTGTCTAGGAAAGCGTGCAGCTTACCTGGCCATTTAGATTGGTGTCTAGAAAGGTGGTTAGCCTCTTGGCAATACTTCCACCGGCCTGGCCAGTCAGTCTGAATACTCTTTAGATTTGTAATTTTAGTAGTATCTGTTAGGTCCAAAGTGTTGTAGAGGGGGGGTGAATACAACTGTTTAAAAATAAAGAGAGAATGAACAATATGCAGGTAATAAATGATGACACATAATTTCAAGAATATATCATTATATTCATTGATGGATTTGCTACAACATTCATAAAAGCATCATGATCAGTTGAATAATAAATACAGCAATTAAAGCTAGATTCAACTGATCCTCTCTCTCACTTTTTGTTTTACAGTAAATGCTCTCTCTTATAAAAATATATCGTTGAATTACAGAGATGATGGAAGTCTATTTACTAATAAAATCAAAGTGCTGCTTTTATAATGTCATGTAGTCTTGATCTTGTCCTTTTTGTGTACGTGGCCCAATCAGGACTTCGACAACAAAAAGTACTTTCCCAACAACTTTGGATCAACCGTTCACAATAAGCCACTTGTCCCTTGAACATTAAATGTTATATTTCTACCCGCATCTCGATCTTTGCCTGGACCCATCTCGATCTCGATCTGTGAAAATCTCGATCTCGATCTGGGAGAATCTCGATCTCGATCTCGATCTGGGAGAATCTCGATCTCGATCTATGAAGATCTCGATCTCGATCTGGGAGAATCTCGATCTCGATCTACCGTGGATCGAGATTTGCCTTTGCAATATTTTACTTCAATTGTAAATCTCGATCCGCATCTAGATCTGCTGTGGATCGACATTTGCCTTAGCAAATATGCACACATCCAATGTTGACCTTCTTTAGTGACTAATTGAGGATTAACCTTTATGAGCAAGTTTCCCTAGCTTCTTCAATTTCTTCTCCTCACTCAATTCAAATGAGATCTTCTATTACTGACATGAACTTGCCTCCAATGTCCTGACACTTGATGCAATGGTCTGGTTCATAAGTGACTAGTCTTGTAGGGGTTCTTGCTTCTGAATGTCAGTTCTCATTTGTTGATTAACCTTTGCATTATCCAGATGTTGATATACATTACATAAAATCACTTTGGTCTTCTTGATACTTCTTTGACATTAATTTGATTCTCCATTAGATAAGTTAGGGCATGAGCAATACTCAGATTGAACTTCTTCTCACTTATGCATCCTTGATTAACCAAATTAGTTACTTGTAGTTACCAAGTATCATTACCATTTCTTCAGTTGATTGATTCCATGTGCTTCTTCAGTTTCTCTTGTTTTGCTGTTGTTTTATCTTTTACTTAGTTGAGTTACATAATAATTAAGTGTTACAAGTTAGTACACCTATGCCTTTCAATCTCCCCCTATTTGATTGTCTAACAATGACAACCAAATTCACAATGAGGATAACTCAACTAACCAGGGACTGAAAAAGATAAAATAACATTCATAAAAGATCATGTTAACTTACATAATGCTTGGCTTGATTAATTAACTTCATGTCTATTACTGATACTTCAAGTGCCAAAATTGGACACCTGTTGGCTCGATTAAATGGCTTCATGCTCTTCTAGAGATTTTCTCTAAGTACTTTAAGAGCACGGTCCACTCAATCTTCAATTATCCTTCTGAAGTCCTTTTAGCAGTATTACCACCGCCGAACTTCGCGAAATAATTGACGCCTAATATAAACCAGTTTCAAGACACTTAGCTAACCAACTTCTACCTTACACTACACAAGAAAACAGATAATATATTTTTACAACGCAGGAAAACAAGAAAACAAATTACAACGCAAAGAAACATTACAAGCATAATACATTAAAACTTTTATTTCTTGCGCTCCTCTTCCTCACGAGCTTTCTTCTTGGCTGCTTTTTCTTTCTTCATGAACTCAGGGTTGCAGACTTCATCCATTCTTTTCTTGAGAAGATTAAGTCCTTCTGCTTCCACATGATTTCTGATCTTGTAATTTCGAAACAACCTCAACCACCTTTCAACCATGCTGCGAGTAGTAAGCTTCGTGGGAATGTCTTCAAACCTCAGCTTCGTGACTTTGTCAGGGTACCCCTTTTCCCCTTTCTTCCTTATAACCAGCTGCTTAGGGTATCCAATGACAATAGCGGTGGTGCATTGCTGTAGCCTCTGAATATCAAGCTGTTGTCTTCTCTTACAGAAGTTATCAAACGTGACCCTTAGATAATCCTGATCAAACTCGTCAACGTCATCCATCTTATCAATCAATTCCCTTATAATACACAGTGTTTCATGACTGTGTTCTGCAAAGATGTCGTACTTGATTTCAATGATGGTTTCCACCTGATGCTTGTCTGTATAGATCAGTAGATCATTCTCATTCTCAGCTTTGCTTTTGACAAACTTGACATTTGCACCAGCCACTGCACCAGCTTCCTCCCTTATTTCCCCTTCTTCTGGAATGTCTATTCTTGGATCTCCGTATCTCTGCACATGCTCCCTTATTGCCTCGTCTTGCTGCTCGAATGCATAGTCTTCAGGTTCCTTCTTAACCACAGGTAGTGTAGCTTCAGGCAACTTGTATCTAGCATCTTGCCTTCTTATCAGCTTCTCCAAGTCCTTAGCCACCAGCTTCTTTTCCTTTGTTAGAAAACCCTTAGAGAGGACTAGCTTTGCAACTGCCTTCAGCACATTTCCGCTCGGAGTTAGTTTCGAGTCATGCAGATTTACGATCCTCAAGACCTTGTCATGGACATATCTGATCTGGTAGGGATTTAGAATAATGTCAACCCCTCTGTCTTCAGCCATCTTCAACAATTTCTCCTTAAACAGCACTCCAATCTTGACAGAGGTGTCTACCTTGTGAGCGAATTCTACCAGTTCACTTGCACCCCTTTCTTGGAAGAAAGCTTCATCGACCATACACGGCCCGATTTTTGTTATGGGTGTCCAAGTGATCATCAGATTCTATGCCTTCTCCTTGAATATGACTTGCACGGAGGTGCATCCCTGTCTTATGCAATTTAGATAATTCAGCAGCCCAGGGTTTAGATTTTCTAGCTTGTGAAGAAGAAAGCTCAATCTTTCTGAGTCATGAGCATAGGCTCTTGGTCCAGCTAAAGCTTATCTAGCCTTGTCCCACTCGGGACCTTCCCTCCTTATGTCAGCCTGGACCTTAGGATCTTTGATCTTTTTCATTTCATACTCATGCTGAGTTTTCTGAGCCGCTCTCTTCTCCTTTGCCATTAGTTCTTTTTCAACTATCCCTTGTAGTACTTCTTCATTTACTCTTTCTCTGGCTTCCCTGAAAATCTCTCCTTGCATCTCCGCTTCATCAACTTCTTCTTCTGGCACATGCTCGTCAGCAACCGAGTGGTCTCCTGCATCACCTGCAACTCCTGCGCCGGATCCGCCAGGATTTAGACCTCTTTCTTGTTCCCACTCTTTTGCCCGTTGCTCGAGTCTCGACCTCCTTGCCACTAAGGCTTCTACATCCATCTCATCCTCATCAGAATCTTCAATAAAGTCTCCCATAAATGCATCGACGAGAGGTGTTTCTTTCTCAGCTTCTTCTTCAACTACCATCTTCTGCTTGCCTTTGTCCTTAAGAGCCGGTTGAGTCTCCTCCACCTTTTCACCAGATTTGTTTGAGGACTCGATCACCGGACCCTTACTAGTCAGCTTTTTCAGACCCTGATCCTCCTTCTCCCCCTTAGGTGTGTTATCCTAATCAGGAGCATCATCATCATTATTATCGTCCCCACCACCACCGGTTGAAGGACCAGGTCCAGCCTTGTTACGTCCAAAGACAGCATCAAGTAGTTCATTCAGCTTCGTCCAAACCTGAGACATGCCATAAGTGACATCATCTACTGACCTCCCAACCTCCACCTGTGCCAATCCAAGATTATTTATCTTGTCAATCATTTGATTTTGGACGGCAATCAGGTTCTCCATGAACTGAGCTCCAACCTCCAATCTTCCAGAGTGAGAAGAGACAGCAGCAGTAACGCCAGCAACTCCAGCCTCCAAAGCCTCCACTTTCTTCACTAGATCCTGCAATGTGGGGGACGGTGTTTGGCTTGGGTTAAACTGTTTACTCTCGCCGGGTTCTGTTTCACTCAAGATCCCTAAAAAGAAGGGATCTACTCTCCCTGTCTCTCCCTCGTGTTTAGAGCCTAACAGTACTAGAGCCTCATCCACTAATCGCTGGGGACTAGCGGTGAGTTGGTCGGCGATATCGGTCAGTGAGACTGAGCCTTTAAGCGCTGTGTCTACGATAGGAGATGGCGTTATGACCATGTCATCCCCTTGTTCACTTAGAACCTTTTCTGGTTCGCTGGGCTGTTCTGGAGGCGTAGACCCACCAGTCACCAGATGTCGTTGCTCTGCGAGCAACTTGATTTCTGATTTAGATGAGGAAGCGTCATCCGTACCGGATTCGACAGACTCTTCCTCATTAAAACTTCCTGAGATACTAGTATCAGAAGTGCTAGTCTCAGTTTGCCATTCCCCTTCCGAGAAATTGCTCAAAGAGCCCTGAGCGGACAACTCAGGGGAGGTAGGGCCAGCTCCTATTGGCTGTTGAGCTGGACCCCCTCCTTGACTCTCACTAACATGCCTAGGCGAGTGCGAATGAGTTGAAATGTTTTGTAGAGGAGAGCCACCAGCGTGAGGTGTGGTGGCTGTGAGAGGTGAACTAGCCTTAACAGGTTGTGCAGTTGCCACTGGGTTTGAATCCACCTTTTGCTTCTTTGGAGGTGGCAGAGCTGCTGAAGTGACTATTCTCTCAACTCCTACACTCCCTCCACTCGAATCACTCGATTCAGAAAAGCTTGCCTTCCTTTTATCACCAGTTTTAGGGCTGGCTGAACGTTTATGAACAGAAGGGCTTGCAGCCTGGGATAGAGCCTGGGGGTTTTCAGGCCCACGGCTGTAGAAAACAGGTTGAATTGATGATTGATCAAGATCAGCAAGAATAGGTACCTGACTCAGAATATCGTCATCCTTGTCAGCTCCAGCTTCTGCAACATTTGCCTCGGCCATGTCAACATCCATACCTGCTTGTTCCAAATTTCTAGGCACTTGATCTCCACCTTCAGCTTCGTTACCGCTACTCTCAGCTTCTACTGCAGTAAACTGAGAAGCATGCCTAATAGCATACTCATCTTGCAGATCCTGGAAGTACGGAGTCAGGCGCAACTCAAAAAGTCTTGACTTTTGCTGGGTTTCCATGGTGGAGATACTCTTTAGAGTCATATCAAAACATGCCATCCTTTCAGAGCCTTGAAATACTCTTATGTGTTACTCTGAAAGGACGTCATCCAGAACCATCTGAAGAAATCTTGGCATCCAGCATTTGACTGGACCATCTTCCGGATTCCTAGATGCATTTTTCTCCAATGCCCATCTCTCAAGCAACTGAATCAACAGATGTTTACCCACATTCACTCTCCTGTTGTGTGCCACTCCATATAGTATTACCCGGCAGCTGTTGTTCATTGGCCTGTAGTCTTTGTCCTTTGGGAACATGCAGCGCTGAATGGCCTGAACTACATAATCCCACTCAGCTGGTAGCATACCGGTGTTAACCTTTGTTACCTTGATAGGACCCGTTGGAGGGCGACAACCTATCTCCGTGAATAATTGCAACATATCCTCCATAGTGGGTTCCGGAGCATAATCTTCTGTAGGAAGCCCAAGAATCTCATTGAACTTCTGCAGACTGACTTCATATTTGACACCACCAATAGTAAAGGATAGGCCTGTTGGATTTGCTTTTCCACCCTGAATCTCTAGTGTAGAGTAAGCAGCTTGAAGGGCTTCGACATTCAGGATGGGAGAGGCGGTTAAGGCATGACTTATGATTGATGTGTTGTTGAGGGATTCAATCCAGAACTGATAGTGAATAAATCTACCAGTTGCTCGATCAGCAGAGAGATTAACAAAGTTGGTTTTGGGAATTGTGAAATTTGGGTTTGCCATTTTAAATTTGTGTTCGAGAAAAGAGATGTTCGAAAAGATTTTGCAATGAATTTTAGAGAACAAGTTCTAAATTTAAACAACAAAAAAAACGTACACGAACCCCACTAATTACCACTTAACTCCCCACTAAAGATTGACGGTTGAGTTTTCGAAAATTAAAGTGAACAGCCGTGTACGAAATAAATTATTTTTCCAGAAAACCACAAACACGGCGGTAAAGTTGCACTTTAAGGATTAAACAGTAGCACTCACAACTATTTCGCTCAAGAACACAATAAGAAAGCACGAAACAAAAACCAAACTCACTCGAATGAAAAGAAAAAACTAAAGAACTATTTGCAAGAACAGTAATGACGTTAAAAACAACACAAGAAGTTCAACAGTTTTAAACAAAATTTTAGCAGAGTTTCGTTTTAGTTATTGATGTTTTTAAGTAACAGTTAGTGATTTTTGTTTAAGAAAATCACAAGAAAACTTGATGTAATGGCAGGGAAAAGAACTCTGGTAACGTATGTATACGCGTGTGTATATGAAGAGCTTAAGCTTTTGAAGGAGAGAAAGAAAGTTAATGTAAATAATGAACAGCCTTTTTAATGCTATAATATATACTTGCACGCCAAAAAAAATATCTGAAAAGACAAGTCACATCTCGATCTCGAGATCCGCATCTCGATCCTCATCTAGATGTCGATCTTGATGTCGATCTCGATCCACATCTCGATCTACATCTCGATGTCGATCTCGATGTCGATCTCGATGTGGATAGATCGAGATGTACCTTGACAGTTTTTAGACCAATTTTCACAAGTCGTTCTCGATCTCGATCCAGAACCAGATCGAGATTTGCCTTGGAAAATTTTAATGAAATTATGTGAATTAAACATTTATATGTAAAATTCACAAGATTTCATCACAAATTTTCACACCTTTTAAGAAACTTACAATTTTGAAACGACAGGGAATTTAGCAAATAAATCATGCATTACAAAATTAAGTTTAACATTAAATCCTATCACATTATTAGACATTAATCATTTAGATACACAGATCAGCACAAGATTAATTTCATGAAACTTTCTAACTTCCCTTTATGAGATGTAATACATACATTTATGAAGTTAAGTACACATTATTAATTATGAATATTCATGAATAACAATAATATGTACACAAACTGAATTATAACAGATAGGTAGCAAAACTAACAGGTGTTAAGCATCCCCAATTCACCAACCAATCTAGAAAATGTTGATTCGTCTAGAGGTTTTGTGAATATATCAGCTATTTGACGTTCAGTAGACACAAAATGCAACTCTACAGTTCCACTTTCTACATGCTCTCTAATAAAATGATACCTGATGTCAATGTGCTTGGTCCTTGAGTGATCCACAGGATTGTTGGTCATTGCAATAGCACTTGTGTTGTCACACATGATAGGAATCTTAGATACTTCCACACCGTAGTCCTTGAGTTGGTTCTTCATCCACAGTATCTGGGCCACATAGCTTCCAGCAGCAATATATTCTGCTTCAGCTGTCGAGGTAGATACTGTGTGTTGTTTCTTGCTTTGCCAAGACACCAACCTTCTTCCAAGAAACTGACAGCTTCCTGAAGTGCTCTTCCTATCTATTCTACAACCTGCGTAATCTGAATCCGAATAGCCAACAAGATTAAACCCTGTATCTCTTGGGTACCAAATCCCAAGATTTGATGTTCCCTTGAGATACCTAAAAATACGCTTTACGGCTATGAGATGTGACTCTCTAGGATCCGCTTGGAACTTTGCACATAGGCACGTAGAGAACTTAATATCAGGTCTGCTAGCAGTTAAATACAAAAGTGAGCCGATCATACCTCGATAGCTTGAGATGTCTACAGGTTTACCCGCTTTGTCCTCGTCAAGTTTCGTGGCTGTTGCCATAGGAGTCTTAGCTTGTGATACATCTTGGAGACCATACTTCTTCAATAGATCATGAATGTACTTGGTCTGGCAGATAAATATCCCGTCCTTCTTCTGACTAACTTGAATGCCCAGAAAGAACGTCAGCTCTCCCATCATGCTCATCTCATACCTTGATTGCATTAACTTAGCGAATTTAGCACACAGCTTCTCATTTGCAGACCCAAAGATAATGTCATCCACATATACCTGCACCATTATTAGATCATCTTTGCATTTCTTGTAGAAAAGCGTCTTGTCGATTACTCCTCTGGTGAAACCACTTTCTAGTAAAAAGTCTGACAGAGTTTCATACCACTTTCGCGGAGACTGCTTAAGGCCATATACTGATTTGAAGAGTCGATAAACATAATCACAATATTTGCTGTCGATAAACCCGGGAGGTTGCTCGACATACACCTCTTCATCCAGTTCACCGTTTAAGAATGCACTCTTGACATCCATTTGATAGACTTTAAAACCATGATGTGTTGCGAAAGCCAAGAACATCCTTACTGCTTCTAGCCTTGCTACTGGTGCATAGGTTTCATCATAATCAATTCCTTCTCTTTGAGTATAGCCCTTAGCAACCAGGCGAGCTTTATTTCGTGTTACAAGTCCGTCTTCATCCAGCTTGTTTCTGAATACCCATTTTGTCCCAATAACAGATCTATTCTTTGGTCTGGGTACCAGCTTCCACACCTTCTGCCTTTCAAACTGATTGAGTTCCTCTTGCATAGCAATCACCCAATCAGCGTCATCTAGAGCTTCTTCCACCACTTTAGGTTCCATCTGGGAAAGGAACACTGAGTATAGACATTCATTCTCAGTGGCAATTTCATCTCTAGCTTTTCCTCTAGTAGTCACTCCGGCTTCTGGATCACCAATAATTAGCTCAAACGGATGGTCCTTGTTCCAAGTGCGATCCCTAGCAAATGTTCTTGATGATTCAGCTTGATCTTGTAAGTGAAGGTGACTTAGTCTAGAAGCATTTTCACTAGCTTCCCTTGAGCTAGTTCTGGCTCCCCCTGAGTGAGCTGCTCCCCCTGAGTGCATACTGACTCCCCCTGAGTTAGTACCAGGTCTGATGGACGGTGATCCCTCAGCTCTAGTGTTTTGAATTTGCGAAACACTAGACTCTTGATTAATTTCATTATTTATCGTTGGATCACTACCCTGCACTACAGACTCAGGAACTGTATCCACTTCATCAATATCCATATTCTCAAATCTTAGGGAAGTGGGCTCACTATCTTCTTTTTGTATAGAAGGGAGCTTTGAGTCGTCGAATGTGACATTAAGGCTTTCAACCACCTTGCGATCATTAAGCACAAACACCCTGTACGCTGCTACTACTTCAAGAGAATATCCAATGAAAACCCCTTCATCTGCTTTGGCATCAAACTTTCCAAGTTGTGCATTGTCTCTTAACACAAAGCACTTGGCACCAAATACGTGAAAGTACTTGATAGATGGTTTTCGTTTATTCATCATGTAATACGGCGTCTCATTATGGTCCTTTATAATCGGGTTCTGTTCTGTGTATAACAAGCCGTGCTAACTGCTTCAGCCCAAAAATATAAAGGAAGTTTTGACTCATACAGCATTGTCCTAGTTGCTTCAACCAGTGTCCTGTTCTTCCTTTCTACCACCCCATTCTGCTGCGGTGTTCTCGGTGCTGAATACTGTCGTCTGATCCCTTTAGATATGTAGAAATCCATTAACACTGAGTTCTTGAATTCTGTCCCGTTGTCAGATCGGATAGTCTTCACAGTCAGACTTGCTACATTTTCAATTTCCAGTACATGTCTAATGATCTCATGTGGCACTTCATCTTTCGATGTCACAAACTTCACCCATGTGTATTTGGAAAAGTCATCGACGATTACCAGCGCATATCTTTTCCTTGACATTGACATAACATTAACGGGTCCAAACAAATCCATGTGAAGTTGTAGGGGCTCGGTAATGCTATTCACTTGTTTATCCTTATGCGAGGCTCTTTTTGATTTTCCCATCTCACATGCTTCGCAGAGTCCATCTGGGGTGAACTCCATCTGCGGCAGTCCTCTCACCAATTCTCTCCTTACGAGATTATTCATTGCTTTAAAGTTCAGGTGAGATAATCTTTTATGCCATAGCCAACTTTCATCAGCAGAAGCCTTGCTGTAGAAACACGTGACTTCAGACTGATCAGCAGAATTCATGTCAGCTATGAGCAAATTTGACTTCCTTACTCCTTTGAGAGCAAGGCTTCCATCCTTTTTGCTTCGAATCGAACAATCATGCTTCCCAAAGTTGACGTCAAAACCCCTGTCGGTGAACTGACTAACGCTGAGAAGATTATGTCGCAATCCTTCCACAAAAGACACGTCCTCAATGATAACATTTCCACAAACGATCTTGCCATATCCCCTGGTGTAACCTTTGCTGTTATCTCCAAAAGTAACCACGGAGCCGGCTCTCAACACCAAATCTGTTAGCAGGGACTTATTTCCGGTCATATGCCTCGATGCTCCACTGTCCAGCACCCATATGACTTTACTCTTTTCCTGTTCACTGCCCTGCAAATCCAGAAAGGTTAGGTGTTCTTCGGAACCCAATTATGTTTGGGCCCGGTATCAATAATTTCCTTTTTCTTTTCAGATACAGAAGGCTTTGCCTTGTTGCCATCAGGGGCATTCATCTTGACTTTGTCTTTTCCCTTGTCAACTTTGACTGGTTTGTCAGGTTTGGGAGTAGACTGGTCACTCCTAACTTTAGGAGGACTTGAAGTCTTAGTCTTTGACCCCGCATGCTTTTTCTTACTACTACTAGATGAATGTTCAACAGATGCACTAGCAGTATTCATCAAATTAAAATAAGCATGCATGATGTTTACAGCACATGGCATACAATTAGGATTATTGCACTTGACATGATTTGCATACATGTTAGGCAAAGCAGTAGTTGCAGGCATGGTATTACAACCAACAGATTTTTCTTCCTCTACATAGAACGGGCAATAGTAAGACAAATGATCAGTTTGATTACAGATATAGCATGCCTTTCTAGCTCGTGTAGATGTAGATACAGATGCAGGTTCAGTTTTGACTGCCTTAACAGGTGCTTTCATTTGGTCTGACCCTGCTACCCATTGTTTATATGACACCGTCTTAGCCTCCTTGGTTCCTACACCTCTCTTAGCATAAGCAATCTTACTCGCTCTCTTAGAAGTTGTAGGTTCTACTACTTTTTCTTCTGAATCTCTTTCAATTTTAATTTCTTGTTCAATTTTAGTAGCAACAGGATCTATGGTCCTGGGCTCAAAATGCTTAAAGATAGGTTTTCTAACATCCATTAAAACCTCAGGCACATTTTCTTTGACTAACACTGGCTCTAACAACTCAGCAGCCCTATTTTTCTTTTTCTGTGTGTAGTCAAGTCCTATGTTTACTTTTTCATTTTTACTCTTGCCTGCCAGCTTCATGTACATGTCCCTTTCTACGAAAACTTTATTAGCGGCTTCTTTAAAAGATTGACATGTTATTTTAAGCTCAGCTAATTCATTTTTAAGTTCTTCGTTAAGGTCTTCCCTAATCTTAAGCTTGTGTTCTAAAACGTCTACCTGATTCATTAACTGCCTTTCTTTACTTTCTCCTGATTCTAATTCCTCTACCCTGGCCTCGAGAAGTCTATTCTTAAGGGAGAGTTTAGCATTTTCCTCATTAACAGCAATTAGATTTAGTTGGAGATTGTACATATCTTTAGTCATGGCAGCTAATTCATTTTGGTACTCAGGAATAGACATTTCATTTACGGTTAGAATTGGTACCTCTGATTGTTCTGAAGATTTTGCCATTAAAGCGAAGTTGCATAGCTCCTGATCTTCATCTTCATCAGACTCGTCCCAACCCTTCCCTTCAGTCACAACATACGCCCGGCTTCCCCTCTGTTGCTTGCTAACCAAGGCATCATATTTCTTTTTCAGATCAGCATAGGATTCCTTGGGATGAACGTACTTGGGCTTCTTGCACTCTGTTGCGAAGTGCCCCAATTCATTGCAGTTGTAGCATCTGAACTTGTTCTTGTCTACTAGGTTAGGTCTGTAGCCACTACCAGAAGTGCTACCTTGACCACTGTAACTTCCCCGACCACTTACACTACTGCCTCTGTTGCTACTGCTGCCTCTTCGGCTGAAAGAACTACCAAATCGTCCTTTACCACTTCTTTGCTTCCCGAAGCTGATATGAGCAAATTCTCTAGCAATACAAGCATATGACTTGTCTTCTAATTTGTCCAGCTCTTCAAGGGTATAGTATTCATCCTCACTTTCTTCGGATGGATCTTCAATGTCTAATACCACCCTTTCAGGATTAGCAGTTTTCAATGAGACAGCTGCAAGTGCCTTTCCAGCAGACTCTTCAGCTACAAGTCCAGACTCACTTACCGCTTTGTTTTCTCCACTATTGTAGGATCTTCTTCTGTCATTTTGTTCCTGCTCCAGCTCGTAGGTCTTCAAAACACCATACAGCTTTTCGAGAGAAGTATTTTTCAAGTCTCTTGACTCTCGAATGGCAGTGATCCTGTGTTCCAGATGTTTAGGCAAATTCAAGAGAAACTTGATATTTGAATCTGCTAGTGGATAGACTTTATCTCTTATACTCAGCTCGATAAGCAATTTACCGTAACGTTTGTAAACATCCGCTACGCTTTCTCCTCGTTCGCATCTGAACGATTCATATTCAGATATCAGAATGCGTTTGTGATTATCTCTAACTTTCTCGGTCCCCTCCATCACCACAGCCAGTTTATCCCACATGGCTTTAGCTGTTTTTAATCCCTTTATCTGAACATAGTACTCTGAGTTTAGGGATTCAATTATGACGTTGCGTAACGACGCATCCATACCAACCAATTCTTTATCTGCGTCTGAAAACTCCATTTCCTCTTTAGGAACAGACCGGGATGGTATTAGTATCCCTCCTTCCATTCGCTCTGGCTCAATTTTCATGGGTATGTATGGACCGTTTTCCAATATTCTCAAGTATACCTTGTTTATTGATTCAAGGTAAGCTCTCATCCTTCCGGTCCATTCGTCATAATGTTGTGCATCAAACGGAGGTATCT
Organism: Oenanthe sinensis; assembly: GCA_028671895.1. Taxonomy (NCBI): domain Eukaryota; kingdom Viridiplantae; phylum Streptophyta; class Magnoliopsida; order Apiales; family Apiaceae; genus Oenanthe; species Oenanthe sinensis. The sequence goes on from CM053806.1 coordinate 32,495,183, forward strand.
TAAATCTGTGTGCGGCGGCCATTTTAATAAAGTTTAAAATTAAGATAATACACTTTTCAAATTACAATAACTTGTATTTACTTGAAAAATTAATTATCTCACTTTAAATTTTCAACACTTAATATCCAACGGATTTTGCACTTAAGATTCAAGCAAGTTAGTTTTAATCACAAGAACAGTAGCAGGGTCCACCACTTTCTCAAGTCCAAACAAAAAGATGTCCACTTCCTAGTTGACAGAAGTTCGAAAATATCCTTTTTGTTTAGTCAATCAGTTGATTCCAGTTTTGACCACAAGAAAATCCACACAGCTCTAAAGTACAATATTTTGGAACTTTGTACAAATATTCCTTACACCATTACTTAGAACTTTTTAGATCTATGACTTTTCCAGGAAGAAACAAATAAAAACTTTCGGCACAAACTTCAAGAAAAATTAGATCTGGGATTTTCAAGAACCAACTCAAACAACACAGTAGGATCTCTGTTAGATGTGTTTAACAGGAGCTCTGATACCAATTGTTAGGTCCAAAGTGTTGTAGAGGGGGGGGGGTGAATACAACTGTTTAAAAATAAAGAGAGAATAAACAATATGCAGGTAATAAATGATGACACAGAATTTCAAGAATATATCATTATATTCATTGATGGATTTGCTACAACATTCATAAAAGCATCATGATCAGTTGAACAATAAATACAGCAATTAAAGCTAGATTCAACTGATCCTCTCTCTCACTTTTTGTTTTACAGTAAATGCTCTCTCTTATAAAAATATATCGTTGAATTACAGAGATGATGGAAGTCTATTTACTAATAAAATCAAAGTGCTGCTTTTATAATGTCATGTAGTCTTGATCTTGTCCTTTTTGTGTACGTGGCCCAATCAGGACTTCGACAACAAAAAGTACTTTCCCAACAACTTTGGATCAACCGTTCACAATAAGCCACTTGTCCCTTGAACATTAAATGTTACATTTCTACCCGCATCTCGATCTTTGCCTGGACCCATCTCGATCTCGATCTGTGAAAATCTCGATCTCGATCTGGGAGAATCTCGATCTCGATCTCGATCTGGGAGAATCTCGATCTCGATCTATGAAGATCTCGATCTCGATCTGGGAGAATCTCGATCTCGATCTACCGTGGATCGAGATTTGCCTTTGCAATATTTTACTTCAATTGTAAATCTCGATCCGCATCTAGATCTGCTGTGGATCGACATTTGCCTTAGCAAATATGCACACATCCAATGTTGACCTTCTTTAGTGACTAATTGAGGATTAACCTTTATGAGCAAGTTTCCCTAGCTTCTTCAATTTCTTCTCCTCACTCAATTCAAATGAGATCTTCTATTACTGACATGAACTTGCCTCCAATGTCCTGACACTTGATGCAATGGTCTGGTTCATAAGTGACTAGTCTTGTAGGGGTTCTTGCTTCTGAATGTCAGTTCTCATTTGTTGATTAACCTTTGCATTATCCAGATGTTGATATACATTACATAAAATCACTTTGGTCTTCTTGATACTTCTTTGACATTAATTTGATTCTCCATTAGATAAGTTAGGGCATGAGCAATACTCAGATTGAACTTCTTCTCACTTATGCATCCTTGATTAACCAAATTAGTTACTTGTAGTTACCAAGTATCATTACCATTTCTTCAGTTGATTGATTCCATGTGCTTCTTCAGTTTCTCTTGTTTTGCTGTTGTTTTATCTTTTACTTAGTTGAGTTACATAATAATTAAGTGTTACAAGTTAGTACACCTATGCCTTTCAGTATCTTATTGTTAGGAGCAAGAATTTATCATAGTCAAAAGGCGCATCTGGTATTATTATTATTAATTTAAGATTTAATAATGGTATACACTTAGCTATGAAAAATAATATAGATCACCCTAACGTGGCTAATTATTTAGTAGTAGGACCGAAGTAACATTTAAATAAATTTAGGTGGTATATAAGTCACCCAACATGGCATACCGGAAACCTATGGTGTTTAAGTGTTGGTGTTTTAATTTTAAATAATTGTTAGAGGAACCAATTTTTTTAAACACCCTCTAATTATGTGTTATATGTATGATTCTCAGGATATAATGGGCTTTAATCCACTTTTTACCATACTTAAGGATAACAAATTTACTGGACCTAACTATATTGAATGGAAACGTAATTTGGACATTGTGTTGACTGCTGAGGAGTACAAATTTTGCATTAATGAACCCAAGCCAGAGGAGCCTGCTGAGAATGCTTCTGAAGTTGAGAAGGAGTATTATAAGAAGTGGATTAAGGCTGATGAGATTTCGCGATGTTACATTCTGGCAGCAATGTCAGGTGTTTTGCAGCATCAGCATCAGGCTATGGCCACTGCTTCAGATATGCTCTTTAATCTCAAAGAACTTTTTGGAGATCAGAATAGGGCTGCAAGGCAAGTAGCAATGAAAGCTTTAATGAACACTCAGATGGCTGAAGGGACACCTGTAAGGGATCATGTTCTCAGGATGATGTCACATCTGAATGAGATGGAGATCCTTGATGCTGAGGTTGATGGGGAAACCCAGATCGATATCATCCTTATGAGTTTACCCAAAAGTTTTGAGCAGTTCCGCTTGAATTACACCATGAACAAAAGAATGTATAGTCTTGCGGAACTTCTGACAGAACTTCAGGCAGCTGAAGGACTTTTTCAGCAGAGTGTTCAAGTCAATGTGGCTGAGAAACCTTCTTCTTCTAAGCCGAAAGCCAAGAAGAAGAAAAAGGCTCAGACACAGAAAGTTGTGAAAGCTGTGGGAGTTCAAGGTGGTGCTGTGAAAAAGCCCAAGGGCAAGTGCTTCAGGTGCAAGCAGTCGGTTTCTAAACTTACTTTGGATGGTTATAATGTTTGTTTGGATCATAATGTTTCAATTATGAGGAATAAACTAGTTATATGTTCTGGTACATTGCAAGACAATTTATACATAATCACTCCTAATCAACCTGCACTGCAACTACAACATAGGGTATTAAATAACACATCTTTTATCACTACTAAAAGAAAGGAACCTTCTTCTTTGAACCAAACATATCTTTGGCACTTAAGATTAGGTCAAAGACTGGTAGTAGATGGGCCTTTAGGCTCATTGGCAGTGGAGCCATTTCCAGTCTGTGAATCCTGTTTGGAAGGTAAAATGACCACTAGGCCTTTTAAGGCAAAGGGGAATAGAGCCAAAGAAGTGTTAGAACTGGTTCATACTGATTTATGTGGACCCATGAATATTCAAGCAAGAGGTGGTTATGAATATTTTGTCACTTTTATTGATGATTATTCTAGATATGGATACATTTATTTGTTGCGCCGTAAATCAGAGTGCTTTGACAAGTTCAAGGAGTACAAAACTGTAACGGAGAAGCGACATGGAAAATGTATCAAGTCACTACGATCAGATCGTGGTGGCAAATACTTGCTTGGAGAATTTAGGGATTACTTATCAAAGAATGGGATCATGTCTCAGTTGACTGCACCTGGAACACCCCAACAGAATGGTGTAGCGGAGAGAAGGAATCGTACTCTTTTGGAGAGTGTTAGATCGATGATGAGTTATTCAGAATTACCCCAGTCGTTTTGGGGACATGCTTTAGAAACAGCAGCTTATCTTTTGAATTTAGTTCCTTCTAAGTCAGTTCCTAAGACTCCAAAAGAATTGTGGACTGGTTCAAAACCTAGTCTAAGACATATTCGGATATGGGGTTGTCCAGCACATGTGTTGAACAAGAACGTGACTAAGTTAGAATCTCGTACAGAAGTAAGGCTTTTTGTAGGCTATCCCATGGGAATGAAAGGATATTTATTTTATAGTCCTAAGGATCGGGATGTCATTGTTAGTACCAATGCTAGATTCCTAGAGGAGGACTATATGATGAACCATAAACCCATGAGCAGTGTCGTTTTAGAGGAACTAGTGGGAGAGACAAATAATGAACAAGTGCCAATAGTACAAGTAGAACAGCCACAAGAGAACACACAACCTATCACTAATACCACACCGGTGTCTCGTCGTAGTGGGAGGCTTATTCGTAAACCCAGCAGATTCATGTTATTGGGAGAGTCTTCGGACTTGGTCTCTGAGGAACATGATGAGGATCCCATGACATACGAGGAAGCACTGCAAGACAAAGATGCAGATCTATGGCAAAAAGCAATGAAATCTGAGATGGAATCTATGTATTCAAATCAAGTCTGGGAGCTCGTGGAACCACCCAAAGGTGTAAAACCCATTGGATATAAGTGGATCTACAAGAGAAAAAGAGGATCTGACAAAAAGGTAAAAGCTTGGAAAGCAAGACTTGTTGCGAAAGGGTATACTCAGAAAGAAGGGATCGATTATGAGGAAACCTTTTCGCCAGTAGTCATGCTAAAGTCGATCCGGATTCTTTTATCTATAGCAGCTCATCTCGATTATGAGATTTGGCAAATGGATGTCAAGACAGCTTTCCTAAATGGGAGTCTTGATGATGAGATCATCTATATGCAACAACCAGAAGGATTCATTAAGGAAGGCCAAGAGCATCTGGTATGTAAGCTTAAGAAGTCCATTTATGGACTTAAACAAGCTTCTAGGTATTGGAATATTCGCTTTGATCAGGTAATCCAGTCATACGGATTTGATCAATGTCCAAGCGAGTCGTGTGTGTACAAGAAATGTGAAGGTAGTTCAGTGACTTTTATAGTGCTATACGTAGATGATATTTTACTCATTGGAAACAATGTAGGGATGTTATCAGCGGTAAAGGCATGGTTGTTCAAACAATTCGAAATGAAGGACTTAGGTGAAGCGGCATACATCCTTGGGATCAAAGTTATAAGGGATCGCAAGAAAAGGATGTTGGCTTTATCCCAAGAGCCCTATATTAATGAGGTATTGGCTCGTTTTAACATGTAGGACTCCAAGAAGGGTAACCTACCTTATAAACATGGAGTTGCTCTATCAAAGAAACAGTGTCCTAAGACACCAGAGGCGATAGAGAGCATGAAAGCGGTTCCCTATGCTTCGGCATGCGGAAGCTTAATGTATTCAATGTTATGTACGAGACCTGATATTTGTTTTGCCGTGGGCATGGTTAGCAGATATCAGTCAAACCCAGGACAGGAACATTGGAGTGCAGTAAAGGCTATACTCAAGTACCTGAGAAGGACTAAGGAGTATATGCTAATTTACAAGGCCTCAGTTTGTTACCTCTAGGATATACCGATTCAGATTTCCAAGCAGATAGAGATAAGAGGAAATCAACCTCGGGATATGTGTTTACCTTAGGAGGTGGAGCTATAATATGGAGGAGTGTAAAGCAGAAATGCGTTGCTGACTCTACCATGGAAGCCGAATATGTGGCAGCTTCGGAGGCAGCCAAAGAGGCAATATGGTTCAGAAACTTTCTTTTGGACATAGATGTGGTACCTAATTTGCCTAGGAGCTTGACAGTGTATTGTGATAACACTGGTGCTGTGGCAAATGCAAAGGAACCGCGAGACCATAAGGCAGCAAAACACATCGAGCGTAAGTATCACCTTATACGACAATTCGTTAAGCGAGGAGATATTATTGTGACTGATATAGCATCAAAGGACAACCGGGCAGATCCTTTCACAAAGAGCTTACCAGCTAAGGCTTTTGAGCAGCACGTGGAGGCGATAGGAGTCAGATGTATGGTCACATAATAGTTATTTAATTGGTAGTGGATTGCTTGTAATAAAACACTGATATACTCAAAGAATAGCTTGAGTATAAGTGGGAGATTGTTAGGGAGTATACTGAACTATTCGTTTGAAGTATATGACATTGTCCTTTTTTATTGAGAATCTTGAATGCGTATTTTAACACTGTTTGTATATTATATATTGTAGATAATCTAGTATCAAATGGGATAACAGAAGATTAGATTGTCAGTGTCTATATATAATATAATAAATGTTCACAGTTTAAGTGGAGTTAAACAAACCACTGGAATGACTGAAGTATTATTTAGAAATAATCTATCTTGATTATTGAATAATACTTGTATGCTTTGTGTATATTGAACGGGTTTAAAATATTAGAATTGTTCTTCTATTCTGATTATAAAGAAGAACTAAGATTCTATAATATTATTATTGTTTAGGTTCTTAATCCGGATACAGTGATTGACACTTGTATGCAATGCACATGTTTTGATTCATATGTGATGTGATTTTTTGTTAATCACAATATTATGTTTTGGACAATGACATTGCATACAGAGTGGGATATTGACTATAAAAGGAAACCGTGTCCGAAAATATTCGGGTGATGATGTCCTCTTGAAAGCTCATAAAGATAATTATGCTTTAGTCCTGCAGGCAGATTTGTTCTTGCATAATTATAAGGTTGAGTGGATGATCAAGGATAAAAGATACTGATTAAATTAATTATCAGAAATTAATTTAATTAATGGACATTCGATATCTTAAACATGGGGAATTTAATAAGCAAATAATATTGGAGCCGAATTAAATAATTAAATTACGGCATTAGGAGAGGTAGTGCAAATATTAATTCTTTAGTGGATTGAATTAATATTTAATGACATTGGGCTTGACCCAAAATGTCATTGGAAGGCCCGACCTAATTATCCAGGATCCCTACTGTAGCCTATATATTCATCTTATTCTCTTCTAGCTAAGAGTTGGAAATACTAGGGTTTTTGTGAGCAGCCGTTCAAGGAGGCAACCAAGAACTAGGGTTCCAAGATCTCAAAGCTAGAAGGGAGGCAACCTTGGGAGGATCGAAGGCCACACTTCGCTCAAGGTGAATACGGGAATACAGTAGAAGACGTGGATTTGAATCGCTTGCGCCGTAGCGATTAAGGTTAATTTTCTATTCAAACTCGTTCGTTTTCATATCATAAAACGCAGCATCATGATTCGATTGTACCAACATCTTTAACTTAAAGGTACTATTAACAGTATCATTATCTTCATCAGCTAACTCTTGCTTAAGAATTAGTGATTCCTCATCAAATTCAAACTCAGCCTTTATAAATACAGGATTCTTAACTCTTTTTAGTATAGTGGGTCTGACAGTAGGTTTTTCAGAACTAGAGTCTTTCTCTACAACATGTTTCTTACCATTTTTCTTTTCATAGTTAAACCCTATACCTACATTTTAATTTTCAGTTTTATTAGCATGGTATGTTTTTAAATAATGAAGAAGAATTCTTGTAAGCCTTGATTTTAAGTTCATTTTCAGAAATCTATTTTATGAGAAATTCCTCAATCTGGGAAGCACATACTACCTTGTTCTTGAGATTATCATTTTCTTGTTGCAGGGACTCAAAAGCATTCTGTTTAAGTTCTAGTTCATGATTCTTAATTCTCAATAACTCATTATCACTAGACATTTTGACAATCTCTTTATTAGCAGATAACATGCTTGTATGAATGTTAAAGATTTCAAAACTTACACTTTCAACAGTTTTCTTATACTGAGATGCAGTCATATCAACAGTAGTAAGAATGGGTACCTGACTGAATGAAGTAGGTGAATCTTCTTCTGATTTTACCATGAGAGAAAAATTTCCATACTCTTCTTCATCATCATCAGACTCTTCCTAGCATTTGCCTTCAGCTACAAATTCCCTTCCTTGTTGCATTTTGAGCAAAGCATCATACTTTTCCTTGAGTTCCTCATAGTCATTGTCATTTCTTCTCACTTGCTTTGGCTTTTTACATTCTGTTGCAAAATGTCCTTGTTGGTGAGATTACGAATCCGTATGAATAGTAATCGTGATAACTCAACACTAGAACATGACAGGTAAATAATACTATGCCTAAACAGAAATCAGCAAGAAATGAAGACTAGGCAGATACAGTGAATCAAGACATTAGAAGAAATTTTGAAGTCTACTATAGGTCACTGAAAGAAGTTCAATTATATATTCAAGCCTCAGTGAAGAATAATGTGTAAAGACTTTCAAGGTTTCAGAAGTGTTGAAGATTTAGTATAAAGTGTCAATAAAAGACTTCAGTGTATTAGCATTGATTGAAGATAGACAGTGTTCGAAGCATAGAAATCTAGAAGGGTAAAGATAAAGGTTAAAGAAGACAGTTGCAATCTTGAAGTTATACTCACTAAAAGAAGTTCATTTGAATGTTCAAGCGTCAGTGAAGAATAGAGAATGAAGTATTTAAGATTGTAGTAGTAATGAAGACATTGTCTAAGTACCAGAAAAGATTTCAGTGAAAGTACAGTGCTTATTAACAATCAGTGTTTTAAACAATGCAAAAGCAAGATTAATCAGCTGAAACAGAATAGAAGTCAAGAGAGTTTCATTCAGTGTTAGTCGTTTGTGAACCAGACCAGTGCACTAAGCGTCAGCATAACAAGAAGAGAATTACTTTGATTTATCAAAAGAAAATCAATTGATCAAGCCAGAAGAGTAAAAACCAAGTGGTAAATACTTCAAGCATTTCAAGATATTGTTTAAGGAAAGTATTACTACGTTTGGTGGCTCTTGTACTCTTGAATCACTCTATGAGGCGCAATAAAAGAGTGTAGGCGCAACAAAACACTCATGGATAAGTTTCTAAGTGTTTTGTGACTCCTATACAAGGGACACAGAGTGTATACGCAACAAAACACCTAGGCACAACAAAATATTTATGAATAAGTTTCTAAGTATTTTTGTTGTTCCTATACACTAATGTTGGAGGCGCAACAAAACAACTAGGCCCAACAAAATACTTATGAATAAGTTTCTAAGTAATTTTGTTGTTCCTACACACTGCAAGCACTCTATGAGGCGCAACAAAACTTTCCCTTAGGTACAATAAAAATTTCGTGGCTCCTATACACTGTACTCACTGACGAAAGAAAGGACTTAGCATTGTGAAGAACAAATCAATTTTAATTGATTTGAAAAGTCTACACCATATATAAACAAAATGACGTGCTCATCTTAAAAGACTGTTCTGGTTCGTCTGTTCCAATCAAGTGACGGAGAAGAACACAACAAATAATATACAGAGGGGTCAAAACAAATCAAAGCTCTATCCATTACTCCTTACCGGAGTATTTTGTTAATGGCCGGATAAACATTGTAATATTTTAAGGGCCATTATAAAATACTCCCGGTAGTTATATCATTAGACAAAATTATAGATACAAATATTGTATAGGATTTGGCTTGTATATTTTTGTAGAAGCAAAGAACTAATTTATTCTTTGGAAACCAGTTATATTTTTAACTGGGTGTGGCAACCTCACGGTTTATATACGAATAATATATTCCCTGAAACTTGTCTTATTAAATTACCTGCTAATTTTCTAGAACATTAATCATTATTCGTAAATACAGAAAATTAGTAAGCCAGCCTCCTAAACACTTTTCACCTCATGAATTTGAACCCACTAACCGAACTCTAAATTATTTATCCACAAATGATTCGAAAGAATTTTTTAATTTAGTGAGTATCGTATTCAACCCCCATTCTACAATACTTTCGGGACCCAACAATCCCATCTCATTATAGTTGTAACATCTTATCTTTGATCTGTCCATTATTCATGTCTTGTATCCACCTTTGCCACTTCCTCTAGGTTTTAAAGTGTTTCCTTTGTTGAACCTGGAGCTTTGAACTTTAGGCTTGAAAGACCTGTTATTCTTGAATCTCAGGTTAGAGAACTTCCTTGTGATGTAAGCCATGGTTTTGTTCTCCATATTGTCAAGTTCATTCAGGGTGTAGAACTCATCTTCATCACTATCTGAAAGGCAGAGTGTCTAAACTTGTAACACTATAACTTATGTAACTCAACTAAAAGAAAAGATACTTAACCAGAAGACAATCAAGAACATGAAGTCACAAAGAGATCAATGTTAACTATGAAGACAAGGTAATTGATACAATTCAATTTGTTAACTATGATCAAACAAAGAAGAAATCATTGAAAGAAGTTCAAGACAAAGTTGTTCATGCCTCAGTGGTTTGTAACTTAAAGATTCAAGATCATAACTATCAGTATCAATAAGACAAATTGATTTCAAGTGAACAAGAAGGAAAGCAATGATTGGAAAGCCACATTACTAATTGAAAATGGTAATCTATTCAAGAAGAAGAGACACTATCAAGACTAGTCACTTATGAATCAGACCATTGCATCAAGTGTCAGGACATTGATAGTATGTTTGTGTCAGTAATAGAGATCCAAGTTCAAAGAGCTTGTTGAAGAATTTGGAAAACATAAAGAAATCACAAGTTCAAAATGCTGCATTGAAGTTTCAAGTTGAAGCCCAGAATTTTTCTAAGTACAAAATGTTCGAGATGGCCAAGTAGAATATTCCTATGTAGAATATTCGACTTAAATGTTCGAGATAGCCAAGTAGAATATTCCTATGTAGAATATTCAACTTAAATGTTCGAGATGGCCAAGTAGAACATTCCTATGTAAAATATTCGAGATAGATATTCGAGATGGCCAAGTAGAAGTTCTCAAGTAGATGTTCTACATGAAGGGCAGTTTCAACATGACACATGGCATCATCTAATTGGCAGATTTCCAAGCTTTCAAGATTAGATAAGATTTATGTGGACATCATTGGGCCACGTATATCTTAATCTTTGAAGACTACAAGACATAGATTACAAGTAGTATAAATAGAAGTACTTGTGTATTATTTTCAGAGAGAAATATTTTCAAGAAAAACACTTGTAAAAGAGAGAGAGAGTATTCACAGAGCTTAGTATCATTTACTACCCTCTTTACTTCTAGTGTACTTTGTAAAGAATGTTGTAGCAACCCTTTCAAGTTATATATAAGACATATATTCCTTGAATCATTGTGTTCATTTATTATATAGTATTTATTGCTTCATTAATTCGAAAAGTTGTATTCACCCCCCCCCCTCTACAACACATTTGGACCTAACAATTGGTATCAGAGCTTCATGTTTAATATACAAAACATAGATCCTTGTGCTTGGTAGAAGATTAGTGAGTTTTCATCTACAGATCTACTTTTCAAGTTCTTCTCGAAAAGAGTGCTCAAATTTGTTTGACAGAGAAAACTCACACTAAAAATTATTTAAATACTCTAGGTGTGATTATTTAGCTTGGGTGGACTTTAGATAATTTTTGTAAATTATTCTGGGTACTTTGATTTTTGGTGTTCTTCAAGGAGTCATCACTGTTCTTGATAAAGAAGATAAACCCAGCAACTTTTGATTACCTTTTCAAGAGACATAAAGTTAAAAAGGTGTTATTGGCTTTTGATTTGACATAAATCTCACAACAAAAAGTGTTACAGAAGATATTCAGTACCTAGCACGTGGGTTAGGTGAGTTCGGTGAGAAAAGCCACAAAAGTCAAAAAGTGTGAAAAGTAATATTGTTTATTCAATATTAAAAGTGACCTTCAGCAAATTTCTTCCAAGGACAAAAGTTCTACTTGGAATATTCTACTTGGAATATTCTACTTGGAATATTCTACTTGAATATTCTACTTGGAATATTCTAGGGGTGGTGGTAGTTCACAAGGCTACAAAGGGAAAGGCAAGAGTACCAGCTACAAATCTCCTTTGGATTTCAAAATGAAGTTCCAATGTTATAACTGTGGTGAAGCTGGACATTTTTCTACAGATTGCAAGAAGCCTAAACAGACATATCCAAAAAAAACTTATGAAGCCCTCAAAAGCAAGTATGAGGCCCTGGTGAAGGAAAGGCATGGAAAAAGAGCTTTAGTTATCACAGAAGGCAGAGCGTGGGATGATTCAGATGAGGAAGAAGTTACTCATACAACAAACTTTGCCCTCATGGCTGAGACATAAGATGAACCAGAGGTACCAGTTCTAACCCTTAAGGAAGAAATGTCTATAGATGATTATAAGGTGCAGAACGGGGCTCTTAGCGAAGAGATCTATATGTTGTGCAAAAGCCTAAATACTTCTCAAAAAGAACAGAAAACACTTGTTGCCAAATGCAGAATGCTTGAGGCAAAAGTGGAAGAATTAGAGGTTGTTTGCACTATAGATACTTCCTTAAGAGACTCTATTAAAACTTTGGAACACAAGCTCAACCTTAAAGATGAAATAGAAGCATGTCTTAGGAATAAACTAGCTGAGTTAGAAACAAAATGTGAAGCTTATAAACTAGCAGCTAGTAAAGTGAATGTTGATAGTAGCACATTTAAGAAGATAACTGGTGTTGGTGTAGGACTTGACTATTCTAACTTATCTAAGAAAGAAGGGAAAAGGCCTGTAGACACCAGTCCCAGTGAGATTAAAAAGGAAGTACCTACAATTCTCAAATCTGCTATTAAACCAATATTCAAACACTTTGCTCCTCGAGAAGAAGAAGAGACTGATTTATTAGTTAGATATGAAATCGAGATGGAAGATCGGAAGAAAGAACAACCTGTAACTCCTACTAAATCAGTTAAAATCAAATCCCCTAGATAAGAATCTAGACCAGGATTAGGAGCCAAGGCTGTTAAACAACAGGTTAAGAAAGAAAAGGTTGAAAAAGAGGTTAAGGTAGAAAGAATAAAGAAAGCATGTTATCACTGTAAATCCACTGAACATCTTTCTTATGCATGTAAATCTAACATGAATATTCCTGTTGCACATGCCATGCCTGTACCACACGCAATGATTAACATGCATTAAAATCATGTACAATGTGGTCAACCTAACTGTATGCCATGCACTTTTAATGTCATGCAAACCTTCGTGAACTTGATGAATGCAACTAGTCAAACATGTTTAAATACTGCTACTAGTTCTAATGTCAAGAAGAAGCATGTAAGAGCTAAGACTGCCAGTCCTCCTAAAGTTAGGTGTGACAAGCCTTCTCCTAAGACTAACAAATCTGTTAAGTCTGACAAGGGAAAAGACAAAGTCGAAAGCTCTAAGAATGTTAAAGAAAGTGCATCTCCTATTGTTAAAACTGATAATTCTCGATCTTATAGAAAAGCTGGGCCCAATCAATCTTGGGTTCCGAAAAATGTCTAATCAATCTGACATTGCAGGGCATTAAGCGAAACAGAAATAAAGTTATATGGGTGCTAGATAGTGGAGCATCAAGGCATATGACAGGAAACAAGTCCCTGCTTATAGAGTTGGTTATGAAGGTTGGCCCTTATGTTACCTTTGGAGATGACAGCAAAGGAGTGACAAAGGGATATGGCAAACTGAAGACTGGCAATGTCAACATTGAAGATATCTCCTATGTTGAGGGATTGAAGCACAATCTGTTGAGTATAAGTCAATTCTGTGACAAAGGTTATGAAATTGTCTTCAATAAGAAAGGTGTATCAATAACTCACATCAAGGAAGGTTCGTTAGCTTTAAGAGGAGTTCGGAAGGCAGATCTTTTTGTTGCTGATATGGATTCAGCAAACCAGAATGAAGTCACTTGTTTCTACAGTAAAGCTTCAGATGATGAAAGCTGGTTATGGCACAAAAAGCTATCTCACCTAAACTTCAAAACGATGAATGCTCTCGCAAGGCGAGAATTGGTGAAAGATCTACCTCAAATGGAGTTTGCTCCTAAAGGACTCTGCGAAGCATGCGAAATGGGAAAGTCAAAGTGAGCATCGCATAAAAGTAAAGAAATTTCTAGTATCATTGAGCCTCTGCAACTTCTTCATATGGATTTATTTGGCCCAGTGAACGTGCTATCGTTATCAAGGAAAAGATATGTGTTGGTAATCGTGGATGACTTCTCTAAATATACATGGGTATTGTTTGTTATGACAAAAGATGAAGTACCTTTCCAAATCATTGATCATATCACTCAAATTGAGAATGTTTCAACACTCACTGTGAAGACGATTAGATCAGATAATGGCACGGAATTTAAGAATGCAATCTTGAATGATTTCTGTGTTTCTAAAGGAATACGTCGTCAGTACTCTGCCCCGAGAACTCCACAGCAAAATGGAGTAGTTGAAAGAAAGAACCGTACATTGGTTGAAGCAGCAAAAACTTTGTTGTTTGATTCAAAACTTCCTCTATACTTTTGGGCTGAAGCAGTGAGTACAGCATGTTACACTCAGAATAGAACGCTGATTATTAAAGATAAAGAAAAGACACCATGTGAACTAATGAATAATAGAAGACCAACAATTAAATACTTTCATGTCTTTGGAGCTAAATGCTACGTATTGATAGATGATGAAAATCTAGGCAAGTTTGAAGCAAAAGCACGTGAAGGGATATTTGTCGGTTATTCTACAGATGTGGTGGCAGCTTATCGAGTATTTCTAGTGAATGATAGAAAAGTGGTTGAAAGTTACAATGTCAGATTCGACGATACCAAACTCCCATCAATTTCTAAAGATAAAAGTGAACCTGAGTCCCTACAATTTCTAAATCTGGACTTAGATAAAATTGAAGATGAACCTGAGTTGGTTGTTACTTCAAATATGCCAAGTGTTAGAGAAGAAATACATGAGTCTAATGAAAGATCAGTGAATACCTCTTCAGCACAATCAGGCAACAACTCAGAGGGAGCAAATAGCAGCTCAAGGACAAGTGTACACAGCTCCAGAAGAGAAGACACTAGTTCTGTAGGAGCTGGCACTAACTCAGGGGGAGTTAGTAGAAACAATACAAGTAGTCAACACAACAACTCTGAAAGTCAAGCTAAATTATCAAGACAATTTCCAAGAGAACGTGTATGGAGTAGAGACCATCCATTTGAATTGATAATTGGTTATCCAGATGCTGGTGTGACTACTAGAAGAACTGCAAGAGCTGACATGGCTAACATCTGCTTATTCTCTGGGTTCGTGTCCAAGTTGGAACCCAAAGAAATAGAAGAAGCTCTTGGTGATGCTGATTGGGTAATTGTATTGCAAGAGGAACTCAATCAGTTTGAACGACAGAAAGTTTGGAAACTGGTACCCCGACCGAAGAACAGATCTGTAATTGGAACTAAGTGGGTATTCAGAAATAAACTGGATGAAAACGGACTTGTAACACGAAACAAGGCTCGTTTGGTAGCTAAGGGTTATTCTCAAAAAGAAGGTATTGATTATGATGAGACCTACGCTCCAGTTGCATGACTTGAAGCACTCAGGATGTTCTTGGCCTTTGCAGCACACAAGAACTTCAAGGTTTTTCAGATGGATGTGAAAAGCGCCTTCCTGAATGGAGAACTAGAAGAAGAAGTATATCTGGAACAACCTCCTGGCTTTGTTAATCCAGAACTTGTAGATTTTGTGTACTTTCTCTTCAAAGCTGTCTATGGCCTCAAGCAATCCCCAAGACGATGGTATGAAACCCTATCCTTATTCTTAATTGCAAGTGGATTTATTAGGGGAGTAATTGATAAAATATTGTTCTACAAAAATGTAAAAGGTGAATTAATACTTGTTCAAGTCTATGTGGACGATATTATTTTTGGGTCATCTAATGAACGCTTGTGCGAGAAATTTGCCAAGTTAATGCAGGATAAGTATGAGATGAGCATGATGGGAGAGCTGTCCTTCTTCCTTGGATTACAGGTTAGTCAAAGAAAAGATGGAATCTTTATCTGTTAGTCCAAGTACATCAAATATTTACTCAAAAAGTATAATCTAGAAGATGCATCAACAGCTAAAACTCCTATGGCAACAGCCACGAAACTTGATGAAGACAAATCAGGTAAACCGGTTGATATCACAAGTTATCGAGGTATGATTGGCTCACTACTCTATTTAACTGCAAGTAGACCCAATATCATGTTCGTAACTTGTTTATGTGCAAGGTTCCAAGTGGATCCTAGAGAATCACATCTCATAGCCGTCAAACGAATCTTTAGGTATCTCAAGGGCACATCAAATCTAGGGATTTGGTACCCAAGAGATACAGGTTTTAATCTTATTGGCTATTCGGATTCAGACTATGCAGGTTGCAGGATTGATAGGAAAAGCACATCTGGTGCATGTCAATTTCTTGGCAGAAGATTGGTGTCCTGGCAAAGTAAAAAGCAGCACACAGTATCTACTTCTACTGCTGAAGTTGAGTACATTGCTGCTGGAAGCTGTGTAGCTCAAATACTGTGGATGAAGAACCAATTGAAAGATTATGGCATGGAACACAACAAGATTCCAATCATGTGTGACAACACAAGTGCCATTGCCATGACCAACAATCCTGTAGACCACTCAAGAACCAAGCATATAGATATCAGATATCATTTCATTAGAGAACATGTCGAGGAGGGGACTGTGGAGCTACATTTTGTGCCCACAATGCAACAAATTGTAGATATATTCACTAAACCTCTTGATGAAGTAACATTCAATAGGTTGGTTGGTGAATTGGGAATGCTTAACACAAGTTAGTGATTTCTCCTATCTGCAAAATTCCAGTTTTAATAATGTACATATGTTTTTAGTCCTGATAATTGCTTCTTTTGTACATGCATGGTTGAAAACATATGTAAATAATCTCTACAATTGCTAAAAATATCACTTCTGTATGCTAAATTAATCATTAAGGGCTTAGACTTTAATATGATTAATTAATGAGTATTTTAGGATACATATTGTGTTATTTTTACATAAATTCATTGTGCTTTCTATGTAATTATTGATTAAATCTTTGAATTTATGTTAGTTAGATTGCATGATCACAGGGGGAGTTAAATTCATAATTTTCTTGATTTGTCATATTTTTTTGATTTACCTGTGTTTTTCATGTATCCTTTATCCATTTAGAGGCCTTAGAATTGTCAAGGAATGGTTCTTAATTATTTATTTTGCTAAAAAATCCTTGAATTGATATTTAGATTAATTTGACAAAATTTATTTATTATTTCGATTACAAATATTGCCAAAGTATTCTAACTATCTTCAAAATTCACAAATTTTGAAAATTCTAAGTCTGGGAAGAATATTCTAGTTACTGTCTAATTAGAAATTCATCTCGAAATTTGACTTGAAACTCGAGTTACAGTTCCTAGTATGCCTGCTTAAAATTCCAAGTCTGGGATATCATCCGAGTTCATCTATCTCGAATATTTGACTTGATGTTCGAGATAGACCCTATCTCGAACACTATCTCGAATATTCGACTTGATGTTCGAGATAGACCCTATCTCGAATATTCGACTTGATGTTCGAGATAGACCCTATCTCGAACACTATCTCGAATATTCGACTTGATGTTCGAGATAGACCCTATCTCGAACATTATCTCGAATATTCGACTTGATGTTCGAGATAGACCTATCTCGAACACTATCTCGAATATTCGACTTAATATTCGAATTAGACCTAAAATTCAATTTTCTCTCAAAACTTATTCTTGGAATTTCGAGTTGGGACTCCCAGGTGGGTTTTAATGCTGTTTTTAATTGTTCAAGTGATTAACTGTTCGAGTTAGTGTCATCTCGAACATTATCTCGAATATTCGACTTAATGTTCGAGATAGACCCTATCTCGAACACTATCTCGAATATTCGACTTGATATTCGAGACAGTGTTCGACTTGATGTTCCCCTGTATGTACTTAACATTTTCTTCTTATATTTTCAGGGGTATTCTTGTCTTTGCTCATATATGCCTATATATATACATCTCTAACCCGTCTTTCTTTTCACTTTTACCTAATTATTTTAACCCTAGATTTTTACAGCCCCCACCCTCCCTCCCTGCGATTTCAAAACTTTACCATACTGTTCATTCGATTTGTGTTAAGACTGTTACATATCTCGAATTGCTGTCCATTTTTCATCTGCCATTACTATATTTGTGTGTTTCTGTGCATCTGTGTCCCCTTCATACACAAATCTATACACGCATATTTACACACACGCACATCGATACTCTTGTTCCCTGTGTTATTAATTAATACTGTGTTATTAATTCCATAGTGTTCTATGTTCTTTGTGTTGGTTAGTAGTTGGTGATTTGGATTACATAATTGTTTAAAGTATTGGATGCTACCCTCCCTCTGGACGGATCTCAACTGGCGCCATCCAGAAACAATACTTCCATGTGGAATGGAACTACTTTTTCGAGGCCATCACCAGATGTTTTCGGGCACGCGAAAAAGATTTTCATCAAATTCCAATTCCCATGCAGGTGTTTGCAGTTTCCCTTGCTCGTGATTTAGATATTAATTATGGAAGGATCATTCTTTCCGAGATTGTGACTGCTATGGGAACTCCTGCAAGTCGAGACCTGACATCTACTAACGTTGTCTGTTGGTATCCTCGGTTCCTATAAATGCTTATTAATCACTTAGTACCTATTGATGCTTTATCTGTGAGACATGCATTTGCCACATGTGCGACATCTGCATCCTTGGGCATGGGCACCAAGTCACTCACGACGATTGCTAATCAAGATAAGCATCATGGTAAACCGATGTCTATTCCTGATAACATTCAAGTATGGGTTAAGTTTGATGCAGGTATCACTTCCATGGCGGGGACCTCCCACATTTCATCACATGCTCAGAATCCCTCTGCCTATGCTGAAGCATTCCAGGGGATTCCGGACGAGAGTATTGGTGATGAAGATGATGATGAAGATGATGATGGGCACTCTCACACACAATCATCTGCCGGCCAGAGGACCAGACAATCTACTCCACCTGCCGGACAAGGTAATGAAGACGGTACTTTCTTTCAACAAGAGCAACTCTCTGTTCACACTACTGATACTTCTTCCCCTAAATCTGATTCCATGGCCCAAGATTCTGCTAGCCCGCAGGATCTATCCCCGGGCAAGAGATATATTTCTGATTCGGAGTCTGACACATTTGCTTCCTCTCTTTCACCCTCGCTAACGGGAGTTAAAAGGCAGGCAGCTTTAGATTTAGGTTAGGGTTCTGAGAGTGACCCTGAAGTGCAGCCCCTTATTCGGAAGAAACCAAAATTTTCTCATGCTGCAACTTCTCAAGCCCAGTCCCACCCTAGTGTGTCTATCACAACCACTCCACCTCACGCGAGTGGTTCGCCCCGTGCACATTCAACACATAGGGAAGATGGTGAGGATTCTATGCCTTCTGAAGAGCCTGTTACTTCAGAGCGGCAACAAGCTTTCATTGCTTTCGAAGTACCTTCACTGGTACATACTGATGCTGCAGAGAGGATCGGTTATGATGTTGTACTAGAACACTCTGCCGCCTCTCAGCCTGAGATTCCACCTCAGGACATGACAGGAACAGATCCCATAACTGCTACTTACTTTGCTTATCCAGTTTCTGCGGGTACTGCTTTCACTTTCAGGACTATTGTTGAAGACATACACGAGCGTGAGACAGGGAGTGTGTGTGCGCGTTTAGGGAGTGAGGGACCTTCATTTTTAAGGCCCGAAACCGAGCGACAAACACTAACAGAACGATTTTTAGAGCGAGGACACCCAGACCAAACACCGTCCCTTCATCTTGAAAATCTTAACACGCGTATGACAGCAATTGAAACTGAAATCAAGCAGTTCGGGCAGTCGATGGGGCAGTTGGGGATCAATGTTGGTGACAATCAACGAGCTCTTGATGACTACGCAGCACGGATGGCCAGTCAAGCAACAGCGTTGGATGAGTTGACAAATAAGGTGAATGACTTGGGCCATTCTGGTGGTATCTTGGGCAGTACTCTGAATGAGAGAATGGGAGCAGTGGAGAGCATAATGGAGCATAATGCATACTATGGCAACAGAGATCAGCAGGATGATGTTTGCAGTTAGAAGCTTTGTTCCCCCCGAGTGCTTTGACGAACAATTTAATCAGCCTCCCCCTGATACTGATGGTACTGGTGGTGTTGGAGGTGCTGGTGGAGCTGGACCCTCGGGTTCTGGTTTTGGTGGTTCTCATGCAACTGCTGGATCTGGCGAGAAATGTGATGTTGGGGATAACTCACCTAAGGGGGAGAGTGGTAAGGAGATGAGACAGCAGTCGGTAATAATTGAAGAAATTGAAGAACAAACTGCTGATGTTGTCAAAGAAAATGAGCCAGTGAATGAAGAAGAGGCTCAAAGAAAGAGGAAGGGTAAGGCAGTGGTGGCTGAACAAGAAGAGCCATTCATTGACTTGAGTCGTCATCAGAAAGAGGCACATGAAGTACTTGATTCAGATTCTGATATGGAGGATGTTCCGTTAGCCCATGTTATTAGAAGATCTTTGAAGGAACAAGGTGGAGGTGCTGGAATGTCTTCCGGACAGCCTGAAGAAATACCTATTGATAAGAAAACTCTAGAAGCTCAACAGTTGGCCTTGGAACAAGCTCAGTTCTATAAAATGAAGATGATGCAGGATGAGGCTGTTTTCCTTGAAAAGAAAGCGGAGCTTAAGGAAAAACAGTATGATCATGAGCTTGCAAGGTTAGCTGATCCTCAAGTAGATCTGGACAAGAGAAGGATCAGACAGAAATGGGATGATGCAAGGAAGATTCTATCGGGAGTTTGTACAAAAGGAACTCATAACAAAGAGGCGGAAGACTTGTTCTACAACTTGAACTTGCAGAATCCACTGGTTGTTGACTATATAAATGCTTTGAAAAGGTTGATCTCAAAAGTCAGAGTTGGATATAATGCAATGGTTAAGGAATGGCAGATCATCTTGTCTTTAGTCGAAGGAGTCTCGACATCTTTCTTGTATGTGGATGATCAATTCATTTCGAGAAGATCTGCGTCAGAGTTGTTCTTGCTAGCAACAAAAATTCAATATTCTCAAGCTGATGAGCTTAGCATTCTGTATAGGGATCAGTTAATGCAGCTAGCAGAGGACAAGGGACCAGAATTCTCAGCGAATCCTGATATTGTTCGGATGGTTGTTGATGGAAAGATGAAGAGGGTGAGCTTAGAGGAAAATGACCTAATGGCTCTATCAGTAGAATCCCTAAAGGCGGTATGCAGGCAAATGATGAGTAAGGGATTCACTTCTGACATTAAGGAGAAGTCAGTGGAGTTCATTGAGAGGGTCATATTCAAAATGAGCAATGAAATCTGGAAGTGTGACATTATTGCTCCAAACCCTCTAGACAATGTAAAGATTGAGCCGGAGCTAATTGAAAGAAAGTGGAATATTCTACAAGCTGTTAAAAATGTAGATGAAGCTCTGACTCTTCCTTCTGGATCACTGGAACAAGGAGAAATAAGGGAGGCAGTCGGTGTTCCAGGGAGAGATAGTGCGTACTGGATACACTCATATGACGATGACACAGCTGATGCTTTAGCATTCATAGACGCAGACCAAAATCAAACATTGCTGCACATGAGTAGGAAATGGCTGCTGCAGACTCAAGATGCCGCTTTTCTGGAGAGAGTTTTAGAAGTATTCAAATGGGGCGAAGTGGAGAATGAGAATGTAGATGAGAAGCAGAGACTCCTGAAGTACTTATCTGAAGTAGTGGTGGAAAAGAAGCGAATGGAGCAAGATGCGGCTAGTGTCCACAATACTAACCGTGTTAAGGGCTACCCTAAAATGATATATTATCAGTTTAAGGCTGATAAGTCTCATTAGAAGTCACAGCTCATAATGAAAAATTTTGAGGACATTCCAAAGATCAGAACTACTCAGGAGGTGGACAAACTCAGAAGGCTTTTCAGGCATCCTTATCCAGAGCCCAGGAATCCTCTAGAAATGGAAGCGGTAAGTCTGTTGAATGCAAGGTGGAAGTAGCTTCATGATCCAGTTTACAAGAAAGAACAGCAATAGAAGGAAAGGCGCAGAAGGTTGAAGGAGGAGAAACGCCAAGCTGAAGAAATTAGGAAGAAGAGACGGAATTAGAATTAATGGTCAGAGTGGTGTGAACTTGAAGTTAGAAAAACTTCATATCTTTTTGGTTGCTTTAACTCACTTGAGGAAAATTCACCTGATCACGGTATGCGAGATAGGCTAACTTACCATACTGTAACCGTGAATCAGAGTGGATCCAATAAGGTGATATAAGTTTGACTGAAAGGTATGAAATAATCCAGGTGATAGGAATCACTCAAATGATCTTTAATTCGAAGTTCGAATTTTCTGTCTAGCTTAAGTTTTATTTATTCTAGTTCTTTGAATTGTTTTCAAGTTTATTTCAGTTGTAATTCAAACAAGACAGTAATGTTATTTATCTTTTTCTCGTCTCATTGTTTAGTTGAGTTATCCCTTTGTTAATTTGAATGTCATTGTTAGACTATCAAATAGGGGGAGATTGAAAGGCAGAGTGTCTAAACTTGTAACACTATAACTTATGTAACTCAACTAAAAGAAAAGATACTTAACCAGAAGACAATCAAGAACATGAAGTTACAAAGAGATCAATGTTAACTATGAAGACAAGGTAATTGATACAATTCAATTTGTTAACTATGATCAAACAAAGAAGAAATCATTGAAAGAAGTTCAAGACAAAGTTGTTCATGCCTCAGTGGTTTGTAACGTAAAGATTCAAGATCATAACTATCAGTATCAATAAGACAAATTGATTTCAAGTGAACAAGAAGGAAAGCAATGATTGGAAAGCCACATTACTAATTGAAAATGGTAATCTATTCAAGAAGCAGAGACACTATCAAGACTAGTCACTTATGAATCAGACCATTGCATCAAGTGTCAGGACATTGATAGTATGTTTGTGTCAGTAATAGAGATCCAAGTTCAAAGAGCTTGTTGAAGAATTTGGAAAACATAAAGAAATCACAAGTTCAAAATGCTGCATTGAAGTTTCAAGTTGAAGCCCAGAATTTTTCTAAGTACAAAATGTTCGAGATGGCCAAGTAGAATATTCCTATGTAGAATATTCGACTTAAATGTTCGAGATGGCCAAGTAGAATATTCTTATGTAGAATATTCGACTTAAATGTTCGAGATGGCCAAGTAGAACATTCCTTTGTAGAATATTCGAGATGGCCAAGTAGAAGTTCTCAAGTAGATGTTCTACATGAAGGGCAGTTTCAACATGACACATGGCATCATCTAATTGACAGATTTCCAAGCTTTCAAGATTAGATAAGATTTATGTGGACATCATTGGGCCACGTATATCTTAATCTTTGAAGACTACAAGACATAGATTACAAGTAGTATAAATAGAAGTACTTGTGTATTATTTTCAGAGAGCAATATTTTCAATATAAACACTTGTAAAAGAGAGAGAGAGAGTATTCACAGAGCTTAGTATCATTTACTACCCTCTTTACTTCTAGTGTACTTTGTAAAGAATGTTGTAGCAACCCTTTCAAGTTATATATAAGACATATATTCCTTGAATCATTGTGTTCATTTATTACATAGTATTTATTGCTTCATTAATTCGAAAAGTTGTATTCACCCCCCCCCCCCCCTCTACAACACATTTGGACCTAACACTATCCTTGAGTTCAAGAGTAACACTTTCATCTTCATCTGTAACCTCTTCAATCTTGATTTGTTGTTGATATTGAGACTCTTATAACTGCAGCATCTTTGGATCTTGACATACTAGAGCATTTAAGGTATTGACCATCTTTCCTCTTTGGCAAGACTGAATAACTCTTTTTTGTAACAGCTCCAGCTCATAGGTTTTGAGTAGGCCATACAAGGTTTCAAGAGATACTTTTGACATATATCTCCCTTCTCTTATGGCAATAACCTTGTACTCCAAATGCTCAGGAAGTGTTAACATGAATTTCATATTAACTTCCTCTTTGTCATAAAACTTTCCACGCAGCTATAAGTCATTTATCAACATGTTAAACCTTTCGAACATCTCAGTCAACCCTTCACTTGGTTTGACCATAAAGGACTCATACTGAGACACCAATATCTGTCTTTGATTTTCCTTTACCTCATCTATACCTTCACAGAGTATCTCAATAGTTTCCCATATTTACTTAGCACTTGTACAATTGATAATGTTATTGTACATAACATTGTTAAGTGCTTCAATGATTATGAACTATAGAGAATCATCCAGAGACACTTTTTCTTTTTCAGTATCATTGTACTCTGAAACCATTTTAGGAACCCAGTAAGAAGGTATTGTTTCACCTTCTACTATAGTTTTAGGTACATATGATTAGGGAATAAAGGGACCATTTTCCAGAATACCAGGATAAAGTGGGTTGACTATTTTTTTATGAATAACGTCATTTTTCTTTTCCAAAGATTGTAATATTCTTTGTCAAATATGGGTATTTTTATACTGCTTACTTTCTGTGCACTCATCTTGGATCATTTCAGGTTATGTATATCTAACCTACCGCTCTGATACCAGTTGTTAAACATGATGAGTGTTGCAGAAGGAGGGGTTGAATGTAACTTGATAAATTATCACAAATCTTGCTAGCAACACACAGGAAGTAATAATATCAAGTAAGAAATGCAAACAATGATAAACAGATAAAAGAGACAGAGCTTTAAACTTTCAAAAATAATTTTATTATTCTTTTTTTTGCTACAACTAACTGAAAATAAATTTCAGCTACAAAGAAATAAGAACAATGAATTTGCTAAAGTTTCTAAGCTCAAGAGAAAACCTAGCTCAGTTGCATAAGGAAAAGTACTTGTGAGACATGTGTATTTATACTAAAACACATATCCCACTTACAGGTGCACTTTTCCTTTATCCTAGAATAAAGCTTGAAATAAAAACTTTGCTTTTCTTATTCAAACTTGTCTTCATTCCATTTGTAGATAAATTTATTCTGAGATGTACATATATCCTTGACTCATTGAGCACACTTTATCTTTTTCTTGCCTTCTCCCATGTTGCAGTAGTAGACTTGACAGACTAGATAGTAATGTCTAAATCATTCCTTGTATTATCACTATCTAATCTGCTATTTGGAACAGACTGTTAGCTACACTAAAAGTTTACTGTCAACTTTTAGCTCCTCTTTGGTCATAGTACTTTTGGCTACGCGTACTTTGCTGTCAAGCCTTAATAGATCCTTAAAACTCATTGACTCCAAAGATGATGTCAACTATCCCTGCCAAAGCTGTTAGTAGAACATGCTTTCTGTGAATCTTCATTCTTTCACCAAGTCTACTGTCAATGAAATAGTTATTGTCGTCTGTTCCTTTGTGTTATCACTTGAATATGCTGTCATAGGCTTAAGTGTATAATGTTACTGTCATGGTTGTGATTCAAGCTGTGCATGAACACATTGTGAACTTCTACTTCAAGGATCATGTTATTGTATGTATAAATGACAATAACTTTTAGACTTATTATCACCTATTTGGCTTTTAATCATACTATTACAAGTGACAACAAAACATATTGTCAATATTCATATGACAGTATATTTTACTTAGTTAATTTCTAATTAAACTAAGTGACTTTTAGTTGATTACAATGTTAACACAACAATCCCTAACAAAACCCCCAAAGACCATAATGGACGTCCAGAAATTGACAGGAAAGGTAGCGTCGACCTTGGGGAGATTCGTCTCAAAATCTAGAGATAAATGTCTACCATTCTTCAAGACATTCAAGAAAGTGAAAGAATTTGTGTGGACATAAGAAAGCCAAGCGGCCTTTGAGGAACTAAAGAGGTGCATGGGTGAATCTCCATTGTTGGCCAAGCCAAATCTCGGGGACATATTATACTTGTACTTGGCTATATCAGACAATGCCCTGAGTGTTGTCTTTGTAAAGGAAGAAGAAAAGATTCGAAAACCCGTTTATTATGTGAGAAAGGACTTGCATGAAGTAGAACTGAACTACGCCAAAATTTAAAAGTTTGAGTTAGCCTTGGTAATGGCCTCAAGAAAGCTACGACCTTACTTTCAAGAACATAAAATTGAAGTGCTAACCGATCAGCCTTTAAGGAATATCATACATAGCCCCAAGGCAAGTGGAAGACTGATTAAATGGGCCATAGAATGGCCCTTAAAGCCCAAGCTCTTGCTGACTTCTTAGTCGAATGAACCATTGACAACCAAGAAGTTGGGGGGCATGATAAGAAAGAAATATCTCAAGAGAAAGAAAAAGAAAAAACTCTTGAGGAATACTGAGTACTTGATTTTGATGGAGCATCAAAAACAAAATCTAGTGGAATTAGACTAGTTTTAGAAAGCCCTGAACGGTTCGTCATTGATTATGCTATCAAGCTACATTTTCCTACAACCAATAATGAGGCCGAATATGAAGCTCTGATAGCCAGCCTTGGCCTAGCCAAAGCATTGAATGCCATGTACCTCAAAGTCAGGGGAGATTCGAAGTTGGTTATAGCTCAAGTAAATGGGGAGTTTGAAGGAAGGGAAGAATTGATGGCTAAGTATCTTGGCTTAGTAAAATCTATAATGACTCAGTTTGAAGAATGTCAAATGGAATACATTCCTAGAGAAGAGAATGTAAAGGCTGATGCCTTATCAAATTTTGCATCATCAGAAGTGGATGAACACCCGAGAAGTGTTTACTTGTAGGTCTTGAAGGCCTCTAGCATTGATGTTAAGTTAGTGGCCCCAATAAGCATGGGAAACTATTGGATGGATCCTATTAAAGCCCACATTCAGTCTAGATGGACTCTATCAATGCCATGGAAGCAAGAAAGCTTACTATAAGGGCATTAAGGTATGCTCTTATTGATGGAATTCTTTATAAGATGTCTTTTGTTATTCCATACTTGAAATGTGTAGGGCCTAATGAGGCCCATGAAGCATTGAAAGAAATACACGAAGATATTTGTGGCCAACACTTGGGGGGTAGAACTTTGGCTCACAAGATTACCTGCCTTGGATTTTATTGGCCTGACTTGTTGAAAGATTTGAAAGAATATATGAAAAGATGTGCTAGGCGCCAAAGGCATACACCGGTTGTGAGGCAACCTCCTGAGATGTTGACGTCCATCAATTCCTCCATCCCCTTTGCAATGTGGGGAATGGACATCTGTTAGATATGAAAAACTGATGATGTTAGAGATTACTAGGAACAAAGTTTGTCTGAAGTCATCAGAGGTTACTCACTCAGAGTTTAGTCCCGACAGAGTTTATGATGATTAGAATTTGACAGTAAATGATCGACAAATCAGGAGTTGATTGGAGATAAAAAAGGAAGTGTTTGAGTGAAAGTCAATTACCTTCTAGAGCTATCTAGATTGGAGATATTGATGGAAACAATATTTTCTGTAATTATGAATCATTATCCTTGCATTATTTAGATAGGTAATTTTGTACTATATTGTTAGTCCCAAATATCGTAGAAGGGGGGTTGAATACGATATTGTCCAATTTATAAAATATTCGCGGAATGGTTTGTTATGGACTTGTTGACAGTTCGAACAGTTATTAAATCAAACACAAGGTATGCAAACAGTTAACATAAACACAGTTCTTCGGGGATATATCGTTTTATTAATATAAACCACGAGGGCGCTCCACAAATCTAATCTTTCGATTAGTTACGATGATTCACTAGAACAACAGTTAAGTTACAAGCTTTAAATGAAAACAACCAAGGGTAACAACAGCTATGTACAAAATTAATGGCTTCAGTGTTTACTCTTGAATGCTCTCTGGGTTTTCTTCTCTATTGCTCTGTGTATCTCTCTATCTGTTTTTTTCTGAATGAATATCCAAAGACGATGCCTTTGCTTCTTTTTGTATAGTCTTTTTCAACTTTTGATACGTGGCCCATTTTGTGCCAAGTAAAACAAGTTGTAGCTTCGCTTCTTTTTCTTCTAAGTATCGGGAACATTTTCTGAGTAATTGTTTAAGTATCGACGAGTCTGTAAAATAACTATCGGACACATAAAACAATTCATGAAATAAAATTAATTATTTCAAGGAT
Organism: Oenanthe sinensis; assembly: GCA_028671895.1. Taxonomy (NCBI): domain Eukaryota; kingdom Viridiplantae; phylum Streptophyta; class Magnoliopsida; order Apiales; family Apiaceae; genus Oenanthe; species Oenanthe sinensis. The sequence goes on from CM053806.1 coordinate 32,522,862, forward strand.
TTAGTAACCATCAGAATTATTCCAATCTATAGCAACTATCGGGAAGTGGCTAGATTGATTTTGTTTCCTATTCCGATAGTTAATAACTATCGGAATTAATCCAACATTTAACAACTATCGGCTTAATAGGCTAAAACAAAGGTCCTTTGAATATTCACCAATTTTGATCATTTGTTTAACTCACACGATGGTTATTAACCATAGGTGAATAAGACAAAATAGGAATAAGACGAAATAGCTTGACCAATGACTTCTGGATACAGCTTCTGCAGTCTCATTCACTTAGCCAAATTTCGAATTTGTTAAGCCCTTTAACATAATTTCTTCCACTGCAACCAAGTCAAATAAATATTTCCTTGTTAATTTGACCTTGATTTATTCTGGGCTTAATCACATACCACTTAGGTTACTCATCTCAGTATCTGGTCAATTCTTCTGAATCAGTGATGCAGTTCTCAAACTCTTTTGTGCTGTCGATTGGTGCAACTGGTCTGGTTCACAACCGACTAGCAAGAACTTAATCTTCACATCTTCTTTTCTATGCAATTGACCTGTTCCATAATAGATAAGAAGTGCTTCTAAACTTCACTGAAATCTTCTGCTTTTTCTGTAGTAAAACCTTCTTCATTTTCAAAACCTTTGAAACACTTCAACTTTATTCTTCACTGAGGCTTGAACATGTTAATGAACTTCTTTCAGTGATCTTCAATGTCTTCAAAGCTTCCTCTAATATTCTGGTTCTTTGTATTCAACTTAAAGACGATTCACAGTCGATTCCGTGCTTCATTTTAATATAAGTTACCGACTTGTAGTGTTGAGTTAGTTACCTCGGTTACATGTTACTTTACGTTACATTTTGCTTTACATATATAAACACAGGATTAAGTTTACATTGATGTATCGTTCATAGATCATATTATTCTCATAACCTAGCAGTTCTTAGGAACTTTGTTTTTTTTGAGAGAGTTTGTATTAAGATTGATAAAAGATTAATACGAATAGTTTTTCTTTTATATACTTGTGTTCTCAGAGATTGTTAGGTACTATTGCATTCAACCCACTTCTATAATAGTATTTACTGGGTATCAATTGGTATCAGAGCAGGAGGTTAATTACAACCTAAAAGATCTTAAACAATGTCTGGAAACAAGTACGAAAGCATTAACATTCCATTTCTAAAAAAGGATGAGATAGCTGAGATAGCCAAAGAAAAAGAGACTTTCAGAGTTTGGACAAACTCTGGTAAGAAAGTCCAAGAAATTCTTTCTGAAAAAAATTGGACTTCTTCTTTAGGTTATGAGTTTGATAATGAGAAAAGTTCTTGCAAAAAGAATGATAAGACACATATAGAAGTAAAAGAAAAATTGAGCAAACCTGTCAATTTTTTTAGAGCTAGAACTGAAAAAGACACCTCTGAAAAGTGTTCTAAAATTAATGAAAACAAAGGAAGTAGTGTGTCTAAGAATAGACCAATCAATGTTGGGTTACTATCCCAAAAACAGCTCATGGAAAAACTGAAGTATGTCACTAACAAGAATAAGCCTAGAAAGGTCAAGAGGAATATAAATGGGAAAGTAGGAATTTCTAAGGAGAATAATTACAAGAATATTCATGATGCTCCTAGAAAAACTTGTTTCACATGTGAAAATTCTAATCATCTTGCTATTGACTGCAGGCAGAATAAAAAGAAGGAACCTGAAAGACCTAAATCATGAGATAGGAAAAAGTCTAGATATAGACTACAAAATCCTTGTTTTCATTGTGGTAGTTTATGCCATTCTACATACACATGTAAAGAATATCATAGTATGTATTTCAACTACTATGAATTTTTGCCTCATTTGAATAAAACTCCTTCTTCTTCTAATTATGCTGCTAAACAAAAGTATGTTGTAAAAGCTAATAGAAAAAGAACAAACTCTGAAAATGCAAACTCTGTTAACATAAACTTTGATAAAGTTGCTTCTACTATAAAAGTTAGCAATTTTAAAAAGAAAGGATCCAAACTTGTTTGGATCCTCAAACCCTCTGATTAAGTTGCATATATGAATGCAGGGAAACAAGAAAAACATCTCAGTGATTGATAGAGGATATTCTGCACATATGACTAGAAATAATTCCTACTTTCAGGGTTTGAGGAGAAGGCTGACCTAACAGTATCTTATGGAGATGGCAACATGGGAAGAACACTGGGATATGGCAATATTGTGATTGGAAATTTCATCATTGAAAATGTCGCTCTGGTTGAAGGACTCAAGCAATATCTGTTAAGTGTGAGTCAAATGACAGACAGAGGTTATTCTATGGAATTTCATGAAACACATTGTAATGTAAAAATAAAAAAGACTAGCAAAGTGCTTCTTATTGGGCACATACATAACAATTTATTCGAAGCTAGTTTGGAGGTAAACTCTGATGGTCCCTTAACATGTTTGCTTGGAAAAGCTTCTTCTTTGAAAAGCTGGAATTGGTACAAAGAGTTGTGTCATTTAAACTTTGGGAACATAAATGAGTTGACCAAGAAGGATCTTGTGAGAGGTCTACCAAAAGTTCAGTTTCATTCTGATGGACTATCTGACTCATGACAAAAGGCAAAACAAAAGAAGACATCTTTCAAAAGCAAGACTGAAAATTCTATTGAAGAACCTTTTCATCTATTGCATCTAGATCTATTTGGCCCTGTCAACATAATGTCAATTGTAAAGAAGAAATATACTTTTTACACAAAATGGATGAAACAACTGAGATCATTTTTGATCATATTGCTATGATTGAGAATGGATCACCACTCAAGGTAAAGATTCTAAGGAGTGACAATGGAATAGAGTTCAAGAACTCTACAATGGAGGAATTCTGTTCAACCAAAGGAATCACTCAACAATTCTAAGCACTTGGTACACCTCAATAAAATGGTGTAGTTGAAAGAAAGAATAGAACCCTCATTGAAGCTGCTAGAACAATGATGGAAGCTGTAAAACTTCCCACTTATTTCTGGGCAGAAGCTATAAACACTGCTTTTATCACTCAAAACTGCACAAAGATTAACCAGCATGGAAAAACTCCTTATGAAATGATGAAAGGAAGGAAGCCAAATTTAAAATACTTTCACATATTTGGAAGCAAGTGTTTTATTCTGAAAACACATCCTGAGCAGCTGAAAAAGTTTGAACTTAAAGCAGATGAAGGCATTTTTGTTGTTTATTCCACAACCTCCAAAACATCTTCAAAGGCATTCAAAGCGTATAATATAATAACCAAGGTGGTCATGGAATCAATAAATGTCTCTCTTGATGAAACAAAGATCACCGGACTACATGATAAATAAGCTCAGGAATCTCTGAGTTTTAAAAATGAACTGCTCAAAGGTCAACAGGAAACAGACTCTGACACTGAAATATTAAACACTAATTCTCCAACTTCTGATGATATTTAAATAGTAACTGATGATACAAGTTGAGGGGGAGCAACTTTAATCTTCTACAGATACAGCTGAGCAAACTTCTATAATTGAGATATCAGATTCTGATCAATCTATGACATAAACTGTTAGTAATTATGTTTTAGAGACAATATTTTTTATATTTTAAGGAAAATAATTATTATTAAGGATTATGTTTTATTGATTATTATTTATTTATTATATTTTATTTACTGCGTAATAAATTGAAAGCATAATAAATGTCCCTGAAATTTTGATATGTATTATATATCTTTAAGTATGTGACTTAAATGTGACGCCCCCAGATCCGGGGTCGGAGATCCAGGTTGTCACTGTCCAATTTCCAGTATATACACACACTTGTAACCCAGCAATAATAGACAATAATATACTAATCACAAAGTAACCACATGCTGTTGACCCCAACACTTTATCACACACACACGAGCCATAGTCTCAGAAACGGAGTTTCATAATTTACATCATTACATCTTAACTGATACATAATAGAGTTATCACAAGATTGGGTTGCACTGCCAGCTAAAGCTCCTTGAGGAGACTATGCCGCAGTCAAAAGTAAATTAACTTACATCTGTTCCATATACTTACATAAGTCATATTTATAGATAAACCTGACTAGTAGAAGCTGGAAGCCTATCCTACTAAGCCTCCCTACCTCAGGTACCGTAAAGCAGAATCTCTCATAGGGGGTCATTGCCCTGGTGACCCGCTTACGCAAGGTGCGGTGTACTCGTCTGGGCATGGTCTGCAACTGTAAGGTAGGAACAACAACAACAGAAAATAACAAGCAAGAATGAGCTACAAATGCACAGCAAGTAGTGGATAACAGTATAACAAGGTACTGAATCAATAACAGAGTACAATATCAAGATATCAGTGAAACTGCCAAGTGCAAGTAAAACAGTACTCAAAGCAATCAACAAACTCAAAGTTGATTATGTTCCCCGTTAACACTATCGGTAATTCAGCACCTAGGCTTTTGTTACAGTGCAACGTCAAATTCCAAGTGGAAGAAACGGGATTAACTGGAGATTTTTCAACGCCTTATTGTACTCGATGATCAGTCGCATGTACAATCGACATCTCGTCATTTTCTCTACTAGTAGAAAGACAACCCCTTATCGGGACGTCACCCTAGGCAACTCATGGGCCTTTATTTACGGCTGGGTCGTGCGTCCCCGACCTCTTACGCAACTTTTACTCCAGTCCCTGATGAATACTTTAAAAATCATCAAACCTAGAAGAAAATTTAATCAAACTTTCTAGAATAACAACAATCCACTTTAGGATTTCAATCAACTGTTAAGGAAGGGAATTTAATACAACCTCCCAGAACAACTCAACAATCCATCACAGGATTTCAATCAATAGATAAGGAAGGGAATTTAATATAACCTTCCAGAACAACACAACAATCCATCACAGGATTTCAATCAACAGATAAGGAAGGGAATTTAATACAACCTTCCAGAACAACACAACAATCCATCACAGGATTTCAATCAATAGATAAGGAAGGAATTTAATACAACCTTCCAGAATAACACAACAATCCATCACAGGATTTCAATCAACAAATAAGGAAGGGAATTTAATACAACCTTCCAAAACAACAACAATCCATTCTAGGATTTCAATCAATAGATAAGGAAGGAAATTTAATACAACCTTCCAGAACAACAACGACCTATTGTAAGATTTCAATATCTGACAATAACTTGGCTCCCTAAACAGGATGGGAGTACTCTCGAAACATTTGGGTTGATTCTCAGTCAACGAATTTAACAAGACAGAAACCCTTGAATCAAGGAGACTCAAGAACGCGACCGGGGAGCCACTAATACGAGTGAAAATAGACTCCACAAAATATTACCTTTTTTGGAGTGAAACAATGGGCCATAAGGCACCAATATAACTGGGAGGAATATCGGAGCCGGACGTTACCTCCCTAACCTGGAGTTATCGACTTAGAATGAATACAAAATATCTGAGTCATCGCCCATTATTTATTATTTAATGAAAAATAATATTTAAAGAAGTTTAGACAACTCCAGAATATTTTTAAAGAATAAATAAATATTTTATTAATATTTAGGAGGCCCAGAATAGTCCTCGAAAAATATTAAAAGGATTTAAAAGAACTAAAATATTTAATTCAAATATAATCAGGATTATTTAATATTTAAATAATCTTAAATGATTCAACATATTTAAATAATATTTAATCAATATTAAATAATATTTAAATAAACCAAAACGAGTTGAAAGTATTTAATCAGTAGTTAAATACTTTTAAGTGTCCCAAAATATTTAAATAATATTTAATTAATATTAAATAATATTTAAATAATTTCAAATACCCTGAAAGTATTTAATTAACCTTTAAATACTCTCTATATTCTTTAAATAATATTTAATAAACTAAATATTATTTAAAATAATAAACCTCGACTAACCGTCGAGACACGCTAGACTACCCCCGGTTGACCATCGAGCACCAAAAAGATATGCTCGACACAGATTCAGTTATACGAACTGAAGAATAAACGTCCTCTAACTTTTTAAGAAGTTCAGAGGAGTCTCAGGGTTAGGTTGAAAGGATCTAGTCCTACTCACAAGGAACTACCTTAAACAACCTATGCATACATATGTCATACATTAGAATCAATGTGACAAAGTGTCAGATACTTGTCTGTAGGTTTCCGCGGAAGTAATCTCCTTCCTTGTTTCGTCCGAGTATCTACGAACAAAAACAATTCATCTTTAGCTATACGAGTATTTCCTTAATCGTCCTATTAACACATACTCGTATAACTATCTGATTCATTCAAAACGACATATAATAAACAAGTCCATTAGCCCATAGCATTCTTATGTCATCATACGACATCTTTCGTTTTCTAGTTTAGCCTCAAATGTCATTTTATAAAAAGGAAGTGGCTAAATCAAAACATTAGCATTTCCCTTAACTTTTCATATGCAGCACTTGGATTCAAACATATTTCATAAATCAGGTTTTAATCTTTTTAACCCAATTCTTCTTTCCAAGTCTTCACACATGTGCCCACTATTTAAAATAAAAGGCTCAAGATTTATGGAGTAGCTTAACTAGGCTAATCATCCATTCCAAGTTAGTCAAAAACAGGGCAGCTGAGTTTTCTGCCTAGCCTTACTATTTTGGCCATAACTTTTAGCTCATAACTCCGTTTGACGCAAAATTAGCGCGCAAACGATCTAGAGACCGATATGTAGCCAACCATATAAAGAAATCATCAATCAAGGCAGGCTAGCCCCTTCGGGTTCTATGAACAGTTAACAGGCAGGAAAATTTTTGCATGGTTCCGTTTGTACGTTCATCGTTTACCCTGTTTTAAACTCATCCAATTCAACTCAAACGACCACCATATATTTTACACTACTACTTGGGAATGTACTCAAGAATCCCAAGCCCAAACACAATTTAATAACACTTCAACCATTACCAACAATTCAGCCAAGTTCATCATCAATACAAGACAGCTTTTACATCATTTTACTACTTTGTAAACAATACTTCACTTACTCCTCTTGCAACCACAATTCTCTACCAAGACATACCCACATTATACACTTATAAGTCTTAACCAAATCATGACTATATTACACAACCATAGCCCACAAAACAAGCACTTAAGCATATGATCAAGCTCATTACATAGCATGCTTTAACCACATAAACTTCATAAAGCTAGGGTTTGTATTTTCAAGTTACCCATGCTTCATTAACACTACCCAAAGCTTAAATAACTCATAACAAGTGCTAGCAAGGCTTAAGAACTCATAAAACAATTATTCAAGAATTTATCCAAAATCAAAGTTACTATTCATGTATACATACTTTCATGAATATCACAAGCTTCCATGGTTAACTTTGCATGAAATTAAAGTATGTTATGGACAAAGTTACTACCTTTCTTTTAAGCTCTAACTCACTATGATCAAGCAAGTATGATGGGAGCTTTGAATTTTTCTTCCTCTTCCTCCTTCACCTTGGCCGAATGGTTCTCCCTTGCTAGCTACCTTTGCTGATTTTTATTTCTTTGTTTTCTTTACTTATGTCAAATACTTGACCCTTGGCTAAATAAAAAGCTAGTCAAGTCTTGGTCTTGGTCAAGTCTTCTTTGACTTCATATAATATACTAGCATTTCTTATTTCATAAATCAAATGCAAGTATTAGTATTTTTAACAATCCATGTCAAAATAAAATAAGCTCTTTAGCAATCTTTGGGAATCATTAAATTTTCCAATTTCATAATGATTCATGACGATACATTTAATCTTTATCTCGTTCTGGCAATTTTAATAATTTGATTGCCCAACAAAACCTTATTCCATAATTATCATCCAGTACATACTTTTAATAACAAGGTTTTAAAAGTACCTGGATTTTAGGGATATTACATTAAAAATGAGATTATATGAATAGTATTTTATTCCTAAAATTCCCTAGTCGAGTATTATTATTTAAGGACAATAATAATGCACAAAGACTAGTATGTTTCTTGATAGATGATCACATCTCAATGGTCATAGGTATGGTGATACTAAAGTCAAGAACATAAGTGCATGTCTCAATGCATGGCACTGGAATGACCCGCCGTGAGATTCTACATGTTAAATAAGTGTCATAAGTAATTATCACTGTGATAATGGTGTAATGATCCTTAGACCTGAAATCATTATATTTCTATACGAGAATTAATATACTTTGATTACATTAAAAGTTACCTTTGACCGGGTGATGATAAAAGTAGACATTGGGTATATTATGAATCGTATGAGAAATATGAATGATCTAGATGGGATTTAATCCTCCTAATTTTAGGAGTGATATTATTGGCCTCTTGTTTGAGTGAGACTATGAAATGCACGGCCGTGCTCAAATGTTGATTTGATTTTAATAGTCTACTCATCGATCAAGAAAATAAAGATTAAATTATGAAGAGGATGACACGAGACATGCCTTGAGTTTAATCTATAGTATCAAGATTAAAGGGATTATATTACATGGAACATTATTCACGAAAGGCTTAATTGAATCACCGATTTATTATTATTACTTGGGTAGCAATGATGTATTACTAGATGCCGCTCATTGTTTACAATTTTCATTAGATATTAAAATTATTGCCAACGTAATAATAACCTACAGGGTCACACACAAAGAACGCTTGGAGGATAAATAATTTAAATTGTGAATTTAAATTAAATAAATAATTTATTTTATTTATGATATTAATTAAGTATGACTTAATTAATTATATAAATAGAATAAATGAATTATTTAAACTAATTCCAAAATTAATAATTAATTAATTAAGTGAGACTTAATTAAATAATTTAGAATTTTGGATTAGTATTAATTATAATTGGATTATAATTAGAAAACTTATTCATCTCTCTATATAATCTCTTTATGGGCTGATTTAATTTATGAGACATATTTTTACTAAAACCCTAGCCGTTTTGAGAAAAGAGGAAGATAGAGAGAGAGAAACAGTTTTCGAGTGCTAGTACACATCAATCCTTCATGAAAAGTGTTCGTGTGGATACCTAAATAGAGCGTAGATCGCGAGACCGGGATACGTGGTGATTAAACAAGCTTTGGACCTCCATTAATCTTCCATTAATGAACTGTTAAAGTTTCTAAATGTATTTATTCTTTATCTCCGAATTAAATCTTTTGCTTTCACATGGATCCTGCAGAGGGTTTCGCTATTTTGATTTATTTATCGCGTTTATTCTGCTGCGTTTGTGCCTCGAATCCCTTCAATGGCATCAGAGCTACTTGCGAAACGTTTTAATTCGGTTATGTGCTTAATAGTTTTCGATATGTAAGCATGTATGCGATCTATCATGATTTTGTATTGATACAATATATATATATATGTTTTTATATACTATGAATATATGATATTCATATGATATATAATCATGTGATGATTGTGTGTATTGATGTATGTATATGATACATTGAAAGGCAGAGTGTCTAAACTTGTAACACTGTAACTAATGTAACTCAACTACAGAAAAGATACTTAACCGGAAGACAATCAAGAACAAGAAGTCACATAGAAATCAATACAAATTGAAGACAAGGTAATTGATACAATTTAAAATGGTTAATTATGATCAATCAAAGATGAAATCACTGGAAGAAGTTCAAGTCAAAGTTGTTTATGCCTCAGTGATGTGTAACTTAAAGATTCAAGATCATAACAATCAGTATCAATAAGACTAATTGATTTCAAGTGAAGAAGCAGGAAAGCGACAATTGGAAAGCCACATTACTAACTGAATATGGTAATCTATTCAGAAGCAAGAACCCTATCAAGACTAGTCACTTATGAACCAGACCATTGCATCAAGTGTCAGGGCATTGATAGTAAGTTTATGTCAGTAGTAGAGATCCATGTTCAAGAGCTTGTTGAAGAATATAGAAGACAAGAAGAAATCACAAGTTCAAGATGTTGCATTGAAGTTTCTAGTTGAAGCCCAGAATTTCTCTAAGTACTTACAGGGGAACCTATGTAGAAAATTCTATCTAGAAATTCTAGATAATTTTCTACTTAGAGCCAAGTAGAAATTCTGGAAGTGGAATTTTTTCTAAGTACACAGGAAGGAAGCTATCTCGAAATTCCTATGTAGAAGTGCTACTTAAATATTCGAGATAGAGTGTAAGTAGAAAATTTCCTATGTAGAAGTTCTACTTGAATGTTCGAGATGGTAAGTAGAAATTCCTATGTAGAAATTCTACATAGAGGACAATTTCAACATGACACATGGCATCATCTGGTTAGCTATTTCCAAGCTTTCAAGACAAGATAAGATTTACATGGACAACATTGGACCACTCATATCTTATCTGTTGAAGACTACAAGTCATAGATTACAAGTAGTATAAATAGAAGTACTCGTGTAACATTTTAAAAAAGAAAGCAATATTGAGAAAAACACTTGTAAAAGAGAGAGAAAGAGTATTCACAGAGTTTAGTATCATTTACTACCCTCTTTACTTCAGTTGTAATATTGTAATGAATGTTGTAGCAACTTTTTCAAGTTATATATAAGACATATATTCCTTGAATCATTGTGTTCATTTATTACATAGTATTTATTGCTTCATAAAGTTAAAAAGTTGTATTCACCCCCTCCCCTCTACAACACATTTGGACCTAACATACATGTTTGTTCTTATTATGGAAATTGTATTCGATACGAATTCTGAAATGGCTGCCGTAGATTTTCTGAAATCTGTGTCCGTTGTCCGATTTTCGCAAACGATATGTGTTTTCTGACTGGAATCGGGTCCCTGAGAAATACTGACAATGTCAGTTCTGCGTCTTTAAGCCATTAGATATCGTTACAGGCCCCAAACGGTAATTTATTATTTTCTAAAAATTATTTGATTTTCTAAAATTTTGAGTATATGTATGTATATATTATGAATATATGATATTCATGTGATGTATAATCATGTGATGATTGTATGTATCACTGTGTATGTATATATGATATATTCTTGTTCTTGTTATGGGGATTGTATATGATACGATTTCTGAAACACCGTCAGATTTGGTAAAATCTAATTACCGTATTCGATTTTCACAAACGATATGTGTTTTCTGACTGGAGTCGGGCCAATAAACAAAACTGATAGTCTTTCTATCATCGACGGGTCTGTAAGGCGTTTGACTTCGTTAAGGGCCTCGAAACAGCGATTTATTGTCTTTAAAAATCTGTTTTTAATTTTCTGAAATTTTGAAATTTGTTATATATGATTATATGACATGTTTATATAATTTGAGATATATTATATGTGTTATATGATAGCATGGTGGATGGTTATGGCCTAAAGACCCATAGTATAGTGGTTTTGATTTATGGTTTTGATTTCTAAATATGACTTGCATGTCGTTTATTCATTGTAATTTAATTATCTCGAATTTAACTTGAGTTATTCTTGTAACTTCATTAGAATAGTTTTATTTTTATTATTCAATGTAATTATCAATGAAGACTTGCAAGCAAGGAGGCAATCCAAAAGGGGATGATGGAGCAATGAAGAAAGAAGACATGTAATAGATAGTATTTTTAAAACCACCATAGACTGACCTTGATATTTCCATTAGCTTGGAAAGATCACATAGGATGGGGTCATAACCAAACACGTTTAATTTACGCACATTACATATATGTATATGATTGCATGTATTGGTATGTATGCGTAGATATAATCGAGATGCATGCTTAATATTGATTAATCATGTATGTATTAGATACGACACTCATGCCATGTTTGCTTAAGAAAGATAAAATCTGTAACGATTCAAGATTTTAAAATTGAACAAACGATCATGAAATTCTTGTGTTTATGAAACACGATATTAAATATGAATTTTCTTTTTCTGATATGGGGAGATTTTATCAAAAGCGGATTATTAGTTTAATTCGTAAGGAAGTTGGGTTTTAAGTGAGACCGCTTGTGACTTCTCCGACGACCTGGAAATCAATCCATTGACGAATATTGAAATTAATTATTTGATCAAGGAAAAATTGAGAATCTCTTTATGATGGGATCATGATCGTTAAAATAAACAATAAAAATCCCTAAATACATATTAAGTTAATCGGATGCCTTCCAATGTTTAATACTCATCAAGATCTAGATTAGATTGAGAAGGAGTGGGTTTACCAAAGCAAGGTACTTTTATCAATCATGGGAAGATGTGATAAGTAAGTGTAATTAGTTTGTTGAAACATTGGGTCTAACTTAACTAAATCATCACAATAGGATTGTGGGTTTAGAGACATAGAGTTTGGTGAGATTTATTGGATAAATGTGTACAAAGGTTTGTTCCACCAAACTTTCCAAGAGTTATATTTGATATAATCGACAAATGTTGTCTACCTAAATAGTCATGTTTTGAGTGTATTAGCCAACGCTATCTTAAAATATGGATGAAATATGGATCTTGGCTCACTAGAAAGATTTAAAGAAATGTTTTTCGAATTAATAGTTAGGGCTATTAGTTTGATAAAAAAAGTGGGAGGTATATAGTGATATACCATAATCACTCAAACATAATTAATATTAAATTTGCAATCCAGTTTATTTTATACACTTTAATATTGTAGATATCAAATGATAAACACAAACAACTTCTTTATGCGATCAGCTCTTGAGAAGGACAAGTTGACGAGAATATATTTCCTTGACTGACATAGGAGCTTGAGGATCGTCCTTGGACACCACGATGTTAGTCAAATCTCTTCCTCTGCTCTTAAAGTTGAGAATGTAACATGTGCAAATTGATGTGCTAAAAATATACATTTTAAATTGCAAGTGCACAATTCACATCGTTTTAATAATTTAAAGATTCGTTCCGCAAGGACTAAAATTATTTTTACAAAAACTTTAATTTTCAATTTAGGCGAATTAGACCAATTAATTTTGAGATGAGTTATTAACCAAGGACAAAAAAAAAGGAATGATAATAAGCTAATTAAAAATTCAAGTAACGAAATTAACTAAACTTTAAACATTAATTAAAATACTTGACAAATAAAAAAATGGACAAAGGAAGACTAGTGCTTTTAAATCTAGATCTACAAACTAAAGACCATAATTAATACTACTAAAATTAGATCTAAAATTCAATACAACTCAAAAGCAAAACTACATCTAAAATATCAAACCATTAAATCTATTTTAACAAATCTAACAACTAAAAAGTAGATATAAATTCTAACACCCAACAAGAAATAAATTTAGCTCTAAAATATTAAATCCACTAATAAAATGAAGATTTAAAAGGGGTTCAACTACAACATAAAAAAAATAGATCCAATAACATTAAACTAAAGAGGTTCCTTTCAATTCTCAAGTACTTTACTTTTTTACTTGATGAAATTGAAATGGGTCATAGCCATAAAGGTGAATGAGACAAGTAAAATATAAAAGTAGATCTAAAATTTAAAGAGCTAAGTTTTAACACTACCAACAACTAAATCTATATCTAAAATATTTAAACAACTACAAGTAAATATCAAACCCAACAACCAAATCTAGTTCTACAATCTAGAATAAAAAACCAACTAATAATAATAAATTTAGAGATCTAAATCATTGAACCCACATTTAAAATAGAGATTTAAAGGGGCTCATGACAAGATAATAAACAATAAAACTAAGGAGTAAAGTAGAGAGATAAGTAAACTAGATCTAGAATATTAATCTAAAAGGCTCCTTTCATTTCCCAAGTATACAACTTGTGGTACTTAGAAAGATATCATAGCCATAAATTTAAAGAAGATAAGATGAAGACTAACATAAAAATAAATTAAGACTTAAAGAAGATAAGATGGAGACTAGCATAAAAGAAAATAAAGACTTGCATTAATATGAAAAATGTTTACAATATTTGAGAGAGCTAAAAACTAGATCTAGAAAATTAAAAGAGAGGCTACTACTAAAACTAGGGTAAAACTAGAGATGATTACAATGAGAGAATGAGATGTATTTATAGGCTAGGACTAGGGTTTTGGGTGGTGTTGGGTCAATCCTCACCATTCAAATGAGGTGTTTGTTGGTAAAATCTACACCATTGATTTTTGATTCCATCCACCAACTTGCTCTTTAGTCTTTTTCTCATCTTTACTTTGTTGGCTTCCTTTTCTTCCCTTTTTTGCCCTTTCTAACCCATTCCTTCTCCTTTAATTATTTAATTTACTTATCTGTAAAATAAAGAAAATGCAATAAATTAACTAATAAAAATACGAAAGCGAGCAATAAAATAGGCATTAAAATATGTAAAATTATTCACTAATCAAATGCCGTCATACCTATCTTTTGCTCGTCCTCGAGTAAAATCAATAGTTAAAAAGCAAACTAAGAAAAGTTCTAGGCTCCTTTTCGTAGGCGTGACGGGTAATTTTAGGTTTACCAACCCGTTAAACTCATAGACGATCTCTACAAGAGGAGTGTTGTCTCCTAAGGGTTTACAAAAGATATACCCATAAAATCTGTGAAATAATTCCTGCAATTGTCCCGACTCAATTTTCACTCAAGTTTTCAATGGTGTAAATAAAAAGATTTTATAGGGAAAATACATGCCTTAGCAGACTTTTCTAATAATAGTCGAATTGTAGGTAACTTCAATCTACTGGTATCGAATCTAAATGTTTACAAAAAATCTTAAGGTATGTAGTGAATTTAAGGCCTCTGATAGATGAACTGCATACGAATATTTTTTCTTTTTCAACCAATATTGAACTGACCCAATCTCTATTAAAACAAGTATCTAGCCAAATATCACAAATTCATATATATAACCTTTTTTTTTCTTTTTTATTTTTTAATCGACTATATAGTGTCTGTTTTCTTAGGCTTTCTATGTTACCCATGTAGCGAGTTTTGGGTCAGTGACACCCAAACCAGTTGGTCTTAGGGCACTAGGTTTTAAAATACCCCAACAAACTTAATTACTCGAGTAACAAAGACCACAAAACAAGACTAGTCAATTCTATTTGTGCCCATCATCTCATCTATTTATTTTGAGGAATATTGGGTATTGAAGTAGTTTATTCTTTCTTTTTTTCTTTTTCTTTTTTTTCCTTCATTTTTTCATTTTTTGGCTATATATTTATTTTTCGCAAAAATTTGATTCGACATTGTTCTAACATGTGGGTTCTCTCTCAGGTATCGAATAACATCCCTATACAATATTTCCAACAAAGGTCTTGTGCATATGTGCCGTCTTGAAATTTGGTATAAAAATTGTTCGACACCAGTTTCATAAAGAAAACCTTACTCGACTAAGTTCAAATTATCTAAAAGGCATTATATATATAATTTTTTTAAAAACAAATGCTAACACCAACTAGTCCTAAAGTTCAAAAAAGAGGACAGGACAACTCAACCTAAATATTTCTATTTTAGGATTTTTAATTTTCTATTTTTTTTGTATTTCTTTTTAATTTTAACATTACTAGCACCCTCCCCCATACCTAAATCATGCATTGTGCCCAATGTATGCAAATGAGAGAGATATGATAACATAACATGAAGAGATAATACCTGACTGTTAGTAATTGTGCTCTAGAGACAATACTTTTATATTTTAAGGAAAATATTTATTATTAAGGATTATGTTTTATTGGTTATTATTTATTTATTATGTTTTATTTACTGCGTAATAAATTGAAAGCATAATAAATGTCCTTGGAATTTTGATACGTATTATATATCTTTAAGTATGTGACTTAAAAAAATGAGATTATATGAATAGTATCTTATTCCTAAAATTCCCTAGTCGAGTATTATTATTTAAGGACAATAATAATGCACAAAGACTAGTATGTTTCTTGACAGATGACCACATCTCATTGGTCATAGGTATGGGGATACTAAAGTCAAGAACATAAGTGCATGTATCAATGCATGACACTGGAATGACCCGCCGTGAGATTCTACATGTTAAGTAAGTGTCATAAGTAATTCTCACTGTGATAATGGTGTAATGATCCTTAGACCTGAAATCATTATATTTCTATACGAGAATTAATATACTTTGATTACATTAAAAAGTTACATTTGACCGGGTGATGATAAAAGTGGACATTGGGTATATTATGAATCGTATGAGAAATATGAATGATCTAGATGGGATTTAATCCTCCTAATTTTAGGAGTGATATTATTGGCCTCTTGTTTGAGTGAGACTATGAAATGCACGGCCGTGCTCAAATGTTGATTTGATTTTAATAGTCTACTCATCGATCAAGAAAATAAAGATTAAATTATGAAGAGGATGACACGAGACATGCCTTGAGTTTAATCTATAGTATCAAGATTAAAGGGATTATATTACATGGAACATTATTCACGAAAGGCTTAATCGAATCACCGATTTATTATTATTACTTGGGTAGCAATGATGTATTACTAGATGCCGCTCATTGTTTACAATTTTAATTAGATATTAAAATTGTTGCCAACGTAATAATAACCTACAGGGTCACACACAAAGAACGCTTGAAGGAGAAATAATTTAAATTATGAATTTAAATTAAATAAGTAATTTATTTTATTTATGATATTAATTAAGTATGACTTAATTAATTATATAAATAGAATAAATGAATTACTTAAACTAATTCCAAAATTAATAATTAATTAATTAAGTGAGACTTAATTAAATAATTTAGAATTTTGGATTAGTATTAATTATAATTGGATTATAATTAGAAAACTTATTCCTCTCTCTATATAATCTCTTTATGGGCTGATTTAATAAAATAGAGATTTTACAAAAACCCTAGCCGCTCTGAGAGAGGAGGAAGATAGAGAGAGAAGAAGTTTTCGGGTGCTAGTACACATCAATCCTTCATGAAAAGTGTTCGTGTGGATACCGTAGAGCGTAGATCGCGAGAGCGGGATACGTGGTGATTAAACAAGCTTTGGACCTCCATTAATCTTCCATTAATGAACTGTTAAAGCTTCTAAAGGTATTTATTCTTTATCTCCGAATTAAATCTTTTGTTTTCGCATGGATCCTGCGGAGGGTTTCGCTATTTTGATTTATTTTTCGCGTTTATTCTGCTGCGTTTGTGTCACGAAACCCTACAATGGCATCAGAGCTACTTGCGAAACGTTTTAATTCGGTTATGTGCTTAACAGTTTTTGATATATAAGCATGTATGCGATCTATCATGATTTTATATTGATATAATATGTATATGTTTATATATATTATGAATATATGATATTCATATGATGTATAATCATATGATGATTATGTGTGTTGATGTATGTATATGATACATGTTTGTTCTTATTATGGGAATCGTATTTGATACGAATTCTGAAACGGCTGCCGTTGATTTTCTGAAATCTGTGTCCGTTGTCCGATTTTCGCAAACGATATGTGTTTTCTGACTAGAATCGGGTCACTGAGCAATACTGACATTGTCAGCTCTGCGTCTGTAAGCTATTAGATGTCGTTACAGACTCCAAAACGGTGATTTATTACTTTTTGAAAATTATTTGATTTTCTAAAATTTTGAGTATATGTATGTATATATTATGAATATATGATATTCATGTAATGTATAATCATATGATGATTGTATGTATCTCTGTATATGTATATATGATATATGTTTGTTTTTGTTATGGGAATTGTATATGATACGATTTCTGAAACACCGTCAGATTTGGAGAAATCTGACTGCTGTATCCTATTTTCGTAAACGATATGTGTTTTCTGACTGGAATCGGGCCAATTAACAAAACTGATAGTTTACTATCACCGACGGGTCTGTAAGGCGTTTGACGTCGTTAAGGGTCTCGAAATAGCGATTTATTATCTTTAGAAATCTGTTTTTAATTTTATGAAATTTCGAAATTTGTTATATATGATTATATGATATGATTATATAATATGAGATATATTATATGTGTTATATGATAGCGTGGTGGATGGTTATGGCCTAAAGATCCATAGGATAGTGGTTTTGATTTATGGTTTTGGTTTCTAAATACGACTTGCATGTCGTTTATTCATTGTAATTTAATTATCTCGAATATAACTCGAGTTCTTCTTGTATTTTCATTAGAATAGTTTTATTTTTATTATTCAATGTAATTATCAATGAAGGCTTGCAAACAAGGAGGCGATCCAAAAGGGGATGATGGAGCAATGAAGAAAGAAGACATGTAATAGATAGTATTTTTAAAACCACCATAGACTGACCTTGATATTTCCATTAGCTTGGAAATATCATATAGGATGGGGCCATAACCAAACACGTTTAATTTACGCACATTACATATATGTATATGATTGCATATATTGGTATGTATGCGTAGATATAATTGAGATGCATGCTTAATATTGATTAATCATGTATGTAATAGATACGACACCCATGCCATGTTTGCTTAAACAAGATAAAATCTGTAACGATTCAAGATTTTAAAATTAACAAACGATCATAAGATTCTTGTGTTTATGAAATATGGATTTTTAAAACACGGAATTAAATATGGATTTTTGATATCTATAATTGGGATTTTCTGACAAAAGCGGATATGCGTATTCGTAAGGCTGATGGGTTTTAAGTGTGACCATTGGTATCCTCCATCTACCTGGGAAATGAACAATTTAAGATGTCGATTTGAAATATTTGGTTCAAGGAAAAATTGAGGATCTCTTTATGATGTGATCATGATCGTTATAAATTTTCTAAAACCCCTTAACAAAATATTAAGTTTTACTCGGATGCTTTCCAATGAATGAACACTCATCGAATCCTAGATCGATAAGGGGAAGGACTGTCAGTGGCAGGGGACTCCTATCTATCGTGGTGAGATGCGACGAATATAAACGGTTATATTCGGCCGTTGTATCATTGGGTCTAACTTAACTGAGTCGTCATAATAAGTGAAAATAAACGGTTATATTCAACTATTATGAACTTAGAAGCATAGAGTTTGGTTAAAAGTCTATTAGATAGATAAGATCAATCGTTGTTCACCAAACTATCCAAGAATTATATATGATATAATTGACAACTGTTGTCTACCTAAATAATCATTTTCTAAGGCCTTCCAGTGGTTGACTTAGGACATGACGAAATATGGATCTTGGCTCACTAGAAAGAATTATGGGATATACTTTCCAAATTAATAGTAAGGGCTATTAGTTTGATAAAAATAAGTGAGAGGTATATGATGATATACCATAATCACTTAAACATAATTAATATTAAATTTACAATCTAGTTTATTTTATGCACTTTAATATTGTAGATATCAAATGATAAACACAAACAACTTCTCTATGCGATCAGTTCTTGAGAAGGACAAGTTGACGAGAATATATTTCCTTGACTGACATAGGAGCTTGAGGATCGTCCTCGGGCACCACGATATTAGTCAAATCTCTTCCCCTGCTCTTAAAGTTGAGAATGTAACATATGCAAATCATAGTGCTTATTGGAAGCAAATTGATGTTGCGACTGATGTTTCATGTCTCATGCTCGCAAATATATGTGATGAGCTTAAGAAGCAATACAAGCATATAGATGCTTATGAAACGATTGAGCACAAGATATATTTGAAAGGGCACTATACACTTACAAGTAGGGAGAGTGAGACCCGGTTACACCACATGTTCTAAAGATTATAGGGTATAATGAATACCATTGATATTTTGGGTTTCCAGATTGGTCTGGAGACAGTTAGATTTGATCTTACAATCTATGGACAAATATTATTCTTATTTTGTTATGAACAATAAAGTGAATAAGATTGGTAAAACACCCATTGAGTTGCTAAGCATATTGAGAACTGCTGAAAGTAATATGATAAATGCATGAACTACTACTATATTGATGGTAAACATAGGGAATGCAAAAGGGAAAGGAAAATGGAAAGGCAAGGAGAAGATTTGATCTAGTTCCGTTGTCAAACCAAAGTCCAATCCCTAAAGCAGACTCTAAAGTCTGAATGAGGTGTTGATAAAGAAGACGATTGTCACTTCTGTGGAAAGTTGGGAGACTGGAAATTAAACTGTCATGCTTAATTGGAAGATCGGAAGATGATGATCAATAAGGGTCAAGCTTAAGGTATCGGGTTGGAATTGGAGTAAAGATAGTTGCTCTGGTTCGAGGAACTCGTTACTTAATTTTTGGCCTATAAGGAAAATTTAGAACTTAATAATTGTTATAGCGTGCTTGCAATTGGCAGAGACATTATTTCAGTTTCTTGTTTGGACAAGAAAGGCTTTTTCATTTTATAACAATAGTTGTTTATTCTATTTTGATGATGAGCCTTATAATGTTGCACATTTAATTAACAATTTATATGTTCTAAAGTGACTCAAATCAAATATTACCTTTGGCACTGTCGCTGAGGCCATATTAATAAGAAACGCATTTCCAGAATACATAAGGATGCATTCATGGATAAGTTTGATTATGAATCATACCGAAGGATACGAATCTTGGTTTATTTGGTAAAATGACTAAAGCTTCTTTTACCGGACATGGTGAAGGGATCATTGAATGGGTATGACTTATACATAGTGATGTATGTGGTCATATGTGTACGATGACAAAAGGTAGATTTTATTAACTTCATAAAATTTACTAATTATTTTAGTAGATACGGATATATGTATCTTTTGAAGAACTAATCCGAATCATTTGAAAAGTTCAAACACTATAAAGATGAAGTAGAAAATATCAAAGAAAAGTTTTTTTGATAGGAGAGATCACATCTTGTTGGACATGGTGCGATCAATGTTGAGTCAATGAATCTTCCAATTAGTTTCTGGGGTTGCACCCTGGAAACGGCTCCACATACACTTAACTGTGTTCCTACTAAATTGGTTCAAAAGACTCCTTATGAGATATGGACTGAGCAACGTCACAGCATGTCATTTATAAAATTTTGGGGATGTGAAGCGTTTGTGAAACGTCTAATCTCTGACAAGCTAGGACCAAAATCAGACAAATGTAATTTTGTGGAATACCCAACTGAAACAAGGGGTTATTCTTTCTATAATCCTTCCGAGAATAAAGTGTTTGTTGCTCGAACTGCTGAGAGACAGTGGGAGGATAATAGATCTCAATGAAGTTTGAGACCCACATGATAACGTTGAACCAGTGGAGGAACCTGAGTAGAATGTACTAGAAAAATAATACTGCTCAAGAAACACAGGTGTTCGTAGGTTTAGTAGGATTCGCCATGAGCCCGGGAGATAATATGGATGTCTCTTGACTCAAGATGGTGATGTGATGCTTGTGGATGAAGATGAGCCTCTCACCTACCGAGATACTATAAACACTCCAGATTCTAAGAGATGGCTGGATGCCATTAAATCTGAGATGGAATCCATGTATACTAATCAAGTATGGACTTTGGTTGATCCATCTGAAGGGGTAAAACCTATAGGGTGCAAGTGGGTTTTCAAGAAGAAGACCGACATGGATGCTAATGTACAGACCTATAAGGCACGATTGGTGGCAAAAGGTTTCAAGAAAATTCATGGTATTGACTATGATGAGACCTTTTCACCAGTTGTTATGGTCATGTCCATCAGGATTTTGCTTGCTATAGCTGCTTACTATGACTATGAAATCTGGCAAATGGATGTCAAAACCGCTTTCTTAAATGAGAGCCTTGAAGAAGATATAGATGTGTACATGACACACCCTAAGGGTTTTGTTGATCTAAAGGATGCTGGAAATGTATGTAAGTTGCGTTGATCCATTTATGGATTAAATCAGGCCTCGAGGAGATGGAACATTTGTTTTCATGAAACAGTCAAAAAGAGTTTGACTTTATTCAGAATGAAGATGAAACTTGTGTTTACAAGAAGTTTAGCGGGAGCCATGTGACATTCCTAGTATTATATGTTGATGATATATTACTAATAGGGAATGACATTCCTTCTCTACAGACTGTGAAGACTTGGTTGAGAAATAATTTCTCAATGAAAGAGTTAGGCGATGTGACATATATATTAGGGATCGAGATCTATAGAGATAGATCAAGGTGATTGATCGGCCTAATTTAGAGTACATACATTGACAAAGTTTTGCATCGATTTCAAATGCAAAGAGACTAAACTGGATATGTCCCAATGTCTCATGGGATAGTGATCTCAAAATAAAATTTGTCCTAAATAATTGGATGATAGGGACTGCATGAGTAAAATTCTATATGCGTCAGCAATTGGTTTTATAATGTATGCAATGATATGTACTTGTCCTGATGTCTCATATGCTTTAACCATGATGAGTAGATACCGATCTAATCCAGGTGAAGGTCACTGGACGACAGTCAAGAATATTCTTAAGTACTTAAAGAGGACTAAAGATTCATTCTTGTTATATGGAGGAGATGTGAAGCTAGTTGTAAGAGGTTTCAGTGATACTGGTTTCTAGACAGATAACGATAATTTAATGTTTCTGTCTGGCTTTGTGTTTTATTGAGATGTTGTATGCTGGAATGGTTCACAGCAAAGACAATTGTTGATTTTACAATAGAACCTGAGTATATTGATGCTTGTGAAGCAGACAAGGAGGCTATTTGGGCATGTACTTAGGAGATATCACCTAATTAATGAGATTAATGATCAAGGAGATATACATATATGTAAAGTGTATACTAATAATAATATTGCAGACACACTGACTAAGGCTTTGTCGCAGCAGAAGCACGAAAGTCACACTAGTTCCATGAGTATTGGATACTTGGGTAATTGGCTCTAGTGCAAGTGGGAGATTGTTAGTAATTGTGCTCTAGAGACAATACTTTTATATTTTAAGGAAAATATTTATTATTAAGGATTATGTTTTATTGATTATTATTTATTTATTATGTTTTATTTACTGCGTAATAAATTGAAAGCATAATAAATGTCCTTGGAATTTTGATACGTATTATATATCTTTAAGTATGTGACTTAAAAAATGAGATTATATGAATAGTATCTTATTCCTAAAATTCCCTAGTCGAGTATTATTATTTAAGGACAATAATAATGCACAAAGACTAGTATGTTTCTTGACAGATGACCACATCTCATTGGTCATAGGTATGGGGATACTAAAGTCAAGAACATAAGTGCATGTATCAATGCATGGCACTGGAATGACCCGCCGTGAGATTCTACATGTTAAGTAAGTGTCATAAGTAATTCTCACTGTGATAATGGTGTAATGATCCTTAGACCTGAAATCATTATATTTCTATACGAGAATTAATATACTTTGATTACATTAAAAGTTACATTTGACCGGGTGATGATAAAAGTGGACATTGGGTATATTATGAATCGTATGAGAAATATGAATGATCTAGATGGGATTCAATCCTCCTAATTTTAGGAGTGATATTATTGGCCTCTTGTTTGAGTGAGACTATGAAATGCACGGCCGTGCTCAAATGTTGATTTGATTTTAATAGTCTACTCATCGATCAAGAAAATAAAGATTAAATTATGAAGAGGATGACACGAGACATGCCTTGAGTTTAATCTATAGTATCAAGATTAAAGGGATTATATTACATGGAACATTATTCACGAAAGGCTTAATCGAATCACCGATTTATTATTATTACTTGGGTAGCAATGATGTATTACTAGATGCCGCTCATTGTTTACAATTTTAATTAGATATTAAAATTGTTGTCAACGTAATAATAACCTACAGGGTCACACACAAAGAACGCTTGAAGGAGAAATAATTTAAATTATGAATTTAAATTAAATAAGTAATTTATTTTATTTATGATATTAATTAAGTATGACTTAATTAATTATATAAATAGAATAAATGAATTACTTAAACTAATTCCAAAATTAATAATTAATTAATTAAGTGAGACTTAATTAAATAATTTAGAATTTTGGATTAGTATTAATTATAATTGGATTATAATTAGAAAACTTATTCCTCTCTCTATATAATCTCTTTATGGGCTTATTTAATAAAATAGAGATTTTACGAAAACCCTAGCCGCTCTGAGAGAGGAGGAAGATAGAGAGAGAAGAAGTTTTCGGGTGCTAGTACACATCAATCCTTCATGAAAAGTGTTCGTGTGGATACCGTAGAGCGTAGATCGCGAGAGCGGGATACGTGGTGATTAAACAAGCTTTGGACCTCCATTAATCTTCCATTAATGAACTGTTAAAGCTTCTAAAGGTATTTATTCTTTATCTCCGAATTAAATCTTTTGTTTTCGCATGGATCCTGCGGAGGGTTTCGCTATTTTGATTTATTTTTCGCGTTTATTCTGCTGCGTTTGTGTCACGAAACCCTACACTGACATGGGATGACGGAGAAGCAAAACTAGTTTATTCTGAAAACTTACGTTATTCAAAGATCGACAAGGTGGATGACCTCTTCCTCGAGATCAATTGGCAATTCTAAAAATGGTTTGAGCCTTTGTCCATTAACTTTAAATATGTCACCATTATTAGGATTTTCAATTTCAATAGCACCGTGAGGAAAAACTGTTTTAACAATGTATGGTCCTTCCCACCTAGATCTCAACTTTCCAGGAAAGAGATGCAGCCTAGAATTATATAAAAGAACTTTTTGACCGGGAGAAAAGGATTTTCTCAAGATGGATTTATCATGAAACACTTTAGTTCTTTCTTTATAGATTTTAGCATTTTCATAGGCATCATTCCTCATTTCCGCTAACTCAGACAATTGCAACTTCCGATGACTACCAGCAGTGGATAAATCAAAGTTTAACTCTCTAATGGCCCACATGGCCCTATGTTCAAGTTCAACAGGGAGATGACACGCTTTACCAAATACTAGTCTATAAGGAGACCTACCCAAGATCGTCTTGAAAGCAGTCCGATAGGCCCATAATGCATCTATCAACTTAATGGACCAATCTTTCCTATTCGAGTTGACAGTCTTTTCTAAAATTTGTTTGATTTGCCTATTAGAGACTTCAACTTGACCACTAGTCTGAGGATGATAAGGGGTAGCCAATTTATGCGTGATGGAATACTTTTTCAAGAGAGATTCAAATTGATGATTTTTAAAGTGCTTGCCTTGGTCATTAATGATAGCTCTAGGTGTGCCAAATTGAGAAAAAATATTCTCTTTTAAGAATTTAAGGACGACCTTGTTATCATTAGTCTTAGTTGGTATGGCTTCGACCCACTTAGACACGTAATCAACCGCTAAGAGAATGTAGAGATTTCCAAATGAATTAGGAAAGGTCCCCATAAAATCTATTCCCCAAACATCAAAAATCTCAATGACAAGGATTGGACTCATTGGCATCATGTTTCTTCTAGTAATCTTTCCTAAATGTTGACACCTACTACGAGTGGAACAGAATTCGGCGGCATCCTTAAACAAACTAGGCCAATAAAAACCACCCTGAAGTATCTTCGCGGCTGTTTTCTTAGCACTAAAATGACCTCCACAAAAGGACAGTACGCTCCTAACCTCATGGTTTGGAATACATCTCCTAATGATTTGGTCTGGGCAATGTTTAAAAAGATAAGGGTCATCCCAAAAGAAGTGTTTGACTTGAGAGAAAAATTTTGATTTATCTTGCTTAGACCAATTGGAAGGAATTTCACCGGTGACAAGGTAATTGACAATATCGGCGAACTAAGGAGGACTAGAGATTGAAAGAATGTGTTCATCGGGAAAAGATTCATTTAAGGGTAAGTCAATAGTGGAATCCACTACTAATCGAGAGAGATGATCGGCAACAACATTTTCTGAACCCTTCTTATCCCTAATTTCTAGGTCAAATTCCTGAAGCAACAAGACCCATCTAATCAATTGGGCCTTTGAGTCTTTTTTGGAGAAAAGGTATCTAAGGGCTGCGTGATCGGTGTAAACAATGATTTTGGAACCGATAAGATACGACCGAAACTTTTCAAGGGCAAAAACTACTGCTAAGAGCTCTTTTTCAGTTGTGGAGTAATTAAATTGAGCATCATTTAAGGTCTTGCTAGCGTAGTAAATGACATGAGATATCTTATCTATTCGTTGACCTAACACCGCCCCTACCGCATAATCCGAAGCGTCACACATTATCTCAAAAGGTTGATTCCAATCGGGGGACTTGATGATCGGGGTTGAAGTCAATTCTTTTTTAAGTTGGTC
This sequence comes from Oenanthe sinensis, assembly GCA_028671895.1. Taxonomy (NCBI): domain Eukaryota; kingdom Viridiplantae; phylum Streptophyta; class Magnoliopsida; order Apiales; family Apiaceae; genus Oenanthe; species Oenanthe sinensis. The sequence goes on from CM053806.1 coordinate 32,549,027, forward strand.
AAAAGATTGAACACACTCACTAGTAAACTCGAATTTGACCTCATTAGAAAGAAGGTTGGTCAAGGGTCTAGCCTTCTTACTAAAATCTTTAATGAAACGTCGATAGAAACCGGCATGTCCTAAAAAGGAGCGAATTTCTTTGACATATTTTGGTGGCGGGAGATTAGCAATAAGGTCGACTTTGGCCTTATCAACTTCGATTCCCTTTTCAGAAATTTTGTGACCAAGAACAATTCCTTCCTTAACCATGAAATGACATTTTTCCCAATTAAGAACGAGGTCGGTTTCCTTACACCTTTTTAAGACTAAGTCGAGATGGTGTAGACATTGATGAAAAGAACCAAAGATGGAAAAGTCATCTATAAAGACTTCTAGAAAGTCTCCTATCATGTCAGAAAAGATGTTAGTCATGCACCTTTGAAAGGTAGAAGGGCCAGTAGTTAGGCCAAAAGCTAATCGACGATAAGCGAAGGTTCCGAAAGGGTAAGTGAACGTGGTCTTTTCTTAGTCCTCGGGAGCAATGGGGATTTGGAAATACCCAGAATAACCATCTAGAAAGCAATAGTAAGAATGACTCGCTAACCTTTCTAACATTTGGTCCATGAAGGGTAAAGGAAAATGGTCTTTTCTAGTGGCGGCATTGAGCTTCCTAAAATCTATGCACATTCTCCAACCTGACTGAATACGAGTAGTAACTTGCTCATCATTCTCGTTGGTTACTATGGTAATACCTGATTTTTTAGGCACTACATGAACGGGACTGACCCAAGAACTATCAGAAATGGGATAGATTATCCCATTATCGAGACATTTAAGGATTTCTTTCTTTACAACTTCCATCATGGCAGGGTTCAATCTCCTTTGGGGTTCCCTAACAGGCTTAGCATCATCAACTAAGTGAATCCTATGTTAGACAATAGCCGGACTAATTCCTTTGATATCTGAGATACTCCACCCTATCGCTTCCTTATGTTCTCTAAGCACACTTAAAAGCTCTTTCTCTTGTGACTCGGTCAAATTAGAGGCAATTATAACCGGAAGAGAATTGTTAGGTCCTAGAAAGGCATATTTAAGAGTGTTAGGAAGAGGTTTGAGTTCTAATTCTGGCGGGCTTGACTCAACGAGTTCACTAGCTTCGAAAAGAACACTTGGTGTGATCTCCTGATTAATTGTAGACATGGTGGACTCTAACATTTGGTTGACCTCATTTGTGTAATTGGAAATATCCCAATCCTGACCAAAGTGTTTTAAACAAAAGTCAAAAGCATCACTAGGAGTCATGAGATCTTGATCAACTATTTGATCAATTAAATTGATTCTCATCGGTTGATCAAAATCATCGGATTATTTTCCAACATGAAAAATATTTAAATCTATGGTCATATTCCCAAATGTTAGTTTCATTAATCCATTCCTGCAATTAATCAAGGCATTAGAAGTGGCTAGAAAAGGTCTTCCTAAAATGATAGGAATTTGGTTCTTAGGGTTCTTGACCGGTTCGGTTTCTAAGACCACGAAATCAATAGGAAAGACAAAGTCACCTACTTTAATTAACACATCTTCAACAACTCCCTTATGAATCTTGACAGAACGATCCGCTAATTGAAGTGTAACATTTGTTTTTTGAAGTTCTCCTAAACCTAGGGCTTGATAGACAGAAAATGGAAGAAGGTTCACACTAGCTCCTAAGTCAAGCAAAGCTTTATCGATGAAGGTATCACCTAAGACACACGAAATAGTAGGACAACCGGGGTCCTTATATTTTACAGGAATTTGATTTGAAAGGATCGAACTAACGTGTGATGTCAAAAAGGCTTTCTTCGGGACATGATTGGTGCGCTTATGAGTACACAACTCCTTTACACACTTAGCATAAGAAGGAATTTGTTGGATGGCATCTAAGAGAGGAATGTTTATCTTGACTTGCTTAAAGACTTCCAAAATCTTGTCTAATTGGTCTGTTTGCTTAGATGAAATGAGTCTTTGGGGATAAGGGGCTTTGAGTTTATAGACTCTCTCACCCGGTTCTTCAGAAAAAGGTTTATTGATCGGTTCACTTGTGGATCCTTGACTTTTCGAATTCTCGGATTTTTCTCCACTTGGACCCGGAAAAGGATGACTTGGTTCAGAAGTCGATTCCTCATCCTCACGAAACTTATCACCCACTTGGTTATCAAATTTCTTGCCAGACCTTAAGGAAATAACTGCATTCACATTGTCATGAGGTCTTTGGTTCATGGGAAACTTAGGGTTCACCTCGGATTGACTAGGAAACCGGTTTTTCTCCCGCTCACAAATCGTTCTAGCTAACTGACTCATCTGAACCTCTAACTTAGAGATGGCTTGAGAATTGGAATTTAAGATTTGCCTATCTTGGGTCATGGTTTGCATGAAGGTTTGTTGGGATTGAGTTAAATTCGTTTGTAATTTTAACAACGCCTCAATACTTTTCTCTAAGGAACTAAGTCTCTTATCTGAATCATTAAAATCGGGTGGGTTCAAAGGTGTTTGAGTTGAGTTTGGATAAAGACCAAGACTTTGATTTGGGTAAGAGCTAGAATTGGGCTTTTGAAAGTTTGGTTGAGACAGTTGATAGTTTTGACCTTGGTTCCATGAAAAGTTCGGGTGATTTCTCCACCCGGGGTTGTAAGTTTGTGAAAACGGGTCATTTCTAGGTCTTGGTTGGAACATAGCATTCACTTGCTCCAACTCTTGAAAATTTTGAAGTGCTTGGTTCGGATAATTATAGTTCGCACACATAGACATTTGTGAGGGAGATCCGATGGTTTCTAAAGCTTCGAGTCGCTTAGTAAGGGTAGCTAACTTGGCCTCGGTGGCAATCGAATTATTAACTACATGCAAACCCCTAGAAGACGAACTCGGTGACTCATTACACTTAACAGGCTCCCTAGTGGACTCCCACAACATCATCTTTTCTGCCAATTCCTTAAAAAATTCCCAACCCTGATCCTCATCTTTTTCCATGAACTTACCTTGACACATAGACTCTAACAAAGTAGTAGTCGGACTATCTAAGGCTTCGTAAACAATCTTACAGAGTCTCCATTTCTCTATTCCATGGTGGGGACATTGAGATAGAAGATTTTTAAAACGATCAAAATATTTCCAAAAAGACTCATTTTCTTTTTGATGAAATTGGTTTATCTCATTTATGATTATTGTGGTCTTGTGATTTGGAAAATATTTTTTAAGAAAAATTACCACAAATCCCTCCCACGTTGAAATAGAGTTGACCGGTAGACTATACAACCATTTTTTAGCATTTTCTTTTAAAGCGAAGTTGATTAGTCTAAGCCTAATGGAGTCCTCAGTTAATTGTTGGAGTTTTTATAAGGCACAAACCTCCTCGAATTCGTGAATAAAAAGATATGGATCCTCACCTTCACTCCCGGTAAACTTTGGTAACATGCTAATGTGGTAAGACTTAATCTCGAAATTATTACCATTAACCGGTGGTAAGGTAATACACGAGGGTTGGGCAGAACGGGAGGGGTAACAACGGTCTCTAAGAGAAACAACCATCTTTACTACGGTTTCATTAACTTCTACGGGTTCAGAATCTGAAGAAGAAGAAGAAGACAACTCAATCGGTCTTACTAATCTAGATGATTCGTTCCTAGCTCAAGCAGTTCGCATAAACACGTAGCAAATAAGTGCAAGAATTTAAACACTCAAAAGAAAATGTAGAAAATCGAAAGAAAGAAAAAATTCTAAATCTAGGGTTCCCTAAAATTAACTAGACCTTGCTCCTAACAACAAGATAATACTAAAATTCACAAAACTAAAAGTACTCGTCCTGATTGGCCAGGTCAGTGCAAGTATTGCCAAGAGGCTAAACACCTTCCTAAGACACCAATCCAAATGGCCAGGTAAGCTTTCGCTAGCCTAGACACCAACGAATGAATACTTTGAGATTTATTCGTTTTAAGTTCTCTTCCTAGTTGAGCGCGAAATCCTAGGGCTAACGTCTAATTAATTTTATTAAAAAGGCTAGGGTATGCAAGATGAGAGATTAATTGTTGTGGGCTAAGGAAAGAGTGATGAATTCTCTCCCCTTATCTTGTGATTGAGTTTTGCCCTTAAAATTTATTTAAATGATGCAACACACAACGAGTTATAAAAAAACGATAAACAATTATGGATGTTTAAACTACGTGTCCTAATCTAAAGAAAAGAAGGAATTTAACGTACCTCATTACTCCAGCAATCACCACAATTTAGAAGGTACGAAAAATTAAATACAAGAATTTAAATCTAAATGATGTGCTCCTAAGTGATTAATGCATGATGCAACAGTTATGTATTTAACCAACAAGTTTTTTTTTTAATTTATATATTTTTAAAAAAAAAATTTAATAACTAAGTAATGAAAAGACGAAAATAGGGAGATACGGGTTACCGAAAAATGCTTTCCGAAAATTTCTTCAAGTCTGGCAATTTCCACGTTCCAACGAGCTTTCCGAATCTCCAATTTTCTAAAAAAAACAAACAAAGAGAGCAAGTAAAACTAATTCGAAAAATTAAAAATTAAGGTACGAAAGATAATTATAGTCCCCGGCAGCGGCGCCAAAAACTTGATGTGCTAAAAATATACATTTTAAATTGCAAGTGCACAATTCACATCGTTTTTATAATTTAAAGATTCGTTCCGTAAGGACTAAAATTATTTTTACAAAAACTTTAATTTTCAATTTAGGCGAATTAGACCAATTAATTTTGAGATGAGTTATTAACCAAGGACAAAAAAAAAAAGGAATGATAATAAGCTAATTAAAAATTTAAGTAACGAAACTAACTAAACTTTAAACATTAATTAAAATACTTGACAAATAAAAAAATGGACAAAGGAAGACTAGTGCTTTTAAATCTAGATCTATAAACTAAAGACCATAATTAATACTACTAAAATTAGATCTAAAATTCAATACAACTCAAAAGAAAAACTACATCTAAAATATCAAACCATTAAAGCTATTTTAACAAATCTAACAACTAAAAAGTAGATCTAAATTCTAACACCCAACAAGAAATAAATTTAACTCTAAAATATTAAATCCACTAATAAAATGGAGATTTAAAAGGGGTTCAACTACAACATAAAAAAAAAGTAGATCCAAGAACATTAAACTAAAGAGGCTCCTTTCAATTCTCAAGTACTTTACTTTTTTACGTGATGAAATTGAAATGGGTCATAGCCATAAAGGTGAATGAGACAAGTAAAATATAAAAGTAGATCTAAAATTTAAAGAGCTAAGTTTTAACACTACCAACAACTAAATCTATATCTAAAATATTTAAACAACTACAAGTAAATATCAAACCCAACAACCAAAACTAGTTCTACAATCTAGAATAAAAAACCAACTAATAATAATAAATTTAGAGATCTAAATCATTGAACCCACATTTAAAATAGAGATTTAAAGGGGCTCATGACAAGATAATAAACAATAAAACTAAGGAGTAAAGTAGAGAGATAAGTAAACTAGATCTAGAATATTAATCTAAAAGGCTCCTTTCATTTCCTAAGTATACAACTTGTGGTACTTAGAAAGATATCATAGCCATAAATTTAAAGAAGATAAGATGAAGACTAACATAAAAATAAATTAAGACTTAAAGAAGATAAGATGAAGACTAGCATAAAAGAAAATAAAGACTTGCATTAATATGAAAAGTGTTTACAATATTTGAGAGAGCTAAAAACTAGATCTAGAAAATTAAAAGAGAGGCTACTACTAAAACTAGGGTAAAACTAGAGATGATTACAATGAGAGAATGAGATGTATTTATAGGCTAGGACTAGGGTTTTGGGTGGTGTTGGGTCAATCCCCACCATTGAAATGAGGTGTTTGTTGGTAAAATCTACACCATTGATTTTTGATTCCATCCACCAACTTGCTCTTTTGTCTTTTTCTCATCTTTACTTTGTTGGCTTCCTTTTCTTCCCTTTTTTACCCTTTCTAACCCATTCCTTCTCCTTTAATTATTTAATTTACTTATCTGCAAAATAAGGAAAATGCAATAAATTAACTAATAAAAATACGAAAGCGAGCAATAAAATAGGCATTAAAATATGTAAAATTATGCACTAATCCCAAATCATAGTGCTTATTGAAAGCAAATTGATGTTGCGACTGATGTTTCATGTATCATGCTCACAAATATGTGTGTTGAGCTTAAGAAGCAACATGAGCATATAGATGCTTATGAGACGATTGAGCACAAGATATATTTGAAAATAAAAGGGTACTATACACTTACAAGTAGGGAGAGTGAGACCCGGTTACACCATATGTTCTAAAGATTATAGGGTATAATGAGTACCTTTGATATTTTGGGTTTCCAGATTAGTCTGGAGACTTAGTTTGATTTGATCTTACAATCCTTGGAAAAATATTATTCTTAGTTTGTTATGAACAATAAAATGAATAAGATTGGTAAAACACCCATTGAGTTGCTAATCATGTTGAGAACTGCTGAAAGCAATATGATAAATGCATGAACTACTACTATATTGATGGTAAACATAGGGAATGCAAAAGGGAAAGGAAAATGGAAAGGCAAGGAGAAGATTTGATCTAGTTCTGTTGTCAAACCAAAGTCCAATCCCTAAAGCAGACTCTAAAGTTTGAATGAGGTGTTGATAAAGAAGACGATTATCGCTTCTGTGGAAAATTGGGAGACTGGAAATTAAACTGTCATGCTTATTTGGAAGATCTGAAAAAGATGATCAATAAAGGTCAAGCTTCAGGTATCGGGTTGGAATTAGAGTAAAAGTAGTTGCTCTGGTTAGAGGAACTCGTTACTTAACTTTTAGCTTATAAGGAAAATTTAGAACTTGATAATTGTTATAACGTGCTTGCAATTGGCAGAGACATTATTTCAGTTTCTTGTTTGGACAAGAAAAGTTTTTTCATTTTAATTAAATAACAATAGTTGTTTATTCTATTTTGATGATGAGGCTTATAATGTTGCATAACTAATTAACAATTTATATGTTCTAAAGTGACTCAAATAAAATATTACCTTTGGCACTGTTATTGAGGCCATATTAATGAGAAAAGCATTTCTAGAATACATAAGGATGCATCCATGGATAAGTTTGATTATGAATTATACAAAAGGATGTGAATCTTGATTTATTTGGCAAAATGACTAAAGCTCCTTTTATTGGACATGGTGAAGGGGTCATTGAACAGGTATGACTTATACATAGTGATGTATATGATCATATGTGTACGATGACAAAAGGTAGATTTTATTAACTTCATAAAATTTACTAATTATTTTAGTAGATACAGATATATGTATCTTTTGAAGAACTAATCCGAATCATTTGAAAATTTCAAAGACAATAAAGATGAAGTAGAAAATATCAAATAAAAATTTTTTTTGATAGGAGGGATCACACCTTGTTGGACATGGTGCGATCAATGTTGAGTCAAGGAATCTTCCAATTAGTTTCTGGAGTTGCACCCTGGAAACGGCTCCACATACACTTAACCGTGTTCCTACTAAAACGGTTCAAAAGACTCCTTATGAGATATGGACTGAGAAACGTCATAACATGTCATTTATGAAAATTTAGGGATGTGAAGCGTTTGTGAAACTTCTAATCTCTTACAAGTTAGGATCAAAATCAGACAAATATAATTTTGTGGGATACCCAACTGAAACAAGGGGTTATTCTTTCTATAATCCTTCCAAGAACAAAGTGTTTGTTGCTTAAACTGCTATGTTCCTTGAGAGAGTTGCTCTCTAAGAAAGACAATGGGAGGATAATAGATCTCGATGAAGTTCGAGACCCACATGATAACATTGAAGCAATGGAGGAACATAAGCAGAATGTACAAGAAAATAATAATGCTCAAGAAACACAGGTTATTCGTAGGTCTAGTAGGATTCGCCATAAGCCCGAAAGATATTATGGATTTCTCTTGACTCAAGATGGTGATGTGATGCTTGTGGAAAAAGATGAGCCTCTCACCTACCTAGACACTATAAACACTCCAGATTCTAAGAGATGGCTGGATGCCGTTAAATCTGAGATGGAATCCATGTATACTAATCAAGTATGGACTTTAGTTGATCCACCTGAAGAGGTAAAACCTATAGGGTGTAAATGGGTTTTCAAGAAGAAGACCGACATGGATGGTAATGTACAGACCTATAAGGCACGATTGGTGGCAAAAGGTTTCAAGAAAATTCATGGTATTAACTATGATAAGACCTTTTCACCAGTGATTATGGTCAACTCCATCAGGATTTTGCTTGCTATAGCTGCTTACTATGACTATAAAATCTGGCAAATGGATGTCAAAACCGCTTTCTTAAATGAGAGCCTTGAAGAAGATGTGGATGTGTACATGACATACCCTGAGGGTTTTGTTGATCCAAAGGATGCTGGAAAGGTATGTAAGTTGCTTCGATCCATTTATGGATTAAAGCAGGCCTCGAGGAGATGGAAGATTCATTTTGATGAAATAGTAAAAAAGAGTTTGACTTTATTCAGAATGAAAATGAAACTTGTGTTTACAAGAAGTTTAGTGGGAGCCATGTGGCATTCCTAGTATTATATGTTGATGATATATTACTAATAGGGAATGTCATTCATTCTCTATAGATTGTGGAGACTTGGTTGAGAAATAATTTCTCAATGAAAGTTCGAGCAACAAACACTTTGTTCTCGGAAGGATTATAGAAAGAATAACCCCTTGTTTCAGTTGGGTATTCCACAAAATTACATTTATCTGATTTTGGTCCTAGCTTGTCATAGATTAGACGTTTCACAAACGCTTCACATCCCCAAATTTTCATAAATGACATGCTGTGACGTTTCTCAGTCCATATCTCATAACGATTCTTTTGAACCATTTTAGTAGGAACAATGTTAAGTGTATGTGGAGCCGTTTCCAGAGTGCAACCCCAGAAACTAATTGGAAGATTTATTGACTCAACATTGATCGCACCATGTCCAACAAGGTGTGATCCCTCCTATCAAAAACCTTTCTTTGATATTTTCTACTTCATCTTTATAGTCTTTGAACTTTTCAAATGTTTCAGATTAGTTCTTCAAAAGATACATATATCCGTATCTACTAAAATAATTAGTAAATTTTATGAAGTTAATAAAATCTACCTTTTGTCATCGTACACATATGACCACATACATCACTATGTATAAGTCATACCCATTCAATGATCCCTTCACCATGTCCGGTAAAAGGAGCTTTAGTCATTTTGCCAAATAAGCCAAGATTCGCATCCTTTTGTATAATTCATAATCAAACTTTTCCATGAATGCATCCTTATGTATTCTGAAAATGCGTTTCTCATTAATATGGCCTCAACAACAGTGCCAAAGGTAATATTTTATTTGAGTCACTTTAGAACATATAAATTGTTAATTAGTTGTGCAACATTATAAGGCTCATCATCAAAATAGAATAAACAACTATTGTTATTTAATTAAAATGAAAAAGCCTTTCTTGTCCAAACAAGAAACTGAAATAATGTCCCTGCCAATTGCAAACACGTTATAACAATTATCAAATTCTAAATTTTCCTTATAGGCCAAAAATTAAGTAACGAGTTCCTCGAACCAGAGCAACTATCTTTACTCCAATTCCAACCCGATACCTTAAGCTTGACCCTTATTGATCATCATCTTCCGATCTTCCAATTAAGCATGACAGTTTAATTTCCAGTCTCCCAACTTTCCACAGAAGTGACAATCGTCTTCTTTATCAACACCTCATTCAGACTTTAGAGTCTGCTTTAGGGATTGGACTTTGGTTTGACAACGGAACTAGATCAAATCTTCTCCTTGCATTTCCATTTTCCTTTCCCTTTTGCATTCCTTATGTTTACCATCAATATAGTAGTAGTTCATGCATTTATCATATTACTTTCAGCAATTCTCAACATGCTTAGCAACTCAATGGGTGTTTTACCAATCTTATTCACTTTATTGTTCATAACAAAATAAGAATAATATTTGTCCAGAGATTGTAAGATCAAATCTGACTGTCTCCAGACCAATCTGGAAACCCAAAATATCAATGGTATTCATTAAACCCTATAATCTTTAGAACATGTGGTGTAACCGGGTCTCACTCTCCCTACTTGTAAGTGTATAGTGCCCTTTCAAATATATCTTGTGCTCAATCGTTTCATAAGCATCTATATGCTTGTATTGCTTCTCAAGCTCAGCACATATATTTGCGAGCATGAGACATGAAACATCAGTCGCAACATCAATTTGCTTCCAATAAGCACTATGATTTGCACATGTTACATTCTCAACTTTAAGAGCAGGGGAAGAGATTTGACTAATATCGTGGTGCCCGAGGACGATCCTCAAGCTCCTATGTCAGTCAAGGAAATATATTCTCGTCAACTTGTCCTTCTCAAGAACTGATCGCATAGAGAAGTTGTTTGTGTTTATCATTTGATATCTACAATATTAAAGTGTATAAAATAAACTAGATTGCAAATTTAATATTAATTATGTTTAAGTGATTATGGTATATCATCATATACCTCCCACTATTTTTATCAAACTAATAGCCCTTACTATTAATTTGGAAAGTATATCCCATAATTCTTTCTAGTGAGCCAAGATCCATATTTCGTCATGTCCTAAGTCAACCACTGGAAGTCCTTAGAAAATGATTATTTAGGTAGACAACAGTTGTCAATTATATCATATATAATTCTTGGATAGTTTGGTGAACAACGATTGATCTTATCTATCTAATAGACTTTTAACCAAACTCTATGCTTCTAAGTTCATAATAGTTGAATATAACCGTTTATTTTCAGTTATTATGACGACTCAGTTAAGTTAGACCCAATGATACAACGGCCGAATATAACCGTTTATATTCGTCGCATCTCACCACGATAGATAGGAGTCCCCTGCCACTGACAGTCCTTCCCCTTATCAATCTAGGATTCGATGAGTGTTCATTCATTGGAAAGCATCCGAGTAAAACTTAATATTTTGTTAAGGGGTTTTAGAAAATTTATAACGATCATGATCACATCATAAAGAAATTCTCAATTTTTCCTTGAACCAAATATTTCAAATCGACATCTTAAATTGTTCATTTCCCAGGTAGATGGAGGATACCAGTGGTCACACTTAAAACCCATCAGCCTTACGAATACGCATATCCGCTTTTGTCAGAAAATCCCAATTATAGATATCAAAAATCCATATTTAATTCCGTGTTTTAAAAATCCATATTTCATAAACACAAGAATCTCATGATCGTTTGTTAATTTTAAAATCTTGAATCGTTACAGATTTTATCTTGTTTAAGCAAACGTGGCATGGGTGTCGTATCTAATACATACATGATTAATCAATATTAAGCATGCATCTCAATTATATCTACGCATACATACCAATACATGCAATCATATACATATATGTAATGTGCGTAAATTAAACGTGTTTGGTTATGGCCCCATCCTATATGATATTTCCAAGCTAATGGAAATATCAAGGTCAGTCTATGGTGGTTTTAAAAATACTATCTATTACATGTCTTCTTTCTTCATTGCTCCATCATCCCCTTTTGGATCGCCTCCTTACTTGCAAGTCTTCATTGATAATTACATTGAATAATAAAAATAAAACTATTCTAATGAAATTACAAGAAGAACTCGAGTTACATTCGAGATAATTAAATTACAATGAATAAACAACATGCAAGTCGTATTTAGAAACCAAAACCATAAATCAAAACCACTATCCTATGGGTCTTTAGGCCATAACCATTCACCATGCTATTATATAACACATATAATATATCTCATATTATATAATCATATCATATAATCATATATAACAAATTTCAAAATTTCAGAAAATTAAAAACAGATTTCTGAAGACAATAAATCGCTATTTCGAGGCCCTTAACGACGTCAAACGCCTTACAGACCCCTCGGTGATAGTATTGCTATCAGTTTTGTTCATTGGCCCGATTCTAGTCAGAAAACACATATCGTTTGCGAAAATCGGATATGGCAGTCAGATTTCTCCAAATCTGACGGTGTTTCAGAAATCGTATCATATACAATTCCCATAACAAAAACAAGCATATATCATATATACATATACAGAGATACATACAATCATCAGATGATTATACATTACATGAATATCATATATTCATAATATATACATACATATACTCAAAATTTTAGAAAATCAAATAATTTTCAGAAAATCATAAATCACCGTTTTGGAGGCTGTAACGACATCTAATGGCTTACAGACACAGAGCTGACTATATCAGTATTGCTCAGTGACCCGATTCCAGTCAGAAAACACATATCATTTGCGAAAATCGGACAACGGACACAGATTTCAGAAAATCAACGGCAGCCGTTTCAGAATTCGTATCGAATACGATTCCCATAATAAGAACAAACATGTATCATATACATACATCAACACACATAATCATCACATGATTATATATCATATGAATATCATATATTCATAATATATATAAACATATACATATTATATCAATATAAAATCATGATAGATCGCATACATGCTTATATATCAAAAACTGTTAAGCACATAACCGAATTAAAACGTTTCGCAAGTAGCTCTGATGCCATTGTAGGGTTTCGTGACACAAACGCAGCGGAATAAACGCGAAAATAAATCAAAATAGCGAAACCCTCCGCAGGATCCATGCGAAAACAAAAGATTTAATTCGGAGATAAAAAATAAATACCTTTAGAAGCTTTAACAGTTCATTAATGGAAGATTAATGGAGGTCCAAAGCTTGTTTAATCACCACGTATCCCGCTCTCGCGATCTACGCTCTACGGTATCCACACGAACACTTTTCATGAAGGATTGATGTGTACTAGCACCCGAAAACTTCTTCTCTCTCTATCTTCCTCCTCTCTCAGAGCGGCTAGGGTTTTTTTTTAAATCTCTATCTTATTAAATCAGCCCATAAAGAGATTATATAGAGAGAGGAATAAGTTTTCTAATTATAATCCAATTATAATTAATACTAATCCAAAATTCTAAATTATTTAATTAAGTCTCACTTAATTAATTAATTATTAATTTTGGAATTAGTTTAAGTAATTCATTTATTCTATTTATATAATTAATTAAGTCATACTTAATTAATATCATAAATAAAATAAATTACTTATTTAATTTAAATTCATAATTTAAATTATTTCTCCTTCAAGCGTTCTTTGTGTGTGACCCTGTAGGTTATTATTACGTTGGCAACAATTTTAATATCTAATTAAAATTGTAAACAATGAGCGGCATCTAGTAATACATCATTGCTACCCAAGTAATAATAATAAATCGGTGATTCGATTAAGCCTTTCGTGAATAATGTTCTATGTAATAAAATCCCTTTAATCTTGATATTATAGATTAAACTCAAGGCATGTCTCGTGTCATCCTCTTCATAATTTAATCTTTATTTTCTTGATCGATGAGTAGACTATTAAAATCAAATCAACATTTGAGCACGGCCGTGCATTTCATAGTCTCACTCAAACAAGAGGCCAATAATATCACTCCTAAAATTAGGAGGATTAAATCTCATCGAGATCATTCATATTTCTCATACGATTCATAATATACCCAATGTCCACTTTTATCATCACCCGGTCAAAGGTAACTTTTAATGTAATCAAAGTATATTAATTCTCGTATAGAAATATAATGATTTCAGGTCTAAGGATCATTACACCATTATCACAGTGAGAATTACTTATGACACTTACTTAACATGTAGAATCTCACAGCGGGTCATTCCAGTGCCATGCATTGAGACATGCGCTTATGTTCTTGACTTTAATATCCCCATACCTATGACCAATGAGATGTGGTCATCTGTCAAGAAACATACTAGTCTTTGTGCATTATTATTGTCCTTAAATAATAATACTCGACTAGGGAATTTTAGGAATAAGATACTATTCATATAATCTCATTTTTAAGTCACATACTTAAAGATATAGAATACGTATCAAAATTCCAAGGACATTTACTATGCTTTCAATTTATTACGCAGTAAACAAAACATAATAAATAAATAATAATTAATAAAACATAATCCTTAATAATAAATATTTTCCTTAAAATATAAAAAGTATTGTCTCTAGAGCACAATTACTAACATAACCTGCCCATGCTAGATTTCAGGCAAATCCAAGGGAACCTCATTTAATTGATGTTAAGAGAATTTTTAGATATCTCAAAGGAACCATCAATCTTGGATTATGGTATCCTAAAGATTCTGATTTTAAACTTATAGGCTTTTGAGATGCTGATTTTGCAGGATGCAAAATAGACAGGAAAAGAACAAGTGGAAGTTATCAATTTCTAGTAGGAGAATTGTCTCATGGTTTAGCAAGAAGTAGAAATCAATCTCAACTTCAACTGCAGAGGCAAAATATATAGCTGCAGGAAGCTATTGTGCTCAGATTCTATGAATGAGGAATCAGCTGCTGGACTATGGTTTGAACTTTTCTAAAATTTCTATGTATTGTGATAACCAAAGTGCCATTGCAATGACAGGAAATCCAGTTCAACATTCCATGACAAAGAACATCAGTATAAGATATCACTTCATAAGAGAGCATGTTATGGAAGGTACAATTAAAATTTAATATGTTCCAATAGACCAACAGCTAACATACATTTTTACAAAGCTATTTTATGAAGAAACATTTATAAGATTGGTTTCTGAACTAGGAATGGTGACAAGTGGCTTAACACCAAACAACAAGTAGCAGATATTCATCAGTGCTTAAATTCTTGAAAGTGACTTAGTCTACACAAACTCTGTCAGAGAATGCAGTAAACTCTGATTCATAGAGAGTATAATCTCTGATCTTAGTCAACAAGTGAAACTCCTTATTATTGTTATTTGTCTGTCAAATAAACAATTATTATTGATCAGTTTATTTATGACATTATATCTAATTTTGTGACGTCATATTTGTTAATCTCTGATTGGATTAACACTGATTGCGTGTGTCTATCATGAAAAACATTTCATTTTTTTAGATACACACATATATGCTGTATTTTAAGACTTACAGTACTCATTACTCATCCATTCATATAATGCCACGTATCCCACTACGAGTTGAAAGACTAATTGAGAGGGAAGTGTTAATTCATTCGTATTCTTACTTTGAATCACTATTATAATCTGTTTCTTCTTTTCTCTCTATCTCGTCTTACAAAACCCTAATCTCTAAAGCTTCATTAATCTGTATCAATGGGTTCCAACAAGGGAATCACTTTTGAGAATTTTAAGTTTGCAACCACTAACTACACTGCTCTCCTGAATAAATCAGAAGCACCTGGGGCATTTCATGCTGTTCAAGATTTTCTAAATCAAAGTAGTATTGGGTTTGCTCTTCAAGAACCCAAAGAGATCTCTGCTCAAACTCTGACCAAGATTTGGTCGACTGCAACCTTTAACAATGCTAGTGATGAGGAGGAGCCCATCATCACTTTCAACTGTAATGGCCGCCACTATATAACTCTTGAGGTGGTGTACAAGGCTTTATGCCTCCCTGAATTGGATAGATATGATGATCTAGTAGATGATTTCATAATCAGGGATTTCTTCAAGGACATTGGTTACATGGGTAGTCATTCAAAGCTGGGCAGTTTAACAAGGCCCAATCTGCGCAAAGAATGGAGCTTCTTCTCTGACTGCATAACCAGGGTATTTACTGTTAAATACACAAACTTTGATGTTATACCACAAATCTCTCAGCAAATTGGGTATTTTCTGACCCACAATCTTGATTTTAATTTTCCCTGGGCTTTGATTAGGTAGATAGATAATAAGCTTAAAGTTAAAGAAGACAGGCCTACTATTTACTATGCTAGGTTCTTATAGTTAATTTTTAGCTATTTATTGCTTGATGTTGGTTTTGAGAATGATGAGGCTTTGCCTGTTTTTTACAATGAATAAAAGATTGTTTGTTGACTTGACAAGGAAAGATGTCAAGAAAGAAAAAGAGGACGTCTTACATGAGTTATTTTATCCTGCATGGGTTAGGCTTCTTCGAAATTAGATAATGCCTACTGTGTATGGAGTGGATTTTCTTTCTATGACTGAGAGTCAGAGTTTCCCTATCACCCACTCTGATTCTAACCCAAGTCACCAACTAAACACTGATACAGTCCCAAAGCCAACCTCTGTTATCTCTCAAAAGACCTCAGTTTCAAAACACACCTCTCAGGCACAGGGCTCAGGGTTGAAAAGAAAGGGCAAATCAATCTCATAGTCTCCTCATAGACAAAGAAAACTCTGTTGATATGCAGAATGTGATTAAAGCATCTACTATTTTTACTAAAACCCTGCATACTGAAACGTCAACTCTACAACAAAATGTTATCAAGTAAAGGACTGCTATTCATAGTGAGGTGTCCCTGACTAAGAACAATTTGGACAAGAAATTCACTACTCTTGCTGCATGAAAGTCTAGGTTGGAGACTAAAGTTGACATTCTTACATATGTTGTTTCTTCTATGAAAACCTTGTTGCACACTATTGCTGATATCCTTACTATTTCTTCTGATGTCAGATAGGGGGAGAATATTTCTAAGGACAAATGCAAAGAAGATCTTCCTTTGAAACACTTTGATAAGCCTGATGACGATGGAAGTGGCTTAGCTGATAAAAGACAAGGGAGTTATAAGGGTGGTGCAAATGTTCTGACTCAAACTCTGACAAATTAAACTATGATTTCTTAAGGATCGTCAAGAAAAGACTCAAACTCTGATGACCGTAGATGAGCAAATTCAAAGGATGTAGAACTTGCCAAGAAATTAGAAGAATAAGAAAAAGAAGAAAAACCTGAGAATATAGAGGAAAAAGATAAGAAGGATGAAGAACTGGCTAAGAAACTATTTGAAGAAGAAAATTCAGGAGTGGATCTAGTTGCTGTTGAAGAAAAATTTAAAAGAAATACTGGTACTAACAATGCTCAAGTCCAGTTGAAGAAAAAGAAAAATGGTTCAAAGAAAACTCCAATTCAGAAAAAGACTATAAAACCTGCTGCATCTACACCTGTAAAACCTCAACAAACATCCAAGCCTGTTACAAGGTCTAACAGAGGGATAAGTGCAGATATAGAAAAGACTCAATCATCCCAGTCATCTCAAACAACTCAATAGAAAGATCCACCAAAATTAAACGCTCCATTCATCATGCATGGAACCAAATTTATTCCAGGAGGAGCTAATTTTGAAGATGAGGAAGAAGATCAACAATCTCTATGTAGAAAGAAGAATCCTGATCTTCTGTGGACAAATACTGAGGCTCTAACTCTCAGTGCAAAACTTGGAAGAGACAAAGGGGGAATTGGTGATCCAAAGGCCAAAGTCTACAGAGAAGAAAATACTTTCAGAGATCCTCATTCTTTGAAGGACAAGCTTGAAGAACAGTTAACTCATGATAATTTGGATAAGCTTATTGTTGTTCGTTTGGTTAAGGATATCTTTGATGATGTTGTACCTAAAGAAAAAGTGTTGTACTTTCTAGAAGATGGCAAAATAATGAAACTAGCTGAAGAAGATCTAGCTCACAAGTCATCAAAAAAACTTGAGTATGTTCTCTATCTACTGAATGATGAGAATGAGACTACAGCTAAGTGGGTGAAAATTCTGGAAGGTGCAATTGCTAGAAAAAAGAAAGCTAAGAAACTGATGATGATAAACTCTGATGAAGGGTACACACCTAGGTACATACATGAAGATGATACTGGAAAGGTTATGAGCAAAGGAGATGGGTAAATAAGAATGATAGTTGTTAGGAATCTACATGTGATTTGATGATAACATTAATCTTAGAATCATAGAAATTTAATTTGATGTAACTGATCAATTGATATGAAAGTTATAAATATCAATTGATTAGGAAACCATTTATCAGTTGAAGTGTTTATATGAATCAACTGATAATTTGGATTATAGCATAGGTGTACTTAGTCTATTTCAATCAATAAGGTGTAAATCAATTGATATTTTATTCATCAATTGATGTTGGAGTCGATTGATATAGATCATCAATTGATGTGTAAATTAAACTGTTAAATTGCAATTATGTAAAGATAGGAAATTACACAAGTGAAGGATGATCAATTGATATTGAAGCATCGATGGATGAGGGATCAATCGAAGAAGCCAAGTCAAGCATTGAAGACCAACAACTGATGTGAAGACCCATCGATTGATATATCGATTAATAACGTCTATCAATCGATAAGCCATCTTTTATCAATCGATGGATATAAAGATCAATCGAAGAAGAACATCAGTTGATGGATTAAAGGATGGATCAATTGATATGCTTAACAGCAAATTATCAATTGAGTGTAACAATATAGAAAGAATATCTGTTGAAGATCCAGAGAACAAAAACACTCCTATGGAAGACAGTCTAGAGTGGCTATGAAGACTCAATCATAAGCTGTCTTTTCAAACCTTTTCAAAGATAGAAAAAGGTAGAAGAAAGGCAGGTAGAAACAATCCTAGAATAGGTATTGTAAAAGCACACTTGTGGTATATAAACAAGTGTAGCAGCATTATTAGAAAACAGACAAGTTAGACAATATTTCTTAATCAACCATTCCAGCTTGAGAGCACATTTGTAAGAACAGTTGATTTGTTTTATAATCTTGTAAAAATGTAGCTAGGTTTCTTTTAACCTAGGAACATTGAGCAAAAATATACACTGATGGAACAACCAATCCATCAGTAACTTTAAATCTCTTTGTTTAGTTTATTTTTCAGTCTTAAATTGCTCGAACATATTTTCACTAATTCTAAAACATCAAGAACAAATATTAGAACAACAAAAAGTTTTAATATGTGTATTCAACCCCCCTTCTACAAATATTGACATTGTTCTAGAGGAATAACAATTGGTATCAGAGCAGGCTTTCAACATACAAAAAGTTTAAAGATCAAGAACACTCAATATGGGCCAGAAAGATTCAGGTGTGAAGATTCCAATTTTAGAGAAAGATGAATATTTTTCATGAAAGGTAAAAATGCATCTGCATCTTCTTTCTCTTGATCCTTCCTATGTTCACTGCATAGAAAAAGGTCCTCATATTCCCATGAAGCTAGTTACAGGTATAAACCCTGATGGAACTCCCACAGTTGATAGACATGTTCCAAAACTCATCTCTGAGTTCACAGAAGAGGATGAAAAAGAAGTACTTAAAGACAAAAAGACCATGAACATTCTGTTTAATGGTCTAGATAAAGATATGTTTGACAATGTGATAAACTGTACTTTATCAAAAGAAGTATGGGACACTCTTCAAACTCTGTGTGAAGGAACTGAACAAGTTAGGAAAAATAAGATGCAACTCTTAATTCAAAAATATGAATCATTTCATTTTAAGAGTGGTGAAGCCATCAATGATACCTATAGCAGATTCTAAAAGTTATTGAATGGTTTAAAGCTATATGGTAGGGTTTATGCAACTGAGGATACAAATCTTAAATTTCTTAGATGTCTTCCAAAAGAATGGAAACCAATGACTGTTTCCATTAGACAATCTCAGGACTTCAAGGATTACACTCTTGAGAAACTTTATGGTATTCTCAAGACATATGAACTGGAGATTCAACAAGATGAAGAGATTGAGAAGAATCAAAGAAAGGAGAAAACTGTGGCTTTGATGGTCAAAGGGAATGAAGACAAGAAAGAGAAGAAGGAAACTGGTTGTGTAGAAGAGTCTGTCATGATGGCTGGTGATGCTGTTGAAGAATCATTCAAGAGAAAAGGAAAGAACAAGTGTGAAGAAGATGAAACATGCTCTCAGGATGATTTGGATGAGATTGATGAGCACCTTGCATTTCTGTCAAGGAAATTTTCAAAGCTAAAATTCAAGAGGAATCCATATGCTCAAAGGCCTGGATCCCAGTTTAGAAGCAACAATCAAAACAAAAATTTGGTTGATAGATCTAAATTCAAATGTTTTAACTGTGGATTGGCTGGTCATTTCTCAAGTGAGTGCAGGAAGCCAAAACAAGAAAAGGCAAAGTCATATGAGGGTATTGATTATAAAAAGAAATACTTTGACCTTTTAAAACAAAAAGAAAAGGCTTTTGTTACTGAAGAGAAGGACTGGGCTGCTGAGGACAGTGATTCTGAAGAATTCATCAATCTAGCATTAATGGCCAAACATGAAGATGAAGAAGCTAGTTCATCATCAAATCATATACTAGCTACAAACTTTTCTGAGCTTTCAGCTGATGAATGCAATAGTACTATTATTGAAATGTCCAATGAATTGTACAACTTGCATGTCTCTCTAAAATCTCTAAACAAAGAAAACCTCAAGTTAAAGAACAACATTGATGCCTTAACTGAGAGGAATATTTTTCTTGCAAATGAACTTGTCTGTTTAGATAGATTTAAGCAGGAAAGAAAGGATGCTAGAAATGAGCTAGTAAACAGTTTGAAAAGAGAAGAATTGTTGAAAGAACAATTGGCTGAAGAAATTGAAACCATTAGCAAATGGAATAGGTCTGCTAAAACTGCCAAACAAATTATTGATGTTCAGGGTGTAGATACTCTAGGAGAACTCCCCAAATCAATAGGCAAGCCATTGGCTGATACTTCAATGGATAAAGATCAATCGACAGCTAATCCTTCATCAACTGATAAGGATTATCAATCGATTGATGCTGAATCAATTGATAAGCATCCATCGACAAGTAAATCATCAATGGCTAATAAGAAGAATAAATTTAGCACTCCTATCAAGTTTGTTAAGGAAACCATAAATCAAGTTGAGGCTGAAACTGAGAAAATCAATATAGGTAGCTTATCCAAGAATCAATTAAAAGAAAAATTAGAAAAGATAGCACATGTGGAAATTTCTCAACCCAAGTCTGAGAAAAAGAAAAAGAATAGGAATGGTAAAGTAGGCCTAAATAAGCACAACAACTATACTCCTGATATGTATGCACCTAGAAAAGTATGTGCTAAATGTGGTAGTATAAATCATTTATCCATGCAATGCAAGAACAAATAGAATTCTATATCTTCAAATGATTTAAATATACATGCCATGACTGCAAATGCCATGTTTACCAATCCTATGCTCATGAATGCCATGTCTTTTAATCTGGTTGCACCTAATGTTCATATGCCATATGCACAAGTTCCATACATGTATAATCCCTTATTTATATATCCTAATATGAACATGCCTGGTATGCCATGGAACATGCCTAATATAAATGATGAATTTCATAGAAATTCTGCCATGAGTTCTAAGGTGTCAAAGCCCCAAAAGTCAACTCCCAAAGTTAAAGTGGATTTAAACCCACCAAAACAAAAGGAACCTAAGTTGACAACAGGGGCTCAGGCTGCAACTAATAAAAGAGGACCCAAGGCAACTTGGGTACCAAAAACAACTTGATTGTTTTATGTGTGTGCAGGGAAACAAGAAGAAAAATCTTTGGTATTTGGATAGTGGATGTTCAAGACATATGACAGGAGATTTGTCCCTGGTCACAAAGTTTGTGGAAAAGGCTGGCCCAGGAGTTACTTTTGGAGATAACAGCAAAGGTTTTACTCTGGGATATGGCTCAATTGCAAAAGAAAATGTTATCATTGAAAATGTAGCACTAGTTGATGGATTGAAGCACAATCTGCTCAGTATTAGTTAACTATGTGATAATGGTAATCGTGTGTGGTTTACAACTGGATCATGCATCATAGCCAACAAAGAATCTGGTGATATTCTCTTAACTGGAGAAAGGAAAGGAAATGTCTATGTGGCTGATTTTCTCTCTGTAAAGGCAAATTCAATGACATGTCTACTTAGCAAAGCCAATACAAATGAAAGTTGGACTTGGCACAAGAAGCTAGCCCATTTAAATTTCAAGGCCATGAATCAATTGGTTAGAAATAATTTGGTTAGAGGCATTCCACAGATGGAATTCACCAAGGATGGACTGTGTGATGCCTGTCAAAAGGGAAAACAAAGAAAAGCATCATTCAAGTCAAAGTCTGAATCATCAATTGATAAGCCTCTGGAATTATTGCACGGATTTATTTGGTCCAGTCAACTTCATGTCAATTGCCAAAAAGAAATATGCCTTAGTAATTGTGGATGACTTCACAAGATTTTCATGGGTATATTTCTTACACTCTAAGGATGAGGCAAGTAAATTAATTATCAATCATGTGAAGAATGTTGACAATAGCACTGAATGGAAGGTCAAGAAATTTAGAAGTGATAATGGTACTGAATTCAAGAATGCATCAATGAAAGAATTCTATGAAGAAAAAGGTATCACTCATCATTTCTCTGCACCAAGAACTCCATAACAAAATGGAGTAGTTGAAAGGAAAAATAGGACCTTGATTGAAGCTGCTAGAACTATGTTAGAAGAAGCAAAACTACCTACATACTTCTGGGCAGAAGCAATTAATACTGCTTGTTACATTCAAAATATTTCTATGGTCAATAAACTTCAAGGCAAGACACCATATCAATTGATAAAGAAAGACAAGAAACCAACAATTAATTTTCTTCATGTCTTTGGCTGCAAATGCTATGTATTGAGAAATCAAGGTAAAAATCTAGGAAAATTCGAAGCCAAAGCTGATGAAGCTATATTTGTTGGATATGGAATAGCAACCAAAGCATACAGAGTCTACAATCTTAGATTACACATTGTTATGGAATCTATGCATGTAGTCTTTGATGACAAGAAAATTCAAGGGTTGTTTGATGAAGGATTTCATGATCTATTGCATTTTGAAAATGAATCCACAAGTAATATTGGAGATAGTGATGATGATGTGGAAATTACAAGAATTCAAGTATCTAGAATCCTCCCATCAATTGATGTCAATGCATCAACAGATAACTTATCAGTTGACAATCCTCAATTGACTGATAATACATCAATTGATAATCATTCGATGGATATCAACTCTGCTTAACAATCTTCAAGTAGAGTGTCCATCTCAGGGGGAGGGTTCTCAAATAGTCAATCACATCACAGTGATCATAACACTTCCAATGATCATGAAGCATCATCTTCAAGGACAAATTTACCATCTCAAAGGAAATGGACAAAAAGCCATCCCTTTGAACTAATAATTGGAGATGCAAATGATGGTGTCAAAACTAGAAGTACAACTCAACATGAATGCTTGTATAGTAGCTTCCTGTCTCAAGAAGAACCAAAAAGGATTGAAGAAGCCTTGAATGATCCTGATTGGATAATTGCTATGCAAGAAGAGTTGAATCAGTTTGAAAGAAACAAGGTATGGAAGCTGGTGCCCAAACCAAAGAATAAGTCTATCATTGGTACAAAATGGGTGTTCAGAAACAAAATGGATGAATCAGGTACAGTGACAAGAAATAAAGCAAGATTAGTGGCAAAGGGCTATTCACAAGAAGAAGGCATAGATTTTGATGAAACATTTGCACCAGTTGCAAGGTTGGAAGCAATCAGAATCTTTCTAGCATTTGCTGCTCATGCTAATTTCAAGGTATATCAGATGGATGTGAAAATTGCTTTTCTCAATAGAGAACTAGAAGAAGAAGTATATGTAGAACAACCTCCTGATTTTATTGATCCTGTTCATCCTGGATTTGTATACTATCTTCTCAAGGCACTTTATGGATTAAAACAAGCACCTAGAGCCTGGTATGACACTCTATCTAAATTCTTGATTGAGAATCACTTCACAAGAGGTACTGTTGATAAAACTCTCTTTCATAGAAATATAAATGGCTCTATGATTCTTGTTCAAATCTATGTTGATGACATTATTTTTGGCTCAACTAATGAAAAACTTTGTAAAAAGTTTGTTAAGTTGATGCAGAGTAAATATGAAATGAGTATGATGGGAGAACTTACCTACTTTCTTGGTTTGCAAATCAAACAAGTCAAAGATGGTATTTTCATAAATCAAACCAAATATATTTCTGATTTATTAAAGAGATTTGATTTAAATGAATGTTCTTCTGCAAAAACTCTCATGGCCACTACAACTAAACTTGAATTAAACACTAAAAAAGCTATAGTGGACATTTCAAGTTATAGAGGCATGGTTGGCTCATTACTTTATTTAACTGCAAGTAGGCCAGATATAATGTTTGCTACATGTCTTTGTGCTAGGTTTCAAGCTGATCCTAGAGAATCTCATTTGATTGCAATAAAAAGAATATTCAGATATCTCAAAGAAACTCCAAATCTTAGAATTTGGTATCCTAGAGATTCTGGATTTGATCTAATTGGCTATTCAGATGCAGACTATGCAGGTTGCAGAATTAACAGAAAAAGTACAACAGGCTCCTGTCAATTTCTAGGAAATAAGCTTGTTTCATGGTTTAGCAAGAAGCAGAATTCAGTGTCTACATCTACTGCAGAGGCTGAATACATTGCAGTTGGAAGTTGCTGTGCAACAATTTTATGGATGAGGAATCAACTACTTGACTATGGGTTCAACTTGAACAAGATTTCCATTTTCTGTGACAATACAAGTGTCATTGCTATAACAGAAAATCATGTGCAACATTCCAGAACCAAGCATATTGACATAAGGTATCACTTCATTAGGGAACATGTAATGAATGGTACAGTTGAATTACATTTGGTCCCTAGTGAAAGACAACTTGCAGACATTTTTACCAAACCACTAGATGAATCTACCTTCAATAGATTGTTCTGTGAATTAGGTATGCTTTATTATATTTAATCCTTTAAATGTCTGACAAGTTATGTATTAATATTGTTTGTAGCCATTGATTATGTTAAATTATTGATTCTTCAATAATCAACTGATAAACATTTTACATATCAATGGATATTTCTTAAGCTGTCGACAGATAAATATATCAATTGATGATATATTTGTTTATCGATGGATATATGTACCTGTCGATGGATAAGATAATTATCAATCGATAACTTGGAATTTAAGAGGTCCATGTCATCAATCGATCTGTACAAAATCTAGACGTTGGTTACTTATTTTATCAATTGATTAATACATTCATTCATGTATGTATAACAGTCGATTGCCAAAATTGGTAATTTTTATTTTTCAATATTCATCCAACGGTCGATTAAGTTCTATTTTGAGTAAGAAATTGTTTGGGAAATCAGTAAATATAAATAGTGAGATTAAAACATTTTTTTCTTACTTGCAATTTTTACTAACGAATTTTCTTTCTCTTTCTCAATCTCTGAACTCTCTCTCTGTATCTATCTCTTGCTAATAATCCTAATTGCTACTGTTTCTGTATAATTACTAACAATCTTGCCAGTTAATTCTCGTCTCATCTTCAAAAACACTAATGGCATCATCAAAGAAAGTCTCACAATCTGGATTCTACTATGAGCTCAACAACTTCGTTGCCTGCACTATGGTGGAGGAAGCCCCAACAAAATTTCATCCTCTAATGGAATTTCTAAGGAATTCAAGGATTTCAAAGGCCCTCTCAGAAGCACAAAAAATAGTGTGCAATCTAGTTGAAGAGTTCTGGACAACAGCAGAAGTAGCAGATGATTTTTCTTCAATCTCCTTTGAGTGCAAAGGACAAAGGTATATTCTAACCACTGTGATCTTGGATGAGTGCTTAAATATTCCTGCAAATAATACAATAGATGCACCCACTGATACAGAGATAAGAAGCATGCTTAGAGAAATCAATTACACTACTCCTGATGCTAGTCTAGGTAGTATTGTTAGGAAGAATCTAAGAAAAGAATGGTCATATTTCTTTGATGCTATCATAAAGTGTTTTTCTGGTAAGGTTAGTAATCTTGATACAATAACAACAAGTATGCAACAAGTAGGGTATAGCATTTTATATGATAGATATCATAATTTAGGAAGCCTGTTACTCAATGAAATATCTGCCAAATTAGGGAATAAAGTAAATAGATCTAATCATATTTATTATGCAAGATTTATTATGGTTATTATTAACCACTTTGTCAAGGATATTGAGATTGACAGGAGTACAGAAATTTTGGATTGCTGGACTCAAAACAAAAGGGTCTTTATGGACTTGGTTAGGATCAATCTTCACAGCAATGTGGAATTGATCTATCCCCCTTTTGTTTAGGTATTTATCTCTACTTTAATCTCTTCCCAACGTAATTCTTCTTTGCCTTCTGTGACTATAGAAGGTGGTAGTAATGGCCCCAACCCTCCTACCCAAGTCACACAACCAATCTCTAAATCCAAATCTAAGAAACCAACCTCAACAGGTTCCCAAAAACCTGCTGTTGTAAAAACAAAGAAAAGAAAATCAACTACTTTGGTAGATAGATTAGAGGAAGATGTAGGTGGTGAGGGAACTGGGGAACATCAAAGAACCCAGAAGAATAAGGAGAGTGATGGTGTGCAACCTCAACCTAGCCACTCCACTGTCTCCCAAAAGACTATGGATGTAAATATGGAAAACACCACATCCCTATTTCCATCCTCTCAAAAGGATGACAGTATTGAAAATAGCCCACAACTAGGGGCACAGAATCAAGTTGGGGACACAAAGGCCAAAACTCTAATACCATACAAAAGGAGAGAAAAGAAAGTCACCTTTGCACTTGAGGAATCACATACTGCAAAATCACAAGAAACTGTGGTGGAGCCTTCTCAAAGTCTGTTTGATGCACCTCATACAAATGATGAGATGCAGCCCCATTCTCTTTCAATTCCAATCCCTTCTATTCTTCTTTCCCCGTCTCAAACTTCTTCAGAAAATGTTCTGATGGATTATCGAACATTTTCAGATTCTCCTTCTTTGTTTTTCAAGGAGAAGCCAACACTCACTCCTGAATCTTCTTCCCGGGATTTTCAGGATTCTATTTCCCATATCATTTCAAACATTACTTCTCAAATTAATTCAACTGTTTCTACTCCATCAATTGATGTTCCTTCATCAATTGATATTCAGCCATCGATCGACATTCAAGATCAATCGATGGGTATGCATCAATCAATGGATGCCCCAAACACCACTTCAACTGATAATGTCAATACATCAATTGATGCTCAATCAATTGATGTTGAACAAACACTCTTAGGATTGAGTGAGTTGAGTGAGAGGCAGGATTGTAACCTGGCAAAAGGAGAGGAAGTGAGTAAAAACATTCCTATTTCTTCCAGGAATGAGAGTGAAACACTTGAGGGCCTCACCTTAGTAGGTGCACAAGAAATGAGCGAGGGAGAGGTGAGATTCCAGGATGAGATCCTGATGCAAAATAGAGAGATGAGTAAAAGTGATAAAACAATTCTACTATTTGCACAAGAGTTGGAAATTGATCTGATGGCAGAAGAAGAAGGAGTAAAGAAGATAGGGGGAGCATCTAATGCAGAAGCTAGTGGGAGTGGAGTTGCCAAGGACTTTGAAGAAGAAATAGATGCTGGTGAATTGGATCCAAAGAATTTCATTCACCCTGATCCACAATATCAAGGGTTGGCTGCTTCAAGTAACAGGAATGCAGAACAATTTTTGGGAATTGATCATATAGATCAAAGGACCAGGAATCTGAAGGAAAGCATTGCCAATATAACAGACATTTGTTATATGGCACCTGAAGAGTTGGAGAGTGATTCTGATGAGGAGCCATGGATGAGCACAATTGATGGTTCCTTAGCAGCTGCTGAGACTGAAATTCTCTCTCAATATAGAAGAGCAATGGTGGAAGGAGAAATTGAAGATCCTACTCAAAGGAGAATTGCTCATTGTATGAGAGAATCAATGAAAATTCAAAAGATGACAGTAACAGGAGTAATGAGGGAACTGGAGATCATCAAGGACTCTATCTCAACTAACAAGGATACAATAGACAGGAGATTGGATGAAAAGCTACCATTCAACACCATGAATAGCATCAAAGGCAAGCTTTTCAAGGAATCCAAAAATTTTGCATCTTTGGAGACAAGAGTAGGGTCTCTAAAAAAGAAGATGGATGATATTATCAGAGGTCAAAATCTTCATGCTTCCATTCTTCAAAAGATTCTTGACAGAATTCCACCACCCCCTTCAATTGATGATAACAAAAAGGGGAAGAATACAAAGAAGAAGGATGGTGATGGTGATGGCAAAGGCAGTGGGAGTGGTGGCATTGGTGGTTCTGGTATGGATAAGTCAAGTGGCATTGGTGGTTTTGCACCCAAAAGATATAAAAGCAGAAGTAACAGGGACAATCAATCTTCAAAGAGATCTAAGTCATCTAATTCTCCAAAAGATGATTTAGAACAGAAAAAGAAAGAATTCAAGAAGTTTGAGGATGATCTTGAAGCTAGGAGAATTTCTAGGGAGAAAGAAACTCAATCAATGATTGAGAAGGAAAAGAAAAGAATTGAAGATCTAAGGAGAAGCGCTGAGTTAGTAACAGAAGCAGTAGAAAAAGGAGACTTGGATGAGTTCATTGCTCAAACAAGAAAAATAAATGAAGATGCACAAAAGGCTGCCAAGGAAAGCAACTCAGATGATGAAGCCTTTTTGTCAGTTGATCAAGAAGCCCTTAAAGAGAAGAAAAAGGGAAAAGCCATAATGATTGAAGAAGAGAAGAAAAGAAAAGATCCAGTTGGCCAGAAGCTTCTTCAAGGAGCCATTTCAACAGGATTGTCAGATGCTGAAAAGAAAGAAAAAGAAAATGAGGAAATAGCAAGGCAAATGGAAATGGAATGGAAAATGGAGGATCAATTAATTGATCAACCACTGAGGAAAAAGAGAAAAGTTACTATGGCCAAGAAAAGGTCAGGTTCTACTCAAGAAATAGTGGTTCAGAAAAACCTCCAGGGTCAACAAGAAGAAATCAAGGAGGAGGTCACAATTGAAGGATATGATTTGAAGGGAATACCAATGATCAATGAAAAGGGATTAATTGGAGTAAGGACTCACCCTGCAACCTCTAACCATGAAGAATCAATGAGGTTGAAGTATGAAAATGGAGTGAAAACCTTCTATTCATTGAAGGTGATAATGAAGCAAAGTTACAATATTTTAAAGACTATTCTTCCTCTACTCAACAGAAAGTACAAACTCAACACAACAATTGCTCAGGAGATTCAATAGCAAATTTCAAGGTTAAGGAGATCCAAGGCAGAAGCTGAACCTGATTCACCTCTAAATCTATGGAAGTCACAGGTCAAAAAGGTGGTGTTGGAGCCAAAGTATGCTATGATTTTTACAGATATAGAGGGCAACACAAAGTTCTTTGATATCTGCAAATATCTAGACAAAATCACAGATGAAGAAATACACTACCTTATCAGGCAACTTGGAGAAATTGACAGGGATGAAGCAATCTTGAGAAGTTCTTTCATGAGGCAACTAAAGGAAAATGCTGAGAAGAGAAGGAAGATGAACTAATTAAATCATGAAGACATTGAAGCTGCTTGCAGGAGTTATCTATCAATCTGGTACTTCTAAAATTAATGTGTCAATCAAAATTCTTGATTTTAACTAAATGTAAATTTTTTAAGGGTTTTTGTTATCATCAAGTAGATTTATGCCTGTTAATAACACAGACACAAATAGGGGGAGATTGTTAGGAATCTACATGTGATTTGATGATAACATTAATCTTAAAATCACAGAAATTTAATTTGATGTAACTGATCAATTGATATGAAAGTTATAAATATCAATTGATCAGGAAACCATTTATCAGTTGAAGTGTTTATATGAATCAACTGATAATTTGGATTGTAGCATAGGTGTACTTAGTCTATTTCAATCGATAAGGTGTAAATCAATTGATCTTTTATTCATCAATTGATGTTGGAGTCGATTGATATAGATCATCAATTGATGTGTAAATTAAACTGTTAAATTGTAATTATGTGAAGATAGGAAATTACACAAGTGAAGGATGATCAATTGATATTGAAGCATCGATCGATGAGGGATCAATCGAAGAAGCCAAGTCAAGCATTGAAGACCATCAACTGATGTGAAGACCCATCGATTGATATATCGATTGATAACATCTATCAATCGATAAGCCATCTTTTATAAATCGATGGATATAAAGATCAATCGAAGAAGAACATCAGTTGATGAATTAAAGGATGGATTAATTGATATGCTTAACAGCAAATTATCAATTGAGTGTGACAACACAGAAAGAATATCTGTTGAAGATCTAGAGAACAAAAACACTCATATGGAAGACAGTCTAGAGTGGCTGTGAAGACTCAATCAGAAGCTGTCTTTTCAAACCTTTTCAAAGATAGGAAAAGGTAAAAGAAAGGCAGGTAGAAACAATCCTAGAATAGGTATTGTAAAAGCACACTTGTGGTATATAAACAAGTGTAGCAGCATTATTAGAAAATAGAAAAGTTAGACAATATTTCTTAATCAACTGTTCCAGCTTGAGAGCACATTTGTAAGAATAGTTGATTTGTTTTCTAATCTTATAAAAATGCAGCTAGGTTTCTTTTAACCTAGGAACATTGAGCAAAAATATACACTGATGGAACAACCAATCCATCAGTAATTTTAAATCTCTTTGTTCATTTTATTTTTCAGTCTTAAATTGTTCGAACATATTCTCACTAATTCTAAAACATCAAGAACAAATATTAGAACAATAAAAAGTTTTAATATTTGTATTCAACCCCCCTTCTACAAATATTGACATTGTTCTAGAGGAATAACAATAGTTACTATTCCTACTCTTGTTCTAAATCCTGGTGGTCAAAAAGCATATTGCATAGTTTTGCATGACAGGATGGAGAGGACACCGATCTATATTCTGAGAGCTGCTATCTACCAAATTGATGATTCTGGCAAACAGATGAAGGAGATAAAATCTAAATTGATGGAACTGTCGAAGGCAGTTGAGAAGAAATTACTGGATGAATTTCTAGCTGGAGATTTTTCTTACAAAAGAGTATAAGAAGGTAATTTGGATAAACACTGATACATTTGTCTTAGAAGTTTCTGACATCATAAGTTCAAATTTATGTTTTACTGTATAAAGCATAAATTAAAACATAAATTGGGGGAGATTGTTAGATATGAAGAACTGATGCTATCAATGATTACTAGGAACAGAGTTTGTCTGAAGTCATCAGAGGTTACTCACTCAGAGTTTAGTCCCGACAGAGTTTATGATGATCAGAATTTGACAGTCAATGGTCGACAAATCAGGAGTTGATTGGAGATAAAGAAGGAAGTGTTTGAGTGAAAGTCGATTACCTTCTAGAAGCTATCTAGATTAGAGATACTGATAGAAATAATATTTTCTGTAATTATGAATCATTATCCTTGCATTATTTAGATAGGTAACTGTGTACTATATAAACACATGATTTGGTTTATATTAATGTATCGTTTATAGAACATATTATTCTCATAACCTAGCAGCTATTAAGAACTTTATTTTTCTTGAGAGATTTTATATTAAGATTGACAAATGAATAATGTGAACAGTCTTTCTTTTATATATTCGTGTTCTCAGAGATTGTTAGGTACTATTACATTCAATCCCCCTTCTACAATAGTATTTACTGGGTATCAACATCCTAGGGCCCTTTCAGAAGGCTAGTGGACAAAGAAAGTTTCTAATCATTGCAATTTATTATTTCACTAAGTTGAGGCTAAACCATTGGCCAAGATAACCACAAAACAGGTAGCTCAATTCTTCTGGGAAAATATCATATGTAGGTATGGAATACCACGAATCCTGGTCACAGAAAATAGTACACAATTCAATAAAGAAGAATTCAAGGAGTATTACAATAACAATGACATTGATCTACGCTTTACCTCTGTGGCACCTCCCCAAGCAAATGGGCAAGCTGCAATAGCCAACTGCATCATCCTTGACGGACTCAAGAAAAGAATTGAACGGTCAGCTAACACATGGGTGGATGAGTTTTTGCCAATACTATGGACATATAAAACCACTCACAAAGTTGTTAGGGAGTATACTGAACTATTCGTTTGAAGTATATGACATTGTCCTTTTTATTGAGAATCTTGAATGCATATTTTAACACTGTTTGTATATTATATATTGTGGATAATCTAGTATCAAATGGGATAACAGAAGATTAGATTGTCAGTGTCTATATATAATATAATAAATGTTCACAGTTTAAGTGGAGTTAAACAAACCACTGGAATGACTGAAGTATTATTTGGAAATAATCTATCTTGATTATTGAATAATACTTGTATGCTTTGTGTATATTGAACGGGATTAAAATATTAGAATTGTTCTTCTATTCTGATTATAAAGAAGAACTAAGATTCTATAATATTATTATTGCTTAGGTTCTTAATCCGGATACAGTGATTGACACTTGTATGCAATGCACATGTTTTGATTCATATGTGATGTGATTTTTTGTTAATCACAATATTATGTTTTGGACAATGACATTGCATACAGAGTGGGATATTGACTATAAAAGGAAACCGTGTCCGAAAATATTCGGGTGATGATGTCCTCTTGAAAGCTCATAAAGATAATTATGCTTTAGTCCTGCAGGCAGATTTGTTCTTGCATAATTATAAGGTTGAGTGGATGATCAAGGATAAAAGATATTGATTAAATTAATTATCAGAAATTAATTTAATTAATGGACATTCGATATCTTAAACATGGGGAATTTAATAAGCAAATAATATTGGAGCCGAATTAAATAATTAAATTACGGCATTAGGAGAGGTAGTGCAAATATTAATTCTTTAGTGGATTGAATTAATATTTAATGACATTGGGCTTGACCCAGAATGTCATTGGAAGGCCCGACCTAATTATCCAGGATCCCTACTGTAGCCTATATATTCATCTTATTCTCTTCTAGCTAAGAGTTGGAAATACTAGGGTTTTTGTGAGCAGCCGTTCAAGGAGGCAACCAAGAACTAGGGTTCCAAGATCTCAAAGCTAGAAGGGAGGCAACCTTGGGAGGATCGAAGGCCACACTTCGCTCAAGGTGAATACGGGAATACAGTAGAAGACGTGGATTTGAATCGCTTGCGCCGTAGCGATTAAGGTTAATTTTCTATTCAAACTCATTCATTTTCGTATCATAAAACGCAGCATCATGATTCGATTGTCCCAACAATTGGTATCAGAGCCAGGTTCTAGGGTTCTGCGTTATATGATATGATGTCCATGTCGTAATTATGTATGTATATAGTGGTGGGTTTGTATTGTTTTTTTGATGCAGGTTGTTATCCACTATTATGGCCATGGTTGTAATTATGTTTTTGGATCCCACGTGGTTTATCGTGGTTGTAAATTAAATCATGAGGGTTGATCATGATTAGTTTTAAGTTTTGATTTCTATTTTGATTGTAATCTTGTAATTCGAATTGTATTCAATTTAGATTATGATCTGATGTAATAGAATAGATTTTTCTGTTGTAGTTGTCGTATGTAATTGTTTGATCGACGAAGATGCGAGAAACAGAGTTTTTCCGCTGCTATATGCTGTTTTTGTGGCTGCTTCGCTGTTCTGGCTACAGATTTTGCATACGATATCCGATTGGGGCGAATAATATCTTTTCGGAAACGGCAGAGCGATACCTACAGGCTGAGATGTGCACCATCTCCAGATTTTTCAAGCCATTCTGAGCTCGTTTAGGCAGTCAAACAGGCGGCTGAAGATTTTCGAAAATTTATCGATGGATGATTTTGAAGATTTTTCTTCAGGGCCATAATAGTGGACGTATTTTATTATGTTTTACATAATGTTTGCTTATCTTGATTATTGCTACTATGTGTTCCATGTTTGTTTGTTATGCCATGTGATACTAACCCTTCGCATGCTAGAACGACATGGACATAGAGCTGTTTTATTATGCTTTAATCATGATGAGTATGCTGCTATATTATGTGTTATATGTATTGTTATTATGATACATGTGGACTGCGAAAAAATGACATAGGGCGATGTATCTAGATAAAATCCTCATAGTAAAATGCTAAGTGGGAGATGGAATTAATTTGGTATTAAATCCCATGGTCTCCATTATTGTTTGTATGTAATTTAACACTAAGTCGAATATAAATTATGTATACGTCACCCATCGTGGCATGTAATTTATGGTGTCTAGAGTGTTATGGAAATTACTATAACAAACTTTTAAAATTAATTATGAATATTGGAAGGTACATATGTCACCCAACGTGGCGTACTAAGTTTCATAGAATTCAAATAATAAAAGGATACCCTTTTTTTTATAGCTTTCACGCTCAACTAGGAAGAGAATCTAAAATAACACATCTTTGAGTATTCTTGCGTTGGTGTCTAGGAAAGCGTGCAGCTTACCTGGCCATTTAGATTGGTGTGTAGAAAAGTGGTTAGCCTCTTGGCAATGCTTCCACCGGCCTGGCCAGTCAGTCTGAATACTCTTTAGATTTGTAATTTTAGTAGTATCTTATTGTTAGGAGCAAGAATTTATCATAGTCAAAAGGCGCATCTGGTATTATTATTATTAATTTAAGATTTAATAATGGTATACACTTAGCTATGAAAAATAATATAGATCACCCTAACGTGGCTAATTATTTAGTAGTAGGACCGAAGTAACATTTAAATAAATTTAGGTGGTATATAAGTCACCCAACGTGGCATACCGGAAACCTATGGTGTTTAAGTGTTGGTGTTTTATTTTTAAATAATAGTTAGAGGAACCATTTTTTTTAAACACCCTCTAATTATGTGTTATATGTATGATTCTCAGGATATAATGGGCTTTAATCCACTTTTTACCATACTTAAGGATAACAAACTTACTGGACCTAACTATATTAAATGGAAACGTAATTTGGACATTGTGTTGACTGCTGAGGAGTACAAATTTTGCATTAATGAACCCAAGCCAGAGGAGCCTGCTGAGAATGCTTCTGAAGTTGAGAAGGAGTATTATAAGAAGTGGATTAAGGCTGATGAGATGTCCCGATGTTACATTCTGGCAGCAATGTCAGGTGTTTTGCAGCATCAGCATCAGGCTATGGCCACTGCTTCAGATATGCTCTTTAATCTCAAAGAACTTTTTGGAGATCAGAATAGGGCTGCAAGGCAAGTAGCAATGAAAGCTTTAATGAACACTCAGATGGCTGAAGGGACACCTGTAAGGGATCATGTTCTCAGGATGATGTCACATCTGAATAAGATGGAGATCCTTGGTGCTGAGGTTGATGGGGAAACCCAGATCGATATCATCCTTATGAGTTTACCCAAAAGTTTTGAGCAGTTCCGCTTGAATTACACCATGAACAAAAGGATGTATAGTCTTGCGGAACTTCTGACAGAACTTCAGGCAGCTGAAGGACTTTTTCAGCAGAGTGTTCAAGTCAATGTGGCTGAGAAACCTTCTTCTTCTAAGCCGAAAGCCAAGAAGAAGAAAAAGGCTCAGACACAGAAAGTTGTGAAAGCTGTGGGAGTTCAAGGTGGTGCTGTGAAAAAGTCCAAGGGTAAGTGCTTCAGGTGCAAGCAGTCGGGTCACTGGAAACAGGATTGTCATCTTCCTAAGAAGAAAAACAATATTGGTATGTCTCTTTCTCTAGTTACAGAAACATATATAGCGGCTATATCTACGAGCACTTGGTGTGTAGATACAGGAGCCACTGATCATGTTTGTAATTCTATGCAGGGGTGTTAGGTCCTGGAGATCGTAGAGGGGGGGTGAATACGATTCCCAAATAAAAATCTGACTTTTATTTATTTTTGGGACAACATAAAAATTACTTTGGTTCAAACCCAGGTACTGTTCATCATCTTCTTCAACCTCAAGAACACCATTAAAATAACCAAGATAATGAACGGTAAATCATCCAAAATACACAACACAACAAGATCCAAGAATATAACTTTATATTCATTGAAGTGGGGTAGATGCTACAAACAAGTTCAAGAACATAAGCTCAAGAACACAACAAAGAAGTGATTTTTGTCTCCTCTAAAACTATTACATTTTGTAGATCTAGGAGACAAAAATCAGCCCTATCTTCTATACAAGATTTAGCAAGTGTTTACAATAGAAGAATAGATGAGTGGTATGATAAAGAAAATCATGGCCCCAAAATATTAAAGTATTAGTTCGGCCATGGGAGAGAGAATAATTTCTCTCTCTCTCCCCTTTTCTTTTCTCATCCGGATACTCACCAAAAATGATGACTTGGGTTTCTTCTTTATATATTGAAAAAGGTGTTACTCTTTGTTTTTCCACCTTTTACTTTTGTCCACTCAAATCATATCTTCAAAGTCATGTGCCAAGCATGCCTTTGGAAATATTTAATATAAAAGTAATATTTAATAAATATATAAAATATAAATAAAGAATATCTTTATTTATAAAATATATAAATAATTAAATAATTACTTTATTTAATTAAATTAAATATTTCCATTCCACTCTTCAATTTGTGTAGACTTCCTTATCCAAATACTTGGCCCCGTATACGTGACTCCACCACGTCCAAGTATTTGGCCTTCTAATCTGTGAAGCTTTAGTAAGATCCAATCAGGTTGTGCCGTCTGTCTCTTATCCATTAGGCTGACATTTCTCCAACACTGATTTACCACCTTTGTTGATCCTCCACATGACTCAAGAAAACCAACAACTTTAGAATGATTAAAATCATATTAACCGACGAGAGCTTGCCTCCAATGTCCTGACACTTGATACAACGGTCTGGTTCATAAGTGACTAGTCTTGATAGGGGCTCTTGATTCCGAACATGATTCCACATTCTTCTTTGCAAACCTTACTTGTTGCTTCGATTGTAATGCACTAAAATCGTCATAGACTAAGACAATCTTCTGTAGCTTCCACATCCTTGAATAGATGTCAACATCTTTTATTCTTCACTGAGGCATGAACATGTTAATGAACTTCTTCCAGTGAGCTTCAAGTCTGTAGATGATCCTTTGATACTTTGTCTTAACTGAACTCTGTGATCCAAGATTTCTGTGCACCTGCATATTATTACATGTCCTGTTCTATTGTTGAGTTATCATCAACCATTACATAGAGATTACATTTAGCATTCCTAGTACACATGAAAGTGCAGTGAGTTACTTCCCTTCACTCCTATCTCCCCTTTCAATCTCCCCCTATTTGGTTGATATGGAATAACAATCAAATACTATTTCCATTTACAATTTCCCCCAAAAGCAATTAAATAAAATTAGCTACTAGAGGATAACTCAACTAATATACAAGAAACAATTAAAGTACTGGACATGAAAATAATATACAAAAGGTTCTGGAAAGATATAATCAGTTAAATCCAGATTTCCTGAGTTGCTGAAAATGAATGATGAATTTCTGAATTTCATTTTCCTTTAGCTTCCTCCACTTCAATGTTCTTCAAAGACGGGGTTCTTTCAATAAAGAAACAAATCATTAGTAAAGACTTCTGAACAATCATTCTTGTTCATCTTGCAATTCGAACTAGAACATACAGCTCTCTATGTTCCCCATAAGAGGTCAACTCAATCTCCCCTTAAGGTTGTTCTCTCTTAGAATGAAAGTCACTTCTTCTTTTTCTTCAGGATGTTCTATTTCCAGGAAACATATTTTTCTTTCTTCCCTGCACTACTCCACTGACTTCATCTATCACTGAAACAAGAAATAGAACACACTTGGACACTTCTCAGATGCCCCTTGAAAATCTCCTTCACATTCTTCTTTACCCAGAAAACTTCTACTTAGCAAAAACTCCCCCTGAGTTGATACTCTTCAAAGAAATCTTCATTTTCATTCATTGATCGTGCTAGAAAGAATTCTTCTGCCAAACCTCTCTTAAGAATGTTCCAAGGACAGATCTTCAAACAAATAGAGCAAAATCCCTTAGATATCTTTTCAGAATAAGATATAGCATTGCAAACCAAGATGTTAAGATTCTCCATAACTTCTTCCCCTTAGTACGACAAGTAACTTCTTCCCAATTGACAGAAAGTAACTTATCCACTTCAGACGAAAAATCAGTTAAATCTACAACACCTTTAGGGATTTGGCTCCAACCAATTACTAAGAAACTCCCCGTTAGTAATTTCTCCATTGCATCACTAAGGTTTCAATTTTATCTAATTCTCCCCCTTAGTTCATGCAAGCTCCAATCCACCCTTGTGTCTTTAGATATCCTCTAAGTAACCTCCACAAGATAGGATTGACAGATCTCATTTCTTGTATCACCAAGAGATCTCGTTTCTTGTATCACCAAATTCTCCCCCTTAGTTGAGAATATCCTTTAAAACAATAAAAGTATCATCTACATCCAATCGAATAAGAAACCCTCCTCCAATTGAACATAAAATCCCCCTTAGGTCTAAAAATTAATGTCTCCCCCTTTGAGATTGAGAACAACATGAATTAATAGACCCAAAGGTAATAGTTTGGACATTCCCACTAAGCTTCAGCTAGACTCTTCTTCAGCTTGTCTTCCAGAAAAGAATCTCTTCAACATTTCAGAGCTGGAAAATTCAGTAACAGGATTCAAGCATAGTAGCAAGGTTAGTGTTTGGTCTATGGTTTCCTCACTTCTACTACGTTCTGTTGGTGTTTACACTTTCAAGCGTAAGTGTTCCACTCATTTCTCTCCCTATTTCTCTCACTCAAGTGTATCACTCCCTCACTTCACTCAAGTGTTTCTCTCCCTTACTTGCACTCATTCCATTTATAGCAATTTGTACCTGCAAGTAAATCCATGCTAGTCTCACCAAGATATTATGGATCGTTGACTGTAGCATGTTGTCGATCACTAAAGATCTAGGTTCTGAGATGGAATCTCAGACAGGATTTCAGTTAGGCCGTCACCCAACTCACCATGAGCAAATCCATGCACACGTGGCTCGTCGTCGGGGAATAACCCTTCTGAAATTGGAATCTCCTCCATTCCAGGAGTGACTGAAATCCCAACACCCTGATCCTCAAAAGACTCATCAAATTGGTAAACCAACTGAATCATAGTCTACGAGTTGTTGCTCAGCTACTTTCAGCATCAACAATCTCCCCATATGCAAATCCATGCACTGGATCGTTGAATGTGGTATGCGTACTAGCAGCTATCTAAGCATCAACCGACTCCCCATATGCAAATCCATGCACTGGATCGTTGACGGTGATATGCCTTTAAGTTTTGAGCGATCCATGTATTCCAGAATTTGAATTCCTGGGAGAGTAGACGTGTATAAACGTCTCTCTCAATCACCTGTAAAGATGAATTAACTCACTATTTTCAGTCATGGAAAACTGTTAGTGATTGCCTCTCAACATCAACAGATTGCTCTGCGGATGTGAAATCCCGTTAGGGAACTAGGACTGTTCCTCCTAGAAAGGTTGACAAGGATTCTAATATATGGCAAGAAATCCAAGTTTCCCTCTAATGCCTGTGAAGGCGGCTCAACAACTTCATTCACCATGAATGGTAAACACAGAAGTTTAGGGGTTTTACCTATACCTCACAATGTGCACTTCTTGCAATGTGTCCTCACAATTGTTAGTCCCAAGAGAGGCTAGAGAACTGTTAGGTCCTATAACATCCCTTAGAAGCAAAAACTTTAGGATTACCATCAGCGTGAATGCTTTTGGTGTGCTTGACTCATTACAAGGTGCTCTGGCTGACGAGCAAATTTTCAATGAAATCACCCTGTTGAGAGAGTTCATTCAGAAACGGTGGAATTGCCTTTTCAGCTCTGCATCCTTTTGAGAGAATACAGATGAGCTACAGATACCTCAATTTGTATACTTCTTTCCTTCTCGAGAGGTAGAGCTGTGGGTGCACTTCCGACTTCATCCTTATTTGCTGCATCAAGTGCAGTTTCTCCCTTAACAACCGCTAATCTATATAAGTTCCTTATATCACCAAGGGTTGAAAGTTTGAATTAGAATGATAGTGTTTGGTACTAAGGCCTTGGTTAGAAATTGATGGATTATTCAACTTCTTGACCTTCCCCTATAGCCACTTAGGCCAAGCCATTACGGCTAAATAGATAGAGTTGATCAGAGCTATATAAAATTTGGTATAGTATGATTAAACTTATTCTCTATTCCTTCTCAGAAATATAGCATCGGAGCAATGTGTCCTCAAGAAACAATGCACCAGAGCTAAAATGTGGGAATTAATAAAGAATAGGTAAAAGAATATTAAGCCAAATTTCATAAACTCACAATTTTGAAAAAAAGTTTAACAGATTAACAAAAGTGTTCTTTTGAATTTCTCTTAGACAAATATCCAATTGAAATTCAACTCTTTTAACAAAAACATTTTGATTAATAACTCAAATCGATTTCATCTTGCTTACTGTATGTTTTCAGAAATTGTTTTGCAATTCATTCTTATCTGATATTATTTTTGACTTAAAATATAAATCAAAAAAAAATCGAATGAATGCTTTAGTCATACAGTCCAAGGCACTAATCCCAAAGCAAACAACCATTGTTTTAATACTACAGGTCAATGTGAAACAGACATTAACAAGAGTTTTGAAAAACGTTTTACCAATGATTGATACCTCAAGATCAAAACAATTTACTCAAATAAAATAGTCTGATACCATGCAACCTAAGTTACAAGTTATCAAGTAACTTTATTTAAATAAATCGTGGAGAGAAAACAGTTTTCATTACAAAAAAAATTTTAGAGAGAGAGAGGATATATGATTTTGATATAGAAAGATAATCCTCAAGAAATTTTCTCTTTCAAATAAAACTTTTAGTGGCTTTTCATTCTCTGGCAAATGAATGCATGTTTCGATAAAACATTTTTCACAAGAAATAGACAAGAAATTTCTTTATGCATTCAAGTTCTAAAGAATGAAAAACATATGTTAATACTAATGAATTATCAAAGATATGAATGACAAGACATTCAAAAGTACTAACATCATTCAATCATTTTGTAATAAAATGCATATTACTACAAAATAATCAAGCACATAAGATACTTACATTATGCTAGACAATTATCATTTGTCGCTTGAGACAAACACATATTGCAATATAGATCATGGTAATTCTAAAGCATAAAACATAAGCATCCGCTAAACACTGAACATACATTGACCGAATGACAGCATTTAACTTCTTACACTACATATCAATAATTATCACTTAAGCATATTGAAAATACTCATGACAATCATAATGTATGTAAGCTCGAGGTACTAGTTGCATCAAGGATCAAATACCTTTAAATATTAATGCTAAAATTTATGATCTTTGACAACCCCTCGCGATGTAGTAAATTACTTTCAATATCAGTGTTTTTGAAATAATCTTTTTATCACTTAGTGCAGAAATTCTAAGTGACATCACTAATATCAAAAGAATGACAACTAATATTAATGGATTTTGCAAAAGACATGAATTACATCACTTAAACTACATATTAAGTGGTTCCATTAATATTAGCATTAAACAATTAAAAGTAAATAAAATTACAATTAATTAATATATACAAATACTTATGCTGAAACATTTGATACATATAGCATGAATAACATATGACAGCACAAAGTACGAGATCTTGGATATAAATTGACTATACAAAGAGATGCTACAATGTTAGGTCCCGGGTGATCATAGGTAATCTCATAGAGATAATATTGAGTCCCGGGTGGTCACACGCCAAACATTAATCAGTTCCTAGAGATCGTAGACATCTAAATAGCATGAACACTCTTTATAAACTTTACATTTAAATAAATCAATATTAGACTAGAGTGACATACCTTAGTCAATAGAGCTTTTACTGGTGTATGATCGTTGAATGAACAATTACTCCTCTTTGCCCGAGAGATCGAACGTTTACTCCTTTCGAGATCGAACGTTTACTCCATTTGGACAGGAATAACTTTTCAGCTACCAGTTAACATTGTTCCTCGAAACAATACCACGCTCATCCAGACGGAAACTGCATTACCTTCAACACCCAAATATTTCCTTGTAGATATTGGTCTTGGCAGCAGCTTCACTAAACTCAGCACTTTAGAAACCAGTAGTCTTGACACTAGCAGAGTAGAACCTTAAAAAAAAACTCTGAACTACCCTTCAGCTTCTGTATCAATACCAAGTCTTCATGTGGATTGATTCCTTGCGCTAAGTGTATCTGCCTCTGGTTTAATTGAGTTAGTTCCTTGATTCGAACCCTCCTCAAACTTGATTAGTTAGTGCATCTTCAGTCTTCATTGAATTCACTCAGAAAAACCAATGAAATACACTTATACATGCACGACCAATCACTACTCT
This sequence comes from Oenanthe sinensis, assembly GCA_028671895.1. Lineage (NCBI taxonomy): Eukaryota > Viridiplantae > Streptophyta > Magnoliopsida > Apiales > Apiaceae > Oenanthe > Oenanthe sinensis. The sequence continues at coordinate 32,591,312 of CM053806.1, forward strand.
ACTACCCAGAATCATCAAGAACTGACTCTAGGAAATGTTGTTACACAAAACCCTTTGTCATGACAGATGTGTCCTTAATGTTTCCTTAGATATTCAGTGGGTAGAGTAGTCTTTTTCAAATATGATTGAGATCATCTTGCATTATTTTTAAATTGACAATTTCCTTTCTAATATGCAATCACTCAATCTGGATCACTCAGTGTTCCTAAGAATCTCAACTCTTACTCAATGAGCACTGCTAGCCTTTGAACATCAAACACGACTAGTTGATCCAACTTACTGATGCTCCCCCTGTGATGCTGCTTGCAGCTTTTCTTCATCTGGTGTCATCTGATCTTGAGCCCTAAACAGGATGTCAACCTTTAGAAATTCAGAGCTAAAATCAAACGAATGCTAGGGAGCTTGATGATGATGTTCACTGCATCTAGATCATCTTAAATCAATCACAGACTCTGTGTAAGCTCTTAACTCCAAATAAGATAGCCCTTCATCACACCATGTGACTTCAGGCATGATTAATCTTACTTGATGTCTTCTCTTTACATTTGCTGATTAGACTTGCTGTGTCAACTGATTCAGCCGTAGTGAATAGGAAACCTTAAGTCTATCCATTATCCTTGTAATTTCACTCAAGGTCTGGATTTCCCTATTAACTCCTCCATTTGGTCATGAAGTCCGGAAACTGAACTTTACTCTAGAATACTCCTTTCAGTGCAGACATAACATAAAAATTCATTCGTCAACAAATTCCATTACCTGCCCTCAAAGTGTTCTTACAGCAATCTGCCTAATCCTTTGAATGTGATTAATCACTGAGATGCTTCATCTATCGAATGCATGAACAAACACCAAAACTAAACAGGGTAGCCTTTGACTTGACTTCCCTTCAACTGACATACTTCACTAATGTCCTTCTTAAAAGAATTTCATCAGAAGTAGTCCTTTCTCACCAACTTCATCTTTACCGTCGAATCCGTTATCTTGATAAACCAAGTATTAGTTGATAAACCAAGTGTGAGAGCATCACTTGTTGTTGCAGCTAACTCCATTCTGATAAACTTCAACGAACAGTTGACTTCATCATAAGCATTACATTTCGTGTCAGCAGTAACCTCACTTCCAGTAGAGTGAGCTTCTATTTCTCTTGACCTCGATCAATACTGTTCATCCTCGAACTGATATTAGGAAACCCTTCGCAAAGAATTCCCTAGGTCTTCCTTAATATTGTGCTTCAGATCATTCAAAAGAAATAGGTAACCTTGCTTAACCATTTGAATACCAAAGCAAAAGTAGTTACATGCCTCGAACATGAAAATGTCAGAGATATATAACTTGTACATGTTGAAAGATACTCTGCATTCACAAATGATTAAGACACGTGGTCCTCAATTTGATTGAGTCCAAGGGTTAGAGATATTTTTAAACATAGTTAACAACAAAGCATTCAAGTTCAACATGCTCATTCTTATCTGACTGATCACTCCTCATCTATATCAGCCTCAACAAGTAGTCTTGGCTATGAGCTCAGTGATCCCAACCTAACTTAAGGTGGACTAGCAGTCTATAAGAATCATGTCATACATATATGTAGTCATAGAAGAATCAATCACTCAGATTCCTAATTCTTCTAAATCACCTTTGTTGTTCACTTTAACATTATATTATCTCTAATTACCTGAGTCAATTTAAATTTAAAAATTAATTCATGGTTTATTAAACTGACCCCTAGGCAATTCCCAAATTAGAAACAAACTTATCTTAACAAGCACATGATCAAATATAGCATTTAATACAACCATGCGAGTATAAACAGATTATAGACAATGTAAACATCAAGGCACTTAGCATGCAGCAAATACTCTTTCCGGTAAATGTACCCCTACAAATACCTAAGACTCTATATGCTAACATGATCAATTATCGTAAAGCAAGCATTAAATCACACAAGATCTAATCATGAAGTCAAATACTGATAAACAAGCAACACTAACAAACTAGCATAAGTTATCTAATTTATATAGAAATCAAGGTGAGACATGCATTACATCAAACTTATAATATAATGCAGTCCAGCACTTAATACTCTATAATTAAATCAAACAAGTATAAACTAGTTAGAAAGTATACCTGTGCGATGCTTAACATTCCATCTCGAGTGATAATCAATTGATCCAAATCAATTTCCATTCTACTAACACTCATGGAAGTATCCTTGCATTTGACCTCAATAACCAATGATGTTCCTGCTTCAACCCAAACTGATGCCTGATTGTTCTGCTTAAAGACCCCGACATAGAATGTCTCATGTTCTGCTTGAAAAGATCACTCTTCTTTGTATGTGTAGTAATAACCCCTTGATTATCATATGTCAGTGATAATCAAACCTTGTGTATTTCTGCCACTGATGTCCTTTAACCAAATCTTCAATTGTTGTTTTGGTTCTTTGACCGATAAACTGAATTCCTTTTCAAAATCCCAAATTCTTCAGATATTGATTCGAAAACCACTGATCGAAGACTCTTCCCTAAATGAACTAATCCCCTTTCAATAACCAAATGATCCACTGAGTAGACCGATGTAGAAATACATCTACAATGGTAAGATCAGGTCTCAACTCCATTAGAATGTTCTTCAGTTAGTTCGTTTGTCCTCAACGAACGAAGAATCAACTCCTGTTGTTTCGTTTAATAAAACATTTTGTTCAAACAGAAGTATTTAATTTTTTAGGAATTTAAATAATCAAAATAAATTGAAAATGCATTTTTGATAAATAATAATAAATTTCTCAATTTCAAATTATAAATAAAATAAAATTCGAAAAGAAAGTTTTGATATAGAGATAACAAAATTTTCAAGGTATATTAAATAATCCTGAAAAAGAAATTATTTCAAATCAAAATTAATTTCCAAAGAATTTTATAGAATTTATAATCCAAAACAGTTTCAATTATAATTAAAATAAAACAGATTGAAAATATAAGTTTGATATAAAAATAATAAATTTTCAAGTCATCTTAGATATTCTTGAAAATAAATTATTTCAACCAAAATGATTTTCCAAAAAGTTTTATGAGATTTATAATTAAAACTTCTATAAAAAATAAATTATTAAACCTCAAAAATAATTCTCAAAATACTTTTAAGAATGTTAAACTCAAAAGAAATTAAATTGGATTTTAAGATTAATTTTAGTTTTAATATTAATAAAATTCTTAACTAAGAATATTAAAAATATAAAATATTTGACTCTAAAATTTAAAAGAAAATAAAATATTTTCCAAGATGTAAAATAAACTTGAAGAATAAATTATTTAAATTTAAAAATTATTTTCAAAATATTTTATATAATTAAATTCAAATTTAATTATTAAATTAATTATTAAATTAATTATTAAACTAAAAACAATTTGAGAGAAAAACAATTTTTGTTTTAAATAAAAGTTAAACTATGTAGCCATGTGTCATGTTGAAACAGCCTTCTAAGAAAAAAAATTCTACATAGAAATGTTTTACATAGACTCTATCTAGAACATCAAGTAGAAATTCTACATAGAAATGTTCTACTTATGCTCGATCTAGAACATTAAGTAGAACTTCTGACTTAGAAAATATTTCTAACTCCAGAATTTCTACTTAGGTTCTATCTAGAACATTAAGTAGAATTTCTACATAGAAATGTTCTACTTAGGCTCTATCTAGAACATTAAGTAGAAATTCTGACTTAGAAAATATTTCTAACTCCAGAATTTCTACTTAGGTTCTATCTAGAACATTAAGTAGAATTTCTTCATAGAAATGTTCTACTTAGGCTCTATCTAGAACATTAAGTAGAACTTCTGACTTAGAAAATATTTCTAACTCCAGAATTTCTACTTAGGTTCTATCTAGAACATTAAGTAGAATTTCATCATAGAAATGTTCTACTTAGGCTCTATCTAGAACATTAAGTAGAACTTCTGACTTAGAAAATATTTCTAACTCCAGAATTTCTACTTAGGTTCTATCTAGAACATTAAGTAGAAGTTCTACATAGAAATGTTCTACTTAGGCTCTATGTAGAACATTAAGTAGAACTTCTGACTTAGAAAATATTTCTAACTCCAGAATTTCTACTTAGGTTCTATCTAGAACATTAAGTAGAATTTCTACATAGAAATGTTCTACTTAGGCTCTATGTAGAACATTAAGTAGAACTTCTGACTTAGAAAATATTTCTAACTCCAGAATTTCTACTTAGGTTCTATCTAGAACATTAAGTAGAATTTCTACATAGAAATGTTCTACTTAGGCTCTATGTAGAACATTAAGTAGAACTTCTGACTTAGAAAATATTTCTAACTCCAGAATTTCTACTTAGGTTCTATCTAGAACATTAAATAGAATTTCTACATAGAAATGTTCTACTTAGGCTCTATGTAGAACATTAAGTAGAACTTCTGACTTAGAAAATATTTCTAACTCCAGAATTTCTACTTAGGTTCTATCTAGAACATTAAGTAGAATTTCTACATAGAAATGTTCTACTTAGGCTCTATGTAGAACATTAAGTAGAACTTCTGACTTAGAAAATATTTCTAACTCCAGAATTTCTACTTAGGTTCTATCTAGAACATTAAGTAGAATATTCGAGATAATGTTCGAGTTAGACACTATCTCGAACATCAAGTCGAATTTCTACATAGAAATGTTCTACTTGGCTATCTAGAACATTTAAGTAGAATTTCTACATAGAAATGTTCTACTTGGCTATCTAGAACATTTTGTACTTAGAAAAATTCCGGGCTTCAAAAAAATTCTGGATGCCCAGTGAACCAATTGTACCCTCTTTAATCTCAAAAATAAAAATAGATCCAATCGATTTGTATGTCAATCGAGTAGCTCTGATACCAATTGTTAGGTCCTGGAGATCGTAGAGGGGGGGTGAATACGATTCCCAAATAAAAATCTGACTTTTATTTATTTTTGGGACAACATAAAAATTACTTTGGTTCAAACCCAGGTACTGTTCATCATCTTCTTCAACATCAAGAACACCATTAAAATAACCAAGATAATGAACGGTAAATCATCCAAAATACACAACACAACAAGATCCAAGAATATAACTTTATATTCATTGAAGTGGGGTAGATGCTACAAACAAGTTCAAGAACATAAGCTCAAGAACACAACAAAGAAGTGATTTTTGTCTCCTCTAAAACTATTACATTTTGTAGATCTAGGAGACAAAAATCAGCCCTATCTTCTATACAAGATTTAGCAAGTGTTTACAATAGAAGAATAGATGAGTGGTATGATAAAAAAAATCATGGCCCCAAAATATTAAAGTATTAGTTCGGCCATGGGAGAGAGAATAATTTCTCTCTCTCTCCCCTTTTCTTTTCTCATCCGGATACTCACCAAAAATGATGACTTGGGTTTCTTCTTTATATATTGAAAAAGGTGTTACTCTTTGTTTTTCCACCTTTTACTTTTGTCCACTCAAATCATATCTTCAAAGTCATGTGCCAAGCATGCCTTTGGAAATATTTAATATAAAAGTAATATTTAATAAATATATAAAATATAAATAAAGAATATCTTTATTTATAAAATATATAAATAATTAAATAATTACTTTATTTAATTAAATTAAATATTTCCATTCCACTCTTCAATTTGTGTAGACTTCCTTATCCAAATACTTGGCCCCGTATACGTGACTCCACCACGTCCAAGTATTTGGCCTTCTAATCTGTGAAGCTTTAGTAAGATCCAATCAGGTTGTGCCGTCTGTCTCTTATCCATTAGGCTGACATTTCTCCAACACTGATTTACCACCTTTGTTGATCCTCCACATGACTCAAGAAAACCAACAACTTTAGAATGATTAAAATCATATTAACCGACGAGAGCTTGCCTCCAATGTCCTGACACTTGATGCAACGGTCTGGTTCATAAGTGACTAGTCTTGATAGGGGCTCTTGATTCCGAACATGATTCCACATTCTTCTTTGCAAACCTTACTTGTTGCTTCGATTGTAATGCACTAAAATCGTCATAGACTAAGACAATCTTCTATAGCTTCCACATCCTTGAATAGATGTCAACATCTTTTATTCTTCACTGAGGCATGAACATGTTAATGAACTTCTTCCAGTGAGCTTCAAGTCTGTAGATGATCCTTTGATACTTTGTCTTAACTGAACTCTGTGATCCAAGATTTCTGTGCACCTGCATATTATTACATGTCCTGTTCTATTGTTGAGTTATCATCAACCATTACATAGAGATTACATTTAGCATTCCTAGTACACATGAAAGTGCAGTGAGTTACTTCCCTTCACTCCTATCTCCCCTTTCAAGGGGTTCCAGCAATCCAGAATGCTTAGAGATGGCGAGATATATGTGTTCATGGGAGATGCTACGAAACTAGCAGTAGTTGCAGTGGGAGATGTTAATTTATCTTCTGGTGATGATAGGAATTTGGTTTTGAACAATTGTCTTTATGTACCTTCGTTTAGAAGGAATTTAATTTCGGTTTCTAAACTTGCTTTGGATGGTTATAATGTTTGTTTGGATCATAATGTTTCAATTATGAGGAATAAACTAGTTATATGTTCTGGTACATTGCAAGACAATTTATACATAATCACTCCTAATCAACCTGCACTGCAACTACAACATAGGGTATTAAATAACACATCTTCTATCACTACTAAAAGAAAGGAACCTTCTTCTTTGAACCAAACATATCTTTGGCACTTAAGATTAGGTCATATTAACTTAAGGAGGATTCAAAGACTGGTAGTAGATGGGCATTTAGGCTCATTGGCAGTGGAGCCATTTCCAGTCTGTGAATCCTGTTTAGAAGGTAAAATGACCACTAGGCCTTTTAAGGCAAAGGGGAATAGAGCCAAAGAAGTGTTAGAACTGGTTCATACTGATTTATGTGGACCCATGAATATTCAAGCAAGAGGTGGTTATGAATATTTTATCACTTTTATTGATGATTATTCTAGATATGGATACATTTATTTGTTGCGCCGTAAATCAGAGTGCTTTGACAAGTTCAAGGAGTACAAAACTGTAACGGAGAAGCGACATGGAAAATGTATCAAGTCACTACGATCAGATCGTGGTGGCGAATACTTGCTTGGAGAATTTAGGGATTACTTATCAAAGAATGGGATCATGTCTCAGTTGACTGCACCTGGAACACCCCAACAGAATGGTGTAGCGGAGAGAAGGAATCGTACTCTTTTGGAGAGTGTTAGATCGATGATGAGTTATTCAGAATTACCCCAGTCGTTTTGGGGACATGCTTTAGAAACAGCAGCTTATCTTTTGAATTTAGTTCCTTCTAAGTCAGTTCCTAAGACTCCAAAAGAATTGTGGACTGGTTCAAAACCTAGTCTAAGACATATTCGGATATGGGGTTGTCCAGCACATGTGTTGAACAAGAACGTGACTAAGTTAGAATCTCGTACAGAAGTAAGGCTTTTTGTAGGCTATCCCATGGGAACGAAAGGATATTTATTTTATAGTCCTAAGGATCGGGATGTCATTGTTAGTACCAATGCTAGATTCCTAGAGGAGGACTATATGATGAACCATAAACCCATGAGCAGTGTCGTTTTAGAGGAACTAGTGGGAGAGACAAATAATGAACAAGTGCCAATAGTACAAGTAGAACAGCCACAAGAGAACACACAACCTATCACTAATACCACACCGGTGTCTCATCGTAGTGGGAGGGTTATTCGTAAACCCAGCAGATTCATGTTATTGGGAGAGTCTTCGGACTTGGTCTCTGAGGAACATGATGAGGATCCCATGACATACGAGGAAGCACTGCAAGACAAAGATGCAGATCTATGGCAAAAAGCAATGAAATCTGAGATGGAATCTATGTATTCAAATCAAGTCTGGGAGCTCGTGGAACCACCCAAAGGTGTAAAACCCATTGGATGTAAGTGGATCTACAAGAGAAAAAGAGGATCTGACAAAAAGGTAAAAGCTTGGAAAGCAAGACTTGTTGCGAAAGGGTATACTCAGAAAGAAGGGATCGATTATGAGGAAACCTTTTCGCCAGTAGTCATGCTAAAGTCGATCCGGATTCTTTTATCTATAGCAGCTCATCTCGATTATGAGATTTGGCAAATGGATGTCAAGACAGCTTTCCTAAATGGGAGTCTTGATGATGAGATCATCTATATGCAACAACCAGAAGGATTCATTAAGGAAGGCCAAGAGCATCTGGTATGTAAGCTTAAGAAGTCCATTTATGGACTTAAACAAGCTTCTAGGTATTGGAATATTCGCTTTGATCAGGTAATCCAGTCATACGGATTTGATCAATGTCCAAGCGAGTCGTGTGTGTACAAGAAATGTGAGGGTAGTTCAGTGACTTTTCTAGTGCTATACGTAGATGATATTTTACTCATTGGAAACAATGTAGGGATGTTATCAGCGGTAAAGGCATGGTTGTTCAAACAATTCGAAATGAAGGACTTAGGTGAAGCGGCATACATCCTTGGGATCAAAGTTATAAGGGATCGCAAGAAAAGGATGTTGGCTTTATCCCAAGAGCCCTATATTGATGAGGTATTGGCTCGTTTTAACATGCAGGACTCCAAGAAGGGTAACCTACCTTATAAACATGGAGTTGCTCTATCAAAGAAACAGTGTCCTAAGACACCAGAGGCGATAGAGAGAATGAAAGCGGTTCCCTATGCTTCGGCATGCGGAAGCTTAATGTATGCAATGTTATGTACGAGACCTGATATTTGTTTTGTCGTGGGCATGGTTAGCAGATATCAGTCAAACCCAGGACAGGAACATTGGAGTGCAGTAAAGGCTATACTCAAGTACCTGAGAAGGACTAAGGAGTATATGCTAATTTACAAGGCCTCAGATTTGTTACCTCTAGGATATACCGATTCAGATTTCCAAGCAGATAGAGATAAGAGGAAATCAACCTCGGGATATGTGTTTACCTTAGGAGGTGGAGCTGTAATATGGAGGAGTGTAAAGCAGAAATGCGTTGCTGACTCTACCATGGAAGCCGAATATGTGGCAGCTTCGGAGGCAGCCAAAGAGGCAATATGGTTCAGAAACTTTCATTTGGACATAGATGTGGTACCTAATTTGCCTAGGAGCTTGACAGTGTATTGTGATAACACTGGTGTTGTGGCAAATGCAAAGGAACCGCGAGACCATAAGGCAGCAAAACACATCGAGCGTAAGTATCACCTTATACGACAATTCGTTAAGCGAGGAGATATTATTGTGACTGATATAGCATCAAAGGACAACCGGGCAGATCCTTTCACAAAGAGCTTACCAGCTAAGGCTTTTGAGCAGCACGTGGAGGCGATAGGAGTCAGATGTATGGTCACATAATAGTTATTTAATTGGTAGTGGATTGCTTGTAATAAAACACTGATATACTCAAAGAATAGCTTGAGTATAAGTGGGAGATTGTTAGGGAGTATACTGAACTATTCGTTTGAAGTATATGACATTGTCCTTTTTATTGAGAATCTTGAATGCGTATTTTAACACTGTTTGTATATTATATATTGTGGATAATCTAGTATCAAATGGGATAACAGAAGATTAGATTGTCAGTGTCTATATATAATATAATAAATGTTCACAATTTAAGTGGAGTTAAACAAACCACTAGAATGACTGAAGTATTATTTGGAAATAATCTATCTTGATTATTGAATAATACGTGTATGCTTTGTGTATATTGAACGGGATTAAAATATTAGAATTGTTCTTCTATTCTGATTATAAAGAAGAACTAAGATTCTATAATATTATTATTGCTTAGGTTCTTAATCCGGATACAGTGATTGACACTTGTATGCAATGCACATGTTTTGATTCATATGTGATGTGATTTTTTGTTAATCACAATATTATGTTTTGGACAATGACATTGCATACAGAGTGGGATATTGACTATAAAAGGAAACCGTGTCCGAAAATATTCGGGTGATGATGTCCTCTTGAAAGCTCATAAAGATAATTATGCTTTAGTCCTGCAGGCAGATTTGTTCTTGCATAATTATAAGGTTGAGTGGATGATCAAGGATAAAAGATATTGATTAAATTAATTATCAGAAATTAATTTAATTAATGGACATTCGATATCTTAAACATGGGGAATTTAATAAGCAAATAATATTGGAGCCGAATTAAATAATTAAATTACGGCATTAGGAGAGGTAGTGCAAATATTAATTCTTTAGTGGATTGAATTAATATTTAATGACATTGGGCTTGACCCAGAATGTCATTGGAAGGCCCGACCTAATTATCCAGGATCCCTACTGTAGCCTATATATTCATCTTATTCTCTTCTAGCTAAGAGTTGGAAATACTAGGGTTTTTGTGAGCAGCCGTTCAAGGAGGCAACCAAGAACTAGGGTTCCAAGATCTCAAAGCTAGAAGGGAGGCAACCTTGGGAGGATCGAAGGCCACACTTCGCTCAAGGTGAATACGGGAATACAGTAGAAGACGTGGATTTGAATCGCTTGCGCCGTAGCGATTAAGGTTAATTTTCTATTCAAACTCGTTCGTTTTCATATCATAAAACGCAGCATCATGATTCGATTGTCCCAACAAAAGTGACCACTGATGCAACCCCATTCTTCTTAGCTTATTGAGCTGAGGCAGTTGTTCCAGTTGAAATATCGCATGTATCCCTCAATAATCAAGGCTTTTAAGCTTGAGAAAATAAAAAAGGGATGAAGTTTGCATTGGACTTGATTGATGAAGTTAGGGACAAGACTCATGCAAATAACATCGAATATTAGAATAAATCTTCTTTCTATTACAATCTAAGGGTTAAGGAAAGATTTTTTAGACAATGAGACTTAAGTCCTCAGAAAAGCTGAAGCTTCTAGAATAGGGCCCAAAGTGAAATTGGCCCCTAACTAGGAAGGGCTTTACAAGATAAAGCAAGTTAAAGGATAATCATACATCCTTCAAACCCTTGAAGATGTCGAAGTGCCAAGGACATGGCAAGCCTTGAACTTGAAGGCTTACTATGTCTAAAGAATTCGGTTATGAATTCTCATATCTATTAGGAACTAAGTAGAAATAAGGTTCGATGAAACCACCAGGATGTAAGAGCCTTTCTCTCTAAGTAGGAGTTTTTCCTAACCTCTACTATTTTTTTAGAGTGAGTGAAAATATACTCATATGTTATATACTCCATCTGTCCCAATTTATACTGACTGATTGCTTTTGCACAAATTTCAAGATAAAACAGTTCATTTATCTTTCATTGCACGTGAAAGTTACAATTTAAATATATAATATGTATTGTACCCACTTTGTCAGGTGTAAAAAATATTTTTATTACTATTAAATAATTATGAACCAACTAACGAGTCTTTATCATTGTATATGAAAGTTACTTTATTGTACTTAAATTTAGTTATTTTAAATATAAAATATTTCAAAAGTAGGGCTATAAATAGAGGGTTATTAATTTTCGGGTCATTTTCCGGTTTCGGGTTTCGATTTCGAGTTCTAGAGCTTGATAAACTCTAACACACCTCGCAATTAATACACCATAGTTTTTAATACATAACAATTGTTACCGCTCATCCTAATATGCAGATCTCGACCATAGCGACCCTGTTTACGGGCTCCCCCAGGTTACGAACTTCCTTACATACAACGGTCGGAGCCTTCATGAGCCTCTAACTACTAAAGGGGAGTTCATGATTTCTCTAGAACTTACTCTACGGACGAGGATACTACTACTGAGGTTATAAATCCAAGAAGGAGAAGGGCATGCAAGGAACCCGTAAGAGATGATCGCCCTAAGTCCCATAGGATTATAGAGGGACGAATTGTGACTCACGAAGAAACATGAGAGAATTGAAGAGAGACCTGGAGTGGGAAGAGTCGAGGTTGACCCCAAGGCGTGAGGCTTCCCTCGCGATAAACCTAGAAGATGCGCCACGAAAGGCCAGGAATGAGAGTTTAAGGGCCAGCCCTTGCAGGGTCGAAACCCTTAAGGTTGATCCCACTCGGTTCATATCACTTGGAGATTCTGATGATCTGACTTCCCCCTTCACGGATGAGATCATGAATGACCACAGAACCTGGAAGTTTAATATACCGACCTTTAAGGTCTATCATGGAGTAGGAGACCCTGCAAATCATGTGAGGACATTCTTCAATGCACTATTGTTGCAACTCGTGTCTGACGCTCTTAAGTACAAGGTCATTCCACAAACTTTCGGAGGCATGGCTCAGCGTTGGTATAGCCGCCTACCTCCAAATTTCATAAGCTCGTTCAAGGAACTCAGCCAAGCTTTTGTTGCTCAATTCATAAGTGGAAAGACCCATGAAAAAATATTATCATCCTTGATGAACCTGGAGCAAGGGAAGAATGAATCCCTGACGGACTATCTTAATAAGTTCATCAAAGAAGCCCTGAATGTGCCGGATCTCGATGAGAAGGTGGCTATGATAGCCTTGCAACAAGGAACTACAGACGTATACTTCAAAAGATATTTGGCAACACATTCCCCAGAGGGCATGAATTTACTACAAGTGAGAGTTGGCAAATACATAAAAGCCGAAGAAATTATGAGGAAGACGATCACCAACCCTAGCAACGGAGAAGTAAGAGGAAAGAAGAAATGACAATTACGATGTCAAGGACAAATATCCTCAAACTGACAAAGACTCTGATTCAAAGAAACTAAAATAAGGAACCAAGTTTACTTAATACGCAAGCTTAAATGCCCCTAGGAGCCAGATTCTAATGGAAATCGAGAAGAGCAAGGGGGTAAGATGGCCAAACCCTCTAAGGACTGATCCTGGGAAGAGAAACAAGGATTTGTTTTGTAGATTTCACAAAAATACTGGACACGATATCAACGATTATAGGCAACTCAAATATGAAATTGGGTTCTTGATAAGACGGGGAAAGTTGAGCAAGTTCATCAAAAATGGTGGTAACAATGGAAGAAGCGACTATGACGATCGAATGAGAGACCATGATGATAAAAAGCCTCAACCAAAAGGGCCGGTGATTAATGTCATCTCTAGAGGGCCAACCGCAGCCAGGACCTCACGAAACTCTAAAAAGGCTTACACCCGTGAAGTTATGCACATCATGGGAGACACCCAAAAGAAAGTTAGGACTCAGGTATCCCTAACAATCGATGATTCTGACTTAGAAGGCGTGATGTTAAGTCCCAGAAGTATCGTAGAAGGGAGGTTGAATACGATACTCACAATAATTTAATTTTTTTTCAGAATTTGTGGATAATTAAATTATTACTTTTGTTGAGTGATAGGCCCCAAATAATGGGTAGTAATGACATAATTAAGATAGAAGGGGGTTGAATAACTTAATTACCCTTTTAAAAATATTAATGACATTTTAAAAATATTAATGGCATTTTAAAAATATTTCTTTACCTCTTAAAAATTGTACCACTTTTTAATCCAATTTTTAAGTTCGGAAAATAAAGAGTAAGGGAAAAAGAATACCACACGAGGATATATTTAACTAAATATATAAGCACCCTTAGTCCAGTCCCCGAGCACCTCCCCGGTCTCGAGATTTCATTACTTAAACACACTCCTTAGCGTAGGCGGAGAAGCCTTTACAACATACAAAGATTTATCTTGAACAGTACCTCCCCTTTACTTTCTCAAAATAAATGTACAAAACTCTAAAAGACTTGTCTCGGACAATAACTCTCCGCTATCTCCTCAAAGCCGTTGTAGCCCTTGGTGTAGTATTTATAATTCTAACAAATTACGATTTTGAGTCTTTCTTTTTTCTCACAGCGCAAAGGCAACTAACTCCCCATTAGAATACCTAAGGCTTGGGTCTTAGAACAAGGATCACCTCACGTCACTTCACCTCACGTAAGTATAAAATACAATATCTATAAAAATCACCTTTCAAACAAAGAAAGAGTTTTGGCCTAGAATGTTACAGTTTTAGGCCGGTGAGACAATAATAATATTCTAACAAGTCTAACAAGTAAGAATATTAATGCAACAATTCACACAAGTTATATTTAAAGTAATTAAGCAATAAAAATGAATATAACTTAAGTGCAAATTATATTATTAATATATAAGCCGAATATAAATTTAATTGCCTAATATATATATATATATATATATATATATATATATATATATATATATATATATATATATATATATATATATATATATATATATATTAATATTAATTACTTAAGTACAACTTCTTGAGTACGTCAAGGATATCTCGATTTATATGGAAGTTGATATGTTAAGTATAAGTAGTACCGAAATGGTACAATATATTCTATATGAATATATTAAGAAGCCGAGTCACTATTAAAACTTTCGTGCTAAACAATGTGACTATTTAATAACCTCTCCATTTGCTAGTTAGCTAAACGCTAAACTTAATTACTTGTACTTAGGAGACTTCGAAGGTTACTGAATACGCTAGTTAAGCTTTGATCTAGAACTTGATCAAAATAGAATACGTTATGCACGGATAAAATTCAAGCCAAGATTATAGTGACACAAAGTCAACGATAAAGATCTTATTTGAATTTAATCTAAATCTAGAATACAAACTTAGGACCTTTTTACACAAACCACTAAAAAGTGTTCGTGTAATAAAAAGATCAAACACTGAAAGAAAGTATAAAGAGGAATATTAAACTAAACACTAGAAAGTGTAAGTCTAAATTCAAACTTCCTTTTTAGGTACTTTGATTGCCATATATAATATGTAGAAGTACTTGGTTGGTTAAGGCTCGAATGAAAGTCTTTAAAAAGATTCTCTTTAATTAATAGGCAAACGTTAACACAATTCACCACAAGATCGCAAGAATAATTCGCCGGAATTTCAATCAGGAAAATCACAAAGATTGGATTTTTCACTTATCAAAATAAATGAATATTCAATAGAACAAGATGGATAGTTGAAGGACTTTATGTTTTCCAAAAAGTTACCAAAAGCTTGCCAGAAAAATTCGCCGGAGTTTTGACCGAAAAAATTAAAGTGACCGGATTTTTCCAATATAAAAGGGGCTGAATATTTCAAGCTACTATTGGTCTTAATAGAGCCTTTTTAGAAAGAGAGAATCAAGCTAGAAATTTTTAGTTTTGAATCTTTCTTGTAGATCTACAAATATCTTGACCAAATGGGTTTGTTAAAAACTAAATGGGTTTGATAAGATCTAGTATCTTTATAAAAGATATGTGCTAAAAACTTGGAGAAAATATAAAGACTTTGAAGCCAAGAAGGTTTCCTCTTTGTTACACCACAAATATGAACTCAAAAACAAGTTTTAGAGTTCGCCGGAATTTGGTCGAAAAAATCGAAAATGATTTTTTCTTCCTCTTTTCAAGACAAACCAGTTTTAATGGGCTATATCTAAGATGTTTAAGCTTGGTGTAGAAGAGACACCAAATATGGAAAGCTAGTTTAGAAATTATAACATTTTGTTGAAGAACTTGAAAGTTGGAATAAAATGGGTTATAAAGGATAAGTATTCTAGAGATAGATTTTCTAGAGAGAAGGAGGAGATAATACTTCTTCTAAATATGATACTAGCCTTGCAAAAATGAGAAGTGTTTTGGCTTTCTTGGTGTGAGAAAATGTGGGGGGTCGGGGTTGTATTTATAAGGAAAGTTGGGAGGATGAATGGTGGAGATTGACTTGGAATGAGTGGTCAGGATTACTGCGGGGAAAATTTGAATTCCCTGGGGGGAAATCTGAATTGTATTGGGGGACAAACATTTTGGGGTTGGACCAAGTCAACTAGTGCTTCTTGTATGGTATTAATCAAATAAATACGTAACACATACAAATAAGCATGTAACACCAAAATTCATTAATAAACACAATAAATATGAAAATAATATCTTTATTTTTCTGGGAACATTATAAATAATATTTTGTCCAGAAAACTATATTTTAGAATATTTTCATGAAAAACGAATAAAATACGAACCGGGTGAACTGGCTCGAAAATAAAAGTTCTCATAAAATTATGAGAAATATTCTAATATTATTTTATATTATTCTAATGACCCATAAAAAGTTTCAATTCATTCTAACAAGTGAAAGTATTTTATTAGATCAAAATACGATAAAGTTGTGTCCCGGATCTAAATAAAATACATATAGCTGTTGGGCGAAATAAATTGACCCTTAAACTAAAGTTTTGACTTGAATAAATTTTTTTATTAGTATTCCTATATATAAAATATAGTTGAGGTTTTGTGGGAAGTTAATAGTGTATTTAAAATATTTTTCTCCAAATAAAAGATAAAAAGAAACATCGGGAGAAAAATTATATTTTAAATATTAGACAAGAGTAAAAATTACTCAAATAATATTTTCACTGAGATAGATGATTTTTCATTCTGGTAGTTCCTTTGAGAAACACCTAATCTCAATAAACAATATTATCTGGAAAAATATTTATAATTTAAAGTACTGAAAAATCTTTACTCTGCCTTATTTGTATATCAATAATGCTCTAAAAAATATCATAACATGACATTTCTGTTTCGAACTTTTTGCTCTATACAAATAGAAGTTTTAGGAAAATAACAATTTATAGAAATTAAAATTGAACTCTATAAAAGATCAATCGAATAATTCTGTGGGAGGTTACTAAGTGATTTAGTTACTTCCTAAAATTTATTTAAATTTAATATTATTAGACAAACATTAAAACGCTAAAAAGATTAGAAAATATGAAAAGAACAACATCCCTTCAATCTTCCCCTTTTTGATGTTTGTCAAAATATTATAAAAATTTAAAATGTTTGTGTAGGAGTTACAAGGCTTATAGGATACCCCTATAGCTTCCCCTTAGTGTATGCATGAATTTTTAAAGAAGAAGACAATAAATTTTAAAGACCACGTTTTTCTCTTCTCGTTAAATACACTAATTAACACACATATTTTCTCTTTCCTTTTTTGACATTACAACAAAAAGTAGAAAAATAATGCATGTAAAGGGTGTAGTTGACTTGCAAATTAGGGACCAAAAAATTAATTTTTGGTGGGCTTGTGAGACATAAATGCTGATTTTATACTTAAAAAGTATAATTTTATCGTTATTCCATTTGTTCCCTTATATGCATGTAGCTTCCTTTGAAAAACTATGTGGGGCCAGTTGGATTTTATGCCATCTTTTCTGTTTGCTTCCCCTTTCTACTCAAAATTTTGAATATTTTCAATTTTTTATTTTCAATTTTTTTTCCCGTTTTTTTTTTGAATTTTAGTTTAAAAACTTAATTCAAATTTTGTTTTTTTATTTTATTTTCTGATTTCCCTTTAGCCCATTTCCATTTCCAAGTTTCTATTTATCACCTTTTAAAATTCTGCATACCCAAGTTTAGTCGATATATATAAATATATTTCGAAATTGAAGTACAAGAGCATAATTTATAAGACAAGAGGTATAATAAAGCCAATTTACATAAATAAAGAGCATATGAAATGTCATTGTTTCAACAAGCTTTAATTATATAACAGAAATAAGGAAATCCCAAAAGCTACAATATAATCCGGGTAAGGGAAGGGGATGCAAACTAAAAATTTGCTAATAAATCAGTAAATTGATTTATAGTTGGACAAATCAATAGACTGATTAATAGAACTTGGACAATGTAAATAGGAGATAGAAAAAGCACTATAAAAGTGCACAAGTAACCTGCGGAGGAAAAGTCAAGGGGAGGGGACAGTCAACTAAAACAAACTAACTAACTAACCAACCAACCAATACAACAAAAACCATACTGGGCATAGAGATGAAGCAATGATCACATGATCTAGGTAATCGAACCGAGTCCACTAGACAGTATGGGGAGAGTTCACCTTTGGAAGCACGGAATCATTTTCATGACTAGGCACTTCTATAAATTCAACAAAGTTTTGATATGTAGCCATGCCCATATGACCATGAAGCAAGTGGTTGAAGCTCTTTTCAACTGCCTCAGCCTTGGTAGAGGCTGTTTGAACCAAAGTCATCAGAAAATCGATTCTGCCTTTTAACTAGGTAGACCGATTTTTTGTCGAGTCTACCTCAGTTTTGAAGAGAGCAATTTTTGTAGTCAGTGAATCCAATTTATGGGACAACATACCCAAATCACATACCCCAAGGAGCATACCAATGGAAATACACTCAGATGGGACATAATCAGCCAACGGGACCCGAAACTTCACCAACTTATTAGAAATGATACTGTCGACACTTTTACTCGGATATTTTTGGACATTAACTCCAACTGCCTCAAAGATAGTATTCAATAGTAATGCATAAGGCATATACCCAGTTCGAAAAGCCTCAATCATGCACATAATGATCATATGTGGGTTACTAAAATAGATGCGATTGTTGGAAAACAAGTACATCAATTTTAGATTTGCAAAGTCAAATAGATCATCATGATTCTGTTTAGGGAGAACATTAGCACGGATGATGAAAGAGAGCAGCTGATACATGGACAGAAAGTGAGTATTCGAAATGGGAAGATTGTGTTGGAACATGAGATCATTTAGGTATTCACCCATAAAGGTTGCAATGAACAAACGATACTCACGAACATTAAACACAAATTATTTAGTAATATCCATGGTAAGCAAGGTATTGATAACATGGTTAAAATTTAGTGCCTTGCATACTATCATATGATCCAACAAAATAGGCTTACTGTCGATCACAGAAGTAATAAAGAGAACACTATTTGCACTCTTGCCAATGCCCATATTGCAGATAATTGAAAGGTTTTGAGGCACAAACGCAGCGGAAAAATATGAAAATTAAATATAAAAAAATGAAACCCAAACGCAGGATCCATGTGAAACATGTTATTTAAGTCGGAGATTAAGAACAAATACCTTAAAAAACTTTAACAGTTCATTAATAGAAGATTACTGGAGGTTCAAAGCTTGTTTAATACCACATATCCCGCTCACGCGATCTACGTTCTACGGTATCCACACGAACACTTTTCATTAAGGATTGATATGTACTAGCACCCAAAAACTGTTTCTCTCTCTCTATCTTCCTCTTTTCTCAAAATGGCTAGGGTTTTAAAAAAATATGTGTCTTCATATTAAATCAGCCCATAAAGAGATTATATAGAGAGAGGAATAAGTTTTTTAATTATAATCTAATTATAATTAATACTAATCCAAAATTCTAAATTATTTAATTAAGTCTCACTTAATTAATTAATTACTAATTTTATAATTAGTTTAAGTAATTCATTTATTCTATTTATATAATTAATTAAGTCATAATTAATTAATATCATAAATAAAATAAATTACTTATTTAATTTAAATGCATAATTTAAATTATTTCTCCTTCAAGCATTCTTTGTGTGTGACCTTGTAGGTTATTATTACTTTGGCAACAATTTTAATATCTAATTAAAATTATAAACAATGAGCGACATCTAGTAATACATCATTGCTACCCAAGAAATAATAATAAAATCAGTGATTTGATTAAGCCTTTCGTGAATAATGTTCCATGTAATATATTCCCTTTAACCTTATATTATAGATCAAATTTGAGGCATGTATCGTGTCATCCTCTTCAACGTTTAATCCGAGTTTCCTTGATCAATGAGTAGACTATTAAATAAATCAATATTTGGGCACGACCATGCATTTTATAGTCTCACTCAATCAAGAGGCTAATAATATCACTCCTAAATAGGAAGGTTAAATCTTTTATCTATCATTCATATTTCTCATATGATTCATAGTATACCCAATGTCCACTTTTATCATCACTCGGTTAAAGGTAACTTTTAGTGTAATCAAAGTATATTAATTCTCATATAGAAATATAATGATTTCAAGTCAGGTGATCATTACATCATTATCATAGTTAGAATTTCTTATGACACTTATTAACATGTAGAATCTCACTATGGATCATTCAAGTGCCATTCATTGAGACATGCACTTATGTTCTTGACTTCAGTATCACCATACATATGACCAATGAGATGTGATCATCTGTCAACAAACATACTAGTCTTATTGCATTATTATTGTCCTTATATAATAATACTCGATTAGGGAATTTTAGGAATAAGATATCATTCATATAATCTCATTTTTAAGTCACATACTTAAAGATATATAATACGTATCAAAATTCTAAGGACATTTATTAAGCTTTCAATTTATTACGCAGTAAATAAAACATAATAAATAAATAATAATCAATAAAACATAATCCTTAATAATAAAATATTTTCCTTAAAATATAAAAGTAATTGTCTCTAGGACACAATTACTAACAATCTCCCAATTGCACTAGAGCCAATTACCCAAGTATCCAATACTTATGGAACTAGTGTGACTTTCGTGCTTCTACTGCGACAAAGCCTTAGTCAATGGGTCTGCAATATTATTATTAGTATGCACTTTACATATATGTATATCTCCTTGATCATTAATCTCATTAATTAGGTTATATCTCCTAAGTACATGCCCAAACAGCCTCCTTGGCTGTTTCACAAGCATCAATATACTCAAGCTCTAATGTAGAATCAATAAATGTCTCTGCTGTGAACCATTCCAGCATACAATATCTCAATTTAAATAGATAAAATACAAAGTCAGACATAAACACTAAATGATTGTTATCTGTCTAAAAACTAGCATCGATGTAACCTTTTAAACCAGCTTATCTTCTCCTCCATATACCTGAAATTGATCTTTAGTCCTCTTCAAGTACTTAAGAATATTCTTGATTGTCGTCCAGTGACCTTCACCTAGATTAGACTAGTATCTACTCGTCATGATTAAAGCATACGAGACATCAAGACGAGTACATATCATTGAATACATTATAGAACCAATTGCCGATGCATATGGAACTTTACTCATACGGTCCTTATCATCCAATGATTTAGGATTGTTTTCTTTTGGGATCGATATCCCATGAGATATTGGGACAAATCCCCCTTTAGCCTCTTGCATTCCAAAACGATGCAAAACTTTGTCAATGTATGTACTCTAACTTAGGCCGATCAATTTCCTTGATTTATCTCTATAGATCCTGATTCCTAAAATATAGGTCGCATCGCCTAAGTCTTTCATTGAGAAATTCTTACTCAACCAAGTCTCAACAGCCTGTAAAGAAGGAATTTCATTCCTTATTAATAATATATCATCCACATATAGTACTAGGAATGCCACATTGCTCCCACTAACCTTCTTGTAAACACATGGTTCATCTTCATTTTGAATAAACCCAAACTATTTGACAGTTTCATCAAAACGTATGTTCCATATTCTTGAGGCTTATCTCAATTCATAAATGGATCGACGCAACTTACATACCTTTCCAGAATCCTTTGGATCAACAAAACTCTCAGGCTGTGTCATGTACACAACCATATCTTCTTCAAGACTCCCATTTAAGAAAGCGGTTTTAACCTCCATTTACCAGATTTCATAGTCATAGTAAGCAGCTATAGCAAGCAAAATCCTGATGGACTTGACAATAGCCACTGGTGAAAAGGTCTCATCATAGTCAATATCATGAATTTGCTTGAAACATTTTGTCACCAATCGTGCCTTATAGGTCTGTACGTTACCATCCATGTTGGTCTTCTTCTTGAAAACCCACTTGCACCTTATAGGTTTTACCCCTTCAAGTGGATCAACCAAAGTCCATAGTTGATTAGTATACATGGATTCCATCTCAGATTTCATGGCATCCAGTCATCTCTTAGAATCTGGAGTGTTCATAGTGCCTTGGTAGGTAAGAGGCTCATCTTCATCCACATGCATCATATCACCATCTTGAGTCAAGAGAAATCCATAATATCTCTAGGCTCATGGCGAATCCTACTAGACCTACAAATAACCTGTATTTCTTGAGCAGTATAGTTTTCTTTTACATTCTGCTCAAGTTCCTCCATTTGTTCAATGTTATCATGTGGGTCTTGAACTTCATCGAGATCTACTATCTTCCAACTGTCTTTCTTAGGAAGCATTTCTCTTACAAGGAACACTGCAGTTCGAGTAACAAACACTTTGTTCTCGGAAGGATTATAGAAAGAATAACCCTTTATTTCAATTGGGTATCCCACAAAGTTACATTTGTCTGATTTACGTCCTAGCTTGTCAGAAGTTAGACGTTTCACAAACCCCTCACATCCCCAAATTTTCATAAATGACATGCTATGACGTTTCTTAGTCCATATCTCATACGGAGTCTTCTGAACTGTTTTAGTAGGAACTCGGTTAAATGTATAAGCAGCTGTCTCCAGGGCGTAGCCCCAAAAACTAATTGGAAGATTCCTTGACTCAACATTGATAGCACCATGTCCAACAAGGTGTGATCCCTCCTATAACAAAAACTTTTCTTTGATATTTTTTACTTCATCTTTATAGTCTTTGAACTTTTTAAATGATTCAGATTTGTTCTTCAAAAGATACATATATCTGTATCTACTAAAATAATTAGTAAATTTTATGAAGTTAATAAAAGCTACCTTTTGTAATCGTACGCATATAACAACATACATCACTATGTATAAGTCATACTCATTCAGTAACCCTTTCACCATGTCCGGTAAAAGGAGTTTTAGTAATTTTGCCAAATAAACCAAGATTCGCATCCTTTTGTATAATTCATAATCAAACTTATCCAAGAATGCATCCTTATGTATTCTGAAAATGTGTTTCTCATTAATATGGCCTCGATGACAGTGCCAAAGGTAATGTTTGATTTAATTGAGTCACTTTAGAACATATAAGTTGTTAACTAGTTGTGCAACATTATAAGCTTCGTCATTGAAAGAGAATAAACAACTCTTGTTATTTAATTAAAATGAAGAAGCCTTTCTTATCCAAACAAGAAACTAATATAATGTCTCTACTAATTGTAAGCACATTATAACAATTATCAAGTTCTAAATTTTCCTTGTAGGTCAAAAATTAAGTAATTAGTTCCTTCAACCAGATAAACTACCTTTACTCCAATTCCAACCTGATAATTGAAGCTTGACCCTTGTCAACACCTCATTCAGACTTTAGAGCCTGTTTTGGGATTGGAATTTGGTTTGATAAAGAAACTAAATCAAATCTTCTCATTGCCTTTCCATTTTCCTTTCCCTATTGCATTCCCTATGTTTACTATCATTATAGTAATAGTTCATGCATTTATCATGTTGCTTTCAGCAATTCTCAACATGCTTAGCAACTCAATAGGTGTTTCACCAATCTTATTCATTTTGTTGTTCATAACAAACTAAGAATATTTGTTGTCCAAAGATTGTAAGATCAAATCTAGGTGAGCCTCTAGACCAATCTGGAAACCCAAAATGTCAAGGTATTCATTATACCCTATAGTCTTTAGAACATGTGGTGTAACCGTGTCTCACTCTCCCTACTTGTAAGTGTATAGTACCCTTTAATCATCAAATATATCTTGAAGAGTCTGTCCCTCAAATATCCTTTAAGGGTGCTTAATCGTCTCACAAGCATCTATATGCTCGTGTTGCTTCTTAAGCTTAGCACTCATAGTTGGAAGCCTGAGACATAAAACATCAGTCGCAATATCAATTTACTTCCAATAAGTACTATCATTTGCACATGTTACGTTCTCAGCTTTAATAGCAGGGGAAGAGATTTGACTAACATCGTGATTCCCGAGGACGATCCTTAAGCTCCTATGTCAATCAAGGAAATTTGTTCTCGTCAATTTGTCCTTCTCAAGAACTGATCGCATAGAGAAGTTGTTTGTGTTTATCATTTGATATCTATAATATTAAAGTATATAAAATAAACTAGATTACAGATTTAATATTAATTATGTTTAAGTGATTATGGTATATCACCATATACCTCCTACTATTTTTATCAAACTAATAACCCTAACTATTAATTCGGAAAACATTTCTTTAAATCTTTCTAGTGAGCCAAGATCCATACTTCATCCATATTTTAAGATACTGTTGGCTAATACACTCAAAACATGACTATTTAGGTAGACAACATTTGTCGATTATATCAAATATAACTCTTGGAAAGTTTGGTGGAACAACCCATTATACACATTTATCCAATAAATCTCATCAAACTCTATGCCTCTAAACCCACAATCCTATTGTGATGATTTAGTTAAGTTAGACCCTATGTTTCAATAAACTAAATACATTTACTTATCATATTTTCCCATGATTGATAAGAGAACTTCACTTTGGCAAACTCATTCGTTCTCAATCTAGAACCTGATGTGTATTAACATTGGAAGGTATCTTTATTAACTTAATATTTATTTAGGGATTTATTGTTTAACGATCATGATCCCATCATAAAGATATTCTCAATTTTTCCTTGATCAAATAATCCATTTCAATATTCGTCAATGGTTTGATTTCTTGGTCGTCGGAGAAGTCACAAGCGGTCTCACTTAAAACCTAACTTTCTTATGAATAATAATTCACTTTTGACAAAATCTCCCCATATCAGAAAAAGAAAATTCATATTCAATATCGTGTTTCATAAACACAAGAATCTCATGATCGTTTGTTTAATTTTAAAATCTTGAATCGTTACAGATTTTATCTTTCTTAAGCAGACATACATCATTTCAACGCATACATATCTACACATACATATCTACACATAGTCGTATCTAATACATATCTATGCATGTCATTTCTTAAGCAGGCATGTATGTCGTATCTAATACATACATCATTCCAACGCATACATATCTACACATTCATTCACATACATATATGTATTGTGCGTAAATTAAATGTGTTTGGTTATGGCCTCATCCTATGTGATATTTCCAAGATAATGGAATTATCAAGGTCAATCTATGGTGGTTTCAAATACTACACTGTTACATGTCTTCATCTTCTCCATTACTCCATCATCTGGATTGTCTCCTAGCTTCCTCGCTTCCAAGTCTCCTTTGAACAATTACATTGAATAATAAATAAATCTATTCTAATGAAATTACAAGAAGAACTCGAGCTACGTTCGAGATTAACAATTACAATGAATAAACGACATGCAAATCGTATTTAGAAACCAAAATCATAAAACAAAACAACTATCTTATAGGTCTTTGGGCCATAGCCATCCACAATGTTATCACATAACACATGTAATATATCTCAGATTATATAAACATATCATATAATCATATATAACAAATTTTGAAATTTCAGAAAATCAATTAAATTTCAATAAATAATAAAGCTCCATTTTAGGGCCTGTAACCTCATCAAATGGCTTAGAGACGTGAAGCTGACATTGTCAGTATTGCTCAGTGACACGATTCCAGTCAGAAAATACATATCGGTGGTGAAAATCGGACACTGGATACAGATTTCAGAAAATCTATCGAAGCCGTTTCAGAATTCGTATCGAATACGATTCCCATAATAAGAACAAACATGTATCATAACATACAGCAATACACACAATCATCACATGATTGTACATCACATGAATATCATATATTCAAAATCATATAAAACATATATATCTACATATAGCCATGACATATCTTATACATATTTACATACATCAAAAAACTGTTAAACACATAACCGAATTAAAATGTTTCACAAGTAGCTCTGATGCCATTGAAGGGTTTCGAGGCACAAACGCAGCAGAAAAAAGCAAACATTAAATATAAAAAAATGAAACACAAACGCAGGATCCATGCGAAACATGATATTTAATTCAGAGATTAAGAACAAATACCTTAAAAAGCTTTTAACAGTTCATCAATGGAAGATTAATGGAGGTTCAAAGCTTGTTTAATCACCACGTATCCCGCTCACGCGATCTATGCTCTATGGTATCCACACGAACACTTTTCATGAAGGATTGATGTGTACTAGCATCCGAAAACTACTTCTTTCTCTATCTTCCTTTTTTCTCAAAATGGCTAGGGTTTTAGAAAAATATGTGTCTCCATATTAAATTAGCCCATAAAGAGATTATATAGAGAGAGAAATAAATTTTTTAATTATAATTAATACTAATCCAAAATTCTAAATTATTTAATTAAGTCTCACTTAATTAATTAATTACTAATTTTATAATTAGTTTAAGTAATTCATTTATTCTATTTATATAATTAATTAAGTCATAATTAATTAATATCATAAATAAAATAAATTACTTATTTAATTTAAATGCATAATTTAAATTATTTCTCCTTCAAACATTCTTTTTGTATGACCTTGTAAGTTATTATTACTTTGGCAACAATTTTAATATCTAATTAAAATTATAAACAATGAGCGACATCTAGTAATACATCATTGCTACCCAAGTAATAATAATAAAATCAGTGATTTAATTAAGCCTTTCATTAATAATATTCCATGTAATATATTTTCTTTAACCTTATATTATAGATCAAATTCGAGGCATGTATCGTGTCATCCTCTTCAACGTTTAATCCGAGTTTCCTTGATCAATGAGTAGACTATTAAACAAATCAACATTTGAACATGACCATACATTTTATAGTCTGACTCAATCAAGATGCTAATACTATCACTCCTAAATAAGAAGGTTAAATCTTTTATTTATCATTCATATTTCTCATATAATTCATAGTATACCATTGTCCACTTTTATCATCACCCGGTTAAAGGTAATTTTTAGTGTAATCAAAGTATATTAATTCTCATATAGAAATATAATAATTTCAAGTCAGGTGATCGTTACATAATTATCACAGTGAGAATTTCTTATAACACTTAAGTGCTAAGGAATCTGAGTCACTCCTTACTATGTAAATAAAGTCTAAAGAAGGCCCGCTTGAAAACCTTCGTATATCCAATGTGGATAAGGATATTTATTTAGAATTATTTATCTTATTTTCAAAAATTCTCTACTTAAGTATCTCACTCAATCACTTTGATCAAAGAAAATGTATTTTCTAATTGTATCTTTTCTTTATCTTGATTAAGTGATCAACTAGAGCAAATAGAAAATATGTGGAATCATTTTATTTTTAGGTGACAAAACTCATGATTTTTCAATTTTAAACAAAACAAAAAAATCAAGGTGAAACTCGAGTCATGTGATAAACTCATTTTCTAGTTTCAGAGTATAAAGTGCTTTGCATTACAATAAATCCAAGCAATTCTACCAAGTCATTTATTTATCACGTAATTATCAAGTAAACATATAGTTATGTAAGATCACATAAGGAATTATTAGCAACAGAGGTATATAATTGGACAATAATGTATGAATGGACTAAGAAACATAAATTTCTAATTTTCAATGTCTAATGCAAGTCCTAATTTTTTTAAAATACATGGCTTTGAAAATGGTCACCATATCATCAGAAGTGGCAACCTATAAAATTTTGAGAAATTTTAAACAATTATAACAGAAACTATATCCCAAATTCGAATAGGAATTCGAACAAGGAATGTACAAAGGATCCTAAAAATGCTCACATAGTCCTATTATGGTACTATATGATTTTCTAGATGCACACATCCTAAACAATAATATTTATGATGCCAGAATGTTTTCTAGATGTTCACATACAACGAAGAGTGCATACAGGTTTTACTAATATGTTAGGCATGGCATAAGCTAAGTTTAGACAGAGCTAACTAAGTTTTCATAACTTATACCTTTGTTGTATAGTAGGGATATAGACCCAATCCTTACCTTAGGGATTGAATCAACACATAAATTTCAATGACCAGCAGATTCATCAAAGATGACCAGTTTTAATGGGTCACAATCCCAAAGAAGTATGTAAATTCCAAACAACCAGAAAATACCAAGTAGACACACAAGTGTACACAACTACAAGTAGTAGCAAGTAGATCATACAAGGCATATATAAATAATGCAGTTATACTAATACTATATGCAATTTTGCAGGTAATCAAATAAACAAAAATGCACTCCTAGAACTAAGTGGCCAGTTCCAACAGTGATGCAGATTCAAGGGTGCTCATGGCTCCCAAGACAGCTCTTAATGGAAGGGCTTTGTGTGTGTATGACCTAAATACTGAATAATTTTTTTGTATACTTCATTTGTCAGGAC
The DNA here is from genome assembly GCA_028671895.1 of Oenanthe sinensis. Classification (NCBI taxonomy): domain Eukaryota; kingdom Viridiplantae; phylum Streptophyta; class Magnoliopsida; order Apiales; family Apiaceae; genus Oenanthe; species Oenanthe sinensis. The sequence continues at coordinate 32,619,403 of CM053806.1, forward strand.
TTATAGGAATTCACATTAATCTGATATGAGCATACAAGGCATATAAGAAAAAAAATCAGTAGTATGCATCAGATCAGATAACAATGTCATGGCAGATACTATATGCTAGAATGTAGTTAATCAAGATACCAAGACATGACAGATTTCATGATACGCATATAGGGTCATGGAAAGCAATAAGTTGCAAATATTTAGTTAGTAAAAATCATGGCCGAGTAATGTTATGTAAAAAACAAGAATCTAATCATATCAACCAAACTACTACATATGATTGCAGGTTACAAGTGAGCCAACAAATTCATATCATTAGTTGTGAAAAATAGGCAGAGAATTTTATGGCAGATTGCATTGTATATATATCAGATCATGACAACTTACATATTAGAGAGGAAACAATGTCAAAACAGTGGGAGTGTAGATAGCAAATATCATGGTACTTGTAACTATATTACTTTTGACCATTTGGGTAAGTACAAATCATAGTATTTTATGATAAAGATCAGAAAGCATAGCATGTCATTTGCATATCATACTTAATGCAGATTCACCGAGTCATAGTAGGTTGATAGATAGGTTGATAGATAGGTTTTGAAAATAAAATTTTATCATGGCAATGTCACATCATAGCTTAGAATCATAGATTTTACCTCAATATGCAAGTTACATCTAGTGATGGAAGTACTGAGATTAGATAGCAGGGAACTACAATAGTACTAATTTTAGCCTCCAAATAACCTTTGGTTTTCTCCAACTTTTAAGATTGATGTAGACCAGTAGCATCAAAGAGATGAAGACAGATATATAAGTAGATATGTCGATAAATCACATGTATATGACTCGAAATAAGATAGACTTATAATAAGAGTAGCAAAATCGATGTAGAGTATTTGAACTACATCACATACTAGGCACGTAATCGATCGAACATAAATAATATTCTGAACTTCAAGTATGAACGCGTTAGTACACCTATTTCAGCTACTCGATCTCGATCTATTCATAGGGATTCAACCTTAATTCGAATCTTCATTTGATTTTGCCAATTTTTAACACGAATTGAATCTCAAATTCACATGTTCAATCGAGTTAGTCAATTTATAACATGACTTGAATTACAACTCATATCTTCAATTGGATTATCAATTTATAACTCGAATTAAGATTATTTCTCAAACATCAATCGATATCGAGAACAAGCCTCTAATATATATAAGATTAAAAACACATGCACACCTGTATAATGTGCGAATCGAGTTTTGACCGGAAGCATATCAAAACTTTGATCAATATATTCATCACCGACTGATTTGATTTAACCTATCTCGTAAAAACTTGATTTAATCGAACAACAAACCATCGATTCAAGTAAGACACACATTCTCTACAAGTTTTTTCACGATTTAAATTTGATTCACATTTTCAATCGATTTTAATCGACTAAAAATGCAAATCGTGATTGAATGACTTAACTATTCTTCTCAGATGTCAACAAACTCGAGTCAATCGACGATGTCATAAGAGAAATAATTCATCCTTGGTCGTTGATTAAGAAATTTCATCGGAGAATGACGAGACTGAGAGAGATTCAACTTGAGAGAGAGATGATCCCTAGACAGTCGCAACCACAAGATATAAATGACATACACACACAAAATGAATAGTGTATATTATTTTCTTTAAATATAACCTATAATAAATGGCTACGATTAATCAAAGGTATGAATTAGACTCCCAGCATGAAGTCGGGTAAGTAAGTTAGGATTGGCCATGTTAGGGTTTACAAGTATGAGATATATGTATTTGTGCTTTCTTTGTGTGTGTAAAGAGAAGAATTGAAGCCAACGGTTGATATGGATTTGTATTTTCTGTCGACGGATGAGATCTAGCTACTCAGTGATCCGCGTGAAACGGAATGGACCAATGGAGTGCTGCCACGTCACAGATAGAGGTTAATTGTGTTTATTTTAAAAGTAATTTTCTAATTACATTAAAATTATAATTTAAAAAATGCTTAAAAATACTAAAAATAATATAAAAATTCCAGTAAAATTCTCAAATATTCAGAAAAATATTCTTTATCAGAATTAATTTTTTCGTAAATATTTATTATTAATCAATAATTTTAGAAAATTTCTATTTAAATATATATATTAGTAAAAATATAATTATTTGCCTTTAAGAATGTAAATAAATCTTGCAAAGTATTAAAAATAATTTTTAAGATAAATAGGTATTTTAATAAAATATTGCAACTTCAATTTATATTTCAAGTATTTTTCATTTATTATATTTATTAAAATGCAATTTAAAAAATATAAATAAAATATAAAAATCATTATAAAAATCATTAAAAATTCCAAATATCTAGAAAATATATTATTGATATGAATATATGGTTTTTCTAAATATTACTTATTTTTCAATAATTTTGGAGAATTCTTAATAGATTTAAATATATAAAAATATTAAAATAAATTGCTTTATAACTTACTAATAAACCATTTTAAGCAACAAATTGTTTTTTTATGATAATTTGTAATATTTATAAATTGTTGCAATATTGCTTTGAGTTTTCCATTATTCCAAGATTCCAACGAAGTTTGGAAAATCTCTCATAATTTAATGGTTTTGTGAAAATATCTGGGATATTATGTTCTGTATCAATGTGTATTAACTTAATATCACCTTTAATAACATGGTCTCGTAAAAAGTGATGCCTTATATCAATATGATTTGATCTAGCATGTAAGACTGGATTCTTACTTAGATCAATTGCACTTGTATTATCACAATTAATTGATACAACATCAAATTTGACCAGATAATCAGCTAGTGTTTGCTTCATCCACATAATTTGAGCACAACACTTTGTTGCATCTATATATTCAGCTTCAGTGGTTGACATGGAAATTGAGTTTTGTTTCTTAGAAAACCAAGAAACCAGGCAACCTGTTAAAAACTGACATGTACCACTGGTACTTTTTCTGTCAATTAAATGACCGGCATAATCCGAGTCGGAAAAATAAACTAGATCAAATGGTTGAGCTTTCGGATACCAAAGACCAACATCTGTAGTTCCTTTCAAATATCTAAAAATTCTTTTTACCGTAGTAACATGAGATTCTTTAAGAGCCGCTTGAAACCTTGTACACTTGTAGACACTGTATTGAATATCAGGCCTATAAGCGGTAATGTATAACAAGCTTTCTATCATGCCACAGTATTTCTTTAATTCAACTGAAATTCTCTTAGGATCTTCAGTTAATTTTTCTGAGGTAGACATAGGAGTACCAATTGGTTTAGCATTTTTCATCTCAAATTTCTTTAGCATTTCTTTACAGTACTTAGACTGAGATATATAAATCCCATCATTTGACTGTTTGATTTGCAATCCGAGAAAGAAATTCAATTCTCTCATCATGTTTATTTCAAATTATTTACTCATTTGTTCAGAAAATTCTTGATATAGTGATTCTTTAGTTGAACCAAAGATGATATCATCAAAGTAGATCTGAGCGAGTAAAATATCTTCGAGATCGTATTTTGTAAATAAGGTTGTATCAGCAGTTACTTTTTTCAAACCATTTTCAACAAGGAACTTACTTAGTCTGTTATACTAAGCTCGTGGAAGCTTGTTTAATACCATGCAATGCTTTATATAACTTATTAACTCACCCAGGATGAACATGATCTTTAAATCCAGGTGGCTGTCGAATATAGACTTCTTTATCTAGCACATCGTTTAGAAATGCAGATTTCACATCCATTTAATAAACCTTGAATCCTTTACACCCATCAGGTACTGATAATAGAAGTATTATGAGGTTTTGGAACTAATTCCCAAACTTTGTTTCGAGTAAATTAGTTTAATTCTTCTTTCATAGTAAAAATCCAATCCTCGTCTAACAAAGCTTCTTTGGCCATTTTTTGCTCTTCTTAGGACAAGAAAGCTACATAATTGACAATATTGTGAACTTGAGATCTTGTTTGAACTCCTTTTGATAGTTCACCCAATACATTCTCAATTGTATGATTTCTAACAAATGGAATTTTTGGAGGAAGTTCAATTTCATATTCTTGTTCTATAAGGGGATTTCTGGGGGTTGGAGTGCCCAAATCTATATTTTCGAACTCCCGAATTGCTTTCTCAATATCGGTAGGTTCATTATCTAGAGGGTCACTCTCCTTTTCAACAAGATTCTTGTACTTTGATCATGGTTTAGATTCATTGAATGCAACATTCATTGCTTCTTCAACCACTAAAGTTTCCAAGTTAAATACATGATAAACTTCGCTATCATTTGAATAACCAAGAAATACTCCTTCACTCGATTTGGGATCAAATTTAGTGAGGTAGTATTTCATATTCAAAATATAGCATTTACTCCAAAAAACTTTAAAATAGCTTATTTTTGGAGTTTTATTAAAATATAACTCGTATAGAGTTTATAATATAATAGGGCGCAGTAGTACTCAGTTAAGAACATGGCATGTTGTAGACATTGCTTTGGCCCAAAAATATTTAGGTCGACAATATTCATTTAGCATTGTATTTGCCATTTTTTGAAGTGTTCTATTCTTCCTTTCAACAACCTCATTTGACTAAGGTGTATAAGGAGGAGAGAAGTTGTGAGTAATAACACTTTCGTTGCAAAAGTGAACAAAATCAGAATTTTCAAATTCTCAGCCATGATCAGTCCTTATATAGACAATCGACGTGCCTTGTTCATTTTACACTTTCTTGCACTAAATAGAAAATGATGCAAAAACATCACTTTTAGATTTGAGAAACTCAGACCAAGTATATCAGAAAAAATCATCCACTATGACGAGAGTGTATGAACATCCGCCTGAACTTAGAACTAATATGGGTATGACAAGATCCATATGCAACAATTCAAGTGGTCTACTAGTAGACGCCATGTACTTGGCTTTGTGAGAAGCTTAAATTTTTTTCCGATTTCACAAGCCTTACATATATGATCTTTCACAAAGTTCAATTTTAGAAAACCATGAACGTGTTCTTTCGAACAAATGTTCTTGATGAGTTTCATGTTTACATGGCCCAACCTTCGGTGCCATAACCATGGATCATCATTTGTGGTTATAAGACAAACGTTACTATAATTCCGTATATCACATGTGTATACGTTCTTATCATGTGGACACTTAAGAACTAGTTTTCAGTTTTTGTCAAAAATTGAACAGTGAGTCGGATGAAAGATTACCTTACATCCACTGTCGCACAATTGACTGATTGAGAGCATGTTGTATTTTAGTCCTGTGACTAGTTGTACATTTGATATCTTGAATTGGGATGCTTCAATGTCGCCAATTCCAATTATGCTCCCCTTACTGCTATCTCTAAAAGTTACATTTCCATTGATTACCTTTTTGATATTGGTCAAGAGTGACTTATTTCCAGTCATATGTCTTGAACAAATACTATCAATGTACCATATACATTACTTAGCAGTAAGGTAGACCTATATGATAGTTTAGGTTAAACGTTTGATACTCTTTCTAGTTAAGGGTCCAGGGGTTAGTTCATAATAACGTTCTTATGAAACAACATTAACAAATCTAGGTACAAAGTAAACACTTTCATACTCATACAATTTTCTGGATGCATAATTCCTAGATGATGATGCATTTTGTCTCATATAAACATTATATCTTTTAGTGCGAGAAGCATATGCATGAACAGAAGAATAAGCATTTCTATAATTTGCATGGTATAAAGCATTTTGAGAATGATATGCAATCGGTTGTTAATGATAGTGAAAGTTCGGTCAACTTTAATTATTTGACACTTTCTTGACCGTTGCATGACATTTCTTCTTGTTATTCCTCTTATATGATTTTGTCCCATTAGGAACCCACATAGGTTAACCCCTCTCAACATCGTTCTTTGCCTTACAAAAGAGACGATCATGTCCACTTTTGTTACAATAGGAACAGATAATCGAAGGTCGTTTAGGAACTTCATATTTTCTCGTTTTAAGAGTATGATATTTCTTTTGGATAGAAATATTTGGATCATATCCTAGACCTTCATTGTTTCATCCCATTCGACCATAGCTTAGTAATCCATCAAGGATTTCATTACTTTTGGTAAATTGATGAAATTTGTCCTCAAGATTAGTCTTTTCTTTGTCAAGGTTGTTAACCTTATTTTTTAAGAAAATTTCTTGATCACTAATTTGGGCCACGAGTTTATCATTTTTGTTTTTGAGTCTAAGGCCTTCTTTTTGAGTTGTTTCAAGGTCATCAAAAAGTTGAGCCCTACGTTCAAGATCTTTTTGCATAAGATCTTCAAAGTAGACTACTTTCTTATCCTTTTGTTCCAACTCATAGAGACACTCATTTTCTCTTAACTCAAATACTTTTGATGAATCTTCCTCGTTTTAACCATTTAAGGTTTCTTTGAGTTGTTCAATACGAGAGTGACATGAAGCATTCGAATCAAAAATTGTTTAATATCAAATTTTTAAATCAGAAAGTTCAACACGTAAGTTTTAATTTTATCATTACTTAGTTGACCTCTTTCAATTTTTAGCTCCTCAATTTGAAAATCGAGAGAACATATTTCAACTTCAAGATTTCTTTTGAGTTCTTGAAAATGGTTGTTCTCAAGTTTTAAATGATTGGTTTGAAGAGTGAGACTAGAAATTTCCTCATTGTATTTGATATGTAATTCAATCATAAATCTCACTTCTTTTTATTGAAATATGCATTTTTCTTCAGATATCTCTTTTTCAGATTTAATCAAACAAAATCTACTATTAATCTTATCATAGCTTAATTTCAATCTGTGAATAACATCTGAATCATTGATACTTGATTCAAAAAGACTGATAAGAGGAGAGTTTACCTCTTGAGTAGAAGTAGAAGGTTAATCTTCTGAAATAGATGTATCACTTAGTCCCATGAGACATAGATTAACAATCTCTTCAGTTGATTCTTGTTCAGCTTCATCCTCACTTAGATCCCAACCATTTTCAGCCATGAGAACACGTCCCTTAGCAAGCTTAGGGCATTCATGTTTAAAATGGCCCGGTTGTTTGCATTCAAAGCAAAGATCTTGCGGTTCTTCGACAACTTGTTCCTTTGGTTTGTTAGGAATATATTTGTTGGCATTGTTGTAAGCATTAGAAGCTTGTGTACAACTTTGCCTTGTTTGTAGTTGTTTGCCGGAGAAGTACTTTTATAGTTAGGCCTTCCTTTATAGTTGAACACCTTGTTTTGGTTCTTCGATTTAAGGAATCCTTTTCTATACATATGAGCCTTACTTTGGAAAACTCTACAAAGTTGCCTCTTTTGAAGTGCAATATCTTACTCATCTAAATTCTGGTGTTCTTCGTTTAGGTCATCTCCATTTTCATCCTCATCGATCAATATAGCCTTTAAGGCCATATTTTTCTTTTTATCATCCACTTTAGGAATAACCTTTTCCATAATATTATCTTCTTCGTATGCATGAAGATTACCGAATAAGTTATCAATAGTGTAGATATTGAGATTATGCATTTCCTTTATCGTAGTCACCTTCACTTTCTAATTCGGAGGCAAAGCGTCCAGTATTCTACGATTTTTCTCATTCGTAGTGTATACCTTTCCGAGTTGGGAAAACTCATCGATGATACATGTAAACCTTGTTTCCATATCTATGATGGTTTTACTATCGTGCAACTTAAAGTTCTCGTATTCTTGGATTAGTGTATACATGATTATTTAATGTCGATAGTAGCTTCATAGGTAATGACCAATGTGTTCCACATTTTTTGTGCGGACTTACAGTTATTAACACGTTTGTATTCTTTTTCTGCAAGGGCACTTATGAGAACCATTTTCGCTTTTGCGACAATATTCATTAGTTCCTCATCTTCATGAGTGTATTCACCTACTTTCGTTTTAATGACTATGTCATCTATTATTTTAGTGGGTACAATAACACCGTCTTCGATGGCCATCCAAACTTTGACACCTTGTGCTTTAGCATAGATCCTGAATCTTGTTTTCCACGTGGTAAGGTTTGTTCCATCAAAGAGAGGAGGTCTTGAACTACAAATACCTTCACCACATCCAATGATATTCAGATACGCCATAAGACTTGACTTTTTATATATGCCTGTAATCTATAGAGACTAAACAAACATGTTAAAAACCTAGCTCTGATACCAATTGATAGGTCCCAAATAATGGGTAGTAATGACGTAATTAAGATAGAAGGGGGTTAAATAACTTAATTACCCTTTTAAAAATATTAATGACGTTTTAAAAATATTTTTTTACCTCTTAAAAATTGTAACCCTTTCTAATCCAATTTTTAAGTACGGAAAGTAAAGAGTAAGGGAAAGAGAATACCACACGAGGATTTTTATCCTGGTTAGGACCACTTATATATTATTAACTAAATATATAAGCCCCCTTAGTCCAGTCCCCGAGCACCTCCCCGGTCTCGAAATTTTGTTATTTAAACACATTCCTTAGCGTAGGCGGAGAAGCCTTTACAATATATAAATATTTATCTTGAACAATAACTCCTCGTTACTTTGTCAAAATAAATGTACAAAACCCTAAAAGACTTGTCTCGTACAATAACTCCCTGATATCTCCTCAAAGCCATTGTAGCCCTTGGTGTAGTATTTGTACTTCTAACAAATTACGGTCTTGGGTCTTTCCTTTTCCTCACGGCGTAAAGGCAACTAACTCCCCGTTAGAATACCAAAGGCTTGAGTCTTTGAACAAGAATCACCTCATGTCACTTCACCTCACGTAAGTGTAGAATACAATATCTACAAAATTCACCTTTCAAACAAAGAAAGAGTTTTGGACTAGAATGTTACAGTTCTAGGCCGGTGGGACAACAATAATATTCTAACAAGTCTAACAAGTAAGAATATTAATGCAACATTTCACACAAGTTATATTTAAAGCAATTAAGCAATAAAAATGAATACAACTTAAGTGTAAATTATATTATTAATATATAAGTCGAATATAAATTTAATGGCCTAATATATATATATTAATATTAATTACTTAAGTACAACTTCTTGAGCCAAGGATATCTCGATTTATACGGAAGTTGATACGTTAAGTATAAATAGTACCGAAACGGTACAATATATTCTATATGAATATATTAAGAAGCCGAGTCACTCTTAACACTTTCTTGCTAAACAGTGTGACTATTTAATAACCGCTCTATTTGCTATTTAGCTAAACACTAAACTTAATTACTTGCACTTAGGAGACTTCGAAGGTTACCAAATAGGCTTTAAGCTTTGATCTAGAACTTATTCAAAATAGAACACATTATGCACAGATAAAATTTAAGCCAAGATTATAGTGACTCAAAGTCAACGATAAAGAGCTTGTGTGTATTTAATCTAAATCTAGAATACAAGCTTAGGACCTTTTTATACAAACCACTAAAAAGCGTTCGTGTAAGAAAAAGATCAAACACCGAAAGGAATTATAAAGAGGAATATTAAACTAAATGCTAGAAAGTGTAAGTCTAAACTCAAACTTCCTTTTTAGATACTTTGATTGTCGGATATAATATGTAGAAGCACTTGGATGGTTAAGGCTCGAATGAAAAGTCTTTAAAAAGATTCTCTTTAATTAATAGGCAAAGGTTACCACAATTCACCACAAGTTCGCCTGAATAATTTGCCAGAATTTCAATCAGAAAAATCATAAAGATTGGATTTTTCACTTATTAAAATAAACGAATATTCAAGAGAACAAGATGGATAGTTGAAGGCCATTATGTTTTCTAAAAAGTTATCAAAAGCTTGCCAGAAAAATATGCCGGAGTTTTGACGAGAAAAATCAAAGTGACCGGATTTTTTCAATACAAAAGGGGCCGAATATTTTAATCTACTAGTGGGATTGATGGAGCCTTTTTAGAAAGAGAGAATCAAGCTAGAAATACTTAGTTTTGAATCTTTCTTGTAGATCTACAAATATCTTAACCAAATGGGTTTGTTAAAAACCAAACGGGTTTGATAAGATGTAGTATCTTCCTAAAAAATATGTGCTCAAAATGTGTGGTAAATCTAAAGACTTTGAAGCCAAAAAGGTTTCCTCTTTGTTACACCACAAATATGAACTCAAAAATAAGCTTTAGAGTTCGCCGGAAAAACTCGTTGGAATTTGGTCGGAAAAATCGAAAATGATTTTTTCTTCCTCTTTTCAAGGCAAATGAGTTTTAATGTGCTAGATCTAAGATTTTTAAGCTTGGTGTAGAAGACAAACCAAAGATGGAAATCTAGTTTAAAAATTATAACATTTTGTTGAAGAACTTGAAAGTTGGAACAAAATGGGTTATATATGAGAAGTATTCTAGAGAGAGATTTTCTAGAGAGAAAGAGTAAAAAATACTTCTTCTAAATATGATACTAGCTTTGAAAAAATGAGAAGTATTTTGGCTTTCTTGGTGTGAGAAAATGTGGGGGGTGAGGGTTATATTTATAGGGAAAGTTGGGGGGAATGAATGGTAGAGATTGACTTGAAATGAGTGATTAGGATTAATGCTCCCAAAATTTGAATTGATGGGGGGGGGGATTTGAATTCCTTAGGGGGGGGATCTGAATTGTATTGGGGGGGGAAATATTTTGGGGTTGAACCAAGTCAACTTGTGCTTCTTGTATAATATTTATCAAATAAATACGTAATACATACAAATAAGCACGTAAGACCAAAATTTATTAATAAATATGAAAATAATATATTTATTTTTCTGGGAACATTATAAATAATATTCTGTCTTTTTTCGGAATATTTCCTTGAAAAGCGAATAAAATACGAACTGGCTCGAAAATAAAAGTTCTCAAAAAATTATAAGAAAAATTCTAATATTATTTTACATTATTCAAATGACCTATAAAAAGTTTCAAGTCATTCTAACAAGTGAAAATATTTTATTAGATCAAAATATGATAAAGTTGTGTCTCAGATCTAAATAAAATACATATAACTGTTGGACGAAATAAATCGACCCTTAAGTTAAAGTTTTGACTTGAATAAAATTCTTTACTAGTATTCCCTTATATAAAATATAGTTAAGGTCTTGTGAGAAGTTACTGAAGGGTTTCGGGCATGAAAACGCAGCGGAATTAACGTAAAAACAATAAAAAAATCGAAACCCAATCGCAGGATCCATGTATAACGTTGGATGATTATGGTGAAGAAGTATGTACCTTAACAAAGCTTTCATATGCTGTTTAATGGAGGTCCAGAAAGATGAATCACAGCTGTCCTTTATTGCAAAGATTTGCTCTCTAAAGAAGTCCACACGAACGCCCGATCATCCTACGATCACCGGAGTCGGTACTAGCCGAATTGTTTGCCTCTCTCTCTCTCTCTTTCTCTAGCCTCTCTTGATGTTGAGCAGCTAGGGTTTTTCTCTAAAACGAAATTTGATGATTAAACCCTAATACTATACATCATTATGTATATATAGGGGAGAGAGAGATTTTGGGTCTAACCCTAATCCATGTGGTTTCCAAAACCCATTATGACTTTGGGTTATTATTATTTTTAAATCTGAATTCTAATATAATTAATCAAGTTTCACTTAATTAATTCAATAATTAAATTCGAATAATAATAATACTTATTAAATCCGAATTCTAATATAATTAATCAAGTCCCACTTAATTAATTTAATAATTAAATTCGAATAAACAATAATATATTTAAATTCTTAATTTAAATAAACATCCGTTTTGACGTTCTTTGTGTGTGACCCTTTAGGTTATTATTACGTTGGCAATAATTTTATTATCTAATAATAAAATTATAAACAATGAGCGGCATCTAGTAATACAGCATTGCTACCCAAGTAACAATAATAATTGGTGATTCAATTAAACCTTTCGTGAATAATGTGCAATGTAATATAATCCCTTTAACCTTATATTATAGATAAAACTCGAGGCATGTATAGTGTCATCCTCTTCAACGTTTAATCTTGGTTTCCTTGATCAATGAGTAGACTATTTAAACAAATCAATTTTTGAGCATGGCCATGCATTTCATAGTCTCACTCAATCAAGAGGCCAATAATATCACTCTTAGAATTGGAGGGTTAAATCCTATATCTATCATTCATATTCCCCATACGATTCATAGCATATCCAATGTCCACCTTTATCATTACCCAGTTAAAAGTAACTTTGAGTGTAATCAAAGTATATTAATTCTCGTATAGAAATATAATGATTTCAAGTCAGAGGATCATTACATCATTATCACTATGAGATTTCTTATGACACTTATTAACATGTAGAATCTCACGGCGGGTCTTTCCAGTGTCATGTATTGATACATACACTTATGTTCTTGACTTTAGTATCACCATACCTATGACCAATGAGATGTGGTCATCTGTCAACAAACATACTAGTCTTATTGCATTATTACTGTCCTTAAATAATAATACTTGACTAGGGAATTTAGGAATAAAATACTATTCATATAATCTCATTTTTAAGTCACATACTTAAAGATATATATTACGTATTAATATTCCAAGGACATTTATTATTCTTTCAATTTATGATGCAGTAAATAAAGACATAATAAATATTAATTAAATAATCACATAAAACATAATCCTTAATTGTTTTCAATAAAACATTAAAAGTATTGTCTCTAGGACACCAATACTAATAATCTCCCACTTGTTCTAGAGCCAATCTCTCATGTATCTAATACCTATGGAACTAGTATGACCTTCGTGCTTCTGCTGCGACAAAGCCTTAGTCAGTGGGTCTGCATTATTCTTATTAGTATGCACTTTACATATATGTATATCTCCTTGATCATTAATCTCATTAATTAGGTGATATCTCCTAAGTACATCCCCAAACAATCTCCTTGGCTGCTTCATAAGCATCAATATACTCAGGCTCTATTGTAGAATCAACAACTGTCTCTGCTGTGAATCATTCCAGCATACAATATCTCCATTTAGACAAAACACAAATCCAGACTGAGAAATCGAATCATACTTGTTTGTCTAGAAACTAGCGTCGGTGTAACCTTTTACAACCAGCTTATCTTCTCCTCCATATACCAAGAATTAATCTTTAGTCCTCTTCAATAACTTAAGAATATTCTTGACTGCTGTCCAGTGACCTTCACCTGGATTAGACTAGTATCTACTCTGACTTAGGCCGATCATTCTTCTTGATCTATCTTTATAGATCTTGATACCTAAAATATAGGTCGCTTCGCCTAAGTCTTTCATTGAAAAATTCTTACTCAACCAAGTCTTAACAGCCTGTAAAGAAGGAATGTCATTCCCTATTATTAATATATCATCAACATATAATTATAAGAATGCCACATTGCTCCCACTTACCTTCTTGTAAACACATGGTTCATCTTCATTTTGAATAAACCCAAACTCTTTGACAGTTTCATCAAAATGAATGTTCCATCTCCTTGAGGCTTGTTTCAATCCATAAATGGATCGACGCAGCTTACATACCTTTACAGCATTTTTTGGATCAACAAAACCTTCAGGCTGTGTCATATACACATCCATATCTTCTTCAAGGCTCCCATTTAAGAAAGCGGTTTTGACATCCATCTGTCAGATTTAATAATCATAGTAAGCAGCAATAGCAAGCAAAATCCTGATGGACTTGACCATAGCCACTGGTGAAAAAGTCTCATCATAGTCAATACCATGAATTTGCTTGAAACCTTTTGCCACCAATCGTGCCTTATAGGTCTGTACATTACCATCCATGTCGGTCTTCTTCTTGAAAACCCACTTGCACCCTATAGGTTTTACCCCTTTAGGTGGATCAACCAAAGTCCATACTTGATTAGTATACATGGATTCCATCTCAGATTTCATGGCATCCAGCCATCTCTTGGATTCTGGAGTGTTCATAGCATCTTAGTAGGTGAGAGGCTCATCTTCGTCGATAAGCATCACATCACCATCTTGAGTTAAGAGAAATCCATAATATCTCTCAGGCTCATGGCGAATCCTACTAGACCTACGAATAACCTGTGTTTCTTGAGCAGTGTTGTGGTCTTGTACATCCTGCTCAGGTTCCTCCATTGGTTCAATGTTATCTTGTGGGACTCAAACTTCATCGAGATCTATTATCCTCCCACTGTTTTTTCTTCGAAAGCATTTCTCTTTCAAAAAAATTATAGTTCGAGCAACAAACACTTTGTTCTCGGAAGGATTATAGAATGAATAACCCTTTGTTTTAATTGGGTATCCCTCAAAATTATATTTGTCTGATTTAGGTCCTAGCTTGTCAGAAGTTAAACGTTTCACAAACGCTTCACATCCCCATATTTTCATAAATGACATGCTATGACGTTTCTTAGTCCATATCTCATATGGAGTCTTCTGAACCGTTTTAGTAGGAACTCAGTTAAGTGTATAAGCAGCCGTCTCTAGGGCGTAGCCCCGGAAACTAATTGGAAGATCTACATGACTCATCATCGATCGTACCATGTCCAACAAAGTACGATTCCTCCTTTCAGAAACTCCATTCCATTGTGGTGTTCCGGGAGGAGTGAGTTGTGATACAATACCACACTCTTTTAATAAACTCTTAAATTCATGGCTTAATTATTCACCTCCACGATCAGATCGTAGAGTCTTAATACTTCCGCCAGTTTGCTTTTCTACTTCAGCTTTGTATTCTTTGAACTTTTCAAAAGAATCGGATTTGTTCTTCAAAAGATACACATATCTACTGAAATTATCAGTAAACATGATAAAGTAGTAAAAGCCACCTCTTGTCATAGTACGCATAGGACCACATACATCACTATGTATAAGTTCTAATCGTTCAGTGGCCCTTTCACCTTGTCCAGTAAAAGGAGATTTAGTCATTTTTCCAATGAGACAAGGTTCGCATGCTTCGTATGATTCAAACTCAAACTTATCCAAGTATCCATCCTTATGTAACTTGGAAATGCGCTTCTCATTTATATGGCCTAAACGACAGTGCCAGAGGTATGTTTGATTTGAGTCATTTATTTTATGATGTTTGTTATTCACATTATAGATAGGAGTGTCTAAATCAAGAACATATAAACCGGTAAATAAACGTGCAACCCCATAGGTAACATTATTCAAAGAAAAAGAACAACTATTGTTCTGAATTAAAAATGCAAAACCTTTCTTGTCTAACCAAGAAACCGAAATAATGTTTCTGCAAATTGCAGGCACGTAAAAACAGTTCTCAAGTTCTAAAATAAGCCCAGTGGGCAATGATAAATAATAAGTCCCTACAGCTAAAACAGCAACCTTTGCTCCATTGCCAACTCGTAGGTCGACCTCTCCTTTAGCCAAAGTCCTACTCCTTTGTAGTTCATGTACATTTATACAAATGTGAGAACCACATCCAGTATCCAATACCCATGATGTAGAAGTTGACAAATTGATCTCTATAACATAAATACCTGAATTAGAAGCTTGACCAGCCTTCTTCTTCTTCAGATCCTCTAAATAAGCATGACAGTTTCTCTTTTAATGACCTGGTTTACCATAGTAGTGACAATCACCCTTTGCAACAACACCCTTAGGCTTTAAAGCCTGTTTGGGATTAGCCTTTGGCTTGGGACCAGAAGCATATCCAATCTTCTTCTTTCCCTTCCATTTGACTTTCCTATTAGCCTTACCTTTGTTATCTACCATCAACATGCAGCAGGTTCAGCCTTTTCATGTTGGTTTCAGGAGTTTGTAACATGGCCAACAATTCAGTGGGTGTTTTGTCTATCTCATTCATATTGTAGTTCATAACAAAATGAGTATAGTTGCGGTTCAAAGATTGCAAGATTAAGTCAATCTGAGCTTCCAAACCAATCGGGAAACCCAAAGTATCAAGATACTCAATATAACCTATCATCTTCAGAACATGTGGTTGAACAGGTTCACGCTCTCCCTGTTTGCAAGCATACAGTGTTTTGCTCGTGTCGAACCTTTCTTGACGAGCTTGTCCCTCAAACATTCTTTGAAGGTGTTCAATGATCGCATAAGCATCCATATGCTCATGTTGTTTTTGAAGCTCAGCACTCATGGTTGCTAGCATGAGACATGCAATATCATTCACATCATCAATATGCTTCTGATAAGCATTTTGTTGAATGCGAGTTGCATTCTCAGCAGGAGGAGAAGGTGAAGGAATTTCAATGACATGGAGCTTACGCTCTTGCCTGAGGACAATCCTCAAATTCTTATACCAATCCAGGAAGTTAGTTCCTGTCAGCTTGTCCTTCTCAAGGGTTGCTCGTACGGAGAAAGTATTTGTATTTTTTGACATTTAAATATCTACAATGTTTAAAATGCATAAAATAAACATTAGATTGTCTGAGTTATTTATTATGTTCAAATGATTATGATATATTCATAATATATCTCTCACTATTTTTATCAAATTAATAGCCCTTACTATTAATTTGGAAAGTATATCCCATAATTCTTTCTAGTGAGCCAAGATCCATATTTCGTCATGTCCTAAGTCAACCACTGGAAGTCCTTAAAAAATGATTATTTAGGTAGACAACAGTTGTCAATTATATCATATATAATTTCTTGGATAGTTTGGTGAACAACGATTGATCTTATCTATCTAATAGACTTTTAACCAAACTCTATGCTTCTAAGTTCATAATGGTTGAATATAACCGTTTATTTTCACCTTATTATGACGACTCAGTTAAGTTAGACCCAATGATACAACGGCCGAATATAACCATTTATATTCGTCGCATCTCACCACGATAGATAGGAGTCCCCTGCCACTAACAGTCCTTCCCCTAATCGATCTAGGATTCGATGAGTGTTCATTCATTGGAAAGCATCCGAGTAAAACTTAATATTTTGTTAAGGGGTTTAGAAAATTTATAGCGATCATGATCATATCATAAAGAGATCCGCAATTTTTCCTTGAACCAAATATTTCAAATTGACATTTTAAATTGTTCATTTCCCAGGTAGATGGAGGATATCAATGGTCACACTTAAAACCCATCAACCTTACGAATATGCATATCCGCTTTTGTCAAAAAATCCCAGTTATAGATATCAAAATCCATATTTAATTCCGTGTTTTAAAATCCATATTTCATAAACACAAGAATCTCATGATCGTTTGTTAATTTTAAAATCTTGAATCGTTACAGATTTTATCTTTCTTAAGCAGACATGGCATGGGTGTCATATCTAATACATACATCATTCCAACACATACATATCTACACATGCATTCATATACATATATGTATTGTGCATAAATTAAACGTGTTTGGTTATGGCCCCATCCTATGTGATATTTCCAAGCTAATGGAATTATCAAGGTCAATCTACGGTGGTTTCAAATACTAAACTATTACATGTCTTTATCTTCTTCATTGCTCCATCATCTAGATCGCCTCCTAGCTTCCTTGATTCCAAGTCTCCATTGAACAATTACATTGAATAATAAATAAATCTATTCTAATGAAATTACAAGAAGAACTCGAGTTACATTGGATATTATCAATTACAATGAATAAACGACATGCAAGTCGTATTTAGAAACCAAAACCATAAAACAAAACCACTATCCTATGGGTCTTTAGGCCATAACCATCCACCATGTTATCACATAACACATGTAATATATCTCAGATTATATAAACATATCATATAGTCATATATAATAAATTTCGAAATTTCAGAAAATCAAATAAATTTTAGAAAATAATAAATCAGCATTTCGGGACCTGTAACGTCGTCAAACGGCTTACAGACGCGAATCTAACTTTGTCAGTATTGCTCAGTGACACGATTCCAGTCAGAAAATACAGATCGTTTGCGAAAATCGGACACTGGACACAGATTTCAGAAAATCTACCGAAGCCGTTTCATAATTCATATCGAATACGATTTCCATAACAAGAACAAACATGTATCACATACATACAGCAATACACACAATCATCCCATGATTATACAACACATGAATATCATATATTCAAAATCATATAAAACATATATATCAATATATAGTCATGGCATATCATATATATGTTTACATACATCGAAAAACTGTTAAACACATAACCAAATCATCCCATTATACACGTACCTCTGATGTCATTAAAGGGTTTCGGGCATGAAAACGCAGCGGAAGTAACGTAAAAACAATAAAAAAATCGAAACTCAATCGCAGGATCCATGTATAACGTTCGATGATTATGGTGAAGAAGTCTGTATCTTAACAAAGTTTTCGTATACTGTTTAATGGAGGTCCAGAAAGATGAATCACAGCTGTCCTTTGTTGCAAAGATTTTCTCTCTAAAGAAGTCCACACGAATGCCCGATCGTCCTACGATCGCTGGAGTCGGTACTAGCCGAATTGTCTGCCTCTCTCTCTCTCTCTTTCTCTAGCCTCTCTTGATGTTGAGCAGCTAGGGTTTTTCTCTAAAACGAAATTTGATGATTAAACCCTAATACTATACATCATTATGTATATATAGGGGAGAGAGAGATTTTGGGCCTAACCCTAATCCATGTGGTTTCCAAAACCCATTATGACTTTGGGTTATTATTATTATTAAATCTAAATTCTAATATAATTAATCAAGTCCCACTTAATTAATTCAATAATTAAATTCGAATAATAATAATACTTATTAAATCCGAATTCTAATATAATTAATCAAGTCCCACTTAATTAATTTAATAATTAAATTCGAATAAACAATAATATATTTAAATTCGTAATTTAAATAAACCTCCGTTTTGACGTTCTTTGTGTGTGACCCTTTAGGTTATTATTACGTTGGCAATAATTTTATTATCTAATAATAAAATTATAAACAATGAGCGGCATCTAGTAATACATCAATGCTACCCAAGTAACAATAATAATTGGTGATTCAATTAAACCTTTCGTGAATAATGTGCAATGTAATATAATCCGTTTAACCTTATATTATAGATAAAACTCGAGGCATGTATAGTGTCATCCTCTTCAACGTTTAATCTTAGTTTCCTTGATCGATGAGTAGACTATTTAACCAAATCAATATTTGAGCATGACCATGCATTTTATAGTGATAGTTGCGTAATTATACATATTTTTTATCCATATTTTATTGCTTGTCTTCACATTTTTAATTAGTTAATTGTCTAATTTCAGAAATTATAAAGAAATAAATAAAGGAGGAGAAAAGATGATTAAAATGAGTAAAAAGGGTAAAAGAGGAAGCAAAGAAGAAAGAAAGAAAAAGAAGGAAGAAGAAAAGGCAAAAAGAAAAGAAAATGAAGATTACCCTTCTACCCCTAAAACCCTACCTTGTGCCTATTTAAGCATCTCATTCTCACCCTTAGCCACTAACTTAGTCTATCTCTAGTTTTTACCCTAGTTTTAGTAGTAGCCTCTCTTTTAATTTTCTAGATCTAGTTTTTAGCTCTCTCAAATATTGTAAACACTTTTCATATTAATGCAAGTCTTTATTTTCTTTTATGCTAGTCTTCATCTTATCTTCTTTAAGTCTTAATTTATTTTTATGTTAGTCTTCATCTTATCTTCTTTAAATTTATGGCTATGATATCTTTCTAAGTACCACAAGTTGTATACTTGGGAAATGAAAGGAGCCTTTTAGATTAATATTCTAGATCTAGTTTACTTATCTCTCTACTTTATTCCTTAGTTTTATTGTTTATTATCTTGTCATGAGCCCCTTTAAATCTCTATTTTAAATGTGGGTTCAATGATTTAGATCTCTAAATTTATTATTATTAGTTGTTTTTTTATTCTAGATTGTAGAACTAGTTTTGGTTGTTGGGCTTGATATTTACTTATAGTTGTTTAAATATTTTAGATATAGATCTAGTTGTTGGTAGTGTTAAAACTTAGCTCTTTAAATTTTAGATCTACTTTTATATTTTACTTGTCTCATTCACCTTTATGGCTATGACCCATTTCAATTTCATCAAGTAAAAAAGTAAAGTACTTGAGAATTGAAAGGAGCCTATTTAGTTTAATGTTCTTAGATCTACTTTTCTTTTTATGTTGTAGTTGAACCCCTTTTAAATCTCCATTTTATTAGTGGGTTTGATATTTTAGAGCTAAATTTATTTCTTGTTGGGTGTTAGAATTTAGATCTACTTTTTAGTTGTTAGATTTGTTAAAATAGTTTTAATGGTTTGATATTTTAGATGTAGTTTTGCTTTTGAGTTGTATTGAATTTTAGATCTAATTTTAGTAGTATTAATTATGGTCTTTAGTTTGTAGATCTAGATTTAAAAGCACTTGTCTTCCTTTGTCCATTTTTTTTATTCGTCAAGTATTTTAATTAATGTTTAAAGTTTAGTTAGTTTCGTTACTTGAATTTTTAATTAGCTTATTATCATTCCTTTTTTTGTCCTTGGTTAATAACTCATCTCAAAATTAATTGGTCTAATTCGCCTAAATTGAAAATTAAAGTTTTTGTAAAAATAATTTTAGTCCTTGCGGAACGAATCTTTAAATTATTAAAACGATGTGAATTGTGCACTTGCAATTTAAAATGTATATTTTTAGCACATCAAGTTTTTGGCGCCGCTGCCGGGGACTATAATTATTTTTCGCACCTTAATTTTTAATTTTTCGAATTAGTTTTACTTGCTCTCTTTGTTTGTTTTTTTTATTATAGAAAATTGGAGATTCAGAAAGCTCGTTGGAACGTGGAAATTGCCAGACTTGAAGAAATTTTCGGAAAGCATTTTTCGGTAACCCGTATCTCCCTATTTTCGTCTTTTCATCACTTAGTTATCAAAAAAAAATTTAATTAAAAAAAAACTAGTTGGTTAAATACATAATTGTTGCATCATGCATTAATCACTTAGGAGCACATCATTTAGATTTAAATTCTTGTATTTAATTTTTCGTACCTTGTAAATTGTGGTGATTGCTGGAGTAATGAGGTACGTTAAATTCCTTCTTTTCTTTAGATTAGGACACGTAGTTTAAGCATTCATAATTGTTTATCGTTTTTTTATAACTCGTTGTGTGTTGCATCATTTAAATAAATTTTAAGGGCAAAACCCAATCACAAGATAAGGGGAGAGAATTCATCACTCTTTCCTTAGCCCACAACAATTAATCTTTCATCTTGCATACCCTAGCCTTTTTTAATAAAATTAATTAGACGTTAGCCCTAGGATTTCGCGCTCAACTAGGAAGAAAACCTAAAACGAACAAATCTCGAAGTATTCATACGTTGGTGTCTAGGCTAGCGAAAGCTTACCTGGCCATTTGGATTGGTGTCTTAGGAAGGTGTTTAGCCTCTTGGCAATGCTTGCACCGACCTGGCCAATCAGGACGAGTACTTTTAGTTTTGTGAGTTTTAGTATTATCTTGTTGTTAGGAGCAAGGTCTAGTTAATTTTAGGGAACCCTAGATTTAGATTATTTTTTTTCTTTCGATTTTCCACATTTTCTTTTGAGTGTTTAAATTCTTGCACTTATTTGCTACGTGTTTATGCGAACTGCTTGGGCTAGGAACGAATCATCTAGATTAGTAAGACCGATTGAGTTGTCTTCTTCTTCTTCTTCTTCAGATTCTGAACCCGTAGAAGTTAGTGAAACCGTAGTAAAGATGGTTGTTTCTCTTAGAGACCATTGTTACCCCTCCCGTTCTGCCCAACCCTCGTGTATTACCTTACCACTGGTTAATGGTAATAATTTCGAGATTAAGTCTCACCACATTAGCATGTTACCAAAGTTTACCGGGAGTGAAGGTGACGATCCATATCTTTTTATTCACGAATTTGAGGAGGTTTGTGCCTTACAAAAACTCCAACAATTAACTGAGGACTCTATTAGGCTTAGACTAATCAACTTCGCTTTAAAAGAAAATGCTAAAAAATGGTTGTATAGTCTACCGGTCAACTCTATTTCAACGTGGGAGGGATTTGTGATAATTTTTCTTAAAAAATATTTTCCAAATCACAAGACCACAAAAATCACAAATGAGATAAACCAATTTCTTCAAAAAGAAAATGAGTCGTTTTGGAAATATTTTAACCGTTTTAAAAATCTTCTATCTCAATGTCCCCATCATGGAATAGAGAAATGGAGACTCTGTAAGATTGTTTACGAAGCCTTAGATAGTCCGACTACTGCTTTGTTAGAGTCTATGTGTCAAGGTAAGTTCATGGAAAATGATGAGGATCAGGGTTGGGAATTTTTTGAGGAATTGGCAGAAAAGACGATGTTGTGGGAGTCCACTAGGGAGCCTGTTAAGTCTAATGAGTCACCGAGTTCATCTTCTAGGGGTTTGCATGTAGTTAATAATTTGATTGCCACCGAGGCCAAGTTAGCTACCCTTACTAAGCGACTTGAAGCTTTAGAAACCATCGGATCTTCCTCACAAATGTCTATGTGTGCGAACTATAATTCTCCGAACCAAACACTTCAAAACTTTCAAGAGTTGGAGCAAGTGAATGCTATATTCCAACCAAGACCTAGAAATGACCCGTTTTCACAAACTTACAACCCCGAGTGGAGAAATCACCCGAACTTTTCATGGAACCAAGGTCAAAACTATCAACTGTCTCAACCCAACTTTCAAAAGCCCAATTCTAGCTCTTACCCAAATCAAAGTCTTGGTCCTTATCCAAACTAAACTCAAACACCTTTGAACCCACCCGGTTTTAATGATTCGGATAAGAGACTTAGTTCCTTATAGAAGAGTATCGAGGCGTTGTTGAAATCACAAACGAATTTGACTCAATCCCAACAAACCTTCATGCAAACCATGACCCATGATAGGCAAATCTTAAATTCTAATTCTCAATCCATCTCTAAGTTAGAGGTTCAGATGAGTCAGTTAGCTAGCACAATTTGTGAGCGGGAGAAGAACCGATTTCCTAGTCAACCCGAGGTGAATCCTAAGTTTCCCATGAACCAAAGACCTCATGACAATGTGAATGCAGTTATTTCCTTAAGGTCTGGCAAGCAAGTTGATAACCAAGTGGGTGATAAGTTTCGTGAGGATGATGAATCGACTTCTGAACCAAGTCATCCTTTTCCGGGTCCAAGTGGAGAAAAATCCGAGAATTCGAAAAGTCAAGGATCCACAAGTGAACCGATCAATAAACCTTCTTCTGAAGAACCGGGTGAGAGAGTCTATAAACCCAAAGCCCCTTATCCCCAAAAACTCATTTCATCTAAGCAAACAGACCAATTAGACAAGATTTTGGAAGTCTTTAAGCAAGTCAAGATAAACATTCCTCTCTTAGATGCCATCCAACAAATTCTTTCTTATGCTAAGTGTCTAAAGGAGTTGTGTACTCATAAGCGTACCAATCATGTCCCGAAGAAAGCCTTTTTGACATCACACGTTAGTTCGATCCTTTCAAATCAAATTCCTGTAAAATATAAGGACCCCGGTTGTCCTACTATTTCGGGTGTCTTAGGTGATACCTTCATCGATAAAGCTTTGCTTGACTTAGGAGTTAGTGTGAACCTTCTTCCATTTTCTGTCTATCAAGCCCTAGGTTTAGGAGAACTTCAAAAGACAAATGTTACACTTCAATTAGCGGATCGTTCTGTCAAGATTCCTAAGGGAGTTGTTGAAGATGTGTTAATTAAAGTAGGTGACTTTGTCTTTCCTGTTGATTTCGTGGTCTTAGAAACCGAACCGGTCAAGAACCCTAAGAACCAAATTCCTATCATTTTAGGAAGACCTTTTCTAGCCACTTCTAATGCCTTGATTAATTGCAGGAATGGGTTAATGAAACTAACATTTGGGAATATGACAATAGACTTAAATATTTTTCATGTTGGAAAACAATCTGATGATTTTGATCAACCGATGAGAATTAATTTAATTGATGAAATAGTTGATCAAGATCTCATGACTCCTAGTGATGCTTTTGACTTTTGTTTAAAACACCTTGGTCAGGATTGGGATATTTCCAATTACACAAATGAGGTCAACCAAATGTTAGAGTCCACCATTTCTACAACTAATCAGGAGATCACACCAAGCCTTCTTTTCGAAGCTAGTGAACGCGTTGAGTCAAGACCGCCAGAATTAAAACTCAAACCTCTTCCTAACACTCTTAAATATGCCTTTCTAGGACCTAACAATTCTCTTCCGGTTATAATTGCCTCTAATTTGACCGAGTCACAAGAGAAAGAGCTTTTAAGTGTGCTTAGAGAACATAAGGAAGCGATAGGGTGGAGTATCTCAGATATCAAAGGAATTAGTCCAGCTATTGTCCAACATAGGATTCACTTAGTTGATGATGCTAAGCCTGTTAGAGAACCGCAAAGGAGATTGAACCCTGCCATGATGGAAGTTGTTAAGAAAGAAATCCTTAAATGCCTCGATAATGGGATAATCTATCCCATTTCTGATAGTTCTTCGGTCAGTCCCGTTCATGTAGTGCCTAAAAAGTCAGGTATTACCATAGTAATCAACGAGAATGATGAGCAAGTTCCTACTCGTATTCAGTCAGGTTGGAGAATGTGCATAGATTTTAGGAAGCTCAATGCCGCCACTAGAAAAGACCATTTTCCTTTACCCTTCATGGACCAAATATTAGAAAGGTTAGCGGGTCATTCTTACTATTGCTTTTTAGACGATTATTCTGGGTATTTCCAAATCCCCATTGCTCCCGAGGACCAAGAAAAGACCACGTTCACTTGCCCTTTCGGAACCTTCGCTTATCGTCAATTAGCTTTTGGCCTAACTACTGGCCCTTCTACCTTTCAAAGGTGCATTGACTAGCATCTTTTCTGACATGATAGGAGACTTTCTAGAAGTCTTTATAGATGACTTTTCCATCTTTGGTTCTTCTTTTCATCAGTGTCTACACCATCTCGACTTAGTCTTAAAAAGGTGTAAGGAAACCGACCTCGTTCTTAATTGGGAAAAATGTCATTTCATGGTTAAGGAAAGAATTGTTCTTGGTCACAAAATTTCTGAAAATGGAATCGAAGTTGATAAGGCCAAAGTCGACCTTATTGCTAATCTCCCGTCACCAAAATCTGTCAAAGAAATTCGCTCCTTTTTAGGACATGCTGGTTTCTATCGACGTTTCATTAAGGATTTTAGTAAGAAGGCTAGACCCTTGACCAACCTTCTTTCTAAGGAGGTCAAATTCGAGTTTACTAGTGAGTGTGTTCAATCTTTTGACCAACTTAAGAAAGAATTGACTTCAGCCCCGATCATCAAGTCCCCCGATTGGAATCAACCTTTTGAGTTAATGTGTGACACTTCAGATTATGCGGTAGGGGCAGTGTTAGGTCAACGAATAGATAAGATACCTCATGTCATTTACTACGCTAGCAAGACCTTAAATGATGCTCAACTTAATTACTCCACAACTGAAAAAGAGCTCTTAGTAGTAGTCTTTGCCCTTGAGAAGTTTCGGTCGAATCTTATTGGTTCCAAAATCATTGTTTACACCGATCACGCAGCCCTTAGATACCTTTTCTCCAAAAAAGAATCAAAGGCCCAATTGATTAGATGGGTCTTGTTGCTTCAGGAATTTGACCTAGAAATTAGGGATAAGAAGGGTTCAGAAAATGTTGTTGCCGATCATCTCTCTCGATTAGTAGTGGATTCCACTATCGACTTACCCTTAAATGAATCTTTTCCCGATGAACACCTTCTTTCAATCTCTACTCCTCCTTGGTTCACCGATATTGTCAATTACCTTGCCACCGTTGAAATTCCTTCCAATTGGTCTAAGCAAGATAAATCAAAATTTTTCTCTCAAGTCAAACACTTCTTTTGGGATGACCCTTATCTTTTTAAACATTGCCCAGACCAAATCATTAAGAGATGTATTCCAAACCATGAGGTTAGGAGCGTACTGTCCTTTTGTCATGACCAAGCTTGTGGAGGTCATTTTAGTGCTAAGAAAACAGCCGCGAAGATACTTCAGTGTGGTTTTTATTGGCCTAGTTTGTTTAAGGATGCTGCCGAATTCTGTTCCGCTTGTAGTAGGTGTCAACATTTAGGAAAGATCACTAGAAGAAACATGATGCCAATGAGTCCAATCCTTGTCATTGAGATTTTTGATGTTTGGGGAATAGATTTTATGGGGCCCTTTCCTAATTCATTTGGTAATCTCTACATTCTCTTAGCGGTTGATTATGTGTCTAAGTGGGTCGAAGCCATACCAACTAAGACTAATGATAACAAGGTCGTCCTTAAATTCTTAAAAGAGAATATCTTTTCTCGATTTGGCACACCTCGAGCTATCATTAGTGACCAAGGCAAGCACTTTAAAAATCATCAATTTGAATCTCTCTTAAAAAAGTATTCCATCACGCATAAATTGGCTACCCCTTATCATCCTCAGACGAGTGGTCAAGTTGAAGTCTCTAATAGGCAAATCAAACAAATTTTAGAAAAGACTGTCAACTCGAATAGGAAAGATTGGTCCATTAAGTTGATAGATGCATTATGGGCCTATCAGACTGCTTTCAAGACGATCTTGGGTATGTCTCCCTACAGACTAGTGTTTGGTAAAGCGTTTCATCTCCCTGTTGAACTTGAACATAGGGCCATGTGGGCCATTAGAGAGTTAAACTTTGAATTATCCACTGCTGGTAGTCATCGGAAGTTACAATTGTCTGAGTTAGAGGAAATGAGGAATGATGCCTATGAAAATGCTAAAATCTATAAAGCAAGAACTAAAGTGTTTCATGATAAATCCATCTTGAGAAAATCCTTTTCTCCCGGTCAAAAAGTTCTTTTATATAATTCTAGGCTGCATCTCTTTCCTGGAAAGTTGAGATCTAGGTGGGATTGAAATTGAAATTCCTAAAAATGGTGACATATTTAAAGTTAATGGACAAAGGTTCAAACCATTTTTAGAATTGCCAATTGATCTCGAGGAAGAGGTCATCCACCTTGTCGATCTCTGAATAAAGTAAGTTTTCCGAATAAACTAGTTTTGCTTCTCCGTCATCCTATGTCAGGTATTATCTCTTCATGTTATTTTATCATATCTCTCTCATTTGCATACATTGGGGACAATGCATGATTTAGGTATGGGGGAGGGTGCTTGTAATGTTAAAATTAAAAAAAATAGAAAATTAAAAATCCAAAAATAGAAATATTTAGGTTGAGTTGTCCTGTCCTCTATTTTGAAATTTAGGACTAGTTGGTGTTAACATTTGTTTTCAAAAATTATATATATAAAGCCTTTTAGATAATTTGAACTTAGTCGAGTAAGGTTTTCTTTATGAAACTTGTGTCGAACAATTTTTACACCAAATTTCAAGACGGCACATATGCACAAGACCTTTGTTGGAAAGATTGTATAGGGATGTTATTCGATACCTGAGAGAGAACCCACATGTTAGAACAATGTCGAATCAAATTTTTATGAAAAATAAATATATAGCCAAAAAAAAGAAGATGAAAATAAAAAGAAAAAGAAAAAAAAAAGAATAAAATACTTCAATACCCAATATTCCTCAAAATAAATAAATGAGATGATGGGCACAAGTAGAATTGACTATTCTTGTTTGGTGGCCTTTGTTACTCGAGTAATTAAGTCCGTTAGGGTATTTTAAAACCTAGTGCCCTAAGACCAACTGGTTTGGGAGTCACTGACCCAAAGCTCGCTACATGGATAACATAGAAAGCCTAAGAAAACAGACACTATACAGTCGATTAAAAAAAAGAGAAAAAGAAAAAAAAGGTTATATATATGAATTTGTGATATTTGGCTAGATACTTGTTTTAATAGAGATTGGGTCAGTTCAATATTGGTTGAAAAAGAGAAAATATTCTCATGCAGTTCATCTATCAGAGGCCTTAAATTCACTACACACCATGAGATTTTTTGTAAACATTTAGATTCGACACCAGTAGATTGAAGTTACCTATAATTCGACTATTATTAGAAAAGTCTGCTAAGGCATGTATTTTCCCTATAAAATCTTTTTGTTTACACCATTGAAAACTAGAGTGAAAATTGAGTCGGGACAATTGCAGGAATTATTTCACAGATTTTATGGGTATATCTTCTGTAAACCCTTAGGAGACAACACTCCTCTTGTAGAGATCGTCTATGAGTTTAACGGGTTGGTAAACTTAAAATTACCCGTCACGCCTACGAAAATGAGCCTAAAACTTTTCTTAGTTTGCTTTTTAACTGTTGATTTTACTCGAGGACGAGCAAAAGATAGGTATGGGGGCATTTGATAGTTGCATAATTCTGCATATTTTTTATCCATATTTTATTGCTTGTCTTCACATTTTTAATTAGTTAATTGTCTTATTTCAGAAATTATAAAGAAATAAATAAAGGAGGAGAAAAGATGATTAAAATGAGCAAAAAGGGCAAAAGAGGAAGCAAAGAAGAAAGAAAGAAAAAGAAGGAAGAAGAAAAGGCAAAAAGAAAAGAAAATGAAGATTTCCCTTCTACCCCTAAAACCCTAGTTTTAGTAGTAGCCTCTCTTTTAATTTTCTAGATCTAGTTTTTAGCTCTCTCAAATATTGTAAACACTTTTTATATTAATGCAAGTCTTTATTTTCTTTTATGCTAGTCTTCATCTTATCTTCTTTAAGTCTTAATTTATTTTTATGTTAGTCTTCATCTTATCTTCTTTAAGTTTATGGCTATGATATCTTTCTAAGTACCACAAGTTGTATACTTGGGAAATGAAAGGAGCCTTTTAGATTAATATTCTAGATCTAGTTTACTTATCTCTCTACTTTATTCCTTAGTTTTATTGTTTATTATCTTGTCATGAGCCCCTTTAAATCTCTATTTTAAATGTGGGTTCAATGATTTAGATCTCTAAATTTATTATTATTAGTTGTTTTTTTATTCTAGATTGTAGAACTAGTTTTGGTTGTTGGGATTGATATTTACTTATAGTTGTTTAAATATTTTAGATATAGATCTAGTTGTTGGTAGTGTTAAAACTTAGCTCTTTAAATTTTAGATCTACTTTTATATTTTACTTGTCTCATTCACCTGTATGGCTATGACCCATTTCAATTTCATCAAGTAAAAAAGTAAAGTACTTGAGAATTGAAAGGAGCCTATTTAGTTTAATATTCTTAGATCTACTTTTCTTTTTATGTTGTAGTTGAACCCCTTTTAAATCTCCATTTTATTAGTGGGTTTGATATTTTAGAGCTAAATTTATTTCTTGTTGGATGTTAGAATTTAGATCTACTTTTTAGTTGTTAGATTTGTTAAAATAGCTTTAATGGTTTGATATTTTAGATGTAGTTTTGCTTTTGAGTTGTATTGAATTTTAGATCTAATTTTAGTAGTATTAATTATGGTCTTTAGTTTGTAGATCTAGATTTAAAAGCACTTGTCTTCCTTTGTCCATTTTTTTTATTCGTCAAGTATTTTAATTAATGTTTAAAGTTTAGTTAGTTTCGTTACTTGAATTTTTAATTAGCTTATTATCATTCCTTTTTTTGTCCTTGGTTAATAACTCATCTCAAAATTAATTGGTCTAATTCGCCTAAATTGAAAATTAAAGTTTTTGTAAAAATAATTTTAGTCCTTGCGGAACGAATCTTTAAATTATTAAAACGATGTGAATTGTGCACTTACAATTTAAAATGTATATTTTTAGCACATCACATAGTCTCACTCAATCAAGAAGCCAATAATATCACTCCTAGAATTGGAGGGTTAAATCCTATATCTATCATTCATATTCCCCATACGATTCATAGCATACCCAATGTCCACCTTTATCATTACCCGGTTAAAGGTAACTTTGAGTGTAATCAAAGTATATTAATTCTCGTATAGAAATATAATGATTTCAAGTCAGAGGATCATTACATCATTATCACTGTGAGATTTCTTATGACACTTATTAACATGTAGAATCTCACGGCGGGTGTTTCCAGTGTCATGTATTGATACATACACTTATGTTCTTGACTTTAGTATCACCATATCTATGACCAATGAGATGTGGTCATCTGTCAACAAACATACTAGTCTTATTGCATTATTACTGTCCTTAAATAATAATACTTGACTAGGGAATTTTAGGAATAAAATACTATTCATATAATTTCATTTTTAAGTCACATACTTAAAGATATATATTACGTATTAATATTCCAAGGATATTTATTATTCTTTCAATTTATGACGCAGTAAATAAAGACATAATAAATATTAATTAAATAATCATATAAAACATAATCCTTAATTGTTTTCAATAAAACAATAAAAGTATTGTCTCTAGGACACCAATACTAACAGTTACTAGCGTATTTAAAATATTTTTCTCCGAATAAAAGATAAAATAGAACACCGGGAGAAAAAAAATATTTTAAATATTATGCAAGTGTAAAAATTACTCAAATAATATTTTCACTGAGATAGATGATTTTTCATTCTGACAGTTCCTTTAGGAAATACCTAGTCACAATAAACAATATTATCTGGAAAAAGATTTGTAATTTAAAGTACTAAAAAATCTTTACTCTGCCTTATCTGTATAGCAATAGTGTTCTAAAAAATATCATAACATGACATTTCTGTTTCAAACTTTTTGCTCTATACAAATAGAAGTTTTAGGAAAATAACCATTTGTAGAAATTAACATTGAACTCTCTAAAAGATCAATCGAATAATCATATGAGAGGTTACTAAGTGATTTAGTTACTTCCTGAAATCTATTTAAATTTAATAATATTAGATAAATATTAAAACACTAAAAAGATTAGAAAATATGAAAAGAACAACATCCTTTCATTAAGGGTTCGAGTCCTTGTAGTGTTTAGGAGGCTAGTTTGCTAACTTTCTATTTTTATGAATAAACGTTTAAGATCTAGAAAATTAGCAAGTAAATAAATGAGACAAGTTTCGGGAAATATATATTTCATATATAAACCCAGAGGTGTGCTACACCCGGTTTTAATGAAATTTTTTTCGAAGAACAAATTAGTTCTTAGCTACAACAAAGAGATCTGACTAATTCCTATTACAATGTATAGATCTGTGTATATATAAAAGGAAATCAATCTAACAGAAAGTGTTTTATGCCCTATATATTTACAACATAATGAACCGACTAGATTATAAAACTCCGGTGAAGAAGGTACAAAATGTATGGTATTGTATCTCTTCTTCTCTAGCTTCTGTTTCTCTCTGTATCTCTCTGTGTGGTTGTATGTATATTCATCAAATGAATTAGATTCATTTATTTATATTGTGTAGACTCTACAATAATTGAACTACATTTGTGAGTGTCGACAGCTTCCTTTATATGTTGACTTGAGTTGACTTTGAGAATCCTGTGGATATTTTCTAGGTGTCGAACAGTGTTTCCCTGTATTAAAACTTAGAAAATATTCCATGTGTCGAATTCTATGTCCATGTATACTTACCTTAGTCATATAAAAGGTAGGTGTCAAATTCCATGACTAATGTGCAGTTAGGTGTCGATTTTACTCCCCTTGTACATGCCTTAGAATAATTCTTATGATGCCAAGAACCTAATTGTCGAATCCTATCTCCATGTATATGCATGTGTCGATTTCTTATCCCATGTATATAAGACTTAGATTCTTTTAGGCATTTAAAGGTTTTGTGTCGAATTCACTTCCCTTGTATAGGTAAGTGTCGATGTTTAATTTGACTTGGTTAAATTACCATTTGATCACCAACCTTTTGTACCTCTTGCACTTGGTCATTTGCGATTTGGCTGTTGAGCGGCTGTTTGACTATTGAGATGTTCAGCTGTTTTTCTTTGAACCCTTGAACCTTTACAAGCACTTCAATCCTCGATCCTTTTCTTCCATTTCCTTCATTCCACACACTTAGTCAGTGCTCTACTTCATATATGTAATTACCATTATCTTTCGTGTTGATGTTTAGTGCACTAGTCTAGTTCACAAATGACTAACACCAATCATGATCTTCACATCTCATTTAAATCAAATAATAGGAGTGCTACAGTTTTTTATTGCTTCAACACTTATAGTCAATAAACATAGTACTTTCACCGAAATCTTTTCTAGTAATTAGAAAACGTCTTCATTACTACCACAATCTTGAATACTTCATTCTCTGTTCTTCATTGCCGCTTGAACATACAAATGAACTTCTTTTAGTGAGTATAACTTCAAGACTACAGATGTCTTCTTTAACCTTTGTCTTTACCCTATCTTCAATTCTTCTAGATTCCTATATTTCGAACACTGTATTTCTTCAATCAATGCTTATACACTGAAATCTTCTAGTGGCACTTTTATATTGAATATTCAACACTTCTGAAACCCTGAAAGTCTTTACACATTATTCTTCACTGAGGCATGAACATATTAATGAACTTCTCTCAGTGACCTGTAGTAGACTTCAAAACTTCTTCTGATGTCTTGATTCACTGTATTTGTCTTATCTTCATTTCTTCTTGATTTTCGTGTAGATGTAGTATTATTTACCTGTCCTGTTCTAATGTTGAGTTATCACGATTATTATTCATACAATTTTGTAATCTCACCAACAGGTGAAGTTCCTTAATGATGATCCTCTGGTCATCACACCCGTGATAGGGAATTCCCCTATGAAAAGATTCCTGCTAGACAATGGCTCATTTGTTGATATATTGTTTTATGTTACCTTTATAAAGATTGGGTATAATGATTCTCAGTTCACACCCTCTGACATGTCTATTTATGGGTTCAATAGAGTTGAGTCCCGGATTGAAGGAACCATACAGCTACCCATGACTTTGTAACAGGATCCCAGAAATGCCGTTCAAAGGCTAAATTTTCTTGTTTTCAAGGCAACGACTACCTACAACGAAATCCTGGGTCAGATTGGATTACACGCCTTTAAGGCTATAGCTTCAACGTATCACCTAAAAATCAAATTCATCATATGTAACGGTGTTGGTGAAGAAAGGGGAGACCTCAACAATCATATTGACAATCTCACTCGTTGTATCACTAAGAACAGGGACCTTAATGGTCGTTGGTCGTGATGAATTAACTTCAAGGTCAACACAGGTTGTAGCATACTTACAGGGGGTCCAGTAGTGTTGTTTGCTTATCCAAGCAACTGGGTTACCAATAGCATTGGCTACAAAACTTAGCCCTTTAACCGTCCAGTAAGACTGAGGAATATGCACAAATTTTACCCATGTTGGAACTGATTTAACTACATTTTTAACAAATTCAAAACCTTCCATTGAAATATGAAGATGCGACCACATGAAGAATATTGTCCTTGTCAGCAACAGAAGCAAACCGAAAAGTGTAAAACCCTTTTGGATTGAAGTACACCTTTTTAGCCCAAGATTACCCCATAGTTGAAAAGATTTGTCTTTAACGAGTTTAAACGAAAGACTGGCCCAAAAAAATACCTAATTAAACTTGAATCTCAATCATTTCTAGATTCTTTTAGAAACTCCAACGATGGATTGATGGAGACTCTCATTAGATCCATAAGATGAGCCAAGTATAAATTGTAATGAAGGTGAAAGAGTAGGAGTACTTGAAATAATAGAGCTCCAGGATCTCGATTTGCTAGGGCCTGGTTCCGACATCACCGATTTTGGTAAGACTCGCCCTTTGCCTACGGGATCCAACAACACTTGAATAGAAGCATCAACTAAAGATGGTTCGAGGTCAATCGAAAGATGAATGCAAAGAGATTTAGGAGAAGAACAAAGAGGATGAGAAGAAGGAGGGGAAGTTAAATGAGGAGGTTGAGAAGACATGGAGGGAGGATGAGAGGTCACCATTAGTGTTTTAGGTCATTGTTTCTAGTTCTAATTTTAAATATTTTTTTGACTAGTCAGGCTTATAGCCTTACAAAGTGAGTACCTATTATAATAAATTCTCGGGTGAGCCAGAGTTGAACTTAGGACATGGGATGACAGAGGATAAGCCCTTAACACATAAGCTATCCAATCGTGCTCCCTAATTTTATATATTATTATTATTATTATTATTATTAGCATCATCATCATATAAACATTCAAATGAAAAAAATGATCGATATTTTACTAGCATACATTTTTGAAACGGGTTAAATATCGAATTGGTCACTGAAGTGAAAGAATAATACCACTTTTGTCGTTAATTTCAACGAGATATCATTTACATCACTTAAGTTGGCATAAATATCATATTAGTAACCCCTACATTAAAAAATTAAGTATAAATATTTTTCAAAATTATTAAAATTTAAATAAACCATTAAAAATCATACGATGTATAAATTTACATTCATAGGTTATATTTTGCAAATAAAATGAGATTTACCGTGTTTAATCATTTTTTAAATAATAAATTAAAAGAAAAAAATTAAAACATTAAAAAAAATAGTAACATAATTTAATAAATTTTGAAAATATTATTAAAAATACTAAAATTTATAAGTTTTTATTTGGTTATAATAGCATGTAAAACAAATTTGTACAATACAAAAAAATGTCATTATCAATCCTCGAATATGTATTTAGAATTACCAATACAATATTTATGAAAACTTAAATGACTTGAATGATATCCGGTTGACATCATTGATGAAACTCATATTAAGACTCCACTTCAAGGAGCACATTGATATTTAACCCTTTTTGAAACATAGATAAGACACATATTCTACTTAGAGTTATTTGATTTCACTTTAAACTATGCATTGAACTACAAATTTTATTTTAACACCAAAAATCACGTATTAATTATAATATAGCTATTTGTACTTTACACTAGCATTGAACATTGTCGTAGGTGTTCACAGTTCCAATGCAAACTCCAACCGTCAATCAAGTCTACCACTATATTGCTTGCACCAATCAAGATATGGTAATCGTTCAAAAATCAATCAAATAACGAAATGACACGCATTCAGGAATTGTTTTCCCTTCAGTTTAAAAACAAAGTATCACACAAATGATTTAATCATTCTTCAACAAACAAATAGGGGTGTCTTGACGACTTGACCAACTAGGTGTTAGTTTTGTCGCCCTCTAACACGAATGTTCATGACTCTTGAAGCTATAGCTCTCAAGTTAGCTCTAGCCAAATGAGTGGAGGAGTTTCTTTGTTGCGGTGCTGGTTGTTGTTGTTCATCAGATGGCCTAAAAGCCTCCATAAACTCTTCTCTCTGCAGTCTCAATGCCAACGCAGCGTCCTCATCTTGAACAGCCAAATGCTCTCTTCTTCGCACCCTATTTCTTGCATCTTCGTTTACCCTACTTGTCAAGATTCCAGAAGACCTTACTCCCCTATTTCTCAAATTTTGATTACTCCGCCTTGCCGAGCTCTCAAGTTCTGTATCTAAATCATCACTAAAGGGGCAAACGCTCTGGTCTCTGTTGCGTGCTGCCAAGCGCTGGCGCTTGGATTCTTGATTATCTACAGTTCCAAATGATTTCCTTGCTTCAACATCTTTTGGAAACAAGAGTTGTATAGTGTTCCAAAGAACCGTGTTCACAGTGCAAGATCTCCCATTACTGCAAGCCCAACAAGCGTCATGAGCTAGATTATTTAAAAGTTATGTTGTAGTATCATACTAGACAAGACTATGATTCAAAAATAAAAATCACCTGATAAGGTGCCTGCACTTGGGACACCTCTTCCCACACTTGTCAGCAGCAGACCGCAGACATTTCTTGCAGAAACTAAACATACAAAAATCAATTCAGCGAAAACTGAACTATATATGCGCCTAAAATTATGTTGCTAGATATATGCATGTACCTGTGCCCACATGGAGTTGTACTGGGTTCAAAGCAAATCTCTAGACAGATCTGTCAAGTAAATTTTGCTCAGCCAACAATTTAAATTGACAAACAGATATAACTAAATTAACATAAACAAACCGGATAAGCACTTACTGCACAAGAAAGTTCTTCACGGAGTTTATCCATACACGGAATTGCTGCAGACTCTTCCTTTTTCTTGCAAGAACTCGGACTCTTTTTCATTTCTTTTTTCTTCTTTCCACTCCCTACTTATCAATTCAATTAAAAAAATTAGTGGAAAAAAATCAAAAAGCTGAAGGCTTAAATGTAATTTAAACCCTGTGTTATTAACAATATACAATTCAAACCCTCTTTTAATATATTTAGTAAATTTAACCCTACGTTTTTTAACTATTTACAATTGAAACATTTTTTAAAATAATTAGTAAATTTAACCATATATTTTTTAACTATGTACAATTGAAACCTCTTTTTAAATAAATAAAAAATTTAAACCCACGTTTTTAAACATTTAGTAAATTTAACGACAAAATTTTGAATAAATATTCGTCAAATGCACTATTGTCAATTTTTTTTGTATAGATATTATCCAAGCATAATAGATATTTGCAATTATTATGGTTTTTTCTTATAAAATGGATATTTAGATGTTCTTTTCTATATTAATATATCTATATGTATAGTATATTATATATGTTCAATAAAATTTTAATACGTGTTTATATTATTTCATCTTGCCATCACACTTCTCGCAAATATATTCATGAATGTTCATCATCGAATTTAATTTATTTTCAAAAATACTCTACGGTGAATATATTTTCGAAAATACTTTTTCGATATAAAATTTATTTTATTCCGAAATTAAAAAGTGAAGGTTAAATTTACTAAATGTTTTAAAACGTAGGGTTAAATTTACTATTTATTTTAAAAAAAGGTTTCAATTGTACATAATTCAAAAATATAAGGTTAAATTTATTAATTATTTTAAAATTTTAGTAATTATTTTAAAAAAGGTTTCAATTGTAAATAGTTAAAAAACGTAGGGTTAAATTTACTAAATATATTAAAAGAGGGTTTGAATTGTATATTGTTAATAACACAGGGTTTAAATTGTAAATAAGCCAAAAGCTGATCGATAAGAACTTTATTAACAAGTTAAAAGTTACAAAACTGTTACCTTTCTTAGGACTTTCATCATCAACATCAAGATCAAGAACCGTCACAGGTATAGCAGCAGGACTCCTCCTCAGAACCCTGAGTTTTCTGGAAACATCGAAAAATCATTCACACACTTACACTTCATTCATTCACCCATGATTTTTAAAAAGAACAGGACTCGAACAATTGCAGGCACACAGCACACACAGTAGTCACATCTACACAACATTCTTCTATGATTTCGTAAGAAAAAAAAAATTAAACAATTCCAGACACACTAACATACATATGTAATCCTTCCAAGCAGTCAAATATAATTTTTTGCAAGAGTCTTGAAAAAAGAACACATAAACACATAATCATTGAAAGATATACAGAAAAGCAAGACGGAAAAAATATACGAATACGAATATAAGGAATGTGTGTAAGATGTACCTTGTTGAGTTGGAAGGAGGAGGGGTCTTGAAGTGCAAATCAGTGCGTCTCTTATGTTTGATTTGTCGGTCCGGTGTGTCTTCAACAACTAAACTTGCAACTAAAAGAGTTTCTTCATCCCAGCCCGCCATTTCGGCCACAGATCTGAACCTGGGACTGAACATACTCCCCTCCATCTTTTCAGGGCTTTGTCTCACCATCTTTAATCTCTTCTTCTTGGTTAGTTACAAACCCTAACCTTATTTGTTGTTTTCTGAATTGAAAAATTAGGAAAACAAACTGACACCAACGGTTGTTTTTTTGAATTTGAATAAATTGTTTATTTATTTTGTAACGGCTACTTCTCAAGAATCTTTTTGTTATAAATACAGGCCCGATTACTTCACCGTTCAATATAAAATAGGTGTAAAATCCTGTGTGAGACAACGGGCTCAACTTAATTTTTTTTTATTTTGTTTGTAGTTTAATTATTTTT
Organism: Oenanthe sinensis; assembly: GCA_028671895.1. Classification (NCBI taxonomy): domain Eukaryota; kingdom Viridiplantae; phylum Streptophyta; class Magnoliopsida; order Apiales; family Apiaceae; genus Oenanthe; species Oenanthe sinensis. Next base: position 32,657,181 of record CM053806.1, read on the forward strand.
TAATAAATTTTTAAAAATTTATATTTTTTATTTAATTATGTATTTTTAATAATTTAACATCCATGACAGTTAAACCTCGAAAATGAATACGCTTGGAACCGGAAAATTATAGAGATAAAAAATATACTGTCTCTATTATGTTATTACCAGAAAAAATTATTTATTTGACAAAATTATTTGTTATCGAATATTTATTTATCGAAATTCTACTGTAATTAGTTGATCAAATATTCGTTACTCAACTTTTACGTAAATAAATTTTTTATACATAGAATTTTTTATTATATAATAATGTATAATCTAGTTATGTATTACTTATCTTAAATTTAAATTTTTTTAACTTATTTCTATTCTTTTAATTTAATAATTTATAATACAGATAACATAGAGTTCTAATTTTAAAATATCATTTTTATACAAATTTAAATAACTTTTATATATAATATAAAATTTTATATGTAAAGATTAATTTTTAAAATTTAATTGATTTAGTATGACAACCGGGATCAAATCCCGAGGGTTTTCGAAAATCGGGTCAAATCCCGACTTTCGAATCCGAAAATAAGCCAAAGTATAATTGGCCTAAATATAACAACTTTGATAATTCACAAGTCCATCACAGACTTTCAAAAGATCATGATTTGTTTAGACCGGAGTGTTACATTTAAGACACCCAAGTTTGGCTCCCCAGATATGTTACTTATTTGGCTAGTAAGTTATTTGAATTTGTGTTTTTTTAAGGAAGTAATTTGAATTTATTTAAACCTAGTAATTGATGTACCCACGCTGATATTAAGGCCAGAAGAAAGGAAATTATGATTACATAATTTTTTTATTCAATCTTGGATGATAAAAATTATTGGTTTCATTATTGGTATGAGTGTATAGAGAGGGAATAAAGTATAACATTACTCTAGGAAATAAAGTTAATACCATAATAATGCTGTATAATAAAGGAGATATCTAAACTCATTTTAATGAAAAGTATCAGTACTCATAAATTTTAAAATTAAAATTAAGAATATAAAAGCAATATAATCCTTATAAATTTAGTTGAAAAGATTGGTGAAACATGATAGGTCCCAAATAATGGGTAGTAATGACGTAATTAAGATAGAAAGAGGTTGAATAACTCAATTACCCTTTTAAAAATCTTACTGGCATTTTAAAAATATTTCTTTATCTCTTAAAAATTGTAATCCTTTTTAATCCAATTTTTAAGTGTGGAAAGTAAAGAGTAAGTGAAAGAGAATATCACACGAGGATTTTTATCCTGATTAGGACCACTTATATATTGTTTGTGACAACCCGGATAATTTTCAAAATTTATTATTATTATTTAAATATTTTATTGGTTTTCTCAAATGTGGAGGAATAATTTTTTTTAAATATTTTTTTTCAGTTTGATGCATTTACATATTTTTTATTATTATTTTAGTAATTATTTTCGATTTAGTGAGGCTGAGTTCGGTTTAAAAATTTTATATTATTTTACTGACCGAGTTAGTATCTCGAGTCAGTATTATTTTTCAGGTAAAAATTTTATTTGAATAAATTATTTGAATATTCAAAATTTAATATTTTTATATTTTTGAATATTCGAAATATTTGAATATTTTGGAAAGCATTATTTTAATCAGTTTTAAAAATAATAAAATTTATATTTTCTTCCCTAAAATATTTTTATAGAATTTTAGGGATTATTTAAAATTATTTAGATATTAAACATATTATTAAAATGATTTGTAGGAATATTAATTTTTTTATAAGTTCTAAGAGTTAAAAAAACATTAATCTATATATTATATAAATCCTGAATCCAAATCTTTGACTTTTTACACCCCCTTATCCCAATTCATCGTACTTAATTACCATTCATGTCATTACTTTTCATACTACCAATTAGGTATGAGCAAAACCGAACCGAAAATCTGAACCGAACCGAAAACCGTATGAAACTGATTAAAAATCGAACCAAATAAAAACAGCACCGATATTTTGGTTTCGGTTCGGTTTTTAAGTTTTTATAAAATGAATAAACCAAACCGAACCGCACTAATATTTATAATATATATCATTATATATATATATAATATAACATCATTATATTTGAATTTAAATATTCTTAACTACTGTAGAACCTCGATAAATGAATACGTTTGAGACCAGAAATATATATTCATTTAACGAGATTATTTATTTATAGATAAATTAATATAATATTTATTTATCAATAAATGAATATTAATTCATTTAGATAATATTTTTAGATTTTTTCTTAATTATATTATTTCATATATATTATGTTTAAATGTACCTAGAATTCACCGCAGTTATAACTTTTATGTAAATTTTAATTATATTCATTTTTTAAAATTCTAGATTAGTTGTACTGTACATGTGTGGATGGAATTGTTAGGAATATATTCATTTGATGATGTACAAAATAATAGAACAAGGTCTAGATTAGTTTATCTGTAATAAGTCTTTCTAGTCTTTGAAATATATAATCAGAGTCTAGATAGTCAACATTCATGTTACTTGTACTTAGAAGAATTTCTGAAGCAAGTGAAACCAGAGTCTGCATGAAGATCAGAGTCTGGAAGGTGATCAGAGTCTATAGACTATCAGAGTCTATGATCTATCAGAGTCTACATATGATCAGAGTCTAAAGATCATCAGAGTCTAAAGATTTCAAAGTCTATACAGTTGAAGTTAAATTTGGAAGAAGATCACAGGAATGGAAAGTCTTCGAAGATCAAGATAAATATATTGTAGATATGCTATGGGAAAGAAAGAGAATTATAGAAGGAAACTGTCAACTAATAATTAGGAATTATATTCCTATTGTAATTTATCTTTATGTTATTAGTTGATAGGTAGCTCTCTATATAAACTCTATGTAACCTAATTGTAAAAGTGTGGAAAAAAAGAGTCAAAGCATAATTTATCTGAATGATATTTTTGTGAGAGCATAGTGATAGAGAGAGTTGCTGTGATAAACATAGAGAAGCTGCTAGGGTTTGTGTACACCCTAGGAGAGTTTTGTATTCAATAATCAATAATACAAACAGTACTTATTCATATCTTTGTGATTGATCTTTGTTCTTAATTCATATCGAGTTGGTTTTAAATCAGGCATAAAAGTAACACAAGTATTCAACCCCCCTTCTACTTTGCAACTGGGAAAACAATTGGTATCAGAGCCTAACGTTTAAAATCGATCAAAGATGTCTGGAAACAAAGATGGCAATTCTAAGATTCCTATGCTTAAGAGAAACGAGTTCACCCACTAGAAGGTTAAGATGCTGCACCATCTGGAAGCAACAGACCCTGACTATCTTGAAATAATTCATGAAGGACCCTATGTGCCCTTAAAGCTTGTGCCTCAAATCAATGAAGAAGGCAAAGTAACTGAAGAACACTTCATTGAGAAACCAAAGGCTAAATGGACAAAAGAGGACAAGGAGAATGTCCTTAAGGAGGCAAATGTCAAAAACATACTCTTCAACAGTTTGGATTCTGTTCTTACAAACTGTGTTATATCATGTCAAACTGCTAAGGAGATGTGGACAAAACTTGAAGTGCACTGTCAAGGGACTAAAGATGTCAAGAAGAATGCTAGGTCTTTGCTAATTGAAGAATATGAGTATTTTGAAGCAAAATCTGGAGAATCTATCACTGAGATGTATGATAGGTTTACAAAACTCTTGAATAAGATGGTTATGCTTGGTAAGGTTTATGATTCTAAAGATACAAACACCAAGTTTCTGAGAGCACTTCCTGAAGATTGGGACAATAAGACTACAGCCATAAAGGAAGCTAGAGATTTGGATGAACTAACTCTAGAAGAATTGTGTGGCAGACTCAAGACATATGATTTGGAGATGCAACAGAGAAAGAATAAGAAGTCTGTAAAGACAAAATCTGTGGCACTCTTGATGGAGTCTGAGAAAGAACAACAGGAACAACCCATATAAGCTAGAATCAAGGATTCAAGAAAGAAGGGTAAAGCTGTTGTGGAGTCAGAGTCTACTGACACAGACTCTGATTCTGATGAAGAGATTGATCTAAGTCAAATGATGGCTATGTTTGCTAAAAATTTCAAAAGAATGAAATTCAACAAAAGAACTGGCAAATTTAGCAAGAGGCCATCATTCAAGAAGGAAGATGAGAAGGTTGAGAAGAGCAAGAGTACTATAATCAAACTTGACAAAGCAAAGGTCAAATGTTTCAACTGTAGAATATTGGGGCACTTTGCCAGTGAATGCAAAAAGTCAAAAAGTCAAGGAAAAAGAAAAGCACTTCTATCAACAGGAAATGATTGGGCAGATTCAAGCTCAGAGGATGAAATTGATTATGAAAATTTAGCATTGATGACATCATCCTCAAGAAAATCACAATCTCCCAAAGAACCCTCATCTCCTAAAATTCCGGTATCAATCTTTACTCCTGAATCCTTAATTAATTTAGACTCTGATGGTATAGAAATTGTGCAAAGTGAGGTTAATAAAATAATGACAATATGTAGGTCTTTCACTAGTGAAAGTGAAAGGTTGAGAGAGGAAAATTCAACCTTGACTAAAAGGAATAATCATTTAGAGTCTGAGTTAATATTAATGGAACAATACAAAAAGGATTCTGAGAAACATAGTCATAACTACACTGAAATCTTGAAAGCCTATGACTATGTTAAGAGAGAACTAGAAGAAGAGAGACTCAAGTTTAGAGTCTGGACAGACTCTGGTAGAAAAGTTCAAGAAATTCTCAATAATCAAAATGTGTGTCAAACTGCTGGTCTAGGGTATGACAAGAGTCAAGACAAAAGACCTATTATTGAGAATGATAACAATGAAGAAGTTATCCAATTTAATAAGACTAAAGACAAAAGTACATTTGTTCTTGTTAAGTTTGTGATCCCTAAAGAAAAATCTGAAACCACAAACTCATCTGTCAATAGTCTCCCTGTTATTGACAAAAAGACAGATGAAACAGGAGAAAATAACTCTAAGAAAAATATTAACATAGGGTACTTGTCTAAGTCTAAGTTGAAAGAAAGGCTAGAGAACTTATCAGAGTCCACCAAAACTAGGAGAAATATGAATGGTAAGGAAGACATTAATAAGGCTAATAATTATCAAAAAGATCATAATGCTCCTAGAAAGAAGTGTTATAGATGTGGCAACCACAACCATTTAGCTATAGATTGTAAAACAAAAATTGAGATGAAATCAGAGTCTAGCCCTTCTCAGACTCTGAAAAGTCACTACATACCACAGAAACCTTGTTATCACTGTGGTAGCATATTTCATTCTATTTATATGTGTAGGGACTATCATGATTTATATTACAATTTTTATGAGCTAAAATCTTCTATTGATAAAAGTTGGTATGCCACTGTTAATACTCCACCAGAGTCTAAAGCAACAAAAGAGACAGATAAACCAAAGGTGAAAATTGTTAAGCCTGTTTCTCCTAAAGTTAGTAGAAAAGAATCCAAAACTGTTTGGGTCCTCAAAACATCTAACTAGCTGCTTTATGTATGCAGGGAACCCAGGGTAAAGAAAGTAACCCTAATCCTGGACAGTGGATGCTCAGGACACATGACTGGAAAGAAATCCCTGCTTACAGACTTTGTGGAAATGGCTGGCCCAGAAGTATCCTTTGGAGATGGCAACAAAGGACAAACACTGGGATATGGCAAAATTGTACTTGGGAATGTCATCATTGATCAAGTAGCTCTAGTTGATGGCTTAAGGCACAATTTGATAAGCATAAGTCAACTTGGAGATAAATGTTACCATACTGGCTTTGACAACAAAGAGTGTCTTGTGACTCACATAGAAACAAGCATTTTGGTTTTCAAAGGACATAGACATGGTAACATTTATGAAGCCAGCTTGGAGGATTGCATACACAGTGAAGTCACATGTCTATATAGAAAGGCCTCAACAGAAGAAAGCTGGAAATGGCACAAGAAACTGTCACACATCAACTTCAAAACACTCAACAAGTTGGTTAAACAGAATCTTGTAAGAGGATTACCCTAGGTTGATTTTGTGCAAGATGGACTTTGTGAAGCATGTCAACTTGGAAAACAAAGGAAATCATCCTTCAAGAGCAAGACAATAAACAACATTTCTCCCTTTTATTTATTGCATCTTGATTTATTTGGTCCAGTAAATGTTATGTCAATTAACAAAAAGAAATATACTCTTGTTATTGTAGATGATTTTACAAGATTCACATGGGTTTTCTTTCTACATTCAAAGGATGAAGCTCCACAACACATAATAGACCATATCACTTTTCTGGAAAGAAAATCAAAGAAAATAGTTAGAGTTCTAAGGAGTGACAATGGTACTGAATTCAAGAATTCAATCATGGAGGACTACTGTGCATCAAAGGGAATTACTCAACAATTTTCTGCGCCATGAACTCCTCAACAAAATGGAGTTGTGGAAAGAAAGAATAGGACACTCATAGAAGCTGCCAGAACAATGTTGGCAGAGTCTAAGCTGCCAGTATATTTTTGGGCTGAGGCAGTCAATACAGCATGTTTCACTCAAAACTGCACTCTAATAAACATGCATGGAAAGACTCCCTATAAAATGATAAAGGACAAGAAGCCAAGTATGAAACACTTTCACATATTTGGATGCAAGTGTTATGTACTAAAAGTACATCCTGAAAATCTAAGAAAATTTGAAGCCAAGGCAGATGAATCAATTTTTCTTGGATATGTATTGAACACAAAAGCATTCAGAGTGTTTAATCTCAGAACCAAAATTGTTATAGAATCTATTCATGTTGCATTTGATGATAAAAAGTGTACAGGATTGCAGGATGAGTCAGAGTCTACTACACTAGAATTTAAAAATCTAAAAAGTTCTGAGATAAATGAAGAAGAAGAGGATGAAGACCCTCAAAATAAATCCTGAACCAACACAGGAACCTGCACACTCTGAGGGGGAGCCAGAAAATTCAACCCCAAATAATTCAGAGTCTAACAGGTCAGGGTCTACCCAGAAAGAGTATATCTAGACAGAGTCTAGACAGACAGAGTCTAACTCATCAGGGTCTGGATCAAGCAACTCCGAACCCTTGTCAGAGTCAAGCAATTTAGGGGGAGCCTCTTCATTTGAATTTCACTCAAATACAGAAGATGCAAATGACTTAGGGGGAGCTTCAAGTTCAAGAACCAATCTTCCACCTGCTAGAAAATGGACAAGGAATCACACTCCTGACTTGATAATTGGTGATCCTGAGAGTGGTGTACAAACAAGAACAACCACTCAAAATGAATGTCTTTATAGCTGTTTTCTCTCAAAGAATGAACCCAAGAAAATTGAGGAAGCCTTGCAAGACCATAATTGGATTATTGCAATGCAAGAAGAATTGAATGAATTTGAGAGAAATAAATTGTAGAAACTTGTACCAAGACCTAGAGATAGATCAGTGGTTGGTGCAAAATGGGTGTACAGAAATAAACTTGATGAGAATGGAACTGTAATCAGAAACAAAGCAAGGCTAGTTGCAAAAGGATACTCACAAGAGGAAGGAATCGACTATGATGAAACTTTTGTACCAGTAGCAAGATTGGAAGCTATTAGAATGTTTCTGGCCTTTGCAGCTTATTCAAAATTCAAGGTGTATCAGATGGATGTGAAAAGTGCCTTCTTAAATGGAGAATTGGAAGAAGAAGTCTATGTGGAGCAACCACCAGGATTTGTTGATCCAAAGTTTCCTGATCATGTTTACAGGTTAGACAAGGCACTATATGGATTGAAGCAAGCACCTAGAGCATTGGTATGAAACTCTTTCAAAATTTCTTCTTGAAAATGGATTCATAAGAGGTACCATTGACAAAACTCTCTTTATTAGAAAATATAAAGGTGATATTTTGCTTGTCCAAATTTATGTTGATGATATTATATTTGGATCTACTAATGATAATCTCTGTGAAACGTTTAGTCAACTAATGCAGTCAAATTATGAAATGAGCATGATAGGAGAATTAAACTTCTTTTTGGGGCTTCAAGTCAAACAGAATGATGATGGAATTTTCATCAATCAAATAAAGTATGTAAAAGAACTGTTGAAGAAGTTTGATATGCAAGATTCTGCAAATGCTAAAACTTCCATGTCAACAGCCACTAAGCTAGACTCTGACCCAAAGGGTAAGAAAGTTGACAACACTAGCTACAGAGGTATGATTGGCTCATTGTTATATTTAACTGCTAGTAGACCAGATATAATGTTTGCAACTTGTATGTGTGCCAGATTTCAAGCTGACCCTAGAGAATCACACTTAATAGTTGTGAAAAGAATTTTTAGATATCTAAAGGGGGCACAAACTCTTGGACTTTGGTATCCTAGAGAGTCAGATTTTTCACTAATTGGCTATTCAAATTCTGACTATGCAGGATGCAAAGTAGACAGGAAAAGCACAACAGGATAATGTCAGTTTCTTGGCAATAGATTAATTTCTTGGTTTAGCAAGAAATAACAGACAATATCAACCTCAACAGCTGAGGCTGAATACATTGCAGCTGGAAGTTGCTGTGCTCAAATTCTGTGAATGAGAAATCAATTACTTGATTATGGACTAACATTCTCAAATATTCCTATGTATTGTGATAATACTAGTACTATTAACATTGCAGAGAATCCAGTCCAACACTCCAGAACAAAGCACATTGATGTCAGTTATCACTTTATTAGAGAACATGTTGAAAATGGTACTGTGACACTTCACTATGTTCCAACTGACAGACAGATTGCAGATATTTTGACAAAACCACTTGATGAGTCTAGCTTTCTCAGACTGGTAGGTGAATTAGGTATGTTAAATATGTAAGTGATCAATAATTACAAGAAGCAAGATATGTACTTTAATTATAATCCCTATCTTAACACACAGTGATTAATTATTATTGCAAAATTTTGTTTGGTACTTTATCTTGACAGAGTCTAGTTTTTAGACTCTTCTGAAGACTCTGACGAGTCTGTAGACTCTGACGAGTCTGTAGACTCTGAGAGTCTGTAGACTCTGAGAGTCTGTAGACGTTGAGAAAAATATCGCCTAGATTCTAAATCAGTTAAAATTCGTGCCTGCAGACTCTGATTACGTTTAAATTGTTCAAATGACTTGAAATAGGCGGTAACAATTATTTTTGACTGGAAATAAGCTGTAGACTCGTGTGTATTGTATACAACCTAAACAAAATAGAATTTTTCATACAATTTACTCACTTATTTATTGCAATTATTTTCTAAGGCAAAAATATTCATAGAGCTTTTTTACGAACCCTAGCTAAATTCTTTAAGCTTTTCCATTACTTTCAACTCAACAACTTCAATGGCTGCCATTTCTACTGTCATGAGGGGACCCAAGGCAATTGCTTTCACATTTGGGGATTTCGAGTTCATGACCACAAATTATGTTGCCTCCCTTGGAGAAAAGAAAGGGGTAGACGCTGACTATTACCCTGTGATGGATTTCTTAGAGCAATCCGAGCTCCACTACATTCTCAAGGCATCACCAGTCATTCACATGGATGCTGTGTCACAAGCCTGGAGCTCTGCAAAGGTAGTTGATCCTTCTCAGGATCAACCAGGTAAAATAATGTTTACCTTTGGTGATTTTACATTTGATGTTACTGCTGATGTTATTAATTATGTGTTTAAATTACCAGTTAAATAATCTTTTGATGAAACTATTTCTGATGCTGAAATTAAAGATATGTTTAAATCACTAGGTTATTCTGGTAGTCTAGAAAACATGAGTAAGTTAACTAGGCCCAATTTGAGAAAAGAATGGTCCTTTTTCTTTGATCAAATTGCTAAGTGTTTTACTGGTAAGTGTAGTGGATTTGATGCTATTACTGCTATTACTTATCAAATTGATCACAGTCTCCTATTTGATAGAGTAATCAACATTGGTGATATGTTGCTCACTCAAATGGGAGCAAAATTAAACAATGTGCATGAGGGGAGGAAGAAAGTCTACTATCATAGATTTCTTATGATTCTCCTCAACCACTTCATTCCTGACATGTCAACCAAGTTGGCAGATGATTGCTGTGTGCAGGCATATAAACAGCAAATGAGGATATTATTTGATATTAAGAGAATTGATGACAAGAAGAAGAGTCTACCTGCTATGACTTATCCACAGGTAATGCAGGTACAACTCTCAACCTACAAACCTTCTCTCTACAATGTTTCATTTTTTGGTGGTGAAATGGTGCAGGAACAAGTAATGGAGAGTCCCCCTGCACCTACCCAAGTCACCCAATCCCCTTCAATTACACAATCTTCTAAACCAAAATCCAAAAAAAAAAACAACCTCTGGTGTCTCTCAACAGGCACCAGTTGTAAAGAGGAGAAAATTGATTCAATCTAGGCTTATAGATGAGCACAGTGATGAGGAGCCCAACCCTTTAGAGAAACAAGTTGTTGAAGGTCTTTCTTTGCTAAAAGAAGGTCATGAGACACTTGATTCTAACCTTCAAGCCAAGTCTGCAGTCTCTGAAAAGGCTACAGACTCTGAAACACCTAGGAATGCACCTCAGGATTCTCAAATTGAATCTCCTGAAAAATCTTTTGCTCAGAAGTACAGAAGGTTAAGGAAGGCTTATTATGCACACACACACAAGCCTATTATTATTACTAACTCTGTTTTGCAGGAAACAGATGCTCCCAAGGCTCCTGCAGGGCCAGACTCTGATAGCAAGAAATTACCTGAACCAGAGTCTAATATTGTGTCAGAGTCTAGACTGCCTTTAGACTCTGATCATGAGACATTTTGGGAAGGAATGCCATTGGATGCAGCTTCAAGTTTAATTTATGAAATCAGTACTCCAAGTGATGAGGCACTGCTATTCTTATATCCTTTGGTGGAATCAGTTGAAGATCCAGAGCAACATTAGACTAAATCTCAAGTCTTGGATTTTCTTTCAACCTATGAAGCCCTAAGGAAGATAATGGAACATGAGCTACAAATGTCTGCACAGGATGTGGTCAAATCTCTATACAGCTACCTATTCAACTCTTCATTCCAAGAAAAAGCAGCTGGGCTCATAGAAGGAAGAACAAATGCAGTTCTCAAAGCACTAGGTGTGCCAGACTCTGAACAACAAATCATAAAGAAGCCTAAAAAGCTTAGCATCTACAAAAGGAGAAAATCAGAGTCTGTTGCTGAGTTGGAAACTGAAATTGAGCAACCAGTTTTTGACTATGAAGCAATTTGAGATCATGGGATTACATACAGGACAACTATTGATTGGATCTCTACTATTCAACCATTTTCAAGGGAGGTGGTTGATTTTCTTGTCCAAAATGTAGGTAAGGTGGCCAACAAATACATCTATCCGACCTATGAAAGTAGATTGGATCAACTTAAGGGCTTACATTATCACAAGATTGCAAGGGAACTGCAGGATTCCTTTCACTTGACTTTTGCCCAGGCCATCAATGCACTCCATGCCAGGATATTTCTCAATGGACACTTGGATGCATTAACTATGGTAGAACCACAAAAAGTAGCCGGTGATGCAAGGCAATTGGAGGTTGGGACTAGTGCACCAGTGGTGACTAGTGACAAAGATGCTCAGTTTGCCTCACCCACACAAGAACCACCTAGTTAGAGGTTGGGTGATAGTGGGGCAGGGAAGTATGTTGTTAGGCCCTCCTTGACAACTCACCAAAAAGATGATGAGAACCCCAGTGATATGGGAGGACAGACTCTGATGGAGGCTCATGCAGAAATTTTCCAATCTACTCAATCAGAGTCTATCCACCTTGAGGGGGAGTCTCATACACAAACATTCAAAGATGGTAACACTTAGACTCTGGCTTCTAATGAAGTCATACTGAAGTAGTCAGAGTCTAGAGTAGATCCTGAGACTGTAATACTGGAGCTAACAGACTCTGGAAAGAAAGAAGATGCTTGTAAGGGTTCAGAGTCTGTTGATGCTCACCCCTTGGTGGAAACCCCTAGCCTTAAGACATTTGAAGGGGTTCCCCTCCATCAAGGTGGTTCAGGTATTGAAGCACCTTTGTTTTCTCTCAACCCCTCTTCTGTAGAATTATTGAGTGCACCCTCCCAAATGAGTGACAAAATATCTGAGAGGCTGGCCAACCCCACTGTGAGATTGAGAAAGTGGGTGCCCAACCCCACTGTGAGCATGAGAGATTAGGGTATCCTGAACCTAGCTTTACTTTTTGGGATCAAGATTTTCCAAAGAGTTGGTCCAATGAGTTGGAGCAGGGGATGTATGACAATTCACTATGTCTGATTATGCAAATTGGCAAACAGGAGGAGGCTCTTGCTGCTCAGAAGTCATTTACCCAGAGACCACAACTTCAACTGGTGGATTCTCTAGCAAGGAGAGCAGATAGAGTCATGGAGGCTTTGGTGGATAACACTGTCATTTTAATTGAGGCTGCAAATTTGGAGTCAGAAGAACCACTTTTGATTATGCCTATAAGGGCTATACTTCCAGAGTCTACAGTCTCTGATCACTCTCAGGAGGAGTCAGGGTCTATAGTCCCGTTTGCAGTTTTAGAGTCTACACCACCACAGTCTACACCTCCAATCACAAAGCTTGAGTCTGTTGCTGAGGAGTGCACTTCTGAAGATGATGATCACTTTACTCCTTCTTTTGTATATTTTGATCAGGTGTTTCCTCAGTCTTGGGAGTCTGCACAGTAAAGAGGCATATCTGATAAAGATTCTTTTTAGTGTATTTTGGCTATTCATCAGTCTGAGAGACTTAAAGCTTTTCAGAAGAAATCCTTTCAACAGGAACATGGTTACTATCCTGGTGAAGAAGATCATGCTTTGGATGGAGCTGTTAAAGCTGAATTACCTGATGTTGCTGCTCAATTAGCTAGTGTGGTCCAGGACATTTCTCATATTAAAATCAAGCTCACTGGTGTTGATAATACAACTTCTCTGCTCAGTACAAGATTTGACAAAATTCACTCCCTTCAATTATCCAAAGAAGTAGCTTTTAAAGATGCTCTAGCTGCTATCACTACAACTCAAGCCTCTCTTCAATCAACAGTCTCTGATTTGACCACCAAGGTTGATTCAGTCATTGCAGCACAGGCCAATATCTCTACAGTTCTTGAGCAGATTCTTTTGGCTGTCACCAGTAATAAGGATGATGATGTCAAAAAGGGGGAGAAGGAAAGGCAAGGTGAATCCTCTAGGAGAAATAAGGATGATTGATGCAAAGATAGGTCAAAGGGAGTTAAAAGGAGGAGAGATGGTGATGATGGTGATAGTTCTCATGGTCCTAGGGGTCTTGATGATGTGCAACAAAAGCAATCTGGAGTAGTAAAAACTCAAACACATCAGTCAGGACTAGACATGGGAAATCAGAGTCTAAGTCAGACTCTGATAAGCAAAGAAAGAAGTCAGACTCTGATCAAACTCAAGAACCTTCATACTGGAAGTGCAGTCAATCAAATCTGCAACTTAGAGCTAAAAAGAAGATAGGTCTTGGAGGATTTGAAGAATCTGACATTGGCAGAACATCTACTCTAACCAGGTATCCTTAATCCTTGACAGATAGGCAGTTTGAGAAGATCACTCAGAAGCACTTAAATAAAGTGGTGTTTGCTCAAATTGTTTATAATGTTTTTGAAACAAAGATACAAGGAGGTCTGGGAGGTACAGAAAAGGTGAAGAATGAGATGCTAGTTTACTTCTTAGAAGTTGGAAGTGTAAGATGGATTAGTCAATCAAATTTTATCTTTTTCAAACAGGCTGAGGAACTACAGTATATCAGATTTCTTCTTCAAATTGCTTCTGAAGTTAACAAGAGCAAAAAAGCTGTCACACACAAATGGTTCAAGGAGATTGATAGGAAGCTGACTTTGCACAGACAGGCAAATCGACAAATGGGCAATTTTTTTTAAAAATATGTTGATACTGAGGGAAATGATCAAGTCATGCCATTGGAAGAAAAACAGATTAAATTTCAAGAAGGTGTGGGTCATTACTTTGGGTTTCAGCCTATGAGTGGGAAAGTTAGTGTTCTGATGTTGAAGGACTTAAAAGATCAAGAAAACAGTGCAAATGATCTGAGAGCAGCTTACTGTCAAATCAAATGTTCAAATGAAGAAATGAAAAAATTAAAGAAGTTTGTTGGTAAAGCTCTTGTAATTGTGGAAGAAAATATGCTGAACTCATTTTTGAAGAATAATCCAGCCTTTAAGAAGATTAAATAAGAAGTAATTCTTTTTCCTTTATAATTCTTTTATACTGTTTTAGATTAATAGTTTTATTCTTTAGTTTTGACATCATCAAACCTTGATTTATGCTTACATTTTATAAAGCATAAATAGGGGGAGATTGTTAGGAATATATTCATTTGATGATGTACAAAATACTAGAACATGGTCTAGATTAGTTTATCTGTTATAAGTCTTTCTAGTCTTTGAAATATATAATCAGAGTCTAGATAGTCAACATTCATGTTACTTGTACTTAGAAGAATTTCTGAAGCAAGTGAAACCAGAGTCTGCATGAAGATCAGAGTCTGGAAGGTGATCAGAGTCTATAGACTATCAGAGTCTATGATCTATCAGAGTCTACATATGATCAGAGTCTAAAGATCATCAGAGTCTAAAGATTTCAGAGTCTATACAGTTGAAGTTAAATTTGGAATAAGATCACAGGAATGGAAAGTCTTCGAAGATCAAGATAAATATATTGCAGATATGCTATGGGAAAGAAAGAGAATTATAGAAGGAAACTGTCAACTAATAATTAGGAATTATATTCCTATTGTAATTTATCTTTATGTTATTAGTTGATAGGTAGCTCTCTATATAAACTCTATATAACCTAATTGTAAAAGTGTGAAGAAAAAAAGTCGAAGCATAATTTGTCTGAGTGATATTTTCGTGAGAGCATAGAGATAGAGAGAGTTGCTGTGATAAACACAGATTAGCTGCTAGGGTTTGTGTACACCCTAGGAGAGTTTTGTATTCAATCATTAATAATACAAACAATACTTATTCATATCTTTGTGTTTGATCTTTGTTCTTAATTCATATCGAGTTGGTTTTAAACCAGGTTTAAAAGTAACACAAGTATTCAACCCCCCCTTCTACTTGTGCAACTGGGAAAACAGGAATAGATAAAGTGTGCAGTACCATGTATTATACAAAATTAAGGATAAGATGTATTTTGGTGGAGAGAAGAAACAAAATATTTTAGAGACATTTTTCGAAAATATATGACTTACTAATATGTTTGGAAATTATAATTGGATGAAATTTACTCATATATTATATAAATAAAAATATATTATTTGAAATAGAGTGATTATTCATTTATATTTACATAGGGCCTATAAATGCTACATTTTTATTTATTCGTTTATGCATTTAGTGAGTTTATTCATTAAGCTCATTTGCCCAAATTGGGACCGAAGGAATTTATTTATTTGTCGAAGTTATTCATTTATAGAACATTCATTTTTCGAGGTTCTACTATAATTATACAATATAAATACTAAAAATATAATATTACAGTACATCAATACATAATATAATTGATAAGCTATTAATCTAATTATTTGAACCAACTCATTTACCATGTAAACCGAGTCTATATACACTCCAACAAACACACATAATTGAATCATCTTCTTACTAAATACTAATCGAGTATATGTTCTAGTTTTGTGCTAAACTGAATAAATTGAATGCACTTTGTTTTCGTTTTCTTGCAATAATAATAAAATAGGTGAGTAATTTAAGTGACCACTAATTTATTTTTAGTTCTTTTTAAAAAAAATTATTCTTAGTTCCTTGTTGATATGGGTAAAAATAGCCCTGAAGAAATAATAAATATAGCATTTATTATTTCATTTATTAGACCTGGTATGGTCCAAAGGCTTGGTCCCTTGAAACTAACTAGGAAAATAAGTCCTAAGATCAACTGGATTTGTAATCCAAGAATCAATTGGATTTGTAAATCCAGTCCACCAGCTCTATTGAAGCCATAGGCCCAGTGAGCCTCTGTTATTAATTAATTTCGTGATTAATTAATAAGGGTTTAATTAAGGCCCGAAAAACCTGTTAAAGGCCCTAATCCTATAAAGATCTACAAACCCAAACATGGGAGGAGTCCCACAAGGACTCTCACTCCTAAGAGGTTTAGACAACCTTGACACTAGGAGACTTGACCACCAAGTCTCCTACTTCTAATCTGATTCCAAGGCCTCCATGCGCCTATATAAAGGGCCTAACCCCTCAACATTAGAACTACATGATTGGCTTGACTCTCTAAATACAACAAAGATACGTAGGCAGTTAACGAGGACCTGAGGAACTCACGAAATGTTAGTGCAGCCATTAAAGCTTGAAGCTCCCCCAAACCTTAGTATTGATTGCGTATAAAATACACCTCATTTTTAATCCGTAACATTTGGCACCGTCTGTGGAAAGAATAACAACCGTGACAAGAACACGGAGTACCGCGAGCACTCTCGAAGGGGAGATCCCTAACACCGCTATTGACATCGACGTTCCACCCGCTACCGCACAGGAGCAAGAAACTGTTGTTCCAACCGCCTCCGTGGGAGGCCCTGAAGCATGTACCCAGCGTACCGGACCCCTAGCATTGTCGTCCATCCTTCCAACCCCGATGTGTCCATCCATGCTTCAGTTCCTCTACTCCAGGTAATTCCACCCCTTCGTACAACTTTTATTGCTCCTTCCACTCTGCAGATTTCATCTACCGTAACACTCGACCCCCGTTATGGACTCCCGAAAAACTATAAACCCTCATACGAGCAAGGGCTGTTGCCCCACTATACCCCACAACCAGGAGACCATGATTTTTCTGGGCCTTACTCTACGGACGATGAAGAGTCTTCTGACGAGGATATAAATCCTCGAAGGAGGCAACCTGGCAAGGAGCTTCTTGGAGAAAGGGGTACCCAGCCTCGGGGGCCTCAAAACACTGACTCCACAAACCTACAAGAGAGAATACGAACTCATCAGGCTGAAGCACAGTGACTAAGGAAGGACTTGGAAAGGGCGTTAACCAGGCAACGACGCCCCAGAATTGAAGGTACTGGAGGGTCAATAAGAAACGCGCCTATGATAGATTTGGACGAACCCCTAACTAGGAGGCAAACAAGGACAAGTCATGTTAGGGCTGACCCCCAAGACCTGTTACCCCTTGGAGATCCTGATTATCCTACTCCCCCTTTCACTGAAAGTATCATGAATGAAAAGATATAAAAGAAGTTTAAGATGCCTACAATTAGGGCCTACGATGGAACCGGGGACCCCTTAAATCATGTTCTCACGTTCTCTAATGCACTGTTGCTGCAGCCTGTGAACGACGCTATTAAGTGTAGGGCATTTCCCCAAACTCTGAGTGGTATGGCTCAGCGATGGTTCAGTCGTCTACCTCCAAACTCTATTGGATCGTTCAAGGATCTGAGGAGGGCCTTCATCGGACAATTCATCAGCAATAAGACACACGAGAAGAGCTCAGCCTCACTAATGAACATGCACCAGGGAAAGAATGAGTCCTTGAGAGATTATATGAACAGGTTCACAAAAGAAGCCTTGAAGGTCCCCGATTTAGACCAGAAGGTAGTTATGATAGCTCTACAGCAAGGGACTTCTGATGAAAATTTCAGAAGATCATTAGCTAAGAGGGCCCCTGAGAGTATGAACGAGCTCCAGGAAAGGGCTGGAAAGTATATCAAGGCTGAGGAAAGTATGAGGAAAGCCCAAGGGTTTCAAGCCCCGAACCCCTACTCTAAGAAGCGATCTAGTGATGCTGAGTATACTGCCGATGCCAAGTATGCTAAGCATGATGATAATGACTCCAAGAAGAATGGAGGATCCAGGTTCACGGAATATTCAAGGCTGAATACTGCCCGTAGCCAAATATTAATGGACATTGAGAAGGGTAAGGACCTTCGATGGCCGAAGCCACTAAGGACTGATCCTGAGAAGAGGAACAAGAACGCGTACTGCCGGCTTCACAGGGATGTGGGACACGACACTAATGATTGTCGTCAGTTAAAAGATGAGATTGAGTTCCTAATAAGAAGGGGGAAGTTAGAAAAATACACCAAGGAGGGTGCTAGACATGACAAGAGTCACAACGACAAACGAAGGGACACTGACCCCAAGGATAGAAACCATCAACCCAGAGGGCCTGTGATCAACATAATCTCAGGAGGGCCAACTGCGGCAGGTAACTCTCGGAATTCCAGAAAGGCATATGCCCGGGAGGTGATGAGCATCGTTGGAGAACCTCCCAAGAGAGCAAGGACTGAGGTCCCTTTGTCATTTGATGATTCTGACTTAGAAGGTGTAAAGTTTCCCCACGATGATCCCTTGGTAATCACCTCTGTCATAGGAAACTCTCTAGTGAAGATAGTCTTGGTAGACGGTGGATCGTCTGTAGATATCCTATTTTATGAAGCCTTTGTGAAGATGGGATATAATGATTCACAGCTGACCCCCTCCAACATGCCAATCTATGGCTTCAATGGAGTCGAATCCCAGATAGAAGGAATCATACAACTATCCATGACTATGGGCGAAGAACCTCGACAGTCTACTCAAATGCTAAATTTCCTAGTTATCAAGGCTAACACCACTTATAACGTGATCCTTGGTAGGACTGGGCTGCATGCTTTCAAAGCGATAGCCTCTACATACCATCTGAAGCTGAAATTCCTGACTAAAAATGGAGTAGGAGAAGAGAAAGGAGATCAAAAAATGGCTCGAAGTTGTTATATAGCTGCCTTGAAGCCTAGTGGAACTGAGGGGCAGGTCCTCCCTGTTGAAGACATGGATGTCAGGGATCAAGAAGAAAGGAGGGGTAAACCCGCAGAAGTCTTGGAGACTGCTCCTTTGGACCCTTTAAACCCTGAGAAGGTAACTTATGTAGGGACTTCGCTCCCCAAAGACCTGAAAGAACAGCTGATATAGTTCCTGCAAGATAACAGGGATGTTTTCACTTGGACAGCAGCTGACAAGCCAGGAATAGACCACGAGCTTATAACACATCAGTTGAATGTAAATCCTGGAAGGACAGCGGTCAAACAGAAGAAAAGAAGTTTTGCCCCTGAAAGATAGGAGGCCATTAAGCAGGAAGTAGAGAAATTGTTAGAAGCTGGATTCATTCAAGAGATTCAATTCCCTGAATGTTTGGCTAACCCAGTGATGGTAAAAAAAAGCAACGGAAAGTGGAGAATGTGCGTAGACTTCACCGACTTAAATGATGCATGTCCTAAGGACTGTTTCCCTTTGCCTAGGATAGACACGATGATAGACGCCACTGTTGGGCATGAGATGCTTAGCTTCATGGATGGATTCGGTGGCTACAACCAAATTAAAATGCCCTCAATGACGTCCCTAAGGTATCGTTCATTACTGACTTTGGTGTTTTCTGCTATCTGGTTATGGCGTTTGGACTTAAGAATGCCGGAGCCACGTATCAAAGGCTTGTAAATAAACTCTTCAAGCACCTCATCGGTAAGACCATGAAGGTCTATGTTGATGACATGTTAGTCAAGAGCTTGAACAAGGCAGATCATCTTAAGCACCTGAGTGAGGCATTTGAAGTTTTGAGAACCCACAAGATGATGTTAAACCCGGCCAAGTGTGCCTTTGGTGTAGGTTCTGGAAAATTTCTAGGCATGATGGTCTCCAAAAGAGGCATTGAGGCCAATCCCGATAAAATTCAAGCAATCTTGGATATGAAGTCGCCCAAGACAGTAAGAGATGTCCAAAAACTCACAAGAAGGGTAGCAGCCCTGGGGCGCTTCATATCCAAGTCAGGAGAAAAGTGTCTGCCATTTTTCAAGGCCCTCACAAGATGATTAAAAATTTCGACTGGAACGATGAAAGCCAGGCATCTTTTGAAGAGTTAAAAAAAATGGTTGAGCCATCTTTGCTTGCCAAACCAAAGCCTGGAGAAATACTGTACCTATACCTTGCCATCTCTAACTCGGCCCTGAGCGCTGTTCTCGTGAAGGAAAAAGCAAAGGTTCAGAAACCCATTTATTACGTTAATTAGCAAGATTCTGCATGGAGCAGAGCTGAACTACTCGAAAGTTGAGAAGTTTGCCCTAGCATTAGTAATGGCTTCAAGGAAGCTACGCCCTTACTTCCAGGTGCATGTTGTTAAAGTCTTGATAGACCAGCCTTTGAGAAACATATTACACAGCCCCAAGGCCAGTGGGAGGCTAATTAAATGGGCTGTTGAGCTTGGAGAGTTCGAAATTAGATACAAGCCAAGAACGGCCATCAAGGCTCAAGCTCTAGCTGACTTCGTGGTTGAATGTACCATCCCCAACCAAGAAGTCGGGGGGCAGGAGGAAGACAAAGAAATTGAAAAGAACAAGAAAAAAGAGGAGGAACTCAAAGAATACTGGCTGCTCTTTTTTGACGGAGCTTCAAAAACGAGCACTAGCGGTGCTGGCTTGGTTTTGCAAAGCCCTGATGGGTTCATTGTTGAGTATGCAATTAAATTGGATTTCCCCACTACAAACAATGAAGTGGAGTATAAAGCTTTGATAGCTGGACTTGGTCTGGCCAGAACCCTGAGGGCAAACAAGTTGAGAGTTTGTGGTGATTCAAGGTTAGTGATTTCTCAAGTAAATGGGGAGTTTGAGGCCCGAAAAGAAACTATGGCCAAATATTTGAGGATTGTTAAGGCTCAAGCCACGCAATTTGAGGAATGTCACTTCGAGTACATTCCGAGAGAGGAGAATGTGAAGGCTGATGCCTTATCCAAGTTTGCATCATCAGAGAATGATAGTTGTTCCGACAATGTTTATTTCTAAGTCTTGAAGACCCCAAGTATTAACGCTAAACTGGTAGCCCCGATTGAGCTAGAGGCCTGTTGGATGGATCCCATCAAGCTTTATTTGGAGAGGGGAAAGATACCAGCTGATCCCATGGAAGCACGCAAACTATCAGTAAGGGCCTTGAAGTATGCCCTAATAGAGGGAATTCTCTACAAGAAGTCGTACGTAATACCCTATTTAAAGTGTTTAAGACCCCATGAGGCTGAAACAGCCCTAAGGGAAGTTCATGAAGGTGTATGCGGGCAACACCTTGGAAGCAGGGCTCTTGCCCATAAAGTCATGAGTCTAGGATTCTATTGGCCTGAAATGCTTAGAGACGCTAAAGCTTATGTTAAGACGTGTGACCGTTGCCAGAAGTTTGCATCCGTCGTTAGTTAGCCTCATGAGATGATGACATCCATTAACTCACCTCTCCCCTTTGCCATGTGGGGAATGGATATTTTAGGCCCGTTTCCTATGGCCAGTGCGCAAAGAAAGTTTCTCATAGTTGTCATTGATTACTTCACCAAATGGATAGAAGCCAAGCCCCTGGTCAAAATTGACACTAAGAATGTAACACAGTTCTTCTGGGAGAGTGTTATATGCAGGTATGAATTACCCTGAATCCTGGTGACGGATAATGGGACACAATTTAACAACAAGGACTTCATAGAATACTGTGGAAACTACGACATTGAACTACGCTTCACCTCAGTCGCTCATCCACAATCAAATGGACAAGCCGAAATGGCCAATAGAATTATCTTGGATGGACTCAAAAAGAGGATTGAACGCTCCCAAGGGACTTGGGTTGATGAGTTGCTTCCAATCTTATGGGCATACAGAACTACTTGTAGGACTTCAACAGGTGCTACTCCATTTCAACTAGCCTATGGGGCCGAGGCGGTGGTGCCCGTTGAAATAGCCCAAGCATCACCAAGAGTGCAAGAATTCCAGATTGACGCCAATGAAGAGGGCATGAAGCTGGCTTTAGATCTGATAGTTGAGATACGTGACAAGGCCAACGCTCGAATAGTGGCAAATCAAAAGAAAGCTTCGTTCTATTACAACCTTAGAGTAAAAGAAAGGTTCTTCCGCATAGGAGACTTAGTCCTATGAAAAATCGAGGCGTCTGAAGTTGGTCCCAAGGGCAAGTTAGCCCCAAACTGGGAAGGACCGTATCAAGTGAAAGAAGTCACTGGACAGGGCGCATATAAACTCCAAACACTTGAAGGGATCGAAATCCCAAGAAGCTGGAATGCTGCCAACTTGAGAATTTGTTATGTTTAAGTTTTTATTTTCGAGAACATTTGATTATTGACTTGTTTAAGCCTCGAAGGCATAATTTGTTTCTTTTTATACTAAATTATAAGTTTTGAGAAATGCTTTTTGTTTTCCTTATATAACGTTTGTCATTTTCACTTAGTCTTTTTACAAGCCTCGAGAGTGTTTGTTGTTTATGTTCAAGATAAACACGAAAAACAAAGCAAAACTAAGGCACAAAGTAAAAAGGCAGGGAAGTAGAAGACATGAATACATAAATAAAAGCCCGAAGGCTAAATGTTTTTACAAAATCCCTAGGGGAAACATAAATAAAACCTATCTACTTCGACGCCTCCTCATCCTCCTCCTCTTCAGATGACTCCTCCCCGCTAGATGAAGACGAACCCTCTTCACCTTCACCTGATCCTTCCTCTTCGGAGGAGCTTTCTTCTGTTGGGTTTTGGGGAGTTTCCTTTGGGGCAGTCTTCTCTAAGGAAACCCTGTGATGAGAAGGAGAAGGAGTAAGAGAAGGTTCACCAGCCTTTTCTGTCCTAACATCAGGGCTGTCCTCCCCATCAGTCTCCTCATGCTCATCAAATAACCGCTTCAAGGCTTCGGTTGACTGAGGGCATTTAAGGTCTACCCTTGGGTCAAACAAACCTGGATGCTTATCCAACACTTCCTTAAGGGCGTCATTCCAACCAATTGTATAGTTGGCCGGAAAGACTAGGTCATTAAGAGCCTCAATCAACTCCTGATACTCGTCCGAAGCCATATACTTGTCAATAATGGCATTCTTGTCAGCCCTAAGTTCGACTACCTCAGCCTGGGCCTATTTCAGGATCTCCTCCTTTTCGGCCAACTTCTCCTCCAAGTGTTTGATTTTGGCGTGTACCACAGTAAGCTCCTTCTTCTGCTTCCCAGCCTGAGTTTTCCACGCTTCTGTTTGATGCAAAGAAGCCTGGAAATAGGCATTGGCCTGAAAAGCAATAAAACAAGTCAAAGCATATAGAAAGCCCCGAAATATGACCAAACTGAGGAATGCGAATCAAGCCAGAGAGGAAACTTACCGATGCTAATGCCTGCGCACCCAAAACCTTGGTGCTATCCTCGTCACGTCCCAAAACAATGTCCTTGTAGTCACAAGGAGTAAGGGAATGAAGGGACCAATCCCTTGCATGATCTGTGCAGCCGACCACAGTGTCCGACTTCCTGAAACCCCAACCTGGTTTATACACCTGGGATTTGGGCGCTTTAATAGGCTCGCTGCCCTCAGCCTTGTTTGGCTCGAAATGTGGCTGTAAGAAAGCCGGAAGTTCCTTCCCCTGCCTAGGGTCATTCATCAACTTTAGCCGCTTCATACGGCCTATTTCCTCCACGGGTGGAATAGTCCACTCATTAATCAACGCAGCAGCTGAAAAGAAAACATAAGACATGTAAGTAAAACAATCAAAAAAAGGGGGGGCAGGCCTAAGTAAAACAATATACCTTTGCTCGAGGCCCTCGACAGGCCCACGGCCTTCAATTTGTGCTCATCAAGAAGAACCCAAGCAACCTGCTTGTTTTCTACCTGAGTAAGCCTGGTATAGGCGGCCTGCTCCTCCTCTGAGAGTTTAATGGAGTCGACACTCCCATCTGCTACCTTGCTAAATGTGGGCCTAAAAAGAGTCCCCCAATCTCCCCCTTCCCAATTCACTTAAACAAAATTTTCCTTCCAGTGAAGGTTGTTATCAGGTATTGAATAGGTGTCGAAGATGTGGGATTTGTTAGGCCTGTGGGCTATGTGAACCCAACCCAAGGAAAGGCTGGAAGAGTTTTTGAATTGAACTATTTTTTGGAAAAGGGGGACAGTCATTTATATTTTCTTTTCCAAGCATAAAACCATGAAACAATGGATGAGTCTCCATCCATTAGGCATGATTTGACAAGGATTTATTTGAACATCAACCAAAAGAGTTGGGATGAAATCATGTAAAGGAAACCTAAGCCCCGCTAATAGGGCATCTATATAAACAAATAAACGATTAGGATTCCAATGGCAGGTCCTGTCACCAGGCTCCACCAAGGAAATGGTAAACCTAGGGGTGAAATTAAAAAGTTTGTTGTATTCCTCTACTACATCAGTATCAAAAAATTTACTACTACGGCTATACGAGTCTAAGTGAGATTGACTTGGGTATTCATCCCCCCTTTGATTTATCATATCCATCAAAGACATGTAGGTAGGAAAATGGGGATTCGATTTAGGGGTTTACCTCTTTTAGCCGATTCCGCATTCATAGCTGCCACTCTCGAAGCTCTTTTGTCTGCCATCTTCCTTTCGAGTTTTTGTATATCCTCGAGGAAACTAAAGACTGGAATTGCTAAAAAGATTGAGAGCTCAAATATAGGAGAAAGAAGTGAAAATTGAGAAGTGTAAGAAATGAAGCGCCTCACACCACTCGTATATATAATCCCCAGCCGGTGCCATGACCGTTTAAGTTTACCTTTTAACAGGTGTTTCTAGGTCATACGACCGTTGAAGGGAAAATCAAACGGTATGATCGGTGAATGGGCTCAAAAGCCCATGTTTTAAGGCCCAAATATATGTAACCCATAAACCAGGAAAGATCTAGAGCTTGGACCTCCAAAACCCATAACCCTTAAAACAATGAAGGTCCGTGTTACAAAATCAAAAGCCTCGAAGGCCTATAAAATAGATAGTCCAAGGCCCAAAAGGCCCAATAAAGATGAAAGGCCTGTAAGTTAATTAATAAAGAGCCATGATCCAAAAAACCTGAAAGCCATTTATTCTGAGAAAGCTGTTAGACTCTTCGATAAAAGGCCCATATATAAAGCCCATAAAGCCATGAGGCCCTCAGAAATGTCGACCTCAAAGAATTTTGAGGTCTAATTCGACTTCATTCCTAGTCGAAAATCATAAAGCCATGAGGCCCTCAGAGATTTCGACCTCAAAGAATTTTGAGGTCTAATTCGACTTCATTCCTAGTCGAAAATCATAAAGCCATGAGGCCCTCATAGATTTCGACCTCAAAGAATTTTGAGGTCTAATTCGACTTCATTCCTAGTCGAAAATCATAAAGCCACGAGGCCCTCAGAAATTTCGACCTCAAAGAATTTTGAGGTCTAATTCAACTTCATTCCTAGTCGAAAATCATAAAGCCATGAGGCCCTCATAGATTTCGACCTCAAAGAATTTTGAAGTCTAATTCCACTTCATTCCTAGTCGAAAATCATAAAGCCACGAGGCCCTCAGAAATTTCGACCTCAAAGAATTTTGGGGTCTAATTCGACTTCATTCCTAGTCGAAAATCATAAAGCCATGAGGCCCTCAGAAATTTCGACCTCAAAGAATTTTGGGGTCTAATTCGACTTCATGGCTTCTGAAGCCATAGGCCCAGTGAGCCTCTGTTATTAATTAATTTCGTAATTAATTAATAAGGGTTTAATTAAGGCCCGAAAAACCTGTTAAAGGCCCTAATCCTATAAGGATCTAGAAACCCAAACATGGGAGGAGTCCCACAAGGACTCTCACTCCTAAGAGGTTTAGACAACCTTGACACTAGGAGACTTGACCACCAAGTCTCCTACTTCTAATCTAATTCCAAGGCCTCCATGCACCTATATAAAGGGCCTAACCCCTCAACATTAGAACTACGTGATTGGCTTGATTCTCTGAATACAACAGAGATACGTAGGCAATTAACGAGGACTTGAGGAAGCCACGAAATGTTAGTGTAGCCATTAAAGCTTGAAGCTCTCCAAACCTTAGTATTGATTGCATATAAAATACACCTCGTTTTTAATCCGTAACACTTGTTTTATGAATCTGGGATTCAATTTGATAATAAATTTATTTTTTCGAAATTGAATTTATGTAAGACGACAAGTATAATGAAATAGTAATGATTTTAAAACTGAAATCGAACTAATTGAAACCGAATCGCACTTTTTAAAACCGATCCGATTATTTTTTGTTGTGTTTTGGTTTCGGGTTAAATATCAAATAAGTGACTGATTGCGTCCAAATATATCAAGTAGGTGACTAATTGCAAATTTGACTCGTTTTAGTCACTAATTTTAAAATTTTTTATCAAACTCCTTTTCCGGCCACCTCAAGTATTTTCCGACGAAATAAAATATGTACAAAAAAATCTAAAAAAACTTATATGCAGTAAAACACCCCGACTTTGAACCTCCTAAATTCAGAATTATCGAAATAAAACTCAAAATTCAATATTAAAATTAAATAAAATCTCACCCAAATTTATTTAATTTCAATTTTGAGTTTTGAATTTGATTTCGATAATTCTGAGTTTTGGAGGTTCAATATTGGGGTGTTTTACTGCATATAAGTTTTTTTCAATTTTTTTTGTATATTTTATTTCGCCGGAAAATACTTGAGGTGGCCGGAAAAGGAGTTTGATAAAAAATTCGAAATTAGTGACTAAAACGAGTCAAATTTGCAATCAGTCACCTACTTGATATATTTGGACGCAATCAGTCACTTATTTGATATTTAACTCTTTTGGTTTCTATTTTTTAAAACCACACGTAAGTAAGTGGTTACGGTGCGGTTTGAGGCTCAAACCGCACCATGCTCATGCCTACTACCAATTCCTCTTATTACTTAAAATTCAATTATTTTAATAGTACAAATTTCTATTTTTACTAAAAATTCCATTACTCAAATATGACACAATTCTATTATTACTACAAAAGGAGATGAATATTTTGTTGTCTACCACCCTTATTTGCCACGTACATACAAAATGTTAATATGGTCAACATGTGGTCCACTACTTTTCAGCTGTGGAGTTTGGCTGCTTGCATATCAGATTGTCTCTTTCCTTTTCTATGCTTGCACGTTACCAAATGTGACCAATGCACTCTCTTCTTTCTTCTTCTAAAATGCCTTCTTTCCTCATTTGCCTAAACCTACTTTGTATTCTCCCAGTCCTCCAGCTAGCTGCTCTTCTTCTAGTGCTCCAAGATAGCATCATTTCAAAATTTAAATTATACTTTATCTTTTGTTTGAGACCATTATATGAACAATCTCATATTAACATCCTCTTCTTCGTTTCATCACTTTTAATCTGTACATTTTTTCCAATCAGTGTTTCTTTGTTCATATATGTCAGTATTATGAAAGAAGTTGTTGCATATATATTATTTTGAATAGTTTTTAGTTATTTTTTAAATGTCTAATTGATGAACTAAGCATATTTAATGTCTTTGTTTTTCAGGTTTCTTACACCCATCTGGAACTTGATAATTTTTCTTCTTTCCAATCTGATTTTGGTATATGTTTTTCATTTTTTTGGTTTTTCGATTTGCCCTGTTTTGGTTATGTATTTTTTGTTGATGTTGCTTGATGTATGTTCGAACACTAAGAAAAGCAGGAAGATTGATGATTTCCTTCCAGAGAAATCTGGGTTTACTCATGGTTTTAATGTGTCTCCTTCCTTTTTTATTGGTATGCTTTTACTGTTATGCCATGTGTTCACATCCTCTATTACTGTTATATAACAATTGCAACCAATCATTCCAACCTAGGTATGTTATATTCTATTTTCCATTGTTTTATGGTTGAAGATTTTTCAAGTTTGTTTGTGTTTGGATATTTCCTGATTTTATCATGTAGTTTTTGATAGAATTTTTTGTTGTTTTTAAACATGTAGTTTCGAAGACTAAGAGATCCAGGAATAGTGATTATTGTAACAAAGAAAATGATGTGTTGGTTCAAGGATGGGATGTGTCTCATTCTTCTCATTATGGTTTGCTTTTAATGTTATGTTATCTCGTTATTATTACCTGTGTTTGCACATTTTGTATTGATGTTCTTTATGTTGTCAGGTATGAATCAGTCTCATGTTATTAATACATTTATTACATCTCCTACCACCAATCATTCAAACCTAGGTATGTTATACTCACTTTGCAGCTGTTTTTAATGTGTTACTCTTTATATTGTTTTTTCTGATAACTTGGTTTTTCCATTCCAAACTCACAATAATCAATCATGTTATTTCCCAGAACAATGCCAATATAATTTGTATAAGGGGGGTTGAATACAAATTATCAAAACTTTTTCTATTTTAATAATTGTTCTTGAAGTTTATGTGTTTAAGAGAAGATATATGAACAATGAAACTGAAACTAAATTGAACAAAGATATTTTAAAATTACTGATGGATTGGTTTTTCTATCAGTGTATATTTTGCTCAATTTTTTTAGCTTATTAAAACCTAGCTTCGTTTACAAGGTTAGAAAATAAATCAATTGTTCTTACAAAGTGCTCTAAGGTTGAACAGTTGATTCAAGAATATTGTCTAACTTGTATATTTCTAACAATTCTACCACATTTGTTTATATACTAGAAGTGTGTTTACAATACCTATTCTAGGATTGTTTCAATTCTATCTTTCCTTTTTCCTTTTTCTTTTTTAGGAAAAGGTCTTCAGTCTTGGAAAGACAGCTTCTCCTTGAGTCTTCACAATCATCATAAACTGTCTTCCATAGGCATGCTTTTGTCTTTTAGATCTCTGATAGATAACCTTTTTTGTGTTGTCTCAGTCAATTGATAATTTCTTGTTAAGTATATCAATTGATTTTTCCTTTTATCCATCAACTTATGTTCTTCTTCGATTGATCTTGATATCCATCGATCATTAAAGGTTATTAATTTATCAATTGATAAATGATATCAATTGATATATCAATCGATGGGTCTTCATATCAGTTGATGGTCTTCAATTCTTTGACTTGGCTTCTTCAATTGATCTTCTATCCATTGATGCTTCAATATCAACTAATCATCTTTCACTTGCATAATTTTCATGTCTTCAAATAATTATAATTTGACAGCCTAAGTTACACATCAGTTGATGACCTATATCAATCGACTCTAACATCAATTGATGAGAATAATATCAATGGAATTACACCTTATCAATTGAAATAGACTAAGTACACCTATGCTACAATCCATATTATAAGTTGATTCAGATAAACATTTCAACTGATAAATGGTTTTCT
The DNA here is from genome assembly GCA_028671895.1 of Oenanthe sinensis. NCBI lineage: Eukaryota > Viridiplantae > Streptophyta > Magnoliopsida > Apiales > Apiaceae > Oenanthe > Oenanthe sinensis. The sequence goes on from CM053806.1 coordinate 32,686,334, forward strand.
GATCAATCGATATTTATAAACTCAATATGAATTGATCAGTTACATCATTTGAAATTTCTATGATTCTAAGATTAAAATTATCATCAGGTTACATGTAGATTCCTAACAATCTCCCCTTATTTGTGTTTGTGACATGAACATGCATAAATCTACTTGATGATAATAAAAATCCTTAACTATAATCATTTAAATAGAATCAAGAAACTTACTTAGCACTTCGAGTTTCAAAGTGCCAGTTGATGTGTAATTTCTTCAAGCTGCTCTAATGTCTTCTACTCTTCATGATCTTCATTCTCCACTCACTTCTTCTTCTTTTTCTTCTCAGCATTTTCTTTTAACTGTCTCATAAAGGAACTCCTCAATATTTTTTAATCTTCATCAGTTTCTCCAAGTTGCCTCATTAGATAATGAATTTCTTCATCTGTGATTTTGTCCAGATATTTACAAATATCAAAAACTTTGTATTGCCTTCCACATCTGTAAAAATCATAGCATACTTGGGTTCCAACACCACCTTCTTGACTTGAGATTTCCATGGCTTGAGAGGTGAATCAGGTTCAGCTTCAGCCTTTGCTCTACTTAGCTTTGAAATTTGATGTTGAATTTCCTGAGCAATTATAACATTGAGTTTGTACCTTTTGTTGAGAAGAGGTAGAATAGTTTTCAAGACATTGTAGTTTTGCTTCATTATCACCTTCATTGAGTAAGTGATTTTTGATCCATTCTCATACTCCAACCTCATTGACTCTTCTTGGTTAGAGGTTGCATGGTGAGTTCTTACTCCTATCAGCCCTTTTTCACTTACCACTGGAATTCCTTTCATTTCATACCCTTCAATTGTCACTTCCTCCTTGATTTCTTCGTGATTGACTTGAGGGTTTTCCTAAACCACTGTATCTTGAGTTGAATTTGTCCTTTTCTTAGCCATTGCAATTTTCCTTCTTTTTCTCAGTGGTTGTTCTACCAATTGTTCTTCCATCTGCCATTGCATTTCCATCTGCCTAGCAATCTCTTCATTTTCATTTTCTCTCCTTGCAGCATATGAGATTCCTGTAATGATGGCTCCTTAAAATAGCTTCTGGCCAACTACCTTTTTCTTTTCCTTTTCTTCTTCAATCATTATTCCTTTACCCTTTTTCTTCTCTTCAAGGGCTTCAAGATGTATTAGAACAAAGTCTTCTGCATTTGAATTGCTTTCTTTAGTATCCTCCTTTGCAATTTTATTGACAGCCTTTGTTTGAGCAATGAACTCATCCAAATTTCCTTTTTGTGCAGCCTTTGTCACAAACTGAGTACTTTTCCTTAGATCTTCAATCTTCTTCCTTTCCCTCTTAATCATTGCTTGAGTTTCCTTTTCTCTAGAAATTCTTCTAGCTTCTAGCTCATTTTCAAACTTTTTCAAATCTTTCCTTTTCTTTTCTAAGTCATCTTTGGTTGACTTACATAACTTTAAAGATTGACTTCTATCCCTGTTGCTTCCACTAGCACTAGCACCAACCACATTTGAAAGACATATGTCTAGGTCTATTTGTAATAATTAGATGACAACTCAACTCTAACTAAAAAGAAAAGTAAATAATAAGTATCAAACAAGAATCAAGACGAAGACAATCAACTAATCACAAAGGATTTAAGTATCAGAAGTATTTTTATGGGATTGCTACTCAACACTGGATGAAGTTCAATTTAATGATCAAGCGTCAGTGAAAAATAAAGTGGTAGTGTTTCATAATAGTTCAGAAGATATAAAAGATCTCAAGTGGTTACTACAGAAAGATTCTAGAAGATGAGGAAAGACAGTAAAGCCAAAGGATGATAGAAGGCCAAAACTTAAAAGTCAATAATTGAAGAATATTTATTAGAATGACACAAATGAACCAAACAGTACATTTGTGTGTCATCTATAATAATATTTATTCTTCAGTTAGCTCAAGTGGTTTTATGACAGAAGACAAAGAAAAGACGGAAAGACCTCGGAGCTGACAAGTTACATAAGTCAAATAATATTTTAAATTCTACTAAGTAAATTAATTATTTAATTTATTTAATTAAATTAATTCAAGATGAAATTAATTTAATTTATGAATTATTTAATTATATTTAATAGAATTAATTTATTATAAAAGATATGATCTGATATGACTTTTAAATATAATTCAATTGACTTATTAAAGAGTCATACTGAATTACATAGAAGAGTCATACCGGATTTCTTCAGAAAGTCATACCGGATTATATAGAAGAGTCATACCGGATATCGTCAGAAAGTCATACCGAATTATATAGAAGAGTTATACCGGATTTCTTCAGAAAGTCATACCGAATTCAAAGAGCTCAAAAGTCATACCGATTTTACTTTAAAGAAGAGTCATACCGATTTTACTTTAAAAAAGAGTCATACCGGATTTTCAAGAGTCACACCATATTTTAGAAAGTCATACACAGGCTTTTCAAGAATCATACACGGGTTATTTCTAATCTTTCAAGAGTCATAATGGAAGAGTCATACCAGCTCTACAACCTCTATAAATATGAGGTTTTGGCTTCATATTTCAGTGATTGAAAAAATAGTTCAAATTCAGAAATTTGTCTGCACTGTAATATTCACAGATTTTTGTGCAAGTTTGAATATAATTGATTAAACTCGAACACTTCATGTCGAATTCGTTCTAGATTACTTTATCCGTTATAAACACTTTTCATCAGATAAATTGTGTAATACTTTTCAAGTTAAAAATTATATCTTCTACTTGAACAGTATTTCATTAGGACAAATATTTCGTGATTAATTAAAGTAAAATTTTATATCCGAAATTTTTCGAAGATTTAATGATATTGTATTCAACCCCTTCTACAATATCAGGGACCAACAATTGGCATCAAAGCTGGTTGATATTTTAAATATCATATCCGAACCAAATATTCCGCAACACATACAAATCTCAAAAAAAAATTAATTCGAAATAAATTTTTTTCTTCTAAAAATTATTTTGATTAGAAATTATTTTCAGTCAAAAATTAAAATATTTTTTGAAACACTTATTTTTTAATCTTATTAAAGATGAGTACCCAGAAAGTGACGAGCATCAAAATTCCACAGTTCGACAGAGAATACTACAACTTGTGGAAACACAAAATGCTTCTATTTATTGGGATTGCCAATCCCAAGTATGCATTAGTATTGGTCAAAGGCGTTAAACACCCTATAACAGTCATTCCCAAAAATGAGATAGATGGGGTCATAATTCCTCACAGACAGTTTCCAAAAAGTCTAGCTGACTACACACCTGAAGAAAAAGAAGCTGTGTCCCTGGACAACAACCTTAAATTGATATTGATTGAATCTCTAGACTACGTCATGTACAATCATGTAGTCAATTGCAAAAATGCAAAACAGATCTGGGAAACAATAGAGATTATCAATGAGGGAACGGAGGAAGTGAAAGAGAATAAACTGGAAATCCTGACCTCCCAGTATGAGCAATTCAGATCCAACCCTGGTAAGGGTATGTCCGAGGTGTTTCAGAGACTGAACAAACTGATAAACGAGCTCAACATGAATGGAAAGTACTATCAGAATCAGGAGGTAAACAGGAAGTTTTTGTTAACCTTGCTGGAGCACCTGGAACATAGGATCGCAACTATCCGGGAGTTTAGTTATATGAAGGAGGTAACCCTAGAAAGACTCTAAGGAGTTTTAAAGACTTATGAATTGGAGCAGATCCAGACCAGAGAGATGTATGGGAGAGGTAAGGTTCTGAGTTCTTCTAAAGAACTGTTAGTAGAAGCACCAGAGAAGAAGGAAGTGAAGGCTGCTGAGCCTTCAAACAGTTCAATGAAGTATGTGATTCCAGAACTTGGACATACTTCAAATAACCAGGAAAATGGTGAGTTCTACTCTTTTGAAGAACTGGATCAGCTGGAAGATGAGTCTCTAGCTATGGTTTCCAGGAGGTTTTGCAACATGAGATTTCGAAGGAACTCTTCCTACGAAGTAAAACCTAATTTTGGAAGTTACAAAAAAGGAGGGTCTTCAACAACTGAATCAAGAAGCGGCTACAAGACCGGCTTAGTTGATAGAAACAAGTTTCGTTGCTTCAACTGCAATGAGCTAGGCCACTTTGTAACTGAATGCAAAAAGATGAATCAAGGGAAAATGAGAGAGTCTTATGAAGATCTCCAGAAAAAGTATGATGCACTTGTGAAGAAGCATCAAGGAAAGTCTTATCTGGCAAAGGAAAAAAACTGGGATGACTCAGACAGTGATGATGAGGAAGAGCTAGGAAATCTTGCTCTTATGGCTTCATCCGAAGAATCACGGTCTCCAACTCGTCAAAGAGGAATAAATGTAAATCCTTCTTGCCCTAGAATGTTTGCTTTGGTAGGTAAAGAACTAGATGGTGAGAGAAGTAAAGTTAAGGTATTAAGACTCGAAATCAAAGTTCTAACTGATGAGAAAAATGCTTTAACTTTAGCTAAAAGGAAAAGTGACGATTTGACTGACTAGTTGACTAAAGACTTAGTTTTTCAAGTCAACAGATATGATCTGATATGACTTTTAAATATAATTCAATTGAGTTATTAAAGAGTCATACCGAATTATATAGAAGAGTCATACCGAATTATATAGAAGAGTCATACTGGATTTCTTCAGAAAGTCATACCAAATTATATAGAAGAGTCATAACAGATTTCTTCAGAAAGTCATACCGAATTCAAAGAGCTCAAAACTCATACCGATTTTACTTTAAAGAAGAGTCATACCGGATTTTCAAGAGTCATACTGTATTTTAGAAAGTCAAACCCAGCCTTTTCAAGAGTCATACAAGGGTTATTTCTAATCTTTCAAGAGTCATAATGGAAGAGTCATACCAGCTTTACAACCTCTATAAATATTAGGTTTTGGCTTCATATCTCAGTGATTGAAAAAACAGTTTAAATTCAGAAATTTATCTGCATTGTAATATTTACAGATTTCTGTGCAAGTTTGAATATAATTGATTAAACTCAAACACTTCATGTCGAATTCGTTCTAGATTACTTTATCAATTATAAACACTTTTTATCAGATATATTGTGTAATACTTTTCAAGTTAAAAATTATATCTTCTATTTGAACAATATTTCATTAAAACTTATATTTCGTGATTAATTAAAGTAAATTTTTATATCCGAAATTTTTCAAAGATTTATTGATATTGTATTCGACCCCCCTCTACAATATCAGGGACCAACAACATTGCTCCAACTAGCTCCAAGTTGACCACCAACACCACCTTGACCATCAACACCATCACTGCCATCCTTATCCTGATTTTTATTTTATCCCTTTTTGTTATCATCACAAAAAGGAGGTGTTGGCATTCTGTCTAAAAACTTTTGAAGAATTGAGACATGTAAAACTTGGCCTTTAATGAAGTCATCCATTTTCTTTTCTAGAGACTCCACTCTTGTTTTCAAGGATGTAAAATTCTTGGACTCTTTGAATAATTTGTCCTTGATTTGTGCCAAAGTGTTCATTGGAAGTTTCTCATCCAATCTTCTTTTCAATGCAACCTTGTTTGAGGCAATATAATCTTTGATGATCTCTAACTCTTTTTTTACTCAGGTTACTATCATTTTCTGCAAATTTAATTGCTCCTTCAAACAATTAACAATCCTCCTTAGAGTATGATCTGCAATTTCAACTTCCATATTTGCCCTTCTGTACTGAGAAAGAATTTCAGTTTCAGCAACTTCTAGAGATCCATCAACTATACTCATCCATGGTTCTTCATCAGAATCATCCTCCAAATCTTCAGGTGCCATATAACATGTATCTGTTGTATTGGCAATGCTCTCCTTCAGATTTCTGGTCATTTACTCAGTGTGCTCAATTCCCAAGATTTGTTCTGCACTTTTGTTACTTGATGTAGCCAAATCTTGGTATCTTGGATCATGATGGTAAAATTTACTTGGATCCAAATCATTAGCATCAACCTCTTCATTCTCCACAGCTTCATCCTCCTTATTAACTCCACTCCCTTCTGCTTCATTATTAGGAACTCCCTCTATCTCCTTCACTCCTTCCTCCTCTGATATCAATTCATTTTCTAACTCTCGTGCATATAAAAGAATAGTTTTATCTATCTCACTCATCTCTCTATTTTACATCAGGATCTCATCCTGGAATCTTACCTCTCCCTCACTCATAACCTGTGTACCTACAAAGGTAGGGCCCTCATGTGTTTCACTCACATTTCTAGAAGAAATATGAATGACCTCACTCACTCCCTCTCCTTTTGTCAGGCTGTAATCCTGCCTCTCATTCAATTCACTCAATCCTAGGAGTGTTTGTGCAATATCAATTGATGTGAAGAAAATATCAGTTGATGTGTTTGGGATATCCATCGATTGATGCATACCAATCAATTGATCTTGAGTATCGATCGATGGCTTATCAGTCGATGACTGAATATCAATTGATGAAGGAACATCAGTTGATGGAGTAGAAACATTTGAGGTAATGATTTGAGAAGTGATATTTGAAATAACATTTGAGATGAAATTCTGAATTTTCTGGGAAGAAAATTCAGGAGAAAGTGTTGGCTTCTCCTTGAATATCAAAGAAGGAGAATTTGAAAATGCCTGATTATCTATCAGAATATTTTCTGAAGAGATTTATTGAGGTGGAGAAAGAAATAAGGAATTGTAATTAAGAGGGAATGGGGCTGCATATCATCATTTATATGAGATGCATTAACCTGAATTTGAGAAGGCTACATTAAAGTTTCCTATGATTTTGCAGTGTGTATTTCCCCTTGTGCAAAGGTTCCCTTCTTCCTTCTCCTTTCATATGATTTGGGGGTTTTGGTTTGAGTGTCCCCATCTTGGTTCTGTTCCCCTGGTTGTGCGCTCTTTTCAATATTAATATCCTTTTGGGAAGATGTCAATAGAAGATATTAATATCCACAGTCTTTTGAGAGACTATAGAGTGGCTAAGCTTAGGTTGCACACCCTTACTCACCTTATCCTTCTGGGTTCTTTGATTGTCCCCAGTTCTCTCACTAGAACCATCTCCAACTATACTATCAACACTGGGTTTTTTCTTTTCTTGGATTTTATAACAACAGGTTTCTAGGAACCTGTTGAGATTGGTTTCTTAAATGTGGATTTGGAAATTAGTTGTGAGGCTTGGGTAGGAGGGTTGGGGTCATTGCTAACACCCTCCATAGTCACAGAAGGCAAAAAAGTTTGAGGTTAAGAAGAAGTTAAGGTAGAAATAAATACCTGAACAAAAGGTGGATAAATCAATTCGATATTACTGTGAAGATTAATCATTACCAAGTCTTTGAAGACCCTTTTGTTTTGGACTAAATAATCCAGAGCTTCTGTACTCCTGTCAATCTCAATATCCTTGACAAAATGGTTAATAATAATCATGATAAATCTAACATAGTAAATATGATTAGACCTATTAATCTTATTTCCCAATTTGAAAAATATTTTATTAAGTAACAGGCTTCCTAAATTGTGATATCTATTATATAAAATGCTATAACCTACTTGTTGCATATTTGTAGTTATTATATCAAAATTACTAACTTTTCCAGAAAAACACTTTATTATAGCATCAAAGAAATATGACCATTCTTTCCTTAGATTCTTTCTAACTATACTACCTAAACTAGCATCAGGAGAAATATAATTGATTTCCCTAAGCATAGTTCTAATGTCTGTGTCAGTGGGTGCATCTTCATTATTGTTTGCAGGAATGTTTAAACACTTACCCAATATCACAGTGGTTAGAATATATCTTTGTCCTTTGCAATTGAAGGAAATTGAAGAAAATGTTAGTATTGGTGTCCTAGAGACAATACTTTTAATGTTTTATTGAAAACAATTAAGGATTATGTTTTATGTGATTATTTAATTAATATTTATTATGTCTTTATTTACTGCATCATAAATTGAAAGAATAATAAATGTCCTTGGAATATTAATACGTAATATATATCTTTAAGTATGTGACTTAAAAATGAGATTATATGAATAGTATTTTATTCCTAAAATTCCCTAGTCAAGTATTATTATTTAAGGACAGTAATAATGCAATAAGACTAGTATGTTTGTTGACGGATGACCACATCTCATTGGTCATAGGTATGGTGATACTAAAGTCAAGAACATAAGTGTATGTATCAATACATGACACTGGAAAGACCCGCCGTGAGATTCTACATGGTAATAAGTGTCATAATAAATCTCACTGTGATAATGATGTAATGATCTTCTGACTTGAAATCATTATATTTCTATACGTGAATTAATATACTTTGATTACACTCAAAGTTACCTTTAACCGGGTAATGATAAAGGTGTACATTGGGTATGCTATGAATCGTATGAGGAATATGAATGATAGATATAGGATTTAACCCTCCAATTCTAGGAGTGATATTATTGGCCTCTTGATTGAGTGAGACTATGAAATGCATGGTCATGCTCAAATATTGATTTGTTTAAATAGTATACTCATTGATCAAGGAAACTAAGATTAAACGTTGAAGAGGATGACACTATACATGCCTCGAGTTTTATCTATAATATAAGGTTAAAGGGATTATATTACATTGCACATTATTCACAAAAGGTTTAATTGAATCACCAATTATTATTGTTACTTGGGTAGCAATGATGTATTACTAGATGCCGCTCATTGTTTATAATTTTATTATTAGATAATAAAATTATTGCCAACGTAATAATAACCTAAAGGGTCACACACAAAAAATGTCAAAACGGAGGTTTATTTAAATTACGAATTTAAATATATTATTGTTTATTCGAATTTAATTATTAAATTAATTAAGTGGGACTTGATTAATTATATTAGAATTCGGATTTAATAAGTATTATTATTATTCGAATTTAATTATTGAATTAATTAAGTGAGACTTGATTAATTATATTAGAATTCAGATTTAATAATAATAATAACCCAAAGTCATAATGGGTTTTGGAAACCACATGGATTAGGGTTAGGCCCAAAATCTCTCTCTCCCCTATGTATACATAATGATGTATAGTATTAGGGTTTAATCATCAAATTTCGTTTTAGAGAAAAACCCTAGCTGCTCAACATTAAGAGAGGCTAGAGAAAGAGAGAGAGAGAGAGAGAGGCAAACAATTCGGCTAGTACCGACTCCGGTGATCGTAGAATGATCGGGCGTTCGTGTGGACTTCTTTAGAGAGCAAATCTTTGCAATAAAAGACTGTTGTGATTCATCTTTCTGGACCTCCATTAAACAACATACGAAAGCTTTGTTAAGGTACAGACTTCTTCACCATAATCATCCAACGTTATACATGGATCCTGCGATTGAGTTTCGTTTTTTTTTATTTTTACGTTAATTCCACTGCATTTTCATGCCCGAAACCCTTCAATGGCATCAGAGCTACGTGTATAATGGGATGATTTGGTTATGTGTTTAACAGTTTTTCGATGTATGTAAACATATATATGATATGCCATGACTATATATTGATATATATGTTTTATATGATTTTGAATATATGATATTCATGAGTTGTATAATCATGGGATGATTGTGTATATTGCTGTATGTATATGATACATGTTTGTTCTTGTTATGGAAATCGTATTCGATACGAATTCTAAAACGGTTTCGGTAGATTTTCTGAAATCTGTGTCCAGTGTCCGATTTTCGCAAACGATATATGTTTTCTGACTGGAATCGTGTCACTGAGCAATACGGACATAGTCAGCTTAGCGTCTGTAAGCCGTTTAATGAAGTTACAGGCCCCGAAACAGTGATTTATTGTTTTCTAAAATTTATTTGATTTTCTGAAATTTTGAAATTTATTATATATGAATATATGATATGGTTATATAATCTGAGATATATTACATGTGTTATGTGATAACATGGTAGATGGTTATGGCCTAAAGACCCATAGGATAGTGGTTTTGTTTTATGATTTTGGTTTCTAAATACGACTTGCATGTCGTTTATTCATTGTAATTGTTAATCTCGAATGTAACTCGAGTTCTTTTTGTAATTTCATTAGAATAGATTTATTTATTATTCAATATAATTGTTCAATGGAGACTTGGAAGCAAGGAAGCTAGGAGGCAATCCAGATGATGGAGTAATGAAGAAGATAAAGACATGTAATAGTGTAGTATTTGAAACCACCATAGATTGACCTTGATAATTCCATTAGCTTGCGAATATCACATAGGATGGGGCCATAACCAAACACGTTTAATTTACGCACAATACATATATGTATATGAATGCATGTGTAGATATGTATTTGTAGATATGTATGTGTTAGAATGATGTATGTATTAGATACGACACACATGCCATGTCTGCTTAAGAAAGATAAAATCTGTAACGATTCAAGATTTTAAAATTAACAAACGATCATGAGATTCTTGTGTTTATGAAATATGGATTTTAAAACACGGAATTAAATATGGATTTTGATATCTATAACTGGGATTTTCTGATAAAAGCGGATATGCGTATTCGTAAGGTTGATGGGTTTTAAGTGTGACCATTGGTATCCTCCATCTACCTGGGAAATGAACAATTTAAGATGTCAATTTGAAATATTTGGTTCAAGGAAAAATTGAGGATCTCTTTATGATGTGATCATGATCGTTATAAATTTTCTAAACCCCTTAACAAAATATTAAGTTTTACTCGGATGCTTTCCAATGAATGAACACTCATCGAATCCTAGATCAATTAGGGGAAGGACTGCCAGTGGCAGGGGACTCCTATATATCGTGGTGAGATGCGACGAATATAAACGGTTATATTCGGCCGTTGTATTATTGGGTCTAACTTAACTGAGTCGTCATAATAAGGTGAAAATAAACGGTTATATTCAACCATTATGAACTTAGATGCATAGAGTTTGGTTAAAAGTCTATTAGATAGATAAGATCAATCGTTGTTCACCAAACTATCCAAGAATTATATATGATATAATTGACAACTGTTGTCTACCTAAATAATCATTTTTAAGGACTTTCAGTGGTTGAGTTAGGATATGACGAAATATGGATCTTGGCTACTAGAAAGAATTATGGGATATACTTTCCAAATTAATAGTAAGGGTTATTAATTTGATAAAAATAGTGGGAGATATATTATGAATATATCATAATCATTTGAACATAATAAATAACTCAGACAATCTAATGTTTATTTTATGCATTTTAAACATTGTAGATATTTAAATGGCAAACAATACAAATACTTTCTCCGTACGAGCAACACTTGAGAATGACAAGCTGACAGGAACTAACTTCCTGGATTGGTATAGGAATTTGAGGATTGTCCTCAGGCAAGAGCGTAAGCTCCATGTCATTGAAATTCCTTCACCTTCTCCTCCTGCTGAGAATGCAACTCGCGTTCAGCAAAATGCTTATCAGAAGCATATTGATGATGTGAATGATATTGCATGTCTCATGCTGGCAACCATGAGTGCTGAGCTTCAAAAACAACATGAGCATATGGATGCTTATGAGATGATTGAACACCTTCAAAGAATGTTTGAGGGACAAGCTCGTCAAGAAAGGTTCGACACGAGCAAAGCACTGTATGCTTGCAAACAGGGAGAGCGTGAACCTGTTCAACCACATGTTCTGAAGATGATAGGTTATATTGAGTATCTTGATACTTTGGGTTTCCCGATTGGTTTGGAAGCTCAGATTGACTTAATCTTGCAATCTTTGAACCGCAACTATACTCATTTTGTTATGAACTACAATATGAATGAGATAGACAAAACACCCACTGAATTGTTGGACATGTTATGAACTGCTGAAACCAACATGAAAAGGCTGAACCTGCTGCCATATTGATGGTAGATAACAAAGGTAAGGCTAATAGGAAAGGCAAATGGAAGGGAAAGAAGAAGATTGGATCTGCTTCTGGTCCCAAGCCAAAGGCTAATCCCAAACAGGCTTTAAAGCCTAAGGGTGTTGTTATAAAGGGTGATTGTCACTACTATGGTAAACTAGGTCATTGGAAGAGAAACTGTCATGCTTATTTGGAGGATCTGAAGAAGAAAAAGGTTGGTCAAGCTTCTGATTCAGGTATTTATGTTATAGAGGTCAATTTGTCAACTTCTACATCATGGGTATTGGATACTGGATGTGGTTCTCACATTTGTATAAATGTACATGAACTACAAAGGAGTAGGACTTTGGCTAAAGGAGAGGTCGACCTACGAGTTGTCAATGGAGCAAAGGTTGCTATTTTAGCTGTAGGGACTTATTATTTATCATTGCCCACTGGGCTTATTTTAGAACTTGAGAACTGTTTTTACGTGCCTGCAATTTGCAGAAACATTATTTCGGTTTCTTGTTTAGACAAGAAAGGTTTTGCATTTTTAATTTAGAACAATAGTTGTTCCTTTTCTTTGAATAATGTTACCTATGGGGTTGCACGTTTATTTAACGGTTTATATGTTCTTGATTTAGATACTCATATCTATAATGTGAATAACAAACGTCTTAAAATAAATGACTCAAATCAAACATACCTCTGGCACTGTCGTTTAGGCCATATAAATGATAAGCGCATTTCAAAGTTACATAAGGATGGATACTTGGATAAGTTTGACTTTGAATCATACGAAGCATGCGAACCTTGTCTCATTGGAAAAATGACTAAATCTCCTTTTACTAGACAAGGTGAAAGGGTCACTGAATGATTAGAACTTATACATAGTGATGTATGTGGTCCTATGCGTACTATGACAAGAGGTGGCTTTTACTACTTTATCACGTTTACTGATAATTTCAGTAGATATGTGTATCTTATGAAGAACAAATCCGATTCTTTTGAAAAGTTCAAAGAATACAAAGCTGAAGTAGAAAAGCAAACTGGCGGAAGTATTAAGACTCTACGATCTGATCGTGGAGGTGAATACTTAAGCCATGAATTTAAGAGTTTATTAAAAGAGTGTGGTATTGTATCACAACTCACTCCTCCCGGAGCACCACAATGGAATGGAGTTTCTGAAAGGAGGAATCGTACTTTGTTGGACATGGTACGATCGATGATGAGTCATGCAGATCTTCCAATTAGTTTCTGGGGCTACGCCCTGGAGACGGCTGCTTATACACTTAACCGAGTTCCTACTAAAACGGTTCAGAAGACTCCATATGAGATATGGACTAAGAAACGTCATAGCATGTCATTTATGAAAATACGGGGATGTGAAGCGTTTGTGAAACGTTTAACTTCTGACAAGCTAGGACCTAAATTAGACAAATATAATTTTGTGGGACACCCAATTGAAACAAAGGGTTATTCATTCTATAATCCTTCCGAGAACAAAGTGTTTGTTGCTCGAACTACAGTTTTTCTTGAAAGAGAAATGCTTTCGAAGAAAAATAGTGGGAGGATAATAGATCTCGATGAAGTTCGAGGCCCACAAGATAACATTGAACCAATGGAGGAACTTGAGCAGGATGTACAAGACCACAACACTACTCAAGAAACACATGTTATTCGTAGGTCTAGTGGGATTCTCCATGAGCCTGAGAGATATTATGGATTTCTCTTAACTCAAGATGGTGATGTGATGCTTATCGACGAAGATGAACCTCTGACCTACTAAGATGCTATGAACACTCCAAAATCCAAGATATGGCTGGATGCCATGAAATCTGAGATGGAATCCATGTATACTAATCAAGATGGACTTTGGTTGATCCACCTAAAGGGGTAAAACCTATAGGGTGCAAGTGGGTTTTCAAGAAGAAGACCGGCATGGATGGTAATGTACAGACCTATAAGGCACGATTTGTGGCAAAAGGTTTCAAGAAAATTCATGGTATTGACTATGATGAGACTTTTTCACTAGTGGCTATGGTCAAGTCCATCAGGATTTTGCTTGCTATAGCTGCTTACTATGATTATGAAATCTGACAGATGGATGTCAAAACCGCTTTCTTAAATGGGAGCCTTGAAGAAGATATAGATGTGTATATGACACACCCTGAAGGTTTTGTTGATCCAAAGAATGTTGTAAAGGTATGTAAGCTGCGTCGATCCATTTATGGATTGAAACAAGCCTCAAGGAGATGGAACATTCGTTTTGATGAAACTGTCAAAGAGTTTGGGTTTATTCAAAATGAAGATGAACCATGTGTTTACAAGAAGGTAAGTGGGAGCAATGTGGCATTCCTAGAATTATATGTTGATGATATATTAATAATAGGGAATGACATTCCTTCTTTACAGGCTGTTAAGACTTAGTTGAGTAAGAATTTCTCAATGAAAGACTTAGGCGAAGCGACCTATATTTTAGGTATCAAGATCTATAGAGATAGATTAAGAAGAATGATCGGCCTAAGTCAGAGTAGATACTAGTCTAATCCAGGTGAAGGTCACTGGACAACAGTCAAGAATATTCTTAAGTACTTGAAGAGGACTAAAGATTAATTCTTGGTATATGGAGGAGAAGATAAACTGGTTGTAAAAGGTTACACCGACGCTAGTTTCTAGACAGACAATGATGATTCTATTTGTCAGTCTGGATTTGTGTTTTGTCCAAATGGAGATATTGTATGCTGGAATGGTTCACAGCAGAGGCAATTGTTGATTCTACAATAGAGCCTGAGTATATTGATGCTTATGAAGCAGCCAAGGAGATTGTTTGGGGATGTACTTAGGAGATATCACCTAATTAATGAGATTAATGATCAAGGAGATATACATATATGTAAAGTGCATACTAATAAGAATAATGCAGACCCACTGACTAAGGCTTTGTCGCAGCAGAAGCACGAAGGTCATACTAGTTCCATGTGTATTAGATACATAAGAGATTGGCTCTAGTACAAGTGGGAGATTGTTAGTATTGGTGTCCTAGAGACAATACTTTTAATGTTTTATTGAAAACAATTAAGGATTATGTTTTATGTGATTATTTAATTAATATATATTATGTTTTTATTTACTGCGTCATAAATTGAAAGAATAATAAATGTCCTTGGAATATTAATACGTAATATATATCTTTAAGTATGTGACTTAAAAATGAGATTATATGAATAGTATTTTATTTCTAAAATTCCCTAGTCAAGTATTATTATTTAAGGACAGTAATAATGCAATAAGACTAGTATGTTTGTTGATGGATGACCACATCTCATTGGTCATAGGTATGGTGATATTAAAGTTAATAACATAACTGTATGTATCAATACATGACACTGGAAAGACCCGCCGTGAGTTTCTACATGTTAATAAGTGTCATAAGAAATCTCACTGTGATAATGATGTAATGATCCTCTGACTTGAAATCATTATATTTCTATACGAGAATTAATATACTTTGATTACACTCAAATTTACCTTTAACCGGGTAATGATAAATGTGTACATTGGGTAGGCTATGAATCGTATGAGGAATATGAATGATAGATATAGGATTTAACCCTCCAATTCTAGGAGTGATATTATTGGCCTCTTGATTGAGTGAGACTATGAAATGCATGGCCATGCTCAAATATTGATTTGTTTAAATAGTCTACTCATTGATCAAGGAAACTAAGATTAAACGTTAAAGAGGATGACACTATACATGCCTCGAGTTTTATCTATAATATAAGGTTAAAGGGATTATATTACATTGCACATTATTCACAAAAGGTTTAATTGAATCACCAATTATTATTGTTACTTGGGTAGCAATGATGTATTACTAGATGCCGCTCATTGTTTATAATTTTATTATTAGATAATAAAATTATTACCAACGTAATAATAACCTAAAGGGTCACACACAAAGAACGTCAAAACGGAGGTTTATTTAAATTACGAATTTAAATATATTATTGTTTATTCAAATTTAATTATTAAATTAATTAAGTGGGACTTGATTAATTATATTAGAATTCGGATTTAATAAGTATTATTATTATTATTCAAATTTAATTATTGAATTAATTAAGCGGGACTTGATTAATTATATTAGAATTCAGATTTAATAATAATAATAATAACCCAAAGTCATAATGGGTTTTGAAAACCACATGGATTAGGGTTAGGCCCAAAATCTCTCTCTCCCCTATATATACATAATGATGTATAGTATTAGGGTTTAATCATTAAATTTCGTTTTAGAGAAAAACCCTAGCTGCTCAACATCAAGAGAGGCTAGAGAAAGAAAGAGAGAGAGAGAGGCAAACAATTCGGCTAGTACCGACTCCGGTGATCATAGGACGATCGGGCGTTCGTGTGGACTTCTTTAGAGAGCAAATCTTTGCAACAAAGGACTGCTGTGATTCATCTTTCTGGACCTCCATTAAACAACATACGAAAGCTTTGTTAAGGTACATACTTCTTCACCATAATCATCCAACGTTATACATGGATCCTACGATTGGGTTTCGTTTTTTTTTAATTATTTTTACGTTAATTCCACTGCGTTTTCATGCCCGAAACCCTTCAGAAAACTCATCTGCTACCTCTACTGCTGTCCATAATTTTTCAACTAAATTGCACACTATCTTTGGTGCTTCTGAGAGGGCCTTTGAGACCCTTGAAGTGCTCAGGAATTCCATTAGTGGATGAAATTCTATTGGGGCTTCCTCCACCATAGTACACACAACAAAAGTTGTTGATTTCATAGTAAAATCCTGATTGTGAGACTTTTTTTATAGATATAGAAATAAAATGACTGGCAAACTTGTTAGTGTTGAAGCAAAAAAAAAAGCAATTAACAAATTAGGATTCTTAGCAAAAGAGAGAGAGAGAGAAATAGATTGAGAGTAAGAAAAAGTAAGTAAAGTTCAAATGAACTTTAACACAACTATTTATATTTTTGAAGAGAAATTGATGTCTCAATCGATCACTTTCTCAAAATAGACTCAATTGACCGTTGAAAAAAAAATTAAAATTAGAAATTGCCAATTTTGGCAATCGACTGTTATAGATATAGGGATGTATGTATTAATTAATTGATAAAATAAGTAATCAATGGCTAGACATTGTACAGGTCGATTGATGACATGGACTCTAAAAATTCCAAGTCATTGATTGGTAACTAACTTTTCCATTGACAGATAGTACTATCAATCGATAAACAAATATATCATCAATTAATACATTTATCTGTCGATAGTTGCATATATCCATTTATTTAAAAAAATTCATCAATTGATTATTGAAAAATCAAAATATTAACATAATCAATGGCTACAATCTAAAACTAACATAAATAACTAACTTGTCAGATATTTAACTGATTAAACATAGTTAAGCATACCTAAATCATAGACCAATCTATTGAAAGTAGATTCATCTAATGGTTTGGTAAAAATGTCTGTAAGTTGTCTTTCATTAGGGACAAAATGTAATTCAACAGTACCATTCATTAAATGTTCCCTAATGAAGTGATATGTTATGTCAATGTGCTTGGTTCAGGAATGTTGCACATGATTTTCTATAATTGAAATGGCACTTGTGTTATCACAAAAAATAGGAATCTTGCTCATGTTAAGCCCATAGTCAAATAGCTAATTCCTCATCCATAATATTTGTGCATAACAACTTCAAGCAACAATGTATTCAGCCTCTGCAGTGCATGTAGACACTGAATTTTGCTTCTTGGTAAACCATGATACAAGCTTATCTCCTAGAAATTGACAGGTGCCTGTAGTACTTTTTCTGTCAATTATTCAACCTGCATAGTCTGCATCTGAATAACCAATTATATCAAATCCAGAGTCTCTACGGTACCAAATTCCAAGATTTGGTATTCCTTTGAGATATCTGAATATTCTTTTTATTGCTATCAAATGAGACTCTCTAGGACCAGCTTGAAACCTAGCACAAAGACATGTAGCGAACATTATGTATGGCCTACTTGCAGTTAAATATAGTAATGAGCCAACGATGTCTCTATAACTTGAAATATCCATTTTAACTTCTTTAGTATTCAATTCAAGTTTAGTTGCAATGGCCATGAGAGTTTTTGCAGAAGAACATTCATTTAAATCAAATTTCCTTAATAAATCATAAATATATTTGGTTTGATTTATGAAAATACCATCTTTAACTTGTTTGACTTGCAATACAAGAAAATAGGTAAGTTCTCCCATCATGCTCATTTCATATTTACTTTGCATCAACTTAGCAAACTTTTTACAAAGTCCTTCATTAGTTGAGCCAAATATAATGTCATCTATATAGATTTGAACAAAGATCATATAGCCCCTAACATTTCTATGAAAGATAGTTTTATCAACAATACCTCTTGTGAAGTGATTCTCAATCATGAATTTAGATAGTGTGACATGCTAGGCTCTAGGTGCTTATTTCAATCCATACAGTGCTTTGAGAAGATAATATACAAATCCAGGATGAATAAGATTAATAAGACCAGAAGGTTGTTCTACATATACTTCTTCCTCTAGTTTACCATTGAGAAAAACACTTTTCACGTCCATCTGATACACTTTGAAATTAACATAAGCAACATATGTTAGAAAGATTCTGATTGCTTCCAACCTTGCAACTGGTGCAAATGTTTCATCAAAATCTATGCCTTCTTCTTATGAATAGCCCTTTGCCACTAATCTTGATTTATTCCTTGTCACTGTACCAGATTCATCCATTTTATTTCTGAACACCCATTTTATACCAATGACAGACTTGTTCTTTGGTTTGGGATTTCATAGTTATAGTAAGCAGCTATAGCAAGCAAAATCCTGATGGACTTGACCATAGCCACTGGTGAAAAGGTCTCATCATAATCAATACCATGAATTTTCTTGAAACCTTTTGCCACCAATCGTGCCTTATAGGTCTGTACGTTACCATCCTTGTCAGCCTTCTTCTTGAAAACTCACTTGCACCTTATAGGTTTTACTCCTTCAGTGGATCAACCAAATTCATACTTGATTAGTATACATGGATTCCATCTCAGATTTCATGGCATTCAACCATCTCTTAGAATCTGGAGTGTTCATAGCGTCTTGGTAGGTGAGAGGCTTATCTTCATCCATAAGAATCACAACACCATCTCAAGTTAATAGAAATCCATAATATCTCTCGGGCTCATGGTGAATCCTACTAGACCTATGAACAACCTGTATTTCTTGAGTAGTATTGTTTTCTTGTATATTCTGCTCATGTTCCTCCATTGGTTCAATTTTATCATGTGGGTCTCGAACTTCATCGAGATCTATTATCCTCCCACTGTCTTTCTTAGAAAGCATTTCTCTTACAAGGAACACTGCAGTTCGAGCAACAAACACTTTGTTCTCGGAAGGATTATAGAAAGAATAACCCTTTGTTTCAATTGGTATCCCATAAAGTTACATTTGTCTGATTTAGGTCCTAGCTTGTCAGATGTTAGACGCTTCACAAACGCCTCACATCCCCAAATTTTCATAAATGACATGCTATGACTTTTCTCAGTCCATATCTCATACGGAGTCTTATGAAACGTTTTAGTAGGAGCTCAGTTAAATGTATAAGCAGTTGTCTCCAGGGCGTAGCCCCAAAAACTAATTGGAAGATTCCTTGACTCAACATTGATAGCACCCTATCCAACAAGGTGTGATCCCTCCTACCAAAAAAAAACTTTTCTTTGATATTTTCTACTTCATCTTTATAGTCTTTGAACTTTTCAAATGATTCGGATTTTTTCTTCAAAAAATATATATATCCGTATCTACTAGAATAATTAGTAAATTTTGTGAAGTTAATAAAAGCTACCTTTTGTCATCGTACGCATATGACAACATACATCACTATGTATAAGTCATACTCGTTCAATGACCCTTTTACCAAGTTCGGTAAAAGGAGTTTTAGTCATTTTGCCAAATAAACCAAGATTCGCATCCTTTTGTATAATTCATCATCAAACTTATCCAAGAATGCATCATTATGTATACTGGAAATGCGTTTCTCATTAATATGGCCTCAACGACAGTGTCAAAGGTAATGTTTGATTTGAGTCACTTTAGAATATATAAATTGTTAACTAATTGTGCAACATTATAAGCCTCGTCATCAAAATAGAATAAACAACTCTTGTTATTTAATTAAAATAAAAAGACTTTCTTGTCCAAACAAGAAAATAATATAATGTCTCTGCTAATTGTAAGCACCTTATAGCAATTATCAAGTTCTAAATTTTCCTTGTAGGCCTAAAATTAAGTAACGAGTTCCTTTAACCAGAGAAACTACCTTTACTCCAATTCCAACCCGATACTCGAAGCTTGACCCTTACTGATCAACTTCTTCTGATCTTTCAAATAAGCATGACAGTTTGATTTCCAATTTCCTAATTTTTCATAGAAGTGACAATCATCTTCTTTGTCAATACCTCATTCAGACTTTAGAGCCTGTTTTGGGATTGGACTTTGGTTTGATAAGGAAACTAGATCAAATCTTCTCCTTGCCTTTCCATTTTCATTTCCCTTTTGCATTCTCTATGTTTGCCATCATTATAGTAATAGTTCATGCATTTATCATGTTACTTTCAGCAGTTCTCAACATGCTTAGCAACTCAATGGGTGTTTCACCAATCTTATTAATTTGGTTGTTCATAACAAACTAAGAACATTTGTTGTCCGAAAATTGTAAGATCAAATCAAGGTGAGCCTCCAGACCAATCTAGAAACCCAAATTGTCAAGGTACTCATTATACCCTATAGTCTTTAAAACATGTGGTGTAACCAAGTCTCACTCTCATTATACCCTATAGTCTTTAAAACATGTCAAGGTACTTTTAGTGTACAATACCCTTTAATTGTCAAATATATCTTGAATAGTCTGTCCCTCAAATATACTTTAAGGGTGCTTAATCGTCTCACAAGCATCTATATGCTCGTATTGCTTTTTAAACTCAGCACTCGTAGTTGCAAGCATGAGACATGAAACATCAGTCCTAACATCAATTTACTTCCAATAAGCATTATCATTTGCACATGTTACATTCTCAGCTTTAATAGAAGGGGAAGAGATTTGACTAACATCGTGGTGCACGAGGACGATCATCAAGCTCCTATGTCAGTCGAGGAAATTTGTTCTCATTAATTTGTCCTTCTCAAGAACTGATCGTATATAGAAGTTGTTTGTGTTTATCATTTGATATATACAATATTAAAGTGTATAAAATAAACTAGATTACAGATTTAATATTAATTATGTTTAAGTGATTATGGTATATCACCATATACCTCCCACTATTTTTATTAAACTAATAGCCCTAACTATTAATTCGGAAAACATTTCTTTAAATCTTTCTAGTGAGCCAAGATCCATATTTCATCCATGTTTTAAGATAGGGTTGGCTAATACACCCAAAACACGAGTATTTAGGTAGACAACATTTGTCGATTATATCAAATATAACTCTTGAAAAGTTTGGTGGAACAACCCATTGTACACATTTATCCAATAAATCTCACCAAACTCTATGCCTCTAAACCCATAATCCTATTGTGATGATTTAGTTAAGTTAGACCCAACGTTTCAATAAACTAAGTACATTTACTTATCACATTTTCCCATGATTGATAAGAACACTTCATTTTGGCAAACCCACTCCTTCTCAATCTAGATCTTGATGTGTATTAACATTGGAAGGCATCTTTATTAACTTAATATTTATTTAGGAATTTATTGTTTAACGATCATGATTCCATCATAAAGAGATTCTCAAATTTTCTTTGATCAAATAATCCATTTCAATATTCGTCGATGGTTTGATTTCCAGATCGTCGGAGAAGTCACAAGCGGTCTCACTTAAAACCCAACTTTCTTATGAATAATAACTCACTTTTTATGAAATCTCCCCATATTAGAAAAAGAAAATTCATATTCAATATTGTGTTTCATAAACACAATAATCTTATGATTGTTTGTTTAATTTTAAAATCTTGAATCATTACAAATTTTATCTTTCTTAAGCAGACATGGCATGGGTGTCGTATCTAATACATACATCATTCCAACACATACATATCTACACATGCATTCATATACATATATGTATTGTGCGTAAATTAAACGTATTTGGTTATGGCCCCATCCTATGTGATATTTCCAAGCTAATGGAATTATCAAGGTCAATCTATGGTGGTTTCAAATACTACACTATTACATGTCTTTATCTTCTTCATTGCTCCATCATCTGGATTGTCTCCTAGCTTCCTTGCTTCCAAGTCTCCATTGAACAATTATATTGAATGATAAATAAATCTATTCTAATTAAATTACAATAATTAGGAGAGATATTATTGGCCTCTTGATTGAGTGAGACTATAAAATGCATGGCCGTGCTCAAATAATGATTTGTTTTCATAGTCTACTCATGGATCAAGTAAACCCGGATTAAATGTTGAAGAGGATGACTAAAACATGCCTCGAGTTTAATCTATAATATATATGGTTAAAGGGATTATATTACACGGAAACATTAATCACGAAAGGTTTTATCGAATCACGATTTAATTATTATTTAATTGGGTAGCAATGATGTATTACTAGATACCGCTCATTGTTTATAATTTTATTGGAGAATAAAATTATTGCTAATTAAATAATAGCCTATAGGGTCACACACAAAAAGTACTTTAAGGAATAATTAATTTAAATTATAGATTTATATTAATTGATGATTATTTGAATTTTATTATATTAATTAAGTGAGACTTAATTAATTGAAATAATATAAATTCGAATTTGAATTCTGCCATTAATAATTAAGTGTGACTTAGTTATTAATTAAATAATAAAATTCGGTTTTATTATTTAATCCTAAACCTACATGGGTTAGGCTTTGTTGTTATGGGTTGCTATTGTGGGCCTATTAACCAACCATTATAAATAGATAATGTAGGGTTAATAAGGGTTAACGTTTTGATAAGAAAAAACCCTATAGAGGCAGCAGCAGTAGCAAGCACATCAAAGGCAGTTTCGAAATCATCTAGAGGAGGCTGGTACATTCGTTCCATAATCAAGATCGTGAGACGTTCTTGAAGGTGCTCGTGTGGATACCATAGAGGTGTTTTCAAGAGGAAGACACAAGTCGTGAAAGCTAGGATCTCCGTTGAGTTCGTAGTAGTCAAGACCAAACAAAGGTATGATTCCGTTTCACAATAATCAGTCCATGATTATACATGATCTTGCGTTAGGGTTCCGAAATTTTTGTTATATTTACGTTTAATCCGCTGCATTTTATGCCTCGGAACCCAACAATGGCATCAGAGCTACGTGTATAAGGGACTGATTTGGTTACGTGTTTTATGTATTTGATGCATACATGCCTGTTTTGGTGACTGCCATGCCATGCTACTGCCATGTATATTCGAATTGTTATTCATATGATGAGTATATAGATTCTGATACTAGCATGTTAATGATTTGTCATGACTGATTTATATGCCTTATTGCGATTTGTATATTATGCATGAGGGTCAGTTTGTATATGATACAAACTGGTGGACAGATTATGTTGGACATGATCTGTTAACTGGGATATGATAAGTATGTATATGATACATGCTTCTGAAACTGTATAAATTGCAGTGGGGAAAAAGGCCAACAGATATGATCTGTAGTTCAGAAATTGATGATTTTTGAATAGGACTGGTCTTCGAAAATAAAAAATTTCCACCCCAGCTGGGGCTGCCACCCCCAGACCCCGCCCGGGGGCTGCAGCCCCCGAACCCCCGCCCAGGGGCTGCCGCCCCCGGACCCCCGCAATATTTTATTTTGTGTACTTGAGCATGGTGCTGGTTATGGCCCTTAGACCCCTAGATTAATGGTTTTGGTTTTGGTTTTATAAATACGACTTGCATGTTGTTTTCTTCATTCTTGTAATTGTTTAACCTCGAATGTAACTCGAGTTTTCTTATGTAAGTACATTAGTATAGGTTGTATTCAATTATTCCATGTAATGTACTTGAAGATTGAAGGATGATCCAAGAAGAGGAGTAAGCACCCATGGATACAAGAAGAATGAAGACATGTAATTGTATTTATATTTCACCACCATAGATTGACTTTGATCCTTTCATTAGCTCGAAAGGATCACATAGGAAAGGGGCCATAACCAAGCACGTTTACATACTGCACTTTACATATTGATGTATGAATGTATGTGTAGAGTAGAAGATGCATGCTTTAATTAGATTAATGATGTATGCATGTATTAGATACGTCACCCATGCCATGCTTGCCATGCTAAACAAGATAAAATCTGTAACGATTTAAGATTTTAAAATTAACAAACGATCATGAGATTCTTGTGTTTATGAAATATGGATTTTTAAAACACGGAATTGAATATGGATTTTGATGTCTATAATTGGGATTTTCTGACAAAAACGGATATGCGTATTCGTAAGGCTGATGGGTTTTAAGTGTGACCACTGGTATCCTCCATCTACCTGGGAAATGAACAATTTAAGATGTCAATTTGAAATATTTAGTTCAAGGAAAAATTGAGGATCTCTTCATGATGTGATCATGATCGTCGTAAATTTTCTAAACCCCTTAACAAAATATTAAGTTTTAATCGGATGCTTTCCAATGAATGAACACTCATCGAATCCTAGATCGATTAGGGGAAAGACTGTCAGTGGCAGGGGACTCTTATCTATCGTGGTGAGATGCGACGAATATAAACGGTTATATTCGGCCGTTGTATCATTGGGTCAAACTTAACTGAGTCGTCATAATAAGGTGAAAGTAAACGGTTATATTCAACCATTATGAACTTAGAAGCATAGAGTTTGGTTAAAAATCTATTAGATAGATAAGATCAATCGTTGCTCACCAAACTATCCAAGAATTATATATGATATAATTGACAAATGTTGTCTACCTAAATAATCATTCTTAAGGACTTCTAGTGGTTGACTTAAGACATGACGAAATATGGATCTTGGCTCACTAGAAAGAATTATGGGATATACTTTCCAAATTAATAGTAAGGGCTATTAATTTGATAAAAATAGTGGGAGATATATTATGAATGTATCATAATCATTTGAACATAATAAATAACTCAGACAATCTAATGTTTAATTTTGTGCTTTTATCATTATAGATACCAAATAATGACAAACAACACAAACACACTATCCGTACGATCTGTCCTTGAGAAGGATAAGCTGACAGGAGGAAACAACTTCCTAGACTGGCAGAGGAATTTGAGGATTGTCCTCAGGCAGGAGCGCAAGCTTCATGTCATTGATATTCCTCCGGCAGGTCCCCTTCCTGAGGGCGCTACTGTTGAGGAACGAGCGGCCCATACAAAGGATGAGAATGATGCAACTGATGTTGCATGTCTTATGTTGGCAACTATGAGTGCTGAGCTTCAAAGACAACATGTGCATATGGATGCATATACTATCTATGAGCACTTGCAAAGCATGTTTGCAAGCCAAACTCGTCAAGAAAGGTTCAACACGAGTAAGTCACTCTTTAATTGCAAACAAGGGGCAAGTGAACCAGTTGGCCCACATGTTCTGAAGATGATTGGTTACATTGAGTATCTTGATACTTTGGGTTTCCCGATTGGCTAGGAAACTGGTATTGACCTAATCTTGAATTCTTTGAACAACAAATTCACTCAGTTTGTTATGAACTACAATATGAATGAATTTGACAAAACACCTACTGAATTGTTGGCTATGTTGAGAACATATGAGACCAACATGAAGACGGCTGAACCTGCTCCCATACTGATGGTGGGCAATAAAGGTAAGGCCAAAGGGAAAGGCAAGTGGAAGGGTAAGAAGAAGACAGGTTCTGATTCTACACCCAAGCCAAAGTCAGGTCCTAAACAGGCTTTAAAGCCTAAAGGTGGGGTCGCTAAGGGTGAATGTCACTACTGTAAGAAAACTGGTCACTGGAAGAGAAACTGTTCAGTTTACTTGGAGGATCTGAAGAAGAAGAGGGCTGAGCAAGCTTCTAATTCAGGTATATATGTTATAGAAGTCAATCTGTCTATTTCTACATCTTGGGTATTGGATACCGGATGTGCTTCTCACATTTGTATAAATGTGCAGGAAATGCAGAGAAGTAGGACATTGGCTAAAGGAGAAATGGACCTACGAGTTGGCAACGGAGCAAGAGTTGCTGCTTTAGCTGTAGGAACCTATTATCTATCTTTGCCCTTTGGGCTAGTTTTAGAACTGGATAATTGTTATTACGTGCCTGCGATTCGCAGAAACATTATTTCTGTTTCTTGTTTGGACAAGAAAGGTTTTTCGTTTACAATAAAGGACAACATTTGCTCTTTTGCTTTGAATGATTTAACCTATGGTGTTGCGCGTTTGTTTAATGGTTTATATGTTCTTGACTTAGATAATCCTGTCTGTAATATAGAAAACAAACGACTTAAAGTTAATGACTCAAATCAAACATACCTCTAGCATTGTCGTCTAGGCCATATAAATGAGAAACGCATATCCAAATTACATAAGGATGGATACTTGGATAAGTTTGATTTTGAATCATACCAAGAATGCGAATCTTGTTTGCTTGGTAAAATGACTAAAGCCCCTTTCACTGGTAAGGGTCAAAGGGCCACTAAACGTCTGGAGCTAATACATAGTGATATATGTGGTCCAATGCGTGTGATGGCTAGAGGAGGCTACTACTACTTCATAACATTTACTGATGATTTCAGTAGATATGGGTATGTATATCTTATGAAGAATAAATCCGATTCTTTTGAAAAGTTCAAAGAATACAAGGCTGAAGTAGAAAAGCAAATTGGCGGAGGTGCAAGTATTAAAATCTTACGATCTGATCGTGGAGGAGAATACTTGAGCACTGAATTTAAAGATTATTTAAAGGAGTGTGGTATTGTATCACAACTCACTCCGCCAGGTACACCTCAATGGAATGGAGTTTCAGAGAGGAGAAATCGCACCTTGTTGGACATGGTACGATCGATGATGAGTCATGCAGATCTTCCAATTAGTTTCTAGGATTATGCTCTAGAAACAGCGGCTTTCACACTTAACCGTGTTCCTACTAAGAGATGGCTAGAAGCCATGAAATCCGAGATGGATTCCATGTACGAAAACCGAGTATGGACTTTGGTTGATCCACCTGAAGGGGTAAAACCCATAGGGTGCAAATGGGTTTTTAAGAAGAAAACTGACATGGATGGAAATGTTCAGACCTATAAAGCAAGGCTGGTTGCAAAAGGTTTCAAACAAATTCATGGTATTGACTATGATGAAACTTTCTCACCAGTGGCTATGGTCAAGTCCGTAAGGATTTTGCTTGCTATTGCAGCATTCCATGATTATGAAATCTGGCAAATGGATGTCAAAACAGCCTTCCTTAATGGAAGCCTTGAAGAGGATGTGGATGTGTACATGACACAACCTGAAGGTTTTGTCGATCCAAGGAATGTTAGCAAAGTATGTAAATTACGTCAATCCATTTATGGATTGAAGCAAGCCTCTAGGAGATGGAACATCCGTTTTGATGAAACAGTCAAAGAGTATGGCTTTGTTCAAAACGAAGATGAACCTTGTGTTTACAAGAAGGTTAGTGGGAGCCATGTGGCATTCATAGTACTGTATGTTGATGACATACTACTAATGGGGAATGACATACCTTCTCTCAAGGCTGTTAAGATTTGGTTAGGGAGCAACTTCTCTATGAAAGACTTAGGTGAAGCATCTTACATTCTAGGAATGAGGATCTATAGGGATAGATCTAGAAGGATGATCGGTCTAAGTCAGAGTACATATATCGATAAGGTTTTGCATCGTTTTGGTATGCAAAATGCAAAAAGGGGATATGTCCCCGTGTCTCAAGGGATAACGATCTCTAAAGATCAGTGTCCGAAATCATTGAATGACAAGGACCGCATGAGTAAGGTTCCATATGCCTCAGCAATTGGATCCATCATGTATGCGATGGTATGTACTCGCCCAGATGTTTCGTATGCTTTAAGCATGACGAGCAGATACCAATCTAATCCAGGTGAAGGTCATTGGACGACTGTGAAGAATATTCTAAAGTACTTGAAAAGGACTAAAGATTCATTCTTGGTGTATGGAGGAGAGGAGAAACTGGTTGTAAAAGGTTACACCGATGCAAGTTTCCAAACAGATAGGGATGATACTGTATCACAGTCTGGTTTTGTGTTTTGTCTAAACAGAGGTGCTGTAAGCTGGAAGAGTTCAAAGCAAGAAACAGTAGCTGATTCTACAATGGAGGCTGAGTACATTGCAGCTTGTGAAGCGGCTAAGGAAGCTGTTTGGATTCGAAAATTCATTACTAATTTGGGAGTGGTTCCATCGATCGCAGATCCCATTGATCTATACTGCGATAATAATGGAGCCATTGCACAGGCTAAAGAACCTAGAGCTCACTCCCGAACCAAACATATACTCAGGAGATATCACCTCATTCGAGAGATTAATGAAAGGGGTGACATACACATATGTAAAGTGCACACAAATGATAACATTGCAGACCCACTGACTAAAGGCTTATCGCAGACGAAGCACGACGGTCACACTAGTTCCATGGGTATTAGATACATGGGTGATTGGCTCTAGTGCAAGTGGGAGATTGTTGGTGTAGGTGCCCTAGAGGCAATACAATGTTTCTTTTGATAAACATTTATGTCATTTGATTATTCAATAAACGTATTTATTATGACTTTAATTACTGCGATATATTTGTTAGCATAATAAATGTCCTTAGAATCTTGATACACATTGTATAATTTAGTAAATGACTTGAACTTGAGATTATATAATATATCATATTCTTAAATGTCCCTAGTCGAGTATTATTATAGGACAATAATAATACATAAATAGACTAGTATGTTGTTTGACAGATAACCACATCTCATTGGTTATAAGTATGGGGATACTAAAGTCAACACATAGGTACATGCAGGAGTACATGGTACTGGACAGACCCACAGTGAGATTCTTCATGTTTAATAAAGTCATAAGAAAGATTCACAGTGATAATGGTGTAATGATCCTCTGACTTGAGATCATTATATTTCTATACGATGATTAATATACTTTGACTACATTAAAAGTTACCTTTGACCGGGTAATGATAAAAGTGGACATCGGGTATATCATGAATTGTATGAGAAATATGAATGATAGATAAATGATTTAACCCTCCTATAATTAGGAGAGATATTATTGGCCTCTTGATTGAGTGAGACTATAAAATGCATGGCCGTGCTCAAATAATGATTTGTTTTCATAGTCTACTCATGGATCAAGTAAACCCGGATTAAATGTTGAAGAGGATGACTAAATACATGTCTCGAGTTTAATCTATAATATATATGGTTAAAGGGATTATATTACACGGAAACATTAATCACGAAAGGTTTTATCGAATCACGATTTAATTATTATTTAATTGGGTAGCAATGATGTATTACTAGATACCGCTCATTGTTTATAATTTTATTGGAGAATAAAATTATTGCTAATTAAATAATAGCCTATAGGGTCACACACATAGAGTACTTTAAGGAATAATTAATTTAAATTATAGATTTAAATTAATTGATGATTATTTGAATTTTATTATATTAATTAAGTGAGACTTAATTAATTGAAATAATATAAATTCGAATTTGAATTCTGCCATTAATAATTAAGTGTGACTTAGTTATTAATTAAATAATAAAATTCGGTTTTATTATTTAATCCTAAACCTATATAGGTTAGGCTTTGCTGTTATGGGTTGCTATTGTGGGCCTATTAACCAACCATTATAAATAGATAATGTAGGGTTAATAAGGGTTAACGTTTTGATAAGAAAAAACCCTATAGAGGCAGCAGCAGTAGCAAGCACATCAAAGGCAGTTTCGAAATCATCTAGAGGAGGCTAGTACATCTGTTCCATAATCAAGATCGTGAGACATTCTTGAAGGTGCTCGTGTGGATACCATAGAGGTGTTTTCAAGAGGAAGACACAAGTCGTGAAAGCTAGGATCTCCGTTGAGTTCGTAGTAGTCAAGACCAAACAAAGGTATGATTCTGTTTCACAATAATCAGTCCATGATTATACATGATCCTGCGTTAGGGTTCCGAAATTTTTATTATATTTACGTTTAATCCGCTGCGTTTTATGCCTCGGAACCCAACAATGGCATCAGAGCTACGTGTATAAGGGACTGATTTGGTTACGTGTTTTATGTATTTGATGCATACATGCCTGTTTTGGTGACTGCCATGCCATGCTACTGCCATGTATATTCGAATTGTTATTCATATGATGAGTATATAGATTCTGCTACTGCCATGTATATGCTTACATATCGAAAATTGTTAAGCACATAACCGAATTAAAATGTTTCGCAAGTAGCTCTGATGCCATTGAAGGGTTTCGAGTCACAAACGCAGCGGAATAAACGCGAAAAATAAATCAAAATAGTGAAACCCTCCGCAGGATCCATGCGAAAACAAAAGATTTAATTCGGAGATTAAGAACAAATACCTTAAAAAGCTTTAACAGTTCATCAATGGAAGATTAATGGAGGTCCAAAGCTTGTTTAATCACCACGTATCCCTCTCACGCGATCTACGCTCTACGTATCCACACGAACACTTTTCACGAAGGATTGATGTGTACAATCACCCAAAAACTATTTCTTTCTCTTTATCTTCCTATTTTCTCAAAACGGCTAGGGTTTTAGAAAAATATGTGTCTTCATATTAAATCAGCCCATAAAGAGATTATATATAGAGAGAGGAATAAGTTTTCTAATTATAATTAATACTAATCCAAAATTCCAAATTATTTAATTCAGTCTCAATTAATTAATTAATTACTAATTTTGGAATTATTTTAAGTAATTCATTTATTCTATTTATATAATTAATTAAGTCATACTTAATTAATATCATAAATAAAATAAATTACTTATTTAATTTAAATTCATAATTTAAATTATTTCTCCTTCAAGCATTCTTTGTGTGTGACCTTGTTGGTTATTATTATGTTGGAAATAATTTTAATATCTAATTAAAATTATAAACAATAAGTGGCATCAAATAATACATCATTGCTACCCAAGTAATAATAATAAAATTAGTGATTCGATTAAGCCTTTCGTGAATAATGGTTCACGTAATATAATTCCTTTAATCTTGATATTATAGATTAAACTCAAGGCATGTCTCATGTCATTCTCTTCATAATTTAATCTTTATTTTCTTGATCGATGAGTAGACTATTAAAATCAAATCAACATTTGAGCACGGCCATGCATTTCATAGTCTCACTCAAACAAGAGGCCAATAATATCACTCCTAAAATTAGGAGGATTAAATCTCATCTAGATCATTCATATTTCTCATACGATTCATAATATACTCAATATCCACTTCTATCATCACCCGGTCAAAGGTAAATTTTAACGTAATCAAAGTATATTAATTTTCGTATAGAAATATAAAGATTTCATGTCTAAGAATCATTACACCATTATCACAGTGAGAATTACTTATGACACTTATTAACATGTAGAATCTCATGGCGGGTCATTCCAGTGCCATGCATTGAGACATGCACTTATGTTCTTGACTTTAGTATCACCATACATATGACCAATGAGATGTGATTATCTGTCAATAAATATACTAGACTTTGTGCCTTATTATTGTCCTTGAATAATAATACTCGACTAGGGAATTTTAGGAATAAGACACTGTTCATATAATCTCATTTTAAATCACATAATTAAAGATATATAATACGCATCAAAATTCCAAGGACATTTATTATGCTTTCAATTTATTACCCAATAAATAAAACATAATAAATAAATAATAATCAATAAAATATAATCATTAATAATAAAATATTTTACTTAAAATATAAAAGTAATTGTCTCTAGGGCACAATTACTAACAGTGTTATCCCTTCTAATTTCTCTTTTAATTGTTTCTTAGATAAGCTACTAATGTTAATCTTTTCAACCTTAGTTTCAACTTGATTCTTGGTTTCCTTAACAAACTTGATAGGGGTGATAAAGTTATTCTTTTTATTAGCCATTGTTGATTTACTTGTCGATGGATGCATATCAATTGATTCAACATCAATCGATTGATAATCCTTATCAGTTGATGAAGGATTAACAGTCGATTGATCTTTATCCATTGACGTATCAACCAAGGGCTTGCCTATTGATTTAGGGGATTCTCCTAGAGTATCTAAACCCTAAACATCAATAATATGTTTCACAATTTTAGCAAACATATTCTATTTGTTAATGGTTTCAATTTCTCTTGCCAATTGTTCTTTTAACAATTCTTCTCTTCTTAAACTATTAACCAGTTCAGCTCTAGCATCCTTACTTTCCCGCTTGAATCTATCTAAAAAACAAGTTCATTTTCAAGAAAAGTATTCCTCTCAGTTAAGACATCAATGGTGTTCTTTAACTTGAGGTTTTGTTTGTTTAGAGATTTTAGAGTGACATGCAAATTGTATAGTTCATTAGACATTTCATTGATGGTACTATTGCATTCATCTTTTGAAAGCTTAAAAAAGTTAGTAGCTAGTACCTGATTTGATGATGAACTAGCTTCTTCATCTTCATGGTTGGCCATTAAAGCTAGATTGATGAATTCTTCAGAATCACTGTCCTCAGCAGCCCAATCTTTCTCTTCAGTA
This sequence comes from Oenanthe sinensis, assembly GCA_028671895.1. Taxonomy (NCBI): domain Eukaryota; kingdom Viridiplantae; phylum Streptophyta; class Magnoliopsida; order Apiales; family Apiaceae; genus Oenanthe; species Oenanthe sinensis. The sequence continues at coordinate 32,719,030 of CM053806.1, forward strand.
ACAAAAGCCTTTTCCTTTTATTGAAGAAGATCAAACTATTTCTTTTTATAGTCAATGCCATCATATGACTTTGCCTTTTCTTGTTTTGGCTTTCTAAACTCATTTGAGAAATGACCAGCCAATCCACAGTTAAATCATTTAAATTTTGATCTATCAATCAAATTTTTGTTTTGATTGTTATTTCTAAACTGGGACCAGGCCTTTGAGCATTTAGATTCCTTTTGAATTTTAGCTTTAAAAATTTCCTTAACAGAAATGCAAGGTGCTCATCAATCTCATCCAAATCATCTTGAGAGCATGCTTCATTTTCTTCACACTTGCCATTTCCCTTTCCTTTGGATGATCCTTCAATAGCATCATCAGCCATCATGATAGAACCTTTTACACAATCACTTTTCTTCTTCTCTTCATTTCCCTTGACCATCAAAGCCACGGTCTTTTCTTTTCTTTGATTCTTCTCAATCTCCTCATCTTGTTCGATTTCTAACTCATATGTCTTGAGAATACCATAAAGTTTCTCAAGAGTATAGTCCTTGAAGTCTTGAGATTGTCTAATGGAGACAGTCATTGGTTTCCATTCTTTTGAAAGAGATCTAAGAAATTTCATATTTGTATCTTCAGTTGCATAAACCCTACCATATAGTTTTAGTCCATTCAAAAGCTTTTGGAACCTACTATAGATGTCATTGATGGACTCTTTACTCTTGAAATGAAAATATTCATATTTCATAATCAAGAGTTGCATCTTGTTTTTCCTTACTTGCTCAGTCCCTTCACATATAGTTTGAAGAGTATCCCATACTTCCTTTGATGAAGTGTAGTTTATCACATTGCCAAACATATCTTTATCTAGACCATTGGACATAATGTTCATGGCCTTCTTGTCCTTAAGCACTTCCTTTTCATCCTCTTCAGTGAACTCAGTGATGAGTTTTGGAACGTGTTTGTCAAAGGCACGAGTTCCATCAGAATTTACACATGTGACTAGTTTCATAAGAACATGAGGACCTTTTTCTATGCAGTTAACATAGGAAGGGTCAAGAGAAAGTAGATACATGTGCATTTTTAGTTTCTATGCAAAGTATTTATCTTTTTCTAACACTGGAATTTTCACACCTGAATCTTTTTGGCCCATATTGACTTGTTCTTGATCTTAAACTTTTTGTATATTGAAATCCTACGCTCTGATACCAATTGTTATTTCCCAGAACAATGTCAATATAATTTGTAGAAGGGGGGTTGAATACAAATTATCAAAACTTTTTCTGTTTTAATAATTGTTCTTGAAGTCTATGTGTTTAAGAGAAGATATATGAATAATGAAACTGAAACTAAATTGAACAAAGATATTTTAAAATTACTGATGGATTAGTTTTTCCATCAATATATATTTTGCTCAATTTTTCTAGGTTATTAAAACCCATCTTCATTTAAAAGGTTAGAAAATAAATCAACTGTTCTTACAAAGTGCACTAAGGCTGAACAGTTGATTCAAGAATATTTTCTAACTTGTATTACAATGTTATCAAACTTGTTTATATACTACAAGTGTGTTTACAATATCTATTCTAGGATTGTTTTAATTCTATCTTTCTTTTTGCCTTTTTATATTTTAGGAAAAGGTCTTCAGTCTTGGAAAGACAGTTTCTACTTGAGTCTTCACAGTCATCATAGAATGTCTTCTATAGGAATGCTTTTGTCCTTTAGATCTCCGATAGATAGCCTTTTGGTGTTATCTCAATCAATTGATAATTTGCTGTTAAGCATATCAATTGATTCTTCCTTTTATCCATCAACTGATGTTCTTCTTCGATTGATCTTGATATCCATAGATCGATAAAGGTTATTGACTTATCGATTGATAAATGATATCAATCGATATATCAATCGATGGGTCTTCATATCAGTTGATGATCTTTAATTCTTTAACTTGGCTTCTTCAATTAATTTTCTATCTATTGATGCTTCAATATCAACTGATCATCCTTCACTTGTATTATTTTCCTGTCTTCAAATAATTACAATTTGGCAGTCTAAGTTACACATCAGTTGATTACCTATATCAATCGACTCTAACATCAATTATGAGAATAATATCAATTGACTTGCACCTTATCAATTGAAATAGACTAAGTATACCTATGCTACAATCCATATTATCAGTTGATTCAGATAAACATTTCAACTGATAAATGGTTTCCTGATCAATCGATATTTATAAACTCAATATGAATTGATCAATTATATCATTTGCAATTTCTATGATTCTATGATTAAAATTATCATCAAGTTACATGTAGATTCCTAACAAATCATTCCAGTTCTGTTTTGGGAAGTAATCCACCATTGTCCAGTAATATTAAAAGAACACCATTATCTGAGTTATCTAATAACTTGACCTTTCCAAATGGTATCATTTGTTATTGAATTTTTTTGTTCTTCTCTTCTCTTCTTTACTTTTATTATTTGTTATACTATCCAGCTTACATGATTTTAATGCTACTATTTGTATAGGAGTTAAAAACAGTACAAGTGAGAGTAGAGTAAATCAGTTTGGAAACTTCTTTATGCCCGATAAATAAGCTAATAGGAAGAACATAAATTAGACTATAACACCTAAACAAACATGTATTTTTTCTTACATCAATAATGATAGAATTTTTGAGCTAGAGAATGATGATACCCAGGTATTACCATTTTTTGACACGATACTATAATTAATCTCATTGTTATCTTTAATTTAGAGGTAAGCCTTTTGTTTATGTAAATGTATCAGATTGGTTTAGATATTCAGTTCCCTCCATTGCAAAAGGATTTTGAAAGAAATGACTATATTGTTACATTGACACCATTTGAGGAAAACATCAAAAAAGGATGCAAAGTTTACAGAGCTATCAAATTGAAGCAGTCTGAGCAAATTGGTGAAAAATTAAATGAACCTCAGCTTATCATATGGATGACATATCAATAAAATACTGTGAGTTTTAAATAATTTTGATGTTTTTTCACTTATTTTATGATAGTTATTCAATCTTCTATGCTCTATAACAAGAGGTTGGTTCTACTCAACTTCCTAAATAATATAGTCCTCCTACTGAAAAGTCTACTAATCGCATTAGAGCACGCATGAACAAAGGTGTTGTGAAGTGTGAAATGGTTGAAAATGTTCATATGGTGAAATTGATGAAATCCTGATCATGTAAGTTCCTATTAGCTAAATGTATCTAATAAATTTAATGATTTCTGACTTATTGTGCTTCATAAATTGGATGTGCAGATGCTTTGCTGAATATTAAAGAGTAACGTCTAAGGAACCATCTTTTGCATTAATAAGCAACACTGGAAATATGATGCACAATGTGTAGCTGTTGTAACGCCCGTAGAAATTTCATTATAAATAATAATAAAAAGGTCTTATTCCAACTTGATGAGTCAACCTTATTTGACTATTTGTGAACTACGTGTTATGATTATATGGCTTGTATTGAATTCATGTATGTGCGAACGTGCTTAATTTTGACTACATATTTAAAAAAAAACAATTTTTCAAGCCATTTTGATGCATTATTTAATTTTTTTGAAAATTATTTGAATGTCCAAAAGTCATGATTTCTTTGCAATATCATTTCTACATATTTAGAGACTTTTTAAAAATATAGGTTCAATTATTTTAAACCCCATGATTTTTAAATAATATTCTGAGACTTGTTGTGATTTAAAAACAATTCCCTTCTAAATTCCATAATTAAATATTGGAACATCCAAAAATCATGAAATTTCTTCCGTAATGATTTTTGAGTATTTAGAAATGTTATAATTGATTTCCACTACGTAAGGATTAAATATTTCAACCTTAAAATAAATTCCACCATTATAGTATATTAAAATGATATGATATGAGTTGATCTTATAGTAACCCATCATTTATGATAAGTCTATAATACTCATCGATTCTTTATCAACTTTACCTTCACATAAGACATTAGGATGAACATGTAAATAAACCATTTCAGGTAATCTAGATCCATACTCCAAAAAGAAAGAAGATGGTAATTCCTGCATGAAACAAGAAGTATATGCCAAAATCCTGTAATTTATAATAAACATATAATGTCATGCACAACAAAATAGTAAACATAGAAGCCTAATCTAACAATTTACCAGTTTTCCCTCCCAATAAGAAGATCCATAGCAGTAATTTGTACAAAGAAATTTGAGTTCACTTTCTTGGAAAGACATTAATGAGTTGTCCTATATCAATTAAATTATAAAATAGATCAAAAAAATCATGTACTTCTCCAAACAAGAGCAGTTACTAAAAAAGATTAGGAGTAGACAATGTACCTGTAAATAGAGATGATGATAGTGATAGCATGTTGATATTAACCGGAAACTGATTTGGACAAAAGGAAACTGACTTGGATTAAGATGTTGTTAGGAATCTACATGTAATTTGATAATAACATTAATCTTAGAATCATAGAAATTTTATATGATGTAACTGATCAATTGATATAAAAATTATAAATATCAATTGATCAGGAAACCATTTATCGGTTGAAATGTTTATATGAATCAACTGATAATTTGGACTGTAGCATAGGTGTACTTAGTCTATTTTAATCTATAAGGTGTAAATCAATTGATATTATTCTTATCAATTGATGTTAGAGTCGATTGATATAGATCATCAATTGATGTGTAAATTAAACTGTCAAATTGTAATTATTTAAAGACAGGAAATTGCACAAGTGAAGGATGATCGATTGATATTGAAGTATCGATGGATGAAAGATTAATCGAAGAAGCCAAGTCAAGAATTGAAGACTATTAACTGATATGAAGACCCATCGATTGATATATCAATTGATAACATCTATCAATCGATAAGTCATTCCTTATCAATCGATGGATATAAAGATCAATCGAAGAAGAACATCAATTGATGGATTAAAGGATGAATCAATTGATATGCTTAACAGCAAGTTATCAATTGATTGTGACAACACAGAAAAACTATCTGTTGTAGATCTACAGAAAAAAAGTACACCTATGGAAGACAACCTAGGATGGCTGTGAAGACTCAATCCGTAGCTGTCTTTCAAGCCTAATTTCCTAAAAAGAAAAATGGAAAAAGAGAGGTGTATAGAAACAATCCTAGAATAGGAATTGTAAAAATACACTTGTAGTATATAAACAAGTGTAGTAGCATTGTTAGAAAAAATAGAAGTTAAAAAATATTTCTTAATCAACTATTCAAGCTTCAGAGCACATTGTAAGATCAGTTAATTTTTCTAACCTTGTAAGAACGCAACTGGGTTTTCTTTTAACCTAGGAACATTGAGCAAAAATATAAACTGATAGAAAAACCAATCCATCAGTAATTTTTAAATCTCTTTGTTCAGTTTAATTTTCAGTTATTATTTGTTCAAACATATTTTCTCAAACATCAAGAACAAATATTAAAAGAAGTAAAAAGTTTTAATATTTGTATTCAACTCCCCTTTCTACAAATATTGACATTGTTCGAAGGAATAACAATTGGTATCAGAGAAGGCTTTCAACATACATGAAGTTTAAAGATCAAGAACAATCAATATGGGCCAAAAAGATTCAGGTGTAAAGATTCTAGTATTAGAAAATGATGAATACTTTCCATGGAAGGTAAAAATGCATCTGCATCTTCTTTCTCTCGACCCTTCCTATGTTCATTGCATAGAGAAAGGTCCTCATATTCCCATGAAGCTAGTCATAGGTGTGAACCCTGATGGAACTCCTGCACTTGACAAACATATTCCTAAACTCATCTCTGAGTTCATAGAAGATGATGAAAAAGAAGTACTCAAAGACAAGAAGGCCATGAACATTCTGTTTAATGGTCTAGATAAAGATATGTTTGACAATGTGATAAACTGTACTTCATCAAAAGAGGTATGTGATACTCTTCAAACCCTATGTGAAGGAACTAAACAAGTAAGGAAAAACAAGATGCAACTCTTGATTCAAAAGTATGAATCATTTCATTTCAAGAGTGGAGAATCTATCAATGATACATATAGCAGATTTCAGAAGTTACTAAATGGATTGAAGTTATATGGTAGGGTTTATGCAACTAAGGATACAAATCTAAAATTTCTTAGATCTCTTCCAAAAGAATGGAAACCAATGATTGTTTCCATTAGACAATCTCAAGACTTCAAGGATAATACTCTTGAGAAACTTTATGGTATTCTCAAGACATATGAGTTGGAAATCCAACATGATGAGGATAATGAGAAGAATCAAAGAAAGAAGAAAACTATGGCTTTGATAGTCAAAGGAAATGAAGAAAATAAGGAAAGTGGCTATATGGAAGAGTCTGCCATGATGGCTGGTGATGTTGTTGAAGAATCATTCAAAAGACGAAAGGGCTAGTGTGAAGAAAATGAAACATGCTCTCAGGATTATTTGGATTAGATTAATGAGCACCTTGCATTTCTGTCAAGGAAGTTTTCAAAGCTAAAATTCAAGAGGAATCCAAATGCTCATAGGCTTAGATCCCAGTTTAGAAGTAACAATCAAAATAAAAATTTGGTTGATAGATCTAAATTCAAATGTTTTAACTGTGGATTGGCTGGTCATTTCTCAAATGAGTGCAGGAAGCCAAAATAAGAAAAGGAAAAGTCTTATGATGGTATTGATTATAAAAAGAAATACTTTGACCTTTTGAAACAGAAAGAAAAGGCTTTTGTCACTGAAGAGAAGGACTGGGCTGCTGAGAACAGTGATTCTGAGGAATTCATCAATCTAGCACTAATGGCCAAACATGAAGATGAAGAAGCTAGTTCATCATCAAATCATGTACTAGCTACATGTTGGGATCCGGGCATATATACGCAGTGTAATTACGCTAAATAAAAAAAATAACGAATCCCAAATGCAGGATCCGTGTATAATTGGTGGATGATTATGGAGAATCAGATGTGTACCTTATTAAAGCTTTCCTTATGATGATTACAGAGGTCCAGAAGTGATGAATCATAGCAGCCCTTCACAAAGATCTGCTCTCTATCGGTATCCACATGAACGTCATATCGTCTAACGATCACCGGAGTTAGGTACTAGCCTGTTTTTACCTCTTTGTCTCTCTCTTTCTCTAGCCTCTTAAAAACGTAGAGCTGCTAGGGTTTTTCTCAAAAAAGAAATTATATAAACTGTCACCCTAAAATATACATCTTTATATATATATAGGGGAGAGAGGGACTTGGGTCAAAACCCTAATCTGATTGGACCTTTTAAAACCCATTCAGATTTCAGATTTATAATATTATTAAATTCAAATTTTAATATGTATATAATTATTCAAGTCTCACTTAATTAATTAAATAAATAAATTCGAATTAATGATAATAACAGTGTTTAAATACATAATTTAAATAACACTCCGTTTAAACGTTCTTTGTGTGTGACCCTTTAGCTTATTATTACGTTGGCAATAATTTTACTTTCTAATAATAAAATTATAAATAATGAGCGGCATCTAGTAATACATCATTGCTACCTAAGTAATAATAATAATTGGTGATTCAATTAAACCTTTCGTGAATAATGTACAATATAATATAATCCCTTTAACCTTATATTATAGATCAAACTCGAGGCATGTATTGTGTCATCCTCTTCAACGTTTAATATGGGTTTCCTTGATCAATGAGTAGACTATTAATCAAATCAACATTTGAGCATGACCATGCATTTTATAGTCTCACTCAATCAAGATGCCAATAATATCGCTCCTAAAATAGGAGGGTTAAATCTTATATCTATCATTCATATTTCTCATACGATTCATAGCATACCCAATGTCCACCTTTATCATTACCCGGTTAAAGATAACTTTGAGTGTAATCAAAGTATATTAATTCTCGTATAGAAATATAATGATTTCAAGTCTAAGGATCATTACATCATTATCACAGTAAGAATTTCTTATAACACTTATCAACATGTAGATTCTCACAGCGGGTCTGTCCAGTGCCATGCATTGAGACATGCACTTATGTTCTTGACTTTAGTATCACCATACCTATGACCAATGAGATGTGGTCATCAGTCAACAAACATGCTAGTCTTATTGCATTATTATTGTCCTTAAATAATAATACTCGACTATGGAATTTTAGGAATAAAATACTATTCATATAATCTCATTTTTAAGTCACATACTTAAAGATATATATTATGTATTAATATTCCAAGGACATTTATTATTCTTTCAATTTATAACGCAGTAAATAAAGACATAATAAATATTAATTAAATAATCACATAAAACATAATCCTTAATTGTTTTCAATAAAACATTAAAAGTATTGTCTCTAGGACACCAATACTAACACATTCCAGTGCCATGCATTGAGACATGCACTTATGTTCTTGATTTTAGTATCACCATACCTATGACCAATGAGATGTGGTCATCTGTCAAGAAACATACTAGTCTTTGTGCATTATTATTGTCCTTAAATAATAATACTCGACTAGGGAATTTTAGGAATAAGATACTATTCATATAATCTCATTTTTAATCACATACTTAAAGATATATAATACGTATCAAAATTTCAAGGACATTTATTATGCTTTCAATTTATTACGCAATAAATAAAACATAATCAATAAATAATAATCAATAAAACATAATCCTTAATAATAAATATTTTCCTTAAAATATAAAAAGTATTGTTTCTAGAGCACAATTACTAACATGACAATCATTGAAAATGAAAAGATCTCTACCCAACGATTCAGCAAACTGGATGATGGCATGACACATTTGAATGAAGGAATGAAGCAAGTCTATCTTACTATGCATAAATTAATGACATCTTTTGAAGCCACAAAATATCAAGAGGATCCCTCAACTAAGGGGGAGAAAGAAAAGGAGAAAGTAGTAATTGGAGATGAAGGGGCTACTCAAGACAAAGGAAAAGCTAAACTGTATTCTGAAGAACAATTTCAATTGTATGATCCAGAACCAGAAAAACAGTATAATGCTCAAGAGCAATTCATTGATGACAGTCCTCATGATGAATCATACATTCCTGACTACTGCAGAGCTGAGGAAGAGACTGCCTTCGATAAAGAATTTTTATTTCCGAAAGAAAAAGAAATTGATCCGGCCTATGAAGAGGCAATGAAGAAGTTAAAGGAAGACATCAAGGCAAGTCATGCAAAGACTGAGAAATTGAAAGCCCTAGTCGTGGAAAGAACAAAGGCTGAAAAAGAAGCAAACCTAGAAAAACAAAATCTCTGGGCTATTGCAGTGAGAGAAAAGAAGAGAGATGTGCAGCTCAAGATTGGAAAGAAATGGGACATTGCAAGAGAAATAATGAACAAACTACAGAAGGGTCCATTCGAAGACAAGCATCTGAAATCAATAATTAAGCGTCTAGAAAAGTCAAATGACAATAGTGATAACTTCATGAAAGCTGTGAAAGAGGAAGTGAACTATATCACTATCTTAGTGGATCACATTCTTGAAGACTGGCAGATTTTAGTCTACACTCACAGGAATGGTACCTTCATAATTTTCTTGGAGTTTTTCAGACAAATAAGTTTATCAGTGATATGGACGTTACTGAATAAAGTGAAGAGAAGTTCAGAAGAGAATGAGCTGCTAAGAGACAGGCTCAGAGACTTCACACAAGTTGTTAGTCCTAAGATCTTATTTGATACTCATGAGGTAAGATTTTTCTCAAACAAGTTGTATCAAATCATGCAGTTAAATGATGAGTCATTGAAGGGCTACACAATTAAGTACATGATTCAAGTTGAAAGGATTCTAAGGTCGATAGGATTCAGATCCCAAGCTAAGTTGGATGTTGCACAAAAGATCAGAAACTACTGTCTATCAAAGAAAATTCCTTCGTACATCAGGCAAATGCGAAAGATAGATTCAACTCCGCCATATCATGTAGAAGAAGAGATAGTAGATCCTGTTGAGCATGAAGTTTTGTGGCAGTTAGCAAGAGCTGAACAAAGGAGGTTGTATGGAGAATCCACTACAACAGATCAATCAGTATCTGAAGAAGTACCGAGGACACCAGTTCATAAAGGTTCAATCCTAGAAGAAGGTGAAGTTGATACATCTGAAGACTGAAGACATAGATAAAACAAGATAGAAACTTTGTAATATTTGTTCAGTACTAGAGGAACAACTATATTGCAGTTATCTTTCATGAATGAATCTGGAAAACTGTTAAATATAATACCAGAACTTCTATTTATTATTTACAGTTATTACATGTCGTACTACTTTCTTAGTTGTTAGTTGAGTTATCCTCTAGGAATTTGTGTATTAAATATTTAACAACAAACAGGGGGGATTGAAAGGCATATGACTACGCCTATTTGTAATTATTAGATGACAACTCAAATCTAGCTATAAAGAAAAGTAAATAATAAATACCAAACAGGAATCAAGATGAAGACAGTCAACTAATCACAAAGGATCTAAGTATCAGAAGTATTTTATGTGATTGTTACTCAACACCGGAAGAAGTTCATTAATATGTTCAAGCGTTAGTAAAAAATAAAGTGGTAGTGTTTTTAAAGAATATAGAAAATATAAAAAATTTCAAGTGGTTACTACAGAAAGATTCTAGAAGAAGAGGAAAGACAGTAAAGTAGAAGAATGACAGAAGGCCACAACTTAAATGTTAATAAATGAAGAATATTTATTATAGTATGACACAAATGAACCAGACAGTACATTTGTGTGTCAACTAAATTAATAAATATTCAACATTGAGCTCAAGTGGTTTATGACAGTAGACAAAGAAAAGACGGGAAGACTTCAAAGCTGACTACTATGTAATAAATCACAGAGATAGTATTTTAATTCTACTATCAAAAATTAATTGATTATTTAATTTATCTAATTAAATTAATTCAAGTTGAATTTAATTTAATTTATAAATTAACTAATTAAATTAAGTAGAATTAATTTATTATAAAAGATATGACTTAATATGACTTTTAATATAATTCAAATGACAATTTAATAAGTCATACTGAATTATATTAAATAAGTCATACCAAATTTTTTGATTAAAAGTCATACCAAAATGATTTTTAATTAATTGATTAAAAGTCATACCGAGTTCTTTAATAAAATGTCATACCGATTTTCTATAATAAAAAGTCATACCGACCTTTTATTAAAAAAGTCATACCGACCTTTTTATTAAAGGTCATACCATTTTCTTTATTAAATAAGTCATAATAATTTATTTAATTAAAAGAAAATTCGAATTTGACTTTAGAAAAGTCATACCGAATTTTAGAAAGTCATACCGAATTTTAGAAAATCATACCGGGTAAAAAAAGTCATGCCCGACCTTTTGGAAAGTCATACAAGGGTTAATTTCTTTCTAAAAAGGTCATAGCACAAAAGTCATACCATCTTTACCAACCTCTATAAATATGAGGCTTTGGCTTCATTATTCAGAGTTAGAAAAACAGTTCAAATTCAGAAATTTGTCTACATTGTAATATTCACAGATTTCTGTGCAAGTTTGAAATATAATTGTTAAACTCAAACAATTCATATCTAAATCGTTATAAGCTTTTAAACAGTTATATAAACTTTCTACTTATTAATTTTGTAATAATTTTCAAGTTAAAATTATATTTTCTACTTGAACAGTATTTCATGACAATTAATATTTCGCGTGAATTTAAAATAATATTTTTAAATCCAATATTCTGTGATAATTTATAGATAGTATTCAACCCCCCTTCTACAATATCAGGGACCAACACAAAGGCTGCAAAAAAAGGAAACTTGGATGAGTTCATTGCTCAGACAAAGGTGGTCAATGAAAATGCAAAGAAGGCTGCCAAAGAAAGCAATTCAAATGCAGAAGCTTTTCTAGTAATTGATCTTGAAGCCCTTCAAGAAAAGAAAAAGGGTAAAGCCATAATGATTGAAGAAGAAAAGGAAACGAAGAAGCTAGTTGGCCATAAGCTTCTTCAAGGAGCTATTTCTTCAGGAATTTCAGATGTTGCAAGTAGAGAAAAAGAGAATGAAGAAATTTCTAGGCAAATGGAAATACTATGGAATATGGAAGAGCAATTGGTAGATCAACCACTGAGAAAAAGGAGAAAAAAAGCAATGTCTAAGAAAAGGACAAATTCTACTAAAAAAAAAGTAGTTCAGGAAATCCATCAAGTTAAATAGGAAGAAATCAAGGAGGAAGTAGAAATTTAAGGATATGAAATGAAAGAAGTTCCAGTGAAAAAGGGTTGATAGGAGTAAGAACTCACCTTGTAACCTCTAACCAAGAAGAATCAATGAGGTTGGGGTATAAGAATGGATCAAGCAAAGCTACGATGTCCTGAAGACCATTCTGCCTTTACTCGAAAAAAGGTACAAACACAATGTTATAATTGCTAAGAAAATTCAACATCAAATTTCAAAGCTAAGGAGAGTAAAGGCTGGAGATGAACCTGATTCATCTCTTAAACTTTAAAAATCTCAAGTCAAAAAGGTAGAATTGGAGCCAAAATATGTTATGATTTTTATAGATCTGGAGGGCAACATAAAGTTCTTTGATATCTGCAAATAGATTAATATCCGAGTAGATAAAGTTGAAGTATCTTGAAATGCACAAACACCCATTTAGGTGAGCCTTGTAAATAGATTTTTCTGAGAAGTGGGAGATACTTCTACTCGGCTGTTCTGGAACAGTGCTTTATCCTCATTTGTAAGAAGATCATTCATAAATAACATTAAAAATCTTGGATAATAGCATGAGACATTTTGTTCCCTGCTCTCTGGTGTCCCCATCTTTCTTATGATTTCAGTCAACACAAGCTTCCCAAAATTCATCCTCCTATCATGGGCCACAAAATATTCAATATTTTATAGAAGCGAAGATATGTTGTTGAAGTTGCTCTTTGTTGTAGGGGCAAACACTTTAGCCAGTGTATCAAAGAAATAATCACATTCGCTAATCAACTTTGCTTTGGTCATTTTTTACAAGATTAATATCCCCTTGATATAAAATTGCTTGGAAGAATTCAATTATTTGAGGAATAGTTGGAAGATCCTCATGATTCTCAGTCGGGAACCCTAAGATTATATTCACATCATCTACAGTCACCATGTACTCATTTTCTCCAATTATGAAATAAAATTGTACTCTCGCTGCAACTGTTATGTTCCTTGCTGAGGTGTACAATGCCCGAAGTGCATCAACTTGTAATGGAGTGTCCAGAGTAATAACATTTCTTACTAGTGAATGTTCATTCATAAATATAATCCACGGTCTAAACCTCTCAACTAAACAATTCACCAGATTAAAAAATCCTACCAAATTGGTCTTTACTATTTCATATACTCTAGCCATTTTAATTCGTTGACAATTCAATTTTAAGATTTAAAAAGTTGAATAACACCAAATTATTCGAATTAACACAAAAATACGCAATTAAAAGGCTAGTAATTCAAAAATTACTCAAGAACACCGAAACCCTAATTGTCAAATAATCCAGATCAGTTCTTAACCACAACAAGATCACCAAAATAAGATTCTTAACACATAATGACTAATCACAATCAGTCTTCAATCTTAATCCACAATCAGTCCAAGCTATGTTCGAAACTAATCACAAATCAGGCAGAAATTCGACTTGTTTTCCTCGATTTATTAGTAACTAGTAAACAATGATGCTTGTAATCAAGTAAATAAGCAACTAGCAGTTGTTAATGGATTAAAAATGAAAGGTTTTTGAAAAGTCCTACCGGTAATCGGTGTATGTGTAACTTTGTTCGTATGTGTATAATAGAACTGCTGGTATGACTTTTAAAACCTACTGTATGACTTTTTTTTAAACAAATAAGGTTTTCTTTTTCTTGGTATCCCTTTTACAAACCCGTCGGTATGACTTTTTTTTTTTAAATGTCATAACGATTTCTGAATACTCGACGTGTAAGACTTTTTAAAGAATATACTCGGTATGACTTTTATTAATTAAAAGTCATGCTGAGTTTTATAAAACAAAAGTCATATCGATTTTTGTAAACAAAAGTCATACTCAATTTTTAAACTAAAATAGAAATAAAATAAAAATAGTAAATAGTAAATAAATAAATATATTTACAATTAGATCAACTAAACTATCTTAATATATATTATTAATTCATTCCAAAATTTGAAATAAAATAAAGAAAATTTTACTCAAAATTGAGATTAATTAATAATAGTAAAATAAACAAATATGAACATGATATAATTAATTAGAAAACTAAGACAATAATTTACATAATTAAAATAAAATATCTAAATTATTAAAGATATATAATAATTATTTATATTATTAACTGTTCCAATTAATTTAGAAATTAAATTAATTCAAGCTTGAATTAATTTAAAAAATAAATAAATTAAATAATTATTAATATAATAATTATTAATTTAAAATAGTAATTTGGAAATACATATAAATATTTACTAAACAAAGCTTATAAAATACTTAAAATAAATATGCAATATGAAAAACAAAAATATGTACGTATGTTATACTTGGAATAATTATATTATTAAGAGTATTAAAATATTCTCAAGATAACTTTTTTAAATATTCATAAGCCCAAGGATATTGTTTATTCAAACTTCATAAATTCTTTAAATATTAATATTTAATATCTATGAATTCAAATCAACTCCTAGCGATCAAAAGTTAGTCATTGTTTAACATCCCTAGTTCATTAACAAACTTAGAGAAAGTGGATTTATCAAGTGGTTTTGTGAAGATGTCAGCTATTTGATCTTATATGGGTACAAAATATAGCACTACAGTTTGGTTCATGATATGCTCTCTGATGAAAGGATATCTTATGTCAATATGATTGGTTCGAGAGTGTTGTATAGAATTTTTGGAGATGGCTATCACACTTGTGTTGTCACAAAAAATTGGAATTTTATTCAACGCAAGTCCATAGTCATTTAGCTTATTCCTTATCCACAAGATCTGTGCACAACAGCTACCTGCCACAATGTATTCTGCTTCGACTGTCGAAGTAGATACTTGAGTGTTGTTTTTTGTTATACCAAGAGATCAACTGTCGTCCTAGAAACTGATAGCTTCCAGAAGTACTCTTCTTGTCTATCCTGCATCATGCATAATCTGAATATGTATAGCCTATTAGATCAAAACTTGTATCTTTAGGGTACCAAATTCCAAGATTTGGTGTACCCTTTAGATATCTAAAAATTCATTTTACGACTATAAGATGAGATTTCCTAGGATCATATTGAAACTTTACACATAAGCATGTTGCAAACATTATGTTAGGTCTACTTATAGTTAAATATAATAATGAGCCTATCATACTTCTGTAGCTTGTCATATCAACATTTTTACCAGTTTTATATTTGTCAAGCTTCGTGGCTGTTGGCATTGGGGCTTTTACCGGTGAGGAATCTTCTAGACTGTATTTTCTTAGAAGATCCCTTACGTACTTTGATTGGCAAATAAAAATTCCATCTTTCTTTTGCTTCATTTGCAGTCCAAGGAAAAATGACAACTCACCCACCATGCTCATTTCATACCTAGTCTGCATTAACTTAGCAAATCTCTTGCACAAGTTTTTGTTAGTAGAACCAAATATAATATCGTTAACATAAACTTAGACAAATATCATATCTTTATCATGCAATTTATAAAAGAGAGTTTTATCTATGACACCTCTAATAAAATTATTTTAAAGTAAAAACTTAGAAAGAGTGTCATATCATGTCATCGGTGCTTGCTTGAGTCCATAAAGAGCTTTGAATAGAAAATATACAAAATCAGCAAACTCTGGATTTTCAAAGCCAGGGGCTGTTCCACATATACTTCTTCTTCTAATTCTCCATTCAGAAAGGCACTCTTCACATCCATTTAATAAACTTTAAAATTGGAGTGTGCTGTGAATGCTAGAAATATCCTGATGGCTTCAAGTCTTGCAACTGGTGCATAGGTCTCATCATAATCAATTCCCTCTTTCTAGGAGTAACCCTTTGCCACCAGTTTGGCTTTATTCCTTGTAACAATGCCATCACCGTCTAATTTGTTCATGTATACCCATTTAGTGTCAATCATAGATTTGTCTTTTGGCCTGAGTACTAGTGTCCATACTTCTTGTCTCTCAAACTGATTAAGCTCTTCTTGCATGGAAAGAACCCAATCTGGATTAGTTAATGAATCTTCAATTTTCTTTGGTTTTTCTCGAGATAGAAAAACTGAAAATAGACATTTATTTGAAGTTACACTTCTGGTCCTAACTCCAATATCTGGATCACCTATGATCAATTCAAAAGGATGATTTCTGCTCCATTTCCTTTTCCTAGGTAGGTTTGACCTTGATGATTCGCCTCGATATTCATTGTGATGTTGTGTTCTACCAGTAGATCCATCATCTCCCCTTGAGTCGCTGCCAGGATGACTTGTTGATCCACCACTGGTATTACTAGTATATCTAGTATTTCCATTGTTTCCACCGCTATTACCTGGATCATTATCATCATTATTGTCATTATCATTTCCTACTGCAGCCTCGGGTTCTTCTTCGTCATCGAAATGTGAGTCTATAATTATCAAATTTTAATGACTCAGAAGGATCTTCAGTTGGGATACTTGGGAGTTTAGGGTCATCATAAGTAACATTGACACTTTCTTTCACTTGGTGTTGATCAATTATGTACACCCTATATGCTCTTCTTGAATAACCGACAAAAATAGCTTCGTGTTCCTTGGCCTCGAACTTGCCACGATGTTCATCTCCATCTTTCAGCTCAGCATACAACATTTAGCTCCAAATACATGGAAGTACTTGAGTGTAGGTTTCTTGCCAGCCATTAATCATAGGGAGTCTTCATATGATCTTTGTTGATTAGAGTTCGATTCTGGGTATAACATGCTGTGTTTACTGCTTCAGCCCAAAAGTAGACAGTCAACCTTGATTCACTTAACATTGTTCTTGTAGCTTCGATCAGGGTTCGATTTTTCCTTTCTACAACTCCATTCTGTTACGGAGTTCTTGGTGCTGTGTATTGTCTTGTTATCCCCTTGTCTGAGCAAAAGTCATTCAGAACTTCATTCTTGAATTTTTTTCCATTGTCTGACCTGATTGCCCGGACAACTAACTTTGAATCTAACTCAATCAACTTTACAGGATCAATCACCAATTGTGGAGTTTCATCCTTAGAGTTCAAGAATAAAACCCACGTGTATTTTATGAAGTCATCTACAATCACTAAGGCATATCTTTTCCTTTCCATAGACATAATATTGACTAGACTAAATAAATCAATGTGTAACAGTAGAAGTGATTCAGTAATATTTAAAGTATTTATGCCTTTATGACTTGGTTTCTTTGACTTTTCTTTCTGACATGCCTCACATAACCTTTCTTGTGTAAATTCCATCATAGGCAGTCCTCTCACCAAATCCCTCTTGACTAGATAGTTCATTGTTTTGAAATTTAGGTGTGAGAGTTTTTTGTAGCATAGCCAACTTTCTTCTGATAAAGCCTTTGAGTAGAAACACTTTGCTTCATCTTCAGTTCCTGAGTTGAGATCGACTACATACAAGTTTTTTTTCCTTACTCCACGTAAGGCCAGTTTTTCATCTTTAGAATGAGCTATTATACACTTTTCCTTGATAAAGTTTACTTTGTATCCTTTATCACAGAAATGACTAGTGCTGAGTAAATTATGCTTAAGTCCTTCCACTAAAGAGACATTCTCAATGATAACATTGCCAGCATTTAACTTACCATATCTCGTAGTCATTCCTTTGTTGTTATCTCCAAAGGTGACGATTGGGCCAGCTCTCTCAACCACGTCTGATAGCTGTTAATGGATTTTTCATCCATTATATACGTTCAAATTCGGCTTAAATTGATCGCTTTTGCCCAAGTATGTAGTGTCTTTTTATGTGTTTTGTGTCTTTGGTGTGCAGATTACAGGTCGAACCAGTTTTGAGGAATAATTGCATCAATTGGTGGTATATGAGCTGGGATTTCAAAGGAGGAGAGTAAAGGCTTGAGTTGAGATCAAGAGAGGGCGAGACGAGTCGTTAAAAGAGCAAACAGGCCAAAAATCAACTGCTGGGCAGAAGTTGTAGGCGCGCCCGTGCCTCACCAAGCGCGCACGCGCTTCAACAAGAAAGGGCAAGCGCGCCCGCGCTTCATCAAGCGCGCCCGCACCCCAGTCGAAGTTTATTTATTTATTTTGCAGTTTGGTTAGCTTTTAAGGCCCAGCAAGGAGCAAGCCCATGGATATTTGGTTTTTATGTAACCTAGTAGAAAAACATAGGGATTATTATTATCATAGGAGAAAAAAGTAGTATCTTTATGAGCCGTCAAGGAAGAGAATTAGGTCATCAAGCTATCTTGGGTGATTTAGTTCGAACTATTTCTTTTGTAATTTTCTACAACGTGAATGATCGGTTGTTTCGTATACTCTTGCAATTAATATCAGTATTTTATTTATAAATGGTTATTTACTATGTTTTCGATTGATCCCATGATGGCGGATAGTCCAATTATGGGCTAAGCGTTATCATGGGATTTTAATGGATTTTTCTATCGATTCTAGATATTGACTGTTTTTATGCCAAAATGTGTGATTGTTATGGATATCCTAGTATGGTTAAGCTTATTCATTGTAAATGCGTCGCGAACATTTATGATTGTTTGTTAAACCATCGTGAATGCGAAAGTGGATCAAGGGTTTAGAACATGCCATGCTAGCATAGGTTTTTGCATGTTAAGAGCATGTATTAATTTGTGGTGTATTTCTAACCGTCTTGCACTGACTATGTGATTTTATGGATACTTGTGCTTATGTCATTATGTTTTCAATCTCAGTAGACATATAGGGACTAAGCATAGTGGTAGACTATTTGACTTCTATCAATTGTGGATGTTCATTAGGATGGTATGCGTACAACGAAAGTTGGCGTTTATCAGTTTTGAGGGTCTAATCAGTTATCATCATTTTCACATGCTAGGTTTAAAAGGTATAAAATTCTAGATGAGATAGTTAATGAAGTTAAAATCCCATGTTTGTTTCATATAAGTAATCATTAAGTTTTAATCATTAGTGTAATCAAAACTCCAATTGTTCATTTTCTTAGCAATGAAACATAACTATACTCTGGTGTGTAAGTGAACTAATCGTAAGCAAGTCGAGTCTCTGTGGGAACGTATCCTACTTATTACTGTATTACTTGTGACCACGTTCTCTTGCGTGGATAAAGTGTGAACAAGTTTTTGGCGCCGCTGCCGGGGACTCGGTTCATTGTTTTGTTTAGTTAATGTGCTTATCATCAGTGGTCGTTAGATATCACTGACTGGGAATTGTTACTAATCATTCTTGTTTGTTCCGTGATTTCAGATAATTGATTGTATATGCGTACGCATTCTCAATCGAGTAAGGAACAACTGGAAGAACCGTTTGACGGGGAGAGGGGAATTGAAGTTCCAGAAATTGAGCCAGAATTAGTGATGGGGGATCCAGTGAGAGCTCTAAAGGATTACTCCCAGCCGAAGATCAATGACATTCAGTCAAGCATTGTTAGGCTGGCTATTGCGGCTAATAATTTCAAAATGAAGCCGGGCACGATTCAAATGGTTCATAATTCTGTGCAGTTTAGGGGTTCACCTGTTGAGGATCCTAATATGCATATCAGAGACTTCATCGAGATCTGTGATACCTTCAAAACTAACGGGGTTTCTGAAGATGCTATAAAGCCTAGGTTATTTCCATTCTCTCTACGAGACAAGGCAAAGAGCTGGTTGCACTCACTGCCAGCAGGTTCTATAACTACTTGGGAGGATCTCGCACAAAAGTTTCTAACTAAATTCTTTCTTATGGCTAAGACGGCAGCCATGAGGAACGCTCTTACACAGTTCAATCAACATTCTGGAGAAAAGTTGTGTGAGGCTTGGGAAAGGTACAAAGAAATGCTTCGAAAGTGTCCTCATCATGGGATGCCAGATTGGATGGTCATTAACGGTTTCTATAATGGGTTGAATCATTCACGACCTATGCTTGATGCAGCATCTAGAGGAGCTCTTTGGGCCAAGAGCTATGAAGAAGCTTATGACTTGATTGAAATGATGGCTGCTAACGAGTATCAGAATCCTACTCAGCGATTGCCACAGAGTAAAACTGTAGGTGTTTTTGAAGTGGACGCTGCCACAGCTATAACAGCTCAGCTACAGGCTTTATCTATGAAGGTGGATGCATTGTCCAAGGCAGGGATTCAGCAAGTCGCTATGGTTTGTGACTTGTGTGCAGGTGCTCATGAGACAACTCAGTGTGCTATTTCTAGCAATTCGGCGCATTTTGTCAGCAACTTTCAGAGGCTTACAGAACCGGCACCTAATACATATCACCCCAAAAACAAGAACCATCCTAACTTCAGTTGGAGCAACAATCAGAATGCCATGCCGCAACCATCGCAAGGTCAGCAATTCGGACCAAGGCCTTTCAACAATTCTGGTCCTCAACAATCCTATGCACCAAGGCAATCATACAACCCTCCTGGTTTCCATCAACAACCTCAAGGAGGACAAGGGCATTTGAATGAAAAGTCAGAGATGGAGGAATTGAGAATGATGTATAAGAGTCAAGCTGTAACTCTGAAAACGTTGGAAAACCAAATCGGTCAACTAGCAAGTGCTCTTCTAAACAGACCTCAAGGACAGTTACCAAGTGACACAGAGGCTAATCCAGGCAAGAAAGAAAGCAAAGAACAGATACACTCTATTACATTGCGTTCTGGAAGGGTTACAAACCATCAGGAGGTCGAAATTCCACAAAACGAAGAACATCAGCATTCTGGACAGGAGGTGGAGAGCGGGCGCGCTTCCTTAGGCGCCGGCGCGCCTCACCTCACTGCCGAAATGGAAAATTCTGCAGAAAATGTTAAGTAGGAGGAGCCGATCAAGAAAAAATTGAGTAATTCAGAGGAGAAAAGCAGCTCAGAGAAAGAGAGGGATAACCAGGAAGTATTTCCTCCTCCACCATTCCCTAAAAGGCTTCAAAAGCAGAAATCATACAAACAGTTAGCTAAATTTATGGAAGTTTTCAAGAAACTACACATCAACTTACCTTTTGCGGAAGCGCTGGAACAAATGCCAAGCTACGCAAAATTCATGAAAGGCATTCTGTCGAGGAAACTGAAGCTAGAGGAGTTAAACACCGTCGCTTTGACGGAAGAGTGTAGTGCAGTATTGCAGCAGAAGTTGCCACCAAAGTTGAAGGATCCTGGTAGTTTCACTATACCATGCATAATTGGGAATTTGTCGTTTGACAAATGTTTGTGCGATTTGGGAGCGAGTATCAACCTCATGCCATACTCTGTATTCTTACAACTTGGCCTTCCTGAGCCAAAGCCGACCAACATGTCACTACAGTTGGCGGATCGTTCAATCACTTATCCGCGAGGAATTGTCGAAGATGTTTTGGTGAAAGTCGACAAACTAATCTTTCTTGCAGATTTTGTCATCCTTGATTTTAAAGAAGACAAGAAGATCCCTATCATTCTTGGTAGACCATTCTTGTTTGTTCCGTGATTTCAGATAATTGATTGTATATGCGTACGCATTCTCAATCGAGTAAGGAACAACTGGAAGAACCGTTTGACGGGGAGAGGGGAATTGAAGTTCCAGAAATTGAGCCAGAATTAGTGATGGGGGATCCAGTGAGAGCTCTAAAGGATTACTCCCAGCCGAAGATCAATGACATTCAGTCAAGCATTGTTAGGCTGGCTATTGCGGCTAATAATTTCAAAATGAAGCCGGGCACGATTCAAATGGTTCATAATTCTGTGCAGTTTAGGGGTTCACCTGCTGAGGATCCTAATATGCATATCAGAGACTTCATCGAGATCTGTGATACCTTCAAAACTAACGGGGTTTCTGAAGATGCTATAAAGCCTAGGTTATTTCCATTCTCTCTACGAGACAAGGCAAAGAGCTGGTTGCACTCACTGCCAGCAGGTTCTATAACTACTTGGGAGGATCTCGCACAAAAGTTTCTGACTAAATTCTTTCCTATGGCTAAGACGGCAGCCATGAGGAACGCTCTTACACAGTTCAATCAACATTCTGGAGAAAAGTTGTGTGAGGCTTGGGAAAGGTACAAAGAAATGCTTCGAAAGTGTCCTCATCATGGGATGCCAGATTGGATGGTCATTAACGGTTTCTATAATGGGTTGAATCATTCACGACCTATGCTTGATGCAGCATCTAGAGGAGCTCTTTGGGCCAAGAGCTATGAAGAAGCTTATGACTTGATTGAAATGATGGCTGCTAACGAGTATCAGAATCCTACTCAGCGATTGCCACAGAGTAAAACTGTAGGTGTTTTTGAAGTGGACGCTGCCACAGCTATAACAGCTCAGCTACAGGCTTTATCTATGAAGGTGGATGCATTGTCCAAGGCAGGGATTCAGCAAGTCGCTATGGTTTCTGACTTGTGTGCAGGTGCTCATGAGACAACTCAGTGTGCTATTTCTAGCAATTCGGCGCATTTTGTCAGTAACTTTCAGAGGCTTACAGAACCGGCACCTAATACATATCACCCCAAAAACAGGAACCATCCTAACTTCAGTTGGAGCAACAATCAGAATGCCATGCCGCAACCATCGCAAGGTCAGCAATTCGGACCAAGGCCTTTCAACAATTCTGGTCCTCAACAATCCTATGCACCAAGGCAATCATACAACCCTCCTGGTTTCCATCAACAACCTCAAGGAGGACAAGGGCATTTGAATGAAAAGTCAGAGATGGAGGAATTGAGAATGATGTATAAGAGTCAAGCTGTAACTCTGAAAACGTTGGAAAACCAAATCGGTCAACTAGCAAGTGCTCTTCTAAACAGACCTCAAGGACAGTTACCAAGTGACACAGAGGCTAATCCAGGCAAGAAAGAAAGCAAAGAACAGATACACTCTATTACATTGCGTTCTGGAAGGGTTACAAACCATCAGGAGGTCGAAATTCCACAAAACGAAGAACATCAGCATTCTGGACAGGAGGTGGAGAGCGGGCGCGCTTCCTTAGGCGCCGGCGCGCCTCACCTCACTGCCGAAATGGAAAATTCTGCAGAAAATGTTAAGTAGGAGGAGCCGATCAAGAAAAAATTGAGTAATTCAGAGGAGAAAAGCAGCTCAGAGAAAGAGAGGGATAACCAGGAAGTATTTCCTCCTCCACCATTCCCTAAAAGGCTTCAAAAGCAGAAATCATACAAACAGTTAGCTAAATTTATGGAAGTTTTCAAGAAACTACACATCAACTTACCTTTTGCGGAAGCGCTGGAACAAATGCCAAGCTACGCAAAATTCATGAAAGGCATTCTGTCGAGGAAACTGAAGCTAGAGGAGTTACACACCGTCGCTTTGACGGAAGAGTGTAGTGCAGTATTGCAGCAGAAGTTGCCACCAAAGTTGAAGGATCCTGGTAGTTTCACTATACCATGCATAATTGGGAATTTGTCGTTTG
Organism: Oenanthe sinensis; assembly: GCA_028671895.1. Lineage (NCBI taxonomy): Eukaryota > Viridiplantae > Streptophyta > Magnoliopsida > Apiales > Apiaceae > Oenanthe > Oenanthe sinensis. The sequence continues at coordinate 32,742,575 of CM053806.1, forward strand.
ACAAATGTTTGTGCGATTTGGGAGCGAGTATCAACCTCATGCCATACTCTGTATTCTTACAACTTGGCCTTCCTGAGCCAAAGCCGACCAACATGTCACTACAGTTGGCGGATCGTTCAATCACTTATCCGCGAGGAATTGTCGAAGATGTTTTGGTGAAAGTCGACAAACTAATCTTTCTTGCAGATTTTGTCATCCTTGATTTTAAAGAAGACAAGAAGATCCCTATCATTCTTGGTAGACCATTCTTGTTTGTTCCGTGATTTCAGATAATTGATTGTATATGCGTACGCATTCTCAATCGAGTAAGGAACAACTGGAAGAACCGTTTGACGGGGAGAGGGGAATTGAAGTTCCAGAAATTGAGCCAGAATTAGTGATGGGGGATCCAGTGAGAGCTCTAAAGGATTACTCCCAGCCGAAGATCAATGACATTCAGTCAAGCATTGTTAGGCTGGCTATTGCGGCTAATAATTTCAAAATGAAGCCGGGCACGATTCAAATGGTTCATAATTCTGTGCAGTTTAGGGGTTCACCTGTTGAGGATCCTAATATGCATATCAGAGACTTCATCGAGATCTGTGATACCTTCAAAACTAACGGGGTTTCTGAAGATGCTATAAAGCCTAGGTTATTTCCATTCTCTCTACGAGACAAGGCAAAGAGCTGGTTGCACTCACTGCCAGCAGGTTCTATAACTACTTGGGAGGATCTCGCACAAAAGTTTCTGACTAAATTCTTTCCTATGGCTAAGACGGCAGCCATGAGGAACGCTCTTACACAGTTCAATCAACATTCTGGAGAAAAGTTGTGTGAGGCTTGGGAAAGGTACAAAGAAATGCTTCGAAAGTGTCCTCATCATGGGATGCCAGATTGGATGGTCATTAACGGTTTCTATAATGGGTTGAATCATTCACGACCTATGCTTGATGCAGCATCTAGAGGAGCTCTTTGGGCCAAGAGCTATGAAGAAGCTTATGACTTGATTGAAATGATGGCTGCTAACGAGTATCAGAATCCTACTCAGCGATTGCCACAGAGTAAAACTGTAGGTGTTTTTGAAGTGGACGCTGCCACAGCTATAACAGCTCAGCTACAGGCTTTATCTATGAAGGTGGATGCATTGTCCAAGGCAGGGATTCAGCAAGTCGCTATGGTTTGTGACTTGTGTGCAGGTGCTCATGAGACAACTCAGTGTGCTATTTCTAGCAATTCGGCGCATTTTGTCAGCAACTTTCAGAGGCTTACAGAACCGGCACCTAATACATATCACCCCAAAAACAAGAACCATCCTAACTTCAGTTGGAGCAACAATCAGAATGCCATGCCGCAACCATCGCAAGGTCAGCAATTCGGACCAAGGCCTTTCAACAATTCTGGTCCTCAACAATCCTATGCACCAAGGCAATCATACAACCCTCCTGGTTTCCATCAACAACCTCAAGGAGGACAAGGGCATTTGAATGAAAAGTCAGAGATGGAGGAATTGAGAATGATGTATAAGAGTCAAGCTGTAACTCTGAAAACGTTGGAAAACCAAATCGGTCAACTAGCAAGTGCTCTTCTAAACAGACCTCAAGGACAGTTACCAAGTGACACAGAGGCTAATCCAGGCAAGAAAGAAAGCAAAGAACAGATACACTCTATTACATTGCGTTCTGGAAGGGTTACAAACCATCAGGAGGTCGAAATTCCACAAAACGAAGAACATCAGCATTCTGGACAGGAGGTGGAGAGCGGGCGCGCTTCCTTAGGCGCCGGCGCGCCTCACCTCACTGCCGAAATGGAAAATTCTGCAGAAAATGTTAAGTAGGAGGAGCCGATCAAGAAAAAATTGAGTAATTCAGAGGAGAAAAGCAGCTCAGAGAAAGAGAGGGATAACCAGGAAGTATTTCCTCCTCCACCATTCCCTAAAAGGCTTCAAAAGCAGAAATCATACAAACAGTTAGCTAAATTTATGGAAGTTTTCAAGAAACTACACATCAACTTACCTTTTGCGGAAGCGCTGGAACAAATGCCAAGCTACGCAAAATTCATGAAAGGCATTCTGTCGAGGAAACTGAAGCTAGAGGAGTTAAACACTGTCGCTTTGACGGAAGAGTGTAGTGCAGTATTGCAGCAGAAGTTGCCACCAAAGTTGAAGGATCCTGGTAGTTTCACTATACCATGCATAATTGGGAATTTGTCGTTTGACAAATGTTTGTGCGATTTGGGAGCGAGTATCAACCTCATGCCATACTCTGTATTCTTACAACTTGGCCTTCCTGAGCCAAAGCCGACCAACATGTCACTACAGTTGGCGGATCGTTCAATCACTTATCCGCGAGGAATTGTCGAAGATGTTTTGGTGAAAGTCGACAAACTAATCTTTCTTGCAGATTTTGTCATCCTTGATTTTAAAGAAGACAAGAAGATCCCTATCATTCTTAGTAGACCATTCTTGGCAATGGGAAAGACGTTGATTGACGTACAGAAGGGGGAACTCACCATGAGGGTGCACGATCAAAATGTCACATTCAATGTGTTCAAGGCAATGCAATTTCCAACAGAAGAAGAATAATGCTTTAAAGTAGACGTAGTGGAATCTACTGTGCAAGCAAAAATTGAACACATGCTCATGAATGATACGCTGGAAAAGGCTTTAAGTGGGGACTCTACATTTGAAGAGGATAAGGTTGAAGAACTAGTACAGTTTCTGAATGCTTCCCCTTGGCAACGAAAGTTTGAGAGACTAGTGGAATCTTTGGGTTTATCTGAGTTGAGAGAATCACATCAGCGGTTGAAACCATCTATCGAGGAAGTACCGAAGCTAGAGCTCAAACCATTACCTGATCACTTAAGGTATGCTTCTCTTAGGGAATCATCTACTTTGCCTGTGATTATTGCTGCTAATCTTATAGGTCCTGAAGAAGAAAAGCTGTTGAGGGTTCTCAGGGAATTCAAATCAGCCATTGGTTGGACTATTGCAGACATCAAAGGAATCAGCCCTGCCTATTGCCAGCATAAAATTCCGCTGGAAGAAGGAAGTAAGCCAACAGTGGAACATCAGAAACGGTTAAATCCACTCATGAAAGAAGTAGTAGAGAAGGAAATTATCAAGTGGTTGGATGCAGGAATTATCTATCCTATTTCTGACAGTGTTTGGGTGAACCCAGTTCAATGTGTGCCGAAGAAAGGAGGCATGACTGTGGTAACTAATGAGAAGAATGAACTCATTCCTATGCGAACAGTTAATGGTTGGAGAATTTGCATGGACTACTGGAAGTTGAACAAAGCTACTAGGAAGGATCACTTTCCTCTTCCTTTCATTGATCAGATGCTAGACCGACTCGCTGGCCATGAGTACTATTGCCTTCTGGATGGATATTCGGGTTACAATCAGATCTGTATTACTCCAGAGGATCAGGAGAAGATGACATTTACATGTCCGTTTGGTACCTTCTCTTTTCGAAGGGTTTCTTTTAGGTTATGTGGTGCACCTGACACTTTTCTGAGGTGCATGATGGCAATTTTTTCAGACATGATTGGTAAGACAGTGGAAGTCTTCATGGATGACTTTTCAGTATTTGGTTTTTCTTTTGACGAGTGTCTACACAATCTTGGCATGGTTCTGAAAAGATGCGTGGAGACCAATCTGGTCCTTAACTGGGAAAAGTGCCATTTCATGGTACAAGAGGGAACTATTCTTGGACACAAGGTGTCACATCGAGGTCTGGAAGTGGATAAAGCCAAAATAGAGACCATTGAAAACCTTCCACCTCCCACTTCAGTGAGAGGAATTCGTAGTTTCCTCGGTCACGCAGGTTTCTACAGAATATTCATCAAGGACTTCTCCAAAATTTCCAAACCTTTGTGCAAGCTATTGGAGAAGGATATTCCCTTCAAATTTGATGATGATTGTTTGACATCTTTTGAGACATTGAAGAAAAAGTTGATTTCAGCACCGGTGATCATTGCTCCAGATTGGACTGAACCATTTGCTATGATGTGTGATGCTAGCGATTTTGTAGTAGGGGCTGTTCTTGGCCAAAATAAAGATAAGCTTTTTCATGTTATCTACTATGCAAGCAAGACACTCAATGATGCGCAATTGAATTACACAACCACAGAGAAGGAGCTGTTAGCCATTGTGTATGGATTTGAAAAATTCAGATCATACTTGCTTGGTACGAAAGTGACGGTGTATACTGACCACGCAGCTATTAGATATCTGCTTTCCAAGAAGGATTCTAAACCCCGCTTGATTCGATGGGTTCTTCTACTACAAGAATTCGACGTGGAGATCAAAGATAGAAAGGGGACAGAAAATCAAGTAGCTGATCACCTCTCACGATTGGAAGATCTTGGTAAATCATCACAAGATAGTACTCTCATCAATGAATCCTTTCTGGATGAACAGCTGTTTGGAGTACAAGAAGAAGAACCATGGTATGCTGATATTGTGAATTATCTTGTGAGTCAAATTGTTCCACCCGAATTGTCTTCAGCCCAAAGGAAGAAATTCATGCATGACGTCAAGTGGTTTCGTTGGGATGAGCCATATCTGTTTAAACAAGGGGCTGATCAGGTTATCAGAAGGTGTGTACCATACAGTGAGACAGAAGCTATTCTGAGGGATTATCATGCCACAGCTTATGGAGGCCATTATGGAGGTGAAAAGACAGCGACTCGTATTCTACAGGTAGGTTTTTATTGGCCATCACTCTTCAAGGATGCTCATCAGTTTGTAACCAAGTGTGATCGTTGCCAGCGAGTAGGCAACATTTCGAGAAGGGATGAGATGCCCCTTAATGTGATGCTAGAGGTGGAAATTTTTGATGTGTGGGGAATCGACTTCATGGGCCCATTCATTTCATCATGCAATAAATAATACATCTTGCTAGCTGTGGATTACGTCTCCAAATGGGTTGAGGTCAAGGCACTCCCAACTAATGATGCCAATGTAGTGCTCAACTTCCTTCACAAGAACATTTTCACCAGATTTGGGACTCCAAGAGTCATTATTAGTGATAAGGGTTCTCACTTTTGCAATCGGAAGTTCACTAATCTGATGGCAAGATTCAACATCAACCATCGGGTGGCGACAACATACCACCCTCAAACCAATGGCCAAGCTGAAGTATCAAACCGTGAGATCAAACGCATTCTGGAAAAGGTGGTAAGTCCTTCTCGTAAGGATTGATCATTAAAACTGGATGAAGCCGTGTGGGCTTATCGAACCGCATTCAAAACACCTTTGGGTATGTCACCATATCAACTTGTCTATGGGAAAGCTTGTCATCTGCCAGCAGAGCTGGAACACAAGGCTTATTGGGCATTGCAGAAGTTTAATTTTGATTGTAAAGCCGCGGGGGAAAAACGGATGGTGCAGATAAATGAGATGGATGAGTTTCGTCTACAAGCCTATGAGAATAACAAGCTCTACAAGGAGAAAGTGAAGAGATGGCATGATCGTCGGTTGATAACAAAGGTATTGTTCATGGTCAGTTGGTTTTATTATTTAACTCTCGTCTGCGATTGTTTCCAGGAAAACTTAAGTCAAGGTGGCCAGGACCTTTTGTTGTGAAGACTGTGTTTCCACACGGAGCTGTGGAAATTTTTGAAAAGACACCAAATCAAGCGTTTAAAGTCAATGGTCAGAGATTGAAGCCTTATGTGGGAGAAAGAGTAAATCGCGAATCTGTCTACCTTGGAATGAAGACCTGACATCACTTCCGGCTAAATGACGCTAATGACAGCGCTCGTAGGAGGTAACCTACGGCTTGAATGGCTCTACAAAAAAAAAGAAAAAAAAAAAGAAATTTTTTTAACAGTAGCCCTAGGCGCGGGCGCGCTCCAGGCCGCTGTTATAAAAAAAAGATAAAAAATGCAAAAATCGTTCCCAAAAACATAAAAAGCCCATGCAGATCTGTTTTATAGCCTTTTAACATACCCTAACCCTAATCCCCACATTCCAATCCCCCACACACTTATCCTTGTCCTTTACATCCTATTCCGACAAACTCTCTACATCTCACCTATACACACAACTATACACACAACTACAAATCAACACATGGCACCCAAGAGAGCTAGGCGAGCAGGAGCTTCCAGTACTTCTTCTTCGAGTGGGGGAGTCCATCTTTAATTCAATTCACCGGAGGCTCAAACTGAATTTGCGCGATTAATGACCAAATCTGTGGTCAAGGAGAGAGGTTTTACTCCATGTGTTCTTGATGGGTCTTTGCTTGCGATGATTGATGAATGTGGTTGGGAAACCGTGTGTGAGGCTGCAAAGGCGATACCGTTGAGTATCGTTAGGGAGATTTATGTTAATGCCAAGCAAGAGAAAAATGGGTATTCTACAGTCCGAAGGTATGTGGTGGACTATACTCCTGCCGCTATTACCCAGGTTTTGCAATTGCCGGCACAGCAGGAAGGTAAGGAAGATTTTGGGTTGAAAACCCGTGGGGAGGTTGACCTTGAGGCCATTCTGCGAGATATGACCGTTCCAGGCACTAATTGGAAGCGCATGGTGGGCTCTATTGAGCCAATTACCTTCTCAGCCATGGCGTTGAACCCGTATGCTAAGGCCTGGAACCTGTTTCTATGTGCTAATATTGTGCCATCATCGCATACTCATAAGGTGACAGTGGATCGAGCCATTTTGTTGTGGGGAATTCTATGCGGGAAATACATCGACCTAGGCTCCCTTATCTTCAGGCACATGATCAGATTTTTGCAGGGCAGTACCACTGGAGTGATTCCTTATGGCTCAGTGGTTGTTCGTCTGTGTGTTGATGTGGGTATTCACTGGCCGGCAAAGGAGCAGTTGCAGCTACCTGCAAGTACCATTGATACGGCGGCGATAGCCAGGCTGCCTGAATGGGACGGTGGTGTACCGCATGCCAGAGGTTTAGGGTATATTATGAATGGTAAAGTACTACCTAGACAGCAGAGGGAGGCTAAGGCTGGATCTTCTAGGGCACAACGAGATGTGGCTAGTACTGGCATGGGTGAGGCTCATTTTAGACGGTTAGTGCGGCGTATGGACGCCGTTGATGACAGACAGAGCCGGTTTGCTTCTGACCTGACTCAGGCTCTCAGTGTAGCTTTCATGGCTACTGGTGTACATGTAGATTGGCCTGTTTATGGAGCGGGCACCGTGTATCCACCACCGGATTCACCCGAGGAGGGTGACTCTGCTGACGATTGAGGTATATCTGCACACTTTCTTTGTTTCTTGCCTTCAATGGGGACATTGAATATTTTAAGTTTGGGGGTGGGAAATGGATATTGTAGTTAGATGCATATAGGACATGTAGTTGTAGTGTTTTTCATGCATTTTGTTTTAATTGTCCATATAGAGCATTTTGATTGCATTTTTTTGTTCTGTTTGCCATGTGAGTCCATTTTAGTTACATTTCATAGCATGCATATTTCATGACCCCTTAGGACGAGCTAAGTTTGATTTTTAGGTCGATGTCGAATTGAGTGTGGTATTGATGAACAGAGGGATGATTTACAGTCCTTATGAAATTGATTTGCATGTTTCAGAAGCACATTCTTTACACAGTCTCATCGGTTGCTTTTGGGCTAGGTTGAGTCATGCCTGTTTAGTTGTTTCAGATGTAATCGCCTGTTTATATCTAGAATGTTTGTTATTCCCTTGATATTGTAAGGATGCCAAAGTATAAGTTTGGGGGAAAACAGGGATTCATGCTAGTTGTTAATAGTTGACATGAATGGCTAGGCGTCAAATGGCTAGTAGCCGGCTTATATTTTTATGAGTAGTCTAGGGTTGGAACTGAGAATTCTCACTCCAGATTTAATTAAAAAAAAGAGAAAAAGAGAAAAAGAAAGAAAGAAAAAAAGAGTCGTGTGAATAATTTCAAGGCAAAATTAACCAGAGTGAGCTCTTTAATACTCGAGCAATTAAGTTCGCGTGGACTTTGTGCCTAGTGACCTAAGGCTTTTTATAGTCTGGGATTCACTGACCTAACGCTCGCTACATGGGTATTATTGTATAAGCCTTTAAGGGTCTCATCCATTGCACGGTTAAGTAAGCCTATGTATTGGGTTATGTGTCTTAGTGGTTGTTTAGCAATAAAGTATGGTTCCCTGTCTAACTCAAATGAATGACGGAGGTGTTTGCATGTTATGGAGTGTTTAGCGCTCATTCTGTTTATAAACATGTGATTGTCTTGGCGAAAAATAGGTATGATTTTGGTCTAGTGTAAGAGTATATTTGACGAGCATCGCGCACACCCAAGTTTCTGTTCATGTAGTATCGGTATACGGGGGCTTGGTCGAGCTCTGTTCGGATGTATTGCATCTCTTTGAGTTTTTGGCTTGACGATTGGTTTGGTGAGTTCGAGGTGGTCCTTGCATTTTCATATTAGTTGCATTCACGCATTGCATTGCATTAGGTTGTTTAGAATCTGTTTATGCTTGGGGACAAGCATCGGTTTAAGTTTGGGGGTGTATTAGTGGACTTTTCGTCCACTATATACGTTCCAATTCAACTTAAATTGATCGCTTTTGCCCAAGTATGTAGTGTCTTTTTATGTGTTTTGTGTCTTTGGTATGCAGATTATAGGTCGAACCAGTTTTGAGGAATAATTGCATCAATTGGTGGTATATGAGCTGGGATTTCAAAGGAGGAGAGTCAAGGCTTGAGTTGAGATCAAGAGAGGGCGAGACGAGTCATTAAAAGAGCAAACGGGCTAAAAATCAACTGTTGGGCAGAAACTGCAGGCGCGCCCGCGCCTCACCAAGCGCGCCCGCGCTTCAACAGGAAAGGGCAAGCGCGCCCGCGCTTCATCAAGCGCGCCCGCGCCCCAATCGAAGTTTATTTATTTATTTTGCAGTTTGGTTAGCTTTTAAGGCCCAGCAAGGAGCAAGCCCATGGATATTTGGTTTTATGTAACCTAGTAGAAAAACATAGGGATTATTATTATCATAGGAGAAAAAAGTAGTATCTTTTTTAGCCGCCAAGGAAGAGAAGTAGGTCATCAAGCTATCTTGGGTGATTTAGTTCGAAATATTTCTTTTGTAATTTTCTACAACGGGGATGATCGGTTGTTTCATATACTCGTGCAATTAATATCAATATTTTATTTATAATTGGTTATTTACTATGTTTTCAATTGATCCCATGATGGCAGATAGTCCAATTATGGGCTAAGCGTTATCATGGGATTTTAATGGATTTTTCTATCGATTCTAGATATTGACTGTTTTTATGCCAAAGTGTGTGATTGTTATGGATATCCTAGTATGGTTAAGCTTATTCATTATAAATGCATCACGAACATTTATGATTGTTTGTTAAACCCTCGTGAATGCGAAAGTGGATCTAGGGTTTAGAATATGCCATGCTAGCATAGGTTTATGCATGTTAAGAGCATGTATTAATTTGTGATGTATTTCTAACCGTCTTGCACGGACTATGTGATTTTATGGATACTTGTGCTTATATCATTATGTTTTCAATCTCTATAGACATATAGGGACTAAGCATAGTGGTTGACTATTTGACTTCTATCAATTGTGGATGTTCATTAGGATGGTATGCATACAACGAAAGTTGGCGTTTATCAGTTTTGAGGGTCTAATCAGTTATCATCATTTTCACATGCTAGGTTGAAAAGGCATAAGATTCTAGATGAGATAGTTAATGAAGTTAAAATCCCATGTTTGTTTCATATAAGTAATCGTTAAGTTTTAATCATTAGTGTAATCAAAACTACAATTGTTCATTTTCTTAGCAGTGAAACATAACTATACTCTGATGTGTAAGTGAACTAAACGTAAGCAAGTCGAGTCTCTGTGGGAACGTATCCTACTTATTACTGTATTACTTGTGACCACATTCTCTTGCGTGGATAAAGTGTGAACAATAGCAGGGCTCTATATCCGGTCATATGCCTTGAAGATCTGCTGTCCAGGATCAATACAACCCGGTTTACCTGTTTAACTCCCTGCAAATATCAAACGGATTAAATTGTCTTCAGAGCCCAAAATTGATTGGGCCCGGCATACTTAAAGAATTGACCTTTGTCAGCTTTGACAACAGATCCTTTTCGAACAATAGCAGCATCCACCTTGACTGTACTTACATTCCTATAAATAGTCTTAACATTTTTTATTTAGACTTCGGAATATATGTTTCCTTCTTGACAGGTGAAGGATTCGCAGTCTTGGATTTCATAAATTTATTATTAATGTGTTATCTAGGTTTCATATTATTTTTCTTAGTAAACATGCTTTTGAAATAAGCAGTCATAGAATTAAAAGCACATAACATACAATTTACAGGACAACATTGTTTATGGCATACATCAATAACAGGCATGTTATTCAAAGTAGTAAGTGTCTTAACAGATTCTACTTTAATTTTATCAGCGGTTTTAAAGTTCTCAGTAGAATGATATCTGATGTTATTATCCCTACTATTTACAAACCTATTAGGTCTATTCAATTTGTTCCTTAAGTCTTTAGCACCTATACTAGGATTGGGGTAATTAAAAGTTCCCATATCTTTCACTGGTGTCTTGGGTGCTCTCTTCTTGGACATTAACTCCTTGTATGTCCCTAACTTATTCCTCTCTTTTATTTTCTTCCTCGAGGTCCTCTAAATTCATTTCATAAGAAATTAATATAGAGATCTTAAGGATTGATTCGGTGACATGGGTTATGAAAAGAGGTTTAAGTGTGTCCTTAACAACATGTGGAATGCCCATTTCTTCAGCACTTTTTTTGAACGGGGTGATGTAGCTTGCCTTTCCTACAGATTGATTGTACTCAAAGCCTATTCCAACTTTACGTTTTATCTCTTGTTGGTCAATTAGGTCTTTTACAATATAGGAAGAATTTTTATAGGCTAGACATTTCTTCTGTTCTTCCACTATCTGATTTTTGAGATAGGTTTCAACCTTAACATAACAACTGACTCTATTGACTTGAAAATCTAGTCCTTAGTCAGTTTGTCATTTCTGGTTTTTAACAATTTTAAAATATCATTATCATCAGTTAAGGCTTAGTTTTTTAGAATTAGTTTCTTAACTCTATCTCTTGTATCATCTAGTTATTTACTTATCAATTTAAATATCTTAGGGCATGAAGGATCTACCTCTTTTCTTTCTTGTCATGTAGGAGACAGTGATTCTTCAGATGAAACCATAAGAGCAAGATTTCCCATCTCTTCCTCATCATTGTTGTTTGAATCGTCCCAGCTTTTGCCATCTACTAGATAAGACTCTCTATGATGCTTTTTCACAAGTGCATCATACTTTTTCTTGAGCTCTTCATAAGACTTTCTCTTCTTCCCTTGCTTAGGCTTCTTGCATTCAGTTGCAAAGTGGTCTAACTCATTGCAGTTGAAGCAACGAAACTTGCTTCTATCAACTAAGCCGGTCTTGTAGCCGTTTTTTGATATAGCTGTCGAAGAAACACCTTTTTGAAACCTTCCAAAATTAGGTTTAACTTAGTAGGAGGAGTTTCTTCGGAATCTCATGTTGTCAAACCTCCTGGAAACCATAGCTAGAGATTCATCTTCTAGCTGATCCAGTTCTTCTAAAGGGTAGAACTCACCATTTTCCTGGTTATCTGAAGTATTTCCAAATTCTGGAACCACATACTGTTAGTATTGGTGTCCTAGAAACAATACTTTTAATGTTTTATTGAAAACAATTATGTTATGTGATTATTTAATTAATATTTATTATATCTTTATTTACTGCATCATAAATTGAAAAAATAATAAAAGTCCTTGGAATATTAATACGTAATATATGTCTTTAAGTAGGTGACTTAAAAATGAGATTATATGAATAATATTTTATTCCTAAAATTCCCTAGTCAAGTATTATTATTTAAGGACAATAATAATGCAATAAGACTAGTATGTTTATTGATAGATGACCACATCTCATTGGTCATAGGTATGGTGATACTAAAATTAAGAATATAAGTGTATGTATCAATACATGACACTGGAAAGACCCGCCGTGAGATTCTACATGTTAATAAGTGTCATGAGAAATCTCACAATGATAATGATGTAATGATCCTCTGAGTTGGAATCATTATATTTCTATACGAGAATTAATATACTTTGATTACACTCAAAGTTACCTTTTACCGGGTACTGATAAAGGTGGACATTGGGTATGCTATGAATCGTATGAGAAATATGAATGATAGATATAGAATTTAACCCTCCAATTCTAGGAGTGATATTATTGGCCTCTTGATTGAGTGAGATTATGAAATACATGGTCATACTCAAATATTGATTTGTTTAAATAGTCTACTCATTGATCAAGGAAACCAAGATTAAACGTGGAAGATGATAACACTATACATGCCTCGAGTTTGATCTATAATATAAGGTTAAAGGGATTATATTATATAGAACATTATTCACGAAAGATTTAATTATTATAAGGTTAAAGAGAATCACTAATTATTATTGTTATTTGGGTAGCAATGATGTATTATTAGATGCCGCTCATTATTTATAATTTTATTATTGGATATTAAAATTATTGCCAACATAATAATAACCTAAATGGTCACACACAAAGAACGTCAAAAACGGAGGTTTATTTAAATTACGAATTCAAATATATTATTATTTATTCGAATTTAATTATTGAATTAATTAAGTGGGACTAAATTAATTATATTAGAATTCGGATTTAATAAGTATTATTATTATTCGAATTTAATTATTGAATTAATTAAGTGGGACTTGATTAATTATATTAGAATTCAGATTTAATAATAATAATAACCCAAAATCAGAATGGGTTTTGGAAATCACATGGATTAGGATTAGGCCAAAAACCTCTCTCTACCCTATATATACAAAATGATGTATAGTATTAGGGTTTAATCATCAGATTTCTTTTTTAGAGAAAAACCCTAGCTGCTCAACATCAAGAGAGGCTAGAGAAAGAGAGAGAGAAAGAGAGAGAGTGAGGCAAGCAATTCGGCTAGTACCGACTCCGGTGATCGTAAGACGATCGGACATTTGTGTGGACTTCTTTGGAGAGCAGATCTTTGCAACAAATGACTGCTATGATTCATCTTTTCTGGACCTCCATTAAACATCATACAGAAAGCTTTGTTAAGGTACAGACTTCTTCACCATAATCATTCAAAGTTATACATGCATCCTGCGATAGGGTTTCATTTTTTTTTATTGTTTTACGTTATATCTGCTGCATTTTCATGCCCGAAACCCTTCAATGGTATTTACGTGTATAATGGGATGATTTAGTTATGTGTTTAACAGTTTTTCGATGTATGTAAACATATATATGATATGTCATGACTATATGTTAATTTATATGATTTTGAATATATGATATTCATTTGTTGTATAATCATGGGATGATTGTGTGTATTGCTGTATGTATATGATACATGTTTGTTCTTGTTATGGGAATCGTATTCGATACGAATTCTGAAACGGCTTCGGTAGATTTTCTAAAATCTGTGTCCAGTGTCCGTTTTTCGTAAACGATATATGTTTTCTAAATATAATTGTGTCACTGAGCAATACTGACAAAGTCAACTTTGCGTCTGTAAGCCGTTTGACGACGTTACAGGCCCCGAAATGGCGATTTATAATTTTCTGAAATTTATTTGGTTTTCTAAAATTTTGAAATTTATTATATATGATTATATGATATGTTTATATAATCTGAGATAACATGGTGGATGGTTATGGCCTAAAGACCCATAGGATAGTGGTTTTGTTTTATGGTTTTGGTTTCTAAATACGACTTGCATGTCATTTATTCATTGTAATTGTTAATCTCAAATGTAACTCGAGTTCTTCTTGTAATTTCATTAGAATAGATTTATTTATTATTCAATGTAATTGTTCAATGGAGACTTGGAAGCAAGGAAGCTAGGAGGTAATCCAGATGATGGAGCAATGAAGAAGATAAAGACATGTAATAGTGTAGTATTTGAAACCACTATAAGTTGACCTTGATAATTTCATTAGCTTGGAAATATCACATAAGATGGGGCCATAACCAAACACGTTTCATTTACTCACAATACATATATGTATATGAATGCATGTGTAGATACGTATGTGTTGGAATGATGTATGTATTAGACACGACACTCATGCCATGCCTGCTTAAGAAAGATTTATCTGTAACGATTCAAGATTTTAAAATTAAACAAATGATCATAAGATTCTTGTGTTTATGAAACACGGTATTGAATATGAATTTTCTTTTTCTGATATGGGGAGATTTTGTCAAAAGTGAATTATTATTCGTAAGAAAGTTGGGTTTTAAGTGAGACCACTTGTGACTTCTCCGACGATCTGGAAATCGAACCATTGACGAATATTGAAATGGATTATTTGATCAAGGAAAAATTAAGAATCTCTTTATGATGGGATCATGATCGTTCATATAAACATTAAAATCCATAAATACATATTAAGTTAATCGGATGCCTTCCAATGTTTAATACTCGTCAAGATCTAGATTGAGAATGAGTGGGTTTGCCAAAGCAAGGTGCTTTTATTAATCATGGGAAGACGTGATAAGTAAGTGACTTAGTTTGTTGAAATATTGGGTCTAACTTAACTAAATCATCACAATAGGATTGTGGGTTTAGAGGTATAGAGTTTGGTGAGATTTATTGGATAAATGTGCACAAAGTGTTGTTACACCAAACTATCCAAGAGTTATATTTGATATAATCGACTAATGTTGTCTACCTAAATAGTCACGTTTTGGGTGTATTAGCCAACGCTATCTTAAAACATGGATGAAATATGGATCTTGGCTCACTAGAAAGATTTAATGAAGTGCTTTCCGAATTAATAGTTAGGGCTATTGATTTGATAAAAAATAGTGGGAGATATATATTATGAATGTATATGATAATCACTTGAACATAACTAAACTTCTGTAACTATCTAATATGCATTTTAAACATTGTAGATATTTAATGGCAAATAACACAAGTCACTTCTCTGTGAGAGAAACCCTTGAGAAGGACAAGATGACAGGAACTAACTTCCTTGATTGGTATAGGAATTTGAGGATTGTCCTCAAGCAGGAGCGAAAACTTCACGTCATTGAAATTCCTTCACCTGCTCCTCCTGCTGAGAATGCATCTCGTGTTTAGCAAAATGCTTATCAAAAGCATATTGATGATGTGAATGATGTTGCGTGTCTCATGCTTGCAACCATGAGTGCTGAGCTTCAAAAACAACATGAGCATATGGATGCTTATGAGATGATTGAACACCTTCAAAGAATGTTTGAGGGACAAGCTCGTCAAGAAAGGTTCGACACGAGCAAAGCACTGTATACTTGTAAACAAGGAGAGCATGAACCTGTTCAACCACATGTTCTAAAGATGATAGGTTATATTGAGTATCTTTATACTTTGGGTTTCCCTATTGGTCCGGAAGCTCTGTTTGACTTGATCTTGCAATCTTTGAATAACAACTATACTCATTTTGTTATGAACTACAATATGAATGAGATAGACAAAACACCCACTGAATTATTGGTCATGTTACGAATTGCTGAAACAAACATGAAAAAGGCTAAACCTGCTACCATGCTGATGGTAGAAAACAATGGTAAGGCTAAAAGGAAAGGCAAATGGAAGGGAAAGAAGAAGATTGGATCTGCTTCTGGTCTCAAGCCAAAGACTAATCCCAAACAGGCTTTAAATCCTAACGGTGTTGTTGCAAAAGGTGATTGTCACTACTGTGGTAAACCAGGTCATTGGAAGAGAAACTATCATGCTTATTTGGAGGATCTGAAGAAGAAGAAGGCTGGTCAAGCTTCTGATTTAGGTATTTATGTTATAGAGGTCAATTTGTCTACTTCTACATCATGGGGATTAGATACTGGATGTGGTTCTCACATTTGTATAAATGTGCATAAGCTGCAAATGAGTAGGACTTTGGCAAAGGGAGAGGTCGACCTACGAGTTGGCAATGGAGCAAAGGTTGCTGACTTAGCTGTAGGGACATATTATTTATCGTTGCCCACTGAGCTTATTTTAGAACTTGAGAACTTTTTTTACCTGCCTGCAATTTGCAGAAATATTATTTCGGTTTCTTGTTTGGACAAGAAAGGTTTTGCATTTTCAATTCAGAACAATAGTTGTTCCTTTTCTTTGAATAATGTTACCTATGGGGTTGCACGTATATTTAATGGTTTATATGTTCCTAATTTAGACACTCCTATCTATAATGTGAATAACAAACGTCTTAAATCTAATGAATCAAATCAAACATACATCTGGCACTGTCGTTTAGGCCATATAAGCGAGAAGCCCATTTCCAAGTTACAAGAGGATAGATACTTGGATAAGTTTGACTTTGAATCATACGAAGCATGCGAACCTTGTCTTATTGGAAAAATGACTAAAGCTCCTTTTACTGGACAAGGTGAAAGGGCCACTGAACGATTAGAACTTATACATAGTGATGTATGTGGTCTTATGCGTACTATGGCATGAGATGGCTTTTATTACTTTTTCACGATTATTGATGATTTCAGTAGATATGGATATGTGTATCTTATGAAGAACATGTTGGTGTAGGTGCCCTAGAGGCAATACAATGTTTATTTTGATAAACCTTTATGTCATTTGATTATTCAATAAACGTATTTATTATGACTTTAATTACTGCGATATATTTGTTAGCATAATAAATGTCCTTAGAATCATGATACTCGTTATATAGTTTAAGTACATGACTTGAACTTGAGATTATATAATATATCATATTCTTAAAGGTTCCCTAGTCGAGTATTATTATGACAGGACAATAATAATACATAAATAGACTAGTATGTTGTTTGACAGATAACCACATCTCATTGGTTATAAGTATGGGGATACTAAAGTCAATACATAGGTACATGTAGGGGTACATGGTACTGGACAGACCCACAGTGAGATTCTTCATGTTTAATTAAGTCATAAGAAAGACTCACAGTGATAATGGTGTAATGATCCTCTGACTTAAGATCATTATATTTCTATACGAGGATTGATATACTTTGACTACATTAAAAGTTACCTTTGACCGGGTGATGATAAAAGTGGACATCGGGTATATCATGAGTCGTATGAGAAATATGAATGATAGATAAAGGATTTAACCCTCCTATAATTAGGAGAGATATTATTGGCCTCTTGATTGAGTGAGACTATAAAATGCATGGCCGTGCTCAAATAATGATTTGTTTTTCATAGTCTACTCATGGATCAAGTAAACCCGGATTAAATGTTGAAGAGGATGACTAAGTACATGCCTCGAGTTTAATCTATAATATATATGGTTAAAGGGATTATATTACACGGAAACATTAATCACGAAAGGTTTTATCGAATCACGATTTAATTATTGTTTAATTAGGTAGCAATGATGTATTACTAGATACCGCTCATTGTTTATAATTTTATTGGAGAATAAAATTATTGCTAATTAAATAATAGCCTATAGGGTCACACACATAGAGCACCTAGAGGAATAGTTAATTTAAATTATAGATTTAAATTAATTGATGATTAATTCGAATTTATTATATTAATTAAGTGAGACTTAATTAATTGAAATAAATTCGAATTTGAAGAATTATATTTCTGCCAATAATAATTAAGTGTGACTTAATTATTAATTAAATAATAGAAGCATGTTTTATTATTTAATCCTATGCCTACATGGGTTAGGTTTTTGCTAAAAAGGCCCATTAACCAATCATTATAAATAGATAATGATAGGTTAAATGGCTTACACGTTTTGGTATAAACCCTAGCAGAAGAGGCAGCATAGGAAGAGGCAGAGAGAATTCGAAACCTATCAAAGGAGGCTAGTACTTCCGTTCCGTGTTCAAGATCGTGAGACGTTCTTGAAGGTGCTCGTGTGGATACCATAGAGGTGCTTTCGAGAGGAAGACACAAATCGTGATAGCAAGGATCTCCGTTGAGTTCGTGGCATTCAAAATCTTAATAGGTATGATTCGATTATCACCATAATCCGTCAATTCTTATACATGATCCTGCGTTTGTGTTCCGAAAATTTTCGTTATATTTACGTTTATCCGCTGCGTTTTATGCCTCGGAACCCAACAGAACAAATCCGATTCTTTTGAAAAGTACAAAGAATACAAAGCTAAAGTGGAAAAACAAACTGGCGGAATTATTAAGACTCTACGATCTGATCGTGGAGGTGAATACTTAAGCCATGAATTTAAGAGTTTATTAAAAGAGTGTGGTATTGTATCACAACTCACTCCTCCCGGAACACCACAATGGAATGGAGTTTCTGAAAGGAAGAATCGTACTTTGTTGGACATAGTATGATTGATGACGAGTCATGCAGATCTTCCAATTAGTTTCTGGGGATACGCCCTGGTGACGGCTGCTTATACACTTAACCGAGTTCCTACTAAAACGGTTCAGAAGACTCCATATGAGATATGGACTGAGAAACGTCATAGCATGTCATTTATGAAAATTTGGGGATGTGAGGCATTTGTGAAACGTCTAACTTCTGACAAGCTAGGACCTAAATTAGAAAAATGTAATTTTGTGGGATACCCAATTGAAACAAAGGGTTATTCTTTCTATAATCCTTCAGAGAACAAAGTGTTTATTGCTCAAACTGCAGTGTCCCTTGAATGAGAAATGTTGTCTAAGAAAGACAGTGGGAGGATAATAGATCTCGATAAAATTCGAGACCCACATGATAACACTGAACCAATGGAGGAACTCGAGCAGAATGTACAAGAACAAAATACTGCTCAGGAAACACAGGTTGTTCGTAGGTCGGGTAGGATTCACCATGAGCCCAAGAGATATTATGGATTTCTCTTGACTCAAGATGGTGATGTGATGCTAATGGATGAAGATGAGGCTCTCACGTACCAAGATGCTATGAACTCTCCAGAATCTAAGGGATGGCAGGATGCCATGAAATCTGAGATGGAATTCATGAATACTAATCAAGTATGGACTTTGGTTGATCCACCTAATGGGGTAAAACCTATAGGGTGCAAGTGGGTTTTTAAAAAATAGACCGACATGGATGGTAATGTACAGACCTATAAAGCACGATTGGTGGCAAAAGGTTTCAAGCAAATTCATGGTATTGACTATGATGAAACCTTTTCACCAGTGGCTATGGTCAAGTCCATCAGGATTTTGCTTGTTATAGATGTTTACCATGACTATGAAATCTGGCAAATGAATGTCAAAAATGCTTTCTTAAATGGGAGCCTTGAAAAAGATGTGGATGTGTATATGACACAGCCTGAAGGTTTTGTTGATCCAAAGAATGCTAGAAAGGTATGTAAGTTGCGTCGATCAATTTATGGATTGAAACAAGCCTCAAAGAGATGGAACATTTGTTTTGATGAAACTGTCAAAGAGTTTGGGTTTATTCAAAATGAAGATGAACCATGTGTTTACAAGAAGCTAAGTGGGAGTAATGTGGCATTCCTAGTATTATATGTTGATGATATATTAATAATAGGGAATGCCATTCTTTCTTTACAGGCTGTTAAGACTTGGTTGAGTAAGAATTTCTCAATGAAAAACTTAGGCGAAACGACCTGTATTTTAGGTATCAAGATCTATAGAGATAGATCAAGAAGAATGATCGGCCTAAGTCAGAGTACATATATTGATAAAGTTTTGCATCGATTTGGGATGCAAAATGCTAAAAGGGGATTTGTCCCTATGTCTCATGGGATATCGATCTCAAAAGATAACAACCCTAAATCATTGGATGATAAGGACCGTATGAGTAAAGTTCCATATGTTTCAGCAATTGGTTCCATAATGTATGCAATGATATGTACTCATCCTGATATCTCGTATGCTTTGAGCATGACGAGTAGATACCAGTCTAATCCAGGTGAAGGTCACTGGACAGCAATCAAGAATATTATTAAGTACTTGAAGAGGACTAAAGATCAATTCTTGGTATATGGAGGAGAAGATAAGCTGGTTGTAAAAGGTTACACCGATACTAGTTTCCAAACAGACAAGGATGTTTCGATTTCTTAGTATGGGTTTGTGTTTTGTCTAAATGGAGGTGCTGTAAGCTGGAAAAGTTCAAAGAAAGAGACGGTTTCTGATTCTACAATGGAGGCTGAGTATATTGCTGCCTGTGAAGCAGCCAATGAGGCTGTTTGCATTCGGAAATTTATTGCAGGTTTTCGTGTGATTCCTTCAGTCACAGATCTGATATATTTATACTGCGATAATAATGGAGCCATTTCGCAGGATAAGGAACCAAGGTCTCATTCCCGAATAAAGCATATACTCAAATGATATAATCTTCTTCGAGAGATTAATAATTGAGGGGATATACATATATGTAAAGTGCATATAAATGATAACATTGCAGATCCACTGACCAAGGCTTTGTCGCGGCAGAAGCACGGAGGTCATACTAGTTCAATGAGTATTAGATACATGAGAGATTGGCTTTAGTACAAGTGGGAGATTGTTAGTATTGGTGTCCTAGAGACAATACTTTTAATATTTTATTGAAAAAAATTATGTTATGTGATTATTTAATTAATATTTATTATATCTTTATTTACTGCATCATAAATTGAAAAAATAATAAATGTCCTTAGAATATTAATACGTAATATATGTCTTTAAGTATGTGACTTAAAAATAAGATTATATGAATAGTATTTTATTCCTAAAATTCCCTAGTCAAGTATTATTATTTAAGGACAATAATAATATAATAAGACTAGTATGTTTGTTGACAGATGACCACATCTCATTGGTCATAGGTATGGTGATACTAAAGTCAAGAACATAAGTGTATGTATCAATACATGACACTGAAAAGACCCGTCGTGAGATTCTACATGTTAATAAGTGTCATAAGAAATCTCACAATGATAATGATGTAATGATCCTTCGACTTGAAATCATTATATTTCTATACGAGAATTAATATACTTTGATTACACTCAAAGTTACCTTTAACCAGGTAATGATAAAGGTGGACATTGGGTATGCTATGAATCGTATGAGGAATATGAATGATAGATATATGATTTAACCCTCCAATTCTAGGAGTGATATTATTGGCCTCTTGATTGAGTGAGACTATGAAATGCATGACTATGCTGAAATATTGATTTGTTTAAATAGTCTACTCATTGATCAAGGAAACCAAGGTTAAACGTTGAAGAGGATGACACTTACATGCCTCGAATTTGATCTATAATATAAGGTTAAAGGGATTATATTACATGGAACATTATTCACGAAAGGTTTAATTGAATCACCAATTATTATTGTTACTTGGTAGCAATGATGTATTACTAGATGTCGCTCATTGTTTATAATTTTATTATTGGATATTAAAATTATAGCCGACGTAATAATAACCTAAAGGGACACACACAAAGAACGTCAAAACGGAGGTTTATTTAAATTACGAATTTAAATATATTATTGTTTATTCGAATTTAATTATTGAATTAATTAAGTGGGACTTGATTAATTCTATTAGAATTCGGATTTAATAAGTATTATTATTATATTTCGAATTTAATTATTGAATTAATTAAGTGGGACTTGATTAATTATGTTAGAATTCAGATTTAATAATAATAATAACCCAAAATCAGAATGGGTTTTTGAAACCACATGGATTAGGGTTAGGCCCAAAATCTCTCTATCCCCTATATATACATAATGATGCATAGTATTAGGGTTTAATCATCATATTTCATTTTTAGAGAAAAATCCTAGCTGCTCAACATCAAGAGAGGCTATAGAGAGAGAGGGGAGGGAAGCAATTCGGTTAGTACCGACTCCGGTGATCTTGGAATGATCGAGCATTCGTGTGGACCTCTTTGGAGAGTAGATCTTCGCAATAAAGGGCTGCTGTGATTCATCATTTCTGGACCTCCATTAAACAACATACAGAAAGCTTTATTAAGGTACAGACTTCTTCACCATAATCATCCATAGTTATACACGGATCCTACGATAGGGTTTCATTTTTTTTTATTGTTTTACGTTATATCCGCTGCGTTTTCGTGCCTGAAACCTTTCACATACTCCATTGAACTGTTAGAAGGTGCAACAGCCTTCACTTCCTTCTTCTCAGATGCTTCCACTATTAGTGCTTTAGAGGAACTCAGAACCTTACCTCTGCCATATGTTTCTCTGGTCGGGATCTGTTCCAATTCATAGGTCTTCAGAACTCCGTATAGTATCTCTAGGGTTACCTCTTTCATGTCCCTAGATTGTCGGATGGATGTGATTCTATGTTTCAGATGTTCTGGCAAGGTTAATAAAAACTTGTTGTTAACGTTATGATTCTGGTAATATTTCCCATTGAGGTTGAGCTCGTTTATCAGTTTATTCAATCTCTGAAAGACCTTAGAGATACCCTCACCAGGGTTGGATCTAAACTGCTTGTATTAGGAGGTCAGGATCTCTAGTCTATTCTCTTTGACTTATTTAGTCCCTTCGTTTATTATCTCTATTGTATCCTAGATTTGTTTGGCATTTTTACAATTGACCACGTGATTGTACATGACGTAGTCTTGGGATTCTATCAATATGAGTTTGAGATTTTTATCCATGGATACAACTTCCTTTTCTTCATCTGTGTTGTTGGAGATTACGAAGCTGTATGAATAGTAATCATGATAACTCAACACTAGAACAGGACAAGTAAATAATACTACGCTTACACAAAAATCTATAAGAAATGAAGACAGGGCAGATATAGTGAATCAAGACATTAGAAGAAGTTTTGAAGTCTACTACAGGTCATTGAAAGAAGTTCATTTATATGTTCATGCCTCAGTGAAGAATAATGTTTAAAGACTTTCAGGGTTTTAGATATGTTGAAGATTCAGTATAGCAGTGCCACTAAAAGATTTCAGCGTAATAACATTGATTGAAGATAGACTATGTTTGAAGCATAGGAATCGAGAAAGGTGAAGACAAAGGTTAAAGAAGACAGCTGCAGTCTTGAAGTTGTACTCATTGAAATATGTTTAGTAATATGTTCAAATGTCAATGAAGAACAGAGAATGAAGTATTCAAGATTGTAGTAATGAAGATGTTGTCCAAGTACCTAAAACGATTCTAGTGAAGTTACAGTGTTTATCAACAGTCAGTGTTCGAAGCAATAAAGAACTACAACAATAATGTCAATTGATTTAATTGAGAATATGGAGATAAATACAGTGTTAGTCACTTGTGAACCAGACCAGTGCACTAAGTGTCAGCACAAAGAATTTTATTAACATGTTCATTGTTCAAGAAGAATTGACAGAAGCAAGTGAGCAAAGATTTTACAGCAGCTAGAATTTACTAAGTCATTGTACATGGTGAAGAATTCGACACCAAGAAATACATGGTGAAGAATTCAACACCAAGGCATAGTCATATGGTTAAGAGAAATCGACAAGGAGCCTTTCATGGTGAAGAAAATCGACACCAAGCTTTAAAGAGTGAAGAAATTCGACACCTAGTAATTTATGTTCTCAAGTGTTAACCATGTGTGAAGAATTTGACACATAGGAATACTATGCATAGAATTCGACACCTAGCTGAGAAATTACTAAGGCAAGTACATAAAGGGAGAAACTGGACACCTAGTCATACAATGAAGTGAATTCGACACCTAGGATTGTTCAAGTATCCAAGGCATGTTCAAGGGAAGAATTCGACACCTAGTGAATACAAGGCATAGAATTCGACACATAGACTTAAAATCTACAAGGCAAGTACTATGGAGTAAAACTCGACACCTAGCTGTACAAGGTCTCAAGAATTCGACACCCATTTGTTTTGTGACCAATGGAAGAATTCTACATGAGGAATTCGACACCTAGCTATTTTTTAAGGTACAATACATGGAAATAATATTCGACACCTAGAAAATGTACACGGGTTTCTCAAAGTAAAATCAAGTCAATATACAGGGGGGAAAGAATTCGACACTCACAACTGCAGTTCAATTATTGAAAAGTCTACACTATATATATCAAATGAATCTAATTCATTTGGTGTGGATGTGTGTGTGTGAAAATAAACACACAGAAGCAAAGAGATACAGAGAGAGACAGAAGTCGGAGAAGAAGAGATACAAAGCTATACACATACCTTCTTCACCGGAGTTTTATAAACTAGCTAGTTCATTTGTTGTAAATCTATAGGGCTATTATAAAGCTACTCTCTGTTAGATTGATTCTTAGTTTGTTCATTCCCAGATCTATACTTTGTAATAAGAATCAATCTTTATCTCTTTATAGAAGCAAAGAACTATTCAGTTCTTTGGAAGCCAGTTATTAATTTAACTGGGTGTAACAAAACCTCTGGGTTTATATATGAAAGATATATTCTCAGAAACTTGTCTCGTTTATTTTACTTGCTAATTTTCTTGAACTTAATTGATTTATCCGGTCACACAGAAAATTAGTAGACAGCTCACCTAAACACTACAAATAGCCAAACCCACTCTGAAGCAATAATTTATTTATCCGCAAATTTCAAAAAGAATTTAAATTATTGTGAGTATCGTATTCAACCCCCTTCTACGATACTTCGGGACCTAACAATTGGTATCAGAGCCGACTGATTGATATACAAATCAAGATCCTATAGCTCAGTAAAATTTTAGATTTATTTATTTTTACAGAAAAATTAAGATTCTTAAAAACTAAAATTTTTCTTAAAATATTAACTTACGAATTTTTAATTATTTAAGATATTTCAAATATTCTTGAAAATTAATTATTTGTAAATTTTTATTTTTGATTAATTTATTTTTTAAGAAAATTAAAAATTCTGTAAATTTAAAATTTTCTTAAATATTAATTCGAGGGTGCTCAAGGGGTTTGTAGTTGAAGATTTTTCCGGGCATTGAAGATAACTGAAATTGACTGAAGATTATCCAATGAAGTTAATTCTGGAACAGGTTGAAGAAATGGAGGTATTAATTTCCTCAGAGGTTTACTCCATAGGATCCCACTAATATTTTGGAAGCTGTAAAAGAAGAAATTAATTTGGGTACAGTTTTTGGTTAATTCGAGTTGAATTTTTGGATGAAAAATCTTAGGGGTTGAAGTAGTGAAGGAGAACAGACTAGACTGCCTGGAATCTCAGTATAAGCCTTAAAGATTATTCTACAGGGAGATTATAGGAAGTTCGTGCTAACACTACAGATCATCTGGAACACAAGATACAGCCAACAGGGATCTAAGGATACAACCACATTGTCTGTAAAAGACCTGTATGTGCTGAAAGCCTATGAACTAGAACAAGAGATGAAGAAGATAATATTTGGTAAAGCAGGTTGTTAGCATATCCACTGTATTTGTGACCCAAGAACCAAATTTGATTGAAGTCAAGGTTGAAAACCTCTTAACAGAAATGAATTGATCAAAGAAGCTGAATTGAAGTGTTGTAGCTCGAGGTAATGGTCAAGGTGTTACATGTGAATTTGACACTTTGGAATAACTTAAGAACTGGACTACAAATCAAGCCTGCAGGGCAACAGGAAGTTTACTGACATCAGATTCAGACGGAATCCAAATTCTTAATCTAAGGTCATTACCTATAGATTCCGTAAAGGAGATTTTCAAGATCAGTTCAAGAGGCGGTTGCAAGACAGGGATGGTTTATATTTGAAAGACAAGATCAGGGGTTTGCTACACAGTTTGAAGAAGCTTGTACAAGCAAAAGATGGCAGACACTATGTTGGGTTAAAGCATGAATCTCAAGCATTAGTGAGGATGCAGCAAGGGAAATCATTTGTTGATAAAGTTAAATGCAAAGTTGATTCTATCAGTGACAGTGATGAACCAAATGGATATCTGGCAATAATGACCAACACTGGAGATGAATCACTAAGCACTTCACAGGTACACATTCTAACTAGTATACGTTTATCTAATTCTGAACTGTATGTTTATTAAATTTTGGAATGTATTATATTCATGACAACATGTTAGCATCTTAGGACTTAAATGCTTAATTGATTGCTAAGAATAAGATTGCATGCTAGGATTCATGAGTTTAATTAGTACATTTCATACTTGCTTTTCCATGCAGTAAAATGAATATCTAGAATTAAATAGGGTGTTCTAGACGGATAAGTGTATCCCTAAACATTTGCTGGAACTTGATTTAAATCTTCTATGATTTAATACCTCTGCTAATGTTGTGAAAATTGGTAAATAGACAAACAGGTCATAGATCAGATTTTATTTGTTCTTAATGACAAATGACTTGTTAATAGTATATGTGCTTATTTTCATATGATTTTCTCCCACTCACATAGTTGCACTTAAATGTCATATCAAATAATGTATTGCTTGTTAGGAATAAGATGGTAAAATTATCTAAGTAGTCAGTAACATTTGTTGATTCGAGGATTAATCTAAAACTGAATTAGGTAATTAGAGATAGTTAAAAATGTTAGACAACGACAGAAATGGAATAGACAGGATTAGTAATTAATTTGTTAGTTTTTCTATCCATGTGCTTTATGCATAATGAAGCTGTTGTTACCTCTGATAATATCTCTAACCCATCTGGACTCAATTAAAATTGAGTACCAAGAAGCTTAATCATTTGTGATTGCAAAGTATGTAACAAAAGACAAAAGTTATGTGACTTTGTGACATTTACTGTTCGAGGCATATGATTAAGATTAAAGCTCTACTATCACAGTTGGTTGAGAAGGCCTCCCCGATGGTAACCTTTGGAGATGACAACAAAGGATGTACAAGGGATATGGCTATCATGATTTAAGAACTATTATCAATGGAAGCATCTTTCTTGTGGAAGGACTTAAGCACTATCTACAGGGCACTAGGGAATTCTTTGTCAAGGGTTTTCTAGAAAAGCATTGAAAAGAAAAAGTGTTTGATCTCAAGCAAGAAGGTTGGAAGCTCACTCAACTGAGAGTGAGGAAATTTGTTCGTAGCTGACATTGAATTAGTATGCAAAGGTGAAGTGAACTTTTCAGTAAAGCTTCATCAGTAAAGAGTTAGCTATGGCATAGGAAGCTCTCACACTTGGTGAACAAGACAATGGATTCTCCGATAAAGATGAAATTGGTGAGAGGACTGCTTCTAATGGAATTTTATCAAGCAGGACATTTTGAAGTATGTCACATAGGGAAGTCAACAAAAACATCACACTAAAGCTATTTATGTCAATGAAGAAATATGCTTAGTGGTGATTAATGACAACCCTAATTACTAGTTGGTGTTGTTCGTGCATTCAACAGATAATATATCACAGATGGTAATTGATCATATCAGGTAGATCAAGTTGGAAGCAAAGTAAGTTGTGAGAACTTTGAAGTCAGATATTGGAACTGAATTTCGTGAATGAAGTTCTAAATGAAGTCTGCACTTATAAAGGTACTTTAAAGCTGAAGCAATTAACACAGCATGCTGCTTTATTCAACAAGATCATGAAAAGACATCATATGAGTTAATGGCCAACCAGAAGCAAACACTGAAGATCTTTCGTGTGTTTGGAGGAAATTGATTTTTACTGAAGATTTATATGAGTATCTTGGCAAGTTAAGTTAAGACTCATGGAACAATTTTCCTTGGCTACTCATTGAAGTCAAAAGGCCTCAAGGCTTATGTGATATGAAAACAGAAGGTGATTAAAAGTCTGAATGTATCGTTCTACTACACCAAGCTCCCAAGCATTCAAATGAAAGACTATTCTGAATGTTTGATTTTTGACATCCCATCAGAGTTAAATTCAGATACTGATGTTGAAACTGAGGTTGCAGAAGGAAACAATGATAATGATGTTGATTCAGATCCTATTAGTGGAAATGGTAGTGAAACTACACAACTCGTGAACTTTAATAGAATCCACTGAAAAAGGTGAAGGATCTTCAACACTTCCTAGCAGCAACTTAGGGGGAGCAAAATAAAAGAAGGATCTACTAGTCATACTCAACACAATGAAGATCAAAGGAATACATCAAGAACATATCTGCCGAGACAAAGGGTTTGAAGTCAAAATTCATTCCTGGAGTCTAGTTTTTAGTAATCCAGATTATTGATTAAAGGCTAGAAGTGCTAATCAAAATGAACATATATTTTTCGGGACCCAACAATCAATAATTGGTATCCCAAAGAATAGTGAAGATGCATTTACTGATCCGGATTGGGTGATTGCAATGCAAGATGATCTCAATTAGTTCAAAGGCAGAAACTACTGAAGCTGGAACCCAGACCACTAAAGTCGAAGCTGAAATTGGTACAGTAAAGGTTCACAGAAACTGGAGAATAATTGGCATTGTTATGAGGGACAAAGCCAAACTGGTTGCTACAGGTTACTATAAAGTAGAAGGTATCGACGATGATGGAAACAAAATCTTCGGGACTTTCAAGATCAAACAAAAAGCACCAGTGACAAGATTTGATCCTTTTAGGGCCTAACAAGATGAGGACCTAACAAGATATCCCTAGCACATGTAGAGCATTCAAGCATGAAGATCTATTAGATGAATGTGAACAAGTGCACTCCTGAATGGTGAGTTAGAAGTTGAAGTTGATGTATAACTCCTGGACTTTGAAGTTGTAGATCCATTGGAATTTGTATATCATTCTCTTTCTAAGCTCTTCTATGATGGAGGTAGGGATTCAAGCAAATCGTCAAGGACATGGTATGACACTTTAACTATTAATTACTTTAAAATGATTTTATATTAGAGCTGTTATACACATATATCTCTCTAGAATGCAAGGCACACACAATGTCATATATATGTGCTAGTATACCTTGAGTATATTATATGTGGGTCTACTAATGAAAATTTGGCAAGATATATTTGCTAAGTTAATGCAGAATAGGTACAAGATGAGCATGTTGGAAGAGTTGCAATTCTTTTTGAATTATAATTAATTTGAAATAATGATGGCAATTAAAGTAAGTCAAGGATCTTTTGAAGATGCGCAATTTAGAAGATTCTAGACCTGCCTAGACTTCTTTCCAACATACCACTAAGCTTGATCAGGGCAAATCAAGTATATGAACTGAAGTGACAAGCTATAGAGGTATGATCATCTCATTACTTATTCAAGTGCTAAAGACCATATATTTTATTCTCGATATGCCTATGTGCAAGTTTCCAAGTGGATACTAGAGAATCTTATCTTATAGCTAAGTTATGAATTGTTAGATATCTTAGGGGATCACCAATTCTTGAAATCTGGGACCCTAAAGATACTAGGTTTAACCTAATTGGCTATATAGATATAGATAATGCAGGTTGTAAGAAAGACAGGGAAGTCATTCCTAGAAGCTGTCATTATTTCCAGCAACTTTGTTGATCTCTTCACACCACGTATGGAACAAGCACATGGACACCAGGTATAATTTCTTTTGAGATTGTCCTTAGTAGAATAAATTGCAGATATTTGTTAAACAACTTGATGAATTCATTTTGTCTAAGTTGGTTAGTGAATTTGGGATATTATTTATTTACATATTTGTTGAACATCCCATCTGCAATGAAGTCTCGAATGAGTTCACAAGTTTTAAATTTCCATATTTAAAGGACTTGTGAATTTATTTTAAATCCAGTTCCTCATGCTTATTGTTACTAGTTTAATTATCATGCTTACAATGCAATATACATAAGTGGTAGTTAAATTATTTAGCATAAGTTAGAAGCATAATTATTTGCATGTTAAATATTTGATGAGTATTAGTCAAGATGTCTTGCTTAATTGCTCTGATATTCTTAAATATTTTATTACAAATAATTGTGATACTTTTGATATTAGTGATAGTATTTAGAATTTATGTTCTAAATAAAAAATGCACATTTCAAAACTCACTAATATTAGAAGATGAAGTATTTTCTAAGTCATGTGTATAAAACTCTCAATATTTTATATCCTTAGAAAATATTTCTAAAATTTGATTTTATTAACGAGAAGTTGTAATTAGGATCACAAGTATTAAATGTCAATATTTAAAGGACTTGTGAATTTCTATTCAACTATTTTCTCGAGCTTACATATATCAATAATAATTGTTATGAGTATAATTGTAATATGCTAGAGTGACAATTATTAGATATAGTGTAGGAAGTTAGATGCTAATACTCAAACTTATGAATATTTTAGTATTTAGCAAAATTATTTTATCCTATTAAAATTATGGATTGAAGCAATTCAATGATTATCAGTTTCATAATTTTGATTTGATAAAATATAAGAAGCACAATTTCTTGCATCTTGAAATTATTGATAAATATCGAATAATTGGTATCAGCGTACAATTAATTGTGATATTTTTAATATTAGTGATAAAACAAGTTGTTTATCTGAAATCACTAATAATAAAAATATGTTTAAATGCTTATTGTTCTACTGAATAATTGTCACATGTTAATTGATTTATATATGCATGTCTGTGGTAACTGTTTCGTATTACATAAGTATTATTATTAGTTTTCTTTCTTTGACTGAATTTTGAATCTGAATGTATTAAAAAGAAATTTTTGTCTATTTCTTTTTCAAAACGTTTTATTCAAAGATGCATTCATTTTTCTATCAGTTTTAGAGAAGAAAACATCAAATTCTTTTTCAAAACTTCTCGTTTGAAAATTTTTGATTTACAGCCCTACTTTATTTTCCCAATCCTAGGGTGTGAATCAAACTTTTCTTGAGGATAATCTTTCTTTAAATCTCAAAATATTTTATCCTTTCTCCAAAGCTGGTTTTAAATGCTATATTTTCAAAACTGTTTTCTTTCTTAATTTTTCTTTTTAAAGTGGCAGAAATTTTGTGACTGCTATTTTATTTGGAGAAATTATTTTTAACTTTGAGGTACCAATCACTTGTAAAATGATTTATTTTTTAAACACTTGTTTCAATGTATGTTTCACATTGATTCATAGTACCAAAACAGTGGTTGTTGCTTTGAAGGCCTAGTGTTGTATTGTTAAGCATTCATTCACCCCAAATGTCATGTTTTTATTTTAAGTCGGGAATATTATCAGGCAGACGAAAATGATGTAAATCATAATTGCTTTATGAGTCGGAAAATCATTGTCTTCTATCTAATAAGGATGTTTTGCAAAACTGTTTTCAAAACATACAGTGCTTAGGTTTTAAAGGAAAAGAGTTATTTTATTAAGATATAATTTGGTAGGAGAGTTGAATTTCTTACTTGGTATAAAT
The DNA here is from genome assembly GCA_028671895.1 of Oenanthe sinensis. NCBI lineage: Eukaryota > Viridiplantae > Streptophyta > Magnoliopsida > Apiales > Apiaceae > Oenanthe > Oenanthe sinensis. Next base: position 32,773,801 of record CM053806.1, read on the forward strand.
TCCCGCATTTTATTATGGGAAATTTGCCTAATAAGAAATTCATAAGGGACAGAATTTTTCTCAGATACACTTTCCCGCGTTTTATTATGGGATAAGTATCTTAAAGAAAATTTCTATTGGTTTCATGTTCTTAAATGATAAATCTTTAGAACCGACAAAACTCTTTTACTAAAAGTGCTTTAATGCAATCCATTACCATTCCTTCTTATATTTTTCTTTCTCCTTGAAATGAAAAATATGTTTTGGAATGTTAAAATGATTATTACTTTTTATCTTATTTAATTGATTCTATTCGTTCAGCCCACAGTGGCTACAGAAGCTGGCTAGGAGGTTGAAAACTCATCAATCTCTTACCCAGGCCTTATTACCAAATACTGATTCATCTACGTCTATATATTAACCCTTGGAGATATAAAGAACTTATGTAAATTAGAGGTTGATAAGGAAGAAACTGCACTTGATGCAGCAAATAAGGATGAAGTCAGAAGTGCACCCACAGCTCTACCTTCAGCGAAGTAAAGAAATATATAACTGAGGTAAATGTAAGCTCATCTGCATCTTCTCAAAAGGATGCAGAGCTGAAAAGGCAATTAAACTGTCTCTGGAATCATTCTCTCAACAGGGTGAGTCCATTGAAATTCGCTTGTCAGCCAGAGCATCTTGTAATGAGTCAAGCACACCACTAGCGCTCACGTTGATGGTAAGCCTAAACAGATAAATTCTATGAACACATTGCAAGGAGTGCACAGTGAGAGGTATAGGCATTTAGAGGAGATACGGAATCTAGCCATACATTACATTGTCCAATGTATCTACCTCAAACAGAAGTTAATCTCCTGCATCCCGAAAGGGAGATCTCTTGTTCAGATTTATCTGGGCTTGAGAGGCAACTGCTTGACAAGAATTCTTCGGATAAGTCAAATAGGGTATTTTACACAAATTCCCGTCACAAGGTTACGAGGGAAACGTAGACTCTAATTTACCATTCATTACATTGTCTACTACGTCGCCCCTCCTGGAAGGAACATTTCCAGATCCTGAAAAGGAATGTCCACCTCCCGTTTATGGAGAAGGTGTGAGGCAACTCCTTGATAGAACAAGGCATAATTCCCTAACAGATATTAATATCTTGGGATAACCCATTTCAAAGAGGTGAGGCTCCACTAGACAGTGATTTAGCAAAAGCTATTGAGTCTGGTGCTGAGACAGTGTTTAGCATGATAGATCAAGAACACCTCTACGAGGCAATTCTCCACTTGATAGTGATTCAGTTCATTCTGATGAATCAGGTGTTGGGAATATGTATGAATTGACGTATTTCACTTGCAGGTACAGAAGGCTTTATTTGAAATACAGAGTGAAAGCAAGAGAGAGAAACACTTAAGTGAACGTGAGAGAGAGATACACTTGAGTGAGAGATAGGGAGAGAAAGAGTGAAACACTTCTAAGTGCTCGACACTTGAGTGTAAACACTAACATAACGTAGTAGAAGTGAGGAAACCATAGACCAAACACTTACCCTTACTACTTGCTACTTCTGAAAGAAAAGCTACTATATTTTTCCCAATCAACGACATACGAGAACCTTTCTTGGAAGACAAACCATTCAAAAGATGGGCCATTGGAGGATTCCTCAACTAAGGGGAAGAAGTTATAGTAAGAGAAAAAGGAGAAGTTAATTAAGTCTTATCTTCGTATCCTTGGGAAAAGTTAATATCCTAAAGGGGTTCGTATCCTGGATCCTTAATATCCTTGGGAGAAGTTAATATCCTTAGGGGGAGATTTTAGATAAGAAAAAGAAGAAAATCTTATCTTCTGATCCTGAGGGGAAATAACAGAATATGGGAGAATCAAGAAACTGTATCCTATACTTGAAAAGAGTTGTCAGTAGAGGATTTCTCATCCAAGTGGGATGTACATAAAAGAATTGACACTTCCATTGATTACCTAAAGGGAAAAGAAGAAGAATCACATTCTTAGGGGGAGAACATTATTTGAGCTATGTTCAGTATTCTATTGAAGACGTACCCAGGAATACTGATTCTTATGAAGCTTTGTTAATGATAAATTCTTTAAGTTCAAACTATGAAGGATTTTGAAACAGAGGGAGCTCAAACAGACAGAAATGAAGATGATCCAACTTGAATATCAGTTCAGCATCAGAGGAACAAACATCTTTCATTTCAGTTACACAAGAAATCTGGAAATACATAATTCGATCCAGAAAAACCAGTAGCATTATTTACAAGTCTAGGACGATTACTTTTTCTAGTTGTTAGTTGAGTTATCATCTCTATGAGATTTATTTGCTAGGTTTAACAATCAAATAGGGGGAGATTGTTAGAGATTATGACGCTGTATGAATAGTAATCATGATAACTCAACACTAGAACAGGACAAGTAAATAATACTACGCTTACACAGAAATCTGCAAGAAATGAAGACAGGGCCGATATAGTGAATCAAGACATTAGAAAAAGTTTTGAAGTCTACTACAGATCACTGAAAGAAGTTCATTTATATGTTTATGCCTCAGTGCAGAATAATGTTTAAAGACTTTCAGGATTTTAGATATGTTGAAGATTCAGTATAGCAGTGCCACTAAAAGATTTCAATGTAACAGCATTGATTGAAGATAGACAGTGTTTGAAGCATAGGAATCGAGAAAGGTGAAGACAAAGGTTAAAGAAGACAGCTGCAGTCTTGAAGTTGTACTCACTAAAAGATGTTCAGTAATATGTTCAAATGTCAATAAAGAACAGAGAATGAAGTATTCAAGATTGTAGTAATGAAGATGTTGTCCAAGTACCTGAAAAGATTCTAGTGAAGTTATAGTGTTTATCAACAGTCAGTGTTCGAAGCAATAAAGAACTACAACAATAATGTCAATTGATTTAATTGAGAATATGGAGATCAATACAGTGTTAGTCACTTGTGAACCAGACCAGTGCATTAAGTGTCAGCACAAAGAATTTTATTAACATGTTCATTGTTCAAGAAGAATTGACAGAAGCAAGTGAGCAAAGATTTTACAGCAGCTAGAATTTACTAAGTCATTGTACATGGTGAAGAATTCGACACCAAGAAATACATGGTGAAGAATTCAACACCAAGGCATAGTCATATGCTTAAGAGAAATCGACAAGGAGCCTTTCATGGTGAAGAAAATCGACACCAAGCTTTAAAGAGTGAAGAAATTCGACACCTAGTAATTTAAGTTCTCAAGTGTTAACCATGTGTGAAGAATTCGACACATAGGAATACTATGCATAGAATTCGACACCTAGTTGAGAAATTACTAAGACAAGTACATCAAGGGAGAAACTCGACACCTAGCCATACAGTGCAGTGAATTCGACACCTAGGATTGTTCAAGTATCCAAGGCATGTTCAAGGGAAGAATTCGACACCTAGTGAATACAAGGCATAGAATTCGACACATAGACTTAAAATCTACAAGGCATGTACTATGGAGTAAAACTCGACACCTAGCTGTACAAGGTCTCAAGAATTCGACACCCATTTGTTTTGTGAGCAAGGGAAGAATGCTACATGAGGAATTCGACACCTAGCTATTTTTTAAGGTACAATACATGGAAATAATATTCGATACCTAGAAAATGTACACGGGTTTCTCAAAGTAAAATCAAGTCAATATACAGGGGGAAAAGAATTCGACACTCACAACTGCAGTTCAATTATTGAAAAGTCAGCACTAGTTATGACCATTTCAGCCTTAGCGGCTATGTTCATTAACTCTTCCTCTTCACGGGTGTATTCACTAACTTTTTTTTCGATGACTATTTCATCAACTACTTTTATCGGCACTACAACACCGTCTTCGATAGCCATCCCCACTTTGACACCTTGGGATTTAGCATAAATTCTAAATCTTGTTTTCCAAGTAGCAAAGTTGGTCTCATCGAATAGAGGGGGTCTCGAACTTGAGAGACTTTCACCACAACCAATGGTACTCAAATACGCCATAAAGATCTACTCTTTGTTGCGTTCGTAGGCACTGAAAAAGGCTACGGAACACGATTAAGAACACTGCTCCGATACCAACTGTTAGGCCCGAAATGAGGGGTATAAGCTAGAAGGGGGGCTTGAATAGATTAATACCGTTTAAAAATTGAGCTTGGCATTTTAAAAATTTTCTTTTCTCTTTTTAAAATATTACCAGTCAACTAGTAATATAATTGTGAAAAATAAAAACAGAGAAAAGAAATAAAGTACACAATGGAATTTTTATCCTGGTTTGTGATGGCGCAATCCCCTAACAGATCCTCTCACCCCTAGTCCAGTCCCCGAGTCCCTCCCTGAACTCGAGATTTTGCACTATAAAAAGATGTACTCCTTATAGTGGTGGAGAAGCCTTTTACAACACTTAGTATTTATCTTGGACCTTAACTACCCGTTAACCCCTCAAAATACAAAGAAAAACCTACTTGATTTATCTTGGAGTGTAACTCCCCGTTACCTCCTCACAATCAAAGTAGAATCCCTACAAGCTGGTCTTAGAGCGTAACTCCCCCTTACCTCTTTACAGGCAAGTAGTACCCCTACGAGCTGGTCTTAGAGCGTAACTCCCCGTTACCTCTTCACAGGCACGTAGTATCCCTTACGACCTTCTCTTGAAGCGTATCTTCCCCTTTACCTCCTCAAAGATACGTAAAAATCCCAACGTAGACTATGTTCATCTACAACAATGTAGGTCTTGGATATGGATCTTAGGTCTGGGGTCTTTCCTTTTCCTCAAGGTGCAAAGACACCCAACTCCCCATCGGCGTGTCTAGGACTTGGGTCTTAGAACAAGGATCACCTTACTTCACTTTCACCTCACTAACAAAGTCTAGATAATAAGTACTACGACTTTAATATCCCTGTTTCAGAAAAGAAAGGTGGTCGAACTAGTATATTACAGTACTAGACCAAATAGACAAACAAATATATATAAGATAGCCAAAGCAACAATATATATAAATGTAAGTCAGGGTAAGTCACTTAGTGAGAAAGGACGAACCACTCGAAAGGGTAAGTCATTTAGTCAAAAGGACGAACCACACGTTGTGTGCTAACGTGTATGTAATAAATTAAGTGCGTAAATTAAAGTAAGGTGCGGAAAGTAAAGAGTATGAATGCAAGCACTTAAAGTAAATATGCTAAAGTAAAGTACTATATGTAAAGCGTATGAATGCAATGCAAGTACTTAGAATAAACCTTTTTCTTTTCTTCTTATTATTGTCCGATATATAAGGCCAAGGATATATGATCTAAACTAAAGGCTGAATATATTGACTTGATTTATATCAAGCTCGTTTCGAAATCAAGTTGTTTATAAGGCCTAGAACAACAATTAAAAAATGGCCCTTAAAACACACTCGAAATAAACCACTAAGATTTAACGAGTATGTTTCGTTTATGTCGTACCTCGACTTATACGAAAAGCCCTTAACTAGGTGTTCGACGAGTTTACTTCGTTTATATGTTTAAATAATATAGGATATTTATACGAAATAGTAACACTCGGAATGTGTGTTGGTTTCTTTCACTTTATAACTCAACAATATGTATTTATGTTTATGTCGTACCTCGACTTATACACAACACTCAACTTGGAAATAAAGAGAGTTACCTACCTTGTAAATATTAGAGTAACCTTTTGTTTATATCTCTAAATGAGATTTATACAAATCGGTTTCCACTCTTGATATAAGCTTGGTTTAGATACAAAAATTCAACAAGGAAGCCTCTTGTTTTTGTCATATATCGACTTATACAAGTCTAGCCTCGACTCGGAATTTAAGTAAATAGTTGTTGTTTCTAATCCCGAAATAAATCAAGGATATTAACAACCAACTAAGGAGAGAGATAAGTTAATAACTCTCTTGGTTTAGTTCACTCTTTATATATATGAGAATAAGAAGTTAAGATAGAAGCTCATGTATATATAAATCGAGAGGAACAAGGCTAACAATATATATACTTACAAGAGGTCAAACAAGCAAGCTAGTGTATATATATGTTTGGCTGAATATATATATATATATATATATATATATATATATATATATATATAAACAATTAAGAACTAACTTATGACCCTTGTGCTCTATAGTGAGAGACAACAATATTTCTTACAAAATCAAGGGATATGAGTTAGGATCGGGAACAAGAGTTCATGTATACACTTAAAAATTAAGCAAGCAAGGTGTATAAACTACTAAACATGTACCTACTGATTATATATATATATATATATATATATATATATATATATATATATATATATATATATATATATTATTTAGAACCAACTTATAACCCTTGAGATCTAAGAAGAAATCAAGAGAAAAAGCTAGTTTGAAGCCTAAAACACACAAAAAGGGCCACCGGAAAAAGTTTTCGGAAAATGGCCGGAATATCAACTTTTGCTACAACTTTGGGGGTAACAAGACAAGTCTAAGGGCTGTATAGATGTGGTGAAAAGGAAGCCAAAAGATACTTGTGTGGTGTGTGTGTTATTTGAGCATGCAAATGTGTTTATAAGCTTGATAGGGGTTAGATCTATGAAAGTACTAAGCTTATAACTCAAGAACTCTTGGAGATAAAATATATCAGTTGTGAAGAGCTTCTTGGGAGAGAAATTTGCAGCATAAACTTGGCTTAAATGGCTTAAAGAGAAGTGTGGGGGTGATGTTGTATTTAAATAGAGAGATTAGGTTGTGGGTTAAGGGATGACAAGGCTACTACATGGAGCAAGGAGAGCCACAACATTCAAATTAAAGTTGTATCAGCTGAAATAGGCCACATAGGTGCTTGGAAAAATGTGCTCACATCATTCAGTTAATTAATAAAGCTAATAAATGCGAAACTGAACGATACAATGACGAATATGACGTTTTTCAAAACATGCTCCAAAAATTATGAAAATTTGGGAACCATATGTAAATATTCCAAGTAGTTCATGGTCAAAATCCTACTCAATTTTGAATTGACCTTCATTGACTTTTAATTAACCGAACAATCAATTACGTATCGAAAGTACAGGCCAAAAATAAAAGTCACCCAAAAATCATGAAAAAAATTATAAAATTCTTTTTAAATATTATAGGTACATTCCCCAAGTTTCAAGTCAATTGTACATGTGTAGCTATTATTTCGAGAAATGGATCGTTTCGTTATCCCTATAGTCCGAAATAATATTCGATAGTCATTTGTCGGAACTTGTCGACGTTTGGACTAAGGTTTTGACTTAAAATATATTAAAACATAATATTCCCAAATTAATAATGACTATGAAGTCCAAGGAATATGTATGCTTGAATTAAAATGCACTTTATCCAAATAAGTAAGACAGTTAGGGACTTTAGGGATAAAATCTGCATTTTACATTTAGACAGGACTTTGTAGAAGATAATTTGAACAAATATATTTAGAAAATATATTCAAAATATATTCCCTTGAAAACCTTTAAAACAGACACTCTTTTAATTTAATAATACATTTTCTGTCTGGTAAAAGCAGTGTCAAAAATACAATATTTGTTCATCTTCAGTCTTTACCTCAAATTATGACATATGTAAACTAGATTTGATTTTATCATTATCTTGATAAATCTTATCTAATTATATGTCGAGAGAAAAATCATTTTATTTAGTTTATAAAATAGCTTGACCAAGTTTGACTTTCCACTCGTTGACTGTCACTTCGAATAACCTAAGGGAGGATTACTATGCTAATTAGTAACTTCCTAACCCTAATTTAATGTACACTTAGCGTTAAGACAAAATTAATCAAAACCTATAGAAAAGACTATATCTCACAGTTTTCTTCCTCATAATTTGCTCCTCTCGAGCTAAAATAGTTTCAGCTTGTTCCGCACAAAAAAGATCTTTCATAATCTTATGTAACAGATATTAAACTATGTGCAATGGATGGTACTTGTATCCCCTCAAAACAAACACATGGAACACATTATTCACATGATACTTCTCTCTTTATAAAATCAAAGGGACCAACATATCTTGTACTAAGATTCCCTTTCATACCAAAATGTTTAACACCCTTCCAAGGAGACACTTTTAAAAACACATGGTCACCAGATTCAAATCCGCCAAACTTTCTCTTTTGATTTGCATAGCTCTTTTGACGCGATTGAGCCTCCTTTAAGTTTTCTTTAGCCTGTTCCACCTTCTCGTTAGTTACCCGAACCAACTATTGCCCTCCAATGACACTCTCCTCAACCTTATTCTAACAAGTCGGTGCCCTACATTTTCTACCATACAATGCCTCAAATGGTGGCATGTCAATGCTCGCTTGCCAACTATTATTGTACGCAAACTACACGTGATACAGATACTTATCCCAATCACCAAACCACTCTAACGCACAAGCCCTTAACATATCCTCCAACGTCTGGATCGTCCTCTCTAACTGTCCATCAGTTTATGGATGAAAAGTTATATATAATTAAGTTTTTTACCACAAAGCTACTGAAATCCCTTTCAAAAATGCGAAGTAAACCTCGTATCCCTGTCTAAAACTATCGACATAGGCACACCATAAAGTCTAACAATATCTTGCTGGAATATCTCTGCCAAATGAAGAATAAGAGTAGTCTCTCTAATAGGTAAAAAATGAGCTGATTTTGTAAGTCTATCAACCACCTCCCAAATAACATCATTCTTCCTGAAGGTCCTCGGTAAACTAGTCACAAAATCCATGGTAAGGTTTTCCCACTTCCAAACTGGAATATCCAATTGCTGTAACAGTCCACTAGATCTCTGGTATTCAATCTATACTTGTTGACATGTAAGACATTTCCCCACGAACTCTGCTATATCCCGTTTCATCCCAATCCACCAAAAGTGCTTCTTCAAATCTCGATACATCTTAGTAGAACCCGGATGAATAGAAAATGAAGAACTATGAGCCTCAGTCAAAACTGCTTCACGAATCGCTACGTCTGAAGGTACACACAATCTACTATCCAACCATACCACACCATGATCATCAACATGAAACTCCGTTTGCTAACCATCTGCCACATTCGATCTAATAGCTTCTAGCCCTGTATCATTTTTCTGAGCTTCTTTAACCCTTGAGACTAGATTTGATTCCACCTTCAAATTTGCCAGGATTGTAGTTGATTCTCCAATATATAATTCTACACCCAAGCGGTCCATATATGAAATAAGGTGCTGCTGAGTAATAAGAGATGCAACACTTCCCAAGTTCTTTCTACTAAGAGCGTCTGCCACTACATTCGCCTTTCCTGGATAGTACTGAATTTTAGCATCATAATCTTTAATAAGTTCAAGCCACCTCCTCTGCCTCATGTTTAGCTCCTTTTGTGTAAATATGTATTTAAGACTCTTGTGATCAGTGAAGATGTCACAAGTTTCTCCATACAAATAATGCCACCAAATTTTTAAGGCAAAGGCCACTGCTGCTAACTCCAAGTCATGAGTAGGATAATTTACCTCATACAGTTTAAGCTGCCTAGAGGCGTACGAAATCACCTTCCCATACTGCATAAGAACACACCCTAATCCTCTCTTAGAAGCATCACTATAAACTTGATATCCTCCACTCCCTGATGGTAAAACAAGTATAGGAGCTGACACCAACCTCTTCTTCAAATCTTGGAAACTCTGCTCACGATCATCATTCCACTCGAACTTAACACCCTTCCGCATCAGCTGAGTCAATGGCAAAGTTATGGATGAGAAACCCTCTACAAAACGCCTATAGTAGCCTGCCAAACCCAAGAAACTCCTCACCTCTATCACAATGCTAGGTCTCGGCCAATTTATGATAGCCTCGACTTTCGCAGGATCCAACTCAATCCCCTTACTAGACACAATATGCCCCAAAAATGCAACCTGCTCCAACCAGAACTCACACTTTGAAAATTTTGCAAACAATTTCTCCTCCCTCAAAATTTCAAGTACAATGTACAAATGTTCCTCATATTCTTCCTTACTCTTAGAGTATATTAAGATATCATCAATGAAAACCACAACAACTTATCCAAGTAATCATGAAAGACCTGATTCATCAAATCCATAAACACTGTTGGTGCATTTGTCAACCCAAAGGACATCATAAGAAACTCGTAATGACCATATCGAGTGCGAAATGCTGTCTTCAGAATATCTTCATCCCTTACTCGTAACTGGTGGTAACCCGATCTTAAATCTATCTTAGAAAAATACTTTGCCCCTTGCAACTGATCAAACAAATCATCAATGCCTGGTAAAAGATACTTGTTTCTGACAGTCATCTTGTTCAACTCCCTATAGTCAATACACAATCTCATAGATCTGTCCTTCTTCTTCACAAACAACACTAGAGCACCTCATGGAGATACACTCGGCCTGATAAATCCCTTATCCAACAAGTCTTGCAACTGCTCTTTCAATTCCTGTAACTCTAATGGTGCCATTCTGTACAGCGCCTTAGAAATAGGCTCTGCACCTGGAACAAGTTCAATAGTAAACTCCACTTCTCTTTGTGGCGGAAAATTTGATAGATCATTTGGAAATACATCTGCATACTCATTCACAACCGGATAATCCTCAATGTGAGGCTCATCCTTAGACGTATCCCTCACAACAGCAAGATAACCATCACAACCCTTAGACAAAAGTCTATTTGCCTTTAGAGCTGAAATAATTTTAACCACTCCTTTTGGTTGAGATCCTTGAAACACAAATTCCGGTTTATTCACATATCCAAAGATCACACACTTCCCTGGACAATCAATTGTTGCACGATGCTCACTCAGCCAATTCATACCTAGAATAATCACAAAGTCATGCATCAACATCAGAAGCAAGTTAACCTTACAATTGATATCTCCTACATCTATCGGACACCCTCTGTACTCCTCAGAAATAATAATATAATTCTCTATTGAGGTAGCAATACACATACAAGGATCAAGTAATGAAGGCAATACTCCAAGACAATGAACAAATGATAAGGACACAACAGAATGAGTCGAACCATTATCAAATAACACATAAGCTTCACGTGTACCCACATGAAGTGTTCCAGAAATGGTACATGAGTTAGCTGCTGCTTGATTAGCGGTTAATGCAAACACTCTACCCGAAGGATTCTTCTGGTTCTGCTAACCTCCACTGCCACTTCCTCCACCACCATTATTACGTGACACTGTACAATCCTTTGCCCTATGTTCCATGCTACCACACAAGAAACATGCTCTAGTCTGTCTATAACAAGCCCTTCCCGGATGATGTCCACCACATGTAGAACAATGAGCAACTGAGATCATATTGGGGTTTCCCTCATACACCGCATAATGGCCTTGCCCTTGTTGACGGTTCTGCCACTGTCTAGGCTGTTGCTAAAACTGTTGATTATTCTTCTGACCACCATACTGATTCCTTCCACGCCACTGTCCATGCTGATTACCTTGTCCTCCATTCCACTGTCTACCCTGCACTGAACCCTGATCATCTCTTCCTATCTTACGATCATTCTAAAACCTGTGAGCCCTAAAATCACTACGTTCCTTCTCTATATCCTTAGCTGCATCAACCACCTCTTCCACATTTGGAAATTTCAGAGAGATAATAAGACCCCTCAAGTTAAGTTTTAGCCCCCATTTAAACTTTTCTGCTTGTTGTGCAGCAGTTCCTGCAATCGTCCCAGTAAATCCAGCCAACCTGATAAACCTCTCCATATAGTCAGTAATAGTCTCCTCCTGATTCTGGCTGATAGAATGAAATTCCCTCAAATAAGCTTCTCTGTCAGCATTTGAAAAGTACTGCTCATAGAACAACTCTGTAAACACCGGTCATGTCAATGCCTCTATAAACTCCTCACGCTTAATAGTTTTCATTCCTCCCCCTTCCCAAAATGAGATGAGAGGTTACTTCCAAACCACAAACCTGTATATAGAGTACTAAAATCCACCTTATAATAAAATAATAGGTCCAACACTGTCTCCAAATAATAATAAAATCTCTAAAATAATTCAAAACGATAAATGAGAATTAATCCAAAACCTCTAATAATAAACAATGTCTAAAAAGAAACGCGAGAAGTTCAAATGTCCTAATAAATGAAATAAAGGTAGCTCTCCATCACAAGCCCAAGATCCCCCCTAAGTACCTGACAGAAGAAAGAATATGGCATGAGCCAAATGCCCAGTACGGATTAGAATACAGTTTTATAAAACAAAAAGAAGATATATATTTTGACAGTTATAAATAAACATTAATTTTTAAAATAAGGCTGAATCAAAGAGGGGTTAGGTTATTTAATACCGATACAAAACAGATAACAGATACACACATCATAGGGTACCTAATGCGTGCAACAAACTGGACAACGTGTACGACATATACAACGTCACCGTCAAATATCAAATCACAAATCAAATCAGACTGGGTGCACCCACGTATCCTAAAATAAATATCAAAATGGCCAAAACTCGCCTCCTGAGCTAACAGAAGGATATGCCATGACCAATCACAATGCCACGAAAGTGTCATGTCACTGGTGCTGCAATGACATGACTGTAATACCCCTACATCTGGTTAACTCGGTATACCCTAATATCAATCTAAGGGTCCAAATTTTTACAATTTTAAAATCACCTGAACAGATATTTCAAATACTCTACGTAGATATGTAACATACATAATTTTTGAAAATCGCAGAGACAAATATTTAAGTATTTCGAAACAGATTTTAAAATAACTTTCGAAAAAATGGAAGGAGCAGATTTACTAACGGAATGAATCAAATATAATAAATCCTAAAAAGAGTATCACTGAATAGAAAAGGGACAAAATCCGTACCTCGATAATAACACCCACAAGTAATACTTAAATACATAAAATCCATAGGTGACCCTTGAAATTTCGACCCTCTCGATCTAATTTCATGAAATATATAATAACAAAAATATAATTACTTATACGGTTCCAAATCATCATTAATAGAATTATTTAAATAATAAATACATGATGTATAATTTATTCAATTACTAATCACGCAACCACGTAATGTACCTGTAAGAATTTGAAAACTAAAACATGATTTTCTATTACGGTTGAAAATGTAAATATGACATGTAATGTTTTAAAACCATAGCATGATTTTATAAGAATAAAAATAATTATATATTATATATATAAGCCATGATAAATAGTAACTACATGGTAAACATGATTCTGGTACCTATTACAGAAAAACGTGCACATGGATGTACTGGTAATTGAAAGTATCACTTAATAATATATAGACGACTGCTTGTGAAAATCAGATAGCTAGTGACCTAGTGTATAGCTAATATCTTGAAAACAAATCTTATATGTGGCGCCCCCAGACCCGGGGTCCAAGGTCTAGGTCGTCACGGTCCAACTTCCAACATTCATACACTTACAGTTCACTGATAATCATAATAAAATTTAATCATTCTAAGGCAAATAACAATCTGGTGACCCCCACACACTTTAACACACACACACGAGCCATAGTCTCAGGAAACGAGCATACATTAATATACATACTTGGATCTCCATCGCTACATTACTAGTTACCAAAAGGTTGAGTTCGTACTACTAAATATAGCTTCTGTTTGAAACTATAATAGCAGTCCAAAAGTTAGATTAAATCTCATTAAGTTACATATATTTACATAAACAGTGTTTATAAATAAATCTAACTAGCAGAAGCTGCCATCCTATCCTGCTCAATCTCCCTACCTCGGGAATAGGGCCAAGGGGTCGGTCATAAGGGGTCCTTGCCCTTCGCACGGTCTTTCTCAACGTCCTGCGTACTCCTCGTGGCATGGTCTGCAGCTGTGGTGGTAGAAAGATAAACAGAAAGCAAGAATGAGCAACAACGCTCAGCAAGTATATATCAACAACATGGTATGATCAAGAAACAACAACAATATGTGTATCAGAATAATAAAATGCAACCTGTACTGAAATGGTGAACAGTTCTAGATACTGAACCAAAGAATAATAGGTTGCCATAATCCTCGTTAACACTATCGGTAACTAAGCACCTGGGCTTTCGTTACAGTGCATCGTCAAATTCCAATTGGAAGAAAAGAAGATACTGGAGCATCCACCGCGCCTATTGTACACGATGATTAGTCGTATAGTACAATAGTTAAGTAACCTTTTCTACTAGTAGAAGGATGATCCAAAACAGGTCATCACCCTAGGCAACACATGGGCCTTTAAATGCTGGACCGGCGTCACTCGGCCTCTTACGCTAGATGGACTGTGCCGCACACAAGCCTCTTACACTTTATATCTCCAGTTCCCTTTGAGTACAATCAACAAGTCTAGAAGGGAATTTAATACAACCTTCTAGGATAACAACAACAAAGCTTTCTGGGAATATTCAAATCAAAGTGTGGAAGGGAATTTAATACAACCTTCCGGAACAACAACAAAGTTTTATGGGAATTCAATATTCGATAATAGATTAACTTCCGAAACGAGGTGGAAGTAATCTCTTTATATGTGTGGGTTGACCTTTAGTCATGAATGAACAGTTCGAATCAAGATCACGACCGGGGAGTCGCTACTAGGTGATAAAATAAACCCCACGAAAATATAACACTTTTAGGTAAAATAAAGGTCCCTACGGGCACCAGTTTAAATGAAAAGAAGGTTAAAATGGGATATTCCTTCCCTAACATGGAGTTATCGACTCAAAATATCCGAGTCATAGCTCAGTACTTATGATTTTAATGAAAATAATATTTAAAGAATTTTTAGATAACTCCGGAATATTTTTAAAGATCCAATAAATAAATAATCAATAAATATGAGACCTTGAATAGTCCCTGAAAATATTTTAAAATAATTAAAATATTTAATTAGGATTTAATCAAAACTATTTAATATTTACATAGTTTTAAATGAATCAACATATTTAAATAATATTTAGTCACTTTTAAATAATATTTAAATAATCCAAAAAGAATTGAAAGTATTTAATCAAGAATAAATACTTTAAAATAATCCCAAAATATTTAAATAATGTTTAATCAATCTTAAATGATATTTAAATAACTCAAAATGAGTTGAAAGTATTTAAATCAACATTTAAATACTATATATATATACCCTTTTTAAATAATATTTAATAAACTAAATATGATTCAAAATATCAAAGGGATATTAATCAACTTGATTAATCCCTAACCCATACTAATTATTATCCCAAAACTTATATTCCAGGAAGAATCCCTGGATAATATCGACTAACAGTCGAGAGATAATACGCTACTCCCGGTCGTTTGTCAAGTACCAAAGAAATGTACTTAACACGGAAATCAGTTATACAAAACTGACAGGAAGCGTCCTCTAACTTTTGAGAGTTCAGAGGCGCGAACAACAATTCAAATGATAATACAAGTCAATTGACAGAAAAGAATCCAAGCACCACAGCCCTATAACCAAGAAACATGTTATAAGGTCAGAGTTTAGAAAACTTGCCTTTACTGTTGAAGTGGTAGCTCACTTGTCCCTCCTTGGCACGTGTCTCTATAAGAAAGAAAACACGGGTCCTAATTAGTCACAAGAGTTTTAACTCTACTTATAACTACTCATGTATGCATAATAATCCATCTTGCTAACGAGTCTTAGCATGGATCTTTAGCTAGTCATGACTCATAAGTATTACTAACACATTCCATTTAAAGTCCGTTGCTAAGCTAGCCTCGAATTCCACTTTAAAACATAACTTATGTCAAGGTAATGCAAAACAATGCAAGCAGTTTTTACAAGATTTCTAACTGCACCTACTTGCTTCCAACAATTTTCATAAATCAGATTTTACTCATTTTAATCCGAAACCTTTTCCCAAGTCTTCCCAAATGTTCCTAGTATTTTGTGTAAAAGTTTCAGATTTTATAAGACAGTCTAACTAGGTTGATCACCTCCTCAAAGTTGATTAAAAACAGGGCAGTCCAGTTTTCTGCATCTCCTCACCATTTTGGCCATATCTTTTAGCTCACAACTCCGTTTGACGCAAAATTAGCGCGCAAACGATCTAGAGACTAATATCTATCTAACCATATAAAGAAATAATCCAGCAACACAGGCTAGACCCTTCGGGAGTGGTGAAGAGTTGGCATCAGTAGAAAATTTGGCATGGTTCCGTTTATACGTTCATCGTTTACCCTGTTTTAAACTCATCCAATTCAACTCAAATGGCTTCCATATATTTTACTCTACTACTTGGGAATGTACTCAAGACATCCCAAGCCCAAAAATAATTTAACAATACTCCAAACATTACCAATAATCCACCCAATTCATCACCAATGCAACATAGTTTGTAAAACAATCTACTAGTTTGAAAACAACCAATTACTTACTCCTTTAACATCCATAATTCTTAACCATGTAACTCTTACATTACACCACCATAGGTCTTAACCAAAGCATCACAACATTACTCCATCATAACCAACAAAATAAGTACTTAAACATATGCTCAAGCCATAATCAAAGCATGCTTAAAACCACATTAATCTCAAAATCAACACATGGCTAGGGTTTGAACTTTTCAAGCTATTTATGCTAAATTACCACTACCCATAGCTCGTACAAGTCATTACAAGTGCTAATTATGCTTAAGGAGTCATAAAACAATTAATCAAGAATTTATCCTAAATTAAAAACACTATTCATGCTCTTGCTCTTTCATGAAAATCAAGAGATTTAACGGATAACTTTGCATAAGATTTGAATGGAAGATAGGTATTAGTTATACCTTCGATTTAAGTCCTTACTTGCAACAATCCAACAACTAGAGCTTGAGTTCTTGATTTTTCTCCTCTTCCTCTTCTAGCTAAAGCCGAATGGTCCCTTGCTTGCTAGGCTTGAGTTTGTGATTTTCTTTTTCTTTTCTTATGACAAGTACTTGCCTTGGTTTAAATAAAAGTCTAGTCAAAGTCTTGGTCAAGTCTTGCTTCCTTTGACTTGAATTAAAATACTAGCATTTGCATTTCCTACACTTTAAATAAAATGCAAGTAATTGCATTTTAATAATCCATGTCAAAATATAAAATAATAAACTCTTTAATAATTCTTGGAAATCCTTGAATTTTCCAATTTCATAATAATCCATGACAATAATTTAATCTTTAACTCGTTCCGACAATTCTAATAATTGGAATACCCATCAAATCTTATTCCATAATTATTATCCAACATATATATTATTATTAATAAGGTTTCAAAAGTACCTGGGAATCGGGAATATTACAGTCTCCCCTCCTTAAAAGGATTCCGTCCCGGAATCTAACTTGAAAACAGGTAAGGGTACTTTTCCAGCATAGCACTTTCTGGTTCCCACGTTGATTCTTCAGTGTTCTGGTTTCTCCATAAGACTCTTACTAGTTTTACTACTTTGTTTCTGAGTACTTGCTCTTTTCGGTCTAAGATTTCCACCGGTCGTTCCACATAGGTCAGGTCCGGTTGTAGATCTACTTGCTCATACTCTATCACATGTCGGGCATCTGCATTATATCTTCTCAGCATTGACACGTGAAACACATTATGAACTTGTTGTAAGTTTGGAGGCAGGGCTAACTCATAGGCCACTTTTCCAATACGTCTTAATATTTCAAATGGTCCAATAAATCTTGGACTTAACTTTCCCTTCTTACCAAACCTCATTAAACCTTTCCACGGAGACACCTTTAGAAGCACTGAGTCTCCCTCTTCGTACTCTCTGTCTTTCCTGGTTTGATCGGCATACTTTCTTTGCCTGTCCTGGGCGGCTATCAATCGTTTCCGGATGAGCTCTATGGTTTCTCTTGTCTGCTAGACCAGCTCGGGTCCCAACATCTTTCGCTCTCCTACTTCTTCCCAACACAAGGGAGATCGACACTTTCTGCCATACAAGGCTTCGTAAGGTGGCATCCCAATGCTGGCATGATAACTGTTGTTGTAGGCAAACTCAATTAATGGCAAATGATCATCCCAACTACCTTTAAAGTCTATGGCACAGACTCTCAACATATCTTCTACCGTTTGGATGGTTCTTTCACTCTGTCCATCAGTTTGTGGATGATAAGCGGTGCTCATATTCAATCTTGTCCCCAAGCATTCCTGAAAGCTTCTCCAAAATCTAGAATTGAATCTTGGGTCCCTATCCGACACAATTCCTACTGGAACTCCATGACGTACCACTATCTCTTTCAAATAAAGCTCGACTAATCGGTCGACTGAATACCTTTCATTGATAGGAAGGAAATGCGCTGATTTTGTCAATCGATCAATTATTACCCAAATAGCATCATGGTTGGCTTTTGTTCTTGGTAACCCTACTACAAAATCCATTGCAATGTGCTCCCATTTCCATTCTGGAATCTCCAGGGGCTGTAAAAGTCCGCTCGGTCTTTGGTGCTCTGCTTTCACTCTCTGACAGGTCAAACATTTACTTACCCATTCGGCAATATCTTTCTTCATACCTGGCCACCAATAATGCATTTTCAGGTCTTTATACATCTTAGTACCTCCAGGGTGAATAGAAAACCTAGAGTTGTGTGCTTCATTCAATACCTCATCTTTCAATTCCTGAACGTTAGGAATCCAAATTCTATTAGCAAATCTTAGAATCCCTCTCTCATCCTTAACACATCTTCGTTCATCTCCAATCATCTTTTCCTCTTTTTCTTCCATTGCCTTTTCTTGACATATCCTTACTTTCTCAATTAGTTCTGACTCAACTCGAATCTCAAATAGCGTCTCCATACCATCTTCAGGAAACTTCACTTCTAAATTCATCCGTTCAAACTCTCGTACCAATTCTTCGGAAGAAACCATCATTTTTAGTCTTTCCTTTCTACTTAGGGCATCGGCCACCACATTGGCCTTCCCTGGGTGATAGTTAATCGAACAGTCGTAATCCTTGATCAACTCTAGCCATCTTCGTTGCCTCATGTTTAATTCTTTCTGTGTGAAAATGTACTTAAGGCTCTTGTGATCTGTATAAATCTCGCACCTTTCTCCATATAGGTAATGCCTCCATATCTTTAATGCGAAAACTATCGCTGCTAATTCTAAGTCATGAGTTGGATATCTTATCTCGTATTCTTTCAGTTGTCTGGATGCATAAGCAATTACTTTGCCATGCTGCATCAGTACACATCCTAGTCCCTTATGAGATGCATCGCTATTAATCACAAAATCACCTTTTTCATCTGGTAGGGCTAAAACCGGCGCAGTAATTAATCTCTTTTTCAATTCCTGAAAACTCTCTTCACATTTTTCAGTCCACTCAAACTTCTCGGTCTTACGGGTGAGTCTCGTCAATGGAGTAGCTATCTTAGCAAAGTCCTGGACGAATCTCCTGTAATATCCTGCTAATCCCACAAAACTTCTTACTTCAGTTGGTGTCGTTGGCCTTTCCCAATTTGAAATAGCTTCAATCTTAGCAGGGTTGACTAGCACACCTTTACTACTTATCACGTGTCCCAAAAATTGAACTTCCTTTAACCAAAACTCACATTTTGAAAATTTAGCATAGAGCTTCTCCTTTCTCAATATTTCCAGTACTATCCTCAAATGTTCTTCATGCTCTTCCCTTGACCTTGAGTAGATCAATATATCATCTATGAAGACGATGACAAACTTGTCCAGATACTTTTTGAAAACTCGATTCATCAAATCCATGAAAGCTGCGGGGGCGTTGGTTAACCCAAAGGACATTACCAAAAACTCGTAGTGCCCATATCGGGTACGAAATGCTGTCTTCGGAACATCTTCGCGTTTAATCTTCAGCTGGTGATATCCAGTTCTCAGGTCGATCTTTGAAAAGTAAACAGCATCCTTTAACTGATCAAACAAATCATCGATTCTGGGTAAAGGGTACTTATTCTTGATGGTTAGCTTGTTAAGTTCCCTATAGTCTATACACAATCTCATACTTCCATCTTTCTTCTTGACAAACAACACTGGTGCCCCCCATGGAGACACGCTTGGTCGAATCATTCCTTTATCCAATAGCTCTTGTAGCTGGATGGCTAATTCTTTCATCTCTACTGGGGCTAAGCGGTACGGAGCCTTTGACACTGGTGCTGTCCCTGGTGCTAACTCGATGGCAAACTCTATGCCTCTGTCAGGAGGTAACCCTGGAAGGTCATCGGGAAATACATCTTCAAATTCATTGACAACTGCTATGTCACTTATACTAGTTAATTCCTTCTCGGTGTCTACTACATAGGCTAAATAAGCTTCACACCCTTGGCGCAACAACCTCTTGACCTGCATCTTAGTCAAGAATTTATTAATCTGCCTCTGCCCTTTAAACACCACTTCTTCTTGGTTGGGCAACTTTATCCTCACTTTCTTTCCCTTGCAATCGATATTAGCTTCACAACTTGTCAGCCAATCCATCCCCAAAATGACATCAAACTCCCCTAGGGAAAAAGGAATTAAGTCTAGGATGAATCGCTGCCCTTCGATTTCTAGTTCACAGTTATTACATACGTAACTAACAGGAATAACCTCCTGATTAGCTATTTCTACACGTAAGGGATCGCTTAATGGTTTTGACTCAAGATTCCATTTACGCGCAAAGTCTCGAGATATAAAAGATCTGGTTGCTCCGGAGTCAAACAAAACATTTGCATTGACGGAATTAAGTAAGAGTGTACCTGCAATAACATCCGTGTTCCTCACGGCATCCCTCACCGTCATGTTGAAAGTCCTAGCAGTAGGAGCCTTATTAGAAGCAGCTCCACTTTGTCTCGTCACCGCTGGTCCAGAAGATTTACAGTCTTTCTTTACATGTCCCATCTGTCCGTAGTTGTGACAAACCATGCTATTCTGAGGGCAGTTATACGCGAAATGCCCCACTCGTCCACACTTAAAACAGGTAACCCCTGACTTGTTACAAGTGCCTAAATGCCTCTTCCCACATGTCTTACAATCTGGCAGTGGGGGTCGTAATGGATTGGAATATGCCATCCCTGACTGCCTGCCGCCTTGGTTAACACTTACACTTTCGGCCTTCTTGAACCCAACATTCCTCCGAAACTGAGACCCTTGTCCTCGATTAAATTTACTCGGAAAGTTCCCACTTGCTGAACCTCTTCACTGGCTTTCTGCCTTTCTCTTCTTCCCATCCCTTTCCTTTTGGATCAGATCACTCCCAGCCTCTACAATCGAAGCTTTCTGCACCAACATTGCATAATCAGTCAACTCAAGTATTGCTACACGATTTTGAATCCACTGTTTCAATCCCTGCTGAAACCTCCTAGCCCTTTTCTCGTCCGTGTTCACAAAATCCGGCACGAACCTAGACAGTTCAGTAAACTTTGCTTCATACTCGGCTACAGTTAGGTTATTCTGCTTCAGCTCTAGAAATTTCAGCTCCATCTGGTTTTCCATGAATTTGGGGAAATACTTCTCTAAAAATAATTGTGTGAACCTTTCCCATGCTACTACTCCTTCTCCCTCCAGACTCTTTTTAGACTCCCACCAGAAATTGGCCTCCCCCTTTAGGAGATAAGTGGCGAAGACTGTCTTCTGTGCCTCTTCTATCTGCAGTATCTCAAAGGACTTTTCCATTTCTTTTAACCAGGCCCTAGCCTCTACTGGGTCCGCAGTCCCTTGAAACTCAGGTGGTCGCAAGGACTTGAAAGCTCGGAAGGAATTGGCAACGGGGTTATGAGGAACTGGTGGCGGCTGATTTGAATTGAGATTAACGTGCTGTCTGAGAAAATCCATGAACACATTCATGGGGTCCATATTTCGGTTTTCCCCTTGGTGACCCTGACTCTCATTTTCCCCCTGTTCATTCTGGTTTTGATTCTGACTATGACCCGAGGCACTCGAACTCACATACTCCCCTTCTGCATACTCTTCATCATCAAGCTCATTATAGTCTTCCGAATCACTTTCCTCTTCGTGAACACTTGGCTCATGCAAATCCCCACTGGCTACAGGGTGCAATCTAGTATTCCTCCTTGGTGAAATTTTCTGATACAATCAAATAATATTGGTCAATCTTTTTATTAGTCTTAATCACTATATTATTCGCTATATTAAACAATCATGAATAAGGGTTTGCATTTACATCTAATACGGTCTGTTCAGCATATACATAATAAGTCATTTCTGAACAATCTCGATATCAAGAACAAGAAGATGTATAAACACCGTACGCAAAATAAGACTGCATTTAAGGAAACTGAAACAACATATATATACATCATCCCTTGGTTACATCTTCCATCATAGTTTCTTGTTACATCAAAAGTATGTCAGCAAGCTATCTTCTAGTCAGAGCGAGACTACTACTATATACACAAAATATTACTCCCTCAAAAACGGCACACCCATACATAGTGCCAAAATCTGATACTAGAAGACTACATCATCCCATAAAAGTCACTGAAACCTACCACGGATCAGGTCCCTAACCTGAACCATCACACCCTCAACCATCTCATCTGCATCACTGCCCCCTATCGGCCCTCCCCCTAAGGGTGCCCTCAACTCGCGGAAATATCGTGCCCACGTCTGAATCTCGGTAAGGCCTGTCACAACATCCTGTGGAATGCCATCCTGAGAAGTGCTGCTCGGAGGTAGGCCGCCCTGAGGTCCAACACGTCCAGGAATCATCCTGTCCACTATGCGCCTCAACTCCTCCACACGACCGGTCGAGACATCCTGTTCCCTTATGAGGGAAGATATCATCCATGATGGTACTGGTTCTCCTGCAACTGGCGGAGGTGGAGGTGGTGCTGCCGGTGTTGCGGGTGGTGGTGATGGTGTGTCAAGCGGAGCATCCTGTGGCTCGGGGAGATCTGGGATGAATTCCTCTGGCTCGTCCTCCTCGGAAGGTATAGGGCTAGCTGGGGGTGAAGGTGGAATCACTACTGGTGGGGGTATCATAGGGATATCTCTGAATACAACCTCTGATGGTCCGGCCTCATCAGCCACTGGGAGGGTAGGTGCTGGTACTGCTGGCATGGCGCCCTCCTCTAATGGAGCCTCTATCGGGTCCTCTTCGGGGTCGTCATCCTCCCCTAGCAACGCTCTATCAAGCTGAGCCTCATAGTCCTCATCGTCGGGTATCTACAATAAAACAATAACTAGTCACTATCGTGTAACGAATAGTTCCCTTTTTGGGTTTTAGTCTTCTTAAAGTTTTTAGTCTTTTATTATTATTGCTTTTATTACCGATAGGCCTCTCGTTTCTGAGTACTATAACTTAGGGCTCTGATACCATCTCTGTGGCGCCCCCAGACCCGGGGTCCAAGGTCTAGGTCGTCACGGTCCAACTTCCAACATTCATACACTTACAGTTCACTGATAATCATAATAAAATTTAATTATTCTAAGGCAAATAACAATCTGGTGACCCCCACACACTTTAACACACACACACGAGCCATAGTCTCAGGAAACGAGCATACATTAATATACATACTTGGATCTCCATCGCTACATTACTAGTTACCAAAAGGTTGAGTTCGTACTACTAAATATAGCTTCTGTTTGAAACTATAATAGCAGTCCAAAAGTTAGATTAAATCTCATTAAGTTACATATATTTACATAAACAGTGTTTATAAATAAATCTAACTAGCAGAAGCTGCCATCCTATCCTGCTCAATCTCCCTACCTCGGGAATAGGGCCAAGGGGTCGGTCATAAGGGGTCCTTGCCCTTCGCACGGTCTTTCTCAACGTCCTGCGTACTCCTCGTGGCATGGTCTGCAGCTGTGGTGGTAGAAAGATAAACAGAAAGCAAGAATGAGCAACAACGCTCAGCAAGTATATATCAACAACATGGTATGATCAAGAAACAACAACAATATGTGTATCAGAATAATAAAATGCAACCTGTACTGAAATGGTGAACAGTTCTAGATACTGAACCAAAGAATAATAGGTTGCCATAATCCTCGTTAACACTATCGGTAACTAAGCACCCGGGCTTTCGTTACAGTGCATCGTCAAATTCCAATTGGAAGAAAAGAAGATACTGGAGCATCCACCGCGCCTATTGTACACGATGATCAGTCGTATAGTACAATAGTTAAGTAACCTTTTCTACTAGTAGAAGGATGATCCAAAACAGGTCATCACCCTAGGCAACACATGGGCCTTTAAATGCTGGACCGGCGCCACTCGGCCTCTTACGCTAGATGGACTGTGCCGCACACAAGCCTCTTACACTTTATATCTCCAGTTCCCTTTGAGTACAATCAACAAGTCTAGAAGGGAATTTAATACAACCTTCTAGGATAACAACAACAAAGCTTTCTGGGAATATTCAAATCAAAGTGTGGAAGGGAATTTAATACAACCTTCCGGAACAACAACAAAGTTTTATGGGAATTCAATATTCGATAATAGATTAACTTCCGAAACGAGGTGGAAGTAATCTCTTTATATGTGTGGGTTGACCTTTAGTCATGAATGAACAGTTCGAATCAAGATCACGACCGGGGAGTCGCTACTAGGTGATAAAATAAACCCCACGAAAATATAACACTTTTAGGTAAAATAAAGGTCCCTACGGGCACCAGTTTAAATGAAAAGAAGGTTAAAATGGGATATTCCTTCCCTAACATGGAGTTATCGACTCAAAATATCCGAGTCATAGCTCAGTACTTATGATTTTAATGAAAATAATATTTAAAGAATTTTTAGATAACTCCGGAATATTTTTAAAGATCCAATAAATAAATAATCAATAAATATGAGACCTTGAATAGTCCCTGAAAATATTTTAAAATAATTAAAATATTTAATTAGGATTTAATCAAAACTATTTAATATTTACATAGTTTTAAATGAATCAACATATTTAAATAATATTTAGTCACTTTTAAATAATATTTAAATAATCCAAAAAGAATTGAAAGTATTTAATCAAGAATAAATACTTTAAAATAATCCCAAAATATTTAAATAATGTTTAATCAATCTTAAATGATATTTAAATAACTCAAAATGAGTTGAAAGTATTTAAATCAACATTTAAATACTATATATATATACCCTTTTTAAATAATATTTAATAAACTAAATATGATTCAAAATATCAAAGGGATATTAATCAACTTGATTAATCCCTAACCCATACTAATTATTATCCCAAAACTTATATTCCAGGAAGAATCCCTGGATAATATCGACTAACAGTCGAGAGATAATACGCTACTCCCGGTCGTTTGTCAAGTACCAAAGAAATGTACTTAACACGGAAATCAGTTATACAAAACTGACAGGAAGCGTCCTCTAACTTTTGAGAGTTCAGAGGCGCGAACAACAATTCAAATGATAATACAAGTCAATTGACAGAAAAGAATCCAAGCACCACAGCCCTATAACCAAGAAACATGTTATAAGGTCAGAGTTTAGAAAACTTGCCTTTACTGTTGAAGTGGTAGCTCGCTTGTCCCTCCTTGGCACGTGTCTCTATAAGAAAGAAAACACGGGTCCTAATTAGTCACAAGAGTTTTAACTCTACTTATAACTACTCATGTATGCATAATAATCCATCTTGCTAACGAGTCTTAGCATGGATCTTTAGCTAGTCATGACTCATAAGTATTACTAACACATTCCATTTAAAGTCCGTTGCTAAGCTAGCCTCGAATTCCACTTTAAAACATAACTTATGTCAAGGTAATGCAAAACAATGCAAGCAGTTTTTACAAGATTTCTAACTGCACCTACTTGCTTCCAACAATTTTCATAAATCAGATTTTACTCATTTTAATCCGAAACCTTTTCCCAAGTCTTCCCAAATGTTCCTAGTATTTTGTGTAAAAGTTTCAGATTTTATAAGACAGTCTAACTAGGTTGATCACCTCCTCAAAGTTGATTAAAAACAGGGCAGTCCAGTTTTCTGCATCTCCTCACCATTTTGGCCATATCTTTTAGCTCACAACTCCGTTTGACGCAAAATTAGCGCGCAAACGATCTAGAGACTAATATCTATCTAACCATATAAAGAAATCATCCAGCAACACAGGCTAGACCCTTCGGAAGTGGTGAACAGTTGGCATCAGTAGAAAATTTGGCATGGTTCCGTTTATACGTTCATCGTTTACCCTATTTTAAACTCATCCAATTCAACTCAAATGGCTTCCATATATTTTACTCTACTACTTGGGAATGTACTCAAGACATCCCAAGCCCAAACACAATTTAACAATACTCCAAACATTACCAATAATCCACCCAATTCATCACCAATGCAACATAGTTTGCAAAACAATCTACTAGTTTGAAAACAACCAATTACTTACTCCTTTAACATCCATAATTCTTAACCATGTAACTCTTACATTACACCACCATAGGTCTTAACCAAAGCATCACAACATTACTCCATCATAACCAACAAAATAAGTACTTAAACATATGCTCAAGCCATAATCAAAGCATGCTTAAAACCACATTAATCTCAAAATCAACACATGGCTAGGGTTTGAACTTTTCAAGCTATTTATGCTAAATTACCACTACCCATAGCTCGTACAAGTCATTACAAGTGCTAATTATGCTTAAGGAGTCATAAAACAATTAATCAAGAATTTATCCTAAATTAAAAACACTATTCATGCTCTTGCTCTTTCATGAAAATCAAGAGATTTAACGGATAACTTTGCATAAGATTTGAATGGAAGATAGGTATTAGTTATACCTTCGATTTAAGTCCTTACTTGCAACAATCCAACAACTAGAGCTTGAGTTCTTGATTTTTCTCCTCTTCCTCTTCTAGCTAAAGCCGAATGGTCCCTTGCTTGCTAGGCTTGAGTTTGTGATTTTCTTTTTCTTTTCTTATGACAAGTACTTGCCTTGGTTTAAATAAAAGTCTAGTCAAAGTCTTGGTCAAGTCTTGCTTCCTTTGACTTGAATTAAAATACTAGCATTTGCATTTCCTACACTTTAAATAAAATGCAAGTAATTGCATTTTAATAATCCATGTCAAAATATAAAATAATAAACTCTTTAATAATTCTTGGAAATCCTTGAATTTTCCAATTTCATAATAATCCATGACAATAATTTAATCTTTAACTCGTTCCGACAATTCTAATAATTGGAATACCCATCAAATCTTATTCCATAATTATTATCCAACATATATATTATTATTAATAAGGTTTCAAAAGTACCTGGGAATCGGGAATATTACATTATATCTTACCAACTCGAATATATGTTTATGGGATGAGTATACACAATTAAAATATATAAATTATATACTAATGAATCAAATAAACGTACATGTTATGTAACGACTGTGTTAATTATATATTAAATTAATGTGATATATATTATTTTATTTATAAAATATGTAAGGTGTAATGTGTGGTCAAATTGTACGCTTGTTTGACTACTTGTTGACTGGAACATGCTTATGTGAATTATTAAAGTGATTTATGACTTTTAAATGCTTATCTAAGGTACTTTTTGATTTTTATAAAATTATTGGTACAACCAATAATTATGAAATTTTATATGTAGCTTTTATGTGATTTTAGAGACTTTCTAAAAATAGTGGTGTAATTAATTTCAGTCCCAGTATTTTTAAATAATTTTCTCAGTCCTATTTTATCCTTTAAATGTTTATCTTCTAAATTCTATATTTAATTATTGGAATGTCCAAAAATTATGAAATCTTTTCCAAAATATTTCCTGAATATTCAGAGACTTTGTTAAAATAAAATTTTATTTTTTTCGAACACCAAAGTAGTTTTAAAGATTTTCCTACTCTTATTTCTATTTAAAGTAATTTATCTTCAACAATTTTTATTTAATTATCTGTGTATCAGAAAAATATTTTAAAAATATGTGTGAGCTTCTAAATTCATGTTATTTATTTTAAAAATATAAAACAAATTATTTGTCCAACATTTTACCATTAAAAATCAAATTGCAATTGATTTAATTATCAAAACTCAACATTATGAAATTACATTTTTGCCCCTGCCTCTTATAAAACCCATCAGCACTCTCTTCTTCCCTTACTTCCTCTGCACCAGAATTCTCCAGGTCGCTCTTTTCTCTCTCTAACTACTTTGCAAAATGTGTATGTTAATCGACTTATTTTTTTCATGATTTTCGATTACCCGATTACTACGAGTCTTGATTATGCTTATTTGTTTGATTTTGTGCAAAGTATATATATGTATAGCTACGATCCGTATGTATATGTCGGGCTAGTGTTGCATGCAAGGGTCGGGTGTGTGATTTTTGGTGGAAGCAAGTCGATTTTGATGATGATAGTATGGAATGGAGGATGGGGGCTGAGTTTTGGTGGTGAAAGACCCGTAAAGGGCTCCCACCGTGTACCTCAGCCATCACCCGCGATGACTCCGATGAGCCGGTGATGGGTTTATGCCCGTAATGGATTACTATTGTCGGTAACATAATCTAGTTACTTGTATGGTCTTTGATAAAGCTTACATGTCAACTTTTATGATATTTTCCAATTTGTAATCCATGATTAGCTTCGGTTATTTTTGAATTAGTAATAATCGACTTGGTTAAGTTGTGATATGTATTAGATGAATATCGAATTTAACTAGTTTCTTTGTATTTTGATGATGACATGTTAAATTGCATGTTAGTAGTTGAGAATTTTAGAATTATATGAATAGTCCTATTCAAATTTGAGGTAATTAAATGAATATATGAATTATGATTTGAGTTCGTTATAACTTGTTAGATAATTATAGATATTCTAGTAATAGACGGAGTTTGGAAATTAAATTGCTTGGTTATTGAAATTTTTCGAATTATATAGTTTATTGGCATTGGGGGTTTTGAATGTTAAGTTGTGAACAACTATTATTTTGTATGATATATGATTAGTAATTTGAGATAGAATGTAATTGGTTGTATACATATATGTTTGTTTGGACTAGTATTGGATTGTCTCGGTTGTATTCTGACGGGTATCCCTATTTACAGAGGAGATGCTGCCAAAATTTTCTAAAACAAACGATTCTTTTAAGACATTATTGGCACATCATCCCTGTATAGGCAATGCTACCAGTTAGGAATGGTGTTAGTAATATACGTTAAGGGGATTGTCTATGTGTCATACACTTATTAATGTATACTTGTTATGTGATATACCTTATTAATATATGTGTCAAGCGATTACACTCACGAAATAGTAGATTGAGTTAGACGTTAAAGATAACGTCGAGTATTTATGAGATACTAAAATAGTAATATATACGTGTAGATTCAAGGGAAGTAGAAGTGAGAGATAAAGGAAATGTGAAAGTAGAAAGCCAGTGACAGTGTTAGTAGGATCCACCTGTTCAGCAGCCGAAGCAACTTTGAGGCAAGTAAATCTTGCCTGTATTCTCTTTTAAAGATATGAACTATTTTACAGTTTTACAACTGCTTTACACCCTATAACTGTTTTATTTTCTACATCATGTTTTATTCTAAATGTTAAACTTAAACTGTAATCCCATATAAACCTTGAATGTACCTTATACTTTTCAATCCCTGGACTGCTGAACCCTTGTTAACTATCACCTTATGAACTTGTTTCAAAATTCTTATGTTGTTAACCCTGAACTGTTAACCTTAACCATGATTAGTACCCCATTGCTACTCCGTAGTTACTGTTTTAAATCAAATGCTCTTAACTTATTTTAGATCCTCTTGCCATCCCTTATAATTGTTTGAAAACTTGTGCCTATGACATGATTCTGATTCTTTACTTAAATCCGGCTCACTTTACTGCAAAAGAGACTTGAATATAAACTTGTCTTCGAATAAAATTTACCTCTATCTCTTGACTTTTAAAAATGGATTTAAATATGAAATCTGACTTTCAACAAGTCTTTTTCATCAAATGATTTGGTAACTTTTAAAAGAAAGGTTTTGATATTATAGGAATTCCGATCAAAATGGTTTCTATGGATTCCTATAGATTGGAGGCGTAAGAGGCCGAGTGACGTCGGTCCAGCATTTTTTTTAGCATAAGAGGCTAGGGCGGTCCTAGTCCAGCATCTTTAATGGCCAATGTCAATAAGTGTTGATTATGAGTACTCCTTAAAGGTCAAGAGGGACTTCGGTCCGTTATGGGGACTTTACGTGGCTGATCACCCGTATTGTTCGGGCGTTGTGAGAAAACTCCAATGAAAATGATTTTTGATTTTATGAAAATGATGTCCTAATGAGATGACAGTTTCTATGAAAAGGATTTCGATACTAATGTTCTCATAAGAGAATAATTTTTATTGAAATGACTAGTAATGAAATACTTTTATGATGCCATGTTTATACAACTTTGAATTGTGAAGTTTATCATGATTTTGACTCCGTCTTACTTATGTGCAATACTTCTTGTTTTCCATCTAAAAATCACATGTTTACCTTCAAAGCTTGAAATGATTTACTTTAAAGATTTCCTTAAACCCTATCACCCCAGACCGTTAGACA
This sequence comes from Oenanthe sinensis, assembly GCA_028671895.1. Classification (NCBI taxonomy): domain Eukaryota; kingdom Viridiplantae; phylum Streptophyta; class Magnoliopsida; order Apiales; family Apiaceae; genus Oenanthe; species Oenanthe sinensis. The sequence goes on from CM053806.1 coordinate 32,804,263, forward strand.
CCTTCCCTTAATTAATTCTTTTTAGAAAATTATCAGTTTTACCTTAACTTTACAACCACAAGTTTTATGCTAAACCTTGAATTGAACTCTTTCCTTAACTGTGCCTTTACCAATGAATAGTATTGAAGAAAGTTTTATGCATAAAGAATTCCCAGATTTATTAATGAATTCTAGATTGATGTTTTAAGGACAATAAGGTCCAGTTATGGTTTTTGAGAAATGATTTCTAAATTACTTATTTTGTTGTAGAACTGTTCATTACCTTATGCATGGTTACTTGCGGAGCCTTTGTAGCTCATTCTTTTATTTTCTAACCTCTATAACTTTTGAGAAGCATGGTACGATTTAAGCAAGCTGCGAGGAAGAACACCTCATATATTAATTATGCTAGGCTGGCTGAAGCGGAACATGTAGGATCACAGCTGAGTTAGAAGGAAAAGACTTTGTTATAAGTCTTGTAATGTATAGATATTGATAGACTTTTGTGAGATGATTCAGAGTTGTAATGATATTTATTTTGATAATGTAAACTTAATGAATTTAGAGTTTTGCTTGCTTCATACCATTACCTGTTAAAGGTCCAAGGTAGTAGTTGGGGTCGTGTATATGTATATATTTCTGCTTATTATTATTAGGGTGCATGCATCTAGAGTGTTAGTGACTCCCCAATCTAGACCCCGGATTGGGAGGGCGTCATAGGTTGGTATTAGAGCTATAGGTTTTGGTCATTGAAACAAGCCAGGATTAAGTTAACTGAGTAGATCACTTAATAAAAGATGTGAGAGTAATAGTAAGATATGAATATGTAATGAAGAGTGGTGTAGACATTAGAATTTTAATTTTAGACTTAAGATGACCTTATCTCCTTTGTAGCCTATATATATTATGATATCATTGCAGGCTCGTGGCATTCATGCACTACCTCCACCACTTCCTTCCGATACTTCTTCGGAATATTTGAATTCTCAGGATCCCGTTGACTATTCTAGTTCGGAGAGTGAGGCTAGCGAGACCCTTGTACCTCATGTTCTTGTACCTCCTGTTCCGACTGATCCACCGGTAGAGAGTGCACCTGTTCCTCCTAGGACCACTAGGCCAGTCATCACTCAAGGGGATTTGCGAGTTTCGGATTATCCTGTTGAGTGGTGGGAGGAGAGGATCCGAGCTGTTGAGGAGGAGGGACGCAGACAGATAACAGCGAGGGCCTTTACAGATGATGTAGTGGAGAAGGCGAGGTAGCTAACCCGACTACTTTGTAGATTGGTGACGGGGATTAGGGCTGCACGAGACCGAGATCACATGACTAGATGTTAGTGTTTGTGAGTGTGTTTAGATGGGACATCTGTTAGAACTTATTCAGCCTGCCCTATCAGACTTTATTTCCGCTTTCCATCTCGTACTTTTATTAGCATATTGTTATATCTTTTGTTCAGACTTATCCTGCACCTTAACTTTGGTATCGTTTCGCATCTATTATCGTTGTTATTCTGTTCCAGTATTTTCCCTTATACATGTTGTTTATCATTAAGCTTATCTATTTAAATTTGTCGCACTAACTTGTTTTTGATAATACCTTTATACCCTTTGTCTTTCCTATAGTAAGATGCCGCCAAAGAAAAAGACCACCCCAAATACTTCTCAAAATAGTACCACTCAATATCCACCTCAGATGGATCCCACCGTGGCTCAACTTATTCAAATACTCCAACAACAAACCACTATTTTGACTCAACAACAACAACCACTAGTTCAACCCATGACAACTTTCAAATCCTTCCAAGCAGTTAAACCCCCAGAATTCAAAGGTACTATAAACCCCATAGAGGCAAAAGGTTGGTTGAAAGAGATAGAAAAAGCGTTTGCCTTAGTTAAAGTTGGAGAAGATCAGAAAATTGAATATACAAGTTACTTTCTGAGGGCGGAAGCAAATTATTGGTTGGAATCTGTAATATTTATGGAAGGTGAGGGAGTAATATCATGGCAAAGATTCACTGAACTGTTTTTAGAAAAGTATCTCCCAAGATATGTGTAAGATCAATTGGAGATCAAATTTTTGGAGTTAAAACAAGAAAACATGAGTGTGGCAGAATATGAGGCTAAGTTTACCGAATTAGCAAGGTTTGTTCCTGAATATGTAAATACGGAAGTAAAGAAAGCTAAAAGATTTCAACAAGGTTTGAAATCTTGGATTCGAAGCAAGGTGGCAGTATTTGAGATTCAAAACTATGCGACAGTGGTCCAGAAAGCGATGATTATTAAGGGAGAAAGTGAACTATCCCAGAAAGAGAAGGCTGGAAAGAAAAGGAAGTTTGAAATATCATAATGAATTCAGGATGCTGGGAACATTCATAACAAGTTCAAGAAGAGATTTAACAATCAGACCAACAAAAACGAAGGATTTTGAAAACCGAAGAATGGAAATGGAAATCAAGATAGATGTCTCCAGAATGTTAACCAACAGAATACACCTAAACCACCTCTACCAGATTGTAAGATATGTGGCAAGAAACACACTGGGACTTGTAATAGGTTGAACATCACTTGTTTCAGGTGTAGCAAAAAGGGACATTATACTAGTGATTGCCCCAATGTCAAACCAGGAGTGAAGTGTTATAAGGGTGGAAAGATCGGCCATATTTCGAGGGAATGCAAGGAATCACCTCAGACAGCTAATGTTTTAAGAATAACAGGACCTCCATCTCAGACAACGACAACTCCACAAACTCGAGCCAAAACTTTCAACATGACAATGAAAGATGCTATTCAAGACGTCGATGTGGTTGCAGGTATGCTCCCTATAAATTCAGTAGAAGCTAAAGTTTTAATTGATTCTAGAGCTACCAAGTCTTTTGTTTCTAAAAAGTTTGTTGATAAGTTGAATTGTGAGATTCATCCTTTAGAGTCAAATTTGATTATAGAAGTAGCTGATCAAAATAGAGTTCCTGTGAGTCAAATATGTCCTCGTTGTGAGATTAAGATAAGTGGCCAGCTTTTCCTTGTCAATCTGATGCCCTTTGAGCTATGAGAATTTGATGTAATCTTAGGAATGGATTGGTTGGCTGATTAGGACGCTTAGATTGAATGTAAAATGAATAAGGTAAGATTGAGAACTAGGGAAAGTAAAGAAGTGGTATTCCAAGGACAGAAGCAAGTTAAGAAGTTTTTGAATAATATGCAAATTAAAAGATTACTTCGTCAAGCCTGCGAGACCTATTTAGTGCATGTAAAAGATGTGGAGAAGCAGACACCAATAATGGAGGAAATTCCAGTGGTTAATGAATTTTCTGATATTTTTCCTGATGAGTTACCCGGATTGCCACCAAATCGAGAAATTGAATTTAGCATTGATTTGGCACTAGGAACCGAAACGATTTCTAAAGCACCATATAGAATGGAACTAATGGAGATGAAAGAATTGGCAACTCAACTATAAGAATTATTAGAAAAGGGGGTCATAAGGCCCAGTGTATCTCCATGGGGAGCGCCAGTTTTATTTGTGAAAAAAGAAAGATGGAAGCATGAGATTGTGTATTGACTATCACGAACTCAACAAGTTGACAATCAAGAATAAGTATCCATTGCCAAGGATAGAAGATTTGCTTGACCAACTTAAAGAAGCATCTTGGTTCTCGAAGATTGACTTACGGTCTAGATATCACCAATTGAAGATCAAGCCTGAAGATATCCCGAAAACAGCATTTAGCACAAGGTATGGCCATTACGAGTTTTTAGTTATGCCATTTGGGTTAACCAATGGCCCGACCATTTTATGGATCTTATGAATAGAGTTTTCAAGAAGTACTTAGATAAATTCGTGATTGTGTTTATCGATGATCTACTAATATACTCTAAGACAGAAGAAGAGCATGTAGAACACCTGAGAATTGTATTGGAAATCTTGCGAAAAGAAAAGTTGTATGCTAAGTTCTAGAAATGTGAGTTTTGGTTGAAAGAAGAACAATTTCTTGGCCATGTCATCAGTAGTGAAGGAATTCGAGTTGATCCAGCAAAGTTAGAAGCTGTGATAAACTGGGATAGACCGAAAACACCTACTGAGGTAAGAAGTTTTCTCTGATTAGCTGGTTATTATCGGAGGTTTGTTCAGGACTTCTCTAAAATAGCCACTCTATTGACTAAGCTTACTAGAAAGAATGAAAAGTTTGTTTGGAATGACAAATGTGAAGAAAGTTTTCAAAAATTGAAGAAAATGGTAGTATCTGCACTAGTGTTAATTTTAATAGATGATCAAGGAAATTTTGTAATCTACAGTGATGCGTCGCACAAAGGCTTAGGATGTGTTTTGATGCAACATGGGAAGGTAATTGCTTATTCTTCCAGACAATTGAAGATTCATGAACAGAAGTATCCAACACATGATTTAGAGTTGGCAGCTATTATTTTTGCTTTGAAGATTTGGAGACATTATTTGTATGGTGAAAAATGTGAGATTTACACGGATCACAAGAGTTTAAAATATATTTTTACTCAGAAAGAGCTTAATATGAGACATAGAAGATGGTTGGAATTACTTAAAGATTATGACTGCATCATTAACTATCATCTGGGGAAAGCAAATGTAGTGGCTGATGCTTTAAGTAGAAAAGAAAGATTAAAAATGCTAGTTTCATCTGAGGAATTGATCAAGGAATTTGAGAAATTGGAAATAGAAATATATGATTTTGAATCAGTGGGAGAAATGGTGTATACAATGACATTCTAGCCTGAATTGTTAGAAAAGATCAAGCAATGTCAAGAACAGATGATGAGTCAAGACAAAGCTAAGTTAAATGGAGAAGAGTTAAGAAGTCAGAGGGATGATAAAGGAATTTTTAGGTATTCCTCACGAATTTGGATTCCTAATGTCCAGCAGCTCAAGAATGAAATTTTACATGATGCATATAACTCAAGGTACTCTATTCATCTGGGAGGCACTAAGATGTATAAGGACTTGAAAGAAAATTTTTGGTGGCCAAATATGAAAAGAGATGTAGCAGATTGGATCAGCAAATGTTATACGTGTCAGAGAGTCAAAGTTGAACATCAACGACCAAGTGGATTATTGCAACCACTAGAGATTCCAGAATGGAAGTGGGAACATCTTGCTATGAACTTTGTAGTGGGATTACCAAGGATAAGTGCGAATCATGATGCCATTTGGGTGATAATAGATAGATTAACCAAGTCAGCACATTTTCTACCGATTAATGAGAAATTTTCATTGGACAAGTTGGTTCATTTGTATTTGAAGGAAATAGTTATGCTACATGGAGTTCCTGTATCGATCGTGTCCGACAGAGATCCAAGATTTAATTCGAGATTTTGGAAAAAGTTTCAAGAGTGTTTGGGAACGAAGTTAAATATGAGTACTGCATATCATCCTCAGACAGATGGTAAAAGTGAAAGAACAATTCAGACAATTGAAGACATGTTAAGGGTGTGTGCTTTGGATTTTGAAGGAAGTTGGGACGAACATCTACCGTTAGTAGAATTTTCATAAAATAAAAGCTATCATGCCAGTATTGGAATGCCTCCGTATGAAGCATTATATGGAAGAAAGTGTAGATCTCCTGTGTGTTGGGATGAAGTTGGTGAGCATAAAATTTTGGGTCCCGAGCTTGTGCAACAGGCCAAGGAAAAGATTGAACTGATTCAGAAAAGGTTGTTAGTTGCCCAAGATAGACAAAAGAAGTACGCGGATCAATCAAGAAAGGAAGGAAAATTCGTAGAAGGTGATCAAGTGTTGCTAAAGATTTCTCCGCGGAAATGTGTTAGTAGATTTGGCAAGGAAGGAAAATTGAGTCCACAAGATATATAGGACCTTTGAAGTTTTGAAGAAAATTGGGAAAGTTGCGTATGAGTTGGCTCTACCGCCACATATGAAACACATTCACAATGTTTTCCATGTGTTGATTCTTAGAAGATATAATCCGGATGCGAGTCATGTAATAGAATATGAACCCCTAGAGATTCAACCCGATTTGTCTTATGTAGAACAGCCTGTAGCGATTCAGGATCGTAAGGATAAGGTTCTAAGAAATAAGTATGTTAGGCTTGTAAAGGTTTTGTGGAGAAACCCTCGAGTCGAGGAATCCACTTGGGAACTTGAGAGTGAGATGCTCGAAAAGTATCTCTACTTGTTTACTTAGGTTGATTCTGGGGACAGAATCCTTACAAGGGGAGGATGATGTAACGACTATGTTAATTATATATTAAAATAATGTGATATATATTATTTTATTTATCAAATATGTAAGGTGTGATGTGTGGTCATATTGTATTCCCGTTTGACTACTTGTAGACTGAAACATGCTTATGTGAATTATTAAAGTGATTTATGACTTTTAAATGTTTATCTAAGGTACTGTTTGATTTTAATAAAATTATTGGTATGACCAATAATTATGAAATTTTATCTGTAGATTCTATGTGATTTTAGAGACTTTCTAAAAATAGTTGTGTAATTAATTTCAGTCCCAGTATGTTTAAATAATTTTCTCAGTCCTGTTTTATCTTGGAAATGTTTATCTTCTAAATTCCATATTTAATTATTGAAATGTCCAAAAATCATGAAATCTTTTCCAAAATATTTCTTGAATATTCAGAGACTTTTTAAAATAAAATATTATTTTATTCGAGCCCCAAATATTTTTAAAGATTTTCTTATTCTTATTTCTATTTAAAGTGATTTATCTTCAATGATTTTTATTTAATTATCTGTGCATCAGAAAACTATTTTAAAAATATGTGTAACTTCTAAATTCATGTTCTTTATTTTAAAAATATAAAAAATTTATTTTTCCTTCATTCTACCATTAACAATTAAATTGCAATTGATTTAATTATCAAAACTCAATATTATGAAATTACATTTTTGCCCCTGCCTCTTATAAAATCTATCAGCACTCTCTTCTTCCCTCACTTGCTCTGCTCCAGAATTCTCCAGGTCGCTCTTTTCTCTCTCTAGCTACTTTGCAAAGTGTGTATGTTAATCGACTTATTTTTTTTTCATGATTTTCGATTACCCGATTACTACGAGTCTTGATTATGCTTATTTGTTTGATTTTGTGCAAAGTATATATATGTATAGCTGCGATCCGTAAGTATATGTTGTTCTAGTTTTGCATGCAAGGGTCTGGAGTGTGATTTTTGGTGGAAGCAAGTCGATTTTGATGATGATAGTATGAATTGGAGGATGAGGGCTGAGTTTTGGTGGTGAAAGACCGGTAAAGGGCTCCCACCGTGTACCTCAGCCGTCACCGGCGATGACTCCGATTAGCCGGTGATGGGTTTATGCCCGTAATGGGTTTCTATTATTGGTAACATAATCTAGTTGCTTGTATGGTCTTTGATAGAGCTTGCATGTCAACTTTTATGATATTTTCCGATTTGTAATCCATGATTAGCTTCGGTTGTTTTCGAATTAGTAATAATCGACTTGGTTAAGTTGTGATATGTATTAGATGAATATCGAATTTAACTAGTTGCTTTGCATTTTGATGATGACATGTTAAATTGCGTGTAAGTAGTTGAGAATTTTCAAATTATAAGAATAGTCCTATTCGAATTTGAGGTAATTAAATGAATATATGAATTATGATTTGAGTTTGTTATAACTTGTTAGATAATTATAGATATTCTAGTAATAGACGGAGTTTAGAAATTAAATTGCTTGGTTATTGAATTTTTTCGAATTATATAGTTTATTGGCATTGGGGGTTTTGAATGTTAAGTTGTTAACAACTATTGTTTTGTATGATATATGATTAGTAATTTGAGATATAATGTAATTGGTGGTATACATATATGCTTGTTTGGACTAGTATTGGATTGTGTCGGTTGTATTCCGACCGGTAGCCCTATTTACAGAGGAGATGCTGCCAAAATTTTCTAAAACAAACGATTCTTTTAAGACATTATTGGCACATCGTCCCTGTATATGCAATGCTACCGATTAGGAATGGTGTTAGTAATATACGCTAAGGGGACTGTCTATGTGTCATACACTTATTGATGTATACTTGTTATGTGATATACCTTATTAATATACGTGTCAAGCGATTACACTCACGAAAGGGTAGATTGAGTTAGACGTTAAAGATAACGTCGAGTATTTATGAGATACTAAAATAGTATTATATATGTGTAGATTCAAAGGAAGTAGAAGTGAGAGATAAAGGAAAGACGAAAGTAGAAAGCCAGTGACAGTGTTAGTAAGATCCACCTATTCAGCAGCCGAAGCAACTTTGAGGCAAGTAACTCTTGCATGTATTCTCTTTTAAAGATATGAACTGTTTTACACTTTTACAACTGCTTTACACCCTATAACTGTTTTATTATCTACAGCATGTTTTATTCTAAATGTTAAACTTAAATTGCAATCACATATAAACCTTGAATGTACCTTATACTTTCCAATCCCTAAACTGTTGAACCCTTGTTAACTATCACCTTATGAACTTGTTTCAAAATTCTTATGTTCTTAACCTTAACCATGATTAGTACCCCATTGCTACTCCCTAGTTACTGTTTTAAATCAAATGCTCTTAACTTATTTTAGATCCTCTTGCTATCCCTTATAATTGTTTTAAAACTTGTGCCTATGACATGATTTTGATTCTTTACTTAAATCCTACTCACTTTACTGCAAAAGAGACTTGAATATAAACTTGTCTTCGAATAAAATTTACCTCTGTCTCTTGACTTTTAAAAATGGATTTAAATATGAAATCCGACTTTCAAGAAGTCTTTTTCATCAAATGATTTGGTAACTTTTTTAAAAAAAGGTTTTGATATTATAGGAATTCCAATCAAAATGGTTTATGCGGATTCCTATAGATTGGAGGCGTAAGAGGCCGAGTGACGCCGGTCCAGCATTTTTTTTAGCGTAAGAGGCTAGGGCGGTCCTAGTCCAGCATTTTTAATGGCCAATGTCAGTAAGTGCTGATTATGAGTACTCCTTAAAGGTCCAGAGGGACTTCGGTCCGTCATGGGGACTTTACGTGGCTGATCACCCGTATTGTCGGGGCGTTGTGAGAAAACTCCAATCAAAATGATTTTTGATTTTATGAAAATGATGTCCTAATGAGAGGACAGTTTCTACGAAAAGGATTTCGATACTGATGTTCTAATAAGAGAATAATTTTTATTAAAATGACTAGTAATGAAATACTTTTATGATGCCATGTTTATACAACTTTGAACTGTGAAGTTTATCATGATTTTGACTTCGTCTTACTTATGTGCAATACTTCTTGTTTTCCATCTAAAAATCACATGTTTACCTTCAAAGCTTCAACTGATTTACTTTAAAGATTTCCTTAAACCCTATCACCCCAGACCGTTAGACACCTTACCCTTAATTAATTATTTTTAGAACATTATCAGTTTTTCCTTAACTTTACAACCACAAGTTTTATGCTAAACCTTGAACATAACTATTTCCTTAATTGTGCCTTTACCAATGAATAGTATTGAAGAAATTTTTATGCATAAAGAATTCTCAGATTTATTAATGAATTCTAGATTGATGTTTTAAGGACAATAAGGTCCAGTTATGGTTTTTGAGAAATGATTTCCAAATTACTTATTTTGTTGTAGAACTGTTCATAATCTTATGCATGGTTACTTGCTGAGCCTTTGTAGCTCATTCTTTTATTTTCTAACCTTTACAGCTTTTGAGAAACATGGTACGATTTAAGTAAACTGCGAGGAAGAACAGCTCATATATTAATTATGCTAGGCTGGCTGAAGTGGAACAGGTAGGATCACAGCTGAGTTAGAAGGAAAAGACTTTGTTATATGTCTTGTAATGTATAGATATTGATAGACTTTTGTGAGATGATTCAGAGTTGTAATGATATTTATTTTGGTAATGTAAACTTAATGAATTTAAAGTTGTGCTTGCTTCATACCATTACCTGTTAAAGGTCCAGGGTAGTAGTCGGGGTCGTGTATATGTATATATTTCTGCTTATTATTATTAGGGTTCATGCATCTAGAGTGTTAGTGACTCCCCGATCTAGACCCCGAATTGGGAGGGCGTCACAGGTTAATAAGACAATTTGTTCCTCTCGCTCTCGCCTGAGTTTCGAACTTTGTTCCGCCCCGACTGCTTTTAGGGTTTTAACAAAATAGCTTACGGTTGTGAATGTATATATAGACTTGTTAATAACTATAATCCTAATTCTAATCAAATTATTAATTACTAATTAAATAACAATTTCTATTCCTAATCAATTTTTATTAAAAACAAACTAATTTTAATAATACTTATTTAATCTAATATTATACTAAATAAATAATTACAGATATTACAATTTGTGTCTATGATATGAACAGGCATAAATCTACTTGATGGTAACAAAACCCTTAATTATTTTCATTCAGATAGAATCAAGAAATTTAATTAGCACTTTGAGTTTGAAAGTACCAGTTGATGTGTGATTTCTACAAGCTGCTCCAATGTCTTCTGTTAGGTCCAAAGTGTTGTAGAGGGGGGGGGGGTGAATACAACTGATTAAAATTAATGAGAGAATAAACAATCTGTAGGTAATAAATGATGACACAGAATTTAAAGAATATATCATTATATTCATTGATGGATTTGCTACAACATTCATAAAAGCATCATGATCAGTTGAACAATAAATACAGCAATTAAAGCTAGATTCAACTGATTCTCTCTCTCACTTTTTGTTTTACAGTAAATGCTCTCTCTTAAAAATATCGTTGAATTACAGAGATAAAAAGTCTGTCTACTAATAAAAACAAAGTGCTGCTTTTATAATGTCATGTAGTCTTGATCTTGTCCTTTTTGTGTACGTGGCCCAATCAGGACTTCGACAACAAAAAGTACTTTCCCAACAACTCTGGATCAACCGTTCACAATAAGCCACTTGTCCCTTGAACATTAAATGTTACATATCGACCCGCATCTCGATCTCGGCCTGGACCCATCTCGATCTCGATCTGTGAGAATCTCGATCTCGATCTCGATCTTTGAGAATCTCGATCTCGATCTCGATCTGCCGTGGATCGAGATTTGCCTTGCAATGTTTTACTTCAATTATAAATCTCGACCCGCATCTCGATCTGCTGTGGATCGACATTTGCCTTAGCAAATATGCACTCATCCAATGTTAACCTTCTTTAGTGACTAATTGAGGATTAACCTTTATGAGCAAGTTTCCCTAGCTTCTTCAATTTCTTTTCCTCACTCAATTCAAATGAGATCTTCTATTACTGACATGAACTTGCCTCCAATGTCCTGACACTTGATGCAATGGTCTGGTTCATAAGTGACTAGTCTTGTAGGGGTTCTTGCTTCTGAATGTCAGTTCTCATTTGTTGATTAACCTTTACATTATCCAGATGTTGATATACATTACATGAAATCACTTTGGTCTTCTTGATACTTCTTTGACATTAATTTGATTCTCCATTAGATAAGTTAGGGCATGAGCAATACTGAGATTGAACTTCTTCTAACTCAGGCATCCTTGATTAACCAAATTAATTACTTGTAGTTACCAAGTATCATTACCATTTCTTCAGTTGATTGATTCCATGTGCTTCTTCAGTTTCCTTTATTTTGCTATTGTTTTATCTTTTACTTAGTTGAGTTACATAGTAATTAAGTGTTACAAGTTAGTACACCTATGCCTTTCAATCTCCCCCTATTTGATTGTCTAACAATGACAACCAAATTCACAATGAGGATAACTCAACTAACCAGGGACTGAAAAAGATAAAATAACATTCATAAAGGATCATGTCAACTTGCATAATGCTTGGCTTGATTAATTAACTTCATGTCTATTACTGATACTTCAAGTGCCAAAATTGGACACCTGTTGGCTCGATTAAATGGCTTCATGCTCTTCTAGAGATTTTCTCTAAGTACTTTGAGAGCACGGTCCACTCAATCTTCAATTATCCTTCTGAAGTCCTTTTAGCAGTATTACCACCGCCGAACTTCGCGAAATAATTGACGCCTAATATAAATCAGTTTCAAGACACTTAGCTAACTAACTTCTACCTTACACTACACAAGAAAACAGATAATATATATTTACAATGCAGGAAAACAAGAAAACAAATTACAACGCAAAGAAACATTACAAGCATAATACATTAAAACTTTGATTTCTTGCGCTCCTCTTCCTCACGAGCTTTCTTCTTGGCTGCTTTTTCTTTCTTCATGAACTCAGGGTTGCAGACTTCATCCATTCTTTTCTTGAGAAGATTAAGTCCTTCTGCTTCCACATAATTTCTGATCTTGTAATCTCGAAACAACCTCAACCACTTTTCAACCATGCTGCGAGTGGTAAGCTTCGTGGGAATGTCTTCAAACCTCAGCTTCGTGACTTTGTCAGGGTACCCCTTTTCCCCTTTCTTCCTTATAACAAGCTGCTTAGGATATCCAATGACAATAGCGGTGGTGCATTGTTGTAGCCTCTGAATATCAAGCTGTTGTCTTCTCTTACAGAAGTTATCAAACGTGACCCTTAGATAATCCTGATCAAACTCGTCAACATCATCCATCTCATCAATCAATTCCCTTATGATACACAGTGTTTCATGACTGTGTTCTGCAAAGATGTCGTACTTGATTTCAATGACGGTTTCCACCTGATACTTGTCTGTATAGATCAGCAGATCATTCTCATTCTCAGCTTTGCTCTTGACAAACTTGACATTTGCACTAACCACTTCACTAGCTTCCTCCCTTATTTCCCCTTCTTCTGGAATATCTATTCTTGGATCTCCGTATCTTTGCACATGCTCTCTTATTGCCTCGTCTTGCTGCTCGAATGCATAGTCTTCAGGTTCCTTCTTAACCACTGGTAGTGTAGCTTCAGGCAACTTGTATCTAGCGTCTTGCCTTCTTATCAGCTTCTCCAAGTCCTTAGCCACCAGCTTCTTTTCCTTTGTTAGAAAACCCTTAGAGAGGACTAGCTTTGCAACTGCCTTCAGCACATTTCCGCTCGGAGTTAGTTTCGAGTCATGCAGATTTACGATCCTCAAGACCTTGTCATGGACATATCTGATCTGGTAGGGATTTAGAATAATGTCAACCCCTCTGTCTTCAGCCATCTTCAACAATTTCTCCTTAAACAGCACTCCAGTCTTGACAGAGGTGTCTACCTTATGAGCGAATTCTACCAGTTCACTTGCACCCCTTTCATGGAAGAAAGCTTCATCGACCATACACGGCCCGATTTTTGTTATGGGTGTCCAAGTGATCATCAGATTCCATGCCTTCTCCTTGAATATGACTTGTACGGAGGTGCATCCCTGTCTTATACAATTTAGATAATTCAGCAGCCCAGGGTTTAGATTTTCTAGCTTATGAAGAAGAAAGCTCAATCTTTCTGAGTCATGAGCATAGGCTCTTGGTCCAGCTAAGGCTTCTCTAGCCTTGTCCCACTCGGGACCTTCCCTCCTTATGTCAGCCTGGACCTTAGGATCTTTGATCTTTTTCATTTCAAACTCATGCTGAGTTTTCTGAGCCGCTCTCTTCTCCTTTGCCATTAGTTCTTTTTCAACTATCCCTTGTAGCACTTCTTCATTTACTCTTTCTCTGGCTTCCCTGAAAATCTCTCCTTGCATCTCCGCTTCATCAACTTCTTCTTCTGGGACATGCTCGTCAGCAACCGAGTGGTCTCCTGCATCACCTGCAACTCCTGCGTCAGATCCGCCAGGATTTAGACCTCTTTCTTGTTCCCACTCTCTTGCCCGTTGCTCGAGTCTCGACCTCCTTGCCACTAAGGCTTCTACATCCATCTCATCCTCATCAGAATCTTCAATAAAGTCTCCCATAAATGCATCGATGAGAGGTGTTTCTTTCTCAGCTTCTTCCTCAACTACCATCTTCTGCTTGCCTTTGTCCTTAAGAGCCGGTTGAGCCTCCTCCACCTTTTCACCAGATTTGTTTGAGGACTCGATCACCGGACCCTTACTAGTCAGCTTTTTCAGACCCTGATCTTCCTTCTCCCCCTTAGGTGTGTTATCCTCATCAGGAGCATCATCATCATTATTATCGTCACCACCACCACCGGTTGAAGGACCAGGTCCAGCCCTGTTACGTCCAAAGACAGCATCAAGTAGTTCATTCAGCTTCGTCCAAACCTGAGGCATGCCATAAGTGACATCATCTACTGACCTCCCAACCTCCACCTGTGCCAATCCTAGATTGTTTATCTTGTCAATCATTTGATTTTGGACGGCAATCAGGTTCTCCATGAGCTGAGCTCCAACCTCCAATCTTCCAGAGTGAGAAGAGACAACAGCAGTAACACTAGCAACTCCAGCCTCCAAAGCCTCCACTTTCTTCACTAGATCCTGCAATTTGGGGGACGGTGTTTGGCTTGGGTTAAACTGTTTACTCTCACCGGGTTCTGTTTCACTCAAGATCCCTAAAAAGAAGGGATCTACTCTCCCTGTCTCTCCCTCGTGTTTAGAGCCTAACAGTACTAGAGCCTCATCCACTAATCGCTGGGGACTAGCGGTGAGTTGGTCGGCGATATTGGTCAGTGAGACTGAGCCTTTAAGCGCTGTGTCTACGATAGGAGATGGCGTTATGACCGTGTCATCCCCTTGTCCACCAAGAACCTTTTCTGGTTCGTTGGGCTGTTCTGGAGGCGTAGACCCACCAGTCACCAGATGTCATTGCTCTGCGAGCAACTTGTTTTCTGATTTAGATGAGGAAGCGTCATCCGTACTGGATTCGACAGACTCTTCCTCATTAAAACTTCCTGAGATACTAGTATCAGAAGTGCTAGTCTCAGTTTGCCATTCCCCTTCCGAAAAATTGCTCAAAGAGCCCTGAGCGGACAACTCAGGGGAGGTAGGGCCAGCTCCTATTGGCTGTTGAGCTGGACCCCCTCCTTGACTCTCACCAACATGCCTAGGCGAGTGCGAATGTGTTGGAATGTTTTGGAGAGGTGAGCCACCAGCGTGAGGTGTGGTGGCTGTGAGAGGTGAACTAGCCTTAACAGGTTGTGCAGTTGCCACTGGGTTTGAATCCACCTTTTGCTTCTTTGGAGGTGGCAGAGCTGCTGAAGTGACTACTCTCACAACTCCTACACTCCCTCCACTCGAATCACTCGACTCAGATAAGCTTGCCTTCCTTTTATCACCAGTTTTAGGGCTGGCTGAACGTTTATGAACAGAAGGGCTTGCAGCCTGGGATAGAGCCTGGGGGTTTTCAGGCCCACGGCTATAGAAAATAGGTTGAATTGATGATTGATCAAGATCAGCAAGAATAGGTACCTGACTCAGAAGATTGTCATCCTTGTCAGCTCCAGCTTCTGCAACATTTGCCTCGGCCATGTCAACATCTATACCTGCTTCTTCCAAATTTCTAGGCACTTGATCTCCACCTTCAGCTTCGTTACCGCTACTCTCAGCTTCTACTGCAGTAATCTGAGAAGCATGCCTCCTAGCATACTCATCTTGCAGATCCTGGAAGTACGGAGTCAGGCGCAACTCAAAAAGTCTTGACTTTTGCTGGGTTTTCATGGTGGAGATACTCGTTAGAGTCATATCAAAACATGCCATCCTTTCAGAGCCTTGAAATACTCTTCTGTGTTCCTCTGAAAGGACGTCATCCAGAACCATCTGAAGAAATCTTGGCATCCAGCATTTGACTGGACCATCTTCCGGATTCCTAGATGCATTCTTTTCCAATGCCCATCTCTCAAGCAACTGAATCAACAGATGTTTGCCCACATTCACTCTCCTGTTGTTTGCCACTCCATATAGTATTACCCGGCAGCTGTTGTTCATTGGCCTGTAGTCTTTGTCCTTTGGGAACATGCAGCGTTGAATTGCTTGAACTACATAATCCCACTCAGCTGGTAGCATACCGGTGTTAACCTTTATTACCTTGATAGGACCCGTGGGAGGGCGACAACCTATCTCCATGAATAATTGCAACATATCCTCCATAGTGGGTTCCGGAGCATAATCTTCTGTAGGAAGCCCGAGTAACTCATTGAACTTCCGCAGACTGACTTCATATTTGACACCACCAATAGTAAAGGATAGGCCTGTTGGATTTGCTTTTCCACCCTGAATCTCTAGTGTTGAGTAAGCAGCTTGAAGGGCTTCGACATTCAGGATGGGAGAGGCGGTTAACGCATGACTTATGATTGAAGTGTTGTTGAGGGATTCAATCCAGAACTGATAGTGAATAAATCTACCAGTTGCTCGATCAGCAGAGAGATTAACAAAGTTGGTCTTGGGAATTGTGAAATTTGGGTTTGCCATTTTAAATTTGTGTTCTAGAAAAGAAATGTTCTGAAATGGTTTTGCAATGGAAATTTTAGAGAACAAGTTCTAAATTTAAACAAAAAAAACGTACACGAACCCCACTAATTACCCCACGTAATTAGTGACACAAATTAAAACAAATTAACTTCCCCACTAATGACCACTTAATTCCCCACTAATGATTGACGGTTGAGTTTTCGAAAATTAAAGTGAACAGCCGTTACAAAATAAATTATTTTTCCGGAAAACCACAAACACGGCGGTAAAGTTGCACTTTAAGGATTAAACAGTAGTACTCACAACTATTTCGCTCAAGAACACAAAAGAACTTAAGAATAAGAAAGCACGAAACAAAAACAAACTCACTCGAATGAAAAGAAAACTAAAGAACTATTTGCAAGAACAGTAATGACGTTAAAAACAACGCAAGAAGTTCAACAGTTCTAAACAAAATTTTAGCAGAGTTTCGTTTTAGTTATTGATGCTTTCAAGTAACAGTTAGTGATTTTTGGTTAAGAAAATCACAAGAAAACTTGATGTAATGGCAGAGAAAAGAACTCTGGTAATGTATGTATACGCGTGTGTATATGAAGAGCTTAAGCTTTTGAAAGAGAGAAAGAAAGTTAATGTAAATAATGAACAGCCTTTTTAATGCTATAATATATACTTGCACGCCTAAAAAGAATAACTGAAAAGACAAGTTACATCTCGATCTCGAGATCCGCATCTCGATCCTCATCTAGATGTCGATCTTGATGTCGATCTCGATCCGCATCTCGATCTACATCTCGATGTCGATCTCGATGTCGATCTCGATCCGCATCTCGATCTACATCTCGATGTCGATCTCGATCCGCATCTCGATCTACATCTCGATGTCGATCTCGATGTGGATAGATCTCGATGTACCTTGATAGTTTTTAAGCAATTTTCACAAGTCGTTCTCGATCTCGATCCAGAACCAGATCGAGATTTGCCTTAGAAAATTTTAATGAAATTATGTGAATTAAACATTTATATGTAAAATTCACAAGATTTCACCACAAATTTTCACACCATTTTAGAAACTTACAATTTTGAAACGACCGGGAATTTAGCAAATAAATCATGCATTACAAAATTAAGTCTAGCATTAAATCCTATCACATTATTAGACATTAATCATTTAGATACACAGATCAACACAAGATTAATTTCATGAAACTTTCTAACTTCTCTTTATGAGATGCAATACATACATTTATGAAGTTAAGTACACATTATTAATTATGAATATTCATGAACAACAATAATATGTACACAAACTGAATTATAACAGATAGGTAGCAAAACTAACAGGTGTTAAGCATCCCCAATTCACCAACCAATCTAGAAAATGTTGATTCGTCTAGAGGTTTAGTGAATATATCTGCTATTTGACGTTCAGTAGACACAAAATGCAACTCTACAGTTCCATTTTCTACATGCTCTCTCATAAAATGATACCTGATGTCAATGTGCTTGGTCCTGGAGTGATCCACAGGATTGTTGGTCATTGTAATAGCACTTGTGTTATCACACATGATAGGAATCTTAGATACTTCCACACCGTAGTCCCTGAGTTGGTTCTTCATCCACAGTATCTGGGCCACACAGCTTCCAGCAGCAATATATTCTGCTTCAGCTGTCGAGGTAGATACTGTGTGTTGTTTCTTGCTTTGCCAAGACACCAACCTTCTTCCAAGGAACTGACAGCTTCCTGAAGTGCTCTTCCTATCTATTCTACAACCTGCGTAATCTGAATCCGAATAGCCAACAAGATTAAACCCTGTATCTCTTGGGTACCAAATCCCGAGATTTGATGTTCCCTTGAGATACCTAAAAATACGCTTTACGGCTATGAGATGTGACTCTCTAGGATCCGCTTGGAACCTTGCACATAGGCACGTAGAGAACATAATATCAGGTCTGCTAGCAGTTAAATACAAAAGTGAGCCGATCATACCTCGATAGCTTGAGATGTCTACAGGTTTACCCGATTTGTCCTCGTCAAGTTTCGTGGCTGTTGTCATAGGAGTCTTAGCTTGTGATACATCTTGGAGACCATACTTCTTCAATAGATCATGAATGTACTTGGTCTGGCAGATAAATATCCCGTCCTTCTTCTGACTAACTTGAATGCCCAGAAAGAACGTCAGCTCTCCCATCATGCTCATTTCATACCTTGATTGCATTAACTTAGCGAATTTAGCACACAGCTTCTCATTTGCAGACCCAAAGATAATGTCATCCACATATACCTGCACCATTATTAAATCATCTTTGCATTTCTTGTAGAAAAGCGTCTTGTCGATTACTCCTCTGGTGAAACCACTTTCTAGTAAGAAGTCTGACAGAGTTTCATACCACTTCCGCGGAGACTGCTTAAGGCCATATACTGATTTGAAGAGTCGATAAACATAATCACAATATTTGCTGTCGATAAACCCGGGAGGTTGCTCGACATACACCTCTTCATCCAGTTCACCGTTTAAGAATGCACTCTTGACATCCATTTGATAGACTTTAAAACCATGATGTGCTGCGAAAGCCAAGAACATCCTTACTGCTTCTAGCCTTGCTACTGGTGCATAGGTTTTATCATAATCAATTCCTTCTCTTTGAGTATAACCCTTAGCAACCAGGCGAGCTTTATTTCGTGTTACACGTCCGTCTTCATCCAGCTTGTTTCTAAATACCCATTTTGTCCCAACAACAGATCTATTCTTTGGTCTGGATACCAGCTTCCACACCTTCTGCCTTTCAAACTGATTGAGTTCCTCTTGCATAGCAATCACCCAATCAGCGTCATCTAGAGCTTCTTCCACCACTTTAGGTTCCATCTGGGAAAGGAACACTGAGTATAGACATTCATTCTCAGTGGCAATTTCAGCTCTAGCTTTTCCTCTAGTAGTCACTTCGGCTTCTGGATCACCAATAATTAGCTCAAACGGATGGTCCTTGTTCCAAGTGCGATCCCTAGCAAATGTTCTTGATGATTCAGCTTGATCTTGTAAGTGAAGGTGACTTAGTCTAGAAACATTTTCACTAGCTTCCCTTGAGCTAGTACTGGCTCCCCCTGAGTGAGCTGCTCCCCCTGAGTGCATACTGACTCCCCCTGAGTTAGTATCAGGTCTGACGGAAGGTGATCCCTCAGCCCTAGTGTTTTGAATTTGCGAAACACTAGACTCTTGATTAATTTCATTATTTATAGTTGGATCACTACCCTGCACTACAGACTCAGGAACTGTATCCACTTCATCAATATCCATATTCTCAAATCTTAGGGAAGTGGGCTCACTATCTTCTTTTTGTATAGAAGGGAGCTTTGAGTCGTCGAATGTGACATTAAGGCTTTCAACCACCTTGTGATCATTAAGCACAAACACCCTATACGCTGCTACTACTTCAAGAGAATATCCAATGAAAACCCCTTCATCTGCTTTGGCATCAAACTTTCCAAGTTGTGCATTGTCTCTTAACACAAAGCATTTGGCACCAAATACGTGAAAGTACTTGATAGATGGTTTTCGTTTATTCATCATGTAATACGGCGTCTCATTATGGTCCTTTATAATCAGGGTTCTGTTCTGTGTATAACAAGCCGTGCTAACTGCTTCAGCCCAAAAATATAAAGGAAGTTTTGACTCATACAGCATTGTCCTAGCTGCTTCAACCAGTGTCCTGTTCTTCCTTTCTACCACCCCGTTCTGCTGCGGTGTTCTCGGTGCTGAATACTGTCGTTTGATCCCTTTAGATATGCAGAAATCCATTAACACTGAGTTCTTGAATTCTGTCCCGTTGTCGGATCGGATAGTCTTCACAGTCAGACTTGCTACGTTTTCAATTACCAGTACATGTCTAATGATCTCATGTGGCACTTCATCTTTCGATGTCACAAACTTCACCCATGTGTATTTAGAAAAGTCATCGACAATTACCAGCGCATATCTTTTCCTTGACATTGACATAACATTAACAGGTCCAAACAAATCCATGTGAAGGAGTTGTAGGGGCTCGGTAATGCTATTCACTTGTGTATCCTTATGCGAGGCTCTTTTTGATTTTCCCATCTCACATGCTTCGCAGAGTCCATCTGGGGTGAACTCCATCTGCGGCAGCCCTCTCACCAATTCTCTCCTTACGAGATTATTCATTGCTTTAAAGTTCAGGTGAGATAATCTTTTATGCCATAGCCAACTTTCATCAGCAGAAGCCTTGCTGTAAAAACACGTGACTTCAGACTGATCAGCAGAATTCATGTCAGCTATGAACAAATTTGACTTCCTTACTCCTTTGAGAGCAAGGATTCCATCCTTTTTGCTTCGAATCGAACAATCATGCTTCCCAAAGTTGACGTCAAAACCCCTGTCGGTGAACTGACTAACGCTGAGAAGATTATGTCGCAATCCTTCCATAAAAGACACGTCCTCAATGATAACATTTCCACAAACGATCTTGCCATATCCCCTTGTGTAACCTTTGCTGTTATCTCCAAAAGTAACCACGGAGCCGGCTCTCAACACCAAATCTGTTAGCAGGGACTTATTGCCGGTCATATGCCTCGATGCTCCACTATCCAGCACCCATATGACTTTACTCTTTTCCTGTTCACTGCCCTGCAAATCCAGAAAGGTTAGGTGTTCTTCGGAACCCAATGATGTTTGGGCCCGGCATCAATAATTTCCTTTTTCTTTTCAGATACAGAAGGCTTTGCCTTGTTGCCATCAGGGGCATTCATCTTGACTTTGTCTTTTCCCTTGTCAACCTTGACTGGTTTGTCAGGTTTGGGAGTAGACTGGTCACTCCTAACTTTAGGAGGACTTGAAGTCTTAGTCTTTGACCCCGCATGCTTTTTCTTACCACTACTAGATGTATGTTCAACAGATGCACTAGCAGTATTCATCAAATTAAAATAAGCATGCATGATGTTTACAGCACATGGCATACAATTAGGATTATTGCACTTGACATGATTTGCATGCATGTTAGGCAAAGCAGTAGTTGCAGGCATGGTATTACAACCAACAAATTTTTCTTCCTCTACATAGAACGGGCAATAGTAAGACAAATGATCAGTTTGATTACAGATATAGCATGCCTTTCTAGCTCGTGTAGATGTAGATACAGATGCAGGTTCAGTTTTAACTGCCTTTACAGGTGCTTTCATTTGGTCTGACCCTGCTACCCATTGTTTATATGACACTGTCTTAGCCTCCTTGGTTCCTACACCTCTCTTAGCATAAGCAATCTTACTCGCTCTCTTAGAAGTTGTAGGTTCTACTACTTTTTCTTCTGAATCTCTTTCAATTTTAATTTCTTGTTCAATTTTAGTAGCAACAGGATCTATGGTCCTGGGCTCAAACTGCTTAAAGATAGGTTTTCTAACATCCATTAAAACCTCAGGCACATTTTCTTTGACTAACACTGGCTCTAACAACTCAGCAGCCCTATTTTTCTTTTTCTGTGTGTAGTCAAGTCCTATGTTTACTTTTTCATTTTTACTCTTGCCTGCCAGCTTCATGTACATGTCCCTTTCTACGAAAACTTTATTAGCGGCTTCTTTAAAAGATTGACATGTTATTTTAAGCTCAGCTAATTCATTTTTAAGTTCTTCGTTAAGGTCTTCCCTAATCTTAAGCTTGTGTTCTAAAACGTCTACCTGATTCATTAACTGCCTTTCTTTACTTTCTCCTGATTCTAATTCCTCTACCCTGGCCTCGAGAAGTCTATTCTTAAGGGAGAGTTTAACATTTTCCTCATTAACAGCAATTAGATTTAGTTGGAGATTGTACATGTCTTTAGTCATGGCAGTTAATTCATTTTGATACTCAGGAATAGACATTTCATTTATGGTTAGAATTGGTACCTCTGATTGTTCTGAAGATTTTGCCATTAAAGCGAAGTTGCATAGCTCCTGATCTTCATCTTCATCAGACTCGTCCCAACCCTTCCCTTCAGTCACAACATACGCCCGGCTTCCCTTCTGTTGCTTGCTAACCAAGGCATCATATTTCTTTTTCAGATCAGCATAGGATTCCTTGGGATGAACGTACTTGGGCTTCTTGCACTCTGTTGCGAAGTGCCCCAATTCATTGCAGTTGTAGCATCTGAACTTGTTCTTGTCTACCAGGTTAGGTCTGTAGCCACTACTAGATGTGCTACTTCGACCGCTGTAACTTCCCCGACCACTTACACTACTGCCTCTGCTGCTACTGCTGCCTCTTCGGTTGAAAGAACTACCAAATCGTCCTTTACCTCTTCTTTGCTTCCTGAAGCTGATATGAGCAAATTCTCGAGCAATACAAGCATATGACTTGTCTTCTAATTTGTCCAGCTCTTCAAGGGTATAGTATTCATCCTCACTTTCTTCGGATGGATCTTCAATGTCTAATACCACCCTTTCAGGATTAGCAGTTTTCAATGAGACAGCTGCAAGTGCCTTTATAGCAGACTCTTCAGCTACAAGTCCAGACTCACTTACCGCTTTGTGTTCTCCACTATTGTAGGATCTTCTTCTGTCATTTTGTTCCTACTCCAGCTCGTAGGTCTTCAAAACACCATACAGCTTTTCGAGAGAAGTATTTTTCAAGTCTCTTGACTCTCGAATGGCAGTGATCCTGTGTTCCAGATGTTTAGGCAAATTCAAGAGAAACTTGATATTTGAATCTGCTAGTGGATAGACTTTATCTCTTATACTCAGCTCGATAAGCAATTTACTGTAACGTTTGTAAACATCCGCTACACTTTCTCCTCGTTCGGATCTGAACGATTCATATTCAGATATCAGAATGCGCTTGTGATTATCTCTAACTTCCTAGGTCCCCTCCATCACCACAGCCAGTTTATCCCACATGGCTTTAGCTGTTTTTAATCCCTTTATCTGAACATAGTACTCTGAGTTTAGGGATTCAATTATGACGTTGCGTAACGACGCATCCATACCAACCAATTCTTTATCTGCGTCTGAAAACTCCATTTCCTCTTTAGGAACAGACCGGGATGGTATTAGTATCCCTCCTTCCATTCGCTCTGGCTCAATTTTCATGGGTATGTATGGACCGTTTTCCAATATTCTCAAGTATACCTTGTTTATTGATTCAAGGTAAGCTCTCATCCTTCCGGTCCATTCGTCATAATGTTGTGCATCAAACGGAGGTATCTTAAATCTGTGTGCGGCGACCATTTTAATAAAATTTAAAATTAAGATAATACACTTTTCAAATTACAATAAATTGTATTTACTTGAAAAATTAATTATCTCACTTTAAATATTCAACACTTAATATCCAACGGATTTTGCACTTAAGATTCAAGCAAGTTAGTTTTAATCACAGGAACAGTAGTAGGGTCCACCACTTTCTCAAGTCCAAACAAAAAGTTCTCCACTTCCTAGTTGACAGAAGTTCGAAAATGTCCTTTTTGTTTAGTCAATCAGTTGATTCCAGTTTTGACCACAAGAAAATCCACAAAGCTCTAAAGTACAATATTTTGGAATTTTGTACAAATATTCATTACACCATTACTTAGAACTTTTTAGATCTATGACTTTTCCAGGAAGAAACAAATAAAACTTTCGGCACAAACTTCAAGAAAAAAATGGATCTGGGATTTTCAAGAACCAACTCAAACAACACAATAGGATCTCTGTTAGATGTGTTTAACAGGAGCTTTGATACCAATTGTTAGGTTCAAAGTGTTGTAGAGGGGGGGGGGTGAATACAACTGATTAAAATTAATGAGAGAATAAACAATCTGCAGGTAATAAATGATGACACAGAATTTCAAGAATATATCATTATATTCATTGATGGATTTGCTACAACATTTATAAAAGCATCATGATCAGTTGAACAATAAATACAGCAATTAAAGCTAGATTCAACTGATCCTCTCTCTCACTTTTTGTTTTACAGTAAATGCTCTCTCTTAAAAATATCGTTGAATTACAGAGATAAAAAGTCTGTCTACTAATAAAAACAAAGTGCTGCTTTTATAATGTCATGTAGTCTTGATCTTGTCCTTTTTGTGTACGTGGCCCAATCAGGACTTCGACAACAAAAAGTACTTTCCCAACAACTCTGGATCAACCGTTCACAATAAGCCACTTGTCCCTTGAACATTAAATGTTACATATCGACCCGCATCTCTATCTCGGCCTGGACCCATCTCGATCTCGATCTGTGAAAATCTCGATCTCGATCTCGATCTCGATCTGTGAGAATCTCGATCTCGATCTCGATCTGCCGTGGATCGAGATTTGCCTTGCAATGTTTTACTTCAATTATAAATCTCGACCCGCATCTCGATCTGCTGTGGATCGACATTTGCCTTAGCAAATATGCACTCATCCAATGTTAACCTTCTTTAGTGACTAATTGAGGATTAACCTTTATGAGCAAGTTTCCCTAGCTTCTTCAATTTCTTTTCCTCACTCAATTCAAATGAGATCTTCTATTACTGACATGAACTTGCCTCCAATGTCCTGACACTTGATGCAATGGTCTGGTTCATAAGTGACTAGTCTTGTAGGGGTTCTTACTTCTGAATGTCAGTTCTCATTTGTTGATTAACCTTTACATTATCCAGATGTTGATATACATTACATGAAATCACTTTGGTCTTCTTGATACTTCTTTGACATTAATTTGATTCTCCATTAGATAAGTTAGGGCATGAGCAATACTGAGATTGAACTTCTTCTAACTCAGGCATCCTTGATTAACCAAATTAATTACTTGTAGTTACCAAGTATCATTACCATTTCTTCAGTTGATTGATTCCATGTGCTTCTTCAGTTTCCCTTGTTTTGCTGTTGTTTTATCTTTTACTTAGTTGAGTTACATAGTAATTAAGTGTTACAAGTTAGTACACCTATGCCTTTCATCTTCTAATCATCATTCTCCACTCAATTCTTCTTCTTTTTCTTCTCAACATTTTCTTTTAGTTGTCTCATAAAAGCACTCCTCAATATTGCTTTATCTTCATCAATTTCTCCAAGTTGCCTTATTAGGTAGTGAATTTCTTCATCTGTGATTTTGTCCAGATATTTGCTGATATCAAAGAACTTTGTGTTGCCCTCCACATTTGAAAAAATCATAGCATATTTTGGCTCCAACACCACCTTCTTGACTTAAGACTTCCATAGCTAAAGAGGTGAATCAGGTTCAGCCTCAACCTTTGCTCTCCTTAGCTTTGAATTTGATGTTGAATTTCCTGAACAATTGTTGTATTGAGTTTGTACCTTCTGTTGAGTAGAGGTAGAATGGTCTTAAGGACATTGTAGCTTTGCTTCATTATCACTTTCATTGAGTAAGTGATTTTTGCTCTATTCTTATATTCCAATATCTCTTTTATTCTTCTTGGTTAGAGGTTGCAGGGAGACTGTAATATCCCGTTTTTATATATATGTTAATTATATAATTAGTTTTAATTATATAATTAATATATATTTTTTGTTTATTCTATTAATAATTGGAATATGAGTAATAATGATATTAAATGTTATATTATTATTCTACTTCTATTAGGTATTTGAGAAATAGAATAATATATATACAAGTTATATGTTATTCTAAACCTATTTATCGTAACTTCTACTAGAGCCGCACTTGGAGATTAGGGTTTGGGAAGAGAGTAAACTTTAGAAGGGATTTCTTGTGTTCTTCCATTAATCTAAGGTGAGGGTTTTGATTTCTTCTTCTCCATGGTCATGTCATGTTCGTCTTCCTATTTGTTTATGCTGAAATTCGTATTTGATAAAAACTGCAACTCAGACCTGTTGTAAAATCCATAACTGATCCATTTGTAATCAGAATTCATTGACTCTTGACATTTTGGAAAGCTTATTTCGATATCTACAATTTTTATCTATGCATATTCTGTGAAATCCAGGGTCTAACTGTGTCCAAAATTGTGTTCTTTGTTACCCTTCAGTTTTATGTCATAAACACTTTTTCATATATTCAAAAATTCATTATATATCGTTCTTACGTCAAAAAATTAATCCTGATATCAATTTGGAAATCTTGAGATATATTATTTCGTTATTAGTTATACCCAATGGATGCTTTAAATAATTTAAATGCCTAAACTGACTTCGAAAAATTCGGAGTTGTTTATACTTTTCTGCATAGTTGGTTCATATTCAAAAAATCATATCTCCTTTGTTATTCGTCATAAAATTGTGATATTTATCAGTTATGAAACCTCTGCAAATGATCTTTAATTGTCTAGTTATAATCGAATTGATATCAGATTGTTTTATTTGTCTAAATCAGCTTTTAACATGACCTGGTCCTAAATAATTTTTACTATGTTACTTGAACTTCCAAATTGTATAACAAATTCGTTATCTATTCGTTTATTATGAATCTTATCATTCTGGAATCCTTGTTGAATTTACTTTAACTCTCTAGCTGATCATTTTCCCAGAATCTTAGTCCATCTGCTGTTAAAATTCGAATTACTATAAGTTATAAACTACTAACCTTTTTCAGCTTTCGAATTGCTTTGTTCATTGGTATTCGATGCGTTTTTTTTTGAATCCCTATATTCTTGAACAATAATTAGTTATTTCATATTATGATTCGATATCTTTAATATTTGTTTATTTGCCATCAGTTTAGACAGTGATCATTAGTTACGAACGATTGGTCCTAAAACGATTTGGCTCGGTTATCAGGAACTACTAGGATAATATTTTCTTAGTAGAAGTTTATGGACTTTATTAGGCATGTTTACATGTAAGCTAAGGGTGGCTCCTTATGAAATGCCTCTGCATACCGGTATTTCATTTGTATTTGATATTCGTACACTACATGATCACATTATTTGTCATCCGTTATTAGAGAATGGTTTATTGGTTGTATCACAGTCATCCATCTTTGTTTTTACTTTGATCATATGATCATATGTTTTTGCTTTGATCATATATTCATTATGGTATCCATCTTTGTACTTCGAATTGTATTATTATTTACTTTTGGGCCCTTCGGCCACCTCACTGAGCTTTGTTCGCTCACCCTTTTTGTTTTATTCTTTCCTCAAGTATTGATGATTATATTCGCGGTGAAGATGGAGTCGCTTTGGGTAAACGACCATTAGTAGTTTTCATTAGTTCATGATTTGAATAAATTGGCAACTTTAGACCCTCATTAGTTTGAATTGATAATCTCATTTTGTTTTGCAACCTGGTTTATAGCTTTCGAAACTCTATTATTTTTAAGATACAAATTTTATTAGATAATAAGAGTAGACATGATGCCTTTTAGACTTATTAGAATTTGTGGTTTTCTTATATTAATTTGTCATAAAGCTTCCGCACTCTGACTTTATATTGATTATCAGCATTAAGGTCGCGCCTCCGAAATGGGGTGTGACAGAGTTGGTATCAGAGCCAGGTTCCGTCCATTGACTAATAGGCAAATATTTGGGATTTAGGCGTGTGATAGAGTGAAACGCGTTATTTGTTTATAGTTTTTCGATTATCCTTATTATGTGGTTACTAAATTCTGTTATGTGTTTCTTATAGATGCCTCCTAGACCTAATCTAGAGAATGAGTTGACTTTTGCTGAGATTGTTCATCAATTCTATCAATTGAGACCGCCATCTTTTAGCATAACAGTTGATCCCAGAGAAACAGAGGCATTGCTAAACAAGATTGAAAAGTATTTCAATGTGCTCAGGTGCACTGATAGGAAAAAAGTTGAATTTGCAGTTTTCAAATTGGAGGGTGATGCAGATCAGTGGTGGAGAATGATTCAGCGCACTAGAACCAATCAACAAATTAATACCATGAGTTGGAGACACTTTCAGGATATGTTTCTTGAGAAGCATTTCCCATCAAATGTGAGGGATAATATGTATAAAGATTTCACCAGGTTGGAACAGGGGGATGACACAGTTACTGAGTATGAGCAGAAATTCTCCCGTTTAGCTCGTTGTGCTCCTTTACTGGTTAGCTTCTTATCATGCAACTTTAAATTGCTTCTCCAAGATTGTTAGTTTCTCTTCTCCTTGTACATCTTCCTCTCAATATCAAGGAGTTAGACCCTTCTCTTCTTCGAATTTGATTTCAGCGGCCAAAGCAAAACGGCTTATTCAGAAGGGTTGTGTTGGGATGTTGGCTCTCATTGAGGAGACAAAGGTATCATCTTCAGTTATCAGTGATGAACCTATTGTCTCTGAATTTGTTGATATTTTCCCAGATGATCTTCCAGGCTTACCTCCGGATCTAGATATTGAGTTTGGTATTGATCTTGTTCAAGGAGCGCAACCAGTCCTCTAAAGCTTCTTATCGAATGTCTCTTTCAGAATTGCATGAACTTAAAGATCAACTACAAGATATGCTAGATAAAGGAGTAATTAGACCGAGTGTATCTCCTTGGGGTGCTCCTCTCTTATTTGTTAAGAAGAAAGATGGAACTATGCGGTTGTGTATTGATTATAGAGAGCTCAACAAAATCACTGTAAGAAATAAATATCCACTTCCGAGAATTAATGATTTGTTTGACCAATTACAGGAATCTTGTTGCTTCTTAAAGATCGATTTGAGGTCTGGGTATCATCATCTTAAGGTGAGGGAGCAAGATATACCTAAGACAGCTTTTCGAACACGGTATAGACATTATGAATTTTTGGTGATGTCTTTTGGTTTAACTAATGCTCCGACTGCTTTTATGGAT
This sequence comes from Oenanthe sinensis, assembly GCA_028671895.1. Classification (NCBI taxonomy): domain Eukaryota; kingdom Viridiplantae; phylum Streptophyta; class Magnoliopsida; order Apiales; family Apiaceae; genus Oenanthe; species Oenanthe sinensis. The sequence goes on from CM053806.1 coordinate 32,833,243, forward strand.
TTGATGAATAGAGTGTTTAAACCTTTTCTTGATCAATTCGTTATTGTGTTTATTGATGACATCCTCATATACTCTACGAGCAAAGAGGAACATGAAAAACACATAAGATTGGTATTGAACACACTTCGTGAAAATAAGTTATATCCTAAATTTTCAAGGTGTGAATTCTGGTTGGAACAAGTTTCATTTTTTGGGCATGTGATAACGAAGGAGGGCATATCAATTGATCCATAAAAGATTTCAGCAATTGTAACTTGGGGTAGACCAAAGACTGCCAAAGAGGTTCGTAGCTTCTTGGGTTTAGCAGGATATTATCATCGGTTTTTTGAAGGGTTTTCCGAAATAGCCTTGACACTTACTCGATTGACACAAAAGAAGGTGAAATTTGTTTGGTCAGATGCTAGTGAAGAAGCCTTTCAGAAATTAAAGTCAAAGTTAGTGTCGGCCCCAGTGTTGATGCTACCTTCGGATACAGGTCGGTTTGTAATTTATTGTGATGCTTCCAAGTTTGGATTGGTTTATGTGTTGATGTAAAATGAGAAGGTAATTATTTATGGCTCAAGACAGTTGAAGTCTCATGAGAAAAATTATCCTACTCACGATCTTGAGTTGGCTGCAGTTGTGTTTGCTATTATAATATAGAGACACTATTTGTACGGAGATACTTATGATTTTTACACTGATCACAAGAGTCTTAAGTACATCTTCATTCAGAAAGAATTGAACATGAGACAACGTCGCTGGTTAGAGTTGTTAAAAGATTATGACTGTAATATTATGTATCATCTAGGAAAGGCTAACAAGGTAGTTGATGCTTTGAGTCGTAAGACTTCGAGAGTAATAGAGGTATTGTTTACAGATGAGCGAAAACTATATTTAGAGTTGAAAAGTTTTGATATGAAACTCTGAGTGCGTGAATCTCATGCTAATGGAATATTAGCACAACTTGAAGTCTAACCTTCATTGATACAGAAAATTAAAGAAAGCCAACTTGTGTACAAAAAATTGATTGAAATTGTGAATGGAGTTTAAAAAGGTACGTACACTGATTGGTAGATGATTATGGCATTGTATGGCTTGATTCAAGATTTTTTATTCTATCTGATGTTGACTTGAGGAAGAAAATCTTGACGGAGGCGCACTTTTCTAGTTTTGTAATACATCCTGGTAGTACTAAGATGTATCAAGACTTGAAGGGATATATTTGGTGGCCAGGTATAAAAAAAACGTGGCAGAATTTGTTGAAAGATGTTTAGTTTTTCAACAAGTAAAAATTGAGCATCAAAGACTTTCAGGGTTACTAGAGCCACTAAAGATTCCATAGTGGAAATGGGATGACATATCCATGGATTTTGTTTCAGCACTTCCTCGCACTCTTAAGGGTTTTGATTCAATATGGGTTATAGTTGACCAGTTGGGTAAGTCAGCACACTTCTTGCCGATTCGCACTACATATAAGATGGATCAGTTGGCTGGATTATATGTTAAAGAGATTGTAAGGTTGCATGGGGTACCGAGAACTATTGTATCATATAGAGATGCACGATTTACTTCACAGTTTTGGAAGAGTTTTCAGAAAGCTTTGGGGACGAATTTGAACTTTAGTACTGCATACCACCCGCAATCAGATGGTCAAACTGAACGCACAATTCAAATATTAGAAGATATGCTTAGCGCGTGTGACATCGACTTGAAGGGTTCTTGGGACACCTATTTACCATGGGTTGAGTTTACTTATAATAACAGTTATCAGCCTAGTACAAAGATGGATCCATTTGAGATATTGTATGGTAGAAGGTGCCGAACACCTTTATATTGGGAAGAATTTGGTGATAAAACACTTCTTGGACCTGAATTAGTACAAGCTATAGTTGACAAGATAAAGTTGGTACGTGATAATTTCTAAATTGCTCAAAGTCGACAAAAGAGTTATGTTGATGTACGATGAAAAGCTTTGGAGTTTAGTGTTGGTGATTATGTTTTCCTCCGAGTTTCACCATGGAGAGCAGTGAAGCGATTTGGTAAAAAAGAGACACTTAGTCCTCATTTTGTTGGTTCGTATGAGATATTAGACAGTATTGGTCCCGTTACTTGTCGAGTTGCTTTGCCTCCTGATTTTTCATATATTCATAATGTGTTCCATGTCTCTTGTGTTCATAAATATCATCCGGATCCATCTCATGTGCTTAGTTATAAACCAAATCAAATTCGTGATGATTTGTCCTACGATGAAACTCCAATTCAGATTTTAGATCGCAATGATAAGGTACTGAGGAAATAAACCATTCCATTAGTTAAGGTGTTGTGGAGCAATCACTCAGTCAAGGAAGTGACTTGGGAGATTGAGAAGGATATGCGTGAAAAATATCCTGAACTTTTCACACAAGGTAGGTTTTAGTTAAATTTCGAGGACGAAATTTTTATAAGGGGGAAGGATGTAATATCCCGTTTTTATATATATGTTAATTATATAATTAGTTTTAATTATATAATTAATATATGTATTTTGCTTATTCTATTAATAATTAGAATATGAGTAATAATGATATTAAAGGTTATATTATTATTCTACTTCTATTAGGTATTTGAGAAATAGAATAATATATATACAAGTTATATGTTATTCTAAACCTATTTAACGTAACTTCTACTAGAGCCGCACTTGGAGATTAGGGTTTGGCAAGAGAGTACACTTTAGAAGGGATTTCTTGTGTTCTTCCATTAATCTAAGGTGAGTGTTTTGATTTCTGCTTCTCTATGCCCATGTCATGTTCGTCTTCCTATTTATTTATGTTGAAATTCATATTTGATAAAAACTGCAACTTAGACCTGTTATAAAATCCATAACGGATTCGTTTGTAATCGGAATTCGTTTATTCTTGACATTCTGGAAAGCTTGTTTCGATATCTACGATTTTTATCTAATACATATTCTATGAAATTAGGGTCTAACTGTGTCCAAAATTGTGTTCTTTGTTACCCTTCAGTTTTATGTCATGAACACTTTTTCGGTCGAAAAATTAATCGTGATATCAATCTGGAAATATTGAGATATTTTCTTTCGTTCTTAGTTATACACATTGGATGCTTTAAATGATTTAAATGTCTAAACTGACTTACAAAAATTCAGGGTTGTTTATACTTTTCTACAGAGTTGGTTCATATTCAAAAATTCATATATCCTTTCTTATTCGTCATAAAATTGTGATCTTTATCAGTTATGAAACTTCTGCAAATGATCTTTAATTGCTAGTTATAATCGAATTGATATCAGATTGTTTTATTTGTCTAAATCAGCTTTTAACATGACCTGGTCCTAAATAATTTCTGCTGTGTTACTTGAGCTTCCAAATTGTATAACAAATTCGTTATCTGGTCATTTATTATGAATCTTATCATTCTGGAATCCTTGTTGAATTTACTTTAACTCTCTAGTTGATCATTTTCCCAGAATCATAGTCTCTCTGTTGTTAAAATTCAAATTACTATTAGTTATGAACTACTAACCTTTTTCAGCATTCGAATTGCTTTGTTCATTGGTATTCGATACGTTGTTTTTGAATCCCTATATTCTTGAACAATTATTTGTTATTTCAAATTATGATTCGATATCTTTGATATTTGTTCATTTTCCATCAGTTTATACAGTGATCATTAGTTACGAGTAATTGGTCAAAAAATGATTTGACTCGGTTATCAAGAACTACTAGGATAATGTTTACTTAGTAGAAGTTTATGGACTTTATTAGGCATGTTTACATGCAACCTAAGGGTGGCTCCTTGTGAAACGCCTCTACATACCGGTATTGCATTTGTATTAGTATTTGTATTTGATATTCGTACACTACATGATCACATTATTTGTCATCCGTTATTAGAGATTGGTTTATTGGTTGTATCACAGTCATCCATCATATCTTTCATATGTTTTTGCTTTGATCATATATTTATTATGGTATCCTTCATTGTACTTCGAATTGTATTATTGTTTACTTTTGGGCCCTTTAGCCACCTCACTGAGCTTTGTTCGCTGACCCTTTTTATTTTATTCTTTCCTCAGGTATTGATGATTAGATTCACGGTGAGGATGGGGTCGCTTCTGGTAGATGATCATTTGTAATTTTCATTAGTTCATGATTTGAATAAATTGGTAAACTTTAGACCCTCATTAGTTTGAATTGGTAATCTCGTTTTGTTTTGCAGCCTGGTTTATGGCTTTCGAAACTCTATTATTTTTAGGATACAAATTTTATTAGGTAATAAGAGTAGACATGATGCCTTTTAGACTTATTAGAATTTGTGTTTTTCTTATATTAATTCATCATATATTTTCCACACTCTGACTTTAGATTGATTATCAGCATTAAGGTCGCGCCTCGGAAATGGGGTGTGGCAGTGAATTCTTACTCCAATCATCCCTTTTTCACTTACCACTGATACTCCTTTCATTTCAAATCCTTCAATGTTTACTTCATCCTTAATTTCTTCCTGTTTTTCTTGAGGGCTTTCTTTAACCACTATTTCTAGAGTTGCATTTGTCTTTTTCTTAGCTGTGGCTATTTTTATCTTTTTCCCCAGTAGTTGTTCTACCAATTGATCTTCCAAATTCCATTGCATTTCCAATTGCCTAGCAATTCTTTCCCTCTCAATCATTGCTTGAGTTTCTTTCTCCCTAGAAATTCTTCTAGCTTCTAGTTCATCTTTAAACTTTTTCAAATCTTTCTTTTTCTGTTCTAAGTCATATTTGGTTGACTTAGATGACTTTGAAGATTGTCCTCTATCCTTGTTGCTCACATTTTTATTAACCACCTTAGTTGCAACACCATCAATGCTACTAGTTTTACCAACACCAGAACCACTAACACCACCACTACCAGATTTATCATCACCATCACCATCCTTCTTCTTAGCATTCTCCTCTTTTTTGTTATCATCAATTGGAGGAGGTGGTGGCATCCTTTCAAGAAACTTTTGAAGAATGGAGGCATGTAGAACTTGGTCTTTAATGATGTCATCCATTTTCTTTTCTAGAGACTCCACTCTTGTTTCTAAGGCTGCAAAATTCTTGAATTCTGTGAACAACTTGTCCTTGATTTGAGCCAGAGTATTCATTGGAAGCTTCTCATCTAATCTTCTTTCCAATGTATCCCTGTTGGAGACAATAGAACCCTTGATAATCTCTAACTCCCTTTTCAGTCCTGTTACTGTCAATTTCTGCAATTTTAATTGCTCCTTCATACAGTTGGCAATCCTCCTTTGAGTTAGATCTGTAATTTCAACTTCCATGTTTGCCCTTCTGTACTGAGAAAGAATTTCAGTTTCAGCATCTTCTAGGGATCCATCAATAGTACTCATCCAAGGCTCCTCATCAGACTCATTCTCCAGATCTTCAGGGGTCATATAACAAGCATCTGTTGTATTAGCAATGTTTTCTTTTAGATTCCTGGTTCTTTGTTCAGTATGCTCAATTCCTAACAATTGCTCTGTATTTCTATTACTTGAAGTAGCCAAACCTTGATATTGTCGATTAGGGTAAAAAAAATTATATGGATCCAAGACACCAGCATCAACTTCTTCATCCTCATTCTCCTTGTTGACTCCACACCCACTTGCTTCAGTATGAGGGACTCCCCTTATCTCCTTTACTCCTTCCTCCTCTAACATTAATTCATTCTCCAACTCCTGTGCATATAATAGAATTGTTTTGTCTCTCTCACTCATCTCTCCATTTTGCATCAGGATCTCATCTTGGAATCTCACCTTTCCCTCACTCATAACTTGTGCACCTTCTAAGGTGGGGCCCTCATGTGTTTCACTCACATTCTTGGAAGAAATAGGAATGACCTCACTCACTCCTTCTCCTTTTGCCAGGTTGCAATCCTGCCTCTCACTCAACTCACTCAACTCACTCAACTCACTCAATCCTAAAAGAGTTTGTGCAACATCAATTGATTGAGTATCAATTGATGTATTGAAAATATCAGTTGAAGTGTTTGAGATATCCATCGATTGAAGCATACCCATCGATTATCTATCAGAATATTTTCTGAAAGAATTTGATGTAGTTCGGAAAGAAGAATAGAAGGAATTAGAATTGAGAGAGAATGGGGCTGCATCTCATCATTTATATGAGATGCATCAAAATGACTTTGAGAAGGCTCCATCACAATTTCTTGTGATTTTGCAGTGTGTGTTTCCCCATGTGTAAATATGACTTTCTTCTTTCTCTTTTCATATGATTTTGGGGTTTTGGCTTGTGTGTCCCCATTTTGGTTCTGTGCCCTTGGTTGTGGGCTCTTTTCAATATTAACATCCTTTTGGGAGGATGTTAATAGGGATGTGGTAATTTCCTTATTAACATCCACAGCCTTTTGAGAGACTGTGGAGTGGCTTGGCTTAAGTAACACACTTTCACTCTCCTTATCCTTCTGGGTTCTTTTATGTTTCCGAGTTCCCTCACCACCTACATCCTCCTCTAATTTATCTACCATGACATATGTTTTTATTTTCTTTGTTTTTACAACAACAGGTTTTTGGAAACCTGTTGAGGTTGGCTTTTTAGATCTGGGTTTGGAAATTGGTTGTGTGAATTGGGTAGGAGAGTTGGGGTCATTGCTAACACCCTTCAGAGCCACAGAAGGCAAAATAAGCTTGGGGATTGGAAGAAGTTATGGTAGAAATAAATACCTGAACAAAAGGTGGATAGATGAATTCTACATTACTGTGAAGATTGATCCTTACCAAATCTTTGAAGACCCTTTTGTTTTGGACCCAACAGTCCAATGTCTCTGTATTTCTTGTGATTTTTATGTCCTTCACAAAATAGTTAATAAACAGCGTAATAAATCTAGCATAGTAAATATGGTTAAACCTATTAGATTTATCACCCAACTTTGCAGCAATCTCTTTAATTACTATTAATGACAAGCTATAAATCTATCAAACAAAATACTATAGACAATTTTCTGCACACTAGTTGTTATAGAATCAAAGTTACTGATCTTTTCACTAAAACATTTTATAATTGCATCAAAGAAATAAGACTACTCTTTTCTAAGATGCTTCCTAACAACATGACCTAGACTAATATCAGGCTCCACATAATTAACAGACCTAAACATGTTTCTAATATTTTCATCTATTGGTGCTGTGTCAGTATTATTAGCAGGTAGATTTAAATATTCATCAATATCAACAGTAGTTAGTGTCTACTTATCTCCCTTGCATATGAAAGAAATGGTTCAGTAGTCCTTGGCAACTTCTGCAGTGGCCTAGAATTCCTCCACCAATTTGCAAATGATCTTTGGGGTTTCACTTAAAGTTGTCTTCACCTTCCTACTCTCCAAGAATCGCATCATTGGAAGGAAACTTTGTGGCGCTTCTTCCACAACAGTGCAGGCAATGAAATTGTTTAACTCATAGTAGTATTCTGCTTGTGAAACCTTCTTGGAAGATGAAGCAGATGAAGATGCCATTTCTTGTATATGGATATTAGAGATTACGCTAGAGAGATTAAGAATTTTAAAGATTGAGAACAGATAGAGTTAAAGATTGAGTTCGTAGATTGAGAGAGAGAAAGAGATAGAGAAATTGTTAGTAAAATTACAAGTAAGAATTAAAAGAAGTTTTAATCTCACTATTTATATTTACTGAGTTTCCAATCAATTTCTTACTCAAAATAGAACTTAATCGACCGTTGGAAAAAAAATTAAAAGTAGAAATTATCAATTTTGGTAATCGACTGTGTTATACATACAGAGATGTATATATTAATCAATTGATAAAATAAGTAATCAACGGCAAGAAATTGTACAGATCGATTGATGACATGGACTCTAAAAATTCCAGGTCATCAATTGATAACTACCTTTTTCATTGAAAGGTTCTACTATTCATCGATAAATAAATATATCATCAATTGATATATTTATCTGTCGATGGCTACAAATATTCATCGATAAAGAAATATGTCATCAATTCATATATTTATATGTCGATAGCTGCAAATATCCATTGATAAATAAATATGTCATCAATTGATATATTTATCTGTCAATAGCTTTAGATATCTATTGATATGTAAAATGTTTATCAATTGATTATGAAAGAATCAATAGATTAACATAGTCAATGGCTACAAACTAAAAATTAATATAGATACATAACTTGTTAGACATTTAATAGATTAAACATAGTTAAGCATACCTAAATCACAGACCAATCTATTGAAAGTAGATTCATCTAATGGTTTGGTAAAAATGTCTGCAAGTTATCTTTCACTAGGGACAAAATGTAATTCAACAGTACCATGCAGTACATGTTCCCAAATAAAGTGATACCTTATGTCAATGTGCTTGGTTCTAGAATCTTGCACATGATTTTCTGTTATTGCAATGACACTTGTGTTATCACAGAAAATAGGAATTTTGTTCATATTGAACCCATAGTCAAATAGTTGATTCCTCATCCATAATATTTGTGCACGGTAACTTCCAGCTGTAGTGTATTCAGCCTCTGCAATGGATGTAGACACTGAATATTCTTTCTTGCTAAACCATGATTCAAGCTTATTTCCTATAAATTGACAGGTGCCTATGGTACTTTTTCTGTCAATTCTGCAACCTGTATTGTCTGCATCTGAATAACCAATTATATCAAATCTAGAGTCTCTAGGATACCAAATTCTAAGATTTGATGTTCTTTTGAGTTATCTGAATTTTTTTTATTGCAATCAAATGAGATTCCCTAGGATCAGCCTGAAACCTAGAACAAAGACATGTAGCAAATATTATGCTCTTCTTTAGATCTTCAATTCTTTTCCTTTCCCTCTCAATCATCAATTGAGTTTCTCTTTCCCTAGAAATTCTTCTAGCTTTTAATTCATCTTCAAACTTCTTCAATTCTTTCTTTTTCTATTCTAGGTCATCTGTGGATGACTTAGATGACTTTAAAGATTGTCTATCTCTGTTACTCCTATTTTTGGTAATCCTCTTTGTTACAGTACCACCAATACCACTTGATCTTCCAATACCAGAACCATCAACACCACCACTTCCTTTTCCATCACCATCATCACTATTATTCTTAGCATTCTCCCACTTTTTGTTATCATCAATTAGAGGAGGTGGTGGCATTCTACCAATAATTTTTTTAAGAATAGAAGCATGTAGACTCTGGCCTTTAATAATGTCATCCATCTTCTTTTCTAGAGACCCCACTCTTGTTTCTAAAGCTGTAAAATTCTTGAAGTCTTTGAACAACTTGTCCTTGATTTGACCCACAATATTTATATGAAGCTTCTCATCAAACCTTCTTTCCAGTGTATCCTTGTTACAAGTGATAGATCCCTTGATAATCTCCAATTCTCTCCTCACTCCTGTCACTGTGATCTTATGAATTTTTAATGACTCCTTCATATAGTTGGCAATCCTCCTTTGAATGGAATCTTCAATTTCTACTTCCACCATTGCCCTCTTATATTGAGAAAGAATCTCAGTTTCAACAGCTTCTAAGGAACCATCAATGGTACTCATCCATGGATCTTCATCCCAATCATCTTTGTTAGGAATTATGAGTTTTGATGATAATAAATTACTTAGAATTACAATAGGGATATAAAATTCATTGTAACTGGTCAATGGATATATGACTTATAAATATCCATTGACTAGGAAACCAATTATCAGTTGAAGCTTGTTTATCAACTGATAAATTGGATTGTAATATTTGATTCATGTTTCTTTATCAATTGATTGTAATGCCTCGATGGATACTGCGAAGTAGTCGATTGATATTATTGACTTCAATTTATAGCTTCTCAACTGATGTGAAGAATGGATGATCATTTGTAAATATTCTAAGTCAGAATTTTCACAAGTGAAGTGATCAACTAATATTTGAGTCGATGGATGAAGACACTACTCAATGGATAAAATCTATCAACGGATACAAGTCATCAACGGATAAAAGCAATCAACGGATAAGAGATCATCAATGGATAGGGAGTCGATGGATAACTCAATTATCCATCGATACATCAACTGATCAGTGGATATCCTATCCATCGATGGATAAGCAAAGGAGAATCAACTGATAAGCTTAACAACATTTATCAGTTGATTAAGGTTTCCCAATTTAGTTAAAGACAAAAGGAATGGAAACTTTGCAGAGACTGAATCAATGGAAGACATTCCTGCCAGGATTGTGAAGACTTTCAAGGCAACACAGTCTTCAAGGAATGAATCAAGACAAAGATACTTTCAGGACTAGACAGGTCCAAAGAAGACTGTGCAAGTAGCTAATTTCTATTTTCATGTAAACATTATAAGTTGTAATTTTATAATGTTATCTGTCGATATGAATTAGAAGTGAAGAAAAATACTATATAAGTAGTTAGTAGTTCATGTAGCAAAGTGTGTATGGGAAAAATACAGTGTGAAAAACTAGAAGGCAAAAACACTTTGTAAGCAGCTTGGTAATTTTTACCAAGATCAATTGAAAGCAAAAACATACTAGAGGAAAACCAATCCACTAGTAATTTTAATATTTTGTGTTCTGTTTTCAATACTTTAATTTTTGCATTCTTAGTTCAATCAGTTTTATACATATATACTTTCAAACACTCTAGTTGAACAAACTTTAATCCGCAAGAATTTAGATAATTCTTATGTTTGTATTCGACCCCCTTTCCCCAAACTTAGTGTACTTAAGGGCAAATAATAATTGGTATCAGAGCCTAGCTTTCAACATACAGAAAGTTAAGATCTAAAAGTACATCAAGTATGGGTCACAAAGACACAGGAGTAAAGATTCTAGTTCTAAAGAAAGATGAGTATTTTCCCTGGAAAGTGAAAATGCACTTGCATCTGCTATCCATTGATCCTTCCTGTGTTCACTGCATAGAGAAAGGTCCACATGTGCCTATGAAGATAGTTACAAGTGTAAATGCAGATGCTACTCAGGCACCAGACAAACTCATTCCTAAACCTATGAGTGAATATACAGATGAAGATGAAAAGGAAGTATACAAGGATAAAAAGGCTATGAACATTTTGTTTAATGGTCTTGACAAGGATATGTTTGAAAATGTTATCAATTGTACAACCTCCAAAGAAGTTTGGGATACTCTTTGTAAGGCTTAATGTAACATGCAATTTAATCGAGGATCTGTACCTCAACTAAAAGTAAAGGACTGGTAAATAATGTTATTAATGTAATCACAGGAATCTACAATGAAGGTTAGGTAGCTACATGTTTCAGGGTATTTGATTAAATATTGAAGAACACTGACAGAAGTTCATTACTATGTTCAAGCGTCAGTGAAAGAATAAGTCACTCAGTGTTTCAGCAGGAATCAAGATTCAAGTAGTCAGTGCCAGAAGATTTCAATGAAAACCAGAAGCAATAAAGGAATACAACATTCATGTCAATTGGTTTAATTGCGGATATGAAGATCAAAACAGTGTTAGTCATTTGTGAACCAGACCAGTGCACTAAGTGTCAACACAAAGAATTTGAGTAACATGTTCATTGTAAAAGAAGAATTGACAAAAACCAAGTAAGCAAGATTTATTTTCTAAGTCAAGGCATACAAGGTGTAAGAAATCGACACCTAGATTATCAAGGAGAAGAAAATCGACACCTAGGTAACACATGGTGAAGAAATTCGACAGGTAGCCTAGCAATGATCAAAAGAAGTTAAGTACCATTTCTATGTATCAAGAAATTGACGCATAGGAATGAAGGACTTAAAAATCGACACCTAGCCATGAGAAGAAAGAAATTCGACACCTAGGGTATAAATGGATTCAATATTCGACACCTAGGTTGTTGAAAGACTAAGGCATACATGGTGAAGTAAAATCGACACCTAGCTCTACAAGGAGAAGAAATTTGACACCCAGCTGTTCCATGGCAAAGGAAATTCGACGCATGGATTATTTTCTAAGTACAAACACATGGAGAAGAAATTCGACACATAGAAAATATCTATGGATTTCTCAAAGTCAAATCAAGTCAACATAGAGGGGAAAAGAATTTGGCACTCAGTTGTATTTCACTTTCTTGTAAAGTCTACATATAAAACAAAATGGATTTTCATTTTGTAGAATAACAACACAACATACACAAATAGATACAACTGAGAGAGAGACAGAGAGAATATCAAAAGCCATTAAAGCTTGTATTTATTGTGGTTGTAAGATTCAGCAGAAGCTCATACATCAGTGTGAGAGTGTAGCACCCTGGGTTCATATAATACAAAGTATATTCCCAAAGATTGTCTTGTTGTTATATGTTTATTAACTGTCATATTTATTACTCAACAAAAACGTATCTGTGAACACGAACTGATTTGAAAAACTACCACATCATATTCAACCCCCCCTTCTATGATGATTTTGGACCTAACAATTGGAATCAGAGCTTGTTGATTGAAGTTACAAATCAAGATCCAAAAATAGTTTTTCTAAAAAGTGTATTTTTAGATCTAGAAAAATTTATCTTGAATTTTCTTTTATTTTTAAAGAAAATTCAATTTCGAATTTTTTAAAAGATTTTTTAAATTCACTAATTTTTAAAAGGCTATCAATCATCAAGAATTCGAATTAAAATTAAATTTATCAATATTTAATTTTTATTCGAATTGATTTTAATTTTTGAGAAATTAATTATTTCTTAAGATTTAAAAATTTTAACAACCATGAGTACCCAAAAACTCAGCAGTATTAAAATTCCCACCTTTGATAAAAATGAATACATCCTATGGAAGAAGAAGATGTCCATTTTCATTAAAACTTCAAATTCTCAATATTTGGGAATTTTAGAAAATGGACCCTATGTACCTCAAAAGCTTACACCAGAAACAGTTTCAGAAGACGGAGAATGGGTTCCGCAAAGATTTACCCCAAAGGAACATTCAGAGTTTACTGACACTGATAAAGAGAGAGTTGCATGGGACAATCATCTTCAATGTATCCTGATGGATTCTTTGGACACCACAATGCTAAATCAAGTGATTAACTGCACAAGTGCCAAACAGATGTGGGATACAATTGATCTGCTGATGGAAGGTACAGCAGAAGTGAAGGAGAACAGGCTTGATATTCTTACCTCCCAATATGAAGCGTTCAAGTCACTACCCGGAGAAAGTATCACTCAAGTCTTTGAGAGATACAATAAATTGTTAAATGACTTGTCACTGCATGGGAAGACCTACTCACGTAGGGAGATCAACAGAAAATTTATGTTGACACTGCCAGCACACCTGGAGCACAAAATCTCTGCAATAAGAGAAAGGAGTGACATAAATGAGATGTCCATTGAAATGTTATATGAGAAGCTCAAGACTCATGAAACGGAGCAAGAGCAGAGGCAGATCATTTATGGTACAGGTACAGTGGACAATAAGAATACAGCACTATTGAAAACTAAAGCTCTTGTAGCCAAGGATTTTGCTGTCACAGAAACCAGCACAGTGAAACCTGATGTTGAGAAAGAAGAAATTCTGGAAGCTGAATTTACAGATAACACACAACCAGGGAATGAAGACGACTTCTACTCAATGGAAAAACTTGAACAATTGGAAAATAAAACAATGGCCTATATGGCAGGGAAGTTCAAGAACCTCAGGTTTAGGAGGAACCCTAAGTACAAATTCAAGAGTAACTCCAGTTACAGTGGTTCCAGTTTCAGAAACAGTAACCGAGGTGGATCGTCTTCAGGGTCACACAGTAAAGGAGGTTATAAGACGGGAATGGTAGATCGCAGTAAGTTCAAGTGCTACAACTGTGATGAACCCAGGCATTTTGCAACAGAATGCCGGAAGCCGAAGCAAGTGAAAGAAAGAAAGGAGTCATATGATGAACTCAAGAAGAAATATGATGCACTGGTGAAGAAGTATCAGGGTAGAGCCTATATAGCTGAAGGAAAGAACTGGGATGATTCAGACAACGATGAAGAAGAGACTTATGGAAATCTTGCATTAATGGTAGACTCTTCAGAGGCATCCCCTCAATCATCAAAGGTATCATTTCTTTCCTCCGTTGACATGTCTAATTCTGAATATAAGAAAACTGTTGAAGATCTGAGTATAGAAATGTTTAACATACATACAAGCATGCTAGCATCTGAAAAAGAGAATGCTAAACTAGTTCTTAAGAATAAAATGCTAGAAGCTAAAAACGAAGAACTAGAGCTTGCATGTATAAATATTGAAGATCTGAAAGAGAAAATAGAATACCTTCAGAATAGAGATAAGTGCAACCAGGAAGTAGAAGCAGCTCTTAGAAATAAGATTTCTAATCTAGAGTTAAAACTTCAAGCTTATAAAAAGTCTGCTAATATTGTAAAGGAGGTAATCGATAAAAAGGTCATAGGTCAGAAAACTGGAATAGGATTTGACTATGACAAGAAGGCATGAAAAATGCATGTAGAATCAATTGCTGAGGAAACCCTTATGAAGCAAGACATTCCATATATATTAAAGAATGTCATTAAGCCCCTTTATAAGAAGTTCGTCATAGAACCCCTTAATGAAGAAGAGATCTTAATGAAAGAAGAACTCCTTGCTGAGGAGAAAAAGGAAAAGGTAGAAGATAAGAAACAATTGCCTAAGAAATCTGTTAGGATTGAAGAACCTAAGAAACAGGTTAAAATTGATTTAGGCAACAAAACTGAGAACAAGAAAGCGAACAGAAATGGTAAGGTAGGTGTTAACAAGAAAAATGCTAATACTTATTCTACTAGTGCTGCTAGGAAAGTTTGCAACAATTGTAATTCTACTGGTCATCTTACGCATGCATGCAATAAGATAAAAGTAGTAAAAACAGAAACTCCTAGTATGCCTGCCATGCCTGCCATGTCTATTCCTCATCAACCATGCGGTAAAGTAGGTTGCATGACATGTGCTTTCAATATCATGTATGCATATATTAACTTAATGAATACATCATCAAGTACTTGCATGAATACAGATGTGAACATGACTAGAAAGCATGTCAGGGCAAAGACTACCAGTCCTCCTATATCTAGGAAGGAAGCCCCTGTCCCTAAGCCTAAAGACACTACTATCAAGGCTAAACCAAAGGACAAGGGTGCAGTCGATGAGAAAGACAAGGAACAAAAAATTTCTGTAGCTGGCCCTATAGTGACCTTTGGAGATAACAGCAAGGGATTCACAACGGGATATGGCAATCTGGAAATTGGAAATGTTATCATAAAAAATATCTCTCTTATGGATGGATTAAAGCACAACCTTCTAAGTATCAGTCAGTTCACTGACAAGGGCTTCAAAGTAACTTTTGAGAAAGAAAGATGTGCAATCCAAAACAGGAAAGATGCGAAGCTTGCTTTTCAAAGAGTGAGAAAGGGGAATCTCTTTATAGCTGACTTATTCTCTACAAGTAAAGGCGAAGCTCAATGTTTTTACAATAAAGCTTCAACAGAGGATAGTTGGTTGTGGCACAAGAAACTTTCACACCTGAACTTCAAGGCAATGAACTCTTTAGTCAAGAGGGAATTGGTTAGAGGTTTACCTGAGATGGAATTCTGTCAAGAAGGGTTATGTGAAGCATGTGAAAAAGGGAAGTCAAAGAAAGCATCTCACAGAAGCAAAGACTCTTCAGACATTACTGAACCACTGCAACTAATTCATATGGATTTATTTGGTCCAGTCAATGTCATGTCAATGTCAAGGAAGAGATATGCACTTGTAATGGTAGATGACTACTCTAAATACACGTGGGTGTTGTTTCTAGCCACAAAGGATGAATCCCCTCAAATAATCATTGATCACATAAAGAAGATAGAGGTAGAAACTGGTTTGCCTGTCAGAAAAATCAGGTCTGACAATGGAACAGAATTCAGGAATGTAACTCTAAATGAATTCTGTGTTGAAAAAGGTATCTCAAGACAATACTCAGCGCCCAGAACTCCACAACAAAATGGAGTAGTAGAAAGGAAGAACAGGACTTTGGTTGAAGCAGCAAGAACAATGCTAAATGAAGCAAAGTTACCTTTATACTTTTGGGCTGAAGCAGTTAACACAGCTTGTTATACTCAAAATCGTACCCTGATCAACAAAGACTATGACAAGACTCTGTACGAGATAATGGCAAACAAGAAACCAACACTAAAATACTTTCATGTGTTTGGAGCAAAGTGCTTTGTATTGAAAGATGATGAGCACCTAGGAAAATTCGAATCCAAGGCTCATGAAGGCATATTTCTTGGCTACTCTCTGGAATCTAAGGCGTACAGGGTTTATGTGATTGAACAAAAGAAGGTCATTGAAAACATGAATGTACCTTTCGATGATCTCAAGCTCCCAAGTCTACAAAGAACAGACGACACTGAAACTCTGCAGTTTGAGAATATGAACTCAGATGTAAGTGAATTAGAACCTGAAGCTGCAACAGAAAATCAAGTTCCAAATGAGAATAACAACAATGATTCTGACCCTAGTTGTGGAAACAGTGGAAGATTCACAGAAACTACTAGTAGTGGCAGAGAATCTCATTCTCAACCAAGCAACAGCTCAGGGGGAGCAACTGAAGGATCAACTAGCAGGACTCAGCAGCTTAATGATAATCAAGCTGAATCTTCAAGGGCAAATCTACCTAGACATAGGGTGTGGAGTAGAGATCACCCCTTTGAGTTGATTCTAGGAGATCCACATGCTGGAGTTCAAACTAGACGTGCTTCACAAAATGAATGTTTATTCTCTGGTTTTCTCTCTGAGATAGAGCCAAAGATAGTGGAAGAAGCACTAGAAGATCCAGAGTGGGTTATTTCTATGCAAGAAGAACTCAATCAATTTGAGAGACAAAAAGTCTGGAAGCTGGTACCTAGGCCAAAGAACAAGTCTGTAATTGGCACAAAGTGGGTATTCAGAAACAAGCTGGATGAAGATGGCATTGTTACGAGGAACAAAGCCAGACTGGTTGCTAAAGGTTATTCCCAAGAAGAAGGTATAGATTATGATGAAACATATGCACCAGTGGCAAGGCTTGAAGCTATCAGGATGTTCTTGGCATTTGCAGCACATTCCAACTTTAAAATTTATCAAATGGATGTGAAAAGTGCATTCCTGAATGGAGAGCTTGAAGAAGAAGTGTATGTGGAACAACCCCCAGGGTTTGAAGATCCAGAATTTGCAGATTTTGTATACTTCCTCTTCAAGGCACTCTATGGCCTAAAACAAGCACCTCGGACATGGTATGACACTCTATCTGTATTTTTACTTGAAAATGGTTTCACTAGAGGTGTCATAGATAAGACTCTGTTTCACAAAATGTATAAAAATGATATGATATTAGTGCAAGTATATGTAGATGACATTATATTTGGTTCTACTAACGATCAATTATGTAGTAGATTTGCTAAGCTAATGCAGAGTAGGTATGAAATGAGCATGATGGGAGAGCTGAATTATTTCCTTGGACTCCAAGTAAGCCAAAGGAAAGATGGAATCTTCATTTGCTAGACCAAGTACATCAAAGATCTGTTGAAAAAGTATGGTCTTGAAGATGCATCATCAGCCAAAACCCCAATGGCAACTGCCACTAAGCTTGATAAAGATGAGCCTGGTAAGAGGGTAGACATCACAAGCTATAGAGGTATGATCAGCTCATTACTATATTTAACTGCAAGTAGGCCATATATTATGTTCGTTACATGTTTGTGTGCTAGGTTTCAATCAGATCCTAAAGAATCACATCTTATAGCTGTTAAACGGATTTTTAAGTATCTTAAGGGAAGTCTGAATCTTGGAATTTGGTACCCTAAAGATACAGGCTTTGACCTTATTGGCTATACAGATTCTGATTATGCAGAGTGTAGGATTGATAGAAAAATTACATCAGGGAGTTGTCAATTTCTTGGTAGAATATTGGTATCCTGGTACAACAAGAAGCAGCACTCAGTTGCAATGTCAACAGCTGAAGCTGAATATGTTGCTGCTGGAAGTTGCTGTGCTCAGATATTATGGATAAAGAACCAACTTCAAGATTATGGACTGTTGCTGAACAAAATTCCAATATACTGTGACAACACCAGTGCCATAGCTATCACAAACAATCCTGTTCAACATTCAAGGACCAAGCACATTGATATCAGGTATCATTTTATTAGAGAGCATGTCATAAGTGGTACTGTAGAGTTACACTTTGTACCTACAGAACAGCAAATTGCAGACATTTTCACTAAACCACTGGATGAAGTTACCTTCACTAGACTGGTTTGTGAACTTGGGATGTTAAATGTCTAGATCTTATCTGCAATTTGGTGCAAATAAGTTCACAAATATTTAACCTTCAATATTAAAAGAATTTGTGAATTTATTTGATCATCCAGTAATTAAACTTCTAGCATCTTAATTGACAATTAATTAATTGCCCAGAGTATATCTTGAAATATTAATTTGGTAATTAATTAAGTGTGAATTAAAATTATTTAAATACTTATTTCTATTTTAATAGATTTTGAGTATTTATTTAATTATATTTTTGCTAATTTAATTAAGTTATGAAATAGCAATTAAAAGAATTATTTTCTTCATAATTTAAATTTATTAATAAAAATAAGAAGCATAATTATTTAAATATTCTATTTGATTAATATCAGTCAATGATATTTTAATTAAATAATTTATTATAATAATTGTGATATTATCAATTTGATAATATTTTATTTAGAATTTTATTCTAAATAAGATTTTATTTGGTGATTTATTCGATTGTTACCAATTGATAATAGAGTATATTTTGTTCAAGTACAAAATATACAGGGTAGATAAAAATTCGACAGGTAGCTTTTTACTTAGAATTATATCTGTGTCTGTCGAATTTCTTTACAGTGTTAATTTCTCGACACATAGCTTTTTAACTTAGTTTTATTTCTACGTGTCGAGTCTTAATCATAGAGTGTTAAAAATTCGACACATAGCTTTTTAACTTAGAATAATTTTCTAGGTATCGAATTTTAGTACCCTGTGTTGACTTGGTCAACACAGGGGGAGAAAAAATCGATACATAGCTTAATAGGCTGTATTTGTTGGTTTTTATTTCTAAGTGTCAATTTTTTTCTTAGAATTATATGTGTCGATTTTCTAGTACACTGTATAGAATTAACATGAATTAGAAAATTGGCCAAGTATTTCTATGTGTCGATTTTTGTGTTACATAGAGGACAGTTTTGTAATTTCCTTCTCTGTGTCGATTTTGTTGTAATATAGTTTACTTAGCTTATTTCTCAGTCGATACACACAAAAATATACACTACTGTTTTCTTGCAGTTTTCTCGACAAAAACTCGACCACCATAATTTTTAATCATATTTTACTCACTTATTTTAAAATCAAAGACCAGTTCTGTGGCTAGTTTTCAAAGTTCTATAACATATTCAAAAATCAAATCATTTGGTATAGTTTCTTTGAAATACAATTTTTCAAGATATATACATTCGAATTTTCACAGATCTAGTAATTTTTAGGTGATTAAAAATTGATTAAAAATTATAATTGTATAGCAAATCACTTCTAGTACATAATATAATTTTTCCATAATTTTTGGAAGTGATTTGAATTTGAGTTAATTTTACTCGAATTAATTTATTAAAATTGGTGTTGCAAAATATTTGTATTAATTAAATAATAAACTATCTGCTCATTTTTAATTATTTAAAAAAAATGGTTGGAAAATTTATTATACTTAAAACAAATAGTGCACTCACAATAGAGCCACAGTCTGTTGCTGAACCCTATAGCAATTGGATTAGGTTTCTTCGTGAACATTCAAATGTACGACATGCTTTAACGGCAAGCCCTGAATTAAATCTTGATACATTGCTTGTATGTTATTATTCTGCTGTCGATACATCAGATGAGGACAATTTGGCTTTTACTTTTTCCCTAGAATCTAGAGATGTCAGGGTAACGGATCAGGACTTAAATAGGATTTTACAGTTTAACACTGAAAACTTTGATCCTTTACCTGATGACACTGAACGTGCAAATTTCTTCAATTCCATCACACACAATGGACCACTGAACTTAACTGAAATTTTCAAACATAATCTTCCTCGTGAATGGAACTTTTTCTTTCATATAGTTAACCATGTTTTTGCAAAGAAAAAGAGTGGATAGAGTGGTATTCCTAAAATGACTCAATATATTGGGTATGCCATATCTAACAATCTTAATATCAATTATGGTAAGCTTTTAATGAAAAGCATTCTTCAGGCTATGGGATCTAGTGCCCAAAGAGACATCAACAGAGTCAATGTTGAATGTTTTTATCCTAGATTTCTACAATTAGTGCTTAATGACCTATTAACTAATGATGAAATGCTTGTTTTTTCTGCAAGTTAGTACGAACAATGTTCTACAATTTGTGGTAGTGTCATTGCACTAATAGTCATCAGGGGTGATTACCCAAATGGGAACGTAGCACGACTAACAGAATATATGGAAAGTGTTATGATCCCTGTAGCAGGTGAACAGCAAGAAGAAAGTTCTGAAATTGAAGATTCCATGGATGAGGACTTTGAAGCTGAATATGAGAATGAACATGAAGAAGAAGCAGAAGAAGAAGAGATTCAAATGGAAAATGAGCCAAGTGCAAGTGATACAGAAATGGTTGATAAAGCAGGGACTGAAAACGATGCAGAATCTTATCACCCTGGTACACCAAGAGTAAGTCCAAGTACAGGTAGTCTTCCTGAATTTGATCTTTCACTAGTACTTAGTGAAGATTATCTTGATTTGTTGGACAACTCATAGCCAACTCTGCACACACAAACACCAATGTCCCCAGTGGCATTAGAACATGACAATGAGCCTGAAAACCAACAGGTTCTAACCCCTGTCATAGAACAACAAACACCTATCCCAACTCCTTCTGTCATTATTGTTGAAACCCTAAGTGAGGATGAGGGAGATAGTGCCAGTAGTGCACCACATAAGGTGGATGTTGAAACCACTGAAGCAGCTCTGCCTCCTAGCAAAAGAAGGAGAATATGTTATAAACGAGAGGCAACTGCTAGCCAAAACCCCAATTCACCTGAGCCTTCGAATGTACAAAGGATGGAGCAATTAAATGCACAAATCCGCCTTTCTTTGTTTGGAAATGAAAATGAATTGACGGTTAAACAAGCTACTTCAGTAGCAGAGCCTTCACAGGTAGATCCTGTGTTAGACAGGCCTTCACAGGCTTCGCGAGGCACCACGAACTCTAATTTGCCACGCATTACATTGTTCGAGGTGGTGACCTCCCTGGATAGAACATCTCCATCTCCGTTATCGGAGGTTCTCCCATCCAATTTTGGAATAGGTGAGAGGCAACTCCTCCTTAGAGGGAGAGAGGGTTTCATTCAAGGAACAGCTACACAAGTAGCGGAGCCTACTAAGGTTGAGCCTGAGCAGGACATGCCTTCACAGGCTTTAGCTGGCACCACAAACACTCAACTGCCAATCATTATAGTGTCTAATGTGGTGACCACACTGGAACCAACACTTCCAGTTCCTGAAACAGGAAGTCTCCCTACCATGTTTGGTCAAGAGGAGAGGCAACCCTTCCATAGAAGGAAGAGGGGTTCCCAGAATACAAATTCTAGAGACAACCCATCTCTAAGAGATGTGGCTCCACTCGGCAATGAAGTAATTACTGAGCTTTGTGATGAGTTAGTGCTTAGGCATGAAAGAGTTCCAAATCCTTCAACAGGTAATTCTCCACTTGGTAATGATTCTTCAGAAGAACCAGGTGCGAGGAATTCCTCATATACTGAACCAACTCAGCACAATACAACTTTACTTCAAAGGATTATCAATCTAGAAGCACAATTTGGACTATTCAAACATTCCATGTCCAAGATTGTGAAAGGTCAAGAAAAGCTACAGCGGGACAACAAAGAAATTAAAGGTTTACTCAAAGAGCTGTTAGCACAGAGATCAACTTCCTTACCTCTTCAATCAACCCCAGCTCCGGAGGATAACACAACTAAGGGGGAGAAAGAAGAGCAAGAACTAGAAAAAGAAATATCTGTCAAAGGAAAGGAAAAGGTAGTAGATGATAGTTCTTCTGAACAAGCAAAAGAAATAGAACATGCATATGCTGAAGGGGAGGAGTTAGAAGAAGGAGAAATTCCAAACGATGACCCGTTCAATAAAATGGATTCATATGTGAATGAAGCTGCATATCCAAGAACATTCTCTGACTATATTGACAAGCATAAGATCAAGAAAGTCAAGGAGGATGATTTTAAGACATATGAAGACCTTAATTCAATTGATGAACAAATCAGACAATCAAACTGGGTAACTTATCAGAAAAGAAGAAGAAGCTCTATACTTCGAAGACCGGAAGAAAATGGGAAATGGCCAGAGCAAATTTAAGAAGGCCCGACATTGGTGCCTTGGTCAATAATGATGAAGAAGTTCATAGGCTATTTCAAGTCTTCAAAAGAAGGAACAGAAGTCTGAGCAACTACTACTTTGAACTGAAAGGTGAAATATCTTATCTGGTAGTTTCTATGGCATCGGAATCAGAAGGTTGGAGATTAACCCTGTCTTTCAACAACTACTGGTTAAGGACCATATCAAGTGAATTTCTGAAGAGAAGGTCTTTAACTGAGTTGTTTGCACTGAAACAGAAGATCAAAATCCATGAATCCTCTAAAAATGAATTAATGGCTGAAGTGATTGAAAAGCTTATGGAAAAAGTAGAGCCAGAGATTCAACAAGATCCATATCAAGTCAGATACTTCAAAGACAAATTTCTTCAAATACTGAGACTGGATCATGAAACATTGCCATTCTACTCACTCAGACGATTAAAGTTTGTTGAGGGCTTGCTTAGGGGAAAAGGGTTCAGAACTCCTGAAAAGTGGAAAGCAGCAGAAAGAATTTTTGCCTACAGGTTAAACATCTCAGAAGCTTTGGGAAGAGATATCCAGAACATCAAAAGATTTGATCCATCTAAAGGGACTCAACCTAGAGAACCATTCAGAGCTGATCCGGGTGATGAACACATGTTTAATTTATTAAAAGAAGTGCCAGAAATAGACCCCAGTTTTGGAATAGAAGAAGCAAAAGAACCAATAGTCATCACCAATCCACTAAGAGTGATCTACTCAAACAAAGATGAAAGTGAAAGACAAATTGAAATGAGTAGGATCAGAAATGAAAATTCAAAAGTGATTGGAAGAATATTGAAAAAACTAAGGAACTCCACAAATCCTGATGACAAGATTGTGCTACAAGAAGTAGAAGAAGCCTATTTGGACAAAGTGTTAAGAGAAGATCAGATGATTACAAATTGGGTGGATGTTAATCTAAAGAGGGTTATAGTGCAAGGGTGGACTCAGCAGCTAAGCTTCAAATTCAATGAATTGAAAAGATTCAGGAGTATGCCACCGCTACAACTCATCTTTGATCAACTTCAATATCCAAGACCAAGAAATCTTCTGGAATGGGAGGCTCACGACATTGTCAGAAGGAGAATAGCAAAGGTCCAAGAATGAAGAATCAAATAGAATTATTAGTTCAGTCTAGAGGAACAAAATCATTCTTGTAACTTAGCTGTAATGAAATCTGGAAATTGTAATATTTAATCCAGAATGCAATTAATATTATTTACAGTCTTTCCGTACTTTACTTTTTCTTGTATTGTTAGTTGAGTTATCCTCTTTTCTTTAAAATTTGCTTGTCGAACTCTATCAATCAAATAGGGGGAGATTGTAAGGCTTAATGTAACATGCAATGTAATCGAGGATCTGTAACTCAACTAAAAGTAAAGGACTGGTAAATAATGTTATTAATGTAATCACAGGAATCTACAATGAAGATTAGGTAGCTACATGTTTCAGGGTATTTGATGAAATATTGAAGAACACTGACAGAAGTTCATTACTATGTTCAAGCGTCAGTGAAAGAATAAGTCACTCAGTGTTTCAACAGGTATCAAGATTCAAGTAGTCAATGCTAGAAGATTTCAGTGAAAACCAGAAGCAATAAAGGAATACAACATTCATGTCAATTGGTTTAATTAAGGAAATGAAGATCAAAACAGTGTTAGTCACTTGTGAACCAGACCAGTGCACTAAGTGTCAACACAAAGAATTTGAGTAACATGTTCATTGTAAAAGAAGAATTGGCAGAAGCCAAGTAAGCAAGGTTTATTTTCTAAGTCAAGGCATACAAGGTGTAAGAAATCGACACCTAGATTATCAAGGAGAAGAACATCGACACCTAGGTAACACATGGTAAAGAAATTCGACAGCTAGCCTAGCAATGATCAAAAGAAGTTAAGTACCATTTCTATGTATCAAGAAATCGACACATAGGAATGAAGGACTTAAAAATCGACACCTAGCCATGAGAAGAAAGAAATTCAACACCTAGGGTATACATGGATTCAATATTTGACACCTAGGTTGTTGAAAGACTAAGGCATACATGGTGAAGTAAAATCGACACCTAGCTCTACAGGGAGAAGAAATTGACACCCAGCTGTTCCATGACAAAGGAAATTCGACACATAGATTATTTTCTAAGTACAAACACATGGAGAAGAAATTCGACACATAGAAAATATATATGGATTTCTCAAAGTCAAATCAAGTCAACATACAGGGGAAAAAGAATTCGACACTCAGTTGTATTTCACTTTATTGTAAAGTCTAAATATAAAACAAAATGGATTTTCATTTTGTAGAATAACAACACAACATACACAAATAGATACAGCTGAGAGAGAGACAGAGAGAATATCAAAAGACATTAAAGCTTGTATTTATTATGGTTGTAAGATTCACCAGAAGCTCATACATTAGTGTGAGAATGTAGCACCCTGGGTTCATATAATACAAAGTATATTCCCAAAGATTGTCTTGTTGTTATATGTTTATTAACTGTCATATTTATTACTCAACAAGAACGTATCTGTGAACACGAACTGATTTGAAAAACTACCACATCATATTCAACCCCCCCCCCCTTCTATGATGATTTTGGACCTAACACTCTTCAAACCCTCTGTGAAGACACTGAGCAAGTAAGAAAGAACAAGATGCAACTCTTGATTCAAAAATATGAGGCCTTTCACTTCAAGAGTGGTGAAGCAATCAATGATACATATAGTAGGTTTCAAAAGCTGTTGAATGAGCTTAAACTATATGGAAGAGTATATGCTTTTGAGGACACCAACCTCAAATTCTTGAGGTCCTTACCCAAGGAATGGAAACCAATGACTGTTTCTATAAGACAATCTCTTGACTTTAAAGAATATACTCTTGATAAGATGTATGGCATCTTGAAAACCTATGAGTTGGAACTACAGCAAGATGAGGAAATTGAGAAAAGTCAGAAGAGAGAAAAATCCATTACTTTGGTGGTCAAGGATAAGCAAGTTGCAGAATCAGGTGAAGATGCCGCTGTCAAAGAAGGGAAGAAAGAAGGTCATGGCAATTGTACAAATGGTGTTAGATATGATGAATCTTCAACTGGGAAAAGAAAAGAAACAATTGAGGATGATGAGTCATACACGAAGGATGAAATGGATGAAATAGATGAGCATTTGGCTTTTCTATCAAGAAAATTTTCAAAACTTAAATTCAAGAGGAATCCAATGCAAAGGCCTGGATCTCAGTTCAAGAGAGACAATCAACAAAGTAAAAATCTTGTTGACAGGACTCAATTCAAATGTTTCAACTGTGGATTGGCTGGTCATTTTTCTAATGAATGCAGAAAGCCTAAAATGGAAAAGAAGTCAAAGTTTAGTGATGGTATTGACTATAAGAAGAAGTACTTTGACTTGCTTAAACAAAGAGAGAAGGCTTTTGTGACAGAAGAAAAAGACTGGGCTGCTGATGAGGATTCTAAAGAAGAAGAATACATCAATCTTGCACTAATGGCCAATCATGATGACCAGGAAGCTAGTTCTTCTAGCAATTAGGTAATTTCTACAAATCTATCTGAGTTATCTAAAGATGAATGCAATATTACAATTACTGAAATGTCAAATGAATTGTATAATTTGCATGTCACTCTTAAGTCCTTAAACAAAGAAAACACTAGGCTCAAAATAACCTTAGAAACTCTCACTGAAAGAAACAATTTTCTAGAGAGTGAGCTATTGCAAATGGACAGACTCAAGGTAGAGAACAAAGATGCTCGAAAAGAACTAGTTGAGAGTAAAAAGGAAATAGAAAATTTGAATGAAAAATTGGAAGAAGAACTAAGAACCATTGACAAGTGGAACAGGTCAAGTAAAGCTAGTAAGAAGATGAATGACATACATGGAACAAATTCTTTCACCATGCTGTCTGAAACTCTTGAGAAATTAGCCATTGATGAAAATCAATCTGTGGAAAAGAAGCAATCGATTGCTAATTCTGAATCAACTGATAAGAATTATCCATCGATTGATAATGTCATTCCAACGGATAATCATCCATCGATTGATATTTCTTTCCCAACGGATAATTATCCATCGATTGAGGAATCATCAATTGCTAAACAATCTGTCTTAAAAACCAAGCTTAACTGACCTGTTAAATTTGTGAAAGAAGGTAGCTCCTCTAAATCTCAAGTCAAAGTTGAAAAGGCTAATATAGGATTCTTATCTAAAGATCAATTGAAGGAAAAATTAGAGAAGATAGAACCTAATATTAAGTCTAATGAGAAGAAGAAGAAAAACAGATATGGTAAAGTTGGTATAAACAAGCACAATAACTACACACCTGACAAGTATGCTCCTAGGAAGATATGTGATAAGTGTGGTAGCAAAAATTACTTATCTGTGCAATGCAAGATCAATATGCCTACAGCTACCAATGTGCCTGGTTTACCTAACATGCATTCTAATTATGTTTTTCCTCATTTAATTGATTCTCATGCTATTCATGCTCAATATGCATCAATGCCTTATATGTTTAATCCATATCTTGCATTTGCCAACATGAATATGCCTGTTATGCTATGGAATATGCTTAACAATTTTCATGCACCAAATTTCTCCAATTCTTCAAGCATGAATATTCCAAATATTAACACTGAGAATTCTGAGGTAAGGAAACCAACACCTAAGGTTAAAGTGGAAGTAAAACCACCTAAACCAAAGGTATAAAAATTGGAAACCAAGCCAAAGATAACAACTAATAAGAAAGGACCCAAGGCAACTTGGGTACCAAAATCAACTTGATTGTTTTTTACTGTGTGCAGGGATAAAGAAGAAATCTTTGGTACTTGGACAGTGGGTGTTCATGACACATGACTGGAGATAAATTCCTGCTCACAAAGTTTGAGGAGAAAGCTGGCACTGGAGTAACTTTTGGAGATGACAGCAAATGGTACACCATGGAATATGGCTTGATTTCAAAAGAGAATATCATCATTGAACCTGTTGCATTAGTTGATGGCTTAAGACATAATCTGTTAAGCATAAGTCAACTATGTGACAATGGAAATAATGTTTGTTTCACAACAGAAGCATGAATAATTTCCAACAAGGAAGATGGAAGCCTGGTTATGACTGGGAATAGAAAAGGAAATGTGTACATAGCTGACTTCAACTCAACAAGTGCAGATTCAATGACTTGTCTTCTCTCTAAGGCAAGTACAAATGAAAGTTGGCTATGGCATAAGAAATTAGCTCACTTGAATTTCAAAGCCATGAATCAGTTGGTCAAGAAAAATCAAGTGAGAGGCTTACCACAAATGGAATTTGTCAAGGATGGACTATGTGATGCCTGTCAAAAAGGAAAACAAAGAAATGCATCATTCAAGTCAAAATTGGAATCATCAATTGAGAAGCCACTTGAGTTATTACACATGGATTTGTTTGGTCCTGTAAATATCATGTCCATTGCAAAGAAGAAGTATGCTCTAGTCATTGTGGATGACTTTTCAAGGTTCTCATGGACTTATTTTCTGCATTCAAAGGATGAAGCTAGTAATCTCATCATCAAGCACATAAGAGAAGTTGAGAAAGATCTTGAATTGGATGTAAAGAAAATAAGGAGTGACAATGGAACAGAATTCAAGAATTCAACATTGAAAGAGTTATGTGAATCTAAAGGAATCATACACATCTTCTCTGCACCAAGGACACCCCAATAAAATGGGGTAGTTGAAAGGAAAAATAGGACATCGATTGAAGCAGCTAGAACTATGTAAGAGGATGTTAAATTACCAACATACTTTTGGGTTGAGGCTATTAACACAACATGTTACACTTAAAACATCTCTATAATAAATCAAGCTCAAGGAAAGACCCCTTATCAATTGATCAAGAAAGACAAAAAGCCAAAAGTGGGGTTTCTTCATGTCTTTGGATGCAAGTGCTATGTGCTAAGAAATCAAGGTGAAAACCTAGGAAAATTTGAAGCCAAAGCTGATGAAGCTATATTTGTTGGGTATGCACTATCAGGGATAGCCTATAGAGTCTATAATCTTAGACTACATATTGTTATGGAATCTGTACATGTAGTATTTGATGATAAAAAGATTCAAGGCTTGCTTGATGAAGGAAATCATGACATACTGCACTTTGAGAATGAATCAAATGGTGTAGATGATGATGAAGAAGCAGAAATTATAAAACCTCAAGTTCTCAGAAACCCAATATCAGTTGATATTACTGCATCAATGGATAATTTATCAGTTGATAGAATTCCATCAACTGATAATGCATCAACTGATAATCCTTCAATGGATAATCAACACTCGACATCTAGGGTATCCAATTCAGGGGGAGGGTTTCAGAATCAATCTACAAATTCAAATTAATTTGAGTTCAATACAAATGATCATGAAGCTTCATCATCAAGGCAAAATTTACCTCCTCAAAGAAAATGGACAAAAAGCCATCCATTTGAACTAATCATTGGAAATGCAGAAGATGGTGTCAAGACAAGAAGTGTTACTCAAATTGAGTGTCTGTATAACAGTTTTCTATCTCAAGAAGAACCTAAAAGAATTGAAGATGCTCTTATGGATCCTGATTGGGTTTTGGCTATGTAAGAAGAACTCAATCAATTTGAAAGAAATAAAGTGTTGAAGCTGGTGCCCAAACTAAAAGATAGATCATTAATTGGTACAAAATGGATGAAACTGGTACTGTGACTAGAAACAAAGCAAGGCTTGTGGCAAAGGGATATTCACAGGAAGAAGGAATTGATTTTGATGAAACTTTTGCACCAGTTACAAGGCTGGAAGCAATCAGAATCTTTCTAGCTTATGCTGCACATGCTAATTTCAGAGTCTACCAGATGGATGTGAAAAGTGCATTTTTTAATGGAATATTAGAAGAGGAAGTCTATGTGGAACCACCTCTTGGTTTTAAAGATCCAAATTTCCCTGACTTTGTCTACTATCTACTCAAAGCACTCTATGGCTTGAAGCAAGCACCAAGGGCCTGGTATGACACTTTATCTCAGTTCCTTATTGAGAATCACTTCACAAGAGGTACTGTTGATAAAACTTTATTCAATAGAAATGTCAATGGCTCTACTATTCTTGTACAAATATATATGGATGACATTATTTTTGGCTCAACTAATGAGGGACTTTGCAAAAAGTTTGTCAAATTAATGCAGAATAAATATGAAATGAGCATGATGAGAGAACTTGAAAGTGTTTGACCTAAAACCAATCATGTATGATGAGTTAGGAAAAACTTTCTGCTACTCGTATTTAATTTCATTTGATAATAATAAAGTATTTATTTATTATGTTACGGGCTTAATCTATTTGAAGTGTATTAAATAAGATGTTCCATAATTTAGAGCAAAGCTTCTAGAATTATAATGAGATTGTAATAATGAGATCTAGAAGATAATAGCTTTAGACTTAAACAGTTCCTGATCATAGGATAACTAATTGGAAATTGGTAAATCCGTAAAGATCAGTACATACTATGCTAGCTCTCTTAGGAGGATGTCTGTTCTCATAGACATTTGTGTGGTGACACTATATCTAATATGTAGGTGCTTATTAAGGAATAAGTTCACTGAACATGACTCGATAAGTAGAACAACTAATGGAGTTTACTCACGTGTCGATAGTTGTTTATTAAGTAAATAGTTGTACAAGTATCCTTAGACTTGAGATCGTTAGAGTAATCTCGTACACAATGATTTATGCTTTGGTTTAGTCCTTAGTCTCTATGACATTCATTAGGTCCATTCTGGGCATAGTGATTTCTGTATGGAGATAGTTAACAGATCAATAAAGGATCTGCCCCTTCCAGTAAAGGAAGTGAATATCCTATGTTATTCTTATATATGCAAGTTCAGGAATCTCTGGCCAGAGTGAATGAAATTAGAAGGAGTTTCCAATTTGCATTAAAATGAACTTTGCATTATGAATAAGAAATCATATGATTAAATTAGATAGGC
Organism: Oenanthe sinensis; assembly: GCA_028671895.1. NCBI lineage: Eukaryota > Viridiplantae > Streptophyta > Magnoliopsida > Apiales > Apiaceae > Oenanthe > Oenanthe sinensis. The sequence continues at coordinate 32,863,633 of CM053806.1, forward strand.
TTGACACGAGTTTCATGCCTTGTATTTAATCGGGATATTGAAGGGTAGAAGGAATTAATTGTACGGTAACTAATTACTGACAAGTTCTAAGTATTCTAAGTAATGATTTCGTATTATCTGGATAGTCGCGATTTGTTGAGAAGCATTACTCACGATGTAGAATAAATATAATTAATCAGATTAATTATATTTAATGAATTAATAGAATTAATATAAATAATAAATAAAATGTTTATTATTATTTATTTCTACTACCGGCTTAATATTGAACCTAAAGAGTTACACCATAAAAGAGATTAAATTATAGATGAAGGAACAATTAATAATAGTTAGTTATTATTTATTTATGAAATAAATAATTACTTAGCAAATTTTATAAATTAATTAAATGAGATTTAATTGATTATAAATTATTTAAGATAAGATCTTAATATTATTAATTAAATATTTAATTAAAGTAATTAAATATGAAGAGAGAATAATTTTCTAAAAGAGTTTAGAAAAAAGAATTAATGATTAAAATAGTTTTAATCATTAACTAATTAATTAATAAAATTAATTAATTAAAAAAGGAATTAATAATAAGATATTTATAAAAAATATCTCAGCTGAGATATTTGCCTATAAATATAGGATTATAAACCCTAATAAAAGAACCCTAATATTTGTGAGAAATATTTTAAAAGGGAGGCAACCCTAATTTCCTCTCTAGCCTCCTCCTTCATCTTTTAGTTTGATTCTTGGTGGATATCTTTAGAGTACTCCACACTTGAGGGGTGATTGCAAGGATTGAAGAACAAGATCTTCTCTAGCTGTTGCCGAAAACCAATCGAGGTATTCTTCAATTTATAAAATAGTTTTGTATCTATATATATGTATACATAAGAATATATGTAAATAAATGTTATTCAATGCTTCCGCTGATGCATAAATTCCTTCAAACTTACCTACTTTCTTGGATAGCAAGTCAAACAAGTTAAGGATGATATCTTTATAAATCAAACAAAGTACATTCATGACTTGCTAAAGAAATTTGACTTAAGTGAATGTTCTTCTGCAAAAACTCCCATGTCCATTGCCACCAAACTTGAATTAAACACTAAAGAAGCTAAAGTGGATATTTCAAGTTATAGAGACATGGTAGGCTCACTTTTATATTTAACTGCTAGTAGGCCAGATATAATGTTCTCTACATGTTTATGTGCTAGATTTCAGGCTGATCCTAGAGAATCTCATTTAGTGGCTATTAAAAGAATTTTTAGATATCTCAAGGGTACATCAAATTTAGGTATTTGGTATCCTAGAGATTCTGGTTTTAATCTAATAGGCTACTTAGATGCAGATTATGCAGGTTGCAAAATAGAAAGGAAAAGTACTACAGACACCTGTCAATTTCTAGAAAACAAACTTGTGTCATGGTTTAGCAAAAAGCAACACTCAATATCAACTTCAACTGCAGAAGCTGAGTACATTGTTGCTGGATGTTGCTATGCTTAATTATTATGGAAGAGGAATTAATTATTTGACTATGAGTTCAACATGAACAAGATTCCTATCTTCTGTGATAATACAAGTGTCATTGCAATAACAGAAAATCTTGTGCAACATTCCAGAACCAAACACATTGACATAAGGTATCATTTCATTAGGGAACATGTAATGAATGATACAGTTGAATTACATTTTGTCCCTACTGAACAACAACTTGCAGACATTTTTACCAAACCTCTAGATGAATCTACTTTTAATAGATTAATCTGTGAGTTAGGTATGCTTAATTTTACTCAATCTTGAAATGTATGCCAATTTTTTTTTGTAGCCATTGTTCAAAATTATCTGTTGAAACCAAGTAATCAATTGATAACTGTGTTAATTGTCAATGAATATTTTACAACTATCGATGGATATATTTGATCAACGGATAAAATATGTTCCTATCGATGGATAATTTATCTATCGACAGATAATTACCTCAGTAATTGTTTATCGATTGATAAATTCTTTCTTATTTGATCAACAGATAAATTTTATCCCTATCAATGGATATTTATCTATCGATAGATAATTACCCTGGTAGTTATCTATCGATCGATAAATAATTAATTCTTTATTTTATCCATCGATGGTAATAGAATTTATAAAGTTTTATTCATCCGTTGATCAAATTATAGCCGTTGATTATTACTTTATTTGTTAACAGATGAAGACATCCATCGATTGCCATTTAGAGTAATTAACTGCAATTCTTTTCCCTCAACGGTTATATTTTTAATTAGACTGACTATTCAAGTCATTTTAATTTTAGAAAATATAAATAGCAATTACAATTCTCATTTCATTCTTACTTGCTATTTTATTCTCTATCTCTAATTTCTGTATCTCTGTTTCTCTCTCAAGCTAATTCTTGTCGAATTCTCTTACTCGCTTTCAAGTTCTTTCTAATTTCTCAAGAATCAGACATGACACCTCAAAAGAAGATTGTTTCCTCCACTGGGTTCACTTATGAACAAAATAACTTCGCAGCATGCCTAATAATGAATGATGCTCCCGTAGACTTCCATCCGTTGATGCGATTTCTGGGAGACTGTAAAGTGTCCAAAGTACTCAGTGAAGCACCCACAATAGTGTGTTCTTTTGTTGAGGAACTATGGAACTCTGCAGAAGTATCACAAGATGGGATGGTAATTTCTTATACTTGCAGAGGTAATTCTTATACCATTACAAGTACTGTTTTATCTGAATATTTAGAATTACCTGAAAATAATAGTGATAGGTCACCAACTGAAGAAGAAATTAGGGACATGCTAGAATCTGTTAATTATGCAAATGCTGAAACTGGATTAGGTGAAGTTGTTAGGAAAAATCTTAGAAAAGAATGGAGTTATTTCTTTGATGCTATTATTAAAGTATTTTCTGGAAAAATAAGTAATTTTGATGCAATTACCACAAGTATGCAAGAAATTGCTTATTCTGTCCTATTTGATAAGTACTTCAATTTTAGCACATTACTCCTAAATGAATTAACTGCTAAGTTAAGAACCAAGGTCTCTAGGAAAAATAACATTTATTTTGCCAGATTCTTTATGATGTTAATTAATGCTTCCATCGGAGAATATGAGATTAATGCAGATATGGAGTCACTAGAGCCATGGATGAAAAATAAAAGGGTCTTCAAGGATCTTTTGAGAATCAACTTACATCCTAAGTTGTGCCTCACTTATCCTCCTTTTGTGCAGGTATATCTAAAAAAACTCAATTTCTCCTTTTCTTCCTCAGGTATTCAAATTTCTTTGCCTTCTGCAACAATGTAGGGAGATGGAAATGCCCCCATCCCTCCTACCCAAGTTGCACAACCTTCCAAACTCAAATCTAGAAAGACCACCTCAGTAGTTTCTCAAAAGACTACTGTTGTAAAAACTGAGAAAAGAAAAACAACTGAGGGGAGTGTGAAGGTGGTTGATAAGGGTGAGGGAACTGGCCAACATCAAGAAAGCCAGAAGGATATGGAAGGAGAGATTGAGAGTGTCCAGCCAGCCGCCAGTCCAATCTCTCAACAGATTGAGGCTGTCATAAAGGATTTAAACACATCCCTAGTTGCACCTTCTCAACAAGGTGTAACTATTGAAAAGAGGTCTCAACCAGGACCATTAGATGGGGGTGAGGGACACAAAGTTCTACAGCCATACAAAAGGAGAAAGAAGGATACAAATATTGCACAGGGAATACACACACCTGCAAAGTCAAATGCAAATTTGGTGGAGCCTTTAGTTTCTTCTTTTGATGTGTCTCAGAATTTTCCTGAGGCACAACCTCACTCTCTATCTATTTCTTCTCTTCAATCCCCTTCAAAATCTATTTCTTCAAAAACTGTGTTGATTAACAACTTCAATGTTTCAAATTCACCCTCTTTGCAACTCAGGGTGGAGCCAACACTCTCACCTGCATCACCAAATAAGGTTAACACCTTGGTTGATCAGGAAATTACTGAAAATTCTCTCAAGTCAATGGATATTATTCCATCAACTGATAATTTCCAACATCCATTGACTAGTTCACTTCCATCGATGGATATCCTTACATCCATCGACGAGCTCCCATCAACGGATATTCATCCATCGATGGATATTTCTTATCCATCGATTGACACATTAATTCCAATTCATGAATCATCCAATGAAACACTTCAAGTGGCAACTACTCTACTAGGATTGAGTGGAGTGGGTGAGGTGTGTGAGAGGCAAGGTTTGCATACCTTGGCAAAATGAGAGTGTGTGAATGAGGGGCCCTTAAATTCTTCTGAGGTGGCAAAAGGAAAGGGTGTGTGCAAAGAGAGTTCCACCTTCGCAGGTGATGAAAAAGGAGAGGATAGTAATGGAAATGTGAGAATCCAGGATGAGATCCTGATACAAAAATAGAGAGAAGAGAGTGAGAGATAAAAGAATAGAGAGAAATCAATTTCACCATCTCATGAAGCATCAACTTCTAAAACTGAGCAGGTTGCAGTAGGACTCACCCAGGAGTTGGGGTTGGAGTCAGGGGGAGATAAAGGAAATGGAGTCCCTACAGGAGCTGCAGATGCCCAGATGGAAGTGGATGATGAGATTGAAGTCAACCTTGATGCTTCAACCTTCCACCATGAAGATCCACATTATCAAGAACTAGCAGCAACCACTAATCAAGTAGCTGAACAAATGCTGGGATTGGTGCAGACAGAAGAACAATTCAGGAGTGGAAAAGAGCATCTAGCTAGTCAACCTGATGATGTATCCAACATGAATCCTGAAGACTTTGAAGACAGTTCTAAAGATGAACTTCTAGACCCAGATGTGGCAAGTGATGAAACAAGTTTGGCTGATACTGAGAAGGCCATTATTTCTCACTACAGGAGATCAATGGCTGAAGTGAATGTAGAGGATCCCTTGCACAGAAGAATTCTGAACTTTTATAGAGACAACTTGAAGATTCAGAAAATGCATGTCACAGGCTCTAAGTATGCATTAAAAAGGATAAGGGAGGAAATTGATAGCTCAATGATGCATTTTGACTCCATAATTGATTCAAGACTCAGCCTTATAATGTTAACAAGAATCAAGCAAAGACTTGATACTGAGTCTACAGCCAAGGACAAGGTAGTGGCATTGGAGAAAAGGGTGTCAGCTATGGAAGTTAGCATAGAGAGAATCCTGAAGAATCAAGAAATTCAACACAAACTCCTGAGCAGACTCTTGGAAACCCCCTCTCATTTCTCAGTCATTGGAACAAGAACCAGTTGCTGATAACAAAAAGGGGGAGAAATATAAGGAGTTAAAGAGAAAAGAAAGTGAAGTTGTGATCAAGTCTAAAGATCCAAATAAGGAATTGACTCAAAATATTGTAAGGCAATTTGATTCAATTGCCAGTAAAAATAAGGAGATTGATGCACAAGAGCCAATTGCCCTATTACCAGAAATTCTTGAAGCAGTAAATAAAGGAGAAATAAGGGTAGATTCAAGTAGCTCACAACCTGGTGATAGAAAATAAAAGGGAAAGTTGATTGAAGATGGCAAGAAGAAAGAGAAATCTGTCACATGTGGAGGTGAGAAACTATTGGGCAAAGTAATAGTGGTTGGTGTGAAAGAAAAAGAACAACAAGAAAAGTCACAAGAAGAACTAGTTATTCAACTACAAAGGAAATTTGATGAGGAGGATATGCTAATAAGAGAAGCCAGAAGAAAAGAAGGTGAAAGGAGGCCAAGAATGAAACAAAGAGTAAACAAGCCTGTAGATGAACCAAACACTTCTGGAGTTAAGAGAAAACTTGTTGTTAAAGAAAAAGAGACTAAGGAGGAGAAGCCAAAAGAGGTGAAACTTGAAAGTCAAGCTTCTGGGAGTGGTCAAGCCAGAGAAATAGAAGTGTTCAAACCCAAATCTGAGAATTTTGTGCCAATCAAGAGTGAAGGCATGATTGCAGTAAAAGGTCAAAGGAAGAGGGATGTTAATCTTCTTCACATTGAGTATGAAGATGGATCACATTCAACTTTCACATTCAATCAAGTCTTGGATCAAGGATATGGCATCTTAAGGAAGATCTACACTATGCTCAATAGAAAGTATTATCTAATTGAAGAGCTAGGAAAGGCCATTCTTGAGAAGATGAAAAAGATGAGGGAAACACCTGTTCAAGAAGAAAGGGATGACAGAATCAAAATTTAGAATCCTGAAGGAAGGAAAGTACTTCATGAACCTTTCTACTTGATGATCTACAAGGATAGGGAAGGCAGAGAAAAATGCATTGATATTTGTCAGGAAATAGACAAACTGCCCAAACTAGAGTTGAACCATCTTGCAAGCCAATTGGACTATAGGGTTGAGGATGAGAAGATTCTGAAGGGAACCCTATTCAGGAAGATGAAAGAAAATGAAGACAGGATGAATGAGTCAAGGGGAAGAAGAAGAAGGTAGAAGATTCAGACTCAACATCAAATTGTCAGAATTTATCTCTTACTGGTATTTGATCACTCTGTCTTAAATTTATTTTTTGTCAATATTGTAATTCCTGCTAGAATGAAAATGTTTAGGAGTTTTGTTATCATCAATAGAAAATTTATGCATATTTCACATATTCATAAATAGGGGGAGATTGTTAGGAATTATGAGTTTTGATGATAACAAATTACTTAGAATTACAATAGGGATTTAAAATTCATTATAACTGGTCAATGGATATATGACTTATAAATATCCATTGACTAGGAAATCAGTTATCAGTTGAGGCTTGTTTATCAACTGATAAATTGGATTGTAACATTTGATTTATGTTTCTTTATCAATTGATTGTAATGCCTCGATAGATACTGTGAAGTAGTCGATTGATATTATTGACTTCAATTTATAGCTTCTCAACTGATGTGAAGAATGACTAATCACTTGTAAATATTCTAAGTCAGAATTTTCACAAGTGAAGTGATCAACTAATATTTGAGTCGATGGATGAAGACACTACTCAATGGATAAAATCTATCAACGGATACAAGTCATCAACGGATAAAAGCAATCAACGGATAAGAGATCATCAATGGATAGGGATTCAATGGATAACTCAATTATCCATCGATACATCAACTGATCAATGGATATCCTATACATCGATGGATAAGCAAAGGAGAATCAACCGATAAGCTTAACAGCATTTATCAGTTGATTAAGGTTTCCCAATTTAGTTAAAGACAAAAGGAATGGGAACTTTGCAGAGACTGAATCAATGGAAGACAGTCCTGTCAGGATTATGAAGACTTTCAAGGCAACACAGTCTTCAAGGAATGCATCAAGACAAAGATACTTTCAGGACTAGACAGGTCCAAAGAAGACTGTGCAAGTAGCTAATTTCTATTTTCATGTAAACATTATAAGTTGTAATTTTATAATGTTATCTGTCGATAGGAATTAGAAGTGAAGAAAACTACTATATAAGTAGTTAGTAGTTCATGTAGCAAAGTGTGTGTGTGGGAAAAATACAGTGTGAAAAAGTAGAAGGCAAAAACACTTTGTAAGCAGCTTGGTAATTTTTACCAAGATCAATTGAAAGCAAAAACATACTAGTGGAAAACCAATCCACTAGTAATTTTAATATTGTGTGTTCTGTTTTCAATACTTTAATTTTTGCATTCTTAGTTCAATCAGTTTTATACATATATCTTTCAAACACTCTAGTTGAACAAACTTGAATCCGCAAGAATTTAGATAATTCTTAAGTTTGTATTCAACCCCCCCTTCTCCAAACTTAGTGTACTTAAGGGCAAATAACAGAAATGATTCATATTTCTGAATCAAGAGTTGCATCTTATTTTTCTTTACTTGTTCAGTACCTTCATATAGAGTTTGAAGAGTATCTCATACTTTTTTTGATGAAGTGTAGTTTATCACATTGTCAAACATACTTTATCGAGACCATTGAACAGAATGTTCATGGCCTTCTTGTCTTTAAGCACTTCCTTTTCAACCTCTTCTGTGAACTCAATTATGAGTTTTGGAATATGTTTGTCAAATGCAGGATTTTCATTAGGGTTTACACCTGTCACTAGCTTCATGGGAACATGAGGACCTTTCTCTATGCAATTAACATAAGAAGGGTCAAGAGAAAGTAGTTGCAAATGCATTTTTACTTTCCATGCAAAGTATTCATCTTTTTCTAACACTGGAATTTTCACACCTGAATTTTTTTGGCCCATATTGATTGGTCTTGATCTTTAACCTTTATGTATGTTGAAAGCCACGCTCTGATACCAATTGTTATTTCCCAGAACAATGCCAATATTTGTAGGGGGGTTGAATACAAATATATCAAAACTTTTTGTGTTTTAATAATTGTACCTAAGGTTTGAGTGTTTAAGAGAATATATATATATATGAACAAATGAAACTAAAAATAAATCAAACAAAGATATTTTAAAATTACTGATGGATTGGTTTTTTCATTAGTATATATTTGCTCAATTTTTCTAGGTTAATGAAACCTAGCTTCGTTTTTACAAGGTTAGAAAAGAAATCAATTGTTCTTAAAAAGTGCTCTAAGGCTGAACATTTGATTCAAGAAATATTGTCTAATTTTTCTTTCCAACTCTTTTTCTAACAATGCTACTACACTTGTTTATATACCACAAGTGTGTTTTACAATTCCTATCCTAGAATTGTTTCAATTCTATATTTCCTTTTGCCTTTTTCTATTTTGGGAAAAGGTTGGAAACACAACTACTATTTGAGTCTTCACAATCATCATAAACTGTCTTTCATAAGTGTGTTTTCGTCATTTAGATCTCTGATAGATAGCCTTTTTTGTGTTGTCTCAATCAATTGATAATTTGTTGTTAAGCATTTAAATTGATCCTTCCTTTTATTCATCAACTGATATTCTTTTTTGATTGATCTTTATATCTATCGATTGATAAATGATGACTTATCAATTGATATACAGGTCTTCATATGGGTCTTTCATCAATTGATGTTATCAATCGATATATCAATCGGTGGGTCTTCATATCAGTTGATGGTCTTCAATACTTGACTTGACTTCTTCAATTGATCTTCTATCCATCGATGCTTCAATGTCAACTGATCATCCTTCACTTGTATAATTTTTCTGTCTTCAAATAATTACAATTTGATGGTCTAAGTTACACATCAGTTGATGACCTATATCAATCGACTTTAACATCAATTGATGAGAAGAATATTAATTGACTTACACCTTATCGATTGAAATAGACTAAGTACACCTATGCTACAATCCATATTATCAATTGATTCATATAAACATTTCAACTAATAAATGATTTCTTGATCAATTGATATATATAACTTTTATATCAATTGATCAGTTACATCAATTAAAATTTCATTGATTCTCAGATTAAAGTTATCATTAAATTACATGTAGATTCCTAACAAGTACAAAGATTAGCTTCCAATGCCTACATTACAAGAAGAAAAAGACTAGCTTTTGACGCTTACATTACAAGAAGAAAAAGACAAAGACTGGCTTCCAATGGCTACATTACAAGAAGAGAAAGACAAACACAACACCTACATCATTCTTGATTTCATTTCAAGAAGCATTTTGGCGTGAATCTCCCGTTGCTCATCATTCATCAAAGTTGTATCGGCCATCAAGAGACGTGTATATATATCCTTCTATCGAACAATATTAAATCACTCTATTAGATTTAATTTTCTCGTCGTATCGGCCATCAACTGTTCATATTCATCCTCCAAATTTTTTTGCTTTTGCCTTTCCTTTTCCCTTCTTAGCCACATTTCTACCTTTAGGACTAACAGGAGATTTCACAACATTCTCACGTGTTTCATCATTTATCGATGTTGAATAATCCCTAGAGTTATTTAATTGGGTTCTCTTTCCACTTCCACAACTTGAAATTAGAGTTCTCCACTTTGGTTGTCTTCAACTTCTTTTTATATTTATTTTTGTGGAGATTAAGAACTGCTTCAATTATTTTGTCCAGATTTGAACCACTTCTCACTGTAGTTCAGCTTGTTCGTAACACCACCCATATCGTTGAGCCCCTTCATTTTTCATTGCCATCTTTTTTTCATAGCTATAGGTCCTCTTTTCATAAGCCCGGGATCACTTTCTTTATAATATTGACGGATTCGATCCAAAAATTCTTCACTTTTTTTATCAGCACCAATTATAGGATCAATCGACACATTCAACCACGCACTAATTAAGAGTTTATCTTCCCATCCATTTTCACTGAGATCGTACATCTTCAACTTCGTTAACATCATCATTAAGATCGATAATATTTGTCGCATCGAAAGCAGAAGCTTGTGAGTGAGGAGAATTTTTATAGTTAGTAGACATTTGTTGGGTTCCAATTTGTGAATGTATATTTTGAAAATTTTGGACGAGAGGAAATTGAGAATTATGAGAATACGGAAAATATGAATTTGGAAATGGAAATTGAGAATTTGGAGTATGAAGATTATAATTTAAATTTTATGGGGTTGAAAATGGAGAATTATCAATATTTGAATTTTGGACATACGGAAAATAAGAATTTGAAAATGAATATGGATATTGAGTATTCGAGAATTGACAATTTTGCGGGCTGGGAGAATTTTTTGGGTTTGAAGATGAATAATTATTTGGATTTATTTTTTTGTAGGTAAAAAAATATAAGCACAATTTTTAGATGAGAATGAAGTGTGAAAAAATATGATGAGTGAATTTAGTATTTATAGTAAAAAGGGTAGTGTTTAGCTAGCAGCCTCATAAAATATGATTATACATATTCATTAAAAGGAGTATCATCTTATTTTGAAAATAGGATTGCAATAAATAAGGTCAAAATAATAAAATAAGTTAAATTTAAGACTCTGCGGAAAAATAGAGTACTTTAGAACTGCAGTAAGGGAATAATAATACGTGCCTTGATAAAAAAAAAGGAAATAAATTATAGGTAAAGGTGTCGATTTGATAAAAAATGGATTGTCAATCAAGAATCATACAAAAGAAGATTTGGTGGAATAATTGAGTCAATAATAATAATACCAGGATTATGAATGATGATTAAGTATATGTCATTTATTAGCTATATTCAGAAATAAACAAGAAATCGAATGTGAAAATGAAAAAAATCAGATTTATTAAATAGATAGGTAAAAGAGGAGGTTAAGGATGTGATGGACACAAGATTGGCTCACTAAGGATCGAAATTAGTAGAATACCAAGTATTGAAATGTAATACAAAGAAGTAGGATAAATTACAAAGGTTGTTCCTGTTGGGACAATCGAATCATGATGCTGCGTTTTATGATATGAAAACAAACGAGTTTGAATAGAAAATTAACCTTAATCGCTACGGCGCAAGCGATTCAAATCCACGTCTTCTACTGTATTCCCGTATTCACCTTGAGCGAAGTGTGGCCTTCGATCCTCCCAAGGTTGCCTCCCTTCTAACTTTGAGATCTTGGAACCCTAGTTCTTGGTTGCCTCCTTGAACGGCTGCTCACAAAAACCCTAGTTCTTTCCAACTCATAGCTAGAAGAGAATAAGATGAATATATAGGCTACAGTAGGGATCCTGGATAATTAGGTCGGGCCTTCCAATGACATTCTGGGTCAAGCCCAATGTCATTAAATATTAATTCAATCCACTAAAGAATTAATATTTGTACTACCTCTCCTAATGCCGTAATTTAATTATTTAATTCGGCTCCAATATTATTTGCTTATTAAATTCCCCATGTTTAAGATATCGAATGTCCATTAATTAAATTAATTTCTGATAATTAATTTAATCAATATCTTTTATCCTTGATCATCCACTCAACCTTATAATTATGCAAGAACAAATCTGCCTGCAGGACTTAAGCGTAATTATCTTTATGAGCTTTCAAGAGGACATCATCACCCGAATATTTTCGGACACGGTTTCCTTTTATAGTCAATATCCCACTCTGTATGCAATGTCATTGTCCAATACATAATATTGTGATTAACAAAAATCACATCACATATGAATCAAAACATGTGCATTGCATACAAGTGTCAATCACTGTATCCGGATTAAGAACCTAAGCAATAATAATATTATAGAATCTTAGTTCTTCTTTATTATCAGAATAGAAGAACAATTCTAATATTTTAATTCCGTTCAATATACACAAAGCATACAAGTATTATTCAATAATCAAGATAGATTATTTCCAAATAATACTTCAGTCATTCCAGTGGTTTGTTTAACTCCACTTAAACTGTGAACATTTATTATATTATATATAGACACTGACAATCTAATCTTCTGTTATCCCATTTGATACTAGATTATCCACAATATATAATATACAAACAGTGTTAAAATACGCATTCAAGATTCTCAATAAAAAAAAACAATGTCATATACTTCAAACGAATAGTTCAGTATACTCCCTAACAATCTCCCACTTATACTCAAGCTATTCTTTGAGTATATCAGTGTTATATTACAAGCAATCCACTATCAATTAAATAACTATTATGTGACCATACATCTGACTCCTATCGCCTCCACATGCTGCTCAAAAGCCTTTGCTGGTAAGCTCTTTGTGAAAGGATCTGCCCGGTTGTCCTTTGATGCTATATCAGTCACAATAATATCTCCTCGCTTAACGAATTGTCGTATAAGGTGATACTTACGCTCGATGTGTTTTGCTGCCTTATGGTCTCGCGGTTCCTTTGCATTTGCCACAGCACCAGTGTTATCACAATACACTGTCAAGCTCCTAGGCAAATTAGGTACCACATCTATGTCCAAAAGAAAGTTTCTGAACCATATTGCCTCTTTGGCTGCCTCCGAAGCTGCCACATATTCGGCTTCCATGGTAGAGTCAGCAACGCATTTCTGCTTTACACTCCTCCATATTACAGCTCCACCTCCTAAGGTAAACACATATCCCGAGGTTGATTTCCTCTTATCTCTATCTGCTTGGAAATCTGAATCGGTATATCCTAGAGGTAACAAATCTGAGGCCTTGTAAATTAGCATATACTCCTTAGTCCTTCTCAGGTACTTGAGTATAGCCTTTACTGCACTCCAATGTTCCTGTCCTGGGTTTGACTGATATCTGCTAACCATGCCCACGGCAAAACAAATATCAGGTCTCGTACATAACATTGCATACATTAAGCTTCCGCATGCCGAAGCATAGGGAACCGCTTTCATGCTCTCTATCGCCTCTGGTGTCTTAGGACACTGTTTCTTTGATAGAGCAACTCCATGTTTATAAGGTAGGTTACCCTTCTTGGAGTCCTGCATGTTAAAACGAGCCAATACCTCATCAATATAGGGCTCTTGGGATAAAGCCATAATACTTTTCTTGCGATCCCTTATAATTTTGATCCCAAGGATGTATGCCGCTTCACCTAAGTCCTTCATTTCTACATTTGAAAAACCATGCCTTTACCGCTGATAACATCCCTACATTGTTTTCAATGAGTAAAATATCATCTACGTATAGCACTAGAAAAGTCACTGAACTACCCTCACATTTCTTGTACACACACGACTCGCTTGGACATTGATCAAATCCGTATGACTGGATTACCTGATCAAAGTGAATATTCCAATACCTAGAAGCTTGTTTAAGTCCATAAATGGACTTCTTAAGCTTACATACCAGATGTTCTTGGCCTTCCTTAATGAATCCTTCTGGTTGTTGCATATAGATGATCTCATCATCAAGACTCCCATTTAGGAAAGCTGTCTTGACATCCATTTGCCAAATCTCATAATCGAGATGAGCTGCTATAGATAAAAGAATCCAGATCGACTTTAGCATGACTACTGGCGAAAAGGTTTCCTCATAATCGATCCCTTCTTTCTGAGTATACCCTTTCGCAACAAGTCTTGCTTTCCAAGCTTTTACCTTTTTGTCAGATCCTCTTTTTCTCTTGTAGATCCACTTACATCCAATGGGTTTTACACCTTTGGGTGGTTCCACGAGCTCCCAGACTTGATTTGAATACATAGATTCCATCTCAGATTTCATTGCTTTTTGCCATAGATCTGCTCCTTTGTCTTGCAGTGCTTCCTCGTATGTCATGGGATCCTCATCATGTTCCTCAGAGACCAAGTCCGAAGACTCTCCCAATAACATGAATCTGCTGGGTTTACGAATAACCCTCTCACTACGACGAGACACCAGTGTGGTATTAGTGATAGGTTGTGTGTTCTCTTGTGGCTGTTCTACTTGTACTATTGGCACTTGTTCATTATTTGTCTCTCCCACTAGTTCCTCTAAAACGACACTGCTCATGGGTTTATGGTTCATCATATAGTCCTCCTCTAGGAATCTAGCATTGGTACTAACAATGACATCCCGATCCTTAGGACTATAAAATAAATATCCTTTCGTTCCCATGGGATAGCCTACAAAAAGCCTTACTTCTGTACGAGATTCTAACTTAGTCACGTTCTTGTTCAACACATGTGCTGGACAACCCCATATCCGAATATGTCTTAGACTAGGTTTTGAACCAGTCCACAATTCTTTTGGAGTCTTAGGAACTGACTTAGAAGGAACTAAATTCAAAAGATAAGCTGTTGTTTCTAAAGCATGTCCCCAAAACGACTTGGGTAATTCTGAATAACTCATCATCGATCTAACACTCTCCAAAAGAGTACGATTCCTTCTCTCCGCTACACCATTCTGTTGGGGTGTTCCAGGTGCAGTCAACTGAGACATGATCCCATTCTTTGATAAGTAATCCCTAAATTCTCCAAGCAAGTATTCGCCACCACGATCTGATCGTAGTGACTTGATACATTTTCCATGTCGCTTCTCCGTTACAGTTTTGTACTCCTTGAACTTGTCAAAGCACTCTGATTTACAGCGCAACAAATAAATGTATCCATATCTAGAATAATCATCAATAAAAGTGACAAAATATTCATAACCACCTCTTGCTTGAATATTCATGGGTCCACATAAATCAGTATGAACCAATTCTAACACTTCTTTGGCTCTATTCCCCTTTGCCTTAAAAGGCCTAGTGGTCATTTTACCTTCCAAACAGGATTCACAGACTGGAAATGGCTCCACTGCCAATGAGCCTAAAGGCCCATCTACTACCAGTCTTTGAATCCTCCTCAAGTTAATATGACCTAATCTTAAGTGCCAAAGATATGTTTGGTTCAAAGAAGAAGGTTCCTTTCTTTTAGTAGTGATAGAAGATGTGTTATTTAATACCCTATGTTGTAGTTGCAGTGCAGGTTGATTAGGAGTGATTATGTATAAATTGTCTTGCAATGTACCAGAACATATAACTAGTTTATTCCTCATAATTGAAACATTATAATCCAAACAAACATTATAACCATCCAAAGCAAGTTTAGAAACCGAAATTAAATTCCTTCTAAACAAAGGTACATAAAGACAATTGTTCAAATCCAAATTCCTATCATCACCAAAAGATAAATTAACATCTCCCACTGCAACTACTGCTACTTTCGTAGCATCTCCCATGAACACATATATCTCGCCATCTCTAAGCATTCTGGATTGCTGGAACCCCTGCATAGAATTACAAACATGATCAGTGGCTCCTATATCTACACACCAAGTGCTCGTAGATATAGCCGCTATATATGTTTCTGTAACTAGAGAAAGAGACATACCAGTATTGTTTTTCTTCTTAGGAAGAGGACAATCCTGTTTCCAGTGACCCGACTGCTTGCACCTGAAGCACTTGCCCTTGGGCTTTTTCACAACACCACCTTGAACTCCCACAGCTTT
This sequence comes from Oenanthe sinensis, assembly GCA_028671895.1. NCBI lineage: Eukaryota > Viridiplantae > Streptophyta > Magnoliopsida > Apiales > Apiaceae > Oenanthe > Oenanthe sinensis. Next base: position 32,879,403 of record CM053806.1, read on the forward strand.
CACAACTTTCTGTGTCTGAGCCTTTTTCTTCTTCTTGGCTTTCGGCTTAGAAGAAGAAGGTTTCTCAGCCACATTGACTTGAACACTCTGCTGAAAAAGTCCTTCAGCTGCCTGAAGTTCTGTCAGAAGTTCCGCAAGACTATACATCCTTTTGTTCATGGTGTAATTCAAGCGGAACTGCTCAAAACTTTTGGGTAAACTCATAAGGATGATATCGATCTGGGTTTCCCCATCAACCTTAGCACCAAGGATCTCCATCTCATTCAGATGTGACATCATCCTGAGAACATGATCCCTTACAGGTGTCCCTTCAGCCATCTGAGTGTTCATTAAAGCTTTCATTGCTACTTGCCTTGCAGCCCTATTCTGATCTCCAAAAAGTTCTTTGAGATTAAAGAGCATATCTGAAGCAGTGGCCATAGCCTGATGCTGATGCTGCAAAACACCTGACATTGCTGCCAGAATGTAACATCGCGACATCTCATCAGCCTTAATACACTTCTTATAATACTTCTTCTCAACTTCAGAAGCATTCTCAGCAGGCTCCTCTGGCTTGGGTTCATTAATGCAAAATTTGTACTCCTCAGCAGTCAACACAATGTCCAAATTACGTTTCCATTCAATATAGTTAGGTCCAGTAAGTTTGTTATCCTTAAGTATGGTAAAAAGTGGATTAAAGCCCATTATATCCTGAGAATCATACATATAACACATAATTAGAGGGTGTTTAAAAAAAATTGGTTCCTCTAACAATTATTTAAAATTAAAACACCAACACTTAAACACCATAGGTTTCCGGTATGCCACGTTGGGTGACTTATATACCACCTAAATTTATTTAAATGTTACTTCGGTCATACTACTAAATAATTAGTCACGTTAGGGTGATGTATATTATTTTTCATAGCTAAGTGTATACCATTATTAAATCTTAAATTAATAATAATAATACCAGATGCACCTTTTGACTATGATAAATTCTTGCTCCTAACAATAAGATACTACTAAAATTACAAATCTAAAGAGTATTCAGACTGACTGGCCAGGCTGGTGGAAGCATTGCCAAGAGGCTAACCACTTTTCTAGACACCAATCTAAATGGCCAGGTAAGCTGCACGCTTTCCTAGACACCAACGCAAGAATACTCAAAGATGTGTTATTTTAGATTCTCTTCCTAGTTGAGCGTGAAAGCTATCAAAAAATAGGGTATCCTTTTATTATTTGAATTCTATGAAACTTAGTACGCCACGTTGGGTGACATATGTACCTTCCAATATTCATAATTAATTTTAGAAGTTTGTTCTAGTAATTTCCATAACACTCTAGACACCATAAATTACATGCCACGATGGGTGACGTATACATAATTTATATTCGACTTAGTGTTAAATTACATACAAACAATAATGGAGACCATGGGATTTAATACCAAATTAATTCCCTCTCCCACTTAGTATTTTACTATGAGGATTTTATCTAGATGCATCGTCCTATGTTATTTTTTCGCAGTCCACATGTATCATAATAACAATACATATAACACATAACATAGCAGCATACTCATCATGATTAAAGCATAATAAAACAGCCCTATGTCCATGTCGTTCTAGCATGCGAAGGGTTAGTATCACATGGCATAACAAACAAACATGGAACACATAGTAGTAATAATCAAGATCAGCAAACATTATGTAAAACATAATAAAATACATCCACTATTATGGCCCCGAAGAATAATCTTCAAAATCATCCATCGATAAATTTTCGAAAATCTTCAGCCGCCTGTTTGACTGCCTAAACGAGCTCAGAATGGCTTGAAAAATCTGGAGATGGTTTCCATCTCAGCCTGTAGGTCTCGTTCTGCCGTTTCCGAAAAGGTATTATTCTCCCCAATCGGATATCGTATGCAAAATCTGTAGCCAGAACAGCGAAGCAGCCACGAAAACAGCATATAGCAGCGGAAGAACTCTGTTTCTCGCATCTTCGTTGATCAAACAATTACATACGACAAATACAACAGAAAAATCTATTCTATTACATCAGATCATAATCTAAATTGAATACAATTCGAATTACAAGATTACAATCAAAATAGAAATCAAAAATTAAAACTAATCATGATCAACCCTCATGATTTAATTTACAACCACGATAAACCACGTGGGATCCAAAAACATAATTACAACCATGGCCATAATAGTGGATAACAACCTGCATCAAAAAAACAATACAAACCCACCACTATATACATACATAATTACGACATGGACATCATATCATATAACGCAGAACCCTAGAACCTGGCTCTTGATGCCAATTGTTGGGACAATCGAATCATGATGCTGCGTTTTATGATATGAAAACGAACGAGTTTGAATAGAAAATTAACCTTAATCGCTACGGCGCAAGCGATTCAAATCCACATCTTCTACTGTATTCCCGTATTCACCTTGAGCGAAGTGTGGCCTTCGATCCTCCCAAGGTTGCCTCCCTTCTAACTTTGAGATCTTGGAACCCTAGTTCTTGGTTGCCTCCTTGAACGGCTGCTCACAAAAACCCTAGTTCTTTCCAACTCATAGCTAGAAGAGAATAAGATGAATATATAGGCTACAGTAGGGATCCTGGATAATTAGGTCGGGCCTTCCAATGACATTCTGGGTCAAGCCCAATGTCATTAAATATTAATTCAATCCACTAAAGAATTAATATTTGCACTACCTCTCCTAATGCCGTAATTTAATTATTTAATTCGGCTCCAATATTATTTGCTTATTAAATTCCCCATGTTTAAGATATCGAATGTCCATTAATTAAATTAATTTCTGATAATTAATTTAATCAATATCTTTTATCCTTGATCATCCACTCAACCTTATAATTATGCAAGAACAAATCTGCCTGCAGGACTTAAGCATAATTATCTTTATGAGCTTTCAAGAGGACATCATCACCCGAATATTTTCGGACACGGTTTCCTTTTATAGTCAATATCCCACTCTGTATGCAATGTCATTGTCCAATACATAATATTGTGATTAACAAAAATCACATCACATATGAATCAAAACATGTGCATTGCATACAAGTGTCAATCACTGTATCCGGATTAAGAACCTAAGCAATAATAATATTATAGAATCTTAGTTCTTCTTTATTATCAGAATAGAAGAACAATTCTAATATTTTAATCCCGTTCAATATACACAAAGCATACAAGTATTATTCAATAATCAAGATAGATTATTTCCAAATAATACTTCAGTCATTCCAGTGGTTTGTTTAACTCCACTTAAACTGTGAACATTTATTATATTATATATAGACACTGACAATCTAATCTTCTGTTATCCCATTTGATACTAGATTATCCACAATATATAATATACAAACAGTGTTAAAATACGCATTCAAGATTCTCAATAAAAAAAAACAATGTCATATACTTCAAACGAATAGTTCAGTATACTCCCTAACAGTTCCCAGGTTTAAAAAGTTAAGAATGACCATAGTAAGCTGGAACATATGAAGACTAAACAGCGAAGAAGCCACACGTCAAGCAAGACTCCTTACGAAATATCACAACCTGATGTAATGTTTTTAATGGAAACTAAGCTAGCAGAAGGTAAAGTAAATAATGTGTGTAAAAATCTCAGGTTTGATCAAGTTTTCGAGATCCCAAGAACCGGACTAGGGGGAAGATTATTAGTGTTATGGAAAGATACGGTGGAGGTTACCTATTTACCATCATCGACTAACCATTATAGTTGTTTTTTTTAAGATGAGAGAACCAACCAAGGTCCTGGCACTTCTGTAGTTTCTATGGAGAGCCAAAAATATCAAACAGAAAATATATATGGGAGTTATTACAAAAACTAAAGGCTGCTACAATGGACCTTGAATGGTAATGGCAGATTTCAATGAAATATTGAGTCAAGAAGACAAAGGAGGGGGAGTGACAAAATGAACTACAAATTGAAGCAAACAGTTTGGACGTTTTTGAAATGAAACCTTTGGAATACAAAGGAAGTCACTTTACATGGTTAAGGAGCACAGAGAATGGTAGCATCAAATAAAGGTTGGACTGGGCAATGGCAAATGCAGTAGGGGTGGACTATTGCCCGAATAATTCCTTGACCCACCTTGACATCTTTCATTCAGATCATAGAGCACTCCACCTATGTTTCCAAGACCCTTTCAAAGTATCGGATCAGAATATAAGAAAATGATCAAGATTCAGGTTTGAGAATATATGGGTAAGAGAACCAGATTGTAAGGAAATAATAACCTCTAGTTGAAAGACAACAAACCAACCAGCCCTGCTGCCAATAATTAGTAACATTGAACAATGTTCAACTAATCTGGCATCTTGGAACCAAGTCAAATTTGGTTCTTTAGCCAGGAAAATTAAGGAAACTCATATACGCATTATTTGTCTTCATAATATGCAAGATCAACCAGAAAAGATCGGGGAACTTAAGGATATGGAGCAAATGTTGAATGAATTATTGCTCAAGGAGGAATTTTTTTGAAAGCAATGATCTAAAATCTTATGGTTGAAAGAAGGGGATCAGAATATAAAAAATTTTCACAAAAGGGAGAAAACAAGAAACAAAGGCAATACCATCAAAGGTACAAATACAAATGAAGTTAGTACTATATTACAAATCTGCAAGAAATTATATTGTATATTTATGAACTGAGCAAGATTAGAAATTGAATATTAGGTGTGAGGTTTCTATTGAAACAACATTATATGTCCCTACATTTTTACATATTAAAATATTTGTATCACTACGTATGCAAGTTTTCGAAACACGAACCTTGAATATTCATGTTGTCTTTAAAAACTGTTGATATGTGATATAACTGTTTGTCGAAATCTACAAATTGATTTAACTATTGTTTAATCTTTCGTAAATATTTTGGTTTATATGCTATAAGATATTATAGATATAAGCCGATGTATATAAAGGCTCTAGGAGTACAGTGGGTATTCATATTTTCAAACGTAGACTAGGTGTTGGAACTGTTATTTTAAATACTGTCGTAAACCTCGGAGGTTGCCGGAGACAAAACTTGTCTAGAGTCCAAGATACATTCTCAGAGTCCCACTCGTTCCAGATTTTCTACCAATAGATATCATAATCCCGATTAGTACTCTTAATCTCATCAACTACTTATATTACTAATAAGTATAATTGCATATCAAGTCCAATTATGAAAACTTTAATTTGTACTTAGTCCTTTTATTAACATTTATCTTACCCGACATTCACCTCCTCGGGTCTATCTTGACCATTCGTAAACCGTCTCGTCAACGGCTTTTAGTCTAATCCTTTACTCCAATACATAGTCATGTTATTCCTCAACATTTTTTATATTTTAACCGACTCGAAATTATCCTTTAATCTTGGCCAAAGTGGCTCGTCAAAATAGTGCCCCTAGAGTTGACTTTCCTGAGAATTTATATTATGTGACTCAGACTCCAACATTTTTAATAAATCCGAAAATTTATAATTAAATACGAAACTACATCAAAGAGATTCTTGAGTATTTGTAATAATTATTAAAAATATTTGGATTTGAAACACATGAGTAACTTGGTGAAAAGTATTTTACAAATTAGGTCAACTACAGAATTTTACTATTTACACCGTTTTCACTAAAACTTTGATTTTTCCAAAACCGTTAACTCAATCGACGCACCATTTTCGTATGCACAATCTACAGAATACCTAGAATACAATATATCAAAAGTTTGGCACTGGACAAATGACTCATTTTCCCAAATTTACTGAATAAGGCAGTAGTTTCTTTAGTGAATAGTGTCATCGCGCAACTTTGGTTTTGACATTTTTATAAAAGCGAAAACTCAACATCTGTACTTGAAATTTTGCAAGGCCTTACTAACTGTCCAAACTACTTAACCTCTAAATTTGAAATTTTTTGAAAACCGTTAAGTAGTTCGTTTATGTCTCCATAGTGAGTTCAACGTAGCAGTTTGGTCATTTTGGCTATTCCTATTAAAACTAACTTTTCTCCTAAACCGTAAATTAAAATAACACGATTCATGCGCCAAAATTAACTATGAAACAAGATCTACATAACCATGGTCAATGGTGTTCAAAAACAATATTTTGACATTTCGTAATGCTTGGTTAAAACAGTTCTAAATCAAACGGGCGTTACGACAGTCATAATCGTAAAGATTTCCTAATTTAACTATGTTAAATCCATTAACCAACAACCCAAACATCAACCCAATGCCTTAAACAACAAAATCAGTTTGTAAACCTCATAAACTCATCACCATCATCAACCCATAATATTCAACCAACAATATTCAATCATTTACATCCAAACTCCTTAAATCAACATATACTTTAACATAACTCAAACTAACGCTTATAGCTCAAAGTAAATCAATGGGTGGATGGTGTTTATACCTTTCTTGAATCCTTAAATAAAATAACAAGAGCTTGTAAGCCTTAAGGGAGCCTTGATCTATGACTATCATCCTCAAACTTGTAAGAGAAAATTAAGAAACAAGTTAGTAATTTTCGGAGTTACTATTCACCCTCATCTTTGAGCAAGGATTCGGTTATGCTATACTAATCGGATGGCCATGAAATTTTGAACATACCTTAGTTATGAATTATGGAAGTTATGGTCAAAATATAGTGATTTATGGATCAGTAGAACCTGGTAGGGCCGAATGGAGCTTCTTTCAAAGGATGGGGAGTGTTTCTTGAACTTTTAATTGAGTTCGGTGATTTTGTGATATATGTTGCTTGTATGCATTATCATCCCACATCTTCCAAGTCTAGTTGCTAGCTTGAGTACACCTTTTTCATGAATTTAAGGATCACCTTTCCTTTTTCCATGTTTTAGGGAACTTGGTTCCCCATGATTTAGTTAACATCTAACTTGTTTGGTTACTTCCATTTGCCTGCCAACTCTTCTAGTTTGCTTGGGATTTGCATGACTTTGGTGTAATTACTTTTCATCCAACATTTATCACTTAATTCTTCTCACAAAGTGTGATTGATTTCGAAAGCGTTTCGTCATAGGAATTTCGTAGCATAAATCCTTAATATTCTAAATACTTATATTCGATTATAACCATGAAATTTCTAATTTATAATCCTCCCGGTCATAATATAATTCTCGTATTTCTCGGTATCTCATAAATTACGAATCAAATAGTAAAAGTGAAAATCTTCGGATTCTGACGACTTTTTCATTCACTCATTTGTTTCAGACAACAATATTACATAATCAGTTTTCCAATATTCCATCACTTACATAGTGTGGACAAAAAAAGCTTTTCACAAATCTATAGAATCACTAGTCATCAAGGTCTTTTATAAATAGATAAAAATAAAAATAAAATGTGTCAAAAATACGGGTTATTACAATTTGCCCTCCTTAAAAGGATTCCGTCCTCGGAATCTAAACAAAAGTAACTGAGGTTGTTTCTTCAACCTTCTGATTCATCCATATACTCTTTCTGGTATTATGGTTTTGTTTCTCCATTCTTGCTCTTTTCGGTCATTGATCCCTAACGGTCGTAAGACATATTTGGTTACCATCTCTACGATTTCCTATTCTAACATATGCCTAGCATCCACATTGTTCTTTCGTAATATAGACGTAGGGCACGCGAGGTTTTCATATTATAAATATTGCAAAACAATGCCAACGTATATGCACTTTCCTATCATGCTTCAGGACCTACTAGATTTAATACCCTCGAGCTTAACTTCTCTCTTTTGCTAAATCTCGTTACCACTTTTCGCGATAATGTTTCTAGAAAAGTGAAGTCCCTCACTCCATGCTTTCTGTCTTCTCTGATTTGATTAGCGTATGTGCGGCTTCCTTCTCGATACCCAATCATTTCCTCGTTCTTTGACTTAGTCCTAATGTGAGGGAGATCGACATTTTCTTTCCGCTCAAAACTTCATAAGGTGGTGTGGCTACATTCTGAATGGTAATTATTCTCGTATGAAAACTGTATCTGTAGTAAGTGGTTTTCCCAACTCCTTTCGATATCCAGTCATAAACCTTTTATGAAGAACTAACTTTGCACAAGATTTTAATTGAAGATCCTTTTGTCGAATATTATTGCAACGAAATGATCAAATTGATTTAAAGATAAATAACGTTGATAATTGACGAAAATTTGTTTAAGGGGTGCAAAGTGAGATAATTTTAAAAATTCTGAAATACAAAGTATTGATTTAAAAATTATGAAATCCAAAATACAATTTTTCAAACTCAAAGGGTTATAAAGTGTAAATTAGTATTTAATAAACTACTACCAGTTATAAATAAACATACTACTAACACACGCACCCGCACATATGACACATGAATGTTTGACTTAATCAAACATCATGTTCTTACCTTCAATTATTAATTTATAATCTATTTCTCCGTCTCTCTCTGTAGTGACCTGACCTTTCAAACTCCATGAAATTGAGATCGATTTAAGAAAAGTCAGTTGAGATCAAGGCTTAGTATTTTGTTCTGTAATGGGTAGATTAGGATTGTTATTATTATGTGTGTGTGTGTTGGGTCTGATCATCAACAGTGGGTGGGCTGAAGAACAGAAATGGAGGATCCATACATTGTTTTCTGTGGAGTGTCAGAACTACTTCGACTGGCAAACAGTGGGTTTAATGCATAGCTACAAGAAAGCCCAACAACCCGGCCCAATTACCAGACTACTCAGCTGTACTGATGAGGAGAAGAAGAAATATAAAGGCATGGGGTTGGCGCCTACTTTTGAAGTCCCTTCTATGAGTAGACATCCCAAAACTGGAGACTGGTACTAGTACTAGCACTGCACTTTTTTTTATGTATACCAATCAATAATATTTATATTAGGGTGTGAGGAACAAGAATTTCATCGAACTGAACCGAACTAGAACGGTTAACTAGAGCAATTTTTATGTATACCAATCAATAATATTATATTATCGGCCAGATTTTCTTGTCTGAATTCGAGTTTGATAACATATCGAACCGAGTTTATCCCGGTGGAATAAAGTCGGACACTTATCGCCTTTATTCGCTAACAAATAACACTTTTTGTTATCGAACTCGAGTAATTTCTTAACGAAATGAACAATGTTCGATAAAGTTATTGAACATATTTACTTGTCCGAACTCAAATTCTCGAGCTCGCTTATCAAACTCGAACCGATTCGAACTCGAACCAACTTATCGAACAGTTTGGTTTGTTTAGAACCCTACTGGTATTCTTAATCATCCGAGTTTCTCGGTTCAATCCTCTCTCGTTTCGAGATTTATAAATAATAAATATTATTTATTAGTCTATAAGCTATAGTAAAAAATAGTAATAAATCCAATTTCTCGGTTCAATTCTAGCTCATTTCAAGATTTATTAAGAATGGATTATACTTATTAGTTTATAAATTATTCAAAAAAATAAAATAATAATATTATATTAAAGCCCAACTAAAGATAATCAGTTAATCTGTACCATGGGCTATATGGCGATATGTATTCTTACTATTAATTTTTTTATTGGCAAATATTTGAGTGAATTTTTTAATAAGTAAAGTGTTAATATATTTATGCAGGTATCCTGCAATCAACAAACCAGCTGGGATTGTTCACTGGCTTAAACATAGTGAAGAAGCGCAAAATGTTGATTGGGTGGTGATACTAGATGCTGACCAGATCATTCGAGGGCCGATCGTCCCATGGGAACTTGGCGCCGAGAAAGGGAGGCCTGTTGCTGCTTATTATGGGTAATACTATATATATATATTTTCTTTGCCATGTATAATTTTAGAAATCACAATAGCATAGATGATTTAGAATTATGTATAAGATTTTGTGAGTATGATATATAAAATACCTATCTTGTTAAAAAAAAAGTCAATCTGCTTTATTAATTTTCTCTTTAAAAAATGCGCCTTTAGATGTTTACATCATGTTGTTAATATTTATCTTGATGAGTTCAATAGCTCTGTTTTACTAATAGAATCTAATTACTATTGTATGTCAGAGTTAGTTAAGTAGCTGGGGATTTTATACTAAGGAAAACCTATTTTAACTTCTTAATGTAAATTTTCAGCAATAAGCATCCGACGGAAGATATTTAAGGACATTATCAGTAGCATAAGCCCTACTCGGTCAATATGACCTACTAGGCAAATTGCTGAAATTATCAAAAACAGTTGTTTGCTGTTGGTCAAGTTTCAGCAGCTATCTGTTTGCCCATGTTGCATGCAATGTTGAATAGTATTCCCTGAGCAGTAATTAGAGCACAGGAAACATGACAAATATATTACAAAAGAAACAATATGCAACAGTAAAATATTCTCTTGTTTGACATGTCCTCTACTAAGCTTTTCCTCGACCAACCCCCTTCAGATGTTTGCAACTTTTCTCTCCCTGTACGTCACATTTCTGTAAACTTTCACCATTTCGGGCTCAACATATGATTTCAAATTGTGTTGCATGATTGCAGTAATGCAGTTTCATCCAATTTGTCTGCGTTGAGCTTTATGTTCTATAATTCCTGCCATGAAATATTACAACTATGACAGAAGAAAGTAATCACCCTTTTATAGATGTATTCTTTTCTGATCATGTGACTATACTGGATGCCATGACACAGAACGATTAGGTCGACTAGTGCAAAATACACATCTGATGTGTGAGTAAAATATGAGTTATCTTCTTGTCTCTTGGCTATGAGGTTTAGGTGTTCTTTTGTAGTGTTAACTTTGGGATTTTTTATAACAGGAAAACTTAGTTTTACTGAGAGGAGTGGTTTGAGATGATTTGTTTACTAACTTTTGAATGACGTCATTATTACCTTTTGATATTCTAACTTAAGATGTAATGCACAAGGCAATAGAGTTCAAGGATGTGCTACTCATGACATTGTTAGGTCACTTGGTCCCAAGGGAATACTAGTACGGGGTGAGGGGACAACGAGTCTGCCTCTCGTTTAGTATTTGCCACATTATCAATATGAGCTGGAAAAGCTTGAGAGTTGTGATCTTAAATACTGGCATGCTACATTTGTGTATTTATGCCTAGTCAAATGAGAAGTAATTCTTGATGTTTCTCCATAATCATTTAGCAGTCTCATATGCTTCTTAAGGATAACATGTCAGCTGGAAAGTCATTTTATGTTCTAGATTCAATTACAATTTCTATACATTAAAATGTGTTGAGATATATGCATTAAATAATTCTGAAATTACATTTTAATTCTGGAAATTGTAAGAGATGTTTAATTATATAGTTTTATCTGTTTTCAGCGACTCAAGATCTTCAGTAAAGTCCACCTTGGTCCATCTATTTTCATACAGATTAAAAACATAATTATCAATGAAACTAAAGCAGAGGAAAATAGATCTCCTTATCTTACCTTATGTCCCTAATCAATTTAGGAGGTGCTCTTATCTGTGCAAGTTCAAATTAAGTCTTCTACTAGCAAAATTACTGTTCGGCATTATATTTCAACCGTATTCTGGTTAATCTACTTAAGATGTGGACTTCCTCCTTAGGTACTTGATTGGGTGCGATAATCTTCTTGTTAAGTTGCATACTAAACATCCTGAACGCTGTGATAAGGTTGGTGGGCTTTTAGCCATGCACATAGATGATCTTCGAGCTTTGGCACCAATGTGGCTTTCTAAAACAGAAGAAGTACGAGAAGATAGAGCTCACTGGACAAGAAACTTAACTGGTGACATTTACGGCCAAGGGTGGATTAGTGAGATGTATGGATACTCCTTTGGTGCAGCCGAGGTAACTTGCATACCATATATCTGTTCTTTCCATTTAAGCATACTTTCCTTGTATCTTTACTTTCCTTTATATTATGATATTTAAATGGTCCGATATATTGTTTTTCAGGTGGGACTTCACCACAAGATTAATGATAACTTGATGATCTACCCAGGTTACATTCCTCGGACTGGCGTTGAACCAATCCTTCTACATTATGGCCTTCCATTTCATGTTGGAAATTGGTCATTTAGTAAACTAAATCACCATGAGGATAATATTGTATATGATTGTGGACGGCTTTTCCCTGAACCTCCTTATCCTAGAGAGGTACAAAGACTTCCCAATTACTTAGATGGACACATTTAGTCTCATTCTGTCTCATTGCTCATTCAGTTTTATCTGTACTCATCCCTGTAGATAAAGCTATATCTCTGAGTTTCACTATGCAAATCTTGTTTTCAATATAATTCCATAAATTTTATAGCTTATCTTGAGGTGGCTGCAGTAAATCAATGGCACACGCAACTCAAGCTAGGATGAGCATGGCTTTTAAATTTTAAATTAAAGCAACATAACTTTCATTGTGTATGTGGGCTTTTATGCATGCGTGCATGCATGTGTGACTGTGTGTTAACACATGTTAACACATGTAGAAATGTGTACAGGTTAACATGTATGTTAACGGTCCTTTTACCCAAAGTACTTGGGCTATGCATCCCATGTAAACATGAAAGTAAAGAGGGAAAGATGTAAATATAATTATTAGAATATCATGCTCTAAGAGCATCACAACTCTTTAAATATCCATTTAAATAAAAATGCTGTGATAATCAACTCTGACCCAACTCTAAAATTACACCATATTGGTCTGACACCAAAAACTACACTAGATGTGGTGTCACTTGAGAGTTTTTGTAAATCCCAACATTACCCATGTACTTGTTCTAGCCAAACAAGTCTATTATTTCTGTGATAAAATAACGTTTGAAATGTAAGAAAGATTCCTTTTAGTGTAAATTTGGTGTAGATTATTTGGAACTTGATTATATATTGTAAATTTTACACCATTTTGGTGTACAAATTACACAACAATTGTATAATGGGCTAAAGAAGCTCTAAGAAAAGTAGAGTGCACTAATTTTAAACTTAAATTTGAAAAGAACAAATGTGAAATTGATAATGTAAATGAATTTTCTAGGTTTGTAGAAAAGCATAGATTAAAACTATAAAAGATATTCATAGTTATATGCAGCAGGACAAATTTGATAACAATGTTATTGATAGAATTAGGGTGATTCAACCATGGAAGAATCACCACACCTAGGGTTTTCAACTGCAGAAGGGATAATTAAGATGGATCACAATCCAGACCCAATCAATATTGATAAAACATTCGTTGTATATTAATGAAGTCTATAATGTAATATCCTAGAGTTACATGACTTATATAGAATATAAAAGACTTAATAAATAAACCTATCGGACTAAGGCCCAAACAATGTGAATTTATTATAAATAAGCTACTTATTTAATAAATTACTAGCCCCACATATAAAACATTTAATTAAATATCTTCATGCTCCTCAGCACTACATATATGTATACTAAATAATAGCATATATAAAAATGATATGCTTCCACCGGTTTTGTAGAGGGCAAGAACCATGCAAGACTGAGATAGAACCAAGTTTTTCACTTCTTCAAGAATGAATGAGGTCCAAAGAAGTCTGAAAACTAACTTGCAACTGAAGGCAGCTCAAGAATAGAGTTGATATGCTCAACCTCACTAATATTATCAACCTTTTGTTTGTTAACAAGTGAAAGAGATTCCCCAACTATCTCAACTATATCACAAACATCTCGACTCTCATGCTGTGTACAATTCAACGAATCTTGTACGGCATTATTTTCTTCATTTAGATGATTTCTGCATTTGTATCTTCACGATGCTCAATTTCCAGTGCAATTTGGTCTCTTTTACTAATTTTTTATTTTCAAAATGCGGGGCATCATTTTTACTAAAAATTTGAGGCAGATCTCATAAAACCTCTATTGTCTCTCTTTTCACGTATTTCATCTTTTTTTTTTCTCTATTCAATAACTGATAATACAAAAAGTTAGTGGTTGATTTCTAACTTTCTAACAGTTTAGGGAGTATTTGGTAACTTTTTTGAATGTTGAGAGTCAGGTTTACTATTTAGAAAGTTAAAGGACCAGATTTGAAGTTATTACGAATTGGCAGGCATTAGACTGTAACTATTGGCAAATTGAGACAAGGTTGGACTTTTAAATCAAACCCATATAGTTTATTTGTGCTTAAAAGCCTGTGCTGAGTTATACAATGGATTGGGATATAACAAAATATATTTGGTGAAGAATAATTTAACTTGTACTTGTAGGGGTATAATTAGCACAGGTAGCAGCGGGCCAGTGGTGACTATGGAGGTCTGGAGGCTGAAGGTGCTGTTCTCTAACGAACAGCCATGGATTTTGGCAGGACTTGTTCTCTCTTCTTCTTCCTCTTTTCCCAATCTAATTTTCCCTTCCTCTTCTTTCTTTTCTTTTCTTTTTTCTTTCTTTCTTCTCTATTACTTTGCCTCTTTTATACTTCTTTTGGTTTTTCTAATTCTCCGATTTGTTGGTTACCCGAAGTTCAGACTTTAGAATATTTGTAGGGATTACAAATCCAAATTCAAATACTTTCAGGTTTGAAAAGTAAATCCAAATCCAAGAGTCAATATTCAAATCCATCCGGTTTTTTCGGATATCCAAAAATTGAAAAATAATTTAGTTTGGTTAAATATCACCGGCACACACAGAGGAAATTGCTTCAACATTAATTAGGTTTATACAATATAAAACTATAAATGATTAAGTTAAATAAATTAAAATACCAAGTGAAATCTAACATATATTAATAAAATAATACCTCACATACTGAAAAAAATGAAAATTTTATGTAAAATATTAAAAGTGACATCTTAAATATATTAGTAAAATGTGAGGTTGAATTTGTTTGAGATAGAATTAAGGTTTTAGGAAAATAGGGTTCTAAATTTAGGGTTCTCTGTGAATGGGTGGTCACTTCTGGATCAGATTTCAAAATAGGTTGTCAGCTAAAGAAGTAGGGTTACCTCTGCTATACTTTAACACTGAACAGCAGTAAGAATATGATTTCCTCTTCTTTGAAACTTTTCCAATGTAATCAATTCGGGAATGAACAGTAACTTTTCTGGCAGAGAACAGTAACCAGTGAGAAATAACTCTGCTGAATAGTACCCAATAAATAATAACATTTTTTTTTTGAATACAAGATCTCCAAACAATTAAGAGATTGAAGGAAAAACCTAAGCTATTGATACAATTTGAGGTAGGACAGATTAGGAAATGATGTAATTATTGAATAAAAGTGAATAAAGAGATGAACGTGGGTGGATTAATCCCGAAAAACCCAGGATCTCAAGAGTTTCCCTAATGCAGACCGGTTAGTTAAGATGACTTGCAACTTGCAACCCAAGAAGAGACTCTCTTCTGTATTTCAATAATCAAATCTAATATGATATGTGGTATATTGAGAATAAAACCGTAGCAATAAACCTAATAGACTAAGGCCTATTAAGAGCCGAGGCTGAGCACCATGGTTTTAAAGTAATTACATCTGAGTGTACAAAGTAATTTCTGAGTGCATTTTGCAACACCCTATTGTAAATAGCCTATTACATATTTAATAAACTACTATCCCCACATATGAAACAGTTGAATAAATACCTTTAATTCCTCTGCACTAAATACATATAATATGTTAAGAACATGTATATAAATTCTTTACTTTTATTCCTCATCAGGACTCTTGGAGCTATATGATATATATATATATATATATATATATATTTTTTTTTTTAAGCTAAGAAAAATCCGATCATATTAATGCATAAGTAATGGATAATATCCATAAAATGCATTTTTTTCTAATTTTTAATATTGGATCACATTATACGATTCATATATATTGGGGTAACTAATTGTTTCAATTGAATTATTTATATAACCTTAGTAAGCTATGTGTGATGAACTATGAAACAAACAAATAACTGATAAATCTTTGTGCAGGTGAGAGCAATGGAAACCGACCCCAATAAAAGGAGGGGTCTATTTTTGAATATAGAATGCATTAATACTCTCAATGAAGGTCTTCTGTTACAGCATGCAGCAAACGGTTGTCCTAAGCCAAAATGGTCCAAATACTTGAGCCTCTTGAAGAGCAACACATTTTCTGAACTTACTCGTCCAAAATATCTTACTCCAGAAACTCTACAAATGAAGGAGACTGAGGTCCATGATCTGGTTTCTTATGAACCTGAGAGGCCACATCCAAAAATCCACACCTTATTTTCCACTGAATGTATCTCGTATTTTGATTGGCAAACTGTTGGACTGGTTCACAGTTTCCACCTGAGTGGCCAACCTGGAAATATCACAAGACTTCTCAGCTGTACCGACGAAGACCTGAAAGAATATAAAGGCCAGGATCTTGCCCCCACGCATTTTGTCCCATCTATGAGCCGGCATCCACTAACGGGCGATTGGTAGTTCTACATTCCTGTTTCTTTGCTATCCAAATTTCTTTAATGGGTCAACTTTGATATTATTTATAGTTTAACTCTAGAATGAATTGGATCTTCTTATTCTTTTTTTTCCCCGGGGAATCCTGATCTTTTGTTACTTGTCCTGAATTGGTGAATTCAGTTAAATTGTGCCATATTTACTTTCATGAAACTGCATTCAAAATATGTATATAAATTAATACCTTTTATATAAACTGGATGCTTTTGAGGTGCATGACATATAGCCATTTACCAAGAAAATAACTCTACACACTATGCCTTATTGCCTTATGTCATAGTATAAATGTGAACCAATTTTGTATCTTTTACCTTGTCTTAAATACATTGTTGGCATTTAAGTCAAGTGTCTTTCGCATCATGTAAACTCGCCTCTCTTAACTTCGGCTGAAAGTTGAGAACATATGCAAATTATGATAAACCTTGAACCTCTTTCTGTCATATCAGGTACCCAGCAATCAATAAACCAGCTGCAGTCCTGCATTGGCTGAATCATGCAACAATTGATGCAGAGTTTATAGTAATTTTGGATGCAGACATGATCATGCGAGGACCAATTACACCATGGGAATTCAATGCAGCACGTGGTCGACCTGTATCCACTCCTTATGAGTAAGAGAAAACGATATTTTTTTCTAAACTGTTAATCTATGTTAAATAATGTTTCTATATTGTTACCTGCATTTAAGTAATGGTGGATTTACCTGTATATAAACTGTACACACTTCAGACGAGATACCAGTCAGTCAACTTGTGCATTTATGTTTGCAGCTACCTTATCGGTTGCCACAATGAGCTTGCGGATCTCCACACTAGGCATCCTGAAGCTTGTGACAAGGTTGGTGGTGTGATCATAATGCACATAGATGATCTGCGGAAGTTTGCGTTACTGTGGCTGCATAAGACTGAGGAGGTCCGTGCTGACACAGCTCATTACGCCACAAATATAACTGGAGATATATATGAATCTGGATGGATAAGTGAAATGTATGGTTACTCCTTCGGTGCAGCTGAGGTACTTAACTATTTTTCACATTGTCGAATTCTTGATTTCATATGCTAGAATTGCTTAATATTCATGTGCTCCTTGTTTGAAGTTCCAATGCCCGTAAGGTAGGTTGTCCTGAATCCAAATTTACCTAGACGTTTTGAGTTTTGTTAAAAATAGTACCTGATCCAAATAAGGCCTCCTTCTATCGTCTTAAGCTTCTGGGAGAAGTTATTATGTAACATGGTATCAAAGTCAAGGTTTCGGGGAAGGTCTCAGGTCGAACCCTGCCAACACCAGCATATATTCAATTGTCTTCTTTTGTCTGTTTGTCCACTCATTCTAGTGAGGGGGGAGTGTCAAATATAGCATATAATCCATTTAAGGCCTCCTTCTAACACCATAAGGTTTTTGGAGAGTGAGCAAGTTACAAAGTTTGAATTTTTATTGTCCAATTTTCCTGCGCTTTAAGCCTTTAACCAAGTCTAACACCAGAAAGTTGGGCTCGTGGTTCTCTCAAACAGAAAGTTGGCCTTTATAAAGGGATGTAAAACTGTGGGGCATGTATATACTTACCATGTAAAAGACTAAAGATGTCCTGTAATCTACTTTTGGAGTCCTTTGTACTTCCAGTGTATAGAGACAAAAGTATAATTTACATTTTTTTTCGTTTAATGGAGTAAAATTTGTTGGGTTATTTTTCCTTGCGCAGCTAAATTTGCGGCATAACATCAACAATGAGATATTGATATACCCAGGATATGTTCCTCAACCTGGTGTCAAGTATCGAGTTTTCCACTATGGCCTTGAGTTTAAGGTTGGGAATTGGAGCTTTGACAAAGCAAACTGGAGAGATGCTGACGTAGTTCACAAATGTTGGTCCAAGTTTCCCGACCCTCCTGATCCATCAAGTCTTGATCAAACTGATGAGGATAGTTTACAGCGTGATTTGCTTAGCATAGAATGCGCAAAGACATTAAATGAAGCTCTACGTTTACATCATGAAAAAATGTGCTCCAAACCCAATTCCTTGTCCACTTCCAACTTAAAATCTAACAACGAAGTAAAATTATCAAGAAAATTTGGCAAGATTGACGAGAGTCATACTATAAGAAGTAACAATGTCCCCATGAATGATTCTCGAGAATCATCGCACCAGGTGGAGGATAACCAGATGGATGGCTCTTTCAAGATTTGGATAATCTCTCTTTGGGTGTTTTCCATATTTGGTTTTGCAGCTGTAATGTGGATACTGTTTGCAGGTCGTAAAGGACAAAGAAAAAGAGGTAAAAGTTATAAAAGCAAGAGAAGGGCATTGCACACAGGATTTGGGGACATGAACGAACTTCATAAGCAAGTGAGAGGTATTGATATATTGTAGAAATATTTTGTTCCCGTAATTGCTCGAAAATACAATTAGTCGGTGGACAGGAGTCTAAGAATGAATGCATGATTATGATTGGAGACTTGAGAGATTCATTGGATTTTGATAAGATTGGATCTGTTGCAAAAGCGTACATGATAAGTTAACACTCAATGAGCTCTTGGGAGGCCACGGAAGAAAGCTGCCATGATTTTAGTGGCAGTAACAGTTTTTTGGGCACAAGGGTTCCTTGTTAGAGTAATACATAACATTAAATATGATCATAAACGTTAGATGAAGTTGACTTTATAAGTTTAAGGTGAACTTGCAACAATAAGCTGCTGTTAAGCTTCTTGTTACATTGATATTTGATAGACAAGCGGCGTTCCTCATGAATAACACGGTGACTGCGTTTATATGGATATATATAGTTTGTGTTTTTTTTTCATGGAAAGCAAGTCTAATTAACGCCAGATATAATGCATGTCTTGTTTGCATTTAATTTATCCTAAATACCCTGTCAAAAAAACAAAAAAAAATCTAAAACGGCCTCTTTAAGACAGGACAAGTTTATAAATAAAGCGGAAATTATAGTTTTTTTTACGGGAGCGGAAATTATAGTTTTTTTTACGGGAGCGGAAATTATAGTTACTATCTTCTAATTAGTACAAATTACGGGCGAGTTTAATAAATTATATATTTATTATTTTATATAATTTAAATATTTAATTTAATGTAGTAATTTATTTATTATTAATTTTTTCTAAAATCTTTATGCAAAAGTGCGATTTGATTAGTATGAATTATATTTATATTTTCTTTTATAAAGCAAATTCATTAGTATAATATTTTTTATATTGAAGAGGAATACATGTTTCAAGAAATCGGCGATTAATTGGGATTAATTACTAATTAATCGATTTTCGAACTAATTTTACATTAATTGGGTCACGAAGCATGTTTCGTAAAAATTTATCAAAAACCAATTAAATCGGTCAAAAATCAGATAATTAATCAGTTATAATTTTAAAAAATATATATGAAATTTATTCTACAATAAATTCAGTTATTTAACTTGCTAGTTTGTCCCTCTTATTTTGAAATTTTATAAATTTTATTAAATAGTTAATTAAATCTATACATGCATAAAAAATATTTATATATAAAAAAATAATATTAAATTTATCTGATTAATGAATCGATTAATCATTCCGATTAATTCTCAATTATCCAATTATTCTCAATTCAGTGTCTTCACCAACTAATTTCAATTCATGTCTTTTATAACACTGGTTTCAAATAAAAAATTATATTTTAAAAAACTTAGGATAATTATCTACTAGTGATTAATAAAATTAATAAAATACCGATCAACCAACTATCAAGATTTTAATATTTCGGTTATAATGATATAATTCGTACAAATATTTTTAATAAATGTATTTTATATTATATTTTTATTGAACTTGATATAAAATTTATGTAAGGTTTAAAATTTATAATATATAATTTCTGTTTTATGTAAATTTGTTAAAGATGTGTTTGATAATAAATTAATTAGAAAATATATATTGATAATAATTAAATATTATCTATAAAAATCAAAATCAAAATTTAATTTAATATAAATATGTATATAGTTTAGGGTGAAAGCCATTAATAAAGAAATTTTAAATTATTGTGCTTTGGGTGGAATTGTTGCCTAAAATTAGGGGTGAGTAAAATATTGAAATAAATAAAAACTAAACTGAACCGAAACAGGTAAAAACTGATAAAACCTTATCCCTATAAAACTGAAACTAAAAAATTAGAAACCGAATCGATAGATCGGTTCCAATTATAGGTTAAAATCGATCCGCAAAAAATTGAATCAAACCGATTATTTAAATAAATAATTTATATGTAATTTATATAAATTTTTAAAAGTAATAAATACACACACAGATATATATATATATATATATATATATATATATATATATATATATATATATATATATATATATAGTATTATAACTTTTTGAAATATAAATACAACAAAATGATTGTGAAATAATTTCATTTATTTTGAATTTCTACTCGTATTAAGAATTTCAAATAACAATTTTAGGAGAGAGAAGATTGAGACATGAAAATAGTAGGATTGATTGATTATTAATTAATGATTAAGTTAGTATTTATTTTATTATTTAATTGAGAAAATTATAATCAATTATATAACTCATTACTCCCTCAATTTCATATTAATAGTCCTCTTTAAAAGAAATTGTTTCAAAATAATCGTCAAGGTAAAATACAATATAATTTATATTTTCAAAATCAACTCTATTCCACATATCTTCAATTTATATTTTCATGATCAATTCCATATCATATATTATATTCAATCAATGCAATAAATATATGTACAATCTATAAATAATAAATTTTCTTAATATGCGTTATTTTTGAAACGTGGACTATTAATATAAAACAGATGGAGTAATATACAATTTCAGGTAAGTTTAATATAAAACTAACTAATAAAGAAGTAAGTTATAATTTTTTTCTCAAAAGTCGAGAACGTTACTATTTATAAATTTAAAGTCTTATATTATTTTTATAATTTTTTCATTCGATTTAATTACTGAAACTGAACCATTAAAAACCGAATCAACCCTTTTAAAACAGAAACTGACGGTACGATTGCTGTTTTCAATTTTTAAAATCGAATACATGCGATTTCGGGGTTAAACCGTACTCAACCGAACCATGATCTCCCTTACCTAGAATAACAAGATGATATGCATTATTTGCATGCGTACCAAGGTACGCGCATAAATCAAATACATATACATTGAATCAGATGTGGAGTCTTCATTTATTTATTAAATAAATAGTTAGACTACGCATATAATGTATGCGAGGACAATATATACGCATACTGAATGTGCATATAAGGAATGAAGACCCCTGTGTTGAATTTCTGTGCTTGACCGTATCACAACTTCCAACAACTCCTCCGGTGATATCTCCACTGCCTCCTATGGATTCACTTGGACAAAATGGCTAGCAGATTTTTACTACTTTTTCCACAGGACAAATTTCAGGCAAAACAATTGACTATCCGGCGAGTTGACGTTTACTCATTTTGTCTTTTTTTATGACCTGACTGATCTTCTTGAACTGCTCATCATTATTCAAGTGTTCATCAAAGGCTTCAATAGCTCGGGTGATAATTCCACGGTTAGCTGAGAGTCCCATTTGTACCATGATGAAGTTAATGTGACAATATGTTACTAATGTCACATTATTTTTTTCAATTATCTTGTATTTAGATTGGGTCCTTATCTAGCTGATGTGTCATTCTCTGCAGACTAGTAGTATAATTTCTCAGGTAGTTATACTACTTTGTCTTTTGCTATTTTGTCTATTGTTCTCCAGCCATATAGATGGCCTCTCTGCAGTCATTATTGCTTATGATTGAAGTATTATCTATATCCAAATATCTTTCTTGAGCTTTTCATTCTATCTGCAATAGCTCTTTCTATTTTCTTTATCTTGTCATCATGGTATCAGAGCCACCATTTGCAGTGCTAGAATAAAGTTTTTTTAATACTCAATCATCACATTTATCCTTATTTCTTCCAACTTTCATATCTCTGTTTTTTCAGTTGTTGTTCTTCTATGGCAGCTCCTAGACTCACTTATCAGGATATGTTAAACCCTTTGTTTATTCAGAAGGGCCAACCTCGATTTAGGTTGAAAAATTACAAGGTTCTCAGGATTACAGATCTTGGCGTAGATTCGTGGAGATCAATCAAAATTCCAAACGAAAACTAGGTTTTGTGACTGGTACGGTTCTCAAACCAGCTGAGGATGCTACTTAAATAGAGCTTTGGAAAACCTACAATAGTATGGTAATAACTTGGCCTACTTCTAATGTTTCCTCTACCATACAAAAATCTGTTATGTTTATGCCAACTACTGATTTGGTCTAATCTTGAAAAAGATTTTCTCTTACTAATGGCTTTAGAAAGTATAAGATTAATAAAAATCTATATGAAATTAGGTAAAATAACATGTCTGTGAATGATTACTACACCTCTTTGAGAATAGTTGGGGAAGAGTTAGTTGCCATGACTACTTTACCAGCTGTAGCTACTCCCATTGATGAAGTTCAAACTCTGTTATCTGCTATTTCATTTCAAAAAGAAGAAACCAAACTTTTTCAATTTCAAAATGGTTTGGATGATTCCTATAATCATCAACGAAGTCAGCTTCTTATGTTAAACCCCTTGTCTTTGGTTGAAACTGCTTCTTTAGCTCTTCAACAGGATGAAGCACAACGAGAAGTATTTAATTTTCACAAAGGTGATACTGATGCTATTGCTATGTTCACTAAATTCAATCTTGATAAACAGTTGGTATGCAACGTTTGTGATGTCAAAAGTCACAAAGGGGATACATGTTGCACTTTATGGGTTATCCAAAGTGGCACCCTAAATCTACAGCCAACACAAACAAAAACCCCTCTAAACCTCGATACAATAACTAAACTCATTCTAGGTGGAACCCTGGTAATAGAAATTCCAACTCAAAACTGGCTGCAGCAGCTCAAATCAGTGAGCAATGAAACTCAAGAGGAGTGTTTACACCGCAACAACTTGAACAGTTGGCTAAAATGATGCATTCAGCCAAAGGGTCAGAAACAGATGAGGAGATATATGGACATTTCTCTGGCATGATAACCTATAATGCAACTACAAGTTCAAACAACACGTGGATAATTGATTTTGGGGCTTCAGATCATATAACATCTTGTTTTACAACTTGGTGTCACCTGCACTTATTGAAAACTCATATAAATCTCCTAGCTGGTGATACAATGTTGATCAGTCATTGGGGAAATGTCATTCTTGATACAGGGCTAGCTTTGCACAGTCTTGTTTGTTCCTCATTTTAGACATAATCTGTTGTCTGTTCAAAGGCTTGTCAAAGATGAAAATTGTCAAGTGCGATTTTATCCCACACATTGTCTGATACTGGATGCCACTACCAACACAATCAAAGGTATGGACAAGGCTGAAAATGGAATTTTATTATCTGGTGAATCACTTAACAGAGAAGCTACCTATAACTTGGTTGTGAACTGAAGTTCCACAACTCCATACTTTTTTTGCTGCTGTTACAACCCTGCACCACATACAAATATATTTGAGCTCTGGCATCAAAGGCTAGGACATGCTCCAGCCTCCAAAATCAGAAAAATTTCTTCTATTCCTGCAATGCATAACAGACAGGGCAAGGTATGCATCACATGCACTATGTCAAAATTAGTTAAACAGCCATTTCCTTTAAGTAAATCTTATGCATATGTCATATTTGAACTTGTGCACATTGGCATATGGGGGCCTTATAAGGAGTGTACTAGAAGTCAATTCAGATATTTTTTAACCATTGTGGATAATCGTTCTAGATATACCTGGATTTATTTGCTAAAACATAAGTCTGATGCCCTGCAAACCCTTCAACAGTTCTTAACCTATGTTCAAACTCATTTTAAAATCACAATTCAATTTCTAAGATCTGACAACGCCATTGAATTTGATACTGTTGTGCATGAATTTAATACAGGAAGGGCGCACCTTGCTCCTCCGCCAAAGGACAGGTTTGTGGATTCTGGTCAATTCTCGTGTTCTGCTAAAAGATTTTTTTTACTCTTGTTGACTGTGTCTATTGAAGGACATAGCTCCACATTTCTCGGATTTCCCTCGTAAGGGAGTTATGAAGGCATATTTGGTCTTGTCTTGGAATATCCTTTCCATGTATTTAGGCGGGTTGCCCTCGTCTGGGGACTTCAGATATGACTTATGATTTGTGGTGGATCTAGTGCTGTCCTCCAGTCAAGGTATCCCTGGGAATAGCTGTAGTGGACCTGCTAGAGCTCACGGTTTCCCGATCAATGTCAGATCCATGAAGTACTTGCACCTTATACTGGGCTTTGACCTATCCAAACAATCCCGAATGTAGAGTTCTCTTCCAAAAAGGTTCCATTTGCCTTTTCTGCATTCGATTCGAAGAAAGAAACTAAGGTTTCCTAACGGGCCTCTACTTCAGCAAGAACTACGTGGGCTTGATCCCCTATTTTGCCTATAAATAGAGGTACGTAGGCATATTGTTGGGGGTCAGAATTATTAGAACTCACAGCCGCCAGAAAACACAAAGCTCTAGTTTTTCTGAAACCTAGCAATCTCAGCCCCTAATTTCATACAAACCACCACGCTCCACCACATCTCAGCCTCGTCGGATCTTTTTTCGACAAAGAACTTTGATCTTTGTTGATTACCAGATTTCTCCATCAACAAATTGGTGCTAGAAGGATGGGACTCTCAACATCTAAGGAGACCAGAAAAGATGTCATGACCACAAGATTAGCGAACGAAAGGTAGGAGGGAGGAAGAAGCACGGTCACCTGGCCGGAGTCGTGGTCAGAACAACCAGAACTACTATGACCATGATGAATATGTTCCTGAGTATACAGATAATCCCCCCAATGTTGGATGAATTATTGAAGGAGCACCTCCCATTATGATGACTAACTCTGAGATAATGGAGTAGCTGTTTTTGATTGGAGACACGGTAAGGAGCCTCCATGAGAACTTCAATGGATTTGACGAGTGCCTGCGCACTCTTGAACGACGACCTGGGAAAAAGACAATGATAGAGGGAGGGAGGCATACCTTCGATGAAGGAAGAAGAAGGCTAAAAGATACTCGTGATGTGAGGTTCCATGGAGTCACCCCCAAAAGGCTATAATTTGGGAGCGGTGCTATCAACCAGAATCATCAGGAGAATACTGAAAGAGGAATAGTCCTAGCAGGAGAAGTCCAACGTCCTCCACACCCACATCGCTCAGGCCGCACTTTTGATAGGAGGGCATAGTACCCAGGTAACCCTCGAACACTGTGGATCTTTTATTCGTGATAAGAGTGGAAGATTGGTTTTACAGTGAAAAGAAGAGGACCAACCTCATAGGAGAGAGGGAAAGGTAGAGGAAAGGCCTATCATCAATCCTCTACCTCTAAGGTCAATCCACCCGGATGAGGGTTTTCCATGGAACATAAACCCACGCACCCATGAGGCTTTGTCAAATCGAAGAGGACGGAGAGAGAATGATTACATGAGTAAGAGGCCTCTTCCTCATTGGAGGCACCACAACACCGAGCCTATCATCACCCCTATTTATTCTAAGAACTCATCTGAAGGCAGGCGTCACATTCCTCAGGGGAAAAACACCCAGAACAATCAAGATACTAATAAGGGCGTGCCCCAGCATACTCAAGTCATGCAAAATATGGCTCCACCTCTAACTGATCAAGTTACTCAGGACGCGCCTCAACTTCCTTAGACAACCCAGGTCACGCCCACAATACCAGTCTTCCAAGTCACGCCACCTCTCTACACACATCAGGGCGCTCCCCCCACCATTGCCTCCCAGGTAAGCCCCTTATCTCAACTCTCAGGAATGCAAAATATCCATGGTGTAGATAATATAAATGTCGATGAATTGAAGAAAATTCTCACACTCCTTGACGGGGGAAGGTCCATTACTCTAGTGCAAGCTACATCCCCCTTCTCTCAAGCAGTAAGGGACGCCCCACTCCCACAAGGATATCGAAGTACTACTGACCTCCACTATCATGGAAATTCAGACCCGACTGAATATCTGAGAAAATTCAATACATACATGGATGTTTATCAGGTGCAGGCTCTGGCTAGGTGTAGGCTCTTGGCTGCTACACTGAGGGATAACGCTCAGATATGGTTTTAGAAGTTGGGAGCAAGTACAGTCACATCATGGGACCAGATGCAACTTCTCTTCCTAACACAATTCCAAGCTGCGGTAAAATATGCTCCTCCGATCAAAACTCTAGCTAATATCAAACAAAGGGACAAAGAATCCCTCTAGGAGTACTTCAAAAGATTTAATTCTGAAGCCACAGGAGTGAGGGGAGAGATAGATAATACCCTGAAGAGTTTTATCATTGCTGGTTTGAAGGTCGGTATAGATTTTTGGAAGCATTTGCAAAGGAAAGAGCTATCAACTTTGGACTCCTTATACGCCGAGGCAAAGCCCTTCAAAAGAATCGAGCAATCTTTGGAAGACAACAATCAATCAAGTTTAAAGTCCAAAATTTCAAAGAAGAGGGACAAAACTCCGTCATCTGACTATAGGGGGAAGCCTGCAAGTCCAAATCAAGTGAATATGATGCATGGTAGAAGAAACTGGAGCCCTCCATAGTCCTATGAAAAAAGTGTTAGTGTTGGTGTCTTAGAGACAATACTTTATGATAAACAATTAATGATTATGTTTACTTGATTATTTAATTAATATTTATTATGTCTTTATTTACTGCGTTATAAATTGAAAGCATAATAAATGTCCTTGGAATATAATGTGAATTATATATTTTTAAGTATGTGACTTCAAAATGAGATTATATGAACAATATTATATTCCTAAAAGTCCTTAGTTGAGTATTATTATTTAAGGACAATAATAATGCAATAAGACTAGCATGTTTGTTGACTGATGACCACATCTCATTGGTCATAGGTATCGTGATACTAAAGTCAAGAACATAAGTGCATGTCTCAATACATGGCACTGGACAGACCCGCTGTGAGAATCTACATGTTAATAAGTGTCATAAAAAATTCTCACTATGATAATGATGTATTGATCTTTTGACTTGAAATCATTATATTTCTATACGAGAATTAATATACTTTGATTACACTCAAAGTTACCTTTAACCGGGTAATGATAAAGGTGGACATTGGGTATGCTATGAATCGTATGAGAAATATCAATGATACATATATGATTTAACCCTCCTATTTTAGGGGTGATATTATTGGCCTCTTGATTGAGTGAGACTATAAAATGCATGACCATGCTCAAATGTTGATTTGATTAATAGTCTACTCATTGATCAATGAAACCCGGATTAAACGTTGAAGAGGATGACACAATACATGCCTTGAGTTTGATATATAGCATAAGGTTAAAGTGATTATATTACATTGTATATTATTCACGAAAGGTTTAATTGAATCACCACTTATTATTATTACTTGGGTAGCAATGATGTATTACTAGATGCCGTTCATTGTTTATAATTTTATTATTAGAAAATAAAATTATTGACAACGTAATAATAACCTAAAGGGTTACACACAAAGAACGTTTAAACGGAGTGTTATTTAAATTATGAATTTAAATTATGAATTTAAATACTCTTATTATTATTAATTCGAATTTATTTATTTAATTAATTAAGTGAGACTTGAGTAATTATATAGATATTAGAATTCGAATTTAATAATAATATAAATCCGAAATCTGAATGAGTTTTAAAAGGTCCAATCAGATTAGGGTTTTGGCCCAAGTCTCTCTCTCCCCTATATATACATAAAGATGTATAGTTTAGGGTAACAGTTTTATAAATTCGTTTCTGAGAAAAACCCTAGCAGCTCTACATTTTTTGAGAGGCTAGAGAAAGAGAGAGACAAAGAGGCAGAAATAGGCTAGTACCTAACTCCGGTGATCGTTAGACGATACGACGTTCGTGTGGATACCGATAGAGAGCAGATCTTTGTGAAGGGTTGCTGTGATTCATCACTTTTGGACCTCTATAATCATCATAAGGAAAGCTTTAATAAGGTACACATCTGATTCTTCATAATCATCCGCCAATTATATACGGATCCTGCATTTGGGATTCATTATTTTTTATTATTTAGCGTAATTCCGCTGCGTATATGTGCCCGAATCCCAACAAAAAGGAGAGACGGATATACCCCCTGATGGCCGGGGTGGAACTCATTTATGAAGTCTACAAAAACAAGGGGCTGTTCAGGAGACCTCCTCCCCCATCAGCTTGGCAGAGCAAAGATCAAAAGAAGTATTGCGAATATCATGAATCTACTAGGCACGACACTCATGAATGTCGGCAACTGAAAGATGAGGTTGAAGTGTTAATAAAGGACGGGAACATCACCGAATGAGTAAAGAAGTAAAGGGCTGATCATCCTGCACCAAGGAGGGAAAGTAGACCCGGCCTAGGAACAAGAAATCAGGAACCGACCTCAGATTCTACTTTTGTCAGAGCCAACATCATACACACTATATTTAGGGGAGACCATATTGCAGGAGATGGAAGGAACGCAATGGAAAGGTACGCGAAGGAAGCCAAATACCGACCACTCACTAATGTCAACAACCTTTCATCAAGGCCAACAAAACATTTTAGAGGAGAGTGCACAAACATTACTTTCATGGAGGATGACTCCAAGTGGGTGCATCACCTACATAACGACGCCCTAGTAGTAGCAATAAAAATTGGGACGGTTAATGTCCATCGAGTTTTTGTGGATAATGGAAGCTCATTAAACATCTTATACTACAACACATACTAGAAGATGAGACTTGTTGACAAGGACATGACCGTGGAAAACATCTTTCTATATGGTTTCGAAGGAGAATCTATCCCTGCTAAGGGAACCATCCATCTTCCTGTCACTCTTGGAGAAGGAGCGTTATTATCAACCCAATGTCCATGACTAGTATCACCCATGGCCATGCATTTCATAGTCTCACTCAATCAAGAGGTCAATAATATCACTCCTAGAATTGGAGGGTTAAATCCTATATCTATCATTCATATTCGTCATACGATTCATAGCATACCCAATGTCCACCTTTATCATTACCCGGTTAAAGGTAACTTTGAGTGTAATCAAAGTATATTAATTCTCGTATAGAAATATAATGATTTCAAGTCAGAGGATCATTACATCATTATCACTGTGAGATTTCTTATGACACTTATTAACATGTAGAATCTTACGGCTGGTCTTTCCAGTGTCATGTATTGATACATACACTTATGTTCTTGACTTTAGTATCACCATACCTATGACCAATGAGATGTGGTCATCTGTCAACAAACATACTAGTCTTATTGCATTATTACTGTCCTTAAATAATAATACTTGACTAAGGAATTTTAGGAATAAAATATTATTCGTTATATCTCATTTTTAAGTCACATACTTAAAGACATATATTGCGTATTAATATTCCAAGGACATTTATTATTCTTTCAATTTATGACACATTAAAAAAAGATATAATAAATATTAATTAAATAATCACATAATATAATTGTTTTCAATAAAACATTAAAAATAATTTCTCTAGGACACCGATACTAACAATCTCCTACTTGTACTAGATCCAATCTCTCATGTATCTAATATCCATGCAGCTAATATAATCATCGTGCTTCTGCTGCGACAAAGCCTTGGGTAGTGGATCTGCAATATTATTATTTGTATACACTTTACATATATGTATATCCCCTCGATTATTAATCTCTCGAAGAAGATGTCATCGTCTGAGTATATGCTTTGTTCAGGAATGAGACCTTGGTTCCTTAGCCTGCGAAATAGCTCCATTATTATCGCAGTATAAATCTATCAGATCTGCGACTGAAGGAACCACACCAAGACCTGGAATAAATTTCCGAATCCAAACAGCCTCATAGGCTGCTTCACAGGTAGCAATATACTTAGCCTCCATTGTAGAATCAGTAACCGTCTCTTGCTTTGAACTTTTTCAGCTTACAGCACCTCCATTTAGACAAAACACAAACCCAGACTGAGAAATCAAATCATCCTTGTCTGTCTGGAAACTAGCATCAGTGTAACCTTTTACAACCAGCTTATCTTCTCCTCCATATACCAAGAATTGATCTTTAGTCCTCTTCAAGTACTTAAGAATATTCTTGACTGTTGTCCAGTGACCTTCACCTGGATTAGACTAGTATCTACTAGTCATGCTCAAAGCATACGAGACATCAGGATGAGTACATATCATTACATACATTATGGAACCAATTGCTGAAGTATATGGAACTTTACTCATACGGTCCTTATCATCCAATGATTTAGGACTGTTATCTTTTGAGATCGATATCCCATGAGACATAGGGACAAATCCCTTTTTAGCATTTTGCATCCCAAATCGATGCAAAACTTTATCAATGTATGTACTCTGATTTAGGTCGATCATTCTTCTTGATCTATCTCTATAGATCTTGATACCTAAAATATAGGTCGCTTCGCCTAAGTCTTTCATAGAGAAATTCTTACTCAACCAAGTCTTAATAGCTTGTAAAGAAGGAATGTCATTCCCTATTATTAATATATCATCAACATATAATACTAGGAATGCCACATTGCCCCCACTTACCTTCTTGTAAACACATGGTTCATCTTCATTTTGAATAAACCCAAACTCTTTGACAGTTTCATCAAAACGAATGTTCCATCTCCTTGAGGCTTGTTTCAATTCATAAATGGATCGACGCAGCTTACATATCTTTCCAACACTCTTTGGATCAACAAAACCTTCAGGCAGTGTCATATACATATCCACATCTTCTTCAAGGCTCCCATTTAAGAAAACAGTTTTTGACATCCATTTGCCAGATTTCATAGTCATGGTAAGCAGCTATGGCAAGCAAAATCCTGATGGACTTGACCATAGCCAGTGGTGAAAAGGTTTCATTATAGTCAATACCATGAATTTGCTTGAAATCTTTTGCCACCAATCGTGCTTTATAGGTCTGTACATTACCATCCATTTCAGTCTTCTTTTTGAAAACCCACTTGCATCCTATAGGTTTTATCCCCTTCAGGTGGATCAACCAAAGTCCATACTTGATTAGTATACATGGATTTCATCTCAGATTTCATGGCATCCTGCCATCTCTTAAATTCTAGAGTGTTTATAGAGTCTTGGTACGTGAGAGGATCATCTTCATCCACAAGCATCACATCACCGTCTTGAGTCAAGAGAAATCCATAATATCTCTCGGGCTCATGGTGAATCCTACCAGACCTACGAATAACCTGTGTTTCCTGAGCAGTATTTTTTTTCTTGTACATTCTGCTCAGGTTCCTCCACTGGTTCAATGTTGTCATGTGGGTCTCGAATTTCATCGAGATCTATTATCCTCCCACTGTCTTTCTTAGAAAGCATTTCTCTTTCAAGGAACACTATAGTTCGAGCAACAAACACTTTGTTCTCTGAAGGATTATAAAAAGAATAACCTTTGTTTCAATTGGGTATCCCATAAAATTACATTTTTCTGATTTAGGTGCTAGCTTGTCAGAAGTTAGACATTTCACAAATGCCTCACATCCCTAAATTTTCATAAATGACATGCTATGACATTTCTCAGTCCATATCTCATATGGAGTCTTCTGAACCGTTTTAGTAGGAACTCGATTAAGTGTATAAGCAGCCGTCTCCTGGGCGTAGCCCCAGAAACTAATTGGAAGATCTGCATGACTCATCATTGATCGTACCATGTCCAACAAAGTACGATTCCTCCTTTCAGAAACTCCATTATATTATAGTGTTCCGCCTTTTACTAGACAAGGTGAAAGGGGCACTGAATGATTAGAACTTATACATAGTGATGTATATGGTCCTATGCGTACTATGGCAAGAGGTGGCTTTTACTACTTTATCACGTTTACTGATGATTTCAGTAGATATGGATATGTGTATCTTATGAAGAACAAATCTGATTCTTTTAAAAAGTTTAAAGAATACAAAGCTGAAGTAGAAAAGCAAACTTTCGGAAGTATTAAGACTCTACGATCTGATCGTGGAGGTGAATACTTAAGCCATGAATTTAAGAGTTTATTAAAAGAGTGTGGTATTGTATCACAACTCACTCCTCCCGAAACACCACAATGGAATGGAGTTTCTGAAAGGGGGAATCGTACTTTGTTGGACATGGTACGATCGATGATGAGTCATACAGATCTTTCAATTAGTGTTTGGGACTACGCCCTGGAGACGGCTGCTTATACACTTAACCGAGTTCTTACTAAAACAGTTTAGAAGACTCCATATGAGATATGGACTGAGAAACGTCATAGCATGTCATTTATGAAAATTTGGGGATGTGAGGCGTTTGTGAAACGTCTAACTTCTAACAAGCTAGGACCTAAATCAGAAAAATGTAATTTTATGGGATACCCAATTGAAACAAAGGTTTATTCTTTCTATAATCCTTCAGAGAACAAAGTGTTTGTTGCTCGTACTGCAATATTCGTTGAAAGACAAATGTTGTCTAAGAAAGACAGTGGGAGGATAATAGATCTTGATGAAATTCGAGACCCACATGATAACATTGTACCAATGGAGGAACCTGAGCAGAATATACAAGAAAATAATACTACTCAGGAAACACAGGTTGTTCATAGGTCTGGTAGGATTCTCCATGAACACGAGAGATATTATGGATTTCTCTTGACTCAAGATGGTGATGTGATGCTTGTGTATGAAGATGAGCCTCTCACATACCAAGATGCTATGAACACTCCAGAATCTAAGAGATGGCAAGATGTCATGAAATCTGAGATGGAATCCATGTATACTAATCAAGTATGGACTTTGGTTGATCCACCTAAAGGGGTAAAACCAATAGGGTGCAAGTGGGTTTTCAAAAGGAAGACCGACATGGATGGTAATGTACAGACCTATAAAGCACGATTGGTGGCAAAAGGTTTCAAGCAAATTCATGGTATTGACTATGATGAAACCTTTTCACTAGTGGCTACGGTCAAGTCCATCAAGATTTTGCTTGCTATAGCTGCTTACCATGACTATGAAATCTGGCAAATGGATGTCAAAACCGCTTTCTTAAATGGGAGCCTTGAAGAAGATGTGGATGTGTTTATGACACAGCCTGAAGGTTTTGTTGATCCAAAGAATGCTGGAAAGGTATGTAAGCTGTGTTGATCCATTTATGGATTGAAACAAGCCTCAAGGAGATGGAACGTACATTCATTTTGATGAAACTATCAAAGAGTTTGAGTTTATTCAAAATGAAGATGAACCATGTGTTTACAAGAATATAAGTAGGAGCAATGTTGCGTTCCTAGTATTATATGTTGATGATATATTAATAATAGGGAATGACATTCCTTCTTTACAGGCTGTTAAGACTTGGTTGAGTAAGAATTTTTCAATGAAAGACTTAGGTGAAGCGACCTATATTTTAGGTATCAAGATCTATAGAGATAGATCAAGAAGAATGATCGGCCTAAGTCAGAGTATAGACATTGATAAAGTTTTGCATCGATTTGGGATGCAAAATGCTAAAAGGGGATTTGTCCCTATGTCTTATGGGATATTGATCTCAAAAGATAACAGTCCCAAATTATTGGATAATAAGGACCGTATGAGTAAAATTCCATATGCTTCAGCAATTGGTTCCATAATGTATGCAATGATATGTACTCATCCCGATGTCTCGTATGCTTTGAGCATGATGAGTAGATACCAGTCTAATCCAGGTGAAGGTCATTGGACAGCAGTCAAGAATATTCTTAAGTACTTGAAGAGGACTAAATATCAATTCTTGGTATATGGAGGAGAAGATAAGTTGGTTGTGAAAGGTTACACCGACGCTAGTTTCCAGACAGACAAGGATGATTCGATTTCTCAGTCTGGGTTTGTGTTTTGTCTAAATGGAGGTGATGTAAGCTGGAAAGTTCAAAGCAAGAGACGGTTGCCGATTCTACAATGGAGGCTAAGTATATTGCTGACTGTGAAGCAGCCAAGGAGGCTGTTTAGATTTGGAAATTTATTGCAGGTCTTGGTGTGGTTCCTTCAGTCGCATATTCGATAGATTTATACTGCGATAAAAATAGAGCCATTTCGTAGGCTAAGGCACCAAGGTCTCATTCCCGAACAAAGCATATACTCAGACGATATCATCTTCTTCGAGAGATTAATAAAAAAGCTGATATACATATATGTAAAGTGTATACAAATGATAACATTGCAGATCCACTGACCAAGGCTTTGTCGCAGCAAAAGCACGAAGGTCATACTAGTACCATGGGTATTAGATACATGAGGAATTGAATCTAGTACAAGTGGGAGATTGTTAGTATTGGTGTCCTAGAGATAATACTTTTAATGTTTTATTGAAAATAATTATGTTATATGATTATTTAATTAA
This sequence comes from Oenanthe sinensis, assembly GCA_028671895.1. Taxonomy (NCBI): domain Eukaryota; kingdom Viridiplantae; phylum Streptophyta; class Magnoliopsida; order Apiales; family Apiaceae; genus Oenanthe; species Oenanthe sinensis. The sequence continues at coordinate 32,914,254 of CM053806.1, forward strand.
TATTTATTATATCTTTATTTATTACGTCATAAATTGAAAGAATAATAAATGTCCTTGGAATATTAATACATAATATATGTCTTTAAGTATGTGACTTAAAAATGAGATTATATGAATAGTATTTTATTCCTAAAATTGCCTAGTCAAGTATTATTATTTAAGGACAATAATAATGCAATAAGACTAGTATGTTTGTTGACAGATGACCAAATCTCATTGGTCATACGTATGGTGATACTAAAGTCAAGAACATAAGAGTATGTATCAATACATTACACTGGAAATACCCACCGTGAGATTCTACATGTTAATAAGTGTCATAAGAAATCTCACAGTGATAATGATGTAATGATCCTCTGACTTGAAATCATTATATTTCTATATGAAAATTAATATACTTTGATTACACTCAAAGTTACCTTTAATCGGGTAATGATAAAGGTGAACATTGGTGTTATTCCTTAAGAACAATGTCAATATTTGTAGAAGGGGGGTTTGAATACAAATATTAAAACTTTTTCGTATGTTATAATATTTGTTCTTGAGGATTTGACTTAGTGAGAATATGTTGGAACAATTTATGACTGCAAAGTAAATTAAGCAAAGAGTTTTTAAAATTACTGATGGATTGATTTCTCCATCAGTGTATATTTTTGCTCAATTTTCTAGGTTAAAAGAAACCTAGCTGCGTTTTTCCAAGATTGGAAAACGAATCAACTGTTCTTACAAATGTGCTCTCAAGCTTGAACAGTTGATTGAATTTATCTAACTTCTTTTCTAAAAATGCTGCTACACTTGTTTTTATATAACACAAGTGTACTTTTACAATACCTAATCTAGGATTGTTTCTACCTGCCTTTCTTCTACCTGTTTCTTTTTTTTAAAAAAAGGTTTAAAAAGACAGCTTCTGATTGAGTTTTCACAGTCATTCTAGACTGTCTTCTATAGGTGTGCTTTTGTTCTCTGGATCTTCAGCAGATATTCTTTCTTTGTGTTTTCACACTCAATTGATAGTTTGCTGTTAAGCATATCAATTGATCCATCTTTTAATCCATCAACTGATGTTCTTCTTCGATTGATCTTTATATCCATCGATTGATAAAAGATGACTTATCGATTGATAGATGTTATCAATCGATATATCAATCGATGGGTCTTCACATCAGTTGATGGTCTTCAATGCTTGACTTGGCTTCTTCGATTGATCCCTCATCCATCGATGCTTCAATATCAATTGATCATCCTTCACTTGTGTAATTTCCTGTCTCCACATAATTACAATTTAACAGTTTAATTCACACATCAATTGATGATCTATATCAATCGACTCCAACATCAATTGATGAACAAATTATCAATTGATTTACACCTTATCGATTGAAATAGACTAAGTACACCTATGCTACAATCCAAATTATCAGTTGATTCATATAAACACTTCAACTGATAAATGGTTTCCAGATCAATTGATATTTAATACTTTCATATCAATTGATCAGTTACATCAAACTAAATTTTTATGATTCTAAGATTAATGTTATCATCAAATCACATGTAGATTCTTAACAATCTCCCCCTATTTGTGTCTGTGTTATTTATAGGCATAAATCTACTTGATGATAACAAAAAAACCTTTAAAAATTTACATTTAGATAAAATCAAGAAATTTAATTGGCACATTAGTTTTGGAAGTACCATATTGATAGATAACTCCTGCAAGCAGCTTCAGTGTCTTCATAATTTACTTATTTCCTCTTCCTTCCCTTCTCTGCATTTTCCTTTAGTTGCCTCATGAAAGAACTTCTCAAGATTCCTTCATCTCTGTCAGTTTCTCCAAGTTGCCTCATAAGATAGTGTATTTCTTCATCTGTGATTTTGTCCGGATATTTGCAGATATCAAAGAACTTTGTGTTGCCCTCTGTATCTGTAAAAATCATGGCATACTTTGGCTCCAACACTACCTTTTTGACATGTGACTTCCATATCTTCAGAGGTGAATCAGGTTCAGCTTCTGCCTTGGATCTCCTTAACCTTGAAATTTGCTGTTGAATTTCCTGAGCAATTGTTATGTTGAGTTTGTACTTTCTGTTGAGTAAAGGAAGAATAGTCTTTAAAACATTGTAGCTTTGCTTCATTATCACCTTTAATGAGTAGAGGATTTTTACTCCATTTTCATACTCCAACCTCATTGATTCTTCATGGTTAGAGGTTGCAGGGTGAGTCCTTACTCCAATTAATCCCTTTTCATTGATTACTGGTATTCCCTTCAAATTGTATCCTTCAATTGTGACTTCCTCCTTGATTTCTTCTTGTTGACCCTGGAGATTTTCCTGAACCACTATTTCTTGAGTAGGCCCTGGCCTTTTCTTGGCCATTGAAACTTTTCTCTTTTTCCTCAATGGTTGGTCTATTAATTGTTCCTCCATTTTCCATTCCAATTCCATTTGCCTTGCTATCTCCTCATTTTCTTTTTCCCTTTTGACAGCATCTGACAATCCTGTTCAAATGGCTTCTTGAAGAAGCTTCTGGCCAACTGGCTCTTTTTTCTTCTTCTCTTCTTCAATCATTATGGCTTTTCCCTTTTTCTTCTCTTTAAGGGCTTCTTGATCAACTGACGAAAAGGCTTCAGCATCTGAGTTGCTTTCCTTGGCAGCCTTTTGTGCATCTTCATTTATTTTTCTTGTTTGAGCAGTGAACTCATTCAAGTCTCCTTTTTCTACTGCCTCTGTTACTAACTCAGTGCTTCTCCTTAGATCTTCAATTCTTTTCTTTTCCCTCTCAATCATTGATTGAGTTTCTTTCTCCCTAGAAATTCTCCTAGCTTCAAGATCATCAAACTTCTTGAATTCTCTCTTTTTCTGTTCTAAGTCATCTTTTGGAGAATTAGATGACTTAGTTCTCTTTGAAGATTGATTGTCCCTGTTGCTTCTGCTTTTATCTCTTCTGTGTGCAGAACTGCCAATACCACTGGACTTGTCCTTTCCAGATCTACCTATGTTACCTCTGCCTTTGCCATCACCACCATCATCATCTTTCTTCTTTGTATTCTCCCCCTTTTTGTTATCATCAAATAAAGAGGGTGGTGGAAGTCTGTCAAGAATCCTTTGAAGAATGGAAGAATGTAGATTTTGACTTCTGAGGATATCATCCATTTTCTTCTCTAGAGACCCTACTCTTGTCTCCAAAGATGCAAAATTCTTGGATTCCTTGAAAAGCTTGTCCTTGATGCTATTCATGGTGTTGAATGGTAACTTTTCATCCAATCTTCTGTCTATTGTATCATTGGTTGTGGAGATAGAGTTCTTGATGATCTCCAGTTCCCTTCTTACTCCTGTAACTGTCATCTTTTGGATCTTCATTGTGTCCCTCATGTAGTGAGCAATTATTCTTTATGCAGGATCTGCAATTTCTTCTTCCACCATTGCTCTTCTGTATTAAGACAGAATTTCAGTTTCAGCAGCTTCTAAGGAATCATCAATAGTGCTCATCCATGGTTCCTCATCAGAATCACTCTCCAACTCTTCAGGTGCCATATAACAAGTGTCTGTTGTATTGGCAATGCTTTCCATCAGATTCCTGGTCCTTTGTTCTGTATGCTCAATTCCCAAAAGTTATTCTGCAGTCCTGTTACTTGAAGTTGTCAACCCTTGATATTGAGGATCAGGATGAATGAAATTCCTTGGATCCAATTCACTAGCATCTATTTCTTCTTCAAGGTCCTTAAGAACTCCACTCCCACTAGCTTCTACATCATAGGCTCCCCCTATCTGCTTTAATCCTTCCTCTTCTTCTTCTGCCATCATATCATTTTCCAATTCTTGTGTAAATTGAAGAATTGTTTTATCACTCTCACTCATCTCTCTATTTTGCATCAGGATCTCATCCTGGAATCTCACCTCTCCCTCACTTATTTGTTGTGCACCTTCTAAGGTGGGGCCCTCAAGTGTTTCACTCTCATCCCTGGAAGAAATATGAATGTTTTTGCTCACTTCCTCTCCTTTTGCCAGGTTACAATCCTGCCTCTCACTCAACTCACTCATTCCTAAGAGTGTTTGGGCAACATCAATTGATTGATCATCAATTGATGTATTGACAATATTAGTTGAAGTGGTGTTTGGGACATCCATCGATTGATGCATACCCATCGATTGATCTTGAGTATCGATCGATGGGTTATCAGTCGATGGATGAATATCAATTGATGAAGGAACATCAATTGATGGAGAAGAAACAGTTGAGATAATTTGTGAAGTTATGTTTGAGATGATATTGGAAATAGAATCCTGAAAATTCTGAGAAGAAGATTCAGGAGAGAGTGTTGGCTTCTCCTTGAAAAACAAAGAAGGAGAATCTGAAAATGTTCGATAATCTATAAAAACATTTTCTGAAGAAGTTTGAGATGGGGAAAGAAGAATAAAAGAGATAGGAATTGAAAGAGAATGGGGCTGCATCTCATCATTTATATGAGATGCATCAAACAGACTTTGTGAAGGCTCCACCACAGTTTCCTGTGGTTTTGCAGTGTGTGATTCCCCAAGTGCAAAGGTGACTTTCTTTCCTCTCCTCTTATATGGGGTTAATGGTTTGGACTTTGTGTCCCCAACTTTGTTCTGTGCCCCTGGTTGTGGGCTATTTTCAATACTGTCATCCTTTTGAGAGGATGGCAATAGGAATGTGGTGTTTTCCATATTTACATCCACAGTCTTTTGGGAGACTGTGGAGTGTCTTGGATGAGGTTGCACACCCTCACTCTCCTTATCCTTCTGGGTTCTTTGATGTTCCCCAGTTCCCTCACCACCTAAATCCTCCTCTAGTCTATCTACCAAAACAATACATGTATGGCATTTGTGCATATAGCATTTGAACATTTGGTGCAACCAAGTTAGAAGTCATGGCATTCATGAGCATAGGATTGGCAAGCATGGCATTTGCAGACATGGTTTGTGCATTGGAATCATATACTGGTATGGATTTCTTCTTTTTCTTGTAATTCATAGATAAATGATTCACACTGCCATATTTACCACAAACCTTTGTAGGTGCATACATATTATGAGTGTATTTATTGTGCTTGTTTATGCCTACCTTTCCATTCCTATTTTTCTTCCTTTTCTCAGACTTAGGCTGAATGACATCAACATGTGCTATCTTTTCTAGTTTGACTTTCAACTGTTTCTTAGATAAGCTACATATGTTAACCTTTTCAACCTTAGTCTCAACTTGATCTTTGGAGTCAATTTTATTCACAAACTTAATAGGTGTGCTAATATTTTTTTTTCTTATTAGTCATTGATTATTTCCCAGTCAATGGATGCTTATCAGTTGATTCAGCATCAATCGATTGAAAATCCTTATCAGTTGATATAGGATTAGCAAACGATTGATCTTTATCTATTGAGGCATTAGTCAATGACTAGCCTACAGACTTGGGGGATTCTCCTAGAGTATCTAGCCCTTGAACATCAATGATCTGTTTAGCAATTTTAGCAGACCTATTCCATTTGTTATTTGTTTTAATTTCATCAGCTAATTTTTCTTTCAACAATTCATCTCTTTTAAAAATGTTCACTAGTTCATTCCTAGCATCTTTACTTCTCTGCTTAAATCTTTCTAAACAAACTAGTTCATTTTCAAGGAAAGCATTTCTCTCAATCAAAGCATCTATGGTGTTCTTTAACTTAGAGTTTTTTTGTTTAGAGATTTAAGAGTGACATGAAAATTGTACAATTCATTTGACATTTCATTTATAGTACTATTGCATTCATCTTTTGAAAGTTCAGAAAATTTGTATCTAGTACCTGATTTGATGATGAACTAGCTTCTTCATCCTCATGGTTGGCCATTAGAGCTAGATTGATGAATTCTTCAGAATCACTGTCCTCAGCAGCTCAGTCTTTCTCTTCAGTCACAAAAGCCTTTTTTTTCTTGAGAAGGTCAAAGTATTTCTTTTTGTAGTCAATGTCATCAATGACTTTGCCTTCTTTTCTTATTTTGGCTTTCTGCATTCATTGGAGAAATCACCAGTCAATCCACAGTTGTAGCATTTGAATTTAGATCTATCAACCAAATTTTTGTTTTGGTTGTCACTCTAAACTGGGATCTAGGCCTTTGAGCATTTGGATTCCTATTAAATTTTAGCTTTGAAAACTTCCTTGACAGAAATTCAAGGTGTTCATCAATTTCATCCAAATCATCTTGAGAGCAAACTTCATTCTCATCACTCATGAGTTTTCCTTTGCCTTTGGATGATTCAACAGTATCATTAGCCACAGTCTTGTCTTGAAAGGCATATGACTAGGCATGTTTGTAATATTTAGATGACAACTCAACTCAGATAAGAAAAAGAAGTAAATAATAAATATGAAAATAGGAATCAAGACGAAGAAAGTTAACTAGACACGAAGAATCAGATTATCAGGTGTATTTTGATGAAGTTGTTATTCTACACTGGAAGAAGTTTACTAATATGTTCAAGCATTAGTGAAAAATAAAGAAGTAGTATTTCAGCAGAGTTGAGAAGATTTCAAGTGGCTAATACAGAAAGATTCCAAGAAAAGAAAATTATAGAGATAAAACTAGAAGCGAGAACAAGACAGAAGATTATAGATTTTAATGTTAAAAGGTGAAGAATATTTTATTTTAGTATGACACAAATGAACTAGATAGTAGTATATTGTGTGTTAACAATATAGATAAAGGTTCGACATTAAGTAAGAGTGATTTTCAGACAAATGGTACGGTGAAGACGGAAAGCCTCAAGTCAAATCTACAATGGTTAAGCAGTGAAGAAACTAATTAATTCTACTATCAAAATTTAATTAATTATTTAATTTATCTACTTAAATTAATTCACCTTGAATTGATTTAATTTATAAATTAATTAATTAAAATTGGTGGAATTAATTAAGATAAAAGGTCATTTTATCATACAAGTAAAATAAGTCTTGTTGTACCTATTCAAGAAAGTCTTACCGAATTAAATGCCTACTTAAAAAGGTCTTACCGAATTTCTTTAAGACTTTCAATAAGTCTTACCGAAATTGGATTAAAGAAAAGTCTTTCAAGCTATCCAAAAGGTCTTACCGAAAATTACATTTAAAAAGATCTTGAAGATATAAGTGGAAGAAAGTCTTACCGAATTTTAAAGTAAAAAAAGTCTTGCTGGAGCTTGGAAAAAGTCTTACCGAGTTTTGTAAAGATCTTACCGAATTTAGAAAGTCTTGCTCATTGATTTAGAAAAAGTCTGAAGGCATAAGTAATTGTCTTTTGGAAGTCCTGTTAGAAAAGTTTTATCAGCTTAAACCTCTATAAATATGAGGTCAAGGGCTTCATTATTTCTGTTGTTAAAAACATTCAAATTCAATAATTTGTCTGATTGTAATATTCACAGACTTTCTATGATGGTTTGAATTATAATTGTTAAATTAGAATAATTCATGTCGAAATCGTTCTAAAATATTTTATCAGTTATATACACTTTCATCATATTAATTTTGTAATACTTTTCAAGTTAAAAATCATATCATCTACTTGAACAGTATTTCATTAAAATTAATATTCCGTGATTAAATATTGATATTGTATTCAACCCCCCTTCTATAATATCAAAGACCAACAATTAGTATCAGAGCTGGTTGATATTTATAATATCATATCCAAACCAAATATTCTACAACTCATACAGAACTAAAAAATAATTTTGTTTTTGAAATAATTTTTACCCTGAAATAATTTTTGATCAGAAATTATTTGAAGTCAAAAATTATTTTTTGAAACACTTAATTTTTTAATCTTATTAAAGATGAGTACACAAAAATTAACAAGCATTAAAATCTCACTATTTGACCAAGTTCATTATAACTTATGGAAGCACAAGATGTTACTACCTCCGTCCCAACCAATTGTTATCCTTTCAGAGAGAATGTCCAGCACACATTTTAAGGTGCATATAAAGTATAGTTTCATAATTTATTTTTAATTTTTTTTTCTGAATAAAAATTTAAACATTAAATTTAAAAATTTAAACATTATATTTTTATTCAGAAAAAAATAATTAAAAATAAGTTATGGAACTATACTTTATATGCATCTTAAAATGCGTGTCAGACCTTCTCTCCGAAAGGATAATAATTGGGTGGTACGAAGGGAGTACTATTTATTGGGATTGCAAATACAAAGTATGCAAGGATTTTGGCCAACGTTATTGAGCCCCCGATTACAGTTATACTCGAACATGAGGTAAATTGGGTTGTAATTTCTCACAGACAATTCTCTAAAGATCCGTTTAATTATACAAAGGATGAGAGGGAAACTGTAGCCCTTGATAATAGTATCAAACTCATATTGGTAGATTCCCCAGATAATGTTATGTACAATCCATACCAGAAATACATATGGAAGAGGTAAAGTTATTAGTTCTTCTAAAGCACTGATAGTGGAAGCACTAGAGAAAAAGGAAGTGAGGGTTGTTGTACCTTCAAACAATTTAATGGAGTATGTGGTTCCATAATTTAGACATACTTCATATAACTAGTAAAATGGTGAGTTTTAGTCATTGGAAGAACTGGATCAGCTAGAAGATGAATCTCTAGCTATGGTTGCCAGGAGATTTGGCAACATGAGATTCCGAAGGAACACTCCTCCTACAAAGTTAAACCTAATTTTGGAAGGTTCCAAAAAGGAGATTCTTTAAGAGCTGTGTCAAGAAGCGGCTACAAGACTGGCCTAGTTGATAGGACCAAGTTTTGTTGCTTCAATTGTAATGAGCTAGGTCACTTTGCAACTGAATGCAAGAAGCCGAAGCAAAGAAAGAAGAAAGAGTCTTATGAAGAGCTCAAAGAAAAATATGATACACTTGTGAAAAAGCATCATCAATGCATGTCTTATCTAGCAGAGGGCAAAAGCTAGGATGATTCAGAAAATGATGATGAGGAAGAGCTGGGAAATCCTGCTCTTATGGCTTCATCTGAAGAATCATTGTCTCCAACTCGTCAAGGAGGAATAGAGGTAAATCCTTCAAGCCCTAAAATGTGTAAACTGCTAGGTAAAGAACTAGATGACACAAGAGATAGAGTTAAGAAACTAATTCTAAAAAATAAATCCTTAATTGATGAGAATGATGTTTTAAAATTGTTAAAAACCAGAAATGACAAATTTACTGAGGTTTTAGCTTTTTAGATAAATAAATCTAATTGTTATGTTAAGGTTGAACCTTATCTCAGAAATCAGATAGTGGAAGAACAAAAGAAGTGTCTGGCCTATGAAAATTCATCTTGCATTGTAAAAGACCTAATTGACCAACAAGAGATAAAATGTAAAGTTGGAATAGGCTTTGAGTACAATAAATTTGTAAGAAAGGCAAGCAACATCACCCCGTTTAGGCAAAGTGCTGAAGAAAAGGGTATTTCACATGTTATTAATGACACACCTAAACCTCTTTTTATAACCCCTGTTGTAGAACCAATCATTGAGAGCTCTATATTAATTGCTTAAGAAATGAATTTAGAGGACCTCGAGGAAGAAAAGAAAATAGAAGAACAAGCTAGGGAAATACAAGGAGTTAATGTCTAAAAAGAGAAATGGGCTCCAAAGATACCAGTGAAAGATGTGGGAACTTCTAATTCCCCCAATCCTGGTATAGATGCTAAAGACTTAAAGAATAATCTGAACAGACTTTAAAACTTTTGATAAAGTTGAAGTAGAAACTGTTAAAACACCTATTATTTTGAATAACATGCCTATTATTTATATATACTGTAAACCATGTGGTGGAATAAATTGTATGTTATGTGCTTTCAATGTTATGTCTGCATATTTTAAAAGTATGCATGCTAATAATAATAATATGACACCTAGAAAACATGTCAATAATAAATTTACGAAATTCAAGATTGCGATTCCTTCACCTGTCAAGAAGGAAACATATGTTCATGTTGGTGAGATTACAAAGCTGTATGAGCAGTAATCGTGATAACTCAACACTAGAACATGACATGTAAATAATACTACGCCTACATAGAAATCAGGAAGAAATGAAGGCAAGGCATATACAGTGAATCAAGACATTAGAAGAAGTTTTGAAGTCTACTACAGGTCACTGAAAGAAGTTCATTAATATGTTCATGCCTCAGTGAAGAATAATATGTAAAGACTTTCAAGGTTTTAGAAGTGTTGATGATTCAGTATAGAAGTTCCACAAGAAGATTTCAGTGTATTAGCATTGATTGAAGATAGACAGTGTTCGAAGCATAAGAATCTAGAAGAAATGAAGACATGGTAAAAACAAAGGATTAAGAAGACAGCTGCAGTCTTGGAGTTATACTCACTGAAAGAAGTTCATTTATATGTTCAAGCGACAGTGAAGAACAGAGAATGAAGTATTCAAGGTTGTGGTAATAATGAAGACGTTGTCTAAGTACCAAAAAAGATTCTAGTGAAAGTACAGTGTTTATTGATAATCAGTGTTCAAAGCAATGCAATATTCCAAGGTTAATCACCTGAAACATAACAGAAGTCAAGGGAATTCAATTCAGTGTTAGTCATTTGTGAACCATACCAGTGCACTAAGCGTCAGCACAACAAGAAAATAATTGTCTTGTTTAAACAGAAAAAATTCAGTTGATCAAGGTAGAAAAATGAAAATCAAGTGATATATATTTCAAGAGCTTCAAGAAATTATCTTAAGGCAAGATATATAACTTTTAGTGTTTAGTACTCTTGAAATGATGGAGAAGCGCAACAAACCAACTTCTAGGCAAAGAAAGTTTAAGGGATGATTTTGTGGCGCCTATACACTGAACCAAGTATAGAGGCGCAACAAAATACTTGACTTAGGTGATGGAAGCAGATGGACATGTTTGTGGCGCCTACACACTGCAACTAGAGTGTAGGCACAACAAACAAGTAACCAGACACAAGCAATCTAGCAGAGAAAATTCCAAGGCATTTCGTGGCGCCAACACTCTGCAACTACAGTGTAGGCGCAACAAACAACTTCTACACGTAAGGAAAAACTCGGAAGATCATAAGCATTTGGTGGCACCTACACAAGGGATTGAGAGTGCAGACGCAACAAAGAACTAGAGGCGCAACAAACACATTTCGTGGCGCCTACACAGGGTCACTAGAGTACAAGAGCAACAAAGGACTTAAAGCATTGAGAAACAAATCAATTTTAATTGATTTGAAAAGTCTACACATAAAAACAAAATGATGTGCTCATTTTGAAGGGTGTGTTCTGGTTCGTCTCTTCCAAAAAAAAGTGCCAGAGAAGAACACAGCCAATAATATACAAAGGGGTCTAAACAAACAAAGATCTTCTCATTACTCCTTACCAGAGTTTTTTATTAATGGCCGGATAAAACTTGTAATATTTTAAAGGCCATTACAAAATACTTTGGTAGTTAAATCCTTAGACAAAATTAAAGATACAAATATTGTATATGATTTGACTTGTATATTTTTGTAGAAGCAAAGAACTAATTTGTTCTTTGAAAGCCGGTTATATTTTTAACTGGGTATAGGAACCTCAGGGTTTATATACGAAAGATATATTCCCCGAAACTTGTCTCGTTAAATTACTTGCTAATTTTCTAGAACATTAATGATTATTCATAAATACAGAAAATTAGTAAGCCAGCCTCCTAAACACTTTTCACCTCATGAATTCGAACCCTCTAACCGAACTCTAAATTATTTATCCGCAAAAGATTCGAAATAATTTTTTAATTTAGTGAGTATCGCATTCAACCCCCCCTTCTACGATACTTCGGGACCCAACAATTGGTATCAAAGTAGACTGATTGATATACAAGTCAGGATCCGTAGTTCAGTGAAGCTCACTGTGCCGAAGCTGGTTGGACTCAGAATGAGGAGGCCTAGTTGAATAAATTTCATTATAAACTTTTAATTAAAATTTATTTTATAAACTTTTATAAAAATTTGTTTTATAAACTTTTATTAGTTTATGTTATAAATTTTAATTAGTTTATTTTATAAATTTTGATATATTAAATTTCTTTTATAAACTTCTATAAAATTTGTTTTATGAACTTTTATTAATTTATGTTAGAAATTTTAATTAGTTTATTTCATAAATTTTGATATATTAAATTTATTTTATAAACTTCAATAAAATTTGTTTTATAAACTTTTATTAGTTTATGTTATAAATTTTAATTAGTTTATTTTATAAATTTTGATATATTAAATTTATTTTATAAACTTCTATAAAATTTGTTTTATAAACTTTTATTAGTTTATGTTATAAATTTTAATTAGTTTATTTCATAAATTTAATAAAGTTTAAAATTTGATTTTATTATAACAAAAGGCAGCAGTTGACTGGTGAATTCGACACAAACACTAAAATGTTATTTGGTTGCTCAAGGACTAGAAGATGAAGATTTTTCCGAGTATTGAAGACAACTAAAATGACTGAAGATTATCCAATGAAGTTAATTCTGGAACAGGCTGAAGAAGTTGTGGTATTAATTTCCTCAGAGTTTACTCCATAGGATCTCACTAATATTTTGGAAGCTGCAAAAGAATAAATTATTTTGGGTACAGTTTTTGGTTAATTTGAGTTGTATTTTTGGATGAAAAATCTAAGGGGTTGAAGTAGTGAAGGAGAACAGACTGGACTACCTAGAATTTCAGTACAAGCCTTAAAGATTATTCTACAGGGAGGTTACAGGAAGTTCGTGCTAACACTGCAGATCATCTGGAACACATGATTATAGCCAACAGGGATTTAAGGATACAACCACTTTGTCTGTAGAAGAACTGTATGTGCTGAAGGCCTATGAACTAGAACAAGGGCTGAAATATATAATATTTAGTAAAGCAGGTTATTAGCATATCCACTGTATTTGTGACCCAGGAACCAAATTTGATTGAAGACAAGGTTGAGAACCTCTGAACAGAAACGAATTGATCCAAGAAACTGAATTGAAGATGTTGTAGCTTGAGGTAGTGGTCAAGGTGTTGTATGTGAATTTCACACTTTGGAATATCTTGAGAACTGGACTGCAAGTCAAGCCTGCAGGGCAACAGGAAGTTCAGGGACATCAAATTCAGACGGAATCTCAATTCTAAATCTAAGGTCCTTACCTATAGATTCCATAAATGAGATTTTCAAGACTATTTCAAGAGGCGGTTGCAAGACAAGGATGGTTTATATTTAAAATAAAAGACAAGATCAAGGGTTTGCTACACAGTTTGAAGAAGCCTGTACAAGCAAAAGATGACAGACACTGTGTTGGGTTAAAGCAGGAATCTCAGACATTATTGAGGATGTAGTAAGGGAAAGCATTTATTAGTGAAGTTAAATGCAAGGTTTATACAATCAGTGATAGTGATGAACCAAATGGATATCTGGCATCAATGACCAACACTTGAGATGAATAACTAAGCACTTCATAGGTACACATTCTAACTAGTATATGTTTATCTAATTCAGAACTGTATGATTATTAGGTATTGAAATGTATTATATTCATGTCAGCATGCTAGCATCTTAGGACGTAAATGCTTAATTGATTACTAAGAATAAGATTGCATGCTAGGATTCATGAGTTTAAATAAGTACATTTCATACTTAATTTTATATACAGTAAAATGAATATCTAGAATTAGATAGGGTGTTCTAGACAGTTATGTGTATCCTTAAACATTTGCTGGAACTTGATTTAAATCTTCTGTGATTTAATACCTCTGATAATGTTATGAAAATTGCTAAATAGACAAACAAGTCATAGATCAAATATTTTATATTTGTTCTTATTGATAAATGACTTGATAAGTTGAAAGGCATATGACTAGGCCTATTTGTAATAATTAGATGGCAACTCAACTCTAACTAATAAAGAGAAGTAAATACTAAACACTAAACAGGAATCAAGACGAAGACAGTCAACTAATCACAAAGGATCTAAGTATCAGAGGTATTTTGTAGGATTGCTACTCAACACTGGAAGAAGTTCAATTATTTGTTCAAGCGTCAGTGAAATTAATAATGTAGTAGTACTTCTATTGAAGACAGAAGATATAGAAGATTTCAAGTGGTTACTACAAGCAGATTCCAGAAGAAGAATGCAAACAATGAAGAAGAATTAATGACAGAAGGCCTCTAGTTAAATGTTATTTAAATGGAGAATATTTATTGGGATGACACAAATGAACCAGACAGTACATTTGTGTGTCAACTAATATAATATTTATTCTTCATTTAATTCAAGAGGTTTCAAGATTAGAAGACGAAGAAAAGACAGGAAGATTTCAAGACTATCAGCACGGCTGCGACTAAAGATAGTATTTTAATTCTACTATCAATTGTTAATTAATTATTTAATTTATCTAATTAAATTAATTCAAGTTGAAATTAATTTAATTTATAAATTAACTAATTAAATTAAGTAGAATTAATTTACTATAAAAGAAATGCTTTAAAATGACTTATATAGATATATATAAACTGCTAGTATGACTTATCAATAAGTCATACCGAAATTCTTTATATATATATATATATATATATATATAAGTCATACCGAGCATGTTAGCATAAGTCATACCGAATTGTGTATATATATATATATATAATCAGTTAGTATGACTTATTAATAAGTCATACCGAAGGACTTGTTAATAAGTCATACCGAACTATATATATATATATAATAAGTCATACCGAGATTTCAAATGCTCAAAAGGTCATACTGGATTGATTTTTTATTTAATTAAAAAGTCATACCGATTTTTTAATTAGAAAAATAAGTCATACCGACCAAAATAAGTCATGCCCAGTCTTTTGTAAGTCATACAAGTGTTAAAATAAGTCATACAGACTTATTTTCTTGAAATTAAGTCATATGGAAAAAGGTCATACCAGCCTTTTTCCAACCTCTATAAATATGAGGTGCTTGCTTCATTTGTTAGTGTTCAACTTGTTAAGAGTTAAGAAAATCAGTTCAAATTCAGAAATTTGTCTGCATTGTAATATTCACAGATTTCTGTGCAAGTTTGAATATAATTGATTAAACTCGAACACTTCATGTCGAATTCGTTCTAGATTTTTATATCAGTTATAGAATCTAATCTTCATATTAATTGTGTAATACTAATCAAGTTAAAATTATATCTTTCACTTGAACAGTATTTCATTATAATTAATATTTCGAGAGAAATTAAAATAATATTTTTAATCCTAATTATTCCGCGGTTAATTTTCAGATATTGTATTCAACCCCCCTTCTACAATATCAGGGACCAACAATTGGTATCAGAGCTGGTTGATATAGAAAATATCAGATCCAAACCAAAAATTCCGCAACTCATACAGATCTCAAAAATTATTTTTAATTCAAAATAATTTTTTATTCGAAATAATTTTTCACTAAAAATTATTTCTGATCAAAAATTGTTTTCAGTCAAAAATTAAAATATTTTTTTTGAAACACTTAATTTTTAATCTTATTAAAGATGAGTACCCAGAAAGTTACAAGCATCAAGATTCCACAGTTCGACAGAGAACACTACAACTTGTGGAAACAAAAAATGTTACTGTTTATCGGGATTGCAAATCCTAAGTATGCATTGATTATGGCTAAAGGTGTTGAGCTCCCTATATCAGTTGTTCTCGAACATACAGTAGATGGGGTCGTAATTCCCCACAGACAGTTTCCGAAAAGTCCGGCAGACTATACAGATGAGGAAACAGAAGCTGTGTCCCTTGATAATAATCTGAAGCTCATATTAATTGAATCCCTAGACTACATCATGTACAACCAAGTAGTCAATTGCAAGAATGCAAAACAAATCTGGGAAACAATTGAAATTATCAATGAGGGAACTGAAGAAGTTAAGGAGAATAGACTGGAGATCCTGACCACCCAATATGAACAGTTTAGATCCAACCCTGGTGAGGGTATCTCTGAGGTGTTTCAGAGACTAAACAAATTGATAAACGAGCTAAACATGAATGGAAAGTTTTATCAGAACCAAGAGGTGAACAGGAAGTTTTTGTTGACCTTACCAGAGCATCTGGAGCACAGGATTGCAGCCATCCGGGAATCTAGGGACATGAAAGAAGTAACCCTAGAAAGACTCTACGGAGTTTTAAAAACTTATGAGCTGGAACAGATCCAAACCAGAGAAATGTATGGAAGAGGTAAGGTACTGAGTTCCTCCAAGGCATTAATGGTAGAAGCACCAGAGAAAGAAGAAGTGAAGGCTGTTGCACCTTCTAACAGTTCAACAGAGTATGTGGTTCCAGAACTTGGACATACTGCTGACAAACAAGAAGATGGTGATTTCTACTCACTGGAAGAACTAGATCAGCTAGAAGATGAATCTCTAGCTATGGTTGCCAGGAAGTTTGGCAACATGAGATTCCGAAGAAACTCCTCATTCAGAAGTAAGCCTAATTTTGGAAGATTCCAAAGAGGAGGTTCTTCGACAGCAGTATCAAAAAGCGGCTACAAGACCGGCTTAGTTGATAGAAGCAAGTTTCGTTGCTTCAACTGTAATGAGCTAGGCCACTTTGCAACTGAGTGCAAGAAGCCTAAGCAAGGGAAGAAGAGAGAGTCTTATGAAGAGCTCAAGGAGAAGTATGATGCGCTAGTGAAAAAGCATCAAGGAAAGTCCTATCTAGCAGCAGACAAAAGCTGGGATGACTCAGATAACGATGATGAGGAAGAGCTGGGAAATCTTGCTCTTATGGCTTCATCAAAGGGATCACTGTCTCCCACCAGTGACAGAGGAATAGAGGTAAATCCTTCGTGTCCTAAGATGTTTGCTTTGCTAGGTAAAGAACTAGATGGTGAAAGAGATAAAGTTAAGAAACTCAGACTCAAAGTCAAAGAGTTAATTGATGAGACTGAAGTTTTTAAACAGTTAAAAAGAAATCATGACAAGTTGACTATTAAGTTGACTGAAGACTTAGCTGTTCAAGTCAGCAAAGTCAGTTGTCATGTTGTAGTAGAAACTAATCTCAGAAACCAGATAGAAGAAGAAAAGAAGAAGTGTCTTGCTTATAAGAATTCCTCATATATTGTTAAGAACCTAGTTGACCAACAAGAAATAAGTCGTAAAGTTGGAATAGGTTTCGAGTATAACAAATCTGTAGGAAAGCCAAGCAACATAACCCCCTTTAGAAAAAGTGCTGTAGAAAGGGGTATCCCACATGTTGTTAAAGACACACCGAAACCTCTCTTCATAACACCAATAGCTGAACCCATCCTTGAGAGCTCTGTTCTAATTGCATATGAAATGCAGTTGGAAGATCTTGAGGAAGAGAAGAAGAGAGGAGAACAGGTTAAGGACATAAAAGGAGTTAATGTCCAGAAAGAAAAATGTGCACTAGAGACACCAGTGAAAGATGTGGGAACTTCTGATTCCTCCAGACCTGGTGTAGGTGCAAAAGACTTAAAGAATAAAATGAACAGACCCAACACGTTGGTGAACAGTAGGAACAGTAACAATAAATTTCATTCTACTGAAAACTTCAAATATGCTGATAAAATTGAAGTAGAATCTGTTAAACCCCCTACTGTATTGAATAACATGCCTACTATTGATGCTTTCCATAAACCATGTGGTATAATGAATTGCATGTTATGTGCTTTTAATGCTATGACTGCTTACTTCAAACGCATGATAGCTAAGAAAGATAACATGACACCTAGACAGCACATCAATAGTAAATTTGCTAAATCCAAGACTGCGACTCCTTCACCTGAGAAGAAGGAATCATATATTCCTAAGTCTAAACAGAAAGTTGTTAAGACTGTTTATAGGAAGGTAGGAACAGTCAAGGAAGAAAATGATGTTGTTCGAAAAGGATCTGTTGTCAAAGCAGACAAAGGTCAATTCTTTAAGTATGCCGGGCCCAATCAATTTTGGGCTCCGAAGACGAATTAATCCGTTTGATAATTGCAGGGAGTTAAACAGGCAAACCGAGTTATATGGATCCTGGACAGCGGATCGTCAAGGCATATGACCGGAGATAGAGCCCTGCTATCAGACGTGGTTGAGAGAGCTGGCCCAATCGTCACCTTTGGAGATAACAGCAAAGGAATGACTATGGGATATGGCAAGTTAAATACAGGAAATGTTATCATTGAAAATGTCTCTTTGGTGGAAGGACTTAAGCACAATCTACTCAGCATCAGTCAATTTTGTGATAGAGGTTACAAAGTAAACTTTATCAAGGAGAAGTGCTTAATAGCTCATTCTAAAGAAGACAGACTAGCCTTGCGTGGAGTAAGGAAAGGAAACTTGTACGTAGCTGATTTCAACTCGGGAACTGAAGCTGAAGCAAACTGTTTCTATTCAAAAGCTTCAACAGAGGAAAGTTGGCTATGGCACAAGAAGCTCTCACACCTGAATTTCAAAACAATGAACTCTCTAGTCAAGAGGGATTTGGTGAGAGGACTGCCTCCGATGGAATTTACACAAGAAGGATTGTGTGAGGCATGTCAAAAAGGCAAGTCAAAGAAAGCAACTCACAGAGGCACAGACACTACAAACATCACTGAACCACTTCAACTCCTTCACATGGATTTATTTGGTCCAGTAAATATTCTGTCTATGTCAAGGAAGAAATACGCCTTAGTGATTGTGGATGACTTCACAAAGTATACATGGGTTTTATTCTTGAATTCTAAAGATGAAACTCCACATTTGGTGATTGATCATATAAAGCTGATTGAGTTAGATTCAAAGTTACCTGTCCGAGCAATCAGATCAGATAATGGAACAGAATTCAAAAATGAAGTTCTGAATAACTTCTGCTCAGACAAGGGGATAACAAGGCAGTACTCAGCACCAAGAACTCCACAACAAAATGGAGTTGTAGAAAGGAAAAATCGAACCCTGATTGAAGCTGCAAGGACTATGCTAAGTGAATCAAGGTTACCTATCTACTTCTGGGCTGAAGCAGTTAATACAGCTTGTTATACTCAGAATCGAACTCTGATCAACAAAGATCATATGAAAACTCCCTATGAATTAATGGCTGGCAAGAAACCAACTCTCAAGTACTTTCATGTATTTGGAGCCAAATGCTTTGTGCTAAAAGATGGAGATGAACGCATTGGCAAATTTGAGGCCAAGGCACATGAAGCCATTTTTGTCGGATATTCAAGGAGAGCATATAGGGTTTACATAATTGATCAGCACCAAGTGAAGGAAAGTGTCAATGTAACTTTTGATGACACTAAACTCCCAAGTATCCAAACTAAAGATTCTTCTGAGTCATTAAAATTCGACAATTATCCAGACTCACATACTGATGATGAAGAAGAACCTGAAGTTGCAGCAGGAAATAATGACATCAATGATGGTAATGATCCAGGTATTAATGGTGGAAACAATGGCAACACTGGGGATTCTACTAATACCAGTGGTGGATCAACAAGTCATCCTGGCAGCAACTCAGGGGGAGATGAAGGATCAACTGGCAGAACACAACATCACAATGAATTTCGAGGCGAATCATCAAGATCAAACCTACCTAGGGAAAGGATATGGAGCAGAGATCATCCTTTTGAATTGATCATAGGTGATCCAGATGTTGGAGTAAGAACCAGAAGTGCAACTTCAAATGAATGTTTATTCTCAGTTTTTCTATCTCAAGAAGAACCAAAGAAGATTGAAGATGCACTAATTGACCCAGATTGGGTTCTTGCCATGCAAGAAGAGCTCAATCAGTTCGAAAGACAAGAAGTCTGGACACTGGTACCCAGGCCTAAAGATAGATCTGTTATTGGCACAAAATGGGTATACAGGAACAAATTAGACGGTGATGGCATTGTTACAAGGAACAAAGCCAGACTGGTTGCAAAAGGTTACTCCCAGGAAGAGGGAATTGATTATGACGAAACCTACGCACCAGTTGCAAGACTTGAAGCCATCAGGATATTTCTGGCATTCGCAGCACATTCCAATTTTAAAGTCTACCAAATGGATGTGAAGAGTGCATTTCTGAACGGAAGGCTAGAAGAGGAAGTATATGTGGAACAGCCCCCTGGCTTTGAAAATCCAGAGTTTGCTGATTTTGTGTACTTTCTTTTCAAAGCTCTCTATGGACTCAAGCAAGCACCGAGGACATGGTATGACACTCTCTCTGAGTTTTTACTTGAAAATGGTTTCACTAGAGGTGTCATAGATAAAACTCTCTTTTATAAATTGCATGGAAAAGATATGATATTTGTCCAAGTTTATGTTGACGATATTATATTTGGTTCTACTAACGAAAACTTGTGCAATAGATTTGCTAAGTTAATGCAGAGCAGATATGAGATGAGCATGATGGGTGAGCTGTCATTCTTCCTTGGATTGCAAGTAAAGCAAAAGGAAGATGAGATTTTTATTTGCCAATCAAAGTATGTAAGAGATCTTCTCAGAAAATACAATCTAGAAGATTCTTCACCGGCAAAAACCCCAATGCCAACAGCCACGAAGCTTGACAAAGATGAAACTGGTAAGAAAGTTGACATCACAAGCTACAGAGGTATGATAGGCTCATTATTATATCTAACTGCAAGTAGACCCGACATAATGTTCGCAACTTGCTTATGTGCAAGGTTTCAATCTGACCCAAGAGAATCTCATCTAATAGCTGTTAAACGAATTTTTAGATATCTAAAGGGTACACCAGATCTTGGAATTTGGTACCCTAAGGATACAGGTTTTGACCTAATAGGCTATACAGATTCAGACTATGCAGGGTGCAGGATGGATAGGAAAAGTACCTCTGGAAGCTGTCAGTTTCTAGGACGACGGTTGATCTCCTGGTACAGCAAGAAACAACATTCAGTATCTACCTCGACAGCCGAAGCAGAATACATTGCGGCAGGTAGCTGTTGTGCACAGATCTTGTGGATTAGGAATCAGCTAAATGACTATGGACTTGCGTTGAACAAAATTCCAATTTACTGCGACAACACAAGTGCTATAGCTATTTCCAACAATCCTGTACAACATTCACGAACCAAGCACATTGACATAAGGTATCACTTTATCAGAGAGCATGTCATGAACGGAACTGTGGTGCTACATTTTGTACCCACAGAAGAACAGTTAGCCGACATCTTCACAAAACCACTTGATGAATCCACTTTCTCAAAGCTGGTTAGTGAATTAGGGATGTTAAACTATGGCTAAAATGTTTGGTTGCTAGGAATTAATTTAAGCTCATAAAATATTAAATGTTAATATTTAAAGAATTTATGAGTCTTGAATTAATAAAATCCTAGAGCTTATGAATTTCTGGAAAATTATCTTAAGATTAAATCAATATTCTTAGAAGATAATTGTTTCAATTAAAGCATAAGTAATTTTGTTTAAATTAAGCATTTATAAGCATTATGTAAATAAGTATATATATTTTTTTTAAGCATGTGTACATTAATATAAATGATTATGTTATTAATTATTCAATTAATTTGCTTATTAAATTAATTCAACATGAGTTAATTTAACTTTTAAATTAATTAAAATAATTAGTAATGTAAATATTTATTTTATATCTTTTAGTATTTAATTTATTAATATTTATCTCATAATTTCTGCCTATTATTATTTATTGTATAATTTTGTATTATCTCAGTATGACTTTTATAATTAAAACTCGGCATGACTTGTTATGTTAATAATAAGTCATACCGAGAATTAAGAAATAAGTCATACTGACAATTTTTTTTCCTTCCCGGAATGCCTTGAGATATTAAAACTCGGCATGACTTTTTATTTTAAATAAAAAGTCATACCGAGAAACTAGTATAGTAAGTCATACCGACTCCTTAGCAACTGATTTACTTAAGTTTTTTTTTAAAAACTCGGCATGACTTTTAATAAGTCATACCGAGAAATGCTAAGGTTCTATTCTTATTAAACATTAAGTCATACTCAGTTTAATAAACACATACACACGCTGTTACACATATATACACACGAACAGTCGATTTTTTTTTCTTCATAAATCGACTGTTATCCATCTAAATCAACTGCCTTCAGTTGCTTATCCTTGTTTACAAGCATCTTTGCTTGCTAGTGTGTTAAAAACGATTAAAACAAACAGAGCTCTGCCCGATTTTAGTAAAATCTACTGTTCCTGTTCTTGTTTTTTTGAAAAAAAAAATTCGAAGCAAGCAAGTGGTTTTTGTGCTTAGAGAGACTGAAAGACAGCTGTGTAGTGAATTGTTGATTATAGTCAATTTGGGGATTATTACTTAGGGTTTCAATTTTTCAAGTGTAATTTTCGAATCTTGAATTGTAATTGTTAATTTTGAGTTGTAATCGCACTTTGTAATTTTATTAATTGTAATAGTTTAAACAAAAATGGCTGGTTATTGCGAATTAGTAAAAACTAATTTTGTAGGATATTTCAATCCGGTGAATTGTTCAGTCGAGAGGTTTCGACCATGGATCGTGTTTATGAATGAACATTCACTCGTCAGAACTGCAATTACTCTGGATGCCCCGTTGCAAGTGTTAGCACTTAGGGCTCTGTATTCCACTGCGAGGAATAGGAGTACTGCAGACAGAGTTCAATTCTCTTTCAGCATAGGAGATCATGAATATATGGTGTCTGAAGAGGACGTGAACAGGATTTTGGGCTTTCCAACTGACAATTTCATGGATCCACCCACTGTACCAGAAATTCTAGAATTTTTCTATTCTATTAGATATCAGGGTGAGATCAATTTGGTAAGACTGACAAAGTCCAAGTTGGTAAGTGAGTGGGACTATTTCTTTGACACGTTAGCCAAAGTGTTTGCTCCCACTACAAAGAACAACTTCAACAATATATCTTCACTACTGCAAATCTTTGGGTATTCTGTGGCTCACAATAGGAGGATAAATTTTGGGAAGTTGCTTCTAAAAGAAATTATAAGGAAGATGGGGAAACCAGAAAGCAGGGAACAGAATGTTCAAGTCTACTATCCGAGGTTCCTGATGCTGTTTATGAATGACTTGTTGATGGAAGAAGACAAAGCCTTATTTCAGAATGGTCCTGTAGAAGAATCTCCGACTTCTCAGAACAACTTATTTGCAAGGCTCCACAACAACCCCAAGTTTCAAGATGTGCAAGTGGTAAGGACAGATTACATGGCTGAGATATTAGATCATATTGCTAATCCTGTGCAGGAACAAGAGCAAGAACAAGTGCCTATGCAATTAGAACATCCTGTGCACCTTCTACTTGAAGCTGCTCAGCATGTCGATCAAGTGGCACAAGATCAACAGGTAATATCTCACTCACAATCTTCTAGTTCAATACCTATAGAAATATCCAATGCACTATTAGATTTATCTGTGGCGGACTATGATGGTGTTCTTACACTCCAGGATGTCAGCTACGAACCTGAAAACACACAGGTTCCGCCCCCAGCTGAATTAGAGCCTCAAACAGTTTCTCCTTCATCCTCCTCTTCACTAAAAGTCAGAAAAAGGAAGAAACCTGTTAGAATAGTTAGGGGTCTTGGTGCTGATGTGAGTGAACCCGCAGCTCTGTCTCCACAATCTAAAAGATCTAAATTTCAACCAGAGACACCTGCAGACTCATCCTTTTCCTCTCAATGGGATATGGATTTTGACATGGCCATCCAAGGTTCTTTAGATACACTTGCTCAACCAGGTGATCTAATTCGCTGCACGGCTACAGCTTCAGATAGTGAGGAAAGCACACTGCTAGCTCTCACACTAGCAGGACCTCCGCTTGCAGATACACAAACACATGAGGGCACATTTGTTGAAGAAAATGTTTTTAATAAAAACTGGTCGGATGCCACCTATGATGTGGACCATGACGCTTTCGATGCAATGCAGCATCAGATACCCTCTGAGGTACTTAGGGGCACCACAGACTCTAATGAGCCATTCACTACATTGTCTAAGGTGGTGACCCCCCTGGATATATTACATCCAGTGATTTTAAAAGGTCTCGAATCCACTGGTGGATTTGAGAGGCAACCACTCCATAGAGGGAGATGGGACTCCATTCACGGAGTAGCTACGTCAGTAGCGGAGCCACTTCAAGTTAATCTTGTTGAGGACGCGCCTTCACAGGCATCAGAAGAGCAATTTGACTCTTCAAAAGCTATTGTTATATATGCAGGTACAGCTTCAGGATCTGGAGAAGAGCTAAACACGAGTGATGTGAGGCAAACACAAAGTGAAACACATGCACAGAGTGATAGTGAGATAAACAGGAGTGCAAGTGAGCTGAGTGCACACACACACAGTGTTCTATTATCTAAAATGGAAGCTCTCCAGAAAGAAATGCAAATTGTTCAGGCTGAGTTGGTAAAAGTAAAAGCACAAGCAGAAGAAAAAACTACATCTGCCTCTGTAACACAGCAGCTGACAATAGTACGAAAAGATGTTGATGATGTCAAAACCTCCATTCTTCTAAAAACTCAAGACATCCAGAGTGTACAGAATCTTATTGCTGAAGACATGAAAGAAGTCAGCAAATTACATGAAAAGATTGATGAGGTTGAGAAAAGCTTGACATTAACAATCATTGAAAATGAGAAGATCTCTTCACAAAGATTCAGCAAACTGGATGATGGAATGACACATTTGAATGAAGGAATGAAGCAAGTCTATCTGACTATGCAGAAAATGTTGACATCTTTTGAAGCCTCTACAACTCAAGAGGATCCCTCAACTAAGGGGGAGAAATCAAAAGAGAAAGTAGCTAAAGATGGAGGGGCTTCTACTCAAGAAAAAGGGAAAGATAAACTGTACTCTGAAGATCAATTTCAGTCGTATGATCCAGAACCAGAAAAACAGTTTTATGATCAAGAGAAATTCATTGATGACAGTGCTCATGATGAATCAAACTTTCCTGACTACTGCAGAGCTGAGGAAGAGATTGCATTTGATGAAGATTTTCTGTTTCCAGAAGAAAAAGAAGTTGATCCAGCCTATGAAGAGGCAATGAAGAAACTAAAAGAAGACATCAAGGCAAGTCATGCAAAAACTGAAAATCTGAAAGCTCTAGTCATAGAAAGAACAAAGGCAGAAAGAGAAGAAAGCCAAGAAAAGCAAAATCTCTGGGCCATAGCAGTCAGAGAAAAGAAGAGAGATGTACAGCTCAAGATTGGAAAGAAATGGGATACTGCAAGAAAAATAATGGTCAAACAACAAAAGGGTCCATTTGAAGACAAGCATCTGAAATCAATAATTGAGCGTCTAGAAAAGTCAAATGACAACATTGACAACTTCATGAAAGCTCTGAAAGAGGAAGTGGACTACATCACTATCCTAGTGGATCACATTCTTGAAGACTGGCGGATACTAGTCTACACACACAGGAATGGAACATTCAGAATTTCCTTAGAGTTTTTCAGGCAAAGAAGTTTATCAGTAATATGGACGTTCTTGAACAAAATAAAAAGGAGCTCAGAAGAAAATGAACTTCTCAGGGATAGACTTAGAGTCTTTGCCACAGCTGTTAGTCCTCAGATCTTATTTGATCCTCATGAGGTAAGATTTTTCTCAAACAAGTTGTATCAAATCATGCAGTTAAATGAGGAATCTTTTAAGGGCTACACAGTTAAGTACATGATTCAAGTTGAAAGGATGCTAAGGTCAAAAGGTTTCAAATCTCAAGCTAAAATGGATGCTGCAGAGAAGATAAGAAACTACTGTCTGTCAAAAAGAATTCATTCATACATCAGGCAAATACCAAAGATAGATTCAACACAACCATCTGATGTAGAAGAAGAGATAGTAGATCCTGTTGAACAGGAAGTACTGTGG
This sequence comes from Oenanthe sinensis, assembly GCA_028671895.1. Taxonomy (NCBI): domain Eukaryota; kingdom Viridiplantae; phylum Streptophyta; class Magnoliopsida; order Apiales; family Apiaceae; genus Oenanthe; species Oenanthe sinensis. The sequence goes on from CM053806.1 coordinate 32,940,027, forward strand.
CAGTTAGCAAGAGCTGAGCAAAGAAGGTTGTATGGAGAGGCCACTACAACAGAACAATCAGTAACCGAAGAGGTACCAAGGACACCTGTGCATAAAAGTACAACCCTGGAAGAAGGTGAAGTTGATACTTCTAAAGACTGAAAACGTAGATAGGACAAGATAGAAACTTTGTAATATTTGTTCAGTGCTAGAGGAACATCTATCTTGTATTTATCTTTTATGTATGAATCTGGAAAATTGTTAAATATAAAACCAGAACTTTTGTTTATTATTTACAAGTCATTAAATGTCGTACTACTTTCTTAGTTGTTAGTTGAGTTATCCTCTAGGAATTTGTGTGTTAAATGTTTAACAACAAATAGGGGGAGATTGAAAGGCATATGACTAGGCCTATTTGTAATAATTAGATGGCAACTCAACTCTAACTAATAAAGAGAAGTAAATACTAAACACTAAACAGGAATCAAGACGAAGACAGTCAACTAATCACAAAGGATCTAAGTATCAGAGGTATTTTGTAGGATTGCTACTCAACACTGGAAGAAGTTCAATTATTTGTTCAAGCGTCAGTGAAATTAATAATGTAGTAGTACTTCTATTGAAGACAGAAGATATAGAAGATTTCAAGTGGTTACTACAAGCAGATTCCAGAAGAAGAATGCAAACAATGAAGAAGAATTAATGACAGAAGGCCTCTAGTTAAATGTTATTTAAATGGAGAATATTTATTGGGATGACACAAATGAACCAGACAGTACATTTGTGTGTCAACTAATATAATATTTATTCTTCATTTAATTCAAGAGGTTTCAAGATTAGAAGACGAAGAAAAGACAGGAAGATTTCAAGACTATCAGCACGGCTGCGACTAAAGATAGTATTTTAATTCTACTATCAATTGTTAATTAATTATTTAATTTATCTAATTAAATTAATTCAAGTTGAAATTAATTTAATTTATAAATTAACTAATTAAATTAAGTAGAATTAATTTACTATAAAAGAAATGCTTTAAAATGACTTATATAGATATATATAAACTGCTAGTATGACTTATCAATAAGTCATACCGAAATTCTTTATATATATATATATATATATATATAAGTCATACCGAGCATGTTAGCATAAGTCATACCGAATTGTGTGTATATATATATATATAATCAGTTAGTATGACTTATTAATAAGTCATACCGAAGGACTTGTTAATAAGTCATACCGAACTATATATATATATATAATAAGTCATACCGAGATTTCAAATGCTCAAAAGGTCATACTGGATTGATTTTTTATTTAATTAAAAAGTCATACCGATTTTTTAATTAGAAAAATAAGTCATACCGACCAAAATAAGTCATGCCCAGTCTTTTGTAAGTCATACAAGTGTTAAAATAAGTCATACAGACTTATTTTCTTGAAATTAAGTCATATGGAAAAAGGTCATACCAGCCTTTTTCCAACCTCTATAAATATGAGGTGCTTGCTTCATTTGTTAGTGTTCAACTTGTTAAGAGTTAAGAAAATCAGTTCAAATTCAGAAATTTGTCTGCATTGTAATATTCACAGATTTCTGTGCAAGTTTGAATATAATTGATTAAACTCGAACACTTCATGTCGAATTCGTTCTAGATTTTTATATCAGTTATAGAATCTAATCTTCATATTAATTGTGTAATACTAATCAAGTTAAAATTATATCTTTCACTTGAACAGTATTTCATTATAATTAATATTTCGAGAGAAATTAAAATAATATTTTTAATCCTAATTATTCCGCGGTTAATTTTCAGATATTGTATTCAACCCCCCTTCTACAATATCAGGGACCAACATAAGTATATGTGGAATTTGATATTGCTTATAATATTTTATTCAAATACTCAGCATATTCTTAAATTGTTTATGTGCTTATTTTCACATGATTTGCTCACACTCACATAGTTGCACTTAAATGTCATATCATATCATGTATTGCTTGTTAGGGATAAGATGTTTAAAAGATGGTAGAATTATTTAAGTAGTCAGTAACATTTGTTGATTCGAAGTTTAATCTAAAACTAACTTAGGTAATTAGAGATAGTTAAAATGTTAGACAACGACAGAAATGGATTAGACAAAATTAGTAATTAATTTGTTAGTTCTTCTATCCATGTGCTTTTATGCATATTGAAGCTGTTGTTACCACTGCAGACAGTAATATCTCTAACCCATCTGGACTCAATTGAAGTTAAGTACCAAGAAGCTTAATCATTTGTAATTGTAGAGTATGTAACAAAAGGCAAAAGTTATGTGACTTCGTGACATTTATTGTTTGAGGCATGTGATTAAAATTGAAGCTCTACTATTACAGTTGGTTGAGAAAGCCTACCCAACGGTAACCTTTGGAGATGACAGGAAAGGATGTACAAGGGATTTGGCTATAATGATTTTTAGAATTGTCATCAATGAAAGCATTTTTCTTATGGAAGGACTTAAGCACTATCTACAGGGCACCAGGGAATTCTTTGTCAAGGGTTTTCTAAAAAAGCATTAAAAAGGAAAAGTGTTTAATCTCAAACAAGAAGGTTGGAAGCTCACTCAATCTGAGAGTGAGAAATTTTGTTCGTAGCTGACATGGAATTTGTATGCAAAGGTGAAGTGAACTTTTCAGTAAAGAGTTAGCTATGACAAATGAATCTCTCATACTTGGTGAATAAGACAATTGATTCTATTATAAAGATGAAATTGATGAGATGACTGCTTCATATAGAATTACGTCTAGAAGGACATTTTAAAGTATGTCATATAGGGAAGTCAATGAAAACATCACACTGAAGCAAATTATGTCATGGAAGAAATATGCTTAGTGGTGGTTGATGACAACCCTAGTTACAAGTTGGTGATGTTCGTGCATTCAACAGACAAAATGTCAAAGATGGTGATTGATCACAATAGGTAGATCAAGTTGGAAGCAAAGTATGTTATGAGAACTTTGAAGTCAGATATTGGAACTGAATTTCGCGAATGAAGTTCTAAATGAAGTCTGCACTTATAAAGGTGCTTTGAAGGTTTAATCAACAAAGATCGTGAAAAGATATCATATGAGTTAATGGCCAACCAGAAGCAAACACTAAAGCTCGTTCGTGTGTTTGGAGGAAATTGATATTTATCGAAGATTTAGATGAGCATCTTGGCGAAGTTGAAGTTAAGGCTCATAGAACAATTCTCCTCGGCTACTCATTGAAGTTGAAAATTTTCAAGGGTTAAATGATGTAAAACCATAAGGTGATTGAAAGTCTGAATATATCGTCTAACTACACCCAGCTCCCAAGCATTCAAATGAATGAATATTCTGAATCTTTGAAGTTTGACATCCCGTCAGAGTCAAATTCAGATACTGATATTGAAACTGAGGTTGCAGAAGGAATCAATGATAATGATGTTGATTCAGATCCTATTAGTGGAAATGGTAGTGAAACTACAAAACTCGTGGACTTTAACAAAATCCACTGAAAAGGTGAAGGATCTTCAACACTTCCTAGCAGCAACTCAGGGGGAACAAATAAAAGAAGGATCTACTAGTCATATTCAACACAATGAAGATCACTCAACACAATGAAGATCAAAGGAATACATAAAGAACATATCTGCCAAGACAAAAGGTTTGAAGTCAAAGTCAATCCTAGAGTCTAGTTCTTAGTAAACCGGATTATTGAGTAAAGGCTAGAAGTGCTAATCAAAATGAACATATATTGTTTGGGACATAACATCTGGAATCCCAAAGAATACTGAAGATGCACTGATTGATCCAGATTGGGTGATTGCAATGCAAGATGATCTCAATCAGTTTAAAAGGCAGAAACTATTAAAGCTGAAACCCAGACCACAAGACGAAGCTGAAATTGGTATAGTAAGGGTTTGCAGAAACTGGATAATGATTGACATAGTTATGTGGGACAAGCCAAACTGGTTGCTACAGGTTACTATAAAGTAGAAGGTATCGACGATGATGGAAACAGAATCTTCGGAACTTTCAAGATCTAACAACAAGCACCAGTGACGAGACTTAATCCTTTTAGGACCTAACAATTGGGCCTAACAAGATGAGGACCTAACAGAGTTAGGGATTGTTAGGAATATATTCATTTGATGATATACAAAATACTAGATCAGGGGTTAGTTTAGTTTATTTGCAATAAATCTTTCTAGTCTCTGAAATGTATAATCAGAGTCTAGATAGTCAATATTCATGTTACATGTACTTAGAAGAATTTCTGTAGAAAGTAAAGCTAGAGTCTGCATGAAGATCAGAGTCTGGAAGGTGATCAGAGTCTATAGACTATCGGAGTCTATGATCTATCAGAGTCTATATATGATCAGAGTCTGAAGATTTCAGAGTTTATACAGTTAAATTTGGAAGAAGATCACAGGAATGGAAAGTCTTCGAAGATCAAGATAAATATATTGCAGATATGCTATGGGAAAGAAAGAGAATTCTAGAAGGAAACTGTCAACTAATAATTAGGAATTATATTCCTATTGTAATTTATCTTTCTGTTATTAGTTGATAGGCAAATCTCTATATAAACGCTATGTAACCTAATTGTAAAGGTCTGGAATTCAAAGAATAATTTGTCTAAGAAAAACTTTGTGAGTGCATAGAGATAAAGAGAGTTGCTGTGATAAACACAGAGAAGCTGCTAGGGTTTGTGTACACCCTAGAAGAGTTTTGTATTTACAAATCAATTATACAAACAGTACTTATTCATATCTTTGTGGTTGATCTTTGTTCTTAATTCATATTAGTTTCTTGATATTGAGTTGATTTTAAATCAGGCAGAAAAGACACACAAGTATTTAACCCCCCTTCTACTTGTGCAACTGGGAAAACAATTGGTATCAGAGCCTAACGTTTAAAATCGATTAAAGATGTCTGAAAACAAAGATGGCTATTCTAAGATTCTTATGCTTAAGAGAAACGAGTTCACCCACTGGAAGGTTAAGATGCTGCACCATCTAGAAGCAACAGACCCTGACTATTTTGAAAGAATTCATGAAGGACCCTATGTGCCCTTAAAGCTAGTGCCTCAAATCAATGAAGAAGGCAAAGTAACTGAAGAACACTTCATTGAAAAACCAAAGGCTGAACGGACAAAAGAGGACAAGGAGAATATCCTTAAGGAGGCAAAGGTCAAAAACATACTCTTTAACCGTTTGGATCCTGTTCTTACAAACTGTGTTATATCATGTCAAACTGCTAAGGAGATGTGGACAAAACTTGAAGTGCACTGTCAAGGGACTAAAGATATCAAGAAGAATGCTAGGTCTTTACTAATTCAAGAGTATGAGTATTTTGAAGCAAAATCTAGAGAATCTATTACTGAGATGTATGATAGGTTTACAAAACTCTTGAATGAGATGGCTATGCTTGGTAAGGTTTATGATTCTAAAGATACAAACACCAAGTTTCTGAGAGCACTTCCTGAAGAGTGGGACAATAAGACTACAGCCATAAGGGAAGCTAGAGATTTGGATGAACTAACTCTAGAAGAATTGTATGGTAGGCTTAAGACATATGATTTAGAGATGCAACAGAGGAAGAATAAGAAGTCTAAGAAAGAACAATAGGAACAACCCACAGAAACAAGAATCAAGGATTCAAGGAAGAAGGGTAAAGCTGTTGTGGAGTCAAAGTCTACTGACACAGACTCTGATTCTGATGAAGAGATTGATCTAAGTCAAATGATGGCTATGTTTGCTAAAAATTTCAAAAGAATGAAATTTAACAAAAGAACTGGCAAATTTAGCAAAAGGCCATCATTCAAGAAGAAAGATGAGAAGGTTGAGAAGAGCAAGAGTATTATAATCAAACTTGACAAAGCAAAGGTCAAATATTTCAACTGTGGAATATTGGGGCACTTTGCCAGTGAATGCAGAAAGTTAAAAAGTCAAGGAAAAGGAAAAGCACTTCTATCAACAGGAAAGGATTGGGCAGATTCAAACTCAGAGGATGTAATTGATTATGAAAATCTAGCATTGATGGCATCCTCCTCAAGAAAATCACAATCTCCTAAAGAACCCTCATCTCCTAAAACTCATGTATCAATCTTTACTCCTGAATCCTTAATTAATTTAGACTCTAATGGTATAGAAATTGTGCAAAGTGAGGTTAATAAAATAATGACAACATGTAGGTCTCTCACTAGTGAAAGTGAAAGGTTGAGAGAAGAAAATTTAACCTTAACTAAAAGGAATAATTAATTAGAGTCTGAGTTAGTATTAATGGAACAATACAAAAAGGATTCTGAGAAATATAGTCATAATTATACAAAAATCTTGAAAGCCTATGACTATGTTAAGAATGAACTAGAAGAAGAGAGACTTAAGTTTAGAGTCTGGACAGACTTTGGTAGAAAAGTTCAAGAAATTCTCAATAATCAAAATGTGTGTCAAACTGTTGGTCTAGGCTATGACAATAATCAAGGCAAAAGACCTATTGTTGAGAATGATAACAATGAAGAAGCTAGCCAAGTTAATAAGACTAAAGACAAAAGTACATTTGTTCCTGTTAAATTTGTGACTCCTAAAGAAAAGACTGAAACCACAAACTCATCTATCAATAGTCCCCCTGTTGTTGACAAAAAGACAGATGAAATTGAAGCAAATAACTCTAAGAAAAATATTAACATAGGGTACTTGTCTAAGTCTAAGTTAAAAGAAAGGCTAGAGAACTTATCAAAGTCTACCAAAACTAGGAGAAATAGGAATGGTAAGGAAGGCATTAATAAAGCAAATAATTATCAAAAGGATTCTAATGCTCCTAGAAAGAAGTGTTTTAGATGTGGCAACCACAACCATTTAGCTATAGATTGTAAAGCAAAAATTGAGAAAAAAATTAGAGTTTAGTCTTCCACAGACTCTGAAAAGTCACTACATTCCACAGAAATCTTGTTATCATTGTGGTAGCATATTTCACTCTATTTATTTGTGTAGAGACTATCATGATTTGTATTTCAATTTTTATGAGCTAAAATCATCTATTGATAAAAGTTGGTATGACACTGTTAAGACTCCACTAGAGTCAAAAGCAACAAAGGAGACAGGTAAATCAAAGGTGAAAATTGCTAAACCTGTTTCACCTAAAGTTAGAGGAAAAGGATCCAAAACTGTTTGGGTCCTTAAAACAACTAACTAGTTGCTTTATGTATGCAGGGAACAAGGGTAAAGAATGTAACCCTAATCCTGGACAGTGGAAGCTCAGGACACATGACTGGAAAGAAATCCCTGCTTATAGACTTTGTGGAAATGGCTGGCCCAGAAGTATCCTTTGGAGATGGCAACAAAGGACAAACACTGGGATATGGCAAGATTATACTTGGGAATGTCATCATTGAACAAGTAGCTCTAGTTGATGGCTTAAGACACAATTTGATAAGTATAAGTCAACTAGGAAATAAAGGTTACCATACTGGCTTTGACAACAAAGAGTGTCTTGTGACTCACAAAGAAACAGGCATTTTGGTTTTCAAAGGTCACATACATGGTAACATTTATGAAGCCAGCTTGGAGGATTACATACACAGTGAATTCACATGTCTATATAGCAAGGCCTCAATTGAAGAAAGCTGGAAATGGCACAAGAAACCGTCACACATCAACTTTAAAACAGTAAACAAGTTGGTTAAACAGAATCTTGTAAGAGGATTACCACAGGTTGATTTTGTGCAAGATGAACTTTGTGAAGCATGTTAACTTGGAAAGCAAAAGAAATCATCCTTCAAGAGCAAGACAATCAACACCATTTTTGAACCCTTTTATTTATTGCATCTTAATTTATTTGGTCAAGTAAATGTTATGTCAATTAATAAAAAGAAATATACTCTTGTTATTGTAGATGATTTTACAAGATTCACATGGGTTTTCCTTCTACATTCAAAGGATGAAGCTCCACAACACATAATAGACCATACCACTTTTCTGGAGAAAAAATCAAAGAAAACAGTTAGAGTTCTAAGGAGTGACAATGGTACTGAATTCAAGAATTCAATCATGGAGGACTACTGTGCATCAAAAGGAATTACTCAACAATTTTCTGTACCAGGAACTCCTCAACAAAATGGAGTTGTGGAGAGAAAGAATAGAACCCTCATAGAAGCTGCCAGAACAATGTTGGCACAGTCTAAGCTACCAGTATATTTTTGGGCAGAGGCAGTCAATACAGCATGTTTCACTCAAAACTGTACTTTAATAAACATGCATGGAAAGACTCCCTATGAAATGATAAAGGACAAGAAGCCAAGTGTGAAACACTTTCACATATTTGGATGCAAGTGTTATGTACTGAAAGTACATCCTGAAAATCTAAGCAAATTTGATGCCAAGGCAGATGAATTAATTTTCTTGGATATGCATCAAACACAAAGCATTCAGAGTGTTTAATCTCAGAACCAAAATTGTTATGGAATCTATTCATGTTGCATTTGATGATAAAAAGTTTACAGGTTTGTAGGATGAGTCAGAGTCTACTACACTGGAATTTGAAAATTTAAAAAGTTCTGAGATAAATGAAGAAGAAGAGGATGAAGACCCTCAAATAACTCCTGATCCAACATAGGAACCTGTACATTCTGAGGGGAGCCAAAAAATACAACTCCAAATAATTCAGAGTCTAACAGGTCAGGGTCTACCCAGACAGAGTCTAGATAGACAGAGTCAAATTCTTCAGAATCTAACTCATCAGGGTCTGGATCAAGCAACTCTGAACCCTTGTCAGAGTCAAGTAATTTAGGGGGAGCCTCTTCATTTGAATTTCACTCAAATATAGAAGATGCAAATGACTTAGGGGGAGCTTCAAGTTCAAGAATCAATCTTCCACCAGCTAGAAAATGGACAAAGGGTCACACTCCTGACTTAATAATTGGTGACCCTAAGAGTGGTGCATAAACAAGAACAACCACTCAAAATGAATGTCTTTATAACTGTTTTCTCTCAAAGAATGAACCCAACAAAATTGAGGAAGCCTTGCAAGACCCTGATTGGATAATTGCAATGCAAGAAGAATTAAATGAATTTGAGAGAAACAAAGTGTGGAAACTTGTACCAAGACCCAGAGATAGATCAGTGGTTGGTGCAAAATGGGTGTACAGAAACAAACTTGATGAGAATGGAACTATAGTAAGAAACAAAGCAAGGCTAGTTGTAAAAGGATACTCACATGAGGAAGGAATTGACTATGATGAAACTTTTGCACCAGTAGCAAGATTGGAAGCTATCAGAATGTTTCTTGCCTTTGCAGCTCATTCAAAATTCAAGGTGTATCAGATGGATGTAAAAAGTGCCTTCTTAAATGGAGAATTGGAAGAAGAAGTCTATGTGGAGCAACCACCAGGATTTGTTGATCCAAAATATCATGATCATGTTTACAAGTTAGATAAGGCACTTTATGGATTGAAGCAAGCACCTAGAGCATGGTATGAAACTCTTTCAAAATTTCTTCTTGAAAACGGATTCATAAGAGGTACCATTGATAAAACTCTCTTTTTTAGAAAGTATAAAGGTGACATTTTGCTTGTCCAAATTTATGTTGATGATATTATATTTGGATCTACTAATGACAAACTTTGTGAAAAGTTTAGTAAACTAATGCAGTCAACTTATGAAATGAGCATGATGAGAGAATTAAACTTCTTTTTGGGGCTTCAAGTCAAACAGAATGATGATGGAATTTTCATCAATCAAACAAAGTATGTAAGAGAACTATTGAAGAAGTTTGATATGCAAGACTCTGCAACTGCTAAAACTCCCATGTCAACAGCCACTAAGCTAGATTCTGACCCAAAGGGTAAGAAAGTTAACAACACTAGCTACAGAGGTATGATTGGTTCATTGTTATATTTAACTGCTAGTAGACTAGATATAATATTTGCAACTTGTCTGTGTGCTAGATTTCAAGCTGACCCTAGAGAATCACATTTAATAGCTGTAAAAAGTATTTTTAGATATCTCAAGGGGGCACAAACTCTTGGACTTTGATATCCTAGAGAGTCAGATTTTTCACTAATTGGCTATTCAGATTCTGACTATGCAGGATGCAAAGTAGACAGGAAAAGCACAACAGGACAGTGCCAGTTTCTTGGCAACAGATTAATTTCTTGGTTTAGCAAGAAACAACAGACTGTATCAACCTCAACAGCTGAGGCTGAATACATTGCAGCTGGAAGTTGCTGTGGTCAAATTCTGTGGATAAGAAATCAATTACTTGATTATGGACTAACATTCTCAAATATTCCTATGTATTGTGATAATACTAGTGCTATTAAAATTGCAGAGAATCCAGTCCAACATTCCAGAACAACGCACATTGATGTCAGGTATCATTTTATTAGAGAACATGTTGAAAATGGTACTGTGACACTTCACTATGTTCCAACTGGCAGACAGATTGCAGACATTTTGACAAAACCACTTGATGAGTCTACCTTTCTCAGACTGGTAGGTGAATAAGGTATGTTAAACATGTAAGTGATTACAAATTACAAGAAGCAAGGTATGTACTTTAATTATAATTCCTGTTTTAACACATTATAATTAATTATTATTGTAAAATATTGTTTGGTACTTTATCTTGATAGAGTCTAGTTTTTAGACTCTGACTAGTCTGTAGACTCTGAGAGTCTGTAGACTCTGAGAAAATTATCGCCTAGACTCTAAATCGGTTCAAATTCGTGCCTGCAGACTCTGATTGTGTTTAAACGGTTCAAATGACTTGAAATAGGCGGTTACAGTTATTTTTGACTGGAGATAGGCTATAGACTCGTGTGTATTGTTAGCAATTCAAACAAAATAGAAAATTTTCATACATTTTACTCACTTATTTATTGCAATTAATTTCTAAGGCAGAACTAATCACAGAGCTCTTTACGAACCCTAACAACTTTCTTCAAGCGTATTCATCACTTTCAACTTACAAAATTTCAATGGCTGCTATCTCAACTATTATGCGGGGACCCAAAGCTATCGCATTCACATTTGGAGACTTTGAGTTCATGACCACTAACCATGTGGCAGCCCTTGGCGACAAGAAAGGGGTAGATGTTGATTACTATCCTATGATGGATTTCTTGGAGCAGAGTGAGCTCAGTTACGTTCTCAAGGCATCATCAGTTATTCACATGGATGTTGTTTCTCAAGCTTGGAGCACTGCAAAGGTAGTTGATCCTTCTCAAGATCAAGTAGGTAAAATAATGTTCACCTTTGGCTCCACTACTTTTGATGTCACTGCTGATATGCTTAATTCAGTTTTTAAATTGCCTGTGAAGACACCTTTTGATGAAACTGTTTCTGATTCTGAGATTAAAAGCATGTTTAAATCACTAGGCTATTCTGCTAGTTTAGATAACATGAGTAAATTAATTAGACCCTATCTGAGGAAGGAATGGTCCTTCTTTTTTGATCAAATTGCTAAGTGCTTTACTGGCAAGTATAGTGGCTTTGATGCTATTACTGCTATTACTTATCAAATTGGTCACAGTCTCCTATTTGATAGAGTAATCAACATTGGTGATATGTTGCTCACTCAAATGGGAGCAAAATTAAATAATGCGCATGAGGGGAGGAAGAAAGTCTACTATCATAGATTTCTTATGATTCTCCTCAATCACTTCATTCCTGACATGTCAAGCAAGTTGGCAGATGATTACTGTGTGCAGGCATAAAAATAGCAAAGGAAGATATTCTATGATATTAAGAGAATTGATGACAAGAAGAGGAGTCTACCTGCCATGACTTATCCATAAGTAATGAAGGTAAAACTCTCAACCTACAAACCTTCTATCTACAATGCTTCATTTTTTTTGTGGTGACATGGTGCAGGAACAAATAATGGAGAGTCCCCCTGCACCTACCCAAGTCACCCAATCCCCTTCAAAGACACAATCTTCTGAATCAAAATCTAAAAAGAAACCAACCTCTGGTGTCTCTCAACAGACACCAGTTATAAAGAGGAGAAAATTGATTCAAAATAGGCTTATAGATGAGCACAGTGATGAAGAGCTCAACCCTTTAGAGAAGCAAGTTGTTGAAGGACTTTCTTTGTTAAAGGAAGGTCATGGTACACTTGATTCTACCCTTCAAGCAAAGTCTGTAGACTCTGAGAAGGCTACAGACTCTGACAAACCTAGGAATGCACCTCAGGATTCTCAAATTGCATCTCCTGAGAAATCTTTTGCTCAGAAATACAGAAGGTTAAGGAAGGCTTATTCTGCACACACACACACAAGCCTACTATTATTACTAACCCTGTTTGCAGGAAAGAGATGCTCTCAAGGCTCCTGCAGGGCCAGACTCTGAAAGCAAGAAATCACCTGAACTAGAGTCTAATGTTGAGTCAGAGTCTAGATTGCCTTTAGACTCTGATCATGAGACATTTTAGGAAGGAATGCCATTGGATGCAGCCTCATGTCTTATTGATGAAATCATTACTCCAAGTGATGAGGTACTGTTATTCCTATATCCTTTGGTGGAATCAGTAGAAGATCCAGAATAATATCAGACTAAATCTCAAGTCTTGGGTTTTCTTTCAACCTATGAAACCCTAAGGAAGAGAATGGAACAGGAGCTACAAATGTCTGCACAGGATGTGGTCAAAAATCTATACAGCTACATATTCAACTCTTCATTCCAAGAAAAAAGTAGCTGGGCTCGTAGAAGGTAGAACAACTGAAGTTCTCAAAGCACTAGGTGTGCCAGACTCTGAACGACAAATCATAAAGAAGCCTAAAAAGTTTCAGATCTACAAAAGGAGAGAATCAGAGTCTGTTGCTAAGTTGGAAACTGAGATTGAGCAACCAGTTTTTGACTATGAAGCAATTTGGGATCAAGGAATTACGTACAGGACAACTATTGATTGGATTTCTACTATTCAGCCTCTTTCAAGGAAGGAGGTTGATTTTCTTATCCAAAATGTAGGAAAGGTGGCAAAAAAATACATCTATCCAACCTATGAACGTAGATTGGATCAACTCAAGGGCTCATATTATCAGAAGCTTGCAAGGGAACTGCAGGATTCCTTTCACATGACTTTTGCCCAGGCCATCAATGCACTCCATGCCAGGATTTTTCTCAATGGACATTTGGGTGCATTAACTATGGTAGACACACAGGAGGTAGCAGATGATGCTAGGCAGTTGGAGGATGGAACTAGTGCACCAGTGGTGACTAGTGATAAAGATGCTCAGTCTACCTCACCCACACAAGAACCACCTAGTCAGAGGTTGGGTGATAGTGGGGCAGAAGAGTATGCTGTTAGGCCCTCCTTGGCAACTCAACAAACTGATGATGAGAACCCTAGTGATATGGGAAGACAGACTCTGATGGATGCTCAAGAAGTAATTTTCCATCATTTTATATCAGAGTCTATCCACCTTGAGGGGGATTCTCATGCACAAACAGTTAAAGATGGTGACACTCAGACTCTGGCTTCTAATGAAGTCATACTGAAGCAGTCAGAGTCTAGAGTAGACCCTGAGACTGGAATACTGGAGCCAACAGACTCTGAAAAGAAAGAAGATGATTGTAAGGTTCAGAATCTGTTGCTGCTCACCCATTGGTAGAAACCCCTAGCCTTCAGACATATGAAGGGGTTCCCCTCCATCAAGGTGGTTCAGGTATTGAAGAACAATTTTTATCTCTCAATCCCTCTTCTGTAGGATTCTTGAGTGCACCCTCCATAATGAGTGAAAAAATATCTGAGAGGCTGGCACTGGTCCAAGCAAAAGGAGAGGTAGAAAAGGCTGTAGGGAGCCTGCGTGATATTGTGAAAGTGGGTGCCCAACCCCACTGTGAGAATGAGAGATTAGGGTATCCTGAACCTAGATTTACTTATTGGGATCAAGATTTTCCAAAGAGTTGGTCCAATGAGTTGGAGCAGGGGATAGAAGAAAATTCACTATGTTTGATTGTGCAGATTGGCAAAAAGGAGGAGGCTCTTGCTACTCAGAAGTCATTTACACAGAGACCACAACATCATATGGTGGATTCTCTAGCAAGGCGAGCAGATAGAGTCATGGAGGCTTTGGTGGATAGCACTGTCACTTTAACTGAGGCTGCAACATTAAAGTCAGAAGAACCACTTTTGATCATGCCTATAAAGGCTCGACTTCCAGAGTCTACAGTCTCTGATCACTCTCAGGAGGAGTCAGGGTCTATAGTCTCGATTACAGTTTCAGAGTCTACACCACCACCGAAGTCTACATCTCATCTTACATCACTTGAGCCTATTGCTGAGGAGTGCACTTCTGAATATGATGATCAAGTTTAACCTTCTTTTGTCTATTTTGATCAGGTGTTTCCTCAGTCTTGGGAGTCTGCACAGAAAAGAGGCATCAATGATAAAGATTCTTTTGCATGTATTATGGAAATTCATCAGTCTGAGAGATTGAAAGCTTTTCAGAAAAAATCATATCTCTAGGAACATGGTCACTACCCTGGTGAAGAAGATCAAGCTCTAGATGAAGATGTTAAAGCTGAGACAGAGAGTGTTGCTGCACAATTGGCTAGTGTGGTCAAAGACATCTCTCATATTCAAACCAAACTTACTGGTGTTGACAATACTACTTCTCTGCTCAGTACCAAATTTGACAGAATTCACTCCTTTCAATTATCCAAAGAGGTAGCCTTCAAGGATGCTCTTGCTGCTATCACTTCTACTCAAGCTTCTCTCTAATCAACAGTCTCTGATTTAACCACCAAGGTTGATTCAGTCATTGCAGCACAGGCCAATATCTCCACAGTTCTTGAACAACTTCTTTTGGCTGTTACTGGTACTGATGATGTCAAAACGGGGGAGAAGAGAGGTGAATCATTCTCCAGGAGAAATAAGGATGATACATGCAGAGATGATAAAAGGGGAGTTAAAAGGAGAAGAGATGGTGATGATGGAGATAGTTCTCATAGTCTTAGGGGTCCTGGTGATGTATCACTCAAGCATTCTGGAGTGGTTGTATTATCAAAATCTCAAACACATCAGTCAGGGACTGGACATGGGAAATCAGAGTCTAAGTCAGACTCTGATAAACAAAGAAAAAAATCAGACTCTGATGAAACTCAAGAACCTTCATACTGGAAGTGCAGTCAATTAAATCTGCAACTTAGAGCTAAAAAGAAGATAGGTCTTAGAGGTTTTAAAGAATCTGACATTGACAAAATATCTACTCTAACCAGGGATCCTCAAACCTAGATAGATAGACAGTTTGAGAAGATCACACAGAAGCACTTAAACAAAGTGGTGTCTGCTCAAATTGTTTATAATGTTTTTGAAAGGAAGATGCAAGGAGGACAGGGAGGCACAGAAAAGGTGAAGAATGAGATGCTGGTTTATTTTTTAGAAGGTGGATCAGCTAGATGGATAAGTCAATCAAACTTCATATTTTTCAAACAGGCTGATGAATTGCAGTATATTAGATTTCTCCTTCAAATTTCTTATGAAGTTAACAATAGCAAAGAAGCTATCACACACAAATGGTTCAAGGAGATTGATATAAAGCTGACTTTGCACAAACAGGCAAATCGACAAATGGGTAAATTTTCCTTAAAATATGTTGATACTGAGGGAAATGATCAAGTCATGCCATTAGAAGAAAAACAAATTAAATTTCAAGAAGGTGTGGGTCATTACTTTGGGTTTCAGCCTATGAATGGGAAAGTTAGTGTTCTAATGTTGAAGGACTTAAAAGATCAAGAAAGCAGTGCAAATGATCTGAGAGCAGCTTACTGTCAAATCAAATGTTCAAGTGAAGAAATGAAGAAATTGAAGAAATTTTTTGGTAAAGCTCTTGCAATTGTGGAGGACAATATGCTCAATTCATTTTTGAAGAATAATCCAGCCTTTGAGAAGATCAATTAAGAAGTAATTCTTTTTTCTTTATAATTCTTTCATACTGTTCTAGACTAATTGTTTTAATCTTTAGTTTTGACATCATCAAATCTGGATTTATGCTTACATTTTATAAAGCATAAATATGGGGAGATTGTTAGGAATATATTAATTTGATGATGTATAAAATACTAGATCAGGGGTTAGCTTAGTTTATTTACAATAAATCTTTCTAGTCTCTAAAATGTATAATCAGAGTCTAGATAGTCAATATTCATGTTACATGTACTTAGAAGAATTTCTGTAAAAAGTAAAGCCAGAGTCTGCATGAAGATCAGAGTCTGGAAGGTGATCAGAGTCTATAGACTATTGGAGTCTATGATCTATCAGAGTCTATATATGATCAGACTCTGAAGATCATTAGAGTCTGAAGATTTTAGAGTCTATACAGTTAAAGTTAAATTTGGAAGAAGATCACATGAATGGAAAGTATTCAAAGATCAAGATAAATATATTGCAGATATGCTATAGGAAAGAAAAAGAATTCTAGAAGGAAACTGTCAACTAATAATTAGGAATTATATTCCTATTGTAATTTATCTTTCTTTATTAGTTGATAGGTAGCTCTCTATATAAACTCTATATAACCTAATTGTAAAGGTGTGGAAGTTGAAGAATAATTTGTCTGAGAAAAACTTTGTGAGTGTATAGAGATAGAGAGAGTTGATGTGATAAACACAGAGAAGCTGCTAGGGTTTGTGTACACCCTAGGAGAGTTTTGTATTTACAAATCAATAATACAAACAATACTTATTCATATCTTTGTGGTTTATCTTTGTTTTTTAATTCATATCAGTTTATTAATAATGAGTTGATTTTAAATCAGGAAGAAAAGACACACAAGTATTCAACCCCCCCTCCTTCTACTTGTGCAACTGGGAAAACAGGGATTCAAGCAAATCATCAAGGACATGGTATAACACTCTAACTACTAATTACTTAAAAATGATTTTATATTAGAGTAGTTATATACATTTATATCTCTTTAGAATACAAAGCACACATAATTCAATATTAGTGCTAGAATACCATGATTATATTATATATGGTTCTACTAACAAAACTTGTGCAAAAGATATTTTGCTAAGTTAATGCAGAGTAGGTACAAGATGAGCATGTTGGAAGAGTTGCAATTCTTTTTGGATTACAAGTAATTCAAAAGAATGATGGCAATTAAAGTAAGTCAATGATATTTTGAAGATACGCAATTCGGAAGATTCTAGACCTGCCAAGACTTCTTGTCAACAGACCACTAAGCTTGATCAGGGCAAATCAGGTATATGAACTGAAGTGACAAGCTATAGAGGTATGATCAGCTCATTACTTATTCAAGTGCATAAAGACCATATATTTTATTCTCGATATGCCTATGTGCAAGTTTCCAAGTGGATACTAGAGAATCTTATCTTATAGCTAAGTTATGGATTGGTAGATATCTTAGGGGATCACCAATTCTTAGAATCAGATACCCTGAAGATAATAGGTTTAACCTAATTGGCTATATAGATATAGATAATACAGGTTGTAAGAAAGACATGGAAGTCATTCCTAGAAGCTGTCAATTTCATGGAAGAAGTTGATTTCTTGTTGAAATGAGAGAAAGCATTCAACACACATAGCTACAACAAAGGCAAAATTTAAAGCAGCTAGTGAATGTGATGCTCTGGTCTTCTGGACAAGGAAACTTCTTCAACTCTAACAACTCTGTTGATCTCTCTACACCACACATGGAACAAGCACAAAGACATCAGGAATCATTTCTTTCGAGAGTCATCCTTAGTAGAATAACTTACAGATTTTTACTAAATAACTTGATGAATTTATTTTGTCTAAGTTGGTTAGTGAACTTGGGATATTATTTATGTACATATTTATTGGAAATCCCATCTGCAAGGAATTCTTAAATGAGTTCACAAGTATTAAATTTTCCATATTTAAAGGACTTGTGAATTTATTTGAAATCTAGTACCTCGTACTTTTTGCTACTAGTTTAATTATCATGCTTATAATGTTATATGCATATGTGGTAGTTAAATTTTCTAGCATAAATTTAGCAGCATAATTATTTGTATGTTAAATATTTGATGAATATTAGTCAATGATATCTTGCGTGATTGCTCTGATATTTTTAAATATTTTATTATAAATAATTGTGATACTTTTGATATTAGTGACAGTATTTAGAATTTCTATTCTAAATAAATAATGCATATTTCAAAACTCACTAATATTGGAAGATGAAGTATTTTCTAAGTCATGTGTATAAAACTCTCAATATTTTATATACTTAGAAAATATTTCTAAAATTTGATTTTATTTGCGAGAAATTGTAATTAGGATCACAAATATTAAATGTCAATATTTAAAAGACTTGTGAAATTCTATTCAACTATTTTCTCGAGGTTACGTATATCAATAATAATTGTTAGGAGTATAATTGTAATAAACTAGAGTGATAATTATTAGATATAGAGTAGAAAGTTAGATACTAATATTCAATTCTATGAATATTTTAGTATTTAATGAAATTATTTTATCTTATTTAAATTATGGATTGAAGCAATTCAATGTTTATTATTTTCATAATTTTGATTTGATAAAATATTAGAAGCATAATTTCTTGTATTTTGAAATCATTGATAAATATCAAGTAATGATATTTTATTAATGTTTCTTTGCAAATAATTGTGATATTTTTAATATTAGTGATACTATTTGTTGCTTATCTGAAATCAGTAATAATAAAAATATGTCTAAATGCTTATTGTTCTACTGAATAATTGCCACATGTTATTTGATTTGTATATGCTTGTCTGTGGTAACTGTTTAGTATTACATAACTATTACTATAAGTTTTCTTTCTTTAACTGAATTTTAAACTTAAATGTATTAAAAAGAATTTCTTGTCTAATTCTTTTTCAAAATATTTTATGCAAAGATACATTCATTTTTCTATCAGTTTTAAAGAAGAAACCATTAAAATTCTTTTTTGAAAATCTTTTGAGTTACAACCCTACTTTGATTTCTAAATCCTAGAGTGTGAATCAAACTTTTCTTGAAGATAATCTTTCTCCAATCTCAGAATATTTTATCCTCTCTCAAAAGCTGGTTTTAAATGCTATATTTTCAAAATCATTTTCTCTCTTAATTTTTCCTTTTACAGTGGCAGAAATTTGTGACTGCTATTTTATTTGGAGAAATTATTTTAACTTCGAGGTACCAATCATTTGTAAAATGATTTATTTTTAAACACTTGTTTCAATGTACGTTTCACATTGATTCATAGTACCAAAACAGTGGTTATTGTTTTGAAGGCCTAGTACTGTATTGTTAAGCATACATCCTACCCCAATTGTCATGTTTTTATCTTAAGTCGGGGATACTACCAGGTGGACGAAAATGACGTAAATCATAATTACATTATGAGTCAAAAAATCATAGTCCTCTATCTGATAAGGATGATTTATAAAACTATTTTCAAAACTTTCAGTGCAAAGGTTTTAAAGGAAAAGAGTCATTTTATTGAGATATAATGTGGTAAGAGAGTTGAATTTCTACTTTGGTATAAATTCCCGCATTTTATTATGGCTAATTTGCCTTATAAGAAATTCATAAGGGATATAATTTTTCTCTGATACACTTTCCCGCGTTTTATTATGGGATAAGTATTTTAAAGAAAATTTCTATTGGTATCATGTTCTTAAATGATAAATCTTTAGAACCGACAAAACTCTTTTACTAAAAGTACTTTAATGCAATCGTTTACCATTCCTTCATATATTTTTCCTTCTCGTTAGGATGAAAAATATATTTTGAAATGTTAAGTTGATTATCTTTTAATCTTGATTGATTCTTTCCGCTTAGCCCCTAGTGGCTTCAAGAGCTGGGCAAGAGGTTGAAAACCCATCAATCTCTTACCCGGCCATAATACCAAACACTCATTCATCCACTTCCATATATTAACCCTTGGAGATATAAGGAAACTTTATAAGTTAAAGGTTGATAAGGGAGAAACTGCACATGATGCAGCAAATAAGGATGAAGTCGGAAGTGCATCCACAGCTCTACCTCTAGAGAAGAAAAGTAGTACATAAACTGAGGTAACTGTAAGCTCATCTGCATCTTCTCAAAAGGATGCAGAGCTGAAAAGGTAATAAAACTGTCTCTGGAATCATTCTCTCAATAGGGTGAGACCATTAAATTTCGCTCGTCAGCCAGAGCATCTTGTAATGAGTTAAGCACACCATTGGCACTCACGCTGATGGTAAGCCTAAACAGATAAATTATATAAACACATTGCAAGACGTGCACATTGAGAGGTATAGGCATTCAAAGGAGATACGGACTCTAGCCACACATTACATTGTCCAAGGTATCTACCTCAAACAGAAGTTAAGTTTCTGCATCTCGAAAGGGAGATCTCTTGTTCAGATTTATCTGGGTTTGAGAGGCAACTGATTGATAAGAATTCTTCGGAAGAGTCAAGTAAGGTATTTTACACAAATTCCCGTCACAGGGTTACGAGGGAAACGCAGACTCTAAATTGCCATTCATTACATTGTCTACCACGTTGACCCTCCTGGAAGGAACATTTCCAGATCTTGAAAATGAATGCCCACCTCCCGGTTACGGAGAAGGTGTGAGGCAAGTCCTTGATAGAACAAGGCAGGATTCCCTAACAGATTTTAAAATCTTGGGATAACCCATCTCAAAGAGGTGAGGCTCCACTAGACAGTGATTTAGCAAACGCTATTGAGTCTGGTGCTGAGACAATGCTTATGAATGATAGATCAAGAACACCTCTATGAGGCAATTCTCCACTTGATAGTGATCCAGTTCATTCTGATGAATCAGGTGTTCGGAATATAACTGAATTGACAAATTTCACTTGCAGGTACATAATGCTATATTTGGAATGCAGAGTGAAAGTAAGGGAGAGAAACACTTGAGTGAAATGAGGGAGAGATACACTTGAGTGAGAGATAGGGAGAGAAAGAGTGAAACACTTCAAAGTGCTCGACACTTTAGTGTAAACACCAACAGAACGTAGTAGAAGTGAGGAAACCATAGACCAAACACTTACCCTTGCTACATGCTACTTCTGAAAGAAAATCTACTATATTTTCTCAATCAATGACAGATGAAAACCTTCCTTGGAAGACAAACCATTCAAAAGAGGGGCCATTGGAGGATTCTTCAACTAAGGGGGAGAATTTAGTAAGGAAAAGGAAAAAGGAGAATTTAATAAAGCTTTATCTTCGTATCCTTATGAGATGTTAATATCCTTAGGGGGAGAATTTAGACAAGAAAAAGAAAAAGAATTACATTCTCAGGGGAAGAACATTACTTGAGCTATGTTCTATGTTCTATTGAAGATGTTCCCAGGAATATTGATTCTTGTGAAGCTCTGTTCATGATAAGTTCTTTAAGTTCAACTATGAAGGATTTTGAAGCAGAGAAAGCTCAAACACAGACAGAAATGAAGATGATACTACTTGAATATCAGTTCAGTGTTAGAGGAACAAACATCTTTCATTTTAGTTACACAAGAATTCTGGAAATACAGGATCTGATACAGAAAAACCAGTAGCATTATTTGCAAGTCCAGGACCATTACTTTTTCTAGGTGTTAGTTGAGTTATCCTCTCTATGATATTTGTTTGCTAAGTTTAACAATCAAATAGGGGGAGATTGTTGGTAAGATTACGAAGCTGTATGAACAGTAATCGTGATAACTCAACACTAGAACATGACAAGTAAATAATACTACGCCTACACGGAAATTAGGAAGAAATGAAGACAAGGTATATACAGTGAATCAAGACATTAGAAGAAGTTTTGAAGTCTACTACAGGTCACTGAAAGAAGTTCATTAATATGTTCATGCCTCAGTGAAGAATAATGTGTAAAGACTTTCAGGGTTTCAGAAGTGTTGAAGATTCAGTATAGAAGTTGCACAAGAAGATTTCAGTGTATTAGCATTGATTGAAGATAGACAGTGTTCAAAGGATAGGAATCTAGAAGAATTGAAGACATGGTAAAGACAAAGGACTAAGAAGACAGCTGGTGTCTTGGAGTTATACTCACTGAAAGAAGTTCATTTATATGATTAAGCGTCAGTGAAGAACAGAGAATGAAGTATTCAAGGTTGTGGTAATAATGAAGACATTGTCTAAGTACCAGAAAATATTCTAGTAAAAGTACAGTGTTTATTGATAGTCAGTGTTCGAAACAATGCAACAGTCCAAGGTTAATCAACTGAAACAAAACAGAAGTCAAGGGAATTCAATTCAGTATTAGTCGTTTGTAAACCAGACCAGTGCACTAAGTGTCAGCACAACAAGAAAAGAATTGTCTTGTTTAAACAGAAGAAATTCAGTTGATCAAGCTAGAAGAATGAAAATCAAGTGATATATATTTCAAGAGCTTCAAGAAATTATCATAAGGAAATATATATCAATTTTGGTGTTTAGTACACTTAAAATGATGGAGAAGCGCAACAAATCAAGTTCTAGGCAAAGAAAGTTTAAGTGATGATTTTGTGGCGCCTATACACTGGACTAAGTGTAGAGGCGCAACAAAATACTTGACTTAGGTGATGGAAGCAGATGGACATGTTTGTGGCGCCTACACACTGCAATTAGAGTGTAGGGGCAACAAACAAGTAACCAGGCACAATCAATCTAGCAGAGAAAATTCCAAGGCATTTCGTGGCGCCTACACTCTGCAACTAGAGTGTAGGCGTAACAAACAAATTCTAGGCGCAAGGAAAAACTTGGAAGATCATAAGTATTTGGTGGTGCCTACACAAGGGATTGAGAGTGCAGGCGCAACAAAGAACTAGAGGCGCAACAAACACATTTCGTGACGCCTACACAGGGTCACTAGAGTACAAGCGCAATAAAGGACTTAAAGCATTGAAAAGCAAATCAATTTTAATTGATTTAAAAAGTCTACACATAAAAACAAAATGACGTGCTCATTTTGAAGGGTATGTTCTGGTTCGTCTCTTCCAAAAAAAAGTGCCGGAGAAGAACACAGCCAATAATATACATAGGGGTCAAAACAAACAAAGATCTTCTCATTACTCCTTATTAGAGTCTTTTATTAATGGCCGGATAAACCTTGTAATATTTTAAGGGCCATTACAAAACACTCTGGTAGTTAAATCCTTACACAAAATTAAAGATACAAATATTGTATAAGATTTGATTTGTATATTTTTGTAGAAGTAAAGAACTAAATTGTTCTTTGGAAGCCAGTTACATTTTTAACTGGGTGTAGCAACCTCAGGGTTTATATATGAAAGATATATTCTCTGAAACTTGTCTTGTTAAATTACTTGTTAATTTTCTAGAACATTAATGATTATTCATAAATACAGAAAATTAGTAAGCCAACCTCCTAAACACTTTTCACCTCATAAATTCAAAACCACTAACCGAACTCTAAATTATTTATCCACAAAAGATTCGAAAGAATTTTTTAATTTAGTGAGTATCGTATTTAACCCCCCCTTCTACGATACTTCGGGACCCAACAGTTCCGAAGTCTAAACAGAAAGTTGTCAAGACTGTTTACAGGAATGTAAGTACAATCAAGGTAGATGCTGTTGTTATTCAGAAAGGATCTGTTGTTGTAGCGCCCTCCCGATCCGGGGTCTAGATCGGGGAGTCACTATCACTCTATATGCATGCACCCTAAATAATAATAACAGAAAATATGCATAAATATGACCCCGACTACTAGCCTGGACCTTTCAAGGTAATGGTATGAAACAAGCACACAACTACATTCATTTATATTTACATTTACAGTAACAAAATAATATTATTACAACTCCTGCAACATCTCAAAATCTACTAATAAAATACGAGACTAATCAAAGTCATTTCCTTCCAACTCCGCCTTGATCCTACCTGTTCAATGGCATCCAGCCTAGCATAGTTCATATAAGACATGTTCTTCTTGGTAGTCTGCTTAGTACGTACCATGATTCTCAAAAGCTGTAGATGTTAGAAAATAAAAGAATGAGCCACAAAAGCTCAGCAAGTAACCATACTGGTTAAAAACAGTTCTACAGAGTTGTATAAAGTTTTGAAATCTTTTCTCATAATCATACTTTAAAATTATTACTGGACCTCATTGTCCCATAATTATAATCCAAAAATTCCAGTCAGGGTATTCATTATACGAAAAACTTTCTTTTATGGCTTCACTGGTAGAAGTACAAGATATTTGAAAATTTTAGTTCAGATTTAATGTTTGTAATAACTGGGGTGTAAGGTATTAAGAAACTGGTAAGTAATAATCATTACAATGTTTAGGAACACTTTGTAGAGGTTAGATGGATAACAGGAAGTAATGTGCAATAATGAAACGAAGTAAGAATGAAAGTGTAACTGACAGTTCTATGCTATATAAAGCAGGGTATTATAAGGCATTTCAATATTATTACTAATCATTTCAATAAACATTCTTGCAAAACTATCATTTCATTAGGACTGAATTTTCCAAATCATTTTATAAAACTTTCCTTTCATTAGGACCTTTACTTATTAAAAACAAATCATTTTGATTGGAGTTTTCTCACAAAGCTGGACAATACGGGTGATCAGCCACGTAGAGTCCCCATAACGGACCGAAGTCCCTCTGGACATAAGGAGTACTCATAAAGGCACTTATTGTCATTGGCCTTGGGCTATCTCATTATAGCCATTGACTATCTCATTATAGTCTTCACATAAAAGTGTTGGACCGGCGTCACTCGGCCTCTTACGCCTCCAACTTATAGGAATCCGCAGAAACCATTTTGATCGGAATTCCTAAAATAACCAAAATCTTTCTTTTAAAAGTTACCAAATCATTTGATGAAAAAGACTTCTTGAAAGTCGGATTTCATATTTAAATCCATTTTTAAAAGATAAATAGACAGAGGTAAATTTTATTCCAAGGTAAGTTTTAAAACAGGTCTCTGTTGCAGTAAAGTAAGCAGAAATCATGACATAGGGGTCAAAATCAGGTTATAGTAGCAAAGTCAGGTTGCAGGGTCAATTCACAGGTATAACAAGATGTTTTGAAAACAATTGTAAGGCATCTGATTAAGGTAGTAGTTGGGCAATAGCAATAGGGTACTTTCATGGTTAAAGTTCAAGTAAACACAGTTAAGGAAATGGTGAAAACATAAGTCACAATTAAGGTTGATGGTTTAAGATTTTAAAAACAGTTTATAAGTTGTCATTAGCAGTTCAGGGATTGAAAAGTTTTAAAGTACAATTAAAAACTGGTATAAGGTTGCATTTTAAGTAAAACAATTAAAGTAAGACAGGCTGTAATTTAAAACAGTTGGAATAAGATAACATAGTTGCAGGGTCATAAAACAGTTCATAAACAGAGCTTAAGTTTAAAGAGATCAGGCAGTAGTTACTTGCCTCAAACAGGAATGCTACAGCTGCTGAACAGGTAGATCTCCTACACCAATACTAACTCTCTACTTTAGCTTTTCCTTTGTCCTTTACCTCAAAGTCCTTCGTAGCTACACATAAATAGTACTATATCAGTATCTTATATACTCTTGACGTTCTCTTTAACGTCTAACTATTCTACCCTTTCGTTAATGTAACCCCTTAACACATGTATAATTTACTGTAGACATACTCTACTATTTAATCACTTCTACTCTGGCAAGCAAATAGCACATAGACAATTATATCTATCCACAACATTCCTGACTGATAGTCTTTCCTATACAGAAGTGGTGTGCCAATAGTATTTTAAAAGTCAGTTTAGTTTTAGAAAATTTTGGCAGCACCTCCCCTGTAATTGGAGCTATCCGTCGGAATACAACCGACACAACCATAGATTCAATCAATTGCAAACCAATTAAAACGACCACATACTTATCATATAATATCAACATAGAGTAGCAAGAGTGACTTGAACTCAAGCAATCCATGTACTCAACCCATAACATACAAGATAACCATCAAAATCTAAAAATCGAGTTTGATCAGCTTTGAAAAAAATAACATTTTACTATATCTGGATGAACTCAAACAGAAAAGTTTAAAACATAAAAATTGTAGATCTTTCTGAGACCTTTCCAAAATGGTAAAACTCATAATTTTTGAACATATATTCGATTAACTATGATTTTTTCCAAAGTTTGTAAATCAGAATCCCGAAGCTAAATGAACAGGTTATATAAACTGCATAAAAACTCATATTTGCAGGCAGAATTTCGAAAAACACAAAGAACGGAAGTTGCAGGTAATCAAATTATCTTTCCACAGACACCAGAATCATAATATTCCGATAAACGATGAATTAACTACGAATTTTACAAACAGAAGCAGTTTTAACCATTTAACTAATCCGAATTTATACATATAAATCATATAGCAATTAGTACAAAATCAAACAAAATTCTTGCATGCAATCACTACAATCATATATAACCCATAACAACTAGTGCCCAGAGCTTGAACATGTAAAACCCATACACCGACATACTAAATCGCCGGAAAAATCAATACCATGACATGCAACGACTTTTAAGAACAATTATCACATATACTCACAATAATTAACACACCAAAGCTACTAGAACATAATACTTTATGCCGAGGCTCCCCCATGGTCATTGCCTACGACAATGATTCCGGTGAGACTTCAAAGAAGTCGAATCCCTCACCGAGAATCATTTTTGTTACTCAAATGACTAGAGAAGCATTACTAGCACAAGCTAACATCAATTCATGTCTCAATTCGACTTGCATGCAGCACCATCTCCACATATACATACGGCAACATACATATATACACATGCAACGGAAAAAATCAAACTCTACAACAAGATTCACTCAAGTACTAGCTCGGAAATCAAAATATCATAAACGATTGTTGTAATCTCGAATAAAAACAAAGAAATCACAAGGAACTGCAAAGAGAGAGAGAGAGAGAGAGAGTGAAAAGGGACCTGAATACAAAAATGCAGAGCAAGAGGAAAGAAGTGGGCGGTGGCTGCTTATAAAAGACATGGGCAAAATAGTAATTTCACAAGCTGAGTTTTTAATAATAAAATAATTGATATTCGAATTTTAATGGAAAAATGGTATAAAAATGCATTTTATATTTTTAAAATAAAGAACATGAATTTAGAAGCTTACCCATATTTTTGAAATAATTTTCTGATGAATAAATTATTAATTAAAAATCGGGGAAATTTAGACACTTTAAATAGAAATAAGAGTAGAAAATCTTTAAAACTATTTTGGGGCTCAAATAAAATAAAATTTTATTTTTAAAACGTCTCAGAATATATAAGGAACAGTTTGGAAAAGGTTTCATGATTTTTGGACATTCCAATAATTAAATATGGAATTTAGAAGAGAAATATTTTCAGGATAAAATAGGATTGAGAAAATCATATAAAAATATTAAACTGAAATAAATTACACCACTATTTTTAGAAAGTCTCTAAAATCACATCGAAGCTACATATAAAATTTCATAATTATTGGATACACCAATAATTTTATAAAAATCAAACAGTTACTCAATTAAGCATGGAAAATCAATTAATCACCTAATTAAAACACTTAAGCATAATGCGGTCAAACAGGCAGTCAACTAGACATATAAAAAGATCATATATCACCTATTGTCACATTAGAACACATAAATACTATATCTCATATTAACCGTTTGATAACTGCAGAGAGTTAAACAGGTAAACCTGGTGGTATGGATCCTGGACAACGGATCTTCAAGGCATGTGACCGGAGATAGAGCCTTGTTATCAGATGTAGTTGAAATAGCTAGCCCAATCGTCACCTTTGGAGATAACAACAAAGGAATGACTACGGGATATGGCAAGTTAAATGCTGAGAATGTTATCATTGAGAATGTTTTTTTTGTGGAAGGACTTAAACACAATATTCTCAGTGTTAGTCACTTTTGTGATAAAAGATTCAAAGTAAACTTTATCAAGGAAAAGTGTTTAATAACTCATACTAAGGATGACAAACTAGCCTTACATGGAGTAAGGAAAGGAAACTTGTATGTAACTGATCTCAACTCAGGAATTGAAGATGAAGCAAATTTTTTCTACTCAAAGGCTTCATCAAAAGAAAGGCTATGGTACAGGAAACTCTCACATTTAAATTTCAAAACAAGGAACTCTCTAGTCAAGAGGGATTTGGTGAGAGGACTTCCTCCTATGGAATTTATACAAGAAGAGTTGTGTGAGGCATGTCAGAAAGGAAATTCAAAGAAAGCAAGTCACAAAGGCACATACACCACAAACATTACTGAACTACTTCAAATGTTGCACATGGATTTATTTGGTCCAGTTAATATTATGTCAATGTCAAAAAAAAGGTATGCTTTAGTGATTGTAGATGACTACACTAAATATACATGGGTTTTATTCTTACATTCTAAGGATGAAAATCCATAATTGGTGATTGATCACGTCAAGTTGATTAAGTTAGATTCAAAGCTGGTAGTCCAGGCAACAAGGTTGGACAATGGAACATAATTCAAGAACAAAATTCTTAATTGTATTTTGCTCAGATAAGGGGATAACAAGACAATTATCAGTGCCAAGAACTCCTAACAGAATGGAGTTGTAGAAAGGAAGAATCGAACCCCGATTGAAGTTGCGAGAACTATGTTAAGTGAATCAAGGTTACCTATCTACTTTTGGGTTGAAGCAATAAACATAGCATGTTATACCCATAATCAAACTTTAATCAATAAAGATCATATGAGCACTCCCTATGAATTAATGGCTGGTAAGAAACCAACACTCAAGTACTTTCATATATTTGGAGCCAAATGTTATATGCTGAAAGATAGAGATGAACATCGTGGCAAGTTCGAGGCCAAGGCACACAAAGCTATTTTTGTCGGTTATTCAAGAAGAGCATATAGTGTGTACATAATTGATCACCACTAAGTGAAAGAAAGTGTCAATGTTACATTCGATCAAACAAAACTCCCAAGTATCTAAACTGAAGATCATTCTGAGTCATTAAAATTTGATAATTATTCAGACTCACATTCTGATGATGAAGAAGAACCTAAGACTGAACCAGGACATGATAATGACAATAATGATGATAATGATCCAGGTAATAGTGGTGTAAACACTGGAGATACTACTAATACCAGTGGTGGATCAACAAGTCATCCTGGTAGTAAATCAGTGGGAGATGATGGATTTACTGGCAGAACACAACATCATAATGAATATCAAGGCGATTCATCATGGTCAAACCTACCAAGGGAAATGATATGAAGCAGAGATCATCCCTTTGAATTGATCATAGGTGATCCAGATATTGGGGTTAGAACTAGAAGTGCAACTTCAAATGAATGTCTATTTTCAGTTCTTCTATCCCAAGAAGAACCAAAAAAAATTGAAGATGCACTAACTGGTCCAGATTGGGTTCTTGCCATGCAAGAAGGGCTTAATCAATTTGAGAGACAAGAAGTATGGACACTGGTACCCAAGCTAAAAGACAGATCCGTAATTGGTACTAAATGGGTATACAGGAACAAATTAGACGGTGATGGCATTGTCACAAGGAACAAGGCCAGATTGGTGGCAAATGGTTAATCCCACGAAGAAGGAAATGATTATGATGAGACCTACGCACCAGTTGCAAGACTTGAAGCTATCAGAATATTTCTAGTATTCGCAGCACACTCCAATTTCAAAGTTTATATCAAATGGATGTGAGGAGTTCCTTTCTGGATGGAGAGTTAGAAGAGGAAGTATATGTGGAGAAGCCCCTTGGCTTTGAAAATCCAGAGTTTGCTGATTTTGTATATTTTCTATTCAAAGCCCTCTATGGATTCAAGAAAGCACCGGGGACATGATATGATACTCTCTCTGATTTTTTACTTGAAAATGGTTTTATTAGAGGTGTCATAGATAAAACTCTCTTTTATAAATTGTGTGATAAAGATATGATATTTGTCCAAGTTTATGTTTACGATATTATATTTGGTTCTACTAACGAAAACTTGTGCAAGAGATTTGTTAAGTTAATGCAGAGTAGGTATGAGATGAGCATGATGGGTGAGCTGTCATTCTTCCTTGAGTTGCAAGTGAAGCAAAGGGAAGATGGGATTTTTATTTACCAATCAAAGTACTTAAGGATCTCTTAAGAAAATACACTCTATAAGATTCCTCACCGGCAAAAACCCCAATGCCAATGACCACCAAGCTTGACAAAGATGAAACTGGTAAAAAGGTTGATATCACAAGCTACAGAGGTATGATAAGTTCATTATTATACTTAACTACAAGTAGACCTGATATAATGCTTACAACATGCTTATATGCACAGTTTTAGTCTGATCCTAGGGAATCTCATCTTATAGTCGTTAAACGAAATTTTAAATATCTGAAGGATACACCAAATCTTGGAATTTGGTACCCTAAAGATACAGGTTTTGAACTAATAGGCTATACATACTCAGATTATGCAGGATACAGGATGGACAGAAAGAGTACTTCTGGAAGCTGTCAGTTTCTAGAATGTCGATTGATCTCCTGGTACAGCAAGAAACAACACTCGGTATCTACCTCGACACCCGAAGCAGAATACATTGTGACAGTTAGTTGTTGTGCATAGAACTTGTGGATAAGGAATCAGCTAAATGATTATGGACTTGCGTTGAACAAAATTCTAATATTCTGTGACAACACAAGTGCCATAGCTATTTCTAACAATCATGTACAACACTCTCGAACCAAGCACATTGACATAAGGTATCATTTTATCCGAGAGCATGTCATAAACGGAACTGTGGTGTTACATTACAGAAGAAGAAATTGCTGACATATTCACGAAACCACTTGATGAATCCATTTTCTCTAAGTTGGTTACTGAATTAGAAATGTTAAATAATGGTTGATTTTTTATTGCTCGGAATTGATTTGAGTTCATAAATATTAAATGTTAATTTTTAAAGAATTTATGAAGTTCGAATTAACATAATCCTAGGACTTATGAATATTTGGATAAATTATCTTGAGAATAAATTTATACTCTTAATAAGATAATTATTTCAAATATAGTATAAGTATTTATTTTTGTATATAATCTTATATTTCTTTTAAGCATTTATATGTAAATTATTGTATTATTTTTCAAATAATTATTGCATGTCAGTATTTATTATATATATTTAATTACTATCTTTTATTTATATTATGTATAGTTTTATTTAAATAAAACTCAGAAAGACTTTTATTAACAAAAATCAGAAAGATTTTTTTCTTTCAGAAATTTTTCAAAAACTCGGAAAGACTTTTCTTTAAAAGAGTTTTATAAAATGTTTCTAACACAAAGACTTTTTATTAAAACTCGGCAAGACTTTCAAAAAGTCTTACCGAGATTTTTAATTTAGAAAGTCTTACCGAGTGTAGTTTAAATAAGTCTTACCGAGTCTTTGGTTTCAAAAGTTTTACCGAGATGATTTTTTTTCTTTTTTTTATTTAAAACTTTTTTTTGTTTTAAAAAGTCTTATTATATTATTATCTCATATATCCAGTCATATATAGATTTACGAATAGATCTAGCAAAGAATTTTGAAAAACTTCTACAAAACCCTCGATTTCGATCTCAACTGCCTTCAATTGTTGAAATTCATTGTTTACAAGCTATTTGCTTGCTGGTTTGACATATTCAATAATATCTAGTCGAAACACTGCCCATTTTTTTTCAAATTCGAACTATTTTTGGACTTTGTGTTAAAAACTGGTGTTGGTTAGTTGATTGAAGATTAAAGGACTGATTAAAAGTGATTTTATGTGTTAATCAATCTGGGGTTAATTTTAATTAGGGTTTATTAAATTTCGAATATTGTGTTGATTCGAATAATTTGGTGCTTTTCAAGTTTAAATAATTTCTTGTAATTTAATTACAATTGTTAAATCCTAAAATTGAATTACTAAAGAAAGAAAATGGCGGCAACTTTTGAGATCGCAAAGATGAATTTTATTGGGTGTTTTGATCCGGAGAAGTGCACTGAAGAAAGATTTAGGCCATGGATCAAATTTATGAACGAGCACTCCTTAGTGAGAACAATAATTACACTGAGTACCTTATTAAAAATTGAACCTCTACGAGCCTTGTACTCAATTGCCAAAAATTGTACGACAGACTGACTGGTTCAATTTTCTTTCAAGATTGGAGAAATGGAATACATAACAGATGAGATTTGATATGAATAGAATTTTAGGGTTACCCACAGATAATTTTGAAACCTTACCCACAACTCAAGATATTACTAATTTCCTCTAGTTAATTCATTATCAAGGCACTTTGGATCTTGTGAAGTTATCCAAATCCCAACTGGTGAGCGAATGAGATTATTTCTTTGATAATCTAGCCAAAGTTTTTGCTCCTACCATGAAGAACAACTTTCACAAGATTTCATCACTTCTTCAAGTGATTGGGTATTATGTGGCCCACGATAGAAGAATCAACTTTGGGAAGCTAATTTTGTCAAAAATCATAAGGAAAATGGGTACTGTTGAGAGCAGAGACTTGGATGTAGAAAAAAAAGTAACTTGTTTCTATCCAAGATTTTTAATGTTACTAATGAATAATATGTTGCCAGGTGAGGATAAAGCACGTTTTGAAAATAGCCCAGTAGAAGTTTCCCAAATAACTCAAAAGAATTTGTTCACCAGGCTCAGAAATCTGAACAAATTTCTAGGGTAGCCATTGAAAGGACTCCATACATGGCTAATATTCTCAATTAGATTGCAAATCCTGCACAAGCTCAACTGCATCAGCAAGAGCCAGTTCAAGAACAAGTGACAATGAAAGTTGATCATCCTGCGCAACTACTACTTGAAGCTTCTCAACTTGCAGACCAAGAGGCACAACTATAACAGGTAATAACACAAACTTTAGCGTCTAATTTATTACCTTTAAATACATATGTGGCAGACTATGATTGTGTTCTAACACTTCAGGATTTCGGCTATGAACCTGAAAACACATAGGTTCAATCCCAAGCTGAGATAGAGCCACAAACAGTTTCTTCTTCTTCACCTCATTGAGTCAAATCAGAAAAAGAAAGAAACCTATTAGAAAAATCAGGAGAAAAATTCAAGGTAGTTCAATGAGTGAACCCGGAGCTCTGTCTCTACCTCAGAAAATATCCAGAATTGAACCTGAGATAACTACAGCCCCATCTTTATCCTCTCAATGGAATTTGGACTTTAAAATGGCAGTTCAACAGTCTCTGGACTCACTCTATCAAGAGGATGACCTTATTGAAATTCACCGTCCGGCCGCAGCATCTTGTGAAGAGTCAAGCCCACTGCTAGCACTCACTCTAGCAGGACCTCCAATCATACAAGATACACACAGAGATGAGGGAATAATAACTATCCGATTAACCATTGAAGAGTAGGTCCTGTAAGCGTCGATCCAAAACCCTTGCACATACAAGGTTTTCTCAGCTCCTTAGAAATTGGTACCATAAACATCCGTTGTTTATATTGAACAATGTGTTCTTATGGGTCAGTTTTTCCATCATACAATTTTATGTGTGCTACGTTGAATCATTTCGGAATTTCCAACAAAGCAATATCGTTAGTGAATGGTGAATCCACATAACTCCTCGGTGTAGCTTTTTCTAATGGCTTGGGTACACCTCGTATGCGTTGTATCATCTCCATCATTTCTTTCAACTCTTGCTTCATTGCATCAGTTTCATGACTCTCGGATAGTGAGCTTTTATGCCTAAATCTCATATTTGACCTTACCTCCTCATTGTCATGTTTATTTGTCATATCCTTCTGGCGTTGAGACGCAATGATAACATTGTTGTCTGTAGCTCCATTCTCAGCCCTTTTAGTGCCCAACACGAGCACTTCATCATCATCTTTTCGACCTTCATCCTGTTCATCATCACCATAATCCAAACGTCATAAACACTTGCCACCATTTGTTTTGAAGCCACCATATCACTTGATTTCACCGTACTCAATGTAGCTTTGAGTGTCTCATTTTCTGTACGCAAGGTCTCAAAATCTATTTATAGCTTCTTCATGTTTATAAGTACCTCATCATTCATAGTCGTAGTTTATTCCTTACTTCCACTTTCTTCTGGATCCGTAGCCATAGTTATGGAGTTCGTATAGAACTATAAGTTAAATTCCCACAGACGGTGCCAAACTATTTTAGCCAAAATTTGATGGGTTAATAACTAAGTTCTTTTACTGTGAAATCGTTTAATATATGTGTTTTGATAATTGGATGAGTAAAAACTCGAACAAAAAGGTATAGGACGAGTAAAAAGTAATAAAGAAACAAGGCAATTTTGGGTGACGTGGAAAACCCTTGTAAAAGGTTAAAAACTGTGGGTGGGGTGTGCCCAGCCAAAGAGATCCACTATAATCATGACAATAATCGATTACAAGTGTTTGATATGAATGAAAATACAAATATTTGCTATTCGTCGGCTCACTCACAACTACTCGTCAAGTATAGAGGTATAGTGTGTGTAGTATTGTTGTAGGGCTCAATCTCCTCCGTATTATCTCATGATAAATGTATTTATATTATCATATGTTAGCTCCCCATAATCTTACTTTGGTTCTAGAAGTTGCTGGTCATCATCATTAATCTTAAGACTAACTTCCTTATCCTCTATTGTGTTTGAAGCATAGTCAAATTAGGACTCTTATCTCTTCCTTGATTTTCTCCCGTCATATTCTTCAGTCCTTATCCGTCGAGACACAGTCTACTCGTCAACTGCTACTCCTCCCTATTTTATTGGGCTCATGATGAATTATTAATATAATTGATAATAATATTTGTATAATTAAATTATTCAACTAATATTGAATTAATTAATAAATACTTATTAATTAAGATAATTAATAAGTTTATCGGACACCGAACAGTCTTCATCTGTCATGTTGTTTATATAGTCATCCGTAGAACTTTCACTCGTCAGTACAAAATTAAATTTGTAAAAATTTGGTTATAACATACACTTCAAATTAATATATAAGTATCAAAACTCGTAACCCTCTTTCAATCATATAAATTATTGACATAGTAAAACATTAGTACATAATATCATTTTTACAAACTACAAAACTAAGAACTAAAGTATTACTATAGCTTAGACATTCCATCATATATACTTATCACAATTTCTCGTAATCTTCACATATTTGACAAAAATTCTTATCTTGCTACCTTCATTTTTTCCTTCCCATTAGTGATTTTAAATTCCCAAATATTACAAATTCTATAACGTTTAGATTGATCTTCGAATACAAACAATCATCTTGAATTCCAATTAAAAAATCACAACCTCAAGTGATAATGTGTATCACATCAAACAATTAATGTTCCAAACTTTGACTTTATTTCAACTAATTAAGTACAAATGATTCTAAAACCTCCAATATGAATACATGATGATCAACGTTTAACTACTAGATTGAGTTCTATACAGTCCTGAATAATTTTCTATACACTTAAGTCAATATATACCCTCAAATAACAAAAGTTATCCCCAAATTCTCATATATCCTCAAATGAAGATCTCTGAATCTAAAATTTCTGAATTCAAATTTATAAATACTATCCTCGATCAACAAATTATCCTATTTAATACATATATTTCTAAGAATCCTTATATACTCAAAAGATAAATATCCTCAAACACATATATAACATGTTTTTTTAATCCTAAAAATCTATCACCAACTAACATCTCCAATAAATATTCCTACAAAATTATTTGAAGACTCTATATCAATCTATAATTTCTCGAATGCCATCATAGCCAAAAGATAAACGCTAGCTATACATGTTATTTCTAAGTTTAACTTGCTCAGACTTAAGTCCACTAATCCATCCAACATCATACTAACTATTAATATTACTCATCAGTATTCTAAACCTATCATACTCTCAGTTTTGGACCTTTAATTAGCTCTGATACCACCTGTGAAATCCCCGACCCGGGAGATACTTTTAGTAACCCGACCCGAGATCCGTTAAGTGTTAGTAATTGTGCTCTAGAGACAATACTTTTTATATTTTAAGGAAAATATTTATTATTAAGGATTATGTTTTATTGATTATTATTTATTTATTATGTTTTATTTACTGCATAATAAATTAAAAGCATAATAAATGTCCTTGGAATTTTGAAACGTATTATATATCTTTAAGTATGTGACTTAAAAATGAGATTATATGAATAGTATCTTATTCCTAAAATTCCCTAGTCGAGTATTATTATTTAAGGACAATAATAATGCACAAACACTAGTATGTTTCTTGACAGATGACCACATCTCATTGGTCATAGGTATGGTGATACTAAAGTCAAGAACATAAGTGCATGTCTCAATGCATGGCACTGAAATGACCCGCTGTGAGATTCTACATGTTAAATAAGTGTCATAAGTAATTCTCACTGTGATAATGGTGTAATGATCCTTAGACCTAAAATCATTATATTTCTATACGAGAATTAATATACTTTGATTACATTAAAAGTTATCTTTTACCGGGTGATGATAAAAGTGGACATTGGGTATATTATGAATCGTATGAGAAATATGAATGATCTAGATGAGATTTAATCCTCCTAATTTTAGGAGTGATATTATTGACCTCTTGTTTGAGTGAGACTATAAAATGCACGGTCGTGCTCAAATATTGATTTGATTTTAATATAGTCTACTCATCGATCAAGAAAATAAAGATTAAATTATGAAGAGGATGACACGAGACATGCCTTGAGTTTAATCTATAATATCAAGATTAAATGGATTATATTACATGGAACATTATTCACGAAAGCCTTAATCGAATCACCGATTTATTATTACTACTTGGGTAGCAATGATGTATTACTAGATGTCACTTATTGTTTACAATTTTAATTAGATATTAAAATTGTTGCCAACGTAATAATAACCTACAGGGTCACACACAAAGAACGCTTGAAGGAGAAATAATTTAAATTGTGAATTTAAATTAAATAAGTAATTTATTTTATTTATGATATTAATTAAGTATGAATTAATTAATTATATAAATAGAATAAATGAATTATTTAAACCAATTCTAAAATTAATAATTAATTAATTAAGTGAGACTTAATTAAATAATTTAGAATTTTGGATTAGTATTAATTATAATTGAATTATAATTAGAAAACTTATTCCTCTCTCTATATAATCTCTTTATGAGTTGATTTAATAATAGAGACATATTTTACTAAAACCCTAGCCGTTTTGAGAAAAGAGAAAGATACAGAGAGAGAAGCAGTTTTCGGGTGCTAGTACACATCAATCCTTCATGAAAAGTGTTCGTGTGGATGCCGTAGAGCGTAGATCGCGAGAGCGGGATACATGGTGATTAAACAAGTTTTGGACCTCCATTAATCTTCCATCAATGAACTGTTAAAGCTTCTAAAGGTATTTATTCTTTATCTCAGAATTAAATCTTTTGTTTTCGCATGGATCCTGCGGATGGTTTCACTATTTTGATTTAATTTTCACGTTTATTCCGCTGCGTTTGTGCCTCGAAACCCTTTATTAAGCCCAATCCACCAAATGCCACTTATAGTCTAAACATAATCATATACAAAAGTCTTACTGTTTACAAAAACCAAATCCGAACTTAGATAGTTATACAACTAGGCTTCTCAACATAAAGTACGAAGACGATTTAATAACTTTTATTTATATATACTAAAAAGACAACGCATTTTCTTCTCGATCATTGACATACTTTAGCTTACCCCCACCTTCTCTTTTTCTTTTCTTGACTCGTCATTATACTTATCATGACCTAAAATGTTAGGATTGAAAATAATATACTGAGCAAAGAACGCTCAGTAAGCATATTTAGG
Source organism: Oenanthe sinensis (assembly GCA_028671895.1). Taxonomy (NCBI): domain Eukaryota; kingdom Viridiplantae; phylum Streptophyta; class Magnoliopsida; order Apiales; family Apiaceae; genus Oenanthe; species Oenanthe sinensis. The sequence goes on from CM053806.1 coordinate 32,977,867, forward strand.
ACGTGATATACAAATCACGAGATCATAACCTTTCAAAGATAAGGAGAACAAATCATAAATGCAAGTGTAAATTTATTATCGAAAGAAACAAGTCAATATATATGAATCAGGATAACGTAATCACACAACACGATCTTTATGGTACCTGTTTCTTAACCTGGGATCCCAACATACCTATTAGAGCGCAATATAGCGGTCTGATACTTACCTATCCGTATTTCAGGAAAACCTCGTATCGAGATACGAGTCACCAACTCAGTCACATATTCCATACTTTAGCTAGCGACTCAAACTAGCTAATAAAAATCCAAAAAAAAAATAAACTCACATTAGTTAATGAACAATATTATCTAATCGATAATAACTAAACAATGATAGCTAATTGAGAATCAATAAAATATTCAACCTCGATAAATAATACAAAATAGGTAAATTCGAACCAACACAATGGTATCCAATAAGAACCAGCCGATAAGATGATTTCAAAGATAACTCATTAGAAGGAATAAAGAATAAACTAAATATATAAACAACCCTTAAAGTAGCTGAATCTTCTTTATATCCAGCGATGCGTATCCCTTTCGAACCTACTTATAAGATATTCAAACTAATCAATAAATACACCTCTTAATATGCATAAAAAAACTTATCTGTATATTAATTAATATATTATGTCCTAATCGTATACCAAATTATATGCTTTTATTCGTATTGGTTATTAAAGACCACATCCATGGCTCATTCTCGAAATAATTCCAAAATTAATTTTTCTAACATCAAATCACCCTAATTATATTTCATATATTATTCTAAACCTTATGTAAAATTATCATAATTTTTAAACATTCTGAAGTATTTATACTCAAAATGACTTATTTTAAAAATTTATTAAATACCTAAAATCAAATTAATTATTCAATAACACAAATCCAAAACTCGATTCCACCATTAAAGCTAGAAAATTATTTACTTAAATTGTCATATTTAACTCTTTTCCTAATTCTTTCATTTAAACCTTCAAATAAATTAAATAATAATTTTAATAATCCAGCCAATCATGTGATGATATATCATCATCATCTCCACAAAACCAACCAGTTTCTCTCTCCTCGAAATCAACTGCAATAGTCTAACTTTGACTAGTCATATCTCATTCACTCTTTATCCATTTTACATGATTCAAATATCAATTCCATGTATTATTTCGCAAGAAATTTGAATATATAATTTATTTTATGATTAGAGATAAAATGACTTCCACACGAACTGAATTACAGAAATGTTTATAAAATAAAAAATATAAATCTTTTACCTTTCTTGAACTACCAAACCCACTAAATTCATAAAGAAAGAGTTGATTGCTTGTTGTCCTCCTCCTCCTTTCTTTCTCTGATTTTCCTCCAAAACTAACACTCTTTTCAAGAAATATGACTCACCCATCTCTCTCTCTCATGTATATGTCTATGTATCTAAATATGCAGCAACGTGGCAGAGTTTTATGACTTGAAAATATGACTAATCACTTACCTCGCCACATGTGACCTAATTAAACCCAACACTTGCCACTTTTCAAAGTCTAACATGTATTTTTCTATTTTTTCCAATTAATACACCAAAGTAAAATAAAGCTAAAATTATTTATAAAATATTTAATAACTAAAGTTTTTTTATCGGGATATTACAGATCACCCTGAGGATGAGGGCTCGCCCTGAGGAGGAGGGCTCATCAGGACTCGTCCTGAGGAGGAAGGTTCATCCTGGAATGAGGACTCGTTCTAGCGTGAAGACTCGTCCTGACCATGAGAGCTCATGCTGAGGATGCGGATTCGCCCGTAGGGTGAGGGCTCACATTGATAATGAGGGTTCGCCCTGAGAAGGAGGACTCGTCCAGACCATGAGGGCTCGATAGAAGATGAGGGCTCGCCCTGAGCAGGAAGACTAATCCTGACATGAACACTCTTCCTGAGCAGGAGGACTCATCCTCACCATGAGGGCCCTCCCTGAGGAGGAGGACTCACCTAGACCATGAGGTCGAGTGAGGTCTCGCTTTGAGGAAGAGAACTCGTCCTGGCATGAAGAATTGACCTGAGCATGAGGGCTCTTCCTCACCAGGAGGGCTCATCTGAGGATGAGGGCTCGCCACGAGCATGTGGTCTCACCTTCAGTCAAAGAGGATTATATTTATATTATTGATACATGCTTGGAATGATATTTTCATATTATAACCCTTGTGTACCATCTATGTGAAGGCTTATAGAAGAATTTCTACCTCTTAGGACGTGCCCTAGGTGGAAGGCGCGCCAATGGAGGCTTAAGTCCATGAATTACAAGGAAGAAGGCCTAGAGGGATTTTCCTGAATTGAAGAAGACCCTTCGGGGTTAAATATTAATGCAGACCTTCTAGGGTTAATTATTGAAGATCTTTGTTCTGTACTCCACGAGTTATCCTCAATGGGGAGCTATGGGATACTACTTGACTCAACTTGGAAGATCATTTCTTTGTACTCATGCGGGTTGTTCTCGTCTTGGAGCTTAGGGCGCGTCCTGCATTCGGGGTGGATTTAAGACTAGGCTCCAATCAAGGTATCTGGAAAATAGCTGTAGTGGACTGACTAGGGCCCATGGTTTCGAAGTCAACGTCGGGTTCATGAGGTCCTTGGGCCTTGTACTTGGTTAGGACTATCTACACAAGCCTCAATATAGATAGCTCTTCAAAGTAGGCTTCAACTTCGACTTCCATTAGGAAACCTATTCCTAATGGGATTCTGCATCAGAAAGAACTACATGGGCTTGATCCCCAATAAATAAGGGTACGTAGGTACATTATTAGGGGTTGAAAGTTGGGGAGCCCAAAGAGAACAACTAAAAATCCTAGCAATCGCAGCCCCCAATATTCATCACCACCATACTCTAGCTACTTTTCTGTTTATATCAGCTTTGATAGATCTTATTCCGGAAGGTAAGCTTAATTTTTTTTTTTATTACTATATTTCTCCATCAATAAATTGGTGCTAGAAGGAGGTGATCTTTGCATATAAGGAGAAAGGATGTCACAACAATAAAACCAGAAGAACATATCCGATAATAGATGATTTTGAATGCGATTATGAGGTAGAAGAGAGTTATGAACATTCTGGTTATGGAGAGTACCCTCCGGGGAAAGTGATGGAGTCAAAGCAGCATCACAACTATAATCAAGAAGTTATGGGATTCATGAGTCGCACATGCCTATCAGGTAAACCTTACGTTCTGATATTTTCTATTGTGAATTAGATTTCATACAGGTAGGAAATCTTCTAAATATAAATTCTGGGGGACATCACATACGCGTCCCTCGAATCTTTCATGGCGCGCCTTCTGAAAAGAAAATACCTCATAATCAGTCTATGCCTACTTCTAGTCTGGGCGTGCCTCAACCCATCGCCAATTAGGTCCAGGCCAAGCCTACTCAGAATATCAGCTAACAGGCATTCAGGCTCAGCCTCCTCTCCAGGGTGCGCCTCAATCACATACATCGGCAATCAATAAGTACTTACATGAGAAGTCGTTTGAGGTTATAGAAGACCCTTCGAGGTTGAAGACTTCAAATATTTGAAGACTTTGAAGAATTTGAAAATTTTGAAGATTTTAAAGACTTCAAAGATTTTTATAACTTTGAAGATCTTGAAGACATTGAAGAAGTTGAATAATTTGAAGACTTTGAAGATGTCAAAGACTTTTAGGATGTTACAACAACATGATCGGAGAATGGAACGCATGGCCAAATATGATAAGCACACTCCTAACCAGAGGCCAAGCCATGACTTCAGAGACCATGAGGAGTATGTTCTAAAAAATATCTCAAATTCTAGAGATATCAATCGTATCATGGGTGGACAAACACCTCCTCTACAACGCCACACTAGTAAGGGACCTATGATGTAGGACGCTTTGAGGATAGATGAAGGCCGTGATGGAAAGTTTCAGAGGGCAACACCTCGTCAGTTGGAGTTTGACCGTGGGAAGCCAATTACTGAGAATCAGAACAAGGATGGGGGAAGATAGATCGTAGTCGCAGGAGAACCCCATGTTAGTGTAGGTGCCCTAGAGGCAATACATTATAGTTTTGGAAACATTATTTATGATGTTATTATTTATTGGATTTAATACTATATAATTTATTATGTCTTTATTTACTGCGATATGAATGCTAGCTTAATAAATGTCCTTAGAATTTGGATATAAATTATATAGTTTCAAGTATGTGACCTAAACATGAGATGATATAATTTATTTGCATCGAGACTAGTATGTTGATTGACAGATGACCACGTCTCATTGGTCATAAATATAGGGATACTAAAGTCGATGCATATGTACATGTAAGAGTATATTGTACTGGACATACCTATCATAAGAAGTCTACATGAGAGATTATAATTGTGTCATAAGTATTAGTGACAATGATATAATGGTCCTCTGACCTGAAATCATTATATTTCTATACGTGGATTTATATATTTTGATTCCATCTAAAATTACCTTTAACTGGGTAATGATAAAAGTGGACATTGGATATATTATGAATCGTGTGAGAAATATGAATGATCCAGATGAGATTTGACCCTCCTATTTTAGGAGTGATATTATTGGCATCTTGTTTGAGTGAGACTATGAAATGCATAGTCGTGCTCAAATATTGATTTGATTAAAATAGTCTACTCATCGATTAATAAAATAAAGATTAAATTATGAAGAGGATGACACAAACCATGCCTCGAGTTTAATCTATAATTTGAAGGTTAAATGGATTATATTACATTGAACATTTTTCGCAAAAGTATGATCAAGTCACCGATTTATTATTATTACTTGGGTAGCAATGATGTATTACTAGATGTCGCTCATTGTTTATAATTTTATTATTGGATAATAGAATTATTGCCAACGTAATAATAACATATAGGGTCACACAAAAAGAACGCTTGAAAGAATATTAATTTAAATTAAATAAGTAATTTGAATTTATTTATTTATGATTAATTAAGTGAGACTTAATTGATAAAATAAATAAAATAAAAATTACTTGAACTGATTTTTAAATTCAATTATTACTTAATTAAATAAGATTTAATTAAATAATATCAAGGAATTTTATATTAGTAAAAGACTCATTTTATTTTCTCTGTATATACCTCATTATAAGACTCATCTAGGGTTAATAGTTTTTGAGAAAAACCCTGGCAGAGCCGCACATAGTGAGAAAGAGATAGAGGAAGAAACAGTCAAGTGCTTGTACACAAATCCTTCATTGAACAAGCGTTCGTGTAGATATCGATAGATACGTACATCATACATACGGGATACGTGGTGATTCAAGAATTTCTGCTCTTCTTCTCTCATGGATTCACTGTGATTCAAGTTAGGACCTCTTTTAAACATCCATTATTAAAGCTTTGTTAAGGTAAACATCTAATCTCAGAATTAAATATCATGTTTCACATGGATCCTGCGTTTGGGGTTTTATTTTGTATTTATTTTTCACCTTTTTTTCTGTGTTTGTGCCTAAAATAATCAGGCCGCATCACGGAGGAGGTGCGTAATGCCCAGGTAAACTCTGAAAACCCTAAAGAATATTATCAATGTGGATCTTGCATAATCTTTTATAGGTTGAAATAAGTGATTTATCGCTCAGGAGAGGTGAATAAGGAATAATATGTGGGATATAAATTTCCGCGGCCTTCATCAACTTCCACACGGAGAGAGGGCACCCGTTGTCATCCCAGTAACTTCCAATAAAACAAATGAAGGTCGACTTCAATGCCAATCCCCTTGATGTGATAGAAGAGAATTACCTCACACTTCTCTAAATTAGAAGAACGATAATAATGCTCAAGACGAGTCCTCGTGCCTCAGAATGGAAATCATGGTTTTCCTCTTCCTCCCTTCATCCAGGTTCAACCCGTGACTACTCTTACTCAGGACACGCCCACAATCACTCAGACTCATGCCACGCCTAATCAAACTAAGCATTCAGGTCACACCCACTCCTCAGGGCGCGCCCCAAGCAAATAACCAGGTCCAAGAAACGTTTCCACTTCAAGTATCAGCGACAACTTAAGTACAGGTACATGTATAATCATATGTACATGCATAATTACATATACAAGTACAACCTACAAATATTCAAAATATTTCTGGAATAGGCAACATGGATATTGATAACTTGAAGAAACTCAATCAGGGGAAAGATATGGTAACGCTACTTAAACTTTAAAAAGAAGGAGGTGCTCATTCAGAAGAAGGTGACATAGTACAGACCTTTCATCGATAGAAAGAATTCAAGGTTCATGATATTCACGCACTTTACCAGGCGGGCCCTCGTTTGATAGGGTGCCCACACTATTCTTGTGACTTCTCGCACTACCAACCAGGATTGATACCAAATCCCTTCCCCTCATCAAACTCAGAGAACTAGCCTCATTCTTCATAAGTCAAGAATGAATCCAAAGTACTCAGGCATCAACTACAGGTATTCAAGGTCAGCCAAACACTTAGGGCGCGCCTCAATCGACTATTCAAGAGAAGGTGGCAGTTCAACCGTAGTATGAGTACAACCTCAAACACATACTCCTAATATTCGAAACTTCCCTAGAGTGGGACATGTCAATGTTATGATATTAATAAGCTTCTCACTTATCTAGAAGGAGGAAAGAAAATAATATTAGTACATGTCCCCTCACCTTTTTCTTAAGTGGTCAAGGAAACCCCACCGTCAACAGGATACATGAGCACCACAAACTTGCGTTATCACGAGCACTCTGACATGGGTGTTTATCCATTCCTTACCTTGGTCAGATATAGGTTATTATTGGCAGCAGCATTAGGCGATAAAGCTCAGACATTGCTTTAGAAGTTAGGAGCTGGAGTAGTGACCTCTTGGGAACATATGTAGCTCTTGTTCCTAACTCAATTATAAGTTGTGATGAAGCACGCTCCCCTTGTCACCACCTTGGCTAACGTCAAGCAAATGAAAAATGAATGTGTTATTTCGAAGGCTGGCGCCTTCGGCCACTTGGTAGAGTAAATATAATAGAAGATATGGCAAATACCATGAATCTTCAAGTTGCGACACCCATGAATGCGGGTAGTTGAAGGATGAGATTGAAGCTCTAATCAACGAAAGAAATTTGACTGATTGGGTAAGTAAGTACATGAATGATCATCCCTCTCCAAAGAGGAAGGAGAATCCCAATTCAACTAATAGGGATAAGGACAATCCGAGTAATGTTAAATTTATCAGAGCAAGCAACATCCACACCATCTTTGGACGGCTTCATATTACTAGTAATAGAAGGATGCTATGACATGTTTAGCCATTACCTCATATGTTCCTATTAGAAGCATATTGTGAGGAAGGGTTTGTAGAAGGATTAGTGGCAGATACCAGCGATGAAGAGTCTGAAGAGTAGGTTTTTGGCCAGAACGAGTAAGAGGAAGGCTATTGCGCCTGAATTTTGGCCTACTATTTTATTAGAAGAAATCACAACCAACTCTCAACTCAGGCTGACGACATATCAGCAAAGGACAACAAGATACTACAACTACAAGGTCAAGGCACGACCAATTCAGGAAGGTGACTTGGTTTTGAGGAAGGTGATGCTACACACGAAGATTGCAAGCCATGAAGTCTTCAGAGCTAATTAGGAGGGGCCATAGAAGATTAATTTGATGAAGTAGGAATCAATTGGAGGATTACCTATCAGGACACACCCTAAGGTAGGACGCATATAAGTCGAAAAGGAAGATTTTGATTGTTTAAAAGTCCTTTTACGTTCTTAATATTTTAAGGACTTGGGCGGTAGTTGTTGTGACTATAATTGGTTAAGGTACGTCCTCTACAATTGAAGGGCTCATCCTAAGGATGAGGACGCGTCCTGGCATGAGGACTCGTCCTAGCATGAAGACTCGTCTTGACCATGAGGGCTCACCCTAAGGATGAGGGCTCGCCCTGAGGAGGAGGGCTCGTCATGAGGACGAGGACTTGTCCTGAGGGGAAGGACTCGTCCTAGCATGAGGACTCGTCCTGGCATGAAAACTCGTCCTGACCGTGAAGGCTCACCTTGAGGTTGAGTGCTCGCCCTAAAGAGGAGGGTTCTCTCTAAAAAGGAGGACTAGTCCTGACCATGAGGGCTTACCCAGAGAAGGATGGCTCACCCTGAGGAGTAGGACTTGTCCTGAAATGAGGATTTGTCCTTGCATGAGGACTCGTCTTCACCATGAGGACTCGTCCTGAGGAGAAGGACTCGTCCTGAGCATGAGGACTCGTCCTTACCATGAGGGCTCACCTGAGGATGAGGGCTCGCTCTGAGTATAAGGACTTGCCCTCAATCAAAGAGGATTATTTTTATATTATTCATGCATTGAGGCTTGTTGAAGAATCTCCACCTCTTAAGGCGCTCCCAAGGATGAGTAAATTCATGAATAACAAGATTAAAGGCCTCCAGGGTTTTCTTGGAGTGAAGAAGGCCCTCTGGGGTTAAATATTAATGAAGGCCTTCTAGGTTAATTATTGAAGACCCTTTCTCTGTACTCCACGATTTTTCCTTGACGGGGAGTTATAGGATACTATTTGCCTCAACTTGTAAGATCATTTCCCTGTACTTAGGCGAGTTGCCCTCGTCTAGGAGTTTAGGATGCGTCCTGCATTCAGGGTGGATATAGTGCTAGCCTCCAGTCAAGGTATCCGGGAAATAGCAATAGTGGACCGATTAGAACCCTTGGTTTCCGAGTCAACGTCGGATTCATGAAGTCCTTGGGGCTTATACTGGGTTAGGACTATCCAAACAAGCCTCAATGTAGAGACCACTTCTAAGTGGGCTTCTACTTCAAAAAGAACACGTGAGCTTGACCATATATAAATAACGATACGTAGGCACATTGTTAGGGGTTGGAAGTTGGAGAGCTCAAGGAGAACAACTGAAAAACCCTAACAATCACAACCCTCAATATTCATCACCACCATACTCCGACTACTTTTCTGTCCATCTCAGTCTTGATAGATCTTATTCTGGCAGGTAACCTCAAATTTTGTTGATTACCATATTTCTCCATCAACGTCAGAGTTTTTTAACATGTTGAGTCGTTGAAGATACTTCAGGGTCATAATGGTGAAATCACAATACTTCACTTTATGGTTATTAACGGAATGTGATATTAATTTTTTGTGTTCAGCTGCATGGTATACATTTCATAAATGGTTACTCACATGGGGTTTACGTTAACGTGCAATCATTCGTTTAAAATTTGTGTGTTTGGAGAATAAGCAAAATACACGAGTGCACAGTTTGAAATAAATTTAAAAATGCATATTTTTTGTGATTATATCCTAAGTTATTTTCTTTTATTCTGTTTTTATATGAGTCATTATTAGTATAGAATTTGAAATTAACAAAATTTTATTCGTTCTATTTTCTGACTAGTGAAGTTAATACTATGAGGTAGCGGTAAGTTAATGAATTGAGTTCGTTTTATATGTACATGAGGATGGATTTTGAAATTGACGAGTTGATAAATTAATTTGCAGGTTTCAGTTAATGGAATTTCGATTTGACGATGGAATGACATGAAAAGCCTACTAAATAGTTGTACGACATTGTCGGAATTCTGTCCAGATGTTTTTAAGCTAATATTTTTAGTACTTACTTAATAAAATTTAGTAGGTTATGACCTTCGGTTGAATAATTTATTTAGGATTAAGGGCTCTTTGAGACGAATTTTTATTTATGATGATTTTAGATTTAATATTTCAATCAATATTTATGTTAAGATTTATAGTTTGATTATTATTGATTTCTTTTCTCAGTAAAATAATACATACAACTATAATTTTATAAATTTTTTTATTGATTTTAGATTCGAAATAATCATCAATTAGGTATAGGAAGATGCACTTATGTTGATGCGGTGGTCTGGATCCGTTAGAGTCCTCGCGACTTGCATTATTAACAGTCATCATTAGGTATAGGAAGATAATTATATTTATCCTTTTTTAGAATTTACATGCCCTGTTCATACATACTATACTTACACGTGACTCGTGCTACAATAACACGTGTGTGTCTTTGTGTGAATCAGAGTATAACAGGATAAACTTTACATTGACAACAACTTGTACCGTATACTCGCACTTTTAAGTTTAAATAAGCTCTCTCTACTCTCTGTAAGCTTTCTTTGTACTCACACTGGTATTTTTTTTATGTGTTGTTGTATGTTTTTCTGAATAGCTTTTATTTATATTCTTGAAATTGAACTGTACCTTTTGCCCTTGAGGATATGCTAATTTTTTGGAATTTTTATAATCCATGAATAATTTGTTTTTAATTGTTTTCATCCATTGTCTGCTAATCTTGTATGGGTTGATTTTATATTTCTATCTTGAAGATGCTTTAATTTTGATACTACCTCTGAACTACGCGTGAAAAAAGTCAAAATGACATGTAAAATGGTACGGAGAGAACAGTGTTTATTAGGTATCTGAATTAAGTAGGGTTTGGTAAGTTATGCAAATTACTCTGTTGATCTTTTTTTTGTGATTATCTAATTTTATATATTTTTCATGAGAGTTACTGCTAAGATTGAAGCATTTCTGTAGTTAGGAAAAGATTAAATAATGCATTTCTGAGTTGTTTGGTATATATGTATATTTTTTTGAGTAGGGTGAAATCTGGGATTCATGCTCAGAAATTTGCCATGAGAATAGTTTGGGCGTTGATGTTATGTTTACTGTACAATGGGTATCATTCTAGTGGAGCTTATGTTAGAAAAAGGCCCGAAGTTGTGAACATTGGATCGATCTTTACATTTAACTCTGTTATTGGAAAAGTTGCAAAAGTTGCTGTACAAGCTGCAGTTGAAGATGTGAATTCTAGTCCAGATATTCTTCAAGGCACCAAGCTGAAACTCACGATGCATGATTCAAATGCTAGCGGGTTTTTGGGCATTACTGATGGTAAAACAGTTTCTATCATCTAGTGTTTACTATATATACAACTTCATGAGTTTTTAATTTAGATATATATTGTTTGGATGGATTTTGATTTTCTCATTGGTTATAACAGCTTTACAGTTTATGGAGGGTGATACTGTGGCCATAATTGGACCAGAATCTTCAGTCTTGGCTCATGTGATTTCACATGTGGCTAATGAGTTTAAGATTCCTCTATTGTCTTTCTCAGCAACAGATCCCACCCTTTCTTCGCTTCAGTACCCTTTCTTCATTAGAACAACACAGAGTGATCTGTACCAGATGGCTGCAATATCAGATGTTATTAGCTCTTATGATTGGAGGAAGGTCATTGCAATTTATATTGATGATGATTATGGAAGGAATGGAATAGCTGCACTGGCAGATGAACTGGCTACAAGACACTGTGAGATTTCGTACAAAGTACCTTTAGAGACTGAATCAACCCGAGCTGAAATCAAAGATGTCTTGGTCAAGGTGGCTTTAATGGAGGCTCGGATTTATATTGTTCATACTGACTCTGAACAGGGTCTAGATGTTTTTGCCGTGGCGCAATCTCTTGGGATGACAGACACTGGATCTGTGTGGTTTGCTACAAATTGGTTATCCACTATCTTGGATACGAGTGGTCCTCTCTCCTCAGAGGCATCAAATAGCGTCCAAGGTGTCATCACGATGCGCATGTACACACCAAATTCAGAAAATAAGAGAAACTTTGTTTCTAGGTGGAGCAATTTAACTAAAACGGACATTAAGAGTCCTATTGGGTTGAGTACTTATGGTCTGTATGCCTATGACACTGTTTGGCTGCTTGCTCATTCTCTCGACAAATTTTTCAACCGAGGTGGAAATATATCATTTTCCAACGATTCAAGATTAAATGAACTAGGTGGAGACAGTTTGCGTCTTGATGCTATGACTATCTTCAATGGAGGAGACTCGTTACTCGAGAGTATTTTACAAGTTAATATGACAGGTATCACAGGACCAATAAAGTTCACACAAGATAAAGACATAATCAACCCTGCCTATGAAGTAATTAATGTGATTGGAACAGGAATAAGAAGAATCGGATATTGGTCAAACTACTCCGGCTTATCAGTTGTACGTCCTGAAACACTCTACATGAAGCCACCAAACCATTCATCATCGTCTCAACAACTATTTAGTGTAGTTTGGCCTGGGCAAACAACAAGTAAGCCCCGAGGATGGGTTTTTCCACAGAATGGGAAACAATTACGAATCGCAGTCACAAACAGAGCTAGCTTTCATGAATTTGTTGCCCAAGAACCGGGAACCAATATGTTCAAAGGTTACTGTATTGATGTTTTCAATGCTGCCATGAACTTGTTGCCCTATGCTGTTCCTCATCAGTTAATTGCATTTGGTGATGGTCATAAGAATCCAGATGGAACTGAGCTCGTACACTTGATCACTTCAAATGTGAGAAAAATATATCATTGGTAGTATAAGTTATTATTTTGTTTGTGAGTTTAAAGTTCAAAGAAAAAGAAACGGAAGGCATATAAGAAAGAGTGCTGTTTGGTGATTTTGATTCTTTTAGAAGGAAGACTATAATTGATAGAGAAATATTTTATTAGAGTTGAAAAGTCGTATAAGGCCAAACCCACCTGCTAATGTGAATAAATCACCTGTGATTGGCCAAAATATGATTTTCGTCGAATCTGATTTAAAAAAGTTGGAAGTTTCAATCTTCATTTTAAAAATAAAAAACCATTTCTTATCTACCTACATCTTATCTAGATTCATTTCTTATCTACCTACATCTTATCTAGATTTTGACTTTTTCGTTGTTTGGTATACATCCGAACTCACAGATAGGGCAAGTTTCAGTTGCAACTTATTAAGGTAGTGAATTTTCTCGATTTTTTGACTAATTCCTATGCAGGTTTATGATGCTGCAGTAGGCGACATTGCTATTACCACCACACGGACAAGAATGGCTGATTTCACACAACCATATATCGAGTCTGGGCTGGTTGTTGTAGCACCAGTTAAGAAGTCAAATACCAGTACTTGGGCTTTTCTAAGGCCATTTACTCGTCAGATGTGGTTTGTCACTGCAATATCTTTCCTGGTTGTGGGAGCAGTTGTTTGGATATTGGAACATAGAATAAATGATGATTTCCGCGGTCCTCCAAGACAACAATGCGTGACTATTTTATGGTAATTTTCGTGTGGAATACTTGATATATAATTTAAAGAAGTTGAGAACCGGACAAAAATTGTACTTTGTGCAAATTATGACATGATGCTCATTTCTCCGCAGCATATCTTTAGTCTTATAGAAAAATATAATATATTTCAAACGAATATATCTGAATTTTATGTAAGAACAGATTCTTCTAGCTTGATAATCTGTTAAAAAAATTTCAATGTAGGCCATTTCTGTTTTTAAATTCCTCACCAGAGCATTGCATTGGAATTCTTTTCATGTTCTCTGTGTGCTTATTTTTGATTTTATGTTGCAGGTTTAGCTTTTCAACCATGTTTTATTCACATAGTAAGTATTCTTGAATAATAAGCTGAATCTTTCTGCCCTTTTAACAAAAAAAGAAGCCCCCACCAATACTTACTGGTTTTTTACAGGAGAAAATACAGTAAGCACCCTTGGACGGCTTATACTTGTCATATGGCTTTTTGTAGTTCTAATAATCAACTCCAGCTATACTGCAAGTCTCACCTCAATCCTGACAGTGGAGAAGCTTTCATCTCCAATTAAAGGAATACAAACTTTAGTAATGAATGACGACCCTATCGGTTACCAACAGGGTTCATTTTCTCGAAATTATTTAATTAATCAGCTAGGCATCAATGAGTCGAGACTTAAACCTCTGACAACTCCTAATCAATATGTTGAAGCACTAAAGCATGGTCCCGAGAATGGCGGTGTTGCTGCAATCGTTGATGAACGTGCATATGCAGAAGTTTTCCTTGCATCCCATTGTGAATTCAGTATAGTTGGTCAAGAGTTCACCAGAACTGGCTGGGGATTTGTAAGTAATTTTTGGCAACACCACTTGGTTTTCTGCTCATACATGCTTTCTATGGTTCAGTTGTTCAATTCTAAGCAAGTTATTGCAGGTTTTTATATGGATGCTAATGACAACTAATAGGAAAATGCCAGAGACTGACTTTTACTATTTACTCAAGAATTTTACCTTCTTACGGTATCTTATGTTATGGAGAAAACAATAAGTGTTGGTAACAAATTTGTTCATTTATAATAGTTTTGAGACCAAGGCCTTCCAGTTTGCTCAATTTAGACCCTTCTAAATATTTTACAAGAAATTCCATCTCCGGGTTGGGGGAAAAAAATGAAGTGCCTTGTTATTACAGGAAGTGTATCTGTATATCTTAATGTCTACATAAATCTATTAATGCTTTTATCCCCAATCACAAACTTTGACCTTTTAAAATTCGAATGAATTGACACTAAATTTATTATTTTTGGATTTTTGGAACACCTTTAAATTGCAGTTGATAATTTTATTAGGACAGTCAGAGGAAGTACTCTTTACTTAAATTGTATCCTTTTTCACTATGGATGACATTCTTTTTCCAAATATAATTAAAGCTTTAAATGTCAGCCACCTAAATACATCAATGTAGAAATAGTATTTGGATTTTCCTTTCACTCCTCCATATTAATAAAACCTTAGGACAAGGCGAGCACCATAATTATTGCTGTACCTCTACTACCTTTATGTCTAATTTCATCTGAATTATCTACATTGCACCCTAGCACATATGACGAATGTGAAATTTTACAGTTAGTGCCCTTTCACCGAGAACATATGCAACACAGGTGTTTGAATTCCAGTGGACTTAGACAGAGAAAAGGTGGTAGAGATGTAAAAAAGCAGCCATAGTTACGAAAGTAAACATTGGGGGTGGTCGAAATTCAAAGTACAATTGATCTAATGGTAGAGGTGCTTTGGCCTTAAAACAACATCTATTGGCTACATTAGATCCAGAAACTGACTTATTCTTTTTCTTGCCAACTGAATCAAGTAACTTATTGTTTAGAACTTTAATTGTCTTTGCTTCCTGTTACAGTTTCTTGCTCGCTTATCAAGCAGCAGTATATATATATATATATATATATATTAGAATTATTTCTCAGCTGATAATGTAACTTCAGCTAGATAATCATCACAATCTTCCAATAGATATGCACAAAAAGTCTTTCCTCTTTTGTTCGTCTACTCTTTCAATGTTTTGCATGGTCATATGGGAAATTAGTACTAAAAGCCCTGTAGGTGAATATCAAACACATCTTGGTTTCTCTTTTATTGTTGGCTAAGTATATTGTTTCTTTCTACAGGCTTTTCCAAGGGACTCCCCTGTAGCAGTTGATCTATCAACTGCCATTCTAAAGCTGTCAGAGAGTGGAGACCTGCAAAGGATTCATGACAAATGGCTGATGAGCAGTGCTTGCACTTCACAAACCACAAAATTTGAGGTGGACAAGCTTGAACTGAAAAGCTTCTCTGGTCTTTTTGCAATATGTGGATTGGCTTGTGCGCTTGCTCTCATTATTTATTTCATACTTATAATTCGTAAATTCACCCGACATCAGCCCGAGGAGCCTGAATCAGCTGGTGGAAGCTCACGTTCAGCACGACTTCAGACCTTCCTCTCTTTTGTTGATGAGAAGGAAATGGATTTAAAATCTAAATTCAAGCGAAGACATATGGAAGTGGTTTCTAATGTAAGTTTAGATGAAGATGTGTCAGTGAACGGATCAAATAGAAGTCACAGATACATGTCTACAAACAAAAGTATCAATCCTGAAGGTATAAGTGAATCCATCTCGAACTGATGTGGAATTTCATACCAGTAAATTCCAAATCACACCGTGTCAATCTATCTGGTTCTGCAAATGACTGCAGTACTTGGTTATGCTGGACTGTTAGTGTCCATGACAAGGAGTGATATACATGTAGCTGTAATTGTGTCCGACAGGTACAGCTTATAGCAAAGCATCTATAGCCTAAAGTATGAAAGGAAATGATGATTAGTTTTCGGCTAGTGGACAAAACTAACAATTTTTCAATTTGCAATAACAAAAATAACAGTTTTAAAAACAATGGCCAACATTAACGATTTGAACGCTGTTATAACAAAAAATTACAAGTATTATTTTGTACTGACGAGTAACAGTATGACGAGTAACAGTATTTCTGAAGACTAGATGGACGGGACGACGAGTAAACACAACTCCCACGACCTAGTTACATTAATCAATTATATTTCAGAAAATGATTCAATATTAATTGAATTGTTTAATTATCCATACGTAATTATCAATTATGTTGATAATACAACTAAGCTCCTAAATTACAGGGATGATTAGCTATGAGTGGACCAAGACCCGATGGGTAAGGCCTGAAGCACTTAACGGGCGAAAATCAAGAAAGAGATAAGAGTCCTCATTTGACTAAGCTTGAAACACATTGGAGGATAAGGAAGTGAGTCCTAGGATTGAGGAACATGATCAGCAACTTCTAGCACCAAAATAGGATCGTGGGAGGTCAACATATCATAATATAAATACAATTATCATGGGATAACACAAGGGGGATTGAGCTTTACCACAATACTATACATACTATACCTCTGTTCTTGACAAGTAGCTGTGAGTGAGCCGACGAGTAGCAGTTACTTGTATTTTCATTCAATGTCAAACTCTTGTAACCGATCATAATCAACATTCTAGCGGATATTCTTGTCTGAACACACCCCAACCCCGGTTTTTAACTTTTTACAAGGGTTTTTCGCGTCATCAAAATTGCATTGTGTCTTTATTATTTTTTACTCGTCTTGTGCCTTTTTGTTCTTGTTTTAACTCGTCCAATTATCAAATTTTGGCTAAAACAATTTGGCGCCGTGTGTGAGAAATTAACTAAGAGTTCTAGTCGATTTCTACGGTCATGGCTACGAATCTTGAACAAAGTAGAAGTAAAGAACAATCTACGAACCCTACGAACGATGATGTTCTTGCAATCGTGAAGAAATTACGAACGATGTGGAGATGCTACGTAGTGAGAATGAGACACTCAAAGTTGCGTTAAGCACGGTGAAATCAAGTGCAACGGCACCTGTAATAACCCGAATTTTTGTAACTATTTGAAACCTTAATGAATAGTAATCTTGCAGATTTATGAAAAAGCTTTTTAGCCCACACTAGGTAGGTGCTGGAATATTAGAAATCCGGAAGTGTAAAATCGTTGTATAAGTCAAATGAGTGAATGTAAAAGCCGTCAGAATCCGAAAATTTTACGTTTACTAATTGTTTCATAATTTACAAGATATCAAGGAATACAATAATTATATTATAACCAAGAGGATTATAAATCAGAGAAATTATGATCCTAGATGAATTAAAGTATTGAGATTAGTAAATATTTTATTGCGAAGTTAGTACTGCGAAATGCTTTTACTACTAATCATGCTTTGCTAAAATGAGATAAGTGATTAAAGTGGTATAGCAAGTAAATGCACCAAAGAAACCATGCAACCCATGCAAACTAGAATAGTTGGTTATAACCTAATGGGATTAACCAACCATGCAAACTAGAAGTTAGGAACCTAGTTCCTTGAAAGGTGGAGAAATGACAAGAAGTCATCACTTGTTACTTTTAGAAGGATATAGCAACCATACTTCTTTGACAAAAACAACCAAGTCTTACTTAACCTTTCTATTGCCACACTTTTTCAAAAAGCTAGTGCAAGTAAAGTAGAAAGCATTTCTCTTCTCTCCCTTTAACATTTCTATTCAGAAAAAACCAAGAAAAGAGAGGAAATGGAATTTCAAAGTTGAGCTCCTTCCATCCATAAATTCTAAGATTTCAACCGTAAGTCCTATAATTACTAACTAAGGTATGTTCAAAATCTCAAGACCATCCTCCAAGTATTTCATAGTTAAATTAATGCTCAAAGATGAGCATGAATAGTGGTGAATAGTGTTATTAACTATGTTCTTGGTGTTTTATTGATGGATCAAAGCTCTTAAGGTTAAAAAAATCCACTCTAAAGGCCCTAAGATCTAAGTTAATTTCATCAAGCTTCAAGTAAGATATGAACACCCTCCATATTTCAGATTTTGGTTGAAGTGGTATGAAGCAAAAGTTAGTATATGGGAGTATATGTAAAAGCATGACTAAGATTTGGTGTTTTGTTAGAATGATGTATATGTTTATTCGATGATGTTTATGAAACAATGTTGGTTGGAAGTTATGGAAGAAGTAGATTTAATGATGTTTTGAAAGTAGTGTGTTGATGTTGGGTTGATTATGAATAGATTCACGAAAATGAGTCCGGAAAATGTTCCATTTATAGCAGTCGTAATGCCCATTTTTCTTGAACTCATTTTGACAAGCAATCCCAAACTAAAAATACAATGGACCTTGTCACCACTGCCCATGATTACATAGATCTTGTTTCATAGTTTATTTTGACGCTTGAATCGTGTTATTCCGATTTACGGTTTAGGAGAAAAGCTAGTTTAAATGGAGGTGACCAAAGATGACCAAACTGCTACGAATGATTCCCTTTGAAAATATAAACGGATCCCTTAACAGTTGTCAAAAATCATGAACTTTGGATGATAAATAGTTTGGACAGTGGGTAAGGTTTCTGCAAAATTTCATGAGCAGAGATTAAATTTGTAATTTTATAAAAATATTGAAGCTAAGGAGGTACAAGTGATACTATTTAAGTGGTTTACTTGAAAAGTGGATTTAAGAAATAATTAAGTAAAGTGGATTTGAGAATGATTCATACACCAAGTGTTTGACTTAAATGATTAATACGTGTCCTTCAGGGTAAAATGAACCTAGAAGGAGTTGACTAATCGTGTCAAGATTTCGGTTCGTGTGTGAGTATTAAATGATATTTAAGTTACTCGGGTAACTAATAGTACATTTTATTTTATTTTATAAATCGTCCGACCGACTCACGCACCCCTTATACCCCAAGGACACTAGGCATGTTTTCGAAACCTGTACTTTATGTACTACTATTGTGTTGAAAACTGTTTGAAATTACGAGTTGATTTTAAACTGCTGTTTAATCTTCTGTTAAAAGTTTTGGTTTATATGCTATAAGATATTATTGATATATGCCGATATTTATATAAAGGCTCTTGGTGTAGAGCGGCTTTCGTATTTTTGAACGTAGACCGGGAATCGAAAATGTTATTTTAAATACTATCGTAAACCAAGAGTTGCCGGAGACAGATAATTTTTTTATAGCAATTAAAAATATTTCAATATTTATATTTTGGATATTTTTATTGATATATATTTTAAATAGTGTTAATAAATATTATTTGAATATTTATTTAATTAATGAATATTATTCTGAATATTAATTTAAAAAGGGTTTAGTAATTGTTTACTATTTAATAAATATTATTTAAATTTTTATTAAATTATTTAAGGTCTTTGATCATCATTTAAAAATATTTATGACCTTCAGAAAATTTGTTTAAATATAGTGGGGGTTTCCAAATATTTATTTTATATTTTATTAATTCTTTAAATAAGAATAACATACCCTCTAACTTATCAAAATTGGGAATCCAGTCTAGTATGTAAATAAATGATTTACTTTCCTCAAATACGCTTATATTTTGGGTTCACTGCCCTACTGTAGTTAGGATTTTTAATTTATCAAAATCAAAGAAATTTTCCGAGTAACTCCCGAGTTGTGGTTTTCAAATGATTTTCATTTCTCGATATATGAGATAAGTTGACGGAGGTCAACACCTGCATTGTGATTTTATTACTTCCTCAAATATTCCAGAAGTAACAAAACCGGAGATAAATGAATCTATTAACAAGTAGTATATATTTGGGGGACTGTGATTAAATTTTGGTTCCAGGTTAGATAGATGAATCTATTAACAAGTATGATATACTTGAGGAACTAGGATTAAATTCATGTTCCAGGTTTATAGATTGTTCTAGTGGACTAGGAGATACAACATAAGAGGTCGAGTGACGCACGGTCCAACGTTTTGGCCCATATGAGGTCTAGAGTGATTCCCAAGGGCGGTAGAATTTCTGCCGGCTCCCCCTTCTACATGTAGAGAAATAATAAGAGCTGTCGTAAGTTACGACTGATCATCGTGTATGTACGGTAGCAGCGTGTGAAAGGCTCCAGATACAGACTCATCTTCCAATTGAAACTGTGCTGCAACATCGTAATGAAAGCCTATGAGCTGATTTACCGAGGGTGTTGTTAGTGGTTGATATCTTAATATTCAATCCTAGTTGTCCGAATTATTTTGACGAAAAGTTTATTTTGAAACTTCATAATGTACCTGATGTACGCAAAATCTTACAATCCTTCGAAATATTTAAAACGAGTATATTTGCAGTTATATATGTTCTTGTTGAGCTATGTTGCTCATTCTTGCTTTCTTTATATATCACAACAACAACGGGTAAGAAAAATTCCCCGTAGGAGGCTTACTGCGAGGAAGCGCGTGGGCAGCGCACGTGCCTTCCGTAGACTCTTCACATCTCTATCTCAGGTAGGGAGTAGGAGTAGAATAGGGTTGCTGCTTTTGGTACGACTTATTTATAAGTATGACTTATGTAAGCGAACAATATTGTTTCAAGTAGAAACTGTATTGATTTCATAAGTTTAGTACTTCTAATTATTAATGTCGTTCTGAGACTATAATCAGTGTGTGTGCATATATAAACTTTGGGGTCACTGCAGGTGAAGAATTATTAATTGTGATTTAAGTATTAAGTGATAATAACTGGAAAAAGAGAACGTGATTGCCTAGATCTCCGACCTAGGATCTAGGGGCGTCACAGCAGCCTCCAAGCAAACCTTGGCATGTGTTGTACGACGTTTAGATTATAGTGATGATGATTAAGTGGAAGGTCAAAGAGATGATGAGGAAGTGTCGGTGTTGGGCACTAACAGGGCTGAAAATGGAGTTGTAGACAATAATTCCAATATTGTATCTCAAAGGCAGAAAGATACAACGGGAAGGCATGACAACGATGAAGAGAGGTCGAATAGGAGGTCAAGGCATAGAAGCTCACGATTTGAAAGTCATGTAACAGATGCCATGAAATTGGAGTTAAAGGAAATGAGGGAGATGATACAATGAATCCCAGGTGTACCAAAACCTTTGGAAAAGTCTACACCGATGAGCTACGCGGATTCGCCGTTCACTAATGATATTGCATTGGTGGAGATTTCAAAACGATTCAACATACCACACATGAAGTTATATGAGGTGAGACTGATCCACAAGAGCACATTATTCAGTATAAACAACGAATGTTTATGGTACCAATTCCTAAAGAACTGAGGGAGCCTTGTATGTGCAAGGGTTTTGGTTCGACGCTTACAGGCCTTGCTCTTCAATGGTTCGTCGGACTGTCAAACTGGACCATATCATCTTTTGTTGATCTCGTCGACGCATTTAACCTACAATTTGCTAGTAGCAGACGGTTTGAAAAGACGACGAGTGACTTATATCGAATTGTCCAAAGGTATAGAGTGTCTTTGAGAGAATACTTGTCCAGATTAAACAAAGAGAAGGTGACGATACAAAATTGCGACATACCGACGGCTATTGAAGCTTTCCGTCGAGGGTGAGTAAGGGATACACTATTATATGACGAGCTGACAAAATACCCGTGCAGGACCATGGATGATGTACAAGCCAAGGCTATGGCTCAAGTTGTTGGGACAATCTAATCATGATGATGCATTTTATGATATGAAAATAAATGAGTTTGAATAGAAAATTAACCTTAATCGCTACGGTGCAAGCGATTCAAATCCACGTCTTCTACTGTATTCCCATATTCACCTTGAGCGAAGTGTGGCCTTCGATCCTCCCAAGGTTGCCTCCCTTCTAGCTTTGAGATCTTGGAACCCTAGTTCCTGGTTACCTCCTTGAACGGTTGCTCACAAAAACCCTAGTTTCCAACCCCTTAGCTAGAAGAGAATAAGATGAATATATAGGCTACAATATGAATCTTGGATAATTAGGTCGGGCCTTCCAATGACATTCTGGATCAAGCCCAATTTCATTAAATATTAATTCAATCTACTAAAGAATTAATATTTGCACTACCTCTCCTAATGTCGTAATTTAATTATTTAATTCGGCTCCAATATTATTTGCTTATTAAATTTCTCATGTTTAAGATATCGAATGTCCATTAATTAAATTAATTTCTGATAATTAACTTAATCAATATCTTTTATCCTTGACCATCCACTCAACCTTATAATTATGCAAGAACAAATATGTCTACAGGATTAAAGCATAATTATCTTTATGAGCTTTCAAGTGGACATCATCACCCGAATATTTTCGGACACAGTTTCCTTTTATAGTCAATATCCCACTCTTATGCAATGTCATTGTCCAAAATATAATATTGTGATTAACAATAAATCACATCAAATATGAATCAAAACATGTGCACTGCATACAAGTGTCAATCACTATAACCGGATTAAGAACCTAAACAATAATAATATTATAGAATCTTAGTTATTCTTTATTGTCAGAATAACAGAACAATTCTAATATTTTAATCTCGTTCAATATACACAAAGCATACAAGTATTATTCAATAATCAAGATAGATTATTTCCAAATAATACTCCAGTTATTTCAATGGTTTGTTGAACTCCACTTAAACTGTGAACATTTATTATATTATATATAGACACTGACAATCTAATATTATGTATCCCATTTGATACTAGATTATCCACAATATATCATATATAAAAAATATTAAAATATGCATTCAAGATTCTCAATAAAAAGGAAAATGTCATATATACTTCAAATGAATATTCAATATACTCCCTAACACAAGTAAGGTTGGAAGAGGACAAGCACGAGACTACAGGCCTTATTCAAGGAAAAATCGTGAAGATGCACGTGTCAGCAATGTGCAAGGGAGTTCAGATTGGACAAAGGACCCAAACCTTCCACCGACGTTTGATACTTACAGGTTCAATATTAGCCCATCGGCTTTGGTAAGAGAATTTAACAAGTTGGGAGACGTTGTCAAATGGCCGTCGAAGTCAAACAAGCCTAAGGTGAATACGGAGTCCAAGATGTGGTATGATTTCCATGGTGATTATGGTCATTGAGCCTATGATTGTGTGGTGTTGAGAAGCGAAATTCAAATACTTGTCAAGAAGGGATATTTGACATAATACATAACGGGAAAAAGCTGGAATAGAGAGTCGTCGCCACCAAGACAACCTCCACCACCACCACATCACAAAGTTGTCAACTATATAGCTCGAGGATTAGAAGTATGTGGAGCTACGTATTCATAGGCAAAGAGGGCTGCTAGAGAACCCGGAATGAGTGTCATATTAGCGGATATCATGGAAAGTAAGTTGCCAACAATTCAATTTGACGAGTCAGACATGGAGCACGTGATAGAGCTGCAACACGACACTCTAGTCATCTCACTGCCCATCAGGAATTGTCTCGTCAAAAGAATATTGGTGGATAATGGGTAGTCCAGTAAATATCATGATGTTGGACGCGTTACGAGAGATGGGCTTGACTTAACAAGATATGATGAAGAAGTGTACTGTACTCGTCGGATTCAATGGTGAAACCAAAAGGACGATAGGGGAAATTCATTACCCATATATGCTCAAGGGGTAAATCTGTTACAAAAATTTCTCATTATTACATCACACTTTGGAGGCCATAGACACACGACTTGAAAGCCATACTGTCAATGTATTACCAAGTAATAAAATTCCCCACACCTTGGGGAGTCCAACAAATTCGAGAAGATTAGATTCAAGAAAGACAGTGTTACAAGACAAGCTTAAGACTAACTATTCAACATAAAGGGATGGATGTTCATCAAGTTAAAAGTACGGACGCAGAAAAACTGACGGAGGTGAGTCTAGCGACGGGAGAAAAGAAAGTGCTAGTGGGACAGGATGTACCATCGGAGGTCAAAGCCAATTTATTTGAGATTTTAATAAAACGTCTAGATGTTTTTGCATGAGAGCACAACGACATAACGGGAATCAGCGAGAACGTCATAACACACAAACTAAATGTCGACCCAAACTACGTACCCATCCAGCAAAAGAGAAGGAAATTTACTCCTGACAGGAATCAAATTATCAATGAAAAGGTGAGTAGATTCTTGAAGGCTGGGATGATTCGAGAAGTGGACTACCCAGAATGGTTAGCCAACGTAGTGATTGTCCAAAAAAAGAATGGGAAGTGGAGAATGTGCGTTGATTACACGGATTTGAACAAGGCATATCCAAAGGACCTGTATCCTCTTCCACATATAGATGCTATGGTTGACACAATAGTTGGACACTAGTTTTTAACATTCTTGGACGCGTCATGTGAGTTTAATCAGATTAAGATGCACCCGTCGGATGCTCAGAAGACAGCCTTTGTGACTGACAGGGGGATATATGGCGATGCCCTTTGGCTTAAGAAATGCAAGTTCAACTTTCCAACGCCTGGTCAATAAGATGTTCAATGAGCAAATAGGTTAGACCATGGAAGTTTACATGATGATATGGTGGTAAAGTCGAAGTGTGCGTCGGACCATGTCAGGGACTTGGCAGTTACATTTAACATCTTACGAGCTTATAACATGAAGCTTAATCCGTGAAAATGCAATTTTGCGGTAATATCAGGAAAGGTTTTAGGCCATGTGGTGACGAGAAGTGGAATAGAAGCCATCCCAGAGCAAATCAAGGCAATATTCGAACTAACATCACCAACATCCGTCAAGGAAGTGCAAAAATTGACGGGACGAGTGGCCACCTTGAACAAATTTATTTCAAGGTCGACCGACAGGTGTAATTTGTTTTATGACGTCTTGAGAAAAAATAAGGGGTTATGTTGGACCGAGAAGCATGAAGAAGCATTGAATGAGTTAAAACAATACTTGACGATAAGCCTACTGTTGTCAAAATCAGTACCTGGAGAGATGTTGTTTGTATACCTGTCAGTCACATAGCAAGCAGATAATGGAGTTTTTGGTAAGAGAAGGGAACTATATGTAGTCTCCGATATACTACGTAAGTAAAAGTTTGTTCAACGCTGAGACAAGATACTCGTCACTAGAGAACCTGGTTTTGGCTTTGGTTGTCACGTCAATCAAACTATGACATTATTTCGAAGCCCACAAGATATGTTTTAGGACGAACTATCTGTTCAAGACGGTGTTGAGAAGGCCAGAACTGACAGGTAGGATGGCTAAGTGGTCCGTCAGGATAAGTATGTATGACATAGTCTACGAACGTCGCACGACTATCAAATCACAAATCTTAGTTGATTTTATGGCGGATTTCAGCCCAAGTCAGTTGACAAAAGATGATGACGAGCTACGGTTGATGGTGTCCGAAACAAAGACTAAGCCTTAGACATTGTACACCGACGGGGCATCAAATATCAATGGCATGGGTCTGGGACTTGTGCTTAAATTGCCACAGGGGGATATCATAGCACATACAATATGTTGTGATTTCAAGCCCACTAACAATGAGGCGGAGTACGAGGCACTAATCATTGGTCTGACGACATCGAATAAGTTAAACGTTAGCCACATCAAGGTATGTTGTGATTCTTTGTTGATTGTTAATCATATAAATGGGACTTGTGAAGACAGGGACCAAAAAATGTCAGCATATCTGGGGATCGTCAAGGAATTACAGGCAGGTTTTTTAAGTTTCGACATTCGTCAAGTCCCAAGGGAGACGAATACACAAGCTGACGCCCTGGCAGGGTTGGGTGCCGTATTTCAACATATGAAACTGATAACTATACCCATCATACACATCTTGAAGCCGGCTACAGAAAGGAATGAAGAGTTGAAGAATGCAATGACGCTGGAAGAATTAACCGACAGCCATCTTGTTCAGCCGACGAGTTGGACTACTAAAATAAAGGAGTACTTGTCGAACGATACTCGACCAAGCGACAATAACGAAGCAAAATGACTCAGAATAAGGGCGTCAAGATTCTTACTCATAGAAGGAGTTTTGTTCAAAACTTATGCTACGAGTTTTCTACAAAGGTATTTAGAGGAAGAAGAAGTCTGATTTGTACTAAAAGACATACATGAAGGTGACTGTGGAAATCACTCTGATGCCAGAAGTTTGTCGTTTAAGGTATTACGTATGTCCAATTGTCAGCTAAGATGCTATTGACTACGTCAAAAAATGTTATACATGTCAAAGGCATGCATCCGTCCCACATCATCCATCAGAATTCTTGCATCCGTCGATACCTTCTTGGTCATTTATGAAGTGGGGGATGGACATTGTGGGCAAAATGCCACCAGCACCAGGTCAGAAAGTATTTATGTTGGCCATGACGGGCTATTTCTCCAAGTGGATAGAAGCAGAAACATTCCGACAGGTCAAGTCAAAGGAGGTAATATCATTTATCAAGCGTAACATTTTGTGCAAGTTTGGTCTGACATATGAGATCATGTACGATAATGGCTCATAATTCACAAGTGAAAATATGGAATACTTTTGTCGTCAGTGGAATATAACACTGACGAAATCTACTCCGAGATATCCACAGGTTAATGGTCAAGCCGAGTCGGGTAAAAAAATCATTGTCAACAACCACAAAAAGAAACTAACCACTCACAAAGGATGATGGGCAGAGGAACTACCATGGGCCCTATGGGCTGACAAAACAACTCCAAAGACATCGACGGGTCAAAGCCTATTTGTATTGGTTTATGGAACTGAATATGTATTGCCAACATAAATTATGAGTCTGACAACCCGTTGTGGACTAGGGACAGTGGAAAGCATCGACAAAGAATTCATCCATGACCTAGACATGGTCGACGAGTTGCGTGACATGGCTAAGAAACGTATGGCTTCATACCAACAAAGAGTAGCGAAGGTTTACAACAAAAATGTTCATATAAGAAAGTTTCAAGAAGGGGATCTTGTTCTTAGAAAGGTCTTTCAAAACACAATGGACGTCGACGCTGGGAAATTCCTGACGCGTGGGAAGGGCCCTATTTCATTGATGCAATCATCGTACAAGGGAGGGGCATATAGGTTGTTGACGCTGGAAGGAGTGCATATCCCGAGAAGCTGGAATGCTCATTATTTGAAGGAATATTATATATAATTTCTTCTCAGGTCTTTATGTCAGTTTGCTTTTTTCTTACAATAAGTCACTAGGACATGTCGAGTTTTTGGACGACTAGTTTACTTTGTTGCCTGTTTCATACTTGGAATTGCCTTATTGGTTTTTATTTTGCATGAATAAAATGCATGATATTCCTTGCTTCCAATAATATGTTTGATGTGTATGGCGTATTCTGTGTTTACTTATGAATGACTGTTAATTTTATATGCATGAATGCTTTAATTTATGCACTCAATGCCTAAGTTATACTCTAGAATATTGTCTAGACGTTTCACCACTCTTCAGTACAAAAATTGCCATCATGATATGCACGCATTACAAAAATATACATGATAACTAGGGTCATAGTATCCCGACATTATCAATGTTGGGCTAATCACCCACTACGAATAAAATTCTAAAGGCCCCGTCCTTTAAATTTGAAACCAACGAAAAGAGAAACAAAATTAATTATTATTAAGTAATAATTTTTTGAATTTTCCACACTAAAACAAAAACTACGAATAAGTAAGATAGTTTCAAGAGGGGAAGGCCTCTTAACTACTTAACGTCGTGCATGCACTTATGAAAGAAAAACAATCTGACGACTGATGCAACGAATTGATGAATCATCGAACCAACAAGTAATCAACGTGACGAATGTGTGACTATATAATCACATGACTAAACAATTAAATACTTCAACAGATGCACATATGTGACATTTTAACATAAATTACAAATAACCTAAAATGGTTTATTGCCTTCTATGTATACACATGAGTTTTATAGAACTCGCCCATGAATTAAACTGTCAGCTCGTCCAATGTCAATGACACATGACGACTATTCGTAAAAGACCTGTGAACAATATATAAACAATTTTTTTATATACTGTAACACTTATAGACATACTTGAACAATCTGTTGACATATTCAGTATGCATATCCTATTTAACGAGTTCAACGTTCACAAATGTCACAAGTTACATATGACAGGTGGATGGTAAAAATCCATCACCAGAAACTTGCAACATTAGATAAATATGCAGATAAACCAAAAAAATGATACAACATGAAAGATGTCTATTAACAATTCCTAGAATGATGAATGAAAAATCCAATGGTCCCCCGTCGTGAAAGACGAAACAGGGACTAATATCCAAAGCCAACAATACGAAAACCAACGTCGAAAGGGAAAAATTTGACAGAGTTCATAATTCAAAAGTACTAGATGAAATAAACACGACAGAGAAAAATAAATAATTATTATTCATCACTCTCATTGTCATCCTGAACATTCCTTGCAATCACAGAAGAGCCACCAGCTGCTGCATCGCCTCCGTCGCCACCTAGGTTGATAGGATCATCTGAATATGCTTCATTATACACTACAAGAAAAACTGAAACAGACAACACTTATCAGACAACGGTCGGCAGTAAAAGCATTGTTTGAAATTTTCACACAACGGTTTTTTTTTTTGCAAAATCTGTCTGTTGTCTGAAAGAACTTCCACAACGGTTTCTAAAACCATTGTCTATTAGAAGGAGTAAAGCAGAGGCTTTACACAACGGAATTATAAAACCGTTGTCTGAAGAAAGGTCAGACAAGTGTTTCAATTCAGAGAGAACCGTTGTCTGTTTCACAGAAGATGACAAAAATCACCTTTTCATAATAAGACGAAAATTTATTTAAACACATTTTATTAGTTTAGTTAAAAAAACACATAAAATAAATTTTAAAAATTTTAGTTTTTTTTATACATAACTAAAACCAAAAAATCTTAACATCCGTACGGTTGGATCATCGAAAAAAATATTTTAAAAAATACATTATGTGCAATCGGGATGAGTCGTGTTAAAGTTAGTACTTTTGAGAGATTTATAGTATATAAGAATGCAAGATTAATTTGGAATTTTCTGATTTTTTGTGCACATCACTCAAATCAATAGATCTTGACATCCGTACGGTTTGATCGTCAAAAAAATATTTAAAAAAAATACATTATGTGCAATCGGGATGAGTCGTGTTAAAGTTAGTACTTTTGAGAGATTTATATTATAAAAGAATATAAGATTAATTTGGAATTTTCTGATTTTTTGTGCACATCACTCAAATCAATAGATCTTAACATCCGTATGGTTGGATCATCAAAAAAATATTAAAAAAAATACATTATGTGCAATCGGGATGAGCCGTGTTAAAGTTAATACTTTTGAGATGTTTATATTATAAAAGAATACAAGATTAATTTGGAATTTTCTGATTTTTTTGTGCACATCATATAAATCAATAGATCTTAACATCCGTATTGTTGGATCGTCAAAAAAATATTTAAGTTTATGAATACAGGTTTAAAATTAAAATTATGTATGCACATTGTTATAATTAAAATTATGTATGCACATTGTTATAATTAAACTTGAGATTTGTTTGTAGTTGGTTTCATTAACCTTTTTTCTAATATTATATTTAGGTTATATCCTAAATTTATATACTTATATTAAATATTTTATATATAATATAATTAATGTAATTGTACCAAATATTAAAATATCTCAATTTAACCGTTACTAATTGAACTATTGAATATAAAATATAAAAATAATTTTAAATTTTCAATATTTATATACTTGTATAAATTAATATAGCACTAAAATTAAATTTTCATCCTTGTATAATATTTATATACTTGAAAATTTAAGCGGGATAATATGGTGCGGGTCAAAGTCAAAATTGAAAAGCTCAATTATTTTGTATAACCCGCTCAAATAATTATCTTTTGTAAAGATAATCCTCTCAGCCTCTCCTCTCAAAACATACCCAAAATTAGGGTTCACGATCTTCACTGTCTTTGAAGCTTCTTCATCGGTTGTTCAGCTTCTTCACGGGTTATTCAAGATCTTCACTAAATAGTTAAGTTTATATACTTGGCAATTAGGGCTTCTACTAATCACAATCCACCAAAATCAATATTTAAGTTAACAGTCATGTTTGAATTGGGATTTCTATGCAAGACTTCGATTGGGCCTTCTACTAAATGGGGTTTGGAGCTTGTTTGACGGTATCAATTAGGTATAAACCTTATATTTTATAATTAGTTTTTGAGCTTTAGTTTTTGTTAAACCCTGTTTTATAATTTGTGTTTCTTGTATTTTTTGTGAGTTTTTCTGTATGTTTCGAATGTTTAATTTATATAATTTTTTTTAGTTAGTTTTAATGACATACATATGAGTTTGAGAAACATAGAGAAATGGAGAGAGATTCAAAGTGAGAGAATGAAAGAGGGATGAGAGTGAGGGAAAGAGAGACGGAGTGAGAGAGATGTAGAGTGAGCGAGAGAGATACAAAGTATTTTTTATCATTTGATGATTTTGAAGATGGGTATAAAAGATTGTTTAAATTTTGTAGCTTGCCTGTTAGAAATTTTTTCTTGCCCAGGGAGATTAGTGGGAATTATGTGGAGTATGTGAAATGGAAGTTTTTAGCTCTGCCCTTCAAGTTCTTGCTACTCAGGTTTTAATATTTTGCACTTTATCAGTAATTTGGTTTTGTGTTTATTATCTTGTTATGTTTACTATTAGTTTGGTTTTGGAAATTCTGGTTTGTTATCGTAAAGTTTTGTTCTTTGATGACTATATTTGATTATGGTTAATTGGTTATTGGCAAATTGTTATCTGAGAATACCATGATTGTGATTTGGTTACTGTTAGGCAATGTTTAGGGCAATTGGAATCGGGTATGCTCATTCGCTCCCGTCTGCTGCTGCCCTTAATTGGGTTTTGAAAGATGGCCATGGGCGCCTTAGTAGGTGTATTTACACTGCTTGTTTAGCGTCAGCTTTTGATACTAATCTTAAGGTATGTTTAGAGCACTAGTTGGTGATTGAAGAACTGTAAAGCATATATTTTTTGCGAAAAATGTGTCATAGAATTTCATGTTTAGAGTTCTATTGAGTTCTTTCTTACGCAATGTTTTTCTTTGAAGCGAGTTAGGTTCTCTACCTCGATTGTGTTCAGTTTGAGCGTTGGCCTTGAGTTGTTGACTCCTGCATTTCCTCAGTACTTCCTTCTTATTTTCTGAGGGGAACTACAGCTGTGCTTGTTGATTTATTTTTTGAGGGGAACTACAGCAGGCAATTCTGAGTTGGTATGTAAATGTCTTGGCGGAGCTCCAAATTTACCTTCTCCTAGCGCTTTTTATGGGGTAACTAGCTTTTATTCAGCTTTGCATATTAGGGAATGGTAGCCCTTAAGTAAGGAATTGAAAGTTGAACTCTTTGGGTTCATAATTATAGTATTTTAGCAACTCGTGAGTGATGACCAGCTATGCAGAGCGTTCCCCCTACTTCCCCCTTCGCAATGCATGATTGATTTGCAGCCTTTCGATAATTGTTTAATTGTTGAGCAAAAATAAGTAGCATAGAGAATAGCATTCCAAGCTAACAAAATTACTCTACTAGTTTTAATTGGTTTTGGTCGTTCTGCTAATATGTTCTGTTGCTATGTAATTTTCAGGTGTTCGATGGGCATGGTGGTGTCGATGCTGCATCATATACTAGCAAGAACATCCTCAACTTCATTGTTGATGATTCACATTTCCCAATGGGGGTTAAAGTTGCTGTTAGGAATGCTTTTGTAAAGGCTGATCATGCATTAGCAGATAGTAAATCTCTTGACCATTCCTCTGGCACCACAGCGCTGACTGTCCTTGTACTGGGAAGGTGAGGATCTAAGCCAGCAACTTGATAGTGAGAACAATGTTAGTCGAAAACAATGTTAGTCA
This sequence comes from Oenanthe sinensis, assembly GCA_028671895.1. Classification (NCBI taxonomy): domain Eukaryota; kingdom Viridiplantae; phylum Streptophyta; class Magnoliopsida; order Apiales; family Apiaceae; genus Oenanthe; species Oenanthe sinensis. The sequence goes on from CM053806.1 coordinate 33,009,844, forward strand.
AAAACAGGGTCAGCCTTTACTTTACAATCTTATTAGTTTTACTTTCCTAATCTTGCAACCTGACTTCTCTTTGGTGGAACAGGAAGCCTGGTGAGGATAGTGATGTGGAGTATCGGGATTTTAGTAGTGACGGTAGCAGTGATTATGAACATGATAGAAATTGCACGGGATACTCGAGGGAACAGCAGAGCTATAACCATCAAACAGTACAAATATTATAACCTCAAGGATGCAAATGTAGTAGCAATTGCCATTGGGGCTAACATGAATTTCAATAGGTTGGGATTGGTTACTGAGCTTGCAGATGTAACTTAAAATTCTTAAAATTGATAACATTTGTGTAGCATAAATACTATATTTTTATTTAGTTTTAAGTTTAGAGCTTTGTTGTGTTGACAATAGTTGTTAAACTATTAAGACAATGGGGTTGTTCTACTAAAACCGTCGTAAATATTTAGATCACACAATACTCTTTTGGATAATAAAGCCTTGTCTGAAAATTAAAACAACAACATTTGCTAGTTAATAAACAATTGTTGATTTGTTTGTCAGACAATTGTTTCTACTTGAACCGTTGTTGTTCTCGCGTTTCAGACAACATTTTCTAAGACAAAAATCGTTGTCTGTAGGGAATCAGACAACGGACGCGTCCGTTGTCTGAGCTGCGTAACAGACGGCAGCTCGATAGACAACGGTTTTCCAGGGCATCAGACAACGGGCAAAAAGCCTTGTCTGATTCAATTATTCTTGTAGTGATAAATCCTGACAGTCTTGTCAATGCCTTTGTCACCCCATTCTCCACGGAGAAAATCTAACATAGTCTCAACATGAGACTTCATGATGCCTTAGTAAGTGTATCCTTAGTCTCCTGTAAGAATGTGCCTTCAGTTTCCTCTACTTTTGCAGCAAAAATGATGAGCTCATTACGCATATCATTCGTCTCTTTATTGGCCAAAAACACTTGCTCGTTCAACAAGCGAATCTTCTCTTCGCAAGCAGAATGCTCTAGCTTCAACTCAGCAATTTCAGAGGAAAACTTACGTTTAGTGGCATGAGACAACAACATGGCTTGAAATGCCTGTAGCAAGAATAGAAGAAAAATCACAGTACAACTACCAGGAGTGAAACAAAAGGAAAACAAGTATGTAATACAAAGTTCAATGAGAACTTACGTGGAAAGAGTGACCAACGACTTCAACCATCACTTGCTCAACGGTCTTGGAACCATGACCAGTAATTGTCTCATGTAGCAAAATGAGGGCCAGTATTGGAACCAAGGATATGGGTTCAGCAGTGACGCTATACCTATGCAAGTCAGGCCATTGCCAGGTGTCTAAGGCTATCTCAAGAGTGGTGTCCATCACAAGAGGAGGAGGTGGTGGAATAACCACTTTGGCTTTCTTAGATTGAGGACTTGATGAACTTGATATTTTGTGCGAACTCTTAGGAGTTTCATTCCCTGACTCACGTTCACGCTTCAAAAACAATTCCTTTTCTAACATCTCAAGAGCACGAATAACAAGACACTTGTACTCTGCATCATGGAGTGGAAAAAGATTTCATATGATGAAAATGAGAATCAATACTAATAACAATTGAAGTGTACCTTTGATGAATTGACGACCAAAATTAGCCATCATCTTTCTCTCAAAAGTACCAACTGAGTCAGATGAAATATCATCAATCTGAGTATCCAAGGGTGCAATAATAACTCATTTACCCTAGTTATTTACCGTGGTAGTACTTCTATGGCTCTAGAATGAGATTCAGAACTTTCAATCTCCTTCCCAGCAGTAGAATGAGCAAGTTTAGCAGCAAATTTAGCTATGTCAACGGGAGCAGAATTTTTAATTGGACGATCCATGCACTTTGGCCAAACTCTGTGGCCTAAAGGCAACGCCAAAATCTCACCAACAATCTTAGTAGCCCTGGCATCATCAATGGCAGACTCTACACTACATTCTAAGAAAAATAGAAGTCCAGCATAAGCCGTTTATGTTTCGACAATTAGGAGTGGAATAATCGACAAATGAAAACAAGAACGAGAGAAGCAAACAATTATGAATTACTATCTTGACAACGAGCATATACGACAAGTGACATGGGAAAATAATCATTATGGAAATGGTGTGACCTTGATTCAATAATACGACAAGGAATGAACAACAATGCACGAGTATAGCTGTAAGAGCAAATACGTCATACACGTGGCGTCGCTATAAACATGAGAGCAGAAACAATAATAACAGGATAATAAAAATTAATGGGATGGTGTAAAATACCATTTATATTCCACTCTTCACGGAGATAAGCAGCGTGATCCCCAAGTGATGCTTTTTTAACACAAAAGAAATCCTCCTTCCAACCGCGATCGTGCACATAATCCAAATTCAAAATCAATGCAGACTTTTTCTTACAACCGACCAACCCATAAAGACCTCCACTAAATCTCTTCGCCTGATACGATTATGTGACGACAGAAACGTCAATACTGAATTTATGCTTACCCTCGATAACATCCGAAGCACCCAGAATCCTCCATGCTGATGTCATCAGTTGAGATGGAGAGACATACATGATCCTTAAGAAATCAGTAACGAGATTGGAAAAAGGGAATGACATACCGATAGGAATGGATAGTTGTAGAAGTAAACCCATCCGGCGGCATAATGGTTGACAAAAACTCCTTTGTCGGGAATGAGGAGCATCACATTGGGATCCTTTTTAAACAACAAGGTTGTGTCAACAATACTATTAGATGACATAAAGCTAGAATTAGTGCTCTTGGAGTCGAGAATGCGCGTCGCAATCCATTTGGGTTTCTCCGTTGCAGTATCTTCAACGGCTTTGGAGCTACTCTTATTGCCTTTCTTGGCCATGGATCGTGATTGGAATTAACAGAGGTAAAGAATTGAGGAATTTGTGTGTTGTGTGAATGTGGTTGGAACCCTAATTGAAAGAGGGTTTAATTAGAGGAAGAATGGAGTGTTTGGATAATTTTAAAATACATATAAGATATGTATGTATAGGTATTTTGCATGCAAAAGTAGTGGAAGACAAGTGTTATTCCTGATAACAATCTCATTGGACAGCTGAGACTCTTGCTCTAATAAGATTGGGGATTATTGTTATAACAAAAAAATTACTGACGACTAACAATATTTCTGACGACTAGAGAAGACTAGATGGACGGGACGACGAGTAAACACAACTCCCACGACATACGAATTGATTAATTACATTAATCAATTATATTTTAGTAAATGATTCAATATTAATTGAATTGTTTAATTGTACATACGTAATTATCAATTATGTTGATAATACAATTAAGCTCCTAAATTATAGGGATGATTAGCAGCTGACGAGTGGACCAAGTCTCGACGGGTAAGGCCTGAAGTACCTAACGGGCAAAAATCAAGGAAGAGATAAGAATCCTCATTTGACTAAGCTTGAAACACATTGGAGGATAAGGAAGTGAGTCCTAGGATTGAGGAACGTGTTCAGCAATTTCTAGCACCAAAATAGTATCGTGGGAGGCTAACATATCATAATATAAATATAATTATCTTGGGATAACACAAGGGAGATTGAGTTTTACCACAATACTACTCATACTATACCTCTGTTCTTGACGAGTAGCTGTGAGTGCGCCGATGAGTAGCAGTTACTTGTATTTTCATTCATGTTAAACTCTTGTAACCGATCATAATCAACATTCTAGTAGATATTCTTGGCTGAGTATACCCCACCGACGGTTTTTAACCTTTTACAAAGGTTTTTCGCGTCACCAAAATTACATTGTGTCTTTATTATTTTTTACTCATCATGTACCTTTTTGTTCTTGTTTTTACTCGTCCAATTATCAAAACACACATCTTAAACAATTTTACAATAAAAGAACTTAGTTACTAACCTATCAAATTTTGGCTAAAACAAACATGTATTTCTCATTCCTGTATATTCAATACAGAATTGACAACCTAGTATTATATATAATTACAAAATGATGCGCATTTAGAATTTGGGCATTACCTGTACACGCTTATACAAAATGTATATCATATACACATATATATATACACACACCCTTTTGTATCTAAGATATATTATTTAACATCTCATCTGTCTAAAGTTGAAGAACAACTGACAATCAGAACAATAATGAAAGTGAGATTTATAGAAAAAATATGAATATTCAAGAAAAAATAGAAAAGAAGAAACAAAAATTACAAAAGATAAAAGATGCATTACAAGAAGGAATATATTCACAAATAAAATATTTAGAGTATTGTGAAAAAGAGAAAAAATTAGAAGAAGATATAAAAGAATTAGAAGAAATAAAGATTAAACCCTCTGAAAAAATATGGATAAATATGGGAATTTGATGGATAAAAAAGATTCCTCTTGTCTGATCAGCTTCATCTTCTTTTTTGTAGTATACTACAATTATTTTGTTTTGTAGTTTTTAGGACTACTTCCTTTTTATTTTTGTAGATAAACTACATTTATTTGAAAGGATCAGATGACCCTTCGCTTTTTATAATGCTAATATCTTTCATAGTAATATCTTTCATAGTACCAGAATTTATGAATACTGGTCTTTTCTTTGGACTTGCCATTTCTTAATATTGCTCTATAGTAGTTTTTGCATGAGCATGTTTGAGATTAATTATTCTGTCATACATCCCTTGAAAAACTGTAAGATTAGTTGCAATTGTTTCATGGGAATAATAAAGAGTAATAATCTTTTCAATTTGTGATCCTTTTCCAGAGGATATTATATTGGATTTTCCATTTTTCATCATATCTTCTAACTTTCCTTTTAGTGTTAATAATCCAATAGCTCTTTTGACTGATAGCCATTCTTGAAATTTCTCCAATGTACTAACTTCCAGAACCATGTATGTTGGAGATTACGAAGCTGTATAAATAGAAATCGTGATAACTCAACACTAGAACAGGACAAGTAAATAATACTACGCCTACACAGAAATCAGGAAGAATTGAAGACATGGCAGATACAGTGAATCAAGACATTAGAAGAAGTTTTGGAGTCTACTACAGGTCACTGAAAGAAGTTCATTTATATGTTCATGCCTCAGTGAAGAATAATGGTTGAAGACTTTCAGGGTTTCAGAAGTGTTGAAGATTCAGTATAGAAGTGCCACTAGAAGATATCAGTGTAAAGGCATTGATTGAAGATAGACAATGTTAGAAGCATAGGAATCTAGAAGGGTAAAGACAAAGGTTAAAGAAGACATCTGCAGTCTTGAAGTTATACTCACTGAAAGAAGTTCATTTAAATGTTCAAGCGTCAGTGAAGAACAGAGAATGAAGTATTCAAGATTGTGATAATAATGGAGACGTTGTCTAAGTACCAGAAAAGATTCCAGTGAAGTTACAGTGTTTATTGACAGTCAGTGTTCGAAGCAATGAAGTTGCTGCAAACTTAACAATGTAAGTAAAGCAATAATACGAAGACCTGGATCGAAGTTAGTCGTCTGTGAACCAGACCAGTTGCACTAGGCGTCAGCAGTCTATGAAAGGAATCTGAGTATTAACTATAGAAGAATTGTTAAGTTGAAGAACGTACTTGAAAAGAACGGTTATTTATTAAGGTACGAAAAGTAATTTGTAGAGGCTACAACCAAACAGCTAAACAGCTAACAGCCAAATAGCTAAACAGCTCAAAGGGTGCAGGGTGCAAAGTGTCACAACCTTGGTACGAAAAGTGAAAGTTTCTGAACTACAGTCGAAGAACGGAAACAACTCAGGGTACAGGGTGTAATGCGACAAGACTTTGGTACAAGAAATGGAAGTTAGGGAACTTCAGTCAAGCAATGAAAAGAGGGTCAAAGTGCAGTGACCAAATTGCACTTTGACCATGTAAATGTAAAGCACGCGCGTGACTTGATTTCTCCCTTGATTTCTCAGGCGCCACTCATTTTTGTACAGAGCAAGCACTGTATAGGGCGCCACTTGCATACTTGGAGCCACTTATATTTGATGTTAATCAAATATGTTCTAAGTGGCGCCTCCCCTGTGCTTCACCTGTAATGGCGCCACTTGCAGCTAAATAAATATATTAAGTTAAAGTTTTAAGTGGCGCCTGCCCAGTATACTCCCTGTACTGGCGCCACTTACTTTCCTTAATATATTAACTGGTAAGTTGCGCCTCCCCTGTATATCAGCTGTGTATGGCGCCACTCAGCCCTTAGCCAATCAAATTCAAGCAGCCTACTTTATTGATTTAAAGTCTACACCAATTAAATTGAAGAGTCGTCTTCTTAGACACAAATAAAATGTAGAGAGCTACTGTCATGGCCGGAGCAAGAGACTTAAATTTATACACACCCATACCTTGCTCCTGGTCAGATATTAGGACCCGGTTCTTAAACGAAAAATGCTCAGAGCTCCTAGATATCACTCCCTACGGACTCAGTTTTTCCTTGTACTAATTTAGATATATTTGTATAGGAACTGAGCCTAATATTTTGTGCTAGTAGCAAAGAATTAATTTATTCTTTGGAAGCCAGTTATATTTTTAACTGGGTGTAGCACCCCTCTGGGTTTATATACGAAAGATATATTCCCGGAAACTTGTCTCATTTAATTACTTGCTAATTTTCTTGAGCCTAATTGATTTATCCGGACACACAGAAAATTAGTAGGCAGTTCACCTAAACACTACAAACGGCCAAACCCACTCTGAAGCAATAATTTATTTATCTGCAAATTCAGAAAAGAATTTAAATTATTGTGAATATCGTATTCAACCCCCCTTCTACGATATTTCGGGACCTAACAATTCGTATCAGAGCCGACTGATTGATATACAAATCAGGATCCATAACTCAGTGAAGCTCACCAAGCACAAGCTGCTTACTCAAAAGGAGGCCTTGTTAAATAAGTTTAATTATAAACTTTTAATAAGTTTATTTTATAAACTTTATAAAATTTTTATTATAAATTTTTATTATTTTATGTTATAAATTTTAATTAGTTTATTTTGTAAATTTTAAATAAAATTTATTTGATAAACTTTTATAAAATTTATTTTATAAACTTTTATTAGTTTATGTTATAAACTTTTATTAGTTTATTTTGTAAATTTTAAATAAAATTTATTTTGTAGACTTTTATAAAATTTATTTTATAATTTTTTATTAGTTTATATTATAAATTTTAATTAGTTTATATAAATTTAATAAAGTTTTTCGTTAAATTTATAATACATATTTCGTGGCCAATCTTCTTTCCCAGCAAATTCGGCAGCAAGTGGTATAGGTCAATAGGTGTTTGGTGAAGTGAAAGTCACGCGCAGCGCAACTTGAAAAAGCAATGACGCGCGAAGCGCCTCACACGCGCCCAGCAAAAGCAGTAGTACTCGGCTATCTCATTTATTTCACATGACTTAGTCGATTCTCTGCCAGGTACAACTTGTTGCGCCAATACAGTAGAAGTACCTGTGTCAGCGCCACTCATTCAGCACAACAGACTTAGCGAATTCACGAGGGTTTGTTGCGCTTACACAGGGTGTTACCTGCCTAGGCGCCACTTAATTACCCCAAATGCCTAGGCGCCACTTATCCTAAAATGCAGTTTGGTACCCCAAGTTTTGTACCCTTTAATTTTTTTTAATTTTTATTTTAGATTTATTTATTTTTCCAGAAAATTTAAAATTCTTGAAAACTAAATTTTTTCTTAAATATTAATTTACGAAATTTTAATTTTTAAGAAAATTCGAAATTCTTGAAAATTAATTTATTGTATATTTTTATTTTTGATTAATTTATTTTCTAAGAAAATTAAAAATTCTGTAAATCTAAATTTTTCTTAAATATTAATTCGAGGGTGCTAAAGGGTTTGTAGATGAAGATTTTTCCGGGCATTGAAGACAACTAAAATTGATTGAAGATTATCCAATGAAGTTAATTCTGGAACAGGTTGAAGAATAGGTGGTACTAATTTCCTCAGAGGTTTACTCCATAGGATCTCACTAATATTTTGGAAGCTGCAAAAGAAGACATTAATTTGGGTACAGGTTTTGGTTAATTTGAGTTGTATTTTTGGATGAAAAATCTTAGGGGTTAAAGTAGTGAAGGAGAACAGACTGGACTACCTGGAATCTCAGTACAAGCCTTAAAGATTATTCTACAGGGAGATTACAGGAAGTTCGTGCTAACACTGCAGATCATCTGGAACACAGGGATACAGCCAACAGGGATTTTAGGATACAACCACATTGTCTGTAAAAGACCTGTATGTGCTGAAGGCCTATGAACTAGAACAAGAGCTGAAGAAGATAATATTTGGTAAAGAAGGTTATTAGCATATCCACTGTATTTGTGACCCAGGAACCAAATTTGATTGACGTCAAGGTTGAGAACCTCTGAACAGAAACGAATTGATCCAAGAAGCTGAATTGAAGATGTTGTAGCTCGAGGTAGTGGTCAAGGTGTTGCATGTGAATTTGACACTTTGGAATAACTTGAGAACTGGACTGCAATTCAAGCCTGCAGGGCAAATAGGAAGTTCAGTGACATCAGATTCAGACGGAATCCAAATTCTGAATCTAAGGTCATTACCTATAGATTCCATAAAGGAGATTTTCAAGATCAGTTCAAGAGGCGGTTGCAAGACAGGGATGGTTTATATTTGAAAGACAAGATAAGGGTTTGCTACACAGTTTGAAGAAGCCTGTACAAGCAAAAGATGACAGACACTATGTTGGGCTGAAGCAGGAATCTCAAGCATTAGTGAGGATGCAGCAAGGGAAAGCATTTGTTGATGAAGTTAAATGCAAGGCTGATTCTATCAGTGACAGTGATGAACCAAATGGAAATCTGGCATCAATGACCAACACTGGAGATGAATCTCTAAGCACTTCACAGGTACACATTCTAACTAGTATACATTTATCTAATTCAGAACTGTATGATTATTAGGTATTGAAATGTATTATATTCATGACAGCATGTTAGCATCTTAGGACTTAAATGCTTAATTGATTGCTAAGAATAAGATTGCATGCTAGGATTCATGAGTTTAATTAGTACATTTCATACTTAATTTTATATGCAGTAAAATGAATATCTGGAGAATTAGATAGGGTGTTCTAGACGGTTAGGTGTATCCCTGAACATTTGCTGGAACTTGATTTAAATCTTCTGTGATTTAATACCTCTGCTAATGTTGTGAAAATTGCTAAATAGACAAACAGGTCATAGATCAGATATTTTATATTTGTTCTTATTGTGATAAATGACTTGTTAAGTGTATGTGGAATTTGATATTGCTCATAATGTTTTATTCAAATATTCTGCATATTCTTAAAATTGTTTATGTGCTTATTTTCACATGATTTGCTCGCACTCACATAGTTGCACTTAAATGTCATATCATATCATGTATTGCTTGTTAGGGATAAGATGGTAGGATTATCTAAGTAGTCAGTAACATTTGTTGATTCAAAGATTAATCTAAAACTGACTTAGGTAATTAGAGATAGTTAAAAATGTTAGACAACAACAGAAATGGATTAGACAGAATTAGTAATTAATTTGTTAGTTCTTCTATCCATGTGCTTTTAGAAGATTAAGTACTTACTTTTCTAATATGCATATTGAAGTTGTTGTTACCACTGATAATATCTCTAACCCATCTGGACTCAATTGAAATTGAGTACCAAGAAGCTTAATCATTTGTGATTGCAGAGTATGTAACAAAAAGTCAAAAGTTATGTGACTTCATGACATTTATTGCTCGAGGCATATGATTAAGATTAAAGCTCTACTATCATAATTGATTGAGAAGGCCTCCCCGATGGTAACCTTTGGAGATGACAGCAAAGGATGTACAAGGGATATGGCTATCATGTTTTAAGAACTGTCATCATTGGAAGCATCTTTCTTGTGAAAGGACTCAAGCACTATTTGAAGAGCACTAGGGAATTCTTCGTCAAGGGTTTTCTGGAAAAGTGCTTGATCTCAAACAAGAAGGTTGGAAGCTCGCTCAACTGAGAGTGAGGAAGTTTGTTCGTAGCTGACATGGTTTTTGGATGCAAAGGTGAAGTGAACTTTTCAGTAAAGCTTCATCAATAACGAGTTAGCTATGGCAAAGGAAGCTCTCTTACTTGTTAGTCAGCAAGGCAATGGATTCTTTAATAAAGATGAAATTGGTGAGAGGACTGCTTCATATGGAATTCTATCTAGAAGGACATTTTGAAGTATGTCACATAGGGAAGTCAATGAAAACATCACACTGAAGAAAAGTCATAAGCTTAGTGGTGATTGAAATTGGTAACCCTAATTACAGATTGGTGATGTTCAAGCATTCAACAGACAAAATGTCACAAATGATGATTGAACAAATAAGGAAGATCAAGTTGGAAACAATTGGTAAGCTGTGAGAACTTTGAAGTCAGATACTGGAACTGCATTTCGCGAGTGAAGTTCTAAATGAAGTCTGCACTGAAAAGGTATTTAGAAGCTGAAGCAATTAACACAGCATGCTGCTTTATTCAACAAGATCGTGAAAAGACATCATTTTAATGGCCAACAAGAAGCAAACACTGAAACTCTTTCGTGTGTTTGGAGGGAATTGATTTTTTAATGAAGATTTATTTGAGTAACTTGACAAGAAGTTAAGGCTCATGGAACAATTTTCCTCGGCTACTCATAAGTGATTAAAAGTCTGAATGTAATGAACAACTACACCAAGCTCTCAAGCATTCAAATGAACGACCATTCTGAATCTTTGACAAATTCAGATACTGATGTAGAAGTTGAGGTTGCAGAAGGAATTAATGTTTAGCAGCAACTCAGGGGAGCAAATGAAAGAAGGATTTACTAGTCATACTCAACAATGAAAATCAAAGGATTTCATCAAGAACATTTCTGCCAAGACAAAAGGTCTGAAGTCAAATTCAATCCTGGAGTCTCGTTCTTAGTAATCCGGATTCGTGTGTAGAGGCTAGAAGTGCTATGCAAAGTAAAGAACAACTGTTAACAACTAACAATTGATATCTAGAGAAGCACTGATTGATCCAGATTGGGTGATTGCAATGCAAGATGATCTCAATCAGTTCGAAGGCAGAAAACAACTGAAGCTGGAACCCAGACCACAGACCACTAAAGTCGAAGCTGAAATTGGTACAGTAGGGGTTCACAGAAACTGGATGACTATTGGCATTGTTATGAGGGACAAAGCCAAACTGGTTGCTACAGGACTTTAAAGCAGAAGGTATCGACGATGATGGAAACAGAATCTTCGGGACTTTCTAGATCAAGCAGTAAGCACCAGTGACGAGACTTGATCCTTTGCGACTCATCAATGGGGACCTAACAATTTTCAGGGACCCAACGATTAGGACCAAACAATTGGTATCCCTAGCAGATGTGGAGCATTCAGGCATGAAGATCTAACAGATGAATGTGAACAAGTGCACTCCTGAATGGTGAGCTAGAAGATGAAGGTGCAGATCTATTACAATTTGTATATCATTCTCTTCGCAAGATTTTCTATGATGGAGGTAAAGGATTCAAGCAAAACGTCAAGGACATGGTTGTCAGAAAGACAGGGAAGTCATTCCTAGAGGCTGTCAATTTCCAGCAACACTATTGAACTCTTCACACCACTGAAGGAACAAGCTCATGGACACCAGGTATCATTTATTTTGAGAGTTGTCCGTAGTCGAATAACTTGCAGATTTTTGCTAAATAACTTGATGAATTTATTTTATCTAAGTTGGTTAGTAAACTTGGGGATATTATGTATTGCATATTTGTTGAAAATCCCATCTGCAAGGAATTCTCAAATGAGTTCACAAGTATTCCTTTTTCTCTATTCAAAGGACTTGTGAATTTATTTTAAAATCCAGATCCTCATACTTTTTGCTATTAGTTTAATTATCATGCTTACATTGTTATATGCATAAGTGGTAGTTAAATTACTTAGCATAAGTAAGAAGCATAATTATTTGTATGTTTTAAATATTTGATGAGTATTAGTCAATGATATCTTGCTTAATTGCTCTGATATTTTGCTCTGATATTCTTAAATGTTTTATTACAAATAATTGTGATACTTTTGATATTAGTGAAGGTATTTAGAATTTATGTTCTAAATAATTAATGCATATTCCAAAACTCACTAATATTAGAAGGTGAAGTATTTTCTATGTTATGTGTATAAAATGCTCAATATTTTATATACTTAGAAAATATTTCTAAAAATAAGTTTGTTTGCGAGGAGTTGTAAAAAGAATCACAAGTATTACTTTTTCCCTATTCAAAGGACTTGTGAAATTCTTTTCAACTAATACCTCGAGCTTACGTATATCAATTAATAATTGTTATGAGCATGCTTACAATGTGCAAAGTGACAATTATTAGATATGGCGTAGGAAGTTAAATGCTAATGTTCAATTCAATGAATATTTTAGTATTTAGCGAATTTATTTTATCTTATTGAAATTATGGATTGAAGCAATTCAATGATTATTAGTTTCATAATTTTAATTTGATAAAATAACAGAAGCACAATTTCTTGCATCTTGAAATTATTGATAAATATCGAATAATTGGTATCAGCGTGCAATTAATTGTGATATTTTTAATATTAGTGATAATACAAGTTGTTTATCTGAAATCACTAATAGTAAAAATATATATGCTTATTGTTCTACTGAATAATTGTCATGTATAGTTTATATAAATGCATGTGATTGACAATTGCTTAGTACAACATAAGTATTTAATTTATTTTGGTTTATTTAAATCATGATGATATAAAACAATTCAGTGAAATATCTGTTCCATGATTTAAGTAAATTAAAATAAATTCGAAGCATAATTATTTGTAGTACAAGTATTATCTTTTATTACTTTGTGATAATTGAATAATATTTTATTGCAAAATAATTGTGATATATTAATACTAATGGATTTACTTAGTTTTTATCCTTAGCAACAATTGGTATCAATATATTTAGTTTTCTTTCTTTGACTGGTTTACGATCCTGAATGTATTTAAAAGAAATTTTTGTCTATTTCTTTTTCAAAATGTTTTATGCAAAAATACATTCATTTGTCTATCAGTTTTAGTTAAGAAAACTTAAGAATTCTTTTTCAAAACTTCTCTTTTGAAAAACTTTTCTTTAGGATAATTTTTCTCTAATCTCAGAATACTTTATCCTCTCCCAAAAGCTTGTTTTAAATGTTTTATCTTTAAAAGCTTTTTCTCTCTAAATTTTTCTTTTTAAAGTGGCAGAAACTTTGTGACTGCTATTTTATTTGGAAAAATTATTTTAACTTCGAGGTATCAATCACTTGTAAAATGATTTGTTTTCAAATACTTGTTTCAATGTATGTTTCACATTGATTCATAGTACCAAAACAGTGGTTGTTGCTTTGAAGGCCTAGTACTGTTATGTTAAACATTCATCCTAACCCTAATTGTCGTGTTTTTATTTTAAGTCGGGGATATTATCAGGCAGACGAAAATGATGTAAATCATAATTGCATTATGAGTCGGAAAATCATTGTCTTCTATCTGATAAGGATGTTTTGTAAAACTGTTTTCAAAACATACAGTGTTTAGGTTTAATGGAAAAGAGTCATTTTATTGAGATATAATTTGGTAGAAGAGTTGAATTTCTTCTTTGGTGTAAATTCCCGCGTTTTATTATGGGAAATTTGCCTTATAAGAAATTCATAAGAAATAGAAACTTTTTCTCTAATACTCCCGCGTTTTATTATGGGATAAGTATCTTAAAAAAAATTTCTATTGATGTCATGCTCTTAAATGATAAATTTTTCAATCTGACAAGACTCTTTTATTGAAAGTGCTTTAATGCAATCATTTACCATTCCTTCTTATATTTTACTTTCTCCTTGAGATGAGAAATATGTTTTGGAATGTTAAAGTGATTATTTGTTTATCTTTTTAATTGACCCTATCCGATTAGTCCCTAGTGGCTATAGAAGCTGGCCAGGAGGTTGAAAACCCATCAATCTCTGACCCAGGCCTTAATACCAAACACTCATTTCATCCACTTCCATATATTAACCCCTGGAGTTATAAGGAACACATGGTAGTTAGAGGTTGATAAGGGAGAAACTGCACTTGATGCAGCAAATAAGGATGAAGTCGGCAGTGCACCCACAGCTCTACCTCCAGCGAAGTAAAGAAGTATATAAACTGAGGTATCTGTAAGCTCATCTGTATCTTCTCAAAAAGATGTAGAGCTGAAAAGGCAATAAAACTGTCTCTGGAATCATTCTCTCAATAGGATGAGTCCATTGAAATTCGCTCGTCAGCCAGAGCATCTTGTAATGAGTCAAGCACACCACCGACACTCACGCTGATGGTAAGCCTAAACAGATATATACCAGGAACCTTATATAATTTTTGGGACCTAACAATCCTAACAGTTATACTAGGGGCCTAACAATTGGACACATTGCAAAGCGTGCACAGTGTGAGGTATAGGCATGTTAACAAAACACCCGTCATTGGGTTACGAGGGAAACGTAGACTCTAATTTGCCATTCATTACATTGTCTACTACGTCGCCCCTCCTGGAAGGAACATTTCCAGATCCTGAAAAGGAATGTCCACTCCCGTTTATGGAGAAGGTGTGAGGCAACTCCTTGATAGAACAAGGCAGGATTCCCAAAAAGATTTTAAAATCTTGGGATAACCCATCTCAAAGAGGTGAGGCTCCACTAGACAGTGATTTAGCAATTGCTATTGAGTCTGGTGTGAGACAGTGCTTATGCATGAAAGATCGAGAACACCTCAACGAGGCAATTCTCCACTTGATAGTGATTCAGTTCATATTGATGAATCAGGTGATGAGAATATGAATGAATTGACGGATTTCACTTGCAGGTACAGAAGGCTATATTTGAAATGCAGAGTGAAAGTGAGAGAGAGAAACACTTAAGTGAAAGTGAGGGAGAGATACACTTGAGTGAGAGATAGGGAGAGAAAGAGTGAAACACTTCTAAGTGCTCGACACTTGAGTGTAAACACCAACAGAACGTAGTAGAAGTGAGGAAACAACAAGCCAAACACTTACCCTTGCTACTTGCTACTTCTGAAAGAAAAGTTACTATATTTTTTCCCGATCAACGTCAGACGAGAACCTTCTTTGGAAGACAAACCATTCAAAAGTGGACCTATCAATATCGTGCTATCTTTAAAAATGGGCCATTGGAGGATTCCTCAACTAAGGGGGAGAATTTATAGGGAGAAAAAGGTGAAGTTAATAAGTCTTATCTTGGTATCCTTCGGAAGAGTTAAGAGTTAATCTCCTAAAGGGGTTCGTATCCTGGACTCTTAAGGTAAGTTCCTGGATCCTAGAAGATCAATCCTGGAGATCCTTGGGAAAAGGGGTTCGTATCCTTGGGAGAAGTTAATAGCCTTAGGGGGAGATTTTAGACAAGAAGAAGAAAATCTTATCTTCTGATCCTGAGGGGAAACAACAGATATATGGGAGAATCAAGAAGCTGTATTCTATACTTGGAATAACAGAAATGACTATTCCATTGATTTTCTAAAGGGAGAAGAAGAATAAGAAGGAGAATCACATTCGTAGAGGGAGAACATCATTTGAGCTATGTTCAGTATTGATTGAAGACATACCCAGGAATAATGATTCTTATGAAGCTCTGTTCGTGATAAGTTCTTTAAGTTCACACTATGAAGGATTTTGAAATGGAAAAAGCTCAAACAGACATAAATAAAGATGATACCACTTGAATATCAGTTCAGTGTCAGAGGAACAAGCATCTCTCATTTCAGTTACAGAAGAAATCTGGAAATGCATTATCTGATCCAGAAAAACCAGTAGCATTATTTACAAGTCTCGGGCGATTACTTTTTCTAGTTGTTAGTTGAGTTATCCTCCCTAAGTGATTTGTTTGCTAAGATTTAACAATCAAATAGGGGGAGATTGTTGGAGATTACGAAGCTGTATAAATAGAAATCGTGATAACTCAACACTAGAACAGGACAAGTAAATAATACTACGCCTACACAGAAATCAGGAAGAATTGAAGACATGGCAGATACAGTGAATCAAGACATTAGAAGAAGTTTTGGAGTCTACTACAGGTCACTGAAAGAAGTTCATTTATATGTTCATGGCTCAGTGAAGAATAATGGTTGAAGACTTTCAGGGTTTCAGAAGTGTTGAAGATTCAGTATAGAAGTGCCACTAGAAGATTTCAGTGTAAAGGCATTGATTGAAGATAGACAGTGTTCGAAGCATAGGAATCTAGAAGGGTAAAGACAAAGGTTAAAGAAGACAGCTGCAGTCTTGAAGTTATACTCACTGAAAGAAGTTCATTTAAATTTTCAAGCGTCAGTGAAGAACAGAGAATGAAGTATTCAAGATTGTGATAATAATGGAGACGTTGTCTAAGTACCAGAAAAGATTCCAGTGAAGTTACAGTGTTTGTTGACAGTCAGTGTTCGAAGCAATGAAGTTGCTGCAAACTTAACAATGTAAGTAAAGCAATAATACGAAGACCTGGATCGAAGTTAGTCGTCTGTGAACCAGATCAGTTGCACTAGGCGTCAGCAGTCTATGAAAGGAATCTGAGTATTAACTATAGAAGAATTGTTAAGTTGAAGAACGTACTTGAAAAGAACGGTTATTTATTAAGGTACGAAAAGTAATTTGTAGAGGCTACAGCCAAACAGCTAAACAGCTAACAGCCAAATAGCTAAACAGCTCAAAGGGTGCAGGGTACAAAGTGTCACAACCTTGGTACGAAAAGTGAAAGTTTCTGAACTACAGTCAAAGAACGGAAACAGCTCAGGGTACAGGGTGTAATGCGACAAGACTTTGGTACAAGAAATGGAAGTTATGGAACTTCAGTCAAGCAATGAAAAGAGGGTCAAAGTGCAGTGACCAAATTGCACTTTGACCATGTAAATGTAAAGCACGCGCGTGACTTGATTTCTCCCTTGATTTCTCAGGCGCCACTCATTTTTGTACAGAGCAAGCACTGTATAGGGCGCCACTTGCATACTTGGAGCCACTTATATTTGATGTTAATCAAATATGTTCTAAGTGGCGCCTCCCCTGTGTTTCACCTGTAATGGCGCCACTTGCAGCTAAATAAATATATTAAGTTAAAGTTTTAAGTGGCGCCTGCCCAGTATACTCCCTGTACTGGCGCCACTTACTTTCCTTAACATATTAACTGGTATGTTGCGCCTCCCCTGTATATCAGCTGTGTATGGCGCCACTCAGCCCTTAGCCAATCAAATTCAAGCAGCCTACTTTATTGATTTAAAGTCTACACCAATTAAATTGAAGAGCCGTCTTCTTCAACACAAATAAAATGTAGAGAGCTACTGCCATGGCCGGAGCAAGAGACTTAAATTTATACACACCCATACCTTGCTCCTGGTCAGATATTAGGACCCGGTTCTTAAACGAAAAATGCTCAGAGCTCCTAGATATCACTCCCTACGAACTCAGTTTTTCCTTTTACTAATTTAGATATATTTGTATAGGAACTGAGCCTAATATTTTGTGCTAGTAGCAAAGAATTAATTTATTCTTTGGAAGCCAGTTATATTTTTAACTGGGTGTAGCACCCCTCTGGGTTTATATACGAAAGATATATTCCCGGAAACTTGTCTCATTTAATTACTTGCTAATTTTCTTGAGCCTAATTGATTTATCCGGACACACAGAAAATTAGTAGGCAGTTCACCTAAACACTACAAACGGCCAAACCCACTCTGAAGCAATAATTTATTTATCCGCAAATTCAGAAAAGAATTTAAATTATTGTGAATATCGTATTCAACCCCCCTTCTACGATATTTCGGGACCTAACAATGTACATTGGAGAAATTTCAAGAATGGCTATCAGTCAAAAGAGCTATTGGATTATTAACACTAAAAGGAAAGTTAGAAGATATGATGAAAAATGGAAAATCCAATATAATATCCTCTGGAAAAGGACCACAAATTGAAGAGATTATTACTCTTTATTATTCCCATGAAACAATTGCAACTAATCTTACAGTTTTTCAAGGGATGTATGACAGAATAATTAATCTCAAACATGCTCATGCAAAAACTACTATAGAGCAATATCAAGAAATGACAAGTCCAAAGAAAAGACCAGTATTCATAAATTCTGGTACTATGAAAGATATTACTATGAAAGATATTAGCATTATAAAAAGCGAAGGGTCATCTGATCCTTTCAAATAAATGTAGTTTATCTACAAAAATAAAAAGGATGTAGTCCTAAAAATTACAAAACAAAATATTTGTAGTATACTACAAAAAAGAAGATGAAGCTGATCAGACAAGAGGAATCTCGAAATATCAGAAAGAAGATAAAGACAGATGTTGGAAGACCAAAGGAATCTGCTTTATGAAAAGAAGAAGATGATTGAAGACCAAGAGAATCTATTCTATGAAAAAGAAAAAAAGACAATGGCAGACAAAGAATAATACATCTTTGAAAAAAGAAGAAAATAATACAGCTCTTGACGACTTTGAAGCCTAAAAACAAAGATGATGGCAGACAAAAGAAGATGGAAAATTTTTAAATAATATTCAGTGATGTAACTAATTGAACTGAGGAATTCTATATAAGGAGCCTCATTGTAATATAAAGGATATCGAAAAAACACTGCAATAAAAAAATCTTAAGCTTTCATATCTTTAATGTCTAGCTAAACACTCCCCAGTCTATAGTTTCTTCTAAGAAAATATCAAGAAATTAGAAATACTACTCTACTGAGATTACATTTAGTATTTATCAGTTCAAGAATATTACTAAGTATAGTAATTCAGAGGATATACCAGGCGATCCCAGAAGCTAGGCCAGATTCCAGGAAGGAACAAGAAGCCATGAAGGTTGATAGCCATAGGTGATCTGAAATACAACTACGAGGTAATATGACAGAACTAGTATTTACTATTTATAATATGAGTAAGGTATTTATTTCTGTGATCTTGATATTAGTATTAGCAAGAGATTATAGACTCTTTTTTTAATTTTATCATGGAGTCTTTTAAGAATAAACGATTAAATATTATTATACCATCTATATTCCTTTCCTTTTTAGGGTTAATAGATGATGAGATCCCTATTAACATGTTAATGAACCCCTGCTTGTAAATTGGTATTAGAGCCATTAAATAGGAAAGGTTTCTGAAGTGAATAGTAATTTAGACTGGTTATGGCAAGATGGAAGTGAATAGTAAACGATGAATAGTAACTTTTAAATAGATATGAATAATATCCAAGATATGTCAGAAGAATCAAAGAATAATTTACAAAGAATAAAAAATATAGCAAACAAAACATTTACATATAATAAAGAAATTAATCATCATATTGAAAGTTGTAGGATAAGTACGGAATTAATAAATGATAAAGATATAACCATAAGATTATTTACCGAATTATTAGCTAAAAGAGATGAAGAATATAAGTTATTAGCAGAAGAAAATTTGAAACTACAAAGAGAAAAATTCATGAAAGAATTAGGATGTGAAATAAAAGTGAAAGAATTAAAAGAGGTTTTACAGGAACAATATAAAGTAATAGAAGATCAGGATAAATTAATTAATATATTGAAATTAAATCAGAAAAAATGACAAATCCTTTTGTACAAGATTTAAACTCAATAAGAAGAAAATTTAGAATATTAAAATATTATTCTATATCTTTAAATAAAATAGAAGAAGAATTAGATAGATTTCAAGAAATAATAAACAATAAAAATTGGACAGAAGAGGAGGAAATGATAAATAATTGTAAAATGGCAAAGTTAATGGCATTATATAGAATATATAATAATAATATATATTGGAGAAGAAAAGAGTTATTAATTGAATCTAATCTAACTGGATAAGATGAATAATCAAAGAGACACGTCATCTTACTTTGTAAGAAAAACAGAGGTAAAAAATAATGTTAAAAGAAAATTTGAGAAAATAATGCAATATGAAGAATATAAGAAAATGGTAATAGCATAACCATATCAAAATAATGAATCAATACAAGTAAAAGGAATGCTTAATGCATATATAGAAAAATTAAAACACAAAGCTAAGAAAGATGCAGAAATATATACTTACGGATAAAAATGGAAAATTAAAGATATACGTTATCTTATTTTGAAAATAAACCATTAGTAAAAAATAAAAATAAAAGAAGACTTGAAAAGATAATAAAATATGAAGGGTATAAAGAAAGGATAATGAAAAAACCTTATCTTAATAATGAATCTATACATTATCTTCAAATAAATGATGAATATATAGAGAAACTAAAAAATAAAGTTAGAAGAGACTCAGAGATTTATACTTATGGATAAAGGAAAAGAAGTAGTAGAAGAATCTAATAAAACATATTATCAAATGGATACATATGAAGAAGGAACTTCTCAAAGTTTAAGCTTTAAACTAGAAACTTACCAAAAAATACAAGGTGAAAAAAAAGAATTAACAGTTAAGAAAATATTTAAAACAAATTGGTTTGAAAGAAATAAAGAAATAAGATATATTGCACAAAAACATGAAAATATAATAGATACTGCTAGTATAAATGGAAGAGCAAAAATAAATTTAATAATAGATGAAATAATAAAAAGAGAACTAAGAAAATTATCTACTAAGGAAGTAAAGAAATATAGAAATATATACTTTGGAGGAGTAGAATTTACAATAAAAGCATATTTTCAAAGAAATATAGATACACCTATACAGATATATATATTGGATGATAGAATATTAGGAAATATACAAGATGCATTAATATCAGTAATAAAAGGATATTTAATTTATCAGAAATTAAAATTTACGGTACAACCATATTTTAGTATATCATTAAAAGATGAACATAAAGAATTAGCTTTAACACTATATTATATATTAGATGGAATACAAATGCCACCTGGAAGTAAGGTTATTAGTATTGAAACAAAAATGATATATGCACTAACAGGAAATCATCATGTAACTAAGCAACATGAATCAAGTATTTTAGTACCAAAAATATATCAAGATATATTAGAACAAATAGAACATAAAGAAAGTTCAAGAATAACTATACCAGAAGAAATATACATAGATTTCAATAATAGAATATTAGAACCACCTAATAAATTAATACCAAGAATGGAAGGATCAAGATTAAGTTTTAGAAAAGAACCTATAATGATAAGACAACATAGTTTACCTAGTATACCTAGAAGAATATTGTATAACTACCCTAGAGAAATAGACTTAATAGATATAAATACAGATAGATTAAAAATAAAAGTAATAATATTTGATGGAATAACAGTAAAAGAATGTATTACGGAAATAAATACAGGAGCTATTAAAAGTTTTATACACGTTAGTAAAATTGATGAAAATAATTGTAATAAAATAGAACCTCAAACTTATAACTATCCTGAAAATGAAAGAGAAATAATAATAACTAAAAGTATTAATTTAAAATTCAAAATACAAGATTTGGAATATAATATAAATATAGGAGTAATAGAGTATGATAGTTCTAATGAATTATTATTAGGAAGTGATTTCTTAACTATGATAAATTATAAGATTAACAATAAAGGAATTGAAATAACAGATCAAGGTAAAGTGAGATTTATAGAAAAAATAGAAAAGAAGAAATAAAAATTACAAAAGATAAAAGATGCATTACAAGAAGGAATATATTCACAAATAAAATATTTAGAGTATTGCGAAAAAGAGAAAAAATTAGAAGAAGATATAAAAGAATTAGAAGAAATAAAGATTAAACCCTCTGAAAAAATATGGATAAATATGGGAAATGGATGGATAAAAAGAATATCTAAAAATGACTAGTAATAACGAAAAAATACAAGCTCTATGGGAAGAATTAATAATAAAAGAAAAAATAAATATTTTAATAATGAAAATAGATGAAATCCAAAAAGAACAAATCCATTTAAGACAAATAATAAGAGAAGAATTAACAAATCTATGGAATATATCTGAAATACCTACATTTAAAATAATATTAGAAAAATTAACTGAATTAGAAGCAGAAAAGGTAAAAAATAAACAAATAATAAAGGAAGAAGATAATTTACAACCAGAATTAGTACCTATAAATGCTTGGAAAAGAACCTATCATGATAGATATTAGTAAAATGAAGCCTAATATACCAGAAAATGTAGATTTACAACCAGAATTAGTACCTATAAATGCTTGGACTGGTCTATCTACATTTTCTGGTATATTAGGCTTCATTTTACTAATATCTATCATGATAGGTTCTTTTCCAAGCATTTATAGGTACTAATTCTGGTTGTAAATTATCTTCTTCCTTTATTATTTGTTTATTTTTTACCTTTTCTGCTTCTAATTCAGTTAATTTTTCTAATATTATTTTAAATGTAGGTATTTCAGATATATTCCATAGATTTGTTAATTCTTCTCTTATTATTTGTCTTAAATGGATTTGTTCTTTTTGGATTTCATCTATTTTCATTATTAAAATATTTATTTTTTCTTTTATTATTAATTCTTCCCATAGAGCTTGTATTTTTTCGTTATTACTAGTCATTTTTAGATATTCTTTTTATCCATCCATTTCCCATATTTATCCATATTTTTTCAGAGGGTTTAATCTTTATTTCTTCTAATTCTTTTATATCTTCTTCTAATTTTTTCTCTTTTTCGCAATACTCTAAATATTTTATTTGTGAATATATTCCTTCTTGTAATGCATCTTTTATCTTTTGTAATTTTTATTTCTTCTTTTCTATTTTTTCTATAAATCTCACTTTACCTTGATCTGTTATTTCAATTCCTTTATTGTTAATCTTATAATTTATCATAGTTAAGAAATCACTTCCTAATAATAATTCATTAGAACTATCATACTCTATTACTCCTATATTTATATTATATTCCAAATCTTGTATTTTGAATTTTAAATTAATACTTTTAGTTATTATTATTTCTCTTTCATTTTCAGGATAGTTATAAGTTTGAGGTTCTATTTTATTACAATTATTTTCATCAATTTTACTAACGTGTATAAAACTTTTAATAGCTCCTGTATTTATTTCCGTAATACATTCTTTTGCTGTTATTCCATCAAATATTATTACTTTTTTTTTAATCTATCTGTATTTATATCTATTAAGTCTATTTCTCTAGGGTAGTTATACAATATTCTTCTAGGTATACTAGGTAAACTATGTTGTCTTATCATTATAGGTTCTTTTCTAAAACTTAATCTTGATCCTTCCATTCTTGGTATTAATTTATTAGGTGGTTCTAATATTCTATTATTGAAATCTATGTATATTTCTTCTGGTATAGTTATTCTTGAACTTTCTTTATGTTCTATTTGTTCTAATATATCTTGATATATTTTTGGTACTAAAATACTTGATTCATGTTGCTTAGTTACATGATGATTTCCTGTTAGTGCATATATCATTTTTGTTTCAATACTAATAACCTTACTTCCAGGTGGCATTTGTATTCCATCTAATTTATAATATAGTGTTAAAGCTAATTCTTTATGTTCATCTTTTAATGATATACTAAAATCTGGTTGTACCGTAAATTTTAATTTCTGATAAATTAAATTTCCTTTTATTACTGATATTAATGCATCTTGTATATTTCCTAATATTCTATCATCCAATATATATATCTGTATAGGTGTATCTATATTTCTTTGAAAATATGCTTTTATTGTAAATTATACTCCTCCAAAGTATATATTTCTATATTTCTTTACTTCTTTAGTAGATAATTTTCTTAGTTCTCTTTTTATTATTTCATCTGTTATTAAACTTATTTTTGCTCTTCCATTTATACTAGTAGTATCTATTATATTTTCATGTTTTTGTGCAATATATCTTATTTCTTTATTTCTTTCAAACCAATTTGTTTTAAATATTTTCTTAACTGTTAATTCTTCTTTTTCACCTTGTATTTTTTGGTAAGTTTCTGGTTTAAAGCTTAAACTTTGAGAAGTTCCTTCTTCATATGTATCAATTTGATAATATGTTTTATTAGATTCTTCTACTACTTCTTTTCCTTTATCCATAAGTATAAATCTCTGAGTCTCTTCTAACTTTATATTTTAGTTTCTCTATATATTCATCAATTATTTGAAGATAATGTATAGATTCATTATTATGATAAGGTTTTTTCATTATCCTTTCTTTATACCTTTCATATTTTATTATCTTTTCAAGTCTTCTTTTATTTTTATTTTTTACTAATGGTTTATTTTCAAAATAAGATAACGTATATTTTTAATTTTCCATTTTTATCCGTAAGTATATATTTCTGCATCTTTCTTAGCTTTGTGTTTTAATTTTTCTATATATGCATTAAGCATTCCTTTTACTTGTATTGATTCATTATTTTGATATGGTTATGCTATTACCATTTTCTTATATTCTTCATATTGCATTATTTTCTCAAATTTTCTTTTAACATTATTTTTTACCTCTGTTTTTCTTACAAAGTAAGATGACGTGTTTCTTTGATTATTCATCTTATCCAGTTAGATTAGATTCAATTAATAACTCTTTTCTTCTCCAATATATATTATTATTATATATTCTATATAATGCCATTAACTTTGCCATTTTACAATTATTTATCATTTCCTCCTCTTCTGTCCAATTTTTATTGTTTATTATTTCTTGAAATCTATCTAATTCTTCTTCTATTTTATTTAAAGATATAGAATAATATTTTAATATTCTAAATTTTCTTCTTATTGAGTTTAAATCTTGTACAAAAGGATTTGTCATTTTTTCTGATTTAATTTCAATATATTAATTAATTTATCCTGATCTTCTATTACTAAATAATCTTATAGTTATATCTTTATCATTTATTAATTCCGTACTTATCCTACAACTTTCAATATGATGATTAATTTCTTTATTATATGTAAATGTTTTGTTTGCTATATTTTTTATTCTTTGTAAATTATTCTTTGATTCTTCTGACATATCTTGGATATTATTTATATCTATTTAAAAGTTACTATTCATCATTTACTATTCACTTCCATTTTGCCATAACCAGTCTAAGTTACTATTCACTTCAGAAATCTTTCCTATTTAATGGCTCTGATACCAATTTACAGGCAGGGGTTCATTAACATGTTAATAGGGATCTCACAATTTCAGCAATCGTTGGTTAACATAAATTTATGAAAAGCCTTTAACTGATAAGGGTCGGGTGGCAATAATTGGACATGTGTAATCGTGGTTTACACCAAATTCCTCTGAAGCGCTTACAATCTAGCCATTAATCTTCATGTGAATTGTCAGTCTGTATTCTCGTTAATTAAAAACATCTCAAATATATATGGGTACAAATCGGTTTGTACGTTGTCAATATGCAATATTAGCTCGTCCTTGCCAAGTTAACGTACCATTTAGTAACCATCATGTTATCATATGTGAAAGATGATAAAAAGAAGAAGATGAACAGATCTATTTCCATCTCTAATGTAGCAATGAATATTTTATCGAATATATAGCAGATACACCGTTAATCAGTATATTGCAGATACGCATTTGGTAGTGACGAGTTTAAATGGGTAAAATAGACCACCATCTTTAGCGTGCGTTAATTTTGTATTTTTTTTTCTTAGCAGCCGATAATTTTGGCATTATTTCTTAATTTTCTATGAATCTAGCAACTAAGATGCATATATCATTAAGTATAAAATATTCATCTAAGATATATTCATGTCAAACTTGGTTATAATTAGCCTTGATAACTTGATTTTTTGACATTTTTGGGGTGATCGATCAGTATATATGTAAGAGCAAGTTCAATGTATAGTTATACTTAGTCCTATAGTTATAATATAATATAAAACTAAGTTTGCAAAATCACCACTCCAATGTATAGCTATACTTAGTCTTATAATAGCATAAATGGATAATTGCTCATATATTTATGACTAAAAAATGACTATAATAATCATTGCCACATCATCTCCAACCAACCACGTAATTCTATTCATTATCAAAAAAATGTTAAAATACACTTTAAATATTTTAAATGCTAGTTTGAATATAGTTGGTCTTATTTTAGAACTATGCATTGAAACATTAGTTGTATTTTAAGATCAAAAACTACTTTTTAGTCTCAAATTATAACAATGGCTATAACCATTTTAGCTTTAACATTGGACTTGCTCTAATGGCATACATGATTTTTATATTGAATTTTCTGTATTTGTTTTTAAATTAAACTATTATTAATATGTAAATATTTAGCATAATTTTTAATGGGTGCATATCTATCAATATCTACGCTATAAGACCCTTGTTTGAACAAGTTATTCGCCTTAATTCCATCGACAAGAAACTTTTTAATAAGTACAGTAACTTGTAAAGGTCAACAAAACAGTGATTTTTTTTTTTAAAGTCTAGTAGCGGAAAAGTATCATAGTGCAATGTTACATAAATTAGGTTGCCTTACATGCATTTAGTAAATAAAACTATATTACATAAATTAAGTTGCCTTGCATGCATTCAGTAATTTACAGCTACATTTACACATACGAACTGTAGTCAAGATTGACAAACAGAAGAAATATATGAGTTCCGTCATTGGGGGACTTGGTGGCCAGCTGTCACCTCATCGAGTCATGAACCATCAAAGAGGCTAGGGAGAAATATATAGCAGCAATCATTCGGGCACTTGGTGTCCAGCTGTCACTTCTTTTAGTAATGAACCATTAAAAAGGCTATAAAAGATCATACTGCGCTGCTGGAGTACTTGCAGAACCATTCTTCGTCTTTGCACCACTTGAACATCACTCTGTACACTTCAATCAGGAGCTTGGGGAATCGACTTCCAAAATAATTATAAAACCCTTCAGGTATAGGTCCCAAAAGTTCCTGGAATAACCCAAAAATAGTTAATACTAGTCGTATTGTTAAGCTGAAGCAGTGAAGCATAATTCTGAAAAGGTACATGACCAAACAAAGCAACCACAGAACCAGTAACATAAAAATGTAATATATTTAGCAACCGGAGGTCCAACTCCCCGAGTTCCAACTTCTATTAAACACTGTCATGTAGTCTGATAAACCTGATTATTCATGCACTAATATAACAATGCATATACATGTCTGTGGACGCATGCAATATCTTCACTAGAGGGGAATCTCTATTCCAGTCATGGGATGCAAAAATATTATCAAAACCTACTGTAAAGCACTATATTTCCCAACAACATGACTGTTTATGGGAAATGTCAGCATGTAAGTAATCCATTTGGAAAGGAAACAATAAAGAAACAAATGGTCAACTGAGAAACACAAGTGGTTAGGCAAGAAAATAAAACCTGAATATCCTTTGGCAGTTCTCTGTAATGATTAGACTTGTTCCGCATCACCCTTAGCAGATCCCTGACACTGTCGAACTTGTAACGCCTATAGCGTCCAATATTAGCAATAAATGCAGGTTCCATCTTTTCATCCCATTTTGCACCTAAAGCCACTGCTGCTACACTTTGTAATTCTATCAAAATATCAGAGGCAGTTTCCCTATCTTCAAGTTCTACCCTGTCACTAGTATCACGGAGAAATGACAGTTTCATCTCGGGATTCCAAAACAAAGGATGGTGCAAGACTTCTAGTGCAGTTGGCCTGCAAAAAAGTTAGCAAGTAAATATCTAGTAATGTTAAAAAAATTATAGTTCCCATAGCAAGACAGTTTTCCATGTAAAAGAAAACAAAAATTAATGACTCCTTTTCACATCCCCTAGAGTACGTACTCCGAAGTCGTGTCTAAACTTTCGCGAAACTAGATCCGCTATACGATTGGAGGTCCTAAATAAGAGTACTGCTTTCACAATTCACAGATTTCTTTATTGTCTATGATGAGATATAAATGTCTCCTCAAGTCCTCTCCTCTTCATTTACACTATAAAGGACATGTCTCCCTCTGCAAACTGCTAAATATCTGATACAAGTACAATTTATATCGTTCCATTGTGCGATACAAGACGGATGAAGAGGGAGTGAGAGAGATATCTGCATCCAACAAGAGAAAAGTATCTTGTAGCGAATGACAAGGTTGGTTGGCGTTGATCCAGATAAAGGGGTGGATTGAATAAAAAGATGGCAGAGTATAAGGAGATGAAAGCGAGTAGGATGGTGGCAATTTAGAAGGTTATTTATGTCCAACACTGGAAATTGTAAACCTCATAATTTTGTACATAGTAATAACAGATCGGTTTTCTAAGTTGAACTACATAATTTTGTTACAACCTACTCCCATCAACTTCCCTCAGTATGTACTTCACAGCAGTTTACCCAAAACAAGACCTCAGACAAACGATTTAACTGTTTATACATGTAATTGTGCTTTCGAGATATACCTACTTGTCAACTACAGACACTTAATTTAAATTTGGAACCTGAGAGAGAGGGTTATAGGAAGGAAGAAGAAGCATAAGAATTAACGTTCCAAATAACTTAAGATCATCTATATTTCTTGATTGAAATCAACAAAAATATTAAATAGTGTAATAGCTAATAACTGGTAGAAATAACCAAAAGAAATTTAGGTGGTATTCAGTATTGTTTTCTGTTTTTTTGTTTTTAGAATGTGTTTCAGAAAGTAAAAAACAAAAAACGTTGTTTGCAGTTTTCAAAAGTAGGAGTTGTTTGGCCACTGTTTTCTGAAAACAATATTTAGAAAACAAAATAATATTATTTTATTTGTTACGACGTAAAATATTACTCTCCGTCCCATAATTCTCATCACAGTTGACTTTTTCACGCATTTTAAGGAGCATAAAAAACATCCTTTCACTTGGTATTTTTGAAATTTTCTTTTTTGACATAAAAGTTTAAGAATCAAATTTTTATACGGAAAAAAAAATTCAAAAATATTAAGTATAAGTATTATTTTTTTTAAATGTTGGTATACGTACAAAAGTGACAAAAATATGGGGACGGGAGTACGATGCAAAGTAGTTCAATCGTCATAATAGTGAGTAGGAAGATATTTCTAGATTTAAAAAAGAATTTTATAATTCCAGAAAATGACTATTTATTTCAGCGGCAATATGCCAGAAGTAGAATCATACTACCTGTCAATGATGAGAACCGCAAATTCTTACCTAAGTTTGGGTTGATGATTTAATAAACTTGAAAAGAGGTCTAGTGCTTCTGGAATATGCTGCACTAAAAAGAGGTCGACTATGTTCTTCGTAATATTGATATCACGTTCAAGAGGATCACCGAATGGATGCCTACCACCAGTAACGCAGAAAAAGAGAACACAGCCTAAACTAAATATATCAACAGAGCGCGTTTGGCGTCCATGGAGAAGCTGTTCAGGTGCTTGCCATCCTGAACTTCCATTCCCTGCAAAAAATTCATCAAGTTCTAAAATTAGAAGCAAACAGAAAGACTTTGTATATAAACGAGCCCCTTCGATCCTGAATTTTTTTTCCTCAGATCAGGCTAAATTATTGAGCCAAACTCACACAAGAAGCTTTTCTGCCAATATGTGGAGCTTAAAATTGACGAATTTTACATTGAATAGCATATAGCTAGCCGATATAGATAATAAATGAAGAGACTTCAACTTTTAGTTTGGCACATTTATCAAAAGCTGAGGTCGGGGACAAAACTTTTGTGCATTCAAGTGTCCAGGTTTGGCTCACTAAAAAATTGAGCAAGTTTATAAGAGGCAAATCTGGCTCGTCTACAAAGATATATTGGACATTACCACATCAGCTAATTCTTAATAATGGTTCAGTTCTAGTGAAAAGATTTTATTGACCTACAACTATAACATAAAGAAATTTGAACTCAACTTAGTATGGCTCATGTAATCAAACATCCAGGTCAGATACAAACTTTTTGCATTCAAGTGTTGGGAGTACAGACTTGGGTCATTAAAAATAACTGAGCCTGTTTAATATGTTATACTGAACATTACATGCCAGCTAATTCTTAACTGATATATAGTTCAGTTCTAGTGGTAAGTTTTTAGTAAAGCTTGATTTTACACTATTCTTAACTCTTACACTTACCAGTTAACTACAGACTACAGTCTAGAAGCACAGATACCGTGTTTAGCATCAAATTTTTTAAATATACTTTAATTTTCCCTGTTTGTCAGTTCTACATAAGTCAAAAGACCATAAACATCAAATACTTGATTCATAATTTAAGTAATGATTTTTAAGTAGTGATTTAATCTTAATTTTTTAAGTAATGATTAAAAAAATATAATTCATTTGTTCAACATCACCCAGCCAGAGCCCCAGACATAAGAAGACCTGTATGTACTGGTCTTTTGCACATGATGCAATGTCTTTCAAGAGGTTGAAATAAGATACTTTTTCAAGACAGTTGGTTATACTAAAAACAATTATACGTGAACTAGAACTAAACAAGATAAAACAATAATATTCAGTAAATCATTTTTATTGTGATAATATTAGCTGGAATTAACACTGCCGAAAAAATTAAAGGCTTTCCCAATAGCTGAAAGTAGAATAAAGCTAGTTCAAAATACTTGCCAGTAGCATGATGACCCAAGGAAGACATATCCCCAGCAAGGCGCTTACTGATGCCCATATCTGATAGCTTCGCACTTGGAATTCTATCCTCGACTATCAACACATTTTGAGGCTTCAGGTCTCTGTGAACTATGCCCAGTTCATGCAAATGTGCGAGACCCGAAACTATATCCCTGTATACACATGCACAGACCTTATGTAAGTGCTAAATCCACTCCTCTGTGTACTTGCACAAAGCAGGAACACTCTCCGAGTCTCTGGGCAGAAAATGCTAAACTATATGCAACTAGTCCCATATACAATTAGCACGAGAAAACAGATATAGATTAGAATAGTGATCACATAGATGTATCTGGACACAAGTTAATAAAACATCAACGTTTGATTTGTTCAATTTAGTGGATAATTATTAAGCAAAATTATTCAATTTAATGGGCTTAAAACTCCAGCCTCTGGGGAAGGGGGGGGAGACATTTTTACAAAACATACACATGACAGAGTCATTAATAGACACTTCCGCAAAATTTAAGATAGTGGTGTTCTTGAGAAATAGTGAAGTCTAAAATAGTTTTCTTTTTCTGGGTAGGATTGGGGGTGGGGAGCAATAAAGGTCACAACTACATTCTTTCTTTTATAAATATTAGAGGTACACAAGGAAGGATCTAGTTATTTCCGTAACTGCTCCTCGGCCATGGAAATATTCATCGAGTAAGTGCCAAGTTCAAGTAATGCGCTTCATGATCCATTAGACCTCCAATATATTATCCAGATTTAAGTTAATGATATTATAATAATACAAATGGTATCCTTCAATATTTTATTAAATAAGAGTCGCCGACCTTACTTATGACCTAACCATAATACAATATAGAAGATTAGCAGGATACCCAACATAGTGCTAAAGAACAAAATCAGTGGTTAATAATAAACTATACATGGCTGATCAACTGTGATTGTGGACAAGCACAAGTATCCTCAAACTGCATCAATTAAATGAAAAGTGATAAAAACAGTGATGACAAAACATATAACTTATAGTTCCATCATGAAAACCTACCTCATCAACTTCAGGAGCATAGGTGAAGGATAACCATTTGCTTTCCATAACTCAATATCCTGCAATATACCTTTCATTGAATCTAAGCGAACCTTATACTCTGTCATAGCTCTAGAAACCCGAGATCCTGCATGTACCGACTTCCCAGAATGAAAAGAGTGCATATGAATCAAGTCATTCAAACTGCACGTACAAAGTTCAAGCGAGAGGTAAACAAAATCTTGGTCATATTCCACCCCGTACCATCTAACAATATTTGAATGGCGGTCAGATGCGATAAGATTCTGAATCTCTTTGAAGGCCACATCATGATGAGCCCTGACAAGACGTTTCACTGCAACAGGACGACCTTCATAAATTCCTTCAAGGACGACGGTGCCATTGCTTCCCTTAGCAATTTCTTTATTCATTACTAATAATTTACCTACAACACGCCCATCAGCATTCTGATCAATAAGCTGGTTAAAATTTAAAAACGGCTTCCTATCACTCTCCGTGGTTGAATTTCCATCCTCAAGATCAAACAATGCTTTCTTGTCCCTTTTCTCAACATTACCACCATTTTTTGTTGGCTTCCGGTCTTTCTTCTTTTTGGAAGAAACATTGTTTGCACTTATATCGGTAACTGGATCCCCAGGAAGTACAGCACAGAAATAGATCAAAGCACCCATGCCAATAAAAACGAACGGAATGAGGGAAAAGACACCTGTGTACGATTTTTTCACATCTGGACCAGAGATTTCGAAAGTATTACTCAACTCAGGTAAGGAAAACCTAACTCCTGCAAATTGAGGATGTACGTCTAGACTCATACCGGCCTTGGATTGTGAAGGAGGCATATTATCTGGAGAGGGTTCTGGTAGCATCATGTCTTCATGATAGCCTAGTGGTTGTTTATCTGGTTGTGAGAAGTATTCCAACACATTACCACTGCGTAACCGTGCCACTACAGCTTTTGATTGGCATGCCAATGGCATATTAAACTGAACAGCAGGCTTGGAAGGAAGTTCATTTCCAGAATTTGCACGAGACCCACTAATTGAATTCTCGATATCTTGACAAAGAAAAGCAGCGCCAATTTCAGAAACTGACACATTCCATGTATATTTTTTTGAGGCATATGACAATAAATAATCTGTTCGTGTGATGTGAAGCGGCAACTCATCTGCCTTCATATTTATGGTACCAGTTCTATGCAATTCAGTAGATTCAGTTGGCCCGCAAGTGTGGATTCTCCTTCCACTATATGCATCAAGCACAAACACAGTAGTTTTCATAGCTCCATTCAACATTCCACCATCCTCTGATACATGTGGAGTATTAACAACAAACTCCCTAATGCTCCTTTCAAGTTTCTGCAAAGATAATTTCTTAGCATATGGTAAACAATTTAACCATTAAAAAATCAAAACACAAGCAGATAAAAATATTAATGAGCCATAGCATGAATAAAAAACTTAGCAAGTGCCCGACATCAAGTTAAATCATGCCTTTTAGTTAACTTGTCATATAGATTATACCCAGCTTTGGTCAACATTGTTGTACATACTTTAGACTCTACCATCGAAGCAGATCGACACAACATTGCATGTGAAATTTACAGAGGGGTCAGGGGTCTGGAGCCTTCCGTAGAACCTCACTCTTTTTTGCATAGCTTCAATTAAAAAGAAATCACATTGCTGACACGTATCTCCTCAAAATAATTTCCTAACGCAGGACTGGACAAAATTGAGAAATGGTAGGCATAGAGATTCCACAGACACACAAACAAATACGCAGATTTACTCTCAACTCTCAAGCAACGTTTCAAAATAATTTAGTTCTGTGAGATAATTAAAAAATTCTCTTAAATATATATCTGTTTTGAAATAACAATTATGATTAAATATTGAAAAAATAATGAAAAAATCTAATCCTATTATAATTAAATCATCCAATTACCTAAAACTAACTTATCTCTATTCATTAATATACAATAATCAATAATTACTTCTTTACATTAGTGCTCCGTATCAATGCCGAAGCTTCTATTCTTCAGCTCATAACTGACTTATGGGCTTGGGGGACAGGTATCACAATTATTTGTTTCTGGGAGTCCATGCGAGTCAGTGAAGAAATTGAAATTAAGTTGTTCATATGTTATTATCATATTTCCTCTTTGTACAGAGCCCCAATCTCCAGATTTATTGATAATCAATGACCCAGAACTTTATCTGATGTATCGCTAGTTACGGTGTTAATTTTAGGCAAAAAACACAAATATAACTACATTGACCATCAGTCCCTATCCAGAACAATAAAGGACATCTCAGTAGCAGAGGTAAGACTGCAGGAGGCAGGACATACCATTTTGCCAACCTCAGTATGCGCATACAACATCCAGTCATCTCCACAATCCACATAATAAAGTGCACCAGGTCCAGATTCATTACGGTTGGCAGGGGTATGATATGAAGTATAAATTGGTGCCCCTGTTGCCTGAGACCATAGTACTTTCTCAGACTCGGGATCCACTAAATGGATCGTACCATCCAATGTTGCAACTAATTTAGTTGTTGGTTGTTCACTGCTTTAAGATATATCAACACTGAATCAGAAGAAAAAAAATTCATTCGAAAAAGAAAAATGAGCAAACATAAGTAGTTTATTAAACTCTGGTTGCAGAAGTAAATGCAATTCAAAGCACTCAGGTGTGTATCTAAAAGAAAACTAATTATGTCCCCTTGGTTTATCTAACAAATAACTTAAAAGTTAAAAAATGCATGTATGTTTCGACTTATAAGTACCTTACAGGACAGGTGTGTCCATAGAAAAATGTAACAACCTAATTTATAATACTCCCTCCGTTTTCTTATTTTAATTCAAAAAAAGAAAATTTCAAAAATAACAATTTTTTGGTCAAAACAACCAAACATGTGTGTTAAAAGTCAAAGTCAAAGCAACATACAAAGAAACCGAAGTAATACTGCATTATCTAGAAAATTAAATCACATTAATCTTACTTGAACAATAGGCCGGGGTTGGAAAATTAAACTTGAAAGCAATTTTGGGTTTAGGGAAAAGCAAGTCCATTTCAATATATCTAATATCGAAACCCCTATTTTCGACTAGGACGTGATTATGGACGTGTCTCCGCTGAGTACAAATTTATACATTTTTTTCTGAATACATTTTAAATATCAATACCCAATTTCTCGAAAAAGTCCAAGTCCATATTTACGTACTTTATCTATGCATAAATATGTATTTATTTCTGAATAAATCAAACGGACTCCATATAAACTTTTGACTCACCAAAAAAAATTTAAAAAAAGGAATAATAAGGAAAAATAAGATGTGAACTCGGAGTTGACTCACTTTGGAACAGTTAAGAGGGAGCGGCGAGTCGGCGAGTGATCAAACTCAGGATTACTAAACGAGACAACTTGACTTTCGGAGGAGCCTGAAAAGACAGCGAACACTAGCACCAAAATGCTCAGGACACACAGGAATCGTTGCTTATTCATTACCGGAACCACTCAGAGATTTAATTGAAATATTTTCTGTTGCAAGAACTAGATTGATTTATGATCGAGAAGAAATATGGCTGCCGTGGAGACACGGTTCCCAAGGAGTAGGAGTCAATTTAGGGGAAGCGGAGGTGAGAAACACGGAAACCCATATTCCAAACCCCTTTGTGGGTGTCATCTATATACACACACTCTACACGTGTCAGTCGTATTAATTTATTTTTTATTTTGCCTAAAAATGCCTTTTTTAAATAATAAAAATCAAATAACAAACACGTTTATTTTGAAAATTTTGATCAAAAATATTAATAAAATTTGTATTTGTGATATCACTAATACGTATTTCATAAATAAAATTTTATAAGTTTATAACTCGTGCGCAATACGGGTTGATTAATATTTCAGTAAATATAAACTTTTGTGTTATACTTTTATTCATACTCGATAAAAAAATTTATAAGTTTAGAAATTTATATTAATATATATGATATAATTTCTTATTTTATATAAATTTATTAAACCTATAAATGATAATAAATAAATTAATTGGAAAAAATATTTTAATAATAATTACAAATAATTATGATAAGTAGATTTTTATTTAACATGGATATATACATTATTTAGACTTATAAAAGTTCATTAAATAAGTAAAAAATTTGATATAAATATTTATATAATTTGGAATCATGTTATATATATATATATATATATATATATATATATATATATATATATATATTATAACATCATACAATACCATACAATTTAAAAATATAATATATATGTTCTAAATAGAGTTGTATGCATAATATATTTGTTTGATATAGTGTATTCTAATTAAAAATAAAAAAAGTGTGTTTAAAGTTGAGTAGGAGACAGACACGTGTATTTGAAATTGAGTGAGAGACAAAATGACCGGACCGGACGGACGACCGACTAAACATTTGCCCTTGTG
Source organism: Oenanthe sinensis (assembly GCA_028671895.1). Taxonomy (NCBI): domain Eukaryota; kingdom Viridiplantae; phylum Streptophyta; class Magnoliopsida; order Apiales; family Apiaceae; genus Oenanthe; species Oenanthe sinensis. The sequence continues at coordinate 33,045,953 of CM053806.1, forward strand.
ACTTTAAAAAGATAGTATAGATAAAATTTAATTAATATAAATAAAATAATATTATTATTTTAATATTCATAAAATTTAATCAATAAGCTATGATTTTAAATTAATTAAAGAGGTTGAGCAATGAGGAAATTGAAATATGTTAGTAGATTGTAAGTACAAATGCATATTTTATTTAAAAGAGTGTGTTTGAAATTGAGTACGAGACTGACATATGTATTAGAAGTTGAGTGGGAAACAAAATGACCAGACTGGAGGACGGACCAAACATTTGCTCTTGCGGTTTTAATAATATAGTGTGTGTGTGTGTGTGTGTGTGTGTATATGGGGGAGGGGGGGCTGACGCCGTAGAGATGAACACTTTATATAGAGGTCCGGAGAGACCATTTGATTCTAACGTAGAATCTCATAAATAACTTTAAAATTAATCATATTTATGATTAATAACGAATATATTTTGATTGTAATGTAACATACAAACCATGTATAAGCTTTATAAATAATTTAATATTCTAAAATTAAGAGAAAAATATGATTTTCAATTTGACTCTGCTATAGAATTCTGTTTTGAGCAATATGATTCTGCTGTAAAATTGTTTTACTATTTATTCATTATTATATGTCATTTTCAATATTTTTTATATGTAAATTCATTTTTAATTTATTTATACTTATATTTGATAAATAACAATATATATATATATATATATATACATACATATATATATAATAACATCATACAATACCATCCAATTTAAAAATAAAGGGCTGAGATTTTTTAAAAAAAGTCTTACCCTGTATTATACAGCGTATACGCTATATAATATAGCGTAAGTTTATTTTTTTTTATTTCCTAAAGATCCCTTAAACGGCACGTGAGAAATGTGTGCAGGGTTAAAAGCTTACGCTATATTATACAGCGTAAGCTGTTTTTTTTAAATAAGCTTATGATGTATAATATAGCATAAACTGTTTTTTCGAAACAAACCTGGTTTTTCGGGATCCGTTTGGTTGAATAAAAGTTAAACCAAAATTTATTTTTTACATCACAACCAAAACTGGTCAAGTTCTACTTTCTTTTTATTCTCATCGATTCATCTACATAATCAAGTGAGTTTCATCTCTTTTTTCAAATATGTGTTCGTATGTATATGTGGATCGTAATCATGATATGTGGATTGTAGTTGTGTATGCATGTATCATGTATGTATGGATTATAATCATGTATATATGTATGTACATGTATATGTTCATATGTATCCATGTTCGTGAGTAATAAAGTCAATTTTTTTAATTTCGATTTATCCATGTATGTACGGCTAGAATTGTTTTAGTTTCAATATAGTAAATTTTGAATCTTTGATAAATTTTGATGTTTTGAATTATATATAAATTTTCGAATTATATTATGAATTTTTGGGATTATTGTTATTGTTGAATTATTGTGAATTTTGGGATATATTGTAGAAATTTAGGAATTTTGGATATATTGTCGAATTATTGTGAATTTTGGGTTTACTTGATTTTTTGTCGAATTATTGTGAATTTTGGGATTATTGGATATATTATCGAATTATTATGAATTTTGGGATATATTGTCGAATTATTGTTAATTTTGGGATTTTTTTAGATATTTTGGGAATTTTGAGATATATTATCGAATTATTGTGAATTTTGAGATATATTATCGAATTATAGTAAATTTTTGGATATATTGACGAATTAATGTGAATTTTTCATGTATGTCGCAGAATATTGGTGTCCCTGTAGATCCTTCAGTGCTCCATGATCAATAAAATCATAGAAGCATTGCGATATGGTTTAGAGATCATTCTCGGGACAAGTTACAAATTCGGTAAAACACTTCGAAACTTGGGGAATGGACTTTTACAATACTACAAGTGGGACTAATAAAACAATGGGATTTCGGGGCATTTTTAAATTCAAGTTCAGTGATGTAAAATAATATCTCATTAGTTAGTGCATTAGTAGAGCGATGAAGGCCAGAAACAAACACGTTTCATTTTACTTTCGAGGAGATGAGTATTACCCTATAAGATGTTTATATACTATTAGGTCTTTCCGGTTGTTAGTGAAGCAATGACTTTTGATGATATAGGAATAAAGAATACATAGCTTTATAATTGGCACGATCCGTAGTTTACATATGATGAAAGACTAGCAATTTTTTATAGAGGCGGTGTGAAGTTGAATTTTTTGAGGGAGCGGCATGGTAAATGCAAATCGGATGATCCACAAACACAGTTGATATATGCACAAGCCTATATATTATATCTATGTGGGGCGATTTTATTCCCCGAAAAATTGAATAATGTGGTTCATCCGAAATTCATTCCACTATTACATCATTCTGGAAAGATCTTGTTGGACCAAAATCAAGCCTAGCCTATGTAATTATTTGTCTTGCTGTAACATAGTTTGTACTTCTGTAATAGTGTAGTGACTTAGATATCTTTATGTAATATTGCAGATAGAAGTCTATTCAGATTGTATTTCAGTTGTAAATAAAGTCTGTTAGAAGATTCAAGTTGAATCATGCAACAAGACAAAGAAGACTTTTTGGAGAAATAAGAAAAGCAACCTGAGAATTCTACTAAGACAATTACTCAGTCGAGAAGTCACCCATTCGAGAAGTCAGAACTATGTAACTGGTCAAGAATTCTCAAGACACACTCAATAGCTCAGTACTCGATCGAGAAGTAAGTCATTCGAGAAGTCAAAGTATTGAAGCCATTCGAGTAGTGTGAAATGTGAATCATTCGAGAAGTCCAGAAAAACAATTCGAGAAGTTAGCAAAAGGAGCATTCGAGAAGTCGTAAAGTTGAGTCATTCGAGAAGTCACAGTTTCAAGTTTACATTCGAGAAGTATAGTCTAATCGAAAAGTCATCAAACAGAGTATGCGATCGAGAAGTTTATTCATTCGAGAAGTCAATCATTCAAAAACTAATCGAGAAGTCACAGTTAGTACTCAATCGAGAAGTCAATCACTATGACTTCTCGAATCAATTTAAACAGAGTACTCGATTGCACCAAGGAGCTATTTTCAAGAAGAATTGCAGAACAAGATAGATAATTTGTAGCTCTGTTTTTGCAGAATAAGTCAAGCCTGCAAAGATAGAGACAAGTCTACAATGAAGCTAGGAAGATAGTAAAGACAAGTGATAGAAGGTATAAGGCTGGAGGTAGCAGTCTGTCACAACAGTTTTAGCTAGAAATAGATATTAGTCAAATGTAAAGTATGTCTTTTCTATTTCTAGTTTTAGCCAATCTGTCTTATGTGAGAATGTGCATAGGACATGTTGTCTATATATTTTATGCACATCCATATTTGATAGGAGTCTTAGATTTTATATTGTAATCTTCCAAGAACAAGAAGCTTAAATTCAAGTTGAATTTCAGATTGTAGCAAAGATTCATTCTAATACAATTAGATTGAAAGTTACATCTTGTGTTTACCTTACTTATTGTTATATGTTTGAATTATATCTACAGGCTCAAGGAATCAGTTAGCTGGAAGATGAATCATTGACATAATGAAAAGATTTAAAGGATAAATTTAAAGATGTCTCTAAAAGTCAAAGTCAAGGGAGTCCAAGGTCAAGGCAAGTCAAATGGAAATCAATTGAGTGAATTACATCATGTATTTCAGGAGCCCCCGAGGAACACTTATTCTAGGCACCCTCAAGAATTGCATGAAATAATTCTAAGTCAAGAAGACGCCCTCAAGATTGATCTATAGTTATAGGCACCCTCAAGAATAATCCATATCTATTGGAGCCCTCAAGGATCATCAATCTTAGGCGCCCTCAAGGATCATAACTTTCAGACGCCCCCAAGACAGTTCAATGCTTTTAGGCGCCCCTAATGTTAAACTACACTTCTAGGCGCCTTCAAGTTTATTCTATAACTTCTGGCGCCCTCAATATTAACAGCTATAGGCGCCCTCAAGCAACACACCTTGGAGGAGCCCTTAAAGTTAATCTAATACTTGAAGCGCCCCCAATAAAGTTCTTTGTTAAGCGCACTATAAATACTACTCATTCAATTCAGAATGAGGGTCGAGAGAATTAACATTCATTTCTATCAACAACCTGCGAGGAGCATTCAAAGCCATAAACAACCAGATCGTATGTTGTTGAATCGAATTGATTGTAATTCATTGTAGCTAATCATTTATTTGATTAGAGTGTAGCACCTCCGGGAATTATTAATATACCAATATTCCCCCAAATTTTTTATGATTGTTTGACTACCTTTATTCATATCTCAAGAACACAAACACACAAATAGTAATCCGCAATTAAAAGTGAAAAACTACCAACATCATATTCAACCCCCCCTTCTATGATGATTTTTGACCTAACAATTGGTATCAGAGCTTTTTGATTGAAGTTACAAATCAAGATCCTATAGAGTTTTTTAAAAAGTGCATTTTGAGATCTACAAAAATTATTTTGATTTTTTATTTATTTTTAAAGAAAATTCAATTTTGAAATTTTTCAAGATTTTGAGTGCACTAATTGTTAAGACTATCAATCTTCAAGAATTCGAATTAAAAATTTTATTTCTAGAAATTTAATTTTTATTTCGAATTAATTTTAATTTTTAAGAAATTAATTTTTCTTAAGATATAAAATTCTTCGTAACCATGAATACTCAGAAACTTAGTAGCATCAAAATCTCAGCCTTTGATAAAAATGAATACATTTTATGGAAGAAGAAGATGTCCACTTTCATCAAATCAGCCAATTCACAATATATGGGAATTTTTGAAAATGGATCATATGTTCCTCAGAAGCTTACACCGGAAATAGTCTCAGATGACGGAGAACAGATTCCTCAAGGATTTACCCCAAAGGAGCCTTTAGAGTACACTGACACTGACAAAGAAAGAGTAGCATGGGATAATCATCTTCAATGTATCCTAATGGATTCACTGGACACTTCAATGCTAAATCAAGTGATTAACTGCACAAGTGCCAAATAAATGTGGGATACTATTGATCTGCTAATGGAAGGTACTACAGAGGTAAAGGAAAATAGACTGGATATTCTTACATCCCAGTACGAGGCATTCAAGTCACTACCTATAGAGAATATCACTCAGGTATTTGAGAGAGACAATAAATTAATGAATGACTTGTCTCTACATGGAAAGGCCTACACACGTAGTGAGATCAATAGGAAATTCATGTTGACACTACCTGTGCACCTTGAACACAAAATCTCTGCAATAAGAAAGAGGAGTGACATAAATGACATGTCTATTGAAATTCTATATGGAAAGCTCAAGACTCATGAAATGGAGCAGGAGCATAGACAAATCATTTATGGTTCAGGGATAGTGGATAGCAAAAATACAGCTTTGTTGAAGACTACAACACTTATAGCCAAAGATTTTACTGTTACAGAGACCAACAAAGAAAAACCTGTAATTGAGAAAGAAGATATTCTTGAAGCTGAATTTATAAAAAATGCTCAACCAGGTGATAAAGATGACTTTTACTCAATAGAAGAACTTGAACAGTTAGAAAATAAGACGACCTATATGGCAGGAAAGTTCAAGAACCTTAGGTTTAGGAGGAACCCTAAGTACAAGTTCAAGAGTAACTCAAGTTATAGTGGTTCTAGCTTCAGAAACAACAACCGAGGTGGTTCATCTTCAAGGTCTTTTAGCAAAGGAGGTTACAAGACTGGAATGGTAGACCATAATAAGTTTAAGTGCTACAACTACCTAGACATTTTGCTATAGAATGTCAGAAGCCTAAGCAAAGAAAGGAAATGAAGGAGTCATATGACGAACTGAAACAAAAGTATGATGCACTGGTAAAGAAGTATCAGGGTAGAGCTTATATAGCCGAGGGAAAAATCTGGATGATTCTGATAATGATAAAGAAGAGGCATATGGAAATATTGCATTTATGGCAGACTCTTTAGAGGCATCACCTCAGTCATCAAAGGTATCATTTTTTTCCAAAGTTGAAATGTCTAATTCTGATTACAAGAAAATTGTAGAAGATCTTACTGTAGAAATGACTAGAAGTGCTATGCAAAGTAAATGGTTATTACTTGGGAAATTACAATTGTTAACAGTTGGTAGCCCAAAGAAGAGTGAAGATGTATGTTAGGTCCAAAGTGTTGTAGAGGGGGGGGTGAATACAACTGTTTAAAATTTATGAGAGAATAAACAATGTGCAAGTAATAAATGATGACTCAGAATTTCAAGAATATATCATTATATTCATTGATGGATTTGCTACAACATTCATAAAAGCATCATGATCAGTTGAACAATAAATACAGCAATTAAAGCTAGATTCAACTGATCCTCTCTCTCTCACTTTTTGTTTTACAGTAAATGCTCTCTCTTAAAAATTATCGTTTAAAATACAGAGATACAAGTTACTACTGAAAATACAAACAAAGTGCTGCTTTTATAATGTCATGTAGTCTTGATCTTGTCCTTTTTGTGTACGTGGCCCAATCAGGACTTCGACAACAAAAAGTACTTTCCCAACAACTCTGGATCAACCGTTCACAATAAGCCACTTGTCCCTTGAACATTAAATGTTACATTTCTACCCGCATCTCGATCTTCGCCTGGACCCATCTCGATCTCGATCTGTGAAAATCTCGATCTCGATCTGTGAAAATCTCGATCTCGATCTGTGAAAATCTCGATCTCGATCTGGGAAAATCTCGATCTCGATCTGTGAAAATCTCGATCTCGATCTGGGAGAATCTCGATCTCGATCTATCGCCTGGATCGAGATTTGCCTTTGCAGTGTTTTACTTCACTTGTAAATCTCGATCCGCATCTCGATCTGCTGTGGATCGACATTTGCCTTGGCAAATATGCACACATCCAATGTTGACCTTCTTTAGTGACTAATTGAGAATTAACCTTTGTGAGCAAGTTTCCTTAGCTTCTTCAATTTCTTTTCCTCACTCAATTCAAATGAGATCTTCTATTACTGACACGAACTTGCCTCCAATGTCCTGACACTTGATGCAATGGTCTGGTTCATAAGTGACTAGTCTTGTAGGGGTTCTTGCTTCTGAATGTCAGTTCTCATTTGTTGATTAACCTTTACATTATCCAGATGTTGATATACATTACATGAAATCACTTTGGCCTTCTTGATACTTCCTTGACATTAATTTGATTCTCCATTAGATAAGTTAGGGCATGAGCAATACTCAGATTGAACTTCTTCTCACTTATGCATCCTTGATTAACCAAATTAGTTACTTGTAGTTACCAAGTATCATTACCATTTCTTCAGTTGATTGATTCCATGTGCTTCTTCAGTTTCTCTTGTTTTGCTGTTGTTTTATCTTTTACTTAGTTGAGTTACAAAATAATTAAGTGTTACAAGTTAGTACACCTATGCCTTTCAATCTCCCCCTATTTGATTGTCTAACAATGACAACCAAATTCACAATGAGGATAACTCAACTAAACAGGGACTGAAAAAGATAAAATAACATTCATAAAAGATCATGTCAACTTGCATAATGCTTGGCTTGATTAATTAACTTCATGTCTATTACTGATACTTCAAGTGCCAAAATTGGACACCTGTTGGCTCGATTAAATGGCTTCATGCTCTTCTAGAGTTTTTCTCTAAGTACTTTAAGAGCACGGTCCACTCACTCTTCAATTATCCTTCTGAAGTCCTTTTAGCAGTATTACCACCGCCGAACTTCGCGAAATAATTGATGCCTTATATAAACCAGTTTCAAGACACTTAGCTAACTAACTTCTACCTTACACTACACAAGACAACAGATAATATATTTTTACAATGCAGGAAAACAAGAAAACAAATTATAACGCAAAGAAACATTACAAGCATGATACATTAAAACTTTTATTTCTTGCGCTCCTCTTCCTCACGAGCTTTCTTCTTGGCTGCTTTTTCTTTCTTCATGAACTCAGGGTTGCAGACTTCATCCATTCTTTTCTTGAGAAGATTAAGTCCTTCTGCTTCCACATGATTTCTGATCTTGTAATTTCGAAACAACCTCAACCACCTTTCAACCATGCTGCGAGTGGTAAGCTTCGTGGGAATGTCTTCAAACCTCAGCTTTGTGACTTTGTCAGGGTACCCCTTTTCCCCTTTCTTCCGTATGACCAGCTGCTTAGGGTATCCAATGACAATAGCGGTGGTGCATTGCTGTAGCCTCTGAATATCAAGTTGTTGTCTTCTCTTACAGAAGTTATCAAACGTGACCCTCAGATAATCCTGATCAAACTCGTCAATATCATCCATCTCCTCAATCAATTCTCTTATACTACACAGTGTTTCATGACTGTGTTCTGCAAAGATGTCGTACTTGATTTCAATGATGGTTTCCACCTTATGCTTGTCTGTATAGATCAGCAGATCATTCTCATTCTCAGCTTTGCTCTTGACAAACTTGACATTTGCACTAACCACTGCACTAGCTTCCTTTCTTATTTCCCCTTCTTCTGGAATGTCTATCCTTGGATCTCCGTATCTTTGCACATGCTCTCTTATTGCCTCGTTTTGCAGCTCGAATGCATAGTCTTCAGGTTCCTTCTTAACCACTGGTAGTGTAGCTTCAGGCAACTTGTATCTAGAATCTTGCCTTCTTATCAGCTTCTCCAAGTCCTTAGCCACCAGCTTCTTTTCCTTTGTTAGAAAACCCTTAGAGAGAACTAGCTTTGCAACTGCCTTCAGCACATTTTCGCTCGGAGTTAGTTTCGAATCATGCAGATTTACGATCCTCAAGACCTTGTCATGGACATATCTGATCTGGTAGGGATTTAGAATGATGTCAACCCCTCTGTCTTCAGCCATCTTCAACAATTTCTCCTTAAACAGCACTCCAGTCTTGACAGAGGTGTCTACCTTGTGAGCGAATTCTACCAGTTCACTTGCACCCCTTTCATGGAAGAAAGCTTCATCGACCATACACGGCCCGATTTTTGTTATGGGTGTCCAAGTGATCATCAGATTCCATGCCTTCTCCTTGAATATGACTTGTACGGAGGTGCATCCCTGTCTTATGCAATTTAGATAATTCAGCAGCCCAGGGTTTAGATTTTCTAGCTTATGAAGAAGAAAGCTCAATCTTCCTGAGTCATGAGCATAGGCTCTTGGTCCAGCTAAGGCTTCTCTAGCCTTGTCCCACTCGGGACCTTCCCTCCTTATGTCAGCCTGGACCTTAGGATCATTGATCTTTTTCATTTCAAACTCATGCTGAGTTTTCTGAGCCGCTCTCTTCTCCTTTGCCATTTGTTCTTTTTCAACTATCCCTTGTAGAATTTCTTCATTTACTCTTTCTCTGGCTTCCCTGAAAATCTCTCCTTGCATCTCCGCTTCATCAACTTCTTCTTCTGGAACATGCTCGTCAGCAACCGAGTGGTCTCCTGCATCACCTGCAACTCCTGCGCCAGATCCGCCAGGATTTAGACCTCTTTCTTGTTCCCATTCTCTTGCTCGTTGCTCGAGTCTCGACCTCCTTGCCACTAAGGCTTCTACATCCATCTCGTCATCATCAGAATCTTCAATAAAGTCTCCCATAAATGTATCAACAAGAGGTGTTTCTTTCTCAGCTTCTTCTTCAGCTACCATCTTCTGCTTGCCTTTGTCCTTAAGAGCCGGTTGAGCCTCCTCCATCTTTTCACCAGATTTGTTTGAGGACTCGATCACCGGACCCTTACTAGTCAGCTTTTTCAGACCCTGATCCTCTTTCTCCCCCTTAGGTGTGTTATCCTCATCAGGAGCATCATCATCATTATTATCGTCACCACCACCACCAGTTGAAGGACCAGGTCCATCCTTGTTACGTCCAAAGACAGCATCAAGTAGTTCATGCAGTTTCGTCCAAACCTGAGACATGCCATAAGTGACATCATCTACTGACCTCCCGACCTCCACTTGTGCCAATCCGAGATTGTTTATCTTGTCAATCATCTGATTTTGGACGGCAATCAGGTTCTCCATGAACTGAGCTCCAACCTCCAATCTTCCAGAGTGAGAAGAGACAGCAGCAGTAACACCAGCAACTCCAGCCTCCAAAGCCTCCACTTTCTTCACTAGATCCTGCAATTTGGGGGACGGTGTTTGGCTTGGGTTAGACTGTTTACTCTCGCCGGGTTCTGTTTCACTCAAGATCCCTAAAAAGAAGGGATCTACTCTCCCTGTCTCTCCCTCGTGTTTAGAGCCTAACAGTACTAGAGCCTCATCCACTAATCTCTGGGGACTAGCGGTGAGTTGGTCGGCGATATCGGTCAGTGAGACTGAGCCTTTAAGCGCTGTGTCTACGACGGGAGATGACGTTATGACCATGTCATCCCCTTGATCACTTAGAACCTTTTCTGGTTCGCTGGGCTGTTCTGGAGGCGTAGACCCACCAGTCACCAGATGTCGTTGCTCTGCAAGCAACTTGTTTTCTGATTTAGATGAGGAAGCGTCATCCGTACTGGATTCGACAGACTCTTCCTCATTAAAACTGCCTGAGATACTAGTATCAGAAGTGCTAGTCTCAGTTTGCCATTCCCCTTCCGAGAAATTGCTCAAAGAGCCCTGAGCGGACAACTCAGGGAAGGTAGGGCCAGCTCCTATTGGCTGTTGAGATGGACCCCCTTCTTGACTCTCACCAACATGCCTAGGCGAGTGCGAATGTGTTGAAATGATTTGGAGAGGAGAGCCACCAGCGTGAGGTGTGGTGGCTGTGAGAGGTGAACTAGCATTAACAGGTTGTGCAGTTGCCACTGGATTTGAATCCACCTTTTGCTTCTTTGAAGGTGGCAGAGCTGCTGAAGTGACTACTCTCTCAACTCCTACACTTCCTCCACTCGAATCACTCGACTCAGATAAGCTTGCCTTCCTTTTATCACCAGTTTTAGGGCTGGCTGAACGTTTATGAACAGAAGGGCTTGCAGCCTGGGATAGAGCCTGGGGGTTTTCAGGCCCACGGCTGTAGAAAACAGGTTGAATTGATGATTGATCAAGATTAGCAAGAATAGGTACCTGACTAAGAAGATCGTCATCCTTGTCAGCTCCAGCTTCTGCAACATTTGCCTCGGCCATATCAACATCCATTCTTGCTTGTTCCAAAGTTCTAGGCACTGGATCTCCACCTTCAGCTTCGTTACCACTACTCTCAGCTTCTACTGCAGTAAACTGAGAAACATGCCTCCTAGCATACTCATCTTGCAGATCCTGGAAGTACGGAGTCAGGCGCAACTCAAAAAGTCTTGACTTTTGCTGGGTTTCCATGGTGGAGATACTCTTTAGAGTCATATCAAAACATGCCATCCTTTCAGAGCCTTGAAATATTCTTCTGTGTTCCTCTGAAAGGACGTCATCCAGAACAATCTGAAGAAATCTTGGCATCCAGCATTTGACTGGACCATCTTCTGGATTCCTTGAGGCATTTTTCTCCAATGCCCACCTCTCATGTAACTGAATCAACAGATGTTTGCCCACATTCACTCTCCTGTTGTTTGCCACTCCATATAGTATTACCCGGCAGCTGTTGTTCATTGGCCTGTAGTCTTTGTCTTTTGGGAACATGCAGCGCTGAATGGCCTGAACTACATAATCCCACTCAGCTGGTAGCATACCGGTGTTAACCTTTGTTACCTTGATAGGACCCGTGGGAGGGCGACAACCTATCTCCGTGAATAATTGCAACATATCCTCCATAGTGGGTTCCGGAGCATAATCTTCTGTAGGAAGCCCGAGTAACTCATTGAACTTCCGCAGACTGACTTCATATTTGACACCACCAATAGTAAAGGATAGTCCTGTTGGATTGGCTTTTCCACCCTGAATCTCTAGTGTAGAGTAAGCAGCTTGAAGGGCTTCGACATTCAGGATGGGAGAGGCGGTTAACGCGTGACTTATGATTGATGTGTTGTTGAGGGATTCAATCCAGAACTGATAGTGAATAAATCTACCAGTTGCTCGATCAGCAGAGAGATTAACAAAGTTGGTCTTGGGAATTGTGAAATTTGGGTTTGCCATTTTAAAGTTGTGTTTGAGAAAAGAAATGTTCTGAAATGGTTTGGCAATGGAAATTTTTAGAGAATAAGTTCTAAATTTAAACAACAAAAAAAACGTACACGAACTCCACTAATTACCCCACGTAATTAGTGACACAAATTAAAACAAATTAACTGCCCACTAATGACCACTTAACTCCCCACTAATGATTGACGGTTGAGTTTTCGAAAATTAAAGTGAACAGCCGTTACAAAATAAATTATTTTTCCAGAAAAACCACAAACACGGCGGTAAAGTTGCACTTTAAGGATTAACCAGTAGTACTCACAACTATTTTGCTCAAGAACACAAAAGTACTTAAGAATAAGAAAGCACGAAACAAAAACCAAACTCACTCGAATGAAGAAGAAAACTAAAGAACTAATTACAAGAACAGTAATAACGATAAAAACAACGCAAGAAGTTCAACAGTTGTAAACAAAATTTTAGCAGAGTTTCGTTTTAGTTATTGATGCTTTTAAGTAACAGTTAGTGATTTTTGTTTAAGAAAATCACAAGAAAACTTGATGTAATGTATGTATACGCGAGTGTATATGAAGAGCTTAAGCTTTTGGAGAGAAAGAAAGTTAATGTAAATAATGAACAGCCTTTTTAATGCTATAATATATACCTGCACGCCAAAAAAAAATGACTGAAAAGACACGTCACATCTCGATCTCGAGATCCGCATCTCGATCCTCATCTAGATGTCGATCTAGATGTCGATCTCGATCCGTATCTCGATCTACATCTAGATGTCGATCTAGATGTCGATCTCGATCCGCATCTCGATCTACATCTCGATGTCGATCTTGATGTGGATAGATCGAGATTTGCCATAGAAAATTTCTCATTACTTCATTTAGACACTAACCATAATGATATACAGATCAGCACAAGATTAATGTCATGAAACTTTCTAACTCCTTATGATATGCAACACATACATTTATGAAGTTAAGTACACATTATTAATTATGAATATTCATGAATAACAATAATATGTACACAAGCTGAATTATAACAGATAGGTAGCAAAACTAACAGGTGTTAAGCATCCCTAATTCACCAACCAATCTAGAAAATGTTGATTCGTCTAGGGGTTTAGTGAATATATCTGCTATTTGACGTTCAGTAGACACAAAATGCAACTCTACAGTTCCATTTTCTACATGCTCTCTAATAAAATGATACCTGATGTCAATATGCTTGGTCCTTGAGTGATCCACAGGATTGTTGGTCATTGCAATAGCACTTGTGTTGTCACACATGATAGGAATCTTAGATACTTCCACACCGTAGTCCTTGAGTTGGTTCTTCATCCACAGTATCTGGGCCACACAGCTTCCAGCAGCAATATATTCTGCTTCAGCTGTCGAGGTAGATACTGTGTGTTGTTTCTTGCTTTGCCAAGACACCAACCTTCTTCCAAGGAACTGACAGCTTCCTGAAGTACTCTTCCTATCTATTCTACAACCTGCGTAATCTGAATCCGAATAGCCAACAAGATTAAACCCTGTATCTCTTGGGTACCAAATCCCGAGATTTGATGTTCCCTTGAGATACCTAAAAATGCGCTTTACGGCTATGAGATGTGACTCTCTAGGATCCGCTTGGAACCTTGCACATAAGCATGTAGAGAACATAATATCAGGTCTACTAGCAGTTAAATACAAAAGTGAGCCGATCATACCTCGATAGCTTGAGATGTCTACAGGTTTACCCGATTTGTCCTCGTCAAGTTTCGTGGCTGTTGCCATAGGAGTCTTTGCTTGTGATACATCTTGGAGACCATACTTCTTCAATAGATCATGAATGTACTTGGTCTGGCAGATAAATATTCCGTCCTTCTTCTGACTAACTTGAATGCCCAGAAAGAACGTCAGCTCTCCCATCATGCTCATCTCATACCTTGATTGCATTAACTTAGCGAATTTAGCACACAGCTTCTCATTTGCAGACCCAAAGATAATGTCATCCACATACACTTGCACCATTATTAGATCATCTTTGCATTTCTTGTAGAAAAGCGTCTTGTCGATTACTCCTCTTGTAAAACCACTTTCTAGTAAGAAGTCTGACAGAGTTTCATACCACTTCCGCGGAGACTGCTTAAGGCCATATACTGATTTGAAGAGTCGATAAACATAATCACAATATTTGATATCGATAAACCCGGGAGGTTGCTCGACATACACCTCTTCATCCAGTTCACCGTTTAAGAATGCACTCTTGACATCCATTTGATAGACTTTAAAACCATGATGTGCTGCGAATGCCAAGAACATCCTTACTGCCTCTAGCCTTGCTACTGGTGCATAGGTTTCATCATAATCAATTCCTTCTCTTTGAGTATAACCCTTAGCAACCAGGCGAGCTTTATTTCGTGTTACACGTCCGTCTTCATCCAGCTTGTTCCTGAATACCCATTTTGTCCCAACAACAGATCTATTCTTTGGTCTGGGTACCAGCTTCCACACCTTCTGCCTTTCAAACTGATTGAGTTCCTCTTGCATAGCAATCACCCAATCAGCGTCATCTAGAGCTTCTTCCACCACTTTAGGTTCTATCTGGGAAAGGAACACTGAATATAGACATTCATTCTCAGTGGCAATTTCAGCTCTAGCTTTTCCTCTAGTAGTCACTCCGGCCTCTGGATCACCAATAATTAGCTCGAACGGATGGTCCTTGTTCCAAGTGCGATCCCTAGCAAATGTTCTTGATGATTCAGCTTGATCTTGTAAGTGAAAGTGACTTAGTCTAGAAGCACTTTCACTAGCTTCCCTTGAGCTAGTACTGGCTCCACCTGAGTGAGCTGCTCCCCCTGAGTGCATACTGACTCCCCCTGAGTTAGTACCAGGTCTGACGGAAGGTGATCCCTCAGTCCTAGTGTTTTGAGTTTGCGAAACACTAGACTCTTGATTAATTTCATTATTTATAGTTGGATCACTACCCTGCACTACTGACTCAGGAACTGTATCCAATTCATCAACATCCATATTTTCAAATCTTAGGGAAGTGGGCTCACTATCTTCTTTTTGTATAGAAGGGAGCCTTGAGTCGTCGAATGTGACATTAAGGCTTTCAACCACCTTGCGATCATTAAGCACAAACACCCTGTACGCTGCTACTACTTCAAGAGAATATCCAATGAAAAACCCTTCATCTGCTTTGGCATCAAACTTTCCAAGTTGTGCATTGTCTCTTAACACAAAGCATTTGGCACCGAATACGTGAAAGTACTTGATAGATGGTTTTCGTTTATTCATCATGTAATACGGCGTCTCATTATGGTCCTTTATAATCAGGGTTCTGTTCTGTGTATAACAAGCCGTGTTAACTGCTTCAGCCCAAAAATATAAAGGAAGTTTTGACTCATACAGCATTGTCCTAGCTGCTTCAACCAGTGTCCTGTTCTTCCTTTCTACCACCCCATTTTGCTGTGGTGTTCTCGGTGCTGAATACTGTCGTCTGATCCCTTTAGATATGCAGAAATCCATTAACACTGAGTTCTTGAATTCTGTCCCATTGTCGGATCGGATAGTCTTCACAGTCAGACTTGCTACGTTTTCAATTACCAGTACATGTCTAATGATCTCATGTGGCACTTCATCTTTCGATGTCACAAACTTCACCCATGTGTATTTGGAAAAGTCATCGACAATTACCAGCGCATATCTTTTCCTTGACATTGACATAACATTAACAGGTCCAAACAAATCCATGTGAAGGAGTTGTAGGGGCTCGGTAATGCTATTCACTTGTTTATCCTTATGCGAGGCTCTTTTTGATTTTCCCATCTCACATGCTTCGCAGAGTCCATCTGGAGTGAACTCCATCTGCGGCAGCCCTCTCACCAATTCTCTTCTTACGAGATTATTCATTGCTTTAAAGTTCAGGTGAGATAATCTTTTATGCCATAGCCAACTTTCATCAGCAGAAGCCTTGCTGTAGAAACACGTGACTTCAGACTGATCAGCAGAATTCATGTCAGCTATGAACAAATTTGACTTCCTTACTCCTTTGAGAGCAAGGCTTCCATCCTTTTTGCTTCGAATCGAACAATCATGCTTCCCAAAGTTGACGTCAAAACCCTTGTCGGTGAACTGACTAACGCTGAGAAGATTATGTCGCAATCCTTCCACAAAAGATACATCCTCAATGATAACATTTCCACAAACGATCTTGCCATATCCCCTGGTGTAACCTTTGCTGTTATCTCCAAAAGTAACCACGGAGCCGGCTCTCAACACCAAATCTGTTAGCAGGGACTTATTGCCGGTCATATGCCTCGATGCTCCACTGTCCAGCACCCATATGACTTTACTCTTTTCCTGTACACTGCCCTGCAAATCTAGAAAGGTTAGGTGTTCTTCGGAACCCAATGATGTTTGGGCCCGGCATCAATAATTTCCTTTTTCTTTTCAGATACAGAAGGCTTTGCCTTGATGCCATCAGGGGCATTCATCTTGACTTTGTCTTTTCCCTTGTCAACCTTGACTGGTTTGTCATGTTTGGAAGTAGACTGGTCACTCCTAACTTTAGGAGGACTTGAAGTCTTAGTTTTTGACCCCACATGCTTTTTCTTACCACTACTAGATGTATGTTCAACAGATGCACTAGCAGTATTCATTAAATTAAAATAAGCATGCATGATGTTTACAGCACATGGCATACAATTAGGATGATTGCATTTAGCATGATTTGCATGCATGTTAGGCACAGCAGTAGTTGCAGGCATGGTATTACAACCAACAGATTTTTCTTCCTCTACATAGAACGGGCAATAGTAAGACAAATGATCAGTTTGATTACAGATATAGCATGCTTTTCTAGCTCGTGTAGATGTAGATACAGATGCAGGTTCAGTTTTAACTGCCTTTACAGGTGCTTTCATTTGGTCTGACCCTGCTACCCATTGTTTATATGACACCGTCTTAGCCTCCTTGGTTCCTACACCTCTCTTAGCATAAGCAATCTTACTAGCTCTTTTAGAAGTTGTAGGTTCTACTACTTTTTCTTCTGAATCTCTTTCAATTTTAATCTCATGTTCAATTTTAGTAGCAACAGGATCTATGGTCCTAGGCTCAAAATGTTTAAAGATAGGTTTTCTAACATCCATTAAAACCTCAGGCACATTTTCTTTGACTAACACTGGCTCTAACAACTCAGCAGCCCTATTTTTCTTTTTCTGTGTGTAGTCAAGTCCTATGTTAACTTTTTCATTTTTGCTCTTGCCTGCCAGTTTCATGTACATGTCCCTTTCTACGAAAACTTTATTAGCGGCTTCTTCAAAAGATTTACATGTTACTTTAAGCTCAGCTAATTCATTTTTAAGTTCTTCGTTAAGGTCTTCCCTAATCTTAAGCTTGTGTTCTAAAACATCTACCTGATTCATTAACTGCCTTTCCTTACTTTCTCCTGATTCTAATTCCTCTACCCTGGCCTCGAGAAGTCTATTCTTAAGGGAGAGTTTAGCATTTTCCTCATTAACAGCAATTAGATTAAGTTGGAGATTGTACATATCTTTAGTCATGGCAGCTAATTCATTTTGGTACTCAGGAATAGACATTTCATTTACGGTTAGAATTGGTACCTCTGATTGTTCTGAAGATTTTGCCATTAAAGCAAAGTTGCATAGCTCCTGATCTTCATCTTCATCAGACTCGTCCCAACCCTTCCCTTCAGTCACAACATACGCCCGGCTTCCCTTCTGTTGCTTGCTAACCAAGGCATCATATTTCTTTTTCAAATCAGCATAGGATTCCTTGGGATGAACGTACTTGGGCTTCTTGCACTCTGTTGCGAAGTGCCCCAATTCATTGCAGTTGTAGCATCTGAACTTGTTCTTGTCTACCAGGTTAGGTCTGTAGCCACTACCAGATGTGCTACTCCGACCGCTGTAACTTCCACTACCACTTACACTACTGCCTCTCCTGCCTCTTCGGCTGAAAGAACTACCAAATCGTCCTTTACCACTTCTTTGCTTCCTGAAGCTGATATGAGCAAATTCTCGAGCAATACAAGCATATGACTTGTCTTCTAATTTGTCCAGCTCTTCAAGGGTATAGTATTCATCCTCACTTCCTTCGGATGGATCTTCAATGTCTAATACCACCCTTTCAGGATTATCATTTTTCAATGAGACAGCTGCAAGTGCCTTTACAGCAGATTCTTCAGCTACAAGTCCAGACTCACTTACCGCTTTGTTTTCTCCACTATTGTAGGATCTTCTTCTGTCATTTTGTTCCTGCTCCAGCTCGTAGGTCTTCAAAACACCATACAGCTTTTCCAGAGAAGTATTTTTCAAGTCTCTTGACTCTCGAATGGCAGTGATCCTGTGTTCCAGATGTTTAGGCAAATTCAAGAGAAACTTGATATTTGAATCTGCTAGTGGATAGACTTTATCTCTTATACTCAGCTCTATAAGCAATTTACTGTAACGTTTGTAAACATCTGCTACGCTTTCTCCTCGTTCGCATCTGAACGATTCATATTCAGATATCAGAATGCGTTTGTGATTATCTCTAACTTCCTCGGTCCCCTCCATCACCACAGCCAGTTTATCCCACATGGCTTTAGCTGTTTTTAATCCCTTTATTTGAACATAGTACTCTGAGTTTAGGGATTCAATTATGACGTTGCGTAATGACGCATCCATACCAACCAATTCCTTATCTGCGTCTGAAAACTCCATTTCCTCTTTAGGAACAGACCGGGATGGAATTAGTATCCCTCCTTCCATTCGCTCTGGCTCAATTCTCATGGGTATGTATGGACCGTTTTCCAATATTCTCAAGTATACCTTGTTTATTGATTCAAGGTAAGCTTTCATCCTTCCGGTCCATTCGTCATAATGTTGTGCATCAAACGGAGGTATCTTAAATCTGTGTGCGGCGGCCATTTTAATAAAGTTTAAAATTAAGATAATACACTTTTCAAATTACAATAAATTGTATTTACTTGAAAAATTAATTATCTCACTTTAAATGTCCAACAATTAATATCCAACGGATTCTGCACTTAAGATTCAAGCAAGTTAGTTTTAATCACAGGAACAGTAGCAGGGTCCACAATTTTTCAAGTCCAAACAAGAAGGTGTCCACTTTCTAGTTGACAGAAGTTCGAAATTGTCCTTTTTGTTTAGCCAATCAGTTGATTCCAGTTTTGACCACAAGAAAATCCACAAAGCTCTAAAGTACAGTATTTTGGAATTTTGTACAAGTATTCCTTACACCATGGCTCAGAACTTTTTAGATCTACGATATATTTTTTTTCAAGAAGAAACAAATAAAAACTTTCGGCACAAACTTCAAGGAAAAATTAGATCTGGGATTTTCAAGAACCAACTCAAACAACACAGTAGGATCTCTGTTAGATGTGTTTAACAGCAGCTCTGATACCAATTGTTAGGTCCAAAGTGTTGTAGAGGGGGGGGTGAATACAACTGTTTAAAATTTATGAGAGAATAAACAATGTGCAAGTAATAAATGATGACTCAGAATTTCAAGAATATATCATTATATTCATTGATGGATTTGCTACAACATTCATAAAAGCATCATGATCAGTTGAACAATAAATACAGCAATTAAAGCTAGATTCAACTGATCCTCTCTCTCTCACTTTTTGTTTTACAGTAAATGCTCTCTCTTAAAAATTATCGTTTAAAATACAGAGATACAAGTTACTACTGAAAATACAAACAAAGTGCTGCTTTTATAATGTCATGTAGTCTTGATCTTGTCCTTTTTGTGTACGTGGCCCAATCAGGACTTCGACAACAAAAAGTACTTTCCCAACAACTCTGGATCAACCGTTCACAATAAGCCACTTGTCCCTTGAACATTAAATGTTACATTTCTACCCGCATCTCGATCTTCGCCTGGACCCATCTCGATCTCGATCTGTGAAAATCTCGATCTCGATCTGTGAAAATCTCGATCTCGATCTGTGAAAATCTCGATCTCGATCTGGGAAAATCTCGATCTCGATCTGTGAAAATCTCGATCTCGATCTGGGAGAATCTCGATCTCGATCTATCGCCTGGATCGAGATTTGCCTTTGCAGTGTTTTACTTCACTTGTAAATCTCGATCCGCATCTCGATCTGCTGTGGATCGACATTTGCCTTGGCAAATATGCACACATCCAATGTTGACCTTCTTTAGTGACTAATTGAGAATTAACCTTTGTGAGCAAGTTTCCTTAGCTTCTTCAATTTCTTTTCCTCACTCAATTCAAATGAGATCTTCTATTACTGACACGAACTTGCCTCCAATGTCCTGACACTTGATGCAATGGTCTGGTTCATAAGTGACTAGTCTTGTAGGGGTTCTTGCTTCTGAATGTCAGTTCTCATTTGTTGATTAACCTTTACATTATCCAGATGTTGATATACATTACATGAAATCACTTTGGCCTTCTTGATACTTCCTTGACATTAATTTGATTCTCCATTAGATAAGTTAGGGCATGAGCAATACTCAGATTGAACTTCTTCTCACTTATGCATCCTTGATTAACCAAATTAGTTACTTGTAGTTACCAAGTATCATTACCATTTCTTCAGTTGATTGATTCCATGTGCTTCTTCAGTTTCTCTTGTTTTGCTGTTGTTTTATCTTTTACTTAGTTGAGTTACAAAATAATTAAGTGTTACAAGTTAGTACACCTATGCCTTTCAATGTACTAATTGATCCAGATTGGGTGATTGCAATGCAAGATGATCTCAATCAGTTCGAAGGCAGAATCTACTGAAGTTAGAACCCAGACCATAAGACAAGGATGTAATTAGTACAGTAAGGGTTTTTAGAAACTAGATGATTATTGGTGTTGTTACAAGGAACAAAGCCAAACTGGTTGCTATAGTTTACTATCAAGTAGAAGGTATCGATGATGATGTAAACAGAATCTTCGGGACTTTCAAGATCTAACTACAAGCACCAGATATAAAACTTGATCTTTTTGGGGCCTAATAACATGATGACCTAACAATAGGATAGTCTGAGTACCTGTTGAGCATTCAAGCATGGATATATATTAGATGAATGTGAACAAGTGCACTCCTGAATGGTGAGTTAGAAGTTGAAGTTGATGTACAATGACTTCTGGACTTTGGAGTTGCAGATCATTGGAATTTGTATATCATTCTCTTCCCAAGATCTCTATGAATGGAGTTAGGGATTCAAGCAAATCGTCAAGGACATAGTATGACACTCTAACTACTAATTACCTGAAAATGATTTTAGTAGAGTCGTTATACACATATCTCTCTAGAATACAAGGCACGCATATAATTCAATATTAGTGCAAGTATACCATGATTATATTATATGTGGGTCTACTAATGAAAATTTGGCAAGAGATATTTTGCTAAGTAAATATAGAGTAGGTACAAGATGAGCATGTTGGAAGAGTTGTAATTCTTTTTGGATTATAAGGAGTTTAAAAGAATGATGGCAATTAAAGTAAGTCAAGGATCTTTTAAAGTTGTGCAAATTGGAAGTTTCTAGACCTGCCAAGACTTCTTTCAAACAAACCGCTAGGTTTGATCAGGGCAAATCAGGTATATAAACTGAAGTGACATGTTATAGAGGTATGATAAGCTCATTACTTATTCAAGTGCATAAAGACCATATATTTTATTTTCGATATGCCTATGTGCAAATTTCCAAGTGGATACTAGGGAATATTTTCTTATATCTAAGATATGAATCGTTAGATATCTTAAGGGATCACCAATTCTTAGAATCAGGTACCCTGAAGATAATAGGTTTAACCTAATTGGCTATATAAATATAGATGATGCAGGTTGTAAGAAAGACAGAGAAGTAATTCCTAGAAGCTGTCAATTTCGTGGAAGAAGTTGATTTCTTTCTGAAATGAGAAGAAGCACTCAATGCACTGTTGCATCAAAGGCGGAAATCAAAACAACTTGTGAATGTGATGCTCTGATCTTTTGGATAAGGAAACTTCTTCAACTCCAACAACTCTACTGGATATTCTCTACACCACGTATGGAACAAACGCATGGACACTAGATATCATTTCTTTCGAGATTGTCCTTAGTAGAATAACTTGCAGATATTTGTTAAACAACTTGATGAATTCATTTTGTCTAAGTTGATTAGTGAACTTGAGATATTATTTATATGCATATTTGTTGGAAATCCCATCTACAAGGAATTTTCAAATGGGTTCACAAGTATTAAATTTTCTATATTTAAAGGACTTGTGAGTTTATTTGAAATCCAATACCTCGTGCTTATTGCTTCTAGTTTAATTATCATACTTACAATGTTATATGCATATGTGATAGTTAAATTCTCAAGCATAAGTTAGCAGCATAATTATTTGTATGTTAAATATTTGATGAGTATTAGTCAATGATATCTTGCTTAATTACTCTGCTATTTTTAAATATTTTGTTACAATTAATTGTGACACTTTCGATATTAGTGATATTATTTAGAATTTCTGTTCTAAGTACTCAATGTATATTTCAAAATTCACTAATATCGGAAGATGCAGTATTTTCTAAGTTATGTGTATAAAATTCTCAATGTTTTATATACTTAGAAAATATTTCTAAAATATGATTTTATTTGCGAGGAGTTGTAATTAAGATCACAAGTATTAAATGTCTATATTTAAATGAATTGTGAATTTCTTTTCAACTATTTTCCTCGAGCTTATGTATATCATTAATAATTGTTATGAGTATAATTGCAATATTCTTGAGTGATGATTATTAGATATAGCGTAAGAAGTTAGATGCTAATATTCAATCTTATGAATATTTTAGTATTTAACGAAATTATTTTATCTTATTAAAAGTATAGATTGAAGCATTTCAATGTTTATTAGTTTTATAATTTTGATTTGATAAAGTATTAGAAGCATAATTTCTTGCATTTTGAAATTATTGATAAATATAAAGTAATGATATTTTGTTAATATTTCCATGCAATTAATTGTGATATTTTAATATTAGTGATAATACATGTTGCTTATCTGAAAATCACTAATAATAAAAATATGTCTAAATGCTTATTGTTCTACTGAATAATTGCCATGTGTTATTTGATTTATATATGCATGTATGTGGTAATTGTTTAGTATTGCATGAGTATTATTATTAGTTTTCTTTCTTTAGCTGAATTTTAAACCTGAATCTATTAAAAAGAATTTCTCGTCTATTTCTTTTTCAAAATGATTTATTCAAAGATACATTCATTTTTCTATCAGTTTTAGAGAAAAAAATATCGAAATTATTTTTCAAAACTTCTCTTTTGAAAATCTTTTGATTTATAGCTCTTCTTTATTTTCTAAATTCTTGGGTATGAATCAAATTTTTCTTGAGGATAATCTTTCTCAAAATCTTTTATCCCCTCTCAAAAATTGGTTTTAAATTCATAGTTCCTAAATAGTGGTTGTTGCTTTGAAGGCCTTGTATTGTATTGTTAAGCATACATTCACCCCAATTGTCATGTTTTTATTTTGAAACAGAGATACTATCAGATGAACGAAAATGATGAAAATCATAATTGCATTATGAATCAAAAAATCATTGTCTTCTATCTGATAAGGATGTTTTGCAAAAGTGTTTTCAAAACGTACAGTGCAAAGGGTTAAAGGAAATGAGTCATTTTATTGAGATATACTTTGGTAAGAGAGTTGAATTTCTTCTTTGGTATAAATTCTCGCGTTTTATTATGGGAAGTTTGCCTTATAAGAACTTCGTAAGAGATAGAAACTTTCTTCTCTGATACACTTTCCAGCATTTTATTATAGGATAAGTATCTTAAAGAAAATTTAGTATCATGCTCTTAAATGATAAATCTTTAGATCCGATAAAACTCTTTTGTTGAAAAGCGCTTTAATGCAATCTATTACCATTCCTGCTCATATTTTTCCTTCTCTTTGAGATGAAAAATAAGTTTATGAATGTTAAGAAGATTATTTTATCTTGATTGATTCTATCTGTTTAGCCCCTAGTGGCTTTAGAAGCTGGCCAAGAGGTTGAAAACCCATCAATCTCTTACCTAGGCCATACTACCAAACACTTATTCATCCACTTTCATATATTAGCCCTTGGAGATATAAGGAAAATTTGTAAGTTAGAGTTTGATAAAGGAGAAACTGCACTTGATGCAGCAAATAAGGATGAAGTCGGAAGTGCACCCACGGCTCTACATCCAGAGAAGCAAAGTAGTATATAACTGAGGTAATTGTAAGCTCATCTGTATCTTCTCAAAAGGATGCCGAACTGAAAAGGCAATTAAACTGTCTTTGGAATCATTCTCTCAACAGGATGAGTCCATTGAAATTCGCTCATCAGCCAGAGCACCTTGTAATGAGTCAAGTACACCACTAACACTCATACTGATGGTAAGCCTAAACAGATAAATTTTAGGAACACATTGCAAGGTGTGCACAGTGAGAGGTATAGGGATTCAGAGGAGATACGAACTCTAATTAGCTATACATTACATTGTCCAAGGTATCTACCTCAAATAGAAGTTAATCTTCTGCATCTCGAAATGGAGATCTCTTGTTCAGATTTATCTAGGCTTGAGAGGCAACTACTTGGCAAAAATTTTTTGGATGAGTCAAGTACGGTATTTTAAACAAAATCTCCATCACCGGGTTACGAGGGAAACATAGGCTCTAAATTGTCATTCATTACATTGCCTACTACGTCACCCCTCCTGGAAGGAACATTTCCAGATCCTGAAAAGGAATGTCCACCTCCCGTTTACGAAGAAGGTGTGAGGCAACCCCTTGATAGAACAAGACAGGATTCCCTAAAAGATTTAATATCTTGGGATAACCCATCTCAAAGAGGTGAGGCTCCACTAGACAGTGATTTAGCAAAAACTATTGAGTCTGGTGCTGAGACAGTGCTTATGCGTGATAGATCAAGAACACCTCAATGAGGCAAGTCTCCACTCGATAGTGATTCAGTTCATTATGATGAATCAGGTGATAAGAAAATATATGAATCGATGGATTTCAATTGCAGGTACAAAAGGCTATATTTGAAATGCAGAGTGAAAGTGAGGGAGAGAAATACTTAAGTGAAAGTGAGGGAGAGATACACTTCAGTGAGAGATAGGGAGAGAAAGAGTGAAACACTTCAAAGTGCTCGACACTTCAGTGTAAACACCAACAGAATGTTAGTATTGGTGTCCTAGAGACAATACTTTTAATGTTTTATTGAAAACAATTAAGTATTATGTTTTATGTGATTATTTAATTAATATTTATTATGTTTTTATTTACTGCGTCATAAATTGAAAGAATAATAAATGTCCTTGGAATATTAATACGTAATATATATCTTTAAGTATGTGACTTAAAAATGAGATTATATGAATAGTATTTTATTCCTAAAATTCCCTAGTCAAGTATTATTATTTAAGGACAGTAATAATGCAATAAGACTAGTATGTTTGTTGACAGATGACCACATTTCATTGGTCATAGGTATGGTGATACTAAAGTCAAGAACATAAGTGTATGTATCAAAACATGACACTGGAAAGACCCGCCGTGAGATTCTACATGTTAATAAGTGTCATAAGAAATCCCACAGTGATAATGTTGTAATGATCCTCTGACTTGAAATCATTATATTTCGATACGAGAATTAATATACTTTGATTACACTCAAAGTTACCTTTAACCGGGTAATGATAAAGGTGTACATTAGGTATGCTATGAATCGTATGAGGAATATGAATGATAGATATAGGATTTAACCCTCCAATTCTATGAGTGATATTATTGGCTTCTTGATTGAGTGAGACTATGAAATGCATGGCCATGCTCAAATATTGATTTGTTTAAATAGTCTACTCATTGATCAAGGAAACCGAGATTAAACGTTGAAGAGGATGACACTATACATGCCTCGAGTTTGATCTATAATATAAGGTTAAAGGGATTATATTACATGGAACATTATTCACGAAAGGTTTAATTGAATCACCAATTATTATTGTTACTTGGGTAGCAATGATGTATTACTAGATGCCGCTCATTGTTTATAATTTTATTATTAGATAATAAAATTATTGCCAACGTAATAATAACCTAAAGGGTCACACACAAAGAACGTCAAAACGGAGGTTTATTTAAATTACGAATTTAAATATATTATTGTTTAGTCGAATTTAATTATTGAATTAATTAAGTGAGACTTGATTAATTATATTAGAATTCGGATTTAATAAGTATTATTATTATTCGAATTTAATTATTGAATTAATTAAGTGGGACTTGATTAATTATATTAGAATTCAGATTTAATAATAATAATAACCCAAGGTCATAATGGGTTTTGAAAACCACATGGATTAGGGTTAGGCCCAAAATCTCTCTCTCCCCTATATATACATAATGATGTATAGTATTAGGGTTTAATCATCAAATTTTGTTTTTAGAGAAAAACCCTAGCTGCTCAACATCAAGAGAGGCTAGAGAAATAGAGAGAGAGAGAGAGGCAAGAGGCAAACAATTCGGCTAGTACCGACTCCGGTGATCGTAGGACGATCGGGCGTTCGTGTGGACTTCTTTAGAGAGCAAATATTTGCAACAAAGGACTGCTGTGATTCATCTTTCTGGACCTCCATTAAACAGCATACGAAAGCTTTGTTAAGGTACATACTTCTTCACCATAATCATCCAACGTTATACATGGATCCTGCGATTGGGTTTCGATTTTTTTATTGTTTTTATTTTAATTCCGCTGCGTTTTCATGCCCGAAACCCTTCAATGGCATCAGAGCTACGTGTATAATGAGATGATTTGGTTATATGTTTAACAGTTTTTCGATGTATGTAAACATATATATGATATGCCATGACTATATATTGATATATATGTTTTATATGATTTTGAATATATGATATTCATGTATTGTATAATCATGGGATGATTGTGTGTATTGCTGTATGTATATGATACATGTTTGTTCTTGTTAAGGAAATCGTATTCGATACGAATTCTGAAACTGCTTCGGTAGATTTTCTGAAATCTGTGTCCAGTGTCCGATTTTCGCAAACGATATGTATTTTCTGACTGTAATTGTGTCACTGAGCAATACTGACATTGTCAGCATCGCGTCTGTAAGCCGTTTGATGACGTTACAGGCCCCGAAACGGCGATTTATTATTTTCTGAAATTTATTTGATTTTCTGAAATTTTGAAATTTATTATATATGATTATATGATATGTTTATATAATCTGAGATATATTACATGTGTTATGTGATAACATGGTGGATGGTTATGACCTAAAGACCCATATGATAGTGGTTTTGTTTTATGGTTTTGGTTTCTAAATACGACTTGCATGTCGTTTATTCATTGTAATTGTTAATCTCGAATGTAACTCGAGTTCTTCTTGTAATTTCATTAGAATAGATTTATTTATTATTCAATGTAATTGTTCAATGGAGACTTGGAAGCAAGGAAGCTAGGAGGCAATCCAGATGATGGAACAATGAAGAAGATAAAGACATGTAATAGTGTAGTATTTGAAACCACCATAGATTGACCTTGATAATTCCATTAGCTTGGAAATATCACATAGGATGGGGCCATAACCAAACACATTTAATTTATGCACAATACATATATGTATATGAATGCATGTGTAGATATGTATGTGTTGGAATGATGTATGTATTAGATACGACACCCATGCCATGTCTGCTTAAGAAAGATAAAATCTGTAACGATTCAAGATTTTAAAATTAACAAACGATCATGAGATTCTTGTGTTTATGAAATATGGATTTTTAAAACACGGAATTAAATATTGATTTTTGATATCTATAACTGGGATTTTCTGACAAAAACGGATATGCGTATTCGTAAGGCTGATGGGTTTTAAGTGTGACCACTGGTATCCTTCATCTACCTGGGAAATGAACAAATTAAGATGTCAATTTGAAATATTTGGTTCAAGGAAAAATTGAGGATCTCTTTATGATGTGATCATGATCGTTATAAATTTTCTAAACCCCTTAACAAAATATTAAGTTTTACTCGGATGCTTTCCAATGAATGAACACTCATCAAATCCTAGATCGATTAGGGGAAGGACTTTCAGATGCGACGAATATAAACAGTTATATTCGGCCGTTGTATCATTGGGTCTAACTTAACTGAGTCGTCATAATAAGGTGAAAATAAACGGTTATATTCAACCATTATGAACTTAGAAGCATAGAGTTTGGTTAAAAGTCTATTAGATAGATAAGATCAATCGTTGTTCACCAAACTATCCAAGAATTATATATGATATAATTGACAACTGTTGTCTACCTAAATAATCATTTTTTAAGGACTTCCAGTGGTTGACTTAGGACATGACGAAATATGGATCTTGGCTCACTAGAAAGAATTATGGGATATACTTTCCAAATTAATAGTAAGGGATATTAATTTGATAAAAATAGTGGGAGATATATTATGAATATATCACAATCATTTGAACATAATAAATAACTCAGACAATCTAATGTTTATTTTATGCATTTTAAACATTGTAGATATTTAAATGGCAAACAATACAAATACTTTCTCCGTACGAGCAACCCTTGAGAAGGACAAGCTGACAGTAACTAACTTTCTGGATTGGTATAGGAATTTGAGGGTTGTCCTCAGGCAAGAGCGTAAGCTCCATGTCATTGAAATTCCTTCACCTGCTCCTCCTGCTGAGAATGCAACTCGCGTTCAGCAAAATGCTTATCAGAAGAATATTGATGATGTGAATGATATTACATGTCTCATGCTGGCAACCATGAGTGTTGAGCTTCAAAAACAACATGAGCATATGGATGCTTATGAGATGATTGAACACCTTCAAAGAATGTTTGAGGGACAAGCTCGTCAAGTATTAGGGTTAGGCCCAAAATCTCTCTCTCCCCTATATATACATAATGATGTATAGTATTAGGGTTTAATCATCAAATTTCGTTTTTAGAGAAAAACCCTAGCTGCTCAACATCAAGAGAGGCTAGAGAAATAGAGAGAGAGAGGCAAGAGGCAAACAATTCGGCTAGTACTGACTCCGGTGATC
This sequence comes from Oenanthe sinensis, assembly GCA_028671895.1. Lineage (NCBI taxonomy): Eukaryota > Viridiplantae > Streptophyta > Magnoliopsida > Apiales > Apiaceae > Oenanthe > Oenanthe sinensis. The sequence goes on from CM053806.1 coordinate 33,075,090, forward strand.
GTAGGACGATCGGGCGTTCGTGTGGACTTCTTGAGAGAGCAAATCTTTGCAACAAAGGACTGCTATGATTCATCTTTCTGGACCTCCATTAAACAGCATACGAAAGCTTTGTTAAGGTACATACTTCTTCACCATAATCATCCAACGTTATACATGGATCCTGCGATTGGGTTTCGATTTTTTTTATTGTTTTTACGTTAATTCCGCTGCGTTTTCATGCCCGAAACCCTTCAATGGCATCAGAGCTACGTGTATAATGGGATGATTTGGTTATGTGTTTAACAGTTTTTCGATGTATGTAAACATATATATGATATGCCATGACTATATATTGATATATATGTTTTATATGATTTTAAATATATGATATTCATGTGTTGTATAATCATGGGATGATGGAGACTTGGAAGTAAGGAAGTTAGGAGACAATCCAGATGATGGAGCAATGAAGAAGATAAAGACATGTAATAGTGTAGTATTTGAAACCACCATAGATTGACCTTGATAATTCTATTAGCTTGGAAATATCACATAGGATGGGGCTATAACCAAACACGTTTAATTTACGCACAATACATATATGTATATGTATGCATGTGTAGATATGTATGTGTTGGAATGATGTATGTATTAGATACGACACCCATGCCATGTCTGCTTAAGAAAGATAAAATCTGTAACGATTCAAAATTTTAAAATTAACAAACGATCATGAGATTCTTGTGTTTATGAAATATGGATTTTAAAACACGGAATTAAATATAGATTTTGATATCTATAACTGGGATTTTCTGACAAAAGCGGATATGCGTATTCGTAAGGTTGATGGGTTCTAAGTGTGCCCATTGGTATCCTCCATCTACCTGGGAAATGAACAATTTAAAATGTCAATTTGAAATATTTGGTTCAAGGAAAAATTTAGGATCTCTTTATGATGCTATCATGATCGCTATAAATTTTCTAAACCCCTTAACAAAATATTAAGTTTTACTCGGATGCTTTCCAATGAATGAACACTCATCGAATCCTAGATCGATTAGGGGAAGGACTGTTAGTGGCAGGAGACTCCTATCTATCGTGGTGAGATGCGACGAATATAAACGGTTATATTCGGCCGTTGTATCATCGGGTCTAACTTAACTGAGTCGTCATAATAAGGTGAAAATAAACGGTTATATTCAACAACTATGAACTTAGAAGCATAGAGTTTGGTTAAAAGTCTATTAGATAGATAAGATCAATCGTTGTTCACCAAACTATCCAAGAATTATATATGATATAATTGACAACTGTTGTCTACCTAAATAATCATTTTTTAAGGACTTCCAGTGGTTGACTTAGGACATGACGAAATATGGATCTTGGCTCACTAGAAAGAATTATGGGATATACTTTCTAAATTAATAGTAAGGGCTGTTAATTTCATAAAAATAGTGGGAGATATATTATGAAAATATCATAATCATTTGAACATAATAAATAACTCAGACAATCTAATGTTTATTTTATGCATTTTAAACATTGTAGATATTTAAATGGCAAACAATACAAATACTTTCTCCGTACGAGCAACTCTTGAGAAGGACAAGCTGACAGGAACTAACTTCCTGGATTGGTATAGGAATTTGAGGATTGTCCTCAGGCAAGAGCGTAAGCTCCATGTCATTGAAATTCCTTCACCTTCTCCTCCTGCTGAGAATGCAACTCACGTTCAGCAAAATGCTTATCAGAAGCATATTGATGATGTGAATGATATTGCATGTCTCATGCTGGCAACCATGAGTGTTGAACTTCAAAAACAACATGAGCATATGGATGCTTATAAGATGATTGAACACCTTCAAAGAATGTTTGAGGGACAAGCTCGTCAAGAAAGGTTCGACACGAACAAAGCACTGTATGCTTGCAAACAGGGAGAGCGTGAACCTGTTCAACCACATGTTCTGAAGATGATAGGTTATATTGAGTATCTTGATACTTTGGGTTTCCCGATTGGTTTGGAAGCTCAGATTGACTTAATCTTGTAATCTTTGAACCACAACTATACTCATTTTGTTATGAACTACAATATGAATGAGATAGGCAAAACACCCACTGAATTGTTGGCCATGTTACGAACTACTGAAACCAACATGAAAAGGCTGAACCTGCTGCCATGTTGATGGTAGATAACAAAGGTAAAGCTAATAGGAAAGGCAAATGGAAGGGAAAGAAGAAGATTGGATCTGCTTCTGGTCCCAAGCGAAAGGCTAATCCCAAACAGGCTTTAAAGCCTAAGGGTGTTGTTGCAAAGGGTGATTGTCACTACTATGGTAAATCAGGTCATTGGAAGAGAAACTGTCATGCTTATTTGGAGGATCTGAAGAAGAAGAAGGCTGGTCAAACTTCTGATTCAGGTATTTATGTTATAGAGGTCAATTTGTCAACTTCGACGTCATGGGTATTGGATACTGGATGTGGTTCTCACATTTGTATAAATGTACATGAACTACAAAGAAGTAGGACTTTGGCTAAAGGAGAGGTCGACCTACGAGTTGGCAACGGAGCAAAGGTTGATGTTTTAGCTGTAGGGACTTATTATTTATCATTGCCCATTGGGCTTATTTTAGAACTTGAGAACTGTTTTTACGTGCCTGCAATTTGCAGAAACATTATTTCGGTTTCTTGTTTGAACAAGAAAGGTTTTGCATTTTTAATTCAGAACAATAGTTGTTCCTTTTCTTTGAATAATGTTACCTATGGGGTTGCACGTTTATTTAACGGTTTATATGTTCTTGATTTAGACACTCCTATCTATAATGTGAATAACAAACGTCTTAAAATAAATGACTCAAATCAAAGATACCTCTGGCACTGTCGTTTAGGCCATATAAATGAGAAGCGCATTTCCAAGTTACATAAGGATGGATACTTGGGTAAGTTTGACTTTGAATCATACGAAGCATGCGAACCTTGTCTCATTGGAAAAATGACTAAATCTCCTTTTACCGGACAACGTGAAAGGGCCACTGAACGATTAGAACTTGTACATAGTGATGTATGTGGTCTTGTACATAGTGATGTATGTGGTCCTATGCGTACTATGACAAGAGGTGGCTTTTATTACTTTATCACGTTTACTGATAATTTTAGTAGATATGTGTATCTTATGAAGAATAAATCTGATTCTTTTGAAAAGTTCAAAGAATACAAAGTTGAAGTAGAAAAGCAAACTGGCGGAAGTATTAAGACTCTACGATCTGATCGTGGAGGCGAATACTTAAGCCATGAATTTAAGAGTTTATTAAAAGAATGTGGTATTGTATCACAACTCACTCCTCCCGGAACACCATAATGGAATGGAGTTTCTGAAAGGAGGAATCGTACTTTGTTGGACATGGTACGATCGATGATGAGTCATGCAGATCTTCCAATTAGTTTCTGGGGCTACGCCCTGGAGACGGCTGCTTATACACTTAACCGAGTTCCTACTAAAACGGTTCAGAAGACTCCATATGAGATATGGACTAAGAAACGTCATAGCATGTCATTTATGAAAATATGAGGATGTGAAGCGTTTGTGAAACGTTTAACTACTGACAAGCTAGGACCTAAATCAGACAAATATAATTTTGTGGGATACCCAATTGAAACAAAGGGTTATTCATTCTATAATCCTTCCGAGAACAAAGTGTTTGTTGCTCGAACTACAGTTTTTCTTGAAAGAGAAATGCTTTCGAAGAAAAATAGTGGGGGGATAATAGATCTCGATGAAGTTCGAGGCCCACAAGATAACATTGAACCAATGGAGGAACTTGAGCAGGATGTACAAGACCATAACACTGCTCAAGAAACACAGGTTATTCATAGGTCTAGTACGATACGCCATGAGCCTGAGAGATATTATGAATTTCTCTTAACTCAAGATGGTGATGTGATGCTTATCGACGAAGATGAGCCTCTCACCTACTAAGATGTTATGAACACTCTAGAATCCAAAAGATGGCTGGATGCCATGAAATCTGAGATGGAATCCATGTATACTAATCAAGTATGGACTTTGGTTGATCCACCTAAAGGGGTAAAACCTATAGGGTGCAAGTGGGTTTTCAAGAAGAAGACCGACATGGATGGTAATGTACAGACCTATAAGGAACGATTGGTGGCAAAAGGTTTCAAGCAAATTCATGGTATTGACTATGATGTGAATTTTTCACCAGTGGCTATGGTCAAGTCCATCAGGATTTTGCTTGCTATAGCTGCTTACTATGATTATGAAATCTGAACGATCGGGCGTTCGTGTGGACTTCTTTAGAGAGCAAATCTTTGCAACAAAGGACTGCTATGATTCATCTTTCTGGACCTCCATTAAACAGCATACGAAAGCTTTGTTAAGGTACATACTTCTTCACCATAATCATCCAACGTTATACATGGATCCTGCGATTGGGTTTCAATTTTTTTTATTGTTTTTACGTTAATTCCGCTGCGTTTTCATGCCCGAAACCCTTCACAGAACGTAGTAGAAGTGTGGAAACCATAGACCAAACACTTACCCTTGCTACATGCTACTTCTTAAAGAAAAACTACTATGTTTTCCCAATCAATGACAGATGAGAACCTTCTTTGGAAGACAAGCCATGAGAAAATTATGGTCCAGTAGAGGATTCATCACCTAAGAGGGAGAATTTAGTATACAAGATAAAGGAGAAAGTCTAATCTTCATATCCTTAGAGAAGTTAATATCCTTAGGGGGAATTTAGACAAGAAAAAGAAGAAAATCTTATCTTCTGATCTTTATGGGAAACAACAGAATATGGGAGAATTAAGAAACTGTATCCTATATTGTAAAGGAGTTGTCAGTAGAAGATTCCTCATCCAAGTATGATATACAGAAAAAAATGACACTTCCATTGTTCATCTAAAGGGAGAAGAAGAAAAAGAAGAGGAATCACATTCTTAGGGGGAGAACATTACTTGAGCTATGTTCTATTGAAGATGTTCCCAGGAATTTTAATTCTTATGAAGCTCTGTTCATGATAAGTTTTTATGTTCAAACTATGAAGGATTTTGAAGCAGAAAGAGCTCAAACAGATAGAAATGAAGATGATACTACATGAATATCAGTTCAGTGCTAGAGGAACAAACATCTTTCATTTCAGTTACTCAAGAATCTGGAAATGCAGAATCTAATCCAGAAAAACCAGTAGCATTATTTACAAGTCTCGGATGATTACTTTTTCTAGTTGTTAGTTGAGTTATCCTCTCTATAAGATTTGTTTGCTATGTTTAACAGTCAAATAGGGAGATTATTGGTGAGATTATGCAGCTGTATGAATAGTAATCGTGATAACTCAACACTAGAACATGACAAGTAAATAATACTACGCCTAAACAGAAATCAGGAAGAAATGAAGATAAGGCAAATACAGTGAATCAAGACATTAGAAGAAGTTTTGAAGTCTACTACATTTCACTGAAAGAAGTTCATTAATATGTTCATGCATCGGTGAAGAATAATGCTTAAAGACTTTCAGGGTTTCAGAAGTGTTGAAGATTCAGTATAAAAGTGCTACTAGAAGATTTCAGTGTATTAGCATTGATTGAAGATATACAGTGTTCGAAGCATATGAATCTAGAAGAATTGAAGACAGGGTAAAGACAAAGTTTAAAGAAGACAACTACAGTCTTGAAGTTATACTCACTGAAAGAAGTTTATATGTTCAAGCGTCAGTGAAGAACAGAGAATAATGAAGTATTCAAGATTGTAGTGGTAATGAAGACGTTGTCTAAGTACCAGAAAAGATTCTAGTGAAAGTACAGTTTTTATTGACAGTCAGTGTTCGAAGCAATAAAGAACTACAACATTCCTGTCATTTGATTTAAATGAGAATATGAAGATCAAGATCAGTGTTAGTCACTCGTGAACCAGACAAGTGCACTGTTAGTATTGGTGTCCTAGAGACAATACTTTTAATGTTTTATTGAAAATAATTAAGGATTATGTTTTATATGATTATTTAATTATTATTTATTATGTCTTTATTTACTGCGTTATAAATTGAAAGGATAATAAATGTCCTTGAAATATTAATACGTAATATATATCTTTAAGTATGTGACTTCAAAATGAGATTATATGAATAGTATTTTATTCCTAAAATTCCCTAGTCAAGTATTATTATTTAAGGACAATAATAATGCAATAAGACTAGTATGTTTGTTGACGGATGACCACATCTCATTGGTCATAGGTATGGTGATACTAAAGTCAAGAACATAAGTGTATGTATCAATACATAACACTGGAAAGACCCGCCGTGAGATTCTACATGTTAATAAGTGTCATAAGAAATCTCACTGTGATAATGATGTAATGATCCTCTGACTTGAAATCATTATATTTCTATACGAGAATTAATATACTTTGATTACACTCAAAGTTACCTTTAACCGGGTAATGATAAAGGTGTACATTAGGTATGCTATGAATCGTATGAGGAATATGAATGATAGATATAGGATTTAACCCTCCAATTCTATGAGTGATATTATTGGCTTCTTGATTGAGTGAGACTATGAAATGCATGGCCATGCTCAAATATTGATTTGTTTAAATAGTCTACTCATTGATCAAGGAAACCGAGATTAAACGTTGAAGAGGATGACACTATACATGCCTCGAGTTTGATCTATAATATAAGGTTAAAGGGATTATATTACATGGAACATTATTCACGAAAGGTTTAATTGAATCACCAATTATTATTGTTACTTGGGTAGCAATGATGTATTACTAGATGCCGCTCATTGTTTATAATTTTATTATTAGATAATAAAATTATTGCCAACGTAATAATAACCTAAAGGGTCACACACAAAGAACGTCAAAACGGAGGTTTATTTAAATTACGAATTTAAATATATTATTGTTTAGTCGAATTTAATTATTGAATTAATTAAGTGAGACTTGATTAATTATATTAGAATTCGGATTTAATAAGTATTATTATTATTTGAATTTAATTATTGAATTAATTAAGTGGGACTTGATTAATTATATTAGAATTCAGATTTAATAATAATAATAACCCAAGGTCATAATGGGTTTTGAAAACCACATGGATTAGGGTTAGGCCCAAAATCTCTCTCTCCCCTATATATACATAATGATGTATAGTATTAGGGTTTAATCATCAAATTTTGTTTTTAGAGAAAAACCCTAGCTGCTCAACATCAAGAGAGGCTAGAGAAATAGAGAGAGAGAGAGAGGCAAGAGGCAAACAATTCGGCTAGTACCGACTCCGGTGATCGTAGGACGATCGGGCGTTCGTGTGGACTTCTTTAGAGAGCAAATATTTGCAACAAAGGACTGCTGTGATTCATCTTTCTGGACCTCCATTAAACAGCATACGAAAGCTTTGTTAAGGTACATACTTCTTCACCATAATCATCCAACGTTATACATGGATCCTGCGATTGGGTTTCGATTTTTTTATTGTTTTTATTTTAATTCCGCTGCGTTTTCATGCCCGAAACCCTTCAATGGCATCAGAGCTACGTGTATAATGAGATGATTTGGTTATGTGTTTAACAGTTTTTCGATGTATGTAAACATATATATGATATGCCATGACTATATATTGATATATATGTTTTATATGATTTTGAATATATGATATTCATGTATTGTATAATCATGGGATGATTGTGTGTATTGCTGTATGTATATGATACATGTTTGTTCTTGTTAAGGAAATCGTATTCGATACGAATTCTGAAACTGCTTCGGTAGATTTTCTGAAATCTGTGTCCAGTGTCCGATTTTCGCAAACGATATGTATTTTCTGACTGTAATTGTGTCACTGAGCAATACTGACAGTGTCAGCATCGCGTCTGTAAGCCGTTTGATGACGTTACAGGCCCCGAAACGGCGATTTATTATTTTCTGAAATTTATTTGATTTTCTGAAATTTTGAAATTTATTATATATGATTATATGATATGTTTATATAATCTGAGATATATTACATGTGTTATGTGATAACATGGTGGATGGTTATGACCTAAAGACCCATATGATAGTGGTTTTGTTTTATGGTTTTGGTTTCTAAATACGACTTGCATGTCGTTTATTCATTGTAATTGTTAATCTCGAATGTAACTCGAGTTCTTCTTGTAATTTCATTAGAATAGATTTATTTATTATTCAATGTAATTGTTCAATGGAGACTTGGAAGCAAGGAAGCTAGGAGGCAATCCAGATGATGGAACAATGAAGAAGATAAAGACATGTAATAGTGTAGTATTTGAAACCACCATAGATTGACCTTGATAATTCCATTAGCTTGGAAATATCACATAGGATGGGGCCATAACCAAACACATTTAATTTATGCACAATACATATATGTATATGAATGCATGTGTAGATATGTATGTGTTGGAATGATGTATGTATTAGATACGACACCCATGCCATGTCTGCTTAAGAAAGATAAAATCTGTAACGATTCAAGATTTTAAAATTAACAAACGATCATGAGATTCTTGTGTTTATGAAATATGGATTTTTAAAACACGGAATTAAATATTGATTTTTGATATCTATAACTGGGATTTTCTGACAAAAACGGATATGCGTATTCGTAAGGCTGATGGGTTTTAAGTGTGACCACTGGTATCCTTCATCTACCTGGGAAATGAACAAATTAAGATGTCAATTTGAAATATTTGGTTCAAGGAAAAATTGAGGATCTCTTTATGATGTGATCATGATCGTTATAAATTTTCTAAACCCCTTAACAAAATATTAAGTTTTACTCGGATGCTTTCCAATGAATGAACACTCATCAAATCCTAGATCGATTAGGGGAAGGACTTTCAGATGCGACGAATATAAACAGTTATATTCGGCCGTTGTATCATTGGGTCTAACTTAACTGAGTCGTCATAATAAGGTGAAAATAAACGGTTATATTCAACCATTATGAACTTAGAAGCATAGAGTTTGGTTAAAAGTCTATTAGATAGATAAGATCAATCGTTGTTCACCAAACTATCCAAGAATTATATATGATATAATTGACAACTGTTGTCTACCTAAATAATCATTTTTTAAGGACTTCCAGTGGTTGACTTAGGACATGACGAAATATGGATCTTGGCTCACTAGAAAGAATTATGGGATATACTTTCCAAATTAATAGTAAGGGATATTAATTTGATAAAAATAGTGGGAGATATATTATGAATATATCACAATCATTTGAACATAATAAATAACTCAGACAATCTAGTGTTTATTTTATGCATTTTAAACATTGTAGATATTTAAATGGCAAACAATACAAATACTTTCTCCGTACGAGCAACCCTTGAGAAGGACAAGCTGACAGTAACTAACTTCCTGGATTGGTATAGGAATTTGAGGGTTGTCCTCAGGCAAGAGCGTAAGCTCCATGTCATTGAAATTCCTTCACCTGCTCCTCCTGCTGAGAATGCAACTCGCGTTCAGCAAAATGCTTATCAGAAGAATATTGATGATGTGAATGATATTACATGTCTCATGCTGGCAACCATGAGTGTTGAGCTTCAAAAACAACATGAGCATATGGATGCTTATGAGATGATTGAACACCTTCAAAGAATGTTTGAGGGACAAGCTCGTCAAGTATTAGGGTTAGGCCCAAAATCTCTCTCTCCCCTATATATACATAATGATGTATAATATTAGGGTTTAATCATCAAATTTCATTTTTAGAGAAAAACCCTAGCTGCTCAACATCAAGAGAGGCTAGAGAAATAGAGAGAGAGAGGCAAGAGGCAAACAATTCGGCTAGTACTGACTCCGGTGATCGTAGGACGATCGGGCGTTCGTGTGGACTTCTTGAGAGAGCAAATCTTTGCAACAAAGGACTGCTATGATTCATCTTTCTGGACCTCCATTAAACAGCATACGAAAGCTTTGTTAAGGTACATACTTCTTCACCATAATCATCCAACGTTATACATGGATCCTGCGATTGGGTTTCGATTTTTTTTATTGTTTTTACGTTAATTCTGCTGCGTTTTCATGCCCGAAACCCTTCATGCACTAAGTGTCAACACAAAGGAATTGGTCAAAATGTTTATTGCACAAGAAGAATTGACAGGAATCCAAGTGAAACCAAGTATGTAAGGATTGAAAAGAAGTTGAAAATACTCTAATCATTATACAAGGTGGAGAAAATCAACACTTAGTTTTACTAGGTGAAAAAATTCGACACATGATATACATGAAAGAGAAAAGTCAACATATGCTAATACAAGGGACAGGAAATCGACACATAAGTTCTTGGCATGATAAAAATTTATCTAAGGCATGTTACATGGAGTAGAAGTCAACACATATAAATTCGACACATAGAATTTATATTCTAAGGCATGTACATAGGAGCGAATTTGACACCTAGATTATACATGGTGTAGAATTTGACACATGGTTCTACATGGCAGCAAAACTCGACACATGTGTTTACCACACTTCAAAATGGCCAAGGCAAACATACAAGGACTTGGAATTCGACACTACCCTATTTGTGACTAAGGCAATTAAATTTGACCAAGGAATTTGACACATAGATTATTTTTTAAGTACTAATACATGGAAACAATATTTGACACTTAGAAAATATCCACGGGATTCTTAAAGTCAATTCAAGTCAACATACAGGGGAGAAGTTATCGACACTTAGAAAGTTGTTCTATTATTGTAAAGTCTACACTATATAAACAAAATGAATTATTTATTTTGAGTTGTTGGAATTCATACAACCACACAAAGAGATATAGAGAGAACCAGAAGCCGGAGAAGAAGAGATACAAAGATATACACATACCTTCTTCACCGGAGTTTTATAATCTAGCCGGTTCATTATGTTGTAAAAATAAAGGGCTATTATAAAACACTCTATGTTATATTGATTTCCTTTTTGTACATTCACAGATCTATATATTATAATAGGAATCAGTCATATCTCTTTGTTGCAGCGAAGAACTAATTTGTTCTTCGGAAACCGGTCATTAAAACCGGGTGTAGCACCCCTCTAGGTTCATATACGAAAGATATATTCCCCGAAACTTGTCGCATTTAATTACTTGCTAATTTTTTAGATCTTTATTGTTTATTCATAAAAATAGAAAATTAGTAAGTCAGCCTCCTAAACACTACAATGACTCGAACCACTAACCGAACTCTAAATTATTTATCCATAAAAGATTCAAAAGAATTTTTTAATTGTTAGTGAGTATCGTATTCAACCCCCCTTCTACGATACTTCAGGACCTAACAGATTGCTACACTCAGAAACGTGCCCTGATTAACAAAGATCATGACAAGACTCCATATGAGATAATGGAAAACAAGAAACTAACCCTGAAGTACTTTCATGTGTTTGGAGCAAAGTGCTTTGTATTGAAAGATGATAAGTATCTTGGGAAGTTTGAATCCAAGGCTCATGAAGGCATATTTCTTGGCTACTCTTTAGAATCTAAGGCATACATGGTTTATGTGATTGAACACAAGAAGGTCATTGAAAGCATGAATGTAACTTTCGATGATCTCAAGCTCCCAAGTCTGCAAAGAACATATGACATTGAAACTTTGTAGTTTGAAAATTTGAACTCAGATGAAAGTGAGGTAGAACCTGAAGCTGCAACTGAACATCAAGCACTAATAGAGAATAACAACAATAATGATTCTGACCTTAATAGTAGAATAGTGGGAGATTCAAAGAAACTATTAGTAGTGGAAGATAATCTCATTATCAACCCAGCAGCAGCTCAGGGAGAGCTACTGAAGGATCCTCTAATAGAACTCAGCACAATAATGACAATCATGTTGAATCATCTAGGGCAAATCTGCCTAGACATAGAGTGTGGAGTAGAGATCACCCCTTTGAGTTGATTCTAGGAGATCCAGCTGTTGGATTTCAAACTAGACGTGCTTCGCAGAATGAATGTTTATCATCTGGTTTTCTCTCTGAGATAGAGCCAAAGAAAGTAGAAGAGGCACTAGAAGATCCAGATTGGGTTATTATAATGCAAGAAGAACTTAATCAATTTGAAAGAAAAAAAGTCTGAAAGCCGGTACCTAGGCCAAAGAACAAGTCTATAATTGGCACAAAGTGGGTATTCAGAAATAAACTGGATGAAGATGGCATTGTTATGAGGAACAAAACTATACTTGTTGGTAAACGTTATTCCCAAGAAGAAAGAATAGATTATGATAAAACATATAAAGTAGTGGCAAGGCTTGAAGCTATCAGGATGTTTCTGGCATTTGCATCACATTCTAATTTCAAAGTATATCAAATGGATGTGAAGAGTGCATTCCTAAATGGAGAGCTTGAAGAAGAAGTGTATGTGGAACAACCCCCAGAGTTTGATGATCCAGAATTTGTTGATTTTGTTTACTTCCTCTTCAAGGCACTCTATGGCTTAAAGCAAGAACCTCAAATATGATATAACACTCTATCAGAATTCTTACTTGAAAATGGTTTCACTAGAGATGTCATAGATAAGACTCTGTTTCATAAAATGCATAAAAATGACATGATATTAGTGCAAGTATATGTGGATGAGATTATATTTAGTTCTACTAACGATCAGTTGTTTAGTAGATTTGCTAAGTTAATGCAGAATAGGTATGAAATGAGCATGAATGGTAGGCTGAAATATTTCCTTGGACTCCAAGAAAGCCAAATGAAAGATGTAATCTTTATTTGCCAGACCAAGTACATCATAAATCTTTTAAAGAAGTATGGTCTTGAAGATGCATCTCCAACTAAAACTCCAATGGCAACTGCCACTAAGCTTGATAAAGATGAACTTGGTAAGAGGGTAGATATCACAAGCTACAGAGGTATGATCGGCTCATTATTTTACTTAACTGCAAGTAGACTAGATATTATGTTTGCCACATGCTTGTATGCTAGGTTTCAGTCTGATCCTAAAGAATCACATCTTATAGTTAAACGTATATTTATGTATCTTAAGGGAAGTTCGAATTTTGGAATTTGGTACCCTAAAGATACAGGTTTTGACCTTGTTGGCTATACAGATTCTGATTATGCAGGTTGTAGGATTGATCGGAAGAGTACATCAGCGAGTTGTCAATTCCTTGGTAGAAGATTTGTTTCTTTATAGCAAAAAGCATCACTCAGTTGCAATGTCAACAGCTGAAGCTGAATATGTTGTTGTTTGAAGCTGCTGTGCTAAGATATTGTGGATAAGGAACCAACTTCAAGACTATGGACTATTTCTGAGCAAAATTCCAATATTCTGTGACAACACAAGTGCCATAGCAATCACAAACACTCCTGTTCAGCATTTTAGAACCAAGCACATTGATATCAAATATCATTTCATTAGAGAGCATGTCATGAGTGGTACTGTAGAGTTACATTTTCAACCTACAGAGCAGCAAATTGCAGACATCTTCACTAAACCCTTAGGAAATCACTTTCACTAGACTGGTTTGTAAACTTGGGATGTTAAATTCTACTAACTAATTAGTTAGTAATCAAAACCTATAATTTGAAGCTGATAAATTCACTAGTTGATTAATTTCAATATTTTTAGGACTTATAAATTTATTTTCAAAATATTATTCCAGTACTTAAGATTATAAGTTAGTAGAGCTGGCAAAAAAATCCGAAAAATCCGATATTCATCCGAAATATCTGTATTTGTATCCGGAAAAATGGATATTATCTGTATCCGAAAGAAACAAGATATTATCCGTATCCGAATTCAAAGATTCCGGATACAGATATGGATATAGGCACATCTGTATCCGAAAATATCTGTATCCGAAATTAATTATATATAATATATATAAATATATTTTTTTAATATATATAATATATAAATATATATTTTAAAACCCCTTTATAGTTATAAGCCCATTGATATATTTTTATACATACACTTATAGTTATAAACCCATTTAATTTGATTCAATTATATTTTTTAATTAGCTCAACTCTAATGTCTATTTTAATTTAATAAATTAATATATACATTATACATGGTTATACTTTAAAATCTATATTCAATATATATCAATTTATATTTCTATAATATTTTATGTATTTTAAATCGTATCACATATATCACATAAATAATATATATATATATATATAATTTAAAATTTATTCTATTAGTTTTGTAGTGTGTTTATATATATTCATTAAATAATATATTTATACAAATTTTATATAATTGTAAACATATTACAGACATATATAAAAATATCATTTGAGTTTAATATTATTAAGATAATAAAATTAGATTGAAAATATAAATAAAAAATAATTAAAAAATAAAATAGGCTTAAATCCTTTTAACTCTTAACTCAATTAAAAAAAATTAAATTAAAATTTTAATATTTTTTTGCAATTTTTTTTGAATTTTTAATATAAATATTTAAAACTTATTAAAAATCGGATGCAGATCCGGATATTATCCGTATCCGAATTGTATCGGTCGGATCCGGATTCAGATATTAATCTTTAAAAATTTTTAGATTCGGATACGGATACGGATACGAATTTTCGGATTCGGATTCGGATACGGATATAGACAGATCCGTATCCGAATTATCCGTTTGACAACCCTATAATTTAGATAAATACCTGGTATATGCCTGCTAATTTCTTAATCTGGTATTTATTTAGTTTTGATTTTAGAAAATATTTAAGTGCTTGTGTTTAAGTAATATATTCTTGGTACTTAGATATTTAAATATTATTTAAAATTGTTTTAAATAGAAATGATATATATTTATATTTATTCTCATATTTAAAATAAAAGTAAAATAATAAGAAGCATAATTTATTTATTTTGATAATTTTAACAACTAATGTTATTATTATTATTGATAAATATCTTATGAATTTTTGATAATTAATGGATATAGTTATAATTAATATTTTAAGGATCATAATTATTAAATATAATGAATAATAATTTATTTATGTTGATAGTTTTAGCAATCCATGTTAATATTATTAATAATAAATATTTTATGAGAATTTAATTTTATTGCACTTAATCATAATTAATATTTTAGAGTTCAATAAAATTAAATTTAGTAGCATAAATAATTCATATAATTATTGTGGTTTATATCAGTTAATGGTATAAATCATAAAATATTATAAATATTATTTGTGATAATTGATTTACATTAATTTATTTTTAGTTATATTAATTCGAATTTCAATCAATTTATTCGAATGAAAACTAAAAATAACAAATTCTTAGAAAATTTTCTAAGTATAAGATTCTTGGAGGCGCTTTTGCATCGTATACTGGTAGCGCCCCCAAGAACTATTACTCTGAGCGCCCTCAAAAGTAAATCACTGAGCACCTTCAAGATCATGTATGTTGAGCGCCCTCAAGGATCTGTTATTTGAGGCGCCCTTAAGATTGTTAGGTCCCGAAGTATCGTAGAAGGGGGTTGAATATGATACTCACAATAATTTAAATTATTTTCGAAATATGCGGATAAATAAATTATTGTTTCAGAGTGGGTTGGCTATTTGTAGTGTTTAGGTGAGCTGCTTACTAATTTTCCGTGTGTCCGGATAAATCAATTTGGTTCAAGAAAATTAGCAAGTATATACACGAGACAAGATTTGGGGAATATATCTTTTATATATATACCCGGAGGTTGCTATCTCAGTTAAAAATATAATTGGTTCCCGAAGAACAAAATGAGTTCTTCGCTACTAACACAAAAATATAAGGCTCAGTTCCTATACAAATATATCTAAATTAGTACAAGAAAAACTAAGTCCGTTGAGAGTAATATTTAGGAGTCTTGAGCATTTTTCATTAAAGAACCGAGTCCTAATATTTAACTGGAAGCAAGGTATAGGTGTGTATAGATTATATCTTCTTGCCCCGACCATATGCTCTTCTTGAATAACCGACAAAAATAGCTTCGTGTGCCTTGGCCTCAAACTTGCCACGATGTTCATCTCCATCTTTCAGCACATAACATTTGGCTCCAAATACATGAAAGTACTTGAGTGTTGGTTTCTTATCAGCCATTAATTCATAGGGAGTTTTCATATTATCTTTATTTATTAGAGTTCGATTCTGGGTATAACATGTGGTGTTTACTACTTCAGCCCAGAAGTAGAGAGGTAAACTTGATTCACTTAACATCGTTCTTACAGCTTCAATCAGGGTTTGAGTCTTCCTTTCTACAACTTCATTCTATTGCGCAGTTCTTGGTGCTGAGTATTTTCTTGTTATCCCCCTATCTAAGCAAAAGTTATTCAAAACTTCATTTTTGAATTCTGTTCCATTGTCTGATCTGATTGCCCAGACAACTAGCTTTGAATCTAACTCAATCATCTTTATATGATCAATCATCAATTGTGGAGTTTCATCCTTAGAGTTCAAGAATAAAACCCACATGTATTTTGTGAAGTCATCCACAATCACTAAGGCATATCTTTTCCTTGACATAGACATAATATTAACTAGACCAAATAAATCCATATGTAGCAGTTGCAGTGGTTCAGTAATGTTTGTAGTATCTGTGCCTTTGTGACTTGCTTTCCTTGACTTCCCTTTTTGACATGCCTCACACAATCCTTCTTGTGTAAATTCCATCGGAGGCAGTCATTTCACCAAAAACCTCTTGACTAGAGAGTTCATTGTTTTGAAATTTAGGTGTGAGAGTTTCTTGTGCCATAGCCAGCTTTCTTCTGGTGAAGCCTTTGAGTAAAAACAGTTTGCTTCATCTTCAGTTCCTGAGTTGAGATCGGCTACATATAAGTTTCCTTTCCTTACTCCATGCAAGGCTAGTTTGTCGTCTTTAGAATGAACTATTAAACATTTTTCCTTGATAATGTTTTCTTTGTATCCTTTATCACAGAAGTGACTGACGCTGGAAGATTTTTCTTAAGTCCTTCCACTAAAGAGACATTTTCAATGATAACATTTCCAGCATTTAACTTGCCATATCCCATATTCATTCCTTTGTTGTTATTTCCAAATGTGACGATTGTGCCATCTCTTTCAACCTCGTTTGTTAGGTACAAAATCATCATAGAAGGGGGGGGGTTGAATAAGATATGGTAGATTTTTCATTTAATTGTAGATTAAGTGTTTGTGTTTTTGAGATATGAAAATGACAAATATTGAAACACAAAGATTCAAGGAAATAAAAGTATATTATTAAATCCCTGAGTGCTATACTTCTAATCAGTATGATTAGCTTCAATGGATTCAATCAATGTTATAACAGAAATACAGTTGGGTGTGTTTAATGTAGAGCTTTAATGGAGTTCCCGTCTGTATGTCTTTTTGTTGAAGAAGAATGAATTCCTTACTGTCTAAATTGATTTCACCCATATTTAATCTGTAGGCTTTTTTTTAGAAATTGATTTCAAACAATGTACAAGTCCTTTGTTACGCCTTGTAGAGCGTAGGTGGTGTGCATGCGCCACTTGGATGTTTGTTGCGCCTAGATAAGTTTGTTGCGCCTCTAGTAGCTTTTTACTGCGCCTTGTATTAAGGTTAGTTGCACCTATACAGTTGATACCTTGTATAGGCGCCACTAATGACTTAAAAACATATCACGTCTTTGTTGTGCCTGTTTCCCTTTTGTTGCGCTTGTACACTATTTGTAGTGTGTAGGCACCACAAATCTTCCACTTAAACATATGTGGCGCAACAACATGTTTTGTTGCGCTTGCACTCACATTTCCTTGTGCAGGCGCCACAAACCTTCTCTTTGACTTCACTTAGCTTTAATCTGGGTTTGTTATGCCTTTACAAAGTTGGTGGCGCCTCTAGAGTACTTCAAGAGTACATAAGCCACCAAATGTAGTATTACTTGACTTAATCAATTTCTTGAAGTGCTTGAAGTAATTATCACTTGGTTTTCACTCTTCTAGCTTGATCAACTGATTTTCTTCTGATTAATCAAGACAATTCTTTTCTTGTTGTGCTGACGCCTAGTGCACTGGTCTGGTATATAAATGATTAACACTGAATTGAATTCCCTTGACTTCTGTTCTGATTCAGCTGATTAACTTTGAACTATTGCTTTGCTTTTGATCACTGAAACCCTTTGACATCTCTATTTAAATCATTGCATTGTCTTTAGTCTGAAATCTTCTAAACTCTTATTTGTTGCCGAAGCCTGAACATTTTAAATTAACTTCTCTCGCTGACATTCAGTAAGCCTTTCATCTTGAATGCTCTGCAATGATGCATGTATGATTCCTGTTTATATGTCCTTTTGGATTCCTGTGCTGCATATTAGTTTTATTTATCTGTCTTTGTTTCTTAGTTGAGTTATCGTTATCACTATTACATACTACGTTACATTATGCTTTACAATATCCCCTTATTTGGTTTTTAGAGTTCGACAAGCAAATTATGTGAGAGAATAACTCAACTGATACTTACAAGAAAAAGTAAAGTGCAGAAAGACAGTAAATAATATTAATTACATTATGGATTAGATTTTACATTTCCAGATTTCTTTGAGTACAATAGAAGTTTGTTCCTCTAGCTTGAACAAATAAATCTATGATCTTCTGCTTCTTTGTACTGAGTCCTGCTTGTTCTTTGATCTTTTTTCGGAGTAGTGCTTTCTCAGCTCAACTTCTTTCTGCTCCAACCTTGCTTTCACTAAATCTCTAGCTTCCACTTAAAGAGTATTGACTGGAGGTGGTTCTTTTAACTTCTTCAAAACTTCAGTGAGAAAAGCAGTTGAGTTTGTCTTGGAAATTGACTCGAAGGCCAGAGATTGTCTCTTTGAAAACACGAATACTATTATCCTTTTTGAAAAGCCCTTTACTCGGTCAGTGTCATGCATTGACTCTTCTGCCATTTTCTCCACCAAAATATCTTCAATCATCCTCAAAGCCTTTTTGACTGATTTGATAGTGGATCTCTTCACCCTTGAAAAGACTTTTCGGATAATTTCAGAATTATTTCTCTTTAGTTTTGATAGCTCCTTCTTCTTATCAACTCTATTCTTCTTGAATAGGAAGTATTTTGTTCCATTTGCTTCCATCTGAATGCAAGGTTCAGAATCTCTTATGGTTTCGAGTACCTCTGTGCCATCCTCTCTTCTCACATACACTGGTTATTGGT
The DNA here is from genome assembly GCA_028671895.1 of Oenanthe sinensis. Lineage (NCBI taxonomy): Eukaryota > Viridiplantae > Streptophyta > Magnoliopsida > Apiales > Apiaceae > Oenanthe > Oenanthe sinensis. Next base: position 33,094,239 of record CM053806.1, read on the forward strand.
AATATCTGGTTGTTTCCATTAGATATCTCCCTGATGTTTTAATTTCTCTGTTCAGCCTGAATGCGTAGATCAACTCAACAGCCTTTAAATCTTCTTCTATTCTATTTTTCTTGCTTCTGAGCCTCCCTTCAACATACTGCATGACATTACATGGATTGAATCCAAACATTCATCTGACAAAGATAAGTTGTGAAGTGTTGTTGCTTTGTAGTATTTGACCACCGGAGGCTTTTCAAATGCTTCGACACCGATCTCTATTATCTTCTTCTCAATCAGATCTCTCAGTATCTCATTTGTTTTATGCCCATCAAAGATGACTTTCCTCTTCAGCACATACAACGTCATGATATTCATCTTTTCAAACCTCTTTGTCGATAAAATCTTTGACCCTAGTGTTGTTGAATTTATGAACATTTTCCACCCTTACTTGGAGGCACTTACTGACACGCTTGTGATTTCTTCTGAGAGCATAACATACAATTTATGAACATCTTCGAATTTTTCCCTCATGGTTTTGAAGAGATCAATGTCTTCTCTGTCTTTCTTTTGAGTAAGGGTTAACTCCTTCTTCTTCAGTAGACTCCTTGCTTCATCCCAATCAGGACCAACTTTTGCTTCAATGTCCTTAATTCTATTTCTTCTTTCCATAGCGTGTTGTACTCTCTTCCACTTTCTTTTCATCAATTCTTGAGCCTGAACTATGTCTTGAGTAATAACTTCGTCTACACCAACCAGAAGACAGTCATTATCAAAAGCATATTCCTCTGCAAACTCCTCCTCAACATCTGTTTCTACAGCCTTTGCAGTTTCTTCGATTTCCATATCTGTTGGAACATCCATTGGCACATAAGGTTCAAATATTTCTCCTTCTTCCAGTTGTCTTGCTCTTGGCCTATAAAAAATATATGACTCCCCCTGAGTTGTGTATTCCATGATCATTTCAGCTCAAACTTTTTCTTGTGCTAATTTCTCCCCCTCAGTTGAGTTATCTTTCCTTCTGACTGGGGTAATCTGAGTTGTTGGAGTTGGTTGAGTAGAAACCGGAATTTTCTGAGCCAGCAGTTGTTTAACTAAATCTTTGATTTCTTTCATTTCTGCCCTCTTCTGCTCTTGCACCTCCAAGATCTTTCTGATTGAGTAGTGAATTTCTGTTACTTGGGCCTCCAGATTTAAAATCCTTTGGCTGTGTGTAGTGTGTGCAATGTGTGGGGTGTTTGTTTGGTTAGTGGGTGTCTCACTCCTCACTGTTTCTATTTGAGCATGACCCTCAACACTCACACTCGGATAATCAGGGTCAGAGAATTCAAGATCACCAAGGTTAAGTGTTTCACTCATGTCTAAGATAGCATCCTGATCTTCAGTACCTGCATCAAAATCACTATCCCTTCTATGGGTAGGTTGCCTCTCCGCCTGACCATTATGGGTGGGGAAAACTCCTTTTTCAAGAACTAGGGGATTGAGACCCAGTGTGGTCACCACTGTGGATTCTGTATTGATTGGCAAGAGTATAGAATCCATGATGTTAGTTGAAGCCATTGAAGGCCTTACCTGCTTAGAGACACCCTGAACAGGTTCTGCTGCCGAAACAACAGATACTCTATTAATAGAGTCCACATCCCCTCTATGGGTGTGTTGTCCCTCCGCCTGACCTCATAAGGTTGGGAGGACCTCCTGTCTAGGAGCTGGACTTTGAATTTTCGGGGGGGGGGGGCACCACCTCATGCAATGTAATGTATGACAATTAAGAGCCTGTGGTGCCCCGCAAAGTCTGTGAAGGCACTTCCACTTGTAGTGGTGATGCTGTTGACGCAACTAATTCTTTAATGGAGACCTCTTCCCTTCTATGGGAGAGTTGCCTTTCCACTTCACCCACTTGGGGAGGGAAACAATCCTGAATAGGATCTGGAGATGTTAAGTCTAGGGGGGTCACCACATTTGACAATGTAATGAACGGCTCGTGAGAGTTAGTGATGCCCCCAACTATCTATGAAGACAGGTTCTGAATTGGATCTACCAAAACAGTACTAGCTACTGAAGTAGCGAAAATTATTACAACCTCTAGTTATGTTCCCGTACCTTTCAGGATTTTATCAATTTCAGAATTAAGGTCACAAAGGAAGAAAAAGTTCTCAGAGATTGGAGAATCAGGTTCTTGGCTTACAGATGCCTTAGGTTTAAAATTCATTTTTCTACATTTTTGAGAAGGCAGAGTTGTAGGGGATATTTGAAAAACTTCCCAATCCGGTCGAGACTCACTCCTATCATCTAATTTAATGGTTCTTTTTCTGGTTTTGGGAGATGAAAGAAGAGTTTGTTGTTCTCTAGCAGTGGTTAGAACTGGTTGGTCAGCCAGTTCATTGCCAGCTTCGATGGCCACTGAGGGCTCTTCTGTGTGCATTGCCGTTTGAGGCACAGTAGGAGATATTGTGACAAATTCTTCAGGAATTGATTCCTGCTCAAATTCAGAACCAGCTTCTTCCATAATTTCATCTTTTTTATCAGTGCCTGGTTCTTCTTCTTTTGTTGCTGCTGTGTTTCTTAAGTCACTTGAAGTTTCAACTTCATTGTCCTCTTTAGAGATTGCTGCCTCTTCTTTTTCTTCTTCTTCTTCTTCTTCTTCTTCTTCTTCTGTTTCTTCTTCATTAACCTGTCTGAGAAGATCAAAGTAATCTCTAATAGGGTCAGTCATTGGAGTAGGAGTATACCTGTTAGGCTAGTCCTCCTCATTTTGTAGCAGTAGAATAGTCTTGAACTGTAGTGATGGTGACTCTTCCAATTGAATGTTCTGAAACTCTTGTTATTGATCAGTTCTTAGCACTTGATTCAACACCAGCTGCAAAAATCTGTGATACAGACAGAAGTTTTCCATCTTTGCCTGGTTCTTGAGAATCTCTGCCATGATCAGTTTACCAAAATTTATTCTTGAACAAAAAAAAACTGTATATTCGATCACTATGTTGAATTACGTAATCCCATGGAAGCCACATGTCTTTGGTGCAAAGCCATGAGATAGGATGTTGAAAAATAGGTTCTATTCTTTGGGTAGGTGATTCTTGTAAATCTTCTTCGGAAGATTATTGTTCACTCTGATGAAGTGCAGGAACATGAAGAAATTGTTCAGATCTACTTGAGATGGTTCATCTTCAAAATCTTCAGTTGGTAAATGAAGTGCTTGGTTGATGTCATTCTATGTTATTCGCACCTTCTTTCTAAGAATTTTGCAAGTGAAGGCTGAAATTCCATCTGTAGATGTATCATGAGCAGAACTGTATACCTGTCTTAATAAATTTCTATTCAAAGGAACAGAAGTCATTAGTGCATACTGAGCTATAGACTGTTCGTTTAAAAACCTAGCCCAATTACCTAAGTCTCCTGCCTCGGTCCAATCATCTACAAAAATTGATAAATAATTAGTCTTTTTAATCTCAAAATTACCTGCCATTTTATAAATTGAGAGGTAATTTTTACGAATTAAAATTACTAATTAATATCGAATAATTTTAATAAATTATGAACCAAACCCTAATTTTTAAAATTACTCGGATTTATGTGAAATAAAAATATTATAATCTCCTAGTAATTTAAAGCACACAATTAATTTTATTATCAATTTTAATCGATTTACAAAAAATAACAAACCCTAGCCAATAGTTCGAGATTTGAAAAAAAATGAGTATTTTAGAACCCTAACCAAAATTAATGGGACCACTTGCAAATGAAAGGCAATATAGTGGGTTCCACAAATATGGTTTTAGATTAAAAAATGGACAAGATTTGACTGAGTTTTGTTCGATTAAAACTTGAAATCTTTGGATTTTTCTTGCGCCTTTAAGAGTGTATATACTGTATAAGTATGTAAAGTAACGCAATAAAAACCCTTGCATACATATATAGGCGCTAGTAACACAAACATTTTGATTAAGTGTGTATGTTGCGCCTACACAGTGCTAGCACTGTAGGCGCCACTAAATGTTCAAGCGCAACAAAAATCATTAAGTTTATTTATGTTGTGCCTTCACAGTGTATTCACTGTGTTGGCGCCACAAAAATTAACTAGTGCTACTACTTGGCAACAAAATCTGCTAAGAGATTTGTTGCGCCTCTACAGTGGTAACACTGTGTTGGCGCAACAAAACTCAAAGGGCCACTTGATTTTCAGTTAAAAACTTTCTAAGTACTTGTGTTTAGATATGTTGCGCCTACACACTGTATAGGCGCCACTAAATTGTTAAGCGCAACAAAGTACTTGTAAAAACTCAAGACGCTCCTTGATTTTGCTACTTTTAAATAAATAATATTTATGAATAATTTGTATGATTAATCAATAATAATTACTTACTCACAAATATTATTTCACAAAATATTTATTAATAACAATAATAACATTAATTGTTAAAATAATTATCATATATAAATTATGCTTCTTATTATTTTACTTTTATTTTAAATAGAAGAATAAATATAAATATTCATCTTTTTTATTTAAAATAATTTCAAATAATATTTAAATATATAAGTGCCAAGAATTGATCATTTAAATGCAAGATCTTAAATATTTTCTAAGATCAAAATTAAATAAATACCATATCAATAAAATTAGCAGGCAAGCACAAGTTATTTATCTAATATTTAATCTTAATTACTAGAAAAATAATTTGATAAATAAATTCACAAGTCCTAAAAATATTGAAATTAATTAACTATTGAATTTATCATCTTCAAATTGCAGTTATAGATTACTAACTAATTAGTTAGTAGAATTTAACATCCCAAGTTCACAAACCAGTCTAGTGAAAGTGATTTCATTCAGTGGTTTAATGAAGATGTCTGCAATTTGCTTCTCTGTAGGTACAAAATGTAACTCTACAGTACCATTCATGACATGCCTTCGTATGAAATGATACCTGATATCAATGTGCTTGGTCCTTGAACGTTGAACAGGATTGTTTGTTATGGCTATGACACTTGTGTTGTCACAGAATATTGGAATTTTACTCAGCAACAGTCTATAGTCTTGAAGTTGGTTCCTTATCCACAGAATTTGTGCATAGCAACTTCCAGCAGTAACATATTCAGCTTCAGCTGTCGACATTGCAACTGAGTGCTGCTTCTTTGTGACACCCCCAGATCCGGTGTCAGGGATCCAGGCCGTCACGGTCCAATTTCCACAATAAATAATACTCATCTGCTTTAACAATTATAACGATCCAACATACAAGCAATGACCCCAAACCAAATACACAACTCGAGTTATAGTCTCAGGAAACGAACTTAAAATAATAATAGTTATTACAACCAATATAACCTCAGGATCTCACAATACTAATATAACCTCTACATGATGTGACATTAGAAGTAAACATTATTTCAAGATTTACTGCCACATTACATATTTTACAATAAGTCTTAGGATTCTAAACTGAAATCCTATCTTTCTTGCACCATTTGATGAAGCCATGAACCTGACTAGCTCAAGCTCGAACCTCTCCTTTCCTTGGCATCCCATGGACAAGTCTTACTGCAAGATTTAAAGTTTACAAAAAGCAAGAATGAGCCAAAGAATGCTCAGCAAGTTATTTATCAGAATATTTCAAGGAAAAGGTGATAACCATAATTATCCCAACTGGATATTTAACAATATAAGTATACAACATGTACTATGAGTAAAGATGTATAACCAATTATATCTCGACAATAAAGGAATCAGAGTTCACGAGACAAGAAAATATTCATGATAAGAATACAGTTCAAGTTACTGCAATACCACAATTTAAGTTCACAAGGTTGGGAACAACATAATCGACAAGTTAGCACGATGGCATCAACTATAGAGTACCATTTATTTGAGCATCAATAAGAAAGCAGTTAAAGATACAGCGAAAGAACAAATGAACGTTCAACAATTCCCATTAACACTCTCAGTAACTAGTACCTTGGCTTTCGTTATAGTGTAGGAACAATCAGGTTCAACAGTTCCCATTAACACTATCCTTAACTTAGCACCTTGGCTTTCGTTATAGTGTAGGACTAGTGAAAGTTCGAGAGTTCCCATTAACAGTATTTTTAACTTAGCGCCTTGGCTTTCGTTACAGTGATAATGTCAAATTCCAATTGGAAGAAGGGACTACGGACAAGAGCACTCACCCACGCACCACTGTACGCGATGATCAGTTTCATTGTACAGTAGTCTATAGAACTCTTCTCTACTAGTAAAAGGATGATCCGAAACAGGTCATCACCCTAGGCAACACATTGGCCTTTTTGCTGGACCGGCGTGACTCGGCCTTCTACGCTATGATGGACTGTGCCGAACACAGCCTCTTACACTTGCTCAAGCCCCCTTTAATCCCGTGAAATCAATCGCCCTGGAAGGGAAAATCTATCCCAACATTCCAGAATAACAACAATCTTCTATTAAGATTTCAACATCATATGATAGATTCACTTCCCAAATTATGTGGAAGTAATCTCGTAGCATGTGTGTTGACTCTTAGTCAACGAATCAACAAGACAAAGCTCTCGAATGAAGAAGCTCAAGAACACAACCCGGGGAGTCGCTATTATATAATATAATAACTTTAATAAAGAGTATTTAATTGGAGCTAGATATGAGTTTCAAAAGACCCATGTATATACAGGAAGAATGTCAGGATTATTGATTCATTCCCTAATGTGGGGTGATTAACCCGAATATAACTGCAGAATATTTTATTGGTAATTAAATAACCAACATTTAATTAAAAATAATATTTAAAGCATTTTCCAGAAGCTCCATTATATTTTTAAAACGTCACAAAATATTTGAGTAAGGATTAGGGTTCTATACTAACTCTCAACCCTCAGTAAACCAGGATATTTAATATAATCAGAGTCAAACAATTTTTAAATATTGTTTTGCTTAAAATAATTGAACCACAACTGTCTTTTAAAGATCCCAAGTATTTAAATTATATCAAAACAATATTTAATATTATTTAAAAATAATTAAAGAATATAATTATAATTAAATAATTTTATTTTAATTGATCCATAATATTTAAATAATATTTAAATAATATTAAATAATATTTAAATAATCCAAAGTGAAATTGAAAACCATTCGTTCATAAAGAAACACAGGATCTCAGACTTTTTAAATAATATTTCATTAATAATTAAATATTATTTAATAATTAAAAGAATGGTTGAAAATAATTAAATCGATGATTTTCATTAATCATATCACAATACTCAAATAGATTTTTGAATTGAAATATTCTGGTAGTACCTACTACCGTTGAAAATACTCGACTATCCCCGTTTAACCATCGAGTACCCTGAATGGTAACTCGACGCACATAATAGATGTCCAATCTGGTTACATGCATACTCTAACTTTTCGAGAAGTTCAGAGTAGCAGAATAATCAAGTTATAAATGAACAAAACAGTTCAAGGTGAAATGGCAATGTGCATTTTCAACAACAACAATGAGCTGAGTAGTTCAAAACACAACAAAAATTTATAATCGAAGAACTTATTATCAAGTCAAAGATTTCAAGAATTTTGGCATCACCATGAATCAATAATATTCTGATAAAGAATAAAATGATAAAGTTAGAAACTTGCCTGAAGTCCATGATGTATTTTCAAATCTCCACTCGTTCCCGGTAGCTCTATCAACAGATATAACAGTCTAGATTAGTTTCCTTAATCGAAACACTAGTTATACTACTAATAAGCATAACCGAATTCATTACTGATTATAAGATGATTATAATCTTAGACTTCACACATCCTCATTTTAACACCTCGATGCTAATCTTCAAATTTATATCGAGCCCAAATATAACAATTATATTTTATACTTGGTCATTTTATTAGCCCTTATTTTACCCGATATTTCACCTCCTCGAGCCTACTTTAGCTATTCGTAAAGCTATCTTGTCAGTGATTTTTAATCAATTTCTCTACACCAACATGTAGTCATGATATTACTTAACAACTTTCGTTACTTGACCGACTCGAGAAAAGTCCTCTAACTTGCTCGAAGTCGACTCCCAAAACGGTTGTTTAACCTTTCCTCATGTTCATTTCACTCCAACACCCTGTTTTATAGCATTTTTAATAAATTGGAAATTAATCCATTTGACATGAATCTTTCTCTGAGATCATCTTTGTACCATAAAAAACATGACATAAAAACTTTAATTCGAGCTAAGGTTTTTAGCTTGGTGAAACAATTCTCCAAAATTCAATATTTAAGCAATTCGTAGGTTATGAATAACCGTTACTAAAATAGCTATATCTCCTAGCTCGTAAATCCAATCGACTCACTGTTTGAGTCTACGCAAACTAGACTCAGATTAAAACATATAACCAGCAAATTCTCAGCCCAGAAATAGTGGCAAGTCATCCGAACAATTCATCCAAAACAGTGGCTCCAGAATAACCATTTCTGTGATTTATGGTTACATGACTTGCACTCTACCAATTTTCATAAATCCGATTTTACTCCTTTTAATCCAATTCTTCTTCCCAGGTAATCTCAGGTGTTCCTAGTATTTAAAATAAAAGTTTCATGATTTATGGAATCCCCTAACTAGGGTGATCACAGCTTCAAAGTTCAAGGAAAACAAAACTACTGTGTTTCTGCACTACCCCTACCATTTTGGTCATATCTTTTAGCTCGTAACTCCGATTGACATGATTTTTACGGGTAAACAATCTAGAGTCCATTATATATCTAACCATGTATAGAATTAAGAAAAAAAAAATCAGGTTTGCCCCTTCGAATGCCCTAAACAGTTGGTATCCAGAAGCAAAACATGCATGGTCTCCTTTGTATATTCAACATTTGCCTCACTTTAACCTTCTCAAAATCCATCAAACAACTTCCATACATTTTACACTAATACTTGGGAATGTACTAAAGACATCCCAAGCCCAATCATAATTATCCCATACTCCAATTATTACCAACAATTCTCAACAAATTAGCCAACAACTCATGTATGCTCTTACAAGCTTATTACCACTACCAATAACTTATATAACCTTAAACAATCATCAATTAAGCTCTAGAAAACATCATATATGAGTTTAAGAAATTAATTACAACTCCAAGTACTATTCATCATCTTGCATTTTCATAAAAATCAAGAGAATCTTTGGTTAACTAGGCATAAGATTTTAGTATGTGTTAGATATGAAGCATACCTTTGTTTTAAGCTCTTAAATTTAAGAAATGATCAAGTAATGGTGGAGCTTGAGCTCTTCTTCTTCCTCTTTTCTTGCCTTGGCTGAATGCTACTTGAAATGGGGGAGAGAAGTTGTTTTACTTTGTTTTTAATTATTGCTAAAATGAAAAGTTAGGCTAACTTAATCCAAGTCAAAGCTTAGTCAATGTTGGCTTACTTGACTTTAGTCAATTATACTTGCTTGCATTATATATATCTATAGCAATTCAAGTATTTCTCTTCCTTTTTCTTGTATAAAAGTTCGGTTTCCATAAATAATCTAGGTAGTGTTTTGATCTTCATTTTCGTAACGATTCGCGACTACGCGATTAATCTCTACCTCGTTTCGGAAGTTTCTAATAAAATTATTCTCCACCAAAACACTACTCACTAATCATTAGTCATTTCTTACTCTTTTATAAACTTCACCCTATTTATTCAAAGGGTTCGGATGTGACTCATCGGACCAAACCTAGAGTGTATGTACTACGTACATTACTAATACTCACTTAAAATATGAATCACTGAATTATTCTCAAGTTACCCGTCTCTGAATTCTGACGAGTCCTACATACGATTATATATTCCCTAAGTTAATAATATACCTTTGAAACTAATTTATGAGGAAATTATTATTCTTACACATTTTTGATACCGATATAGCCCTAAAACGGCCAAAAATCAAATTGTGAATCTTCGAATTCTGACAATTCATACATACGTTCATTTATTCCATAGATTACGAATATCTTCTTCGAATATTTATTTTGAAATAAATAAATATTCCTACATCGTTTTCACACAGTACGACCAGATTAGGGTCACATAAAGTTGCCATTTTCTGAATTCTGAGTTGATTTACATACACTCATTTACTTCGTATATTAATAATACGACTTCATATCTTAAGTTCCTTATGACAATATATCCATAAAATCGTTTATTCATAAAATAAAATAAAAAATTTATCCAAAAATTTTAATAATACCAAACGTCGAAAATTTGGGTTATTACAGTCTCCCCTCCTTCAAAGAATTCCGTCCTCGGAATTTTCATGCGAACAACTGAGGTTACTATCCTCACACCTCAATTTCGAATTCTCAGGTTGAGTCTTCAACCTACTCAGTTTCGTACAACAATACTTCACTTCTCAACACTCTCTTTATTCAGTCGATGGTCTTTATAAGTTCATACTTTAACCAATGCCTAACGTCCGCTCTATAATTTCCTAACATTAACGTATGATACACACGATGGATTCAATAAAATTGGGAAAGAGCACCACTTCATATACAACTTATTAATATACTTGACCTTGAAAGATTCAATATTCCTCGAGCTTAAGTTCTCTCTTTTACCGAATCTCGTTACTCATTTCTACGATAATACGTTCAGCAATACGAAGTCTTTCACTTCATATACTGTCTGCCCTTTCCAGACTTGATCACCATACTCGCGTTATACATCTTGAGTTATCATTAATCACCTTCAAATACTACAATTTATATCGTATGCTTGTCGAACCGGTTCTTATCCCCCGTTATCTATCTTTCATCGATTTTGTCCCTAACATAAGGTAGATCGACACTTTCGCCCGCACTAGCTTCATAAAATGGAATGCCCATATGTGAGTGATAACTAGCGTCGTATGAAAGCTTTAACCATAGTAACTACCCCCACTCCTTTTGAAATCCAAGGTACAAACTTTCCATAAAAAGACAATGTTGTACATAATTTTAATAGAGATCTTTTCAATGAAGATCATCAAAACAATTGATCAGAGTGATTAGAAGATCAATAAACTCATTTTCGAATATGTATGAGAGATAAGAAAGAAAATAATTTGGATATGACTGATAACAGCCATATCTGTACTCAAGATGGCCAGTCTTTAGTACTTTCTGGCTTATAACAGATAATCGAGTGGTTGCCCACCAGATTTTATCACACATACAAGAAGTCACACCATATGCATTGGTTATCTCAATCGGATGAAAAATAGTTAACATTTAGAAGAAAATGATTTTGAAAGGGAGAGAAAATATATTTTGGAATTTTTCATCCCTTAATGCATTACGAACTCAATATACAATAGTCCCTACTCATTTAGGAACCTATTGACAAAATCTCCAAATTTCTTATTTCCCATTTCTATTCTTTCTGAATGAATAAATCCTTAAGGCTCTTATGGTCTTTGTACTTTCTCCATTTCTACCCATTCGAGTGATGTTTCCACAACTTAAGTGCAACCGTTATGGCTATTTCCTCCAATTCATGAGTAGGTTACCTTAATTCATATTTCTCCTGTTACTCAGACACATATAAAATTATTTCTACTATGTTGCATCCGCACACAATCAATCCCTTACAAGACATATCATTATTAATTATCAGATTCACCTTTTATCATCGGGTACTTACCACATTAGGACAATTACTCATATTTATTCTTCACTTTCCTCAAACTTCCTTCACCACTTACTATATGCCTCAAAAATTTAAACTCATTTTACCCAAAACTCATTCTTACAGAATTTGTCATCCAGCCTCTTTTCTCTTAAGATTTTCTGATGATATATATATATTTTACCTTCGGGTTCTTCCTTCACCTTTAACCAGATCAGGATATCCCCTAAGAAGACTACGACAACTTGTCCAATTATTTCTTACAACTCCAATTAATCCTTAGAAGGTACAGGTGCATTCATTAATACAAGCTACCTCATCAAAGATTCATAATGTCCTTATCGCGTGCTAAATGCCATCCTTGGCATACTCTCTAGGTAATTCTTTAGTTGGTGATAACCTATCCTCAATATATCTTCACTAGTAGACTAATTTCTTCAAGTGGTCAAATATTCTGTCTAACCATGTTGTCGGTATCCAATATTGATTGCTAACTTAATCAATTCACTTAATCCATTCTCACCAATGTATGCGCGGTCTCATGTCACTATCTGTTTCCTTCACAAACAAAACATGTGTACCTCATAGTAACACTTTCAATCTCATGATAACTTTATATATAATATTCTTTATAACGGAGTGACTAACCCTCTTATGCTGACAGGCGCCATCTTCTAAGATGCATCTAATGCTGAAATTACTCATAGCACTAGATTAATGACGAATGATATAATCTCTAATGGGTGGTAACCCCAAAATATCACTAAGGGTTATATCTTCCAATTCTTTAACTACTGCTTACTTCTCCTTATTGAATAGTTCCTTTTTCATATCCATTACTGGTGCCCCACAACTTAGCATCCAAAGCGTAATATATTTTTCACTCGAATCTTAATTTAAACCTTCTCTATTAATCTCTATCTTCCAATACCAAGTTTATCCAATGTCGGGAAATCTTAACTTCACTATTTTATTGTTACCATCAGTTTAAACATCCTTATTTGGACAATCCTCCATTCTTAACATCACATCAATTCTTCAATCTGGAAGGGACATAAATCTATGTCAAACCGGTACACCAGTCAATCTTCATACCATATTACCTTTCCCTTATTCTCCATATTTAAAACATGTTATCCCTTCTTTTAGGGCAATCATTATCATAACATCTAGACTTTATAATTATAGCTTCTTGTTGTCCATTTCACACATTCTCCCATATCAGGCTCACTGTTTAGTAAGTGAGGCCTTGATTGGCTTGGGTGAATCATAATTAACTGTACGCCAACCTGCTCATATTTCTTAATCCACTGTTCTTACCGAAGTAGAGCTCCAATTCCTTATCAAATGGTTTCTTAGAATCTCCATACATTTAGCTTCCTTTCTAGTCCTCAATTCACTACTTTTGGGACAATCTTGACAATTCCTATAGACTTTGATTCATGATCTGACACACTTTCTTTTCAGGTCTAACACTTCAATTACATCTGGATTTCCAGATACTTAGGAAACAGTTGCATAATACAAGAAATAGCTATGGCTAAAGAATTCTTTGTTCGACAAAGTTCATAAGAATTCTTGTTGAATCAGCGACCTTATTAGACCTCAACCAAATACCTTTCAGAAATTTATGATCATCATATATGGATATCATCAGGGGTTTGCAACTGACACTTTCCAACACTAGTGTCGTGTACGATCTATAGTATAATACTAAAAGGATAATTATATTATCCATTCTATATAGTCTCAATCGAACCACACCTATGGGTTTATATCTGGGTCACGGGACCTTTCTCCAAACCACCTATCTCAATCCAAACCATTTTATCATCAATGACTACTCGGACCACTCTCTGATCCGGAATTCCACTATTAAAAGAAGGAGCTTCATACAAGCACTTATGCCATACTCATTTATACTAGTTAATCCAACCACCATATTTACAATGTGGCGGTCATCTCTACCCCAAGGCTTACTTTAATCCAACATCCTTAATATACTCCAAGATTATATCAAGTGTGTATCTCATCTCTTTGTTGCGATGTATGCATACCATACATCATTTAAATTAAGGCTTTACTCTTTATTCTCAGAGAATCCCCATCAACATCCTCAATGTTACTCATATATAGATGGCCTTAACCTTTAAGCCAAGCTTCTTCATATTGTCTTGAAACATTTTATTTACACCTCTTCTTAATTCTAAATTTTATTAACTAATGGGAATGTATTTTCTATAGAAAATTGGGCATGACCTATTCATATGTTGGACTATGCCCTGCGTAAAAACACCTCAATCACCATCCCCAAAACATTCACAAATAATCTTGGTCCTTTAGTGACCCCCAAACATCAACATCTCATCAGTCACTTATAATATAACGAATACCAAAAAGGGAAATAACTATGAGTCACTATATATATATATATATATACATACTTACTCTCGAGTACCCATAAGTCAGTCAAAATAATGTCAACGGTCACTACCTTGGACCATAAATCACATTCGGTCCATAACATTAATAAGGGTTTACTGAAATGTAGACTATCTCTTCGGCTTATTGCCAATTGATGAAAGATTAGTGAAGATTTAACACACCATCAGTTCGAACACGATCACCTTAACTATTGTGCCAAGAATGAAGTGGTTCTCTTCGCTCAGTAATGCTCCCCTCAGTCCTGGGGTACTAGCATACTTAGTGCTACACTTGTAGCATGTCTGGGTTGTTAGTATTGGTGTCCTAGAGACAATACTTTTAATGTTTTATTGAAAACAATTAAGGATTATGTTTTATGTGATTATTTAATTATTATTTATTATGTCTTTATTTACTGCGTTATAAGTTGAAAGGATAATAAATGTCCTTGGAATATTAATACGTAATATATATCTTTAAGTATGTGACTTAAAAATGAGATTATATGAATAGTATTTTATTCCTAAAATTCCCTAGTCAAGTATTATTATTTAAGGACAATAATAATGCAATAAGACTAGTATGTTTGTTGACGGATGACCACATCTCATTGGTCATAGGTATGGTGATACTAAAGTCAAGAACATAAGTGTATGTATCAATACATGACACTGGAAAGACCCGCCGTGAGATTCTACATGTTAATAAGTGTCATAAGAAATCTCACTGTGATAATGATGTAATGATCCTCTGACTTGAAATCATTATATTTCTATACGAGAATTAATATACTTTGATTACACTCAAAGTTACCTTTAACCGGGTAATGATAAAGGTGTACATTGGGTATGCTATGAATCGTATGAGGAATATGAATGATAGATATATGATTTAACCCTCCAATTCTAGGAGTGATATTATTGGCCTCTTGATTGAGTGAGACTATGAAATGCATGGTCATGCTCAAATATTGATTTGTTTAAATAGTCTACTCATTGATCAAGGAAACCGAGATTAAACGTTGAAGAGGATGACACTATACATGCCTCGAGTTTGATCTATAATATAAGGTTAAAGGGATTATATTACATGGAACATTATTCACGAAAGGTTTAATTGAATCACCAATTATTATTATTACTTGGGTAACAATGATGTATTACTAGATGCCGCTCATTGTTTATAATTTTATTATCAGATAATAAAATTATTGCCAACGTAATAATAACCTAAAGGGTCACACACAAAGAACGTCAAAACGGATGTTTATTTAAATTACGAATTTAAATATATTATTGTGTATTCGAATTTAATTATTAAATTAATTAAGTGGGACTTGATTAATTATATTAGAATTCGGATTTAATAAGTATTATTATTATTCGAATTTAATTATTGAATTAATTAAGTGGGACTTGATTAATTATATTAGAATTCAGATTTAATAATAATAATAACCCAAAGTCATAATGGGTTTTGGAAACCACATGGATTAGGGTTAGGCCCAAAATCTCTCTCTCCCCTATATATACATAATGATGTATAGTATTAGGGTTTAATCATCAAATTTCGTTTTAGAGAAAAACCCTAGCTGTTCAACATCAAGAGAGACCAGAGAAAGAGAGAGAGAGAGACAAACAATTCGGCTAGTACCGACTCCGGTGATCGTAGGACGATCGGGCGTTCGTGTGGACTTCTTTAGAGAGCAAATCTTTGCAACAAAGGACTGCTGTGATTCATCTTTCTGGACCTCCATTAAACAACATACGAAAGCTTTGTTAAGGTACATACTTCTTCACCATAATCATCCAACGTTATACATGGATCCTGCGATTGGGTTTCGATATTTTATTGTTTTTACGTTAATTCCGCTGCGTTTTCATGCCCGAAACCCTTCATGGGTTCCTTTATAGGTGCTCCATAATTCTCGAACTCTCATTCTCAATCATAAATCCTCTTACTCAGATGAGTCTCCTCGGCTAGTGTCCGACATCTTTGTAAGGAAAGTTCTTATTATCTTTCCTAACTATCCTTATATGAGTACATTAGTCTCATAATATAAATCACTGCTACATCCGATAGCCCGATTATGAACTCGATCTGAGCTCGCTCTTTATTAATCTTATCCAAACATAACTCTTACTCTCTCGTTCCTGAGTACTATAACCTAGAGCTCTGATACCATCTCTGTGACACCCCCAGATCCGGGGTCAGGGATCCAGGCCGTCACGGTCCAATTTCCACAATAAATAATACTCATCTGCTTTAACAATTATAACAATCCAACATACAAGCAATGACCCCAAACCAAATACACAACTCGAGTTATAGTCTCAGGAAACGAACTAAAAATAATAATAGTTATTACAACCAATATAACCTCAGGATCTCACAATACTAATATAACCTCTATATGATGTGACATTAGAAGTAAACACTATTTCAAGATTTACTGCCACATTACATATTTTACAACAAGTCTTAGGATTCTAAACTAAAATCCTATCTTTCTTGCACCATTTGATGAAGCCATGAACCTGACTAGCTCAAGCTCGAACCTCTCCTTTCCTTGGCATCCCATGGACAAGTCTTACTATAAGATTTAAAGTTTACAAAAAGCAAGAATGAGCCAAAGAATGCTCAGCAAGTTATTTATCAGAATATTTCAAGGAAAAGGTGATAGCCATAATTATCCCAACTGGATATTCAACAATAAAAGTATACAACTTGCAATATGAGTACAGATGTATAACCAATTATATCTCAACAATAAAGGAATCAGAGTTCCCGAGACAAGAAAATATTCATGATAAGAATACAGTTCAAGTTACTGCAATACCACAATTTAAGTTCACAAGGTTGGGAACAACATAATCGACAAGTTAGCACGATGGCATCAACCATAGAGTACCATTTATTTGAGCATCAATAAGAAAGCAGTTAAAGATACAGCGAAAGAACAAATGAACGTTCAACAATTCCAATTATATAATTATAATTAAATAATTTTATTTTAATTGATCCACAATATTTAAATAATATTTAATTAATATTAAATATTATTTAAAAAATCTAATGTGGAATTGAAAACCTTTCATTCATAAAGAAACACGGGATCTCAGACTTTTTAAATAATATTTTATTAATAATTAAATATTATTTAATAATTAAAAGAATGGTTGAAAATAATTAAATCGATGATCTTCATTAATCATCTCACAATACTCAAATAGATTTTTGAATTGAAATATTCTGGTAGTACCTACTACCGTTGAAAATACTCGACTATCCCCGGTTAACTATCGAGTACCCTGAATGGTTACATGTGTTGGGTTCCGATGCATAAAACGCAGCGAGTTACATTCGAGGTTCAGCAATTACAAGAATGAAGAAAACGACATGCAAGACGTATTTATAAAACTAAAACCAAAACCATTAATCTAGGGGTCTAAGGCCATAACCAGCACCATGCCCACATAACAATTACTGACATCTCAGAATGCATAATCATATCATCATGCATCATATATATCATGATCAAAAAAAATTATCAAAAATTTAAAATTATGATCTCAAAACAGAAAACTTCGTTTTTGAGGCCCTTAACGATGTCAAATGGCCAAAAAACACCATAGGTCAAGGCAAAGCGGTGATTTTTGCTCGTGGCGATTTTCCCTTTCCAGAAAGAGTAAATTCGACCCATTCTGACTCCGTCAAAAAATACTATTCACTGCAGAATCACTATTCACAGAAAACTGCATCTTATGCATTTGTGTTTTTAAACGTTTTAGAACGATTCCGACGACCTTCGTATGACCGTATCTCGTATCACATACATACAGTGCATCACACATATCATGTCATAACAGATTATAACATTGCAGGTCACATATAGACATCATAACATACTACAATTCGAATATACATGGCAGTAGCATGGCAGGAGCATCAAACAGGCACATATGCATCAAATACATAAAACACGTAACCAAATCAGTCCCTTATACACGTAGCTCTGATGCCATTGTTGGGTTCCGAGGCATAAAACGCAGCAGATTAACGTAAATATAACAAAAATTTTCGGAACCCTAACGCAGGATCATGTATAAGCTTGGACAGATTATGGTGAAACAGAATTCTACCTTTACTGGTCTTGACTTTCACGAACTCAACGGAGATCCTTGCTTGATGAATCACAGTAGTCCTTTGCTACAAGAACTGCTCTCTAACAGTATCCACACGAACATCGATTCGTTTAACGATCAGCGGATATGGTACTAGCCAAAACAGCCGCAAATTATCTCTTATCACTTGCTAGCCTCTCTTTTCTATGAGCTGCTAGGGTTTCTGTTGTAAAACGAATTCACAAGTCCTGCTCTTGTAAACACATCATAATGTATTTATATGAGCTAGAGATAATGGGCCAAACCCTAATCCATGGGGCTTCTTAAAAACCCATTCTGATTTTGGGTTTATTTATTAATCTGAATTCTAGTATGTTTATAATTAATCAAGTCTTACTTAATTAATTATAAATTCGAATTAATAATAATAACATCATTTAAATTCATAATTTAAATAAAGCTCCGTTTAAACGTTCTTTGTGTGTGACCCTTTAGGTTATTATTACGTTGGCAAAAATTTTATTTTCTAATAATAAAATTATAAACAATGAGTGGCATCTAGTAATACATTATTGCTACCCAAGTAATAATAATAATTGGTGATTCAATTAAACCTTTCGTGATTAATGTTTCTGTGTAATATAATCCCTTTAACCATATATATTATATATTAAATTTGAGGCATGTATTTTAGTCATCCTCTACAACATTTAATCCGGGTTTACTTGATCCATGAGTAGACTATGAAAAACAAATCATTATTTGAGCACGACAATGCATTTTATAGTCTCACTCAATCAAGAGGCCAATAATATCTCTCCTAATTATAGGAGGGTTAAATCCTTTATCTATCATTCATATTTCTCATACAACTCATGATATACCCAATGTCCACTTTTATCATCACCCGGTCAAAGGTAACTTTTAATGTAGTCAAAGTATATTAATCCTCGTATAGAAATATAATGATCTCAAGTCAAAGGATCATTACACTATTATCACTGTGAGTCTTTCTTATGACTTTATTAAACATGGAGAATCTCACTGTGGGTCTGTCCAGTATCATGTACTCCTACATGTACCTATGTATTGACTTTAGTATCCCCATACTTATAACCAATGAGATTTGGTTATCTGTCAAACAACATACTAGTGTATTTATGTATTATTATTGTCCAATAATAATAATACTCGACTAGGGACCTTTAAGAATATGATATATTATATAATCTCAAGTTCAAGTCATGTACTTAAACTATACAATGTGTATCATGATTCTAAGGACATTTATTATGCTAACAAATATATCGCAGTAATTAAAGTCATAATAAACACGTTTATTGAATAATCAAATGACATAAAGGTCTATCAAAAGGAAACATTGTATTGCCTCTAGGGCACCTACACTAACAATCTCCCACTTGCACTAGAGCCAATCACCCATGTATCTAATACCCATGGAACTAGTGTGACCGTCGTGCTTCGTCTACGACAAGCCTTTGGTCAGTGGGTCTGCAATGTTATCATTTGTGTGCACTTTACATATGTGTATATCACCCCTTTCATTAATCTCTCGAATGAGGTGATATCTCCTGAGTATATGTTTGGTTCGGGAGTGAGATCTAGGTTCTTTAGCCTATGCAATAGCTCCATTATTATCGCAGTATAGATCAATGGGATCTGCGATTGATGGAACCACTCCCAAATCAGCAATGAATTTTCGAATCCAAACAGCTTCCTTTGCTGCTTCACAAGCTGCAATGTACTCAGCCTCCATTGTAGAATCATCTACTGTTTCTTGCTTTGAACTCTTCCAACTTACAGCACCTCCGTTTAGACAAAACACAAAACCAGACTGGGATACAGTATCATCCCTGTTTGTTTGGAAACTTGCATCGGCGTAACCTTTTACAACCAGTTTCTCCTCTCCTCCATACACCAAGAATGAATCTTTAGTCCTTTTCAAGTACTTTAGAATATTCTTGACTGCCGTCCAGTGACCTTCACCTGGATTAGATTGGTATCTGCTCGTCATGCTTAAAGCATACGAAACATCTGGGCGAGTACATACCATTGCATACATGATAGATCCAATTGCTGAGGCATATGGAACCTTACTCATGCGGTCCTTGTCATTCAATGATTTCGGACACTGATCTTTAGAGATCGTTATCCCTTGAGACACGGGGACATATCCCCTTTTTGCATTTTGCATACCAAAATGATGCAAAACCTTATCGATGTATGTACTCTGACTTAGACCGATCATCCTTCTAGATCTATCCCTATAGATCCTCATTCCTAGAATGTAGGATGCATCTTCTTAGTCTTTCATAGAGAAGTTGCTCCCTAACCAAGTCTTAACAGCCTTAAGAGAAGGTATGTCATTCCCCATTAGTAGTATGCCATCAACATATAGTACTATGAATGCCACATGGCTCCCACTAACCTTCTTGTAAACACAAGGTTCATCTTCATTTTGAACAAAGCCATACTCTTTGACTATTTCATCAAAACGGATATTCCATCTCCTAGAGGCTTGTTTCAATCCATAAATGGATCGACGTAATTTACATACCTTGCTAACATTCCTTGGACTGACAAAACCTTCAGGTTGTGTCATGTACACATCTACATCCTCTTCAAGGCTTCCATTAAGGAAGATTGTTTTGACATCCATTTGCCAGATTTCATAATCATGGAATGCTTCAATAGCAAGCAAAATCCTTATGGACTTGACCATAGCCACTGGTGATAAAGTTTCATCATAGTCAATACCATGAATTTGTTTGAAACCTTTTGCAACCAGCCTTGCTTTATAGGTCTGAACATTTCCATCCATGTCAGTTTTCTTCTTGAAAACCCATTTGCACCCTATGGGTTTTACTCCTTCAGGTGGATCAACTAAAGTCCATACTTGGTTTTCGTACATGGAATCCATCTCGGATTTCATGGCTTCTAGCCATCTCTTAGAGTCTGGACTGTTCATAGCATCTTGGTATGTGAAAGGCTCATCTTCATCTATGAGCATCAAATCACCACATTGAGTCAAGAGAAATCCATATCTCTCTGGCTCATGGCGAATTCTACCAGTTCTACGAACAACCTGTGTTTGTTGAGCATTATCATTATCCCGCTCTTGTTCCACTTCAGGTTCAATGCTATTTTGTGGTTCTCGATCTTCATCGAGGTCTATAGTTCTCCCACTGTTTCTTTTGGAAACAAAATCTCTTTCCTTGAAAACAGCATCTTGAGCAATGAACACTTTCTGCTCAGAAGGACTATAGAAATAATATGCCTTTATTTCACTAGGGTATCCCACAAAATTGCACTCTTCAGATTTAGGTCCAAGCTTGTCAGATACTTGACGCTTCACAAACGCCTTGCATCCCTAAACTTTCATAAAGTTCATGCCTGACCGTTTCTTCTCCTATATCTCATATAGAGTCTTTTGAACCTTCTTAGTAGGAACACGGTTAAGTGTGAAAGCCGCTGTTTCTAGAGCGTAACCCCAGAAACTAATTGGAAGATCTGCATGACTCATCATCGATCGCACCATGTCCAACAAGGTGCGATTTCTCCTCTTTGAAACTTCATTCCATTGAGGTGTACCTGGCGGAGTGAGTTTTGATACAATACCACACTCCTTTAAATAATCTTTAAATTCTGTGCTCATGTATTCTCCTCCACGATCAGATCGTAAGATTTTAATACTTGCATCTCCGCCAATTTGCTTCTCTACTTCAGCCTTGTATTCTTTGAACTTTTCAAAAGAATCGGATTTATTCTTCATAAGATATACATATCCATATCTACTGAAATCATCAGTAAATGTTATGAAGTAGTAGTAGCCTCCTCTAGCCATCACACGCATTAGGCCACATACATAACTATGTATTAGTTCCAGACGTTCAGTGGCCCTTTGACCCTTACCAGTGAAAGGGGCTTTAGTCATTTTACCAAGCAAACAAAATTCGCATTCTTGGTATGATTCAAAATCAAACTTATCCAAATATCCTTCCTTATGTAATTTGGATATGCGTTTCTCATTTATATGGCCTAGACGACAATGCCAGAGGTATGTTTGATTTGAGTCATTAACTTTAAGTCGTTTGTTTTCTATATTACAGACAGGATTATCTAAGTTAAGAACATATAAACCATTAAACAAACGCACAACACCATAGGTTAAATCATTCAAAGCAAAAGAGCAACTGTTGTTCTTTATTTTAAACGAAAAACCTTTCTTGTCCAAACAAGAAACAGAAATAATGTTTCTGCGAATCGCAGGCACGTAATAACAATTCTCCAGTTCTAAAATTAGCCCAGAGGGCAAAGATAAATAATAGGTTCCTACAGCTAAAGCAGCAACTCTTGCTCCATTGCCAACTCGTAGGTCCATTTCTCCTTTAGCCAATGTCCTACTTCTCTGCATTTCCTGCACATTTATACAAATGTGAGAAGCACATCCAGTATCCAATATCCAAGATGTAGAAATAGACAGATTGACTTCTATAACATATATACCTGAATTAGAAGCTTGCTCAGCCCTCTTCTTCTTCAGATCCTCCAAGTAAACTGAACAGTTTCTCTTCCAGTGACCTGTTTTCTTACAGTAGTGACATTCACCCTTAGCGACCCCACCTTTAGGCTTTAAAGCCTGTTTAGGACCTGACTTTGGCTTGGGTGTAGAATCAGATCCTGTCTTCTTCTTACCCTTCCACTTGCCTTTCCCTTTGGCCTTACCTTTATTGCCCACCATCAGTATGGGAGCAGGTTTAGCTGTCTTCATGTTGGTCTCATATGTCCTCAACATAGCCAACAATTCAGTAGGTGTTTTGTCAAATTCATTCATATTATTGTTTATGACAAACTGGGTGAATTTGTTGTTCAAAGAATTCATGATTAGGTCAATACCAATTTCCTGAATAATCAGGAAACCCAAAGTTTCAAGGTACTCAATGTAACCAATCATCTTCAGAACATGTGGGCCAACTGGTTCACTTGCCCCTTGTTTACAATTAAAGAGTGACTTACTCGTGTTGAACCTTTCTTGATGAGTTTGGCTTGGAAACATGCTTTGCAAGTGCTCATTGATAGTATATGCATCCATATGCACATGCTGTCTTTGAAGCTCAGCACTCATACTTGCCAACTTAAGACATGCAACATCATTTGCATCATTCTCATCCTTTGTGTGGGCCGCTCGTTCCTCAACAGTAGCGCCCTCAGGAAGGGGATCTGCCGGAGGAATATCAATGACATGAAGCTTGCGCTCCTGTCTGAGGACGATCCTCAAATTCCTCTGCCAGTCTAGGAAGTTGTTTCCTCCTGTCAGTTTATCCTTCTCAAGGACTGATCGTACGGATAGTGTGTTTGTGTTAGTTGCCATTACTTGGTATCTACAATGATAAAAGTACAAAATAAACATTAGATTATCTGAGTTATTTATTATGTTCAAATGATTATGATATATTCATAATATATCTCCCACTATTTTTATCAAATTAATAGCCCTTACTATTAATTTGGAAAGTATATCCCATAATTCTTTCTAGTGAGCCAAGATCCATATTTCGTCATGTCCGAAGTCAACTACTGGAAGTCCTTAAAAATGATTATTTAGGTAGACAACAGTTGTCAATTATTTCATATATAATTCTTAGATAGTTTGGTGAACAACGATTGATCTTATCTATCTAATAAACTTTTAACCAAACTCTATGCTTCTAAGTTCATAATGGTTGAATATAACCGTTTATTTTCACCTTATTATGACGACTCAGTTAAGTTAGACCCAATGATACAACGGCCGAATATAACCGTTTATATTCGTCGCATCTCACCACGATAGATAGGAGTCCCCTGCCACTAACAGTCTTTCCCCTAATCGATCTAGGATTCGATGAGTGTTCATTCATTGGAAAGCATCCGAGTAAAACTTAATATTTTGTTAAGGGGTTTAGAAAATTTACGACGATCATGATCACATAATGAAGAGATCCTTAATTTTTCCTTGAACCAAATATTTCAAATTGACATCTTAAATTGTACATTTCCTAGGTAGATGGAGGATACCAGTGGTCACACTTAAAACCCATCAGCCTTACGAATACGCATATCCGTTTTTGTCAGAAAATCCCAGTTATAGATAACAAAAATCCATATTTAATTCCGTGTTTTAAAAATCCATATTTCGTAAACACAAGAATCTCATGATCGTTTGTTAATTTTAAAATCTTAAATCGTTACAGATTTTATCTTGTTTAGCATGACAAGCATGGCATGGGTGACGTATCTAATACATGCATACATCATTAATATAATTAAAGCATGCATCTTCTACTCTACACATAAATTCATACATCAATATGTAAAGTGCAGTATGTAAACGTGCTTGGTTATGGCCCCTTTCCTATGTGATCCTTTCGAGCTAATGAAAGGATCAAAGTCAATCTATGATGGTGGTAAAACATAAATACAGTTGCTTGTCTTCATTCTTCTTGCATCCATGGCTGCCTTCTCTTCTTCTTGAATCATCCTTTGTCTTCAAGTACATTACATGGAATAATTGAATACAACCTAAGCTAATGTACTTACATAAGAAAACTCGAGTTACATTCGAGGTTCAGCAATTACAAGAATGAAGAAAACGACATGCAAGTCGTATTTATAAAACCAAAACCAAAATCATTAATCTAGGGGTCTAAGGCCATAACCATCACCATGCCCACATAAAAATTACTGACATCTCAGAATGCATAATCATATCATCATGCATCATATATATCATGATCAAAAAAAATTATCAAAAATTTAAAATTATGATCTCAAAACAGAAAACTGCGTTTTTGAGGCCCTTAACGATGTCAAATGGCCAAAAAACACCATAGGTCATGGCAAAGCGGTGATTTTCCCTTTCCAGAAAGAGTAAATTCGACCCATTCTGAATCAGTCGAAAAACACTATTCACTACAGAATCACTATTCACAGAAAACTGCATCTTATGCATTTGTGTTTTTAAACGTTTCAGAACGATTCCGACGACCTTCGTATGACCGTATCTCGTATCACATACATACAGTGCATCACACATATCATGTCATAACAGATTATAACATTGCAGGTCACATATAGACATCATAACATACTACAATTCGAATATACATGGCAGTAGCATGGCAGTAGCATCAAATAGGCACATATGCATCAAATACATAAAACACGTAACCAAATCAGTCCCTTATACACGTAGCTCTGATGCCATTGTTGGGTTCCGAGGCATAAAACGCAGTGGATTAACGTAAATATAACAAAAAATTTCGGAACCCTAACGCAGGATCATGTATAAGCTTGGACAGATTATGGTGAAACAGAATTCTACCTTTACTGGTCTTGACTTTCACGAACTCAACGGAGATCCTTGCTTGATGAATCACAATAGTCCTTTGCTACAAGAACTGCTCTCTAACGGTATCCACACGAACGTCGATTCGTCTAACGATCAGCGAAGATGGTACTAGCCAAAACAGCCACGAATTATCTCTTATCTCTTACTAGCCTCTCTTTTCTATGAGCTGCTAGGGTTTCTATTGTAAAATGAATTCACAAGTCCTGCTCTTGTAAACACATCATATTGTATTTATATGAGTTAGAGATAATGGGCCAAACCCTAATTCATGGGGCTTCTTACAATTTATTTACCCAATCAAACCACCTCCAAAAATTATGAAATTAAATAAGTACCTTCTATATATAGTGAAGAAGATATGGTTAAAATTTGGTGATTTTTGGATGAGTAGAACTAGAGTTATAAATTATTCTTTCCACCTTGCTGTAGCTGGGCAGAAAATGGAGAGATGAAAGGGGAGAGCTTTTCTACTTTACTTGCTCTCTAGCTTTTTGAAAAGTGTTGGCTGATTTTGAAAGGTCAAGTATGGCTTTGTTAGGTTTGTCAAAGAAGTATGGTGGCCATGTCCTTGTTCCACCATTCAAGGAACTATGTTCCTAAACCTTAGTTGCTTACTTGGTTAGCTTTATTGGCTAGTTACACTTCTAGTTGCATGGTTCGTAATCCCATTTCATCTCCACCAATCTAGTTGCATGGCTTTGGTGCACTTTACTTGCCACCCCATGATTAACACTTAATCTTCCACATAAGTTTGATTAATTTCTGAAAGTTTTTCGTCGCAGGAATTCCGTAGCGTAAATCTTAATATTCTCAAATACTCTAATTCGATTACAACCATGAAATTTCTAAATTATAATCCCCTTGGTCACAACTTAATTCTCTTATTCCTCGATATCTCATAAATTACGAAATAATTAGTAAAAGAGAAAATCTTCGGATTCCGACGGCTTTTACATACACTCATTTTCTTCATACAACAATACCACATATTCGGTTTTCCCATATTCCACCACTTACCTAGTGTGGGCTAAAAAGTTTTTCGTAAACCGTAGAATCACTATTCATCAAGATCGTTTATAAATGAAAAAAAAGTCAAAAATCCGGGTTATTACAGTCTACCCTCCGTAAAAGGATTCCGTCCTCGGAATCTAAACAAAAGTAACTAAGGGTTGTCTCTTCACCCTTTTTGATTCACCCATACACCCTTTCTGGTGCTATGGTTTTACTTCTCCATACTTTCTCTTTTCGGTCATTAATCTTTACCGGTCGTAAAACACATTTCGTTCATATCTCTATAATTTCTTATTTTAACACGTGTCTAGCATCCACATTGATCTTTCGTAATATAGGCGTAGGGCGCGCGAAGTTTTCGTATTATAACTATTGCGAAATAGCGCCAACATATAAGCGTTTTCCTATCATGCTTAAGAACCTACCAGCTTTAATACCCTCGAGCTTAACTCATCTCTTTTACCATAATATTTTTAGAAATGAGAAGTCTCTCACTCCATGCTTTCTGTCTTCTCTGATTTGATTATCATACAGACGGGTTCCTTCTCGATACCCAAACATTTAACTTTTATGAAGAGCTGACTTTGCACGAGATTTTAATTGGAGATCCTTTTGTCAAACATCATTGCAACAAGATGATCAGAGTGATTCAAAGATGAATAAACTCACTTTCAAATGTAAATGAGATTAGAAAAAAATTCGGTATGAATGAGAACAACTATATATGTACTTGTGAAGGAAAGTCTTCAGTATAATTTGGCCTTTCAACACATAATTGGGCAGCGTCCCACCAGACTTTTGTCAAACAGACAAGAAGTCCCACCATATGTATTGTCAATCCCAATCAGATGACGAATTGTCAAATATAGGAAGAAGGAGAAAATGATGTTGAAAAGATGTGAGAAGTTTTCCTTCCTTAATGTGTTACGGAACTTTAACATAAAACAAGTCTGTATTTATTTAGGATTCCATTTTATAAGGTCTCAAACTCACCATCCCAACTCTAGACTTCCGGCTTGAATATTTCTATGACACCCATGTTCCTCATAAATCCTAAACTCTCATATGCGCAATTTAATGCTTTTATATCTCATGTGCAGATACTATATCTATCGGCTGTGATCATGAGTTGGATACCATAACAAACTTTTTTTTAACGACCTCTAGTCCATAAGTTCTCACCTCCTTTAGTACATTGGGTCTTTTCCAATTCCTAACAATTTCAAAACGTCAACACATTTCTTTTGATACTCATTAATTTTCCAAAATTTAACTTTACTCGACCAAATCTCACACTTTAGAGAAAATGGCATACAATCTCTTTTCTCTTTCTAAGGCTACTTACACGTGCTCTTCATTCTCTCTCTTCATCTTTTGGTAGATCAAAATATCATTTATACAAACCTTGGCCATCGGTCCAGTCATTTCTTAAAATTCTATTGATTAAATCCATAAAAGTTATAGGTGTATTCATTAATCCAATTGACATCCCAAAACTCATAATGTTCATAACTCTTATCGAATGCACCTTTTGGAAAATCATCTAGGGTCACCTCTATTTCATGGTATATGATCCTTAAATCTATCCTCGAAGGGTAAATTATGATTCCAAAGGGTCGGATAATCTATATCCATGGTTAGGATATTAATTCCTAATTATAATCTTAATCAATTTTGGCAATCAACACACTGACTCATGCCGTTATCATCTTCTTTAACCATCAAACAAGGTGCACCTCATGGTGACACTTTCAATCTCATCATGCCTTTCTCTAATACTCCTTATAATTGAGTGACTAATCATTTTCATTCTTGTAGGTGTAAACTTCTAAATGCCTCTGATGCAAGTGTTATTCCTAACACTAGATCGGTGTTGAATCATATAACTCTATTAGGTAATACCTCATAAGGTCGCTAATAATTACATCCTCAACCCATTAACTACTACATACTCTTTTATTTCCAAGTATTTCCTCTTTTGGTACCGATCATAGTTGCCCAACAACTTATCCTCCAAAGTGCAATAGACCTTTCACTTCCATCGTAACCAAAATACCTCAATTTATCTCTATGTCCTTTAACACAACTTCCTTATTATCGTGTAATCTTAACTTTCACCTCTTTATCTCTATTGTTAGTTTGAGCATCCTCATGCAAACAATATTTTTCTCTCGACATTACATCTCTTCTCTTTTCTCAAAAGAAATCAAATCTCCATTGAATGACACTAGTAAATATCCGTTCAATATTACTCTTCATGCCTCAGTTTAACATTCTCGAATCACCACTCCTAATGCTTCCACTTTTGTTTTTATAACAATTTTCTAAATCATCTCCACTTAATAAGTTATATCCATCACGACAATTTTATTTAGTCACAGCATATGAGACAACCACTCAACAACTACTATAAACTCTAATTCATAATATTCCATACTTAGGTTATTTCATCCTATTCCCAATTTCAACTTCATCTAGCTTCCCAAATATTTAGGAAAGTATTTGTAGGACTATCATATTACTTAACAGGGTATCAAGCACTACACGTGAGATATGCCAGATCAATATTACCTATCAGGTCGCTAGCTAAGGGGAGATTCCTCACAACTTGTACCAATTTCATGTTCATATATTCATCATCTGGTCCTTCCAACTGTCACTTTTCAAAACTCATGGTCTACACGACATATGGTATATTACCAAAAGGACGAGACATACTGTCCGTTATGTAGTCTCAATCAATTCACACCTAAGGGTCTATAATTATATTTCGGGACCTCTTTCCCTAAACTATTTATCTCAACTAAACCATTAAATTCTCAATAAATGCTCAGACCCCCTTCCTGGCCGTAGTCCCAACACTACTAGTAGGAGTTTTATACCAACACTTACACACTAGGTCATTCATACTTTTCATCCTGACCACAATATCCAGAATGCGTGGGTCACTACACTAAAGGGCTCACTTTGATCAGAAGATACTTAACATACTTAGAAGATACAACAAATGTGCGTCTTAACTCCTCGTTGCGTCTTTATACCATATCAATACTACACATCGTCTTATCAATTATCCTTGACTTCTTATCATCAATAGAATTCTCAAAATCTTTATACTTATCAGCTTTCTACAAAATATATCATGCCTCTTCCGGAATCGTCTAAATGTCATTCATAAATCTCATCACTACTAACTCCAAGTAGATGACCTTTTCTTAACTCATTCATTGGTACTACATCCGGTAGTCCAATTATGAACTCTACCTGAGTTCTCACGTTATCCTCTTATATATTAATAACTCTTAACACTCTCGTATCTAAGTACTATAACTCATGCTCTGATACCACTTCTGTAACGCCCCCAAATCTGGGGTCTGGGATTTGCGTCGTCACGTCACCATCCAATCATTTATAACCTGCAATACTCAGTAATCCAATAAAATCACATCATAGACCCCTCTCTCTCACACATACAAGCTATAGCCTTAGAAACGATATACAACAAGTACCATTAGTTATTACAAACCAAATGTACTTAACCAGGATCTCACGCTATCAATGACAACCTCTACATGAAGTGACATCAATAACTAGATCAATACTGAAAACCTAACCACTTACTTCTGCGGAATAGTTCTGAACCGAATCATCTCAAAGGTTAACCTCCTACTTTCCTTCCTCGAAGTATAGAGCCAATCAAATGCCTTATCACTTTCTCTGAAAAAATTTATTATAAAGCAAGGATGAGCGAAAGAATGCTCAGCAAATTATCCACCGAGTTATCTATGTGATTCTCATCCAAGGACATGATAATCACTACTATCTCAATAGTATAACATAAGGTTACCAGTATAGGGTAAGCATAGCAAAGTATCTCTTGACGATACATATAGTCAGAGTTTTCTGTTAAAAGCATTTATACTCAACCTAGAGTTTAGAAGGATATAATCCGAACAATTTAGTTCATTATATAAAATAAGACACTATCGAATATAGTGTTACCACTCTTTCATAATTCCTCTGAAGCTTTTGAGATAAAACTCAATGAACTTATTATGTTCACAGTTTTGAGATAATATTATCAATAACTTAACAAAATATTATCAACTATAGCTTTGCTAGATTCCCATAAATATAATAAGTACTTAATTCAAGATACCGCAATAATAGTTGCTTCTCATCATAAGCAAATCAAACCCCTTTAACCATACCCATTGTAAGGTTTAAAATCTAGTAAAACATTTTAAAGATTTATAATTTAATTGGTATATATCATATATCCACTTAAATCTTTAAAATAAACCTCTTGTCAAAACCTCTTAGATAATTCCAGCATACTATGGCTGTTCGGTGTACATCATGTACCCGCTTAAGTTTTCAAAAATAACTTCTCATCAAAACCTCTAGACTGACCTGTTGTGTTGTGATATATATAAAGAAAGTAAGCGTGAGCAATATAGCTCTGCAAGAACATATAAAACTGAAAACATGTGTTAGGAATTATGAGTTTTGATGATAACAAATTACTTAGAATTTCAATAGGGACTCAAAATTATTTTGTAACTGATCAATGGATATGACTTATAAATATCCATTGCCTAGGAAACCAGTTATCAGTTGAAACTTGTTTATCAACTGATAAAATGGATTGTAGCATTGATTTATGTTTCACTATCAATTGATTGTATTACCTCGATGGATGCAATGATGTAGTCAACTGATGTTATTGACTTCAATTTCTAGCTTCTCAACAGATGTGAAGAATGGCTGATCAATTATAAATATTCTAAGTCAGAATTCTCACAAGTGAAGTGATCAACTGATGTTGAAGTCGATGGATGAAGACACTACTCAACGGATGAAAGCTATCAACTGATACAAGTCATCAATGGATAATTACAGTCAACGGATAAAGAACCATCAATGGATAAGGAGTCGATGGATAACTCAATTATCCATCGACACATCAACTGATCAACAGATATCCTATCCATCGATGGATAAGCAAAGGTGAATCAACTGATAAGCTTAACAGCATTTATCAGTTGATTAAAGTTTCCCTATTTAGCTAAAAGCCAGATATTACGGGAACAGTGCAGAAACTGAATCATTGGAAGACAGTCCTGTCAGGACTGTGAAGACTTTCTAGGCAACACAGCATCCAAGGAATATGAAAGGGGAGATAGGAGTGAAGGGAAGTAACTCACTGCACTTTCATGTGTACTAGGAATGCTAAATGTAATCTCTATATAATGGTTGATGATAACTCAACAATAGAACAGGACATGTAATAATATGCAGGTGCACAGAAATCTTGGATCACAGAGTTCAGTTAAGACAAAGTATCAAAGGATCATCTACAGACTTGAAGCTCACTGGAAGAAGTTCATTAACATGTTCATGCCTCAGTGA
This sequence comes from Oenanthe sinensis, assembly GCA_028671895.1. Lineage (NCBI taxonomy): Eukaryota > Viridiplantae > Streptophyta > Magnoliopsida > Apiales > Apiaceae > Oenanthe > Oenanthe sinensis. Next base: position 33,126,243 of record CM053806.1, read on the forward strand.
AGAATAAAAGATGTTGACATCTATTCAAGGATGTGGAAGCTACAGAAGATTGTCTTAGTCTATGACGATTTTAGTGCATTACAATCGAAGCAACAAGTAAGGTTTGCAAAGAAGAATGTGGAATCATGTTCGGAATCAAGAGCCCCTATCAAGACTAGTCACTTATGAACCAGACCGTTGCATCAAGTGTCAGGACATTGGAGGCAAGCTCTCGTCGGTTAATATGATTTTAATCATTCTAAAGTTGTTGGTTTTCTTGAGTCATGTGGAGGATCAACAAAGGTGGTAAATCAGTGTTGGAGAAATGTCAGCCTAATGGATAAGAGACAGACGGCACAACCTGATTGGATCTTACTAAAGCTTCACAGATTAGAAGGCCAAATACTTGGACGTGGTGGAGTCACGTATACGGGGCCAAGTATTTGGATAAGGAAGTCTACACAAATTGAAGAGTGGAATGGAAATATTTAATTTAATTAAATAAAGTAATTATTTAATTATTTATATATTTTATAAATAAAGATATTCTTTATTTATATTTTATATATTTATTAAATATTACTTTTATATTAAATATTTCCAAAGGCATGCTTGGCACATGACTTTGAAGATATGATTTGAGTGGACAAAAGTAAAAGGTGGAAAAACAAAAAGCAACACCTTTTTCAATATAAAAAGTCTTCCATACTTGTTTTTCAAGGAGTGTGGGTGCAGGAGAATTAAAAAAAGGGGAGAGAGAGAAAAATTATTTTTCTCTCCCCCATGGCCGAACTAGACTTTAATATATTTTGGGGCCATGATTTTCTTAATCATACCACTCATCTATTCTTCTATTGTAAACATTGCTAAATCTTGTTTAGAAGATAGGTTTGATTTTTGTCTCCTAGATCTAGAATTTGTAATATTTTTAGAGGAGCCAAAAATCATTTCTTTGTTGTGTTCTTGAGCTTTTGTTCTTGAACTTGTTGTAGCATCTACCCCACTTCAATGAATATAAAGTTATATTCTTGGATCTTGTTGTGTTGTGTGTTTTGGATGATTTACCGTTCATTATCTTGGTTATTTTAATGGTGTTCTTGAGGTTGAAGAAGATGATGAACAGTACCTGGGTTTGAACCAAAGTAATTTTTATGTTGTCCCAAAAATAAATAAAAGTCAGATTTTTATTTGGGAATCGTATTCACCCCCCCTCTACGATCTCCAGGACCTAACAATTGGTATCAGAGCTACTCGATTGACATACAAATCGATTGGATCTATTTTTATTTTTGAGATTAAAGAGGGTACAATTGGTTCACTGGACATCCAGAATTTTTTTCTGAAGCCCGGAATTTTTCTAAGTACAAAATGTTCTAGATGGCTAAGTAGAACATTTCTATGTAGAAATTCTACTTAATGTTCTAGATAGAACCTAAGTAGAAATTCTGGAGTTAGAAATATTTTCTAAGTCAGAAGTTCTACTTAATGTTCTACATAGAGCCTAAGTAGAACATTTCTATGTAGAAATTCTACTTAATGTTCTAGATAGAACCTAAGTAGAAATTCTGGAGTTAGAAATATTTTCTAAGTCAGAAGTTCTACTTAATGTTCTACATAGAGCCTAAGTAGAACATTTCTATGTAGAAATTCTACTTAATGTTCTAGATAGAACCTAAGTAGAAATTCTGGAGTTAGAAATATTTTCTAAGTCAGAAGTTCTACTTACTGTTCTACATAGAGCCTAAGTAGAACATTTCTATGTAGAAATTCTACTTAATGTTCTAGATAGAACCTAAGTAGAAATTCTGGAGTTAGAAATATTTTCTAAGTCAGAAGTTCTACTTACTGTTCTACATAGAGCCTAAGTAGAACATTTCTATGTAGAAATTCTACTTAATGTTCTAGATAGAACCTAAGTAGAAATTCTGGAGTTAGAAATATTTTCTAAGTCAGAAGTTCTACTTAATGTTCTACATAGAGCCTAAGTAGAACATTTCTATGTAGAAATTCTACTTAATGTTCTACATAGAGCCTAAGTAGAATATTTTGGAAGCTGAAAATTTTTCTAAGTACAAAATTTCGACTTGAGTTTCGACTTGAGCTCAAGTAGAATATTTTGGAAGCTGAAAATTTTTCTAAGTACAAAATTTCGACTTGAGTTTCGACTTGAGCTCAAGTAGAATATTTTGGAAGCTGAAAATTTTTCTAAGTACAAAATTTCGACTTGAGTTTCGACTTGAGCTCAAGTAGAATATTTTGGAAGCTGAAAATTTTTCTAAGTACAAAATTTCGACTTGAGTTTCGACTTGAGCTCAAGTAGAATATTTTGGAAGCTGAAAATTTTTCTAAGTACAAAATTTCGACTTGAGTTTCGACTTGAGCTCAAGTAGAATATTTTGGAAGCTGAAAATTTTTCTAAGTACAAAATTTCGACTTGAGTTTCGACTTGAGCTCAAGTAGAATATTTTGGAAGCTGAAAATTTTTCTAAGTACAAAATTTCGACTTGAGTTTCGACTTGAGCCCAAGTAGAATATTTTGGAAGCTGAAAATTTTTCTAAGTACAAATATTCGACTTGGAGCCAAGTAGAAAATTCTGGAAGTTGACACATGGCATCATCTGGGTGGCTGATTTAATAATTAATTTAATAATTAAATTTTGAATTTAATTATATGAAATATTTTGAAAATAATTTTTAAATTTAAATAATTTATTTCTCAAGGTTATTTTATATCTTGAAAATATTTTATTTTCTTTTAAATTTTAGAGTCAAATATTTTATATTCTTAATATTCTTATTTAAGGATTTTATTAATTTGATCTTTTTTAAAACCCAATTTAATTTCTTTTGAGTTCAAATTTCTTGAAAATATTTTGAGAATTATTTTTGAGTTTTAATAATTTATTTTTTTATAGTTTTAATTATAAATCTTATAAAACTCTTTGAAAAATTATTTTGGTTGCAATAATTTATTTTTCAGGAATATCTTAGATGACTTGAAAAATTTATTATTTCCATATCAAAATTATGTTTTCGAATTGTTTTATTTTAATTATAATTTGAACTGTTCTAGATTATAAATTATATAAAATTCTTTGGAAATTAATTTTGATTTGAAATAATTTCTTTTTCGGGATTATTTAATATACCTTCAAAATTTTGTTATCTCTATATCAAAACTTTCTTTTCGAATTTTATTCTATTTATAATTTGAAATTGAGAAATTTATTATTATTTATCAAAAATGCATTTTCAATTTATTTTGATTATTTAAATTCCTAAAAAAAATTAAATACTTCTGTTTGAACAAAATGTTTTATTAAACGAAACAACAGGAGTTGATTCTTCGTTCGTTGAGGACAAACGAACTGACTGAAGAACATTCTAATGGAGTTGAGACCTGATCTTACCATTGGAGATGTATTTCTACATCGGTCTACTCAGTGGATCATTTGGTTATTGAAAGGGAATTAGTTCGTTTAGGGAAGAGTCTTCGATCAGTGGTTTTTGAATCAATATCTGAAGGTTTGGGATTTGAAAAGAAATTCAGTTTATCTGTCAAGAACCAAAACACTTGAAGATTTGGTTAAAGGACAACAGTGGCTGTATCAGAAACACACAAGGTTTGATTATCACTGACATATGATAGTCAAGGGGTTATTGCTACACACACAAAGAAGAGTTATCTTTTCAAGCAAAACATGAAGACATTTTATGTCGGGTTTTTAAGCAGAACAGTCAGGCATCAGTTTGGGTTGAAGCAGGAACTGTTGAGGTCAAATGCAAAGATACTTCCATGAGTGTCAGTGGAATGGAAATTGATTGGGATCAATTGATTATCACTCGAGATGGAATGTTAAGCATCGCACATGTATACTTTCTAACTAGTTTATACTTGTTTGATTTAATTATAGAGTATTAAGTGCTGAACTGCATTATATTATAAGTTTGATGTAATGCATGTCTCACCTTGATTTCTATATAAATTAGATAACTTATGCTAGTTTGTTAGTGTTGCTTGTTTATCAGTATTTGACTTCATGATTAGATCTTGTGTGATTTAATGCTTGCTTTACGATAATTGATCATGTTAGCATATAGAGTCTTAGGTATTTGTAGGGGTACATTTACCGGAAAGAGTATTTGCTGCATGCTAGGTGCCTTGATGTTTACATTGTCTATAATCTGTTTATACTCGCATGGTTATATTAAATGTTATATTTGATCATGTGCTTGTTAAGATGAGTTTGTTTCTAATTTGGGAATTGCCTAGGGGTCAGTATAATAAACCATGAATTAAAATTTTAAATTTAAACTGACTCAGGTAATTAGAGATAATATAATGTTAAAGTGAACAACAAAGGTGAATTAGAAGAATTAGGAATCTGGGTGATTGATTCTTCTATGACTACATATGTGTACGACATGATTCTTATAGACTGCTAGTCCACCTTAAGTTAGGTTGGGATCACTGAGCTCATAGCCAAGACTACTTGTTGAGGCTGAAATAGATGAGGAGTGATCAGTCAAATAAGAATGAGCATGTTGAACTTGAATGCTTTGTTGTTAACAATGTTTAGAAATATCTCTAACCCTTGGACTCAATCAAATTGAGGACCACGTGTCTTAATCATTTGTGAATGCAGAGTATCTTTCAACATGTACAAGTTATATATCTCTGACATTTTCATGTTCGAGGCATGTAATTACTTTTACTTTGGTATTCAAATGGTTAAGCAAGGTTACCTATTTTTCTTGAATGATCTGAAGCACAATATTAAGGAAGACATAGGGAATTCTTTGCGAAGGGTTTCCTAATATCAGTTCGACGATGAACAGTATTGATCGGGGTCAAGAGAAATAGAAGCTCACTCTACTGGAAGTGAGGTTACTGCTGACACGAAATGTAATGCTTATGATGAAGTCAACTATTCGTTGAAGTTTATCAGAATGGAGTTAGCTGCAACAACAAGTGATGCTCTCACACTTGGTTTATCAACTAATACTTGGTTTACCAAGATAACGGATTCGACGGTAAAGATGAAGTTGGTGAGAAAGGACTACTTCTAATGAAATTCTTTTAAGAAGGACATTAGTGAAGTATGTCAGTTGAAGGGAAGTCAAGTCAGAGGCTACCCTGTTTAGTTTTGGTGTTTGTTCATGCATTCGATAGATGAAGCATCTCAGTGATTAATCACATTTAAAGGATTAGGCAGATTGCTGTAAGAACACTTTGAGGGCAGGTAATGGAATTTATTGACGAACGAAGTTCTATGTTATGTCTGCACTGAAAGGAGTATTCTAGAGTAAAGTTCAGTTTCCGGACTTCATGACCAAATGGAGGAGTTGATATGGAAATCCAGACCTTGAGTGGAATTACAAGGATAATGGATAGACTTAAGGTTTCCTATTCACTACGGCTGAATCAGTTGACACAGCAAGTCTAATCAGCAAATGTAAAGAGAAGACATCAAGTAAGATTAAACATGCCTGAAGTCACATGGTGTGATGAAGGGCTATCTTATTTGGAGTTAAGAGTTTACACAGAGTCTGTGATTGATTTAAGATTATCTAGATGCAGTGAACATCATTATCAAGCTCCCTAGCATTCGTTTGATTTTAGCTCTGAATTTCTAAAGGTTGACATCCTGTTTAGGGCTCAAGATCAGATGACACCAGATGAATAAAAGCTGCAAGTAGCATCATAGGGGGAGCATCAGTAAGTTGGATCAACTAGTTGTGTTTGATGTTCAAAGGCTAGCAGTGCTCATTGAGTAAGAGTTGAGATTCTTAGGAGCACTCAGTGATCCAGATTGAGTGATTGCATATTAGAAAGGAAATTGTCAATTTAAAGATAATGCAAGGTGATCTCAATCATATTTGAAGAAGACTACTCTACCCACTGAATATCTAAGGAAACATTAAGGACACATCTGTCATGACAAAGGGTTTTGTGTAACAACATTTCCTAGAGTCAGTTCTTGATGAATCTGGGTAGTAGAGTAGTGATTGGTAGTGCCGTGCATGTATAAGAGTATTTCATTAGTTTTTCTGAGTGAATTCAATGAAGATTGAAGATGCACTAACTAATCAAGATTGAGTAGGGTTCGAATCGAGGAACTAACTCAATTGAACCAGAGGCAGATACACTTAGCACAAGGAATCAATCCACATGAAGACTGGGTATTGATACAGAAGCTGAAGGGTAGTTCGGAGTGTTTGAAGGTTCTACTCTGCTAGTGTCAAGACTACTGATTTCTAGAGTGCTGAGTTTAGTGAAGCTGCTGCCAAGACCAATATCTACAAGGAAATATTTGGGTGTTGAAGGTAATGCAGTTTCCGTCTGGATGAGCGTGGTATTGTTTCGAGGAACAATGTTAACTGGTAGCTGAAAAGTTATTCCTGTCCAAAAGGAGTAAACGTTCGATCTCGAAAGGAGTAAACGTTCGATCTCTAGGGCAAAGAGGAGTAATTATTCATTCAACGATCATACACCAGTAAAAGCTCTATTGACTAAGGTATGTCACTCAAGTCTAATATTGATTTATTTAAACATAATGTTTATAGAGAGTGTTCATGCTATTTAGATGTCTACGATCTCTAGGAACTGATTAATGTTTGGCGTGTGACCACCCGGGACTCAATATTATCATTATGAGATTACCTATGATCACCCGGGACCTAGGGACCTAACATTGTAGCATCTCTTTGTATAGTCAATTTATATCCAGGATCTCGTACTTTGTGCTGTCATATGTTATTCATGCTATATGTATCAAATGTTTCAGCATAAGTATTTGTATATATTAATTAGTTGTAATTTTATTTACTTCTAATTGTTTAATGCTAATATTAATGGAACCACTTAATATGTAGTTTAAGTGATGTAATTCATGTCTTTTGCAAAATCCATTAATATTAGTTGTCATTCTTTTGATATTAGTGATGTAACTTAGAATTTCTGCACTAAGTGACAAAAAGATTATTTCAAAAACACTGATATTAAAAGTAATTTACTACATCGCGAGGGGTTGTCAAAGATCATAAATTTTAGCATTAATATTTAAAGGTATTTGATCTCTGATGCAACTAGTACTTCGAGCTTACATACATTCTGATTGTCATGAGTATTTTCAATATGCTTATGTGATAATTGTTGAGATGTAGTGTAAGAAGTTAAATGCTGTCATTCGGTCAATGTATGTTCAGTGTTTAGCGGATGCTTATATTTTATGCTTTAGAATTATCATGATCTATGGTATTGCATTATGTGTTTGTCTCAAGCGACAAGTGGTAATTGTCAAGCAAAATGTAAGTGTCTTATGTGCTTAATTGTTTTGTAGTAAGATGCGTTTTATTACAAAATGATTGAATGATGTTAGTACTTATGAATGTTTTGTCACTCTTAGATATGAATTCCATCCATTTTGGTAGTCATTGCTTGGTTAAGACCATGTAGTTGGAATTCATACCCTTGATAATTCATTAGTATTAATATGTGCGTTTCATTCTTTAGAACTTGAATGCATAAAGAAATTTCCTGTCTATTTCTTATGAAAAATGTTTTATCTAAACATGCATTCATTTGCTAGAGAATGAAAAGCAACGAAAAGACTTTTTCAAAATTCTCCTTGAAAAGTTTCTTGAGGATTATCTTTCTATTTCAAAATCATATATCCTCTCTCTCTCTAAATATTTTGTAATGCAAAATGTTTGCTCTCCACGATTTGTTTAAGTAAAGTTACTTGATAACTTGTAACTTAGGTTGCACGGTATCAGGCTATTTTATTTGAGTAAATTGTTTGAATTTTTAAGGTAGCAACCATTGGCAACTCATTTTTCAAAATTCTTGTCGGTGTCTGTTTCACATTGACTCGTAATATCTTAACAATGGTTGTTGTCTTAAAAATTAGTGCCTTGGACTGTATGACTAAAGCATTCATTCGATCTCCCGTTGTCATAAATGATCTATGTTTTAAGTCGGAGATAATATCAGATAGACGAATATGATGCATATCATACCTAAGTATATATTGGAAATCATAGTCATCTATCTGATAAGAATGAATTGCAAAACGATTTCTGAAAAACATACAGTGAGCAAGATGAAATAGATTTGAGTTATTAATCAAAATGTTTTTGTTAAAAGAGTTGAATTTCAATTGGATATTTTTGTCTAACAGAAATTCAGAAGAACACTTTTGGAAATCTGTTAAACTCTTTGTCAAAATTTTATTTAGCTTTTATATAGCTCTGATCAACTCTATCTATTTAGCCGTAATGGCTTGGCCTAAATGGCTATAGGGGAAGGTCAAGAAGTTGAATAATCCATCAATTTCTAACCAAGGCCTTAGTACTAAACACTATCATTCTAATTCAAACTTTCAACCCTTGGTGATATAAGGAACTTATATAGATTAGCGGTTGTTAAGGGAGAAACTGCACTTGATGCAGCAAATAAGGATGAAGTCGGAAGTGCACCCACAGCTCTACCTCTCGAGAAGGAAAGAAGTATACAAATTGAGGTATCTGTAGCTCATCTGTATTATCTCAAAAGGATGCAGAGCTGAAAAGGCAATAAAACTGTCTCTGGAATCATTCTCTCAACAGGGTGAGTCCATTGAAATTCGCTCGTCAGCCAGAGCATCTTGTAATGAGTCAAGCACACCACTAGCGTTCACGCTGATGGTAAGCCTAAACAGATAAATTCTATGAACACATTGCAAGAAGTGCACATTGTGAGGTATAGGTAAAACCCCTAAACTTCTTTGTTTACCATTCATGGTGAATGAAGTTGTTGAGCCACCTTCACAGGTGTTTGAGGGAAACTTGGATTTCTTGCCATTTATTAGAATCCTTGTCAACCTTCCTAGGAGGAACAGTCCTAGTTCCCTAATGGGATTTCACATCCACAGAGCAATCTGTTGATGTTGAGAGGCAATCACTAACAGTTTTCCATGACTGAAAATAGTGAGTTAATTCATCTTCACAGGTGATTGAGAGAGATGTTTGTACACGTCTACTCTCCCAGGAATTCAAATTCTGGAATACATAGATCGCTCAAAACTTAAAGGAATATCACCGTCAACGATCCAGTGCATGGATTTGCATATGGGGAGTCGGTTGATGCTTAGATAGCTGCTAGTACGCATACCACATTCAACGATCCAGTGCATGGATTTGCATATGGGGAGATTGTTGATGCTGAAAGTAGCTGAGCAACAACTCGTAGACTATGATTCAGTTGGTTTACCAATTTGATGAGTCTTTTGAGGATCAGGGTGTTGGGATTTCAGTCACTCCTGGAATGGAGGAGATTCCAATTTCAGAAGGGTTATTCCCCGACGACGAGCCACGTGTGCATGGATTTGCTCATGGTGAGTTGGGTGATGGCCTAACTGAAACCCTGTCTGAGATTCCATCTCAGAACCTAGATCTTTAGTGATCGACAACATGCTACAGTCAACGATCCATAATATCTTGGTGAGACTAGCATGGATTTACTTGCAGGTACAAATTGCTATAAATGGAATGAGTGCAAGTAAGGGAGAGAAACACTTGAGTGAAGTGAGGGAGTGATACACTTGAGTGAGAGAAATAGGGAGAGAAATGAGTGGAACACTTACGCTTGAAAGTGTAAACACCAACAGAACGTAGTAGAAGTGAGGAAACCATAGACCAAACACTAACCTTGCTACTATGCTTGAATTTTGTTACTGAATTTTCCAGCTCTGGAATGTTGAAAAGATTCTTTTCTGGAAGACAAGCTGAAGAAGAGTCTAGCTGAAGCTTAGTGGGAATGTCCAAACTATTACCTTTGGATCTATTAATTCATGTTGTTCTCAATCTCAAAGGGGGAGACATTAATTTTTAGGCCTAAGGAGGATTTTATGTTCAATTGAAAGAGAGTTTCTTATTCGATTGGATGTAGATGATACTTTTATTATTTTAAAGGATATTCTCAACTAAGGGGGAGAATTTGGTGATACAAGAAATAAGATCTCTTGGTGATACAAGAAATGAGATCTGTCAATCCTATCTTGTGGAGGTTACTTAGAGGATATCTAAAGACACAAGGGTGGATTGGAGCTTGCATGAACTAAGGGGGAGAATTAGATAAAATTGAAACCTTAGTGATGCAATGGAGAAATTACTAAGGGGGAGTTTCTTAGTAATTGGTTGGAGCCTAATCCCTAAAGGTGTTGTAGATTTAACTGATTTTTCGTCTGAAGTGGAGAAGTTACTTTTTGTCAATTGGGAAGAAGCTACTTGTCGTACTAAGGGGAAGAAGTTATGAAGAATCTTAACATCTTGGTTTGCAATGCTATATCTTATTCTGAAAAGATATCTAAGGGATTTTGCTCTATTTATTTGAAGATCTGTCGTTGGAACATTCTTAGGAGAGGTTCGGCAGAAGAATTCTTTCTAGCACGATCAATGAATGAAAATGAAGATTTCTTTGAAGAGTATCAATTCAGGGGGAGTTTTTGCTAAGTAGAAGTTTTCTGGGTAAAGAAGAATGTAAAGGAGATTTTCAAGGGGCATCTGAGAAGTGTCCAAGTGTGTTCTATTTCTTGTTTCAGTGATAGATGAAGTCAGTGGAATAGTGCAGGGAAGAAAGAAAAATATGTTTCCTAGAAATAGAACATCCTGAAGAAAAAGAAGAAGTGACTTTCATTCTAAGAGAGAACAACCTTAAGGGGAGATTGAGTTGACCTCTTATGGGGAACATAGAGAGCTGTATGTTCTAGTTCGAATTGCAAGATGAACAAGAATGATTGTTCAGAAGTCTTTACTAATGATTTGTTTCTTTATTGAAAGAACCCCATCTTTGAAGAACATTGAAGTGGAGGAAGCTAAAGGAAAATGAAATTCAGAAATTCATCATTCATTTTCAGCAACTCAGGAAATCTGGATTTAACTGATTATATCTTTCCAGAACCTTTTGTATATTATTTTCATGTCCAGTACTTTAATTGTTTCTTGTATATTAGTTGAGTTATCCTCTAACAGTTAATTTTATTTAATTGCTTTTGGGGAAATTGTAAATGGAAATAGTATTTGATTGCTATTCCATATCAACCAAATAGGGGGAGATTGAAAGGGGAGATAGGAGTGAAGGGAAGTAACTCACTGCACTTTCATGTGTACTAGGAATGCTAAATGTAATCTCTATATAATGGTTGATGATAACTCAACAATAGAACAGGACATGTAATAATATGCAGGTGCACAGAAATCTTGGATCACAGAGTTCAGTTAAGACAAAGTATCAAAGGATCATCTACAGACTTGAAGCTCACTGGAAGAAGTTCATTAACATGTTCATGCCTCAGTGAAGAATAAAAGATGTTGACATCTATTCAAGGATGTGGAAGCTACAGAAGATTGTCTTAGTCTATGACGATTTTAGTGCATTACAATCGAAGCAACAAGTAAGGTTTGCAAAGAAGAATGTGGAATCATGTTCGGAATCAAGAGCCCCTATCAAGACTAGTCACTTATGAACCAGACCGTTGCATCAAGTGTCAGGACATTGGAGGCAAGCTCTCGTCGGTTAATATGATTTTAATCATTCTAAAGTTGTTGGTTTTCTTGAGTCATGTGGAGGATCAACAAAGGTGGTAAATCAGTGTTGGAGAAATGTCAGCCTAATGGATAAGAGACAGACGGCACAACCTGATTGGATCTTACTAAAGCTTCACAGATTAGAAGGCCAAATACTTGGACGTGGTGGAGTCACGTATACGGGGCCAAGTATTTGGATAAGGAAGTCTACACAAATTGAAGAGTGGAATGGAAATATTTAATTTAATTAAATAAAGTAATTATTTAATTATTTATATATTTTATAAATAAAGATATTCTTTATTTATATTTTATATATTTATTAAATATTACTTTTATATTAAATATTTCCAAAGGCATGCTTGGCACATGACTTTGAAGATATGATTTGAGTGGACAAAAGTAAAAGGTGGAAAAATAAAAAGCAACACCTTTTTCAATATAAAAAGTCTTCCATACTTGTTTTTCAAGGAGTGTGGGTGCAGGAGAATTAAAAAAAGGGGAGAGAGAGAAAAATTATTTTTCTCTCCCCCATGGCCGAACTAGACTTTAATATATTTTGGGGCCATGATTTTCTTAATCATACCACTCATCTATTCTTCTATTGTAAACATTGCTAAATCTTGTTTAGAAGATAGGTTTGATTTTTGTCTCCTAGATCTAGAATTTGTAATATTTTTAGAGGAGCCAAAAATCATTTCTTTGTTGTGTTCTTGAGCTTTTGTTCTTGAACTTGTTGTAGCATCTACCCCACTTCAATGAATATAAAGTTATATTCTTGGATCTTGTTGTGTTGTGTGTTTTGGATGATTTACCGTTCATTATCTTGGTTATTTTAATGGTGTTCTTGAGGTTGAAGAAGATGATGAACAGTACCTGGGTTTGAACCAAAGTAATTTTTATGTTGTCCCAAAAATAAATAAAAGTCAGATTTTTATTTGGGAATCGTATTCACCCCCCCTCTACGATCTCCAGGACCTAACAGAATATCTTAAGACAAAAGACACTTCCAGAGCTAGTTAGTTCTACAAGGAAAGCTGTGAAAAGGAGCTAGTTTCTATTTTTATGTAAACAGTATAAATTGTAATATTATATTGTTATCAGTCGATAGAAAACTAGAGTAGTAGTTTTTGTTGATATTAAAAAAAGCAAAAACACAGTAGCAAAGTAAGAAGTTTTTAAGAAGAACTCAAGAAAAGCAAAGTAGAAAATCAGGCAGAACTTGTAATGCTTTTCTAAGTTCTACATTCAACTTTGTACGCAGCTTAGTATTTTTACTAAGATCAATTGAAAGCAAAAACTCACTAGTGGAAAAACAATCCACTAGTAATTTTTAATCTTGTTGTTTCTGTTTTCAACACTTTAGTTATCCAGTTCTTAGTTACATCAATCTTAATTAAACACTCTCTTTGTACAAACTTATTTCCGCAAGAAGTTGAATTAATTCTTAAGTTTGTATTCAACCCCCCCTTCTCCAAACTTAGTGTACTTAAGGGTGAATAACAATTGGTATCAGAGCAGGCTTTCAACAAACAGAAAGTCAAGATCTAAAAGTACATCAAGAATGGGTCAAAGAGAAACAGGAGTTAAGATTCCAGTTCTAGAGAAAGATGAATATTTTCCCTGGAAAGTAAAAATGCACTTGCATCTGCTATCTATTGATCCTTCCTATGTTCATTGCATAGAGAAAGGTCCACATGTGCCTATGAAAATAGTTACAAGTGTAAATGCAGACGGTACTCAAGCACCAGACAAACTCATTCCTAAATCTGTGAGTGAGTATACAGATGAAGATGAAAAGGAAGTACCCAAGGACAAAAAGGCCATGAATATCTTGTTTAATGGTCTTGACAAGGACATGTTTGACAATGTCATCAGTTGTACAACCTCTAAAGAAGTCTGGGACACTCTTCAAACCCTCTGTGAAGGTACTGAGCAAGTAAGAAAGAACAAGATGCAACTCTTGATTCAAAAGTATGAGGCCTTTCACTTCAAGGGTGGTGAAACAATAAATGATACATATAGTAGGTTTCAAAAGCTGTTGAATGAGCTTAAACTATATGGAAGAGTTTATGCTGTTGAGGACACCAACCTCAAATTCTTGAGGTCCCTACCCAAAGAATGGAAACCAATGACTGTCTCTATAAGGCAATCTCCTGACTTTAAAGATTATACCTTGGACAAGCTGTATGGCATCTTGAAAACCTATGAGTTGGAGCTACAGCAAGATGAGGAAATTGAGAAAAGTCAGAAGAGAGAAAAGTCCATTGCTTTGGTGGTCAAGGAAAAGCAAGTTGCAGAAACAGATGAAGATGCTGATTTCAAAGAAGGGAAGAAAGAAGGTCATGGCAATGGTGCAAATTATGTTAGATATGATGAATCTTCTACTGGTAAAGGAAAAGAACTTTGTGACAGTGACGAGTCACTCATCAAAGATGAAATGGATGAAATAGATGAGCATTTAGCTTTTCTATCAAGAAATTTTTCTAAACTCAAGTTCAAAAGGAATCCAATGCAAAGGCCTGGATCACAGTTCAGGAGAGACACTCAACAAGGCAAAAATCTTGTTGACAGAACTCAATTCAGATGCTTTAACTGTGGATTGGCTGGTCACTTTTCAAGTGAATGCAGAAAGACCAAAGTTGAAAAGAGGTCAAAGTCTAGTGATGGTATTGACTATAAGAAGAAGTACTTTGACTTGCTCAAACAAAGAGAAAAGGCTTTTGTGACAGAAGAAAAGGACTGGGCTGCTGAGGAGGATTCTGAAGAAGAAGAAGAACACATCAATCTTGCACTAATGGCCAATCAAGATGACCAGGAAGCTAGTTCATCTAGCAATCAGGTAATTTCTACAAATCTATCTGAGTTGTCCAAAGATGAATGCAATATTACTATTAATGAAATGTCTAATGAATTGTATAATTTGCATGTCACTCTTAAGTCTTTGAACAAAGAGAACACTAGGCTCAAATTAACATTAGAAACTCTCACTGAAAGAAACAATTTCTTAGAGAGTGAGCTAGTGCAATTGGACAGACTCAAGATGGAAAACAAAGATGCTAGAAATGAACTAGTTGACAGTAAAAAGGAAATAGAGAAGTTAAAAGAAAAATTAGAGGATGAACTAAGAACCATTGACAAGTGGAACAGGTCAAGTAAAGCCAGTAAGAAGATGAATGACATTCATGGAACAAACTCTTTCACCATGTTGTCTGAAACTCTTGAGAAAATAGCCATTGATGAAGATCAATCTTTAGAAAAGAAGCAATCGATTGATAACTCTGAATCAACTGATAAGAATTATCCATCGATTGATAATGCTATTTCAACGGATAATTATCCATCGATTGAGAAGTTATCAACTGCTAAGAAATGTGATATTAAAACTAAGTTTAACAGACCTATTAAATTTGTCAAAGAAAGTAGCTCCTCTGAAGCTCAAATCAAAGTTGAAAAGGCTAATATAGGATTCTTATCTAAAAATCAGTTGAAAGAGAAATTGGAAAAGATAGAACCTAATATTCAGCCAAATGAAAAGAAGAAGAAAAATAGAAATGGTAAAGTAGGCATAAACAAGCACAACAACTACACACCTGACAAATATGCTCCTAGGAAAGTATGTGCTAAGTGTGGTAGTAAAAATCATTTATCTGTGCAATGTAAACTCACCATGCCTATAGCAACAAATGTACCTGCTATACCCAACATGCATACCAGTTCTGTTTTTCCTCATTTAGTTGATTCTCATGCTATTCATGCTCAGTATGCATCAATGCCTTATATGTTTAATCCATATCTTGCATTTGCCAATATGAATATGCCTGCTATGCCATGGAATATGCTTAACAATCTTCATGCACCAAATTTTTTCAACTCTGCAAGCATGAGCATTCCAAATATTAGCACTGAGAATTCTGAGGTAGGGAGACCAACACCTAAGGTTGAAGTGGAAGTAAAACCACCCAAACCAAAGGTACAAAAATTAGAAACCAAGCCAAAGATAACAACTAATAAGAAAGGACCCAAGGCAACTTGAGTACCAAAATCAACTTGATTTGTTTTGACTGTGTGCAGGGAAAAAGAAGAAATCTTTGGTACTTGGACAGTGGGTGTTCAAGACACATGACTGGAGATAAATCCCTGCTCACAAAGTTTGAGGAGAAAGCTGGCCCTGGAGTAACTTTTGGAGATGACAGCAAAGGGCACACCATGGGATATGGCTTGATTTCGAAAGAGAATGTCATCATTGAACCTGTTGCATTAGTTGATGGCTTAAGACATAACTTGTTAAGCATAAGTCAACTATGTGACAATGGAAATAAAGTCTGTTTCACAACAGAAGCATGCATAATTTCCAATAAGGTAGATGGAAGCCTGGTCATGACTGGGAATAGAAAAGGTAATGTGTACATAGCTGACTTCAACTCAACAAATGCAGAATCAATGACTTGTCTTCTCTCTAAGGCAAGTACAAATGAAAGTTGGCTGTGGCATAAGAAATTAGCTCACTTGAATTTCAAAGCCATGAATCTCTTGGTTAAGAAAAATCAAGTGAGAGGCTTACCACAAATGGAATTTGTCAAGGATGGACTTTGTGATGCTTGTCAGAAAGGAAAACAGAGGAAGGCATCATTTAAGTCGAAATTGGAATCTTCAATTGAAAAGCCACTTGAGTTATTACATATGGATTTGTTTGGTCCTGTAAATATCATGTCTATTGCAAAGAAGAAGTATGCTCTAGTCATTGTGGATGATTTTTCAAGATTCTCATGGACTTATTTTCTACATTCAAAGGATGAAGCTAGTCATCTCATCATCAAGCACATAAGAGAAAATGAGAAAAATCTTGAATTGGATGTAAAGAAGATAAGGAGTGACAATGGAACAGAATTCAAAAATTCCACAATAAAAGAGTTCTGTGAATCAAAAGGAATCATACACACATTCTCTGCACCCAGAACACCTCAACAAAATGGGGTAGTTGAAAGGAAAAATAGGACATTGATTGAAGCTGCTAGAACCATGTTGGAAGATGCCAAACTTCCAACATACTTCTGGGCTGAGGCCATAAACACAACATGTTTTACTCAAAACATCTCCCTAGTAAATAAAGCTCAAGGGAAGACTCCTTATCAATTGATCAAGAAAGACAAAAAGCCAAAGGTGGGATTTCTTCATGTCTTTGGCTGCAAGTGCTATGTACTAAGAAATCAAGGTGAAAATCTAGGAAAATTTGAAGCCAAGGCTGATGAAGCTATATTTGTTGGGTATGCACTATCAGGCGTAGCCTATAGAATCTACAATCTCAGACTACACATTATTATGGAATCTGTACATGTAGTATTTGATGATAAAAAGATTCAAGGCTTGTTTGATGAAGGAAATCATGACACACTGCATTTTGAGAATGAATCAAATGATGTAAATGATGATGAAGAGGCAGAAATTATAAAACCTCAAGTGTTCAGAAACCCAATATCAGTTGATGTTATTGCATCAATGGATAATTTATCAGTTGACAGAAATCCATCAACTGATAATGCATCAACTGATAACTCCTCAACGGATAATCAACAATCTACATCTAGGGTATCCACTTCAGGGGGAGGGTTTCAGAATCAATCTACAAATTTAGATCACTTTGAGTTCAATACAAATGATAATGAAGCTTTATCATCAAGGCAAAATTTGTATCCTCAAAGAAAATGGACAAGAAGCCATCCATTTGAACTAATTATTGGAAATGCAGAAGATGGTGTCAAGACAAGAAGTGCTACTCAAAATGAGTGTCTGTATAGTAGTTTTCTATCTCAAGAAGAACCCAAAAGAATTGAAGAGGCTCTCATGGATCCTGATTGGATTTTGGCTATGCAAGAAGAACTGAATCAGTTTGAAAGAAATAAAGTATGGAAGCTGGTGCCCAGACTAAAAGATAGATCAGTAATTGGTACAAAATGGGTATTCAGAAACAAAATGGATGAAACTGGTATTGTGACTAGGAACAAAGCAAGGCTTGTAGCAAAGGGTTATTCACAAGGAGAAGGAATTGATTTTGATGAAACTTTTGCACCAGTTGCAAGGTTAGAAGCAATTAGAATCTTTCTGGCCTATGCTGCACATGCTAATTTCAAAGTCTACCAGATGGATGTGAAAAGTGCATTTTTGAATGGAGTACTAGAAGAGGAAGTCTATGTGGAACAACCTCCTGGCTTTGAAGATCCAAAATTTCCTAACTTTGTCTACTTTTTACTCAAAGCACTTTATGGCTTGAAGCAAGCACCAAGGGCCTGGTATGACACTTTATCTCAGTTTCTCATTGAGAATCATTTCACAAGAGGTACTGTTGATAAAACTCTATTCAGTAGAAATGTTAATGGCTCTATCATTCTTGTACAAATTTATGTGGATGACATTATTTTTGGATCAACAAATGAGGAACTTTGCAAGAAGTTTGCCAAACTAATGCAGAGTAAATATGAAATGAGCATGATGGGAGAGCTTACCTACTTTCTTGGGTTACAAGTCAAACAGGTTAAGGATGGTATTTTTATAAATTAAACAAAGTACATTCATGATTTGTTAAAGAAATTTGAGTTAAGTGAATGTTCTTCTGCAAAAACTCCCATGGCCACTGCCACTAAACTTGAATTAAATACCAAAGAAGCTAAGGTGGATATTTCAAGTTATAGAGGCATGGTAGGCTCACTTTTATATTTAACTGCTAGTAGGCCAGATATAATGTTCTCTACATGCTTATGTGCTAGATTTCAGGCTGATCCTAGAGAATCTCATTTAGTAGCTATTAAAAGAATTTTCAGATATCTTAAGGGTACATCAAATTTAGGTATTTGGTATCCTAGAGATTCTGGTTTTAATCTAATAGGCTACTCAGATGCAGATTATGCAGGTTGCAAAATAGACAGGAAAAGTACTATAGGCACCTGTCAATTTCTGGGAAACAAACTTGTGTCATGGTTTAGCAAAAAGCAACACTCAGTATCAACTTCAACTGCAGAAGCTGAGTACATTGCTGCTGGAAGTTGCTGTGCACAAATTTTATGGATGAGGAATCAACTATTTGACTATGGGTTCAACTTGAACAAAATTCCCATCTTCTGTGACAATACAAGTGCCATTGCAATAACAGAAAATCCTGTGCAACATTCCAGAACCAAACACATTGACATAAGGTATCATTTCATTAGGGAACATGTAATGAATGGTACAGTTGAATTACATTTTGTCCCTAGTGAACAATAACTTGCAGACATATTTACCAAACCTCTAGATGAATCTACTTTTAATAGATTAGTCTGTGAGTTAGGTATGCTTAATTATGCTCATGCTTAAAATGTCTGTCAAGTTTTGTAGCCATTGTTCACAATTATCAATGGATATTTATCTATCGACGGATAATTACCTAAGTAATTGTTTATCGACGGATAAATCCCTTCTTATTTGATCAACAGATAAATGTTATTCCTATCGATGGATATTTATCTATCGACAGTTAATTATCTTGGTAGTTAGTGATCGATCGATAAATGATTAATTCTCTATTTTTATCCGTCGATAGTAATAGAATTTCTACAGTTTTATTCATCCGTTGATCAGATTATAGCCGTTAAAGAATTACCATCAAGGGTAATAAACTACAGTCTTTATACATCAACGGTTATCTGCCTAATTAAAAAGTCCTTTCAAGTCTTTTTAATACTAGAAAATATAAATAGCAGTTACAATTAAAAATTCATTCTTACCTGCTATTTTTTTTCTAAACTATTCACCTCTGTCTCTCTCTCTCAAGCTAATTTTATCTAATTCTCACGAGCTCTCACAAATTCTTTCAAGTTCACTTTAATTTCTTGAATATCAACTGAAAGAATGGCACCACAAAAGAAGATCGTCTCTTCCACTGGGTTCACCTATGAACAGAACAACTTCACAGCATGTCTAACGGTGAATGATGCTGCTGTGGACTTTCATCCATTGATGCGATTCCTAGGAGATTGCAAAGTTTCCAAAGCTCTCAGCGAAGCACCAACAATCGTGTGTTCCTTTGTTGAAGAACTGTGGACCTCTGCAGAGATTTCACCAGATGGGAAGGTAATTTCTTATTCTTGCAAAGGTAATACCTATACAATTACTAGTACTTCATTATCTGAATGTTTAGGGTTGCCTGCAAATAATTGTGATAAGCCCCCAACTGAAGAAGAAATTAGGGACATGTTAGAATCCGTTAATTATGCAAATGCTGAAACTGGATTAGGAGAAGTTGTTAGGAAGAATCTTAGGAAAGAATGGAGTTATTTCTTTGATGCCATAATTAAAGTATTTTCTGGAAAAATAAGTAATTTTGATGCAATTACAATCAGTATGCAAGAAATTGCTTATTCTGTCCTATTTGATAAATATTTTGATTTTGGCACATTACTCCTAAATGAATTAACTGCCAAGTTAGGACCCAAGTCATCTAGGAAACATAATATCTACTTTGCAAGATTTTTCATGATGATTATTAATGCCTCTGTTGGAGAGTATGAAATAAGTGCAGATATGGAGTCCTTGGAGCCATGGATGCAAAACAAGAGGGTCTTCAAGGATCTTGTGAGAATCAACTTACACCCTAAGTTGTGCCTCATTTATCCTCCTCTTGTGCAGGTATATCTTCAAAATCTCAATCTTTTACATTCTTCTTCAAAATCTCAAATTTCTTTGCCTTCTGCAACAATGGAGGGAGATGGAAATGCCCCCATTCCTCTTACCCAAGTTGCACAACCTTCAAAACACAAGTCTAATCAAACCACCTCAGTAGTTTCTCAAAAGACTACTGTTGTAAGATCTAAGAAAAGAAAAACCACTGAGGGGAGAGTGAAGGTGGTTGATAAGGGTGAGGGAACTGGCCAATATCAAGAAAGCCAGAAGGATAAGGAGAGTGAGATTGAGAGGAACCAGCCAGCCACCAGTCCAATCTCCCAACAGATTGAGGCTGTAGTAAAGGACTTGAACACATCCCTAGTTGCATCTTCTCAAAAAGATGTAACTATTGAAAAGAGGTCTCAACCAGGACCATCAGATGGGGATAAGGGTCACCAAATAATACAGCCATACAAAAGAAAAAAGAAGGTTACAAATACTGCACAGGGCACACACACACTTGCAAAGCCAAATGAAAATTTGGTGGAGCCTTCAGTTTCTTCTTTTGATGTGTCTCAGAATCTTCCTGAGGCACAGACCCATTCTTTATCTGAATCTTCTCCTCAATCTCCCTCAAAAACTATTTCTTCAGAAACAGTGTTGATTGACAACTTCATTGTTTCAAATTCACCCTCTTTGCAACTCAGGGTGGAGCCAACACTCTCACCGGCATCACCAAATAAGGTTAACACCTTGGTTGATCAGGCAAATACTGTTATTTCTCTCCAGTCAATGGATATAATGCAATCAACTGATAACTTCCAACATCCATTGACTAGTTCACTTTCATCGATGGATATCCTTACATCCATCGACGAGCTCCCATCAACGGATATTCATCCATCGATGGATACTTCTTATCCATCGATTGATCCCTTAATGTCAATTCATGAATCATCCATTGAAACACTTCAGGTGGCCAATACTCTATTAGGATTGAGTGGAGTGGGTGAGGTGTGTGAGAGGCAAGGTTTGCATACCTTGGCAAAAGGAGAGTGTGTGAATGAGGGGCCCTCAAATTCTTCTGAGGTGGCAAAAGGAGAGGGTGTGAGAAAAGAGAGTCCCACCTTAGCAGGTGATGAAAAAGGAGAGGAAAGTAAGGGAGAGGTGAGAATCCAGGATGAGATCCTGATGCAAGAAAAGAGAGAAGAGAGTGAGAGAGAAAACAATAGAGAGAAACCAATTTCACCATCTCATGAAGCATCAACTTCTAAAACTGAGCAGTTTGAAGCAGGACTCACCCAGGAGTTGGGGCTGGAGTCAGGGGGAGCTGTAGACTATGAAGCCCCTGCAGGAGGTGCAGAAGTCAACATGGAGGTGGAGGATGAAATTGATGTAAATCTTGATGCTTCAACCTTTCAACATGAAGATCCTCATTATCAAGAACTAGCAGCAGCATCTAATCAAATAGCTGAGAAAATGCTGGGTTTAGTGCAAACAGAAGAGCAATTCAGGAGTGGGAAAGAGTTTTTGGCCAGTCAACCTGATGATATATCCCACATGAATCCTGAAGATTTTGATGATAATTCTGATGATGAACTTCTAGATCCACAAGTGGCTAGTGATGAAACTAATTTGGCTGAAATAGAAAGGGCCATCATTTCTCTTTATAGAAGGTCCATGGCTGAAGTAGATGTAGTGGATCCCCTGCACAGGAGAATTCTGAACTTTTACAGGGATAATTTGAAGATCCAGAAAATGCATGTCACAAGCTCCAAGTATGAATTGAAGAAAATAAGAGAAGACATTGACAGCTCAAGGATGCATTTTGACACCACCATTGACTCCAGACTCAGCCTCACAATGCTGACTAGAATCAAGCAAAGGTTGGACACTGAGTTTTCAGCAAAGGACAAGGTAATGGAATTGGAGAAAAGAGTAACCTCCATGGAACTTAACATGCAGCAAATTTTGAAGAATCAAGTCACTCAAATCAATCTTCTGGGTAAACTCTTAGAGACTCCCATACTCTCTCAGTCAGTAGCACAAGTGCCAGTTGCTGATAACAAAAAGGGGGAGAAGCAAGAAGCTGATGCATTGGAGAAAGCAAGTGGTACTGAAGCTGTGGTAAAGTCTACAGATCCCAAGAAGGAGTTGGCTCAAGACATAGTAAGGAAATTTGATGCAATTGCTGCAATTGCTAGCAAATTCAAGGAAACAAGTTCCAGTAGCTCACAACCTGGTGACAGGAAAGGAAAGGGAAAGCTAATTGAAGATGATAAAAAGAAAGCTGTCACAGGTGGAGGGGAAAGTGAAAAATTGTTGAGCAAAGCCATAGTAGTTGGCATAAGAGAAAAGAAGCAACAAGAAAGAAGACAAGAAGAATTAGCCATTCAATTGCAAAGAGAATATGATGAAGAGGATAGGCTAATAAGAGAAGCCAGAAGAAAAGAAGGTGAAAGGAGGCCAAGGATGAAGCAAAGAGCAAACAAGCCCAAAGATGCACCAAAATCATCTGGAGTTAAAAGACCATTAGCTGATGAAGACAAAGAAGATAAGGAGAAGAAGCCAAAACAAGTCAAGACTGAAGGTCAAGCTTCTGGGAGTAATCAAGCCAAAGAAATAGAGGTGTTCAAACACAAATCTGAAAACTTTGTGCCAATTAAAGCTGAGGGAATGATTGCAGCAAAAGGGCAAAGGAAGAAAGATGTTGATCTTCTTCACATTGAGTATGAAGATGGATCACACTCAACCTTCACATTCAACCAAGTATTGGATCAAGGATATGGCATCTTGAGGAAAATCTACACTATGCTCAACAGGAAGTATTATCTAACTGAAGAGCTAGGAAAGGCCATCCTTGAAAGAATGAAGAAGATAAGGGAGGCACCTGTTCAAGAAGAAAGGGATGACAGAATAAAGATCTGGAATCCTGAAGGAAGAAAAGTGCTTCATGAGCCCTTCTACTTGATGATATATAAGGACAGGGAAGGCAGAGAAAAATGCATTGATATTTGTCAAGAAATAGACAAACTGCCAAATCTGGAATTAAATCATCTGGCAAGTCAATTGGACTACATGATTGAAGATGAGAAGATATTGAAGGGAACCCTCTACAGGAAGATGAAGGAGAATGAAGACAAGATGAATGAGTCAAGGGGAAGAAGGAGAAGATAGGAGATTCAACCTCAATCATCAAAATTATCAGAATTCATCCTTGTCTGGTATCTGATTACTCTGTCTCAAACTTTACTTATCAATATTGTAATTCTTGCTAAGAATGAAAATGTTCAGGAGTTTTGTTATCATCAACAGAAAATTTATGCATATTTAAAATATTCATAAATAGGGGGAGATTGTTAGGAATTATGAGTTTTGATGATAACAAATTACTTAGAATTTCAATAGGGACTCAAAATTATTTTGTAACTGATCAATGGATATGACTTATAAATATCCATTGCCTAGGAAACCAGTTATCAGTTGAAACTTGTTTATCAACTGATAAACTGGATTGTAGCATTGATTTATGTTTCACTATCAATTGATTGTATTACCTCGATGGATGCAATGATGTAGTCAACTGATGTTATTGACTTCAATTTCTAGCTTCTCAACAGATGTGAAGAATGGCTGATCAATTATAAATATTCTAAGTCAGAATTCTCACAAGTGAAGTGATCAACTGATGTTGAAGTCGATGGATGAAGACACTACTCAACGGATGAAAGCTATCAACTGATACAAGTCATCAATGGATAATTACAGTCAACGGATAAAGAACCATCAATGGATAAGGAGTCGATGGATAACTCAATTATCCATCGACACATCAACTGATCAACAGATATCCTATCCATCGATGGATAAGCAAAGGTGAATCAACTGATAAGCTTAACAGCATTTATCAGTTGATTAAAGTTTCCCTATTTAGCTAAAAGCCAGATATTACGGGAACAGTGCAGAAACTGAATCATTGGAAGACAGTCCTGTCAGGACTGTGAAGACTTTCTAGGCAACACAGCATCCAAGGAATATCTTAAGACAAGAGACACTTCCAGAGCTAGTTAGTTCTACAAGGAAAGCTGTGAAAATGAGCTAGTTTCTATTTTTATGTAAACAGTATAAATTGTAATATTATATTGTTATCAGTCGATAGAAAACTAGAGTAGTAGTTTTTGTTGATATTAAAAAAAGCAAAAACACAGTAGCAAAGTAAGAAGTTTTTAAGAAGAACTCAAGAAAAGCAAAGTAGAAAATCAGGCAGAACTTGTAAGGCTTTTCTAAGTTCTACATTCAACTTTGTACGCAGCTTAGTATTTTTACTAAGATCAATTGAAAGCAAAAACTCAATAGTGGAAAAACAATCCACTAGTAATTTTTAATCTTGTTGTTTCTGTTTTCAACACTTTAGTTATCCAGTTCTTAGTTACATCAATCGTAATTAAACACTCTCTTTGTACAAGCTTATTTCCGTAAGAAGTTGAATTAATTCTTAAGTTTGTATTCAACCCCCCCCCCCTTCTCCAAACTTAGTGTACTTAAGGGCGAATAACAATGTACGCAGCTTAGTATTTTTACTAAGATCAATTGAAAGCAAAAACTCACTAGTGGAAAAACAATCCACTAGTAATTTTTAATCTTGTTGTTTCTGTTTTCAACACTTTAGTTATCCAGTTCTTAGTTACATCAATCTTAATTAAACACTCTCTTTGTACAAACTTATTTCCGCAAGAAGTTGAATTAATTCTTAAGTTTGTATTCAACCCCCCCTTCTCCAAACTTAGTGTACTTAAGGGCGAATAACAACATGTTATAAATCTGTAAGCTTTCTCCTTTATCAAATATATTCTGAAAACATGTTGTACGTTATTTGTAAAAGCATTATGTACAAACAACTGAAATTTAAAATAACTTTCTTCGAAACATGATGAATATGATAAATCTTTTTAAAACGTTTCTCCGCTAACAACACCATCGATAACTATGCCCTTAGCGGCTTTCATTACGGTGCGTAGCACAATTCCAATTGGAAGAAGGGACTGTAATTGGAGCATCACCACGCCCGCTACCACACATCCACGATGATCAGTCGTAGCACGTGGCAGCCTTCATGAGCAACCCTATGGAAGCCTTCAGTTTTAGGGGAGCCCCGATACCTTCACCGTTAATGGGTAATTCACCCTTGACCGCATATGGGTCAATTGCTGGACCATGCGTCACTCGGCCTCTTACGCTAACTCCAAGTCCACTGAATAAATCTAAAAGTTCGAAACTGGAATCTTAATCCAATCTCCTCAAGTATATATGATACTTGTTAATAGATTTGTCTATCTAACCTGGAACCGGAAGTAATCCTAGTTCCCCAAGTATATCTGATACTTGTTAATAGACACTCATAGCTATGAGCATATACTGTTAGATTAAGTGATGTCGCCGCCTTACCACACAGGTAAGATACCCTACATCATATAATCTTCTTTCTCAAGGACTGAATTCATTTTTTTTTAAAACCATGACTCGGGAGTTTGTCGGAACCTCTCTGCTTTTGATAATTTGAAAGTTCTTATTAATGTGGAAACTGGTTTCAAAACTTGACTGCTTTTGAGAAGTAAATAACTATTCACTTCCTATACCGAGTTCCCTATTTTTGATAAGTCTGAACGTATTTTATTCATATTAAAAGAATAAAATAAACTAATGAAATTAAATATTAGGGAACTCTCACTATTTTTAAATCCTTTTCTGAAGGTCGGAAAGTATTTGATATAATTATCGAAAGCTTCGGATAATTATTTAAAGACCTAAAATAATTTGTAAATGAATTTTAAATAATTAATAACTAATCCTCGATAAATGAATATTTAAATTAATATTCGTTAATTAAATAAATATTAAAATAATATTTATTATCCTCATTTAATTCTTTTATCAAAAGAATATCAAAATATGTATATCGCCTTTTCAAAATACTTTGTCTCCGGCTTCTTCCGGATTACGACAGTACTTACCATAATCTTCCGACTCCCGGTCTACGTTCGAAAATACATAACTTGCTCTACACTTAGAGCCTTTTTCCTCTTACCGGCTCATATCTATATTTCTTATAGCATATAACCGAAACATTTGCGAAATATGTAACTATACATAAAACAGTTCATACATTTCAACATACATTTATATCACAACATCAACAGTCTTTCGACAAAACAATTGTACATTAGGTACTAGTTTTGAAAACTTGCATAAGCATAATTATACAAATGTTTTAATATGTAAAACATAGGGATAGAAAACTTGCCTGGAGTCCAAGACACGTTCTCAGAATCCTACTCATTCCAAATTTTCTATCAATAGATATCATAATCTTGATTAGTACTCTTAATCCCAATAACTACTTATATTACTAATAAGTATAATCACATAACGAGTCCAATTATGATAACTCCAATTTGTACTTAGTCCTTTTATTAACTCTTGTTTTACCCGGCATTCACTTCCTCGGGCTATCTTGACCATTCGTAAACCATCTCGTCAATGGCTTTTAATCTAATCCTTTTACTCAAATACATAGTCATATTGTTCCTCAACATTTTTCGTATATAACTCGTGTAGGAATTAAGTCTCGAAAATCAACTTACGTCTACGTTTTATAGTGACAATAAGCACTTAGTCACTTTTTAGTAATTCTCACTTTAAATACCCAACTTCTAGCATTTTTAGTAAATTGAGTCTTAATACGATTAACTCAAATCTTTCTCTGGAGTCATCCTTGACATCCCTAGTATCTTAGATAAAAATTTCACATGCACGTAAGCATCCTAGCTACTTCGATGATAGCCTCAAAGTTGGTTATTAACGTGATTTCTTAGTTATGCGATACCTTTAGTAAATCGGTCATAACTTTTGACTCGTAACTCCAAATGACGCAAACTTAGTGCGCAAAAGATCTAGATAATACCTAGAATACAATCCATCAAATTTCCGCCCCTGGACAGGGGACTCATTTCCAAATGTCCAGAACAGGGCAGTAGCTTCTCCAATGAACAGTGTCACCGCGCAACTTTGGTTTCAACATTTTTATAAAATAGAAATATTAACATCTGTGTATGAAATTTTGTAGGGGCCTTAATCACTGTCCAAAATATTAATCCTCCAAATTTCATGCTTTTTGGCAACTGGTAAGGGGTCCGTTTATATCCTCAAAATGAGTACAAGACAGCAGGTTGGTTCCCTTGCGCGATTTTCACTAAAACGGACTTATCTCCTAAACCGTAAATCGTATCGATATGATTTTTATACCAAAACAAACTACAAAGGAAGGCCTACACATACATGGGCAGTGGTGTTCAAAATCATCATTTTGACAGTTCGTAAATCTTGGTTAAAACAGGCCTATATGCAAACGGGCATTACGACGGCTATAATCGTAACGTTTTCCGGATTTATCTTATGTTAATCCATTCAACATCACCCAAATCATCAACCCAACATTTTTACTAAATAATCAGTTTATATACTTCATAAACTTATCACCATCAACAATCCATAATATTCAACCAACAATATTCATACATTTACATCCAAACTCCTTAAATCAACATGTACTTAAACATAACTTAAACTCAAGCTTATAACTCAAAGTAAATCAAAGGGTGGATAGAGTTTATACCTTTCTTGAATCCTTAAACATATTAAAAAGAGCTTGTAAGACTTAAGAGAGCCTTGATCTATGCTTAACATCCTTAAACTTGCAAGAGAACATCAAGAAACAAGTTAGTAATTTTCGGAGTTACTATTCATCCTCAACTTCTACAATTTATTTAACCAATCAAACCACCTCCAAAAATTATGAAATTAAATACCTACCTTCTACATATAGTGAAGAAGATATGATTAAAATTTGGTGATTTTTGGATGAGTAGAACTGGAGTTATAAATTATTCTTTCCACCTTGCTCTAGCTGGGCAGAAAATGGAGAGATGGAAGGGGAGAGCTTTTCTACTTTACTTGCTCTCTAGCTTTTTGAAAAGTGTTGGCTGATTTTGAAAGGTCAAGTATGGCTTTGTTAGGTTTGTCAAAGAAGTATGGTGGCCATGTCCCTGTTCCACCATTCAAGGAACTATGTTCCTAAACCTTAGTTGCTTACTTGGTTAGCTTTATTGGCTAGTTACACTTCTAGTTGCATGGTTAGTAATCCCATTTCATCTCCACCAATCTAGTTGCATGGCTTTGGTGCACTTTACTTGCCACCCCATGATTAACACTTAATCCTCCACATAAGTTTGATTAATTTCCGAAAGTTTTTCGTCGCAGGAATTCCGTAGCGTAAATCCTTAATATTCTCAAATACTCTAATTCGATTACAACCATGAAATTTCTAAATTATAATCCCCTTGGTCACAACTTAATTCTCTTATTCCTCGATATCTCATAAATTACGAAACAATTAGTAAAAGTGAAAATCTTCGGATTCCGACGGCTTTTACATACACTCATTTTCTTCATACAACAATACCACATATTCGGTTTTCCCATATTCCACCACTTACCTAGTGTGGGCTAAAAAGTTTTTCGTAAACCGTAGAATCACTATTCATCAAGGTCGTTTATAAATGAAAAAAAAATGTCAAAAATCCGGGTTATTACATTACCTATAGATTCTATAAAGGAGATTTTCAATACCAATTC
Source organism: Oenanthe sinensis (assembly GCA_028671895.1). NCBI lineage: Eukaryota > Viridiplantae > Streptophyta > Magnoliopsida > Apiales > Apiaceae > Oenanthe > Oenanthe sinensis. Next base: position 33,155,118 of record CM053806.1, read on the forward strand.
AAGAGGCGGTTACAAGACAGTGATGGTTTATATTTGAAAGACAAGATCAGGGGTCATGCTACACAGTTTGAAGAAGCATGTACAAGCAAATGATGACAAACACTGTGTTGGGTTGAAGCATGGATCTCAAGCATTAGTGATGATGCAGCAAGGGAAAGCATATGTTTGTGAAGTTAAATACAAAGTTGATTCTATCAATGACAGTGATGAACCAAATGGATATCTGGCATCAATGACCAACACTAGAGATGAATCACTAAGCACTTCACATGTACACATTCTAACTAATATACATTTATCTAATTCAGAATTGTATAATTATTAGGTATTGAAATATATTATATTCATGTCAGCATGTTAGCATCTTAGGACTTAAATGTTTAATTTATTACTAAGAATGAGATTTGCATGCTAGGATTCATGAGTTTAAATAAGTACATTTTATACTTGATCTTATATGCAGTAAAATGAATATCTAGAATTAGATAAGGTATTCTAGACGGTTAGGTGTATCCCTAAACATTTGCTGGAACATGATTTAAATCTTTTGTGATTTAATACCTCTGTTAATGTTGTGAAAATTGCTAAATAGACAAACAGGTCATAGATCAGATATTTTATATTTTTTCTTACTTGAAATTGTTTATGTGCTTATTTTCATGTGATCTGCTCCGCTCACATAGTTGTACAAATTGCTATATTAGATCATGTATTGCTTGTTACGGAGTACAATACTAAAAGATGGTAGAATTATCTAAGTAGTCAGTAAAATTTATAGATTCAAGCCTTAATCTAAAACTGATTTAGGTAATTAGAGATAGTTAAAAATGTTAGACAACAACAGAAATGGATTAGACAGAATTAATAATTAATTTGTTAATTCTTCTATACATATGCTTTTAAGAAAATTATTGAATATCTATAAATCTGCTTTATATCTGTTACACTTGTGTAGAATGATTAAATTAGATAGTACTGAATTTTCTAATATGCATATTGAAGCTGTTGTTACCACTATTGAAAGTAATATCTCTAACCCATCTGGACTCAATTGAAGTTGAGTACCAAGAAGCTTAATCATTTGTGATTGCAGAGTATGTAACAAAAGATAAAAGTTATGTGACTTCACGACATTTATTGTTCGAGGCATATGATTAAGAATAAAGTTATGACATCTCGGTTGAGAAATCCTACCCAACGGTAACCTTTGGAGATAACAACAAACGATGTACAAGGGATTTGACTATCATAATTTTGGAATTGTCATCAATGGAAACATCTTTCTTGTTGAAGGACTTAAGCACTATCTACAGGGCACTAGGGAATTCTTTGTCAAGGGTTTTCTAGAAAAGCATTGAAAAGAAAAAGTGTTTGATCTCAAACAAGAAGGTTAGAAGCTCACTCAACTGAGAGTGAGAAAATTTTGTTCGTAGCTAACATGAAGATTATATGAAAAGGTGAAGTGAACTTTTCAGTAAAGCTTCATCAGTAAAGAGTTACCTATGGCATATGAAGCTCTCACACTTGGTGAAAAAGATAATGGATTCTCCAATAAAGATGAAATTGGTGAGAAGACTGCTTCATATGGAATTCTATGTAGAAGGACATTTTGAAGTATGTCATATAGGGAAGTCAATGAAAACATCACAATGAAGCAAATTATGTCATGGAAGAAATATACTTATTGGTGGTTGATGAAAACCCTAGTTACAATTTGGTAATGTTCGTGCATTCAAGAGACAAAATATCATAGATGGTGATTGATCACATCAGGAAGATCAAGTTGGAAGCAAAGTAAGCTGTGAGAACTTTGAAGTCAGATATTGGAACTCAATTTCACGAATGAAGTTCTAAATGAAGTCTGCACTGATAAAGGTACTTTGAAGCTGAAACAATTAACTTAGCATGCTGCTTTAATCAACAAAGATCATGAAAAGACATCATATGAGTTAATGGCCAACCAGAAGCAAACACTGAAGCTCTTTCATATGTTTGGAGAAAATTGATATTTATTGAAGATCTAGATGAGCATATTGGCAAGTTTGAAGTTAAGGCTCATTGAACAATTTCCTAGGCAACTCATTGAAGTTAAAAGCTTATGAGGAATATGTGATTGAAAACCAGAAGGTGATTGAAAGTCTGAATGTATCGTTCAACTACACCAAGCTCCCAAGCATTCAAATGAATGACTATTCTGAATCTTTGAAGTTTGACATCTTCTCATAGTCAAATACAGATATTGATGTTGAAACTGAGATTGCAGAAGGAATCAATGATAATGATGATGATTCAGATCCTATTAGTGGAAATGGTAGTGAACCTACACCACTCATGAACTTTAACACAATCCACTAAAAAATGTGAAGGATCTTCAACACATCCTAGCAGTAACTTAGGAGGAGCAAATAACAGAAGGATCTACTAGTTGTACTCAACACAATGAAGATCAAAGGAATACATCAAGAACATATCTGCCAAGATAAAAGGTTTGAAGTCAAAGTCAATCATGGAGTCTAGTTCTTAGTAAACCAGATTATTGAGTAAAGGCTAGAAGTGCTAATCAAAATGAACATATATTTTTCAGGACCTAACATCTGGAATCCTAAAGAATACTGAAGAAGCACTGATTGATCCAGATTGAGTGATTGCAATGCAAGATGATCTCAATCAGTTCGAAGGCAGAAATTTACTAAAGCTAGAACCCAGACCACAAGTCGAGATTGAAATTGGTACAGTAAGGGTTCTTAGAAACTGGAAGCTTATTGGCATTGTTATGAGGGACAAAGCCAAACTGGTTGCTAAATGTTACTATAAAGCAGAAGGTATCGAAGATGATGGAAACAGAATCTTCGGGACTTTCAAGATCAAATAGTAAGCACTAGTGTTAAGAGTTGATCCTATTAGGGCTGAACAAATTGATGACCTAACTGTAGGATATCCCTAGCACATGTTGAGCATTCAAGCATGAATATCTATCAAATTAATGTGAACAAGTGCACTCCTGAATGGTGAGTTAGAAGTTGAAGTTGATGTATAACATTTCCTGGACTTTGAAGTTGCAGATCATTGAAATTTGTATATCATTCTCTTCCCAAGCTCTCTATGACAGACGTAGGGATTCAAGCAAATCATCAAGGACATGGTATGACACTCTAACTGCTAAATACTTAAAAATAATTTTATATTAGAGTAGTTATAAACATATATCTCTTCAGAATTCAAGGCACACATAATGTAATATTAGTGCAAGTATACCATGATTGTATTATATGCAGGTTTACTAACAAAACTTATCCAAGAGATATTTTACTAAGTAAATGCAGAGTAGGTACAAGATGAGCATGTTGGAAGAGTTCCTATTCTTTTTGGATTACAATTAATTTAAAAGAATGATGGCAATTAAAGTAAGTCAAGGATCTTTTGAAGATGCGCAATTTGGAAGATTCTAGACCTGCCAAGACTTCTTGCCAACAAACCACTAAGCTTGATCAGGGAAAATCTAGTATATGAACTGAAGTGACAAGTATAGAGGTATGATCAGCTCATTACTTATTCAAGTGCATAAAGACCATATATTTTATTCTCAATATGCCTATGTGCAAGTTTCCTTGTGGATACTAGAGAATCTTATCTTATAGCTAAGATATGAATTGTTAGATATCTCAGGGGATCAACAATTCTTAGAATCAGGTACCCTAAAGATACTAGGTTTAACCTAATTGGATATATAGATATAGATGATGCAGGTTATAAGAAAGACAGGGAAGTCATTGCTAGAACCTGTCATTTTCGTGGAAGAAGTTGGATTCTTGTTGAAATGAGAGAAAGTATTCAACACACATAGTTGCAGCAATGGCTAAAATTAAAGCACCTAGTGAATGTGATGCTCTGATCTTCTAGACAAGGAAATCACTTCAACTCTAACAACTCTGCTGGATACTCTCTACACCACGTATGGAACAAGCTCATGGACACCAGGTATCATTTCTTTTGAGATTTTCCTCAGTAGAATCACTTGTAGATCTTTGCTAAATAACTAGATAAATTTATTTTATCTAAGTTGGTTAGTGAACTAGGGATATTATTTATATGCATATTTGTTAGAAATCTCATCTGCAAGGAATTTTTAAATGAGTTCACAAGTATTAAATCATCCATATTTAAAGGACTTGTGAATTTATTTTAAATCCAGTACCTTGTACTTGTTGCTACTAGTTTAATTATCATGCTTATATTGTTATATGCATAAGTGGTAGTTAAATTTTCTAGCAAAAGTTAGCAACATAATTATTTGTATGTTAAATATTTGATGAGTATTATTCAATGATATCTTTCTTAATTGCTCTGATATTTTTAAATATTTTGATACAAATAATTGTGATACTTTTGATATTAGTGACAGTATTTAGAATTTATGTTCTAAGTAAACAATGCATAATTCAAAAATCACTAATTGTTAGAAATTATGAGATTTGATGATAACAAATTATTTAGAATTATAAGAGGGATTTAAAATTCATTGTAACTAGTCGATGGATATTTGACTTATAAATATCTATTGTGACTAGGAAACCAGTTATCAGTTGAAGCTTGTATATTAACTGATAAATTGGATTGTAACATTTAATTCATGTTTCATTATCAATTGATTGTATTGCCTCGATGAATGCTGTAAAGTAGTCGACTAATGTTATTGACTTCAATTTATAGCTTCTCAACAGATGTGAAGAATGGTTGATTAATTATAAATATTCTAAGTCAAAATTCTCACAAGTGAAGCGATCAACAGATATTGGAGTCGATGGATGAAGACTCTACTCAACGGATAAAATCTATCAACGGATAAAAGCCATTAATGGATAAAAGCCATCAACGGATAAAGGCAATCAACGGATAAAGACCCTTCAATGGATAGGGAGTCAATGGATAACTCAATTAACCATCGATACATCAATTGATCAATGGATATCCTATCCATCGATGGCTGAGCAAAGGAGAATCAACTGATAAGCTTAAAAACATTTATCAGTTGATTAAAGTTTCCCAATTTAGTTAAAGACAAAAAGAATGGGAACTTTGCAGAGACTGAATCAATAGAAGAGAGTCATGTCAGGATTATGAAGACTTTCAAGGCAACACAGTCTTCAAGGAATGGAACAAGACAAATATATTTCAAGGACTAGACAAAGTCTAATGAAGACTGTGAAAGTAACTAATTTCTATTTTCATGTAAACATTGTAAAGTGCATTTTACAGTGTTATCTGTTGATAGGAAATAGAAGTAGAAGAAAACTACTATATAGTAGTTAGTAGTCTATTATAACAAAGTGTAGAATAAGTGTGAGAAAAATTGTAAGCATTGTATTGCAAGAACAACACTTTGTAAGAAGCTTGGTAATTTTACCAAGAGTAATTGAAAGCAAAAACACACTAGTGGAAAAACTAATCGACTAGTCATTTTTATATTGCTTGTCTTGTTTTCAATTTATAAGTATCACATTCTTAGTTCAATTAGTTATCTTTTCATACACTCAAACACTTCTATTGAACAAATTTAAATCCGCAAGAATTTTAATCAATTCTTAAATTTGTATTTAACCCCCCCTCTCCACACTTATTGTATTCAAGGGCAAATAATAATTGGTATCAGAGCCTAGATTTCAACATATAGAAAGTAAGATCTAAAGTACATCAAGTATGGGTCAAAAAGACACAGGAGTGAAGATTCCAGTTCTAGAGAAAGATGAGTACTTTCCCTGGAAAGTGAAAATGCACTTGCATCTGCTATCTATTGATCCTTCATATGTTCATTGTATAGAGAAAGGTCCATATGTGCCTATGAAGATAGTTACAAGTGTGAATGCAGATGGTACTCCGACACCAGACAAACTCATTCCAAAATCTGTGAGTGATTATAAAGATGAAGATGAGAATGAAGTACATAAGGATAAAAAGGCTATGAACATTTTGTTTAATGGTCTTGACAAGGATATGTTTGACAATGTTATCAATTGTACAACCTCTAAAGAAGTCTGGGATACTCTTCAAGCTTTATGTGAAGGCACTGAGCAAGTAAAAATGAACAAGATGCAACTCTTGATTCAAAAATATGAGGCCTTTCACTTCAAGAGTGGTGAAGCAATCAATGACACATATAGTAGGTTTCAAAAGCTATTGAATGACCTAAAACTATATGGAAGAGTATATGCTGTTGAAGATACCAACCTCAAATTCTTGAGGTCCTTACCCAAGGTATGGAAACCAATGACTGTTTCTATAAGACAATATCCCGACTTTAAAGAATATACTCTTGACAAGCTGTATGGCATCTTGAAAACCTATGAGTTGGAACTACAACAAGATGAAGAAATTGAGAAAAGTCGAAAGAGAGAAAAGTCCATTGCTTTAGTGGTCAAGGATAAGCAAGTTTCAGAATCTGATGAAGATGTTGTTGTCAAAGAAGGGAAGAAAGAAAGTCATGGTAATAGTGTAAGTGGTGTTAGATATGATGAATCTTCTACTGGGAAAGGAAAAGAAACAGTTGAGGATGATGAATCATACTCCAAGGATGAAATGGATGAAATAGATGAGCATTTAGCTTTTCTATCTAGAAAATTTTCAAAACTCAAATTCAAGATAAATCTCATGCAAAGGCTTGGATCTCAGTTCAAGAGAGACAATCAATAAAGCAAAAATCTTGTTGACAAGACTCAATTCAAATGTTTTAACTGTGGATTGGCTGCTCACTTTTCTAATGAATGCAGAAAGCCAAAAATGGAGAAGAAGTCAAAGTTTAGTAATGGTATTGATTATAAGAAGAAGTACTTTGACTTTTTCAAATAAAGAGAGAAGACTTTTGTAATAGAAGAAAAGGATTGGGATATTGAGGATGATTCTGAAGAAGAAGAATACATCAACCTTGCACTAATGGCCAATCATGATGATCAGGAAGCTAGTTCTTCTAGCAATTAGGTAATTTCTACAAATCTATCTAAGTTATCCAAATATGAATGCAATATTACAATTACTGAAATGTCAAATAAATTGTATAATTTGCATGTCACTCTTAAGTTATTAAACAAAGAGAACACTATTGATATATGTAAAAATAGCCCTGAAAGAAATAATAAATATAGCATTTATTAGGCCTGGTATGGTCCAAAGGTTTTAGGCCCTCGAAACAAACTAGAAATGTAATAACTGGATTGTTGGGTCCAGTCCGCGAGGCTCCGTGGAAGCCATAGGCCCAGTAAGCCCTTTTTAATAGTTAATTTCGTAATTATTTAATAAAGGCCCAGAAAAGGCCCAAAAAGCCTGTTGAAGGCCTTCACCCTAGAAGGATCTAGGAGCCCAAACGTGGGAAGAGTCCGACAAGGATTCTCATTCCTATAAGGTTTTGGATACCCCTGCTACTAGGAGACTTGGCCCCCAAGTCTCCTAACCCTAATCTGATTCCAAGGCCTCCATGCGCCTATATAAAGGGCCTAACCCCTTAACATTAGAACTACGTTTTTGGTTTGATTCTCATACGAACTGAGATACGTAGGCAGTTAACGAGGACCTGAGCTAAGTCACGAAACGTTAGTGCAACCATTAAAGCTTGAAGCTCTCCCAAACCCTAGCATTAATTACGTATTAAAGACACCTCGTTTTTGATCCGTAACATTTGGCGCCGTCTGTGGGAAGCGAATAACAACCATGGCAAGAACACGAAGTACTGCAAGCACCCTTGAAGGAGAGATCCCTGACACCGCTGCCGACACCACTGTTCCCCCTATTACAATTCAGGAGCAACAAGCTGTTGTTCCAAGCACCTCCGTTGAAGACCCTGAAGCAAGCACCCGGTGTGCTGGACCCCTTAGCATCGTCGTTCATCCTTCCAACCCCGAAGTCTCAATTCATGCTTCATCTCCTCCACTCCAGGTAATTCGACCCCTTCATACAACTTTTGTTGCTCCTCCTACTATGCAGGTCTCGTCTGCTATAACACCTGACCCTCGTTATGGGCTCCCAAGGAACTACGAGCCCCCTTATGAGCAAGGGCTGTTGCCCCACTATACCTCACAACGAAGAAGTTGGGACTTCTCCGGACCTTACTCAACTGATGACGAGAAGTCGTCTGACGAAGATGTTAACCCACGAAGGAGGCGACCTGGTAAGGAGCCCCTTGGAGGGAGGAGTACCCAGCCCCGAGGGCCTCAAAGTAATGACTCCCTGAACCTTCAGGAAAGAATACGCGCTCATGAAGCCAAAGCTCAACGACTAAGGAAAGACCTGGAGAAGACATTGACAAGGCGACAGCGCCCCAGAGTGGAGGGTGCTGGAGAGTTGATGAGAAACACCTCTGTAATAGATTTGGATGAACCCCTGAGGGAAATAAGGACAAGTCATGTTAGGGCTGATCCCCAAGACTTATTGCCGCTGGGAGATCCTGATGATCCCACCCCCCCTTCACAGATAATATTATGAATGAGAAGATATCAAGGAAGTTTAAGAGGGCCTATGGTGGAACGGGAGATCCCTCAAATCATGTTCTCACGTTCTCTAATGCACTGTTGCTGCAGCCTGTAAACGATGCCATCAAGTGCAGGGCATTTCCCCAAACCCTGAGTGGCATGGCTCAGCGGTGGTTCAGTCGTCTACCACCAAACTCTGTTGGGTTATTCAAGGATCTGAGCAGGGCCTTCATTGGTCAATTCATTAGCAGCAAGACTCATGAAAAGAGGCTCAGCTTCGCTAATGAACATGCACCAGGGGAAGAACGAATCCTTGAGGGATTACATGAATAGGTTCACAAAGGAAGCCTTGAAGGTCCCTGATCTAGATCAGAAGGTAGATATGATAGCCTTGCAGCAAGGGACTTCTGACGAAAATTTCAGGAGATCGTTAGCCAAGAGGGCCCCTAAAACTATGAATGAGCTCCAAGAGAGAGCAGGAAAGTATATCAAGGCTGAGGAAAGTATGAGGAAAGCTCAAGGGTTTCAGACCTCGAACGCCTATTCTAAAAAACGATCCAGCGATACCGAGTACACTGTTGATACCAAGTATGCGAAGAATGGTGACGCCAATGACTCCAAGAGAAAAGGAGGAGCTAGGTTTACCGAGTATGCGAGGCTAAACACCCCTCGTAGCCAAATATTAATGGATATTGAGAAGGGCAAGGACCTTCGATGGCCGAAGCCACTAAGAACTGATCCTGAAAAAAGAAATAAGAATGCGTATTGCAGGTTTCATAGGGACACATGGAACGACACTGATGATTGTCGCCAATTAAAAGATGAGATTGAGTTCCTAATCAGAAGAGGAAAGCTGGAGAAATATACTAAGGACGGTATTAGAAACGATAGGGAGTACAACGACAAACGAAGGGACTCAGACCCCAAGGAAAGAAATAAACAGCCCTGAGGGCCTGTGATCAATATGATCTCAGGAGGACCAACCGCGGCAGGTAACTCCCGAAATTCAAGAAAGGCTTATGCCCGGGAGGTGATGAGCATAGTATGAGAGCCTCCCAAAAGGGCAAGGACTGAGGTCTCATTGTCTTTTAATGACTCAGATCTGGAAGGGGTGAGATTCCCCCATGATGATCCCTTGGTAATCACTCCCACCATAGGGAATTCTCCAGTGAAAAGTGTCTTGGTGGACAGCGGTTCATCTGTTGACATTCTGTTTTATGATGCTTATGTGAGAATGGGGTACAACGATTCACAGCTAACCCCTTCCAACATGCCTATATATGGATTTAATGGAGTAGAGTCTCAGATTGAAGGGATCATACAACTGTCTATGACTATGGGTGAAGAGCCGCGACTGTCCACTCAAATGCTGAACTTCCTGGTTATAAAAGCAAGCACTACTTATAATGCGATCCTTGGGAGGACCGGGTTGCATGCCTTCAAAGCAGTTGCTTCTACATACCACTTGAAACTCAAATTCCCGACTAGGCATGGTGTGGGAGAAGAAAAAGGTGATCAGAAGATGGCCAGAAGTTGCTATGTGGCCGCCTTGAAACCTGATGGCACTGGGGGGCAGGTTCTCCCCATTGAAGATATGGATGTCAGAGATCATGAGGAAAGAAGGGGGAAGCCTGCAGAGGATTTGGAGTCCATTCCCTTGGACCTTCTAGATCCTGAGAAGGTGACTTATGTTGGGGCTTCACTCCCCAAGGACTTGAAACAACAGATGGTACAATTCCTACAAGATAACAGAGATATCTTTGCTTGGACAGCAGCCGACATGCCAGGGATAGACCCCGAACTCATAACGCATCAGTTGAATGTGAATCCTAGTTGGACACCAGTCAAGCAGAAGAAAAGAAATTTTGCTCCTGAGAGGCAAGAGGCCATTAAGGCAGAGGTAGAAAAGTTGTTGGAAGCTGGATTTGTTGAAGAAATTCAGTTCCCTAAGTGGCTGGCTTAACCCTGTGATGGTCAAGAAAAGCAATGGAAAATGGAGGATGTGCGTGGACTTCACTGATCTGAATGATGCCTGTCCTAAGGACTGTTTCCCCTTGCCACAGATAGACATGTTGATAGATGCCACCGCTAGGCACGAAATGCTTAGCTTCATGGATGGTTTAAGTGGTTACAACCAAATCAAGATGCACCCCGGAGACATCCCCAAGGTATCATTCGTCACTGATTTCGGTGTTTTTTGTTATCTAGTTATGGCTTTTGGACTTAAGAATGCAGGAGCCATGTATCAAAGGCTTGTAAATAAAATTTTCAAGCACCTTATCGGTAAGACCATGGAAGTTTACGTTGATGACATGTTAGTCAAAAGCCTAGACAGGGCCGATCATCTTGCGCATCTGAATGAGGCATTTGAAGTTTTTTGAGAACCCACAAGATGATGTTGAATCCAATCAATTGTGCCTTTGGTGTAGGGTCCGGAAATTTTCTAGGCCTGATGGTCTCAAAAAGAGGCATTGAGGCCAACCCTGAGAAGATTCAAGCAATTTTGGACATGGAGCCCCCCAAGACTATAAAAGAAGTCCAAAAACTCACTGGAAGGGTGGCGGCCTTAGGGCGATTCATATCCAAATCTGGAGAGAAGTGTCTGCCATTCTTCAAGGCCCTCAAAAAGGTTAAAAACTTTTAATGGAATGACGAAAGTCATGCATCATTTGAAGAATTAAAGAGGTATATGGCTGAGCCACCTTTGCTTGCTAAACCAAAACCTGAAGAAGTGTTATTCCTATACCATGCTGTCTCGAGCTTAGCCCTGAGTGCAGTTCTCGTAAAAGAAGAGGATAAAGCTCAGAAGCCCGTTTATTATGTCAGCAAGATTCTACATGGTGCAGAGTTGAACTACTCAAAAGTCGAGAAGTTCGCCTTAGCATTAATAATGGCCTCGAGGAAGTTACGCCCATACTTTCAGGTGCATGTTATTGAAGTCCTGACAGACCAACCCCTAAGAAATATACTGCATAGCCCCAAGGACAGTGGAAGGCTAATCAAACGGGTTGTTGAACTTAGAGAATTCGAAATCAGATACAAGCCAAGAACGGCCATCAAAGCCCAGGCTCTAGCTGACTTCGTGGTTGAATGTACCATTCCAAACCAAGAAGTCGGGGGGCAAAGAGAGTTTAAAGAAGGTAAAGGAGAGGAGGAAAAAGAGGAAGAAGAGGACGAACTCAAAGAGTACTGGGTGCTTTTTTTTTACGGAGCTTCAAAAACAAAAACTAGTGGAGTTGGCCTAGTTTTACAAAGCCCGGATGGCTTCATTGTCGAATATGCAATCAAATTGGACTTTCCAACTATAAACAACGAAGCGGAATACGAAGCTCTGATAGCTGGACTTGGTCTGGCGAGAACCCTGAGGGTGAAAAACATGAAAGTGTGTGGTGACTCAAGGTTAGTAATCTCTCAAGTAAATGGGGAGTTCGAAACTCGTGACGTGACTATGGCCAAATATTTGAGAATCGTTAAAGCTCAAGCCACACAGTTCGAAGAATGTCACTTTGAGTACATCCCGAGAGAGGAAAATATGAAGGCCGATGCTTTGTCCAAATTTCCATCATCAGAAATTGAAAGTTACTCGGGCAGTGTTTATTTTCAAGTCTTGAAGACCCCAAGCATTAATGCAAAACTAATAGCTCCTATTGAGTCGGGAACATGTTGGATGGATCCCATCAAACTTTACTTGGAAACAGGAAAAACACCTGCCGATCCCGTGGAGGCTCGCAAGCTGTCGGTTAGGGCCTTGAGGTATGCCCTCATAGAAGGAATACTCTATAAAAAATCATACGTGATACCTTATTTGAAATGCTTGAGACCCAACGAGGCTGAAGCTGCCCTAAAAGAAGTTCATGACGGTGTATGTGGACAACACCTTGGAAGCAGGGCCTTGGCTCATAAAGTTATAAGGCTAGGATTCTATTGTCCTGAGATGCTTAAAGATGCCAAAGCTTATGTTAAGAAATGCGATCGCTGCCAAAGGTTTGCACCTATTGTCAGGCAGCCACCTGAGATGCTGACATCAATTAACTCTCCAATCCCCTTTGCAATGTGGGGAATGGATATATTAGGCCCGTTTCCTATGGCCAGCGCGCAAAGAAAGTTCCTCATTATTGCCATTGATTACTTTACTAAGTGGATAGAAGCCAAGCCCTTGGCCAAGATTGACACTAAGAACGTGACTCAATTTTTCTGTGAGAATGTTATATGCAGATATGGGCTACCTCGAATCCTAGTGATGGACAACGGAACTCAGTTCAACAATAAGGACTTTATGGGGTACTGCGGAAATTATAACATTGAACTACGCTTTACTTCAGTAGCTCATCCACAATCAAACGGACAAGTAGAGGTTGCAAACATGATAATCCTTGATGGACTCAAAAAGAGGATCGAACGCTCCCAAGGGAATTGGGTTGATGAGTTACTCCCAATCTTATGGGCATATTGAACTACTTGCAGAACATCAACAGGAGCTACTCCATTTCAACTAGCCTACGGGGCTGAGGCAGTGGTGCCCGTCGAAATTGCTCAGACGTCACCAAGGATACAAGAGTTTCATGTTGACACAAATGAAGAAGGCATGAAGCTAGCTCTAGACTTAATAGATGAGCTGCGCGACGAAGCTAATGCCAGGATAGTGGAAGGCCAGAAGAAAGCTTCGTTCTACTACAATCTTAGAGTCAAGGAAAGGTTTTTCCGCGAAGGAGACTTAGTCCTGCGAAAGATCGAGGCGTCTGGAGTTGGTCCCAAGGGCAAACTAGCTCCGAATTGGGAAGGACCATACCAAGTAAAGGAAGTCACAGGGCAAGGCGCGTACAAGCTCCAAACCCTTGAAGGGGTCGAAGTCCCCAGAAGCTGGAATGCAACCAACTTAAGAAAGTATTATGTTTAGATTTTAACTTTGATTTTCGAAACATTTAAGTATCAGTTTATTAGCCTTGAAGGCATGACATTTATTAGCCTTGGAGGCATGATATGTTTTTAATACTAAGTTACATTTACATTTGAGAACTTATAAAGTTTCTGAGGAATGTTATTTGTTTTCCCTATATAACACTTGTCATTTTCACTTAGTCTTTTTACGAGCCTCGAGAGTATTTGTTGTTTATGTTTAAGTTAAAAACGAAAAACAAACAAAGCTAAGGCAGAAAGTGAAAAGAAAAACATGGTTACATAAATAAAAGCCCGAAGGCTAAATGTTTTTTTTACAAGGACCCTATGGCCAACATAAATAAAACCCAACTACTTAGAGGACTCCTCCTCTCCTGAAGCTTCCTCCCTGCTAGAAGAAGTCGAACCATCTTCGTCTTCACTCGACTCTTCTTCTTCTTCAGAAGATTTTTGCTCTGATTCTTGGATAGTTGCTTCTGAGGCAGACTTCTTCAAAGTAGTCCTGGGAGGAGAAGGAACTGGGGAAGGAGTAAGGGAAGGTTCACGAATCCTTTCTGTTCTAACATCCGGGCTGTCCTCCCCATCAGTTTCCTCGTGCTCCTCGAACAACCGCTTCAACGCATCGGCCGATTGAGGGCATTTGAAGTCTACCTTTGGGTTAAACAAACCCGTGTGTTTTCCCAGCACTTCCTTGAGGGCGTCATTCCACCCGATAGTGTAGTTAACCGAGAAGATTAGGTCGTCATGAGCCTCGATTAAATCCCGGTACTCATCAGAGGCCATATATTGATCAATTATAGCATTTCTATCTGCCCGTAGCTCGACCACCTCAGCTTGGGCCTGTTTAAGATGCTCCTCCTTCTCAGCCAACTTTTCTTCAAGATTTTTGAGCTTGGCATGAGCCACTGTCAGCTCCTTCTTATATTTTCCTGCTCGGGCTTTCCAAGCCTCCGTCTAGTGCAAAGAAGCTTGGAAATAGGCATTGGCCTGAAAAAGCAACAAAACAAGTTAAGACATATAGAAAGGCCCAGACCGTGAACGGAAGAAGTGTGAACTACAAGGTAAGAAAGTAAATAAGCTTACCGATGCCAATGCCTGCGCACCCAAAGCCTTGGTGCTTTCCTCGTCCCGTCCCAAGACAATATCCTTGTAATCGCAAGGAGTGAGGGAGTGAAGGGACCAGTCCCTCGCGTGATCTGTACATCCGACCACCGTATCCGACTTCCTGATACCCCAGCCAGGCTTGTATGCCAGGGATTTGGGCGCCTTGACCGGCTCGCTGCTCCCAGCTTCGATTGGCCCAGTGTGCGGCTGTAAGAAAGCCGGAGGTTCCTTTACCTGCCTAGGGTTGTTCATCAGTCTTAGCCGTTTCATACGGCCAGTTTCTTCTACGGGTGGAATGGTCCACTCATTTATCAATGCAGCAGCTGAAAAAGAAAACATAGAAACATTAGTAAGGCAATCAACGAGTAAAACGAGAACAGAGTCGAGTAAAATAATATACCTTTGCTCGAGGCCCTTGATAGGCCCACGGCTCTCAACCTGTGTTCATCAAGAAGAAACCAAGCAAGATGCTTGGTTTCAACCTGAGTAAGCTTGACATAAGCCTCTTCTTCTTCCCTTGAGAGCCTAATAGCATCAAAGCTCCCGTCTGACACTTTGCTAAACATGGGCCTAAAAAGGGTACCCCAGTCTCCCCCTTCCCACTTTACTTGGACAAAATTTTCCTTCCAGTGAAGGTTGTTGTCAGGGATCGAAGAGGTATCAAAGATATGGGGTTTGTTAGGCCTGTGAGCTATGTGAACCCAGCCTAGGGAAATGCTAGAAGAGTTTTTGAATTGAATGATTTTGCGAAAGAGAGGGACTGTCATTTTTATTTTATTCTCCAAACATAAGACCATGAAACAATGGATGAGCCTCCATCCATTGGGCACGAGTTGACATGGATTTATTTGAACATCAGCTAAGAGGGTGGGGATGAAGTCGTGCAAAGGAAACCTAAGCCCCGATAAGATGGCATCTACGTAAACAAATAAACAACTAGGATGCCAATGGCAGGTCCTGTCGCCAGTTTCAACTAAGGAAATGGAAAACCTAGGTGGAAAATTAAAAAGCTCGTTATACTCTTCTACTACATCGGCTTCATGGCTGATCCCGCATTCATGGCTGCCAATCTAGAAGCTCTCTTATCCGCCATCCGATTTTCGAATTTATGTAATTCTTTGAGGAAGCTAACGATTTAAATTACTTAGAAGCTTGAGAGCTCGAATACAAAAGGGAGAAGTGATGAGTAAAAGATGGAGAAGTGTGAGAAATGAAGCCCACACCACTCATATATACAACACCAGCTGGTCACTTGACCGTTTAAATTCACCTTTTGACAGGCATCTCTAGGTCGAACAACCGTCGAAAGGTAAGTCAACCGGTATCATCGGTGAAGGGGCCTGAAAGCCCATATTCTAAGGCCCAAAACCTCTACAACCCATAAACTGGGAAAGATCTAAAACATAGGCCTGCCAAGCCCGTAGTCAAAAAACCTCACAGGCCCATTCTATAAGGTCGAAAATTAAAGGCCATGAGGCCCTCAAGGGATTTCGACCTCAAAGAGTTTTGAGATCTATTTCGAATTCAATCCAAGTCGAAAATTAAAGGCCATGAGGCCCTCAAGGAATTTTGACCTCAAAGAGTTTTGAGGTCTATTTCGACTTCAATCCAAGTCGAAAATTAAAGGCCATGAGGCCCTCAAGGAATTTCGACCTCAAAGAGTTTTGAGGTCTATTTCAACTTCAATCCAAGTCGAAAATAAAAGGCCATGAGGCCCTCAAGAGATTTCAACCTCAAAGAGTTTTGAGGTCTATTTCGACTTCAATCCAAGTCGAAAATTAAAGGCCATGAGGCCCTCAAGGAATTTCGACCTCAAAGAGTTTTGAAGTCTATTTCAACTTCAACCTAAGTCGAAAATAAAAGGCCATGAGGCCCTCAAAGGAATTTCGACCTCAAAGAGTTTTGAGGTCTATTTCGACTTCAATCCAAGTCACAAATTAAAGGCAATGAGGCCCTCAAGGGATTTCAACCTCAAAGAGTTTTAAGGTCTATTTCGACTTCAATCCAAGTCGAAAATTAGACGCCATGAGGCCCTCAAGGAATTTCGACCTCAAAGAGTTTTGAGGTCTATTTCGACTTCAATCCAAGTCGAAAATTAAAGGCCATGAGGCCCTCAAGGGATTTTGACCTCAAAGTGTTTTGAGGTCTATTTCGACTTCAATCCAAGTCGAAAATTAAAGGCCATGAGGCCCTCATGGGATTTCGACCTCAAAGAGTTTTGAGGTCTATTTCGACTTCAATCCAAGTCGAAAATAAAAGGCCATGAGGCCCTCAAGGGATTTCGACCTCAAAGAGTTTTGAGGTCTATTTCGAATTCAATCCAAGTCGAAAATTAAAGGCCATGAGGCCCTCAAGGAATTTCGACCTCAAAGAGTTTTCAGGTCTATTTCGACTTCAATCCAAGTCGAAAATTAGAGGCCATGAGCCCCTCAAG
Organism: Oenanthe sinensis; assembly: GCA_028671895.1. Taxonomy (NCBI): domain Eukaryota; kingdom Viridiplantae; phylum Streptophyta; class Magnoliopsida; order Apiales; family Apiaceae; genus Oenanthe; species Oenanthe sinensis. Next base: position 33,172,008 of record CM053806.1, read on the forward strand.
GAATTTCGACCTCAAAGAGTTTTGAGGTCTATTTCGACTTCAATCCAAGTCGAAAATTAAAGGCCATGAGGCCCTCAAGGGATTTCGACCTCAAATAGTTTTGAGGTCTATTTCGACTTCAATCCAAGTCGAAAATAAAAGGCCATGAGGCCCTCAAGGGATTTCGACCTCAAAGAGTTTTGAGGTCTATTTCGAATTCAATCCAAGTCGAAAATTAAAGGCCATGAGGCCCTCAAGGAATTTCGACCTCAAAGAGTTTTAAGGTCTATTTCGACTTCAATCCAAGTCAAAAATAAAAGGCCATGAGGCCCTCAAGGGATTTCGACCTCAAAGAGTTTTGAGGTCTATTTCGACTTCAATCCAAGTCGAAAATAAAAGGCCATGAGGCCCTCAAGGGATTTCGACCTCAAAGAGTTTTGAGGTCTATTTCGAATTCAATCCAAGTCGAAAATTAAAGGCCATGAGGCCCTCATGGGATTTCGACCTCAAAGAGTTTTGAGGTCTATTTCGACTTCAATCCAAGTCGAAAATAAAAGGCCATTAGGCCCTCAAGGGATTTCGACCTCAAAGAGTTTTGAGGTCTATTTCGAATTCAATCCAAGTCGAAAATTAAAGGCCATGAGGCCCTCAAGGAATTTCGACCTCAAAGAGTTTTCAGGTCTATTTCGACTTCAATCCAAGTCGAAAATAAAAGGCCATGAGGCCCTCAAGGGATTTCGACCTCAAAGAGTTTTGAGGTCTATTTCGACTTCAATCCAAGTCGAAAATAAAAGTCCATGAGGCTCTCAAGGGAATTTCGACCTCAAAGAGTTTTGAGGTCTATTTCTACTTCAATCCAAGTCGAAAATTAAAGGCCATGAGGCCCTCAAGGGATTTCAACCTCAAAGAGTTTTGAGGTCTATTTCGACTTCAATCCAAGTCAAAAACTAAAGGCCATGAGGCCCTCATTGGATTTCGACCTCAAAGAGTTTTGAGGTCTATTTCGACTTCAACCCAAGTCGAAAATTAAAGGCCATAAGGCCCTCGAGGGATTTCGACCTCAAAAAGTTTTGAGGTCTATTTCGAATTCAATCCAAGTCGAAAATAAAAGGCCATGAGGCCCTAATGGGATTTCGACCTCAAAGAGTTTTGAAGTCTATTTCGACTTCAACCGAAGTCAAAAATAAAGGCCATGAGGCCCTCAAAGGAATTTCGACCTCAAAGAGTTATAAGGTATATTTCGACTTCAATTCAAGTCGAAAATTAAAGGCAATGAGGCCCTCAAGGGATTTCGAACTCAAATAGTTTTGAGGTCTATTTCGACTTCAATCCAAGTCGAAAATAAAAGGCAATGAGGCCCTCAAGGGATTTCGACCTCAAAGAGTTTTGAGGTCTATTTCGACTTCAATCCAAGTCGAAAATTAGACGCCATGAGGCCCTCAAGGAATTTCGACCTCAAAGAGTTTTGAGGTCTATTTCGACTTCAATCCAAGTCGAAAATTAAAGGCCATGAGGCCCTCAAGGGATTTTGACCTCAAAGTGTTTTGAGGTCTATTTCGACTTCAATCCAAGTCGAAAATTAAAGGCCATGAGGCCCTCATGGGATTTCGACCTCAAAGAGTTTTGAGGTCTATTTCGACTTCAATCCAAGTCGAAAATAAAAGGCCATGAGGCCTTCAAGGGATTTCGACCTCAAAGAGTTTTGACGTCTATTTCGAATTCAATCCAAGTCGAAAATTAAAGGCCATGAGGCCCTCAAGGAATTTCGACCTCAAAGAGTTTTCAGGTCTATTTCGACTTCAATCCAAGTCGAAAATTAGAGGCCATGAGCCCCTCAAGGAATTTCGACCTCAAAGAGTTTTGAGGTCTATTTCGACTTCAATCCAAGTCGAAAATTAAAGGCCATGAGGCCCTCAAGGGATTTCGACCTCAAATAGTTTTGAGGTCTATTTCGACTTCAATCCAAGTCGAAAATAAAAGGCCATGAGGCCCTCAAGGGATTTCGACCTCAAAGAGTTTTGAGGTCTATTTCGAATTCAATCCAAGTCGAAAATTAAAGGCCATGAGGCCCTCAAGGAATTTCGACCTCAAAGAGTTTTAAGGTCTATTTCGACTTCAATCCAAGTCGAAAATAAAAGGCCATGAGGCCCTCAAGGGATTTCGACCTCAAAGAGTTTTGAGGTCTATTTCGACTTCAATCCAAGTCGAAAATAAAAGGCCATGAGGCCCTCAAGGGATTTCGACCTCAAAGAGTTTTGAGGTCTATTTCGAATTCAATCCAAGTCGAAAATTAAAGGCCATGAGGCCCTCATGGGATTTCGACCTCAAAGAGTTTTGAGGTCTATTTCGACTTCAATCCAAGTCGAAAATAAAAGGCCATTAGGCCCTCAAGGGATTTCGACCTCAAAGAGTTTTGAGGTCTATTTCGAATTCAATCCAAGTCGAAAATTAAAGGCCATGAGGCCCTCAAGGAATTTCGACCTCAAAGAGTTTTCAGGTCTATTTCGACTTCAATCCAAGTCGAAAATAAAAGGCCATGAGGCCCTCAAGGGATTTCGACCTCAAAGAGTTTTGAGGTCTATTTCGACTTCAATCCAAGTCGAAAATAAAAGTCCATGAGGCTCTCAAGGGAATTTCGACCTCAAAGAGTTTTGAGGTCTATTTCTACTTCAATCCAAGTCGAAAATTAAAGGCCATGAGGCCCTCAAGGGATTTCAACCTCAAAGAGTTTTGAGGTCTATTTCGACTTCAATCCAAGTCGAAAACTAAAGGCCATGAGGCCCTCATTGGATTTCGACCTCAAAGAGTTTTGAGGTCTATTTCGACTTCAACCCAAGTCGAAAATTAAAGGCCATAAGGCCCTCGAGGGATTTCGACCTCAAAGAGTTTTGAGGTCTATTTCGAATTCAATCCAAGTCGAAAATAAAAGGCCATGAGGCCCTAATGGGATTTCGACCTCAAAGAGTTTTGAAGTCTATTTCGACTTCAACCGAAGTCAAAAATAAAGGCCATGAGGCCCTCAAAGGAATTTCGACCTCAAAGAGTTATAAGGTATATTTCGACTTCAATTCAAGTCGAAAATTAAAGGCAATGAGGCCCTCAAGGGATTTCGAACTCAAATAGTTTTGAGGTCTATTTCGACTTCAATCCAAGTCGAAAATAAAAGGCAATGAGGCCCTCAAGGGATTTCGAACTCAAAGAGTTTTGAGGTCTATTTCGACTTCAATCCAAGTCGAAAATTAAAGGCCATGAGGCCCTCAAGGGATTTCGACCTCAAAGAGTTTTGAGGTCTATTTCGACTTCAATCCAGGTCGAAAATAAAAGGCCATGAGGCCCTCAAGGGATTTCGACCTCAAAGAGTTTTGAGGTCTATTTCGAATTCAATCCAAGTCGAAAATTAAAGGCCATGAGGCCCTCAAGGAATTTCGACCTCAAAGAGTTTTGAGGTCTATTTCGACTTCAAACCAAGTCGAAAATTAGAGGCCATGAGCCCCTCAAGGAATTTCGACCTCAAAGAGTTTTGAGGTCCTATTTCGACTTCAATCCAAGTCGAAAATTAAAGGCCATGAGGCCCTCAAGGGATTTCGACCTCAAATAGTTTTGAGGTCTATTTCGACTTCAATCCAAGTCGAAAATAAAAGGCCATGAGGCCCTCAAGGGATTTCGACCTCAAAGAGTTTTGAGGTCTATTTCGAATTCAATCCAAGTCGAAAATTAAAGGCCATGAGGCCCTCAAGGGATTTCGACCTCAAAGAGTTTTGAGGTCTATTTCGAATTCAATCCAAGTCGAAAATTAAAGGCCATGAGGCCCTCAAGGAATTTCGACCTCAAAGAGTTTTGAGGTCTATTTCGACTTCAATCCAAGTCGAAAATTAAAGGCCATGAGGCCCTCAAGGAATTTCGACCTCAAAGAGTTTTGAGGTCTATTTCAACTTCAATCCAAGTCGAAAATAAAAGGCCATGAGGCCCTCAAGGGATTTCAACCTCAAAGAGTTTTGAGGTCTATTTCGACTTCAATCCAAATCGAAAATTAAAGGCCATGAGGCCCTCAAGGAATTTCGACCTCAAAGAGTTTTGAAGTCTATTTCAACTTCAACCTAAGTCGAAAATAAAAGGCCATGAGGCCCTCAAAGGAATTTCGACCTCAAAGAGTTTTGAGGTCTATTTCGACTTCAATCCAAGTCGAAAATTAAAGGCAATGAGGCCCTCAAGGGATTTCAACCTCAAAGAGTTTTAAGGTCTATTTCGACTTCAATCCAAGTCGAAAATTAGACGCCATGAGGCCCTCAAGGAATTTCGACCTCAAAGAGTTTTGAGGTCTATTTCGACTTCAATCCAAGTCGAAAATTAAAGGCCATGAGGCCCTCAAGGGATTTTGACCTCAAAGTGTTTTGAGGTCTATTTCGACTTCAATCCAAGTCGAAAATTAAAGGCCATGAGGCCCTCATGGGATTTCGACCTCAAAGAGTTTTGAGGTCTATTTCGACTTCAATCCAAGTCGAAAATAAAAGGCCATGAGGCCCTCAAGGGATTTCGACCACAAAGAGTTTTGAGGTCTATTTCGAATTCAATCCAAGTCGAAAATTAAAGGCCATGAGGCCCTCAAGGAATTTCGACCTCAAAGAGTTTTCAGGTCTATTTCGACTTCAATCCAAGTCGAAAATTAGAGGCCATGAGCCCCTCAAGGAATTTCGACCTCAAAGAGTTTTGAGGTCTATTTCGACTTCAATCCAAGTCGAAAATTAAAGGCCATGAGGCCCTCAAGGAATTTCGACCTCAAATAGTTTTGAGGTCTATTTCGACTTCAATCCAAGTCGAAAATAAAACGCCATGAGGCCCTCAAGGGATTTCGACCTCAAAGAGTTTTGAGGTCTATTTCGAATTCAATCCAAGTCGAAAATTAAAGGCCATGAGGCCCTCAAGGAATTTCGACCTCAAAGAGTTTTGAGGTCTATTTCGACTTCAACCCAAGTCGAAAATTAAAGGCCATAAGGCCCTCGAGGGATTTCGACCTCAAAGAGTTTTGAGGTCTATTTCGAATTCAATCCAAGTCGAAAATAAAAGGCCATGAGGCCCTAATGGGATTTCGACCTCAAAGAGTTTTGAAGTCTATTTCGACTTCAACCGAAGTCGAAAATAAAGGCCATGAGGCGCTCAAAGGAATTTCGACCTCAAAGAGTTATAAGGTATATTTCGACTTCAATTCAAGTCGAAAATTAAAGGCAATGAGGCCCTCAAGGGATTTCGACCTCAAATAGTTTTGAGGTCTATTTCGACTTCAATCCAAGTCGAAAATAAAAGGGAATGAGGCCCTCAAAGGATTTCGACCTCAAAGAGTTTTGAGGTCTATTTCGACTTCAATCCAAGTCGAAAATTAAAGGCCATGAGGCCCTCAAGGGATTTCGACCTCAAAGAGTTTTGAGGTCTATTTCGACTTCAATCCAAGTCGAAAATAAAAGGCCATGAGGCCCTCAAGGGATTTCGACCTCAAAGAGTTTTGAGGTCTATTTCGAATTCAATCCAAGTCGAAAATTAAAGGCCATGAGGCCCTCAAGGAATTTCGACCTCAAAGAGTTTTGAGGTCTATTTCGACTTCAAACCAAGTCGAAAATTAGAGGCCATGAGCCCCTCAAGGAATTTCGACCTCAAAGAGTTTTGAGGTCCTATTTCGACTTCAATCCAAGTCGAAAATTAAAGGCCATGAGGCCCTCAAGGGATTTCGACCTCAAATAGTTTTGAGGTCTATTTCGACTTCAATCCAAGTCAAAAATAAAAGGCCATGAGGCCCTCAAGGGATTTCGACCTCAAAGAGTTTTGAGGTCTATTTCGAATTCAATCCAAGTCGAAAATTAAAGGCCATGAGGCCCTCAAGGGATTTCGACCTCAAAGAGTTTTGAGGTCTATTTCGAATTCAATCCAAGTCGAAAATTAAAGGCCATGAGGCCCTCAAGGAATTTCGACCTCAAAGAGTTTTGAGGTCTATTTCGACTTCAATCCAAGTCGAAAATTAAAGGCCATGAGGCCCTCAAGGAATTTCGACCTCAAAGAGTTTTGAGGTCTATTTCAACTTCAATCCAAGTCGAAAATAAAAGGCCATGAGGCCCTCAAGGGATTTCAACCTCAAAGAGTTTTGAGGTCTATTTCGACTTCAATCCAAGTCGAAAACTAAAGGCCATGAGGCCCTCAAGGAATTTCGACCTCAAAGAGTTTTGAAGTCTATTTCAACTTCAACCGAAGTCGAAAATAAAAGGCCATGAGGCCCTCAAAGGAATTTCGACCTCAAAGAGTTTTGAGGTCTATTTCGACTTCAATCCAAGTCGAAAATTAAAGGCAATGAGGCCCTCAAGGGATTTCAACCTCAAAGAGTTTTAAGGTCTATTTCGACTTCAATCCAAGTCGAAAATTAGACGCCATGAGGCCCTCAAGGAATTTCGACCTCAAAGAGTTTTGAGGTCTATTTCGACTTCAATCCAAGTCGAAAATTGAAGGCCATGAGGCCCTCAAGGGATTTTGACCTCAAAGTGTTTTGAGGTCTATTTCGACTTCAATCTAAGTCGAAAATAAAAGGCCATGAGGCCCTCATGGGATTTCGACCTCAAAGAGTTTTGAGGTCTATTTCGACTTCAATCCAAGTCGAAAATAAAAGGCCATGAGGCCCTCAAGGGATTTCGACCACAAAGAGTTTTGAGGTCTATTTGGAATTCAATCCAAGTCGAAAATTAAAGGCCATGAGGCCCTCAAGGAATTTCGACCTCAAAGAGTTTTCAGGTCTATTTCGACTTCAATCCAAGTCGAAAATAAAAGGCCATGAGGCCCTCAAGGGATTTCGACCTCAAAGAGTTTTGAGGTCTATTTCGAATTCAATCCAAGTCGAAAATTAAAGGCCATGAGGCCCTCATGGGATTTCGACCTCAAAGAGTTTTGAGGTCTATTTCGACTTCAATCCAAGTCGAAAATAAAAGGCCATGAGGCCCTCAAGGGATTTCGACCTCAAAGAGTTTTGAGGTCTATTTCGAATTCAATCCAAGTCGAAAATTAAAGGCCATGAGGCCCTCAAGGGATTTCGACCTCAAAGAGTTTTGAGGTCTATTTCGAATTCAATCCAAGTCGAAAATTAAAGGCCATGAGGCCCTCAAGGAATTTCGACCTCAAAGAGTTTTGAGGTCTATTTCGACTTCAACCCAAGTCGAAAATTAAAGGCCATAAGGCCCTCGAGGGATTTCGACCTCAAAGAGTTTTGAGGTCTATTTCGAATTCAATCCAAGTCGAAAATAAAAGGCCATGAGGCCCTAATGGGATTTCGACCTCAAAGAGTTTTGAAGTCTATTTCGACATCAACCGAAGTCGAAAATAAAGGCCATGAGGCCCTCAAAGGAATTTCGACCTCAAAGAGTTATAAGGTATATTTCGACTTCAATTCAAGTCGAAAATTAAAGGCAATGAGGCCCTCAAGGGATTTCGACCTCAAATAGTTTTGAGGTCCATTTCGACTTCAATCCAAGTCGAAAATAAAAGGCAATGAGGCCCTCAAGGGATTTCGACCTCAAAGAGTTTTGAGGTCTATTTCGACTTCAATCCAAGTCGAAAATTAAAGGCCATGAGGCCCTCAAGGGATTTCGACCTCAAAGAGTTTTCAGGTCTATTTCGACTTCAATCCAAGTCGAAAATAAAAGGCCATGAGGCCCTCAAAGGATTTCGACCTCAAAGAGTTTTGAGGTCTATTTCGACTTCAATCCAAGTCGAAAATAAAAGTCCATGAGGCTCTCAAGGGAATTTCGACCTCAAAGAGTTTTGAGGTCTATTTCGACTTCAATCCAAGTCGAAAATTAAAGGCCATGAGGCCCTCAAGGGATTTCAACCTCAAAGAGTTTTGAGGTCTATTTCGACTTCAATCCAAGTCGAAAACTAAAGGCCATGAGGCCCTCATGGGATTTCGACCTCAAAGAGTTTTGAGGTCTATTTCGACTTCAATCCAAGTCGAAAATAAAAGGCCATGAGGCCCTCAAGGGATTTCGACCTCAAAGAGTTTTGAGGTCTATTTCGAATTCAATCCAAGTCGAAAATTAAAGGCCATGAGGCCCTCAAGGAATTTCGACCTCAAAGAGTTTTAAGGTCTATTTCGAATTCAATCCAAGTCGAAAATTAAAGGCCATGAGGCCCTCATGGGATTTCGACCTCAAAGAGTTTTGAGGTCTATTTCGACTTCAATCCAAGTCGAAAATAAAAGGCCATGAGGCCCTCAAGGGATTTCGACCTCAAAGAGTTTTCAGGTCTATTTCGACTTCAATCCAAGTCGAAAATAAAAGGCCATGAGGCCCTCAAAGGATTTCGTCCTCAAAGAGTTTTGAGGTCTATTTCGACTTCAATCCAAGTCGAAAATAAAAGTCCATGAGGCTCTCAAGGGAATTTCGACCTCAAAGAGTTTTGAGGTCTATTTCGACTTCAATCCAAGTCGAAAATTAAAGGCCATGAGGCCCTCAAGGGATTTCAACCTCAAAGAGTTTTGAGGTCTATTTCGACTTCAATCCAAGTCGAAAACTAAAGGCCATGAGGCCCTCATGGGATTTCGACCTCAAAGAGTTTTGAGGTCTATTTCGACTTCAACCCAAGTCGAAAATTAAAGGCCATTAGGCCCTCGAGGGATTTCGACCTCAAAGAGTTTTGAGGTCTATTTCGAATTCAATCCAAGTCGAAAATAAAAGGCCATGAGGCCCTCAAGGAATTTCGACCTCAAAGAGTTTTGAGGTCTATTTCGACTTCAATCCAAGTTCGAAAATTAGAGGCCATGAGCCCCTCAAGGAATTTCGACCTCAAAGAATTTTGAGGTCTATTTCGACTTCAATCCAAGTCGAAAATTAAAGGCCATGAGGCCCTCAAGGGATTTCGACCTCAAATAGTTTTGAGGTCTATTTCGACTTCAATCCAAGTCGAAAATAAAAGGCCATGAGGCCCTCAAGGGATTTCGATCTCAAAGAGTTTTGAGGTCTATTTCGAATTCAATCCAAGTCGAAAATTAAAGGCCATGAGGCCCTCAAGGAATTTCGACCTCAAAGAGTTTTAAGGTCTATTTCGACTTCAATCCAAGTCGAAAATAAAAGGCCATGAGGCCCTCAAGGGATTTCGACCTCAAAGAGTTTTGAGGTCAATTTCGACTTCAATCCAAGTCGAAAATAAAAGGCCATGAGGCCCTCAAGGGATTTCGACCTCAAAGAGTTTTGAGGTCTATTTCGAATTCAATCCAAGTCGAAAATTAAAGGCCATGAGGCCCTCAAGGAATTTCGACCTCAAAGAGTTTTAAGGTCTATTTCGACTTCAATCCAAGTCGAAAATTAAAGGCCATGAGGCCCTCAAGGAATTTCGACCTCAAAGAGTTTTGATGTCTATTTCGACTTCAATCCAAGTCCAAAATAAAAGGCCATGAGGCCCTCAAGGGATTTCAACCTCAAAGAGTTTTGAGGTCTATTTCGACTTCAATCCAAGTCGAAAACTAAAGGCCATGAGGCCTTCAAAGGAATTTCGACCTCAAAGAGTTTTGAGGTCTATTTCGACTTCAACCCAAGTCGAAAATTAAAGGCCATGAGGCCCTCAAGGGATTTCGACCTCAAAGAGTTTTGAAGTCTATTTCGAATTCAATCCTAGTCGAAAATTAAAGGCCATGAGGCCCTCATGGAATTTCGACCTCAAAGAGTTTTGAGGTCTATTTCGACTTCAATCCAAGTCGAAAATTAAAGGCCATGAGGCACTCAAGGAATTTCGACCTCAAAGAGTTTTGAGGTCTATTTTGACTTCAATCTAAGTCGAAAATAAAAGGCCATGAGGCCCTCAAGGGATTTCAACCTCAAAGAGTTTTGAGGTCTGTTTCGACTTCAATCCAAGTCGAAAATTAAAGGCCATGATGCCCTCATGGAATTTCGACCTCAAAGAGTTTTGAAGTCTATTTCGACTTCAACCGAAGTCAAAAATAAAAGGCCATGAGGCCCTCAAAGGAATTTCGACCTCAAAGAGTTATAAGGTCTATTTCGACTTCAATTCAAGTCGAAAATTAAAGGCAATGAGGCCCTCAAGGGATTTCGACCTCAAAGAGTTTTGAGGTCTATTTCGACTTCAGTCCAAGTCAAAAATTAGAGGCCATGAGACCCTCAAGGAATTTCGACCTCAAAGAGTTTGGAGGTCTATTTCGACTTCAATCCAAGTCGAAAATTAAAGGCCATGAGGCCCTCAAGGGATTTCGACCTCAAAGAGTTTTGAGGTCTATTTCGACTTCAATCCAAGTCGAAAATAAAAGGCCATGAGGTCCTCAAAGGAAGTTCGACTTCAAAGAGTTTTAAGGTCTATTTCGACTTCAATCCAAGTCAAAAATAAAAGGCCATGAGGCCCTCAAAGGAATTTCGACCTCAAAGAGTTTTGAGGTCTATTTCGACTTCAATCCAAGTCGAAAATTAAAGTCCATGAGGCCCTCAAGGGATTTCGACCTCAAAGAGTTTTGAGGTCTATTTCGACTTCAATCCAAGTCGAAAATTAAAGGCCATGAGGCCCTCAAGGGATTTTGACCTCAAAGAGTTTTAGGTCTATTTCGACTTCAATCCAAGTCGAAAATTAAAGGCCATGAGGCCCTCATGGGATTTCGACCTCAAAGAGTTTTGAGGTCTATTTCGACTTCAATCCAAGTCGAAAATAAAAGGCCATGAGGCCCTCAAAGGATTTCGACCTCAAAGAGTTTTGAGGTCTATTTCGAATTAAATCCAAGTCGAAAATTAAAGGCCATGAGGCCCTCAAGGAATTTCGACCTCAAAGAGTTTTAAGGTCTATTTCGACTTCAATCCAAGTCAAAAATTAAAGGCCATGAGGCTCTCAAGGGATTTCAACCTCAAAGAGTTTTGAGGTCTATTTCGACTTCAATCCAAGTCGAAAACTAAAGGCCACGAGGCCCTCAAAGGAATTTCGACCTCAAAGAGTTTTGAGGTCTATTTCGACTTCAACCCAAGTCGAAAATTAAAGGCCATAAGGCCCTCAAGGGATTTCGACCTCAAAGAGTTTTGAGGTCTATTTCGAATTCAATCCAAGTCGAAAATAAAAGGCCATGAGGCCCTCATGGGATTTCGACCTCAAAGAGTTTTGAAGTCTATTTCGACTTCAACCGAAGTCGAAAATAAAAGGCCATGAGGCCCTCAAAGGAATTTCGACCTCAAAGAGTTATAAGGTCTATTTTGACTTCAATTCAAGTCGAAAATTAAAGGCGATGAGGCCCTCAAGGGATTTCGATCTCAAATAGTTTTGAGGTCTATTTCGACTTCAATCCAAGTCGAAAATAAAACGCCGTGAGGCCCTCAAGGGATTTCGACCTCAAGGAGTTTTGAGGTCTATTTCGACTTCAATCCAAGTCGAAAATTAAAGGCCAAGAGGCCCTCAAGGGATTTCGACCTCAAAGAGTTTTGAGGTCTATTTCGACTTCAATCCAAGTCGAAAATAAAAGGCCATGAGGCCCTCAAGGGATTTCGACCTCAAAGAGTTTTGAGGTCTATTTCGAATTCAATCCAAGTCGAAAATTAAAGGCCATGAGGCCCTCAAGGAATTTCGACCTCAAAGAGTTTTGAGGTCTATTTCGACTTCAATCCAACTCGAAAATTAGAGGCCATGAGCCCCTCAAGGAATTTCGACCTCAAAGAGTTTTGAGGTCTATTTCGACTTCAATCCAAGTCGAAAATTAAAGGCCATGAGGCCCTCAAGGGATTTCGACCTCAAATAGTTTTGAGGTCTATTTCGACTTCAATCCAAGTCGAAAATAAAGGGCCATGAGGCCCTCAAGGGATTTCGACCTCAAAGAGTTTTGAGGTCTATTTCGAATTCAATCCAAGTCGAAAGCTAAAGGCCATGAGGCCCTCAAGGGATTTCGACCTCAAAGAGTTTGGAGGTCTATTTCGACTTCAATCCAAGTCGAAAATTAAAGGCCATGAGGCCCTCAAGGGATTTCGACCTCAAAGAGTTTTGAGGTCTATTTCGACTTCAACCCAAGTCGAAAATTAAAGGCCATAAGGCCCTCAAGGGATTTCGACCTCAAAGAGTTTTGAGGTCTATTTCGACTTCAATCCAACTCGAAAATTAGAGGCCATGAGCCCCTCAAGGAATTTCGACCTCAAAGAGTTTTGAGGTCTATTTCGACTTCAATCCAAGTCGAAAATTAAAGGCCATGAGGCCCTCAAGGGATTTCGACCTCAAATAGTTTTGAGGTCTATTTCGACTTCAATCCAAGTCGAAAATAAAGGGCCATGAGGCCCTCAAGGGATTTCGACCTCAAAGAGTTTTGAGGTCTATTTCGAATTCAATCCAAGTCGAAAACTAAAGGCCATGAGGCCCTCAAGGGATTTCGACCTCAAAGAGTTTGGAGGTCTATTTCGACTTCAATCCAAGTCGAAAATTAAAGGCCATGAGGCCCTCAAGGGATTTCGACCTCAAAGAGTTTGGAGGTCTATTTCGACTTCAATCCAAGTCGAAAATTAAAGGCCATGAGGCCCTCAAGGGATTTCGACCTCAAAGAGTTTTGAGGTCTATTTCGACTTCAACCCAAGTCGAAAATTAAAGGCCATAAGGCCCTCAAGGGATTTCGACCTCAAAGAGTTTTGAGGTCTATTTCGAATTCAATCCAAGTCGAAAATAAAAGGCCATGAGGCCCTCATGGGATTTCGACCTCAAAGAGTTTTGAAGTCTATTTCGACTTCAACCGAAGTCGAAAATAAAAGGCCATGAGGCCCTCAAAGGAATTTCGACCTCAAAGAGTTATAAGGTCTATTTCGACTTCAATTCAAGTCGAAAATTAAAGGCGATGAGGCCCTCAAGGGATTTCGAGCTCAAATAGTTTTGAGGTCTATTTCGACTTCAATCCAAGTCGAAAATAAAACGCCATGAGGCCCTCAAGGGATTTCGACCTCAAGGAGTTTTGAGGTCTATTTCGACTTCAATCCAAGTCGAAAATTAAAGGCCAAGAGGCCCTCAAGGGATTTCGACCTCAAAGAGTTTTAAGGTCTATTTCGACTTCAATCCAAGTCGAAAATAAAAGGCCATGAGGCCCTCAAGGGATTTCGACCTCAAAGAGTTTTGAGGTCTATTTCGAATTCAATCCAAGTCGAAAATTAAAGGCCATGAGGCCCTCAAGGAATTTCGACCTCAAAGAGTTTTGAGGTCTATTTCGACTTCAATCCAACTCGAAAATTAGAGGCCATGAGCCCCTCAAGGAATTTCGACCTCAAAGAGTTTTGAGGTCTATTTCGACTTCAATCCAAGTCGAAAATTAAAGGCCATGAGGCCCTCAAGGGATTTCGACCTCAAATAGTTTTGAGGTCTATTTCGACTTCAATCCAAGTCGAAAATAAAGGGCCATGAGGCCCTCAAGGGATTTCGACCTCAAAGAGTTTTGAGGTCTATTTCGAATTCAATCCAAGTCGAAAACTAAAGGCCATGAGGCCCTCAAGGAATTTCGACCTCAAAGAGTTTTAAGGTCTATTTCGACTTCAATCCAAGTCGAAAATAAAAGGCCATGAGGCCCTCAAGGGATTTCGACCTCAAAGAGTTTTGAGGTCTATTTCGACTTCAATCCAAGTCGAAAATAAAAGACCATGAGGCCCTCAAGGGATTTCGACCTCAAAGAGTTTGGAGGTCTATTTCGACTTCAATCCAAGTCGAAAATTAAAGGCCATGAGGCCCTCAAGGGATTTCGACCTCAAAGAGTTTTGAGGTCTATTTCGACTTCAATCCAAGTCGAAAATAAAAGGCCATGAGGCCCTCAAGGGATTTCGACCTCAAAGAGTTTTGAGGTCTATTTCGAATTCAATCCAAGTCGAAAATTAAAGGCCATGAGGCCCTCAAGGAATTTCGACCTCAAAGAGTTTTAAGGTCTATTTCGACTTCAATCCAAGTCGAAAATAAAAGGCCATGAGGCCCTCAAGGGATTTCGACCTCAAAGAGTTTTGAGGTCTATTTCGACTTCAATCCAAGTCGAAAATAAAAGGCCATGAGGCCCTCATGGGATTTCGACCTCAAAGAGTTTTGAGGTCTATTTCGAATTCAACCCAATTCGAAAATTAAAGGCCATGAGGCCCTCAAGGGATTTCGACCTCAAAGAGTTTTGAAGTCTATTTCGAATTCAATCCTAGTCGAAAATTAAAGGCCATGAGGCCCTCAAGGAATTTCGACCTCAAAGAGTTTTGAGGTCTATTTCGACTTCAATCCAAGTCGAAAATTAAAGGCCATGAGGCACTCAAGGAATTTCGACCTCAAAGAGTTTTGAGGTCTATTTCGACTTCAATCCAAGTCGAAAATAAAAGGCCATGAGGCCCTCAAGGGATTTCAACCTCAAAGAGTTTTGAGGTCTGTTTCGACTTCAATCCAAGTCGAAAATTAAAGGCCATGAGGCCCTCAAGGAATTTCGACCTCAAAGAGTTTTGAAGTCTATTTCGACTTCAACCGAAGTCGAAAATAAAAGGCCATGAGGCCCACAAAGGAATTTCGACCTCAAAGAGTTATAAGGTCTATTTCGACTTCAATTCAAGTCGAAAATTAAAGGCAATGAGGCCCTCAAGGGATTTCGACCTCAAAGAGTTTTGAGGTCTATTTCGACTTCAATCCAAGTCGAAAATTAGAGGCCATGAGACCCTCAAGGAATTTCGACCTCAAAGAGTTTGGAGGTCTATTTCGACTTCAATCCAAGTCAAAAATTAAAGGCCATGAGGCCCTCAAGGGATTTCGACCTCAAAGAGTTTTGAGGTCTATTTCGACTTCAATCCAAGTCGAAAATAAAAGGCCATGAGGCCCTCAAGGGATTTCGACCTCAAAGAGTTTTGAGGTCTATTTCGAATTCAATCCAAGTCGAAAACTAAAGGCCATGAGGCCCTCAAAGGAATTTCGACCTCAAAGAGTTTTGAGGTCTATTTCGACTTCAACCCAAGTCGAAAATTAAAGGCCATTAGGCCCTCAAGGGATTTCGACCTCAAAGAGTTTTGAGGTCTATTTCGAATTCAATCCAAGTCGAAAATAAAAGGCCATGAGGCCCTCAAGGGATTTCGACCTCAAATAGTTTTGAGGTCTATTAGTTTTGAGGTCTATTTCGAATTCAATCCAAGTCGAAAATTAAAGGCCATGAGGCCCTCAAGGAATTTCGACCTCAAAGAGTTTTAAGGTCTATTTCGACTTCAATCCAAGTCGAAAATAAAAGGCCATGAGGCCCTCATGGGATTTCGACCTCAAAGAGTTTTGAGGTCTATTTCGAATTCAACCCAATTCGAAAATTAAAGGCCATGAGGCCCTCAAGGGATTTCGACCTCAAAGAGTTTTGAAGTCTATTTCGAATTCAATCCTAGTCGAAAATTAAAGGCCATGAGGCCCTCAAGGGATTTCGACCTCAAAGAGTTTGGAGGTCTATTTCGACTTCAATCCAAGTCGAAAACTAAAGGCCATGAGGCCCTCAAAGGAATTTCGACCTCAAAGAGTTTTGAGGTCTATTTCGACTTCAACCCAAGTCGAAAATTAAAGGCCATTAGGCCCTCAAGGGATTTCGACCTCAAAGAGTTTTGAGGTCTATTTCGAATTCAATCCAAGTCGAAAATAAAAGGCCATGAGGCCCTCAAGGGATTTCGACCTCAAATAGTTTTGAGGTCTATTAGTTTTGAGGTCTATTTCGAATTCAATCCAAGTCGAAAATTAAAGGCCATGAGGCCCTCAAGGAATTTCGACCTCAAAGAGTTTTAAGGTCTATTTCGACTTCAATCCAAGTCGAAAATAAAAGGCCATGAGGCCCTCAAGGGATTTCGACCTCAAAGAGTTTTGAGGTCTATTTCGACTTCAATCCAAGTCGAAAATAAAAGGCCATGAGGCCCTCAAGGGATTTCGACCTCAAAGAGTTTTGAGGTCTATTTCGACTTCAATCCAAGTCGAAAATAAAAGGCCATGAGGCCCTCAAGGGATTTCGACCTCAAAGAGTTTTGAGGTCTATTTCGAATTCAATCCAAGTCGAAAATTAAAGGCCATGAGGCCCTCAAGGAATTTCGACCTCAAAGAGTTTTGAGGTCTATTTCGACTTCAATCCAACTCGAAAATTAGAGGCCATGAGCCCCTCAAGGAATTTCGACCTCAAAGAGTTTTGAGGTCTATTTCGACTTCAATCCAAGTCCAAAATTAAAGGCCATGAGGCCCTCAAGGGATTTCGACCTCAAAGAGTTTTGAGGTCTATTTCGACTTCAATCCAAGTCGAAAATAAAAGGCCATGAGGCCCTCAAGGAATTTCGACCTCAAAGAGTTTTAAGGTCTATTTCGACTTCAATCCAAGTCGAAAATAAAAGGCCATGAGGCCCTCAAGGGATTTCGACCTCAAAGAGTTTTGAGGTCTATTTCGACTTCAATCCAAGTCGAAAATAAAAGGCCATGAGGCCCTCAAGGGATTTCGACCTCAAAGAGTTTTGAGGTCTATTTCGACTTCAATCCAAGTCGAAAATAAAAGGCCATGAGGCCCTCAAGGGATTTCGACCTCAAAGAGTTTGGAGGTCTATTTCGACTTCAATCCAAGTCGAAAATTAAAGGCCATGAGGCCCTCAAGGGATTTCGACCTCAAAGAGTTTTGAGGTCTATTTCGACTTCAATCCAACTCGAAAATTAGAGGCCATGAGCCCCTCAAGGAATTTCGACCTCAAAGAGTTTTGAGGTCTATTTCGACTTCAATCCAAGTCCAAAATTAAAGGCCATGAGGCCCTCAAAGGAATTTCGACCTCAAAGAGTTATAAGGTCTATTTCGACTTCAATCCAAGTCGAAAATAAAGGGCCATGAGGCCCACAAGGGATTTCGACCTCAAAGAGTTTTGAGGTCTATTTCGACTTCAATCCAAGTCCAAAATTAAAGGCCATGAGGCCCTCAAAGGAATTTCGACCTCAAAGAGTTATAAGGTCTATTTCGACTTCAATCCAAGTCGAAAATAAAGGGCCATGAGGCCCTCAAGGGATTTCGACCTCAAAGAGTTTTGAGGTCTATTTCGACTTCAATCCAAGTCGAAAATAAAAGGCCATGAGGCCCTCAAGGAATTTCGACCTCAAAGAGTTTTAAGGTCTATTTCGACTTCAATCCAAGTCGAAAATAAAAGGCCATGAGGCCCTCAAGGGATTTCGACCTCAAAGAGTTTTGAGGTCTATTTCGACTTCAATCCAAGTCGAAAATAAAAGGCCATGAGGCCCTCAAGGGATTTCGACCTCAAAGAGTTTTGAGGTCTATTTCGACTTCAATCCAAGTCGAAAATAAAAGGCCATGAGGCCCTCAAGGGATTTCGACCTCAAAGAGTTTGGAGGTCTATTTCGACTTCAATCCAAGTCGAAAATTAAAGGCCATGAGGCCCTCAAGGGATTTCGACCTCAAAGAGTTTTGAGGTCTATTTCGACTTCAATCCAAGTCGAAAATAAAAGGCCATGAGGCCCTCAAGGGATTTCGACCTCAAAGAGTTTTGAGGTCTATTTCGAATTCAATCCAAGTCGAAAATTAAAGGCCATGAGGCCCTCAAGGAATTTCGACCTCAAAGAGTTTTAAGGTCTATTTCGACTTCAATCCAAGTCGAAAATAAAAGGCCATGAGGCCCACAAGGGATTTCGACCTCAAAGAGTTTTGAGGTCTATTTCGACTTCAATCCAAGTCGAAAATAAAAGGCCATGAGGCCCTCATGGGATTTCGACCTCAAAGAGTTTTGAGGTCTATTTCGAATTCAACCCAATTCGAAAATTAAAGGCCATGAGGCCCTCAAGGGATTTCGACCTCAAAGAGTTTTGAGGTCTATTTCGAATTCAATCCTAGTCGAAAATTAAAGGCCATGAGGCCCTCAAGGAATTTCGACCTCAAAGAGTTTGGAGGTCTATTTCGACTTCAATCCAAGTCGAAAACTAAAGGCCATGAGGCCCTCAAAGGAATTTCGACCTCAAAGAGTTTTGAGGTCTATTTCGACTTCAATCCAACTCGAAAATTAGAGGCCATGAGCCCCTCAAGGAATTTCGACCTCAAAGAGTTTTGAGGTCTATTTTGAATTCAATCCAAGTCGAAAATAAAAGGCCATGAGGCCCTCAAGGGATTTCGACCTCAAATAGTTTTGAGGTCTATTAGTTTTGAGGTCTATTTCGAATTCAATCCAAGTCGAAAATTAAAGGCCATGAGGCCCTCAAGGAATTTCGACCTCAAAGAGTTTTAAGGTCTATTTCGACTTCAATCCAAGTCGAAAATAAAAGGCCATGAGGCCCTCAAGGGATTTCGACCTCAAAGAGTTTTGAGGTCTATTTCGACTTCAATCTAAGTCGAAAATAAAAGGCCATGAGGCCCTCAAGGGATTTCGACCTCAAAGAGTTTTGAGGTCTATTTCGACTTCAATCCAAGTCGAAAATAAAAGGCCATGAGGCCCTCAAGGGATTTCGACCTCAAAGAGTTTGGAGGTCTATTTCGACTTCAATCCAAGTCGAAAATTAAAGGCCATGAGGCCCTCAAGGGATTTCGACCTCAAAGAGTTTTGAGGTCTATTTCGACTTCAATCCAAGTCGAAAATAAAAGGCCATGAGGCCCTCAAGGGATTTCGACCTCAAAGAGTTTTGAGGTCTATTTCGAATTCAATCCAAGTCGAAAATTAAAGGCCATGAGGCCCTCAAGGAATTTCGACCTCAAAGAGTTTTAAGGTCTATTTCGACTTCAATCCAAGTCGAAAATAAAAGGCCATGAGGCCCACAAGGGATTTCGACCTCAAAGAGTTTTGAGGTCTATTTCGACTTCAATCCAAGTCGAAAATAAAAGGCCATGAGGCCCTCATGGGATTTCGACCTCAAAGAGTTTTGAGGTCTATTTCGAATTCAACCCAATTCGAAAATTAAAGGCCATGAGGCCCTCAAGGGATTTCGACCTCAAAGAGTTTTGAAGTCTATTTCGAATTCAATCCTAGTCGAAAATTAAAGGCCATGAGGCCCTCAAAGAATTTCGACCTCAAAGAGTTTGGAGGTCTATTTCGACTTCAATCCAAGTCGAAAACTAAAGGCCATGAGGCCCTCAAAGGAATTTCGACCTCAAAGAGTTTTGAGGTCTATTTCGACTTCAACCCAAGTCGAAAATTAAAGGCCATTAGGCCCTCAAGGGATTTCGACCTCAAAGAGTTTTGAGGTCTATTTCGAATTCAATCCAAGTCGAAAATAAAAGGCCATGAGGCCCTCAAGGGATTTCGACCTCAAATAGTTTTGAGGTCTATTAGTTTTGAGGTCTATTTCGAATTCAATCCAAGTCGAAAATTAAAGGCCATGAGGCCCTCAAGGAATTTCGACCTCAAAGAGTTTTAAGGTCTATTTCGACTTCAATCCAAGTCGAAAATAAAAGGCCATGAGGCCCTCAAGGGATTTCGACCTCAAAGAGTTTTGAGGTCTATTTCGACTTCAATCTAAGTCGAAAATAAAAGGCCATGAGGCCCTCAAGGGATTTCGACCTCAAAGAGTTTTGAGGTCTATTTCGACTTCAATCCAAGTCGAAAATAAAAGGCCATGAGGCCCTCAAGGGATTTCGACCTCAAAGAGTTTGGAGGTCTATTTCGACTTCAATCCAAGTCGAAAATTAAAGGCCATGAGGCCCTCAAGGGATTTCGACCTCAAAGAGTTTTGAGGTCTATTTCGACTTCAATCCAAGTCGAAAATAAAAGGCCATGAGGCCCTCAAGGGATTTCGACCTCAAAGAGTTTTGAGGTCTATTTCGAATTCAATCCAAGTCGAAAATTAAAGGCCATGAGGCCCTCAAGGAATTTCGACCTCAAAGAGTTTTAAGGTCTATTTCGACTTCAATCCAAGTCGAAAATAAAAGGCCATGAGGCCCACAAGGGATTTCGACCTCAAAGAGTTTTGAGGTCTATTTCGACTTCAATCCAAGTCGAAAATAAAAGGCCATGAGGCCCTCATGGGATTTCGACCTCAAAGAGTTTTGAGGTCTATTTCGAATTCAACCCAATTCGAAAATTAAAGGCCATGAGGCCCTCAAGGGATTTCGACCTCAAAGAGTTTTGAAGTCTATTTCGAATTCAATCCTAGTCGAAAATTAAAGGCCATGAGGCCCTCAAAGAATTTCGACCTCAAAGAGTTTGGAGGTCTATTTCGACTTCAATCCAAGTCGAAAACTAAAGGCCATGAGGCCCTCAAAGGAATTTCGACCTCAAAGAGTTTTGAGGTCTATTTCGACTTCAACCCAAGTCGAAAATTAAAGGCCATTAGGCCCTCAAGGGATTTCGACCTCAAAGAGTTTTGAGGTCTATTTCGAATTCAATCCAAGTCGAAAATAAAAGGCCATGAGGCCCTCAAGGGATTTCGACCTCAAATAGTTTTGAGGTCTATTAGTTTTGAGGTCTATTTCGAATTCAATCCAAGTCGAAATTAAAGGCCATGAGGCCCTCAAGGAATTTCGACCTCAAAGAGTTTTAAGGTCTATTTCGACTTCAATCCAAGTCGAAAATAAAAGGCCATGAGGCCCTCAAGGGATTTCGACCTCAAAGAGTTTTGAGGTCTATTTCGACTTCAATCCAAGTCGAAAATAAAAGGCCATGAGGCCCTCAAGGGATTTCGACCTCAAAGAGTTTTGAGGTCTATTTCGACTTCAATCCAAGTCGAAAATAAAAGGCCATGAGGCCCTCAAGGGATTTCGACCTCAAAGAGTTTTGAGGTCTATTTCGAATTCAATCCAAGTCGAAAATTAAAGGCCATGAGGCCCTCAAGGAATTTCGACCTCAAAGAGTTTTGAGGTCTATTTCGACTTCAATCCAACTCGAAAATTAGAGGCCATGAGCCCCTCAAGGAATTTCGACCTCAAAGAGTTTTGAGGTCTATTTCGACTTCAATCCAAGTCCAAAATTAAAGGCCATGAGGCCCTCAAAGGAATTTCGACCTCAAAGAGTTATAAGGTCTATTTCGACTTCAATCCTAGTCGAAAATAAAGGGCCATGAGGCCCACAAGGGATTTCGACCTCAAAGAGTTTTGAGGTCTATTTCGACTTCAATCCAAGTCCAAAATTAAAGGCCATGAGGCCCTCAAAGGAATTTCGACCTCAAAGAGTTATAAGGTCTATTTCGACTTCAATCCAAGTCGAAAATAAAGGGCCATGAGGCCCTCAAGGGATTTCGACCTCAAAGAGTTTTGAGGTCTATTTCGACTTCAATCCAAGTCGAAAATAAAAGGCCATGAGGCCCTCAAGGAATTTCGACCTCAAAGAGTTTTAAGGTCTATTTCGACTTCAATCCAAGTCGAAAATAAAAGGCCATGAGGCCCTCAAGGGATTTCGACCTCAAAGAGTTTTGAGGTCTATTTCGACTTCAATCCAAGTCGAAAATAAAAGGCCATGAGGCCCTCAAGGGATTTCGACCTCAAAGAGTTTTGAGGTCTATTTCGACTTCAATCCAAGTCGAAAATAAAAGGCCATGAGGCCCTCAAGGGATTTCGACCTCAAAGAGTTTGGAGGTCTATTTCGACTTCAATCCAAGTCGAAAATTAAAGGCCATGAAGCCCTCAAGGGATTTCGACCTCAAAGAGTTTTGAGGTCTATTTCGACTTCAATCCAAGTCGAAAATAAAAGGCCATGAGGCCCTCAAGGGATTTCGATCTCAAAGAGTTTTGAGGTCTATTTCGAATTCAATCCAAGTCGAAAATTAAAGGCCATGAGGCCCTCAAGGAATTTCGACCTCAAAGAGTTTTAAGGTCTATTTCGACTTCAATCCAAGTCGAAAATAAAAGGCCATGAGGCCCTCAAGGGATTTCGACCTCAAAGAGTTTTGAGGTCTATTTCGACTTCAATCCAAGTCGAAAATAAAAGGCCATGAGGCCCTCATGGGATTTCGACCTCAAAGAGTTTTGAGGTCTATTTCGAATTCAACCCAATTCGAAAATTAAAGGCCATGAGGCCCTCAAGGGATTTCGACCTCAAAGAGTTTTGAAGTCTATTTCGAATTCAATCCTAGTCGAAAATTAAAGGCCATGAGGCCCTCAAGGAATTTCGACCTCAAAGAGTTTTGAGGTCTATTTCGACTTCAATCCAAGTCGAAAATTAAAGGCCATGAGGCACTCAAGGAATTTCGACCTCAAAGAGTTTTGAGGTCTATTTCGACTTCAATCCAAGTCGAAAATAAAAGGCCATGAGGCCCTCAAGGGATTTCAACCTCAAAGAGTTTTGAGGTCTGTTTCGACTTCAATCCAAGTCGAAAATTAAAGGCCATGAGGCCCTCAAGGAATTTCGACCTCAAAGAGTTTTGAAGTCTATTTCGACTTCAACCGAAGTCGAAAATAAAAGGCCATGAGGCCCACAAAGGAATTTCGACCTCAAAGAGTTATAAGGTCTATTTCGACTTCAATTCAAGTCGAAAATTAAAGGCAATGAGGCCCTCAAGGGATTTCGACCTCAAAGAGTTTTGAGGTCTATTTCGACTTCAATCCAAGTCGAAAATTAGAGGCCATGAGACCCTCAAGGAATTTCGACCTCAAAGAGTTTGGAGGTCTATTTCGACTTCAATCCAAGTCGAAAATTAAAGGCCATGAGGCCCTCAAGGGATTTCGACCTCAAAGAGTTTTGAGGTCTATTTCGACTTCAATCCAAGTCGAAAATAAAAGGCCATGAGGCCCTCAAGGGATTTCGACCTCAAAGAGTTTTGAGGTCTATTTCGAATTCAATCCAAGTCGAAAACTAAAGGCCATGAGGCCCTCAAAGGAATTTCGACCTCAAAGAGTTTTGAGGTCTATTTCGACTTCAACCCAAGTCGAAAATTAAAGGCCATTAGGCCCTCAAGGGATTTCGACCTCAAAGAGTTTTGAGGTCTATTTCGAATTCAATCCAAGTCGAAAATAAAAGGCCATGAGGCCCTCAAGGGATTTCGACCTCAAATAGTTTTGAGGTCTATTAGTTTTGAGGTCTATTTCGAATTCAATCCAAGTCGAAAATTAAAGGCCATGAGGCCCTCAAGGAATTTCGACCTCAAAGAGTTTTAAGGTCTATTTCGACTTCAATCCAAGTCGAAAATAAAGGGCCATGAGGCCCTCAAGGGATTTCGACCTCAAAGAGTTTTGAGGTCTATTTCGACTTCAATCCAAGTCGAAAATAAAAGGCCATGAGGCCCTCAAGGGATTTCGACCTCAAAGAGTTTTGAGGTCTATTTCGACTTCAATCCAAGTCGAAAATAAAAGGTCATGAGGCCCTCAAGGGATTTCGACCTCAAAGAGTTTTGAGGTCTATTTCGAATTCAATCCAAGTCGAAAATTAAAGGCCATGAGGCCCTCAAGGAATTTCGACCTCAAAGAGTTTTGAGGTCTATTTCGACTTCAATCCAACTCGAAAATTAGAGGCCATGAGCCCCTCAAGGAATTTCGACCTCAAAGAGTTTTGAGGTCTATTTCGACTTCAATCCAAGTCCAAAATTAAAGGCCATGAGGCCCTCAAAGGAATTTCGACCTCAAAGAGTTATAAGGTCTATTTCGACTTCAATCCAAGTCGAAAATAAAGGGCCATGAGGCCCACAAGGGATTTCGACCTCAAAGAGTTTTGAGGTCTATTTCGACTTCAATCCAAGTCCAAAATTAAAGGCCATGAGGCCCTCAAAGGAATTTCGACCTCAAAGAGTTATAAGGTCTATTTCGACTTCAATCCAAGTCGAAAATAAAGGGCCATGAGGCCCTCAAGGGATTTCGACCTCAAAGAGTTTTGAGGTCTATTTCGACTTCAATCCAAGTCGAAAATAAAAGGCCATGAGGCCCTCAAGGAATTTCGACCTCAAAGAGTTTTAAGGTCTATTTCGACTTCAATCCAAGTCGAAAATAAAAGGCCATGAGGCCCTCAAGGGATTTCGACCTCAAAGAGTTTTGAGGTCTATTTCGACTTCAATCCAAGTCGAAAATAAAAGGCCATGAGGCCCTCAAGGGATTTCGACCTCAAAGAGTTTTGAGGTCTATTTCGACTTCAATCCAAGTCGAAAATAAAAGGCCATGAGGCCCTCAAGGGATTTCGACCTCAAAGAGTTTGGAGGTCTATTTCGACTTCAATCCAAGTCGAAAATTAAAGGCCATGAGGCCCTCAAGGGATTTCGACCTCAAAGAGTTTTGAGGTCTATTTCGACTTCAATCCAACTCGAAAATTAGAGGCCATGAGCCCATCAAGGAATTTCGACCTCAAAGAGTTTTGAGGTCTATTTCGACTTCAATCCAAGTCCAAAATTAAAGGCCATGAGGCCCTCAAAGGAATTTCGACCTCAAAGAGTTATAAGGTCTATTTCGACTTCAATCCAAGTCGAAAATAAAGGGCCATGAGGCCCACAAGGGATTTCGACCTCAAAGAGTTTTGAGGTCTATTTCGACTTCAATCCAAGTCCAAAATTAAAGGCCATGAGGCCCTCAAAGGAATTTCGACCTCAAAGAGTTATAAGGTCTATTTCGACTTCAATCCAAGTCGAAAATAAAGGGCCATAAGGCCCTCAAGAGATTTCGACCTCAAAGAGTTTTGAGGTCTATTTCGACTTCAATCCAAGTCGAAAATAAAAGGCCATGAGGCCCTCAAGGAATTTCGACCTCAAAGAGTTTTAAGGTCTATTTCGACTTCAATCCAAGTCGAAAATAAAAGGCCATGAGGCCCTCAAGGGATTTCGACCTCAAAGAGTTTTGAGGTCTATTTCGACTTCAATCCAAGTCGAAAATAAAAGGCCATGAGGCCCTCAAGGGATTTCGACCTCAAAGAGTTTTGAGGTCTATTTCGACTTCAATCCAAGTCGAAAATAAAAGGCCATGAGGCCCTCAAGGGATTTCGACCTCAAAGAGTTTGGAGGTCTATTTCGACTTCAATCCAAGTCGAAAATTAAAGGCCATGAGGCCCTCAAGGGATTTCGACCTCAAAGAGTTTTGAGGTCTATTTCGACTTCAATCCAAGTCGAAAATAAAAGGCCATGAGGCCCTCAAGGAATTTCGACCTCAAAGAGTTTTAAGGTCTATTTCGACTTCAATCCAAGTCGAAAATAAAAGGCCATGAGGCCCTCAAGGGATTTCGACCTCAAAGAGTTTTGAGGTCTATTTCGACTTCAATCCAAGTCGAAAATAAAAGGCCATGAGGCCCTCAAGGGATTTCGACCTCAAAGAGTTTTGAGGTCTATTTCGACTTCAATCCAAGTCGAAAATAAAAGGCCATGAGGCCCTCAAGGGATTTCGACCTCAAAGAGTTTGGAGGTCTATTTCGACTTCAATCCAAGTCGAAAATTAAAGGCCATGAGGCCCTCAAGGGATTTCGACCTCAAAGAGTTTTGAGGTCTATTTCGACTTCAATCCAAGTCGAAAATAAAAGGCCATGAGGCCCTCAAGGGATTTCGACCTCAAAGAGTTTTGAGGTCTATTTCGAATTCAATCCAAGTCGAAAATTAAAGGCCATGAGGCCCTCAAGGAATTTCGACCTCAAAGAGTTTTAAGGTCTATTTCGACTTCAATCCAAGTCGAAAATAAAAGGCCATGAGGCCCACAAGGGATTTCGACCTCAAAGAGTTTTGAGGTCTATTTCGACTTCAATCCAAGTCGAAAATAAAAGGCCATGAGGCCCTCATGGGATTTCGACCTCAAAGAGTTTTGAGGTCTATTTCGAATTCAACCCAATTCGAAAATTAAAGGCCATGAGGCCCTCAAGGGATTTCGACCTCAAAGAGTTTTGAAGTCTATTTCGAATTCAATCCTAGTCGAAAATTAAAGGCCATGAGGCCCTCAAGGAATTTCGACCTCAAAGAGTTTTGAGGTCTATTTCGAATTCAATCCAAGTCGAAAACTAAAGGCCATGAGGCCCTCAAGGGATTTCGACCTCAAAGAGTTTGGAGGTCTATTTCGACTTCAATCCAAGTCGAAAATTAAAGGCCATGAGGCCCTCAAGGGATTTCGACCTCAAAGAGTTTGGAGGTCTATTTCGACTTCAATCCAAGTCGAAAATTAAAGGCCATGAGGCCCTCAAGGGATTTCGACCTCAAAGAGTTTTGAGGTCTATTTCGACTTCAACCCAAGTCGAAAATTAAAGGCCATAAGGTCCTCAAGGGATTTCGACCTCAAAGAGTTTTGAGGTCTATTTCGAATTCAATCCAAGTCGAAAATAAAAGGCCATGAGGCCCTCATGGGATTTCGACCTCAAAGAGTTTTGAAGTCTATTTCGACTTCAACCGAAGTCGAAAATAAAAGGCCATGAGGCCCTCAAAGGAATTTCGACCTCAAAGAGTTATAAGGTCTATTTCGACTTCAATTCAAGTCGAAAATTAAAGGCGATGAGGCCCTCAAGGGATTTCGATCTCAAATAGTTTTGAGGTCTATTTCGACTTCAATCCAAGTCGAAAATAAAACGCCATGAGGCCCTCAAGGGATTTCGACCTCAAGGAGTTTTGAGGTCTATTTCGACTTCAATCCAAGTCGAAAATTAAAGGCCAAGAGGCCCTCAAGGGATTTCGACCTCAAAGAGTTTTGAGGTCTATTTCGACTTCAATCCAAGTCGAAAATAAAAGGCCATGAGGCCCTCAAGGGATTTCGACCTCAAAGAGTTTTGAGGTCTATTTCGAATTCAATCCAAGTCGAAAATTAAAGGCCATGAGGCCCTCAAGGAATTTCGACCTCAAAGAGTTTTGAGGTCTATTTCGACTTCAATCCAACTCGAAAATTAGAGGCCATGAGCCCCTCAAGGAATTTCGACCTCAAAGAGTTTTGAGGTCTATTTCGACTTCAATCCAAGTCGAAAATTAAAGGCCATGAGGCCCTCAAGGGATTTCGACCTCAAATAGTTTTGAGGTCTATTTCGACTTCAATCCAAGTCGAAAATAAAGGGCCATGAGGCCCTCAAGGGATTTCGACCTCAAAGAGTTTTGAGGTCTATTTCGAATTCAATCCAAGTCGAAAACTAAAGGCCATGAGGCCCTCAAGGAATTTCGACCTCAAAGAGTTTTAAGGTCTATTTCGACTTCAATCCAAGTCGAAAATAAAAGGCCATGAGGCCCTCAAGGGATTTCGACCTCAAAGAGTTTTGAGGTCTATTTCGACTTCAATCCAAGTCGAAAATAAAAGGCCATGAGGCCCTCAAGGGATTTCGACCTCAAAGAGTTTGGAGGTCTATTTCGACTTCAATCCAAGTCGAAAATTAAAGGCCATGAGGCCCTCAAGGGATTTCGACCTCAAAGAGTTTTGAGGTCTATTTCGACTTCAATCCAAGTCGAAAATAAAAGGCCATGAGGCCCTCAAGGGATTTCGACCTCAAAGAGTTTTGAGGTCTATTTCGAATTCAATCCAAGTCGAAAATTAAAGGCCATGAGGCCCTCAAGGAATTTCGACCTCAAAGAGTTTTAAGGTCTATTTCGACTTCAATCCAAGTCGAAAATAAAAGGCCATGAGGCCCTCAAGGGATTTCGACCTCAAAGAGTTTTGAGGTCTATTTCGACTTCAATCCAAGTCGAAAATAAAAGGCCATGAGGCCCTCATGGGATTTCGACCTCAAAGAGTTTTGAGGTCTATTTCGACTTCAGTCCAAGTCGAAAATAAAAGGCCATGAGGCCCTCAAGGGATTTCGACCTCAAAGAGTTTGGAGGTCTATTTCGACTTCAATCCAAGTCGAAAATTAAAGGCCATGAGGCCCTCAAGGGATTTCGACCTCAAAGAGTTTTGAGGTCTATTTCGACTTCTATCCAAGTCGAAAATAAAAGGCCATGAGGCCCTCAAGGGATTTCGACCTCAAAGAGTTTTGAGGTCTATTTCGAATTCAATCCAAGTCGAAAATTAAAGGCCATGAGGCCCTCAAGGAATTTCGACCTCAAAGAGTTTTCAGGTCTATTTCGACTTCAATCCAAGTCGAAAATAAAAGGCCATGAGGCCCTCAAAGGATTTCGACCTCAAAGAGTTTTGAGGTCTATTTCGAATTCAATCCAAGTCGAAAATTAAAGGCCATGAGGCCCTCAAGGAATTTCGACCTCAAAGAGTTTTAAGGTCTATTTCGACTTCAATCCAAGTCGAAAATAAAAGGCCATGAGGCCCTCAAGGGATTTCGACCTCAAAGAGTTTTGAGGTCTATTTCGACTTCAATCCAAGTCGAAAATAAAAGGCCATGAGGCCCTCATGGGATTTCGACCTCAAAGAGTTTTGAGGTCTATTTCGAATTCAACCCAATTCGAAAATTAAAGGCCATGAGGCCCTCAAGGGATTTCGACCTCAAAGAGTTTTGAAGTCTATTTCGAATTCAATCCTAGTCGAAAATTAAAGGCCATGAGGCCCTCAAGGAATTTCGACCTCAAAGAGTTTTGAGGTCTATTTCGACTTCAATCCAAGTCGAAAATTAAAGGCCATGAGGCCCTCAAAGGAATTTCGACCTCAAAGAGTTATAAGGTATATTTCGACTTCAATTCAAGTCGAAAATTAAAGGCAATGAGGCCCTCAAGGGATTTCGACCTCAAATAGTTTTGAGGTCTATTTCGACTTCAATCCAAGTCGAAAATAAAAGGCAATGAGGCCCTCAAGGGATTTCGACCTCAAAGAGTTTTGAGGTCTATTTCGACTTCAATCCAAGTCGAAAATTAAAGGCCATGAGGCCCTCAAGGGATTTCGACCTCAAAGAGTTTTGAGGTCTATTTCGACTTCAATCCAAGTCGAAAATAAAAGGCCATGAGGCCCTCAAGGGATTTCGACCTCAAAGAGTTTTGAGGTCTATTTCGACTTCAATCCAAGTCGAAAATTAAAGGCCATGAGGCCCTCAAGGGATTTCGACCTCAAATAGTTTTGAGGTCTATTTCGACTTCAATCCAAGTCGAAAATAAAAGGCCATGAGGCCCTCAAGGGATTTCGACCTCAAAGAGTTTTGAGGTCTATTTCGAATTCAATCCAAGTCGAAAATTAAAGGCCATGAGGCCCTCAAGGAATTTCGACCTCAAAGAGTTTTAAGGTCTATTTCGACTTCAATCCAAGTCGAAAATAAAAGGCCATGAGGCCCTCAAGGGATTTCGACCTCAAAGAGTTTTGAGGTCTATTTCGACTTCAATCCAAGTCGAAAATAAAAGGCCATGAGGCCCTCATGGGATTTCGACCTCAAAGAGTTTTGAGGTCTATTTCGAATTCAACCCAATTCGAAAATTAAAGGCCATGAGGCCCTCAAGGGATTTCGACCTCAAAGAGTTTTGAAGTCTATTTCGAATTCAATCCTAGTCGAAAATTAAAGGCCATGAGGCCCTCAAGGAATTTCGACCTCAAAGAGTTTTGAGGTCTATTTCGACTTCAATCCAAGTCGAAAATTAAAGGCCATGAGGCACTCAAGGAATTTCGACCTCAAAGAGTTTTGAGGTCTATTTCGACTTCAATCCAAGTCGAAAATAAAAGGCCATGAGGCCCTCAAGGGATTTCAACCTCAAAGAGTTTTGAGGTCAGTTTCGACTTCAATCCAAGTCGAAAATTAAAGGCCATGAGGCCCTCAAGGAATTTCAACCTCAAAGAGTTTTGAAGTCTATTTCGACTTCAACCGAAGTCGAAAATAAAAGGCCATGAGGCCCTCAAAGGAATTTCGACCTCAAAGAGTTATAAGGTCTATTTCGACTTCAATTCAAGTCGAAAATTAAAGGCAATGAGGCCCTCAAGGGATTTCGACCTCAAAGAGTTTTGAGGTCTATTTCGACTTCAATCCAAGTCGAAAATTAGAGGCCATGAGACCCTCAAGGAATTTCGACCTCAAAGAGTTTGGAGGTCTATTTCGACTTCAATCCAAGTCGAAAATTAAAGGCCATGAGGCCCTCAAGGGATTTCGACCTCAAAGAGTTTTGAGGTCTATTTCGACTTCAATCCAAGTCGAAAATAAAAGGCCATGAGGCCCTCAAGGGATTTCGACCTCAAAGAGTTTTGAGGTCTATTTCGAATTCAATCCAAGTCGAAAACTAAAGGCCATGAGGCCCTCAAAGGAATTTCGACCTCAAAGAGTTTTGAGGTCTATTTCGACTTCAACCCAAGTCGAAAATTAAAGGCCATTAGGCCCTCAAGGGATTTCGACCTCAAAGAGTTTTGAGGTCTATTTCGAATTCAATCCAAGTCGAAAATAAAAGGCCATGAGGCCCTCAAGGGATTTCGACCTCAAATAGTTTTGAGGTCTATTAGTTTTGAGGTCTATTTCGAATTCAATCCAAGTCGAAAATTAAAGGCCATGAGGCCCTCAAGGAATTTCGACCTCAAAGAGTTTTAAGGTCTATTTCGACTTCAATCCAAGTCGAAAATAAAAGGCCATGAGGCCCTCAAGGGATTTCGACCTCAAAGAGTTTTGAGGTCTATTTCGACTTCAATCCAAGTCGAAAATAAAAGGCCATGAGGCCCTCAAGGGATTTCGACCTCAAAGAGTTTTGAGGTCTATTTCGACTTCAATCCAAGTCGAAAATAAAAGGCCATGAGGCCCTCAAGGGATTTCGACCTCAAAGAGTTTTGAGGTCTATTTCGAATTCAATCCAAGTCGAAAATTAAAGGCCATGAGGCCCTCAAGGAATTTCGACCTCAAAGAGTTTTGAGGTCTATTTCGACTTCAATCCAACTCGAAAATTAGAGGCCATGAGCCCCTCAAGGAATTTCGATCTCAAAGAGTTTTGAGGTCTATTTCGACTTCAATCCAAGTCGAAAATTAAAGGCCATGAGGCCCTCAAAGGAATTTCGACCTCAAAGAGTTATAAGGTCTATTTCGACTTCAATCCAAGTCGAAAATAAAGGGCCATGAGGCCCTCAAGGGATTTCGACCTCAAAACTCAAAGAGTTTTGAGGTCTATTTCGACTTCAATCCAAGTCGAAAATAAAAGGCCAAGAGGCCCTCAAGGAATTTCGACCTCAAAGAGTTTTAAGGTCTATTTCGACTTCAATCCAAGTCGAAAATAAAAGGCCATGAGGCCCTCAAGGGATTTCGACCTCAAAGAGTTTGGAGGTCTATTTCGACTTCAATCCAAGTCGAAAATTAAAGGCCATGAGGCCCTCAAGGGATTTCGACCTCAAAGAGTTTTGAGGTCTATTTCGACTTCAATCCAAGTCGAAAATAAAAGGCCATGAGGCCCTCAAGGGATTTCGACCTCAAAGAGTTTTGAGGTCTATTTCGAATTCAATCCAAGTCGAAAATTAAAGGCCATGAGGCCCTCAAGGAATTTCGACCTCAAAGAGTTTTAAGGTCTATTTCGACTTCAATCCAAGTCGAAAATAAAAGGCCATG
Organism: Oenanthe sinensis; assembly: GCA_028671895.1. Classification (NCBI taxonomy): domain Eukaryota; kingdom Viridiplantae; phylum Streptophyta; class Magnoliopsida; order Apiales; family Apiaceae; genus Oenanthe; species Oenanthe sinensis. The sequence goes on from CM053806.1 coordinate 33,203,198, forward strand.
AGGCCCTCAAGGGATTTCGACCTCAAAGTGTTTTGAGGTCTATTTCGACTTCAATCCAAGTCGAAAATAAAAGGCCATGAGGCCCTCAAGGGATTTCGACCTCAAAGAGTTTTGAGGTCTATTTCGAATTCAACCCAAGTCGAAAATTAAAGGCCATGAGGCCCTCAAGGGATTTCGACCTCAAAGAGTTTTGAAGTCTATTTCGAATTCAATCCTAGTCGAAAATTAAAGGCCATGAGGCCCTCAAGGAATTTCGACCTCAAAGAGTTTTGAGGTCTATTTCGACTTCAATCCAAGTCGAAAATTAAAGGCCATGAGGCACTCAAGGAATTTCGACCTCAAAGAGTTTTGAGGTCTATTTCGACTTCAATCCAAGTCGAAAATAAAAGGCCATGAGGCCCTCAAGGGATTTCAACCTCAAAGAGTTTTGAGGTCTGTTTCGACTTCAATCCAAGTCGAAAATTAGAGGCCATGAGGCCCTCAAGGAATTTCGACCTCAAAGAGTTTTGAAGTCTATTTCGACTTCAACCGAAGTCGAAAATAAAAGGCCATGAGGCCCTCAAAGGAATTTCGACCTCAAAGAGTTATAAGGTCTATTTCGACTTCAATTCAAGTCGAAAATTAAAGGCAATGAGGCCCTCAAGGGATTTCGACCTCAAAGACTTTTGAGGTCTATTTCGACTTCAATCCAAGTCGAAAATTAGAGGCCATGAGACCCTCAAGGAATTTCGACCTCAAAGAGTTTGGAGGTCTATTTCGACTTCAATCCAAGTCGAAAATTAAAGGTCATGAGGCCCTCAAGGGATTTCGACCTCAAAGAGTTTTGAGGTCTATTTCGACTTCAATCCAAGTCGAAAATAAAAGGCCATGAGGCCCTCAAGGGATTTCGACCTCAAAGAGTTTTGAGGTCTATTTCGAATTCAATCCAAGTCGAAAATTAAAGGCCATGAGGCCCTCAAGGAATTTCGACCTCAAAGAGTTTTAAGGTCTATTTCGACTTCAATCCAAGTCGAAAATAAAAGGCCATGAGGCCCTCAAGGGATTTCGACCTCAAAGTGTTTTGAGGTCTATTTCGACTTCAATCCAAGTCGAAAATAAAAGGCCATGAGGCCCTCAAGGGATTTCGACCTCAAAGAGTTTTGAGGTCTATTTCGAATTCAACCCAAGTCGAAAATTAAAGGCCATGAGGCCCTCAAGGGATTTCGACCTCAAAGAGTTTTGAAGTCTATTTCGAATTCAATCCTAGTCGAAAATTAAAGGCCATGAGGCCCTCAAGGAATTTCGACCTCAAAGAGTTTTGAGGTCTATTTCGACTTCAATCCAAGTCGAAAATTAAAGGCCATGAGGCACTCAAGGAATTTCGACCTCAAAGAGTTTTGAGGTCTATTTCGACTTCAATCCAAGTCGAAAATAAAAGGCCATGAGGCCCTCAAGGGATTTCAACCTCAAAGAGTTTTGAGGTCTGTTTCGACTTCAATCCAAGTCGAAAATTAAAGGCCATGAGGCCCTCAAGGAATTTCGACCTCAAAGAGTTTTGAAGTCTATTTCGACTTCAACCGAAGTCGAAAATAAAAGGCCATGAGGCCCTCAAAGGAATTTCGACCTCAAAGAGTTATAAGGTCTATTTCGACTTCAATTCAAGTCGAAAATTAAAGACAATGAGGCCCTCAAGGGATTTCGACCTCAAAGACTTTTGAGGTCTATTTCGACTTCAATCCAAGTCGAAAATTAGAGGCCATGAGACCCTCAAGGAATTTCGACCTCAAAGAGTTTGGAGGTCTATTTCGACTTCAATCCAAGTCGAAAATTAAAGGCCATGAGGCCCTCAAGGGATTTCGACCTCAAAGAGTTTTGAGGTCTATTTCGACTTCAATCCAAGTCGAAAATAAAAGGCCATGAGGCCCTCAAGGGATTTCGACCTCAAAGAGTTTTGAGGTCTATTTCGAATTCAATCCAAGTCGAAAACTAAAGGCCATGAGGCCCTCAAAGGAATTTCGACCTCAAAGAGTTTTGAGGTCTATTTCGACTTCAACCCAAGTCGAAAATTAAAGGCCATTAGGCCCTCAAGGGATTTCGACCTCAAAGAGTTTTGAGGTCTATTTCGAATTCAATCCAAGTCGAAAATAAAAGGCCATGAGGCCCTCAAGGGATTTCGACCTCAAATAGTTTTGAGGTCTATTAGTTTTGAGGTCTATTTCGAATTCAATCCAAGTCGAAAATTAAAGGCCATGAGGCCCTCAAGGAATTACGACCTCAAAGAGTTTTAAGGTCTATTTCGACTTCAATCCAAGTCGAAAATAAAAGGCCATGAGGCCCTCAAGGGATTTCGACCTCAAAGAGTTTTGAGGTCTATTTCGACTTCAATCCAAGTCGAAAATAAAAGGCCATGAGGCCCTCAAGGGATTTCGACCTCAAAGAGTTTTGAGGTCTATTTCGACTTCAATCCAAGTCGAAAATAAAAGGCCATGAGGCCCTCAAGGGATTTCGACCTCAAAGAGTTTTGAGGTCTATTTCGAATTCAATCCAAGTCGAAAATTAAAGGCCATGAGGCCCTCAAGGAATTTCGACCTCAAAGAGTTTTGAGGTCTATTTCGACTTCAATCCAACTCGAAAATTAAAGGCCATGAGGCCATCAAGGGATTTCGACCTCAAAGAGTTTTGAGGTCTATTTCGACTTCAATCCAAGTCGAAAATAAAAGGCCATGAGGCCCTCAAGGGATTTCGACCTCAAAGAGTTTGGAGGTCTATTTCGACTTCAATCCAAGTCGAAAATTAAAGGCCATGAGGCCCTCAAGGAATTTCGACCTCAAAGAGTTTTGAGGTCTATTTCGACTTCAATCCAAGTCGAAAATAAAAGGCCATGAGGCCCTCAAGGGATTTCGACCTCAAAGAGTTTTGAGGTCTATTTCGAATTCAATCCAAGTCGAAAATTAAAGGCCATGAGGCCCTCAAGGAATTTCGACCTCAAAGAGTTTTAAGGTCTATTTCGACTTCAATCCAAGTCGAAAATAAAAGGCCATGAGGCCCTCAAGGGATTTCGACCTCAAAGAGTTTTGAGGTCTATTTCGACTTCAATCCAAGTCGAAAATAAAAGGCCATGAGGCCCTCAAGGGATTTCGACCTCAAAGAGTTTTGAGGTCTATTTCGACTTCAATCCAAGTCGAAAATAAAAGGCCATGAGGCCCTCAAGGGATTTCGACCTCAAAGAGTTTTGAGGTCTATTTCGAATTCAACCCAAGTCGAAAATTAAAGGCCATGAGGCCCTCAAGGGATTTCGACCTCAAAGAGTTTTGAAGTCTATTTCGAATTCAATCCTAGTCGAAAATTAAAGGCCATGAGGCCCTCAAGGAATTTCGACCTCAAAGAGTTTTGAGGTCTATTTCGACTTCAATCCAAGTCGAAAATTAAAGGCCATGAGGCACTCAAGGAATTTCGACCTCAAAGAGTTTTGAGGTCTATTTCGACTTCAATCCAAGTCGAAAATAAAAGGCCATGAGGCCCTCAAGGGATTTCAACCTCAAAGAGTTTTGAGGTCTGTTTCGACTTCAATCCAAGTCGAAAATTAAAGGCCATGAGGCCCTCAAGGAATTTCGACCTCAAAGAGTTTTGAAGTCTATTTCGACTTCAACCGAAGTCGAAAATAAAAGGCCATGAGGCCCTCAAGGGATTTCGACCTCAAATAGTTTTGAGGTCTATTAGTTTTGAGGTCTATTTCGAATTCAATCCAAGTCGAAAATTAAAGGCCATGAGGCCCTCAAGGAATTTCGACCTCAAAGAGTTTTGAGGTCTATTTCGACTTCAATCCAAGTCGAAAATTAAAGGCCATGAGGCACTCAAGGAATTTCGACCTCAAAGAGTTTTGAGGTCTATTTCGACTTCAATCCAAGTCGAAAATAAAAGGCCATGAGGCCCTCAAGGGATTTCAACCTCAAAGAGTTTTGAGGTCTGTTTCGACTTCAATCCAAGTCGAAAATTAAAGGCCATTAGGCCCTCAAGGGATTTCGACCTCAAAGAGTTTTGAGGTCTATTTCGAATTCAATCCAAGTCGAAAATAAAAGGCCATGAGGCCCTCAAGGGATTTCGACCTCAAATAGTTTTGAGGTCTATTAGTTTTGAGGTCTATTTCGAATTCAATCCAAGTCGAAAATTAAAGGCCATGAGGCCCTCAAGGAATTACGACCTCAAAGAGTTTTAAGGTCTATTTCGACTTCAATCCAAGTCGAAAATAAAAGGCCATGAGGCCCTCAAGGGATTTCGACCTCAAAGCGTTTTGAGGTCTATTTCGACTTCAATCCAAGTCGAAAATAAAAGGCCATGAGGCCCTCAAGGGATTTCGACCTCAAAGAGTTTTGAGGTCTATTTCGACTTCAATCCAAGTCGAAAATAAAAGGCCATGAGGCCCTCAAGGGATTTCGACCTCAAAGAGTTTTGAGGTCTATTTCGAATTCAATCCAAGTCGAAAATTAAAGGCCATGAGGCCCTCAAGGAATTTCGACCTCAAAGAGTTTTGAGGTCTATTTCGACTTCAATCCAACTCGAAAATTAAAGGCCATGAGGCCATCAAGGGATTTCGACCTCAAAGAGTTTTGAGGTCTATTTCGACTTCAATCCAAGTCGAAAATAAAAGGCCATGAGGCCCTCAAGGGATTTCGACCTCAAAGAGTTTGGAGGTCTATTTCGACTTCAATCCAAGTCGAAAATTAAAGGCCATGAGGCCCTCAAGGAATTTCGACCTCGAAGAGTTTTGAGGTCTATTTCGACTTCAATCCAAGTCGAAAATAAAAGGCCATGAGGCCCTCAAGGAATTTCGACCTCAAAGAGTTTTGAGGTCTATTTCGAATTCAACCCAAGTCGAAAATTAAAGGCCATGAGGCCCTCAAGGGATTTCGACCTCAAAGAGTTTTGAAGTCTATTTCGAATTCAATCCTAGTCGAAAATTAAAGGCCATGAGGCCCTCAAGGAATTTCGACCTCAAAGAGTTTTGAGGTCTATTTCGACTTCAATCCAAGTCGAAAATTAAAGGCCATGAGGCACTCAAGGAATTTCGACCTCAAAGAGTTTTGAGGTCTATTTCGACTTCAATCCAAGTCGAAAATAAAAGGCCATGAGGCCCTCAAGGGATTTCAACCTCAAAGAGTTTTGAGGTCTGTTTCGACTTCAATCCAAGTCGAAAATTAAAGGCCATGAGGCCCTCAAGGAATTTCGACCTCAAAGAGTTTTGAAGTCTATTTCGACTTCAACCGAAGTCGAAAATAAAAGGCCATGAGGCCCTCAAAGGAATTTCGACCTCAAAGAGTTATAAGGTCTATTTCGACTTCAATTCAAGTCGAAAATTAAAGGCAATGAGGACCTCAAGGGATTTCGACCTCAAAGAGTTTTGAGGTCTATTTCGACTTCAATCCAAGTCGAAAATTAGAGGCCATGAGACCCTCAAGGAATTTTGACCTCAAAGAGTTTGGAGGTCTATTTCGACTTCAATCCAAGACGAAAATTAAAGGCCATGAGGCCCTCAAGGGATTTCGACCTCAAAGAGTTTTGAGGTCTATTTCGACTTCAATCCAAGTCGAAAATTAAAGGCCATGAGGCCCTCAAGGGATTTCGACCTCAAAGAGTTTGGAGGTCTATTTCGACTTCAATCCAAGTCGAAAATTAAAGGCCATGAGGCCCTCAAGAGATTTCGACCTCAAAGAGTTTTGAAGTCTATTTCGAATTCAATCCTAGTCGAAAATTAAAGGTCATGAGGCCCTCAAGGAATTTCGACCTCAAAGAGTTTTGAGGTCTATTTCGACTTCAATCCAAGTCGAAAATTAAAGGCCATGAGGCACTCAAGGAATTTCGACCTCAAAGAGTTTTGAGGTCTATTTCGACTTCAATCCAAGTCGAAAATAAAAGGCCATGAGGCCCTCAAGGGATTTCAACCTCAAAGAGTTTTGAGGTCTGTTTCGACTTCAATCCAAGTCGAAAATTAAAGGCCATGAGGCCCTCAAGGAATTTCGACCTCAAAGAGTTTTGAAGTCTATTTCGACCTCAACCGAAGTCGAAAATAAAAGGCCATGAGGCCCTCAAAGGAATTTCGACCTCAAAGAGTTATAAGGTCTATTTCGACTTCAATTCAAGTCGAAAATTAAAGGCAATGAGGCCCTCAAGGGATTTCGACCTCAAAGAGTTTTGAGGTCTATTTCGACTTCAATCCAAGTCGAAAATTAGAGGCCATGAGACCCTCAAGGAATTTTGACCTCAAAGAGTTTGGAGGTCTATTTCGACTTCAATCCAAGACGAAAATTAAAGGCCATGAGGCCCTCAAGGGATTTCGACCTCAAAGAGTTTTGAGGTCTATTTCGACTTCAATCCAAGTCGAAAATAAAAGGCCATGAGGCCCTCAAGGGATTTCGACCTCAAAGAGTTTTGAGGTCTATTTCGAATTCAGTCCAAGTCGAAAATTAAAGGCCATGAGGCCCTCAAGGAATTTCGACCTCAAAGAGTTTTGAGGTCTATTTCGACTTCAATCCAACTCGAAAATTAGAGGCCATGAGCCCCTCAAGGAATTTCGACCTCAAAGAGTTTTGAGGTCTATTTCGACTTCAATCCAAGTCGAAAATTAAAGGCCATGAGGCCCTCAAGGGATTTCGACCTCAAATAGTTTTGAGGTCTATTTCGACTTCAATCCAAGTCGAAAATAAAAGGTCATGAGGCCCTCAAGGGATTTCGACCTCAAAGAGTTTTGAGGTCTATTTCGAATTCAATCCAAGTCGAAAATTAAAGGCCATGAGGCCCTCAAGGAATTTCGACCTCAAAGAGTTTTAAGGTCTATTTCGACTTCAATCCAAGTCGAAAATAAAAGGCCATGAGGCCCTCAAGGGATTTCGACCTCAAAGAGTTTTGAGGTCTATTTCGACTTCAATCCAAGTCGAAAATAAAAGGCCATGAGGCCCTCAAGGGATTTCGACCTCAAAGAGTTTGGAGGTCTATTTCGACTTCAATCCAAGTCGAAAATTAAAGGCCATGAGGCCCTCAAGGGATTTCGACCTCAAAGAGTTTTGAGGTCTATTTCGACTTCAATCCAAGTCGAAAATAAAAGGCCATGAGGCCCTCAAGGGATTTCGACCTCAAAGAGTTTTGAGGTCTATTTCGAATTCAATCCAAGTCGAAAATTAAAGGCCATGAGGCCCTCAAGGAATTTCGACCTCAAAGAGTTTTAAGGTCTATTTCGACTTCAATCCAAGTCGAAAATAAAAGGCCATGAGGCCCTCAAGGGATTTCGACCTCAAAGAGTTTTGAGGTCTATTTCGACTTCAATCCAAGTCGAAAATAAAAGGCCATGAGGCCCTCAAGGGATTTCGACCTCAAAGAGTTTTGAGGTCTATTTCGAATTCAACCCAAGTCGAAAATTAAAGGCCATGAGGCCCTCAAGGGATTTCGACCTCAAAGAGTTTTGAAGTCTATTTCAAATTCAATCCAAGTCGAAAATTAGAGGCCATGAGACCCTCAAGGAATTTCGACCTCAAAGAGTTTGGAGGTCTATTTCGACTTCAATCCAAGTCGAAAATTAAAGGCCATGAGGCCCTCAAGGGATTACGACCTCAAAGAGTTTTGAGGTCTATTTCGACTTCAATCCAAGTCGAAAATAAAAGGCCATGAGGCCCACAAGGGATTTCGACCTCAAAGAGTTTGGAGGTCTATTTCGACTTCAATCCAAGTCGAAAATTAAAGGCCATGAGGCCCTCAAGGGATTTCGACCTCAAAGAGTTTTGAGGTCTATTTCGACTTCAATCCAAGTCGAAAATAAAAGGCCATGAGGCCCTCAAGGGATTTCGACCTCAAAGAGTTTTGAGGTCTATTTCGAATTCAATCCAAGTCGAAAATTAAAGGCCATGAGGCCCTCAAGGAATTTCGACCTCAAAGAGTTTTAAGGTCTATTTCGACTTCAATCCAAGTCGAAAATAAAAGGCCATGAGGCCCTCAAGGGATTTCGACCTCAATGAGTTTTGAGGTCTATTTCGACTTCAATCCAAGTCAAAAATAAAAGGCCATGAGGCCCTCAAGGGATTTCGACTTCAAAGAGTTTTGAGGTCTATTTCGAATTCAACCCAAGTCGAAAATTAAAGGCCATGAGGCCCTCAAGGGATTTCGACCTCAAAGAGTTTTGAAGTCTATTTCGAATTCAATCCAAGTCGAAAATTAGAGGCCATGAGACCCTCAAGGAATTTCGACCTCAAAGAGTTTGGAGGTCTATTTCGACTTCAATCCAAGTCGAAAATTAAAGGCCATGAGGCCCTCAAGGGATTACGACCTCAAAGAGTTTTGAGGTCTATTTCGACTTCAATCCAAGTCGAAAATAAAAGGCCATGAGGCCCTCAAGGGATTTCGACCTCAAAGAATTTTGAGGTCTATTTCGACTTCAATCCAAGTCGAAAATTAAAGGCCATGAGGCCCTCAAGGGATTTCGACCTCAAAGAGTTTTGAGGTCTATTTCGACTTCAATCCAAGTCGAAAATAAAAGGCCATGAGGCCCTCAAGGGATTTCGACCTCAAAGAGTTTTGAGGTCTATTTCGAATTCAATCCAAGTCGAAAATTAAAGGCCATGAGGCCCTCAAGGAATTTCGACCTCAAAGAGTTTTAAGGTCTATTTCGACTTCAATCCAAGTCGAAAATAAAAGGCCATGAGGCCCTCAAGGGATTTCGACCTCAAAGAGTTTTGAGGTCTATTTCGACTTCAATCCAAGTCGAAAATAAAAGGCCATGAGGCCCTCAAGGGATTTCGACCTCAAAGAGTTTTGAGGTCTATTTCGAATTCAACCCAAGTCGAAAATTAAAGGCCATGAGGCCCTCAAGGGATTTCGACCTCAAAGAGTTTTGAAGTCTATTTCGAATTCAATCTAAGTCGAAAATTAGAGGCCATGAGACCCTCAAGGAATTTCGACCTCAAAGAGTTTGGAGGCCTATTTCGACTTCAATCCAAGTCGAAAATTAAAGGCCATGAGGCCATCAAGAGATTACGACCTCAAAGAGTTTTGAGGTCTATTTCGACTTCAATCCAAGTCGAAAATAAAAGGCCATGAGGCCCTCAAGGGATTTCGGCCTCAAAGAATTTTGAGGTCTATTTCGACTTCAATCCAAGTCGAAAATTAAAGGCCATGAGGCCCTCAAGGGATTTCGACCTCAAAGAGTTTTGAGGTCTATTTCGACTTCAATCCAAGTCGAAAATTAAAGGCCATGAGGCCCTCAAGGGATTTCGACCTCAAAGAGTTTTGAGGTCTATTTCGACTTCAATCCAAGTCGAAAATAAAAGGCCATGAGGCCCTCAAGGGATTTCGACCTCAAAGAGTTTTGAGGTCTATTTCGACTTCAATCCAAGTCAAAAATAAAAGGCCATGAGGCCCTCAAGGGATTTCGACCTCAAAGAGTTTTGAGGTCTATTTCGAATTCAACCCAAGTCGAAAATTAAAGGCCATGAGGCCCTCAAGGGATTTCGACCTCAAAGAGTTTTGAAGTCTATTTCGAATTCAATCCAAGTCGAAAATTAGAGGCCATGAGACCCTCAAGGAATTTCGACCTCAAAGAGTTTGGAGGTCTATTTCGACTTCAATCCAAGTCGAAAATTAAAGGCCATGAGGCCCTCAAGGGATTACGACCTCAAAGAGTTTTGAGGTCTATTTCGACTTCAATCCAAGTCGAAAATAAAAGGCCATGAGGCCCTCAAGGGATTTCGACCTCAAAGAATTTTGAGGTCTATTTCGACTTCAATCCAAGTCGAAAATTAAAGGCCATGAGGCCCTCAAGGGATTTCGACCTCAAAGAGTTTTGAGGTCTATTTCGACTTCAATCCAAGTCGAAAATTAAAGGTCATGAGGCCCTCAAGGGATTTCGACCTCAAAGAGTTTTGAGGTCTATTTCGACTTCAATCTAAGTCGAAAATTAAAGGCCATGAGGCCCTCAAGGGATTTCGACCTCAAAGAGTTTTGAGGTCTATTTCGACTTCAATCCAAGTCGAAAATAAAAGGCCATGAGGCCCTCAAGGGATTTCGACCTCAAAGAGTTTTGAGGTCTATTTCGAATTCAATCCAAGTCGAAAATTAAAGGCCATGAGGCCCTCAAGGAATTTTGACCTCAAAGAGTTTTGAGGTCTATTTCGACTTCAATCCAAGTCGAAAATAAAAGGCCATGAGGCCCTCAAGGGATTTCGACCTCAAAGAGTTTTGAGGTCTATTTCGACTTCAATCCAAGTCAAAGATAAAAGGCCATGAGGCCCTCCAGGGATTTCGACCCAGAATGTTTTGAGGTCCTGTTCGACCTCGATCCAGGTCGAAATCGACCTCAATCACTATGTTCGACCTCGAGGCGATTTAACACCCCGTTCGACCTCGATCCAGGTCGAAATAGACCTCAGACCAATATTTCGACTTGAAGGTATTTTGAGGTCCTGTTCGACCTCGATCCAGGTCGAAATCGACCTCAGTCACTATGTTTGACCTCGAGGCGATTTATAGCCCTGTTCGACCTCGATCCAGGTCAAAATCGACCTCAGACAACTATTTCAACTTCAAGATATTTTGAAGTCTATTTCGACTTCAAACGAGGTCGAAGTCGACCTCGACCCTCCAACCCTGGTCGAAATCGACTCCAATCCAGGTCGATCTTGACCTCGATCCAGGTCGACTTAGGGGATAAATGCTGAAAAAGCATCATTGGCGACTTAGCTACGAATAAAGTCCTTTGGGGGGCGATTTATTTAATATTAACTATTTGAGAAAGGCATGAACCCAGGTAAAATTGATTAAAACAAGTCAAAAGCCTAAGAAGGCATTGAGAACCCTTGGTGAAACTTTTACGAAAGATATGGGTAAAAATAGCCCTGAAAGAAATAATAAATATAGCATTTATTAGGCCTGGTATGGTCCAAAGGTTTTAGGCCCTCGAAACAAACTAGGAATGTAATAACTGGATTGTTGGGTCCAGTCCGCGAGGCTCCGTGGAAGCCATAGGCCTAGTAAGCCCTTTTTAATAGTTAATTTCGTAATTATTTAATAAAGGCCCAGAAAAGGCCCAAAAAGCCTGTTGAAGGCCTTCACCCTAGAAGGATCTAGGAGCCCAAACGTGGGAAGAGTCCGACAAGGACTCTCATTCTTATAAGGTTTTGGATACCCCTGCTGCTAGGAGACTTGGCCCCCAAGTCTCCTAACCCTAATCTGATTCCAAGGCCTCCATGCGCCTATATAAAGGGCCTAACCCCTTAACATTAGAACTACGTTTTTGGCTTGATTCTCATACGAACTGAGATACGTAGGCAGTTAACGAGGACCTGAGCTAAGTCACGAAACGTTAGTGCAACCATTAAAGCTTGAAGCTCTCCCAAACCCTAGCATTAATTACGTATTAAAGACACCTCATTTTTTATTCGTAACAACTATACTCAAAATCATCTTAGAAACTCTCACTGAAAGAAACAATTATCTAGAGGGTGAGCTAGTGCAAATGGACAGACTCAAGGTAGAAAACAAAGATGCTAGAAAAGAACTAGTTGAGTGTAAAAAGGAAATGGAAAAATTGAAAGAAAAATTGGAAGAAGAACTAAGAACCATTGATAAATGGAACATGTCAATTAAAGCTAGCAAAAAGATGAATGACATACATGGAACAAATTCTTTTACCATGATGTCTGAGAATCTTCAGAAATTAGCCATTGATGAGAATCAATCCTTGGAAAAGAAACAATCAATTGCTAATCCTGAATCAACTGATAAGGATTATCCATCGATTGATATTGTTATCCCAACAGATAATTATCCATCAATTGATAATGTTATCCCAATGGATAATTATCCATCGATTGAGGAATCATCAACGGCTAAGCAATCTGTTTTGAAAATCAAGCTTAAAAGACCTGTTAAATTTATAAAAGAAGGTAGCTCCTCTAAATCTCAAGCCAAAGTTAAAAAGGCTAATATAGGGTTCTTATCTAAAGATCAATTGAAAGAAAAGTTAGAAAAGATAGAGCCTAATATTAAGCCAAATGATAAGAAGAAGAAAAACAGAAATGGTAAAGTAGACATAAACAAGTACAATAACTACACACCTGACAAGTATGTTCCTAGAAAGATATGTGCTAAGTGTGGTAGTAAGAATCACTTATCTATGCAATGCAAGTCTATTATGCCTGCAATAACTAATGTGCCTGTTATACCTAACATGAATTCTAATTCTGCTTATCCTCATTTAGTTGATCCTCATGCTATTCATGGTCAATATGCATCAATGCCTTATATGTTTAACCCATATCTTGCATTTGCCAGCATGAATATGTCTGCTATGCCATGGAATATGCATAACAATTTTCATGCTCCAAATTTCTCTAATTCTGCAAGCATGAATATTCCAAATATTAGCATTGAGAATCCTGTGGTGATGAAACTAATACCTAAGGTTGAAGTGGAAGTAAAACCACCCAAACCAAAGGTACAAAAAATGGAAACAAAGCCAAAGGTAGCAACTAATAAGAAAGGAACCAAGGCAACTTGGGTACCAAAATCAACTTAATTGTTTTTAGATGTGTGCAGGAAAAAAGAAGGAATCTTTGGTACTTGGACAGTGGGTGTTCAAGAAACATGACTGGAGATAAATCCCTACTCACAATGTTTGAGGAAAAAGTTGGCCCTGGAGTAACTTTTGGAAATGATAGTAAAGGATATACCATGGGATATGGCTTGATTTCAAAAGAGAATGTCATCATTGAACCTGTTGCATTAGTTGATGGCTTAAACAATTTGTTAAGCATCAGTCAACTATGTGACAATGGAAATAAGGTTTTCTTCTCAACTAAAGCATGCATAATTTCCAACAAAAAAGATGGAAGCCTGGTTATGACTAGGAATAAAAAAGGAAACGTGTAAATAACTGACTTTAACTCAACAACTGCAGACTCAATGACTTGTCTTCTCTCTAAGGCAAGTACAAATGAAAGTTGGTTGTGGCATAAGAACTAGCTCACTTAAATTTCAAAGCCATGAATCAATTGGTCAAGAAAAATCAAGTGAGAGGCTTACCACAAATAGAATTTGTCAAGGATGGACTATGTGATGCCTGTTAGAAAGGAAAACAAAGAAAGACATCATTCAAGTCAAAATTAGAATCATCAATTGAGAAGCCACTTGAGTTATTACACATTGATTTATTTGGTCTTGTAAATATCATGTCCATTGCAAAGAAGAAGTATGCTTTAGTCATTCTGGATGATTTTTTAAGATTTTCATGGACTTATTTTCTGCATTCAAAAGATGAAGCCAACAATCTTATCATCAAGCATATAAGAGAAGTTGAGAAAAGTCTTGGATTGGATGTAAAGAAAATAAGAAGTAACCATGGAACAGAATTTAAGAATTCTACAACGAAGGAGTTCTGTGAATCTAAAGGAATCATACACACCTTCTCTATACTAAGGACACCTCAACAAAATGGGGTAGTTGAAAGGAAGAATAGGACAATGATTGAAGCAGCTAGAACTATGTTGGAAGATGCTAAATTACCAACATACTTCTGGGCTGAGGCTATTAATACAGCATGTTACACTCAAAACATTTCTATAGTAAATCAAACTCAAGGAAAGACACCTTATCAATTGACCAGGAAAGATAAAAATCCAAAAGTGGGGTTTCTTCATGTCTTTGGCTACAAATGCTATATACTAAGGAATCAAGGTGAAAACCTAGGAAAATTTGAAGCCAAGGCTGATGAAGCTATATTTGTTGGGTATGCACTATCAAGCATAACCTATAGAGTCTATAATCTTAGACTATACATTGTTATGGAATCTGTACATGTTGTATTTGATGATAAAAAGATTTTAGTGCTATTTGATGAAGGAAATCATGACACACTGCATTTTGAGAATGAATCAAATGATGTAGATGATGATGAAGAAGCAGAAATTGTAAAATCACAAGTACTCAGAAACCCAATATCAGTTGATGTTACTGCATCAATGGATAATTTATCAGTTGACAGAAATCCATCAACTGATAATTCTTCAATGGATAATCAACACTCTACATCTAGGGTATCCAATTCAGGAGGAGGGTTTTAGAATCAGTCCATAAATTCAAATCAATTTGAGTACAATACCAATGATCATGAAGCTTCATTATCAAGGCAAAATTTGCCTCCTCAAAGAAAATGGACAAGAAGCCATCCATTTGACCTAATCATTGGAAATGCAGAAGATGGTGTCAAGACAAGAAGTGCTACTCAAAATGAGTGTCTGTATAACAACTTTCTATCTCAAGAAGAACCTAAAAGAATTGAAGATGCTCTTATGGATCCTGATTGGGTTTTAGCTATGCAAGAGGAACTCAATCAATTTGAAAGAAATAAAGTGTGGAAGTTGGTGCCCAAACCAAAAGATAGATCGATAATTGGAACAAAATGGGTATTCAGAAATAAAATGGATGAAACTGGTACTGTGACTAGAAACAAAACAAGGCTTATGGCAAAGGGGTACTCATAAGAAGAATGAATTGATTTTGATGAAACTTTTGCACCAGTTGCAAGGTTGGAGATAATGAGAATCTTTCTAGCTTATGCTGCACATGCTAATTTTAAAGTCTACGGGATGGATGTAAAGAGTGCATTTTTGAATGGGCTATTAGAAGAGAAAGTCTATGTGGAACAACCTCCTGGTTTTGAAGATCCAAATTTCCCTGACTTTGTCTACTATCTACTCAAAGTACTCAATGGCTTGAAGCAAGCACCAAGGGCTTGGTATGACACTTTATCTCAGTTCCTCATTGAGAATCACTTCACAAGAGGTACTGTTGATAAAACTCTATTCAGTCAAAATGTTAATGGCTCTATAATTCTTGTTCAAATATATGTGGATGACATTAATTTTGGCTCAACTAATGAGGGACTTTGCAAAAAGTTTTCCAAATTAATGCAAAACAAATATGAAATGAGCATGATGAGAAAACTTACCTACTTTCTTGGTTTGCAAGTCAAACAAATTAAAGATGGTATCTTTATAAATCAAACAAGGTACATTCATGACTTGTTAAAGAAATTTGACTTATGTGAATGTTCTTCTGCAAAAACTCCGATGGCCACTGCCACCAAACTTGAATTGAACACTAAGGAAGCTAAAGAGGATATTTCAGGTTATAGAGGCATGGTAGGCTCACTTTTATATTTAACTGCTAGTAGGCCAAATATAATGTTCTCTATATGCTTATGTGCTAGATTTCAGGCTGATCCTTGAGAATCTCATTTAGTGGCTATTAAGAGAATTTTTAGATATCTCAAGGGTACATCAAATTTAGGTATTTGGTATCCTAGAGATTCTGGTTTTAATCTAATAGGCTATTCAGATGCAGATTATGCAGGTTGAAAAATAGACAGGAAAAGTACTACAGGCACCTGTCAATTTCTAGGAAACAAACTGGTGTCATGGTTTAGCAAAAAGCAACACTCAGTATCAACTTCAACTGCAGAAGCTGAATACATTGATGCTGTAAGTTGCTATGCACAAATATTATGGATGAGAAATCAATTATTTGACTATGGGTTCAACATGAACAAGATTCCTATTTTCTGTGATAACACAAGTGCCATTACAATAACATAAAATCCTGTGCAACATTCCAAAACCAAACACATTGACATAAGGTATCATTTCATTAGGGAACATGTAATGAATGGTACAGTTGAATTACATTTTGTCCCTAGTGAACAACAACTTGCAGACATTTTTACCAAACCTCTAGATGAATCTATTTTTAATAGATTAGTCTGTGAATTAGGTATGCTTAATTTTACTCAATCTTAAAATGTGTGCCAAGTTTTTCTTTTTGCCATTGTTCACAATTATCTATTGAAACAAAATGATCAACTGATAACTGTGTTAATTGTCAATGGATATTTTGCAGCTATCGATGGATATATTTGATCAATAGATAAAATATATTCCTATCGATAGATATTTATGTATCGACAGATAATTACCTCAGTAATTGTTTATCGATTGATAAATTCTTTCTTATTTCATCAACAGATAAATTATATTCCTATCGATGGATACTTATCTATCGACAGATAATTACCCTGGTAGTTGTTTATCGATCGATAAATTGTTTTTTATTTTATCCATCGATGGTAATAGAATTTCTATAGTTTTATTCATCCGTTGATCAAATTGTAGCCGTTGATTAATTACTTTATTTGTCAACAGATGAAGACATCCATCGATTGCCATTTAGAGTAATTAATTGCAACTCTTTTTATCTTTCAATGGTTACATTCTTAATTAACCTAACTAATTGAGTCACTTTCATCTCAGAAATATAAATAGCAACATAAAGTCTCACTTTATTCTTACTTGCTATTTTATTTTCTATCTCTAATTTCTGTATCTCTATCTCTTTCTCTCAAGCATACATATCATTGCATACATTATAGAACTAATTGCCGATGCATATGGAACTTTACTCATACGGTCCTTATCATCCAATGATTTAGGATTGTTTTCTTTCGAGATCGATATCCCATGAGACATTGGGATAAATCCCCTTTTAGCCTCTTGCATTCCAAATCGATGTAAAACTTTGTCAATGTATGTACTCTGACTTAAGCCAAATGATCATTTTGATCTATCACTATAAATCCTGATCCCTAAAACATAGGTCATTTTGCCTAAGTCTTTGATCGAGAAACTATTTCTCAACCAATTCTTCACAGTTGGTAGAAAAGGAATTTCATTCCCTATTAGTAATTTATCATCAACATATAATACTAGGAATGCCATATGGCTCCCACTAACCTTCTTGTAAACACATGGTTTATCTTCATTTTGAATAAACCCAAACTATTTGACAGTTTCATCAAAATGAATGTTACATCTCCTCGAGACTTGTCTTAATCCATAACTGGATCGACGTAACTTACATACCTTTCCAGTATCCTTTGGATCACCAAAACCCTCAGGTTGTGTCATGTACACATCCACATCTTTTTCAAGGCTCTCATTTAAGAAAGCGGTTTTGACATCCATTTACCAGATTTCATAGTCATAGTAAACATCTATAGCAAGCAAAATCCTAATGGACTTGACCATAACCACTGGTGAAAAGGTCTCATCATAGTCAATACCATGAATTTGCTTGAAACCTTTTGCCACCAATCGTGCCTTATAGGTCTGTACGTTACCATCCATGTCAGCCTTCTTCTTGAAAACCCATGTGTACCCTATAGGTTTTACCCCTTCATATGGATTAACCAAAGTCCACACTTGATTAGTATACATAGATTCCATCTCAGATTTCATGACATCTAGCCATATCTTAGAATCTGGAGTGTTCATAGTGTCTTGGTAGGTGAGAGGTTCATCTCCGTTCACAAGCATCACATCACCATCTCGAGTCAAGAGAAATCAATAATATCTATCGGGCTCATGGCGAATCCTACTAGACCTACGAATAACCTGTATTTCTTGAGCAGTATTGTTTTCTTCTACATTCTGCTCAGGTTCTTCCATTGGTTCAATGTTACCATGTGGGTCTCGAACTTCATGGAGATCTATTATCCTCCCACTGCCTTTCTTAGAAAGCATTTCTCTTATAAGGAACACTACAGTTCGAGCAATAAACACTTTGTTCTCGGAAGGATTATAGAAAGAATAACTCTTTGTTTCAATTGGGTATCCTACAAAGTTACATTTGTTTGATTTAGGTCCTAGTTTGTCAGAAGTTAGATATTTCACAAACGCCTCACATCCCCAAATTTTCATAAATTACATGTTATGACGTTTCTCAGTCCATATCTCATACAGAGTCTTTTGAACCATTTTAGTAGGAACTCAGTTAAATGTATAAGCAGCTGTCTCCAGGGCTTAGCCCCAGAAACTAATTGGAAGATTCCTTGACTCATCATTGATAGCACCATGTCCAACATGGTGTGATTCCTCCTATCAAAAACCCTTTTCTTTGATATTTTCTACTTCATCTTTATAGTCTTTGAACTTTTTAAATGATTCAGATTTGTTCTTCAAAAGATACATATATCCGTATCTACTAAAATAATTAGTAAATTTTATGAAGTTAATAAAAGTTACCTTTTGTCATCGTACGTATATGACAACATACATCATTATGACAACATACAATTTATAAGTCATGTCCGGTAAAAGAAGTTTGTCATTTTGCCAAATAAACCAAGATTCACATCCTTTTGTATAATTCATAATCAAACTTATCCAAGAATGCATCATTATGTATTCTGGAAATGCGTTTCTCATTAATATGGCCTCAACGACAGTGTCAAAGGTAATGTTTGATTTAATTCACTTTAGAATATATAAATTGTTAACTAGTTATGCAAAATTATAAGCCTCGTCATCGAAATAGAATAAACAACTCTTGTTATTTAATTAAAATGAAAAATCATTTCTTGTCCAAACAAGAAACTAATATAATGTATTTGCTAATTGTAAACACGTTATAACAATTATCAAGTTCTAAATTATCCTTGTAGGCCTAAAATTAAGTAACGAGTTCCTTCAACCAGAGAAACTACCTTTACTCCAATTCCAACCTGATACTCGAAGCTTGACCCTTACTGATCATTTTCTTCCGATCTTCCAAATAAGCATGACAGTTTAATTTCCAGTTTCCTTATTTTTCATAGAAGCGACAATCATCTTCTTTGTCAACACCTCATTCAGACGTTAGAGCCTGTTTTGGGATTGGACTTTGGTTTGACAAGGAAACAAGATCAAATCTTCTCCTTGCCTTTCCATTTTCATTTCCCTTTTGCATTCCCTGTGTTTACCATTATTATAGTAGTAGTTCATGCATTTATCATGTTATTTTCAGCAGTTCTCAACATGCTTAGCAACTCAATAGGTTTTTCACTAATCTTATTCATTTTGGTTTTCATAACAAACTAGGAACATTTGTTGTCCAAAGATTGTAATATCAAATCTAGGTGAGCCTCCAAACCAATCTGGAAACCCAAAATGTCAAGGTACTCATTATATCCTATAGTCTTTAGAACATATGGTGTAACCGGGTCTCACTCTCCCTACTTGTAAGTGTATAATACCCTTTAATTGTCAAATATATCTTAAAGAATTTGTCCCTCAAATATCCTTTAAGGGTGCTTAATCGTCTCACAAACATCTATATGCTCATGTTGCTTATTAAGCTCAGCACTCATAGTTGCAAGCATGAGATATGAAACATCAGTCGCAACATCAATTTACTTCCAATAAGCACTATCATTTGCACATTTACATTCTCAGCTTTAATAGCATGGGAAGAGATTTGAATAACATCATGGTGCTCGAGGACAATCCTCAAGTTCCTATGTCAGTCGAGGAAATTTTTTCTCGTCAATTTGTCCTTCTCAAGAACTGATCGTATAAAGAAGTTATTTGTATTTATCATTTGATATCTACAGTATTAAAGTGTATAAAATAAACTAGATTGCAGATTTAATATTAATTATGTTTAAGTGATTATGGTATATCACCATATACCTCCCACTATTTTTATCAAACTAATAGCCCTAACTATTAATTCGGAAAGCAGTTCTTTAAATCTTTCTAGTGAGCCAAGATCCATATTTCATCCATGTTTTAAGATAGCGTTGTCTAATACACCCAAAATACGACTATTTAGGTAGAGAGCATTTGTCAATTATATCAAATATACTCTTGAAAAGTTTGGTGGAACAACCCTTTTTACGCATTTATCCAATAAATCTCACCAAACTCTATGCGTCTAAACTTACAATCCTATTGTGATGATGTAGTTAAGTTAGACCTAACATTTCAACAAACTAAGTATACTTACTTATCTCGTCTTCCCATGATTGATAAGAGCACCTTGCTTTGGCAAACCTACTCCTTCTCAATTTAGATCTTGACGAGTATTAAACATTGGAAGGCATCCAATTAACTTAATATGTATTTAGGGATTTTAATATTTATATGAATGATCATGATCCCATCATAAATAGATTCTCAATTTTTCCTTGATCAAATAATCCATTTCAATAGTCATCAATGGTTCGATTTCCAGATCGTCGGAGAAGTCACAAGTGGTCTCACTCAAAACCCAACTTTCTTACGAATAATAATTCGCTTTTGACAAAATCTCACCATATCAGAAAAACAAAATTCATATTCAATACCGTGTTTCATAAACACAAGAATCTCATGATCATTTGTTTAATTTTAAATTCTTGAATCATTACAGATTTTATTTTTCTTAAGCAGGCATGAGATGTGTGTCGTATCTAATACATATATCATTCCAACACATACATATCTACTCATGCATTCATATACATATATGTATTGTGTGTAAATTAAACGTGTTTAGTTATGGCCCCATCCTATGTGATATTTCCAAGCTAATGGAATTATCAAGGTCAATCTATGGTGGTTTCAAATACTACACTATTACATGTCTTTATCTTCTTCATTGCTCCATCATCTAGATTGCCTTCTAGCTTCCTTGCTTCCAAGTCTCCATTGAACAATTACATTGAATAATAAATAAATCTATTCTAATGAAATTTCAAGAAGAACTATAGTTACATTCGAGATTAACAATTACAATGAATAAATGACATGCAAGTCGTATTTAGAAACCAAAACCATAAAACAAAACCACTATCATATGGATCTTTAGGCCATAACCATCCACCATGTTATCACATAACATATCTAATATATCTCAGATTATATAAACATATCATATAATCATATATAACAAATTTTGAAATTTCAGAAAATCAATTAAATTTCAGTAAATAATAAATCACCGTTTTGGGGCCTATAATGTCACCAAATGGCTTACAGACGCGAAGCCGATTTTATCAGTATTGCTCAATGACATGATTCCAAACAGAAAATACATATCGTTTGTGAAAATCGGACACTGGACACAGATTTCAGAAAATCTACCGAAGCCGTTTCAGAATTCGTATCAAATACAATTCCCATAATAAGAACAAACATGCATCATATACATACAACAATACACATAATCATCACATGATTGTATATCACATGAATATCATATATTCATAATATATAAATATAAAACATATATATCAACATATAGTTATGGCATATCTTATACATGTTTACATACATCGAAAAACTGTTAACACATAACCGAATTAAAACGTTTCGCAAGTAGCTTTGATGCCATTGAAGGGTTTCGAGGCACAAACGCAGTGGAATAAAAAAAAATACAAAAATGAAACTCAAATGCAGGATCCATGCGAAACATGATATTTAATTCGGATATTAAGAATAAATACCTTAAAAAGCTTTAACAGTTCATCAATGGAAGATTAATGGAGGTCCAAAGCTTGTTTAATCACCACGTATTCCGCTCACACGATCTACGCTCTACGGTATCCACACGAACACTTTTCTTGAAGGATTGATGTGTACTAGCACCCGAAAACTGCTTTTCTCTATCTATGTTCCTCTTTTCTCAAAACGGCTAGGGTTTTAGAAAAATATGTTTCTTACTATTAAATCAGCCCATAAAGAGATTATATAGAGAGAGGAATAAGTTTTCTAATTATAATCTAATTATAATTAATACTAATCCAAAATTCTAAATTATTTAATTAAGTCTCACTTAATTAATTAATTACTAATTTTGGATTTAGTTTAAGTAATTCATTTATTCTATTTAAATTAATTAAGTCATACTTAATTAATATCATAAATAAAATAAATTACTTATTTAATTTAAATTATTTCTCCTTCAAGCATTCTTTGTGTGTGACCCCGTATGTTATTATTACATTGGCAACAATTTTAATATATAATTAAAATTGTAAACAATGAGCGGCATCTAGTAATACATCATTGCTACCCAAGTAATAATAATAAAATCAGTGATTTGATTAAGCCTTTTGTGAATAATGTTCCATGTAATATAATCCCTTTAACCTTATATTATAGATCAAACTTGAGGCATGTATCGTGTCATCCTCTTCAACGTTTAATTCGGGTTTCCTTGACCAATTTGTAGACTATTAAACAAATCAACATTTGAGCACGACCATACATTTTATAGTCTCACTCAATCAAGAGGCCAATAATATCACTAATAAATAGGAAGTTTAAATCCTTTATCTATCATTCATATTTCTCATACGATTCATAGTATACCCAATGTCCACTTTTATCATCACCTGGTTAAAGGTAAATTTTTGTGTAATCAAAGTATATTAATTCACGTATAGAAATATAATGATTTCAAGTCAGAGGATCATTACATCATTATCACAGTGAGAATTTCTTATGACACTTATTAATATGTAGAATCTCACGGCAGGTCATTTCAGTGCCATTCATTGAGACATGAACTTATGCTCTTGACTTTAGTATAATCATACATATGACCAATGAGATGTGGTCATCTGTCAATAAATATACTAGTCTTATTGCATTATTATTGTCCTTATATAATAATACTCGACTAGGGAATTTTAGGAATAAGATACTATTCATATAATCTCATTTTTAAGTCACATACTTAAAGATATATAATATGTATCAAAATTCTAAGGACATTTATTATGCTTTCAATTTATTACGCAGTAAATAAAACATAATAAATAAATAATAATCAATAAAACATAATCCTTAATAATAAAATATTTTCCTCAAAATATAAAAGTAATTGTCTCTAGGGCATAATTACTAACATAACTAGCTATTCAACTGCAAAGGAAATTTGATGAGGAGGATAGGCTAATTAGAGAAGCCAGGAGGAAAGAAGGTGAAAGGAGGCTAAGAATGAAACAAAGAGCAAACAAGCCTGTAGATGAACCAAGAACCTCTGGAGTAAAAAGAAAACTTTTTGTTGATGAAAAAGTGGCTAAGGAGGAGAAACCAAAGGAGGTAAAGCTTGAGAGTCAAGCATCTGGGAGTGGTCAATCCAAGGAGATAGAAGTGTTCAAATCCAAACCCTAAAATATTGTTTCAATCAAAGTTTTGGGAATAACTGCAATTAAAGGACAAAAGAAGAGAGATGTAGATCTACTTCACATAGACTATGAATATGGGTCGCATTCAATCTTCACATTTGAGCAAGTCATGGAACAAGGCTATGGTGTTTTAAGGAAAATCTATACAATGCTCAACAGAAAGTATTATCTAACTGAAGAGCTAGGAAAAGCCATCCTTGAGAAGATGAAAAAGATAAGGGAAACACCTCTTCAAGTAGAAAGGGATGACAGAATCAAAGTTTGGAACCCTGAAGGAAGGAAGGTACCTCATGAACCATTCTACATGATGATCTACAAGGACAGAGAAGGCAGAGAAAAATGCATTGATATATGTCAGGAAATAGACAAACTGCTCAATCTGAAATTAAACCATCTTACAAGCCAACTAAACTACAGGGTGGAGGATGAGAAGATTTTAAAGGGATCCCAATACAGGAAGATAAAGGAAAATTAAGACAAGATGAATGAGTCAAGGGGAAGAAAAAAAAGATAGAAGATTCAGACTCAACATCAAAATTATCAGAATTCATCTTTTACTGGTATTTGATCACTCTGTCTCAAATTACTTTTGTCAATATTGTAATTCCTGCTAGAATGAAATGGTTTAGGAGTTTTGTTATCATCAACAGAAAATTTGTGCATATTTTACATATTCATAAATAGGGGAAGATTGTTAGGAATTATGAGATTTGATGATAACAAATTACTTAGAATTACAATAGGGATTTAAAATTAATTATAACTAGTTGATGGATATGTGACTTATAAATATCCATTGACTAGGAAACCAGTTATCAGTTGAAGCTTGTTTATCAACTGATAAATTGGATTATAACATTTGATTCATGTTTCATTATCAATTGATTGTATTGCCTCGATGGATGCTGTGAAGTAGTCGACTGATGTTATTGACTTCAATTTATAGCTTCTCAACGAATGTGAAGAATGGCTGATTAATTGTAAATATTCTAAGTCAAAATTCTCAAAAGTGAAGTGATCAACATATATTGGAGTCGATGGATGAAGACACTACTCAATGGATAAAAGCTATTAACAGATAAAATCCATCAACGGATAAAAGCCATCAATGGATAAAGGCAATCAACAGATAAAGGACCATCAATGGATAGGGAGTTGATAGATAACTCAATTAACCATCGATACACCAATTGATCAATGGATATCATATCCATCGATGGATGAGCAAATGAGAATCAACTGATAACCTTAACAATATTTATCAGTTGATTAAGGTTTCCCAATTTAGTTAAAGACAAAAAGAATGGAAACTTTGCAGAGACTGAATCAATGGAAGACAATCCTGTCAGGATTGTGAAGACTTTCACGACAACACAGTCTTCAAGGAATGGAACAAGACAAAGATATTTCCAGGACTAGACAGAGTCTAATGAAGACTGTGACAGTAACTATTTTCTATTTTCATGAAAACATTGTAAACTGCATTTTATAATGTTATCTGTCGATAGGAAATAGAAGTAGAAGAAAACTACTATATAGTAGTTAGTAGTCTATTGTAACAAAGTGTAGAATAAGTTAGAGAAAAATTGTAAGCATTGTATTGCAAGAACAACACTTTTTAAGCAGCTTGATAATTTTATCAAGAGTAATTGAAAGCAAAAATACACTAGTGGAAAAACGAATCCACTAGTAATTTTTATATTGCTTGTCTTGTTTTCAATTTATAAGTATCACATTCTTAGTTCAATTAGTTATCTTTTCATACACTCAAACACTTCTGTTGAACAAACTTAAATCCGCAAGAATTTCAATTAATTCTTAAGTTTGTATTCAACCCCCCTTCTCTAAACTTATTGTACTCAAGGGTAAATAACATAATATTGGAAGACGAAGTATTTTCTATGTCATGTGTATAAGATTCTCAATATTTTATGTACTTAGAAAATATTTCTAAAATTTGATTTTATTTGCGGGGAGTTGTAATTAGTATCACAAGTATTAAATGTCAATATTTAAAGGACTTGTGAATTTCTATTTAACAATTTTCTCGAGCTTACGTATATCAATAATTATTATTATGAGTATAATTGTAATATTCTAGAGTGACAATTATTAGATATAGCGTAGGAAGTTACATGCTAATATTCAATCCTATGAATATTTAGTATTTAGCGAAATTATTTTATCTTATTAAAATTATGGATTTAAGCAATTCAATGATTATTAGTTTCATAATTCTGATTCGATAAAATATATGAAGCATAATTTCTTGCATTTTGAAATTATTGATAAATATCAAGTAATGAAATTTTTGTTAATATTTCCGTGTAATTAATTGTGATATTTTTAATATTAGTGATAATACATGTTATTTATCTGAAATCACTAATAATAAAAATATATCTCAATGCTTATTGTTCTACTGAATGATTGTCAAGCCTATTTGATTTATATATATGCATGTTATTGGTAATTGTTTAGTACAATATAAGTATTTAATTTATTTTGATTTATTTAAATTATGATGATATAAAACAATTCAGTGATATATTGGTTCCATGATTTAAGTAAATTAAAATCAATTTGTAGCATGATTATTTGTAATATAAATATTCTCTCTTATTACTTTGTGATAATTGAATAAATATTTTATTACAAAATAATTGTGATATATTGATACTAATGGATTTGCTTAGTCTTTATTCTAAGTAAAAATTGGTTTTTGAAAAAGTCGTTAGTATTAGTATATTTAGTTTTCTTTCTTTGACTGAGTTTTAAACCTGAATGTATTAAAAAGAACTTCTTGTCTATTTCTTTTTCAAAATGTCTTATTCAAAGATACATTCATTTTTCTATCAGTTTTAGAGAAGAAAACATTAAAATTCTTTTTCAAAACTTCTCTTTTAAAAATATTTTGATTTACAGCCCTACTTTGATTTCTAAATCCTAGGGTGTGAATCAAACTTTTCTTGAGGATAATCTTTCTTTAAATCTCAAAATCTTTTATCCTCTCCCAAAAGCTAGTTTTAAAAGTTTTATCTTACAAAACTTTTTCTCTCTTACTGGAAAAGAGTCATTTTATTGAGATAGAATTTGGTAAGAGAGTTGAATTTCTTATTTGGTATAAATTCTCGTATTTTATTATGGGAAATTTGTCTTATAAGAACTTCATAAGGGATAGAAACTTTCTTCTCTGATACACTTTCCCGCTTTTTATTATGGGATAAGTATCTTAAAGAAAATTTCGTATTATGCTCTTAAATAATAAATCTTTAGATCCGACAAAACTCTTTTACTAAAAGTGCTTTAATGAAATCTATTATCATTCCTTATTATATTTTTACTTCTCTTTGGGATGAAAAATATGTTTTGGAATGTTATGGTGATTATCTTTTTATCTTGATTGATTCTATCCGTTTAGCCCCAGTGGCTTTAGAAGCTGGCCAAGAGGTTGAAAACCCATCAATCTCTTACCCAGGACATAGTGCCAAACACTGATTCATCCACGTCCATATATTAACTCCTGGAGATATAATGAACTTATGTTAGTTATAGGTTGATAAGGGAGAAACTGCACTTGATGCAGCAAATACGGATGAAGTCGGAAGTGCACCCACAGCTCTACCTCCAGAGAAGAAAAGTATGTTAGGAATTATGAGTTTTGATGATAACAAATTACTTAGAATTTCAATAGGGACTTAAAATTACTTTGTAACTGGTCGATGGATATGACTTATAAATATCCATTGACTAGGAAACCAGTTATCAGTTGAAGCTTGTTTATTAAATGATAAACTGGATTGTAGCATTGATTTATGTTTCACTATCAATTGATTGTATTGCCTCGATGGATGCTAGGAAGTAGTCGACTAATGTTATTCACTTCAATTTTTAGCTTCTCAACAGATGTGAAGAATGGTTGATCAATTGTAAATATTCTAAGTCAGAATTCTCACAAGTAAAGTGATCAACTGACGTTTAAGTCGATGGATGAAGACACTACTCAACGGATGAAAGCTATCAATGGATAAAGACAGTCAACAGATAAGGAACCATCAATGGATAGGGAGTCGATGGATAACTCAATTATCCATCGACACATCAACTGATCAACAGATATCCTATCCATCGGTGGATAAGCAAAGGAGAATCAACTGATAAGCTTAACATCATTTATCGGTTGATTAAGATTTCCCAATTTAGTTAAAGACAAGAAGTATGGGAACTGTGCAGAAACTGAATCAATGGAAGACAGTCCTGTCAGGATTGTGAAGACTTTCAAGGCAACACAGTATTCAAAGAATGTATCAAGACAAAGATACTTCCAAGGCTAGTCAGTTCAAAAAGAAGACTGTGCAAGTAGCTAGTTTCTATTTTCATGTAAACAATATAAGTTGTAATTTTATATTGCTATCTGTCGATAGAAATTAGGTTTGAAGAAAACTTCTATATAGTTGTTAGAAGTACACAATAGCAAAGTGTGGAGAAAACATCAAGAACTCAAAAAGCACAGAAAAAAAATATAGGCAGTATCTTGTAGTGCTTTTCTGAGTTCAAAAACTCACTTTGTAAGCAGCTTGGTATTCTTACTAAGATCAAATGAAAGCAAAAATATACTAGGGGAAAACCAATCCACTAGTAATTTTTAACATTGTTGTGTTTTGTTTTCAATATTTTTCTTGTCAAGTTCTTAGTTACATCAGTTCTCTCTATACACAAAAACACTGTCCTTGAACAAACTTTCTTCCGCAAGAATTAAAATTAATTCTTAAGTTTGTATTCAACCCCCCTTCTCCAAACTTAGTGTACTTAAGGGCAGATAATAATTGGTATCAGAGCAGGCTTTCAACATACAGAAAGTTCAGATCTAAAAGTACATCAAGTATGGGTCACAAAGACACAGTAGTAAAGATTTCAGTTCTAGAGAAAGACGAGTATTTTCCCTGGAAAGTAAAAATGCACTTGCATCTGCTATCCATTGATCCTTCCTAAGTTCACTGCATAGAGAAAGGTCCACATGTGCCTATGAAAATAGTTACAAGTATAAATGCAGATGGTACTCAGGCACCAGTCAAACTCATTCCTAAACCAGTGAGTGAATATACAGATGAAGATGAGAAGGAAGTACACAAGGATAAAACGGCTATGAACATTTTGTTTAATGGTCTTGACAAGGATATGTTTGACAATGTTATCAACTGTACAACCTCCAAAGAAGTCTGGGATACTCTTCAAACCCTCTGTGAAGGCACTGAACAAGTAAGAAAGAACAAGATGCAACTCTTGATTAAAAAATATGAGGCCTTTCACTTCAAGAGTGGTGAAGCAATCATTGATACATATAGTAGGTTTCAAAAGCTGCTGAATGAGCTTAAACTATATGGAAGAGTATAAGCTGTTGAGGACACCAACCTCAAATTCTTGAGGTCCTTACCCAAGGAATGGAAACCAATGACTGTTTTTATAAGACAATCTCCTAACTTTATAGAATAGACTCTTGATAAGCTATATGGCATCTTGGAAACCTATGAGTTGGAGCTACAACAAGATGAGGAAATTGAGAAAAGTCAGAAGAGAGAAAAGTCCATTGTTTTGGTTGCCAAGGATAAGCAAGTTGCAGAATCAGGTGAAGTTGCTCCTGTCAAAGAAGGAAAGAAAGAAGGTCATGACAATGGTGTAAATAATGTTAGATATGATGAATCTTCTACTGGGAAAGGAAAAGAAATTTGTGAGGATGATGAGTCATTCACTAAAGATGAAATGGATGAAATAGATGAGCATTTAGCTTTTCTATCAAGAAAATTTTCAAAACTCAAGTTCAAAAGGAATCCTATGCAAAGGCCTGGATCACAGTTCAGGAGAGAAACTCAACAAAGCAAAAATCTTGTTGACAGGGCTCAATTCAGATGCTTCAACTGTGGATCGGCTGGTCATTTTTCAAGTGAATGCAGAAAGCCTAAAATAGAAAAGAAGTCAAAGTTTAGTGATGGTATTGACTATAAGAAGAAGTACTTTGACTTGCTTAAACAAAGAGAGAAGGCTTTTGTGACAAAAGAAAAGGACTGGGCTGCTGAGGATGATTCTGAAGAAGAAGAAGAACACATCAACCTTGCACTAATGGCCAATCAAGATGACCAGGAAGCTAGTTCATCTAGGAATCAGATAATTTCTACAAACCTATCTGAGTTATCCAAAGATGAATGAAATATTACTATTAATGAAATGTCAAATGAATTGTATAATTTGCATGTCACTCTTAAGTCCTTGAATAAAGAGAACACTAGGCTCAAATTAACCTTAGAAACTCTCACTGAAAGAAACAATTTCCTAGAGAATGAGCTAGTGCAAATGGACAAACTCTAGGTAGAGAACAAAGATGCTAGAAATGAGCTAGTTGAGAGCAAAAAGGAAATAAAAAATTTGAAAGAAAAATTGGAAGAAGAACTAAGAACCATTGACAAGTGGAACAGGTCAAATAAAGCTAGTAAGAAGATGAATGACATTCATGGAACAAATTCTTTCACCATGTTGTCTGAAACTCTTGAGAAATTAGCCATTGATGAAGATCAATCTTTGGAAAAGAAGTAATCGATTGCTAATTCTGAATCAACTAATAAGAATTATCCATCGATTGATAATGTCAATTCAACAGATAATCATCCATCGATTGATAATGTTATTCCAACGGATAATTATCCATCGATTGAGGAATTATCAACTGCTAAGAAGTGTGTTGTTAAAACCAAGCTTAACAGACCCGTTAAATTTGTCAAAGAAAGTAGCTCCTCTAAATCTCAAGTCAAAATTGAACAGGCTAATATAGGGTTCTTATCTAAAGATCAGTTGAAAGAAAAATTAGAAAAGATAGAGCCTAATATTCAGCCAAATGAAAAGAAGAAGAAAAACAGAAATAGTAAAGTAGGCATAAATAAGCACAATAACTACACACCTGACAAATATGATCCTAGGAAGATATGTGCTAAGTGTGGTAGTAAAAATCATTTATCTGTGCAATGCAAACTCAACATGCCTACAACAACCAATGTGCATGTTATACCTAACATGCATTCTAATTCTATTTTTCCTCATTTAGTTGATTCTCATGCTATTCACGCTCAGTATGCATCAATGCCTTATATGTTTAATCTATATCTTGCATTTGCCAACATGAATATGCCTGCTATGCCATGAAATATGCTTAATAATCTTCATGCACCAAATTTTTCCAATTCTGCAAGCATGAGCATTCCAAATATTAGCACTAAGAATTCTGAGGTAAGGAAACCAACACCTAAGGTTGAAGTGGAAGTAAACCCACCTAAACCAAAGGTACAAAAATTGGAAACCAAGCCGAAGATAACAACTAATAAGAAAGGACCGAAGGCAACTTGGGTACCAAAATCAACTTGATTTGTTTTGACTGTGTGCAGGGAAAAAGAAGAAATCTTTGGTACTTGGACAGTGGGTGTTCAAGACACATGACTGGAGATAAATCCCTGCTCACAAATTTTAAGGAGAAAGCTGACCCTGGAGTAACTTTTGGAGATGACAGCAAAGGGTACACCATGGGATATGGCTTGATTTCAAAAGAGAATGTCATCATTGAACCTGTTGCATTAGTTGATGGCTTAAGACATAACTTGTTAAGCATAAGTCAACTATGTGACAATGGAAATAAAGTTTGTTTCACAACAGAAGCATGCATAATTTCCAACAAGGTAGATGGAAGCCTGGTTATGACTAGGAATAGAAAATGAAATGTGTACATAGCTGATTTTAACTCAACAAGTGCAGATTCAATGACTTGTCTTCTCTCTAAGGCAAGTACAAATGAAAGTTGGCTGTGGCATAAGAAATTACCTCACTTTAATTTCAAAGCCATGAATCTGTCGGTCAAGAAAAATCCAGTGAGAGGCTTACCACAAATGGAATTTGTCAAGGATGGACTTTGTGATGCTTGTCAGAAAGGAAAACAAAGGAAGGCATCATTCAAGTCAAAATTGGAATCATCAATTGAAAAGCCACTTGAGTTATTACATATGGATTTATTTGGTCCTGTAAATATCATGTCTATTGCAAAGAAGAAGTATTCTCTAGTCATTGTGGATGATTTTTCAAGATTCTCATGGACTTATTTTCTGCATTCAAAGGATGAAGCTAGTCATCTCATCATCAAGCACATAAGAGAAATTGAGAAAAACCCTGAATTGGATGTAAAGAAGATAAGGAGTGACAATGGGACAGAATTCAAAAATTCCACAATGAAAGAGTTCTGTGAATCAAAAGGAATCATAAACACATTCTCTGCACCAAGAACACCTCAACAAAATGGGGTAGTTGAAAGGAAAAATAGGACATTGATTGAAGCAGCTAGAACCATAAACACCGCATGTTACATTCAAAACATCTCCTTAGTAAATCAAGCTCAAGGGAAGACCCCTTATCAATTGATCAAGAAAGACAAAAGGCCAAAAGTGGGGTTTCTTCATGTTTTTGGCTGCAAGTGCTATGTGCTAAGAAATCAAGGTGAAAACCTAGGAAAATTTGAAGCCAAGGTTGATGAAGCTATATTTTTTGGGTATGTACTATCAGGCATAGCCTATAGAGTCTACAATCTTATACTACACATTGTTATAGAATCTGTACATGTAGTATTTGATGATATAAAGATTCAAGGCTTGTTTGATGAAGGAAATCATGACATACTGCACGTTGAGAATGAATCAAATGATGTAAATGATGATGAAGAGGCAGAAATTATAAAACCTCAAGTTTTCAGAAACCCAATATCAGTTGATGTTATTGCATCAATGGATAATTTACCAGTTGACAGAAATCCATCAACTGATAATGCATCAACTGATAACTCCTCAACGGATAATCAACAATCTTCATCTAGGGTATCCACTTCAGGGGGAGGGTTTCAGAATCAATCTACAAATTCAGATCACTTTGAGTTCAATATAAATGATCATGAAGCTTCATCATCAAGGAAAAATTTGCCTCTTCAAAGAAAATGGACAAGAAGCCATCCACTTGAACTAATCATTGAAAATGCAGAAGATGGTGTCAAGACAAGAAGTGCTACTCAAAATGAGTGTCTGTATAGCAGTTTTCTATCTCAAGAACCCAAAAGAATTAAAAAGGCTCTCATGAATCCTGATTGGATTTTGGCTATGCAAGAAGAACTGAATCAATTTGAAAGAAATAAAGTATGGAAGCTAGTGCCCAGACCAAAAGATAGATCAATAATTGGTACAAAATGGGTATTCAAAAACAAAATGGATGAAACTGGTATTGTGACTAGAAACAAAGCAAGGCTTGTGGCAAAGGGATATTCACAAGAAGAAGGAATTGATTTTGATGAAAAATTTGCACCAGTTGCAAGGTTAGAAGCAATCAGAATCTTTCTAGCTTATGCTGCACATGCTAATTTCAGAGTCTATCAGATGGATGTGAAGAGTGCTTTTTTGAATGGGGTACTAGAAGAGGAAGTCTATGTGGAACAACCTCCTGGCTTTGAAGATTCAAATTTCCCTGACTTTGTCTACTATCTACTCAAAGCATTCTATGGCTTGAAGCAAGCACCAAGGGCCTGGTATGACACTTTATCTCAGTTCCTCATTGAGAATCACTTCAAAAGAGGTACTGTTGATAAAAATCTATTCAGTAGAAATGTTAATGGCTCTATTATTCTTGTACAAATTTATGTGGATGACATTATTTTTGGCTCAACTAATGAGGGACTTTGCAAAACGTTTGCCAAATTAATGCAGAGTAAATATGAAATGAGCATGATGGGAGAGCTTACCTACTTTCTTGGGTTGCAAGTCAAACAAGTTAAGGATGATATTTTTATAAGTCAAACAAAGTATATTCATGATTTATTAAAGAAATTTGACTTAAGTGAATGTTCTTCTGTAAAAACACCTATGGCCACTGCAACTAAACTTGAATTAAACACCAAGGAAGCTAAGGTAGATATTTCAAGTTATAGAGGCATGGTAGGCTCTCTTTTATATTTAACTACTAGTAGGCTAGATATAATGTTCTCTACATGCTTATGTGCTAGATTTCAGGCTGATCCTAGAGAATCTCATTTAGTGGCTATTAAAAGAATTTTTAGGTATCTCAAGGGGACATCAAATTTAGGTATTTGGTATCCTAGAGATTCTGGTTTTAATCTAATAGGCTACTCAGATGCAGATTATGCAGGTTGCAAAATAGACAGGAAAAGTACTACAGGCACCTATCAATTTCTAGGAAACAAACTTGTGTCATGGTTTAGTAAAAAGCAACATTCAGTATCAACTTCAACCGTAAAAGCTGAATACATTGCTGTTGGAAGTTATTGTGCACAAATATTATGGATGAGGAATCAACTATTTGACTATGGGTTCAACTTGAACAAGATTCCCATCTTCTGTGACAATACAAGTGCCATTGCAATAACAGAAAATCCTGTGCAACATTCCAAAACCAAACACATTGACATAAGGTATCATTTCATTAGGGAACATGTAATGAATGGTACAGTTGAATTATATTTTGTCCCTAGTGAACAACAACTTACAGACATCTTTACCAAACCTCTAGATGAATCTACTTTTAATAGATTAGTCTGTGAGTTAGGTATGCTTAATTTTGTTCAATCTTAAAATGTCTGTCAAGTTTCTTTGTCTTGTAGCCATTGTTCACAATTATCTGTTGAAACCAAGTAATCAATTGATAAATGTGTTAATTATCAATGGATATTTTATTCCTATCGATGGATATTTATCTATCGACAGATAATTACCATGATAGTTAGTAATCGATCGATAAATGATTATCTCCTTATTTTATCCGTCGATAGTAATAGAATTTCTACAGTTTTATTCATCCGTTGATCAGATTATAGCCGTTGGATAATTACCATTTAAGGTAATATACTAATTTCTTCATCAACGGTTATATCCTTAATTAAAAAGACTTTTCAAGTCATTTTAATATCAGAAAATATAAATAGCAGTTATAATTAACAATTCATTCTTACTTGCTATTTTACTTTCTATCTCTAATCTCTGCAACTCTGTCTCTTGCTCAAGCTAATTTTCTCTAATTCTCTCTAATTCTCTTAATCTCTTCCAAGTTCTCTTTAATCTCTTAAGAATAAACTGACAAATGGCACCACAAAAGAAGATTATTTCCTCCACTGGGTTCATCTACGAGAAGAACAACTTCACAGCATGCCTGACGTTGAACGATGCTCCCGTGGATTTCTATCCCTTGATGCGATTCCTGGGTGACTGCAAAGTGTCCAAAGCTCTCAGCGAAGCACCCACAATTGTGTGTTCATTTGTTGAGGAACTGTGGAACTCTGCAGAAGTATCACAAGACGGGAAGGTAATCACTTACACTTGCAGAGATAATTCCTACACCATTACTAGTACTTCTTTATCTGAATGCTTAGAATTACATGCAAATAATTGTGATAAGCCTCCGACTGAAGAAGAAATTAGGGACATGCTAGAATCTATTAATTATGCAAATGCTGAAACAGGATTAGGAGAAGTAGTTAGGAAAAACCTTAGAAAAGAATGGAGTTACTTCTTTGATGCCATTATTAAAGTATTTTCTGGAAAAAGAAGTAATTTTGATGCAATTACAACTAGTATGAAAGAAATTGCTTATTCTGTCCTGTTTGATAAATACTTCGATTTTGGCACACTACTCCTAAATGAATTAACTGCTAAGTTAGGAACCTAGGCATCTAGGAAAAATAACATTTATTTTGCTAGATTTTTCATGATGATTATTAATGCCTCCATTGGAGAATACAAGATTAGTGCAGATATGGAGTCCTTGGAGCCATGGATGCAAAATAAGAGGGTTTTCAAGGATCTTGTGAGAATCAACTTACATCCTAAGTTGTGTCTCATTTATCCTCCTCTTTTGCAGGTATATCTTAAGAATCTAAATCTTTTAACTTCGTTCTCAAACACTCAAATTTCTTTGCCTTCTGCAACATTGGAGGGAGATGGAAATGCCTCCATCCCTCCTACCCAAGTTGCACAACCTTCCAAACACAAGTCTAAACAAACCACCTCAGTAGTTTCTCAAAAGACTACTGTTGTAAAAACTAAGAAAAGAAAAACCACTGAAGGGAGTGTGAAGGTGGTTGATAAGGGTGAGGGAACTGGCCAACATCAAGAAAACCAGAAGGATAAGGAGAGTGAGATTGAGAGGAACCAACCAGCCACCAGCCCAATCTCCCAATAGATTGGGGCTGTAGTAAAGGACTTAAACACATCCCTAGTTGCATCTTCTCAAAAAGGTGTAACTATTGAAAAGAGGTCTCAACCAGGACCATCAGATGGGGATAAGGGTCACCAAACACTACAGCCATATAAAAGGAGAAAGAAGGTTACAAATACTGCACATGGTACACACACACATGCAAAGCCAAATGAAAATTTGGTGGAGCCTTCACTCTCTTCTTTTGATGTGTCTTAGAATCTTCCTGAGGCACATCCCCATTCTTTATATGTCTCTTCTCCTCAATCTCCTTCAAAATCTATTAAACATTGTTGATTGACAACTTCATTGTTTCAAATTCACCCTCTTTACAACTCAGGGTGGAGCCAACACTCTCACCTGCTTCACCAAATAAGGTTAACACCTTGGTTGATCAGGAAAATGCTAAAAAATTTAACAAGTCAATGGATGGCATTCCATCAACTGATAAATTTCAACATCCATTGACTAGTTCACTTCCATCGATGGATATCCTTACATCCATCGACGAGCTCCCATCAACGGATATTCCTTCATCGATGGATATCTCTTATCCATCGATTGAGCCTTTTATTCCAATTCATGAACCATCTATTGAAACAATTGTGGCCAACACCCTACTAGGATTGAGTGGAGTGGGTGAGGTGAGTGAGAGGCAAGGTTTGCATACCTTGGCAAAAGGAGAGTGTGTGAATGAGGGGCCATCAACTTCTTCTGAGGTGGCAAAAGGAGAGGATGTGAGAAAAGAGAGTTCCACCTTAGAAGGTGATGCAAAAGGAGATCTTAGTGAGGGAGAGGTGAGAATCCAGGATGAGATCCTGATGCAAAAACAGAGTGATGAGAGTGAGAGAGAAAAGAATAGAGAGAAATCAGTTTTTCAATCTAATGAAGCATCATCTTCTAAAACTGAGCAGGTTGCAGCAGAACTCACCCAGGAGTTGGGGCTAGAGTCAGGGGGAGTTATAGACTATGGATTTCCTGCAGAAGTTGCAGAAGTCAACCTGGAGGTGGAGGATGAAATTGAAGTCAATCTTGATGCTTCAACCTTTCAACATAGAGATCGTCATTATCAAGAACTAGTAGCAGCATCTAATCAAGTAGCTGAGCAAATTCTGGGTTTGGTGCAGACAGAGGAGCAATTCAGGAGTGGGAAGGAGTTTTTGGCTTGTCAACTTGATGATGTATCCCACATGAACCCTGAAGATTTTGATGACAGTTCTGATGATGAACTTCTAGATCCACAAGTGGCCTGTGATGAAACCAGTTTGGCTGACACAGAAAGGGCCATCATCTCTCACTACAGAAGATCAATGGCTGAAGTGGATGTGGTGGATCCCTTGCACAGAAGAATTCTGAACTTCTACAGAGACAACCTGAAGATCCAGAAAATGCATGTCACAGGCTCCAGACATGAGTTGAAGAAGATAAGGGAGGAAATTGAAAGTTCTAGGATGCATTTTGACACCACCATTGATTCTAGACTCAGCCTCACAATGTTAACCAGAATCAAGCAAAGGTTAGATACTGAGTATTCAGCCAATGACAAGGTACTTGAATTGGAGAAAAGAGTAACTGTCATGGAGCTCCACATGCAGCAAATCATGAAGAACCAAGTCACTCAAATCAACCTCCTGGGCAAACTCTTGGAAACCCTTCTCCTGTCACAATCACTAGCACAAGAGCCAGTTGCTGATAACAAAAAGGGGGAGAAGCAGGAAAGTGAAGCTGTGGTGACAAAGTCTACAGATCCAAAGAAGGAGTTGGCTCAGAATATTGTAAGGCAATTTGATTCAATTGCCAACAAAATTAAGAAGACCAGTTCAAGTAGCTCAGAACCTGGTGACAGGAAAGGAAAGGGCAAGTTGAATGAAGTTGGCACAAAGAAAGTGGAAGCTGTCACAGGTGGAGGTGAAAAATTGTTAAGCAAAGCCATAGTAGTTGGCATAAAAGAAAGGGAGTAGCAAGAAAAATTTCAAGAAGAATTAGTTATCCAATTGCAAAGGGAATATGATGAGGAGGATAGGCTAATTAGAGAAGCCAGAAGAAAAGAAGGTGAAAGGAGGCCAAGAATGAAGCAAAGAGCAAACAAGCCTGTAGATGCACCAAGAACTTCTAGAGTTAAGAGAAAATTGGTTGATGAAGACAAAGGAGACAAGGAGAAGAAGCCAAAAGAAGTCAAGGTTGAAGGTCAAGCTTCTGGGAGTAATCAAGCTAGAGAGATAGAGGTGTTCAAACACAAATCTGAAGACTTTGTGCCAATCAAAGTTGAAGGAATGATTGCAGGAAAAGGACAAAGGAAGAAGGATGTTGATCTTCTTCACATTGAGTATGAAGATGGATCACATTCAACTTTTACATTCAATCAAGTCCTGGATCAAGGATATGGCATCTTAAGGAAAATCTACACTATGCTCAACAGGAAGTATTATCTAACTGAAGAGCTAGGAAAGGCCATCCTTGAGAGAATGAAGAAGATGAGGGAGGCACCTGTTCAAGAAGAAAGGGATGACAGGATAAAGATTTGGAACCCTGAAGGAAGAAAGGTCCTTCATGAGTCATTCTACTTGATGATATATAAGGACAGAGAAGGCAAAGAAAAGTGTATTGACATTTGTCAAGAAATAGACAAACTGCCTAATCTGGAATTGAATCATCTAGCAAGTCAATTGGACTACAGGGTTGAAGATGAGAAGAACTTGAAGGGAACTCTATACAGGAGGATGAAAGAAAATGAAGACAAGATGAATGAGTCAAAGGGAAGAAGAAGAAGATAGAAGATTCAATCTCAATCATCAAAATTATCAGAATTCATCTTTTACTGGTATTTGATGACTCTGTCTCAAACTATCTTTGTCAATATTGTAAATCTTGCTAAGAATAAAAATGTTTAGGAGTTTTGTTATCATCAACAGAAAATTTATGCATATTTTACATATTCATAAATAAGGGGAGATTGTTAGGAATTATGAGTTTTGATGATAACAAATTACTTAGAATTTCAATAGGGACTTACAATTACTTTGTAACTGGTCGATGGATATGACTTATAAATATCCATTGACTAGGAAACCAGTTATCAGTTGAAGCTTGTTTATCAACTGTTAAACTGGATTGTAGCATTGATTTATGTTTCACTATCAATTGATTGTATTGCCTCGATGGATGCTATGAAGTAGTCGACTGATGCTATTGACTTCAATTTCTAGCTTCTCAACAGATGTGAAGAATGGCTGATCAATTGTAAATATTCTAAGTCAGAATTCTCACAAGTGAAGTGATCAACTAATGTTTAAGTCGATGGATGAAGACACTACTCAACGGATGAAAGCTATCAATGGATAAAGACAGTCAACGGATAAGGAACAATCAATGGATAGGGAGTCGATGGATAACTCAATTATCCATCGACACATCAACTGATCAACAGATATCCTATCCATCGATGGATAAGCAAAGGAGAATTAACTGATAAGCTTAACAGCATTTATCGGTTGATTAAGATTTCCCAATTTAGTTAAAGACAAGAAGTATGGGAACTGTGCAGAAACTGAATCAATGGAAGACAGTCCTGTCAGGATTGTGAAGACTTTCAAGGCAACACAATATTCAAGGAATATATCAAGACAAAGATACTTCCAGGGCTAGTCAGTTTAAAAAGAAGACTGTGCAAGTAGCTATTTTCTATTTTCATGTAAACAATATAAGTTGTAATTTTATATTGCTATCTGTCGATAGAAATTAGGTGTGAAGAAAACTTCTATATAGTTATTAGAAGTACACAGTAGCAAAGTGTAGAGAAAACATCAAGAACTCAAAAAGCACAGAAAAAAAATATAGGCAGTATCTTGTAGTGCTTTTCTGAGTTCAAAAACTCACTTTGTAAGCAGCTTGGTATTCGTACTAAGATCAATTGAAAGCAAAAACATACTAGTGGAAAACCAATCCACTAGTAATTTTTAACATTGTTGTGTTTTGTTTTCAATATTTTTCTTGTCAAGTTCTTAGGTACATCTGTTCTCTCTATACACAAAAACACTGTCATTGAACAAACTTTATTCCGCAAGAATTAAACTTAATTCTTAAGTTTGTATTCAACCCCCCCTTCTCCAAACTTAGTGTACTTAAGGGCAGATAACAAAGTAGTATATAACTGATGTAACTGTAAGCTCATCTGCATCTTCTTAAAAGGATGCAGAGCTGAAAAGGCAATAAAACTGTCTCTGGAATCATTCTATCAACAGGGTGAGTCCATTGAAATTCGCTCATCAGCCAGAGCACCTTGTAATGAGTCAAGAACACCACTGGCACTGATGCTGATGGTAAGCCTAAACAGATAAATTCTAGGAACACATTGAAAGGCATGCACAGTGAAAGGTATACACATTCAGAGGAGATACATACTCTAATTAGCCATACATTACATTGTCCAAGGTATCTACCTCAAACAGAAGTTAATCTTCTACATCCCGAAAGGGAGATTCTTTGGTCAGATTTATCTGGGCTTGAGAGGCAACTGCTTGGCAATAATTATTAGGATGAGTCAAGTAGGGTATTTTATACAAAATTTCCGTCACCGGGTTACGCGGAAAATGTAGGCTCTAAATTGCCATTCATTACATTGCCTACTACGTCGCCCCTCTTGGAAGGAACATTTCCAGATCCTGAAAAGGAATATCCACCTGCCGTTTATGGAGAATGTGTGAGGCAACTCCTTGATAGAACAAGGCAGAATTCCCTAACAGATTTTAAAATCTTGGGATAACCCATCGCAAAGAGGTGAGGCTCCATGAGACAGTGATTTAGCAATTTCTAATGAGTTTGGTGCTGAGATAGTGCTAATGCATGATAGATCAAGAACACCTCTACGAGGCAATTCTCTACTTGATAGTGATTCAGTTCATTCTGAAGAATCAGGTGATGTGAATATAAATGAATTGACGGATTTTACTTGCAGGTACAGAAAGCTATATCTGAAATGCAGAGTGAAAATGAGAGAGAGAAACACTTAAGTGAAAGTGAGGGAGAGATATACTTGAGTGAGAGATAGGGAGAGAAAGAGTGAAACACTTCAAAGTGCTTGACACTTAAGTGTAAACACTAACAGAACGTAGCAGAGGTGAGGAAACCTTATATTTTAGGACTTACAATGAATTGCAAATATAATGAAAAATAATATTTGCAATACTGTTTTATACAACTGATATTGCATTAATTAATAAATACTTATTAATTAAGGCAATTAATCAGCTCATTGGACGCCGAACAATCTTCACCCGTCATGTTGTTAATATGCTCGTCCATAGAACTTTCACTCGTCAATGCAAATATAGACGTGTGAAAATCTGGTTATAATAATAGTCCTCAATCTCATTGGGGTAAGAGTCTCAGCTGCCCAATGAGATTGCTTTTGGAAATTGCATTTGTCTTCCACTACTTCTTTTGCATGCAAAACAACTATACATACACATCATATATGTATTTCATAATTATCCAAACACTTCCTTTCTCCTCTACTTAAACTTCCCATCAATTAGGGTTTCCAATCACATTCTATCAATTTATACGTGCTTTAATTCCTCAACTCTGCCAAACACTTCATCAATTAATGGCGAAAAAAGGCAATAAGAGCAACAACAAACCTGTACCAGCTACTGCAATGGGAAAACCTAGTTGGACGGCGACTGGTATCCTTGACTCCAAGAGCACCAACTCTACTTTGATGCCATCTGATAGCATTGTTGACACGACCCTGTTGTTCAAGTCGGACTCTAATATGGTGCTTGTCGTCCCCGACGAAGGATTATTTTCCGACTTCTATTCCCTCGGATGGATTTGTTTTTACAATTACCCATTCGAAATTGGTATGTCTTTTCCGTTCACGAAACTTGTTACTGATTTTATAAGGACTCTGGATATTTACCCATCTCAAGTGATGCCTTCGGCGTGGAGAATTTTGGCTTCTTTAGATGTAATCGAGGACAAACACAAATTTGGAATTGATCTCTCAGTTGT
Source organism: Oenanthe sinensis (assembly GCA_028671895.1). Classification (NCBI taxonomy): domain Eukaryota; kingdom Viridiplantae; phylum Streptophyta; class Magnoliopsida; order Apiales; family Apiaceae; genus Oenanthe; species Oenanthe sinensis. The sequence goes on from CM053806.1 coordinate 33,244,488, forward strand.
TACATACTCATACTAGGCGAAGAAGTTTAATGGTGGCCTTTATAGGCTGGTTGGTCGTAAAAAGAGAGCACCGTTAATTTGGAATTTGGACTACGTGCATGATCGTGGCTGGATGTTAGGAATTATGAGTTTTGATGATAACAAATTACTTAGAATTTCAATAGGGATTTAAAATTAATTATAACTAGTTGATGGATATGTGACTAATAAATATCCATTGACTAGGAAACCAGTTATCAGTTGAAGCTTGTTTATCAACTGATAAACTGGATTGTAACATTTGATTCATGTTTCAATATCAATTGATTATATTACCTCAATGGATGCTATGAAGTAGTCGACTGATGTTATTGACTTCAATTTATAGCTTCTCAACTGATGCGAAGAATGGATGATCAATTGTAAATTTTCTAAGTCAGAATTCTCACAAGTGAAGTGATCAACTGTTATTGGAGACGATGGATGAAGACACTACTCAACGGATAAAAGTTATCAATGGATACAAATCATCAACGGATAAAGGCAATCAACGGATAAGGGATCATCAATGGATAGGGAGTCGATGGATAACTCAAATAGCCATCGATTCAACAACTGATCAATGGATATCCTATCCATCGATGGATGAGCAAAGGAGAATCAACTGATAAGCTTAACAACATTTATCAGTTGATTAAGGTTTCCCAATTTAGTTAAAGACAAGAAGAAAGGAAACTGTGCAGAAACTGAATCATTGGAAGACAGTCCTGTCAGGATTGTGAAGACTTTCAAGGCAACACAGTCTTCAAGGAATGCATCAAGACAAAGATACTTTCAGGACTAGACAGGTCCGAAGAAGACTGTTCAAGTAGCTAATTTCTATTTTCATGTAAACATTATAGGTTGTAATTTTATAATGTTATCTTTCGATAGGAATTGGAAGTGAAGAAAACCACTATATAGTGGTTAGTAGTTCATTGTAGCAAAGTGTAGAAAATCAAAAAAGTGTGAGATAGATTATAAGTATTCTCTGTGAAGAAACACTTTGTAAGCAGTTTGGTACTTTTATCAAGATCAATTGAAAGCAAAAACATACTAGTGGAAAACCAATCCACTAGTAATTTCTAATATTATTTGTTTTGTTTTCAATACTTTAATTATTACATTCTTAGTTCAATTAGAAATCTCTTCTTACACTCAAACTCTTCAGTTGAACAAACTTAAATCCGCAAGAATTTAAATAATTCTTAAGTTTGTATTCAACCCCCCTTCTCCAAACTTGGTTTACTTGAGGGCAAATAACAATTGGTATCAGAGCGAGCTTTCAACATACAGAAAGTTAAGATCTAAAAGTACATCAATTATGGGTCAAAGAGACACAGGAGTAAAGATTCTAGTTCTAGAGAAAGATGAGTATTTTCCCTGGAAAGTGAAAATGCACTTGTATCTGTTATCCATTGATCCTTCCTATGTTCACTGCATAGGGAAAGGTCCACATGTGCCTATGAAGATAGTTACAAGTATAAGTGCAGATGGTACTCAGGCACCAGACAAACTCATTCCAAAACCTGTAAGTGAATACACAGATGAGGATGAGAAGGAAGTACATAAGGATAAAAAGGCTATGAATATTTTATTCAATGGTCTTGATAAGGATATGTTCGACAATGTTATCAACTGTACAACATCCAAGGAAGTCTGGGACACTCTTCAAACTCTATGTGAAGGCACTGAACAGGTAAGAAAGAACAAGATGCAACTCTTGATTCAAAAATATGAAGCCATTCATTTTAAGAGTGGTGAAGCAATCAATGACACATATAACAGGTTTCAATAGCTGTTGAATGAGATGAAGCTATATGGAAGAGTGTATGTTGTTGAAGATACCAACCTCAAATTTTTGAGGTCCTTACCCAAGGAATGGAAACCAATGACTGTTTCTATAAGACAATCTCCTGACTTCAAAGAATATACTCTTGACAAGATGTATGGCATCTTGAAAACCTATGAGTTGGAACTACAGCAAGATGAGGAAATTGAGAAAAGTCAGAAGAGAGAAAAGTCCATTGCATTGGTGGTCAAAGATAGGCAAGTTGCAGAATCAGGTGAAGATGTTACTGTCAAAGAAGGGAAGAAAGATGTTGGTCCCTGATATTGTAGAAGGGGGGGTTGAATACAATATCTGAAGATTAATCGCTGAATAATTGGATTAAAAATATTATTTTAATTACTCGCGAAATATTAATTATAATGAAATACTGTTCAAGTGAAAGATTATAATTTTAACTTGATCAGTATTACACAATTAATATGAAGATTAGATTTTATAACTGATATATTAATCTAGAACGAATTCGACATGAAGTGTTCGTATTTAATCAATTATATTCAAACTCAGCACAGAAATCTGTGAATATTACAATGCAGATAAATTACTGAATTTGATCTGATTTTACTAACTCTTTTCTATTGAACAACTACAAGTGAAGAGATGATCTCATATTTATAGAGATTTCAAAAAGGCTGCTATGACCTTTTTGAGTATGACTTTATTACAAGAAAATAAGTCTGTATGACTTATTTTAACACTTGTATGACTTATAAAAGACTGAACATTACTTATTTTGGTCGGTATGACCTTTTGAAAGTTCGGTATGACTTATTTAAAGTCATATTCGGATTTTATCTAATTAAAATAAATCGGTATGACTTATTTTAATTAAACAAAATTGGTTCAGCATGACCTTTTGAGCACAGTACTCTCGGTATGACTTCCTGAGTTGCTTCGGTATGACTTATTTAAATAAGCTCAGTATGACTTATTTAATAAGCTCGGTATGACTTATTTATATATATATATAAGAAACTCGGTATGACTTATTTAATAAGTCATACTGACTGTTTATATATATATATATATAAGTCATATTGATCCATTTCTTTTATAGTAAATTAATTCTACTTAATTTAATTAGTTAATTTATAAATTAAATTAAATTCAATTTGAATTAATTTAATTAGATAAATTAAATAATAAATTAACATTTGATAGTAGAATTAAAATACTATCTATACTCGCATAGCCGTGCTGTCAGTCTTGAAATCTTCCCGTCTTTTCTTTGTCTTCTGATCTTGAAACCTCTTGAATTTAAATGAAGAATAAATATTATTTTTAGTTGACACACAAATGTACTGTCTGGTTCATTTGTGTCAACTAATAAATATTCTTCATTTATTAACTTTGAGTTGAGGCCTTCTGTCATTCTTCTGCTTCACTTTCTTTGCTCTTCTTCTGGAATCTACTTGTAGTAACCACTTGAAATCTTCTATATCTTCCGTCTTCTATAGAAGTACTACCACATTATCTATTTTCACTGACGCTTGAACATATAAATGAACTTCTTCCAGTGTTGAGTAGCAATCCTATAAAAATTCTTCTGATACTTAGATCCTTTGTGCTTAGTTGACTGTCTTCGTCTTGATTCCTGTTTGGTGCTTATTATTTACTTCTCTTTATTAGCTAGAGTTGAGTTGTCATCTAATTATTACAAATAGGCCTAGTCATATGCCTTTCAATCTCCCCCTATTTGTTGTTAAACATTTAACACACAAATTTCTAGAGGATAACTCAACTAACAACTAAGAAAGTAGTACGACATGTAATGACTGTAAATAATAAACAATAGTTCTGGTTTTATATTTAACAATTTTCCAGATTCATACATGAAAGATAAATACAAGATAGATGTTCCTCTAGCACTGAACAAATATTACAAAGTTTCTATCTTGTTTTATCTAAGTCTTCAGTCTTCTGATGTATCAACTTCACCTTCTTCTAGATTTGAACTTTTATGAACTGGTGTCCTTGGTACTTCTTCAGATACTGATTGATCTGTTGTGGTGGATTCTCCATACAACCTTCTTTGCTCAGCTCTTGCTAACTGCCACAACACTTCCTGTTTAACAGGATCTACTACCTCTTCTTCTATGTCATAAGGCTGTGTTGAATCAATTTTATGCATCTTCCTGATGTATGATTGAATTTTCTTTGATAGGCAGTAGTCTCTGATCTTTTGAGCTGCATCCAACTTAGCCTGGGACCTGAATCCCTTGGATCTCAACATTGTTTCAACTTCAATCATGTATTTAACTGTGTAGCCCTTTAGTGACTCCTCATCCAACTTCATAATTTGATAAAGCTTATTGTTGTAAAACCTTACCTCATGAGGGTCGTTTAAGATTTGTGGACTAACAGCTCTTGCTATCTCTCGAAGTCTGTCCCTTAAAAGTTCATTTTCTTCTGAACTTCTTTTGACTTTATTCATCAATGTCCATATTACAGATAGAGATTTTTGACGAAAGAATTCCAAAGAAACTCTGAATGTGCCATTCTTGTGTGTGTATAACAGAATCTGCCAGTCATCTAGAATGTTGTCCACAATCACAGTGATGTAGTCAACTTCTTCTTTGATTGCTTTCATGAAGTTATCCAGACAGTCATTTGAATCTTGCAGACTATTAATTAAGAACTGTAACTTGTAATCTTCAAATGGACCTTTCTGAAGTTTGTCCATGATCTCTCTGGCAGTATCCCATTTCTTCCCTATTTTTAAGCGCACATCTTCTTTCTTCTTTCTAACAGCTATAGCCCACAAATTTTGCTTTTGTTGGCTCTCTTCTCTTTCTGCCTGAGATCTTTCCATGACTAGAGCTTTCAGATTTTCAGTCTTTGCTTGGCTTGCCTTGATGTCTTCTTTAAGTTTCTTTATTGCCTCTTCATAGGCTGGATCAACTTCTTTTTCTTTTTGAAACAAAAAATCTTCGTCAAATGCAGTTTCTTCCTCAGCTCTGCAGTAGTCAGGAATGTTTGATTCATCATGAGCACTGTCATCAATGAATTGCTCTTGAGCATAATACTGTTCTTCTGGTTCTTGATCATACGATTGAAATTCTTCTTCAGAAAACAGCTTTGCTTTACCTTTATCTTGAGTAGTAGCCCCTTCATCTCCAGCTACTTTCTCATTTGCTTTCTCCCCCTTAGTTGAGGGATCCTCTTGAGTTTTAGAGGCTTCAAAAGATGTCAACATTTTCTGCATAGTCAGATAGACTTGCTTCATTCCTTCATTTAGATGCGTCATTCCATCATCCAGTTTGCTGAAGCGTTGAGTAGAAATCTTTTCATTTTCAATGATTGTGAGGGTTAAGTTTTTCTCAACGTCATCAATTCTTTCATGCAGTTTGCTCACTTCTTTCATATCCTCAGCAATTAGATTCTGAACATTCTGGATGTCTTGAGTTTTTAGAAGAATGGAGGATTTGACATCTTCAACATCTTTTCGCACTATTGACAGCTGCTGAGTTACAGAGGAAGATGTAGATTTTTCTTCTGCTTGTGCTTTAACTTTTAATAACTCAGCTTGAACAATTTTCATTTCATTCTGGAGAGCTTCCATTTTGGATAATAGTTCACAGTGTGTGTGTGCACTCAACTCACTTGCACTCCTGTTTATCTCACTATCACTCTGTGCAGGTGTTTCACTCTGTGTTTGCCTCACATCACTTGTGTTTATCTCCTTTCCAGATCCAGATGATGTACCTGTAAATATAACAATAGCTTTTGAAGAGTCGAAATGCTCTTCTGATGCCTGTGAAGGCGCGTCCTCAACAAGGTTAACTTGAAGAGGCTCCGCTACTGACGTAGCTACTCCGTGAATGGAGTCCCATCTCCCTCTATGGAGTGGTTGCCTCTCAAATCCACCAGTGGATTCGAGACCTTCTCTAATGAGAACTGGATGTAAGAAATCCAGGGGAGTCACCACCTTAGACAATGTAATGACAGGCTCTTGAGAGTCTGTGGTGCTCCTTAGTACCTCGGAGGGTATCTGATGCTGCACTGCATCGAAAATGTCATGGTCCACAACATAGGTGGCATCCGACGAGTTTTTATAAAAAAACATTTTCTTCAACTAATGTGCCCTCCTGTGTTGGTATTTCTTCAAGTGAAGGTCCTGCTAGAGTGATTGCTAGCAATGTGTTTTCCTCACTATCTGATGCTGTGGCCGAGCAGCGAATTAGATCACCTGGTTGAGCAAGTGTATCTAGAGAATCTTGGATGGCCATATTAAAATCCATATCCCATTGACTGGAATAGGTTGAGGCTGCAGTTGTCTCAGGGTCAACTCTATAAATTTTTGAAGGAGGAGACAGAGCTGCGGGTTCACTCCCATCAGCACCAAGACCTCTAACTATTCTGACAGGTTTCTTCCTTTTTCTGACTTTTAATGAAGAGGGGGATGAAGGAGAAACTGTTTGAGGCTCTAATTCAGCTGGGGGCAAAACCTGTATGTTTTCAGGTTCATAGCTGATATCCTAGAGTGTAAGAACACCATCATAGTCTGCTACAGATAAATCTAACAGAGCATTGGATATTTCTATAGGTATTGAACTAGAAGATTGTGAGTGAGATATTACCTGTTGATCTTGTGCCACTTGATCGACATGCTGAGCAGCTTCAAGTAGAAGGTGCATAGGATGATCCATTTGCATTGGCACTTGCTCTGGCTCTTGTTCCTGCACAGGATTAGCAATAAGATCTAATATCTCAGCCATGTAATCTGTTCTTTCCACTGGCACATCTTCGTACTTGGGGTTGTTATGGAGCCTTGCAAATAAGTTGTTCTGAGAAGTAGGAGATTCTTCTACAGGACTATTATGAAATAAGGCTTTGTCTTCTTCCATCAACAAATCATTCATGAACAGCATCAGGAACCTCAGATAGTAGACTTGAATGTCCTGTTCCCTGCTTTCTGGTTTCCCCATTTTCTTTATTATTTCTTTTAGAATCAACTTCCCAAAATTTATCCTCCTGTTGTGGGCCACAGAAAACCCTATTATTTGCAGTAGTGAAGATATATTGTTGAAGTTGTTCTTTGTAGTGGGTGCAAAAACTTTGGCTAACGTCCCAAAGAAGTAGTCCCATTCGCTTACCAATCTGGACTTCGTCAATCTTACCAAATTGATCTCACCCTGATATCTTATGGAATAGAAAAATTCTAGAATTTCAGGTACAGTGGGTGGATCCACGAAATTGTCAGTTGGGAAGCCCAAAATCCTGTTCACGTCCTCTTCAGTCACCATATATTCATGATCTCCTATGCTGAATGAGAATTGAACTCTGCCTGCAATACTCCTATTCCTAGCAGTGGAATACAGAGCCCTAAGTGCTAACACTTGCAAAGGGGCGTCTAGAGTAATTGCAGTTCTAACTAGCGAATGTTCATTCATAAATACGATCCATGGTCGAAACCTCTCGACTGAACAATTCACCGGATTAAAATATCCTACAAAATTAGTTTTTACTAATTCGCAAAAACCTGCCATTTTTTTTATTTAAGCTATTACAAATAATAAAAATTACAAAGTGCGATTACAAATTAAAATTAACAATTACAAGCCAATAATTCGAAAATTACACTTTAAAAATTAAACCCTAATTTCTAATAATCCCCAAATTAACTTTAATCCTGAAATCACTACACACTTAGTCCTTTAGTCGCAAACAAAATCAAGTACTTCGATTTTTATCAAAACATGAACAGTCACTTGGATTTTAAAGAAAAAACGGGCAGAGTGTCCTTTGTTTTCTGCGATTATCACAAATTAAGCAAGCAAAGATGCTTGTAAACAAGGATTAGCAACTGCAAATGGTTGAACTAAGTAGGAATCGATCGATTTTGCCGGAAAAAAACTGTTTACGATTTGAATATATATAACAGTGTGTGTATATGTATGGCAGCTATGACTTATTTAAAGAAGGAAATAAAACTAAAAAATATTTACGGTGTTAAACTGAGTATGACTTGTATAATAGAAATAAAACTATGCTCGGTATGACTTAATTTAAAACAAAGCACTTGTATATCTCGGTATGACTTATCAAAAGTCATACCGAGTTTTATTTTCATAAAACTAAGTGAATTAGTTCGGTATGACTTAATTCGATTGACTCTCGGTATGACTTTTTAATAAACATAAAAAGTCATGCCGAGTTTTAACAAAATAAGTCATGCCGAGATTTTTGTTTTAATACAGTCATACTGTTATTATTATTACAAATAATATAAGGAAACTATTTTAAGAAAAATAATAATAATTTACATACTAATAAATTATTATAGACATAAAATAAATATTTACATTATTAATTTATTTTAATTAATTTAAGAATTAAATTAACTCATGTTTGAATTAATTTAATAAGCAAATTAATTGAATAATTAATAACATACTCATTTATTTTAATGTGCAATAATAATTCGTAAAATAAACATTAATATACACATGCTTAAAATAAATATATTAAAAATTAGAGAAATATATACTTAAATTTAGATAATGCTTATAAATGCTTAATTTAAACAAAATTACTTATGCTTTAATTGAAACAATTATCTTCTAAGAATATTGATTTAATCTTAAGATAATTTTCCAAAAAATTCATAAGCCATAGGATTTTATTAATTCAAATCTCATAAACTCTTTAAATATTAACATTTAATATTTATGAGCTTAAATTAATTCCTAGCAACCAAAAATTTAGCCATAGTTTAACATCCCTAATTCACTAACCAGCTTTGAGAAAGTGGATTCATCAAGTGGTTTTGTGAAGATGTCGGCTAGCTGATCTTCTGTGGGTACAAAATGTAGCACCACAGTTTCGTTCATGACATGCTCTCTGATAAAGTGATACCTAATGTCAATGTGCTTGGTTCGCGAATGTTGAACATGATTGTTGGAAATTGCTATCGCACTTGTTTTGTCGCAGAAAATTGGAATTTTGTTCAACGCAAGTCCATAGTCATTTAGCTGATTCCTAATCCACAAGATCTGTGCACAACAGCTACCTGCCGCAATGTATTATGCTTCGGCTGTCGAGGTAGATACTGAATGCTGTTTCTTGCTGTACCAGGAGATCAACCGTCGTCCTAGAAACTGACAGCTTCCAGACGTACTTTTCTTGTCCATCCTGTACCCTGCATAATCTGAATCTGTATAGCCTATTAGGTCAAGACCTGTATCCTTAGGGTACCAAATTCCAAGATCTGGTGTATCCTTTAGATATCTAAAAATTCGTTTAACATCTATTAGATGAGATTCCCTTGGGTCAGATTGAAACCTTGCACATAAGCATGTTGCAAACATTATATCGGGTCTACTAGCAGTTAGATATAATAATGAGCCTATCATACCTCTGTAGCTTGTGATGTCAACTTTCTTACCAGTTTCATCTTTGTCAAGCTTCGTGGCTGTAGGCATTGGGGTTTTTACCGGTGAAGAATCTTCTAGACTGTATTTTCTGAGAAGATCTCTTACGTACTTTGATTGGCATATAAAAATCCCATCTTCCTTTTGCTTTACTTGCAATCCAAGGAAGAATGACAGCTCACCCATCATGTTCATTTCATATCTGCTCTGCATTAACTTAGCAAATCTCTTGCACAAGTTTTCGTTAGTAGAACCAAATATAATATCGTCAACATAAACTTGGACAAATATCATATTTTTACTATGTAATTTGTAAAAGAGAGTTTTATCTATGACACCTCTAGTGAAACCATTTTCAAGTAAAAACTCAGAGAGAGTGTCATACCATGTCCTCGGTGCTTGCTTGAGTCCATAGAGAGCTTTGAAAAGAAAGTACACAAAATCAGCAAACTCTGGATTTTCAAAGCCAGGGGGCTGTTCCACATAAACTTCCTCTTCTAGCTTTCCGTTCAGAAATGCACTCTTCACATCCATTTGATAGACTTTAAAATTGGAATGTGCTGCGAATGCCAGAAATAACCTGATGGCTTCAAGTCTCGCAACTGGTGCGTAGGTCTCGTCATAATCAATTCCCTCTTCCTGAGAGTAACCCTTTGCAACCAGTCTGGCTTTATTTCTTGTAACAATGCCATCACCGTCTAACTTGTTCCTGTATACCCATTTCGTGCCAATAACAGATTTATCTTTAGGCCTGGGTACCAGTGTCCAGACTTATTGTCTTTCAAACTGATTGAGTTCTTCTTGCATGGCAAGAACCCAATCTGGATCAATTAATGCCTTTTCAATCTTCTTTGGTTCTTTTTGAGATAGAAAAACTGAAAATAAACATTCATTTGAAGTTGCACTTCTGGTTCTTACTCCAACATCTGGATCACCTATGATCAATTCAAAGGGATGATCTTTGCTCCATAACCTTTCCCTGGGTAGGTTTGATCTTGATGATTCGCCACGAAATTCATTGTGATGTTGTGTTCTGCCAGTTGATCCTTCATCTCCCCCTGAGTTGCTGCCAGGATGACTTGTTGATCCACCACTGGTATTAGTAGTATTTCCAGTGTTACCATTGTTTCCACCACTATTACCTGGATCATCATTATTATTGTCATCATCATTTCCTGTTGCAACCTCAGGTTCTTCTTTGTCATCAGAATGTGAGTCTGGATAATTATCAAATTTTAATGACTCAGAAGAATCTTCAGTTTTGATACTTGGGAGTTTTGTGTCATCAAAAGTTACATTGACACTTTCCTTCACTTGGTGCTGATCAATTATGCATACCCTATATGCTCTTCTTGAGTAACCGACAAAAATAGCTTCATGTGCCTTGGCCTCAAACTTGCCACGATGTTCATCTCCATCTTTTAGCACAAAGCATTTGGCTCCAAATACATGAAGGTACTTGAGAGTAGGTTTCTTGCCAACCATTAATTCATAGGGAGTTTTCATATGACCTTTGTTGATCAGAGTTCGATTCTGAGTATAACAAGCTGTATTTACCGCTTCAGCCCAGAAGTAGATAGGTAACCTTGATTCACTTAGCATAGTTCTTGCAGCTTCAATCAGGGTTCTATTTTTCCTTTCTACAACTCCATTTTGTTGCGGAGTTCTTGGTGCTGAATATTGCCATGTTATTCCCCTGTCTGAACAGAAGTTATTCAGAACTTCATTTTTGAATTTTGTTCCATTATCTGATCTGATTGCCCGGACAGTTAATTTTGAATCTAACTCAATCAGCTTTATATGATCAATCACCAAATGTGGAGTTTCATCCTTAGAGTTCAAGAATAAAACCCATGTATATTTTGTGAAGTCATCCACAATCACTAAGGCATATTTCTTCCTTGATATAGACAGAATATTTACTAGACCAAATAAATCCATGTGTAGGAGTTGAAGTGGTTCAGTGATGTTTGTAGTGTCTGTGCCTCTGTGAGTTGCTTTCTTTGACTTCCCTTTCTGACATGCCTCACACAAGCCTTCTTGTGTAAATTCCATCGGAGGCAGTCCTCTCACCAAATCCCTCTTGACTAGAGAGTTCATTGTTTTGTAATTTAGGTGTGAGAGCTTCTTGTGCCATAGCCAACTTTCCTCCGTTGAAGCTTTTGAATAAAAATAGTTTGCTTCAGCTTTAGTTCCCGAGTTGAAATCAGCTACGTACAAGTTTCCTTTCCTTATTCAACGCAAGGCTAGTCTGTCTTCTTTAGAATGAGCTATTAAGCATTTCTCCTTGATAAAGTTTACCTTGTATCCTTTATCACAAAATTGACTGACGCTGAGTAGATTGTGCTTAAGTCCTTCCACTAAAGAGACGTTTTCAATGATAACATTTCCTGTATTTAACTTGCCATATCCCGTAGTCATTCCTTTGCTGTTATCTCCAAAGGTGACGATTAGGCCAGCTCTTTCAACCACGTCTGATAGCAGGGCTCTATCTCCGGTCATATGCCTTGACGATCCGCTGTCCAGGATCCATATAACTCGATTTACTTGTTTAACTCCCTGCACATACCAAACAGATTAATTCGTCTTCGGAGCCCAAAATTGATTGGGCCCGGCATACTTAAAGAATTGACCTTTGTCTGCTTTAACAACAGATCTTTTTCGAATAACATCATTTTCTTCCTTGACTGTTCCTACCTTCCTAAAGACAGTCTTAACAACTTTCTGTTTAGGCTTAGGAATATATGATTCCTTCTTTTCAGGTGAAGGAGTTACAGTCTTGGATTTAGCAAATTTACTGTTGATGTGCTGTCTAGGTGTCATGTTATCTTTCTTAGCTATCATGCGTTTAAAGTAAGCAGTCATAGCATTAAAAGCACATAACATACAATTCATTATTCCACATGGTTTATGGAAAGCATCAATAGTAGGCATGTTATTCAATACAGTAGGGGTCTTAACAGATTCTACTTCAATTTTATCAGCAGATTTGAAGTTTTCAGTTGAATGAAATTTATTGTTACTGTTCCTACTGTTCAAAAATGTGTTAGGTCTGTTCATTTTATTCTTTAAGTCTTTTGCACCTACACCAGGTCTGGGGGAATCAGAAGTTCCCACATCTTTCACTGGTGTCTTTGGTGCACACTTCTCTTTCTGGACATTAACTCCTTTTATGTCCTTAACCTTTTCTCCTCTCTTCTTCTCTTCCTCAAGATCTTCCAACTACATTTCATATGCAATCAGTACAGAGCTCTCAAGGATAAGTTCAGCTATCGGTGTTATGAAGAGAGGTTTTGGTGTGTCTTTAACAACATGTGGGATACCCCTTTCTACAGCACTTTTTCTAAAGGGGGTTATGTTGCTTGGCTTTCCTACAGATTTATTGTACTCGAAGCCTATCCCAACTTTACGACTTATTTCTTGTTGGTCAACTAGGTTCTTTACAATATATGAGGAATTCTTATATGCAAGACACTTCTTCTTTTCTTCTTCTATCTGGTTTCTGAGATTGGCTTCTATTACAACATGACAACTGACTTTACTGACTTGAACAGCTAAGTCTTCAGTCAACTTAACAGTCAACTTGTCATGATTTCTTTTTAACTGTTTAAAAACTTCAGTCTCATCAACTAACTCTTTGACTTTGAGTCTGAGTTTCTTAACCTTATCTCTTTCACCATCTAGTTCTTTACCTAGCAAAGCAAACATCTTAGGACAAGAAGGATTTACCTCTATTCCTCTGTCACGGGTAGGAGACAGTGATTCCTCGGATGAAGCCATAAGAGCAAGATTTCCTAGCTCTTCCTCATCATCGTTATCTGAATCATCCCAGCTTTTGCCTGCTGCTAGATAGGACTTTCCTTGATGCTTTTTCACGAGCGCATCATACTTCTCCTTGAGCTCTTCGTAAGACTCTCTCTTCTTCCCTTGCTTAGGCTTCTTGCACTCAGTTGCAAAGTGGCCTAGCTCATTACAGTTAAAGCAACGAAACTTGCTTCTATCAACTAAGCCGGTCTTGTAGCCGCTTTTTGATACTGCTGTCGAAGAACCTCCTTTTTCGAATCTTCCAAAATTAGGCTTACTACTGAATGAGGAGTTTCTTCGGAATCTCATGTTGCCAAACTTCCTGGCAACCATAGCTAGAGATTCATCTTCCAGTTGATCTAGTTCTTCCAGCGAGTAGAAATCACCATCTTCTTGTTTGTCAGAAGTATGTCCAAGTTCTGGAACCACATACTCTGTTGAACTGTTAGAAGGTGCAACAGCCTTCACTTCTTCTTTCTCTGGTGCTTCTACCATTAATGCCTTGGAGGAACTCAGTACTTTACCTCTTCCGTACATCTCTCTGGTTTGGATCTGTTCTAGCTCATAAGTTTTTAAAACTCCGTAGAGTCTTTCTAGGGTTACTTCTTTCATGTCCCTAGATTCCCGGATGGCTGCAATCCTGTGCTCCAGATGCTCTGGTAAGGTCAGCAAAAACTTCCTGTTCACCTCTTGGTTCTGATAAAACTTTCCATTCATGTTGAGCTCGTTTATCAATTTGTTTAGTCTCTGAAACACCTCAGAGATACCCTCACCAGGGTTGGATCTAAACTGCTCATATTGGGTGGTCAGGATCTCCAGTCTATTCTCCTTAACTTCTTCAGTTCCTTCATTGATAATTTCAATTATTTCCCAGATCTGTTTTGCATTCTTGCAATTGACTACTTGGTTGTACATGATGTAGTCTAGGGATTCAATTAATATGAGCTTCAGGTTATTATCAAGGGACACAGCTTCTGTTTCCTCATCTGTATAGTCTGCCGGACTTTTTGAAAATTGTCTGTGGGGAATTACAACCCCATCAACCGTGTGTTCGAGAATAACTGATATAGGGGGTTCAACACCTTTGGCCATGACTAATGCATACTTGGGATTTGCAATCCCGATAAACAGTAGCATTTTGTGTTTCCACAAGTTGTAGTGCTCTCTGTCAAATTGTGGAATTTTTATGCTCGTCACTTTTTGGGTACTCATCTTTAATAAGATTAAAAGTTAAGTGTTTCAAAAAATATTTTAATTTTTGACTTAAAACAATTTTTGATCAAAAATAATTTTTCAGAAAAAAAATTATTTCAAATTTAAAATAATTTTTGTGATCTGTATGAGTTCGCGGAATTTGATTTGGATCTGATATAAACTATATCAACCAGCTCTGATACCAATTGTTGGTCCCTGATATTGTAGAAGGGGGGGGTTGAATACAATATCTGAAGATTAATCGCTGAATAATTGGATTAAAAATATTATTTTAATTACTCGCGAAATATGAATTATAATGAAATACTGTTCAAGTGAAAGATTATAATTTTAACTTGATCAGTATTACACAATTAATATGAAGATTAGATTTTATAACTGATATATTAATCTAGAACGAATTCGACATAAAGTGTTCGTGTTTAATCAATTATATTCAAACTCAGCACAGAAATCTGTGAATATTACAATGCAGATAAATTACTGAATTTGATCTGATTTTACTAACTCTTTTCTATTGAACAACTACAAGTGAAGAGATGATCTCATATTTATAGAGATTTCAAAAATGCTGCTATGACCTTTTTGAGTATGACTTTATTACAAGAAAATAAGTCTGTATGACTTATTTTAACACTTGTATGACTTATAAAAGACTGGGCATGACTTATTTTGGTCGGTATGACCTTTTGAAAGTTCGGTATGACTTATTTAAAGTCATATTCGAATTTTATCTAATTAAAATAAATCGGTATGACTTATTTTAATTAAACAAAATTGGTTCAGCATGACCTTTTGAGCACAGTACTCTCGGTATGACTTCCTGAGTTGCTTCGGTATGACTTATTTAAATAAGCTCGGTATGACTTATTTAATAAGCTCGGTATGACTTATTTATATATATATATATATAAGAAACTCGGTATGACTTATTTAATAAGTCATACTGACTGTTTATATATATATACAAGTCATATTGATCCATTTCTTTTATAGTAAATTAATTCTACTTAATTTAATTAGTTAATTTATAAATTAAATTAAATTCAACTTGAATTAATTTAATTAGATAAATTAAATAATAAATTAACATTTGATAGTAGAATTAAAATACTATCTATACTCGCATAGCCGTGCTGTCAGTCTTGAAATCTTCCCGTCTTTTCTTTGTCTTCTGATCTTGAAACCTCTTGAATTTAAATGAAGAATAAATATTATTTTTAGTTGACACACAAATGTACTGTCTGGTTCATTTGTGTCAACTAATAAATATTCTCCATTTATTAACTTTGAGTTGAGGCCTTCTGTCATTCTTCTGCTTCACTTTCTTTGCTCTTCTTCTGGAATCTACTTGTAGTAACCACTTGAAATCTTCTATATCTTCCGTCTTCTATAGAAGTACTACCACATTATCTATTTTCACTGACGCTTGAACATATAAATGAACTTCTTCCAGTGTTGAGTAGCAATCCTATAAAAATTCTTCTGATACTTAGATCATTTGTGCTTAGTTGACTGTCTTCGTCTTGATTCATGTTTGGTGCTTATTATTTACTTCTTTTTATTAGCTAGAGTTGAGTTGCCATCTAATTATTACAAATAGGCCTAGTCATATGCCTTTCAAAAGAAGGTCATGGCAATTGTGCAAGTGGTGTTAGATATGATGAATCTTCAATTGGGAAAGGAAAAGAAACAGTTGAGGATGATGAGTCATACACCAAGGATGAAATGGATGAAATAGATGAACATTATGATGAATCTTCAATTGGGAAAGGAAAAGAAACAGTTGAGGATGATGAGTCATACACCAAGGATGAAATGGATGAAATAGATGAACATTTGGCTTTTCTATCAAGAAAATTTTCAAAACTTAAATTCAAGAGGAATCCAATGCAAAGGCCTGGATCTCAGTTCAAGAGAGACAATCAACAAAGCAAAAATCTTATTGATAGGACTTAATTCAAATGTTTCAACTATGGATTGGCTGGTCATTTTTCTAATGAATGCAGAAAGCCAAAAATGGAAAAGAAGTCAAAGTTTAGTGATGGTATTGACTATAAGAAGAAGTACTTTGACTTGCTTAAACAAAGAGAGAAGAATACACCAACCTTGTACTAATGGCCAACCATGATGATCAGGAAGCTAGTTCTTCTAGCAATCAGGTAATTTTTACAAATCTATCTGAGTTATCCAAAGATGAATGCAATATTACAATTACTGAAATGTCAAATGAATTGTATAATTTGCATGTCACTCTTAAGTCCTTAAACAAAGAGAACACTAGGCTAAAAATCACCTTAGAAACTCTCACTGAAAGAAACAATTATCTAGAGGGAGAGCTAGTGCAAATGGACAAACTCAAGGTAGAGAACAAAGATGCTAGAAAAGAACTAGTTGTGTGTAAAAAGGAAATAGAAAAATTGAAAGAAAAATTGGAAGGAGAACTAAGAACCATTGACAGGTGAAACAGGTCTAGTAAAGCCAGAAAGAAGATGAATGACACTCATGGAACAAATTCTTTCACCATGTTGTCTGAAACTCTTGAGAAAATAGCCATTGATGAAAATCAATCTTTGGGAAAGAAGCAATCGATTGCTAATTCTGAATCAACTGATAAGAATTATCCATCGATTGATAATGTCAATTCAACGGATAATCATCCATCGATTGATAATGTTATTCCAATGGATAATTATCCATCGATTGAGGAATCATCAACTGCTAAGAACTGTCTTTTAAAAACCAAGCTTAACAGACCTGTTGAATTTGTCAAAGAAAGTAGCTCCTCTAAATTTGAAGTCAAAGTTGAAAAAGCTAATATTGTATTCTTATCTAAAGTTCAATTGAAGGAGAAATTAGAGAAGATAGAACCTAATATTAAGTCAAATGAGAAGAAGAAGAAAAACAGAAATGGTAAAGTAGGCATAAACAAGCACAATAACTACACACCTGACAAGTATGCTCTAGAAAGATATGTGCTAAGTGTGATAGCAAAAATCACTTATCTGTGCATTTCAAGATCAATATGCCTGGAGCAACCAATGTGCCTAGTATACTAAACATGCAGTCTAATTCTGTGTTTCCTCATTTAGTTGATTCTCATGCTATTCATGCTCAATATGCATCAATGCCTTGTATGTTTAATCCATATTTTGCATTTGCCAACATGAATATTCCTGTTATGCCATGGAATATGCATAAAAAATTTCATTCTCCAAATTTCTCAAATTCTGCAAGCATGAATATTCCAAATATTAGCACTGAGAATTCTGAGGTAAGGAAACCATTACCTAAGGTTGAAGTGGAAGTAAAACCACCTAAACCAAAGGTACAAAAATTGGAAACCAAGCCAAAGGTAGCAACTAATAAGAAAGGATCCAAGGAAACTTGCGTACCAAAATCAACTTGTTTGTTTTTGACTGTGTGCAGGGAAAAATAAGAAATCTTTGGTACTTGGACAGTGGGTGTTCAAGACACATGACTGGAGATAAATCCCTGCTCACAAAGTTTGAGGAGAAAGCTGGCCCTGGAGTAACTTTTAGAGATGACAGCAAAGGGTACACCATGGGATATGGCTTGATTTCAAAAGAGAATGTCATCATTGAACCTGTTGCATTAGTTGATGGCTTAATACATAATTTGTTAAGCATAAGTCAACTATGTGACAATGGAAATAAAGTTTGTTTCACAACTGAAGTATGCATAATTTCCAACAAGGAAGATAGAAGCCTGGTTATGCCTGGTAATAGAAAAGGAAATATGTATATAGCTGACTTCAATTCAATAAATGCAAATTCAATGACTTGTGTTCTCTCTAAGGCAAGTACAAATGAAAGTTGGCTATGGCATATGAAATTAGCTCATTTAAATTTCAAGGCCATGAATCAGTTGGTCAAGAAAAATAAAGTGAGAGGCTTACCACAAATGGAATTTGTCAAGGATGGACTTTGTGATGCCTGTCAGAAAGGGAAACAGAGGAAGGCATCATTCAAGTCAAAATTGGAATCATCAATTGAGAAGCCACTTGAGTTATTACACATGGATTTGTTTGGTCCTGTAAATATCATGTCCATTGCAAAGAAGAAGTATGCTCTACTCATTGTGGATGACTTTTCAAGGTTCTTATGGACTTATTTTCTGCATTCAAATGATGAAGCTAGTTATCTCATCATCGAGCACATAAGAGAAGTTGAGAAAAGTCTTGGATTGGATGTAAAGAAAATAAGAAGTGACAATGGAACAGAATTTAAAAATTCCACAATGAAGGAGTTCTGTGAATCTAAAGGAATTATACACACATTCTCTGCACTAAGAACACCTCAACAAAATGGGGTAGTTGAAAGGAAGAACAGGACATTGATTGAAGCAGCTAGAACTATGTTGAAAGATGCTAAATTACCAATATACGTCTGGGCTGAGGCCATTAACACAACATGTTACACTCAAAACACCTCCATAGTAAATCAAGCTCAAGGAAAGACCCCATATCAATTGATCAAGAAAGACAAAAAGCCAAAGGTGGGATTTCTTCATGTCTTTGGTTGCAAATGCTATGAAGCAATATTTTAAGAAATCAAGGTGGAAACCTAGGAAAATTTGAAGCCAAGGCCGATGAAGCTATATTTGTTGGGTATGCACTATCAAGCATAACCTATAGATTCTATAATCTTAGACTACACATTGTTATGGAATCTGTACATGTAGTTTTTGATGATAAGAAGATTCAAGGGCTATTTGATGAAGGAAATCATGACACGCTGCATTTTGAGAATGAATCAAATGATGTAGATAATGATGAAGAAGCAGAAATTGTAAAATCACAAGTACTCAGAAACCCAATATCAGTCGATGTTTCTGCATCAATGGATAATTTATCAGTTGACAGAATTCCATCAACTGATAATCCTTCAATGGATAATCAACACTCTACATCTAGGGTCTCCAATTCAGGGGAGGGTTTCAGAATCAGTCCACAAATTCAAATCAATTTGAGTACAATACTAATGATAATGAAGCATCATCATCAAGGCAAAATTTACCTCCTCAAAGAAAATGGACAAAAAGCCATCCATTTAAACTAATCATTAGAAATGCAGAAGATGGTGTCAAGACAAGAAGTGCTACTCAAAATGAGTGTCTGTATAGCAGCTTCCTATCTCAAGAAGAACCTAAAAGAGTTGAAGATGCTCTCTTGGATCCTGATTGGGTTTTATCTATGCAAGAGGAACTCAATCAATTTGAAAGAAATAAAGTGTGGAAGCTGGTGCCCAAACCAAAAGATAGATCAGTAATTGGTACAAAATGGGTATTCAGAAATAAAATGGATGAAACTGGTACTGTGACTAGAAACAAAGCAAGGCTTGTGGCAAAGGGATACTCACAGGAAGAAGGAATTGATTTTGATGAAACATTTGCACCAGTTGCAAGGTTAGAAGCAATCAGAATCTTTCTAGGTTATGTTGCACATGCTAATTTCAAAGTCTACCAGATGGATGTGAAGAGTGCATTTTTGAATGGAATATTAGAAGAGGAAGTCTATGTGGAACAACCTCCTGGCTTTGAAAATCCAAATTTCCCTGACTTTGTCTACTATCTACTCAAAGCACTCTATGGCTTGAAGCAAGCACCAAGAGCCTGGTATGACACTTTATCTCAGTTCCTCATTGAGAATCACTTCACAAGAGGTACTGTTGATAAAACTCTATTAAGTAGAAATGTCAATGGCTCTATTATTCTTGTACAAATATATGCGGATGACATTATTTTTGCCTCAATTAATGAGGGACTTTACAAAAAGTTTGCCAAATTAATGCAGAATAAATATGAAATGAGCATGATGGGAGAACTTACCTAATTTCTTGGTTTGCAAGTCAAACAAGTTAAGGATGGTATTTTTATAAATTAAACAAAGTAGATTCATGACTTGTTAAAGAAATTTGACTTAAGTGAATGTTCTTCTGCTAAAACTCCCATGGCCACTGCCACCAAACTTGAATTAAACACTAAGGAAGCTAAAGTGGATATTTCAAGTTATAGAGGCATGGTAGGCTCACTTTTATATTTAACTGCTAGTAGGCTAGACATAATGTTCTCTACATGCTTATGTGCTAGATTTCAGGCTGATCCTAGAGAATCTCATTTAGTGGCTATTAAAAGAATTTTTAGATATCTCAAGGGTACATCAAATTTAGGTATTTGGTATCCTAGAGATTCTGGTTTTAATCTAATAGGCTACTCAGATGCAGATTATGCAGGTTACAAAATAGACAGGAAAAGTACTACAAGCACCTGTCAATTTCTAGGAAACAAACTTGTGTCATGGTTTAGCAAAAAGCAACACTCAGTATCAACTTCAACTGCAGAAGCTAAGTACATTGCTACTAGAAGTTGATGTGCTCAATTATTATGGACAAGGAATCAATTATTTGACTATGGGTTCAACATGAACAAGATTCCTATTTTCTGTGATAATACATGTGCCATTGCAATAACAGAAAATCTTGTGCAACATTCCAGAACCAAACACATTGAAATAAGGTATCATTTCATTAGGGAACATGTAATGAATGGTACAGTTGAATTATATTTTGTCCCTAGTGAACAACAACTTGCAGATATTTTTACCAAACCTCTAGATGAATCTACTTTTAATAGATTAGTCTGTGAGTTAGGTATGCTTAATTTTACTCAATCTTGAAATGTATGCCAAGTTTTGCTTTCTTTCTTTGTTGTAGCCATTGTTCACAATTATCTGTTGAAACCAAGTGATCAATTGATAACTGTGTTAATTGTCAATGAATATTTAGCAACTATCGATGGATATATTTGATCAACAAATAAAATATATTACTATCGATGGATATTTATCTATCGACAGATAATTACCTCAGTAATTGTTTATCGATTGATAAATTCTTTCTTATTTGATCAACATATAAATTTTATTCCTATCAATGGATATTTATCTATCGATAGATAATTACCCTGGTAGTTATTTATCGATCGATAAATGATTAATTCTTTATTTTATCCATCGATGGTAATAGAATTTCTACAGTTTTATTCATCCGTTGATCAAATTATAGCCGTTGATTAATTACCTTATTTGTCAACAGATGAACATACGCGTCGATTGTCATTTATAGTAATTAACTTTAACTCCTTCTTCCTCACAACGGTTATATCCTTAATTAAAACTGTCTATTCAATTCTTCTTAATCACAGAAAATATAAATAGCAACAATAATTATTGCTTCATTCTCAATTGCTATTTTATTTTCTATCTCTAATTGTTGTATCTCTGTTTCTCTCTCTCAAGTTTCTTTTTGTTTGTCAAATCCACTCATCCGTTTTCAAGTTCTTTCTAATATCTCAAGAATCAGTAATGGCACCTCAAAAGAAGATTGTTTCCTCAACTAGGTTCAAATATGAACAAAAAAACTTCATTGCATGTCTAACTGTGGATGATGCTCCCGTAGATTTTCATCCATTGATGAGATTTCTGGGAGACTGCAAAGTGTCCAAAGCACTCAGTGAAGCACCAACAATAGTCTGTTCGTTTGTTGAAGAACTATGGAACTCTGCAGAAGTATCACAAGACGGGAAGGTAATCTCTTATACTTGTAGAGGTAACTCTTATACTATTACAAGTACCAGTTTGTCTGAATGCTTAGAATTACCTGAAAATAATTGTGATAGGTCACCAACTGAAGATGAGATTAGGGACATGCTAGAATCTATTAACTATGCAAATGATGAAACTAGTTTAGGTGAGGTCGTTAGGAAAAATTTGAGGAAAGAATGGATTTATTTCTTTGATGCTATTATTAAAATATTTTCTGGCAAAATAAGTAATTTTGATGCAATTACCACAAGTATGCAAGAAATTGCTTATTCTGTCCTGTTTGATAAGTACTTCAATTTTAGCACACTATTCCTAAATGAATTAACTGCTAAGTTAGGAACCAAGGCCTCTAGGAAAAATAACATTTATTTTGCTAGATTCTTTATGCTGTTAATTAATGCCTCCATTGGAGAATATGAGATTAGTGCAGATATGGAGACACTAGAGCCATGGATGCAAAACAAAAGGGTCTTCAAGGATCTTGTGAGAATCGACTTACATCCTAAGTTATGCCTCATTTATCCTCCTTTTGTGCAGGTATATCTAAAGAAACTCAATTTCTCCTTTTCTCCCTTTGGTATTCAAATTTCTTTGCCTTCTGCAACAATGGAGGGAGATGGAAATGCCCCCATCCCTCCTACCCAAGTTGCACAACCTTCCAAACTCAAATCTAGACAAACCACCTCAGTAGTTTCTCAAAAGACTACTGTTATAAAAACTAAGAAAAGAAAAACAACTTAGGGGAGTGTGAAGGTGGTTGATAAGGGTGAGGGAACTGACCAACATCAAGAAAGCCAGAAGAATAAGGAAGAGAGGTTGAGAGTTTCCAGCCAGCCACTAGCCCAATCTCTCAACAGATTGAGGCTGTGATAAAGGAATTAAACACATCCCTAGTTGCACCTTCTCAACAAGGTGTAACTATTGAACAAAGGTCTCAACTAGGACCATCAGATGGGGGTAAGGGTCACAAAATTCTACAACCATACAAAAGGAGAAAGAAGGACAAAAATATTGCACAGGGAACGCACACACCTGCAAAGCCAAATGTAAGTTTGGTGAAGCCTTCAGTTTCTTCTTTTAATGTGTCTCAGAATTTTCCTGAGGCACAACCCCACTCTCTATCTATTTCTTCTCCTCAATCCCCCTCAAAATCTATTTCTTCAGAAGCATTATTGATTGACAACTTCAATGTTTCAAATTCACCCTCTTTGCAACTCAGGGTGGAGCCAACACTCTCACCTGTATCACCAAATAAGGGTAATACCTTGGTTGATCAGGTACCTACTGAAAATTCTCTCAATTCAATGGATATTATTCAATCAACTGATAAATTCCAACATCCATTGACTAGTTCACTTCCATCGATAGATATCCTTACATCCATCGACGAGCTCCCATCAACGGATATTCATCCATCGATGGATATTTCTTATCCATCGATTGACACCTTAATTCCAATTCATGAATCATCCAATGAAACACTTCAAGTGGCCAATACTCTACTAGGATTGAGTGGAGTGGGTGAGGTGTGTGAGAGGCAAGGTTTGCATACCTTGGCAAAAGGAGAGTGTCTGAATGAGGGGCCCTCAAATTCTTCTGAGGTGGCAAAAGAAGAGGGTGTGAGCAAAGAGAGTTCCACCTTAGCAGGTGATGCAACAGGAGAGGATAGTAAGGGAGAGGTGAGAATCCAGGATGAGATCCTGATGCAAAATATAGAGAAGAGAGTGAGGGAGAAAAGAATAGAGAGAAAATAATTTCACCATCTCATGAAGCATCAACTTCTAAAACTGAGCAGTTTGCAGCAGAACTCACCCAGGAGTTGGGGTTGGAGTCATGGGGAGATGGAGGAAATGGAGTCCCTGCAGGAGTTGCAGATGCCCACATGAAAGTGGATGATGAGATTGAAGTCAACCTTGATGCTTGAACCTTTCACCATGAAGATCCACACTATCAAGAACTAGCAGCAACCACTAATCAAGTAGCTAAACAAATGTTGGGATTGGTACAGACAGAAGAACAATTCAGGAGTGGAAAGGAGCATCTAGCTAGTCAACCTGATATCCCACATGAATCCTAAAGACTTTGAAGATAGTTCTGATGATGAACTTCTAGATCCTGATGTGGCCAATGATGAAACAAGTTTGGCTGATAATGAGAAGACCATTATTTCTCACATCAGGAGATCAATGGCTGAAGTGAATGTAGAGGATCCTTTGCACAGAAGAATTCTCAACTTTTACAGGGACAACTTGAAAATTCAGAAAATGCATGTCACAGGATCTAAGTATGAATTAAAGAAGATCAGGGAGGCAATTGATAGTTCAAGGATGCACTTTGACACCACAATTGACTCCAGACTCAGCCTTACAATGTTAACCAGAATTAAGCAAAGGCTAGACACTGAATTTACAGCCAAAGATAAGGTAGTGGCATTGGAGAAAAGGGTGACAGCTATGGAAGTTAACATGGAGCGCATCATAAAGAATCAAGAAACTAAAATCAAACTCCTGAGCAGACTCTTGGAAACCCCTCTCATTTCTCATTCATTGGAGCAAGAGCCAGTTGCTGATAACAAAAACGGGGAGAAGCATGAGGAGTTAAGGACAAAATAAGTTGAAGCTTTAATCAAGAATACAAAGGAAGTCATACAAAGGAAGGATCCAAAGTAGGAATTGGCTCAAAATATTGTAAGGCATTTTGATTCAATTGCCAGCAAAAACAAGGAGATTGATGCACAAGAGCCAATTGCCCTATTACCAGAAATTCTTGAAGTAGTAAAGAAAGGAGAAATAAGGGTAGATGAAAGTAGCTCACAACCTGGTGATTGAAAAGGAAAGGGAAAGTTAATTGAAGATGGTAAGAAGAAAGAGAAATCTGTCACAAGTGGAGGTGAGAAACTATTGGGCAAAGCAATAGTTGTTGGTGTGAAAGAAAGGGAGCAACAAGAAAAGTCACAAGAAGAACTAGTTATTCAACTGTAAAGGAAATTTGATGAGGAGGATAGGCTAATAAGAGAAGATAGAAGAAAAGAAGGTGAAAGGAGGCTAAGAATGAAACAAATAGCAAACAAGCCTGTAGATGAACCAAAAACTTCTGGAGTTAAGAGAAAACTTGTTGTTGAGGAAAAAGAGGCTAAGGAGAAGAAGCCAAAAGAGGTGAAGCTTGAAAGTCAAGCTTCTGGGAGTGGTCAAGCCAAAGAAATAGAAGTGTTCAAACCCAAATCTGAGAATTTTGTGCCAATCAAGAGTGAAGGAATGATTGCAGTAAAAGGTCAAAGGAAGAGGGATGTTGATCTTCTTCACATTGAGTATGAAGATGGATCACATTCAACTTTCACATTCAATCAAGTCTTGGATCAAGGATATGGCATCTTAAAGAAGATCTACACCATGCTCAACAGAAAGTACTATTTAACTGAAGAGCTAGGGAAAGCCATTCTTGAGAAGATGAAGAAGATAAAGGAGACACCTATTCAAGAAGAAAGGGATGACAGAATCAAAATCTGGAACCCTGA
This sequence comes from Oenanthe sinensis, assembly GCA_028671895.1. Classification (NCBI taxonomy): domain Eukaryota; kingdom Viridiplantae; phylum Streptophyta; class Magnoliopsida; order Apiales; family Apiaceae; genus Oenanthe; species Oenanthe sinensis. The sequence continues at coordinate 33,269,888 of CM053806.1, forward strand.
AGGAAGAAAGGTGCTTCATGAACCATTCTACATGATGATCTACAAGGACAGAGAAGGCAGAGAAAAGTGCATTGATATATGTCAGGAAATAGACAAACTGCCCAATCTGGAATTAAATCATCTTGCAAGCCAACTGGACTACAGGGTTGAGGATGAGAAGATTCTGAAGGGATCCTTGTACAGAAAAATGAAGGAAAATGAAGACAAAATGAACGAGTCAAGAGGGAGAAGAAGAAGAAGGTAGAAGATTCAGACTCAACATCAAATTGTCAGAATTTATCTCTTACTGGTATTTGATCACTCTCTCTCAAATTTATTTTTATCAATATTGTAATTCCTGCTAAAATGAAAATGATTAGGAGTTTTGTTATCATCAACAGAAAATTTGTGCATATTTCACATATTCATAAATAGGGGGAGATTGTTAGGAATTATGAGTTTTGATGATAACAAATTACTTAGAATATCGATAGGGATTTTAAATTCATTGTAACTGGTCGATGGATATGTGATAAATATCCATTGACTAGAAAACCAGTTATCAGTTGAAGCTTTTTTATCAACTGATAAACTGGATTGTAACATTTGATTCATGATTCATTATCAATTGATTATATTGCCTCAATGGATGCTATGAAGTAGTCGACTGATGTTATTGACTTCAATTTATAGCTTCTCAACTGATGTGAAGAAAGGCTGATCAATTGTAAATATTCTAAGTTAGAATTCTCATAAGTGAAGTGATCAACTGATATTGGAGTCGATGGATGAAGACACTACTCAACGGATAAAAGCTATCAACGGATACAAGTCATCAACGGATAAAGGCAATCAACGGATAGGGGATCATCAATGGATAGGGAGTCGATGGATAACTCAAATATCCATCGATTCAACAACTGATCAATGGATATCCTATCCATCGATGGATGAGCAAAGGAGAATCAACTGATAAGCTTAACATCATTTATCAGTTGATTAAAGTTTCTCAATTTAGTTAAAGATAAGAAGAAAGGAAACTGTGCAGAAACTGAATCATTGGAAGACAGTCCTGTCAGGATTGTGAAGACTTTCAAGGCAACACAGTCTTCAAAGAATGCATCAAGACCAAGATATTTTCAGGACTAGACAGGTCCGAAGAAGACTATTCAAGTAGCTAATTTCTATTTTCATGTAAACATATAAGTTGTAATTTTATAATGTTATCTGTCGATAGGAATTAGAAGTGAAGAAAACGACTATATAGTGGTTAGTAGTTCATTGTAGCAAAGTGTAGAAAAATAAAAAAGTGTGAGATAGATTGTAAGCATTCTCTGTGCAGAAACACTTTGTAAGCAGCTTGGTACTTTTACCAAGATCAATTGAAAGCAAAATCATACTAGTGGAAAACCAATCCACTAGTAGTTTTAAATAATGTTTGTTTTGTTTTCAATACTTTAATTATTACATTCTTAGTTCAATTAGAAATCTCTTCTTACACTCAAACTCTTCAGTTGAACAAACTTAAATCCGAAAGAATTTAAATAATTTTTAAGTTTGTATTCAACCCCCCTTCTCCAAACTTAGTGTACTTAAGGGCAAATAACATTGGAATAGTTTCTTTTATATTGAGAAGGCGTCACTTGGAGCTCATGCTGCCTACCTTCGTGAAGAATGGACAGAAATGGTAATTACGATTACCTTGCTATTTTGCATTTTTGTTTTACTTCAAATCTAATTTTTGTTATGACGCCACGTGTATGATGTATTTCTCCTTTTAGCTGTACTCATAAATTGTTGTTCGTTCCTTGTCGTGTTACTAAATCAATCCACTAGTAATTTTAATATTGGAAATTTTGTTTTCAATACTTTAATTTTTGCATTCTTAGTTCAATCAGTTTTATACATATATACTTTCAAACACTCTAGTTGAACAAACTTGAATCCGCAAGAATTTAGATAATTCTTAAGTTTGTATTCAACCCCCCTTCTCCAAACTTAGTGTATTTAAGGGCAAATAACAATTGGTATCAGAGCCTAGCTTTCAACATACAGAAAGTTAAGATCTAAAAGTACATCAAGTATGGGTCACAAAGACACAGTAGTAAAGATTTCAGTTATAGAGAAAGACGAGTATTTTCCCTGGAAAGTGAAAATGCACTTGCATCTGCTATCCATTGATCCTTCCTATGTTCACTGCATAGAGAAAGGTCCACATGTGCCTATGAAGATAGTTACAAGTGTAAATGCAGATGGTACTCAGGCACCAGACAAACTCATTCCTAAACCTGTGAGTGAATATACAGATGAAGATGAGAAGGAAGTACACAAAGATAAAAAGGCTATGAACATTTTGTTTAATGGTCTTGACAATGTTGGTCCCTGACATTGTAGAAGGGGGGGTTGAATACAATGTCTGAAAATTATTCGCGGAATAATTGGATTAAAAATATTATTTTAATTACTCACGAAATATTAATTATAATGAAATACTGTTCAAGTGAAAGATATTATTTTAACTTGATTAGTATTACACAATTAATATTTTAGAAAAACTGTTATATAATTGATATAAAGTCTAGAACGAATTCGACATGAAGTGTTCGTGTTTAAACAATTATATTCAAACTCAGCACAGAAATCTGTGAATATTACAATGCAGATAAATTACTGAATTTGATCTGATTTTTCTAACTCTTCACAAGTTGAACTCTAAACAAATGAAGAAATCATCTCATATTTATAGAGATTAAAAAAAAAGGCTGGTATGACCTTTTCTAGTATGACTTAATTTCAAGAAAATAAGTCTGTATGACTTATTTTAACACTTGTATGACTTTCAAAAGACTGGGCATGACTTATTTCTGGTCGGTATGACTTTCTAAATTTCGGTATGACTTATTGAAAGTCATATTCGAATTATATTTAATTAAAACAAGTCGGTATGACTTATTATAATTAAACAAAAATCAATCAGCATGACCTTTATTAAATCTGCTCGGTATGACTTATGAATAAAGCTCGGTATGACTTATTTAAATAGGTCGGTATGACTTATTTAAACAGGCTCGGTATGACTTATTTATATATATATATATATAAGAAATTCGGTATGACTTATTTAATAAGTCATACTAACTGATTATATATATATATATAAGAAATTTTAATCCATTTCTTTTATAGTAAATTAATTCTACTTAAATTAATTAGTTAATTTACAAATTAAATTAAATTCAACTTGAATTAATTTAATTAGATAAATTAAATAATTAATTAACAATTGATAGTAGAATTAAAATACTATCTTTAATTGCATAGCCGTGCTGTCAGTCTTGAAATCTTCCCGTCTTTTCTTCGTCTTCTGATCTTGAAACCTCTTGAATTAAATAAAGAATAAATATTATATTAGTTGACACACAAATGTACTGTCTGGTTCATCTGTGTCATCCCAATAAATATTCTCCATTTAAATAACATTTAACTAGAGGCCTTCTGTCATTAATTCTTCTTCACTGTTTGCATTCTTCTTCTGGAATCTACTTGTAGTAACCACTTGAAATCTTCTATATCTTCTGTCTTCAATAGAAGTACTACCACATTATTAATTTCACTGACGCTTGAACAAATAATTGAACTTCTTCCAGTGTTGAGTAGCAATCCTACAAAATACCTCTGATACTTGGATCCTTTGTGATTAGTTGACTGTCTTCGTCTTGATTCCTGTTTAGTGTTTAGTATTTACTTCTCTTTATTAGTTAGAGTTGAGTTGCCATCTAATTATTACAAATAGGTCTAGACATATGCCTTTCAATCTCCCCCTATTTGTTGTTAAACATTTAACACACAAATTCCTAGAGGATAACTCAACTAATAACTAAGAAAGTAGTACGACATGTAGTGACTTGTAAATAATAAACAAAAGTTCTGGTTTTATATTTAACAATTTTCCAGATTCATACATAAAAGATAAATACAAGATAGATGTTCCTCTAGTACTGAACAAATATTACAAAGATTCTATCTTGTTCTATCTACGTTTTCAGTCTTTAGAAGTATCAACTTCACCTTCTTCCAGGGTTGTACTTTTATGCACAGGTGTCCTTGGTACCTCTTCGGTTACTGATTGTTCTGTTGTAGTGGCCTCTCCATACAACCTTCTTTGCTCAGCTCTTGCTAACTGCCACAGCACTTCCTGTTCAACAGGGTCTACTATCTCTTCTTCTACATCAGATGGTTGTGTTGAATCTATCTTTGGTATTTGCCTGATGTATGACGGAATCCTCTTTGATAGACAGTAGTTTCTTATCTTTTCTGCAGCATCCATCTTAGCTTGGGATTTAAATCCTTTCGACCTTAGCATCCTTTCAACTTGAATCATGTACTTAACTGTGTAGCCCTTTAATGATTCCTCATTTAACTGAAAGATTTGATATAGCTTGTTTGAAAAGAATCTTACCTCGTGAGGATCAAATAAGATTTGAGGACTAGCAGCTGTTGCAAAGATTCTAAGTCTATCCCTGAGAAGTTCATTTTCTTCTGAGCTTCTCTTGACTTTGTTCAAGAACGTCCATATTACTGATAAACTTCTTTGTCTGAAAAACTCCAAGGAAATTCTGAATGTCCCATTCCTGTGTGTATAGACTAGTATCTGCCAGTCTTCAAGAATGTGATCCACTAAGATAGTGATGTAGTCCACTTCCTCTTTCAGAGCTTTCATGAAGTTGTCAATGTTGTCGTTTGTCTTTTCTAGACGATCAATTAATGATTTCAGATGCTTGTCTTCAAATGGACCCTTCTGTTGTTTGTCCATAATTTCTCTTGCAGTATCCCATTTCTTACCAATTTTGAGCTGTACATCTCTCTTTTTCTCTCTGACTGCTATGGCCCAGAGATTTTGCTTTTCTTGGCTTTCTTCTCTTTCTGCCTTTGTTCTTTCTATGACTAGAGCTTTCAGATTTTCAGTTTTTGCATGACTTGCCTTGATGTCTTCTTTTAGTTTCTTCATTGCCTCTTCATAGGCTGGATCAACTTCTTTTTCTTCTGGAAACAGAAAATCTTCATCAAATGCAATCTCTTCCTCAGCTCTGCAGTAGTCAGGAAAGTTTGATTCATCATGAGCACTGTCATCAATGAATTTCTCTTGATCATAAAACTGTTTTTCTGGTTCTGGATCATACGACTGAAATTGATCTTCAGAGTACAGTTTATCTTTCCCTTTTTCTTGAGTAGAAGCCCCTCCATCTTTAGCTACTTTCTCTTTTGATTTCTCCCCCTTAGTTGAGGGATCCTCTTGAGTTTTAGAGGCTTCAAAAGATGTCAACATTTTCTGCATAGTCAGATAGACTTGCTTCATTCCTTCATTCAAATGTGTCATTCCATCATCCAGTTTGCTGAATCTTTGTGAAGAGATCTTCTCATTTTCAATGATTGTTAATGTCAAGCTTTTCTCAACCTCATCAATCTTTTCATGTAATTTGCTGACTTGTTTCATGTCTTCAGCAATAAGATTCTGTACACTCTGGATGTCTTGAGTTTTTAGAAGAATGGAGGTTTTGACATCATCAACATCTTTTCGTACTATTGTCAGCTGCTGTGTTACAGAGGCAGATGTAGTTTTTTCTTCTGCTTGTGCTTTTACTTTTACCAACTCAGCCTGAACAATTTGCATTTCTTTCTGGAGAGCTTCCATTTTAGATAATAGAACACTGTGTGTGTGTGCACTCAGCTCACTTGCACTCCTGTTTATCTCACTATCACTCTGTGCATGTGTTTCACTTTGTGTTTGCCTCACATCACTCGTGTTTAGCTCTTCTCCAGATCCTGAAGCTGTACCTGCATATATAACAATAGCTTTTGAAGAGTCAAATTGCTCTTCTGATGCCTGTGAAGGCGCGTCCTCAACAAGATTAACTTGAAGTGGCTCCGCTACTGACGTAGCTACTCCGTGAATGGAGTCCCATCTCCCTCTATGGAGTGGTTGCCTCTCAAATCCACCAGTGGATTCGAGACCTTTTAAAATCACTGGATGTAATATATCCAGGGGGGTCACCACCTTAGACAATGTAGTGAATGGCTCATTAGAGTCTGTGGTGCCCCTAAGTACCTCAGAGGGTATCTGATGCTGCATTGCATCGAAAGTGTCATGGTCCACATCATAGGTGGCATCCGACCAGTTTTTATTAAAAACATTTTCTTCAACAAATGTGCCCTCATGTGTTTGTGTATCTGCAAGCGGAGGTCCTGCTAGTGTGAGAGCTAGCAGTGTGCTTTCCTCACTATCTGAAGCTGTGGCCGAACAGCGAATTAGATCACCTGGTTGAGCAAGTGTATCTAAAGAACCTTGGATGGCCATGTCAAAATCCATATCCCATTGAGAGGAAAAGGATGAGTCTGCAGGTGTCTCAGGTTCAACTCTAGAAATTTTTGAAGGTGGAGACAGAGCTGCGGGTTCATCTATATCAGCACCAAGACCCCTAACTATTCTGACAGGTGTCTTCCTTTTTCTGACTTTTAGCGAAGAAGAGGAGGAAGGAAAAACTGTTTGAGGCTCTAATTCAGCTGGGGGCGGAACCTGTGTGTTTTCAGGTTCGTAGCTGATATCCTGGAGTGTAAGAACACCATCATAGTCCGCCACAGATAAATCTAATAGTGCAGTAGATATTTCTATAGGTATTGAACTAGAAGATTGTGATTGAGATATTACCTGTAGATCTTGTGCCACTTGATCGACATGCTGAGCAGCTTCAAGTAGAAGGTGCACAGGATGTTCTAATTGCATAGGCACTTGTTCTTGCTCTTGTTCCTGCACAGGATTAGCAATATGATCTAATATCTCAGCCATGTAATCTGTCCTTACCACTTGCACATCTTGAAACTTGGGGTTGTTGTGGAGCCTTGCAAATAAGTTGTTCTGAGAAGTCGGAGATTCTTCTACAGGACCATTCTGAAATAAGGCTTTGTCTTCTTCCATCAACAAGTCATTCATAAACAGCATCAGGAACCTCGGATAGTAGACTTGAACATTCTGTTCCCTGCTTTCTGGTTTCCCCATTTTCCTGATCATTTCTTTTAGAATCAACTTCCCAAAATTTATCCTCCGATTGTGGGCCACGGAAAACCCTATGATTTGCAGTAGTGAAGATATGTTGTTGAAGTTGTTCTTTGTAGTGGGAGCAAACACTTTGGCTAACGTGTCAAACACATAGTCCCACTCGCTTACCAGCTTTGACTTTGTCAACCTTACTAAGTTGATCTCACCCTGATATCTAATAGAATAGAAAAATTCTAGAATTTCTGGTACAGTGGGTGGATCCACGAAGTTGTCAGTTGGAAAGCCCAAAATTCTGTTCACGTCCTCTTCAGTCACCATATATTCATGATCTCCTATGCTGAATGAGAACTGAACTCTGCCTGCAGTACTCCTATTCCTAGCAGTGGAATACAGAGCCCTAAGTGCTAACACTTGCAACGGGGCGTCCAGAGTAATTGCAGTTCTGACGAGTGAATGTTCATTCATAAATACGATCCACGGTCGAAACCTCTCGACTGAACAATTCACCGGATTAAAATATCCAACAAAATTAGTTTTTACTAATTCGCAATAACCAGCCATTTTTTTTGATTTAAGCTATTACAAATAATAAAATTATAAAGTGCGATTACAACTTAAAATTAACAAATACAAGCCAATTAATTCGAAAATTACACTTTAAAAATTGAAACCCTAATTAATAATCCCAAATCAACTTTAATCAACAATTCACTACACCACAGACTTTAATCACAATCCAAACCAAGAGAATCGTATTTTATCAAGAACAAAAGCAGTGTTCGATTTAGACGAAAATCGGGCAGAGTTTCCTTTGATTTATTCGATTTTATCAATCTAGCAAGCAAAGATGCTTGTAAATGGAAATTAGCAACTGGAATCAGTTGTTTTAGAACAAGAATCGATCGATTTTTTTTTTGAATTGGAAGAGAACCTGTTCGTGTGTATGTATGACAGTGTGTGTGTGTATATTTGTGCTGGGTATGACTTAGAATAATAATAATAATAATAATGAGTATGACTTATATAAAGCAGACTACTAGAATATCTCGGTATGACTTATTAAAAGTCATACCGAGTTTTATTTACATAAAACTGATCATAGCAAACAAAAATGCTCGGTATGACTTATGTTCAAATCTCTCGGTATGACTTTTTATTAAAAATGAAAAGTCATGCCGAAATTTATTAGATTAAGTCATACTGAGTCATTAATAATAAGTCATGCTGATTTAAATAAGTCATACAAATTTGGAATATTAAAATAGAATAATAACTTATATTAATAATTGTCTCTAAATTCGAAATAAAATAATAAAAATCTTATTCGAATTTTAGAAAAATTATTAACTATACAATAAATATTAACAATCAATATTTTACATACTAATAAATTATTAAAGATATAAAATAAACATTTACATTATTAATTTATTTTAATTAATTTAAGAATTAAATTAACTCATGTTTGAATTAATTTAATAAGCAAATTAATTGAAAAATTAATAACATACTCATTTATTTTATTGTACAATAATAATTTGAAAAATAAAATTTAATATACACATGCTTAAAATAAATAAAACTAAATACTTAATATTTTCATAATGCTTATTAATGCTTAATTTAAACAAAAATACTTATGCTTTAATTGAAATAATTATCTTGTAAGAATATTGATTTAATCTTAAGATAATTTTCCAAAAATTCATAAGCTCTAGGATTTTATTAATTCAAGTCTCATAAACTCTTTAAATATTAACATTTAATTTTTATGAGCTTAAATTAATTCCTAGATATCAAAAATTTAGCCATAGTTTAACATCCCTAATTCACTAACCAGCTTTGAGAAAGTGGATTCATCAAGTGGTTTTGTGAAGATGTCGGCTAACTGATCTTCTGTGGGTACAAAATGTAGCACCACAGTTCCATTCATGACATGCTCTCTGATGAAATGATACCTTATGTCAATGTGCTTGGTTCGCGAATGTTGTACAGGATTGTTGGAAATAGCTATAGCACTTGTGTTGTCGCAGTAAATTGGAATTTTGTTCAACGCAAGTCCATAGTCATTTAGCTGATTCCTAATCCACAAGATCTGTGCACAACAGCTACCTGCCGCAATGTATTCTGCTTCGGCTGTCGAGGTAGATACTGAATGTTGTTTCTTGCTGTACCAGGAGATCAACCGTCGTCCTAGAAACTGACAGCTTCCAGAGGTACTTTTCCTGTCCATCCTGCACCCTGCATAGTCTGAATCTGTATAGCCTATTAGGTCAAAACCTGTATCCTTAGGGTACCAAATTCCAAGATCTGGTGTACCCTTTAGATATCTAAAAATTCGTTTAACAGCTATTAGATGAGATTCTCTTGGGTCAGATTGAAACCTTGCACATAAGCAAGTTGCGAACATTATGTCGGGTCTACTTGCAGTTAGATATAATAATGAGCCTATCATACCTCTGTAGCTTGTGATGTCAACTTTCTTACCAGTTTCATCTTTGTCAAGCTTCGTGGCTGTTGGCATTGGGGTTTTTGCCGGTGAAGAATCTTCTAGATTGTATTTTCTGAGAAGATCTCTTACATACTTTGATTGGCAAATAAAAATCCCATCTTCCTTTTGCTTTACTTGCAATCCAAGGAAGAATGACAGCTCACCCATCATGCTCATCTCATATCTGCTCTGCATTAACTTAGCAAATCTCTTGCACAAGTTTTCGTTAGTAGAACCAAATATAATATCGTCAACATAAACTTGGACAAATATCATATCTTTATTATGTAATTTATAAAAGAGAGTTTTATCTATGACACCTCTAGTGAAACCATTTTCAAGTAAAAACTCAGAGAGAGTGTCATACCATGTCCTCGGTGCTTGCTTGAGTCCATAGAGAGCTTTGAAAAGAAAGTACACAAAATCAGCAAACTCTGGATTTTCAAAGCCAGGGGGCTGTTCCACATATACTTCCTCTTCTAGCCTTCCGTTCAGAAATGCACTCTTCACATCCATTTGGCAGGCTTTAAAATTGGAATGTGCTGCGAATGCCAGAAATATCCTGATGGCTTCAAGTCTTGCAACTGGTGCGTAGGTTTCGTCATAATCAATTCCCTCTTCCTGGGAGTAACCTTTTGCAACCAGTCTGGCTTTGTTCCTTGTAACAATGCCATCACCGTCTAATTTGTTCCTGTATACCCATTTTGTGCCAATAACAGATCTATCTTTAGGCCTGGGTACCAGTGTCCAGACTTCTTGTCTTTCGAACTGATTGAGCTCTTCTTGCATGGCAAGAACCCAATCTGGGTCAATTAGTGCATCTTCAATCTTCTTTGGTTCTTCTTGAGATAGAAAAACTGAGAATAAACATTCATTTGAAGTTGCACTTCTGGTTCTTACTCCAACATCTGGATCACCTATGATCAATTCAAAAGGATGATCTCTGCTCCATATCCTTTCCCTAGGTAGGTTTGATCTTGATGATTCGCCTCGAAATTCATTGTGATGTTGTGTTCTGCCAGTTGATCCTTCATCTCCCCCTGAGTTGCTGCCAGGATGACTTGTTGATCCACCACTGGTATTAGTAGAATCCCCAGTGTTGCCATTGTTTCCACCATTAATACCTGGATCATTACCATCATTGATGTCATTATTTCCTGCTGCAACTTCAGGTTCTTCTTCATCATCAGTATGTGAGTCTGGATAATTGTCGAATTTTAATGACTCAGAAGAATCTTCAGTTTGGATACTTGGGAGTTTAGTGTCATCAAAAGTTACATTGACACTTTCCTTCACTTGGTGCTGATCAATTATGTAAACCCTATATGTTCTTCTTGAATATCCGACAAAAATGGCTTCATGTGCCTTGGCCTCAAATTTGCCAATGCGTTCATCTCCATCTTTTAGCACAAAGCATTTGGCTCCAAATACATGAAAGTACTTGAGAGTTGGTTTCTTGCCAGCCATTAATTCATAGGGAGTTTTCATATGATCTTTGTTGATCAGAGTTCGATTCTGAGTATAACAAGCTGTATTAACTGCTTCAGCCCAGAAGTAGATAGGTAACCTTGATTCACTTAGCATAGTCCTTGCAGCTTCAATCAGGGTTCGATTTTTCCTTTCTACAACTCCATTTTGTTGTGGAGTTCTTGGTGCTGAGTACTGCCTTGTTATCCCCTTGTCTGAGCAGAAGTTATTCAGAACTTCATTTTTGAATTCTGTTCCATTATCTGATCTGATTGCTCGGACAGGTAACTTTGAATCTAACTCAATCAGCTTTATATGATCAATCACCAAATGTGGAGTTTCATCTTTAGAATTCAAGAATAAAACCCATGTATACTTTGTGAAGTCATCCACAATCACTAAGGCGTATTTCTTCCTTGACATAGACAGAATATTTACTGGACCAAATAAATCCATGTGAAGGAGTTGAAGTGGTTCAGTGATGTTTGTAGTGTCTGTGCCTCTGTGAGTTGCTTTCTTTGACTTGCCTTTTTGACATGCCTCACACAATCCTTCTTGTGTAAATTCCATCGGAGGCAGTCCTCTCACCAAATCCCTCTTGACTAGAGAGTTCATTGTTTTGAAATTCAGGTGTGAGAGCTTCTTGTGCCATAGCCAACTTTCCTCTGTTGAAGCTTTTGAATAGAAACAGTTTGCTTCAGCTTCAGTTCCCGAGTTGAAATCAGCTACGTACAAGTTTCCTTTCCTTACTCCACGCAAGGCTAGTCTGTCTTCTTTAGAATGAGCTATTAAGCACTTCTCCTTGATAAAGTTTACTTTGTAACCTCTATCACAAAATTGACTGACGCTGAGTAGATTGTGCTTAAGTCCTTCCACCAAAGAGACATTTTCAATGATAACATTTCCTGTATTTAACTTGCCATATCCCATAGTCATTCCTTTGCTGTTATCTCCAAAGGTGACGATTGGGCCAGCTCTCTCAACCACGTCTGATAGCAGGGCTCTATCTCCGGTCATATGCCTTGACGATCCGCTGTCCAGGATCCATATAACTCGGTTTGCCTGTTTAACTCCCTGCAATTATCAAACAGATTAACTTGTCTTCGGAGCCCAAAATTGATTGGGCCCGGCATACTTAAAAAATTGACCTTTGTCTGCTTTGACAACAGATCCTTTTCGAACAACATCCTTTTCTTCCTTGACTGTTCCTACCTTCCTATAAACAGTCTTAACAACTTTCTGTTTAGACTTAGGAATATATGATTCCTTCTTCTCAGGTGAAGGAGTCGCAGTCTTGGATTTAGCAAATTTACTATTGATGTGCTGTCTAGGTGTCATGTTATCTTTCTTAGCTATCATGCGTTTGAAGTAAGCAGTCATAGCATTAAAGGCACATAACATGCAATTCATTATACCACAAGGTTTATGGAAAGCATCAATAGTAGGCATGTTATTCAATGCAGTAGGAGGCTTAACAGATTCTACTTCAATTTTCTCAGCAGATTTGAAGTTTTCAGTAGAATGAAATTTATTGTTACTGTTCCTACTGTTCACAAATATGTTGGGTCTGTTCATTTTACTCTTTAAGTCTTTTGCACCTACACCAGGTCTGGGGGAATCAGAAGTTCCCACATCTTTCACTGGTGTTTCTAGTGCACATTTTTCTTTCTGGACATTAACTCCTTTTATGTCCTTAACCTGTTCTCCTCTCTTCTTCTCTTCCTCAAGATCTTCCAGCTGTATTTCATATGCAATTATTACAGAGGTCTCAAGGATGGGTTCAGCTATCGGTGTTATGAAGAGAGGTTTCGGTGTGTCTTTAACAACATGTGGGATACCCCTTTCTTCAGCACTTTTTCTAAAGGGGGTTATGTTGCTTGGTTTTCCTACAGATTTGTTATACTCGAAGCCTATTCCAACTTTACGATTTATTTCTTGTTGGTCAACTAGGTTCTTAACAATATATGAGGAATTCTTATAAGCAAGACACTTCTTCTTTTCTTCTTCTATCTGGTTTCTGAGATTAGTTTCTACTACAACATGACAACTGACTTTGCTGACTTGAACAGCTAAGTCTTCAGTCAACTTAATAGTCAACTTGTCATGATTTCTTTTTAACTGTTTAAAAACTTCAGTCTCATCAATTAACTCTTTGACTTTGAGTCTGAGTTTCTTAACTTTATCTCTTTCACCATCTAGTTCTTTACCTAGCAAAGCAAACATCTTAGGACACGAAGGATTTACCTCTATTCCTCTGTCACTGGTGGGAGACAGTGATCCCTCTGATGAAGCCATAAGAGCAAGATTTCCCAGCTCTTCCTCATCATCGTTATCTGAGTTATCCCAGCTTTTGCCTGCTGCTAGATAGGACTTTCCTTGATGCTTTTTCACTAGCGCATCATACTTCTCCTTGAGCTCTTCATAAGACTCTCTCTTCTTCCCTTGCTTAGGCTTCTTGCACTCAGTTGCAAAGTGGCCTAGCTCATTACAGTTGAAGCAACGAAACTTGCTTCTATCAACTAAGCCGGTCTTGTAGCCGCTTTTTGATACTGCTGTCGAAGAACCTCCTCTTTGGAATCTTCCAAAATTAGGCTTACTTCTGAATGAGGAGTTTCTTCGGAATCTCATGTTGCCAAACTTCCTGGCAACCATAGCTAGAGATTCATCTTCTAGCTGATCTAGTTCTTCCAGTGAGTAGAAATCACCATCTTCTTGTTTGTCAGAAGTATGTCCAAGTTCTGGAACCACATACTCTGTTGAACTGTTAGAAGGTGCAACAGCCTTCACTTCTTCTTTCTCTGGTGCTTCTACCATTAATGCCTTGGAGGAACTCAGTACCTTACCTCTTCCATACATTTCTCTGGTTTGGATCTGTTCCAGCTCATAAGTTTTTAAAACTCCGTAGAGTCTTTCTAGGGTTACTTCTTTCATGTCCCTAGATTCCCGGATGGCTGCAATCCTGTGCTCCAGATGCTCTGGTAAGGTCAACAAAAACTTCCTGTTCACCTCTTGGTTCTGATAAAACTTTCCATTCATGTTTAGCTCGTTTATCAATTTGTTTAGTCTCTGAAACACCTCAGAGATACCCTCACCAGGGTTAGATCTAAACTGTTCATATCGGGTGGTCAGGATCTCCAGTCTATTCTCCTTAACTTCTTCAGTTCCCTCATTGATAATTTCAATTGTTTCCCAGATTTGTTTTGCATTCTTGCAATTGACTACTTGGTTGTACATGATGTAGTCTAGGGATTCAATTAATATGAGCTTCAGATTATTATCAAGGGACACAGCTTCTGTTTCCTCATCTGTATAGTCTGCCGGACTTTTCGGAAACTGTCTGTGGGGAATTACGACCCCATCTACTGTATGTTCGAGAACAACTGATATAGGGAGCTCAACGCCTTTAGCCATAATCAATGCATACTTAGGATTTGCAATCCCGATAAACAGTAGCATTTTTTGTTTCCACAAGTTGTAGTGTTCTCTGTCGAACTGTGGAATCTTGATGCTTGTTACTTTCTGGGTACTCATCTTTAATAAGATTAAAAATTAAGTGTTTCAAAAAAATATTTTAATTTTTGACTGAAAACAATTTTTGATCAGAAATAATTTTTAGTGAAAAATTATTTCGAATAAAAAATTATTTTGAATTAAAAATAATTTTTGAGATCTGTATGAGTTGCGGAATTTTTGGTTTGGATCTGATATTTTCTATATCAACCAGCTCTGATACCAATTGTTGGTCCCTGACATTGTAGAAGGGGGGGTTGAATACAATGTCTGAAAATTATTCGCGGAATAATTGGATTAAAAATATTATTTTAATTACTCACGAAATATTAATTATAATGAAATACTGTTCAAGTGAAAGATATTATTTTAACTTGATTAGTATTACACAATTAATATTTTAGAAAAACTGTTATATAATTGATATAAAGTCTAGAACGAATTCGACATGAAGTGTTCGTGTTTAAACAATTATATTCAAACTCAGCACAGAAATCTGTGAATATTACAATGCAGATAAATTACTGAATTTGATCTGATTTTTCTAACTCTTCACAAGTTGAACTCTAAACAAATGAAGAAATCATCTCATATTTATAGAGATTAAAAAAAAAGGCTGGTATGACCTTTTCTAGAATGACTTAATTTCAAGAAAATAAGTCTGTATGACTTATTTTAACACTTGTATGACTTTCAAAAGACTGGGCATGACTTATTTCTGGTCGGTATGACTTTCTAAATTTCGGTATGACTTATTGAAAGTCATATTCGAATTATATTTAATTAAAACAAGTCGGTATGACTTATTATAATTAAACAAAAATCAATCAGCATGACCTTTATTAAATCTGCTCGGTATGACTTATGAATAAAGCTCGGTATGACTTATTTAAATAGGTCGGTATGACTTATTTAAACAGGCTCGGTATGACTTATTTATATATATATATATATATAAGAAATTCGGTATGACTTATTTAATAAGTCATACTAACTGATTATATATATATATATAAGAAATTTTAATCCATTTCTTTTATAGTAAATTAATTCTACTTAAATTAATTAGTTAATTTACAAATTAAATTAAATTCAACTTGAATTAATTTAATTAGATAAATTAAATAATTAATTAACAATTGATAGTAGAATTAAAATACTATCTTTAATTGCATAGCCGTGCTGTCAGTCTTGAAATCTTCCCGTCTTTTCTTCGTCTTCTGATCTTGAAACCTCTTGAATTAAATAAAGAATAAATATTATATTAGTTGACACACAAATGTACTGTCTGGTTCATCTGTGTCATCCCAATAAATATTCTCCATTTAAATAACATTTAACTAGAGGCCTTCTGTCATTAATTCTTCTTCACTGTTTGCATTCTTCTTCTGGAATCTACTTGTAGTAACCACTTGAAATCTTCTATATCTTCTGTCTTCAATAGAAGTACTACCACATTATTAATTTCACTGACGCTTGAACAAATAATTGAACTTCTTCCAGTGTTGAGTAGCAATCCTACAAAATACCTCTGATACTTGGATCCTTTGTGATTAGTTGACTGTCTTCGTCTTGATTCCTGTTTAGTGTTTAGTATTTACTTCTCTTTATTAGTTAGAGTTGAGTTGCCATCTAATTATTACAAATAGGTCTAGACATATGCCTTTCAGACAAGGATATGTTTGACAATGTTATCAATTGTACAACCTCCAAAGAAGTCTGGGATACTCTTCAAACCCTCTATGAAGGCACTGAGCAAGTAAGAAAGAACAAGATGCAACTCTTGATTAAAAAATATGAGGCCTTTCACTTCAAGAGTGGTGAACCAATCAATGATACATATAGTAGGTTTCAAAAGCTGTTGAATGAGCTTAAACTATATGGAAGAGTATATGTTGTTGGGGACACCAACCTCAAATTCTTGAGATCCTTACCCAAGGAATGGAAACCAATGACTGTTTCTATAAGACAATCTCCTGACTTTAAATAATATACTCTTGATAAGCTATATGGCATCTTGAAAACCTATGAGTTGGAACTACAACAAGATGAGGAAATTGAGAAAAGTCAGAAGAGAGAAAAATCCATTGCTTTGGTGGTCAAGGATAAGCAAGTTGCAGAATCAGGTGAAGATGCTGATGTCAAAGAAGGGAAGAAAGAAGGTCATGGCAATTGTGCAAATGGTGTTAGATATGATGAATCTTCAACTAGGAAAGGAAAAGAAACAGTTGAGGATGATGAGTCATACACCAAGGATGAAATGGATGAAATAGATGATCATTTGGCTTTTCTATCAAGAAAATTTTCAAAACTTAAATTCAAGAGGAATCCAATGCAAAGGCCTGGATCTCAGTTCAAGAGAGACAATCAACAAAGCAAAAATCTTGTTGACAGGACTCAATTCAAATGTTTCAACTGTGGATTGGCTGGTCATTTTTCTAATGAATGCAGAAAGCCTAAAATGGAAAAGAAGTCAAAGTTTAGTGATGGTATTGACTATAAGAGAAGTATTTTAACTTGCTTAAACAAAGAGAGAAGGCTTTTGTGACAGAAGAAAAAGACTGGGCTGCTGAGGAGGATTCTGAAGAAGAAGAATACATCAATCTTGCACTAATGGCCAATCATGATGACCAGGAAGCTAGTTCTTCTAGCAATCAGGTAATTTCTACAAATCTATCTGAGTTATCCAAAGATGAATGCAATATTACAATTACTGAAATGTCAAATGAATTGTATAATTTGTATGTCACTCTTAAGTCCTTAAGCAAAGAAAACACTAGGCTCAAAATAACCTTAGAAACTCTCACTGAAAGAAATAATTTTCTAGAGAGTGAGCTAGTGCAAATGGATAGACTCAAGGTAGAGAACAAAGATGCTTGAAAAGAACTAGTTGAGAGTAAAAAGGAAATAGAAAATTTGAAAGAAAAATTGGAAGAAGAACTAAGAACCATTGACAAGTGGAACAGGTCAAGTAAAGCTAGAAAGAAGATGAATGACATATATGGAACAAATTCTTTCACCATGCTGTGTGAAACTCTTGAGAAATTAGCCATTGATGAAAATCAATCTTTGAAAAAGAAGCATTCGATTGCTAATTCTGAATCAACTGATAAGAATTATCCATCGATTGATAATGTCATTCCAACGGATAATCATCCATCGATTGATATTTCTTTCTCAACGGATAATTATCCATCGATTGAGGAATCATCAACTGCTAAACAATCTGTCTTAAAAACCAAGCTTAACAAACCTTTTAAATTTGTGAAAGAAGGAAGCTCCTCTAAATCTCAAGTCGAAGTTGAAAAGGCTAATATATGATTCTTATCTAAAGATCAATTGAAGGAAAAATTAGAGAAGATAGAACCTAATATTAAGTCTAATGAGAAGAAGAAGAAAAACAGAAATGGTAAAGTAGGTATAAACAAGCACAATAACTACACACCTGACAAGTATGCTCCTAGGAAGATATGTGCAAAGTGTGGTAGCAAAAATCACTTATCTGTGCAATGCAAGATCAATATGCCTGCAGCCACCAATGTGCCTGGTGTACCTAACATGCATTCTAATTCTGTTTTTCCTCATTTATTTGATTCTCATGCTATTCATGCTCAATATGCATCAATGCCTTATATGTTTAATCCATATCTTGCATTTGCCAACATGAATATGCCTGCTATGCCATGGAATATGCTTAACAATTTCCATGCACCAAATTTCTCAAATTCTGCAAGCATGAATATTCCAAATATTAGCACTGAGAATTCTGAGGTAAGGAAACCAACACCTAAGGTTGAAGTGGAAGTAAAACCACCTAAACCAAAGGTACAAAAATTAGAAACCAAGCCAAAGATAGTAACTAATAAGAAAGGACCCAAGGCAACTTGGGAACCAAAATCAACTTGATTGTTTTTTACTGTGTGCAGGGAAAAAGAAGAAATCTTTGGTACTTGGACAGTGGGTGTTCAAGACACATGACTGGAGATAAATCCCTGCTCACAAAGTTTGAGGAGAAAGCTGGCCCTGGAGTAACTTTTGGAGATGACAGCAAAGGGTACACCATGGGATATGGCTTGATTTCAAAAGAGAATGTCATCATTGAACCTATTGCATTAGTTGATGGCTTAAGACATAATCTGTTAAGCATAAGTCAACTATGTGATAATGGAAATAAAGTTTGTTTCACAACAGAAGCATGCATAATTTCCACCAAGGAAGATGGAAGCCCGGTTATGACTGGGAAAAGAAAAGGAAATGTGTACATAGCTGACTTCAACTCAACAAGTGCAGATTCAATGACTTGTCTTCTCTCTAAGGCAAGTACAAATGAAAGTTGGTTGTTGCATACGAAATTAGCTCACTTGAATTTCAAATGGAATTTGTCAAGGATGGAATTTCAAATGGAATTCCAAAAAAAGAATTCAAGTCTAAAGATCTAAATAAGGAATTGGCTCAAAATATTGTAAGGCAATTTGATTCAATTGTCAGCAAAAACAAGGAGATTGATGCACAAGAGCCAATTGCCCTATTACCAGAAATTCTTGAAGCAGTAAATAAAGGAGAAATAAGGGTAGAGTCAAGAAGCTCACAACCTGGTGACAGAAAAGGAAAGGGAAAGTTGATTGAAGATGGGAAGAAGAAAGAGAAATATGTCACAAGTGGAGGTGGGAAACTATTGGGCAAAGCAATAGTGGTTGGTGTGAAAGAAAAAGAACAACAAGAAAAGTCACAAGAAGAACTAGCTATTCAACTACAAGGAAATTTGATGGGGAGGATAGGCTAATAAGAGAAGCCAGAAGAAAAGAAGGTGAAAGGAGGCCAAGAATGAAACAAAGAGCAAACAAGCCTGTAGATGAACCAAACACTTCTGGAGTCAAGAGAAAACTTGTTGTTGAAGAAAAAGAGGTTAAGGAGGATAAACCAAAAGAGGTGAAGCTTGAAAGTCAAGCTTCTGAGAATGGTCAAGCCAGAGAAATAGAAGTGTTCAAACCCAAATCTGAGAATTTTGTGCCAATCAAGAGTGAAGGCATGATTGCAGTAAAAGGTTAAAGGAAGAGGGATGTTGATCTTCTTCACATTGAGTATGAAGATGGATCACATTCAACTTTCACATTCAATCAAGTCTTGGATCAAGGATATGGCATCTTAAGGAAGATCTACACTCTGCTCAACAGAAAGTATTATCTAACTGAAGAGCTAAGAAAGGCCATTCTTGAGAAGATGAAGAAGATGCGGGAAACACCTGTTCAAGAAGAAAGGGATGACAGAATCAAAATTTGGAATCCTGAAGGAAGGAAAGTACTTCATGAACCTTTCTACTTGATGATCTACAAGGATAGGGAAGGCAGAGAAAAATGCATTGATATTTGTCAGGAAATAGACAAACTGCCCAATCTGGAGTTGAACCATCTTGCAAGCCAATTGGACTATAGGGTTGAGGATGAGAAGATTCTGAAGGGAACCCTATTCAGGAAGATGAAAGAAAATGAAGACAAGATGAATGAGTCAAGGGGAAGAAGAAAAAGGTAGAAGATTCAGACTCAACATCAAATTGTCAGAATTTATCTCTTACTGGTATTTGATCACTCTGTCTCAAATTTATTTTTGTCAATATTATAATTCCTGCTAGAATGAAAATGTTTAGAAGTTTTGTTATCATCAACAGAAAATTTATACATATTTCACATATTCATAAATAGGGGGAGATTGTTAGGAATTATGAGTTTTGATGATAACAAATTACTTAGAATTACAATAGGGATTTAAAATTCATCGTAACTGGTCAATGGATATATGACTTATAAATATTCATTGAGTAGGAAACCAGTTATCAGTTGAAGGTTGTTTATCAACTGATAAATTAGATTGTAACATTTGATTCATGTTTCTTTATCAATTGATTGTAATGCCTCGATGGATAATGTGAAGTAGTCGATTGATATTATTGACTTCAATTTATAGCTTCTCAACTGATGTGAAGAATGGCTGATCAATTGTAAATATTCTAAGTCAGAATTCTCACAAGTAAAGTGATCAACTGATATTTGAGTCGATGGATGAAGACACTACTCAACGGATAAAATCTATCAACGGATACAAGTCATCAATGGATAAGAGATCATCAATGGATAGGGAGTCGATGGATAACTCAATTATCCATCGATACATCAAATGATCAATGGATATCCTATCCATCGATGGATAAGTAAAGGAGAATCAACTGATAAGCTTAACAGCATTTATCAGTTGATTAAGGTTTCCCAATTTAGTTAAAGACAAAAGAAATGGGAACTTTACAGAGACTGAATCAATGGAAGACAGTCCTGTCAGGATTGTGAAGACTTTCAAGGTAACACAGTCTTCAAGGAAGGCATCAAGACAAAGATAGCTTCAGGACTAGACAGGTCCAAAGAAGACTGTGCAAGTAGCTAATTTCTATTTTCATGTAAACATTATAAGTTGTAACTTTATAATGTTATCTGTCGATACGAATTAGAAGTGAAGAAAACTACTATATAAGAAGTTAGTAGTTCATGTAGCAAAAAAAGTGTGGGAAAAATATAGTGTGAAAAAGTAGAAGGCAAAAACACTTTGTAAGCAGCTTGGTAATTTTTACCAAGATCAATTGAAAGCAAAAACATACTAGTGGAAAACCAATCCACTAGTAATTTTAATATTGTGTGTTCTGTTTTCAATACTTTAATTTTTGTATTCTTAGTTCAATCAGTTTTATACATATATACTTTCAAACACTCTAGTTGAACAAACTTGAATCCGCAAGAATTTAGATAATTTTTAAGTTTGTATTCAACCCCCCTTCTCCAAACTTAGTGTACTTAAGGGCAAATAACAAAGGTTATGGAGCAAGATTATTTTACACTCAAGAAAATTGTGGTACTAATAGACAACACATTTCAATTTGTAGAACAGTATCACTCAAGATGTGGAATCCCGAAAAGAAGAAGTTGCTAATGGAGCCATTTGACATGACGATTTATAAGGACAGAGATGGGACTACCAAATATTTAGTGTTGGTGAGATTATGAAGTTGTATGTATAGTAATCCTAATAACTCAACACTGGAACATGACAAGTTAATAATACTACGTCTACATAGATATTAGGAAGAAATAAAGATAAGGCAAATACAGTGAATCAAGACATTAGAAGAAGTTTTGAAGTGTACTACAGGTCACTGAAAGAAGTTCATTAATATGTTTAAGCATCCGTGAATAATAATATGTAAAGACTTTCAGGGTTTCGGAAGTATTGAAGATTCAGTATAAAAGTGCCACTAGAAGATTTCAGTGTTTTAACATTGATTGAAGATAGACAGTGTTCGAAGTATAGGAATCTAGAAGAATTTGAAGACAGGGTAAAGACAAGGGTTAAAGAAGATAACTGCAGTCTAGAAGTTATACTCACTGAAAGAAGTTCGTTTATATGTTCAAGCTTCAGTGAAAAACAGAGAATAAAGTATTCAAGATTGTGGTAGTAATAAAGACGTTGTCTAAGTAACAAAAAAGATTCCAGTGAAAATTTAATGTTTATTGATAGACAGTGCTCGAACGAAATGAACATATGAGGAATTGTTAATTGACATTAATTGCAATTGGAGAACATTCTAATCAGTGTTAGTCGTCTGTGAACCAGACCAATGCACAAGTCGTCAGCACAACAAGAAAAGAATTGACTCTTCTTAACCAAGGAATCAGTTAACTAAAAGAGCAATTGATGACAGACAAAGAAATAATTACATAGATTAATTTAAAGGTATTTCTAAAGTCAAGTCAAGTCAAATTCAAGGCAAGTCAAAATTCAAGAATAAGCTAAAGTCAAATCAAGTCAAAATTGATTACTAGCTTTGATCTAGTGCCTTAGGTGCCACTAAGGTTAATCAATACTCAAAGGCGCCCATAAGGCTTATCAAGATTCAAAGGCGCCCATAAGGATTATCAAGACTTAAAAAGACTCAAAAATGCCCCTAAGACTTAACGAGACTTAAAAGCGCCCCTAAGATGTATCATGGCCTAAAAGCGCCCTATAGATCTAGTACTAAAAGCGCCCCTTAGTTTTTCTTGTACTAAAAGTGCTCTATAGATCTAGTACTAAAAGCGCCCTATAGATCAAAAACTAGAAGCGCCCTACATAACTAGAACTAAAAGCGTCCTCTAGATTGAACTACACTTCAAGGCGCCCTCAAGGCTTAACTACACTTACAGGCACCCCCAAGATTCAATCTATTACTTGAAGCACCCCCAACAACTCCCTTTGTTAAAGTCTACACTATATAAACAAATTGACTTGCTCATTTTGAAGCGTTGAGAAACACAACCATACAGAGAGATACAGAGAGAAAACAGAAGATAGAGAAGAAGAGATACAAAGCTATACACATACCTTCTTCACCGGAGTTTTATAATCTAGCCGATTCATTATGTTGCAAATATATATAGCTATCATAAAACACTCTCAGTGAGATTGATTTCCTTTTGTACAAACACATAGGCAAACATTGTAATAGGAATCAGTCGTATCTCTTTATTATAGTGAATAACTAATTTATTCTTCCGAAACTGGTTCATTTAAAACCGGGTGTAGCACCCATCTGAGTTTATATACGAAAGATATATTCCCCGAATCTTGCCTCGTTAATTTTCTTGCTAATTTCTAGAACTTATATTTTTATTCATAAATACAGAAAATTAGTAAGTCACTCTCCTAAACACTACAAATAGCCAAACCCACTCTGAAATAATAATTTATTTATCTATAAATTCTGAAAAGAATTTAAATTATTATGAATATCGTATTCAACCCCTCCTTCTACGATACTTCGGGTCCTAACATTTAGACATAGTGAAATACTTGGAAATCCTACCAAATATTAAACTAAAATTTATGGCAAGTCAACTCTCAACAGAAGATGAAGTTGAAAAATTTCTCAAACAGGTTTTTGAAAATAAAATAAAGAGGAATGAAGAAAAGAAGAAGAGGTGGAAGACTCGGAGATTTGAAGAGTTGAAGACATCAAGACATCAAGATAAGCCTACTCAACCAAGGACTTTCCAAATTGTACCTTCAAATTCCTTACTTGTTTTTATTCACTATAGTTACTTATGATTCTAATTTGATTGCACATGTTTAGGGTTTTATTTTTATCAACCTGATTTATTTCTGAAAATTTTACAGTCATATATAGTGGGATACTGTTAGGAATTATACTCTTTGACGATAACTCAACTATTAGAAATCATAAGTTAGCAAAATATATTTTATTACAACTGGTCAATGGATATGTATTCTATAAATATACATTGACTAGGTAGACAATTATCAGTTGAAGTTTAAATTGTATCAACTAATAATTTGGTATTATAGGAAAAATATTGTCTTAGTTATTTATTCATTGATAGTCTAAAGTGATCAATGGATAATGCATTCTAGAGTCGATAGATATCTCATTTAACAGATAATGGTCATTAACTGATGTGATAATAGATTGTTGAATTGTAATTATTTGAAAATAGGGAAATTCACAAGTGATGGGTGATCAACAAATAAATAAAAGGCTCAATCGATATTCTAAAGCTCAATGAATGTTGAAGATTGAAAACTATCAGCGGATGCTGAATGCCTATCGATTGATAACATCAATATCAGTCGATGGATAAACAACCATTGAAGAACTCTAGACAGAGAATATCAATTAACATACTTAACAATAAATTATTAATTGATGTTGACAATTCATGAAGATCAAGTCAGGAATCTTTTCAGACAAGAGCTAACAATGGAAGACAGTCAAATTTGTTTTGACTGTGAAGACTCTGATATGAGTTGTCTTTCTTTGATAATGCAGGACAAAACCACTCCCCAAATTGCACAATGTAGAAAGGAAAGACAGAAGCAACAATTTTCTAGTTTAGGATACTTTTGTTTTATCAGTTGGCTAGGAAATTGTAAAAAGTAATTCGGTAATATATAAACTAATGTTGTAGCATAGTTGAATGTGTGAAAACATAGTTTATTTTTCTTCGTGTAAATGTTTTCAAGCAAAATTGTAAGAATAATTTATATTTTAACTTTGTAAAGAAGCTGGGTGTTAAGACCTAGATCAATCAGATTAAAAACATTCTGGTAGATATATTCAATCTACCAGTAATTTTTAATTCTAAGCCTAAACAAATTTACATTACTGTATTTCATTTTTTATAGTTCAATTTGCAAGAAAATCAAAAAGTTAAAATTGTATTCAACCCCCATTTTATAATTTCTGTAGTAACTTTTAGGGACTTCATAAATAACAAACACATACACAGCTGACAAGTAGAATATACACAACCAGTGAGTTACTACTAGCCCACTTAAGACAACCTGACAGATATTGACTACCTGTCAAACGACATCCAACCTACCGACATCACAACATTTCTTAAATGATAAACATGAAGTATATTACGGAGAACATTTTAGAGGAATGAACCTGTCATTTAAGGTTATATGAATGACTTCCTACTAGCCCACTTAAGACAAGACACACTTGACTACATTGAAAAATGTGACGCTTGTAAAGACATTCTCTAGTCATACGTCAGCCATCAGAGACAACTTGTGATAACGAGACACAATTCGTAAGTAAGATGAAAGCATTTTACCTTCATTGGAATATTTCGTTGACAAAATGAACTCCTCGATACCCATATGTTAATGGGCAAGTGGAGCCTAGTAACAAAATTATAATCAACAATCTCAAAAAGAGGTTGACGACACGCAAAAGACTTTGGGCAAAAGAATCATCATGGGTATTATGGGATGAGAGGACTACACCAAAGATAGCTACATGTCATACACCATTTTCACTAGTCTATAGGACCAAAATCATCTTAACCAGAAATGTTCAAACTCTAATGACTTATTACGTCTTATTGATAGATAAAAGCAATAAAGAAGGACTCATCCATGATTTGGACACAGTTGATGAAATATGTGGCAAGGCTAAAATACGAATGTCGTCTTATCAACAACAATTGCCAAATAATTACGTGTCAGAAACTTTCATAAGATGATTGTGTCCCAAGGAAGGTCTTCCTAAATACAATTGACATCAACGCAGACTAGACTTTTGAATAGGACTACCAACACAATTAGGCCATACTATGTCCTTAATTGGCAAACCCAAAATTGTGTTGACAATACCTCTTCCTTGAAGGTTAGTTGGAGTCAACTCGATACAAAAATATGTCAATTGAAATGTACGAATCAACATGACAATGGTCAAGATAATAATGGTGCATGACGACAATTACTCAACAATTACATATGAGAACTACTTGAACTAGACAAACTTCCAAAACAATAATGTTATATGTAATTACAAAATACAATCTAAAAATCCATCTTAAAACTTTAGGGACTTAGCAGAAACTTTTAACATATTATGAGCCTACATCATGAAATTCAAGCTCGTAAAAGGAAACTTTATTGTCTCATATGGGCCACATGGTTACAAGGAGAAGACTAGAGGCTAGTCTAGAACAAATCAATGTAATTTTAAAGTTGATGTATCCTACTTCTATCAAAGACGTTCGGAAACTAATTCGATGTGTGGCTATTTTGAACATATTCGTCTCTCGATCTACTGACAAGTGTAGACTTTTTTATGACGCATTAAGGAAGGTCACTGGGTTTCACTAGACATATTAACACAAAAAAGCTTTTCTTGAATTAAAACAATACTTGACATCTGCATAACTTCTATCCAAAACAACACTTCAGAAAATACTATACGTCAACTTGTCAACAAAATAACATGTAGTGTTTGGTGTCCTGGTCAGAGAGGAAGCAAATCTATTATCATCGATCTATTATGTCAGTAAAAGTCTAGTTGATACGAAAACTATATATACGTCTCTTGAAAAATTGGTCTTAGCTCTATAAGTTGCATCTGTCAAACCCAGGCATTATTTTGAACCACACAAAGTGTGCATGGGAACAAATTATTCTTTGGAAATGGTGCTATGAAAACCAGAATTGACCGAAACATAAAACAGAGTCAATTTCATTGGGTGTTGGACACTCCCAATAAAATTAGGGCCAATTTTTAGTATTAAATTTTACAAGTAAAAAAATTTACAAACGACAATAGATTCAACTAAGGAGGATATATAAAAATTACGAGATGGGAAATCATATTGACGAGTGGATATACATATGTGAATAAGTCAAATGTTGACCCGACCAAAGGAGGAACATTATCAATAAGTAATTTCAAAAAAATAGGATCATGGAAGTTGAAGATATGGGTATAAATAGAAGAGAAGATACAATTCTCCATAATTTCTACAACTTCTATCATTGTAAAATACATACACAACCAACACATATCATATACACAGCCGACGACTGGATATATTCAATTCACTTGTATTGTTATTTCAAACTCTTGTAACTCATCTTTATCATCATTATAGTATATAACTTTCGCTTGATCATTCTTGCGAGTTTTTAACTCTGCGTCACCAAAATATTTGTCTCAATTTCTATTTTCTGCTATTCATTTTACTTTATTTCAGGGTCAGTGCTACTTTTAGGCCAGTTAGGAAATTGCTTATATATGTGTGTGTGTGTGTGTGTCTTATATTATTTTTAATTTTAAAATATTATTTTTTTAAAAAAAAATTAAGACAATACTTAAATGAATATTGTTCTTGTAAAAAAAAGCCCAACAATTACAAATGCTATATATATGGGTCATTTAATGTTATGCAAATTATAAAAAAAATTAAAATGTTAAAGTATTAATCTCCCAATTAGTATAATATTATATGTACTTGTTTAAACAGTAAGCATCACCTTCTAGATCGTTTCTATTCATTCTCTACCATTCATTCACAAAAAAAGTATTATAATATTCTCAAATTCAAATATTCAATACAATTTATTTGAAAAAAAATTATGAGTAAACTTCTGAGGCTTTGTTCCAGGCAATACATAGGCTAACAAAATCATTTCCATTCACGGATTTATCATTAAAATATAATCTGATAACTTCTGAGGCTTTATATATTCTTTGTGTCAGGTTCTATTTATCTAACCTGATAACTTTGAGTTTATTTATTATTTTTTTAGTTTATTTTTGTTAATTATTGTATAGCATTTTTTTAATTTATCATGTCAACTAGAAATTATGTATATGATTGCCAAAAATTACTAAAAAAGAGAAGTGTTGATGCAATTATAGAAAATTTTAGGCCTTATTTTTAAATTTCGCGTGGGGCCTCGTAATCTCTTGAGCCGGCCGTGCTTTATTTACTCGTCCATGTCAAGTGTCCAAAAATATATATAGGAACTACTATAAATAGACTTACCTATTAACCTTCAAAATTCAACTAAAACATTTACAACTCCGAGTGTAAGTGATATATAACCTGATTTCAAATTATATGTGTTTGTTCAAACGGACTCATAATATGGGCGACCCTCTGGTATGTAATAATCAATTTAGCTAGAAACTTTCAAGTCTTTCACCAAGAGGATATAATAATATTATTGTTATGTAACTACCAATTACAACCAAAATTTAGCACATGAATTATAATATATATTAATCCAACAATGAAATAAGTACATGGTTACAAGTTAGGATGAACAATTACAATCCTTTCAGATTTATAACTTTCCTTGAATTTCAAAGCACTAAAACCTACTGTAGTCTGCAACATGCAATCTGGAACTGCAGGATAGTTTTATTTCATGAAATAAATAAAAAAATGACAAATTAAGCACATAATTATACAAGGAGCGTGCGAAGCTTAAGGTGAATGCGAAGTATATGTTGTAGGAAAAATAATTGCAGGGCTGATGACACATATATTTGACCAATTTTTTTTAAATCAAACAATTTACTTGATTATCGTCATCGATATCTTGCAAAGGCTATCCTGTACTTCTCAAAATGGGGCAGCTTGAATCAATGTCACTTGTGGAATCATTAGCCTTTTCACCCTTCATAAGACCTCCAATAAGTTCTCCCCTATCATAGAAGAACTCCACCTTCACAATCTTTGAATCTTCACCCAACTGTTTGATAATATTCTAGCTTTTCAATTCTCAGAACGCGTAATAAATATATATTTGTAATAGTTTTATGAATCAGGACAGTTAAGATAGATAACAGCTCACGATCTTACCTCAAAAATGGCTATTCCTTGGAACTCTGCTTTTTCCCCGGTTGGGGCATGTCCTTTAAAAGGACCTTCCATGAAGCCCCAGTGCCTAAACTTGTACACAATCACTGGTGGTCCAGTATAAACTTGGAGAATCTCTAGTGCAAATCCGCGAGGAAATGCTGTGGTGAAAATGATATGAGATGAATCAGCTGATTCTTCAGCCGGATTGTAGACACGATAATGTTCTGGCAATTGTGTTTGTAACATAGCATTGTATGCTCCCCTGATCTTTTTTATCTCTCCCATTGTCACACCTTTCCTTCCTGAAAAACAAAATTAGTCGGTGTTCAAAAAACTACTCGTAATTGATATACACATAAAACATTGATCATTGCATGTATTAAGTCATCCTCTTAACATCTTGAGGTTTTTATAGAGTTGATAACTTAAACACACAAATGACCTTCTAAATTCTCGTTACTTAATTATCTTTTACCGTTAATGCTTAGAGTAAACTTGTATGGATCAAGCGTTTTGAAGTCTTCTAGTCGCGCTTTGTGAAAAATCTCCATTTCCCATGTTTTCACAAGGTTCTGCACTTTTTCTTCCAAAGAACCTGCTGGCCATATCTGCACACAAACATAACCAAGTTTATGTAGCAGTAAAAGTCATTGCAGATCAAGTTCCAATTGTGATAGAGAAAATTACCTTAGTTTGGCCATCTTGGAAAAGTTTGTCGACAACATCATAGTTTGGAGGAGCACCAAATCTCCATTGAACGTCCTTTACATTTTCTGTATCCAGAAAAGACCTGTATTTCTCCACCTTAGTACCTGTAGATGTCATATATAACTATGGAGACAAATGTATCTATTTTTTTTTATGATAAAAATCCAGGGACTACTAATGTGAGCTACTAGTCTAGACTATACATAAGATGATCATGGTCATGGTTTCGCATGGTGATTGATAACAACTCCCTATTTAGTTAGTTGTACGGTTTGATTTTTTTGGGTCAAATTTACCTATTTTTGATTAAAAATTAAAAATAAAAATTTTTAAATTTTAAGAGATTGAAAATTATATTTTTAATAGATTATATATACTTTTAAATATTATAAATTTTAAATTATATAATATTCTAAATTTTCAGTGATCAATTTAATTATAGAAAAGTCAAATAAAACCGTTAATGGGGAACTGAATAAATAATATTAATACTAATACTAGTCAATGACTTAGCTTTAATTCTACAATTTGATAATTTGACTTTAGCAAATTGCGATAAATAAAATTAGGAATACAACCACCAAATTTATATAAATTAAAAAATGTAAATTTAATAATAGAATAGAATTTATATAAACAAAAATCTAGATGCCCTAGACTCACAGATTTGATAGTAGAAAGTTTTCTTGAGTCTCTCTCTTTTCACTTACACTGTGTTCTCAAGATTTTTAGGCAGAGAAAAGAATAGAAGGAAAGAGAAGAGAATAGAAAATTCTTAAAAAAAGTTTCTCTCACGTGCTCTTGAATTTGAAGAGAAAATGTATTTAATCTTTCATGTGCTCCAGAGTTGTACTGAATGAAAAGAAAATTTGTCTTTTTACTATTATAACATCGTATGTATGTTATCTAATTATAAAAAGAAATGTAACATGTTTTATTAACTTTTTATATCCAAATATTCATTCTTATTACTTTTTACAAAAAATTTCAATAATATTATTTAAAAAGTAGCGACAACATTAGCAAATAGTTATATATTCGAGGATACATGTACTAATTAATATTAGAAAACCTATGACTTATGTACTAATATTAGATAAGGATGTATTTGGAATAATAAAAAAGTAGATAACAGCAAATCCTGTGCTATTATACATATAGCTATTGGTAAAATATGAAATAAAAAAGTGATTTTTTATGTTAAAATAGAACTCGGGATCCAATGATAGTTTTAAAATAGCACCATATATATCTAAACTTAGTAATATTTCACCCACCTAATCTTTCAATTAACCATTTGGTTTGTCACCTTTACTTTAAGCATTCATTTTACAACTTGCATACGTGGGTGTCAATTATAGTAATATCTATACTTGGTTTTATATTTAACACAAAGTATAACATTTTGCTATTTTACATCTATGTTTAACTCCTCGTTGGAGTAGAGTATTTTGCTTGGGTGCTCTATTATACATATAGCACCACTTTTAACATCACCATTGGACTTGCCTAAGGGATTGGTCCGCTTCCTCTAAGGGATCGGTCCGCTTCTTTCCAGTTTTGAAGAGAAAGTTTTGTTATCAAAATCTATCCGATCTTCTTTTCCAATCTGTCCCTTCTTTCCATTAAAAAACTCTGGAGCAAACCCAGAAAATAAAATTTTAAAATTTTCTTTCTCAATTTCTTCTCTTCTCTCCCATTCCGGACTACATTTAAGAGACTCAAGAAAAGAGATTAACAAATATGATAAAAGAATACAGATTTGTTCATATTTCTGTTCAAACTCCGGACTCAGTCTCTTGATAAAAAAAATCGCAGGGCATCAAGATTTACAATTCCAGATTTAAAATCTAAATCTAATACGCTTACAAGTGTATCCATGTGCTCCTTTTAATCTAATACATAATTTAATAATATAGTAAGATTGACTGCCACGTGATAACATGTTATGATGTTCATATAGTATATTACGCTTCTTTATTTCAGCCTTTGGGAAGGGCAAAGGTTAGGTCCCAATCATTAATAGTAAGTAATAGAGAAGGATGAAAGAGCATCTTGACATTTTCCACGTAATGGAAAATTGGAAATCATAGTTACCAAATTGCATTACTTTTCTATTTATACTGCACTATTATAAGTCGAACGGGTTGATTTGATAGTTTAGTTTGGTTGAACGCATTTTAAAAAATTTTGTAAACACCTTTAACAAAGATTTAAATATATATAATTTATTTTATTTATATAATTATAATATTATTTATTTATAATATAATAATATAATAGTATAGATCTAACCCAGTTGTAACATATTTCATTTTCATACTTACTCAAACTCATTAAAAAATTAAATCACTTATAATATAATAATATAATAATATAATAGTATAAATCTACCACAATTGTAACATATTTAAATTTTACTCAAACTCTTTAAACTCTATTAAAATTATAGTATATTACTTGTTATGGAATAAAATCTAGGGTGTATTGAATGCGATATGTGTCGGAACTTATCGAGCTTTAATTGTTGCGCTTGTGTTTCATGACTTGACTATGTCCTCACAAGATGCCTACATATCTCTAGCGTGATGAGAATCAAGCCAGGACAGTTCTAAGAATGAGAGATTATGCCCTTTACATAGAAATTGAGAGTCTTAGAATCATATTAGGGTTACGAACCTTAATGGATGATGCCCCCGAAACTTGATGGTGATGTCATCAGGGCATAGTAGTGCCCATGGGGCATGGTGATGATAGGCTTAGTAATGCACATTAGGCTTAGTGATGATGCGTTCGGAACTTAGTAATGCTCATAAGGTTTGGTGATGATGCCCTCGGGACTTAGTAGCGCACATGGGGCATGGTGATGATGCCCTCGTGGTTTAGTAACACCCATAGTGCCTGGTGATGATACCCTCGGGGAATAGTAGTGTCGATTGAGCTTGGTGGTAATGCAATTAGGGCTTAGTATTGCCCACGGAGCTCGGTGATGATGTCATCGGGGTTTAGTAGTGATGTTGCCCTCAGGGCATAGTAGTGCCCATAAAGCATGGTGATTATGCCCTCATGGCTTACGCCCTTGGGGCTTAGGAGTGCCCATGGGGCATAGTGATGGTGCCATCGGGGCTTAGTAGTGCCCTCACGGCATGAAGATGATGCCCTCAGAGCAAAGTAATGCACATGGGGCATGGTGATAGTGCCTTAGGGGTTTAGTAGTGCCCTCTAGGTATGGTGATGATGCCATCGGGGCTTAGTGATGATGCCCTCGGGGCCTTGTAGCGACCACGGGGCATGGTGAAGCCCTTGGTGCTTAGTAGCGCCCAACAGGGAATGGTGATGCTCTCAGGGCTTAGTAGTGCTCACGGGGCTTGGTGATGATGTCGTCGGGGTTTAGCAGTGTCCACGGAGCATGGTGATGGTGTCCTCATGGCTTACGCCCCCGGGGTTAGGAATGCCCATGGGGCATGATGATAGTGCTCTCGGGGTTTAGTAGTGCCCTCAAGGCATGGTGATGATGCCCTCGGGGCTAAGTAATGCATATTGGACTTGGTGATGGTGCCCTCAGGATTTAGTAGTGCCCTTAAGGAATGATGATGATGCCCTCGAGGATAAGTAATGCCCGTGGAGAATGGTGATGGTGCCATCGGGGCTTATTAGTGCCCACGGAGAATAGTGATGGTGCCCTCGTGGCTTACGCCCTCGGGGCTTAGGAGTGCCCATGGGGTATAGTGAGAGTGCCCTCGATGTTTAGTAGTGCTCTCAACGCATGGTGATAATGCCTTCAGGGCTAAGTAATACCGATGGGGCATGGAGATGGTGCCCTCGAGACATAGTAGTTCCCTTCAGGAATGACGATGATGCCCTCGAGGCTAAGTAATACCCATGGGGCATGGTGATGGTTCCCTAGGGGCTTAGTAGTGCCCACGGGGAATGGTGATGGTGACATTGTGACTTACTCCCCCGGGCCTTAGGAGTGCCCATGTGGCATGGTGATAATGTCTTCGGGGTTTAGTAATACTCTCAAGGCATGGTGATAATGCCCTCTAGGCTAAGCAATGCCGATGCGGCATGGTGATGGTGCCTTCGGGGCTTAGTAGTGCCGTCAAGGCATGGTGATGATGCCCTCGAGGCAAACTAATGTCCATGGGCCATGGTGATGGTGCCCTTGGGTCATAGTAGTGCCCTCAAGGTATGGTGATAATTCCCTCGGGGTTAAGTAATGCTCATGGGGCATGGTGATGTTGCCCTCGGGGTTTAGTAGTGCCCTCAAGGCATGGTGATGATGACTTCGGGGTTAATTAATGCCCGGAGGGTATGGTGATGGTACCCTCAAGGCATGTTGATGACGCCCTCGAGGCTAAGTAATGCCCATGGGACATGGTGATGGTGCACTTGGGTCTAAGTAATACTCATGGGGCATGGTTATGGTGCCCTTGGGGCTTAGTAGTGCCCTCAAGACATGGTGATGATTCCCTCAGGGCTAAGTAATTCTCATGGGGCATGGTAACGGTGCCCTTGGGGCTTAGTAGCGCCCTCAAGGCATAGTGATGATGCCCTCGGTACTAAGTAATGCCCATGGGGCATGGTAATGGTGCCCTCAGGGCTTAGTACTGCCCTCAAGGCATGGTGATGATGCCCTCGGGGCTAAGTAATTCCAATGGATGGTGGTGATTGGGCCCTCGGGGCTAGTAATGCCCTCAAGACATAGTGATGATGCCCTCGGGGCTAAATAATGCCTATGTGGCATGGTGATGGTGCCCTCGGGGCTAACTAATGCCCATGGTGATGATGCCCACGGGGCTTAGTAGTGCCCATGGGTATGGTGATGATGCTCTCGAAGCTTATTAGTGCCCATGGGGCTTGATTACCTTTGAGGCTTAATAATAATGCCCTTATGGCTTACTGAAGCCAACGAGGTTTGGTGGGTGACGTATGGAGTTATATCCACCAATTTTTGTCTCTCTTGTTATTCAAACATAGGCAAGTATATATAGTTGTTCGAGAGACTTGTTACTCAAATCTCATCAATGTGGGATAAGTTAAAGTCCTCTCTCTCTTATAAATTAATTGTGACTCTCTTTATATAAAAAAACAATATAACTTGTTTCACATCTCCTCGATGTGGGAAAAGTAAACACCTTTTATATATGAGTGTTTAAAATCATATTCTTTTGTAGCACTATAATTCTTGGGGATGAAGTAACCTCCTTACATGGGTTTCTAGATCCTTCCTTATAGAAATCAACTCCTTATAGAAATATTTGACTGGTAGACTACTCTTTTCTGAAGTAGACAAAAATTAGGATTTATTAATAGGCTTAATTAATCTGTCCATTAATTAATTACAGATTTATGTAATAATAAGATTTCAGGCCTTATTAATCAGGCCATCCTTGCGGACCAATTCAGGTCTAATTAATGTGACATTGATTATGCCTCTAAGGCTATTTTCAGCCCATATAATTTTCCCTCTAACTTCTGGAAAAAAGTTTACATTTTGTAGAAGTTATAATTTTCATTAATAGACTTGGATTTTGGCGTAATCAATGTTCTTCGCCCTTTGCTAGGGTTTTGACTTTCTTGACACTTTTGATCCAAAATCTGGTTTTGTGTATGACACTGGGCATTTTTCATTCCTAATAGGAGAATTATTTGAGAAACAATGCTTATCATCCCTAATATGGGAATTTGTTTGAGAAATCAATAGTTACCGGCCCTAAACTTGGGTATCGTTTTAGCGCAAAGTATGGAGCAACCTACACATATGCAACGATTTAGCCTTCAAGGCATTTTCAGTGAAACAATTCAGATAGTCTCGAAGAGATTCATTCTTTCTCTACTCTGCGTGCATCAAAGATGCAAAGTTTTTTCTCGTAGGTCTTTCCACAATAAATTGAGCCATCAAGGCTCGATTAGATCATCAGAATTAATCATCTCATCCGTAAAGTGAGGATTTGGATCATCAGGATTTCTGAGGGGCACTAAGTCAGTTAGATCAGCCCTTGGGGTTTCAACCCTTGATTTAGAAGCATCAACGCTTATTCTTCGTGGAGTTGGATCTAGATTGATCACTGAGGGCGCACATTGCCTTGAGGACTGCTGATCTTGTCTACGATCCAAGTCACTCTTGAACTCCTGAATATGTGTTTCATGCGTAAGGATACCATCTTCTATCTCTTGCCTTTCACGGTATGACCCAAGTGGTCTTCGAGACTAGAGGTTGTTATTATGAATAGGGTATTTTTGAGGATGTCTTCTTCTAGAATTTATATCTTCATGAGTTGATATTTCATCATCCACAGTGTATGTTATAGAGAAATCACGATATCTACTATGATGAATAGGCTCAAAGCCTTCGATATAGATTGAAACATACTTTCTTCCCTTGTAGGTCCACACAGATAGGGAAAAAGGGGGGGAGATCACTCGTTTCAGAAGATTGGAATGGTGGTAGCCCAAGACTAGGGTTTTGCATTATTTATAGTGGGATAACAGTTGTGAAAACTTGTAATTTCATAGGAGCATTCATCAAAGGTGATGTACCCATATGAAGTTATGGATTCTATCTTTAAATTTGGGGATTTTGAATCATCCCTTGAGATTGGGGATTCGTCCCATGGGATTCAAAACTCATTGGACACTTATGCCTTGAGAATTCATCCCTTGAGTACTGGTGGCGGGAGTCCCATGGTGATGACTCCGTTGAAAGAGGTTGATCTTCAGATTTAAAAGTGTTATGTGTTCTCGTCATGCATGGTTAAAGTTCATTTCCAACAGATGGCGCTAAAGTTATGAAATAAAATATAGGGTGTATTGAATGCGATATGTGTCGGAGCTTATCAAACTTTAATGTCTGCGCTTGTGTTTCGTGAGTTAACTATATCCTCACAAGATGCCTATGTATCTCAAGAGTGCTGAGAATCAAGCCAAGACGTAGTTCCAAGAATGAGGGGTTAGACCCTTTACATAGACGTTGGGAGCCTTAGAATCATATTAGGGTTAGGAACTTTAATGGATGATGCCTACAAACTTGATGGTGATGCCCTCGGGGCTTAGTAGTGCCCATAGGGCATGGTAATGATAGGCTTAGTAATGCACATTAGGCGTAGTGATGACGCGCTCGGAGCTTAGTAATGCTCATAAGGTTTGGTGATGATGCCTCGGGGATTAGTAGTGCACATGGGGCATGGTGATGATGTCCTCAGGGTTTAGTAACACCCATAGTGCTTGGTGATGATGCCCTTGGGGCTTATAGTGTCGACTAAGCTTGGTGGTAATGCTATTGGGGCTTAGTATTGCCCACAGAGTTTGGTGATAATGCTCTCGGGGATTAGTAGTGATGACGCCCTCGGGGTTTAGTAGTGCCCTTAGACCATGGTGATTATGCCCTTATGGCTTATGCCCTTGGGGCTTAAGAGTGCCCATGGGGCATACTGATGGTGCTCACGGGGCTTAGTAGTGCTCTCAGGGCATGACGATGATGCCCTCGGGACTAAGTAATGCCCATTAGGCATGGTGATGTTTTCTTCGGGGCTTAGTAGTGCCCTCAAGATATAGTGATGATGCCCTCAGGGATTAGTGATGATGCCCTCGGGGCCTGGTAGCGACCACAGGGCGTGGTGATTCCCTTGGGGAATAGTAGCGCCCAATAGGGCATGATGATGCACTTAGGGTTTAGTAGCTCCCAGGGGGCTTGGTGATAATGTCTTCGGGGCTTAGTAGTGCC
Source organism: Oenanthe sinensis (assembly GCA_028671895.1). Classification (NCBI taxonomy): domain Eukaryota; kingdom Viridiplantae; phylum Streptophyta; class Magnoliopsida; order Apiales; family Apiaceae; genus Oenanthe; species Oenanthe sinensis. Next base: position 33,307,015 of record CM053806.1, read on the forward strand.
CACGGGGCATGGTGATGGTGCCCTCATGGCTTACGCCCTCGGGGCTTAGGAATGCCCATGGGGTATGGTGTTAGTGCCCTTGGGGTTTAGTAGTGCTCACAAGGCATGATGATAATGTTAGTAATTGTGCTCTAGAGACAATACTTTTTATATTTTAAGGAAAATATTTATTATTAAGGATTATGTTTTATTGATTATTATTTATTTATTATGTTTTATTTACTGCGTAATAAATTGAAAGCATAATAAATGTCCTTGGAATTTTGATACGTATTATATATCTTTAAGTATGTGACTTAAAAATGAGATTATATGAATAGTATCTTATTCCTAAAATTCCCTAGTCGAGTATTATTATTTAAGGACAATAATAATGCACAAAGACTAGTATATTTCTTGACAGATGATCACATCTCATTGGTCATAGGTATGGTGATACTAAAGTCAAGAACATAAGTGTATGTCTCAATGCATGGCACTGGAATGACCCGACGTGAGATTCTACATATTAAATAAGTGTCATAAGTAATTCTCACTGTGATAATGGTGTAATGATCCTTAGACCTAAAATCATTATATTTCTATACGAAAATTAATATACTTTGATTACATTAAAAGTTACCTTTGACCGGGTGATGATAAAAGTGGACATTGGGTATATTATGAATCGTATGAGAAATATGAATGATCTAGATGAGATTTAATCCTCCTAATTTTAAGAGTGATATTATTGGCCTCTTGTTTGAGTGAGACTATGAAATGCACGGTCGTGCTCAAATGTTGATTTGATTTTAATAGTCTACTCATCGATCAAGAAAATAAAGATTAAATTATGAAGATGAAGAGGATGACACGAGACATGCCTTGAGTTTAATCTGTAATATCAAGATTAAAGGGATTATATTACATGGAACATTATTCACTAAAGGCTTGATCGAATCACCGATTTATTATTATTACTTGGGTCGCAATGATGTATTACTAGATGTCGCTCATTGTTTATAATTTTAATTAGATATTAAAATTGTTGTCAACGTAATAATAACCTACAAGGTCACACACAAAGAACGCTTGAAGGAGAAATAATTTAAATTATGAATTTAAATTAAATAAGTAATTTATTTTATTTATGATATTAATTAAGTATGACTTAATTAATTATATATATAGAATAAATGAATTATTTAAACTAATTCTAAAATTAATTATTAATTAATTAAGTGAGACTTAATTAAATAATTTAGAATTTTGGATTAATATTAATTATAATTGGATTATAATTAGAAAATTTATTCCTCTCTTTATATAATCTCTTTATGGGCTGATTTAATTCAAGAGACATATTTTACTAAAACCCTAGCCGTTTTGAGAAAAGAGGAATATATAGAGAGAGAAGCAGTTTTCGGGTGCTAGTACACATCAATCCTTCATGAAAAGTGTTCGTGTGGATACCGTAGAGCGTAGATCGCGAGAGCGGGATACGTGGTGATTAAACAAGTTTTGGACCTCCATTAATCTTCCATTAATAAACTGTTAAAGCTTCTAAATGTATTTATTCTTTATCTCCGAATTAAATCTTTTGTTTTCGCATGGATCCTATGGAGGGTTTCGCTATTTTGATTTATTTTTCGCGTTTATTCCGCTGCGTTTGTGCCTCGAAACCCTTCAATGGCATCAGAGCTACTTGCGAAACGTTTTAATTCGGTTATGTGCTTAATAGTTTTCGATATGTAAACATGTATGCGATCAATCATGATTTTGTATTGATACAATATGTATATGTTTTTATATATTATGAATATATGATATTCATATGATGTATAATCATGTGATGATTGTGTATATTGATGTATGTATATGATACATGTTTGTTCTTATTATGGGAATCGTATTCGATACGAATTCTGAAACGGCTGCCGTAGATTTTCTGAAATCTGTGTCCGTTGTCCAATTTTCGCAAACGATATGTGTTTTCTGACTGGAATCGGGTCATTGAGAAATACTGACTTTGTTAGCTCTGCGTGTGTAAGCCATTAGATATCGTTACAGGCCCCAAAACAGTGATTTATTATTTTCTGAAAATTATTTAATTTTCTAAAATTTTGAGTATATGTATGTTTATATTATGAATATATGATATTCATGTGATGAATAATCATGTGATGATTATATGTATCACTGTGTATGTATATATGATATATTCTTGTTCTTGTTGTGGAGATTGTATATGATACGATTTCTAAAACACCGTCAAAGATTTGGTGAAGTCTGATTGCCGTATCCGATTTTTGTAAACGATATGTGTTTTCTGACTGGAATCGGGCCAATGAACAAAACTGATAGCTTTTCTATCATCGACGGGTCTGTAAGGTGTTTGAAGTCGTTAAGGGCCTTGAAACAACGATTTATTATCTTTAGAAATCTGTTTTTAATTTTCTGAAATTTTGAAATTTGTTATATATGATTATATGATATGTTTATATAATCTGAGATATATTATATGTGTTATGTGATAGCATGGTGGATGGTTATGGCCTAATGACCCATAGTATAGTGGTTTTGATTTATGGTTTTGGTTTCTAAATATGACTTGCATGTCATTTATTCATTGTAATTTAATTATCTCGAATATAACTCGAGTTCTTCTTGTAATTTCATTAGAATAGTTTTATTTTTATTATTCAATGTAATTATCAATGAAGACTTGCAAGCAAGGAGGGGATCCAAAAGGAGATGATGGAGCAATGAAGAAAGAAGACATGTAATAGATAGTATTTTTAAAACCACCATAGACTGACCTTGATATTTCCATTAGCTTGGAAAAATCACATAGGATGGGGCCATAACCAAACACGTTTAATTTACGCACATTACATATATGTATATGATTGCATGTATTGGTATGTATGCGTAGATATAATCGAGATGCATGCTTAATATTGATTAATCATGTATGTATTAGATACGACACCCATGCCATGTTTGCTTAAGAAAGATAAAATCTGTAACGATTAAAGATTTTAAAATTGAACAAACGATCATGAGATTCTTGTGTTTATGAGACACGGTATTAAATATGAATTTTCTTTTTCTGATATGGGGAGATTTTGTCAAAAGAGGATTATTAGTTTAATTCGTAAGGAAGTTGGGTTTTAAGTGAGACCGCTTGTGACTTCTCCGACGACCTGGAAATCAATTCATTGACGAATATTGAAATGAATTATTTAATCAAGGAAAAATTGAGAATCTCTTTATGATGGGATCATGATCGTTAAAATAAACAATAAAAAATCCCTAAATACATATTAAGTTAATCAGATGCCTTCCAATGTTTAATACTCGTCAAGATCTAGATTGAGAAGGAGTGGGTTTGCCAAAGCAAGGTGCTTTTATCAATCATGGGAAGACGTGATAAGTAAGTGTACTTAGTTTGTTGAAACATTGGGTCTAACTTAACTAAATCATCACAATAGGATTGTAGGTTTAGAGGCATAGAGTTTGGTGAGATTTATTGGATAAATGTGTACAAAGGGTTGTTCCACCAAACTTTCCAAGAGTTATATTTGATATAATTGACAAATGTTGTCTACCTAAATAGTCATGTTTTGAGTGTATTAGCCAACGCTATCTTAAAACATGGATGAAATATGGATCTTGGCTCACTAGAAAGATTTAAAGAAATGTTTTCCGAATTAATAGTTAGGGCTATTAGTTTGATAAAAATAGTGGGAGGTATATGGTGATATACCATAATCACTTAAACATAAGTAATATTAAATTTGCAATCTAGTTTATTTTATACACTTTAATATTGTAGATATCAAATGATAAACACAAACAACTTCTCTATGCGATCAGTTCTTGAGAAGGACAAGTTGACGAGAATATATTTCCTTGACTGACATAGGAGCTTGAGGATTGTCCTCAAACACCACGATGTTAGTCAAATCTCTTCCCCTGCTCTTAAAGTTGAGAATGTAACATGTGCAAATCATAGTGCTTATTGGAAGCAAATTGATGTTGCGACTGATGTTTCATGTCTCATGCTCGCAAATATATGTGCTGAACTTAAAAAGCAACACGAGCATATAGATGCTTATGAGACGATTGAGCACAAGATATATTTGAAAATAAAAGGGCACTATACACTTACAAGTAGGGAGAGTGAGACCCGGTTACACCACATGTTCTGAAGATTATAGGGTATAATGAGTACCTTTGATATTTTGGGTTTCCAGATTGATCTGGAGACTTAGTTAGATTTGATCTTACAATCTTTGGACAAATATTATTCTTAGTTTGTTATGAACAATAAAATGAATAAGATTGGTAAAACACCCATTGAGTTGCTAAGCATGTTGAGAACTACTGAAAGCAATATGATAAATGCATGAACTACTACTATATTGATGGTAAACATAGGGAATGCAAAATGGAAAGAAAAATGGAAAGGCAAGGAGAAGATTTGATCTAGTTCCGTTGTCAAACCAAATTCCAATCCCTAAAGTAGACTCTAAAGTCTGAATGAGGTGTTGATAAAGAAGACAATTGTCGCTTCTGTGGAAAATTGGGAGACTAGAAATTAAACTGCCATGCTTATTTGGAAGATTTGAAAAAGATGATCAATAAGGGCCAAGCTTCAGGTATCAGGTTGTTCACAAGTGATGGGTGATCAACAAATAAATAAAAGGCTCAATCGATATTCTAAAGCTCAATGAATGTTGAAGATTGAAGACTATCAGCGGATGCTGAATGCCTATCGATTGATAACATCAATATCAGTCGATGGATAAACAACCATTGAAGAACTCTAGACAGAGAATATCAATTAACATACTTAACAATAAATTATTAATTGATGTTAACAATTCATGAAGATCAAGTCAGGAATCTTTTCAGACAAGAGCTAACAATGGAAGACAGTCAAATTTGTTTTGACTGTGAAGACTCTGATATGAGTTGTCTTTCTTTGATAATGCAGGACAAAACCACTCCCCAAATTGCACAATGTAGAAAGGAAAGACAGAAGCAACAATTTTCTAGTTTAGGATACTTTTGTTTTATCAGTTGGCTAGGAAATTGTAAAAAGTAATTCGGTAATATATAAACTAATGTTGTAGCATAGTTGAATGTGTGAAAACAAAGTTTATTTTTCTTCGTGTAAATGTTTTCAAGCAAAATTGTAAGAATAATTTATATTTTAACTTTGTAAAGAAGCTGGGTGTTAAGACCTAGATCAATCAGATTAAAAACATTCTGGTAGATATATTCAATCTACCAGTAATTTTTAATTCTAAGCCTAAACAAATTTACATTACTGTATTTCATTTTTTGTAGTTCAATTTGCAAGAAAATTAAAAAGTTAAAATTGTATTCAACCCCCCTTTTATAATTTCTGTAGTAACTTTTAGGGACTTTATAAATAACAAACACATACACAGCTGACAAGTAGAATATACACAGCCAGTGAGTTACTACTAGCCCACTTAAGACAACCTGACAGATATTGACTACCTGTCAAACGACATCCAACCTACCGACATCACAACATTTCTTAAATGATAAACATGAAGTATATTATGGAGATCATTTTAGAGGAATGAACCTGTCATTTAAGGTTATATGAATGACTTCCTACTAGCCCACTTAAGACAAGACACACTTGACTACATTGAAAAATGTGACGCTTGTAAAGACATTCTCTAGTCATACGTCAGCCATCAGAGACAACTTGTGATAACGAGACACAATTCGTAAGTAAGATGAAAGCATTTTACCTTCAGTGGGATATTTCGTTGAAAAAATGAACTCCTCGATACCCATATGTTAATGGGCAAGTGGAGCCTAGTAATAAAATTATAATCAACAATCTCAAAAAGAGGTTGACGACACGTAAAAGACTTTGGGCAAAAGAATTATCATGGGTATTATGGGATGAGAGGACTACACCAAAGATAGCTACATGTCATACACCATTTTCACTAGTCTATAGGACCAAAATCATCTTAACCAGAAATGTTCAAACTCTAATGACTTATTACGTCTTATTGATAGATAAAAGCAATAAAGAAGGACACATCCATGATTTGGACACAGTTAATGAAATATGTGGCACGGCCAAAATACGAATGTCGTCTTATCAACAACAATTGCCAAATAATTATGTGTTAGAAACTTTCATAAGATGATTGTGTCCCAAGGAAGGTCTTCCTAAATACAATTGACATCAACGCAGACCAGACTTTTGAATAGGACTACCAACATAATTAGGCCATACTATGTCCTTAATTGGCAAACCTAAAATTGTGTTGACAATACCTCTTCCTTGAAGGTTAGTTGGAGTCAACTCGATACAAAAATATGTCAATTGAAATGTACGAATCAACATGACAATGGTCAAGATAATAATGGTGCATGACGACAATTACTCAACAATTACATATGAGAACTACTTGAACTAGACAAACTTCCAAAACAATAATGTTATATGTAATTACAAAATACAATCTAAAAATCCATCTTAAAACTTTAGGGACTTAGCAGAAACTTTTAACATATTATGAGCCTACATCATGAAATTCAAGCTCGTAAAAGGAAACTTTATTGTCTCATATGGGCCACATGGTTACAAGGAGAAGACTAGAGGCTAGTCTAGAACAAATCAATGTAATTTTTAAGTTGATGTATCCTACTTCTATCAAAGATGTTCGGAAACTAATTCGATGTGTGGCTATTTTGAACATATTCGTCTCTCGATCTACTAAGTGTAGACTTTTTTATGACGCATTAAGGAAGGTCACTGGGTTTCACTAGACATATTAACACGAAAAAGCTTTTCTTGAATTTAAACAATACTTGACATCTGCATAACTTCTATCCAAAACAACACTTCAGAAAATACTATACGTCAACCTGTCAACAAAATAACATGTAGTGTTTGGTGTCCTGGTCAGAGAGGAAGCAAATCTATTATCATCGATCTATTATGTCAGTAAAAGTCTAGTTGATACGGAAACTATATATACGTCTCTTGAAAAATTGGTCTTAGCTCTATAAGTTGCATCTGTCAAACCCATGCATTATTTTGAACCACACAAAGTGTGCATGGGAACAAATTATTCTTTGGAAATGGTGCTATGAAAACCAGAATTGACCGAAACATAAAACAGAGTCAATTTCATTGGGTGTTGGACACTCCCAATAAAATTAGGGCCAATTTTTAGTATTAAAATTTTACAAGTAAAAAAATTTACTAACGACAATAGATTCAACTAAGGAGAATATATAAAAATTACGAGATGGGAAATCATATTGACGAGTGGATATACATATGTGAATAAGTCAAATGTTGACCCGACCAAAGGAGGAACATTATCAATAAGTAATTTCAAAAAAATAGGATCATGGAAGTTGAAGATATGGGTATAAATAGAAGAGAAGATACAATTCTCCATAATTTCTACAACTTCTATCATTATAAAATACATACACAACCAACACATATCATATACACAGCCGATGACTGGATATATTCAATTCACTTGTATTGTTATTTCAAACTCTTGTAACTCATCTTTATCATCATTATAGTATATAACTTTCGCTTGGTCATTCTTGCGAGTTTTTAACTCTGCGTCACCAAAATATTTGTCTCAATTTCTATTTTCTGCTATTCATTTTACTTTATTTCAGGGTCGGTGCTACTTTTAGGCCAGTTAGGAAATTGCTTATATGTGTGTGTGTGTGTGTCTTATATTATTTTTAATTTTAAAATATTATTTTTTTAAAAAAAATTAAGACAATACTTAAATGAATATTATTCTTGTAAAAAAAAAGCCCAACAATTACAAATATTATATATATGGGTCATTTAATGTTATGCAAATTATAAAAAAAATTAAAACGTTAAAGTATTAATCTCCCAATTAGTATAATTTTATATGTACTTGTTTAAACAGTAAGCATCACCTTCTAGATCGTTTCTATTCATTCTCTACCATTCATTCACAAAAAAAGTATTATAATATTCTCAAATTCAAATATTCAATACAATTTATTTGAAAAAAATTTATGAGTAAACTTCTGAGGCTTTGTTCCGGGCAATACCTAACAAAATCATTTCCATTCACGGATTTACCATTAAAATATAATCTGATAACTTCTGAGGCTTTATATATTCTTTGTGTCAGGTTCTATTTATCTAACCTGATAACTTTGTGTTTATTTATTATTTTTTTAGTTTATTTTTGTTAATTATTGTATAGCTTTTTTTTAATTTATCATGTCAACTAGAAAATATGTATATGATTGCCAAAAATTACTAAAAAAGAGAAGTGTTGATGCAATTATAGAAAATTTTAGGCCTTATTTTTAAATTTCGCATGGGACCTCGTAATCTCTTGAGCCGGCCGTGCTTTATTTACTCGTCCATGTCAAGTGTCCAAAAATATATATAGGAACTACTATAAATAGACTTGCCTATTAACCTTCAAAATTCAACTAAAACATTTACAACTCCGAGTGTAAGTGATATATAACCTGATTTCAAATTATATGTGTTTGTTCAAACGGACTCATAATATGGGCGACCCTCTGGTATGTAATAATCAATTTAGCTAGAAACTTTCAAGTCTTTGACCAAGAGGATATAATAATATTATTGTTATGTAACTACCAATTACAACCAAAATTTAGCACATGAATTATAATATATATTAATCCAACAATGAAATAAGTACATGGTTACAAGTTAGGATCAACAATTACAATCCTTTCAGATTTATAACTTTCCATGAGTTTCAAAGCACTAAAACCTACTGCAGTCTGCAACATGCAATCTGGAACTGCAGGATAGTTTTATTTCATGAAATAAATAAAAAAAATGACAAATTAAGCACATAATTATACAAGGAGCGTACGAAGCTTAAGGTGAATGCGAAGTATATGTTGTAGGAAAAATAATTGCAGGGCTGATGACACATATATTTGACCAATTTTTTTTTAAATCAAACAATTTACTTGATTATCGTCATCGATATCTTGCAAAGGCTATCCTGTACTTCTCAAAATGGGGCAGCTTGAATCAATGTCACTTGTGGAATCATTAGCCTTTTCACCCTTCATAAGACCTCCAATAAGTTCTCCCCTATCATAGAAGAACTCCACCTTCACAATCTTTGAATCTTCACCCAACTGTTTGATAATATTCTAGCTTTTCAATTCTCAGAACGCGTAATAAATATATATTTGTAATAGTTTTATGAATCAGGACAGTTAAGATAGATAACAGCTCACGATCTTACCTCAAAAATGGCTATTCCTTGGAACTCTGCTTTTTCCCCGGTTGGGGCATGTCCTTTAAAAGGACCTTCCATGAAGCCCCAGTGCCTAAACTTGTACACAATCACTGGTGGTCCAGTATAAACTTGGAGAATCTCTAGTGCAAATCCGCGAGGAAATGCTGTGGTGAAAATGATATGAGATGAATCAGCTGATTCTTCAGCCGGATTGTAGACACGATAATGTTCTGGCAATTGTGTTTGTAACATAGCATTGTATGCTCCCCTGATCTTTTTTATCTCTCCCATTGTCACACATTTCCTTCCTGAAAAACACAATTAGTCGGTGTTCAAAAAACTACTCGTAATTGATATACACATAAAACATTGATCATTGCATGTATTAAGTCATCCTCTTAACATCTTGAGGTTTTTATAGAGTTGATAACTTAAACACACAAATGACCTTCTAAATTCTCGTTACTTAATTATCTTTTACCGTTAATGCTTAGAGTAAACTTGTATGGATCAAGCGTTTTGAAGTCTTCTAGTCGCGCTTTGTGAAAAATCTCCATTTCCCATGTTTTCACAAGGTTCTGCACTTTTTCTTCCAAAGAACCTGCTGGCCATATCTGCACACAAACATAACCAAGTTTATGTAGCAGTAAAAGTCATTGCAGAACAAGTTCCAATTGTGATAGAGAAAATTACCTTAGTTTGGCCATCTTGGAAAAGTTTGTCGACAACATCATAGTTTGGAGGAGCACCAAATCTCCATTGAACGTCCTTTACATTTTCTGTATCCAGAAAAGACCTGTATTTCTCCACCTTAGTACCTGTAGACAGAGGCGGAGCCACAGCAAAGGCTGTGTTGGGCTGCAGCCCAGGGCAAAAGAAAAATAACCAAAAAATTTCTATTCTCCAGCCCAAATAATTTGGATTCAGCCCAGGACAAAATTGGCCCAGTCCAAAAAAAGAGGTTAAATGCGCCACAAGATAGATTGACCAAGGACGAAAGGACCGCGAATTAGAGGCAGGTGACTATGCATTTGTCAAGGTAATACGTATCACCATTCTGGAAACAAAGGGAAGTTAAGCCATCGGACAATTAGAAATACTACGATTAGTGAGAAATATTGCATATGAGTTAGTCTTATCACTTAATCTTCAACATTTACCTAATGTTTTTCATGTATCCGTTTTAAGATCATATAAGCATGTCATTGATTTTGACTTTTGACTTTTCAGCCTATTCAAGTCAGGGAAGATTTGTGTTACGAAGAAACCCCTATTGAAATTATAGATACAAAAGAGCAAGTTTTGCCATCTAAAATAATATCTTTTGTTAAAGTGGTGTGGCAAAATCATGGAAGAAGCAACATGAGAACTAGAGGAATTAATGAGATGCAAGCAATTGATTCCGGGACAGAATCTTTTAAGCTGGAAAGAAGGTAAGAATCTCAATCACTCTATAATGGCAAGTTAAGGAAAAAAGAGGGGGAAGACATTGTTTTCATTTTTTAAATCAAGTGCATCTACACCTACTGCTGAGGTACAATCTCCATCTCAATTCAAGGTTTCAAGCAAGAACAATCATCGACAATTATTATAAAGTATGTCCATATTTTCTCAATCAATATATATTACTCTCATACTTGTAATTAGATTTAATTTTTTAGTTAGGTTACATAATTTATAAATTGTAACCATATCACTCTTCTTTTTTACAGGACACATATAATGGAAAATCAAGGAAGTAAGAATAAGAGAGGAAAAACAATATTTTCATTTTTCAAATCCAAAGAAAGTGCATCTACACCTGCTACGCCTACTAGTGAGGTACATCCCCCATCTGATACTATTATTGAGGAAAATCCTTCTTTTAAATCTCGAAGAGTTGAAATTGATCTTAATTCTCTTAAGCGAGATCCTGCAATTAGGACCCCTATATGGCAACATCCCGTTAATCAACGAGATGAAATTAGGCGAGCTTATATTAAATTGGGTCCGTATCAACCTAAGTTGCCAGAGTATCCGAGAACTAAATACGGGTCACAAATGCAACATCGTAAATTTCAGTATTCATGGTTTGAAAAGTTTCCCTGGTTAGAGTACTCTCCATCAAAGGATTTAGTATTTTGTTTCCCTTGTTTTATTTTCCAAAACAAATCACCTCTCCATCCTACATTCACTGTTGATGGATTTAATAATTGGAAGAGGGTTAATGATGGAGTTAGATGTCCACTTTTGATGCATATGGGAGGCCCTACTTCACCACATAATAATGCTGCACAATGCGTTCAAGAATTGATGAAAGTAACTGGACATATTGACAAAGTATTGAATGCCCAAAGTTTAGAAGAAGTTCAGAAAAATAGATTGCGATTGACAACAACAATTGAGAGTATTCGATGGCTTAGTTTGCAAACTTGTGCATTTAGAGGTCATGATGAATCTCCAATTTCTAAAAATCGTGATAATTTTTTAGAGATGGTAAAACTTATGGGTCGATTGAATGTTAACATTGGTGATGTAGTTTTAGAGAAAGCTTCATAAAATGCAACATATACTTCACCAACTATTCAAAAGGAAATTTTGAATATTTTTGCGAATAAAGTGAGAAGAAAAATATGTGAAGAAATTGGAGATGCAAAGTTCTGTATTTTAGTTGATGAAGCTAAAGATGCTTCAAATAAAGAGCAAATGACAATTATTTTGAGATTTGTTAATTGTCTCGGTATCTTACGAGAGCGTTTCTTTGAGATTGTTCATGTTCCAAACACCACTACTTCAACATTGAAGAAAAATATATGTGATATCCTTTCTCAAAATAATTTGCATATCACTAATATGAGAGGGCAGGGATATGATGGTGCTAGTAACATGTCAGGTGCTTGGAATGGACTTCAAGCTCTATTTCTTCAGGAGTGTCCATATGCATATTATGTGCATTGTTTTGCTCATAGGTTACAATTAGCATTAGTTGGAGCTTCTACAAAATAGATTTATGTTTGGCTATTTTTTTCAAAACTCTCAGCCATTGTTAATCTTATTGGTTGTTCTCCCAAATGGCATACCGAGTTGCATTCTGCTCAAGCTATTGAAATTGCTCGTATGGTAACTTCAGGGGAACGTGATACTGGTAAAGGCCTTAATCAGATTGGTAATCTACATCGTAGTGGATCTACTCGATGGAGCTCTCATTTTGATTCTATTTGCAGCTTAATTGACATGTTTGGTGCAACTATTTCCGTGCTTGGAAGTATTGTGGAAGAAGGATCATCTAGTTCTTTGCGTGGAGAAGCAGGTGGTTGTTTAATTGCTATGAGATCTTTTGAATTTCTTTTCACGCTTCATATGATGCATAAAATTATGGGGATTACAGATTTACTTTGTCGAGCTTTGCAGCACAAATCTCTTGATATTGTAAATGCCATGGATCTAGTTTCAACAACTAAAACACTGCTTCTCACTTTGAGAGAAGAAGGATTTGATCATCTCCTTGTGTATGTGCAATCGATTTGCACACAACATGATATTGAAATTCCAGATATGAATGCTTTGTACAAAAGGGCAACAGGACGTTCATGCCAACAAAAAGATTCAATGACAACCCGTGAACACTATCATTTTGATATCTTCAATTCCGCAATAGATTTTCAACAAGAAGAGTTGAATTCCAGATTTAGTGATGGAGCAGTAGAGCTCCTTATACTTAGCGTTGCTTTAGACCGGCCCTAAGGATTATTTTAGAGCATTCAAAGTTGAGGATATTTGCATGCTGGCAGAAAAATATTATCCAAAAGACTTCAGTGAACAAGAAATGCATTATTTGAGATGTCAACTTGAGCACTATAAAATTGATGTTGTTCGTCATGAGAGCTTTTAAAATATCTCTTCCATCAATGAACTATGTCGCAGATTAGTTGAAACAAACAAGGTGCAAAATTATAATTTGATTGATAGATTGATTCGGCTTGTTTTGACTTTACCCGTTTCTACTGCCACGACAGAGAGGTCATTTTCAGCTATGAAACTGCACAAACCGCTCTACGCAATAAGATGGAAGAGGAATTTTTAGCAGATTCTATGATGATTTACATCGAACGAGAGCTTGCTGAAGATATCAATTCTGACTCCGTAATAGATGAATTCTATTCTATAAAGAATAGAAGAGTACAACTTAAATAATATGTAAGAATTCTGTTAAATTTCATAACTATTTTATTAAAGTTTATTTGATCTCTTATGATTGCTTTATTTTTAGCAGCCCAGGTGAGAAAATATTTCTGGCTCCGCCCTTGCCTGTAGATGTCATATATAACTATGGAGACAAATGTATCTAATTTTTTTTATGATAAAAACCCAGGGACTACTAATGTGAGCTACTAGTCTAGACTATACATAAGATGATCATGGTCATGGTTTCGCATGGTGATTGATAACAACTCCCTATTTAGTTAGTTGTACGGTTTGATTTTTTTGGGTTAAATTTACCTATTTTTGATTAAAAATTAAAATTAAAAATTTTTAAATTTTAAGAGATTGAAAATTATATTTTTAATAGATTATATATACTTTTAAATATTATAAATTTTAAATTATATAATATTCTAAATTTTCAGTGATCAATTTAATTATAGAAAAGTCAAATAAAACCGTTAATGGGGAACTGAATAAATAATATTAATACTAATACTAGTCAATGACTTAGCTTTAATTCTACAATTTGACAATTTGACTTTAGCAAATTGCGATAAATAAAATTAAGAATACAACCACCAAATTTATATAAATTAAAAAATGTAAATTTAATAATAGAATAGAATTTATATAAACAAAAATCTAGATGCCCTAGACTCGCAGATCTGATAGTAGAAAGTTTTCTTGAGTCTCTCTCTTTTCACTTACACTGTGTTCTCAAGATTTTTAGGCAGAGAAAAGAATAGAAGGAAAAAGAAGAGAATAGAAAATTCTTAAAAAAAGTTTCTCTCACGTGCTCCTCAATTTGAAGAGAAAATGTATTTGTTATAATCTTTCATGTGTTTCAGAGTTGTACTGAATGAAAAGAAAATTTGTCCTTTTACTATTATAACGTCGTATGTATGTTATCTAATTATAAAAAGAAATGTAACATGTTTTATTAACTTTTTATATCCAAATATTCATTCTTATTACTTTTTACAAAAATATTCAATAATATTATTTAAAAAGTAGCTACAACATTAGCAAATAGTTATATATTCGAGGATACATGTACTAATTAATATTAGAAAACCTATGACTTATGTACTAATATTAGATAAGGATGTATTTGGAATAATAAAAAAATAGATAAGAGCAAATCCTGTGCTATTATACATATAACTATTGGTAAAATATGAAATAAAAAAGTGATTTTTGATGTTAAAATAGAACTGGGGATCCAATGATAGTTTTAAAATAGCACCATATATATCTAAACTTAGTAATATTTCACCCACCTAATTTTTCAATTAACCATTTGGTTTGTCACCTTTACTTTAAGTATTCATTTTAAAGTTTTGTTATCAAAATCTATCCGATCTTCTTTTTCAATATGTCTTTTCTTTCCTCTAAAAAACTCTGGAGCAAACCCAGAAAATAAAATTTTAAAATTTTCTTTCTCAATTTCTTCTCTTCCCTCCCATTCCGGACTACATTTAAGAGACTCAAGAAAAGAGATTAACAAATATGATAAAAGAATACAGATTTGTTCATATTTCTATTCAAACTCCGGACTCAGTCTCTTGATAAAAAAAATCGCAGGGCATCAAGATTTACAATTCCAGATTTAAAATCTAAATCTAATACGCTTACAAGTGTATCCATGTGCTCCTTTTAATTTAATACATAATTTAATAATATAGTAAGATTGACTGCCACGTGATAACATGTTATGATGTTCATATTGTATACTCCCTCCGTCCCGGCCAGTTGTTATCATTTCAAAATGGGGTGTCTGGCACGCATTTTAAGATGAATTTTAAGGATAGTTCCATAATTTATTTTT
Source organism: Oenanthe sinensis (assembly GCA_028671895.1). Lineage (NCBI taxonomy): Eukaryota > Viridiplantae > Streptophyta > Magnoliopsida > Apiales > Apiaceae > Oenanthe > Oenanthe sinensis. Next base: position 33,322,324 of record CM053806.1, read on the forward strand.
GAAATTTTCCTTTTTTGTATAAATATAGAACAATCCTATTTTTATACAAAAAAAGAATTTTTTAAAAATAAGTTATGGAACTATTCTTAAAATCCACCTTAAAATGCGTGCCAGAAAGTGAAAAAAAAGTGATAACAATTGGTTGGGACAGAGGGAGTATTACGCTTCTTTATTTCAGCCTTTGGGAAGGGCAAAGGTTAGGTCCCAATCATTAATAGTAAGTAATAGAGAAGGATGAAAGAGCATCTTGACATCTTCCACGTAATGGAAAATTGGAAATCATAGTTACCAAATTGCATTACTTTTCTATTTATACTGCACTATTATAAGTCGAACGGGTTGATTTGATAGTTTAGTTTGGTTGAACGCATTTTAAAATTTTTTGTAAACACCTTTAAAAAAGATTTAAATATATATAATTTATTTTATTTATAATATAATTGTAATACAGATTTAACATAATTATAACTTGACTTACATATTTCAATTTTATCACCAATCAAACTCCTTAAACACTATTAAAGTTATAAATTATTATTTATTATAAAATTTTATTAAAATTTCAAAAAAATACTATTATAAACGGAATGAGATTTTTTGGTAGTTTGGTAGGTTCAATGCTTTCCAAAAAAATTGTAAAAACTTTCAAAATAAATAAATACATATAATTTATTTTATTTATAATATAATAGTATAATAATACAGATCTAACAAAATTATAACATCACTTACATATCTAAATTTTGTTAGTAATCGAACTCTATTAAAATTATAAATTATTCTTTTCTATAAAATCTAATTAAAATTCCAAAAAATTAGACATATAATTTATTTTATTTATAATATAATAATATAATAGTATAGATCTAACCCAGTTGTAACATATTTCATTTTCATACTTACTCAAACTCATTAAAAAATTAAATCATTTATAATATAATAATATAATAATATAATAGTATAAATCTACCACAATTGTAACATATTTAAATTTTACTCAAACTCTTTAAACTCTATTAAAATTATAGTATATTACTTGTTATGGAATAAAATCTAGGGTGTATTGAATGCGATATGTGTCGAAACTTATCGAGCTTTAATTGCTGTGCTTGTGTTTCATGACTTGACTATGTCCTCACAAGATGCCTACGTATCTCTAGCGTGTTGAGAATCAAGCCAGGACAGTTCTAAGAATGAGAGATTATGCCCTTTATAGACATTAAGAGTCTTAGAATCATATTAGGGTTACGAACCTTAATGGATGATGCCCACGAAACTTGATGGTGATGTCGTCAGGGCATAGTAGTGCCCATGGGGCATGGTGATGATAGGCTTAGTAATGCACATTAGGCTTAGTGATGATGCGTTCGGAGCTTAGTAATGCTCATAAGGTTTCGTGATGATGCCCTCGGGGCTTAGTAGCGCACATGGGGCATGGTGATGATGTCATCGGGGTTTAGTAACACCCATAGTGCCTGGTGATGATACCCTCGGGGAATAGTAGTGTTGACTGAGCTTGATGGTAATGCTATTGAGGCTTAGTATTGCCCACGGAGCTCGGTGATGATCTCCTCGCAGCTTAGTAGTGATGTTGCCCTCAGGGCATAGTAGTGCCCATAAAGTATGGTGATTATGCCCTCATGGCTTACGCCCTCGGGGCTTAGGAGTGCCCATGGGGCATAGTGATGGTGCCATCGGGGCTTAGTAGTGCCCTCAAGGCATGACGATGATGCCCTCAGAGCTAAGTAATGCACATGGGGCATGGTGATAGTGTCTTAGGGGTTTAGTAGTGCCCTCAAGGTATGGTGATGATGCCATCGGGGCTTAGTGATGATGCCCTCGGGGCCTGGTAGCGACCACGGGGCATGGTGAAGCCCTCGGGGCTTAGTAACGCCCAACAGGGAATGGTGATGCTCTCAGGGCTTAGTAGTGCTCACGGGGATTGGTGATGATGTCCTCGGGGTTTAGCAGTGTCCACGGAGCATGGTGATGGTGTCCTCATGGCTTCAGCCCTCGGGGTTAGGAATGCCCATGGGGCATGATCATAGTGCTCTCGGGGTTTAGTAGTGCTCTCAAGGCATGGTGATGATGCCCTCGGGGATAAGTAATGCCTATGGGACATGGTGATGGTGCCCTCAGGATTTAGTAGTGCCCTTAAGGAATGATGATGATGCCCTCGAGGCTAAGTAATGCCCGTGGAGAATGGTGATGGTGCCATCGGGGCTTATTAGTGTCCACGGAGAATGGTGATGGTGCCCTCGTGGCTTACGCCCTCGGGGCTTAGGAGTGCCCATGGGGTATGGTGAGAGTGCCCTCCATGTTTAGTAGTGCTCTCAACGCATGGTGATAATGCGTTCAGGGCTAAGTAATACCGATGGGGCATGGAGATAGTGCCCTCGAGGCATAATAGTTCCCTTAAGGAATGACGATGATGCCCTCGAGGCTAAGTAATACCCATGGGGCATGGTGATGGTTCCCTAGGGGCTTAGTAGTGCCCACGGGGAATGGTGATGGTGACATTGTGACTTACTCCCCCGGGCCTTAGGAGTGCCCATGTGGCATGGTGATAATGTCTTCGGGGTTTAGTAATACTCTCAAGGCATGGTGATAAAGCCCTCTAGGCTAAGTAATGCCGATACGGCATGGTGAAGGTGCCTTCGGGGCTTAGTAGTGCCCTCAAGGCATGGTGATGATATCCTCGAAGCAAACTAATGTCCATGGGACATGGTGATGGTGCCCTCGGGTCTTAGTAATGCCCTCAAGGTATGGTGATAATTCCCTCGGGGCTAAGTAATGCTCATGGGGCATGGTGATGTTGCCCTCGGGGTTTAGTAGTGCCCTCAAGGCATGGTGATAATGACCTCGAGGTTAATTAATGCCCGGAGGGTATGGTGATGGTACCCTCAAGGCATGTTGATGATGCCCTCGAGGCTAAGTAATGCCCATGGGGCATGGTGATGGTGCACTTGGGTCTAAGTAATGCTCATGGGGCATGTTGATGATGCCCTCGAGGCTAAGTAATGCCCATGGGGCATGGTGATGGTGCACTTGGGTCTAAGTAATGCTCATGGGGCATGGTGATGGTGCCCTTGGGGCTTAGTAGCGCCCTCAAGGCATAGTGATGATGCCCTCGAGACTAAGTAATGCCCATGGAGCATGGTGATGGTGCCCTCAGGGCTTAGTACTGCCCTTAAGGCATGGTGATGATGCCCTCGGGGCTAAGTAATTCCAATGGATGGTGGTGATTGGGCCCTCGGGGCTAAATAATGCCTATGTGGCATGGTGATGGTGCCCTCGGGGCTAACTAAAGCCCATGGTGATGATGCCCACGGGGCTTAGTAGTGCCCATGGGTATGGTGATGATGCTCTCGGGGCTTATTAGTGCCCATGGGGCTTGATTACCTTCGAGGCTTAATAATAATGCCCTTATGGCTTACTGAAGCCAATGAGGTTTGGTGCGTGACGTATGGAGTTATATCCACCAATTTTTGTCTCTCTTGTTATTCAAACATAGGCAAGTATATATAGTTGTTCGAGAGACTTGTTACTCAAATCTCATCAATGTGGGATAAGTTAAAGTCCTCTCTCCCTTATAAATTAATTGTGACTCTCTTTATATAAAAAAAACAATATAATTTGTTTCACATCTCCTCGATGTGGGAAAAGTAAACACCTTTTATATATGAGTGTTTAAAATCATATTCTTTTGTAGCACTATAATTCTTGGGGATGAAGTAACCTCTTTACATGGGCTTCTAGTTCCTTCCTTATGGAAATCAACTCCTTATAGAAATATTTGACTGGTAGACTACTCTTTTCTGAAGTAGACAAAAATTAGGATTTATTAATAGGCTTAATTAATCTGTCCATTAATTAATTACAGATTTATGTAATAATAAGATTTCGGGCCTTATTAATCAGGCCATCCTTGCGGACCAATTCAGGTCTAATTAATGTGACATTGATTATGCCTCTAGGGTTATTTTCAGCCCATATAATTTTCCCTCTAACTTCTGGAAAACAGTTTACGTTTTGTAGAAGTTATAATTTTCATTAATAGACCTGGATTTTTGCGTAATAAATGTTCTTCGCCCCTAGCTAGGGTTTTGACTTTCTTGACACTTTTGATCCAAAATCTGGTTTTGTGTATGACACTGGGCATTTTTCATTCCTAATAGGAGAATTATTTGAGCAAACAATGCTTATCATCCCTAATATAGGAATTTGTTTGAGCAATCAATACTTACCGGCCCTAAACGTGGGTATCGTTTTAGCGCAAAGTATGGAGCGACCTACACATATGCAACGATTTAAACTTCAAGGCTTTTTCAGTGGAACAATTCAGATAGTCTCGAAGAGATTCATTCTTTCTCTACTCTGGGTGCATCAAAGATGCAAAGTTTTTTCTCTAAATCAGAATTAATTATCTCATCCATAAAGTGAGGATTTGGATCATCAGGATTTTCGAGGGGCACTAAGTCAATTAGATCAGCCCTTGGGGTTTCAACCCTTGATTTAGGTGAAGGAATTTATGCACCAGCGGAAGCATTGAATAACATTTATTTGCATATATTCCTATGTATACATACATATAGATACAAAAACTATTTTATAAATTGAAGAATACCTCGATTGCTTTCTGGCAACAGCTAGAGAAGATCTTGTTCTTCAATCCTTGCAATCACCCTCAAGTGTGGAGTTCTCTAAAGATATCCCCCAAGAATCAAACTAAAAGATGAAGGAGGAGGCTAGAGAGGAAATTAGGGTTGCCTCCCTTTTAAAATATTTCTCACAAATATTAGGGCTTTCTTGTATTAGGGTTTATAATCCTATATTTATAGGCAAATATCTCAACTGAGATATTTTCTATAAATATCTTATTATTAATTCCCTTTTTAATTAATTAATCTTATTAATTAATTAGTTAATGATTAAACCTATTTTAATCATTAATTCCTTTTTCTAAACTCTTTTAGAAAATTATTCTCTCTTCATATTTAATTACTTTAATTAAATATTTAATTAATAATATTAAGATCTTATCTTAAAAAATTTATAATCAATTAAATCTCATTTAATTAATTTATAAAATTTGCTAAGTAATTATTTATTTCATAAATAAATAATGACTAGCTATTATTAATTATTCCTTCATCTATAATTAAATCTCTTTTATGGTTTGACTCTTTAGGTTCAATATTAAGCCGGTAATAGAAATAAATAATAATAAACATTTTATTTATTATTTATATGATTTCTATTAATTCATTAAATATAATTAATCTGATTAATTATATTTATTCTACATCGTGAGTGATGCTTCTCAACATATCGCGACTATCCAGATAATACGAAATCATTGCTTAGAATACTTAGAACCTGTCAGTAATTAGTTACCGTACAATTAATTCCTTCTACCCTTCAATATGTTAGTAATTGTGCTCTAGAGACAATATTTTTTATATTTTAAGGAAAATATTTATTATTAAGGATTATGTTTTATTGATTATTATTTATTTATTATGTTTTATTTACTGTGTAATAAATTGAAAGCATAATAAATGTCCTTGGAATTTTGATACGTATTATATATCTTTAAGTATGTGACTTAAAAATGAGATTATATGAATTGTATCTTATTCCTAAAATTCCCTAGTCGAGTATTATTATTTAAGGACAATAACAATGCACAAAGACTAGTATGTTTCTTGACAGATGACCACATCTCATTGGTCATAGGTATGGTGATACTAAAGTCAAGAACATAAGTGCATGTATCAATGCATGGCACTGGAATGACCCGCCGTGAGATTCTACATGTTAAATAAGTGTCATAAGTAATTCTCACTGTGATAATTGTGTAATGATCCTTAGACTTGAAATCATTATATTTCTATACGAGAATTAATATACTTTGATTACATTAAAAGTTACCTTTGACCGGGTGATGATAAAAGTGGACATTGGGTATATTATGAATCGTATGAGAAATATGAATGATTTAGATGAGATTTAATCCTCATAATTTTAGGAGTGATATTATTGGCCTCTTGTTTGAGTGAGACTATGAAATGCACGGCCGTGCTCAAATATTGATTTGATTTTAATAGTCTACTCATCGATCAAGAAACGAGACACGAGACACGAGACTATGAAATGCACGGCCGTGCTCAAATATTGATCAAGAAATGAGAAATAGTCTGCTCAAAGATTAAATTATGAAGAGGATGACACGAGACATGCCTTGAGTTTAATCTGTAATATCAAGATTAAAGGGATTATATTACATAGAACATTTTTCACAAAAGGCTTGATCGAATCACCGATTTATTATTATTACTTGGGTAGCAATGATGTATTACTAGATGCCGCTCATTGTTTACAATTTTAATTAGATATTAAAATTATTGTCAACGTAATAATAACCTACAGGGTCACACACAAAGAACACTTGAAGGAGAAATAATTTAAATTGTGAATTTAAATTAAATAAGTAATTTATTTTATTTATGATATTAATTAAGTGTGACTTAATTAATTATATAAATAGAATAAATGAATTATTTAAACTAATTCTAAAATTAATTATTAATTAATTAAGTGAGACTTAATTAAATAATTTAGAATTTTGGATTAATATTAATTATAATTGGATTATAATTATAAAATTTATTCCTCTCTCTATATAATCTCTTTATGGGCTGATTTAATTCAAGAGACATATTTTACTAAAACCCTAGCCGTTTTGAGAAAAGAGGAAGATGTTGGGTTCCGAGGCATAAAACGCAGCAGATTAAACGTAAATATAACGAAAAATTTCGGAACCCTAACGCAGGATCATGTATAAGATTGACAGATTATGGTGAAACGGAATCATACCTTTGTCTGGTCTTGACTTACACGAACTCAACGGAGATCCTAGCTTTCACGACTTGTGTCTTCCTCTCGAAAGCACCTCTATGGTATCCACACGAGCACCTTCAAGAACGTCTCACGATCTTGATTACGGAATGGATGTACTAGCCTCCTTTGATGATTTCGAATTCTGCCTCTGCCTTTTCTCTCTACCTTTGCTACTGCTAAGGTTCGTTTTTTCTTAAAAACTTAATTCCTATTAACCCTACATTATCTATTTATAATGGTTGGTTAATAGGCCCATAATAGCAACCCATAACAGCAAAGCCTAACCCATGTAAGTTTAGGATTAAATAATAAAACCGAATTTTACTATTTAATTAATAACTAAGTCACACTTAATTATTAAGGGCAGAATTCAAATTCGAATTCGAATTTATATTATTTTAATTAATTAAGTCTCACTTAATTAATATAATAAAATTCAAATAATCATCAATTAATTTAAATCTATAATTTAAATTAACTATTCCTCTAAGTACTCTATGTGTGTGACCCTATAGGCTATTATTTAATTAGCAATAATTTTATTCTCCAATAAAATTATAAACAATGAGCGGTATCTAGTAATACATCATTGCTACCCAATTAAATAATAATTAAATCGTGATTCGATAAAACCTTTCGTGATTAATGTTTCCGTGTAATATAATCCCTTTAACCATATATATTATAGATTAAACTCAAGGCATGAATTTAGTCATCCTCTTCAACATTTAATCCGGGTTTACTTGATCCATGAGTAGACTATGAAAAACAAATCATTATTTGAGCATGGCCATGCATTTTATAGTCTCACTCAATCAAGAGGCCAATAATATCTCTCCTAATTATAGGAGGGTTAAATCCTTTATCTATCGTTCATATTTCTCATACGACTCATGATATACCCGATGTTCACTTTTATCATCACCCGGTCAAAAGTGACTTTTAATGTAGTCAAAGTATATTAATCCTCATAAAGAAATATAATGATCTCAAGTTGAAGGATCATTACAACATTATCACTGTGAGTCTTTCTTATGACTTTATTAAACATGAAGAATCTCACTATGGGTCTGTCCAGTACCATGTACTCCTGCATGTATCTATGTGTTGACTTTAGTATCCCCATACTTATAACTAATGAGATGTGGTTATCTGTCAAACAACATACTAGTCTATTTATGTATTATTATTATCCTATAATAATAATACTCGACTAGGGACATTTAAGAATATGATCTATTATATAATCTCAAGTTCAAGTCATGTACTAAACTAGACAATGTGTATCATGATTCTAAGGACATTTATTATGCTAACAAATATATCGCAGTATTTAAAGTCATAATAAATACGTTTATTGAATAATCAAATGACATAAAGGTCTATTAAAAGAAACATTGTATTGCCTCTAGGGCACCTACACTAACAATCTCCCACTTGCACTAGAGCCAATCTCCCATGTATCTAATACCCATAGAACTAGTGTGACCATCGTGCTTCGTCTGCGACAAGCCTTTGGTCAGTGGGTCTGCAATGTTATCATTTGTGTGCACTTTACATATGTGTATGTCACCCCTTTCATTAATCTCTCGAATGAGGTGATATCTCCTGAGTATATGTTTGGTTCGGGAGTGAGCTCTAGGTTCTTTAGCCTGTGCAATGGCTCCATTATTATCGCAGTATAGATCAATGGGATCTGCGATCGATGGAACCACTCCCAAATCAGTAATGAATTTTCGAATCCAAACATCTTCCTTAGCCGCTTCACAAGCTGCAATGTACTCAGCCTCCATTGTAGAATCAGCTACTGTTTCTTGCTTTGAACTCTTCCAACTTACAGCACCTCCGTTTAGACAAAACACAAAACCAGACTGTGATACAGTATCATCCCTGTCTGTTTGGAAACTTGCATCGGTGTAACCCTTTACAACCAGTTTCTCCTCTCCTCTATACACCAAGAATGAATCTTTAGTCCTTTTCAAGTACTTTAGAATATTCTTGACAGCCGTCCAGTGACCTTCACCTGGATTAGATTGGTATCTGCTCGTCATGCTTAACGCATACGAAACATCTGGGCGAGTACATACCATCGCATACATGATGGATCCAATTGCTGAGGCATATGGAACCTTACTCATGCGGTCCTTGTCATCCAATGATTTCGGACACTGATCTTTAGAGATCGTTATCCCGAGACACGGGGACATATCCCCTTTTTGCATTTTGCATACCAAAACGATGCAAAACCTTATCGATGTATGTACTTTGACTTAGACCGATCATCCTTCTAGATCTATCCCTATAGATCCTCATTCCTAGAATGTAGGATGCTTCACCTAAGTCTTTCATAGAGAAGTTGCTCCCTAACCAAATCTTAACAGCCTTGAGAGAAGGTATGTCATTCCCCATTAGTAGTATGTCATCAACATACAGTACTATGAATGCCACATGGCTCCCACTAACCTTCTTGTAAACACAAGGTTCATCTTCGTTTTGAACAAAGCCATACTCTTTGACTGTTTCATCAAAACGGATGTTCCATCTCCTAGAGGTTTGCTTCAATCCATAAATGGATCGACGTAATTTACATATTTTGCTAACATTCCTTGGATCGACAAAACCTTCAGGTTGTGTCATGTACACATCCACATCCTCTTCAAGGCTTCCATTAAGGAAGGCTGTTTTGACATCCATTTGCTAGATTTCATAATCATGGAATGCTGCAATAGCAAGCAAAATCCTTATGGACTTGACCATAGCCACTGGTGAGAAAGTTTCATCATAGTCAATACCATGAATTTGTTTGAAACCTTTTGCAACCAGCCTTCCTTTATAGGTCTGAACATTTCCATCCATGTCAGTTTTCTTCTTAAAAACCCATTTGCACCCTATGGGTTTTACCCCTTCAGGTGGATCAACCAAAGTCCATACTCGGTTTTCGTACATGGAATCCATCTCGAATTTCATGGCTTCTAGCCATCTCTTAGATTCTGGACTGTTCATAGCATCTTGGTATGTGAGAGGCTCATCTTCATCTATGAGCATCAAATCACCACATTGAGTCAAAAGAAATCCATATCTCTCTGGCTCATGGCGAATTCTACCAGTTCTACGAACAACCTGTGTTTGTTGAGCATTATCATTATCATGCTCATGTTCCACTTCAGGTTCAATGCTATTTTGTGGTTCTCGATCTTCATCGAGGTCTATAGTTCTCCCACTGTTTCTTTTGGAAACAAAATCTCTTTCCATGAAAACAGCATCTCGAGCAATAAACACTTTCTGCTCAGAAGGACTATAAAAATAATACGCCTTTGTTTCTTTAGGGTATCCCACAAAATTGCACTCTTCAGATTTAGGTCCAAGCTTGTCAGATACTTGACGTTTCACAAACGCCTTGCATCCCCAAACTTTCATAAAGCTCATGCCTGACCGTTTCTTCTCCCATATCTCATATGGAGTCTTTTGAACCTTCTTAGTAGGAACACGGTTAAGTGTGAAAGCCGCTGTTTCTAGAGCATAACCCCAGAAACTAATTGGAAGATCTGCATGACTCATCATCGATCGCACCATGTCCAACAAGGTGCGATTTCTCCTCTCTGAAACTCCATTCCATTGAGGTGTACCTGGCGGAGTGAGTTGTGATACAATACCACACTCCTTTAAATAATCTTTAAATTTTGTGCTCAAGTATTCTCCTCCACGATCAGATCGTAAGATTTTAATACTTGCACATCCGCCAATTTGCTTCTCTACTTTAGCCTTGTATTCTTTAAACTTTTCAAAAGAATCGGATTTATTCTTCATAAGATATACATATCCATATCTACTGAAATCATCAGTAAATGTTATGAAGTAGTAGTAGCCTCCTCTAGCCATCACACGTATTGGGCCACATACATCACTATGTATTAGCTCTAGACGTTCGGTGGCCCTTTGACCCTTACTAGTGAAAGGGGCTTTAGTCATTTTACCAAGCAAACAAGATTCACATTCTTGGTATGATTCAAAATCAAACTTATCCAAGTATCCATCCTTATGTAATTTGGATATGCGTTTCTCATTTATATGGCCTAGACGACAATGCTAGAGGTATGTTTGATTTGAGTCATTAACTTTAAGTCGTTTGTTTTCTATATTATAGACAGGATTATCTAAGTCAAGAACATATAAACCATTAAACAAACGCGCAACACCATAGGTTAAATCATTCAAAGCAAAAGAGCAACAATTGTTCTTTATCGTAAACGAAAAACCTTTCTTGTCCAAACAAGAAACATAAATAATGTTTCTGCGAATCGCAGGCACGTAAAAACAATTCTCCAGTTCTAAAACTAGCCCTGAGGGCAAAGATAAATAATAGGTTCCTACAGCTAAAGCAGCAACTCTTGCTCCATTGCCAACTCGTAGGTCCACTTCTCCTTTAGCCAATGTCCTACTTCTCTGCATTTCCTGCACATTTATACAAATGTGAGTAGCACATCCAGTATCCAATACCCAAGATGTAGAAATAGACAGATTGACTTCTATAACATATATACCTGAAGTAGAAGCTTGCTCAACCCTCTTCTTCTTCAGATCCTCCAAGTAAACTGAACAGTTTCTCTTCAAATGACCAGTTTTCTTACAGAGTGACATTCACCCTTAGCGACCCCACCTTTAGGCTTTAAAGCCTGTTTGGGACCTGACTTTGGCTTGGGTGTAGAATCAGAACCTGTCTTCTTCTTACCCTTCCACTTGCCTTTCCCTTTGGCCTTACCTTTATTGCCCACCATCAGTATGGGAGCAGGTTCAGCCGTCTTCATGTTGGTCTCATATGTTCTCAACATAGCCAACAATTCAGTAGGTGTTTTGTCAAATTCATTCATATTGTAGTTTATGATAAACTGGGTGAATTTGTTGTTCAAAGAATTCATGATTAGGTCAATACCAATTTCCTGAATAATCGGGAAACCCAAAGTTTCAAGGTACTCAATGTAACCAATCATCTTCGGAACATGTGGGCCAACTGGTTCACTTGCCCCTTGTTTGCAATTAAAGAGTGACTTACTCGTGTTGAACCTTTCTTGACGAGTTTGGCTTGCAAACATGCTTTGCAAGTGCTCATAGATAGTATATGCATCCATATGCACATGTTGTCTTTGAAGCTCAGCACTCATAGTTGCCAACATAAGACATGCAACATCAGTTGCATCATTCTCATCCTTTGTATGGGCCGCTTGTTCCTCAACAGTAGCGCCCTCAGGAAGGGGACCTGCCGTAGGAATATCAATGACATGAAGCTTGCGCTCCTGCCTGAGGACAATCCTCAAATTCCTCTGCCAGTCTAGGAAGTTGTTTCCTCCTGTCAGCTTATCCTTCTCAAGGACAGATCGTACGGATAGTGTGTTTGTGTTGTTTGTCATTATTTGGTATCTACATTGATAAAAGCACAAAATTAAACATTAGATTGTCTGAGTTATTTATTATGTTCAAATGATTATGATACATTCATAATATATCTCCCACTATTTTTATCAAATTAATAGCCCTTACTATTAATTTGGAAAGTATATCCCATAATTCTTTCTAGTGAGCCAAGATCCATATTTCGTCATGTCTTAAGTCAACCACTGGAAGTCCTTAAGAATGATTATTTAGGTAGACAACATTTGTCAATTATATCATATATAATTCTTGGATAGTTTGGTGAGCAACGATTGATCTTATCTATCTAATAGATTTTTAACCAAACTCTATGCTTCTAAGTTCATAATGGTTGAATATAACCGTTTACTTTCACCTTATTATGACGACTCAGTTAAGTTTGACCCAATGATACAACGGCCGAATATAACCGTTTATATTCGTCGCATCTCACCACGATAGATAGGAGTCCCCTGCCACTGACAGTCTTTCCCCTAATCGATCTAGGATTCGATGAGTGTTCATTCATTGGAAAGCATCCGATTAAAACTTAATATTTTGTTAAGGGGTTTAGAAAATTTACGACGATCATGATCACATCATGAAGAGATCCTCAATTTTTCCTTGAACTAAATATTTCAAATTGACATCTTAAATTGTTCATTTCCCAGGTAGATGGAGGATACCAGTACACTTAAAACCCATCAGCCTTACGAATACGCATATCCGTTTTTGTCAGAAAATCCCAATTATAGACATCAAAATCCATATTCAATTCCGTGTTTTAAAAATCCATATTTCATAAACACAAGAATCTCATGATCGTTTGTTAATTTTAAAATCTTAAATCGTTACAGATTTTATCTTGTTTAGCATGGCAAGCATGGCATGGGTGACGTATCTAATACATGCATACATCATTAATCTAATTAAAGCATGCATCTTCTACTCTACACATACATTCATACATCAATATGTAAAGTGCAGTATGTAAACGTGCTTGGTTATGGCCCCTTTCCTATGTGATCCTTTCGAGCTAATGAAAGGATCAAAGTCAATATATGGTGGTGAAATATAAATACAATTACATGTCTTCATTCTTCTTGTATCCATGGGTGCTTGCTCCTCTTCTTGGATCATCCTTCAATCTTCAAGTACATTACATGGAATAATTGAATACAACCTATACTAATGTACTTACATAAGAAAACTCGAGTTACATTCGAGGTTAAACAATTACAAGAATGAAGAAAATGACATGCAAGTCGTATTTATAAAACCAAAACCAAAACCATTAATCTAGGGGTCTAAGGGCTATAACCAGCACCATGCTCAAGTACACAAAATAAAATATTGCGGGGGTCCGGGGGCGGCAGCCCCTGGGCGGGGGTTCGGGGGCGGTAGCCCCCGGGTAGGGTCGAGCTGCCAGGTCAGCTTGGAAATTTTTTATTTTCGAAGACCAGTCCTATTCAGAAATCATCAATTTCTGAACTACAGATCATATCTGTTGGCCTTTTTCCCCACTGCAATTTATACAGTTTCAGAAGCATGTATCATATACATACTTATCATATCCCAGTCAACAAATCATGTCCAACACAATCTGTCCACCAGTTTATATCACTATACAAACTGACCCTCATGCATAATATACAAATCGCAATAAGGCATATAAATCATTCATGGCAAATCATTAACATGCTAGTATCATCAACCATGTACTCATTATACGAATAACCAGATACTCATCATATAATAGTTTTTAATCATACATATCATGTCATGGCAGAAGCATAGCAGTCTCATAACAGGCATGGCAGTCTCATAACAGGCATGGCAGTAGCATAGCAGAAGCATGGCTGTGGCATAACAGATTATGACAAAGCAGTAGCATGGCATGACAGTCACCAAAACAGGCATGTATGCATCAAATACATAAAACACTTAACCAAATCAGTCCCTTATACACGTAGCTCTGATACCATTGTTGGGTTCCGAGGCATAAAACGCAGCGGATTAAACGTAAATATAACGAAAAATTTTGGAACCCTAACGCAGGATCATGTATAAGATTGACAGATTATGGTGAAACGGAATCATACCTTTGTCTGGTCTTGACTTACACGAACTCAACGGAGATCCTAGCTTTCACGACTTGTGTTTTCCTCTCGAAAGCACCTCTATGGTATCCACACGAGCACCTTCAAGAACGTCTCACGATCTTGATTACGGAATGGATGTACTAGCCTCCTTTGATGATTTCGAATTCTGCCTCTGCCTTTTCTCTCTGCCTTTGCTGCTGCTAGGGTTCGTTTTTTCTTAAAAACTTAATACCTGTTAACCCTACATTATCTATTTATAATGGTTGGTTAATAGGCCCATAATAGCAACCCATAACCGCAAAGCCTAACTCATGTAGGTTTAGGATTAAATAATAAAACCGAATTTTATTATTTAATTAATAACTAAGTCATACTTAATTATTAAGGGCAGAATTCGAATTTATATTATTTTAATTAATTAAGTCTCACTTAATTAATATAATAAAATTCAAATAAACATCAATTAATTTAAATCTATAATTTAAATTAACTATTCCTCTAAGTACTCTATGTGTGTGACCCTATAGGCTATTATTTAATTAGCAATAATTTTATTCTCCAATAAAATTATAAACAATGAGCGGTATCTAGTAATACATCATTGCTACCCAATTAAATAATAATTAAATCGTGATTCGATAAAACCTTTCGTGATTAATGTTTCCGTGTAATATAATCCCTTTAACCATATATATTATAGATTAAACTCAAGGCATGAATTTAGTCATCCTTTTCAACATTTAATCCGGGTTTACTTGATCCATGAGTAGACTATGAAAAACAAATCATTATTTGAGCATGGCCATGCATTTTATAGTCTCACTCAATCAAGAGGCCAATAATATCTCTCCTAATTATAGGAGGGTTAAATCCTTTATCTATCATTCATATTTCTCATACGACTCATGATATACCCGATGTCCACTTTTATCATCACCCGGTCAAAAGTGACTTTTAATGTAGTCAAAGTATATTAATCCTCATAAAGAAATATAATGATCTCAAGTCGAAGGATCATTACACCATTATCACTGTGAATCTTTCTTATGACTTTATTAAACATGAAGAATCTCACTATGGGTCTGTCCAGTACCATGTACTCCTGCATGTACCTATGTGTTGACTTTAGTATCCCCATACTTATAACCAATGAGATGTGGTTATCTGTCAAACAACATACTAGTCTATTTATGTATTATTATTATCCTATAATAATAATACTCGACTAGGGACATTTAAGAATATGATCTATTATATAATCTCAAGTTCAAGTCATGTACTAAACTATACAATGTATATCATGATTCTAAGGACATTTATTATGCTAACAAATATATCGCAGTATTTAAAGTCATAATAAATACGTTTATTGAATAATCAAATGACATAAAGGTCTATTAAAAGAAACATTGTATTGCCTCTAGGGCACCTACACTAACAACTTGAACATTTAAATGAACTTCTTTCAGTGAGTATAACTTCAAGACTGCAGCTGTCTTCTTAATCCTTTGTCTTTACCCTTCTAGATTTTTATGCTCCGAACACTGTCTATCTTCAATCAATGCTAATACACTGAAATCTTTTAGTGGCACTTTATAATGAATATTCAACACTTCTGAAACCCTGAAAGTCTTTACACATTATTCTTCACTGAGGCTTGAACATATTAATAAACTTCTTTCAGTGACCTATACTAGACTTCAAAAATTCTTCTAATGTCTTGATTCACCGTATTTGCCTTGTCTTCATTTCTTTCTGATTTCTGTGTAGACGTAGTATTATTTACTTGTCATGTTCTAGTGTTGAGTTATCACGATTACCATTCTTACAGCTTCTTAATCTCACCAATAATCTCCCCATATTTGATTATTAAACTTAGCAAACAAATCTCATAGAGAGGATAACTCAACTAACAACTAGAAGAAGTAATCATCCGGGACTTGTAAATAATGCTACTGGTTTTTCTGGATCAGATTCTGCATTTCCAGATTTCTTGTGTAACTGAAATGAAAGATGTTTGTTCTTCTAGCACTGAACTGATATTCATGTAGTATCATCTTCATTTCTATCTGTGTTTGAGTTTTCTCTACTTCAAAATCCTTCATAGTTGAACTTAAAGAACTTATCATAAACAAAGCTTCAAAAGAATTAAAATTCCTGGGAACGTCTTCAATAGAACATAAAACATAGCTCAAGTAATGTTTTCCCCCTGAGAATGTGATTCTTCTTATCTATCTTCTTCTCCTCTTTAGATGATCAATGGAAGTGTCAATTCTTTTCTGTACATCCCACTTGGATGAAGAATCCTCTACTGACAACTCCTTTCAAGTATAGGATACAGTTTCTGTTAATATTGGTGTCCTAGAGACAATACTTTTAATGTTTTATTGAAAACAATTATGTTATGTGATTATTTAATTAATATTTATTATGTCTTTATTTACTGCGTCATAAATTAAAAGAATAATAAATGTCCTTGGAATATTAATACGTAATATATATCTTTAAGTATGTGACTTAAAAATGAGATTATATGAATAGTATTTTATTCCTAAAATTCCCTAGTCAAGTATTATTATTTAAGGACAGTAATAATGCAATAAGACTAGTATGTTTGTTGACAGATGACCACATCTCATTGATCATAGGTATGGTGATACTAAAGTCAAGAACATAAGTGTATGTATCAATACATGACACTGGAAAGACCCGCTGTGAGATTCTACATGTTAATAAGTGTCATAAGAAATCTCACAGTGATAATGATGTAATGATCCTCTTACTTGAAATCATTATATATCTATACGAGAATTAATATACTTTGATTACACTCAAAGTTACCTTTAACCGGGTAATGATAAAGGTGGACATTGGGTATGCTATGAATCGTATGGAGAATATGAATGATAGATATATGATTTAACCCTCCAATTCTAGGAGTGATATTATTGGCCTCTTGATTGAGTGAGACTATGAAATACATGGTCATGCTCAAATATTGCTTTGTTTAAATAGTCTACTCATTGATCAAAGAAACCAAGATTAAATGTTGAAGAGGATGACACTATACATGCCTCGAGTTTGATCTATAATATAAGGTTAAATGGATTATATTACATTGCACATTATTCATGAAAGGTTTAATTGAATCACCAATTATTATTGTTACTTGGGTAGCAATGGTGTATTACTATATGCCTCTCATTGTTTATAATTTTATTATCTATTGCCAACGTAATAATAACCTAAAGGGTCACACACAAAGAACGTCAAAATGGAGGTTTATTTAAATTATGAATTTAAAAATATTATTGTTTATTCGAATTTAATTATTGAATTAATTAAGTGGAATTTGATTAATTACATTAGAATTCAGATTTAATAAGTATTATTATTATTCGAATTTAATTATTGAATTAATTAAGTGGGACTTGATTAATTATATTAGAATTCAGATTTAATAATAATAATAACCCAAAGTCACAATGGGTTTTGGAAACCACATGGATTAGGGTTAGGCCCAAAATCTCTCTATCCCCTGTATATACATAATCATGTATAGTATTAGGGTTTAATCATCAGATTTCATTTTTAGAGAAAAACCCTAGCTGCTCAACATCAAGAGATGCTAGAGAAAGAGAGAGAGAGAGAGAGAGAGAGAGGGGGGGGGGCAAACAATTCGGCTAGTACCGACTCTGGTGATCGTAGGACGATCGGGCGTTCGTGTGGACTTCTTTGGAGAGCAGATCTTTGCAACAAAGGGCTGCTGTGATTCATCTTTTCTGGACCTCCATTAAACAGCATACGAAAAGCTTTGTTAAGGTACAGAGTTCTTCACCATAATCATCCAATGTTATACATGGATCCTATGATTGGGTTTCGATTTTTATTGTTTTTACGTCAATTCCACTGCATTTTCATGCTCGAAACCCTTCAGTTTCTTGATTCTCCCAAATTCTGTTGTTTCCCATAAGGATCAGAAGATAAGATTTTCTTCTTTTTCTTGTCTAAATTTCCCCCTAAGGATATTAACTTCTCCCATAAGGATACGAATTTAAGACCTTCTCCTTTTTCTGCTTTTTCTTGTATACTAAATTCTCCCCCTTAATCGAGGAATCCTCCAATGGTCCATGATCTTTCAAATGGCTTGTCTTCCAAAGAAGGTTCTCGTCTATCATTGATTGGGAAAACATAGTAGCTTTTCTTTCAGAAGTAGCAAGTAGCAAGTAGCAAGGGTAAGTGTTTGGTCTATAATTTCCTCACTTCTACTATGTTCTGTTAGTGCTTACACTTAAGTGTCGAGCACTTTGAAGTGTTTTACTCTTTCTCTCCCTATCTCTCACTCAAGTGTTTCTCTCCCTCACTTTCACTTAAGTGTTTCTCTCTCTCATTTTCACTCTGCATTTCAGATATAGCCTTCTGTACCTGCAAGTGAAATATGTCAATTCATTTATATTCTCATCACCTGATTCTTCAGAATGAACTGAATCACTATCAAGTGAAGAATTGCCTCGTAGAGGTATTCTTGATCTATCATGCATAAGCATTGTCTCAGCACCAGACTCATTAGCAATTGCTAAATCACTGTCTAGTGGAGCCTCACCTCTTTGAGATGGGTTATCCCAAGATTTTAAAATCCGTTAGGGAATCCTGCCTTGTTCTATCAAGGAGTTGCCTCACACCATCTCCGTAAACGGGAGGTGGACATTCCTTTAAGGAATCTGGAAATGTTCCTTCCAGGAGAGGCGACGTAGTAGGCAATGTAATGAATGGCAATTTAGAGCCTACGTTTCCCTCGTAACCCAGTGACGGGAATTTTGTATAAAATACCCTACTTGACTCATCCTAAGAATTCTTACCAAGCAGTTGCCTCTCAAGCCCAGATAAATCTGAACGAAATATCTCCTATTTGGGATGCAAAAGATTAACTTTTGTTTGAGGTAGATACCTTGGACAATGTAATGTATGGCTAATTAGAGTTTGTATCTCCTATGAATGCCTATACCTCTCACTGTGCACACCTTGCAATATGTTCCTAGAATTTATCTGTTTAGGCTTACCATTAGCGTGAGTGTCAGTGGTGTGCTTGACTCATTAAAAGGTGCCCTGGCTGACGAGCGAATTTCAATGGACTCACCCTGTTGAGAGAATGATTCCAGAGACAGTTTAATTGCCTTTTCAGCTCTGAATCCTTTTGAGAAGATACAGATGAGCTTACAGTTACCTCAATTATATACTACTTTGCTTCTCTGGAGGTAGAGCTGTGGGTGCATTTCTGACTTCATCTTTATTCATTGCATCAAATGCAGTTTCTCCCTTATCAACCTCTAACTTACAAAGTTTCCTTATTTCTCCAAGGGTTAATATATTGAAGTGGATGAATCAGTGTTTAGTACTAAGGCCTGGGTAAGATATTGATGGGTTTTCAACCTCTTCACCAGCTTCTGAAGCCACTTGGGGGCTAATTGCATAGAATCGATAAGATAAAAAGATTATCACCTTAACATTCCAAAACATATTTTTCATCTCAAAGAGAAGGAAAAATATAATAAGGAATGGTAAACGATTTCATTAAAGCACTTTTAGTGAAAGAGTTCTATCAGAACTAAAGATTTATCATTATGAGCATGATACGAACTTTTCTTTTAAGATACTTATCCCATAATAAAACGCGGGAATGTATATCAGAGACAAATTCTATCCCTTATGAATTTATTAAAAGCAAACTTCCCATAATAAAATACGGGATTTTCACCAAATAAGAAATTCAACTCTTCTACCAAATTTTATCTCGATAAAATAACTCTTTCCCTTTAAACCTTTGCACTGTACATTTTGAAAACTGTTTTGCAAAGCATCCTTATCAGATAGAGGACTATAATTTTTCGAATCATAATGTAATTATGATTTACTTCATTTTCGTCCACTGATAATATCCCCATTTTAAAATAAAAATATGACAATTCGGGTGAATGTATACTTAACAATACAGTACAAGGCCTTCAAAGCAACAACCATTATTTTGGTACTGTGAATCAATGTGAAACATACATTGAAACAAGTGTTTAAAAACAAATCATTTTACAAATGGTTGATACCTCGAAGTAAAAATAATTTCTCCAAATAAAATAGCAGTCACAAAGTTTCTGCCATTTTAAGAAGAAAGATTAAGAGAGAAAAAGTTTTGTAAGATAAAACTTTTAAAACTAGCTTTTGGGAGAGGATAAAAGATTTTGAGATTTAAAGAAAGATTATCATCAAGAAAAGTTTGATTCAGACCCTAGGATTTAGAAATCAAAGTAGGGCTGTAAATCAAAAGATTTTCAAAAGAGAAGTTTTGAAAAAGAATTTTGATGTTTTCTTCTCTAAAACTGATAGAAAAATGAATGTATCTTTGAATAAGACATTTTGAAAAAGAAATAGACAATAAGTTCTTTTTAATACATTCAGGTTTAAAACCCAGTCAAAGAAAAAAAACTAAATATATTAATACTAACGTTTTTTTTCAAAAACCAATTTTTACTTAAAATAAAGACTAAGCAAATCCATTAGTATCAATATATCATGATTATTTTGTAATAAAATATTATTCAATTATCACTAAGTAATAAAAGAGAATATTTATACTATAAATAATCATGCTGCAGATTTATTTTAATTTACTTGAATCGTGGAACCGATATATCACTGAATTGTTTTATATCATCATAATTAAATAAATCAAAATAAATTAACTACTTATATTGTCCTAAACAATTACCAAAAACATGCATATATATAAATCAAATAGGCATGACAATCATTCTGTAGAACAATAAGTATTGAGATATATTTTTATTATTAGTGATTTCAGATAAATAGCATGTATTATCACCAATATTAAAAATATCACAATTAATTGTATGGAAATATTAACAAAATATCATTACTTGATATTTATCAATAATTTCATAAGGCAAGAAATTATGCTTCCAATATTTTATCAAATCAAAATTATGAAACTAATAAGCGTTGAATTGCTTCAATCTATAATTTTAATAAGATAAAGTAATTTCGCTAAATACTAAATATCCATAAGATTGAATATTAGCATATAACTTCCTACACTATATCTAATAATCGTCACTCAAGCATATTGCAATTATACTCATAACAATTATTAATGATATACGTAAGTTTAAGAAAATAGTTGAAAAGAAATTCACAAGTCCTTTAAATATTATCATTTAATACGTGGTATCCTAATTACAACTCCTCACTAACAAAATCAAATTTATAAATATTTTCCAAGTATATAAAATATTGAGAATTTTATACACATAACTTAGAAAATACTTCAGCTTTCAATATTAGTGATTTTTAAAATATGCATTGTTTACTTAGAACAGAAATTCTAAATATTGTCACTAATATCAAAAGTATCACAATTATTTGTAACAAAATACATAAAAATATCAGAGTAAAATATCATAGCAATTAAGTAAGATATCATTGACTAATACTCAATAAATATTTAACATACAAATAATTAGGCTGCTAACTTATGCTAGAAAGTCTAACTACCACATATGCATATAACATTGTAAGTAAGATAATTAAACTAATAGCAAAAAGTACGAGGTGCTGGATTTCAAACAAATTCACAAGTTTTTTAAATATTGAAAATTTAATACTTGTGAACTCATTTAAGAATTCCTTGCATATGGGATTTCCAATATATATGCAAATAAATAATATCCCAAGTTCACTATCCAACTTAGACAAAAAAAATTCATCAAGTTATTTAGCAAAGATCTGCAAGTTATTCTTATAAAGACAATCTAGAAAGAAATAATACTTGGTGTCCATGAGCTTGTTCCATATGTGGTGTAGAGAATATCCAGGAGAATTGTTAGAGTTGAAGTGGTTTCCTTGTCTAGAAGATCAGAGCATCACATTCACTAGCTGCTTTAAGTTTAGCCTTTTGATGCAGCTATGTGTGTTGAATGATTCTTCTTATTTCAACAAGGAATTCAACTTCTTCCATGAAATTGACAGCTTCTAGGAATAACGTCTCTGTCTTTCTTACAACCTGCATCACTTATATCTTTATAGCCAATTAGGTTAAACCTATTATCTTCAGGGTACCTGATTCTAAGAATTGGTGTTCCCCTAAGATATCTAACAATTCATAACTTAACTATAAGATAAGATTCTCTAGTATCCACTTGGAAACTTTCACATAGGCATATTGAGAATAAAATATATGGTCTTTATGCACTTGAATAAGTATTGAACTGATCATACCTCTATAGCTTGTCACATCAGTTCATATACCTAATTTACCCTGATCAAGCTTAGTGGTCTGTTGGCAAGAAGTCATGGCAGGTCTAGAATCTTCCAAATTGTGCATCTTCAAAAGATCCTTGACTTGCTTTAATTGCCATCATTCTTTTGAATTAATTTTAATCTAAAAAGAATTTCAACTCTTCCAACATGCTCATGTTGTATCTACTCTGTATTAACTTAACAAAATATCTCTTGCACAAGTTTTTTTTAGTACAAGTTTTTTTTAGTAGACCCACATATAATACAATCATGGTATACTTGCACATATATTACATTGTGTGTGCCATGATTTCTAGAGAGATATATGTTTATAACTACTCTAATATAAAATAATTTTCAAGTATTTAGCAGTTAGAGTGTCATATCATGTCCTTGACGATTTGCTTGAATCCCTACGTCCGTCATAGAGAGCTTGGGAAGAGAATGATATACAAATTCCAATGATCTGCAACTTCAAAGTCCAAGAAATTTTGTACAACAACTTCAACTTCTAACTCATCATTTTGGAGTGCACTTGTTCACATTCATCTGATAGATATTCATGCTTGAATGCTCAACATGTGATAGAGATATCCTACTGTTAGGTCATCAACTTGTTCAAACCTAATAGGATCAAGTCTCGTCACTGGTGCTTGCTGTTTGATCATGAAAGTCCCGAAGATTCTGTTTCCATCATCGTCGATACCTTCTGCTTTATAGTAACATGTAGCAACCAGTTTGGCTTTGTCCCTCATAACAATGCCAATAAGCTTCAAGTTTTTGAGAACCCTTACTATGCCAATTTCAGTCTCGACTTGTGGTCCGGGTTCCAGCTTCAGTAAATTTCTGCCTTCGAACTGATTGAGATCATCTTGCATTGCAATCACTCAATCTGGATCCATCAGTACTTCTTCAGTATTCTTTGGGATTCCAGATGTTATGTCCCGAAAAATATATGTTCATTTTGATTAGCGAGCCTTTACTCAATAATCCGGTTTACTAAGAACTAGACTCCAGGATTGACTTCGACTTCAAACCTTTTTTCTTGGCAGATATGTTCTTGATGTATTCCTTTGATCTTCATTGTGTTGAGTACGACTTGTAGATCCTTCTATTATTTGCTCCCCCTAAGTTGCTACTAGGATGTGTTGAAGATCCTTCACCTTTTTTAGTGGATTTTGTTAAAGTTCACGAGTTGTGTAGGTTCACTACCATTTCCACTAATAGGATCTGAATCATCATCATTATCATTGATTCCTTCTGCAACCTCAATTTCAATATCAGTATCTGAATTTGACTCTGACGGGATGTCAAACTTCAAAGATTCAGAATAGTCTTTCATTTGAATGCTTAGGAGCTTGGTGTAGTTGAACGATACACTCAGACTTTCAATCACCTTATGGTTTTCAATCACATATGTCTTGAAAGATTTTGACATCAATGAGTAGCCGATAAGAATTGTTCCATGAGCCTTAACTTCAAATTTGCCAAGATACTCATATAAATCTTCAATAAATATCAATTTCCTCCAAACACACGAAGTAGCTCCAGTGTTTTCTTCTAGTTGGCCATTAACTCATTCGATGTCTTTTCATGGTCTTGTTGATTAAAGCAGCATGCTATGTTAATTGTTTCAACTTTAAAGTACCTTTATAAGTGCAGACTTCATTTAGAACTTCATTCACGAAATTCAGTTCCACTATCTGACTTCAAAGATCTCACAACTTATTATGCTTCTAACTTGATCTTCCTGATGTGATCAATTACCATTTGTGCCATTTTGTCTATTGAATGCATGAACATCACCAACTTGTAACTAGGATTATCAATAATCACCACTAAGCATATTTCTTCTATGACATAATTTGCTTCAATGAGATGTTTTCATTGACTTCCCTATATGACATACTTTAAAATTTCCTTCTAGATAGAATTCTAAATGAAGTAGACCTCTCACCAATTTCATATTTAACGGAGAATCCATTGCCTTGCTCACCAAGTGTGAGAGCTTATTTTGCCATAGCTAACTCTTTACTGATGAAGCTTTACTAAAAGGTTCACTTCAACTTTGCATTCAAAATCCATGTCATCTACGAACAAAATTTTATCACTCTTAGTTGAATGAGCTTCCAACCTTCTTGTCTGAGATCAAACACTTTTCCTTTTCAATGCTTTTCTAGAAAACCCTAGACAAAGAATTTCTTAGTGCCCTGTAGATAGTGCTTAAGTTCTTCAACAAGAAAGATGCTTCCATTGATGACAATTCCAAAAATATGATAGTCAAATCCCTTGTACATCCTTTGTTGTCATCTCCAAAGATTACCATTTAGTAGACTTTCTCAACCAACTGAGATGTCAAAGCTTTAATCTTAATAATATTCCTCGAACAATAAATGTCACGAAGTCACATAACGTTTGTCTTTTGTTACATACTCTGCAATCATAAATGATTAAGCTTCTTAGTACTCAACTTCAATTAAGTATTGATGGGTTAGAGATATTACTTTCAATAGTGGTAACAACAGCTTCAATATGCATATTAGAAAATTCAGTACTATCTACTTTAATCATTCTACACAAGTGTAACATATATAAATCAGATTTATAGATATTCAATAATTTTCTTAAAAGCACATGGATAAAAGAATTAACAAATTAATTACTAATTCTGTCTAATTCATTTTTGTTGTTGTCTAACTTTTTACCTATATTTAATTACCTAAGTCAATTTTAGATTAAGGCTTGAGCCTACAAATTTTACTGACTAGTTAGATAATTTTACCATCTTTTAGTATTCTACTCCTTAACAAGCTATACATGATCTAATATAATATTTTGTACAACTATGTGAGTGGAGCAAATCATATAAAAATAAGCACATAAACAATTTCAAGTAAGAACAAATATAAAATATCTGATCTATGACATGTTTGTCTATTTAGCAATTTTCACAATATTAGCAGAGGTAGTAAATCACAGAAGATTTAAATCAAGTTCCAGCAAATGTTTAGGGTTACACCTAACCATCTAGAACACCATGTTTAATTCTAGATATTCATTTTACTGCATATAAGATCAAGTATGAAATGTACTTATTTAAACTCATGAATCCTAGCATGCAAATATCATTCTTAGAAATCAATTAAACATTTAAGTCCTAAGATGATAACATGCTGACATGGATATAATACATTTCAATACCTAATAATTATACAGTTCTGAATTAGATAAACGTATACTAGTTAGAATATGTACCTGTGAAGTGCTTAGTGATTCATCTCCAGTGTTGGTCATTTATGCTAGATATCCATTTTGTTCATCACTGTCACTGATAGAATTAGCTTTGCTTTTAACTTCACCAACATATGCTTTCCCTTGCTGCATCTTCACTAATGCTTGAGATTCCTGCTTCAACCTAACACAATGTATGTCATCTTTTGCTTGTACAAGCTTCTTTAAACTTTGTAGCATGACCTCTGATCTTGTCTTTCAAATATAAACCATCCTTGTCTTGTAACCGCCTCTTGAACTGGTCTTGAAAATCTCCTTTATAGAATCTATAGGTAAGGACCTTAAATTAAAAATTGGGATTCCGTCTGAATTTGATGTCTCTGAACTTCCTATTGTCCTGCAGGCTTGACTTGCAGTCCAGTTCTCAAGTTATTTCAAAGTGTTAAATTCACATACAACACCTTGACCACTACCTTGAGCTACTACATCTTTAATTCAACTTCCTGGATCAATTTGTTTCTGTTCAGAGGCTCTCAACCTTGAATTCAATCAAATTTGGTTTCTGGGTCACAAATACAGTGGATATGCTAATAACTTGCTTTACCAGATATTTTCTTCTCCAGCTATTGTTCTAGTTCATAGGCCTTCAGCACATACAGTTCTTTTACTGACAATGTGGTCATATCCTTATATTCATGTTGGCTGTAATCCTGTATTCCAGATGATCTGAAGTATTAGCACGAACTTCCTGTAATCTCCCTATATAATAAACTTTAAGGCTTGTACAAAGATTTCAGGTAGTCCATTTTGTTCTCCTTCACTACTTTAACCCCTAAGATTTTTAATCCAAAAATTCAATTCAAATTAACCAAAAACTGTACCTAAATAATTTCTTCTTTTCCAGCATCCGAATAAACAGTGGGATCATATGCAGTAGACCTCTTAGGAAATTAGTACCACTTCTTCTTCAACTTGTTCTAGAATTAACTTCATTGGATAATCTGCAGTCAATTTTCATTGTCTTCAATACCCGGAAAAATCTTCATCTACTACTCATTGAGCATACCAATCAGCTTCCGAGTTCTGCTGCTTCCTTTTGTGGCTTTTGTTATAATAAATTTAAAATTTTAAACTTTATTAAAATTTTAAAATAAACTAATTAAAATTTATAACATAAACTAATGAAAGTTTATAAAATAAATTTTATAGAAGTTTAAAGAATAAGTTTACTATTATGTTTATAAAATAAACTAATTAAGATTTATAACATAACTTGATAAAAGTTTATAAAACAAATTTTATAAGAGTTTATAAAATAAATTTAATATAAAATTTATAAGATAAACTAATTAAAATTTATAATATAAACTAATGAACCGTCTAGAATATAAAACTATGGTGAATAAGGTGTTATTCCTCTAGAACAATGTCAATATTTGTAAAAGGGGGGGGGAGGTTGAATACAAATAATAAAACTTTTTATTGTTCTAATATTTGTTCTTGATGTTTTTGAATTAGTGAGAATATGTTCGAACAATTTAAGACTGAAAAATAAACTGAACAAAGAGATTTAAAATTACTGATGGATTGGTTGTTCCATCAGTGTATATTTTTGCTCAATGTTCCTAGGTTAAAAGAAACCTAGCTGCATTTTTACAAGATTAGAAAACAAATCAACTGTTCTTACAAATGTGCTCTCAAGCTGGAACAGTTGACTAAGAAATATTTTCTAACTTATATATTTTCTAATAATGCTGCTACACTTATTTATATACCACAAGTGTGCTTTTACAATTCCTATTCTAGGATTGTTTCTGCCTTCCTTTCTTTTACCTTTTTCTATCTTTTAAAAGGTTTGAAAAGACAGCTTCTGATTGAGTCTTCACAGCCACTCTAGACTGTCTTCCATAGGAGTGCTTTTGTTCTTTGGATCTTCAACAGATATTCTTTCTGTGTTGTCACACTCAATTGATAATTTGTTGTTAAGCATATCAATTGATCCATCCTTTAATCCATCAACTGATGTTCTTCTTCGATTGATCTTTATATCCATCGATTTATAAAATATGGCTTATCGATTGATAGATGTTATCAATCGATATATCAATCGATGGGTCTTCACATCAGTTGATGGTCTTCAATGCTTGACTTGGCTTCTTCGATTGATCCCTCATCCATCGATGCTTCAATATCAATTGATCATCCTTCACTTGTGTAATTTCCCGTCTTCACATAATTACAATTTAACAGTTTAATTCACACATCAATTGATGATCTATATCAATCGACTCCAACATCAATTGATGAATAAAATATCAATTGATTTACACCTTATCGATTGAAATACACTAAGTACACCTATGCTACAATTCAAATTATCAGTTGATTCATATAAACACTTCAACTGGTAAATGGTTTCCTGATCAATTGATATTTATAACTTTCATATCAATTGATCAGTTACAACAAATTAAATTTATATGATTCTAAGATTAATGTTATCATCAAATCACATGTAGATTCCTAACAATCTCCCCCTGTTTGTGTCTGTATTATTAACATGCATAAATCTACTTGATGATAACAAAAACCCTTAAAAAATTTACATTTAGATAAAATCAAGAATTTTGATTGGCACATTAATTTTGGAAGTACCAGATTGATAGATAACTCCTGCAAGCAGCTTCAATGTCTTCATGATTTAATTAGTTCATCTTCCTTCTCTTCTCAGCATTTTCCTTTAGTTGCCTCATGAAAGAACTTCTCAAGATTGCTTCATCCCTGTCAGTTTCTCCAAGTTGCCTCATAAGGTAGTGTATTTCTTCATCTGTGATTTTGTCCAGATATTTGTAGATATCAAAGAACTTTGTATTGCCTTTTATATCTGTAAAAATCATAGCATACTTTGGCTCCAACACCACCTTTTTGACCTGTGACTTCCATAGCTTTAAAGGTGAATCAGGTTCAGCTTCTGCCTTGGATCTCCTTAACCTTGAAATTTGCTGTTGAATCTCCTGAGCAATTGTTGTGTTGAGTTTGTACTTTCTGTTGAGTAGAGGAAGAATAGTCTTTAAAACATTGTAGTTTTGCTTCATTATTACCTTCAATGAATAGAAGGTTTTCACTCCATTTTCATACTCCAACCTCATTGATTCTTCATGGTTAGAGGTTGCAGGGAGAGTCCTTACTCCAATTAATCCCTTTTCATTGATCACTGGTATTCACTTCAAATCATATCCTTCAATTGTGACCTCCTCCTTGATTTCTTCTTGTTGACCCTGGAGGTTTTTCTGAACCACTATTTCTTGAGTAGAACCTAACCTTTTCTTGGCCATAGTAACTTTTCTCTTTTTCCTCAGTGGTTGATCAATTAATTGATCCTCCATTTTCCATTCCATTTCCATTTACCTTGCTATTTCCTCATTTTCTTTTTCTCTCTTTTCAGCATCTGACAATCCTGTTGAAATGGCTCCTTGAAGAAGCTTCTAGCCGACTGGCTCTTTTCTCTTCTTCTCTTTTTCAATCATTATGGCTTTTCCCTTTTTCTTCTCTTTAAGGGCTTCTTGATCAACTGACAAAAAGGCTTCAGCATCTGAGTTGCTTTCCTTGGCAGCCTTTTGTTCATCTTCATTTATTTTTTTTGTTTGAGCAATGAACTCATCCAAGTCTCCTTTTTCTACTGCCTCTGTTACTAACTCAGTGCTTCTCCTTAGATCTTCAATTCTTTTCTTTTCCCTCTCAATCATTGATTGAGTTTCTTTCTCCCTAGAAATTCTCCTAGCTTCAAGATCATCCTCAAACTTCTTGAATTCTTTCTTTTTCTATTCTAAATCATCTTTTGGAGAATTAGATGACTTAGATCTCTTTGAAGATTGATTGTCCCTGTTACTTCTGCTTTCATATCTTTTGGGTGCAGAACCACCAATGCCACTTGACTTATCCATACCAGAACCACCAATGCCACCACTCCCACTGCCTTTTCCATCACCATCACCATCCTTCTTCTTCTTTGTATTCTCCCCCTTTTTCTTATCATCAATTGAAGGGGGTGGTGGAATTCTGTCAAGAATCTTTTGAAGATTGGAAGCATGAAGATTTTGACCTCTGATAATATCATCCATCTTCTTTTCTAGAGACCCTACTCTTGTCTCCAAAGATGCAAAAATTTTGGATTCCTTGAAAAGCTTGTCTTTGATGCTATTCATGGTGTTGAATGGTAGCTTTTTATCTAATCTCCTATCTATTGTATCCTTGTTAGTTGAGATAGAGTCCTTGATGATCTCCAGTTCCCTCCTTACTCCTGTTACTGTCATCTTTTGAATTTTCATTGATTCTCTCATACAATGAGGAATTCTCCTTTGAGTAAGATCTTCAATTTCTCCTTCCATCATTGCTCTTTTATACTGAGAGAGAATTTCAGTCTCAGCAGCTTCTAAGGAACCATCAATTGTGCTCATCCATGGATCCTCATCAGAATCACTCTCCAACTCTTCAGGTGCCATATAACAAGTGTTTGTTGTATTGGCAATGCTTTCCTTCAGATTCCTGGTCCTTTGATCTGTATGATCAATTCCCAAAAGTTGTTCAGCATTCCTGCTACTTAAAGCAGCCAACCCTTGATATTGTGGATCAGGATGAATGAAATTATTTGGATCCAATTCACCAGCATCTATTTCTTCTTCAAAGTCCTTGGCAACTCCACTCCCACTAGCTTCTGCATTAGATGCTCCCCCTATCTTCTTTACTCCTTCTTCTTCTGCTATCAGATCAATTTCCAACTCTTGTGCAAATAGTAAAATTGTTTTATCACTTTCACTCATCTCTCTATTTTGCATCAGGATCTCATCCTGGAATCTCACATCTCCCTCACTCATTTCTTGTGCACCTACTAAGGTGGGGCCCTCAAGTGTTTCACTCTCATTCCTGGAAGAAATAGGAATGTTTTTACTCATTTCCTCTCCTTTTGCCAGGTTACAATCCTGCCTCTCACTCAACTCACTCAATCCTAAGAGTGTTTGTGCAACATCAATTGATTGAGCATCAATTGATGTATTGACATTATCAGTTGAAGTGGTGTTTGGGGCATCCATCGATTGATGCATACCCATCGATTGATCTTGAATGTCGATCGATGGCTTATCAGTCGATGGCTGAATATCAATTGATGATGGATCATCAATTGATGGAGTAGAAACAGTTGAATTAATTTGAGAAGTAATGTTTGAAATGATATGGGAAATAGAATCCTGAAAATCCTGAGAAGAAGATTCAGGAGTGAGTGTTGGCTTTTCCTTGAAAAACAAAGAAGGAGAATCTGAAAATGTTCGATAATCCATCAGAACATTTTCTGAAGAAGTTTGAGATGGGGAAAGAAGAATAGAAGGGATTGGAATTGAAAGAGAATGGGGCTGCATCTCATCATTTGTATGAGGTGTAACAGACTTTGAGAAGGCTCCACCACAGTTTCCTGTGATTTTGCAGTGTGTGATTCCCCAAGTGCAAAGGTGACTTTCTTTTCTCTCCTTTTGTATGGTGTTAGAGTTTTGGCCTTTGTGTCCCCAACTAGATTATGTGCCCCTGGTTGTGAGCTATTTTCAATACTGTGATCCTTTTGAGAGGATGGCAATAGGGATGTGGTGTTTTCCATATTTACATTTATAGTCTTTTGGGAGACTGTGGAGTGGCTAGGTTGAGGTTGCACACCCTCACTCTCCTTATTCTTCTGGGTTCTTTGATATTCCCCAGTTCCCTCACCACCTACATCCTCCTCTAATCTATCTACCAAAGCAGTTGATTTTTTTTCTTTGTTTTTACAACAGCAGGTTTTTGGGAACCTGTTGAAGTTGGTTTCTTAGATTTAGATTTAGAGATTGGTTGTGTGACTTGGGTAGGAGGGTTGGGGTCATTACTACCACCTTCCATAGTCACAGAAGGCAAAGAAGAATTAGGTTGAGAAGAGTTTAAAGTAGAGATAAATACCTGAACAAAAGGGGGATAGATCAATTCCATATTGCTGTGAAGATTGGTCCTAACCAAGTCCTTAAAGACCCTTTTGTTTTGAGTCCAGCAATCCAAAATTTCTGTACTCCTGTCAATCTCAATATCCTTGACAAAGTGGTTAATAATAATCATAATAAATCTTGCATATTAAATATGATTAGATCTATTTACTTTATTCCCCAATTTGGCAGATATTTCATTGAGTAACAGGCTTCCTAAATTATGATATCTATCATATAAAATGCTATACCCTACTTGTTGCATACTTGTTGTTATTGCATCAAAATTACTAACCTTACCAGAAAAACACTTTATTATAGCATCAAAGAAATATGACCATTCTTTTCTTAGATTCTTCCTAACAATACTACCTAGACTAGGATCAGGAGTAGTGTAATTGATTTCTCTAAGCATGCTTCTTATCTCTGTGTCAGTGGGTGCATCTATTGTATTATTTGCAGGAATATTTAAGCACTCACCCAAAATCACAGTGGTTAGAATATACCTTTGTCCTTTGCATTCAAAGGAGATTGAAGAAAAATCATCTGCTACTTCTGCTGTTGTCCAGAACTCTTCAACTAGATTGCACACTATTTTTGGTGCTTCTGTGAGGGCCTTTGAAATCCTTGAACTCCTTAGAAATTTCATTAGAGGATGAAATTCTGTTGGGGCTTCCTCCACCGTAGTGTAGGCAACGAAGTTGTTGAGCTCATAGTAGAATCCAGATTGTGAGACTTTCTTTGATGATGTCATTAGTGTTTTTGAAGATGAGACGATAATTAACTTACAAGATTGTTAGTAATTATACAAAAACAGCAATTAAACAGTAGCAATTAGGATTATTAGCAGGAGATAGATACAGAGAGAGAGTTCAGAGATTGAGAAAGAGTTCGTTAGTAAAAATTGCAAGTAAGAAAAAAAATGTTTTAATCTCACTATTTATATTTACTGATTTCCCAAACAATTTCTTACTCAAAATAGAACTTAATCGACCGTTGGATGAATATTGAAAAATAAAAGTTACCAATTTTGGCAATCGACTGTTATACATACAGGAATGAATGTATTAATCAATTGATAAAATAAGTAACCAACGGCTAGATTTTGTACAGATCGATTGATGACATGGACCTCTTAAATTCCAAGTCATCGATTGATAATTATCTTATCCATCGACAGGTACATTTATCCATCGATAAATAAATATATCATCAATTGATATATTTATCTGTCGATAGTTCCAAATATCCATCGATAGACAAATATATCATCAATTGATATATTTATCTGTCGACAGCTTAAGAAATATCCATTGATATGTAAAATGTTTATCAGTTGATTATTGAAGAATCAATAATTTAACATAATCAATGGCTACAAATAATATTAATATATAACTTGTCAGACATTTAAAGGATTAAATATAATTAAGCATACCTAAATCACAGACCAATCTATTGAAGGTAGATTCATCTAGTGGTTTGGTAAAAATGTCTGCAAGTTATCTTTCACTAGGGACAAAATGTAATTCAACTGTACCATTCATTACATGTTCCCTAATGAAGTGATACCTTATGTCAATATGCTTGGTTCTGGAATGTTGCACATGATTTTCTGTTATAGCAAAGGCACTTGTATTATTACAGAAAATGGGAATCTTGTTCAAGTTGAACCCATAGTCAAGTAGTTGATTCCTCATCCATAAAATTTGTGCACAGCAACTTCTAGCTGCAATGTATTCAGCCTCTGCATTAGATGTAGACACTGAATTCTGCTTCTTGCTAAACCATGAAACAAGCTTATTTCCTAGAAATTGACAGGAGCCTGTTGTACTTTTTCTGTCAATTCTGCAACCTGCATAGTCTGCATCTGAATAGCCAATTAGATCAAATCCAGAATCTCTAGGATACCAAATTCCAAGATTTGGAGTTCTTGTGAGATATCTGAATATTCTTTTTATTGCAATCAAATGAGATTCTCTAGGATCAGCTTGAAACCTAGCACAAAAACATGTAGTAAACATTATATCTGGCCTACTTGCAGTTAAATAAAGTAATGAGCCAACCATGCCTCTATAACTTGAAATGTCCACTATAGCTTCTTTAGTGTTTAATTCAAGTTTAGTTGCAGTGGCCATGGGAGTTTTTGCAGAAGAAAATTCATTTAAATCAAATCTCTTTAATAAATCGGAAATATATTTGGTTTGATTTATGAAAATACCATCTTTGACTTGTTTGATTTGCAAACCAAGAAAGTAGGTAAGTTCTCCCATCATACTCATTTCATATTTACTCTGCATCAACTTAGCAAACTTTTTACAAAGTTTTTCATTAGTTGAGCCAAAAATAATGTCATTTACGTAGATTTGAACAAGAATCATAGAGCCATTTACATTTTTATGAAAGAGAGTTTTATCAACAGTACCTCTTGTGAAGTGATTCTCAATCAAGAATTTAGACAGAGTGTCATACCAGGCTCTAGGTGCTTGTTTTAATCCATAAAGTGCCTTGAGAAGATAGTATACAAATCCAGGATGAACATGATCAATAAAACCAGGAGGTTGTTCTACATATACTTCTTCTTCTAGTTCTCCATTGAGAAAAACACTTTTCACATCCATCTGATACACCTTGAAATTAGCATGAGCAACAAATGCTAGAAAGATTCTGATTTCTTCCAACCTTGCAACTGGTGCAAATGTTTCATCAAATCTATTCCTTCTTCTTGTGAATAGCCCTTTGCCACTAATCTTGCTTTATTTCTTGTCACTGTACCAGATTCATCCATTTTGTTTCTGAACACCCATTTTGTACCAATTATAGACTTATTCTTTGGTTTGGGCACCAGCTTCCATACCTTGTTTCTTTCAAACTGATTCAACTCTTCTTACATAGCAATTATCCAATCAGGATCATTCAAGACTTCTTCAATCCTTTTTGATTTTTCTTGAGACAGGAAGCTACTATACAAGCATTCATGTTGAGTTGCACTTCTAGTTTTGACACCATCATTTGCATCTCCAATTATTAGTTCAAAGGGATGGCTTTTTGTCCATTTGCTTTGAGATGGTAAATTTGTCCTTGAAGATAATGCTTCATGATCATTGGAAGTGTTATGATCACTGTGATGTGATTGACTATTTGAGAATCCTCCCCCTGAGATGGACACTCTACTTGAAGTTTGTTGAGCAGAGTTGATATATATCGAATGATTATCAATTGATGTATTATCAGTCAACTGATGATTATCAACTGATAAGTTATCTGTTGATTCATTGACATCAATTGATGGGAG
Source organism: Oenanthe sinensis (assembly GCA_028671895.1). Lineage (NCBI taxonomy): Eukaryota > Viridiplantae > Streptophyta > Magnoliopsida > Apiales > Apiaceae > Oenanthe > Oenanthe sinensis. Next base: position 33,357,567 of record CM053806.1, read on the forward strand.
GATTCTAGATACTTGTATTCTTGTAATTTCCACATCATCATCACTGTCTCCAATATTACTTGTGGATTCATTTTCAAAATGCAATAGATCATGAAATTCTTCATCAAACAACCCTTGAATTTTCTTGTCATCAAAGACTACATGCATAAATTCCATAACAATGTGTAATCTAAGATTGTAGACTCTGTATGCTTTGGTTGTTATTCCATATCCAACAAATATAGCTTCATCAGCTTTGGCTTCGAATTTTCCTAGATTTTCACCTTGATTTCTCAGTACAAAGCATTTGCAGCCAAAGACATGAAGAAAATTAACTGTTGGCTTCTTGTCTTTCTTTATCAATTGATATGGTGTCTTGCCTCGAAGTTTATTGACCATGGAAATATTTTGAATGTAACAAGCAGTATTAATTGCTTCTGCCCAAAAGTATATAGGTAGTTTTGCTTCTTCTAACATAGTTCTAGCAGCTTCAATCAAGGTCCTATTTTTCCTTTCAACTACTCCATTTTGTTGTGGAGTTCTTGGTGCAGAGAAATGATGAGTGATACCTTTTTCTTCACAGAATTCTTTCATTGATGCATTCTTGAATTCAGTACCATTATCACTTCTAAATTTCTTGACCTTCCATTCAGTGCTATTGTCAACATTCTTCACATGATTGATAATTAATTTGCTTGCCTCATCCTTAGAGTGTAAAACACATACCCATGAAAATCTTGTGAATTCATCCACAATTACTAAGACATATTTCTTTTTGGCAATTGACATGATGTTGACTGGACCAAATAAATCCATGTGCAATAATTCCAGAGGCTTATCAATTGATGATTCAGACTTTGACTTGAATGATGCTTTTCTTTGTTTTCCCTTTTGATAGGCATCACACCTTCCATCCTTGGTGAATTCCATCTGTGGAATGCCTCTAACCAAATTCTTTCTAACCAATTGATTCATGGCCTTGAAATTCAAATGGGCTAGCTTCTTGTGCCAAGTCCAACTTTCATCTGTATTGGCTTTGCTAAGTAGACATGTAATTGAATTTGCCTTTACAGAGAGAAAATCAGCCACATAGACATTTCCTTTCCTTTCTCTAGTTAAGAGAATATCACTAGATTCTTTGTTGGCTATGATGCATGATCCAGTTGTAAACCACACACCATTACCATTATCACACAGTTGACTAATACTGAGCAGATTGTGCTTCAATCCATCAACTAGTGCTACAGATTCAATGATAACATTTTCTTTTACAATTGAGCCATATCCCAGAGTAAAACCTTTGCTGTTATCTCCAAAAGTAACTCCTGGGCCAGCCTTTTCCACAAACTTTGTGAGCAGGGACAAATCTCCAGTCATATGTCTTGAACATTCACTATCCAAATACCAGAGATTTTTCTTCCTGTTTCCCTGCACACACATCAAGTTGTTTTTGGTACCCAAGTTGCCTTGGGTCCTCTTTTATTAGTTGCAGCCTGAGCCCCTGTTGTCAACTTAGGTTCCTTTTGTTTTGGTGGGTTTAAATCCACTTTAACTTTGGGAGTTGACTTTTGGGGCTTTGACACCTTGGAACTCATGGTAGAATTTCCATGAATTTCATCATTTATATTAGGCACGTTCCATGGCATACCAGGCATGTTCATATTAGGATATGCAAAGAAGGGATTATACATGTATGGAACTTGTGCATATGGCATATGAACATTAGGTGCAACCAGATTAGAAGACATGGCATTCATGAGAATAGGATTGGTAAACATGGCATTTGCAGTCATGGCATGTATATTTAAATCATTTGAAGATATAGAATTATTTTTGTTCTTGCATTGCATGGATAAATGATTTACACTACCACATTTAGCACATACTTTTCTAGGTGCATACATATCAGGAGTGTAGTTGTTGTGCTTATTTATGCCTACTTTACCATTCCTATTCTTTTTCTTTTTCTCAGACTTAGGTTGAGAAATTTCCACAGGTGTTATCTTTTCTAATTTTTCTTTTAATTGATTCTTGGATAAGCTACCTATGTTGATTTTCTCAGTTTCAGCCTCAACTTGATTTATGGTTTCCTTAAAAACTTGATAGGAGTGCTAAATTTATTCTTCTTATTAGCCATTGATGATTTACTTGTCGATGGATGCTTATCAATTGATTCAGCATCAATCGATTGATAATCCTTATCAGTTGATGAATGATTAGCAGTCGATTGATCTTTATCCATTGAAGTATCATCCAATGGCTTGCCTATTGATTTGGGGAGTTCTCCTAGAGTATCTACACCCTGAACATCAATAATTTGTTTGGCAGTTTTAGCAGACCTATTCCATTTGCTAATGGTTTCAATTTCTTCAGCCAATTGTTCTTTCAACAATTCTTCTCTTTTCAAACTGTTTACTAGCTCATTTCAAGCATCCTTTCTTTCCTTCTTAAATCTATCTAAATAGGCAAGTTCATTTTTAAGAAAAATATTCCTCTCAGTTAAGGCATCAATGTTGTTCTTTAACTTGAGGTTTTCTTTGTTTAGAGATTTTAGAGAGACATGCAAGTTGTACAATTCATTGGACATTTCATTAATAGTACTGTTGCATTCATCAGCTGAAAGCTCAGAAAAGTTTTTAGCTAGTACCTGATTTGATGGTGAACTAGCTTCTTCATCTTCATGTTTGGCCATTAATGCTAGATTGATGAATTCTTCAGAATCACTGTCCTCAGCAGCCCAGTCCTTCTCTTCAGTAACAAAAGCCTTTTCTTTTTGTTTTAAAAGGTCAAAGTATTTCTTTTTATAATCAATACCCTCATATGACTTTGCCTTTTCTTGTTTTGGCTTCCTGCACTCACTTGAGAAATGACCAGCCAATCCACAGTTAAAACATTTGAATTTAGATCTATCAACCAAATTTTTATTTTGATTGTTGCTTCTAAACTGGGATCCAGGCCTTTGAGCATATGGATTCCTCTTGAATTTTAGCTTTGAAAATTTCCTTGACAGAAATGCAAGGTGCTCATCAATCTCATCCAAATCATCCTGAGAGTATGTTTCATCTGCTTCACACTTGCTCTTTCTTTTTCTCTTGAATGATTCTTCAACAGCATCACCAGCCATCATGACAGACTCTTCTACACAGCCAGTTTCCTTCTTCTCTTTCTTGTCTTCATTCCCTTTGACCATCAAAGCCACAGTTTTCTCCTTTCTTTGATTCTTCTCAATCTCCTCATCTTGTTGAATCTCCAGTTCATATATCTTGAGAATACCATAAAGTTTCTCAAGAGTGTAATCCTTGAAGTCCTGAGATTGTCTAATGGAAACAGTCATTCGTTTCCATTCTTTTAGAAGAGATCTAAGAAATTTAAGATTTGTATCCTCAGTTGCATAAACCTTACCATATAGTTTTAGACCATTCAATAACTTTTGGAATCTGCTATAGGTATCATTGATGGCTTCACCACTCTTAAAATGAAATGATTCATATTTTTGAATTAAGAGTTGCATCTTATTTTTCCTAACTTGTTCAGTTCCTTCACACAGAGTTTGAAGAGTGTCCCATACTTCTTTTGATGAAGTACAGTTTATCACATTGTCAAACATATCTTTATCTAGACCATTAAACAGAATGTTCATGGTCTTTTTGTCTTTAAGTACTTCTTTTTCATCCTCTTCTGTGAACTCAGAGATGAGTTTTGGAACATGTCTATCAACTGTAGGAGTTCCATTAGGGTTTACACCTGTAACTAGCTTCATGGGAATATGAGGACCTTTCTCTATGCAGTGAACATAGGAAGGATCAAGAGAAAGAAGATGCAGATGCATTTTTACCTTCCATGGAAAATATTCATCTTTCTCTAAAGTTGGAATCTTCACACCTGAATCTTTCTGGCCCATATTGACTGTTCTTGATCTTTAAACTTTCTGTATGTTGAAAGCCTACTCTGATACCAATTGTTATTCCTCTAGAACAATGTCAATATTTGTAGAAGCGGGGGTTGAATACAAATATTAAAACTTTTTGTTGTTCTAATATTTGTTATTGATGTTTTTGAATTAGTGAGAATATGTTCGAACAATTTAAGACTGAAAAATAAACTGAACAAAGAGATTTAAAATTACTGATGGATTGGTTGTTCCATCAATGTATATTTTTTCTCAATGTTCCTAGGTTAAAAGAAACCTAGCTGCATTTTTACAAGATTAGAAAACAAATCAACTGTTCTTACAAATGTGCTCTCAAGCTGGAACAGTTGACTAAGAAATATTGTCTAACTTATATATTTTCTAATAATGCTGCTACACTTGTTTATATACCACAAGTGTGTTTTTACAATTCCTATTCTAGGATTGTTTCTACCTGCATTTCTTTTACCTTTTTCTATCTTTTAAAAGGTTTGAAAAGACAGCTTCTGATTGAGTCTTCATAGCCACTCTAGACTGTCTTCCATAGGAGTGCTTTTGTTCTCTGGATCTTCAACAGATATTCTTTCTGTGTTGTCACACTCAATTGATAATTTGTTGTTAAGCATATCAATTGATCCATCCTTTAATCCATCAATTGATATTCTTCTTCGATTGATCTTTATATCCATCGATTGATAAAAGATGGCTTATCGATTGATAGATGTTTTCAATCGATATATCAATCGATGGGTCTTCACATCAGTTGATGGTCTTCAATGCTTGACTTGGCTTCTTCGATTGATCCCTCATCCATCGATGCTTCAATATCAATTGATTATCCCTCACTTGTGTAATTTCCCATCTTCACATAATTACAATTTAACAGTTTAATTCACACATCAATTGATGATCTATATCAATCGACTCCAACATCAATTGATGAATAAAATATCAATTGATTTACACCTTATCGATTGAAATAGACTAAGTACACCTATGCTACAATCCAAATTATCAGTTGTTTCATATAAACACTTCAATTGATAAATGGTTTCCTGATCAATTGATATTTATCACTTTCATATCAATTGATTAGTTACATCAAATTAAATTTCTATGATTCTAAGATTAATGTTATCATCAAATCACATATAGATTCCTAACATAAGGTATATGTATGGTTTTTTATCTTCTTCTTCTCCGGCTTCAATTTCCTCCATGTATCTCTCTGTATGGTTGTATATTTTAACAATTCAAAATGAGCACGTCATTTTATTTATATGGTGTAGATTTTTCAAATCAATTAAAATTGATTTATTCTTCACAATGCTAAGTCATTTTGTTGCGCTTGTAGAGTGAGTGCAGTGTATAGGAGCCACAAAACTTTTGTTGTGCCTAAAGGGAAGTTTTGTTACGCCTACACTCTGTGTCCCTTGTAGAGGAGCCACGAAACTCTTGGTTTTGCCTTAAACTCTTTTGTTGCTCCTAAGGCAAAGTTTTGTTGTGTTTGTATAGTGAGTGCAGTGTATAGAAGCCACGAAACTTTTGTTGCACCTAAGGGAAAGTTTTATTGCGCCTACACTCTATGTCCCTTGTAGAGGAGCCACGAAACTCTTGGTTTTGCCTTAAACTCTTATGTTTCTCCTAAGGCAAAGGTTTTTTGCGCCTACACTCTGTGTCCCTTGTATAGGAGCCACAAAATACTTAGAAACTTATCCATAAGTATTTTGTTGTGCCTACACACCGTGTCCCTTATAGAGGAGAGACAAAATGTAGTAATACTTGCCTTAAACAATTTCTTGAAATGCTTGAAGTATTTACCACTTGGTTTTCACTCTTTTAGCTTGATCAACTGATTTTTTTCTGACAAATCAAAGTAATTCTCTTCTTATTATGTTGACACTTAGTGCACTGGTCTGGTTCACAAACTACTAACACTAAATTAAATTCTCTTGACTTCTGTTCTGTTTTAGCTGATTACCTTTGACTTTTACATTGCTTCTAATCACTGAAACCCTTTGACATTTATTCAGATCATTACACTATCTTTAATATGAAATCTTCTGAATTCTCATTTGTTGCTGAGGCCTGAACATATTAATGAACTTCTCACGCTGACGTTCAATAAGCCTTTCATCTTGAATGCTCTGCAATGATGTATGTATGATTCCTATTCACATGTCCTTCTCGATTCTTGTGCTGCATATTAGTATTATTTGACTGTGTTTGTTTCTTAGTTGAGTTATCGATTCCATTGTTACATGTTACGTTACATTATGCTTTACAGCTCATGGCAGAGAATTTGAAGTCATCAAATGTTACATTTATGCTTTCCATCACCTTTTGTTGATCAATCACATACACTCTATAGACAATCTTGTCTAAAGACTATCCCACAAAAATTCATTCATATGCTCTAACTTAAAATTTTCCTAGATGGTCAGCATCATCTTTGATAACAAAGCATTTTGCTCCAAACACATGCATATGTTTAACATATAGCCTTCTATTTCTCATGATATGATAGGGAGTCTTTTCAACAGGTTTTGTGATGAGTGTCTTGTTTTTAGTGTAACATGCAGTCTTGACAGCTTCAGGCCAAAAACTTATTAGTAGACTAGCTTCTGCTAACATGGTCCTTGCAGCTTCAATAAGAGTCCTATTTTTCCTTTCAACAACTCCATTTTGTTATGGAATTCTTGGAGCAGAGAATTGGTGAGTAATCCCATTTTCTTTATAGAATTCACTTAATGTAGCATTTTTAAATTCTGTTCCATTGTCACTCCTTATAGCTAGAACAAGTGTTGGACCTTTATCCAATCTCCTTAGATTTTCAATAATAAGCTAAAGAGCTTCATCTTTTGAGTGCATGAAATCTGCCCATTTATATTTGGAAAAATCATCAACCATGACAAGTGCATATCTCTTCTTGGAAATTGACATGACATTTACTTGTCCAAAAAGGTCCATATGAATAAGTTGTAGAGACATTGTGATTGAAGTGAATTCCTTACTTCTATGACTTGACCTTTTCATCTTTCCCTTTTGTCATGCCTCACACAATCCTTCAATGCAGAATTCAAGTGAAGGAAGGTCTTTTACTAGTTTTCTTTTAACTAGAGAATTAAGATTCTTGAAGTTCAAATGAGACAATCTTTTGTGCCAAAGTCAACTTTCTCTTTCTAAGGCTTTGGTGTAGAAATAACTGATTTTATCCTTGTTTTCAGAATCCAAATCAGCTACAAACAGGCTTTATTTCCTTACTCCATATACAGCAACTTCTTTGGTTTTTCTGTGAGATATGAGACACATTTCTTTATCAAACTCCACCTTCAAGTCTTTGTAGTAGAATTGAGTGATGCTCAACAAGTTGGGCATAAAACCATTTACCAAATCTATATCTTCAATGATAACATTTCCATGAATCAATTTTCCATATCTCATGGTAAAACCTATGTTGTTGTCTCCAAAGGTCACCATTGGGCCAGCCTCTTCCTTAAACTGTGACAGCAGGGCTTTGTCACTAGTCATGTGTCTTGAGCATCCACTGTCCAAGACCCACGTAACTTTCTTCTTCTTACATGTGCCCTGCAATCAAAACAATATCAAATCTTCTTTGGTACCCAAACTAGGTTGGGTCTTTTTTGCTTAGTTACATGAATATCATTTTTCTTGTTAACAGTCCTAGTAAATTTATCATGTACACTTTACTTTTTCTGGTTTTGATTCTTAGCTTGGTAAGTGCTACATGAGTTAGATGCATTCCTAGGTAACATGGAGTGTTTTATTCCCTTGATTAGACTTGTAGATGTAGGCCTAGCAGTTTTGTCATCTAGATTATGACTAATACAACCTTCAACAAACTGTTTCCTTAATCTAAAGCATGTGTTCATAACATTCATGTTACATGGCATACAATCAAACTTATCACAGAATTTATGACTATCATGCATTAAGGGTTTGACATATCCATAAGTAAAGTTAGCATTATCAATAACAGATTTCTTGCATAAACGAGTAAGGTGATTTGTTGATCCACATTTTTTATAAATCTTCCTAGGATCATTTTGAACAGGTACATAGTTATTATGTTTTTTGATGCCTACTTTACCATTTCTATTTACTTTTTTCTTCTTAGTATGCATAGTTTCATTTTTCTATACAGTTTCCTTTGTTTCATGTTTAGCAGGAATGGACTTGGCCTTGACTATAGGTTCATCTATTTCAACACAAAGCACATTATTCTTATCCTCTTGTTCATCCTCATCATTTAACTATTGTTCGATGACCATACTTTCTTCATCAAACTCAATAGTTGCTTTCTTAAAAATTGGACCCTCAACATTTTTCAAAATGTGAGGATTTCCAAGGAATTCAATTTTCTTGCCTTTTGTTGATATATACTTCTTTTTCTTGAGAGTGTCATAGTCAAACCCAATTCCATCCTTAGAATTTTCTTGATTCTTCGCATGGAACTCTTGAACTAGTACTGATGAGTTTTGATAAGATTTAATTTTCAAATCATTTTCAAAAATTTGATCCCTTAGAAATTTTTCAATTTATTCTAAACATGTGATCTTATTGTTCAAGTACTCGTTCTCCTGTTTCATTGATTCCATGTTAACCAAGAATAATTCTAGATATTCATTCTTAACAGTTAATTCATCATTCACTTTAAGCAGTCTACTCATCTCTTCATAAGTAGTAGTCATAATGGTATGTATGTTAAACATCTCAATACTTAACTCTTTAACAGTTTTTTTATATTGAGAGTTTGACATTTCAATAATGATTAGAGTTGGTACCTGACTTGTTGAAGATGATTCTCGATCATTTGATTTGGCCATGAGTGCCAAATTTCCATATTCCTTATCTTTATCCTCATTTATATCATCCCAACATCTTCCCTCTACTATATATACCTTTCCAATATGCTTTTTCAAGAAAGCTTCATACTTGGCTTCCAACTCCAAATAGTCTTTGTCCTTTTTGACTGCTTTTGGCTTTCTACACTCAGTAGCAAAGTGTCCTAGTTCATCACAGTTATAGCATTTGATTTTTGATCTGTCAACATATCCAGTTTTATAACCTCCTTTAAAACTGCTCCTAGGTGCTTTACCTTTGCTTGAGGACCTAAAGTTTGGTTTTGGCCTAAGGCTTTTGTTTTTCTTGAACCTTAAGTTTCTAAACTTTTTGGCCATAAATACCAAGGATTTGTTATCCATCCCTTCCATCTCTTCAATGGTGTAGAACTCATCCTCATCAAAGTCACTCCTGATAGATTCATTTTCCACTTTGTCTTTTAAAACAATCTCTTCAATCTTCATTCTTTAGCTTGTACCAACCTTTTACATCTTCACTGGTTCTTTGATAATCAAGGCACTAGAAACATTTTCCATCTTGCCTCTGTTTCCTGGAATAGATTTCTTCTGAAAGAACTCTAATTCATATGCCTTCAATATTCCATACAGGGTTTCTGATGGGAGTTTTGTCAGCTCCCTTCCTTCTTTAATAACAGAAATTTTGTGCTCCAGGTGCATAGGAAGAGTCCAACAAAAATTTCAAGTTCTTTTCTTTTGTCTCATAGGCCTTACCATGTTGTTGTAGTTCATTGATTAGTTTATTAAACCTTTCAAAGACCTCAGTTATGCTTTCAATTTTTTTGACATAATAGCTTCATATTGTGAGACCAACAGTTGTCTTTGATTTCCTCTCACTTCCACTGTGCCTTGACACAGTAGTTCTATGGTTTCCCAAATGTTCTCGGAAGTTGTGTAATTGACAACATTCCTATGCACGACCATGTCTAGAGAATCAATCAGTATCAGCATCAAATTGTTGTCAATAGTAACTTTCTTTCTTTTTGTGTCAGTGTACTAAGATGGGTCTTTTGGTACCCATGAAGCTGGTATTACCTCTGAGACACTAGTAGTTTTATGAACTAATGTCACAGGCATGAAGGGTCTATTCTTCAAGATCTCAGGATACATGTAGTTTGTAGTCTTGATCGATGTTAGCATTTTCTTTTTCCATAGTATGTAGTGTTCTTTGTCAAATGGAGAGATCTTGATGTTGTTAAGTTTCTGTGACCTCATTTTTTATCTTTGTACTATTTGTATGTCAATATCATGTGCTCTAATACCACTTGTTAGGAATGAGTTGACCAGAAACTAGACAAAGGGTGAATGTATAGTTAGACTCTTTTTGTTCTTTCTTTGTTAAACTGAATAATCTATGATTTGGAAATCTGTTTGTAACTTATTTAACCATGTAGTGTATATTTAAGAAATGCGGAAATGAAATAAACACTCAAGTTTAACTTTCAAACTAATATTATATTAGATTGAATTGCTACAAATATGAGATTCTTTGTGTGAATCTCAGCTTCTTGTTCTTGAAGATATAATGAGAAAATAAAATGAAAATATTCAACTTGTTAACTAGTGAAGCTGTGCTCTTTGCTATATAGATAACATGTCTCATTTGCACATGCTTTCACAGGTTAGTTTGCTAAAACCAGAAATAGATAAATGATACTTTACTTTACACATAATTCTATTTCTAGCTAAGTCTTCCATTTGACAGTCTATCACATCTACAATCTTATCTTCTGTCTTTGTCTTGTTCTTCTTTCAAGCTTCAATGTAGACTTGTCTCTATCTTCACAGGTTTGACTAATCCTGATCATGATAGATCTTCAAAATACTTGTCTTATTCTTCTGTAAATCTCCTTGAAACTTGCTTCTTGAATCAAATGAATACTCAACTATTATTGCTTCGAGAAGTCATGGCACAGACTCCTCGATCGAATACTTCTGAGACTTCTCGATCAGCCTATTTACTTGTTACTTCTCGAATGCCTAGACTTCTCGATTAGGTCAGACTTCTCGAATGGTCTACTACCACAAACTTCTCGACTGATCTATTTTCTTAGACTTCTCGATTGCTTCATTTGCTAACTTCTCGATTTGTTTTACAGGACTTCTCGAATGTATATCACATTTGACACTTCTCAAATGACTTCAATTTCTTCTCATCTTGAATGAACACTTCTCGATCGAATACTGAGCCATGAGATATTTTGAGACTTCTCTATCAGTTACACATTTGACTTCTCGATTGTGGTGACTTCTTGAATAATTATTTGTCTTAGAAGAATTCTCATACTGCATTCCTTATTCTTGAAGAAGTCTTCTTTGTCTAGATGGATGATCCAACTGGAATCTTCTATCATACTTTATTCTTTGACTTTAAATTACAATTTGGAATTATAATTTGATTATACTTTTATCTTCAATAGTACATTAAAATAACGTGTTACAATAAGACAAGTAAATAATGTGTTACAATAAGTCACCAACTTAATACAGAAGATCTAAATGTCTTACAATAAGACAAGTAATACAAAGCAGTAGGCTTGATTTGATCCAACATCTTCTCCCTTGCAGTATGTTCTTGAACACCTGAATTCCTGGAGTCTCACTCTTGAATTTCTCTATTCCTCGAACTCTTTGTCTTATAGAAATAACACAACTAAACATTTTGCTCCCTTGTTCTAGAACCTAGAACCCCTTGCCACTTTATTGATTCTCAAAAATATTCTGAACAATATAATGAATATAAAGTGTTTACAACTCAACCTTTATTCTCTAAGTATTAAGTAATCAATATAATAGCAATCTCAGTTTAGTGAACAGTCAAATAAAGCTTTTCAAGATGCAGTGAGTTGTAGTATTATTGTAAATGTAAGATACAACGGCTATACAAAAGCTAGCCCTTATTATATACAAAAGTATATAACAAAAAATATGAAAAGTTAGCCCTTGTTATATACCAAAGTATACAATGGCTAATTTGAATTATTTATAAGATATAAAATTGTAATACAAAATAATTCAAAGTATAACTAAAGAGGAAGGATAAAAACGAATTTGAAATCAGCTCCTATATAAGGATAAAATAGAGAAGTAGTTTGAGAGAAAAAGAGTTTAAATTCAAATAAACTACTTTCTAAATTTGAGGAAAACATTTTCAATAAAATCTTTAGCTTAATTATATATTAAAAATGTAATACTTAGTTGAATGTACATATATAAGTATCCTACACATAATATGCATCGGAGCAGCACAAACAGATAGAGTTCTATTCTCTATTGGACTCTGTTCTAGCAGGCTATTTAAAAACAACAGGTTGTTATGTTGTTACTTATAGATACTGCAAAATAATGTGATACATGTAATATGGCAGGTTATAACAAGTAAAACAAGCATCACCGGATTTTATACATTTTAACAAGCATCTAGCTTGCTCAAATGTGTGATTATCAAAATCACGAGGGTTACACATTTTGCCTAAATTCATCATTCTTTTTTTTTTTCAACTTTATCAATGTATTTCACAAAAAAAAGAAAAAAAAACTTGATCAATGTGCATTAACAAATAAATTCCAAAAATAGGATAAATTTATTCTTTGTTTAACATAAACAAGAAAATTAACAAATCTGAGTAATTGTCTCAGAGAATAAATTAAACAAATATTTAAATTTATTGTTAAATAAAAGTTTAGATAATAATGAACACATAAATAAATAATCTCATATCTATAGATATAAGTATCAAATTGTTGAATGTGAACGATGCTTCTCTTGAACTTACATGTGATACCTTTGTTGTATCTATTTTGTAAATATGTTGAAATAAAAAACCAGCTAAATTTATGCAATGAAGATATTGAACATTTGATATTTACTCAGATCTATAGATCTGAGATAATGTGTTCAAAAGTTTTTTGAGATTCAACATATTTACAAAACTGATGCAACAAATGTATTGGACATAAGTCTAATATTGAACAAGTTCAACAAATATACTGCTCACGTTCAAATCTTTGATATTTGGATCTATACATCTCAGAACATGCAGTTGTGTATACAACAACTCGTTCAATACATATTCAACACTTTTTGAAGAATCAATGTCTTCTTATTATATTTTCAACTAGTCATATAACTATGTTCAACAGTATTAATTAAAGAAATACATGTTTATTTCATTTAAACAATTCAACATATGTCAATCTAATATTCAACAATCAAGTCACGGATATAGACTAGTGATGAATACAAATATTGAGAGAGTAATTATATGCTAAATTACAAGATATTTGTACTCTTGAAGTTCATCTTTGTATTTCTTTAACTAATTTTCTAACCCCTTTCTTGTGGGAGAAGGGATCTTATTTATAGAGGTTAAAAGGGTCCCATTCTTGGGGAGCAAATCAAGTAACTAAATGGGCTCAATGGGCCTTTATACAATTGTGTAGACTTTCTATTCTAAATGGGCTAATCCCATCACGACTAATTGCTATTTAACTTGGCTATGGCCCGACATTTGTCCCCCCCTCCTCTTTTTTATAACATCTTAAGATTTTTTCCATTTACTTGGGCCACAATATTCCTTATTGGGCTGGAAATTATGACTTGGGCTTGATTTGATGGGGAGCTTCTAGTAATCATTGTTTTTTTTTCCAAAATATACTTGCCATGTAATATCACACTTATTCATTTGTAATTAATACTTTGGCAGTTATCTTGCCCTGTTTCGAATTACCATACTTAGGTTCCAAAGCTGTTACCAGAGAGAGGATCTTCTTTGTAGCCCTTATCATCTCAGGAGTCTCTTGCCTGCCGCCATCATTACTTCATATACCATGCTTGTACGTATCTTTCCTTCTTTTACTATGTCTATCTTTTTCTTTCTCTGCATTTACTACTTTTTCTTTTATTTGTGAGCGCCTGTTATTTAGTGGTTGTTTGATTCTACCCCACAACTATAGAATATAAATGTCATCCTCGAAAACTCTTAGCGATCGTGTTACTTCATCTCTTCCAAGAGATGATGATGTTGATAGCAATAGGAACCATGGGAAAAGACCTTTGTATGAAGACAACTCCAATGACGTCCTCCCAAGAAGCCTTTAATTGAGGAATATGAAGAATTGAATCTTTAACATCTAGAAATTCCAGATATAAGTGTTGAAGCTTTGAAGGGCTTTGAGTTATTGGATGAGGTGTCAAACGTGCCTGGTCCCGAGATCAGCCCTCGGACTATGGAACGAAGAATGAAGGTTGTTGTATATACTTATGTCCAAGATCGTTGATTGTTCCGTGACAACCCCTCATATTCTCATCCTAGTATATATACCTTTGCTCATGTAGAAGCGAAGTTATTGAAGAGGTGTGTCGATTTCTCGTGCGGGTATAGTTATCGAGTTCCCCAAGCTCGAGAGAGAGTATGGATGATGCCCGACTTTGGGATGCAGGGGGTGCCCATGCTCTACTTTAAGTTTGGATTGTATTTTCCAATGCATCATTTCCATTCATGCATCTATGAGCATCTAGGTTATGGATTGGCTCAATTATCGACCAACTCTTTAATGCAAGTTTCTGGGTTCATATCTCGATGTGTGGAGCTCGACATTGAGCACACTCTTTGTCTCTTATTTTCAGCTTATCGGGCTAAGTATAGTGAAGGTCTTGTTTATCTTTATAGTCGACCTGAAAGGTCGAATTTGGTGCTTACCAAGTCTTCAAATGCGGGATTTCATGCTAAGTGGTTATTTTTTCATGGTCTCGACATCGATCTCTTGGAGCCTTTCAGTGAGGTGTCTGCTGCAAAGATTGATTACCTGAACCATTTAGAACCATAAGACCGGGATTTCTTAGATCATTTTCTGGTTAAGATTCATTGTATGGCTAAAAAAAGTGTTCTGACTCGTCTTTTTTAGCTCATTATAACTGTGAGTTATTTCATTGATTTGCTCAGTACCTTACCTCTTATCTGACCTTGTTGTAATGTATGATTTTTTTCTTCTGTTTTATGCTTCTTTTATATTGGGGGGTCTTTCACTGCAGAGAGTTTTAGGACAAGGAGTCTAGATAGAGATGAAGAAGGCCAATATTGCATTGTTGAATAAATCGACCGGAGGTCGTGGCGATGGTCCTAGTCGAGTGACCTCTACCTTAGAGGTCGAGAGTCCGAAAGAAAGTCTTGTTGTTCGAGCTTTTGAGGCCGAAGATGGTCGAGATCTTAAGCGGAAGAAGGTGGAGAAGGAAGGTCACTCTCGTCTACATTCCTCACGCCATTTAGAAGAAACCTATGTGGCTGAGCGAATTGAGGGTAGCCCTGGTATTGTTCATTCTCCTACAAGTGGCTCGTTACCTCATCGTCCTTCTTGTGATCTTCCTCCGATAATTCAGTAACGTCCTCAGATTGTAATAAAAGTCGATCCAACAGAGCGTTGGTGCACTGGGAGCCACCCGCTTGTGCAAACCCTTCAGGTTTTGAAACTGCTGCAGGATGATAATGACTATATGGGTCGTTCGTGAGCATACATTGCTGGTTTAGCTCGATCTCGTATTGGTCGAGTAAGTTTTCTTGAAACTTGGTTTAACTCGGGAATTTCCTATATATGGTTTGGTAATCCGTATTGGTCTCACCTATCTTCTTGTATCCAATTTGTTGGTACCTCTTTGCAGACAATGTCTGATTATGTGCGGATTATCGATGCATATGAGGCTGATGGTGATGTTGCTAAGATGGAAAAGGATTTGAATGACAGGAAGGTTGCTCATGTTCAATCAGAAAAGAAAGTAGCTGACTGGGAGAAATCATCAACTTCGCTAAACGTTGCTAAGGATCGGGCTGAGTAAAAGATCTGGATGCTCATGCCGCCTTTAACTCTGAGATTAAGATGATAAAAGATCGTATAGTCGAGCTGAAAGGTCAAATAAAGGGAATGCTAAAGGATCTTGACGATGACAAGTCATCGTATGCGGCGCTTGAAGCTGAAGAGCAAACCCTTCGTTAGAAAAATTTGTGCTTGAATGGTAGAATCGATGCACTACAAGAGGAGGTCGACAAAGGTGTGATTGGCATGAAAGCTACTATCTAGGAGGGTTGTATGGGTCTGAATGTGCATCTCAGAGCCGCAGGGATTGACCTCACTGGTCATTCTTTTGATGATTTATGTGCAGATCTGGACCTCAGAAATGGTGAACATGAGCCTGTGAAGGAGGGTGGCGAGCAGAGTTCTTTGCAAGAGAAAGATATTCCCAAGGGTACCTCTACTGATGTTCAGCCTTCTTCGTTGAATGAGCAAGAGAATGTGGAGGATGCCCTGTGATGAAATGTAATTGAAAGGGGAGATAGGAGTGAAGGGAAGTAACTCACTGCACTTTCATGTGTACTAGAAATGCTAAATGTAATCTCTATGTAATGGTTGATGATAACTCAACAATAGAACAGGACATGTAATAATATGCAGGTGCACAGAAATCTTGGATCACAGAGTTCAGTTAAGACAAAGTATCAAAGGATCATCTACAGACTTGAAGCTCACTGGAAGAAGTTCATTAACATGTTCATGCCTCAGTGGAGAATAAAAGATATTGACATCTATGCAAGGATGTGGAAGCTACAAAAGATTGTCTTAGTCTATGAAGATTTTAGTCCATTACAATCGAAGCTATAAGTAAGGTTTGCAAAGAAGAATGTGGAATCATGTTCGGAATCAAGAGCCCCTATCAGGACTAGTCACTTATGAACCAGACCGTTGCATAAAGTGTCAGGACATTGGAGGCAAGCTCTCGTCGGTTAATATGATTTTAATCAATCTAAAGTTGTTGGTTTTCTTGAGTCATGTGGAGGATCAACAAAGGTGGTAAATCAGTGTTGGATAAATGTCAGCCTAATGGATAAGGGACAGACGGCACAACCTGATTGGATCTTACTAAAGCTTCACAGATTAGAAGGCCAAATACTTGGACGTGGTGGAGTCACGTATACGGGGCCAAGTATTTGGATAAGGAAATCTACACAAATTGAAGAGTGGAATGGAAATATTTAATTTAATTAAATAAAGTATTTATTTAATTATTTATATATTTTATAAATAAAGATATTCCTTATTTATATTTTATATATTTTTTAAATATTACTTTTACATTAAATATTTCCAAAGGCATGCTTGGCACATGACTTTGAAGATATGATTTGAGTGAACAAGAGTAAAAGGTGGAAAAGAAAAAAGCAAAAAGCAACACCTTTTTCAATATACAAAAAGAACCCAAGTCTTAATCTTCAGTGTGTATTCGGATGAGAAAAGAAAAGGGGAGAGAGAGAAAAATTATTCTCTCCCCCATAGCCAAACTAGATCTTGAATATATTTGTAGCCATGATTTTCTTTATCTACACCACTCCTCTATTCTTCTATTGAAAACACTTGTTAAATCTTGTATAGAAGATAGGGCTGATTTTTGTCTCCTAGATCTACAAAATGTAATAGTTTTAGAGGAGACAAAAATCACTTCTTTTTGTGTTCTTGAGCTTATGTTCTTGAATTTGTTTGTAGCATCTACCCCACTTCAATGAATATAAAGTTATATTCTTGGATCTTGTTGTGTTATGTATTTTGGATGATTTACCGTTCATTATCTTGGTTATTTTAATGGTGTTCTTGAGGTTGAAGAAGATGATGAACAGTACCCGGGTTTGAACCAAAGTAATTTTTATGTTATCCCAAAAATAATTAATAGTCATATTTTTAATTTAGGAATCGTATTCACCCTCTCTACGATCTCCGGGACCCAATAATTGGTATCAGAGCCACTCGATTGACATACAAATCGATTGGATCTATTTTTATTTTTGAGATTAAAGAGACAACGATTGGTTCACTGGGCATCCAGAATTTTTTTTTGAAGCCCATAATTTTTCTAAGTACAAAATGTTCGAGATAGCCAAGTAGAACATTCCTATGTAGAAATTCTACTTAGAAATTCGAGTTGGAAAATTCGAGGAGATAGATATTTCGAGATAGAAATTTCGAGATAGAAATTTCGAGATAGAAATTTCGAGATAGAAATTTCGAGATAGATATTTCGAGATAGAAATTTCGAGATAGAAATTTCGAGATAGAAATTTCGAGATAGATATTTCGAGATAGATATTTCGAGATAGAAATTTCGAGATAGATATTTCGAGATAGAAATTTCGAGATAGAAATTTCGAGATAGAAATTTCGAGATAGATATTTCGAGATAGAAATTTCGAGATAGAAATTTCGAGATAGAAATTTCGAGATAGATATTTCGAGATAGAAATTTCGAGATAGAAATTTCGAGATGGAATCTATGTAGAACATTCATATGTAGAAGTTCTACTTGATGTTCGAGATAGAGTCTATGTAGAAATTTCTTTGTAGAATTTCTACTTAGAAGGCTGTTTCAACATGACACATGACTACATAGCTTAATTTTATTTAAAACAAAAATTATTTTTCTCTCAAAATGTTTTTAGTTTAATAATTAATTTAATAATTAAATTTGAATTTAATTATATAAAATATTTTGGAAATAATTTTTAAATTTAAATAATTTATTTTTCAAATTTATTTTACATCTTGGAAAATATTTTATTTTCTTTTAAATTTTAGAGTTAAATATTTTATATTTTTAATATTCTTAGTTAAGAATTTTATTAATTTGAAAACTAAAATTAATCTTAAAATCCAATTTAATTTCTTTTGAGTTTAATATTCTTAAAATTATTTTGAGAATTATTTTTGAGATTTAATAATTTATTTTTCGTAAAACTTTAATTATAAATTTTATAAAACTCTTTGAAAAATATTTTTGGATTGAAATAATTTATTTTCATGAATATTTTAAATGTTTTGAGAATTTAGTATTTCTATTTCAAAATTATATTTTTGAGTTGTTTTATTTTAATTATAATTTAAGCTTAGAAGTTTTAATTATAAATTTCATAAAACCTTTTAGAAAATCATTTTGGTTGAAATAATTTATTTTCAAGAATATCTTAGACGACTTGAAAATTTATTATTTTTATATCAAACTTATATTTTCAATCTGTTTTATTTTAATTATAATTGAAACTGTTTTGGATTATGAATTCTATAAAATTCTTTGGAAATTAATTTTGATTTGAAATAATTTCTTTTTCAGGATTATTTAATATACCTTGAAAAATTTGTTATCTCTATATCAAAACTTTCTTTTCGAATTATTTTATTTTATTTATAATTTGAAATTGAGAAATTTATTATTATTTATAAAAAAATGCATTTTCAATTTATTTTGATTATTTAAATTCCTAAAAAAAATTAAATACTTCTGTTTGAACAAAATGTTTTATTAAACGAAACAACATGAGTTGATTCTTCGTTCGTTGAGGACAAACGAACTGACTGAAGAACATTCTAATGGAGTTGAGGCTTGATCTTACCATTGGAGATGTATTTCTACATCGGTCTACTCAGTGGATCATTTGGTTATTGAAAGGGGATTAGTTCATTTAGGGAAGAGTCTTCGATCAGTGGTTTTCGAATCAATATCTGAAGAATTTGGGATTTTGAAAAGGAATTCAGTTTATCGGTCAAAGAACCAAAACAACAATTGAAGATTTGGTTAAAGGACATCAGTGGCAGAAATACACAAGGTTTGATTATCACTGACATATGATAATCAAGGGGTTATTGCTACACATACAAAGAAGAGTGATATTTTCAAGCAGAACATGAGACATTCTATGTCGGGGTCTTTAAGCAGAAACATCATTGGTTATTGAGGTTAAATGCAAGGATACTTCCATGAGTGTTAGTAGAATGGAAATTGATTTGGATCAATTGATTATCACTCGAGATGGAATGCTAAGCATCGCTCAGGTATACTTTCTAACTAGTTTATACTTGTTTGATTCAATTATAGAGTATTAAGTGCTGAACTGCATTATATTATAAGTTTGATGTAATGCATGTCTCACCTTGATTTCTATATAAATTAGATAACTTATGCTAGTTTGTTAGTGTTGCTTGTTTATCAGTATTTGACTTCATGATTAGATCTTGTGTGATTTAATGCTTGCTTTACGAAAATTGATCATGTTAGCATATAGAGTCTTAGGTATTTGTAGGGGTACATTTACCGGAAAGAGTATTTGCTGCATGCTAAGTGCCTTGATGTTTTCATTGTCTATAATCTGTTTATACTCGCATGGTTGTATTAAATGCTATATCTGATCATGTGCTTGTTAAGATGAGTTTGTTTCTAATTTGGGAATTGCCTAGGGGTCAGTATAATAAACCATGAATTAAATTTTTAAATCTAAATTGACTCAGGTAATTAGAGATAATATAATGTTAAAGTGAACAACAAAGGTGATTTAGAAGAATTAGGAATCTGAGTGATTGATTCTTCTATGACTACATATATGTACGACATGATTCTTATAGACTGCTAGTCCACCTTAAGTTAGGTTGGGATCACTGAGCTCATAGCCAAGACTACTTGTTGAGGCTGATATAGATGAGGAGTGATCAGTCAGATAAGAATGAGCATGTTGAACTTGAATGCTTTATTGTTAACTATGTTTAGAAATATCTCTAACCCTTGGACTCAATCAAAATTGAGGACCACGTGTCTTAATCATTTGTGAATGCAGAGTATCTTTCAACATGTACAAATTATATATCTTTGACATTTTCATGTTCGAGGCATGTACAAATTATATATCATTTGTGAATGCAGAGTATCTTTCAACATGTACAAATTATATATCTTTGACATTTTCATGTTCGAGGCATGTAACTACTTTTGCTTTGGTATTCAAATGGTTAAGCAAGGTTACCTATTTTTCTTGAATGATCTGAAGCACAATATTAAGGAAGACCTAGGGAATTCTTTGCAAAGGGTTTCCTAATATCAGTTTGAGGATGAACAGTATTGATCGGGGTCAAGAGAAATAGAAGGTCACTCTACTGGAAGTGAGGTTATTGCTGACACGAAATGTAATGCTTATGATGAACTCAACTATTCGTTGAATTTTATCATAATGGAGTTAGCTGCAACAACAAGTGATGCTCTTACACTTGGTTTATCATCTAATACTTGGTTTATCAAGATAACGGATTCGACGGTAAAGATGAAGTTAGTGAGAAAAGACTACTTCTAATGAAATTCATTTAAGAAGGACATTAGTGAAGTATGTCAGTTGAAGGGAAGTCAAGTCAAAGGCTACCCTGTTTAGTTTTGGTGTTTGTTCGTGCATTCGATAGATGAAGCATATCAGTGATTAATCACATTCAAAGGATTAGGCAGATTGCTGCAAGAACACTTTGAGGGCAGGTAATGGAATTTGTTGAGGAACGAAGTTCTATGTTATGTCTGCACTGAAAGGAGTATTCTAGAGTAAAGTTCAGTTTCCGGACTTCATGACCAAATGGAGGAGTTGATAGGGAAATCCAGACCTTGAGTGGAATTACAAGGATAATGGATAGAGTTAAGGTTTCCTATTCACTACGGCTGAATCAGTTGACACAGCAAGTCTAATCAACAAATGTAAAAAGACGACATCAAATAAGATTAATCATGCCTGAAGTCACATGGTGTGATGGAAGGCTATCTTATTTGGAGTTAAGAGCTTACACAGAGTCTGTGATTGATTTAAGATGATCTAGATGCAGTGAACATCATCATCAAGCTCCCTAGCATTCGTTTGATTTTAGCTTTGAATTTCTAAAGGTTGACATCCTGTTTAGGGCTCAAGATCAGATGACACCAGATGAAGAAAAGCTGCAAGCAGCATCACAGGGGGAGCATCAGTAAGTTGGATCAACTAGTCGTGTTTGATGTTTAAAGGCTAGCAGTGCTCATTGAGTAAGAGTTGAGATTCTTAGGAGCACTGAGTGATCCAGATTGAGTGATTGCATATTAGAAAGGAAATTGTCAATTTAAAAATAATGTAAGATGATCTCAATCATATTTGAAGAAGACTACTCTACCCACTGAATATCTAAGGAAACATTAAGCACACATCTGTCATGACAAAGGGTTTTGTGTAACAACATTTCCTAGAGTCAGTTCTTGATGAATCTGGGTAGTAGAGTAGTGATTGGTCGTGCATGTATAAGAGTATTTCATTGGTTTTTCTGAGTGAATTCAATGAAGACTGAAGATGAACTAACTAATCAAGATTGAGTAGGGTTCGAATCAAGGAACTAACTCAATTGAACCAGAGGCAGATACACTTAGCACAAGGAATCAATCCACATGAAGACTTGGTATTGATACAAAAGCTGAAGGGTAGTTCGGAGTTTTTTTTAAGGTTCTACTCTGCTAGTGTCAAGACTACTGGTTTCTAGAGTGCTGAGTTTAGTGAAGCTGCTGCCAAGACCAATATCTACAAGGAAATATTTGGGTGTTGAAGGTAATGCAGTTTCCGTCTGGATGAGCGTGGTATTATTTCGAGGAACAATCTTAACTGGTAGCTGAAAAGTTATTCATGTCCAAATGGAGTAAACATTCGATCTCGAAAGAAGTAAACATTCGATCTCTCGGGCAAAGAGGAGTAATTGTTCATTCAACGATCATACACCAATAAAAGCTCTACTGACTAAGGTATGTCACTCTAGTCTAATATTGATTTATTTAAATGTAATGTTTATAGAGAGTGTTCATGCTATTTAGATGTCTACGATCTTTAGGAACTGATTAATGTTTGGCTTGTGACCACCCGGGACCCAATATTATCGCTATGAGATTACCTATGATCACCCGGGACCTAGGGATCTAACAATGTAGCATCTCGTTGTATAGTCAATTTATATCCAGGACCTCGTACTTTATGCTGTCATATGTTATTCATGCTATATGTATCAAATGTTTCAGCATAAGTATTTGTATATATTAATTAATTGTAATTTTATTTACTTTTTATTGTTTAATGCTAATATTAATGGAACCACTTAATATGTAGTTTAAGTGATGTAATTCATGTCTTTTGCAAAATCCATTAATATTAGTTGTCATTCTTTTGATATTAGTGATGTCACTTAGAATTTCTGCACTAAGTGACAAAAAGATTATTTCAAAAACACTGATATTGAAAGTAATTTACTACATCGCGAGGGGTTGTCAAAGATCATAAATTTTAGCATTAATATTTAAAGGTATTTGATCTCTGATGCAACTAGTACCTCGAGCTTACATACATTCTGATTGTCATGAGTATTTTCAATATGCTTATGTGATAATTGTTAAGATGTAGTGTAAGAAGTTAAATGTTGTCATTCGATCAATGTATGTTCAGTGTTTAGCGGATGCTTATGTTTTATGCTTTAGAATTACCATGATCTATATTACAAAATGTGTTTGTTTCAAGCGACAAATGGTAATTGTCTAGCATAATGTAAGTATCTTATGTGCTTGATTGTTTTGTAGTAAGATGCATTTTATTACAAAATAATTGAATGATGTTAGTACTTTTGAATGTCTTTTCATTCATATCTTTGATAATTCATTAGTATTAACATATGTTTTTCATTCTTTAAAACTTGAATGCATAAAGAAATTTCTTGTCTATTTCTTGTGAAAAATGTTTTATCTAAACATGCATTCATTTGCCAGAGAATGAAAAGCCACTAAAAGTTTTTTTAAAAAAAACTCCCTTTGAAAGAGAACATTTCTTGAGAATTATCTTTCTATTTCAAAATCATATATCCTCTCTCTCTCTCTCTAAATGTTTTGTAATGAAAACTGTTTTCTCTCCACGATTTGTTTAAATAAAGTTACTTGATAACTTGTAACTTAGGTTGGATGGTATCAGACTATTTTATTTGAGTAAATTGTTTTGATCTTGAGGTATCAATCATTGGTAAAACGTTTTTCAAAACTCTTATTAATGTCTGTTTCACATTGACCTGTAGTATTAAAACAATGGTTGTTTACTTTGGGATTAGTGCCTTGGACTGTATGACTAAAGCATTCATTCGATTTTTTTATTTATGTTTTAAGTCGGAGATAATATCAGATAAGAATGAATTGCAAAACAATTTCTGAAAACATACAGTGAGCAAGATGAAATAGATTTGAGTTATTAATCAAAGTGTTTTTGTTAAAAGAGTTGAATTTCAATTGAATATTTGTCTAAGAGAAATTCAAAAGAACACTTTTGTTAATCTGTTAAATTTTTTTTCAAAATTGTGAGTTTATGAAATTTGGCTTAATATTCTTTTACCTATTCTTTATTAATTCCAACATTTTAGCTCTAGTGCATTGTTTCTTGAGGACACATTGCTCCGATGCTATATTTCTGAGAAGGAATAGAAAATAAGTTTAATCATACTCTACTAAATTTTATATAGCTCTGATCAACTCTATCTATTTAGCCGTAATGGCTTGGCCTTAGTGGCTATAGGGAAAGGTCTAGAAGTTGAATAATCCATCAATTTCTAACCAAGGCCTTAGTACCAAACACTATCATTCTAATTCAAACTTTCAACCCTTGGTGATATAAGGAACTTATGTAGATTAGCGGTTGTTAAGGGAGAAACTGCATTAATTGCAGCAAAGGATGTGTCGGAAGTGCACCCACAGCTCTACCTCTCGAGAAGGAAAGAAGTATACAAATTGAGGTATCTGTAGCTCATCTGTATTCTCTCAAGAGGATGGAGAGCTGAAAAGGCAATTCAACCGTTTCTAAATGAACTCTCTCAACAGGGTGATTTCATTGAAAATTCGCTCGTTAGCCAGAGCACCTTGTAATGAGTCAAGCACACCAAAAGCATTCACGCTGATGGTAATCCTAAAGTTTTTGCTTCTAAGGGATGTTATAGGACCTAACAGTTCTCTAGCCTCTCTTGAGACTTACAATTGTGAGGACACATTGCAAGAAGTGCACATTGTAAGGTATAGGTAAAACCCCTAAACTTCTTTGTTTACCATTCATGGTGAATGAAGTTGTTGAGCCACCTTCACAAGCGTTTGAAGGAAACTTGGATTTCTTGCCATATATTAGAATCCTTGTCAACCTTCCTAGGAGGAACAGTCCTAGTTCCCTAACGGGATTTCACATCCGTAGAGCAATCTGTTGATGTTGAGAGGCAATCACTAACAGTTTTCCATGACTGAAAATAGTGAGTTAATTCATCTTCACAAGTGATTGAGAGAGATGTTTGTACACGTCTACTCTCCCAAGAATTCAAATTCTGGAATACATGGATCGCTCACAACTTAAAGGCATATCACCGTCAACGATCCAGTGCATGGATTTGCATATGGGGAGTCGGTTGATGCTTAGATAGCTGCTAGTACGCATACCACATTCAATGATCCAGTGCATGGATTTGCATAGGGGAGATTGTTGATGCTGAAAGTAGTTGAGCAACAACTCGTAGACTATGATTCAGTTGGTTTACCAATTTGATGAGTCTTTTGAGGATCAGGGTGTTGGGATTTCAGTTACTCCTGGAATAGAGGAGATTTCAATTTTAGAAGGGTTATTCCCCGACGACGAGCCATGTGTGCATGGATTTGCTCATGGTGAGTTGGGTGACGGCCTAACTGAAACCCTGTCTGAGATTCCATCTCAGAACCTAGATCTTTAGTGATCGACAACATGCTATAGTTAACGATCCACAATATCTTGGTGAGACTAACATGGATTTACTTGCAGGTACAAATTGCTATAAATGGAATGAGTGCAAGTAAGTGAGAGAAACACTTGAGTGAAGTGAGGGAGTGATACTCTTGAGTGAGAGACATAGGGAGAGAAATGAGTGGAACACTTACGCTTGAAAGTGTAAACACCAACAGAACGTAGTAGAAGTGAGAAAACCATAGACCAAACACTAACCTTGCTACTATGCTTGAATCCTGTTACTGAATTTTCCAGCTCTGAAATGTTGAAGAGATTCTTTTCTGGAAGACAAGCTGAAGAAGAGTCTACCTGAAGCTTAGTGGGAATGTCCAAACTATTACCTTTGGGTCTATTAATTCATATTGTTCTCAATCTCAAAGGGGGAGACATTAAAGGATACTTTTATTCGATTGGATGTAGATGATACTTTTATTGTTTTAAAGGATATTCTCAACTAAGGGGGAGAATTTGGTGATACAAGAAACGAGATCTGTCAATCCTATCTTGCGGAGGTTACTTAGAGGATATCTAAAGACACAAGGGTGGATTGGAGCTTGCATGAACTAAGGGGAGAATTAGATAAAATTGAAACCTTAGTGATGCAAGGGAGAAATTACTAAGGGGGATTTTCTTAGTAA
Organism: Oenanthe sinensis; assembly: GCA_028671895.1. Lineage (NCBI taxonomy): Eukaryota > Viridiplantae > Streptophyta > Magnoliopsida > Apiales > Apiaceae > Oenanthe > Oenanthe sinensis. Next base: position 33,383,590 of record CM053806.1, read on the forward strand.
TTGGTTGAAGCCTTATCCCTAAAGGTGTTGTAGACTTAACTAATTTTTCATCTGAAGTGGAGAAGCTATTTTTTGTCAATTGGGAAGAAGTTACTTGTCGTACTAAGGGGGAGAAGTTATGGAGAATCTTAACATCTTGGTTTGCAATGTTATATCTTATTCTGAAAAGATATCTAAGGGATTTTGCTCTATTTGTTTGAAGATCTGTCCTTGAAACATTCTTAGGAGAGGTTCGGCATAAGAATTCTTTCTAGCACGATCAGTGAATGAAAATGAAGATTTCTTTGAAGAGTATCAACTCAGGGGGAGTTTTTGCTAAGTAGAAGTTTTCTGGGTAAAGAAGAATGCGAAAGAGATTTTCAAGGGGCATATGAGAAGTGTCAAAGTGTGTTCTATTTCTTGTTTCAGTGATAGATGAAGTCAGTGGAGTAGTGCAGGGAAGAAAGAAAAATATGTTTCCTAGAAATAGAACATCTTGAAGAAAAAGAGGAAGTGACTTTCATTCCAAGAGAGAACAACCTTAAGGGGAGTATGAGTTGACCTCTTATGGGGAACATAGAGAGCTGTATGTTGTAGTTCGAATTGCAAGATGAACAAGAATGATTGTTCAGAAGTCTTTACTAATGATTTGTTTCTTTATTGAAAGAACCCCATCTTTGAAGAACATTGAAGTGGAGGAAGCTAAAGGAAAATGAAATTCAGAAATTCATCATTCATTTTCAGCAACTCAGGAAATCTGGATTTAACTGATTATATCTTTCTAGAACCTTTTGTATATTATTTTCATGTCCAGTACTTTAATTGTTTCTTGTATGTTAGTTGAGTTATCCTCTAGTAGTTAATTTTATTTAATTGCTTTTAGGGGAGATTGTAAAGGGAAATAGTATCTGATTGCTATTCCATATCAACCAAATAGGGGGAGATTAAAAGGGAAGATAGGAGTGAAGGGAAGTAACTCACTGCACTTTCATGTGTACTAGGAATGCTAAATGTAATCTCTATGTAATAGTTGATGATAACTCAACAATAGAACATGACATGTAATAATATGCAGGTGCACAGAAATCTTGGATCACAGAGTTCAGTTAAGACAAAGTATCAAAGGATCATCTACAGACTTGAAGCTCACTGGAAGAAGTTCATTAACATGTTCATGCCTCAGTGGAGAATAAAAGATATTGACATCTATGCAAGGATGTAGAAGCTACAAAAGATTGTCTTAGTCTATGAAGATTTTAGTGCATTACAATCGAAGCTATAAGTAAGGTTTGCAAAGAAGAATGTGGAATCATGTTCGGAATCAAGAGCCCCTATCAGGACTAGTCACTTATGAACCAGACCGTTGCATAAAGTGTCAGGACATTGGAGGTAAGCTCTCATCGGTTAATATGATTTTAATCAATCTAAAGTTGTTGCTTTTCTTGAGTCATGTGGAGGATCAACAAAGGTGGTAAATCAGTGTTGGAGAAATGTCAGCCTAATGGATAAGGGACAGACGGCACAACTTGATTGGATCTTACTAAAGCTTCACAGATTAGAAGGCCAAATACTTGGACGTGGTGGAGTCACGTATACGGGGCCAAGTATTTCGATAAGGAAGTCTACACAAATTGAAGAGTGGAATGGAAATATTTAATTTAATTAAATAAAGTATTTAATTAATTATTTATATATTTTATAAATAAAGATATTCTTTATTTATATTTTATATATTTATTAAATATTACTTTTATATTAAATATTTCCAAAGGCATGCTTGACACATGACTTTGAAGATATGATTTGAGTGGACAAGAGTAAAAGGTGGAAAAGCAAAAAGCAACACCTTTTTCAATATACAAAAAGAACCCAAGTCTTAATCTTCAGTGTGTATTCGGATGAGAAAAGAAAAGGGGAGAGAGAGAAAAATTATTCTCTCCCCCATGGCCAAACTAGATCTTGAATATATTTGTAGCCATGATTTTCTTTATCTACACCACTCCTCTATTCTTCTATTGAAAACACTTGTTAAATCTTGTATAGAAGATAGGGCTGATTTTTGTCTCCTAGATCTACAAAATGTAATAGTTTTAGAGGAGACAAAAATCACTTCTTTGTTGTGTTCTTGAGCTTATGTTCTTGAACTTGTTTGTAGCATCTACCCCACTTCAATGAATATAAAGTTATATTCTTGGATCTTGTTGTGTTGTGTGTTTTGGATGATTTACCATTCATTATCTTGGTTATTTTAATGGAGTTCTTGAGGTTGAAGAAGATGATGAACAGTACCCGGGTTTGAACCAAAGTAATTTTTATGTTGTCCCAAAAATAATTAATAGTCATATTTTTAATTTAGGAATCGTATTCACCCCCCTCTACGATCTCCGGGACCCAACAGTAATCGATAACTTATATTTGATTAAGTTTGACTTTGAAAATTTTAATGTGTTTGATGGGATTGCGGATATTTGGTTGATGTTGATCTTTGTGATGTTTTGGTGGTTGCCTGTAGACCTTGGATGTTTTTAGTTTGGTTTATCAATGCATGTTTGTGTTAAAAAATAGTGTTGCTTAAAATTTTTTTTAAAAATGTACCGAAGTGTTGTGTGCAATGTAAAAAGTGTTAAGGACCGAGTTAGGATTAGAAAGAACGGACAAAAAATAAAAACAAAGCATAAGGGGCAAAGATATCCAACTAAATTGCAGCATTTAATAAAGGAATATTCATTACATTGTTTGATCGGGGTATTTAAATACCCAATGTTAGATCTTGGCTATTAGGTCTTGATTGAAACATAAATTAAAATGTCGTAAGTGCCTTGATTTTAAATTAAATGGACTTACATTAGGTCTTGGTTTTTGACTATTGAAACAATTTAATGAGATGTGTCACATTTTATGTATTTTTAATGGTCTTGCCATCGAGATGGGCGAGTTCATAGATTCTTGGTTGAACGACCTTCATGATCTTGTAGGGGCCTTCCCATGGTGTTATGAGTTTGTCAGAAACTATTGGCATTGAAGTTGCAGACTCGCGCATGACGAGGTCATTGATCTAAAAGTCTTTTGTGACTACCTTCATGTTGTAGTACTGAGCCACTTTATGTTGATATATTTTAGCTTACTGTTGAGCTTCTTCTCGTACTTCCTTGAGGAGGTCGTTGTCGAGTTGAAGACCTTTTAGAGAAGAAACTGGGTCAAACAACTCGATTCTGGCCGTATTCATGCCAATCTCAATGGGCACGATGGCCCATGTTCCGTATGCCATTCGAAAATGCGTTTCGCCAGTAGTAGTGCAAGGAGTAGTCCTGTATGCCCATAAATTGTTGGGCAGTTCATTAATCCAGCTTTTTGGAGCATCTTGAACTCATTTTTTAAATCCTTGGAGTAAGATCTTGTTGGTAACCTCGACCTGTCCATTGAATTGTGGGTATGCCACCGAAGCTCATAGATGTCTGATATTAAGTTCCTGTAGGGTATTTTCAAAGTCTTCTCCTATAAATTGGGTACCATTATTTTTTACTACAGCCCGTGGGACACCAAAGTGAAAGATGATCAATTTCATGAAATTTTTTATCATGTCTTCTTCTCTAATTCATGGAATGAGTTTGGCATCGACCCATTTAGTTGCATAGTTGATGGTGACTACTAAATACTTTAGTTGATTCCAGCCCTTGGAGAATGGTCCCATGATGTCAATTCCCCACATGAAGAACGGGCATGTAACCTGTACAGATGAGAGTTCGATTTGGGGACTATGGCCGACAGAGCTATTGTTGGACCAAATAAAAACTACCATAGTTAATTATTTGTCTTGTTGTAACATTTTTGAACTTCTGTATTAGGATGGTGACTTAGCATTTCAAATGTAATCTTTGCAGATAAAAGTATGATCATATTGTAAATCCAAAGTCATAATTAAAGTCAAAGAATAAAGTTTGGTAGAAGATTCAGAATGGATCATGCATCAAGACACTGAAGACTTGATCAAGAATAAGGATTGCAGTATAAAAATTCTCTAAGGCAAAGAACCATTCGAGAAGTCAGTCAAATAGAGAATCGGGTTGCTAAAACTGGTTCGAGAAGTCTCAAAGCTCAAATTAGCAGATTATTCGATTGAAAGGTTAATTGAGAAGTCAAGTTATTTAAGCCATTCGAGAAGTAAGAAATATGAACTATGACGCCCCCAGATCCGGGGTCAGGGATCCAGGCCATCACGGTCTAATTCCACAATAATAATACTCACCTACTTAACAATTATAATAAATAAACATAACTTCAGTGAACCTAATCCAAATACACAACTCGAGTCATAGTCTTAGGTAACGAACTTAAAATAATGATAGTTATTACAAACCAAATGTAAACACAAGATCTCATATTACTAATATAACTTCTACATGATATTACATTAGAAGTAAATATTGTTTCAAGATTCATTATTACATCGCATATTTTATAATAAGTCTTAGGATTCTAAACTGAAATCATATCTACCTTACACCACTTGTAGAAGCCTTGAACCTGACTATCTCACTCGAGCCTTTCTTTTCCTTTGCATACCATGGACATGTCTTATTGCAATATTTAAAGTTACAACAAGCAAGAATGAGCCAAAGAATGCTCAACAATATATATTAGAATATTTATGTATTTTGTACCAAGAAAAGGGTGGTAACCAATATTTATACCAACCCGATGTCCAACAATATCAATATATAACTTGCAATATATATGTAGAAAGTTTAGCGAGGTATATCTCGATAATAACTGAATAAGAGTTCATGATGCAAGAAGGTATTAACGATAAGAACACAGTTCAAGTTACTATGATATAAACAATTTAAGTTCACAATTTTAAAATGACTTTATCGATAACTTACCACGATGGCATCAATTACAATGTTACCATTCATTTAAGAATCAATAAGAAAGAAGTTCAAGATATCGCGAAAAGAACAATCAAAGTTCAAAAGTTCACATTAACACTATCGGTAACTTAACATCTTGACTTTCGTTATAGTGTAAGAACAGTGAAAGTTCAGCAGTTCCCATTAACACTATCGGTAAATTAGCACATTGGCTTTCGTTATAGTGTAAGAACAGTGAAAAATCAGCAGTTCCCATTAATACTATCGTTAACTTAGCATGATGGAATCAGCTACAATGTTCTATACATTTATGAATCACGAAGATGACAGTTCAAGATACTGCGACAAGGACCAATAAAAGTTCAACAATTCCCATTAAAACTATCGATAACACCTAGGCTTTTGTTACAGTGTTAATGTCAAATTTCAATTGGATGAATGGACTATAATTTGGAGCATTCACCACGTCCTATTGTACACAATGATTAGTCGTATTGTACTATAAAAAAATATGTAACTTTCTCTACTAGTAGAAGGATGATCCGTAACAGGTCATCACTCCAGGCAATACATGGGCCTTTAAATACTGGATCGTGCGTCACTCGGCCTCTTACGCTACGATGGACTAAGCCACACACAAGTCTCTCACAATTATATCTCCAGTCCTGTTGAACATATGAAATCAATGAGTCTTGAAGGGAAATTTAACCCAACATTCTAAAATGACAACAATCCTTTCTAAGATTTCAACTGATAACGGATTCACTTCCAGAATTATATGGAAGTACTCTCGTGGGTATGTGGGTTGACTCTCACTCAATTAATCAATAAGATAAATGTAATTGAAGCAATAAGACTCAAGAACATGATCGGGGAGTCGCTATAAAGGAATAAAATAATCCCATTGAAAAATATTTAATTGGGTAAGATACTGGTCCCTAAAGGCACAAGTATATATGGGAAGGATGTCAAAGTTGTTTATTCATTCCCTAATGTAGAGTTGTTAACTCAAATTTATTGTAAAATATTTGAATCATTGACCCTTAATTATTATTTAATTAAAAATAATATTAAAAGTTCTAGGATAATTATCAACATATTTTTAAGGGTCAATTAATATTTTTAAGGATCATTTTCAACCCTCAAATGATACTTAAAAGGCTTCAAATGGTTTAGAAGTAATTGTTTATTACTTAAATAATATCTAATCAACTTTAAATAATATTTAAATATTTAAAAAGGTTTTGCAAGTATTTGTTTAATATTTAAGTAGTATTTAATCAACATTAAATAATATTTAAATATTATCAAAGAAATTAAAAACATTTAATCAAGATTTAAATAATATTAAATCTCCTTTTAAATAATAATTAATAATGAAAGGGATTAAATATATTTAATTACTTTAAATAATATTTAATCCAATCAAAATAATCTTTTAATTATTTTAAAAGATATTAACTCATAATGAATAAAATTATCCATTATTAAACAATATAAAAATATATTGTAAAAAGGAGTTCCTTGATTAATAACGACTAACGTTGTGAATATATTATACTACTCCCGGTCAACTATCGAGTACGAAAGGTGTAACTCGATACTCCAGCAAATATCTTTAACTACTTGCGATACGAACTCTAACTTTTCAAGAAGTTACGATTTGTCAAAAGATCTAGTAGGAAAGGGGTGAGAATCATTTTCAATAACAACAAGAGTATGAATAATTCAAAACACAACAACACTTTACAATCGAAGAACTTGTTATAAAATCAAAGATTTCAAGAAATCTTGCATAAATAGCAATCAAATATTCTTATACAGAATAAAAGAATGGAGTTAGAAATCTTACCCAGTGTCCATGATACGTTTCCAAAGTTCCACTCATAATCCAGAAGTTCTATTAATAGATATAAGAAGTTTGATTAGTCTCTCTACCCGAGTTAACTACTTTAACTCTACTAATCATAACCACTTTTTATTAAGTACTAACACTTGCTCCGCGATTACTAAACCTCTTGATTTAGTTATGCTATAACCTCGATACTTGTCGACAACCTATATCGAGTAAATTTATGACCATTAGGATTTGTACTTAGTCATTTTATTAATACTTATTTTGCCCGACATTTCACCTCATCGGGCCTACTTTAGATATTCATAAATTCATCTTGTCCATGGTTTTTAATCAAGTTCTTTACACCTACATATAGTCATGATATTCTTTAAGAATTTTTATTACTTTACAGACTCAAGACAAGTCCTCTATCTTGCTCGGAATCAACTACCAAAACGGTTGTTTAACATTTTTCTCTTATATGCCTCTTGTTTAACGGCCTACCTCCTGGTATTTTTAGTAAATTGAAAAATTAACATTTTGAACCAAACTCTTTTATGGGATCATCTTGACCCTTTCCTCAATCTCGCATAAAAGTTTCGATTGAAAATAAAAACTTAGCTAAGTGAAACAATACCTCAACTTAGATGAATGCATGCATAGTTGTGCTACAAACACTTAAACGATCATAACTCCTTAACCGTTAAGTGTTTTAATGCGATTATTTGTGGATAAACTAGGGAGTTGATACTTCATTACAAAATAAAACCTTATCCAAAACAGAGCAATATCCATCTAAGAACAGGGCTCCAATACAGTGACTCTAGGATTGACCTCTCTGAGAATTACTATTACGCGACTTGCACTCTAGCATTTTTAATAAATCACAAAAAAAACAAATTTAAATTCCAAGACACCTCTAAAATCATCTTCAGTATTTTTAATATTTTTTATAAAAGTTTTGATCTCAAAATTAAAGTTTAACTAGGTGAAAAATACTTTAGAAGTTGAACCATCTGCAGATTTTAACTATTTGAGCTCATTTCAATAAAACTTTAATTTCTCCTTAACCGGTAACTCAAACGACACACCGTTTTCTCGAGTACAATCTAGAGAATGAATAGAACAATACGAATTTGGGTCGGGGTCGGAGGTCAAAATCCCAAAGTCAACTTCCTAAAATGGGTAATGTTACGCGGAAATTACGACAGCTAAAAACGGGACATTTCCAATATCCAATTCTCAATCCAATCCAAAACCAAGCCTAATAAACACCATAAGAAACTCATACCATTTCTAATCAACCTCAAACTCATGCAAAACCAGTGGGTACTTTATTTTTCATTTTCTAACAATCCCCCACAAATCCATACAGAAATGCATATCAGGTTCTACTCATGACTTGCTTTTCAGAGTCGGTACCCGTCAAGGTTTGAACCCTCTTAAGTCTTCTACTTCGATGACCACCAGATATAGATGGAATGTTTCATCTTGAATCTTTATCCATTTTTGTGTAACCACACTCCATAGACGACGACAAGTCAAAGGCTATGGTGCCGATCCTTTTATTAATGGTCATGTCTCGATCCTGTTCATCAAATATTTTGAGGAATAACCTTATCCTCTAATTGCGACCTCACAATAATATTCGCTTAGCTGGGCATCTTCAAAGATGTACTGCCAACATATCGTCTCATGACTTGACCCCATTCAGAGTTCTTAAAACTCTTGCTAACTAGCAGTTACAGTACCTCTTGAGGTTTACATGGGAAAGACTTATTAGATATGTGAGTATCAAGATATATGTAGTAGAGGTACTACTGAATCATCCTCACAACTTATTACTACCACATTGAATACACTTCGAGGGATCTCCTCTCAGGTGTATTGGGTTCCCGTTGTTGATGACTCAAAATGGGTTGTCATTCCCATCTCCAACCTCAACTTAAGGACAACAGCATGCTCAAGTCCCTTAGTCAATGGATCAGCCAGGTTATCTTGAGTTCCAATAAACTCAATAGCAATTATTCTTTCAGACACCAAATCTCTTATAGACTTTAGTCTAACTTGGACGTGTCTCTTTGTTTTCACATTATACTTCTTACTGTTTATCTTGTCGATAGTTGTACGACTATCACAATGAACGGCAAGAGCCGGAAGCGGTTGGCTTACTATAAGAATCACATACATAAGTCCATAAAACCATTCAGCCTTCATCCCCATGGCATCTAATGCATACAACTCAGCCTCCAAAGTAGACCGAGTTACAATAGTATGTCTTACAGACTTCTAGGATATAGCTCCACTCGCAAGGGTAAACACATATTCAGTCACTCCATTGGAACCAAATTTCTTAGCTATCCAACTTGCATCACTATATCCCTCTAGCACTCTAGGAAACCTCTTGTAATGCAAACCAAGGTAGATGGTGCCTTTCAGATATCTAAGTACTCTATCAAGAGCATCCCAATGAGTCTTGTTTAGAAAGCTTATATATCTAGCTAACTTAGACACAAAATATTAAATATCTGGTCTAGTACTATTAGCAAGATATTGCAAACTCCTAATAATCTGAGAATATCTTAACTGAGATATAGGAACTCCTAACTTATTCTTGACAAGAGCAACTTTTGAATCATATGGAGTGCTTGCGATTCTACAATTTGAATAATCATGCTTCTCAAGTATAGATTTCTCTATATAATGAGATTGTGACAAGGTTATTCCATCAGCTGACTGAGTCAGCTTGATACCAAGAATCACGTTAGCCTCACCCATATCCTTCATTTCAAAGTGCCTTTTCAAGAAAAATTTTGTATCGTTAATAATCTCAATATTGGTTCCAAACAACAGTATGTCAACTACATACATGCACAAAATAACTTTATCATTTCCTTTAATCTTATAGTAGACACACTTTTTTACTTTCATTAACTAAAAAATTCAAAGTCAAAACAGTCTCATCAAACTTTTTGTGCCAGTCTCTAGGAGCTTATTTCAAGCCATAGATAGATTTGACTAATTTACAAACTTTCTTCTCGTTGCCAGAAGCAATAAATCCCTCAGGCTGATCCATATAAATCTCTTCTTCAAGATCACCATGAAGAAAAGCTGTCTTTACATCTATCTAATGGATGATAAGACCATGTATGGAAGCCAATGGTATAAGCATTCGAATTGTTGTCATTCTTGCAATAGGAGAGTATGTATCAAAATAGTCAATGCCTTCCATTTGCCTAAAACCCTTAGCTTCCAGCCTAGCCTTATACTTATCTATTGAGCCATCCAGGTTCATTTTTATTTTAAAGATCCCCTTACATCCTATAGTAGTACACCTAAGAGGGAGATCAACCAACTTCCATGTTCCATTATAAACAATAGAGTCGATCTGACTCTTTACAACGCCTTTCCAGTGCCTTGACTTTGAAGAGTACATGGCCTGCCGAAAAGTTAAAGGTTCATTCTCGACATTGTAAGTGATAAAATCACTTCCAAAGTCCTTAACCACCTTTGCACGCTTACTCCTTCTAGGTTCCTCTGCTTCGTTAGAAGTAGATCTACTAGTAGGATCTGCCCCCATATTTTTCATCATTTCCACATGATCAGGAATAGAACTCGATGTGCGAGTAGGATAATCATCAGAAATACCCTGAGGTATATGAGTCTTCATAGGGAACACATTCTCAAAGAATGTTGCATCATGAAACTCAACTATAATGTTTGCCACTATACCATCTATGTCAGATTTTAACACTAAAAATCTCATAGCGGTAGTGGTTTCAATATTACCCAGAAAGATGCAATCAACAGTTTTCGGCCCTAGTTTCTTTCTCTTGTGTTCAAGGACAAGTACCTTTGCAAAGCAGCCCCACACACGAAGATAATTTAAACTAGTTTTTTTACCTTTCCATATCTCATAAGGTGTCTTATCCATATGTTTCAGAGGGACTCTGTTCAGAATATGGCAAGCTGTATTCAAAGCCTCTCCCCACATGTACTTAGGCAATCCAGAATTAATTAGTATATTGTTAATCATATCTTTAAAAGTTTTGTTCTTTCGTTCTGCCACCCCATTAGACTCAGGAGTGTATGGTGGAGTCACCTCATGAACTATACCATTGATTTTGCAAAATTCATTAAATGAGATACACGTATACTCTTCACCTCTATTAGATCACAAACGTTTAATTACTTTATCATTTTGTGTTTCAGCTTCATTTCTATACATAATGAATTTATCAAGTGCTTCATCTTTATGTTTAATCAAATAAACATGGAAATATCTACTACAATCATCAATAAAGGTAATGAAATATCTTTTATTATCCTTAATCAAAACACCACCGAATTCACATATGTTTATGTGAACTAATTCTAAAACTTCTGAATCCCTAACAACATTATGAAAGGGTTTCCTAGTTAGTTTAGCAGTCACACATACTTGACATTTAGATTTCTTTTCAATGGCATGCTTTGGAATCAACTCTAAATTCATCATATTCTTTATAGCACCAAAATTTAGATGACCAAGACGTGAGTGCCATAAATCGGATGATTCAACACTATTTACAGAAGGAATAACATTATCATTAATAAAACTGCCCAAAACATGCTCCATATTTATTAAAAATAATCCATCAGAAAAGTAACATTTACCAAAAAATACATCAGTATGTGTAATGACTATTGTATTACACTTCAAAGAAAGTTTGAAACCATTTCTTACTAAACAGCTTGCACTTATTATGTTTCTACAAATGTCAAGAACATGATGCACTCTAGTAAGGGATAGAACATACGCAGAAGCAAACTTTAGGTCCACAATTCCTACTCCAAGTACTTGAGCAGCACTAGCATTCCTTATCGTCATTATCATGCCTTGAATCTGTTGATAAGATATAAATAGAGTAATATCAGTACAGATATGTACATTATTTCCAGTATCAATCAACCATTCCTTTGAGAGATAAATATAAAGTAGTGTAGGGTTGTAGGTAACATACCCGTCATTGGTTTCTAAAGCAATAGCCTCAACAACAACCATGTTAACCACAGGCCTACCAGTGGTTCCAAGCACAATATTAGCTTGTGCTACCATGTTAGGTTTCTTCACTTTCTTAGCAGGACAGCCCTTGCTCTAGTGACCAACCTGTCCACAAGACCAACATGGTTCATTTGCCTTTTGTTTCTTAGCCTTGTTCTTGTCATTTTTAGGCTAAGTGTTTCCCTTCTTAGTGACAAACTTTCTTTTCTGTCCTACAGTCACTACGTTCACTTCGAACTCTCTTATTCAGCAGGCATCACATGTTCCTGTTTGGACTTGTGTTGTTCTTCCACAGCGATGTCCAACATCATATTAGTCCATGTGATCTCTCATTTATGTCTTTTCAGGGAAAGCGAAAACTCTTTCCAAGACTTTGGGAGCTTTTCAATCACCGACATAACCTAAAACTTCTTAGGAAGGTCCATTCTAGACTCCTTCAAAGCATGTACCAATATCTCAAACTCATGTACTTGCTCCGTCATGGATATAGTATCCACCTGTTTGAAATCAAAGAACCGAGCCACATAATACTTTTCCAAACCTTGTGAGTCAGTATTATGTGTCCGACCCAGCTTTACTCATAAGAGCTTAGCAGTGTAGGAATCTGATGAGTAAACATCGAACAAAGTGTCCGCTAAAGTTGCCAAATTTACAACCCTAGCCAACCCATCCTTTTCTTCCCACATAGCATAAGCCTTAACAGAGTCAGCTTTCTCTTGATCAATAATTGGTGAAGCATACTGCATCACCAGCCATAGACCCTTTATCGTTAGCCACAGTTTCATTTTTTTTCTGCCTACTAGAAAAACCAACACCCCCACCGAATTTATCAGGCATTCTCGACAAATCAATGGGTTGTGGAAAATGGTATGTAGTCCAATCAATTATGGATGCAGTAACCCCAAACCCAGAACCAATAGCACCATCTTATTAATTTCAATAAATAACAGAAATAATCTCTTCAAGATTGTTGGGAATAATTAAAAACTAAACACAACAATGAGGCAGTTATATAAACAATTTAACAAGAACAGACAGATTAAACTAATTAACAAAATAAAGCACGAAGGTAGAAATAAAATATATAAATCAGTAACTGCAAAGACAAGAGAAAAGATAGAAAACTTAGCTCTAATAGAAGCTTTATGCATACACTGATAGAGCCAATATAACTTCTGAGTCACCCGGCCTTGTAAGAAGTTTTGACTGTTCTTGAAGAGATTATTGCCCCACTACGCTGTGTTGGGTTGCAGCAATATCACTTTCTGGATAAAATAGCACAGAGTACTTTGTCCACAGATATGTTACCTCAACAGTGACATGCACCGTAGTTCGCCCAGAAAAGCTATGTATAATCTGTATAATATGAGGGTGGGAGATACAGAGTATGGCTGCTAGGGTTTTCTCAAACTTGTCACTTGTATATCCTTTTTTATCTCCAACGTTTTTCTGTATATATAATACAATAAAACGTAACAGCAGATAAAACATTAATTAAAATAATTATTCTGACTTTAATAGAATATATTTCAGAATCATTAAAATTTATAACAGCCATTAGAGTTTAGCTAAATTTACCCATCAGAGTTTATAAACTATGTCGGTTCCATCAGAGTTTACTATTAAACTCTGATGAGCTGGTCCATCAGAGTTTAATAAACTCTGACCCAGTGGTCCATCAGAGTTTATAAACTCTGTTAGTTCCATTAGAGTTTACTGTTAAACTCTGACCCAGCCCAGACTATATGGTCCATCAGAGTTTAATCACTGAGCCAGTCCATCAGAGTTTACTGATAAACTCTGACCCAACTCAGTTTATACTCTGATCATAGTTTGCATAAATTTTATCCATCAGAGTTAGCTCTCTCTTTGTAAACTCTGACAAGTTACACACTGACTCAATATTCATATTAAAATAATATTTAAAATCATAATTAAATTAATTAATCATATAATGAAACTCTTCACCCAGGTCGCCTCGCCTACGTGAGACGCCGAGACATTCGCCCAAATTGCCCTTCGACCAGACCCGAGGTGAGGCGTGGCGTGACGAGGCGGCGGCGGTGCGCGCGTGAGGGCCCACAATTATACCATGCACACTCACATGCCTTAGTAGTTGACATTACTCTTGCACATATATGCATATAAAGCACCGACACCTATATTACATTCTCTATGTGGTACAACTCATTTAACCCACTTCAAGTAAGCAACTTCTACTCAATTTATCTATGGATTACACTAAGAAAATGTCATAGATCCAAACATGAAAGTTTAAGTGCTCATAGCAAGGAACAACTTTCATTAGTTAGTTTCCGGAAATTACATCAAAAATATATAAATATATGCCTTAAACTTTCCATTTTCTAACAGAATATGTGTTATCTACTCTTGGTTGATTTAGAGATTTTCATTATGAACTAAATTTTAAAGAGTTGGGATTTTTATGAAACCCTAGCATGAGATTATTGGTGTTTTGTTTAAGAGTGTTATATGCTGTTTTACAGTTTATTCATTCAAGTGATTTTCATGTTAATACTTGTTATTGTCTGATCAACTCTAGTAGGTTATAGAGTTAATTGTAATAGTGAAAGGGTTATAGTTAATTGACACAAAACATGAATGACGCGTGATTAAATCTTTTGGATTTTAATTTTGTTATGGTATAGACATATATTGTGACCATGCATACCTCTGTGAATTGATGCTTCATTGTATTCTAGAAATTGAATTGGCATAGACATATGTTAGTTTAATTTGTAGGATTTATATCATAGTAATTTTGAGAGAAACCAATGACAGTTGAATTCTAGTTAGTAAACTGTGAATTTGCTATATTATTGTTTAGCTCTTTTACAAATCTCCACGTGTTAGGGGGAAGTAATTATCCTGGCTTATCTTCTCATATTTGAAACTCGATATCTAGCTATTATCATATTATTAGTTTATTAATTTAGTCTTTAGTTAATATTAGTTTAATTAAAATATCACAAACCACTTTTTGCGTTTGATAACAGAAGTGTTGGAATTAATTTGTGATTAACTCGAATATACAGTCCTCGAGGAACGTTATCTGTTATTTATTACTATATTACTTGCTTGCGATTGTGTACACTTGTACATCTTGATTTTACGCAACAAATCCTCTCTAAGTAGGCCATATGTTTAAGTGATTTTATTTAAAGTCAAACAAGACAACTCTGGTAAATATTGATTTCAAAATATATTTATATTGTACATATAAATATAAGAATTATTCCCCTACTTCATAAAATTATCAAAAATATATTAAAGGGAATAAATTCTACAAACAATTTGATCAACAGAGGAATATTAAAAATTAGTATTTCTTGGTCTCAATTGTAATATTTATAAGGCAACAAGCTCGAAAAAGAAATATCAAAGATTGGATATTTTTTAGAAATCTCGTGCTATATTTAAATGAATTTTTTAAAGATCTCTTGTATTAATCTCATAAAATAAAAAGACTTGATTATCCAAAAGAAATATTTCTACACTCAAAATATTATTATTTTTCTTAGGAAATATTAATATATATTCTATTCCACAAAGATATTATTTAAAATAAATTTTATCGTGCTCTATAAATAGTTATTATTTAGAGAAAATTATTTTAAATATTCAAAAATATATTTCTCTTTTCTGCAAATATTTTATATATTGAGAAATATATTTCAAGCACTTACTAATATTTGACATCATTAATTTGATTAGTTCAAGTAATTTTTCTCTTACTCCACAAATATATTATTATTTAGAGAAAATTATATTAAATACCAGAAATATATTTTCCTCACTCCAAATATTTTATATATCAAAAAAATATGTTTTAGAGTATATATTCTAGTTACAAATATTTTTCAAAGATCTATCCATCTCTACAAAAGACTAGTTACATTTTATTTGAAACCAAAACCTTGATTTAACTAGTTAAATCCAAATAAAATATTTCTACATGCTAGAATGACTTGAAATGTTAGTTTGATCATTTAAATAATATCTTTAATGAATGGTAAAAGTTTTGTAATTTTTCGAGAATTTGGTCCGGGCACGAAAAACGAGGCAGTTGACCATACATTTGACTTGTCAAAACAGAGACCAAAGTTGACCAAAATTAGTAATATGTCATCTTATAAGTTTTATAAGTGCTCCATAATTGTTTCATATATTATTGGGTATTTATAGAATTATTGTTAGATTAATTAAGGATACATGTTACATATTTATTCGTTAATTGATACGGTTTTATCGGTCACGTCAAGGATAAGATATGGCTGGAATTTATATATGTAAAGTTGTTTGTCTTATTAGGAGACCAAATATTAAGCCCACATTAAGTCACATCTCCCTCATCTACAACATACACTTCTTTACAACTCATCCACCTATTTCACATAACTTCCTCTATACATACCAACCCCCCCCCCCCCCACCCATTTCAACTAAGCTAAGAGCCAAAGAATTGCTAGTATTTTAAGAAGTATTCAAGCATTCAAACACTCTATCTATATACTTCATCTTTAAAACCTTCTTTCTTATACATATATATACATATATACACAAGGTTTTACATACAAGTTCAAGATCCGCCAACCAAGCTAGCTCATCCACCACCGCTTTTCAGTCTCCCGAAGGGCTTCCCAAGTTCGTCCATAAGCCAAAATCCGGTCATACCTCCGGTGAATTTTTTCGGCGAACTTTTCCGATCAACTTTTCTGACCAACTCTAAAAGTGGTATTTTTAGGTTCGTATTCGAGTCTTACCGAACATATTTATTTTCTAAGCTTTATATTTAACTTCGTCTATCTTTATTTAAGCTCTACTCTCGAATCTAGTTAAAAGTTCAAAAGGACTCGAACAAAGTTCAATACTATATATATTATTTGAGAACAAAGATCTGAACAAAGTTCTTAAAAGTACTTGTCTTCTAAAATGACTAAAGCTTCAAATATATTTTAAAAGAAGTACTCCATCCCTAAAAAGGTTGACAATGATAAAACTTTTTACAAAAAGTTTATTCGATATCTCAACTAATATTTTTAGTGTTCTTTGGGAAAAATATCGATGAAAGTTTACATTTTATCCTGATCTCCAAAAGTCACTCTTGTTTTAATTTAATGCACTTATTTATTTTTGGCTTAACCATAAAGGAGACTGTTATTCCCTAGAACAATGTCAATATTTATAGAAGGGGGGGTTGAATACAAATATTAAAACTTTTTACTTGTTCTAATATTTGTTCTTGATGTTTGAGAATTAGAGAGAGTATGTTCAAACAAATTTCGACTGAAAAATAAACTGAACAAACAGATTTAAAATTACTGATGGATTGATTTTTCCATCAGTGTATATTTTTGCTCAATGATCCTAGGTTAAAAGAAACCTAGCTGAACTTTTACAAGATTAGAAAACAAATCAACTGTTCTTACAAATATGTTATCAAACTGGAACAGTTAATTAAGTAATATTGTCTAACTTGTCTGTTTTCTAATAATGCTGCTACACTTTTTTATATATCACAAGTGTGCTTTTACAATTCCTATTCTAGGATTGTTTCTACCTACCTTCCTTTTACCTTTTTCTATTTTAGAATAAAGGTTTGAAAGACAGCTTCTGATTGAGTCTTCACAGTCATCATAGATTGTCTTCCATAGGTGTTCTTTTACCTTTTTGGATCTCTGACAGATTGTCTTTTTGTCATAGTTAATTGATAATTTGATGTTAAGCATTTCAATTGACTCTTCCTTAATTCATCAACTGATAATGTTCTTCGATTGATCTTGATATCCATCGATTGATAAGTAAGTTGCCTTATCGATTGATAAATGATATCAATCGATATATCAATCGATGGGTCTTCACAACAGTTGATGGTCTTCAACTCTTGACTTGGTTTCTTCGATTGATCTCTCATCCATCGATGCTTCAATATCAATTGATCATCCTTCACTTGTGTAATTTCCTGTCTTCACATAATTACAATTTGACAGTTTAATTTACACATCAATTGATGATCTATATCAATCGACTCTAACATCAATTGATGAATAAAATATCAATTGATTTACACCTTATCGATTGAAATAGACTAAGAACACCCCTATGCTACAATCCAAATTATCAGTTGATTCAGATAAACATTTCAACTGATAAATGGTTTCCTGATCAATTGATATTTATAACTTTCATATCAATTGATTAGTTACATCAAATAAAATTTCTATAATTCTAAGATTAATGTTATCATAAAATTACATGTAGATTCCTAACAATCTCCCCCTATTTGTGTTTGTGATATGAACAGGCATAAATCTATTTGATGATAACAAAACCCTTAACTATAATCATTTAAATAGAATCAAGAAATTTTCATAGCACTTTTAGGAAATACTAGTTGAAGATTATTCTTTGCAGACTGTTCCAGTGTCTTCAATTCTTCATGATCTTCATTCTTCAATTACTTCTTCTTCTTCTTTTCAGCATTTTCTTTTAATTGCCTTGTAAAGGTTCTCCTCAATATTGCTTCATCTCTATCAGCTTCCCCAAGTTGCCTTATAAGATATTGGATTTCCTCATCTTTGATTTTGTCCAGATATCAAAGAATTTTGTATTGCCTTCCACATCTGTAAAGATCATGGCATACTTTGGTTCCAACACCACCTTCTTGACTTGAAATTTCCATAGCTTCAAAGGAGAATCAGGTTCAGCTTCAGCTTTTGCTCTCCTCAGCTTTGAGATTTGTTGTTGGATTTCCTGAGAAATAGTCATATTGAGTTTGTACCTTTTGTTTAGAAGAGTTAGAATTGTCTTCAACACATTGTAGCCCTGCTTCATAATCACCTTCATTAAGTAAGTGAATTTAGAACCATTTTCATACTCCAACCTCATGGATTCCTCTTGATTTGAAGTTGCAAGATGGGTTCTAACTCCAATTAATCATTTCTCAGTTACAACTGGAGTTCCTTTTAATTGGTATCCTTCAAATGTCACTTCCTCCTTGGTTTCTCCTTGAGTGACTTGAGGATTCTCTTGAACCACCATTTTCTAAGATGAATCTGCCCTTTTCTGGGCCATTGCTATTTTTCTCCTTTTTCTCAATGGTTGCTCTGCATGTAGCTCTTCCAAATGCCATTACATTTCCATCTATCTAGCAATCTCTTCATTCTCCTTTTCTCTCCTTGAGGCATTTGAGATTCCTGTAGTGATTGCTCCTTGAAGTAGCTTTTGGTCTACTGGTTCAGTTTTCTTCTTCTTCTCTTCTTCAATCACTATTGCTTTCCCTTTCTTCCTTTCTTTAAGTGCTTCAACATCCAATTAAAGAAAAGCTTTTGTATTTGAGTTGCTTTCCTGAGTGACCCCCTTTGCACTTTCATTTACTGCTCTGATTTGAGCAATAAATTCATCTAAATTGCACTTTCAGTGTTCCTTTTTAGGGTTTTAAGTCTTTGAATTTCCCTCTCAATCATTAGTTGAGTTTCCTTTTCTCTAGAATTTCTTCTAGCTTCCAAATCATCTTCAAATTTCTTAGCATCTCTCTTTTTGTGTTCCATGTCATCTTTGGAATATTTTGAAGATTGACCCTTATAGCTTCCACTGCCACTTGCACCACTTTTTGAGGTCGTGCTGTGACCACCCAAATTAACTCTAGGATTATCACTCCTAGCTCCTCCAATACCACCATCATTATCTTTATCATTATTCTTCTTTGTATTCTCCCCCTTTTTGTTATCATCACAATTAGGAGGTGGTGGCATCCTGTCAAGAAACTTCTGAAGAATTTCAGCATGTAGAGTCTGTCCTCTAATTATAGCTTCCATCTTAGTTTTTATGGACTCTACTCTCCTTTCCAAGGCTGAAAAATTATTTGACTCCTTAAACAATTTATCCTTAATTTGCACTAGAGTGTTCATTGGCAGTTTCTCATCCAATCTTCTTTTCAATACATCATTGTTTGTTGAGATTGAATCTTTGATGCTGTCCAATTCCCTTCTTATGCCAGTGACTGTCATTTTCTGCAATTTTAACTGATCCTTCATGCAGGTGGCAATTCTCCTGTGAGTTAAGTCTTCAATGTTCACCTCCATCATTGCCCTTCAGTATTGTAATAGGATCTCTGTTTATGCATCTTCAAGAGAACCATCAATGGTACTCATCCGTGGCTCCTCATCTGAATAACTTTCTAGATCACCAGGAGTCATATGATAGACATCTGTTCCATTTACTCACTAAATGGAGTCATATGGCTTCTGTATTGTGTTAGGCCCCGGAAGTATCGTAGAAGGGGGGGTTGAATACGATACTCACTAAATTTAAAAATTCTTTCGAATCTTTTGCGGATAAATAATTTAGAGTTCGGTTAGTGGGCTCGTGTTCTTGAGGTAAATAGTGTTTACGGAGCTGCTTACTAATTTTCTGTGTTTAGGATTAATCAGTTCGGTTCTAGAAAATTAGCAGTAAAATAAACAACACAAGATTCGGGGAATATATCATTTGATAAATATAAACCCTGAGGTTGCTACACCCGGCCAACAAATCTAGTCCGAATAACAAGTTCTTCGCTGCTTAACAAAAATATAACTCTCAATTTCATATACAAGTATTTCTAGATCAGTACAAAGGAAACTAAGACCGTAGAGAGTGATATATAGTGGCTCTAAACATTTTTCATTAAGGAACCGACCACTAATACATCTCCGGTGAAGAGGTATAGATTTTTCTAGGTGTTCTCTCCTCTCCGGCTTTGCCTTCTCTCTCTCTGGATATTTTTGTTGTGTTGTAGAAGACTTTTCCAAATGAATGGCTCTGCTTCAATATATGTGTAGACTTTTTCAACCAAGGATACGTGGCTCATTTAGGACCAAGTAAACTAGTTGCTGCTTCACTTCTTTTTCTTCATAAGTATCGGGAACAATTTACTGATTAATTGTTTAAGTATCGATGAGTCTGTAGAATAACCATCGGAGACTTAAAACAATTCCTGAAATAAAATCAATTACTTCAAACATTAGTAACCATCGGCAAGTGGGTTGGTGGGTTTGATGTCTTTCCTGATAGTTAATAACTTTCGGCATATAAGACAAAACAAGCCCTTTCATTTCACCAATTCTTTGTTCATTTGTTTATCTCACCCGATGGTTAATAACCATAGGTGAATAAGACAAAAATACTACTTAACCATTGGTGAATGAGACGAAATAGCTTGACCAAGTTGACTTCTGGATACAGCTTCTGTTTACTTAGCCAAATTCGAACCTGATAAGCCCTTAATATATTTTCTTCCACTACAACCAAGTCTAATAAATATTTCCTTGATTATTCGAACTTGATTTATTCTGAGCTTCATCATATACCACTTCACTTGTTACCCATTTCAGTAAATAGTCAATTCTTCTCATTCATAGATGCAATTCTGAATCTCTTTTGTGCTGACGTTTGGTGCAACTGGTCTAGTTCACAAACGACTAACACGATCTTGATCTTCACATCTTCTTTACAATACAATTGACTTTGTTCCTTGTTGATTAGAAGTGCTTCGATTGTAAGTACATTGGAATCCTCTAGCACTTATGCTGAACCACAAAATTATCTGAAACCCTGAACATCTTCGAACTTTATCCTTCACTGAAGTCTGAACATATGAATGAACTTCATCCAGCAATCTATAGTAGACTCCAAGATTCCATCTAATATTTTGATTCTTTGTATTTGCCGTATATTCTATCTTCTCGATTCCTGTACTTGAGCTCTGCAATTCATTGCTTGACTAATTTGCAGATTTGGATCACTAGAATCTTTCTGGTACCTTGACAACTGCTTCACTGCTTCCACATCCTTGAATACTTCAACCTTTATTCTTCACTGAGGCATGAACATATTAACGAACTTCTTACAGTGAGCTAATGCTTCAAGTCTGTAGATTTCTTCTTTATCCTTTGTCTTTACCAAGTCTTCATGTCTTCTTGATTCCGGTGATAACTTCATATTATTTTCACGTCTTGTTCTTGTGTTGAGTTATAACCCTATATTACATATAGGTCTATACATACAGCCTTTCAATCTCCCCCTATTTGTTTGGTAGAGATTAACAAGCAAATCCCTAGAGGATAACTCAACTAACTATAAGAAAATATTAATGCTCTAGACTTGTAAATAATACTACTTGGGTTCTGGATCATATAATACATTTCCAGATTTCTATAAAGTAAAGAGAAATAAAAAATGAGTGTTCCTTTAGCACTGAACGCATCTTCAATAGATATCATCTTCATTCCTCTGTGTTTGATCTTTTCTCTGCTTCAAAATCCTTCATTGCTTGACCTATAAAGAACTTATCATAAACTGAGCTTCATAAGAATCAAAATTCCTGGGAACATCTTCAATAAAATATAGAACATTGCTCAAATAATGTTCTCCCCCTGAGAATGTGATTCTGCTTCTTCTTCCTCTTGCTCTCCCTCTTAGTTATTCAATGTTGCACACCAGAGAGTAAGATTTTCTTCTTCTCTTTTCTCGTCCATCTTAGATCAGGAATCCTCCACTGAACTTTCTTTTATAAGAATCTTCCACTGAAAAGAAACCTAACTCATGTTTCTTAAAGCTTCTCCCCAAAGAATATAAGATAGATAAGACTTCATTTTCACATATTTCTTATAATAACTTCCCCCCTTAGTTGAGGAATCCTCCACTGGACCATAATCAATTCATGGTTTGGCTTGGCTTTCAAAGAAGGTTCTCATTTGTCATTGATTGGGAAAAAATAGCTTTTCTTTCAGAAGTAGCATGTAGCAATGGTAAGTGTTTGGTCTATGGTTTCCTCACTTCTACTACGTTCTATTGGTGTTTATACTTAAGTGTCGAGCACTTTGAAGTGTTTCACTCTTTCTCTCCTTATCTCTCACTCAAGTGTATCGCTCCCTCACTTTCACTTAAGTGTTTCTCTCTCTCACTTTCACTCGCATTCCAAGTATAGTCTTCTGTACCTGCAAGTGAAATCACCATAGCCCCTTCTAGAGAGGTCACTAGTGGTGCAATGGGGTTTCGTTAAATCCCCGATCCTCACTTGATTCATTAGCATAGCTAAATCATAATCAATGAGTTGTTGATCCTCATAAAGAGAATCTGTTCCTTTCGGAATCCAGATCTATTCCATCTGGGGAGGGAGACGAAGATCCTGAAGATATAGCATTTGAGATCATCGTTTCCTCCTGACGCCTGTGAAGGCATTTACATTTCTGCGGTCTCAACAACTTCATCTACCGTAACAAATGGTAAACAAAGAAGTTGGGGGTGTTGCTTGTACCTCTCACTGTGCTCTCCTTGCAATGTGTACCTAGAATTTATCTATTTAGGCTTACCATCAGCGTGAGTACCAATGGTGTGCATGACTCATTACAAGGTGCTCTGGCTGATGAGCGAATTTCAATGGACTCACCCAGTTGAGAGAATGATTCCAGAGACAGTTTAATTGTCTTTTCAGCTCTGCATCATTTTGAGAAAATGCAGATGAGCTTACAGTTACCTCAGTTTGTATACTACTTTTCTTCTCTAAAGGTAGAGCTGTAGGTGCACTTCCGACTTCATCCTTATTTGCTGCATCAAGTGCAGTTTCTCCCTTATCAACCTCTAACTTACATATGTTCCTTATATTTCCAGGGGTTAATATATGGAAGTGGATGAATTAGTGTTTGGTACAAAGGCCTGGGTAAGAGATTGATGGGTTTTCAACCTCTTGGCTAGCTTCTAAAGCCACTGGGGGCTGAATCGGACAGAGTCAATAAGATATAAAAATAATCATATCAACATTTCAAAGCATATTTTTCATCTCAGGGAGAGGGAAAATATAATAAGAAATGGTAGTAGATTGCATTAAAGCACTTTTCATAAAAGAGTTTTATCGGAACAAAAGATATGACAATTAATAGCAAGATATTAAATTTCTTTAAGATACATTACCCATAATAAAACGTGGGAAGGTGTATCATAGAAGAAAAATTATATCCCTTGAATTTCTTATAAGTTAAACTTCTGATAAAAAGATGCGAGAAATTATACCAAAGAAGAAACTCAACTCTTCTACCAAATTATATCTCGAAATAATGACTCACTTTTATTAAACCTAAGTACTGTATGTTTAGAAATTTGTTTTGCAAAACAACCTTATCAGATAGAAGACAATGATTTTCCGACTCATACAGCAAATATGATTTACATCATTTTCTTCCACCTAATATTATCCCCGACTAAAACATAAAACTATGACAAAGAGGGACGGAGTTTGCTTTAGCAATACAGTACTAGGCCTTCAAAGCAACAACCACTATTTTGGTACTGTGAATCAATGTGGAACAGACATTGAAACAAGTTTGTAAACAAATAATTTTACAAATGGTTGATACCTCGAAGAAAAACAATTTCTCCGAATAAAATAGCATTCACAATAGTGGGTTTAATCACAAAGTTTCATTTTACTTTAAAAGGAAAAATTAAAAGAGAGAAAAAGGTTTTGAAAATATAGCATTTAAAACCATCTTTTTGAGAGAGGATAATAGATTATGAGATTTAGAGAAAAAAGAAAAAAATGATTCACACCCAAGGATTTAGAAATCAAAGTAGGGTTGTAAATCAAAATAATTTTTAAAAAATATGAAAAAGAATTTGAGAAAAAGAACTGCCAAGTATCGGAAAAAAATTATTATTTATAATAATAACTAAATGGGAGGAAAGAGAAACAAACAAAAAAAAATCCAACCCACTACCCGATAGTTACTAACTATCGGGACATGCAAATCAATAAAACACAAAAACACAAAATTAACACAAAAACACATGCATACCACAAATAAGAAAAACTGACAATTAATAAGTATTGACATGCATTATTTAACTTAAATAATAGCTCCACTAGCCGATGGTTAACAACAATCGGGACATGCAACTATTAAATAAATAAAATAGTGAACAAAAAAAAGAAAACTGCTGATACTTGTCAACTATCGATGCATGCATTATTAGAATAGTAATAATAATAATAACACACTTAACTATCGGGACATGCATTCTTATTTTAATAAATTAAAACAAAAACACCAAAACTCCCCGATACTTATTAACTATCGATACATGCATTTCAAATTTAATTAGAAAATCAACAATATCCGAAATACTTATGATTTTAAGATTAAATTAAAACCTGACATATATAGATAATCAATAAAAATAACATATAAATTCAAATAACCATTAAGTTAATTAAATAGATATTTCTTGAATTAAAATATTAAAATTCCTTAACCAGAAATATTAAAATCTTAATTTAGAATTAACTAAATAATTAACCTTAATCCTTTTTTAATTAAACTAACAGCTAATATTAATATACATATTAATATATATACTACACAGGTGGTTGATTAAAAACCTTTTTGAAAACAAAAAAATTTTGTTCCATACTCTGTTGCAGTTGTAATTTGCAAAAAAAAATTAAAACCAACTCAATCACAATTCAAATAATAATAACAGCATACTAAGAATCATACAATCAGATATGCATATTAAAACTATTGAAATGTAATTGTTGCACATGCTTTGTGAAAATAATATAACAGATAATCAACTCATTCAGTACAATTATTTTCAACAAACAAACATAACTAGTCTGATATAGATTTCCTTAATTACATTTCATGAACTGAAATCAACCAAGTAGTCTAAACCACAGGCAGTCATGCAATTGTTAACTACAAACAATGATACAGTAGCCAACCACTTATGCTATATCAACTACTTACCATAAAGCATAACTGATATACTTAAGATAAATAGCATAGATATTCATAAGCCCGAGATTAATAGTTAGAGTGGAATTCACAAATCCTTTGGATATTAACATTCAATAACTTGTGAATCCATTCAACTTCTCGCAAACATAAATCAAAATTTAGAAATATTTCCTAAGTATATAAAATACTGAGAATTTTATACACATGACTTAGAAAATACTCCACCTTCCAATATTAGTGATTTTTGAAATATGCATTAATTGCTTAGAACAGAAATTCTAAATATCGTCACTAATATCAAAAGTATCACAATTATTTGTAATAAAATATTTAATATTCTCAGAGTAAAATATCAGAGCTATTAAGCAAGATATCATGACTGATACTCATCAAATATTTATAAAACAAATATTTATGCTACAAACTAATGCTATAAGATTTAACTACCACATATGCATATAACATTCTAATCATGATAATTAAACTAGTAGCAAAAGCACGAGGTACTGGATTATAAATAAATTCACAAGTCCTTTAAATATGGAAAATTTAATACTTGTGAGCTCATTTAAGAATTCCTTGCATATGTGATTTCCAACAAATATGCACATTAAATAATATCCCAAGTTCACCAACCAACTTAGACAAAATGAATTCATCAAGTTGTTTAGCAAATATCTACAAGTAATTCACCTAAGAACAACTCTCGAAAGAAATGATACCTGGTGTCCATGCGCTTGTTCCATAAGTGGTGTAAAGAGTATCCAGCAGAGTTGTTGGAGTTGAAGTAGTTTCCTTGAACACAAGATCAAAGCATCACATTCACTAGCTGCTTTAAATTTTGCCTTTGTTGCAGCTATATGTGTTGAATGCTACCTCTTATTTCAATAAGAAATCAACTTCTTCCACAAAATTGACAGCTTCTAGAAATTACTTCCCTGTCTTTCTCACAACCTGCGTTATCTATATCTATATAGCCAATTAGGTTAAACCTAGTATCTTTAGGGTACCAGATTCCAAGAATTGGTAATCCCTTAAGATATTTAACAATTCAAATCTTAGATATAAGATAAGATTCTCTAGTATTCATTTGGAAACTTGCACATAGGCATATCGAGAATATTATATATGGTCTTTATGCACTTGAATAAGTATTCAACTGATCATACCTCTATAGCTTGTCACTTCGGTTCATATACCTAATTTGCCCTGATCAAGCTTAGTGGTTTATTGGCAAGAAGTCTTGGCTGGTCTAGAATCTTCTAAATTGATCATCTTTAAACGATCCTTGACTTATTTTAATTGCCATCATTCTTTTGAATTACTTAAAATCCAAAACGAACTACAACTCTTCCAACATGCTCATTTTGTACCTACTCTGCATTAACTTAGCAAAATGTCTCTTGCACAAGTTTTCATTAGTAGACCCACATATAATATAATCATGGTATACTAGCACTAATATTATATTATGTGTGTGCCATTTATTCTAGAGAGATGTATGTATAACGACACTAATAAAAATCATTTTCAAGTAATTAGTAGTTAGAGTGTCATACCATGTCCTTGATGACTGTTTGATTTCCTACCTCCGTCATAGAGAGCTTGTGAAGAGGATGATATACAAATTCCAATGGATCTGCAATTTCAAAGTCCAGGAGTTGTTGTACATCAATTTCTTTTTCTAACTCGTCCTTCAGGAGTGCACTTGTTCACATTCATCTGATAGATATTCATGGTTGAATTCTTAACAGGTGCTGGGAATATCATATTAGGTCATCATCTTGTTAGTTCTAATAGAATCAAGTCTCGTCACTGGTGTTTGCTGTTAGATCTTGAAAGTCTCGAAGATTCTATTTCCATCATCATCGATACCTTCTACTTGATAATAACCTGTAGCAACCAATTTGGATTTGTCCCTCGTAACAATGCCAATAATCATCCAGTCTCTGAAAACCCTTACAATACCGAATACCATCTTGTTTTGTGATATGGGTTCCAGCTTCAGTAGATTCTGCCTTCGAACTGATTGAGATCATCTTGCAATGCAATCACCCAATCTGGATCAATCAGTGCTTCTAAAATCTTCTTTGGGCTACCAACTGTTACCAACTGTTCTTTCCCGAAGAATAACCATTTACTTTGCATAGCACTTCTAGCCTTTACTCCAAAATCCGGATCACTAAGAACTAGACTCCAGGAATGACTTTGACTTCAAACACTTTTTCTTGGCAGATATGTTCTTAATGTATTCCTTTGATCTTCATTGTGTTGAATACGACTAGTAGATCCTTCTATTGTTTTGCTCCCTCTGAGTTGCTGCTAGGATGTGTTGAAGATCCTTCACCTTTTTTAGTGGTTTATGTTAAAGCCCACGAGTTATGTAGTTTCACTACTATTTCCACTAATAGGATCTGAATCATCATCATTATCATTGATTCCTTCTGCAACCTTAGTTTCATCATCAGTATCTGAATTTGACTATGACGGGATGTCAAACTTCAAAGATTCAGAATAGTCTTTCATTTGAATGCTTGGGAGCTTGGTGTAGTAGAACGAAACATTCAGTCTTTCAATCACCTTATGGTTTTCAATCACAAATTCCTTGATAGCTTTCGACTAAGTCTTTTCACGGTCTTTGTTGAATAAAGTAGCATACTGTGTTAATTGCTTCAGCTTCATAATCTCCTTAAAGTGCAGACTTTACTTAGAACTTCATTCGTGAAACTCAGTTCCATTATCTGACTTCAAAGTTCTCACAGCTTACTTTACTTCCAACTGATCTTTCTGATGTGATCAATCACCATCTGTGATGCTTCAATATATGTTGAATGCACGAACATCACCAAATTATAACTAGGGTCATCAATCACCACTAAGCATATTTCTTCCATGACTTGATTTGCTTCAGTGTGATGCTTCCATGACTTCCCTAAATGTGACATACTTCAAAATGTCCTTCTGGATAGGATTCCATATGAAGCAGTCCTCTCACTAATTTCATCTTTATCAAAGAATCCATTGTCTCAAATATCAAGTGTGAGAGCTTCCTCTGCTATAGCCAACTCTTTACTGATGAAGCTTTACTAAGAAACTCACTTCACTTTTGAATATAGAATCCATGTCAGCTACGAACAAATTTCTCACTCAGATTAGAGTAAGCTTCTATCTTTCTTGCTTGAGATCAAACACTTTTCCTTTTCTTCTTTTCTAGAAAACCCTTGACAAAGGATTCCCTAGTGCCCTGTAGATAGTGCTTAATTCCGTTTATAAGAAAGATGCTTCCAGTGATGACAATATAAAAATCATGATAGCCAAATCCCTTGTACATCCTTTACTGTCATCTCCAAAGGTTACCATTGGGCAGACTTTCTCAACCAACAGTGATAGAAGAGCTTTAATGTTAGTCATATGCCTCGAACAATAACTGTCAAGAAATCACATAACTTTTGCTTCTTTTTACATACTCTGCAATCACAAATGATTAAGCTTCTTGGTCCTCAATCTCAATTGAGTCCAAATGGGTTAGAGATATTTCTTATAATAAAGGTAACAACAGTTTGAATTATGCATAATAGAAAATTCAGTACTATCTACTTTAACCATTAAACACATAAGTGACAGGTTTCAAGCAGATTTACAAATATTCAATAATTTTCTAAAAGCACATAGAATAGAAGAACTAACAAATTAATTATCGATTATGTCTAATCCATTCTATTGTTGTCTAACATTTTAACTATCTCTAATTACCTAAGTCAGTTTTAGATTAGTCCTCGTCTCTACAAGTTTTACTGGCTACTTAGATAATTCTACCATCATTTAATATTCTACTCCTTAACAAGCAATACATGATGTGATATGACATTTAAGTTCAACTATGTGAGTAAGAGCAAATCATATGAAAATAAGCACATAAACAATTTCAAGTAAGAGCAAATATAAAATATCTGATCTATGACCTGTTTGTCTATTAGCAATTTTCACAACATTAGCAGAGATATTAAATCACATAAGATTTAAAATCAAGTTCAAACAAATGTTTTAGGGATACACTTAACAGTCTAGCAACTATCTAATTCTTGATATTCATTTTACTGCATAGAAAATCAAGTATGAAATGTACTCACTAAACTCATATAACTAAGCATGAAATCTTATTCTTAGCAATCAATTAAGCATTTAAGTTCTAAGATTCTAACATGCTGACACGAGTCTAATACATTTCAAAACATAATAATCATACAATTATGAATTAGATAAAGATATACTAGTTAGTAAGTGTACCTGTAAAGTGCTTAGTGATTCATCTCTAGTGTTGGTCATTGATGCCAGATATTCATTTGGTTCATCACTGTCACTGATAGAATCAACCTTACATTTAACTTCATCAACAAATATTTTCCCTTGCTGCATCCTCACTAATGCCTAATTCCTACTTCAACCCAACACAGTCTTTGTCATCTTTTGCTTGTCAGGCTTCTCGAACTGTGTAGAACAACATTGATCTTGTCTGTTAATATCAACCATCCAAGTCTTGTAACCGCCTCTTGAACTGATCTTGAAAATCTCCATTATGGAATCTATAGATAAGGATCTTAGATTAAGAATTGGGATTCCATCTGAATCTGATGTCACTGAACTTCTATTTGCCTTGCAGGCTTGACTTGCAGTACAGTTCTCAAGATATTCCAAAGTGTCAAATTCATATATAATACCTTGACCACTACCTCGAGCTACTACATCTTCAATTCAGCTTCTTGGATCATTTCATTTCTGTTCAGAGGTTCTCAACCTTAACTTCAATCAAATTTGGTTCCTCGGTCACAAAAAAAATGGATATGCCAACAACCTGCTTTACCAAATACTATCTTCTTCAGCTCTTGTTCTAGTTCATAGGTCTTTAGCACACAATAGATCTTCTAAAGATAATGTGGTTATATCCTTAGAATCCCTTGTAGCTGTAATCCTATGTTCCAGATGATCTGCAGTGTTAGCACGAACTTCCTATAATCTCCTTGTAGAATAATCTTTAAGGCTTCTGTACTGAGATGCTAGGATGTCCAGTATGTTCTCCTTCACACTACTTAAACCCCTAAGATTTTTCTTCTTCAAATTCAACTCAAACCAACTAAAAACTTTACCCAAATAATCTTTTCATAACCAGAATCAACTTCTTTGGATAATATTCAGTCGATCTTTATTGTCTTCAATACCCCGTAAAAATCTTCAACTACTAACTTCTGAGCATCCTCGAATAAGTAGTATTTTAAATTTTACAGAATTTTTAATTTTCTTAGAAAATAAATTAATCAAAAATAAAAATTTACAAAACTTAATTTTCAAGAATTTCAAATTTTCTTAAAAATTAAAATATTATAAATTAATATTTAAGAAAAATTTAATTAACAAGAATATTAAATTTTCTGGAAAAATAAATAAATCTAAAATAGATATTAAAGTTCAAAATGTTAAGTAGGCCAAAATAGCATCTGAGGCGCTTATGTCCAAGAGTAACACTAATGTGTCATATTTTTCCTCAAAAAGAAACTTCGCCAATATTAATACCTAAGATATGATTACACAGTAAAAATACTATATGATCATGTTTCAGAGTTTAATAAACACTAGTCAATTCTTATTTTTGAAACAAAAATTACACCAGGGGCAAATGTCTTTTTTTGAGATGTAAATCAAAAGTAGAAACACTCTACAGTGTCGACACCCTTAGTTTAATATTTAAGAAAAATTTACATTTCCAAAATTTTTAATTTTCTAATAAATTAATCAAAAATAAATATTTACGAAAAATTTAATTTTCAAGAATTTTGAATTTTCTTAAAAATTAAATAAAACGTAAATTAATATTTAAGAAAAATTTACAGTTACGAATTTTAAAAATTTTGAAATAAAATAAATCAAAAATAAAAAATAGGGCAGCTAGCTGTCGATAGTTATTAACAGTCGGTGCATAAAAACAAATTAAGCCACGATACTTAATAAGTATCGGATGGTGTCCATGTCAACTTGACACATCTAGCGAATGATTAAGTCCGACAAGTGTCAGAATCAATTTGTACAAGCTGCGCGTGTGGACTAAACATTTGCTGGCCAATTCGAGTACCTGTCTGTTTTGAACAAAAGTGGACAAGCTGCTGAGCACTTAAAACGGACAAGGAAAAATTAATTTAAATTATAAAAATAAATCTATTTAAGTTTAAATAATAAATTTGTTTAAATAAAACTTATAAAATAAATTTATTTAAATTAAGTTTATAAAATAAACTTATTCAAGTTTAAATAATAAACTCATTTAAATTAAATTTATATAATAAATTTATTTAAATAAAATTTATAAAATAAACTTATTTAAATTTGAATTTATAAAATAAATTTATGTAACATGGCCTTTCATCATTCTGAGTTCAAACAGCTTCCGCCTGGCGAGCTTCACTGAGCTAATGGATCTTGATTTGTATATCAATCAGCAAGCTCTGATACCAATTGTTAGGCCCCGGAAGTATCGTAGAAGGGGGGGTTGAATACGATACTCACTAAATTTAAAAATTCTTTCGAATGTTTTGCAGATAAATAATTTAGAGTTCGGTTAGTGGGCTCGTGTTCTTGAGGTGAATAGTGTTTACGGAGCTGCTTACTAATTTTCTGTGTTTAGGATTAATCAGTTCGGTTCTAGAAAATTAGCAGTAAAATAAACAACACAAGATTCGGGGAATATATCATTTGATAAATATAAACCCTGAGGTTGCTACACCCGGCCAACAAATCTGGTCCGAATAACAAGTTCTTCGCTGCTTAACAAAAATATAACTGTCAATTTCCTATACAAGTATTTCTAGATCAGTACGAAGGAAACTAAGACCGTAGAGAGTGATATATAGTGGCTCTGAACATTTTTCATTAAGGAACCGACCACTAATACATCTTCGGTGAAGAGGTATAGATTTTTCTAGGTGTTTTCTCCTCTCCGGCTTTGCCTTCTCTCTCTCTGGATATTTTTGTTGTGTTGTAGAAGACTTTTCCAAATGAATGGCTCTGCTTCAATATATGTGTAGACTTTTTCAACCAAGGATACGTGACTCATTTAGGACCAAGTAAACTAGTTGCTGCTTCACTTCTTTTTCTTCATAAGTATCGGGAACAATTTACTGATTAATTGTTTAAGTATCGATGAGTCTGTAGAATAACCATCGGAGACTTAAAACAATTCCTGAAATAAAATCAATTACTTCAAACATTAGTAACCATCGGCAAGTGGGTTGGTGGGTTTGAAGTCTTTCCTGATAGTTAATAACTATCGGCATATAAGACAAAACAAGCCCTTTCATTTCACCAATTCTTTGTTCATTTGTTTATCTCACCCGATGGTTAATAACCATAGGTGAATAAGACAAAAATACTTGTTAACCATTGGTGAATGAGATGAAATAGCTTGACCAAGTTAACTTCTGGATACAGCTTCTGTAGTCTTCTTTACTTAGCCAAATTCGAACCTGATAAGCCCTTAATATATTTTCTTCCACTACAACCAAGTCTAATAAATATTTCCTTGATTATTCGAACTTGATTTATTCTGAGCTTCATCATATAACACTTCACTTATTACCCATTTCAGTAAATAGTCAATTCTTCTCATTCATAGATGCAATTCTCAATCTCTTTTGTGCTGACGTTTGGTGCAACTGGTCTGGTTCACAAACGACTAACACGATCTTGATCTTCACATCTTTTTTACAATACAATTGACTTTGTTCCTTGTTGATTAGAAGTGCTTCGATTGTAAGTACATTGGAATCCTCTAGCACGTATGCGGAACCACAAAATTATCTGAAACCCTGAACATCTTCGAACTTTATCCTTCACTGAAGTCTGAACATATGAATGAACTTCATCCAGCAATCTATAGTAGACTCTAAGATGTTGGGTTCCGAGGCATAAAACGCAGCGGATAAACGTAAAAATAACAAAAAAAATCGGAACCCTAACGCAGGATCATGTATAAGACTTGACTGATTATGGTAAACAGAATCATACCTATTCTTGTCTTGACTTTCACGAACTCAACGGAGATCCTTGCTATCACGATTTTGTGTCTTCCTCTCGAAAGCACCTCTATGGTATCCACACGAGCACCTTCAAGAACGTCTCACGATCTTGATCACGGGATGGATGTACTAGCCTCCTTTGATGAATTCGAATGACTGCCTTTGCTGCCTCCTTGCTCTGCCTCTAGGGTTTTATCATATAAAACGTACCATTCATTTAACCTATCATTATCTATTTATAATGATTTGTTAATGGGCCTTTTCAGCAAAACCTAACCCATGTAGGCATAGGATTAAATAATAAAACATGCTTTTATTATTTAATTAATAACTAAGTCACACTTAATTATTATTGGCAGAAATACAATTATTCAAATTCGAATTTATATTATTTTAATTAATTAAGTCTCACTTAATTAATATAATAAAATTCAAATAATCATCAATTAATTTAAATCTATAATTTAAATTAACTATTCCACTAGGTGCTCTATGTGTGTGACCCTATAGGCTATTATTTAATTAGCAATAATTTTATTCTCCAATAAAATTATAAACAATGAGCGGTATCTAGTAATACATCATTGCTATCCAATTAAACAATAATTAAATCGTGATTTGATAAAACCTTTCATGATTAATGTTTCCGTGTAATATAATCCCTTTAACCAAATATATTATAGATTAAACTCGAGGCATGTGTTTAGTCATCCTCTTCAACATTTAATCCGGGTTTACTTGATCCATGAGTAGACTATGGAAAAACAAATCATTATTTGAGCACGGCCATGCATTTTATAGTCTCACTCAATCAAGAGGCCAATAATATCTCTCCTAATTATAGGAGGGTTAAATCCTTTATCTATCATTCATATTTCTCATACGACTCATGATATACCCGATGTCCACTTTTATCATCACCCGGTCAAAGGTAACTTTTAATGTAGTCAGAGTATATTAATCCTCGTATAGAAATATAATGATCTCAAGTCAGAGGATCATTACACCATTATCACTGTGAGTCTTTCTTATGACTTTATTAAACATGAAGAATCTCACTGTGGGTCTGTCCAGTACCATGTACTCCTACATGTACCTATGCATTGACTTTAGTATCCCCATACTTATAACCAATGAGATATGGTTATCTGTCAAACAACATACTAGTCTATTTATGTATTATTATTGTCCTATAATAATAATACTCGACTAGGGACATTTAAGAATATGATATATTATATAATCTCAAGTTCAAGTCATGTACTTAAACTATATAACGTGTATCATGATTCTAAGGACATTTATTATGCTAACAAATATATCGCAGTAATTAAAGTCATAATAAATACGTTTATTGAATAATCAAATGACATAAAGGTTTATTAAAGGAAACATTGTATTGCCTCTAGGGCACCTACACTAACAATCTCCCACTTGCACTAGAGCCAATCACCCATGTATCTAATACCCATGGAACTAGTGTGACCGTCGTGCTTCTGCTGCGACAAGCCTTTGGTCAGTGGGTCTGCAATGTTATCATTTGTGTGCACTTTACATATGTGTATGTCACCCCTCTCATTAATCTCTCGAATGAGGTGATATCTCCTGAGTATATGTTTGGTTCGGGAGTGAGCTCTAGGTTCTTTAGCTTGTGCAATGGCTCCATTATTATCGCAGTATAGATCAATGGGATCTGCGATTGATGGAACCACTCCCAATTCAGTAATGAATTTTCGAATCCAAACTGCTTCCTTAGCCGCTTCACAAGCTGCAATGTACTCAGCCTCCATTGTAGAATCAGCTACTGTTTCTTGTTTTGAACTCTTCCAACTTACAGCACCTCCGTTTAGACAAAACACAAAACCAGACTGTGATACAGTATCATCCCTGTCTGTTTGGAAACTTGCATCGGTGTAACCTTTTACTACTAGTTTTTCCTCTCCTCCATACACCAAGAATGAATCTTTAGTCCTTCTCAAGTACTTTAGAATATTCTTGACAGCCGTCCAGTGACCTTCACCTGGATTAGATTGGTATCTGCTCGTCATGCTTAAAGCATACGAAACATCTGGGCGAGTACATACCATCGCATACATGATGGATCCAATTGCTGAGGCATATGGAACCTTACTCATGCGGTCCTTGTCATCCAATGATTTCGGACACTGATCTTTAGAGATCGTTATCCCTTGAGATACGGGGACATATCCCCTTTTTGCATTTTGCATACCAAAACGGTGCAAAACCTTATCGATGTATGTACTCTGACTTAGACCGATCATCCTTCTAGATCTATCCCTATAGATCCTCATTCCTAGAATGTAGGATGCATCTCCTAAGTCTTTCATAGAGAAATTACTCCCTAACCAAATCTTAACAGCCTTGAGAGAAGGTATGTCATTCCCCATTAGTAGTATATCATCAACATATAGTACTATGAATGCCACATGGCTCCCACTAACCTTTTTGTAAACACAAGGTTCATCTTCGTTTTGAATAAAGCCATACTCCTTGACTGTTTCATCAAAACGGATATTCCATCTCCTAGAGGCTTGCTTCAATCCATAAATGGATCGACGTAATTTACATACCTTGCTAACATTCCTTGGATCGACAAAACCTTCAGGTTGTGTCATGTACACATCCACATCCTCTTCAAGGATTCCGTTAAGGAAGGCTGTTTTGACATCCATTTGCCAGATTTCATAATCATGGAATGCTGCAATAGCAAGCAAAATCCTTATGGACTTGACCATAGCCACTGGTGAGAAAGTTTCATCATAGTCAATACCATGAATTTGTCTGAAACCTTTTGCAACCAGCCTTGCTTTATAGGTCTGAACATTTCCATCCATGTCAGTTTTCTTCTTGAAAACCCATTTGCACCCTATGGGTTTTACCCCTTCAGGTGGATCAACCAAGGTCCATACTCGGTTTTCATACATGGAATCCATCTCGGATTTCATGGCTTCTAGCCATCTCTTAGAGTCTGGACTGTTCGTAGCATCTTGGTATGTGAGAGGCTCATCTTCGTCTATGAGCATCAAATCACCACATTGAGTCAAGAGAAATCCATATCTCTCTGGCTCATGGCGAATTCTACCAGTTCTACGAACAACCTGTGTTTGTTGAGCATTATCATTATCCTGCTCTTGTTCCACTTCAGGTTCAATGCTATTTTGTGGTTCTCGATCTTCATCGAGGTCTATAGTTCTCCCACTGTTTCTTTTGGAAACAAAATCTCTTTCCATGAAAACAGCATCTCGAGCAATGAACACTTTCTGCTCAGTAGGACTATAGAAATAGTACGCCTTTGTTTCCTTAGGGTATCCCACAAAATTGCACTCTTCAGATTTAGGTCCAAGCTTGTCAGATACTTGACGTTTCACAAACGCCTTGCATCCCCAAACTTTCATAAAGCTCATGCCTGACCGTTTCTCCTCCCATATCTCATATGGAGTCTTTTGAACCTTCTTAGTAGGAACACGGTTAAGTGTGAAAGCCGCTGTTTCTAGAGCATAACCCCAGAAACTAATTGGAAGATCTGCATGACTCATCATCGATCGCACCATGTCCAACAAGGTGCGATTTCTCCTCTCTGAAACTCCATTCCATTGAGGTGTACCTGGCGGAGTGAGTTGTGATACAATACCACACTCCTTTAAATAATCTTTAAATTCAGTGCTCAAGTATTCTCCTCCACGATCAGATCGTAAGATTTTAATAATTGCACCTCCGCCAATTTGCTTCTCTACTTCAGCCTTGTATTCTTTGAACTTTTCAAAAGAATCGGATTTATTCTTCATAAGATATACATATCCATATCTACTGAAATCATCAGTAAATGTTATGAAGTAGTAGTAGCCTCCTCTAGCCATCACACGCATTGGGCCACATACATCACTATGTATTAGCTCCAAACGTTCAGTGGCCCTTTGACCCTTACCAGTGAAAGGGGCTTTAGTCATTTTACCAAGCAAACAAGATTCGCATTCTTGGTATGATTCAAAATCAAACTTATCCAAATATCCATCCTTATGTAATTTGGATATGCGTTTCTCATTTATATGGCCTAGACGACAATGCCAGAGGTATGTTTGATTTGAGTCATTAACTTTAAGTCGTTTGTTTTCTATATTACAGACAGGATTATCTAAGTCAAGAACATATAAACCATTAAACAAACGCGCAACACCATAGGTTAAATCATTCAAAGCAAAAGAGCAACTGTTGTCCTTTATTGTAAACGAAAAACCTTTCTTGTCCAAACAAGAAACAGAAATAATGTTTCTGCGAATCGCAGGCACGTAATAACAATTCTCCAGTTCTAAAACTAGCCCAGAGGGCAAAGATAAATAATAGGTTCCTACAGCTAAAGCAGCAACTCTTGCTCCGTTGCCAACTCGTAGGTCCATTTCTCCTTTAGCCAATGTCCTACTTCTCTGCATTTCCTGCACATTTATACAAATGTGAGAAGCACATCCGGTATCCAATACCCAAGATGTAGAAATAGACAGATTGACTTCTATAACATATATACCTGAATTAGAAGCTTGCTCAGCCCTCTTCTTCTTCAGATCCTCCAAGTAAACTGAACAGTTTCTCTTCCAGTGACCAGTTTTCTTACAGTAGTGACATTCACCCTTAGCGACCCCACCTTTAGGCTTTAAAGCCTGTTTAGGACCTGACTTTGGCTTGGGTGTAGAATCAGAACCTGTCTTCTTCTTACCCTTCCACTTGCCTTTCCCTTTGGCCTTACCTTTATTGCCCACCATCAGTATGGGAGCAGGTTCAGCCGTCTTCATGTTGGTCTCATATGTTCTCAACATAGCCAACAATTCAGTAGGTGTTTTGTCAAACTCATTCATATTGTAGTTCATAACAAACTGAGTGAATTTGTTGTTCAAAGAATTCAAGATTAGGTCAATACCAGTTTCCGGACCAATCGGGAAACCCAAAGTATCAAGATACTCAATGTAACCAATCATCTTCAGAACATGTGGGCCAACTGGTTCATTTGCCCCTTGTTTGCAGTTAAAGAGTGACTTGCTCGTGTTGAACCTTTCTTGACGAGTTTGGCTTGCAAACATGCTTTGCAAGTGCTCATTGATAGTATATGCATCCATATGCACATGCTGTCTTTGAAGCTCAGCACTCATAGTTGCTAACATAAGACACGCAACATCAGTTGCATCATTCTCATCCTTTGTGTGGGCCGCTCGTTCCTCAACAGTAGCGCCCTCAGGAAGGGGACCTGCCGGAGGAATATCAATGACATGAAGCTTGCGCTCCTGCCTGAGGACAATCCTCAAATTCCTCTGCCAGTCTAGGAAGTTGTTTCCTCCTGTCAGCTTATCCTTCTCAAGGACAGATCGTACGGATAGTGTGTTTGTGTTGTTTGTCATTACTTGGTATCTACAATGATAAAAGCACAAAATTAAACATTAGATTGTCTGAGTTATTTATTATGTTCAAATGATTATGATACATTCATAATATATCTCCCACTATTTTTATCAAATCAATAGCCCTTACTATTAATTTGGAAAGTATATCCCATAATCCTTTCTAGTGAGCCAAGATCCATATTTCGTCATGTCTCAAGTCAACCACTGGAAGTCCTTAAGAATGATTATTTAGGTAGACAACATTTGTCAATTATATCATATATAATTCTTGGATAGTTTGGTGAGCAACGATTGATCTTATCTATCTAATAGATTTTTAACCAAACTCTATGCTTCTAAGTTCATAATGGTTGAATATAACCGTTTACTTTCACCTTATTATGACGACTCAGTTAAGTTTGACCCAATGATACAACGGCCGAATATAACCGTTTATATTCGTCGCATCTCACCACGATAGACAGGAGTCCCCTGCCACTGACAGTCTTTCCCCTAATCGATCTAGGATTCGATGAGTGTTCATTCATTGGAAAGCATCTGATTAAAACTTAATATTTTGTTAAGGGGTTTAGAAAATTTTACGACGATCATGATCACATCATGAAGAGATCCTCAATTTTTCCTTGAACTAAATATTTCAAATTGACATCTTAAATTGTTCATTTCCCAGGTAGATGGAGGATACCAGTGGTCACACTTAAAACCCATCAGCCTTACGAATACGCATATCCGTTTTTGTCAGAAAATCCCAATTATAGATATCAAAATCCATATTCAATTCCGTGTTTTAAAAATCCATATTTCATAAACACAAGAATCTCATGATCGTTTGTTGATTTTAAAATCTTGAATCGTTACAGATTTTATCTTGAGTCGTTACAGATTTTATCTTGTTTAAACAAGCATGGCATGGGTGTCGTATCTAATACATACATACATACATGATTAATCTAATTAAAGCATGCATCATTCATACATCAATATGTAAAGTGCAGTATGTAAACGTGCTTGGTTATGGCCCCTTTCCTATGTGATCCTTTCGAGCTAATGAAAGGATCAAAGTCAATCTATGGTGGTAAAATATAAATACAATTACATGTCTTCATTCTTCTTGTATCCACTAGTGCCTGCTCCTCTTCTTGGATCATCTTTCAGTCTTCAAGTACATTACATGGAATAATTGAATACAACCTAAGCTAATGTACTTACATAAGAAAACTCGAGTTACATTCGAGGTTAAACAATTACAAGAATGAAGAAAACGACATGCAAGTCGTATTTATAAAACCAAAACCAAAAAAAAACATTAATCTAGGGGTCTAAGGCCATAACCAGCACCATGCTCAAGTACTCAACCAAAATAATGCGGGGGTCCGGGGGCGGCAGCCCCTGGGCGGGGGTCCGGGGGCGGCAGCCCCTGGGCGGGGTCCGGGGCGGCAGCCCCGGGCGGGGTCCGGGGGCGGCAGCCCCAGGCTGGGGTCGAGCTGACAGGTCAGCTCGAAATCAGAAATTTTTTTTTTATTTTCGAAGACCAGTCCTATTCAGAAATCATCAATTTCTGAACTACAGATCATATCTGTTGGCCTTTTTCCCCACTGCATCTTATACAGTTTCAGAAGCAAGTATCATATACATACTTATCATATCCCAGTTAACAGCTGATGTCCAACATAATCTGTCCACCAGTTTGTATCATATACAAACTGACCCTCATGCATAACATACAAATCGCAAACAGGCATATAAATCAGTCATGACAAATCATTAACATGCTAGTATCATCATCTATTTACTCATCATATGAATAACAATTCGAATATACAAGGCAGTAGCATGGCAGTCTCAAACAGGCATGGCAGTAGCAAAGCAGTAGCATGGCAGTTTCATGGCAGTCACCAAGACAGGCATATTTGCATCAAATACAGTTAACACGTAACCAAATCAGTCCCTTATACACGTAGCTCTGATACCATTGTTGGGTTCCGAGGCATAAAACGCAGCGGATAAACGTAAAAATAACAAAAAAAATCGGAACCCTAACGCAGGATCATGTATAAGACTTGACTGATTATGGTAAACAGAATCATACCTATTCTTGTCTTGACTTTCACGAACTCAACGGAGATCCTTGCTATCACGATTTTGTGTCTTCCTCTCGAAAGCACCTCTATGGTATCCACACGAGCACCTTCAAGAACGTCTCACGATCTTGATCACGGGATGGATGTACTAGCCTCCTTTGATGAATTCGAATGACTGCCTTTGCTGCCTCCTTGCTCTGCCTCTAGGGTTTTATCATATAAAACGTACCATTCATTTAACCTATCATTATCTATTTATAATGATTGGTTAATGGGCCTTTTCAGCAAAACCTAACCCATGTAGGCATAGGATTAAATAATAAAACATGCTTTTATTATTTAATTAATAACTAAGTCACACTTAATTATTATTGGCAGAAATACAATTATTCAAATTCGAATTTATATTATTTTAATTAATTAAGTCTCACTTAATTAATATAATAAAATTCAAATAATCATCAATTAATTTAAATCTATAATTTAAATTAACTATTCCACTAGGTGCTCTATGTGTGTGACCCTATAGGCTATTATTTAATTAGCAATAATTTTATTCTCCAATAAAATTATAAACAATGAGCGGTATCTAGTAATACATCATTGCTATCCAATTAAACAATAATTAAATCGTGATTTGATAAAACCTTTCATGATTAATGTTTCCGTGTAATATAATCCCTTTAACCAAATATATTATAGATTAAACTCGAGGCATGTGTTTAGTCATCCTCTTCAACATTTAATCCGGGTTTACTTGATCCATGAGTAGACTATGGAAAAACAAATCATTATTTGAGCACGGCCATGCATTTTATAGTCTCACTCAATCAAGAGGCCAATAATATCTCTCCTAATTATAGGAGGGTTAAATCCTTTATCTATCATTCATATTTCTCATACGACTCATGATATACCCGATGTCCACTTTTATCATCACCCGGTCA
This sequence comes from Oenanthe sinensis, assembly GCA_028671895.1. NCBI lineage: Eukaryota > Viridiplantae > Streptophyta > Magnoliopsida > Apiales > Apiaceae > Oenanthe > Oenanthe sinensis. Next base: position 33,425,619 of record CM053806.1, read on the forward strand.
AAGGTAACTTTTAATGTAGTCAGAGTATATTAATCCTCGTATAGAAATATAATGATCTCAAGTCAGAGGATCATTACACCATTATCACTGTGAGTCTTTCTTATGACTTTATTAAACATGAAGAATCTCACTGTGGGTCTGTCCAGTACCATGTACTCCTACATGTACCTATGCATTGACTTTAGTATCCCCATACTTATAACCAATGAGATATGGTTATCTGTCAAACAACATACTAGTCTATTTATGTATTATTATTGTCCTATAATAATAATACTCGACTAGGGACATTTAAGAATATGATATATTATATAATCTCAAGTTCAAGTCATGTACTTAAACTATATAACGTGTATCATGATTCTAAGGACATTTATTATGCTAACAAATATATCGCAGTAATTAAAGTCATAATAAATACGTTTATTGAATAATCAAATGACATAAAGGTTTATTAAAGGAAACATTGTATTGCCTCTAGGGCACCTACACTAACATAAGATTCCATCTAATATTTTGATTCTTTGTATTTGCCGTATATTCTATCTTCTCGATTCCTGTACTTGAGCTCTGCAATTCATTGCTTGACTAATTTGCAGATTTGGATCACTAAAATCTTTCTGGTACTTTGACAACTGCTTCACTGCTTCCACATCCTTGAATACTTCAACCATTATTCTTCACTGAGGCATGAACATATTAATGAACTTCTTACAGTGAGCTAATGCTTCAAGTCTGTAGATTTCTTCTTTATCCTTTGTCTTTACCAAGTCTTCATGTCTTCCTGATTCCGGTGATAACTTCATATTATTTACACGTCATGTTCTTGTGTTGAGTTATAACCCTATATTACATATAGGTCTATACATACAGCCTTTCACATAGGATTTGGGGGTTTTGGCTTGAGTGTCCCCATCTTTGTTCTGTGCCCCTGGCTGTGGGCTCTTTTCAATATTGACATCTTTTTGGGAAGATGCCAACAGAGATATGGTATTATCCTTGTTAACATCCACAGTCTTTTGGGAGACTGTGGAGTGGGTAGGTTTGGGTTGCACACCCTCTCTCTTCTTATCCTTCTGGGTTCTTTGACTTTCCCCAGTTCCCTCACCAGAACCTTCTCCATCTAATCTTTCACCACCTGGAGTTTTCCTTTTCTTTGGTTTTATAACAACAGATTTTTGGGAACCTGTTGAGGTTGGTTTCTTAGATTTGATTGAGGAAATAGGTAGTGTGGCTTGGGTGGGAGGGTTGGGGTTACTACTAGCACCCTCCATTGCCACAGAAGGCAAAGAAACTTGTGTTTCAGAAGAAGTAAGGGAAAAAATAAATACCTAAACAAAAGGTGGATAGATCAATTCCACATTGCTGTGAAGATTGATCCTGATCAAGTCCTTAAAGACCCTTTTGTTTTAAGTCCAACACTCAAGGGTTTCAGTTTCCCTGCAAATTTCAATTTCTTTGACCAAGTGGTTAATTATAATCATGATAAATCTAGCATAGTATATATGATTAGACCTATCATGCTTCTTTCCTAACCTAGCAGCAATTTCAGACAACAATATAGAAGAAAAATCATGATATTCGTCAAACAAAACACTATATGCTATCTGTTGCATGCTTGAAGTTATGGCATCAAAATTACTAATTTTACCACTAAAGCATTTTATTATTTCAACAAAGAAATAAGACCATTCTCTCCTAAGGTGTTTTCTAACTACTTGCCCTAAATTGATGTAAGAATTTGCATAATTAACAGCCCTAAGCATGTTTCTAATATCTGATTCACTAGGCACATTATCAGTATTATTAACAGGCAAATCTAAACATTCATTTAAAATTAAAGTAGTAAGAATGTACTCTTGTCCTTTGCAGTAGAATTTGATGCTCGAGAAGTCATCAGCAACTTCTGCAGAGGTCCAAAACTCTTCCACCAAATTGCAGATTATTGTTGGTGCTTCCTTCAATGCTTTCTGTATCTTGCCACTTCCCAGGAATTGCATCAAAGGATGAAATTCCCTTGGAGCTTCTTCAACCACAGTGCAAGCCACAAAATTATTCAATTCATAGACGAATCCGGCTTGAGAGATTTTCTTGGATGAAGATGCCATTTCCTTGAGTAGAAGATTAGTAGTACAAAAGCTTTGAAGATATTAAGAAATTTGAGTACTAAGAGAAAGAGGGTTGTGATTAAGTTCGTAGAGTGAGAGAGAGAGAGAAAGAGGTAGAGAAATTGTTAGAAAAATTGTAAGTAAGAATGAACAATGTTTTAATCTCACTATTTTTATTTACTGATTTCTCAATCAATTTCTTACTCAAAATAGAACTTAATCGACAGTTAAAAAAAAGTAAAAGTTACTAATTTTGGTAATCGACTGTTATACATACAGGAATGTACGTATTAATCAATTGATAAAACAAGTAATCAGCGGCTAGATTTTTGTACAGGTCGATTGATGACATGGACCCCTCTAAATTCCAGATCATCGATTGATAAATCTTGTTCATCGACAGGTACTCTTATCCATCGATAACTAAATATATCATCAATTGATATATTTATCTGTCGATAGCTACAAACATCAATCGATAAGTAAATATATCATCAATTGATATATTTATCTGTCGATTGCTTCAGTAATATCCATTGATATGTAAACTGCTTATCAATTGATTAATGAAAAATCAACAGATTAGCATTATCAACGGCTACCTACTAGAACTAAAACAACTAACTAACTTATCAGATATTTCAAATGTTAATTAAAATTAAGCATACCTAAATCACAGACCAATCTATTAAAGGTAGATTCATCTAATGGTTTGGTAAAAATGTCTGCAAGTTGTTTTTCACTAGGGACAAAATGTAATTCAACAGTACCATTCATTACATCTTCCCTAATGAAGTGATACCTTATGTCAATATGCTTGGTTCTGGAATGTTGCACAGGATTTTCTGTTATTGCAATGGCACTTGTATTATCACAGAAAATAAGAATCTTGTTCAAGTTGAACCCATAGTCAAGTAGTTGATTCCTCATCCATAATATTTGTGCACAGCAACTTCCAGCTGCAATGTATTCAGCCTCTGCAGTAGATGTAGACACTGAATTCTGCTTCTTGCTAAACCATGAAACAAGCTTATTTTCTAGAAATTAACAGGAGCCTGTTGTACTTTTTCTATCAATTTTGCAACCTGCATAGTCTGCATCTGAATAACCAATTAGATCAAATTCAGAATCTCTAGGATACCAAATTCTAAGATTTAGAGTTCCTTTGAGATATCTGAATATTCTTTTTATTGCAATCAAATGAGATTCTCTAGGATCAGCCTGAAACCTAGCACAAAGACATGTAGCAAACATTATGTCTGGCCTACTTGCAGTTAAGTAAAGTAATGAGCCAACCATGCCTCTATAACTTGAAATGTCCACTATAGCATCCTTAGTGTTTAATTCAAGTTTAGTTGCAGTGGCCATGAGAGTTTTTGCAGAAGAACATTCACTTAAATCAAATCTCTTTAATAAATCAGAAATATATTTGGTTTGATTTATGAAAATGTCATTTTTGACTTATTTGACTTGCAAACCTAGAAAATAGGTAAGTTCTCCCATCAAGCTCATTTCATATTTACTCTGCATCAACTTAGCAAATTTTTGACAAAGTTTTTCATTAGTTAAGCCAAAAATAATGTCATCTACATAGATTTGAACAAGAATCATAGAGCCATTTATGTTTCTATGAAAGAGAGTTTTATCAACAGTACCTCTTGTGAAGTGATTCTCAATCAAGAATTTAGACAAAGTGTCATACCAGGCTCTAGGTACTTATTTCAATCCATAAAGTGCCTTGAGAAGATAGTATACAAATCCAGTATGAACAGGATCAATAAAAGTAGGAGATTGTTCTACATATACTTCTTCTTCTAGTTCTCTATTGAGAAAAGAACTTTTCACATCCATCTGATACACCTTGAAGTTAGCATGAGCAACATATGCTAGAAAGATTCTGATTGCTTCCAATCTTGCAACTGGTGCAAAATTTTCATCAAAATCTATGCCTTCTTCTTGTGAATAGTCTTTTGCCACTAGTCTTGCTTTATTCCTTGTGACTATACCAGATTCATCCATTTTGTTTCTGAACACCCATTTTGTTCCAATGATAGACTTGTTCTTTGGCTTGGGCACCAGCTTCTATACCTTGTTTCTTTTAAACTGAATCAACTCTTCTTGCATAGCTATTGTCCAATCAGGATCATCCAAGGCTTCTTCAATCCTTTTTGGTTCTTCTTGAGACAGGAAGCCACTATACAAGCATTCATTTTGAGCTGCTCTTCTAGTTTTGACACCATCATTTGCATCTCCAATAATTAATTCAAAGGGATGGCTTTTTGTCCATTTCCTTTGAGATGGTAAATTTGTCCTTGAAGATGATGCTTCATGATCGTTGGAAGTGTTATGATCATTGTGATGTGATTGACTATTTGAGAACCCTCCCCCTGAGATGGACACTCTACTTGAAGATTGTTGAGCAGAGTTGTTATCCATCGAATGATTATCAATTGATGTATTATCAGTCGATTGATGATTGTCAATTGATAAGTTATCTGTTGATGCATTGACATCAATTGATGGGAGGATTCTGGGAACTTGAATTCTTGAGACTTCCACATCATCATCACTATCTTCAATATTGCTTGATGATTCATTTTCAAAATGCAACAGATCATGGAATCCTTCATCAACCAACCCTTGAATTTTCTTGTCATCAAAGACTACATGCATAGATTCCATAACAATGTGCAATCTAAGATTATAGACTCTGTATGCTTTGGATGTCATTCCATATCCAACAAATATAGCTTCATCATCCTTGGCTTCAAATTTTCCTAGATTTTCACCTTGATTTCTCAGTACAAAGCATTTGCATCCAAAGACATGAAGAAAATTTATTGTTGGCTTCTTGTCCTTCTTCATCAACTGATATGGAGTTTTACCTTGAATTTGATTGACCATGGAGATATTCTGAATATAGCAAGCAGTATTAATTGCTTCTGCCCAGAAGTATGTAGGAAGTTTTGCTTCTTCTAACATAGTTCTAGCAGCTTCAATCAAGGTCCTATTTTTCCTTTCAACTACTCCATTTTGATGTGGAGTTCTTGGTGCAGAGAAATGATGAGTGATACCTTTTTCTTCACAGAATTCTTTCATTATTGTATTCTTGAATTCAGTACCATTATCACTTCTAAATTTCTTGACCTTCCATTCAGTTCCATTTTTAACATTCTTCACATGAATGATAATTAATTTACTTGCCTCATCCTTAAAATGCAAGAAGTATACCCAAGAGTATCTTGTGAAATCATCCACAATGACTAATGCATATTTCTTTTTGGCAATTGACATGATGTTGACTGGACCAAATAAGTCCATGTGCAATAATTCCAGAGGCTTATCAATTGATGATTCAGACTTAGACTTGAATGATGCTTTTCTTTGTTTTCCCTTTTGACAGACATCACATAGTCCATCCTTGGTGAATTCTATCTGTGGAATGCCTCTAACCATATTCTTTCTAATCAATTGATTCATGGCCTTAAAATTCAAATGGGCTAGCTTCTTGTACCAAATCCAACTTTCATCTGTATTGGCTTTGCTAAGTAGACATGTCATAGAATTTGCCTTTACAGAGTGAAAATCAGTCACATAGACATTTCCTTTTCTTTTGAATGATTCTTCAACAGCATCACCAGCCATCATGACAGACTCTTCTACACAGCCAGTTTCTTTCTTCTCTTTCTTGTCTTCATTCCCTTTGACCATTAAAGTCACAGTTTTCTCCTTTCTTTGATTCTTCTCAATCTCTTCATCTTGTCAAATCTCCAGTTCATATGTCTTGATAATACCATAAAGTTTCTCTAGAGTATAATCCTTGAAGTCCTGAGATTGTCTAATGGAAACAGTCATTGGTTTCCATTCTTTTGGAAGAGATCTAAGAAATTTTAAATTTGTATCCTCAGTTGCATAAGCCCTACCATATAACTTCAGTCCATTTAACAACTTCTGAAATCTGCTATAAGTGTCATTGATAGATTCTTCACTCTTGAAATGAAATGATTCATATTTTTGAATCAAGAGTTGCATCTTATTTTTCCTTACTTGCTCAGTTCCTTCACACAGAGTTTGAAGAGTGTCACATACTTCTTTTGATGAAGTATAGTTTATCACATTGTCAAACATATCTTTATCTAGACCATTAAACAAAATGTTCATGGTCTTTCTGTCTTTAAGTACTTCTTTTTCATCCTCTTCTGTGAACTCAGAGATGAGTTTTGGAACATGTCTATCAACTGTAGGAGTTCCATCAGGGTTTACACATGTAACTAGCTTCATGGGAATATGAGGACCTTTCTCTATGCAGTGAACATAGGAAGGGTCAAGAGAAAGAAGATGCAGATGCATTTTAACCTTTCATGGAAAATATTCATCTTTCTCTAAAACTGGAATTTTCACACCTGAATCTTTCTGGCCCATATTGATTGTTCTTGATCTTTAGACTTTCTGTATGTTGAAAGCTTGCTCTGATACCAATTGTTATTCCCTATAACAATGTCAATATTTGTAGAAGGGGGGGTTGAATACAAATATTAAAACTTTTTGCTTCTTCTAATATTTGTTCTTGATGTTTGAGAATTAGAGAGAGTATGTTCAAACAAATTTCGACTGAAAAATAAACTGAACAAACAGATTTAAAATTACTGATGGATTGATTTTTCCATCAGTGTATATTTTTGCTCAATGATCCTAGGTTAAAAGAAACCTAGCTGCACTTTTACAAGATTAGAAAACAAATCAACTGTTCTTATAAATATGCTATCAAACTGGACAGTTGATTAAGAAATATTGTCTAACTTGTCTGTTTTCTAATAATGTTGCTACACTTGTTTATATACCACAAGTGTGCTTTTACAATTCCTATTCTAGGATTGTTTCTACCTACCTTCCTTTTACCTTTTTCTATTTTAGAATAAAGGTTTGAAAGACAGCTTCTGATTGAGTCTTCACAGTCATCATAGACTGTCTTCCATAGGTGTTCTTTTGCCTTTTTGGATCTCTGACAGATTGCTTTTTTGTCACAGTCAATTGATAATTTGCTGTTAAGCATATCAATTGACTCTTCCTTAATTCATCAACTGATAATGTTCTTCGATTGATCTTGATATCCATCGATTGATAAGTAAGTTGCCTTATCGATTGATAAATGATATCAATCGATGGGTCTTCACATCAATTGATGGTCTTCAACTCTTGACTTGGTTTCTTCGATTGATCTCTCATCCATCGATGCTTCAATATCAATTGATCATCATTCACTTGTGTAATTTCTTGTCTTCACATAATTATAATTTGACAGTTTAATTTACACATCAATTGATGATCTATATCAATCGACTCTAACATCAATTGATGAATAAAATATCAATTGATTTACACCTTATCGATTGAAATAGACTAAGAACACCTATGCTACAATCCAAATTATCAGTTGATTCAGATAAATAGTTCAACTGATAAATGGTTTCCTTATCAATTGATATTTATAACTTTCATATCAATTGATCAGTTACATCAAATAAAATTTCTATGATTCTAAGATTAATGTTATCATAAAATTACATGTAGATTCCTAACAGAGACAAAATAGACTGAACAAGATACTCTTTAAAGCTAATTTAAAGAAAGAGTAATCTCAGTTCATAATAATTCAAAAGAACGATTTTAGCCACTCTTGTTTTAATTTACTGCACTTATTTATTTTTGGCTAAACTGTAACGAAGTTATAAAGATACTCTAGAAGAAAAATTATAAGAAGAGTTATCTTTTATTACTTCAAAATTTAAGAAGTAATTACAAGTATACCTTGACATTAAACTAAGTCAAAAGAAAGTATACATTATGAAAGTTTAAGCAACCAAAGCTTTCAAAGATTTCGTACATTTACAATCTCTGAGATTTATTATAACATACCCAAAAAGGAGAATTGAGATATTATAGTATCTCGTATTTTTTAGAATAATAAAATAGATTAATAAAAGTAAAAAAGGATTAAAATTTGATAAAGATTAGGAATTAAAATTAGATTAAAATAATGGGCTTTCGAATATCGGTCAGATTTGAATAACCAAATTATAGTAAGTTTAGAAATTAGGGTTTTAAAATCCTATATATAGATTAAGATCTCTTCATTCATTTTGAAACTCTGATTTATGTCATGGTTTGCAAAAATTTAGGACCGAGTCACCAAGTTGTAATGATAGTTTTCTAAAAATTTAGGACCGTTGTCACCGGGTTGTAGTGATCGTGGTATAAATTGTGGGTAACAATTTATTGTTCTATGTGTGGTGTGATATCGTATCGAATAAGTATTTGAAAGTGTATCGAAGTTATGTGTATAGTTATCATATCGAAAATTATGTTTTGTTATATGTATTACTTGTTACTTGACCCGACTAGTTGGATCGATTGGTTACTTTTTGGGTTGTATAGCTCATTATTTATAGTTTTCAGGTTTGATGTAAGAGGAAGTTAGAGGGCATGGGATTTCGAGGATCTTAGATTTGGAGTAGATTGGTTTTTGACTTGTCATTGGTAGCTGTGCTTTTGTAATAGTCACCTTTGTAATAGAATTTCGGATTAATAAATTATATTATATTTTAGTTTTGCTCGAATTAATGGTCTGAAAAGGGTGGGCTATTACGGTTCGTATTCAGAGCTATGGGTTATTATCATGTAGACTGCCTTTAGGCTTGACTTATAGGTAAATTGGGTAATTATTGATTTTCATATAGACGTGTGAGGTATTTTTGGAGTTTAGGTTTTTTTTAGAATCTGGGGACCAAATTCTTTTTAAGGAGGGTAGTATGAAATATCCATTATTTTTTAGAATAATAAAATAGATTAATAATAGTAAAAGGGATTAAAATTTGATAGAGATTAGGAATTAAAATTAATTTAGAATATAGGGCTTTCGAATATGGGTCGAATTTGAATAACCAAATTGTAGTAGGTTTAGAAATTAGGATTTTAAAACTCTATATATAGATTAAAATCTCCTCATTCGTTCATATTCTTTTCAAACCACCAAGATTAAACAGTTGTAAATCTCTTTGATGCAAATCTTTATTTTTTTCATCTTTGTTATTAAAATTCGTAGGATTTTCCCTACACAAATCAGTCATCTTGTAAAATTCATAATAAATTCACCGTAAAATGGAATTCATTGATTCAAGACTTTTCGGAAAGATCTTTTCGTTTTTTACAACTTTTGTGCTTTAATTTTTCAAGAAAATATCATTTTGAGAGTCAAAAAGGTGATATGCATATCTTGGCAGAATTAGAGTTATGAAGAAGTTCAATGTTCGAGATGTCTGATATGTGATATTTTCAATTGGGTCAAGGATTGAATATATGTTTTAGGACGCTGTGAATTCTTGTTTTGCGAAGTTGTGGTAAGTTTTTGATTGATCTTTCTGGTGTTATCAAAATTATGTGTATGTTTAATTATAAAATTTTGGGCTAAGTGAATATATTTTGAAGTGACATGTATTCTCTATATATCTGTCGAGTGTCAATAGTAATTTTGGAACTCTGATTTATGTCATGGTTTGCCAAAATTTAGGACCGAGTCATCGGGTTGTAGTGACAGTTTTCTGAAAATTTAGGACCGTTGTCATCGGGTTGTAGTGATCGTGGTATAAATTGTGGGTAACAAGTTATTGTTTTATGTGTGGTGTCATGTCATATAGAAAAAGAATCTAAAAGTTTATCGAAGTTATGTGTATAGTTATGGTATCGAAAATTATGTTTTGTTATATGTATTACTTGTTACTTGGCATGACTAATTGGATCGATTGGTTACTTATTGGACGGTGTAGCTCATTTTTTATAGTTTTCAGGTTTGATGTAAGAGGAAGTTAGAGGGCATGGGATTTCGAGGATCTTAGATTTGGAGTAGATTAGTTGTTGACTAATAGTCACCTTTGTAATAGAATTTTGGATTAATAAATTCAATTGTATTTTAGTTTTGCTCGAATTAATGGTCCGAAAAAATGGGCTGTTATAGTTGATATTCAGAGCTATAGGTTATTATCTTGTTGACTGCCTTTAGGCTTGATCTGTAGGTAAATTGGGTAATTATTGATTTTCATATACCCGTGTGAGGTATTTTAGGAGTTTAGTTTTTTTTTTTAAGAATTTGGGGACCAAAATCTTCTTAAGGAGGGTAGTATGTAATATCTCATATTTTTTAGAATAATAAAATAGATTAATAATAGTAAAAGGGGTTAAAATTTGATAGAGATTAGGAATTAAAATTAGATTAGAATATAGGGCCTTCGAATATGGGTCGAATTTGAATAACCAAATTGTAGTGGGTTTAGAAATTAGGGTTTTAAAGCTCTATATGTAGATTAAAATATCCTCATTCGTTCATATTCTTTTCAAACCACCAAGATTAAACAGTTGTAAATATCTTTTGATACAAATCTTTTTTTTTCATCTTTGTTATTAAAATTCGTAGGATTTTCCCTACACAAATTAGTCATCTTATAAATTCATAATAAATTCACCGTAACATGGAATTCATTGATTCAGGACTTTTCGGAAAGATCTTTTCATTTTTTACAACTTTTGTGCTTTAAATTTTTCAAGAAAATTTCATTTTGAGAGTCAAAAAGGTGAAATACATATCTTGGCATAATTGTTTTTATGAAGAAGTTCAATGTTCGAGATGTCTGATATGTGATATTTTCGATTTGGTATCAAGGATTGAATATATATTTTAGGATGTGTGAATTCTTGTTTTGGGAAGTTGTGGTAAATTTTCAATTGATCTTTCTGGTGTTATCAAAATTATGTGTATGTTTAATTATAAAATTTTGGGCTAAGTGAATAAATTTTGAAGTGACATTAATCTGTATATGTGTCGTGTGTCGACATTAATTTTGAAACTATAATTTATGTCATGGTTTGCGAAAATTTAGGACCGGGTCACCGGGTTGTAGTGACTGTTTTCTGAAAATTTAGGACCGTTGTCATCGGGTTGTAGTGATAGTGATATAAATTGTGGGTAACAAGTTATTGTTCTTTATGTGGTGTCATATTATATAGAAAAAGAATCTGAATGTGTATCGAAGTTATGTGTATAGTTATCGTATCAAAAATTATGTTTTGTTATATGTATTACTTGTTACTTGGCACGACTAATTGGATCGATTGGTTACTTGTTGGGCTGTGTAGCTCATTATTTATAGTTTGATGTAAGAGGAAGTTAGAGGGCATGGGATTTCGAGGATCTTAGATTTGGAGTTGATTGGTTGGTGACTTGTCATTGTTAGCTGCACTTTTGTAATAGTCACCTTTATGATAGAATTTTGGATTAATAAATTGTATTGAATATTTTCGACAAATTGGGGGTCAAGTATTGAATATATGTTTTAGGACGGTATAAATTCTTGTTTTGCGAAGTTGAGGTAAGTTTCCAATTGATCTTTCTGGTGTTATCGATATTATGTGTATGTTTAATTATAAAATTTTGGGCTAAGTGAATATATTTTGAAGTGACGTGTATTATCTGTATTTGTGTCGTATGTCAACAGTAATTTTGGAACTCTGATTTATGTCATGGTTTGCGAAAATTTAGGACCGAGTCACCGAGTTGTTGTGACTGTTTTCTGAAAATTTAGGACTGTTGTCATCGAGTTGTAGTGATCGTGGTATAAATTATGGGTAACAATTTATTGTTCTATGTGTGATGTCATATCATATAGAATAAGAATCTGAAAGTGTATCGAAATTATGTGTATAGTTATCGTATCGAAAATTATGTTTTGTTATATGTATTACTTGATAATTGGCACGACTAATTGGATCGATTAGTTACTTGATAGGCTGTGTAGCTCATTATTTATAGTTTTCATGTTTGATGTAAAAGGAAGTTAGAGGTCATGGGATTTCGAGGATCTTAGATTTGAAGTTGATTGGTTGTTGACTTGTCATTGTTAGCTGCGCTTTTGTAATAGTCACCTTTATGATAGAATTTTGGATTAATAAATTGTATTTTATTTTAGTTTTTCTCAAATTAATGATCCGAAAAGGGCGGGCTGTTACAGATACATATATTCGTTGATTAACATTTATATATATTCAAAGAAAATAATACTTGAAAATCCTTTAAATCATATTTGCTAAAGATAAGGATTTAATATATTACTCTAAAAGACTCAAAATTTAACGGAGTAATATATAGTATACTTGATCAAAATATTAGATCTAAATAAAGTATACCTAACCTTGACTATAATATTTATTATTAAATATTGTTGTCACTCTTAGTCTAGTATTTAATTTTCTAGTTTTAAAACTCTTTTATTATCCAATTTGTCCCGTAGATATTATTTTCTAATAGTTGCAGTGAAGTGATGTGATTCTTGTTCTAAGACTCAAGTCCTAGACGAGTTAATGGGGTGTTAGTCGTCTCTTCACCATGAAGAAAAGAAAAGATCGAAGATCTAAGACCTAAGATCCAAGAGCAGCAAAAATTTAGAAGTACAAAGACTACACTAGGGCTCTACATCAACTTTAAAGAAGTAGCGGAGAATTGTTGTCCAAGATATGTTGTGTAGGTTTCTATAAAGATTTTGAAGAGGAAATTGATGATTACGCTCTAAGATAAATCTTATAGGTTTTTACATTTATTATGAGGTAGTGACTTGAAGTCACGTACCAAGATAAATATTTGTAAGGTTGTAAAGGCTTATCCGCCTACTAAAGGAGCGAGAATATTTTAAGGGAAAATCTCGAGTCCGAGAAAGGTGCTCGGGGACTGGAATAGGGGTGAGTGAATCCATTAGGGGTGCGTCATCGTGAACCAGGATAAAATCCTGAGTGTGGTATTTCCTTTTGCTTGTTGTTTACTTCCGCACTTATTAACTAATAAACAACTCGGTAAAAATATTTAAAAAGGAAACAAATATTTTTAAAATACCACTATAAATTTTAAATTGGTATTTAAGCTATTCAACCCCCCTTCTAGCTTAAAATAGCCCTTATACGGGACCTAACAATGTCAACAACATAGATGAAACTAAAGCAGAGATTATCTCAGATATAGTTGCAGAATGGTCAGACCACAGAATTTTGAGCAAAATTCAAGTCTTCTATTCAAATGGAAATAAGGAGGATCTTAGCTATGGGTTAGTAGTCTTAAATTATTTCATGATCAAGAAAATGCTGACCACAGTAAGAGGAAAAGACATAAGAACTCGAGTTCTAAGAAGGCAATTAATTATCAAATTTTTGGAACTTCAACAAACTTACAAGCCACATACTCTAGATGGAGTTGAAGTTGAAGAACCTGAATCCATGAACATATTCAATCCTGATGGTATCATGTTCAAAGTAGATGAAGATTTAAAAGAATTCTGGAGTATGGATTCTCTACAGGATAAAAACTCTGATCTCCTTTTGAAGCTTGTGGAGCAACTATCTGAATATCCATACCCTGATGAACAAGGATTCATTCATGTGATTCTCAATATCATTGCTACAAGGGAGAAAGAAGAGAAAGAAAAGAAGATGGAAGTTGAGAAAATTCAAAAGAGTCTTCTCAGAGATCATGAAAGAATTATCTACTGTAACTCAATTGGAATAGCTGATACAATCTCATTTGATGATCTAAGAGTAATAGTGGAGAACGAGCCTGAAATTGCAGAGCTAGTCAAAGCTTAATTGATCAAGGTAACTGATCCTGTTAGGCTAAATGACCCGGGGGTTGTATATGACCCATGGGGAGTTTGTTAGTCAGTATTTATTTTTAGTCAACCCTATCTGTTTCATAAGGATGATAACTCAACAACAGATTGCCAGAACTACAACACGAGAAAAAGACAGGTAAATAATATTGTGTCTACACAATAATCAAGATGAAGAATGTCAACTAGACATGAAGAATCAGAATATCAGAAGAATTCTAACAAGACTGCTACTCAACACTAGAAGAAGTTCATTTATTTGTTCAAGCGTTGGTGTAAAATAAAAGAGTAGTATCTTAAGGAGTTCAGAAGATATAGAAGGTTTTAAGTGCCTACTACAGAAAGATTTCAGAAGAAAAAAATTATAAAGGAAAAATAAAAAAAAAGACAAGACAAGATATAAAGACCACAACACATTAGAAATGAGAATCAACATTGTAGTTAGTCATCCGTGAACCAGACCAGTACACAGGGTGTCAACAATGTCAGTGAAGATTCGTTATCAAAAAGTTCAAGTGGTTAGAAATGTTATCGTTAAAGAATAGAAGAGTTTGATCTACATCAACAATTGTCTTACAGTCAAGACTTTAATTTAATTGTCTATTAATTAATTAAATTAATTAGTTAATTTAATTAGTAAATTATTTCACTTAGAATTATTTTATTTCTTAAATTAATTAAAGGATTAATTAATTTAGAATTATTTTAGAATGAAGAAGACAAAAGTTAGAAACTCAAAAGGGATACAGGTTTGTTTGGAATGCATTGTACAAGAGTCAGAATCCAAGATTGAATATTTGACTAGGTACATGCAGTGGTGAAAAGAAGTATTGTCTAGTTTAAAGATTCATATTATTTCAGTAATAGAGGTACTTCCAATTGTAACTGTAGATACAGCTAAACAAGCCTGATGATACTGACTTGAAGACAAGACGGAAAAAGAATTGACACGGAAGAAATGCAGATTCATATATTCATAAAAGTGAAACCCCGATTAGAATTGATTTATCATTTCCAAGTCAAAAGGAGTTCGGTTTCAGACATTCAGAAAACTGCAGCTTAGAGCGTAAAGATTTATTTTTATTAATAAATATTTTATTTATTTAGTAAATTATATTTATAAATATCTAAATAATATTAGATATTTATTTTTATAATTTCTGAATTAAATCATTTATTAATCAAAGATTATAAGTTGTGCGGGTCTAAAAGCAATCTAAAAACATTTCTACGGAGCTTATCACTAAAACACAAAATAAGCCCCTAACATTTCCAATTTTTCTAGTCGAGTGTTATGCTTTCAAGTCTCGAAATCCATTAACCCATTAAGGTTGCATTCTGAATGTTATCATGCACGCTAGAAGACAAGCAATTAAAGACAAAATAAACCCCCTTCATTTTGAATTGCTCTGATTATTACAAATGGGCAGCTTCTAAAAGACTTTAAATTACAAAATATCCTGCCGACTTCAACAAAGGTCCTACCGAGAAAACAATTAAAAGGTCATACCCAGGAAGCAATCAAAGGTCTTACTCAGCTTTAAAGGTCCTACCGAAAGGTTCTGCTAGTTCATTTCTACCTTTATAAATAGAAGTGCATGGGTTCATTTATTTAAGTGGAAAAAAATCAGTCTGAATACGCTTATTCTATTGCTTGTTACTTGCTTATTCAGTTTTACGAAGCTTGTGTTTTATTGTTATATATGTAAATAGAAGACTGAATGAAGAGAAAATCCTCACTCGCACTTGGGTGTATTTTATTATGTATATATAATTGTTTCTGTACAATATATTTAAGAGATAAATTTTACAAACTTCTATACTTATCCTCATAAACTAAACCTTTAAGAAACTAAGACTTATCTAAAACTGCATAAACGAACTTATCAGATTATGTCTTCGTCAATCTTATCATCCCTCCGTAAATTAATGGGTTCACAGGGTCGAACGGTCAATTTTTCACGAAGAAGCTTGAAAGTAGTAACTGGCAGGCCTTTAGTAAATATATCTGCTAGTTGAGCTTTACTGGGAAAAAAGACAATTTGAAGTGATCCATGCATTACACACACTCGGAGGAAATGATAATCAATTTCAATATGTTTATTTTGAGCATGCAACACAGGATTAGATGCCAAGTAAGTAGCACTGATATTATCACAATGCAATATGGGAGGGCATTGTATTAAAAGACTCAATTCTCTAAATAGATACAGGGGCCATTGAATATCTACAACTGAATGAGCAAGTGCTCGATATTCAGCCTCCGCACTAGACCTCGATACAGTATGCTGCTTCTTTGTACCCAAGTGATCAGGTTCAGGCCAAAATAGATACACATCCCAGTTGTTGATCTCATATCATCAGGGCAGCCAGCCCAATCAGCATCCGAAAAACAAT
The DNA here is from genome assembly GCA_028671895.1 of Oenanthe sinensis. Taxonomy (NCBI): domain Eukaryota; kingdom Viridiplantae; phylum Streptophyta; class Magnoliopsida; order Apiales; family Apiaceae; genus Oenanthe; species Oenanthe sinensis. The sequence goes on from CM053806.1 coordinate 33,441,823, forward strand.
ACAGATATTCATCTTTTGATTTTCTCAGATGGATGCCAAAGTGAGGCGTGTTTTTAAGATAACGTAAGATACGCTTTACAGACATCGAGTGAGTTTGACGCAGTTCGTGCATAAATTGGCAAACCTAATTCACAGCATATGTAAGATCTGGTCGTTTAATTGTAAGGTACTGCAGTGCACCTACAAGGCTGTGATAGACAGTGGCATCAACAATAAATCTAGAATCAAAATGAGACAACTTTGTTCCCGTTGCGGCAAGAGAGGAACATGGTTTGGCAAGAATAAAGTTGGCTCGTTTTAATAGGTCGAGAGCATATTTAGTTTGGCTTAATTATAACCCAGAAGAGTCTCGTTAAACTTCAATTCCCAGAAAATAATGAAGTGCACCTAAGTCCTTGACTTTAAATCGAGAGTGAAGGCGAGCTATAATCGAAGATATGAAGTCATTGTTGGCACCAGTAATGATTATATCATCCACATAAACAAGAAGTATAGTGAGGCCATGAGATGCATAATGTATAAACATGGAAGTATCATTGCAACTTCTACGAAATCCAAGTTCAAAAAGAGCACTACTAAAGCCATCAAACCATGTTCGAGGAGATTGAGAAGACCATAAATATATTTATGCAGAATATAAACATGATCAGAAAAATGGGTGTCGCAAAATCCTGGTGGTTGCATCATATACACAACATCATTAAGAACACCATGCAAGAACGCATTATTAACATCAAGTTAGCGTATACTCCAATCGCGATTAACTGCCATGGACAAAACAAGACGTATTGTTGGTTTAACCACTAGGCTAAAAGTTTCATCAAAATCAACTCCATATTGTTGATTGTAACCCTTGGCAACAAGGCGTGCTTTATATCGTTCAATTGTTCCATCAGCTTTCTTCTTTACTTTAAAGACCCACTTGCAACCTACAACATTAGTTGCTTGTGAAGCTGGAACTGAAAGTGTTTGACCTAAAACCACTCATGTATGATGAGTTAGGAAAAACTTTCTGCTACTCTTATTTGATTTCATTTGATAATAATAAAGTATTTATGTTACGGGCTTAATCTATTTGAAGTGTATTAAATAAGATGTTCCATAATTTAGAGCAAAGCTTCTAGAATTATAATGAGATTGTAATAATGAGATCTAGAAGATAATAGCTTTAGACTTAAATAGTTCATGATCATGGGATAACTAATTGGAAATTGGTAAATCCGTAAAGATCAGTACATACTATGCTAGCTCTCTTAGGAGGATGTTTGTTCTCATAGACATTTGTGTGGTGACACTATAGCTAGTATGTAGGTGCTTATTAAGGAATAAGTTCACTGAACATGACTCAATAAGTAGAACAACTAATGGAGTTTACTCACGTGTCGATAGTTGTTTATTAAGTAAATAGTTGTACAAGTATCCTTAGACTTGAGATCGTTAGAGTAATCTCGTACACAATGATTTATGCTTTGGTTTAGTCCTTAGTCTCTAGGACATTCATTAGGTCTATTCTGGGCATAGTGATTTGTGTATGGAGATAGTTAACGGATCAATAAAGGATCCGCCCCTTCCAGTAAAGGAAGTGAATATCCTATGTTATTCTTAGATATGCAAGTTCAGGAATTTCTGGCCAGAGTGAATGAAATTAGAAAGAGTTTCTAATTTCCATTAAAAGGAACTTTGCATTATGAATAAGAAATCATATGATTAAATTAGATAGGCTTGACACGAGTTCCATGCCTTGTATTTAATCGGGATATTGAAGGGTAGAAGGAATTAATTGTACGGTAACTAATTACTGACAGGTTCTAAATATTCTAAGCAATGATTTCGTATTATCTGGATAGTCGCGATATGTTGAGAAGCATCACTCACGATGTAGAATAAATATAATTAATCAGATTAATTTAATGAATTAATAGAATTCACATAAATAATAAATAAAATGTTTATTATTATTTATTTCTACTACCGGCTTAATATTGAACCTAAAGAGTCACACCATAAAAGAGATTAAATTATAGATGAAGGAATAATTAATAATAGCTAGTCATTATTTATTTATGAAATAAATAATTACTTAGCAAATTTTATAAATTAATTAAATGAGATTTAATTGATTATAAATTATTTAAGATAAGATCTTAATATTATTAATTAAATATTTAATTAAAGTAATTAAATATGAAGAGAGAATAATTTTCTAAAAGAGTTTAGAAAAAGGAATTAATGATTAAAATAGTTTTAATCATTAACTAATTAATTAATAAGATTAATTAATTAAAAAGGGAATTAATAATAAGATATTTATAGAAAATATCTCAGCTGAGATATTTGCCTGTAAATATAGGATTATAAACCCTAATACTTAAACCCTAATATTTGTGAGAAATATTTTAAAAGGGAGGCAACCCTAATTTCCTCTCTAGCCTCCTCCTTCATCTTTTAGTTTGATTCTTGGTGGATATCTTTAGAGCACTCCACACTTGAGGGGTGATTGCAAGGATTGAAGAACAAGATCTTCTCTAGCTGTTGCCGGAAAGCAATCGAGGTATTCTTCAATTTATAAAATAGTTTTTTTGTATCTATATGTATGTATACATAGGAATATATGCAAATAAATGTTATTCAATGCTTCCGCTGGTGCATAAATTCCTTCAGGAACAAGAGACCATGTTTGTTGTTTAATCAATGCATTAAACTCAGCATTCATAGCATCTTGCCAACGAGGAATCTTTGATGCTTGACTATAACTTTTGGGCTCAATATGTTTATCATAAAGAATAGCTTGTAAGCAAGTAGGGAGTAAATGTCGACTAGCAATACCTGTATATGGAACTTTAACTTTCTAAGTACCATCACGAAGACGAGTAACCATTTGATGTTGCATATGTGGATGCGTCGAGGAGGCTGCTATGTTGGAGTGATGTTGGTTGGTAGAAACATCATATATAGGTATTCTATCTAACGGGACACTTTCATCGACATGTACCGAGATGGGGGTTTTAGCAGAATCTGTATGCACCAAGCTGGGTTTTTGTTGTGAGGTTGTTTTGATGGAAATTGTATGTTCTGCAGATTGGCCTCGTACATGGGAAGGAAACAACCCATTAGACATAACTGGAGGTTCAATAGGATTAAACCATGCTTGCAAGGTACTGGAAGATTTAAGTGAGCCCATACTAGCAGACTAGCAAATGGAAATTTACCTCATTGAAACGAACATGTCGATTGAGATAAATACGCCCTGTTTGAATGTCAAGACATCGATATCCCTTATGATTTGCTACATAGCCTAGAAACACACATTCTCGAGATTTTGGTGATAACTTGTCCACCCTTGTAGCACCTAAAAATAGAAAACACTGAAAACCAAAGGTTCGTAAAGTTGCATAATCTGGAACACAATGAAATAAAACTTCATATGGTGATGCATAATTCAGAATAGAAGTGGGCAACCTATTAATAAGATACACAGCAGTAGAAAATGCTTCCATCCAAAATGATTTTGGTAAAAATTCTTGGTGAAGTAGAGTAAGCCCGGTTTCCACTATGTGTCTATGCTTTCGTTATGCGACACTATTTTGCTGAGAAGTGTGCGGACATGTAAAGCGATGATGAATACCATTAGCAGAGAAAAAATTGGATAGTTTATCTTATCAATATATTAACAAAGTTGTTGTAATATTCACAGACTTTTTGTGCTGGTTTGAAATATAATTGTTAAATTAGAATAATTCTTGTCAAAATCGTTCTAGAACACTTTATCAATTATACACACTTTCATCATATTAATTTTGTAATACTTTTCAAGTTAAAATTATATGTTCTACTTGAACAATATTTTATTAAAATTAATATTTAATGATTAATTAAAATAATATTTTAAATCTGAAATTTCATGATTAATTACAGATATTGTATGCAACCCTCCTTCTACAATATCAGGGACCAACAGATCCTAAGGTTATTGATCTCAAAATCAAAGCTCTAGACATCTGTGATTATAAGATGAAGAAAAATAAGGAGGAAAGTGAAAGGAGAGATAAGGAGGATAAAGAGAGAAGAAGCAAGCTAGATGAGGAAGCATTGAAGGTCAAGAGAGATATTAAAAGAATCAAGAAGCAGATTGCAGAAGAACAGAAAGATCTTGATGCTAGAAAATTCAATGAAATAAATTCTACAAGTCCTTCATACAAATCTCCAGTCTCATTGAATCCACTAAGAATCTTAGTGGACAATGTTGAAGTAAGAACAGAAGATTTCAGTACATTCAACACTGAAATTCTCAAAAGGATCATGAGAATGACTAAAAATTCAACCCTGCCATATGAAAGGGAAGTTAGCAGAGTTGCAAAAAGGATCATTGATTCCAGGGAGGATGAAGACAATTGGGAAGATAGGCAAAGATTAAACAAAGTGTTATCTTCATCTAAGCCCAGATTTCTACAGGATGACTTTGGTCTCAAGTATCTGTGAATCTCAAAATGCCTAGTAGAAATCTACTACAACTTCAAGGACTTGCAAGAACTGACAGAAATCAAGGTAAAACAAGTGTTGGACTGTGTTGTTAACTATGCAAGAACAACAAAAGAAAAATTTGTTGTTAGAGATATGGAATCATTGTATGAAAGGTTGAAGCTGAAGAAGAAATCCAATAGTGGAAGCTCAAGTACACGTTAAAGATCTGCTCAGACTAGAGGAGTATTTTACTTGATGAATTGAAAATTTTCTACTTGTATTTTTTTGATTAATTTTCTGTTCAAACACTTCAATTTGATTAGTTTAGTTAGCACCTGCAATTCAATTTGAATTTGTATTTATTCTTCATAAAAATAAATTGGGGGAGATTGTTAGGGATTGTAGTATTAATAATGTAATCATTTTTACTTAGTCTTGGTGTAAAATAGGCTAAATGAAATATGTTGTCATATGTATATTAATAGTATGTTTCTTTAACACAGTCACTTGGACAGTACAAATAACATAGTAAAAATAGGTGACAGTAAGTTTGATAGATATTGTCATGTGTAAAAAGAATAAATTGATACATGAGGTAGAAATTCACAAAATGTTCATGCATGACATATTTCAAACTCATATAGTAACTTCAAGATAATTACTCAAGCCTATGACAGCGCATTTCAAGTGATAGTACAAAGGAGAAACTGACAGCAACTATTCACTCGATAGTAACTTAGCGGCGAAATGAAGATTGAAGACAACAAGTTTTACTGACAGCATCTTTGGCGGAATAGTTGACAACAGCTTTAGAAAACAGTATGTATGGAAAACTCATCAAGGTTGACAGAACAATCTTCGGAGCCATAGATATTGTCACAATAAATGAAGCTAAGAGTTGACAGTATACTTTTAGCGAAGCTGACAGTCTATTCCTGGTAGCAGAATAAATAGTGAAAACACAATGAATGATTTTGACATCTCTATCTGCTCTGTCAAGTCTACTACTGCAATTTAGGAGAAGACAATAAAAAAGACAAAGTGTGTTCAAGGAGTCGAGAATGTCTGTAAATCTCAGAACTACTTTATCTACAAAAGGAATGAAGCCAAAGTTGAATAGGAAAAGTAATGTTTCTACTTTGAGTTTTATCCTAGGACCAAGGAAAAGTGCACTTGTAAATGAGATGTGTGTTTCAGTATAAATACACACATCTCACAAGTATTTTTTCTTAAAGAGCTAGAAATACATTGTCTATTTTCTCTCAAGCTTAGTAACAATAGCAAACCTCATTTATTGTAGCTTAGAAACTGGAACCATTTCCAGTAGAGTTATAGCAATAAAATTAATAATATATTAATTTTGATTTAAACACTCTGTCTTTTATATCTGTTTTACTTATTTGCAGTTCATAACTTCCTTGTCTTAAATTTTATTTGTTGGTAGTAAAAGTTTGTTAAAATCACAGTGATTAGTATAAAGATTAGGAAGTTGCATTCAACCACCTTCAGCAACACTCATTCTGCTTAACACAATTTTATCGGATCAATTTGATTTTAAATAAATCCATATCCGATCAAATTGATTTTAAATAAATTCGTACCCAATTATAAGTCTTTGAATAGCCAGATCAGATCGGGCCTCTGGTACATAACAAGCTAGGATTGAACTATACATAACCCATATTTATACTTATGAGACAGGAATATTTAACGGACCAAATTTATTTTAAATAAATTCATATCATGTTATATATTATATATTGATAGGCCACGGGGGTGGGGGGGTGGGGGGGGCGGTTATACTTTATATGTAGGGTTGAGCATTTGGTCGGTTCGGTCTAGAACTAGACCGATCCGAATAGACCGAAAATCGAAATTTTATTTTTATACGAACGGAACCGGACCGAAATGTTGCTATGGACTAAACCGAAACTGAACTGGAACCGAATATTTCGGTTCGGTTCTTTCCCGAAAGAACCAATTCTTTCACAAAAAAATCATAAATAAAGTCAAAAATCATGATTTATCTAAAAAAAAAGAATCAGTTGCTCACAGTATGTAGGGCTGAGCAAAACTTTGTGGTACATTTGAATTGCATCTAGTAATTTAAAGTAAAGATGTAGATCATTAGAAGTAGAGCACAAGCAAGACCAATACTCATATAGTATATAGACCATATAGCTATAGACTAAATATTATTCTAATCCCAATTATTATTCTAAATATTATCCTATTTCTAATTCTAATTAACTAATACATTATTATTAAATAATAAATAATTACGAATATTATAAAGACCAACGCTCATATAGTATATAGACCATTCTTCTTCACAATTCTAACATAACTAGGTCCGGACCACAAGCAAGGATCAGGCACATACTTGTTGCTCATTCTTCTTCACAATTCTGTCATTGAAGCATTTAATCAAACACCTTGCAAGCATATCATTCTCATTATTTATTTTAATGCCTTAAGAATATAAGGGTATGCTAATAATTGATGATTTGTAAACAACTAACTATGATTAAGACAAGCCGATAACTAAACAATACAAAATTTGAGCGCTGTGAAATGTGTTCATTACTATGTGTGTTACCGTGAAAGTGCAAGGAACTCGGCAGTAGTGATACGCATATAGTAAGGTAAAGTAAAGATATTGATCATTATATCGTATAGTACATACTATATACAGTATAATATAAATATAACATATTAATTATAATATAAGTAATTCGGGTTATTCAGTCCGGACCGAATTTTTTAAAAAAAATCGGACCGAACCTGGTTTTATTTCAGTCTATTCGGTCCAGACCGAATTTTCAGAAAATTAGAACCGAATCGGACCGAATTTTTACAGTTCGTTTTGGTTTTTTTATTCCGGTTCGGTAGGTATGTTATTTCATCTCTTTAAAAAAATCAGGTCCGACATCCACACACCACTGCTCCATTAGTATTATCCGGATGTCACATGCATATGTATTCCCTTTTTGGAATTTATCCGATTCGTTGATCCTCAAAACAAAAAACAAGAAACAAGAAAAAGAAAAATTCTATCGCAACAAATAGAAAATTTATGAAAGGTTACAATCTCCACCACGGAATAGTACACCTTCAGAACTTCATTGTCGATGTTGTTTTATTTTTTTTTTGGGGGGGGGAGAATTTTCTAGTATTGTTCTTCCAAACACCATACCATCCAAATTAGAGCACTAGCTGGGGGGCGGGGAGGGGGGCGGGGGATCTCTAGGCATATTATATGACCCATAAATAATTCTAGTACATCCTGACACCATAATATAATCCAAAAGTCACATGCATTCTGTGAACCCCGAAACTATTACAAAATTGGAGCACTAGTTGGCCATATTATATATAAGATATCATACAAGATTACAGTTTCTACCATATGCATCTTATGGGTAAACAAACTCATTTCTACTAGCAGCTCAAAGCATCAGGTGTGCAAAAACACACTCTTGTTTGTAGCTTTGTTTTCACAAGGCTCTCAACAGAACAGCTCATACCTATACTCAGAAGGTATGTGTACAAACTGAATTCTATATTCACAAAAGCAAAAACCAAACAAAGCACTAAACACTCAAATATTCAACTAGATCTCGTGCCAACATCAATGTGCATCCCTGGCACTGAATCTCAGAGGCAGCTGCATATACACAATCATCCTCACGACTGGAGGATATCTCCAGCACTAAACACTCAAATATTCAACACTAAATTTATGTATCTATATATGGGAAGGAAGTCTCCTGCCACTTGTCGAATATCATATCGTCCTAAGAAATCCGCGTACTTCAATAAGAAAATTGTGTAGATTCTTCCTAAATTTCTGGTAGTTTGGACGATCAAGAGAAAAAGATAGATTGTTTGAGGTTGTCAGAGACTGCAATGCATTACCCAACCTTAATTTGAGTACTGGATTTGCTTGTCTTTCTATCAACTCGTTGCCCAGTCTCTACATGAAACATCAACCCAAGATGTAAGACATTAAATTGGGAGAATATGAAGAAAGCAAACAGAATATCTATTTACTAATATCCAAATGCAACAGAGACTAAAATTACAATTATAAAACAAATGAAATGAAATCACATTGTAAACTAGAGATGCTAAGACCATTTGTGTAGACACCACGTTCATATGATAATGATACAACCATCCCAGGCTTCCCAGCACACTCTGCCGGAGATGGTTTTGTTCTACTGTAGATAATTTCTGAAGCGAAAACACACTCAAAAAATATGTGTATGTGTTTCAGGGTACACCTTTTTCTGGAAACATGGCAGACCCCTTCCCATCACACTTTAAAAGAGGTTATCCATGTTCCCTCCCACCCCCCGCCAAAATAAAATATAACAATAATAATAATAATAATAAATAAACAAATAATATATAAATTTGTGATAAAAGCTTAGGGTAGTCTGATCTGTTCACAGTAGCATTATGCAGCAGTCAAAAGAGTTTAGATAAGTACATAACTTATAGCCTCACATCAGAAAACTTACCACACAAATAATTTAATAATGCATGTGCTCGTGTGTAATCATTTGTGTGAACTGTACAACCACGCATATGTATATACATAAATACCTTATACAGAACATGTTCACAGAGGATCAATGGAAGCAATGCATCTGCCGCAGAGCTGACAAGATCAGTGCTGAGTGTAGAAGGAAAAAAACAAAAGATAAGACTGCGAAAGTCACAAAGAATACCAATTATACATCTTGCCAACCATTATACGCACACAAAAAACTTTATTTATCTTCTAATATTCCATAAGCCGCCCAACATTTTGGAAAACAGACGTGGCCTTTTAACAATGTCCCTCCTCTACTAACACACACATCACTCCACTGAGACTTAACCGTCAAGCTCCCACTGCAGAGAGAGAGTGTGCTAGCACTAGAGCACAACCTCTTTGGCAAAATGTACAAGTCTTCCCTGACACACTCTTACGTTTTAAATTATCACTCATTTTTCTTTTTTTGTCAAAAAGTTTATATAAACAGAATTCAAAATAGTTCAACTTTATTCTTAGTATTAAAACTTACCTGTACTCCTCGAAGAGGAGGAACTGCAGTAGTAACTGAGTGAATTGGCTGAAGATACCTTCCTGCATCTTCCCATTAACATCCTTATAACCTGAAGCATGTGAGCCGAAACCAACTTTACCAGCAGCGGTTTCCTTAAAGTGATACGAAGCAAGTGCTTTCAATGCTCTCAGACACATGTCAACAACTTCGGCATCCTATAATACGAAAAAAAATGAGATATAGAGTGAGGCTGAATTACTACACAAGCATACTAAAATCTAATTTTGTTATCAATATCTGAATACTTCCGAGATGACAATCAAACTAGACATGTCCATTTAAGACAACTAAATGTTCATAGAGCATAAGGCACATATATTTGATGTATTTCACCTGATGACGAAGGCCAAATTTAAGAGCCTCGCGTATATGTGAAAATGATTCAGCATTTAATTCCAATAACATCTCAGGATAAACCTCCAACAGATGTGACACCAAAGCAAAGTACTGTTTCATATATCAGCAAATGTTAAATTTACAACAAAATAACAAGTCTAGTTTATTATCAAAATGAGAATACTTACATCATGACAAAGCTTAGGATATTTCAGCATGTCCAAAGTAATTAGTGGGTTAACAATTTGAAGACCCATATAAACAACCTGTAAAATTTATAAGGTGTTGGAACACAATTAATATTATAATGTAATATACATTCCCCGTGAATCTTACCTGAGAAATGCTTGTCCCATGCGCCTCAATGGAATCTGAGGAGAAGTCAACCTACACAGTTTATATTTATCGAATGTATTAATACATATGAATGATGTTTTTAAACATAGAAGTATAGAACTGGGACAACCCTTTCATTTAGACATATATCAGTAAATGGAACACAGCATACCAGATCCTTTGAGCATAGATTTGAAAGGAGTTGCAAGAGGGCCCGCAAATCTTTATATTTTTCCATATTTGCTTCACTTAGTAAGCTGTTTGAAAGGCTTAGTGATATCTAGAAAAAAGGTATGGTTTATAGTCAGAAATCAGAAAGGAGTAACACTTATCCAAGAAGATATACTAGATGGTGTACCATATCTACTTGTACCAACTTCACAAATATCCTTTAAGTTTGAAAACACATGCTGGGACAGGATCTCGTTTACAATATATTTCAAATAGTGTTTAACATGATGTGAAGCAATCATTAATCTTACAAGATTAAATGATGTTTCATTTTTTTAGAATCCCTTTTAATCTTTGCTGCTGCTTTTTTGTGGCAATTTGTAACTATAATTACAAGAACAGTAAACCGAATCAAAAATCAAAAGTCAAGAGATAACAGTTTTAAATTCCTGTGGTCCATATAAGCAAAATGATGGGAAAATCCAATATCAGAAGACCACCAGAGACTAATAAAATATTAGATAAGCTTCCAACAATCAAAAGTAAATTTTCACCCTCATACATACTCATGTCATGCTCATGCATTACAGGTACCCGTCAAATAGAGTCTGACTTGGACAAAAATCTTAACATTCTCGCTATCTGTTTTTACTATATTCCAAGAACGCAAAAATAAAGTCATGCAGATATATAACACACTTAAACAATCAACTACATTCGTTGACTGAAAAAAATTATAAAAAGAGTGAAGAAGTGCAACCAGACACGCTTTCGCAAGAGAGAGATTAATCATATCAAGTAGAGCAGCACAGGCAAGACCAATTTTTTCAGCAAGTGCTAGATTCACATTTTTATTTTTCTATTATTTCAATCTGATTTCCTATTTAAAAATCAATTTAGTACAATTACTAATTAATTGTATAATTAGAAGTTGATAAATCACTACTTAGGAATCGTGGTCAACACGTCTATAAATGTAATATAGAGAGTTATCTAATAAACCAAAAAAAAAACCAAAAATTAACTTATAACATGTAACATTGCATATATGAATTCGCCAACAGTAACCTATAATATTAAATAAATATGGAAAACTTATGTGGGAAAAGGATACTGTAAACAAAAAACCTTAGACATGGTACATGACACGTTTATAGATGCAAACTTGTGACTTGATAGGGATCCTGTCAAGCATGGTCCAGAGAGGCTCTACTGGATGTCTTCAATATATTTAGTAGTTAATAAAACCCTTTTCATCTAGTTAGGTCTACTCAATCAACACATCTATAATTTAAAATACAGTTATCTAATTAACAAAAAAAAACTTACATATTTATTAGATACACAAGGAAAACTTTTAAATGGGAAAAAAATAATGTAAACAAGAAGTTATAGTTATAATACATGAACATGTTGATAGATGCAAACTTGTGATTTAATAGAGATTCTGTCAAACAGGATTTGCAGTGAAATTTTTGGTACTAAAAATCATGTTCCAAAGAGTCTTTATTGGATTTTTAAGGGCAAGTGTGACCAAACAATGCCCCCCTCCCCTCCAAACTCTAAAGGTGAAAAACAAGAAAAATAAGAAGTCTTTCCTTTGCATCTACAACAAATGAGCAAGGTGACTTTATAATCAGTTAATACAATATTAACACAGGCTAGGAATATTGTCCTTGTGACTGCATTTTAGCAATTAGACAAAGAGGTTAACATGTAGAACATGTGCAAGAGGACAGTATAGTACTATGTTACTCCGACTCTTCTCTTTAGGTTGCCGTACCCGTGTCGGACACTTGGACACTCGGACACGACACTTATTTCGTGTCGGATCCTTTGACTAAAATGTGGACACTTTGACCAATTTAAAAATCAAATATGAGTCAAACTTACGATTCAAAATAAATATGTGAGAATAAAGAAAGAAGCAAGAATGAGATAAGGTTGGAGACGATGCCTAATTTGCAAAGTCCGGTACAATATCATGTTTAATTTGAATTCTATTGTTACTTTTTGTTAAGATGTCTAACTTATCATACTTGTTATTAATATATTATGACGTGTCCCCGTACCCGTGTCTAAAAATAGGACAGTGTCCCCGTGTCCCCAATTTTCAGAGTTTCCAAGTCCGACACACGGATATGTGTCGTGTCCGACACTCCGTACCCGAGTCAAAGTAACATAGGTATAGTATGCAAACAGCACTTGCAGCTTCAACATAATAGCAATCTCACTAGGTAAGAATGAAAGAACTAACCTATATAAACAATTTCAGATTATTAGTTTCCTATTTATATAACACTTGTAAAATAAAAAAACAAGTTACCTTCCCGATATTGTAAGATGAGTAAAGCTGAAGCAAACGCATGCAGAAATTGACTACAACTGCAGTTTCTTGAGCTTCTAAGTAGATAATTTGTCCATCCACCCAGTCAACAACGAACTTGAGTAACAGGTAGATAATTGTAGACTGAAAGAGAGCACATGAGTTGTAGCAAAATCCTATGAACATATATATTTAAGCGATTAAAAATATAGAAACTCAAGACCTAATAGGTCACAGAGCACAACAAATCTTAGACCTTGACCTTCTTCTGGACAATTAAATTTATTCATTAGAGTAAAAGAATTAATTGCTAGATATCTAAAATTTGAAGATACGAAATAGCCAGAAGTTTTTAACTATAACTGCACCTCATTCTTATAAACTTCAAGCAATATGATGACAGAGTTCATTACAGAGAATCCCATCTCAAAAATTGCTTTTTGAGTCCGAGGTTCAGATGCACTTGAAGCACCACGAAGTCGCTCCAACAAGCAAGTAACCTACAGAATGTTAATACAGCATGTTTAGTATCTACTGAATGCAAGTAAATGAATAAAATCTTATCTCAATGTTATTGTCCTTACTCCTAGGATAACATCTGGTTGTTGAGATACATTTTTCAGCTCATTTCGGCTAGATATTTCCACCAAGTAGTTAGTCATATGACTAGTAAGATCTCTTGCATACCTTTGAGATATTGTGAGAAGCAATTAGAACATATTAGAATGAGAAGACAGAAAAAAAATTAAAGTATCACTCACTGGTTTGATGCCTCTATGTTTCCCATGCCAGATGCTGAAAGGACAAGAGTCTGAGAAAGCGAACGCTGTAACACAGTAATTCATAAGCAAGGTAGCAGGAACCATCTCTTTGCTACTATCGAAAAAAGTGCATTCTATAAAAATCTTAAATTCCCATCCAAATAGTGTTCTTTACACAACTGAAAATAGCAAATAATAGAATATCAAGTTATTACTTGGTGGGCAGCATATAATGAGAACAAATTTTTGTCACCAGCAAAACTGCTAGCCAAGTCATGCCATGACTCCTGAAGAGCAGGTGAAAGCAAACCACATTTAGTAACAGTTAACTAGAGGAACAACTAATCAATCTGTAAAAGCAAAGACTTATATATTAAACTACATTATATTATAGTTTAAAAGGATTGTAGTTTCGCATATTGTGCACTACCACTACAATATAACAGATAACTAACTAAAAATACAAGCGAAATATAAGATCACTAACCAAGGCAACAAGCTGTGCAGAAACATTCCTTCGCCGCACTAGTCCATGAAGTAGCTGATAACAAGTAAGTGCCTACCAAGAAACCAAAGATGGAATAATAAAGTTTCCGAAATTTCAATTAATGTGGCTTCACCGCATGCATGAAAAAGAGTAACTGTGCAGAAAGTATGCAATTAAGATTCATAGACTTAAAATTCTGTATTTTTCCTTCAGTACAAGCCAAACTAAACTAAAAGCACAGGATGTATGCAGTATCATTTCTAGATGGAATTTGTACCAGAGTCCAATATGTCAAATCTACCATCAGATGGACATCAGAACATAGATGGCTAAAATCTAAATTAGAATTTACTTTTAATTTGAAAATTCAAATCACATAAATTGATCTAAAGTATGAATGCAGCGAAAACATTTACCCAATAATTTTACAAGTACACAACATATAACTTTTTGTACTAAAACATAATAAAAATGTATTATTTCTGTTTGAGGGTTCTGATATGTCTTTCAACGTGAATTGTACTTGTAAATATTAGGGTGGGGGTGTTGAATAGAAATTTTAAATGTAAACAACATAGCAAAGCAAAGCAAACATGAGGGAAAAACTGGGAAATCACATGAGTTTTGTCTACTACGGACCTGCAAATCCTTCTCCCCGGGATAGGAAACAAGAGTTGTCAATGCGATGCGAACAACAATATCAAGTATATGTTTTCCCTGGTTATGCTCTCCAAAAAGATCAAGGAAAACTAGTCCAGCCTTTTTGGTCTGCAGATTAGACTCGAACACATTTTTTGATCTGATGCCTTTGTCAATTTCATTGCTTGGAAACAAATAAGTGGAAGACCATCTTGCAAGAAACCATATAATTGCCTGCCATAGTAGCTCAAGTCAGTCGACCATCTTATTACTACTTCTGGATGACTAAACTGAAATATAAACAGTGCAGAGACATATTCATAGTCTCATAGGTGAATATAATTGACCGCCACTAATGTTGTGTGGTTGGAGTGGATGAAATTGGGAAATGAAATAGTATTTGTACAGTTTTACGAGTAAATATTTATAATTTTCATTTCATCCTGCATTGTATTCCTAGCAAATTGAACTAGAGCTCAAACCCAACCCAATAATTTGAGGAGTGATGCTCCATTCTCCATCCTACTCCTTTCCCTCACAGTTCCTATCATAGAAATTTGCACTCCCCATCTTTTTTACTCCTTTCCCTTGCCTACATTTTCTATCCAATTTTTTGTTCCATTCTCCCAAAACCAAAAGGAGCATAAGTAAATTTATTCACTTGAAAATAGATACACTAAGATTTGCGAAAAATAAACAATTTAATTTTTTAAATTATATAATCCAATAGTCATTCATATTTCAGATAAAATAGACACTACAGGCACTTAAATCTATGAGACTTTTGTCATAATGTCAATATACAACTTACGATAAACCAGATACTATACACACAACACGTCTGATGTATTAGAATATTAGAATAACATGTAGAGAAATTACGAAATAAAAATAGAAATATGAATATGCAGTGGGCATTGAATCCAAAACAATAATTAATAGATAGAAATTGTACAAGAACACAGATGTTTTTATTAATATCTTTTTGGTTAGAACTATTACTGACTGCATTTGAAGGATGGATATAAAACTATGTTTCATTTTCAGGTGAGTGGATGACAGTAAAACAATTTACATATAAAAAAAAATATCATAGACCAAGGTGATCAATGCTAAGTGATTACTTACCTCCATAAGTCGCGGACTGAAAAATGATGCTCTCATCTCCAGATCGAGTGATTGCTCAGCAAATTTTATGATCGAACTACATATATTAGAAACATGTTTCACTATATAACAAAAGAAAGTCATAAAGCTATTGCACTATATGTAATTCATATATATACCCATATTACCTCACTTGTGTCCATATTAAGTACACAGCAGAAATTAATTAGGTCTACATCCCAAATACAAAAAGGGTGGTATCTAGTGAATAAGGATATACCATCACGGTCTGAGAACCTCATGTACTCAGCCTTACCTTTAGTTTTCATAAGGAAACTGTTTGCAGTTCATGATGCGGAGCACAGAATTGTAGTATTTTTAGAAATAATATTTATTGTAATTTGTTATAATTTAACTATATTACTCTATAAAACAAGATGTAATCTCTCACTATTAAAAGACTCTGATCATTAATTAGAAATTGTTCTCTCCCTTGTTTTGTGATCCATGCAAATTCTTCTTTTCTGCAGTTGATAAATCCTAGTGGATGGTGGTTCTTCGGCAGTTGATAAACATCCAAAGTGGATTTCTGCAGTTAATCCACCTAATTCTATCGTTCTTATCGTTTTTTCTCTTTTTGCTTCTTGTACTACAATAGTTCATTAGGTATGTATGGCTTTAAAGTGATAAAACAGAGATTTACAACTGAGCAATCCAAAGGTGGAGTACCTCATTACCTTGCTATGTGATTTACAAGAACAAAGAGCACATTACATGTGGTTCCTCCATCACCTAGGGGTGAAATCGAGTCGAATAAGTGTGAATAGTAGTATGATCAGATTCGGCTCGAATTTATAATTATTCGTTTGGATTCGGTCCGGATTCGATTTAAAATTTTAATATTTTTCTCAGATTTGACTCGAGTTCGAATATCAATATTCGTATTTAATTCGGCTCGACTCGAATAGATATCGAACTACTCATTTTAGTATATTCGAATTTGTATGTAGTAATTTTAAAAAATTAATAATAGTCGAATAATTGTTCACTAAGAACTAAAATGTAATCATTTTGTACAGTATTATTTTAATATAAATATTATATATTGTATATAATAATATATGTAACTTACGAATTCGAATCGACTACTTATAATAAATATGTAGAGTACTCTAAAATTATCCGAACTACTCAAAATAAATATGACCGAATATCTGAGTGGTAAGATCCGACTCGGTATTCGTTCGAATTATAAAATAAAATTCAAATGATTGCAATAAAATTCCAGAGATTAACGAAAATGGGCCTTTGTATTCACATATCTGATTTAAGTCCGAAACAGATTGAAGATATATGATTCATTTGTGTTTATGAATTAATACTCAAATTTATATCATCGTTCGGTAAAAAATGATAAGACGTCTGACCCGTCATTATTTTTAGTGGGTAGACAACGCCCAAGGGCGCCTAGGCGGCTCCTATTACGTCCAACCCAAATTCGTATTTTTTTGTGTTGGGTTTTGCGTCGTGTCAAATTTTGCTACCCCTAATCCGCCTAATGATCGCCTAGGCGCTCGCCTAACCGCCTAGGCAATTAGGCGGTGCACCGTCGTCCAGCCTCAACTTTACACCTTAACAAGTATGATTTATATCTACTTGGATTACTTGACATGTAATGATGCTCAGACTCTTAATATCCAAATGAACGCAATAAGTTATTGATTATAAAGTCTGAAGTATTGCATTGCAAATTGAAGATTTACTGATGTTAAGGTTGAGAACACCCACACACAAATAAGAACCAGAAAGGTAAGACCCAAATATACTAAGTCTATTGACAGGATTAGGATTGCTAACTGTGGCATATGATTAAAAACATATATGTTGTAGAGGCTCAGATGCTGCCAGAAAATTGATTGTCACGAAGAACATAAAACAACAGAGACCTATCACTGAACATGTGAACAGACAAACTCCCAAAACAACTAAAAAAGCCAGAATGTAACAATATCTTGCTATTTTCTACCTAACATAAGCCAGAAAAAGGAGGAAAAGCTACTCTTCTTCCCAGGGGAAAAAACATATAAAACACCAAAACTCCGCAACTACTGGAGATTACCAATTACAAAGAGATGAGTACTTGAATTTTTAAAATGTGGTCTGTCACTTTTCAGCTTCCTACTAGGTGAGAAAGGTACATGATTTCTATTAAGAAACTTAGCTTCCTACTAGGTGAGAAAGGTACATGATTTCTATTACGAAACTTTGTGAAGAAAGGTTTCTAAAATATGGTATGAACATTTTGCTTTGACCTTTATACTCATACAGAGCGTAACACAAAAATATCGTAGTCAGAATCAGTGTATGTTAAACTAAGATTTAAATAAATAGGTTTATTCCAGAGTAAGCTCCTTTAAGATATTTTGTTATTGCATACCTACTCAAAGTGAAAAATTAACTCAGTGAATAGAGAAGAATACTACCTAGATAGTATGACAACTGGATGCTTTTCTGCCTCTGTCAATCCCACAAAATGAGTTTGAATAGCTTTTGGAACCTGAAAGTCACATGTTTAAACCATCAGTAGTAATTTTGGTACATTTGATAATTTGCTGATTATACAGATAGTACCGAGAGCATAAAAAGCTGAATAATAAAAGAAATGAAATGATATCTTGATATTATTACAATTCACAGGGTCAGTGGAATAGAGATAACACCACATATAAGTGGTTAATGAATGGAAACTTATACAATGCACTTATACCCATTGCAAGAGGCTGTTTCCTAAATCAACGCCCAAAACATGAAGTAGTATATATGGCTGATCATTAACTGCTAGCACTGTAAGAAATCACTTAAGACTGATTGCATTCAATTCCTGCAATTCTTCAATGTCACCAGGACTATCTACTGGAACCTAATGACCACTTTTTGTTCGATCAGGTTATTATCCAAACTCAAAAAAAAATTATAAATAACACAAGAGACTGCTAATAACTGTACTAGCTCCAGATAGCTGAATGTCAGGAATTACAAGTTCCTGAGTAGAGTTTCTAACTGTTTTTGGTGTTTTCTTGGTATAATTGCAGTAATTAAGAGACAGAACTGAGAATTAGAGGTAGATTGAGAGTGATCGGAGAAAGAGGTAGAACAGAGATAGAGAAAACTTGTAGAAGAAGATAGAAATTTCTAGAGAGAGAGAGAGATTGGTGGGACCAAGTTCATTTTCATATCATCATTGCATAAACTGAAAATACAAAAAAAGTCTTCCTATATATAGACTACTAAATTAACTAACTCAGTAATGACACAAATACCCTTACTACTATTACTATATACTACTATTCTGCAGTAGTGCAGTTCTTAACACAGAATTGACCAACAAGATTCCAACTAATGCTAAACCATAAAAAATTTTAAAAAATTACTGTGATACCCATGGTTGTTACAGCGCCAAGTCGAGGCTTGACGCCCAACTACCTTCGTAAAGACTAGTCGACAAGTCGCTCGACTAGTCGTAAAAAGTCGACAACTGGTTCATATACATATATTTACTACATAAACACATCAATTTCACAATTTAAATCAAAAGTAATAGAGTAATAAGTTCAAATTAAGCATATTTACTATATAATAACATGCAAATACCAAATATTAAACATGTCCAAGCAAATAAAAATATAAGTGATGACGAAAATTAAACAAATTAATCCATCTCAATATTAAGTTCATCTCTATCCCTTTCTTGTGTATTGTCATTGATCGAATAATGTGATTGTACATCATAATCATCGTTATCACGGCGCCAAGTCGTGCGTCAAAAAGTCTCGGCGCCCGAGTACCTTCGTGTCGACTAGTCGTTGACTAGTCGTTGACTAGTCGACGACTAGTCGTCTTCGTGATAACAATGGTGATACCCAAACCCTACAACATGGCTAATAAGTTGGGGCAGCTCATGAAGTAACAACTGCTAACATACTAGAATTATCTATGCTGCACGAAGATAATAAATCAATGGATGTGGAGCATATTCATGCACTAAGCAGAAATCTTGTTCTTACTAAGTTGATCAAAACATAGAAATAGACATTTACAAAAAAGTAGAAGATACCAATGGTGTTTCACCCTGTCCCTCGTCTGAAAGAACATGTCCAGCTATTAGTAACAGTGAATACAGCTCTTCCAGAGTTTCTGTTGGATCGCTTGCACCTCTGTTCTACAATCATGTGAAGATAATAAGTAAGAAACAAGTAGCCCTAGGAAAGAGCATATCCGCTTAAACATAATCGATATTAGCATAAATTTTATAAAAATAATTTATAACTGACTTCTATTAGGTCAACTAAATGGGTAATGTTGTATCAAGCTGAATTGTAGTGTAGAAGGTGACAGATATAAGTACACATTACAATAGTAAAATTCATCTAAACACGTGCTCTAAGTTGCAAGATACAGCCCAGAGGTGAAATAGAGTCAACAGAAAGAAATATCGATTTCGAAACAACTTAGAGTATACCTTCAAGATAGGGTCCAAACAATGGAAAAAAACCTATTTTCACAGAATCAGCGAAAAAATCCATTAAATCCGCATCAAACAGAGAAAATAACATTTGTTTAAAATAGAGATCCTAGAACAATAGGAGAAAGTAAAATCCTTGAGAATATGTAATTATTATATAATGCGAATTGGTAGCTATTATCTAATACTTATGTAATACCATATTTAATAAAAGGTGGTAATATCTAATCCTGAATTCTAGTATAATATAACAAAAAAATTAGTTACAAAAATATTATCTTTATAAATCCATATGAACCAATCAATAATTTTCACTTCATACTATGATCCGCATCATTCTCCTCACCGTTTTAAAGAACTCGGCCACGAGTTTTCTCGATATTGAGAATACAAAACAAAAGAGGACATTCACCCCTCATCCCACACATTCCACTTTTGAACATGTGTATCACCTTGGGATAAACATTGTTGTAAGAAAGAACTTTGAAACCATATAGATTCGCATATTCATTCAAAACAAAATTGATGCCATCCCCCACCTCCAAATTTTTTTTTGAATTTTTTTAGTGAAAAAGTCTTTATACTCCCCTTGCAGTTGAATTTTCTTTGTACATTCCTCATTCTTTTGATAGGCTTAGTTTCAACATTATTTACGACTTCGATAGGCTATGATTTAATGGTACAACTGCGTTTGTCTGCAATCTGATGTACTTGGGGGCAGCAGATTTAGGTAAACTCTGCAGCATTTTCGCTATTCCAGCATTCGTGTCCTTATATAACTCTATTAGTTTCCACAATTAATGATTGTATACACTCACACTCCAGCTGTGAAATTAAATCATCAGACCATTGCCATTTTTCGTATTATATTAATCAATCAGGACTATATGGATGTGAAATTTACTCAAATTATTTTTGGGCAGTGATTGGATGGTGTGTTCTACAATTTTATGGAACTGGTAAGGGGTGGAACATTAGGCTCTTGGTACCGAGATATTAAACCTATCTCTGCAGAGATTAGCAGTAAACACAACAAATCTACAGATTTATTCTGAAGCACTCATAAATTCATATAATACAACACTGCTCAGAAGTTATAAATATAACCTATGTTACTCGGACTCTTCATTTAACCTTCGAGTACCCGTGTCGGACACTCGACACTCGGACATGGACACTCGGATTTGGACACTTATTTTAGGCCAAAAACATGTATATTTTTCAGAATATTGCCGAATCCGATACTTGGACACGTATCCATGTTGGACACTTCTACCCGAGTCCGAGTAACATAGAATATAACTTTTTATGTAGCAAGTGTTTTTTTTTAAAGCTAAGCCAAACGACCCATCTGATCTGTATATTTCTCTAATAACTCTCCTTATTTGAGTAGATACTCTTAAAACTGTCATGGAAAGGAAATGACACTCTGCTTGCCATCTTGGAAGATATATGCACTACAAGTGTTTAACCGGAATTTCATGATGATGCACTATCGCATCTGAAAATAGGAAATATAGGTTGCAGACCATAATTATTGTCATCATCTAAAAAAAAAATATATCCTACATTCCTATAAGAAGCGTAGGAGAGATCTTATCCAAAAATTGATCGTTGGTCACCGGGAACATCTATTTGGTTTGGGATTCTTATTACTAATACAAAACGAAATCTATTAAATAATATAAAATAAAAAAATACTTAATATCTATTCCAATCATGAGCTTACCAATAATATTAAATATATTCTATTCAACATGATATTAAATTCATTTTATATTATGTTATAAGATATAATTTAATAGAACCAATGTATTATATCTTCCAAATAATAATGCGTCAGAAGACTCAGAACACTAATACATATTATAACAAAACTAGAAAAAACAGCACAAGACAAATTCGTCGAACATTATGTTTATCACGAAGATTAAAAAAATACCTGATGAAGCCTCAAAACACGCTCAGAAAACAGTCTAGTAAGTAAGGGAACTGTAACGTCAACAGCTTCTCTTGCAATAAGAGCGTATGAGCTTAACCTTTCATCCATAGCTAGAAAGAGAAACATTTGGAAATAAGATTATGGGAATGCTGAAGGCTAATGATCACGTATTTACATAGATTTGCAGGCAAATAAAATATGTAAATTTGCAACACATTTTACATGCTGCTCTCGTACCAGCTATAGAAGCTTGAAGGTAGTCTTCAGTCTCATCACTGGATACCGAAGCTGAAGCAGCTGTATCATTATAAAAATTTATTAGAATGTTAAATAGGAGTGAATCAAGTTAATAAAAAATAAAAAAAGATAGGTTACTATTGGAGGGTGATATATATACCCTTTACTTCACACTCGACTATCAAAGCAAAAAGATGTGCCGCAGCATTTATTCCTTCTGGTGGAAGCAGCGCACTCTGATGACTAGTATCTGTCGGCTGTGGTTATTGAAACAATATTCAGTTCTCTGACTTGTATCTGATAAATTGTACGAAATATATTTGCTAAAAAATTGTATTATTTAGATTAGCATGTACACTAACTGTTGATGACACCCTTTAATTCCTACATCATAAATAACTCCTTTCAGGTAAATACAATCAACTTTTAACTACAAACCAAAAACAACATGCTAAGGTATCGATACATTGACTAGAGAAATGAAGTATTTTTGATAATCCATACAAAAATTGTTGCATCCTTATTATAATTTCTTACATCATTATGCAGTTGTCTGTTTCCACTCTAATTTGGATCTTGGTTTATTTGGCAAGCACTTACGGTGTATTGTTACTTCTATATTACTTGGGAGTCATTTTATATTTTATTCTACAAAGAACTTTTTTCACTTCAAATTAGGTTTAAGCTATCCTACTGTTCAGATTCTAGTCCTTGCTATGCCTATTAACATCATTTTTTAAGACACCAATACAATCAAATAGAAATTTGAGATTTCACTTAAGTCTCTCCTCTAATGTGGACTCGTGGACTCTAGAACAAACTCTCCTAAATTCAAGAGAACCCAAATTTTTTGTTCCAGAGACTCATTACATAGCACCTCTGTTGGGTCATTTACATAAAAGGCTCCCTGGAGACTAAATTAAAAAAGATCAATTCGGCAAAGTTGCATTTAACAAATCACAAGAAAAACCACTTTGGATCAACTATATTACTCAGTTGAGACCAACTAGGACAAGAGTATCGTCACCAAAATTGTAACTAGGGTGTAAATGCCCTCAACTTGGATATGTAAGAAGAGTCAAACTTGGAAAGTATAAAAGGAAAAAACAATGATACAGGTTCAGTGACAAGAACATGATAATCGATTCTTTTTATATTGAAAGTATTAAAATAGCATAACTTAATACTAGATACATACTCTAACGATGTGCATTTATCCGAATCAATACTTCATAGATGCTAATAAACTATGACAAAATACCAACAAATTTAAATAAAATTTATTAAAGTTCATTTAAATACAAAAATTTTGTGACACTTTAATCATGTTTCAAAGTACATTGTCTTGTTTTCAAGGTTACAATAATTTTTATCGCATATCAGAATATTTGTATATACCTTATTACTACAAATAGCTCTTATTCAATACTCCTGGACTCACTAAATTTGACACTCTCAAGTGAACAGTTCAAATTTGAAGATTCATTCATTTCTTCTATTCAAATCCTCATAGAAAAGAATACAATCAGAGTGCATCGTGTTTGAAGGTATTCAACTCCATTCCCAAATTGTAGCTATCAAAGGGTAATAAACACCAAACTTTTTCAAAAAAAAAAGAGACCTAATTAGGAGAATTATATCAAAAATGCATTTTATGGATGTGCCAACAAATATAGATTATAAAAATCTATGTAAGTTCAGCATTTTCCCCGGATCAATAATCTCATATGCATTAAAGATCAGGAGTGTAGTGTTTAATTTTATACCACACCCATATCATGTCACTGTAAAGTAAACTATTGAAAATCTGTTGCTGGAACAAGATTCCTCTCCCCAACTTTTGAAAAAATCGAGTTGGATAACAATCTGGATACTGATTATAATAAGAAAAAAAATGAGTAGAGTCGTCCAACAATGACCATCGTGTGCGCTTGTCAATTTTCTGAAAGTTGTCAGTCAAGATTATATTTTAAGGAAAAAGGGAGAAGGTCACATTAGATATGATGACAACTTCAATTTGACCCAAGTACAGATGCCCAACGACTTCATTGTCTAGTACTACAAACTCTCTTCATCAAATGAGTAGATCTCAAATAGAAATAAAGTCGACACTGAATAGGTTTTTTTTCAGTATAATTAATTAGCTACTTAATTGTTTCAATATTCAATGAAGTCTAATATCATGATAAATCTCTTTAAAATTTAAAATCAATACCAATCATCCTTTCCCAAAATTGGCCCAATTATAATAATCTTCTTCAAATTATATATTTACTATTACTATCGTCTTTCTACCTTTTTTAATCCAATTACTCGATTATGAAAATTGTAGAGTCTACATTTTCAGATTTCATCAATGCAAAAATTTCAAGACTGCACATGTCTCTAACATATATATATTCAAGAGGCGAAGGTGTACCACAAGTAGTGTGGTCCAAGTATCTAATAGAATATCACGCGCCACCCAACTCCAAGTTTCTTCGTCACTGGAATTATCCATAAGATCTTTAACAACTTCGGCCATCAATGCAGACAACAAACTAATAGTGCCAATAAGCCTGAAAAATGAGAAAATATCACCTTGTGTCGAAACAGCGTGTAGAAACAACATTTATTTAATAGACATCGTGAAGAATCATAAAGAGGTGCGACTGTCACACCTATATAGAACACCCTTACCATCATCAAAATGATGCCATCACATTAGCACTATATGGTAAGAGATTGTTCTTAACATTATTAATTTTAGTACCGATGATTTCCACAAAATTTTGATATTTAATATTTTGTGCTTTCCTGTTACCTTACTCAATTTGGAGTTACAATATTCCATAATCTTGCTTCAATTGAAAAAAAAAACTTGTATTCCTAATTCTGTTTCCATACTTTGGATGATCTGATTATTTGGATTTATTTCAAAATTTCATTTCCTGATATCCAGTTTAAACCCAAACCTCATGGTTCGGATCATCGGTTTTCAATATTGGGTATATGATTTAAACTTGAATGAACACAACGGGTTTGGTTTTCCTATTATCCTTCTTAATTTGGAGTTAAGATATTCCAAAATATTCCTTCAGTTGGAAAAAAATTGTATTTCTTATTCTCAAGAATATTTTACTTTCCAAACTTTGGATATCATTATTTTAATTTATTTCAAGTCTTGATTTTGTAAGTAATAATGTGATATTACTTCCAAACTATATACATACCAAAGCTCATGGACTAAACTAGATATTGCATATTTTAATTCAATTGGAAAAAAGATTGTACTTCCGATTATGAAAAATATTTGTCTTTCCATATTTTGATTGATCTGATTATTCAGATTTATTTCAATTCATGATTTCTGAATATCTAGTTTAAGCCCGAACTGAACCCGATCCTGATGGTTCAGCTTTGGCTTCCAATATTGGGTTATATGATTAAAGCATGAACAGAACCATGGTTGTCACGGCGGTCAGTCGAATCAAGTCGACAGAGGTCCACTAGTCGACCAATCTGACTAGTCAAGACTAGTCGACAAATTATGTATATATATATAATTTAATTAGTAAATTTATATATATATATATATATATATATTATATCTATTAAACTATATCTGTTATATAATGCAATAATGTACATGTTTTTCTGGAATAAAAAAACAAGAAAAAGCCAAAACTAGAAAGCAATTAAACTGGAGATTGCAGAAATATAAACCTACATAATGCAGATTTTTAATGCTACAAATGCATGATCCATAAAATCAGAAATCATCAAATTAGAATGCTAAAAGTTTAAATCTGCAACAACCTCGGCAGATTATGAAATGATTAAAACAAAGTTAAACCTGTTGCTTTTTCCTCTCGAGTTGGTTATTGCTGCTAAATCAGGTTGAATCTATTGTTTTTTGGGTTAAAAATATTATTTGTATGACCAGGTTTGACCGATTTTTTGAACTAGTCAATGACCCAAACGACTAGTCGACTAGTCGCCCGAAATATCCTTTTTTCAAGTCGACAAGTCTAGTCGACTCCCCCAGCTCGACTGCTCGACTAGTCGCGACACAGTCGAGCGCCATGACAATCATGAACAGAACATAATAATTAGGGTTTAGTTTGTGCACAAACACGAACCAACTTTATTGTCATTCTTAGCAAGGTCACCGCCCCCCCCCCCACCTCTTCAATACATACAAAAGCTCATGGGTTTCAATACTCTATTGATCTTGGTACATGGTGATTTAGATGCACGTGGTTCTAATGGGGAACGAGAATAAAGAATTAATATATATGCTATTAATTAGATTATGTTTGGTTAGTGTAGAGACAAATAGTATATTTATCTATATGTTTTATATGTGGGGTTAATAGATTATTAGTTATGTAGTTTATTTATAACAAGCCCAATTGTTTATGGGCCTTAGTATATTAGGTTATTATTAGGGTTTCTATCCCCTATATAAGTGATGTAATTCCCCACATTAAATTAGACTTGATTATTGAGAATATCTTTGAATATTGAATTGGGTCTCTTTTATGGGTTGTGATCCATAGTTTTCCTCCCTTTACTGGGTGTTCTGCGATTCATTCACCCAAGTTATATCTATTATCGTATTGTATCTATATTTTACAAGTTATCCTGCATCAAAATGGTATCAGAGCATAGGTTTCTTCATCAATTTCTTAATTGTTGGGAGATCTTGGATTTTGGAGAAAAAATTACTGTTCATCGGGTTACTATTCACTGCTGGGAAAATCCTGTTCATTGTCGGGATACTGTTCACATCGGAGTTACTATTCATCAGAGGCAGATCTGGGCAGAAGAAAAGAAAAAGGGTTGCTAATTTTCTAGGCTGCTGTGTAAAAAAAAAAATAACCCTAATTTTTATCTTTATAATTGGTGCACAATTGCAGTTTAGTACTCCAGATTTTTCAGAAATTCTAGATCTGGTCCCTGCCTTACCGGAAATTGTCAAACCAGTCCCTGAAGTTTCCCAAATATTACAAACTGCTCCCTCAACTTGGCAGAATTACAAAACAGCCCCCTCAGAGGTTCAGAAAATTACTCAATAGTCCCTGTACTTCCAAAATTTGACAGTTTTAGCCTCTGGAACTTCTGATTTTGATATTTCAGCCACTTAAACTTCAGAATTTATCAAGATCAGCTCCTCTTAATCCTTGTTTAAGCCATGTCTGTTTACATTAAACTTCAAATTAAGAGTATGGAAGATAATATTTATTTTCTTGAGCGTGAACGTAATGAGTTGCACTATCAAATTTATTTCTGCTATCGTCACGAGAAGTTATTTGAATATGATCTTACTTTGAAGGACTTGGATTATCATTACCATGAACTTAAAAGGTTGAAACAGAAGTATAAACTTGAGTTGAGCAAAGAAAGGGATGCACGTGAAATTGAGGAACTAAAAAGTGCAATTAAGGAGGTAAAAAGGGATCTTGCGACTCTTACATCTCAAGTTCAACGTCTTGTAGATTTGGAGAATGCAAATAATGCCAAAGAACAAGAAATCGAGCAACATTTTGAAGACACAGGCATGGGAGATCACTTGCACGAAGATAATGTGGTTGTTCCAGATTTGAGGAGTTGCATAGAGCACAAAATGAAAGAAGTTTCTGACATTGTTGAGAAATCTTTTGTGGAAAGTGTTCAAATTGTGCAAGAAGGAAAAATGGCTTATGGTGACATTATTGAGGTTGAGCGTATCGACCTCATCATTCCAGAATACATGTGTCAGCCTCCTTCACATGCAAGCCAGTTTTCAAGGATCTTTGCACCTGAGTTAATTCTTTTGAACAAGTGCAAATAGTTTTTCTTCGTTCCAGTCCACTTATGCATGGTTCTTGATTTCTACAAAACTCGTGGTCGAGTTTTTTCTAACAAGGGGAGAATGATGGGGAACGAGAATAAAGAATTAATATATATGCTATTAATTAGATTATGTTTGGTTAGTGTAGATAAATAGTATATTTATCTATATGTTTTATATGTGGGGTTAATAGATTATTAGTTATGTAGTTTATTTATAATAAGCCCAATTGTTTATGGGCCTTAGTATATTAGATTATTATTAGGGTTTCTATTCCCTATATAAGTGATGTAATTCCCCACATTAAATTAAACTTGATTATTGAGAATATCTTTGAATATTGAATTGGGTCTCTTTTATGGGTTGCAATCCATAGTTTTCCTCCCTTCTGCGGTTGGAAAACCCTTGGGGTAGTGGGTGTTTTGCGGTTCATTCACCCAAGTTATATCTATTATCGTATTGTATCTATATTTTACGAGTTGTCCTGCATCAAGTTCCAAATTAATGCTTCACAAAAAGATTTCGGTTTGGTAATTTTTTAAATATTAAATACTATCGGATAGGTCTCCACCAAAAAAAAGTTAAAAATACTATCGGATGGGTTACTTTTTATTGGCAATTTGGCATTGTAAGCAAGTTAACATTTTGCAATTTAATGAATCTTCCACTTATTTAATGGGCTAGTTAACAGATTATTTATGGTTAAACTCTTCACAACTTATCAATGGATATAACCCTTTTGGTATGAATAGTTTATCGATGTGGGAGTCGATTGTTCTTATTTGGACATTTCATTTGGGCTTCAAGATTTATGTTCGTAATTTCCTTATGCGGCTATGGGCAAGAATTGATTGAAACTTTAGCATAGGCCAAGGCTAATGAACGGAGGACAGGTTAATCCGTTCCGGGTTCTAAACTCAATGAAGGCAACTAAACACTCTATTCGGTGAGAGTTGCATAAGATAAGGGGTCGGGTAGAAACTAAAGCATTTGACACATTCCCCCTTCCAAGCCCATCACAAGGAAAACAAAAACCAAGATTTTCTCTATCTTGTATCAAACGGGAAATAGAACATCCTTCATAAGTATTAATATTGTCACATGAATCATAAATGCATGAATGTGATGTACCAAAACATTTGTGGTTCGTAATGGAATAGGCAACAAAGCCACTTTACCACCCTCTCCTACTATATCACCCCCCAACTGGTGCTTGTTGCACCCGGAGCCGTTGCACTAGGTGCTAAAGCACGGGTATTTTGTATACATTCAGCAAAGACAGGTTGTAATTGG
Organism: Oenanthe sinensis; assembly: GCA_028671895.1. NCBI lineage: Eukaryota > Viridiplantae > Streptophyta > Magnoliopsida > Apiales > Apiaceae > Oenanthe > Oenanthe sinensis. Next base: position 33,471,373 of record CM053806.1, read on the forward strand.
ATAACAGTATCTGAAACATATCTTGAAGATGCCCCCAAAGCACTCATTGTATCATTAATATACAAATCAACACTATGAAAGTCTAGAATATACATGCGCAATTAAGATGTGATATGATTGCATCTAATAGATCATTGTGGGCTTACTACTTAAATGCTTTCAGCGATATCCAATTACAAGTTAAATATATAAAATGAAAATTAAAAACATGTAAATGTAAGATGAATCTTTCTTTAAAATATGGTAGACTATAGATATATTGCAGTTTCTATATAGACAATATAGAAAATAAAATAAAAAAATCTTTCATAAATTTGCACATAATTCGGACTATTTTGGAGGAGAGGCTGCATGTCAACCCCTAGCCCATTCATAAGTCCTGAGACCCGAACACTGACCTGATGCATTTCAAGAGCTCATCAAACTCATGGGATGTAGTAACAGACACCATAGATAATAGTGCACGACAACCATCAAGCATCTCACTGATCATAACAAAACAATAGGCGTCAATGGACAAGATTGGGCATAATGAATTGAGGAAGTATAGGATAGATATACAACCTTTCGCTTCTTCCACATTTAATTGCATTTGACACAACATCAGGAGGATCTATCCACTGTAAGATTCCAGAAAGCAATTGCAGTAAATGTTGCTTTTTTGTAAGCCCGCTATCTGTATTGACACTTCCAGAAGTTTAAGTACAATCTTCATGATAATGGTGATTGCATAGTACTTGAAAGTATACAACAAGTGGGATCCTTTATGATAAATAACCATTGTTATCACGAAGACGACTAGTCATCGACTAGTCGACGACTAGTCGACACGAAGGTACTCGGGCGCCGAGATTTTTCGAAGCCCGACTTGGCGCCGTGATAACGATGATTATGGTGTACAATCACATTATTCGATCAATGACAATACACAATAAAGGGATAGAGATGAACTTAATATTGAGATGGATTACTTTGTTTGATTTTTGTCATCACTTATGTTTTTATTTGCTTGAAAATGTTTAATATTTGGTATTTGCATGTTATTATGTAGTAAATATGCTTAACCTGAACATATTACTCTATTACTTTTGATTAAATTGTGAAATTGATATGTTTAGGAATGCTATTTATTACATCCAGTAAATATATGTATATGAACAAGTTATCGACTTTTTACGACTAGTCGAGCGACTTGTCGACTAGTCTTTACGAAGGTAGTTGGACGTCAAGCCTCGACTTGGCGCCGTAATAACCATGTAAATAACTATTTGATCTAATGATATAAATTTTAGCTGGAGTGTAAAAAGAATATATTATTCTTGCTGATACAGGATGTACACTTATACTCGTTTCAGAAAGAGTCACAAATTGACTTTCTAGTTTTTAATGTCAAAGAACAAATAATGAACTCTAAATTTCTTACATAGCACTTAGCCCAGCTCTGACACCATATTATGAAGAGATTATATTAAGGAAGAAATAAACAAATAGGAAGGACTGCATACCAGAAGGAAATACAGCTCCTGTCACTGAGCATAATTGTACTATAAGCTTCCGAGAAGAGACTGCAATCGGGCAGTCAAGCCAGTAACCGTGATTTGAGAACTTAAGTCTTAATGCACCATATAAACTCAACAACCATCCAACATGACCACAATGAATTAAAACATCGCGCCAAGAAGGACCAGGCTACTAGCAGCAAAAAAAAAAGACAATCATATACTGTATGCACTTTGCCTGTTCAATCATTCTTAAACAAGAAGTAAAAGAAAATTAAACTTAAATGTGATGATTGCATCATTGGATAAAGAACGACTTGGCAACATGAACAGAACTTGGTGCAATGAAACAGTAAAGAAAGGATTTAGTTTACTAAGCAGTAATATTTTTCTAGTAATCATGATCTCTTGATGATGAAACAGAGTTGCATTAATATGTCAAATGGATCTTTTAGAACATACAAATCCTTCCATCACTTCAGTAGAATGAAGACACCACATAAATCTGGAATTTGTATAGTAAGCTTTTACTTCATAATGTTAAAAAGCAGAAGGTAACTCATGGATATTATTTGAGGCATTTTCCAAGAAGAGAAATATTAGTGTTTGGTTGTTTAACCATTACTAGTTTTTTAATTTTTCTTCTTATCACTGCACATGAAAATGCCTCCTAATATAAAAAGAAATTTCCTACAGCTTCTGCAGCCTGCAATCAACTTAGTACATACATATCTACCATCTAGAACAGAACGCAGAGTTTAAACACCTAAATACATCTTTTCATTTCCTACAGCTCCGTTCATACACCTTGAGTTGCTAAGAAGTTGCACACTTCAAATGCCAAAACATGTAGTTTATCCTTGTAAATAATTTTACACCATACACCCAGACTTCACTATAACACTCAAAGTCTCAAAAGCATTTATCCGAGCTCCAAATCATTGGTTATAGAGCACGTATAATGTATTATCCTGAAGTCTTCAATTTTCTAAATGCAATCAAAAAATACAATTTGCTGAATCACTGCACCTCAAAATATAGATTATCTTCCACGGTCTTTAGTTAAATTTCATTCTAAACAACTTTATAAACAGGAGCTGGAGATATTATATACTATATCTCTCTTTCCTTTTGATTAATCACACTAACTTACAAAAGATAATGTGTAAAACTTAATATAATAGATTGAAAATAAAAAGTTTTTTTGTCTCAATTCAATGAAGTCCTCAGCAAATGAATATGTTAAGGAAATCAACCTCTCATGAGATTTAGGACAACATGTGTATCTTGAATAAAAGCGACATGTCACTTCTATCTTACACCATGGAACGGGTGGAGCAGAAGAAATGTTGAAAAAAAAACAGACTAGATACCTGTACTAAGGCATAATCGGGTCTCTTGGCTGAATTGACATCAAATCTAACTCCACTAGAGAATACATTTATGCTCTTTTTTGTACCATCGACTGCACTTGTGTTATACTGGAATTCCCAATTCAGAATTTGAAGCATTAGACGTAAAGCGGCTGTACAAACTTTAACCTCAAGTATCTCTGAAGTAGATTGGATAATATTATTTGTGACACTATGAGCAGCTTCTTGTGCCCAACAGTACACTGTCTGTGAGATAATAAATATAGACATATCAAAAGCTGACAAATAGAGGATAAAAGTATATAACTCGCCACTACTTAATAAACGCATGAAAAGTCCACAACAAATGAAATGTGGTATGGTAAAGGTTGACTACAATATTTACGTATATTTACACATGGAGAAATAAACTAATAAAGCACTGACAATCAAAAAACCTTTAAGTAGTTTAGCTCTAATGAGGTCCGACATTGTTCGTGGAACTCCCGCGGAAGGCCTAGAGCAGTTGAAGTAGAAGGTGCGAATTCAGAAACCTGAAAGGATAGGTCACCGTCACAATACTGGTTTATGAGGAAGTTAACTAAAAGTGCACCTCAAACTAAATTGCAATGGAAGTGATAACTGTAAAAGGAATAAAAAATACCAATGACTCTAAAATAGTGATTCCAATAAACTGCACATGTAGACCACGACTTCCAATTACAGCTTGCCTTACCTGTTATCAGACAGCAACAAACAAGTTGTAAAAAACAACAAAAAACATTACGAAGTCTTCAAGACTTCAATTAATCTAGTAAGAAGTCCTATAAAGAGCTAGGTGACAAGATTTTAAGGCACATAGATGATGCTAAGGTGGCCTGCATGGCAAATATCAGGTGGACGCATTAGGTGGTGTGATTTTTTATTTCTCTTATTTTCATAAGTGAAAATGAACGATTTAGATAAAATTTAATCCTAAAATGTGAAAGTTATAACTTATAACTCCATAAAAAAAATAAGTAATTTATGAACTGATGGTTTGTATTATGAAAACATCCACCACACTGCATTGTGGCATACAAGAACCGTAAGGCGTCTGCCTCGTCTAAAATTTATGCACCAAGGAGTTCTTCACGGATGCCTCATCCGTCGAAGAGAAGAAAAAAGGACTGACACAGATCCGACCACTTGCTTTTAATGAATCTGGTCATACCCAACCAGCTTATGGCACTGTAGCAGTTTACTAGAAAAAAATCACTTAGCTTAGACCCTGGCGAGTAAACAACTAAGATCCTGTTTGGATAAGCTTAAAATTATGACTTATAACTTGAAGTGGCTTAAAGTAATAAGTCGGGAACTTAAAATGTATGTTTGGGTAATTTTGACTTGTAAATGACTTGTGAGTTTTAAAAAATATAAAAATAAAAGTGACTTATGAGTAATTTATAACATATAGATAACTTTTATCAAAATAGAAAGAAAAAAAATAAGTCACTGAAAAAAGTACCTAATACGTACTTTTGGCTTTAAGTCAGTTTCTGGCTTATTTCTGACTTTAAGTCAGCTTTTGGCTTATTACACAAACAGACATTTTTCAGCTTAAAGTTAGAATAAGCTATAAGCCGGATTACACAAACAGGCTCTAAACCACCTTCGCAGTCGGGTGGCTTATTAGCTCCTCCTCTAGCCATCCCAAGTAGGGATAAAGAAGAGCTAGACCTGAAGTCTGAAGTCTTGGGTGTAGATAAGCCTGGTAAGAGAAGACACCAGCTTCGAACGGTATATACCACTTATTGCTTAGCATGATGTACTAGATTTCTAGTAGTTGTAGTGTTATTGGGAGTATGAAAAAGATTACACAACCATTTTCATAGGCTATATACTCCCTGCGTTCTCTTTTCAACCATTTTCATTGTTTGGAAAGATAACCAAAACTTTCATCTTGTCGCACTCTGTAATGTACAAATTTAGAGATGGCTATTATGCAACTGCAATAATATTAGTTTTTTCACACCAGAGCTCAAAAGAAGGTAAGACTGAGGTATTTACTTCCACCTCTCTTTGACTGTTTTTAATCAACGAAACTACAGACTTGGCTGGGTTTCACCAAAAATATGGTACTTGTAGAATTCCCTATAGTTGGAGAGCAAAGATTTTCCCATTCACATATATTTTTTATATCAAGAGAATCCCCCAAATCCTAACTACCAAATCTGACATATCTGGGTTGTGTTTAATGTGTCTGAAGATCAGCTTTTAATTTTACCTTCCTATTACTTGGATCTTAACTTATTACTTCTCAGCAAAAGGCATAATTATTTATATCCTAAAATTAAATCTATTATAAGAAAAGGTAGTTAAATTGAATTTTCAGTGAAAGCAATACCAAGCGTACTTGAAAATGAACTGCCCTCAATTTGTATGGATGGAACCTCCTAGCAATCTTAAGCATCCTATTTCAGACATTGATGTTCTCAAAAAAATCAAATTCCATAAACTCTTAATCGTTTGTATATGTGTGTGTGTGTAGGGTTGCACTCTAAAAGCACCTTTATATAAAGAACCATCCTTCATTTTTTACAATAAATGGATGGTAAAGATTTAACCGACAAATTTTAACAACAATTAGGCTTAACATATTAAATCTAACATAAAAACTTATCAAAAATTTAAAAAATAAAAGGTTAAAGTACCTACCAATCTAGCATAGAATCTTATATGCATTTTTTCCATTATGATTTACATGTAATCATGTTATGTTGAATCTTAATTATTTTCGTTAATTTCATTTTAGATTCTGTTTCTGTGCATTAAAAAACACCTAGCTGTATAATTAGATAACGTTAGATTCTATGGCGTTCTTTCTAGTTCATATAAGAGTGTTCTTTATCGAGCAATAGCTTATATACATACATATATCATATATATATGTGTGTGTGTGTGTCACATTTATTACAGATATGTTTAAATGTAGAAAGCATAGAAGACACCCAAATGCTAAGTGTCTACGCTGCTCGCATCTTGTTCGCCTAAACACTATGTAAAACAATGAAATGTGATGCTAAAAACTAGAATTACTGGAAGTACATAAATGACAGACAATAAGCCTCGGCATATCAAAGAAGAGTGTACCTCCTGAAAAAAGGCATCCTTTTCTGTAGCTTGGAATTCTAGCCTACAAACAGAATAAAAATATTGAAATTACAATTATTGTTTCCAAAATCCTGAATCACACACAATGGAAATTAGTAACATTATTATGGAAAAAAATATTAAATGGCCAACTTGCATTTGGACACAGTTACTGAATTGAACAATTAATGTTTCTTTAGCAAGAACTAGATAAACCACTCATGTGCGGGAGATTAAAACAAACAAAAAATACACAAGCAGTTTGCTGAATTATATTACATGAACAACATTGATGAGATTTAGTTTATGGCATGCGTAGCAGAAGTAAACTAATTGTTACAGAAACTACATCATTAATATATTTGGATGTAGAAATATTGGTAGTGGTAGTAGACTAGTTCCAGTTTCTACTTCGTTCATTTATTTGGAGGCCTAAAAATTTTGCAATCCTTCTTATAAAGAATTAAGGACTTTAATATATAATTTGTAACACTAATATGCTTGCAAAGATATATAATTATCTGCTTTCACTTTATGGGTGAACAGGTAATACAAATTTTCCATCTAAACTGCTACAGGTTTTCTGGTGCTTTAATAACCCAAGTATGAACCGCCAAATGCTTGGCATGGTGTGCATTTTTTTGTATATATATGCAATTCCTTAAACCCGTTATCAAGCCTGGTATTCATTCAGCTTCATTAAGCTGAAAGCTAGTCCCCAATCAGAACAACCATTTTCCACTTCACCAACAATCTGTGTTACTCCGACTCGGCATTTCCGGCCGCCGTACCGGTGTCGACCCGACACAGGATACGTGCCGAATTCGTGACTGTGAAATCGGATACGTCGTTGCCGTAATTCTGAAAATTTTGAAGGTCGCCGGAAAATGTTTACCAATCGCCGGACTTTTTTGCAGGTCGTTGGAGAATCTTTGCAGGTGCGGGCTAGTCTATAAATGTTTTTAAGACTTTGAAGGTCACAAATCTTGAAGTTTTGAAGGTATAATCTTGAAAACTGAAAAAGTAACGAAGGCAGGAGTGAAGAATACGAAGATCAGGCAGATGAGTCATGGACTCTTGGGTTCTGTTTTTTAATACTAATACTTTTTTTATTAAAAAGTGTGCACACAAGGGCTAGTAGGTAGGTTATTTAAAATTTGATTGGTGTTGATTGGTGTCTAATATATACATTGAATTAGAATTTTAAATTTATTCAATAATTTCTTTTTATAAAAATTTAAAAAAAAAAATTATTGATACTTGATTATTATTTTAAAAGAAAATTTTGATATGTGCTTGATTACTATTTTAAAAGAAAAATAAAAAATTAGTTGAATAATTAAATTTTATTTAGCAAATAAATTATATTTTATATGCTCCCTCCGTACCGATTTCCTTATTCAGTTTACTTTTTATCATTTTATTTATAAAATTAAAAATAAATTATAAAATTAAACTTTATATATACATTAAAATTGGTGTGAAAAATAAACTTAATAAAATATAAATTAAATGCATATCTACATTGTCCACAAACATAGTATTTATATTATACTATAATGGTATACAAATATTTAAAAACAAATCACAAAATTATATTATATATGCACATTAAAATGCGTGCAAAAAATAAACTTGATAAAATATAAATTTAATGCATATCAAAATTGTCCACAAGCATAGTATTTATATTATACTATAATTGTATGCAAAAATTTAAAAAATAAATTATAAAATTATATTTTATATGCACATTAAAATGCGTGCAAAAAATAAATTTGATAAAATATAAATTTAACGTATATCTAAATTGTACACAAATATAGTATATATTATACTATAATTGTATATATAAAAAATTTAGAAAAAGGAAACAAGATTGAGCAACTAAAAAGTCATCTCTAGCATACATTTTTTTTACAAGAGATACGTGGACAAATTACAATATACATATTCTATTCGTAAAATTTGAATATACAAGACATATTACAAAAGATATAGGAAATTACGCAATTATAAGACAAACTATAATATATATAGTCTATTCTACGTCATCGAAGCTTTTTTGGCCATGTAAAACTTGAATAAATAAGACAAATTACAAAATATATAGGAAATTACACCATTATAAGACAAACAACAATACAGTAGAACCTCGATAAATGAATATTCAATAAACAAATAATCTACTCAAATGAATAATTTTTTCCGGTCTAAACATAATAGAGACGGTGTCTTTTTGATCTCTAGAAATGAATAATCTCGATTAATGAAAATAATTCTCCGGTCTCGATCGTATTTATTTATCGAGGTTCAGCTGTATATACATAGTTTATTCGTAAAAGTTGTAATAAGACGAACTATAATATATACATATTTTACAACCTAGATATTCCAAATACCTACATGAATTATTGTCAACCAAACGACCTCATAGCTTATTCGTAAAACTTTATAATATACATTGTTTATTCGTAAATTTTGAATATATAAGACAAATTAAACATATAATATACATAATTATAAAAATCTTACACAATAATAATATATTTTAAAATCATTAAAGGATATCACAAATATATAATACATTTATAAAACTTGGTTAGATAAATTAAATTTATAGTTTATAATTTACTTTTTTAAAATTTTAAACTAAAATCAATATTAATTTAAATTCATAAATTAAATCAAAATTGTAACCAAGGCCAAATGTACATTTTTTTTAAATTACAAAGGATACAGAATATATCCACATACACTCTTATGTATATATTTACGAGAAAAGGCCCTGTATGTCACAATTTGAGGCGGAAATGCCCTAAATGGCACAACTCGTAATAATGGCCCTAAATAGCACTCCAAAACGCTACACAGTGTGGCGTGCTGGAAAAAGGGTGAAAACGCTGCTTCGTGTAGCGTTTTGCACTTTTTTTTAATTTTTTTCGGGGAAAAACGCTACTTCGTGTAGCGTTTTGCATTTTTTTTAAAATTTTTTTTACTTTTTTTGGGGGGAAACCCTACTTTATCTTGGGTTTTGGGCTAAAAAACGCAACTTAAAGTAGCGTTTTGGGGAGATTTTTTTTTTTTCAAAACTCTACACGATGTAGCGTTTTGGAGTGCTATTTAGGGCCATTTTTTCGGGGTGTGCCATTTAGGGCATTTTCTCCCCAAATTGTGACATATAGGGCCAACACCCTATATTTACCGTTTGACTGACTATTTCAATTCTAGAGGCAATTAATTTGTGAGTCCCTTCAGTTTTTTACCAAGTCCCAGATCTATTGTATAAATTATAACCTTATTTTGACTCCAAAATCACCATTACTTAAACCCTTACCACATATACAAAGTTCTTATACAAAGATCCTGTCTACTCAAAAGCTTATGAATCCCGGTAAAGATGATAAACCTTTGTGGCTTCATGTTGAGGTGTTGGATGTACCTATTGGTGGAGGTAACAGGAAGTGGAGATGTAAATACTGCAACAAAATAGTGACTGGTTCTTACTCAAAAGTGAAGGGGCATTTGTTAAAAATCTCCAACACTGGTGTAGAACCATGCAAAGGGATGTTAGATGATGTATTTCGTCAAATCGATACAGAGCACAAGAAGGCTGAAGAGAGGATAGCAAAAGAAGCCACGAATACCAAACAAAAAAGCAGTACATGGCATATCAAGGAAGGTCTGATTTAGTCCAACCAAAAAAAAGAAAAGGAGCTTTAGACCTCGCTTTCAATGTAGCTGATCGGGAAGATATTGATAAGGAGTGTTCCATGATGTTTTATACTGGTGGTATATCTTTCAACTTTGCAAGGAATCCATTCTTTAGACGTTACTCAATAAAATTAGTCAATTCTAATGTGACAGGTTACACTCCTACATATAACTGACTTCGCACAACACTTTTGTCACAACAGAAGCAACATGTCACAGACTCGTACAACCTATAAAAGATAGTTGGAAGAAAAAGGGTGCATCTATATGTTCGGATGGATGGTCTGATTGCCACTTAAGATTTTTGATCAATATAATGGTTGCCTCTGCTGCTGGTCCAATGTTTTTAAAATCAATTAATGCCAGTGATGCTACAAAAGATGCTGAATATATAGCTAAAATATTCATGGAGGCTGTGGAAGAAATTGGCGCAATGAATGTTGTTCAGATAGTCACTGATAATGCCTCCAATTACAAGGCAGAAGGTGCTTTAATCGAAAGTAAGTATCCTCGTATATTTTGGACTCCATGTGTAGTTCATTGCTTAAATTTGGCAATTAAATCTATTTGTGAACCTAGTGAGAAGTCTGATCACTACCCTCATTGTGCATGGATAAAAGAATTAGTCACTCAAGCGCGTGATATTAATTATTTCATATTGAATCATTCTTTGCCCAAGACGATATTTAGTCGATACTCGAATCTAATGTTGCTTAAAGTGGTAGATACTAGATTTGCGTCTCATATAGTAATGTTAACAAGAATGAGACGAGTAAGAGAGGCCTTGGAAAAGACTGTTATGGACCCTGATTGGAAAAGAATTAGAGGTAATTTAAGAAATGCTAATGTGTTAAAATCTAGAGAAATTAAAGACACCTTAGTGAGTGATACTTGGTGGGACAAGATTGACTATTTTTTAAAGTTTACTAAGCCTATCATGAAGTTCTTGAGGGTAGCTGATAAAGATTCATGTGTTTTGCATTTGGTTTATGATATGTGGGATACAATGATTGAAGATGTAAGGAGTTGCATTTTTTATCATGAAAATGAAGACTTGTTAACCGAAAAAATCAGTTTTTTTTTATGTTATTCACAAGATAATAGAGGATAGGTGGAACAAAAGCAACACACCGCTCCATTGTTTAGAGCAATCTCTTGTCCCTAAGTACTATAGTGAAGAATGGTTGCAAGGGGGTAGTCGTGGTGTTCGTCGTATAGCACCAAACGAGGATGAAGAAATATCCCTAAACAGAGAAGAATGTTTTCGAAGAATCTTTGGCAGCTCTGAAAATCTTAAAAAAGTAACTAAAGAATATGGTGCTTTTGCTTGTGATCTTGATTACTTTGGTCAGCCCCATGTGATGGCATCGAGGGGTGAAGAAGATCCTATGTCATGGTGGGCTAATTATGGCTCATTTGCGCCATTATTGCAAGGACTTGCATTTAGAGTACTTTCACAACCAGCATCATCATCATGTTGTGAACATAACTGGAGTACATACGGTAGCATTCAAAGTGCCAAAAGAAATCAGCTAGCCCCACAAAGAACAGAAGACTTGGTTTTTGTACATAACAACAGTCGGTTGATCTCAAGAAAGCAACCTGGATATAAATCTGGTCCATGTAAATATTGGGACATTGGTAAGATATATATGTATTTGTATTTTAACTTTAGAGATATTGTTTAAGTAGGTTTTTTAAGTAGTTTGTTTAAGACATTAATTAAATTATCAATTTGTTTGTAGGAGGGGACAACTTTGATGGTGACACCATTTTGGAGATTACTGATTTGTCTCTGAATGATCCTGAAATTGAAGCACTGACCTTTGATAGCAAAACTTAAGACGGGCAAAAACTCTGAAGAGCTTGTATTTTTTAATATTCAGATTGTTTCAATTGCTTTGTTTCAATTGCTTTTGCATCATCTTTGTTAAGATCTTATTATGTATTGCTTGCATACCATAAAGGCTTGCAGAACTAGTTCTTATTTATATTCTATTGCTGCTTTCAATCAAGTTGCAGACTTGCCTTTTTTCCCAGCCATATATTTGTGCATCAAGTAAACTGACTAATTTTATGTTGCACTTTAATCTCTATTGAAACGTTGTCTTTTATTTATACAGAATTTTGCATTAAAAACTAGTGTTAAATCAGTTTTTTTTTATGTTATTCACAAGATAATAGAGGATAGGGGGAACAAAAGTAACACACCGCTCCATTGTTTAGCGCACTCTCTTGTCCCTAAATACTATAGTGAAGAATGGTTGCAAGGGGGTGGTCGTGGTGTTCGTCGTGTAGCACCAAATGAGGATGAAGAAATATCCCTAAACAGAGAAGAATGTCTTTCGAAGAATCTTTGGCAGCTCTGAAAATCTTAAAAAAGTAACTAAAGAATATGGAGCTTTTGCTTGTGATCTTGATTACTTTGGTCAGCCCCATGTGATGGCATCAAGGGGTGAAGAAGATCCTGTGTCATAGTGGGCTAATTATGGCTCATTTGCGCCATTATTGCAAGGACTTGCATTTAGAGTACTTTCACAACCAGCATCATCATCGTGTTGTGAACGTAACTGGAGTACATATGGTAGCATTCAAAGTGCCAAAAGAAATCAGCTAGCCCCACAAAGAACAGAAGACTTGATTTTTGTACATAACAACACTCGGTTGATCTCAAGAAAGCAACCTGAATATACTTCTGGTCCATGTAAATATTGGGACATTGGTAAGATATATATGTATTTGTATTTTAACTTTAGAGATATTGTTTAAGTAGGTTTTTTATGTAGATTGTTCAAGACATTAATTAAATTATCTATTTGTTTGTTAATAGGAGGGGACAACTTCGATGGTGACACCATTTTGGAGATTGCTGATTTGTCTCTGAATGATCCTGAAATTGAAGCAGTGACCTTTGATAGCGAAACTGGGCAAAGACTCTGAAGGGTTTGTATTTTTTAATATTCAGATTGTTTCAATTGCTTTGTTTCAATTGCTTTTGCATCATCTTTGTTAAGATCTTATTATGTATTGTTTGCATACCATAAAGGTTTGCAGAACTAGTTCTTATTTATATTCTATTGCTGCTTTCAATCAAGTTGCAGACTTGCCTTTTTTCCCAGCCATATATTTGTGCATCAAGTTAACTAACTAATTTTATGTTGCACTTTAATCTCTATTGAAATGTTGTCTTTTATTTATACAGAATTTTGCATTAAAAACTAGTGTTAAAACAAAAATATTATAATTATTATTAATATATTTATGCCGTGTCCCCGTACCCGTGATTAATATCCGGACGGTGTCTCCGTGTTTTATATTTTGAGAAATACCGAGTCCGTCACTCGGATACATGTCGTGTCCGACACTCCGTACCCGAGCCTAAGCAACATAGCCAACAATAATACTTACATTATTAACTTGTGAAAAAAGTTAGTGATTACCGATGACAACCAGATAAAATCTCGGCCCATTTGAAATCCAAACTATTTGTGAACTTTGAGCCCACTAACCCAAATGCAACGAACTTACATAATCCACGAAACCCAAATCATGTCCCCAAAAAAAAAAATCATCCCTTGTTGGTCTTATCCGTGTAACATTGGATAAAAAGTGCTTTGCGCCCCACCTTTAGCTTGCTTTAGAGCCCAGTAAGAATTGTCGACCCGACTATATGTAGGCAACTTCAATTTGGTATAAAAGCTTAAATCCAACCAATAAGTGCACTAACAAATCAACCACATTTGAGGGCTTGACGTGGATTACCCAAGTTGGTTGCATTCAAGCTTATTTAGACTTTGGATTTGTCCTAGGTTGTAATAGACGGTATCATAGATCAACCCAGACGAAAGTGCAATTTTTTAGGCTCCACAACCAAGAACATAGTAAAATCCAACAAAAAACACCAACTTACAAAATCTTTTTAAGTAAATAAGTTTGTGAATACCACCAGTTTTTATAATTTTGATTTAACACCGCCAAATTTTTAGACTCTTTTAAAATCCTTATTAGAAGACCCTAAAATTTTTGAAATGTAAAATTGTCTCATAGAATCTTGGTTGAATAACCCCCCACCCAGGTCTTAGTGTTGGCTAATATAATTTTATTCTCTTACTTTTTGCTTTGTAGTAATTATTAAATTTTATTTCAATACCCAAATAAAACAAAATTTTGAAAAGTAGAGAATCACTCAAAGTTCTGGTTTGCACGTATAGATAATCAAATATTCAAGATCACATGTTATAAAGAAATGTCTCACCAGTTATCACTAAAAGGGCAAATTATGGATTCAAAATTGTCTTGCAGTTTTTATTCAGTTACTATTTTGTATATCTCTCTATATTAACATTAGTTATATATCATATATAAAATAAACTAGCTACAAAGACAAATATATAAGCCACTTACCAGCCCCTTTTCATCAATTGAGTAGCTACAGAAGAAACTTTTGCCTGGACATATCCCTCATGTGAACTCGCATGTTGCATGACATAATTCAAACAATAACTGAAACAGATACATGTATATCCAAAGGTGAATATGTTAGTCCTTGTTTAAGAAATAAAATTTTAAAATTATATGGTTCCACTTTTATCACAGGATATCCAAGTGATGAATAATTTAAAGACAAATGAAAACCATGTTTATTGCACTGGAAAAAATAAAAGTTCAAATCCTTCATTGTCAATGACGGAAGAGAAACCCTCTCTCCCTCTTTATTTTATTACCTGATTAACTTTATTTTATCATCAGCTGTGAGGAATCCCCATTCTCTGATAGCTGCATCGCGAATTGCTGCAGCAGCCTGAAACCTTGCATTTGGCACCTGTGAATTATCTGAATACGTTGAAATATAGTTAGTATGAATATTTCAAAGTGAGAGGAAAATAAGAATTTTACTTGTAATATTTAGTGTTTAGTTTCAAGTGCACCATGTACTATGCTGTATGTAGATATTGACTACATTTGATGTAAACTATAATCCATAATATTTGATATATTATCCAGATCCCTACAATGACCATATGCGGCCATATAATATAGATTTAGATTGTATAATTCAGGCAGATAGATGCATAATGTGGTGGCACATGTATCATGCAGAAGTTTTCCATACTAATCATGCATAATGTACATAGTGTGTTATATAATACATAGTTACTGTATAGTACAAATGCTAGATGCACAGTTTGACCAACAACCTAACAAAATTTTAAGTTAGACAGATAGAAGACTGAATTTTACGCTCAAGTATATTAGGTGCAATGACTTCAAAGCAAATAAACCTTGTTCTCACAGTGAATGACCTACTTTTGAAAATCAAATTCTAATGAATAGCCTTACAAGATCACTTATTCAGCCGAACAGCTGTCAAGAATTGGTGGATTCCTGAACTCGCAATAACTACTACTTTTGGAATTTTTTGATTTATGTACAAGTGCAGTAAAGTAAACAGATAGAACAGAGAAATAGAAATTTGAATCAGACATAGAAGAGAATTAGATGAGAGATAGAAGAGAAGATAGAGGGAGAGAAGAAAAGAGAGAGATAGCTTGGGGAACAAGAAATATTAGATAGAAAAGAGAGAAGAGAGATTTGGAAGTATTTCCATTTTCATATAATAAGCATAATGTCCAAGTGCACATACTAGTGCTATTTATACTCTCCGGCAACTAACTTTAACTAGAAAAAGACTCAATTACCACCCTTCTACTAGATTTTTCATTCTAAACATTACTCATACTATCAATTAACTACAACTGATATTATAAAACTCTGACAATAGTTGGTCACTCTATTGCTACAATACACTTCATGGTACAGAAAATCTAACTCTAGGCTGACATTAACCAAATAATCCGGCAATTGCCCTTCTAGCAAGCATATCTACAGAAGTAGATTAATTTGAAACTGCAAAAGTTGATGAAAGGCATAAGCATCTCATAAAACCCATATATTACAATATTCTAAGATTTCCATAATTATATGTGCGCTGAATGTTTATAAGAGGTATGCATCTGAAATTGAATGCCACAACTTTCAAAAATTACGCCTCTAAACACCTTTGTGCATTCAGTCACCAGCATACAGCCTATGACAACTAATAACAAAAACTCGATAATCAAGTAACATAAATTCAGAGGGCTAACCAGCTAATCAAAATATAACGGGTTTCTTTCATGGAAATTCAAAACGAATTAAATCAGTCACTATACTCAATGATCACCAACACTAATTACATGTTCTGTTCAATTAAATATCATGCATTAACTTACCAAGTATGAATTGACATGCCTTGTATGGCTGTGGAGACTGACCTAGTGATAATAGAGTTGCCTCAGCAGCAGCTGGGTTGATATGCATCTGTTGATAAAAAAAAAAGCTGGTTTGGTGTTTTTCCGTGCATGTACAAATGCTTATAAAAATATTAAAATGTAATCAATGCTGAACACTTCCTCAGAATCCGAGGTCCAAATTATAGCAGGACATACTTGCAATCGTTATTTAATATTGTGAATTATATACAAGCTCCAATATCGCACTCTTCAAGTACATATCCCAGTATGACAAAAGTTACAATTACTTTCCCCATTGTAATTGCAACACCAAATAATAGTGTACATGGTCCTCTGAATCCAAAATTATAAATCCTGGAACAATATTTTAATTTTTTGCAGAAGAGTGGGTATGAGTGTATGATCAATTGAAAGAAATACAGAGAGATGAAGAAAAATAATCAAGTAATATGACCAACTGGTTTATTTCGTGTCAAAACAAGCCAGGTTCGGGTAATTCAAGTTCTAACAGGTCCGGTTCAGTTTCAATATCTCAACCGATGTCGGATTCAGGTCGGGTTCGGGATGACCTTAAAATATGACCCGACCCATTACCCAAAATAGTCACCCCTAGTCATGGTGGCACAATGATTTTGAAAGATAACGGTCTGCTAATATATATTAATTGAACAAACGCAATGAGTTGCACCTCTCCAACTCTCTCATTGATCCTATGAATAATCCTCATATGTCGAGCATGTAATCCAAACATTATGAGGGCCTAATGCAAGAATGGTACTTGGGTATATAAATTTTAGGAAGTATGGTAAAATTTTCATTTGTAGACAAAGAGTGCAACATGTCAGAGTACAAAACTGGAAAATACGAAGAAAGCTTTTGTACAGATACACACACATTCAAAATTTTCCATGAGCATTATAAATAACTTTGTAGCGTCTGTCTTAGAAAAGTAATTTCATCTTTCCAATACCTAGAACAAATTTCCAATACAAGCCATTTTTATTAACTAGCATATAATTTGGTAAACGCAAATCAACTAATTAGTACCAATCACACAGAAATACTAAAAATCATAAATATTACAGCTAATGACATACTAAGATTAATTCCGCTCCATGTATACCAAACTCTCGAAAACATTGTACATTATTGTCATTTCATCAACATACAACACACTATCTAAAACAAATTCCGATAAGATGCATTTTCTACTAACTAGCATCTAATCGGTAAACACAAAGCAACTAATTACTACCAACCATACAGCAATAAACAAAACCACTAATGACTGAAATTACGGCAAAAAACAAGATGAATAATTAAAATAATGAGTACCAGAATAGAGCTACAAGCAAGCTCAATAGCTTGCATAGTGGCTTGAAGCTTGGGTAAATCGGGGTCGTCACTGTGTTGATAAGCGTGATGCATCTTCACTGGACTATCAATTAGTACACGACATCAGTACTGTGTGTGTATAAGAATGAATATATGAATTAATTTAGAGAGAGAAAGGTACCTGATAGTATCGACTGTGATTGCTTAGGAGAGGAAGTGATGAAATACACACTCGGAACGACGGCGACCGGGAGAAAAAAGGGATTGTCTTCTTATAAACAACACAAGCATGTCCAGGCTGAAGGCTGAAGGCTGAAGGCTGAAGGCTGAAGGAGGTTTATATAACATTTTAATCTAATCATTTAATATTTAATGTTCACACTTCATCCATACATACACAACACAAACTTTATTTACATATATCGATGAGGCAGGGCAAGAGTCTACTAAATACGCGTTTGTAATATGCGTCTTTTGAGTACATTTTTTTTGCTCACAAATCACGCATAGTAGACTATGTGTGATTGCCGGGTAATTAGGGTCGCTGCACTTGTAAATAGGTTTTTTTGGCAAGTTTTTTCCAGAAAAATGTATATAGGGCTTTCACACATAAATATTTAATATTTAAATTTTTATTTATAAAAGATAATTAATAAGTTGATATGTTCAATACATTTTGGACAAATAATTTTTTTTTTGACTAATTTGACTTATAGCCTTACAAATGAGAATCTGTTCTAATGAAATTCCCAGGGTGAGCCAGGATCGAACCCAGAACATGGGACGACAGAGGATAAACCCTCAATCATTTGGGCTATCCAACCATGCTCTTTGGACAAATAATTTGATACAACACGTTACACGTTACATGTGGTGTAGTACCACAACCGTTTTTATTATGTATATATTGTATATGTTTTTTATATTATTTATATTTGACAGTATTATACTACATCCGTCCCATTTGATTTTTAACACTTTCTTTTTTTGATATCCCAATTGATTCTTAACATTTCTAAAAATAGTAATTTTTTATAATATTTAAATTCACTATCCTTTTTACATGTTGCAATTGTACTCAACATAACAACAATCTGAATAAAAATAACATAATATGAAAACCCAATAAACTTACGTGTCTTTTATCCACTCTATAATCTTCTCTGTATTTGTCAGTCGCTCTTAATTGTGAGATTACTAACCTGCAAAGAGATGATCAAAGATATGGCTTTATGCTTCAAAAACTGACACTCTACCACGGAAACGCACGATTCTCCCCCTCAAAAATTTACCCCAACAATCTCTTAGAATCATGCCTATAGAGAATGATGAAGATTATTTTCTTATTGAGGCATCCGCATTATAACTTTGAAGCTACCCTCAGCCGGTACAACCCATCTGATATCATTAACTCGAATCGTGGAGATAGTTCCAGTACTAGAATTTATTGTTTTTGCTCTAGTTGTTTATCATTCTGTGATACATTTTGAACTTCATTTTAATGCCACCCTTGCACTAACACTTTTGCTCTCCCATACTTTCCTATTCTTGAAACACCAAATTCTCCATAATACTTTTGTAATAGTTATAAGATTCTCTTTCGCTTTATAACATAATTATTAGTTAGAGATGCCCTAAAGTCACTATATAATTTATATAGAGGGCTGAATACAAATTAAAATTTCAACTATTGTTTATGATTTCACAACAAACTTGAAACTAAAAAGAAGTAAACTAGAAAAATAAAAACAAAACAAAGATTTAAAATTACCGGTGGATTGATTTTATCCACTAAAGTGTTTTTGCTCTGATTGGTCTATGTCTGAAACTCATTTTCTTTTACAAAGTTGAAATACAAGTTTTTCTTACAATTTTGCTTCATAACTTTTGAAAAAACATATACTCAGAAAAATGTAAATCTCTTTTTTTTAAGTTTGCTACTACATTGGTTTATAACCTACCAATGTGTTCACAGAATTCTAATAAAACAAAATAATCCTAAACTAGAAATTTGCTACTTCTGTCTTTCCTTTCTACATTGTGCAAACTGAGAAATATTTTTTTATCCTGCATTCGACTGAGAAAGACAGCTCCTTCAGAGTCTTCACAGTCAAGACAAATTTGACTGTCTTCCAATGTTATTTTCTGTCTGTAACATTCCTGACTTTATATTCATGAGTAATCACCATCAATTGATAATTTGTTGTGAAACATATCAACTGAACTTGGTCTGGAGTCACTACAAGAAATTTGATTTTTACCTACTAATTTTATATATGTAGCTAAATCTACTATTTTGGTAGGTAATAATTTTTATCTACCCATAAGATATTGGTAGCAATTGGTAGATAAAGGTTAGTGAATAAAGACTCTACAACTACACATATCTATATGGGTAGGTAAAATATTTAGTGGGACCCATTTAATATTGATTCATTAGTCGATGGGTCCATGTGGAGTCGTATCAGCAAGTGATGTGGCATCTTGTTATCAGGATAGGTGGTGCCTTGTCATGAATCCATGTGGCGCCTTGTCATCAGTCACTTGACACCATGTTAGCGGCCACGTGGTGCCTTGTCAATAACTACGTCATGCCATGTCAATGACCATGTGGCGCGTCATATAGTAGCCATGTGGCATCTTAGAAATGAGTACATGGAGCAATGTAGCAGAATAAAAATGTGCAACATGGAACCTTTTTGATTGAAGGCATTTAATTTATAATGGTATGTAAATATTTTTTTTATTTTTACATATTTTTAATTATGCATATTTTTTGCAAACAAAAATATAAAAATAATAATTATTTAAAGTGTCTTATTAAGAAAGTGACATTAATTCATCCAAAAGTAAATTATTTATTTAATACCATAATTGACAAAGTTTAAACAATAATTAAAAAATATAAGAATGTATAGATCATCATGAATCTCTCTATTCAGCATCAGAGACTTGATTTGTTAGAGTCGTCATTAGTTCTGGCATGAGATTGTTATTATGTAATATGTCAACAACATCATTAAGACATCTAGTGGCTTCATTAAGTTATTGGACTATCTCTTTATAATTTGGTTGGTCTCAACACTAGTACCATGATATGATTTAGCAGTTTTACCATGAGTCGGACATCCCCATCCTCGTAAGTATACCTGACCAAGTAACACCTCTACAATCTCTTTGTCTGACATTTCTTCTAGAGAATAAACACTCCTTAATTCTAGCATATACCCCTAACAATACATTATTTATAATGAATATTATGATACACAATATGCATGTATAATAACTAGTGATAATTAACACATTATTTGGAAGAAGTATCATAAGTGAATGTTTGAATGAAAATAATAAATGACAAATTACTTATATATAATTTTTCAAGTTCTAATCTAGTCCATCAATTTCCATCAAAATGATTTAGATGTCATGTCTCAATTTATCCAGTTAAAGAGGTTAATGTCATTCCACGTCGAATATGATGTCTTGCCATAGAAACTGGCCCATTTTTAAATTTCCACTTTCTTTTAATACGATTAATGGTATTCTTTAATGCTCTTTCCTAATAAAATAATTGACCAATATCATTGATAAAAAATGTGATAAAACTATAAATAACTACTTTTAAGAAAATGCAAGTCACCTGAATTTGAGTTGAAGACCAAAGATCACATAGCATCTCCCACTCTTCTTGTTGGTCTTCTCTAAAATCCGGATGTCATTTTTTCTATCCATCACCAAATTATTTTTGCCTCCAATGTTTTTAAAGTGTTAATGATACTTATAACTCTTCCATGCTTTCCTCATCTGCTCATCGATGTAGAGTTTATTTGTCTCATCATGCAAGTCAATGTCAAAATTTTCATGTAAAACATAAGGGGTTATATAATTCATATTGATAATAATACAAACCGTAACTAGTAGTGTATACTAGTGTACATAGAAATAGACGTGCTATTAAAAACTAATAGAAAATAAAATATATAAGCATGTGTAGATGGTATTTTCATTTTAGGTAGATAATATATTATCATATGTCATGAACTTAGTCTAATAGACTGCCCAATAATACATATATACACTTTATATACGACGTACTAAGATATTTTCTTACTTATGATTGTTCCTAAGTCAAGGTATACTAAGCAATAATAAATAAAGTATAACCATTGATGAGTTATGTGTTAACCTTTGGGAGATTAAAATTTGCCATAAAAATATTTTTTGACTTTTATTTTACTCCCTACAACTAGACCAATTCATTTTATAGCCCACTTTTGTAAACATTTTTCTTATTTTTCTAAGGAATTTTTTCTCACAAAAATGCATCATCAATGCTCCTGGCACATATAACAAATGTTTATACTCACACACATATATATATTAACAAAAAAGGATGCATAGTAAACAGTACACGAGAACCATATTTATTGGTACTTACTACAATTACACAACCAAAATATTAAGATTTTTAAGGAGAAAATTTTATATAAATAAATAGAAAATAAATATAGAAAAAATGATGAAAAATTTAACACATAACATTACCATATATTTCAATTTTACACAAACAGGGTGTTGGGTCCCGGAAGTATCGTAGAAGGGGGGTTGAATGCGATACTGACAACAATTTAAAATTCTTCTCAGAATTTGCGGAATTAAATTATTGCTTTAGCTGAGGGTTCGGGTCCTTGTAGTGTTTGGGAGGCTGACTTACTACCTTTTCTATTTTTATGATATAACAATTAAGATATAGAAATTAGCAAGTAAGTAAACAAGATTCAAGTTAAATACGTATATTAAACTTGAAAGGGTATTACAATATTCGGTAGAATAAACATTTAATACCTAGAACAAATTTGACATGAATTGTTCTACTTAAGGAATTAAAACCAAACTAGCACAGAAAGTCTGTGAATATGACGTTGCAGACAAATTGCTGAATTTGACTGTTTTTCTACTACGAAAAATGAAGCCCCCGGCCTCATATTTATAGAGGTGGAAAGCCAGCATGACTTATCCCAATATGACTTTTTCACCTAAAATTAACACTTGTATGACTCATAAAAAGGCTGGGCAAGACTTGTTTCCTTCGGTATGACTCAGTCAAAATTTGGTATGACTTATTGTAAGTCATGCTGGATTTTCTTTTAAATTAAATAAATCAGAATGACTTAATTAATTAAAATTAAAATCAGCATGACTCAATAAAGAAATCCTTCGGTATGACTCATTAGATTAAAGCTTGGTATGACTTGGAATTGGGCTTCGGTATGACTCGAATTTAAACACTCGGTATGACTCTTGAATTCAACAGCTTTTTGTTTTCTTTCCACTTGAAATGGACACATGGCAGCTTATGATTGGTTTCTTGTAAAAATTCACCTGCCATTTCAATTGTAAAGAAAAAGGGGCTTATTTCGTCCTGTAGTGAATAAGCTCCGTAGAAATGTTTTTCGACCCGCACAGCTTATAATCTTTGATTAATAAATAATAAATTTAATTCAGAAATTATAAAAATAAATATCTAATATTATTTAGATATTTATAAATATAATTTACTAAATAAATAAAATATTTATTAATTAAATAACTCCTTACGCTCTAAGCTGCGGTCTCTTGATCGTCTGGAACCAACTCCTTTTGACTTGGAAATGATAAATCAATTACAACCGGGGTTCCACTTTTAAGAATATATGACTCTGCATTTCTTCTGTGTCATTTCTTTTTCCGTCTTTTCTTCAAGTCAGTACTGTCAGGCATGTTTGGTTGTTTCTACAGTTGCAATTAGAAGTACCTCTGTTACTGAAATAATCTGACTCTTTAAACTAGACAATACTTCTTTTCACCACTGCATGTACCCAGTCAAATATTCAATCTTGGATTCTGACTCTTGTACACTGTATTCCAAACAAACCTGTATCCCTTTGAGCTTCCAACTTCTGTCTTCTGTCATTCTAAAATAATTCTAAATTAATTAATCCTTTAATTAATTTAAGAAATAAATTAATTCTGAGTGAATTAATTTACTAATTAAATTAACTAATTAATTTAATTAATTAACAGAGAATTAAATTAAAGGCTTGACTATTGTTGATGTAGATAAGACTCTTCTATTCTTCAACAATAACCTTTTTAACCACTTGAACTTTTTGATGACGAATCTTCACTGACATTGTTGACACCCTGTGCACTGGTCTGTTCACGGATGACTAACTACAATGTTGATTCTCATTTCTGCTGTAGTGGTCTTTGTGTCTTCTCTTGTCCTGTCATGGCTTCTTTTGTTCTTCCTCTATATTCAATATTTATTATTTACTTCGCTTTCTTATCTGAGTTGAGTTGTCATCTACTTATTACAAATAGGACTAGTAATATGACTTTCAATCTCCCCCTATTTGTTATTAAACATTTAACACACAAATTCCTAGAGGATAACTCAACTAACAACTAAGAAAAATAATACAACATTTAAGAACTGTAAATAATAAATTGTTTTCTGGATCATATAATACATTTCCAGATTTCAATTATGAAAGATAAAAATAAGATAGATGTTCCTCTAGACTGAACATATTTAACAAAGTTCTATCTTAACTTACCTATCATTACCAGCTTCAGAAGTATCAACTTCACCTTCTTCTAGAGTTTAACTTTTGAGAACGGGTGTCATTGGTAGATCTTCAGTGACTGGTTTCTCTGGATCAGATTCTGCATTTCCAGATTTCTTGAGAAACTGAAATGAAAGATGTTTGTTCCTCTAGCACTGAACATATTATACAAGTAGTATTATCTTCATTTCTCAGACTCATCACTACTCCCCATTAGGATGGCAGGGATGAAGTCTTGTTCTCTTCTTACCATCTATCCTCTATTTCTCCAACTTCTGTCTTCACTTCTCTCCCAAGGTGAATTCATTCTCCCCTTACTTGAATTATCCAACCAATTTAATAGAGGTAACAACAGACATGGCATACATACAGCATTAAACCATCGCAGATATAAAAAATGCAAACTATGACATGTTATGCATTTTAGAAAATCCAGTTAATCCTATATACAAGAATTTTCTAAAATCAAATGGATCCAATCCAAGCATGTTGTTATATACCCCCTTTTCTTGTTCAACAATAAAGTAATCCTCTTCTAGTAAAAGTCTTTGTTAAACAATTCTCCCCTTTGGATCTTGTTCAACACTTGTCCCTTTTTGGATCTACTTCTCCCTTTTTGGATCTTGTTCAACAGTTCGAACTGTTCAACACTTCTCCCCCTTAGTTGAGTAAATCTCTTCAGAATCCTTAATAACAGAAGAAATTTCATCCCCCTTAGTTGAGTAACATTATAAATCTATAACAGATAATTGGGAATGGGATTTGGTAATTGTGTTAGTGTGTGATTTTACTTTGTGTTTCTCACAAGTGTTTCGCTCATATACTCTTTAAGTGTTTCACTCATAGAATATATATTTTCACCCTTTCTCACTTGTGTTTCACTCTTTCCTCACAACACTATTTCTCTCTCTCAGTACGGATGACATAGTCTTTTGTACCTGCAAGAAAGATCACCATAGCCCCTTCAAGAGAGGTCACTGGTGGTGCAATGGGGTTTCATAAATTCCCGTCATCAATTGAATCCATTAAAATATTTGACTTTAAAAACTGAATTGTTTCAGGAATAGATTCAATGAGTTGCTGATCATCTAAGATGATCTATTCCGTTAGGAATCCAGATATGTTCCATCTGGGGAGTGAGACAAGGATCTATAATGTAGCAAATGATCCAAGTTTCCTCCTGACGCCTGTTAAGGCATGTTGATTCAGTCAGAATCATCAATCATCCTTCCTTCCTTGATATGGAAGTTTAGAATAATTGCTTCCGTCAATTCATCCTTAGTGTGTGACAATCCTTACAGTGCATTTGAATATATACATTTATGATCGGCAGTGTTTGAATGTGTCCAGATGAAGTTGACTCTTTACAAATGGCATTGGCTGACAGGCCGAATTCAATAGACTCATCATGTTAAGATGACGAACCTAGTAACAGTTTTGCCATTTGCAAATCTATACCCTTTTGAGAGGATATAAATTAGTTAGCAGTTGCCTTGGTTTCAATTTCATATTCTAATTAGAGGCAGAGCTGCTGGAACACTCATAGATACTTCTCTTTTCTAGTGCACTAGAGGCACTTACTCTCTCACCCTCTTTAGTTGATAAACTTTTCTTTTTAGGGGTTTAGTATATGAAGTTGTATCTGTTTGAGTGTTTGGTTCTATGATCTGTGTTAGAGATTGTAGGTTTTCAATCCCTTGATCTTGTCCTATAGCCACTGAGGGCTCAATATATCAATTGTATATATTTATCAAGATCGAGATTACCTGCTTTTACCTCGAGTAGATTGCTCTTGTTCGGCAGGACACATATATGCTTTTATTATTAGTGACTTTCAGATAAACAATATATATATTATCACTAACAACAAAAAACATAACTAATTGCAATGAAATAATAACAAACTATCAAAATATGATAATTAATAATAATTTCAAAAAGCAAGTAATTATTCTTTTAATATCTCATCGTATTAAAACTATGAAGCTAATAAACATTTAATTGCTTCAATTCATAATTTTAATAAGATAAAATAATCTTGCTAAATACTAAATAATCATAGGAATGAAAATTAGCATTTAACTTCATACATTATATCAGAGATATATGTAAGCTCGAGAAAGTAGATGTAAAGAAATTCACAAGTCCTTTAAATATTGATATTTAATACTTATGATTCTTAGAATAATTTCTCGTAGACAAAAATAAAATTTAAAAATAAAATGAAATAAACTATAAAATAAAATATGTCAATCGTATAGAAAAAAAATAAATAAATATGCCAATTTAAAAAAAATAAAAACAAAAAAAACTTACACACACGTATATATAGAAATAATGAAACTAAAAATTTGAAAACAAAAACAATATGTACCAATTATTGGGAAAAAAATATTATTGAAAAAAAAAATTACTTAAGAGCATGATACGAAATTTTCTTTAAGATACATGTCCCTTAATAAAACGTGAGAAAGTTGTATCTGAGAAGAAAGTTTCTATCACTTATGAATTTCCTATAAGGCAAATTTCCCATAATATAATGCAAGAATTTGTACCAAAGAAGAAATTCAATTCTCTTAAGGAAAATATATATATATATATATTTACAGTATGAATGCCAATTAATAAAACTGTACAAAACTAAAAAATGTTGCATGTACCTCTCACTGTGCACGCCTTGCAATGTGTTCCTAGAATTTATCTATTTAGGCTTACCATTAGCGTGAGTGCCGGTGGTGTGCTTGACTCATTACAAAGTGCTCTAGCTGATGAGCGAATTTCAATGGATTCATCCTGTAGAGAGAATGATTCCAGAGACAGTTTTATTGCCTTTTCAGCTCTGCATCCTTTTGAGAAAATGCAGATGAGCTTACAGTTACCTCAGTTATATACTCCTTTTCTTCTCTAGAGCTGTGGGTGCACTTCCGACATCATCCTTATTTGCTGCATCAAGTGCAGTATCTCCCTTATCAACCTCTAACTTAAATGAGTTCCTTATATCTCCAGGGGTTAATATATGGAAGTGGATGAATTGGTGTTTGGTACTATGGTCTGGGTAAGAGATTGATGGGTTTTCAACCTCTTGGCCAGTTTCTAAAGCCACTAGGGGCTAACAGGAAAGAACCAATTGAGATAAAAAGATAATCATCTTAACATTCCAAAACATATTTTTCATCCCAAAGAGAAGGAAAAATATAATAAGGAATGGTAATAGATTGCATTAAAGCACTTTCAATAAAAGAGTTTTGTCAGAATTAAAGATTTATCATTTAAAAGCATTATATAAAATTTTCTTTAAGATACATATCCCACAATAAAACGCGGGAAAGTTGTATCATAGAAGAAAGTTTTTATCCTTTATGAATTTTCTATAAGGCAAACTTCCCATTATAAAACGCGAGAATTTATACCAAAGAAGAAATTCAACTCTCTTACCAAATTATATCTCGTTAGAATGACTCTTTTCCTTTATACCTTAATATTGTATGATTTGAAAACAGTTTTGCAAACCATTCTTATCAGATAGAGGACTATGATTTTCCGACTCATAATGCAATTATGATATTCATCATTTTCGTCCACCTGATAATATCCCTAACTTAAAATAGAAAATTTCATAACAATAGGGGTGGATGTATTCTTAGCAATACAGTACAAGGCCTTCAACGCAACAACCACTGTTTATGTAATTTGAATCAATGTGCAACAAACATTGAAACAAGTGTTTGAAAACAAATCATTTTACAAATGGTTGATACTTTGAAGTAAAAATAATTTTGGAAATATTTCTAAGTATATAAAATATTGAGAATTTTATATACACATAACTCAGAAAATACTTCCGTTTTTCAATATTAGTGTTTTTGAAATATACATTGATTATTTAGATCAGTAATTCTAAATAATGTCACTAATATTAAAAGTGTCACAATTATTTGTAACAAAACATTTAAAAACATCAGAGAAAAATATCAAAACAATTAAGTAAGATATCATTAACTGATACTCATTAAATATTTATCATACAAACAATTATGCTGCATATTATTTTAATTCATTTAAATCATGAGACTGATCTGACATCGAATTGTCTGACATCATAATTTAAATCAATTAAGATAATATTCAAACTTATGCTAGAACACTTAATTACCACATATGCATATAACATTGTAAACATGATAATTAAAGTAGTAGCACTAAGTACGAGGTTCTGGATTTCAGATAAATTCACAAGTCCTTTAAATATGGAAAATTTAATACTTGTGAACTCATTTAAGAATTCGTTGCAGATGAGATTTCCAACAAATATGCACATACATAATATCTCAACTTTACTAACCAACTTAGACAAAATGAATTTATCAAGCTGTTTAGCAAATATCTGCAAGTTATTCTACTAAGGACTACTCTCGATATAATGATACCTGGTGTCCATGCGCTTGTTTCCGTGAGTAGTGAAGAGATTATCCAGCAGAGTTGATGGAGTTTGACAGCTTCTAGTAATTACCTCCCTGTCTTTCTTATAACCTGCATTATCTATATCTATATAGCCAATTAGGTTAAACCTAGTATCTTTAGGGTACCTGATTCTTAGAATTGGTAATCCCTTAAGATATCTAACAATTCATATCTTAGCTATAAGATTAGATTCTCTAGTATCCACGTAGAAACTTGCACATAGGCATATTGAGAATAAAATATATGGTCTTTATGCACAGTAGACCCATATATAATATAATCATGGTATACTTGCACTAATATTACATTATGCGTGTGTGCCTTGTATTCTAGAGAGATATGTGTATAACGACTCTAATATAAAATCATATTCAAGTAATTAACAGTTAGAGTGTCATACCATGTCCTTGACGATTGCTTGATCTCTTACCTCTGTCATAAAGAGCTTTGTGAAGAGAATGATATACAAATTCCAGTGGATATGAAACTTCAAAGTCCAGGAGTTGTTGTACATCAACTTGTTCAGCCCTAAATAGTATCAAGTCTCGTCTCTGGTGCTTTAGTTAGATCTTGAAAGTCCTGAAGATTCTGTTTCCATCATCGTCGATACCTTCTGTAGCAACCAGTTTGGCTTTGTCCCTCATAACAATGCCAAAAATCATCCAGTCTCTGAAAACCCTTACAGTACCAATTAAAACTTTGTCTTGTGGCCTGGGTTCCAGATTTAGTAGATTCTGCCTTCGAACTGATTGAGATCATCTTGCATTTGCAATCACCCAATCTGGATCAATCAGTGCTTCTTCAATCTTCTTTAGGATTCCAACTGTTAAACAATTGTTCTTTCCCGAAGAGTAACCATTTGCTTTGCATAACACTTCTAGTCTTTACTCTAGTATCCGGATCACTAAGAATTAGATTCCAGGAATGAATTTGACTCCAAGCCCTTTGTCTCGGCAGATATGTTCTTAATGTATTCCTTTGATCTTCATTGTGTTGAGTATGACTAGTAGATCCTATTTTTATTTGCTCCCCCTGAGTTGCTGCTAGGATGTGTTAAAGATCCTTCACCTTGTTGAGTGGATTCTGTTAAAGTCCATGAGTTGTGTAGATTCACTACCATTTCCACTACTAGGATCTGAATCATCATCATTAACATTGATTCCTTCTGCAACCTCAGTTTCATCATCAATATCTGAATATGACTCTAACAAGATGTCAAGCTTCAAAGATTCAGAATAGTCTTTTATTTTAATGCTTGGGAGCTTCTTGAATAGTGTAACACAACCCTGATCTTGCCTTACTACTTTTAGCCTCATATGTTTCTTCAGTTGTGACCTCTAACGATTCTTAAATCCGTTTTGTATAAGTACAAAAACTAGAATGATCATTAGAGTCAGAAAAAAAAATCTTCAGAGTTCCACACTAATAAATCTATCCTATCTTTACATTTGAGCAGTTTGTGGAACTATAACATGAACAATCGTATCATCCACAATAAAATCCAAATGCTCCGGAATAAACCTACTAATACGAAATGACCACTTTCCACGAAACTGGGTCATATGCTCTGCGAATTAATTCTGAGCCAAAACGAAGAATTTTCCAACTACAAGCCGTTTTTGAAAATTGGACCACGTTTTAATATCTTTAGATTATAAATTAAATCTATATAAATTTAACTAATAAATTTACTTAAATTAAATTTATAAAATAAATTCATTTAAATTAAGTTTATAAAATAAACCTTTTTCAAGTTTAAATAATAAACTCAAATAAATTAAATTCACAAAATAAATTTATTTTAAATAACATTTATAAAATAAATTTATCTAAAGTTAAATTTATAAAATAAAATTATCAAAATAAAATTATATTATAAAAGCAAATCTATTTAAATTTAGAGAATAAATTTATTTAATTTATATTTATAAAGTAAACTTATTTAAATTAAGTTTATAAAATAAACTTTTTCAAGTTTAAATAATAAACTCATTTAAATTAAATTCATAAAATAAATTTATTTTAAATAAAATTTATAAAATAAATTTATCTAAACAAATTTAAATTATAAAAGGAAATCTATTTAAATTTAAAGAATAAATTTATTTAAATTAAAATTGATAAAGTAAACTTATTTAAATTAAGTTTATAAAAGAAACTTTTTCAAGTTTAAATAATAAACTCACTTAAATTAAATTCACAAAATAAATTTATTTTAAATAAAATTTATAAAATAAATTTATCTAAATTTAAATTTATAAAATAAAATTATCTAAACAAATTTAAATTATAAAAGGAAATCTATTTAAATTTAAAGAATAAATTTATTTAAATTAAAATTTATAAAGTAAACTTATTTAAATTAAGTTTATAAATGAAACTTTTTCAAGTTTAAATAATAAACTCATTTAAATTAAATTCACAAAACAAATTTATTTTAAATAACATTTATAAAATAAATTTATCTAAATTTAAATTTATAAAATAAATTTATTTAACAAGGCCACTAGACATTCAGAGTTCAAAACAGCTTCGGTACCCTGAGCTTCACTGGACTGCGGATCTGGATTTGTATATCAATCAGCTTGCTCTGATACCGATTGTTGGGTCCCGGAAGTATCGTAGAAGGGGGGTTGAATGCGATACTGACAACAATTTAAAATTCTTCTCAGAATTTGCGGAATTAAATTATTGCTTTAGCTGAGGGTTCGGGTCCTTGTAGTATTTAGGAGGCTGACTTACTAACTTTCTATTTTTATGATATAACAATTAAGATATAGAAATTAGCAAGTAAGTAAACAAGATTCAAGTTAAATACGTATATTAAACTTGAAAGGGTATTACAATATTCGGTAGAATAAACATTTAATTCCTAGAACAAATTTGACATGAATTGTTCTACTTAAGGAATTAAAACCAAATTAGCACAGAAAGTCTGTGAATATGACGTTGCAGACAAATTGTTTAATTTGACTATTTTTCTACTACGAAAAATGAAGCCCCCGACCTCATATTTATAGAGGTGGAAAGCCAGCATGACTTATCCCAATATGACCTTTTTCACCTAAAATTAACACTTGTATGACTCATAAAAGGGCTGGGCAAGACTTGTTTCCTTCGGTATGACTCAGTCAAAATTTGGTATGACTTATTGTAAGTCATGCTGGATTTTCTTTTAAATTAAATAAATCAGAATGACTTAATTAATTAAAATTAAAATCAGCATGACTCAATAAAGAAATCCTTCGGTATGACTCATTAGATTGAAGCTCGGTATGACTTGGAATTGGGCTTCGGTATGACTCGAATTTAAACACTCGGTATGACTCTTGAATTCAACAGCTTTTTGTTTTCTTTCCACTTGAAATGGACACATGGCAGCTTATGATTGGTTTCTTGTAAAAATTCACCTGCCATTTCAATTGTAAAGAAAAAGGGGCTTATTTCGTCCTGTAGTGAATAAGCTCCGTAGAAATGTTTTTCGACCCGCACAGCTTATAATCTTTGATTAATAAATAATAAATTTAATTCAGAAATTATAAAAATAAATATCTAATATTATTTAAATATTTATAAATATAATTTACTAAATAAATAAAATATTTATTAATTAAATAACTCCTTACGCTCTAAGCTGCGGTCTCTTGATCGTCTGGAACCAACTCCTTTTGACTTGGAAATGATAAATCAATTCCAACCGGGGTTCCACTTTTAAGAATATATGACTCTGCATTTCTTCTGTGTCATTTCTTTTTCCGCCTTTTCTTCAAGTCAGTACTGTCAGGCATGTTTGGTTATTTCTACAGTTGCAATTAGAAGTACCTCTATTACTGAAATAATCTGACTCTTTAAACTAGACAATACTTCTTTTCACCACTGCATGTACCCAGTCAAATATTCAATCTTGGATTCTGACTCTTGTACACTGTATTCCAAACAAACCTGTATCCCTTTGAGCTTCCAACTTCTGTCTTCTGTCATTCTAAAATAATTCTAAATTAATTAATCCTTTAATTAATTTAAGAAATAAATTAATTATGAGTGAATTAATTTACTAATTAAATTTACTAATTAATTTAATTAATTAACAGAGAATTAAATTAAAGGCTTGACTATTGTTGATGTAGATAAGACTCTTCTGTTCTTCAACAATAACCTTTTTAACCACTTGAACTTTTTGATGACGAATCTTCACTGACATTGTTGACACCCTGTGCACTGGTCTGGTTCACGGATGACTAACTACAATGTTGATTCTCATTTCTGCTATAGTGGTCTTTGTGTCTTCTCTTGTCCTGTCATGGCTTCTTTTGTTCTTCCTCTATATTCAATATTTATTATTTACTTCGCTTTCTTATCTGAGTTGAGTTGTCATCTACTTATTACAAATAAGACTAGTAATATGACTTTCACAGGGGAACACAAATATGCACACTTAACACACAAAAACTAGTATACAACTAAAAAGAAACTAGTATAAAAATAATTTTCCACAAGATAACTTCGCAATGGTTCTTTCGAAACTTTTGCGGATAAATAATTTAGAGTTCGGTTAAAGAGTTCATGTTCTTGTGTTAGGAATTATGAGATTTGATGATAACAAATTACTTAGAATTACAATAAGGATTTAAATTTCATTGTAACTAGTCAATGGATATATGACTTATAAATATCCATTGACTAGGAAACCAGTTATCAGTTGAAGCTTGTTTATCAACTGATAAATTGGATTGTAACATTTGATTTATATTTCATTATCAATTGATTATATTGCCTCGATAGATGCTGTGAAGTAGTCGACTGATGTTATTGATTTCAATTTATAGCTTCTCAACGGATGTAAAGAATGGCTGATCAATTATAAATATTCTAAGTCAGAGTTCTCACAAATGAAGTGATCAACAAATATTGGAGTTGATGGATGAAGACACTACTCGATGGATAAAGGATATCAACGAATAAAGGCAATCAACGAATAAAGGACCATTAATGGATAAGGAATCGATGGATAATCTAACTACCCATCGATACATCAATTGATTGATGGATAACCTATCCATCGATGAATGAGCAAAGAAGAATCAACTGATAAGCCTAACAGTAATTATCAGTTGATCAAGGTTTCCTAAATTAGTTAAAGACAAAAGGAATGAGATCTTTGCAGAAACTGAATCAATGGAAGACAGTCTTGTCAGGATTATGAAGACTTTTAAGGAAACACAGTCTTCAAGGAATGGATAAAGAGAAAGATATTTCCAGGACTAGACAAAGTCTAATGAAGACTGTGAAAGTAAATAATTTCTATTTTCAGTAAACATTGTAAAGTGTATTCTATAATGTTATCAGTCGATAGAAAATAAAGGTAGAAGAAAACTACTATATAGTGGTTATTAGTCTATAGAAGTAAAGTGTGAATGTAAGCATTGAAGTGAAAAACACAACACTTTGTAAGCAGCTTGGTAATTTTATCAAGATTAATTGAAAGCAAAAATACACTAGTGAAAAAACAAATCCACTAGTAATTTTTTATATTGCTTGTCTTGTTTTCAATTTATGAGTATTACATTTTTAGTTCAATTAGTTTTCTTTTACCATACACTCAAACGCTTTTGTTGAACAAACTTAAATCCATAAGAATCTGAATTAATTCTTAAGTTTGTATTCAACCCCCCTTCTCCAAATTTATTGTACTCTAGGGCA
Source organism: Oenanthe sinensis (assembly GCA_028671895.1). NCBI lineage: Eukaryota > Viridiplantae > Streptophyta > Magnoliopsida > Apiales > Apiaceae > Oenanthe > Oenanthe sinensis. The sequence goes on from CM053806.1 coordinate 33,505,467, forward strand.
AATAACAATTGGTATTAGATCCAGCTTTCAACATACAGAAAGGTAAGATCTGAAGTACATCAAATATGGGCCAAAAAGACACAGGAGTGAAGATTCCAGTTCTAGAAAAAGATGAGTACTTTCCTTGGAAAGTAAAAATGCACTTGCATCTGCTATCCATTGATTCTTCCTATGTCAACTACATAGAGAAAGGTCCACATGTGCCTGTGAAGATAGTTACAAGTGTGAATGCAGATGACACTCAACCACCAGACAAACTCATTCCAAAACCTGTGAGTGAATACATAGATGGAGATGAGAACGAAGTACACAAGGATAAAAAGGCTATGAACATTTTGTTTAATGGTCTTGACAATGATATGTTTGACAATGTTATCAATTATACAACCTCCAAGGAAGTCTAGGATACTCTTCAAACTCTATGTGAAGGCACTGAACAAGTAAAAAATAACAAGATGTAACTCTTGATTCATAAATATGAGGCCTTTCACTTCAAGAGTGGTGAAGCAATCAATGACACATATAGTAGGTTTCAAAAGCTGTTGAATGAGCTAAAACTATATGGAAGAGTATATGTTGTTGAAGATACCAACCTCAAATTCTTAAGGTCCTTACCCAAGGAATGGAAACCAATGATTGTTTCTATAAGACAATCTCCTGACTTTAAAGAATATACTATTGACAAGCTGTATGGAATCTTGAAAACCTATGAGTTGGAACTACAGCAAGATGAGGAAATTGAGAAAAGTCAGAAGAAAGACAAGTTTGTTGCCTTAGTGGTCAAGGATAAGCAAGTTACAGAGTAAGTACACAAAGTAAGCAAATTCTGGATCTTCAAACCACAGGGTTGTTCCACATACACTTCTTCTTCAAGCTCTCCATTCAGGAATGCACTCTTCACATCCATTTGATATACTTTGAAATTGGAATATGCAGCGAATGCGAGAAACATCTTGATAGCTTCAAGCCTTGCCACTAGTGCATACATTTCATCATAATCTATTCCTTCTTCTTGGGAACAACCTTTAGCAACCAGTCTAGCTTTGTTCCTCGTAACAATGTCATCTTCATCCAGTTTATTTCTGAATACCCACTTTGTGCCAATAATAGACTTGTTCATTGGCCTACGTACCAGCTTCCAGACTTTCTATCTTTCAAATTGATTGAGTTCTTCTTGCATTGCAATAACCCAATATGGATCTTCTAGTGCTTCTTCTACTTTCTTTGGCTCTTTCTCAGAGAGAAAATAAGAGAATAAACATTCATTCTGCGAAGCACGTCTAGTTTGAACTCCAGCATTTGGATCTCCTAGAATTAACTCAAAGGGGTGATCTCTACTTCACAACCTATGTCTAGGCAGATTTTTCCTAGATGATTCAGCATGATTGTCATTATTGTGCTGAGTTCTATTAGTAGATCCTTCAGTTGCTCCCTTTGAGCTGCTACTGGGTTGAGAATGAGATTCTTTGCCACTAATAGTAGTTTCTGTGAATCTTCTACTGTTTCCGCTACTAGGGTCAGAATCATCATTGTTACTATTCTCAATTGGTGCTTGATGTTCTATTACAGCTTTAGGTTATTCTTCACCTTCATCTGAGTTTAAAATTTTAAACTATAGAGTTTCAGTGTCATCTGTTCTTTGTAAACTTGGGAGCTTGAGATCATCGAAAGTTACATTCATGCTTTCAATGAACTTCTTGTGTTCAATCACATAAACCCTGTACGCCTTAGATTCTAGAGAATAAATAAGAAATATGCCTCCATGAGCCTTAGATTCAAACTTCCCAAGATGTTCATCATCTTTCAATACAAAACACTTTGCTCCAAACACATGAAAGTACTTCAGGGTTGGTTTCTTATTTGCCATTATCTCATATGGAGTCTTGTCACGGTCTTTGTTAATCAGGGTACGATTTTGAGTGTAGCAAGCTGTGTTGACTATTTCAGCCCAAAAGTACAAATGTAACTTAGCTTCATTCAACATTGTTCTTGCTGCTTCAACTAAAGTTTTATTCTTCCTTTCTACTACTCCATTTTGTTGTAGAGTTTTGGGCACTGAATATTGTCTTGAAATACCTTTCTCAATACAGAAATCATTCATGGTTACATTTCTAAATTTTGTTCCATTTTTAGACCTTATCTTCCTAACAGGTAAGTCAGTTTCTAACTCTATCTTCTTTATGTGATCAATAATTGTATGAGGGGCTTCATCCTTTGAGGCTAGAAACAAAACCCAAGTGTACGTAGAGTAGTCATCAACAATTACCAGTGTATATCTCTTCCTTGACATAGACTGGACCAAATAAATCCATATGCAGGAGTTGTAGTGGTTCAACAATGTCTCATGAATCTTTGCTTCGGTGAGATGCTTTCTTTGACTTCCCTTTTTTCACATGCTTCACACAGACCTTCTTGACAGAATTCCATCTCAGGTAAATCTCTAACCAATTCCCTCTTAACTAAAGAGTTCATCACCTTGAAGTTCAGGTGTTAAAGTTTTTTATGACATAACCAACTGTCCTCTGTTAAAGCTTTGCTATAAAAACATTGAATTTCACCATTGCTTACAGAGAATAAGTCAACCACAAAAAGATTCCCCTTTCTTACTCCTTGAAGAGCAAGCTTCAAATCTTTCCAGCTTTGGATTACACACATTTCCTTTTCGAAAGTTACTTTATAGCCTTTGTCAGTGAACTGACTGATACTTAGGAGGTTGTGCTTTAATCCATCTACAAGAGAGATATTCTCAATGATAACATTGCTATTATTATTACTGATCGATAAAAAAAATATTTATATGTAAATTAAATGGTAGAAGGAGCTTTTTTTATGATAAAAATACATCCAGTGCAATTATTTTGAAAGAGGAAAACGAAGACAATAGGGGGTCTGTTGAATTTCAAGTAGTGAGTTTCACCAATAGGATACGGAGACTTACTTCACATTTGGAATTGCACAAAAAAGATTATTTATCTCAGAGAGGTCTGCGTAAAATTCTTGGAAAATTTCAAAATTGCCATATCCCGTTGTGAATCCCTTGTTGTTATCTCCAAAGTCACTATTGGGCCAGCTTTTTCAATCACATCTAATAGTTGGGCTTTATCACCAGTCATATGCCTAGAACATCGGTTGTCGAGAATCTACATGACACGCTTGTTCTTTGATATACCTTGCAACCACAGATTGATTACTTCTTCTTTGACACCCCAATTTGATTGGGTCCAAGAGGCTTAGATACCCTATAGAAATTTCCTTGTCCTTGTCTTTCTCATCGACTGTGCCCTTGCCCTTTGGTTTAGCCTTGACAGGAGTGTCTTTAGGCTTAGGGACATGGGCTTCCTTCCTAAACTTAGGAGAACTAGCAGTCTTTGCCCTAACATGCTTTCTTTTCATGTTCACATCTGTATTAATGTAAGTACTAGATGATGCATTCATCAAGTTTATGTATGCAGACATGATGTTGAAAGTATATGGCATACATCTTACTTTACCATATGGTTGATGAGGGTTAGATATGGCCGGCATGATAGTCATACTAGGAACTTCAGTTTTACTACTTTAACCTTTTTGCATGCATGCGTAAGATGTCCAGTAGAATTATTGTTATTACAAACTTTCCTAATAGCATTGGAAGAATAGGCATAATCATTTTTCTTATTAATACCTATTTTTCCATTTTTGTTAGCTTTCTTCTTTTCATTCTTGTTTCAGTTTTAATCTATTTCTTATAAGGTTCTTTAATTTTTACAGATTTTTATCGCAACTTCTCTTTATCTTCTTCCTCTTTCTTTTTATCCTTGGCAAGAATTTCTTCTTTCATATTGATTTTTTCTTCATCTATGGGTTATTTGACAAACTTCTTGTATATGGGCTAGGGACATATTTTAACACATGTGGAATATCTTGCTTCACAGGACTTTCCTCAACAATTGATTCCTCATGTCTCTTTCATGTCTTCTTATCATAGTCATATCCTATACCAGCTTTTTGACCTATGACCTGTTTATCTATTACCTCATTAACAATATTAGCATATTTCTTATAAGCATGAAGTTTTAACTCTAACTCATAAATTTTACTCCAAAGTACAGTTTCTACTTCTTGGTTACATTTGTCTCTATTATATATATATATTCTATCTTCTGTCTAAGATCTTCTAGGTTAACACATGCAAGTTCTAGTTCTTCATTTCTAGCCTCTAGCATTTTATTCCTTAGAACTAGTTTAACATTTTCTTTCTCTAATGCTAGCATGCTTGTATGTATGTTAAACATTTCTATGCTAAGATCTTCAACAGTTTTCTTGTATTCAGATTTAGACATTTCAACTGAGAAAAGAAATGATACCTTCGATGACTGAGGTGATGCCTCTGAATAGTCTTTCATTAGTGCAACATTTCCAAATGTCTCTTCTTCATCGTTATCAGAATCATCCCAGCTTTTTTCATCGGCTATATAAGCTCTGTCCTGATGCTTCTTTACCAGTGCATCATACTTTTATTTCAGTTCGTCACACGACTCCTTTCTTTCCTTTCCTTGCTTAGGCTTCCAAAATTTTGTAGTAAATGTCCGGGTTCATTGCAGTTATAACACTTAAACTTGTTGCGGTCTACCATTCCAGTCTTGTAACCTCGTTTACTAAAAGACCCTGAAGATGAATCACCTCGGTTGCTGTTTCTGAAGCTGGAACCACTGTAACTTGAGTGACTCTTGAACTTGTACTTAGGGTTCCTCCTAAACTTAAGGTTCTTGAACTTTCCTGCCATATAGGCCATCGTCTTGTTTTCTAACTGTTCAAGTTCTTCTATTAAGTAGAAGTCATATTCATCACCTGCTTGAGCATTTTCTATAAATTCAGCTTATAGAATCTTTTTTTTCTCAATTATAGGCTTTTCTGTGTTGGTCTTTGTACCAGCAAAATCTTTGGCTAAAAGTGATGTAGTCTTCAATAAAGTTGTATTTTTACTATCCACTGTCCCTAAACCATAAATGATTTCTCTCTGCTCCTGCTCCATTTCATGAGTCTTGACCTCTCCATATAAAATTTTAATTAACATTTCATTTATGTCACTTCTATCTCTTATTGCAGAGATTTTGTGTTCAAGGTGCACTGGTAGTGTCAACATGAATTTTACAAAATTCCCATGTATTGAGAATTAGCTGATTTAATGAAAGTGGACATCTTCTTCTTCCGTAGAATGTATTCATTTTTGTCAAAGGCTGGGATTTTGATGCTACTAAGTTTCTAAGTACTCATGGTTACGAAAATTTTAAATCTCAGGAAAAATTAATTTCTTAAAAATTAAAATTAATTCAAAATAAAAATTAAAATTCAAGAAATAAAATTTTTAATTCGAATTCTTGAAGATTGATAGTCTTAACAATTAATGGACTCAAAATCTTGAAAAAATTCGAAATTGAATTTTCTTTAAAATATAAAGGAATTTTAAAATAAAATTTTCTAGATCTCAAAATTTACTTTTTGAAAAACTCTATAGGATCTTGATTTGTAACTTCAATCAATAAGCTCTAATACCAATTGTTAGGTCCTAAATTATCATAGAAGGGGGGTTGAATATGATGTTAGTAGTTTTTCACTTTTATTACAGATTACTATTTGTGTGTTTGTGTTCTTGAGATATGAATAAAGGTAGTCAAACAATCACAAACAATTCGGGAAAATAGTGGTATATTAATAAATCCCTGAGGTGCTACACTCTAATCAAATAAATGATTAGCTGCAATGAATTACAATCAATTCGATTCAACAAAATACGATATTGGTGTTTATGGATTTGAATGCTTCTTCATAGGTTGTTGATAGAAATGAATGTTGATTCTCTCTCTCTGCATTCTGAATTGAATAAGTTGTATTTATAGTACATGCTTTACAAAGGAACTTCTTAGTGGCGCTTCAAGTAATAGTTGAGCCTTGAGAGCGCTTTTAGGTGTTGATGAACCTAGAGGGCGCTTTTGAGTCTTGTTAAGTCTTAGGGGCGCTTTTGAGTCTTGATAATCCTTATGGGCGCCTTTGAGTCTTGATAAGCCTTATGAGCGCCTTTGAGTATTGATAAGTCTTATGGGCACCTTTGAGTATTGATTAACCTTAGAGGCGCCTTTGAGTCTAGATTAACCTTATAGACGCTTTGTAGTCTAGATTAACCTTATTGGCGCTTTGTAGTCTAGATTAACCTTATGGCGCTTATGGCACTAGATTGAACTCTAGTAATCAATTTTGACTTGTCTTGACTTTAACTTGTCCTTGATTTTGACTAGCCTTGACTTTGACTTCAGTTGACTCAGAAATACCTTTGAATTATTCTTTGTAATTATTTCTTTGTCTGTCATTACTTCCTCATGTAGTAATTGATTCCATGATTATGTAGAGTCAGTTTATTTCTTGTTGTGCTGACGCCTAGCGCACTGGTCTGGTTCACAGACGACTAACATTGATTAGAATTATCTTCACTTGCAATTAATGTCAGTTAACATTTCCCCAGCTATTCCTTTGTTTCTTTCACTGAAATTCTGATTCTCATACTTGTACTACTTCACTGTCTTGATTCTGAATTGCTTCTGATCTTTTATTCGTCACTGAGGCTTGAACATATTAATGAACTTCTTTCATTGACGCTTCAGATGCTTCAGTCCTTAATGCTCTGTAGTAGTGTATGGATGTCTTTTTTTGATTATCCTCGTGGATTCCTGTGCTTCACATTAATATTATTTATTTGTCTTTCTTGTTCTATTGAGTAATTGTTACTGTATTACATACGACGTTACATTATACTTTACACAAGCATCAAGAAAATTCCAAGGTAGGAGTTGGGTTTGACTATGTTAACTTATAGAAAAAGAAATAACGTTCAACAAAGGGAAGGAAAATTGAGATTTTTGCCAATCCTCATATTCTCAAAAATGTTAAAACTCCTACTTTCAAAAATTTATTGTTGAGTTTGATGAAAAAAGCTTAGTCATCAAACAACAGTTGAATGATGAGGATGAACAAGAGGCTAATCATCTTAAGCCCTATGTTGAAGAAGAAGAAAAAGTAGTCAAGGCCAAGTCTATACCTATTCCTGTTGAGAAAATTAAAAAGGTTCATAAAATTGAGAACATGCATGTCAAAAAAAAAAAAGAAACCTAACAAATATGGTAAAGTAGGCATTAACAAACATAACAACTATGCTCCTGTTCCAAATACTCCAAGAAAGATTTATAAAAAATATGGTTCAACAAATCATCTTCCTCATATATGTAAGAAACCTGTTGTAACATGAATGTCATCAACAATTGCTTTAGACTTAAGAAATAGTTTATTGAAGGGTGCAGAAGTCAATCTGTGCAAACCAAAACTGCTAGGCCTAAGTCTGCTAGTCTTACTAAAGGAAGAAAACACTCCCTTTTCACCTATGAATGCATCTAGTTCTGGAAGAACCAGTAAAACTAGAAACCAAGAAAAGAAAAATGAAAATTTGCATGATAAGGTGTCTAGGACTGTTAAGAAGAATATTGACATTTATGCAACTAAACAAAAAGGACCCAACCTAGTTTTGGGACCAAAGAAAACATTATATGTTTTTTTATTGCAGGGCACAGGAAATAAAAAGAAGGTCATGTGGATCTTGGACAGTGGATACTCAAGACACATGACTGGTGACAAAGCCCTGCTGTCACAGTTCAAGGAATAAGTTGTACTAATGGTAATCTTTGGAGATAAAAATATTGGTTATACTATGGGACATGGCAAGTTGATTCATGGAAATGTTTGTTAGGTCCCGAAATAACGTAGAAGGGGGGTTGAATACAATACTAACAATAAGTTAAATTCTTTTCATTGCGGATAAATAAATTATTACTTCAGAGTGAGTTTGGCTATTTATAGTGTTTATGATAGTTGCTTACTAATTTTTTGTATGTCTGGATAAATCAATTTGATTCTAGAAAATAGCAAGAAAATAAACGGGATAAGATTTGGGGAATATATCTTTTATATATATACCCGGAGGTTGCTACACTCAGCTAAAAATATAACTGGTTCCCGGAGAATAAAATGAGTTCTTCGCTACTAACACGAAAATATAAGGCTCCGTTCCTATACAAATATATCTAAATTAGTACAAAGAAAAACTGAGTCCGTAGAGAGTAATATTTAGGAGCCGTGAGCATTTTTCGTTAAAGAACCGTGCCCAAATATTTAACCAGAAGCAAAATATGAGTGTGTATAAATTATGTCTTCTTGCTCCCGGCGATGGCTGATGCTCTTAACATTTTTGCGTTGAAGAAGACCCACTTCAAAATGAATGGATGTCTTCTATTTATAGTGTAGACTTGAGTTCAATAAAGTAGACTGTTTGAATTTGATTGGATGAGCTTGAGGGCGCTTGTACACTGAAAGCTTGGAGGCACCTAGAGTTCCTTGGAGGCGCCAAGAGCACTTGATGCTTGAGGGAGCCTATGGGTCTTGTTTTCCTTGGAGGCGCCTGAAAGCATTGAAAGTCTTGGGGGCGCTCATAGGTGTATTTTAGTTTTGATTTATCATAGTCAAACTGCAGTTTAGTCACTGTACTTTTTGACACACTTTTCATTTTCTGCCTGAAGTTCACAAAATTCCATTTCTTGTATCAAAGTCTTGTCACATGACACCCTGTACCCTGAGCTGTTTCCATTCATCAACTGTAGTTTGGAAACTTTCACATTTCGTACCAAGGTTGTGACTCTTTACACCTTGCACCCTTTGAGTTGTTTAGTTGTAACCTCTACAAATCAATTTTCGTACCTTAATAAATAATCGTTCTTTCCAAGTACGTTCTTCAACTTAACAATTCTTTTATAGATAATACTCAGATTCCTTTCACAAACCACTGACACCTAATGCAACTGGTCTGGTTCACAGATGACTAACTTCGATCCAGGTCTTCATATTATTGTTTTACGTACATTGTTAAGTTTGCATCAACGTCATTGCTTCGAACACTAACTGTCAATAAACATAGTACTTTCACTAAAATATTTTCTGGTACTTAGACAACGTCGAATACTTTATTCTATGTTCTTCACTAATGCTTGAACATATAAATGAACTTCTTTTAGTGAGTATAACTTCAAGAATGCAGCTGTCTTCTTTAACCTTTGTCTTTACACTGTCTTCAAATTCTTCTAGATTTCTATGCTTCGAACACTGTCTATCTTCAATCAATGCTAATACACTGAAATCTTCTAGGCACTTTTATACTGAATCTTCAACACTTTTAAAACCCTGAAAGTCTTTATACATGATTCTTCACTAAGGTATTAACATATTAATGAACTTCTTTCAGTGACCGATAGTAGACTTTAAAACTTTTTCTAATGTCTTGATTCACTGTATCTGCCTTATCTTCATTTCTTCCTGATTTCCGTGTAGACATAGTATTATTTAAATATCATGTTCTAGTTTTGAGTTATCACGACTTCTGTTCATACAGCCTCGTAATCTCACCAACAATCTCCCCCTATTTGATTGTTAAACTTAGCAAACAAATCTCATAGAGAGGATAACTCAACTAACAACTAAAAAAAGTAATGGCCTGGGACTTGTAAATAATGCTACTAGTTTTTCTGGATCAGATTCTGCATTTCCCGATTTCTTGAGTAACTGAATCAAAAGATGTTTGTTCCTCTAGCACTGAACTGATATTCATGTAGTATCATCTTCATTTCTATTTGTTTGAGCTCTCTCTGCTTCGAAATCCTTCATAGTTTGAACTTAAAGAACTTATCATGAACAAAGCTTCATAAGAATCAAAATTTCTGGGAACGTCTTCAATTGAACATAGAACATATGTTGGTCCCCGATATTATAGAAGGGGGGTTGAATACAATATCAATATTCAATCGCGGAATTTTGGATTTAAAAATATTATTTTAATTAATCATAAAATATTAATTTTAATGAAATACTGTTCAAGTAGAAGATATAATTTTAACTTGAAAAGTATTACAGAATTAATATGATGAAAGTGTTTATAATTGATAAAATATTCTAGAACGATTTTGACATGAATTGTTCTTGTTTAACAATTATATTTCAAACCAGCACAAAAAGTCTGTGAATTTTACAATGCACATAAATTATTAAATTTAAATCTTTTCAACAACATAAATAATGAAGCTAATGGCCTCATTTTTATAGAGGTGAAAGCTATAAAGACTTTTGAATAAAACTTATTAAAAATCAAAAAGATTTTATAAATTAGCCTTCAAGATTTTTTAAATAAGTTGGGCAAGACTTTCTAAACTCAGTAAGACTTTCTGAAACTCGATAAGACTTTTTCCAGGGCTTCAACAAGACCTTTTTTACTTAAAAATTCGGTAAGACCTTTGTCCACTTGCTTGAGCAAGACCTTTGTCCACTTGCTTAAGCAAGACCTTTTGGCTCGGTACGACTTTTTCCTCTTGCATCTTCAAGATCTTTTCCCAGTAAGACTTTTCTAAAATTCGGTAAGACTTTTAGACAGTCTTAGAGAGAAATTCGGCAAGACTTTTAGAAAGTCTTGGAGAGAAATTCGGTAAGACTTTTAGAAAGTGTTAGAGAAAAATTCGGTAAGACATTTTGGTTGGCTTGCAGGACTTTTTTTCACCTTAAACTTCTGTATATAAGACTTTTTGGTTGGTTTGCAAGACTTTTCTTTACTTTAAACTTCGGTAAGACTTTTCAAATGGATGCAGTAAGACTTTTGATAAAAATTAAATAAAATGTTCTTTTTAACTTAATTAATTCCATCAATTTTAATTAATTAATTTATAAATTAAATCAATTCAAGATGAATTAATTTAAGTAGATAAATTAAATAATTAATTAACTTTTGGTAGTAGAATTAATTAGTTTCTTCACTGCACAACCATTGTAAATTTGACTTGAGTCTTTCCGTCATCACCGTACCGTCTGTCTTCTTCATTCTAAAATAATTCTAAATTAATTAATCCTTTAAATAATTTATTATATAAATTAATTCTAAGTGAATTAATTTACTAATTAAATGAACTAGTTAATTTAATTAATTAATAGAGAATTAAATTAAATTCTTGATTGTAATACCATTGTTGATGTAGATCAAACTCTTCTGTTCTTCAACAATAACATTTCTAACCACTTGAACTTTTTGATGACGAATCTTCACTGACATTGTTGACACCCTGTGCACTGGTCTGGTTCACGGATGACTAACTACAATGTTGATTCTCATTTCTGCTGTAGTGGTCTTTATATCTGGTCTTTTTATTTTTCCTCTATAATTTTCTTCTTCTGGAATCTTTCTATAGTAGACACTTAAAATCTTCTGTATCTTCTGAACTCCATGAGATACTACTCTTTTATTTTACACCGATGCTTGAACATATAAATGAACTTCTTCTAGTGTTGAGTAGCAGTCTTGTCAGAATTCTTCTGATATTCTGATTCTTCGTGTCTAGTTGACATTCTTCGACTTGATTCATGTTATCACATTTATTATTTATTTCCCTTTCTAATCTGAGTTTAGTTATCATCTAATATTTACAAATAGGTCTTGTCATATGCCTTTCAATCTCCCCCTATTTGTTGTTAAACATTTAATACACAAATTCCTGGAGGATAACTAAACTAGCAAATATGAAAATAATAAAACATTGAGAACTGTAAATAATAAAAAGTTTTGGAATTATATTTAACAATTTTCCAGATTCAAACATGAAAGATAAATATAATATAAATGTTCCTCTAGACTGAACATATTTTACAAAGTTCTATCTTGACTTATCTACAATTACTAGCTTCAGAAGTATCAACTTCACCTTCTCTAGAGTTGAAATTTTGTGTATGAGTGTCATTGGTACATCTTCAGTGGCTGGTTTCTCTGTTTCAGATTCTTAAGTAACTGAAATGAAAAATGTTTGTTCCTCTAAAACTGAACATATTATACAAGTAGTATTATCTTCATTTCTCAGATTCATTACTACTCCCCTTATGATGGCAGGGATGAAGTCTTGTTCTCTTGTTACCACTTCTCCTCTGTTTCTCCAACTTATGTCTTCACTTCTTACCCAAGGTGAATTACTCAACACTTTTTTTGTTCAACCATTTTAGTAGAGGTAACAGCAGACATGACATACATTCAATATTAAACCATCGCAAATATAAAAAATACAAACTATGACATGTTATGCATTTTAGAAAATCCAGTTTATCCTATATGCAAGAATTTTCTAAAATCAAATGGAATAGAAGAATTAATAAATAATCACTAATTCTATCCAATCCAAGCATGTTGTTATATACCCCCTTTTCTTGTTCAACAATTTCCCCCTTAGTTGAGTAATCCTCTACAGAAGAAATTTCATCCCCCTTGGTTGAGTAACATTTCTTGTGTTTCAGAAGTAGGTTTCTTGATGTTAGATACCAATTGATAGGCTATCAATTGTTAGAATACAAAGAAGTAGTAACTTCTGACTAGATAACCAAGTATCAGAGTCAGGTATCCTGGGTGACATGCCTGTAATTCTGTTGCATATTACTAAATTTTCCTTATGTAGTCAATTGTCTTCCAAATCACCAATGTAGCCAGATTCCTTATATCTCCCCTTAAATGTAATCACTAAAACTATGTAACAGGGAATTGGGAATGAGATTTGGTATTTGTGATAGTGTGTGATTTTTCTTTGTGTATATGACAAGTGTTTCGTTCATATACTCTCTAAGTGTTTCACTCATAGAATATATATTTTCACTCTTTCTCACTTGTGTTTATCTCTTTTCTCACAACATTATTTCTCTCAGTACTGATGACATAGTCTTTTGTACATGTAAGAAAGATCACCATAACCCCTTCAAGAGAGGTCACTAGTGGTGCAATGGGGTATCGCAAATCCCCGTCCTCAACTGATTCATTAATAAATTGACTCATAATCAGAGAGTTGCTGACTTCCTATGTTGGTCCCCGAGATCACCAATTATTGCCAATTGTTAGTCCCATAGATTGTTGGTCCTTGAGATTATTGGTCCCAAGTTCCAAACACATACCAAAAATAGGAAATCCTTCTAAATGGAATCCAGATTTGTTCTATCTAGGGAGGTAAACACAGATCTGAGTATTTAGCATAAGATTCTTTTTTCCTCCAGATACCTATGAAGGCACTTGACTCACAAGAGAGCCAGCAACTGACCTTCCTTCTTGATATGAAAGAAAAGGACAAGATGCAAAATCCGTCAATTCATCCTTAGTGTGTGACATTCTTTACAGTGCTTTTATAACATTTTATTTATGGTTTGCAGTGTTTGGAGGTGTCCAAATGAAATAGACTCTTCACAAGTAGCCCTGGCTGACAGGATGAATTCAATAGACTCACTCTGTTGAGAGAATGAACCTAGTAATAGTTTTGCCTTTTCCAAGTCTGTGCCCACAGTTGCCTCGGTTTATATTTGAATCACCTTTTCTAGAGACAAAGTTGTTGGTTCACTCACATTCACAACCTTATCATGTACACTCAATGTACTAACTCCCTCATTCTTATCAATTAGGTATTATATCTAACGGTAATAGAGATGGATGTGATAGTGTTTGTGTGTTTGGATCTAAGATCTGGGACAAAACTGATACCAAATGCTAAAAACTAATCATTGGACACTGTTGGTATACAGGCTCATATATCTTGTCTAAAGACTCCCTCTTGGGGTAAACTTCATAGAGAAGTTACATGGAATAATCAGCACATTTAGATATATAATTATAATGCATATGATATCAATTTTCTTGAAATGATTTAATTTTGAGTGAAACTGATATCAATGCTTACAAAAAAAAGAGATATGTACAGAGTTTGACATTGAGAACAAAAGTACAAAAAATAAAATAAAAACTTTTGAATTAATAATTACAAACACATAAACATTTGACACTATTTACAGGGTTTAAATAGATATAAAACATTTAACAATAAAATAACTTGAAGACAAAAAATAAAACTAATTCACATACAAATGCTTATAAAATACTTAAAATAAATATGTAATATGATAAACAAAAATATGTACTTATGTTATACTTGAAATAATTATCTTATTAATAATATTAAAATATTCTCAAGATAACTTCTCTAAATATTCATAAGCCCTAGGTTATTGTAAATAATAATGTAACGTATAATGTAATCAAGGATCTGTACATCAACTAAAAGTAAAGGACTAGTAAATAATATTATTGTAATCACATGAATCTACAATGAAGATCAGACAACTACATGTATCAAGATATTTGATGGAATATTGAAGATCACTGAAAGAAGTTCATTACTATGATCAAGCCTCAGCGAAGAATAAGTGATTCAGTGTTTCAGAAAGTATTAAAGATCAAGCAGTCAGTGCCAGAAGATTTTAGTGAAGACCAGAAGCAATAAAGGAATACAACAATCATGTCAATTGATTTAATGGGGAATATGAAGATCAATGCAGTATTAGTCACTTGTGAACCAGAACAGTGCACTAAGTGTCAACACAAAAGAAAGTGATTAACATATTTTATGCAGAAGAAAAATTAACAGGAAGCCAAGTATGCAAGCCAAAAAGAACCTAACTTAAGTAGTACATGGTAGAAGAATTCGACACATGGCGTTTAAGGATGTCAAAATGATTCTAAGTCATTGTATAAGGAAGGAAATTCGACACATGCTATCTTGAATTGATGAAAAATACTCTAAGGCAACTTAGAGTATACCAAAGTCGACATATGCTCCAGATACTTGATTGAAATCATACTAAGGCAATACATAGTGGTTCTTAGTCGACACATAGACAACAAGGGGAACTAAATTCGACACATGATGTCCTAGTGGGTATAAAATATTCTAAATCCTAGAAGAGTGTTTCTTTATTCGACATATGTTTATACAAGGTAATGGAATTCGACACATATGTTGAATAGCATCAAAATGGCTAAGACAAACATACAAGGCAATCAAAATCGACACATATGAAAGGATGAATTATTTTCTAAAGTCCAATAGAGGGAAACACTATTTAACGCAGAGAAGAATATCCACAAGTCAACTCAAGTCAACACAGGAGAAGAAAATGTTGACACATAGAATTATATTTCACTTTATTGTAAAGTCTACATATAAATAAAATGTATTTTCATTTTGAATGTAATCAGAACACAACTCACACAAATAGATACAGTTGAGAGAGAGACAGAGAGTATACACACTACCATTAAACCTCATATTTATTTTTAGTTGTGAGATTCATTGTAGCTCATACATCTGTGTAAAAGTGTAGCACCTTGGGTTTATATAATACAAGTATATTTACAAAGATTGTTCTTGTTATTTAGAATCATAACTGCTATATTTATTGCTCACCAAGAACATATTTATAAACACGAACCAAATCGAAAAACTATTCATATCGTATTCAACCCCCCCTTCTACGATAGTTTGGACCTAACAGTTATTATTGATTCAAACTTCATAAATTCTTTAAATATTAATATTTAATATCTATGAATTCAAATCAACTCCTAGCGATCAAAAGTTAGCCATGGTTTAACATCCCTAGTTCACTAACCAACTTAGAAAAAGTGAATTCATCAAGTGGTTTTGTAAAGATGTCAGCTATTTGATCTTTTATGAGTACAAAATGTAACACCACCGTTCCGTTCATGACATGCTCTCTGATTAAATGATACCTTATGTAAATGTTCTTGGTTCGAGAGTGTTGTGCAGGATTATTGGAGATGGCTATAGCACTTGTGTTGTCGCAGAAAATTGGAATTTTATTCAACGCAAGTCCATAGTCATTTAGTTGATTCCTTATCCACAAGATCTGTGCACAATAACTACATGCCGCAATGTATTCTGCTTCGGCTATCGAGGTGGACACTGAGTGCTATTTCTTGCTATACCAGGAAATCAACCAACGTCCTAGAAACTGACAGCTTCTAGAAGTACTCTTCCTGTGCATCATGCATCCTGCACAATCTGAATCTGATCTGGCTTTGCAAGTGAAGAGTTGAAGAAACAGAAGAAGGATGATGAGGACAAGGATCAGGACAAGAATGACAAAAAGCCTGAGTCCAGGAGTGATAAGGGTGGAAAGAAGGAAGACAAGAAAAAGGAAAATGTGGATAAGAATAAAAGAGAAAAGTCTGAAAAGGAGAAAAAGTATCAAAGGAGAAATCCTTCCAAGCAGCAAGCTGTTGATGTTCACTCTATTACACCTACCAAATCTCAGGGTACTAGTGTAATCTCAACAATTTCTGAAACTGCTATTGCCCCTAAATCCAAATCTCCCAGAAGGTTGTTTATAAAAATGACTACACATGGAATGATAAGGAAAGAAATTGGAAAGAATCACATAGAGAAATTGAAGTCAAGTCCATAGATTAAGGTCAACACTGCTAAAACAACTAAGTTCAAGAAAACTACTAGCTCATTGCTAGTTAGATGTCCTAAGTGGAGAAAGCAACTCATTATTCCTGATAAGGGTCTTCAATTTAAGCATATTCAAAAAGTTGCAGAAATAAATAAAAGAATGATCAAACAGTGGAAGGCCAATAACATTGTCAAAGTAGAAATCAGGGACTAAAGAATGTTTGTTACAACTGTTGATGGAGAAGAAAGAGGTTTCCATCATGATAACTCAAATGCTACCACTCATGACATTAGAAGAGTGATTAACTTATTTGACAAGAGAATCATGATTGATAAATTGAAGATGATGGAAATGGCTGAGTACCTGGCAAAGAAATATCAGAAGAAGATTGACAAAGTCAAATACATGGAGGAGATTGTTGACAAGAAGATGAAGGAAGAGGAAAGAATGGAAAAGTTGTCTAAAGAATTGGGAAGGCAAGGAAAGTGCAGAGTGTTCAAGGATCCTGATAGAATTGAATTCAAACTGAGAAGTGGAACAACTATCAAAATCAGACTCAAGTTTATTCAAGACTATCCTATGCAAACCCTCAAAATTGCTGCTGACATGTTGATGGATGCAATATTGATTGAAGAAGTCATGGCCAAATAACAGATTCTAGAGGCTATTGAAGAAAACAAGGCAAGGGAGGAAAAAGAAAGAAAAGAAATATATGATCAGGCAAATCATCAACAACAACAGAATATGTAGGCTTGATATCTTGTATTAATTTGTAAAATTTATCATTTTCCAAATTAGGGGAGATTGTTGGACCAAAATCAAGCCTAGCCTATGTAATTATTTGTCTTGCTATAACATAGTTAGTACTTCTGTAATAGGGTAGTGACTTAGATATTTCTATGTATTATTACAGATAGAAGTCTAATCAGATTGTACTTCAAGTTATAAATAAAGTCAAGAATAAAGTCTGTTAGAAGATTCAAGTTGAATCATGAAATAAGACAAAGAAAACTTTTTGGAGAAATAAGGAAAGCAACCTGAAAATTCTACTAAGGCAAGTACTCAGTCGAGAAGTCACCCATTCGAGAAGTCAGAACTATGTAACTGGTCGAGAAGTCTCAAGACACACTCATTAGCTCAGTATTCGATCGAGAAGTCAGTCATTCGAGAAGTCAAAATATTGAAGCCATTCGAGTAGTGTGAAATGTTACACATTCAAGAAGTCCAGACAAACAATTCGAGAAGTTAGCAAAAGGAGCATTCGAGAAGTAGTAAAGCTGAGTCAATCGAGAAGTCACAGTTTCAAGTGTTCATTCGAGAAGTCTAGTCCAATCGAGAATTCATCAAACAAAGCATGTAATCGAGAAGTCTATTCATTCAAGAAGTCAATCACTTAAGGGATAATCGAGAAGTCACATCTAGTACTCAATCAAGAAGTCAATCACTATGATTTCTCGAATCAATTTCAATAGAGTACTCAACTGCACCAAGGAGCTAGTTTCAAGGAAAATTGTAGAAGAACAAGACAGATAATTTGCAGCTCTATTTTTGCAGGATAAGTCAAGCCTGCAAAGATAGAGACAAGTCTATAATGAAGCTGGGAAGATAGTCAAGACAAGTGACAGAAGATATAAGGCTAGATGTAGTAGACTGTCACAACAGTGTTAGCTAGAAATAGATATTAGTCAAATGTAAAGTATGTCTTGTCTATTTCTAGTCTTAGCCAAATTGTCTTTTGTAAGCATGTGCACATGACATGTTGTCTATATATTTTATGCACAGCCACATTTGACAATAGTCTTAGATTTTACATTGTAATCTTCCAAGAACAAGAAGCTGAAGTGTAATTTGAATTTCAGATTATAGCAAAGATTTTTTCTAATACAATTAGATTGAAAGTTACATCTGTGTTTATTTACTATTTCATGATTTGACAAACACTTTAATAAATACTTAACTTGTTCAAAGATTCAAGTTGTAAATCAGTTCATCAAATTTCAATGCATCTACAAAAGAAAAGAAAGAGGTTGAAGTATACATTCACCCCTTGTAAACTTCTGGACTCATTATTCCTAACAGATCTAATTGTTCATTTATATGCTCAATCGCAAATTCACAGACCTTCTTGCTCTCAAACGGTTGCATTCGAATTCTTACTCTTTTCTCTCTAAACTTCTTCGCTTCTTCTCTTCTCCTTTCTATACACAACTTAATGGCATCTTCTAGCTCTAATCCTGCAATTGAAATGTATGTAATTCCTGAAACAAATTTCCTGACCATTGCAAGAGATGCAGATGCAAATGCGCAGTATAAGTACTTCACTAAGTTTCTCATTGATTCCTATCTAAATGAAGATTTGTTGGCAAACCCCTCCCTATACCTTGACATTCTTGAGCAATTCTGGAAGACTGCAAATTGGGAAAACATAGCATTGGAAGATGATGGCTCGAGACTGGTTGTAACCTGTAAAATACAAGGAAAAGACATCAGTTTTGATGAAGATGATCTGAACAAAAGCTTGTCTTTGACAACTGAGAAGTTTGATGTTGAGCCAACTGAGAATGATCTTCTAGATTTTCTGGAGTTCATTAAGTACTCAGATACAATGGAGAAATGAGCTGATGACAAGAAGTACAAGCTTGGAAAAATCAACAAGAAGTTCATGAGGAAGGAGTGGTCATTCCTGTTTGACACCATCCTTAGAGTGTTTACCTGCAGGAAGATAGTGTTTAATCTAAAGTCTCATTTCCACGAAGCTAGCCTACTCATTGGCATACAACCAAAAGCTCAATGTTGGAAGGCTAGTTCTTGGGAAGCTCACAACCAGGATTCCCAAGAGAGGTAATGAGATATTCTTTCCTAGATTTATTCAATTAGTACTTAATCATAAGCATGTTGATTTAATTGAATTACCTGGTATGAATAAACAAAGAATTGGTTATCCGAAATCCATGTCCAAAATTATATTTGCTACATTGGATAGAAGGATCACAGTGAATGTACCTCTTTAAATCACACCTCATATGCAGAGTGTGTTTGAAGGGTACCCACTAGTGCAGCCTACATATGATTACTTGTATCCAGTAAATGATTCTATGGCTGCAGAAGTACCAAATATACCTAACCCAGGAATCCATAACCCAGCTGAGCCCAGTTCTTCAAATCCATTAGATGATAGTATCAACCTCTACATCCTCTCAACTAGGTGTAGTTGAAAAGAAGAAAAGGAAGAAACCTACTCCAAAGAAAAGATTAGAAGTAGTTATAGAAAGTATTGATTTAGACGAGTCACATGTGGAACCTTTGAAGATGAGAAAAAAAAGTAAAAAAGCCACAACAGACCACTCTATATCCTCTCAACATGATGCAAAGGTACATAAGGTATTAAACTTGTTGCTAGGTGCACTTTCTCATCAAAGTGTACATATTGAAAATAGGAGCTAGACCACTCCCCCCTGTACAGAGTATGCACCACCACAGGAACACACACATGTTGATGCTATGTGTGAAGTTGAAAAGGAGACACAAGAGTAAATAGGACTTCCTATTGAAAGTTCCCCACTTTCTCAAGGGGAGTTGCCAATACTCAATTCTACTCAAAACTTGTTATTCCTTAGAACAATGTCAATATTTGTAGAAGGGGGGGTTGAATACAAATATTAAAACTTTTTGTGTGTTCTAATATTTGTTCTTGATGTTTGATAGAATAAGAGAATAAGTTCGAACAAATTAATGCTGAAAAATAAAACTGAACAAAGAGATTTAAAATTATTGATGGATTGGTTTTTCCATCAATGTATATTTTTGCTCAATGCTCCTAGGTTAAAAGAAACCTAGCTGCGTTTACAAGATTAGAAAACAAATCAACTGTTCTTACACATGTGCTCTCAAGCTTGAACAGTTGATTAAGAAATATGTCTAACTTGTATATTTTCTAATAATGCTACTACACTTGTTTATATACCACAAGTGTTCTTTTACAATTCCTATTCTAGGATTGTTTCTACCTGCCTTCCTTTTACCTTTTTCTATTTTACAAAAAGGTTTGAAAGACAGCTTCTGATTGAGTCTTCATAGTCACTCTAGACTGTCTTCCATAGGTGTGCTTTTGTTCTCTGGATCTTCAACAGATATTCTTTCTGTGTTGTCACACTCAATTGATAATTTGCTGTCAAGCATATCAATTGATCCATTCTTTAATCCATCAACTGATGTACTTCTTCGATTGATCTTTATATCCATCGATTGATAAAAGATGTCTTATCGATTGATAGATGTTATCAATCGATATATCAGTCGATGGGTCTTCACATCAGTTGATGGTCTTCAATCCTTGGCTTGGCTTCTTCGATTGATCCTCCATCCATCGATGCTTTAATATCAATTGATCATCCTTCACTTGTGCAATTTCCTGTCTTCACATAATTACAATTTAACAGTTTAATTTACACATCAATTGATGATCCATATCAATCGACTCTAACATCAATTGATGAACAAAATATCAATTGATTTACACCTTATCGATTGAAATAGACTAAGTACACCTATGCTACAATCCAAATTATCAGTTGATTCATATAAACACTTCAACTGATAAATGGTTTCCTGATCAATTGATATTTATAACTATCATATCAATTGATCAGTTACAACAAATAAAATTTCTATGATTCTAAGATTAATGTTATCATCAAATCACATGTAGATTCCTAACAATCTCCCCCTATTTTTGTCTGTCTTATTAACAGGCATAAATCTACTTGATGATAACAAAAACCCTTAAAAAAAATTACATTTAGATAGAATCAAGAAACTTAATTGGCACATTAATTTTGGAAGTACCAGATTGATATATAACTCCTGCAAGCAGCTTCAATATCTTCATAATTTAATTTAGTTCCTCTTCCTCCTTTTCTCAGCATTTTCCTTTAGTTGCCTCGTGAAAGAACTTCTCAATATTGCTTCATCCCTGTCAGTTTCTCCAAGTTGCCTCATAAGGTAGTGTATTTCTTCATCTGTGATTTTGTCCAGATATTTGCAGATATCAAAGAACTTTGTGTTGCCCTCTATATCTGTAAAAATCATAGCATACTTTGGCTCCAACACCACCTTTTTGACCTGTGACTTCCATAGCTTTAGAGGTGAATCAGGTTCAGCTTCTGCCTTGGATCTTCTTAACCTTGAAATTTGTTGTTGTATCTCCTGAGCAATTGTTGTGTTGAGTTTGTACTTTCTGTTGAGTAGAGGAAGAATAGTCTTTAAAACATTGTAGCTTTGCTTCATTATCACCTTCAATGAATAGATTGTTTTCACTCCATTTTCATACTCCAACCTCATTGATTCTTCATGGTTAGAGGTTGCAGGGTGAGTCCTTACTCCAATTAATCCTTTTTCATTGATTACTGGTATTCCCTTCAAATCATAACCTTCAATTATGACCTCCTCCTTGATTTCTTCTTGTTGACCCTGGAGGTTTTCCTGAACCACTATTTCTTGAGTAGAACTTGACCTTTTCTTGGCCATAGAAACTTTTCTCCTTTTTCTCAAAGGTTGCTCTGCCTGTAGCTCTTCTTACAAATGCCATTGCATTTCCATCTGTCTAGCAATCTCTTCATTCTCCCTTTCTCTCCTTGAGGCATCTGAGATTCCTGTAGTGATGGCTCCTTGAAGTAGCTTTTGACTTACTGGTTCAGTCTCTTTCTTCTTCTCTTCTTCAATCACTATTGCTTTCCCTTTCTTCTTTTCTTTAAGAGCTTCAATATCCAATTGAAGAAAAGCTTCTGTATTTGAGTTTCTTTCCTTGGCAGCCTTTTGTGCATCTTCATTTAATTTTCTTGTTTGAGCAATGAACTCATCCAAGTCTCCTTTTTCTACTACCTCTGTTACTAACTCAGTGCTTCTTTTTAGATCTTCAATTCTTTTCTTTTCTCTCTCAATGATTGTTTGAGTTTCTTTCTCCCTAGAAATTCTCCTAGCTTCAAGATCATCATCAAACTTCTTGTAATCTTTCTTTTTTCTGTTCTAAATTATCTTTTGGAGAATTAGATGACTTAGATTTCTTTGAAGATTGATTGTCCATGTTACTTCTGCTTTTATCTCTTCTCGGTGCAGAACCACCAATGCCACTTGACTTATCCATACCAGAACCACCTATTCCACCACTTCCACTGCCTTTGCCATTACCACCATCATCATCCTTCTTCTTTGTATTCTCCCCCTTTTTGTTATCATCAATTGGAGGGGGTGGTGGAAGTCTGTCAAGAAACTTTTGAAGAATGGAAGCATGAAGACTTTGACCTCTGATAATATCATCCATCTTCTTTTCTAGAGAACATACTCTTGTCTCCAAAGATGTAAAATTTTTGGATTCTTTGAAAAGCTTGTCTTTGATGCTATTCATGGTGTTGAATGGTAGCTTCTCATCCAATCTCCTATCCATTGCATCCTTGTTAGATGAGATAGAGTCTTTAATCCTCTCCAGTTCCCTCCTTACTCCTGTTACTGTCATCTTTTGAATTTTCATTGATTCTCTCATATAGTGAGCAATTCTCCTTTGAGTAGGATCTTCAATTTCTTCTTCCACCATTGCTCTTCTATATTGAGAGAGAATTTCAGTCTCAGCAGCTTCTAAGGAACCATCAATAGTGCTCATCCATGGCTCTTCATCAGAATCACTCTCCAACTCTTCAGGTGCCATATAACAAGTGTCTGTTGTATTGGCGATGCTTTCCTTCAGATTCCTGGTCCTTTGATCTGTATGATCAATGCCCAAGAGTTGTTCTGCATTCCTGTTACTTGAAGTAGCCAACCCTTGATATTGTGGATCAGGATGAATGAAATTCTTTGGATCCAATTCACCAGCATCTATTTCCTCTTCAAAGTCCTTAGCAATTCCACTCCCACTAGCTTCAGCATTATTTGCTCCCCCTATCTCCTTTACTCCTTCTTCTGCCATCATTTCAATTTCCAATTCCTGTGCAAAAAGTAGACTGTTTTTATCACTTTCACTCATCTCTCTATTTTGCATCAGGATCTCATCCTGGAATCTCACATCTCCCTCACTCATTTCTTTTGCACCTACTAAGGTGGGGCCCTCAAGTGTTTCACTCTCATTCCTGGAAGAAATAGGAATGTTTTTACTCACTTCCTCTCCTTTTGCCAGGTTACAATCCTGCCTCTCACTCAACTCACTCAATCCTAAGAGTGTTTGTGCAACATCAATTGATTGATCATCAATTGATGTATTGACATTATCAGTTGAAGTGGTGTTTGGGATATCCATCGATTGATGCATACCCATCGATTGATCTTGAGTATCGATCGATGGCTTATCAGTCGATGGCTGAATATCAATTGATGAAGGAACATCAATTTATGGAGAAGAAACGGTTGAGATAATTTGTGAAGTTATGTTTGAGATGATATTGGAAATAGAATCCTGAAAATTCTGAGAAGAAGATTCAGGGGAGAGTGTTGGCTTCTCCTTGAAAAACAAAGAAGGAGAATCTGAAAATGTTCGATAGTCTATCAAAACATTTTCTGAAGAAGTTTGAGATGGGGATAGAAGAATAGAAGAGATAGGAATTGAAAGAGAATGGGGCTGCATCTCATCATTTATATGAGATGCATCATGCAGACTTTGTGAAGGCTCCTCCACAGTTTCCTGTGGTTTTGCAGTGTGTGATTCCCCAAGTGCAAAGGTGACTTTCTTTTCTCTTCTTTTGTATGGTGTTAGTGTTTTGGCTTTTGTGTCCCCAATTTGATTCTGTGCCCCTGGTTGTGGGCTATTTTCAATATTGTCATCCTTTTGAGAGAATGACAATAGGGATGTGGTATTTTCCATGTTAACATCCACAGTCTTTTGGGAGACTATGGAGTGGCTAGGTTGAGGTTGCACACCCTCACTCTCCTTATCCTTCTGGGTTCTTAGATATTCCCCAGTTCCCTCACCACCTACATCCTCCTCTAATCTATCTACCACACTAGTTGATTTTCTTTTCTTGGTTTTTACAACAGCAGGTTTTTGAGAACCTGTTGAGGTTGGTTTCTTAGATTTGGATTTAGAAATTGGTTGTGTGGCCTGGGTAGGAGGGTTGGGGTCATTACTACCACCCTCCATAGTCACAGAAGGCAAGGAAGAATTAGGTTTAGAAGAGTTTAAAGTAGAGATAAATACCTGAACAAAAGGGGGATAGATCAATTCCACATTGCTGTGAAGATTGATCCTAACCAAGTCTTTAAAGACCCTTTTGTTTTGAGTTCAGCAATCCAAAATTTCTGTATTCCTGTCAATCTCAATATCCTTGACAAAGTGGTTAATAATAATCATAATAAATCTTGCATAATAAATATGATTAGATCTATTTATTTTATTCCCCAATTTGGCAGATATTTCATTGAGTAACAGGCTTCCTAAATTATGATATCTATCATATAAAATGCTATACCCTACTTGTTGCATACTAGTTGTTATTGCATCAAAATTACTAACCTTACCAGAAAAACACTTTATTAAAGCATCAAAGAAATATGACCATTCTTTTCTTAGATTCTTTCTAACAATACTACCTAGACTAGCATCAGGAGCAGTATAGTTGATTTCCCTAAGCATGTTTCTAATATCTGTGTCAGTGGGTGCATTTTCGGTATTATTTGCAGGAATATTTAAACACTCACCCAAGACCACAGTGGTTAGAATATACCTTTGTCCTTTGCATTCAAAGGAGATTGTAGAAAAATCATCTGCTACTTCTGCTGTTGTCCAGAATTCTTCAACTAGATTGCACACTATTTTTGGTGCTTCTGAGAGGGCCTTTGCAATTTTCGAACTCCTTAGAAATTCCATTAGGGGTGAAATTCTGTGGGGGCTTCCTCCACCATAGTGCAAGCAACGAAGTTGTTGAGCTCATAGTAGAATCCAGATTGTGAGACTTTCTTTGAAGATGCCATTATCGTGTTTGAAGATTTATAATTGAATTAACTGGTAAACTTGTTAGAAATTATAACAGAAATAATAAATAGACAGTAGTAGATTAGGGTTCTTAGCAAGAGATAGATACAGAGTAAGTTCGAAGATTGAGAAAGAGAAAGAGATAGAAAAATCGATAATAAAAATGCAAGTAAGAATTAAAAGAAGTTTTAATCTCACTATTTATATTTACTGATTTCCCAACCAATTTCTTACTCAAAATAGAACTAAATCGACCGTTGGAAGAGTATTGATAATTAAAAGTTACCAATTTTGGCAATCGATTATTATACATACAAGAATGTACGTTTTAATCAATTGATAAAATAAGTAATTAACGGCTAGATTTTTGTACAGGTCGATTGATGACATGGACCCCTTTAAATTCTAGGTCATCGATTGATAAATTGCTTATCCATCGACAGGTACAATTATCCATCGATAGACAAATATATCATCGATTGATATATCTATCTGTCGATAGTTACCCCTATCCATCGATAAACAAATATATCATCAATTGATATATTTATCTGTCGACAGCTCCATTAATATCCATTGATATGTAAAATATTTATCAGTTGATTATTGAAGAATCAATAATTTAACATAGTCAATGGCTACATGTACTATAAATACATAACTTGTCAGACATTTAAAGGATTAGATATAATTAAGCATACCTAAATCACAGACCAATCTATTGAAGGTAGATTCATCTAATGGTTTGGTAAAAATGTCTGCAAGTTGTCTTTCACTAGGGACAAAATGTAATTCAACTGTACCATCCATTACATGTTCCCTAATGAAGTGATACCTTATGTCAATGTGCTTGGTTCTGGAATGTTGTACAGGATTTTCTGTTATAGCAATGGCACTTGTATTATCACAGAAAATAGGAATCTTGTTCAAGTTGAACCCATAGTCAAGTAGTTGATTCCTCATCCATAATATTTGTGCACAACAACTTCCAGCTGCAATGTATTCAGCCTCTGCAGTAGATGTAGACACTGAATTCTGCTTCTTGCTAAACCATGAAACAAGCTTATTTCCTAGAAATTGACAGGAACCTGTTGTGCTTTTTCTGTCAATTCTGCAACCTGCATAATCTGCATCTGAATAACCAATTAGATCAAATCCAGAATCTCTAGGATACCAAATTCCAAGATTTGGAGTTCCTTTGAGATATCTGAATATTCTTTTTATTGCAATCAAATGAGATTCTCTAGGATCAGCTTGAAACCTAGCACAAAGACATGTAGCAAACATTATGTCTGGCCTACTTGCAGTTAAATAAAGTAATGAGCCAACCATACCTCTATAACTTGAAATGTCCACTTCTGCTTCCTTAGTGTTTAATTCAAGTTTAGTTGCAGTGGCCATGGGAGTTTTAGCAGAAGAACATTCACTTAAATCAAATCTCTTTAATAAATCAGAAATATATTTGGTTTGATTTATGAAAATACCATTTTTAACTTGTTTGATTTGCAAGCCAAGAAAGTAGGTTAGTTCTCCCATCATGCTCATTTCATATTTACTCTGCATCAACTTAGCAAACTTTTTACAAAGTTTTTCATTAGTTGAGCCAAAAATAATGTCATCTACATAGATTTGAACAAGAATCATAGAGCCATTTACATTTCTATGAAAGAGAGTTTTATCAACAGTACCTCTTGTGAAGTGATTCTCAATCAAGAATTTAGACAATGTGTCATACCAGGCTCTAGGTGCTTGCTTCAATCCATAAAGTGCCTTGAGAAGATATTATACAAATCCAGGATGAATAGGATCAATAAAACCAGGAGGTTGTTCTACATAAACTTCTTCTTCTAGTTCTCCATTGAGAAAAGCACTTTTCACATCCATCTGATACACCTTGAAATTTGCATAAGCAGCATATGCTAGAAAGATTCTGATTGCTTCCAATCTTGCAACTGGTGCAAAAGTTTCATCAAAATCTATGCCTTCTTCTTGTGAATAGCCCTTTGCCACTAATCTTGCTTTATTTCTTGTCACTGTACCAGATTCATCCATTTTGTTTCTGAACACCCATTTTGTACCAATGATAGACTTGTTCTTTGGTTTGGGCACCAGCTTCCATACCTTGTTTCTTTCAAATTGATTCAACTCTTCTTGCATAGCAATTATCCAATCAGGATCATTCAAGGCTTCTTCAATCCTTTTTGGTTCTTCTTGAGACAGGAAGCTACTATACAAGCATTCATTTTGAGTTGCACTTCTAGTTTTGACACCATCATTTGCATCTCCAATTATTAATTCAAAGGGATGGCTGTTTGTCCATTTCCTTTGTGATGGTAAATTTGTCCTTGAAGATGATGCTTCATGATCATTGGAAGTGTTATGATCATTGTGATGTGATTGACTATTTGAGAACCCTCCCCCTGAGATGGACACTCTACTTGAAGATTGTTGAGCAGAGTTGATATCCATCGAATGATTATCAATTGATGTATTATCAGTTGATTGATGATCGTCAACTGATAAGTTATCTGTTGATGCATTGATATCAATTGATGGGAGGATTCTAGGTACTTGAACTCTTGTGATTTCCACATCATCATCACTATCTTCAATATTACTTGTGGATTCATTTTCAAAATGCAATAGATCATGAAATCCTTCATCAAACAACCCTTTAATTTTCTTGTCATCAAAAACTACATGCATAGATTCCATAACAATGTGTAATCTAAGATTGTAGACTCTGTATGCTTTGGTTGTTATTCCATATCCAACAAATATAGCTTCATCAGCTTTGGCTTCAAATTTTCCTAGATTTTCACCTTGATTTCTCAGTACAAAGCATTTGCAGCCAAAGACATGAAGAAAGTTAACTGTTGGCTTCTTGTCTTTCTTTATCAATTGATATGGAGTTTTGCCTTGAGGTTTATTGATCATGGAAATATTTTGAATGTAACAAGCAGTATTAATTGCTTCTGCCCAGAAGTATGTAGGAAGTTTTGCTTCTTCTAACATAGTTCTAGCAGCTTCAATCAAGGTCTTATTTTTTCTTTCAACTACTCCATTTTGCTGTGGAGTTCTTGGAGCAGAGAAATGATGAGTGATACCTTTTTCTTCACAGAATTCTCTCATGGTTGAATTCTTGAATTCAGTACCATTGTCACTTCTAAATTTCTTGACCTTCCATTCAGTGCCATTTTCAACATTCTTCACATGATTGATAATTAATTTGCTTGCTTCATCCTTAGAATGTAAGAAATATACCCATGAAAATCTTGTGAAGTCATCCACAATTACTAGGGCATATTTCTTTTTGGCAATTGACATGATGTTGACTGGACCAAATAAATCCATGTGCAATAATTCCAGAGGCTTATCAATTAATGATTCAGACTTTGACTTGAATGATGCTTTTCTTTGTTTTCCCTTTTGACATGCATCACATAGTCCATCCTTGGTGAATTCCATCTGTGGAATGCCTCTAACCAGATTCTTTCTAATCAATAAATTCATGGCTTTGAAATTCAAATGGGCTAGTTTCTTGTGCCAAGTCCAACTTTCTTCTGTATTAGCTTTGCTAAGTAGACATGTCATTGAATTTGCCTTTACAGAGTGAAAATCAGTCACATAGACATTCCCTTTTCTTTCTCCAGTTAAGAGAATTTCACCAGATTCTTTGTTGGCTATGATGCATGATTCAGTTGTAAACCACACACCATTACCATTATCACACAGTTGACTAATACTGAGCAAATTGTGCTTCAATCCATCAACTAGTGCTACAGTTTCAATGATAACATTTTCTTTTGCAATTGAGCTATATCCCAGAGTAAAACCTTTGCTGTTATCTCCAAAAGTAACTCCTGGGCCAGCTTTTTCCACAAACTTTGTGAGCAGGGACAAATCTCCAGTCATGTGCCTTGAACATCCACTATCCAAATACCATAGATTTTTCTTCCTGTTTCCCTGCACACACATAAAACAATCAAGTTGCTTTTGGTACCCAAGTTGCCTTGGGTCCTCTTTTATTAGTTGCAGCTTGAGCCCCTGTTTTCAACTTAGGTTCCTTTTGTTTTGGTGGGTTTAAATCCACTTTATCTTTGGGAGTTGACTTTTGGGGCTTTGACACCTTAGAACTCATGGCAGAATTTTCATGGATTTCATCATTTACATTAGGCATGTTCCATGGCATACCAGGCATGTTCATATTAGGATATGCAAAGAAGGGATTATACATGTATGGAACTTGTGCATAAGGCATATGAACATTAGGTGCAACCAAATTAGAAGACATGGCATTCATGAGCATAGGATTGGTAAACATGGCATTTGCAGTCATGGCATGTATATTTAAATCATTTGCAGATATAGAATTCTTTTCACTTTTGCATTGCATGGACAAATGATTTACACTACCACATTTAGCACATACCTTTCTAGGTGCATACATATCAGGAGTGTAATTATTGTGCTTATTTATGCCTACTTTACCATTCCTATTCTTTTTCTTTTTCTCAGACTTAGATAGAGAAATTTCCACAGGTGCTATCTTTTCTAATTTTTCTTTTAATTGTTTCTTGGATAAGCTACCTATGTTGATCTTCTCAGTCTCAGTCTCAACTTGATTCTTGGTTTCCTTAACAAACTTAATAGGAGTGCTAAATTTGTTCTTTTTATTAGCCATTGATGATTTACTTGTCGATGGATGCTTATCGATTGATTCAGCATCAATCGATTGATAATCCTTATCAGTTGATGAAGGATTAGCAGTCGATTGATCTTTATCCATTGAAGTATCAGCCAATGACTTGCCTATTGATTTGGGGAGTTGTCCTAGAGTATCTACACCCTGAACATCAATAATTTGTTTGGCAGTTTTAGCAGACCTATTCCATTTGCTAATGGTTTCAATTTCTTCAGCTAATTGTTCTTTCAACAATTCTTCTCTTTTCAAACTGTTTACTAGTTCATTCCTAGCATCCTTTCTTTCCTGCTTAAATCTTTCTAAACAAACAAGTTCATTTTCAAGAAACATATTTCTCTCAGTTAAGGCATCAATGGTGTTCTTTAACTTGAGATTTTCTTTGTTTAGAGATTTTAGAGTGACATGCAAATTGTACAGTTCATTAGACATTTCATTAATAGTACTATTGCATTCCTCAGATGTAAGCTCGGAAAAGTTGGTAGCTAGTACCTGATTAGATGCTGAACTAGCTTCTTCATCTTCATGATTGGCCATTAATGCAAGATTGACATATTCTTCAGAATCACTATCCTCAGCAGCCCAGTCCTTCTCCTCAGTTACAAAAGCCTTTTCTTTTTGTTTTAAAAGGTCAAAGTATTTCTTCTTATAATCAATACCCTCATATGACTTTGCCTTTTCTTGTTTTGGCTTCCTGCACTCACTTGAGAAATGACCAGCCAATCCACAGTTAAAGCATTTGAATTTAGATCTTTCAACCAGATTTTTATTTTGATTGTTGTTTCTAAACTGGGATCCAGGCCTTTGAGCATATGGATTCTTCTTGAATTTTAGCTTTGAAAATTTCCTTGTCAGAAATGCAAGGTGCTCATCAATCTCATTCAAATCATCCTGAGAGCATGTTTCATTTTCTTCACACTTGCTCTTTCCTTTTCTCTTGAATGATTCTTCAACAGCATCACTAGCCATCATGACTGACTCTTCTTCGTAGCCATTTTCCTTCTTCTCTTCATTTCCCTTGACTACCAAAGCCACAGTTTTCTCTTTTCTTTGATTCTTTTCAATCTCTTCATCTTGTTGGATTTCCAACTCATATGTCTTGAGAATACCATAAAGTTTCTCCAGTGTAAAATCCTTGAAATCATGAGATTGTCTAATGGAAACAGTCATTGGTTTCCATTCTTTTGGAAGAGATCTAAGAAATTTTAGATTTGTATCCTCAGTTGCATAAACCCTACCATATAGCTTCAATCCATTTAACAACTTCTGAAATCTGCTATAGGTGTCATTGATAGATTCTCCACTCTTGAAATGGAATGATTCATATTTTTGAATCAAGAGTTGCATCTTGTTTTTCCTTACTTGTTCAGTTCCTTCACACAGAGTTTGAAGTGTATCCCATACTTCTTTTGATGAAGTACAATTTATTACATTGTCAAACATATCTTTATCTAGACCATTAAACAGAATGTTCATGGCCTTCTTGTCTTTGAGTACTTCTTTTTCATCCTCTTCTGTGAACTCAGAAATAAGTTTTGGAACATGTCTGTCAAGTGCAGGAGTTCCATCAGGGTTTACACCTGTGACTAGCTTCATGGGAATATGAGGACCTTTTTCTATGCAGTTAACATAAGAAGGGTCGAGAGAAAGAAGATGCAGATGCATTTTGACCTTCCATGGAAAATATTCATCTTTCTCTAAAACTGGAATTTTCACACCTGAATCTCTTTGACCCATATTGACTGTTCTTGATCTTTAAACTTTCTGTATGTTGAAAGCCTGCTCTGATACCAATTGTTATTCCTTAGAACAATGTCAATATTTGTAGAAGGGGGGGGTTGAATACAAATATTAAAACTTTTTGTGTGTTCTAATATTTGTTCTTGATGTTTGATAGAATAAGAGAATAAGTTCGAACAAATTAATGCTGAAAAATAAAACTGAACAAAGAGATTTAAAATTATTGATGGATTGGTTTTTCCATCAATGTATATTTTTGCTCAATGCTCCTAGGTTAAAAGAAACCTAGCTGCGTTTACAAGATTAGAAAACAAATCAACTGTTCTTACACATGTGCTCTCAAGCTTGAACAGTTGATTAAGAAATATGTCTAACTTGTATATTTTCTAATAATGCTACTACACTTGTTTATATACCACAAGTGTTCTTTTACAATTCCTATTCTAGGATTGTTTCTACCTGCCTTCCTTTTACCTTTTTCTATTTTACAAAAAGGTTTGAAAGACAGCTTCTGATTGAGTCTTCACAGTCACTCTAGACTGTCTTCCATAGGTGTGCTTTTGTTCTCTGGATCTTCAACAGATATTCTTTCTGTGTTGTCACACTCAATTGATAATTTGCTGTCAAGCATATCAATTGATCCATTCTTTAATCCATCAACTGATGTACTTCTTCGATTGATCTTTATATCCATCGATTGATAAAAGATGTCTTATCGATTGATAGAGGTTATCAATCGATATATCAGTCGATGGGTCTTCACATCAGTTGATGGTCTTCAATCCTTGGCTTGGCTTCTTCGATTGATCCTCCATCCATCGATGCTTCAATATCAATTAATCATCCTTCACTTGTGCAATTTCCTGTCTTCACATAATTACAATTTAACAGTTTAATTTACACATCAATTGATGATCCATATCAATCGACTCTAACATCAATTGATGAACAAAATATCAATTGATTTACACCTTATCGATTGAAATAGACTAAGTACACCTATGCTACAATCCAAATTATTAGTTGATTCATATAAACACTTCAACTGATAAATGGTTTCCTGATCAATTGATATTTATAACTTTCATATCAATTGATCAGTTACAACAAATAAAATTTCTATGATTCTAAGATTAATGTTATCATCAAATCACATGTAGATTCCTAACAAAACTTCTCTTCTATTCCTTAAATTTCTTCTCAACCAATTGTGTCTAGCCAAGCATAAAATGTTGCTGATCACCAGGAATCTACTTCTCCTGGTGAGCCAAATTCAAGTGATATAGTGCGACACTACATTCACCACTCAGGAACCACTTCAAGATGGTGAGGGAATGTATGATGAGGCATATCTTGATGACACCATTAAAGCCATAGAGGTTTCAGGAGTTTTTACTTCAGACTCTGGTGACTGAGGATGTACCAATTCCATTTGATCTCATTAATGAATCATTGGAGCATCAGGTGTCTTCACAGACATTGGGAAATCCAGGGGACCGCCACACCATGCAAATGGCATCTCCTGGACACTCCCCAGTTATTCAAAGACTGTCTCCTAGGGAGAATTCACATATCCATCTAGTATAAAAGGATTCATCTAAGCAATTGGATGATGAATTTGATGCTGAGGGGACCACTGTAACAAGTGGCCCTAACTTTTATTTTATGTCACAATGGCTGAAACCTGTGCAATATGACAGGGAATCAAGACCATCATCTCATAGTGGGTCACTATCAGATGAAAAATTAAGAGAAATTTATGGAGATTAGTTGGATGGATGGTACCAAATTGCTTAACAACTCTTAACTCCTCATTTGCCCAACAAAGATTATGCTGAGATTATGTTAGGTTATGCCAAAAATCAAGAGGAAGTTAAAGATAAAAATGCTCAAATGGCTGAAGAAGGAGAGGCCAATGTAGATGCTTGGTTGGATAGAAAGGATACTGTGAGCATGGATGAGATGCTACAGTGGATGAGACAGAAGTATTTGACAACTCTTAGTTTTTGTGAAATACTTTTACTCCATCAGCAATCTATGATGCTAATCACGAAACTTCAAATGTTCATCTCCAATCGAATCATTATCTTGATAGAGGTTTACAGGCTGCGATTCATGATCATAGAACCAAGGTGGAGGGCACTTTAAAAACTATTGAGGAGAAGATGAAACCTGGAGGTATATATGGAAATGTCTCATCTAGGGCTGAGTCTGAAAAGTCATCACTTCTCTACACCAAGATGGATGCAATGGAGAAAGCTTATAAGGAAATGATTCAAAGCAATGCAACCAATCTTGAGAATCAACAGAAAATTAACAACATGGTTCAAGTATTGTATGCAAACAGGCATCCAGTCAGGCTGCCTAGGGATGTGCCTCTTCATGATTTGGCACCACTTCAAGTGGATATTTATTATCAATCCAAGGCCAAGGATGAAGATGCTAAGGCAAAAATAATTGATGACTTAAATGCAAAGGTTGAATCACTCACCTCTACTATTTCTACAGTTGTGTCAAGTGTAAGCACTCTCGAAGGAGTTTGACACCTCCAATGTCACTCAAGGCACCACACTTGCTCAAATTTATACTCAACTAACATCAATGCAAACTCTTCTCTCAAATTTGGCAAATTCAAATCAAGCTCCAACAGTTCAAGTCTCTTCACAACTAAAGCCTAGTCACTCTTCATTTCTTCCTCAACAACGACATCAAGATATCAACCCTAAGGGGGAGAAAGAAAGGAGGGATGAAATTGAAGCTGAAAGACAAAAGGCAGTGCTCAAAATCTTGAGGAAAGAAGCAGTAAAGCCTCATGTTGATGAAGAATTCTTACTAACCTTGAAAGCCATCAAGGCACAGGTTAAAGGGCATCACTGGGAGTATAAGAAGTTGTTGAGAAAAGCCATCTTTATGGTCAGAGGAGTAAAGCTTGAATTTAATGGCAAAATGTGAAAGGAACCAATAGTGCAGATGGAATCTGGCTATTTTAAAATATCTCTTAACACATTCAGAAAACTCACATTCACTGAGCTTGATTACATCTCTAAAGCAATTGAAACTCTTACTCAGGAAGATGAAGAACTCAAAAATACAGTCATTAGACCACTCCTATCATAGTCAAAATCAATACTGATCAATACAGTCATTACTTTATGTAAAGTGGAATACATAGATAGAAGGATGTTTGTAATTAATATTGATGGAGAAGAAAGACCCTTCTACTTTGACAACTCAAAATCAACCACTCATGATATTAAGAGGTAATTAGTCTCTTTAATAAGAAAAGTATGGTGAAAAAATTGAAAATGGTTGAAGTGGCTGAGTACTTGGTCAGGAAGTATCAAAAGAAGGTTGACAAAGTCAAATATCTAAAAGAGATGACAAAGAAGAAGCTTCAAGAAAATGAAGAGATGGAGAGAATAGAAGAAGAGTTGAAAAGGTTGGGGAAATGTAAAGTCTTCAAAGATCCTGATAAGGTTGAGCTCAAACTTAGAAATAGAGGTGTCTCAAAGATCAGACTCAAATTTGTCAATGATTATCCAATTCAAACTCTCAAAATTGCTGCTGATATGCTAAATGATGCAATCCTAGTTGAAGAGATCATGGCCAGATTGGAAATTCTCAATGAATCAAAAAGATAAATGAAAGGGAAGAGAAAGAGAAGAAAGCAAAGTATGATCTTTTCATGCAACAACAACAACTTCAACAGCAAAAATAGGTAGGCTTGATATCTTGTATTAATTTGTAAAATTGTCTCTTTCCAAATTGGGGGAGATTGTTGGATCAAATCAAGCCTACCTTGTACTAAATGCTTGTCTTGTTTATGCATTTATAGATTCTCTGTACTAGGGAAAATGAATTAATTTATCTCATGTATCTTTGTAGTTAGAAGCATGTTTCTACTGTAGTTTCAAAGTGTAAATATTGTAAGTCAAAAATAAAGAATGGTA
Organism: Oenanthe sinensis; assembly: GCA_028671895.1. Lineage (NCBI taxonomy): Eukaryota > Viridiplantae > Streptophyta > Magnoliopsida > Apiales > Apiaceae > Oenanthe > Oenanthe sinensis. The sequence goes on from CM053806.1 coordinate 33,541,198, forward strand.
GAAGATTCCAATTGTTGAATCATGCACCAAATCAAGAAGACTTTGGTAGAATAAGAAGTTGCAGAATGAAATTGTTTCTAAGTCAAGAAGCCAATCGAGAAGTCAGCCTGGTAGAGAAGTAAAGAAATGAATGGTTAGAGAAGTCAAGAAAACAATGGTTAGAGAAGTCCAGAAAAACAATCCGAGAAGTAAACAAATTGAAGCTATTCGAGAATTCAAGAAATTGAAGCTATTCGAGAAGTCAAGAAATGTGAGCTATTCGAGAAGTCTTTCGAGAAGTGAAAGACAGTGTAAACAAGCCAATCGAGAAGTCTAGTCTAATCGAGATGTCATCAAAGAAGTGTATGCATTCGAGAAGTCTAAGCCAATCGAGAAGTGATCAAAGCAAAGGACTGATCGAGAAGTCTCTTGAGTACTCGACCAAGTAATCTACTTCAAGAGCTCTCGAATGACAGCATCTATGAGTATTCGAATGTTTCATATGGGCTAATTTCTAGGAAACTTGCAAAAGAACAAGACAAACATGTTAAACCTCTGTCATTACAGGACTAGTCAAATCTGTAATGATAGAGACAAGTCTACAATGAAGCTTAGAAGATAAACAAGACAAATGACAGAAGGGATAAGGCTGGAAGCAAAGGACTATCACAGTGTGTGTTAACTAGAAATAGATAGTAGTCAAATGTAAAGTTGTTTTCGTCTATTTTTAGTTTTAGCTTAATTGATTAGTAAATGCATGTGCCATAGGACATGTTGTCTATATAGTACTACACAACCTCATTAGTTAAGTGTTCTGAAGATCTTTAAAATACACACCTTGTTATCTCCAAGAACAAAAAGCTGAAATTCACTTTGAATTTTAGATTGTAGTAAAGTTTAATTCTAATACAAATTAGATTGAAAATTAAATTATGTGTTTACTTTATTTTCCGCATTATGTTTATGTAAACACTTGAATTGCTAAAGCTATAAATCAAAACCAAACAGTTCATAATTTATTATAACTAAAAGAGTTTGAAAATGAAATTGAAGTTATACATTCACCCTCCCCCTCTATAAACTTCTGTTAACTCTAATTCCTAATATTTTTCTTCTTCTTATCTAGGTGAACCATAAAAAAGATCATAAATGTCCAATTTTAGGTGAACCATAAAAACGATCATAACCATTCAATTTAAATAAAATCTAATTTGAATTTTAGTAAAATCTATTTTTAGAAAAGATATATCATACATACAATTTTATCCCCGATAGTTCTCTTTTTATACAACTGTTCATGGATAATATTATATTATATTTAAATTTTATTATATATTTTCTATTTTAAGAATCCTACTTATCCTATAATTTTTATTTAATATAGTTTACACACATTCAACTCAATTTCATCACCATTCAAACTCTTTTATTTATTTAAAATTATGAATATTAATATATAAACATCATTGTACAGAAAAATATAAAAAGAAATTAATAATAAAAAAATTATCATAAATGAAATATTTAAATTACAAAAAATAATTAATATATAAATTATTAATAGCATCTAGACTCTGCACGATTTATAAGCTAGTATATAATAAAAATGAATATTTTTATAATTTTAAATATATACACAACGTCATAAAATTAGATCAATATGCTATTTTACCTTAGATAAACTTTATGAGATAATTTTAAGAACTTTATTCTCATTATTTTATACATAAAATAAAATATGAAATACATAAATTAGATATAATTCTAAATTAAAATACCTAATATTTTGTTTTTTCCTTTTAAAAAGTATATATTAAACAGATCAGATATTCGATCCGATAATCCATGATCGTAACAGATCATATATGAATCAATTTATTTAAAGAGCAATGATACGTACCCAGAAAGTAATATCAAATTTTGTGGCAATATGACTTGTTTTAATTCGTGGCAATAAAAGTATCATATTATTTGGAAATTACTAATTATACATATGTCAATTTAGTATTTGAGATAATTTTTGGATTTTTTTTAAAGAATCCTATATTTTTTCTTATTTAAAATATGACTTCCGGTTGCGGTTGCAGTCAAAATATATATATATATATATATATATATATATATATATATATATATGACTCCCAGTCCAATCTGGTCCAAATCCAAAAATAATAAATCTAGATATGAATGAATATAAGTTGATCTGATTCGCCGTAAGCGTACACCGACGCGTATCATAGGAAAATTAGTACACAATTGACAATTCCATGAATTGACCGAAGAGTCTGAACTTGGATAGATTCATATAAATTTGAAAATTTCAAAACAAGTCACGTGGACCCAGTAAAACCAAATAAGAAAGCCAATTACAATAATGACCCAAATTGATCTTGTCAATAACAGAAAGAAAGTGAGAGAGACAAGATTATAAAAGTCAACTGTAGACACCCTAGAGTAATCAGGGCGAAACACAAAAGGCCCCTTTTTTTATATAACGGTTTATTAGTAAAAAAATGTCGCGAAAAAGAGGTTCAATCAATTTTAAGACAGCCCCTCAATCGTGCAAACCGCGTATGTTATGACAAACTAAAAGTAGAATAGAGAGACACAAGTATTGTATATAATATCTGTGCGATTAGTAGATATTTGTCCAGAAGCATCAGCAAGACAAGCTTATCACTACTTTACCATCTTCCCTACTTGTGCAATATAACTATTTGAATGTTAAAAAGCTTTTGAGTTTTGACCAACCAGTTATAATATACACTATCTTGTATCAAATGCATGCGTTTTCTTGAAACCCCAGATGAGTTTTTGAACAATTTCAAGATTCTAGCTGTAGTTTAGAACAAAACCCAAAATTGTAGTAGTAGTTTAGAGCAAAACCCATTAATTACGTGTTGATTTAGGATAGTATGACAGAAGATACAAGTGATAAATTGGCAAGGCAGCTTGATAGAACACCTACATGGGCTGTTGCTGCTGTTTGTGCAGTTATTATCATCATTTCTATTGCTTTGGAGAAGATTCTTCATAAACTTGGTGCTGTATGTTATCTACTATGCCCTCAATTTGTATTGTATTATTATCTGTGTATGCATAGTGTATTAAATTTGGTGTCTAAATTCTTCCCTTTTAGACTATCTTTGGTTATGTTTGCTGCACGTTTCGTAGGTTTGTTACTCCTTGCTTGTACTTTGATTCTTCTCTGTTGGTTATGTGTGTATATCTTGATTCTCGACAGAGCCCTTTGACATTTTCCTCATAGATCCATTATTTTGATAGATTATGGATAGAGGTTTTATTTAATTACTCCTTTCCTATATACAATATTTGGGCTTTACAGTCTCGAATTGTGGAAGTATATTTACTGCTCTAGTGAAGTTATTCAATGTAGAGAATAAGTTAACTTTTTCTGTATGAATTTTTAGTAGTTCACAGCAAAGCATAAAAAAGCTCTGTTTAAAGCTCTAGAGAATAAGTTATTAACTTTTTCTGTATGAATTTTTAGTGGTTCACAGCGAAGCACAAAAAAGCTCTGTTTAACGCTCTGGACAAGGTTAAATCCGGTAAGTAATTGTACTTTCTTTAAACTTCTATTTGCCTATCTCTTTGCCCATCTCTATGATTGCTATAAGAATTAAATATACCAAACCAAAATGTTTTTTGTTGAATTACTGCAGAATTGATGGTTCTTGGCTTCATTTCACTACTTCTGACCTTTAGTCAGTATTACATTGCAAAAATTTGCATCTCTCAAAGTGTTGCGGACACAATGTTGCCATGTTCAGTTGCGGAAAAGAAAGATCATGCCAAGGGAGGTGAAGGTGATGAAGAACATCGGCGGAGGCTTCTATGGTATGACCACAGATTATTATCTGATACTAACAACAAATCTACTTGCAAAGAGGTACGTGTATCTATGATTTGATTCACTTACAATTAAAAAGGGAGTTCGTCTTCCATAATATATATATATATATATATATGGGGAGCTACTCTAATGAGAACTCTCTTATAATTAGAACTAAGAACTTAAAGCAGAATCATCAAATCTTAAACATACATATATTATATCTATACATACATACACACACCCTTGCACCATCATCACCACCATTGCGCTACCACATCATTATTATCACCGTCACCAGCTCATCATCATCACTAATTTACTACCACCAACTTCAATACTATCATTAAATCTACAATTACCATTTCACCAATTATCCACCACTACATGGTGCTCCACCAATACTTTAAGCAAGCATAACATTGTCATCACTAACTATATTTTTAGATATTCCACCATTAGGATTGAACAATCATTAAACTGAAATACAAATTATCAAAATTTAAACATGAATCACCAAATTTCTAACGTGAATCACCAAATTTTTTGAATCCAAATCTCTATTTCCCCTCTAATTTGAGTATATCCTAGGTGTTTTAATTGTGATATAGCATATCTAAAACGTTGGTTATTATACAAACATTGTTGTAGTGGTTAAAATGTCATCGTCCATAGAGTGAGAGTGATAGTGGTGAAAACACATGGTCATGGCGGTGGAGTTAAGTGTGAACCGGATCTGAATCATAGTCGGGTCGGAGAGATGGTCAGATTGATGTTGTGTCATGGAAAATCAGTAATATCTCACAACAGATGATGAACTAAATAAAGACAGGATTATTGTGTATATATGTATGTATGTGTGTATGTATGTACGTGTTTATGTATGTATGTATGTATGTACGTGTTTATGTATGTATGTATGTATATAGATCTGAAAGTTGGTAGGTAAGTGAAGAGAGATAAATAAATTTAATTGAATGGTTAAGATTTAATAAGAATTTAAAATTTAAATGGTTGATATTAGATCTAGGTTCTCATTTTAAAGTGGGTTCTCATTTGAGCACCTGCCTATATATATATATATGTATGTGTGTGTGCGTGTGCGTGTTCGTGCGCGTATATTTCTTTCGAGGTTCATGTTTTGAGACGAGTTCTAAGCATCTCGACGAAGTTACTATCGGGTATTATGTTTTGATATCTTTACAGGGTGTTGGTTATGTAGTTGGCTCGTTTTGGTTTTGCATACTCGGTATGATTAGGTGTGTTACATAAATTCTGAGTGGACTTGGTATATCGAAGACTTGAATGTTAATTAACTTTGCGGGTGTAAGACATTTCAAAGTTATGACTTATTTTGTTGAGGTGGTAAAGGTGTTAAGTTCGGGGTATCTCGTGAATATGCTTTTTGTGACAAAAGGTATGGTGCAAAGGTGGAATACTATCACACACATGTTTTAATTTTGGTTGTTGCAACATCGGGGAGTGAAGAATATTTAGTGTTTCTCGCTTGTTCCCATTGGTTTCCAGAATTCATAAGGGTTCATTAAGAGGTTATGTGTTATGTTTTACTGATTATGCTACTATCTAGAAGGTTATACTTCAGTAGATGTTTGATGTTTACTACAGAAGTAGAGTTCATGATTATGGCAATGAAGAAAGTGATATATCAATTTGTTGATGCCAATTTTTGTCATGGACGAGACATCATAATTAAGGGTATTCGTATAGATTTATAATAAAATAGAGAAGTACAAATCAATGGTTGTTCGTGGAGGAGGTTAGGGTTTTAGGGAATTTTTAGACTGAGCTTGAAAATTGTTTTAAGATTAAACTAGAATCTTGGGGTCAATCCTTCTCAAGGTCATATCTCTATATATAGAGAATCAAGTCTACATAGTTCTATTAGGATCCACTACCTTTTTTGTGTAGATTCTATTTAGGCCAATACTCCTATTCTTTAGGAGCAAGTCACCTACCTAATTGTAGTGAGATTCCTCTTAGTCTTATATAATACTTCCCATTATTAATGGGTTTATTGTGTTCTATAAAATAATGACCCTTTGGGCCTATTTTAATGTGGACTGATATACGGGATCGGATTTATATCTCGTACGAGCACAATTTTATCACGATATTATTTTAGTTGGTATAGATCTTAGCTTTGGAGGTTGCTAAATGAGCTTGGCTATATTTTTGGAAGTTTCTCCTAATGAGTTTTTATGGTCCTCGTTAAAGGTTTATGTACACGTAATGTATCAGTCCTTTTATTATGATGTCTGAATATAAATTACATCATCTATACTATATTATTAAAGCCGCAGTAGCAAATGTTTGGTCGGTCGTCCGTCCAGTAAGTCCTCTTTTTATACAACTCTTTTTATGTGACTATTATATAATTATAATCAAATTTTAAAACATATATATTCTATCTACAACTCTATCATTGGTGAGTCCTCTTTTTGTACAACAATCTAATAACATATCTACCTTCTATTACCACTCAAACTCTTCAATTTATTTAAAATTACAGCTTACTAATTAAATATTAAAATAATAATATTATTTTATCTATATTAAATATTTATATCATATAAAATAATTAATATATAAGTTATTAATATCGTTCGTGCTATGCACGGGTTATAAGCTAGTATAAATAATAATAGTAAGGTGGTTTAATACAATTTATATATGTCGTAAATGCATAGTATTAGTTCAAGTAACCAAATCTAGTTGCACTCTATGATATGTATATTGTCATACTCGAACGCTTCTGAATTTTTAAAATTTTTATACATTTGTACTCCAATTCTATTTAATTCTCAATGATTATTTGTAATATATATGTTTATAAATCATATTATTATTATTCAATATAACAAATTAGTATTTATGGATTATTATTTAGAGCATAATTAAATTATGAAAAACAAATTACATTACATAATTGTTCTAGATCAAACATGGCACTTAATAACGAGATTAAGTGTATTGCCAATCAATTTTTTACAAACTCCCCCACTCTACTCGGTGTGGGACTGGGGTATTACAAACTCCCCCACTTAAATTCCTGATGTCCTTTCTAGCCATTATGGGATAATATCGGCTGACTTCGTGTCCCCACCTCCGAACCTCTGCCATTGTGGGATAATACCACGCTCTGATACCATATGTGAAAACTCGAGTCAAATCCCGAGTCTCTTTTGAAATTGGGGCAAGTCCCGAATCCGTATCACAAATAAATCAGAGTACACTGGCCCAAATGCAACAACATTCTATAAGCCCACCACAGGTCTCCAAAAGATCATGATTTGTTGGTGTTAATGGTGGAATTTAGTGATAACAAATTTCGGAGGGTTGCTGGAATAATAAAAATATTTTAATGGAGATGAGGGGTTTTCGGATGTTAAGGGTTGGACTTGAGAGGTGTCTCGACTTGTTAGATGTATCGGATCCTTTTCCAAGATGCTTGCGTACCTTATTTATATAGAGATCAAGCCCACGCAGTTTTGTTAGGATTAAGATTGTATATCCATGATTGTTTAGAGATATATTTCGATTAGGTTAATTTTATCTATTAAAATCATATTAGCGTTAGAATACCTTTCTGATTTGAAGGATATCATTGGGAGAAATATTCTGTAATTAATAAGAGATTATTCCTTGTTCTGGGAGAGGATAATTAACGGAGAATTATTTAATTATTAATGAATATTAGGAAATTTGGGAAATTATTGAGCCTGACGAAAATATGCTTAGTAGTGTTACTTATGCTTATAAATGATATTTAATTATTAATGATATTAGGATATCATTGAACACTTAGTAGTGTTACTTATGCTTATAAATCGAACTTAAGTCTCCACTCTCTACTCGATAGGGGAGTATATGTGTTTGTAGTAGAACTGGTACTCATATGTTGGTGTATAGATTTTGTAGTCGTGACAAGACTGATTATGTGTACAACACTTTATGCATAGTCTTATAGTTATTGTACCAATTATTCTAGGAATTTTACTCCTTTTTTTTAGTAAATAAAACTTTTATTTTGTCCTATATTTCATTCTATACACACATGCACTTATAAAAATATGTTTGTAAGGTTCAATTAGGAAATTTTACTTATGAAGTATCGGAGTCCATATAAGCTTAGAGCATTCATATCCGGATCTCTTTCGTCATTCCTAAAATCATACTAAAAATGATAATTCCCTAAAATTATCCTCAGATTTTATTTATCTTTTAAATTTTTTTTACATCTCATTCCTCATCTCCATCCTTATTTTCTTTTTTATTACTTCTTCCTCTCACTTTTTCTTACAACTTTAACTACTAACTATTATTTTATCATTTCTCACTCCTCTTTTATATATAAAATTGTATAGAATATAGAGATGGGGAGTGAATAATAAGTCCCCATATTTGGGGACTCAATTTTTAGACTCTATAATGAGGAAGCGGATGGAGATGGTTTTTTTAACTAAATTTCATAATTTCCTTATAATACGGGGATGAAAATGGGGTGAGGGATCTCATTATACTCAACAAAACCCCAAAAATATCATGATTTATTAATGCACTTGGTAGTGGAACTTAAAACTTATAGACTAAGGCTCCGTTTGGTATTGCTATTGCAGATAGTTACAACAATTTTTTACTGAAAAATTGTCAGAAAGGTGTTTGGTAACATTAAAAAGTTGATGTCTGGAAAAATGCTTTTGGCCTAAAAGCTGCTATTAGAGAAAGCATGTCCCCCTGTGCTTTTGGAAAAAACTGTTTTTCAGCTTTTGCAGAAAGTAACTACAAATTTTATCATCAAACCTCCCCAAAAACATTATTTTTATATATTATATCTCAAAATATGTCCAAATCAAAAAAATTACCAAACAGTCATATGATTTTTCTAACAACACTTTTTCCATCAGCACTTTTTCTAACAGCACAACAGTTTTCAACAACAATCCCAAACGGAGCCTAAACCTAGTGCCTGAGAGGTTTTGATGTGGGACTGGGGTTTTACACCATTATTATTAAATTAAATTTGATCCCTCTGTTTATATAATTATTCAGTTGTACCCGGTTATACTCTGTGTATGTACTCTACTCTACCTATATGCCCTCTTAGAGTTTGTCTATTGCTTTTTGTATTAGTGGTTACTTTATATAATGACTTGCTCATATGTATTATCCGTCTCTTTTCAAAGGGTTTTATTATGGAATTTCAGCTGTTTCTTGGAATCGCTACAGTGCATTCATGATAACACTGTTGAGGGACTTTTAGTGGATAAGAACAAAATTTGTATTCGGGGTAAACAAGTTAACATGGAGTTTCTTAGAATCTGATATACTTCTGAATTATCTGATCCCTCAGAAAATTTTATTCAAAGTTGCGATCAGATCCCTTCTTTAAAAGGAATCAAAGTATATATCCAATTCAATGGGTGGTTATTTAAGAACCCCAACATCAGAACTTTATATTAGTCGTCACGAACTGTTAAGAAGAGTCACCGACATAGTCAAGGACTCAAGGACTATATACTATATAATACTCTTCTAATTCTTTAGAAATCCTTCCTAATGAGTTTTGTGAGTCTATAATAGGTCTGTTGCTTTGAGCTGTAGACGCACCAATTATACAAGTCCCTGATTACAATGAGGAATATAGCTTGCAATGCTGGTTGTCTGTTATTAAACCAAAGAATTTACTCTGTGTCGGTTAGACTGAAGGATTGAATTTGAACCAGCTGAAGACTTAAAGTTTCTTTTTTTTATATTATTATTTTGTTCAGTCTTGTCTATTATTTGCTATATACATAATTGACTTGTTAGAATTAAGAATCTGATAGTAACTTTAGATGTAGTGGAGTTCGCATATAATGCTATCATGCATCTCGCATTTCCCCGTACTCTTTTTTTTGACATGCTAAGTGAAGATGATAATTAAAAGTGAGAAGATGGAATTAGCGTCAGGACAACTTGCAGGGTATTTCCTGGTTTGCCGATGACATAATGTTGAGAGGGGATAGTGATAGAAATGTACAATTGGAATTTAAGGTCTTGTGAATATAGATATGCACTGGAGTTCTTGTGAATTGTTAGGGTAAAAGATAAATTAATCAAAAAGTAATTTACGTAAGATTAATATGGAGCTGCTATTGGATGTGTGCTTCCTTGTTTGATCCAATGTTTGTCATTTCCAATGGCATACGGGAGGTTTCACGTGTGTGTTGTGGGAGGAATCTGTATTCCCATATCTTTAATATGTGCTGTTGAATGGACCCAAAAGATTTAAATCATTGTGTGGTCTTACCTTTTTCCCATCACATTAAGGCATGGGGAAGTATTGCTCTAGTGTATGTTTGCTCTACTGATATTGGCAATTTTAATAACCAAACTTTGCATATGATAAAACAAAAGTTCTAATACTGATTCAGTTTTTATCTCTGATTTATTATATTTTGACATCTGTGGCCTGATCAAGAAATAGAATTGTTTATAAAAGTGACATCATGACTCATGACTGTCTTGTAGATGCTAATGCATGTGTGCACAACAGGGGCATGTACCAATTATAACCGTCGACGGATTACATCAGTTGCACATACTCATATTCTTCTTGGCAGTCTTGCACGTGGTGTACAGTGCTGTTACTATGGCTCTTGGGAGACTGAAGGTAAAATAATATCTGAGATACTAGTTTTCTGTGGTTCTGCTATGTTCAAATATAACATGTAATTTACTCGGCTAAGTACTGGGATGTCATACCTCTACTTGTTGCCTGCGGACTAATTGAAGTAGATAATTTTGTTATTTTTAAGCCATCGTATGAGCAAAAATATGACTTTGCTAAGGGTTTAATTCATAAATTTCCTTTTGTGTAATGTCTGTCCCGGTGAGCTTTTGGTGAAAAATCTATCTTATATTGTATAATAATATTGTATAAAACGGAGAAATAACAAGATATTGCGATTGGGCAATTGAATTTTGAAAGAGTAAAATGTATTAAAGACTTAAGAAAGCACTAAAATTGCTAATGTCATAACTATACTGTAAAGATAGGAAAGTCCATATTATATGGATATTTTCAATGATTCTGTAAGCTGCTTAGAGAGCACAACTAGAGGAAACATAATATCTGAATTCTAAAAAGAAAAATCTAATGTTTGTTCTTTTATCATATTGCACTTCATTTTGGATGATATGGCAAAGTTCAAATTGAGTTTTCTTACCCAGTCAATAATAAAAAGTGGGAGCTCATCTTCGATGGCTGATTGGTATTAGTTTATGTTATTTGTCGTGGCGGTGGTCTAAAATCATATGGGTTTGCTGCACGGGGAAACAATTCAACACAAGCTAGCATACCTATAATCTTTTCATTCCTATAAGGTTTGACCGAGGGTAGCTTATTCTTTTACTGAAATTGAAAAAATGTGTGCGCATTATGAAGCTGCTGCGGCCATAAAAATAAATAATCTAAGCATGCCAAGACCTTACATTCCAAGCAGTAAATAAGGAAAACAAATTGCAAAGTGAACAGCTCCATTAGCTACTTATATGAGAAGAAAACTGTAATGAACCGGATAATTGTAACACAAGAATACAGTATGATAAAAGATAGAACAATGGATAATGGGAGCTAAATAGCTTGATACTAATGAACTGAAGGAAAATAAAGATAGAGAGAGCTCTTCGAGTGGCTCAGTACTCCCAAAACACAACTCACAATTTTCATACCTACTCATTCCCCACTACTCCCTATTAATAATATTCTCCCATCACTCATTATTGGGTCCCATCCTCCCTTGTTCTATTATTCTAACTCCTGTCTTATTGTTACCACGTCTGTTGCATAGTTGCATGGATCGCGGATCGATTGGGTACGTGGTACGAGTACGGATACATGGGACGTTAGCTTGAGTGAATCGGGTACGATGAGTCATGAATCGGGTTCGTGGATCGATATGAGGATCCCTTTTTAATAATATATATTTATTAAAAATTATTATACATATAAAACAATACCAATGACTATTCTCAAACCTGAATAAGAGATTCTTTTTGTCATTACTTCATCTCATATTTTAAGTAATAGGAGACCGCAACATAATTAACATCCATGTCTAGTCTGTCTTCTCTTCCATCTACATCATCTGCCCAACTCCTTCCTCTTACAGATTTACCTTTTAAAAATAATTTCAATCTAAATGGTGTTAACTTATCTTCCTTTTTTTTATTCTTTCTCCTTTACACATTATGATTGCCAGAGTTAATGGTGAACTGGAACGTGATCTCAAGCGATCCGGGTCGAAGAGGAATCGTGTTCCGGAACGAGGGAACTGGATCGGAGTTCCATAGGCTGACCCACGAACCATGCAACTATGGTCTGTTGTATGTAATAGTGATAGGAGATTTCTTTGTGACCGTTGGATTTATAGCAAAAACCCTACCTTTAATCAATATACATCATTTGAGCAGAACCCTGGATATAATAAGAAGTTCTTATAAATATTTAAGGATCAAACTATTGTGTTCCTAACATATAGTGTTGCTCTTCTCTTAACTGTTAATTGTATGTGAGTTTTGACAGGCTTTGCCACTTTTCTGATCTTTGCCAACTATGTTGCTGTATGATTTCTCAATTAATGCTATGAAATATTGTACTTGTATAGATTCGTGGGTGGAAGGTTTGGGAGCAAGAGACGGCATCCCATGACTATGAGTTCTCCAACGGTATGTTGAATAAATTAGTAAGGGCTAATTTTTTCCTTCAAAAATTTGTGTGATGCAACTATACTTGAATCACGTTACCGATAATGGGACATACAGATCCTTCAAGATTCCGACTTACTCATGAGACATCTTTCGTCAAAGCACATACTAGTTTCTGGACAAAAATTCCATTCTTCTTTGTTATTGTAAGATACATTTCTCGAGCTTGAAACTTGAATCTGCATTGGATCTTTATATAACTTAATAAACAGAAGAAATATCCACTTCTAAAATTTTCTTTTGCAGGGATGTTTTTTCCAGCAATTTTTCAGTTCTGTTAGTAAGTCTGACTACTTGACATTGCGAAATGGATTCATCAGTGTGAGTTTTCAGTTGCTTAATTATTACTTATTCACACATACACCATCTACACGTTCGCTTTATTCTTGTCACTGCTACTGTATTTGTAGGTTCATTTAGCCCCTGGAAGTAAATTTAACTTCCAAAAGTATATCAAAAGATCACTAGAGGATGACTTCCAGGTAGTAGTGGGAGTCAGGTAATGTTGAAATGTACTTGTACTGCTTCATAATTTTCACAAAGTGATTTTGCCTCGTTATTAATGTTCTCCCCTCACTTGGTTCTTTGTGGTGTTGGCAGCCCGGTGTTGTGGGCATCATTTGTGGTTTTTCTGCTCATAAATGTTAATGGTATATATCTCTTCCACAGGCTTGTTAGTTGAGAAGTTTCCATTTTCACTTTAACAATACAAATTTGTTGTTGTGCTTTATGATAGGAACCAAGGCACTGTTCTGGGCGTCCACGATACCTCTTGTTGTAAGAAAGCTTTTTCTATTTCATTTCTCAATGGACATTATATAAGAAGATTAAAACTGGCCATTTGGTTGTTCCCAGATTATCTTAGCTGTTGGGACAAAACTCCAATCCATCTTGACAAAAATGGCTCTTGAAATCACAGAGAGACATGCAGTGGTCCAAGGGATTCCTCTTGTTCAAGGCTCAGACAGATATTTTTGGTTTGGTCGGCCCCAATTAGTCCTACATCTTATACACTTTGCACTGTTTCAGGTGATGAAAGATAAAAACAAATCATATAACCTATAAAAGAATTTTGGATCAGAAGTTTTCAGCTTTTTGTTACATCTTTTAATTCTCTACTCGACTGCAATATTTACTGTAGTTTAAAGGAGAAATAGTGCTGATATAGTAGAGAAACAGATAAGTATTATAAGAGGTTAGAAGCAGAAACAGAGAGAAATAGATAAAAAATACAGAGGTTAAACAGAAGAACTCGTAGAGAGATAAGAAACTTGCAGGAGAAGATAGAGTTTAGAGAGAGAGACAAAAGAGAGAGAGAGAGGAGGGGAGAGAGAGAGGTGGAAAATATATTCCATTTTCATATATCAATTCATAATGCATAAACTGAAAACACAAGCAAGTATGTCTTGCTCTATATGATCTACTAGAGAAACTAACTCAGTAATGACACAAATACCTTACTATTATTATTCAATAATACTACTTTGCAGTTCATAACACAATGCTGAAGGGATCTGATTTAAACGTAACTAGTTTTGCTATGGATAGTTTAGTTTTTTTTTATTTTTTTAAATAAAAATTGAAGAAGCAAGTTTTATAACTCATAAGATCAGACTGGCTATATAAATGATTATGGGGTTCCCAAATTGTGAAAGAAAAGGGTATTACTGTGTTCAACATTTATCTTTGGCTTTGGAGCTTTTACTTTGGGGGAGTTTGTATATATTTATATATATTGTTTTAGGTAAAAAGTTTACTCGTACTTTATTTTTAAAGCATTTGTTTGATGAATGACATCTAATAAGTTACATGGGTTTTGCAGAATGCATTCCAGATTACATATTTCTTATGGATATGGGTAAGTAGTATTATTGTATATCAGTCATATCTGTAACAAATTGTTATTTCGTTTCAAGCTTGGTAACAACATTATTTTTCTGTGCAGTATGAGTTTGGACTGAAATCTTGTTTCCATGATAACTTCCAGTTGTTGATGATTAAACTAGCTTTAGGGTAAACAATTCTTCTACTAGATATCCATCAGTTAAAATATTCTTTGGAAAGCTCAGAATATTTTATCAATGTGATTGTTGTCTACAGGGTTGGAGTCCTATTCTTATGCAGCTATATTACACTTCCACTATATGCCCTCATAGCTCAGGTACAATTTTTCTATGAAAAACCATTCGAAAAGCTCCTAGTTTTTAAAGCTTTATGCATATAATAAATTTTATGTGAAACCTTTAGTCCAAAATTTTGGCTGTTTTCGAGTCTTCAATTTCTAAATTTTCTCATCATCCTGGAAGTGTAGCATGTCTAAAGGGCTGAATCTATTTTGTATAAAGTTTTCGAAGTGTGGAGGAACTTGTTTAAAGAAAATGGAATTTATCCAATCTATTTTGTATGAAGTTTGCGACATGGAAGAACTTGATTGAAGAAAATGGAATTTAGTCCATTGATAGGATCTTATTATTAATCTAGGCCATTTGGATCTTAGTACAAATGAGGATTCACGATATAATATCTTGATCCATCAAAGAGAGATTCGACAATTACACATAAGATAATTTTATTTTCGTCAAACAAATTTGTCTTGTGAAATTGACAGTTCCACTTGCAAGTTGCAACTAGGCCTGTCAATGGGTCAAATATCTGACCCGCGCGGCCTCTATTACCCCAACTCTAAATTTTCCTTCCAAGTACCCGTGTTGGACACTCAACACTTGGACATAGGTATGGATAGCCGGACACTTATTTTAGGCCAGAAACAAATATAATTTTTTTTAAATTGCTAAGTCCCACTGTTCATGTTGGACTCTTCTAGCCAAGTCTTGGTACAGACTCCAAGTTAAAGGAAAAATGGATTCCCTAAAATATGTGATCCAATAATCATTCAGTTATATAATAATATCCGTTTAAAACCCGATCCAATATATATATATAAATATAATATTTTCAGATATTGATGAGATATCACTCTTTAGGTGAACGAAAAACAGATAGATTTAGAAATGGAAAAATAATTTAGAAAAACTACATGCAAATGGAAACAAATAATCAACAACTTAAACATGAAATACGAATCTAACGAAGAAATAAAGTACACAAGTCTGTCGTAATCTGACAAGCCGATCCGGCAAAAAATGAATGGTTTGGGATGTGGATTTAGCAAAATCTGGTATAAATCCAATCCCTTTACGGCCCTACTTGCAGATATGCTTTCAGCAATTAACCAGTTTGTGCTACATTAGTACCCTATAATAGCATTATTCAAATTAAGTATTGAATACACTAAATTCATTGAAGTTGTGCTCTCTTTATATCAAAATTTGATCTTACCCTATTTTTTGGTTATTGGGTCGATTAGGCTGTTTGAGCTAAATGTCTCCTGCATGAATTTGTTTGAATTAATTTTGCAGATGGGTTCAAATATGAAGAAATCCATATTTGACGAACAAACAGCCAAAGCCCTGAAGAATTGGCGTATGGCTGTTAAGAAAAAACATGGAGGAAGATCTCCTACTCGAAGTTTGGGTGATTCTAGCCCAACTCCTTCAATGGCATCAACATCAGTGTCATCAAATTTGCACTCAGCCACATCTAAACTTCATCGTTTTAAGACTACTGGCCATGCAACTCGTTCATATACCTATGACGAACAGGACATGTCTGACTTGGAAGCTGATCCAATGACTACCGAGTCCACTACAGCCAAATTGATTGTAAGAGTTGATCGCGATGATATAGACACTGAAACAAATATACTTCCTGATGAAGAACATAGAGATGAAGATGATTTTTCATTTTCAAAGCCAGCACCACCTAAGTGATGATTGTTGAGGCAATTGTTGTTTAGGCCCCTTCTACTAATTCTTTATGCATGCACCAGTTAATAAGTGCATATTATATTAATTGTTTTCAAAAGCAGCGTGGTATATAATAGCTGCTTGGCTTGTAAAATTTCCACATGTTTGTTCATTACCAGTAGGAATCATTGGAGAAGGCTTATAATTCTCCCTTTCTCTTCACCAAAAACATATTCACAAACTCCAAATACAAGTCACTTTGCTCTTTCAGATTTTATACGCAGCGATGAGCAGGGTGTGTAAACGAACAAAGCTCGAATACCAACGTGTCAAAATGATAGTAATCAATCTTGATTTCCAACTTGACACTAGAATTCAGTTTTTCAAAAGTATGGTGCTCAGATTCGGCTAGATGCAAGCCATTATAGGTATTGCTGTTCGTGTACTATAATTTGGATTGTTGGTATTGAAAAACATTAAAAATTGAATCACTTTCGACCCATCATTTATCAACTTTCTTACAGAAAGAAACTAGGGAAAAAAGAGAGCCCAACCTCAAGGATTTCCTTAGTTAAGAAAGCTACAAAGTCGATACTACATACAACTAGTAATTGTGAATTACATTTTCTTGAATAAAGTTGTGAATTACATTTAATCTACGTTTGTGAATATAAAGTAAGTACGTGCACAAAAAAGAAAGTGAATCACCTTTATTTAGTGCGGACAGTGATAAATATATTGGGGTATGGAATGATGAAGCCTTTTGGAACAATCTTTTTCTGATCATGACAAATACTCATACTTTTATCAATATCCGCGAAAAAATTTATATAGTTGATTTCAAATGTGTAACTAAAGATATTAAATATAATTAAAAAATTAATATATTTATTATTCTCACATCATCAAGTATAAATATAAAGAAATGAATAATAGGCGACATATATTAACAATTAATATGACGATATTTGATTTTATTTGCAATTTGCATTAAAATATAAGTTTATTTCAAATTTAAATGTCTGTAATAAGTAGGGTAATTTGGATTTAGTTGAGGTCAAATATTTTTGGTATGAAAAGATATGAAATTTAAAATATTAAATATTTTTTCTGCCAAATCGAAAAAATCTGAATATAAAATATATAAAAATATCTATTTCAAATAAATAATTTTTAAATGTCCCATCAAAGAAATCAAATTGAATAAAAAAACCTTGCATACAACAAATACTATACCAAGGAGGTTTTAATTTCAATAAATAATTATTTAAAGAGAATAAAGTTCGTAAGATTATCGGAGTAAAATTATCTAAAGTGCAAGTATTTTTTAGCGTTGATATTTTTGTAATTATATATAATCCATATAATTACAATAACAAACTCATATATTTATATGAGAATTTTTTTTAATATAAGGAAAGTAATATGAGGTAACATTAATCTCTTATTTAAACTTTAACAATGTAACATATATATTACCGTAGGATAATAATTAGATGAGAATTACAGAACTTAAACACAAAAACGTTAGAGGGTGTATTGATTACGAAGTGTGTCGGAACTTATCGAGTTTTAATGGTTGCGCTTGTGTTTCGTGACTTAATTCTGCCCTCACAAGATGCCTACGTATCTCAAACGTGTTTAGAATAAAGTCAATATGTAGTTTTAAGAATAAGGGGTTAGATCCTTTATATAGATGTATAGAGACTAAGAATTAGAATAAGGTTAGGAATCTTGACGGACAAGGCAACTCCTTGAAGGATTTTGAATCCTTCTTATAATCGAATTAGCTTCCATGTAGGAATATGTTTCCTTGTTGATTGAGATGACTTGGGGCCTACTATTTAGAGTAGTTTCTTTGCAGTTGGATATAACTAATTAGCTGTATATTTAACTAATTAATTAATTACGAATTTATTTAATAATTCGGGTTTCGGGTCTTATTAAATGAGCATCCCTTTTGGACCAAACTAGGTCTAATTAATGTGACATTAATTATGTCTTCAGGGCTTACTTTTAGCCCATATCATTTGCCCTCCAACTTCTGTAAAGTGTGCAACACTTTGTAGAAGTTAAGGTTCATGAATTCGTCATTGAAGTTCACTTTTATGGCTTCCAGAATTTTGCTAAATTTCATTATGCCCTCAGGGATTTCCCTTTATCTATGGAGAATTTTCCACAATTTCTCAATATTTTCCTTATTTTCTGGAAATTTTTCTATATTTTTAGAGAAATTTTCCTAATTTATTTATACCCACGTGTATTTTTTCCCATTTCTAAGAATTTTTCTCTATTTTTAGAGAATTTTCTCAAATTTATTTGGTCCCACATGTATTTTTCCCAATTTCTAGAAATTTTTCTCTATTTTTAGAGAATATTTCCAAATTTATTTGTACCCATAGATATTTCCCCCCCTTATTTCTAGGAATTATTTCCTATTTTTAGAAAAGTTTCCCAAATTTATTTGTACCAACAGGTATTTTTCCAATTTCTAGGAATTTTTCACTATTGTTAGAGAATTTTCTCAAATTTATTGCCATTTAACTCATTTTTTAATAATTTTTTGTCATTTTTCTGATTTACCCTCGACCAGGATCCTGGTCGATTCTAGGCTGTCTTGGAGTCCTGGTCGACAAGGATTTCTGGTCGGCCAAGGCTCTTTGTGGGGATCTTGGTCGATTGGAGTCCTGGTCGACAGGGATTTCTGGTCGGCCAAGGCTCCTTGTGGGGATCTTGGTCGATTCGAGCAGGGTTCCTGGTCGATTCGAGCAGGGTTCCTGGTCGATTCGACAAGGATCCTAGTCGGTTTTGGCATATCTTAGAATCATGGTCGACCGGTGTTCCTGGTCGGCTATACTTTCCTTGGTGATTCCTGGTCAGCCTTCTTCTTTATCATTTTCAATCCTTCTTCTGTTGAAGATCAATGGCGAATAAAGACGTTGCTCAGCAAAAACTCCTGGCCAGGGCAGCCAAAAGAGGTAATGTAGTCGTCGTACATCCAGTATTTTCTTCGATTTCTGATCTACTATAAACCATGAGTGATGAATTTTCAACCCAGGCTGAGCTAGATGCTTTTAGGTACACCAGTATTTTCACCAACCAGGTTCATTGTGACAAATTCACAAAATTGTATAAGTTGCCCCCTGGGTTCAATTGTGTTTTGGCTGAGCTTGGTGATCGGGCCTGTCATTGGCAGCCCAATAGGCTATTGTTTTTAGGATTCCCTTATAGGTGAGCTTAGATTCCCTTTTCACGACTTCATCATTAGGCTTTTAGCTGAAGTTGGAATTAGTCTAGTCCAATTAAGCCTAAACTTTTGCCGAACCCTTCTTTGTTTCATAGTTTTATGCCTTAAGAAAAATTATCCCCTCTCCATAGCTGTGTTTAGAAGCATTTTTCAATTAAATAATAGCCCAACTTTGATGTTGGGTTGGGTTTACATTAGCCATAGGCTTGGTGCTTCCCCGATTTTTAGCAACAATTCCTTGCCCGACTCCAATCAAGAATGGATGAGAGATTTTTTATTTTTAAAGTGGGAAGGCGGCGACTGGGCCACCATGTTCAGACCCACATTCTGCAAAGTCAAGGACGGGAATCCAGGCTTGAATCAATTGACTCCTGAAGAAAAGCTCATTATTGTTGATTTGGGCAAAGGCAAAGGCTTGACCCATCATCGAAAGCTTTTGGAGGAGTTTTCTTTAAAGGCCTTGGGTCTTTCTAATGTTTCTGATAAGGGTAATTTTTTTACCCTCCTTTTCCTTTTCCTTTGATTTTGTTGAGTCCACCTTTTTATTTCCTTGTCTGTTTTATAGCTGCTGAAAGCATTAACTTTCACTTAGGCGTGGGCGATCAAGAAACCCACAAAATGAGGAAGGCCAGTGAAGCTTTGGAGGGCCCAATCAAAGAGCCCAATATTCATGGGTTCCTTCAACATTGTGACAAGGCCCAATGCAAAAGGCTTCAAATCGACGAGGAGGATCCAGCTACAGCGGCGTGGAGGCCCAGCTGGGGCATTCGAAAATAGGACACCGTCATCGGGAGTACCTTAAACTCCATTGACTGTTCCCAAAACTCGGTTCCTCCGGCCAGCAAGGCTAAAATTCTCTTGAAGACGGATACCGAGGAGGCTGAGCCTTTGGGATCTCAAGCCGTGGCCATGGTAAGGCCCAATTCTTTCCCCATACTCCCTTGCTTAGTCAATTTTTGGCCTTTGTTTTGATGTGTTTTGTTTTGGACAGATCAATACTTATTTTCAGACCATGGCCCACCAGGCCAAGACATGGCGCTTTTCTAAGAAGGCCCAAAGAAAGGGCAAGGCCAAAATTGATGCAAAAGTGGTTGTGTTGGAAAAAAAGCTGCTCGAAAAGGAGCAAGAGTTGGTGGCGGCCCATGATGAGTTGTAGGATCCGAAGGATGAGAAAAAAACCCTAATCGACAAGTACACGGAGTCAGAAGAATTCTTTTCTTTTATCGATAAGTACGACGAAGTGGTATTTGCGACGACCGATGCCCAAGCTTGGGGCAAGTGTGTTGATGCCATCTCGGCTAAGCATTCGGGGCTTTTTGATCCGACATATTTCTCTTGTCCCATGGGTTAGCCATTGGCTTTGACTTCCACTGCCCGAGGGACAGATTTGGGTAACTTGTCGGGCGGCGAGGCCTTGGATGAGTATGATCCAGTTTTTGACTCTACTCCCGAGGTTGAGCACAATGCACTAAAAGAGGTAGAGAAAGAAGAGAAGA
This sequence comes from Oenanthe sinensis, assembly GCA_028671895.1. Lineage (NCBI taxonomy): Eukaryota > Viridiplantae > Streptophyta > Magnoliopsida > Apiales > Apiaceae > Oenanthe > Oenanthe sinensis. The sequence goes on from CM053806.1 coordinate 33,562,348, forward strand.
CCGAGGAAGAAAAGAAGGTTGAGGATGAGGACATCGAAGATCTTCCTTAGTTTCTTTTGCTTTTCCTCGTATTTCTTGTATTACTTGTATTTCCTGTTTTATTTTTAACTTTTGTAACCCCAAAACTTTTTATTTATAAAATGTATGTGTTGTTGTTTTCTTTCTTTCTCTTGCTTTTGCATATTTGACAAAATACACTTTTTGAGCATAAAAAAATAAATGGGAATAGATATTAATCAAAGTGTCAACCAAGCTTGATTTTATTCCTTTTTCATAAAGGAACTAACAAGATTGATTGTCAATCTGGGCTAAACACACTTGTTTTTGGAAATGACACAAGGCTGGAAACTTTATTATATTAATAATGCCTTCATGGCTAAAAGTGGGCACAATCCTTACAAAACGGAAATCCTATCTGGAGCGAAAGGCTCTTACATCCTAATGGTTTCATCGAACCTTATTTCTACTTAGTTTGTACCAAATATAAGAACTCATAGTTGAATTTTTTAAATATAATAAACCTTCAGGTTTGAGGCATGCCAAGTTCTTGGCACTTCAACATCTTCTAGGGTTTCAAGGATGTATGATCCTCCCCCCTTAACTTACTTTATCTTATAAGGCCCTTCCCAGTTAGGAGCTAACTTGCCTTTGGGGCCTACTCCAGAAACTTCAGCTTTTCTAAGGACCAAGTGCCCTTATCTGAAAAACCTTTCTTTAACCTTTAGGTTGTAGTAGAAAGATGACTTCTTTTGATATTTAATGATCTTTGCATGATCCCTGTCCCTGACTTCATCAATCAAGTCCAATGCAAGCTTCATCCCTTATTCATTTCCCTCAGGCTCAAAGGCCTTGATTCTTGGGGATACATGTGATATTTTGACTGAAACCACTGCCTCAGCCACATAAGCTAAGAAGAATGGAGTTGCGTCTGTAGTCACTTTATGAGTGATTCTATATGCCCAGAGTATGGGCAAAAGCTCATCTACCCAGGTGTTAGCTGATCGTTCAATTCTTTTCTCGAGTCCATCAAGGATGATGCGATTGGCTACTTCAGCTTGCCCATTTGGTTGGGGATGTGCCATAGAGGTAATGGGTAAATCGATGTCATTATCATGGCAATAATCCTTGGATTCTTCATTGTTGAATTGTGTGCCATTGTCCATCTCCAAGATTCGTGGTATCCCATATCTACATATGATGTTTTCCCAGAAGAATGGATCTACTTGTTTCATGGTTATCTTGGCCAGTGGTTTAGCTTCAATCCACTTATCTTGTCCAATAGCCATAGGAAATGGCCCAAGGATGTCCACTCCCCACATTGCAAAGGGGTTGGGGGAATTAATGGACGTTAACATCTCAGGAGGTTGTCTCACAACTGGTGCATGCCTTGGCACCTATCACATCTTTTCACATACTCCTTCGAATCTTTTAACAAATCAGGCCAGTAAAAACTAAGGTGGGTAATCTTGTGAGCCAACGCTCTGCCCCCCAAGTGTTGGCCGCAAATGCCTTCGTGCACCTCTTTTAAAGTTTCGTGGGCCTCATTAGGCCTTAAACATTTCAAGTATGGAATAGCGAAAGACTTTTTATAAAGAATTCCATCGATGAGAGCGTACCTTAATGCCCTTATAATGAGCTTTCTTGCCTCCATGGCAATATTAGGAGTCCACTCAGACTAAAGGTGATATTTTATTGGATCCATCCTGCAATTGCCCAAGTTTATCGGGGCTATCGGCTTTGCATCAATGCTGGGAGTCTTCAAGACTTGGAAGTAAACACTTCCCGGGTGTTCCTCCACTTCTGATGATGCAAACTTTGATAAGGCATCGGCCTTTACATTCTCTTCCCTGAGAACATATTCGATTTGACATTCTTCAAACTGAGTCATTATAACTTTCACCAATCGAAGATATTTAGCCATAACTTCTTCTCTTGCCTCAAACTCCCCATTTACTTGGGATATAACCAATTTTGAATCTCCATAGACTTTAAGGTACTTGGCATTCAGTGCCTTGGCCAAACCAAAGCCGGCTATCAGGGCTTCATACTTAGCCTCATTGTTGATTGTTGGGAAGTTTAGCTTGATAGCATATTCAATAAGGAACCCTTCAGGGCTTTGCAAAACCAGACCAGATCCACTAGAGTTTATTTTTTATGCTCCATCAAAATTGAGCACCCAGTATTCCTTAGGAGTTTATTCTTTTTGTTTCTCTTGAGGTATTTCCAATGCTTCCTCCTTGTCCTACCCCCGACTTCTTGGTCATTGATGGTGCATTCGACCACGAAGTCAGCAAGAGCTTAAGCTTTAATGACCGTTCGAGGCTTATACTTGATGTCGAATTCTCCTAGTTCTATGGACCATTTAATCAGTCTTTCACTTGCCTTGGGGCTATGTATAATGCTCCTTAAATGATGATCAGTTAGCACTTCAATTTTGTACGATTGAAAGTATGGTCGTAGCTTCCTAGAGGCCATTACCAAGGTCAATGCAAACTTCTCAATCTTAGAGTAGTTTAGTTTGGCTCCGTGCAACACTTTGCTCACATAATAAACAGGCTTTTGAACCTTCTTTTTCATTTATAAGGACATCACTCAAGGCCTTTTCTGATATGGCCAAATACAAGCATACGATGTCCTCGGGACTAGGCTTGGCCAATAACGGAGCTCCAACCATATACTTCTTTAGTTCCTTAAAGGCCGCTTGGCTTTCTTCTATCCACACAAAATCTTTCATTTTCTTCAATGTCTTAAAGAAAGGTAGACATTTATCTCCAGACTTATATACGAACCTTCCCAAGGCTGCAACTTTTCCTGTCAATTTTTGGATGTCCCTTACTATTATAGGGGGTTCCATATCTAATATGGCCTTGATCTTGTCAGAATTTGCCTCTATGCCTTTCTTAGAGACCATCATTCCCAAGAATTTTCCAGACCCTACACCAAAGGCACATTTTGCAGGGTTTAGCATCATCTTGTGGTGCCTCAACATTTCGAAAGCATCTTTGAGGTGTTCAATATGGTTGGCCTTATCGAGGCTTTTGACTAGCATATCATAAACGTAGTCCTCCATGGTTTTTCCAATGAGATGCTTGAATATTTTGTTAACTAGCATTTGATAAGTGGCTCCCACATTTTTCAATCCAAAGGCCATAACAAGATAGAAAAATACACCAAAATCAGTGATGAAAGATACCTTAGTAATGTCATCCTTGTGCATTTTGATTTGATTGTACCCACTGAAGCCATCCATAAAGCTTAACATCTCATGCCCCGCCGTGGCGTCTATAAGTGCATCAATTCTTGGAAGATGGAAGCAATCCTTTAGATATGCATCATTCAAGTCAGTAAAGTTTACACACATCATTCACTTTCCATTGGATTTCCTGACCATTACATGGTTATAAAGCCATTCGGGGAATTGAATCTCTTCAATTAAAGCAGCCTCTAAGAGCTTTTCCACTTCTTGTTTTATGGCCTCTTGCCTTTTTGGAGTGAAGTTTCTCTTTTTTTGCTTCACCATTTTTATCTTGGATCCACATTAAGTTTATGAGTGATCAATTCGGGGTCAATCCCTTGCATATCAGCGGTTGTCCATGTGAACAAGTCCTCGTTTTCTTGCAAGAACTTCATCAACTTGCCTTTCATAGGCTCTTTCAGTGAGGCCTCGATGTACGTGAACTTATCAGGTTCTCCCGAGACTAAGGGAATTGGAACCAAGTCTTCAGCTGGTTTTTCCCTTATTTCCTCATCTTCTCCATGTCTTCTATGGGAAAGACTTTCCACCTGACTCTATCAGGTCTTAGGGCAGCCACATAACAACTTCTTGCCATCTTCTGATCACCTTTCTCTTCTCCAACACCGTTTCTAGTGGGAAATTTAATCTTCAAGTGATACCTTGAGGCAATGACTTTGAAAGCGTGCAAGCCTGTCCTCCGAAGGATAACGTGTATGTGGAGGATGCTTTGATTACCAAGAAGATTAGCATTTGGGTGACCTCTCGAGGTTCTCTCCCCATTATCATGGGTAGTTGAATGGTTCTTTCTACTTTCGACTCCACCCCATTGAAATCGTAGATTAGAATATCCGAAGGGGTTCGTTGAAAATCATTATATCCCATCTTTTAAAAGGCATCGTAGAACAAGATATCAACGGATGCTCCAATGTCCACCAGGACTCTCGTTACTTCTGAATTTTGTATAAAATGTGCTATGACAAGGGGATCATCATGAGGAAACTTTACCCCTTCCAAGTCTAAGTCATCAAAAGATATGATTACTTCTGTTCTGGCACGTTTAGGTGCCTCTCCTATGACTTACATAACTTCTCTAGCGTATGTTTTCCTTGAGTTTCTTGAACTCGCTGTAGCGGTAGGAACTCCAAAAATCATGTTAATGACAGGCCCTCTAGGTTGAGGATTCCTATCTCGATTATCATTGTTTTTCCCATTATCATCGCAACTATCGTAACTTCCATCTCTGGTGAACTTAGAAAGTTTTCCCTCCTAATGAGGATCTTGATTTCATCCATCAGTTGTCTACAATCATCCATGTCATGTCTGATGTCCTTATGAAATCGGTAGAATGCATTCCTGTTTCTTTTCTCAGGATCCGATTTGAGAGGCTTAGGCCATCGTAAGTCCCGATCTTTCTCAATATCCATTAGGATTTGGCTTCGAGGCGTATTCAACCTTGCATACTCAGCAAACCTTGGCCCTAAGATATTCTTCTTAGGAGGGGATTCAGAATCCTTATCCATCTTAGAATACTTGTCCTGGGAATCGTACTCTTGTTCCCCTTTTCTTTTTTTTATTATTGTTATTCCCATTAGCTGCCATTGACATGGTGGTTTTCTTCATGCTTTCTTCTGCCTTGATATACTTCCCAGCTCTATCTTGAAGGAGAAGCATGTTCCTTAGAGAATGTTTGGCTAATGACCTTTTAAAGTAAGAATCAATCATCCTTTATTATAAGGCTATCATAGCTACTTTTTTCATCCAAGTCCGGGATTTTCATGGCTTCCTTTGTAAAATGGTTCAAGTAGTCCCTCAGGGATTCATTCTTTCCTTATTCCAGATTCATGAGAGAAGCTAAAAAAATTTCGTGCACTCTTTCGCTTATAAACTGGCTTATGAAGGCCTTGCTGAGTTCTTTAAAGGACCCAATGGAGTTGGGAGGCAGCCAACTATACCAATGTTGAGCCATGCCCCCAGGGTTTGAGGGAAAGCCCTGCACTTAACAACATCATTGATAGGTTGCAATAACAAAGTATTCGAAAAGGTTCTTACATGATTAATTGGATCGCCCGCTCCATTATAAGTTTTGATGGTAGGCATCTTTAATTTCCTTGAGATATGAGCATTCATAATCACCTCGGTAAAGGGGGCTGTTGGGATCAGCTCTTGGAGTTTCCCTCCTCCTCTTTAGAGGGGTTCCATCTAACACTATAACATCAGGGGATCCATCCTCGAGGTCGGCCTTATTGCCAGTTGATTCAGGCTTTTTTTCAACTCTCTGAGTTCAACCTCATACGAAACGATTTTATCCTCCAATGTCCTACAGGACTGTCAATGTCAACTTCTCATGGGTTCCTTACCAGGCCTACTTCTTCTATAATTGACTTTGAGGCCTTCAGAGCTCTCATCATCAGTTATATATGATCCTGGGAAATCACCGACTCCTTTTCTACGTCCATAGTTTTATGGGGGTTCCAACCCTCGGATGTAAGGAGGGGGATAAGATTGGTAAAGTCCAAGTCTAGGTTGGGCAATAGTGCTACTAGGGATAACAATAGTAGATATTTGTCTGTGAGGAGGGGCAATAACAATAAGAGGAGTTTGAGTTACCTGGAATAAAGGGTTGGATCCATGGATGACTTTTTCAGGATTAGTTGAATGAACGATTTCACTGAACGGACCTAGCCTTTGAGTGTTGGGGACTTGAGTTCCAGCATGAATAGTCATAGTAGCGGGGACTTTGGTATTTTGAGTTCCATCTAGAAGAATCACAGCAGTTGGGTCTCCCGTAGGAGGAATCACAGTGGTTGGGTCTCTTGTAGAAGGGACGATATCTTCATCATTTCTTCGTGTTCTTGCCATGGTTGATGCTGTCTTTCCACAGATGGCGCCAAATGTTATAGATTAAAAACTAGGTTGTATTGATTGGGAAGTGTGTCGGAGCTTATCGAGCTTTAATGGTTTCGCTTGTATTTCGTGACTTAATTCTACCTTCACAAGATGCATACGTATCTCAAGCGTGTTGAGAATCAAGCCAGTACATAGTTCTAAGAATGAGGGGTTAGACACTTTATATAGACGTGTAGAGTCTAAGAATTAGAATAGGGAGAGGAACCTTGACAGACAAGGCAACTCCTTGAAGGATTCTGGATCCTTCTTGTAATAGAATTAGTTTCCATGTAGAAATATGTTTCCTTGTTGATTGAGGTGACTTGGGGGCTACTCTTTGGAGTAGTTTCTTTGCAGTTGATATAACTAATTAGATGTATTGTTAGAAATAAAGAACTGATGCTGTCAGAGAATACTTCAATCAGAGTTTATTGAAGCCAATCAGAGTTTAAGCTTACGTCATCAGAGTTTAGAAGTTGTCGACAGATTTTACTCAATCAGAGTTTATCAACCGAAAAATCAGAAGGTGATTGAGTTAAAGATGTAAGTGTTTCAATGAATAACAATTGTCTTTCTAGAAGCTATCTTTTAGGAAGATAATGATGGAAATAATATTTCTGCATTTAATGATCATTATCCTTTCTATAATTAGATACGGTAGCTGTGTACTATATAAACACAGAATTAGGTTTACATTGTATCGTTCAAGTAATTATCATTCTCATAACCTAGCAGCTCTTAAGAACATTGTTTTTCTTGAGAGAGTTTTGTATTAAGTCAATCAAATTTAATACAAAATAGTACTTCTTCTACATACTTGTGTTTATAATCAATTGTTTGATACTATTATATTCAACCCCCCTTCTATAATAGTGTATTATCTGGGTAATAATTGGTATCAGAGCAGGCAGTTAATTTAACCTAAAAGATCTTATAAACATATCTGGAAACAAGTATGAAAGTATCAGAATCCCAATCTTGAAAAAAGTTGAATACCCTACATGGAGGGTAAAGATGGTGATGTTCTTGGAAACCACGGATCCCGATTATCTAGACAAGATCAATGAAGGTAAGTATCTACCAACTAAGCTAGTTCCATCCACAGTTGTGGAAGGGAGACAAGTTCTTGATCACTATACTCTGAAGGACAAGAAGGAGTGGACCAATGAGGAAAAACAAGAATTCCTAAAATATGTAAAGGTAAGAAACATTCTGCATAACAATCTAGACTCTGTGATGTCAAATAGAGTGATTGCTTGCAAGACTGCAAAAGAAATCTGGGATGCACTAGAGGTTCAATGTCAAGGAACCAAGGTGATCAAGAAGAACATAAGATCTGTTCTTATACAAGAATATGAATACTTTGAGGCCAAACAAAATGACTCACCCATTGATATTTATGACAGATTTCTTACTTTGTTGAATAACTTAGCTTTGGTTGATAAAGTGTATGATAATGAGGACTCAAACACCAACTTTCTAAGGGCTCTTCCTGAAGAATGGGATTTACAAACATCCTTGATAAGAGATAGGGCATATTTAGATGAGATATCCCTAGATGAAGTGTATGGAAGACTGAAAACTCATGACTTTGGAGTTACAACAAAGAAAGAATAGGAAAAGTAGCAAGGCAAAGTGTGTTGCATTGAATGTTGAGACTAAGGTTGAAGAACCAAAATAAAAAGTTTTAAAAGTCTCAACAAGAAAAGGAAAAGTTGTGATGGTTAAGGAGAGAAGTGAATCAGAGTTTGAGGCAGACTCTGATGTAAACTCTGATGAATCCACAGACTCTGACATGATGGAGATAGTTGCCATGATTGTCAAAGGCTTCAAAAAGATGAAGTATAGAAAGTACAGAAAGCAAGGAAACTTCCAAAAAAAGCATGGAGAGTCAGAGAATAAAGACAAATTTAGGAGGAGAGAAGACATAGATGGTAAGTTTAAAACACTTGACAAATCAAAGGTCAAGTGTTATAAGTGTAACAAGATGGGGCACTTTGCTACTAAGTGCAGAAGCAAGGAATCTGGAAAAGCTCTCATAACCTCAAAGAAAGATTGGATGGATTCCTCAGACTCTAAAAAGGAAACAAACTATGCTCTCATAGAAAACACTGATGCTCCCATCTTAAACTCCGACAAGGTACCAGACTCTATCTTTAATATTGATACTGAAAATGTCTACGAATTAAAATTTTTCCTTAGAACCCTGCATGTTAGTTTTAAATCACAGTCACTTGAGAATGAAAGATTAAAATCTGAAATTCAAACTCTGTCCGCTAAGAATGATTTTCTTGAATCTGAACTTGCACACATGCTTAGCACCAAGAAAGACTGTGAGAATGCTATTCACATGCAAACTCAGCTAGAAATATAGGTTGAATATTTAAAAGCTGAGATAGCTAAAGAACATGAGACTTTTAGAGTTTGGACAAACTCTGGCAAGAAAGTCCAACAAATTCTTTCTGACATGAATTGGACATCTGCTCTAGGTTATGAATCTGATAAGGAGTCACATGCTAAGAATGATAAGACAAACACAGGAATAAAAGGAAAGTTGAGTGAACCTGTGAATTTTGTTAGAGCTAGCAATGAAAAGAACATCTCTGATAAATGCTCTAATAATCACAAAGCCAAAGAGAATAGTGTGTTAGATAATAAACCAGTCAATATAAGGTTACTCTCACAGAAGCAACTTAAAGAAAAGTTGATGTTAGTTACCAACAAAAATAAACCTAAAAAGGTCAAGAGGAATAGAAATGTCAAAGTAGGAATTTCTAAGGAGAATGACTATAAGAATATTCCTGATGCTCCAAGAAAAACCTGTTTCACATGTGGAAATTCTAATCATCTTGCTATTGACTCTAGGAAAAATAAAAAGAAGGAATCTGAAAGACCTAGATCATAGGATAGGAAACAGACTAGATATAGATCACAAAATCCTTGTTTTAACTGTGCTAGTTTATTGCATTCTATTTACACATGTAAAGAATATCATAGTCTGTATATCAATAATTATGAACTTTTGCCTCATTTGAATAAAACTCTTGTTTCTTCTAATTATGCTTCTAAACAAATGTATGTGGTAAAAGCTGATAGAAGAAAGACAAACTCTGAAAATGCAAACTCTATTAATGTAAACTTTGATAAAGTTGCTTCTGCTACAAAAGTTAACAATCTTAAAAAGAAAGGATCCAAACTTGTTAGGGTCCTCAAAGCTACTAATTAAGTTGCATAAATGATTGTAGGGAAACAAGAAAAATATCCTAGTAATTGATAGTGGATGTTTTGCACATATGACTAGAAATAAATCCATGCTTTTAGAGTTTGAGGAGAAGGCTGGCCCAACAGTATCATATGGAGATGACAATATAGGAAGAACACTGGGATATGGAAATATTGTGGTTGGAAATGTCATCATTGAAAATGTAGCTCTGGTTGAAGGAATCAAACACAATCTCTTGAGTGTGAGTTAAATTACAGACATAGGTTATTCTATGGAGTTTCAAGAAACACATTGTGAAGTCAAAAGCAAAAAGGCTGGCAAAGTAGTTCTCATTGGTCACAGACATAACAATTTATTTGAAGCTAGCTTGGAGGTAAACTCTGATGGTTCAATAACTTGCCTACTTGGAAAAGCATCATCTTTGGAAATATGGAATTGGCTGAAAAAGCTGTATCACTTGAACTTTAGAAATATAAATGAATTGGTAAAAAAAATGTAATAAGAGGTCTTCCAAAGGTTCAATTTCATCCTGATGGACTCTGTGATTCTTGTCAAAAGGCAAAAACAAAAGAAGACATCTTTTAAGAGAAAAACTGAAAATTCTATTAATCAACCTTTTCGTCTATTACATCTTGATTTGTTTGGCCCTGTCAATATAATGTCCATTGGAAGGAAGAAATATAATCTGATGATAATAGATGACTACACAAGATTTACCTGGGTGTACTTTTTACACAAAAAGGATGAAATAACTGAGATAATTTTTGATCAATTTACCATGATTGAGAATGGATCACTACTCAAGGTAAATATTCTAAGGAGTGATAATGTAATAGAGTTTAAGAACTCTGCAATGGAATAATTCTACTCAACCAAATGAATCATTCAACAATTCTCAGCACCTAGTACACCTCAACAAAATGGTACAGTTGAGAGAAAGAATAGAACTCTTATTAAAGCTTCTAAACAATGTTTGAAGGAGCAAAGCTTCTTATTTACTTTTGGGCAGAAGTTGTGAATACTGCATGCATCACTCAGAATTATACCTTGATAAATAAACATGTAATAACTCCATATGAAATGATGAAAGGAAGGATGCCAAATGTGAAATAATTTAATATTTGGAAGCAAGTGTTTTATTCTTAAAACACATCCTAAGCAGTTGAAAAAGTTTGAACTCAAAGCAGATGATGGTATTTTTGTTGGTTATTCAACAACCTCCAAAATCTCTTCAAGGGCATTCAAAGTGTTTCATTTGATAAACCAAGGTAGTCATGTAATCAATTAATGTCTGTTTTGATGAATGATAACAGGCTTACATGATGAAGATGCTCAAAAATCACAAAGGTTTGAAAATGAACTGCTCAAAGCTCAACAAGACACATACTCTGATGAACTAAAATCTGATGAGTTAAACTCTGATTCAGATAAAACTGACACAGTAATTGAAGATTTTTCACATGTTGATGGGGACCAACATCAATCTTCTACTAAAATTGTAGAACCAACTTCAATCATTGAAATTTTAAAGTCTGACCAATCTCTGACAGAGACAAACTCTGAAAGCTTAAACTCTGATCGATCAAATTCTAAAAGTATAAACTCTGATCCATCAAATTCTGATATAAGAACAACTTTAGGGGGATGATCAACATTTACTGAGGAATCATACTATGAAGGCATAAATCATGGAGGATCATCTAGTTCAAGAAATCTTCCACATCTAAAGAAATGGACCAAAGATCACACACCTGACTTGATTATTGGTGATCTAGAAAGTGGAGTGAAGACAAGAAAAGCTACTCAAAATGAATGTCTATACCATAGTTTTCTTTCTCAAACAGAACCAAAGAAAGTTGAAGATGCTTTGAAGGATGCAGACTGGGTTACTGCAATGCAGGAAGAATTAAATGAGTTTGAAAGAAATGAGGTTTGGACTCTTGTTCCAAGACCAAAGAACAGATCCATTGTTAGCATAAAATGGGTGTTTAGAAACAAGACAGACTCTGATGGAATCATAACAAGGAACAAAGCAAGACTAGTTACCAAAGGTTACTCTCAACAAGAAGGTATTGACTATGATGAAACCTTTGCACCAGTAGCTAGACTTGAAGCAATTAAAATATTCTTTCTTATGTTGTACACAAGAAATTCAAACTATACCATATGGATGTTAAAAGTGCATATTTGAATGGTAAGCTTGAGGAGGAGGTATATGTTGAACAACCTCCTGGCTTTGTGAATCCCAAATATCCAAATCATGTCTACAGGTTGGATAAAGCTTTATATGGACTCAAGCAAGCTCCTAGAGCCTGGTATGAAGTGCTGACTCAATTTGTAATTAAAAGGGGTTTCACAAGAGGTATGATTGACAAAACCTTGTTTTATAGAACTCAGGGTAAGGACTTATTATTAGTTCAAATATCTATTGATGATATTATATTTGGATCCACTAATCAAAAACTTTGTGAAAGATTTTCAAAGCTAATGCAGTCCAGGAATTAAATGAATATGATAGGATAGATGAACTATTTCTTAGGCTTGCAAGTGAAACAGACTAATGAAGACATTTTCATAAGTTAGTCCAAATATAGAAGGAATTTACTCACAAAGTTTCAAATGCAAGACTCTGCATCTGCTACAACACCAATGGCTACTACAATCAAGCTGGATCAAGATACTGATGAGCCTGTAGAAATAATAACATATAGAGGTATGATTGGCTCACTTCTTTATTTGGCTACTAGTAGACCAGATATCATGTTTGTAACATGTCCATGTGTTAGATTTCAGGCAAATCTAAGGGAACCACATTTGATTGTTGTTAAGAGAATTTTTAGATATCTCAAGTGCACCATCAATCTTGGTTTATGGTATCCTAGAGAGTCTGACTTTAAAATTATATGCTATTCAGATGCTGATTTTGCAGGATGTAAAATAGATAGGAAAAGTGTTTGAAATTATGAGTTTTGATGATAACAAATTACTTAGAATTTCAATAGGGATTTAAAATTCATTGTAACTGGTCGATGGATATGTGACTTATATATATCCATTGACTAGGAAACCAGTTATCAGTTGAAGCTTGTTTATCAACTGATAAACTGGATTATAACATTTGATTCATGTTTCATTATCAATTGATTATATTGCCTCAATGGATGCTATGAAGTAGTCGACTGATGTTATTGACTTCAATTTATAGCTTCTCAACTGATGTGAAGAATGGCTGATCAATTGTAAATATTCTAAGTCAGAATTCTCACAAGTGAAGTGATCAACTGATATTGGAGTCGATGGATGAAGACACTACTCAACGGATAAAAGCTATCAACGGATACAAGTCATCAACGGATAAAGGCAATCAACGGATAAGGGATCATCAATGGATAGGGAGTCGATGGATAACTCAAATAGCCATCAATTCAATAACTGATCAATGGATATCTTATCCATCGATGGATGAGCAAAGGAGAATCAACTGATATGCTTAACAACATTTATCAGTTGATTAAGGTTTCCCAATTTAGTTAAAGACAAGGAGAAATGAAACTGTGCAGAAACTGGATTATTGGAAGACAGTCCTGTCAGGATTGTGAAGACTTTCAAGGTAACACAGTCTTCAAGGAATGCATCAAGACAAAGATACTTTCAGGACTAGACAGGTCCAAAAAAGACTGTTCAAGTAGCTAATTTCTATTTTCATGTAAAAATTGTAAGTTGTAATTTTATAATGTTATCTGTCGATAGGAATTAGAAGTGAAGAAAACTACTATATAGTGGTTAGTAGTTCATTGTAGCAAAGGAGTTAAAAAAGAAGAAACACAGTGAAAAGATTGTAAGCACTACTGTGTAGAAACACTTTGTAAGCAGCTTAGTATTTTTACCAAGATTAATTGAAAGCAAAAACATACTAGTGGAAAACAAATCCACTAATAATTTTTAATATTGTTTGTTCTGTTTTCAATACTTTAATTTCTGCATTCTTAGTTCAATCAGTTATATATATATATATATATACACTCAAACACTCTAGTTGAACAAACTTAAATCCGCAAGAATTTAAATAATTTTTAAGTTTGTATTCAACCCCCCTTCTCCAAACTTAGTGTACTTAAGGGGAAATAACAATTGGTATCATGGCCTCTTTCAACATACAGAAAGTTAAGATCTAAAAGTACATCAAGTATGGGTTAGAAAGACACAGGAGTAAAGATTCCAGTTCTGGAGAAAAATGAGTATTTTCCTTGGAAAGTGAAAATGCACTTGTATCTGCTATCCATTGACCCTTCCTATGCTCATTGCATAGAGAAAGGTCCACATGTGCCTATGAAGATAGTTACAAATGTAAATGCAGATGGTACTCAGGCACCAGACAAACTCATTCCAAAACCTGTAAGTGAATACACAGATGAGGATGAGAAGGAAGTACATAAGGATAAAAAGCTATGAATATTTTATTCAATGGTCTTGACAAGGATATGTTTGACAATGTTATCAACTGTACAACATCCAAGAAAGTCTGGGACACTCTTCAAACTCTATGTGAAGGCACTGAATAAGTGAGAAAGAACAAGATACAACTCTTGATTCAAAAATATGAAGCCTTTCACTTTAAGAGTGGTGAAACAATCAATGACACATATAGTAGGTTTCAAAAACTCTTGAATGAGCTAAAGCTATATGGAAGAGTGTATGCTGTTGAAGATACCAACCTCAAGTTCTTGAGGTCCTTACCCAAGGAATGGAAACCAATGACTGTTTCTACAAGACAATCTCCTGACTTTAAAGAATATACTATTGACAAGCTGTATGGCATCTTGAAATCCTATGAGTTAGAATTACAGCAAGATGAGGAAATTCAGAAAAGTCAGAAGAGAGAAAAGTCCGCTTTGGTGGTCAAGGATAAGCAAGTTGCATGATCAGGTGAAGATGTTGTTATCAAAGAAGGGAAGAAAGAAGGTAATGGAAATTGGGCAAGTGGTGTTAGACATGATGAATCTTTAAGTGGGAAAGGAAAAGAAACAGTTGAGGATGATGAGTCATACACCAAGGATGAAATGGACGAAATAGATGAGCATTTGGCTTTTCTATCAAGAAAATTTTCAAAACTTAAATTCAAGAGGAATCCAATGCAAAGGCCTGGATCTCAGTTCAAGAGAGACAATCAACAAAGTAAAAATCTTGTTGACAGGACTCAATTCAAATGTTTCAACTGTAGATTGGCTGGTCATTTTTCTAATGAATGCAGAAAGCCAAATGTGGAAAAGAAGTCAAAGTCTAGTGATGGTATTGACTATAAGAAGAAGTACTTTGACTTGCTTAGACAAAGAGAGAAGGCTTTTGTGACAGAGGAAAAAGACTGGGCTGCTGAGGAAGACTCTGAAGAAGAATACATCAACCTTGCACTAATGGCCAACCATGATGATCAGGAAGCTAGTTCTTCTAGCAATCAGGTAATTTCTACAAATCTATCTGAGTTATCCAAAGATGAATGCAATATTACAATTACTGAAATGTCAAATGAATTGTTTAATTTGCATATCACTCTTGAGTCCTTAAACAAAGAGAACACTAGGCTCAAAATCACCTTAGAGACTCTCACTAAAAGAAACAATTATCTAGAGAGTGAGCTAGTGCAAATGGATAGACTCAAGGTGGAAAACAAAGATGCTAGAAAAGAACTAGTTGAGTGTAAAAAGGAAATAGAGAATTTGAAGGAAAAATTGGAAGAAGAACTAAGAACCATTGACCGGTGGAACATGTCTAGTAAAGCCAGTAAGAAGATGAATGACATTCATGGAACAAACTCTTTCACCATGTTGTCTGAAACTCTTGAGAGAATAGCCATTGATAAAAATCAATCCTTGGAAAAGAAGAAATTAATTGCTAATTCTGAATCAACTAATAAGAATTATCCATCGATTGATAATGTCAATTCAACGAATAATCATCCATCGATTGATAACATTATTCCAATGGATAATCATCCATCGATTGAGGAATCATCAACTGCTAAGAAGTGTGTTTTAAAAACCAAGCTTAACAGACCTGTTAAATTTGTCAAAGAAAGTAGCTCCTCTAAATCTGAAGTCAAAGTTGAAAAGGCTAATATAGGATTCTTATCTATAGAACAATTGAAAGAAAAATTAGAAAAGATAGAACCTAATATTAAGTCAAAAGAGAAGAAGAAGAAAAACAGAAATGGTAAAGTAGGCATAAACTAGCACAATAACTACACACCTGACAAGTATGCTCCTAGGAAGATATGTGCTAAGTGTGGTAGCAAAAATCACTTATCTGTGCAATGAAAGATCAATATGCCTGCAGCCACCAATGTGCCTGGTATACCTAACATGCATTCTAATTCTGTTTTTCCTCATCTAGTTGATTCTCATGCTATTCATGCTCAATATACATCAATGCCTTATATGTTTAATCCATATCTTGCATTTGCCAACATGAATATGCCTGCTATGCCATGAAATATGCTTAACAATTTTCATGCTCCAAATTTCTCCAATTCTGCAAGCATGAATATTCTAAATATTAGCACTGAGAATTCTAAGGTAAGGAAACCAACACCTAAGGTTGAAGTGGAAATAAAACCATCTAAACCGAAGGTACAAAAATTGGAAACCAAGCCAAAGATAACAACTAATAAGAAAGGACCCAAGGCAACTTGGGTACCAAAATCAACTTGATTGTTTTTTACTATGTGCAGGGAAAAAGAAGAAATCTTTGGTACTTGGACAATGGGTGTTCAAGACACATGACTGGAGATAAATCCATGCTCACAAAGTTTGAGGAGAAAGCTGGCCCTGGAGTAACTTTTGGAGATGACAGCAAAGGGTACACCATGGGATATGGTCTGATTTCAAAAGAAAATGTCATCATTGAACCTGTTGCATTAGTTGATGGCTTAAGACATAATTTGTTAAGCATAAGTCAACTATGTGACAATGGAAATAAAGTTTGTTTCACAACTGAAGCATACATAATTTCCAACAAGGAAGATGGAAGCCTGGTTATGACTGGGAATAGAAAAGAAAATGTGTACATAACTGACTTTAATTCAACAAATGCAGATTCAATGACTTGTCTTCTCTCTAAGGCAAGTACAAATGAAAGTTGGCTATGGCATAGAAGATTAGCTCATTTAAATTTCAAGACCATGAATCATTTGGTCAAGAAAAATCAAGTGAGAGGCTTACCACAAATGGAATTTGTCAAGGATGGACTTTGTGATGCCCGTCAGAAAGGGAAACAAAGGAAGGCAACATTCAAGTCAAAATTGGAATCATCAATTGAGAAGCCACTTGAGTTATTACACATGGATTTGTTTGGTCCTGTAAATATCATGTCCATTGCAAAGAAGAAGTATGCTTTAGTCATTGTGAATGACTTTTCAAGGTTCTCATGGACTTATTTTCTGTATTCAAAGGATGAAGCTAGTCATCTCATCATCAAGCACATAAGAGAAGTTGAGAAAATTCTTGGATTGGATGTAAAGAAAATAAGAAGTGACAATAGAACAGAATTTAAAAATTCCACAATGAAGGAGTTCTGTGAATCTAAAGGAATCATACACACCTTCTCTACACCAAGAACACCTCAACAAAATGGGGTAGTAGAAAGGAAGAACATGACATTGATTGAAGAAGCTAGAACTATATTGGAAAATGCTAAATTACCAACATACTGAAAGTGTTTGACCTAAAACCAATCATGTATGATGAGTTAAGAAAAACTTTATGCTACTCTTATTTAATTTCATTTGATAATAATAAAGTATTTATTTGTTATGTTACGGGCTTAATCTATTTGAAGTGTATTAAATAAGATGTTCCATAGTTTAGAGCAAAGCTTCTAGAATTATAATGAGACTGTAATAATGAGATCTAGAAGATAATAGCTTTAGACTTAAACAATTCCTGATCATAGGATAACTAATTGGAAATTGGTAAATCCGTAAAGATCAGTACACACTATGCTAGCTCTCTTAGGAGGATGTCTGTTCTCATAGACATTTGTGTGGTGACACTATATCTAGTATGTAGGTGCTTATTAAGGAATAAGTTCACTGAACATGACTCGATAAGTAAAACAACTAATGGAGTTTACTCACGTGTCGATAGTTGTTTATTAAGTAAATAGTTGTACAAGTATCCTTAAACTTGAGATCGTTAGAGTAATCTCGTACACAATGATTTATGCTTTGGTTTAGTCCTTAGTCTCTAGGACATTCATTAGGTCCATTCTGGGCATAGTGATTTGTGTATGGAGATAGTTAACGGATCAATAAAGGATCTGCTCCTTCCAGTAAAGGAAGTGAATATCCTATGTTATTCTTAGATATGCAAGTTCAGGAATCTCTGACCAGAGTAATGAAATTAGAAAGAGTTTCAAATTTGCATTAAAAGGAACTTTGCATTATGAATAAGAAATCATATGATTAAATTAGATAGGCTTGACACGAGTTCCATGCCTTGTATTTAATCGGGATATTGAAGGGTAGAATGAATTAATTGTACGGTAACTAATTACTGACAGGTTCTAAGTATTCTAAGTAATGATTTCGTATTATCTGGATAGTCGCGATATGTTGAGAAGCATCACTCACGATGTAGAATAAATATAATTAATCTGATTAATTATATTTAATGAATTAATAGAATTCATATAAATAATAAATAAAATGTTTATTATTATTTATTTCTACTACCGGCTTAATATTGAACCTAAAGAGTCACACCATAAAAGAGATTAAATTATAGATGAAGGGATAATTAATAATAACTAGTCATTATTTATTTATGAAATAAATAATTACTTAGCAAATTTTATAAATTAATTAAATGAGATTTAATTGATTATAAATTATTTAAGATAAGATCTTAATATTATTAATTAAATATTTAATTAAAGTAATTAAATATAAAGAGAGAATAATTTTCTAAAAGAGTTTAGAAAAAGGAATTAATGATTAAAATAGTTTTAATCATTAACTAATTAATTAATAAGATTAATTAATTAAAAAGGGAATTAATAATAAGATATTTATAGAAAATATCTCAGCTGAGATATTTGCCTATAAATATAGGATTATAAACCCTAATACTTCAACCCTAATATTTGTGAGAAATATTTTAAAAGGGAGGCAACCCTAATTTCCTCTCTAGCCTCCTCCTTCATCTTTTAGTTTGATTCTTGGTGAATATCTTTAGAGCACTCCACACTTGAGGGGTGATTGCAAGGATTGAAGAACAAGATCTTCTCTAGCTGTTGCCGGAAAGCAATCGAGGTATTCTTCAATTTATAAAATAGTTTTTGTATCTATATGTATGTATATATAGGAATATATGCAAATAAATGTTATTCAATGCTTCCGCTGATGCATAAATTCCTTCACATACTTCTGGGTTGAGGCCATTAACACAACATGTTACACTCAAAACATCTCCATAGTAAATCAAGATCAAGGAAAGACCCCTTCTCAATTTATCAAGAAAGACAAAAAGCCAAAGGTGGGATTTCTTCATGTATTTGGTTGCAAATGCTATGTGCTAAGAAATCAAGGTGAAAACCTAGGAAAATTTGAAGCCAAGGATGATGAAGCCATATTTGTTGGGTATGCACTATCAAGCATAGGCTATAGAGTTTATAATCTCAGACTACACATTGTTATGGAATCTGTACATGTAGTTTTTGATGATAAGAAGATTCAAGGGCTGTTTGATGAAGGAAATCATGACACACTGCATTTTGAGAATGAATCCAATGATGTAGATAATGATGAAGAAGCAGAAATTGTAAAATCACAAGTACTCAGAAACCCAATATCAGTTGATGTCTCTGCATCAATGGATAATTTATCAGTTGACAGAATTCCATCAACTGATAATCCTTCAATGGATAATCAACACTCTACATCTAGGGTATCCAATTCAGGGGGAGGGTTTCAGAATCAGTCCAAAAATTCAAATCAATTTGAGTACAATACTAATGATAATGAAGCTTCATCATCAAGGCAAAATTTGCCTCCTCAAAGAAAATGGACAAAAAACCATCCATTTGAACTAATCATTGAAAATGCAGAAGATGGTGTCAAGACAAGAAGTGCTACTCAAAATGAGTGTTTGTATAACAGCTTCCTATCTCAATAAGAACCTAAAAGAGTTGAAGATGCTATCTTGGATCCTGATTGGGTTTTAGCTATGCAAGAGGAACTCAATCAATTTGAAAGAAATAAAGTGTGGAAGCTGGTGCCCAAACCAGCAAATAGATCAGGAATTGGTACAAAATGGGTATTCAGAAACAAAATGGATGAAACTGGTACAGTGACTAGAAACAAAGCAAGGCTTGTGGCAAAGGGATACTCACAGGAAGAAGGAATTGATTTTGATGAAACATTTGCGCCAGTTGCAAGGTTAGAAGCAATCAGAATCTTTCTAGCTTATGCTGCACATGCTAATTTCAAAGTCTACCAGATGGATGTGAAGAGTGCATTTTTTAATGGAATATTAGAAGATGAAGTCTATGTGGAACAACCTCCTGGCTTTGAAGATCCAAATTTCCCTGACTTTGTCTACTATTTACTCAAAGCACTCTATGGTTTGAAGCAAGCACCAAGGGCCTGGTATGACACTTTATCTCAGTTCCTCATTGAGAATCACTTTACAAGAGGTACTGTTGATAAAACTTTATTCAGTAGAAATGTCAATGGCTCTATTATTCTTGTACAAATATATGTGGATGACATTATTTTTGGCTCAACTAATGAGGGACTTTGCAAAAAGTTTGCCAAATTAATGCAGAGTAAATATGAAATGAGCATGATGGGAGAGCTTACCTACTTTCTTGGTTTGCAAGTCAAACAAGTTATGGATGATATTTTTATAAATCAAACAAAGTACATTCATGATTTATTAAAGCAATTTGACTTAAGTGAATGTTCTTCTGCAAAAACTTCCATGGCCACTACCACCAAATTTGAATTAAACACTAAGGAAGCTAAGGTGGATATTTCAAGTTATTGAGGCATGGTAGGCTCACTTTTATACAATTGCTAGTAGTCCATGCATAATGTTCTCTACATGCTTGTGTGCTAGATTTCAGGCTGATCCTAGAGAATCTCATTTAGTGGCTATTAAAAGAATTTATAGATATCTCAAGGGTACATCAAATTTAGGTATTTGGTATCCTAGAGATTCTGGTTTTAATCTAATAGGCTACTCAGATACAGATTATGCAGGTTTTAAAATAGACATGAAAAGTACTACAGACACCTGTCAATTTCTAGGAAACAAACTTGTGTCATGATTTTGCAAAGAGCAACACTCAGTATCAACTTCAACTGCAGAAGCTGAGTACATTGCTGTTGGAAGTTGCTTTGCACAAATATTATGGATGAGAAATCAACTGTTTGACTATGGGTTTAACTTGAACAAGATTCCTATTTTCTGTGATAATACAAGTGCCATTGCAATAACAGAAAATCCTGTGCAACATTCCAGAACCAAACACATTAACATAAGGTATCATTTCATTAGGGAACATGTAATGAATGGTACAGTTGAATTACATTTTGTCCCTAGTGAACAACAACTTGCAGACATTTTTACCAAACATCTAGATGAATCTACTTTTAATAGATTAGTCTGTGAGTTAGGTATGCTTAATTTTACTCAATCTTGAAGTGTATGCCAAGTTTTGTTTTCTTTCTTTATTGTAGCCATTGTTCACAATTTTCTGTTGAAACCAAATGATCAATTGATAACTGTGTTAATTGTCAATGGATATTTAGCAACTATTGATGGATATATTTGATCAACAGATAAAATATATTCCTATCGATGGATATTTATCTATCGACAAATAATTACCTCAGTAATTGCTTAAAGATTGATAAATTCTTTCTTATTTGATCAACCGATAAATTTTACTCCTATCAATGGATATTTATCTATCGTCAGATAATTATCCTGGTAGTTATTTATCGATCGATAAATGATTAATTCTCTATTTTATCCATCGATGGTAATAGAATTTTTACAGTTTTATTCATCCGTTGATCAAATTATAGACGTTGATTAATTACCTTATTTGTCAATAGATGAACATACCCATCGATTGTCATTTACAGTAATTAACTTTAACTTCTTTTTCCTCAAAATGGCTATATCCTTAATTAAAACTGTCTATTCAATTCTTCTTAATCACAGAAAATATAAATAGCAATAATAATTTCTATTTCACTCTTACTTGTTATTTTATTTTCTATATCTAACGGTATATCTCTGCTTCCTTCTCTCAAGAACTCTCAAGTCAAATTCACTCACCCGTTTTCAAGTTCTTTTTAATCTCTCAAGAATCAGTGATGGCACCTCAAAAGAAGATTGTTTCCTCAACTGGGTTCATTTATGAACAAAATAACTTCGCAGCATGTCTAACTGTGGATGATGCTCCCGTATATTTTCATCCATTGATGAGATTTCTGGGAGACTGCAAAGTGTCAAAAGCTCTCAGTGAAGCACCAACAATAGTCTGTTCATTTGTTGAAGAGCTATGGAACACTGAAGAAGTTTCACAGGATGAGAAGGTAATTTCATATACTTGCAAAGGTAATCCCTACACCATTACAAGTACAACTCTGACTGAATGCTTAGAATTACCTGAAAATAACTGTGATAAGTCACCCAATGAAGAAGACATTAGGGACATGTTAGAATCTGTTAATTATGCTAATGCTGAAACTGGTTTAGGCGAGGTTGTTAGGAAAAATCTTAGAAAGGAATGGAGTTATTTCTTTGATGCTATTATTAAAGTATTTTCTGGTAAAATAAGTAATTTTGATGCAATTACCACAAGTATGCAAGAAATTGCTTATTCTATCCTATTTGATAAGTACTTTAATCTTAGCACATTACTCCTAAATGAATTAACTGCTAAGTTAGGAAATAAGGCATCTAGGAAAAATAACATCTATTTTGCTAGATTCTTTATGCTATTGATTAATGCCTCTATTGGAGATTATGAGATTAATGCAGAAATGGAAACTTTGGAGGCCTGGACACAGAACAATAGGGTCTTCAAGGACTTGGTGAGAATCAACTTACACCCTAGGTTGTGCCTCACATATCCTCCTTTTGTACATGTATATCTCAAGAAACTCAATTTCTCTTTTACCTCTTCTGGCATCTCAATTCCTTTGCCTTCTGCAACAATGGAGGGAGATGGAAATGCCCCCATCCGTCTTACCCAAGTTGCCCAACCTTCCAAACACAAATCTAAGCAAACCACCTCAGTAGTTTCTCAAAAGACTACTGCTGTAAAAACTAAGAAAAGAAAAATAACTGAGGGGAGTGTGAAGGTGGTTGATAAGGGTGAGGGAACTGGCCAACATCAAGAAAGCCAGAAGAATAAGGAAGGAGAGGTTGAGAGTGTCCAGCCAGCCACCAGCCCAATCTCTCAACAGATTGAGGTTGTTATAAAGGAATTAAACACATCCCTAGTTGCACCTTCTCAACAAGGTGTAACTATTGAACAAAGGTCTCAACCATGACCATCAGATGGGGGTAAGGGTCACAAAATTCTACAGCCATACAAAAGGAGAGAGAGAAAGATAAACATATTGCATAAGGAACACACACACCTGCAAAGCCAAATGCAAATTTGGTGGAGTCTTCAGTTTCTTCTTTTGATGTGTCTCAGAATTTTCCTGAGACACAGCCCCACTCTCTATCTATTTCTTCTCCTCAATCCCCCTCAAAATCTATTTCTTCAAAAGCATTATTGATTGACAACTTCAATGTTTCAAATTCACCCTCTTTGCAACTTAGGGTGGAGCCAACACTCTCACCTGTATCACCAAATAAGGGTAATACCTTGGTTGATCAGGTACATACTAAAACTTATCTTAAGTCAATGGATATTATTCTATCAACAGATAAATTCCAACATCCATTGACTAGTTCACTTCCATCGATGGATATCCTTACATCCATCGACGAGCTTCCATCAACGGATATTCATCCATCGATGGATATTTCTTATCCATCGATTGACACCTTAATTCCAATTCATGAATCATCCAATGAAACACTTCAAGTGGCCAATACTCTACTAGAATTGAGTGGAGTGGGTGAGGTGTGTGAGAGGCATGGTTTGCATACCTTGTCAAAAGGAGAGTGTGTGCATGAGGAGCCCTCAAATTCTTCTGAGGTGGCAAAAGGAGAGGGTGTGAGCAAAGAGAGTCCCACCTTAGCAGGTGATGCTAAAGGAGAGGAAAGCCAGGGATATGTGAGAATCCAGGATGAGATCCTGATGCAAAAATAGAGAGAAGAGAGTGAGAGAGAAAAGAATAGAGAGAAATCAATTTCACCATCTCATGAAGCATCAACTTCTAAAACTGAGCAGGTTGCAGCAGAACTCACCCATGAGTTGGGGTCGGAGTCAGGGGGAGATGGAGGAAATGGAGTCCCTGCAGGCGTTACAGATGCCCACATGGAAGTGGATGCTGAGATTGAAGTCAACCTTGATGCTTCAACTTTTTACCATGAAGATCCACACTATCAAGAACTAACAGCAGCCACTAATCAAGTAGCTGAACAAATACTGGGATTGGTGCAGACAGAAGACTAATTCAGGAGTGGAAAGGAGTATCTAGCTAGTCAACCTGATGATGTCTCCCACATGAATCCTGAAGATTTTGAAGACAGTTCTGATGATGAACTTCTAGATCCTGATGTGGCCAGTGATGAAACAAGTTTGGCTGATACTGAGAAGGCAATTATTTCTCACTACAGGAGCTCCATGGCTGAAGTGAATATAGAGGATCCTTTGCACAGAAGAATTCTCAATTTTTATAGGGACAACTTGAAAATTCAGAAAATGCATGTCACATGATCTAAGTATGAATTAAAGAAGATCAGGGAGGCCATTGATAGTTCAAGGATGCACTTTTGGACTCAGCCTTACACTATTAACAAGAATTAAGCAAAGGCTAGACACTGAGTTTACAGCCAAAGACAAGGTAGTGGCATTGGAGAAAAGGGTGACTGCTATTGAAGCTAACATGGAGTGCGTCATGAAAAATCAAGAAACTCAAATCAAGCTCCTGATTGATGCACAATAGCCAATTGCTCTATTACCAGAAATTTTTGAAGCAATAAAGAAAGGAGAAATAAGGGTAGATGAAAGTAGCTCATAACCTGGTGATAGAAAAGGAAAGGGAAAGTTGATTGAAGATGGCAAGAAGAAAGAGAAATCTATCATAAGTGGAGGTGAGAAACTATTGGGCAAAGCAATAGTGGTTGGTGTGAAAGAAAGGGAGCAACAAGAAAAGTCACAAGAAGAACTAGCTATTCAACTGCAAAGGAAATTTGATGAGGAGGATAGGCTAATAAGAGAAGCCAAAAGAAGAGAAGGTGACAGGAGGCCAAGAATGAAACAAAGAGCAAACAAGCCTGTAGATGAACCAAAATCTTCTGGAGTTAAGAGAAAACTTGTTGAGGAAAAGGAGGTTAAGGAGGAGAATCCAAAAGAGGTGAAGCTTGAAAGTCAAGCTTCTGGAAGTGGTCAAGCCAAAGAAATAGAAGTGTTCAAACCCAAATCTGAGAACTTTGTGCCAATCAAGAGTGAAGGAATGATTGCAGTAAAAGGTGAAAGGAAGAGGGATGTTGATCTTCTTCACATTGAGTATAAAGATGGATCACATTCAACTTTCACATTCAATCAAGTCTGGGATCAAAGATATGATATCTTAAGGAAGATCTACACCATGCTCAACATAAAGTACTATTTAACTGAAGAGCTAGGGAAAGCCATTCTTGAGAAGATGAAGAAGATAAGAGAGACACCTATTCAAGAAGAAAGGGATGACAGAATCAAAATTTTGAACCCTGATGGAAGGAAGGTACTTCATGAACCATTCTACTTGATGATCTACAAGGACAGGAAAGGCAGGGAAAAATGCATTGATATTTGTCAAGAAATTGACAAACTGCCCAATCTGGAATTGAACCATCTTGCAAGCCAACTGGATTACAGGGTTGAGGATGAAAAGATTCAAAAGGGATCCTTATATAGAAAAATGAAGGAAAATGAAGACAAAATGAATGAGTCAAGGGGGAAAAGAAGAAGGTAGAAGATTCATACTCAACATCAAATTGTCAGAATTTATCTCTTACTGGTATTTGATCACTCCGTCTCAAATTTATTTTTGTCAACATTGTAATTCCTGCTAGAATGAAAATGTTTAGGAGTTTTGTTATCATAAACAGAAAATTTATGCATATTTCACATATTTATAAATAGGGGGAGATTGTTAGGAATTATGAGTTTTGATGATAACAAATTACTTAGAATTTCAATAGGGATTTAAAATTCTTTGTAACTGGTCGATGGATATATGACTTATAAATATCCATTGACTAGGAAACCAGTTATTGAAGGAATTTACGGAGGTACGGAAGCGTGATATTACAATTTTTACCGTAAACTCATATATATGATCGCATATTATCATATAAATCGAGATGGAATCGAAACCATACCTTTAAAGCGATCCAAGTGTGTGAACAAGAGATCCTAGCAGCTACTTCTCAGAGTGTGAAGTACTCTACCTGTATCCACCAAGAATTCTTCCTTTGATGAAGATCTTCAAATAATTTCTAAAACCTTTTAGAGAGAAAAGAGAGAGAGATGGAGGCTTGTGTTTTCTCCAAAACCTAGAAGTGTGTTCTTAGAATGATGCATCTCATTCTATTTATAGGACTATCCTAGGGTTTTTCCTATAAATAATATATCAATATATATTATTATATTAAACCCCATATAATAAAATGCTTTAATAATAATCAAAACTATTTTAATAATTATTTCCTTTTCTAAACTATTTAGAAAATAATTCTCTCTCTCATAATTTAAATCTTTTCATCAAAGAAAATATTCTTTTATGGTGTGACCATGTAGGTTCAATATTAAGCCGGTAGTAGAAATAAATAATAATAAACTTTTTATTTATTATTTATATGAATTCTAATAATTCATTAAATATAATTAACTGATTAATTATATTTATTCTACATCGTGAGTGATGCTTCTCAACATATCGCGACTATCCGGATAATATGAATTCACTGCCAAGAACCTATCAGTGACTAGTTTACCGCACAATCAATTCCTTCCACCCTACAATATCCCGATTAAATACAAGGCATGGAACTCGTGTCAAGCCTATTAAATTTAATCATATGTTTTCTTATTCATAGTGCAAAGTTCATATTAATGCAAATTAGAAACTCCTTTCTAATTTCATTCACTCTGGCCAGAGATTCCAGAACTCACATACTAAGAATAACATAGGATATTCTCTTCCCATACTGGAAGGGGTGGATCCTCTATTGACGTTAACTATCTTCATACACAAATCCCTATGCCCGGAATAGACCTAATGGATGTCCTTGAGACTAAGGACTAAACCAAAACATAGTTCATTGTATACAAGATAACTTTAACGATCTCAAGTCTAAGGATACTTGCACAACTATCACTTAGTGAACAACTATTGACACATGAGTAAACTCCATTAGTTGTTCAATTTATCGAGTCACGTTCAGTGAACTTATTTCTTAATAAGCACCTACATACTAGCTATAGTGTCACCACACAAATGCCTATGAGAACAGACATCCTCCTTAAAGGAGCAAGCATAGTATGTACCAATCTTTGCGGACTCACTAACTTCCAATTAGTTATCCTATGATCAGGAACTGTTTAAGTCAAGAGTCATCATCTTCTAGATCTCACTATTATAATCTCATTATAATTCTAGAAGCTTCACTCTAAACTATGGAACATCTTATTTAAGACACTTTAAACAGATAAAGCCCGTAATAAAACAAATAAGTCTTTTATTAATATTAATGAAATCAAATAAGAATACAAGAAAGTTTTCCTAACTCATCATACATGATTGGATTTAGGACAAACACTTTCAGTTATCAGTTGAAGCTTGTTTATCAACTGATAAACTGGATTGTAACATTTGATTCATGTTTCATTATCAATTGATTGTATTGCCTTGTAAGTGGGTCTGAGACAACGGCTTTGTAAGAATCTGAGACAACGGCTTTGTAAGTGGGTCTGCTATGTTGTTATGTGTGTCAACTCTCTCTATTTTGACATCTCCCCTTTCTATGATCTCCCTAATCAAATGAAAGCGCCGCAAAACATGTTTGGAATTTTTATGAGACCTAGGTTCCTTGGCTTGTGCTATTGCTGCATTGTTATCACAATACAATACAATAGGCTCCTCAACACTAGGAACAACTCCCAACTCAGAAACAAATTTCCTCATCCAAACGGCTTCTTTCGCAGCCTCACTTGCAGCTATATACTCTGCTTCCGCTGTGGAGTCAGCCGTTGTAGACTGTTTGGAACTCTTCCAACTAATCGCACCACCATTCAGAGTAAACACGTACCCTGACATAGATTTGCTATCATCACATTCTGATTGAAAACTAGAGTCGGTATAACCTTCTATTATCAATTCAGAACCACCAAAAACAAGAAAAATATCCTTAGTCCTTCGCAAGTACTTAAGGATGTTCTTTACTGCTTTCCAGTGTTCTTCACCTGGATCGGACTGATATCTGCTCGTCACACTGATTGAATGAGCAACATCAGGCCTAGTACATATCATCGCGTACATGATAGATCCTATTGCTGAAGCATAAGGAATCTTACTCATACGCTCTCTTTCCTCAGCTGTCTTAGGAGACATTTTCTCGGAAAGGGACACTCCATGGCTCATCGGCATGAGACCTCTCTTGGAGTTTTCCATGCTAAATCTTTTAAGCACTTTCTCGATGTATGTACCCTGGGTAAGACCTATCATTCTTCTAGATCTATCTCTATAGATCTTTATACCGAGAATGTAAGATGCTTCTCCCAAGTCCTTCATAGTGAAGTTCTTTAATAGCCACACTTTGACTGATTGAAGCATCGGTATATCATTTCCTATAAGAAGTATGTCATCCACATACAACACAAGAAATGTTACCGCGCTCCCACTAACCTTCTTGTAGATACATGGTTCATCTATGTTTTTGATAAAACCAAACTCTTTGATTGTCTCATCAAAACGGATGTTCCATCTACGAGAAGCTTGCCTCAATCCATATATGGTTCGTAGCAGCTTGCACACTAGGTGTTCATTCCCTTTGGAAATAAAACCCTCTGGCTGTGTCATATACACTTCCTCTTCAAGT
The DNA here is from genome assembly GCA_028671895.1 of Oenanthe sinensis. Classification (NCBI taxonomy): domain Eukaryota; kingdom Viridiplantae; phylum Streptophyta; class Magnoliopsida; order Apiales; family Apiaceae; genus Oenanthe; species Oenanthe sinensis. Next base: position 33,590,966 of record CM053806.1, read on the forward strand.
TTCCCATTGAGGAAGGCCATTTTCACGTCCATTTGCCAGATCTCATAGTCATAGTAAGCTGCAATCGCAAGCAAAATCCGAATTGATTTAAGCAGGGCTACAGGCGAAAAAGTTTCATCAAAGTCAATCCCTTGCCTTTGTTTGAATCCTTTTGCCACGAGCCTGGCCTTATAGGTCTCCACCTGGCCTTCCGCTCCAATCTTTCTTTTGTATATCCATTTGCACCCTACAGGTTTCACATCCTTGGGTGCTTCAACCAAAGTCCATACTTGGTTGGTATACATAGAATCCATTTCGGATTTCATGGCACTTAGCCATTTCTCTGAGTCAATACTACTTATAGCCTCATTATAGGTCATTGGGTCGTCATCATTAACGATTGTTAACTCATTGTCATTCTCAATGACAAGGCCATAATACCTCTCAGGTTGGCGAGACACTCTCTCTGACCTACGAATGGGCTGTTCCACAGAAGGTTGTTCAGTCTGAACAGGTGTTTCCTCTTGAACTGTAGTAGTTTGTGTTTCTTGAACTTCATTAAGTTCTATTTTGCTCCCACTGTTTCCTTCAAGGATAAACTGTTTTTCCAAGAAGGTAGCATGTCTGGAGACAAACACCCTATGATCGGTGTAAAAGTAATACCCTAAAGTCTCTTTAGGATATCCCACAAATCTACATTTTACAGATCGAGATTCCAGTTTATCAGGGTCAACTTTCTTGACATAAGCTGGACATCCCCATATCTTAACGTGTTTAAGACTCGGTTTCCTTTCTTTCCATATCTCATACGGAGTTTGAGGAACAGATTTGGAAGGCACCTTATTCAGTAAATATGCTGAGGTTTCCAATGCATAACCCCATAGGAATACTGGAAGATCTGCATAGCTCATTATGGATCGAACCATGTCTAACAAAGTTCGATTTCTCCTTTCTGATACTCCATTTAACTGTGGAGTATATGGAGGAGTCCATTGAGAGACTATACCATTTTCTTTGAGATAATCTAGAAACTCTCCATTCAAGTATTCACCACCTCGATCTGATCGAAGGGTTTTAATACTATGTTTGGTTTGTTTCTCTACTTCATACTTATATTCTTTGAACTTTTCAAAGGCTTCAGATTTGTGTTTCATCAAATACACATATCCGAATCTAGATCGATCATCTGTGAAAGTAATGAAGTACGAAAAACCCCCCATGGCATGCGTAGACATCGGTCCACATACATCTGTGTGTACCAATCCTAGCAAATCTGCAGCCCTTTCTCCATGTCCACTAAATGGAGATTTGGTCATTTTTCCCAATAGACAAGACTCACATGTAGGATATGATTCAAAATCAAAAGGTTCAAGTAACCCTTCCTTGTGCAATGTCCGTAGTCTATTTTCACTAATATGACCAAGTCTGCAGTGCCATAAATATGTGAGATTTTCATCATCCCTTTTCCTTTTATTAGTATGTTCAACTTGTAGTAAACTATGCTCTACGTCATATACATACAGACCATTATTCAAAATACCACTACCATAAAGAACATTATCTCTAAGAATTGAACATTCATTATTCTTAATAATAAACGAAAATCCAGCCTTGTCTAACATGGGAATAGAAATAATATTCCTCACAATCGAGGGAACAAAATAACAATTATTTAAAACAATAGTCTTGCCCGTAGGCATATGTAAATCAAATAATCCTACAGATACAGCAGCAACTCTTGCTCCATTGTCCATCCGTAGAATAACCTCCTCTTCCTCAAGAGTCCTACTATCCCTTAGTCCCTGCAATGAATTGCAAATGTGAGAACCACAGGCGGTATCTAATACCCAAGTAGAAATTTGATTTAGTGACATGTTTACTTCAATCATAAACATACCTGAGCCAGAAGCGGCAGTCTCACTACCCTTCTTCTTCTTCAGTTCTGCAAGGTAAACCTTACAGTTCCTCTTCCAGTGCCCCACCTTGTTACACTGAAAGCAAACAGCTTTGCTTTTGGGGTCTTCAGCTTTTGGTGGAACTGGCTTCTTCTCACCTATTTTCTTCTTCTTGGGAGGATTCCACTTCCTTTTCTTGGAAGTGGATCTACCACCAATCAGAGAAACAGAACCTTTCTTAGAGGGAAAGTTCGACTCAGCAGTCTTCAAGATGTTATGGAGTTCAGGCAGGCTGACATCCAATTTGTTCATGTGAAAGTTCACAACAAACTGCGAGAACGAATCTGGGAGTGATTGCAAGACCAAGTCTTGGCTCAACTCCCCATCCATGACAAAACCAAGTTGCCCAAGACGCTCAATCAGATTGATTATCTTAAGCACATGATCATTCACAGATGATCCCTCCGCCATTCTACAACGGAATAGCTCCCTCGATATCTCATATCGAGCAGTCCTGCTTTGTACATCATACAACTCTTGTAGGCGTACTAGAATGGTATGAGCATCCATGTTCTCATGCTGTTTTTGCAGCTCAGAGTTCATAGATGCCAGCATGATGCACTGAGCAACATTTGCTTCATCCATCCACTTCCTGTAAGTTACATGCTCATCATCATGAGCATCTTCGGCAGGAGCATCGGGTACTGGTGAGTTCAGCACATAGTCCAACTTCTCAGCCCTAAGAACAATTCTCAGGTTTCGAAGCCAATCAGCAAAGTTTGGACCAATCAACTTGTGAGCATCTAGTATGCTTCGTAGTGATAGTGCAGAAGACATGATGTATATCTAAGATCTGTAAATGACAAACACATAACAACACTTAGCAAATAATCAATTTCATTATTAAAACACTATATGAATCGGGTCTTTATTCATAAGTGGCTCCCCTTAGTTTATCTAATTTATACAACCCTCTAAGTGAAAAATTAAGCATTCATAATGCTAGTGGGAATAGGGATCCTACATTCCATCACACAACCTCGGCTGTAGCACGAAACGCCATGTGATGTTCAGTAGGCAGACAACTCTTGTCAATAACATCTCATGTCATTCCCTAATTAAAACTTTAGCCTCTTGAATAATTGAGTCACGGCTGTGGCACGACAAACTCAATATTCTAAGTCAAGTCTAACCCAACATTTCATACAACTGAATCAGTCTCCAACTGCCCACGGCTGTGGCACGTAACGACTATTAGATTCTAACTCATTGTATACATCTCTATGTAATAGACAAGTATTTCTTATTTCAAAATCAAAGCCCTCGGCTGTAGCACGAAACGACAATGATTCAAAAATAAGAACTACTTTCTATCATGTTGGAAGGCTATGACCGACACAAGCCCGTTGTGTCATTGGCCAATTACTACTTGATATTATTTTTAATTAAGAGGGATTTTTATTATAAGGTTTATAATTACACATATTTTATAGACACAAATTTCAATTAAATGTTTTCTATAAAGTATTACAATTACTAACCAAATAATTAATTAATAATCAAAACTCTTTTAATTATTAATACTATTTCTAAAACCCTTTTAGAAAATAAATATCTCCCTTAATTTAATTTCTTAAATTAAATCAATAATTAATAATATTAAGATCACATCCTAACTATTTTATAATCGAATAAATCTTATTTAATCAATTAATAAAATTTGTTAACTGATTATTTATTTCATAAATAAATAATTATCAACTATTATTAATTAAACAATATTATTTAACAATCATAATCATATTATAAAGAGATTCTTCCTTTTAAATTAAATATTTCAAACCAATAATCGATAATCGGATAATTCCCAGATCGGGGGGAGCATTGTCAAGAGGCGTCACTTAATACCCCTTTCTTAGACAGAATCATCCTTTCTCTCAATATTGAAAATTCATATTTAATTACGTGTTTCGCAAACACAAGAATCTCATGATTGTATATATAATATTATTGTTAGGGCAAGAAACGATTCCTATTCTAGATTTTCTAGAGCACGCCTTATGTTGATTTAGGTTCACCTAAATCTATCATCGCATGGTAAATCTAGGCATATACCTCATATATAAAATTAAATAAACAAGTAAGCATGCAAGAAATATCATGTCATACAATGATATAATGATGTATGGATTTATTATAGTAAAAATTAAAACAATTAATACATGCTTTAAAACACTTTAGAGAATATGGACAGTTCAAAACTTTTATATTAAAATTATTTGACCACTCCATTAAATCCGTCTCGGAAAAATGAATCCAACGATATATTGCACGCCCAAATCGGAGTTACGGAACTCCCAAAAAATCAAATTTAATGTGGACAGGAGGGGCGTAACGCATTTATCACACGCGTTACAGCCATTAAAGCCAATTTTCCGGTGTAACGCGTGAGCCGTATGCGTTACCGTCTGTAACGCATTTCATAAATGCGTAACAGACCCTGTCACGCATTCCTTGAATGCGCAATAGACCTTATGCCCATCTGTGCGCCACGCGCGCGTGACTGTGGCTGACATAAAAAAATAAAAAAAATAAAATGGACCGTTGTTGCTTCAGAAGCCGTTGTACTGCCGTTTCGTTTATATATAAACGTTTAAATATATTAATTATTATAATAACCATTATTAATATCTTTATATTTTAATATTAATAAATTAATTAACTATTAATTAATAAATTAATAAAAAAACATAAAAACATCATTTTTGATATCCAACAGTAGATTAAAATAATGATCAGCCAAGGGTCCTAGTGCAAATATTAATCCATATATTTCAACATGCATAATTATTACATGAATTTTAAATAAAACAATTTTTAAAAATTCATAACAAATAATCTATACATCAGAAAATTATGAAAAAAATACCCAAATGATCCACAACACTTGTAGAATCCAGATCAGTGGTCAAAATCTCATGCAAAAAATATTTCGAATTAATTCACAATTAAATCTAAATAAACTTGCAAAAATCATAATAAATCCATACATACTCCAAAAAATCTGAAATTTTTTACATGAATCTCTATATGCACAACCTGGCTCTGATGCCATTGAAGGAATTTACGGAGGTACGGAAGCGTGATATTACAATTTTTACCGTAAACTCATATATATGATCGCATATTATCATATAAATCGAGATGGAATCGAAACCATACCTTTAAAGCGATCCAAGTGTGTGAACAAGAGATCCTAGCAGCTACTTCTCAGAGTGTGAAGTACTCTACCTGTATCCACCAAGAATTCTTCCTTTGATGAAGATCTTCAAATAATTTCTAAAACCTTTTAGAGAGAAAAGAGAGAGAGATGGAGGCTTGTGTTTTCTCCAAAACCTAGAAGTGTGTTCTTAGAATGATGCATCTCATTCTATTTATAGGACTATCCTAGGGTTTTTCCTATAAATAATATATCAATATATATTATTATATTAAACCCCATATAATAAAATGCTTTAATAATAATCAAAACTATTTTAATAATTATTTCCTTTTCTAAACTATTTAGAAAATAATTCTCTCTCTCATAATTTAAATCTTTTCATCAAAGAAAATATTCTTTTATGGTGTGACCATGTAGGTTCAATATTAAGCCGGTAGTAGAAATAAATAATAATAAACTTTTTATTTATTATTTATATGAATTCTAATAATTCATTAAATATAATTAACTGATTAATTATATTTATTCTACATCGTGAGTGATGCTTCTCAACATATCGCGACTATCCGGATAATATGAATTCACTGCCAAGAACCTATCAGTGACTAGTTTACCGCACAATCAATTCCTTCCACCCTACAATATCCCGATTAAATACAAGACATGGAACTCGTGTCAAGCCTATTAAATTTAATCATATGTTTTCTTATTCATAGTGCAAAGTTCATATTAATGCAAATTAGAAACTCCTTTCTAATTTCATTCACTCTGGCCAGAGATTCCAGAACTCGCATACTAAGAATAACATAGGATATTCTCTTCCCATACTGGAAGGGGTGGATCCTCTATTGACGTTAACTATCTTCATACACAAATCCCTATGCCCGGAATAGACCTAATGGATGTCCTTGAGACTAAGGACTAAACCAAAACATAGTTCATTGTATACAAGATAACTTTAACGATCTCAAGTCTAAGGATACTTGCACAACTATCACTTAGTGAACAACTATTGACACATGAGTAAACTCCATTAGTTGTTCAATTTATCGAGTCACGTTCAGTGAACTTATTTCTTAATAAGCACCTACATACTAGCTATAGTGTCACCACACAAATGCCTATGAGAACAGACATCCTCCTTAAAGGAGCAAGCATAGTATGTACCAATCTTTGCGGACTCACTAACTTCCAATTAGTTATCCTATGATCAGGAACTGTTTAAGTCAAGAGTCATCATCTTCTAGATCTCACTATTATAATCTCATTATAATTCTAGAAGCTTCACTCTAAACTATGGAACATCTTATTTAAGACACTTTAAACAGATAAAGCCCGTAATAAAACAAATAAGTCTTTTATTAATATTAATGAAATCAAATAAGAATACAAGAAAGTTTTCCTAACTCATCATACATGATTGGATTTAGGACAAACACTTTCAGTTATCAGTTGAAGCTTGTTTATCAACTGATAAACTGGATTGTAACATTTGATTCATGTTTCATTATCAATTGATTGTATTGCCTCAATGGATGCTATGAAGTAGTCGACTGATGTTATTGACTTCAATTTATAGCTTCTCAACTGATGTGAAGAATGGCTGATCAATTGTAAATATTCTAAGTCAGAATTCTCACAAGTGAAGTGATCAAATGATATTGGAGTCGATGGATGAAGACACTACTCAACGGATAAAAGCTATCAACGGATACAAGTCATCAATGAATAAAGGCAATCAACGGATAAGGGATAATTAATGGATAGGGAGTCGATGGATAACTCAAATAGCCATCGATTCAATAACTGATCAATGGATATCTTATCCATCGATGGATGAGCAAAAGAGAATCAACTGATATGCTTAACATCATTTATCAGTTGATTAAGGTTTCCCAATTTAGTTAAAGACAAGGAGAAAGGAAACTGTGCAGCAACTAAATCATTGGAAGACAGTCCTGTCAGGATTGTGAAGACTTTCAAGGCAACACAGTCTTCAAGGAATGCATCAAGACAAAGATACTTTCAGGACTAGACAGGTCCAAAGAATACTGTTCAAGTAGCTAATTTATATTTTCATGTAAACATTGTAAGTTGTAATTTTATAATGTTATCTGTCGATAGGAATTAGAATTGAAGAAAACTACTATATAGTGGTTAGTAGTTCATTGTAGCAAATGAGTTGAAAAAGAAGAAACACAGTGAAAAGATTGTAAGCACTACTGTGTAGAAACACTTTGTAAGCAGCTTGGTATTTTTACCAAGATTAATTGAAAGCAAAAACATACTAGTGGAAAACCAATCCACTAGTAATTTTTAATATTGTTTGTTCTATTTTCAATACTTTAATTTCTGCAATCTTAGTTCAATCAGTTTTATATATATACACTCAAACACTCTAGTTGAACAAACTTCAAACCGTAAGAATTTAAATAATTCTTAAGTTTGTATTCAACCCCCCCTTCTCCAAACTTAGTGTACTTAAGGGCAAATAACAAAAAGCACTAGTGGAAGTTGTCAATTTCTAGGTGGAAGAATTGTCTCATGGTTTAGCAAGAAGCAGAAATCAATCTCAACATTAACAACAGAGGCTAAATATATAGCTGCAGGAAGTTGCTGTGCTCAGATTTTATGGATGAGGAATCAGTTGTTATACTATGGTTTGAACTTTTCAAAAATTCCTATTTATTGTGATAATCAAAGTGCTATTGCAATGACAGGAAATCCAGTTCAACATTCTATGACAAAACACATCAGCATTAGGTACCATTTCATAAGGGAACATGTCATGGAAGGCATAATTGAAATGTATTTTGTTCTAACAAATCAACAGTTAGCAGATATATTCACAAAACCTATGTGTGAAGTAAATTTTACAAGATTGGTTTCTGAATTGGGAATGGTGACAAGTGGTTCAACTCCAAACAGCAAGTAGCAGACACAATCAATATTTATGGTAAACTCTGACAGAGATTGTGGTAAACTCTATTAGATGATGAAGTAAACTCTGATCCTTGTAGTACCTAATCTCTGATGATCTCAAGTTATCAATGTTTGTGGTAAACTCTGTCAGAGTATGTGGTAAACTCTGTCAGAGAATACAACAAACTCCGATTACTGAAGAATCTAATCTTTGATCTTAGTTTACATGTCTAACTCTGAGTTATTTTTGATTATTTTATTTATGACATCATATTTGTTAATCTTTGATTGGAGTAATCATTATGGAGCTTATTTGTCACGAAAAATGTTTCATATTTATACACAGATACACACACATATGCTGTATTTTGAGACTTGCACTACTCATTACTCTACCAATCATATCATGCCACGTGTCCCACTACAGGTTATATGCAATTTAGTAGGAATAGGTTAATTAATTCATGTTTTAATTTTGAATTAACAACTGCATCTTATTCTCTCTATATCTCTCTCGTTATCTCAAAACCCAAATATCTCATACTTGCATATCTCTGTATCAATGGCATCTAAGGGTCTATCTTTCAAGAATTATAATTTTGCTGCTACTAACTACACTTCTCTTCTAAACAAATAAGAGGCACCTATGGATTTTCATGTTATTCAAGATTTTCTTACTCAAAGTAGTATTGGGTATGCTCTTCAAGAACACAAAGAAATCTCTGCTCAAACTCTGACCAAGATTTAGTCAATGGCTGAATTCAATGATGCTAGTAATGATGAGGAGCCCATTATTACCTTCGAATGCAATGGCCGCCACTCTATCACACCTGAGGTTGTTTGTTAGGCCCTTCACCTTCCTGAAGTGGCTGTTTATGATGAAATTTTTGATGATGAACAAATCCGAGAATTATTTAGAGAAATAGGCTATGGAGGCATCCTATCCAAGCTAGGGAGCCTCACAAGGCCACATCTGCGAAGAGAATGGAGTTTTTTCTTCGACTGTGTTACTAGGGCTTTCACTGATATGTGCACCAACTTTGATGTCATTCCTCAACTATCTTTACTAATTGGGTATTCTCTGACCCATAATCTGAATTTTAATTTTCCTTGTTTGTTAATTAGGCAGATAGCTAGTAAAATTAGTGATGATGAATATACTGTATACTATGCTAGATTTTTACTGTTGATTTTCAGTTATCTCTTTCCTGAAATTAGTTTTGATAATGACAAGAGTATACCTAGTTTTAGCATGAATAAGAGGAATTTTGCCGACTTGACAAGGAAGGATGTCAAGAAAGACACTGAAGGTAAGTTTCTCAACCTGTTTTATCCCACACGAGTCAGTCTTCTCTTAAATCAGAGAATGCCTACTATGTATGGGAGGGAGTTTCTATCAGTGCTACGAATCAGAATTTAGCCCAATCTGATTCTAACCCAAGTCACCCATCAAACACTGATAACAAACCTTGCCAACCTCTGTTGTCTCTCAACAGACTTCAGTTGTAAAACAAATCTCCCAATCAAAAGGATCAAGCCTGAAAAGAAAAGGAAAATCAATTCCAGAGTCTTTTCCTAGGAAAAGGAGATTAATTGATGAAAATACAGACTCTGATGATAGTGATGAGGTTTTGGTATTTCTCTTAAAGAAAACTGTTAAGACAGCCTCTGATATTCATCCTGCCCCATTCATGAAACTATTTCATGTCAATCCAATCTCAGAGCCTACCAAGAAATGAAGAAGCTTAGTCAAGGCATCAAACTCTGATATACTAAACTCTGATCAGTTAAACTCTGATCAAGTTCAAGCCTTAAACTCTGAGCCAATAAACTTTGATGTTGTGATAAATTCTGACCAAATAAATAGTAACATTAGTAAAATTAAAGCATATGGTGATGATGAAAATGCCAATATAAAGGAAAATTATGAATTGGTTGGTACTGAAATTATTGATTCCCATACAGCTACTCTAGCAATAATCTTTGATTCTCCTGTCCACTCTCCTCAACCAATAATCAAGGAGATTTCTTATGAAAGGGTAAGGGAGTTAGATGAGGAAGTGAAAAGAGAAATGGCTGCTCAGAAATCTCAACAATCTCTAGTCTCTGGAACCTCAAAGCTATTTAGAAGAAGGAAGAAGAAGAAGGTTTCCTTTGGCTAAGACATATAAGAACCTGCTTCTCAAAGTGAAGTAGTAGTCTATGCAAGGCCAGGCCCACAAGAACCTATTGATCAAAGTTGAATAGAAGCCATATTTCCATCCCATGAAGCCAATATGGATCAGAGGTACAGACCATAAGAAACTTCATCTCAAAGGGTTGAAGAAGCTGTTAATGCCCCAGCCACACAAGAACCATCCAATCACAGCTTGGATGCAGGCACACAAACTCTGAAAGCAGATCCTGTTATTGCTGATGCTGAAGGCCAATCTCTGGCAGAGTCAAGTACACAAGAACCTTCACCTCAAAGTGGTGAAGCAGCTGAAGACAAGATTCAGGTTCCACAAGAACCAATCACCCACTTTGTGATTGCAGACCAAGAAATGAAGGAACAAACAAACTTTGATGATAATCCATTGGCAATCTCTGATGCAATTCTGGTATAGCCTCTATCTGCCAAGCCATTGGACTCTACATTTTCTCAAGGTATAAACTCTGATTTTCTTCAGAATTTATATATTCTAATAGCATAAGTTCAGATTTTATATTTTCATCTTTTATAGCTGGAATGACCATGGATAGTCCTAGAAAGGAACCTTTTCTCCCTGTGATGACAAATTTCTTTTCTCATCCACCTCTTATTTCTGTAGGTCATTATGATTTGAGGCTTTCTTGTGAGATTGAGGTAAAATGTGTGAAAAACAGAATTAATAATGAGAGGTAGACATTGGATCTGGCAAAACAAGAGTTAGATATGAGAAAGAAGTTAGTTACTTCTAGTGAGCAAACTCTGACTCTCAAAAGTCATGAGATGTGAGAAGTAATGAGATTAGTTTAAAAGAAAAGAGTGATTTAGGATGTTCTGTTCTTTTTACAGGTATTTAGAGTATAACAGAAACAGTCTCTGCTGCTCAACCTGTCCCTCTAAACTCTGAGTTGCCATACTCTGATGATGAAGATGCAATATCTGAGGATCCTATTTTTGAAGATGAAGAAGTTACTGATCTCTCAATTGCTTACACTCAGAGATACAGTTCAAAGAGATGGCGAATTGATTCTTTTGATGTTCATGATAGACTGAAGATGGAGTATCCTGATTACTGTGTTGTTGAAAAGTTAAAAGGTAAAATTGATTCTGCTCTTACACAAGAAGGTATAAGGAGGGATAGCAACAAGGGTGGACCATCAAATGAAGATCTTCTAAGCTCAAAGAGACAATCCATCTGGGATATGTCTTGGAAATTTTTACATGAAGATATTTCTTGGCTCCATGTTCATGATCTTATAAAGAATGCAGACTATGAACTAAACTATGATGAAATGAAGACAGTTCTCAAAACAACTACTGTGTTAACAAAGGGTCTTCACAATGAAGTTTCTGATCTCAAAGACACTGTTAGCAAGACAAGTGCTTTAGTTCAAACTTCTATTTCTGTTTCTCAGCATGCTTTGGAATCCAAGATTAAAGTCGTTTCCACAAAACAAGATGCTTTAGGATCCAAAGTTGACAAGCTTGCTACTGTTGTCACATCCATGCAAACCATATTGCATACTATTGCAGACCTCCTAACTATTTCTTCTGATGTCAAAAAGGGGGAGAAAATATCAAAAGATAAATGTAAGGTGGATTCTGTGTTAAACTCTGATAAACCTGAAGGTGATGGTGATGGCAGTGGTGTTCCTGACAAAAGCCAAGGGAGTTATAAGGATGGACAGAGTTTACAAAATCAAACTCTGACTGATCAAACTCTAATTCCTTCAGGATCTAGAAAAGGTAAGCAAACTCTGATAGAACTTGATAAAGATTTGGATAGAAGGCTTGCAGAGGAAGAAAATCATGAGAATATTGAAGAAAAAACAAGAAAGATGCAGAACTGGCAAAAAAGTTTTTTGAAGAAGAAAATCCAAGAATGGATCTAGTTGCTGTTGAAGAAGAATTGAAGAAAACTGGTACTGACAATCCTCAAGTCCAGTTAAAGAAGAAAATATATGTAAAGAAGAATCTAGCTCAGAAGAAGGTGCCTGATCAAGCAAAGAAAAGTGTATCTAATCCTGTTGAAGTTCAAACAAAGTCATCTCAAGCAATTCAAAAGAAATCTCCATTAAAATCAAAGACTCCACTCACCATGCTTGGAACTACATTTCTTCTAGGGGAACAAGTTTTGAAGATGAGGAAGAAGAACAATAATCTCTGTGTAGAAAGAAGAATCTTGATCTTCCGTGGACAAAAACTCCAACTCTGACTCTCAATGCCATACTTGGTAAAAATAAGGGAGGTATGGTGATTCAAAATCCAAAGTCTACAGAGGTGAAGCAAATACTTTCAGATATCCTTATTCTTTGAAGAACAAACCTGAAGAAGAGCTATCACAAAATCATTTGGACAAGCTAATTATTGTTCATATAGTAAAGGATATCTTTGATGGTGCTGTTCCAAAAGAAAAGCTGTTGTATTTCCTAGAAGATGGAAGGGTGATGAAAATAGCTGAAGAAGATCTAATTCATAAATCATCAAAAGAACTTGAGTATGTTCTTTATTTGTTAAATGATGAAAATGAGGTTACAGGTAAGTGGGTGAAGATTTTAGAAGGAGTTATTGATGAAAAGAAGAAGAATGAGTGGCTATTGATGTTAAACTCTGAGGAGTACAGACTTGGATATGTGCTTGAAGATGGTACTTAAAAGGAATGATCAAAGGGGATACAGAGGTTAATATGATATTAAGTATTCCAACACTAATGTTAAATCCTGATGGACAAAAAGCCTGTTGCATACTTTTGGATGAAAGAATGGAAATAACATATATCTATAATTTGAGAGCTACAATTTTTCAAATTGATGATTCTACTGATCAGATGAAAGAGTTAAAGGAGAAACTAGTGGAATTGTTGAAGATAGCTGAAAAGAAATTGCTAGATAATTTTCTGTCTGAAGATTTTTCTTACAAGAGAGTATGAGGCAAGGTTGAAAATTCAAACACTGATACATTTGTCTATGAGGCTTTTGACATCATAATTTAATTTATGTTTTACTGAATAAAGCATAAATTGTGGGAGATTGTTAAAAATAAAGATTGATGTTGTAAGAGAATACTTCAATCAGAGTTTATTGAAGCTAATCAGGGTTTAAGCTGACGTCATCAGAGTTTAGAAGCTGTCAACAGAGTTTACTCAATCAGAGTTTATCAACTGGCAAATCAAGAGGTGATTGAGTTAAAGATGGAAGTGTTTTAATGAATAACAATTGTCTTTCTAGAAGCTATCTTTTAGGAAAATAATGATGGAAATAATATTTCTGCATTTAATGATCATTATCCTTTCTGTAATTAGATAAGGTAGCTGTGTAATATATAAACACAGAATTAAGTTTACATTGTATCGTTCAAGTAATTATCATTCTCATAATCTAGCGGCTCTTAAGAACTTTATTTTTTTTGAGAGAGTTTTGTATTAAGTCAATCAAAGTTAATACAAAACAGTACTTCTTCTATATACTTGTGTTCATAATCGATTGTTTGATACTATTATATTTAACCCTCCTTCTATAATAATGTATTATCTGGGTAACATGTATTTTAACGTATTTAATTAATTACGAATTTATTTAATAATTAGGGTTTCGGGCCTTATTAATTGAGTCTCCCTTTTGGACAAAATTAGGTCTAATTAATGTGAAATTAATTGTATCTTTAGGGCTTACTTTTAGTCCTTATCAGACACTGTTTCTTTGTTTCTCACGAATTTCAAATACAATATATGTTTATGCTTCGTAATGTTATATATTACTAGAATATTTTGCCCGCTTCGCGTGGACATTGAAATTGTGTTTTATTATTTTATATCACTTTTAATATTATATATATATAATATATATAATATATATATATATATATAATATATATATAATATATATATATATATATATAATATATATATATAATATATATATATATATATATATATATGACTATATGTATACTATTTTTTATTAAATACAATTGCAAACCTATATTTATATTTATGTTGTGAGTGTTTAGTCGGTTATTAAACACGGAGGTATACCATTATTATTAATCTGAAATTGAGTTTAAATAATTTTTAATAAAAATTGGTCTAATCAGAGAAAAAATAAGTTAATTAATCAGAATTGATCTTATTCACACTTTTATAAATCTTATTAAATTATTAAAAGTATTTATTTTTCTGTTAATTCAGCCACACGTTCAAAAATTAGATTTTTTTTAATAAAATAGGATTACAAATTTATAATCATTACCAAATTTTCAAATATTTTTATATACGTATATATTAATTGTATAAGTATATATGTAAACGTATTGGTCAATACATAGATATTAGTTGATTGTTTAAATATTAAGTTAATAATTAAATATATTATTTTATTATTTGAATTATTGAATATCTTATATAAATTAAGGAAAAGTACAAAAAAAATGAATTAAATTTAATATTTATTATTTTTTTCATTTGAGAAATCATAAATCAATAATATAAATATAGTGTGTGTAATCACAAATCATTTAAATTTTGTGAAACATGAAAATTTTGCACTTTTATTTTGAAAGAAAACAAATGCATTTAAATTAATAATAAAATTTTGATATTGACAAATAAAAAACTCAAGATAAAGAAAATAAAATGGATTGATTTAGAAAATTATTACTCCATTTCTTATAATAGTTTATATTAAATTTGAATATCAAATATAAGCATAATTAGTTAATATTCAAATTATAATTAATTAGATAGTAGGGTCCGACCATTAAAGAATGAGATATGATAATACAATTGAGTTAATTGCCTCAATTAGTAAATTACATGAATACTCTTAATAAAGTAGATGAAATTATTGAATTGGGGATATAATTAAAAAAATGGAATGTAAAATTAGTAGAAATTATTATATTAATAGATTAATAGATATGACGATTATAATTTTAGTCATTCGATTAAAAAAGATTCGCGAATGTTTGATTTATTCAACAAACAATTTTAGTCATTCAATTCGAAATGATACACGAATGTTTGATCCATTCGACAAATTTAACTTCTTTTCGATTAATTTTTACTGATTCGTACTATCATGAATATTTCTTCACTTTTAAACAAAAAACAATATTCTAGAATAGGGAAAATTCATCATTTAATTTTAGACAATTTTAACAAAGCTTTGATTAATGCACAGTAAAGACTGAACAACCGACAGTAACCAACAGATAATCTTGTGAATTAAAGAGTTAAGATGGGAAAAGAACAAGTAAAGGCTTCACCTTTGGTAGAAATATTAATTATGTACAAATTATTACAATTAGAAAAAGACTTGTCCTTTGAAATTTGTCCACACACCAAACTTATGGGCCATCTACTTAAAATAATAATGTATTAATGTTAGTGTTGCTTTTGGGTGCCAAAGTGGTATCAATTCTAGCTTGGACTACCCTTTACCTCTCCATTCCTCCATTCTTATCTTAATTTTACTGCCATGTCTCTAACAGCATCTTCGAGCAATTACACTATTTTTTGATCTGATTTTTATATTAAAATAGTATAAAAATTATATTATTTCTAAAATTCTCTCCAACCCATTTACACTAAAATTTATACAAAAAGGAATTTTTGTTGTACTATAAAAGTTATTTTATAACTAAAAGACAAAAATAATAAAATTGTTGGAACATAGAAAGAAGAAATTTATTTTAGTAAATGGAATCAAAGGGTAATGTTGAGATTTAGAAAAATTCTAAAAGTTATACCAAATTTTGGTATGACACCAAATTTGGTGTAATTTTTGGTGTTGTACAAAAATGATGTAACTTTTAGAGTTTGGTTTGAGAAGAATTTTACACAAAAATGATGTAAAAGTGCAAATTTTGAATTGAGTTGCAGATGGTCTAATAGTCTCTATACATGTATCATCAAACATGTATGTCGGGGTTACTTATTACTAAAAATAAATATAATATATATATATATATATGAATAAATATTTAGTTTTCTAAATATTAAAATAATAAATAATAAATTTATTAAAATAATATTGTTTCCGGTCCTAACAAAACAGAGACTGTATTTTTAATCTCGAGAAATTAATAAATTCGATAAAATAATTTTTTATCTTGATCCCAAGAACATTACTTTAATGAGGTTTAACTCCAGGGGAACACATTTTCAACATACCTTATTTGCTCCCGGTTTGTATTATGTCTCTAACATGTCACGTGCATATATTAATACAAATTTCAAAATACGGGATAATTAATATTTAAATAAATTAATTTGTTTTTATATTTTTATTAATATTTAATATAAAATTTTATAATATTAAAAATTTATGTTAATATTATATATTTTCTTATTTTATATAAATTTATTATATTTATTATAAATATATTATAATTTGGATCTGTGTTATAATAAATATATAATTGGATCAAAAAAGTAAAATTTTAGTTATTATAATTATGTATATATATATATATATTATTTTTTAAGTTCATATATGTATCTATATAGTGCTGAATTTCCGACAGATATTTATCATATTTATTATTTATAAAAGAAAAAAAAATAATAATTATAATTATACGATAAATATTTTGAGACGCGCGGAGAAAAATAAAAAGCTAAATTTTCACCTTGCTCCTGAATTTTGAATAGAGAGGACAATAGACAGAGGGAAAGTAAAATTATAAAATTTACCTTTTTATTCATGCTCTTATTTTTTTTTATCAACGAAATCAAGTTAAGTGGAATATAAATTTAACATATTTTATATCCAATTTTTAGAATTTTCATTTCAAAAATGAGATGAAAGCGAAAATAAATGAAAAGATGAAAATTTAAAAAGTCTTACAATTATCAATATACCATTATTAAAATGGAATATGAGTTACATTTTATAATTTATATTAAAGTTGGTAGTTAGTACTTTTGATTATTTTATTATTATTATTATTATTTAGTCATGTGTGGATTTTTTTTTCTAACTGATGTGTGGATCTTTTTAAATTTACTAGTATAATTTTAACAAAATTTTGTATGAATTTTGGACTATTATTACTCAATATATGACTATTATTCCCTTATTTACTTTTTAAACTAGAGTTTAGACTAATAATTTTGTATTAATGTTGGACGATAATTTTTAATTTATAAATTGTTTTAAAATATTATATTATTATATGTTAATTTTAGGTATCTAACAAAGGATTTCCATTTGGTCAGATTTTATTTCTATTATTCAAATAATATTATATTATATATTTTGTAATTATGGTTTTGTCATTTTCTTTTCTCTCAAATGTGATATTAATTATTTTTTTGAATTTTTATGGGAGGTGTTCTATTTTCAGACATTAAAGTTTTATTGTCTAAATTGTCATAGATATCATGCATGTTTTTTGGTTAGATAATAAATTTTCTTGAATGAAAAAACTCCATTTTTACGGGATTATATTTCGATACAACTTATTGACCTGAAAGTTTCTATTAATAAAAAATAATCATAATTTTTATATATATGAAAATAAATTAATAATTTGACAATTATTTACATACTTCCCTTCCAACTTTAGAGCATTCTAATAAAAATAATTTCATTTTATATTTTTCTAAATTAAAAAGTAAATAAATAAAATTGATAAATCTCATTTCACTTACTTTCACTTATCTGCTTTCTACTTTGCTACCTTAAATTTTTATGGGAGCAAGTACAAGTGTTAGAAAACAAACAACGATACTGTCAGAGAATAACAAAGAACAAAATTTATGATTGTTGACGTCATCAGAGAATAAGAAGCTGTCGGTCAGAGTTTACTCTATTAGAGAATACTGAATCAAAGTTTACTCTAACAGAGAATGCTCAATCAGAAAATGTCAACCGACAGAGTTTACAAATCAGAGTTTGTAAAGGAAACAGACAAATCATAGTATGATTTGGATAGTGAAGAAGAAATTCAAATACAAGTCTAATTACCTTATTGAAGTTATTCTTTTCTTAATCTGTTTTGTAATTGAATTGTAACTGTGTCTATGTAAACACAGAAAGTGATTAATTTTATTGTAACATTTAAGTCATAATTTTCATATAACTTAGCAGCTCTTGAGAAAAGTAAAATTATTGAGAGAGTTCTTGTACACAATTTAATATCAATACAAAGATGTACTTTTTTACATACTTGTATTCATAATCGATTTACTTGATACTAATATATTCAACCACCCCTTCTATAATAGATTATCATCTGGGCAAACAGTTGGTATCAGAGCAGGCAGTTAAATTCAACTGAAAGATCATAAAAACATGTCTGGAAACAAGTATGAAAGCATAAGAATTCCAATCTTGAAAAAAGTTGAGTACCTTACATGGAGGGTGAAGATGTTGATGTTCTTAGAAGCCACAGATCCTGATTATATAGACAGAATTAATGAAGGTCAGTATCTTCCAACCAAACTAGTGCCATCAACAATTGTAGAAGGAAGACAGGTTCCTGGATACTACACCCTGAAAGACAAAAAGGAGTGGACCAATGAGGAAAAACTAGAAGTTCTTAAAGATGCAAAGGTAAGGAACATTCTTCATAAAAGTCTTGGCTCTATGATGTCTAATAGGGTAATTGCATGCAAAACTGCTAAAGAAATCTGGGATGCACTAGAGATTCAATGCCAAGGAACCAAGGAGATAAAGAAGAACAAGAGATATGTCCTTATTTAAGAATATGAATATTTTGAGGCTAAACAGAATGAGTCTCTCACTGATAACTATGACAGATTTATTACTTTGTTGAACAATTTGGCATTGGTGGATAAGGTGTATGACAATGAGGATTCAAACACCAAGTTTCTTAGGGCTCTTCCTGAAGAATGGGATTTACAAACTTCCTTGATAAGACACATGACTGATTTAGATGAGATGTCTTTGGATGAAGTCTATGGAAAATTGAAGACTCATGACTTGGAATTAAAACAAAGAAGGAATAAGAAAAACAACAGGACAAAATCTATTACTTTTAATGTTGAAGCCAAAATTGAAGATCCAAAGGAAAAAGTCCTTAAAACCTCAACAAGAAAAGGAAAAGCTGTAATGGTCAAGGAAAGTAGTGAATCAGAGTCTGAGACAAAATCTGATGACTCCACAGACTCTGACATGATGGAGAGGTTGCTATGATTGTCAAAGGCTTCAAGAAAATGAAATATAGGAAGTACAGAAAGCAAGGGAACTTCCAGAAGAAGCATGGAGAATTAGAGAAGAAAGATAGATTCAAGAAAAGAGAAGATAGAGATGGAAAATCAAAAACAATTGATAAATCAAAACTCAAGTGTTACATGTGTAACAAGATGGGGCACTTTGCTACTGAATGCAGAAGTAAGGAATCTGGAAAAGCACTTATCACATCAAATAAAGATTGGATGGGTTCCTCAGACTCTGAAGAAGAAACCAACTATGCTCTCATGGCAGACACTGATGCTCCCATCTTAAATTCTAGTAAGGTACCAAACTCTGTCTTCAATTTTAATATTGAAGATATCCAAGAATTAAAATCTTTTCTTAGAACCTTGCATGTTAGCTTTAAGTCATAGTCTCTTGAGAATGAAAGATTAAAATATGAGATACTGTAATATCCGTAATTTATTTATTTAGATATTAGTAATTAGAATTAGAATTAGATTAGAATTTGTAAAGATTATTTTCTTTAACCATAATATTATTATATTGAATTTGATTAGAAATAGAATTTGTAATAAAATAGTAATTAAATTAGAAGTAGGATAATTAATAAGAGTCTATATATACATATAAACATATGAGTTATTTATTAAAAACCTTAAAACTAGCTGCTCGGGTCAAAAGAAAAGCAGGGGAATTTCATGTTCTGGTAATATGCAAGAATCATACATCTCCGTTTTTAATTCTTGAGTTTGATGTGTATTTGGAGGAGTGCATGATGATTATATATAAACAAAAACATCATTGAAACATGAGCATGATGAGATACGAACATAGTGAAAATACTAGCAGGCTAAAAGCATCATACTGGGTCTAGATAATTTCGTTAATATCTATTATTGTTATTCTAAAGTACGGATTTCTTCCCCTTCCTCTTCAGCTCTACTCTTTTTAGGATTAGTTATATTTGATTCTTTCTGTTCATAAATCTGTTCCTTCCGTTATTATTCGTTTTAACTGTTTTGATTCTCCGAAAGTTATTTTAAAGTCTGTTTCAAAATATTTAAATATTTGTCTCTGCAATTTTCGAAAATTATGTATGTTACATATCTGCGTAAAATATTTGAAATATCTGTTCAGGTGATTTTAAAATTGTGAAAATTATTTTATTTGAACCCTTAGAGTGATATAGGGTATACCGAGTTAACCAACTGTAGGGATACTACAGCCATGTCATTGCGGCACCAGTGGCATGACATTTCCGTGGCAGTGTGATTGGTCACGACGTATCCTTCTGATAGCTCAAGAGGTGAGGTTTGCACATTTGATATTTGTTTGAGGATACGTGGGTGCACCCAGAGATTTGATTTGATTTGTTGCACACATTAGGTACCCTATGATGTGTGTATCTGTTATCTGTTATCTGATTTGTATCGGTATGAAATATCCTAACCCCTCTTTGCTTCTGCCTTGTTTTAAAAAAATTAAATTTATTTATAACGGTCAAACTATATATCTTGTTTCTGTTTTATAAAATGTATTCCAATCCGTACAGGGCATTTGGCTCATGTCGTATTCTTTCTTCTGGCAGGTACTTACGGGGATCTTGGGCTGTGTGATGGAGAGCTTCCTTATTTACATTTATTAGGGTATTTGAACTTTCCGTAATATTTAAACCACATTTATTATTAGAGTTTTTAAATTATTTTAGAGGTTTTAATATTAGTTTGGAGACTTGTTGGACCTATTTAATTAGTAAGTTGGTTGATTTTAGTACTTCATATGCAGGTTTGTGGTTTAATAAGTAACCCCTCGTCTCATTTTGGGAAGGGGGTGTTACAGAGATGGCATAAGAGCTTAGGTTCTTTCTTGTAGAAAACCTATTTAGGTTTGACCTGTGAGTTTGGATAGCCATTAGGATGGGTATTCTATTTTGAGACTTCATGTAGTTGCATTCATTTGAACATTATGTCACCAATTATTTTTATAAAATACTTCAGCTTGTCTCTTTCTGCGAACTCCATTCTTATCTGTATTTGATATTGTGAATCCTTTTTAGACGTGTTGCTTTTGCATTATTTGAATATGTTTTCACTCATTTTATTTCTTCTTTCTCATCTCTTCAGAATCTTTCCTTTTAGTCTTCGTAAATGAATCCTTTAATGTGCTTTCGTGATATTTATCAAGAGTGTTTAGAATCTGTAGAATATATTTATCTAGGCAAAACTTATTTCCGATAGGGATGCATGACCTTGATTAAATATTTATGGATTTATTCATCAAACATTTTAGAGCAATTGATTGAAAAGGAAAGCGAATGATCTATGAAGATGTAAGTATGTTAGTAACTGCAGATCAAGATTTTTAAATTAAAGGTGTATTTAAAATTATTTTAACTTTAGGAGTAAGATAACTTTTGGCTAAGGATTATATGGCTTTTAGACTTCAATTAGGGATATGAGCTATATATTAAGAATTATTGATTATCAAAGAGTTAAATATAAAGAGATACTATGTTCGCTACCATGGTAAGATGTGAAATCAGATATATAAAATTTGAAATATGGTGCGGGAATGTGAATGCGACTAGATGAAAAGATTTCAAGATGACAATGGATTGAAAATGATTTAATAGTGTGTGTAGGAGACAGTATTTCTCAGTTGCGCATAAGGAAGCTTACCTTAGGATATTATATTTAATTAGGTGGAATGATGATGAAAATATTTTAAATTTCATAGAAAAAAAAGTTTTTTAGGTTGGATTGCTCGAAGGGTTCGTGAGATATTTTTAAATGAGAGGTTTAAATATGAATTGAGATCTAACCTAAGTGGTTCCATATAACTAGAGATGTTGGAATATAAAAAGAAAGTAGTGGATGAATTTTATAGAGGTTTGAGAATACTCGAGAGACATGAAAGATGTGTTATTTCACAAAAGCATGTATATGTTATTCTTGAATTTGACATCAGGACTGAAGTTATTTAAAATGATTGCATACGATGACACTAGTAGAGTTATAGGAATTAAAAGAATAACTACAAGACTTGTTGGATAAGGGATTTATCAGATCGAGTGTAACTCCATGGAGTGCTCCACTATTTTTTTGTGAAGAAGAAAGACGGGTCTATGAGATTGTGTATTGACTACAGGGAGTTGAATAAGATGACTGTTAGAAATAGGTATCATTTGTCCCGCATTGATGACTTGTTCGATTATTTGTAAGGGGGGAAATATTTCTTTCGACGATAGATTTGAGATTGGGTTATCATCAGTTACAAGTAAGAAATGAAGATATTCTGAAGACAACATTTTGTACTTGATATGGTCATTATGAATTTCTTGTGATGTTTTTTCAGTTGATAAATGCAGCAACAGTATTTATGGATTTGATGAATCGCGTCCTTCACGATTAGTTTGATAAGTTTGTGTGGTTTTCATTGATGATATCTTGATATGCTCTAGGAGTAAAGAAGAACATGAGGAACATTTGCGCATTGTACTTGAAATCTTGAGGAAAAAGAAATTGTTTGCAAAATTTTCAAAGTTTGAATTCTGGTTAGAGCAAGTTACATTTTTGGGGCATATTGTGTCTGATAAGGGGATCCAGTTGGATCCTGCGAAAGTCGAGGCTATCACAAATTGGTCAAGACCTAGCATTATGACAGAGATGAGGAGTTTCTTAGGTTTGGCAGGCCACTATAGGCGCTTTGTAGAGGGTTTCTCATCCAAAACTTTGTCATTGACTCAACCAATGAGGAAGGGTATTAAGTTCGAGTGGAATGATGATCCTGAACAGAGTTTTCAAGAGTTGAAGAAAAGGTTGGTGTCAGCCCCTATACTTGTTTTACCATCACGGAGTGGAGGACATCATATTTATGATGATGCTACTAATAGAGGATCGGGGTGTGTTCTTATTCACTATGGGAAGGTAATTTCTTACATCTCTAGGCAGCTTAAACCTTATGAGGTAAACTATCCTACCCATGACTTGGAGTTAGCAGCAATGGTCTTTGCCTTAAAAATTTGGAGGCATTATTTGTATGGAGAAACTTGTGACTTATTTACTGATCACAAGAGTTTCAAATACATTTTTACACAAAAAGAGTTAAACATGAGGAAAATGAGGTGGCTTGAACTTATTAAAGTTTATGATGCTAAAATTCAGTACCATCCAGGAAAGGCGAATGTAGTGGCAGACGCTCTTAGTAGGAAGAACTTAGGAAGTGTTGCATCTCTTATTACTCAGCAACACCTTATTTCAGATATGGAGCGCTTAGGTATGGAGTTGTATGTTGGAGAATCAGCTGCAAGTATAACAAGTTTGAAGGGGGGATCAAATCTAGTCTCAAGGGTTAATGAAGCTCAGAAAAATGATATAGGATTAGAAGCTATTAGATCGAATGTGGCAAATGGTAAGCAAATGGAGTTTCATGTTGATGATCATGATGTGGTATGGTTGGGTAGTAGATTGTGTGTACCTGCAGATGTAGCAGTTCGTGAAACAGTTTTGACTGAGGCTCTTAGTTCTTCATTCTCTATTTATCCAAGTTCTACTAACATGTATAGGGATTTGAAGAAGTACTTTTGGTGAAGTGGGATGAAACGGGACATAACAGAGTTCGTGGGGAAATGTCTTACATGTCAACAGGTGAAAATTGAACACCAGAGATTTAGTGGACTGTTACAGCATTTGGATATTTCGGTTTGGAAGTGGGAAAACATTACCATAGATTTTGTGACCGTTTACCGAGGACCTTCAGAAAGAATGATGTTATTTGGGTGGTGGTTGATAGACTTACAAAATTAGCTCATTTTTTACCTATTAGAGAGAGACTACTCATATTCATGATTTGGCAGAGATATTTCAGTGAGATATTCTTAGACTTCATGGTATGCATGTGTTGATAGTTTTAAACAAGGATACGAGGTTTACTTCGCATTTTTCGAAGGGATTTCAGCAGGCTTGGGGTAGAGGCTTAATTATAGCACAACTTTTCATTCACAAAATGATGGGCAGTCAGAGAGGACGATCCAGGCGTTAGAAGATATGTTAAGGGTTTGTGCTTTGGAGTGGTTTGGTGATTAGGATAAGTATTTGTATCTCGTAGAGTTTGCGAACAATAATAGCTGGCAAGCGGGCATTGGCATGCCACCATTTGAGGCGTTTCATAGTAGAAAATGTAGAGCAACGACTTGTTGGAATGAGGTTGGAGAGAGTGTCATTGAAGGGCCAGAGTTGGTTCGAGTAACTAATGAGAAGATAACACAGGCTAAAGAAAACTTAAAGGAAGCTCAATCAGGTCAAAAGAGCTATGCAGATCATAAGAGGAAATTTGGCAGATTTGAGCCTGGTGATCATATGTTTTTGAAAGTGTCTACTTGGAAGGGTGTTAAACGTTTTGGTATGAAAGAGAAGCTTAGTCCAAGATATGTTAATTATTTTGATATTATAGAGAGAATGGGGGAAGTTTCTTATAGAGTAGCATTGCCGCCACATTTATCTCATGTGCATAATGTGTTCCATGTGTCTGTTTTAAGAGGCTACAAATATCATCTGTTGCACGTAGTTTAATATCTGTTACATAAGATTAGGGAAGATCTTTCTTGTGACGAGGAGGCTGAAACTATTTTAGCTCGAGAGGAGCAAGTTATGAGGAAGAAAATTATCCCGTTTGTTAAAATCTTGTGGAAAAATCATTCTGAGAGATAGGCTACATGGGAACTAGAAGAATCTATCCGTGATAAATATCCGCACTTATTTGATTCAGGAATGAGTTTTAGTTTCATTAGATTCTAGGGACAGAATCATTTTTAAGGGGGTATATATGTAATATCCGTAATTTATTTATTTAGATATTAGTAATTAGATTAGAATTTGTAAAGATTATTTTCTTTAACCATAATATTTATTATATTGAATTTGATTAGAAATAGAAATTGTAATAAAATAGTAATTAGATTTGTTA
Organism: Oenanthe sinensis; assembly: GCA_028671895.1. NCBI lineage: Eukaryota > Viridiplantae > Streptophyta > Magnoliopsida > Apiales > Apiaceae > Oenanthe > Oenanthe sinensis. The sequence continues at coordinate 33,616,298 of CM053806.1, forward strand.
TTTGTCCTTAAGTACACTAAGTTTGGAGAAGGGGGGTTAAATACAAACTTAAGAATTATTTAAGTTCTTGCGGATTTAAGTTTGTTCAACTGAAGAGTTTGAGTGTAAGAAGAGATTTCTAATTGAACTAAGAATGTAATAATTAAAGTATTGAAAACAAAACAAACAATATTAAAAAATACTAGTGGATTGATTTTCCACTAGTATGTTTTTGCTTTCAATTGATATTGGTAAAAGTACCAAGCTGCTTACAAAGTGTTTCTGCACTGAGAATGCTAACAATCTATCTCACACCTTTTTATTTTTCTACACTTTGCTACATTGAACTACTAACCACTATATAGTGGTTTTCTTCACTTCTAATTCATATCGACAGATAACATTATAAAATTACAACATATAATGTTTACATGAAAATAGAAATTAGCTACTTAAACAGTCTTCTTTGGACCTGTCTAGTCCTGAAAGTATCTTTGTCTTGATGCATCCTTGAAGACTGTGTTGCCTTGAAAGTCTTCACAATCCTGACATGACTGTCTTCCAATGATTCAGTTTCTGCACAGTTTCCTTTCTTCTTGTCTTTAACTAAATTGGGAAACCTTAATCAATTGATAAATGCTATTAAGCTTATCAGCTGATTTTTCTTTGCTCATCCATCGATAGATAGAATATCCATTGATCAGTTATTGAATCGATGGCTATTTGAGTTATCCATCGACTCCCTATCCATTGATGATCTCTTATCCGTTGATTGCTTTTATCCGTTGATGACTTGTATCCATTGATAACTTTTATCCGTTGAGTAATGTCTTCATCCATCGACTCCAATATCAGTTGATCACTTCACTTGTGAGAATTCTGACTTAGAATATTTACAATTGATCAACCATTCTTCACATCAGTTGAGAAGCTATAAATTGAAGTCAATAATATCAATCGACTACTTCACAATATCCATCGAGACATTACAATCAATTGATAAAGAAACATGAATCAAATGTTACAATCCAATTTATCAGTTGATAACCAAGCTTCAACTGATAATTAGTTTCCTAGTCAATGGATATTTATAAGTCACATATCCATTGACCAGTTACAATGAATTTTAAATCCCTATTGTAATTCTAAATAATTTGTTATCATCAAAACTCATAATTCCTAATAATCTCCCCCTATTTATGAATATGTGAAATATGCATAAATTTTCTGTTGATGATAACAAAACTCCTAAACATTTTCATTTTAGCAGGAATTATAATATTGAAAAAAATAAATTTGAGACAGAGTGATCAAATACCAGTAAGAGATAAATTCTGACAATTTGATGTTGAGTCTGAATCTTCTACCTTCTTCTTCTTCTCCCCCTTGACTCATTCATTTTGTCTTCATTTTCCTTCATTTTTCTGTACAAGGATCCCTTCAGAATCTTCTCATCCTCAACCCTATAGTCCAGTTGGCTTGCAAGATGATTTAATTCCAGATTGGGAAGTTTGTCTATTCCCTGACAAATATCAATGCACTTTTCTTTGCCTTCTCTGTCCTTGTAGATCATCATGTAGAGTGGTTCATGAAGCACCTTCCTTCCTTCAGGGTTCCCGATTTTGATTCTGTCATCCCTTTCTTCTTGAATAAGTGTCTCACTTATCTTCTTCATCTTCTCTAGAATGACTTTCCCTAGCTCTTCAGTTAGATAGTACTTTCTGTTGAGCATGTTGTAGATCTTCCTTGTGACGCCCCCAGATCCGGGGTCAGGAATCTAGGTTGTCACTATCCAATTTTCACCACAATAACATCATTCACCTGCTTTAACCATTATAATAACCAAACATAAAAGCAGTGACCCCAAACCAAACACACCACTCGAGTTATAGTCTCAGGGAACGAACTTAAAATAATAACGGTTATTACAAACCAATGTAACCTCAGGATCTCACACTACTAATATAACTTTCACATGATGTTACATTAGAAGTAAACATTACTCCAAGATCTATTGTCACATTACATATTTTTCAACAAGTCTAGGATTCTAATCTGGAATCCCGTCTTTCTTGCACCATTTATCGAAGTCCGGAACCTGACTAGCTCAAGCTCGAAGCTTCCTGTTCCTTAACATAATACCCGAGGTAGACAATTCACAATCATCTCTTTCTGCAAGATATAAGATTTACAAACAGCAAGAATGAGCCAAAGAATGCTCAGCAAGTTATTTATCAGAATATTTCAAGGAAAAGGTGATAGCCATAATTATCCCAACTGGATATTCAACAATAAAGTACATAACTAGCAATCTGATTGAAGATGTATAACCAGTTATATTTCGACAATAAACGACTCAAGGTTCACGATGCAAGAAGATATTCACCACAATAATGCAGTTCACGTTACTGCAATACAACAATTTAAGTTTATGATTATTGAGTTTGACAATATCAATAACTTAGCACAATGGCCTCAATCACCGAGTACCATTAGTTTGAGTACCAATAAGCAAGCAGTTCATTATACTGCGAAAAGAATGAACGGAAGTTCATCAATTCCCATTAACACTATCAGTAACTTAGCACCACGGCTTTCGTTATAGTGTAGGAACAATGAAACTGATATATACGAATAAAACGGTACTCAAAACAACCAACCAACTCAGAGTGGATTACATTCCCGTTGACACTATCGGTAACACAACACCTAGGCTTTCGTTACAGTGCAACGTCAAATTCCAATTGGAAGAAACGGGCTTAATCTGGAGATTTTTCAACGCCCTATTGTACGCGATGATCAGTCGCCTTGTACAATAGAAAACCAGTCACTTTCTCTACTAGTAGAAGGACAACCCCTTATCGGGACGTCACCCTAGGCAACACATGGGCCTTTAGTTTACGGCTGGGTCGTGCATCACCGACCTCTTACGCAACCTTACTCCAGTCCCTGATGAATACTTAAACATTCATCAAACCTAGAAGGAAATTTAATCAAACCTTCTAGAATAACAACAATCCACTCTAGGATTTCAATCAACTGTTAGGGAAGGGAATTCAATACCACCTTCCAAAACAACAACAATCCATCACAGGATTTCATCAACCGATAAGGAAGGGAATTTAATACAACCTTCCAGAACAACACAACAATCCATCACAGGATTTCAATCAACAGATAAGGAAGGGAATTTAATACAACCTTCCAGAACAACACAACAATCCATCACAGGATTTCAATCAACAGATAAGGAAGGGAATTTAATACAACCTTCCAGAACAACACAACAATCCACTCTAGGATTTCAATCAACAGATAAGGAAGGGAATTTAATACAATCTTCCAGAACAACAACAACAATCCATCACAGGATTTCAATCAACAGATAAGGAAGGGAATTTAATACAACCTTCCAGAACAACACAACAATCCATCACAGGATTTCAATCAACAGATAAGGAAGGGAATTTAATACAACCTTCCAGAACAACACAACAATCCACACTAGGATTTCAATCAACAGATAAGGAAGTGAATTTAATACAACCTTCCAGAACAACACAACAATCCATCACAGGATTTCAATCAACTGATAAGGAATGAAATTTAATACAACCCTCCAGAACAACAACGACCTATTGTAAGATTTCAATATCTGACAATAGCTTGGCTCCCTAAACCAAGTGGGAGTACTCTCGAAACATCTGGGTTGACTCTCAGTCAACGAATTCAACAAGACAGAAACCCTTGAATCAAGGAGACTCAAGAACGCGACCGGGGAGCCGCTAATACTAGCTAAAATAGACTCCACAAAGCATTACAGTTTTGGAGTGAAAAATGGGCCTTACAGGCACCAATACAACTGGGAGGAATATCGGAGTCGGACGTTACCTCCCGAACCTGGAGTTATCGACTCAGAATAAATCCAAAATATCCGAGTCATCGCTCGCTATTTATTATTTAATGAAAAATAATAATCAAAGACGCTTAGAGAACTCCAGAATATTTTTAAAGAACAAATAACTATTTTATTAATATTTAAGAGGCCTAGAATAGTCCTCGAAAAATATTAAAAGGATTTAAAGAATTAAAATATTTAATCCCAATATAATCAAGATTATTTAATATTTAAATAATCTTAAACGATTCAACATATTTAAATAATATTTAATCAACATTAAATAATATTTAAATAAACCAAAACGAATTGAAAGTATTTAATCAGTAGTTAAATACTTTTAAATGTTCCATAATATTTAAATAATATTTAATCAATATTAAATAATATTTAAATAATTTCAACGCCCTGAAAGTATTTACTTAACCTTTAAATACTTTCTATATTCTTTAAATAATATTTAATAAATTAAATATTATTTAAAACAGTAAACCTCGACTAACCGTCGAGACACGCTAGACTACTCCCGGTCGACCATCGATCACCAAAAAAAAGATGTACTCGACACCAGATTCAGTTATACAAAACTGAAAGCAAACGTCCTCTAAATTTTTAAGAAGTTCAGAGGCATCTCAAAACTAAGTTGAAAAGATCTCATTCTACTCACAAGAAACAATCTTAAACAACCTACGCATACTCGTGTCCTACATCAGAATAATAGTGATGAAGCGTCGGACACTTGCATACTCTAACTTTTCGAGAAGTTCAGAGTAGCAGACGAATCAAGTTATAAATGAACAAGACAGTTCAAGGGAAATGCCGACGTGCATTTCCAACGACTACAATAAGCTAGATAGTTCCAAACACAGCAAAAATGCATAATTGAAGAACTTATCATTAAGTCAAGGATTTCACAAATTTTGGCATCACCATGAATTAATAATATTCTGATATGGAATAAAACAATAGAGTCGGAAACTTGCCTGGAGTCCAAGGAATGCCATTCCAACTTCTCCACGCTCCGGGTACTCTATAATCATATAAGAACCCACTCTTAGTATACATATGCATGTATCATGTTAATTGTAATTTATACAATTACTCTACATTTCGCCCGGTACTTCACCTCCTTGGACCTACTTTAGCTACTCGTAAAACTATCCTCTCAATAGTTTTTTTTTAATCAAGTTCCTTGCACCTACGTATAGTCATGATGTTCCTTAACAACTTTCGTTACTGGGTCGACTCGAGACAAGTCCTCTATCTTGCTCGAAATCATTCCCCAAAACGGTTGTTCAACCTTTTCTTATGTTCATCTCACTTAACACCCTGTTTTCCGTCATTTTTAATAAATTGGAAATTAATCATTTTGACACGATTTCTTCTCTGGGGTCTTATATGACTGTCAAGGAATCTCCCATAAAAGTTTCAGATTTTATTAAGCCCCGTAGCTAGTCCAAACATAGCCTCAAAGTTGGACAAAAACAGGATTTTCATTTCCTGCGCTACCGTTACTAAAACGTCCATAACTTTTGACTCGTAACTCCGAATGACGCAAAATTAGCGCGTAAATGATCTACATACTATCTACTATTCAGTCATCTCATCAAACTACTCAGACCAGTTGACAACTGTTCCCAGATTTTTCTGGACAGTTACAGCAGTAAGCTCAAGGAAAAAAATGGCATGGTTTCGTTTGTTTTCTCATCGTTTTCCATTTTTATACTACTCCAATCCAACCAACAACAATCCCAAACTCCTCAAACAACATCAACAATTAACATATGACAATCTCAAGCCAAGAAATCAGTCAATATTATGAAAATGTAACTAAAAATCAATTGAGCAACCAAGCTTAACATAACTCTTGTACTAAAACCACAATATCTCAATGATCGTTAATCGAAATGACACAATTCTTTCTCCATGAACATTCTGGATGTTCCTATTATTTTACATTCAAGTTTCAAGATTTATGGAGTAACCTGACTAGGGTGATAGCAGCTCCAAATTCAGTGATCACAGACTTTAACATTTCTGGACTATCTTTACTAAACAATTCATATCTTTTTACTCACAACTCCGATTGACATGATTTTTATGGCCAAACGATCTAGAGACTACCCTCTTTCTAACCAAGTCCATAACTGATCAAGAATTGCAATGTAGCCCCGTCGGGTCCCTTGATCAGTTGGAAGGCAGAAACAGGGCAGGTATGACCTGTTTGTATGCTCATCATTTACCACTTCTTTACTTGCTCAAATCAACTCTCACAACTCTCAAACATTTTATACTACTACTTGGGAATGTACTCAAGACATCCCAAGCCCAATCACAATTAATCCATACTCCAAATGTTACCAACAAATCATCAAAAACGCAGTCACTAGCTTTACTCTAAGATCATAACCCAAACATGGCATAACACATACTACAACCACCACAAAAGTGTTTCAAGTATTCTATGATCTATCATGCTCTTAAACAACTTCCCATAGCATAATTAACTCTTAACAATCATCAATTAATCTAAAGGAAAGCTTGAACCCCAAAAATAAAATTTATTATTTTCGAATTTACTGTTCATTCGAATCTTCTTTGAATCATAACTAAAGATTTCATGGATGGTTGCTTATAAGATTCAAGGGGAAGCAAGATGAGTGTTATACCTTCGATTCAAGCTATCAAGCGCGAGAAATGGTGGAGAAATGAGCAAGAACGAGCAAGCCAAGTGATTTTTCTCATCACTTTCCTTCTCCTCCATCTACCCTTCGGTTTCTTCAAGAAATGGGGGAAAGCTCAGCTGACTTTTCTTATTTTTGGACGCGTGTGGTGGAAGCTTGATATTTAATACGGTTTGTGCGGTAGTCGCGCAATTCCCCGATAACGTTTTAATCTCTCGTTATCGTACTCTTTTCTTTCGTCCCACCTAAGTTTTAAAAACTTAAAATCTCATATTATGATTCTAATATAATTTAGAATCATTAAATTAATACTCTTTAATTGTTTCGAGAATTTACGAAACAATTCTGCGAGTAAATACTTTTCACTTACACCATCTCTCAACTCTGCCACGACTTCCATCCGGTCTTCAAATTTATTTTACTGGACCAAAATAATTATAAGTCCTATATTGTTTGCATATGCTACCGTAACATCGATACACATATTTTCGAATATCCCGTATATTAATAATATGGTCTCACATTTCAAGTACTTTATGAAGAAAATAAATCCATAAAATCATTCATTCATAAAATGAAAAATTTTATCCAAAAATTGTAATAATCTCAAGTGTCAAAATTTCGGGTTATTACAGTCTCCCCTCCTTAAAAGGATTCCGTCCTCGGAATTCATACGAGACAACCGAGGTTACTATTTTCACACCTCGCTTTCTAATTTCTAGGTTGAGACTCCAACCTTCTTGGTTTCGTACAACAATCTCATTAGCGTTATTGTTTCACTTCTCAAAACTTTCTTTATAAAGTCGAGGGTCTTTATACACCTCCTTAATATACTCTGAGACCTTAAAGGATTCAATACTCCTCGAGCTTAAGTTCTCTTGCTTACTAAATCTCGTTACTTCTTTCCATGATAATGCTTTAAGCAACACGAAGCCTCTCGCTTCATACTCTCTGCCATTCCTGGCTTGATCACCAAATTCGCTTTGTCTACCTTGAGTTATCGTCAATCGCTTCCCATACTAAAACTTGTATCCCATGTCTGTCAACCGGTCCATGTCCCCAGTTATCTATCATTCATCAATTTTGCCCTTAACGCAAAGTAGATCAATACTTTCGTTCGCACTAACTTCGTAAGGTGGCATGACTATATATGAGTGGTAACCAGAGTCGTATAAAAGCTCTCACCATAGTAAGTAACTACCACCACCCCTTTTTGAAAGTCAAGGTACAAACTTTCTATAGAAAGATAACCTTGTACATAATTTTAATAAAGATCTTTTGAATGAAGATCATTGTAACAAAACAATCAGAGTGATTCGTAGTTCACTAATCTCATTTTCGAATGTATATGAGAGATAAGGAAGAAATTAATTTAGATATGACAGAGAACAACCATATTTGTACTCAAGATGGCCAGTCTTTAGTACTTTCTGGCTTATACTACATAATCGGGTGGTTGCCCACCAGACTTTTGTCACACAGACAAGAAGTCACACCATATGCATTGTTCATCTCAATCGGATGAAAAATAGTTAACATTTAGAAGAAAATGATTTTTGAAAGGGAGAGAAAATATATTTTGAAATTTTCATTCCTTAATGCATTACAACTCAATATACAACAATCCCTACTCGTTTAGGAACCTGCAGACAAAATCCCCAAATTTCTTATTTCCCATTTCTATTCTTTGCGAATGAATTAAATCCTTAAGACTTTTATGGTCTTTGTACTTTCTCCGCTTCTACCCATTCAAGTGATGTTTCCACCGGTTAAGTGCAACCGTTAAGGCTATTTCCTCCAATTCATGATTAGGATACTTTAATTCATGTTTCTCCCGTTACTCCGACGTATATAAAATCATTTCTACTATGTTGCTTCCGTGCACAAGCAATCCTTCAAAAGACATGTAATTATTAATTACAAGATTCACCTTTCATCATCTAGTACTTACCACCTTAGGACAATTACTCATATTTATTCTTCACTTTCCTCAAACTTTCTTCGCCACTTACTGTATGTCTCCCAATTTAGACTCATTTTACCCAAACTCATTCTTATGGGATTTGTCATCCAACCTCTTTCCTCTTAAGATTTTCCAGTGATATATATATTTTACCTTCGGGTTCTTCCTCCACCTTTAGACCGATCAGGATATCCTATGTGGAGATTATGACAACTTGTCTAATTATTTCTTAATATTCCAATTAATCCTTGGAAGGTACAGGTGCATACATTAGTATAACCTACCTCATCAAAGACTCATACTGTCCTTATCACGTTCTCAATGCCATCCTTGGCATATTATCTAGGTAATTCTGTAGTTGGCGATAACTTATCCTCAATATATTTTCTCCAGTAGACTAATTTCTTCGAGTGGTCTATCCATATTTTGGATAACCAATATTGATTGCTAAATTAATCAATTCACTTAATCCATTCTCAACATCACATCAATTCTTCAATCTGGAAGGGACTTAAATCTATGTCAAACCGGTATACCAGTCAACCTTCATACCATATTATCTTTCCCTTATTCTCCATATTTAAAACATGTTATCCCTTCTTTTAGGGCAATCATTATCATAACATCTTGACTTTACAATTATAGCTTCTTACTGTCCATTTCACATATTCTCCCATATTAGGCTCACTGTTTAGTAAGTGAGGCCTCGATTGGCTCGGGTGAACCATAATTAACAGTACACCAACCCACCCATATTTCTTAATCCACTGCTCTTCCTGAAGTAGAACCCTGGTCCCTTATTAAAAGTTCATGATATTTCCATATATGTAGCCACTTCATTTTCATATTCTGTCATAGTTCATTATTTCCAACATTGTGACTTTATTCTCAATTCACTACTTGGGACAATCTTGACAATTCCCAAAGACTTTGATTCATGATCTGACACACTCTTGTTTCAGGTCTAGAACTTTAATTACATCTCAATTTCCCGAAACTTAGGAAACAGTTGCATAATGCAAGATATAGCTATGGCTAAAGAATTCTTTGTTCAACCAAGTTCATAAGAATTCTTAAATCAACGACCTTATTAGGCCTCGTCCAAATACTTTTCAGAACTTTAGGTTCATCAATGACTACTCGGACCGCTCTCTAGTCCGGAATTCCACTATCAAAACAAGTAAATTCATATAAGCCTTCATGCCATAACTCATTTATACTAGTTAATCCAACCACCATATTTACAATGTGGCGGTCATCTCTACCCTAAAGGCTTACTTTAATCCAACATCCTTAATATATTCAAAAATTATATCAAGTATGGATCTCACCTCTTTGTTACGACTCTACATTGTATGCATACCATACACCATTTAAATTAGGGCTTTACTTTTTTTTACTCTCAGAGAATCCTCAACAGAATCCTCAATATTACTCATATATAGATGGCTATATTCTTTAAACCATACTACTCCATTTTACCCTGAAACATTCCATTTACACGTCCTCTTATTTCTAAATTTCATTAAACTAATGGGAACGTATTTTCCAGAGACAATTGGGCATGACCTATTCATATGTCGGACTATGCCCGGTGTAAAAACACCTCAATTATAATCCCAAAACATTCACAGTTCCCAAACATCAACATCTCATCAATCACTTATAACATAATGTATACCAAAAGGGGAAATAACTATGAGTCACTATATCTATATACCTACTATCGAGTATCCACAAGTCAGTCAACAACAATATCAATGGTCAATATCATGGACCATCAATCACATTCGCTCCATAACACTAATAAGAGTTTACTGAAATGTAAACTATCTCTTCGGCTTATTGCCAATTGATGAAAGATTGGTGAAGATTTGACACGCCATCAATTTGAACATGGTCATCTTAACGATTGTGCCAAGAATGAAGTGGTTTTTCTTTTCTCAGTAATGCTCCCCTCAGTCCTAGGGTACTAGCATACTTAGTGCTACACTTATAGCATATCTGAGCTCCTTTACAAGTGCTCCATAATTCTCAAACTCTCATTCTCAATCATAAATCCTCTTACTCAGATGAGTCTCCTCGGCTAGTGCTCGACATCTTTGTAAGGAAAGTTCTTATTATCTTTCCTAACTATCCTTATCTGAGTATATCAGTCTCATAATATAAATCACTGCTACATCTGATAGCCCGATTATGAACTCGATCTGAGCTTACCCTTTCTTAATCTTATCCAAACATAACTCTTAACTCTCTCGTTCCTGAGTACTATAACCTAGAGCTCTGATACCATCTCTGTGACACCCCATGATCCGGGGTCAGGAATCTAGGTTGTCACTATCCAATTTTCACCACAATAACATCATTCACCTGCTTTAACCATTATAATAACCAAACATAAAAGCAGTGACCCCAAACCAAACACACCACTCGAGTTATAGTCTCAGGGAACGAACTTAAAATAATAACGGTTATTACAAACCAATGTAACCTCAGGATCTCACACTACTAATATAACTTTCACATGATGTTATATTAGAAGTAAACATTACTCCAAGATCTATTGTCACATTACATATTTTTCAACAAGTCTAGGATTCTAATCTGGAATCCCGTCTTTCTTGCACCATTTATCGAAGTCCGGAACCTGACTAGCTCAAGCTCGAAGCTTCCTGTTCCTTAACATAATACCCGAGGTAGATAATTCACAGTCATCTCTTTCTGCAAGATATAAGATTTACAAACAGTAAGAATGAGCCAAAGAATGCTCAGCAAGTTATTTATCAGAATATTTCAAGGAAAAGGTGATAGCCATAATTATCCCAACTGGATATTAAACAATAAAGTATATAACTAGCAATCTGATTGAAGATGTATAACCAGTTATATTTCGATAATAAACAACTCAAGGTTCACGATGCAAGAAGATATTCACCACAATAATGCAGTTCACGTTACTGCAATACAACAATTTAAGTTTATGATTATTGAGTTTGACAATATCAATAACTTAGCACAATGGCCTCAATCACCGAGTACCATTAGTTTGAGTACCAATAAGCAAGCAGTTCATTATACTGCGAAAAGAATGAACGGAAGTTCATCAATTCCCATTAACACTATCAGTAACTTAGTACCACGGCTTTCGTTATAGTGTAGGAACAATGAAACTGATATATACGAATAAAACGGTACTCAAAACAACCAACAAACTCAGAGTGGATTACATTCCCGTTGACACTATCGGTAACACAGCACCTAGGCTTTCGTTACAGTGCAACGTCAAATTCCAATTGGAAGAAACGGGCTTAATCTGGAGATTTTTCAACGCCCTATTGTACGCGATGATCAGTCGCCTTGTACAATAGAAAACCAGTCACTTTCTCTACTAGTAGAAGGACAACCCCTTATCGGGACATCACCCTAGGCAACACATGGGCCTTTAGTTTACGGCTGGGTCGTGCGTCACCGACCTCTTACGCAACCTTACTCCAGTCCCTGATGAATACTTAAACATTCATCAAACCTAGAAGGAAATTTAATCAAACCTTCTAGAATAACAACAATCCACTCTAGGATTTCAATCAACTGTTAGGGAAGGGAATTCAATACCACCTTCCAAAACAAGAACAATCCATCACAGGATTTCATCAACCGATAAGGAAGGGAATTTAATACAACCTTCCAGAACAACACAACAATCTATCACAGGATTTCAATCAACAGATAAGGAAGGGAATTTAATACAACCTTCCAGAACAACACAACAATCCATCACAGGATTTCAATCAACAGATAAGGAAGGGAATTTAATACAACCTTCCAGAACAACAACAACAATCCATCACAGGATTTCAATCAACAGATAAGGAAGGGAATTTAATACAACCTTCCAGAACAACACAACAATCCATCACAGGATTTCAATCAACAGATAAGGAAGGTAATTTAATACAACCTTCCAGAACAACACAACAATCCACTCTAGGATTTCAATCAACAGATAAGGAAGGGAATTTAATACAACCTTCCAGAACAACACAACAATCCATCACAGGATTTCAATCAACTGATAAGGAATGAAATTTAATACAACCCTCCAGAACAACAACGACCTATTGTAAGATTTCAATATCTGACAATAGCTTGGCTCCCTAAACCAAGTGGGAGTACTCTCGAAACATCTGGGTTGACTCTCAGTCAACGAATTCAACAAGACAGAAACCCTTGAATCAAGGAGACTCAAGAACGCGACCGGGGAGCCGCTAATACTAGCTAAAATAGACTCCACAAAACATTACAGTTTTGGAGTGAAAAATGGGCCTTACAGGCACCAATACAACTGGGAGGAATATCGGAGTCGGACGTTACCTCCCGAACCTGGAGTTATCGACTCAGAATAAATCCAAAATATCCGAGTCATCGCTCGCTATTTATTATTTAATGAAAAATAATAATCAAAGACGCTTAGACAACTCCAGAATATTTTTAAAGAACAAATAACTATTTTATTAATATTTAAGAGGCCTAGAATAGTCCTCGAAAAATATTAAAAGGATTTAAAAAATTAAAATATTTAATCCCAATATAATCAAGATTATTTAATATTTAAATAATCTTAAACGATTCAACATATTTAAATAATATTTAATCAACATTAAATAATATTTAAATAAACCAAAACGAATTGAAAGTATTTAATCAGTAGTTAAATACTTTTAAATGTCCCAAAATATTTAAATAATATTTAATCAATATTAAATAATATTTAAATACTTTCAACGCCCTGAAAGTATTTACTTAACCTTTAAATACTTTCTATATTCTTTAAATAATATTTAATAAACTAAATATTATTTAAAACAGTAAACCTCGACTAACCGTCGAGACACGCTAGACTACTCCCGGTCGACCATCGAGCACCAAAAAAAAGATGTACTCGACACCAGATTCAGTTATACAAAACTGAAAGCAAACGTCCTCTAACTTTTTAAGAAGTTCAGAGGCATCTCAAAACTAAGTTGAAAAGATCTCATTCTACTCACAAGAAACAATCTTAAACAACCTACGCATACTTGTGTCCTACATCAGAATAATAGTGATGAAGCGTCGGACACTTGCATACTCTAACTTTTCTAGAAGTTCAGAGTAGCAGACGAATCAAGTTATAAATGAACAAGACAGTTCAAGGGAAATGCCGACGTGCATTTCCAACGACTACAATAAGCTAGATAGTTCCAAACATAGCAAAAATGCATAGTTGAAGAACTTATCATTAAGTCAAGGATTTCACAAATTTTGGCATCACAATGAATTAATAATATTCTGATATGGAATAAAACAATAGAGTCAGAAATTTGCGTGGAGTCCAAGGAATGCCATTCCAATTCTCCATGCTCCGGATACTCTATAATCATATAATAACCCACTCTTAGTATACATATGCATGTGTCATGTTCATTGTAATTTATACAATTACTCTACATTTCGCCCGGTACTTCACCTCCTCGGGCCTACTTTAGCTACTCGTAAAACTATCATCTCAATAGTTTTTTTTAATCAAATTCCTTGCACCTACGTATAGTCATGATGTTCCTTAACAACTTTTGTTACTGGGTCAACTCGAGACAAGTCCTCTATCTTGCTCGAAATCATTCCCCAAAACGGTTGTTCAACCTTTTCTTATGTTCATGTCACTTAACACCCTGTTTTCCGTCATTTTTAATAAATTGGAAATTAATCATTTTGACACGATTTCTTCTCTGGGGTCTTATATGACTGTCAAGGAATCTCCCATAAAAGTTTCAGATTTTATTAAGCCCCGTAACTAGTCAAAACATAGCCTCAAAGTTGGACAAAAACAGGATTTTCATTTCCTGCGCTACCGTTACTAAAACGTCCATTACTTTTGATTCGCAACTCCGAATGACGCAAAATTAGCGCGTAAATGATCTACATACTATCTACTATTCAGTCATCTCATCAAACTACTCAGACAAGTTGACACCTTTCCCAGATTTTTCTGGACAGTTACAGCAGTAAGCTCAAGGAAAAAAATGGCATGGTTTCGTTTGTTTTCTCATCGTTTTCCATTTTTATACTACTCCAATCCAACCAACAACAATCCCAAACTCCTCAAACAACATCAACAATTAACATATGACAATCTCAAGCCAAGAAATCAGTCAATATTATGAAAATGTAACTAAAAATCAATTGAGCAACCAAGCTTAACATAACTCTTGTACTAAAACCACAATATCTCAATGATCGTTAATCGAAATGACACAATTCTTTCTCCATGAACATTCTGGATGTTCCTATTATTTTACATACAAGTTTCAAGATTTATGGAGTAACCTGGCTAGGGTGATAGCAGCTCCAAATTCAGTGATCACAGACTTTAACATTTCTGGACTATCTTTACTAAACAATTCATATCTTTTTACTCACAACTCCGATTGACATGATTTTTATGGCCAAACGATCTAGAGACTACCCTCTTTCTAACCAAGTCCATAACTGATCAAGAATTGCAATGTAGCCCCGTCGGGTCCCTTGATCAGTTGGGAGGCAGAAACAGGGAAGGCATGACCTGTTTGTATGCTCATCATTTACCACTTCTTTACTTGCTCAAATCAACTCTCACAACTCTCAAACATTTTATACTACTACTTGGGAATGTACTCAAGACATCCCAAGCCCAATCACAATTAATCCATACTCCAAATGTTACCAACAAATCATCAAAAATGCAGTCACTAGCTTTACTCTAAGATCATAACCCAAACATGGCATAACACATACTACAACCACCACAAAAGTGTTTCAAGTATTCTATGATCTATCATGCTCTTAATCAACTTCCCATAGCATAATTAACTCTTAACAATCATCAATTAATCTAAAGGAAAGCTTGAACCCCAAAAATAAAATTTATTATTTTCGAATTTACTGTTCATTCGAATCTTCTTTGAATCATAACTAAAGATTTCATGGATGGTTGCTTATAAGATTCAAGGGGAAGCAAGATGAGTGTTATACCTTCGATTCAAGCTATCAAGCGCAAGAAATGGTGGAGAAATGAGCAAGAACGAGCAAGCCAAGTGATTTTTCTCATCACTTTCCTTCTCCTCCATCTACCCTTCGGTTTCTTCAAGAAATGGGGGAAAGCTCAGCTGACTTTTCTTATTTTTGGACGCGTGTGGTGGAAGCTTGATATTTAATACGGTTTGTGCGGTAGTCGCGCAATTCCCCGATAACGTTTTAATCTCTCGTTATCGTACTCTTTTCTTTCGTCCCACCTAAGTTTTAAAAACTTAAAATCTCATATTATGATTCTAATATAATTTAGAATCATTAAATTAATACTCTTTAATTGTTTCGAGAATTTACGAAACAATTCTGAGAGTAAATACTTTTCACTTACACCATCTCTCAACTCTGCCACGACTTCCATCCGGTCTTCAAATTTATTTTACTAGACCAAAATAATTATAAGTCCTATATTGTTTGCATATGCTACCGTAACATCGATACGCATATTTTTGAATATCCCGTATATTAATAATACGGTCTCACATTTCAAGTACTTTATGAAGAAAATAAATCCATAAAATCATTCATTCATAAAATGAAAAATTTTATCCAAAAATTGTAATAATCTCAAGTGTCAAAATTTCGGGTTATTACATTCCTTAAGATGCCATATCCTTGATCCAAGACTTGATTGAATGTGGAAGTTGAATGTGATCCATCTTCATACTCAATGTGAAGGAGATCAACATCCCTATTCCTTTGACCTTTTACTGCAATCATACCTTCACTCTTGATTGGCACAAATTTCTCAAATTTGGGTTTGAACACTTCTATTTCTTTGGCTTGACCACTGCCAGAAGCTTTACTTTCAAGCTTCACCTCTTTTGGCTTCTCCTCCTTAGCCTATTTTTCCTCAACAACAAGTTTTCTTTTAACTCCAGAAGTTTTTGGTTCATCTACAGGCTTGTTTGATCTTTGTTTCATTCTTGGCCTCCTTTCATCTTCTTTTCTTCTGGCTTCTCTAATTAGCCTATCCTCCTCATCAAATTGCCTTTGCAGTAGAATAGCTAGTTCTTCTTGTGACTTTTCTTGTTACTCCCTTTCTTTCACACCAACCACTATTGCTTTGCCCAATAGTTTCTCACCTCCACTTGTGACAGATTTCTCTTTCTTCTTGCCATCTTCAATCAACTTTCCCTTTCCTTTTCTATCACCAGGTTGTGAGCTACTTTCATCTACCCTTATTTCTCCTTTCTCCAGAGTGTCTGGCAATATGGCAATTGGCTCCTGTGCATCAATCTCCCTGTTTTTGCTAGAAATGGAATCAAATTGCTGTACAATTTGTTGAGCCAATGTCTGTTTGGCATCTTTTCTTTGGATGACAGACTCTGTATTCTTGATTACAGCTTCAACTTCATTTCTCCTCTCCTTCTCATACTTCTCCCCCTTTTTGTTATCAGCAACTGATTGTGTCATGGAGGCAGAAATAAGTGGAGTTGCTAAAAGTTAGTTCAGAAGATTGATTTGGGTGACTTGATTCTTCAAAATTAAGTCCATGTTGTGCTCCATAGCAGTCACTCTTTTCTCCAATGCCACTACCTTGTCTTTGGCTGTAAACTCAGTATCTAGCCTTTGCTTAATTCTGGTTAACATTGTAAGGATGAGTCTGGAGTCAATTGTGGTGTCAAAGTGCATCCTTGAACTATCAATTGCCTCCCTGATCTTCTTTAATTCATACTTAGATCATGTGAAATGCATTTTCTAACTTTTCAAGTTGTCCCTGTAAAAGTTGAGAATTCTTCTGTGCAAAGGATCCTCTACATTCACTGCAGCCATAGATCTCCTGTAGTGAGAAATGATTGTTGGTCCATGATATTGTAGAAGGGGGGTTGAATACAATATCAATAAATTATCGCGGAATATTGGATTTAAAAATATTATTTTAAATTCACACGAAATATTAATTATGATGAAATATTGTTCAAGTAGAAGATATAAATTTAACTTGAAAAGTATTACAAAATTAATAAGTAGAAAGTTTATATAACTGTTTAAAAGCTTAGAACGATTTTGACATGAACTGTTCGTGTTTAACAATTATATTCCAAACTCAGCACAAAAATCTGTGAATATTACAATGCAGACAAATTACTGAATTTGAACTGATTTTCTAACTCTTACAAATGAAGCAAAATCCTCATATTTATAGAGGTTGAAAAAGGCTGGTATGACCTTTATCAATATGACTTAATATATTGAAATTAAGCCTTGTATGACTTTTAAAATAGCTGGGCAAGACATATTCTCTCGGTATGACTTATTTTACTAATTAAAAAATCGATATGACTTTTTAATTAAATAAAACAACACTCCAGCATGACCTTTTGATCAAAGAAAATTCGGTATGACTTTTCTTTTATATATATATATATATAAATCTCGGTATGACTTATTATATATATATATATATATATATATATATATATATATATATATATATATATATATATATATATATATATATATAAATGTCTCGGTATGACTTTAGGTCGGCAGAAGTTCGGTATTACTTATTTATATATATATATATATATATATATATATATATATATATATATATATATATATGAAACTCTCGGTATGACTTATTTATAAGTCATTCGGTATGACTTATTAATAAGTCATTCGAAATATATATATATATATATAAGTCATATAAATCCATTTCTTTTATAATAAATTATTTCTACTTAAGTTAATTTAAATAATTTATAAATTAAATTAAATTCAACTTGAATTAATTTAATTAAATAAATTAAATAATTAACTTATATATATATTTTGTAGAAATAAAATATTATAGAGATCTGTTTAATCTGCAGTCAGCTTTGAAATCTTCTTGATTTTTCTTTGTCTTCTGATCTTGAAACCTCTTGATTTAAACGAAGAATAAATATTATATTTAGTTGACACCAAATGTACTGTCTGGTTCATTTGTGTCATACTAATAAATATTCTCCATTTATTAACCTTTAAACTTGAGGCCTTCTGTCATTCTTCTGCTTCACTGTCTGATCTTCTTCTGGAATCTACTGTAGTAACCACTTGAAATCTTTTATATCTTCTGTATTCTTTAGAAGTACTACTGCTTTATTATTTTCACTGACGCTTGAACATGTTAATGAACTTCTTCCAGTGTTGAGTAGCAATCTCATAAAATACTTCTGATAAGTAGATTCTTTGTGATTAGTTGACTGTCTTCGTCTTGATTCCTGTTTGGTGTTTATTATTTACTTCTCTTTATTAGCTAGAGTTGAGTTTTCATCTAATTATTACAAATAGGCCTAGTCATATGCCTTTCAATTTCCCCCTATTTGTTGTTAAACATTTAACACACAAATTCCTAGAGGATAACTCAACTAACAACTAAGAAAGTAGTACGACATGTAATGACTGTAAATAATAAACAAAAGTTTTAGTTTTATATTTAACAATTTTCCAGATTCATACATAAAAGATAAATACAAGATAGATGTTCCTCTAGCACTGAACAAAAATAACATAGTTTCTATCTTGACCTATCTAAGACTTTAGTCTTCAGTGGTATCCAATTCACCTTCTTCTAGATTAGAACTCTTGTGCACAGGTGTTCTGGGTACCTCTTCAGCTTCAGTCGGAGTTGCGGTTGACTCTCCATACAGTCTTCTTTGTTGAGCCTTCGCTAGTTGAAACATGACTTCCTCTTCAATAAGATCTACTGTTTCTTTTTGTACATCATAAGGCTTTGTGGAATCTATCTTTGGCATTTGCCTGATGTAGGATTTGATGTTTCTGGATAAACAGTAGTTCCTTATTTTCTGTGCAGCATCTAGCTTGGCTTGTGATCTGAATCCTTTTGATCTAAGCATCCTTTCAACTTGGATCATATACCTCACCGTGTAGCTCTTAAATGACTCCTCGTCTAGCTTCAAGATTTGATACAACTTGTTTGAGAAGAATCTTACTTCATGAGGATCATATAAGATCTGAGGACTTGCAGCTGTTGCTATTTCTCTGAGTCTGTCCCTGAGTAGTTCATTTTCTTCTGAGCTTCTCTTTACTTTGTTTAACTGAACCCATATAGTCGATAGTGATCTCTTTCGGAAGAATTCCAAAGATACTCTGATTGTCCCATTCCTGTGTGTGTAGACTAGTAGTTTCCAGTCTTCAAGAATGTGATCCACTAAGACAGTGATATAGTCAACTTCTTCCTTTAATGCCTTCATGAAGTTATCCAGATTATCATTTGAATCTTCAAGACTTTTGATAACTGAAAGCATTTGTCTGTCTTCAAATGGACCTTGCTGAATCTTATCTAGGACTTTCCTTGCTGCATCCCATCTGTCCCCTATCTTCATCTCAACATCTTCCTTTTTCTTCTTTACTGTTAAGGCCCAAAGCTTCTGTTTTTCTAAGCTTGTCTCTCTTTCAGCTTGGGTCCTTTCCTTGACTAGAGCTTTTAAATTTATAGTTTCTGCATTGCTTGCCTTGATGTCTTCTTTCAGCTTCCTCATTGCCTCTTCATAGGCAGGATCATGCTCCTTTTTCTTTTGGAAATAGAAAATCATCATCAAAGACAGCTTCGTCTTCAGCTCTGCAGTAGTCAGGATTGAAACCTTGATTTTCCCTACTTACTTCATCAATAAGT
This sequence comes from Oenanthe sinensis, assembly GCA_028671895.1. Lineage (NCBI taxonomy): Eukaryota > Viridiplantae > Streptophyta > Magnoliopsida > Apiales > Apiaceae > Oenanthe > Oenanthe sinensis. The sequence goes on from CM053806.1 coordinate 33,636,547, forward strand.
TGCTCTTGTTGATAGTACTGTTCCTCTGGAATATATGTCTGAACTTGATCTTCTTTAGAGTACAGTTTTGCTTTCCCTTTGTTTTGAGTAGTAGCCCCTTCATCTCCAGCTACTTTCTCTTGTGATTTCTCCCCCTTAGTTGAGGGATCCTCTTGAGTTTTGGATGCTTCAAAGGATGCAACCAATTTTTGCACAGTCAAGTAGACCTGCTTCATTCCTTCATTTAGATGTGTCATGCCATCATCCAGTTTGCTGAATCTTTGAGTAGAGATCTTTTCATTTTCAATGATTATTAAGGTCAAGCTTTTCTCAACTTCATCAATCTTTTCATGTAATTTGCTGACTTCCTTCATGTCTTCAGCAATAAGATTCTGTACATTCTGGATATCTTGAGTTTTTAGTAGAATGGAAGATTTGACATCATCAACATCTTTTCGTACTATTGTCAACTGCTGTGTTACAGAGGCAGAAGTAGATTTTTCTTCTGCTTGTGCTTTACCTTTTAATAACTCAGCTTGAACAATTTTCATTTCCTTTTGGAGAGCTTCCATTTTGGATAACAGTTCACTGTGTGTGTGTGCACTCATCTCACTTGCACTCCTGTTTAGCTCACTGTCACTCTGTTCATGTGTTTCACTTTGTGTATGCCTCACATCACTAGTGTTTAGCTCCTCTCCAGTTCCATATGTTGTACCTGTAAATACAACAATAGCTTTTGAAGAGTCATAATGCTCTTCTGATGCCTGTGAAGGCGCGTCCTCAACAAGTTTGTCTTGAAGTGGCTCCGCTACTGACGTAGCTGCTCCGTAAATGAAGCCCCATCTCCCTCTATGGAGTGGTTGCCTCTCAAATCCACCAGTGGATTCGAGACCTTCTTTTGAAAGAACTGGATGCAAGAAATCCAGGGGGGTCACCACCTTAGACAATGTAGTGAGTGGCTCATTAGAGTCTGTGGTGCCCCTTAGTACCTCAGAGGGTATCTGATGCTGCACTGCATCGAAAATGTCATGGTCCACAACATAGGTGGCATCCGACGAGTTTTTATTAAAAACATTTTCTTCAATAAATGTGCCCTCATGTGTATGTATAACTTCAAGTGAAGGTCCTGCTAGTGTGATTGCTAGCAGTGTGTTTTCCTCACTCTCTGATGCTGTAGCCGAGCAGCGAATTAGATCACCTGGTTGAGCAAGTGTATCTAGAGAATCTTGGATGGCCATATCAAAATCCATATCCCATTGATCGAAATAGGTTGAGGCTGCAGTTGTCTCAGTTTCAAATCTGGATTTTTTAGAATGAGGAGACAGAGCTGCGGGTTCACTCACATCAGCACCAAGACCCCTAATTAATCTGACAGGTTTCTTCCTTTTTCTGACTTGTAATGAAGAGCAGGATGAAGGAGAAACTGTTTGAGGCTCTAATTCAGCTTGGGACAGAACCTGTGTGTTTTCAGGTTCGTAGCTGATATCCTGGAGTGTAAGAACATTATCATAGTCTGCTACAGATAAATCTAAAAGTGCAGTAGATATATTTATAGGTAGTGAACTAGAAGTTAGTGATTGAGATAATACCTATTGATCCAGTGCCTCTTGTTCGACATGCTGAACAGCTTCAAGTAGAAGTTGCACAGGATGATCCATTTGTATTGGCACTTATTCTGGCTCTTGATCTGGCTCTTGATCCTGTACAGGATTAACAATATGATCTAGTATCTCAGCCATATAATCTGTCCTTACCACTTGCACATTTTGAAACTTGGGGTTGTTGTGGAACCTTGCAAACAAGTTATTCTGAGAAGTTGGAGATTCTTCTTCAGGACTATTCTGAAATAAGGCTTTATCTTCATCCAACAACAAGTCATTCAAGAATAGCATCAAGAACCTTGGATAGTAGACTTGTATATCATGTTCCCTGCTTTCTGGTTTCCCCATTTTCTTGATTATTTCTTTCAGAATCAACTTTCCAAAATTTATCCTCCGGTTGTGGGCCACAGAAAACCCTATGATTTGCAGTAGTGAAGATATATTGTTGAAGTTATTCTTCGTAGTGGGTGCAAACACTTTGGCTAACGTGTCAAAGAAGTAGTCCCACTCGCTTACCAACTTGGCTTTCGACAATCTTACCAAATTGATCTCACCCTGATATCGAATGTTATAGAAAAATTCTAGAATTTCTGGTACAGTGGGTGGATCCACGAAATTGTCAGTTGGAAAGCCTAAGATCCTGTTCACATCCTCTTCAGACACCATGTATTCTCGTTCTCCTATGGTGAATGAGAATTGAACTAAATCTGCAGTACTCCGGTTCCTAGTAGTGGAATACAGAGCCCTAAGTGCTAACACTTGCAACGGGGCGTCTAGAGTGATTGCAGTTCTGACTAGTGAATGTTCATTCATAAACACGATCCATGGTCGAAACCTCTCGACTGAACACTTCACCGGATTAAAAAATCCTACAAAATTAGTTTTTACTAATTCGCAAAAACCAGTTATTTTCCTTAAAACTATTACAATTAAACAAATTACAAAGTGCGATTACAAAATAAAATTAACAATTACAAGTCAAAATTTGAAAATTACACTTGAAAATTGAAAACCTAATATCTAATAATCCCCAAATTGTCTTTAATCAACAAACACTACAATCAGTCCTCTAGAGAAAAAAAACTTGATGCTTCAATTTTCCCTTAAATATGAACAGTCACTTGAATTTTAAAGAAAATCGGGCTGAGGTTTGATTGTTTTTAGAAGATTTTCACAAACTTAGCAAGCAAAGATGCTTGTAAATGGAAATTAGCAACTGATTATAGTTGTAATGAGTAGATATCAATCGATTTTTGAAGAAAAATCGTCTGTTCATGTGTTGTATGTATAACAACGTGTGTATGTGTATATTAGAACTGAGTGTGACTTAATAAAAAAAACTGATATTAGACTCGGTATGACTTATTTAACAACCAACAACATATCTCGGTATGACTTATTAAAAGTCATACCGAGTTTTATTTATATAAAACTATATGCAATCAGGTCGGTATGACTTATTTCTTAATTCTCGGTATGACTTTTTATTAAATAAAAAGTCATGCCGAGTTTTATTATATAAGTCATGCCGAGAGTTTGTTATATAAGTCATGCCGAGAAAATACAAATAATATATACTTATATTATTAATTATCTCTAAAATCGAAATAAAATAATAAAATTCTAATTCGATTTTTAGAAAAATTAATAATGATAACATAACTATTGACAAACAATTATTTTTAAGAAACTTTAAGAAAAATATTAATAATTTACATACTAATAAATTATTAAAGACATAAAATAAAATTTTACATTATTAATTGTTTTAATTAATTTAAGAATTAAATTAACTCATGTTTGAATTAATTTAATAAGTAAATTAATTGAATAATTAATAACATAATCATTTATTTTAATGTACAACAATAATTTAGAAAAATATATACACTAATTTACATAAATGCTTATAAATGCTTAAATTTAAACAAAATTACTTATGCTCTAATTGAAATAATTATCTTTTAAGAATATTGATTTAATCTTAAGATAATTTTTCAAAAATTCATAAGCCCTAGGATTTTATTAATTCAAGTCTCATAAACTCTTTAAATATTAACATTTAATATTTATGAGCTTAAATTAATTCCTAGCAACCAAAAATTTAGCCATTGTTTAACATCCCTAATTCACTAACAAGCTTTGAGAAAGTGGATTCATCAAGTGGTTTCGTGAAGATGTCGGCTAATTGATCTTCTGTGGGTACAAAATGTAGCACCACAGTTCCATTCATGACATGCTCTCGGATAAAATGATACCTTATGTCAATGTGTTTGGTTCGCGAATGTCGTACAGGATTGTTGGAAATAGCTATAGCACTTGTGTTGTCGCAGAAAATATGAATTTTGTTCAATGCAAGTCCATAGTCATTTAGCTGATTCCTTATCCACAAGATCTATGCACAACAGCTACCTGCTGCAATGTATTCTGCTTCGGCTGTCGAGGTAGACACTGAGTGCTGTTTCTTGCTATACCAGGAGATCAACCGTCTTTCTAGAAACTGACAGCTTCCAGACGTACTTTTCCTGTCCATCCTGCACCCTGCATAATCTGAATCTGTATAGCCTATTAGTTCAAAACCTGTATCTTTAGGGTAGCAAATTCTAAGATTTGGTGTACCCTTCAGATATCTAAAAATCCGTTTAACAGCTATAAGATGAGATTCCCTTGGGTTAGATTGAAACCTTGCACATAAGCAAGTTGCAAACATTATATCGGGTCTACTAGCAGTTAGGTACAATAATGAGCCTATCATACCTCCGTAGCTTGTGATGTCAACTTTCTTACCAGTTTCATCTTTGTCAAGCTTGGTGGCTGTTGGAATTGGGGTTTTTGCCGGTGAAGAATCTTCTAGACTATATTTTCTCAGAAGATCCCTTACGTACTTTGATTGGCAAATAAAAATCCCATCTTCCTTTTGCTTTACTTGCAATCCAAGGAAGAATGACAATTCACCCATCATGCTCATTTCATACCATGTCCTCGGTGCTTGCTTGAGTCCATAGAGGGCTTTGAATAGAAAATACACAAAGTCAGCAAACTCTGGATTTTCAAAGCCAAGGGGCTGTTCAACATATACTTCCTCTTCCAGCTCTCCATTCAGAAAAGCACTCTTCACATCCATTTGATAGACTTTAAAATTGGAATGTGCTGCGAATGCCAGAAATATCCTGGTGGCTTCAAGTCTTGCAACTGGTGCGTAGGTCTCGTCGTAATCAATTCCCTCTTCCTGGGAGTAACCCTTTGCAACCAGTCTGGCCTTGTTCCTTGTAACAATGCCATCACCGTCTAACTTGTTCCTGTATACCCATTTCGTGCCAATAACAGATCTATCCTTAGACCTGGGTACCAGTGTCCAGACTTATTGTCTATCGAACTGATTGAGCTCTTCTTGCATGGCAAGAACCCAATTTGGATCAATCAATGCATCTTCAATTTTCTTTGGTTCTTCTTGAGATAGAAAAACTGAAAATGAACATTCATTTGAAGTTGCACTTCTGGTTCTTACTCCAACATCTGGATCACCTATGATCAATTCAAAAGGATGATCTCTGCTCCATATCCTTTCCCTGGGTAGGTTTGATCTTGATGATTCGCCTCTAAATACATTGTGATGTTGTGTTCTACCAGTTGATCCTTCATCTCCCCCTGAGTTGCTGTCAGGATGACTTGTTGATCCACCACTGGTATTAGTAGAATTTTCAGTGTTATCATTGTTTTCACCACTATTACCTGGATCATCATTATTATTGTCATCATCATTTCCTGTTGCAACCTCAGGTTCTTCTTCATCATCAGAATGTGAGTCTGGAAAATTGTCAAATTTTAATGACTCAGAAGAATCTTTATTTTGGATACTTGGGAGTTTAATGTCATCAAAAGTAACATTGACACTTTCTTTTACTTGGTGCTGATCAATTATGTACACCCTACATGCTCTTCTTAAATATCCGACAAAAATAGCTTCATGTGTCTTGGCCTCGAACTTGCCACGATGTTAATATCCATCCTTTAGCACATAACATTTAGCTCCAAATACATGAAAGTACTTTAGAGTAGGTTTCTTGCCAGCCATTAATTCATAGGGAGTTTTCATATGATCTTTGTTGATCAAAGTTCGATTCTGGGTATAACATGCTGTGTTAACTGCTTCAGCCCAAAAGTAGATAAGTAAACCTGATTCACTTAACATAGTTCTTGCAGCTTCAATCAAGGTTCGATTCTTCCTTTCTACAACTCCATTCTGTTGCAGAGTTCTTGGAGCTGAGTATTGCCTTGTTATCCCCTTGTCTGAGCAGAAGTTATTCAGAACTTCATTTCTGAATTATGTTCCATTATCTGATCTGATTGCTCGGACAGTTAACTTTAAATCTAACTCAATCAGCTTTATATGATCAATTACCAAGTGTGGAGTTTCATCTTTAGAGTTTAAGAATAAAACCCACGTATACTTTATGAAGTCATCTACAATCACTAAGGCGTATTTCTTTCTCGACATAGACAGAATATTTACTGGACCAAATAAATCCATGTGTAGGAGTCGAAGTGGTTCAGTGATGTTTGTCGTGTCTGTGCCTCTGTGACTTGCTTTCTTTGACTTCCCTTTCTGACATGCCTCACACAAGCCTTCTTGTGTAAATTCCATCGGAGGCATTCCTCTCACCAAATCCCTCTTGACTAAAGAGTTCATTGTTTTGAAGTTTAGATGTGAGAGTTTCTTGTGCCATAGCCAGCTTTCTTCTGATGAAGCCTTTGAGTAGAAATAGTTTGCTTCATCTTCAGTTCCTGAATTGAGATCGGCTACGTACAAGTTTCCTTTCCTTACTCCACGCAAGGCCAGTTTGTCATCTTTAGAATGAGCTATTAAGCATTTCTCCTTGATAAAGTTTACTTTGTACCCTTTATCACAAAAATGACTGACGCTGAGTAGATTGTGCTTAAGTCCTTCCACTAAAGAGATGTTTTCAATGATAACATTTCTAGTATTTAACTTGCCATAACCCGTAGTCATTCCTTTGCTGTTATCTCCAAAGGTGACGATTGGGCCAGCTCTTTCAATCACGTTTGATAGCAGGGCTCTATCTCCGGTCATATGCCTTGAAGATCCACTGTCCAAGATCCATACAACTCGGTTTACCTGTTTAACTCCCTGCACATACCAAACGGATTAATTCGTCTTCGGAGCCCAAAATTAATTGGGCCCGACATACTTAAAGAATTGACCTTTGTATGCTTTGACGTCAGATCCTCTTCGAACAACATTATTATCTTCCTTGACTGTTCCTACCTTCCTAAAAACAGTCTTAACAACTTTCTGTTTAGACTTAGGAATATATGATTCCTTCTTCTCAGGTGAAGGAGTCGCAGTCTTGGATTTAACAAATTTACTATTGATATGCTGTCTAGGTGTCATGTTATCTTTCTTAGCTATCATGCGTTTAAAGTAAGCAGTCATAACATTAAAGGCACATAACATACAATTCATTATACCACAAGGTTTATGGAAAGCATCAATAGTAGGCATGTTATTCAATACAGTAGGGGGCTTAACAGATTCTACTTCAATTTTATCAGCATCTTTGAAGTTCTCAGTATAATGGAATTTATTGTTACTGTTCCTACTGTTAACAAACGTGTTGGGTCTGTTCATTTTATTCTTTAAGTCTTTTACACCTACACCAGGTCTGGGAGAATCAGAAGTTCCCACATCTTTCACTGGTGTCTCCGGTGCACATTTCTCTTTTTGGACATTAACTCCTTTTATGTCCTTAACTTGTTCCTCTCTTTTCTTCTCTTCCTCAAGATCCTCTAAATTCATTGTTAGTGTAGGTGCCCTAGAGGAAATACAATAAACCTTTATGTCAATTGATTATTCAATAAACATATTTATTATGACTTTAATTACTGCGATATATTTGTTAGCATAATAAATGTCCTTAGAATCATGATACACATTGTATAGTTTAGTACATGACTTGAATTTGAGATTATATAATAGTATTATTATTATAGGACAATAATAATACATAAATAGACTAGTATGTTGTTTGACTGATAACCACATCTCATTGGTTATAAGTATGGGGATACTAAAGTCAACACATAGGTACATGCAGGAGTACATGGTACTGGACAGGCCCATAGTGAGATTCTTCATGTTTAATAAAGTCATAAGAAAGACTCACAGTGATAATGGTGTAATGATCCTCTAACTTGAGATCATTATATTTCTGTACGAGGATTAATATACTTTGACTACATTAAAAGTTACCTTTGACCGGGTAATGATAAAAGTGGACATCGGGTATATCATGAGTCGTATGAGAAATATGAATGATAGATAAAGGATTTAACCCTCCTATAATTAGGAGAGATATTATTGGCCTCTTGATTGAGTGAGACTATAAAATGCATGGCCGTGCTCAAATAATGATTTGTTTTCATAGTCTACTCATGGATCAAGTAAACCCGGATTAAATGTTGTAGAGGATGACTAAATACATGCCTCGAATTTAATCTATAATATATATGGTTAAAGGGATTATATTACACGGAAACATTAATCATGAAAGGTTTAACGAATCACGATTTAATTATTATTTAATTGGGTAGCAATGATGTATTACTAGATACCGTTCATTGTTTATAATTTTATTGGAGAATAAAATTATTACTAATTAAATAATAGCTTATAGGGTCACACACATAGAGCACTTAAAGGAATAGTTAATTTAAATTATAGATTTAACTTAATTGATGATTATTTGAATTTTATTATATTAATTAAATGAGACTTAATTAATTGAAATAATAAAATTCGAATTTGAATTCTGCCCTTAATAATTAAGTATGACTTAGTTATTAATTAAATAATAGAAATTCGGTTTTATTATTTATTCTAAACCTACATGGGTTAGGTTTTGCTGATTGGGCCTCTTAACCAGCATTATAAATAGATAATGATAGGGTTAAGAGGGATTACGTTTTTTAGAAACAAAATCCCTAGAGGCAGCAGCAAGCACAGCAAGGCAGAAACAAATTCGAAATCATCAAAGGAGCTAGTACAATCCATTCCGTAATCAATATCGTGGGACGTTCTTGAAGGTGCTCGTGTGGATACCATAGAGGTGTTTTCGAGAGGAAGACACAAGTCGTGAAAGCTAGGATCTCCGTTGAGTTCGTGTATACCAAGACCAGACAAAGGTATGATTCCGTTTCACAATAATCAGTCTAAGCTTATACATGATCCTGCGTTTAGGGTTCCGAATTTTGTTATATTTACGTTTAATCCGCTGCGTTTTATGCCTCGGAACCCAACAATGGTATCAGAGCTACGTGTATAAGGGACTGATTTGGTTACATGTTTTATGTATTTGATGCATACATGCCTGTTTTGGTGACTGCCATGCCATGCTACTGCTTTGTCATAATCTGTTATGCCACTGCCATGCTACTGCTTTGCTACTGCCATGCCTGTTTGAGACTGCCATGCTACTGCAATGTTATAATCTGTTATGACATGATATGAATGATTTATATGCCTTATTGCGATTTGTATATTATGCATGAGGGTCAGTTTGTATAGTGATATAAACTGGTGGACAGATTGTGTTGGACATGATTTGTTAACTGGGATATGATAAGTATGTATATGATACATGCTTCTGAAACTGCATAAGTTGCAGTGGGGAAAAAGGCCAACAAATATGATCTGTGGTTCAGAAATTGATGATTTCTGAATAGGACTGGTCTTCGAAAATAAAAAAAAAATCTGAAGGTCAGCTCGACCCCAGCCGGGGGCTGCCGCCCCCAGACCCCGCCCGGGGCTGCCGCCCTAGACCCCGCCCAGGGGTTGCCGCCCCCGGACCCCCGCCCAGGGGCTGCCGCCCCCGGACCCCCGCATTATTTTTGTTGTGTACTTGAGCATGGTGCTGGTTATGGCCTTTGGACCCCTAGATTAATGGTTTTTGGTTTTGGTTTTATAAATACTACTTGCATGTCGTTTTCTTCATTCTTGTAATTGTTTAACCTCGAATGTAACTCGAGTTTTCTTATATAAGTACATTAGTATAGGTTGTATTCAATTATTCCATGTAATGTACTTGAAGATTGAAGGATGATCCAAAAAGAGGAGCAAGCACCCATGGATACAAGAAGAATGAAGACATGTAATTGTATTTATATTTTACCACCATAGATTGACTTTGATCCTTTCATTAGCTCGAAAGGATCACATAAGAAAGGGGCCATAACCAAGCACGTTTACATACTGCACTTTACATATTGTTGTATGAATGTATGTGTAGAGTAGAAGATGCATGCTTTAATTAGATTAATGATGTATGCATGTATTAGATATGTCACCCATGCCATGCTTGCCATGCTAAACAAGATAAAATCTGTAACGATTTAAGATTTTAAAATTAACAAACGATCATGAGATTCTTGTGTTTATGAAATATGGATTTTTAAAAAACGGAATTGAATATGGATTTTGATATCTATAATTGGGATTTTCTGACAAAAACGGATATGCGTATTCGTAAGGCTGATGGGTTTTAAGTGTGACCACTGGTATCCACCATCTACCTGGGAAATGAACAATTTAAGATGTCAATTTGAAATATTTAGTTCAAGGAAAAATTGAGGATCTCTTCATGATGTGATCATGATCGTCATAAATTTTATAAACCCCTTAACAAAATATTAAGTTTTAATCGGATGCTTTCTAATGAATGAATGAACACTCATCGAATCCTAGATCGATTAGGGGAAAGAATGTCAGTTGCAGGGGACTCCTATCTATCGTGGTGAGATGCGACGAATATAAACAGTTATATTCGGCCGTTATATCATTGGGTCAAACTTAACTGAGTCGTCATAATAAGGTGAAAGTAAACGGTTATATTCAACCATTATGAACTTAGAAGCATAGAGTTTGGTTAAAAATCTATTAGATAGATAAGATCAATCGTTGCTCACCAAACTATCCAAGAATTATATATGATATAATTGACAACTGTTGTCTACCTAAATAATCATTTTTAAGGACTTCCAGTGGTTGTCTTTGGACATGACGAAATATGGATCTTGGCTCACTAGAAAGAATTATGGGATATACTTTCCAAATTAATAGTAAGGGCTATTAATTTGATAAAAATAGTGGGAGATATATTATGAATATATCATAATCATTTGAACATAATAAATAACTCAGACAATCTAATGTTTATTTTGTGCTTTTATCATTGTAGATACCAAGTAATGGCAAACAACACAAACACACTATCCGTACGATCAGTCCTTGAGAAGGATAAACTGACAGGAGGAAACAACTTCCTAGACTGGCAGAGGAATTTGAGGATTGTCCTCAGACAGGAGCGCAAGCTTCATGTCATTGATATTCCTCCGGCAGGTCCCCTTCCCGAGGGCGCTACTGTTGAGGAACGAGCGGCCCACACAAAGGATGAGAATGATGCAACTGATGTTGCATGTCTTATGTTGGCAACTATGAGTGCTGAGCTTCAAAGACAACATGTGCATATGGATGCATATACTATCAATGAGTACTTGCAAAGCATGTTTGCAAGCCAAACTCGTCAAGAAAGGTTCAACACGAGTAAGTCACTCTTTAATTGCAAACAAGGGGCAAGTGAACCAGTTGGCCCACATGTTCTGAAGATGATTGGTTACATTGAGTACCTTGAAACTTTGGATTCCCCGATTATTCAGGAAATTGGTATTGACCTAATCATGAATTCTTTGAACAACAAATTCACCCAGTTTATCATAAACTACAATATGAATGAATTTGACAAAACACCTACTGAATTGTTGGCTATGTTGAGAACATATGAGACCAACATGAAGACGGCTGAACCTGCTCCCATACTGATGGTGGGCAATAAAGTTAAGGCCAAAGGGAAAGGCAAGTGGAAGGGTAAGAAGAAGACAGGTTCTGATTCTACACCGAAGCCAAAGTCAGGTCCCAAACAGGCTTTAAAGCCTAAAGGTGGGGCCGCTAAGGGTGAATGTCACTACTGTAAGAAAAGTGGTCACTGGAAGAGAAACTGTTCAGTTTACTTGGAGAATCTGAAGAAGAAGAGGGCTGAGCAAGCTTCTACTTCAGGTATATATGTTATAGAAGTCAATCTGTCTATTTCTACATCTTGGGTATTGGATACTGGATGTGCTACTCACATTTGTATAAATGTGCAGGAAATGCAGATAAGTAGGACATTGGCTAAAGGAGAAGTGGACCTACGAGTTGGCAATGGAGCAAGAGTTGCTGCTTTAGCTGTAGGAACCTATTATTTATCTTTGCCCTCAGGGCTAGTTTTAGAACTGGAGAATTGTTTTTACGTGCCTGCGATTCGCAGAAACATTATTTCTGTTTCTTGTTTGGACAAGAAAGGTTTTTCATTTACGATAAAGAACAATTGTTGCTTTTTTGCTTTGAATGATTTAACCTATGGTGTTGCGCGTTTGTTTAATGGTTTATATGTTCTTGACTTAGATAATCCTGTCTATAATATAGAAAACAAACGACTTAAAGTTAATGACTCAAATCAAACATACCTCTGGCATTGTCGTCTAGGCCATATAAATGAGAAACGCATATCCAAATTACATAAGGATGGATACTTGGATAAGTTTGATTTTGAATCATACCAAGAATGCGAATCTTATTTGCTTGGTAAAATGACTAAAGCCCCTTTCACTGGTAAGGGTCAAAGGGCCACCGAACGTCTGGAGCTAATACATAGTGATGTATGTGGCCCAATGCGTGTGATGGCTAGAGGAGGCTACTACTACTTCATAACATTTACTGATGATTTCAGTAGATATGGATATGTATATCTTATGAAGAATAAATCCAATTCTTTTGAAAAGTTTAAAGAATACAAGGCTGAAGTAGAGAAGCAAATTGGCGGAGGTGCAAGTATTAAAATCTTACGATCTGATCGTGGAGGAGAATACTTGAGCACATAATTTAAAGATTATTTAAAGGAGTGTGGTATTGTATCACAACTCACTCCGCCAGGTACACCTCAATGGAATGGAGTTTCAGAGAGGAGAAATCGCACCTTGTTGGACATGGTGCGATCGATGATGAGTCATGCAGATCTTCCAATTAGTTTCTGGGGTTACGCTCTAGAAACAGCGGCTTTCTCACTTAACCGTGTTCCTACTAAGAATGTTCAAAAGACTCCATATGAGATATGGGAGAAGAAACGGTCAGGCATGAACTTTATGAAAGTTTGGGGATGCAAGGCGTTTGTGAAACGTCAAGTATCTGACAAGCTTGGACCTAAATCTGAAGAGTGCAATTTTGTGGGATACCCTAAAGAAACAAAGGCGTATTATTTTTATAGTCCTTCTGAGCAGAAGGTGTTTATTGCTCGAGACGCTGTTTTCATGGAAAGAGATTTTGTTTCCAAAAGAAACAGTGGGAGAACTATAGACCTCGACGAAGATCGAGAACCATAAAATAGCATTGAACCTGAAGTGGAACAGGAGCAGGATAATGATAATGCTCAACAAACACAGGTTGTTCGTAGAATTGGTAGAATTCGCCATGAGCCAGAGAGATATGGATTTCTCTTGACTCAATGTGGTGATTTGATGCTCATAGATGAAGATAGCCTCTCACATACCAAGATGCTATGAACAGTCCAGACTCTAAGAGATGTCTAGAAGCCATGAAATCCGAGATGGATTCCATGTACGACAACCGAATATGGACTTTGGTTGATCCACCTAAAGGGGTAAAACCCATAGGGTGCAAATGGGTTTTCAAGAAGAAAACTGACATGGATGGAAATGTTCAGACCTATAAAGCAAGGCTGGTTGCAAAAGGTTTCAAACAAATTCATGGTATTGACTATGATAAACCTTTCTCACCAGTGGCTATGGTCAAGTCCATAAGGATTTTGCTTGCTATTGCAGCATTCCATGATTATGAAATCTGGCAAATGGATGTCAAAACAGCCTTCCTTAATGGAAGCCTTGAAGAGGATGTGGATGTGTACATGACACAACCTGAAGGTTTTGTCGATCCAAGGAATGTTAGCAAGGTATGTAAATTACGTCGATCCATTTATGGATTGAAGCAAGCCTCTAGGAGATGGAACATCCGTTTTGATGAAACAGTCAAAGAGTATGGCTTTGTTCAAAACGAAGATGAACCTTGTGTTTACAAGAAGGTTAGTGGGAGCCATGTGGCATTCATAGTACTGTATGTTGATGACATACTACTAATGGGGAATGACATACCTTCTCTCAAGGCTGTTAAGATTTGGTTAGGGAGCAACTTCTCTACGAAAGACTTAGGTGAAGCATCCTATATTCTAGGAATGAGGATCTATAGGGATAGATCTAGAAGGATGATCGGTCTAAGTCAGAGTACATACATCGATAAGGTTTTGCATCATTTTGGTATGCAAAATGCAAAAAGGGGATATGTCCCCGTGTCTCAAGGGATAACGATCTCTAAAGATCAGTGTCTGAAATCATTGGATGAGAAGGACCACATGAGTAAGGTTCCATATGCCTCACCAATTGGATCCATCATGTATGCAATGATATGTACTCGCCCAGATGTTTCGTATGCTTTAAGCATGACGAGCAGATACCAATCTAATCCATGTGAAGGTCACTGGACGGCTGTCAAGAATATTCTAAAGTACTTTAAAAGGACTAAAGATTCATTCTTGGTGTATGGAGGAGAGGAGAAACTGGTTGTAAAGGGTTACACCGATGCAGGTTTCCAAACAGACAGGGATGATACTGTATCACAGTCTGGTTTTGTGTTTTGTCTAAACGGAGGTGCTGTAAGTTGGAAGAGTTCAAAGCAAGAAATAGTAGCTGATTCTACAATGGAGGCTGAGTACATTGCATCTTGTGAAGCGGCTAAGGAAGCTGTTTGGATTCGAAAATTCATTACTAATTTGGGAGTGGTTCCATCGATCGTAGATCCCATTGATCTATACTGCGATAATAACGGAGCCATTGCACAGGCTAAAGAACCTAGATCTCACTCCCGAACCAAACACATACTCATGAGATATCACCTCATTCGAGAGATTAATGAAAGGGGTGACATACACATATGTAAAGTGCACACAAATGATAACATTGCAGACCCACTGACCAAAGGCTTGTCGCAGACGAAGCATGACGGTCACACTAGTTCCATGGGTATTAGATACATGGGTGATTGGCTCTAGTGCAAGTGGGAGATTGTTAGTGTAGGTGCCCTAGAGGCAATACAATAGACCTTTATGTCAATTGATTATTCAATAAACATATTTATTATGACTATAATTACTGCGATATATTTGTTAGCATAATAAATGTCCTTAGAATCATGATACACATTGTATAGTTTAGTACATGACTTGAATTTGAGATTATATAATAGATCATATTCTTAAATGTCCCTAGTCAAGTATTATTATTATAGGACAATAATAATACATAAATAGACTAGTATGTTGTTTGACTGATAACCACATCTCATTGATTATAAGTATGGGGATACTAAAGTCAACACATAGGTACATGCAGGAGTACATGGTACTGGACAGACCCACAGTGAGATTCTTCATGTTTAATAAAGTCATAAGAAAAACTCACAGTGATAATGGTGTAATGATCCTCTGACTTGAGATCATTATATTTCTGTACGAGGATTAATATACTTTGACTACATTAAAAGTTACCTTTGACCGGGTAATGATAAAAGTGGACATCGGGTATATCATGAGTCGTATGAGAAATATGAATGATAGATAAAGGATTTAACCCTCCTATAATTAGGAGAGATATTATTGGCCTCTTGATTGAGTGAGACTATAAAATGCATGGCCGTGCTCAAATAATGATTTGTTTTCATAGTCTACTCATGGATCAAGTAAACCCGGATTAAATGTTGTAGAGGATGACTAAATACATGCCTCGAATTTAATCTATAATATATATGGTTAAAGGAATTATATTACACGGAAACATTAATCATGAAAGGTTTTATCGAATCAAGATTTAATTATTATTTAATTGGGTAGCAATGATGTATTACTAGATACCGTTCATTATTTATAATTTTATTGGAGAATAAAATTATTGCTAATTAAATAATAGCCTATAGGGTCACACACATAGAGCACTTAAAGGAATAGTTAATTTAAATTATAGATTTAAATTAATTGATGATTATTTGAATTTTATTATATTAATTAAATGAGACTTAATTAATTGAAATAATAAAATTCGAATTTGAATTCTGCCCTTAATAATTAAGTATGACTTAGTTATTAATTAAATAATAGAAATTCGGTTTTATTATTTATTCTAAACCTACATGGGTTAGGTTTTGCTGATTGGGCCTCTTAACCAGCATTATAAATAGGTAATGATAGGGTTAAGAGGGATTACATTTTTTAGAAACAAAATCCCTAGAGGCAGCAGCAAGCACAGCAAGGCAGAAACAAATTCGAAATCATCAAAGGAGCTAGTACAATCCATTCCGTAATCAAGATCGTAGGACGTTCTTGAAGGTGCTCGTGTGGATACCATAGAGGTGTTTTCGAGAGGAAGACACAAGTCGTGAAAGCTAGGATCTCCCTTGAGTTCGTGTAAACCAAGACCAGACAAAGGTATGATTCCGTTTCACAATAATCAGTCTAGGCTTATACATGATCCTGCGTTTAGGGTTCCGAATTTTGTTATATTTACGTTTAATCCGCTGTGTTTTATGCCTCGGAACCCAACATTCATTTCATAGGCAATCATTATAGAGCTCTCAAGGATCGGTTCTGCGATCGGTGTTATGAAAAGAGGTTTACGTGCGTCCTTAACAACATGAGGAATACCCCTTTCTTTAGCACTTTGCTTGAATGGGGTAATGTTGTTTGCCTTTCCTACAGATTCATTATACTCAAACCCCATTCTAACTTTTCGTTTTATCACATGTTGGTCAACTAGGTTTTTTACAATGTAAGACGAGTTTTCATAGGCTAGACACCTTTTCTTTTCTTCCACTATCTGGTTTCTGAGATAAGTTTCAACATCAATATAACACTTGACTCTGTTGACTTGAATAGCTAAGTCCTCAGTCAACTTGACAATCAACTTGTCATTATTTCTTTTTAACTGTTTAAGAACTTCAGTCTCATCAATTAACTCTTTGACTTTGAGTCTGAGTTTCTTAACCTTATCTCTTTCGCCATTTAGTTCTTTACCTAGCAATGCAAACATTTTAGGGCATGAGGGATCTACCTCTTTTCCTTCTGTCCGAGGTGGAGACACTGATCCATCTGATGAAGCCATAAGAGCAAGATTTCCTAGCTCTTCTTCCTCGTCATTGTCTGAGTCATCCCAGCTCTTGCCCTCTGCTAGATAGGACTTCCATTGATGCTTTTTCACTAAGGCATCATATTTCTCTTTCAACTCTTGATAAGAGTCTCTCTTCTGTCCTTGCTTTGGCTTCTTGCATTCAGTTGCAAAATGACCAAGCTCATTGCAGTTGAAGCAGCGGATCTTGCTTCTGTCAACCAAGCTGGTCTTGTAGCCGCTTCTAGATACAGCTGATGAAGAACTTCCTTTTTGAAACCTTCCAAAGGCAGGTTTAGATTTAAATGAGGAATTTCTTCTGAATCTCATGTTTCCAAACTTCCTGGCAAACATAGCTAGAGATTCATCTTCCAGCTGATCCAATTCTTCTAGAGAATAGAATTCACCACTTTCCTGTTTTTCTGGAGTATGACCATATTCTGGAACAACATACTCCTCTTAACTTTTTGAAGGTGCAACAGCCTTCACTTCCTCTTTCTCTGGTGCTTCTACTATCAGTGCTTTAGAAGAACTCGAAACTTTGCCTCTGCCATACATCTCTCTTGTCTGGATCTGCTCCAATTCATATGTCTTCAGAACTCCGTAAAGTCTTTCTAGGGTTATCTCCTTCATGTCCCTAGACTCTCGGATGGCCGCGATCCTGTGCTCCAGATGCTCTGGCAAGGTTAGTAAGAACTTCCTATTGACCTCCTGGTTCAAGTAATACTTCCCGTTTAGATTGAGCTCATTCATCAATTTATTCAATCTCTGAAACACCTCAGAGATACCCTCACCAGGGTTGGATCTAAACTGTTTGTACTGGGAAGTCAGGATTTCCAGTCTATTCTCTTTGACTTCTTCAGTCCCTTCATTTATACCCTCTATAATATCCCAGATTTGCTTGGCAGTTTTGCAGTTGACTACATGATTGTACATGACATAGTCTAGGGATTCTATCAGTATAAGCTTGAGGTTATTGTCCAGGGATACAGCTTCCTTTTCTTCATCGTTGTAGTCTGCTGGACTTTTTGGAAACTGTCTATGAGGAATTACGACCCCATCTACCTCGTGTTCGAGAACAACTGTTATTGGAGGTTCAATGCCTTTTTCTAAGATCAAGGCATATTTGGGATTGGCGATCCCAATAAATAACTGCATCTTGTGCTTCCATAGATTATAATGATCTTTGTCGAATGATGGAATTTTGGTGCTCGTTACCTTATGTGTACTCATCTTTAAATAAGATTAAAAGTTAAGTGTTTCAAAAAAATATTTTAATTTTTGACTGAAAATAATTTTTGATCAAAAATAATTTTTAGAAAAAAATTATTTCGAATAAAAATTTATTTCGAATTAAAAATAATTTTTGAGATCTGTATGAGTCGCAGAATATTTGGTTCCGATCTGATATTTAATATATCAACCTGCTCTGATGCCAACTGTTGGTCCCTGATATTGTAAAAGGGGGGTTGAATATAATATCAATAAATTATCGCGGAATATTGGATTTAAAAATATTATTTTAAATTCACATGAAATATTAATTATGATGAAATACTGTTCAAGTAGAAGATATAAATTTAACTTAAAAAGTATTACAAAATTAATAAGTAGAAAATTTATATAACTGTTTAAAAGCTTAGAACGATTTTGACATGAACTGTTCGTGTTTAACAATTATATTCCAAACTCAGCACAGAAATCTGTGAATATTACAATGCAGACAAATTACTGAATTTGAACTGATTTTCTAACTCTTACAAATGAAGCAAAATCCTCATATTTATAGAGATTGAAAAAGGCTGGTATGACCGTTATCAATATGACTTAATATATTGAAATTAAGCCTTGTATGACTTTTAAAATAGCTGGGCAAGACATATTCTTTCGGTATGACTTATTTTACTAATTAAAAAATCGGTATGACTTTTTAATTAAATAAAAAAACACTCCAGCATGACCTTTTGATCAAAGAAAATTCGGTATGACTTTTCTTTTATATATATATATATAAATCTCGGTATGACTTATTATATATATATATATATATAAATGTCTCGGTATGACTTTAGGTCGGCAGAAGCTCGGTATGACTTATTTATATATATATATATATATGAAACTCTCGGTATGACTTATTTATAAGTCATTCGGTATGACTTATTAATAATACATTCGAAATATATATATATATAAGTCATATAAATCCATTTCTTTTATAATAAATTATTTCTACTTAAGTTAATTTAAATAATTTATAAATTAAATTAAATTTAACTTGAATTAATTTAATTAAATAAATTAAATAATTAACTTATATATATTTTGTAGAAATAAAATATTATAGAGATCTGTTTAATCTGCAGTCAGCTTTGAAATCTTCTTGATTTTTCTTTGTTTTCTGATCTTGAAACCTCTTGATTTAAATGAAGAATAAATATTATATTTAGTTGACACCAAATGTACTGTCTGGTTCATTTGTGTCATACTAATAAATATTCTCCATTTATTAACCTTTAAACTTGAGGCCTTCTGTCATTCTTCTGCTTCACTGTCTGATCTTCTTCTGGAATCTACTGTAGTAACCACTTGAAATCTTTTATATCTTCTGTATTCTTTAGAAGTACTACTGCTTTATTATTTTCACTGACGCTTGAACATGTTAATGAACTTCTTCCAGTGTTGAGTAGCAATCTCATAAAATACTTCTGATAAGTAGATTCTTTGTGATTAGTTGACTGTCTTCGTCTTGATTCCTGTTTGGTATTTATTATTTACTTCTCTTTATTAGCTAGAGTTGAGTTTTCATCTAATTATTACAAATAGGCCTAGTCATATGCCTTTCAATTGCCTTCTCAGTATCAGCCAAACTTGTTTCATCACTGGCCACATCCGGGTCTAGAAGTTCATCATCAGAACTGTCTTCAAAGTCTTCAGTATTCATGTGGGATACATCATCATGTTGACTAGCTGGATGCTCCTTTCCACTCCTGAATTGTTCTTCTGTCTGCACCAATCCTAACATTTGTTCAGCTACTTGATTAGTGGCTGCTGCTAATTCTTGATAGTGTGGATCTTCATGGTGAAAGGTTGAAGCATCAAGGTTGACTTCAATATCATCATCCACTTCCATGTGGGCATCTGCAACTCCTGCATGGACTCCATTTCCTCCATCTCCCCCTGACTCCAACCCCAACTCCTGGGTGAGTTCTGCTGCAACCTGCTCAGTTTTATAAGTTTATGCTTCATGAGATGGTGAAATTGTTTTCTCTCTATTCTTTTCTCTCTCACTCTCTTCTCTCTGTTTTTGCATCAGGATCTCATCCTGGATTCTCACCTCTTCCTTGCTTTCCTCTCCTTTTGCATCACCTGCTAAGGTGGAACTCTCTTTGCTCACACCCTCTCATTTTGCCACCTCAGAAGAATTTGAGGGCCCCTCATTCACACACTCTCCTTTTGCCAAGATATGCAAACCTTGCCCCTCACATACCTCACTCACTCCACTCAAACCTAGTAGTGTATTGGAAACTTGAATTGTTTCAATGGATGATTCATGAAAAAGAATGAGTGTGTCAATCGATGGATAAGAAATATCCATCGATGGATGAATATCCGTTGATGGGAGCTCGTCGATGGATGTAAGGATATCCATCGATGGAAGTGAACTAGTCAGATGTTGGAATGTATCAGTTGATTGAATAATATCAATTGACTTGAGAGAATTTTCAATAGGTACCTGATCAACCAAGGTATTACCCTTATTTGGTGATACATGTGAGAATGTTGGCTCCACCCTGAGTTGCAAAGAGGGTGAATTTGAAACATTGAAGTTTTAAATCAACAATGCTTCTGAAGAAATAGATATTGAGGGGGATTGAGGAGAAGAAATAGATAGAGAGTGGGGCTGTGCCCTAGGAAAATTCTGAGACACATCAAAAGAAGAAACTGAAGGCTCCACCAAATTTGCATTTGGCTTTGCAGGTGTGTGTGTTTGGCTTTACAATATTTTTATCCTTCTTTCTCCTTTTGTATAGCTGTAGAACTTTGTGTCCCTCACCCCCATCTAATGGTCCTGGTTGAGACTTCTCTTCAATAGTTACACCTTGTTGAGAAGGTGCAACTAGGGATGTGTTTAAATCCTTTATGACAGCCTCAATCTGTTAGGAGATTGGGCTGGTGGCTGGCTGGACACTCTCAACCTCTCATTCCTTATTCTTCTGGCTTTCTTGATGTTGGCCAGTTCCCTCACCCTTATTAACCACCTTCACACTCCTCTCAATTATTTTTCTTTTCTTCGTTTTTACAACAGTAGTCTTTTGAGAAACTACTGAGGTGGTTTGTCTAGATTTAGTTTGGAAGGTTGTGCAACTTGGGTATGAGGGATGGGGGCATTTCCATCTCCCTCCATTGTTGCAGAAGGCAAAGAAATTTGAATACCAGAGGGAGAAAAGATGAAATTGAGTTTCTTTAGATATACCTGCACAAAAGGAGGATAAATGAGGCACAACTTAGGATGTAAGTTGATTCTCATAAGATCCTTGAAGACCCTTTTGTTTTGCATCCATGGCTCTAGTGTCTCCATAACTGCACTAATCTCATATTCTCTGTAATAACCCGTATTTTTGACGCTTGGGATTATTAATATTTTTGGGTAAAATTTTTCATTTTATGGAGAAATGATTTTATGGATTTATTTTCTTCGTAAGGTACTTGAAGTGTGAGACCGTATTATTAATATACGGGATATTCGAAAATATGTGTATCGGTATCACGGTAGCATACGCAATCAATGTAGGACTAATTATTATTTTTAGTCCAACAAAATAAATTTGAAGTCCGGATGAAAGTCGTAACAGAGTTTGAGAGACGGTGTAAGTGAATAGTATTTATTCGGAGAATTGTTTCGTAAATTCTCGAAACAATTAAAGAGTATTAATTTAATGATTCTAAAATATATTAGAATCATAATATGAGATTTTAAGTTTTTCAAACTTAGGTGGGACGAAAGAAAAGAGAATGAGAACGAGAGATTAAAACGTTGTCAGGAAATTACGCGACTACCGCACGAACCCTTTTAAAACACTCGCTCCACCATATCCACAAATAAGAAAAATCAGTTTTCTCCCCCATTGCAAGAAGCTCTCGGCAGATTTTTTTGAGAAGAGGAGAACAAGTGCTAGCTTCCATGGATTATGGTGTTCTATTGCTTAAAAGAAAGGTGCTTCCAAGCTTGTTCTAACTATGGTAACATCTCTCATACCCACACTCCATAGCATGTTCATTTCTTGAGATGAAAGTGACGATGAACAGTGATTCCGAAAATTAAAAAATTTATTTTCTTTGATTTAAGGTTTCCTTTGGCTTTGTTGATGATTGATATAGTTTATACATGTTATGGGTAATGTTGATTAAGCTTGGTTAGTCCTAGAAATGCATAGTTTGTTAATTTGATTTTATTTCATAAACTTGATTGGTTAGCTTGGGGTTGATGTATGATGTAGTATATGGTTGAATGAGGAGTTTGGGATTGTTTGTTGGTTGATTTGGAGTAGAATAAAAATGGAGAACGATGAGTTTACAAACGTTATCATGCCAAATTTTTTCTTCCCCTTACTGCTGTAACTGTCCGGAAAATCTGGGAGCAGACTTTATCTGTTCTCGGTAAATGGCTGATGTGGTTAGTTTGTATATTGTCTCTAGATCGTTTGAGCGCTAAGTTTACGTCATTTGGAGTTACGAGCCAAAAGTTATGGCCGATTTAGTAATGGTAGCGCAGAAAATGAAAATTCTGTTTTCCTTGAACTTTGAAACTATGATCACCCTAGTTAGGGGATTCCATAAATCATGAAACTTTTATTTTAAATACTAGGAACACCTGAGATTACCTGTGAAGAAGAATTGGATTAAAAGGAGTAACATATGATTTATTAAAATTGGTAGAGTGCAAGTCGTGTAACCATAAATCACAGAAATGGTAATTCTGGAGACACTGTTTTGGATGCATTGTTCGGATGACTTAACACTATTCTTGAGCTGAGGATTTGCTGGGTCTATGTTCTAATCTGAGTCTAGTTTGCGTAGCCTCAAACGGTGAGTCAATTGGAGTGGACGAGCCTTTGATTTCAATGAAATCGCTCGAACTCCCCACCACCAACAATGAGTTTATATGAGCTGGTGGAGTAATCTTATGATTCGAAAATGATTTAATTTGAGCAAACAATTTAGTTTCGTTTAAACGACATGATTCGAGGATTGATTACTAATGGTTTGGAGTTGTTGGACCTACTTAGTCATTCTGGATTTTTCTAAAATAGTAGTTGGTCACCGTCGGTTAGAGCGGGTTGGACTTGGTTTTCAAAACGTTAGGATTAAAACTGGAATTGACTATAGTATGGAGAAGGAATTGGTTTTAAAGTGAGTTTGATTTTATATATAGTAGAATGAATTGTTGATTGGCTTGGTTTGAAAACAGGTGGATAGTCCGATTTACGAAAAGGTCATGCCCAATTTTCTGCAGAAAAGACAGTCGCTTAGGCCTAATAAGCGTCTAGGATTGACAAATTTTGAAAACGAAAGGCTTAAGTGTAAAATGGGAGAAGTTGGAATAGCATCCTTGGACTCCAGGCAAGTTTCCAACCCTATCGTTTTATCTCAAATCAGAATATTGTTGATTCATGGTGATGCCAAAATTTTTGAAATCTTTGACTTGATGATAAGTTCTTCGATTATACATCTTTGTTGTGTTTGGAACTACTTAGCTCATTGTTGTTATTGGAAATGCACGTCGGCATTTCACCTTGAACTTTTGTGTTCATTTATAACTTGATTCTTCTGCTACTCTGAACTTCTCGAAAAGTTAGAGTATGCAAGTATCCGACGCTTTGTCATTTTAATTCTGATTTATGACAAGAGTATGCATAGGTTGTTAAGATTGCTTATCGTGAGTTGTTTCGAATCTCTTTCAACCTAATTCTGAGACGACTCTGAACTTCTTGAAAAGTCAGAGTTCGTATAGCAGCTTTCTAAACTCTAGACTTTATAACGGTTTATTGGTTATAAAGCTTTGTGGTGTTTGAAGTTCCATTCAGATGGAACTATATACTGTGTGTTCGCGCCTCTGAACTTCTTAAAATGTTAGAGGACGTTTATTCTTCAGTTTTGTATAACTGAATCTGGTGTTGAGCATATCTTTTTGGTGCTCGATGGTCGACCAGGAGTAGTTTAGCGTGTCTCGACGGTTAGTCGAGGTTCAATGTTTTAAATAATATTTAGTTTATTAAATATTATTTAAAGAATATAAAAAGTGTTTAAAGGTTAATTAAATACTTTCAGGACATTTGAAATCATTTAAATATTATTTAATATTGATTAAATATTATATAAATATTTTGGGACATTTAAAAGTATTTAACTACTGATTAAATACTTTCAACTCGTTTTGGTTTATTTAAATATTATTTAATATTGAATAAATATTATTTAAATATGTTGAATCATTGAAGATTATTTAAATATTAAATAATCCTGATTATATTTGAATTAAATATTTTAATTCTTTTAAATTTTTTTAATATTTTTCGAGGACTATTCTGGGCCTCCTAAATATTGATAAAATATTTATTTGTTCTTTAAAAATATTCTGGAGTTGTCTAAACTTCTTTAAATATTATTTTTCATTAAATAATGAATAATGAGCGATGACTCGGATATTTTGTATTCATTCTGAGTCGATAACTCCAGGTTAGGGAGGTAACGTCCGGCTCCGATATTCCTCCCAGTTGTATTGGTGCCTTATGGCCCATTGTTTCACTCCAAAAATGTAATATTTTGTGGAGTCTATTTTCAATGGTATTAGTGACTCCCCGGTCGCGTTCTTGAGTCTCCTTGATTCAAGGGTTTCTGTCTTGTTACATTCGTTGACTGAGAGTCAACCCAGATGTTTCGAGAGTACTCCCACCTCGTTTCGGGAGCCAAGCTATTATCAGATATTGAAATCTTACAATAGGTCGTTGTTGTTCTGTAAGGTTGTATTAAATTCCCTTCCTTATATGTTGATTGAAATCCTGTGATGGATTGTTGTGTTGTTCTGGAAGGTTGTATAAAATTCCCTTCCTTATCTATTGATTGAAATCCTGTGATGGATTGTTGTGTTGTTCTGGAAGGTTGTATTAAATTCCCTTCCTTATCTGTTGATTGAAATCCTGTGATGGATTGTTGTGTTGTTCTGGAAGGTTGTATTAAATTCCCTTCCTTATCTGTTGATTGAAATCCTGTGATGGATTATTGTGTTGTTCTGGAAGGTTGTATTAAATTCCCTTCCTTATCTGTTGATTGAAATCCTGTGATGGATTGTTGTGTTGTTCTGGAAGGTTGTATTAAATTCCCTTCCTTATCTGTTGATTGAAATCCTGTGATGGATTGTTGTGTTGTTCTGGAAGGTTGTATTAAATTCCCTTCCTTATCTGTTGATTGAAATCCTGCGATGGATTGTTGTGTTGTTCTGGAAGGTTGTATTAAATTCCCTTCCTTATCTGTTGATTGAAATCCTGTGATGGATTGTCGTTGTTGTTCTGGAAGGTTGTATTAAATTCCCTTCCTTATCTGTTGATTGAAATCCTAGAGTGGATTGTTGTTGTTTTGGAAGGTTGTATTGAATTCCCTTCCTTATCTGTTGATGAAATCCTATGCTGGATTGTTGTTGTTCTGGAAGGTGGTATTGAATTCCCTTCCTTAACAGTTGATTGAAATCCTAGAGTGGATTGTTGTTGTTCTAGAAGGCTTGATTAAATTTCCTTCTAGGTTTGATGAATGTTTAAGTATTTATCAGGGACTGGAGTAAAAGTTGCGTAAGAGGTCGGGGACGCACGACCCAGCCGTAATTAAAGGCCCATGAGTTGCCTAGGGTGACGTCCCAATAAGGGGTTGTCCTTCTACTAGTAGAGAAAATGACGAAATGTCGATTGTACATGCGACTGAACATCGAGTACAATAAGGCGTTGAAAAATCTCCAGTTAATCCCGTTTCTTCCAATTGGAATTTGACGTTGCACTGTAACGAAAGCCTAGGTGCTGAGTTACCGATAGTGTCAACGAGAATGTAATCCACTCTGAGTTGGTTGTTGTTTTGAGTATTGTTTTATTTGCATATATCAGTTTCATTGTTCCTACACTATAACGAAAGCCATGGTGCTAAGTTACTGGTAGTGTTAATGGGAATTGATGAACTTTCATTCATTCTTTTCGCAGTATATTGATCTGCTTGCTTATTGGTACTCAAACAAATGGTACTCGGTGATTGAGGCCATTGTGCTAAGTTATTGATACTGTCAGTCTCAAAAATTAGGAACTTAAATTGTTGTATTGCAGTAACGTGAACTGCATTATTGTTGTGAATATCTTCTTGCATCGTGAATCTTGAGTCATTTATTGTCGAGATATAACTGGCTATACATCTTCAATTAGATTGCTAGTTATGTACTTTATTGTTGAATATCCATTTGAGATAATTATGGCTATCACCTTTTCCTTGAAATATTCTGATAAATAACTTTCTGAGCATTCTTTGGCTCATTCTTGCTTTTTGTAAATCTTATATCTTGCAGAAAGAGATGACTATGAATTGTCTACCTCGAGTATTATGTTTATGAACAGGAAGATTCGAGCTTGAGCTAGTCAGGTTCAGGACTTCGATAAATGGTGCAAGAAAGACGGGATTCCAGATTAGAATCCTAGACTTGTTGAAAAATATGTAATGTGACAGTAGATATTGGATTAATGTTTACTTCTAATGTAACATCATGTGGAAGTTATATTAGTAGTGTGAGATCCTGAGGTTACATTGGTTTGTAATAACTGTTACTATTTTAAGTTCGTTCCCTGAGACTATAACTCGAGTTGTGTGTTTGGTTTGGGGTCACTGCTTTTATGTTTGGTTATTATAATGGTTAAAGCAGGTGAATGATGTTATTGTGGTGAAAATTGGATAGTGACAACCTAGATTCCTGACCCCGGATCTGGTGGCGTCACAGAGATGGTATCAGAGCTCTAGGTTATAGTACTCAGGAACGAGAGAGTTAAGAGTTATGTTTGGATAAGATTGATAGAGAGCGAGCTCCTATCGAATTCATATTCGGGCTATCGGATGTAGCAGTGATTTATATTATGAGACTAATATACTCATATAAGGATAGTTAGGAAAGATAATAAGAACTTTCCTTACAAAGATGTCGAACACTAGCCGAGGAGACTCATCTGAGTAAGAGGATTTATGATTGAGAATGAGAGTTTGAGAATTATGGAGCACTTGTAAAGGAGCTCAGATATGCTATAAGTGTAGCACTAAGTATGCTAGTACCCCAGGACTGAGGGAAGCATTACTGAGAAAAGAAAAACCACTTCATTCTTGGCACAATCGTTAAGATGACCATGTTCAAATTGATGGCGTGTCAAATCTTCACCAATCTTTCATCAATTGGCAATAAGCCGAAGAGATAGTTTACATTTTAGTAAACTCTTATTAGTGTTATGGAGCGAATGTGATTGATGGTCCATGATATTGACCATTGATATTGTTGTTGACTGACTTGTGGATACTCGAGAGTAGGTATATAGATGTAGTGACTCATAGTTATTTCCCCTTTTGGTATACATTATGTTATGAGTGATTGATGAGATGTTGATGTTTGAGAACTGTGAATGTTTTGGGATTATAATTGGGGTGTTTTTACACCGGGCATAGTCCGACATATGAATAGGTCATGCCCAATTGTCTGTGGAAAATACGTTCCCATTAGTTTAATGAAATTTAGAAATAAGAGGACGTGTAAATGGAATGTTTCAGGGTAAAATGGAGTAGTATGGCTTAAAGAATATATCCATCTATATATGAGTAATATTGAGGATTCTGTTGAGGATTCTCTGAGAGTAAAAAGTAAAGCCTTAATTTAAATGGTGTATGGTATGCATACAATGTAGAGTCGCAACAAAGAGGTGAGATCCACACTTGATATAATTTTTGAATATATTAAGGATGTTGGATTAAAGTAAGCCTTGGGGTAGAGATGACTGCCACATTGTAAATATGGTGGTTGGATTAACTAGTATAAATGAGTTATGGCATGAAGGCTTATATGAAGTTACTTGTTTTGATAGTGGAATTCCGGACTAGAGAGCGGTCCGAGTAGTCATTGATGAACCTAAATTTCTGAAAAGTATTTGGTCGAGGCCTAATAAGGTCGTTGATTCAGCAAGAATTCTTATGAACTTGGTTGAACAAAGAATTCTCTAGCCATAGCTATTTCTTGCATTATACAATTGTTTCCTAAGTATCGGGAAATTCAGATGTAATTAAAGTTCTAGACCTGAAATAAGAGTGTGTCAGATCATGAATCAAAGTCTTTAGGAATTGTCAAGATTGTCCCAAAAGTAGTGAATTGAGAATAAAGTCACAATGTTGGAAATAATCAACTATGACAAAATATGAAAATGAAGTGGCTACATATATGGAAATACCATGAACTTTTAACAAGGGACCAGAGTTCTACTTCTGGAAGAACAGTGGATTAAGAAATATGAACGGGTTGGCGTACTGTTAATTATGGATCCCCCTAGCCAATCGAGACCTCACTTACTAAACAGTGAGTCTGACATGGGAGAATATGTGAAATGGACAGCAAGAAGCTATAATTATAAAGTCCAGATGTTACGTTAATGATTGCCCTAAAAGAAGGGATGACATGTTTTAAATATGGAAAGATAAATTGAGAAGGTTTAAATTAAGATTTGAATAAAAAGTGTATTACGCGTTGAATGCTAAGTTATGGGGCACCGGTAATGGATATAAAAAAAAAGAGCTATTCAATAAGGAGAGTAGTTAAATAATTGGGAAAAGTAACCCTTAGTGATATTTTGGGGTTACCACCATTAGAGATCACGTCATTTATCATTGACCTAGTGTTATGAGCAACTTCACCATTGGAGGCATATTAGAAGATGGCACCTGGCAGCCTAAGAGGGTTAGTCCCTCAGTTATAAAGACTATTTATTGAAAGTGTTACTAAGAGGTGCACATGGATTGTTTATAAAGGAAACGGATAGCGGCATGAGACTGCGCATACATTAGTGAGAATGGATTAAGTGAATTGATTAATTTAGTAATCAATATTGGATATCCATAATATGGATAGACATAATATTCGACCACTCGAAGAAATTAGTCTACTGGAGAAAATATGTTGAGGATGGGTTATCACCAACTAAAGAATTACCTAGATAATATGCCAAGGATGTCATTGAGAACGCGATAAGGACAATATGAGTCTTTGATGAGATAGGTTATATTAATGTATGCACCTGTACCTTCCAAGGATTAATTGGAGTGGTAAGAAATAATTGGACAAGTTATCATAATCTTCACAGAGGATATCCTGATCGGTCTAAAGGTGAAGGAAGAACCCGAAGGTAAAATATATATATCACTGGAAAATCTTAAGAAAAAAAAAGGTTGGGTGACAAATCCCATAAGAATGAGTTTGGGTAAAATGAGTCTAAATTGGAAAACATATAGTAAGTGGTGAAGAAAGTTGAGGAAAATAAAGGACAAATATGAGTAATTGTCCTGATATGGTAAGTACTAGATGATGAAAGGTGAATCTTGTAATTAATAATTACATGTCTTTTAAGTGATTGTTTGTACACGGAAGCAACGTAGTAGAAATAATTTTATATACGTCGGAGTAACGAGATTTAGTAAGAAAGAGAAATTAAGCTCGAAGAGTGTTAAATCCATCAAGGTCTTGGAGTATATTAAGAAGGTGTATATGAAGTGGCGCTCTTTCCCAATTTTAAGGAATCAATCGTGCGTATCATACGCGAGTGCTACGAAATTATAGCGTCGACTTTAAGCATGCGTTAAAATACAAAATTATAGATATCATCGACTGAATAGAGCAAATGGTGAAAAGTGAAGTAATAATGCTGAGGAGATTGTACGAAACGAAGAAGGTTGAAGTCTCAACCTAGAAATTAGAAAGCGAGGTGTGAAGATAGTAACCGCGGTTGTTCTCGTATGAATTCCGAGGATGGAATCCTTTTAAGGAGGGGAGACTGTAATAACCCGTATTTTTGACGCTTGGGGTTATTAAGATTTTTGGGTAAAATTTTTCATTTTATGGAGAAATGATTTTATGGATTTATTTTCTTCGTAAGGTACTTGAAGTGTGAGACCGTATTATTAATATACGGGATATTCGAAAATATGCGTATCGGTGTCACGGTAGCATACACAATCAATGTAGGACTAATTATTATTTTTAGTCCAACAAAATAAATTTGAAGTCCGGATGAAAGTCGTAACAGAGTTTGAGAGACGGTGTAAGTGAATAGTATTTATTCGGAGAATTGTTTCGGAAATTCTCGAAACAATTAAAGAGTATTAATTTAATGATTCTAAAATATATTAGAATCATAATATGAGATTTTAAGTTTTTAAAACCTAGGTGGGACGAAAGAAAAGAGAACGAGAACGAGAGATTAAAACGTTGTCGGAAAATTACGCGACTACCGCACGAACCCTTTTAAAACACTCGCCCCACCATATCCACAAATAAGAAAAATCAGTTTTCTCCCCCATTGCAAGAAGCTCTCGGCAGATTTTTTTGAGAAGAGGAGAACAAGTGCTAGCTTCCATGGATTATGGTGTTCTATAGCTTAAAAGAAAGGTGCTTCCAAGCTTGTTCTAACTATGGTAACATCTCTCATACCCACACTCCATAGCATGTTCATTTCTTGAGTTGAAAGTGACGATGAACAGTGATTCCGAAAATTAAAAAATTTATTTTCTTTGATTTAAGGTTTCCTTTGGCTTTGATGATGATTGATATAGCTTATACATGTTATGGGTAATGTTGATTAAGCTTGGTTAGTCCTAGAAATGCATAGTTTGTTAATTTGATTTTATTTCATAAACTTGATTGGTTAGCTTGGGGTTGATGTATGATGTAGTATATGGTTGAATGAGGAGTTTGAGATTGTTTGTTGGTTTATTTGGAGTAGAATAAAAATGGAAAACGATGAGTTTACAAACGTTATCATGCCAAATTTTTTCTTCCCCTTACTGCTGTAACTGTCCAGAAAATCTGGGTGCAGACTTTATCTGTTCTCGGTAAATGGCTGATGTGGTTAGTTTGTATATTGTCTCTAGATCGTTTGAGCGCTAAGTTTGTGTCATTTGGAGTTACGAGCCAAAAGTTATGGCCGATTTAGTAATGATAGCGCAGAAAATGAAAATTATGTTTTCATTGAACTTTGAAACTATGATCACCCTAGTTAGGGGATTCCATATATCATGAAACTTTTATTTTAAATACTAGGAACACCTGAGATTACCTGTGAAATAGAATTGGATTAAAAGGAGTAAAATATGATTTATTAAAATTGGTAGAGTGCAAGTCGTGTAACCATAAATCACAGAAATGGTAATTCTGGAGACACTGTTTTGGATGCATTGTTCGGATGACTTAACACTATTCTTGAGCTGAGGATTTGCTGGGTCTATGTTCTAATCTGAGTCTAGTTTGCGTAGCCTCAAACGGTGAGTCAATTGGAGTGGACGAGCCTTTGATTTCAATGAAATCGCTCGAACTCCCCACCACCAACAATGAGTTTATATGAGCTGGTGGAGTAATCTTATGATTCGAAAATGATTTAATTTGAGCAAACAATTTAGTTTCGTTTAAACGACATGATTCGAGGATTGATTACTAATGGTTTGGAGTTGTTGGACCTACTTAGTCATTCTGGATTTTTCTAAAATAGTAGTTGGTCACCGTCGGTTAGAGCGGGTTGGACTTGGTTTTCAAAACGTTAGGATTAAAACTGGAATTGACTATAGTATGGAGAAGGAATTGGTTTTAAAGTGAGTTTGATTTTATATATAGTAGAATGAATTGTTGATTGGCTTGGTTTGAAAACAGGTGGATAGTCCGATTTACGAAAAGGTCATGCCCAATTTTCTACAGAAAAGACAGTCGCTTAGGCCTAATAAGCGTCTAGGATTGACAAATTTTGAAAACGAAAGGCTTAAGTGTAAAATGGGAGAAGTTGGAATAGCATCCTTGGACTCCAGGCAAGTTTCCAACCCTATCGTTTTATCTCATATCAGAATATTGTTGATTCATGGTGATGCCAAAATTTTTGAAATCTTTGACTTGATGATAAGTTCTTCGATTATACATCTTTGTTGTGTTTGGAACTACTTAGCTCATTGTTGTTATTGGAAATGCACGTCGGCATTTCACCTTGAACTTTTGTGTTCATTTATAACTTGATTCTTCTGCTACTCTGAACTTCTCGAAAAGTTAGAGTATGCAAGTATCCGACGCTTTGTCATTTTAATTCTGATTTATGACAAGAGTATGCATAGGTTGTTAAGATTGCTTATCGTGAGTTGTTTCGAATCTCTTTCAACCTAATTCTGAGACGACTCTGAACTTCTTGAAAAGTCAGAGTTCGTATAGCAGCTTTCTAAACTCTAGACTTTATAACGGTTTATTGGTTATAAAGCGTGGTGTTTGAAGTTCCATTCAGATGGAACTATATACTGTGTGTTCGCGCCTCTGAACTTCTTAAAATGTTAGAGGACGTTTATTCTTCAGTTTTGTATAACTGAATCTGGTGTTGAGCATATCTTTTTGGTGCTCGATGGTCGACCGGGAGTAGTTTAGCGTGTCTCGACGGTTAGTCGAGGTTCAATGTTTTAAATAATATTTAGTTTATTAAATATTATTTAAAGAATATAAAAAGTGTTTAAAGGTTAATTAAATACTTTCAGGACATTTGAAATCATTTAAATATTATTTAATATTGATTAAATATTATTTAAATATTTTGGGACATTTAAAAGTATTTAACTACTGATTAAATACTTTCAACTCGTTTTGGTTTATTTAAATATTATTTAATATTGATTAAATATTATTTAAATATGTTGAATCATTTAAGATTATTTAAATATTAAATAATCCTGATTATATTTGAATTAAATATTTTAATTCTTTTAAATTTTTTAAATATTTTTCGAGGACTATTCTGGGCCTCCTAAATATTGATAAAATATTTATTTGTTCTTTAAAAATATTCTGGAGTTGTCTAAACTTCTTTAAATATTATTTTTCATTAAATAATGAATAATGAGCGATGACTCGGATATTTTGTATTCATTCTGAGTCGATAACTCCAGGTTAGGGAGGTAACGTCCGGCTCCGATATTCCTCCCAGTTGTATTGGTGCCTTATGGCCCATTGTTTCACTCCAAAAATGTAATATTTTGTGGAGTCTATTTTCAATGGTATTAGTGACTCCCCGGTCGCGTTCTTGAGTCTCCTTGATTCAAGGGTTTCTGTCTTGTTACATTCGTTGACTGAGAGTCAACCCAGATGTTTCGAGAGTACTCCCACCTCGTTTCGGGAGCCAAGCTATTATCAGATATTGAAATCTTACAATAGGTCGTTGTTGTTCTGTAAGGTTGTATTAAATTCCCTTCCTTATATGTTGATTGAAATCCTGTGATGGATTGTTGTGTTGTTCTGGAAGGTTGTATTAAATTCCCTTCCTTATCTATTGATTGAAATCCTGTGATGGATTGTTGTGTTGTTCTGGAAGGTTGTATTAAATTCCCTTCCTTATCTGTTGATTGAAATCCTGTGATGGATTGTTGTGTTGTTCTGGAAGGTTGTATTAAATTCCCTTCTTTATCTGTTGATTGAAATCCTGTGATGGATTATTGTGTTGTTCTGGAAGGTTGTATTAAATTCCCTTCGTTATCTGTTGATTGAAATCCTGTGATGGATTGTTGTGTTGTTCTGGAAGGTTGTATTAAATTCCCTTCCTTATCTGTTGATTGAAATCCTGTGATGGATTGTTGTGTTGTTCTGGAAGGTTGTATTAAATTCCCTTCCTTATCTGTTGATTGAAATCCTGCGATGGATTGTTGTGTTGTTCTGGAAGGTTGTATTAAATTCCCTTCCTTATCTGTTGATTGAAATCCTGTGATGGATTGTCGTTGTTGTTCTGGAAGGTTGTATTAAATTCCCTTCCTTATCTGTTGATTGAAATCCTATAGTGGATTGTTGTTGTTTTGGAAGGTTGTATTGAATTCCCTTCCTTATCTGTTGATGAAATCCTATGCTGGATTGTTGTTGTTCTGGAAGGTGGTATTGAATTCCCTTCCTTAACACTTGATTGAAATCCTAGAGTGGATTGTTGTTGTTCTAGAAGGCTTGATTAAATTTCCTTCTAGGTTTGATGAATGTTTAAGTATTTATCAGGGACTGGAGTAAAAGTTGCGTAAGAGGTCGGGGACGCACGACCCAGCCGTAATTAAAGGCCCATGAGTTGCCTAGGGTGACGTCCCGATAAGGGGTTGTCCTTCTACTAGTAGAGAAAATGACGAAATGTCGATTGTACATGCGACTGAACATCGAGTACAATAAGGCGTTGAAAAATCTCCAGTTAATCCCGTTTCTTCCAATTGGAATTTGACGTTGCACTGTAACGAAAGCCTAGGTGCTGAGTTACCGATAGTGTCAACGAGAATGTAATCCACTCTGAGTTGGTTGTTGTTTTGAGTATTGTTTTATTTGCATATATCAGTTTCATTGTTCCTACACTATAACGAAAGCCATGGTGCTAAGTTACTGGTAGTGTTAATGGGAATTGATGAACTTTGATTCATTCTTTTCGCAGTATATTGATCTGCTTGCTTATTGGTACTCAAACAAATGGTACTCGGTGATTGAGGCCATTGTGCTAAGTTATTGATACTGTCAGTCTCAAAAATTATGAACTTAAATTGTTGTATTGCAGTAACGTGAACTGCATTATTGTTGTGAATATCTTCTTGCATCGTGAATCTTGAGTCATTTATTGTCGAGATATAACTGGCTATACATCTTCAATTAGATTGCTAGTTGTGTACTTTATTGTTGAATATCCAGTTGAGATAATTATGGCTATCACCTTTTCCTTGAAATATTCTGATAAATAACTTGCTGAGCATTTTTTGGCTCATTCTTGCTTTTTGTAAATCTTATATCTTGCAGAAAGAGATGACTATGAATTGTCTACCTCGAGTATTATGTTAAGGAACAGGAAGATTCGAGCTTGAGCTAGTCAGGTTCAGGACTTCGATAAATGGTGCAAGAAAGACGGGATTCCAGATTAGAATCCTAGACTAGTTGAAAAATATGTAATGTGACAGTAGATATTGGATTAATGTTTACTTCTAATGTAACATCATGTGGAAGTTATATTAGTAGTGTGAGATCCTGAGGTTACATTGGTTTGTAATAACTGTTACTATTTTAAGTTCGTTCCCTGAGACTATAACTCGAGTTGTGTGTTTGGTTTGGGGTCACTGCTTTTATGTTTGGTTATTATAATGGTTAAAGCAGGTGAATGATGTTATTGTGGTGAAAATTGGATAGTGACAACCTAGATTCCTGACCCCGGATCTGGGGGCGTCACATTCTTCAATGGAGGCATTAATTAACAGCATAAAGAATCTAGCAAAATAAATGTTATTTTTCCTAGAGGCCTTGGTTCCTAACTTAACAGTTAATTCATTTAGGAATAGTGTGCTAAAATTGAAGTACTTATCAAACAGGACATAATAAGCAATTTCTTGCATACTTGTGGTAATTGCATCAAAATTACTTATTTTGCCAGAAAATACTTTAATAATAGCATCAAAGAAATAACTCCATTCTTTCCTCAAATTTTTCCTAACGACCTTACCTAAACTAGTTTCAGCATTTGCATAGTTAATAGATTCTAGCATGTCCCTAATCTCATCTTCATTTGGTGACCTATCACAATTATTTTCAGGAAATTCTAAGCATTCAGACAAAATAGTATTGTAATAGTATAAGAGTTACCTCTACAAGTATACGAGATTACATTCCTGTCTTGTGATACTTCTGCAGAATTCCAAAGTTCTTCAACAAACGAACATACTATTGTTGGTGCTTCACTGAGTGCTTTGGACACTTTGCAGTTTCCCAGAAATCTCATCAATGGATGAAAATCTACAGGAGCATCATCCACAGTTAGACATGCAATGAAGTTGTTTTGTTCATAAGTGAACCCAGTTGAGGAAACAATCTTATTTTAAAGTGCCATTACTGATTCTTGAGAGATTACTTGAAACCGGATGAGTGGATTTGTCAAACAAAAAGAAACTTGAGAGAGAGAGACAGAGATACAGCAATTAGAGATAGAAAATAAAATAGCAATTGTGAATGAAGCAATAATTATTGTTGCTATTTATATTTTCTGTGATTAAGAAGAATTGAATAGACAGTTTTAATTAAGGATATAGCCATTGTGAGGAAAAAGGAGTTAAAGTTAATTACTAGAAATGACAATCGATGAGTATGTTCATCTGTTGACAAATAAGTTAATTAATCAACGGCTATAATTTGATCAACGGATGAATAAAACTGTAGAAATTCTATTACCATCGATGAATAAAATAAAGAATTACTCATTTATCGATCGATAAATAACTACCAGGGTAATTATCTATCGATAGGTTAATATCCATTGATAGGAGTAAAATTTATCGGTTGATCAAATAAGAAAGAATTTATCAATCGATAAGCAATTATTGAGGTAATTATTTGTTGATAGATAAATATCCATCGATAGGAATATATTTTATCTGTTGATCAAATATATCCATCGATAGTTGCTAAATATCCATTGACAATTAACACAGTTATCAATTGATCATTTGGTTTCAACAGAAAATTGTGAACAATGGCTACAATAAAGAAAGAAAACAAAACTTGGCATACATTTCAAGATTGAGTAAAATTAAGCATACCTAACTCACAGACTAATCTATTAAAAGTAGATTCATCTAGAGGTTTGGTAAAAATGTTTGCAAGTTGTTGTTCACTAGGGACAAAATGTAATTCAACCGTACCATTCATTACATGTTCCATAATGAAATGATACCTTATGTAAATGTGTTTGGTTCTGGAATATTGCACAAGATTTTCTGTTATTGCAATGACACTTGTATTATCATAGAAAATATGAATCTTGTTCATGTTGAACCCATAGTCAAATAATTGATTCCTCATCCATAATAATTGAGCACAACAACTTCCAGCAGTAATGTACTTAGCTTCTGCAGTTGAAATTGATACTGAGTGTTGCTTTTTGCTAAACCATGACACAAGTTTGTTTCCTAGAAATTGACAGGTGCCTGTAGTACTTTTCCTGTCTATTTTGCAAGTTGCATAATCTGCATCTAAGTAGCCTATTAGATTAAAACCAGAATCTCTAGAATACCAAATACCTAAATTTGATGTACCCTTGAGATATCTAAAAATTCTTTTAATAGCCACTAAATGAGATTCTCTAGGATCAGTCTGAAATCTAGCACATAAGCATGTATAGAACATTATATCTGGCCTACTAGCAGTTAAATATAAAAGTGAGCCTACCATGCCTCTATAGCTTGAAATATCCACCTTTGCTTCCTTAGTGTTTAATTCAAGTTTGGTGGCAGTGGCCATGGAAGTTTTTGCAGAAGAACATTCACTTAAGTCCAATTTCTTTAATAAGTCATGAATGTACTTTGTTTGATTTATAAAAATATCATCCTTAACTTGTTTGACTTGCAAACCAAGAAAGTAGGTAAGTTCTCCCATCATGCTCATTTCATATTTATTCTGCATTAATTTGACAACCTTTTTGCAAAGTCCCTCATTAGTTGACCTAAAAATAATATCATCCACATATATTTGAACAAGAATAATAGAGCCATTGAAATTTCTACTGAATAGAGTTTTATCACCAGTACCTCTTGTGAAGTGATTCTCAATGAGGAACTGAGATAAAGTGTCATACCAGGCCCTTGGTGCTTGCTTCAAGCCATAGAGTGCTTTGAGTAGATAGTAGACAAAGTCAGAGAAACTTGGATCTTCAAAGCCAGGAGGTTGTTCCACATAGACTTCCTCTTCTAATATTTCATTCAAAAATGCACTCTTCACATCCATCTGGTAAACTTTGAAATTAGCATGCGCAACATAAGCTAGAAAGATTCTGATTGCTTCTAACCTTGCAACTGGTGCAAATGTTTCATCAAAATCAATTCCTTCTTCTTGTGAGTATCCCTTTTCCACAAGCCTTGCTTTGTTTCTAGTCACAGTACCAGTTTCATCCATTTTATTTCTGAATACCCATTTTGTACCAATTATTGATCTATCTTTTGGTTTGGGCACCAGCTTCCACACTTTATTTCTTTCAAATTGATTGAGTTCCTCTTGCATAGCTAAAACCCAATCAGGATCTAAGAGAGGATCTTCAACTCTTTTAGGTTCTTCTTGAGATAGGAAGCTGCTATACAGGCACTCATTTTGAGTGGCACTTCTTGTCTCGACACCATCTTCTGCATTTCTAATGATTAGCTCAAATGGATGACTTTTTGTCCACTTTCTTTGTGGAGGCAAATTTTGTCTTGATGATGAAGCTTCATGATCATTAGTGTTGTACTCAAATTTATTTGAATTTGTGGACTGATTCTGAAACCCTCCCCCTGAATTGGATACCCTAGTTGTAGAGTGTTGATTTTCTATTGAAGAGTTATCAGTTGATGCATTATCAGTTGATGGAATTCTGTCAACAGATAAATTATCCATTGATGCAGTAACATCAACTGATATTGGATTTTTGAGTACTTGTGATTTTATAATTTTTGCTTCTTCATCATCATCTATATCATTTGATTCATGCTCAAAATGCACTGTGTCATGATTTCCTTCATCAAATAGCCCTTGAATCTTCTTATCATCAAAAACTACATGTACAGATTCTATAACAATGTGTAGTCTAAGATTATAGACTCTATAAGCTATGCTTGACAATGCATACCGAACAAATATAGCTTCATCAGCTTTGGCTTCAAATTTTCCTAGGTTTTCACCTTGATTCTTTAGCACATAGCATTTGCAGCCAAAGACAAAAAGAAATCCCACTTGTGGCTTTTTGTCTTTCTTGATCAATTGATAAGGTGTCTTTCCTTGAGCTTGATTTACTATGGAGATGTTCTGAGTGTAATATGTTGTGTTAATGGCCTCAGTCCAAAAATATGTTGGTAATTTAGCATCTTCCAACATAGTTCTAGCTGCTTCAATCAATGTCCTATTCTTCCTCTCAACTACCCTATTTTGTTAAGGTGTCCTTGGTGCAAAGAAGGTGCGTATGATTCCTTTAGATTCACAGAACTCCTTCATTGTGAAATTCTTAAATTATGTTCCATTGTCAGTTCTTATTTTCTGTACATCCAATCCAAGACTTTTCTCAACTTCTCTTATGTGCTCGATGATGAGATGACTGGCTTCATCCTTTGAATGCAGAAAATAAGTCCATGAGAACCTTGAAAAGTCATCCACAATGACTAAAGCATACTTCTTCTTTGCAATGGACATTATATTTACAGGACCAAACAAATTCATGTGTAATAACTCAAGTGACTTCTCAATTGATGATTAAAATTTTGACTTGAATGATGCCTTCTTTTGTTTCCCTTTCTGACAGGCATCACAAAGTCTATCCTTGACAAATTCCATTTGTGGTAAGCCTCTCACTTGATTTTTCTTGACTAACTGATTCATGGCCTTGAAATTTAAATGAGCTAATTTCCTATGCCATATCCAACTTTCATTTATACTTGCCTTAGAGAGAAGACAAGTCATTGAATCTGCATTTGTTGAATTGAAGTCAGCTATGTACACATTTCCTTTTCTATTCCCAGTCATAACCAGACTTCCATCTTCCTTGTTGGAAATTATGCATGCTTCAGTTGTGAAACAAACTTTATTTCCATTGTCACATAGTTGACTTATCCTTAACAAATTATGTCTTAAGCCATCAACTAATGCAATAGATTCAATGATGACATTCTCTTTTGAAATCAAGTCATATCCCATGGTGTACCCTTTACTATCATCTCCAAAAGTTACTCCAGGGCTAGCTTTCTCCTCAAACTTTGTGAGCAGGGATTTATCTCCAGTCATGTGTCTTGAACACCCACTGTCCAAGTACCAAAGATTTCTTCTTTTTCTCTGCACACAGTAAAAAACAATCAAGTTGATTTTAGTACCCAAGTTGCCTTGGGTCCTTTCTTATTAGTTGCTACCTTTGACTTGGTTTCCAATTTTTGTACCTTTGGTTTAGGTGGTTTTACTTCCACTTCAACATTAGGTGTTGGTTTCCTTACCTCAGAATTCTTAGTGCTAATATTTGGAATATTCATGCTTGCAGAATTGGAGAAATTTGGAGCATGAAAGTTGTTAAGCATATTTCATGGCATAACAGGCATATTCATGTTGGCAAATGCAAGATATGGATTAAAAATATAAGGCATTGATGCATACTGAGCATGAACAGCTTGAGAATCAACTAAATGAGTAAAAATAGAATTAGAATGCATGTTTGGTATACCAGGCACATTGGTTGCTGCAGGCATATTGATCTTACATTGCACAGATAAGTTATTTTTGCTACCACACTTAACACATATCTTTCTAGGAGCATACTCATCAGGTGTGTAGTTATTGTGCTTGTTTATGCCTACTTTACCATTTCTGTTTTTCTTCTTCTTCTCACTTAACTTAATATTAGGTTCTATCTTCTCTAATTTTTCTTTCAATTGCTCTTTAGATAAGAATCATATATTAGCCTTTTCAACTTTGACTTCAAATTTAGAGGGGCTACTTTCTTTAACAAATTTAAGAGGTCTGTTCAGCTTAGTTTTTAAACCAAATGGCTTAGCAGTTGATGATTCCTCAATCGATGGATAATTATCCGTTGGAATAATGTTATCAATCGATGGATGATTATCCGTTGAATTGACATTATCAATCGATGGATAATTCTTATCAGTTGATTCAGAATTAGCAATCGATTGCTTCTTTTCCAAGGATTGATTTTCATCAATGGCTATTCTCTCAAGAGTTTCAGACAACATGGTGAAAGAGTTTGTTCCATGAATGTCATTCATCTTCTTACTGGTTTTACTAGACCTGTTCCACCTGTCAATGGTTCTTAGTTCTTCTTCCAATTTTTCCTTCAAATTCTCTATTTCCTTTTTACACTCAACTAGTTCTTTTCTAGCATCTTTGTTTCCCACCTTGAGTCTATCCATTTGCACTAGCTCTCCTTCTAAATAATTATTTCTTTCAGTGAGAGTTTCTAAGGTGATTTTTAGCCTAGTGTTCTCTTTGTTTAAGGTGTGGCGCCCCCAGATCCGGGGT
Source organism: Oenanthe sinensis (assembly GCA_028671895.1). Taxonomy (NCBI): domain Eukaryota; kingdom Viridiplantae; phylum Streptophyta; class Magnoliopsida; order Apiales; family Apiaceae; genus Oenanthe; species Oenanthe sinensis. The sequence continues at coordinate 33,677,782 of CM053806.1, forward strand.
CGGAGACCTGGGCCGCCACGGTTCCCGTCCTTCCTGTTATTAACACAATTATCTTAATCTTTGATGCTAGTACTTCACCTGCAGTGACCCCACAGTTCATATACACACATACACTACTGATTATAGTCTCAGAACGAATACATATCTAATACATAAATCCATCAGAGTAAATATTACAATCCCAAAGTAGTTTCTTGTCTTATGAAAACAATACGGTTTCTACTTAAAACAGTACTGAGTGCTACCGCATGTTCTTGTTTATTAACTTACACAGATCATATTTATAGATAAGGCGTACTATCAACAACTGTACCCCTATCCTATTTCTACTCCGACTCCCTACCTGGGGTAGGTTGGCGAAGAATCTACGGAATGCGCGGGCGTTTCCCACGCGCTTCCTGACTGTGCGGCGCATTCGCGGCATCCTGCTATCATGTTGTGTTGTGATATATAAAGAAAGCAAGGGTGAGCAATATAGCTCAGTAATAATTAATATACTTCTGAAAATATGCTGTAATCTGTAAGCTTTCTCTTTTATCAATATATTCTGAAAACATGCTGTAATCTGTAAGCTTTCTCTTTTATCAATATATTCTGAAAACATGCTGTAAGTTATTTGTAAAAGCATTATGAACAAATAACTGAAGTTTAAAATAACTTTCGTCAAATCATGATGAGTGAGATGAATATTTCGGAATCTTTCACTGCTAACAACACTCAGCTCCTAGGCTTTCGTTACGGTGCGTAGCACAATTCTAATTGGAAGAAGGGACTGTAATTGGAGCATCAACACGCCCGCTACCACACAACCACGATGATCAGTCGTAGCACGTGGCAGCCTTCATCAGCAACCTACGGAAGCCTTCCGTTTCTCTACATGTAGAAGGGGGATCCCCGGTACTCGCTACCGTTAATGGGTAATCACCCTAGACCGCATACGGGTCAAAGTGCTGGACCGTGCGTCACTCGGCCTCTTACGCGAACTCCAAGTCCGGTGAATCAATCTATAAGTCTGGAACTGGAACATTAATCCAAGCTCCATAAGTATATAATACTTGTTAATAGATTTGTCTATCTAACCTGGAACCGGAAGTAAGCCTAGTTCCCCAAGTATATAGTACTTGTTGATAGACCCTCATAGTTATGAGCATATACTGTCAGATTAAGTTATGTCGCCGCCTTACCACACAGGCAAGTTGACCTTCATCATATAATCTCCTTTCTCAAGGACTGAATTCATTTTGAAAACCATGACTCGGTAGTTTGTCGGAAACCTTTTCTGCTTTTGATAAGTTGAAAAGCTCTTGCTACTATGGAAACTAGTTCCAAAACTTGACTGCTTTCGAGAAGTAAATAGGTATTCACTTCCTAGACCGAGTTCCCTATTTTTGATAAGTCTGAACGTATTTTATTCTTATTAAAAGAATAAAATAAATTAATTAGATTAAAATATTAGGGAGCTCTCACTATCTTTAAATTATTTTCTGAAGGTCGGAAAGTATTTAAAATAATTATCGAAAGCTTCGAATAATTATTAAGGACCTAAAATAATTTGTAAATGAATTTTAAATAATTAATAAATATTTAAATAATTAATAAATAATCCTCAATAAATGAATATTCAAAATAATATTCATTAATTAAATAAATATTAAAATTATATTTATTATCTCCTTCTTAAATGAATATTCAAAATAATATTCATTAATTAAATAAATATTTAAAAAAATATTTATTATCCTCATTTAATTCTTTTATCAAAAGAATATCAAAATATAAATATCGAAATATTTATATCGTCATTTCAAAATAATCTGTCTCCGGCTTCTTCCGGATTACGATAGTATTTAACATGACCTTCCGACTCCCGGTCTACGTTCGAAAATACATACTTGCTCTATGCTTAGAGCCTTTACTTTTACTAGCTTATATCTATAATACTTTATAGCATATAACCGTAACATTTATGAAAGCTTTAATAATACATAAAACAATTCGTACTTTTCAATATACAGTTATATCACAACAACAGCAGTCTTTCGACAAAACATTAATACATTAGATATGAGTTTTGAAAACTTGCATGTGGTCCTGGGGTTCGTCGAGGTGCGGGGGTTTGACGGACGATCTATATAAATCAAATAGAACGTTTCGTTAGTTATTGGTTATCTTAACCACTAATGTTACGCACGCACGAACCATAAGCTTGACATAAGTTAGACCTCTCATTCTAGAGTTACTTACCTTAAGGACATATGTTGATTACTTAAGTCAATTCATGGGTCAATGACGCCTTCATACTTGCCACTTTGCATAGACACTTAAGTTTCTTTTATTCATTCTTTTTCCTTTAAGGTTCGTCAAAGAATCTGCCCCGCTTCAACAATTTTATAAAATCGAAATTTTCTCTTCTGGTCATAAAATTTTGCAGAGGTATTGACCACTGTCCCAACTATGTTCCCTTAAAATTTCATGATTTTTGGTGATATTTAAGTGGTCCTTTTATATTTTACAAAAGGGCTTCCCGAAACAGTTTGGTTGGTTTAGTTGCTTTCACTAAATTTGACTTATCTCCTAAACCGTATATCAGAATAATATGATTCAAGCATCAAAACGATATATGAGACAAGGCCTAATCAAATATGGTCAGAGGCCTTAGGGGCCAGGAGCTTGACATTACGATTTTCACAGTTTAAAAGAGTGCTCACGAAAATTGGGCATTACGACGGCTATAAACGTAACATTTTCCGGATTCAACCAACGTGAATCCATTCCAACCAACACTCATACTCACTCCTCTCATCATGGTTACAACAATAAGCTACTCATTTCACCATTACACTACTATCATCATTTCAAGAACTCAACCAAAAGCTTAACATCATCATATCTTTACCATACTAGCTCATGACTTCACTTACTAACACTTTCATGGCATATTACTCACACAAAACACAAGGGTTAGAGGTTGTCCATACCTTCACAAAGCTCAAACAACAACTAGATAGTGCTTGGAGTCCTTAGAGAAGCTTGATCTACCTTTGTTCTTAACTAAACATCAAGAAAACAAGCTTTAAAATTTCTAGAGTTTACTATTCATACTATTCATTGTCATCTTTGATGAATTATTTGAAAATGCTAGACATGGAGAATGGACATGAGATTTTTACCATACCTTATCTATGAAATATAGAAGATTGGGAATTAATTTGAGGATTTATGAAGCAAGGAAGCTTGGACTTTGATTTTGAATTCTCTCTTTTTCTTGAAATAGCCGAATGGCTTTTTGGTGGGGAAAAAGAAGAAAATTCTGCTTTGCTACTTGCTATGTGGCTGATTTGTGTTTGTTTTAGTGGGAATAAAATCTATAAAAAGGTTTAATCATTGCTTTGTTGAATTTGTGTCAAGTGATAAGGTTGCTTTATGGATTTTTCCCCTAAATTAGGGAACCATGTTTCCTAATCCTAGTTTGTCATTTGGTTAACTTGCTAGCTTAGTTACTTGACTAGTTACTTGACTCACTTTGGTTACTTGATTCCACGCATGCAAGTACTTGCTTGCATGGCTTGCATGGCTCCCCTTGTGGTGCATTTCACTTATCATTCTTTACTTACTCTTAATCCTTCATAAACATAATTAGTGATAACACCTCTTATTTCTATCTTTGTAATGTGAACATTTACTAGTCACAATACCTTACTGTGTCTAGGATATAATTTCTTTGAATTATAATCCCTTAGGTCGAAACCTACTCCTCTATTCCTCAGTATCTCGTAAATTACGAAATAATTAGTAAACGACAAAATCCTCGGATTCTAACGACGTTTACATACACTTATTTACTTAGTATTACCGTAATAAAATCTCGGATTTATAATCCTACACCTTATATATAATGTGGGCTATCATGGTTTTCGTAAAACTGAAAAGTTACTATTCATTCATAGTTCAGAGTTTACAAAAGTTCGGGTTCTTACAGTCTCCCCTCCTCAAAGGGATTCCGTCCCGGAATCTATACTGGAAACAAGTGAGGGTGCTTTTCTAACATTGCACTTTCTAGTTCGCAGGTTGATTCTTCAGTGTTCTGGTTTCTCCACAAGACTCTTACTAGCTTTACCACTTTATTTCTGAGCACCTGCTCCTTTCGGTCCAGTATCTCTACTGGCTGTTCCACATAGGTCAGATCTGGTTGTAGGTCTACTTGCTCATATTCTATTATATGCCTGACATCTACATTATACTTCCTCAGCATAGACACATGGAACACATTATGGACTTGTTGCAAATTTGGGGGTAGGGCCAACTCGTAGGCTACTTTCCCAACACGTTTTAAGATCTCGAATGGCCCAATGAATCTTGGACTTAGCTTTCCTTTCTTTCCAAACCTCATTAATCCTTTCCATGGGGAAACTTTCAGAAGTACTGAGTCTCCCACCTCGTACTCTCTGTCTTTCCTAGTCTGATCGGCATACTTCTTTTGTCGGTCTTGTGTTGCTATCAATCCGTTCCGGATGAGCTCTATTAATTCTCTCGTTTTCTGGACCAATTCGGGTCCCAATATCTTCCGCTCTCCTACTTCCTCCTAACACAATGGGGAGCGACATTTTCTCCCGTATAGGGCTTCATAAGGGGGCATACCTATGCTGGCGTAGTAGCTGTTGTTGTAGGCAAACTCAATTAAAGGTAAGTGATCACTCCAACTTCCTTCAAAATCTATTACACACACCCTTAGCATATCCTCTAATGTTTGAATGGTTCGCTCGCTCTGCCCATCCGTTTGGGGATGATAAGCCGTGCTCATGTTCAGCTTAGTCCCCGCACATTCTTGAAAACTTCTCCAAAATCTTGAGTTGAATCTTGGATCTCGGTCCGATACTATGGACACGGGAACTCCATGTCGTACTACAATTTCCTTGATGTAAATCTCTACTAATCGGTCAACTGTATACCTTTCATTAATTGGAAGGAAATGAGCTGACTTGGTTAGGCGATCTATGATCACCCATATCGCATCGTGGTTGGTGCTCATTCTCGACAAACGTACTACAAAGTCCATTGCTATATGTTCCCACTTCCACTCGGGGATTTCCAGGGGCTGTAGAAGACCACTAGGCCTCTGGTATTCTGCTTTCACTCTTTGACATGTCAAACATTTGCTTACCCATTCCACTACGTCCTTTTTCAGGTTCGGCCACCAGTATAACTCCTTCAACTCCCTATACATTTTGGTGCCACCTGGGTGAATTGAATACCTCGAATTGTGTCCATGCAAAATCTCATCCTTCAACTCTCGCACGTTTGGAATCCAGATTCTGGAGGCATATCTCATTACCCCCTTATTGTCCTTTTTGCACTTTATTTCTTCTCCAGTCAGGGATTCCCATTCGTCTGTTCGCTTCTTTTCTAGGCACAACCTGATCTTTTCTATCAATGGGGGTTGCATACTAATCTCAAATAATCCTTCTATGCCCTTTCTGGCAACCTTCACCTCGATTTCCATCTTTTCAAACTCGTTAATCAGCTTCTCCGAAGAGGTCATCATCTTGAGTCTTTCCTTCCTACTAAGGGCATTGGCCACTACACTGGCCGTCCCTGGGTGATAGAGAATTTCGCAGTCATAATCCTTAATCAACTACAGCCACCTCCATTGCCTCATGTTCAATTCCTTCTGTGTGAAGATATACTTTAGGCTGTTATGGTCCTTAAAGATTTCACATTTCTCGCCATACAAGTAGTGTCTCCATATTTTCAATGCGAAGACTATCGCGGCTAGTTCTAAGTCATGAGTGGGATACCTTATTTCATATTCCTTCAATTGTCGTGATGCATAAGCAATCACCTTGCCGTGCTGCATAAGCACACACCATAATCCCTTATGTGAGGCATCGCTGTAGATTACGAAATCTCCCTCTCTGTCAGGTAGTGCTAACACTGGAGCTGTTATTAATCTCTTCTTCAATTCTTGAAAGCTTTCCTCACATTTCTCGGTCCAATTAAACTTTTCCGTCTTCCGAGTAAGCCGAGTCAGTGGGGCGGTTATCTTGGCAAAATCTTGCACGAATCTCCGGTAATAACCTGTCAGTCCCACGAAACTTCTTACTTTGGTTGGTGTGGTAGGTCTTTCCCAATTGGAAACGGCTTCTATCTTGGCCGGGTCGACTAGTATCCCTTCGCTGCTTACTACATGTCCCAAAAATTGACTTCTCTGAGCCAAAATTCACATTTCAAGAATTTGGCAAACAACCTTTCCTCCCTTAAGATCTCCAGAACTATCCTCAGATGTTCGGCGTGTTCTTCTTCGATCTTTGAATAGATCAAAATATCATCGATGAAAATAATGACGAACTTGTCCAAGTATTTCTTGAAAACTCAGTTCATTAAATCCATGAAAGCTGCTGGGGCATTGGTTAATCCAAATGACATTACCAAAAACTCGTAGTGCCCATATCTGGTGCGAAATGCTGTCTTTGGTATATCTTCGGGCTTAATCTTTAGTTGATGATACCCCGTCCTGAGGTCAATCTTGGAAAAATACACCGCGTCTTTCAATTAGTCGAACAGGTCGTCAATCCTTGGTAGGGGATACTTGTTCTTGTTCGTTAACTTGTTCAGCTCTCGGTAGTCTATGCATAGTCGCATGCTGCCGTCTTTCTTCTTTATAAATAATACCGGCGCACCCCATGGTGACACGCTCGGCCTTATCATTCCTAGTTCTAATAATTCTTGTAGTTGGATGGCTAGTTCCTTCATTTCTATTGGGGCTAAACGATATGGGGCCTTTGAAACTGGCGCCGTTCCTGGGGCTAGTTCGATTGCAAACTCTATTTCCCGGTCGGGTGGTAGTCCTGGAAGATTCTCGGGGAATACATCCTCGAATTCGGCCACCACTCGAAGGTCTCTAAGTTTAGGCATCTCTTGACTGGTTTCTACCACGTGGGCTAGGTAAGCCTCACAACCTTTTCGTAACAATCTCTTAGTCTGGGCTATGTTTAAAAATTTTCGGACTTGTCGTTGTCCCTTGAACACGACTTCCTTCCCTCCTAGCACTTTTAATCTGATCTTCTTCTTTTCACAGTCAATCTGCGCACCGCTATTCGACAACCAGTCCATTCCCAAAATGACATCAAACTCTCCTAGCTAAAAAGGGATTAGATCTACCCCAAAAGTTTGCCCCTCTATCTCTAATTTACAGCTTGGGTGTACTTGACTAACTCGAATTACTTCCCGGTTGGCTATCTCTACTTGCAACAATTCTCTCAAAGGTTTTGCTTTAAGTTTTAACTTGCATGCCAAATCCTTAGACACAAAGGAAATAGTAGCTCCAGAATCAAATAAAACATTTACGCTGACATTATTAAGGAGAAGGGTACCTGCTATAACGTCCGCGTCTCGCACGGCATTCTTCACTGTCATATTGAAGGTCCTCACTGTTGGGGGCCTGTTGGAAGTTGTCCCGCTCATCCTGGACATTGTGGGTGTTGGTGCCTTGCAATCCTTTTTCAGGTGCCCCGTCATTCCACACTGGAAGCACTTCAACCCACTCTGGGGGCAGTTACTAGCATAGTGCCCTGCTCGCCCACATTTGAAACAATCTGTTGACCCCTTAAGACAGGTGCCAAGGTGCTTCCTTCCAAAACTCTTACATTCTGGTGTTGGTGGTCAGGATTGACTGAAGTGAGATACCCCGGCTGGTCGGCTATTCTGGACAGTACTGCCACTCCTAAAATTTATGAACCATGTGCTCCTCGCTGGTTGCGATATTGCCCCTCGGTTGACCTTTCTTGGAAAACCTCCGCTCGCGGAACTTCCTCTGCGGCTTTCAAACTTCCTCTTCTTCATTTCCTTTCTCTTAGATATCTGCTCATTTCCTGCCTCTACGATCGAGGCTTTCTGTACTAGTGTGGCATAATCGGTAATCTCAAATACTGCTACCCTGTTCTGAATCCACTTTTTCAGCCCTTGTTGAAACCTTCTAGCTCGCTTAGCTTCTGTGTTCACGAAGTCTGGCACAAACCTTGAGAGTTCGGTAAACTTGGCTTCATACTCCGCCACTGTCAAGTTTTCCTGTTTTAGCTCCAGAAATTTTAGCTCCATTTGAGTTTCCATATACCTAGGGAAATACTTTTCCAAGAACAGCTCGCTGAATCTTGCCCAAGTGATGACGACATCTATTTCCAAGTTTTTCTTGGCTTCCCACCAAAAGTTAGCCTCTCCCTTGAGGAGATAAGTGGCAAAGATAGTCTTTTGGGCCTCCTCAGCGCCCATTATCTCGAATGATTTCTCCATTTCCTTCAGCTAGGCTCTTGCCTCGACTGGATCTGTCGTCCCTCGGAACTCTGGTAGTTTTAGTGACTTAAAGGCTTTAAAAGCATTCGCCACTGATTGTCTAGGATATGGGGGTTGGTGATTCAAGTTCTGTCTGAGCAACCTCACAAACTGCTCCATCTAACCCCCCTCTTGCTCTTCTTCCTCTTGGGTATTCTCATATTCCTCTTCTTCATAATCTTGGTCATCCAATTCATTGTTCTCCATATCATTTTCCTCTTCATCTGGAGGGTTTTGATTTTCCTCCTCTTGGTTATTGCTAACCTGAGCCACAAATTCGGCTGGGTGTGCTCTTGTTCCCACGCGTCTAGGAGGCATTGTTCTGGCATTTATTAACAAAATTTTGTCAGAATAACTTAGGCCATAATCCTTAGTAACCATTACTCATCACTGTAGGTTTCATAATCTTGTTCCATACACTAACCAATTTACGGCAATATTTGACAATAGAATATATGTGACAATCAGATATACGGAACTGAAATAAGGGAAATATATACAAACGGCGACCTTTGGTCGCAACCACTGAAGGTTATAGTCAACAACAGGAAATATGCATTTGAAACTAAACATAACATAGATAATCAAATGCCTATCAACATAGATAATCAAATGCCTATCAATGTGGCTAGAAACAACGACACTACTGCATCACCGAATCCTCAAAATGCTAGTGCCACAGGCATTTTTACCAAACGTCATTAGCCTCCCCTCAGGCTACTCCGTGGGGCGGGTCAAGTCCTGAACCTGCATCATAGCACCGGCCCAAATAGCATCTGCCTCTCGCAAACTCACTGTCCCGTCTCCCCTGGTAGGTAGGCTCCCATACGAATACGGGCCCTCAACTCAATCCTGGTAACTGCTGTCCTCATCTGCTAGGGGGTGGTCGGCATCAAGCCTTCCTGCTGAGCAACCCTAAGCTCGCGCTCAGCGGCCAGCTGGCGCCTCAGCTCATCAACGCGACCATCTGCCAAAGAAATCTCTGCAGTAAACTGACCTATCATGTACTCATGGATGACTGCTGGTACCCCTAAAAATGAGGGAGGAGTGTCTGGGTCTGCTGGCACATCCGTGGAAAACTCGGCCCTGACAGGTGTAAGCTCCTCATACTCGTCCTCTGAACTAAAGGGACTAAGTGGAGGCATGGGTGGTGTAGGAGATCTCACAACTGGAAGTGGGTACATCTCGATGTCTCTCCAGACAACATCATCATCCGTAGGGTCCCCCTCGGTCTCAGTGGGTGGGGTAGGGAACACGTAGTCTGCATCTTGTAGTCCCTTACTTGGGTCCTTCATCGGTTCCTCCTCTAGATCCTCCTCCGGATTATCCTCCGTGATGGCTGCAAGGTCACCTCCTAAGCCTAGTAATGCTGCGTCGTGCTGCACCTCATGATCCTCCGCCGCTTGGACATCAGGTACCTATATATACCAGAAGTGATGTTATTAACTGAGGTTGAAAGTTCCCTTGCGGGTTTTAATGCTAGCACTACATCTAGTAGCCCGACGGTGAACTCGATAAGAGTTTCTTATTACTATTATGAGATTTATTGTTCTTAGCTTCCTATCATTCTGAGAGTTATAATCTTATGCTCTGATACCATTTCTGTGGCGCCCCCAGATCCGGGGTCGGAGATCTGGGCCGCCACGGTTCCCGTCTTTCTTGTTATTAACACAATTATCTTAATATTTGATGTTAGTACTTCACCTGCAATAACCCCACAGTTCATATACACACATACATTACTGATTATAGTCTCAGAACGAATACATATCTAATACATAAATCCATCAGAGTAAATATTACAATCCCAAAGTAGTTTCTTGTCTTATGAAAACAATACGGTTTCTACTTGAAACAGTACTGAGTGCTACCACATGTTCTTGTTTATTAACTTACAAAGATTATATTTATAGATAAGGCGTACTATCAACAACTATACCCCTATCCTATATCTACTCCGACTCCCTACCTGGGGTAGGTTGGCGAAGAATCTACGGAATGCGCGGGCGTTTCCCACGCGCTTCCTGACTGTGCGGCGCATTCGCGGCATCCTGATGTCCTGTTGTGTTGTGATATATAAAGAAAGCAAGGGTGAGCAATATAGCTCAGCAATAATTAATATACTTCTGAAAACATGTTGTAATCTGTAAGCTTTCTCTTTTATCAATATATTCTGAAAACATGCTGTAAGTTATTTGTAAAAGCATTATGAACAAATAACTGAAGTTTAAAATAACTTTCGTCAAATCATGATGAGTGAGATGAATCTTTCAGAATCTTTCACTGCTAACAACACCCTTAGTAACTCAGCTCCTAGGCTTTCATTACGGTGCGTAGCACAATTCCAATTGGAAGAAGGGACTGTAATCGGAGCATCAACACGCCCGCTACCACACATCCACGATGATCAGTCGTAGCACGTGGCAGCCTTCATCAGCAACCTATGGAAGCCTTCCGTTTCTCTGCATGTAGAAGGGGGAGCCCCGGTACTCGCTACCGTTAATGGGTAATCACCCTAGACCGCATACAGGTCAAAGTGCTGGACCGTGCGTCACTCGGCCTCTTACGCTAACTCCAAGTCCGCTGAATCAATCTATAAGTCTGGAACTGGAACATTAATCCAAGCTCCCCAAGTATATAATACTTGTTAATAGATTTGTCTATCTAACCTGGAACAAGAAGTAAGCCTAGTTCCCCCAAGTATATAGTACTTGTTGATAGACCCTCATAGTTATGAGCATATACTGTCAGATTAAGTGATGTCGCGGCCTTACCACACAGGCAAGTTGACCTTCATCATATAATCTCCTTTCTCAAGGACTGAATTCATTTTGAAAACCATGACTCGGGAGTTTGTCGGAAACCTTTTCTGCTTTTAATAAATTGAAAAGCTCTTGCTACTGTGGAAACTAGTTCCAAAACTTGACTGCTTTCGAGAAGTAAATAGGTATTCACTTCCTAGACCGAGTTCCCTATTTTTGATAAGTCTAAACGTATTTTATTCTTATTAAAAGAATAAAATAAAATAATTAAATTAAAATATTAGGGATCTCTCATTATCTTTAAATCATTTTCTAAAGGTCGGAAAGTATTTTAAAATAATTATCGAAAGCTTCGAATAATTATTAAGGACCTAAAATAATTTGTAAATGAATTTTAAATAATTAATAAATATTTAAATAATATTTATTAATTATAATTAATAAATAATCCTCAATAAATGAATATTCAAAATAATATTCATTAATTAAATAAGTATTAAAATTACATTTGTTATCTCCTTCTTAAATGAATATTCAAAATAATATTCATTAATTAAATAAATATTAAAAAAAATTTATTATCCTCATTTAATTCTTTTATCAAAAGAATATCAAAATATAAATATCGAAATATTTATATCGTCATTTCAAAATAATCTATCTCCGACTTCTTCCGGATTACGACAGTACTTAACATGACCTTCAGATTCCCGGTCTACGTTCGAAAATACATACTTGCTCTATGCTTAGAGCCTTTACTTTTACCAGCTTATATCTATAATACTTTATAGCATATAACCGTAACATTTACGAAAGCTTTAATAATACATAAATCAATTCGTACTTTTCAATATACAATTATATCACAACAACAACAGTCTTTCGATAAAACATTAGTACATTAGATACGAGTTTTGAAAACTTGCCTGTGGTCCTGGGGTTAGTCGAGGTGCGGGGGTTTGACGGACGATCTATATAAATCAAATAGAACGTTTCGTTAGTTATTGGTTATCTTAACCACTAATGTTACGCACGCACGAACCATAAGCTTGACATAAGTTAGACCTCTCATTCTAGAGTTACTTACCTTAAGGACATATGTTGATTACTTAAGTCAATTCATGGGTCAATGACACCTTCATACTTGCCACTTTGCATAGACACTTAAGTTTCTTTTATTCATTCTTTTTCCTTTAAGGTTCGTCAAAGAATCTGCCCGGCTTCAACAATTTTATAAAATCGAAATTTTCTCTTCTGGTCATGAAATTTTGCAGAGGTCTTGAACACTGTCCCAAATATGTTCCCTTAAAATTTCATGATTTTTGGTGACTTTAAGTGGTCCATTTATATTTTAAAAAAGGGTTTCCCGAAACAGTTTGGTTGGTTTAGTTGCTTTCACTAAATTTGACTTATCTCCTAAACCGTATATCGGAATAATATGATTCAAGCGTCAAAACGATATATGAGACAAGGCCTAACCAACTATGGTCAGAGGCATTAGGGGCCAGGAGCTTGACATTACAATTTTCATAGTTTAAAAGAGTGCTCACGAAAATTAGGCATTACGACGGCTATAAACGTAACGTTTTCCGGATTCAACCAACGTGAATCAGTTCCAACCAACACTCATCCTCACTCCTCTCATCATGGTTACAACAATAATCTACTCATTTCACCATTACACTACTATCATCATTTCAAGAACTCAACCAAAAGCTTAACATCATCATATCTTTACCATACTAGCTCATGACTTCACTTACTAACACTTTCATAGCATATTACTCACACAAAACACAAGGGTTAGAGGTTTTCCATACCTTCACAAAGCTCAAACAACAACTACATAGTGCTTGGAGTCCTTAGAGAAGCTTGATCTACCTTTGTTCTTAACTAAACATCAAGAAAACAAGCTTTAAAATTTCTAGAGTTTACTATTCATACTATTCATTGTCATCTTTGATGAATTATTTGAAAATGCTAGACATGGAGAATGGACTTGAGATTTTTACCATACCTTATCTATGAAATATAGAAGATTGGGAATTAATTTGAGGATTTATGAAGCAAGGAAGCTTGGACTTTGATTTTGAATTCTCTCTTTTTCTTGAAATAGCCGAATGGCTTTTTGGTGGGGAAGAAGAAGAAAATTCTGCTTTGCTACTTGCTATGTGGCTGATTTGTGTTTGTTTTAGTGGGAATAAAATCTATAAAAAGGTTTAATCATGGCTTTGTTGAATTTGTGTCAAGTGATAAGGTTGCTTTATGGATTTTTCCCCTAAATTAGGGAACCATGTTTCCTAATCCTAGTTTGTCATTTGGTTAACTTGCTAGCTTAGTTACTTGACTAGTTACTTGACTCACTTTGGTTACTTGATTCCACCCATTCAAGTACTTGCTTGCATGGCTCCCCTTGTGGTGCATTTCACTTATCATTCTTTACTTACTCTTAATCCTTCATAAACATAATTAGTGATAACACCTCTTATTTCTATCTTTGTAATGTGAACATTTACTAGTCACAATACCTTACTGTGTCTAGGATATAATTTCTTTGAATTATAATCCCTTAGGTCGAAACCTACTCCTCTATTCCTCAGTATCTCGTAAATTACGAAACAATTAGTAAACGACAAAATCCTCGGATTCTAACGACGTTTACATACACTTATTTACTTAGTATTACCGTAATAAAATCTCGGATTTATAATCCTACACCTTATATATAGTGTGGGCTATCATGGTTTTCGTAAAACTGAAAAGTTACTATTCATTCATAGTTCAGAGTTTACAAAAGTTCGGGTTCTTACATAAGGACTTGAGAGTGACATGCAAATTATACAATTCATTTGACATTTCAGTAATTGTAATATTGCATTAATCTTTGGATAACTCAGATAGATTTGTAGAAATTACCTGATTGCTAGAAGAACTTGCTTCCTGATCATTATGATTGGCCATTAGTGCAAGGTTGATGTATTCTTGTTCTTCAGAATCATCCTCAGCAGCCCAGTCTTTTTCTTCTGTCACAAAAGCCTTTTCTCTTTGTTTAAGCAAGTCAAAGTACTTCTTCTTATAGTCAATACCATCACTAAACTTTGACTTCTTTTCCATTTTTGGCTTTCTGCATTCATTAGAAAAATGACCAGCCAATCCACAGTTGAAACATTTGAATTGAGTCTTATCAACAAGATTTTTGCTTTATTGATTGTCTCTCTTGAACTGAGATCCAGGCCTTTGCATTGGATTCCTCTTGAATTTAAGTTTTGAAAATTTTCTTGATAGAAAAGCCAAATGCTCATCTATTTCATCCATTTCATCCTTGGTGTGTGATTCATCTTTATCAATTGTTTCTTTTCCTTTCCCAGTTGAAGATTCATTATATCTAACACCACTTGCACTATTGCCATGACCTTCATTCTTCCCTTCTTTGACAGAAACATCTTCACCAGATTCTGCAACTTGCTTATCCTTGACCACCAAAGCAATGGACCTTTATCTCTTCTAACTTCTCTCAATTTCCTCATCTTGCTGCAGTTCTAACTCTTAGGTTTTCAAGATGCCATACAGCTTATCAAGAGTTATTCTTTAAAGTCAGGAGATTGTCTTATAGAAACAGTCATTGGTTTCCATTCCTTGGGTAAGGACCTCAAGAACTTAAGGTTGGTATCTTCAACAACATACATTTTTCCATATAGCTTTAGCTCATTCAACAGCTTTTGAAACCTACTATATGTGTCATTTATTGCTTCACCACTCTTAAAGTGAAAGGCTTCATATTTTTGAATCAAGAGTTGCATCTTATTCTTTCTCACTTATTCAGTGCCTTCACATAGAGTTTGAAGAGTGACCCAGACTTCCTTGGATGTTGTATAGTTGATAACATTGTTGAACATATCCTTGTCAAGACCATTGAATAAAATATTCATAGCCTTTTTATCCTTATGTACTTCCTTCTCATCCTCATCTGTGTATTCACTTACAGGTTTTGGAATGAGTTTGTTTGGTGCCTGAGTACCATCTGCATTTACACTTATAACTATCTTCATAGGCACATGTGGACCTTTCTCTATGCAGTGAACATAAGAATGATCAATGAATAGCAGATGCAAGTGCATTTTCACTTTCCAGGGAAAATACATATTTTTTTCTAGAACTGGAATCTTTACTCCTGTGTCTTTCTGACCCATACTTGATGAACTTTTAGATCTTAACTTTCTGTATGTTGAAAGCTAGGCTCTGATACCAATTATTATTTACCATTAAGTACACTAAGTTTGGAGAAGGGGGGGTTGAATACAAACTTAAGAATTATTTAAGTTCTTGCGGATTTAAGTTTGTTCAACTGAAGAGTTTGAGTGTAAGAAGAGATTTCTAATTGAACTAAGAATGTAATAATTAAAGTATTGAAAACAAAACAAACAATATTAAAAATTACTAGTGGATTGGTTTTCCACTAGTATGTTTTTACTTTTAATTGATTTTGGTAAAAGTACCAAGCTGCTTACAAAGTGTTTCTGCACAGAGAATGCTTACAATCTATCTCACAACTTTTTGTTTTTCTACACTTTGATACAATGAACTACTAACCACTATATAGTGATTTTCTTCACTTCTAATTCCTATCGACAGATAACATTATAAAATTACAACATATAATGTTTACATGAAAATAGAAATTAGCTACTTGAACAGTCTTCTTTGGACTTGTCTAGTCCTGAAAGTATCTTTGTCTTGATGCATTCCTTGAAGACTGTGTTGCCTTGAAAGTCTTCACAATCCTGACAAGACTGTCTTCCAATGATTCAGTTTCTGCACAGTTTCCTTTCTTCTTGTCTTTAACTAAATTGGGAAACCTTAATCAACTGATAAATGTTGTTAAGCTTATCAGTTGATTTTTCTTTGCTCATCCATCGATAGATAGGATATCCATTGATCAGTTATTGAATCGATGGCTATTTGAGTTATCCATCGACACCCTATCCATTTATGATCTCTTATCCGTTGATTGCTTTTATCCATTGATGACTTGTATCCATTGATAGATTTTATCCGTTGAGTAGTGTCTTCATCCATCGACTCCAATATCAGTTGATCACTTCACTTGTGAGAATTCTGACTTAGAATATTTACAATTGATCAGCCATTCTTTACATCAGTTGAGAAGCTATAAATTGAAGTCAATAATATCAATCGAGTACTTCACAGTATCCATCGAGGCATTAAAATCAATTGATAAAGAAACATGAATCAAATGTTACAATCCAATTTATCAGTTGATAACCAAGCTTCAACTGATAATTGGTTTCCTAGTCAATGGATATTTATAAGTCACATATCCATTGACCAGTTACAATGAATTTTAAATCCCTATTATAATTCTGAATAATTTGTTATCATCAAAACTCATAATTCCTAACAAGATTAGAAGCAGGATAATTATTAAGAGTCTATATATATATATAAACATATGAATTATTTATTAAAAACCTTAAAACTAGCTGCTCGGGTCAAAAAAAAAGCATGAGAATTTCATGTTCTGGTAATATGCAAGAATCATACATCTCTGTTTTTAATTCTTGAGTTTGATGTGTATTTGGAGGAGTGTATGAGGATTATATATAAACACAAACATCATTAAAACATGGGCATGGTGAGACACAGACATAGTGAAAATACTAGCAGGCTAAAAGCATCATACTGGGTCTGGATAATTTTGTTAATATCTATTATTGTTATTCTAAGGTACAGATTTCCTCCGCTTTCTCTTCAACGCTACTCTTTTTAGGATTAGTTATATTTGATTCGTTCTGTTCGTAAATCTGTTCCTTCCGTTATTATTCATTTTAACTGTTTTGATTCTCCAAAAGTTATATTAAAGTCTGTTTCAAAATATTTAAATATTTGTCTCTGCAATTTTTAAAAATTATGTATGTTACATATCTGCGTAAAATATTTGAAATATCTGTTCAGGTGATTTTAAAATTGTGAAAATTATTTTATTTGAACCCTTAGAGTGATATAGGGTATACCGAGTTAACCAGCTGTAGGGGTACTATAGCCATGTCATTGCGGCACCAGTGGCATGACACTTCCGTGACAGTGTGATTGGTCACGACGTATCCTTCTAATAGCTCAGGTGGTGAGCTTTGTGCATTTGATATTTATTTGAGGATACGTGGGTGCACCCAGAGATTTGATTTGATTTGTGATTTGATATTTGACGGTGACGTTGTATATGCCGTACACGTTGTCCAGTTTGTTGCACGCATTAGGTACCCTATGATGTGTGTATCTGTTATCTGCTTTGTATCGGTATGAAATATCCTAACCCCTCTTTGCTTTAGCCTTGTTTTAAAAAAATTAATATTTATTTATAACGGTCAAACTATATATCTTGTTTCTGTTTTATAAACTGTATTCCAACCCGTATTGGGCATTTGACTCATGCCGTATTCTTTCTTCTGGCAGGTACTTAGGGGGATCTTGGGTTGTGTGATGGAGAGCTCCCTTTTTACATTTATTAGGGCATTTGAACTTTCCGTAATATTTAAACAACATTTATTATTAGAATTTTTAAATTATTTTGGAGGTTTTAATATTAGTTTGGAGACTTGTTGGACCTATTTAATTAGTAAGTTGATTGATTTTAGTACTTCATATGCAGGTTTGTGGTTTGATAAGTAACCCCTCGTCTCATTTTGGGAAGGGGGTGTTACAGATACAAACTCTGACTGCTAGGAATGACATTCTTGAATCTGAAAATTCACACATAATTAGCACTAAGAAAGACTATAAAAATGCCATACATATGCAAACTCAATTAGAAATTCAAGTTGAATATTTGAAATCTGAGATAGCTAAAGAGAAGGAAACCTTCAGAATTTGTACAAACTCTGGCAAAAGAGTCTGACAAATGCTTTCTAATAAGAATTAGACGTCTGCCTTAGGTTATGAATTTGACAAGGAAAAACACACTAAAACACACACAAAAGGAAGATTGAGTGAACCTGTGAAATTTGTTAGGGCTGGTGATGAAAAGAAAAATATCTCTGGTGAAAGCTCTAATAATAACAAAGGTAAAAAGAATAGTGTGTCAGAAAATAAAAAGATGAATATAGGATTAATTTCATAGAAGCAACTTACTGAAAAGTTGAAGGCAGTCACTAATAAAAACAAACCTTAAAAGGTAAAAAGAAATAGAAATGTCAAAGTAGGAATCACTAAGGAGAATAACTATAAGTATTTTGAGAATTGCTCTACTAATTACTCTTCCAATAATTTCATGCCACATGTCCCACTATACACTATATACAATTGAGGGGGAATAGTTTATTTCATATTTTCACTATCTGCATCTTGTCTTCTCTTTCATTTTCTCTAAAAACCCTAATTCTTCATACCTGCTAATCTTTGAATTACAATGGCATCCAAAGGACTCTCATTTCAAAACTACACATTCACTGCCACTAATTATATATCTCTCTTGAATAAAACTGATGCCCTAAGGATTTTCCTATTATTCAAGATTTTTTACAGAACAACTATATTGGGTACGTTATTCAGGAACCCAATAATTTCTCAGCTCAAACTCTGCTTATAATCTGGTCGACTGCAAAGTTCAATAATGCTAGTGATGATGATGAGCCTATCATTATATTTCAATGCAATGGCAAGCATTCAATAACTCCTTCT
This sequence comes from Oenanthe sinensis, assembly GCA_028671895.1. Lineage (NCBI taxonomy): Eukaryota > Viridiplantae > Streptophyta > Magnoliopsida > Apiales > Apiaceae > Oenanthe > Oenanthe sinensis. The sequence goes on from CM053806.1 coordinate 33,696,564, forward strand.
GTGGTTCGACAAGCCCTTCATCTTCCAGCAGTGGCTGTATATGATGACCTGGTTAATGATGAACAGATAAAGGAGTTCTTCAGAACAATAGGCTATGGAAGTAGTCTATCAAAGTTGAGAAGTCTAACCAGGCCAAATCTAATAAGAGAATGAAGCTTCTTCTTTGATTGCATTACAAGGGCCTTCACTGCTAAATGCACCAATTTTGATGCAATTCTACAGCTCTCACAACAGATTGGGTATTCTCTGACCCATAACTTGCAGTTTAATTTTCCATGTTTAATAATTAGGCAATTAACTAGTAAAATAGATGATGATGCACATACTATATATATTTTTAGATTTTTACAGTTAATTTTTAGTCATTTATTGCTTGATATAAGTTTTGAGCATGATCAAAGTTTAGTTAGTTTTTGTATGAATAAGAGGATTTTTGCTGATCTTACTCAAAAAGATAAGAAGGAGGCTGAAGGTAAACTTTCTAAGCTCTTTTATCCCACATGGGCCAGGCTTCTCTTACATCAGAGAATGCCTACCATGTATGGGATATATTTTCTTTCTGTGACTATGTATAAGAGTTTAGCACCCTCTGATTCTAACCCGCCACCCACTTAACACTAACCAACAAACACTGATTCCAACCTCTACAGTCTCCCAAAAGACTATAGTAGTAACAAAAACCTCTCAACAAGGGTCGAGCAACAAAAGTAAAGGAAAGTCAGTGAAGGAATCTTCTCCAAAGAAGAGGAAATTGAAAGATGAAAATACCGATTCTGATGATAGTAATGAAGGGTTGGTTTTTTCTGTAAAGAAAGTTGTTAAGAAGGCTTCTGAGATTCCTCCTACACCATTCATGAAGGCATTTACAGTTAATCCAATGCCTGAAATGAAAAAGAAGAGAAAAATATTAATCATGGCTGCAATATTTGAAGGTCTAAACTCTGAAGGGATAAATTCTGATGCAGCAATAAACTTTGATAAATTGTTTAACTCTGAAGCTCTAATCTCTGATCAGCCAAACTCTTCTCAAACTCAAGTACTAAACTCTGGTGTTGTTATAAAGTCTGGTGAATCTGCATTGCCTGACAAAATAAACAGTAACATCGGTGGAATTGAGGTAGATGGTGATGATGAAAATGCCAATAGAGAAGAAAATGATGAATTGGCTGAAATGGATGGTAATTTTCTTCATGTTAATCCTTTTACTAGTCTTGTAATCACCTTGGAAAATATTGATGCTGCAAGTGAAGCTGTTCCAGTGACAATCTCTTATTCTCCTACTCATTCCCCTAAGCAAATTATCAAGGAGATATCATATGAAAGGGTAAGGGAGCTGGCAGAAGATGTAAGAAAGGAGATAGAAGCAAAGAAGTCAAAATCAACTATAGCCTCTCAAAGTACAAAATAATTCATAAGAAAGAAGAAGAAACAAGTTTCTTTTGGCCATGACACACAAGAACCTGCCTCTCAAAGTGAGGCAGCAGTCATTTTTGGGCTAGGCACACAAGAACCTTCAACTTAAAGGGTTAAAGCAGTCACAGCTGAAATAGATGAAGCCAGCAGAGATCAAGGGTATAACTCACAAGAACCTTCAACTCAAAGGGTTGAAGAAGTTGTTAATGAGCCTTCCACACAAGAACCATCCAATCAAAATTTGGATGCAGGCACAACATCTATCAATGAAGATCTTGTTGTTGTTGATGCTAAGGAGATAAACTTTGATGAAGTTCCAATGGCAATCTCTGATGCTATCATGGTGCAACCTCTCTCTGCACAACCTATAGAAACTACATCCATTTCAACTAATACTCAAGGTATAAACTCTGACTTTTCTTTAGAATTTGCATTCTCTGATAATATAAGTTCACATTTTACCTTTCCTATTTTAACTACTGGGATGACCATGGATAGTCCTGAAAAGGGTACCCCTATTCATGTGACTACACACCTCCTTTCTCAGCCACCTCTTATTTTTGTAGGACACTGTGATTTGAACCCTTCATGTGAGTCTGAGATAAATGTGTAAAAAACAGAACTAATAATGAGAGGCAGATACTGAATCTAGCAAAATGAGAGGTAGAATTGAGAAAGAAGTTAGTAATTTCTAGTGAGAAAAATCTAACTATTAAAAGGTATGATACGTGTGATGTGAGAAGTAATGAGATTACTTTAAAAAAATCAGAGTGATTTAAGATGTTCTGTTACTTTTTAAGGTACTCAGAGTTTATCTGTCAATGCAAACTCTGATCTTGCTACAAACTCTTATGGTAAGGATGCATTCTCTGATGAGCCAATATTTGAGGATGAAAAAAATTACAGATCTATCTATTCCTTTCACCCAAAGATACAACTCCAAGAGATGGCCACATGATTCCTTTGATGCTCTTGACATATTGAAGATGAGCTATCCTGATTATGTTGTTGTTGAAAAATTGAAGGGTGAAATAGAATCTGGCCTTGATAATGAAGGAATAAAGAGGGAGAGTAGCAATGATGATCCGTATACAACTGATGTTCTAAACTCTCACAGACAATCCATATGGGATATGTCTTGGAAATTTCTTAAAGAAGAAATCTCATGGCCTCATGTTCATGAATTTATTAACAATGCTGACAAGGAATTAAACTCTAAAGAGATGGAGACTATATTGAAAGCTACTAATGTGTTTTCCAAGAGAGTTCACAATGAAGTTTGTGAGTTAAAAGAATCTATCAACAAGACCACTGCATCTGTTCAAACTGTTGTTACAACATCTCAACATGCTCTGGAATTGAAGCTCAAAAATCTCTCAGCAAAACATGATGCTTTGGAAGTCAAGGTTGAAAATATCTCTGCTTCTGTCACTTATATGCATCCATGCTATATACAATTATTGAGATCCTGACTGTAAGAAAAAGGAATGATGTCAGAAAGGGGGAGAAGGTGTCTACAGACAAATGTAAGGAGGATGCTGTACAAAAAGCTGACAAACCTGATGATGATGACCAAGGGAGTCATATGGATGGGGAGCAAACTCTGATGCAACAAACTCTGATATTTGAACAAACTCTGATAACCTTACAAACTCTGATCCCATCAAACTCTGGGATAAACTCTGACAAGAAGCAAACTCTGATGGATACTGACATGAAGTAGTTAAAAGGCTTAAAGAATAAGAGAAGCCTGAGAAAATAGAAGAGCAGAATCTGAAAGATGCAGAACTGGCAAGAAAGCTTTTTGAAGAAGAAAATCCAAGAATGGATCCAGTTGCTGTAGAGGAAGAATTAAAGAAGTCTGGTACTGACAATGCTCAAGTCTAGAAGAAAAGAAAGTGTGTGAAAAAAGCTCCAATTCAAAGGAAGGCACCTGCTCAACAAAAGAAGATTGCATCTAAGCCTGTCTAAGTTAAACCTGTTGAAACTCCTAAGTCAATTGTTCAAGCAAAACCTACTCCTGAAATTGTGAAGAAAGTTATAGCCATATCAAGAACTCCTCTCACTATGTCAAGAACAACATTTCTCCCAGGTGGATCAAGCTTTGAATATGAAGAGGAAGATCAACAAACTCTGATCAGAAAGAAAAACATGATCTTTTGTGGACCAAAACTCAATCTCCGACTCTCAATGCCAGACTTGGTAAAAACAAGGGTGGTATTGGTGATTCTCAAGCCAATATTTTCAGAGATCCCTTCTCATTGAAAGACAAGCCTGATGAATATTTAACTCAAGAAGATTTGGACAAATTAATTTCTGTGAACATAGTGAAGGATATTTTTGATGGTGCACAAGCAAATGAGAATCTTCTATATTTTTTAGAGAATGAAAGAGTTATGAAAATTGCTGAAGAAGATCTGATCCACAAAACTTCTAAAGAACTTGAATATGTTCATTATATTCTTGATGATGAAAATGAAGCCACTTCTAGATGGGTGAAGATTTTTGAAGGTGTACTAAATGAGAAGAAGAAGAGTGACAGGTTGCTCATGATAAACTCTGAAGAGTTCAAAATTGGATACTTGCTTGAAGATGGAACAGTAAAAGAAATGACAAAAGGAGATGGAAAGGTCAAAATGGTGTTAGGGATTCCTACACTAATTTTAAACCCTGATGGAAAGAAGGCCTGTTGCATTCTCTTAGATGAAAGAATGGAGAGATCATCAATCTATAATCTGAGATCTGCTATATTCCAAATTGATGATTCTTCTAAACAAATGAAAGAATTGAAAGAGAAGCTTGTTGAGTTGTTAAGGAATGCTGAGAAGAAGCTACTGGACAATATTCTGAAAGAAGACTTCTCATACAGAAGAATTTAAGTCAAGAATGAAGATTCAAACTTTGATACATTTTTCTCATTATTTCTGACATCATAAGTGAAATTTATGTTTTATTTAATAAAGTATAAATTGGGGGAGATTGTTAGAAAACAAACAACGATGTTGTCAAAGAATAATAAAGAACAGAGTTTATGATTGCTGACGTCATCAGAGAATAAGAAGCTATCGGTCAGAGTTTACTCTATCAGAGAATACTCAATCAGAGTTTACTCTAACAGAGAATGCTCAATCAGAGAATGTCAACCGACAGAGTTTACAAATCAGAGCTTGTAAAGGAAACATACAAATTAGAATATGATTTGGATAATGAAGAAGGAATTCAAATACAATTCTAATTACCTTATTGAAGCTATTCTTTTCATAATATATTTTGCAATTGAATTGTAACTGTGTCTATATAAAAATAGAAAGAGGTTAATTTTATTGTAACATTTAAGTCATAATTTTCATATAACCTAGTAGCTCTTGAGAAAGTTCTTGTACACCGTTTAATATCAATACAAAACTGTACTTCTTTACATACTTGTGTTCATAATCGATTTACTTGATACTATTATATTAAACCCCCTTCTATAATAGATTATCATCTGGACAAACAACAAGAGATCACTTAATGATTCCCTAATTAGTTGTTCATTTCACTTTTTACACGTAATTTAATGCGTATAAAAAATATAGTTTTATAAATTATTTTTTAATATTAAATTTTTGTTTAAAAATAGAAAATTTGAAAAATAATATTTCAAATTATATTTTTTATGCACGTTAAAGTACGTGCAAAAAATCAAGTGACAACTAATTAGGGAGTGACTATAATGTTTAGCTGATTTGTCAATTTTTAGTATCTTTCTTGTACACGTCCTTTTCCCTAAATTGCCATAAATATATTCAACTCATAAGAGAACATATTACTGACTTGGTAGTGGTCAAGCCTAACGGAGTGCATTTCTTGTGAGTGAATTAAACTTGTTATACAATATATAATTAGGTCCATTCTCATGTATGTATTTGTAGCTATAGTGAACAAGCCGGCCGGCATGGCCTGCACTTGATCACTTTGTTGAGCTCCATGTGCCTTCATCTCGCTGTTCTCCAAAAGTTTAGCCTTGTCAACACATCATTATCGGCTAGAGACACGCGCACTAGTTTTTCTCAGGGTTTATTGAAGTAAAAAATAATAATATTAAATGCTAAAAATTAATATAAGAATTGAATTTAATATTAATGTCATCACATCATCATTGCATCTTCAACTCAAGTCTCGTATCGATATCACGATAATAATTAATAATAGAAGATTTATGCCGAATATAAAAATTAAATTTAATATTAATTTATGTCGCATCTCTGTTGCTACTTCAATTTTCACTTTTGAGAGTAATTTTTTTAACGTGTGGTAATGCTTAAATTTCAATCCAGACAATATATATTATATAATAAAATAGAAATAAATTGTGGATACAAGTTGAAGAACTTATTATATTATATTATGTAAATTTGGTAATGGAATAAGTTATTATAAATTAATTAGTGGAGATATATATTTTAATAATAATAATTAAAAGTAAATTATAATAAGTAAAACATTTAATATTACTAATATTTAAAAGATTTTTATACTAAACTGTCTGGGTTTTCGATTTGATTTGAAATAGAACATTCTAGTGTTAATTTACACATTCTCGATTTGAAGTTGCATGATATTTGATAAATGTTAGTGTTATATAAATTATTAATTTTCCTAAAACTTAAAAATTTACTAAAATTTTATATTAATTACAGTGTATATCTTAGAAGTTCGAAAAAGATGTTGTAATATGGAAAATGTAGTATAGCTGTGTGGTGGCACTTCCACAGTATTAACTGTATGCAACATAAATGAATGAACCAACAAGAAACAGCATGCAAAAAATAGAAAAGAAAGGATCCTGTGATGCTCTTTACTGTCTCTTTAAATTCACCTGCCCATGATTCTATTCTGACACAATGAAAATGACTTGTATATTTTACTCATTTACTTGTACACGTTAAACGGGTATGTGAGAGAAACACTACAAAATTGGGTATATATGATATTGAATTATTTTTAAATTACATTGTGGGTGAAAGAGTGGGAGTTGTATACAGACCAAGTCCAATATTAATGTGATGTTAAAATAGAATTTATACATTTTAAAATAAAATTAAATAGGGGTCTTACTTTTTCCCTCCCAAAACAAGGGATTCAAATTTCTTTCACCTAAAGTGTTTAGGCAAAGGAGTCTTGTCTTTTGACATGGTTTAATATGTTCGTTTATTAGTTCGTCAATCATTATTTTCATAATCATTGATTCTGTATTCCGTTCAACAAACAATCATGGCGTCTACAAGCAACATAATCGATGATATGAACAACATAACACTCGAAGATGAAGAGGAGGGAGGCTTGGCTATAGACGTGGAAGAAGTAAATGAAAATGCTCATATGTTCGTTGGTTTTAATGCCAAGCTATGTGTGGCGGCTCGATTCATAACTGATGGTCATGTAGAATTTCCGGCATTACAGCAAATGCTAGCAGTCTTGTGGAAACCCGGAAAAAGTGTATACATAAAGGAATTGGAGACCAACCTATACCTTTTTCAGTTTTATCACAAACTAGATGTGAACAGAGTTCTTAACGGCAGTCTTTGATCGTTTAACAGAAGAGCGGTTGTAATGACTCACATGAAAGAAGGGGAGAATCCTAGAAGCGTTAGTCTAAACTCAATGGACTTGTGGGTTCAAATACACAATCTTAAGGCATGTTTTATGTCGGAGAAAATCATTAAGGAGGTCGGTAATTACATTCGTAAATGTTAGGAATTATGAGTCCTAGAAGTTTACAGAGGGGGGGGGGTGAATGTATACTTCAAACCTTTTTCTTTCTCTTTAATTCTAGTAAGCTAGTTCAACTGTTAACTGGATTGTAAGAATGAATAGATTGAATAGTAAACAGTAAACATTGAAGAATATATATAGACACTATATGCAACTTTCAATCTAATTTTATTAGAATTAACTGTTGCTACAATCTGAAATTCAAATTGAACTTCAGCTTCTTGTTCTAGGAAATTTACAATTATAAAACTCACAAGACATTATCAAATGTGGTGGTGCATAAACTATATAGACAACATGTCCTGTGCACATGCTCATATAAGATAGATTAGCTATAACTAGAAATAGACAAGACATGCTTTACATTTGACCGATGTCTATTTCTAGCTAACACACTACTGTGATAGTCTGCTACATCCAGCCTTATACCTTCTGTCATTTGTCTTGACTGACTTTCCAGCTTCATTATAGACTTATCTCTATCTTTGCAGGCTTGCCTTATCCTGTAAAAACAGAGCTTCAGTATTATCTGACTTGTTCTGCAATTCTTCTTGAAAACAACTCCTTGGTGCAGTCGAGTACTCTGTTTGAATTAATTCGAGAAGTCATAGGTGTTGACTTCTCGATTGGTTACTTGCTGTGACACTCGATTGAACAATGAATATCTAGCTTCTCGAATGACTAGACTTCTCGATTAGAATACTTCATTATATGACTTCTCGATTAAGCTAGACTTCTCGAATAGTAACTTGAAATTATGACTTCTCGACTGCCTCAGCTTTACCACTTCTCGAATGCTCCTTTTCCTAACTTCTCGAATTGATTCCCTTTTCTCACTTCTCGAATGACTCACAATCAACACTACTCGAATGACTTCAATACTTGACTTGTCGAATAGCTGACTTCTCGATCGAGTACTAAGCAATTGAAAGCGTTTTGAGACTTCTCGAAGTGTTCCCACAGTTCTGACTTCTCGAATAGTAGACTTCTCGACTGAGTAATTGCCTTGATAGAGTTCTCAGATGACTTCCTTTATTTCTCCACAACCTTCTTTGTCTTGTTGCATGATTCAGCTTGAATCTTCTAACAGACTTTATTTTGACTTTATTTACAATTGAGAAATAGACTGAGTAGACTTCTATCTGTAATTTTATACAAGAATATCTAAGTCACTAAACTATTACTGAAGTACAGACTATGTTACAGCAAGACAGATAATTAAATAGGCTAGGCTTGATTTAAGTCCAACAATCTCCCCCAATTTGGGAAATGATGAATTTTACAAATTAATACAAGATATCAAGCCTACCTATTATTTTTTTTTGTTGGTGAGCTGCCTGGTCATATTTCTCTTTTCTTTCTCTTTCTTCCCTTGCCTTATGTTCTTCAATGACTTTCAAAAGTTGTTGCCTGGCCATAACTTCTTCTATCAAGATAGAATCCTTTAACATGTCAGCAGAAATCTTGAGAGTTTGCATATGATAGTCTTGAATAAACTTTAGCCTGATTTTGATTGTGGATCCACTTCTTAGTTTAAACTCAATTCTATCAGGGTCATTGAACACCCTGCATTTTCCCTGCCTTCTCAACTCTTCAGACAGCTTCTCTATTCTCTCCTCCTCCTTTCTTTTCTTTTCAATCATCTCCTCCATGTACCTTATCTTGTCAAGCTTTTTCTGATGCTTCTTTTCTAAATAATGAGCCATTTCCATCATTCTCAACTTGTTAATCATGCTTCTTTTGTCAAAGAGACTTATCACTCTCCTAATGTCATGAGTGGTAGCATTACTGTTGTCATGGTGAAAGCCTCTTTCCTCTCCATCAACAGTTGTGATAAACATCCTTTTGTCCCTGATTTCAACTTTAGCAATCCTGTTAGCCTTCCACTGTTTTAACCTCTGTTTATTGACTTCTGCAATTTCTTGGGTAGGCTTAACTTGAAGACCTTTATCTGGAATAACAAGTTGTTTTCTCCACTTAGGACATCTAACTAACAATGAGCTAGTAGAATTCTTGAATTTAGTTGTTGTGGTAGTGTTGACTTTGAGATGTTGACTTGGCTTCAATTTCCTTGACTGATCCTTTTTAATTTCCCTCCTTATTACTCCATGTGCAGTTACTTTCATGAACATCCTTCTTGGAGATTTGGATTTGATGGCAGTTGCAGTTTCAAAAACCGTTGATATCACACTAGTACCCTGAGATTTGGTAGGTGTGCTAGAGTGAGTACCAACATCTTGCTGCTTGGAAGGATTTCTCCTTTGATACTGTTTCTCCTTTTCAGAATTATCTCTTTTCTTCTTTTCTGCATTCTCCTTTTTCTTGCTCTCCTTCTTTTCATCCTTATCACTCATGGATTCAGGCTTTTTGTCCTTCTTGTCCTGATCCTTGTCATCATCATCTTTCTTTTGATTTTTCAATTCTTCACTTGCAAAATCAGATAGTTGATCTTTGATAAACTTCTTCATCTTTTCCACTATCACATTGTCCTCAACTTGTTTAACCTTTTTCTTTTCAATCAAATCAATCAGATTTATGATTTGACTTCTATTTCCTGAATTGAGATGTTGAGGAATCTTAAAGTGAACAAGCTTCTCTCCTCTAGCCATATACATCACACCATCTGGACTACAGTAGGATTCAGGCAGAGCATGAGGTAGGAGAGGCCTCAAAATTTGATTCTTCAATTCTTCATCTTCCTGGGTTACCAACTCCACTGCCTTGTACAAACATTCCAGTTCAGTATATGAGAGCCTTTGGAATAGAGCAACTGAGACTTTAAAGTAACCAGACTCCATTTGAATGAGTGGCTCTTTGAACATTTGTCCATTCTGTTCAAACTTAACTCCTCTCACTGCAACAATAGCATTGTCAAGCATCTTCTTATAACTCCAATGATTTCCCTTGACTTTCTTTTTGATATGATGCAGAAGGTTAAGAAAATCCTTGTCAGAATTGGGCTTTAAAATTTCATTCCTGAGCTTTCTCATAACTGCCTTTTGCCTTTCAGCCTCTATCTCTTCTCTCCTTTCCTTCTCCCCCTTAGGGTTGATATCTTGTCTTTGGGGAAAGGAAGAATGACTTGGCTTGATTTGAGTTGGCAATTTTTCTGGAGGAGCCTGACTAGGTGTGCCCAGTCTGGAGATGAGTGATTGTTGAGAAGTGAGTTGTGTTGAAATGTTGGCAATTGAAGTCCCTTGACTGGCAGAGGAATTAATAAACTTCTTTTGAAGACTTTGAACATCTGAGACAACTTGAGAAACTGTGGATGTGAGAGAATCCACTCTAGCATTTAAAGTATCAATAGTGGAGGCCTTGGCAACTTCATCTTTGGCCTTAGACTGGTAGTACAGATCCACTTGAAATGGAGACAAGGTGTGAATGGGCACATTCTCAGGCAGCCTGTCTGCATGCCTGTTTCTGTACAATACTTCAAACATATTGTTGATTTTCCTTTGATTATCTAGGATGGCTGTGTTACTGTGAACCATTTCCTTAAACACTTTCTCTAGGGAATCCATCTTGGAATTGAGAAGTGAAGTCTTCACAGAATCTCCCTTGGCACTGCCCCCATACATTCCTCTAGTCCTGAGCTTGTTTTCAATAGCCAGCAATGTACCCTCTACCTTGGTTCTGTGATTTTGAATTTCAGATTGAACTCCCTTGGCAAGGTAGTGATTGGACTGTAGCTGAACCTTGGCAGCTTCATGAATTTCATCATAGATAGCACTTGGAGTGAAGGTCTTCTCACAGGATCCAAGAGAAGTAAGATATTTTTGCCTGGTCCACTCCAAAGCTTCCCCCATACTAACTGCAGATTTACCATCCAGCCAGGCATCCACATTTTCTTCTGCATTTTCAGCTAGATTTGCATTCTTCTCCTTTAATTCCTCTTGATCCTTTGCATATTCAAGCATAATTGCAGCATAGTCTTTGTTTGGCAAATGAGAAGTCACAAGCTGCTGAGCAATGTGATAGAATCCCTTTAATTGATCTCCATATAACTCCTTTAATTTCTCATCAGAAAGTGACCCACCAAGAGATGATGGTCCTGAATCCCTGTCATGTTGCACAGGTTCCAGCCAGTGTGACAAGGAGTGAGAGCTAGGGCCACTAGTTACAGTGGTCCCCTCAGTATCTATTTCCTCATCCAATTTCTCAGATGATTCATTAGACACTAGATGGATAGGTGATTTCTCCTGAGGAGACAGTCTTTGAATGATTGGGGAGTGTCCAGGGGATGCCATTTGCATGATGTGGAGGTCCCCCAGATTACCCAATGTCTGTGAATACACTTGGCTATGATATTCCTGAGCCCCCACAGAGTCTGAAGTAAAAACTTCTGGAACCTCTGTGGTTTCGATGGTGTCATCAGGATATGCCTCAGCATGCATTCCTTCACCATCTAAATGAGTGTCCTGAGTGGTGAACAAGGTGTCATGCACCAAGTCAGTTGAGTGGGGCTCACCAGAGAAATGAGAATCCTGATGATCAACAACCTTGTGTGTTTGGCTAGACACAGCTTGTTGAGAAGAAATTTGAGAGGTGGAAGAAGAATTGAGGATAGAATTGAGTGTTGGCAACTCCCCCCGAGAAAATGGGGAAGTTTCAAGAGATGATCCTACTTGTGTATAGAATGTCTCCTTTTCAACTAAAACTTCTTCATTGACAGGAGTGAATTCCTGCAATGGTGCAGACTCTGTACAAGGTGGAGTGGGCTGGCTCCCAATATCAATAGATGCACCTTTTTGAGAAAGTGCACTTATAAGTAGGTGTAATCTCTACATCCTGTTGAGAGGATGTAGAGTGGTCAGTTGTGGCCTTTTTAATCTTTCTTCTCCTGGTTAAAGTTTCCACAAGTGACTCATCCAAATCAGTGTTATCCTCTAAAACAGTTTCTAGTGCTCTTTTTCTAACAGTTTTCTCCTTTTTCTTCTTTACAACTATACCCTGTTGAGAGGATGTAGAGGTTTGTTGACTATCATCTAATGGATTCACAGAAGGGCTAGCAGTTGGGTTAGGGGTCTTTGGGTTAGGTGCATTTGGTTCTTCTACAGCCTTAGGACCCCCTAATGCATCAAGATAACTATATTTAAGCTGCACAAGTGGGTACCCCCTAAATACACTCAGCATGTGAGGTGTTATTTGAAGGGGCACATTCACTGTGTTTCTCCTATCCAATGTAGAAAAAATTATTTTTGACATGGATTTGGAATAGCCAATTCTTTGTTTGTTCATTCTAGGCAATTCAATTAAATTAGCATTCTTATTATTGAGAATTAATTGAATAAAGTGAGGAAAGAAAATCTCATTACCTTTCCTGGGAATCCTGGTTATGAGCTCCCCAAGAACTAGCTTTTCAACATTGAGCCTTTGATTGTAGGCCAATGAGTAGGCCAGCTTCATAGCAATGAGGCTAACCTGGTCAAATCTTGTCTTCCTGCAGGTGAAGACTCTTAGAATTGTGTCGAACAAAAATGACCACTCCTTTCTCATGAATTTCTTATTGATTTTTCCCAGCTTGAACCTTTCCCCTTCCTTGTTCACAGTATCTGAATACCTTATAATTTCTAGGAAGTCCAGTAAATCTTCATCAGTTGACTCATCATTAAACTCTGCAGTTTGAATCTATAAGCTTCTATTAACATCTTCTTCATCAAAACTGATATCTACTACTTGGATTTTGCAGGTTACAACTATTTTTTAGCTTCCATTTTCCAAAGCTATGTTTTCCCAGTTTGCAGTAGCCCAAAATTGTTCAAGAATGTCCAGGTAAAGAGTTGGGTTAGCTAACAAGGCTTCTTTTAGGTATGAGTCTATTAGAAACTTGGTGAAACATTTGTATTGAGGTTTTGAATCAGCATATCTGGAAATGGCCAAGAAGTTTGTTTCGGAAATGACAAATACTTCAGTTGAGACTGAACTTGAGGATGCTATGGAGTTAGTGTATAGAAATAGAGAAGAGAAGGAACGAAAGTTTTAGAGAGAGAGAGAAGGGTGCAAGAATAACAGTTGGTATGCAAGGGTTTCTTTGAGTTCGTAGTTAAGCGTAGAAATGAAATGTTAGATCTACTTTACTTTTTAAATGACACAGACAACTCGACTAGAATAGTAATCCATTTTTGAATTCGAGAACTCAGAAAAGACTAAAGCTGTTTTGGTAGAGAACTGTCAGACTTTGATCGAGAACTAAGACAATCGAGAACTCACTCAAGCTATAGTCGAGAACTCTGGTGATTCGAGAACTCTCAATAGTACTTGGTCGAGAACTCTGGAAATGATCTATTCAAGAACTCACTCAAACTATAGTCGAGAACTCTGGTGGTTCGAGAACTCTCAATAGTACTTGGTCGAGAACTCTGGAAATGATCTATTCGAGAACTCTTAGAATTTCCTTAGTCGAAAAGTCAGAAAGAATGGCAACTTAACTACAAACTCCAGTTTTCTTAGAGACTTATTTTATCTTCACTTGGAAAATAAAATAAGAAATTTGCAATCATTACTTCTTAGATAAATAAAACTTATTTATTCTCTTTGATATAAGAAGTGAGATTTATCAATATTCCTGACATTTTAATTACCACACTTGTTATTTAATAATGCACAAGTATGATAATTCAATTCAGGTTTTCTCAAAACAAAGAAATAATTCTGAGTTAATTTTAAAATTTTTGTTTAATCATATGTACAACAATATAACTGACATATTTATAATTATACACCAGTTTTGTTTCACTTAGATAAATCATTTAGGTTCATGTCTGTGAAACAATTGTTGTAAAAGTTGGAGGGATATATTTAGTGAGCCATTTATCCTGAAGAATTTAGCATTCCTATTTCACTAACTAGCCTGTTAAAGGTGGCTTCATCAAGTGGCTTAGTAAATATATCAGCCAACTGTCTTTGTGTAGGAACATAGAGCAATTTAATCACTCCATTTTCTGCATGCTCCCTTATGAAATGATACCTTACATCAATATGCTTTGTCTTGGAATGATTGACTGGATTTGCAACAATTGATATGGCACTAGTGTTGTCACACATGATAAGTATTCCTTCCAACACCAGTCCATAAGCCCTTAGTTGATTCCTAATCCAAAGCAATTGAGCACAGCAACTTCCTGCAGCTATGTATTCAGCCTCAGCTGTAGAGGTTGACACAGACTGTTGCTTTTTACTGAACCAAGATACCAGTCTCTGTCTAAGAAATTGACAGCTTCCTGAAGTGCTTTTTCTATCCACTCTGCACCCAGCAAAATCAACATCTGAGTATCCAACTAAGTTGAATCCTGTTTCTTTAGGATACCATAACCCCATGAATGATGTTCCTTTGAGATATCTCAGAATTCTTTTGACAGCAATGAGATGAGATTCTTTGGGATTTTCCTGGAACCTTGCACATAGACATGTAGAGAACATTATGTCAGGTCTACTTGCTGTGAGATAGAGAAGATATCCAATCACTCCTCTGTAGATCTTCATGTCTACACTCTTTCCTTTCTTATCTTCATCAAGCTTTGTAGTTGTAGACATTGGAGTCTTAGCAGTTGAGCAGTCTTGCATGTCAAACCTTTTGAGTAGATCATTGATGTATTTTGTTTGACTTATCAAAATGTCATCAGCCCTTTGACTTATTTGAAGGCCTAGAAAATAATTGAGCTCTCCCATCATGCTCATCTCATATTCACTTTGCATTAGCTTAGAGAACCTTTGACACAGTTTTTCATTTATAGACCCAAAAATGATATCATCTACATAGATTTGAACAAGTATGATATCCTCACCATGCTTCTTGTAGAAAAGAGTTTTGTCAATAGTTCCTCTAATGAATTGATTTTTTAGAAGAAATTTTGACAAGGTGTCATACCATGCTCTAGGGGCTTGTTTGAGTCCATACAATGCTTTGATGAGTCTGTAAACAAAGTCTGGAAAATTTGGATCTTCAAAGCCAGGTGGTTGTTGCACATATACTTCCTCTTCTAATTCACCATTGAGGAATGCACTTTTCACATCCATTTGATATACCTTAAAATTTGAGTGTGCTGCAAAGGCTAGGAAAATTCTAATTGCTTCCATTCTTGCAACAGGAGCAAAAGTCTCATCATAGTCAATGCCTTTTTCTTGTGAATAGCCTTTTGAGACTAACCTTGCTTTGTTTCTTATTACTATTCCATGTTCATCCATTTTATTCCTGTAGACCCATTTAGTGCCAATTATTGATCTGTCCTTTGGAGGTGGCACTAGTTCCCAAACATTGTTTCTCACAAATTGATTCAATTCCTCTTGCATGGCAATTATCCAGTCTGGATCCAATATGGCTTCTTCAATCCTTTTTGGCTCATTTTTTGACAGAAAGCAAGTAAATAGGCATTCATTCATAGTTGCTCTTCTTGTCCTCACACCTTCATCAGGATTTCCAATGATCTGATCAGCTGTGTGATCTCTATTCCATTTGGTTTGATGAGCTCCATCTTTATTATTTGAGCATGTTTCCTCTTGATTGAAATTTCTACCATTTGTTGCACATCCTTGAGAATCTCCCCCTGAGTTGATGCTAGGATTATGTGGAGAGCTCTCAAGTTGAATATGACTGTAATCATCATTTTCTCTTTCCTGAGATGTTCCATGGAGATCTCTACAGATGACTCTTCATGAGTATTGGTAACATTTTTAGTTTCAAGTGTTTCAGACTCCGTTTCATTTTCAAATCTCAATGTGTCACAGTCTTCACCTTCCAAATCCATAGTGGGGAACTTGAAATCATCAAAGTTCACATTTGTGCTTTCCATAATCTTTTGTTCATCAATCACATAGACTCTATAGACAGTTTTTTCCAAAGAGTATCCCACAAAAATTCTTTCATATGCCTTGGCTTCAAATTTCCGAAGGTTGTTGACATCATCTTTGAGAACAAAACACTTGGTTCCAAACACATGCATGTATTTTACAGATGGTCTATTATTTGTCATGATGTGATAAGGAGTCTTTCCAACTAATTTTGTGATGAGTGTTCTGTTTTGAGTATAGCATGCAGTTCTAATAGCTTCAGCCCAAAAACTAGTTAGTAGATTTGCTTCTGCTAACATGGTTCTTGCAGCTTCAATGAGAGTCATGTTCTTTCTCTCAACTACTCCATTTTGTTGTGGAGTTCTTGGGGCTGAGAATTGGTGAGTAATTCCTTTTTCCTTGCAGAATTCATTGAGTATAGTATTTTTGAATTCTGTACCATTATCACTTCTTATAGAAACTACTTGTGTAGGGCCTTTATCCAATCTTCTCAAATTTTCAATGATGACCTCAGGAGCTTCATCTTTTGAGTGCAAGAATTCCACCCAAGTGTACTTTGAAAAATCATCAACCATGACTAGAGCAAATCTTTTCTTAGACATGGACATGATATTTATTGGTCCAAACATATCCATATGAATCAATTGTAGTGGTTTGGTGATTGAAGTGAATTCCTTACTCTTGTGACTTGATCTCTTCATTTTCCCTTTCTAGCATGCCTCACACAATCCTTCTATGCAGAATTCAAGTGTGGGCAGGTCCTTCACTAATTCTCTTTTGACTAAAGAATTAATGTTTTTGAGATTTAAGTGAGATAACCTCTTATGCCAAAGCATACTTTCATTTTCTGATGCCTTTGTGTATAAAACAACAAATTTTCTCTTTGTTTGCAGAATCCAAATCTGCTACAAACAGGCTTCCTTTTCTTACTCATTGCAGAGCAATTTCCTTGGTCTTTCTATGTGATATGAGACACAATTCCTTGTCAAACTCCACCTTCAAATCTTTGTTGCAGAATTGAGTGATGCTGAGAAGATTATGCTTCAAACCACTAACCAGGGCTACATTTTCAATGACAACATTTCCATGAATCAACTTGCCATATCCCATGGGGAAGCCAATGCTGTTGTCTCCAAAGGTTACCATTGGGCCAGCCTCATCATTGAATTGTGACAGCAGGGCCTTGTCACCAGTCATATGCCTTGAACATCCACTGTCCAAAATTCACATGACCTTCTTCTTACATGTGCCCTGCAATTAAACACAAATCAAGTTATCTTTGGTACCCAACAAGGTTGGGTCCTTTATGCTTACTCACATGAATGTCATTCCTGTTCTTAACAGTCTTAGTCACTTGCACATGCACATTTTCATTTTTCTTATTTTGATTTTTGCTTGATTAGTGCTCCCAGAACTAGATGCATGTTTAGGTGACATGGAGTGTTTTCTATGTTTCACAGGACTAGCAGACTTAGACTTATGACTATTGATGTTCAAATTCTGACTTATGCATCCGTCAACAAACTGTTTCCTGAGCCTAAAGCAGGTGTTCATGATATTCATGTTACATGGCATGCAATCAAATTTGTCACAAAATGTATGATTATCATGCATTAAAGGCTTAACATAACCACAGGCAAACTCATCATTTCTCACAACAGGTTTCTTGCACAAGTGAGTAAAATGATTTGTTGAACCACAGTTTTTACAAATATTTCTTGGTGCATTATGAACAAGTGCATAGTTGTTGTATTTGTTGATGCCTATTTTTCCATTTCTATTTGCCTTTTTCTTTTCAGCATGCATAGTATCATTTTTCTGAACATTCTGTTTAGATTCAGTTTGAACAGGAATGGACTTGGTTTTGATTGTGGGTTCTTCTTTTTCAATAGAGGGCACTTTCCTTTCAGTTGTTTCCTTATCCTCATCATCCAACTGTTGTTTGATGACCATACTGGCTTTATCAAATTCAACAGTTGCTTTCTTAAAAATTGGTTCTTTGACATTTTTCAAAATATGAGGATTTCCTTGGATTTCAATCTTTTTGCCTCTTGTTACAACAGATTTCTTCTTCTTAAGATTCTCATAATCAAAACCAACTCCAATCCTAGAGCTTTCTTTGTTCTTCTCATGAAACTCTTGAACAACAGTTGCTGAATTTTCAACTCATTTTCAGAAATTTGCTCTTTAAGAAACTTCTCAATTTGTTCAGAACAAACAACTTTGTTCTTGAGATACTCATTTTCCTGTTTCAAGTTTTCCAGAGTTATAACAGACAGTTCTAGAGTCTCATTCCTAGCAGTCAGTTCCTCATTAGCTTTTACTAACCTAGCAATCTCCTCATAAGCACGAGTCATACTGGTGTGAATGTTAAACATATCAATGCTTAAATCTTCCACAGTTTTCTTATATTGTGAATTTGACATGTCAAGAGAGATTAAAGAAGGTACCTGAGAATTTGAGGATGAAGCTCCATCATGTGAGTTGGCCATGAGTGCCAGATTCCCATATTCCTCCTCATCTTCATCTGTATCATCCCAGCATTTTCCTTCAACAATATAAGCTTTTCCTTTCTGCTTTTTGAGAAGAGCTTCATACTTGGCTTCCAACTCCAAGTAGTCTTTATCCTTCTTAATTGACTTAGGATTTCTGCATTTTGTTGCAAAGTGTCTAAGATCATTACAGTTATAGCATCTTATCTTGGATCTATCAACTGTTCCAGTTTTGTATCCTCCATTGTTGGAGCTTCTTGCTAGATTCTTTCCCTTGCTTGAAGACTTGAAGGTTGGTCTTGGTTTAAAACTCTTGTTTCTTTTGAATCTCAAATTTCCAAACTTCTTTGCCATGAAGGCCATTGTTTTGTTGTCCATGCCTTCAAGTTCTTCAATGGTGTAGAAGTCATCTTCTTCTAACTCACTCTTGACAGAGTCCTTGTCTTCCTATTCTTGGTCTTCAAACACTTCAAATTTCAACTTCCTGCTTGCACCAGTCTTTTCAGTTGTTGATGGTTCCTTAGCAACCAGGGCATTTGAGACATTTGCCATTTTTCCTCTACTAGCTAAAATGGCCTTCTTTTGTTAAAGTTCCCGCTCATATGTCTTCAGAATTCCATAGAGTGTCTCCAGTGGAAGCTTTGTTAAATCTCTTCCTTCTCTTATTGCAAAAATTTTATGCTCCAGGTGCTTTGGAAGAGTTAACAAGAACTTCATGTTCTTCTCCTTTGTTTCATAATGTTTCCCATAAAGTTGAAGATCATTGATCAGTTTATTGAACCTCTCAAATACTTCAGTTATGCCCTCATTAGGTTTTGACATGAATGCTTCATACTGAGAAACAAGGAGCTGCCTCTGATTTTCCCTTACTTCCTCAGTTCCCTCACACAGAATTTCTATTGTCTCTCATATGTGTTTGGCAGATGTGCAATTGACAATATTGTTGTACATCACAAGATCCAGTGACTCAATTAATATTAGCATTAAGCTGTTGTCAAGAGACACATTTTCCTTATCTGAATCTGTGTACTGAGATGGATCTTTGGGTATCCATGTTGCAGAAATAACTTCAGACCCACTAGTAGTTTCAGGAACTAGAGTTAATGGCATGAAAGGACCATTCTTTAATATTTCTGGATACATGGGGTTTGCAGCCTTTATGAACATCAGCATCTTCCTCTTTCATAGGTTGTAATTCTCTCTGTCAAATGTAGGAATCTTTATGCTGCTTAGCTTCTAAGAACTCATCTTGATCTTTAGTCTGTATGTATGTGTACAGCCTGCTCTGATACCACTTGTTAGGAATTATGAGTCCTAGAAGTTTACAAAGGGGGGGGTTGAATGTATATTTCAAGCCTTTTTCTTTCTCTTTAATTCTAGTAAGCTAGTTCAACTGTTAACTAGATTGCAAGAATGAATAGATTGAACAGTAAACAGTAAACATTGAAGAATATATATAGACACTAGATGTAACTTTCAATATAATTTTATTAGAATGAACTGTTGCTACAATCTGAAATTCAAATTGAACTTCGGCTTCTTGTTTTAGGAAATTTACAATTGTAAAACTCACAAGACACTATCAAATGTGGCTGTGCATAAACTATATAGACAACATGTCCTGTGCACATGCTCACATAAGATAGATTAGCTATAACTAGAAATAGACAAGACATGCTTTACATTTGACCGATATCTATTTCTAGCTAATACATTACTGTGACAGTCTGCTACATCCAGCCTTATACCTTCTGTCATTTGTCTTGACTGACTTCCCAGCTTCATTGTAGACTTGTCTCTATCTTTGCAGGCTTGACTTATCCTGTAAAAATAGAGCTTTAGTATTATCTGATTTGTTATGCAATTCTTCTTGAAAATAGCTCCTTGGTGCAGTCGAGTACTCTGTTTGAATTAATTCGAGAAGTCATAGGTGTTGACTTCTCGATTGGGTACTTGCTGTGACAACTCGATTGAACCATGAATATCTAGCTTCTCGAATGACTAGACTTCTCGATTAGAATACTTCATTAGATGACTTCTCGATTAAGCTAGACTTCTCGAATAGTAACTTGAAATTATGACTTCTCGACTGCCTCAGCTTTACCACTTCTCGAATGCTCCTTTTCCTAACTTCTCGAATTGATTCCCTTTTCTCACTTCTCGAATGACTCACAATCAACACTACTTGAATGACTTCAATACTTGACTTGTCAAATGGCTGACTTCTCGATCGAGTACTAAGCAGTTGAAAGTGTTTTGAGACTTTTCGAAGTGTTCCCACAGTTCTGACTTCTCGAATAGTAGACTTCTCGACTGAGTAATTGCCTTGATAGAGTTCTCAGATGACTTCCTTTATTTCTCCACAACCTTCTTTGTCTTATTGCATGATTCAGCTTGAATCTTCTAACAGACTTTATTTTGACTTTATTTACAATTGAGAAACAGACTGAGTAGACTTTTATCTGCAATTTGTACAAGAATATCTAAGTCACTAAACTATTACAGAAGTACAGACTATGTTACAGCAAGACAGATAATTAAATAGGTTAGGCTTGATTTAAGTCCAATAATAAATATGTGGAATAATGTCCAACCAATTTTGTGGGAGTGTGGCGTGATCATATGCGAGTTCGTGTAACCATTGACATATGCAAACCATTGAAAAGATGTATAAAGATGAGAAACACAGGGGATGAATGGTTTTGGATAACTTTTAAATATGAGAATGTTCCTACGTTTTGCTTTATATGTGGTTTATTAGGGCATTTTGAAAATTTCGGTTCTCGTTTATTTGATAAACCAGAGCAAGATATTTCAAGCCTTATGGGGTGTGGATGCGTTCTCCACTTAAGCGTCAAGTTAAACCGATAGGTGCGAATTGGCTTCGCAATGGCAGTGAAGAAACTTACGGGAATGTGGTGGACGGAGGAAACCAGGGACCGGGAGGAGCAATCAAGATCCGATTTTTTCTCCACAAAATATGCATTCAGGTACAACTAGAGATATTGTTGGAGGGAAATTTTTTCAAAATGTGAATAATGGCGTGAATTCAGGGGTAGGGGAAGAGTATAATGCAGAAGCTGCAATTAAGAGGTTTAACAGATTGAAAGAAGTAATTATCATAGATTCCAAAAAAATGAGAACATATTGTGGAATAGGCCCTAATAATGGGCTGGTTTTGAATACGGAAATTAGGATGGAATCAGATGAGGAGGATAATATGAATATTGAGAAAGGCCCAAGAGATTTTTACAATCCAAAAAATGTCCAAGAGGCGAGTACTCAAAAGAGTGCTCACATAGTATTATGAGTGTCATAAGTTGGAATTGCCATGGGCTTGGGACCCTATGGGCTTTTCAATTCCTTAAGGAACTAACGTTCCAAAAGAAACCCAAATTTTGTATTTTTAAGTCTGATTTTATGCAATAAAAATAGAGTGGAGAAGGTGAGGAGTTCGTTGCAGCTTAAGGGAGCTTTTATTGTTGAAACACAAGTCATAGCGGTGGTATTACTTTCTTGTGGAGGCATAATGATGAGGTGCAACTACAGTCGTATAGTAAAAATCATATTGATCTCATTGTCACTAACAGAGAGGGTCACAAGTTTCGTCTAACAGGATTGTATGGTGAGCCCAATAGAAAAAAATGAAAGGAAATGTGGGATTTAAACCGTATGCTTGCAAATGGAAACAATATGCCCAGGGCTTTGATAGGCGATATGAATAATGTTCTAGCTCAAGAAGACAAGAGAGGGGGTAGACCTTATCCGCATTGGCTGATTCAAGGGTTTAAAGAAGTATTTGATGATTATGCTTTGCTAGATATGAATTTAATCGGATATTCGTTCACCTGGGAGTGAGGCTATGGCACAGATAGTTGGGTTGAAGTGCGGTTGGATAGGGCACGGGTAATAGATGCATTTTTAAATATATTTAAGGAAACCAAGTTCATGAATTTAGAGGTAACAACCTCTGATCACTTCCCTATATTGTTAAAGCCCTGAAGGGTTTCGGGCATGAAAATGCAGCGGAATTAACGTAAAACAATAAAAAAAAATCGAAACCCAATCGCAGGATCCATGTATAACGTTGGATGATTATGGTGAAGAAGTATGTACCTTAACAAAGCTTTCCGTATGCTGTTTAATGGAGGTCCAGAAAAGATGAATCACAGCAGCCCTTTGTTGCAAAGATTTGCTCTCCAAACAAGTCCACACGAATGCCCGATCGTCCTACGATCACCGGAGTCGGTACTAGCCGAATTGCTTGCCTCTCTCTCTCTCTCCCTTTCTCTAGCCTCTCTTGATGTTGAGCAGCTAGGGTTTTTCTCTAAAAACGAAATTTGATGATTAAACCCTAATACTATACATCATTACGTATATATAGGGGAAAGAGAGATTTTGGGCCTAACCCTAATTCATGTGGTTTCCAAAACCCATTATGACTTTAGGTTATTATTATTATTATTAAATCTGAATTCTAATATAATTAATCAAGTCCCACTTAATTAATTCAATAATTAAATTCAAATAATAATAATACTTATTAAATCCGAATTCTAATATAATTAATCAAGTCCCACTTAATTAATTCAATAATTAAATTCGAATAAACAATAATATATTTAAATTCGTAATTTAAATAAACCTCCGTTTTGACGTTCTTTATGTGTGACCCTTTAGGTTATTATTACGTTAGCAATAATTTTATTATCTAATAATAAAATTATAAACAATGAGCGGCATCTAGTAATACATCATTGCTACCCAAGTAACAATAATAATTGGTGATTCAATTAAACTTTCGTGAATAATGTTCCATGTAATATAATCCCTTTAACCTTATATTATAGATCAAACTCGAGGCATGTATAGTGTCATCCTCTTCAACGTTTAATCTCGGTTTCCTTGATCAATGAGTAGACTATTTAAACAAATCAATATTTGAGCATGGCCATGCATTTCATAGTCTCACTCAATCAAGAGGCCAATAATATCACTCCTAGAATTGGAGGGTTAAATCCTATATCTATCATTCATATTCCTCATACGATTCATAGCATACTCAATGTACACCTTTATCATTACCCAGTTAAAGGTAACTTTGAGTGTAATCAAAGTATATTAATTCTCGTATAGAAATATAATAATTTCAACTCAGAGGATCATTACATCATTATCACAGTGAGATTTCTTATGACACTTATTAACATGTAGAATCTCACGGCGGGTCTTTCCAGTGTCATGTATTGATACATACACTTATGTTCTTGACTTTAGTATCACCATACCTATGACCAATGAGATGTGGTCATCTGTCAACAAACATACTAGTCTTATTGCATTATTACTTTCCTTAAATAATAATACTTGACTAGGGAATTTTAGGAATAAAATACTATTCATATAATCTCATTTTTAAGTCACATACTTAAAGATATATATTACGTATTAATATTCCAAGGACATTTATTATTCTTTCAATTTATTACGCAGTAAATAAAGCCATAATAAATATTAATTAAATAATCACATAAAACATAATCCTTAATTGTTTTCAATAAAACATTAAAAGTATTGTCTCTAGGACACCAATACTAACAATCTCCCACTTGTACTAGAACCAATCTCTCATGTATCTAATACCCATGGAACTAGCATGACCTTCGTGCTTCTGCTGCGACAAAGCCTTAGTCAGTGGGTCTGCATTATTCTTATTAGTATGCACTTTACATATATGTATATCTCCTTGATCATTAATCTCATTAATTAGGTGATATCTCCTAAGTACATCCCCAAACAATCTCCTTGGCTGCTTCATAAGCATCAATATACTCAGGCTCTATTGTAGAATCAACAACTGTCTATGCTGTGAACCATTCCAGCATACAATATCTCCATTTAGATAAAACCCAAATCCAGACTGAGAAATCGAATCATCCTTGTCTGTCTAGAAACTAGCATCGGTGTAACCTTTTACAACCAGCTTATCTTCTCCTCCATATACCAAGAATTAATCTTTAGTCCTCTTCAAGTACTTAAGAATATTCTTGACTGCTGTCCAGTGACCTTCACCTGGATTAGACTAGTATCTACTCTGACTTAGGCCGATCATTCTTCTTGATCTATCTCTATAGATCTTGATACCTAAAATATAGGTCGCTTCGCCTAAGTCTTTCATTGAGAAATTCTTACTCAACCAAGTCTTAACAGCCTGTAAAGAAGGAATGTCATTCCCTATTATTAATATATCATCAATATATAATTATAGGAATGCCACATTGCTCCCACTTACCTTATTGTAAACACATGGTTCATCTTCATTTTGAATAAACTCAAACTCTTTGACAGTTTCATCAAAACGAATGTTCCATCTCCTTGAGGCTTGTTTCAATCCATAAATGGATCGACGCAGCTTACATACCTTTACAGCATTCTTTAGATCAACAAAACCTTCAGACTGTGTCATATACACATCCATATCTTCTTCAAGGCTCCCATTTAAGAAAGCGGTTTTGACATCCATCTGTCAGATTTCATAATCATCGTAAGCAGCTAGAGCAAGCAAAATCCTGATGGACTTGACCATAGCCACTGGTTAAAAAGTCTCATCATAGTCAATACCATGAATTTGCTTGAAACCTTTTACCACCAATCGTGCCTTATAGGTCTGTACATTACCATCCATGTCGGTCTTCTTCTTGAAAACCCACTTGCACCCTATAGGTTTTACCCCTTTAGGTGGATTAACCAAAGTCCATACTTGATTAGTATACATGGATTCCATCTCAGATTTCATGGCATCCAGCCATCTCTTGGATTCTGGAGTGTTCATAGCATCTTAGTAGGTGAGAGGCTCATATTTGTCGATAAGTATCACATCACCATCTTGAGTTAAGAGAAATCCATAATATCTCTCAGGCTCATGGAGAATCCTACTAGACCTACGAATAACCTGTGTTTCTTGAGCAGTGTTGTGGTCTTGTACATCCTGCTCAAGTTCCTCCATTGGTTCAATGTTATCTTGTGGGCCTCGAACTTCATCGAGATCTATTATCCTCCCACTGTTTTTCTTCGAAAGCATTTCTCTTTCAAGAAAAACTGTAGTTCGAGCAACAAACACTTTGTTCTCGGAAGGATTATAGAATGAATAACCCTTTGTTTCAATTGGGTATCCCACAAAATTATATTTGTCTGATTTAGGTCCTAGCTTGTCAGAAGTTAAACGTTTCACAAACGCTTCACATCCCTATATTTTCATAAATGACATGCTATGATGTTTCTTAGTCCATATCTCATATGGAGTCTTCTGAACCGTTTTAGTAGGAACTCGGTTAAGTGTATAAGCAGCCGTCTCCAGGGCGTAGCCCCAGAAACTAATTGGAAGATATGCATGACTCATCATCGATCGTACCATGTCCAACAAAGTACGATTCCTCCTTTCAGAAACTCCATTCCATTGTGGTGTTCCGGGAGGAGTGAGTTGTGATACAATACCACAATATTTTAATAAACTCTTAAATTCATGGCTTAAGTATTCACCTCCACGATCAGATCGTAGAGTCTTAATACTTCCGCCAGTTTTTTTTTCTACTTCAGCTTTGTATTCTTTGAACTTTTCAAAAGAATCGGATTTGTTCTTCATAAGATACACATATCTACTGAAATTATCAGTAAACGTGATAAAGTAGTAAAAGCACCTCTTGTCATAGTATGCATAGGACCACATACATCACTATGTATAAGTTCTAATCGTTCAGTGGCCCTTTCACCTTGTCCAGTAAAAGGAGATTTAGTTATTTTTCCAATGAGACAAGGTTCGCATGCTTCGTATGATTCAAAGTCAAACTTATCCAAGTATCCATCCTTATGTAACTTGGAAATGCGCTTCTCATTTATATGGCCTAAACGACAGTGCCAGAGGTATGTTTGATTTGAATCATTTATTTTAAGACGTTTGTTATTCACATTATAGATAGGAATGTCTAAATCAAGAACATTTAAACCGTTAAATAAACGTGCAACCCCATAGGTAACATTATTCAAAGAAAAGGAACAACTATTGTTCTGAATTAAAAATGCAAAACCTTTCTTGTCTAAACAAGAAACCGAAATAATGTTTCTGCAAATTGCAGGCACGTAAAAACAGTTCTCAAGTTCTAAAATAAGCCCAGTGGGCAATGATAAATAATAAGTCCCTACAGCTATAATAGCAACCTTTGCTCCATTGCCAACTCGTAGGTCGACCTCTCCTTTAGCCAAAGTCCTACTCCTTTGTAGTTCATGTACATTTATACAAATGTGAGAACCACATCCAGTATCCAATACCCATGATGTAGAAGTTGACAAATTGACCTCTATAACATAAATACCTGAATCAGAAGCTTGACCAGCCTTCTTCTTCTTCAGATCCTCCAAATAAGCATGACAGTTTCTCTTCCAATGACCTGGTTTACCATAGTAGTGACAATCACCCTTTGAAACAACACCCTTAGGCTTTAAAGCCTGTTTGGGATTAGCCTTTGGCTTGGGACCAGAAGCAGATCCAATCTTCTTCTTTCCCTTCCATTTGCCTTTCCTATTAGCCTTACCTTTGTTATCTACCATCAACATGGCAGCAGGTTCAGCCTTTTCATGTTGGTTTCAGTAGTTCATAACATGGCCAACAATTCAGTGGGTGTTTTGTCTATCTCATTCATATTGTAGTTCATAACAAAATGAGTATAGTTGCGGTTCAAAGATTGCAAGATTAAGTCAATCTGAGCTTCCATAACAATCGGGAAACCCAAAGTATCAAGATACTCAATATAACCTATCATCTTCAGAACATGTGGTTCAACAGGTTCACGCTCTCCCTGTTTGCAAGCATACAGTGCTTTGCTCGTGTCGAACCTTTCTTGACGAGCTTGTCCCTCAAACATTCTTTGAAGGTTTTCAATCATCTCATAAGCATCCATATGCTCATGTTGTTTTTGAAGCTCAACACTCATGGTTGCCAGCATGAGACATGCAATATCATTCGCATCAACAATATGCTTCTGATAAGCATTTTGCTGAACACGAGTTGCATTCTCAACAGGAGGAGCATGTGAAGGAATTTCTATGACGTGGAGCTTACGCTCTTGCCTGAGGACAAACTTCAAATTCCTATACCAATCAAGGAAGTTAGTTCCTGTCAGCTTGTCCTTCTCAAGGGTTGCTCTCACAGAGAAGTTATTTGTATTGTTTGTCATTAAATATCTACAATGTTTAAAATGCATAAAATAAACATTAGATTGTCTGAGTTATTTATTATGTTCAAATGATTATGATATATTCATAATATATCTCCCACTATTTTTATCAAATTAATAGCCCTTACTATTAATTTGGAAAGTATATCCCATAATTCTTTCTAGTGAGCCAAGATCCATATTTCGTCATGTCTTAAGTCAACCACTGGAAGTCCTTAAAAAATGATTATTTAGGTAGACAACAGTTATCAATTATATCATATATAATTCTTGGATAGTTTGGTGAACAACGATTGATCTTATCTATCTAATAGACTTTTAACCAAACTCTATGCTTCTAAGTTCATAATGGTTGAATATAACCGTTTATTTTCACCTTATTATGACGACTCAGTTAAGTTAGACCCAATGATCCAACGGCCGAATATAACCGTTTATATTCGTCGCATCTCACCACGATAGATAGGAGTCCCCTGCCACTGATAGTCCTTCCCCTAATCGATCTAGGATTCGATGAGTGTTCATTCATTGGAAAGCATCCGAGTAAAACTTAATATTTTGTTAAAGGGTTTAGAAAATTTATAACGATCATGATCACATCATAAAGAGATCCTCAATTTTTCCTTGAACCAAATATTTCAAATTGACATCTTAAATTGTTCATTTCCCAGGTAGATGGAGGATACCAGTGGTCACACTTAAAACCCATCAGCCTTACGAATACGCATATCCATTTTTGTCAGAAAATCCCAGTTATAGATTTCAAAAATCAATATTTAATTCCGTGTTTTAAAAATCCATATTTCATAAACACAAGAATCTCATGATCGTTTGTTAATTTTAAAATCTTGAATCGTTACAGATTTTATCTTTCTTAAGCAGACATGGCATGGGTGTCGTATCTAATACATACATCATTCCAACACATACATATCTACACATGCATTCATATACATATATGTATTGTGCATAAATTAAACGTGTTTGGTTATGGCCCCATCCTATGTGATATTTCTAAGCTAATGGAATTATCAAGGTCAATCTATGATGGTTTCAAATACTACACTATTACATGTCTTTATCTTCTTCATTGCTCTATCATCTGGAATGCCTCCTAGCTTCCTTGCTTCCTAGTCTCCATTGAACAATTACATTGAATAATAAATTAATCTATTCTAATGAAATTACAAGAAGAACTCGAGTTACATTCGAGATTAACAATTATAATGAATAAACGACATGCAAGTCGTGTTTAGAATCCAAAACCATAAAACAAAACCACTATCCTATGGGTCTTTAGGCCATAACCATCCACCATGTTATCACATAACACATGTAATATATCTCAGATTATATAAACATATCATATAATCATATATAATAAATTTCGAAATTTCAGAAAATTAAATAAATTTTAGAAAATAATAAATCTCCGTTTCGGGGCCTGTAACGTCGTCAAACGGCTTACAGACGCGAAGCTGACTATGTCAGTATTGCTCAGTGACACGATTCCAATTAGAAAACATATATTGTTTGTGAATATCGGACACTAGATACAGATTTCAGAAAATCTACCGAAGCCGTTTCAGAATTCGTATCGAATACGATTTCCATAACAAGAACAAACCTGTATCATATACATACAACAATACACACAATCATCCCATGATTATACAACACATGAATATCATATATTCAAAATCATATAAAACATATATATCAATATATAGTCATGGCATATCATATATATGTTTACATACATCGAAAAACTGTTAAACACATAACCAAATCATCCCATTATACACGTAGCTCTGATGCCATTGAAGGGTTTCGGGCATGAAAACACAGCGGAATTAACGTAAAACAATAAAAAAAATCGAAACTCAATCGCAGGATCCATGTATAACGTTGGATGATTATGGTGAAGAAGTATGTACCTTAACAAAGCTTTCTGTATGCTGTTTAATGGAGGTCCAGAAAAGATGAATCACAGCAGCCCTTTTTGCAAAGATTTGCTCTCCAAAGAAGTCCAAACGAACGCCCGATCGTCCTACGATCACCGGAGTCGGTACTAGCCGAATTGCTTGTCTCTCTCTCTCTCTTTCTTTAGCCTCTCTTGATGTTGAGCAGCTAGGGTTTTTCTCTAAAAATGAAATTTGATGATTAAACCCTAATACTATACATCATTATGTATATATAGGGGAGAGAGAGATTTTGGGCCTAACCCTAATTCATGTGGTTTCCAAAACCCATTATGACTTTGGGTTATTATTATTATTAAATCTGAATTCTAATATAATTAATCAAGTCACACTTAATTAATTCAATAATTAAATTCAAATAATAATAATACTTATTAAATCCGAATTCTAATATAATTAATCAAGTACCACTTAATTAATTCAATAATTAAATTCGAATAAACAATAATATATTTAAATTCGTAATTTAAATAAACCTCCGTTTTGACGTTCTTTATGTGTGACCCTTTAGGTTATTATTACGTTGACAATAATTTTATTATCTAATAATAAAATTATAAACAATGAGCGGCATCTAGTAATACATCATTGCTACCCAAGTAACAATAATAATTGGTGATTCAATTAAACTTTCGTGAATAATGTTCCATGTAATATAATCCCTTTAACCTTATATTATAGATCAAACTCGAGGCATGTATAGTGTCATCCTCTTCAACGTTTAATCTCGGTTTCCTTGATCAATGAGTAGACTATTTAAACAAATCAATATTTGAGCATGGCCATGCATTTCATAGTCTCACTCAATCAAGAGGCCAATAATATCACTCCTAGAATTGGAGGGTTAAATCCTATATCTATCATTCATATTCCTCATACGATTCATAGCATACCCAATGTACACCTTTATCATTACCCAGTTAAAGGTAACTTTGAGTGTAATCAAAGTATATTAATTCTCGTATAGAAATATAATGATTTCAAGTCAGAGGATCATTACATCATTATCACAGTGAGATTTCTTATGACACTTATTAACATGTAGAATCTCACGGCGGGTCTTTCCAGTGTCATGTATTGATACATACACTTATGTTCTTGACTTTAGTATCACCATACCTATGACCAATGAGATGTGGTCATCTGTCAACAAACATACTAGTCTTATTGCATTTTTACTGTCCTTAAATAATAATACTTGACTAGGGAATTTTAGGCATAAAATACTATTCATATAAAACATTAATCCTTAATTGTTTTCAATAAAACATTAAAAGTATTTTCTCTAGGACACCAATAATAACATTGTGAGCATATAAATGTACAACTTGTGAAGAGATTCCGCTTTGAAAACACCTGGCTA
This sequence comes from Oenanthe sinensis, assembly GCA_028671895.1. Classification (NCBI taxonomy): domain Eukaryota; kingdom Viridiplantae; phylum Streptophyta; class Magnoliopsida; order Apiales; family Apiaceae; genus Oenanthe; species Oenanthe sinensis. Next base: position 33,727,588 of record CM053806.1, read on the forward strand.
AGGGAAACAATATGCAAATAATTAGTAGAAGAAGCTTGGAATTATTATTCAGATCTTTCTTTGTTTCATAAGATTGCTCGATGCTCAGAAGTGTTAACAATATAGGGTCAGGAAATTACTAGTAGCTTCCGGAAGAGAATCAATCATAGTAAACATATTTTGAACATGTTAAAAGGTCGTAGAGATATTAATTCTATTATGTTGTATTGGGTCCCGAAGTATCGTAGAAGAGGGGTTGAATACGATACTCATAATAATTTAAATTCTTTTTGGAATTTGCGGATAAATAAATTATTGCTTCAGAATGAGTTTGGCCATTGGTAGTGTTTAGGTGAGCTTCCTACTCATTTTTTGTGTGTCTGGATAAATCAATTATGTTCAAGAAAATTAGCAAGTAAAATAAATGGGACAAGATTCGGGAAATATATCTTTTATATATATACCCGGAGGTTGCTACACCCTGTTAAAAATATAACTGATTTCCAAAGAACAAATTAGTTTTTTGCTACTAACACAAAAATATCATGCTCAGTTCCTTTACAAATAAATCTAAATTAGTACAAGGAAAAACTGAGTCTCGTAGGGAGTGATATCTAGGAGCCCTGAGAATTTTTCATTAAAGAACTGTGTCCTAATATCTGATCGGGAGCAAGTTATGAATGTGTATAAATTATTTCTTCTTGCTCCGGCCATGGCAGTAGTTTTCTACATTTTTGTGTTGAAAAGGACGACCCCTTTTTAATGAGTGGCTTGCATCTTCTTTTATCTGTGTAGACTTTAAATCAAATAAATTAAGTTGTTGTAATTTGATTGGCTGAGGGCTAAGTGGGGCCAAGAGTTTTTGTTGCGCCTAGACATTTCTTTGCGCCTGGTACTATGTTGGCCTTGTAGTGGCGCCACAAAATACTTAATACATTCATTTAAGTATTTTCTTGCACCAATACATCTCTTACTAATTAAAATCATACTTTTGTTGCGCCAGCTACTGTGTGTTCTTTGCAGTGGCGCCACAAACTGCCTTAAACTATTTGGAATGAGATTTTGTTGCGCCATTTCTTTTGTTGTGCTTGAGTTTGATTTACATGGCCAAAGTGCGGTTTAGTCACTGCACTTTGGCCCTCTATTCATTCCTTGACTGAAGTTCACCAACTTCCATTTCTTGTACCAAAGTCTTGTCACATTACACCCTGTACCCTGAGTTGTTTCCGTTCTTCGACTGTAGTTCAGAAACTTTCACTTTTTATACCAAGGTTGTGACACTTTGCACTCTGCACCCTTTGAGCTGTTTAGCTGTTTGGCTGTAGCCTCTACAAATCACCTTTCATACCTTAATAAATAACCGTTCTTTCCAAGTACGTTCTTCAACTTAACAATTCTTCTATAGTTAATACTCAGATTCCTTTCTCAAACTGTTGACGCCTAGTGCAACTGGTCTGGTTCACAGATGACTAACTTTGATCCAGGTCTTCGTATTATAGCCTTACGTACATTGTTAAGTTTGCAGCACCTTCATTGCTTCGAACACTAACTGTCAATAAACATAGTACTTTCACTGGAATCTTTTCTGGTACTTAGACAATGTCTCCATTACTACCACAATCTTGAATACTTCATTCTCTGTTCTTCACTGACGCTTGAACATATAGGTGAACTTCTTTCAGTGAGTATAGCTTCAAGACTGTAGTTGTCTTCTTTAACCTTTGTCTTTACCTTGTCTTCAATCCTTCTAGATTCCTATGCTTCGAACACTGTCTATCTTCAATCAATTCCCTTACACTGAAATCTTCTAGTGACACTTCTATATTGAATCTTCAACACTTCTGAAACCCTGAAAGTCTTCAACCATTATTCTTCACTGAGGCATGAACAAATTAATGTACTTCTCTCAATGACCTGTAGTAGACTTCAAAACTTCTTTTAATGTCTTGATTCACTGTATCTGCCTTGTCTTCATTTCTTCCTGATTTCTGTGTAGGCGTAGTATTATTTACTTGTCCTATTCTAGTATTGAGTTATCACAATTACTATTCATACAGCTTTGTAATTTCACCAACACGTTGAGTCGAACGGAAAAAATGAAGCAAACAGAGGTGTATGCACAACAAGAGGTTTTTTGGCACCAACGATCAAAGCAGTTATGGCTTCGCAAAGGTGATCAAAATAGCAAATTATTTCACAATGCCACAAAGAATAGATGAAGAGTAAATCATATATCTTCTTTAATAAACAGCACATGTAACAAAGTTGGATGGGGTGAAGGGCTAGAGGAAATGATAGTAGGATATTTTACAGAGTTGTTTATGGCAACTGATACGGAGTGAACCAGGGTCACGAACTGTATTATAAGGAGTGTGACTCATGAACAAAATGAGAAGTTGTTGGCACCAATAGAAGACGATGAGGTGAAGCAGACACTATTTCATATAAACCTGGAGAAATCTCCAAGTCCGGATGAGATGAATCTGGGTTTCTACCAAACGTTTTAGAGCATTGTGGGGGGTGACATCCTGCAGGTGGTCAAACAGTTCTTTGTAGATGGTAAGTTGTCTAATCAGTTGACTAATACTAATATCGTGCTTATCCCAAAGAAGAAAACACCTCAAACCATGGCTGATTTACGTCCTATTTCCTTGTGTAATGTTGGTTATAAAATCATTTCGAAAGTCCTAGACAACAGATTGAAGCAAATTCTTGATTCTATTATTTCTGGAACCCAAAGCGCTTTCATTCCCGGTTGCTTAATTATTGACAACATTATGGTAGCTCATGAGGTAATGCATTTTATGAAGAGAAAGACAAAAGGAAAAAAAGGTTTGATGACCTTAAAGTTTGACATGATTAAAGCTTATGATCGTACAAAATGGGGATTTTTAGAAGATGTTCTCACTAAGATGGGTTTTGATCAAAAAATTGTTAAATTGTTCATGTCTTGTGTTGTATCAGCCAACTATCAAATTACTCATGAAGGTCGTGTCTTTTGATCTATAGTTCCTCAAAGAGGAATACGGAAGGGTGATCCGTTATCCTCTTATCTTTTTCTGATTTGTATTGAAGGTTTCACTGCATTGATACATGATTATGAAAGAAGGAAACTGATTAAGGGGATAAAAGTAGCTCAAAGTTCTCCTGATATCTCCCACATGTTCTTTACAGATGACAGTTTCATCTTTTGCAAAGCTACAATGCAAAGTGCTGATCATGTGCTATAGATATTAAATATTTTTTAAAAAGCTTTAGGGCAATAGATAAATGTGGAAAAGTCTTCAGTAATCTTTAGTAGAAATACTAATGAAAAAGTGAAGTGTAGTCTATTGCAACAGTTCCACTTTCAAGAAGTAGGAGTTCAAAGCCTTTATTTAGGTCTTCCGAGTATAATGCATGGAAAGAAGTCTGCAATACTTGGTTTTCTAAAGAAAGCTTCAAGAAAGAATTCAAGGGTGGGATAAGAAGACTTTATCGAAGGGATGAAAAGAAGTTTTGCTTAAAACGGTGGCTCAAACACTTCCTGACTACGCGATGAGTGTTTTTCTTCTACCTATTGAATTATGTAAAGACAATGAGCGTATAATTTATAGATTCTGGTGGAATTCAAACCAGAAGAGGAATAGATCTGTACATTGGATGAGCTGGGAGAATATGAGCAAAATGAAGAGTGTAGGTGGTCTTGGTTTTCGAAGTATAAGGGATTTTAATGTGGATTTAATCGAAAACATGGCTGAAGGTTGATCAATTATCCCGATATGCTTTTTAGTAGAATTTACAAAGCAAGATACCTTCCTGATGGCTCCTTTCTCAGTGCTAAGGTTGGAGGCAATCCAAGTTACGTGTGGTGAAGTATCATGGAGGCACAACCAATGATAAAGCAAGGTATTGCTTGTAGAGTTGGTTGTGGTGACAATGTGTTTGTTCTTAATAAACCTTGGCTTCCCGATATTAACGACCTGTATGTTCATACATTAAGTGATGCCTTGCAAAATGTAACAGTTTCCTCGTTGATGAGTATGTCTGCCAATTAGTGGGATAACGACCTTATTCTGGATATATTTGAAGAAAGGGATGCAAACATGATTTTTTCAATCCATGTTAACAAGGGAGAGAAATACGTGGTATTGGAAATTTGAGAAACTGGGACATTACTCAGACAAAAGTGCCTATGGTTGTAAAGCATAATGTAACATAAAATGTAATCGAGGAAATGTAACTCAAATAAAAGTAAAGAACTGGTAAATAATATTAGTTTAATCACAGGTATCTATAATGAATATTAGGCAACTACATGTATCAAGGTATTTGATGAAATATTGAAGACCACTGAAAGAAGTTCATTACTATGTTCAAGCCTCAGTGAAGAATAAGTGATTCAGTGTTTCAGAAAGTATTGAAGATCAAGCAGTCATTGCCAGAAGATTTCAGTGAAGACCAGAAGCAATAAAGAAATACAACAAGAATGTCAATTGGTTCAATTGAAAATATGAAGATCAATACAGTGTCAGTCACTTATGAACTAGACCAGTGCACTAAGTGTCAGCATAGAAGAAATTGATTAACATACTCTATACATAAGAAGAATTGACAGAAAACCAAGTATGCAAGCCAAAAGAATCCAAGTCAATTAGCCATGATAGAAGGATTCAACACATGGCTTTGAGATGCCAAAAATAGTCTGTCACTTTTACATAGAAGCACTATTCGACAAATAGATTATGGGAGTCAAAAGTGGCTAAGTAACTTCTGCATTGCTTAAGAATTTGAAACATAGTATGAATGAATGATGAAATAAATTAGAAGTCAATGTAGAGGGTAATTCAAGTCGACACATGTACCACAAGGGGACATAATTCGACATATGCTCATTCTAGATGATCAAAAGTATTCTAAGTAAAGTAAGAGCATGTTAAGTCGACACATACCTCTACAAGGTGAAGTGAAGTCGACACATGGAGTCAAGGGCATCAAAATATCTAAGGCAAGCATACAGGGAGCTAGAATTCGACACTTACACTTTTCTCAAGACTGGATTATTTTCTAAGTACTCTATACAAGGCAATACATTTCGACACATAGAGAATTATCCAAGGGTCAACTGAAGTCAATATATAGGGAAAAATTAGTCGACACATAGAATTGTATTTCACTTTATTGTAAAGTCTACATATAAACAAAATGTAGTTTCATTTTGAATGTAATCAGAGCACAACACATAAAAATATATACATCTGAGAGAGAGAGAGATAGAATACGTACGACCATTAAAGCTCATATTTATTTCTTGTTGTGAGATTAATTGTATCTCATACATCTGTGTGAGAGTGTAGCACCTTGGGTTTATATAATACAAGTATATTCCCGAATATTGTTCTTGTTGTTTAGAATCATAACTGCTATATTTATTATTCACCAAGAACAGATCTATAAATATGAACCAAATCAAAAAACTACCTATATTGTATTCAACCCTCCCCCCACGATATTTTAGACCTAACAATGGTTTTATTCAGGATGGAAAGGATAATCACTATAATGATGACAACTCTGGCTTCTAGAGGCAACTCTGGAATTTAAAGATACCTGCCAAAGTGAAACATTTTTCGTGGAGAGCTATCACTAGGAGCCTGCCAACAAAAGATAATCTCAGGTGCAAGAAAGTTGAGGTTAACATATGTTGTCCAGTTTGCCAGAATGATGCACAATCAATATTGGATACACTGGTAACATGCTCATTTGCTGATGCTTGTTGGAGAAACTCAAGAATCTCATGTGTGACTGGTATGTTTCACACGTTTAAATAATGGATCCAGTTGGTTTTTCAACAATATAAGAGAAACGAGATTCAATGTACTGTCATGATATGTTGGATGTTATGGAAGACCCGTAATGATCTACTATGGAATTAACATAGTTTAGAAGTAATAGAAATAGTAGAGTTAGCAAAATTTGTCCTTAACCAATGGATGAGTGTTCAAGACAAATCGTTTGATAACTTTTTGGGCAATATATCTCAGGATGATGGTCACGAACACTGGAAACTACCACAGAACAACAGAGGTAAGGTTAATTTTGACGCTGCTCTTTTTTAGCATTCTACTTGCTACAGTCATACTTTTGTAGCCATGAACCACCACAGACAACTGATCGAGGCAAGGTCGAGATGCTTGCAAGGTACAGTCTCCCCCAAGCTAGCTGAAGCTGTTAGAATTCGGGAAGTACTAAACTGGATTAAGAAAATGCATTACTGCAATGTTGACGTCGAAACTGATTGCTTGCAGGTTGTACAAGCCATTCGATCCTCGATTACTAGCTTGTCTTATCTAGGTAGAGTGATTGAAGATTGTAAAGTCTTGTTAGTAAGTTTAAAGGCCCAAAATGTGCTTATTAAATTTGTAAAATGTTCAGTGAATAGAGTGTCTCATTATCTGGCAAGATATAGTTATTCCATACTGACCGTATTTGGCGAGTGGGAGATGTTCACTCGGAATTTCAACATGTACTTTTGGATTATTTGAGTAGTTAATCAAAATTGAATTTTCTTGTGGCAAAAATAAAATAAAATTAAATAGATATAAAATGAAAATTTTAAAATAGATTTCATACTTCAATATATGTTTTTTTATAAAACTAATGTATGGTTTTAAAATAGAACCAATAATAAAATTTATTTTTATATTCATTTCCTTCTAATTTCTCAATTTTATGCCCATGTGGCAATTATAAATACATAGAACCAAGTATAAATGTTTTCTATTTTAGCACCTTATTCAGAATTGGATTGAAGTGTTATATTCTATGATTGATGTGATATTATAGAAATACCAACTCTTTTAGCTTGGATTGGACTTGCTCTCAAATAAATTAATTTTGAATTTAGAACTTTTGTCAACCACCTCAATTCATTTTATTTATTTTGCTAATCAACCACTTCAATTCAATTAACATGTATTTTATGTTTTATTTTCAGTTGTAGCGTGTGTCTCCTATATTTTGTATCACTTGGTTTTTATTCTATTTTTACAGTAAATATTTTACCTTTAGAAATATGATTATGTGTATATTTTAATGAGAAAAAGGACCCTGAGATTAACCTTTGGAAACTTTCCCGATGTACTTAAAAAATAAGCTTTGAATTCCACATGGCCCGCATGGCTATTTAATGACATTGGGCCAACCCCACTAATATTCTAACTAAATAACCTTGTGTTAATACAGTACCTTAGGAAACTTTCCTGAGTTTAATCTTAGAATCCCCATGCTCTATTTTAATATGTGCTATCATTATTTTCTTAATTATTATATTTTTTAAAATATGTGTATTATTATTATTAATTATTATGAAAGGCCCTCCGGGGTTAATTGTTGAAGGCTCTCTGGGGTTAATTATTGAAGACCATTTCTCTATACTCCACGAGTTGTCCTCGGCGGGGAGCTTTGGGTTGCAGCTGACCTCGACTTGGAAAACCCTTTCCCTGTACTCAGGCGGGTTGTCCAAATCTAGAGACTTAGGACGCGTCCTGCATTCGGGGTGGATCTAGTACTAGCCTCCAATTAAGGTATCCGGTAAATAACTTTAATGGACCGACTAGAGCTCATGGTTTCCGGCTCAACGTCGGATTCATGAAGTCCTTGGGCCTTAAAGTGGGCTTTGGACTATCCAAAGAAGCCTCCATGTAGAGACATCTTCCAACTAGGTTTCGATTTTTGAATCATGGTTGAATAAAGGGGTGGATAAGGTGGACTTTTCCTAACGGGCTTCTACTTCAACAAGAAATACGTGGGTTTGATCCCCTATAAATAGGGGTACATAGGTACATTGTTAGGGGTTGGACGTTAAGAGCCCCTACCAACTAAAAACCCTAACAATCTCAGTCCACAATATTTATCAACCACCACACTTCAATGACTTTTCAGGTAAGAAACATCACCCTAGATCTTGATTATGGCGATGGACCTCAAATTTTGTTGTTACCAAATTCCTCCATCAACAAATTGGCGCTAGAAAGAGGGCAAATCCAAATCTTAGGAGGAAAGATGTTACATCAAATCGAGGGTTTTAAAGGTTGTCATGGTGAACATTAAAGGCGGGCATGGTAGATATCGAAGGGGGATATATATTGAACAAAATTTGTAAAGGGTTTTTGGTATTCAACATGTTATAGTTCTCATCATGGTTTGAAGAATATGGTGTCAATTATGGTTTAATGGCGGATGTGTAATCGATTTTGGAGTCAAAATAAAAGAAATTTCGTATGTATTGTGCTACATACGCTACCTACACTGTTTAGGTCGTATATTGAGTTCTAAAAGTCAGATTTGGATGATTTTACAACCCACGCGAAACTTATTGAATTCTCTTTCACTTGAGTTGGTAAAATAAGAAGAATACATCTAGTATTAGTCTGAAACTGGAGAGAAAAAAAGAGGTGCAAATTTCATTGAGGAATACTACTCGGTTTAGAAAATTTAAAACATTAAGATGAAATCAACATCCTATCTGGGAAAGGAGGTGACGATCAATTGAAGGTCAAGCACATAGAGAGGGAGACTTGAACAAATGGGATGCAATTATCAGGAGCTACATCTCCATATCACAAAGTGCGCTTACCAGGTAAACCCTAACATTTTAATATTTTCTGTTATTGATTGGATTTTTGCAAGTAAAAACTCACCTGAAGAAAAATATCTGGAGATCATTAGACGAAGGAAAGAATTAAGTTTATTTTGGCTTAAATCAGATGAAAATTCAGATTTGTTGGAGAATTTTCACAGCAATCATTGTTTTGGTTGTAACTTGAGTTTCAAAAGTCAGAATTGGTAATTTTACAGCCTACACAAAGATAACATAATTTCCTACTATTTGGACATGGTCCAATATTATATTTTTAAGTGGAGAATCCTAGAAAAAGGCCTGGACATCCGAGTTCTATGAGGAGCTGCATCTCCATCTCTATTTCCTAAGGCACGCCTTACAGGTAAAAATCTAACTTGATATATTTTTGTTGTTGGTTGAATTTTTACAGGTAAGAAATAATGTTATTGAAGACCCCCAATGCTTCATGGGGGTAAATATTTATTGAAAAATATTCATTGGTAAATTTTGTTGGATCAAATCAATACTACTGCTTTGTATTTGCTTGTCGTGTTGTAACACATTTAGAACTTCTGTATTAGGTTGTTGCCTTAGTTATTTTAATGTACTATTATAGATAGAAGTATGATCATATTGTACTTCCAAATTGTAATTAAAGTCAAAGAATAAAGTCTGATAGAAGATTCATGTTGGATCATGCATCTAGACAAAGAAGACTTCTTCAAGAACAAAGAGTAGTCTGAGAAATCTTCTAAGGCAAATAGTTGGTCGAGAAGTCACCACAATCGAGAAGTCAAATGTGCAACTGGTAGAGAAGTCTCATAATACTCAATGGCTAAGTACTCGATCGAGAAGTGTTCATTCGAGAAGTCAGGAAATTGAATCCATTCGAGAAGTGTCAAATGTGATATACATTCGAGAAGTCCAGTAAAACAAATCGAGACGTTAGTAAAGGAAGCAATCAAGAAGTCTGAGAAAAGAGACCAATCAAGAAATCTGTGGTAGTAAACCATCCGAGAAGTCTAGAGTAATCGAGAAGTCATTTAAGCTATATCTGATGGAGAAGTCTAGGCATTCGAGAAGTAACAAGTCAATAGGTTGATCGAGATGTCTCAGAAGAATTCGATTGAGAAGTCTATGTCATGACTTCTCGAAGTAACAATAGTTGAGTATTCGATTCATTCAAGGAGCTAGTTTCAAGGAGATTTGCAGAAGATTAAGACAAGTATTTTGAATCTCTATCATGATCAGGATTAGTCAAACCTGTGAAGATTGAGACAAGTCTACAATGAAGCTTGAAAGAAGAACAAGATAAAGACAGTAGAGAAAATACAGAAGGAGTAGACTGTCTAATGAAAGACTTAGCTAGAAATAGAATAATATCAATTTTTAACAAGTCTACTCCTAACAATATGAAGCTTTTATGTCAAAACCATTTTATTTCTAGCTAACAATACGAAATAGAAAATTCATCCCCCTTTGGATAGTTTTTGTTCAACTCATTCCTAACAAGTGGTATCAGAGCACATGTTGTTGACATACAAATAATAAAAAGATCAAAATGAGTTCACAGAATTCTAACAACATCAATATTAATTCATTTGACAGAGAACACTACATCCTATGGAAAAAGAAAATGCTAACATTCATCAAGACTGCAAACTACATGTATCCTGAGATCTTGAAGAATGGACTCTTTTGGACCGAATCAAGCATATCCTATGTAATTATTTATCTTTCTATAGCATATTTAGAACTTTTTAATAGGGTAGTGACTTAGACATTTCTATGTATTATTACAGATAGAAGTTTGATCAGATTATAATTTCAAGTTGTAATTAAAGTTAAGAATAAAGTCTGTTAGAAGATTCAAGTTAAATCATGCAACAAGACAAATAAGGCTTATTAAAGAAATAAGGAATGCAATCTGAGAATTCAACTAAGGTAGATGTTCATCCGAGAAGTCAGGAAAATGCAACTGGTCGAGAAGTCTCAAAACACACTCATTGGCTCAGTATTCGATCGAGAAGTATTGATTCGAGAAGTCAAGATATTGAAGCCAATTGAGTAGTGTGAAATGTTACACATTCGAGAAGTCCAGAAAATCAATTCGAGAAGTTAGCAAAAGGAGCATTCGAGAAGTGGTAGAGCTGAACCAATCGAGAAGTCTCAGTTTCAATTGTTCATTCGAGAAGTCTAGTCTAATCGAGAAGTCATCGAATACAGTATGCGATCGAGAAGTCTAAACATTCGAGAATTCAATCATTCAAGGACTAATCGAGAAGTCACAGCTAGTACTCAATCGAGAAGTCAATTACTATGACTTCTCGAATTAATTTTAACAGAGTACTCGACTGTTCCAAAGAGCTATTTTTAAGGAGAATTGCAGAAGAATAAGACAGATAATTTACAGCTCTGTCTTTGCAAGACAAGTCAAGCCTGTGAAGATAGAGACAAGTCTACAATGAAGCTGAGAAGATAGTCAAGACAAATGATAGAAGATATAAGGTTGTATGTAGCAGACTGTCAAAACAGTGTTAGCAAGAAATAGATATCAGTCAAATGTAAAGTATTTTCTGTCTATTTCTAGTTTTAGCTAAAATGCCTTATGTGATCTGTTAGTATTGGTGTCCTAGAGACAATACTTTTAATGTTTTATTGAAAACAATTAAGGATTATGTTTTATGTAATTATTTAATTATTATTTATTATGTCTTTATTTACTGCGTTATAAATTGAAAGGATAATAAATGTCCTTGGAATATTAATACATAATATATATCTTTAAGTATGTGACTTAAAAATGAGATTATATGAATAGTATTTTATTCCGAAAATTCCTTAGTCAAGTATTATTATTTAAGGACAATAATAATGCAATAAGACTAGTATGTTTGTTGACGGATGACCACATCTCATTGGTCATAGGTATGGTGATATTAAATTCAAGAACATAAGTGTATGTATCAATACATGACACTGGAAAGACCCGCCGTGAGATTCTACATGTTAATAAGTGTCATAAGAAGTCTCACTGTGATAATGATGTAATGATCCTCTGACTTGAAATCATTATATTTCTATACGATAATTAATATACTTTGATTACACTCAAAGTTACCTTTAATCGGGTAATGATAAAGGTGTACATTGGGTATGCTATGAATCGTATGAGGAAATGAATGATAGATATAGGATTTAACCCTCCAATTCTAGGAGTGATAATATTGGCCTCTTGATTGAGTAAGACTATGAAATGCATGGCCATGCTCAAATATTGATTTGTTTAAATAGTCTACTCATTGATCAAGGAAACCGAGATTAAACTTTGAAGAGGATCACACTATACATGCCTCGAGTTTGATCTATAATATAATGTTAAAGGGATTATATTACGTGGAACATTATTCACGAAAGGTTTAATTGAATCACCAATTATTATTGTTACTTGGGTAGCAATGATGTATTACTAGATGCCGCTCATTGTTTATAATTTTATTATTAGATAATAAAATTATTTCCAACGTAATAATAACCTAAAGGGTCACACACAAAGAACGTCAAAACGGAGGTTTATTTAAATTATGAATTTAAATATATTATTGTTTATTCGAATTTAATTATTGAATTAATTAAGTGGGACTTGATTAATTATATTAGAATTCGGATTTAATAAGTATTATTATTATTCGAATTTAATTATTGAATTAATTAAGTGGGACTTGAGTAATTATATTAGAATTCAGATTTAATAATAATAATAACCCAAAGTCATAATGGGTTTTGGAAACCACATGGATTAGGGTTAGGCCCAAAATCTCTCTCTCCCATATATATACATAATGATGTATAGTATTAGGGTTTAATCATCAAATTTCATTTTTAGAGAAAAATCCTAGCTGCTCAACATCAAGAGAGGCTAGAGAAAGAGAGAGAGGCAAACAATTCGGCTAGTACCGACTCCGGTGATCGTAGGATGATCGGGCGTTCGTGTGGACTTCTTTAGAGAGCAAATCTTTACAACAAAGGACTGTTGTGATTCATCTTTCTGGACCTCCATTAAACAGCATACGAAAGCTTTGTTAAGGTATATACTTCTTCACCATAATCATCCAACGTTATACATGGATCCTGCGATTGGGTTTCGATTTTTTTATATTATTTTTATGTTAATTCCGCTGCGTTTTCATGTCCGAAATCCTTCAATGGCATCCGAGCTACGTGTATAATGGGATGATTTGGTTATGTGTTTAACAGTTTTTCGATGTATGTAAACATATATATGATATGTCATGACTATATATTGATATATATGTTTTATATGATTTTGAATATATAATATTCATGTGTTGTATAATCATGGGATGATTGTGTGTATTGTTGTATGTATATGATACATGTTTGTTCTTGTTATGGAAATCGTATTCGATACGAATTCTGAAACGGCTTCGGTAGATTTTCTGAAATCTGTGTCCAGTGTTCTATTTTCACAAACGATATGTGTTTTCTGACTGGAATCGTGTCACTGAGCAATACTGACAAAATCAGCTTCGTGTCTGTAAGCCATTTGACGACGTTACAGGCCCCGAAACGGCGTTTTATTATTTTCTGAAATTTATTTGATTTTCTGAAATTTTGAAATTTATTATATATGATTATATGATATGTTTATATAATCTGAGATATATTACATGTGTTATGTGATAACATGGTGGATGGTTATGGCCTAAAGACCCATATGATAGTGGTTTTGTTTTATGGTTTTGGTTTCTAAATACGACTTGCATGTCGTTTATTCATTGTAATTGTTAATCTCGAATGTAACTCGAGTTCTTCTTGTAATTTCATTAGAATAGATTTATTTATTATTCAATGTAACTGTTCAATGGAGACTTGGAAGCAAGGAAGTTAGGAGGCAATCCAGATGATGGAGCAATGAAGAAGATAAAGACATGTAATAGTGTAGTATTTGAAACCACCATAGATTGACCTTGTTAATTCCATTAGCTTGGAAATATCACATAGGATGGGGCCATAACCAAACACGTTTAATTTATGCACAATACATATATGTATATGAATGCATGTGTAGATATATATGTGTTGGAATGATGTATGTATTAGATACGACACCCATGCCATATCTGCTTAAGAAAGATAAAATCTGTAACGATTCAAGATTTTAAAATTAACAAACGATCATGAGATTCTTGTGTTTATGAAATATGGATTTTTAAAACACGGAATTAAATATTGATTTTTGATATCTATAACTGGGATTTTCTGACAAAAACGGATATGCGTATTCGTAAGGCTGATGGGTTTTAAGTGTGACCACTGGTATCCTCCATCTACCTGGGAAATGAACAATTTAAGATGTCAATTTGAAATATTTGGTTCAAGGAAAAATTGAGGATCTCTTTATGATGTGATCATGATCATTATAAATTTTCTAAACCCCTTAACAAAATATTAAGTTTTACTCGGATGCTTTCCAATGAATGAACACTCATCGAATCCTAGATCGATTAGGGGAAGGACTGTTAGTGGTAGGGGACTCCTATCTATCATGGTGAGATGCGACGAATATAAACGGTTATATTCGGCCATTTTATCATTGGGTCTAACTTAACTGAGTCGTCGTATTAAGGTGAAAATAAACGGTTATATTCAACCATTATGAACTTAGAAGCATAGAGTTTGGTTAAAAGTCTATTAGATAGATAAGATCAATCGTTGTTCACCAAACTATCCAAGAATTATATATGATATAATTGACCACTGTTGTCTACCTAAATAATCATTTTTAAGGACTTCCCGTGGTTGACTTAGGACATGACGAAATATGGATCTTGGCTCACTAGAAAGAATTATGGGATATACTTTCCAAATTAATGGTAAGGGCTATTAATTTGATAAAAATAGTGGGAGATATATTATGAATATATCATAATCATTTGAACATAATAAATAACTCAGACAATCTAATGTTTATTTTATGCATTTTAAACATTGTAGATATTTAAATGGCAAACAATACAAATACTTTCTCCGTACGAACAACCCTTGAGAAGGACAAGCTGACAGGAACTAACTTCCTAGATTGGTATAGGAAATTGAGGATTGTCCTCAGGCAAGAGCGTAAGCTCCATGACATTGAAATTCCTTCACCTGCTCCTCCTGCTGAGAATGCAACTCGCGTTCAACAAAATGCTTATCAGAAGCATATTGATGATGTGAATGATATTGCATGTCTCATGCTGGCAACCATGAGTGTTGAGCTTCAAAAACAACATGAGCATATGGATGCTTATGAGATGATTGAACACCTTCAAAGAATGTTTGAGGGACAAGCTCGTCAAGAAAGTGTTAGTAATTGTGCTCTAGAGACAATACTTTTTATATTTTAAGGAAAATATTTATTATTAAGGATTATGTTTTATTGATTATTATTTATTTATTATGTTTTGTTTACTGCGTAATAAATTGAAAGCATAGTAAATGTCCTTGGAATTTTGATACGTATTCTATATCTTTAAGTATGTGACTTAAAAATGAGATTATATGAATAGTATCTTATTCCTAAAATTCCCTAGTCGAGTATTATTATTTAAGGACAATAATAATGCACAAAGACTAGTATGTTTCTTGACAGATGACCACATCTCATTGGTCATAGGTATGGGGATACTAAAGTCAAGAATATAAGTGCATGTCTCAATGCATGGCACTGGAATGACCCGCTGTGAGATTCTACATGTTAAGTAAGTGTCATAAGTAATTCTCACTGTGATAATGGTGTAATGATCCTTAGACCTGAAATCATTATATTTCTATACGAGAATTAATATACTTTGATTACATTAAAAGTTACCTTTGACCGGGTGATGATAAAAGTGGACATTGGATATATTATGAATCGTATGAGAAATATGAATGATCTAGATGGGATTTAATCCTCCTAATTTTAGGAGTGATATTATTGGCCTCTTGTTTGAGTGAGACTATGAAATGCACGGCCGTGCTCAAATGTTGATTTGATTTTAATAGTCTACTCATCGATCAAGAAAATAAAGATTAAATTATGAAGAGGATGACACGAGACATGCCTTGAGTTTAATCTATAATATTAAGATTAAAGGGATTATATTACATTGAACATTATTCACGAAAGGCTTAATCGAATCACCGATTTATTATTATTACTTGGGTAGCAATGATGTATTACTAGATGCCACTCATTGTTTACAATTTTAATTAGATATTAAAATTGTTGCCAACGTAATAATAACCTACAGGGTCACACACAAAGAACGCTTGAAGGAGAAATAATTTAAATTATGAATTTAAATTAAATAAGTAATTTATTTTATTTATGATATTAATTAAGTATGACTTAATTAATTATATAAATAGAATAAATGAATTACTTAAACTAATTCCAAAATTAATAATTAATTAATTAAGTGAGACTTAATTAAATAATTTAGAAATTTGGATTAGTATTAATTATAATTGGATTATAATTAGAAAACTTATTCATCTCTCTATATAATCTCTTTATGGGTTGATTTAATAAGATAGAGATTTTACAAAAACCCTAGCTGCTCTGAGAGAGGAGGAAGATAGAGAGAGAAGAAGTTTTTAGGTGCTAGTACACATCAATCCTTCATGAAAAGTGTTCGTGTGGATACCGTAGAGCGTAGATCGCGAGAGCGGGATACGTGGTGATTAAACAAGCTTTGGACCTCCATTAATCTTCCATTAATGAACTGTTAAAGCTTCTAAATGTATTTATTCTTTATCTCCGAATTAAATCTTTTGTTTTCGAATGGATCCTGCGGAGGGTTTCGCTATTTTGATTTATTTTTCGCGTTTATTCCGCTGCGTTTGTGTCACGAAACCCTTCAATGGCATCAGAGCTACTTGCGAAACGTTTTAATTCGGTTATGTGCTTAACAGTTTTTGATATATAAGCATGTATGCGATCTATCATGATTTTATATTGATACAATATGTATATGTTTATATATATTATGAATATATGATATTTTATGATATATAATCATGTGATGATTATGTGTGTTGATGTATGTATATGATACATGTTTGTTCTTATTATGGGAATCGTATTCGATACGAATTCTGAAACGGCTGCCGTTGATTTTCTGAAATCTGTGTCCGTTGTCCGATTTTCGGAAACGATATGTGTTTTCTGACTGGAATCGGGTCACTGAGCAATATTGACATAGTCAGCTCTGCGTCTGTAAGCCACTAGATGTCGTTACAGCCTCCAAAACGGTGATTTATGATTTTCTGAAAATTATTTGATTTTTTAAAATTTTGAGTATATGTATGTATATATTATGAATATATGATATTCATGTAATGTATAATCATATGATGATTGTATGTATCTCTGTATATGTATATATGATATATGCTTGTTTTTGTTATGAGAATTGTATATGATACGATTTCTGAAACACCGTCAGATTTGGAGAAATCTGACTGCCGTATCCGATTTTCGTAAACGATATGTGTTTTCTGACTGGAATCGGGCCAATGAACAAAACTGATAGTTAAACTATCATCGACGGGTCTGTAAGGCGTTTGACGTCGTTTAGGGCCTCGAAATAGCGATTTATTGTCTTCAGAAATCTGTTTTTAATTTTCTGAAATTTTGAAATTTGTTATATATGATTATATGATATGATCATATAATATGAGATATATTATATGTGTTATATGATAGCATGGTGGATGGTTATGGCCTAAAGACCCATAGGATAGTGGTTTTGATTTATGGTTTTGGTTTCTAAATACGACTTGCATGTCGTTTATTCATTGTAATTTAATTATCTCGAATTTAACTCGAGTTCTTCTTGTAATTTCATTAGAATAGTTTTATTTTTATTATTCAATGTAATTATCAATGAAGACTTGCAAGCAAGGAGGCGATCCAAAAGGGGATGATGGAGCAATGAAGAAAGAAGACATGTAATAGATAGTATTTTTAAAACCACCATAGACTGACCTTGATATTTCTATTAGCTTGGAAATATCATATAGGATGGGGCCATAACCAAACACGTTTAATTTATGCACATTACATATATGTATATGATTGCATGTATTGGTATGTATGTGTAGATATAATTGAGATGCATGCTTAATATTGATTAATCATGTATGTATTAGATATGACACTCATGCCATGTTTGCTTAAACAAGATAAAATCTGTAACGATTCAAGATTTTAAAATTAACAAACGATCATGAGATTCTTGTGTTTATGAAATATGGATTTTTAAAACACGGAATTAAATATGGATTTTTGATATCTATAATTGGGATTTTCTGACAAAAGCGGATATGCGTATTCGTAAGGCTAATGGGTTTTAAGTGTGACCATTGGTATCCTCCATCTACCTGGGAAATGAACAATTTAAGATGTCGATTTGAAATATTTGGTTTAAGGAAAAATTGAGGATCTCTTTATGATGTGATCACGATCGTTATAAATTTTCTAAAACCCCTAAACAAAATATTAAGTTTTACTCGGATGCTTTCCAATGAATGAACACTCATCGAATCCTAGATCGATAAGGGGAAGGACTGTCAGTGGCAGGGGACTCCTATCTATCGTGATGAGATGCGACGAATATAAACGGTTATATTCGGCAGTTGTATCATTGGGTCTAACTTAACTGAGTCGTCATAATAAGTGAAAATAAACGGTTATATTCAACTATTATGAACTTAGAAGCATAGAGTTTGGTTAAAAGTCTATTAGATAGATAAGATCAATCGTTGTTCACCAAATTATCCAAGAATTATATATGATATAATTGACAACTGTTGTCTACCTAAATAATCATTTTTTAAGGACTTCCAGTGGTTGACTTAGGACATGACGAAATATGGATCTTGGCTCACTAGAAAGAATTATGGGATATACTTTCCAAATTAATAGTAAGGGCTATTAGTTTGATAAAAATAGTGGGAGGTATATGATGATATACCATAATCACTTAAACATAATTAATATTAAATTTGCAACCTAGTTTATTTTATGCACTTTAATATTGTAGATATCAAATGATAAACACAAACAACTTCTCTATGCGATCAGTTCGTGAGAAGGACAAGTTGACGAGAATATATTTCCTTGACTGACATAGGAGCTTGAGGATCGTCCTCAAGCACCACGATATTAGTCAAATCTCTTCCCCTGCTCTTAAAGTTGAGAATGTAACATGTGCAAATCATAGTGCTTATTGGAAGCAAATTGATGTTGCGACTGATGTTTCATGTCTCATGCTCGCAAATATATGTGCTGAGCTTAAGAAGCAATACAAGCATATAGATGCTTATGAAACGATTGAGCACAAGATATATTTGAAAGGGCACTATACACTTACAAGTAGGGAGAGTGAGACTCGGTTACACCACATGTTCTAAAGATTATAGGGTATAATGAATACCATTGATATTTTGGGTTTCCAGATTGGTCTAGAGACAGTTAGATTTGATCTTACAATCTCTGGACAAATATTACTCTTATTTTGTTATGAACAATAAAGTGAATAAGATTGGTAAAACACCCATTGAGTTGCTAAGCATGTTAAGAACTGCTGAAAGTAATATGATAAATGCATGAACTACTACTATATTGATGGCAAACATAGGGAATGTAAAAGGGAAAGGAAAATGGAAAGGCAAGGAGAAGATTTGATCTAGTTCCGTTGTCAAACCAAAGTCCAATCCCTAAAGCAGACTCTAAAGTCTTAATGAGGTGTTGATAAAGAAGACGATTGTCACTTCTATGGAAAGTTGGGAGACTGGAAATTAAACTGTCATGCTTAATTGGAAGATCGGGAGATGATGATCAATAAGGGTCAAGCTTAAGGTATCGGGTTGGAATTGGAGTAAAGATAGTTGCTCTGGTTCGAGGAACTTGTTACTTAATTTTTGGCCTATAAGGAAAATTTAGAACTTAATAATTGTTATAGCGTGCTTGCAATTGGCAGAAACATTATTTCAGTTTCTTGTTTGGACAAGAAAGGCTTTTTCATTTTATAACAATAGTTGTTTATTCTATTTTGATGATGAGCCTTATAATGTTGCACATCTAATTAACAATTTATATGTTCTAAAGTGACTCAAATCAAATATTACCTTTGGCACTGTTGTTGAGGCCGTATTAATAAGAAACGCATTTTCAGAATACATAAGGATGCATTCATGGATAAGTTTGATTATGAATCATACAAAAGGATGCGAATCTTGGTTTATTTGGTAAAATGACTAAAGCTCCTTTTACCGGACATGGTGAAGGGATCATTGAATGGGTATGACTTATACATAGTGATGTATGTGGTCATATGTGTACGATGACAAAAGGTAGATTTTATTAACTTCATAAAATTTACTAATTATTTTAGTAGATACGGATATATGTATCTTTTGAAGAACTAACCCGAATCATTTGAAAAGTTCAAAGACTATAAAGATGAAGTATAAAATATCAAAGAAAAGTTTTTTTTGATAGGAGAGATCACACCTTGTTGGACATGGTGCGATCAATGTTGAGTCAATGAATCTTCCAATTAGTTTCTGGGGTTGCACCCTGGAAACGGCTCCACATACACTTAACTGTGTTCCTACTAAATTGGTTCAAAAGACTCCTTATGAGATATGGACTGAGCAACGTCACAACATGTCATTTATAAAATTTTAGGGATGTGAAGCGGTTGTGAAACGTCTAATCTCTGACAAGCTAGGACCAAAATCAGACAAATGTAATTTTGTGGAATACCCAACTGAAACAAGGGGTTATTCTTTCTATAATCCTTCCGAGAACAAAGTGTTTGTTGCTCGAACTGTTGAGAGACAGTGGGAGGATAATAGATCTCAATGAAGTTTGAGACCCACATGATAACGTTGAACCAGTGGAGGAACCTGAGTAGAATGTACAAGAAAAATAATACTGCTCAAGAAACACAGGTGTTCGTAGATTTAGTAGGATTCGCCATGAGCCCAAGAGATAATATAGATTTCTCTTGACTCAAGATGGTGATGTGATGCTTGTGGATGAAGATGAGCCTCTCACCTACCTAGATACTATAAACACTCCAGATTCTAAGAGATGGCTGGATGCCATTAAATCTGAGATGGAATCCATGTATACTAATCAAGTATGGACTTTGGTTGATCCACCTGAAGGGGTAAAACCTATAGGGTGCAAGTGGGTTTTCAAGAAGAAGACCGACATGGATGCTAATGTACAGACCTATAAGGCACGATTGGTGGCAAAAGGTTTCAAGAAAATTCATGGTATTGACTATGATAAGACCTTTTCACCAGTTGTTATGGTCATGTCCATCAGGATTTTGCTTGCTATAGCTGCTTACTATGACTATGAAATCTGGCAAATGGATGTCAAAACCGCTTTCTTAAATGAGAGCCTTGAAGAAGATATGGATGTGTACATGACACACCCTAAGGGTTTTGTTGATCTAAAGGATGCTGGAAATGTATGTAAGTTGCGTCGATCCATTAAAGCAGGCCTCGAGGAGATGGAACATTTGTTTTCATGAAACAGTCAATACTTTTTATATTTTAAGGAAAATATTTATTATTAAGGATTATGTTTTATTGATTATTATTTATTTATTATGTTTTGTTTACTGCGTAATAAATTGAAAGCATAGTAAATGTCCTTGGAATTTTGATACGTATTATATATCTTTAAGTATGTGACTTAAAAATGAGATTATATGAATAGTATCTTATTCCTAAAATTCCCTAGTCGAGTATTATTATTTAAGGACAATAATAATGCACAAAGACTAGTATGTTTCTTGACAGATGACCACATCTCATTGGTCATAGGTATGGGGATACTAAAGTCAAGAACATAAGTGCATGTCTCAATGCATGGCACTGGAATGACCCGCTGTGAGATTCTACATGTTAAGTAATTGTCATAAGTAATTCTCACTGTGATAATGGTATAATGATCCTTAGACTTGAAATCATTATATTTCTATACGAGAATTAATATACTTTGATTACATTAAAAGTTACCTTTGACCGGGTGATGATAAAAGTGGACATTGGGTATATTATGAATCGTATGAGAAATATGAATGATCTAGATGGGATTTAATCCTCCTAATTTTAGGAGTGATATTATTGGCCTCTTGTTTGAGTGAGACTATGAAATGCACGGCCGTGCTCAAATGTTGATTTGATTTTAATAGTCTACTCATCGATCAAGAAAATAAAGATTAAATTATGAAGAGGATGACACGAGACATGCCTTGAGTTTAATCTATAATATCAAGATTAAAGGGATCATATTACATGGAACATTATTCACGAAAGGCTTAATCGAATCACCGATTTATTATTATTACTTGGGTAGCAATGATGTATTACTAGATGCCGCTCATTGTTTACAATTTTAATTAGATATTAAAATTGTTGCCAACATAATAATAACCTACAGGGTCACACACAAAGAACGCTTGAAGGAGAAATAATTTAAATTATGAATTTAAATTAAATAAGTAATTTATTTTATTTATGATATTAATTAAGTATGACTTAATTAATTATATAAATAGAATAAATGAATTACTTAAACTAATTCCAAAATTAATAATTAATTAATTAAGTGAGACTTAATTAAATAATTTAGAATTTTGGATTAGTATTAATTATAATTGGATTATAATTAGAAAACTTATTCCTCTCTCTATATAATCTCTTTATGGGCTGATTTAATAAGATAGAGATTTTACAAAAACCCTAGCCGCTCTGAGAGAGGAGGAAGATAGAGAGAGAAGAAGTTTTCGGGTGCTAGTACACATCAATCCTTCATGAAAAGTGTTCGTGTGGATACCGTAGAGCGTAGATCGCGAGAGCGGGATACGTGGTGATTAAACAAGCTTTGGACCTCCATTAATCTTCCATTAATGAACTGTTAAAGCTTCTAAAGGTATTTATTCTTTATCTCCGAATTAAATCTTTTGTTTTCGCATGAATCCTGCGGAGGGTTTTGCTATTTTGATTTATTTTTCGCGTTTATTCCGCTGCATTTGTGTCACGAAACCCTTCAGAAAGGTTCGACACGAGCAAAGCACTGTATGCTTGCAAACAGGGAGAGCGTGAACCTGTTGAACCTATGTTCTGAAGATGATAGGTTATATTGAGTATCTTGATACTTTGGGTTTCCCGATTGGTTTGGAAGCTCAGATTGACTTAATCTTGCAATCTCTGATCCACAACTATACTCATTTTGTTATTAACTACAATATGAATGAGATAGACAAAACACCCACTGAATTGTTGGCCATGTTACGAACTACTGAAACCAACATGAAAAGGCTGAACCTGCTGCCATGTTGATAGTAGATAACAAAGGTAATGCTAATAGGAAAGGCAAATGGAAGGGAAAGAAGAAGATTGGATCTGCTTCTGGTCCCAAGCCAAAGGCTAATCCCAAACAGGCTTTAAAGCCTAAGGGTGTTGTTGCAAAGGGTGATTGTCACTACTATGGTAAACCAGGTCATTGGAAGAGAAACTGTCATGCTTATTTGGAGGATCTGAAGAAGAAGAAGGCTGGTCAAGCTTCTGATTCAGGTATTTATGTTATAGAGGTCAATTTGTCAACTTCTACATCATGAGTATTGGATACTGGATGTGGTTCTCACATTTGTATAAATGTACATGAACTACAAAGGAGTAGGACTTTGACTAAAGGAGAGGTCGACCTACGAGTTGGAAATGGAGCAAAGGTTGTTGTTTTAGCTGTAGGGACTTATTATTTATCATTGCCCACTGGGCTTATTTTAGAACTTGAGAACTGTTTTTACGTGCCTGCAATTTGCAGAAACATTATTTCGGTTTCTTGTTTAGACAAGAAAGGTTTTGCATTTTAATTCAGAACAATAGTTGTTCCTTTTCTTTGAATAATCTTACCTATGAGGTTGCACGTTTATTTAACAGTTTATATGTTCTTGATTTAGACACTCCTATCTATAATGTGAATAACAAACGTCTAAAAATAAATGAGTCAAATTAAACATACCTCTGGCACTGTCGTTTAGGCCATATAAATGAGAAGCGCATTTCCAAGTTACATAAGGATGGATACTTGGATAAGTTTGACTTTGAATCATACGAAGTATGCGAACCTTGTCTCATTGGAAAAATGACTAAATCTCCTTTTACTGGACAAGGTGAAAGGGCCACTGAACGATTAGAACTTATACATAGTGATGTATGTGGTCCTATGCGTACTATGACAAGAGGTGGCTTTTACTACTTTATCACGTTTACTGATAATTTCAGTAGATATGTGTATCTTATGAAGAACAAATCTGATTCTTTTGAAAAGTTCAAAGAAACAAAGCTGAAGTAGAAAAGCAAACTGGCGGAAGTATTAAGACTCTACGATCTGATCGTGGAGGTGAATACTTAAGCCATGAATTTAAGAGTTTATTAAAAGAGTGTGGTATTGTATCACAACTCACTCCTCCCGGACCACCACAATGGAATGGAGTTTCTGAAAGGAGGAATCGTACTTTGTTGGACATGGTACGATCGATGATGAGTCATACAGATCTTCCAATTATTTTATGGGGCTACGCCCTGGAGACGGCTACTTATACACTTAACCGAGTTCCTACTAAAACGGTTCAGAAGACTCCATATGAGATATGGACTAAGAAACATCATAGCATGTCATTTATGAAAATATGGGGATGTGAAGTGTTTGTGAAACGTTTAACTTCTGACAAGCTAGGACCTAAATCAGACAAATATAATTTTGTGGGATACCCAATTAAAACAAAGGTTTATTCATTCTATAATCCTTCCGAGAACAAAGTGTTTGTTGCTCGAACTACAGTTTTTCTTGAAAGAGAAATGCTTTCGAAGAAAAAACAGTGGGAGGATAATAGATCTCGATGAAGTTCGAGGTCCACAAGATAACATTGAACCAATGGAGGAACTTGAGCAGGATGTACAAGACCACAACACTGCTCAAGAAACACAGGTTATTCGTAGGTCTAGTAGGATTCGCCATGAGCCTGAGAGATATTATGGATTTCTCTTAACTCAAGATGGTGATGTGATGCTTATCGACGAAGATGAGCCTCTCACCTACTAAGATGCTATGAACACTCCAGAATCCAAGAGATGGCTGGATGCCATGAAATCTGAGATGGAATCCATGTATACTAATCAAGTATGGACTTTGGTTAATCCACCTAAAGGGGTAAAACCTATAGGGTGCAAGTGGGTTTTCAAGAAGAAGACCGACATGGATGGTAATGTACAGACCTATAAGGCACGATTGGTGGTAAAAGGTTTCAAGCAAATTCATGGTATTGACTATGATGAGACTTTTTCACTAGTGCCTATGGTCAAGTCCATCAGGATTTTGCTTGCTATAGCTGCTTACTATGATTATGAAATCTGGCAGATGGATGTCAAAACCGCTTTCTTAAATGGGAGCCTTGAAGAAGATATGGATGTGTATATGACACAGCCTGAAGGTTTTGTTGATCCAAAGAATGCTGTAAAGGTATGTAAGCTGCGTCGATCCATTTATGGATTGAAACAAGCCTCAAGGAGATGGAACATTCGTTTTGATGAAACTGTCAAAGAGTTTGGGTTTATTCAAAATGAAGATGAACCATGTGTTTACAAGAAGGTAAGTGGGAGCAATGTGGCATTTCTATAATTATATGTTGATGATATATTAATAATAGGGAATGACATTCCTTCTTTACAGGCTTTTAAGACTTGGTTGAGTAAGAATTTCTCAATGAAAGACTTAGGCAAAACGACCTATATTTTAGGTATCAAGATCTATATAGATAGATCAAGAAGAATGATCGGCCTAAGTCAGAGTAGATACTAGTCTAATCCAGGTGAAGGTCACTGGACAACAGTCAAGAATATTCTTAAGTACTTGAAGAGGACTAAAGATTAATTCTTGGTATATGGAGGAGAAGATAAGCTGGTAGTAAAAGGTTACACCGACGCTAGTTTTTAGACAGACAAGGATGATTCAATTTCTCAGTCTGGATTTGTGTTTTGTCTAAATGGAGATGTTGTATGCTGGAATGGTTCACAGTTGAGACAGTTGTTGATTCTACAATAGAGCCTGAGTATATTGATGCTTGCGAAGCAGCCAAGGAGGTAGTTTGGGGATGTACTTAGGAGATATCACCTAATTAATAAGATTAATAATCGAGGGGATATATATATATGTAAAGTGCATACAAATGATAACATTGCAGATCCACTGACTAAGGCTTTGTCGCAGCAGAAGCATGAAGGTCATACTAGTTCCATGGGTATTAGATACATGAGAGATTGGCTCTAGTACAAGTGGGAGATTGTTAGTATTGGTGTCCTAGAGACAATACTTTTAATGTTTTATTGAAAACAATTAAGGATTATGTTTTATGTGATTATTTAATTATTATTTATTATGTCTTTATTTACTGCGTTATAAATTGAAAGGATAATAAATGTCCTTGGAATATTAATACGTAATATATATCTTTAAGTATGTGACTTAAAAATGAGATTATATGAATAGTATTTTATTCCTAAATTTCCCTATTAAGGACAATAATAATACAATAAGACTAGTATGTTTGTTGACGGATGACCACATCTCATTGGTCATAGGTATGGTGATACTAAAGTCAAGAACATAAGTGTATGTATCAATACATGACACTGGAAAGACCCGCCGTGAGATTCTACATGTTAATAAGTGTCATAAGAAATCTCACTGTGATAATGATGTAATGATCCTCTGACTTGAAAATATTATATTTCTATACGAGAATTAATATACTTTGATAACACTCAAAGTTACCTTTAACCGGGTAATGATAAAGGTGTACATTGGGTATGCTATGAATCGTATGAGGAATATGAATGATAGATATAGGATTTAACCCTCCAATTCTAGGAGTGATATTATTGGCCTCTTGATTGAGTGAGACTATGAAATGCATGGCCATGCTCAAATATTGATTTGTTTAAATAGTCTACTCATTGATCAAGGAAACCGAGATTAAACGTTGAAGAGGATGACACTATACATGCCTCGAGTTTGATCTATAATATAAGGTTAAAGGGATTATATTACAAGGAACATTATTCACTAAAGGTTTAATTGAATCACGAATTATTATTGTTACTTGGGTAGCAATGATGTATTACTAGATGCCGCTCATTGTTTATAATTTTATTATTAGATAATAAAATTATTGTCAACGTAATAATAACCTAAAGGGTCACACACAAAGAACGTCAAAACGGAGGTTTATTTAAATTACAAATTTAAATATATTATTGTTTATTCGAATTTAATTATTGAATTAATTAAGTGGGACTTGATTAATTATATTAGAATTCGGATTTAATAAGTATTATTATTATTCGGATTTAATTATTGAATTAATTAAGTGGGACTTGATTAATTATATTAGAATTCAGATTTAATAATAATAATAACCCAAAGTCATAATGGGTTTTGGAAACCACATGAATTAGGGTTAGGCCCAAAATCTCTCTTTCCCCTATATATACATAATGATATATAGTATTAGGGTTTAATCATCAAATTTCGTTTTTAGAGAAAAACCCTAGCTGCTCAACATCAAGAGAGGCTAGAGAAAGAGAGAGAGAGAGAGAGGCAAGCAATTCGGCTAGTACCGACTCCGGTGATCGTAGGACGATCGGGCGTTCGTGTGGACTTCTTTGGAGAGCAAATCTTTGCAACAAAGGGCTGCTGTGATTCATCTTTCTGGACCTCCATTAAACAGCATACGAAAGCTTTGTTAAGGTACATACTTCTTCACCATAATCATCCAACGTTATACATGGATCCTGCGATTGGGTTTCGATTTTTTTTATTGTTTTTACGTTAATTCCGCTGCGTTTTCATGCCCGAAACCCTTCATGATCATGTGCATAGGACATTTTGTCTATATATTTTACGCACAACCTCATTTGACTGTCTTTGAAAGAGTTTTAAAGTGTATTCATACATTTATAATCTTCCTAGAACAAGAAGTTGAAATTCAAGTTGAATTTCATATTGTAGCAAAGATTTATTCTAATACAATTAGATTGAAAGTTACATCTTATGTTTACTTTACTTATTGTTATATGTTCTTGTAAACACTTAACTTTTTTCAACAGTTTAAGTTTCAATCAATTAAACAGTTCATCAAAGTTCTCTAAAACAAAAAGAAGGTAAAAGCTTTGAAGTATACATTCACCCCCCCTCTGTAAACTTCTGGGACTCCTAATTCCTAACAAGTGGTATCAGAGCGCAGGCTGTAAACATACATACAGACCAAAAGATCAAGATGAGTTCTCAGAAGCTAAGCAGTATAAAGATTCCTTCTTTTGACAGAGAAAACTACAACTTATGGAAGAGGAAAATGCTAATGTTCATAAAGGCTGTAAACTCCATGTACCCAGAAATATTGAAGAATGGTCATTTCATGCTAGTAACATTAGTTCCTGAAACTACTAGTGGTTCTGAAGTTATCCCTACAACATGGATACCTAAGGACCCATCTCAGTACACAGATACAGAAAAGGAGAAGGTGTCTCTTGACAACAATCTAATGCTCATACTAATTGAGTCACTAGACATTGTCATGTACAATAATATTGTCAATTGCACATCTGCCAAACACATATGGGAGACTATAAAAATTCTATGTGAAGGAACTGAAGTGGTAAGGGAAAATCAAAGGCATCTCCTTATTTCTCAGTATGAGGCTTTTATGTCAAAACCAAATGAAGGTATAACAGAAGTATTTGAGAGGTTTAACAAACTAATCAATGATCTTCAACTTCATGAAAAGTACTATCTATGAAACAAAGAAGAAAAATATGAAGTTCTTGTTGACTCTCCCAGAGCACCTGGAGCACAAAATCTCTATAATAAGAAAGGGAAGAGATCTCACAAAGCTTCCACTTGAGACTCTCAATGGAATACTAAAGACATATGAGCCAGAAGTTTATCAAAAGAAGGTCATTTTAGTAAATTGAGGGAAAATGGCAAATGTCTCAAATGCCTTGGTTGCAAAGGAACCTTCAACAACTGAGAAGACTGGTACAAGCAAAAATGTAAAGACTGAAGAGTTTGAAGAACATGAACATGAAGAGAATGACTCTGTCAAGTGTGAATCAGGGGAAGAAGATTTCTACAACATTGAAGAATTTGAAGGCATGGAAAAAAAAACCATGGCTTTCATGGCAAAGAAATTTGGAAATTTGAGGTTCAAAAGAAACAAAAGTTTTAAACCAACACCAAAATTTAAATCTTCAAGCAAAGGAAGGAATCCAACAAGAAGCAATACCAATGGGGTGTATAAAATTGGAGCAATTGATAAATCTAAAATAAGATGCTATAACTGTAATGAGCTTGGACACTTTGCAATAAAATGTAGAAAACCTAAAGCAATCGAGAAGGATACAGATTACTTGGAACTAGAAGCCAAGTATGAAGCACTCCTCAAAAAGCAGTCAGGAAAGGCTTATATTATTGAATGAAAATGCTGGGATGACACAAATGAAGATGAGGATGAGGAGTATGAGAATCTGGCACTCATGGCCAACTCACATGTTGGAGCTTCATCCTTAAATTCTCAGGTACCTTCATTAATCTCACTTGACATGTCAAATTCTCAATATAAGAAAACTGTGGAAGAATTGAGCATTGAAATGTTTAACATTCACACCAGTATGACTACTGCATATGAGGAAATTGCTAGGTTATTAAAAGCTAATGATGAACTAATTGCTAGGAATGAGATTTTAAAATTATCTTTGATAACTCTGGAAAACTTGAAATAGGAAAATGAGTATCTTAAAAACAAATTTGTTTGTTATGAATAAATTGAAAAATTTCTTAAAAAACAAATTTCTAAAAATGAATTGAAAATCAGATCTTATCAAAACTCAGCTACTACTATTCAAGAATTCCATGAGAAGCACAAAGAAAACTCTAAGATTGGAGTTGGTTTTGATTATGAGAATCTCAAGAAGAACAAATTTGTTTTAACAAAAGGTAAGAAAGTTGAAATCCTTGGAAATCCTCATATCTTGAAAAATGTTAAGGAACCAATTTTTAAGAAAGCAACTGTTGAACTTGATGAGGTCAGTATGGTCATCAAACAACAGTTGGATGATGAGGATAAGGAAACAACTAAGAGAAATATGCCTTCTGTTGAAGAAGAAGAACCCCCAATCAAATCCAAGTCTATTCCTGCTAAAACTGAATCAAAACAAAATGTTCAGAAAGTTGACACCATGCATGTTCAAAAAGAAAAAGGCAAATAGGAATGGAAAGATAAGCATTAACAAACAAAACAATTATGCACCTGTTCATAATGCACCTAGGAAGATTTGCAAAAACTATGGTTCAACAAATCATCTTACTCATATATACAAGAAACCTGTTGTTAAAAATGATGAATTTGCCTGTAGATATGTAAAACCTTTGATGCATGATGATCATAAATTTTGCGATAAATTTGATTGTATGCCATGCGATATGAATATCATGAATACTTGCTTTAGGCTCAGGAAATATTTTATTGATGGATGCATAAGTCAGAATCTGAATATCAATAGCACTAGGCCTAAATCTGCTAGTCCTGTTAAACATAGAAAACACTCCATGTCACCCAAGCATGCATCTAGTTCTGAAAGCACTAATCAAGATAAAAGTCAAAATAAGAAAAATGAGAACATGCATGTGCAAGTAACTAAAAGTGTCAAAAATAGGAATGACATTCGTGAAACTAAGCATAAAGAACCCAACCTTATTTGGGTATCAAAGAAAACTTGATTTTTATTGGCGCGCCCTCTTCCCCTTCATATACAGGCCACAAAAAATCTCCAAACAAAATAAGTCATGTCAAATCCCATATCATCTAATTTCACTTATCGCTTTTATATAAATATGAGCACAATATATATGTATTTGGTAAAGAATAAAAGGAAATTGTTTAGGACAAGATACAAGAATGAGATGAAGAACCGTGGATCAGCCATCTTACTAGCTTTGAAATTGAAGAGTTGTGTGTGTGTTCTAATATGTTATTTATAAATATCATAATAAATAATATTTTATACATATCCATCTTTAAAGAACCATTCACAAATTTATGCTCATTAAAACCTCATGTAAGTCAAAGGTAGTAATAAATTTTATACAAATGAAAAGCTACAACTTGGATAAGTTAATATTTAAAAGGCAGATATTGAAGAATGTTATGAATTATGTTAATTTGATGATGCATAGAATGAAATGAAATAGAATAGTGTTTATGTATAGTCCTTCCTATGTTATAATTTATAAATCATGAGATAAATATTTGTATGTTTCATTAAATAAAAATAAGCCTTTGAACAGTGAAATGTACTTTCAGAGTCTAGTAGTCCATGTACAGATGTATCGATAATTTCATGACTTAGCAGTATCAGGATCTAAAAGAATTTTTGAAACTGAAGTCAATCTGAGTCTACATGAATTCATAATCTAGCAGTTATCAAAGACTTGATGATTTCAGAGACTAGAAGACAAACCCTGATTGAAGTTATTTCTGCTCAGTTGATAGAGTATATGTATAAGTACTCTTAATTACTTTTATTGTAACTTATCGAACACAATTGAGAGATACACATTAAATAGAGAAGTTATCAAGGTTTTGTGTACACTTTGATAGAGCTTGTATTACCCCATTATTAATACAAACAACTTACTTCATTCTTGTATTGTTGTTATTATTATTGTTATTTTTGTTGTTGTTGTTGTTATTAGTGTTGTTGTTGTTTAAAGTTTGAAAATTAAACATTTGTATAATACTTATATTCAATCCCCCCTCCCTTCTATAAATAGAACTGGGATAATAATTGGTATAAGAATAAGTTGATTAGAGATTAATCTAAAATATGAAGTAATATGTCATCTATCTATATAATAAATCATGTTGCCATATGCAAGCACTTTTTACACCCTCTGCCCCAACACTTCATATATAATTACAGAAAATGATATTATAAAGTTATAAGGTCAATTACAGGCTGACTTTCAAAGTACATGTGTCTACATTAAAGTTGTTTTCGTTTGTCCTGCTTCAGACAAAATTTCCATTTACTTCCTTTTATCGCCTGCATGCAAATACAATCTAACCTTTTCCTGTCTCTTTTTGAATCTTTTTTTATTGTATACTTTATATCGAGGGCTATATACAAATCGAAAGCACACGGTCAATATTGTTTTATTTTCTAAATAAGCTAAATTCTCTATTATCTCTTCTATTATACCTGTTAATTATAGTTCCCAACATGATTTCAAATTGTAAACCAAACATTTCATTTCAATTTTTAAACATACACAAGTTGTTGTATATGTTTTTTCAAACCTGGGTTCTTGAAGTTCATCTTCCTCATTTGAGAGCTTTTTTTTAAATTTAACTTAAATGAAAGAGGTAATGATTTTAGATAGATTTTCAAGCCCTATTTTTGTGCGAGGTAATGAAAGAGGAAGTTCATCTTCCTCATTTGAGACTATAAATTTTTTGCGAGGCAGAACAAAATTTGAATGTCGTAGATTTACCGCCCCCAAGGAACACCTTTAAACTACTACTCATGCTATTTCCATATTTTTCAAAAAATATTCGAGGCACTTCTTGAAGAATTAAATATATTAATTTCATTGTACAGATAATTAAGGGCATAATTTAAATAGAAGAGAAATTTAGGAAAATGAAAAATAACAGTTTTATATTTTTTTATAGCTTTGCCCTTCAACAACATAAAAGACTTTGGATAATGATTGTACCCATCAGAAACTGTATAAAAACAATTAATATTCATGCAATAAAATAATTTTTTTTGAATAAATTTCAATTACTATGAAATGAACTATACTTGTAGGATAATGATCCATAGATACAATATTACTTTGAAATGGCACAACTTTGAAATCTTTAGAAGAGACTGATTTACAAAGTATTACGATATCCTCAATGACAATATTGCATTCTTTAAGAAACTTACCCCATCCTTTACCAAGAAAAAACCTCACCATCCAACCACTTCAACTTAACAGTCCAGTTGAAAGTTTCAAAACCAAGAGTTATGAAATAACACGGTGGATCTTTTTACTCTTGAAATGACTTTTTGGATAATTTCAGAATTGTTTCTTCTCAGTTTTGATAACTCTTTCTTTTTATCCACTCCATTCTTCTTGAAAAGAAAGTATTTAGTTCCATTCGGCTCCGTTTGAATGCAAGGTTCGGAATCTCTTATAGCTTCAAGTACTTCAGTGCCATCCTCTCTTCTTATATACACTGGATCTTGGTAATATCTGGTTGTCTCCATTAGATATCTTCTAGAAGTTTTAATTGCTTTGTTCAGCCTGAAAGCGTAGAACAACTCAGCAGCTCTTAGATCTTCGTCTGTTCTATTCTTCTTGCTTTTGAGTCTCCCTTCTACATACTGCATGAACATTGCATGACTTGAGTCCAGACATTCATCAGACAAAGTTAAGTTATGAAGTGTTGTTGCTTTGTAGTACTTGACCACCGGAGGCTTCTCAAATGCTTCGACACCGATCTCTATAATTTTCTTCTCAATCATATCTCTCAGTATCTCATTTATTTTGTGCCCTCCAAAGATGACTTTCCTCTTCAGCACATACAACTCTACAATATTCATCTTTTCAAAACTCTTTGTTGACAAAATCTTTGATCCCAGTGATTTTGAATTTATGAACATTTTCCATCCTTGTCTGAATGCACTTACTGACACGCTTGTTATTTCTTCTGATAACATAGCATAGAATTCATGAACATCTTCAAATATTTCCCTCATGGTTCTGAAGATATCAAGGATTTCTCTGTCTTTCTTCTGAGTTAAAGATAACTCTTTCTTCTTGAGCAGATTCCTTGCTTCATCCCAATCAGGACCAATTTTTGCTTCAATGTCCTTAATTCTATTTCTTCTCTCTATTGCATGCTGTACTCTTTTCCATTTTCTCTTCATCAGTTCTTGAGCTTGAACTATACCTTGAGTCACAACTTCATCTACACCAACTAGAAGACAGTCATTATCAAAGGCATATTCTTCAGCAAACTCCTCCTTAACATCTATTCCAGCTGTCTTTGCAGTTTCCTCTATTTCAATCTCTGTTGGAATCTCCAGTGGCATATAGGGCTCAAATATTTCTCCTTCTTCAAGTTGCCTAGCTCCAGGTCTATAGAAGATATCTGACTCCCCTTGAGCTGTATACTCCAATATTATTTCAGCTCCAACTTCTTTTTCTTTTTCTTGTACTATTCTCTCCCCCTCAGTTGGGTTATCCTCCCTTCCGATCGGAGAAATTTGTGTTGTTGAAGTTGATCGAGTAGAAATAGGAACTTTCTGAGCTAACAGTTGTTGAACTAAATCTTTGATTACTTTCATTTCCATTCTCTACTGCTCCTGCATCTCCAAGATCTTTCTTATTGAGTAGTGAATTTCAGTTACCTGGGCCTCCAGATTTAGAATCATTTGGCTACGTGCAGTGTGTGCAATGTGTGGGGTGCTTATTTGAGTAGAGGGTGTCTCACTCCTTACTGGTTCTATGTTTGCACGACCCTCAACACTTACACTCGGGAAATCAGGGTCATGGAATATAAGATCATCAAGGTTAAGTGTTTCACTCATTTCCTAAAAGCACTTTGATCTTCTGTACCTGCATTAAAATCCCTATCGCTTCTATGGGTAGGTTGCCTCTCCGCCGGACCACTTTGGGTGGGGAGAACTCCTTTTTCAAGAACCGGGGGGTTGAGATCCAGTGTGGTCACCACTATGGATTCTGTAATGATTGGCATAATTGAAGAATCCGTGATGCCAGCTGAAGCCATTGAAGGCCTTACCTGTTCAGAGACACCCTGAACAGGTTCTACTACCGAAGCTGCAGATACTCTATTAATAGAGTCAACATCCCTTCTATGGGTGTATTGTCCCTCCACCTGACCTGTAAAGGTGGGGAGGACCTCTTGAGTAGGAGCTGGAATTGGAATCTCCAGGGGGGTCACCACCTCAGGCAATGTAGTGATTGACAAATGAGAGCCTGTGGTGCCCCGCGATACCTGTGAAGGCACTTCCACTTGAAGTGGTGATGATGTTGACACAGTTACTCCTTGAATGGAGACCTCTTCCCTTCTATGGGAGAGTTGCCTTTCCACTTTACCCACTTGAGAAGGGAAAACATCCTTAATAGGATCTGGAGATGTTAAGTCCAGGGGGGTCACCACATTTGACAATGTAATGAATGGCTCGTGAGAGTTAGTGATGCCCCCTTCTGTCTGTGAAGACAAGTTCTGAATTGGATTAACCAAAACAGTACTAGCTACTGAAGTAGCGGAAAATGTTTCCATATTTGTTTCTGTTCCCTTACCTTTCAGGATTTTGTCAATTTCTGAATTTAGATTGCGAAGGAAAATAAGGGTTTCAGAGATTGGAGAATCAGGTTCTTGGCTCACAGTTTCCCTAGGTTTAAAATTCATTTTACGTCTTTTTCGAGAGGGCAGAGCTGTAGGGGATATTTTAATAATTTCCTGATTCGGTAGGGACTCCCTATCATCTACATCAATGGTTCTTTTTCTTGTTTTGGGAGATGGAGGGAGTGTTTGTTGATCTCTGGCAGTGGTTAGAACTGGTTGGTCTTGACCAAGTTCATTGCCAGCTTCTATGGCCACTGAGGGCTCTTGTGTGTGCATTGCCTTTTCAGGCTCAGTAGGAGATAGTGTGACAAAATGTTCTGTTAGAAAAGCAGAGAAGTCAAAGTCAAGAAGGGTACCTTCATCCATTTGTTCATCAGAAATGATAGGGATGTACACCTCTGTGGTTTGATCTTCTTCTACACTATCCTCAAAATTGTCCTCTTCTGTTGGATTTTCAGGGTTATTCCTTTCTTCTTCTTCAGGAATTGGTTCTTGCTCATGATCAGAACCAACTTCTTCCATACTTTCATCCTCTTTTTCGGTGCCTGGTTCTTCTCCAGATGCTTCTTTGCTTCCTGAATCAATTGATGTTTCAGCTTCATTCTCCTTTTGAGATGATTGTTCTTCTGAATTTTCATGTGCTGATTCATCAGTTTCAGATACATGATCTTCTTCAGAGGTTGTCTCTCTTTCTGCCTCAGATGTAGCTTCTTCTTCTTCATCAACCTGTCTAAGAAGATCAAGGTAATCTCTAATAGGATCAGTCAGTGGAGCAGGAGTATACCTGTTTGGATAGTCAGCCTCATTCCGTAGCCTTAAGATTGTCTTTAACTGTAGAGAGGGTGACTCTTCCAACTCACAGTTCTGAAAGGATTGGAGTTGATCAGCAGTCAGTACTTGGTTC
Organism: Oenanthe sinensis; assembly: GCA_028671895.1. NCBI lineage: Eukaryota > Viridiplantae > Streptophyta > Magnoliopsida > Apiales > Apiaceae > Oenanthe > Oenanthe sinensis. The sequence goes on from CM053806.1 coordinate 33,763,634, forward strand.
AGCACCAGCTGCAGAAATCTTGGATACAGACAGAAATTCTCCATTTTTGCCTGATTATATAGGATCTCCTTCGATCATCTTCCCAAAATTGATTCTTGATCCAGAAGTCACTGCATATCCAATCACTTTATTGAAGTTTGTAATACCATAGAAACCACCTGTCTTTGGTGCAAAGCCATGAGACAGGATGTTGAAGAACAGGTTCCATTCTTTGGGTAGGTGATTCTTGTAAATCTTCTTTGGAAGATTATTGTTCACTCTGGTGCAGTGCAGGAACATGAAGAAATTGTTCAGATCTGCTTGAGATGGATCATCTTCAAAGTCTTCAGTTGGCAAATGAAGTGCTTGATTTATGTCATTCTCTGTTATTCGCACTTTTTGCCGCTTGATTGTGCAAGTGAAAGTTGATATCCCATCTGCAGATGTGTCTTTAGAAGACCTGTACACCTGTCTCAGAAGATTTCTATTTAAAGGAACATCAGTAGTTAGAGCATAATGGACTATAGAATTTTCATTTAAAAACCTAGCCCAGTTACCTAACTCCCCTGTTTCAGTCCAATCATCTACTATGACAGATAAATAATTAGTCTTTTTAATCTCCAAATGACCTGCCATTTAATTAAAAATGAAAGATAATTTTTACGAATTAAAATTACTAATTAAAATTGAATTAAACAAGAATAATGGACTAAAACTCTAAACAAAATTAAAATTACTTGGAGTGACTTAAAATTAATAATTGATAAACTCCTAGTAATCTTAGCACACTTTTAATATTATTATAATTTTTAATCGATTTTAACAGTGGTAAACCCTAGCCGAATTGTTCGAATTTTGTAAAATTGAGAATTTTAAAACCTTAACCAAATTCAATGGGACCAATTGCAAATGAAAGTATTGAATGTGAGTCTCACAAAACTGGTCTTGGATAAAAAATTTGGACAATAATTGGCTTGGTTTTGATCGATTAAAATTAGTGCATCTGAGTTTTTCTTGCGCCTTTAGAGTGTGTATACTGTGTATGTATATCTCAAGCGCAGCAACAACATATTTATATAGGCGCAGCAAAAGAAAATATTTTTGCTAAGTACTTTTATTGCGCCTGCATAGTGCTTGCACTGTGTAGGCGCCATAAACCATCTTAGCGCAACAAACTGCTAGTTAGTTTTTTTGCGCCTTCACAGTGAATTCACTGTGTAGGCGCCACAAAGTACTCTAGCGCCACAAACTTGTTAGCAACAAAATCTGTGTTTTGTTGCGCCTCTACAGTGGTGACACTGTGTTGGCGCAACAAAATCCCACAGCGCCACTTGAATTTTAACCCAAAAATATTCTAAGTACTTGGTAATTATTCAAGTGTTCCCAGATTTTGCTACTAATAAAATAAATAACATTTATGAATAATTTGTATAATTAATCAATAATAATTAATTACTCACAAATATTATTTCACAAATTATTTATTAATAACAATAATAACATTAATTGTTAAAATTATTATCATAAATAAATTATGCTTCTTATTATTTTACTTTTATTTTAAATAAGAGAATAAATATAAATATTCATCCTTTTTATTTAAAATAATTTCAAATAATATTTAAAATATATAAGTGCCAAGAATTTATCAATTAAATACAAACACTTAAATATTTTCTTAGATCAAAATTAAATAAATAACAGTATAATTAACATTTATGCACAAAATATTTATCTAATTTGAAAATCCTAATTACTGGATAATAATTTGGTGGATAAATTCATAAGTCCTAAAAATATTGAAATTAATCAACTAGTGAATTTATCAGCTTCAAATTGCAGAGTTTAATTACTAACTTATTAGTTAGTAGAATTTAACATCCCAAGTTCACAAACCAGTCTAGTGAAAGTGATTTCATCCAGTGGTTTAATGAAGATGTTTGCAATTTATTGCTCTGTAGGTATAAAATGTAACTCAATAGTACCATCCATGACATGCTCTCTAATGAAATGATACCTGATATTAACGTGCTTGGTCCTTGAAAGTTGAACTAATTGTTTGTGATGGCTGTGGCACTTGTGTTGTCACAGAATATTGGAATTTTGTTCAGCAACAGTCCATAGTCTTGAAGTTGGTTCCTTACCCACAGTATTTGCGCATAGCAACTTCCAGCAGCAACATATTCAGCTTCAGCTGTTGACATTGCAACTGAGTGCTGCTTCTTGCTATACCAGGACACCAATCTTCTACCAAGGAATTGACAACTCCCTGATGTACTTTTTCTATCAATCCTACAGCCTGCATAATCAGAATCTGTATAGCCAATCAGGTCAAAACCTGTATCTTTAAGGTACCAAATTCCAAGATTCAGACTTCCCTTAAGATACCTAAAAATCCATTTAACAGCTATAAGATGTGATTCTTTAGGGTTAGACTGGAACCTAGCACACAAGCATGTACAAAACATAATATCTGGCCTACTTGCAGTTAAGTAGAGTAATGAGCCAATCATACCTCTGTAGCTTGTGATGTCTACCTTTTTACCAGGTTCATATTGATCAAGCTTAGTGGCATTTGCCATAGGGGTTTTAGCTCTTGATGCATCTTCAAGACCATACTTCTCCAAAAGATCTTTGATGTACTTGGTCTGGAAAATAAAGATTCCATCTTTCCTTTGGCTTACTTGGAGTCCAAGGAAGTAATTCAGCTTTCTCATCATGCTCATTTCATACCTACTCTGCATTAGCTTAGCAAATCTACTACACATCTGATCGTTAGTAGAACCAAATATAATTTCATCCACATATACCTGTTCTAATATCATGTCATTTTTATGCATTTTATGAAACAGAGTCTTATCTATGACACCTCTAGTAAAACCATTTTCAAGTAAGAATATAGATATAGTGTCATACCATGTCTGAGGTGCCTGCTTTAAGCCATAGAGTGCCTTGAAGAGAAAGTATACAAAATCTGTAAATTCTGGATCTTCAAACCCTAGGGGTTGTTCCACATACACTTCTTCTTCAAGCTCTCCATTCAGAAATGCACTCTTCACATCCATTTGATATACTTTGAAATTGGAATGTGCTGCGAATGCCAGAAACATCCTGATAGCTTCAAGTCTTGCCACTGGTGCATATGTTTCATCATAATCTATTCCTTCTTCTTGGGAATAACCTTTAGCAACCAGTCTGGCTTTGTTCCTCGTAACAATGCCATCTTCATCCAGTTTATTTCTGAATACCCACTTTGTGCTAATTATAGACTTGTTCTTTGGCCTGGGTACCAGCTTCTAGACTTTTTGTCTGTCAAATTGATTGAGTTCTACTTGCATAGCAATGACCCAATCTGGATCTTCTAGTGCTTCTTCCACTTTCTTTGGTTCTATCTCAGAGAAAAAACCAGAGAATAAACATTCATTTTGAGAAGCACGTCTAGTTTGAACTCCAGCACCTGGATCTCCTAGTATCAACTCAAAGGGGTGATCTCTACTCCACACCCTATGTCTAGGCAGATTTGCCCTTGAAGATTTAGCTTGATTATCATTGTAGTGCTGAGTCCTGCTATTTGATCCTTCAGTTGCTCCCCCTGAGCTGCTGCTTGGATGAGAATGAGATTCTCTGCCACTACTAATAGTTTCTATGAATCTTCCACTGTTTCCACTACTAGGGTCAGAATCATCATTGTTGTTATTCTCATTTGGTGCCTGATTTTCTGTTGCAGCTTCAGGTTCTATTTCACTTTCATCTGAGTTCATATTTTCAAACTGCAGAGTTTCAGTGTTGTCTGTTCTTTGTAGACTTGGGAGCTTGAGATCATCGAAAGTTACATTCATGCTTTCAATGACCTTCTTGTGTTCAATCACATAAATCCTGTACGCCTTAAATTCCAGAGAGTAGCCAAGAAATATGCCTTCATGAGCCTTGAATTCGAATTTTCCTAGGTGCTCATCATCTCTCAATACAAAGCACTTTGCTCCAAACACATGAAAGTATTTCAGTGTTGGTTTTTTGTTCGCCATTATCTCGTACGGAGTCTTGTCATGTTATTTGTTGATCAGGGTATGATTCTGAGTGTAGCAAGCTGTGTTGATTGCTTCAACCCAAAGGTATAAAGGTAACTTAGCTTCATTCAGCATTGTTCTTGCTGCTTCAACCAAAGTCCTATTCTTCCTTTCTACTACTCCATTTTGTTGTAGAGTTCTGGGCGCTGAGAATTGTCTTGAGATACCTTTCTTAACACAGAATTCATTTAGGGTTATATTCCTAAATTCTGTTCCATTGTCAGACCTAATTTTTCTGACAGGCAAACCAGCTTCTACCTCTATCTTCTTTATGTGATCAATGATTATTTGCGAGGCTTCATCCTTTGAGGCTACAAACAACACCCATGTGTACTTAGAGGAGTCATCTACAATTACCAGTGCGTATCTCTTCCTTGACATTGACATGACATTTACTGGGCCAAATAAATCCATATGTAAAAGTTGCAGTGGTTCAGTAATGCCTGAAGAGTCATTGCTTCGGTGAGATACTTTCTTTGACTTCCTTTTTTCACATGCTTCACATAAACCTTCTTGACAGAATTCCCTCAAATAATCCTCTTACCAATTCCCTCTTAACTAAAGAGTTCATTGCCTTGAAGTTCAGGTGTGAAAGTTTCTTGTGCCATAACCAACTGTCCTCTGTTGAAGCTTTACTGTAAAAACATTGAGCTTCGCCTTTGCTTGCAGAGAATAAGTCAGCTACAAAGAGATTCCCCTTTCTCACTCCTTGAAGAGCAAGCTTCGCATCTTTCCTGTTTTGGATTGCACATTTTTCTTTCTCAAAAGTTACTTTGAAGCCCTTGTCAGTGAACTGACTGATACTGAGAAGCTTGTGCTTTAATCCATCCACAAGAGAGATATTTTCTATGATTACATTTCCAATTTCCAGATTTCCATATCCCGTTGTGAATCCCTTGTTGTTATCTCCAAAGGTCACTATTGGGCCAACTTTTTCAATCACATCTGATAGCAGGGCTCTATCACCAGTCATATGCCTAGAACAAACGCTGTCGAGAATCCACATGACACGCTTGTTCTTTGCTATACCCTGCATCCACAGATTGATTACTTTTTCTTTGGTACCCAAACTTGATTGGGTCCAAGAGGCTTAGTTGAATAAATAAATTTAGCTGCAGAAACTTTCTGGTCCTTGTTTTTCTCATCGACTGTGCCCTTGTCCTTTGATTTAGCCTTGACAGGTGTGTCTTTAGGCTTAGAAACAGGGGCTTCCTTCCTAGACTTAGGAGGACTAGCAGTCTTTGCCCTAACATGCTTTCTATTCACGTTCACATATGTATTCATGCATGTACTAGATGAAGTATTCATTAAGTTTATGTATGCAGACATGATGTTGAAAGCACATGGCATGCATCCTACTTTACCACATGGTTGATGAGGAATAGACATGGCAGGCATGGCATGCATATTAGAAGTTTCTTCTTTTACTACTTTTATCTTTTTGCATGCATGCGTAAGATGACCAGTAGAATTACAATTATTATAAACTCTTCTAATAGCTTTGGGAGAATAGGCATAATCATTTTTCTTGTTAACACCTATTTTGCCATTTCTGTTAGCTTTCAATTTTTTATTCTTGTTACCTAAATCACTTTTAATATGTTCTTTAGGATCTACAGTTTTTACCGATTTTTTAGGCAACTCTTTTTTACTTCCTTCCTCTTTCTTCTTTTGATCCTCAGCAATGATTTCTTCTTTCATTAAGATCTCCTCTTCATCCAAGGGTTCCATGACAAACTTCTTATATAGGGGCTTAGTGACATTTTTCAACACATGTGGAATGTCTTGCTTCACAGGACTTTCCTCAGCAATTGATTCTACATGCATCTTTCCTGGCTTTTTATCATAGTCCAAACCTATTCCAGTTTTCTGACCTATGACCTATTTATCTATTGCCTCATTTACACGATTATCAGATTTCTTATAAGCTTGAAGTTTTAACTCTAACTCAGAAATTTTATTCCTAAGAGTAGTTTCTACTTCCTGGTTGCACTTATCTCTATTTTGAAGCTATTCTATTTTCTATTTCAGATCTTCTAGATTAACACATGCAAGCTCTAGTTCTTCGTTTCTAGCTTCTAGCATTTTATTCTTTAGAACTAGTTTAGCATTTTCTTCTTCAGATGCTAGCATGCTTGTATGTATGTTAAACATTTCTATACTGAGATCTTCTACAGTTTTCTTATATTCAGATTCAGACATGTCAACGGAGGAGAGAAATGATACCTTCGATGATTGAGAGGATGCCTGTAACGATTGAGGTAATTAAATCTATTTGAATAATATGGAGTATATGATTTATGTGTTTTAATGTATTAAGATATGATATATGGTCATTTTATATGTCTAGTTGACTGCTCGTTTGACTGCATTATGCTTAAGTGATTTAATTAAGTGATTAAGTGAATTCCATGCTGAATTGAGTGACTGTTTGATTTTTATAAAATTATTGGTGTGTCCAATAATTATGAAATTTTATATGTAGCTTCTATGTGATTTTAGAGACTTTCTAAAAATGGTGATATATTTAATTCTAGTCCCAGTGATTTTATATAAATCTTTCATTCATGTTTTATTCTAGAGATATTACTCTTCTAAATTCCATATTTAATTATTGGAATGTCCAAAAATCATGAAACCTGTTTCAAAATGTTTCTTAAATATTCTGAGACTTTTGAAAAATAAAGGTTATTTTATTCGAGCACAAAATTATTTTTAATGATTTTTCTACTCTTATTTTCTGTTTCTGTGCTAAAACTTCAGAGATTTTTATTTAATTATGTATTCATCAGAAAAATATTTCAAAAATATGTGGAAGCTTCTAAATTCATGCTCTTAATTTTAAAAATATAAAACTTGTTTTTGTACCCATTTTCCATAAAAATTCGAATTATTAAATTGATTTAATCCAGAAAACAGCATATGTGAAATTACGGTTTTGCCCTTGTCTTTGTTTGGTAAAAGCCACCGCCCACTAACTATTTCCCTTACTTTGCATCAGCTGTGCTTAGGTCTAGCTCTTGTCTCCATGGCGATTTTCTTGATGCTCTTCGATTTATCCATAAATTATTACTATCCTAGTTATGCTATGTTAAGGATTTCTTGTATTACTTACAATCTTTGAAGCTAGCTGTGTTTGGTGTATGTATGTGCGTATGCCGTGTATATATATATCGGGGCTTGAGTTTTGAGTTGCATGCAAGGGAAATTGGTAGTATAATCTTGTTCCTAGATGCTAGTTGAGTTGTAAAATGCAAAGATTGGTAGAGTTCGTGAAGGAAGCTCGAAAATCAAGAACCTCCGGATTTTGCCCCACCGGCGGTGAGCCTCCGGCGAGCTGGTGGCAGGCTGTGATGGATGACCTGAGCCTAAAACCCGTAAACAATGTTCTACATATTTGTTATGCTGTTAAATCGCTTGAATGGCAGTTGCATGTTGAGATTTTTAATTTCCGGCCGTAGCTTTGGTTTTTCCGATTGATATTATGTTCATGTTAACAAACTAATAGCTGTGCTCGATTGTAATGACTTCGTATAGCTTCATTTTGGATTGTTAACAGCTGATTATCATGCTATAAATTCGATTACTCGATTGTTTAGATTTGAATAGTAAAGTTAAGATTTTTCCGGCTATGGCTGCATGTTATAGTTCGAAAATTTAGCTTGGGTTGTGATTAATAATAATGCTAGTGACTGCATTATAATTGTTAAATGATTAAGCAAGTGCTATGTGTTGATTAATTGTAATTAGTTCGAGAATTGTGAATTATTTGAATAATTTAATATTCGAATGGTTGTGTAAATATTATAATTGAGTTGGGTGGTAATATTTGGTTGCAAAAGGGAGAAATCATTAGATGTTATGTGTGTGTAAATTGAATATGAATATATTTATTTAAGTGAACATTGCCTTATAGTGTCGAAATGCTTGATTAATTGAAATCTTTGAATTATAAGTATTATAATTGGACATTGATTGTTATGATATAGAATTGAATTGATACTTGGATTGTTTCAGTCGTTTTGAATGACAATAGTATTGCATATTATTTATAGCTATTGCTTATTTGATTTAGATTTGGTGCAAATATGGTTGTATAATGATATATGATTGACATTGATGTTTGGTTGTGTCGGTTGTATTCCGACGGGTAGTTCCAATTACAGGGGAAGTGCTGCCAAAATTTCTAAAAACTAAAATGACTTTGTAAAATATTATTGGCACACCACTTCTGTATAGGAATGACTATCAGTCAGGAATATTGTAGATGATCTAATTGTCTATGTGATATTTGTTTGCCAGTATAGAAGTGATTTTAGTAGAATATGTCTATAGTGGATGATATATGTGTTTAAGGGTTGCATTATCGAAAGGGTAGAATAGTTAGACGTTAAAGAGAATGTCGAGAGTTTATAAGATTCTGAAATAGTATTATTTTTGTGTAGCTACGAAGGATATTGAGGTGAAGGACAAAGGGAAGGCTAAAGTAGAGAGTTAGTGTCTGGTGTAGACGATCTACCTGTTCCACAGCTGTAGCATTCTTTGTTTGAGGCAAGTAACTACTGCCTATCTCTTTCAACTTAAACACTGTTTTATGAACCGCATAGTGAACTGTTTCTATAAACTACTTTATGACCCTGCAACTGTATTACCTTGTTTCAACTGTTTTAAACTATATCATGTCCTACTTTAATTGCTTTATTTAAACTGCAACCTTATATCAGATTCAATTGCACTTTAAACTTTTCAATCCCTGAACTGTTATCGACAACTTATAAACTAGTTTTACAAATCTTAAACCAGTGATCTTGAGCTGTGACTTATGCTATTACCACTTCCTTATCAATAATTGCTTAAACTTAAATCTTAAAAGAACCCTGTTATTTAGGGTGCATGCATATAGAGTGTCAGTGACGCCCCGATCTAGACCCCGGGTCGGGAGGGCGCCACAGGTTGGTATCAGAGCTAAGGTTTTGGTCACTGAAATAAGCCAGGATTAAGTTAAACAAGTAGATCATTTAATAACAGAAGAGAGAGTAATGTTAAGATAGGATTAGATATTGAAAAGTAGTATAGATGTTAGGATTTTAACTGTAGATTTAAGGTGATCTTATCCCTTTTGCTTTACATATTATATTATTGCAGGCTCGTGGTATTGTTTCACAACCACCACCCTCTCCTAGTTCCTCTGATTCTTCTTCTTCGGATTCTGACGATGATGTTATAGTCATATCCAGTTCTGAGAGCGAGGAGGAGTTGATTCCTGAGCCCGTTGCTCAGCCTGACCTACCCTCAGGGAGTGCTTGTGCCCCTATTCGCCGTAGAGTTTATAGGCCAGCTATTACCCGAGGCCAGCTGAGAGTTCCCGAGCATCCTGTCGAGTGGTGGGAGGATCGCATTAGAGCTGTTGAGGAGGAGGGACGTAGGCAGATTGCAGCTAGGGCATTTCCAGACGATGTGGCGGAGCGGGCAGGAGAGTTAACCCGTGTGCTTAGTAGACTGCTGATTGGACTCAGGGCAGCCAGAGACAGGGATCACAGGGGTGATTAGATGTCAGGATGTTTGACTGTTAGAAGGGACATTTGTTAGAGCCCTCTAGCACCCTTGCCAGATGTTATTTCTGTTTTCTTCCTAGTACTTTTATTCCGTGTTTGTACTTTAACTATCGTGCACTTTGGTACTTTTTCGTATCTATGTATGTTTGCTTTTCAGTTCCAGTATCTTCCGATATATCTGTCATTTACTTTTTCGCACATTTGACCATAAACTGTTCCTTTCCTTTACCAGTACCTTATTTATACCTGTTGTGCTAACCTGTTTTCGATAGAACCTTTATATCCTTGTTGTACAGGCAACTTATGTAGTAATGATGCTACAAGATTGATTTCTAAAATAGAGTTTTAATGCTCAAATGGTTTTAAAAGTATTTGAACTGTTTACAATATGGTGTAGTGTATTGCTTAATAAGTTGCTTGTTTCCCTATAGTAAATGCCGCCAAGAAAAAGAAACACCTCAAATTCATCTCAGAACCAAAATACTCAAGATCAAAATCCCATGGACCCTACAGTTGCCCAACTCATTCAGCTGCTACAACAGCAGACAGCTCTTTTAACTCAGCAACAGCAAAGACCTTCTGCACCCCCAGCAGTTACTTTTAAATCTTTTCAAGCCGTGAAACCACCTGAATTTAAAGGATCCACAAACCCAGTAGAAGCCCAAACTTGGCTTAAGGAAATGGAAAAAGCTTTTCAGTTAGTAGACGTAGATGAAGATAAGAAGACTGAGTATGCTAGTTACTTTCTTAAAGCTGAAGCCGGTTACTGGTGGGAGTCTACGAAGATGCTTCAGGGTGAAGGTGTGATTTCTTGGGATCAGTTTACAGAATTGTTTTTAGAAAAGTACTTTCCTAGTTTCATGAAGGACCAGATGGAGATTAAATTTCTAGAATTGAAGCAAGGAGGTATGAGTGTAGCAGAGTACGAGGCCAAGTTTTCTGAGATGGCCAGATTTGTGCCAGAATTTGTCAACACTGACGTCAAAAAGGCCAAGAGGTTTCAGCAAGGCCTAAGGCCATGGATTAGAAGTAGGGTAGCAGTTTTTGAGTTGCAAAGCTTTACTGCAGTAGTTCAAAAAGCAATGATCGTGGAAGGAGAAAGTGACATGTCCCAGAAAGAGAAGGATAACAGAAAAAGAAAGTTTGGTGCTAGGGAAGACAGTCAGGGACATGGTAATTTTAGAAACAAGTTTCATAGAAGGCCAGAAGGTCAGAGAAGTGATTCCCAGCAGATCAAGAATGATAATGATGGAAGAGGAAGACAAAACAATAAAGCTCAAGGTTTCAACCAGCCGAAGGCCATCAGACAGTTTGTTCCTGAGTGCAAAATTTGTGGAAGGAAGCACTCTGGAGTTTGTAATAAGCCCAATATCACCTGCTTCAAATGCAACAGGAAAGGACATTATGCAGCAGAATGCAACAGCCAGAGTCAGAATCAAAATCAAAAGTCAGGGATCAAATGCTATAAGTGTGGCAAGCTAGGTCACATGGCAAGGGAATGCAAGGAACCTACACAGCCTACCAATGTTCTTCGAATAGCTGGAACTCCGTCTCAATCTTCAGCACATCAATCTAGAGCAAGAACATTCAACATGACTCAGAAAGAAGCTATTCAGGACGTAGATGTGATATCAGGTACACTTCCTGTTAACTCAGTGCAAGCTAGTGTATTGATTGATTCAGGAGCTACTAAGTCTTTTGTATCTCAAGATTTTCTTGGTAAATTGCAATGTGAAGTCCGACCTTTGGATCAAGCTTTAGTTATAGAAGTAGCTAACCAGGCAACGATTCCAGTAAGCCAAGTTTGTCCTAGTTGTGACATTGAAATAGGCAGTTGTCATTTTCTTGCTAACTTGATACCTTTTAAGTTAGGTGAATTTGATGTAATTCTAGGGATGGATTGGTTGTCAGAATACAAGGCTCAAATAGATTGTAGGAATAAGAAGTTAAAGTTGAAAACCCTAGAAGGAGAAGAAGTTGAATTTCGAGGTACCCGACAAGTCAAGAAGTTTTTAAATATTGCTCAGGCAAAGAGATTTCTGCGTCAAGAATGTGAGGCTTACCTAGCCTATGTTGTAGACACTGAGAAGAAGTCAGTTCAGTTAGAAGATGTTCCTATCGTCAACGAATTTCCCGACGTATTTCCAGAAGAATTACCAGGCTTACCTTCCGATAGGGAAATAGAATTCTCCATTGATTTAGCTCCAGGCACTGAGCCAGTTTCCAAAGCTCCGTATAGAATGGCGCCAGTTGAAATGAAAGAGTTGGCGAGTCAAATACAAGATCTCTTGGATAAAGGAATTATAAGGCCTAGTGTGTCCCCCTGGGGAGCACCAGTTCTGTTTGTTAAGAAGAAGGATGGAAGCATGAGATTGTGCATAGATTACCGAGAGTTAAATAAGCTAACCATCAAGAACAAGTACCCGTTGCCGAGGATAGATGATCTTTTCGACCAGCTGAAAGGAGCCGAATGGTTCTCAAAAATTGATTTAAGGTCCGGATACCATCAACTCAAGATCAAACCTGAAGATGTATCTAAAACAGCATTCAGAACAAGGTACGGACACTATGAATTTTTAGTCATGGCTTTTGGATTGACAAATGCCCCAGCAGCGTTTATGGATCTAATGAACAGAGTCTTTAAGAAATATTTAGACAAGTTTGTGATTGTTTTCATCGACGACATCTTGATATATTCTAAGTCAGAAGAAGAGCATGCAGATCATTTGAGAATTGCTTTAGAAACTTTACGAAAGGAAAAGCTGTATGCGAAGTTTTCGAAATGTGAATTTTGGTTGAAGGAGGTACAATTCTTAGGTCATGTTGTCAGTAGAGAAGGTATCAAAGTTGATCCGGCGAAGATAGAAGCAGTGATGAAATGGGAAAGGCCACGGACTCCAACAGAAGTCAGAAGTTTTCTGGGTTTAGCAGGGTACTATCGTAGATTTGTTCAAGATTTTTCAAAGATAGCTACCCCTATGACCAAATTGACAAGGAAGAATGAAAAGTTTGTATGGAATGAGAAATGTGAAGAAAGTTTTGAAGAGTTAAAGCGAAGACTAGTGTCTGCCCCAGTATTGGTGTTACCAGACGATCAAGGAAATTTTGTCATCTACAGTGACGCTTCACTCAAAGGCTTGGGATGTGTTCTGATGCAACATGGGAAAGTTATTGCATATGCTTCCAGGCAGTTAAGACCTCATGAATTGAAGTATCCTACACATGATCTGGAATTAGCTGCCATCGTATTTGCATTGAAGATTTGGAGGCACTATTTGTACGGAGAAAAGTGTGAGATTTTTACTGACCATAAGAGTTTGAAGTATATCTTTACTCAGAAAGAATTGAATATGAGACAGAGAAGATGGTTGGAATTGATCAAAGACTATGACTGCACAATCAACTATCATCCGGGCAAAGCGAATGTCGTAGCAGATGCTTTAAGCAGAAAAGAAAGATTGAATATATTGGTTTCGTCTGAAGAATTGATCAAAGAGTTTGAGAAATTGGAAATAGAGGTATGTGATTCGGATTTAGTGGAAGAGATGGTGTATACAATGACTTTTCAACCAGAATTGTTAGAAAAGATCAAGAGATGTCAAGATCAAATGATGAGTCAAGACAGAGCTAAGTTGACTGGAGAAGAGTTAAGAAGTCAGAAAGACAGTGAAGGAATCTTTAGGTTTTCCTCACGAATTTGGATCCCCAATGTTCAAGAGCTCAAGAATGAAATTTTGCATGATGCACATAGTTCAAGATACTCTATTCATCCAGGAAGCACAAAGATGTATAAGGACTTGAAGGAAAATTTTTGGTGGCCCAACATGAAAAGAGATGTGGCGGAATGGATCAGTAAATGTTATACATGCCAGAGAGTCAAAGCTGAACACCAGAGGCCCAGCGGATTGTTGCAACCACTAGAGATTCCAGAATGGAAATGGGAGAATCTTGCTATGGATTTTGTAGTAGGTCTACCAAGGACTAAAGCTAATCATGATGCTATCTGGGTAATAATAGACAGATTGACCAAGTCAGCGCACTTTCTACCGATCAACGAAAGATTTTCACTGGACAAGTTGGTTCATTTGTACTTGAAAGAGATTGTGATGAGACATGGTGTTCCTGTATCAATAGTGTCAGACAGAGACCCGAGATTCAATTCAAGATTTTGGAAGAAATTTCAAGAATGTTTGGGAACAAAGCTGAATATGAGTACTGCGTATCATCCTCAGACAGATGGCCAGAGTGAAAGGACAATCCAAACCATTGAAGATATGTTAAGAGTTTGTGCCTTAGATTTTGAAGGAAGCTGGGACGAGCATCTACCGTTAGTGGAGTTTTCATATAACAACAGCTATCATGCCAGTATTGGAATGCCCCCGTATGAAGCTTTATATGGAAGAAAATGCAGATCACCAGTGTGTTGGAATGAAGTCGGTGAGCGTAAGATTTTGGGTCTAGAGTTAGTTCAGCAAACTAAAGAAAAGATTGAGTTGATTCAGAAGAGATTGTTAGCTGCTCAGGATAGGCAAAAGAAGTATGCTGACCAGTCAAGGAAAGATATGAATTTTGAAGAAGGTGACCAAGTGTTGTTAAAGATTTCTCCGTGGAAAGGTGTTAGTAGATTTGGCAAGAGAGGAAAGCTTAATCCACGATATATAGGACCTTTTGAAGTTCTGAAGCAAGTTGGGAAAGTTGCATATGAATTGGCTCTACCACCGCAAATGCAGCACATTCACAATGTTTTTCATGTGTCTATGCTTCGAAAGTATAATCCTGATATGAGCCATGTGATAGAATATGAACCCTTGGAGATTCAACCTGACTTGTCCTATGTAGAACAGCCTGTAGAAATTCAGGATCGTAAGGATAAAGTTTTAAGGAATAAGTCTGTTAAGCTTGTAAAGGTTTTGTGGAGAAACCCTCGAGTTGAGGAATCCACCTGGGAACTTGAGAGTGAAATGCTCGAGAAGTATCCCTATTTGTTTACTTAGGCTGATTCTGGGGACAGAATCTTTTTAAGGGGGGGAGAATGTAACGATTGAGGTAATTAAATCTATTTGAATAATATGGAGTATATGATTTATGTGTTTTAATGTGTTAAGATATGATATATGGTCATTTTATATGTCTAGTTGACTGCTCGTTTGACTGCATTATGCTTAAGTGATTTAATTAAGTGATTAAGTGAATTCCATGCTGAATTGAGTGACTGTTTGATTTTTATAAAATTATTGGTGTGTCCAATAATTATGAAATTTTATATGTAGCTTCTATGTGATTTTAGAGACTTTCTAAAAATGGTGATATATTTAATTCTAGTCCCAGTGATTTTATATAAATCTTTCATTCATGTTTTATTCTAGAGATATTACTCTTCTAAATTCCATATTTAATTATTGGAATGTCCAAAAATCATGAAACCTATTTCAAAATGTTTCTTAAATATTCTGAGACTTTTGAAAAATAAAGGTTATTTTATTCGAGCACAAAATTATTTTTAATGATTTTTCTACTCTTATTTTCTGTTTCTGTGCTAAAACTTCAGAGATTTTTATTTAATTATGTATTCATCAGAAAAATATTTCAAAAATATGTGGAAGCTTCTAAATTCATGCTCTTAATTTTAAAAATATAAAACTTGTTTTTGTACCCATTTTCCATAAAAATTCGAATTATTAAATTGATTTAATCCAGAAAACAGCATATGTGAAATTACGGTTTTGCCCTTGTCTTTGTTTGGTAAAAGCCACCGCCCACTAACTATTTCCCTTACTTTGCATCAGCTGTGCTTAGGTCTAGCTCTTGTCTCCATGGCGATTTTCTTGATGCTCTTCGATTTATCCATAAATTATTACTATCCTAGTTATGCTATGTTAAGGATTTCTTGTATTACTTACAATCTTTGAAGCTAGCTGTGTTTGGTGTATGTATGTGCGTATGCCGTGTATATATATATCGGGGCTTGAGTTTTGAGTTGCATGCAAGGGAAATTGGTAGTATAATCTTGTTCCTAGATGCTAGTTGAGTTGTAAAATGCAAAGATTGGTAGAGTTCGTGAAGGAAGCTCGAAAATCGAGAACCTCCGGATTTTGCCCCACCGGCGGTGAGCCTCCGGCGAGCTGGTGGCAGGCTGTGATGGATGACCTGAGCCTAAAACCCGTAAACAATGTTCTACATATTTGTTATGCTGTTAAATCGCTTGAATGGCAGTTGCATGTTGAGATTTTTAATTTCCGGCCGTAGCTTTGGTTTTTCCGATTGATATTATGTTCATGTTAACAAACTAATAGCTGTGCTCGATTGTAATGACTTCGTATAGCTTCATTTTGGATTGTTAACAGCTGATTATCATGCTATAAATTCGATTACTCGATTGTTTAGATTTGAATAGTAAAGTTAAGATTTTTCCGGCTATGGCTGCATGTTATAGTTCGAAAATTTAGCTTGGGTTGTGATTAATAATAATGCTAGTGACTGCATTATAATTGTTAAATGATTAAGCAAGTGCTATGTGTTGATTAATTGTAATTAGTTCGAGAATTGTGAATTATTTGAATAATTTAATATTCGAATGGTTGTGTAAATATTATAATTGAGTTGGGTGGTAATATTTGGTTGCAAAAGGGAGAAATCATTAGATGTTATGTGTGTGTAAATTGAATATGAATATATTTATTTAAGTGAACATTGCCTTATAGTGTCGAAATGCTTGATTAATTGAAATCTTTGAATTATAAGTATTATAATTGGACATTGATTGTTATGATATAGAATTGAATTGATACTTGGATTGTTTCAGTCGTTTTGAATGACAATAGTATTGCATATTATTTATAGCTATTGCTTATTTGATTTAGATTTGGTGCAAATATGGTTGTATAATGATATATGATTGACATTGATGTTTGGTTGTGTCGGTTGTATTCCGACGGGTAGTTCCAATTACAGGGGAAGTGCTGCCAAAATTTCTAAAAACTAAAATGACTTTGTAAAATATTATTGGCACACCACTTCTGTATAGGAATGACTATCAGTCAGGAATATTGTAGATGATCTAATTGTCTATGTGATATTTGTTTGCCAGTATAGAAGTGATTTTAGTAGAATATGTCTATAGTGGATGATATATGTGTTTAAGGGTTGCATTATCGAAAGGGTAGAATAGTTAGACGTTAAAGAGAACGTCGAGAGTTTATAAGATTCTGAAATAGTATTATTTTTGTGTAGCTACGAAGGATATTGAGGTGAAGGACAAAGGGAAGGCTAAAGTAGAGAGTTAGTGTCTGGTGTAGACGATCTACCTGTTCCACAGCTGTAGCATTCTTTGTTTGAGGCAAGTAACTACTGCCTATCTCTTTCAACTTAAACACTGTTTTATGAACCGCATAGTGAACTGTTTCTATAAACTACTTTATGACCCTGCAACTGTATTACCTTGTTTCAACTGTTTTAAACTATATCATGTCCTACTTTAATTGCTTTATTTAAACTGCAACCTTATATCAGATTCAATTGCACTTTAAACTTTTCAATCCCTGAACTGTTATCGACAACTTATAAACTAGTTTTACAAATCTTAAACCAGTGATCTTGAGCTGTGACTTATGCTATTACCACTTCCTTATCAATAATTGCTTAAACTTAAATCTTAAAAGAACCCTGTTATTTAGGGTGCATGCATATAGAGTGTCAGTGACGCCCCGATCTAGACCCCGGGTCGGGAGGGCGCCACAATGCCTCTGAAGAGTTTGCCATTAAAGCAATATTTCCATAAGTTTCTTCTTCATCGTTGTCTGAATCATCCCAGCTCTTCCCTTCAGCTATATAAGCCCTGCCCTGATGCTTCTTCACCAATGCATCATATTTCTTCTTGAGTTCATCATATTTCCCTTTTTATAACCTCCTTTGCTGTAAGACCCTGAAGACGATCTACATCGGTTGCTATTTCTGAAACTGGAACCATTGTAACTGGAGTTACTCTTGAATTTGTACGTAGAGTTCCTCCTAAACCTGAGGTTCTTGAACTTTCTTGCCATATAGGCCATTGTTTTATTTTCCAATTGTTCAAGTTCTTCCATTGAGTAGAAGTTGTCTTCATTACCTGGTTGAGTGTTATCTGTATATTCAGCTTCCAGAATTTCTTCTTTCTCAACATCAGGTTTCACTGTGCTGGTCTCTGTGACAGCAAAATCCTTGGCTATAAGAGTTGTTGTCTTCAACAGTGCTGTATTCTTACTGTCCACTGTACATGTACCATAAATGATCTGTCTTTTCTCTTGCTCCATTTTGTGAGTCTTGAGCTTCCCATATAAAATTCAATGGACATGTCATTAATGTCACTCCTTTCCCTGATAGCATAGATTTTGTGTTCCATGTGTGCTGGCAGTGTCAACATGAATTTTCTGTTGATCTCCCTACGTGAGTAGGCCTTCCCATACAGTGACAAGTCATTTAACAATTTGTTATAACTCTCAAAGACTTGAGTGATACTTTCTCCTGGTAGTAACTTGAAAGCTTCATATTGGGAAGTAAGAATATCAAGCCTGTTCTCCTTCACTTATGTTGTACCTTCCATCAGCAGATCAATTGTATTCCACATCTGTTTGGTACTTGTGCAATTAATCACTTGATTTAGCATTGTTGTGTCCAAAGAATCCATCAGGATGCATTGAAGATGATTGTCCCATGCAACTCTCTCTTTATCAGTGTCAGTAAACTCTGAAGGTTCCTTTGGGGTAAATCCTTGCTGAATCCGTTCGCCGTCTTCTGAAACTGTTTTCGGTGTAAGCTTTTGAGGTACATAGGGTCCATTTTCCAAAATTCTCAAGTATTGAGAATTTGAAGTTTTAATGAAAATGGACATCTTCTTCTTCTATAAGATGTATTCATTTTTGTCAAAGGCTGAGATTTTAATGCTGCTGAGTTTTTGGATACTCATGGTTATAAGAATTTTAAATCTTAAGAAATAATTAATTTCTTAAAAATTAAAATCAATTCGAATCAAAACTAAATTAAACTTTACTTCTTGAGTGCTATGCAGTGATGTATGTATGATTTCTGTTTGCATGTCCTTCTGGATTCCTGTGTTGTATATTAGTATTATTTATCTGTCTTTGTTTCTTAGTTGAGTTATCATTATCACTATTTCATACTACGTTACATTATGCTTTACAAAATCTAAACAGACTTCCGTTTCTTCAGATCCTCTAAATAAGCATGACAGTTTCTCTTCCAATGACCTGGTTTACCACAGAAGTGACAATCACCCTTTGTAATAGCACCTTTAGGCTTTAAAGCCTGTTCGGGATTAACCTTTGGCTTGGGAACAAAATCAGATCCAATCTTCTTCTTTCCCTTCCATTTACCTTTCCCTTTAGCCTTACCTTTCTTGTTCACCATCAATATGGGAGCAAGTTCGGCCTTTTTCATGTTGGTTTTAGCAGTTCGCAACATAGCCAACAATTCAGTAGGTGTTTTTTCTATCTCATTCATATTGTAGTTCATAACAAAATGAGTGTAGTTGATGTTCAAAGATTGTAAGATTAAGTCAATCTGAGCTTCCAGACCAATCGGGAAACCCAAAGTATCAAGATACTTAATATAACCTATCATCTTCAGAATATGTGGTTGAATAGGTTCACACTCTCCCTGCTTGCAAGCATACAGTGATTTGCTCGTGTCGAACCTTTCTTGACGAGCCTGTCCTTCAAACATCCTTTGAAGGTGTTCAATCATCTCATAAGCATCCATATGCTCATGTTGTTTATGAAGCTCAGCACTCATGGTTGCTAGCATGAGACATGCCACATCATTCGTATCATCAATATGCTTCTGATAAGTATTTTATTGAGCGCGAGTTGCATTCTCAGCAGGAGGAGCAGGAGAAGGAATTTCAATGACGTGGAGCTTACGCTCTTGCCTGAGGACAATCCTCAAATTCCTATACCAATCAAGGAGGTTAGTTCCTGTCAGCTTGTCCTTCTCAAAGGTTGCTCATACGGAGAAAGTATTTGTATTGTTTGCCATTTAAATATCTACAATGTTAAAATGCATAAATTTAGTTAGTCTGCAGAATTTTAATTATGTTCAAGTGATTATCATATACATTCATAATATATATCTCCCACTATTTTTATCAAATCAAAAGCCCTAACTATTAATTCGGAAAGCATTTCATTAAATCTTTCTAGTGAGCCAAGATCCATATTTCATCCATGTTTTAAGATAGCGTTGGCTAATACACCCAAAACACGACTATTTAGGTAAACAACATTAGTCGATTATATCAAATATAAACCTTGGATAGTTTGGTGGAACAACACTTTGTACACATTTATCCAATAAATCTCACCAAACTCTATGCCTCTAAATCCACAATCCTATTGTGATGATTTAGTTAAGTTAGACCCAATGTTTCAACAAACTAAGTCACTTACTTATCACGTCTTCCCATGATTGATAAAAGCACATTGCTTTGGCAAACCCACTCCTTCTCAATCTAGATCTTGACGAGTATTAAATATTGGAAGGCATCCGATTAACTTAATATGTATTTAGGGATTTGAATGTTTATATGAACGATCATGATCCCATCATAAAAAGATTCTCAATTTTTCCTTGATCAAATAATCCATTTCAATATTCGTCAATGGTTCAATTTTCGGATCGTCAGAGAAGTTACAAGTTGTCTCACTTAAAACCCAACTTTCTTACGAATAATAATTCGCTTTTGACAAAATCTCCTCATATCAGAAAAATAAAATTCATATTCAATACCGTGTTTCATAAACACAAGAATCTCATGATCGTTTGTTTAATTTTAAAATCTTGAATCGTTACAGATTTTATCTTTCTTAACCAGGCATGGCATGAGTGTCGTATCTAATACATACATCATTTTAACACATACGTATCTACACATGCATTCATATAAATATATGTATTGTGCGTAAATTAAACGTGTTTGGTTATGGCCCCATCCTATGTGATATTTCCAAGCTAATGGAATTATCAAGGTCAATCTATGGTAGTTTCAAATATTACACTATTACATGTCTTTATCTTCTTCATTGCTCCATCATCTGGATTGCCTCCTAGCTTCCTTGCTTCTAAGTATCCATTGAACAATTACATTGAATAATAAATAAATCCATTCTAATGAAATTACAAGAAGAACTCGAGTTACATTCAAGATTAACAATTACAATGAATAAACGACATGCAAGTTGTATTTAGAAACCAAAACCATAACACAAAACCACTATCCTATAGGTCTTTAGGCCATAACCTTCCATCATGTTATCACATAACACATGTAATATATCTCAGATTATATAAACATATCATATAATCATATATACTAATTTTTGAAATTTCAGAAAATTAAATAAATTTCAGAAAATAATAAATCGACGTTTCGGGGCCTATAACGTCGTAAACGACTTATAGGTGCGAAGCTGATTTTATCAGTATTGCTCAGTGACACAAATCCAGTCAGAAACCACATATCGTTTGTGAAAATCAAACACTGAACACAGATTTCAGAAAATCTACCGAAGCCGTTTCAGAATTTGTATCGAATACGATTTTCATAACAAGAACAAACATGTATCATATACATACAGTAATACACACAATCATCCCATGATTATACAACACATGAATATCATATATTCAAAATCATATAAAACATATATATCAATATATAGTCATGACATATCATATATATGTTTAAATACATCGAAAAACTGTTAAACACATAACCAAATCATCCCATTATACACGTAGCTCTGATGCCATTGAAGGGTTTTGGTCATGAAAACGTAGCGGAATTAACGTAAAAACAATAAAAATCGAAACCCAATCGCAGGATCCATGTATAACGTTGGATGATTATGGTGAAGAAGTCTGTACCTTAACAAAGCTTTCTATATGCTGTTTAATGGAGGTCCAGAAAAGATAAATCACGCAGCCCTTTGTTGCAAAGATCTGCTATCCAAAGAAGTTCACACGAATGCCTGATCGTCCTACGATCACCGGAGTCGGTACTAGCCGAATTGTTTGCCTCCCTCTCTCTCTCTCTCTCTCTCTCTCTCTCTCTCTCTTTCTCTAGCCTCTCTTGATGTTGAGCAGCTAGGGTTTTTCTGAAGGGTTTTGTGCATGAAAATGCAGCGGAATTAACGTAAAAACAATAAAAAAAAATCGAAACCCAATCGCAGGATCCATGTATAACGTTGGATGATTATGGTGAAGAAGTCTGTACCTTAACAAAGCTTTCGTATGCTGTTTAATGGAGGTCCAGAAAGATGAATCACAGCAGTCCTTTGTTGCAAAGATTTGCTCTCTAAAGAAGTCCACACGAACGCCCGATCGTCCTACGATCATCGGAGTCGGTACTAGCCGAATTGTTTACCTCTCTCTCTCTCTCTCTCTTTCTCTAGCCTCTCTTGATGTTGAGCAGCTAGGGTTTTTCTCTAAAACGAAATTTGATGATTAAACCCTAATACTATACATCATTATGTATATATAGGGGAGAGAGATATTTTGGGTCTAACCCTAATCCATGTGGTTTCCAAAACCCATTATGACTTTGGGTTATTATTATTATTATATCTGAATTCTAATATAATTAATCAAGTCCCACTTAATTAATTCAATAATTAAATTCGAATAATAATAATACTTATTAAATCCGAATTCTAATATAATTAATCAAATCCCACTTAATTAATTTAATAATTAAATTTGAATAAACAATAATATATTTAAATTCGTAATTTAAATAAACCTCCGTTTTGACGTTCTTTGTGTATGACCATTTAGGTTATTATTACGTTGGCAATAATTTTATTATCTAATAATAAAATTATAAACAATGAGCGACATCTAGTAATACATCATTGCTACCCAACTAACAATAATAATTGGTGATTCAATTAAACCTTTCGTGAATAATGTACAATGTAATATAATCCCTTTAACCTTATATTATAGATAAAACTCGAGGCATGTATAGTGTCATCCTCTTCAACGTTTAATCTTGGTTTCCTTGATCAATGAGTAGACTATTTAAACAAATCAATATTTGAGCATGGCCATGCATTTCATAGTCTCACTCAATCAAGAGGCCAATAATATCACTCCTAGAATTGGAGGGTTAAATCCTATATCTATCATTCATATTCCCCATACGATTCATAGCATACCCAATGTCCACCTTTATCATTACCCAGTTAAAGGGAACTTTGAGTGTAATCAAAGTATATTAATTCTCGTATAGAAATATAATGATTTCAAGTCAGAGGATCATTACATCATTATCACTGTGAGATTTCCTATGACACTTATTAACATGTAGAATCTCACGGCGGGTCTTTCCAGTGTCATGTATTGATACATACACTTATGTTCTTGACTTTAGTATCACCATACCTATGACCAATGAGATGTGGTCATCTGTCAACAAACATACTAGTCTTATTGCATTATTACTGTCCTTAAATAATAATACTTGACTAGGGAATTTTAGGCATAAAATACTATTCATATAATCTCATTTTTAAGTCACATACTTAAAGATATATATTACGTATTAATATTCCAAGGACATTTATTATTCTTTCAATATATGACGCAGTAAATAAAGACATAATAAATATTAATTAAATAATCACATAAAACATAATCCTTAATTGTTTTCAATAAAACATTAAAAGTATTGTCTCTAGGACACTAATACTAACAATCTCCCACTTGTACTTGAGCCAATCTCTCATGTATCTAATACCCATGGAACTAGTATGACCTTCGTGCTTCTGCTGCGACAAAGCCTTAGTCAATGGGTCTGCATTATTCTTATTAGTATGCACTTTACATATATGTATATCTCCTTGATCATTAATCTCATTAATTAGGTGATATCTCCTAAGTACATCCCCAAACAATCTCCTTGGCTGCTTCATAAGCATCAATATACTCAGGCTCTATTGTAGAATCAACAACTGTCTCTGCTGTGAACCATTCCAGCATACAATATCTCCATTTAGACAAAACACAAATCCAGACTGAGAAATCGAATCATCCTTGTCTGTCTAGAAACTAGCGTCGGTGTAACCTTTTACAACCAACTTATCTTCTCCTCCATATACCAAGAATTAATCTTTAGTCCTTTTCAAGTACTTAAGAATATTCTTGACTGTTGTCCAGTGACATTCACCTGGATTAGACTAGTATCTACTCTGACTTAGGCCGATCATTCTTCTTGATCTATCTCTATAGATCTTGATACCTAAAATATAGGTCGCTTCGCCTAAGTCTTTCATTGAGAAATTCTTACTCAACCAAGTCTTAACAGCCTGTAAAGAAGGAATGTCATTCCCTATTATTATTATATCATCAACATATAATACTAAGAATGTCACATTGCTCTCATTTACCTTCTTGTAAACACATGGTTCATCTTCATTTTGAATAAACCCAAACTCTTTGACAGTTTCATCAAAACGAATGTTCCATCTCCTTGAGGCTTGTTTCAATCGATAAATGGATCGACGCAGCTTACATACCTTTACAGCATTCTTTGGATCAACAAAACCTTCAGGCTGTGTCATATACACATCCATATCTTCTTCAAGGCTCCCATTTAAGAAAGTGGTTTTGACATCCATCTGTCAGATTTCATAATCATAGTAAGCAACTATAGCAAGCAAAATCCTGATGGACTTGACCATAGCCACTGGTGAAAAAGTCTCATCATAGTCAATACCATGAATTTGCTTGAAAACTTTTGCCACCAATCATGCCTTATAGGTCTGTACATTACCATCCATGTCGGTCTTCTTCTTGAAAACCCACTTGCACCCTATAGGTTTTACCCCTTTAGGTGGATCAACCAAAGTCCATACTTGATTAGTATATATGGATTCCATCTCAGATTTCATGGCATCCAGCCATCTCTTGGATTCTGGAGTGTTCATAGCATCTTAGTAGGCGAGAGGCTCATATTCGTTGATAAGCATCACATCACCATCTTGAGTTAAGAGAAATCCATAATATCTCTCGGGCTCATGGTGAATCCTACTAGACCTACGAATAACCTGTGTTTCTTGAGCAGTGTTGTGGTCTTGTACATCCTGCTCAAGTTCCTCCATTGGTTCAATGTTATCTTGTGGGCCTCGAACTTCATCGAGATCTATTATCCTCCCACTGTTTTTCTTCGAAAGCATTTCTCTTTCAAGAAAAACTGTAGTTCGAGCAACAAACACTTTGTTCTCGGAAGGATTATAGAATGAATAACCCTTTGTTTCAATTGGGTATCCCATAAAATTATATTTGTCTGATTTAGGTCCTAGCTTGTCAGAAGTTAAACGTTTCACAAACGCTTCACATCCTCATATTTTCATAAATGACATGCTATGACGTTTCTTAGTCCATATCTCATATGGAGTCTTTTGAACCGTTTTAGTAGGAACTCGGTTAAGTGTATAAGCAGCCGTCTCCAGGGCGTAGCCCCAGAAACTAATTAGAAGATCTGCATGACTCATCATCGATCGTACCATGTCCAACAAAGTACGATTCCTCCTTTCAGAAACTCCATTCCATTGTGGTGTTCCGGGATGAGTGAGTTGTGATACAATACCACACTCTTTTAATAAACTCTTAAATTCATGGCTTAACTATTCACCTCCACGATCAGATCGTAGAGTCTAAATACTTCCGCCAGTTTGCTTTTTTACTTCAGCTTTGTATTCTTTGAACTTTTCAAAAGAATCAGATTTGTTCTTCATAAGATACACATATCTACTGAAATTATCAGTAAACGTGATAAAGTAGTAAAAGCCACCTCTTATCATAGTACGCATAGGACCACATACATCACTATGTATAAGTTCTAATCGTTCAGTGGCCCTTTCACCTTGTCCAATAAAAGGAGATTTAGTCATTTTTCCAATAAGACAAGGTTCGCATGTTTCGTATGATTCAAAGTCAAACTTATCCAAGTATCCATCCTTATGTAACTTGGAAATGCGCTTCTCATTTATAGGGCCTAACGACAGTGCCAGAGGTATGTTTGATTTGAGTCATTTATTTTAAGACGTTTGTTATTCACATTATAGATAGGAGTGTCTAAATCAAGAACATATAAACCGTTAAATAAACGTGCAACCCCATAGGTAACATTATTCAAAGAAAATGAACAACTATTGTTCTGAATTAAAAATGCAAAACCTTTCTTGTCTAAACAAGAAACCGAAATAATGTTTCTGCAAATTGCAGGCACGTAAAAACAGTTCTCAAGTTCTAAAATAAGCCCAGTGGGCAATGATAAATAATAAGTCCCTACAGCTAAAACAACAACCTTTGCTCCATTGCCAACTCGTAGGTCGACCTCTCCTTTAGCCAAAGTCCTACTCCTTTGTAGTTCATGTACATTTATACAAATGTGAGAACCACATCCAGTATCCAAACCCATGATGTAGAAGTTGACAAATTGACCTCTATAACATAAATACCTGAATCAGAAGCTTGACCAGCCTTCTTCTTCTTCAGATCCTCCAAATAAGCATGACAGTTTTGTTGGTGTAGGTGCCCTAGAGACAATACAATGTTTATTTTGATAAACCTTTATGTCAATTGATTATTCAATAAACATATTTATTATGACTTTAATTACTGCAATATATTTGTTAGCATAATAAATGTCCTTAGAATCATGATACACGTTGTATAGTTTAGTACATGACTTGAACTTGAGATTATATAATATATCATATTCTTAAATGTCCCTAGTCGAGTATTATTATTATAGGACAATAATAATACATAAATAGACTAGTATGTTGTTTGACTGATAACCACATCTCATTGGTTATAAGTATGGGGATACTAAAGTCAATACATAGGTACATGTAGGAGTACATGATACTGGACAAACCCACAGTGAGATTTTTCATGTTTAATAAAGTCATAAGAAAGACTCACAGTGATAATGGTGTAATGATCCTTTGACTTGAGATCATTATATTTCTATACGAGGATTAATATACTTTGACTACATTAAAAGTTACCTTTGACCGGGTGATGATAAAAGTGGACATCGGGTATATCATGAGTCGTATGAGAAATATGAATGATAGATAAAGGATTTAACCCTCCTATAATTAGGAGAGATATTATTGGCCTCTTGATTGAGTGAGACTATAAAATGCATGGCCGTGCTCAAATAATGATTTGTTTTCATAGTCTACTCATGGATCAAGTAAACTCGGATTAAATGTTGAAGAGGATGACTAAATACATGCCTCGAGTTTAATCTATAATATATATGGTTAAATGGATTATATTACACGGAAACATTAATCACGAAAGGTTTTATCGAATCACGATTTAATTATTATTTAATTGGGTAGCAATGATGTATTACTAGATACCGCCCATTGTTTATAATTTTATTGGAGAATAAAATTATTGCTAATTAAATAATAGCCTATAGGGTCACACACATAGAGTACTTAAAGGAATAATTAATTTAAATTATAGATTTAAATTAATTGATGATTATTTGAATTTTATTATATTAATTAAGTGAGACTTAATTAATTGAAATAATATAAATTCGAATTTGAATTCTGCCATTAATAATTAAGTGTGACTTAGTTATTAATTAAATAATAAAATTCGGTTTTATTATTTAATCCTAAACCTACATGGGTTAGGCTTTGCTGTTATGGGTTGCTATTATGGGCCTATTAACCAACCATTATAAATAGATAATGTAGGGTTAATAGGTATTAAGTTTTTGAGAAAAACGAACCCTAGCAGCAGAAAAGGCAGAGGCAGATTTCGAAATCATCTAGAGGAGGCTAGTACATCCGTTCCATAATCAAGATCGTGAGACGTTCTTGAAGGTGCTCGTGTGGATACCATAGAGGTGTTTTCAAGAGGAAGACACAAGTCGTGAAAGCTAGGATCTCCGTTGAGTTCGTAGTAGTCAAGACCAAACAAATGTATGATTCCGTTTCACCATAATTTGTCAATCTTATACATGATCCTGCGTTAGGGTTCCGAAATTTTTCGTTATATTTACGTTTAATCCGCTGCGTTTTATGCCTCGGAACCCAACAATGGCATCAGAGCTACGTGTATAAGGGACTGATTTGGTTACGTGTTTTATGTATTTGATGCATACATGCCTGTTTTGGTGACTTCCATGCCATGCTACTGCTTTGTCATAATCTGTTATGCGACTGCCATGCCTGTTATGAAACTGCTATGCTTCTGCCAATATGTAACTGTCAGAGAATGTATATTCAGTGTCTGATCAGAGTTTGTGAAATTGGGGCTGGGTCAGAGTTTAACAAACTCTGATAGACTCGCTCAGAGTTTAATAAACTCTGATGGTCTGATCAGAGTTTAGCAGTAAACTCTGATGGACTGTGTCAGAGTTTAACAAACTCTGATGGACTCGCTCAGAGTTTAATAAACTCTGATGGTCAGGTCAGAGTATAGAGCATGGTCAGAGTTTAACAAACTCCGATGGTCTCTGATCAGAGTTTAGCAGTAAACTCTGATGGACTGTGCTGATCAGAGTTTAGCAGTAAACTCTGATGGACTGTTCTGATCAGAGTTTAGTAGTAAACTCTGATGGACTGTTCTGATCAGAGTTTAGCAGTAAACTCTGATGGACTGTGCTGATCAGAGTTTAGCAGTAAACTCTGATGGACTGTGCTGATCAGAGTTTAGCAGTAAACTCTGATGGACTGTATAAATTGCAGTGGGGAAAAAGGCCAACAGATATGATCTGTAGTTCAGAAATTGATGATTTCTGAATAGGACTGGTCTTCGAAAATAAAAAATTTCCAAGCTGACCTGGCAGCTCGACCCCAGCTGGGGGCTGCCGCCCCCAGACCCCGCCCGGGGGCTGCCGCCCCCGAAACCCCGCCCAGGGGCTGCCGGCCCCGGACCCCCGCAATATTTTATTTTGTGTACTTGAGCATGGTGCTGGTTATGGCCCTTAGACCCCTAGATTAATGGTTTTGGTTTTGGTTTTATAAATACGACTTGCATGTCGTTTTCTTCATTCTTGTAATTGTTTAACCTCGAATGTAACTCGAGTTTTCTTATGTAAGTACATTAGTATAGGTTGTATTCAATTATTCCATGTAATGTACTTGAAGATTGAAGGATGATCCAAGAGAGGAGCAAGCACCCATGGATACAAGAAGAATGAAGACATGTAATTGTATTTATATTTCACCACCATAGATTGACTTTGATCCTTTCATTAGCTCGAAAGGATCACATAGGAAAGGGGCCATAACCAAGCACGTTTACATACTGCACTTTACATATTGATGTATGAATGTATGTGTAGAGTAGAAGATGCATGCTTTAATTAGATTAATGATGTATGCATGTATTAGATACGTCACCCATGCCATGCTTGCCATGCTAAACAAGATAAAATCTGTAACGATTTAAGATTTTAAAATTAAAAAACGATCATGAGATTCTTGTGTTTATGAAATATGGATTTTTAAAACACGGAATTGAATATGGATTTTGATATCTATAATTGGGATTTTCTGACAAAAACGGATATGCGTATTCGTAAGGCTGATGGGTTTTAAGTGTGACCACTGGTATCCTCCATCTACCTGGGAAATGAACAATTTAAGATGTCAATTTGAAATATTTAGTTCAAGGAAAAATTGAGGATCTCTTCATGATGTGATCATGATCGTCGTAAATTTTCTAAACCCCTTAACAAAATATTAAGTTTTAATCGGATGCTTTCCAATGAATAAACACTCATCGAATCCTAGATCGATTAGGGGAAAGACTGTCAGTGACAGAGGATTCCTATCTATCGTGGTGAGATGCGACGAATATAAGCGGTTATATTCGGCCGTTGTATCATTGGGTCAAACTTAACTGAGTCGTCATAATAAGGTGAAAGTAAACGGTTATATTCAACCATTATGAACTTAGAAGCATAGAGTTTGGTTAAAAATCTATTAGATAGATAAGATCAATCGTTGCTCACCAAACTATCCAAGAATTATATATGATATAATTGACAAATGTTGTCTACCTAAATAATCATTCTTAAGGACTTCCAGTGGTTGACTTAAGACCTGACGAAATATGGATCTTGGCTCACTAGAAAGAATTATGGGATATACTTTCCAAATTAATAGTAAGGGCTATTAATTTGATAAAAATAGTGGGAGATATATTATGAATGTATCATAATCATTTGAACATAATAAATAACTCAGACAATCTAATGTTTATTTTGTGCTATTATCATTGTAGATACCAAGTAATGACAAACAACACAAACACACTATCCGTACGATCTGTCCTTGAGAAGGATAAGCTGACAGGAGGAAACAACTTCCTAGACTGGCAGAGGAATTTGAGGATTGTCCTCAGGCAGGAGCACAAGCTTCATGTCATTGATATTCCTCCGGCAGGTCCCCTTCCTGAGGGCGCTACTGTTGAGGAACGAGCGGCCCATACAAAGGATAAGAATGATGCAACTGATGTTGCATGTCTTATGTTGGCAACTATGAGTGCTGAGCTTCAAAGACAGCATGTGCATATGGATGCATATACTATCTATGAGCACTTGCAAAGCATGTTTGCAAGCCAAACTCGTCAAGAAAGGTTCAACACGAGCAAGTCACTTTTTAATTGCAAACAAGGGGCAAGTGAACCAGTTGGCCCACATGTTCTGAAGATGATTGGTTACATTGAGTATCTTGATACTTTGGGTTTCCCGATTATTCAGGAAATTGGTATTGACCTAATCATGAATTTTTTGAACAACAAATTCACCCAGTTTATCATAAACTACAACATGAATGAATTTGACAAAACACCTACTGAATTGTTGGCTATGTTGAGAACATATGAGACCAACATGAAGACGGCTGAACCTGCTCCCATACTGATGGTGGGCAATAAAGGTAAGGCCAAAGGGAAAGGCAAGTGGAAGGGTAAGAAGAAGACAGGTTCTGATTCTACACCCAAGCCAAAGTCAGGTCCCAAACAGGCTTTAAAGCCTAAAGGTGGGGTCGCTAAGGGTGAATGTCACTACTGTAAGAAAACTGGTCACTGGAAGAGAAACTGTTCAGTTTACTTGGACGATCTGAAGAAGAAGAGGGCTGAGCAAGCTTCTAATTCAGGTATATATGTTATAGAAGTCAATCTGTCTATTTCTACATCTTGGGTATTGGATACCGGATGTGCTTCTCACATTTGTATAAATGTGCAGGAAATGTAGAGAAGTAGGACATTGGCTAAAGGAGAAATGGACCTACGAGTTGGCAACGGAGCAAGAGTTGCTGCTTTAGCTGTAGGAACCTATTATTTATCTTTGCCTTCTGGGCTAGTTTTAGAACTGGATAATTGTTATTATGTGCCTGCGATTCGCAGAAACATTATTTCTGTTTCTTGTTTGGACAAGAAAGGTTTTTCGTTTACAATAAAGGACAACAGTTGCTCTTTTGCTTTGAATGATTTAACCTATGGTGTTGCGCGTTTTTTTAATGGTTTATATGTTCTTGACTTAGATAATCCTGTCTGTAATATAGAAAACAAACGACTTAAAGTTAATGACTCAAATCAAACATACCTCTGGCATTGTCGTCTAGGCCATATAAATGAGAAACGCATATCCAAATTACATAAGGGTGGATACTTGGATAAGTTTGATTTTGAATCATACCAAGAATGCGAATCTTGTTTGCTTGGTAAAATGACTAAAGTCTCTTTCATTGGTAAGGGTCAAAGGGCCACTGAACGTCTGGAGCTAATATATAGTGATGTATGTGGCCCAATGCGTGTGATGGCTAGAGGAGGCTACTACTACTTCATAACATTTACTGATGATTTCAGTAGATATGGGTATCTTATGAAGAATAAATCCGATTCTTTTGAAAAGTTCAAAGAATACAAGGCTGAAGTAGAAAAGCAAATTGGCGGAGGTGCAAGTATTAAAATCTTACGATCTGATCGTGGAGGAGAATACTTGAGCACTGAATTTAAAGATTATTTAAAGGAGTGTGGTATTGTATCACAACTCACTCCGCCAGGAACACCTCAATGGAATGGAGTTTCAGAGAGGAGAAATCGCACCTTGTTGGACATGGTGCGATCGATGATGAGTCATGCAGATCTTCCAATTAGTTTCTGGGGTTACGCTCTAGAAACAGCGGCTTTCACACATAACCGTGTTCCTACTAAGAAGGTTCAAAAGACTCCATATGAGATATGGGAGAAGAAACGGTCAGGCATGAGCTTTATGAAAGTTTGGGGATGCAAGGCGTTTGTGAAACGTCAAGTATCTGACAAGCTTGGACCTAAATCTGAAGAGCACAATTTTGTGGGATACCCTAAAGAAACAAAGGCGTATTATTTTTATAGTCCTTCTGAGCAGAAAGTGTTTATTGCTCGAGATGCTGTTTTCATGGAAAGAGATTTTGTTTCCAAAAGAAACAGTGGGAGAACTATAGACCTCGATGAAGATCGAGAACCACAAAATAGCATTGAACCTGAAGTGGAACATGAGCAGGATAATGATAATGCTCAACAAACACAGGTTGTTCGTAGAACTGGTAGAATTCGCCATGAGCCAGAGAGATATGGATTTCTCTTGACTCAATGTGGTGATTTGATGCTCATAGATGAAGATGAGCCTCTCACATACCAAGATGCTATGAGCAGTCCAGACTCTAGGAGATGGAATATCCGTTTTGATGAAACAGTCAAAGAGTATGGCTTTGTTCAAAACGAAGATAAACCTTGTGTTTACAAGAAGGTTAGTGGGAGCCATGTGGCATTCATAGTACTATATGTTGATGACATACTACTAATGGGGAATGACATACCTTCTCTCAAGGCTGTTAAGATTTGGTTAGGGAGCAACTTCTCTATGAAAGACTTAGGAGAAGCATCCTACATTCTAGGAATGAGGATCTATAGGGATAGATCTAGAAGGATGATCGGTCTAAGTCAGAGTACATACATTGATAAGGTTTTGCATCGTTTTGGTATGCACAATGCAAAAAGGGGATATGTCCCCTTGTCTCAAGGGATAACGATCTCTAAAGATCAGTGTCCGAAATCATTGGATGACAAGGACCGCATGAGTAAGGTTCCATATGCCTCAGCAATTGGATCCATCATGTATGTGATGGTATGTACTCGCCCAGATGTTTCGTATGCTTTAAGCATGACGAGCAGATACCAATCTAATCCAGGTGAAGGTCACTGGACGGCTGTCAAGAATATTCTAAAGTACTTGAAAAGGACTAAAGATTCATTCTTGGTGTATGGAGGAGAGGAAAAACTGGTTGTAAAAGGTTACACCGATGCAAGTTTTCAAACAGACAGGGATGATACTGTATCACAGTCTGGTTTTGTGTTTTGTCTAAACGGAGGTGCTGTAAGTTGGAAGAGTTCAAAACAAGAAACAGTAGCTGATTCTACAATGGAGGCTGAGTACATTGTAGCTTGTGAAGCGGCTAAGGAAGCTGTTTGGATTCGAAAATTCATTACTGATTTGGGAGTGGTTCCATCGATCGCAGATCCCATTGATCTATACTGCGATAATAATGGAGCCATTGCACAGGCTAAAGAACCTAGAGCTCACTCCCGAACCAAACACATACTCAGGAGATATCACCTCATTCGAGAGATTAATGAAAGGGGTGACATACACATATGTAAAGTGCATACAAATGATAACATTGCAGACCCACTGACCAAAGGCTTGTCGCAGAAGAAGCACGATGGTCACACTAGTTCCATGGGTATTAGATACATGGGTGATTGGCTCTAGTGCAAGTGGGAGATTGTTGGTGTAGGTGCCCTAGAGGCAATACAATGTTTATTTTGATAAACCTTTATGTCAATTGATTATTCAATAAACATATTTATTATGACTTTAATTACTGCGATATATTTGTTAGCATAATAAATGTCCTTAGAATCATGATACACGTTGTATAGTTTAGTACATGACTTGAACTTGAGATTATATAATATATCATATTCTTAAATGTCCCTAGTCGAGTATTATTATTATAGGACAATAATAATACATAAATAGACTAGTATGTTGTTTGACTGATAACCACATCTCATTGGTTATAAGTATGGGGATACTAAAGTCAATACATAGGTACATGTAGGAGTACATGATACTAGACAGACCCACAGTGAGATTCTTCATGTTTAATAAAGTCATAAGAAAGACTCATAGTGATAATGGTGTAATGATCCTTTGACTTGAGATCATTATATTTCTATACGAGGATTAATATACTTTGACTACATTAAAAGTTACCTTTGACCGGGTGATGATAAAAGTGGACATCGGGTATATCATGAGTCGTATGAGAAATATGAATGATAGATAAAGGATTTAACCCTCCTATAATTAGGAGAGATATTATTGGCCTCTTGATTGAGTGAGACTATAAAATGCATGGCCGTGCTCAAATAATGATTTGTTTTCATAGTCTACTCATGGATCAAGTAAACTCGGATTAAATGTTGAAGAGGATGACTAAATACATGCCTCGAGTTTAATCAATAATATATATGGTTAAAGGGATTATATTACACGGAAATATTAATCACGAAAGGTTTTATCGAATCACGATTTAATTATTATTTAATTGGGTAGCAATGATGTATTACTAGATACCGCTCATTGTTTATAATTTTATTGGAGAATAAAATTATTGCTAATTAAATAATAGCCTATAGGGTCACACACATAGAGTACTTAAAGGAATAATTAATTTAAATTATAGATTTAAATTAATTGATGATTATTTGAATTTTATTATATTAATTAAGTGAGACTTAATTAATTGAAATAATATAAATTCGAATTTGAATTTTGCCATTAACAATTAAGTGTGACTTAGTTATTAATTAAATAATAAAATTCGGTTTTATTATTTAATCCTAAACCTACATGGGTTAGGCTTTGCTGTTATGGGTTGCTATTATGGGCCTATTAACCAACCATTATAAATAGATAATGTAGGGTTAATAGGTATTAAGTTTTTGAGAAAAACGAACCCTAGCAGCAGAAAAGGCAGAGGCAGATTTCGAAATCATCTAGAGGAGGCTAGTACATCCGTTCCATAATCAAGATCGTGAGACGTTCTTGAAGGTGCTCGTGTGGATACCATAGAGGTGTTTTCAAGAGGAAGACACAAGTCGTGAAAGCTAGGATCTCCGTTGAGTTCGTAGTAGTCAAGACCAAACAAAGGTATGATTCCGTTTCACCATAATCTGTCAATCTTATACATGATCCTGCGTTAGGGTTCCGAAATTTTTCGTTATATTTACGTTTAATCCGCTGCATTTTATGCCTCGGAACCCAACAATGGCATCAGAGCTACGTGTATAAGGGACTGATTTGGTTACGTGTTTTATGTATTTGATGCATACATGCCTGTTATGAAACTGCTATGCTTCTGCCAATATGTAACTGTCAGAGAATGTATATTCAGTGTCTGATCAGAGTTTGTGAAATTGGGGCTGGGTCAGAGTTTAACAAACTCTGATAGACTCGCTCAGAGTTTAATAAACTCTGATGGTCTGATCAGAGTTTAGCAGTAAACTCTGATGGACTGTGTCAGAGTTTAACAAACTCTGATGGACTCGCTCAGAGTTTAATAAACTCTGATGGTCAGGTCAGAGTATAGAGCATGGTCAGAGTTTAACAAACTCCGATGGTCTCTGATCAGAGTTTAGCAGTAAACTCTGATGGACTGTGCTGATCAGAGTTTAGCAGTAAACTCTGATGGACTGTTCTGATCAGAGTTTAGCAGTAAACTCTGATGGACTGTTCTGATCAGAGTTTAGCAGTAAACTCTGATGGACTGTGCTGATCAGAGTTTAGCAGTAAACTCTGATGGACTGTGCTGATCAGAGTTTAGCAGTAAACTCTGATGGACTGTATAAATTGCAGTGGGGAAAAAGGCCAACAGATATGATCTGTAGTTCAGAAATTGATGATTTCTGAATAGGACTGGTCTTCGAAAATAAAAAATTTCCAAGCTGACCTGGCAGCTCGACCCCAGCTGGGGGCTGCCGCCCCCAGACCCCGCCCGGGGGCTGCCGCCCCCGAAACCCCGCCCAGGGGCTGCCGGCCCCGGACCCCCGCAATATTTTATTTTGTGTACTTGAGCATGGTGCTGGTTATGGCCCTTAGACCCCTAGATTAATGGTTTTGGTTTTGGTTTTATAAATACGACTTGCATGTCGTTTTCTTCATTCTTGTAATTGTTTAACCTCGAATGTAACTCGAGTTTTCTTATGTAAGTACATTAGTATAGGTTGTATTCAATTATTCCATGTAATGTACTTGAAGATTGAAGGATGATCCAAGAGAGGAGCAAGCACCCATGGATACAAGAAGAATGAAGACATGTAATTGTATTTATATTTCACCACCATAGATTGACTTTGATCCTTTCATTAGCTCGAAAGGATCATATAGGAAAGGGGCCATAACCAAGCACGTTTACATACTGCACTTTACATATTGATGTATGAATGTATGTGTAGAGTAGAAGATGCATGCTTTAATTAGATTAATGATGTATGCATGTATTAGATACGTCACCCATGCCATGCTTGCCATGCTAAACAAGATAAAATCTGTAACGATTTAAGATTTTAAAATTAACAAACGATCATGAGATTCTTGTGTTTATGAAATATGGATTTTTAAAACACGGAATTGAATATGGATTTTGATATCTATAATTGGGATATAACCTATCATCTTCCAAACCAATCGGGAAACCCAAAGTATCAAGATACTCAATATAACCTATCATCTTCAGAACATGTGGTTGAACAGGTTCACGCTCTCCCTGTTTGCAAGCATACAGTGCTTTGCTCGTGTCGAACCTTTCTTGACGAGCTTGTCCCTCAAACATTCTTTGAAGGTGTTCAATCATCTCATAAGCATCCATATGCTCATGTTGTTTTTGAAGCTCAACACTCATGGTTGCCAGCATGAGACATGCAATATCATTCACATCATCAATATGCTTCTGATAAGCATTTTGCTGAACGCAAGTTGCATTCTCAGCAGGAGGAGAAGTTGAAGGAATTTCAATGACATGGAGCTTACGCTCTTGTCTGTGGACAATCCTATAATTCCTATACCAATCCAGGAAGTTAGTTCCTGTCAGCTTGTCCTTCTCAAGGGTTGTTCGTACGGAGAAAGTATTTGTATTGTTTGCCATTTAAATATCTACAATGTTTAAAATGCATAAAATAAACATTAGGTTGTCTGAGTTATTTATTATGTTCAAATGATTATGATATATTCATAATATATCTCCCACTATTTTTATCAAATTAATAGCCCTTACTATTAATTTGGAAAGTATATCCCATAATTCTTTCTAGTGAGCCAGGATCCATATTTCGTCATGTCCTAAGTCAACCACTGGAAGTCCTTAAAAAATGATTATTTAGGTAGACAACAGTTGTCAATTATATCATATATAATTCTTGGATAGTTTGGTGAACAACGATTGATCTTATCTATCTAATAGACTTTTAACCAAACTCTATGCTTCTAAGTTCATAATGGTTGAATATAACCGTTTATTTTCACCTTATTATGACGACTCAGTTAAGTTAGACCCAATGATACAACGGCCGAATATAACCGTTTATATTCGTCGCATCTCACCACGATAGATAGGAGTCCCCTGCCACTGACAGTCCTTCCCCTAATCGATCTAGGATTCGATGAGTGTTCATTCATTGGAAAGCATCCGAGTAAAAATTAATATTTTGGTAAGGGGTTTAGAAAATTTATAACGATCATGATCACATCATAAAGAGATCCTCAATTTTTTTTTTGAACCAAATATTTCAAATTGACATTTTAAATTGTTCATTTCCCAAGTAGATGGAGGATACCAATGGTCACACTTAAAACCCATCAACCTTACGAATACGCATATCCGCTTTTGTCAGAAAATCCCAATTATAGATATCAAAATCCATATTTAATTCCGTGTTTTAAAATCCATATTTCATAAATACAAGAATCTCATGATCGTTTGTTAATTTTAAAATCTTGAATCGTTACAGATTTTATCTTTCTTAAACAGACATGGCATGAGTGTCGTATCTAATACATACATTATTCCAACACATACATATCTACGCATGCATTCATATACATATATGTATTGTGTGTAAATTAAACGTGTTTGGTTATGGCCCCATCCGATGTGATATTTCCAAGCTAATGGAATTATCAAGGTCAATCTATGGTGGTTTCAAATACTACACTATTACATGTCTTTATCCTCTTCATTGCTCCATCATCTGGATTGCCTCCTAGCTTCCTTGCTTCCAAGTCTCCATTGAATAATTACATTGAATAATAAATAAATCTATTCTAATGAAATTACAAGAAGAACTCGAGTTACATTCGAGATTAACAATTACAATGAATAAATGACATGCAAGTCGTATTTAGAAACCGAAACCATAAAACAAAACCACTATCCTATGGGTCTTTAGGCCATAAACATCCACAATGTTATCACATAATACATGTAATATATCTCAGATTATATAAACATATCATATAATCATATATAATAAATTTCGAAATTTCAGAAAATCACATAAATTTCAAAAAATAATAAATCTCCGTTTCAGGGCTTGTAACGTCGTCAAACGGCTTACAGACGAGAAGCTGACTAAGTCAGTATTTGTCAGTGACACGATTCCAGTAAGAAAACACATATTGTTTGCAAAAATCGGACACTAGACACAGATTTCAGAAAATCTACCGAAGCCGTTTCAGAATTCGTATCGAATACGATTTTCATAACAAGAACAAACATGTATTATATATATACAGCAATACACACAATCATCCCATGATTATACAACACATGAATATCATATATTCTAAATCATATAAAACATATATATCAATATATAGTCATGGCATATCATATATATGTTTACATACATCAAAAAACTGTTAAACACATAACCAAATCATCCCATTATACACGTAGCTCTGATGCCTTTGAAGGGTTTCGTGCATGAAAACGCAGCGGAATTAACGTAAAAACAATAAATAAAAATCGAAACCCAATCGCAGGATCCATGTATAACGTTGGATGATTATGGTGAAGAAGTCTGTACCTTAACAAAGCTTTCGTATGTTGTTTAATGGAGGTCCAGAAAGATGAATCACAACAGTCCTTTGTTGCAAAGATTTTCTCTCTAAAGAAGTCCACACGAACGCCCGATCGTCCTACGATCACCGGAGTCGGTACTAGCCGAATTGTTTGCCCCTCTCTCTCTCTCTGTCTTTCTCTAGCCTCTCTTGATGTTGAGCAGCTAGAGTTTTTCTCTAAAACGAAATTTGATGATTAAACCATAATACTATACATCATTATGTATATATAGGGGAGAGAGATATTTTGGGCCTAACCCTAATCCATGTGGTTTCCAAAACCCATTATGACTTTGGATTATTATTATTATTAAATCTGAATTCTAATATAATTAATCAAGTCCCACTTAATTAATTCAATAATTAAATTCGAATAATAATAATACTTATTAAATCCGAATTCTAATATAATTAATCAAGTCCCACTTAATTAATTTAATAATTAAATTCGAATAAACAATAATATATTTAAATTCGTAATTTAAATAAACCTCCGTTTTGACGTTCTTTGTGTGTGACCCTTTAGGTTATTATTACGTTGGCAATAATTTTATTATCTAATAATAAAATTATAAACAATGAGCGGCATCTAGTAATACATCATTGCTACCCAAGTAACAATAATAATTGGTGATTCAATTAAACCTTTCGTGAATAATGTACAATGTAATATAATCCCTTTAACCTTATATTATAGATAAAACTCGAGGCATGTATAGTGTCATCCTCTTCAACGTTTAATCTTGGTTTTCTTGATCAATGAGTAGACTATTTAAACAAATCAATATTTGAGTATGGCCATGCATTTCATAGTCTCACTCAATCAAGAGGCCAATAATATCACTCCTAGAATTGGAGGGTTAAATCCTATATCTATCATTCATATTCCCCATACGATTCATAGCATACCCAATGTCCACCTTTATCATTACTCAGTTAAAGGTAACTTTGAGTGTAATCAAAGTATATTAATTCTCGTATAGAAATATAATGATTTCAAGTCAGAGGATCATTACATCATTATCACTGTGAGATTTCTTATGACACTTATTAACATGTAGAATCTCACGGCGGGTCTTTCCAGTATCATGTATTGATACATACACTTATGTTCTTGACTTTAGTATCACCATACCTATGACCAATGAGATGTGGTCATCTGTCAACAAACATACTAGTCTTATTGCATTATTACTGTCATTAAATAATAATACTTGACTAGGGAATTTTAGGAATAAAATACTATTCATATAATCTCATTTTTAAGTCACATACTTAAAGATATATATTACGTATTAATATTCCAAGGACATTTATTATTCTTTCAATTTATGACGCAGTAAGTAAAGACATAATAAATATTAATTAAATAATCACATAAAACATAATCCTTAATTGTTTTCAATAAAACATTAAAAGTATTATCTCCAGGACACCAATACTAACATTTTCTCTAAAAGGAAATCTGATGATGAACCCTAATACTATACATCATTATGTATATATAGAGGAAGAGAGATTTTGGGCCTAACCCTAATCCATGTGGTTTCCAAAACCCATTATGACTTTAGGTTATTATTATTAAATCTGAATTCTAATATAATTAATCAAGTCCCACTCAATTAATTCAATAATTAAATTCGGAATAAAAATAATAAAATATCTAAATTCATAATTTAAATAAACCTCCGTTTTGACGTTCTTTGTGTGTGACCCTTTAGGTTATTATTACGTTGGCAATAATAAAATTATAAATAATGAGTGACATCTAGTAATACATCATTGTTACCGAAGTAACAATAATAATTGGTGATTCAATTAAACCTTTCGTGAATAATGTTCCATGTAATATAATCCCTTTAACCTTATATTATAGATCAAACTCGAGGCATGTATAGTGTCATCCTCTTCAACGTTTAATCTCGGTTTCCTTGATCAATGAGTAGACTATTTAAACAAATCAATATTTGAGCATGACCATGCATTTCAAGAAAATGATTATCATCAGTACAATGCTCTTAATTCCTCAAAATTTGCAATGATTGAAAGAGGCATAAATCAGCTGAATGAAGGTTTGATGCATGTCTACAACATGGTTAAGTCTGGAAATAAACCTAACCCAGAACAACAACAATCTTTGAAGGGATTTCAGTAGAGGATCCATCAACTAAGGGGGAGAAGGTACAAGAAGCTCCAGTTCCAGACAAAGGCAAAGGGAAAGGAAAAATACATGAAACAGAACAAGAAATTGCTATAGATCAGTCAGATCAATCCTACTATGCAACAGAACAACAATGTTTTTCTTTCTTTGAATCAGAACAACAAACTCCTGTAAAATCAAAATTTGGTGATGCTGAAACATGTGAGTTTGACAGATAATTTCTTTTCTCTGAAGGAACAGAAACAAATGATGAGCTAGATGAAGAGGTTAGAAAATTTCAAAAAGTGTACAGGAAGAAGAATTCTGAGTTAGATGCTAGAATTCTTGAAATGCAAAAGGAAGCTCAAGCAAGGAATGACAAGCTTGATACAATAAAGGCTCTCCTACAAGCTAAATCCAAGGAAGAAAAAGAAGCAGCTGCACAAAATCAAAAGCTATGGGATGCTGCAATTACTGCCAAGAGAGAAGACATAAAAAGAAAGTTTGGACCTAAATGGGATCAAGCTAGAATGATCATGGATCAACCTCAGATTGGCACATATCAAGACAGAGAGGTATCTGGCATGATAAGTGAACTATTCACTACTAATAGAACTGTGGATCTTTATATGGCTGCACTAAAGCTAGAGATCAGGTATATCACAGTTGAAATGAATGCATATGGCTGGTATATCATAATTCAACTTGATAATTATGGTTTCTTCAAAGTTTCATTGGACTTCTTCAAAACTAGAACACCCTCTGAGTTATGGGTTATGCTTTGTAAAGTAAAAAGAAGTTCAGAGATGAATGAAATACTCCGAGATCACATTCGAGACTTTGCTACTCTAAAGAGTCCTGAAATCATACCTCAACCTTATGAAGTAAGGTTTGTTAAAAACAATCGATATCAAACAATTCATTTTAATTCAGAGTCTATGCCTGGATATCCTTTGAACTACTTAATAGACGTAGAGAAAATGCTACGGTCTGAAGGATTTCAAAGTCAAGCTAAATCAGCTTCTGCTGATTATATCCAAGACTATTGTATGTCTAGAGATATTGATTTTTACAAGCAGTGGAAAGGATGGGAAGAGTTCAAGCAACCAACTCTAAATCCACATGATCCTCTTGATAATGAATTTATGTATAGACTTTTTATATCATAACAAAACAAGGTGTATGGGGTTTCTGGAAGCACTCAGATTGTACCTCAACCAGAACCACACACACCTATTGTTGGAAATGAAGAAGAAGAAGAAGGTGAAATACAGACTCAAGATGATCAGAATTGAAGAAATATTAATATCTTTTGTTGCTAGAACTAGGACAGATCAAGATATACCTTTGTATTATTTGTTCAGTCTAAAGGAACAACTATCTTGTATTTATCATTATTGTTTGAATCTGGCAATGTTTAATATAAACCAGAACTAAGTTTACTTATTTACAAGTTTTATTGTTATATTGTTTTTTTGTTTGTTAGTTGAGTTATCCTCTAGTGAAAGCCATATGTTTAGAAGCCTATTTATTTAAGCGAGATGACAATTAAACTCAAACATAGATAATTTGTAAGTAAATATATTTTCTGTCAAAGGAATCTTTAGCAGGTGTTATCTGACAAGAAAAATAATATCAAAGTCAATCTAAAGACTTGAAGTAGTAATATATTGAAAGAAGCTCAATTTAATTGATCATGCCTCAGTGGAGTGTTTAAGTTTGAAGAAGCTACAGTGTCAGAAGATTTCAATTTGTGTGACATCAGAAATAGTCAAGTCAGAAGAAGCAGAAGTGAACTATTATAAAAGTCAAGTGAAGAATTCTATTTGTTGTAAATCACTCGTGAACCAGACAGTACACGGAGTGTTGGCAAAATACAGATAAGGTTCTTTATTATAGAAGAAATTGTCAGCTATAAACATCGGTGTGAAGACGGAAAATTTGGAATTATATCATCAATGGTTGTGCAGTCAAGACATTAATTTAATTCTCTATTAATTGATTAAATTATCCAGTTAATTTAATTGGTAAATTAATTCAATCAGAATTAATTTATTCCTTAAGTTAAGAAATTAATTAATATAGAGTTATTTTAGAATTAAGAAGTCATTAATTTAATTCTATTATCAAAAAGATAATTTATTATGTATCCTATTTACTTAAATTAATTCAATAAGAATTAATTTAATTTATAAGATATATAATAAAAGAAATAGAATTTGAATTAATTTAAAGAATATACATGGGCAGGTCGGCAGAGTTTACTCGGGAATACATTTCAAAAGTCTCCCCGAATATTAACAAAAAGTCTTCCCATTTGTCAAACGTCTCCCTGAGCTTTAAAAGTCTTACATGGCTTTAAACGTCTCCCAAAGAGAAAGTCTTCTCGAGCAAAGCAAGTCTCCCCGAGTAAAGCAAGTCTCCCTGATATGAAGACCCACGATTAATCATATCAATCGTGGGTCTTCAAATCAGTGGATCCTGCGGAGGGTTTCGCTATTTTGATTTATTTTTCGCGTTTATTCCGCTGCGTTTGTGTCATGAAACCCTACAAGTTACACATCAGTTGATGACCTATATCAATCGACTCTAACATCAATTGATGAGAATAATATCAATTGACTTACACCTTATCGATTGAAATAGACTAATTACACCTATGCTACAATCCATATTATCAGTTGATTTAGATAAACATTTCAACTAATTAATG
This sequence comes from Oenanthe sinensis, assembly GCA_028671895.1. Classification (NCBI taxonomy): domain Eukaryota; kingdom Viridiplantae; phylum Streptophyta; class Magnoliopsida; order Apiales; family Apiaceae; genus Oenanthe; species Oenanthe sinensis. Next base: position 33,807,351 of record CM053806.1, read on the forward strand.
GTTTCCTAATCAATTGATATTTATAAACTTCATATCAATTGATCAGTTATAATATTTGAAATTTATATGATCCTAAGATTAAAATTATCTTCAAGTTACATCTAGATTCCTACCATTAGATTTGAAAAAAAGTTCACTAACCAATGGGAAAACTCAAATTAAAAATGGAGAGATTATGTGGGATTGTGTGTGTGAGGGTCTATTTAATTAGTGTGTGGGTGCCCCTCATTGCCATTATATTAGATTGAATGTGTGGTGTAGATCTTATTTTCTATTCCAAGTTATTTTCTATTTGATCACTTGCCTATATAAATTTATGCATTTGATCTAGTACAAAGTAAGCTTAGAATAGAAAATAGAAAGTAGTTTGAAAAGTGTAACGCCCCCAAATCCGGGGCCAGGGATTTGAGTTGTCACGACACCATCCAATCATTTACAACCTGCAATAACTCAATACTCCAACGAACACACATTATAGATGTGACGCCCCCAGACCCGGGGTCGGAGATCCAGGTTGTCACTGTCCAATTTCCAGTATACACACACACACTTGTAATCCAACAATAGTAAATCACCATATAATAATCACAAAATAACGACATGTTGGTGACCCCATAACCTTATCACACACACACGAGCCATAGTCTCAGAAACGGAGTTTCATAATTTACATCATTATATACATAATAGAGTTATCACAAGATGGGGTTGCACTGCTAGCTAAAGCTCCTTGAGGAAACTATGCCGCAGTCAAAAGTAAATTAACTTACATCTGTTCCATATACTTACATAAGTCATATCTATAGATAAACCTGACTAGTAGAAGCTGGAAGCCTATCCTACTAAGCCTCCTTACCTCAGGTACCGTAAAGCGGAATCTCTCATAGGGGGTCCTTGCCCTGGTGACCCGCTTGCGCAAGGTGCGGTGTACTCGACTGGGCATGATCTGTAACTGTAAGGTAGGAACAACAACAGAAAATAACAAGCAAGAATGAGCTACAAATGCTCAGCAAGTAATAGATAACAGTATAACAAGGTACTGAAACAATAACCGAGTACAATATCAAGATATCAGTGAAACTGACAAGTGCAAGTAAAACCATACTCAAAGCAATCAACAAACTCAAAATTGATTATGTTCCCCGTTAACACTATCGGTAACTCAGCACCTAGGCTTTCGTTACAGTGCAACGTCAAATTCCAAGTGGAAGAAACGGGATTAATCTGGAGATTTTTCAACGCCCTATTGTACGCGATGATCAGTCGCCTTGTACAATAGAAAAACCAGTCACTTTCTCTACTAGTAGAAGGACAACCCCTTATCGGGACGTCACCCTAGGCAACACATGGGCCTTTAGTTTACGGCTGGGTCGTGCGTCACCGACCTCTTACGCAACCTTACTCCAGTCCCTGATCAATACTTAAACATTCATCAAACCTAGAAGGAAATTTAATCAAGCCTTCTAGAATAACAACAATCCACTCTAGGATTTCAATCAACTGTTAAGGAAGGGAATTCAATACCACCTTCCAGAACAACAACAATCCATCAGAGGATTTCATCAACAGATAAGGAAGGGAATTTAATACAACCTTCCAGAACACAACGGCAATCCATCACAGGATTTCAATCAACAGATAAGGAAGGGAATTTAATACAACCTTCCAGAACAACAACGACAATCCATCACAGGATTTCGATCAATAGATAAGGAAGGGAATTTAATACAACCTTCCAGAACAACAACGACAATCCATCACAGGATTTCATCATCTGATAAGGAAGGGAATTTAATATAACCTTCCAGAACAACAACGACCTATTGTAAGATTTCAATATCTGACAATAGCTTGGCTCCCTAAACCAAGTGGGAGTACTCTCGCAACATCTGGGTTGACTCTCAGTCAACGAATTCAACAAGACAGAAACCCTTGAATCAAGGAGACTCAAGAACGCGACCGGGGAGCCGCTAATACTAGCTAAAATAGACTCCACAAAAGATTACAGTTTTGGAGTGAAAAATGGGCCTTAAAGGCACCAATACAACTGGGAGGAATATCGGAGTCGGACGTTACCTCCCGAACCTGGAGTTATCGACTCAGAATAAATACAAAATATCTGAGTCATCGCTCACCATTTATTATTTAATAAAAAATAATATTTAAAGAAATTTAGACAACTCCAGAATATTTTTAAAGAACAAATAAATATTTTATTAATATTTAGGAGGCCCAGAATAGTCCTCGAAAAATATTAAAAGGATTTAAAAGAATTAAAATATTTAATCCCAATATAATCAAGATTATTTAATATTTAAATAATCTTAAATGATTCAACATATTTAAATAATATTTAATCAATATTAAATAATATTTAATCAATATTAAATAATATTTAAATAAACCAAAACGAGTTGAAAGTATTTAATCAGTAGTTAAATACTTTTAAATATCCCAAAATATTTAAATAGTATTTAATCAATATTAAATAATATTTAAATAATTTCATATGCTTTGAAAGTTTTTATTTAACCTCTAAATACTTTCTATATTATTTAAATAATATTTAATAAACTAAATATTATTTAAAACAATAAACCTCGACTAACCGTCGAGACACGCTAGACTACTCCCGGTCGACCATCGAGCACCAAAAAGATATGCTCGACACAGATTCAGTTATACAAACTGAAGAATAAACGTCCTCTAACTTTTTGAGAAGTTCAGAGGAGTCTCAGGGTTAGGTTGAAAAGATCTAGTCCTACTCACAAGGAACTACCTTAAACAACCTATGCATACATATGTCATACATTAGAATCAATGTGACAAAGTGTCAGATACTTGCCTGTAGGTTTCCGCGGAAGTAAGCTCCTTCCTTGTTTCGTCCGAGTATCTACGAACAAAAACAATTCATCTTTAGCTATACGAGTATTTCCTTAATCGTCCTATTAACACATACTCGTATAACTACCTGATTCATTCAAAACGACATATAATAAACAAGTCCATTAGCCCATAGCATTCTTATGTCACCATACGACATCTTTCGTTGAGGTTTCGTTTTCTAGTTTAGCTTCAAATGTCATTTTATAAAAAGGAAGTGGCCAAGTCAAAACATTAGCATTTCCCTTAACTTTTCATATGCAGCACTTGTATTCAAACATTTTTCATAAATCAGGTTTTAATCTTTTTAACCCAATTCTTCTTTCCAAGTCTTCTCATATGTGCCTACTATTTAAAATAAAAGTCTCAAGATTTATAGAGTAGCTTAACTAGGCTGATCATCCATTCCAAGTTAGTCAAAAACAGGGCAGCTGTGTTTTCTGCCTAGCCTCACTATTTTGGCCATAACTTTTAGCTCATAACTCCGTTTGACGCAAAATTAGCGCGCAAACGATCTAGAGACCGATATCTATCCAACCATATAAAGAAGTCATCAATCCAGGCAGTCTAGCCCCTTCGGGTACTATGAACAGTTAGTAGACAGACAAAAATTTTGCATGGTCTCCTTTGTACGTTCATCATTTACCCTGTTTTAAACTCATTTTATTCAACTCAAATGACTACCATATATTTTACACTACTACTTGGGAATGTACTCAAGACATCCCAAGCCCAAACACAATTTAACAACACTCACAATATCACCAATAATTCAGCCAACTGCATCACCACTGCTAGACAGCTTTTAACATCATTTTACTACTTTCAAAACAACAAATCACTTACCCTTCTTTCAACCAAAATTCTCTACCAAGACACATCCATATTACATACTTATAACTTTAACCAAATCATCACTATATTGTAAAATCATAGCCACAAAGCAAGCACCAAAGCATATACTTAAACTCATTACATAGCATGCTTTAACCATATAAACTCACCAAGCTAGGGTTTACATATATTCAAGCTTCCCATGCTTATTAACACTACCCCTAGCTTAAATAACCATTAACAAGTGCTATCAAAGCTTAAGGATTCATAACACAAGTGTTTAAGAATTTATTCAAAATCAACATCACTATTCATGCATACATACTTTCATGAAAAGCTATAGATTTCATGGATAACTTTGCATGCAATTTAAGTATGTTGAACACATGGAGACTACCTTTCTTTTAAACTTCTAACCAACACAAACAAGCAAGTATGAGGTGAGCTTGGATTTTTCTTCCTTCTTTCTCTTCTAGCTTGGCCGAATGGTTCTTCTTGCTCTAGCCACCTTTGCTGATTTTTTTTTTCTTTGTTTTCTTTTGTTTAATCACTTAACTTGACCCTTGGCTTAATACTCCTCCCAAAGGTCAAGTCAAAGTTGGTCAAGTTTTCTAGCACTTCTTTGACTTTGACTTAATACTACTAGCATTACTTATAAATTTTAGCTAAGTGCAAGTATTTGGATTTTATTAATCCATGAATAAAAAAATTCGGCTCTTTTAAATATTTCAAGGAAATCACTTGATTTTCTTCGGGTCCGTAACGATTCGCTACGACCAATTTAATCTTTAACTCATTCTGGCAATTTCAATAATTTAATTGCCCAACAAAACTTTATTCCATAATTATTATCCAATACATACTTTTAATAACAAGGTTTTAAAAGTACCTGGATTTTAGGGATATTACAGTCTCCCCTTCTTACAAGGATTCCGTCCCGGAATCTAGCTTGAAAATAGGTGAGGGTACTTTTCCTGCATTGCACCTTCCAGTTCCCATGTGGATTCCTCAGTATTCTGGTTTCTCCACAAGACTCTCACTAACTTAACCACTTTGTTCCGGAGCACTTGCTCCTTTCGGTCTAAAATTTCCACCGGTCGTTCCACATAGGTCAGATCCGGTTGTAAATCTACCTGCTCATACTCTATTACGTGTCTGGAATCTGCATTATACTTCCTTAGCATTGACACGTGAAACACATTATGAACTTGCTGTAGGTTTGGAGGTAGGGCCAACTCATAGGCTACCTTCCCAATACGTCTTAGGATTTCAAATGGTCCAATAAATCTTGGACTTAACTTTCCCTTCTTACCAAACCTCATCAAACCTTTCCACGGAGATACCTTCAGAAGTACTGAATCTCCCACTGCATACTCTCTGTCTTTTCTGGCCTGATCGGCATACTTTCTTTGCCGGTCCTGGGCGGCTATCAATCGTTTCCGGATGAGCTCTATTGTCTCTCTCGTCTGCTGGACCAACTCGGGTCCCAACATCTTTCGTTCTCCTACCTCTTCCCAAAACAAGGGAGATCGACACTTTCTGCCATACAAGGCTTCGTAAGGGGGCATCCCTATGCTGATAGCTGTTATTGTAGGCAAACTCAATTAATGGCAAATGATCATCCCAACTTCCCTTGAAGTCTATAGCACAGACTCTCAACATATCTTCCACTGTTTGGATGGTCCGCTCACTTTGCCCATCAGTTTGTGGGTGATATGCGGTGCTCATATTCAATCTTGTTCCCAAACATTCTTGGAAGGTTCTCCAAAATCTTGAATTGAACCTTGGGTCTCTATCAAACACAATACCCACGGGAACACCAGGACACACCACTATTTCCTTTAAATATAGCTCAACTAATCGGGCAACTGAATACCTCTCATTAATGGGTAGAAAATGTGCTGACTTCGTTAACCGATCTATTACTACCCAAATGGTATCATGGTTCGCTTTTGTTCTTGGTAGCCCTACGACAAAATCCATCGCAATGTGCTCCCATTTCCATTCCGGAATTTCCAGAGGTTGCAACAGTCCACTAGGTCTTTGGTGTTCTGCCTTCACTTTCTGACAGGTCAGACACTTGCTTACCCATTCAGCGATATCTCTTTTCATGTTCGGCCACCAATAATATTCCTTTAGATCCTTATACATTTTGGTACCTTCTGGGTGAATAGAAAATCTAGAATTGTGTGCCTCGTGCAACACTTCATCTTTTAGTTCCTGGACATTTGGAATCCAAATTCTATTATTAAATCTCAGGATTCCTTTCTCGACCCTAACGCACCTTCGTTCATCTCCATTCACCTTGGTATTTTTTTCTTCAATCATCTTTTCTTGACATATTCGTATCTTCTCGATTAGTTCAGGTTCTACTCAGATTTCCATCAGCAATTCCGTGCCTTTCACAGGAAATTTTACTTCCAGTTCCATCCTTTCAAATTCTCGCACTAACTCTTCCGAAGAAATCATCATTTTCAGCCTTTCTTTTCTACTTAGGGCATCAGCCACCACATTGGCTTTCCCAGGGTGATAATTGATGGAACAATCATAATCCTTAATTAATTCCAACCACCTTCTCTGCCTCATGTTTAATTCTTTCTGAGTAAATATATACTTAAGGATCTTATGGTCGGTGTAGATCTCACACCTCTCTCCATAAAGATAATGCCTCCAGATCTTTAACGCGAAAACTATCGCAGCTAATTCCAGATCGTGGGTTGGATACCTTAACTCATACTCTTTCAGTTGTCTAGATGCATACGCAATCACCTTGCCATGTTGCATCAATACACAACCCAACCCTTTGTGCGACGCGTCGCTATAAATCACAAAATCTCCTTTCTCATCAGGTAGGGCTAGCACTGGCGCAGTGACCAATCTCTTCTTCAGTTCTTGAAAACTTGCTTCACATTTATCCGTCCATTCGAATTTCTCAGTCTTGCGGGTGAGCCTTGTCAGCGGAGTAGCTATCTTGGCAAAATCCTGCACAAACCTCCTATAATATCCGGCTAGTCCCACAAAACTTCTTACTTCTGTTGGCGTTGTTGGCCTTTCCCAGTTGGAAATAGCTTCGATCTTAGCAGGGTCTACTAACACGCCTTTATTACTAATTACGTGGCCCAAGAATTGCACCTCTTTCAACCAAAACTCACACTTCGAGAACTTAGCATACAGCTTCTCTCTTCTCAATATTCCCAAAACAGTTCTCAAGTGTTCTTCATGTTCTTCCGGCGTCCTTGAATAAATCAAGATATCATCGATGAAGACTATCACAAACTTATCTAAATATTTCTTGAAGACTCGATTCATCAAGTCAATGAAGGCTGCAGGGGTGTTGGTTAATCCAAAGGACATTACCAAAAACTCATAATGCCCATATCGGGTGCGGAACGCTGTCTTTGGTACATCCTCAGGCTTGATCTTCAATTGGTGGTATCCAGTCCTCAGATCAATCTTTGAAAAGTAGACCGCATCTTTCAGCTGGTCAAACAGATCATCGATCCTGGGTAAAGGGTACTTATTTTTTATGGTTAGCTTGTTAAGTTCCCGATAGTCTATACATAACCTCATACTCCCATCCTTTTTCTTAACGAATAACACTGGTGCACCCCATGGGGACACACTTGGTCGAATCAAACCTTTATCCAACAACTCCTGTAGTTGGGTAGCTAACTCCTTCATTTCCACAAGGACTAATCGATAAGGAGCCTTTGATACCGGCGCCGTTCCTGGAGCTAATTCGATAGTAAATTCTATATCTCTGTCAGGTGGTAGCCCCGGAAGATCTTCTGGAAACACATCCTCAAATTCACTAACCACAGTTATGTCACTTGTACCTGGTACACTCTTTTCTTGGTCTACTACATAGGCCAAATAGGCCTCACACCCTTGGCGCAACAACCTTTTAACTTGCATCCGGGTTAAGAACTTCTTGGTCTGCCTCTGCCCTCGAAATACTATTTCTTTCCAATTAGGTAACTTCATCCTTACCTTCTTTCCCTTACAATCTATGCTAGCTCCACAACTGGCCAGCCAATCCATTCCTAATATGACATCAAATTCTCCCAGCACAAAAGGAATTAAGTCAACACTGAATCGATGTCCTTCTATTTCTAGCTCGCAGTTAGCGCATATTTGACTGACAGGAATGACTTCCCGATTAGCTATTTCTACTTGTAGGGAGTCTCTTAGCGGTTGCATTCTAAGATTCCAGTTATTCACAAAATCTTGAGAAATAAAAGACTTGGTTGCTCCAGAATCAAATAAAACATTTGCATGGATGGAATTGAGTAAAAGTGTACCTGCAATTACATCGGTGTGCTTTACCGCATCCCTCACAGTCATGTTAAAAGTTCGGGCCTTAGGAGTCCTATTAGAGGCGACTCCACTTTGCTTTGACATAGTTGGCGCAGGTACCCGACAGTCCTTCTTCACACGCCCTACCTGGCCACACTTAAAACAGGTCATATTCCTTTGGGGACAATCTCTAGCATAATGCCCCTCCCGATGACACTTATAACACGTCACTTTCCCTGGGCTGCACCCGCCCAGATGCTACTTTCCACATTTCTGGCAATCTGGCAATGGGGGTCGGGATTGGTTTGAATACCTTACCCCGGACTGTCTGCCTCCCGGGCTGACACTCACACTGTCTGCCCTCCTGGTTTCAAAACTTCTCCTAGACTGAGATCCTGGCTCACGACTAGCTTTGCTAGGATGCTTTCCTGATGATGATCCTCCCTTCAGGCTTTCCGCCTTTCTCTTATTTTCTTCTCTATTTCTTTGCACTTGATCACCACCGGCCTCCACAATCGAGGCTTTCTGTACCAACGTGGCATAATCAGTCAATTCAAATATAGCCACCCGATTCTGAATCCACTGCTTGAGCCCTTGCTGAAATCTTCTGGCTCGCTTCTCTTCTGTGTTTACAAAGTCTGGTACAAACCGGGACAACTCCGTAAACTTGGCTTCGTACTCAGCCACCGTCAGATTATTCTGTTTTAATTCCAAAAACTTCAACTCCATTTGACTTTCCATAAACTTGGGAAAATATTTCTCCAAGAACAACTGAGTGAACCTCTCCCAGGCTATCACTCCTTCTCCTTCCATACTCTTCTTAGCTTCCCACCAGAAATTGGCCTCCCCTTTTAGGAGGTAAGTGGCGAAGACTGTTTTCTGTTCCTCTTCTACTTGCAATATTTCGAACGATTTTTCCATTTCTTTTAGCCAAGCCCTTGCCTCTACAGGGTCAGCACTCCCTTGAAACTCAGGCGGCCTCAGGGACTTAAAAGCACGAAAAGCATTTGCTACCACAGTACGGAGAGCTGAAGGTGGTTGAGCCGGGTTAGGGTTGACATGCTGCTTTAAAAAGTTCATGAATAAATTCATGGGGTCTGCATTCTGATTTTCCCCTTGATCTTGGGGTCCCCCCTGCTCACTCTGATCCTGATTTTGACTATGTTCAGAATCACCTGAACTCACATGATCACCCTCTTCATACCCTGCACTCTCACGAATGCCCTGCTCACTTGGCTCTTCCTGGGCCTCAGGGTGTAACCTTGTGTTTCTTCTTGGTGGCATGATTCTAGCACAATCAAACAATATCAATTAATTACTGCCGGACTAGATTACTCCGACACTTGTTACAAGGAACAATCACATAAGTAATGAGTGCCAACTACAACATTATCCAATTTTCACAGTTATACAATGGTTCTCATTCAATTTCTGTATCAAACAAGAGTGCATATAACACTAAAAACAAAATCAACGACAACTGAAAAGAACTGATCATCATATATAAACATCATTTTTGGTTACATCTTTTGTCACTGAGTCAGAATACATCCCAAAAGTTTAGTCAACTACGCTATCCTCTAGTCAGAACGGGAATACTGATATATACATCAAAAGTTAATCCCTCAAAAACTGGCACCACTATACATATATAGTGCCATGTCTAGTACTAGAAGACTACGTCATCATATACACATCATCTAAATCTCCCGCGGACCAAGTCCCGGACCTGCCCCAACATACTATCTACCATCGCATCTACCTCGTCACCGCCCATCGGTCCCCCGCCCAAAGGCGTCCTCATCTCCTGAAATGCTCGTGCCCACATCCGGATACCGATGAAGCCAAGCTCCACGTCCTGGGGAATGTCGTCTGTAGGAGGGCCACTCGGTGGAATACCGACTCTAGGTAGACCACCCGATGGTCCAGAGGGCCCCGGCAACATCCGGTCCACAATACGCCTGAGCTCGTCAATCCGACCAGCTGAGGCATCCCGCTCTCTCATGAGCATAGACACTACCCAAGGAGGTATCGACTCCTCGGCAACAGGTGGAGGTGGAGGTGGTGGAGTAGGTGGCGGCGAAGGGGATACTGGTGGCAGTGGGGGCGAATCAAGAGGAACGTCCTCTGGCTCTGCCGGCTCTGGGGTCAGCTCCTCAAATCCCTCGTCCTCGGATGGTATCGGACTGAGAGGAGGTAGGGGTGGAAACACTACCTGAGGTGGCACCATAGGAATATCTATAAATACTGTACCAGAGGGTCCAGCCTGGCCAGTGGGTGGAAAGGTGGGTGCTGGAACAGCAGGTGGCACTGGGGCCTCTACAGGAATCTCTGCCGGTACCTCAACTGGAATCCCGGCAGGCACTGCAACTGGAACCTCTACTGCTGCCTCTACCGGAGCCTCCTCCGGAATCTCCTCCGGATCCTCCTCAGGATCATCGTCCTCAGCATCAGCCTCACCCAGCAACTCTAAATCCCGCTGGGCCTCGTACGCCTCGGAATCAGGTATCTACAATACAACAACCACTCGTTACTACCAGATCTTAATAAGTTCCCTTTTTGTGGGTTTTACTCTTATTAGCTTTTAGGTTTATTTTAATAGGCGCAATGTCCTTTCACCTCTCATTTCTGAGTACTATAACTTAGGGCTCTGATACCACTTCTGTGACGCCCCCAGACCCGGGGTCGGAGATCCTGGTTGTCACTGTCCAATTTCCAGTATACACACACACACTTGTAATCCAACAATAATAAATCACCATATAATAATCACAAAATAACGACATGCTGGTGACCCCATAACCTTATCACACACACACGAGCCATAGTCTCAGAAACGGAGTTTCATAATTTACATCATTATATACATAATAGAGTTATCACAAGATGGGGTTGCACTGCTAGCTAAAGCTCCTTGAGGAAACTATGCCGCAGTCAAAAGTAAATTAACTTACATCTGTTCCATATACTTACATAAGTCATATCTATAGATAAACCTGACTAGTAGAAGCTGGAAGCCTATCCTACTAAGACTCCCTACCTCAGGTACCGTAAAGCGGAATCTCTCATAGGGGGTCCTTGCCCTGGTGACCCGCTTGTGCAAGGTGCGGTGTACTCGACTGGGCATGATCTGTAACTGTAAGGTAGGAACAACAACAGAAAATAACAAGCAAGAATGAGCTACAAATGCTCAGCAAGTAATAGATAACAGTATAACAAGGTACTGAAACAATAACCGAGTACAATATCAAGATATCAGTGAAACTGACAAGTGCAAGTAAAACCATACTCAAAGCAATCAACAAACTCAAAATTGATTATGTTCCCCGTTAACACTATCGGTAACTCAGCACCTAGGCTTTCGTTACAGTGCAACGTCAAATTCCAAGTGGAAGAAACGGGATTAATCTGGAGATTTTTCAACGCCCTATTGTACGCGATGATCAGTCACCTTGTACAATAGAAAAACCAGTCACTTTCTCTACTAGTAGAAGGACAACCCCTTATCGGGACGTCACCCTAGGCAACACATGGGCCTTTAGTTTACGGCTGGGTCGTGCGTCACCGACCTCTTACGCAACCTTACTCCAGTCCCTGATCAATACTTAAACATTCATCAAACCTAGAAGGAAATTTAATCAAGCCTTCTAGAATAACAACAATCCACTCTAGGATTTCAATCAACTGTTAAGGAAGGGAATTCAATACCACCTTCCAGAACAACAACAATTCATCAGAGGATTTCATCAACAGATAAGGAAGGGAATTTAATACAACCTTCCAGAACACAACGGCAATCCATCACAGGATTTCAATCAACAGATAAGGAAGGGAATTTAATACAACCTTCCAGAACAACAACGACAATCCATCACAGGATTTCGATCAACAGATAAGGAAGGGAATTTAATACAACCTTCCAGAACAACAACGACAATCCATCACAGGATTTCATCAACAGATAAGGAAGGGAATTTAATACAACCTTCCAGAACAACAACGACCTATTATAAGATTTCAATATCTGACAATAGCTTGGCTCCCTAAACCAAGTGGGAGTACTCTCGCAACATCTGGGTTGACTCTCAGTCAACGAATTCAACAAGACAGAAACTCTTGAATCAAGGAGACTCAAGAACGCGACCGGGGAGCCGCTAATACTAGCTAAAATAGACTCCACAAAAGATTACAGTTTTGGAGTGAAAAATGGGCCTTAAAGGCACCAATACAACTGGGAGGAATATCGGAGTCGGACGTTACCTCCCGAACCTGGAGTTATCGACTCAGAATAAATACAAAATATCTGAGTCATCGCTCACCATTTATTATTTAATAAAAAATAATATTTAAAGAAATTTAGATAACTCCAGAATATTTTTAAAGAACAAATAAATATTTTATTAATATTTAGGAGGCCCAGAATAGTCCTCGAAAAATATTAAAAGGATTTAAAAGAATTAAAATATTTAATCCCAATATAATCAAGATTATTTAATATTTAAATAATCTTAAATGATTCAACATATTTAAATAATATTTAATCAATATTAAATAATATTTAAATAAACCAAAACGAGTTGAAAGTATTTAATCAGTAGTTAAATACTTTTAAATATCCCAAAATATTTAAATAGTATTTAATCAATATTAAATAATATTTAAATAATTTCATATGCTCTAAAAGTATTTATTTAACCTCTAAATACTTTCTATATTCTTTAAATAATATTTAATAAACTAAATATTATTTAAAACAATAAACCTCGACTAACCGTCGAGACACGCTAGACTACTCCCGGTCGACCATCGAGCACCAAAAAGATATGCTCGACACAGATTCAGTTATACAAACTGAAGAATAAACGTCCTCTAACTTTTTGAGAAGTTCAGAGGAGTCTCAGGGTTAGGTTGAAAAGATCTAGTCCTACTCACAAGGAACTACCTTAAACAACCTATGCATACATATGTCATACATTAGAATCAATGTGACAAAGTGTCAGATACTTGCCTGTAGGTTTCCGCGGAAGTAAGCTCCTTCCTTGTTTCGTCCGAGTATCTACGAACAAAAACAATTCATCTTTAGCTATACGAGTATTTCCTTAATCGTCCTATTAACACATACTCGTATAACTACCTGATTCATTCAAAACGACATATAATAAACAAGTCCATTAGCCCATAGCATTCTTATGTCACCATACGACATCTTTCGTTGAGGTTTCGTTTTCTAGTTTAGCTTCAAATGTCATTTTATAAAAAGGAAGTGGCCAAGTCAAAACATTAGCATTTCCCTTAACTTTTCATATGAAGCACTTGTATTCAAACATTTTTCATAAATCAGGTTTTAATCTTTTTAACCCAATTCTTCTTTCCAAGTCTTCTCATATGTGCCTACTATTTAAAATAAAAGTCTCAAGATTTATGGAGTAGCTTAACTTGGCTGATCATCCATTCCAAGTTAGTCAAAAACAGGGCAGCTGTGTTTTCTGCCTAGCCTCACTATTTTGGCCATAACTTTTAGCTCATAACTCCGTTTGAGGCAAAATTAGCGCGCAAACGATCTAGAGACCGATATCTATCCAACCATATAAAGAAGTCATCAATCCAGGCAGTCTAGCCCCTTCGGGTACTATGAACAGTTAGTAGACAGACAAAAATTTTGCATGGTCTCCTTTGTACGTTCATCATTTACCCTGTTTTAAACTCATTTTATTCAACTCAAATGACTACCATATATTTTACACTACTACTTGGGAATGTACTCAAGACATCCCAAGCCCAAACACAATTTAACAACACTCTCAATATCACCAATAATTCAGCCAACTGCATCACCACTGCTAGACAGCTTTTAACATCATTTTACTACTTTCAAAACAACAAATCACTTACCCTTCTTTCAACCAAAATTCTCTACCAAGACACATCCATATTACATACTTATAACTTTAACCAAATCATCACTATATTGTAAAATCATAGCCACAAAGCAAGCACCAAAGCATATACTTAAACTCATTACATAGCATGCTTTAACCATATAAACTCACCAAGCTAGGGTTTACATATATTCAAGCTTCCCATGCTTATTAACACTACCCCTAGCTTAAATAACCATTAACAAGTGCTATCAAAGCTTAAGGATTCATAACACAAGTGTTTAAGAATTTATTCAAAATCAACATCACTATTCATGCATACATACTTTCATGAAAAGCTATAGATTTCATGGATAACTTTGCATGCAATTTAAGTATGTTGAACACATGGAGACTACCTTTCTTTTAAGCTTCTAACCAACACAAACAAGCAAGTATGAGGTGAGCTTGGATTTTTCTTCCTTCTTTCTCTTGTAGCTTGGCCGAATGGTTCTTCTTGCTCTAGCCACCTTTGCTGATTTTTTTTTCTTTGTTTTCTTTTGTTTAATCACTTAACTTGACCCTTGGCTTAATACTCCTCCCAAAGGTCAAGTCAAAGTTGGTCAAGTTTTCTAGCACTTCTTTGACTTTGACTTAATACTACTAGCATTACTTATAAATTTTAGCTAAGTGCAAGTATTTGGATTTTATTAATCCATGAATAAAAAAATTCGGCTCTTTTAAATATTTCAAGGAAATCACTTGATTTTCTTCGGGTCCGTAACGATTCGCTACGACCAATTTAATCTTTAACTCATTCTGGCAATTTCAATAATTTAATTGCCCAACAAAACTTTATTCCATAATTATTATCCAATACATACTTTTAATAACAAGGTTTTAAAAGTACCTGGATTTTAGGGATATTACAATAGACCCCTCTCTCTCACACACACACAGAGGTTATAGTCTTAAAAACGATACACAACAAGTGTCATTAGTTATTACAAACCAAATATACTTATCCAGGATCTCACGCTATCAATGATAACCCCTACATGAAGTAACAATAATAACTAGATCAATACTAAAAACCTATTCAACTTACTTCTGCGGAATAATTCTGAACTGAACCACCTCAAATGTGAATCTCTTACTTCCCTTCCTTGAAGTATGGAGCCAATCGAACGCATTATCACTTTCTCTGAAAATTTTAATATAAAGCAAAAATGAGCGAAAGATTTCTCAGCAAGTTATTCACCCAATTAGATATGTGACTCTAATCCATGAATATGATAATCACTACTATCTCAATAGTATAACTTCAGTTTACCAGTATGATAAGCATAACAAAGTATGTTTCGACGATACAAATAGTCAGAGTTTTCTGTTAAAAGTATTCATACTCAACATGAAGTTTAGAAGAATATAATTCGAACAATTTAGTTCAATATATAAAAGAAGACACTATCGAATATAGTGTTATCACTCTTTCATACTTCCTCTGAAGCCTTTGAGATAAAACCCAATGAACTTATTGTGTTCACAGTTTTTAAATAATATCATCAATAACTTAGCGAAATAGCATCAACTAAAGCTCTGCTAGACTCCCATAAATATACTAAGTACCCAGTTCAAGATACTGTAATAATAGTGGCTTCTCATCATAAGAAAATCAAACCACTTTAAACCATACCACTTGTAAGGTTTAAATCCAGTAAAACATTTTAAAGATTTATAAACTGTTTGGTGTACATCATGTACCCGCTTAAGTTTTCAAAATAACTTTTCGTCAAAACATCTCGGCTGACCTGTTGTGTTGTGATATATATAAAGAAAGCAAGAGTGAGCAATATAGCTCAGCAAGAACATATATAATTGTAAATATATTCTTTTTAAATATCGTTTAAAACTGCAACATTATGCAAACTTTAAGTACTCTACGAGTTTGCAAAATAAACTTTTTGTCAAAGTAGTTTAAATGAGTACGAAGATCTCAACATATCAACCACTGACAACACTCTCGGTAAATCAGCTCATCGGCTTTCATTACGATGTTGCAGCACAATTCCTGAAAGGCTGTATGTATAGACCTATATGTAACATAGGGTTATAACTCAACACAAGAACAGGACGTGTAAATAATATGAAATTATCACCGGAATCAGGAAGACATGAAGACTTGTTAAAGACAAAGGATAAAGAAGAAATCTACAGACTTGAAGCATTAGCTCACTGGAAGAAGTTCATTAATATGTTCATGCCTCAGTAAAGAATAAAGGATGAAGTATTCAAGGATGTGGAAGTAGTGAAGCAATTGTCAAAGTACCAGAAAGATTCTAGTGATCCAAATCTGCAAATTAGTCAAGCAATGAATTGCAGAGCTCAAGTACAGGAATCGAGAAGATAGAATATATGGCAAATACAAAGAATCAAAATATTAGATGTAATCTTGGAGTCTACTATTGATTGCTGGAGGAAGTTCATTCATATGTTCAGACTTCAATGAAGGATAAAGTTCGAAGATGTTCAGGGTTTCAGATATGTTTGTGGTTCAGCATAAGTGCTACAGGATTCCAATGTTCTTACAATCGAAGCACTTCTAATCATCAAGGAACAAAGTCAATTGTATTGTAAAGAAGATGTGAAGATCAAGATTGTGTTAGTCGTTTGTGAACCAGACCAGTTGCACCAAATGTCAACACAAAATAGATTAAGAATTGCATCATTGATTCAGAAGAATTGGCTGTATGATTAAATTAGTAACAAGTGAAGTGGTATATGATGAAGCTCAGAATAAATCAAGTTCGAATAATCAAGGAAATATTTATTAGACTTGGTTGCAGTGGAAGAAAATATATTAAGGGCTTATCAGGTTCGAATTTGGCTAAGTAAAGAAGACTACAGAAGCTGTATCCAGAAGTCAACTTGGTCAAGCTATTTCGTCTCATTCACCAATGGTTAACAAGTATTTTTGTCTTATTCACCTATGGTTATTAACCATCGGGTGAGATAAACAAATGAACAAAGAATTGGTGAAATGAAAGGGCTTATTTTGTCTTATATGCCGATAGTTATTAACTATAAGGAAAGACTTCAAACCCACCAACCCACTTGCTGATGGTTACTAATATTTGAAGTAATTGATTTTATTTCAGGAATTGTTTTAAGTCTCCGATGGTTATTCTACAGACTCATCGATACTTAACCTATTAATTAGTAAATTGTTCCCGATACTTATGAAGAAAAAGAAGTGAAGCAGCAACTAGTTTACTTGGTCCTAAATGAGCCACGTATCCTTGGTTGAAAAAGTCTACAAATATATTGAAGAAGAGCCATTCATTTGGAGAAGTCTTTTATAACATAACAAAAATATGCAGAGAGAGAAGGCAAAGCTGGAGAGGAGAGAAACCCTAGAAAAATCTATACCTCTTCACCGGAGATGTATTAGTGGCCGGTCCCTTAACAGAAAATGTTCAGGGTCACTATATATCACTCTCTACGGTCTTAGTTTCCTTTGTACTGATCTAGAAATACTTGTATAGAAAATTGAGAGTTATATTTTTGTTAAGCAGCGAAGAACTTATTCTTCGGACCGGATTTGTTGGCCGGGTGTAGCAACCTCAGGGTTTATATTTATCAAATGATATATTCCCCGAATCTTGTGTTGTTTATTTTCCTGCTGATTTTCTAGAACCGAAATGATTAATCCTAAACACAGAAAATTATTAAGCAGCTCCGTAAACACTATTCACCTCAAGAACACGAGCCCACTAACTGAACTCTAAATTATTTATCCGTAAAAAATTTGAAAGAATTTTTTGATTTAGTGAGTATCGTATTCAACCCCCCTTCTACGATACTTCCGGGGCCTAACAATTGGTATCAGAGCTTACTGATTGATATACAAATCAAGATCCATTAGCTCAGTGAAGCTCGCCAGACGGAAGCTGTTTGAACTCAGAATGAGGGGTGGCCTTCTTAAATAAATTTATTTTATAAATTTGAATTTAAATAAATTTAGTTTATAAATTTAATTTAAATAAATTTATTTTATAAATTTATTTTATAAATTTATTTTAAATGAGTTTATTATTTAAACTTGAATAAGTTTATGTCATAAACTTAATTTAATTAAATTTATTTTATAAATTTAATTTAAATAAATTTATAATTTAAATAGATTTATTTTTATAATTTAAATGGATTTTACTTGATCCATTTTTGAATTGCTGCAGCAGCTTGTTTGAGTATTAGTTGGTGTGTTGCAGAAGCAAGTGTTTGATCTCAAGCAAGAAAGATAGAAGCTTACTCTAATCTGAGTGAGAAATTTGTTCGTAGCTGACATGGATTCTATATTCAAAGGTGAAGTGAGTTTCTTAGTAAAGTTTCATCAGTAAAGAGTTGGCTATAGCATAGGAAACTCTCACTCTTGATTGTCAAGACAATGGATTCTCTGAGAAAGATGAAATTGGTGAGAGGACTGCTTCATATGAAATTCTATCCAGAAGGACATTTTGAAGTGTGTCGCATTTAGGGAAGTCATGGAAGTATCAAACTGAAGCAAATCAAGTCATGGAAGAAATATGCTTAGTAGTGATTGATGACCCTAGTTATAATTTGGTGATGTTCGTGCATTCAACATATATTGAAGCATCACAGATGGTGATTGATCACATCAGAAAGATCAGTTGGAAGTAAAGTAAGCTGTGAGAACTTTGAAGTCAGATAATGGAACTGAATTTCGCGAATGAAGTTCTAAGTGAAGTCTGCACTTTAAGGGGATTATGAAGCTGAAGCAATTAACACAGCATGCTACTGTATTCAACAAAGATCGTGAAAAGACTTAGTCGAAAGCTATCAAGGCATTTGTGATTAAAAACTAGAAGGTGATTGAAAGACTGAATGTTTCGTTCTACTACACCAAGCTCCCAAGCATTCAAATGAAAGACTATTCTGAATCTTTGAAGTTTGATATCTTATTAGAGTCATATTCAGATACTAATGATGAAGATGAGGTTGCAGAAGGAAACAATGATAATGTTGGTGATTCAGATCCTAGCAGTGAAAATGGTAGTAAATCTACATAACTCATGGACTTTAACAAAAACCACTGAAAAAGGTGAAGGATCTTCAACACATCCTAGCAGCAACTCAGGGGGAGCAAAACAATAGAATGATCTACTAGTCGTACTCAACACAATGAAGATCAAAGGAATACATTAAGAACATATCTGCCAAGACAAAGGGTTTGAAGTCAAAGTCATTCCTGGAATCTAGTTCTTAGTGATCCGGATTTTGGAGTAAAGGCTAGAAGTGCTATGCAAAGTAAATGGTTATTCTTCGGGAAAAAATAGTTGGTAACAGTTGGTAGCCCAAAGAAGATTTTAGAAGCACTGATTGATCCAGATTGGGTGATTGCATTGCAAGATGATCTCAATCAGTTCGAAGGCAGAATCTACTGAAGCTGGAACCTATACCACAAAACAAGATGGTATTTGGTATTGTAAGGGTTTTCAGAGACTGGATGATTATTGGCATTGTTACGAGGGACAAAGCCAAACTGGTTGCTACAGGTTACTATCAAGTAGAAGGTATCGATGATGATGGAAACAGAATCTTCGAGACTTTCAAGATCGAACAGCAAACACCAGTGACGAGACTTGATTCTATTAGGACTAACAAGATGAGGACCTAATATGATATTCCTAGCACCTGTTAAGAATTCAACCATGAATATCTATCATATGAATGTGAACAAGTGCACTCCTGAATGACGAGTTAGAAGAAGAAGTTGATGTACAACAACTCTTGGACTTTGAAGTTACATATCCATTGGGATTTGTATATCATTCTCTTTTCAAGCTCTCTATGACGGAGGTAAGAAATTAAGCAATCGTCAAGGACATGGTATGACCCTCTAACTACTAATTACTTGAAAATGATTTTTATTAGTGTCGTTATACATACATCTCTCTAGAATACAAGGCACACACATAATGTAATATTAGTGCTAGTATACCATGATTATATTATATGTGGGTCTACTAATGAAAATTTGTGCAAGTGACATTTTGCTAAGTTAACACAGAGTAGGTACATGAGCATGTTGGAAGAGTTGTAGTTCATTTTGGATTTTAAGTAATTCAAAAGAATGATGGCAATTAAAATAAGTCAAGTATCTTTTGAAGATGATCAATTTAGAAGATTCTAGACCAGCCAAGACTGCTTGCCAATAAACCGTTAAGCTTGATCAGGGTAAATCAGGTATATAAATTGAAGTGACAAGTTTTAGAGGTATGATCAACTCATTACTTATTCAAGTGCAAATAGACCATATATTTTATTCTCGATATGCCTATGTGCAAGTTTCCAAGTGGATACTAGAGAATCTTATCTTATAGCTAAGTTATGAATTATTAGATATCTTAAGGGATCACCAATTCTTAGAATTGGGTACCCTAAAAATACTAGGTTTAACCTAATTGGCTATATAGATATAGATGATGCAGGTTGTAAGAAAGACAAGGAAGTAATTCCTAGAAGCTGTCAATTTTGTGGAAGAACTAGATTTCTTGTTGAAATAAGAGGAAGCATTCAACACACATAGCTGCAACAAAGGTGAAATTTAAAGCAGCTAGTGAATGTGATGCTCTGATCTTCTGTACAAGGAAACTACTTCAACTCCAACAACTCTGCTGGATACTCTTTACACCACTTATGGAACAAGCGCATGGATACCAGGTATCATTTCTTTCGATAGTTGTTTTTAGGTGAATTACTTGTAGATATTTGCTAAACAACTTGGTGAATTCATTTTGTCTAAGTTGGTTGGTGAACTTGGGATATTATTTAATGTGCATATTTGTTGGAAATCCCATCTGCAAGGAATTCTTAAATGAGCTCACAAGTATTAAATTTTCCATATTTAAAGGACTTGTGAATTTATTTATAATCCAGTACCTCGTGTTTTTGCTACTAGTTTAATTATCATGATTAGAATGTTATATGCATATGTGGTAGTTAAATCTTATAGCATTAGTTTGTAGCATAAGTATTTTTTTTGTAAATATTTGATGAGTATCAGTCATGATATCTTGCTTAATAGATCTGATATTTTGCACTGAGAATATTAAATATTTTATTACAAATAGTTGTGATAGTTTTGATATTAGTGATATTATTTAGAATTTCTATTCTAAGTAATTAATGCATATTTCAAAAATCACTAATATTGGAAGGTGAAGTATTTTCTAAGTCATGTGTATAAAATTCTTAGTATTTTATATACTTAGGAAATATTTCTAAATTTTGATTTATGTTTGCGAGAAGTTGAATGGATTCAAAAGTTATTGAATGTTAATATCCAAAGGATTTGTGAATTCCAGTCTAACTATTAATCTCGGGCTTATGAATATATATGCTATTTATCTTAAGTATACCAGTTATGCTTTATGGTAAGTAGTTGATATAGCATAAGTGGTTGACTACTGCATCATTGTTTGTAGTTAACCATTGCATAACTGTCTGTGGTTTAGACTACTTGGTTGATTTCAGTTCATGAAATGTAATTAAGGAAATCTATATCAGACTAGTTACATTTGTTTGTTGAAAATAATTGTACTGAATAAGTTGATTATCTGTTATATTATTTTCACAAAGCATGTGTAGCAATTACATTTCAATAGTTTTAATATGCATATCTGATTGTATGATACTTAGTATGCTGTTATTATTATTTGAATTGTGATTGGGTTGGTTTTAATTTTTTTTTGGAAATTATAACTGCAACAGAGTATGGAACAAAAAATTTTTTGTTTTCAAAAAAAGTTTTTAATCAACCACCTGTGTAATATATATGTTAATATGTATATTAATATTAGTTGGTTGTTTAATTCAAAAAGGATTAAGGTTAATTATTTAGTTAATTCTAAATTAAGATTTTAATATTTCTGATTAAGGAATTTTAATATTTTAATTCAAGAAATATCTATTTAATTAACTTAATGGTTATTTGAATTTATATGTTATTTTTATTGATTATCTGTATATGTCAGGTTTTAATTTAATCTTAAAATCATAAGTATTTCGGATATTGTTGATTTTCTAATTAAATTTGAAATGCATGTATCGATAGTTAATAAGTATCGGGGAGTTTTGGTGTTTTTATTTTAATTTATTAAAATAAGAATGCATGTCCCGATAGTTAAGTGTGTTATTATTATTATTACTACTACTATTCTAATAATGCATGCATCGATAGTTGACAAGTATCGGCAGTTTTCTTTTTCGTTTGTTCACTATTTTATTTATTTAATAGTTGCATGTCCCGAGTGTTGTTAACCATCGGCTAGTGGAGCTATTATTTAAGTTAAATAATGCATGTCAATACTTATTAATTGTCAGTTTTTCTTATTTGTGGTATGCATGTGCCGATAGTTATGTGTTAATTTTGTGTTTTTGTGTTTTATTGATGTGCATGTCCCGATAGTTAGTAACTATCGGGTAGTGGGTTGGATTTTTTTTGTTTGTTTCTCTTTCCTCCCACTTAGTTATTATTATAAATAATAATTTTTTTCCGATACTTAGCAGTTCTTTTTCTCAAATTCTTTTTCATATTTTTTAAAATATTTTGATTTACAACCCTACTTTGATTTTTAAATCCTTGAGTGTGAATCATTTTTTTTTCTTTTTTCTCTAAATCTCATAATCTATTATCCTCTCTCAAAAAGATGGTTTTAAATGCTATATTTTCAAAACCTTTTTCTCTCTTTTAATTTTTTCCTTTTAAAGTGGAATGAAACTTTGTGATTAAAAACCCACTATTGTGAATGCTATTTTATTTGGAGAAATTGTTTTTCTTCGAGGTATCAACCATTTGTAAAATTATTTATTTTCAAACTTGTTTCAATGTCTGTTCCACATTGATTCATAGTACCAAAATAGTGGTTGTTGCTTTGAAGGCCTAGTACTGTATTGCTAAAGCAAACATCCGTCCCCCTTTGTCATATTTTTATGTTTTAGTCGGGGATAATATTAGGTGGAAGAAAATGATGTAAATCATATTTGCTGTATGAGTCGGAAAATCATTGTCTTCTATCTGATAAGGTTGTTTTGCAAAACAAATTTCTAAACATACAGTACTTATGTTTAATAAAAGTGAGTCATTATTTTGAGATATAATTTGGTAGAAGAGTTGAGTTTCTTCTTTGGTATAATTTCTCGCATCTTTTTATCAGAAGTTTATCTTATAAGAAATTCCAGGGATATAATTTTTCTTCTATGATACACCTTCCCGCATTTTATTATGGGTAATGTATCTTAAAGAAATTTTATATCTTGCTATTAATTGTCATATCTTTTGTTCCAACAAAACTCTTTTATGAAAAGTGCTTTAATGCAATCTATTACCATTTCTTATTATATTTTCCCTCTCCTTGAGATGAAAAATATGCTTTGAAATGTTGATATGATTATTTTTATATCTTATTGACTCTGTCCAATTCAGCCCCCAGTGGCTTTAGAAGCTGACCAAGAGGTTGAAAACCCATCAATCTCTTACTCAGGCCTTTGTACCAAACACCAATTCATCCACTTCCATATATTAACCCTTGGAGATATAAGGAATATATGTAGTTAGAATTTGATAAGGGAGTAACTGCACTTGATGCAGTAAATAAGAATGATGTCGGATGTGCACCCACAGCTCTACCTCCAGAGAAGAAAAGTAGTATACAAACTGAGGTAACTGTAAGCTCATCTGCATTTTCTCAAAAGGATGCAGAGCTGAAAAGGCAATTAAACTATCTCTGGAATCATTCTATCAACAGGGTGAGTCCATTGAAATTCGCTCATCAGCAAGAGCACCTGGTAATGAGTCATGCACACCATTGGTATTCACACTGATGGTAAGCCTAAACAGATAAATTCTAGGGACACATTGCAAGGAGAGCACAGTGAGAGGTACAAGCAACACCCCCCAACTTCTTTGTTTACCATTTGTTACGGTAGATGAAGTTGTTGAGACCGCAGAAATATAAATGCCTTCACAAGCGTCAGGAGGAAACGATGATCTCTAATGCTATATATTCAGGATCTTCGTCTCCCTCCCCAGATGGAATAGATCTAGACTTCGAAAGGAACAGATTCTCTTTATGAGGATCAGCAACTCATTGATTATGATTTAGCTATGCTAATGAATCAAGTGAGGAACGGGGATTTAACGAAACCCCATTGCACCACTAGTGACCTCTCTAGAAGGGGCTATGGTGATTTCACCTGTAGGTACAGAAGACTATATTTGGAATGCAGAGTGAAAGTAAGGGAGAGAAACACTTAAGTGAAAGTGAGGGAGAGATACACTTGAGTGAGAGATAGGGAGAGAAAGAGTGAAACGCTTCAAAGTGCTCGACACTTAAGTGTAAACACCAACAAAACGTAGTAGAAGTGAGGAAACCATAGACCAAACACTTACCCTTACTACTTGCTACTTCTGGAAGAAAAGCTACTATGTTTTCCCAATCAATGACATAAGAGAACCTTCTTTGGAAGACAAGCCATTCGAAAGATCATGGGCCATTGGAGGATTCCTCAACTAAGGGGGAGAATTTAGTATACAAGAAAAGGGAGAATGTCTTCTTATCTTCATATCCTTAGGGGAGAAGTTAATATCCTTAGGGGGAGAAGAATTTAGTAGAAAAGAAAAAGAAGAAAATCTTACTCTCCAGTGTGCAGCATTGAATAACTAAGAGGGAGAGCAAGAGGAAGAAGAAGCAGAATCACATTCTCAGGGGGAGAACATTATTTGAGCAATGTTCTATATTTTATTGAAGATGTTCCCAGGAATTTTGATTCTTATGAAGCTCAGTTTATGATAAGTTCTTTATAGGTCAAGCAATGAAGGATTTTGAAGCAGAGAAAAGCTCAAACACAGAGGAATGAAGATGATATCTATTGAAGATGCGTTCAGTGCTAAAGGAACACTCATTTTCTATTTCTCTTTACTTTATAGAAATCTGGAAATGTATTATATGATCCAGAACCCAAGTAGTAGTATTTACAAGTCTAGAGCATTAATATTTTCTTGTAGTTAGTTGAGTTATCCTCTAGGGATTTGCTTGTTAATCTCTACCAAACAAATAGGGGGAGATTGAAAGGCTGTATGTATAGACCTATATGTAACATAGGGTTATAACTCAACACAAGAACAGGACGTGTAAATAATATGAAATTATCACCAGAATCAGGAAGACATGAAGACTTGGTAAAGACAAAGGATAAAGAAGAAATCTACAGACTTGAAGCATTAGCTCACTGGAAGAAGTTCATTAATATGTTCATGCCTCAGTAAAGAATAAAGGATGAAGTATTCAAGGATGTGGAAGCAGTGAAGCAATTGTCAAAGTACCAGAAAGATTCTAGTGATCCAAATCTGCAAATTAGTCAAGCAATGAATTGCAGAGCTCAAGTACAGGAATCGAGAAGATAGAATATACGGCAAATACAAAGAATCAAAATATTAGATGTAATCTTGGAGTCTACTATAGATTGCTGGAGGAAGTTCATTCATATGTTCAGACTTCAATGAAGGATAAAGTTCGAAGATGTTCAGGGTTTCAGATATGTTTGTGGTTCAGCATAAGTGCTAAAGGATTCCAATGTTCTTACAATCGAAGCACTTCTAATCATCAAGGAACAAAGTCAATTGTATTGTAAAGAAGATGTGAAGATCAAGATTGTGTTAGTCGTTTGTGAACCAAACTAGTTGCACCAAATGTCAACACAAAAGAGATTAAGAATTGCATCATTGATTCAGAAGAATTGGCTGTATGATTAAATTAGTAACAAGTGAAGTGGTATATGATGAAGCTCAGAATAAATCAAGTTCGAATAATCAAGGAAATATTTATTAGACTTGGTTGCAGTGGAAGAAAATATATTAAGGGCTTATCATGTTCGAATTTGGCTAAGTAAAGAAGACTACAGAAGCTGTATCCAGAAGTCAACTTGGTCAAGCTATTTCGTCTCATTCACCAATGGTTAACAAGTATTTTTGTCTTATTCACCTATGGTTATTAACCATCGGGTGAGATAAACAAATGAACAAAGAATTGGTAAAATGAAAGGGCTTATTTTGTCTTATATGCCGATAGTTATTAACTATCAGGAAAGACTTCAAACCCACCAACCCACTTGTCGATGATTACTAATGTTTGAAGTAATTGATTTTATTTCAGGAATTGTTTTAAGTCTCCGATGGTTATTCTACAGACTCATCGATACTTAAACAATTAATCAGTAAATTGTTCCTGATACTTATGAAGAAAAAGAAGTGAAGCAGCAACTAGTTTACTTGGTTCTAAATGAGCCACGTATCCTTGGTTGAAAAAGTCTACACATATATTGAAGTAGAGCCATTCATTTGGAGAAGTCTTCTACAACATAACAAAAATATCTAGAGAGAGAGAAGGCAAAGCCGGAGAGGAGAGAACACCTAGAAAAATCTATACCTCTTCACCGGAGATGTATTAGTGGCCGGTCCCTTAACGGAAAATGTTCAGGGTCACTATATATCACTCTCTACGGTCTTAGTTTCCTTTGTAATGATCTAGAAATACTTGTATAGGAAATTGAGAGTTATATTTTTTTTAAGCAACGAAGAACTTATTCTTCGGACCGGATTTGTTGGCCGGGTGTAGCAACCTCAGGGTTTATATTTATCAAATGATATATTCCCCGAATCTTGTGTTGTTTATTTTCCTGGTGATTTTCTAGAACCGAAATGATTAATCCTAAACACAGAAAATTAGTAAGCAGCTCCGTAAACACTATTCACCTCAAGAACACGAGCCCACTAACCGAACTCTAAATTATTTATCCGCAAAAGATTCGAAAGAATTTTTTGATTTAGTGAGTATCGTATTCAACCCCCCTTCTACGATACTTCCGGGGCCTAACAATTCCAATTGTAATATGGGACTATAACTGGAGCATTATCACGCTTCTACCGTACATCCATAATGATCAATCGTAACATACAGCAGCTCTCGTCATTTCTCTACATGTAGAAGGGGGAGCCACGACGTTCTCTACCATTATTGGGAATCACCCTAGACCGCATATGGGCCAAAGTGCTGGGCCGTGCGTCACTCGGCCTCTTACGCTAACACCAAGTCCACTGAAATGATCCATAACCTGGAATCGGAATTTAATCCTAGTTCCCCAAGTATATAATACTTGTTAATAGATCCATCTATCTAACCTGGAACCAGAATTTAATCTTAGTTCCCCAAGTATATCATACTTGTTAATAGATCCTCATAGCTATGAGTAGGTACTGCCAGAATAATGGGGGCAGTCATCTCACCGTACAGGTGCGTTGACCTCCAGTTACAGTCCCATATTACAATTGGAATTGTGCTGCAACATCGTAATGAAAGCCGATGAGCTAATTTACCGAGAGTGTTGTCAGTGGTTGATATGTTGAGATCTTCGTACTTATTTAAACTACTTTGACAAAAAGTTTATTTTGCAAACTCGTAGAGTACGTAAAGTTTGCATAATGTTGCAGTTTTAAACAATATTTAAAAAGAATATATTTACAGTTATATATGTTCTTGCTGAGCTATATTGCTCACTTTTGCTTTCTTTATATATATCACAACACAACAGGTCAGCCGAGATGTTTTGACGAAAAGTTATTTTGAAAACTTAAGCGGGTACATGATGTACACCAAACAGTTTATAAATATTTAAAATGTTTTACTGGATTTAAACCTTACAAGTGGTATGGTTTAAAGTGGTTTGATTTTCTTATGATGAGAAGCCACTATTATTACAGTATCTTGAACTGGGTACTTAGTATATTTATGGGAGTCTAGCAGAGCTTTAGTTGATGCTATTTTGCTAAGTTATTGATAATATTATTTCAAAACTGTGAACACAATATGTTCATTGGGTTTTATCTCAAAGGCTTCAGAGGAAGTATGAAAGAGTGATAACACTATATTCGATAGTGTCTTATTTTATATATTGAACTAAATTGTTCGAATTATATTCTTCTAAACTTCGTGTTGAGTATGAATACTTTTAACAGAAAACTCTAACTATTTGTATCGTCGAAACATACTTTGTTATGCTTATCATACTGGTAAACTTAAGTTATACTATTGAGATAGTGGTGATTATCATATTCATGGATTAGAGTCACATAGCTAATTGGGTGAATAACTTGCTGAGAAATCTTTCGTTCATTCTTGCTTTGTATTAAAATTTTCAGAGAAAGTGATAATGCGTTCTATTGGCTCCATACTTCAAGGAAGGGAAGTAAGAGATTCACATTTGAGGTGGTTCAGTTCAGAATTATTCCGCAGAAGTAAGTTGAATAGGTTTTTAGTATTGATCTAGTTATTATTGTTACTTCATATAGGGGTTATCATTGATAGCATGAGATCCTGGATAAGTATATTTGGTTTATAATAACTAAAGACACTTGTTGTGTATCGTTTCTAAGACTATAACCTGTGTGTGTGAGAGAGAGAGGGGTCTATAATGTGTGTTCGTTGGAGTATTGAGTTATAGCAGGTTGTAAATGATTGGATGGTGTCGTGACGACTCAAATCCCTGACCCCGGATTTGGGGGCGTTACACTTTTCAAACTACTTTCTATTTTCTATTCTAAGCTTACTTTGTACTAGATCAAATGCATAAATATATATAGGCAAGTGATCAAATAGAAAATAACTTGGAATAAAAAATAGAAAATAAGATCTAAACCACACATTCAATCTAATATAATGGGAAGGAGGGGCTCCCACACACTAATTAAATAGACCCTCACACACACAATCCCACATAATCTCTCCATTTTTAATTTGAGTTTTCCCATTGGTTAGTGAACTTTTTTTCAAATCTAATGGTAGGAATCTAGATGTAACTTGAAGATAATTTTAATCTTAGGATCATATAAATTTCAAATATTATAACTGATCAATTGATATGAAGTTTATAAATATTAATTGATTAGGAAACCATTAATTAGTTGAAATGTTTATCTAAATCAACTGATAATATGGATTGTACCATAGGTGTAATTAGTCTATTTCAATCGATAAGGTGTAAGTCAATTGATATTATTCTCATCAATTGATGTTAGAGTCGATTGATATAGGTCATCAACTGATGTGTAACTTGTAGGGTTTCATGACACAAACGCAGCGGAATAAACGCGAAAAATAAATCAAAATACCGAAACCCTCCGCAGGATCCATGCGAAAACAAAAGATTTAATTCAAAGATAAAGAATAAATACCTTTAGAAGTTTTAACAGTTCATTAATGGAAGATTAATGGAGGTCCAAAGCTTGTTTAATCACCACGTATCCCGCTCTCGCGATCTACGCTCTACGGTATCCACACGAACACTTTTCATGAAGGATTGATGTGTACTAGCACCCGAAAACTTCTTCTCTCTCTATCTTCCTCCTCTCTCAGAGCGGCTAGAGTTTTTGTAAAATCTCTCTTTTATTAAATCAGCCCATAAAGAGATTATATAGAGAGAGGAATAAGTTTTCTAATTATAATCCAATTATAATTAATACTAATCCAAAATTCTAAATTATTTAATTAAGTCTCACTTAATTAATTACTTATTAATTTTGGAATTAGTTTAAGTAATTCATTTATTCTATCTATATAATTAATTAAGTCATACTTAATTAATATCATAAATAAAATAAATTACTTATTTAATTTAAATTCATAATTTAAATTATTTCTCCTTCAAGCGTTCTTTGTGTGTGACCATGTAGGTTATTATTACGTTGGCAACAATTTTAATATCTAATTAAAATTGTAAACAATGAGCGGCATCTAGTAATACATCATTGCTACCCAAGTAATAATAATAAATCGGTTATTCGATTAAGCCTTTCGTGAATAATGTTCCATGTAATATAATCCCTTTAATCTTGATATTATAGATTAAACTCAAGGCATGTCTCGTGTCATCCTCTTCATAATTTAATCTTTATTTTCTTGATCGATGAGTAGACTATTAAAATCAAATCAACATTTGAGCACGGCCGTGCATTTCATAGTCTCACTCAAACAAGAGGCCAATAATATCACTCCTAAAATTAGGAGGATTAAATCCCATCTAGATCATTCATATTTCTCATACGATTCATAATATACCCAATGTCCACTTTTATCATCACCCAGTCAAAGGTAACTTTTAATGTAATCAAAGTATATTAATTCTCGTATAGAAATATAATGATTTCAGGTCTAAGGATCATTACACCATTATCACAGTGAGAATTACTTATGACACTTACTTAACATGTAGAATCTCACGGCGGGTCATTCCAGTGCCATGCATTGATACATGCACTTATGTTCTTGACTTTAGTATCCCCATACCTATGACCAATGAGATGTGGTCATCTGTCAAGAAACATACTAGTTTTTGTGCATTATTATTGTCCTTAAATAATAATACTCGACTAGGGAATTTTAGGAATAAGATACTATTCATATAATCTCATTTTTAAGTCACATACTTAAAGATATATAATACGTATCAAAATTCCAAGAACATTTATTATGCTTTCAATTTATTACGCAGTAAATAAAACATAATAAATAAATAATAATCAATAAAACATAATCCTTAGTAATAAATATTTTCCTTAAAATATAAAAAGTATTGTCTCTAGAGCACAATTACTAACAATCTCCCACTTGCACTAGAGCCAATTACCCAAGTATCCAATACTCATGGAACTAGTGTGACTTTCGTGCTTCTGCTGCGACAAAGCCTTAGTCAGTGTGTCTGCAATATTATTATTAGTATACACTTTACATATATGTATATCTCCTTGATCATTAATCTCATTAATTAGGTGATATCTCCTAAGTACATGCCCAAACAGCCTCCTTGGCTGCTTCACAAGCATCAATATACTCAGGTTCTATTGTAAAATCAACAATTGTCTTTGCTGTGAACCATTCCAGCATACAACATCTCAATAAAACACAAATCCAGACAGAAACATTAAATTATCGTTATCTGTCTAGAAACCAGTATCACTGAAACCTCTTACAACTAGCTTCACATCTCCTCCATATAACAAGAATGAATCTTTAGTCCTCTTTAAGTACTTAAGAATATTCTTGACTGTCGTCCAGTGACCTTCACCTGGATTAGATCGGTATCTACTCATCATGGTTAAAGCATACGAGACATCAGGACAAGTACATATCATTGCATACATTATAAAACCAATTGCTGACGCATATGGAATTTTACTCATGCAGTCCCTATCATCCAATGATTTAGGACAAATTTTATTTTGAGATCACTATCCCATGAGACATTGGGACATATCCATTTTAGTCTCTTTGCATTTGAAATTGATGCAAAACTTTGTCAATGTATGTACTCTAAATTAGGCCGATCAATCACCTTGATCTATCTCTATAGATCTCGATCCCTAATATATATGTCACATCGCCTAAGTCTTTCATTGAGAAATTATTTCTCAACCAAGTCTTCACAGTCTGTAGAGAAGGAATGTCATTCCCTATTAGTAATATATCATCAACATATAATACTAGGAATGCCACATGGCTCCCACTAAACTTCTTGTAAACACAAGTTTCATCTTCATTCTGAATAAAGTCAAACTCTTTTTGACTGTTTCATGAAAACAAATGTTCCATCTCCTCGAGGCCTGCTTTAATCCATAAATAGATCGACGCAACTTACATACATTTCCAGCATCCTTTAGATCAACAAAACCCTTAGGGTGTGTCATGTACACATCCATATCTTCTTCAAGGCTCTCATTTAAGAAAGCTGTTTTGACATCCATTTGCCAGATTTCATAGTCATAGTAAGCAGCTATAGCAAGCAAAATCCTGATGGACATGACCATAACAACTGGTGAAAAGGTCTCATCATAGTCAATACCATGAATTTTCTTGAAACCTTTTGCCACCAATCGTGCCTTATAGGTCTGTACATTAGCATCCATGTCGGTCTTCTTCTTGAAAACCCACTTGCACCCTATAGGTTTTACCCCTTCAGGTGGATCAACCAAAGTCCATACTTGATTAGTATACATGGATTCTATCTCAGATTTAATGGCATCCAGCCATCTCTTAGAATCTGGAGTGTTTATAGTATCTAGGTAGGTGAGAGGCTCATCTTCATCCACAAGCATCACATCACCATCTTGAGTCAAGAGAAATCCATATTATCTCTCGGGCTCTTGGCGAATCCTACTAAACCTACGAACACCTGTATTTCTTGAGCAGTATTATTTTTCTTGTACATTCTACTCAGGTTCCTCCACTGGTTCAACGTTATCATGTGGGTCTCAAACTTCATTGAGATCTATTATCCTCCCACTGTCTCTCAGCTGTTCGAGCAACAAACACTTTGTTCTCGGAAGGATTATAGAAAGAATAACCCCTTGTTTCAGTTGGATATTCCACAAAATTACATTTGTTTGATTTTGGTCCTAGCTTGTCAGAGATTAGACGTTTCACAAACGCTTCACATCCCCAAAATTTTATAAATGACATGCTGTGACGTTGCT
This sequence comes from Oenanthe sinensis, assembly GCA_028671895.1. Lineage (NCBI taxonomy): Eukaryota > Viridiplantae > Streptophyta > Magnoliopsida > Apiales > Apiaceae > Oenanthe > Oenanthe sinensis. Next base: position 33,839,826 of record CM053806.1, read on the forward strand.
CAGTCCATATCTCATAAGGAGTCTTTTGAACCAATTTAGTAGGAACACAGTTAAGTGTATGTGGAGCCGTTTCCAGGGTGCAACCTCAGAAACTAATTGGAAGATTCATTGACTCAACATTGATCGCACCATGTCCAACAAGGTGTGATCTCTCCTATCAAAAAACTTTTCATTGATATTTTCTACTTCATCTTTATAGTCTTTGAACTTTTCAAATGATTCGGATTAGTTCTTCAAAAGATATATATATCCGTATCTACTAAAATAATTAGTAAATTTTATGAAGTTAATAAAATCTATCTTTTGTCATCGTACACATATGACCACATACATCACTATGTATAAGTCATACCCATTCAATGATCCCTTCACCATGTCCGGTAAAAGGAGCTTTAGTCACTTTATAAAATAAACCAAGATTCGTATCCTTTGTTATGATTCATAATCAAACTTATCCATGAATGCATCCTTATGTATTCTGGAAATGCGTTTCTCATTAATATGGCCTCAGCGACAGTGCCAAAGGTAATATTTGATTTGAGTCACTTTAGAACATATAAATTGTTAATTAGATGTGCAACATTATAAGGCTCATCATCAAAATAGGATAAACAACTATTGTTATAAAATGAAAAAGCCTTTCTTGTCCAAACAAGAAACTGAAATAATGTCTCTGCCAATTGCAAGCACGCTATAACAATTATTAAGTTCTAAATTTTCCTTATAGGCCAAAAATTAAGTAACGAGTTCCTCGAACCAGAGCAACTATCTTTACTCCAATTCCAACCCGATACCTTAAGCTTGACCCTTATTGATCATCATATTCCAATCTTCCAATTAAGCATGGCAGTTTAATTTCCAGTGTCCCAACTTTCCACAGAAGTGACAATCGTCTTCTTTATCAACACCTCATTCAGACTTTAGAGTCTGCTTTAGGGATTGGACTTTGGTTTGACAACGGAACTAGATCAAATCTTCTCCTTGCCTTTCCATTTTCCTTTCCCTTTTGCATTCCCTATGTTTACCATCAATATAGTAGTAGTTCATGCATTTATCATATTACTTTCAGCAGTTCTCAACATGCTTAGCAACTCAATGGGTGTTTTACCAATCTTATTCACTTTATTGTTCATAACAAAATAAGAATAATATTTGTCCAAAAATTGTAAGATCAAATCTAACTGTCACCAGACCAATCTGGAAACCCAAAATATCAATGGTATTTATTATACCCTATAATCTTTAGAACATGTGGTGTAACTGGGTCTCACTCTCCCTACTTGTAAGTGTATAGTGCCCTTTCAAATATATCTTGTGCTCAATCGTTTCATAAGCATCTATATGCTTGTATTGCTTCTTAAGCTCAGCACATATATTTGCGAGCATGAGACATGAAACATCAGTCGCAACATCAATTTGCTTCCAATAAGCACTATGATTTGCACATGTTACATTCTCAACTTTAAGAGCAGAGGAAGAGATTTGACTAATATCGTGGTGCCCGAGGACGATCCTCAAGCTCCTATGTCAGTCAAGGAAATATATTCTCGTCAACTTGTCCTTCTCAAGAACTGATCGCATAGAGAAGTTGTTTGTGTTTATCATTTGATATCTACAATATTAAAGTGCATAAAATAAACTAGATTGCAAATTTAATATTAATTATGTTTAAGTGATTATGGTATATCATCATATACCTCCCACTATTTTTATCAAACTAATAGCCCTTACTATTAATTTGAAAAGTATATCCCATAATTCTTTCTAGTGAGCCAAGATCCATATTTCGTCATGTCCTAAGTCAACCACTGGAAGTCCTTAGAAAATGATTATTTAGGTAGACAACAGTTGTCAATAATATCATATATAATTCTTGGATAGTTTGGTGAACAACGATTGATCTTATCTATCTAATAGACTTTTAACCAAACTCTATGCTTCTAAGTTCATAATAGTTGAATATAACCGTTTATTTTCACTTATTATGACGACTCAGTTAAGTTAGACCCAATGATACAACGGCCGAATATAACCGTTTATATTCGTCGCATCTCACCACGATAGATAGGAGTCCCCTGCCACTGACAGTCTTTCCCCTTATCGGTCTAGGATTCGATGAGTGTTCATTCATTGGAAAGCATCCGAGTAAAACTTAATATTTTGTTAAGGGGTTTTAGAAAATTTATAACGATCATGATCACATCATAAAGAGATCCTCAATTTTTCCTTGAACCAAATATTTCAAATCGACATCTTAAATTGTTCATTTCCCAGGTAGATGGAGGATACCAATGGTCACACTTAAAACCCATCAGCCTTACGAATACGCATATCCGCTTTTGTCAGAAAATCCCAATTATAGATATCAAAAATCCATATTTAATTCCGTGTTTTAAAAATCCATATTTCATAAACACAAGAATCTCATGATCGTTTGTTAATTTTAAAATCTTGAATCGTTACAGATTTTATCTTGTTTAAGCAAACATAGCATGGGTGTCGTATCTAATACATACATTATTAATCTATATTAAGCATGCATCTCAATTATATCTACGCATACATACCAATACATGCAATCATATACATATATGTAATGTGCGTAAATTAAACGTGTTTGGTTATGGCCCCATCTTATATGATATTTCCAAGCTAATGGAAATATCAAGGTCAGTCTATGGTGGTTTTAAAAATACTATCTATTACATGTCTTCTTTCTTCATTGCTCCATCATCCCCTTTTGGATCGCCTCCTTGTTTGCAAGTCTTCATTGATAATTACATTGAATAATAAAAATAAAACTATTCTAATTTAATTACAAGAAGAACTCGAGTTACATTCGAGATAATTAAATTACAATGAATAAACGACATGCAAGTCGTATTTAGAAACCAAAACCATAAATCAAAACCACTATCCTATGGGTCTTTAGGCCATAACCATCCACCATGCTATCATATAACACATATAATATATCTCATATTATATAATCATATCATATAATCATATATAACAAATTTCGAAATTTCAGAAAATTAAAAACAGATTTCTGAAGACAATAAATCGCTATTTCGAGGCCCTTAACGACGTCAAACGCCTTACAGACCCGTCGATGATAGCATAGCTATCAGTTTTGTTCATTGGCCCGATTCTAGTCAGAAAACACATATCGTTTACGAAAATCGGATACAGCAGTCAGATTTCTCCAAATCTGACAGTGTTTCAGAAATCGTATCATATACAATTCTCATAACAAGAACAAGCATATATCATATATACATACACAGTGATACATACAATCATCATATGATTATACATCACATGAATATCATATATTCATAATATATACATACATATATTCAAAAAATTTAGAAAATTAAATAATTTTTAGAAAATAATAAATCACCGTTTTGGGGGCTGTAACGACATCTAATGGCTTACATAAGCAAAACTGACTATGTCAGTATTGCTCAGTGACCCGATTACAGTCAGAAAACACATATCTTTTGCGAAAATCGGACAATGGACACAGATTTCAGAAAATCAACGGCAGCCGTTTCAGAATTCGTATCGAATACGATTCCCATAATAAGAACAAACATGTATCATATACATACATCAACACACATAATCATCACATGATTATATATCATAAAATATCATATATTCATAATATATATAAACATATACATATTATATCAATATAAAATCATGATAAATCGCATACATGATTATATATCAAAAACTGTTAAGCACATAACCGAATTAAAACGTTTTGCAAGTAGCTCTGATGCCATTGTAGGGTTTCGTGACACAAACGCAACGGAATAAACGCGAAAAATAAATCGAAATAGCGAAACCCTCCGCAGGATCCATGCGAAAACAAAAGATTTAATTCAGAGATAAAGAATAAATACCTTTAGAAGTTTTAACAGTTCATTAATGGAAGATTAATGGAGGTCCAAAGCTTGTTTAATCACCACGTATCCCGCTCTCGCGATCTACGCTCTACGGTATCCACACGAACACTTTTCATGAAGGATTGATGTGTACTAGCACCCGAAAACTTCTTCTCTCTCTATCTTCCTCCTCTCTCAGAGCGGCTAGGGTTTTTGTAAAATCTCTCTTTTATTAAATCAGCCCATAAAGAGATTATATAGAGAGAGGAATAAATTTTCTAATTATAATCCAATTATAATTAATACTAATCCAAAATTCTAAATTATTTAATTAAGTCTCACTTAATTAATTACTTATTAATGTTGGAATTAGTTTAAGTAATTCATTTATTCTATTTATATAATTAATTAAGTCATACTTAATTAATATCATAAATAAAATAAATTACTTATTTAATTTAAATTCATAATTTAAATTATTTCTCCTTCAAGCGTTCTTTGTGTGTGACCCTGTAGGTTATTATTACGTTGGCAACAATTTTAATATCTAATTAAAATTGTAAACAATGAGCGGCATCTAGTAATACATCATTGCTACCCAAGTAATAATAATAAATCGGTGATTCGATTAAGCCTTTCGTGAATAATGTTCCATGTAATATAATCCCTTTAATCTTGATATTATAGATTAAACTCAAGGCATGTCTCGTGTCATCCTCTTCATAATTTAATCTTTATTTTCTTGATCGATGAGTAGACTATTAAAATCAAATCAACATTTGAGCACGGCCGTGCATTTCATAGTCTCACTCAAACAAGAGGCCAATAATATCACTCCTAAAATTAGGAGGATTAAATCCCATCTAGATCATTCATATTTCTCATACGATTCATAATATACCCAATGTCCACTTTTATCATCACCCGGTCAAAGGTAACTTTTAATGTAATCAAAGTATATTAATTCTCGTATAGAAATATAATGATTTCAGGTCTAAGGATCATTACACCATTATCACAGTGAGAATTACTTATGACACTTACTTAACATGTAGAATCTCACGGCGGGTCATTCCAGTGCCATGCATTGATACATGCACTTATGTTCTTGACTTTAGTATCCCCATACCTATGACCAATGAGATGTGGTCATCTGTCAAGAAACATACTAGTTTTTGTGCATTATTATTGTCCTTAAATAATAATACTCGACTAGGGAATTTTAGGAATAAGATACTATTCATATAATCTCATTTTTAAGTCACATACTTAAAGATATATAATACGTATCAAAATTCCAAGGACATTTATTATGCTTTCAATTTATTACGCAGTAAATAAAACATAATAAATAAATAATAATCAATAAAACATAATCCTTAATAATAAATATTTTCCTTAAAATATAAAAAGTATTGTCTCTAGAGCATAATTACTAACATAACTTAGGCTGTCAAATTTTAGTTATTTGAAGACATGAAAATTATACAAGTGAAGGATGATCAGTTGATATTAAAGCATCGATGGATAGAAGATCAATTGAAGAAGCCAAGTCAAAGTATTGAAGACCATCAACTGATATGAAGACCCACGATTGATATGATTAATCGTGGGTCTTCATATCAGGGAGACTTGCTTTGCTCGGGGAGACTTTCTTTGCTCGAGAAGACTTTCTCTTTGAGAGACGTTTAAAGCCATGTAAGACTTTTAAAGCTCGGGGAGACGTTTGACAAATGGGGAGACTTTTTGTTAATATTCGGGGAGACTTTTGAAATGTCTTCCCGAGTAAACTCTGTCGACCTGCCCATGTATATTCTTTAAATTAATTCAAATTCTATTTCTTTTATTATATATCTTATAAATTAAATTAGTTCTTATTGAATTAATATAAGTAAATATGATACATAATAAATTATCTTTTTGATAATAGAATTAAATTAATGACTTCTTCATTCTAAAATAACTCTATATTAATTAATTTCTTAATTAATTTAAGGAAAAAATTAATTCTGATTGAATTAATTTACCAATTAAATTAACTGAATAATTTAATCAATTAATAGAGAATTAAATTATTGTCTTGACTGCACAACCATTGATTATATAATTCCAAATTTTCCGTCTTCACACCAATGTTTATAGCTGATAATTTCTTCTATAATAAAGAACCTTATCTGTATTTTGTCAACACTTCGTGTACTGTCTGGTTCAAGAGTGATTTACAACAAATAGAATTCTTCACTTGACTTTTATAATAGTTCACTTCTGCTTCTTCTGACTTGACTATTTCTGATGTCACACAAATTGAAATCTTTTGACACTGTAGCTTCTTCAAACTTAAATACTCCACTGAGGCATGATCAATTAAATTGAGCTTCCTTCAATATAGTACTACTTCAAGTCTTTAGATTGACTTTGATCTTCTTTTTCTTGTCATATAACACCTGCTGAAGATTCATGTGACAGAAAATATATTTACTTACAAATTATCTATGTTTGAGTTTAATTGTCATATCGCTTAAACAAATAGGCTTCTAAACATATGGCTTTCAATCTCCCCTATTTGTTTTTTTAAACAATAACAAGCAAATCACTAGAGGATAACTCAACTAACAAACAAAAAAACAATATAACAATAAAACTTGTAAATAAGCAAACTTAGTTCTGGTTTATATTAAACATTGCCAGATTCAAACAATAATGATAAATACAAGATAGTTGTTCCTTTAGACTGAACAAATAATACAAAGTTATATCTTGATCTGTCCTAGTTCTAGCAACAAAAGATATTAATATTTCTTCAATTCTGATCATCTTGAGTCTGTATTTCACCTTCTTCTTCTTCTTCATTTCCAACAATAGGTGTGCGTGGTTCTGGTTGAGGTACAGTCTGAGTGCTTCCAGAAACCCCATACGCCTTGTTTTGTTCTAATATAGAAAGTCTATACATAAATTCATTATCAAGAGGATCATGTGGATTTAGATTTGGTTTCTTGAACTCTTCCCATCCTTTCCACTGCTTGTAAAAATCAATATCTCTAGACATACAATAGTCTTGGATATAATCAGCAGCAGCTGATTTAGTTTGACTTTGAAATCCTTCAGACCGTAGCATTTTCTCTACGTCTATTCAGTAGTTCAAAGGATATCCACGCATAAACTCTGAATTAAAATGAATTGTTTGATATCGACTGTTTTTAATAAACCTTACTTCATAAGGTTAAGGTATGATTTCAGGACTCTTTAGAGTAGCAAAATCTCGAATGTGATCTCGGAGTATTTCATTCATCTCTGAACTTGTTTTTACTTTACAAAGCATAACCCATAACTCAGAGGGTGTTCTAGTTTTGAAGAAGTCCAACAAAACTTTGAAGAAACCATAATTATCAAGTTGAATTATGATATACCAGCCATCTGCATTCACTTCAACTGTGATATACCTGGTCTCTAGCTTTAGTGCAGCCATATAAAGATCCACAGTTCTTGATATGCGCCAATCTGAGGTTGATCCGTGATCATTCTAGCTTGATTCCATTTAGGTCCAAACTTTCTTTTTATGTCTTCCCTCTTGGCAGTAATTGCAGCATCCCATAGCTTTTGATTTTGTGCAGCTGCTTCTTTTTCTTCCTTGGATTTAGCTTGTAGGAGAGCCTTTAGTGTATCAAGCTTGTCATTCCTTGCTTAAGCTTCCTTTTGCATTTTAAGAATTCTAGCATCTAACTCAGAATTCTTCTTCCTGGACTCTTTTTGAAATTTTCTAACCTCTTCATCTAGCTCATCATTTGTTTCTCTTCCTTCAGAGAAAAGAAATTCTCTGTCAAACTCACATGTTTTAGCATCACCAAAATTTTATTTTACAGGAGTTTGTTGTTCTAATTCAAAGAAAGAAAAATATTGTTGTTCTGTTGCATAGTAAGATTGATCTGACTGATCTATAACAACTTCTTGTTCTGTTTCATGTATTTTTCCTTTCCCTTTGCCTTTGTCTGGAACTGGAGCTTCTTGTACCTTCTTCCCCTTAGTTGATGGATCCTCTACTGAAATCCCTTCAAAGATTGTTGTTGTTCTGGGTTAGGTTTATTTCCAGACTTAACCATGTTGTAGACATGCATCAAACCTTCATTCAGCTGATTTATGCCTCTCTCAATCATTGCAAATTTCAAGGAATTAAGAGCATTGTACTGATGATAATCATTTATCTATGTTAGATTATCAGCAATTTGAATTTGGCTCTGTCTTATGTCCTTGATATCAGCTACTATTACACCTTGTGTTTGTCTCACATCATTTGTCTTATGAAGCATAGTTGACTTTACTTCTTCAATATCCTTTCTAATTAGAGCAAACTGATTTGAAACTGGATCTGAAGAATTATGAGCATTGACTTGAGCTCAAAGTTGTGCATTCTCGGCTTTCAGTGCATTCATCTGTTGTTGAAAGGACATTAACATATTCTACATCTCACTTTCTATGCCTGTGTGTGCACTCACATCTTCTATTCTCAAGAGTGTTTCACTCACCTCACGTGTAGGTGTATCACACAGTGTTTGCCTTTCTTTGCTCGTGTTTAACTAAAAATCCGATCTTCCAGATGTACCTGCAGTATAGATCACCAAAGCCCCTGCATGAGAGGTCACTAGTGGTGCAATGGAACTTTTGAAATGTCTCGGGGAGACTTTTGAAATGTCTCAGGAAGACTTTTGAAATGTCTTCCCGAGTAAACTCTGCAGACTTGCCCATGTATATTCTTTAAATTAATTCAACTTCTATTTCTTTTATTATATATCTTATAAATTAAATTAATTCTTATTGAATTAATTTAAGTAAATAGGATACATAATAAATTATCTTCTTGATAATAGAATTAAATTAATGACTTCTTAATTCTAAAATAACTCTAAATTAATTAATTTAATGAATAAATTAATTCTCATTGAATTAATTTATCAATTAAATTAACTAAATAATTTAATCAATTAATAGAGAATTAAATTAAAGTCTTGACTACACAACCATTGATGATATAATTCCAAATCTTCCATCTTCACACTAATGTCTGTAACTGACCATTTCTTCTCTAATAAAGAACCTTCTCTGTATTTTGTCAACACTCCGTGTATTGTCTGGTTCACGAGTGATTTACAACAAATAGAATTCTTCACTTGACTTTTATAATGGTTCACTTATGCTCCTTCTGACTTGACTATTTCTGATGTCATACAAATTAAAATCTTTTAACACTGTAGCTTCTTCAAACTTAAATACTCCACTGAGGCATGATCAATTAAATTGAGCTTCTTTCAATGTAATACTACTTCAAGTCTGTAGATTGACTTTGATCTTCTTTTTCCTATCAGATAACACCTGCTGAAGATTCTTGTGACAGAAAATATATTTACTTACAAATTATATATATTTGAGTTGAGTTGTCATCTCGCTTAAACAAATAGGCTTCTAAACATATGCCTTTCAAAAACATAATTTTTTTGATAACTTGTATTCAACCCCCCCTTCTACAAATCATATTGGCATTGTTCTGCGAAATAATAATTGGTATCAGAGCGTAGGATTTTAACATACAGAAAGTTTAAGATCAAGAACAAGTCAATATGGGCCAAAAGGATTCAGGTGTGAAAATTTTAGTCTTCGAAAAAGATGAATACTTTGCATAAAAAGTAAAAATGCACCTGCATCTACTTTTTCTTGACCCTTCCTATGCTAACTGCATAGAGAAAGGTCATCATATTCCCATTAAGCTAGTAATAGGTGTAAACCCTAATGGAACTCCTATATTTGAAAAATATGTTTCAAAACTCATCACTGAGTTCACAGAAGAGGATGAAAAGGAAGTGCTTAAAAACAAGAAAGACATGAACATTCTGTTCAATGGTCTAGATAAAGATATGTTTGACAATGTGATAAATTGCACTTCATCAAAGGACGTATGTGATACTCTTCAAATTCTATGTGAAGGGACTGAGCAAGTAAAGAAAAACAAGATGCAACTCTTGATTCAGAAATATGAATCATTTCATTTTAAGAGTGGAGAGTCCATCAATGACATAGTAGGTTTCAAAAGCTTTTGAATGGACTAAAACTATATGGTAGGGTTTATGCAACTGAAGATACAAATCTGAAATTTCTTAGATCTCTTCTAAAAGAATATAAACCAATGACTGTCTCCATTAGACAATCTCAAGACTTTAAAGACTATACTCTAGAGAAAATTTATGGTCTTCTCAAGACATATGAGTTGGAAATCCAACAAGATGAAGAGATTGAGAAGAATCAAAGAAAAGAAAAGATTATGGCTTTGATGGTCAATGGAAATGAAGAGAAGAAGGAAAGTGGTTGTGTAGAAGGTTCTATCATGATGGATGATGATGCTATTGAAGGATCATCCAAAGGAAAGGGTAAGGGCAAGTGTGAAGAAAATGAAGCATGCTCTTAGGATGATTTGGATGAGATTAATGAGCACCTTGCATTTCTATCAAGGAAATTTTCAAAGCTAAAATTCAAAAGGAATCCAAATGCGTAAAGGACTAGATCCCAGTTTAGAAATAACAATCAAAACAAAAATTTGATTTGGATTGGCTGGTCATTTCTCAAATGAGTGTAGAAAGCCAAAATAAGAAAAGGAAAAGTCGTACGATGACATTGACTATAAAAAGAAATACTTTGACCTGTTTAAACAAAAGGAAAAGGCTTTTGTTACTGAAGAGAAAGACTAAGTTGCTGAGGATGGTGATTCTGAAGAATTCATCAATCTTGCTCTAATGGCAAACCATGAAGATGAAGAATCTAGTTCATCATCAAATAAGGTACTAGCTACTAATTTTTCTTAGCTTTCAAAAGATGAATGCAATAGTACCATCAATGAAATATCTAATGAATTGTATAATTTGCAAGTCACTCTAAAATCTCTAAACAAAGAAAACCTCAAGTTAAATAACACCATTGATGCCTTAACTGATAGGAATGATTTTCTTGAAAATGAACTTGTTTCTTTAGATAGATTCAAGCAAGAAAGTAAAGATGCTAGAGATGAACTAGTAAATAGTTTGAGAAGAGAAGAATTGTTAAAAGAACAATTGGATAGAGAAATTGAAACCATTAACAAATGGAATAGGTTTGTTAAACCTGCCAAATAAATTATTGATGATCAGGGTTTAGATACTCTAGGAGAATCCCCTAAATCAGTAGGCAAGCCATTGGTTAATACTTTAATGGATAAATATCAATTGACTGCTAATCCTTCATCAACTGATAAGGATTATTAATCGATTGATGTTGAATCTATTTATAAGCATCCATCGACAAGTAAATCATCAGTGGCTAATAAAAAGAACAATTTTAGCACTCCTATCAAATTTGTTAAGGAAACCAAGAATCAAGTTAAGACTAAGGTTGAAAAGATAAATATTGGTAGCTTATCTAAGAAACAATTAAAAGAGAAATTAGAATGGATAGCACCTGTTGAAATCATTCACCCTAAGTCTGAGAAAAAGAAGAAGAACATGAATGAGAGGGTAGGCATAAACAAGCACAACAATTATACTCCTGATATGTATGCACCTAGAAAGGTCTGTGCAAAATGTGGAAGTGTAAATCATTTGTATATGCATTGCAAAAAAGAAAAGAACTCCATATCTTCAAATGATTTAAATGCACATGCCATGTCTGCAAATGCAATGCTTACTAATCCTATGCTCATGAGTGCCATGTCTTCTAATTTGGTTGTACCCAATGTTCATATGCCTTATGCACAAGTTCCATACATGTATAATTCTTTATTGGCATATGCCAATATGAACATGCCTGGAATGCCATGGAACATTCATATACCTGATAACAATCATGTCAGTCAAAATATTAAGTATGAGAATATGCATGATATGTCTGCCAGAAGTTCCAAAGTGTTTGAGCCACAAAAGTTAACTCCCAAAGTTAAAGTGGATTTAAACCCATCAAAACAAAAGGAATCAAAATTGGTAACCAAGGCTCAGGTTGTAGCTAATAAAAGAGGACCTAAGGCAATTTGGGTACCAAAAACAACTTGATTATTTTATATGTGTGCAAAGAAATAGGAAGAAAAATCTCTGGTATCTGGATAGTGGATGTTCTAGGCACATGACTAAAGATTTATCCCTGCTCACAAAGTTTGTGGAAAAGGCTGGCCCATGAGTTACTTTTAAGATAACAACAAAGGTTTTACTCTGGGATATGGCTCAATTACAAGAAAAAATGTTATCATTGAACCTGTAGCACTAGTTGATGGATTGAGGCACAACTTGCTCAGTATAAGTCAACTGTGTGATAATAGAAATGTTGTGTGGTTCTTAACTGGATCATGCATCATAGCCAATAAAGAATCTGGTGAAATTCTCCTAACTGGTGAAAGAAAAGGAAATGTCTATGTAGTTGATTTTAACTCTGTAAAGGTAAACTCAATGACATGTCTACTTAGCAAAGCCAATATAAATGAAAGTTAGATTTGGCACAAAAAGCTAGCCCATTTGAATTTCAAAGTCTTGAATCAATTGGTTAGAAAGAATCTGGTTAGAGGCATTTCACAGATGAAATTCATCAAGGATGGACTATATGATGCCTGTCAAAAGGGAAAGCAAAGGAAAGCATCATTCAAGTCAAAGTATGAATCATCAAATGATAAGCCTCTGGAATTATTGCACATGGACTTATTTGGTCCAGTCAACATCATGTCAATTGCACTTGCTCAGTAATTGTGGATGACTTCACAAGATACACATGGGTACATTTCTTACACTCTAAGGATGCCGCAAGTAAATTCATTATCAATCATATGAAGAATGTTGAAAATGGCACTGAATGGAAGGTCAAGAAAATAAGAAGTGATAATGGTACCAAATTCAAGAATGCAACAATGAAAGAATTTTGTGAAGAAAAAGGTAACACTCATCATTTTTCTGCATGAAAGACTCCACAACAAAATGAAGTTGTTGAAAAGAAAAATAGGACAAGGATTGAATCTGCTAGAACTATGTTAGAAAAAGCAAAACTTCCAACATATTTTTGGGCAGAAGTAATTAATACTGCATGTTACATTCAAAATATTTCCATGGTCAATCAACTATAAGGCAAAAGTGTTAGTGTAGGTGCCCTAGAGGCAATACAATTTTTCCTTTTAATAAACATTTATGTCATTTGATTATTCAATAAACGTATTTATTATGACTTTAATTACTGCGATATATTTGTTAGCATAATAAATGTCCTTAGAATCATGATACTCGTTATATAGTTTAAGTACATGACTTGAACTTGAGATTATATAATATATCATATTCTTAAAGGTTCCCTAGTCGAGTATTATTATGATAGGACAATAATAATACATAAATAGACTAGTATGTTGTTTGACAGATAACCACATCTCATTGGTTATAAGTATGGGGATACTAAAGTCAATACATAGGTACATGTAGGGGTACATGGTACTGGACAGACCCACAGTGAGATTCTTCATGTTTAATTAAGTCATAAGAAAGACTCACAGTGATAATGGTGTAATGATCCTCTGACTTGAGATCATTATATTTCTATACGAGGATTGATATACTTTGACTACATTAAAAGTTACCTTTGACCGGGTGATGATAAAAGTGGACATCGGGTATATCATGAGTCGTATGAGAAATATGAATGATAGATAAAGGATTTAACCCTCCTATAATTAGGAGAGATATTATTGGCCTCTTGATTGAGTGAGACTATAAAATGCATGGCCGTGCTCAAATAATGATTTGTTTTTCATAGTCTACTCATGGATCAAGTAAACTCGGATTAAATGTTGAAGAGGATGACTAAATACATGCCTCGAGTTTAATCTATAATATATATGGTTAAAGGGATTATATTACACAGAAACATTAATCACGAAAGGTTTTATCGAATCACGATTTAATTATTGTTTAATTAGGTAGCAATGATGTATTACTAGATACCGCTCATTGTTTATAATTTTATTGGAGAATAAAATTATTGCTAATTAAATAATAGCCTATAGGGTCACACACATAGAGCACCTAGAGGAATAGTTAATTTAAATTATAGATTTAAATTAATTGATGATTAATTCGAATTTATTATATTAATTAAGTGAGACTTAATTAATTGAAATAAATTCGAATTTGAAGAATTATATTTCTACCAATAATAATTAAGTATGACTTAATTATTAATTAAATAATAGAAGCATATTTTATTATTTAATCCTATGCCTACATGGGTTAGGTTTTTGCTAAAAAGGCCCATTAACCAATCATTATAAATAGATAATGATAGGTTAAATGGCTTGCACGTTTTTGTAAAAACCCTAGCAGAAGAGGCAGCATAGGAAGAGGCAGAGAGAATTCGAAACCTATCAAAGGAGGCTAGTACTTCCGTTCCGTGTTCAAGATCGTGAGACGTTCTTGAAGGTGCTCGTGTGGATACCATAGAGGTGCTTTCGAGAGGAAGACACAAATCGTGATAGCAAGGATCTCCGTTGAGTTCGTGGCATTCAAAATCTTAATAGGTATGATTCGATTATCACCATAATCCGTCAATTCTTATACATGATCCTGCGTTTGGGTTCCGAAAATTTTCGTTATATTTACGTTTATCCGCTGCGTTTTATGCCTCGGAACCCAACAATGGCATCAGAGCTACGTGTATAAGGGACTGATTTGGTTACGTGTTAACTGTATTTGATGCAAATATAATAGTTTTGGTGACTGCCATGCCACTGCCATGCTACTGCTTTGTTACTGCCATGCTTCTGCCATGCTATGTTCTTCATGTATATTCGAATTGTAATATGTGGTGATGATACTAGCATGTTAATGATTTGTCATGACTGATTTATATGCCATATTGCGATTTGTATATTATGCATGAGGGTCAGTTTGTATAGTGATATAAACTGGTGGACAGATTATGTTGGACATGATCTGATAACTGGGATATGATAAGTATGTATATGATACATGCTTCTGAAACTGTATAAGATGCAGTGGGAAAAAGGGCCAACAGATATGATCTGTAGTTCAGAAATTGATGATTTCTGAATAGGACTGGTCTTCGAAAATAAAAAAAATTTCTGATTTCGAGCTGACCTGGCAGCTCGACCCCAGCCGGGGGCTGCCGCCCCCAGACCCCGCCTGGGGCTGCTGCCCCAGACCCCGCCCAGGGGCTGCCGCCCCCGGAACCCCGCCCAGGGGCTGCCGCCCCCGGACCCCCGCAATATTTTATTTTGTGTACTTGAGCATGGTGCTGGTTATGGCCCTTAGACCCCTAGATTAATGGTTTTTGGTTTTGGTTTTATAAATACGACTTGCATGTCGTTTTCTTCATTCTTGTAATTGTTTAACCTCGAATGTAACTCGAGTTTTCTTATGTAAGTACATTAGCTTAGGTTGTATTCAATTATTCCATGTAATGTACTTGAAGACTGAAAGATGATCCAAGAAGAGGAGCAGGCACTAGTGGATACAAGAAGAATGAAGACATGTAATTGTATTTATATTTTACCACCATAGATTGACTTTGATCCTTTCATTAGCTCGAAAGGATCACATAGGAAAGGGGCCATAACCAAGCACGTTTACATACTGCACTTTACATATTGATGTATGAATGATGCATGCTTTAATTAGATTAATCATGTATGTATGTATGTATGTATTAGATACGACACCCATGCCATGCTTGTTTAAACAAGATAAAATCTGTAACGACTCAAGATAAAATCTGTAACGATTCAAGATTTTAAAATCAACAAACGATCATGAGATTCTTGTGTTTATGAAATATGGATTTTTAAAACACGGAATTGAATATGGATTTTGATATCTATAATTGGGATTTTCTGACAAAAACGGATATGCGTATTCGTAAGGCTGATGGGTTTTAAGTGTGACCACTGGTATCCTCCATCTACCTGGGAAATGAACAATTTAAGATGTCAATTTGAAATATTTAGTTCAAGGAAAAATTGAGGATCTCTTCATGATGTGATCATGATCGTCGTAAAATTTTCTAAACCCCTTAACAAAATATTAAGTTTTAATCAGATGCTTTCCAATGAATGAACACTCATCGAATCCTAGATCGATTAGGGGAAAGACTGTCAGTGGCAGGGGACTCCTGTCTATCGTGGTGAGATGCGACGAATATAAACGGTTATATTCGGCCGTTGTATCATTGGGTCAAACTTAACTGAGTCGTCATAATAAGGTGAAAGTAAACGGTTATATTCAACCATTATGAACTTAGAAGCATAGAGTTTGGTTAAAAATCTATTAGATAGATAAGATCAATCGTTGCTCACCAAACTATCCAAGAATTATATATGATATAATTGACAAATGTTGTCTACCTAAATAATCATTCTTAAGGACTTCCAGTGGTTGACTTGAGACATGACGAAATATGGATCTTGGCTCACTAGAAAGGATTATGGGATATACTTTCCAAATTAATAGTAAGGGCTATTGATTTGATAAAAATAGTGGGAGATATATTATGAATGTATCATAATCATTTGAACATAATAAATAACTCAGACAATCTAATGTTTAATTTTGTGCTTTTATCATTGTAGATACCAAGTAATGACAAACAACACAAACACACTATCCGTACGATCTGTCCTTGAGAAGGATAAGCTGACAGGAGGAAACAACTTCCTAGACTGGCAGAGGAATTTGAGGATTGTCCTCAGGCAGGAGCGCAAGCTTCATGTCATTGATATTCCTCCGGCAGGTCCCCTTCCTGAGGGCGCTACTGTTGAGGAACGAGCGGCCCACACAAAGGATGAGAATGATGCAACTGATGTTGCGTGTCTTATGTTAGCAACTATGAGTGCTGAGCTTCAAAGACAGCATGTGCATATGGATGCATATACTATCAATGAGCACTTGCAAAGCATGTTTGCAAGCCAAACTCGTCAAGAAAGGTTCAACACGAGCAAGTCACTCTTTAACTGCAAACAAGGGGCAAATGAACCAGTTGGCCCACATGTTCTGAAGATGATTGGTTACATTGAGTATCTTGATACTTTGGGTTTCCCGATTGGTCCGGAAACTGGTATTGACCTAATCTTGAATTCTTTGAACAACAAATTCACTCAGTTTGTTATGAACTACAATATGAATGAGTTTGACAAAACACCTACTGAATTGTTGGCTATGTTGAGAACATATGAGACCAACATGAAGACGGCTGAACCTGCTCCCATACTGATGGTGGGCAATAAAGGTAAGGCCAAAGGGAAAGGCAAGTGGAAGGGTAAGAAGAAGACAGGTTCTGATTCTACACCCAAGCCAAAGTTAGGTCCTAAACAGGCTTTAAAGCCTAAAGGTGGGGTCGCTAAGGGTGAATGTCACTACTGTAAGAAAACTGGTCACTGGAAGAGAAACTGTTCAGTTTACTTGGAGGATCTGAAGAAGAAGAGGGCTGAGCAAGCTTCTAATTCAGGTATATATGTTATAGAAGTCAATCTGTCTATTTCTACATCTTGGGTATTGGATACCGGATGTGCTTCTCACATTTGTATAAATGTGCAGGAAATGCAGAGAAGTAGGACATTGGCTAAAGGAGAAATGGACCTACGAGTTGGCAACGGAGCAAGAGTTGCTGCTTTAGCTGTAGGAACCTATTATTTATCTTTACCCTCTGGGCTAGTTTTAGAACTGGAGAATTGTTATTACGTGCCTGCAATTCGCAGAAACATTATTTCTGTTTCTTGTTTGGACAAGAAAGGTTTTTCGTTTACAATAAAGGACAACAGTTGCTCTTTTGCTTTGAATGATTTAACCTATGGTGTTGCGCGTTTGTTTAATGGTTTATATGTTCTTGACTTAGATAATCCTGTCTGTAATATAGAAAACAAACGACTTAAAGTTAATGACTCAAATCAAACATACCTCTGGCATTGTCGTCTAGGCCATATAAATGAGAAACGCATATCCAAATTACATAAGGATGGATATTTGGATAAGTTTGATTTTGAATCATACCAAGAATGCGAATCTTGTTTGCTTGGTAAAATGACTAAAGCCCCTTTCACTGGTAAGGGTCAAAGGGCCACTGAACGTTTGGAGCTAATACATAGTGATGTATGTGGCCCAATGCGTGTGATGGCTAGAGGAGGCTACTACTACTTCATAACATTTACTGATGATTTCAGTAGATATGGATATGTATATCTTATGAAGAATAAATCCGATTCTTTTGAAAAGTTCAAAGAATACAAGGCTGAAGTAGAGAAGCAAATTGGCGGAGGTGCAAGTATTAAAATCTTACGATCTGATCGTGGAGGAGAATACTTGAGCACTGAATTTAAAGATTATTTAAAGGAGTGTGGTATTGTATCACAACTCACTCCGCCAGATACACCTCAATGGAATGGAGTTTCAGAGAGGAGAAATCGCACCTTGTTGGACATGGTGCGATCGATGATGAGTCATGCAGATCTTCCAATTAGTTTCTGGGGTTATGCTCTAGAAACAGCGGCTTTCACACTTAACCGTGTTCCTACTAAAAAGGTTCAAAAGACTCTATATGAGATATGGGAGAAGAAACGGTCAGGCATGAGCTTTATGAAAGTTTGGGGATGCAAGGCGTTTGTGAAGCGTCAAGTATCTGACAAGCTTGGACCTAAATCTAAAGAGTGCAATTTTGTGGGATACCCTAAAGAAACAAAGGCGTATTATTTCTATAGTCCTTCTGAGCAAAAAGTGTTTATTGCTCGAGATGCTGTCTTCATGGAAAGGGATTTTGTTTCCAAAAGAAACAGTGGGAGAACTATAGACCTCGATGAAGATCGAGAACCACAAAATAGCATTGAACCTGAAGTGGAACAAGAGCAGGATAATAATAACGCTCAACAAACACAGGTTGTTCGTAGAACTGGTAGAATTCGCCATGAGCCAGAGAGATATGGATTTCTTTTGACTCAATGTGGTGATTTGATGCTCATAGATGAAGATGAGCCTCTCACATACCAAGATGCTATGAGCAGTCCAGAATCTAAGAGATGGCTAGAAGCCATGAAATCCGAGATGGAATCCATATATGAAAACCAAGTAGGGACTTTGGTTGATCCACCTGAAGGGGTAAAACCCATAGGGTGCAAATGGGTTTTCAAGAAGAAAACTGACATGGATGGAAATGTTCAGACCTATAAAGCAAGGCTAGTTGCAAAAGGTTTCAAGCAAATTCATGGTATTGACTATGATGAAACCTTCTCACCAGTGGCTATGGTCAAATCCATAAGGATTTTGCTTGCTATTGCAGCATTCCATGATTATGAAATCTGGCAAATGGATGTCAAAACAGCCTTCCTTAATGGAAGCCTTGAAGAAGATGTGGATGTGTACATGACACAACCTGAAGGTTTTGTCAGTCCAGGGAATGTTAGCAAGATATGTAAATTACGTCGATCCATTTATGGATTAAAGCAAGCCTCTAGGAGATGGAACATCCGTTTTGATGAAACTATCAAAGAGTATGGATTTGTTCAAAACGAGGATGAACCTTGTGTTTACAAGAAGGTTAGTGGGAGCCATGTGGCATTCATAGTACTATATGTTGATGACATACTACTAATGGGGAATGACATACCTTCTCTCAAGGCTGTTAAGATTTGGTTAGGGAGTAATTTCTCTATGAAAGACTTAGGAGATGCATCCTACATTCTAGGAATGAGGATCTATAGGGATAGATCTAGAAGGATGATCGGTCTAAGTCAGAGTACATACATCGATAAGGTTTTGTACCGTTTTGGTATGCAAAATGCAAAAAGGGGATATGTCCCCGTATCTCAAGGGATAACGATCTCTAAAGATCAGTGTCCGAAATCATTGGATGACAAGGACCGCATGAGTAAGGTTCCATATGCCTCAGCAATTGGATCCATCATGTATGCGATGGTATGTACTCGCCCAGATGTTTCGTATGCTTTAAGCATGACGAGCAGATACCAATCTAATCCAGGTGAAGGTCACTGGACGGCTGTCAAGAATATTCTAAAGTACTTGAAAAGGACTAAAGATTCATTCTTGGTGTATGGAGGAGAGGAGAAACTAGTAGTAAAAGGTTACACCGATGCAAGTTTCCAAACAGACAGGGATGATACTGTATCACAGTCTGGTTTTGTGTTTTGTCTAAACGGAGGTGCTGTAAGTTGGAAGAGTTCAAAACAAGAAACAGTAGCTGATTCTACAATGGAGGCTGAGTACATTGCAGCTTGTGAAGCGGCTAAGGAAGCAGTTTGGATTCGAAAATTCATTACTGAATTGGGAGTGGTTCCATCAATCGCAGATCCCATTGATCTATACTGCGATAATAATGGAGCCATTGCACAAGCTAAAGAACCTAGAGCTCACTCCCGAACCAAACATATACTCAGGAGATATCACCTCATTCGAGAGATTAATGAGAGGGGTGACATACACATATGTAAAGTGCACACAAATGATAACATTGCAGACCCACTGACCAAAGGCTTGTCGCAGCAGAAGCACGACGGTCACACTAGTTCCATGGGTATTAGATACATGGGTGATTGGCTCTAGTGCAAGTGGGAGATTGTTAGTGTAGGTGCCCTAGAGGCAATACAATTTTTCCTTTTAATAAACATTTATGTCATTTGATTATTCAATAAACGTATTTATTATGACTTTAATTACTGCGATATATTTGTTAGCATAATAAATGTCCTTAGAATCATGATACTCGTTATATAGTTTAAGTACATGACTTGAACTTGAGATTATATAATATATCATATTCTTAAAGGTTCCCTAGTCGAGTATTATTATGATAGGACAATAATAATACATAAATAGACTAGTATGTTGTTTGACAGATAACCACATCTCATTGGTTATAAGTATGGGGATACTAAAGTCAATACATAGGTACATGTAGGGGTACATGGTACTGGACAGACCCACAGTGAGATTCTTCATGTTTAATTAAGTCATAAGAAAGACTCACAGTGATAATGGTGTAATGATCCTCTGACTTGAGATCATTATATTTCTATACGAGGATTGATATACTTTGACTACATTAAAAGTTACCTTTGACCGGGTGATGATAAAAGTGGACATCGGGTATATCATGAGTCGTATGAGAAATATGAATGATAGATAAAGGATTTAACCCTCCTATAATTAGGAGAGATATTATTGGCCTCTTGATTGAGTGAGACTATAAAATGCATGGCCGTGCTCAAATAATGATTTGTTTTTCATAGTCTACTCATGGATCAAGTAAACCCGGATTAAATGTTGAAGAGGATGACTAAATACATGCCTCGAGTTTAATCTATAATATATATGGTTAAAGGGATTATATTACACGGAAACATTAATCACGAAAGGTTTTATCGAATCACGATTTAATTATTGTTTAATTAGGTAGCAATGATGTATTACTAGATACCGCTCATTGTTTATAATTTTATTGGAGAATAAAATTATTGCTAATTAAATAATAGCCTATAGGGTCACACACATAGAGCGCCTAGAGGAATAGTTAATTTAAATTATAGATTTAAATTAATTGATGATTAATTCGAATTTATTATATTAATTAAGTGAGACTTAATTAATTGAAATAAATTCGAATTTGAAGAATTATATTTCTACCAATAATAATTAAGTATGACTTAATTATTAATTAAATAATAGAAGCATGTTTTATTATTTAATCCTATGCCTACATGGGTTAGGTTTTTGCTAAAAAGGCCCATTAACCAATCATTATAAATAGATAATGATAGGTTAAATGGCTTGCACGTTTTTGTAAAAACCCTAGCAGAAGAGGCAGCATAGGAAGAGGCAGAGAGAATTCGAAACCTATCAAAGGAGGCTAGTACTTCCGTTCCGTGTTCAAGATCGTGAGACGTTCTTGAAGGTGCTCGTGTGGATACCATAGAGGTGCTTTCGAGAGGAAGACACAAATCGTGATAGCAAGGATCTCCGTTGAGTTCGTGGCATTCAAAATCTTAATAGGTATGATTCGATTATCACCATAATCCGTCAATTCTTATACATGATCCTGCGTTTGGGTTCCGAAAATTTTCGTTATATTTACGTTTATCTGCTGCGTTTTATGTCTCGGAACCCAACAAAAAGACCATATCAATTGATGAAGAAAGACAAGAAGTCAACAATTAATTTTTTTCATGTCTTTGGATGAAAATGCTTTGTACTAAGGATTTAAGGTGAAAATTTGGGAAAATTTGAAGCCAAAGCTGATGAATCTATATTTGTTGGATATGTAATAATAACGAAAGCTTACAGAGTTTACAATATTATATTACACATTGTTATGGAACCTATGCATGTAGTCTTTAATGATAAGAAGATTCAAGGGTTGTTTGGTGAAAAATACCATGACCTATTGCATTTTGAAAATGAATCAAAAAGCAATGGTGAAGAAAGTAATGATGATGTAGAAATTTCAAGAAATCAAGTACCCAGAAACTCCTCATCAATTGATGTCAATGCATCAACAGATAACTTATCAGTCGATAATCATCAATCGACTGATAATGTGACGCCCCCAGATCCGGGGTCAGGAATCCAGGTTGTCACTATCCAATTTTCACCACAATAACATCACTCACCTTCTTTAACCATTATAATAACCAAACATAAAAGCAGTGACCCCAAACCAAATGCACAACTCAAGTTATAGTCTCAGGAAACGAACTTAAAATAGTAATAGTTATTACAAACCAATGTATCCTCAGGATCTCACACTACTAATATAACTTCCACATGATGTTACATTAGAAGTAAACATTAATCCAAGATCTACTGTCACATTACATATTTTTCAATAAGTCTAGGATTCTAATCTGGAATCCCGCCTTTCTTGCACCATTTATCGAAGTCCTGAACCTGACTAGCTCAAGCTCGAATCTTCTTATTCCTTATCATAATACTCGAGGTAGACAATTCATAGTCATCTCTTTCTGCAAGATATAAGATTTACAAAAAGCAAGAATGAGCCAAAGAATGCTCAGCAAGTTATATGTATCAGAATATTTCAAGGAAAAGGTGATAGCCATATTTATCCCAACTGGATATTCAACAATAAAATACATAACTAGCAATCTAATTGAAGATGTATAGCCAGTTATATCTCGACAATAAATGACTCAAGATTCACGATGTAAGAAGATATTCATAACAATAATGCAGTTCACGTTACTGCAATACAACAATTTAAGTTCATAATTTTTGAGTCTGACAGTATCAATAACTTAGCACAATGGCCTCAATCACCGAGTACCATTCGTTTGAGTACCAATAAGCAAGCAGTTCAATATACTGCGGAAAGAATGAATGAAAGCTCATCAATTCCCATTAACACTATCAGTAACTTAGCACCATGGCTTTCGTTATAGTGTAGGAACAATGAAACTGATATATGCAATAAAACAGTACTCAAAACAACCAACCAACTCAGAGTGGATTACATTCCCGTTGACACTATCGGTAACTCAGCACCTAGGCTTTCGTTACAGTGTAACGTCAAATTCCAATTGGAAGAAACGGGATTAACTGGAGATTTTTCAACGCCTTATTGTACTCGATGATCAGTCGCATGTACAATCGACATTTCGTCATTTTCTCTACTAGTAGAAGGACAACCCCTTATCGGGACGTCACCCTAGGCAACTCATGGGCCTTTAATTACGGCTGGGTCGTGCGTCCCCGACCTCTTACGCAACTTTTACTCCAGTCCCTGATGAATACTTTAAAAATCATCAAACCTAGAAGGAAATTTAAACAAGCCTGCTAGAACAACAACAATCAACTCTAGGATTTCAATCAACTGTTAAGGAAGGGAATTCAATACCACCTTCCAGAACAACAACAATCCATCATAGGATTTCATCAACAGATAAGAAAGGAAATTTAATACAACCTTCCAAAACAACAACAACCTATTGTAGATTTCAATATCTGACAATAGCTTAACTCCCGAACGAGGTGGGAGTACTCTTGAAACATCTGGGTTGACTCTCAGTCAACGAATTTAACAAGACAGAAACCCTTGAATCAAGGAGACTCAAGAACGCGACCGGGGAGTCACTAATACGAGTGAAAATAGACTCCACAAAATACTATATTTTTGGAGTAAGATAATGGGCCATAAGGCACCAATACAACTGGGAGGAATATCGGAGCAGGACGTTACCTCCCTAACCTGGAGTTATCGACTCAGAATGAATACAAAATATCTGAGTCATCGCTCATTATTTATTATTTAATGAAAATAATATTTAAAGAAGTTTAGACAACTCCAGAATATTTTTAAAGCACAAATAAATATTTTATTAGTATTTAGGAGGCCCAGAATAGTCCTCGAAAAAGATTAAAAAGATTTAAAAGAATTAAAATATTTAATCCCAATATAATCAAGATTATTTAATATTTAAATAATCTTAAACGATTCAACATATTTAAATAATATTTAATCAACATTAAATAATATTTAAATAAACCAAAACGAATTGAAAGTATTTAATCAGTAGTTAAATACTTTTAAATATCCCAAAATATTTAAATAATATTTAATCAATATTAAATAATATTTAAATAATCTCAAATGCCCTGAAAGTATTTAATTAACCCTTAAACACTTTCTATATTCTTTAAATAATATTTAATAAACTAAATATTATTTAAAACATTGAATATCGACTAACCGTCGAGACACCCTAGACTACTCCCGGTCGACCATCGAGCACCAAAAAGATGTACTCGACGCCAGATTCAGTTATACAAAACTGAAAGCAAACGTCTTCTACCTTTTTAAGAAGTTTAGAGGCATCTCAAAACTAATTTGAAAAGATCTCATTCTACTCACAAGAAACAATCTTAAACAACCTACGCATACTTGTGTCCTACATCAGAATAATAGTGATGAAGCGTCGGACACTTGCATACTCTAACTTTTCGAGAAGTTCAGAGTAGCAGACGAATCAAGTTATAAATGAACAAGACAGCTCAAGGGAAATGCCGACGTGCATTTCCAATGACTACAATAAGCTAGATAGTTCTGAAAGGCATATGACTAGGCCTATTTGTAATAATTAGATGGCAACTCAACTCTAACTAATAAAGAGAAGTAAATACTAAACACTAAACAGGAATCAAGACGAAGACAGTCAACTAATCACAAAGGATCTAAGTATCAGAGGTATTTTGTAGGATTGCTACTCAACACTGGAAGAAGTTCAATTATTTGTTCAAGCGTCAGTGAAATTAATAATGTAGTAGTACTTCTATTGAAGACAGAAGATATAGAAGATTTCAAGTGGTTACTACAAGCAGATTCCAGAAGAAGAATGCAAACAATGAAGAAGAATTAATGACAGAAGGCCTCTAGTTAAATGTTATTTAAATGGAGAATATTTATTGGGATGACACAAATGAACCAGACAGTACATTTGTGTGTCAACTAATATAATATTTATTCTTCATTTAATTCAAGAGGTTTCAAGATTAGAAGACGAAGAAAAGACAGGAAGATTTCAAGACTATCAGCACGGCTGCGACTAAAGATAGTATTTTAATTCTACTATCAATTGTTAATTAATTATTTAATTTATCTAATTAAATTAATTCAAGTTGAAATTAATTTAATTTATAAATTAACTAATTAAATTAAGTAGAATTAATTTGCTATAAAAGAAATGCTTTAAAATGACTTATATAGATATATATAAACTGCTAGTATGACTTATCAATAAGTCATACCGAAATTCTTTATATATATATATATATATATATATATATAAGTCATACCGAGCATGTTAGCATAAGTCATACCGAATTGTGTATATATATATATATATATATAATCAGTTAGTATGACTTATTAATAAGTCATACCGAAGGACTTGTTAATAAGTCATACCGAACTATATATATATATATAATAAGTCATACCGAGATTTCAAATGCTCAAAAGGTCATACTGGATTGATTTTTTATTTAATTAAAAAGTCATACCGATTTTTTAATTAGAAAAATAAGTCATACCGACCAAAATAAGTCATGCCCAGTCTTTTGTAAGTCATACAAGTGTTATAATAAGTCATACAGACTTATTTTCTTGAAATTAAGTCATATGGAAAAAGGTCATACCAGCCTTTTTCCAACCTCTATAAATATGAGGTGCTTGCTTCATTTGTTAGTGTTCAACTTGTTAAGAGTTAAGAAAATCAGTTCAAATTCAGAAATTTGTCTGCATTGTAATATTCACAGATTTCTGTGCAAGTTTGAATATAATTGATTAAACTCGAACACTTCATGTCGAATTCGTTCTAGATTTTTATATCAGTTATAGAATCTAATCTTCATATTAATTGTGTAATACTAATCAAGTTAAAATTATATCTTTCACTTGAACAGTATTTCATTATAATTAATATTTCGAGAGAAATTAAAATAATATTTTTAATCCTAATTATTCCGCGGTTAATTTTCAGATATTGTATTCAACCCCCCTTCTACAATATCAGGGACCAACAATTGGTATCAGAGCTGGTTGATATAGAAAATATCAGATCCAAACCAAAAATTCCGCAACTCATACAGATCTCAAAAATTATTTTTAATTCAAAATAATTTTTTATTCGAAATAATTTTTCACTAAAAATTATTTCTGATCAAAAATTGTTTTCAGTCAAAAATTAAAATATTTTTTTTGAAACACTTAATTTTTAATCTTATTAAAGATGAGTACCCAGAAAGTTACAAGCATCAAGATTCCACAGTTCGACAGAGAACACTACAACTTGTGGAAACAAAAAATGTTACTGTTTATCGGGATTGCAAATCCTAAGTATGCATTGATTATGGCTAAAGGTGTTGAGCTCCCTATATCAGTTGTTCTCGAACATACAGTAGATGGGGTCGTAATTCCCCACAGACAGTTTCCGAAAAGTCCGGCAGACTATACAGATGAGGAAACAGAAGCTGTGTCCCTTGATAATAATCTGAAGCTCATATTAATTGAATCCCTAGACTACATCATGTACAACCAAGTAGTCAATTGCAAGAATGCAAAACAAATCTGGGAAACAATTGAAATTATCAATGAGGGAACTGAAGAAGTTAAGGAGAATAGACTGGAGATCCTGACCACCCAATATGAACAGTTTAGATCCAACCCTGGTGAGGGTATCTCTGAGGTGTTTCAGAGACTAAACAAATTGATAAACGAGCTAAACATGAATGGAAAGTTTTATCAGAACCAAGAGGTGAACAGGAAGTTTTTGTTGACCTTACCAGAGCATCTGGAGCACAGGATTGCAGCCATCCGGGAATCTAGGGACATGAAAGAAGTAACCCTAGAAAGACTCTACGGAGTTTTAAAAACTTATGAGCTGGAACAGATCCAAACCAGAGAAATGTATGGAAGAGGTAAGGTACTGAGTTCCTCCAAGGCATTAATGGTAGAAGCACCAGAGAAAGAAGAAGTGAAGGCTGTTGCACCTTCTAACAGTTCAACAGAGTATGTGGTTCCAGAACTTGGACATACTGCTGACAAACAAGAAGATGGTGATTTCTACTCACAGGAAGAACTAGATCAGCTAGAAGATGAATCTCTAGCTATGGTTGCCAGGAAGTTTGGCAACATGAGATTCCGAAGAAACTCCTCATTCAGAAGTAAGCCTAATTTTGGAAGATTCCAAAGAGGAGGTTCTTCGACAGCAGTATCAAAAAGCGGCTACAAGACCGGCTTAGTTGATAGAAGCAAGTTTCGTTGCTTCAACTGTAATGAGCTAGGCCACTTTGCAACTGAGTGCAAGAAGCCTAAGCAAGGGAAGAAGAGAGAGTCTTATGAAGAGCTCAAGGAGAAGTATGATGCGCTAGTGAAAAAGCATCAAGGAAAGTCCTATCTAGCAGCAGGCAAAAGCTGGGATGACTCAGATAACGATGATGAGGAAGAGCTGGGAAATCTTGCTCTTATGGCTTCATCAGAGGGATCACTGTCTCCCACCAGTGACAGAGGAATAGAGGTAAATCCTTCGTGTCCTAAGATGTTTGTTTTGCTAGGTAAAGAACTAGATGGTGAAAGAGATAAAGTTAAGAAACTCAGACTCAAAGTCAAAGAGTTAATTGATGAGACTGAAGTTTTTAAACAGTTAAAAAGAAATCATGACAAGTTGACTATTAAGTTGACTGAAGACTTAGCTGTTCAAGTCAGCAAAGTCAGTTGTCATGTTGTAGTAGAAACTAATCTCAGAAACCAGATAGAAGAAGAAAAGAAGAAGTGTCTTGCTTATAAGAATTCCTCATATATTGTTAAGAACCTAGTTGACCAACAAGAAATAAGTCGTAAAGTTGGAATAGGTTTCGAGTATAACAAATCTGTAGGAAAGCCAAGCAACATAACCCCCTTTAGAAAAAGTGCTGTAGAAAGGGGTATCCCACATGTTGTTAAAGACACACCGAAACCTCTCTTCATAACACCGATAGCTGAACCCATCCTTGAGAGCTCTGTTCTAATTGCATATGAAATGCAGTTGGAAGATCTTGAGGAAGAGAAGAAGAGAGGAGAACAGGTTAAGGACATAAAAGGAGTTAATGTCCAGAAAGAAAAATGTGCACTAGAGACACCAGTGAAAGATGTGGGAACTTCTGATTCCTCCAGACCTGGTGTAGGTGCAAAAGACTTAAAGAATAAAATGAACAGACCCACCACGTTTGTGAACAGTAGGAACAGTAACAATAAATTTCATTCTACTGAAAACTTCAAATATGCTGATAAAATTGAAGTAGAATCTGTTAAACCCCCTACTGTATTGAATAACATGCCTACTATTGATGCTTTCCATAAACCATGTGGTATAATGAATTGCATGTTATGTGCTTTTAATGCTATGACTGCTTACTTCAAACGCATGATAGCTAAGAAAGATAACATGACACCTAGACAGCACATCAATAGTAAATTTGCTAAATCCAAGACTGCGACTCCTTCACCTGAGAAGAAGGAATCATATATTCCTAAGTCTAAACAGAAAGTTGTTAAGACTGTTTATAGGAAGGTAGGAACAGTCAAGGAAGAAAATGATGTTGTTCGAAAAGGATCTGTTGTCAAAGCAGACAAAGGTCAATTCTTTAAGTATGCCGGGCCCAATCAATTTTGGGCTCCGAAGACGAATTAATCCGTTTGATAATTGCAGGGAGTTAAACAGGCAAACCGAGTTATATGGATCCTGGACAGCGGATCGTCAAGGCATATGACCGGAGATAGAGCCCTGCTATCAGACGTGGTTGAGAGAGCTGGCCCAATCGTCACCTTTGGAGATAACAGCAAAGGAATGACTATGGGATATGGCAAGTTAAATACAGGAAATGTTATCATTGAAAATGTCTCTTTGGTGGAAGGACTTAAGCACAATCTACTCAGCGTCAGTCAATTTTGTGATAGAGGTTACAAAGTAAACTTTATCAAGGAGAAGTGCTTAATAGCTCATTCTAAAGAAGACAGACTAGCCTTGCGTGGAGTAAGGAAAGGAAACTTGTACGTAGCTGATTTCAACTCGGGAACTGAAGCTGAAGCAAACTGTTTCTATTCAAAAGCTTCAACAGAGGAAAGTTGGCTATGGCACAAGAAGCTCTCACACCTGAATTTCAAAACAATGAACTCTCTAGTCAAGAGGGATTTGGTGAGAGGACTGCCTCCGATGGAATTTACACAAGAAGGATTGTGTGAGGCATGTCAAAAAGGCAAGTCAAAGAAAGCAACTCACAGAGGCACAGACACTACAAACATCACTGAACCACTTCAACTCCTTCACATGGATTTATTTGGTCCAGTAAATATTCTGTCTATGTCAAGGAAGAAATACGCCTTAGTGATTGTGGATGACTTCACAAAGTATACATGGGTTTTATTCTTGAATTCTAAAGATGAAACTCCACATTTGGTGATTGATCATATAAAGCTGATTGAGTTAGATTCAAAGTTACCTGTCCGAGCAATCAGATCAGATAATGGAACAGAATTCAAAAATGAAGTTCTGAATAACTTCTGCTCAGACAAGGGGATAACAAGGCAGTACTCAGCACCAAGAACTCCACAACAAAATGGAGTTGTAGAAAGGAAAAATCGAACCCTGATTGAAGCTGCAAGGACTATGCTAAGTGAATCAAGGTTACCTATCTACTTCTGGGCTGAAGCAGTTAATACAGCTTGTTATACTCAGAATCGAACTCTGATCAACAAAGATCATATGAAAACTCCCTATGAATTAATGGCTGGCAAGAAACCAACTCTCAAGTACTTTCATGTATTTGGAGCCAAATGCTTTGTGCTAAAAGATGGAGATGAACGCATTGGCAAATTTGAGGCCAAGGCACATGAAGCCATTTTTGTCGGATATTCAAGAAGAGCATATAGGGTTTACATAATTGATCAGCACCAAGTGAAGGAAAGTGTCAATGTAACTTTTGATGACACTAAACTCCCAAGTATCCAAACTGAAGATTCTTCTGAGTCATTAAAATTCGACAATTATCCAGACTCACATACTGATGATGAAGAAGAACCTGAAGTTGCAGCAGGAAATAATGACATCAATGATGGTAATGATCCAGGTATTAATGGTGGAAACAATGGCAACACTGGGATTCTACTAATACCAGTGGTGGATCAACAAGTCATCCTGGCAGCAACTCAGGGGGAGATGAAGGATCAACTGGCAGAACACAACATCACAATGAATTTCGAGGCGAATCATCAAGATCAAACCTACCTAGGGAAAGGATATGGAGCAGAGATCATCCTTTTGAATTGATCATAGGTGATC
The DNA here is from genome assembly GCA_028671895.1 of Oenanthe sinensis. NCBI lineage: Eukaryota > Viridiplantae > Streptophyta > Magnoliopsida > Apiales > Apiaceae > Oenanthe > Oenanthe sinensis. The sequence goes on from CM053806.1 coordinate 33,870,603, forward strand.
CAGATGTTGGAGTAAGAACCAGAAGTGCAACTTCAAATGAATGTTTATTCTCAGTTTTTCTATCTCAAGAAGAACCAAAGAAGATTGAAGATGCACTAATTGACCCAGATTGGGTTCTTGCCATGCAAGAAGAGCTCAATCAGTTCGAAAGACAAGAAGTCTGGACACTGGTACCCAGGCCTAAAGATAGATCTGTTATTGGCACAAAATGGGTATACAGGAACAAATTAGACGGTGATGGCATTGTTACAAGGAACAAAGCCAGACTGGTTGCAAAAGGTTACTCCCAGGAAGAGGGAATTGATTATGACGAAACCTACGCACCAGTTGCAAGACTTGAAGCCATCAGGATATTTCTGGCATTCGCAGCACATTCCAATTTTAAAGTCTACCAAATGGATGTGAAGAGTGCATTTCTGAACGGAAGGCTAGAAGAGGAAGTATATGTGGAACAGCCCCCTGGCTTTGAAAATCCAGAGTTTGCTGATTTTGTGTACTTTCTTTTCAAAGCTCTCTATGGACTCAAGCAAGCACCGAGGACATGGTATGACACTCTCTCTGAGTTTTTACTTGAAAATGGTTTCACTAGAGGTGTCATAGATAAAACTCTCTTTTATAAATTGCATGGAAAAGATATGATATTTGTCCAAGTTTATGTTGACGATATTATATTTGGTTCTACTAACGAAAACTTGTGCAAGAGATTTGCTAAGTTAATGCAGAGCAGATATGAGATGAGCATGATGGGTGAGCTGTCATTCTTCCTTGGATTGCAAGTAAAGCAAAAGGAAGATGGGATTTTTATTTGCCAATCAAAGTATGTAAGAGATCTTCTCAGAAAATACAATCTAGAAGATTCTTCACCGGCAAAAACCCCAATGCCAACAGCCACGAAGCTTGACAAAGATGAAACTGGTAAGAAAGTTGACATCACAAGCTACAGAGGTATGATAGGCTCATTATTATATCTAACTGCAAGTAGACCCGACATAATGTTCGCAACTTGCTTATATGCAAGGTTTCAATCTGACCCAAGAGAATCTCATCTAATAGCTGTTAAACGAATTTTTAGATATCTAAAGGGTACACCAGATCTTGGAATTTGGTACCCTAAGGATACAGGTTTTGACCTAATAGGCTATACAGATTCAGACTATGCAGGGTGCAGGATGGATAGGAAAAGTACCTCTGGAAGCTGTCAGTTTCTAGGACGACGGTTGATCTCCTGGTACAGCAAGAAACAACATTCAGTATCTACCTCGACAGCCGAAGCAGAATACATTGCGGCAGGTAGCTGTTGTGCACAGATCTTGTGGATTAGGAATCAGCTAAATGACTATGGACTTGCGTTGAACAAAATTCCAATTTACTGCGACAACACAAGTGCTATAGCTATTTCCAACAATCCTGTACAACATTCACGAACCAAGCACATTGACATAAGGTATCACTTTATCAGAGAGCATGTCATGAACGGAACTGTGGTGCTACATTTTGTACCCACAGAAGAACAGTTAGCCGACATCTTCACAAAACCACTTGATGAATCCACTTTCTCAAAGCTGGTTAGTGAATTAGGGATGTTAAACTATGGCTAAAATGTTTGGTTGCTAGGAATTAATTTAAGCTCATAAAATATTAAATGTTAATATTTAAAGAATTTATGAGTCTTGAATTAATAAAATCCTAGAGCTTATGAATTTCTGGAAAATTATCTTAAGATTAAATCAATATTCTTAGAAGATAATTGTTTCAATTAAAGCATAAGTAATTTTGTTTAAATTAAGCATTTATAAGCATTATGTAAATAAGTATATATATTTTTTTTAAGCATGTGTACATTAATATAAATGATTATGTTATTAATTATTCAATTAATTTGCTTATTAAATTAATTCAACATGAGTTAATTTAACTTTTAAATTAATTAAAATAATTAGTAATGTAAATATTTATTTTATATCTTTTAGTATTTAATTTATTAATATTTATCTCATAATTTCTGCCTATTATTATTTATTGTATAATTTTGTATTATCTCAGTATGACTTTTATAATTAAAACTCGGCATGACTTGTTATGTTAATAATAAGTCATACCGAGAATTAAGAAATAAGTCATACTGACAATTTTTTTTCCTTCCCGGAATGACTTGAGATATTAAAACTCGGCATGACTTTTTATTTTAAATAAAAAGTCATACCGAGAAACTAGTATAGTAAGTCATACCGACTCCTTAGCAACTGATTTACTTAAGTTTTTTTTAAAAACTCGGCATGACTTTTAATAAGTCATACCGAGAAATGCTAAGGTTCTATTCTTATTAAACATTAAGTCATACTCAGTTTAATAAACACATACACACGCTGTTACACATATATACACACGAACAGTCGATTTTTTTTCTTCATAAATCGACTGTTATCCATCTAAATCAACTGCCTTCAGTTGCTTATCCTTGTTTACAAGCATCTTTGCTTGCTAGTGTGTTAAAAACGATTAAAACAAACAGAGCTCTGCCCGATTTTAGTAAAATCTACTGTTCCTGTTCTTGTTTTTTTGAAAAAAAAATTCGAAGCAAGCAAGTGGTTTTTGTGCTTAGAGTGACTGAAAGACAGCTGTGTAGTGAATTGTTGATTATAGTCAATTTGGGGATTATTACTTAGGGTTTCAATTTTTCAAGTGTAATTTTCGAATCTTGAATTGTAATTGTTAATTTTGAGTTGTAATCGCACTTTGTAATTTTATTAATTGTAATAGTTTAAACAAAAATGGCTGGTTATTGCGAATTAGTAAAAACTAATTTTGTAGGATATTTCAATCCGGTGAATTGTTCAGTCGAGAGGTTTCGACCATGGATCGTGTTTATGAATGAACATTCACTCGTCAGAACTGCAATTACTCTGGATGCCCCGTTGCAAGTGTTAGCACTTAGGGCTCTGTATTCCACTGCGAGGAATAGGAGTACTGCAGACAGAGTTCAATTCTCTTTCAGCATAGGAGATCATGAATATATGGTGTCTGAAGAGGACGTGAACAGGATTTTGGGCTTTCCAACTGACAATTTCATGGATCCACCCACTGTACCAGAAATTCTAGAATTTTTCTATTCTATTAGATATCAGGGTGAGATCAATTTGGTAAGACTGACAAAGTCCAAGTTGGTAAGTGAGTGGGACTATTTCTTTGACACGTTAGCCAAAGTGTTTGCTCCCACTACAAAGAACAACTTCAACAATATATCTTCACTACTGCAAATCTTTGGGTATTCTGTGGCTCACAATAGGAGGATAAATTTTGGGAAGTTGCTTCTAAAAGAAATTATAAGGAAGATGGGGAAACCAGAAAGCAGGGAACAGAATGTTCAAGTCTACTATCCGAGGTTCCTGATGCTGTTTATGAATGACTTGTTGATGGAAGAAGACAAAGCCTTATTTCAGAATGGTCCTGTAGAAGAATCTCCGACTTCTCAGAACAACTTATTTGCAAGGCTCCACAACAACCCCAAGTTTCAAGATGTGCAAGTGGTAAGGACAGATTACATGGCTGAGATATTAGATCATATTGCTAATCCTGTGCAGGAACAAGAGCAAGAACAAGTGCCTATGCAATTAGAACATCCTGTGCACCTTCTACTTGAAGCTGCTCAGCATGTCGATCAAGTGGCACAAGATCAACAGGTAATATCTCACTCATAATCTTCTAGTTCAATACCTATAGAAATATCCAATGCACTATTAGATTTATCTGTGGCGGACTATGATGGTGTTCTTACACTCCAGGATGTCAGCTACGAACCTGAAAACACACAGGTTCCGCCCCCAGCTGAATTAGAGCCTCAAACAGTTTCTCCTTCATCCTCCTCTTCACTAAAAGTCAGAAAAAGGAAGAAACCTGTTAGAATAGTTAGGGGTCTTGGTGCTGATGTGAGTGAACCCGCAGCTCTGTCTCCACAATCTAAAAGATCTAAATTTCAACCAGAGACACCTGCAGACTCATCCTTTTCCTCTCAATGGGATATGGATTTTGACATGGCCATCCAAGGTTCTTTAGATACACTTGCTCAACCAGGTGATCTAATTCGCTGCACGGCTACAGCTTCAGATAGTGAGGAAAGCACACTGCTAGCTCTCACACTAGCAGGACCTCCGCTTGCAGATACACAAACACATGAGGGCACATTTGTTGAAGAAAATGTTTTTAATAAAAACTGGTCGGATGCCACCTATGATGTGGACCATGACGCTTTCGATGCAATGCAGCATCAGATACCCTCTGAGGTACTTAGGGGCACCACAGACTCTAATGAGCCATTCACTACATTGTCTAAGGTGGTGACCCCCCTGGATATATTACATCCAGTGATTTTAAAAGGTCTCGAATCCACTGGTGGATTTGAGAGGCAACCACTCCATAGAGGGAGATGGGACTCCATTCACGGAGTAGCTACGTCAGTAGCGGAGCCACTTCAAGTTAATCTTGTTGAGGACGCGCCTTCACAGGCATCAGAAGAGCAATTTGACTCTTCAAAAGCTATTGTTATATATGCAGGTACAGCTTCAGGATCTGGAGAAGAGCTAAACACGAGTGATGTGAGGCAAACACAAAGTGAAACACATGCACAGAGTGATAGTGAGATAAACAGGAGTGCAAGTGAGCTGAGTGCACACACACACAGTGTTCTATTATCTAAAATGGAAGCTCTCCAGAAAGAAATGCAAATTGTTCAGGCTGAGTTGGTAAAAGTAAAAGCACAAGCAGAAGAAAAAACTACATCTGCCTCTGTAACACAGCAGCTGACAATAGTACGAAAAGATGTTGATGATGTCAAAACCTCCATTCTTCTAAAAACTCAAGACATCCAGAGTGTACAGAATCTTATTGCTGAAGACATGAAAGAAGTCAGCAAATTACATGAAAAGATTGATGAGGTTGAGAAAAGCTTGACATTAACAATCATTGAAAATGAGAAGATCTCTTCACAAAGATTCAGCAAACTGGATGATGGAATGACACATTTGAATGAAGGAATGAAGCAAGTCTATCTGACTATGCAGAAAATGTTGACATCTTTTGAAGCCTCTACAACTCAAGAGGATCCCTCAACTAAGGGGGAGAAATCAAAAGAGAAAGTAGCTAAAGATGGAGGGGCTTCTACTCAAGAAAAAGGGAAAGATAAACAAAAAGGGAAAGATAAACTGTACTCTGAAGATCAATTTCAGTCGTATGATCCAGAACCAGAAAAACAGTTTTATGATCAAGAGAAATTCATTGATGACAGTGCTCATGATGAATCAAACTTTCCTGACTACTGCAGAGCTGAGGAAGAGATTGCATTTGATGAAGATTTTCTGTTTCCAGAAGAAAAAGAAGTTGATCCAGCCTATGAAGAGGCAATGAAGAAACTAAAAGAAGACATCAAGGCAAGTCATGCAAAAACTGAAAATCTGAAAGCTCTAGTCATAGAAAGAACAAAGGCAGAAAGAGAAGAAAGCCAAGAAAAGCAAAATCTCTGGGCCATAGCAGTCAGAGAAAAGAAGAGAGATGTACAGCTCAAGATTGGAAAGAAATGGGATACTGCAAGAAAAATAATGGACAAACAACAAAAGGGTCCATTTGAAGACAAGCATCTGAAATCAATAATTGAGCGTCTAGAAAAGTCAAATGACAACATTGACAACTTCATGAAAGCTCTGAAAGAGGAAGTGGACTACATCACTATCCTAGTGGATCACATTCTTGAAGACTGGCGGATACTAGTCTACACACACAGGAATGGAACATTCAGAATTTCCTTAGAGTTTTTCAGGCAAAGAAGTTTATCAGTAATATGGACGTTCTTGAACAAAATAAAAAGGAGCTCAGAAGAAAATGAACTTCTCAGGGATAGACTTAGAGTCTTTGCCACAGCTGTTAGTCCTCAGATCTTATTTGATCCTCATGAGGTAAGATTTTTCTCAAACAAGTTGTATCAAATCATGCAGTTAAATGAGGAATCTTTTAAGGGCTACACAGTTAAGTACATGATTCAAGTTGAAAGGATGCTAAGGTCAAAAGGTTTCAAATCTCAAGCTAAAATGGATGCTGCAGAGAAGATAAGAAACTACTGTCTGTCAAAAAGAATTCATTCATACATCAGGCAAATACCAAAGATAGATTCAACACAACCATCTGATGTAGAAGAAGAGATAGTAGATCCTGTTGAACAGGAAGTACTGTGGCAGTTAGCAAGAGCTGAGCAAAGAAGGTTGTATGGAGAGGCCACTACAACAGAACAATCAGTAACCGAAGAGGTACCAAGGACACCTGTGCATAAAAGTACAACCCTGGAAGAAGGTGAAGTTGATACTTCTAAAGACTGAAAACGTAGATAGGACAAGATAGAAACTTTGTAATATTTGTTCAGTGCTAGAGGAACATCTATCTTGTATTTATCTTTTATGTATGAATCTGGAAAATTGTTAAATATAAAACCAGAACTTTTGTTTATTATTTACAAGTCATTAAATGTCGTACTACTTTCTTAGTTGTTAGTTGAGTTATCCTCTAGGAATTTGTGTGTTAAATGTTTAACAACAAATAGGGGGAGATTGAAAGGCATATGACTAGGCCTATTTGTAATAATTAGATGGCAACTCAACTCTAACTAATAAAGAGAAGTAAATACTAAACACTAAACAGGAATCAAGACGAAGACAGTCAACTAATCACAAAGGATCTAAGTATCAGAGGTATTTTGTAGGATTGCTACTCAACACTGGAAGAAGTTCAATTATTTGTTCAAGCGTCAGTGAAATTAATAATGTAGTAGTACTTCTATTGAAGACAGAAGATATAGAAGATTTCAAGTGGTTACTACAAGCAGATTCCAGAAGAAGAATGCAAACAATGAAGAAGAATTAATGACAGAAGGCCTCTAGTTAAATGTTATTTAAATGGAGAATATTTATTGGGATGACACAAATGAACCAGACAGTACATTTGTGTGTCAACTAATATAATATTTATTCTTCATTTAATTCAAGAGGTTTCAAGATTAGAAGACGAAGAAAAGACAGGAAGATTTCAAGACTATCAGCACGGCTGCGACTAAAGATAGTATTTTAATTCTACTATCAATTGTTAATTAATTATTTAATTTATCTAATTAAATTAATTCAAGTTGAAATTAATTTAATTTATAAATTAACTAATTAAATTAAGTAGAATTAATTTGCTATAAAAGAAATGCTTTAAAATGACTTATATAGATATATATAAACTGCTAGTATGACTTATCAATAAGTCATACCGAAATTCTTTATATATATATATATATATATATATATATATATATAAGTCATACCGAGCATGTTAGCATAAGTCATACCGAATTGTGTATATATATATATATATATAATCAGTTAGTATGACTTATTAATAAGTCATACCGAAGGACTTGTTAATAAGTCATACCGAACTATATATATATATATAATAAGTCATACCGAGATTTCAAATGCTCAAAAGGTCATACTGGATTGATTTTTTATTTAATTAAAAAGTCATACCGATTTTTTAATTAGAAAAATAAGTCATACCGACCAAAATAAGTCATGCCCAGTCTTTTGTAAGTCATACAAGTGTTATAATAAGTCATACAGACTTATTTTCTTGAAATTAAGTCATATGGAAAAAGGTCATACCAGCCTTTTTCCAACCTCTATAAATATGAGGTGCTTGCTTCATTTGTTAGTGTTCAACTTGTTAAGAGTTAAGAAAATCAGTTCAAATTCAGAAATTTGTCTGCATTGTAATATTCACAGATTTCTGTGCAAGTTTGAATATAATTGATTAAACTCGAACACTTCATGTCGAATTCGTTCTAGATTTTTATATCAGTTATAGAATCTAATCTTCATATTAATTGTGTAATACTAATCAAGTTAAAATTATATCTTTCACTTGAACAGTATTTCATTATAATTAATATTTCGAGAGAAATTAAAATAATATTTTTAATCCTAATTATTCCGCGGTTAATTTTCAGATATTGTATTCAACCCCCCTTCTACAATATCAGGGACCAACAAGTTCCAAACACAGCAAAAATGCATAATTGAAGAACTTATCATTAAGTCAAGGATTTCACAAATTTTGGCATCACCATGAATTAATAATATTCTGATATGGAATAAAACAATAGAGTCGGAAACTTGCCTGGAGTCCAAGGATACTATTCCCACTTCTCCCATTTTACACTTAAACCTTTTGTTTTCAAAGTTCATCCATGTTAGACGCTTATTAGGCCTAAGCGGCTGTCTTTTCTGCAGAAAATTGGACATGACCTTTTCGTAAATCGGACTATCCACCTGTTTTCAAACCAAGCCAATCAACAATTCATTCTACTATAATTAAAGTCAAACTCACTTTAAAACCAATTCCTTCACCATACTATAGTCGATTCCGGTTTTAATCATAACGTTTTGAAAACCAAGTCCAACCCGCCCTAACCGACGGTGACCAACTACTATTTTAGAAAAATCCAGAATGACTAAGTAGGTCCAACAATTCCAAACCATTAGTAATCAATTATCGAATCATGTCCTTTAAGCGAAACTAAATCGTTTGCTCAAATTAAATCATTTTCGAATCATAAGATTACTCCACCAACTCATGTAAACTCATTGCTGGTGGTGGGGAGTTCAAGCAATTTCATTAAAATCAAAACTTTTCCACTCAACCCAAGTAATCACTTTAACTTTACAAATATAATCTCTTTTTATTAACTCTTGTTTTGCCCGACGTTTCACCTCTTCGGGCCCACTGTAGGTATTTGTAAAGCTATCACGTCAATGGTTTCTAATCAAGTTCTTTATACTAACATGTAGTCATGATATTCCTCAACCACTTCCGTTACTTGACCGACTCGAGACAAGTTTTCTAACTTGCTCGAAATCATTTCCCAAGACGGTTGCTTAACATTTTTTTTATGATTATTTCACTTAACACCCTATTTTCTAGCATTTTTAATAAATTGATAATTAATCCATTTGACAGGATTCCTTTTCTCAGGTCTTCCTTGTCTACTAACAACATGCCATAAAAATTTCAACTCGAGCTAAGGTTGTTAGCTAGGTAAAACAATTCTCCAAAGTTCAATATTTAATCAATTCATAGGTTATGAACAACCTTTACTAAAATCGTTATATCTCCTAGCTCGTTAATCCAATCGACTCACCGTTTGAGGCTACGCAAACTAGACTCCAATTATAACATAGATCCAGAAAATACACAGTCCATAAATGGTGTTAAGTATTCCAAACAATTCATTCAAAACAGGGCAGTAACAGGGTTCTAGAATTCATGTTTCTGAAAATTTCTATTACATGACTTGCACTCAACTAATTTTAATAAATCCGATTTTACTCCTTTTAATCCGATTCTTTTTCCCAGGTAATCTCAGATGTTCCAAGTATTTGAAATAAAAATTTCAAGATTTATGGAGCCCCCTAACTAGGGTGATCATAGCTCCAAAGTTCGTAGAAAACAGAATGGTTAGGTTTATGCGCTACCTTTCTTAAATCGGCCATATCTTTTTGCTCGTAAATCCAAATGACGCAAAATTAGCGCTCAAACGATCTAGAGACTATCTACTATCTAACCATATCAGCCATAAGCCAAGAACAGTGGCCGAATGTTCCCAGATTTTTCTGGACAGTGGCAGCAGATAGGTTCTAAAAAAATTGGCATGGTTACGTTTGTAAACTCATCGTTTTCCATTTTTATTCTACTCCAAATCAACCAACAACTTCCATAAATTTTATACCACTACTTGGGAATGTACTCAAGACACCCCAAGTCCAAACACAATTTATTAATGCTCCAAACATTGCCAATAAATCATAGAAATCAGCCAACACAATTTCATGTTCTTGCAAGCTAGTGTTCAACTACCCATGTCTTGTATAAGCTTAAGCAATTATCAATTAAGCTCTAGCAAGCATAATATGTAAGATTGAGCACTTAATCATGGAATCAAGTACTATTCATGTTCTTAAGAAATTATGAAAATCAAGAATTTCCATGGATAACTAGGTGCAAGATTTATAGATAAGCTAGGTGTGGGTTATACCTTTCTTTTAAGCCCTTAACCAAGATGAACAAGCCATGTTTTGATGAGCTTTGAATTTTTTTCCTCCTCCCATCCTATTTTTCTGCCGAGAGCTTCAAAGAGCTTGCTTGGTTGCTTTGATTTTTGTTTGTTAAATGATAATGTCTAACTTGACTTTTTGACTTATCAAGGGGCAAGTTAATTATAGTCTCTTTTGACTTTGGTCAATGCTACTATCTTTCTTATTTCCACCAACTAATGTAAATATTTCTTTGCTAATAATAACATTCGGCCTTTTTTAATTTATCTAGGTAGTGTTTTGATCTTCGTTTCCGTAACGGTTCGCGACGACGCAATTAATCGCTAACTCGTTCCGGGAGTTCTAATAAAATTATCCCCCACCAAAATCACTACTCACTAAATATTACTCAATACGTACTATTTTATAAACTTTACCCTATTTATTGAAAGGGTTCGGATGAGACTCGCCGGATAAAATATAAAGAGAAAATACTTCGTATTTTACGTATACTCACTTAAAAATACGAGCCATGAAATATTCTCAAATTACCCGTCTCTGAATTCTGACGAGTCCTACATACGATTATATATTTCCTAGATTAAGAATATCTCTTCGAATATTTATTTTGAAATAAATAAATATTCCCACATCCTTTCCACACAGCACAACCAGATGAGGGCCAACATAAAAGTTGTAATTCTCCGAATTCTGATGTAATTACATACACTCGTTTTTATCGCATATTAATAACACGGCTTCAACCCTTAAGCTCTCTTCAAGCGATAATTCAGATTATATTATTCTTTAATAAAAAATGAAAAAAAAAAATTATCCAAAATTCTTAATAATCCAAACGTCGAAAATGCGGGTTATTACAGTCTCCCCTCCTTAAAAGGATTCCGTCCTCGGAATTCATACGAGAACAACCGAGGTTACTATTTTCACACCTCGCTTTCTAATTTCTAGGCTGAGACTCCAACCTTCTTGGTTTCGTACAACCTCCTCAGCATTATTACTTCACTTCTCAACCCTTCTTTATATAGTCGAGGGTCTTTATAAGTTCGTACACTAACGCATGTCTAACGTCAGCGCTATAATGTCCTAACACTAACGTAGGACACGCACGATGGATTCCTTAAAATTTTGGGAAAGAACGTCACTTCATAAACACCTTTTTAATATACTCCCAGACCTTGAAAGATTCGATACTCCTCGAGCTTAAGTTCTCTTTCTTACTAAATCTCGTTACTCCTTTCCACGATAATGCTTTCAGCAATACGAAGTCTCTCGCTTCATACTCTCTGCCATTTTCAGACTTGATCACCAAATTAGCTTTGTCTACCTTGAGCTATCATTAATCGCTTTCAATACTAAACTTCGTAAGGTGGCATGACTATATATGCGTGGTAACCAGAGTCGTATAAAAGCTCTAACCGTAGTAAGTAACTACCACCACTCCTTTTTGAAATCCAAGGTACAAACTTTCTATAGAAAGATAACCTTGTACATAATTTTAATAAAGATCTTTTGAATGAAGATCATTGCAACAAAACAATCAGAGTGATTCGTAGATCACTAAGCTCATTTTCGAATGTATATGATAAATGAGAAAGAAAATAATTTAGATATGACTGAGAACAACCATATTTGTACTCAAGATGGCCAGTCTTTAGTACTTTCTGGCTTATACTACATAATCGAGTGGTTGCCCACCAGACTTTTGTCACACAGACAAGAAGTCACACCATATGCATTGTTCATCTCAATCGGATGAAAAATAGTTAACATTTAGAAGAAAATGATTTTTGAAAGGGAGAGAAAATATATTTTGAAATTTTCATTCCTTAATGCATTACAACTCAATATACAACAGTCCCTACTCGTTTAGGAACCTGCTGACAAAATCCCCAAATTTCTTATTTCCCATTTCTATTCTTCACTTTCCTCAAACTTTCTCCACCACTTACTATATGTTTCACAATTTCAGCTCATTTTACCCAAACTTATTCTTATGGGATTTGTCATCCAACCTCTCTTCTCTTAAGGTTTTCTAATGATATATATATTTACCTTCGGGTTCTTCCTTCATCTTTAGACCGATCAGGATATCCTCTGTGAAGATTATGACAACTTGTCCAATTATTTCTTACAATTCTAATTAATCCTTAGAAGGTACAGGTGCATTCATTAATACATCCTTCCTCATCAAAGACTCATAACATCCTTATCACGTTCTCAATGCCATCCTTGGCATATTATCTAGGTAATTCTGTAGTTGGTGATAACTTATCCTCAATATATTTTCTCCAGTAGACTAATTCCTTCGAGTAGTCTATCCATATTATGGATAACCAATATTGATTGCTAAATTAACCAATTCACTTAATGCATTCTCACCAATGTATGCGCAGTCTCATGCCGCTATCCGTTTCCTTTACAAACAACCCATGTGTATCTCTTAGTAACACTTTCAATAAATAGTCTTTATAACTGAGGGACTAACCCTCTTATGCTGCCAGGTGCCATCTTCTAAGATGCCTCCAATGCTGAAGCTGTTCATAACACTAGGTCAATAATGAATGACGTGATCTCTAATGGTGGTAACCCCAAAATATCACTAAGGGTTACTTTTCCCAATTCTTTAACTACTCTCCTTATTGAATAGTTCCTTTTTCATATCCATTACCGATGCCCTATAACTTAGAATCCAACGCGTAATATACTTTTTATTCGAATCTCAATTTAAACCTTCTCAATTTATCTCTCCATATTTAAAACATGTCATCCCTTCTTTTAGGGCAATCATTAACGTAACATCTGGACTTTATAATTATAGTTTCTTGCTGTCCATTTCACATATTCTCCCATTTCAGACTCACTGTTTAGTAAGTGAGGTCTCGATTGGCTAGGGTGATCCATAATTAACAGTACGCCAACCCGCTCATATTTCTTAATCCACTGTTCTTCCAAAAGTAGAACTCTGGTTCCTTGTTAAAAGTTCATGGTATTTCCATATATGTAGCCACTTCATTTTCATATTCTGTCATAGTTGATTATTTCCAACACTGTGACTTTATTCTCAATTCACTACTTTTGAGACAATCTTGGCAATTCCCATAGACTTTGATTCATGATCTGAGACACTCTTGTTTCAGGTCTAGAACTTTCATTACATCTGAATTTCCAGAAACTTAGGAAACAGTTGCATAATGCAAGATATAGCTATGGCTAAAGAATTCTTTGTTCAACCAAGTTCATAAGAATTCTTGCTGAATCAACGACCTTTTTAGGCCTCGACCAAATACTTTTCAGAAATTTAGGTTCATCAATGACTACTCGGACCACTCTCTAGTTCGAAATTCCACTATTAAAACAAGTAACTTCATATAAGCCTTTATGCCATAACTCATTTATACTAGTTAATCCAACCACCATATTTACAATGTGGCGGTCATCTCTACCCCAAGGCTTACTTTAATCCAACATCCTTAATATATTCAAAAATTATATCAAGTGTGGATCTCACCTCTTTGTTGCGACTCTACATCGTATGCATACCATACATCATTTAAATTAGGGCTTCACTTTTTATTCTCAGAGAATTCCCAACAGAATCCTCAATATTACTCATGTATAGATGGCCATATCCTTTAAGCCATACTACTCCATTTTACCCTGAAACATCCCATTTACACGTCCTCTTATTTCTAAATTTCATTAAACTAATGGGAACGTATTTTTCACAGACAATTGGGCATGACCTATTCATATATCGGACTATGCCCGGTGTAAAAACACCTCCATTATATTCCCAAAACATTCACAGTTCCCAAACATCAACATCTCATCGCTCACTTAAAACATAATGTATTCCAAAAGGGGAAATAACTATGAGTCACTATATATAAATATACCCATTCTCTAGTATCCACAAGTCAGTCAACAACAATATTAATGGTCAATATCATGGACCATCAATCACATCCGCTCCATAACATTAATAAGGGTTTACTGAAATGTAGACTATCTCTTCGGCTTATCACCAATAGATGAAAGATTGGTGAAGATTTGACACGCCATCAATTTGAACATGGTCATCTTAATGATTGTGCCAAGAATGAAGTGGTTTTTCTTCTCTTAGTAATGCTCCCCTCAGTCCTGGGGTACTAGCATACTTAGTGCTACACTTATAGCATATCTGAGCTCCTTTACAAGTGCTCCATAATTCTCAAACTCTCATTCTCAATCATAAATCCTCTTACTCAGATGAGTCTCCTCGGCTAGTGTTCGACATCTTTGTAAGGAAAGTTCTTATTATCTTTCCTAACTATCCTTATATGAGTATATTAGCCTCATAATATAAATCACTGCTACATCCGATAGCCCGAATATGAATTCGATAGGAGTTCGCTCTCTATCAATCTTATCCTAACATAACTCTTAACTCTCTCGTTCCTAGTACTATAACCTAGAGCTCTGATACCACTTCTGTTACGCCCCCAGATCCGGGGTCAGGAATCCAGGTTGTCACTATCCAATTTTCACCACAATAACATCACTCATCTGCTTTAACCATTATAATAACCAAACATAAAAGCAGTGACCCCAAACCAAATGCACAACTCAAGTTATAGTCTCAGGAAATGAACTTAAAATAGTAATAGTTATTACAAACCAATGTATCCTCAGGATCTCACACTACTAATATAACTTCCACATGATGTTACATTAGAAGTAAACATTAATCCAAGATCTACTGTCACATTACATATTTTTCAATAAGTCTAGGATTCTAATCTGGAATCCCGCCTTTCTTGCACCATTTATCGAAGTCCTGAACCTGACTAGCTCAAGCTCGAATCTTCTTGTTCCTTATCATAATACTCGAGGTAGACAATTCATAGTCATCTCTTTCTGCAAGATATAAGATTTACAAAAAGCAAGAATGAGCCAAAGAATGCTCAGCAAGTTATATGTATCAGAATATTTCAAGGAAAAGGTGATAGCCATATTTATCCCAACTGGATATTCAACAATAAAATACATAACTAGCAATCTAATTGAAGATGTATAGCCAGTTATATCTCGACAATAAAGGACTCAAGATTCACGATGCAAGAAGATATTCATAACAATAAAGCAGTTCACGTTACTGCAATACAATAATTTAAGTTCATAATTTTTTAGACTGACAGTATCAATAACTTAGCACAATGGCCTCAATCACCGAGTACCATTCGTTTGAGTACCAATAAGCAAGCAGTTCAATATACTGCGGAAAGAATGAATGAAAGCTCATCAATTCCCATTAACACTATCAGTAACTTAGCACCATGGCTTTCGTTATAGTGTAGGAACAATGAAACTGATATATGCAATAAAACAGTACTCAAAACAACCAAACAACTCAGAGTGGATTACATTCCCGTTGACACTATCGGTAACTCAGCACCTAGGCTTTCGTTACAGTGCAACGTCAAATTCCAATTGGAAGAAACGGGATTAACTGGAGATTTTTCAACGCCTTATTGTACTCGATGATCAGTCGCATGTACAATCGACATTTCGTCATTTTCTCTACTAGTAGAAGGACAACCCCTTATCGGGACGTCACCCTAGGCAACTCATGGGCCTTTAATTACGGTTGGGTCGTGCGTCCCCGACCTCTTACGCAACTTTTACTCCAGTCCCTGATGAATACTTTAAAAATCATCAAACCTAGAAGGAAATTTAAACAAGCCTTCTAGAACAACAACAATCCACTCTAGGATTTCAATCAACTGTTAAGGAAGGGAATTCAATCCCACCTTCCAGAACAACAACAATCCATCATAGGATTTCATCAACAGATAAGGAAGGGAATTTAATACAACCTTCCAAAACAACAACAACCTATTGTAGATTTCAATATCTGATAATAGCTTAACTCCCGAACGAGGTGGGAGTACTCTTGAAACATCTGGGTTGACTCTCAGTCAACGAATTTAACAAGACAGAAACCCTTGAATCAAGGAGACTCAAGAACGCGACCGGGGAGCCACTAATACGAGTGAAAATAGACTCCACAAAATACTATATTTTTGGAGTAAGATAATGGGCCATAAGGCACCAATACAACTGGGAGGAATATCGGAGCCGGACGTTACCTCCCTAACCTGGAGTTATCGACTCAGAATGAATACAAAATATCTGAGTCATCGCTCATTATTTATTATTTAATGAAAATAATATTTAAAGAAGTTTAGACAACTCCAGAATATTTTTAAAGCACAAATAAATATTTTATTAGTATTTAGGAGGCCCAGAATAGTCCTCGAAAAAGATTAAAAGGATTTAAAAGAATTAAAATATTTAATCCCAATATAATCAAGATTATTTAATATTTAAATAATCTTAAACGATTCAACATATTTAAATAATATTTAATCAACATTAAATAATATTTAAATAAACCAAAACGAATTGAAAGTATTTAATCAGTAGTTAAATACTTTTAAATATCCCAAAATATTTAAATAATATTTAATCAATATTAAATAATATTTAAATAATCTCAAATGCCCTGAAAGTATTTAATTAACCCTTAAACACTTTCTATATTCTTTAAATAATATTTAATAAACTAAATATTATTTAAAACATTGAATATCGACTAACCGTCGAGACACCCTAGACTACTCCCGGTCGACCATCGAGCACCAAAAAGATGTACTCGACGCCAGATTCAGTTATACAAAACTGAAAGCAAACGTCCTCTAACTTTTTAAGAAGTTTAGAGGCATCTCAAAACTAAGTTGAAAAGATCTCATTCTACTCACAAGAAACAATCTTAAACAACCTACGCATACTTGTGTCCTACATCAGAATAATAGTGATGAAGCGTCGGACACTTGCATACTCTAACTTTTCGAGAAGTTCAGAGTAGCAGACGAATCAAGTTATAAATGAACAAGACAGTTCAAGGGAAATGCCGACGTGCATTTCCAATGACTACAATAAGCTAGATAGTTCCAAACACAGCAAAAATGCATAATTGAAGAACTTATCATTAAGTCAAGGATTTCACAAATTTTGGCATCACCATGAATTAATAATATTCTGATATGGAATAAAACAATAGAGTCAGAAACTTGCCTGGAGTCCAAGGATACTATTCCCACTTCTCCCATTTTACACTTAAACCTTTTGTTTTCAAAGTTCATCCATGTTAGACGCTTATTAGGCCTAAGCGGCTGTCTTTTCTGCAGAAAATTGGACATGACCTTTTCGTAAATCGGACTATCCACCTGTTTTCAAACCAAGCCAATCAACAATTCATTCTACTATAATTAAAGTCAAACTCACTTTAAAACCAATTCCTTCACCATACTATAGTCGATTCCGATTTTAATCATAACGTTTTGAAAACCAAGTCCAACCCGCCCTAACCGACGGTGACCAACTACTATTTTAGAAAAATCCAGAATGACTAAGTAGGTCCAACAATTCCAAACCATTAGTAATCAATTATCGAATCATGTCCTTTAAGCGAAACTAAATCGTTTGTTCAAATTAAATCATTTTCGAATCATAAGATTACTCCACCAACTCATGTAAACTCATTGCTGGTGGTGGGGAGTTCAAGCAATTTCATTAAAATTAAAACTTTTCCACTCAACCCAAGTAATCACTTTAACTTTACAAATATAATCTCTTTTTATTAACTCTTGTTTTGCCCGACGTTTCACCTCTTCGGGCCCACTGTAGGTATTTGTAAAGCTATCACGTCAATGGTTTTTAATCAAGTTCTTTATACTAACATGTAGTCATGATATTCCTCAACCACTTCCGTTACTTGACCGACTCGAGACAAGTTTTCTAACTTGCTCGAAATCATTTCCCAAGACGGTTGCTTAACATTTTTTTATGATTATTTCACTTAACACCCTGTTTTCTAGCATTTTTAATAAATTGATAATTAATCCATTTGACAGGATTCCTTTTCTCAGGTCTTCCTTGTCTACTAACAACATGCCATAAAAATTTCAACTCGAGCTAAGGTTGTTAGCTAGGTAAAACAATTCTCCAAAGTTCAATATTTAATCAATTCATAGGTTATGAACAACATTTACTAAAATCGTTATATCTCCTAGCTCGTTAATCCAATCGACTCACCGTTTGAGGCTACGCAAACTAGACTCCAATTATAACATAGATCCAGAAAATACACAGTCCATAAATGGTGTTAAGTATTCCAAACAATTCATTCAAAACAGGGCAGTAACAGGGTTCTAGAATTCATGTTTCTGAAAATTTCTATTACATGACTTGCACTCAACCAATTTTAATAAATCCGATTTTACTCCTTTTAATCCGATTCTTTTTCCCAGGTAATCTCAGATGTTCCAAGTATTTGAAATAAAAATTTCAAGATTTATGGAGCCCCCTAACTAGGGTGATCATAGCTCCAAAGTTCGTAGAAAACAGAATGGTTAGGTTTATGCGCTACCTTTCTTAAATCGGCCATATCTTTTTGCTCGTAAATCCAAATGACGCAAAATTAGCGCTCAAACGATCTAGAGAATATCTACTATCTAACCATATCAGCCATAAGCCAAGAACAGTGGCCGAATGTTCCCAGATTTTTCTGGACAGTGGCAGCAGATAGGTTCTAAAAAAATTGGCATGGTTACGTTTGTAAACTCATCGTTTTCCATTTTTATTCTACTCCAAATCAACCAACAACTTCCATAAATTTTATACCACTACTTGGGTATGTACTCAAGACACCCCAAGTCCAAACACAATTTATTAATGCTCCAAACATTGCCAATAAATCATAGAAATCAGCCAACACAATTTCATGTTCTTGCAAGCTAGTGTTCAACTACCCATGTCTTGTATAAGCTTAAGCAATTATCAATTAAGCTCTAGCAAGCATAATATGTAAGATTGAGCACTTAATCATGGAATCAAGTACTATTCATGTTCTTAAGAAATTATGAAAATCAAGAATTTCCATGGATAACTAGGTGCAAGATTTATAGATAAGCTAGGTGTGGGTTATACCTTTCTTTTAAGCCCTTAACCAAGATGAACAAGCCATGTTTTGATGAGCTTTGAATTTTTTTCCTCCTCCCATCCTATTTTTCTGCCGAGAGCTTCAAAGAGCTTGCTTGGTTGCTTTGATTTTTGTTTGTTAAATGATAATGTCTAACTTGACTTTTTGACTTATCAAGGGGCAAGTTAATTATAGTCTCTTTTGACTTTGGTCAATGCTACTATCTTTCTTATTTCCACCAACTAATGTAAATATTTCTTTGCTAATAATAACATTCGGCCTTTTTTAATTTATCTAGGTAGTGTTTTGATCTTCGTTTCCGTAACGGTTCGCGACGACGCAATTAACCGCTAACTCGTTCCGGGAGTTCTAATAAAATTATCCCCCACCAAAATCACTACTCACTAAATATTACTCAATACGTACTATTTTATAAACTTTACCCTATTTATTGAAAGGGTTCGGATGAGACTCGCCGGATAAAATATAAAGAGAAAATACTTCGTATTTTACGTATACTCACTTAAAAATACGAGCCATGAAATATTCTCAAATTACCCGTCTCTGAATTCTGACGAGTCCTACATACGATTATATATTTCCTAGATTAAGAATATCTCTTCGAATATTTATTTTGAAACAAATAAATATTCCCACATCCTTTCCACACAGCACAACCAGATGAGGGCCAACATAAAAGTTGCAATTCTCCGAATTCTGATGTAATTACATACACTCGTTTTTATCGCATATTAATAACACGGCTTCAACCCTTAAGCTCTCTTCAAGCGATAATTCAGATTATATTATTCTTTAATAAAAAATGAAAAAAAAAATTATCCAAAATTCTTAATAATCCAAACGTCGAAAATGCGGGTTATTACAGATAATACATCAATTGATAATCATTCAATGGATAACAACTCTGCTCAACAATCTTCAAGTAGAGTATCCATATAAGGGGGAGGGTTCTCAAATAATCAATCACATCACAATGATCATGACAATTCTAATGATCATGAAGCATCATCTTCAAGGACAAATTTACCACCACAAAGGAAATGAACTAAAAGTCATCCCTTTGAGTTGATCATTGGAGATGTAAGTGATGGTGTCAAAACTAGAAGTACAACTCAAAATGAATGCTTGTATAGTAGCTTCCTGTCTCAAGAAGAACTAAAAATGATTGAAGAAGCCTTAAATAATACTGATTGGATAATTGTTATGCAAGAAGAGTTGAATCAGTTTGAAAGAAATAAGGTATGGAAGATGGTGCCCAAATCAAAGAACAAGTCTGTCATTGGTACAAAATGGGTGTTCAGAAAAAAATGGATGAATCTGGTACAGTGACAAGAAATAAAGCAAGATTAGTGGCAAAGGGATATTCATAAATAGAAGGCATATATTTTGATGAAATATTTGTACCAGTTGCAAGGTTAGAAGCAATCAAAATCTTTCTAGCATATGTTGTTCATGCTAATTTCAAAATGTGTCAGATGGATGTGAAAAGTGATTTTCTTAATGGAGAACTAGATGAAGAAGTGTATGTAGAACAACCTTCTGGTTTTATTGATCCTATTCATCTTGGATTTCTATACTATCTTCTCAAAACACTATATCGATTGAAACAAGCACCTAGAGCCTAATATGACATACTATCTAAATTCTTGATTGAGAATCACTTCACAAGAGGTATTTGTAAAGCATAATGTAACGTAGTATGTAATAGTGATAACGATAACTCAACTAAGAAACAAAGACAGATAAATAATACTAACTTGCAGCACAGAAATCCAGAAGGACATAATCAAGAAGATCATACATACATCATTGCTGAACATTCAAGATAGAAGAATTACTGAACGTCAATGAGAGAAGTTCATTAATATGTTCAAGCCTCAGTGACAAATAAGAGTTCAGAAGACTTCATACTAAAGACAGAGCAGTGATTCATGTGTAATTGTCAAAGGGTTTCAGTGATCAGAAGCAATGCAAAAGTCCGGGGTCCCGGTTAATCAGCTGAAACAGAACAGAGATTAAGAGAATTCATTCAGTGTTAGTCGTTTGTGAACCAGACCAGTGCACTAAGCGTCAGCACAACAAGAAGAGAATTGTCTTAATTAATCAAAAGAAAATCAGTTGATCAAGCCAAGCCAGAAGAGTAAAATTCAAGTTGTAATTAATTTAAGAATTCAAGATAAATATGCTAAGGAAGGAATTACTACAATTGGTGGTTCATTACTCTTGAAGCAATGGGAAGGCACAACATAAGTCTTACAGGTGCCAATCAAAGTTTAAGTATGTGAGTGGCGCCTGTATAGGGAAGACACTGTACAGGCGCAACACAACACATCTCAAGGCACAGTCTAAGGCATGAGTGGCGCCTGTACAGGGAAGACACTGTACAGGTGCAACACACCTCTCAGGCGCAACTCAGCTACTCAATGTTTCTAAGTCAAGACAGCTGTGAGTGGCGCCTACACAGTGCAACAACTGTATAGGCGCAACTCACATTCAAAGGCGCAACATGCAATGGAAATTCTAAGGCATGAGTGGTGCCTATACAGGGTAACCACTGTATAGGCGCAACTCATATATTCAAGGCGCAACTCAGGACAACAGATGCAACATACTTCAAGTGGCGCCCCTACACCACTACCACTGTGCAGGCGCCACTCAGGACTTAGCATTGTGGAAAGCAAATTTCCAAGAAGTCTACAAATATATATGGGTTCAAATCAATTATTTTAATAGGTCATCATCTTCAAGCATTCAACACACACAGCCGGGAAGCTCCATTAAAGCTAGACATTTATTTCACCCAACTGTATTGTGTTGTAATATTGTTTTGAACCCACTGCAACTAATCATTTGATTAGATTTGTAGCACCACAGGGATTTAATAATAACTTGTTATTTCCCAGCTTTGTGTTTTATTAACTGTCAAGTTCATTTCTTTAAAAACCCAAACACTTCTGCAAATTAACTGAAATTTCTACCACATCATATTCAACCCCCCTTCTATGATGATATTGGACCTAACAATTGATATCAGAGCTTGTTGATTGACTTTACAAATCAGATCCAAAAATAGTTTTTCTAAAAAGTGCATTTTGAGATCTAGAAAAATTTATCTTGAATTTTCTTTTATTTTTAAAGAAAATTCAATTTCGAATTTTTCATTGATTTTAAATTCACTAAATTTTAAAAAGCTATCAATCATCAAGAATTCGAATTAAAAATTATTTTCTCAATATTTAATTTTTATTCGAATTGATTTTAATTTTTGAGAAATTAATTATTTCTTAAGATTTAAAATTCTTAATAGCCATGAGTACCCAAAAGCTAAGCAGTATTAAAATTCCCACCTTCGACAAAAATGAATACATCTTGTGGAAAAAGAAGATGACCATTTTCATCAAGACTTGTAATTCTCAATATTTAGGAATTCTTGAAAATGGCCCCTATGTTCCTCAAAAGCTTACACCGGAAACAGTTTCAGAAGATGGCGTTCGGATTCCTCAAGGGTTTACCCCAAAGGAACCATCAGAGTTTACTGATACTGATAAAGAGAGAGTAGCATGGGACAATCATCTACAATGCATCTTGATGGATTCTTTGGACACAACAATGATGAATCAGGTGATCAATTGCACAAGTGCCAAACAGATGTGGGACACAATAAATCTGCTAATGGAGGGTACAGCTGAAGTGAAAGAAAACAGGCTGGACATTCTTACCTCCCAATATGAAGCATTCAAGTCACTTCCTGGAGAAAGTATAACTCAAGTTTTTGAGAGATACAAAAAATTGCTAAATGACTTGTCTCTACATGGGAAGGCTTACACGCGAAGGGAAATCAACAGAAAATTCATGTTGACGCTGCCAGCACACCTAGAGCACAAAATCTCTGCTATCAGAGAAAGAAGTGATATAAATGATATGTCAATTGAAATGCTATATGGAAAGCTCAAGACTCATGAGATGGAGCAAGAGCAGAGACAAATCATTTACGGCTCAGGTACAGTGGACAGTAAGAACACAGCACTGTTAAAGACGACAGCTCTTGTAGCCAGTGATATTGCTGTCAAGGAGACTAACAAAGAAGCACCTGTAGTTGAAAATGAAGAAATTGTAGAAGCTGAATTATCATAATCTAATCAACCGGGTGATGAAGACGACTTCTATTCATTAGAAGAACTTGAACAACTGGAAAACAAAACTATGGCCTACATGGCGGGAAAGTTCAAGAACCTGAGGTTTAGGAGGAACCCTAAGTACAAATTTAAGAGTAACTCGAGTTACAGTGGTTCCAGGGACAAAACCAACAACCGATGTAATTCATCTTCAGGGTCTCACAGCAGAGGAGGCTATAAGACAGGGATGGTAGATAGAAGTAAGTTTAAATGCTACAATTGTGGAGAACCCGGTCATTTTGCAACAGAATGCCGGAAACTAAAACAAGGGAATGAAAGGAAGGAGTCCTACGATGAATTAAAGCAGAAGTATGATGCGCTGGTGAAAAAGCATCAAGGAAGAGCTTATATAGCTGAAGGAAAGAGCTGGGATGATTCAGATAATGATGAAGATGAGGTTTATGGAAATCTTGCGTTAATGGCAGACTCTTCAGAGGCATCACCTCAATCATCCAAGGTATCATTTCTTTCTTCCGTTGAAATGTCTAATTCTGAGTATAAGAAAACTGTGGAAGATCTAAGCATAGAAATGTTTAATATTCATACAAGCATGCTAGCATCTGTAGAAGAAAATGTTAAACTAGTTCTTAAGAATAAACTGTTAGAAGCTAAAAACGAAGAACTAGAGCTTGCATGTGTTAATGTAGAAGATCTTAAACAGAAGATAAAATACTTTCAGAATAGAGATAAGTGCAACCAGGAAGTAGAAGCAGCTCTAAGAAGTAAAATTTCTGATTTAGAGTTAAAACTTCAAGCATGTAAGAAGTCTGCGAATCTTGTAAAGGAGGCTATAGACAAACAAGTCATAGGTCAGAAAACAGGAATAGGTTTTGACTATGATAAGAAAGCAGGAAAAATGCATGTAGAATCTATTGCTGAGGAATGTCCTATGAAGCAAGACATTCCACATGTATTGAAGGATGTAGCTAAGCCCCTTTATAAGAAGTTCGTCATAGAACCCCTAAATGAAGATGATCTCTTAATGAAAGAAGAACTCCTTGCTGAGGAGAAAGAGGAAAAGGTTGTAGATAAGAAGAACTTGCCTAAGAAATCTGTTACGATTGAAGAACCTAAGAAACAGGTTAAAATTGAAATAGGCAATAAAAATGTAAACAAGAAAGCAAACAGAAATGGTAAGGTAGGTGCTAACAATTCTAGAAAAGTTTGTAATAATTACAATTCTACTGGTCATCTTACGCATGCATGCAATAAGATAAAAGTAGTTAAAACAGAAACTTCTAGTATGTCTGCCATGCCTGCCATGTCTATTCCTCATCAACCATGCGGTAAAGTAGGATGCATGCCATGTGCTTTCAATATCATGTCTGCATACATAAACTTAATGATCTCTTCATCAAGTACTTGCATGAATACAGATGTGAACATGACTAGAAAGCATGTTAGGGCAAAGACTGCCAGTCCTCTTAAAGTTAGGAAGGAAACCCCTGTCCCTAAGCCTAAAGGCACTCCTGTCAAGGCTAAACCAAAGGGCAAGGGTGCAGTCGATGAGAAAGACAAGGACCAGAAAATTTCTGTAGCTAAATCTTTTTACTTATCTAAACCTCTTGGACCCAATCAAGTTTGGGTACCAAAGAAAAAGTAATCAATCTGTGGATGCAGGGTACAGCGAAGAACAAATGTGTCATGTGGATACTTGACAGTGGATGTTCTAGGCACATGACTGGAGATAAAGCCCTGCTCATAAATGTGATTGAGAAAGCTGGCCCGATAGTGACCTTTGGAGATAACGGCAAGGGATTCACAACGGGATATGGCAATCTAGAAATCGGGAATGTTATCATTGAAAACATCTCTCTTGTGGACGGATTAAAGCACAACCTTCTGAGTATCAGTCAGTTCACTGACAAAGGATACAAGGTAACTTTTGAGAAAGAAAGATGTGCTATCCAAAGCAGGAAGGATACGAAGCTTGCTCTTCAGGGAGTGAGAAAGGGGAATCTCTTTGTAGCTGATTTGTTCTCTGCAAGCAAAGGCGAAGTTCAATGTTTTTACAGCAAAGCTTCAACAGAGGACAGTTGGTTGTGGCACAAGAAACTTTCTCACCTCAACTTCAAAACAATGAACTCTTTAGTAAAGAGGGAATTGGTTAGAGGACTGCCCGAGATGGAATTCTGTCAAGAAGGGTTATGCGAAGCATGTGAAAAGGGGAAGTCAAAGAAAGCATCTCACCGAAGCAAAGACTCAACCAACATTACTGAACCACTGCAATTACTGCATATGGATTTATTTGGTCCAGTCAACGTCATGTCTATGTCAAGGAAGAGATATGCACTTGTAATTGTTGATGACTACTCCAAGTACACGTGGGTGTTGTTTCTAGCCGTAAAGGATGAAGCCCCTCAAACAATCATCAATCACTTAAAGAAAATTGAGTTGGTAGCTGGTCTGCCTGTCAGGAAGATAAGGTCTGACAATGGAACAGAATTCAGAAATGCAATCCTGAATGAATTCTGTGTGGAAAAAGGAATATCAAGACAATTCTCAGCGCCCAGAACTCCACAACAAAATGGAGTGGTAGAGAGGAAGAACAGGACTTTGGTTGAAGCAGCAAGAACAATGCTGAATGAAGCAAAGTTGCCTCTATACTTTTGGGCGGAAGCAGTCAACACAGCTTGCTACACTCAAAATCGTACCCTGATTAATAAAGAACATGACAAGACTCCTTATGAAGTAATGGCCAACAAGAAACCAACACTGAAATACTTTCATGTGTTTGGAGCAAAGTGCTTCGTATTGAAAGATGATGAGGATCTGGGAAAGTTCGAATCCAAGGCTCATGAAGGCATATTTCTTGGCTACTCAATAGAATCTAAGGCGTACAGGGTTTATGTGATTGATCACAAAAAGGTCATTGAAAGCATGAATGTAACTTTCGATGATCTAAAGCTCCCAAGTCTACAAAGAACAGACGACACTGAAACTCTGCAGTTTGAAAATTTGAACTCAGATGAAGGTGAAGTAGAACCTGAAGCTGCAACAAAAACTCAAGCTCCAAATGAGAATAACAACATTGATGATTCTGACCCTAGTAGTGGAAACAATGGAAGATTCACAGAAACTACTAGTAGTGGCAGATAATCTCATTCTCAACCTAGCAGCAGCTCAGGGGGAGCAACTGAAGGATCTACAAACAGGACCCAGCACAATAATGAAAATCAGGCTGAATCATCTAGGGCAAATCTGCCTAGACATAGGGTGTGGAGTAGAGATCACCCCTTTGAGTTGATTCTTAGAGATCCAGATGCTGGAGTTCAAACAAGACGTGCTTCCCAAAATGAATGTTTATTCTCTGGTTTTCTCTCTGAAATAGAACCAAAGAAAGTGGAAGAAGCACTAGAAGATCCAGATTGGGTTCTTGCCATGCAAGAAGAACTCAATCAATTTGAGAGACAAAAGGTGTGGAAGCTGGTACCCAGGCCAAAGAACAAGTCTATTATTGGCACAAAGTGGGTATTCAGAAACAAGCTGGATGAAGATGGCATTGTTACGAGGAACAAGGCCAGACTGGTTGCTAAAGGTTATTCTCAGGAGGAAGGAATAGATTATGATGAAACATATGCACCAGTGGCCAGGCTTGAAGCTATCAGGATGTTCTTGGCATTTGCAGCACATTCCAACTTTAAGGTATATCAAATGGATGTGAAGAGTGCATTCCTGAATGGAGAGCTGGAAGAAGAAATATATGTGGAACAACCCCCAGGGTTTGAAGATCCAGAATTTGCAGATTTTGTGTACTTCCTCTTCAAAGCACTCTATGGCCTGAAGCAAGCCCCTCGAACATGGTATGACACTCTATCTATATTTTTACTTGAAAATGGTTTTACTAGAGGTGTCATAGATAAGACTCTATTCCATAAAATGCATAAAAATGATATGATATTAGTGCAAGTCTATGTAGATGATATTATATTTGGTTCTACTAACGATCAGTTGTGTAGTAGATTTGCTAAGCTAATGCAGAGTAGGTATGAAATGAGCATGATGGGAGAGCTGAACTATTTCCTTGGACTCCAAGTAAGTCAAAGGAAAGATGGAATCTTCATTTGCCAGACCAAGTACATCAAAGAACTTTTGAAAAAGTATGGTCTTGAAGATGTATCCACAGCCAAAACTCCAATGGCAACTGCCACTAAGCTTGATAAAGATGAGCCTGGTAAGAGGGTAGACATCACAAGCTACAGAGGTATGATCGGCTCATTACTTTACCTTACTGCAAGTAGGCCAGATATAATGTTCTCTACATGCTTGTGTGCTAGGTTCCAATCAGATCCTAAAGAATCTCATCTTATAGCTGTTAAACGGATTTTTAGGTATCTTAAGGGAAGTCTGAATCTTGGAATTTGGTACCCTAAAGATACAGGTTTTGACCTTGTTGGCTATACAGATTCTGATTATGCAGGGTGTAGGATTGATAGAAAGAGTACATCAGGGAGTTGTCAATTCCTTGGTAGAAGGTTGGTGTCCTGGTATAGCAAGAAGCAGCACTCAGTTGCAATGTCGACAGCTGAAGCTGAGTATGTTGCTGCTGGGAATTGCTGTGCACAAATTCTGTGGATAAGGAACCAACTTCAGGACTATGGACTGTTGCTGAGCAAAATTCCAATATTCTGTGACAACACAAGTGCCATAGCCATAACCAACAATCCTGTTCAACACTCAAGGACCAAGCACATTGATATCAGGTATCATTTCATTCGAGAGCATGTCATGAATGGTACTGTAGAGTTACATTTTGTACCTACAGAGCAACAAATTGCAGACATCTTCACTAAACCACTAGATGAAATCACTTTCACTAGACTGGTTTGTGAACTTGGGATGTTAAATTCTACTGACTAACAAGTTAGTAATCAAAAACTGCAATTTGAAGCTGATAAATTCACTAGTTGATTAATTTCAATATTTTTAGGACTTGTGAATTTATCTACCAAAAATTATTTTCCAGTTGTTAAGATTAAAGTTTAGATAAATACCTTGTGCATGCCTGCTTAATTTATTAGTCTGGTATTTATTTAATTTTTGATCTTAGAAAATATTTAAGTGCTTGTATTTAATTGATAAATTCTTGGCACTTATTTATTTAAATATTATTTGAAATTATTTTAAATAAAAAGAATGAATATTTATATTTATTCTCTTATTTAAAATAAAAGTAAAATAATTAGAAGCATAATTTATTTATAATTATAATTTTAACAATTAATGTTATTATTGTTATTAATAAATATTTTGTGAAATAATATTTGTGAGTAATTGATTATTATTTGATTAATCATTCGAATTATTCATGAATATTATTGTTGTTAGTAACAAAATTTGGAACCACTTGAAAAAACTGTCTAAATACTGAGTGGCGCCTATACAGCATACTCACTGTATAAGCGCAACTCATTCTCTAGTACTTAGCATTTTTCTTGAAAAATCTCAAGTGTCGCCTCAAGTGTTGAGTGGCGCCAATACAGTGCATTCACTGTATAGGCGCAACTCATCACTTAAATTATTGTTGCTAAACAAACCTGTGTGGCGCCAATACAGTGCATTCACTGTATAGGCGCAACTCAAGTGTTTATCTGAGTGAAATTTTGCTAAGTTGATTTTATCTCTAGTGGCGCCAATACAGTGTAACCACTGTACAGGCGCCACTCACAAAATACTTAGTAATTTTTTTCTCTTAAGTGGCGATAGCTAGTTAAGTGGCGCCTACACAGTGCATCCACTGTGCAAGCGCCACTCAGCACTTAACATGTTTTTATTTTTAAATGTTGTGCCTCTATAAATAGCTGAGTTGTGTTCATTTGTTGTCCCTTTTGTTACATACACGGTTATACACAGTATAGGCGCAACACGAAAAATTCTCAGATCTACATTTTTAATAGAACATAACTTGATCATTTCCTGTCAATTTTTAAAAACTAAAATCATTTTTTGTGATCACCTTGAACGTACCTTTCATTTGCAATCAGTATCACTCAATTTGATTAGGTTTTTAAAATTCACATTTTGACAAAATTTGAACAGGTTGGTCACTGTTTGTAACTGTTAAAATTCGATTAAAATTTTTATTAGATTTAAAAGTGTGCTAAAAAAATTTACTAGGAAATTTTTTATATTGTTAATCTTAAGAAAATTCAAGTAATTTTTTTTAAGTTAGGGTTTTAGTTCAAAATTTTACTAAAATAATTTGATTTTAATTAGTACTTTTAATTATTAAAAATTACTTTTCATTTTTAATTAAATGGGAAGTCATTTTGAGATTAAAAAGACTAATTATCTATCCATTTTAGTAGATGATTGGACTGAGGCAGGAGACTTAGGTAACTGGGCTAGGTTTTTAAATGAAAATTCTATAGTCCGTTACGCACTAACAACTTCTGTTCCTTTGAATAGAAATCTTCTAAGACAGGTATATAGGTCTGCTCTAGACTCATCTATAGATGGAATCCTGAGCTTCACTTTCAAACTTCAGAAGCAGAGGGTGCAGATCACAGAAACTGACATCAACAGAGCACTGCATCTGCCTTCTGAGAACTTTGAGGAGGATCCATCCCAGGGAGATCTAGACAGCTTCTTACTGTTCATACACTACACAAGAGAAAATACAAATCTTCCAAAGAAGATTTACAAGAATCACCTGCCCAAAAAGTGGAATCTGTTTTTCAACATCTTGTCTCATGCCTTTGCACCAAAGACAGGTGGATTTCATGGGATCACTCAATTCAATAAGGTGATAGGATATGCAGTGGCAACAGGCACCAGAATTAACTTCGGCAAGTTGATCATGGCTGAGATCTTGAAGAATCAGGCCAAAATGGAGAACTTCTGCATGTACCCAAGATTCTTGCAGCTGGTGTTGAATGAAGTTCTTGAAGCTGATCAACTCCGGATGTTTCAGAACAGTCAATTGGATGAGTCACCTTCTCTGCAGTTAAGAGCATTGGTGCTGCTCAATACTGAGACTGACTATCCGAATAGGTATGCTCCTGCACCTATGACTGAGCCCATAAGGGATTTTATTGCCCTTCTTAGACAGGAAAGTGAAGAAGATCAAGAAGAAGAAGCATCAATCTCTGCAGAGGACAGTAAAGTTGAAACTTCAAGTGATTCTGGAAGCTCAGCAGCAATAGAAGAAGAAGAAGTGGAAGAAGAACCAGGCACTGATAATGAAGATGAAGCTATGAAAGAAGCTGGTTCTGAAACTGAGCAAGACCAAATTCCTACAGAAGAACAAAGGAATAGCCCTATAAATCCAACAGAGGAGATAGTGGTGGAGACAGAAGTAGAAGAACCTCAAGCTACAGATGTTTACATCCCTAGCATGTCTGATGAAGGTATGGATGAAGGTTCACTTCTTTACTTTGATCTCTCTGCTTTTCTTTCAGATGAACATGACACAATATCTCCATCTGTGCCTCAAACGGCAATGCACACACTAGAGCCCTCAGTGGCCGTCGAAGCTGGCAATGAACTTGGCAACCCACCAGTTCTAACCACTGCTAGAGCTCAACAAACAGTTCCTTCATCTCCCCAAACCAGAAAAGGAACACTCGAAATAGATGATAGGACTGTTTCTATACCGGATCAGGAATTTATTCAAATATCCCCTACAGCTCTGCCTTCTCGAAAACGTCGTAAAATGAATTTTAAGCCAAAGGCAATTGTGAGCCAGGAACCTGATTCTCCAATCTCTGAAAACCTTCTTTTTCTTCGTAATCTAAATTCTGAAATTGTTAAAATCCTGAAAGGTTCGGAAATAGAAACAGAGGTTGCAACAACATCCGCTACTTCAGTAGCTTGTACTGTTTTGGTTGATCCAATTCAGAACCTGTCTTCACAGACAGTAGGGGGCATCACTGACTCTCACGAGCCATTCATTACATTGTCAAATGTGGTGACCCCCCTGGACTTAAAATATCCG
The DNA here is from genome assembly GCA_028671895.1 of Oenanthe sinensis. NCBI lineage: Eukaryota > Viridiplantae > Streptophyta > Magnoliopsida > Apiales > Apiaceae > Oenanthe > Oenanthe sinensis. The sequence continues at coordinate 33,901,890 of CM053806.1, forward strand.
GATCTTATTAAGGTTGTTTTCCCTCCCCAAGTGGGTGAAGTGGAAAGACAACTCTCCCATAGAAGGGAAGAGGTCTCCATTCATGGAGTAGCTGTGTCAACAGCACCACCACTTCAAGTGGAAATGCCTTCACGGGGCACCACAGGCTCTAATTTGTCAATCTTTACATTGCCTGAGGTGGTGACCCCCCTGGAAATTCCAAGTCCAGCTCCTTTAACGGAGGTCCTCCCCACCTTTTCAGGTCAGGTGGAGGGACAACACACCCATAGAAGGGATGTGGACTCTATTCATAGAGTATCTGCTGCTTCGGTAGTAGAACCTGTTCAGAGTGCCTCTGGACAGGTCATGCCTTCAATGGCTTCAGCTGGCATCACTGATTCTTCTTTATTGCCAATCATTACAGAATCAATAGTGGTGACCACACTGGGTCTAAACTCCCCAGTTCCTGAAAAAGGAGTTCTCCCCACCCACAGTGGTCTGGCGGAGAGGCAACCTACCCATAGAAGGGATAGGGATTTTCTTGCAGGTCTTGAAGATATGGATGCTACAATGAGTGAAACATTTAATCTTAGTGATCTTCAATTCCCTGACCCCGATCAGCCGAGTGTGAGTGTTGAGGGTCGTGTTCAAACAGAAACAGTGAGAAGTGAGACACCCACCGACCAAACAAACACCCCACACGATACACACACTGCACATAGCCAAAGGATTATAAATCTGGAGGCCCAAGTCACTGAAATTCATTATTCATTACGGAAGATCTTGGAGGTGCAAGAGCAGCAGCAAGTTGAAATGAAAGAAATTAAAGATCTGGTTCAACAACTGCTGGCTCAGAAAGTTCCTGTCTCTACTCAATCAACTCCAATAGCTCAGATTACTCCGATCAAAAGGGAGGATAACCCAACTGAGGGGGAGAGAATAGCACAATAAAAAAAAGAAGTTGGAGCTGAAATGATAATGGAGTATACAGCTCAGGGGGAGTCAGATTTCTTTTACAGGCCTGGAGCGAGGCAACTTGAAGAAGGAGAAATCTTTGAACCCTATGTGCCTATGGATATTCCTACAGAAATTGAGATAGAAAAGACAATACAGGCTGAAGGGATAGATATCGAAGAAGAGTTTGCAGAAGAATATGCTTTTGATAATGACTGTCTTCTAGTTGGTGTAGATGAAGTTATTACTAAAGGTGTATCTGAGGCTCAGGACTTAATGAAGAGGAAATGGAAGAGAGTACAACACGCAATAGAAAGGAGGAACAGAATGAAGGACATAGAAGCGAAAGTTAGCCCTGAATGGGATGAAGCAAGGTCTCTGCTAAAGAAAAAGGAGTTATCTCTTTCTCACAGGAAAGACAGAGAAGTCCTTGATCTCTTCAGGACCATGAAAGAAAAATTCGAAGATGTTCATGAGTTCTATTCTATGCTATCAGAAGAAATAACAAGCGTGTCAGTCAGTGCACTTAAAAATGGCTGGAAAATGCATATCAATTCAACATCACTGGGATCAAGGATATTGTCGACAAAGAGTTTTGAAAAGATGAACATAGTGGAGCTGTATGTGCTAAAAAGGAAAGTCATCTTTGGAGGGCACAAGACGAATGAGATACTGAGAGATCTAATTGAAAAGAAGATAATGGAGATCGGTGTCGAAGCGTTTGAAAAGCCTCCGGTTGTCAAGTACTACAAAGCAACAACACTTCACAACTTAACTTTGTCAGACGAATGTTTGGACTCAAGCCATATGTTGTTCATGCAGTATGTAGAAGGGAAACTCAGAAGCAAGAAGAACAGAACTCTAGAAGAGTTAAATGCTGCTGAGTTGATCTATGCATTCAGGCTAAACAGAGCATTTGGTATGTCAGCAAGACAGCTGTTGGAAATGTCCAGATATTATCAAGAACCAGTGTATGTAAGAAGACCGGATGGCACTGAAGTACTCGAAGCCATTAAAGACTCTGTACCCTGCATTCAAACTGAACCAAATGGAACAAAATACTTTCTCTTCAAGAAAAACGGTGTGGACAAAAGGAAAGAACTTTCAAAGCTTGGGAGAAACAACTCTGAGATTATTCGAAAAGTCTTTTCAACGGTAAAAAGATCCACTATCAAATCAGACAAAAAGGCTTTGAGGATGATCGAAGATATTCTAAGGGAGAAATTGACAGAAGAGTCAATGCACAACACTGAAAGAGTAAAAGGCTTTCCAAAAAGGATAACAGTGTTTGTGTTTACAAAGAGACAATCTCTGGCCTTCGAGTCAATCTCCAAAACAAATTTAACGGCGTTTCTCTCTGAGGTTTTAAAGAAATTAGAAGATCCACCTCCGGTTAACACTCTTGAAGTAGAAGCAAGAGATTTGGTGAAGGCAAGGTTAGAGCAAAAGGAAGAAGAGCTGAGGAAGCACTACTCTGAAACGAGATCTAAAATCAAGCAAGACACAGTACAAGGAAGCAGAAGACCATAGAATTATTTGTTCAGGCTAAAGGAACAAACTTCTTTTGTACACAAAGAAATCTGGAAATGTAATATCTAATCCAGAATGTAATTAATATTATTTACTGTCTTTCTGCACTTTACTTTTTCTTGTAAGTATCAGTTGAGTTATCCTCTCACAGGATTTGTTTGTCAAACTCTAACAAACAAATAGGGGGAGATTGTAAAGCATAATGTAACGTAGTATGTAATAGTGATAACGATAACTCAACTAAGAAACAAAGACAGATAAATAATACTAACTTGCAGCACAGAAATCCAGAAGGACATAATCAAGAAGATCATACATACATCATTGCTGAACATTCAAGATAGAAGAATTACTGAACGTTAGTGAGAGAAGTTCATTAATATGTTCAAGCCTTAGTGACAAATAAGAGTTCAGAAGACTTCATACTAAAGACAGAGCAGTGATTCATGTGTAATTGTCAAAGGGTTTCAGTGATCAGAAGCAATGCAAAAGTCCGGGGTTAATCAGCTGAAACAGAACAGAGATTAAGAGAATTCATTCAGTGTTAGTTGTTTGTGAACCAGACCAGTGCACTAAGCGTCAGCACAACAAGAAGAGAATTGTCTTAATTAATCAAAAGAAAATCAGTTGATCAAGCCAAACGAGAAGAGTAAAATTCAAGTTGTAATTAATTCAATAATTCAAGATAAATATGCTAAGGAAGGAATTACTACAATTGGTGGTTCATTACTCTTGAAGCAATGGGAAGGCGCAACATAAGTCTTACAGGTGCCAATCAAAGTTTAAGTATGTGAGTGGCGCCTGTACAGGGAAGACACTGTACAGGCGCAACACAACACATCTCAAGGCACAGTCTAAGGCATGAGTGGTGCCTGTACAGGGAAGACACTGTACAGGCGCAACACACCTCTCATGCGCAACTCAGCTACTCAATGTTTCTAAGTCAAGACAGTCTGTGAGTGGCGCCTACACAGTGCAACAACTGTATAGGCGCAACTCACATTCAAAGGCGCAACATGCAATGGAAATTCTAAGGCATGAGTGGTGCCTATACAGGGTAACCACTGTATAGGCGCAACTCATATATTCAAGGCGCAACTCAGGACAACAGATGCAACATACTTCAAGTGGCGCCCCTACACCACTACCACTGTGCAGGCGCCACTCAGGACTTAGCATTGTGGAAAACAAATTTCCAAGAAGTCTACAAATATATATGGGTTCAAATCAATTATTTTAATAGGTCATCATCTTCAAGCATTCAACACACACAGCCGGGAAGCTCCATTAAAGCTAGACATTTATTTCACCCAACTGTATTGTGTTGTAATATTGTTTTGAACCCACTGCAGCTAATCATTTGATTAGATTTGTAGCACCACAGGGATTTAATAATAACTTGTTATTTCCCAGCTTTGTGTTTTATTAACTGTCAAGTTCATTTCTTTAAAAACACAAACACTTCCGCAAATTAACTAAAATTTCTACCACATCATATTCAACCCCCCTTCTATGATGATATTGGACCTAACAGTATTGTTGATAAAGTTCACTTTCATAGAAATGTTAGTGGATCTATGATTCTAGTATGTAGATAACATTATTTTTTGCTCAACTAATGAGAAACTTTATCAAATGTTTGCTAAGTTGATGCAAAGTAAATATGAAATGAGCATGATGGGAGAACTTACCTATTTTCTTGGTTTGCAAGTCAAACAAATTAAAGATTGTATTTTCAAAAATCAAACTAAATATATTTCTGACTTATTATGGAAATTTGACTTAAATGAATGTTCTGATGCAAAAACTCACTTGGCCAGTGCAACTAAACTTGAATTGAATACTAAGGAAGCTAAAGTGGACATTTCAAGTTATAGAGGCATGGTTGGTTCATTACTTTATTTAATTACAATTAGGTCGGACATAATGTTTGGTATATGTCTTTGTGCTAGGTTTCAAGCTGATCCTAGAGAATCTCATTTGGCTGCAATAAAAAAATATTCAGATATCTCAAAGGAATACCAAATCTTGGAATTTGGTACCCTAATAACTCTAGATTTGATCTAATTAGTTATTCAGATGCAGAATGTGCAGGTTACAAAATTGACAGAAAAAGTACCAGAGACACCTGTCAATTTCTAGGAGACAAGCTTGTATCATGGTTTAGCAAGAAGCAAAATTCAGTGTCTACATCCACTGCAGAGGCTGAATACATTGCAACTGGAAGTTGTTGTGCTCAAATATTATGGATGAGGAATCAACTATTTGACTATGAGTTCAACATGAATAAGATTCCTATTTTCCGTGATAACAAAGTGTCATTGCAATAACAGAAAATCATGTGCAACATTCCAGAACCAAGCACAATGACATAAGGTATCACTTCATTAGGGAACATGTAATGAATGGTACTGTTGAATTATATTTTTTCCGTAGTAAAAGACAACTTGAAGACATTTTTACCAAACCATTAGATGAATCTACTTTCAATAGATTGATCTGCGATTTTGGTATGCTTAACTATGTTTAATCTGTTAAATGTCTGACAATTTATTTATTTGTGTTAGTTTTAGTTTGTAGCCATTGATTATGTTAATCTGTTAATTTTTTCAATAATTAATTGATGAACAGTTTTATAACAATGGATATTTACAGCTAGCGACAGATAAATATATCAATTGATGATATATTTGTTTATCGATGGATAGTACTATCTATCGATGGAAATGTTAGTTATCAATCGATAACCTGGAATTTTTAGAGTCCATGTCATCAATTGACCTGTACAATATCTAACCGTTGATTTCTTACTTTATCAATTGATTAATACATACATCCATGTATGTATAACAGTCGTTTGCCAAAATTGGTAATTTCTACTTTTCATTTCTATATTTCCAACGGTTACTTTTTAGCAACTGATTGAGGGAATTAAATCGATTGAGAAATTAAAGCACCTATTTAGTTTTGAAAAATATAAATAGCTGTGTTAAAGTTCACTTGAGCTTTACTTACTTCTCTTACTCTTAATCTATTTCTCCCTCTTTCTCTTTTGCTAAGAACCCCCAATCTGCTTATTACTTATTACTTTTTGCTTCAACACTAATAAGTTGGCCAGTCATTTTATTTCTATATTTATAAACACGATTATGTCATCATCAAAGAAAGTCTCACAATCAGGATTCTACTATGAACTCAACAACTTTGTTGCGTGCACTATGGTAGAGGAAGTCCCAACAGAATTTCATCCTCTAATGGAAATCCTGAGCAATTCAAGAGTCTCAAAGGCCCTCTCAAAAGCACCAAAGATAGTGTGCAATTTAGTTTAAGAATTATGGACAACATCTGAGGTAGTAGATGATTTTTCCTCAATTTTCTTTAATTGCAAAGGACAAAGGTATATTCTAACCACTATGGTCTTGGATGAGTGTTTAAACATTCTTGCAAACAATACTGAAGATGCACCCACTGACATAGACATTAGAACTATGCTTAGGGAAATCAATTACATTGCTCCTGATGCTAGTTTAGGTAGTATAGTTAGAAAAAATCTAAGAAAGCAATGGTCATATTTCTTTGATGCTATAATAAAGTGTTTTTCTAGTAAAGTTAGTAATTTTGATACAATAACTACAAGTATCCAACAAATAGGTTATAACATTTTATATAATAGATATCACAACTTAGGAAACATGTTACTCAATGAAATATCTGTCAAATTGGGAAATAAGATTAATAGGTCTAATCATATTTACTATGCTAGATTTATCATGATTATTATTAACCATTTTTTCAAGGATATTGAGATTGACAGGAGTACAGAAACTTTGGATTGTTGGGTCCAAAAAAAAGGGTCTTCAAAGACTTAGTAAGGATCAATCTTCACAGTAATGTGGAATTGATCTATCTACCTTTTGTTCGTGTATTTATTTCTACCTTAACTTCTTCCCAACCTCAAACTTCTATGGCTATGGAGGGTGTTAGCACTGACTCCAACTCTCCTGCCCAAGACACACAACCAATTTCCAAACCCAAATCTATGAAACCAACCTCAACAAGTTCCCAAAAACCTGTTGTTGTAAAATCCAAGAAAATAAAAAAAATCTAGTATTGATAGTATAGTTGGAAATGGTTCTGGTGAGGGAACTGGGGTACATCAAAGAACCCAGAAGAATAAGGAGAGTGAGGATGTGCAACTTAAACTAAGCCACTCCACAGTCTCTCAAAAGGTTATGGATGGTAACAAAAACATTACCACATCTCATTGGCATCCTCCCAAATGGATGTTAATATTGAAAAGAGCCCACAACCAGGGGCACAGAACGAAGATGGGGACACTCAAACCAAAACCCCTAAATCATATGAACGAAGATGGGCACTTTTAATTCTTGATATATCTAATGCGTGCTTTTAGCTATTGATCCAGCTAATGAGTGCCTTTGAGTCTTGATCAGGGTAATGGACGCCTTTAAGTTTTGTTCAAGCTAATGGGATCCTTTGAGTTTTTTTCAAGATAAAGGGCGCCTTTGAGTTTTGTTCAAGCTAAAGGGCGCCTTTGAGTTTTGTTCAAGCTAAAGGGTGCCTATAAGTATAAATAGATTTTATGGGCGCCTAAGGCACTAGATTGAACTCTAGTAGTCAATCTTGACTTGTCTTGACTTTAACTTGTCCTTAATTTTGACTAGCCTTTGACTTTCACTTCACTTGACTTCAGAAATACCTTTGAAATAATTTATTTGTCTATCATCAATTCCTCTTGTAGTTAACGGATTTCTTAAGTGTGTAGAGACAATTCATTTCTTGTTGTGCTGACGTGTAATGCACTGGTCTAGTTCATAGATGACAAACACTGATTAGAATGTTCTTTACTTGCAGCTAATGTCAGTTATCTTATCCTCAACTATTCATTTTTTCAAGCATTGTCTATCAATAAACACTGTACTTTCACTAGAATCTTTTATGATACTTAGACAACGTCTTCATTACTACCACAATCTTGAATACTTCATTCTCCATTTTTCACTGACACTTGAACATATAAACGAACTTCTTTTAGTGAGTATAACTTCAAGACTGCAGTTGTCTTCTTTAACCTTTGTCTTCACCTTCTCTTCAATTCTTCTAGATTCCTATACTTCAAACACTGTCTATCTTCAATCATTTCTAATACATTGAAATCTTCTAGTGATACTTTTATATTGAATCTTCAACAATTTTGAAAAGAGACAGTGTTCGAAGCATAGGAATCTAGAAGAATTGAAGACATGGTAAAGATAAAGGATTAAGAAGACAGTTGTAGTCTTGGAGTTATACTCACTGAAAGAAGTTCATTTGTATGTTCAAGCGTCAGTGAAGAACAAAATGATGTATTCAAGATTGTGGTAATAATGGAGACATTGTCTAAGTACCAGAAAAAGTTCCAGTGAAAGTACTATGTTTATTGACAGTTAGTGTTCAAAACAATGAAGTTGCTGCAAACTTAACAATGTACGTAAGGCTATAATACGAAGACCTGGATCAAAGTTATTCATTTGTGAACCATACCAGTTGCACTAGGCGTCAGCAGTTTGTGAAAGGAATCTGAGTATTAACTATAGAAGAAATGTTAAGTTGAAGAACGTACTTGGAAAGATCGGTTATTTATTTAGGTACGAAAAGTGATTTGTAGAGGCTACAACCAAAAAATTAAACAACTCAAAAGGTGCATGGTGCAAAGTTTCACAACCTTGGTATGAAAAGTGAAAGTTTCCGAACTACATTCAAAGAACGGAAAAAGCGGTATAGGGTGTAATGTGACAAGACTTTGGTACAAGAAATGAAAGTTGGTGAATTTCAGTCAAGTAATGAAAAGAGGGTCAAAGTGCAGTGATCAAATTGCACTTTGACCATGTAAATGAATATCAGCGCAACAACACTTCTTTGGCGCAACATAATTTTAAAGGCATAACAAATGTTCTTGATGCACCAAAAATGTTGAAGTGGGGCCACTTGACTTGGTTAAAATTATACTACATTTCTGCGCCTTGCCTGTGTATTACATGTATAGGGCGCAACAAAAATACATTGGCGCAATTAAACAATTCAAGCACCACTTATCCCCCAGCCAATCAAATTATAACATCTTATTTTATTGATTTAAAAAGTCTACACAGATAAGAAGATGAGAGCCACTATTTCAAGAGTCGTCTTCTTCAAACACAAATATGTAGAGAGCAGCCATGGCCGGAACAAGAAGAGCTAATTTATACACACTCATACCTTGCTTCCGGTCAGATATTAAGACCCGGTTCTTTAATGAAAAATGCTCGGGGCTCCTAGATATCACTCCCTAGGACTCAGTTTTTTCTTGTACTAATTTAGATATATTTGTATATGAATTGAGCCTTATATTTTTGTGTTAGTAGCGAAGAACTCATTTTGTTATTCGAGAACCAGTTATATTTTTAACTGGGTGTAGCAACCTCCGGGTATATATATAAAAGATATATTCCCCGAATCTTGTCCCATTTATTTTCTTGCTAATATTCTTGAACTTTATTGATTTATCCAGAGACACAGAAAATTAGTAAGCAACTTCCCTAAACACTACAAATAGCCAAACCCACTCTGAAGCAATAATTTATTTATTCACAAATTCCGAAAAGAATTTAAATTATTGTGGGTATCGTATTCAACCGTCCTTCTACGATACTTCAGGACCTAATATCATTTCTTCCTGATTTCCGTGTAGACATGATATTATTTACATGTCCTGTTCTACGGTTGAGTTATCACGATTACTATTCATACAGTTTCGTAATCTCACTAACAGATGTAACCATCGACATCACAACTACCAAACAACATATATAATCTCCGATAAAAATATTACCTTACATTACTAATTCTCATTATCAAAAAATTAAAACAACTCATTTATCATTATACTATCAGAAAATCATCATAGTTAATAGCAAATGGAGTGAAAATTCATGAAAATTGACACCGAAATCGAAAGTGCTTACTATTTATGAGGGAGTGATAATATTACACACATAAATTTGTATGCATATATATATATATATATATATATATATATAAATGGATAGAAGAAAAGTATAAATTGAGAGAGTGTGTCTATATGGAGAAAAAAAGTAAAGATCAGAGAGAGAGATTGTTGACAGCAAAGATGATAAGAAAGGAACCGAAATAGTGTTGGGGGCTGGGAGTGATGGCGAAAATGAGGGTTAAGTGCAAAGGAGGCTGGGTGAAGATGGGAGGGGGGGGGGGGGGAACGGAGGCTGGGGTGCGAGGGAATGAGCTGGGTTGCAGGGGAGAGAGGGCCGGTGGCGGTGGCAGTGGTGGGGAGGGGAGCTGGGTTGGGTGGATGGGTTGGGGAAGGGGCCAGTTGGGGATGGTATGGGGAAGTGGGTGAGGTGTATTTTGAATAAAAAAATGAATGACTAGTATTGGTTTCTAGTTTCTAGCTTTGACTTGATTTCTATTTGAGCAAAAGCCTATATATATATTGTATTATATCTTTTCACCACTTATAATAACTAATTACTATCACTTCACATAACTTAATAACATTCAAATAATGTTATCACTATAGCAATCATCTCTTTATTTAAACAATCAATAATCAAATCTCAGAAAGAAATGTAAAAAGAAAATCAAATCTAAATTATTAATTTTTGATGATTTTTATAAATTCATGTTATTGGTGATTTCTGTATGTGTAATGAGTGATTTTGTAATTGTAATTAGTGATACATGTAAAAATATATTGAAAGTCAATGCAAGACGAGGATGATGTTCGGTTAAACCCAATATACTAGTATGGATTTTGGGTGATCTAAGACAAATATGGTTAGTATAATAATTGTATTTAGATAATTATTTTAGATGGTAATAATTATAGTTGGACAATTTTTATAGGTGATATATTTTGGTCACAAAGGTAGGTAAATAGGTACTAAGAATGGTAAGACTTGTATAACAAATGTGAGAAAACTTGTGTAACAAGTATGGTAAGTCTTGGTGGTTAAGTTTGGGATGACTATATATACATTGTCATAATTTGTTTGATTGATATTCTCAAATATGTAGATTTAACTTTTAAGTATCTCTTAAAGAGCGGATGCTTGAGTATTATTATATTTGAGTATCATTGATTAGTTGTATTGTTAATAACTAGTCTAATTAGCAATGTAGGTTTGGAAATACCGTGAGTTATGATTGAATGATTTGTTATATTATTGATAACAAATTAATAATATAAGTTGGAAGGTGAATTTTTCGCATCATATAATTTTATTGTGTGTGATTTGTATTATTTGATTATCTCAGGTTTTGCTCCCTAATGGATGATAACAACGATGTCATAGAAGATAACTAGTGACGAGATGAATATAATCGGTGAATTGAAAGCAAAGATCGGAAATGATATCAGAAATGAGATCGAAAATGAATATATGAAGAACAATACTAGTTCTAAAACATTTAAGCAAGCTCACATAATTACAAGGTAGATTACACAATATAATAAAAATGATATCAGAATGAATCCTACATGGCCAATACCTACTATGTATAAAAAGGCAGTGAATGAATAGAGGTGTGATGTTAGCATCTACACTGTTGGTAGGGCTAAAAAATTTGTACTAGAACACATCAATCACAACCATAAGGTAAAATATAGTTTATTATGAGACTACGTGAATGTAGTTACAAAAGCCATGCCTGATAGTACCCTTGGACTGGTTTTAGAAGAAGCTCAGTTAGAGAAGAAATGAGAAGTTTAAGAGATTTTATGTATTCCTAGGACCTGTGAATAGGGAATTTAAAGTTGGTTGTAGACTTCTTATTGGCTTGATAGTTGTCATCTAAAGGGACCAAGCTAACTACTCTAGGGACAGATTCGAAAGATGGTATTGATTGGGCAGTAGTTGAGGCTGAAAACACTAAATCATGGAATTGGTTTATGCAATTATTGGTAGATGATGTGGACATCCAAAATAGTGGTGCATGGACATATATATTAGATAGGCAAAAGGTAATGCATTACAAACATATATTCTCATACGTGCCTATATTATGCATGCATTTATGTCTTTTTCTTTTCATGCACGGTTTAATCAATGGACTGAACAATATTATACCAAATACAGAGCACAGATTATGTGTTATGCATCTGTACAATAACATGAAAAAATTCCATAAAGGTAGGGGACTTATGACTCTACTGTGGATGAGAGATAGAGCTACAACTGACTATATATTTAACAAAACATATGAATGAGCTTAAAAAGGTAGTGTAAATATTTATTATCATGCATGTTTATTTATTATACTTGTTGTAATGTAGTTGTTTATTCTGAATTTATTTATAATTGTTCGAAAAGTGTTATGATTGGCTCTTGGAGAAGCCAAGATCACAGTGGTCTAGATGTGAATTTTCTACAATCATTATGAAAAATCATTGTGAAGTCTTCAATAATAGCATTAGAGACTATAGGGATTTACCTAAAATTGGAATACTACAAGGAATACACAAAGTTGTTATGAAAAGAATTCAAATTAGGAGGGACAAGATACTACATAGATATTATCTTAATCCAATATGCCTTAATTCAATGAGAAAAGTTAGCAAATAAGACCTTATTTTTTGCTTGATTAATTAGTTCTCATTAATCTCTGGTTTAATTTTAATAATGCTCTGATTTATTTTTAGAGTTGTAGCCAACAGTGGGGGAGTAATGGTAGAGTGGTCAGGTGATAGTAAATATTTATGCACAATGAGTGATGGTGGTCATGAAATCATAGTAGACTTGGAGGCCAAGAATTATACATGCAGCAAGTTTGAACTAACTGATTTGCCATGCTATAATGCATGTGAAACCATTGAGTGAAAAAATCTTGATTTAGTTTCATTTATACACAAGACATACGAGAAGGACATGTTTTTAAACACATATGCTCACACACTAGAACATATTAATAGTGAACAATATTGGGAAAAATTGCCATATCCTGGACCACTCCCTCCTGAAATCAATGTGTAGTTAGGTAGACCCAAAAAAAGGAACAAAAAAATGATGACATGTTAAAAGATATGATAGATCATACAACCAATCTGAGAAGGGAAAATACAACACTTAAGTTTAGCTATTGTGGACAGAGTAATCACATTGCAAGAACATGTCCATCAAATGTACCCTTCATGACTATTTTTTCATTATTTATTGTCACATTTTCATTATTTATTATTACATTTTCATATACTTTATTCACTTATTTGGAATGGTAGAAACATGATAAATCTATACCAGAGAAAGTCAATGCAACATGGGAAGATAATCCAGTTAAATCTACCATAATGCCAGACAATGTAGTTGGAACAACTACAAAAGGTAAGCAGAAGAGGGTAATTCCTAAGGGTAGAAATGCTCTTAAGACAACTGCTCCTAAGTCTAGAACTGCTCCAAAGACAAATGCTAACAAGACAAGTGTTCCCTCTAAAAAGTCAAGTGATCCTCCCACTGTGATAAGGGCATTGACACAACCACAACCTGTTTTCAATATTGGAGAAAGTTGAGGTAGAATTTTTAAATCATACAACTAGAATGTTAAAGTGGATAATACACCTTTGGGAATTCAACCACATAGGGGACGATTTAAGGGAAAACAAATTATTGGTTTGAGGAAAATTGAAGTATTTAGGAATGCAAGAAAGACATCAATTGTGAAGCAGCCAATATGGAAATTATAATCTTAAAGAGGCATGCATTTTTTGGTTATATAGAAGGCCAAAATACATATATTGGTCATATATAAGTCATTCACTTTTTGCTTATATATTAGGCCTGCTGTTTATGCTTATATATTAGGCCATTATTGATCATAAGTTATCCTTAATTTAGGCATTGTATTTTTGATTCAAAATTCATCAAATTTTGAATATTATTTTGTGGTATGCATTTTCAATACAAGAAAATACTTATGTAACTAACTCTTTTAAATCTATAAAGAGTGTTAATTTCTTTTTTTCATATATTTTGTACTATTCAATTGTAGTATGTGTAGTATGTAGTTTGTGCATATATTTGAGAATTTGAACTTTCAACTTTGGTTGTAACAACAGCTACATGCATAGGTTGGTTTATGGTAATAGTCAAAATTCAAACATTGTAACTTATTTTCTTTTAAAACTAAATGGTTGTACCCTATTTTGTATTAATACTAATGAAACCACTTGTCTATATAATACGGTAATTATCATTGTTGCAAGTACTCAACACATCCATAAAACAAACATAGAAAACACTATGGGAAATTGGTCAAAACCATCAAACAACTACTACAAAATCAATGTCAAGGGTATCTACAATAGGCTTGCAATGAAAGCTTCTGTTGGTTGTCTTATTAGGGACAGTAATAAAGTTTGGGTAACTAGTTGTGGAGGAATGATAGGCCTAGTAGTGCCTGTGACTGCACATCTTTGGGCTATCTTTTATGGCCCAAACATACATGAGAAAAGGGAGGAAGATGGTTGTTCTTGAGTGTTATTCTGCAGAAGTTGTTCAGCATGTTCTTAACAATGATTCCACTTTTAAAATGGCTGGTTTGGTTGATATCATCAAAAATCTTCTCAGTGAGACATGGGATGATATTCAATTTTCTTATATACCTCATTCTCAAAATGCTGATACCACTGCATTGGTTTTTTATTGCCAGGATGATGACGGGGGAATTGATTGAATCATCGAGCCACTAACAATTGTTCGTGTGATTGTTGATGATAAAATGTGATTGTTTGGGATGTTTGGGTGGAGAGATGATATGCTTGTTTTTTATTTTAATTATCTATCATGTAATCATTGAATTTTTCACTGAATCTATCTATTAAGAATAATTTTTTTAAGTCTTGTTCTTCCATTCTACTCTACCATAACTGTTATTTTTGCTAACTTAGATATATATATTTCGCTAATTATTTTTAACTTAAATTTATATTTATATTTTCAATTTCGTTTAATTTTTTTCAAGATTTCAAAATATGTTTTAACATACTTGATAATATTTTAAGCTTCAATTATATATTTCACTAATTTTGTTTTCATTTAATTTAAAATTTAAAATTTCATTTAATTTTTTTTGAAGAGTCCACAAAGTATATTAAGATTTTACAAAGTATTCTATTATGTATTTTAATAAAAATTTCAATATTTAATTGAATATTTTATTGCATATTCTACTAATTGTTTTGCTAAATACTAATAAAATACTAATATCAAAAGTTTCCTAAAATTAATAAATTTCCACTAAGTATTGCACTAGAATTCTAATAAATATTAATTTTAAATTTTAATTGATTTTAATAAGATTATATTGTATTTTTATAAGTTTTTAATAATTATGGAATACTTTGTACAACATTTAATGTACTCTTATATTAATTATTTAGTACAAAGTATTCAATAAATTTGAAATTAAGATTCTATTAATTATTATATATTTTAAAGTAGTGTTAAATATAATATAATATAATTATTTCACTTTATTTAAAAATTGTAATACAAAAAAAATTATAACATCTTTATATAATTTAAGCATACACAGGAGTAGTAATCAAGTTACGTTCAGTTTAAAAAAGAAAACTAACCAATGTTTGATTTAATTAAGTCAGTGTATTAATAGCAATCATATTCTAGTCTAGTAATCATTATTATATTTGATCTTAAATTCAATCTTTGTTCAATAAATCAACGGTGACATGGTTCATGCAAGGGTCTCATAGTGTCTTGAGAAAAAGAGTTTTCTCTATATGCCTTTTATATATATATATATATATATATATATATATATATATATATATATATATATATATATATATATATATATATATATATAATGAGTTTTGTTTCACGAAGAACTTTAAATAGAATACTAATTGGTGAACATATATATTTTGCATTCGATTCTACAATATATTATAAATAGAATATAATGTAGGTGATATATATTCTCTAATTAGTACTTCATTTAAGGTTGTTTATAAAACTTTTGCCAATATATATAAATAATTTCCCTGAAAATTAATCGAATTTTAATAAAACTCGGACTAGTCCATCTTTATACCCGAAAAGACTCAATATTTGTCAAAAATCTAGCCTAGTTAGTGTTTACGTTGAATTTTGGCTAAAAAGTCAGAAAATTTCCAACTCCAATCAAAACTTGGCTCAAAGGCGTTTTAGTGCATTTTTAATTATAATTAGAATACAAATCAATATATTAAACCGAATAAAATAATATATATACACACACACACTTGAGATTAGTGTTCCGGAGATTATCTTACATAATTTTTCCGAGATTAAAAAAAATTATCATATAAATACAGGAGGGGGCTATTGTAACTTAAGAAAATTATATACAATTATAAAAATGTTATTACTATGTTATACTAAAAAATACTTGCATCTCAGGTAATTTTCTTGAGGTCAATTTTAGGAACTTTATTCTATCTATATATATATACACACACTTCATAAAAAACACTTTTATATAAAGAACACTTCATTATTTTTTGAGAAATGGATTGTTAAGATTAGAATCATAAAATTGAATTACAATAAATCCTAATATATTGAATCTAACATGGATTCATATCTAAAGTTTAAAAATAAAATTTAAATAGAATCCAACATAGAATCTGATATACATTTTGTAAAAATGAAATTTACATGTAATTATGTTATGAATTTTTTGTTTATGTCATGTTATAATCTATTTTTATTCATAAAAAACATAACTGATGTTAAAATTAGAATATAAATAAATGTTTATGTAAATTTCTATAGTGTGTGTGTGTATATATATATATATGAGTTGAACTCCATAAAAAACACTTTATATAGAGAACACCATCAAAACACTTCATTTTTTTATAAAAATTCGATTGTTAAGATTAGAATTATAAAATTTAACAATAATTAAGCTTAATATATATATATATATATATATATATATATATATATATATATATATATATATATATATATATATGAGTTGAACTCCATAAAAAACACCTTATATAGAGAACACCATCAAAACACTTCATTTTTTTATAAAAATTCGATTGTTAAGATTAGAATTATAAAATTTAACAATAATTAAGCTTAATATATATATATATATATATATATATATATATATATATATATATATGAGTTGAACTCCATAAAAAACACCTTATATAGAGAACACTATCAAAACACTTCATTTTTTTATAAAAATTCGATTGTTAAGATTAGAATTATAAAATTTAATAATAATTAAGTTTAACATATCTTATCTAACATCGAACCTCATCTAAATTTTAAAAATCAAATGTTACAGAATCTAACATAAAATCCAGCATAGAACCTTATATATATTTTTATAACAATGAAATTTACATATAATCGTATTATTTTTAATCCAAATTTATTGTTAAATTCATATTAGAATCTATCATTATTCATAAAAAGCATAATTGATGCTAAATTTTGAATCTAAATGTTTTTTTATGCAAGATTCTATTATGTTCTTTCTTGTTCTTTATATAAGGGTATTCTTTATAGAATAATGACCTATATATATACGAGTTACGAGATAACCACTATAAATATAATCTATTACCACACATATAAAACAATAAATGAGGATTCATTTGTTTTACCCTCATCCTCTCCCTCAAATCCCACCATTTCAATCTCTTTTCTATTTCTTATGATTTTTCCTCTTTACTTTTAATTACACTTAATCCAAATCCCTCTTCCTTCTTTAGTTCAAACCTAGATACTATGTATTTGAAGCATGAGAACATAATATTTCATTCCAACACTAGGTTGTGAACTGCATCTTATCAGAACACTAGATCAATGTTTTACCTTTATCACATGAACCTAGTAATTGATTTACTAGCTATTCCTTTTACGGATGTGGTGGAATCAGATCAAGTGACTAAGATCAAAGGCTCTACTATTAAGATCCATTATTTGGTAATCCGTCTCAACTAGAGTTTTGGGCAATTCAAATCTTGGTAAAAACTGATGGCAATAATTAACATGAATATTCCTTCTCGTAAACAATTTGAATCTAGGAGTAGAACTCAAAACTTGAAAAATGTTTATCTTGTGACTCTACTTATAACTTTTTAATAGCACTAACATGGTATTCTTTCTACTAGGAATTATGTAGTTTGATGGTAACATTAACCATTAGAGTCATTAATTTGTATTTTATATTTATAACTGGTCAATGTATATGTGTTCTATAAATATCCATTGACTAGATAGCCAATTATCAGTTGAAGTTCATTTATATCAACTTATAATATAGTATGTTAGAAACAATGCGGTCTAAGTCTATTATCCATTGATAGTCTAAATAATCAATGGATAATGTATTCTAGAGTCGATGACTATTTGAGTCAACAGACGTTGTTCATCAACTGATGTGCAAATAATCTGTTAAATTATAATTATTTGAAGACAGGAAAATACACAAGTGATGGGTGATCAACAGATAAATAAAGCTCGATGGTTGTCCTGAAGACTCGAAGGATATTTAAGAAAGAAGACTATCAATGGATGCTGAAGACTTATCGATTGATAAATCAAATATCAGAGATATATCATTCGATGGATGATCAAATATCAAATGAAGACTATGGACCAAGATCAGTTGATATGCTTAATAATAAATTATTACGGATTAAAAACGAGGTGTATTTAATGCATAATGCGTAGTTAATATTAAGGTGTGAGAGAGCTTCGAGCTTCTATGGCTGCACTAACGTTTCGTGACTTCCACAGGTCCTCGTTAACTGCCTACGTATCTCAATGGGTGTGAGAATCAAGCCAAAAATGTAGTTCTAATGTTGAGGGTGAAAGAATTTATGCACCAGCAGAAGCATTGAATAACATTTATTTGCATATATTCCTATGTATACATACATATAGATATAAAAACTATTTTATAAATTGAAGAATACCTCGATTACTTTCCGACAACAGCAAGAGAAGATCTTATTCTTCAATCCTTGCAATCACCCCTCAAGTGTGGAGTGCTCTAAAGATATCCACCAATAATCAAACTAAAAGATGAAGGAGGAGACTAGAGAGGAAATTAGGGTTGCCTCCCTTTTAAAATATTTCTCACAAATATTAGGGTTTTCTTATTAGGGTTTATAATCATATATTTATAGACAAATATCTCAGCTGAGATATTTTCTATAAATATCTTATTATTAATTCCATTTTTAATTAATTAATCTTATTAATTAATTAGTTAATGATTAAAATTATTTTAATCATTAATTCATTTTTCTAAACTCTTTTAGAAAATTATTCTCTCTTCATATTTAATTATTTTAATTAAATATTTAATTAATAATATTAAGATCTTATCTTAAATAATTTATAATCAATTAAATCTCATTTAATTAATTTATAAAATTTGCTAAGTAATTATTTATTTCATAAATAAATAATGACTAGCTATTATTAATTATTCATTCATCTATAATTTAATCTCTTTTATGGTGTGACTCTTTAGGTTCAATATTAAGCCGGTAGTAGAAATAAATAATAATAAACATTTTATTTATTATTTATATGAATTCTATTAATTCATTAAATATAATTAATCTGATTAATTATATTTATTCTATATCGTGAGTGATGCTTCTCAACATATCGCGACTATCCAGATAATACGAAATCATTGCTTAGAATACTTAGAACCTGTCAGTAATTAGTTATCGTACAATTAATTCCTTCTACCCTTCAATATCCCGATTAAATACAAGGCATGGAACTCGTGTCAAGCCTATCTAATTTAATCATATGATTTCTTATTCATAATGCAAAGTTCCTTTTAATGCAAATTAGAAACTCTTTCTAATTTCATTCACTCTGGCCAGAGATTCCTGAACTTGCATATCTAAGAATAACATAGGATATTCACTTCCTTTACTGGAAGGGGCAGATCCTTTATTGATCCGTTAACTATCTCCATACACAAATCACTATGCCCAGAATGGACCCAATGAATGTCCTAGAGACTAAGGACAAAACCAAAGCATAAATCATTGTGTACGAGATTACTCTAACGATCTCAAGTCTAAGGATACTTGTACAACTATTTACTTAATAAACAACTATCGACACGTGAGTAAACTCCATTAGTTGTTCTACTTATCGAGTCATGTTCAGTGAACTTATTTCTTAATAAGCACCTACATACTAGCTATAGTGTCACCACACAAATGTCTATGAGAACAGACATCCTCCTAAGAGAGCTAGCATAGTATGTACTGATCTTTACGGATTTACCAATTTCTAATTAGTTATCCTATGAACAGGAACTGTTTAAGTCTAAAGCTATTATCTTCTAGATCTCATTATTACAATCTCATTATAATTCTAGAAGCTTTGCTCAAAATTATGGAATATCTTATTTAATACATTTCAAATAGATTAAGCCCGTAACATAACAAATAAATACTTTATTATTATCAAATGAAATTAAATAAGAGTAGTAGAAAGTTTTTCCTAACTCATCATACATGATTGGTTTTAGGTCAAACACTTTCAGAGGGGTTAGGCCCTTTATATAGGCACACGAGGGCCTTAGAATCAGATTAGAAGTAGGAGACTTGGTGGCCAAGTCTCCTAGTGACAAGGTTCTCTAAACCTCTTAGGAATGAGAGTTCGTGTGGGATTCTTCTCACGTTTAGGTTTCTAGATCCTTCTAGGATTAGGGCCTTCCACAAGCATCCTGGGCCTTTACCGGGCCTTTAATAATTAATTTCGTTATTAATTAATAATAGAGGCTTACTAGGCCTATGGCTTTAACGAAACTTGTGAGCTGGACTTACAAATCCAATTGATTCTTGGATTACAAATCCAGTTGATCCTAGGACTTAATTTCCTAGTTCGTTTTAAGGGCCTAAGCCTTTGAACTATACCAGGTCTAATAAATGAAATAATAAATGCTATATTTATTATTTTCCCAAGGCTATTTTTACTCACATCATTTGCCCCCCAACTTTTGGGAAAACTTCGTGAGTTTTCGTAAAAGTTTCGCAAAGGGTTTTAAGTGTCTTACCGGGCTATTGACTTATTTCAGTCAACCTTATTTCGTTTTTTGGGCTTAGGCCTTTTATTAATTCTTTTAAAGAATCAACATCATATGAATTGGTCCCCCAAGGATATTTATTTTTAACAAACTTAAAGAAAATGGGAAATTTTTTGAGATTCTGACCAATTCTACCTGGATTGAGGTCGATTTCGACCTCAATTCCCCTTCCAAGTCGATGGGATTCGAGGTCGATTTGGGCTTTTGTCATCCTGGTCATTTCGACCTGGATTGAGGTCGAAAATGACCTCAAATTCTATTCCAGATCGATTCTGGGAATTGAGCTCGAATTCGACTTCGATCGAAGTCGAGTAAAATATAAATTGCATCCCCGGTCAATATAGGGATTGAGGTTGAAATCGCCTCGATTGAAGTCGATTATTTGGGCAAAAGTGCTTTGAGGTCAATTTTATGACTGATGTCGAATTCGATCTCAATTGAAGTCGAATTATGTCTTAAAATAACTTCGAGGTCGATTTCGTGACTGAGGTCAATTTCGACCTCGATTGAGGTCGATTTTGATTTGAACATACAATTGACGTCAATTCATGAGGCTGAATTGGAATTTGACCTCAATTGAGGTCGAATTAAGCCTGAAAATACCTTTGAGGTCGATATGCATTACTGAGGTCGAATTCGACCTCGATTGACTTTAACGTGCAACATGCCTCCAGGCCTGGGCTTCCACTTCGACTTGAATTGAAGTCGGTCTATGCCCCATTTTTCATTAAAGTCGATGCATAATCGAGGTCGACTGTCGACCTGGAATGAGGTCGATATAACCATCATTTTTTCTCCTGACTCGATTGTGGAGTGAAGTCAATTGGCCTCTTGGCTATAGCTTAATTTCAACCTTAATTGAGGTTGAATTATACTTCAAAAATACGTCCAAGTCGATTAAAACTAGAGGTTGATTATTGATCTTATTTGAAGTCTAACTCGACTTTAGAGGTTACACGGGCCCTCCAGGCTATATCTTTGTTTTCGAATTTGATTGAGGTCGAATTATACCTCAAAATGGCACTCAAGTCGATTCTTTTCATTTTCCTATAGATATGAATTCTCAACTTGATTTGATATCGATCAATACTTGATTTTCCCTTCCATGTCGAAATTGTTAGGGTTCTGAAACCTTTGTTGTGTTCGACCTAGAATTGATGTCGAATTGACCCTTATTTCATCTTCCAGGTCGAAATATTTTGGGGCCTCCTGGCCTTGTAATTTCTACTAGGATTGAAGTCGAATTAACACCTAAATCCCTTCTCAGGTCAAAATGTTTTTGGGCCTCCTAGCTTTTTATTTTTGACTGGGATTGAATTCGATCAACATTCGATCATAGAGCCTTAAAGGTTTTTTGACTTTTAGGCCCAATATAGTATGGGCCTTTGCTAATTCTTCTATTATAGAGTTCAATTGACATATCTAAATAGTGAGATTTCACAGCTTTTGGATCATGGGCCTCAGAAGGCCTTGAATTATGAGCCTCCACCTATTTTACAAGCCTTTATCTTTTATTGGGCCTCTTAGGCCTTGGGATTATTGAATTCTAGACCTTAGAAGCTTTCCCCTTTGGTTTTTGGGCCTTCATTGCTCATTGGTCATGGGCTTCTGAGGCCCAACTTCTGGAATCTTCTTGTAGGTTCCAAAAAAATTCATAACTTTTTATTTTATTTATTTTTCCTTTGGGCTTTCATTCTTGGGCTTTATCATGTGAGGCCTTTTACCTGATGTGCCGATTGGCATGCCCTTCAACGGTCATGTGACCTAGAAACGCCGGTAAAAAGAGGAATTTGAACTGGTAGGTGACCGGCTGGGGGTTGTATATGAGTGAAATGAGGAGCTTCATTTCCCTCACTACTCATTTCTCAATTCTCAAATTTCTCTACACCCTCGAGCTCTCAGTAGCTTGAAAATCAAATGGCTGATAAGAAGAATTCTCGATTGGCAGCTATGAACGCGGGGTCTGCTAAGAGAGGTAAACCCCTCCGCCGAATCCCCATTTTTTCTTCTTACATGTCTTTGTTAGATATGATAAACCAAAGGGGGGACGAGTACCCCAGCTTATCTCACCTCGATTCATATAGTCATAGTAATAAATTTTTTGATTCTGATTTAGTAGAGGAATACAACCGTCTCTTTAATTTTCCTCCTCGTTTCACCATTTCATTGGTAGAGCCTGGTGACAGGACCTTCCATTGGAACCCTTCGAAATTATTTGTTTACATAGATGTCCTCTTAGCGGGGCTTAGGTTTCCTCTGCATGAATTCATCCCCACACTTTTAGCAGATGTTCAAATTCATCCTTCTCAAATCGTTCCCAATAGATGGAGGATCATCCATTGTTTTATGGTCCTTTGCTTAGAAAATAAAAATAAAAATGACTGTCCCTTTCTTTCGTAAAATTTTTCAATTTAAAAACTCTTCAATCCTTTCCTTGGGCTGGGTTCACATTGCCCATAGGCCAAATAAACCCCATATCTTTGATAACTCTTCTATCCCCGACAACAACCTTCATTGCAAGAAAATTTTGTACAAATTTCTTAGGAAGGGGGAGATTGGGGGACTCTCTTTAGGCCCACATTTGGCAAGGTTGCAGACGGGAGTACCGAGTCCATCATGCTTTCTTTGGAGGATCAAAATGCTTATGTTGTGCTTACTCAAGGGGATACCAAGGAAGTTTCTTGGGATCTTCTTGATGGGCGTAGACTAAAAGCCGTGGGCCTCTCGAGGGCCTCAAGTAATGGTATACCACTTTTATTTAGACTTACCTTTTTACTCTACGCGTGTTGGTATTTTATTAACGTACTTATGTTTTGTTCATTTTTTCAGCTGCTGCGCAAATCAACAAGTGGACTATTCCACCTGTTGAAGAAACTGGCCGATGAAACTGACAGAGGAAAGAGCTGTCAGCTTTTTTGTAGCCTCGCTCTGGGCCAACTGAGGCTGAAGGCAGCGAGACTGTTAAGGCACCAAAATCCCTAGCATATAAGCCAGGCTGGGGATTTAGGAAATCGGATACCGTGGTTGGCTGCACGGATCACACAAGGGATTGGTCCCTACACTCCCCCACTCCTTGTGATTACAAGGACATCGTTTTGGGGCGCAATGAGGAGAGCACCAAGGCCCTAGGTGCACAGGCACTGCCATCAGTATGTTTCTTTATTTGCCTTATTCCTATTTCATTTCTCCAACAAACACTTTTTAGGCTTCTTTTTACTGACCCTAACTTGTTTGTTTTTCAGGCCAATGCCTACTTTCAGGCATCTCTGCATCAAATCGAGTCATGGAAGGCTCAAGCAGGGAAGCATAAGAAGGAGTTCTCGGTGGCGAATGCCAAAATAAAGCATTTGGAGGAGAAGCTGGCGGAGAAAGAGGGGCTCCTGAAGCAGGCCCAAACTGAGATTATAGAACTCCGGGCCGACAAGAATGCGATTATTGACAAATATTTGGCCTCGAGGGAATATCAAGATTTAATTTTGCAACACGACGATATCCTCTTTCTGGCCAACTATACAATTAGGTGGAACAAGGCATTGAAGGCAGTGTTGAAGAAACATCCGGGTTTGTTCGACCCAAAGGTGGACTTCAAGAGTCCTCAATCAGCCGAAGCTCTAAAACTGTTGATTGCTGCTGAGGAGGAAGAAACCGAGAGGGATAGCAATCCAGATGTGAGGCAGAAAAGGGGTCGCGAGCCTAGCCTCACTCCATCCCCCCAGTAAGGCATTCCTGAGACGACTCCCCAGAAGCCGACAAAGGAAAGTTCTTCCGGAGAGGAAGAGTCAAGTGAAGGCGAAGAGGGTTCATCTTCATCAAACGGTGAGGAATCGTCAGGAGGGGAGGAAGAAGAGGAGGAGGAGGAGCCGAAGTAGATAGGTTTTTTTTGTACTTATGTTGCTCCCGGGGCTTGTAGAAACATTTGGCCCTCGGTCTTTTCATTTATGTAGCCATGTTTTTCACTTTCCTGTCTTTTTACTTTTTGCCTTTGTTTTGCTTGTTTTTCGTGTTTAACTTGAACATAAATAACAAACACTTTCGAGGCTTGTAAATGGACTTGGTGAAAACGATGAATGCTATATATCGATAACAGAAAACATCTCTTAAACCTTATCAAGTTCTCAATCGTAACTTAGTATTTGAATATGTTATGCCTTCGAGGATAATAAACTGATACTTAAACGTTTATGAAAATCGAAATCAAAAACTTAAACATAATAAATTCTCAAGTTGGCAGCATTCATTCTTCTTAGGATTGCAACTCCTTCAAGGGTTTGAAGCTTGTACGCGCCATGCCCGGTGATTTCTTTCATTTGATACAGCCCTTTCCAGTTTGGAGCTAACTTTCCCTTGGAACCAGCTCCAGATGCCTCGATTTTTCGCAGGACCAAGTCTCCTATGCGGAAGAACCTTTCCTTTACTCTAAGGTTATAATAGAATGAAGCTTTCTTCTGGTTTGCCACTATTCGGGCGTTAGCCTTGTCGCGTAGCTCATCTATCAGGTCTAAAGCCAAATTCATGCCTTCTTCGTTGGCGTCAATCTAGAATTCTTGAACTCTTGATGACGTTTGAGTAATCTCAACGGGCACCACTGCCTCAGCCCTGTAGGCTAGTTGGAACGGTGTAGCACCAGTTGAAATCCTACAAGTAGTTCTGTATGCCCATAAGATTGGAAGCAGTTCATCAACCCAAGTCCCTTGGGAGCGTTCAATCCTCTTTTTGAGTCCATCCAAGATGATTCTGTTAGCTACCTCGGCTTGTCCATTTGACTGTGGATGAGCAATTGAGGTGAAGCGTAGTTCGATGTCATAGTTCTCATAGTACTCTATGAAGTCCATGTTGTTAAATTGAGTCCCATTGTCTGTCACCAGGATTCGGGGTAACCACTATCTGCATATAATATTCTCCCAGAAGAATTGAGTCACATTCTTGGTATCAATCTTGGCCAGGGCTTAGCTTCTATCCATTTAGTGAAGTAATCGATGGCGACTATGAGAAATTTCCTCTGCGTACTGGCCATAGGAAAGGGGCCTAAGATATTCATTCCCCACATGGCAAAGGGGAGTGGAGAGTTAATGGATGTCATCATCTCAGGGGGCTGCCTAACGAGGGGTGCAAACTTCTGACAACGATCACACTTCTTAACATAAGCTTTAGCATCTCTAAGCATCTCAGGCCAATAGAATCCCAGTCTTATAACTTTATGAGCAAGAGACCTGTTTTCAAGGAGTTGGCCACATACACCTTTATGAACTTCCCTTATGGCAGTTTCAGCCTCATGGGGTCTCAAACACTTTAAGTAGGGTATTACGTACATGAGGGCATACTTCAAGGCCCTTACAAATAGTTTGCGTTCCTCTACGGGATCAGCTGGTGTCTTTCCCGTCTCCAAATAGGGCATGATAGGATCCATTCAACAGGGCCCCAGCCCAATTGGGGCTATCAGTTTGGCGTTAATACTTGGGGTCTTCAAGACTTGGAAATATACACTGCCAGAACAACTATCATTTTCTGATGATGCAAATTTAGATCAGGCATCAGCCTTCACATTCTCCTCCCTCAGAATATACTCAAAGTGGCATTCCTCGAATTGCGTTGCTTGAGCTTTAACAATCCTCAAATATTTTAACATAGTCTCTTCTCGGGCCTCAAACTCCCCATTTACTTGAGAGATTACTAGCCTTGAATCACCACATATCCTCAACTTGTTCACCCTCGGGGTTCTGACCAGACCTAGTCCAGCTATCAGAGCCTCATACTCTGCTTTATTGTTTGTAGTGGGGAAATCTAACCTGATTGCATACTCAACAACAAATCCATCAGGGCTTTGCAAGACAAAGCTAGCACCGCTAGTCTTCATTTTTGAAGCATCGTCAAAAAAGAGCAGCCAGTAATCTGTGAGTTCCTCCTTGTTTTCCATGTTCTTTCTAGTTTCTTTATCTTCATCCTCCCCCCCCCCCCCCCCGACTTCTTTATTGGGAATGGTATATTCAACCACGAAGTCAACTAGAGCTTGAGCCTTGATGGCCGTTCTTGGCTTGTATCTGATTTCAAACTCTCAAAGAATAATAGCCCATTTAATTAGCCTCCCACTAGTCTTGGGGCTGTGCAGAATGTTTCTCAAGGGCTGGTCTGTCAAGACTTTAATAACATGTGCTTGGAAGTATGGGCGTAGCTTCCTTGAAGCCATTACTAGTGCTAAGGCAAACTTCTCAACCTTTGAGTAATTCAGCTCTGCTCTATGCAGAATCTTGCTAACATAATAAATGGGTTTCTGAACCTTCGCTTCCTCTTTCACAAGAACAAAACTCAGGGCTGAGATAGAGACTGCAAGGTATAAGTATAGCACTTCTCCAGGTTATTATAGTTATATAGAGAAATCATGAAGACAGTAGAGAGTTATTGTGATATTATTTTCAGAGAAGATGCTAAGGTTTGTGTACACCTTAGTAGAGTTTGTATTGAGTCATTATTAATATAAACATAACTTATTCATCTTTTTGTTATTATTCTTTGCATTAGTATACATATTATTATCTATAAAGAAGATTTTAAAGAGGAAAAAAAGTATACACAAGTATATAACCCGCTCTTCTATTTGTGTGATTGAAAAAACAATTGGTATGAGAGCCTAATTAAAAGTCAATAAAGATGTTTGGAAACAAAGATAGAAATTCTAATATCCATATGCTCATGAAGAATGAGTATACCCACCGAAAAGTTAAGATGGTACGCTATATGGAAGTATGATAGCCTAATTATAGTCGATCAAGATGTTTGGTAAAAAAGATGGAAATTCTAAGATCAATATGCTCAAGAAGAATGAGTATACCCACTGAAAAGTTAAAATGCTACATTATATAAAAGTAACAGACCCTGATAACTTACATATGATCTTGGATAAGATATTGTTGAACTTTATCAATCATCTAAAAAGCTTTATACAATATAAGATGGAAATTTTTTTTGCTAAATATAATCAAAGTCTAGATAAAGTCATAATAGAAAATAATGAGACCTTAAATGAAGCAAATATGGATGTTAATCTTTATTATTATTTAGATATCTAAGTTTTATAAGCATTCTCTTTGATTTTTTGTTTTTAGTGTACTTTCTTTATGAATTCGTCCTTCTGACTTTATGAACCTATTTATATACTTATAAATTACACACACACATACAATATAAGTATGAGAGATATATACATTGTTGACTGCGTGGTCACTCACACTATTTTACAAATTAAAAAAAAATTCTCATAAATAACTAAAACTAACATGGCTAGATGATTTCGGTTACATATAATATACTAGAAGGTTCTGGGAAGATTAGTTTTATCATATATACTAAATTTGAAACAGATTTACATACAAACTGCTCTATACTCTAGCAAATCCACTAGAAATTTTCTGTGTTCTAAAGATATTATTCTTAATGATTTTCATGTTGAAACTACTAGTGACGATCTAAAAGAATATATCATTATTACTTCATCTACCCAATGCTATAAGAAGGCCTTGTAAAAACTACAATAATTTCTTTTGGATTATATGCTACAAAAATTGGAATTATCGAGTCACTCAATACTACTATCTCCAGAATTATTGATTTAAAATCACTTACCCTTTGGCATGAAAGTCTTGGTCATTCAAGAGTGTCTATGATGCATCAGTATTATAGAAAATACTATAGGACATCTAATATAGAATTAAAAGTCATACAACGTAATGAAACCAACTGTTCAGCATGTTCCCTAAGAAAATTAATTATTCGACCGTCCCCTGTCAAGGTTCAAAACGAATCTCTAAACTTCTAAGAGAGAATTCAGGGTAACATTTCTGGTCCAATTCATCCATCTTCTGACCTATTTAGGTATTTCATGATTTTAGTTGATATCTTAACTAGATGGTCTCATGTATGTATACTTTATATCAAAAATATAGCTTTGGCCAAATTGTTTACCCAAATAATCAAATTACGAGCACGATTTCTTGATCATCCCATTAAGTCAATCCGTTTATATAATGCTGCTGAATTTACATCCTCAACTCACAATAATATGTTAGTAAGAATCTCAATCGAACATCATGTGACTCATATGCATGCACAAAATGATTTAGCAGAGTCCTTAATTATTAAGAATATATTCATTTGATGATGTACAAAATACTAGAACAGAGTCTAGCATAGTTTATCCATAACAAGTCTTTCTAGTATATGAATGTTTTCTATAATCAGAGTCTAGATGTCAATATCCTTTGATAGATGTCATTTGTACTTGAAAGATTTTCAGAAGAAAATGAAACCAGAGTCTGTATGCAAATCAGAGTCTGAAAGTGAATCGGGGTCTATAGACTATCAGAGACTGTAGATCATTAGAGTCTGAATTCATTCAGAGTTTAAAAAGCTGAAGCTATATTTGGAAGGTGATCAACAGAAAGGGAAAGTTTCGAAGATAAAGACATTTATATTGTAGATATGCTCTGGGAATGAAAGAGAATTTTAGAAGAAAGCTGTCAACTAATAATTAGGAATTATATTCCTAATGTAATTTAATTTTCTATTATTAGTTGATAGGCATCTCTCTATATAAATATTCTATGTAACCTAATATTATTGTCGAATTTTGTGAGAGAATAGAGATAGAGAGAGTTGTTGTGAAAACACAGAGAAGCTGCTAGGGTTTGTGTACACCCTAGGAAATTTTGTATTCAATATTCTTTAATACAAACACTGATATTTTTATTCTCTGAGTTTTTATTTTTGTTAAAATAGTTCAACTTTGATTCTTCTATAATTGATTGAAACTAAGGCGAAAAAATCACACAAGTATTCAACCCTCCCTTCTACTTGTGTAATTATGAAAACAATTGGTATCAGAGCCTATATTTTAAAATCGATCAAAGATGTCTGGAAATAAAGATGGAAATTCTAAGATTCATATGCTTAAGAGAAACGAATACACCCACTGGAAGGTTAAGATGTTACATCATCTGGAAGCTACAGACCCTGACTATCTTGAAAGGATTCAAGAAACACCTTATGTGCCCTCAAGGCTTGTTCCTCAAACCACTGAAGTAGGAAAAGTAATTGAAGAACACTTTGTCAATAAACGAAAGCCTGAGTGGTCAAAGGAGGACAAAGAGAATGTTCTTAAAGAAAAAAAATTCAAAAACATACTCTTTAACGATTTGGACTCTATTTTTACAAACTGTGTCATATCATGCAAAACTGCAAAGGAGATGTGGACAAAAGTTGAAGTGCACTATGAAGGAACTAAAGATGTCAAGAAGATTGCAAGGTCTCCACTAATTCAGGAGTATGAGTATTATGAGGTAAAATCTGGAAAATTTATTACTGAGATGTATGATAGGTTCACAAAACTTCTGAATAAGATGGATATACTTGGTAAGATTTATGATTCTGAATATACAAACACCAAGTTTCTGAGAGCCCTTCCTGAAGAATGGGACAACAAAATAACAGCCATAAGAGAATAAAGGTATTTGGATGAAATCTCCTTGGAAGAATTGTATGACAGGCTCAAAACATATGATCTGGAGATGTAATAGAGAAAGAACAAGAGGTCTGTGAAAGCAAAATATGTGACTCTCTTGATGGAGTCTAAAAGAGAATAATAGGAAGAACCCAAAGAATCAAAGAAGAAGGGTAAGACTGTTGTTGAATCAGAGTCTACTGAGACAGACTCTAATTCTGAAGATGAGTTTAATCTGAGTCAAATGATGGCTATGTTTGCTAAGAATTTCAAAAGGATGAAATTCAAAAAAAGAACTGGAAAATTTAGCAAAAGGCCATCATTCAAGAAGGAAGATGAAAAGGTTGAGAAGAACAAAAGCACCATAATCAAGCTTGAAAAGGAAAAACTCAAGTGTTTCAACTGTGGAATATTGGGGCACTTTGCTAGTGAATGAAGAAAAGCAAAAAGTCAATGCAAAAGAAATGCACTTCTCTCAACAGGAAAGGATTGGGCAGATTCAAGCTCAGAGGATGAAATTGATTATGAAAATCTAGGATTGATGGTTGTCTCCTCAAAAAAATCAGAATCTCCCAAAGAACCTTCATCTCCTAAAACTCAGGTATCAATATTTTCTCCTAAATCTTTACTCAATTTAGACTCTAATGGTATAAAAATAGTACAAAGTGAGATTAAAAATATAATGAAAAACTGTAGGTCTCTCACTAATGACAATGACATGTTAATAGAAGAAAATTTAATCTTGACAAGTAGGAATAACCATTTAGAGTCTAAATTAGTGTTTATGAAGAATACAAAAAGGATTCTGAGAAATGCAGGCATAACTACAATAAAGTCTTAAAAGCCTATGACTTTGTTAAGAAAGAACTAGAGGAAGAAAGGCTTAAGTTCAAAGTGTGGACAGACTCTGGTAGAAAAGTTCAGGAAATTCTCAACAATTAAAATGTGTGTCAAACTGCTGGTCTAGACTATGACAAGGGTCAAGGAAAAAGACCTATTGATGAGATAAATAACAATGAAGAAGTTAGCCAAGTTAATAAGACTAAGGACAAGAGTGCCTTCAATCCTATTAAGTTTGTGTCTTCTAAAGGAAAGACTGTTTTATCTAAAGAAATAAAAACTCATCTATCAATGATCCTCCTGTTGTTGACAAGAAGACAGATGAATTAGGAGCAAAGAAACCTAAGAAAACCATTAACATTGGATATATGTCTAAGTCTAAGTTAAAGGAAAAGCTAGAGAACTTATTAGAGTCTACAAAGACTAGGAGAAATAGGAATGGTAATGATGGCATGAATAAGGCCAGTAATTATCAAAAGGATCATAATGCTCCTAGAAAGAAGTGTTATATATGTTGAAACCACAATCATTTAGCTCTAGATTGTAAAACAAAGATTGAAAAGAAATCAGAGTATATTCTTTCTTAGACTCTGAAAATGTCACTACATTTCACAGAAGCTTTGTTATCACTGTGGTAGCATATTCCATTTAATTTATATGTGTAAGGACTATTATGATTTGTATTAAAAAATTTATGAGCTAAAATTTTTAATTGATAAAAGTTGGTGTGACACTGTCAAGATCCACCAGAGTTTAAAGTAACAAAGGAGACAGGTAAAACAAAAGTGAAAAATACTAAGCCTGTTTCACCCAAAGTTAGTAGTAAAGAATCCAAAACTATTTGGGTCCCCAAAACATCCAACTAGTTTCTATATGTATGCAGGGAACCAGGGTAAAAAGAGTAACCCTAATCCTGGATAGTCGATGCTCAGGACACATGACTGGAAAAAAATCCCTGCTTACAGACTTTGTGGAGATGGCTAGACTAAAAGTATCCTTTGGAGATGGTAACAAAGGACAAACACTGGGATATGGCAAGATTGTACATGGGAATGTCATCATTGATGAAGTAGCTCTAGTTGATGGGTTGAAACACAACTTGATTAACATAATTCAACTTGGAGATAAATGTTAACATATTGGCTTTGACAACAAAGAGTTTTTTATGACTCACAAAGAAACAAGCACTTTAGTTTTTAAAGGGCACCGACAGGGTAACATATATGAAGCCAACTTGGAGGATTGCAATCACAGAGAAGTCACATGTTTATATATCAAGGCCTCAACTAAAGAAAGCTGGAAATGGCACAAGAAACTATCACACATCAACATCAAAACACTTAACAAGTTGGTGAAATAGAGTCTTGTAAGAGGACTACCACATGTTGACTTTGTACAAAATGGACTGTGTGAAGCATGTCAACTTGGAAAGCAAAGGAAAACATCCTTCAAGAGCAAGACAATAAACACCATTTCTGAACCCGTTTATCTATTACATTTTGAACTATTTGGTCTAGTAAATGTGATGTCAATTAATAAAAAGAAATATACTCTTGTCATTCTAGATGAGTATACAAGATACACTTAGGGTTTTTTTTTGCACTCAAAGGATGAAGCTTCACAACATATAATAGATCATATCACTTTTCTGGAAATAAAATCAAAGAAGATAGTAAGAATTCTAATGAGTAACAAGGGTACTAAATTCAAGAATTCAATCATGGAGGAATATTATGCATCAAAGGGAATTACTCAACAATTTTCTGCACCAGGAACACCTCAACAAAATGGAGTTATGGAGAGAAAGAATAGAACACTCATAGAAGATGTCTGGAAGATTTTAAACTGCCAGTATATTTCTGGGCTGAGGCAGTCAGTACAACATGTTTCACTCAAAATTTTACATTGATTAATATGGATGGAAAGACTCTCTATGAAATGGTGAAGAACAAGAAGCCAAGTGTGAAACACTTTCACATATTTGGATGCAAGTGCTTTGTACTGAAAGTACATCCTGAAAATCTAAGAAAATATGGAGCCAAGGCTGATGAAGCAATCTTTCCTGGATATGCACCAAACACAAAGGCATTCAGAGTCTTTAATCTCAGAACCAGAATTGTTATTGAATCTACTCATTTTGCATTTGATGACAAAAAGATTACAGGATTGCAGGATGAGTCAAAGTCTACAGCACTGAAATTTGAAAATCTAAAAATTTCTGAGATAGATTGAGATGATGAAGATGAAGAGTCTCAAATAACTCTTGAAACAACACAAGAACCTGCACACTCTCAGGGGGAGCCAAAAAACTCAACTCTAAATAGCTCAGAGTCTAACAGTTCAGGGTCTACCCAGACAGAGTCTAGACAGACAGAATCAAGTTCTTCAGAGTCTAAATTATCAGGGTCTGGATCAGGCAACTCTGAATAATTTTCAGAGTCAAGCAATTCAGGGAGAGCCTATTCATTTAAATTTCACTCAAATATAGAAAATGCCAATGATTTGGGGGGCTTCAAGTTCACGAACCAATCTTCCATCAGCTAGAAAATGGGCAATGGATCATACTCCTGATTTGATAATTGGTGATCCTGGGAGTGGGGTACAAACTAGAACATCCACTCAAAATAAATGTCTATATAATTGTTTTATCTCAAAGAATGAATCCAACAAAATTGAAGAAGCCTTGCACGACCCTGGTTGGATTATTGCAATGTAGGAGGAATTGAATGAATTTGAGAGAAACAAAGAGTGGAAACTTATACCAAGACCCAGAGATAGATCAATTATTGGTGCAAAATGGGTATTCGGGAACAAACTTGATGAGAATCAAACTATGATTAGAAACAAATCAAGGCTAGTTGTAAAAGGTTATTCTCAAGAAGAAGGAATTGATTATGATTAAACTTTTTCACCAATATAAAGATTGGAAGCTATCAGAATGTTTCTTGCATTTGCAGCTCATTCAAAATTCAAGGTGTATCAGATGGATGTGAAAAGTGCCTTCTTGAATGGAAAATTAGAAGAAGAAGTTTATGTGGAGTAACCACCAGGATTTGTGGATCCAAAGTTTTCTGATCTTGTTTATAGGTTAGACAAGGCACTATATGGATTGAAGCAAGCACTTAGATCATGGTATGAAACTCTATCAAAAAATTTCCTTGAAAATGGTTTCATTAGAGGTACCATTGACAAAACTCTCTTTATTAGAAAACATAATGGTGCTATTTTTATTGTACAAATTTATGTTGATGATATTTTATTTGGTTCTACTAATGAAAAACTCTATGAAATGTTTAGCAAACTAATGCAGTCAAATTATGAAATGAGCATGATGAGAGCGTTGAACTTCTTTTTGGGACTTTGTTAGGTCCAAACTATCATAAAAGGGGGGTTGAATACGATATTTGTAGTTTTTTAATTTGGCTCATGTTTATAGATCTGTTCTTGGTAAGCAATAAATATAGCAGTTATGATTCTGAACAACAAGAACAATCTTCACTAATATACTTTATATTATATAAACCCAAGGTGCTACACTCTCACACAGATTCATGAGCTACAATGAATCTCACAACAAGAAATAAATACAAGCTTTAATGGCTGTGCGTATTCTCTCTGTCTCTCTCTAAGATGTATCTATTTGTGTGTGTTGTGTTCTGATTACATTCAAAATGAAAATACATTTTGTTTATATGTAGACTTTATAATAAAGTGGAATACAATTCTAATTGTTGACTAATTTATCCCTGTATGTTGACTTGAGTTGACCCTTAGATAATTCTCTGTGTCGAGGAGAATTGCCTTGTATATTGTACTTAGAAAATAATCCAGTCTTGAGAGAAGTTGAAGTGTCGAATCCTAGCTTCCTGTATGCTCGCCTTAGCTATTTTGAAGTTATTTAACCATGTTTCGAATTCTTTTGCCTTGTAGAGGTATGTGTCGACTTTGACATACTCTAGTAATACTTAGAATATTTTTGATCATCTAAAAGTATATGTGTCGAATTATATCCCCACTTAGTCCATGAGTCGAATTCTTACTATTGTGGAGTGCATGTGTCGTATTTCCTTCTTAGTATATGCCTTATATTTTTTTTTTATCCTTCAACTCATTCATGTGTCGAATTCCAGTACCTTGTATACGTATGTGTCGAATTCTTTCCCATGTAGCTTGACTTAGAATATTTTTGACATAACAAGTGGCTATGTGTCAATTTCAACTCCTTGTATAAGTACTTAGAGTATTTTGACATCCTTAAAAGCCATGTGTCAAATTCTTCTACTATGTACTACTTGACTTGGATTCTTTTGGCTTGCATACTGGGCTTCTATCAATTCTTCTTGTATATTGAATATGCTAATCAAATTCTTTGTGTTGACACTTAGTGCACTGGTCTGGTTCACAAGTGACCAATATTGCATTGATCTTCATATTCTCCATTAATTCAATTGACATGATTGTTTTATTCCTTTATTGCTTCTAGTCTTCACTAAAATCTTTTGGCACTAACTGCTTGATCTTTAATACTTTCTGAAACACTGAATCACTTATTCTTCACTGAGGCTTTATCATAGTAATGAACTTCTTTCAACGATCTTCAATATTCCATCAAATATCTTGATACATGTAGTTTCCTGATCTTCATTATAGATATCTTTGATTACAATAATATTATTTACTAGTCCTTTACTTTTAGTTAAGTTACAGATCCTCGATTACATTGTATGTTGCATCATACTTTACAATATTCCCCTATTTGATTGTTAGAGTTCGACAAACAAATTCTAAAGAAAAGAGGATAACTCAACTAACAATACAAGAAAAAGTAAAGTGCGGATTCTGGATTAAATATTACAATTCCAGATTTCAAGTACAGCTAAGTTACAAGAATGTGTTTGTTCCTCTAGCCTAAACTAATATTTTTATTTGCTTCTTCATTCTTGGACCTTTGTTATTCTCCTTCTGACAATGTCGTGAGCCTCCCATTCTAGAAGATTTCTTGACTTTGGATATTGCAGTTGATCATAGATAAATTGTAGCAGTGGCATACTCCTGAATCTTTTCAATTCATTGAATTTGAAACTTAGTTGCTGAGTCCATCCTTGTACCAAAACTCTCTTTGGATTAACTGAAGGGTTTCGTGACACAAACGCAGCGGAATAAACGCGAAAAATAAATCAAAATAGCGAAACCCTCCGCAGGATCCATGCGAAAACAAAAGATTTAATTCGGAGATAAAGAATAAATACCTTAAGAAGCTTTAACAGTTCATTAATGGAAGATTAATGGAGGTTCAAAGCTTGTTTAATCACCATGTATCCCGCTCTCGCGATCTACGCTCTACGGTATCCACACGAACACTTTTCATGAAGGATTGATGTGTACTAGCACCCGAAAACTTCTTCTCTCTCTATCTTCCTCCTCTCTCAGAGCGGCTAGGGTTTTTTGTAAAATCTCTATTTTATTAAATCAACCCATAAAGAGATTATATAGAGAGAGGAATAAGTTTTCTAATTATAATCCAATTATAATTAATACTAATCCAAAATTCTAAATTATTTAATTAAGTCTCACTTAATTAATTAATTATTAATTTTGGAATTAGTTAAAGTAATTCATTTATTCTATTTATATAATTAATTAAGTCATACTTAATTAATATCATAAATAAAATAAATTATTTATTTAATTTAAATTATTTCTCTTTCAAGCGTTCTTTGTGTGTGACCCTGTAGGTTATTATTACGTTGGCAACAATTTTAATATCTAATTAAAATTGTAAACAATGAGCGGCATCTAGTAATACATCATTGCTACCCAAGTAATAATAATAAATCGGTGATTCGATTAAGCCTTTCGTGAATAATGTTCCATATAATATAATCCCTTTAATCTTGATATTATAGATTAAACTCAAGGCATGTCTCGTGTCATCCTCTTCATAATTTAATCTTTATTTTCTTGATCGATGAGTAGACTATTAAAATCAAATCAACATTTGAGCACGGCCGTGCATTTCATAGTCTCACTCAAACAAGAGGCCAATAATATCACTCCTAAAATTAGGAGGATTAAATCTCATCTAGATCATTCATATTTCTCATACGATTCATAATATACCCAATGTCCACTTTTATCATCACCCGGTCAAAGGTAACTTTTAATGTAATCAAAGTATATTAATTCTCGTATAGAAATATAATGTTTTCAGGTCTAAGGATCATTACACCATTATCACAGTGAGAATTACTTATGACACTTACTTAACATGTAGAATCTCACAGCGGGTCATTCCAGTGCCATGCATTGAGACATGCACTTATGTTCTTGACTTTAGTATCCCCATACCTATGACCAATGAGATGTGGTCATCTGTCAAGAAACATACTAGTCTTTGTGCATTATTATTGTCCTTAAATAATAATACTCAACTAGGGAATTTTAGGAATAAGATACTATTCATATAATCTCATTTTTAAGTCACATACTTAAAGATATAGAATACGTATCAAAATTCCAAGGACATTTACTATGCTTTCAATTTATTACGCAGTAAACAAAACATAATAAATAAATAATAATTAATAAAACATAATCCTTAATAATAAATATTTTCCTTAAAATATAAAAAGTATTGTCTCTAGAGCACAATTACTAACAATCTCCCACTTGCACTAGAGCCAATTACCCAAGTATCCAATACTCATGAAACTAGTGTGACTTTCATGCTTCTGCTGCGACAAAGCCTTAGTCAGTGGGTCTGCAATATTATTATTAGTATGCACTTTACATATATGTATATCTCCTTGATCATTAATCTCATTAATTAGGTGATATCTCCTAAGTACATGCCCAAACAGCCTCCTTGGCTGCTTCGCAAGCATCAATATACTCAGGCTCTATTGTAGAATCAACTATTGTCTCTACTGTGAACCATTCCAGCATACAACATCTCAATAAAATTAGATAAAACACAAAGACAGACAAAAACATTAAATTATCGTTATCTGTCTAGAAACCAGTATCACTGAAACCTCTTACAACTAGCTTCACATCTCCTCCATATAACAAGAATGAATCTTTAGTCCTCTTTAAGTACTTAAGAATATTCTTGACTGTCGTTCAGTGACCTTCACCTGGATTAGATCGGTATCTACTCATCATGGTTAAAGTATACGAGACATCAGGACAAGTACATATCATTGCATACATTATAAAACCAATTGCTGACGCATATGGAATTTTACTCATGCAGTCCCTATCATCCAATGATTTAGGAAAAATTTTATTTTGAGATCACTATCACATGAGACATTGGGACATATCCATTTTAGTCTCTTTGCATTTGAAATCGATGCAAAACTTTGTCAATGTATGTACTCTAAATTAGGCCGATCAATCACCTTGATCTATCTCTATAGATCTCGATCCCTAATATATATGTCACATCGCCTAAGTCTTTCATTGAGAAATTATTTCTCAACCAAGTCTTCACAGTCTGTAGAGAAGGAATGTCATTCCCTATTAGTAATATATCATCAACATATAATACTAGGAATGCCACATGGCTCCCACTAAACTTCTTGTAAACACAAGTTTCATCTTCATTCTGAATAAAGTCAAACTCTTTTTGACTGTTTCATGAAAACAAATGTTCCATCTCCTCGAGGCCTGCTTTAATGGATCGACGCAACTTACATACATTTCCAGCATCCTTTAGATCAACAAAACCCTTAGGGTGTGTCATGTACACATCCATATCTTCTTCAAGGCTCTCATTTAAGAAAGCGGTTTTGACATCCATTTGCCAGATTTCATAGTCATAGTAAGCAGCTATAGCAAGCAAAATCCTGATGGACATGACCATAACAACTGGTGAAAAGGTCTCATCATAGTCAATACCATGAATTTTCTTGAAACCTTTTGCCACCAATCGTGCCTTATAGGTCTGTACATTAGCATCCATGTCGGTCTTCTTCTTGAAAACCCACTTGCACCCTATAGGTTTTACCCCTTCAGGTGGATCAACCAAAGTCCATACTTGATTAGTATACATGGATTCCATCTCAGATTTAATGGCATCCAGCCATCTCTTAGAATCTGGAGTGTTTATAGTATCTAGGTAGGTGAGAGGCTCATCTTCATCCACAAGCATCACATCACCATCTTGAGTCAAGAAAAATCCATATTATCTCTTGGACTCATGGCGAATCCTACTAAACCTACGAACACCTGTGTTTCTTGAGCAGTATTATTTTTCTTGTACATTCTACTCAGGTTCCTCCACTGGTTCAACGTTATCATGTGGGTCTCAAACTTCATTGAGATCTATTATCCTCCCACTGTCTCTCAACAGTTCGAGCAACAAACACTTTGTTCTCGGAAGGATTATAGAAAGAATAACCCCTTGTTTCAGTTGGGTATTCCACAAAATTACATTTGTCTAATTTTGGTCCTAGCTTGTCAGAGATTAGACGTTTCACAAACGCTTCACATCCCCAAAATTTTATAAATGACATGCTGTGACGTTGCTCAGTCCATATCTCATAAGGAGTCTTTTGAACCAATTTAGTAGGAACACAGTTAAGTGTATGTGGAGCCGTTTCCAGGGTGCAACCCCAGAAACTAATTGGAAGATTCATTGACTCAACATTGATCGCACCATGTCCAACAAGGTGTGATCTCTCCTATCAAAAAAAAACTTTTCTTTGATATTTTATACTTCATCTTTATAGTCTTTGAACTTTTCAAATGATTCGGATTAGTTCTTCAAAAGTTACATATATCCGTATCTACTAAAATAATTAGTAAATTTTATGAAGTTAATAAAATCTACCTTTTGTCATCGTACACATATGACCACATACATCACTATGTATAAGTCATACTCATTCAATGATCCCTTCACCATGTCCGGTAAAAGGAGCTGTAGTCATTTTACCAAATAAACCAAGATTCACATCCTTTTGTATGATTCATAATCAAACTTATCCATGAATGCATCCTTATGTATTCTGAAAATGCGTTTCTTATTAATACGGCCTCAACAACAGTGCCAAAGGTAATATTTGATTTGAGTCACTTTAGAACATATAAATTGTTAATTAGATGTGCAACATTATAAGGCTCATCATCAAAATAGAATAAACAACTATTGTTATAAAATGAAAAAGCCTTTCTTGTCCAAACAAGAAACTGAAATAATGTTTCTGCCAATTGCAAGCACGCTATAACAATTATTAAGTTCTAAATTTTCCTTATAGGCCAAAAATTAAGTAACGAGTTCCTCGAACAAGAGCAACTATCTTTACTCCAATTCAACCCGATACCTTAAGCTTGACCCTTATTGATCATCATCTCCCGATCTTCCAATTAAGCATGACAGTTTAATTTCCAATCTCCCAACTTTCCACAGAAGTGACAATCGTCTTCTTTATCAACACCTCATTCAGACTTTAGAGTCTGCTTTAGGGATTGGACTTTGGTTTGACAACGGAACTAGATCAAATCTTCTCCTTGCCTTTCCATTTTCCTTTCCCTTTTACATTCCTTATGTTTACCATCAATATAGTAGTAGTTCATGCATTTATCATATTACTTTCAGCAGTTCTTAACATGCTTAGCAACTCAATGGGTGTTTTACCAATCTTATTCACTTTATTGTTCATAACAAAATAAGAATAATATTTGTCCAAAGATTGTAAGATCAAATCTAACTGTCTCCAGACCAATCTGGAAACCCAAAATATCAATGGTATTCATTATACCCTATAATCTTTAGAACATGTGGTGTAACCGGGTCTCACTCTCCCTACTTGTAAGTGTATAGTGCCCTTTCAAATATATCTTGTGCTCAATCGTTTCATAAGCATCTATATGCTTGTATTGCTTCTTAAGCTCAGCACATATATTTGCGAGCATGAGACATGAAACATCAGTCACAACATCAATTTGCTTCCAATAAGCACTATGATTTGCACATGTTACATTCTCAACTTTAAGAGCAGGGGAAGAGATTTGACTAATATCGTGGTGCCCGAGGACGATCCTCAAGCTCCTATGTCAGTCAAGGAAATATATTCTCGTCAACTTGTCCTTCTCAAGAACTGATCGCATAGAGAAGTTGTTTGTGTTTATCATTTGATATCTACAATATTAAAGTGCATAAAATAAACTAGGTTGCAAATTTAATATTAATTATGTTTAAGTGATTATGGTATATCATCATATACCTCCCACTATTTTTATCAAACTAATAGCCCTTACTATTAATTTGGAAAGTATATCCCATAATTCTTTCTAGTGAGCCAAGATCCATATTTCGTCATGTCCTAAGTCAACCACTGGAAGTCCTTAGAAAATGATTATTTAGGTAGACAACAGTTGTCAATTATATCATATATAATTCTTGGATAGTTTGGTGAACAACGATTGATCTTATCTATCTAATAGACTTTTAACCAAACTCTATGCTTCTAAGTTCATAATAGTTGAATATAACCGTTTATTTTCACTTATTATGACGACTCAGTTAAGTTAGACCCAATGATACAACGGCCGAATATAACCGTTTATATTCGTCGCATCTCACCACGATAGATAGGAGTCCCCTGCCACTGACAGTCCTTCCCCTTATCGATCTAGGATTCGATGAGTGTTCATTCATTGGAAAGCATCCGAGTAAAACTTAATATTTTGTTAAGGGGTTTTAGAAAATTTATAACGATCATGATCACATCATAAAGAGATCCTCAATTTTTCCTTGAACCAAATATTTCAAATCGACATCTTAAATTGTTCATTTCCCAGGTAGATGGAGGATACCAATGGTCACACTTAAAACCCATCAGCCTTACGAATACGCATATCCGCTTTTGTCAGAAAATCCCAATTATAGATATCAAAAATCCATATTTAATTCCGTGTTTTAAAAATCCATATTTCATAAACACAAGAATCTCATGATCGTTTGTTAATTTTAAAATCTTGAATCGTTACAGATTTTATCTTGTTTAAGCAAACATGGCATGGGTGTCGTATCTAATACATACATGATTAATCAATATTAAGCATGCATCTCAATTATATCTACGCATACATACCAATACATGCAATCATATACATATATGTAATGTGCGTAAATTAAACGTGTTTGGTTATGGCCTCATCCTATATGATATTTCCAAGCTAATGGAAATATCAAGGTCAGTCTACGGTGGTTTTAAAAATACTATCTATTACATGTCTTCTTTCTTCATTGCTCCATCATCCCCTTTTGGATCGCCTCCTTGCTTGCAAGTCTTCATTGATAATTACATTGAATAATAAAAATAAAACTATTCTAATGAAATTACAAGAAGAACTCGAGTTACATTCGAGATAATTAAATTACAATGAATAAACGACATGCAAGTCGTATTTAGAAACCAAAACCATAAATCAAAACCACTATCCTATGGGTCTTTAGGCCATAACCATCCACCATGCTATCATATAACACATATAATATATCTCATATTATATAATCATATCATATAATCATATATAACAAATTTCAAAATTTCAGAAAATTAAAAACAGATTTCTAAAGACAATAAATCACTATTTCGAGGCCCTTAACGACGTCAGAAAACACATATCGTTTACGAAAATCGGATACGGCAGTCAGATTTCTCCAAATCCGACGGTGTTTCAGAAATCGTATCATATACAATTCTCATAACAAAAACAAGCATATATCATATATACATATACAGAGATACATACAATCATCATATGATTATACATTACATGAATATCATATATTCATAATATATATAAACATATACATATTGTATCAATAGAAAATCATGATAGATCGCATACATGCTTATATATCAAAAACTGTTAAGCACATAACCGAATTAAAACGTTTCGCAAGTAGCTCTGATGCCATTGAAGGGTTTCGTGACACAAACGCAGCGGAATAAATGCGAAAAATAAATCAAAATAGCGAAACCCTCCGCAGGATCCATGCGAAAATAAAAGATTTAATTCGGAGATAAAGAATAAATATCTTTAGAAGCTTTAACAGTTCATTAATGGAAGATTAATGGAGGTCCAAAGCTTGTTTAATCACCATGTATCCCGCTCTCGCGATCTACGCTCTACGGTATCCACACGAACACTTTTCATGAAGGATTGATGTGTACTAGCACCCGAAAACTTCTTCTCTCTCTATCTTCCTCCTCTCTCAGAGCGGCTAGGGTTTTTTGTAAAATCTCTATTTTATTAAATCAACCCATAAAGAGATTATATAGAGAGAGGAATAAGTTTTCTAATTATAATCCAATTATAATTAATACTAATCCAAAATTCTAAAATATTTAATTAAGTCTCACTTAATTAATTAATTATTAATTTTAGAATT
The DNA here is from genome assembly GCA_028671895.1 of Oenanthe sinensis. NCBI lineage: Eukaryota > Viridiplantae > Streptophyta > Magnoliopsida > Apiales > Apiaceae > Oenanthe > Oenanthe sinensis. Next base: position 33,945,260 of record CM053806.1, read on the forward strand.
AGTTTAAGTAATTCATTTATTCTATTTATATAATTAATTAAGTCATACTTAATTAATATCATAAATAAAATAAATTACTTATTTAATTTAAATTCATAATTTAAATTATTTCTCCTTCAAGCGTTCTTTGTGTGTGACCTTGTAGGTTATTATTACGTTGACAACAATTTTAATATCTAATTAAAATTGTAAACAATGAGCGGCATCTAGTAATACATCATTGCTACCCAAGTAATAATAATAAATCGGTGATTCGATTAAGCCTTTCGTGAATAATGTTCCATGTAATATAATCCCTTTAATCTTGATATTATAGATTAAACTCAAGGCATGTCTCGTGTCATCCTCTTCATAATTTAATCTTTATTTTCTTGATCGATGAGTAGACTATTAAAATCAAATCAACATTTGAGCACGGCCGTGCATTTCATAGTCTCACTCAAACAAGAGGCCAATAATATCACTCCTAAAATTAGGAGGATTAAATCTCATCTAGATCATTCATATTTCTCATACGATTCATAATATACCCAATGTCCACTTTTATCATCACCCGGTCAAAGGTAACTTTTAATGTAATCAAAGTATATTAATTCTCGTATAGAAATATAATGATTTCAGGTCTAAGGATCATTACACCATTATCACAGTGAGAATTACTTATGACACTTACTTAACATGTAGAATCTCACAGCGGGTCATTCCAGTGCCATGCATTGAGACATGCACTTATGTTCTTGACTTTAGTATCCCCATACCTATGACCAATGAGATGTGGTCATCTGTCAAGAAACATACTAGTCTTTGTGCATTATTATTGTCCTTAAATAATAATACTCGACTAGGGAATTTTAGGAATAAGATACTATTCATATAATCTCATTTTTAAGTCACATACTTAAAGATATAGAATACGTATCAAAATTCCAAGGACATTTACTATGCTTTCAATTTATTACGCAGTAAACAAAACATAATAAATAAATAATAATCAATAAAACATAATCCTTAATAATAAATATTTTCCTTAAAATATAAAAAGTATTGTCTCTAGAGCACAATTACTAACATTAACATCCACCCGATTTGTAATCATTTGATCTTCTTGTAACACTTTATCCATGTAGGCTTCTTTTACTTCTCGTAGCACGATCTTGTCTTCGGGATTTGTAGAGTTCCTGAATTTTTCCAAAATTCTTCCAATCACTTTGGAATTTTCATTTCTGATTCTACTCAATTCAATTTTTATTTCAATTTCATTTCTATTTGAGTAAATCACTCTTAGTGGTTTGGTGATGACCATTGGTTTTCATGCTTTTGTAGAATCAAAACTTGGTTCCGCTCCTTCTTCTTCTGGTTCTTCTTTTAATAGATCAAATATGTGTTCATCACCTGGATCAACCCTGAAAGGTTCTCTAGGTTGAGTACCCTTTGATGGATTAAATCTATTCACGTTCTCAATATCTCTTCCTAGAGCTTCCGAGATGTTTAACCTGTAAAAACGATTCTTTCTGTCACTTTCCACTTTTCAGAATTTATGAACCCTTTTCCTCTTAGCAAGTCCTGAACAAACTTCAATCATCTGAGTGAGTAGTACGACAATGCTTCATTATCTAGTCTCAATATCTAAAGAAATTTGTCTTTAAAATATCTGACTTAATACGGATCTTGTTGAATTTCTGGTTCTGCCTTTTCCATTAGCTTTTATATCATTTCTACCATCAATTCATTTTCAGAGGATTCATGGATTCTAATCTTCTGCTTCAATAGAAACAACTCAGTCAAAGACCCCTTCTTTAGAAAATCATTTGATATAGTCTTTAACCCATAGTTGTTGAAAGACAAAGTTAATCTCCAACTTTCTGATCTCGATGCCAGAGAAACTACCAGATAAGATATTTCACTTTTCAACTCAAAATAGTAATTACTCATGCATTTGTTTCTTTGTCTAAAGATTTGGAATAGTCTTCGAACTTCGGCATCATTATTGTTAGAAGCACCAATATCGGGCCTTCCTAAGTTAGCTCGTGCTTTTTCCCACTTTCTTCCTGTTTTTGAGCTAATAATTTTTTTTTCTTCTTCTGGTATGTTACCCAGTTTTATTGTCTTATTTTCTCAGGAATTTAATGTAAGTCTTCATATGTCTTGTAGTCATCCTCCTTGACTTTGTTGATTTAGTACTTATGAATATAGTCAGAGAATGTTCTAGGATATGCAGCTTCATTGACATATGAGTCCATCTCATTAAACGGATCATCATTTGGAATCTCTCCTTCTTCTAATTCATCCCCCTCAGCATAAGCATCAATAATTTCTTTTTCTGATACAAAGAATCATCAATAATTTCCTTCCCTTTATCAAATATAGCTTTTTCTTGTACCTGACCTTCTACCATATCCCCCTTTATTGTGTTATCCTTTGGAGCTAGGGTTGATTGAAGAGGCAAGGTAGCTGATCTCTGTGCTAATAGCAGCTTGAGTAAATTCTTGATTTCTTTGTTATCCTGCTGTAGCTTTTCTTGAACTTTCACAATTTTGGACATTGAGTGTTTCAAAATTCCAACTTGTTCTTCGAGATTGATAATTCTTTGATTTGTTGCTTGTGTGTGCTGAGTTTGTTGTGAATCCAGGGAATTCCTCATGCCTGGTTCTTCCGAAGAATCATTACTAAGTAGAGAATTACCTCTATGAGGATTTGGAACTATTTCGTGCTGACGCACTATCTCATCACAAGGCTTAGTTATTACTTCATCGCCGAGTGGAGCCACATCTCTGTGAGATTGGTTGTCCCTAAAATTTGAATTCTGAGATCCCCACTTCCTTCTATGGAAGGGTTGCTTCTCCTCTTGACCACGAATGGTAGGGGGACATCCTATTTCAGGAACTGAAAGTGTTGGTTCCAGTATGGTCACTACTTTGGACAATATAATGTTTAGTAGTTGAGAGTCCGGGGTGCCAGTTAAAGTCTGTGAAAGCATGTCCTGCTTAGGCTCTACCTGAGTAGGCTCCGCTACTTGTGTAGTTGTTCTTTGAATGGAACCCTCACCCCTCTATGGAGGAGTTGCCTCTCACCTATTCTATAATTGGATGGGAGAACCTCCGATAACGGAGCTGGAGATGTTCTATCCAGGGGGTCACCACCTTGAACAATGTAAGGCATAGCAAGTAAGAGTTTGTGATTCCCCGTGAAGTCTGTGAAGGCCTATCCAACACAGGATCTACCTGTGAAGGCTCTGCTACTGAAGTAGCTTGGTTAACCATCAATTCATGTTCATTTTCATTTCCAAATAAAGAAAAGCGGATTTGTGCATTTCATTACTCCATCCTTTGTACATTTGAAAGCTCAGGTGAATTGGGGTTTTGGCTAGCAGTTGCCTCTGGTTCAAAACATATTCTCCTTCTTTTGCTGGGAGGCAGACTTGCTTCAGGGGTTTCAACATCCACCTTATTTCGTGCACTAGAGGAACTGACTTCCTCATCCTCACTCAGGGTCTCAACACTAATAACTGAAGGAGTTGGGATAAGTGTTTGTTGTTCTATGACAGGGTTTAGAACTTGTTGGTTTTCAAGTTCATTGTCATTTTCTATTGCCACTTGGGGAATTGGTGTGTGAGAGTCCAGAGTTGGCTGTGATGCATCCAACAAAGTGAGATAATCTTCACGAAGTACTAGTGAAATATCAAATTCAAGAAGATTACCTGTGTCAGGACTTACCCTTGGAGTGCCATGGTGATAACACCATGCATTGTCATCAATCACATCTTCATCAGCCATTGGAGCCTCTTCTTCTTCTTCTTTTACTTCAGCGTCAGCTTCAAGCTCAGGTTCAGCTTCAGGGTCCTCATCCATTAGATCTTCTTGTTCAGGGACCTCCTCTTGTTGTTCACCTACTACAGGAAACATAACACTTTCCATATATTCTGTTAGTCGTGCTATATTCCCATTTGGGTAAGCATCCATATTTACTAGTTTGTCAATGATGTTACCACATATTTCAGTGCAAGATTCAAAATGACTTGCAGAGAAAGCATGCATTTCATCTTGAGTGAGTAGATCATTGAGCACTAATTGTAGAAATTTAGGGTAATAACATTCAACATTGACTCTGTTGATGTCTCTCTTTGCCTCAGATCCCATGGCTTGAAGAATTTTTTTAATTATTAGTTTACCATAGTTGATATTGATGTTGTTAGAGATGGCATACCCAATATATTGAGTCAGTTTGGGAATACCACTTCATCCGCCCTTCTTTTTGGCAAAAACATGGTACAATATATAAAAGAAAAAGTTCCATTCACGAGGAAGATTGTACTTGTACATCACTATTAGATTCAGTGGTCCATGGTGTGTAATGGAATTGAAGAAGTTGGCACGCTCAAAATCATTAGGTAAGGGATCAAAGTTTTCAGTGTTAAACTGTAAGATACGGTTTAAATCCTGTTCCGTTACCCGAATATCTCTATTTTCTAAGGAAAATGTAAAAGCCAAATTATTAGCATCTGATGCATCGACAGTTGTGTGATAACATACAAGCAGTGCATCAAGATTTAATTATGTGCTTGCAGTTAAAACGTGTCATACATTGGATTGTTCACGTAGAAACCGAATCCAATTATTATAGGGTTCAGCAACAGACTCCGGTTCTTGTGTGAGTGCACTATTTGTTTTAAGTACGATAAATCTTCCAGCCATTTTTAATTAATTAAAAATGAATAGATAATTTTTTGTTTAATTAAGATAAATATTTTGCAACACCAATTTTAATAATTAATATTTTAATATTAATTTTAATTCGAGTTAAAATTAACTCAAATTCAAATCACCTCGGAAAAATATGAGAAAATTATATGATGCAATCAGGGTAATTTGCTACATAAAAATGATTTTTAATCAATTTTTAACTCAATAAAAATTATTAGATCGGGAAAAATCGAATGGTTTTCCAAGAAAATTGAGTTTTTTTGCAAATCTACACTAACTGATGTGATTTTGAAATATGTTCTAGATCTTTGTAAGTTGAACACGAATCTAGTCTTAGAATTCAAAATGAATGTGTAAAAATGATGTTAAGAGATGCTCGAAAAAGAGTCAATAATGGTGTTTCGACTGTGTGTGTATGTGTATGTATATCGACTGTGAGAAATGAAAGAAAATTAGCTAAGTGATGAACATATACTCTACAGGGAAAACAAAATCAACACATAGACATGTGTCGATAAAATGTAAAAAAAATTCATTTATACACAGTAACAGAAACTCGACAAATATGTAAAAGACCAAATTGCCATCTATATACAACCAAACTCGACACATAGGTTTTTATTTAAATAAATAAAATAGACCCTATGTCAAAATTCGACACATAAGATAATTTTTTCTAAATGAATGTGTGTGTGTCGAATTTTTACACAACTCAAACAACTCGACACAGGCAAGGGAAAAAACAAACTAAGTAAAACACTTTAAGTATCGATTTTTTCACCCTCTGTGTTGACCAAGTCAACACACCTGAAAAACTATCGACACTTAGCAAAACAAAATAAAACTAAGTAAAAACATCTAAGTGGCGAACAAATACCCTTATAGAATCAAAATTCGATACATAACATAAGATTAGCTATGTAAAATTTAAGTGTCGAGATTTATATGCTCTATAAATAAAATTCGACACATCAATAAAATCGCAAGAGAAATTATGTTTTGACTTTTGTTTCCTGGGTATTTTTTACTAAATACAAAATACTCTATATTTTCAACTTGGTAATATTCGAATAAACTAATAAAATCTTATTTAGAATAAATTCTAAATAAAATATTACCAAATTGATAATATCACAATTATTATAATAAATTATTTAATTAAAATATCATTGACTGATATTAATTAAATAAAATATTTAAATAATTATGCTTTTATTTTTATTAATAAATTTAAATTATGAAGCAAATAATCCCTTTAATTGCTATATACATAACTTAAATAAATTAAAAAATAAAATTAAATAAATATTTAAAATCTATTAAAATAGATGCAAGTATTTAAATAATTTTAATTCACACTTAATTAATTACCAAATTAATATATCAAGATATAATCAGGGCAATTAACCAATTGTCAATTAATATGATGTTTTCTGGATGTTCAAATAAATTCACAAATCCTTTTAATATTGAAGATTAAATATATGTGAACTTATTAACACCAAATTATAGATAAGATCTAAACATTTAACATCCCAAGTTCACAAACTAGTCTAGTGAAGGTGACTTCATCCAGTGATTTAGTGAAAATGTCTACAATTTGTTGTTTTGTAGGTACAAAGTGTAACTCTACAGTACCATGTTTTCCCAGTCGTACAAGTAGAAGGGGGGGTTGAATACTTGTATGTCTTTTCTGCCTGATTTAAAATCAAATTAAGAACAAACTCAAACACAAAAATATGAATAAGTACTGTTTTGTATTATTGATTTGTGAATACAAAACTCTCCTAGGGTGTACACAAACCCTAGCAGCTTCTCTGTGTTTATCACAGCAACTCTCTCTATCTCCATGCTCTCACAAAATTTCACTAAGACAATTATGCTTCGACTTCCACACCTTTACAATTAGGTTACATAGAGTTTATATAAAGAGCTGCCTATCAACTAATAACAGAAAGTAAAATTACAATAGGAATAAAATCCCTAATTATTAATTGACAGTTTCCTTCTAGACTTCTCTTTCTTTCCCATAGCATATCTGCAATATATTTATCTTGATCCTCGAAGACTTTCCATTCCTGCGATCTTCTTCCAAATATATCCTCAACTGTATAGACTCTGAAACCTTCAGACTCTGATGATCTTCAGACTCTGATCACATGTAGACTCTGATAGATCATAGACTCTGATAGTCTATAGACTCTGATCACCTTCCAGACTCTGATCTTTATGCAGACTCTGGTTTCACTTTCTACAGAAATTCTTCTAAGTACAAGTAACATGAATGTTGACTATCTAGACTCTGATTATACATTTCAAAGACTAGAAAGACTTATTACAGATAAACTGAGTTAGACCCTGTTCTAGTATTTTGTACATCATCAAATGAATATATTCCTAACAATCTCCCCCCATTTATGCTTTATAAAATGTAAGCATAAATCCAGGTTTGATGATGTCAAAACTAAAGAATAAAACTATTAATCTAGAACAGTATAAAAGAATTATAAAGAAAAAAAATTACTTCTTATTTAATCTTCTCAAAGGCTGGATTATTCTTCAAAAATGAGTTCAGCATATTTTCTTCCACAATTGCAAGAGCTTCACCAACAAACTTCTTTAATTTCTTCATTTCTTCATCTAAACATTTGATTTGACAGTAAGCTGCTCTCAGATCATTTGCACTGCTTTCTTGATCTTTTAAGTCCTTCAACATCAGAACACTAACTTTCCCACTCATAGGCTGAAACCCAAAGTAATGACCCACACCTTCTTGAAATTTAATCTGTTTTTCTTCCATTGGCATGACTTGATCATTTCCCTCAGTATCAACATATTTTAAAGAAAATTTGCCCATTTGTCGATTTGCCTGTCTGTGCAAAGTAAGCTTCCTATCAATCTCCTTGAACCATTTGTGTGTGACAACTTCTTTGCTTTTGTTAATTTCATAAGCAATTTGAAGAAGAAATCTGATATACTGTAGTTCCTCAGCCTGTTTGAAAAAGATAAAATTTGATTGACTAATCCATCTTACACTTCCACCTTCTAAGAAGTAAACCAGCATCTCATTTTTCACCTTTTCTGTACCTCCATGACCTCCTTGTATCTTTGTTTCAAAAACATTATAAACAATTTGAGCAGACACCACTTTATTTAAGTGCTGCTGAGTGATCTTCTCAAACTGCCTATCTGTCAAGGATTGAGGATCCCTGGTTAGAGTAGATGTTATGTCAATGTCAGATTCTTCAAATCCTCCAAGACCTATCTTCTTTTTAGCTCTAAGTTGCAGATTTGATTAACTGCACTTCCAGTATGAAGGTTCTTGAGTTGCATCAGAGTCTGACTTCTTTCTTTGCTTATCAGAGTCTGACTTAAACTCTGATTTTCCATGTCTAGTTCCTGACTGATGTGTTTGAGTTCTTGCTACTCCAGATTGCTTTTGTTGCACATCATCAAGACCCCTAGGACCATGAGAACTATCACCATCATCACCATCTCTCCTCCTTTTAACTCCCCTTGATTTTTCCTTGCATCCCTCATCCTTTTGTCTTCTGGAGGACTCACCTTGCTTCTCCTTCTCCCCCTTTTTGACATCATCATTACTGGTGACAGCCAAAAGAATCTGCTCAATAACAGTGGAGATATTTGCCTGGGCTACAATAACTGAATCAACCTTGGTGGTCAAATCAAAAACTGTAGTTTGAAGAGAGGCTTGAGTTGTAGTGATAGCAGCTAGAGCATCTTTGAATGCAACCTCTTTGGATAATTAAAGGGAGTGAATTCTGTCAAATCTTGTATTGAGCAGAGAAGTTGTATTATCAACACCAGTGAGCTTGATTTTAATATGAGAAATGTCCTGGACCACACTGGATAATTGAGCAGCAACATCAGGTAACTCAGCTTTAACAGCTCCATCTAAGACTTGATCTTCTTCACCAGGATAGTAACCATGTTCCTGTTGAAAGGATTTTTTCTGAAAAGCTTTAAGTCTCTCAGAATAATGAATATCCAAAATACACTCAAAAGAATCTTTATCATATATGCCTCTTTGGTGTGCAGACTCCCAAGACTGTGGAAACACCTTATCAAAATAGATAAAAGAAGGAGTAACGTGATCATCATCTTCAGAAGTGCACTCCTCAGCAACAGGCTCTAGCTTTGTGATTGGAGGTGTAGACTCTGGTGGTGTAGACACTGAAACTGCAACCGGGACTATAGACCCTGACTCCTCCTGAGAGTTATCAGAGACTGTAGACTCTGGAATTCTAGCCCTTATAGGCATTATTAAAAGAGGTTCTTCTGACTTCAATGTTGTAGACTCAGTGAAAATGACAGGGTTATCCACCAAAGCCTCCATGACTCTATCTGCTCTCCTTGCTAGAGAATCCACCAAGTGAAGTTGGGGTCTCTGTGTAAATGATTTCTGAGCAGCAAGAGCCTCCTCCTATTTGCCAATCTGCACAATCAGACATAGTGAATTGTCATCCATCCCCTGCTCCAACTCATTGGACCAACTCTTTGGAAAATCTTGATCCCAATAAGTAAAGCTAGGTTCAGGATACCCTAGTCTCTCATGCTCACAGTGGGGTTGGGCACCCACTTTCTCAATCTCACTCAGGCTCTCTACAGCCTTTTCTACCTCTCCTTTTGCCTGGTCTAGTGCCAGCCTCTCAGATATTTTTTCACTCAATGTAGAGGGTGCACTCAATAAACCTACAGAAGAGGGGTTGAGAGATAAGAATGGTGCTTCAATACCTGAACCACCTTGATGGAGGGGAACCCCTTCAAATGTCTGAAGGCTAGGGGTTTCCACCAAGGGGTGAGCAGCAACAGATTCTGAACCCTTACAAGCATCTTCTTTCTTTTCAGAGTCTGTTGGCTCCAGTATTCCAGTCTCAGGGTCTACTCTAGACTCTGACTGCTTCAGTATGACTTCATTAGAAGCCAGAGTCTGAGTGTTGCCATCTTTGACTGTTTGTGCATGAGACTCCCCCTCAAGGTGGATAGACTCTAATAGAATAGATTGGGAAATTTCTTCATGAGCATCTATCAGAGTCTGTCCTCCCATATCACTGGGGTTCTCATCATCTCTTTGGTGAGTTGTCAAGGAGGGCCCAACAGCATACTCTCCTGCCCCACTATCACCCAACCTCTGACTAGGTGGTTCTTGTGTGGGTGAGGCAGACTGAGCATCGTTATCACTAGTCACCACTGGTGCACTAGTCCCAACCTCCAACTGCCTTGCAGCACCTGCTACCTCCTGTGGTTCTACCATAGTTAATGCATCCAAGTGTCCATTGAGAAACATCCTGGCATGGAGTGCATTGATGGCCTGGGCAAGAGTCAAGTGAAAGGAATCCTGCCGTTCCCTTGCAATCTTGTGAAAATGTGAGCCCTTGATTTGATCCAATCTACTTTCATAGGTTGGATATATGTATTTGTTGGCCACATTTCCTACATTTTGGACAAGAAAATCAACCACCTTCCTGGAAAATGGCTGAATAGTGGAAATCCAATCAATAGCTGTCCTGTAGGTAATCCCATGATCCCAAATTGCTTCATAGTCAAAAACTGGTTGCTCAATCTCAGTTTCTAACTCAGCAACAGACTCTGATTTTCTCCTTTTGTAGATGCTAACCTTTTTAGGCTTCTTTGTAATTTGCTGTTCAGAGTCTGGCACACCTAGTGCTTTGAGAACTTCATTTGTTCTGCCTTCTATGAGCCCAGCTGCTTGTACTTGGAATGAAGAGTTGAATAGGTAGTTGTATAGATTTTTGACCAAATCTTGTGCAGACATTTATAGCTCCTGTTCCATTCTCTTTCTTAGAGCTTCATTGGTTGTAAAAAAATCCAAGACCTGAGATTTAGTCTGATATTGCCCTGGATCTTCAACTGATTCCACCAAAGGATATAAGAATAGCAGTACCTCATCACTTGGACTAATGATCTCATCAATTAGACTTGAGGCTGCATCCAATGGCATTCCTTCCCAAAATGTTTCATGATCAGAGTCTAAAAGGCAGTCTAGACTCTGACTCAACATTAGACTCTGGTTCAGGAGTTTTCTTGCTTTCAGAGTCTAGCTCTGCAGGAGCCTTGGGAGCATCTGTTTCCTGCAAAACAGGGTTAGTAATAATAAGAGGCTTGTGTGTGTGTGCAGAATAAGCCTTCCTTAACCTTCTGTACTTCTGATCAAAAGATTTTTCAGGAGATTCAATTTGAGAATCTTGAGGTGCATTCCTAGGTTTTTCAGAGTCTGTAGCCTTTTCAGAGACTACAGACTTGGATTGAAGGTTAGAATCAAGTGTATCATGACCTTCTTTTAGCAAAGAAAGACCTTCAACAACTTGTTTCTCTAGAGGGTTGAGCTCCTCATCACTGTGCTCATCTATAAGCCTGGTTTGAATCAATTTTCTCCTCTTTACAACTGGTGTCTGTTGAGAGACACCAGAGGTTGGTTTCTTTTTGGATTTTGGTTTGGAAGATTGTGTAATTGAAGGGGAATTGGTGACTTGGGTAGGTGCAGGGGGACTCTCCAGTACTTGTTCCTGCACCATGTCACCACCAAAAAAAGAATCATTGTAGATAGAAGGTTTGTAGGTTGAAAGTTTAACCTGCATTACATGTGGATAGTGCATGGCAGGTAGACTCTTCTTTTTGTCATCAATTCTCTTGATGTCAGAGAATATCCTCCTTTGTTGTTTGTAGGCCTGCACACAACAATCATCTGCCCACTTGGTTGACATGTCAGGAATGAAGTGATTAAGGAGAATCCTAAGAAATCTATGATAGTAGACTTTCTTCCTCCCCTCATGCACATTATTTAATTTTGCTCCCATTTGAGTGAGCAGCATATCACCAATGTTGATCACTTTATCAAATAGGAGACTGTGACCAATTTGATAAGTAATAGCAGTAATAGCGTCAAAACCACTACACTTACCAGTGAAGCACTTAGCAATTTGATCAAAGAAAAAAAACCATTCTTTTCTTAAGTAAGGCCTAGTTATTTTACTCATGTTATCTAAGCTAGAAGAATAACCTATTGCCTTAAACATGCTTTTAATGTCATCATCAGATACAGTATTATCAAAAGAAGACTTAACAGGAAATTTAAACACAGAATTAAGCACATCTACAGTGACATCAAATGTAGTTGAGCCAAAGGTGAACATTATTTTACCTGGTTGATCCTGAGAAGGATCAACCACCTCTGCAGAAATCCAAGCTTTTGAGACAGCATCCATATGAATCACTGGAGATGCTTTCAGAATGTAACTGAGCTCAGATTACTCCATGAAATCCATCATTGGGAAGTAGTCAGCATCTACTCCTTTCTTATCTCCAAGAGCAGCAACATGATTTGTAGTCATGAAATCCAAATCCCTAAATGTGAAAGCAATCGCCTTGGGTCCCCTCATGACAGTAGAAATGGCAGCCATTAAAGTTGTTGAGTTGAAAGTGATGGAAAAGCTTGAAGAAATTAGCTAGGGTTCGTAAAAAGCTCTGTGAATATTTTTGCCTTAGAAAATAATTGCAATAAACAAGTGAGTAAATTGTATGAAAAATTCTATTTTGATCAAGTTGCATACAATACACACGAGTCTACAGCCTGTCTCCAGTCAAAAGATAACTGTTACCGCCTATTTCAAGTCATTTGAACATTTTAAATGCAATCAGAGTCTGCAGGCGCGAATTTTAACCGTTTCAGAGTCTAGGCGATATTTTTCTCAGAGTCTACTGACTCTCAGAGTCTACAGACTTGTCAGAGTCTAAAAACTAGACTCTGTCAAGGTAAAATACCAAACAAAATTTTGTAATAATAATTAATCACAGTATGTTAAGACAGGGACTATAATTAAAGTACATACCTTGCTTCTTGTAATTTTTGATCACTTACATATTTAACATACCTAATTCACTTACCAGTCTGAGAAAGGTAGACTCATCAAGTGGTTTTGTCAAAATGTCTGCAATCTGTCTGTCAGTTGGAACATAGTGAAGTGTCATAGTACCATTTTCAACATGTTCTCTAATAAAGTGATACCTAACATCAATGTGCTTTGTTCTGGAGTGTTGGACTGGATTCTCTGCAATTTTAATAGCACTAGTATTATCACAATACATAGGAATATTTGAGAATGTTAGTCCATAATCAAGTAATTGATTTCTCATCCACAGAATTTGAGCACAGCAACTTCCAGCTGCAATGTATTCAGCCTCAGCTGTTGAGGTTGATACATTTTGTTGTTTCTTGCTAAACCAAGAAATTAATTTGTTGCCAAGAAACTGGCATTGTCCTGTTGTGCTTTTCCTGTCTACTTTGCATCCTCTGTAGCTAGTGTTGTCAACTTTCTTACCCTTTGAGTCTGTGTCTAGCTTAGTGGCTGTAGACATGGGAGTTTTAGCAGTTGCAGAGTCTTGCATATCAAACTTCTTTAATAGTTCTTTCACATACATTCTTTGATTGATGAAAATTCCATCATCATTCTGTTTGACTTGAAGCCCCAAAAAGAAGTTCAACTCTCCCATCATGCTCATTTCATAATTTGACTGCATTAGTTGACTAAACTTTTCACAGAGTTTATCATTAGTAGATCCAAATATAATATCATCAACATAAATTTGGACAAGCAAAATATCACCTTTACATTTTCTAATAAAGAGAGTTTTGTCAATGGTACCTCTTGTGAATCCATTTTCAAGAAGAAATTTTGAAAGAGTTTCATACCATGCTCTAGGTGCTTGCTTCAATCCATATAGTGCCTTGTCTAACCTGTAAACATGATCAGGAAACTTTGGATCAACAAATTCTGGTGGTTGCTCCACATAGACTTCTTCTTCCAATTCTCCATTTAAGAATGTACTTTTCACATCCATCTGATACACCTTGAATTTGGAATGAGCTGCAAAGGCCAGAAACATTCTGATAGCTTCCAATCTTGCTACTGGTGCAAAAGTTTCATCATAGTCAATTCCTTCCTCCTGTGAGTATCCTTTTGCAACTAACCTTGCTTTATTTCTTACTACAGTTCCATTCTCATCAAGTTTATTTCTGTACACCCATTTTGCACCAACAACTGATCTATTTCTAGGTCTTGGTATAAGTTTCCACACTTTATTTCTCTCAAATTCATTCAATTCTTCTTACATTGCAATAATCCAATCAGGGTCTTGCAAGGCTTCCTCAATTTTCTTGGGTTCATTCTTTGAGAGAAAACAACTATAAAGACATTCATTTTGAGTGGATGTTCTTGTTTGTACACCACTTTCAGGGTCACCAATTATTAAGTCAGGAGTGTGATCTCTTATCCATTTTCTAGCTGGTGGAAGATTGGTTCTTGAACTTGAAGCTCCCCCTAAGTTATTTGCATCTTCTGTAATTGAGTGAGATTCAAATGAAGAGGCTCCCCCTAAATTTCTTGACTCTAACAAGGGTTCAGAGTTGCTTGATCCAGACCCTGATGAGTTATACTCTGTCTGTCTAGACTCTGTTTGGATAGACTCTGTCTGGGTAGACCCTGACCTGTTAGACTCTGAATTATTTGGAGTTGAATTTTCTAGCTCCCCCTCAGAGTGTGCAGGTTCCTGTGTTGGTTCAGGATTTATTTGAGGGTCTGCATCCTCTTCTTCTTCATTTATCTCAGAACTTTTTAGATTTTCAAATTCTAGTGTAGTAGTCTCTAACTCATCCTGCAATCCTGTACACTTTTTATCATCAAATGCAACATGAATAGATTCTATAACAATTTTGGTTCTGAGATTAAACACTCTGAATGCTTTTGTGTTCGATGCATATCCAAGAAAAATTGATTCATCTGCCTTGGCTTCAAATTTGCTTAGATTTTCAGGATGTACTTTCAGTACAAAACACTTGCATCCAAATATGTGAAAGTGTTTCACACTTGGCTTCTTGTCCTTTATCATTTCATAGGGAGTCTTTCCATGCATGTTTATTAAAGTGCAGTTTTGAGTGAAACATGTTGTATTGACTGCCTCAGCCCAAAAATATACTGGTAGCTTAGACTCTGCCAACATTGTTCTGGCAGCTTCTATGAGTGTCCTATTCTTTCTTTCCACAACTCCATTTCGTTGAGGAGTTCCTGGTGTAGAAAATTGTTGAGTAATTCCCTTTGATGCAAAGTAGTCCTCCATGATTGAATTCTTGAATTCAGTACCATTGTCACTCCTTAGAACTCTAACTGTTTTTTTTATTTTCTTTCCAGAAAAGTGATATGGTCTATTATGTGATGTGGGGCTTCATCCTTTGAATGTAGAAAGAAAACCCATATGAATCTTGTAAAATCATCTACAATAACAAGAGTATATTTCTTTTTGTTAATTGACATAACATTTACTGGACCAAATAAATCAAGATGCAATAAATAAAAGGGTTCAGAAATGGTGTTTATTGTCTTGCTCTTGAAGGATGATTTCCTTTGTTTTCCAAGTTGACATGCTTCACAAAGTCCATCTTGCACAAAATCAACCTGTGGTAATCCTCTTACAAGATTCTGTTTAACCAACTTGTTGAGTGTTTTGAAGTTGATGTGTGACAGTTTCTTGTGCCATTTCCAGCTTTCTTCAGTTGAAGCCTTGCTGTATAGACATGTGACTTCACTGTGTATACAATCCTCCAAGCTGGCTTCATAAATGTTACCATGTCTGTGTCCTTTGAAAACCAACATGCTTGTTTCTTTGTGAGTCACTAGGCACTCTTTGTTGTCAAAGCCAGTATGGTAACCTTTATCTCCAAGTTGACTTATGCTTATTAAATTGTGCCTTAAGCCATCAACTAGAGCTACTTGTTCAATGATGACATTCCCAAGTACAATCTTGCCATATCCCAGTGTTTGTCCTTTGTTGCCATCTCCAAAGGATACTTCTGGGTCAGCCATTTCCTCAAAGTCTGTAAGCAGGGATTTCTTTCCAGTCATATGTCCTGAGCATCCACTGTCCAGGATTAGGGTTACTTTCTTTACCCTGGTTCCCTGCATACATAAAGCAACTAGTTAGATGTTTTGAGGACCCAAACAGTTTTGGATCCTTTTCTACTAACTTTAGGAGAAACAGGCTTAGTAATTTTCCTTTTTGGTTTACCTGTCTCTTTTGTTGCATTACACTCTGGTGGTGTCTTAACAGTGTCATACTAACTTTTATCAATTGAAGATTTTAGCTCATAAAAATTGTAATACAAATCATGATAGTCCCTACACATATAAATAGAATGAAATATGCTACCACAGTGATAACAAGGTTTCTGTGGTATGTAGTGACTTTTCAGAGTCTGAGAAGGACTAGACTCTGATTTCATCTCAATTTTTGTTTTACAATCTATAGCTAAATGGTTGTGGTTGCCACATCTATAACACTTCTTTCTAGGAGCATTAGGATCTTTTTGATAATTATTAGCCTTATTGATGCCTTCCTTACCATTCCTATTTCTCCTAGTTTTGGTGGACTCTGATAAGTTCTCTAGCCTTTCTTTCAACTTAGACTTAGACAAGTACCCTATGCTTATATTTTTCTTAGAGTTATTTTCTCTTGTTTCATCTGTCTTTTTGTCAACAACAGGGGGACTATTGATAGATGAGTTTGTGGTTTCAGTTTTTTCTTTAGGGATCACAAACTTAACAGGAACAAATGTACTTTTGTCTTTAGTCTTATTATATTTGCTAGCTTCTTCATTGTTATCATTCTCAACAATAGGTCTTGTGTCTTGACTCTTGTCATAGCCTAGACTAGCAGTTTGACACACGTTTTGATTATTGAGAATTTCTTGAACTTTTCTTCCAGAGTATGTCCAAACTTTAAACTTAAGCCTTTCTTCTTCTAGTTCTTTCCTAACATAGTCATAGGCTTTCAAAATTTCAGTGTAGTTATGACTATATTTCTCAGAATCCTTTTTGTATTGTTCCATTAATAATAACCCAGACTCTAAATGACCATTCCTTTTAGTTAAGGTTAAATTTTCTTCTCTCAACCTTTCACTTTCACTAGTGAGAGACCTACATGTTGTCATTATTTTATTAACCTCACTTTTCACAATCTCTATGCCATCAGAGTCTAAATTAATTAAGGATTCAGGAGTAAAGATTGATACCTGAGTTTTAAGAGATGAGGGTTCTTTGGGAGACTGTGATTTTCTTGAGGAGGATGCCATCAATGCTAGATTTTCATAATCAATTTCATCCTCTGAGCTTGAGTCTTCCCAATCCTTTCCTGTTGATAGAAGTGATTTTCCTTTTCCTTGACTTTTTGACTTTCTGCATTCACTAGCAAAGTGCCCCAATATTCCACAGTTGAAACATTTGACCTTTGCTTTGTCAAGTTTTGATTATTGTACTCTTGCTCTTCTCAACCTTCTCATCTTCCTTCTTGAATGATGGCC
This sequence comes from Oenanthe sinensis, assembly GCA_028671895.1. Classification (NCBI taxonomy): domain Eukaryota; kingdom Viridiplantae; phylum Streptophyta; class Magnoliopsida; order Apiales; family Apiaceae; genus Oenanthe; species Oenanthe sinensis. The sequence continues at coordinate 33,962,351 of CM053806.1, forward strand.
TTTTGCTAAATTTGCCAGTTCTTTTGTTGAATTTCATTCTTTTGAAATTTTTAGCAAACATAGCCATCATTTGACTTAGATCAAACTCTTCATCAGAATCAGAGTCTGTGTCAGTAGACTCTGACTCCATAGCAGCTTTACCCTTCTTTCTTGAATCCTTGATTCTTGCTTCTGTGGGTTGTTCATGTTGTTCTTTCTCAGACTCCATCGAGAGTGCCACATATTTTATCTTTACAGACTTCTTATTCTTTCTCTGTTGCATCTCCAAATCATATGTCTTTAGTCTGCCATACAATTCTTCTAGAGTTAATTCATCCAAATCTCTAGCTTCCCTTATGGCTGTAGTCTTATTGTCCCACTCTTCAGGAAGTGCTCTCAGAAACTTGGTGTTTGTATCTTCAGAATCATAAACCTTACCAAGCATAGCCATTTCATTCAAGAGTTTTGTAAACCTATCATACATCTCAGTGATAGATTCTCCAGATTTTGCTTCAAAGTACTCATACTCTTGAATTAGCAAGGACCTAGCATTCTTCTTGACAGCTTTAGTCCCTTGACAGTGCACCTCAAGTTTTGTCCACATCTCCTTAGCAGTCTTGCATGATATGACACAGTTAGTTAGAACAGAATCCAAACTGTTAAAGAGAATGTTCTTTACTTTTGCCTCTTCAAGGACATTTTCCTTGTCCTCTTTTGTCCATTCAGCCTTTGGTTTCTCAACGAGGTGTTCTTCAGTTATTTTTCCTTCCTCGTTGATTTGAGGCACAATTTTTAAGGGCACAAAGGGTCCTTCATTAATCCTGTCAAGATAGTCAGGGTCTGTTGCTTCCAGATGGTGCAGCATCTTAACCTTCTAGTGAGTGAACTCATTTCTCTTAAGCATAGGAATCAAAGAATTTCCATCTTTGTTTCCAGACATCTTTGATCGATTTTAAACGTTAGGCTCTGATACCAATTGTTTTCCCAATCGTATAAGTAGAAGGGGGGGTTGAATACTTGTATGTCTTTTCTGCCTGATTTAAAATCAAATTAAGAACAAACTCAAACACAAAAATATGAATAAGTACTGTTTTGTATTATTGATTTGTGAATACAAAACTCTCCTAGGGTGTACACAAACCCTAGCAGCTTCTCTGTGTTTATCACAGCAACTCTCTCTATCTCTATGCTCTCACAAAATTTCACTCAGACAATTATGCTTCGACTTCCACACCTTTACAATTAGGTTACATAGAGTTTATATAGAGAGCTGCCTATCAACTAATAACAGAAAGTAAAATTACAATAGGAATAAAATCCCTAATTATTAGTTGACAGTTTCCTTCTAGAATTCTCTTTCTTTCCCATAGCATATCTGCAATATATTTATCTTGATCCTCGAAGACTTTCCATTCATGTGATCTTCTTCCAAATTTATCCTCAACTGTATAGACTCTGAAACCTTCAGACTCTGATGATCATCAGACTCTGATCACATGTAGACTCTGATAGTCTATAGACTTTGATCACCTTCCAGACTCTGATCTTTATGCAGACTCTGGTTTCACTTTCTACAGAAATTGTTCTAAGTACAAGTAACATGAATGTTGACTATCTAAACTCTGATTATACATTTCATAGACTAGCAAGACTTATTACAGATAAACTGAGCTAGACCCTGTTCTAGTATTTTGCACATCATCAAATGAATATATTCCTAACATACCATTCATGACATGATCTCTAATGAAATGATACCTGATATCAATGTGCTTGGTTCTCGAGTGTTGAACAGGATTGTTTGTGATTACTATGGCGCTTGTGTTGTCACAGAATATAGGAATTTTGCTAAGCAATAGTTCATAGTCTTGAAGTTGGTTCCTTATCCATAAGATTTGATGACAGCAGCTTCCAGTAGCAACATATTTAGCTTCAGAGTTGTTGACATTGCAACTGAGTGCTGCTTCTTGCTATACCAGGACACCAATCTTCTACCAAGGAATTGACAAATACTTGATGTACTCTTTCGATCAATCCCACAACCTGTATAATCAGAATTTGTTTAGCCAACAAGGTCAAAACCTATATCTTTAGGTTGCCAAATTCAAAAATTAGGACTTTCCTTAAGATACCTAAAAATACGTTTAACAGCTATAAGATGTGATTCCATAGGGTCAACTTGAAACCTAGCACACAAGCATGTAGCAAACATAATATCTGGTCTATTTGCAGTTAAGTAAAGTAATGAGCCGATCATACCTCTATAACTTGTGATATCTACCCTCTTACCAGGTTCATCTTTATCAAGCCTAGTGGCAGTTGCCATTGGGGTTTTAGTTAGAGATGCATCTTCAAGACCATACTTTTTCAAAAGATCTCTGATGTACTTGGTCTGGCAAATGAAGATTCCATCTTTACTTTGGCTTACTTGGAGTCCAAGGAAGTAGTTCAGCTCTCCCATCATGCTCATTTCATACCTAGTCTGCATTAACTTAGCAAATCTACTACACAATTGATCGTTAGTAGAACCAAATATAATGTCATCCACATCTACTTGCACTAATATCATGTCCTTTTTATGCATTTTATGAAATAGAGTCTTATCTATGATACCTCTAGTGAAACCATTTTTAAGTAAGAATACTGATAGAGTGGCATACCATGTCCGAGGTGCTTGCTTTAGGCCATAGAGTTCTTTGAAGATAAAGTATACAAAATCAACGAATTATGGATCTTCAAACCCCTGGGATTGTTCCGCATACAATTCTTCCTCAAGCTCTCCATTCAGGAATGCACTCTTCACATCCATTTAATATACTTTGAAATTGGAATGTATTGTGAATGCCAGAAACATCCTAATAGCTTCAAGTCTTGCTACTGGTGCATATGTTTCATCATAATCTATTCCTTCTTCTTGGGAATAACCTTTAGCAACCAGTCTAGCTTTGTTCCTCGTAACAATGCCATCTTCATCCAGTTTATTTCCGAATACCCATTTTGTGCCAATTACGGACTTGTTCTTTGGCCTAGGTTCTAGCTTCCGGACTTTCTATCTTTCAAATGGATTAAGTTCTTCTTGCATTACAATAACCCAATCTGGATATTCCAGTGCTTTTTGAACTTTCTTTGGCTCTATCTTAGAGAGAAAATTAGAGAATAAACATTCATTCTGCGAAGCACTAATAGTTTGAACTCCAGCATCTGGATTTCCTAGAATTAACTCAAAGGGGTGATCCCTATTCCACACCCTATGTCTAGGCAGATTTGCTCTAGATGATTCAGCATGATTGTCATTATTGTGCTGAGTTCTATTAGTAGATCCTTCAGTTTCTCTTCCTGAGCTGCTACTGTTTTGAGAATGAGATTCTCTGCCACTACTAGAAGTTTTTGTGAATCTTCCACTGTTTCCACTACTAGGGTTAGAATCATCATTATTGTTATTCTCAATTGGTGCTTGATTTTCTATTGCAGCTTCAGGTTCTTCTTCACCTTCATCTGAGTTCAAATTTTCAAACTGCAGAGTTTCAGTGTCATATGTTCTTTGTAGACTTGGTAACTTGAGATCATCAAAAGTTACATTCATGCTTTTAATGACCTTCTTGTGTTTAATCAACCCTTTTTGCTTTAGATTCCAGAGAGTAGCCAAGAAATATGCCTTCATGAGCTTTGGATTCAAATTTTCCAAGATGTTCATCATCTTTCAGTACAAAGAACTTTGCTCCAAACACATGAAAGTACTTCAGTGTTGGTTTCTTGTTTGTCATCAACTCATATGGAGTCTTTTCATTATCTTTATTAATCAGGGTATGATTCTTAGTATAGCAAGTTGTGTTGACTACTTCAGCCCAAAAGTATAGAGGTAACTTAGCTTCATTCAGCATTGTTCTTGCTGCTTCAACTAAAGTTCTATTCTTCCTTTCTACCACTTTATTTTGTTGTGGAGTTTTGGGCGCTGAATATTGTATTGAAATTCTTTTCTCAATACAGAAGTCATTCAGGGTTACATTTCTGAATTATGTTCCATTGTCAGACCTTATTTTCCTGACAGTAAAATCAGCTTCTAATTCTATCTTCTTTATGAGATCAATAATTTTCTGAAGGGCTTCATCTTTTCAGGCTAAAAAAAACCCACGGGTACTTGGAGTATTCATCAAAAATTACTAGTGCATATCTTTTCCTTGACATAGACATGACATTGACCGGGCCAAATAAATCTATATGCAGAAGTTGCAGTGGTTCAGTAATGTCTGATGCGTCTTTGCTTCAGTGAGATGCTTTCTTTGACTTCCCCTTTAAACATTCTTCACACAAACCTTCTTGACAAAATTCCATCTCAGGTAAACCTCTAACCAATTCCCTCTTAACTAAGGAGTTAATTGCCTTGAAGTTCATGTGTGATAGTTTCTTATGCTATAACCAATTGTCCTCTATTGAAGGTTTGCTGTAAATAAAGGATTTTGGGCATGAAAACGCAGCAGATATAACGTACAACAATAATAAAATGAAATCCTATCGCAGGATCCATGTATAACTTTGGATGATTATGGTGAAGAAGTATGTACCTTAACAAAGCTTTCTGTATGCTGTTTAATGGAGGTCCAGAAAAGATGAATCACAGCAGCCCTTTGTTGCAAAGATCTGCTCTCTAAAGAAGTTCACACGAACGCCCGATCGTCCTATGATCACCGGAGTCGGTACTAGCTGAATTGCTTGCCCCTCTCTCTCTCTCTCTCTCTCTCTCTCTCTCTCTTTCTAGCCTCTCTTGATGTTGAGCAGCTAGGGTTTTTCTCTAAAAATGAAATCTGATGATTAACCATAATACTATACATTATTATGTATATATAGGGGAGAGAGAGATTTTGGGTCTAACCCTAATCCATGTGGTTTCCAAAGCCCATTATGATTTTGGGTTATTATTATTATTAAATCCAAATTCTAATATAATTAATCAAGTCCCACTTAATTAATTCAATGATTAAATTCGAATTAATAATAATTCTTATTAAATCCGAATTCTAATATAATTAATCAAGTCTCACTTAATTAATTCAATAATTAAATTCAAATTAATAATAATTCTTATTAAATCCGAATTCTAATATAATTAATCAAGTCCCACTTAATTAATTCAATAATTAAATTTGAATTAATAATAATATTATATCTAAATTCTTAATTTAAATAAACCTCCGTTTTGACGTTATTTGTGTGTGACCCTTTAGGTTATTATTACGTTGACAATAATTTTAATATCGAATAATAAAATTATAAACAATGTGCGGCATCTAGTAATACATCATTGCTACCCAAGTAACAATAATAATTGGTGATTCAATTAAACCTTTCATGAATAATGTTCCATATAATATAATCTCTTTAACCTTATATTATAGATCAAACACGAGGCATGTATAGTGTCATCTTCTTCAACGTTTAATCTTGGTTTCCTTGATCAATGAGTAGACTATTTAAACAAATCAATATTTGAGCATGGCCATGCATTTCATAGTCTCACTCAATCAAGAGACCAATAATATCACTCCTAGAATTGGAGGGTTAAGTCCTATATCTATCATTCATATTCCTCATACGATTCATAGTATACCCAATGTCCACCTTTATCATTACCCGGTTAAAGGTAACTTTGAGTGTAATCAAAGTATATTAATTCTCGTATAGAAATATAATGATTTCAAGTCAGTGAATCATTACATCATTATCACAGTGAGATTTCTTATGACACTTATTAACATGTAGGATCTCACGGCGGGTCTTTCTAGTGTCATGTATTGATACATACACTTATGTTCTTGACTTTAGTATCACCATACCTATGACCAATGAGATGTGGTCATCTGTCAACAAACATACTAGTCTTATTGCATTATTACTGTCCTTAAATAATAATACTTGACTAGGAAATTTTAGGAATAAAATACTATTCATATAATCTCATTTTTAAGTCACATACTTAAAGACATATATTACGTATTAATATTCCAAGAACATTTATTATTCTTTCAATTTATGATGCAGTAAATAAAGATATAATAAATATTAATTAAATAATCACATAACATAATTGTTTTTAATAAAACATTAAAAGTATTGTCTATAGGACACCAATACTAACAATCTCCCACTTGTACTAGAGCCAATCTCTCATGTATCTAATACCCATGGAACTAGTATAACCTTCGTGCTTCTGCTACGACAAAACCTTGGTCAGTGGATCTGCAATGTTATCATTTGTATGCACTTTATATATATGTATATCCCCTCGATTATTAATCTCTCGAAGAAAATGATGTTGTCAGAGTATATGCTTTGTTCGGGAATGAGACATTGGTTCCTTAGCCTGCGAAATGGCTCCATTATTATCGCAATATAAATCTATCGGATCTGTGACTGAAGGAACCACACCAAGACCTGCAATAAATTTCCGAATCCAAACAGCATCCTTAGCTGCTTCACAGGCAGCAATATACTCAGCCTCCATTGTAGAATCGGCAACCGTTTCTTGCTTTGAACTTTTCCAGCTTACAGCACCTCCATTTAGACAAAACACAAACCCATACTGAGAAATCGAATCATCCTTGTCTGTTTGGAAACTAACGTCGGTTAACCTTTTACAACCAGCTTATCTTCTCCTCCATATACCAAGAATTGATCTTTAGTCCTCTTCAATTACTTAAGAATATTCTTGACTGATGTCTAGTGACCTTCACCTGGATTAGACTGGTATCTACTCGTCATGCTCAAAGCATACGAGACATCAGGACGAGTACATATCATTGCATACATTATGTAACCAATTGCTAAAGCATATAGAACTTTACTCATATGGTCCGTATCATCCAATGATTTAGGACTGTTATCTTTTGAGATCGATATACCATGAGACATAGAGACAAATCCCATTTTAGCATTTTGTATCCCAAATCGATGCAAAGCTTTATCAATATATGTACTCTGACTTAGGCCGATCATTCTTCTTGATCTATCTCTATAGATCTTGATACCTAAAATATAGGTCACTTCCCTAAGTCTTTCATTGAGAAATTCTTACTCAACCAAGTCTTAACAGCCTGTAAAGAATGAATGCCATTCCCTATTATTAATATATCATCAACATATAATACTAGGAATGTCACCTTGCTCCCACTTACCTTCTTGTAAACACATGGTTCTTCTTCATTTTGAATAAACCCAAACTCATTGATAGTTTCATCAAAATGAATGTTCCATCTCCTTGAGGCTTGTTTCAATCCGTAAATGGATCGTCGTAGTTTACATACCTTTCTAGCATTCTTTGGACCAACAAAACCTTTAGGCAGTGTCATATACACATCCACATCTTCTTCAAGGCTCCCATTTAAGAAAGCGGTTTTGACATCTATTTGCCAGATTTTATAGTCATGGTAAGCAGCTATAGCAAGCAAAATTCTGATGGACTTGACCATAGCCACTGGTGAAAAAGTTTTATCATAGTCAATACCATGAATTTGCTTTCGTACTTTATAGGTCTGTACATTACCATCCATGTCGGTCTTCCTTTTGAAAACCCACTTCCACCCTATATGTTTTACCCCTTCAGGTGGATCAACCAAAGTCCATACTTGATTAGTATACATGGATTCCATCTCAAATTTCATGGCATCCTGCCATCTCTTAGATTCTGGAGTGTTCATAGCGTCTTGGTACGTGAGAGGCTCATCTTCATCCACAAGCATCACTTTACCATCTTGAGTCAAGATAAACCCATAATATCTCTCGGGCCCATGACGAATCCTACCAGACCTACGAACAACCTGTATTTCCTGAGCAGTATTGTTTTCTGGTACATTCTGCTCAGGTTCCTCCATTGGTTCAATGTTATCATGTGGGTCTCCAATTTCATCGAGATCTATTATTCTTCCACTGTATTTCTTAGACAACATTTCTCTTTAAAGGAACACTGCAGTTCGAGCAACAAACACTTTGTTCTCTGAAGGATTCTAGAAAGAATAACCCTTTTTTTCAATTGGGTATCCCACAAAATTATATTTTTCTGATTTAGGTCCTAGCTTGTCAGAAGTTAGACGTTTCACAAACGCCTCACATCCCCCAAATTTTCGTAAATGACATGCTATAATGTTTCTCAGTTCATATCTCATACGGAGTCTTCTGAACTGTTTTAGTAGGAACTCGGTTAAGTGTATAAGCAGCCGTCTCCAAGCCGTAGCCCCAGAAACTAATTGGAAGATCTGCATGACTCATCATCGATCGTACCATGTCCAACAAAGTACGATTCCTTCTTTCAGAAACTCCATTCCGTTGTGGTGTTCCGGAAGGAGTGAGTTGTGATACAAAACCACACTCTTTTAATAAACTCTTTAATTCATGGCTTAAGTATTCACCTCCACGATCAGATCGTAGAGTCTTAATACTTCCGTCAGTTTACTTTTCTACTTCAGCTTCTGTATTCTTTGAACTTTTCAAAAGAATCGGATTTGTTCTTCATAAGATACACATATCCATATCTAATGGAATCATCAGTAAACGTGATAAAGTAGTAAAAGCCACATCTTGCCATAGTACGCATAGGACCACATACATCACTATGTATAAGTTCTAATCGTTCAGTAGCCCTTTCACCTTGTCCAGTAAAAGGAGCTTTAGTCATTTTTCCAATGAGACAAGGTTCGCATGCTTCGTATGATTCAAAGTCAAACTTATCCAAGTATCCATCCTCTTGTAACTTAGAAATACGCTTCTCATTTATATGGCCTAAACGACGGTGCCAGAGATATGTTTGATTTGACTCATTAGATTTAAGACGTTTATTATTCATATTATAGATAGGAATGTCTAAATCAAGAACATATGAACCATTAAATAAACGTGCAACCCCATAGGTAACATTATTCAAAAAAAAGAAACAACTATTGTTCTGAATTGAAAATGAAAAATCTTTCTTGTCCAAACAAGAAACCGAAAAAATGTTTCTGCAAATTGCAGGTACGTAAAAACAATTCTCAAGTTCTAAAATAAGCCCAGTGGGCAACGATAAATAATAAGTCCCTACAGCTAAGGCAGAAACCTTTGCTCCATTGCCAACTCGTAGGTCGACCTCTCCCTTTCCTAAAGTCCTACTCCTTTGCAGATCCTGCACATTTATACAAATGTGAGAACCACATCTAGTATCCAATACCCATGATGTAGAAGTAGACAAATTGACCTCTATAACATAAATACCTTAATCAGAAGCTTGACTAGCCTTCTTCTTCTTCAGATCCTCCAAATAAGCATAACAGTTTCTCTTCCAATGACCTGGTTTACCATAGTAGTGACAATCACCCTTTGCAACAGCACCCTTAGGCTTTAAAGCCTGTTTGGGATTGGTATTTGGCTTGGGACTAGAAGCAGATCCAATCTTCTTCTTTCCCTTCCATTTGCCTTTCCTTTTAGTCTTACCTTTGTTGTCTACCATCAGCATGGCAGCAGGTTCAGCCTTTTTCATGTTAGTTTCAGCGGTTCGTAACATGGCCAACAATTCAGTGAGGGTTTTGTCTATCTCATTCATATTGTAGTTCATAACAAAATGAGTATAGTTGTTGTTCAAACATTGCAAGATCAAGTCAATCTGAGCTTCCGGACAAATCGGGAAACCCAAAGTATTAAGATACTCAATATAACCTATCATCTTTAGAACATGTAGTTGAACAGGATCACACTCTTCTTGTTTATAAGCATACAGTGCTTTGCTCGTGTCGAACCTTTCTTGACGAGCCTGTCCCTCAAACATTCTTTGAAGGTGTTCAATCATCTCATATGCATCCATATGCTCATGTTGTTTTTGAAGCTCAGCACTCATGGTTGCAAGCTTGAGACACGCAACATCATTCGCATCATCAATATGCTTCTGATAAGCATTTTCCTGAACACGAGTTACGTTCTCAGTAGGAGGCGCAGGTGAAGGAATTGTTGGGTTCCGAGGCATAAAACGCAGCGGATTACACGTAAATATAACAAAAATTTCGGAACCCAAACGCAGGATCATGTATAAGTTCAGACTGATTTGTGTGAAACGGAATAATACCTTTTCTTGGTCTTGACTTCTACGAACTCAACGGAGATCCTAGCTTTCACGACTTGTGTCTTCTTCTCGAAAACACCTCTATGGTATCCACACGAGCACCTTCAAGAACGTCTCACGATCTTGATTACGGAATAGATGTACTAGCTCCTTTGATGATTTCGAAACTGCCTTGCTCTGCCTTGCTGTGTAGCTGCTGCCTCTAGGGTTATTTTTCTAAAAAACGTTAACCCTTATTAACCCTACATTATCTATTTATAATGGTTGGTTAATAGGCCCATAATAGCAACCCATAACAGCAAAGCCTAACCCATGTAGGTTTAGGATTAAATAATAAAACCGAATTTTATTATTTAATTAATAACTAAGTCACACTTAATTATTAATGGCAGAATTCAAATTCGAATTTATATTATTTCAATTAATTAAGTCTCACTTAATTAATATAATAAAATTCAAATAATCATCAATTAATTTAAATCTATAATTTAAATTAATTATTCCTTTAAGTACTCTATGTGTGTGACCCTATAGGCTATTATTTAATTAGCAATAATTTTATTCTCCAATAAAATTATAAACAATGAGCAGTATCTAGTAATACATCATTGCTACCCAATTAAATAATAATTAAATCGTGATTCGATAAAACCTTTCGTGATTAATGTTTCCGTGTAATATAATCCCTTTAACCATATATATTATAGATTAAACTCGAGGCATGTATTTAGTCATCCTCTTCAACATTTAATCCGGGTTTACTTGATCCATGAGTAGACTATGAAAACAAATCATTATTTGAGCACGGCCATGTATTTTATAGTCTCACTCAATCAAGAGGCCAATAATATCTCTCCTAATTATAGGAGGGTTAAATCCTTTATCTATCATTCATATTTCTCATACGACTCATGATATACCCGATGTCCACTTTTATCATTACCCGGTCAAAGGTAACTTTTAATGTAGTCAAAGTATATTAATCCTCGCATAGAAATATAATGATCTCAAGTCAGAGGATCATTACACCATTATCACTGTGAGTCTTTCTTATGACTTTATTAAACATGAAGAATCTCACTGGGGGTCTGTCCAGTACCATGTACTCCTGCATGTACCTATGTGTTGACTTTAGTATCCCCATACTTATAACCAATGAGATGTGGTTATCAGTCAAACAACATACTAGTCTATTTATGTATTATTATTGTCCTATAATAATACTCCCTCCGTCCCGGCCAAATGTTTACATTTGGTCCGGGCACGGAGACCAAGGATAGTGGGTGTAATAGTGATTTTATTGTTAAAATAAATGAAGTAGTGGGTGTAATAGTGTAAAGTGTTGAAAAAGTGGAGTGAAGTAGTGGATGTAATAATATATTTATTGTTAAAAGTTACTATTTTTAGTAATGTAAAGAATTGGATGGGACGTCCCAAAAAGGAAAGTGTAAAGAATTGGTTGGGACGGAGGGAGTAATACTCAACTAAGGACATTTAAGAATATGATCTATTATATAATCTCAAGTTCAAGTCATGTACTAAACTATACAATGTGTATCATGATTCTAAGGACATTTATTATGCTAACAAATATATCGTAGTATTTAAAGTCATAATAAATACGTTTATTGAATAATCAAATGACATAAAGGTCTATTAAAAGAAACATTGTATTGCCTCTAGGGCACCTACACTAACAATCTCCCACTTGCACTAGAGCCAATCTCCCATGTATCTAATACCCATGGAACTAGTGTGACCATCGTGCTTCGTCTGCGACAAGCCTTTGGTCAGTGGGTCTGCAATGTTATCATTTGTGTGTACTTTACATATGTGTATGTCACCCCTTTCATTAATCTCTCGAATGAGGTGATATCTCCTGAGTATATGTTTGGTTCGGGAGTGAGCTCTAGGTTCTTTAGCCTGTGCAATAGCTCCATTATTATCGCAGTATAGATCAATGGGATCTGCGATCGATGGAACCACTCCCAAATCAGTAATGAATTTTCGAATCCAAACAGCTTCCTTAGCCGCTTCACAAGCTGCAATGTACTCAGCCTCCATTGTAGAATCAGCTACTGTTTCTTGTTTTGAACTCTTCCAACTTACAGCACCTCCGTTTAGACAAAACACAAAACCAGACTGTGATACAGTATCATCCCTGTCTGTTTGAAAACTTGCATCGGTATAACCTTTTACAACCAGTTTTTCCTCTCCTCCATACACCAAGAATGAATCTTTAGTCCTTTTCAAGTACTTTAGAATATTCTTGACAGCCGTCCAGTGACCTTCACCTGGATTAGATTGGTATCTGCTCGTCATGCTTAAAGCATACGAAACATCTGGGCGAGTACATACCATCACGTACATGATGGATCCAATTGCTGAGGCATATGGAATCTTACTCATGCGGTCCTTGTCATCCAATGATTTCGGACACTGATCTTTAGAGATCGTTATCCCTTGAGACACGGGGACATATCCCCTTTTTGCATTTTGCATACCAAAACGATGCAAAACCTTATCGATGTATGTACTCTGACTTAGACCGATCATCCTTCTAGATCTATCCCTATAGATCCTCATTCCTAGAATGTAGGATGCTTCTCCTAAGTCTTTCATAGAGAAGTTGCTCCCTAACCAAATCTTAACAGCCTTGAGAGAAGGTATGTCATTCCCCATTAGTAGTATGTCATCAACATATAGTACTATGAATGCCACATGGCTCCCACTAACCTTCTTGTAAACACAAGGTTCATCTTCGTTTTGAACAAAGCCATACTCTTTGACTGTTTCATCAAAACGGATATTCCATCTCCTAGAGGCTTGCTTCAATCCATAAATGGATCGACGTAATTTACATACCTTCATAACATTCCTTGGATCGACAAAACCTTCAGGTTGTGTCATGTACACATCCACATCCTCTTCAAGGATTCCGTTAAGGAAGGCTGTTTTGACATCCATTTGCCTGATTTCATAATCATGGAATGCCGCAATAGCAAGCAAAATCCTTATGGACTTGACCATAGCCACTGGTGAGAAAGTCTCATCATAGTCAATACCATGAATTTGTCTTAAACCTTTTGCAACAAGCCTTGCTTTATATGTCTGAACATTTCCATCCATGTCAGTTTTCTTCTTGAAAACCCATTTGCACCCTATGGGTTTTACCCCTTCAGGTGGATCAACCAAAGTCCATACTCGGTTTTCGTACATGGAATCCATCTCGGATTTCATGGCTTCTAGCCATCTCTTAGAGTCTAGACTGTTCATAGCATCTTGGTATGTGAGAGGCTCATCTTCATCTATGAGCATCAAATCACCACATTGAGTCAAGAGAAATCCATATCTATCTGGCTCATGGCGAATTCTACCAGTTCTACGAACAACCTGTGTTTGTTGAGCATTATCATTATCCTGCTCTTGTTCCACTTCAGGTTCAATACTATTTTGTGGTTCTCGATCTTCATCGAGGTCTATAGTTCTCCCACTATTTCTTTTGGAAATAAAATCTCTTTCCATGAAAACAGCATCTCGAGCAATGAACACTTTCTGCTCAGAAGGACTATAGAAATAGTACGCCTTTGTTTTCCTAGGGTATCCCACAAAATTGCACTCTTCAGATTTAGGTCCAAGCTTGTCAGATACTTGACGCTTCACAAACGCCTTGCATCCCCAAACTTTCATAAAGCTCATGCCTGACCGTTTCTTCTCCCATATCTCATATGGAGTCTTTTGAACCTTCTTAGTAGGAACACGGTTAAGTGTGAAAGCCGCTGTTTCTAGAGCATAACCCCAGAAACTAATTGGAAGATCTGCATGACTCATCATCGATCGCACCATGTCCAACAAGGTGCGATTTCTCCTCTCTGAAACTCCATTCCATTGAGGTGTACCTGGCGGAGTGAGTTGTGATACAATACCACACTCCTGTAAATAATCTTTAAATTCTGTGCTCAAGTATTCTCCTCCACGATCAGATCGTAAGATTTTAATACTTGTGCCTCCGCCAATTTGCTTCTCTACTTCAGCCTTGTATTCTTTGAACTTTTCAAAAGAATCGGATTTATTCTTCATAAGATATACATATCCATATCTACTGAAATCATCAGTAAATGTAATGAAGTAGTAGTAGCCTCCTCTAGCCATCACACGCATTGGGCCGCATACATCACTATGTATTAGCTCCAGACGTTCAGTGGCCCTTTGACCCTTACCAGTGAAAGGGGCTTTAGTCATTTTACCAAGCAAACAAGATTCGCATTCTTGGTATGATTCAAAATCAAACTTATCCAAATATCCATCCTTATGTAATTTGGATATGCGTTTCTCATTTATATGGCCTAGACGACAATGCCAGAGGTATGTTTGATTTGAGTCATTAACTTTAAGTCGTTTGTTTTCTATATTACAGACAGGATTATCTAAGTCAAGAACATATAAACCATTAAACAAACGCGTAACACCATAGGTTAAATCATTCAAAGCAAAAGAGCAACTGTTGTTCTTTATTGTAAACGAAAAACCTTTCTTGTCCAAACAAGAAACAGAAATAATGTTTCTGCGAATCGCAGACACGTAATAACAATTATCCAGTTCTAAAACTAGCCCAGAGGGCAAAGATAAATAATATGTTCCTACAGCTAAAGCAGCAACTCTTGCTCCATTGGCAACTCGTAGGTCCATTTCTCCTTTAGCCAATGTCCTACTTCTCTGCATTTCCTGCACATTTATACAAATGTGAGAAGCACATCCAGTATCCAATACCCAAGATGTAGAAATAGACAGATTGACTTCTATAACATATATACCTGAAGTAGAAGCTTGCTCAGCCCTCTTCTTCTTTAGATCCTCCAAGTAAACTGAACAGTTTCTCTTCCAGTGACCAGTTTTCTTACAGTAGTGACATTCACCCTTAGCGACCCCACCTTTAGGCTTTAAAGCCTGTTTGGGACCTAACTTTGGCTTGGGTGTAGAATCAGAACCTGTCTTCTTCTTACCCTTCCACTTGCCTTTCCCTTTGGCCTTACCTTTATTACCCACCATCAGTATGGGAGCAGGTTCAGCCGTCTTCATGTTGGTCTCATATGTTCTCAACATAGCCAACAATTCAGTAGGTGTTTTGTCAAATTCATTCATGTTGTAGTTTATGATAAACTGGGTGAATTTGTTGTTCAAAGAATTCATGATTAGGTCAATACCAATTTCCTGAATAATCGGGAAACCCAAAGTATCAAGATACTCAATGTAACCAATCATCTTCAGAACATGTGGGCCAACTGGTTCACTTGCCCCTTGTTTGCAATTAAAAAGTGACTTACTCGTGTTAAACCTTTCTTGACGAGTTTGGCTTGCAAACATGCTTTGCAAGTGCTCATAGATAGTATATGCATCCATATGCACATGTTGTCTTTGAAGCTCAGTACTCATAGTTGCCAACATAAGACATGCAACGGAGGAATATCAATGACATGAAGCTTGCGCTCCTGCCTGAGGACAATCCTCAAATTCCTCTGCCAGTCTAGGAAGTTGTTTCCTCCTGTCAGCTTATCCTTCTCAAGGACTGATCGTACGGATAGTGTGTTTGTGTTGTTTGCCATTACTTGGTATCTACAATGTTAAAAGCACAAAATAAACATTAGATTGTCTGAGTTATTTATTATGTTCAAATGATTATGATATATTCATAATATATCTCCCACTATTTTTATCAAATCAATAGCCCTTACTATTAATTTGGAAAGTATATCCCATAATTCTTTCTAGTGAGCCAAGATCCATATTTCGTCATGTCCAAAGACAACCACTGGAAGTCCTTAAAAATGATTATTTAGGTAGACAACAGTTGTCAATTATATCATATATAATTCTTGGATAGTTTGGTGAGCAACGATTGATCTTATCTATCTAATAGATTTTTAACCAAACTCTATGCTTCTAAGTTCATAATGGTTGAATATAACCGTTTACTTTCACCTGATTATGACGACTCAGATAAGTTTGACCCAATGATACAACGGCCGAATATAACCGTTTATATTCGTCGCATCTCACCATGATAGATAGGAGTCCCCTGCCACTGACAGTCTTTCCCCTAATCAATCTAGGATTCGATGAGTGTTCATTCATTGGAAAGCATCCGATTAAAACTTAATATTTTGTTAAGGGGTTTATAAAATTTATGACGATCATGATCACATCATGAAGAGATCCTCAATTTTTCCTTGAACTAAATATTTCAAATTGACATCTTAAATTGTTCATTTCCCAGGTAGATGGAGGATACCAGTGGTCACACTTAAAACCCATCAGCCTTACGAATACGCATATCCGTTTTTGTCAGAAAATCCCAATTATAGATATCAAAATCCATATTCAATTCCATATTTTAAAAATCCATATTTCATAAACACAAGAATCTCATGATCGTTTGTTAATTTTGAAATCTTAAATCGTTACAGATTTTATCTTGTTTAGCATGACAAGTATGGCATGGGTGACGTATCTAATACATGCATACATCATTAATCTAATTAAAGCATGCATCTTCTACTCTACACATACATTCATACATCAATATGTAAAGTGCAGTATGTAAACGTGCTTGGTTATGGCCCCTTTCCTATGTGATCCTTTCGAGCTAATGAAAGGATCAAAGTCAATCTATGGTGGTAAAATATAAATACAATTACATGTCTTCATTCTTCTTGTATCCATGGGTGTTTGCTCCTCTTCTTGGATCATCCTTCAATCTTCAAGTACATTACATGGAATAATTGAATACAACTTATACTAATGTACTTACATAAGAAAACTCGAGTTACATTCGAGGTTTAACAATTACAAGAATGAAGAAAACGACATGCAAGTCGTATTTATAAAACCAAAACCAAAAACCATTAATCTAGGGGTCCAAAGGCCATAACCAGCACCATGCTCAAGTACACAACAAAAATAATGCGGGGGTCCGGGGGCGCCAGCCCCTGGGCGGGGGTCCGGGGGCGCCAGCCCCTGGGCGGGGTCCGGGGAGGCAGTCCCGGGCGGGGTCCGGGGGCGGCAGCCCGGGCTGGGGTCGAGCTGCCAGGTCAGCTCGAAATCAGAATTTTTTTTTATTTTCGAAGACCAGTCCTATTCAGAAATCATCAATTTCTGAACTACAGATCATATCTGTTGGCCTTTTTCCCCACTGTAACTTATACAGTTTCAGAAGCATGTATCATATACATACTTATCATATCCCAGTTAACAGATCATGTCCAACATAATCTGTCCACCAGTTTGTATCACTATACAAACTGACCCTCATGCATAATATACAAATCGCAATAAGGCATATAAATCAGTCATGACAAATCATTAACATGCTAGTATCATCATCTATATACTCATCATATGAATAACAATTCGAATATACATGGCAGTAGCATGGCAGTAGCAAAGCAGTAGCATGGCAGTCACCAAAACAGGCATATTTGTATCAAATACAGTTACCACGTAACCAAATCAGTCCCTTATAAACCAGGCTCTGATACCATTGTTGGGTTCCGAGGCATAAAACGCAGCGGATTAAAGGTAAATATAACAAAAATTTTGGAACCCTAACGCAGGATCATGTATAAGTTCGGACTGATTTGTGTGAAACAGAATAATACCTTTTCTTGGTCTTGACTTCTACGAACTCAACGGAGATCCTAGCTTTCACGACTTGTGTCTTCTTCTCGAAAACACCTCTATGGTATCCACACGAGCACCTTCAAGAACGTCTCACGATCTTGATTACGGAATAGATGTACTAGCTCCTTTAATGATTACGAAACTGCCTTGTTCTGCCTTGCTGTGTAGCTGCTGCCTCTAGGGTTATTTTTCTCAAAAACGTTAACCCTTATTAACCCTACATTATCTATTTATAATGGTTGGTTAATAGGCCCATAATAGCAACCCATAACAGCAAAGCCTAACCCATGTAGGTTTAGGATTAAATAATAAAACCGAATTTTATTATTTAATTAATAACTAAGTCACACTTAATTATTAATGGCAGAATTCAAATTCGAATTTATATTATTTAAATTAATTAAGTCTCACTTAATTAATATAATAAAATTCAAATAATCATCAATTAATTTAAATCTATAATTTAAATTAATTATTCCTTTAAGTACTCTATGTGTGTGACCCTATAGGCTATTATTTAATTAGCAATAATTTTATTCTCCAATAAAATTATAAACAATGAGCGGTATCTAGTAATACATCATTGCTACCCAATTAAATAATAATTAAATCGTGATTCGATAAAACCTTTCGTGATTAATGTTTCCGTGTAATATAATCCCTTTAACCATATATATTATAGATTAAACTCGAGGCATGTATTTAGTCATCCTCTTCAACATTTAATCCGGGTTTACTTGATCCATGAGTAGACTATGAAAACAAATCATTATTTGAGCACGGCCATGCATTTTATAGTCTCACTCAATCAAGAGGCCAATAATATCTCTCCTAATTATAGGAGGGTTAAATCCTTTATCTATCATTCATATTTCTCATACGACTCATGATATACCCGATGTCCACTTTTATCATTACCCGATCAAAGATAACTTTTAATGTAGTCAAAGTATATTAATCCCCGTATAGAAATATAATGATCTCAAGTCAGAGGATCATTACACCATTATCACTGTGAGTCTTTCTTATGACTTTATTAAACATGAAGAATCTCACTGGAGGTCTGTCCAGTACCATGTACTCCTGCATGTACCTATGTGTTGACTTTAGTATCCCCATACTTATAACCAATGAGATGTGGTTATCAGTCAAATAACATACTAGTCTATTTATGTATTATTATTGTCCTATAATAATAATACTCGACTAGGGACATTTAAGAATATGATCTATTATATAATCTCAAGTTCAAGTCATGTACTAAACTATACAATGTGTATCATGATTCTAAGGACATTTATTATGCTAACAAATATATCGTAGTATTTAAAGTCATAATAAATACATTTATTAAATAATCAAATGACATAAAGGTCTATTAAAAGAAACATTGTATTGCCTCTAGGGCACCTACACTAATAGGAATTTCAATGACGTGAAACTTTTGCTCCTGCTTGAGGACAATCCTTAAATTCCTATACCAATCAAGGAAGTTAGTTCCTTTCAGCTTGTCCTTCTCAAGGGTTGCTCTCACATAGAAGTTATTTGTGTTGTTTTCCATTAAATATCTAAAATGTTTAAAATGCATATTAGTTAGTTGTAGAAGTTTAATTATGTTCAAGTGATTATCATATACATTTATAATATATATCTCCCACTATTTTTATCAAATCAATAGCCCTAACTATTAATTCGGAAAGCATTTCATTAAATCTTTCTAGTGAGCCAAGATCCATATTTCATCCATCTTTTAAGATAGCATTGGCTAATACACCCAAAACATGACTATTTAGGTAGACAACATTAGTTGATTATATCAAATATAACTCTTGAATAGTTTGGTGGAACAATACTTTGTACACATTTATCCAATAAATCTCACCAAACTCTATGCCTCTAAACCCATAATTCTATTGTGATGATTTAGTTAAGTTAGACCCAATGTTTCAACAAACTAAGTCACTTAATTATCATGTCTTCCCATGATTGATAAAAGCACCTTGCCTTGGCAAACCCACTCCTTCTCAATCTAGATCTTGAGGAGTATTAAACATTAGAAGGCATCCGATTAACTTAATATGTATTTAGGGATTTTAATGTTTATATAAATGATCATGATCCCATCATAAAGAGATTCTCAATTTTTCCTTGATCAAATAATCCATTTCAATATTCGTCAATGGTTCGATTTCCAGATCGTCGGAGAAGTCACAAGCGGTCTCACTTAAAACCCAACTTTCTTACGAATAATAATTCGCTTTTGACAAAATCTCCCTATATCAGAAAAAGAAAATTCATATTCAATACTGTGTTTCATAAATACAAGAATCTCATGATCGTTTGTTTAATTTTAAAATCTTGAATCGTTACAGATTTTATCTTTCTTAAGCAAGCATGGCATGGGTGTCGTATCTAATACATACATCATTCCAACACATACGTATCTACACATGCATTCATATACATATATATATATATATATTGTGTAAATTAAACGTGTTTGGTTATGGCCCAATCCTATGTGATATTTCTAAGCTAATGGAATTATCAAGGTCAATCTATGGTGATTTCAAATACTACAATATTACATGTCTTTATCTTCTTCGTTGCACCATCATCTGGATTGCCTCCTAGCTTCCTTGCTTCCAAGTCTCTATTGAACAATTACATTGAATAATAAATAAATCTATTCTAATGAAATTACAAGAAGAACTCGAATTACATTCGAGATTAACAATTACAATGAATAAACGACATGTAAGTCGTATTTAGAAACCAAAACCATAAAATAAAACCACTATCCTATGGGTCTTTAGGCCATAACCATCCACCATGTTATCACATAACACATGTAATATATCTCAGATTATATAAACATATCATATAATCATATATAATAAATTTTGAAATTTCAAAAAATCAAATAAATTTCAAAAAAAAATAAATCGCCATTTCGGGGCCTGTAACGTTGTCAAACGGGTTACAGCTATGAGTCCAGTCAGAAAATACATATCGTTTACAAAAATCAGATACTAGACACAGATTTCAGAAAATCTACCGAAACCGTTTCAGAATTCATATCGAATACGATTCTCATAACAAGAACAAACATGTATTATATACATACAGCAATACACACAATCATCCCATGATTATACAACACATGAATATCATATATTCAAAATCATATAAAACATATATATCAACATATAGTCATGGCATATCATATATATGTTTACATACATCGAAAAACTGTTAAATACATAACCAAATCATCCCATTATACACGTAGCTCTGATGCGATTGAAGGGTTTCGGGCATGAAAACGCAGCGGATATAACGTAAAATAATAAAAAAAATGAAACTCTCTCGCAGGATCCATGTATAACTTTGGATGATTATGGTGAAGAAGTCTATACCTTAACAAAGCTTTCTGTATGTTGTTTAATGGAGGTCCAGAAAAGATGAATCACATCAGCCCTTTGTTGCAAAGATTTGCTCTACAAAGAAGTTCACACGAACGCCCGATCGTCCTACGATCACCAGAGTCGGTACTAGCTGAATTGCTTGCCTCTCTCTCTCTCTCTCTCTCTCTCTCTCTTTCTCTAGCCTCTCTTGATGTTGAGCAACTAGGGTTTTTCTCTAAAAACGAAATCGGATGATTAACCCTAATATTATACATCATTATGTATATATAGGGAAGAGAGAGATTTTAGGGCTAACCCTAATCCATGCGGTTTTCAAAACCCATTATGATTTTGGGTTATTATTATTAAATCTGAATTCTAATATAATTAATCAAGTCTCACTTAATTAATTCAATGATTAAATTCAAATTAATAATAATTCTTATTAAATCCAAATTCTAATATAATTAATCAAGTCCCACTTAATTAATTCAATAATTAAATTCGAATTAATAATAATTCTTATTAAATCCAAATTCTAATATAATTAATCAAGTCTCACTTAATTAATTCTATAATTAAATTTGAATTAATAATAATAATATATCTATATTCATAATATAAATAAACCTCCGTTTTGACGTTCTTTGTGTGTGACCCTCTAAGTGATTATTACGTTGGCAATAATTTTAATATCCAATAATAAAATTATAAACAATGAGTGGCATCTAGTAATACATCATTGCTACCCAAGTAACAATAATAATTGGTGATTCAATTAAACCTTTCATGAATAATCTTCCATGTAATATAATCCTTTTAACCTTATATTATAGATCAAACTCGATGCATGTATAGTGTCATCCTCTTCAACATTTAATCTTGGTTTCTTTGATCAATGAGTAGACTATTTAAACAAATCAATATTTGAGCATGGCCATACATTTCATTGTCTCACTCAATCAAGAGGCCAATAATATCACTTCTAGAATTGGAGGGTTAAATCCTATATCTATCATTCATATTCCTCATACGATTCATAGCATACCCAATGTCCACCTTTATCATTACCGGTTAAAGGTAACTTTGAGTGTAATCAAAGTATATTAATTCTCGTATAGAAATATAATGATTTCAAGTCAGAGGATCATTACATCATTATCATAGTGAGATTTCTTATGACACTTATTAACATATAGAATCTCACGGCGGGTCTTTCCAGTGTCATGTATTGATACATGCACTTATGTTCTTGACTTTAGTATCACCATACCTATGACCAATGAGATGTGGTCATCTATCAACAAACATACTAGTCTTATTGCATTATTACTGTCTTTAAATAATAATACTTGACTAGGGAATTTTAGGAATAAAATACTATTTATATAATCTCATTTTTAAGTCATATACTTAAAGACATATATTACGTACTAATATTCCGAGGATATTTATTATTCTTTCAATTTATGATGCAGTAAATAAAGATATAATAAATATTAATTAAATAATCACATAACATAATTGTTTTCAATAAAACATTAAAAGTATTGTCTCTTGAACACCATTACTAACAGTAAAAATATTGAACTTCTCCTTTGCTTGCAGAGAATAAGTCAGTCACAAAAAGCTTCCCCTTTCTCACTCCTTGAAGAGCAAGTTTTGCATCTTTCCTGCTTTGGATTGCACACCTTTCCTTTTTGAAAGTTACTTTGTAGCCTTATTAGTGAACTGACTGATACTTAGGAGGTTGTGCTTCAATCCATCTATAAGAGAGATATTTTTAATGATAACATTGTCAATTTCAAAATTATCATGTCCCGTTGTGAATCCCTTGCTGTTATCTCCAAAGGTCAATATTGGGCCATCTTTCTCAATCACATCTGATAGCAGGGCTTTATCACCAGTCATATGCCTAGAACAGTCGTTGTCGAGAATCCACATGCCACGCTTGTTCTTTACTATACCCTACAACCACCGATTGATTACTTCTTCTTTGGCACCCAAATTTGATTGGGTCCAAAAGGCTTAGATGATTTAATAGTTTTAGCCGCATAAATTTCTTTGTCCTTGTCTTTCTCATCGAATGTGCCCTTGCCCTTTGGTTTATCCTTGACAGGTGTGTCATTAGGCTTAGGGACAAGGGCTTCCTTCCTAGACATATGAGGACTATCAGTCTTTGCCCTAACATGCTTTCTATTCACGTTTACATCTGTATTAATGCAAGTACTAGATGATGCATTCATCAAGTTTATGTATACAGACATGATGTTGAAAGCACATGGTATACATCCTACTTTATCACATGGTTAATGAGGGATATACATGGCAGGCATGGCATGCATACTAGGCATTTCAGTTTTTACTACTTTAATCTTTTTGCATGCATGCGTAAGATGTCCAGTAGAATTACAGTTATTACAAACTTTCCTAGTAGCATTGGGAGAATAGGCATAATCATTTTTCTTATTAATACATATCTTTCCATTTCTGTAAGCTTTCTTCTTTTCGTTCTTATTGCCTATTTCATTTTTAATCTATTTCTTAGGTTCTTCAATTTTTATAGATTTGTTAGGCAACTTCTCTTTATCTTCTTCCTTTTTTTTTCCTCAGCAATGATTTCTTTTCTCATAGTGATCTGTTCTCATAGTGATCTCTTTAACTTTCTGTATGTTGAAAGCCTGCTCTGATACCAATTGTTATTCCTTAGAACAATGTCAATATTTGTAGAAGGGGGGGTTGAATACAAATATTAAAACTTTTTGTGTGTTCTAATATTTGTTCTTGATGATTGAAAGAATAAGAGAATAAGTTCGAACAAATTAATGCTGAAAAAT
This sequence comes from Oenanthe sinensis, assembly GCA_028671895.1. Lineage (NCBI taxonomy): Eukaryota > Viridiplantae > Streptophyta > Magnoliopsida > Apiales > Apiaceae > Oenanthe > Oenanthe sinensis. Next base: position 33,986,329 of record CM053806.1, read on the forward strand.
AAAACTGAACAAAGAGATTTAAAATTATTGATGGATTGATTTTTCCATCAATATATATTTTTGCTCAATGCTCCTAGGTTAGAAGAAACCTAGCTTCGTTTTTAAAAGATTAGAAAACAAATCAACTGTTTTTTACACAAGTGCTCTCAAGCTTGAACAGTTGATTAAGAAATATGTCTAACTTGTATGTTTTCTAATAATGCTACTGCACTTGTTTATATACCACAAGTGTTCTTTTACAATTCCTATACTAGGATTGTTTCTACCTGCCTTCCTTTTACCTTTTTCTATTTTATAAAAAGGTTTGAAAGACAGCTTCTGATTGAGTCTTCACAGTCACTCTAGACTGTCTTCCATAGGTGTGCTTTTTGTTCTCTGGATCTTCAACAGATATTCTTTCTGTGTTATCACACTCAATTGATAATTTGCTGTTAAGCATATCAATTGATCCATTCTTTAATCCATCAACTGATGTACTACTTCGATTGATCTTTATATCCATCGACTGATAAAAGATGTCTTATCGATTGATAGATGTTATCAATCGATATATCAGTCGATGGGTCTTCACATCAGTTGATGGTCTTCAATGCTTGACTTGGCTTCTTCGATTGATCCTTCATCCATCGATGCTTCAATATCAATTAATCATCCTTCACTTGTGCAATTTCCTGTCTTCACATAATTACAATTTAATAGTTTAATTTACACATCAATTGATGATCCATATCAATCGACTCTAACATCAATTGATGAACAAAATATCAATTGATTTACACCTTATCGATTGAAATAGACTAAGTACACCTATGCTACAATCCAAATTATCAGTTGATTCAAATAAACACTTCAACTGATAAATGGTTTCCTGATCAATTGATATTTATAACTTTCATATCAATTGATCAGTTACAACAAATAAAATTTCTATGATTCTAAGATTAATGTTATCATCAAATCTCATATAGATTCCTAACAATCTCCCCCTATTTGTGTCTGTGTTATTAACAGGCATAAATCTACTTGACGATAACAAAAACCCTTTAAAAAAAATTTACATTTAGATAGAATCAAGAAACTTAATTGGCACATTAATTTTGGAAGTACCAGATTGATAGATAACTCCTGCAAGCAGCTTCAATGTCTTCATAATTTAATTTAGTTCCTCTTCCTCCTTTTCTCAGCATTTTCCTTTAGTTGCCTCATGAAAGAACTTCTCAATATTGCTTCATCCCTGTCAGTTTCTCCAAGTTGCCTCATAAGGTAGTGTATTTCTTCATCTGTGATTTTGTCCAGATATTTGCAGATATCAAAGAACTTTGTGTTGCCCTCTATATCTGTAAAAATCATAGCATACTTTGGCTCCAACACTACCTTTTTGACCTGTGACTTCCATAGCTTTAGAGGTGAATCAGGTTCAGCTTCTGCCTTGGATCTTCTTAACCTTGAAATTTGTTGTTGTATCTCCTGAGCAATTGTTGTGTTGAGTTTGTACTTTCTGTTGAGTAGAGGAAGAATAGTCTTTAAAACATTGTAGCTTTGCTTCATTATCACCTTCAATGAATAGATTGTTTTCACTCCATTTTCATACTCCAACCTCATTGATTCTTCATGGTTAGAGGTTGCAGGGTGAGTCCTTACTCCAATTAATCCTTTTTCATTGATTACTGGTATTCCCTTCAAATCATAACCTTCAATTGTGACCTCCTCCTTGATTTCTTCTTGTTGACCCTGAAGGTTTTCCTGAACCACTATTTCTTGAGTAGAACTTGACCTTTTCTTGGCCATAGAAACTTTTCTCCTTTTTCTCAAAGGTTGCTCTGCCTGTAGCTCTTCTTCCAAATGCCATTGCATTTCCATCTATCTAGCAATCTCTTCATTCTCCCTTTCTCTCCTTGAGGCATCTGAGATTCCTGTAGTGATGGCTCCTTGAAGTAGCTTTTGACTTACTGGTTCAGTCTCTTTCTTCTTCTCTTCTTCAATCACTATTGTTTTCCCTTTCTTCTTTTCTTTAAGAGCTTCAATATCCAATTGAAGAAAAGCTTCTGTATTTGAGTTTCTTTCATTGGCAGCCTTTTGTGCATCTTCATTTATTTTTCTTGTTTGAGCAATGAACTCATCCAAGTCTCCTTTTTCTACTGCCTCTGTTACTAACTCAGTGCTTCTCCTTAGATCTTCAATTCTTTTCTTTTCTCTCTCAATCATTGATTGAGTTTCTTTCTCCCTAGAAATTCTCCTAGCTTCAAGATCATCATCAAACTTCTTGTAATCTTTCTTTTTCTGTTCTAAATTATCTTTTGGAGAATTAGATGACTTAGATTTCTTTGAAGATTGATTGTCCATGTTACTTCTGCTTTTATCTCTTCTGGGTGCAGAACCACCAATGCCACTTGACTTATTCATACCAGAACCACCTATTCCACCACTTCCACTGCCTTTGCCATCGCCACCATCATCATCTTTCTTCTTTGTATTCTCCCCCTTTTTGTTATCATCAATTGGAGGGAGGGGTGGAAGTCTGTCAAGAAACCTTTGAAGAATGGAAGCATGAAGATTTTGACCTCTAATAATATCATCCATCTTCTTTTCTAGAGAACCTACTCGTGTCTCCAAAGATGTAAAATTTTTGGATTCTTTGAAAAGCTTGTCTTTGATGCTATTCATGGTGTTGAATGGTAACTTTTCATCCAATCTCCTGTCCATTGCATCCTTGTTAGATGAGATAGAGTCATTAATCCTCTCCAGTTCCCTCCTTACTCCTGTTACTGTCATCTTTTGAATTTTCATTGATTCTCTCATATAGTGAGCAATTCTCCTTTGAGTAGGATCTTCAATTTCTCCTTCCACCATTGTTCTTCTATATTGAGAGAGAATTTCAGTCTCAGCAGCTTCTAAGGAACCATCAATAGTGCTCATCCATGGCTCTTCATCAGAATCACTCTCCAACTCTTCAGGTGCCATATAACAAGTGTCTGTTGTATTGGCAATGCTTTCCTTCAGATTCATGGTCCTTTGATCTGTATGATCAATGCCCAAGAGTTGTTCTGCATTCCTGTTACTTGAAGTAGCCAACCCTTGATATTGTGGATCAGGATGAATGAAATTCTTTGGATCCAATTCACCAGCATCTATTTCCTCTTCAAAGTCTTTAGCAATTCCACTCCCACTAGCTTCAGCATTATTTGCTCCCCCTATCTCCTTTACTCCTTCTTCTGCCATCATTTCAATTTCCAATTCCTGTGCAAAAAGTAGAATGTTTTTATCACTTTCACTCATCTCTCTATTTTGCATCAGGATCTCATCTTGGAATCTCACCTCTCCCTCACTCATTTCTTTTGCACCTACTAAGGTGGGGCCCTCAAGTGTTTCACTCTCATTCCTGGAAGAAATAGGAATGTTTTTACTCACTTCCTCTCCTTTTGCCAGGTTACAATCCTGCCTCTCACTCAACTCACTCAATCCTAAGAGTGTTTGTGCAACATCAATTGATTGAGCATCAATTGATGTATTGACATTATCAGTTGAAGTGGTGTTTGGGATATCCATCGATTGATGCATACCCATCGATTGATCTTGAGTATCGATCGATGGCTTATCAGTCGTTGGCTGAATATCAATTGATGAAGGAACATCAATTGATGGAGAAGAAACAGTTGAGATAATTTGTGAAGTTATGTTTGAGATGATATTGGAAATAGAATCCTGAAAATTCTGAGAAGAAGATTCAGGAGAGAGTGTTGGCTTCTCCTTGAAAAACAAAGAAGGAGAATCTGAAAATGTTCGATAATCTATCAAAACATTTTCTGAAAAAGTTTGAGATGGGGATAGAAGAATAGAAGAGATAGGAATTGAAAGAGAATGGGGCTGCATCTCATCATTTATATGAGATGCATCAAGCAGACTTTGTGAAGGCTCCTCCACAGTTTCCTGTGGTTTTGCAGTGTGTGATTCCCCAAGTGCAAAGGTGACTTTCTTTTCTCTTCTTTTGTATGGTGTTAGTGTTTTGGCTTTTGTGTCCCCAATTTGATTCTGTGCCCCTGGTTGTGGGCTATTTTCAATATTGTCATCCTTTTGAGAGAATGACAATAGGGATGTGGTATTTTCCATGTTAACATCCACAGTCTTTTAGGAGACTATGGAGTGGCTAGGTTGAGGTTGCACACCCTCACTCTCCTTATCCTTCTGGGTTCTTTGATGTTCCCCAGTTCCCTCACCACCTACATCCTCCTCTAATCTATCTACCACACTAGATGCTTTTCTTTTCTTGGTTTTTACAACAGCAGGCACTACGCCATAAGTGCTCATAAGCAATGCTTTTTAGAAAGCGTTGCACTGAAAACGTTGCGGTAGCTCTGAATTTTTGGGTCTTTTGCAACACTGCTAAAATAGTATTGCATTAGATAAAATTTCGTGTTGCATATTACTCACGGTGTTGCAATGAATGCAACACTAACGAATGGTGTTGCATTTGCTAATTTTTTTTTTATAATTAGTGACGTGGCAGTGGACCAGTGCTGATGTGGCAATAAGGGGCCCACCACATGTGACGTGGCAGTGGGGCCCATGCTGACGTGGCTGGTGGGACCCACCAGTGGGCCACCACTGTTGACGTGGCAGTGGGACCCACGCTGACGTGGCAGTGGGCCCATGCTGACGTGGCTGGTGGGACCCACCAATGGGCCACCACTGCTGACGTGGCAGTGGGACCCACGCTGACGTGGCAGTGGGCCCACGCTGACGTGGCATGTGGTCCCCAGCATAAGCGTTACATTTAATATGGTAGCGTTGCATTTGGTTGTTTAGTGTTGCCTTTGTATTTTCTAGTCTTTATATAATAATTAGTATAACCCGATTGCTGAATTTATTTTTTTAAATTTTTTTCCCAACGATCCAACCGTACGGATGTTAATATCTGACTATTTTAGTAATGCCATTTTTTTTAAAAAATTTCCAGTTTTATTCTGTGTGATTTTATAATAGTCAAACGAGACTTTCTCTATAACTAATGTTGTGCTGAATGCTGAATATATTTTTTAAAATTACTTTTTCGACGATCGAACCGTACGGATGTTAATATTTGACTATTTTAGTGGTGCCCATTTTTTTTAAAAGAATTTTCAGTTTTATTCTATGTGATTTTATACTAGTCAAACCGGTCAAACGAGACTTTCTCTATAACTGATGTTGTGCTGAATGCTGAATCTATTTTTTTAAATTTCTTTTCCGACGATCGAACCATACGGATGTTAATATATGACTATTTTAGGGGCGCCAATTTTTTTTAAAAAAAATTATGTTTTATTCTATGTGATTTTATACTAGTCAAACCGGTCAAACGAGACTTTCTCTGTAACTAGTATTGTGCTGAATGCTGAATTTATTTTTTTAAATTTCTTTTCCGACGATCGAACCGTACGGATGTTAATATCTGACTATTTTAGTGACACCAAATTTTTTAAACAATTTACAGTTTTATTCTATGTAATTTTAAACTAGTCAAACCGGTCAAACGAGACTTTCTCTGTAACTAGTATTGTGCTGAATGCTGAATTTATTTTTTAAAATTTCTTTTTCGACGATCGCACCGTACGGATGTTAATATCTGACTATTTTCGTGACACCAAATTTTTTTAAACAATTTACAGTTTTATTCTATGTGATTTTAAACTAGTCAAACCGGTCAAACGAGACTTTCTCTGTAACTAGTATTGTGCTGAATGCTGAATTTATTTTTTTAAATTTCTTTTCCGACGATCGAACCGTACAGATGTTAATATCTGACTATTTTAGTGACACCAAATTTTTTTAAACAATTTACAGTTTTATTCTATGTGATTTTAAACTAGTCAAACCGGTCAAACGAGAAGGTCTCTATAACTAATGTTGTGCTGAATGCTGAATCTATTTTTTAAAATTTCTTTTTCGATGATCCAACCGTATAGATGTTAATATCTGACTATTTTAGTGGCTCCAATTTTTTTTAAAAAAAATCAATTCAGTACTTATATGTATTTTAATAATTTTTTGAAAGGCAATTCAGTACTATTTCAGTGGCGCCATTCTCATATACTGTACTGATGGAGTATGTAAATGATTACCTTCATTTCTCAGAAATTGGAGGAATTTATATTAGTAAAGGCAAGTGGGGTGGTTAGAAGCTGGTGACAAATGACAAAGAGTTGTTTGAATATATACATGGCTGTGAAAATGAAGAAGAAGTACATTTTTACATTGACAATACTATTGACAAAGATATCGAGCCATTGCCTCAAATGCAACCACACGTAATCATACGGCCAAGGAAAAATCTGATTCAAGGTATATATATATATATATATATATATATATATATATATATATATATATATATATGTATGTATGTATGTATGTATGTATGTAATATTTAGGTCATCTTGCAGAATGTACATGATTCAAAGTATTTATATATCTGTTGTTGTAGGTTCTGCTAAGAAACCAGCAAAACGTAAATTTGTTACCACACATCAACTTCAACAGAAGCATAAGCAAATGATTAGGAAATCACCTCGTCTTCAGGTGGGTAAAAGAGAGAATTTTTCACCAGCGCCAGAAATGAAGGAAGAAAGTGTGAGAAGGAAATTATATGCAGAAGATGATTCAAGTGAAGGAGCATCTGCTGATGTGGAGGTACTTTCAAATGTAAAATATAAATAAACAATTGTGCTTTGAATCTTTTATTTATATCTTGAACCGTAAATCCAAGAACATCATATCGGGACTTGTTTTTTGAAAGATAAAATTAGGACTTATATTTACTCATATTTACATCTTAAAACCCTTATAATCAGTTAACCTGTTAATGGTCTGCTTAGTAAAATTTTAGTTGTTTCCTGCTCATCCTTTTGTTATCGGAGAATATCAGGAATCCAAACATAAATATTTTACTAATTGCTTGTAGGAGCTGCCACCACCCCCACCACTAACACAATATGAAATAGAGAGATGTGAAACGATTAGAAAAAATGACGAAGTTTGTGCAGCACTTGGGTTGAGTTCATTAGTTGCTGGTCTGAAACAACAAACTGCTACAAAAAATATAAAAGAAAAAGGCAAAGATGATGAGTACATTCCTGCTGATGAGGCCACGGACAATAGTGCTGAAACACCGAAGGTACATAAAAATAAGATATTTACAGCTTGTTATTTGTTTTATGCCCATAAAAACTGTGAAACTAAATATTTTTCAACTTCGCATGAATTGTAGAGAATCAAACCTACTAAGGCAAATGCAGTCAAGAATAAATTGAAGATGATTATGCTTGGCCCGAGAACTCGTTCGCGAGCCAATGCTGTTGCTGACACGGTGAATGAGCCGGCACACTATTCCAGTGCAACCGAGACAGAGCAGAGGAAATCTGTTGAGAGGGACGAGCCGAGTTCATTTGTTATAAAACCGACATTCAGTAAAGTGCTTAAAGAGTCAAGTAACGTTGAAGCTAGTGGTTCCATGGCTGCTTATTTAGCATTGCGAGAACGTCAAAAGAAGAATATTGCATCTCCAACAATTGAGGATCTTACTGAATTGAACTTGAACAATATTGCAGCTGATGAAGTTAAAAAAGGTAATGTGTATGTCACATATCCTTGCTCAGGTAAAATTTGTGTTAAGTCATCCATGACATTAATTCTTGCTTTTTCTTGTAGTTGCTCCTAGGAAGCCTAGAGGACGGACAAAATTGACCAAGGTCTATAAAAGGAGTGCTGATGAAAAAGTTTTTATTAATTTGAATGCTCGGGGGCAACCAATTTCAGATGATCCAAAAGTTTTAACCGAGCTTAGTAATTTTGTGGGGACACTAGCAAGGGAACATGTCCCACTTACTTACATAAATTAGCATGTTGTTCCCGAAATATTGAAGAAAAATATGTGAGAGAAGACTCTGGTAAAATCTATTGCCTTGCTAAAAGTTTAGATAATTTAAACAATGTTTCCTTTGTTCATTACTAGGGTATGCTGTGTATATTTGTCGATTGTGTTCATATTATAATAATTAAGCTTGTACTTTGTTAATAATATGTAAGCAGCAAGCCTAATTAATAATTTTTTATTTTTATGTTTGATATATTGTAGGATAGGTATGTTATTCCGGAAGAAGGACAGCGGTGGGTATACGAGACGCTTAACGATGCTTGGAGGGTTTACAAGTGTCGTATAAAGACTAAGCATTATAAAAGATATGAAACCGATGAGGAAAGGTTGGAGAAAAGGTCTGATGACATTCCACTGGAGGATTTCAAGATTCTCCTCAAGTATTGGGGAGATGAAGAAGTTAAGGTACTGTTAAATGCAAATTTCAAACATAATGTATTCTTGCCGAAACTTGATTGCAATTAATTTAAATGATAATCAAAGTGGCAGATGATAAACTTTATTTAGCAAGAAAAGAAAAAAACACAAATTTAACAAGTTTCTTGATACCGATCTATATCTTATCATCTATTATGGCTTTTTAATTTTTTTTCCAGTCACTAGCTGAAGAAAATTCAGCGCGTCGTCATGGATATACTGAGACGCACACTATGGGTCCCAAAACTTTAGCCCAAGTTAGACAAAATTTGGTATGTGTCCTAAAACTTATTTTTGTGAGTACTGTGATATACAGTATTTATGCAGTTTTCTAAATGTGAAAAGTTGTGTTTATTTATATATTACACCATCTCAATACTTGCTCTTGTAAATGTGAAAAGTCTGTAATTATTCAGATTTACAACACATTCATAGTTTGATTCCAGTACTAGTTATTATGCATGTGTACATATCAAAAATCTCACATAAGAAGTATGTTAATGGGTACCTTGTTATGAAAGATTGGTAAATGATTTTTTTGTGCGAGTTGAGTTGTTTTCTACTAAGTTTTATAATTTTGAATAACTATAAATTTGGTATGTGTTATTCTATACATGACAGAAAAAGGGTGACCCGAAACATGGCTCACCATCTGATGCGAAAGTATTTTTGGAAACTCGTCAGCGGAAACCAGGCCGGCGTTATAAGAACAATGCAGATGTACTGAAATCCAGATTTGTAAGTACATTTTATCATACAGAAGCAATCTCAATTCATGTTTTGTTTCAAATATTGATGTACCCTTTTCTTACAGACTGAAATCAATAAGATGATCACTTCGGGAAAAGATGGCGATGCAGATAATATGGTTTCTAAAGATAAGTCTCATGGACGAAACTGGCTGGTAGGAAGGGGAGGTAAAAATGCTCGTCCGACATCAACTACACCTGCTCCTACAGACAACTATGTACAAGAGTTGGCCTCAAAGATCAGGCAAGAAATTGAGAGTGAATTTGATGCCAAGATGAATAGGAAAGTGCAGGAGAACAATGCATGGATTTTGAAGAAACTTCAAGACTCTAACCCTGAGCTCAAATTTGACATTACAGACTTTTGTGCTACCATGTCAAGTGATCAAGATGACAACGACACTCCTCTTACTCAACGCGGCACTCCTGTTACTCAAAGCGGCACTCCTGTAACTCAAGGCGATGCTTCTTTATAGACTATAAATAGTCTATAAATAGTCTACAAATCTGCCGAAGATGAAATAAACTACCAAAGTATGTTAATTCTATACTTTGGTAGTTTATTTCATCTTCGGCAGATTTGTTAATATTGGTAGTTTATTTTGGTACGTAATTTGATAGATTATTTTGGTAGTTAATTATCTATCATGGTTGGTTGTTTAGGTAAATTGGATGTTTATGGTATTGGTTGTTTAGGTAGATTTGATGTTTTTGGGATTGGTTGGTTATTGGATATATGACTAGGTCTTTTTATGGGATTGATGTCTGTACAAACAGGTTCTGGCAAAAAATTTATTAAAAGTGTTGCCTTTTGCTTTTATAAGTGTTGCATTATGAATATTTAGTATTGCAATATATTACAATACACTGTTGCCAATGTTAATGTTGTTGTTGTAAGGCTTTCAATTCAGTGTTGCATTTTACCAATTCAGTGTTGCATTTTACCAATTCAGTGTTGCTGAAGGCTTTCAATTTAGTGTTGCATTATATCATAAAAGTGTTGCATAAGATCAGGCCCCACTACTGACGTGGCACTGGGGGCCCACTGCTGACGTGGCATTGGGAGGCCCCACTGCTGACGTGGCACTGGGGGGGGCCCACTGCTGACGTGGCACTGGTGGTCCCCCATTGCTGACGTGGCATGTGGGCTCCACTCCTGACGTGGCACTATTGGGCCCTACTGCTGACGTGGCACTGGTGGGCCCCACTGCTGACCTGGCACACAATTGTTTCAGCTTTACATTTAAAGCAACACTAAATTTTGTTGCATTTATACCCTGGTGGTGTTGCCTTATGACCAATATGCAATACTTTCAGCGGTGTTGCATTACACAACAAAAGCGTTGCATTATAGGTCAAAGGCAATGGCCGCAGATGCAACACTCAAAAAGTGTTGCCTTTTTCAATTTCAAGCCTAAGGCAACACCATTTGGCACATAAGGCAACATCAGAGAGCATTGCCTATGAGCACTTATGGCGTAGTGAGGTTTTTGAGAACCTGTTGAGGTTGGTTTCTTAGATTTGGATTTAGAGATTGGTTGTGTGGCCTGGGTAGGAGGGTTGGGGTCATTACTACCACCCTCCATAGTCACAGAAGGCAAAGAAGAATTAGGTTTAGAAGAGTTTAAAGTAGAGATAAATACCTGAACAAAAGGGGGATAGATCAATTCCACATTGCTGTGAAGATTGATCCTAACCAAATCTTTAAAGACCCTTTTGTTTTGAGTCCAGCAATCCAAAATTTCTGTATTCCTGTCAATCTCAATATCCTTGACAAAGTGGTTAATAATAATCATAATAAATCTTGCATAATAAATATGATTAGATCTATTTATTTTATTCCCCAATTTGGCAGATATTTCATTGAGTAACAGGCTTCCTAAATTATGATATCTATCATATAAAATGCTATACCCTACTTGTTGCATACTTGTTATTATTGCATCAAAATTACTAACCTTACCAGAAAAACACTTTATTAAAGCATCAAAGAAATATGACCATTCTTTTCTTAGATTCTTTCTAACAATACTACCTAGACTAGCATCAGGAGCAGTATAGTTGATTTCCCTAAGCATGTTTCTAATATCTGTGTCAGTGGGTGCATTTTCAGTATTATTTGCAGGAATATTTAAACACTCACCCAAGACCACAGTGGTTAGAATATACCTTTGTCCTTTGCATTCAAAGGAGATTGTAGAAAAATCATCTGCTACTTCTGCTGTTGTCCAGAATTCTTCAACTAGATTGCACACTATTTTTGGTGCTTCTGAGAGGGCCTTTGCAATTTTCGTACTCCTTAAAAATTCCATTAGGGGATGAAATTCTGTTGGGGCTTCCTCCACCATAGTGCAAGCAACGAAGTTGTTGAGCTCATAGTAGAATCCAGATTGTGAGACTTTCTTTGAAGATGCCATTTTCGAGTTTGAAGATTTATAATTGAATTAACTGGTAAACTTGTTAGTAATTATAACAGAAATAATAAATACACAGTAGTAGATTAGGGTTCTTAGCAAGAGATAGATACAGAGTAAGTTCGAAGATTGAGAAAGAGAAAGAGATAGAAAAATCGATAGTAAAAATGCAAGTAAGAATTAAAAGAAGTTTTAATCTCACTATTTATATTTACTGATTTCCCAACCAATTTCTTACTCAAAATAGGACTAAATCGACCGTTGGAAGAGTATTGATAATTAAAAGTTACCAATTTTGGCAATCGATTGTTATACATACAGGAATGTACGTTTTAATCAATTGATAAAATAAGTAATCAACGGCTAGATTTTTGTACAGGTCGATTGATGACATGGACCCCTTTAAATTCTAGGTCATCGATTGATAAATTGCTTATCCATCGACAGGTACAATTATCCATCGATAGACAAATATATCATTGATTGATATATTTATCTGTCGATAGTTACCCCTATCCATCGATAAACAAATATATCATCAATTGATATATTTATCTGTCGATAGTTACCCCTATCCATCGATAAACAAATATATCATCAATTGATATATTTATCTGTCGACAGCTCCAATAATATCCATTAATATGTAAAATATTTATCAGATGATTATTGAAGAATCAATAATTTAACATAGTCAATGGCTACATGTAATATAAATACATAACTTGTCAGACATTTAAAGGATTAGATATAATTAAGCATACCTAAATCACAGACCAATCTATTGAAGGTAGATTCATCTAATGGTTTGGTAAAAATGTCTGCAAGTTGTCTTTCACTAGGGACAAAATGTAATTCAACTGTACCATTCATTACATGTTCCCTAATGAAGTGATACCTTATGTCAATGTGCTTGGTTCTGGAATGTTGTACAGGATTTTCTGTTATAGCAATGGCACTTGTATTATCACAGAAAATAAGAATCTTGTTCAAGTTGAACCCATAGTCAAGTAGTTGATTCCTCATCCATAATATTTGTGCACAGCAACTTCCAGCTGCAATGTATTCAGCCTCTGCAGTAGATGTAGACACTGAATTCTGCTTTTTGCTAAACCATGAAACAAGCTTATTTCCTAGAAATTGACAGGAGCCTGTAGTGCTTTTTCTGTCAATTCTGCAACCTGCATAATCTGCATCTGAATAACCAATTAGATCAAATCCAGAATCTCTAGGATACCAAATTCCAAGATTTGGAGTTCCTTTGAGATATCTGAATATTCTTTTTATTGCAATTAAATGAGATTCTCTAGGATCAGCTTGAAACCTAGCACAAAGACATGTAGTAAACATTATGTCTGGCCTACTTGCAGTTAAATAAAGTAATGAGCCAACCATACCTCTATAACTTGAAATGTCCACTTTTGCTTCCTTAGTGTTTAATTCAAGTCTAGTTGCAGTGGCCATGGGAGTTTTAGCAGAAGAACATTCACTTAAATCAAATCTCTTTAATAAATCAGAAATATATTTGGTTTGATTTATGAAAATACCATCTTTAACTTGCTTGATTTGCAAACCAAGAAAATAGGTTAGTTTTCCCATCATGCTCATTTCATATTTACTCTGCATCAACTTAGCAAAGTTTTTACAAAGTTTTTCATTAGTTGAGCCAAAAATAATGTCATCTACATAGATTTGAACAAGAATCATAGAGCCATTTACATTTCTATGAAAGAGAGTTTTATCAACAGTACCTCTTGTGAAGTGATTTTCAATCAAGAATTTAGACAATGTGTCATACCAGGCTCTAGGTGCTTGCTTCAATCCATAAAGTGCCTTGAGAAGATAGTATACAAATCCAGGATGAACAGGATCAATAAAGCCAGGAGGTTGTTCTACATATACTTCTTCTTCTAGCTCTCCATTGAGAAAAGCACTTTTCACATCCATCTGATACACCTTGAAATTAGCATGAGCAGCATATGCTAGAAAGATTCTGATTGCTTCCAATCTTGCAACTGGCGCAAAAGTTTCATCAAAATCTATGCCTTCTTCTTGTGAATAGCCCTTTGCCACTAATCTTGCTTTATTTCTTGTCACTGTACCAGATTCATCCATTTTGTTTCTGAACACCCATTTTGTACCAATGATAGACTTGTTCTTTGGTTTGGGCACCAGCTTCCATACCTTGTTTCTTTCAAATTGATTCAACTCTTCTTGCATAGCAATTATCCAATCAGGATCATTCAAGGCTTCTTCAATCCTTTTTGGTTCTTCTTGAGACAGGAAGCTACTATACAAGCATTCATTTTGAGTTGCACTTCTAGTTTTGACACCATCATTTGCATCTCCAATTATTAATTCAAAGGGATGGCTTTTTGTCCATTTCCTTTGTGATGGTAAATTTGTCCTTGAAGATGATGCTTCATGATCATTGGAAGTGTTATGATCATTGTGATGTGATTGACTATTTGAGAACCCTCCCCCTGAGATGGACACTCTACTTGAAGATTGTTGAGCAGAGTTGATATCCATCGAATGATTATCAATTGATGTATTATCAGTTGATTGATGATTGTCAACTGATAAGTTATCTGTTGATGCATTGACATCAATTGATGGGAGGATTCTAGGTACTTGAACTCTTGTGATTTCCACATCATCATCACTATCTTCAATATTACTTGTGGATTCATTTTCAAACTGCAATAAATTATGAAATCCTTCATCAAACAACCCTTGAATTTTCTTGTCATCAAAAACTACATGCATAGATTCCATAACAATGTGTAATCTAAGATTGTAGACTCTGTATGCTTTGGTTGTTATTCCATATCCAAAAATATAGCTTCATCAGCTTTGGCTTCAAATTTTCCTAGATTTTCACCTTGATTTCTCAGTACAAAGCATTTGCAGCCAAAGACATGAAGAAAGTTAATTGTTGGCTTCTTGTCTTTCTTTATCAATTGATATGGAGTTTTGCCTTGAATTTTATTGATCATGGAAATATTTTGAATGTAACAAGCAGTATTTATTGCTTCTGCCCAGAAGTATGTAGGAAGTTTTGCTTCTTCTAACATAGTTCTAGCAGCTTCAATCAAGGTCCTATTTTTCCTTTCAACTACTCCATTTTGCTGTGGAGTTCTTGGAGCAGAGAAATGATGAGTGATACCTTTTTCTTCACAGAATTCTCTCATGGTTGAATTCTTGAATTCAGTACCATTGTCACTTCTAAATTTCTTGACCTTCCATTCAGTGCCATTGTCAACATTCTTCACATGATTGATAATTAATTTGCTTGCTTCATCCTTAGAATGTAAGAAATATACCCATGAAAATCTTGTGAAGTCATCCACAATTACTAAGGCATATTTCTTTTTGGCAATTGACATGATGTTGACTGGACCAAATAAGTCCATGTGCAATAATTCCAGAGGCTTATCAATTGATGATTCAGACTTTGACTTGAATGATGCTTTTCTTTGTTTTCCCTTTTGACATGCATCACATAGTCCATCCTTGGTGAATTCCATCTGTGGAATGCCTCTAACCAGATTCTTTCTAACCAATAAATTCATGGCTTTGAAATTCAAGTGGGCTAGTTTCTTGTGCCAAATCCAACTTTCATCTGTATTGACTTTGCTAAGTAGACATGTCATTGAATTTGCTTTTACAGAGAGAAAATCAGCCACATAGACATTTCCTTTTCTTTCTCCAGTGGAGAGAATTTCACCAGATTCTTTGTTGGCTATGATGCATGATTCAGTTGTAAACCACACACCATTACCATTATCACACAGTTGACTAATACTGAGCAAATTATGCTTCAATCCATCAACTAGTGCTACAGGTTCAATGATAACATTTTCTTTTGCAATTGAGCCATATCCCAGAGTAAAACCTTTGCTGTTATCTCCAAAAGTAACTCCTGGGCCAGCCTTTTCCACAAACTTTGTGAGCAGGGACAAATCTCCAGTCATGTGCCTTGAACATCCACTATTCAAATACCAGAGATTTTTCTTCCTGTTTCCCTGCACACACATAAAACAATCAAGTTGCTTTTGGTACCCAAGTTGCCTTGGGTCCTCTTTTATTAGCTGCAGCTTGAGCCCCTGTTGTCAACTTAGGTTCCTTTTGTTTTGGTGGGTTTAAATCCACTTTATCTTTGGGAGTTGACTTTTGGGGCTTTGACACCTTAGAACTCATGGCATAATTTCCATGGATTTCATCATTTACATTAGGCATGTTCCATGGCATACCAGGCATGTTCATATTAGGATATGTAAAGAAGGGATTATACATGTATGGAACTTGTGCATAAGGCATATGAACATTAGGTGCAACCAAATTAGAAGACATGGCATTCATGAGCATAGGATTGGTAAACATGGCATTTGCAGTCATGGCATGTATATTTAAATCATTTGCAGATATAGAATTCTTTTCACTTTTGCATTGCATGGACAAATGATTTACACTACCACATTTAGCACATACCTTTCTAGGTGCATACATATCAGGAGTGTAATTATTGTGCTTATTTATGCCTACTTTACCATTCCTATTCTTTTTCTTTTTCTCAGACTTAGATAGAGTAATTTCCACAGGTGCTATCTTTTCTAATTTTTCTTTTAATTGTTTCTTGGATAAGCTACCTACGTTGATCTTCTCAGTCTCAGTCTCAACTTGATTCTTGGTTTCCTTAACAAACTTAATAGGAGTGCTAAATTTGTTCTTTTTATTAGCCATTGATGATTTACTTGTCGATGGATGCTTATCGATTGATTCAGCATCAATCGATTGATAATCCTTATCAGTTGATAAAGGATTAGCAGTCGATTGATCTTTATCCATTGAAGTATCAGCCAATGACTTGCCTATTGATTTGGGGAGATCTCCTAGAGTATCTACACCCTGAACATCAATAATTTGTTTGGCAGTTTTAGCAGACCTATTCCATTTGCTAATGGTTTCAATTTCTTCAGCTAATTGTTCTTTCAACAATTCTTCTCTTTTCAAACTGTTTACTAGTTCATTCCTAGCATCCTTTCTTTCCTGCTTAAATCTTTCTAAACAAACAAGTTCATTTTCAAGAAAAATATTTCTCTCAGTTAAGGCATCAATGGTGTTCTTTAACTTGAGATTTTCTTTGTTTAGAGATTTTAGAGTGACATGCAAATTGTACAGTTCATTAGACATTTCATTAATAGTACTATTGCATTCCTCAGATGTAAGCTCGGAAAAGTTGGTAGCTAGTACCTGATTAGATGCTGAACTAGCTTCTTCATCTTCATGATTGGCCATTAATGCAAGATTGACATATTCTTCAGAATCACTATCCTCAGCAGCCCAGTCCTTCTCCTCAGTTACAAAAGCCTTTTCTTTTTGTTTTAAAAGGTCAAAGTATTTCTTTTTATAATCAATACCCTCATATGACTTTGCCTTTTCTTGTTTTGGCTTCCTGCACTCACTTGAGAAATGACCAGCCAATCCACAGTTAAAGCATTTGAATTTAGATCTGTCAACCAGATTTTTATTTTGATTGTTGTTTCTAAACTGGGATCCAGGCCTTTGAGCATATGGATTCTTCTTGAATTTTAGCTTTGAAAATTTCCTTGTCAGAAATGCAATGTGCTCATCAATCTCATCCAAATCATCCTGAGAGCATGTTTCATCTTCTTCACACTTGCTCTTTCCTTTTCTCTTGAATGATTCTTCAACAGCATCACCAGCCATCATGACTGACTCTTCTTCATACCCATTTCCTTCTTCTCTTCATTTCCCTTGACTACTAAAGCCACAGTTTTCTCTTTTCTTTGATTCTTCTCAATCTCTTCATCTTGTTGGATTTCCAACTCATATGTCTTGAGAATACCATAAAGTTTCTCCAGTGTAAAATCCTTGAAGTCCTGAGATTGTCTAATGGAAACAGTTATTGGTTTCCATTCTTTTGGAAGAGATCTAAGAAATTTTAGATTTGTATCCTCAGTTGCATAAACCCTACCATATAGCTTCAATCCATTTAACAACTTCTGAAATCTGCTATAGGTGTCATTGATAGATTCTCCACTCTTGAAATGGAATGATTCATATTTTTGAATCAAGAGTTGCATCTTGTTTTTCCTTACTTGTTCAGTTCCTTCACACAGAGTATGAAGTGTATCCCATACTTCTTTTGATGAAGTACAGTTTATTACATTGTCAAACATATCTTTATCTAGACCATTAAACAGAATGTTCATGGCCTTCTTGTCTTTGAGTACTTCTTTTTCATCCTCTTCTGTGAACTCAGAAATAAGTTTTGGAACATGTCTGTCAAGTGCAGGAGTTCCATCAGGGTTTACACCTGTGACTAGCTTCATGGGAACATGAGGACCTTTTTCTATGCAGTTAACATAAGAAGGGTCGAGAGAAAGAAGATGTAGATGCATTTTGACCTTCCATGGAAAATATTCATCTTTCTCTAAAACTGGAATTTTCACACCTGAATCTTTTTGACCCATATTGACTATTCTTGATCTTTAAACTTTCTATATGTTGAAAGCCTGCTCTGATACCAATTGTTATTCCTTAGAACAATGTCAATATTTGTAGAAGGGGGGGTTGAATACAAATATTAAAACTTTTTGTGTGTTCTAATATTTGTTCTTGATGATTGAAAGAATAAGAGAATAAGTTCGAACAAATTAATGCTGAAAAATAAAACTGAACAAAGAGATTTAAAATTATTGATGGATTGGTTTTTCCATCAATATATATTTTTGCTCAATGCTCCTAGGTTAGAAGAAACCTAGCTTCGTTTTTACAAGATTAGAAAACAAATCAACTGTTCTTACACCAGTGCTCTCAAGCTTGAACAGTTGATTAAGAAATATGTCTAACTTGTATGTTTTCTAATAATGCTACTGCACTTGTTTATATACCACAAGTGTTCTTTTACAATTCCTATACTAGGATTGTTTCTACCTGCCTTCCTTTTACCTTTTTCTATTTTACAAAAAGGTTTGAAAGACAGCTTCTGATTGAGTCTTCACAGTCACTCTAGACTGTCTTCCATAGGTGTGCTTTTTGTTCTCTGGATCTTCAACAGATATTCTTTCTGTGTTGTCACACTCAATTGATAATTTGTTGTTAAGCATATCAATTGATCCATTCTTTAATCCATCAACTGATGTACTACTTCGATTGATCTTTATATCCATCGACTGATAAAAGATGTCTTATCGATTGATAGATGTTATCAATCGATATATCAGTCGATGGGTCTTCACATCAGTTGATGGTCTTCAATGCTTGACTTGGCTTCTTCGATTGATCCTTCATCCATCGATGCTTCAATATCATCCTTCACTTGTGCAATTTCCTGTCTTCACATAATTACAATTTAACAGTTTAATTTACACATCAATTGATGATCCATATCAATCGACTCTAACATCAATTGATGAACAAAATATCAATTGATTTACACCTTATCGATTGAAATAGACTAAGTACACCTATGCTACAATCCAAATTATCAGTTGATTCAAATAAACACTTCAACTGATAAATGGTTTCCTGATCAATTGATATTTATATATAACTTTCATATCAATTGATCAGTTACAACAAATAAAATTTCTATGATTCTAAGATTAATGTTATCATCAAATCTCATGTAGATTCCTAACAAGACATTGATTGAAGATTGACAGTGTTCGAAGCATAGGAATCTTGAAGGGTAAAGACAAAGGTTAAAGAAGACACCTGCAGTCTTAAAGTTATACTCACTGAAAGAAGTTCATTCATATGTTCAAATGTCAGTGAAGAACAGATAATGAAGTATTCAAGATTGTGGTAATAATGAAGACGTTGTCGAAGTACTAGAAAAGATTCTAGCGAAAGTACTATATTTATCAACAGTCAGTTGAAACAGAACAGAAGTCAAGGGAATTCAATTCAGTGTTAGTCTTTTGTGAACCAGACCAGTGCACTAAGCGTCAGCACAACAAGAAGAGAATTATCTTGATGTATCAGAAGAAAATTAGTTGATCAAGCCAGAAGAATGAAAATAAGATGGTATTTACTTCAAGCATCTCAAAAATATGTTCAAGGGAAGTAATATCACTTTAGTTGTTCTTGCACACTTGAAACCATGGAGAGGCGCAACAAATAATAATAGGTTTGGGGCGCCTACACAAGGAAATGGGAGTGCAGGCACAACATAATCAAGTTGAGGCACAACATAAGTTGTTTGGAAGTTTTGTGGCGCCTACCCACTACAACTAGTGTGCAGGCGCAACAAAAGGACATTAAGGCACTACTTGACATTGGCGCAACATCCACTCTGAGCAAATTAAAGATAACAAGTGTGTATGTGGCGCCACTACAAGGCTTGTCTAGTGCATAGCACCACTTAAGTAAAAGGCGCAACTTGGAGTCTATTCACTAAGATGTGGCGCCAATACAAGGAAATCCATGAAGCAAGCACCACTTGTAGTCTCATTGGTGCAACATAGATTGTTGAATGCGCCACTTGTTTCTATACTCCACTATCACTCTACAAGGCTCAAGAAAGGATTTAGCATTGTGAAACAAATCAATTTTAATTGATTTAAAAAGTCTACACCATATAAAAACAAAATGACTAGTTCATTTTGATTCGTGGATTTGTGGAGACACACAACCATACAGAGAGATACAGAGAGGAAAATGAAGCTATGGAAGAAGAAGATAAAAAGCCATACATATACCTTTGTCACCGGAGTTTTATATTCTAACTGGTTCATTATGTTGTAAATACATAGGGTATTGTAAAACACTCTCTGTTAGCTTGATTTCGTTAGTACAAACACATAGTCAAATATTGTATAGGGATTAAGTTATATCTCTTTGTAGAAGCAAATAACTAATATGTTATTTGGAAACCAGTTATATTTTTAACTGAGTGTAGCAACCTTATGGTATATATATGAAAGATATATTCCCCGAAACTTGTCTTGTTAAATTACTTGCTAATTTTCTAGAACATTAATGATTATTCATAAATACAGAAAATTAGTAAGCCAGCATCCAAAACACTATTTCACCTCATGAACTCGAACCCACTAATTGAACTCTAAATTATTTATCCGTAAAAGATTCGAAAGAATTTTTTAATTTAGTGAGTATCGTATTCAACCCCCTTCTACGATACTTTGGGACCTAACAATTTTGACATCCTTAAAAGCCATGTGTCAAATTCTTCTACTATGTACTACTTGACTTGGATTCTTTTGGCTTGCATAGTTGGCTTCTGTCAATTCTTCTTGTATATTGAATATGTTAATCAAATTCTTTGTGCTGACATGTAGTTCACTGGTCTTGTTCACAAGTGACTAATACTACATTGATCTTCATATTCTCCATTAAATCAATTGACATGATTGTTGTATTTCTTTATTGCTTCTGGTCTTTACTGAAATCTTTTGGCACTAACTACTTGATCTTTAATACTTTCTAAAATACGGAATCACTAATTCTTCACTGAGACATGATCATAGTAATGAACTTCTTTCAGTGATCTTCAATATTCCATCAAATATCTTGATACACGTAGTTGCCTGATCTTCATTGTAGATTCCAGTGATTATAATAATATTATTTACTAGTCCTTTACTTTTAGTTGAGTTATAGATCCTCGATTACATTGTATGTTACATTATGCTTTATAGACTTCAAATCAAACAGACTGGTAATGGGATTTTTATCAATCAATCAAAGTATGTTAAAGAACTATTAAAGAATTCTGATATGCAAGATTGTGCAACTGCCAAAACTCCCATGTCAACAGCCACTAAGCTAGACTCTGGCCTAAAGGGTAAGAAAGTTGAGAACACTAGCAAATTTGACTCATTGTTATATTTAACTGCTAGTAGACCAGATATAATGTTTACAATGTGCAGGAAGGGAGGAAGAAAGTCTACTATCATAGATTTCTTATGTTCCTCCTCAATCACTTCATTCCTGAAATGTCAACTAGGTTGGCAGATGATTGCTGTGTGCAGGCCTATAAACAGCAAAGGAGAATTTTCTCTGATATCAAGAGAATTGATTAGAAGAAGGGAACCAACTTGCCTGCCATGGTGTATCCACAGGTAATGCAGGTAAAACTCTAAACTTACAAACCCTTCATCTAAACACAGCAAGTAATGGAGAGTCCCCCTGCACCTACCCAAGTAGCCAAATCCCCTTCCTCCAAACAATCTCATAAATCCAAATCTAAAAAGAAACCAACCTCTGTTGTCTCTCAAAAGACACCAGTTGTAAAGAGGAGGAGATTGATACAAACCAGGCTTATAGATGAGCAAAGTGATAAGGAGATCAACCCCTTAGAGAAGCAGGTTGTTGAAGGGTTTTCTCTACTAAAAGAAGGCCATGATGCCCCTGATTCTAGCCTAAAAACCAACACTGTAGACTCTCCAAAGGCTATAGTCTCTGAAAAACCTATGGATGCACCTCAAGATTCTCAACTTGAGTCTCCTGAGAAATATTTTGCTAAGAAGTAAAGAGGTTGAGGAAGGCTTATTCTACACACACACAATCCTATCATTGGTACTAATCCTATTTTACAGGAAATAGTCACTCTCAAGGCTCCTGCAGAGCCAGACTCTTAAAGCATGAAAACTCCTGAACCAGAGTCTAATGTTGAGTCAGAGTCTAGACTGCCTTCAGACTCTGATCATGACACATTTTGGGAAGGAATACCAAAGGAAGCAGTCTCAAGTCTTCAATCAATGCAATCCATACTGGGGCCTTTCATCACAATTTGGATGCATTTATTATTGAAGAACAACAGAAGGAATAAGGTGTTGGAAGGAAGTTTGAAGAGGGCACTAGTGCATCAGTGGTGTCTAGTGACAAAGGTGCTTAGTTTGACTCTCCCACACAAGAACCACCTAGTCAGAGGTTGGGTGATAGTGGGGCAGGGGAACATGCTAATAGGCCCTCTTCGACAACTCAACAATTTGCTAATAAGAACCCCAATGATATGGGAGGACAGACTCTGATGAATGCTCATGAAGAAATTCCATAATCTATTCTATCAGAGTCTATCCACTTTGAGAGGGAGTATCATGCACTAACTCAAAAATGGTGACACTCAGACTCTGGCTTCTAATGAAGTCATACTGAAGTAGTTAGAGTCTAGAGTAGACCCTAAGACTAGAATACTGGAGCCAACAAACTCTGGAAAGAAAGAAAAAGCTAGTAAGGGTTCAGAGTTGATTGATTCTCACCCCTTGGTGGAAACCCCTAGCCTTCAGGCAATTGAAGTGGTTCACCTCCATCAAGGTGGTTCAGGTATTGAAGCATCTAATACTTCTCTCACCCCCTCTTTTGTAGGAATTTTGAGTGCACCTTATAAAATGAGTGAAAATATTACTTAGTGACTAGCACTGGTTCAGGCAAAAGGAGAGGTAGAAAAGATTGTAGAGAGCCAGAGTGAGAATGAGAAAGTGGATGCCCAACCCCATTGTGAGAATGAGAGACTAGGGTATCCTGAACCTAGCTTTACTTATTGGGATCAAGATTTTCCAAAGATTCTTCAATGAGTTGGGCATGGGATGGATGAAAGCTCATTTATGCTGATTATGCAGATTGGCAAAAAGGAGGAAGCTCAAGATGATCAGAAATCATTCACACAGAGACCACAAATTCATTTAATGGATTCTCTAGCAAGGAGAGTAGATAGAGTTATGGAGGCTTTGGTGGATGCACCACATATTCAATCTGAGACTACAATATTGAAGTCAGGAGAACTAATTCTTATCATGCCTATCCAGGCTAGGTTTCCAGAGTCTACAGAGTTTGATCACTCTAAGGAAGAGTTAGGGTCTATAGTCCCTTTTGTAGTTTCATAGTCTACTCCACCACCAGAGTCTACACCTCCTGTTACAAAGTTAGAGAAGGTTGATGTTGTGCCTAATGATTCGATCTCTGAAGATGAATTTGGGGTGAATCCATCTTTCATTTATTTTGATCAAGCTTTTCCTCTCTCTTGGGACACATCAAAGGCCAAGGGCATTGATGATTTTGACACTTTTAATTGCATTCTGGCTATTCATCAATCTGAAAGACTTCAAGCCTTTCACAAGAAATCTTTTGTTCAAGAGCATGGTCATTATCCTGATGAGGAACAAGATGTTTCTCTCATTCAAGAAAACAAGGATATAGTAGATGATAAGCAACCAGCCATGGAAAATATTGTAAATCAATTGGCTGAAGTGGTCACATATATTTCACATATCAATACCAAGCTGACCAATGTTGATGCCACCACTTCACTTCTCTAAACCAAGTTCGAGTCTCTAAATTATGTTCAATAAACTAATGATGCTCTTGTGAAGGCATCTTTAGCTGAATTCAAGGCAAAACAAAATACTCTTCAAAATGATGTCAATTCCCTAACTACCAAAGTTGATTCTGTGATTGCTGCTCAGGCAAACATCTCTTCAATACTGGAATAAATTCTTTTGGCTGTCACAGGTACTGATGATGTCAAAAAGGGGGAGAAGAAAGAAGTTGGGAGTTCAATGAGTCATAAGGATAGAAATTGCAAAGATGAAGACAAATCAAGGGGAGTTAAAAGGAGGAGAGATGGTGATGATTATAAAGATGGTTCTCATGGTCATAGGGGACCTGGTGGTGTGCAACAAAAATAGTCTAGAGTGGCTGCATCTCAAACGCACTAGTCAGAGACTGGACATAGGAAATCAGGGTCTAAGTCAGACTCTGGAAAGAAGAAATATAGTATAGACACTGATGGAAATAAAAGTCAAGAAGTTCAAGAACCTAGCTACTGGAAATGTACTCAATCATATCTTTAATTAAGAGCCAGGAAGAAGAAAGGGCTTGGAGGCTTTGAAGAATCTAATATTGATATGACATCTACTCTAACAATGGATCCTCAATCCTTGACAGATAAGCAATTTGAGAAGATCACATAAAAACACTTGAACAAAGTGTTGTCTGCTCAGATTGTTTATAATGTGTTTGAAAGAAAGATGCAAGGAGGTCAGGGAGGCACGGAAAAGGTGAAAAATGAAATGCTAGTATATTTTCTGGAAGGAGGGACTGTTAGGTAGATTAGTCAAACAAACTTCATCTTCTTTAAAAAGGCTGAAGAGTTACAATACCTCAGGTTTCTTTTACAAATATCTTATGAAGTGAACAGAAACAAAGAAGCTGTTACACACAAATTGTTCAAGGAAATTGATAAAAAGCTGACTTTGCACAGACAGGTAAATAAACAAGCGGGAAAATTTACTTTAAAATTTGTTGATAAAAATGGAGATGACCAGAACATGCCACTTGAAACAAAGGAGATCAAATTTGGAGAAGGTGTGGGTCACTACATTGGATTTCAGCCCATGAGTGAAAAGCCAGTGTGTTATTTCCCAGAACAATGCCAATATTTGTAAAAAGGGGGTTGAATACAAATCTTAAAACTTTTTATTTATTTTAATATTTGTTACTGATGTTTGAAAATTAGAGAGAATATGTTTGAACAAATTTAAAACTGAAAATAAAACTTAACAAAGAGATTTAAAATTACTGATGGATTGGTTTTTCCATCAGTGTATATTTTTGCTTAATGTTCCTAGGTTAAAAGAAATCTAGCTTCATTTTTACAAGGTTAGAAAATAAATCAACTGTTCTTACAAAGTGCTCTAAGGCTGAACAGTTGATTCAAGAAATATTATCTAACTTGTTCTTTTTCTAACAATGCTACCACACTTGTTTATATACTACAAGTGTTTTTTTACGATTCCTATTTTAGGGTTGTTTCTATCTACCTTCCTTTTACCTTTTTCCATTTTAGTAAAAGGTTTGAAAGACAGCTACAGATTGAGTCTTCACAGTCATCATAGACTGTCTTCCATAGGTGTGTTTTTGTCCTTTGGATCTTCAACAAATAGTCCTTTTGTGTTGTCTCAATCAATTGATAATTTGCTGTTAAGCAAATCAATTGATCCTTCCTTTAATCCATCAACTGATGTTATTCTTTGATTGATCTTTATATCCATCGATTGATAAATAATGACTTATCGATTGATAGATATTATCAATCGATATATCAATCGATGGATCTTCATATTAGTTGATGGTATTCAATACTTGACTTGGCTTCTTCGATTGATCTCTTATCCATTGATGCTTCAATATCAATCGATCATCCATTACTTGTATAATTTCTTGTCTTCAAATAATTACAATTTGATAGTTTAATTTACACATCAATTGATGATCTATATCAATCAACTCTAACATTAATTTATAGGAATAATATCAATTGACTTACATCTTATCGATTGAAATAGACTAAGTACACCAATGGTACAATCCAAATTATCAATTGATTAATATAAACACTTCAACTGATAAATGGTTTCCTGATCAACTGATATTTATAACTTACATATCAATTGATCAGTTACATCAAATAAAATTTCTATGATTCTAAGATTAGTGTTATCATTAAATTACATGTAGATTCCTAACAATCTCCCCCTATTTGTTTCTGTGATATGAATAGGCATAAATCTACTTGATGATAGCAAAACCCCTAATTATTTTCATTCGGAGAGAATCAAGAAATTTAAACAACACTTTTGAATTTTGAAAGTACCAGTTTGATGAATAACTTCTGCAAGCTGCTTCAATGTCTTCACCATCTTCATAATCCAATTAGTTTTTCTTCCTTCTCTTCTCAGCATTTTCCTTTAATTGCCTCATGAAAGAACTCCTCAAAATTGCATCATCTCTGTCAGTTTCTCCAAGTTGCCTCATAAGGTAATGTATTTCTTCATCTGTGATTTTGTCCAGATATTTGCAGATATCAAAGAACTTTGTGTTGCCCTCCACATCTGTAAAAATCATTGCATACTTTGGCTCCAACACCACCTTTTTGAATTGAGACTTCCATAGCTTAAGGGGTGAATCAGGTTCAACTTCTACCTTTAATCTCCTTAGCTTTGAAATTTTTTGTTGAATTTCCTGAGCAATTATTGTGTTGAGTTTGTACTTTCTGTTGAGTAGATGGAGAATGGTCTTCAGAACATTGTAGCTTTGCTTCATTATTACCTTCAATCAATATGTGATTTTCACTCCATTTTCATACTCCAACCTCATTGATTCTTCTTGGTTAGAGGTTACAGGGTGAGTCCTGACTCCTATCAACCCTTTTTCACTAATCACTGGTATTCCTTTCATATCATATCCTTCAATTGTAACCTCCTCCTTGATTTCTTCTTGATTATCGCGGGGGTTTTTGTTGGTCCCTGATATTGTAGAAGGGATGTTGAATACAATATCTGAATTTAATCGCGGAAATTCTAGTTTAAAAATATTATTTTAATTAATCACGAAATATTAATTTTCTTGAAATACGGTTCAAGTAGAAGATATATTTTTAACTTGAAAAGTATTAAAAAATTAATAAGATGATAGTTTATATAACTGATTAAATGTCTAGAACGATTTTGACATGAATTGTTCTGATGTAACAATTATATTCAAACTTGCACAGAAATCTGTGAATATTACAATGCAGACAAATTTCTGAATTTGAATTGTTTTCTATCAACTTGATCAACTGAAATAATGAAGGCAAGATCCTCATATATATAGAGGAAAAACTCAGCAAGACATTTGAATAAAACTTATTTAAAAAATCAACAAGACTTTTTAAATAAGCCTGCAAGACTTTCTAAAATAGCTGAGCAAGACTTTTTTCGGTCGGTAAGACTTTTCAGAAACTCGGTAAGACTTTTCTGCTCAGGAAGACTTTTTAAAGGTCTTATTGAATTAATTCGGTAAGACTTTTAAAAGGACTTATTGAATAAATTCGGTAAGACTTTTGAAAAGTCTTACTGAAAAATTCGGTAAGACTTTTTAATTAAAGTCTTATTGGAAATCTCGGTAAGACTTTTAATAGTTGCTCGGTAAGACTTTTGAAACAACTGCCAATTCAATAGTTTTTGTTTTGAATGGACACTTGGCAAGCTTCTATTGGCTTATTTAACAATCTGCACCTGCCAAATTCAATTTGAAATATAAGGGGCCTATTTCATCTTTTAGTGGATAGGCTCCGTAAAAATGTTTTTCGACCCGCACAGCTTATAATCTTTGATTAATAAATAATAAATTTAATTCAGAAATTATAAAAATAAATATCTAATATTATTTAGATATTTATAAATATAATTTACTAAATAAATAAAATATTTATTAATAAAAATAAATCCATAAGCTCTAAACTGTGGTCTTTTGATGGTCTGGAACCGAACTCCTTTTGACTTAGAAATGATAAATCAATTCCAACCGGGGTTCCACTTTTACGAATATATGACTCTGTGTTAGGTCCAAATATGTTGTAGAGGGGGGGTGAATACAACTTTTTACGATTTAAGGAATATGAGAAGCAATGAGAAGCAATAAATATTATGTAATAAATCAACACAGAATTTCAAGAATATATCGTTATATTCATTGAAGGATTTGCTACAACATTCATTACAATAGTACAACAGAAGTAAAGAGAGAGGAGTAAATGATACTAAGCTCTGTGAATATACTCCCTCTCTATTACAAGTGTTTTTCTCAATATTGCTTTACATTGCGTTCTATGCTCTCTCTTGAAATGTTACACAAGTACTTCTATTTATACTACTTTGTAATCTATGACTTGTAGACTTGATCTTGTCCTTTTTGTGTACGTGGCCCAATCAGGACTAGTTAACAAAAAGTACTTTCCCAACCACTCTGGATCAACCGTTCACAATAAGCCACTTGTCCCTTGAACATTAAATGCTACATATCGACCCACATCTCGATCTAGGCCTTGACCCATCTCGATCTCGATCTTGGTTGACAATCTCGATCTCGATCTCGATCTGTGAAAATCTCGATCTCGATCTGTGAAAAATCTCGATCTCGATCTATGAGAATCTCGATCTCGATCTCGATCTACCGTGGACAGAGATTTGCCTTGCAATGTTTTACTTCAATTGTAAATATCGACCCGCATCTCGATCTGCCGTGGATCGACATTTGCCTTGCAATGTTTTACCTTTAATAATCAATCTCGATCCGCATCTCGATCTGCTGTGGATCGACATTTGCCTTGGCAAATATGCACTCATCCAATGTTGACTTTCTTTAGTGACAAATTGTGGATTAACCTTTATGAGCAAGTTTCCCTAGCTTCTTCAATATTCTTCAACAAGCTCTTGAACATGGATCTCTACTACTGACATAAACTTGCTATCAATGTCCTGACACTTGATGCAACGGTCTGGTTCATAAGTGACTAGTCTTGGTAGGGTTTTTGCTTCTGAATAGATTACCATGTTCAATTGGTAATGTGGCTTCCCAATAAGTGGTTCGAACATTAACTGTCAATAAACAATGTAACTTCACTAGAATCTTTTCTGGTACTTCGACAACGTCTTCATTACTACTACAATCTTGAATACTTCATTCCCTATTCTTCACTGATTGTCAGTGAGTATAACTTCAAAACTGTAGCTGTCTTCTTTAACCTCTGTCTTTACCATGTCTTCAATTCTTCTAGATTCCTATGCTTCAAACACTGTCTATCTTCAATCAATGCTGTTACACTGAAATCTTTTAGTGGCACTGCTATACTGAATCTTCAACACTTCTGAAACCCTGAAAGTCTTTAAACATTATTCTTCACTGAGGCATGAACATATAAATGAACTTCTTTCAGTGACCTGTAGTAGACTTCAAAACTTCTTCTAATGTCTTGATTCACTGTATTTGCCTTGTCTTCATGTCTTGCTGATTTCTGTGTAATCGTAGTATTATTTACTTGTCCTGTTCTAGTGTTGAGTTATCACGATTACTATTTATACAGCTTCGTCATTTCCAACAATCTCCCCCTATTTGATTGTTAAACTTTAGCAAACAAATCACCTAGGGAGGATAACTCAACTAACAACTAGAAAAAGTAATCGTCCGAGACTTGTAAATAATGCTACTGGATTTTCCGGATCAGATAATGCATTTCCAGATTTCTTGTTTAACTAAAATGAAAGATGTTCGTTCTTCTGACATTAAACTGATATTCAAGTTGTATCATCTTCATTTCTGTCTGTTTGAGCTCTCTCTGCTTCAAAATCCTTCATAGTTTGAACTTAAAGAACTTATCATGAACAGAGCTTCATAAGAATCATTATTCCAGGGAACATCTTCAATAGAACACAGAACATAGCTCATACTGTTCTCCCCCTAAGAATGTGATTCTCCTTCTTATTCTTCGTCTCCCTTTAGAAAATCCATGGAATAGTCAATTCTTTTCTGTTCTTCCCACTTGCATTAGGAATCTTCTTCTGACAACTCCTTTCAAGTCTAGGATACAGTTTCTTGATTCTCCCATCTTCTGTTGTTTCCCCTCAGGATCCGAAGATAAGATTTTCTTTTTCCAGTCTAAAATCTCCCCCTAAGGATACGAACCCCCTTTCTTCAAGGATCTTCCCTTAGAATCCTCCAATGGCCTCTTCCCTTAGAATCATGCGACTCCTTTAGGATATTAGCTTTTTCGAAGGTTATGAAGATAAGACTTTATTAACTTCTCCTTTTTCTTGTTATAACTATAACACTATAACTTCTCCCTGTTTATAAACTTGTTATAACTATAACTTTTTCTTACTATAACTTCTCCCCCTTAGTTGAGGAATCCTCCAAAGGCCCACTTTTAAAGATACCAATTGTTAATACCAATTGTTAGGTCCTCTTTTAGATGGTTTGTCTCCCAAAGAAGGTTCTCGTCTGTCGTTGATCGGGAAAAAATAGTAACTTTTCTTCCAGAAGTAGCAAGTAGCAAGGGTAAGTGTTTGGCTTATGGTTTCCTCACTTCTACTACGTTCTGTCGGTGTTTACACTTTAGCATAGAGCATTTTAAGTGTTTCTCTCTTTCTCTCCCTATCTCTCACTCAAGTGTATCTCTCCCTCACTTTCACTTAAGTGTTTCTCTCTCTCACTTTCACTCTGCATTCCAAATATAGCCTTCTGTACCTGCAAGTGAAATCCATCAATTCATATATTCCCAACACCTGATTTATCACAATGAACTGAATCACTATCAAGTGGAGAATTGCCTCGTTGAGGTGTTCTTGATCTATCATGCATAAGCACTGTCTCACACCAGACTCAATAGCAATTGCTAAATCACTGTCTAGTGGAGCCTCACCTCTTTGAGATGGGTTATCCCAGGATTTTAAAATCTTTTTGGGAATCCTGCCTTGTTCTATCAAGGAGTTGCCTCACACCTTCTCCGTAAACGGGAGGTGGACATTCCTTTTCAGGATCTGGAAATGTTCATTCCAGGAGGGGCGACGTAGTAGACAATGTAATGAATGGCATATTAGAGTCTACATTTCCCTCGTAACCCAATGACGGGTGTTTTGTTAACATGCCTATACCTCACACTGTGCACGTCTTGCAATGTGTCCCTAAAGTATATCTGTTTAGGCTTACCATCAGCGTGAGTGCCGTTGGTGTGCTTGACTCATTACAAGATGCTTTGGCTGACAAGCGAATTTCAATGGACTCATCCTGTTGAGAGAATGATTCCAGAGACAGTTTTATTGCCTTTTTAGCTCTGCATCTTTTTGAGAAAATACAGATGAGCTTACAGATACCTCAGTTTATATACTTCTTTACTTCGCTGGAGGTAGAGCTGTGGGTGCACTTCCGACTTCATCCTTATTTCTCCCTTATCAACCTCTAACAAACATATGTTCCTTATAACTCCAAGGGTTAATATATGGAAGTGGATGAAATGAGTGTTTGGTATTAAGGCCTGGGTCAGAGATTGATGGGTTTTCAACCTCCTGGCCAGCTTCTGTAGCCATTGGGGGCTAAACGGATAGAATCAATAAATGAGATAAAGAAATAATCACCTTAACATTCCAAAACATATTTTTCAACTCAAGGAGAAGGAAAAATATAATAAGGAATGGTAATGGATTGCATTAAAGCACTTTAATAAAAGAGTTTTGTCAGATCAAAAAAAAATTTATCATTTAAGAGCATGACACCAATAGAAATTTCTTTCAGATGCTTATCCCATAATAAAACGCGGGAGTATCAGAGAAAAAGTTTCTATCTCTTATGAATTTCTTATAAGGCAAACTTCCCATAATAAAATGCGGGAATTTACACCAAAGAAGAAATTCAACTCTTCTACCAAATTATATCTCAATAAAATGATTCTTTTCCATTAAACCTAAGCACTGCATGTTTTGAAAACATTTTTGCAAATCATCCATATCAGATAGAAGACAATGATTTTCCGACTCATAATTCAATTATGATTTACATCATTTTCTTCTGCCTGATAATATCCCCGACTTTAAATAAAAACATGACAATTGGGGTTGAATGTATGCTTAACAATACAGTACAAGGCCTTCAAAGCAACAATCACTGTTTTGGTACTATGAATCAATGTGAAACATACATTGAAACAAGTATTTGAAAATAAATCATTTTACAAGTGATTGGTACCTCGAAGTTAAAACACATTTTCAAAAGAGAGAAAAAGCTTTTAAAGATAAAACATTTAAAACAAGCTTTTGGGAAGGAATAAAGTTTCGATAGAATAGAAAGATTATCCTTAAGAAAAGTTTTTCAAAAGAGAAGTTTTGAAAAAGAATTCTTAAGTTTTCTTAACTTAAACTGATAGACAAATGAATGTATCTTTGCATAAAATATTTTGAAAAAGAAATAGACAAAAATTTCTTTTAAATACATTCAGGATTGTAAACCAGTCAAAGAAAGAAAACTAAATATATTGATACCAATTGTTTCTAAAAATAAAAACTAAGTAAATCCATTAGTATCAATATATCACAATTATTTTGTAATAAAATATTATTCTATTATCACAAAGTAATAAAAGAAAATATTTATACTACTAATAATTATGCTTCGAATTTATTTTAATTTATTTAAATCATGGAACAGATATTTCATTGAATTATTTTATATCATCATGATTTAAATAAACCAAAATAAATTAAATACTTATGCTGTACTAAGCAATTGCCAATCACATGCATTTATAAAAACTATACATGGCAATTATTCAGTAGAACAATAAGCATATCACAATTAATTGCACGCTGATACCAATTATTCGATATTTATCAATAATTTCAAGATGCAAGAAATTGTGCTTCTGTTATTTTATCAAATTAAAATTATGAAACTAATAACCATTGAATTGCTTCAATCCATAATTTCAATAAGATAAAATAAATTCGCTAAATACTAAAATATTCATTAGATTGGATATTAGCATTTAACTTCCTACGCCATATCTAATAATTGTCAATTTGCACATTGTAAGCGTACTCATAACAATTACTAATTGATATACGTAAGCTCGAGGTTATAGTTGAAAAGAAATTCACAAGTCCTTTAAATAGGGAAAAAGTAATAGTTGTGATTCTTTTTACAACCCCTCGCAATAAAATCAATTTTAGAAATATTTTCTAAGTATATAAAACATTGAGAATTTTATACACGTAACTTGGAAAATACTTCATCTTCCAATATTAGTGAGTTTTGAAATATGCATTAATTATTTAGAACAGAAATTCTAAATACCGTCACTAATATCAAAAGCATCACAATTACTTGTAATAAAATATTTTAAGACTCTTAGAGCAAAATATCAAAGCAATTAAGCAAGATATCATTGACTAATTCTTATCTAATATTTAATATACAAATAATTATGCTTCTAATTTATTTTAATTTACTTAAATCATGGAACAGATATTTCACTGAATTGTTATATATCATCATGATTTAAATAAATTAAAATAAATTAAATGCTTATGCTAAATAATTTAACTATCACTTATGCATAATACATTGCAAGCAAGATAATTAAACTAATAGCAAAAAGCATGAGGTACTGGATTTTAAATAAATTCACAAGTCTTTGAATATTGAAAATTTAATACTTGTGAACTTATTTAAGAATTCCTTGCATATGGGATTTCCAACAAATATGCATATAAGTAACATCCCAAATTTACTAACCAACTTAGATAAAATAAATTCACCAAGTTATTTAGCAAACATCTGCAAGTTATTCGACTAAGGACAACTCTCAAAAGAAATGATACCTGATGTCCATTAGCTTGTTCCTTCAGTGGTATGAAGAGTTCAACAGAGTTGCTGGAAATTGACAGCTTCTAGGAATGACTTCCCTGTCTTTCGTACAACCTGCATTATCTATATCTATATAGCCAATTAGGTTAAACCTATTATCTTAAGGGTCCCAGATTCCAAGAATTGGTGATCCCCTAAGATGTCTAACAATTCATAACTTAGCTATAAGATAAGATTCTCTAATTTTCACTTGGAAACTTGCACATAGGCATATCGAGAATAAAATATATGGTCTTTGTGCACTTGAATAAGTAATGAGCTTATCATACCTCTATAGCTTGTCACTTCAGTTCATATACCTGATTTGCCCTGATCAAGCTTAGTGGTCTGTTGGAAAGTAGTCTTGGCAGGTCTAGAATCTTTCAAATTGCGCATCTTCAAAAGATCCTTGACTTCATTTAATTGCCATCATTCTTTTGAATTAATTATAATCCAGAAAGAATTGCAACTCTTCCAACATGCTCATTTTGTACCTACTCTGCATTAACTTAGCAAAAATATGCTCGCAAAATTTTCGTTAGTAGACCCAAATATAATATACTCATGGTATACTTAGCACATATATAACATTGTGTGTGCCTTGCATTCTGGAGAGATATGTGTGTATAACTTACTCTACTGTAAAATCATATTAAAGTAATTAACAGTCAAAGTGTCATACCATGTCCTTGACGTTTTGCTTGAACCCCTATCTCCGTCATAGAAGAGCTTGCGAAGAGAATGATATACAAATTCCAATGGATCTGCAACTTCAAAGTCCAGGAAATGATGTACATCAACTTTAACTTCTAGCTCACCATTCAGGAGTGCACTTGTTCACATTCATCTGATAGATCTTCATGCTTGAATGCTCCACATGTGATAGGTCCTAATCGTTGAGTCCCTGAAAATTGTTAGGTCCCCATTGATGAGTCCCAAGGTATCAAGTCTTGTCACTGGTGCTTACTGCTTGATCTTGAAAGTCCCGAAGATTCCGTTTCCATCATCGTCGATACCTTCTGCTTTAAAGTCCTGTAGCAACCAGTTTGGCTTTGCCCCTCATAGCAATGCCAAAAAGTCATCCAGTTTCTGAGAACCCTTACTGTACCAGATTCAGCTTCGACTTTAGTGGTCTGGGTTCCAGCTTCAATGGTTTCTGCCTTCTAACTGATTGAGATCATTTTGCTTTGCAATCACTCAATCTGGATCAATCTGTGCTTTTCTAATATTCTTTGGGATACCAATTGATGGGTGATACCAATTGTTGATACCAATTGTAAGTTGACAATTTCTCTTTCCCAACTTGGTCCTGAAAGATATATGATCATTTCGATTAGCACTTCTAGCCTCTACACAAGAATCCGGATCACTAAGAACGAGACTCCAGGATAGAATTTGACTTCAAACCTTTTGTCTTGGCAGAAATGTTCTTAATGAAATCCTTTGATCTTCATTGTTGAGCATGACTAGTAGATCCATCTTTTATTTGCTCCTCCTGAGTTGCTGCTAGGATGTGTTGAAGATCCTTCACCTTCTACAGTGGATTTCCACTAAGGATCTGAATCATCATCGTTGTCATTGATTCCTTCTGCAACCTCAGCTTCAACATCAGTATCTGAATTTGTCAATGATTCAGAATGGTCGTTCGATTGAATGCACTGGAGCTTGGTGTAGTTGGTCGTCATATTCAGACTTTTAATCACTTCTGAGTAGCCGAGGAGAATTGTTCCATGAGCCTTAACTTCTTGTCAAGATACTCAAATAAATCTTCATTAAAAATCAATTCCCTCCAAACACACGAAAGAGCTTCAGTGTTTGCTTCTGGTTGGCCATTAACTCAAATGATGTCTTTTCACGATCTTGTTGAATAAAGCAGCATGCTGTGTTAATTGCTTCAGCTTCAAAGTACCTTTTTCAGTGCAGACTTCACTTAGAACTTCACTCGCGAAATGCAGTTCCACTATCTGACTTCAAAGTTCTCACTGCTTACCAATTGTTTCCAACTTGATCTTCCTTTTTGATCAATCACCATTGTGACATTTTGTCTATTGAATGCTTGAACATCACCAATTTGTAATTAGGGTTATCAATTTCAATCACTACTAAGCATATGACTTTCCTTCAATGTGATGTTTCCATTGACTTCTCTATGTGACATACTTCAAAATGTCCTTCTAGAAAGAATTCCATATGAAGCAGTCCTCTCACCAATTTCATCTTTATCAGAGAATCCATTGCCTTGCAGACTAACAAGTGTGAGAGCTTCATTTGCCATAGCTAACTCTTCATTGATAAAGCTTTACTGAAAAGTTCACTTCATCTTTGCATCCAAATTTCATGTCAGCTACGAACAAACTTCCTCACTCTTAGATGAGCGAGCTTCCAACCTTCTTGCTTGAGATCAAACACTTCTCCAGAAAACCCTTGACGAAGAATTCCCTAGTGCCCTATAAAAAGTGCTTAACTCCTTCAACAAGAAAGATGCTTCCACTGATGACAGTTCTTAAAACATAATAGCCATATCCCTTGTACATCCTTTGCTGTCATCTCCAAAGGTTACCGTCGGGGAGGCCTTCTCAACCAGTTGTGATAGAAGAGCTTTAATCTTAATCATATGCCTCGAATAATAAATGTTACGAAGTCACATAATTTTTCGCTTTCATAACATACTCTGCGATCACAAAAGATTAAGCTTCTTGGTACTCAACTTCAATTGAGTCCAGATGGGTTAGAGATATTTTCAGAGGTAACAACAACTTCAACCTTAATATGCACAAGCTAATCTTTGACTGATCACTTCTCATATACTGCAGCCTTGACAAAGTAGTCTTTAGGCTATGAGACTAGTGATTTCAACCTAACTTAAGGTGAACTAGCAGTCTTTACCCTATTGTGACTCTTATACATGCTTTGTCTAAGATTATGCAAGTCCTAAGATATGCATTTTCAAATTTAACTAAACAAGCATGGAAATAAGAACACATGGTAAATATTCAGCTTCACTGCATAAAAAGCACGTGGATAGAAGAACTAACAAATTAATTAATAATTCTGTCTAATCCATTCTGTCGTTGTCTAACGTTTTTAACTATCTCTAATTACCTAAGTCAGTTTTAGATATAGCTTCGAATCTACATGACTTACTGACTACTTAGATAATTCTACCATCTTTTATCCAATTATCCCTAACAAGCAATACATGAACTGATAAAGCATTTAAGTACAATTATGTGAGTAAAAGCAAATCATATGAAAATAAGCACATAAACAATTAACAAGCCATTTGTCATTAAGAACAAATAAAATCTGATCTATGACCTGTTTGTCTATTAGCAATTTTCACAACATTAGCAGAGGTATTAAATCACATCAGATTTAACTCAAGTTTCAACAAATGTTTGGGAATACACTTAACCGTCTAGAACACCCTATCTAATTCTAGATATTCATTTTTCTGCATATAAAATCAAGTATAAAATGTACTAATTAAACTCATGAATCCTAGCATGCAATCTTATTCTTAGCAATCAATTGAGCATTTAAGACCTAAGATGCTAACATGCTATCATGAATATAATACATTTCAAAACTTAATAAACATGCAGTTCTGAATTAGATAAACGTATACTAGTTAGAATGTATACCTGTGAAGTGCTTATTGATTCATCTTTAGTGTTGGTCATTGATGCCAGATATCCATTTGGTGCATCACTGTTAGAATCATCCTTGCATTTAACTTCACCAACAAATGCTCTCCCTTGCTGCATCCTCACTAATGCTTGAGATTCATACTTCAACCCAACATAGTGTCTTCATCTTTTTCTTGCTCCTTTTCTGATCTTGTAGGTGCTATACTCCATCTTGAGTAAAAGTGTTTTGTTCTGACCTCAGCTGTACCTTCCATGACGACCTCTATTTCTAGGTTTGTTGAACGAACGTATCGAAAGCTATTTTCTCCTTATCAGCATCTGAAAAGTCCATTCCCTTTTTAGGCTCAGACCGATGTGGTACAATCACATCTCCTTCCATATGCTCAGGAACAACAACCATCGGAACAAATTCATTCTCAAAACCCATCATTCATTGTGATCTCGGTCGAACACTGGAATCTTGAATTGATTTTAAGGTGCCATCTTAATATAGATTTAGTGTAGAGATAATAAACTTTTCTTATTACTTGAGTAGTAATTAAAAGAAAATTGAATTATCTCTAAATAAATCAAAGTTCCAAAACTGGTCACCAAAAATAATTCTAAGTACCCGACACTAGGCTATGTAGAAAATCTATGTCGATCTCGATGTCAGTCTTGATCTACATCTTGATGTCGATCTCGATGTCGACAGATCGAGATTTACCTTAGCATATTTTAAGCCATTTTCGCAAGTCGATCTCGATCTCGATCTACAAAACTTTTGCCTGCGTCAAAATTTCACCAAGTCGAAATTCTCAAAGTAGATATTCTCAAGTCGAACTTTTGTCCTTGGTCGAAATTTGCTGCCTGTCACTTTCACACTTTTTGACTTTTGTGTCTTTTCTCACCTAACTCACCAAACAACCACGT
Source organism: Oenanthe sinensis (assembly GCA_028671895.1). Lineage (NCBI taxonomy): Eukaryota > Viridiplantae > Streptophyta > Magnoliopsida > Apiales > Apiaceae > Oenanthe > Oenanthe sinensis. Next base: position 34,024,589 of record CM053806.1, read on the forward strand.
GCTAGGTACAGAGTCTTCTGATAATTACTTTTTGTGCAGTGAGTTTGTCCAATCAAAAGCCAATAACACCCTTTTCACTTTATGTCTTTAGAAAAGGTAATCAAAAAGTTGCTGGGTTTATCTTCTTTACAAGAACAGCGATGAACACGTGAAGAACACCACAAACCAAAGTACCCAGTTTAATTCACAACAATTATCTAAAATACACCCAAGCTAAATAATTACACCTGGAGTATTTAAATAATTTTAGGACGAGTTTTCATTGTTTAATTAATTTAAGTACACTTTTCAAGAAAATCTTAAAAAGTAGATCTGGACTTGAAAACTCCCTAATCTTCTACCAAACACAAGGATCTATGTTTTGTATGTCAAACATTAAGCTCTGATACCAATTGTTAGGTCCAAATATGTTGTAGAGGGGGGGTGAATACAACTTTTTACGATTTAACGAATATGAGAAGCAATGGGAAGCAATAAATATTATGTAATAAATCAACACAGAATTTCAAGAATATATCGTTATATTCATTGAAGGATTTGCTACAACATTCATTACAATAGTACAACAGAAGTAAAGAGAGAGGAGTAAATGATACTAAGCTCTGTGAATATACTCCCTCTCTATTACAAGTGTTTTTCTCAATATTGCTTTACATTGCGTTCTATGCTCTCTCTTGAAATGTTACACAAGTACTTCTATTTATACTACTTTGTAATCTATGACTTGTAGACTTGATCTTGTCCTTTTTGTGTACGTGGCCCAATCAGGACTCGTTAACAAAAAGTACTTTCCCAACCACTCTGGATCAACCGTTCACAATAAGCCACTTGTCCCTTGAACATTAAATGCTACATATCGACCCGCATCTCGATCTAGGCCTGGACCCATCTCGATCTCAATCTTGGTTGACAATCTCGATCTCGATCTCGATCTGTGAAAATCTCGATCTCGATCTGTGAAAAATCTCGATCTCGATCTATGAGAATCTCGATCTCGATCTGTGAGAATCTCGATCTCGATCTCAATCTGCCGTGGACAGAGATTTGCCTTGCAATGTTTTACTTCAATTGTAAATCTCGACCCGCATCTCGATCTGCCGTGGATCGACATTTGCCTTGCAATGTTTTACCTTTAATAATCAATCTCGATCCGCATCTCGATCTGCTGTGGATCGACATTTGCCTTGCAATGTTTTACCTTTAATAATCAATCTCGATCCGCATCTCGATCTGCCGTGGATCGACATTTGCCTTGGCAAATATGCACTCATCCAATGTTGACTTTCTTTAGTGACTAATTGTGGATTAACCTTTATGAGCAAGTTTCCCTAGCTTCTTCAATATTCTTCAACAAGCTCTTGAACATGGATCTCTACTACTGACATAAACTTGCTATCAATGTCCTGACACTTGATGCAACGGTCTGGTTCATAAGTGACTAGTCTTGATAGGTTTTTGCTTCTGAATAGATTACCATGTTCAATTGGTAATGTGGCTTCCCAATAAGTGGTTCGAACATTAACTGTCAATAAACAATGTAACTTCACTAGAATCTTTTCTGGTACTTCGACAACGTCTTCATTACTACTACAATCTTGAATACTTCATTCCCTATTCTTCACTGATTGTCAGTGAGTATAACTTCAACACTGTAGCTGTCTTCTTTAACCTCTGTCTTTACCATGTCTTCAATTCTTCTAGATTCCTATGCTTCAAACACTGTCTATCTTCAATCAATGTTGTTACACTGAAATCTTTTAGTGGCACTGCTATACTGAATCTTCAACACTTCTGAAACCCTGAAAGTCTTTAAACATTATTCTTCACTGAGGCATGAACATATAAATGAACTTCTTTCAGTGACCTGTAGTAGACTTCAAAACTTCTTCTAATGTCTTGATTCACTCTATTTGCCTTGTCTTCATGTCTTGCTGATTTCTGTGTAATCGTAGTATTATTTACTTGTCCTGTTCTAGTGTTGAGTTATCACGATTACTATTTATACAGCTTCGTCATTTCCAACACTCTGCATTTCTTCTGTGTCAATTCTTTTTCCGTCTTTTCTTTAAGTCAGTACCGTTAGGCCTGTTTAGCTGTATCTGTATCCCTTTAATCTTCCAGCTTCTGTCTTCTTCCTTCTAAAATAATTCTAAATTAATTAATCCTTTAATTTATTTAAGAAGTAAATTAATTCTGAGTGAATTAATTTACTAATTAAATAAACTATTTAATTTAATTAATTAATACAGAATTAAATGAAAGTCTTGATTGTAGGAGTATTGTTGATGTAGATAAAACTCTTATGTTCTTCAACAATAATCTTTCTAACCACTTGAACATTTTGATGACGAATCTTCACTGATATTCTTAACACCCTGTGCACTAGTCTGGTTCACGGATGACTAACTATAATGTCGATTTTCATTTCTGCTGTAGTGGTCTTTGTGTCTTGTCTTGCTTCTTGCTTTGTCTTCAATATTTTCTTTTCCTGGAATCTTTTTGTAGTAGCCACTTGGAATCTTCTGTATCTTCTGAACTCTTCTGAAATACTACTTCTATATTTTTTGCCGACGCTTGAATATATTAATGAACTTCTTCCGGTGTAGAGTAACATCTTCATTAGAACACTTCTGATATTTTGGATTATTTGTGTCTAGTTAACTTTCTGCTTCTTGATTCCTGTTATCATATTTATTATTTACTTCTGTTTCTTATCTGAGTTGAGTTATCATCTAACTATTACAAATAGGCTTAGTCATATGCCTTTCAATCTCCCCCTATTTGTTGTTAAACATTTAACACACAAATTCCTAGAGGATAACTCAACTAACAACTAGGAAAATAATATGACATTTAAGAATTGTAAATAATAAATTATTTTCTGGATTATATAATACATTTCCAGATTTCATAAGTAAACTAGAGATGAAAGATGATTGTTCCTCTAGCACTAAACATATTATACAAGTAGTATTATCTTCATTTCTCAGACTCATCACTACTCCCCCTTAGGGTGGTAGGGATAAAGTCTTGTTCTCTTCTCATTACCACTTCTCATCTATTTCTCCAACTCTCGTCTTCCCTTCTCTCCCAAGGTGAATTCATTCTCCCCTTACTTGAATTAACCAACCATTTTAATAGAGATAACAGACATGGCATACATACAGCATTAAACCATTGCAGATATAAAAAATGCAAACTACGACATGTTATGCATTTTAGAAAATCTGGTTAATCCTATATACAAGAATCTTCTAAAATCAAAAGGAATAGAAGAATTAATAAATAATCATTAGTTCTATCCAATCCAAGCATGTTGTTATATACCCCTTTTTCTTGTTCAAAAGTGGAGTAATCCTCTTCTAGTAAAAGTCTTTGTTCAACAATTCTCCCTTTTTGGATCTTGTTCAATACTTCGAACTGTTCAACATTTCTCCCCCATAGTTGAGTAATCCTCTTTAGAAGAAATTTTCTCCCCCTTAGTTGAGTAACATTAGAAATCTGTAATAGGGAATTGGGAATAAGATTTGGTAATTGTGCTAGTGTGTGATTTTACTTTGTGTTTCTCACAAGTGTTTCGCTCATATGCTCTCTAAGTGTTTCACTCATAGAATATATATTTTCACTCTTTCTCACTTGTGTTTCACTCTTTTCTTACAACACTATTTCTCTCTTAGTACGGATGACATAATCTTTTGTACCTGCAAGAAAGATCACCATATCCTCTTCAAGAGAGGTCACTGGTGGTGCAATGGGGTTTCGCAAATCCCCGTCCTCAATTGAATCTATTAAAATATTTGTTTTTTTAAAAAAAAAACTGAATTGCTTCAGGAATAGATTCAGTGAGTTGCTGATCATCTAAGATGATCTATTCCGTTAAGAATCCAGATATGTTCCATCTGGGGGAGACAAGGATTTATAAAGCAGCAATTGATCCAAGTTTCCTCCTGATGCTTGTGAAGGCATGTTGATTCAGTCAGAATCATCAATCATCCTTTCTTCCTTGATATGGAAGTTTAGAATAATTGTTTCCGTCAATTCATCCTTACTGTGACAATTCAATTGCTCCCTCTTGGTTCCTTTTAGTCCCAAGTTTGTCCTTAAATTGTTGGTCCCTAAAAAATAAGACAAAATTTGTGGTTTCTTGAAAAAATGTCAGATGAAATTAACTCTTAGTTGGTAGCCTTGGCCGACAGGATGAATTTAATAGACTCACTATGTTGAGAGAATGAACCTAGTAACAGTTTTGCCTTTTTCAAGTCTGTACCCTTTTGAGAGAACACAGATGAGCTAACAGTTGTCTCAGTTTATATATTTGAATCACATTTCTGGAGACAGAGCTGTTGGTTCACTCACATCACCAACCTTATCAAATGCACTTAAGGCATTGACTTCCTCATTCTTAATCAATTAGGTATTTTGTTTAATGGTTAGAGAGATGGATGTGATAGTGTTTGTGTGTTTGGTTCTAAGATCTTGGATAGAGATTGATGCCAATGTTTGGGATCTAACTATTAGAAATAATTGGATGATCAAGCTCATAGATCTCTCATACTTCTCAAAAGAGACGTGAAACAATCAGCGCTTATTTATATATAGAAATAAACATAAAAATAATAAAAATAAGGATGCCAATGTTGAAAAACAAATAAAACTATACATACTAATATATATAAATGATATATGCCAATTAAATAAAACTGTACAAAAATAAGGAAAATCTTTTTGAGTTTTCTTTTTCATTTTGTTTGTTTGTTTTTGATATCTTTTAAGGAATATATACAGTATATTTATAGTGCTTGCTTAAAATTAAATATGCAATTTAAAACATTATGCAATAATTAGTTCATGTTTAACATCCCTAACTCACTAACCAACTTAGAGAAAGTGGATTCATCAAGTGGTTTCGTGAAGATATCAGCAATTTGATCTTCTGTGGGTACAAAATGTAACACCACAGTTCCATTCATGACATGCTCTCGGATGAAATGATACCTTATGTCTATGTGCTTGGTCCTTGAATGTTGTACAGGATTATTGGAGATTGCTATGGCACTTGTGTTATCGCAAAGTATTGGAATTTTAGTTAGCGCAAGTCCATAATCATTCAGCTGATTCCTTATCCACAAGATCTGTGCACAACAACTACCTACCGCAATGTATTCTGCTTCGGCTGTTAAGGTAGACACTGAGTGCTGTTTCTTGCTGTACTAGGAGATCAACCGACTTCCTAGAAACTGACAGCTTCCAGATGTACTTTTCATGTCCATCATGCACCCTGCATAGTCTGAATCTGTATAACCTATTAGTTCAAAACCGGTATCTTTAGGGTACCAAATTCCTAGATTTGGTGTACCCTTCAGATATCTAAATATTCGTTTTACGGCTATAAGATGAGATTCCCTAGGGTCATATTGAAACCTTGCACACAAGCATGTTGCAAACATTATATCGGGTCTACTAGCAGTTAGATATAATAATGAGCCTATCATACCTCTGTAGTTTGTGATGTCAACCTTCTTACCAGTTTCATCTTTGTCAAGCTTTGTGGCTGTTGGCATAAGGGTTTTTGTCGGTGAAGAATCTTCTAGATTGTATTTCCTTAGAAGATCCCTTATGTACTTTGATTGGCAAATAAAAATCCCATCTTCCTTTTGCTTTACTTGTAATCCAAGGAAGAATGACAGCTCACCCATCATGCTCATTTCATACCTGCTCTGCATTAACTTAGCAAATCTCGTGCACAAATTTTCGTTAGTAGAACCAAATATAATATCGTCAACATAAACTTGGACAAATATCATATCTTTATCATGTATTTTATAAAAGAGAGTTTTATCTATGACACCTCTAATAGAACCATTTTCAAGTAAAAACTGAGAGAGTGTGTCATACCATGTCATCGGTGCTTGCTTGAGTCCATAGAGAGCTTTGAATATAAAATACACAAAATCAGCAAACTCTGGATTTTCAAAGCCAGGGGGCTGTTCCACATATACTTCATCTTCTAACTCTCCATTCAGAAATGCACTCTTCACATCCATTTGATAGACTTTAAAATTGAAATGTGTTGCGAATGCCAGAATTGTTAGTCCCATGTCATTGGTGCTTGCTTGAGTCCATAGAGAGCCTTGAATAGAAAATTCACAAAATCAGCAAACTCTGGATTTTCAAAGCCAGGGGCTGTTCCACATATACTTCATCTTCTAACTCTCCATTCAGAAATGCACTCTTCACATCCATTTGATAGACTTTAAAATTGGAATATGGTGCGAATGCCAGAAATATCCTGATGGCTTCAAGTCTTGCAACTGGCGCGTAAGTCTCATCATAATCAATTCCTTCTTCCTGGGAGTAACCCTTTGCAACCAATCTGGCTTTGTTCCTTGTAACAATGCCATCATCGTCTAACTTGTTCCTGTATACCCATTTCGTGCCAATAACAGATCTATCTTTAGGCCTGGGTACCAGTGTTCACACTTCTTGTCTCTTAAACTGATTGAGCTCTTTTTGCATGGCAAGAACCCAATCTGGATCAGTCAATGCATCTTCAATCTTCTCTGGTTCTTCTTGAGATAGAAAAACTGAAAATAAAAATTCATTTGAAGTTACACTTCTGGTTCTAACTCCAACATCTGGATCACCTATGATCAATTCAAAAGGATGATCTCTGCTTCATATCCTTTCCCTTGGTAGGTTTGATCTTGATGATACGCCTTGAAATTCATTGTGATGTTGTGTTCTGCCAGTTGATCCTTCATCTCCCCCTGAGTTGCTGCCAGGATGACTTGTTGATCCACCACTATTACCTGGATCATTATCATTGTTGTCATCATTATTTCCTGCTGCAACTTCAGGCTCTTCTTCACTATCTGAATCTGAGTCTGGATGATTATCAAATTTTAATGACTCAGAAGGATCTTCATTTTGGATGCTTGGGAGTTTAGTGTCATCAAAAGTAACATTGACAATTTCTTTTACTTGGTGTTGTTCAATTATGTACACCCTGTATGCTCTTCTTGAATATCCGACAAAAATAGCTTCATGTTCCTTGTCCTCAAACTTGCCACGATGTTCATCTCCATCCTTTAGCACAAAACATCTGGCTCCAAATACATGAAAGTACTTGAGAGTAGGTTTCTTGCCAGCCATTAATTCATAGGGTGTCTTCATATGATCTTTGTTGATCAGAGTTCGATTCTGGGTATAACATGTTGTGTTAACTGCTTCAGCCCAGAAATAGATAGATAACCTTGATTCACTTAACATAGTTCTAGCAGCTTCAATCAGGGTTCTATTTTTCCTTTCTACAACTCCATTCTGTTATGGAGTTCTTGGTGCTGAATATTGTCTCGTTATCCCCTTGTCTGAGCAGAAGTTATTCAGAATTTCATTCTTGAATTCTGTTCCATTATCTGATCTGATTGCCCGGACAAATAACTTTGAATTTAACTCAATCAGCTTTACATGATCAATCACTAATTGTGGAGTTTCATCCTTAGAGTTTAAGAATAAAACCCATGTGTACTTTGTGAAGTCATCTACAATCACTAAGGCATATTTCTTCCTTGACATGGACATTATATTTAATGGACCAAATAAATCCATGTGTAGGAGTTGAAGTGGTTCAGTGATGTTTGTAGTGTTTGTGCCTCTGTGACTTGTTTTCTTTGACTTTCCTTTCTGACATGCCTCACACAATCCTTCTTGTGTAAATTTCACCGGAGGCAGTCCTCTCACCAAATCCCTCTTGACTAAAGAGTTCATTATTTTGAAGTTTAGATGTGATAGTTTCTTGTGCCATAGCCAGCTTTCTTCTGATGAAGCCTTTGAATAGAAACAGTTTGCTTCATCTTCATTCCCAGAGCTGAGATCGGCTACGTACAAGTTTCATTTCCTTACTCCAAGCAAGGCCAGCTTGTCATCTTTAGAATGAGCTATTAAACATTTATCCTTGATAAAGTTTACATTGTATCCTTTATCACAGAATTGACTGATGCTGAGTAGATTGTGCTTAAGTCCTTCCACTAAAGAGACGTTTTCAATGATAACATTTTCAGTATTTAACTTGCCATATCCCGTAGTCATTCCTTTGTTGTTATCTCTAAAGGTGACGATTGGGCCAGCTCTCTCAACCACGTCTGATAGCAGGGCTCTATCTCCGGTTATATGCCTTGAAGATCCGCTGTCCAGGATCCATATAACCCGGTTTACCTGTTTAACTCCCTGCAATTATCAAACGGATTAGAATATCTTTGGAGCCCAAAATTGATTGGGCCCGGCATACTTAAAGAATTGACCTTTGTCAACTTTGACAACAGATCCTTTTCGAACAACAGCAGCATCTACCTTGACTGTACTTACCTTCCTAAAAATAGTCTTAACAGTTTTCTGTTTAGACTTGGGAACATAAGTTTCCTTCTTGACAGGTGTAGGAATCGCAGTCTTGGATTTTGTAAATTTACTATTGATGTGTTGTCTCGGTGTTATGTTCTTTTTATTAGTAGTCATGCGTTTGAAATAAGCAGTCATAGCAATAAAAGCACATAACATACAATTTAAAACACCACAAGGTTTATGGCATACATCAATAGCAGGCATGTTATTCAAAGCAATAGGTGTCTTAACAGTTTCTACTTTAATTTTTTCAACAGTCTTAAAGTTCTCAGTAGAATGACACTGGTTGTTACTATTCTTACTTTTAACAAACTTATTGTTAGGTCTGTTCAAATTATTCTTTAAGTTCTTAGCACCTATACCAGGTTTGGGGAAATCAGAAGTTCCCACAACTTTCACTGGCGTCTTAGGTGCAATTCTCTCTTCTTGGACATTTACTCATTTTATGTCCCTAGCTTATTCTGTTAGTAATTGTGCTCTAGAGACAATACTTTTTATATTTTAAGGAAAATATTTATTATTAAGGATTATGTTTTATTGATTATTATTTATTTATTATGTTTTATTTACTGCGTAATAAATTGAAAGCATAATAAATGTCCTTGGAATTTTGATACGTATTATATATCTTTAAGTATGTGACTTAAAAATGAGATTATATGAATAGTATCTTATTCCTAAAATTCCCTAGTCGAGTATTATTATTTAAGGACAATAATAATGCACAAAGACTAGTATGTTTCTTGACAGATGACCACATCTCATTGGTCATAGGTATGGGGATACTAAAGTCAAGAACATAAGTGCATGTATCAATGCATGGCACTAGAATGACCCGCCGTGAGATTCTACATGTTAAGTAAGTGTCATAAGTAATTCTCACTGTGATAATGGTGTAATGATCCTTAGACCTGAAATCATTATATTTCTATACGAGAATTAATATACTTTGATTACATTGAAAGTTACCTTTGACCGGGTGATGATAAAAGTGGACATTGGGTATATTATGAATCGTATGAGAAATATGAATGATCTAGATGGGATTTAATCCTCCTAATTTTAGGAGTGATATTATTGGCCTCTTGTTTGAGTGAGACTATGAAATGCACGGCCGTGCTCAAATGTTGATTTGATTTTAATAGTCTACTCATCGATCAAGAAAATAAAGATTAAATTATGAAGAGGATGACACGAGACATGCCTTGAGTTTAATCTATAATATCAAGATTAAAGGGATCATATTACATGGAACATTATTCACGAAAGGCTTAATCGAATCACCGATTTATTATTATTACTTGGGTAGCAATGATGTATTACTAGATGCCGCTCATTGTTTACAATTTTAATTAGATATTAAAATTGTTGCCAACGTAATAATAACCTACAGGGTCACACACAAAGAACGCTTGAAGGAGAAATAATTTAAATTATGAATTTAAATTAAATAAGTAATTTATTTTATTTATGATATTAATTAAGTATGACTTAATTAATTATATAAATAGAATAAATGAATTACTTAAACTAATTCCAAAATTAATAATTAATTAATTAAGTGAGACTTAATTAAATAATTTAGAATTTTGGATTAGTATTAATTATAATTGGATTATAATTAGAAAACTTATTCCTCTCTCTATATAATCTCTTTATGGGCTGATTTAATAAGATAGAGATTTTACAAAAACCCTAGCCGCTCTGAGAGAGGAGGAAGATAGAGAGAGAAGAAGTTTTCGGGTGCTAGTACACATCAATCCTTCATGAAAAGTGTTCGTGTGGATACCGTAGAGCGTAGATCGCGAGAGCGGGATACGTGGTGATTAAACAAGCTTTGGACCTCCATTAATCTTCCATTAATGAACTGTTAAAGCTTCTAAAGGTATTTATTCTTTATCTCCAAATTAAATCTTTTGTTTTCGCATGGATCCTGTGGAGGGTTTCGCTATTTTGATTTATTTTTCACGTTTATTCTGCTGCGTTTGTGTCACGAAACCCTTCAATGGCATCAGAGCTACTTGCGAAACGTTTTAATTCGGTTATGTGCTTAACAGTTTTTGATATATAAGCATGTATGCGATCTATCATGATTTTATATTGATATAATATGTATATGTTTATATATATTATGAATATATGATATTCATATGATGTATAATCATATGATGATTATGTGTGTTGATGTATGTATATGATACATGTTTGTTCTTATTATGGGAATCGTATTCGATACGAATTCTGAAACGGCTGCCGTTGATTTTCTGAAATCTGTGTCCGTTGTCCGATTTTCGCAAATGATATGTGTTTTCTGACTGGAATCGGGTCACTGAGCAATACTGACATAGTCAGCTCTTCGTCTGTAAGCCATTAGATGTCGTTACAGCCCCCAAACCGGTGATTTATTATTTTTTGAAAATTATTTGATTTTTTAAAATTTTGAGTATATGTATGTATATATTATGAATATATGATATTCATGTAATGTATAATCATATGATGATTGTATGTATCTCTGTATATGTATATATGATATATGCTTGTTCTTGTTATGAGAATTGTATATGATACGATTTCTGAAACACCGTCAGATTTGGAGAAATCTGAATGCTGTATCCGATTTTCATAAACGATATGTGTTTTCTGACTGGAATCGGGCCAATGAACAAAACTGATAGCTATGCTATCACCGACGGGTCTGTAAGGCGTTTGACGTCGTTAAGGGCCTCGAAATAGCGATTTATTGACTTCAGAAATCTGTTTTTAATTTTCTGAAATTTCGAAATTTGTTATATATGATTATATGATATGATTATATAATATGAGATATATTATATGTGTTATATGATAGCATGGTGGATGGTTATGGCCTAAAGACCCATAGGATAGTGGTTTTGATTTATGGTTTTGGTTTCTAAATACGACTTGCATGTCGTTTATTTATTGTAATTTAATTATCTCGAATGTAACTCGAGTTCTTCTTGTAATTTCATTAGAATAGTTTTATTTTTCAATGTAATTATCGATGAAGACTTGCAAGCAAGGAGGCGATCCAAAAGGGGATGATGGAGCAATGGAGAAAGAAGACATGTAATAGATAGTATTTTTAAAACCACCATAGACTGACCTTGATATTTCCATTAGCTTGGAAATATCATATAGGATGGGGCCATAACCAAACACGTTTAATTTACGCACATTACATATATGTATATGATTGCATGTATTGGTATGTACGCGTAGATATAATTGAGATGCATGCTTAATATTGATTAATCATGTATGTATTAGATACGACACACATGCCATGTTTGCTTAAACAAGATAAAATCTGTAATGATTCAAGATTTTAAAATTAACAAACGATCATGAGATTCTTGTGTTTATGAAATATGGATTTTTAAAACACGGAATTAAATATGGATTTTTGATATCTATAATTGGGATTTTCTGACAAAAGCGGATATGCGTATTCGTAAGGCTGATGGGTTTTAAGTGTGACCATTGGTATCCTCCATCTACCTGGGAAATGAACAATTTAAGATGTCGATTTGAAATATTTGGTTCAAGGAAAAATTGAGGATCTCTTTATGATGTGATCATGATCGTTATAAATTTTCTAAAACCCCTTAACAAAATATTAAGTTTTACTCGGATGCTTTCCAATGAATGAACACTCATCGAATCCTAGATCGATAAGGGGAAGGACTGTCAGTGGCAGGGGACTCCTATCTATCGTGGTGAGATGCGACGAATATAAACGGTTATATTCGGCCGTTGTATCATTGGGTCTAACTTAACTGAGTCGTCATAATAAGTGAAAATAAATGGTTATATTCAACTATTATGAACTTAGAAGCATAGAGTTTGGTTAAAAGTCTATTAGATAGATAAGATCAATCGTTGTTCACCAAACTATCCAAGAATTATATATGATATATTTGACAACTGTTGTCTACCTAAATAATCATTTTCTAAGGACTTCCAGTGGTTGACTTAGGACATGACGAAATATGGATCTTGGCTCACTAGAAAGAATTATAGGATATACTTTCCAAATTAATAGTAAGGGCTATTAGTTTGATAAAAATAGTGGGAGGTATATGATGATATACCATAATCACTTAAACATAATTAATATTAAATTTGCAATCTAGTTTATTTTATGCACTTTAATATTGTAGATATCAAATGATAAACACAAACAACTTCTCTATGCGATCAGTTCTTGAGAAGGACAAGTTGACGAGAATATATTTCCTTGACTGACATAGGAGCTTGAGGATCGTCCTCGGGCACCACGATATTAGTCAAATCTCTTCCCCTGCTCTTAAAGTTGAGAATGTAACATGTGCAAATCATAGTGCTTATTGGAAGCAAATTGATGTTGCGACTGATGTTTCATGTCTCATGCTCGCAAATATATGTGCTGAGCTTAAGAAGCAATACAAGCATATAGATGCTTATGAAACGATTGAGCACAAGATATATTTGAAAGGGCACTATACACTTACATGTAGGGAGAGTGAGACCCGGTTACACCACATGTTCTAAAGATTATAGGGTATAATGAATACCATTGATATTTTGGGTTTCCAGATTGGTCTGGAGACAGTTAGATTTGATCTTACAATCTTTGGACAAATATTATTCTTATTTTGTTATGAACAATAAAGTGAATAAGATTGGTAAAACACCCATTGAGTTGCTAAGCATGTTGAGAACTGCTGAAAGTAATATGATAAATGCATGAACTACTACTATATTGATGGTAAACATAGGGAATGCAAAAGGGAAAGGAAAATGGAAAGGCAAGGAGAAGATTTGATCTAGTTTCGTTGTCAAACCAAAGTCCAATCCCTAAAGCAGACTCTAAAGTCTGAATGAGGTGTTGATAAAGAAGACGATTGTCACTTCTGTGGAAAGTTGGGAGACTGGAAATTAAACTGTCATGCTTAATTGGAAGATCGGAAGATGATGATCAATAAGGGTCAAGCTTAAGGTATCGGGTTGGAATTGGAGTAAAGATAGTTGCTCTGGTTCGAGGAACTCGTTACTTAATTTTTGGCCTATAAGGAAAATTTAGAACTTAATAATTGTTATAGCGTGCTTGCAATTGGCAGAGACATTATTTCAGTTTCTTGTTTGGACAAGAAATGCTTTTTCATTTTATAACAATAGTTGTTTATTCTATTTTGATGATGAGCCTTATAATGTTGCACATCTAATTAACAATTTATATGTTCTAAAGTGACTCAAATCAAATATTACCTTTGGCACTGTCGCTGAGGCCATATTAATGAGAAACGCATTTTCAGAATACATAAGGATGCATTCATGGAAAAGTTTGATTATGAATTATACAAAAGGATGCGAATCTTGGCTTATTTGGCAAAATGACTAAAGCTCCTTTTACCGGACATGGTGAAGGGATCATTGAATGGGTATGACTTATACATAGTGATGTATGTGGTCATATATGTACGATGACAAAAGGTAAATTTTATTAACTTCATAAAATTTACTAATTATTTTAGTAGATACGGATATATGTATCTTTTGAAGAACTAATCCGAATCATTTGAAAAGTTCAAAGACTATAAAGATGAAGTAGAAAATATCAAAGAAAAGTTTTTTTGATAGGAGAGATCACATCTTGTTGGACATGGTGCGATCAATGTTGAGTCAATGAATCTTCCAATTAGTTTCTGGGGTTGCACTCTGGAAACGGCTCCACATACACTTAACATTGTTCCTACTAAAATGGTTCAAAAGAATCCTTATGAGATATGGACTGAGAAACGTCACAGCATGTCATTTATGAAAATTTGGGGATGTGAAGCGTTTGTGAAACGTCTAATCTATGACAAGCTAGGACCAAAATCAGATAAATGTAATTTTGTGGAATACCCAACTGAAACAAGGGGTTATTCTTTCTATAATCCTTCCGAGAATAAAGTGTTTGTTGCTCGAACTGCTGAGAGACAGTGGGAGGATAATAGATCTCAATGAAGTTTGAGACCCACATGATAATGTTGAACCAATGGAGGAACCTGAGCAGAATATACAAGAAAAATAATACTGCTCAAGAAACACAGGTATTCGTAGGTCTAGTAGGATTCGCCATGAGCTCGAGAGATAATATGGATTTCTCTTGACTAAAGATGGTGATGTGATGCTTATGGATGAAGATGAGCCTCTCACCTACCAAGACGCTATGAACACTCCAGATTCTAAGAGATGGCTGGATGCTATTAAATCTGAGATGGAATCCATGTATACTAATCAACTATGGACTTTGGTTGATCCACCTGAAGGGGTAAAACCTATAGGGTGCAAGTGGGTTTTCAAGAAGAAGACCAACATGGATGCTAATGTACAGACCTATAAGGCACGATTGGTGGCAAAAGGTTTCAAGAAAATTCATGGTATTGACTATGATGAGACCTTTTCACCAGTTGTTATGGTCATGTCCATCAGGATTTTACTTGCTATAGCTGCTTACTATGACTATGAAATCTGGCAAATGGATGTCAAAACCGCTTTCTTAAATGAGAGCCTTGAAGAAGATATGGATGTGTACATGACACACCCTAAGGGTTTTGTTGATCTAAAGGATGTTGGAAATGTATGTAAGTTGCGTCGATCCATTTATGGATTAAAGCAGGCCTCGAGGAGATGGAACATTTGTTTTCATGAAACAGTCAAAAAGAGTTTGACTTTATTCAGAATGAAGATGAAACTTGTGTTTACAAGAAGTTTAGTGGGAACCATGTGGCATTCCTAGTATTATATGTTGATGATATATTACTAATAGGGAATGACATTCCTTCTCTACAGACTGTGAAGACTTGGTTGAGAAATAATTTCTCAATGAAAGACTTAGGCGATGTGACATATATATTAGGGATCGAGATCTATATAGATAGATCAAGGTGATTGATCGGCCTAATTTAGAGTACATACATTGACAAAGTTTTGCATCGATTTCAAATGCAAAGAGACTAAAATGGATATGTGCCAATGTCTCATGGGATAGTGATCTCAAAATAAAATTTGTCCTAAATCATTGGATGATAGGGACTGCATGAGTAAAATTCCATATGCGTCAGCAATTGGTTTTATAATGTATGCAATGATATGTACTTGTCCTGATGTCTCGTATGCTTTAACCATGATGAGTAGATACCGATCTAATCCAGGTGAAGGTCATTGGACGACAGTCAAGAATATTCTTAAGTACTTAAAGAGGACTAAAGATTCATTCTTATTATATGGAGGAGATGTGAAGCTAGTTGTAAGAGGTTTCAGTGATACTGGTTTCTAGACAGATAACGATAATTTAATGTTTCTGTCTGGCTTTGTGTTTTATTGAGATGTTGTATGCTGAAATGGTTCACAGCAAAGACAATTGTTGATTTTACAATAGAACCTGAGTATATTGATGCTTGTGAAGCAGCCAAGGAGGTTGTTTGGGCATGTACTTAGCAGATATCACCTAATTAATGAGATTAATGATCAAGGAGATATACATATATGTAAAGTGTATACTAATAATAATATTGCAGACACACTGACTAAGGCTTTGTCGCAGCAGAAGCACGAAAGTCACACTAGTTCCATGAGTATTGGATACTTGGGTAATTGGCTCTAGTGCAAGTGGGAGATTGTTAGTAATTGTGCTCTAGAGACAATACTTTTTATATTTTAAGGAAAATATTTATTATTAAGGATTATGTTTTATTGATTATTATTTATTTATTATGTTTTATTTACTGCGTAATAAATTGAAAGCATAATAAATGTCCTTGGAATTTTGATACGTATTATATATCTTTAAGTATGTGACTTAAAAATGAGATTATATGAATAGTATCTTATTCCTAAAATTCCCTAGTCGAGTATTATTATTTAAGGACAATAATAATGCACAAAGACTAGTATGTTTCTTGACAGATGACCACATCTCATTGGTCATAAGTATGGGGATACTAAAGTCAAGAACATAAGTGCATGTATCAATGCATGGCACTGGAATGACCCGCCGTGAGATTCTACATGTTAAGTAAGTGTCATAAGTAATTCTCACTGTGATAATGGTGTAATGATCCTTAGACCTGAAATCATTATATTTCTATACGAGAATTAATATACTTTGATTACATTGAAAGTTACCTTTGACCGGGTGATGATAAAAGTGGACATTGGGTATATTATGAATCGTATGAGAAATATGAATGATCTAGATGGGATTTAATCCTCCTAATTTTAGGAGTGATATTATTGGCCTCTTGTTTGAGTGAGACTATGAAATGCACGGCCGTGCTCAAATGTTGATTTGATTTTAATAGTCTACTCATCGATCAAGAAAATAAAGATTAAATTATGAAGAGGATGACACGAGACATGCCTTGAGTTTAATCTATAATATCAAGATTAAAGGGATCATATTACATGGAACATTATTCACGAAAGGCTTAATCGAATCACCGATTTATTATTATTACTTGGGTAGCAATGATGTATTACTAGATGCCGCTCATTGTTTACAATTTTAATTAGATATTAAAATTGTTGCCAACATAATAATAACCTACAGGGTCACACACAAAGAACGCTTGAAGGAGAAATAATTTAAATTATGAATTTAAATTAAATAAGTAATTTATTTTATTTATGATATTAATTAAGTATGACTTAATTAATTATATAAATAGAATAAATGAATTACTTAAACTAATTCCAAAATTAATAATTAATTAATTAAGTGAGACTTAATTAAATAATTTAGAATTTTGGATTAGTATTAATTATAATTGGATTATAATTAGAAAACTTATTCCTCTCTCTATATAATCTCTTTATGGGCTGATTTAATAAGATAGAGATTTTACAAAAACCCTAGCCGCTCTGAGAGAGGAGGAAGATAGAGAGAGAAGAAGTTTTCGGGTGCTAGTACACATCAATCCTTCATGAAAAGTGTTCGTGTGGATACCGTAGAGCGTAGATCGCGAGAGCGGGATACGTGGTGATTAAACAAGCTTTGGACCTCCATTAATCTTCCATTAATGAACTGTTAAAGCTTCTAAAGGTATTTATTCTTTATCTCCGAATTAAATCTTTTGTTTTCGCATGGATCCTGTGGAGGGTTTCGCTATTTTGATTTATTTTTCACGTTTATTCTGCTGCGTTTGTGTCACGAAACCCTTCATATTCCTATCTTTTCTTCTCTTCCTCAAGATCCTCTAAATTCATTTAATAGGCAATCATTATAGATCTCTTAAGGATAGGTTCTGTTACAGGTGTTATGAAAAGAGGTTTACGTGCGTCCTTAACAACATGAGGAATACCCCTTTCTTTAGCACTTTGCTTGAATGGGGTAATGTTGTTCGCCTTTCCTACAGATTCGTTATACTCAAACCCTATTCCAACTTTTCGGTTTATCACCTGTTGGTCAACTAGGTTTTTTACAATGTAAGACGAGTTTTCATAGGCTAGACACCTTTTCTTTTCTTCCACTATCTGGTTTCTGAGATACGTTTCAACATCAATATAACACTTGACTCTGTTGACTTGAAAAGCTAAGTCTTTAGTCAACTGGTCAGTCAACTCGTCACTTTTCCTTTTAGCCAAAGTTAAAGCATTTTTCTCATCAGTTAGAACATTGATTTCGAGTCTTAGTACCTTAACTTTACTTCTCTCACCATCTAGTTCTTTACCTATCAAAGCAAACATTCTAGGGCAAGAAGGATTTACCTCTATTCCTCCTTGACGAGTGGGAGACCGTGAATCTTCGGATGAAGCCATAAGAGCAAGATTTCCCAGCTCTTCCTCATCATCATCGTCTGAGTCGTCCCAGCTTTTTCCCTTTGCCAGATAAGACTTTCCTTGATGCTTCTTCACAAGTGCATCATACTTTTTCTGGAGATCTTCATACGACTCTCTCATTTTCCCTTGCTTCGGCTTTTTGCATTCGGTTGCAAAGTGGCCTAGCTCATTGCAGTTGAAGCAACGAAACTTGCTTCTATCAACTAAGTCGGTCTTGTAACCACTTCTTGATTCAGCTGTTGAAGACCCTCCTCTTTGGTAACTTCCAAAATTAGGTTTGACTTTGTAGGAGGGATTCCTTCGAAATCTCATGTTGCCAAACTTCCTAGCAACCATAGCTAGAGACTCATCTTCCAACTGATCCAGTTCTTCAAGAGAGTAGAACTCACCATTTTCCTGGTTATCTGAAGTATGTCCAAGTTCTGGAACCACATACTTCATTGAACTATTTGAAGGTTCAGCAGCGTTCACTTCCTTCTTCTCTGGTGCTTCTACTAACAGTACCTTAGAAGAACTTAGAACCTTACCTCTTCCATATGTTTCTCTTGTATGGATCTGCTCCAATTCATAGGTCTTTAGTATTCCGTGTAGTCTATCTAGTGTAAGTTCTTTCATGTTCCTAGACTCTCGAATTGTTGCAATCCTATGCTCCAGATGCTCCGGCAAGGTTAGCAAAAACATTCTATTGATCTCCTAATTCTGATAGTACTTTCCATTCATGTTGAGCTCGTTTATCAGTTTGTTTAGTCTCTGAAACACCTCAGAGATACCCTCACCAGGGTTGGATCTGAACTGCTTATACTGGGAGGTCAGGATTTCCAGTTTATTCTATTTCACTTTCTCTGTCCCCTCATTGATGATCTCTATAGTTTCCCAGATTTGTTTTGCATTTTTGCAATTGACTACATGATTGTACATAACATAGTCCAGGGATTCTATTAGTATAAGTTTGAGATTGTTGTCCAGGGACACAGCTTTCTTTTCTTCAGGTGAGTAGTCAGCCAGATTTTTTGGAAAATGTCTGTGAGGTATTACAACCCCATCTTCCTCGTGTTCAGGAATAACTATTATAGGGTGTTCAACACCTTTGGCCAATACTAATGCATACTTGGGATTGGCAATCCCAATAAATAGTAGCATTTTGTGTTTCCACAAGTTGTAGTGTTCTCTGTCGAATTGTGGAATTTTGATGCTCGTCACTTTCTGGGTACTCATCTTTAATAAGATTAAAAATTAAGTGTTTCAAAAATTATTTTAATTTTTGATTGAAAATAATTTTTGATCAAAAATAATTTTTAGAAAAAAAATTATTTTGAAGAAAAAAAATTATTTCAAATTAAAAATAATTTTTGAGATCTGTATGAGTTGCGGAATATTTGGTTCGGATCTGATATTTAAAATATCAACCAGCTCTGATGCCAAATGTTGGTCACTGATATTGTAGAAGGGCGGTTGAATACAATATCTGAATTTAATCGCGGAAATTCTGGTTTAAAAATATTATTTTAATTAATCACGAAATATTAATTTTCTTGAAATACAGTTCAAGTAGAAGATATAATTTTAACTTGAAAAGTATTACAAAATTAATAAGATGATAGTTTATATAACTGATTAAATGTCTAGAACGATTTTGACATGAATTGTTCTGATGTAACAATTATATTCAAACTTGCACAGAAATCTGTGAATATTAAAATGCAGACAAATTTCTGAATTTGAACTGTTTTCTATCAACTTGATCAACTGAAATAATGAAGGCAAGATCCTCATATATATAGAGGAAAAACTCAGCAAAACATTTGAATAAAACTTATTTAAAAAATCAATAAGACTTTTTAAATAAGCCTGCAAGACTTTCTAAAATAGCCGGGCAAGACTTTTTTCGATCGGTAAGACTTTTCAGAAACTCGGTAAGACTTTTCTGCTCAGTAAGACTTTTTAAAGGTCTTATTGAATTAATTCGGTAAGACTTTTAAAAGGTCTTATTGAATAAATTCGGTAAGACTTTTGAAAAGTCTTACTGAAAAATTCGGTAAGACTTTTTAATTAAAGTCTTATTGGAAATCTCGGTAAGACTTTTAATAGTTGCTCGGTAAGACTTTTGAAACAACTTCCAATTCAATACTTTTTCTTTTGAATGGACACTTGGCAAGCTTCTATTGGCTTATTTAACAATCTGCACCTCCCAAATTCAATTTGAAATATAAGGGGCCTATTTCGTCTTTTAGTGGATAGGCTCCGTAGAAATGTTTTTCGACCCGCACAGCTTATAATCTTTGATTAATAAATAATAAATTTAATTCAGAAATTATAAAAATAAATATATAATATTATTTAGATATTTATAAATATAATTTACTAAATAAATAAAATATTTATTAATTAAAATAAATCATTACGCTATAAGTTGTGGTCTTCTGATAGTCTGGAACCAAACTCCTTTTGACTTAGAAATGATAAATCAATTCCAACCGGGGTTCCACTTTTACGAATATATGACTCTGCATTTCTTCTGTGTCAATTCTTTTTCCGTCTTTTCTTCAAGTCAGTACCGTTAGGCCTGTTTAGCTATATCTGTATTCCTTTAATGTTCCAGCTTCTGTCTTCTTCCTTCTAAAATAATTCTAAATTAATTAATCCTTTAATTTATTTAAGAAGTAAATTAATTCTGAGTGAATTAATTTACTAATTAAATAAACTATTTAATTTAATTAATTAATACAGAATTAAATGAAAGTCTTGATTGTAGGAGTATTGTTGATGTAGGTAAAACTCTTATGTTCTTCAACAATAACATTTCTAACCACTTGAACAGTTTGATGACGAATATTCACTGATATTCTTAACACCCTGTGCACTGGTCTGGTTCACGGATGACTAACTATAATGTCGATTTTCATTTATGCTGTAAGTGGTCTTTGTGTCTTGTCTTGCTTCTTTCTTTGTCTTCAATATTTTCTTTTCCTGGAATCCTTTTGTAGTAGCCACTTGGAATCTTCTGTATCTTCTGAACTCTTCTGAAATACTACTTCTATATTTTTCGCCGACGCTTGAACATATTAATGAACTTCTTCCGGTGTAGAGTAGCATCTTCATTAGAACACTTCTGATATTTAGGATTCTTTGTGTCTAGTTAACTTTCTGCTTCTTGATTCCTGTTATCATATTTATTATTACTTCTGTTTCTTATCTGAGTTGAGTTATCATCTAACTATTATGAATAGGACTAGTCATATGCCTTTCAGTTTTCCTGAACCACCTTTTCTTGAGTATAAATTGTCTTTTTCTTAGCTAGACTGGAGATTTGTTTCTGCTCACAAAGTTTGTGGAAAAGGCTGACCCAGGAGATACTTTTGGAGATAAAATCAAATGTTTTACTCTAGGATATGGCTCTGTTGAATTTTTAGGACTCTTCATTTGTTCTTCAGGAATTGGTTCTTGTTCGTATTCTGAACCAGCTTCTTCCATAATTTTATCTTTTTTTCAGAGCCTGGTTCTTCTTTTTCTGTTGCTGCTGAGTTTCTAAACTCACTTGAGGTTTCAGCTTCATTGCCCTATTCAGAGGTTGCAGTTACTTCTTCTTCTTCTTCTGCATCTTCTTCATTAACATGTCTAAGAAGATCAAAGAAATCTCTGATAGGGTCAGTCATCGGAGCAGGAGTATACCTGTTAGGATAGTTAGCCTCATTCTGTACCAAAAGAATTGTCTTGAACTGGAGTGAGGGTGACTCTTTCAATGGACTGTTATGAAAAATTTATAGTTGATCAGCTCTCAGCACTTGATTCAACACCAGCTGCAAGAATCTGGGATACAGACAGAAGTTTTCCATCTTTGTCTGGTTCTTGATAATCTTAGCCATGATCAATTTTCTAAAATTTATCCTGGACCCAGAAGCCACTGCATAGTCAATCACCTTGTTGAATTGAGTGATCCCGTGAAACCCACCTGTCTTTGGTGCGAAGCCGTGAGACAAAATGTTGAAGAACAAGTTCTACTCCTTGGGTAGGTGATTTTTGTAGATCTTCTTTGGAAGATTATTGTTAACTCTGGTGCAGTGTAAGAACATGAAGAAGTTGTCTAAATCTGCTTGAGTTGGCTCATCTTCAAAATTTTCAAACGGCAGAAGAAGTGCTCGATTGATGTCGTTCTCAATTATTCGCACCTTCTGTCTCTGTATTTTGCAAGTAAAGGATGAGATGCCATAGGTAGATGTGTCCTGAGCAGATCTGTATACCTGTCTTAACAAATTTCTATTCAAAGGAACATAAGTCGTTAGTGCATACCGGACTATAGAATGTTCTTTTAAAAACCTTGCCCAATTACCTAACTCACCTGCCTCAGTCTAGTCATCTACTAAAATGGATAAATAATTAGTCTTTTTAATATCAAAATTACCTGTCATTGTAATAAATTGAGAGATAATTTTTAACAATTAAAATTACTAATTAATATCGAATAATTTTAGTAAGTTACGAACTAAACCCTAATATTTAAAAAATTACTTGGATTTTCGTAAAATAAATATATAATTATTTCCTAGTAATTTTAAGCACACTTTTAATTTTATTATAATTTTTAATCGATTAAGAAATAACAAACCCTAGCCAGAAATGTTCGACTTTTGGTAAAAATGAAAATTTTAAGATCTTAATCAAAATCAGTGGGACCACTTACAAATGATAAATTTGAAGGTGGTTTCCACAAATCTGGTTTCAGTTTTAAAATCGAAAAAAAATTGGCTTAGTTATGTTCAATTAAAAATCACATAACTGAGTTTTTCTTGCACCTCTAATGGTGTTTGTACTGTGCAAGTATCTATGAGTCACAACAAAAACCCTTGCAGCATGTATTTATAGGCGCCACGAAAACAAGAAATAAATTGTTAAGTCTTTTAGTTGCGCCTGCATAGTAGTTTCACTATGTAGGTGCCACAAACAGTACTAGCGCAACTAAACTTGCTAGTTAATTTTTATTGCACCTGCACAGTGTATTCACTGTGTAGGCGCCACAAAATTCACCAGCTCAACATGCTAAACCAAAATCTTTCTAAGTGTTTTGTTGCGCCTTTACAGTGCAAGCACTGTGTAGGTGCAACAAAACCTATAGGCGCCACTTGACTTTTCATATAAATTTACTAAGTACTGAGATTATTTTATGTTGCGCCTATACAGTCAACCCACTATATAGGCGCCACTAAACACTAAAACGCCACAAAGTACTTATACAATTTTAAGTTGCTCTTAGATTTTGATACTTTTAAATAAATAATATTTATGAATAATTTGTATAATTAATCAAAATTAATTAATTACAAATATTATTTCACAAAATATTTATTAATAACATCAATTGTTAAAATTATTATCATAAATAAATTATGCTTCTTATTATTTTACTTTTATTTTAAATAAGAGAATAAATATTAATATTCATCCTTTTTATTTAAGATAATTTCAAATAATATTTAAATATATATAAGTGCCAAGAATTTATCATTTAAATAAAAGCACTTAATATTTTCTAAGATCAAAATTAAACAAATACCAGATTAATAAAATTAGCAGGCATGCACAAGATATTTATCTAATATTTAATCCTATTAACTGGAAAATAATTTGGTAGATAAATTCACAAGTCCTAAAAATATTAACATTAATTAACTAGTGAATTTATAAGCTTCAAACTGCAGATTTAGATTACTAACTAATTAGTTAGTAGAATTTAACATCCCAAGTTCACAAACCTGTCTAGTGAAAGTGATTTCATCCAGTGGTTTAGTGAAGATGTCTGCAATTTGTTGCTCTGTAGGTACAAAATGTAACTCTATAGTACCATTCATGACATGCTCTCTAATGAAATGATACATGATATCAATGTTCTTGGTCCTTGAATGTTAAACATGATTGTTTGTGATGGCTATGGTAATTGTGTTATCACAGAATATTAGAATTTTGTTCAACAACAGTCCATAGTCTTGAAGTTAATATCTTATCCACAGAATTTGTGCACAGCAGCTTCTAGCAGCAACATATTTAGCTTCAGCTGTTGACATTGCAACTGAGTGCTGCTTCTTGCTATACCAGGACACCAATCTTCTACCAAGGAATTGACAACTCCCTGATGTACTCTTTCTATCAATCCTACAACCTGCATAATCAGAATCTGTATAGCCAACAAGGTCAAAACCTGTTTCTTTAGGGTACCAAATTCCAAGATTCACACTTCCCTTAAGATACCTAAATATCCGTTTAACATCTATAAGATGTGAATCTTTAGGGTTAGACTGAAACCTAGCACACAAGCATGTATCAAACATAATATCTGGCCTACTTGTAGTTAAATAAAGTAATGAGCCGATCATACCTCTGTAGCTTGTGATGTCTACCTTCTTACTAGGTTCATCTTGATCAAGCTTAGTGGCAGTTGCCATAAGGGTTTTGGTTGTTGATGCATCTTCAAGACCATACTTCTTCAATAGATATTTGATGTACTTGATCTGGCAAATGAAGATTCCATTATTCATTTGGCTTACTTGGAGTCCAAGGAAATAATTCAGCTCTCCCATTATGCTCATTTCATACCTACTCTGCATTAGCTTAGCAAATCTACTATACAACTGAACGTTAGTAGAACCAAATATAATGTCATCTACATATACCCGTACTAATATAATATTATTTTTATGCATTTTATGAAACAAAATCTTATCTATGACACCTCTAGTAAGACCATTTTCAAGTAAGAATATAGATAGAGTGTCATACCATGTCCGAGGTGCTTGCTTTAGGCCATAGAGTGCCTTGAAGAGGAAGTATACAAAATCTGCAAATTCTGGATGTTCAAACCCTGGGGGTTGTTCCACATGCACTTCTTCTTCAAGCTCTCCATTCAGGAATGCACTCTTCACATCTATTTGATAAAATTTAAAGTTAGAATGTGCTGCGAATGCCAGGAACATCTTGATAGCTTCAAGTCTTGCCACTGGTGTATATGTTTCATCATAATCTATCCCTTCCTCTTGGAAATAACCTTTAACAACCTGGCTGACTTTGTTCCTCGTAAGTCGTAACAATGCCATCTTCATCCAGTTTATTTCTGAATACCCACTTTGTGCCAATTATAGATTTGTTCTTTCGCCTGGGTACCAGCTTCCACACTTTTTGCCTCTAAAACTGATTAAGTTCTTCTTGTATAAATATTACCCAATCTGGATCTTACAATGATTCTTCCACTTTCTTTGGCTCTATTTCAGATATAAAACCAGAGAATAAACATTCATTCTGAGAAGCACGTCTAGTTTGGACTCCAGCATGTAGATCTCCTAGAATCAACTCAAAGGGATGAGCTGTACTACATACCCTATGTCTAGGCAGATTAGCGATAGAAGATTCAGCCTGATTATCATTAATGTGCTGAGTCCTGCTAGTTGATCCTTCTGTTGCTCCCCTTGAGCTGCTGTTTGGTTGAGAATGAGATTTTATGCCACTACTAGTAGTTTCTGTGAATCTTTCACTATTTCCACTACCAGGGTCAGAATCATCATTGTGATATTATCATTTGGTACTTGATATTCTATTACAGCTTCAAGTTCTACATCACTTCCATCCGAGTTAATATTTTCAAACTCCAGAGTTTCAGCGTCGTCTGTTCTTTGTAGACTTGGGAGCTTGAGATCATCGAAAGTTACATTCATGCTTTCAATGACCTTCTTATGATCAATCACATAAACCCTGTATGCCTTAGATTTCAGAGAGTAGCCAAGAAATATGCCTTTATGAGCCTTGGATTTGAACTTTCCTAGATGCTCATCATCTTTCAGTACAAAGCACTATGCTCTAAACATATGAAAATATTTCAGTGTTGGTTTCTTGTTTGCCATCAACTCATACGGAGTCTTATCATGATCTTTATTTACCAGGGTACGATTCTGAGTGTAACAAGCTGTGTTGACTGCTTCATCCCAGAAGTATAGAGGTAACTTAGCTTCATTCAACATTGTTCTTGTTGCTTCAACTAGAGTTCTGTTATTCATTTCTATCACTCTATTTTGCTGTGGAGTTTTGGGCGCTGAGTATTGTCTTGAAATCCCTTTCTTAATACAGAAATCATTCAGGGTTAGATTCCTGAACTCTGTTCCATTGTCAGACCTAATTTTCCTCACAGACAGACCAACTTCTGACTCTATCTTCTTTAAGTGATCAATAATTGTTTGAGGGGCTTCATTCTTCGAGGCTAGAAACAAAACCCACGTGTACTTGGAGTAGTCGTCTACAATTACTAGTGCATATCTCTTCCTTGACATAGACATACATTGACTGGACCAAATAAATCTATATGCAAAAGTTGTAGTGGTTCAGTAATGTCTGTAGAATCTTTGCTTCGGTGAGATGATTTCGTTGACTTCTCCTTTTCACATGCTTCACATATCCCTTCTTAACAGAATTCCATCTCAGGTAAACCTCTAACCAATTCCCTCTTAACTAAAGAGTTCATTGACTTGAAGTTCAGGTGTGAAAGTTTCTTATGCCATAACCAACTGTCCTCTGTTGAAGCTTTGTTGTAAAAACATTGAACTTCACCTTTGCTTGCAGAGAATAAGTCAGCTACAAAGAGATTCCCCTTTCTCACTCCTTGAAGAGTACGCTTCGCATCTTTCCTATTTTGGATTGCACATCTTTCTTTCTCAAATGTTACTTTGAAGCCCTTGCCAGTGAACTGACTGATACTTAGAAGGCTATGCTTTAATCCATCCACAAGTGAGATATTTTCAATGATAACATTGCCAATTTCCAGATTTCCATATCCCGTTATGAATCCCTTGCTGTTATCTCAAAAGGTCACTATCGGGCTAGCTTTCTCAATCACATCTAATAGCAGGGCTCTATCGCCAGTCATGTGCCTTGAACAGCCACTGTCGAGAATCCACATGACACGCTTGTTCTTTGCTATGCCCTGCAACCACATATTGATTACTTCTTCTTAGGCGCCCAAATTTGATTGGGTCCAAGAGGCTTAGATAAGAAAACAGATGTAGCTGCAGAAATTTTATGGTCCTTGTCTTTCTCATCGACTATGCCCTTGCCTTTTGGTTTAGCCTTGACATGAGTGTCTTTAGGCTTAGGGTCAGGGACTTCCTTCCTAGACTTAGGAGGACTAGCAGTCTTTGCCCTAACATGCTTTCTATTCATGTTCACATATGTATTCATGCAAGTACTAGATGATGTATTCATTAAGTTTATGTATGCAGACATGATGTTAAAAGCACATGGCATGCATCCTACTTTACCACATGGTTGATAAGGGATAGATATGGCAGGCATGGCAGGCATATTAGTAGTTTCTTCTTTTACTACTTTTATCTTCTTGCATGCATGCGTAAGATGACCAGTAGAATTACAATTATTACAAACTTTTCTAATAGCATTAGGAGGGTAGGCATTATCATTTTTCTTGTTAACACCTATATTGCCATTTCTATTAGTTTTCTTCTATTCATTCTTGTTGCCTAAATCACTTATAATCTGTTCCTTAGTGAAGGGTTTCGGGACATAAACGCCGCAGAATAAACGCAAAAAATAATTAAAAAAATGAAACCCTATCGCATGATCCATGTATAACTTTGGATGATTATGGTGAAGAAGTCTGTACCTTAAAAAATCTTTCTGTATGATGTTTAATGGAGGTCTAGAAACACGAATCACAACAGCCCTTTGTTGCAAAGATGTGCTCTCTAAAGAAGTCCACACGAACGCCTGATCGTCCAACGATCACTAGAGTCGGTACTAGCCGAATTGCTTGCCTCTTCCTCTATCTCTTCTTTTCTCTAACTTCTCTTGATGTTGAGCAGCTAGACCCAATGTTTTAGCAAACTATGTCACTTACTTATCATGTCTTCCCATGATTGATAAAAGCACATTGCTTTGGCAAACCCACTCCTTCTCAATCTAGATCTTGACGAGTATTAAACATTGGAAGGTATCCAATTAAGTTAATATGTATTTAGGGATTTTAATGTTTATATGAACGATCATGATCCCATCATAAAGAGATTCTCAATTTTTCCTTGATCAAATAATCTATTTCAATATTCATCAATGGTTCGATTTCCAGATCGTCAGAGAAGTCACAAGCGGACTCACTTAAAACCCAACTTTCTTAGGAATAATAATTCACTTTTGACAAAATCTCCCCATATCAGAAAAAGAAAATTCGTATTCAATATCGTGTTTCATAAACACAAGAATCTCATGATCGTTTGTTTAATTTTAAAATCTTGAATCATTATAGATTTTATCTTTCTTAAGCAGACATGGCATGTGTGTCGTATCTAATACATACATCATTCCGATACATACGTATCTACACATGCATTCATATACATTTATGTATTATGCGTAAATTAAATTTGTTTAGTTATGGCCCCATCCTATGTGATATTTCCAAGCTAATGGAATTATCAAGGTCAGTCTATGGTGGTTTCAAATACTACACTATTACATGTCTTTATCTTCTTCATTGCTCCATCATCTGGATTGCCTCCAAGCTTTCTTGCTTCCAAGTCTCCATTGAACAATTACATTGAAAAATAAATAAATATATTCTAATGAAATTACAAGAAAAACTCGAGTTACATTCGAGATTAACAATTACAATGAATCAACGACATGCAAGTCAAATTTAGAAACCAAAACCATAAAACAAAACCACTATCCTATGGGTCTTATGGCCATAACCATCCAACATATTATCACATAACACATGTAATATATCTCAGATTATATAAACATATCTTATAATCATATATAACAAATTTCAAAATTTCAGAAAATTAAATAAATTTCAGAAAATAATAAATTACCGTTTCGGGGGCCTGTAACGTTGTCAAACGGCTTACAGAGGCGTAACTGACTTTGTCAGTATTTCTCAGTGACATGATTCCAGTCAGAAAACACATATCATTTGCGAAAATCGGACACTGAGCACAGATTTCAGAAAATCTACCGAAGCCGTTTCAGAATTCGAATACGATTCCCATAACAAGAACAAACATGTATCATATACATACAACAATACACACAATCATCACATGATTATACAACACTTGAATATCATATATTCAAAATCATATAAAACATATATATCAACATATAGTCGTGGCATATCATATATATGTTTACATACATCGAAAAACTGTTAAACATATAACCAAATCATCCCATTATACACGTAGCTCTGATGCCATTGAAGGGTTTCGGGGCACAAACGTAGCGGAATAAACATGAAAAATAATAAAAAAAATGAAACCCTATTGCAGGATCCATGTATAACTTTGGATGATTATGGTGAATAAGTTTGTACCTTAACAAAGCTTTCCGTATGATATTTAATGGAGGTCCAGAAAAATGAATCACAGCAGCCCTTTGTTACAAATATATGCTCTCTAAAGAAGTCCACACGAACGCTTGATCGTTCAACGACGACCGAAGTCGGTACTAACCGAATTACTTGCATCTTCATCTCTCTCTTCTTTTCTCTAACCTCTCTTGATGTTGAGCAGCTAGGGTTTTTCTCTAAAAATGAAATATGATGATTAACCCTAATACTATACATCATTATGTATATATAGGGGAAAGAGTGTTGGTGAGATTACGAAGCTGTATAAATAGTAATCGTGATAACTCAACACTAGAACAGGACAGGTAAATAATACTACGCCTACACAGAAATCAGGAAGAAATGAAGACAAGGCAAATACAGTGAATCAAGACATTAGAAGAAGTTTTGAAGTCTACTACAGGTCACTGAAAGAAGTTCATTAATATGTTCATGCCTCAGTGAAGAATAATGGTTAAAGACTTTCAGGGTTTCAGAAGTGTTAAAGATTCAGTATAGAAGTGTCACGAGAAGATTTCAGTGTATTAGCATTGATTGAAGATAGACAGTGTTCGAAGCATAGGAATCTAGAAGGGTAAAGACAAAGGTTAAAGAAGACAGCTGCAGTCTTGAAGCTATACTCACTGAAAGAAGTTCATTTAAAATGTTCAAGCGTTAGTGAAGAACAGAGAATGAAGTATTCAAGATTGTGGTAATAATGGAGATGTTGTCTAAGTACCAGAAAAGATTCCAGTGAAGTTACAGTGTTTATTGACAGTCAGTGTTCGAAGCAATGAAGTTGATGCAAACTTAACAATGTATGTAAGGCAATAATACGAAGACCTGGATCGAAGTTAGTCATCTGTGAACCAGACCAGTTGCACTAGGCATCAACAGTTTGTGAAAGGAATCTGAGTATTAACTATAGAAGAATTGTTAAGGTGAAGTACGTACTTGGAAAGAACGATTATATATTAAGGTACGAAAAGTGATTTGTAGAAGCTACAGCCAAACAACTAATAGCCAAACAGCTAAACAGCTAAACAGCTCAAAGGGTGCAGGGTGCAAAGTGTCACAACCTTGGTACGAAAAGTGAAAGTTTCTGAACTACAGTCGAAGAACAGAAACAGCTCAAGGTACAGGGTGTAATGTGGCAAGACTTTGATACAAGAAATGGAAGTTGGTAAACTTCAATCAAGGAATGAGAAGGAAGTCAAAGTGTAGTGACCAAACTGCACTTTGACCATGAGAATAGTCAAGCGCCACAATCTTTCTCACGCGCCACGAAACAGTCTAAGGAAATCAAATGTTTATGGCGCCTACACAGGGTATCCCCTTGTGTAGGCGCAACAAAAAAAGACAGGCGCAACAAACTTTCTGTTTCAGCTAAGGCAGGAATTCAATGGCACCACCACAGGGAAACAAGAGTGCAAGCGCCATAAACAATTCAGGCGCAACAAAATTAAGGCGCCACAAAATATTCAGGCGCAACAATTATTTCTTGGCCCCACACATCCCTCAGCCAATCAAATTACAGCAGCTACTTTATTTGATTTAAAGTCTATACCAATTAAATTGAAGAGTAGTCTTCTCCAACAAAAATATGTAGAGAGCAGCCATGGCCGGAGCAAGAAGATACATTTTATACACACCCATACCTTGCTCCCGGTCAGATATTAGGACCCGGTTCTTTAATGAAAAATGCTCAGGACTCCTAGATATCACTCCCTACGGACTCAGTTTTTCCTTGTACTAATTTAAATATATTTGTATACTGATTGATATACAAATCAAGATCCATAATTTTTAACTGGGTGTAGCACCCCTCTGGGTTTATATATAAAAGATATATTTCCGGAAACTTGTCTCCATAATTTACTTGCTAATTTTCTTGAACCTAATTGATTTATCCGGACTCACAGAAAATTAGTAGGCAGCTCACCTAAACACTACAAATGGCCAAACCCACTCTGGAGCAATAATTTATTTATCCGTAAATTCTGAAAAGAATTTAAATTATTGTGAGTATCGTATTCAACCCCCCTTCTATGATACTTCGAGACCCAACAATTGGTATCAGAGCTTACTGATTGATATACAAATCAAGATCCATAACACAGTGAAGCTCAGGGTGTCGAAGCTGTTTGGACTTGAATGATTAGAGGCCTTGTTAAATAAGTTTAATTATAAACGTTTAATAAATTTATTTTATAAGCTTTTATAAAATTTATTTTATAAACATTTATTAGTTTATGTTATAAATTTTAATTAGTTTATTTTATAAATTTTAAATAAAATTTATTTTGTAAACTTTTATAAAATTTATTTTATAAACTTTTATTAGTTTATGTTATAAATTTTAATTAGTTTATTTTATAAATTTTAAATAAAATTTATTTTGTAAACTTTTATAAAATTTATTTTATAAACTTTTATTAGTTTATGTTATAAATTTTAATTAGTTTATTTTATAAGTTTTAAAATTCATTTAATATTAAAATTTATTTTACCTAGTCCATTTTTCTTGAATTCACTTGGCCATCAGTAAAAGGAAGAAAATTTTTTCAAAGGCAATTGATTTTGTTGTGCCTGTACAGGGACTCCACTGTACAGGCGCCACAAAAATTGTCAGGCGCCACTAACACCCAATTGCAGTTTGGTACCCCAAGTTTTGTACCCTTTAATTTTTAATTTTTATTTTAATTTTTAATTTTTAATTTTTAATTCTTGAAAACTAAAAAATTTCTTAAATATTAATTTACGACATTTTAATTTTTAAGAAAATTTGAAATTCTTGAAAATTCATTTGTTGTATATTTTTATTTTTGATTAATTTATTTTTTAAGGAAATTAAAAATTCTGTAAATTTAAATTTTTCTTAAATATTAATTTGAGGGTGCTCAAAAGGTTCGTAGTTGAAGATTTTTCCGGGCATTGAAGACAACTGAAACTGACTGAAGATTATCCAATGAAGCTTATTCTGGAACAAGCTGAAGAAGTTGTGGTATTAATTTCCTCAGAAGTTTACTCCATAGGATCCCACTAATATTTTAGAAGCTGCAAAAGAAGAGATTAATTTGGGTACAGTTTTTGGGTAATTTGAGTTGTATGTTTTGATGAAAAATCTAAGGGGTTTGAAGTAGTGAAGGAGAACAGACTGGACAACCTGAAATCTCAGTTCAAGCCTTAAAGTTTATTCTACAGGGAGATTACAGGAAGTTCGTGCTAACACTGCAGATCATTTGGAACACAGGGATTACAGCCAACAGAGATTTAAGGATACAACCACATTGTCTGTAAAAGACATGTATGTGCTGAAGGCCTATGAACTAGAACAAAAGCTGAAGAAGATAATATTTGGTAAAGCAGGTTGTTAGCATATCCACTGTATTTGTGACCCAGGAACCAAATTTGATTGAAGTCAAGGTTGAGAACCTCTGAACAGAAACAAAATGATCCTAGAAGCTGAATTGAAGATGTTGTAGCTCGAGGTAGTGGTCAAGGTGTTGCATGTGTTTGACACTTTGGAATAACTTGAGAACTGGACTGCAAGTCAAGCCTGCAGGGCAATAGAAAGTTCAGTGACATCAGATTCAGACGGAATTCCAATTCTAAATCTAAGGTCCTTACCTATAGATTCCGTAAAGGAGAATTTCAAGAACAGTTCAAGAGGCGGTTGCAAGATAGGGATGGTTTATATTTGAAAGACAAGATCAGGGGTTGCTACACAATTTGAAGAATCATGTACAAGCAAAAGATGACAGACACTATGTTGGGTTGAAGTAGGAATCTCAGGCATTAG
Source organism: Oenanthe sinensis (assembly GCA_028671895.1). Taxonomy (NCBI): domain Eukaryota; kingdom Viridiplantae; phylum Streptophyta; class Magnoliopsida; order Apiales; family Apiaceae; genus Oenanthe; species Oenanthe sinensis. Next base: position 34,057,993 of record CM053806.1, read on the forward strand.
TGAGGATGCAACAAGGGAAAACATTTGTTGATGAAGTTAAATGCAAGGATGATTCTATCAGTGACAGTGATGAACCAAATGAATATCTGGCATCAATGACCAACACTGGAGATGAATCACTAAGCACTTCACAGGTACACATTCTAACTAGTATACGTTTATCTAATTCAGAACTGTATAATGATTAGGTATTGAAATGTATTATATTCATGTCAGCATGTTAGCATCTTAGGACTTAAATGCTTAATTGATTGCTAAGAATAAGATTGCATGCTAGGATTCATGAGTTTAATTAAGTACATTTCATACTTGATTTTATATGCAGTAAAATGAATATCTAGAATTAGATAGGGTGTTTTAGACGGTTAGGTGTATCCCTAAAATATTTGCTGGAACTTGAGTTAAATCTTCTGTGATTTAATACCTCTGCTAATGTTGTGAAAATTGCTAAATAGACAAACAGGTCATAGATCAAATATTTTATATTTGTTCCTATTGTGATAAATGACTTATTAAGTGTATGTGGAATTTGATATTGCTCATAATATTTTATTCAAATATTCTGCATATTCTTAAATTGTTTATGTGCTTATTTTCACATGATTTGTTCGCACTCACATAGTTGCACGTAAATGTCATATCATATCATGTATTGCTTGTTAGGGATAAGATGGTGGAATTATCTAAGTTGTCAGTAACAATTGTAGAATCAAAGATTAATCTAAAACTGACTTAGGTAATTAGAGATAGTTAAAAATGTTAGACAACGACAGAAATGGAGTAGACAGAATTAGTAATTAATTTATTAGTTCTTCTATCCATGTGCTTTATGCATATTAAAGCTGTTGTTACCTCTGATAATATCTCTAACCCATCTGGACTCAATTAAAATTGAGTACCAAGAAGCTTAATCATTTGTGATTGCAGAGTATGTAACAAGAGGAAAAGTTATATGACTTCGTGACATTTATTGTTCGAGGCATATGATTAAGATTAAAGCTCTAACATCACAGTTGGTTGAGAAGGCCTCCCCGATGGTAACCTTTGGAGATGACAGCAAAGGATGTACAAGGGATATGGCTATCATGATTTAAGAACTGTCATCAGTGGAAGCATCTTTCTTATCAACGAACTTAAGCACTATCTACAGAGCACTAGGGAATTCTTTGTCAAGGGTTTTCTGGAAAAGCATCAAAAAGGAAAAGTGTTTGATCTCAAACAAGAAGGTTGGAAGCTCACTCAATTGAGAGTGAGAAAATTTATTCGTAGCTGACATGTATTTTGTATGCAAAGGTGAAGTGAAATTTTCAGTAAAGCTTCATCAGTAAAGAGTTAGCTATGGCAAAAGAAGCTCTCATACTTGGTGAACAAGACAATGGATTCTCCGATAAAGATGAAATTAGTGAGAGGACCACTTCTAATGAAATTCTTTCTAGAAGGACATTTTGAAGTATGTCATATAGGGAAGTCAATGAAAACATCACACTGAAGCAAATTATCTTATGAAAGAAATATGCTTAGTGGTGGTTGATGACAACCCTAGTTACAAATTGGTGATGTTCGTGCATTCAACAGACAAAATGTCACAAATGGTGATTGATCAAATAAGGAAGATCAAGTTGGAAGCAAAGTAAGCTGTGAGAAATTTGAAGTCAGATATTGGAACTGAATTTCGCGAATGAAGTTCTAAATGAAGTCTGCACTGAAAAGGTACTTTGAAGCTGAAGCAATTAACACAGCATGCTGCTTTATTCAACAAGATCGTGAAAAGACATCATATGAGTTAATGGCCAACCAGAAGCAAACACTGAAGATCTTTCTTGTATTTGGAGGAAATTGATATTTACTGAAGATTTAGATGAGCATCTTGGCAAAATTGAAGTTAAGGCTCATGGAACCATTTTCCTCGGCTACTCATTAAAAATGATGTAAAATTAGAAGGTGATTAAAAGTCTGAATGTGTCAACTTACTACACCAAGCTCCCAAGCATTCAAATGAAAGACTATTCTGAATCTTTGAAGTTTGACATCCCGTTAGAGTCAAATTCAGATACTGATGATGAAACTGAGGTTGCAGAAGAAAACAATGAAAATGATGATGATTCAGATCCTAGTAGTGGAATTGGTAGTGAAACTACACAACTTGTGAACTTTAACAAAATCCACTGAAAAAGGTGAAGGATCTTCAACACATCCTAACAGCAACTCAGGGGGAGCAAAATAAAAGAAGGATCTACTAGTCGTACTCAACACAATGAAGATCAAAGGAATACATCAAGAACATATCTGCCAAGACAAAAGGTTTGAAGTCAAATTTAATCCTGGAGTCTAGTTCTTAGTGATCCGGATTATTGAGTAAAGGCTAGAAGTGCTAATCAAAATGAACACATATTTTTTTGGGACCCAACAATCAATAAATGGTATCCCAAAGAATAGTGAAGATGCGCTGATTGATCCAGATTGAGTGATTGCAATGCAAGATGATCTCAATCAGTTCAAAGGCAGAATTTATAGAAGCTGGAACCTAGACCACAAAAGTCGAAGCTAAAATTGGTACAGTAAGGGTTCACAGAAACTGGATAATTATTGGCATTGTTATGAGGGACAAAGCCAAACTGGTTGCTACAAGTTACTATCAAGTAGAAGGTATCGACGATGATGGAAACAGAATCTTTGGGACTTTCAAGATCTAACAGCAAGCACCAGAGACGAGACTTGATTCTTTTAGGGCCTAACAAGATGAGGACCTAACAAGATATCCCTAGCACATGTTGAGCATTCAAGCATGGATATCTATCAGATGAATGTGAACAAGTGCACTCCTAAATGGTGAGTTAGAAGTTGAAGCTGATGTACAACATTTCCTGGACTTTGAAGTTGCAGATCATTGGAATTTGTATATCATTCTCTTCCCAAGCTCTTCTATGACGGAGGTAGGGATTCAAGCAAATCGTCAAGGACATGGTATGACACTCTAATTACTAATGACTTGAAAATGATTTTATATTAGAGTAGTTATACACATATATCTTTCTAGAATACATGGCACACACAATGTCATATATGTGCTAGTATACCATGATTATATTATATGTGGGTCTACTAACAAAACTTGTGCAAGAGATATTTTGCTAAGTAAATGCAGAGTAGGTACAAGATGAGCATGTTGGAAGAGTTGTAGTTCTTTTTGAATTATAAGTAATTCAAAAGAATGATGGCAATTAAAATAAGTCAAGGATCTTTTGAAGATGCGCAATTTGGAAGATTCTAGACCTGCCAAGACTTCTTGCCAACAAACCACTAAGCTTGATCAGGGAAAATCAGGTATATGAACTGAAGTGACAAGCTATAGAGGTAATCAACTCATTACTTATTCAAATGCATAAAGACCATATATATTTTATTCTCGATATGCCTATGTGCAAGTTTCCAAGTGGATACTAGATAATCTTATCTTATAGCTAAGTTATGAATTGTTAGATATCTTAGGGGATCACCAATTCTTGAAATTTGGGACCCTAAAGATACTAGGTTTAACCTAATTGGCTATATAGATATAGATAATGCAGATTGTAAGAAAGACAGAGAAGTCATTCCTAGAAGATGTCAACTTCAACAACTCTGTTGATCTCTCTACACCACGTATGGAACAAGCGCATGGACATCAGGTATCATTTCTTTCAAGATTGTCCTAAGTAGAATAACTTGCAGATATTTGCTGAACAACTTGATAAATTTATTTTGTCTAAGTTGGTTAGTGAATTTGGGATGTTATTTATTTGCATATATGTTGGAAATCCCATCTGCAAGAAATTCTCAAATGAGTTCACAAGTATTAAATTTTTCATATTTAAAGGACTTGTGAATTTATTTTAAATCCAGTACCTCATACTTATTGTTATTAGTTTAATTATCATGCTTACAATGTTATATACATATGTGGTAGTTAAATTATTTAGCATAAGTTAGAAGCATAATTATTTGCATGTTAAATATTTGATGAGTATTATTCAAGATGTCTTGCTTAATTGCTCTGATATTTTGCTCTGATATTCTTAAATATTTTGTTACAAATAATTGTGATACTTTTGATATTAGTGACAATATTTAGAATTTATGTTCTAAGTAATTAATGCATATTTCAAAACTCACTAATATTGGAAGATGAAATATTTTCCAAGTTATGTGTATAAAATTCTCAATATTTTATATACTTAGAATATATTTCTAAATTTGATTTTAATTCCGAGGAGTTGTAATTAGGATCACAAGTATTAAATGTCAATATTTATAGGACTTGTGAATTTCTATTCAACTATTTTCTCGAGCTTACATATATCAATAATAATTGTTATGCGTATAATTGTAATATGCTAAAGTGACAATTATTAGATATAGTGTAGGAAGTTAGATGCTAATATTCAATCTTATGAATATTTTAGTATTTAGCGAAATTATTTTATCTTATTAAAATTATGGATTGAAGCAGTTCAATGATTAGTAGTTTCATAATTTTGATTTGATAAAATATAAGAAGCACAATTTCTTGCATCTTGAAATTATTGATAAATATCGAATAATTGGTATCAGCGTGCAATTAATTGTGATATTTTTAATATTAGTGATAACACAAGTTGTTTATCTAAAATCACTAAAAATAAAAATATGCTTAAATGCTTATTATTCTACTGAATAATTGCCACATGTTATTTGATTTATATATGCATGTATGTGGTAATTGTTTAGTATTACATGAGTATTTATATTAGTTTTCTTTCTTCGCCTAAATTTTAAACTTGAATGTATTAAAAAGAAATTTTTGTCTATTTCTTTTTCAAAATATTTTATTCAAAGATACATTCATCTTTCTATCAGTTTTAGATAAGAAAACTTCAGAATTCTTTTTCAAAACTTCTCTTTTTTGAAAATCATTTGATTTACAGCCCTACTTTATTTTTCCAATCCTAGGGTGTGAATCAAACTTTTCTTGAGGATAATCTTTCTTTAAATCTCAAAATATTTTATCCTCTCTCCAAAGCTGGTTTTAAATGCTATATTTTCAAAACAGTTTTCTCTTTTAATTTTTCTTTTTAAAGTGGTAGAAACTTTGTGACTGCTATTTTATTTGGAGAAATTATTTCTAACTTCGAGGTACCAATCACTTGTAAAATGACTTGTTTTTAAACACTTGTTTCAATGTATGTTTCACATTGATTCATAGTACCAAAATAGTGGTTGTTGCTTTGAAGGCCTAGTGCTGTATTGTTAAGCATTCATTCACCCCAATTGTCATGCTTTTATTTTAAGTCAGGGATACTATCAAATGGACGAAAATGATGTAAATCATAATTGCATTATGAGTCGGAAAATCATAGTCCTCTATCTGATAAGAATGTTTTGCAAAACTGATTTCAAAACATACAGTGCTTAGGTTTTAAAGGAAAAGAGTCATTTTATTGAGATATAATTTGGTAGAAGAGTTGAATTTCTTCTTTGGTATAAATTCCCGCATTTTATTATGGGAAGTTTGCCTTATAAGAAATTAATAAGGGATAGACTTTTTCTCTGATACACATTCCCGCGTTTTATTATGGGATAAGTATCTTAAAGAAAATTTCTATTGGTTTCACGCTCTTAAATGATAAATCTTTATAACCGACAATTTTTTTATACTAAAAATGCTTTAATGCAATCCATTACCATTCCTTCTTATATTTTTCCTTCTCTTTGAGATGAAAAATATGTTTTGGAATGTTAAGATGATTATTTCTTTATCTTATTTATTGATTCTATCCGTTTAGCCCCCAGAGGCTTCAGAAACTGGCCAAGAGGTTGAAAACCCATCAATCTCTTACCCAGGCCATAATACCAAACACTCATTCATCCACTTCCATATATTAACCCTTGGAGATATAAGGAACTTATGTTAGTTAGAGGTTGATAAGGGAGAAATTGCACTTGATGCAGCAAATAAGGATGAAGTCGGAAGTGCACCCACAGGTCTACCTCCAGAGAAGTAAAGAAGTATATAATTGAGGTATCTGTAAGCTCATCTGCATCTTCTCAAAAGGATGTAGAGCTGAAAAGGCAATTAAACTGTCTCTGGAATCATTCTCTCAACAGGGTGAGTCCATTGAAATTCGCTCGTCAGCCAGAGCACCTTGTAATGAGTCAAGCACACCACTGGCACTCACGCTGATGGTAAGCCCAAACAGATAAATTCTAGGAACACATTGCAAGGCGTGCACAGTGAGAGGTATAGGCATTCAGAGGAGATACGGACTCTAGCCATACAATACATTATCCAGGTATCTACCTCAAACAGAAGTTAATCTTCTGCATCCCGAAAGGGAGATCTCTTGTTCAGATTTATCTGGGCTTGAGAGGCAACTGCTTGACAAGAATTCTTCGGATGAGTCAAGTAGGGTATTTATACAAAATTCCCGTCACAGGGTTACGAGGGAAACGTAGGCTCTAAATTGCCATTCATTACATTGTCTACCACGTTGACCCTCTTGGAAGGAATATTTCCAGATCCTGAAAAGGAATGTCCACCTCCCGTTTACGGAGAAGGTGTGAGGCAACTCCTTGATAGAACAAGGCAGGATTCCCTAACAGATTTTAAAATCTTGGGATAACCCATCTCAAAGAGGTGAGGCTCCACTAGACAGTGATTTAGCAATTGCTATTGAGTATGGTGATGAGACAGTGCTTATGCATGATAGATCAAGAACACCTCAACGAGGCAATTCTCCATTTGATAGTGATTCAGTTCATTCTGATGAATCAGGTGTTGGGAATATATGAATTGACGGATTTCACTTACAGGTACAAAATGCTATATTTGAAACGCAGAGTGAAAGTGAGAGAGAGAAACACTTAAGTGAAAGTGAAGGAGAGATACACTTGAGTGAGAGATAGGGAGAGAAAGAGTGAAACACTTCTAAGTGCTCGACACTTGAGTGTAAACACTAACAGAACGTAGTAGAAGTGAGGAAACCATAGACCAAACACTTACCCTTGCTACTTGCTACTTTTGAAAAAAAAGCTACTATATTTTTTCCCGATCAACGATAGACGAGAACCTTCTTTGGAAGAAAAACCATTCAAAAGTGGGCCATTGGAGGATTCCTCAACTAAGAGGGAGAAATTATAGGAAGAAAAAGAAGAAGTTGATAAGTCTTATCTTCGTATCTTTGGGAAGAGTTAAGAGTTAATATCCTAAAGGGATTCGTATCCTGGATCCTGGAAGATCCTTGGAGAAAGGGGTCGTATCCTTGGGAGAAGTTAATATCCTTAGGGGGAGATCTTAGACAGAAAGAAAAAGAAAATCTTATCTTCTGATCCTGAGGGGAAACAACAGAATATGGGAGAATCAAGAAACTGTATCCTATACTTGAAAGGAGTTGTCAGTAGAGGATTCCTCATCCAAGTGGGAAGAACAGAAAAGAATTGACTATTCCATTGATTATCTAAAGGGAGAAGGAGAATCACATTCTTAGGGGGATAACATTATTTGAGCTATGTTCTGTGTTCCATTGAAGACGTTCCCAGGAATATTGATTCTTATGAAGCTCTGTTTATGATAAGTTCTTTAAGTTCAACTATGAAGGATTTTGAAGCAGAGAAAGCTCAAACACAGACAGAAATGAAGGTGATACTACTTGAATATCAGTTCAGTGCTAGAGGAATATACATCTTTCATTTCAGTTACTCAAGAATTCTGGAAATGCAGAATCTGATCCAGAAAAACCAGTAGCATTATTTACAAGTCTCGGACGATTACTTTTTCTAGTTGTTAGTTGAGTTATCCTCTCTATGGGATTTGTTTGCTAAAGTTTAACAATCAAATAGGGGGAGATTGTTGGTGAGATTACGAAGCTGTATAAATAGTAATCGTGATAACTCAACACTAGAACAGAACAGGTAAATAATACTACGCCTACAAAGAAATCAGGAAGAAATGAAGACAAGGCAAATACAGTGAATCAAGACATTAAAAGAAGTTTTGAAGTCTACTACAGGTCACTGAAAGAAGTTCATTAATATGTTCATGCATCAGTGAAGAATAATGGTTAAAGACTTTCAGGGTTTCAGAAGTGTTAAAGATTCAGTATAGAAGTGTCACGAGAAGATTTCAGTGTATTAGCATTGATTGAAGATAGACAGTGTTCGAAGCATAGGAATCTAGAAGGGTAAAGACAAAGGTTAAAGAAGACAGCTGCAGTCTAGAAGCTATACTCACTGAAAGAAGTTCATTTAAAATGTTCAAGCTTCAGTGAAGAACAAAGAATGAAGTATTCAAGATTGTGGTAATAATGGAGATGTTGTCTAAGTACCAGAAAAGATTCCAGTGAAGTTACGGTGTTTATTGACAGTCAGTGTTCGAAGCAATGAAGTTGCTGCAAACTTAACAATGTATGTAAGGCAATAATACGAAGACCTGGATCGAAGTTAGTCGTCTGTGAACCAGACCAGTTGCACTAGGCGTCAACAGTTTGTGAAAGGAATCTGAGTATTAACTATAGAAGAATTGTTAAAGTGAAGTACGTACTTGGAAAGAACGATTATTTATTAAGGTACGAAAAGTGATTTGTAGAGGCTACAGCCAAACAGCTAAACAGCTAATAGCCAAACAGTTAAACAGCTAAACAGCTCAAAGGGTGCAGGGTGCAAAGTGTCACAACCTTGGTACGAAAAGTGAAAGTTTCTGAACTACAGTCGAAGAACAGAAACAGCTCAAGGTACAGGGAGTAATGTGGCAAGACTTTGATACAAGAAATGGAAGTTGGTAAACTTCAATCAAGGAATGAGAAGGAGGTCAAAGTGTAGTGACCAAACTGCACTTTGACCATGAGAATAGTCAAGCGCCACAATCTTTCTCACGCGCCACGAAACAGTCTAAGGAAATCAAATGTTTATAGCGCCTACACAGGGTATCCCCTTATGAAAGGCATAGGTGTACTAACTTGTAACACTTAATTACTATGTAACTCAAGTAGGTAAAAGATAAAACAACAGCAAAACAGGAAAAACTGAAGAAGCACATGGAATCAATCTACTGAAGAAATGGTAATGATACTTGGTAACTACAAGTAACTAATTTGATTAATCCAGAATGCCTAAGTGAGAAGAAGTTCAATCTCAGTATTGCTCATGCCCTAACTTATCTAATGGAGAATCAAATTAATGTCAAAGAAGTATCAAGAAGACCAAAGTGATTTCATGTAATCTATCTCAACAACTGGATAAAGTAAAGGTTAATCAACAAATGAGAACTGACATTCAGAAGCAAGAACCCCTACAAGACTAGTCACTTATGAACCAGACCATTGCATCAAGTGTCAGGACATTGGAGGCAAGTTCATGTTAGTAATAGAAGATCTCATTTGAATTGAGTAAGGAAAAGAAATTGAAGAAGCTAGGGAAACTTGCTCATAAAGGTTAATCCACAATTAGTCACTAAAGAAAGTCAACATTGGATGAGTGCATATTTGCTAAGGCAAATGTCGATCCACAGCAGATCGAGATGCGGATCGAGATTGTTAAGTGAAGAAAAACATTGCCAAGGCAAATCTCGATCCACGGCAGATCGAGATCGAGATCGAGATTCTCACAGATCGAGATTCTCACAGATCGAGATCGAGATTCTCACAGATCGAGATCGAGATCGAGATTCTCACAGATCGAGATTGAGATCGAGATTGTCAACCAAGATCGAGATCGAGATGGGTCCAGGCCTAGATCGAGATGCGGGTCGATATGTAGCATTTAATGTTCAAGGGACAAGTGGCTTGCTGTGAACGGTTGATCCAGAGTGGTTGGGAAAGTACTTTTTGTTGTCGAAGTCCTGATTGGGCCACGTACACAAAAAGGACAAGATCAAGTCTACACGACATTATAAAAGTAGCACTTTGTTTTATTTGTAAAAATAGCAATCTCTGTATTTTCTACTGGATATTTTTAAAAGAGAGCATTTACTGTAAAAAGAAAGTGAGAGAGAATCAGTTGAATCAAGTTTTAATTGCTGTATTTATTGTTCAATTGATTATGATGCTTTTATGAATGTTGTAGCAAATCCTTCAATGAATATAATGATATATTCTTGAAATTATGTGTCATCATTTATTACCTGCATTTATTTTATATTCTTTCATTATTCGAAACAGTTGTATTCACCCCCCCCCCTCTACAACACTTTGGACCTAACAATTGGTATCAGAGCTTCCTGTTAAACACATCTAACAGAGATCCTACTGTGTTGTTTGAGTTGGTTCTTGAAAATCCCAGATCTATTTTTTTTGAAGTTTGTGCCGAAAGCTTCTATTTGGTTCTTCATGAAAAGTTCATAGATCTAAAAAGTTCTGAGTCCTGGTGTAAGGAATATTTGTACAATATTTCAAAAGGTTGTACTTAAAGAGCTTTGTGGGTTTTTTCTTGTGGTCAAATCTGGTTATAAAAGAATATTTGATTGGTTGACTAGGTAACTTGAATCAACTGGTTGACTAAACAAAAAGGTCACTTTCGAACTTCTGTCAACCAAAAAGTGGACAACTTCTTGTTTGGACTTGAAAAGGTGGTGGACCCTGCACACAGATTTAAGATACCTCCTTTTGATGCACAACACTATGACGAATGGACCGGAAGAATGAAAGCCTACCTTGAATCAATAAACAAGGTATACTTGAGAATATTGGAGAACGGTTCATACATACCTATGAAAATTGAGCCAGAGCGAATGGAAGGAGGGATACTAATACCATCCCGGTCTGTTCCTAAAGAGGAAATGGAGTTTTCAGATGCAGATAAAGAATTGGTTGGTATGGATGCGTCATTACGCAACGTCATAATTGAATCCCTAGACTCAGAGTACTACGTTCAGATAAAGGGATTAAAAATAGCTAAAGCCATGTGGGATAAACTGGCAGTAGTAATGGAGGGGACCGAGAAAGTTAGAGATAATCACAAGCGCATTCTGATATCTGAATATGAATCGTTCAGATGCGAGCGAGGAGAAAGTGTAGCGGATGTTTACAAACGTTACAGTACATTGCTTATCGAGCTGAGTATAAGAGATAAATTCTATCCACTGGCAGACTCAAATATCAAGTTTCTTTTGAATTTGCCTAAACATCTGGAACACAGGATCACTGCCATTCGAGAGTCAAGAAATTTAAAAAATACTTCTCTCGAAAAGTTGTATGGTGTTTTGAAGACCTACGAGCTGGAGCAAGAACAAAATGACAAAAGAAGATCCTACAATAGTGGAGAATACAAAGCGGTAAGTGAATCTGGACTTGTAGCTGAAGAGTCTACTGCAAAGGCACTTGCAGCTGTCTCATTGAAAACTGCTAATCCTGAAAGAGTGGTATTAGATATTGAAGATCCATCCGAAGAAAGTGAGGATGAATATTATACCCTTGGAGAGCTAGACAAATTAGAAGACAAGTCATATGCTTGTATTGCTCGAGAATTTGCTCATATCAGCTTCAGGAAGCCAAGAAAAGGTAAAGGACGATTTGGTAGTTCTTTCAGCCGAAGAAGCAGCAGCAGCAGAGGTAGTAGTGTAAGTGGCCGGGGAAGTTACAGCGGTCGAGGTAGTACATCTAGTAGTGGCTACAGACCTAACCTGGTAGACAAGAACAAGTTCAGATGCTTTAACTGCAATGAATTGGGGCACTTTGCAACAGATTGCAAGAAGCCCAAATACGTACATCCCAAGGAATCCTATGCTGATCTGAAAAAGAAATATTACGCCTTGGTTAGCAAGCAACAGAAGGGAAGCCGGGCTTATGTTGTGACTGAAGGGAAGGGTTGGGACGAGTCTAATGAAGATGAAGATCAGGAGCAATGTAACTTCGCTTTAATGGCAAGATCTTCAGAACAGTCAGAGGTACCAATTCTAACCATAAATGAAATGTCTATTTCTGAGTATCAAAATGAATTAGCTGTCATGACTAAAGACATGTACAATCTCCAACTAAATCTAATCGCTGTTAATGAGGAAAATGTTAAACTCTCCCTTAAGAATAGACATCTCGAGGCCAAAGTAGAGGAATTAGAATTAGGAGAAAGTAAAGAAAGGCAGTTAATGAATCAGGTAGACGTTTTAGAACACAAGCTTAAGATTAGGGAAGACCTTAACGAAGAACTTAAGAATGAATTAGCTGAGCTTAAAATAACATGTCAATCTTTTAAAGAAGCCGCTAATAAAGTTTTCGTAGAAAGGGACATGTACATGAAACTGGCAGGCAAGAGTAAAAATGAAAAAGTAAACATAGGACTTGACTACTCACAGAAAAAGAAAAATAGGGTTGCCGAGCTGTTAGAACCAGTGTTAGTCAAAAAAAATGTGCCTGAGGTTCTAGTGGATGTTACAAAACCTATCTTTAAGCAGTTTGAGCCTAGGACCATAGATCCTGTTGCTGTTAAAATTGAACATGAGATTAAAATGGAAAAAGAGTCGGAAGAACAAGTAGTAGAACCTACAACTTCTAAGAGAGCGAGTAAGATTGCTTATGCTAAGAGAGGTGTAGGAACCAAGGAGGCTAAGACAGTGTCATATAAACAATGGGTAGCAGGGTCAGAACAAATGAAAACACTTGCTGAGGCAGTTAAAACTGAACCTGTATCTGTATCTACATCTACACGAGCTAGGAAGGCATGCTATATCTGTAATCAAACTGATCATTTGTCTTACTATTGCCCGTTCTATGTAGAGGAAGAAAAACCTGTTGGTGGTAATACCATGCCTGCAACTACTGCTTTGCCTAACATGTATGCAAATCATGCCAAATGCAATAATTCTAATTGTATGCCATGTGCTGTAAACATCATGCATGCTTATTTTAATTTGATGAATACTGCTAGTGCATCTGTTGAACATACATTTAGTAGTGGTAAGAAAAAGCATGTTGGGTCAAAGGCTAAGACTTCAAGTCCTCCTAAAGTTAGGAGTGACCAGTCTACTCCCAAACCTGACAAACTAGTCAAGGTTGTCAAGGGAAAAGACAAAGTCAAGATGAATGCCCCTGATGACAACAAGGCAAAGCCTTTTGTATCTGAAAAGAAAAAGAAAATTATTGATGTCGGGCCCAAACATCATTGGGTTCCGAAGAACGCCTAACCTTTCTGGATTTGCAGGGCAGTGAACAGGAAAAGAGTAAAGTCATATGGGTGCTGGACAGTGGAGCATCAAGGCATATGACCGGCAATAAGTCCCTGCTAACAGATTTGGTGCTGAGAGCCGGCTACGTTGTTACTTTTGGAGATAACAGCAAAGGTTACACCAGGGGATATGGCAAGATTGTCTGTGGAAATGTTATCATTGAGGACGTGTCTTTTGTGGAAGGATTGCGACATAATCTTCTCAGCGTAAGTCAGTTCACCGACAGGGGTTTTGACGTCAACTTTGGGAAGCATGATTGTTCGATTCGAAGCAAAAAGGATGGAAGCCTTGCTCTCAAAGGAGTAAGGAAGTCAAATTTGTTCATAGCCGACATGAATTCTGCTGATCAGTCTGAAGTCACGTGTTTCTACAGCAAGGCTTCTGCTGATGAAAGTTGGCTATGGCATAAAAGATTATCTCACCTGAACTTTAAAGCAATGAATAATCTCGTAATGAGAGAATTGGTGAGAGGGCTGCCGCAGATGGAGTTTACTCCAGAAGGACTCTGCGAAGCATGTGAGATGGGAAAATCGAAAAGAGCCTCGCACAAGGATAAGCAAGTGAATAGCATTACCGAGCCCCTATAACTCCTTCACATGGATTTGTTTGGACCTGTTAATGTTATGTCAATGTTAAGAAAAAGATATGCGCTGGTGATTGTCGATGACTTTTCCAAATACACATGGGTGATGTTTGTGACATCGAAAGATGAAGTGCCACATGAGATCATTAGGCATGTACTGGTCATTAAAAACGTAGCAAGTCTGACTGTGAAGACTATCCGATCTGACAACGGGACAGAATTCAAGAACTCAGTGTTAATGGATTTCTGCATATCTAAAGGGATCAGACGACAGTATTCAGCACCGAGAACACCGCAGTAGAATGGGGTAGTTAAACGAAAGAATAGGACACTGGTTGAAGCAGCTAGGACAATGCTGTATGAGTCAAAACTTCCTCTATATTTTTGGGCTGAAGCAGTTAGCGCGGCTTGTTATACACAGAACAGAACCCTGATTACAAAGGACTATAATGAGACACCGTATTATCTGATGAATAAACGAAAACCATCTATCAAGTACTTTCATGTGTTTGGTGCCAAATGCTTTGTGTTAAGAGACAATGCACAACTTGGAAAGTTTGATGCCAAAGCAGATGAAGGGGTTTTCGTTGGATATTCTCTTGAAGTAGTAGCAGCGTATAGGGTGTTTGTGCTTAATGATCACAAGGTGGTTGAAAGCCTTAATGTCACATTTGACGACTCAAAGCTCCCTTCTATACTAAAGAAAGACAGTGAGCCCGCTTCTCTAAGATTTGAAAATATGGATATTGATGAAGTGGATACAGTACCTGAGTCTGTAGTGCAGGGTAGTGATCCAATGATAAATAATGTAATTAATCAAGAGTCTAGTGTTTCGCCTATGCAACCCACTAGGGCTGAGGGATCACCTTCCGTTAGACCTGGTACTAACTCAGGGGGAGCAGCTCACTCAGGGGGAGCTAGTACTAGCTCAAGGGGAGCTAGTGGAAGTGATTCTAGAATAAGTCACATTCACTTACAAGATCAAGCTGAGTCATCAAGAACATTTGCTAAGGATCGTACTTGGAACAAGGACCATCCGTTTGAGCTAATCATTGGTGACCCAGATGCCGGAGTGACTACTAGACGAAAAGCTAGAGCTGAAATTGCCACCGAGAATGAATGTCTATACTCAGTGTTCCTTTCTCAATTGGAACCTAAAGTGGTGGAAGAAGCCCTAGATGACGCTGATTGGGTGATTGCTATGCAAGAAGAACTCAATCAGTTTGAAAGGCAGAAGGTGTGGAAGCTGGTACCCAGACCAAAGAATAGATCTGTTGTTGGAACAAAATGGGTATTCAGAAACAAGCTGGATGAAAACGGACTCGTAACATGAAATAAAGCTCGCCTAGTTGCTAAGGGTTATACTCAAAGAGAAGGAATTGATTATGATGAAACCTATGCACCAGTAGCAAGGCTAGAGGCCGTAAGGATGTTCTTAGCATTCGCAGCATATCATGGTTTTAAAGTCTATCAGATGGATGTCAAGAGTGCATTCTTAAACGGTGAACTGGATGAAGAAGTGTATGTTGATCAACCTCCCGGGTTTGTCGACAGCAAATACTGTGATTATGTTTATCGTCTCTTCAAATCAGTGTATGGCCTTAAGCAGTCTCCGCGGAAGTGGTATGAAACTCTGTCAGACTTCTTACTAGAAAGTGGTTTCACCAGAGGAGTAATCGATAAGACGCTTTTCTACAAGAAATGCAAAGATGATCTAATAATGGTGCAAGTATATGTGGATGACATTATCTTTGGGTCTGCAAATGAGAAGCTATGTGCTAAATTTGCAAAGTTAATGCAATCGAGGTATGAGATGAGCATGATGGGAGAGCTGACGTTCTTTCTCGGTATTCAAGTTTGTCAAAAGAAGGACGGGATATTCATCTGCCAGACCAAGTACATTCATGATCTATTGAAGAAGTATGGTCTCCAAGATGTATCACAAGCTAAGACTCCTATGGCAACAGCCACGAAGCTTGACGAGGATAAAGCAGGTAAACCTGTAGACATCTCAAGCTATCGAGGTATGATCGGCTCTCTTTTGTATTTAACTGCTAGCAGACCTGATATTATGTTCTCTTCATGCTTATGCGCAAGGTTCCAAGCGGATCCTAGAGAGTCACATCTCATAGCCGTAAAACGTATTTTTAGGTATCTCAAGGGAACATCAAATCTTGGGATTTGGTACCCAAGAGATACAGGGTTTAATCTTGTTGGCTATTTGGATTCAGATTACGCAGGTTGTAGAATAGATAGGAAGAGCACTTCAGGAAGCTGTCAGTTCCTTGGAAGAAGGTTGGTGTCTTGGCAAAGCAAGAAACAACACACAGTATCTACCTCGACAGCTGAAGCAGAGTATATTGCTGCTGGAAGCTGTGTGGCCCATATACTGTGGATGAAGAACCAACTCAAGGACTACGGTGTGGAAGTATCTAAGATTCCTATCATGTGTGACAACACAAGTGCTATTGCAATGACCAACAATCCTGTGGATCACTCAAGGACTAAGCATATTGATATAAGATATCATTTTATTAGAGAGCATGTAGAAAATGGAACTGTAGAGTTGCATTTTGTGTCTACTGAACGTCAAATAGCAGATATATTCACTAAACCTCTAGACGAATCAACATTTTCTAGATTGGTTGGTGAATTGGGGATGCTTAACACCTGTTAGTTTTGCTACCTATCTGTTATAATTCAGTTTATGTACATATTATTGTTGTGCATGAATATTCATAGTTAATAATGTGTACTTAATTTCAAAGATGTATGTATTGCATGTCATAAGAGGGAGTTAGAAAGTTTCATGAAATTAATCTTGTGTTGATCTATGTATCCATATGATTAATGTCTAATAATGTGATAGGATTTAATGCTAGACTTAATTTTGGAATGCATGATTTATTTGCTAAATTCCCTGTCATTTCAAAATTGTACGTTTCTAAAATGGTGTGAAAATTTGTGGTGAAATCTTATGAATTTTGCATATAAATGTTTAATTCCTGTAATTTCATTGAAA
Source organism: Oenanthe sinensis (assembly GCA_028671895.1). Classification (NCBI taxonomy): domain Eukaryota; kingdom Viridiplantae; phylum Streptophyta; class Magnoliopsida; order Apiales; family Apiaceae; genus Oenanthe; species Oenanthe sinensis. The sequence goes on from CM053806.1 coordinate 34,074,766, forward strand.
TTTTCTAAGGCAAATCTCGATCTGTTTCTGGATCGAGATCGAGATCGACTTGTGAAAAATGCTTAAAAATTTCTAAGGCAAATCTCGATCTGTCCACATCGAGATCGACATCGAGATGTAGATCGAGATGTAGATCGAGATCGACATCGAGATCGACATAGAGATGTGGATCGAGATGCGGATCTCGAGATCGAGATGTGACTTGTCCTTTCAGTTACATTTCTTTTAAGCGTGCCTATATATATATATACCATTATATAGACTGTTCATTATTTCCATTAACTTTCTCTCTCTCTCTCTCAAAAAGCTTAAGCTCATTCATATACACACGCATATACATACATACAAAGCATTCTCTTTCCTGCCATTGCACCAAGTTTTCTTGTGATTTTCTTAAACAAAAATCACTAACTGTTACTTGAAAGCATCGATCACTAAAACGAAACTCTGCCAAAATTTTATTTTTCATTCGAGTGAGTTTGTTTTGTCTCTTGGGCTCGTGCTTTCTTGTTCTTTATTTGTTTTGTGTTCTTGAGTGGAATAGTTGTGAGAATTACTGTTTAATCCATAAAGTGCAACTTAACCGCCCTGTTTTTTGTGTTTTTCTGAAATTTAAGTTTTTTTTCTCATAGTTAAAACAACAAAACGGCTGTTCACTTTAATTTTCGAAAACTCAACTGTCAATCATTAGTGGGGAGTTAAGTGGTCATTAGTGGGGAAGTTAATTTGTTTTAAATTGTGTCACTAATTACGTGGGTAATTAGTGGGGTTCGTGTACGTTTTTTTGTGTGTTTAAATTTAGAACTTGTTCTCTAAAATTTCCATTGCAAAATCTTTACAAAACATTTCTCTTCTCAAACACAAATCTCAAATGGCCAACCCAAATTTCACAATTCCCAAAACCAACTTTGTTAATCTCTCTGCTGATCGAGCAACTGGTAGATTCATTCACTATCAGTTCTGGATTGAGTCCCTCAACAACACATCCATGATAAGTCATGCCTTAACCACCTCTCCCATCCTGAATATCGAAGCCCTTCAAGCTGCTTACTCAACATTAGAGATTCAGGGTGGTAAAGCAAATCCAACAGGCTTATCCTTCACTATCAGTGGTGCAAAATATGAGGTCAGTCTGCAGAAGTTCAATGAGATTCTTGGGCTTCCTTCAGAAAATTTTGCTCTGGAACCCACTATGGAAGAAATGTTGCAATTATTCACGGAGATAGGTTGTCGCCCTCCCACGGGTCCTATCAAAGTAACAAAGGTTCACACAGGTATGTTACCAGCTGAGTGGGATTATGTAGTTCAGGCCATTCAACGTTGCATGTTCCCAAAGGATAAAGACTACAGACCAATGAACAACAGCTGTCGAGTAATTCTATATGGAGTGGCAAATAACAGAAGAGTGAATGTGGGCAAACATCTGTTGATTCAGTTGCTTGAGAGGTGGGCTCTGGAAAAGAATGCATCTCGGAATCCGGAAGATGGACCAGTCAAATGTTGGATGCCAAGATTCCTTCAGATGGTTCTGGATGACGTTCTTTCAGAGAAGCGCAGAAGAATATTTCAAAGCTCTGAAAGGATGGCATGTTTTGATATGACCTTAAAGAGTATCTCCACCATGGAAACCCAGCAAAAGTCCAGACTTTTTGAGTTGCGCCTGACTCCGTACTTCCAGGATCTGCAAGATGAGTATGCTAGGGTGCACGCTTCTCAGTTTACCGTAGTAGAAGCTGCTGGGGGAGATCAAGCGTCTGGCAATTTGGGAGAAGCAGGTGTGGATGTTGAAATGGCTGACACAAATGTTGCAGAAGCTGTAGCTGACAAGGATGAAGATCTTCTGAGTCAGGTACCTATTCTTGCTGATCTTGATCAAATTTCAATTCAACCAACCCCTTTTTTCTACAGCCGGGGGCCTGAAAACCCCCAGGCTCTATCCCAGGCTGCAAGCCCTTCTGTTCATAAACATTCAGCCAGCCCTAAAACTGGTGATAAAAGGAAGGCAAGCCCATCTAAGTCGAGTGAATCGAGTGGAGGGAGTGTAGGAGTTGAGAGAGTAGTAAAATCAGCAGTTCTGCCACCCTCAAAGAAGCAAAAGATGGATTCTATCCCAGTGGCAACTGCGCAACCTGTTAGGGATAGTTCACCTCTCACAGCCACCACACCTCATGCTGGTGGCTCACCTCTCCTAAATATTCCAACACATTCGCACTCGCCTAGGCATGTTGGTGAGAGTCAAGGAGGGGGTTCATCTCAACAGCCAATTGGAGCTGACCCTACCTCCCTTGAGTTGTCCGCTCAGGGCTCTTTGAGCAATTTCTCAGAAGGGGAATGGCAAACTGAGACTAGCACTTCTGATGCTAGAATCTCAGGAAGTTTATATGAGGAAGAGTCTGTCGAATCCAGCACGGATGACTCTTCCCCATCTAAATCAGAAAACAAGTTGCTCGCAGAGAAACGACATCTGGTGACTGGTGGGTCTACGCCTCCAGAACAGCCCAGCGAACCAGAAAAGGTTCTTGGTGAACAAGGGGATGACATGGTCATAACGCCATCTCCTAACGTAGACACAGCGTTTAAAAGTTCAGTCTCACTGACCGATATCGCCGACCAACTCACCGCTAGTCCCAGCGACTAGTGGATGAGGCTCTAGTTCTGTTAGGTTCTAAACACGAGAGAGAGACAGGGAGAGTAGATCCCTTCTCTTTAGGGATCTTGAGTGAAACAGAACCCGGCGAGAGTAAACAGTTTAACCCAAGCCAAACACCGTTCCTTACATTGCAGGATCTAGTGAAGAAGGTGGAGGTTTTGGAGGCTGGAGTTGCTGGTGTTACTGCTGCTGTCTCTTCCCACTCTAGAAGATTGGAGCTTGGAGCACAGTTCATGGAGAACCTGATTGCCGTTCAAAATCAGTTGATTGACAAGATAAACAATCTTGGATTGGTACAGGTGGAGGTTGGGCGGTCAGTAGCTGATGTCATTCATGGCATGTCTCAAGTCTGGATGAAGCTAAATGAATTACTTGATGCTGTCTTTGGACGTAACAGGGCTGGCCCTGGTCCTTCAACCGGTGGTGGTGGTGACGATAAAAATGATGATGATGCTCCTGATGAGGATAACCCACCTAAGGGGGAGAAGGAGGATCAGGGTCTGAAAAAGCTGACTAGTAAGGGTCCGGTGATCGAGTCCTCAAACAAATCTGGTGAAAAGGTGGAGGAGGCTCAACCGGCTCTTAAAGACAAAGGCAAGCAGAAGATGGTAGTTGAAGAAGCAGGAGCTGAGAAAGAAACACCTCTCGTCGATGTATTTATGGGAGACTTTATTGAAGATTCTGATGATGATGAGATGGATGTGGAAGCCTTAGTGGCAAGGAGGTCGAGACTCGAGCAACGGGCAAGAGAGTGGGAACAAGAAAGAGGTCTAAATCCTGGCGGATCTGGCGCATGAGTTGCAGGTGATGCAGGAGACCACTCGGTTGCTGACGAGCATGTGCCGGAAGAAGAAGTTGATGAAGTAGCGAAAGAAGCGGAGATGCAAGAAGAGATTTTCAGGGAAGCCAGAAAAAGAGTGAATGAAGAAGTGCTTCAAGGAATCGTGGAAAAGGAACTAATGGCAAAAGAGAAAAGAGTGGCTCAGAAAACTCAGCATGAGTATGAAATGCAAAAGATCAAAGATCCTAAGGTCCAGGCTGACATAAGGAGGGAAGGTCCCGAGTGGGACAAGGCTAGAGAAGCCTTAGCTGGACCAAGAGCCTATGCTCCTGACTCAGAAAGATTGAGTTTCCTTCTCCACAAGCTAGAAAATCTAAACCCTGGGCTTCTGAACTATCTAAACTGTATAAGACAGGGATGCACCTCTGTTCAAGTTATATTCAAGGAGAAAGCATGGAGTCTGATGATTACTTGGGCACCCATAACAAGAATCGAGCCGTGTATGGTTGATGAAACATTCTTCCATGCAAGGGGTGCTAGTGAACTGGTAGAATATGCTCACAAGGTAGACACCTCTGTCAAGACTGGAGTGTTGTTTAAGGAGAAACTGTTGAAGATGGCTGAAGACAGAGGGGTTGACATTATTCTAAACCCCTATCAGATCAGATATGTCCATGACAAGGTCTTGAGGATTGTAAATCTGCATGACTCGAAACTAATTCCGAACGTAAATGTACTGAAGGCAGTTGCAAAGCTAGTCCTCTCAAAAGGTTTCCTAACAAAGGAAAAGAAGTTGGTGGCTAAGGACTTGGAGAAGTTGATAAGAAGGCAAGATGTTAGATACAAGTTGCCTGAAGCCAAACTACCAGTGGTTAAGAAGGAGCCTGAAGACTATGCATTCGAGCAGCAAGAAGAGGCAATAAAAGAGTATTTGCAGAGATACGGAGATCCGAGAGTAGACATTCCCGAAGAAGGAGAAATAAGGGAGGAAGCTAGTGCAGTGGTTGGTGCAAATATCAAGTTTGTCAAAAGCAAAGCTGAGAATGAAAATGATCTGCTGATCTACACAGACAAGCATCAGGTAGAAACCGTCATTGAAATCAAGTACGACATCTTTGCAGAACACAGTCATGAAACACTGTGTATCATAAGGGAATTGATTGATGAGATGGATGATGTTGACGAGTTTGATCAGGATTATCTTAGGGTCACATTTGACAACTTCTTTAGAAAAAGACAACAGCTTGATATTCAGAGGCTACAGCAATGCACCACCGCTATTGTCATTGGATACCCTAAACAGCTGGTCATAAGGAAGAAAGGTGAAAAGGGGTATCCTGACAAAGTCACTAAGCTGAGATTTGAAGACATTCCCACGAAGCTTACCACTCGCAGCATGGTTGAAAGATGGTTGAGGTTGTTTCGAGATTATAAGATCAGAAATCATGTGGAAGCAGAAGGACTTAATCTTCTCAAGAAAAGAATGGATGAAGTCTGCAACCCTGAGTTCATGAAGAAAGAAAAGGCAGCTAAGAAGAAAGCTCGTGAGGAAGAGGAGTGCAAGAAATCGAGATTTTAATGTATTAAGCTCGTAATGTTTCTTTGCGTTGTAATTTGTTTTCTTGTTTTCCTGCATTGTAAGTACACTATCTGTTTTCTTGTGTAGTGTAAGGTAGAAGTTAGTTAGCTAAGTGTCTTGAAACTGGTTTATATTAGGCGTCAATTATTTCGCGAAGTTCGGCGGTGGTAATACTGCTAAAAGGACTTCAGAAGGATAATTGAAGATTGAGTGGACCGTGCTCTTAAGTACTTAGAGAAAATCTCTAGAAGAGCATGAAGCCATTTAATCGAGCTAACAGGTGTCCAATTTTGGCACTTGAAGTATCAGTGATAGACATGAAGCTAGTTAATAAAGCCAAGCATTATGCAAGTTGACATGATCGTTTATGAATATTAGTTTATCTTTTTCAGTCCCTAGTTAGTTGAGTTATCCTCATTGTGAATTTGGTTGTCATTGTTAGACAATCAAATAGGGGGAGATTGAAAGGCATAGGTGTACTAACTTGTAACACTTAATTACTATATAACTCAAGTAGGTAAAAGATAAAACAACAGTAAAACAGGAGAAACTGAAGAAGCACATGGAATCAATCTACTGAAGAAATGGTAATGATACTTGGTAACTACAAGTAACTAATTTGATTAATCCAGAATGCCTAAGTGAGAAGAAGTTCAATCTCAGTATTGCTCATGCCCTAACTTATCTAATGGAGAATCAAATTAATGTCAAAGAAGTATCAAGAAGACCAAAGTGATTTCATGTAATGTATCTCAACAACTGGATAAAGTAAAGGTTAATCAACAAATGAGAACTGACATTCAGAAGCAAGAACCCCTACAAGACTAGTCACTTATGAACCAGACCATTGCATCAAGTGTCAGGACATTGGAGGCAAGTTCATGTCAGTAATAGAAGATCTCATTTGAATTGAGTAAGGAAAAGAAATTGAAGAAGCTAGGGAAACTTGCTCATAAAGGTTAATCCACAATTAGTCACTAAAGAAAGTCAACATTGGATGAGTGCATATTTGCTAAGGCAAATGTCGATCCACAGTAGATCGAGATGCGGATCGAGATTGTTAAGTGAAGAAAAACATTGCCAAGGCAAATCTCGATCCATGGCAGATCGAGATCGAGATCGAGATTCTCACAGATCGAGATTCTCACAGATCGAGATCGAGATCGAGATTCTCACAGATCGAGATTGAGATCGAGATTGTCAACCAAGATCGAGATCGAGATGGGTCCAGGCCTAGATCGAGATGCGGGTCGATATGTAGCATTTAATGTTCAAGGGACAAGTGGCTTGCTGTGAACGGTTGATCCAGAGTGGTTGGGAAAGTACTTTTTGTTGTCGAAGTCCTGATTGGGCCACGTACACAAAAAGGACAAGATCAAGTCTACACGACATTATAAAAGTAGCACTTTGTTTTATTTGTAAAAATAGCAATCTCTGTATTTTCTACTGGATATTTTTAAAACAGAGCATTTACTGTAAAAAGAAAGTGAGAGAGAATCAGTTGAATCAAGCTTTAATTGTTGTATTTATTGTTCAACTGATTATGATGCTTTTATGAATGTTGTAGCAAATCCTTCAATGAATATAATGATATATTCTTGAAATTCTGTGTCATCATTTATTACCTGCATTTATTTTATATTCTTTCATTATTCGAAACAGTTGTATTCACCCCCCCCCCTCTACAACACTTTGGACCTAACACCTTGTGTAGGCGCAACAAAAAAAGACAGGCGCAACAAACTTTCTGTTTCAGCTAAGGCAGGAATTTAATGGCACCACCACAGGGAAACAAGAGTGCAAGCGCCATAAACAATTCAGGCGCAACAAAATTAAGGCGCCACAAAATATTCAGGCGCAACAATTATTTCTTGGCCCCACACATCCCTCAGCCAATCAAATTACAGCAGCTACTTTATTTGATTTAAAGTCTACACCAATTAAATTGAAGAGTAGTCTTCTCCAACAAAAATATGTAGAGAGCAGCCATGGCCGGAGCAAGAAGATACATTTTATACACACCCATACCTTGCTCCCGGTCAGATATTAGGACCCGGTTCTTTAATGAAAAATGCTCAGGAATCCTAGATATCACTCCCTACGGACTCAGTTTTTCCTTGTACTAATTTAAATATATTTGTATAGGAACTGAGCCTTATATTTTTGTGTTAGTAGCAAAGAACTAATTTGTTCTTTGGAAGCCAGTTATATTTTTAACTGGGTGTAGCACCCCTCTGGGTTTATATATAAAAGATATATTCCCGGAAACTTGTCTCCATAATTTACTTGCTAATTTTCTTGAACCTAATTGATTTATCCGGACTCACAGAAAATTAGTAGGCAACTCACCTAAACACTACAAATGGCCAAACCCACTCTGGAGCAATAATTTATTTATCCGCAAATTCCGAAAAGAATTTAAATTATTGTGAGTATCGTATTCAACCCCCCTTCTACAATACTTCGGGACCCAACAATTGGTATCAGAGCTTACTGATTGATATACAAATCAAGATCCATAACACAGTGAAGCTCAGGGTGTCGAAGCTGTTTGGACTTGAATGATTAGAGGCCTTGTTAAATAAGTTTAATTATAAACGTTTAATAAATTTATTTTATAAACTTTTATAAAATTTATTTTATAAACTTTTATTAGTTTATGTTATAAATTTTAATTAGTTTATTTTATAAATTTTAAATAAAATTTATTTTGTAAACTTTTATAAAATTTATTTTATAAACTTTTATTAGTTTATGTTATAAATTTTAATTAGTTTATTTTATAAATTTTAAATAAAATTTATTTTGTAAACTTTTATAAAATTTATTTTATAAACTTTTATTAGTTTATGTTATAAATTTTAATTAGTTTATTTTATAAGTTTTAAAATTCAGTTTATATTAAAATTTATTTTACCTAGTCCATTTTTCTTGAATTCACTTGGCCATCAGTAAAAGGAAGAAATTTTTTTCAAAGGTAATTGATTTTGTTGCGCCTGTACAGGGACTCCACTGTACAGGCGCCACAAAAATTGTCAGGCGCCACTAACACCCAATTGCAGTTTGGTACCCCAAGTTTTGTACCCTTTAATTTTTAATTTTTATTTTAATTTTTAATTTTTAATTCTTGAAAACTAAAATTTTTCTTAAATATTAATTTGCGACATTTTAATTTTTAAGAAAATTTGAAATTCTTGAAAATTCATTTGTTGTATATTTTTATTTTTGATTAATTATTTTTTAAGGAAATTAAAAATTCTGTAAATTTAAATTTTTCTTAAATATTAATTTGAGGGTGCTCAAAGGGTTCGTAGTTGAAGATTTTTCCGGGCATTGAAGACAACTGAAACTGACTGAAGATTATCCAATGAAGCTTATTCTGGAACAAGCTGAAGAAGTTGTGGTATTAATTTCCTCAGAGGTTTACTCCATAGGATCCCACTAATATTTTGGAAGCTGCAAAAGAAGAGATTAATTTGGGTACAGTTTTTGGGTAATTTGAGTTGTATGTTTGGATGGAAAATCTAAGGGGTTTGAAGTAGTGAAGGAGAACAGACTGGACAACCTGAAATCTCAGTTCAAGCCTTAAAGTTTATTCTACAGGGAGATTACAGGAAGTTCGTGCTAACACTGCAGATCATTTGGAACACAGGGATTACAGCCAACAGGGATTTAAGGATACAACCACATTGTCTGTAAAAGACCTGTATGTGCTGAAGGCTTATGAACTAGAACAAAAGCTGAAGAAGATAATATTTGGTAAAGCAGGTTGTTAACATATCCACTGTATTTGTGACCCAGGAACCAAATTTGATTGAAGTCAAGGTTGAGAACCTCTGAACAGAAACAAAATGATCCTAGAAGCTGAATTGAAGATGTTGTAGCTCGAGGTAGTGGTCAAGGTGTTGCATGTGTTTGACACTTTGGAATAACTTGAGAACTGGACTGCAAGTCAAGCCTGGAGATGAAGTTGAAGCAGGACACTATGTTGGGTTGAAGCAGGAATCTCAGGCATTAGTGAGGATGCAGCAAGGGAAAACATTTGTTGATGAAGTTAAATGCAAGGATGATTCTATCAGTGACAGTGATGAACCAAATGAATATCTGGCATCAATGACCAACACTGGAGATGAATCACTAAGCACTTCACAGGTACACATTATAACTAGTATACGTTTATCTAATTCAGAACTGTATAATGATTAGGTATTGAAATGTATTATATTCATGTCAGCATTGTAGAATCGGCAACCGTCTCTTGCTTTGAACTTTTCCAGCTTACAGGACCTCTATTTAGACAAAACACAAACCCAGACAGAGAAATCGAATCATCCTTTTATGTCTGGAAACTAGGATCAGTGTAACCTTTTACAACCAGCTTATCTTCTCCTCCATATACCAAGAATTGATCTTTGGTCCTCTTCAAGTACTTAAGAATATTTTTGACGGCTGTCCAATGACCTTTACCTGGATTAGACTGGTATCTTCTCATCATGCTCAAAGCATACGAGACATCAAGACGAGTACATATTATTGCATACATTATGGAACCAATTGCTGAAGCATATAGAACTTTACTCATACGATCCTTATCATCCAATGATTTAAGACTGTTATATTTTGAGATCGATATCCCATGAGACATAGGGACAAATCCTCTTTTAGCATTTTGCATTCCAAATCGATGCAAAACTTTATCAATGTATGTACTCTGACTTAGGCCGATCATTCTTCTTGATCTATCTCTATAGATCTTGATACCTAAAATATAGGTCGCTTCGCCTTAGTGTTTCATTGAGAAATTCTTACTCAACCAAATCTTAACAGACTGTAAAGAAGGAAAGACATTCCCTATTATTAATATATCATCAACATATAATACTAGGAAAGCCACATTGCGCCCACTTACCTTCTTGTAAACACATGGTTCATCTTCATTTTGAATAAACCCAAACTCTTTGACAGTTTCATCAAAATGAATGTTCCATCTCCTTGAGGCTTGTTTCAATCCATAAATGGATTGACGCAACTTACATACATTTCCAGCATTCTTTGGATCAACAAAACCTTCAGGATGTGTCATATACACATTCACATCTTCTCCAAGGCTCCCATTTAAGAAAGCGGTTTTGACATCCATTTGCCAGATTTCATAGTCATGGTATGTAGCTATAACAAGCAAAATCCTGATGGACTTGACCATAGCCACTGGTGAAAAGGTTTCATCATAGTCAATACCGTGAATTTGCTTGAAACCTTTTGCCATTAATCGTGCTTTATAGGTCTGTACATTACCATCCATGTCGGTCTTCTTTTTGAAAACCGACTTGCACCCTATAGGTTTTACCCCTTCAGGTGGATCAACCAAAGTCCATACTTGATTAGTATACATGGATTCCATCTCAGATTTCATGGCATCTTGCCATCTCTTTGATTCTGAAGTGTTCATAGCATCTTGGTACATGAGAGGCTCATCTTCATCCACAAGCATCATATCACCATCTTGAGTCAAGAGAAATCCATAATATCTCTTGGGCTCATGGCGAATCCTACCCGACCTACGAATAACCTGTGTTTCCTGAGCAGTATTGTTTTCTTGTACATTTTGCTCAGGTTTCTCCATAGTTCAATGTTATCATGTGGCTCTCGAATTTAATCGAGATCTATTATCCTCCCAATATCTTTCTTAGACAACATTTCTCTTTCAAGGAACACTGCAGTTCGAGCAACAAACACTTTGTTCTCTGAAAGATTATAGAAAGAATATCCCTTTGTTTCAATTGGGTATCGCATAAAATTACATTTTTCTGATTTATGTCCTAGCTTGTCAGAAGTTAGACGTTTCATAAATGCCTCACATCCCCAAATTTTCATAAATGACATGCTATGACGTTTCTCAGTCCATATCTCATATGGAGTCTTCTGAACTGTTTTAGTAGGAACTCGGTTAAGTGTATAAGCAGCCGTCTCCAAGGCGTAGCCCCAGAAACTAATTGGAAGATCTGCATGACTCATCATCGATCGTACCATGTCCAACAAAGTACGATTCCTCCTTTCAGAAACTCCATTCCATTGTGGTGTTCCGGGAGGAGTGAGTTGTGATACAATACCACACTCTTTTAATAAACTCTTAAATCCATGGCTTAAGTATTCACCTCCAAGATCAGATCATAGAGTCTTAATACTTCTGCTAGTTTGATTTCTACCTCAACTTTGTATTCTTTGAACTTTTCAAAAGAATCGGATTTGTTCTTCATAAGATTCACATATCCATATCTACTGAAATCATCAGTAAACGTGATAAAGTAGTAAAAACCACCTCTTGCCATAGTACGCATAGGACCACATACATCACTATGTATAAGTTCTAATCATTCAGTGACCCTTTCACCTTGTCCAGTAAAATGAGCTTTAGTCATTTTTCAATGAGACAAGGTTCACATGCTTCATATGATTCAAAGTCAAACTTATCCAAGTATCCATCATCTTGTAACTTGGAAATGCGCTTCTCATTTATATGGCCTAAATGACAGTGCCAGAGGTATGTTTGATTTGAGTCATTAGATTTAAGACGTTTGTTATTCACATTATAGATAGGAGTGTCTAAATCAAGAACATATAAACCATTAAATAAACATGCAACCCCATAGGTAACATTATTCAAAGAAAAGGAATAACTATTGTTCTGAATTGAAAATGTAAAACCTTTCTTGTCCAAACAAGAAACCGAAATAATGTTTCCGCAAATTGCAGGCACGTAAAAACAGTTCTCAAGTTCTAAAATAAGCCCAGTGGACAACGATAAATAATAAGTCCCTACAGCTAATGCAGCAACCTTTGCTCCATTGCCAACTCGTAGGTCGACCTCTCCCTTATGCCAAAGTCCTACTCCTTTGCAGCTCTTGCACATTTATATAAATGTGAGAACCACATCCAGTATCCATTACCCGTGATGTAGAAGTAGACAAATTGACCTTTATAACATAAATACCTGAATCAGAAGCTTGACCAGCCTTCTTCTTCTCAGATCCTCCAAATAAGCATGACAGTTTCTCTTCCAATGACCTGGTTTACCACAGTAGTGACAATCACCCTTTGTAATAGCACCCTTAGGCTTTAAAATCTGTTTGGGATTATCCTTTGGCTTGGGACCAGAAGTAGATCCAATATTCTTCTTTCCCTTCTATTTGCCTTTCCTTTTAGTCTTACCTTTGTTGTCTACCATCAGCATGACAGCTGGTTCAGCCTTTTTCATGTTGGTTTCAGCAGTTCGTAACATGACCAACAATTCAGTGGGTATTTTGTCTATCTCATTCATATTGTAGTTCATAACAAAATGAGTATAGTTGTTGTTCAAACATTGCAAGATCAAGTCAATCTGAGCTTCCGGACCAATCGGGAAACCCAAAGTATCAAGATACTCAATATAACTTATCATCTTTAGAACATATGGTTGAACATGTTCACGCTCTCCCTGTTTGCAAGCATACAGTGCTTTGCTCGTGTCGAACCTTTCTTGACGAGACTGTCCCTCAAACATTCTTTGAAGGTGTTCAATCATCTCATAAGCATCTATATGCTCATGTTGGTTTTGAAGCTTAGCACTCATGATTGCCAGCATGAGACACGCAACATAATTCGTATCATCAATATGCTTCTGATAAGCATTTTGCTGAACGCGAGTTGCATTCTCATCATGAGGAGCAGGTAAAGGAATTTCAATGACGTGAAGCTTTCGCTCCTTCCCGAGGACAATCCTCAAATTCCTATACCAATCAAGGAAGTTAGTTCCTATCAGCTTGTCCTTCCCAATGGTTGCTCTCACAGAGAAGTTATTTGTGTTGTTTGCCATTAAATATCTAAAATGTTTAAAAATGCATATTAGCTAGTTGCAAAAGTTTAATTATGTTCAAGTGATTATCATATACATTCATAATATATATCTCCCACTATTTTTATCAAATCAATAGCCCTAACTATTATTTCGAAAAGCATTTCATTAAATCTTTCTAGTGAGCCACGATCCATATTTTATCCATGTTTTAAGATAGCATTGGCTAATACACCCAAAACACGACTATTTAGGTAGAAAACATTAGTCGATTATATCAAATATAACTCTTGGATAGTTTGGTGGAACAACACTTTGTACACATTTATCCAATAAATCTCACCAAACTCTATGCCTCTAAACCCACAATCCTATTGTGATGATTTAGTTAAATTAGACCCAATGTTTCAATAAACTAAGTCACTTACATATCACGTCTTCCCATGATTGATAAAAGTACCTTGTTTTGGCAAACCCACTCCTTCTCAATCTACATCTTGACGAGTATTAAACATTGGAAGGCATCCAATTAACTTAATATGTATTAATGGACTTTAATTTTTATATGAACGATCATGATCCTATCATAAAGAGATTCTCAATTTTTCCTTGATCAAATAATCTATTTCAATATTCGTCAATGATTCGATTTCCAGATCGTCGAAGAAGTCACAAGCAGTCTCACTTAAAACCCAACTTTCTTACGAATAATAATTCGCTTTTGACAAAATCTCCCCGTATCAGAAAAAGAAAATTTATATTCAATACCATGTTTCATAAACACAAGAATCTCATGATCATTTGTTTAATTTTAAAATCTTGAATCGTTACAGATTTTATCTTTATTAGCAGGCATTGCATGGGTGTCGTATCTAATACATACATCATTCCAACACACACGTAACGTGTTTGGTTATGGCCCTATCCTATGTGATATTTCCAAGCTAATGGAATTATCAAGGTCAATCTATGGTAGTTTCAAATACTACACTATTACATGTCTTTATCTTCTTCATTGCTCCATCATCTGGATTGCCTCCTAACTTCCTTGCTTCCAAGTCTCCATTGAACAATTACATTGAATAATAAATAAATACATTCTAATGAAATTACAAGAAAAAATCGAGTTACATTCGAGATTAACAATTACAATGAATAAACGACATGCAAGTCGTATTTAGAAACCAAAACCATAAAACAAAACCACTATCCTATGGGTCTTTAGGCCATAACCATCCACCATGTTATCACATAACACAAGTAATATATCTCAGATTATATAAACATATCATATAATCATATATAATAAATTTCAAAATTTCAGAAAATCAAAATTTTTTTAGAAAATAATAAATTTCCGTTTCGAGGCCTGTAACGTTGTCAAACAGCTTACAAACGCAAAGCTAACTTGTCAGTATTGCTCAGTGACACGATTCCAGTCAGAAAACACATATCGTGTGCGAAAATTATCCCATTATACACGTAGCTCTGATGTCATTGAAGGGTTTTGGGGCACAAATGCAGCGGAATAAACATGAAAAACAATAAAAAAAAATGAAACCCTATTGCAGGATCCATGTATAACTTTGGATGATTATGGTGAAAAAGTCTGTACCTTAACAAAGCTTTTCGTATGATGTTTAATGGAGGTCCAGAAAAACGAATCACAGCAGCCCTTTGTTGCAAAGATATGCTCTCTAAAGAAGTCCACACGAATGCCCGATCGTCCAACGATCACCGAAGTCGGAACTAGCCGAATTGCTTGTCTCTTCCTCTCTCTCTTCTTTTCTCTAACCTCTCTTGATGCTGAGCAGCTAGGGTTTTTCTCTAAAAACGAAATCTGATGATTAACCCTAATACTATACATCATTATGTATATATAGGGGAGAGAGAGATTTTGGGTCTAACCCTAATCCATGTGGTTTCCAAAACCCATTATGATTTAGGATTATTATTATTATTATTAAATCTGAATTCTAATATAATTAATCAAGTCCCACTTAATTAATTCAATAATTAAATTCAAATTAATAATAATTCTTATTAAATCTGAATTCTAATATAATTAATCAAGTCCCACTTAATTAATTCAATAATTAAATTTGAATTAATAATAATATATTTAAATTAGTAATTTAAATAAACCTCCGTTTTGACGTTATTTGTGTGTGACCCTTTAGGTTATTATTACGTTGACAATAATTTTAATATCTAATAATAAAATTATAAACAATGAGCGGCATCTAGTAATACATCATTGCTACCCAAGTAACAATAATAATTGGTGATTCAATTAAACCTTTCGTGAATAATATTCCATGTAATATAATCCATTTAACCTTATATTATAGATCAAACTCGAGGCATGTATAGTGTCATCCTCTTCAACGTTTAATCTTGGTTTCCTTGATCAATGAGTAGACTATTTAAACAAAATAATATTTGAGCATGACCATGCATTTCATAGTCTCACTCAATCAAGAGGCCAATAATATCACTCCTTGAATTAGAGGGTTAAATCATATATCTATCATTCATATTTCTCATACGATTCATAGCATACCCAATGTCCACCTTTATCATTACCCAGTTAAAGGTAACTTTGAGTGTAATCAAAGTATATTAATTCTCGTATAGAAATATAATGATTTCAAGTCAGAGAATCATTGCATCATTATCACTGTGATATTTTTATGACACTTATTAATATGTAGAATCTCACGACGGGTCTTTCCAGTGTCATGTATTGATACATGCACTTATGTTCTTGACTTTTGTATCACCATACCTATGACCAATGAGATGTGATCATTTGTCAACAAACATACTAGTCTTATTGCATTATTATTGTCCTTAAATAATAATACTTGACTTGGAAATTTTAGGAATAAAATATTATTCATATAATCTCATTTTTAAGTCACATACTTAAAGACATAAATTACGTATTAATATTCCAAGGACATTTATTATTCTTTCAATTTATGATGTAGTAAATAAAGATATAATAAATATTAATTAAATAATCACATAACATAATTGGTTTCAATAAAACATTAAAAGTATTGTCTCTAGTACACCAATACTAACACTTAGGTTCTACAATTTTTACAGATTTCTTAGGTAACTCCTTTTTACTTTCTTCCTCTTTGTTTTGATCCTCAGCAAGAATTTCTTCTTTCATTAAAATCTGTTCTTCATCTAGGGGTTCGATGAGAAACTTCTTGTATAGGAGTTTAGCGACATTTTTTAACACATGTGGAATGTCTTGCTTCACAGGACTTTCCTCAGCAATTGATTCCACATGTCTCTTTCCTACCTTTTTATCATAGTCAAATCTTATTCTTGTTTTCTGACCTATGACCTGTTTATCTATTGACTCCTTAACAAGATTATCAGATTTCTTATAAGCATGAAGTTTTAACTCTAACTTAGAAATTTTGTTCCTAAGCGCAGTTTCTATTTCCTGTTGCATTTGTCTCTATTCTGGATATATTCTATCTTCCGTTTCAGATCTTCTAAGTTAACACATGCAAGTTATAGTTCTTCGTTTCTAACTTCTAGCATTTTATTCTTTAGAACTAGTTTAATATTTTCTTCTTCAGATGCTAGCATGCTTGGGTGAATGTTAAACATTTCTACACTAAGATCTTCTACAGTTTTCTTATAATCAGAATTAGACATATCAACTATGGAAAGAAATGATACCTTAAATGACTGAGGTGATGCCTCTGAAGAGTCTGCCATTAGTGCAAATTTCCATATGTCTCATCTTCATCATTATCTGAGTCATCCCAGCTCTTTCCCTCAGCTATATAAGTTATGCCCTGATGCTTCTTTACCAGTGCATCATACTTTTGCTTGAGTTCGTCATACGACTCCTTTCTCTCTTTTCCCTACTTAGGCTTCCGGCATTCTGTAACAAAATGCCCGGGTTCATCACAGTTATAGCACTTGAACTTACTGCGGTCTACCATCCCCGTCTTATAACCTCCTTTGCTGTAAGACCCTGAAGACGAACCACCTCGGTTGCTGTTTCTGAAACTAGAACCACTGTAACTTGAGTTACTCTTGAATTTGTACTTAGGGTTCCTCCTAAATATGAGGTTCTTGAACTTCCTTGCCATATAGGTCATTGTCTTGTTTTCCAATTGTTCAAGTTCTTCCATTGAATAGAAGTCATCTTCATCACCTGCTTGAGCACTCTCTGAAATTTCAGATTCTAGAATCTCTTCTTTCTCAACAACAGGCTTCACTGAGCTGGTCTCTTGACAGCAAAATCCTTGGCTACAAGTGTTATATTCTTCAACAATGCTGTATTCTTACTGTCCACTGTACCTGACCCATAAATGATTTGTCTCTGTTCTTGCTCCATTTCATGAGTCTTGAGCTTCCCATATAGAATTTCAATGGATATGTCATTTATGTCACTCTTCTCTCTGATGGCAGAGATTTTGTGTTCCAGGTGTGCTGACAGTGTCAACATGAATTTCCTGTTGATCTCCCTACGTGAGTAGGCCTTCCCATGCAGTGACAACTCATTCAACAATTTATAGTATCTCTCAAAGACTTGAGTGATACTTTCTCCTGGTAGTGACTTAAACGCTTCATACTGGGAGGTAAGAATATCCAGCCTGTTCTCCTTCACTTCTGTTGTACCTTCCATTAGCAGATCAATCATATCCCACATTTGTTTGGCACTGGTGTAATTAATCCTTGATTCAGCATTGTAGTGTCCAATGAATCCATTAAGATACATTGAAGATGATTATCCAATGCAATTCGATCTTTGTCAGTGTTAGTGTACTCTGAAGGCTCCTTTGGGGTAAATCCTTGAGGAATCCGTTCGCCGTCATCTGAGACTGTTTCTGGTGTCAGCTTCTGAGGTACATATGGTCCATTTTCCAAAATTCCCATGTATTGAGAATTAGCTTATTTAATGAAAGTGGACATCTTCTTCTTCCATAAAATGTATTCATTTTTATCAAAGGCTGGGATTTTGATGCTACTAAGTTTTTGGGTACTCATGGTTATGAAGAATTTTAAATCTCAAGAAATAATTAATTTCTCAAAAATTAAAATTAATTCAAATAAAAATTGAATTTCATAAAATAAAAATTTTGTTCGAATTCTTGATGATTGATAGCTTTTTAAAATTAGTGTATTTAAAATCTTTAAAAAATTCGAAATTGAATTTTCTTTAAAAATAAAGAAATTTAAATATAAATTTTTCTAGATCTAAAAATGCACTTTTTCGCAAAACTATTTTTAGATCTTGATTTGTAACTTCAATCAACAAGCTCTGATACAAATTGTTAGGTCCAAAATCATCATAGAAGAGGGGGTTGAATATGATATGGTAGATTTTTAGTTTAATTGCGGATTAAGTGTTGTATTTTAGAGATATGGAAATGACAGTTAACTAAAACACAAGATTCGGGGAAATAACAATGTATTATTAAATCCCTGAGGTGCTACACTTTTAATCAAAAAATTAGCTTCAATGGATTCAAACAATATTACAACAGATATACAGTTGGGTGTATTTAATGTCATGTTTTAATGGAATGGAACTACCATCTATATGTCTTTTTGTGTTGAAGATGAATGAATTCTTTTTTTTTTTTTGTCCATATTGATTTAACCCATGATAATCTATAGACCTTTTGGAAAATGATTTCCAACAATGTAAGTCCTTTGTTGCGCCTTGTTCATGGAGAGTGGTGTGTAGGCGCCACTAAGAATGTTTGTTGCGCCTTAATATGTTTGTTACGCCAAGAATGACTTTGTTGCGCCACTTAGCAAGTTTTGTTGCGCCTGCATTCCCATTCCCTTGTGCAGGCGCCACAAACACTTCACTTGGTCTTCCCTTAGCTTTCAACTTGATTTGTTATTCCTATGTGAAGTTTGTTGCACTTGACACAATGTTACACCTGTGTAGGAACCACCACATGTAGTATTACTTGCCTTAAGATGTGTCTTGAATTCTTGAAGTAATGACTACTTAGATTTCACTCTTCTGGCTTAATCAAGTGATTTTCTTCTGATTAATCAAGACAATTCTTTTCTAGTTGTGCTGACGCTTAGTGCACTGGTCTGGTTCACAAACGACTAACACTGGATTGAATTCCCTTGATTTCTGTTCTGTTTCAGCTGATTAACTTTGGACTGTTCCATTTCTTCTGATCACTGAAACCCTTTGACAATTATACACAGATCATTACACTGTCTTTAGACTGAAATTTTCTAAACTATTATTTGTTGCTGAGGCCTGAACATTTTAATGAACTTCTCTCGCTGACGTTTAGTAAGCCTTTCATCTTGAATGCTCTGCAATGATGTATGTATGATCTCTGTTTACATGTCCTTCTGGATTCTTGTGTTGCATATTAATATTATTTATCTATCTTTGTTTCTTAGTTGAGTTATCGTTAACACTATTACATACTACATTACATTATGCTTTACAGTGATAATCTGATTTATTTACTTACAAAATCATTACTCACATCAAGATTTGAGAAGCTACGATATAATATTGCACATGCGAAGATCGGAAGACTTGCTACATCAAGACATCAAAATATGAGATGTTTTATTCACGAGGAACCCAAGCCCGCAAGCACAAAACTTCGATGCGGAATATAATCTCAAAGTACTCTAAAAACTCAAATGTAGTCAATCAAGAAGGTGTTAAGACCCTTGTAGAGTTCTCCAACAGTGTAGAGCTTGAGAAGCTCAAACTCAATAAATAATTGAATATAGAAAGGGGATCTTAAACTAAAAAGAAATTCATAACCAACGTATAAATTGTATTTTTTTATCGTCAATATTTTTATTATATTAATTTTTTTAAAAGATTGTAGTAACAGTCAATTTTTACAATAACTAATATTAACAATAAAAGGAGAGTGTCATAATATGACTAGTTTATAATGTAAAAGGAGAGTGTCATAATATGACTAGTTCATAATTATCAATTGTTCAAATTTTCAAGACACATAAACTATACATGAAAAAATAAAAAATTTGGCTAAACTTGCTACATCAATTACAATCACAATGGGTTAAATGGCTAATACATAATCAGACTCACACTCATCTTGCAAGTGGGTCACTGAACTCAAAAAACTTGCAGTTGAATAATTGAACTAATATAAACTTGTAATCGACTAACTGAATTAATATAAACTTGCAATCAACTAACTGAACTGATCCTCAACTTGCAACTGGGTAATCGAAGTCAAAAAGTTATAAAATATCACATATTTTCATTTATAGAGTGTTGCAGGGAGAACAGTAATTTCGGAATCTGAATCCAAAAATTTGAATCTGTATCCGAATCTGAGATATCCAGAAAAAAAAAATATAATAATTATATATATCTTATTAAAAATATATTAGTCAATAAATATATATATATATATATATATGTATATATTATAAATTGAACATAAGAAAAAATATATTATATATATATATTTCTACATAATATATATAAATTAGGATTCAGATATTATCGGATACGAATATGCCCATATCCATATTCGTATCCGAATCCGACTATTCAGATACGAATAATATTCGCTTTATTTCAAATATGGATAATATTCGATTTATTTCGAATACGGATACAGATATTTCGAACGGATATCAGATATTTCGAATTTTTTTAACAGCCATACAGTTTTGTATGTTGTAAGTTTATTTTTGTTCAGTACCCCAGTTGCAAGTTTATTTTTTTTCAGTAACCCAATTGCAAGTTTTTATTAATCTAGGAATGTAAATGCAAGTTGGGGTTGAGTTCAGTTTTGTAAGTTGCAAGTTTGGTTTTTATTTTGTTAGTGATGTTAACGACAGTTACCCAAATACAAGTTTTAATTACTTGAATTATGTCAATGCAAGTTTTTTGAGTTCAGTGACTCCCTTGCAAGTTTAGTGTGAGTCTGATTATGTATTAGCCATTTAACCCTAATCACAATACACATAACATTATACCATACAAACTTATATTCAAACATACGTGATAATTGTATTTTTAGTTATAACTAGGACATCATCCAACAAATTTCATGAACAGTAAATAAATAATATAAATCACATATTTTTAGTTATAATATGTGTGTGTGAGAGAGAAATTAGAATTCATCCTACTTTATTTTATATAAATATATAAAATTAAAATTCATTTTCGAAAGTTTAATATTGATTTATCTATCTAGTATTCTAGTGTTATAATAGAAGTGATAACGGGTGTCCTATCAATAATATATGGTCCGTTTAGAGTTCATTAAAATAAAAAATAAATTATTTATTTTAAAGAAAAAATATTTATTTTTATATATTTTTAAAAATAAATATTTATTTTAAAAATGTAAGACCAAAAATTATTTTTAAAATAAAAAATAAATTATTCATTAAAAAAAACATATATACGCATTTTTCTCGAAAATAAGTTATTTAGGCAAACGGGGAGTATATCATATCGGTTATAATTTATCAAGAGTATCTACTTTGTGAAATCTGTTTAGTACTAGTATGATTTATGAATAATAACTAAGACCGTGACAAATGTCTTTCATACTAATTTCTAGAGAAAAAATGTATTTAACTCGAGAAATTATTTTAAAGTCTATTCTCGTGACCCTCACCATTTCTTCCCCTCCCCTTTTCATCTCTCTCCTCTCTCTCTCTCTCTCTCAATCTCTCTCAGCTACACACTCATTAAGAGAGAGAAAAGAAAAAGATTGGCGAGCGATCTACGTTTTGACGGCAAACATTACTTAACTAAAACCACACTACCCCCCTCTCCCCATTTTTATATTCTCCATTCATTCAATGGTATTTCTAGTTCTTCTTTTCTACTCCCACTTGTATGTATGCACACACTAATTTCGATTTTTACTTACATGGTTTAATCTTTAATGGGTATGGATTGCTACTAGATATAATGCTTGTGTTGTACTATTTCATTTTATATTTTCCGATCTGTTCACATTTCTACCCCATTTTCTTCATTTTTTCATTTACCCCTTTTTTGCGAGGTTTAATGGGGTTGGGCTTTAGTGGATTTTAAGTTCCGGGTTTGTGTTTTTTTGGGGTTTTTTCAAGTGTAACATTGTTGTTTTTTATGCTGTTAAATTAATTTGATGTAATATATTTTATTACCCCTTGTGATTTTAAGATCTTGTTAGCTAAAATTTTAATCTTTAGCTTTGTGTAGCTTGAGTCTTTATCTTTTTATCATGTATCTAGAAATTTTGTTAAATTTTGATAAATTTATTTTTTTTAGATTTTAGGAGGCTGTGGGTGATGATTATATTGTAGACTTATCGAGTGGCTTCGATACTTAGTGTGCTAATGATTTGAAGTTAAATATTTGACTGGTTTTTGTGTTGGAATTTTCACGTAAGACTTGGTCTGCCGTTTCAGCTTGCTCGATGGGGAAGTAGCTGTTAGTTAGAATACATATCGAACTGGTTGGAGTTCGGAAGTTTTTAGTTGAATGACATCTGATATGCCAGCAGTTATGTCCCAAAGTATGAGATCAGGCAGGTCTTCCTTTGGTTCAAGTAATGGATTTGAAACTCCCTCTCGGAGCTCTGTTATTTCAAATAAGGATGGTTATGACAGTGATGGTTCTAATTTTGCACCACCGTAAGTTGATTCCAACAATGTCGAAACGTTTCTGTTTTTTTAGAGAACTGCAGTAATATTTCCGTATTTAAACAAGTTATGAACGCTGATTGTTTAAGTAGATTTTAATACCTCATTCACCAATATGAAGTGGCTAATCCAAATATTGTGTTCGTCATTTATATTGTGCAGCACACCAACAACTCTGTCAAGAGCTTTGCCAGAGGAATTCTCTAGTGCTATACCGATAATTGATAAATTCCAGGTGAGAAAATTTTTTATGGGTTGATAATGAGTTTAATATGATGTATCAAGTTATTAGCAAGCACAAGTAAACAATTTAATCCTTTCATATCTTATAGGCAAACCATTTTTTTCTTAAAGCAACTGCAGTCTGCAGTAGTGCACCCCTGCCCTTTCAAATAATTTCCAGATAGGTTTTAAGTGTTATTGCATTTTCTCCTTTTAGGTAGAGGGGTTTTTGAAGGCAATGCAGAAACAGATCCAGTCAGCTGGAAAGCGGAGCTTTTTCTCCAAAAGATCTGTGGGCCCACAAGTTCGAGAAAAATTTACATTTGAGGACATGTTGTGTTTTCAAAGGGCAAGTTTAAATCGTTTCCAAAAGTTGGTTTATTATTTGTTATTTGGTATATAATGATGTAATGAAGATTAAATTTTAAACTTGATAGGAACCTATCCCTACTTCACTATTGAAGATGAATAGTGACCTAGTGAGTCGGGCAGTTAAGCTGTTTCAGATCATTCTCAAGTACACTGGGGTTGATTCCTCTGATCGAGTGAGTCCAACAAGCTTAGAAGAATCTACAGAACTTGTTGGGAAACTATATAAACAGGCTCTGAAACGTTCGGAGCTTCGGGATGAAGTTTTTGCACAAATCTCAAAGCAAACTAGGAATAATCCTGACAGGTATTTGATTTTTTCATTTCCCATATAGATGGTGCAGCTTCCACTTCAACTTTTTTAATGTGATCTTTGCAGCTAGTGACTTGTCTATTGTCAACTGTCATTTTTCTATTACAGGCCTTATGTGATTAAAGCATGGGAACTGATGTATTTGTGTGCATCTTGCATGCCACCTAGCAAGGACTTTGGAGGATTTTTATCAGAATATGTTCATAATGTGGCACATGGTGCCACTACAGACTCTGAGGTACAAGCTCTTGCATTGCAAACTTTGAATGCTTTGAAGCGTTCTATAAAGGCTGGACCAAGGCATACAATACCTGGACGCGAGGAGATCGAAGCTCTTTTTACTAGAAAAAAGCTTACAACAATAGTATTTTTCTTGGATGAAACTTTTGAGGAAATTGCATATGATATGACGACAACTGTGGCTGATGCTGTTGAGGTATGTACTGCCCCATCATTCCTGATATTGTATGTTATGTAGTATAGAAGCTTGTAAGCTACAATTTTTTTCCTTATTAGTTGTGGACATATTTGAGAGTTACAACATTAGTTTCTTACATGGTTATTATGGCGCCAAGTTGAGCCTTGACGCTGGACTGCCTTCGAGAAGACTAGTCGACAAGTCGATTAGTTGTGCATATACATATATTTACTAAATTTAATAAATAATATTGCTATACACATCAATTTAACAATTTAAATCAAAAGTAATAGAGTAATAAGTTCAAATTAAGCATATTAACTACATACTATCCAACATGTTCAAGCAAATAAAAACATAAGTGATGACGAAAATCAAGCATAGTAATCCATCTCAATATTAAGTTCATCTCCACCCATTTCTTGTATATTGTCATTGGTCGAATCATGCAATTGTATGCCATAATCATGGTTATTACTGCGCCAAGTCGGGCATCGAAAAGCCTCGACGCCCGAGTACTTTCATGTCGACGACTAGTCATCTTCGTTATAACAATGGTTTCTTATTTTCATAGTGAAAAATATTGAACTCAGTATTTCAAAATAGGAACTCTGAAACTGTATTAACTGATTATTTGGATTTTGTGTAATACCGACTATTTATTATGCTTTGCTAAATATTTAGGTAGTACATTATTGAATGAATTCCTTAATCACTACATTGTAGGTATAATTTGATGTGCTTAGGTCAACACTTAATTGATTCTGAAATTCGGAATGTGATGCATGTAAATAGTATGTGTTCATTGAATATATTTCTCAGTTATACGACTATCTACCGGTGTTCCAGACATCCAAAAATCGGGGGAGTACTTGGATTCGGTTCCCTTTCCGCTCTAATTTGGATAAAATCGGTTGTGAAAAATTGGATTATGTGGAAAAATCAGGCCAAAATCGAATTTATTGAGAAGTCCCAGAATTAATAGAAAAGTGTTATAAGCTATATTGTAACATAATATTTATTTATTAAACCATTATATACTTATATAAAATGTACATCTTCTTAAATTTTTTTAAGTACATCTGATTGTCACCATGAATAATTATTCCAAGTACTCTCCAATTTATTCGAGTATTTGTTATGCGGTATTCTCATCGATTCAATCCGGTTTCTGACTTCTACAACACTGCTATTGACTATGGTCTGTTGTATCTACATGTCATTTTGTTTGTGAAAGATCAAATTTCTCAGCTAATTGGCAGTCATATTCCAATAACTCAATAAGTACATCACACCCTCTGTTTTTAATATATATAGACACACATGGGCGCGCGCACACATATTCAAAAAAGTAGTCTTAGCATTTAAGCCATTTTACATGACAGTCTTTTTAATGCAGGAGCTTGCAGGGATAATTAAGCTTTCAGCATACTCTAGCTTCAGTCTCTTTGAGTGCCGAAAAGTGGTTACTGCTTCCAAATCTCCCGATCCTGGAAATGGTATTAAAGTAACCTCAGAATTTATTTGTGTAGAAATCCCAGGTACTTTTTGAGTTTCATATAGTTACTTACCATACACACTTGTCATGTAGAGGAGTATATTGGATTAGATGATAACAAGTACATTGGAGATCTCCTTGCTGATTTTAAGGCATCGAAGGACCGAAGTAAAGGAGAAATACTGCACTGCAAATTGACATTTAAAAAGAAACTATTTCGAGAATCTGATGAAGTTGTGGCAGACCCAATGTTTGTGCAGCTATGCTACGTCCAGGTATTTATTATATATACATAGATAGATATATTATTCTCTTAGAGCAACTCCAAGAGCTTTCTCAAATGAGCTCCTAACTTAAAATTTAGGGAATTTGACAAAAAATGTTACTCCGACAATATCCTAGTGCTTCCTTAAAATGTTAGGATATCTATCCAATTTTTTATTTTTAAGGATGCCCTAGCCATTCCTTATTTGACTTTATTAATAAACAATTACTTTCCCTCATTTTCCATACTTCTTTTTCCCTTCCCTCTTTTTTACAATTCAAATATATTATTATATTAATAATAAGGAATGGGAATAAGGAATGTTGTTGGAGTACATGTATAAAAGTAATGTACTAAATCACTAGAACACTATATTTTATAATATTTATAAGGAAGCTACTAGGAAGTTGTTGGACTTGCTCTAAAGTATACTGTAACTTAAATCTACCTTTAATAATTTAGTACAAATTATTAGTAGTTAACTTGGGTGATTGTATTTTCATCGTGTCAGTTGCAACATGATTATATATGGGGAAACTATCCTGTTGGAAGGGATGACGCTGCACAGCTGTCCGCGTTGCAAATTTTAGTCGAAATTGGAGTTGTTGTCAGCCCTGAATCGTGCACGTTAGTATTTTCTCTTCTTTCCATTATTGATGTTTTTATTCATTGGTTATTATATTATATCTTATTTATGTGGTTGTTAATATAAATGTCTGTTTTCATTTTCCTCTTGCTATGGTTTAATGTCTTTAGGCATAATAATATATCTTTTTCTTATTTCCAATCTAATTATTTATAGTTTATATATTTCCTTTTGTTGTCCATAATGTTTAAGTTGTGGATCAATTATTCTCAGTGACTGGACATCACTCCTGGAGCGATTTCTACCCAGGCAAATTGCTCTGACTCGAGCAAAGCAAGAATGGGAGACTGATGTTCTCTCGCGTCATGGTTCTATGGTAAGTCCAGGAAAATGAAATTTCAGGTCCTGAATGAGATTGCATAGAAAATTCAAGTCCAAACTCTTTTCACTATATACTTTCTTTGTATAAATAGTTGGTACCTGAGTAATGATGTTTCTTCACCCTCACCCCCTCTAACTCATATTGATAAAAGTGGCCATTTTCTTTTTATATGAATATCCTTATTCAACAATGGATGTCGCGTTCAAAGGTGAACAAAGCCTAGCTTGTGAAATTCACTGCATTTTCCAGGCCGGAGAAGGGCTGACTTGGGACTTTGAACCTTGAGACCGAGCCCTTGCTCTTACCTTTCGATTTATTGCAAGAACAGGCTAGAAAAAGGTAGCTTGAAATGAGAAAGATTCAACTGCTCAATAGACAGATGCAATCTTACCATAAAAGAAGGGATGAACCTGGTGATATCTAGGATATGATTATATATTAATCTATCATTAATACGTTCACAGAAATAAAGTTACCTTTACCAAAGATATGGTTTCCTTTCCATTAATTATTCAATTGAAGTTCCCCTGTACACAATCATTTCTATTCTAATTCAATAGATATATGCATATAAGGTGCTCAATTTATATATATAGGACAAGTCTCTTGCATTTTTTATTTTGTGGTATAGTACTCTTTAGCTATTTGGCTTTGTACTATATGCTTACTTTAGAATTTAGATTACTTGTATAAGAGCTGTTCTGAAGTTCTTTACATAAGCATTTTTAGATATTAAGGATGCTTTTGTTGTCAATGTAGGAGAATCTAACAAAAGACGATGCAAGACAACAATTTTTACGCATTTTAAGAACACTACCGTACGGGAATTCAGTCTTCTTTAGTGTTCGAAAGATTGATGATCCAATTGGGCTTCTTCCTGGAAGAATTATTTTAGGAATAAATAAGCGTGGGGTGAGTCTAAAGTTATTACTTGCTAAATAGCTATTATTTATTATGTTATTTCTGTTGTAGCTTTACTTGCCCCAGAATATGTGTGTATGTGTGTTTTATGGCTGCAATTTCTGTAGGTTCACTTTTTCCGTCCAGTGCCGAAAGAGTATCTACATTCTGCTGAGCTGAGAGACATAATGCAATTTGGGAGCAGTAATACTGCTGTATTTTTTAAAATGAGAGTTGCTGGTGTCTTGCATATATTTCAGTTTGAAACAAAACAGGTTTTTATAACATTCTCTAGTGTCAGTTATATATTCCGATAATTAACTTTTAGGCTTTTGTGGCTACTATACTGCTCTGTTTATTTGCTGTCTTCTTTATACAGGGAGAGGAGATATGCGTTGCCCTTCAAACTCATATAAATGATGTGATGCTACGTCGTTACTCTAAAGCACGGTCAGCTGCCAATGCCCCAGTCAATGGCGATGTCTCTAATAATGTGAAATCCCCAATTGTGAATGCTAATGAGAAACACATTGAAGAGTTGTCCAAAGCACTGGAAGAATCCCAAAGGAATGCTAAACAAGTAAGAAATTTTGATTATATAAGTACTAGAAACCAGTTCTTTAAGAATCTAATTTGCTATATATATATATATATTCACGGTTTTTTATAGGAGAGAGGATTAGAACTAGATTTTTGATGAGAATCTAGGGGGCTATGTCACTCTATCGCGCTTATCTGGAGCTTCCTAGGGTTTTTTCCTATCCGCGGTGTTTTATATGCCTTTATATGCCAGGACCCATATATATATATATATGTACTAACTTTGGGACTTGAGATGTTTATTTTTATGTATACGGGAAAGTCATGATGTGTTTTTCTACACGTACCGTGTTAAGATCCACTTTGTTGTGTGTAAAATGAAATTAATAATCTTACAATCAATCATTCTATGGTGAAGGGTCAAGTTTTTATGTTCTCGTTTACTTAAATAGTTGTTTCACCTATTATAATAATATATTATCTGTTTGACTTTCACTTATGCAACCAAATATATATACTAGTTGCGGGAAGCTCTACATGAGAAACAGGAACAAGAGGAGATTATGCAAAATGAACTTAAGGGCTTAAAGTACATGTTAAATTCTGAGAGGGAGAATTTAGCGGCTGTTACTTGCAATCGCGATGAACTCAGATACTTATATGACGAAAAAAACCTGGCGCTTCAGGTAATAGCTCCTCTATAGACTAAGATATTCAACTGGTCAGTTTTCTAGCTCCTTTCTTATAGTATTACACTTGTAGGATACTCTGTTGGAGAAGAAGAGTTTAGAAGCCAAAGTTGCAAAGCTAAGTAAACCAGAGTTGGAGAATAACACCAAGAAGGAGTTGGTGGAGGCAACCAATCAGGTATACACATTACACACAAGCGTTCATATACTCACACTTACATTGTTAATTTCACCTTAGTCTTTTTACTACAAGATACATGTGCTTGCTTTCTGTTCAAATGACTTGTTGTAATCCTATTGTAATTACATGCTTAACTTAGTTTTTGATTTGATTATACAAGGGTTCAGTGCTTTCGCTGTTCGATTAGATATGGTATATATCACTTGGTTTATAAAATTTCAAGTAACATCTTTTTACAACTAGGTGTTACAAAAAATACAAGACGAGTTAAGGAATCGTAGTTTGGAGTTGCATGCAGCCGAGGAAGCCAAGAAGAGACTAGCAAATGAAAAGTTACTTTTAGAAGAGAAATTTACAATTGTTGAGAAGAAGAAAACTGATGAGGTAATAATTTCAGATATATTCATTATATATATATGTGTGTGTGTGTGTGCGCGCGCTTTATGTAACAGGTTTTATAACTGTCAAACTGCAGGTACAAGGTCTGGAGAAGAATTTTGCAGAGCAGCGCAAGGCTTTGAAGCTACAGCTTAGTGAACTGGAGAGGGAGTTGGATGCTGTTAAAGAGAGATTGTTTAGGGCAGAGTCAAACGTTGCAGCTAAAGATAAAGAGTTGTTTGCATTGCAAATTAATCTGAATGAGTTGGAGGAATTAAGAGAAATGAAGGAGGTACATCCCATACTATCATTTTGGAATAAATTTTGTTTTATCATCCAACATATAGATTATAGACCCTTTCAGAAATTAACATATTGTCGTATTACTCAGGATATTGATCGAAAGAATGAGCAAACAGCTGCAATTTTGAAAATGCAAGGGGCCCAGCTGGCTGAGCTAGAAGCACTATACAAAGAAGAGCAAGTATTAAGGAAGAGATATTTTAACACAATTGAAGGTAGTTATTTAGTCTCTCTCTCTTTGCTATTGTAAAATATCATGATTCCATGTTATTTGTACTAATAATAAAGCTTTTATAAATTAACATCAGATATGAAGGGAAAAATTAGAGTTTACTGTCGGTTACGACCTCTTAATGATAAAGAAGCTGTTGAGAAGGAAAGAAACGTGCTTAAGAGTGTTGATGAGTTCACAGTTGAACATGTTTGGAGAGATGACAAGATAAAGCAACATTGCTACGATCGTGTCTTTGATGGAAATGCTTCCCAAGTAGATGTATTCGAGGATACCAAGGCAAGTATAGTTACGTTACCGATTCATGTTAATTATTGTGCAATTAGTTATTGAGGTAGTTCCAAATGTGATATTGTTTACCTTTAATGCAGTATCTGGTGCAATCTGCTGTAGACGGATATAATGTTTGCATTTTTGCATATGGCCAGACGGGTTCTGGGAAGACATTTACTATTTATGGATCAGATAACAACCCTGGACTTACTCCCATGGCTACTTCTGAACTCTTTAGAATCTTAAAACGGAATCATAACAAATATTCATTCTCATTAAAGGTACAAATGCGTGTTTGCAAAACTTAATGATTCATAATGCATCAACACTATCATTCGAGTAATTATTTGTTTAAATGCTGGATGCGAAGTGTCAACATTAACAACTAAACTACTTTATTGCTATATATGTGAATATAGAAAGTACATGAAGCTCTATCACTTTATCTGTATTATTGAAAAGCTGGATTGTTATCCTGATGTATAATATTAAATTAAATTTTTATGTGAGCTCAATGCAGGTATACATGGTAGAGTTGTATCAAGATACATTAATAGATCTCTTACTACCAAAAAAAGCGAAGCCTTTGAAATTAGATATAAAAAAAGATTCCAAGGTAATATACTTACTGTCATGTGATGTTTCATATGTTAATTTGAAATATCTGATATTTATGACACTTTAGCAATTGATTCTATTAATTGGTTGTATCAAAATTTGCAGGGAATGGTTTCTGTAGAGAATGCGACAATTGTCTCACTTTCATCATATGAGGAACTGAAAGTTATTATCGAGAGAGGATCTGAACAACGTCATACAACGGGGACGTTGATGAATGAACAGAGTTCCCGATCTCATCTGATTCTATCAATCATCATTGAGAGTACAAACCTTCAAACTCAGTCTGTTGCAAAGGGAAAGGTAATCATATGTGTGTGTGATGAGAAAAGTGGCAGCGAAGTTTGTCTCAATCATTATTTAATTTTAGCATGAAAGATGAGGGAAAAAAGGACAATGGTTTTCAATCTAAATATATTAAACTTAATTTTAAGTTAAAAAAAAATATCACTTGTTCTCTAACGTTACATAACATTTTTCATGTTATGCAGCTTAGTTTTGTAGACCTGGCTGGTTCAGAGAGAGTAAAAAAATCAGGCTCAACTGGTAGTAACCTAAAGGAAGCTCAAAGCATCAATAAATCGCTTTCGGCACTTGGCGATGTTATTAGTGCCCTATCATCTACCAGTCAGCACATCCCGTACCGAAATCACAAGCTTACCATGCTAATGAGTGATTCAATTGGAGGAAATGCAAAAACACTAATGTTTGTTAACATATCTCCGGCTGAATCAAATTTGGACGAGACCTACAATTCTCTCACGTAGGTTATCTTACTTCTGTTACATGCCTTATCTTTGTTTAATTAAAGTTTTTCAGCTGGTGATTGCCCTCGATTTGTGAACATATGCTTATTCGGTCCTTAATTGCTTATTAAAAAAGATTAATGGTCTGAAATTCGCAGTATGTTTGCGTTGATGTATGCAGCTATGTTAATCTTGCTCTATTTCTCTAATTAATTCAAAGCATTGTTCGAAACATAAACTCATAGCTATTGTGAATGAAACTTTGATGCCCATTTGCTTAATTTTGAATCTTGTTAACAATCCATGCAGTAATGTTATTTGTGTAGATACTTTATATATATTTTGCTTTGATATGTATGCATTAAAAGACTTGTCTAGAGAACATGTTTAATTTATTTTCTTTGTCAATATAGCTATGCATCTAGAGTTCGATCTATTGTGAATGATCCTAGTAAAAATGTTGCATCAAAAGAAGTGGCACGTCTGAGAAGATTGGTTGCACATTGGAAGGAGCAGGCAGGTAGAAGGGATGGCGATGAAGATTTGGAAGAGATTCAAGATGAAAGGCCAAAAAAGGACAAAAGTGATGGTCGACATTCTATGTAAAGCTCATTCTACTAACTCTAAAGGAACCGTAAGTTCCTGCCAATATTAAGGTTAAATGACTAACTATTGCTAGGAAAATATAGGGGGAACTGGTGTGAGAGCCTTGGCAACTGACTTTGTAGCATGTCAACACCCGGTTAATTTCTATTATACTAATGTAATTGCTACTTCATTAATTTTGGTTCATGGTGGGACAATGGGCGGTTATACATGGAAGTGGAAGTTCCGATGATCGGATTACTGTTGTATAGTGATGATGTGTATCAGTGTATATTTTTTTAAAACTATTGGCCATATCGAGATTTCTTTTGCCTGTTCAATTCTTCTCAATCTTTCATTTTCATTTTTACAATCAGATACATAGATACCTGTTTAAGTGTTTTGAATTGGTTATAATTTGCACAATAGAAGACACTGATATAAAATGAAGAACACTTTGTGCAATAAAAGACAGGAGAAATGACCAAAATATAGCCAAAAGAAACATAGGAGGCCAAGATAAGAGCATTTACAGCGTATGCCCATGTAAATATATCTGCTGACTAGAACCGGAGGCAAAACAAATGTATATTTGAATGTGATGCAAAGCTCCTGGTAGATGCAGTCAATGGGGAGGAGGGAATACTTATTTCCATATGATTGTTGAAGATTGTATTGGCATTCTTAAACACTTGATGAAGTGTTAGTTTTGTTTGTGCATACGTCAGCACAAACAAAAAAGAAAAGAAAAGAGATGCTCAAAATCCTGCCGGATTGGATTTTGTTCGGAGACTTTAAAATTGGAATTTCTCGGTCAAATTTCAGGTCCGTTTGTTTTTAGCCTTTGCATTTTTGGGATTCGTGTCGGCTGATCAATTTAATAAAAATTACTCTATTAATATTAACTAAATAAAAAATTATATGTTTTATGTTTCAGTAAAATAATATAGATTTTTTCTTTTTCTATTTGTTTGTTGATAAATTAGTCAATTTCCCTTAACAATTTCCTTAATCATAGTGGGTTGCTTAATTTAAATTAGTCAATTGTCGTACAATCTTACTGTCACATTTAAATTAAGTTAATCCTAGTGGGTTGAAGCATATCTCCGGTTTTTTTAATCAAACAATTAACCATTAAACACATATTAGAAATAGGTGTAGTATATGTTGGGCCTAAATATTATAAGTCCAAGGAGTCAAGCCCATTATGTATTTAAGAGTTGTGATATCAATGTAAGCCCAGTAGGCCCAAAAAAGTCTACTTGGAGAACAAGTTAGACTAAATAGAAAGGGACCCACAAAAGACCCTATAAATACAAACCTTCTCCTAAAAAAGAGGATGTTGACAAAATTAGCAAAGCATAGAGTTGTAATCTCATTTGCACTTAATTATTATCAATAAAATACTCTCTAATATATAATTGGTACATCATTTGGTACTAAAAGAAGCTCTAAACTTTTTCTGATCTTCGTCGATCTCAAAATTAATGACTGAAACAAGAAAACCACCAGACAAAGAGCGTTATATTGTCGAGCAGCCTGAAGAATAGCCCGACGAGGTCCATACGATCCCGTCCGCTGTACAACCAAAGAAATTGTTCCCACGGGACACCGATAACATACTGAGCAGGATTCACAAACCAGCAAACTCCGATCCCATAGGTCGTCCCCGCCTCCTTCGAGCTAAGGAGCGAGCGCGGTTCCAATGGCCAAAGGAAAGAAAGTTTTATCAAGTAATGTGCGTATCCATATCGAAAAAATATGAGCATAAAGAGAAAATTATAAAGCCGTGGCCGAGGCAACAATCCCGGTTTGGCAGGTCGAGATGACCAAGTTAGAACAGTAACGAAAAGCTTTGGAGATCAAGCTAGCAAAATGTTAAGAGATGCATCGTTGTCAATTCGAGCTCGAAGGTAATCACCCCAGTCACCATGAGTCGGAGTATCGAATAGAGGACGACGATTCGACATTGGAAGACTCCATTTATGAAGAAGAGGCAGATAACGAGCGAGTGTCTTACGAGCATAGTGCTCGTCCTCCAAGCGTAAAAGAGCTCCTAATGCTTCAGAAGGTAGCGAAGTAACTTGGCTTCCAGAAGAGCTCACTGAACTCCAGCAAGATGTTGCCCTCTGTAAGGACTTCATGCAAACACAAGCAGGCATCGAAATTCTGGTCAAGAGCCCGTTATCAATGGATATTGAGTCTACAATGATTGATAGACATCTCAAAATTCCCCCAATCAATCAATTTGATGGCTCAACTGACCCCAATAATGGTTCAATAACTTACCTTCGAGATCGATTGACTCATGGGTTGTGTTAAAAATGAAATTCCGAACTCGATTCTCTAGCAACAAGAAGGGCAGCAAAATCATGGCGTCACTCATGACCGTTCGGCACTACCACGATAAATCTCTCCGCAATTTCTTGTCAAGGTTCTGTGCCGAAGTAGCCAAAATCCCCAATTTAATCGACGAGCTCGCCATAAACTATTTGGCAGCAGGGGTCGACAAAGATCACCATGGTCTCCTGTTGGAAGAATTTTTCGAGAAAACCCCCCACTCGTAACTGGTTGCTCTCCAGATTTTCGAGCATCGCCTTACTCTGCAAGAAGTCATAGGAAGCATCCAAGAACCTCGAACTACTTCATCATGTTGGGATCGAGATAGAGGGCGAGATAGAGATCGCGAAGAAGACAGAGATAGAGGTCGAGACAGGGGTTGAGCTTGTGGGTACGAGCGGGACGATAACTCCCACCCGACTACGGACACCAAAAGGGACCAACAACCTAATCATGATACCCCCAAATAAGACTCCACAAACAAAGAAACGCGAGGTTGGAAATCTCAAACCCGAAACACCAAAGAATATACAAAATTGAATGTCGGCAAAGACACCATATTAGCTATATTAAAATCCGAGCCTAGTTATCGACCCCCTAGGCCGATGCGAGGTGACAGACCCCTGAGCTCCAAGTACTGTGAATATCACGAAGATATAGGACCCACCACTGAGCGGTGTTATCAACTTAACGAACTCATTGAGAGCGAAATACAACAAGGACAATTGGTTTATTACATTCAAAATGAAACTGACCGATCGGCTCCCGACAATCACTCCGATAGAATCATTGATGTCATCTCAGGCGGGTTTGCCGCAGGAGGATCCTCAAACAACTCAAGAAAGTCATATGTCCGTGAGGTCTTCAGCATTAACCCTAGTCCGAATCAAAAATCTCGACCCACTCCCAGCCTAGTTATATCATTTTTTGATGTAGATTATTCACCAGAAGTCCTCGAAGGACATCAAGTTACTCTGGTCATCACCATAAAAATCGTGACAAATACAGTGAAAAAGATATTGATCGATAATGGTAGCTCAGTTGATATACTGTATTATAACGCCTACAAAAGGATCGATATGGGAGACCGACAACTCGAAAATGTTCATCATCCCTTATATGGGTTTACAGGCCACGAGGTAAAGGTAATTGGTACCATAGATCTCCCTGTTGTGTTCAGATCTCTCCCCTGCCAAACGTGGCATGTCGTAAAGTTCCATGTTAATAATGCTACATCAAGTTACAACGCCATTCTGGGTCGAATGACCTTAACGGATCTAAAAGAAATCATATCGATCCCCCACTTAAAAATGAAATTCCCCACAATATTCGGGGTCGGAGAGATTTAAGGAGACCAAGCAGCAGCTCGATAATGCTACCTCACAATAATCTTGCCCAAGCAAAAGGAGAAATAGGACAAATCCATCAATCAGGTCGTTGACATCGACCCTCGTGAGCAGACAACATACCAACCGGTTGAGGAAATGAAACAGGTCGAGATCGCGCTCGGATCTCCGAACAAGGTCTTTAAGATGGTAAAACACCTCGATCCCCCTTTAAAACAAAAGACATGCCTGACATCCTAGAAATGATAGTTCAACACACCCTCCACATCAATCCAGAGGCCAAGGTTGTTCAATAAATACGACGTATTTTCTCTGAAGAAAAGCAATCCGCCATTGAAGTTGAGCTCGATAGACTGCTAGAGGCCAAATTCATCGAGCCAGTTCAGTTCGCCACATGGATATCAAACATCGTGCTTGTCAAGAAAAGTAACGACAAATGACGAATATGTGTTGATTACTCTGACTTGAACAAAGCTTGCCCAAAAGATTTCTACCCGTTACCCAACATCTACCAGTTAATCGATGCGGCCTCGGGTCACGAGCTCCTGTCATTCATGGATGCTTTCTCAGCTTACAATAAGATCAAAATGGACAACAATGACTGTAAGAAAATGACCTTCATCACTCATAAATGAGTCTTTGCTTATAAAAACATGCCTTTCGGGCTCATAAATGCCGGAGCTACATTTCAATGAATGATGGAGGAAATCTTTGCCAAGCAAATAGGCCGCAACATGGAAGTCTAAATGCTCTTTTGGCTTGGCATCAGGAAAGTTTTTGGGCTTCCTCATATCAAAACGAGGTATTGAGGCTGACCCCAACTATATCCAAGCTATCCAAGAGATAAAGAAACCCTCCACCCTTAAATAGGTACAAATATTAACGGGCTGCATAGCAGCACTTCGATGATTTATCCCACGATTCACGACCATAAAATCCGCGAGCAAAGCTCATAAATTCGATTAGAATGTGGATTGTCAAGAGAGCCTTGAAGAGATCAAAAGGTTTTTATCTCAATCTCTAATCATGACAAAGGTAAGATTTACAAAAACTCTGAAGGTCTATCTATCGGCTTCCGACCGAGGTTAAAGGTATGGAATGACCTGTTTATTACACGATTCATACACTCAAGGATGCCAAGGTCAGATACTCTAATCTTGAAAAACTTATTTTTGCCCTGGACATAAAGAGCAGAAAGCTACGACACTACTTCCAAGGAAGGGAGATCATTGTCATGACAAACCAACCTCTGAAAATGGTCATGCACAAACCCGATATGACAGGATGATTGATGGCCTGGACTATCGAGCTAAGTCAATTCCACATCGAATTCCGACCTCGAACGTCGATCAAATCTCAGGTGCTCTCCGACTTCGTTTCTGAATATCAATTCACAGATCTAGTCACTCGAGACAAAATAATTTCTCCAAATGACCCCAAAGTATGGAGTTTGTATGTTGATGTCTCCTCGACCCTGGATTGCAGTGGCGCAAGTATCATTTTACTAGGTCCAGGAATATTCAAGGTATAAATGGCAATCAAATTGTTGTTTCCCGTTACAAATAACGAGGCCGAATATGAGGCCATCATCGTCGGGTTGAAACTCGTATAAGAGCTCAACATTGAGAACCTCGACATATTTAACGACTCTTAACTTGTTGTCAAGCAGGTCTTGGGCGAATTCAACACCCATAATGAAAGAATGACACTTGCCTTGCCCAAGTCAAGAATTTGTTAAAGCACATCACGACGTGAAACCTGCAGATATCGATCGACAAGATAACTCATTAGTGGACACACTAGTTAAGTTAGCATCATCTTAGATCAGCTCGAACAACGACCCCATTTATATCGACGAGCTTAAATCACCGACAATCTCCCAAATTATATTAAACGACGTTAAGATCGCGGTCGATTGAAGAACCCCAATCTTTGACTATGTTGAACACAATCCTTTACCAGAAGATAAGTAGAAAGCTCATTCGATTATTCATAAAGCTCACAACTATTGCATTCAAAATGAAAAACTCTATCGACGAGGTCTCACCGAACCCTTACTAGATTGTCTAGGCATAACTGAGGCACAACAAGCTATCCTCGAGGTACACACGGGAATCTGTGAGGAACACCTAGGAGGCAAAAATCTAGTTCTAAAGATAATTTGACAAGGGCTATTTTGGCCAACTCTGCGTCGAGACTGTGAAGAGTATGTAAAGAAATGCATCCCATGCCAACTAATGAGCTCAGTGAATCATCGACCATCTACATAATTGACCTCCATCTAGTCCCCTTGCCCATTTTACATGTGGGGTATAGACATAATGGGCCTATTCCCAAAAGCGTGCAATCAATTAAAATTTTTGGTCATAGCCATAGACTACACCACCAAGTGGGTCGAGGTAAAAAATGTAGCTCGATCTGTGAAAAGGAGATGATCGAGTTTCTAATGAAGTTTATTGTATTTCGCTTCAGAGTCCCACGAGTTACGGTAACACACAATGGCACCCAGTTTGTAGGAAGTGACTTTGAGAAAACTCTGTCTCAGCTTGAGATCAAGCATCTAAAGGCCTCAGCGGCATACCCCAAAGCAAATGGCCAAGTTGAGGTCACGAACAGAACACTCTTCCAAGGCTTAAAGAAAAGAGTTCAAGAGCTTCCATGTTGCTGGGTGGACGAACTACCAAATGTCCTTTGGTCGTACATGACAACTCCTCAAACCACAATGGGCAAAACCCCATTTAAAATGACGTATGGCACAAAGGCCGTTGTTCTAGTTGAAATTACATTACAAACTTCAAGGTTCAATTTTTTTGATCCCAACAGCTCGGAGATCGGGCTAAAACTGAACAACGATCTACTGGAGGAAGTTCGACACATGGCACACTTGAAACTGGTCAACTATCAATAGTAAGTGGCCAATTATTATAATAGAAAAATCTCACCTCGGCAATTCTAGGTCAACGACTTCATGCTCCGTGAGACCGCAACATCAATGCCCACATCCTTTGGAAAGCTTAAGGCTCCATGGGAAGGTCCTTATAAAATCCGGAGTGTCATTCGACCAGAAACCAATGAGCTCACCACAATGGACGATCAGTCTGTCAAGAATACCGTACACCTCAAGAAGTTTCTCCCTTAAATTAACCCATCCAAAAGAACGTAAGATTAAAACAAAGAAGTCGTTTGTAATATGTCTTGAGTTTAAGAAAAATGAGATAAGGTAAAACAGGATCAATATGGGTCCCCCTTATCAAGTTTTTCTCGTTTTAAGAATTAAATTATGATGAATAAAAATTGCTCGCCTTAAACGCGAGCTCTTTTTCTGCATATTCCCACTACCCTTTTTATATATTTAGCAACTCATCACTACAAAACTTCTATCGACAATATTCGAGCTGTTACAAGCGTTACAAACACTCCCTTTAAATAGGGTCAGCGACAAGGTAATTGAAATGATTCAGTGTTATCCCTTCTAAAATCTTTAAGATTATAGACAACACCAGCTCTCCGTTACTACAAACTCTTTTCCTATGTATATTTTCTTGTCTCCAAGAAAATATATACTCATTTATTTTTTATTTTTTGAACAGCACCACTTCAAATTTTATTTTTTGAACTGCACCACTTTGAATTTATATACTCATTTAAAGTTATATTTCAACG
This sequence comes from Oenanthe sinensis, assembly GCA_028671895.1. Classification (NCBI taxonomy): domain Eukaryota; kingdom Viridiplantae; phylum Streptophyta; class Magnoliopsida; order Apiales; family Apiaceae; genus Oenanthe; species Oenanthe sinensis. Next base: position 34,114,120 of record CM053806.1, read on the forward strand.
TCTTACATCTTCTTAGCTTCAAGTCACATACAACACAACTCGTCCGTTCAAAAGCATCAATGAATCAAAAAATAGGTGAATTAACAAAAAAAGATCGAGCATAAACATATTTCACGATATTACCTTCCAACATAAAAAACAAGTTTAGGGGTGAATTAATTCAGAAACAAAGAATAATTTCAGGGAAAATAGTCAAAAGAAGTTTTACAAATTTCATGGGGCATTCCCCGCCTTCTCTGCATCTTCGACACGGGTTGAGGTTTCAAGAGTAGTAGTAACTTCACCAACAAGATTAGAAATCTCCCAGGAAGGTTCAGCGCCAATGATGCCATCATCTTGGGTCTCGGCAGGAGCAGCAATCACAAGGGTAACGGCTCCAAGATTCTGAAATCGGATCCTTCTCAACAACCTTAGGCACAACCTCGTCAGGCTGACTTTCCACAAATGATAAATCTACACAATAATCTTTGAAGCTATGCCCTAACATATCAAAACCTGCCGCCGCCAATCGGTTATGACATCTGTCATAGCCCTTATTCACAGCGTCGACCAGGTCATTGACCCCTTTCTCAACCTCAACTTGGAATTCCTTGACCTTATCATTCAAGCTACCATTGGCATCTCGCAAATTCTGATTCTCGGTTTTGCTTATCTTAGCTTGCAAAGAATTATTAGAATTTTCCAGGGCAATTAGCTTCTCTTTAAACTCCTTCACCTCCGTAGCATGACTCCACTTCAGAGTGTCAAGTTGCTCAACAACCTTCTTCTTCTCGTTCCCCGGCCCAATGACTCGAGTCCTCCATTCACGAGATCTCTCATCAGAAGCAGTCGTTAACTCTCGAGCTGACGCCACATCTTCATTCATGAAAGGCATATGATAAGGCCTACTTGTAATTATTAGATGATAACTCAACTCATATTTTCAAGGGAAGTAAATAATAAATGTGATAACAGGAATCAAGTCGAAGAATGTCAACTAGACATGAAGAATCAAAATATCAGAAGAATTCTGATAAGACTGCTACTCAATACTGGAAGAAGTTCGTTTATATGTCTAAGCGTCAGTGTAAAATAAAAGAGTAGTATCTAAAGGAGTTTAGAAGATACATAAAGTTTTAAGTGCTTACAGAAAGATTTCAGAGGAAGAAAATTATAGAAGAAGAACAAAAAGAAGACAAGATATAAAGACCACTACAACAGAAATGAGAATCAATATTGTAGTTAGTCATCCGTGAACCAGACCAGTGCACATGGTGTCAAATATGTCAGTGAAGATTCATCATCAAAATGTTCAAGTGGTTAGAAAGGTTATTGTTGAAGAACAAAAGAGTTTGATCTACATCAACAATGGTCTTACAGTCAAGACTTTAATTTAATTCTCTATTAATTAATTAATTAATTAATTTAATTAGTAAATTAATTCACTCAAAATTCATTTATTTCTTAAATTAAATAAAAGATTAGTTAATTTAGATTTATTTTAGAATGACGAAGACAGAAGCTGGAAGCTCAACGGGATATATGTTTATTTGGAATACAGTGTACAAGAGTTAGAATCCAAGATTGAATATTTGATTGGGTACATGCAGTGGTAAAAAGAAGTTTTATCTAGTTTAAAGATTCAGATTATGTCAATAATAGAGATACTTCTAATTATAATTGTAGATACAGCTAAACAAGCCTGACGGTACTGACTTGAACACAAAACGGAAAAAGAACTGACACAGAAGAAATGCAGAGTCATATATTCGTAAAAGTGGAACCCTGATTGGAATTGATTTATCATTTCTAAGTCAAAAAGAGTTCGGTTTCAGACGTTCAGAAGACTGCAGCTTAGAGTGTAAGGATTTATTTTTATTAATAAATATTTTATTTATTTAGTAAATTATGTTTAAAAATATCTAAATAATATTAGATATTTATTTTTATAATTTCTGAATTAAATTAATTATTTATTAATCAAAGACTATAAGTTATGTGGGTCTAAAAGTATTTCTACGGAGCTTATCACTAAAAGAAGAAATAGGCCCCCTGGTTATTCAAATTGATGGTGCATATTTTTTTTTTGTTAAAGTAACCAATAGGAGTCTGTCATGTGTCCAAAGTTAAGTAAACAAAAGTCTTATCGAGAGCTCTAGAAAAAGTCTTACCGAAGCTTGATCAAAGGTCTTACCGAAGATTACATTTAAAAAGGTCTTCATGATACAAGTGGGAGAAAGTCTTACCGAATTTTAAAGTGAAAAAAGTCTTGCTGAGCCTTAGAAAAAAAGTCTTACCAATTTTTTAAAAGTCTTACCGAGCTTATTTAAAAAGTCTTGAATGCTAAATTATAAAGTCTTTATAATTTTTTAATAAGTTTTATTCAAAAGCCTTGTCAGCTTACACCTTTATAAAAATGACTACAATCTTATATAGGGACCAACAATTCAACTTAGCAATCACTTCACCATCTTTTTCATAAGCCGATACAATCCAACTATAATTAGACATTAACTGCTGGAAATAAATGGTAAAATTTTACCAACAAATCGAGGACGGTCAAATCGAACAAAAGAAGGGAAAGAATTACCCTTATAGCTTGAGTGTTGACACGATGAACCAAATCATCTCGCGACCTCTTCGCATAAAACTCATCGTCATGCGGTAACTTACAGATTTCCAAAGAATGAACATGAGCTTGGCTACCACTTTACCATCGCTCGTTCGTGGCAATTTCAATACGCAATGACTTCATGGGTACAAAATTGATTGGCTGTGGAGAAATCACCACCATCTCAACTGGAGGAACAGTTTCATTTTGGGCGCCTGGTCCGATCTCCTGAGCACTATACGACGAGGTTGCTCGTCATCTCTATCACAAATTCTCCTTTTTTTACCCTGAAGGGAATCAACGCCAGCATCGCCAATCACGATGGGCTCAGTATCATCAGGAAAACTCTGAAAAAGAGCCCGTCGAGAGCTCACCCCAGTTACATTAGGTCGTGCACTAGACCCAGCAGTTTCGGTTCGAGCAGCCCGACCTCTACGAGCCAACGCTTCCATCACTTTATTTATCTTGGGCTCAATTCCTTTACTTAACACTCCGTCCAATGACTTCCAACAACTGCTAAATGAAATTGAATCAGAAAAGAAGAAAACAAATAAATTGAACTCAGAAATTAAAGAAAAGCAACTACGCCTACTTACGGTTACGAGTTTCAAGAAAGTAATCATTAGAAAAATCTTCAAACTGGTATACATTATTCTGTTGATGAAACAACCATAAAAAATCCTCATCAAACTCTTGGGCAAGATGATTCAGATATTCAATTTTGGTAGAAGGTACGTTATTAAAGGGTTTGATGAACTCAAGATCGGCCCCATGAAGGAACATCCACTTAGGGTGAAAACTAGCATTTGACGACCTATTATACATTAGTTTTACTCGATTAGGTCGGGTACTGAAATATATTTGCTTATTTATTTACTTGGCGAAATAGAGTGTGAAGAAAAGGATCAAGGTGGGCTCTACGTGACACTCCGCACAACGGGCTATAAAGCCCGAAACTTGAATGAATGAATTGGGAGACAATTGAGCTAACCCACAACCTAGTTTTTCATATATACACTGAAAGAACGGATTCATGGGTAATCGTAATCCATAGTCAAACCAAATAAGAGGGACCCCGTGCATCCCGAATTCTGGCATCATCCACACCTTTTCTCCCATTCTTGGAATCCGACATCTATATCCCATTTCAAAAGCAATATTCTTGTTCATGTCATCCCAGTAGATGGGTTTGGTCTCATAAAGACTTGAATATTTAAATGAAGAAATATTATCGAACAAGGCAAGGCCTTTCTGATTTGTTCTTTCTACTATAGCATAACGATTGGCTTGAGTTCGGGGACTCATCACTGAATTGACAGGCTGTGGTATATCAGAAGCATCCTTCAAAAAGTTGAAACCACTCGAAGAATCGAGATCTATATTTGGGATCCCCAAGTGACCTAAATTAACCTCTTTGTCTTTGTTGGTCCCTGATATTGTAAAAGGGGGGTTGAATACAATATCTGAAAATTAATCGCGGAATAATTTGGATTAAAAATATTATTTTAATTACTCACGAAATATTAATTAGAATGAAATACTGTTCAAGTGAAAGATATAATTTTAACTTGATTAGTATTACAAAATTAATATTTAGAAAACTGTTACATAATTGATAAAAAGTCTAGAACGAATTCGACATGAAGTGTTCGTGTTTAATCAATTATATTCAAACTCAGCACAGAAATCTGTGAATATTACAATGCAGATAAATTACTGAATTTGATCTGATTTTTCTAACTCTTAACAACTGAACTCTGAAAAATGAAGGCTGATTCTCATATTTATAGAGAATGAAAAAGGCTGCTATGACCTTTTTCAGTATGACTTAATTTCAAGAAAATAAGTCTGTATGACTTATTTTAACCCTTGTATGACATTTAAGAACTGGGTATGACTTCTGAATGGTCGGTATGACTTACTGAATCTCGGTATGACTTATTTAAAGTCATATTCAGATTTTATCTAATTAAAATAAGTCGGTATGACTTATTTTAATTAAACAAAATAGGTTCAGTATGACCTTTTGAGCACAGAAATCTCGGTATGACTTATCCACTGAGCTCGGTATGACTTATCAGTCGGCTGTTCCGGTATGACTTTTCTTTAACAGCTTCGGTATGACACATAAATGTACTGTCTGTCTCCTTGATAAAGTTCACTTTGTAACCTTTATCACAGAATTGACTGACGCTGAGTAGATTGTGCTTAAGTCCTTCCACCAAAGAGACGTTTTCAATGATAACATTTCCAGTATTTAACTTGCCATATCCCGTAGTCATTCCTTTGCTGTTATCTCCAAAGGTGACGATTGGGCCAGCTCTTTCAACCACGTCTGATAGCAGGGCTCTATCTCCGGTCATATGCCTTGACGATCCGCTGTCTAGGATCCAAACAACCCGGTTTTCCTGTTTAACTCCCTGCACATATCAAACGGATTAGATTATCTTCGGAGCCCAAATTGATTGGGCCCGGCATACTTAAAGAATTGACCTTTGTCAGCTTTAACAACAGATCCTTTTCGAACAACAGCTGCATCCTCCTTGACTGTACTTACTTTCCTATAAATAGTCTTAACAATTTTTTGTTTAGACTTAGGAATATATTTTTCCTTCTTGACAGGTGAAGGAATAGCAGTCTTGGATTTAGCAAATTTATTATTGATGTATTGTCTCGGTGTCATGTTCTTTTTATTAGCAGTCATGCGTTTGAAATAAGCAGTCATAGCATTAAAAGCACATAACATACAATTTAACATACCACAAGGTTTATGGCATACATCAATAGCAGGCATGTTATTCACAGCAGTAGGAGTTTTAACAATTTCTACTTTAACTTTTTCAGCAGATTTAAAGTTTTCAGTAGAATGGCATATGTTGTTACTATCCCTACTTCTAACAAACTTATTGTTAGGTCTGTTCAAATTATTCTTTAAGTTCTTAGCACCTAAACCAGGAGTGGATGAACTAGCAGAGTTCACATTTTCGATTGGTCTTTTAGGTACATATTTAGCTTTCTGGACATTTATTCCTTTTATGTCCCTAATCTGTTCTTCTCTTTTCTTCTCTTCAAGGTCTTCACATTTAATTTCATAATCCACTATTACACAACTATCAAGAACTGGTTCTGCAATAGGAGTTATGAACAGAGGTTTCTTGGTGTCCTTAATAACATGTGGAATACCCCTCTCTATAGCAGTCTTTTTAAAAGGGGTGATGTTACTAAGCTTTCCTACTGATTCATTATATTCAAAACCTATTCCAACTTTCCGATTGATCTCTTGTTGGTCAACTAGATCTTTCATAACAAATGAAGCAGTTCTATAGGCTTGACACCTGACCTTTTCTTTTTCAATTTTATCTTTCAAAAAAGCTTCAATTTCAACATAGCAGTTGACTCTATTAACTTGAAATGCAACATCTTCAGTTAATTTAACATTAATAAGTTTCAGCTTTTTCAATTCATAATTCTCCTCTGATAAAACTTTGTTTTCGAGAATTAAGACTTTTATTCGATCTCTAGCATCAGTTAAATTCTCACCTATCAATTTAAACATCTTAGGACAGCTAGGGTTTACCTCAATTCCTTGTCGAGGTGGAGATTGTGATCCTTCAGAAGAAGAGGCCATTAGAGCAAGATTTCCCATTTGATCTTCTTCATCATTGTCGGAATCATCCCAGTTTTTTCCTGCTGCTAAGTATGATTTTCCCTGATGCTTCTTCAGTAGAGCGTCATATTTCTGTTTGAGCTCGTCATATGAATCCTTCTTTCTTTCCTGCTTGGGCTTTCTACAATCAGTTGCAAAGTGTCCCATTTCATTGCAGTTGAAGCAACGGATCTTGCTTCTGTCTACCATCCCTGTCTTGTATCCACCTTTTGTGTTGGATGTGCTAGAAGAACCACCTGTCTGAAATCTGTTTGCCATAGACTTGAATTTGAAACTAGGGTTCCTCCTGAATCTTGTATTTCCAAATTTTCTAGCAATTAGAGCCAGAGATTCATCCTCAAGTTGATCGAGTTCTTCCATTGAGTAAAATTCACTATCAGTTGAATTCACTAGAGTTGCACCAACTTCTGCAACAATACCCTGATCAATGATGTTGACTGAAGAAGATTCAGTCTTAGCTTTTCTGTACTCTGGTTCTTCTGCTACAAGAGCTGTAGACTTGCTGACCACCTTGCATGTACCATATATTTCATTCTGTTGAATCTGCTCTAGCTCATAGGTCTTCAGAATGCCATAAAGTCTTTCCAAAGAAATTTCATTCATGTCCCTTGACTCTCTTATAGCTGTTATCCTATGCTCTAGGTGTACTGGCATTGTCAGCAAAAACTTCCTATTGATCTCCTTCTTCGTATATTGTTTGCCATTGAGATTTAGATCATTTATCAGCTTGTTGTATCTCTCAAAAACTTCAGAGATACCTTCTCCAGGATTTGATCTAAAATGCTCATATTGAGACGTTAAGATTTCCAATCTGTTCTCCCTTACTTCTTCTGTTTCTTCATTTAGTATCTCTATCGTTTCCCAGATGTGTTTGGCATTTTTACAATTAACAACATGATTGTACATTCCGGGATCAAGAGATTCCACTAAAATTAACTGCAGGCTGGTGTCCAATGTATCCAGTTCCTTTTCTGTCTCAGTGTACTCAGAAATATCTTTTTCAAATTGTCTGTGCGGAATGAGTACACCATCTTCCATATGCTCAGGAAAGATATTTATTGGAACAGCAACACCAGTTTTTAAAATATCCTTGTACTTGGGATTTGCAGCTCGAAGAAACAAGGTCATCTTTCTCTTCCACAGATTATAATTGTCTTTATCAAATTGTGGAATTTTAATGCTACTAACTCTTTGAGTACTCATCTTTAAATAAGATTAAAAATTAATTGTTTCAAAAAATATTTTAATTTTTGACTTAAAATAATTTTTGATCAAAAATAATTTTTGGGAAAAAAATTATTTCGAATAAAAAATTATTTCGAATTTAAAATAATTTTTGAGATCTGTATGAGTTCGCGGAATTTGATTTGGATCTGATATGAAAAATATCAACCAGCTCTGATACCAATTGTTGGTCCCTGATATTGTAGAATGGGGGTTGAATACAATATCTGAAAATTAATCGCGGAATAATTTGGATTAAAAATATTATTTTAATTACTCGTGAAATATTAATTAGAATGAAATACTGTTCAAGTGAAAGATATAATTTTAACTTGATTAGTATTACAAAATTAATATTTAGAAAACTGTTATATAATTGATAAAAAGTCTAGAACGAATTCGACATGAAGTGTTCGTGTTTAATCAATTATATTCAAACTCAGCACAAAAATCTGTGAATATTACAATGTAGATAAATTACTGAATTTGATCTGATTTTTCTAACTCTTAACAACTGAACTCTGAAAAATGAAGGCTGATTCTCATATTTATAGAGAATGAAAAAGGCTGCTATGACCTTTTTCAGTATGACTTGATTTCAAGAAAATAAGTCTGTATGACTTATTTTAACCCTTGTATGACATTTAAGAACTGGGTATGACTTCTGAATGGTCGGTATGACTTACTGAATCTCGGTATGACTTATTTAAAGTCATATTCAGATTTTATCTAATTAAAATAAGTCGGTATGACTTATTTTAATTAAACAAAATAGGTTCAGTATGACCTTTTGAGCACAGAAATCTCGGTATGACTTATCCACTGAGCTCGGTATGACTTATCAGTCGGCTGTTCCGGTATGACTTTTCTTTAACAGCTTCGGTATGACTTATCAGTCGGCTGCTCCGGTATGACTTTTCTTTAACAGCTTCAGTATGACTTATCAGTCGGCTGCTCCGGTATGACTTTTCTTTAACAGCTTCGGTATGACTTTTATTAATATAATTCGGTATGACTTATTAATAAACAGTCGGTATGACTTATTTATTAGTCTTTTGAATTATATTAAAAGTCATATTAAGTCATATCTTTTATAATAAATTAATTCTACTTAAATTAATTAGTTAATTTACAAATTAAATTAAATTCAACTTGAATTAATTTAATTAGATAAATTAAATAATCAATTAACATTTGATAGTAGAATTAAAATACTATTTCGTCTTGTATTACCGTGCTATCAGTCTTGAAGTCTTCCAGTCTTCGTTGTCTCTTTTGTCATAAAACCACTTGAGCTAGATGATGAATATTTATTATTTTAGTTGACACACAAATGTACTGTCTGGTTCATTTATGTCATACTATAATAAATATTCTTCATCTTTAACATTAAGCTGTGGTCTTCTGTTCTTCTTCTACTTCACTGTCTTTATTCTTCTTCTGGAATCTTCTGTAGAAGCCACTTAAAATCTTCTGAATCTTCTGAACAACTGCTTCTCTATTTTTCTCCGACGCTTGAACATATAAATGAACTTCTTCCGGTGTAGAGTAGCAACTTCATTATAATTCTTCTGACAAGTTGATTCTTTGTGTCTAGTTGACATTCTTCGATTTGATTCCATCCTCAGAATTTATTACTTACTTTAATTTCTTACATGAGTTGAGTTGTCATCTACTAATTACAAATAGGCCTTGACATATGCCTTTCAGTCTTCGATAGGTTATTTTTCGAGATTTCGATTAATAAGAGTTCGTGAGGATGAGGAAGAATAGCTAGGGCTCAGTGTATAACAAGAATCATGATGACAAAAATATTACAAGACAAGAGATGCACAAGAAATAAAAGAAAAAGGAAACAAGAGAACGTTCTTGATAATAGGCGCATAGATGCTCAAAAGATGAAAAGGGAGTGAAAGCAACCAATGTTGTCTTTTGCCCTTCTTACAAGTCGCAGTCGATCGGAATACCAAAAGGCACAATCGTCGATGTGATGTAATAATAAAAGTTATATTAAAATATTAAATCTTATTTTGGGCTCAAAATCTAAAGATCTTTAGACAAAGTATGGGGGGGGACAAATTTTGGGCCTAAATATTAAGCCCAAGGAATCAAGCCCATTATGTATTTAAGAGTTTTAATATCAATGTAAGCCCAGTAGGCCCAAAAATGCCTACCTGGAGAACAAGTCAAACTAAATAGAAAGAGACTCACAAAAGACCCTATAAATACAAACCTTCTCCCACAAAGGACGAGGTTGGTAAAATTAGCAAAGCATAGAGTTGTAATCTCCATTGTACATAATTATTATCAATAAAATACTCTCTGATATATAGTTGGTACATCAGTATATTTTAAAATAAGTCACTACAGAATTTAATTTTGTTAAAAATGAGATGAGTAAATAATGAAAGTTTTAATTATTTACCTATAATTTAATTCAAATTTGATTACATTTTTTTTTAAATTTCATTACTTCCGATCAAATACAATAATATAACTGGTTAGGTTCTTAGAAAAAGATTTTCTTAAACAAATTCTCAATTTTTTAGGACAAAATACATTTTTTGTTATTTACCCTTAATACTAACAATGATTTTATAGAAGGGGGGTTGAATACAACTCAAGAACTTTAATAAAATTCTTGCGGATTTGTGAGTTTGTATTTAATGGTGTTGAGTGTTTAAGATATGAAACTGAAAAAGATATAATAAGAAAATTAAACTAGTCAATTGAAAACATATCTTTAAAAATTACTAGTGGATTGGTTTTCCACTAGTGAATTGTTTTACTTTCAAATAACCTTGGTCTTAAACTAAGCTTCTTACAATATAAAATTGAACTAAGAAAATAACTCTAAATGATTCCTATTAGGTATTGTGCTTTTCTTGTGTTTTGTTGTTGAACTCTACTCTTGTTACAATGAACTACTAACGTATATATATAGCAGTTCATTTTCTATCAACTGATAAAAATACAATTTACATTTTACAATGTTTGCACTAAAATAGAATGTAGTTTTTTTCACAGTCTTCATAGGTGTTTGCCTTGTTCTGGAAAAATCTTTGTCTCTTTTCCTTGAAAACTGTATTTCTTGAAAGTCTTTACAGTTCTGACAAACTGTCTTTCATTGATCCAGGCTTCTGCAAAGATTTCATTCCATTTGTCTTTAACTATTTTGGGAAACTTTGATCAATTGATAATTGCTTTAAAACTTATCAATCGATCCTTCTTTGCTTATCCATCGTCAGATAAGTTACCCATTGATTAAATGATGTATCAATGGATATTTGTATATCCATCGATCCCTTATCCATCGATTGCTCTTTTATCCATTGATTTCTTTGACAGATTCGTCCGTTGATAAGGATCCATTGATTTGACTTTTGTTGACTAGCATCCATCGACCATTGATATCCATCGAATTCTTTATCTATTGATCACTTCATGTATGAGAATTCTGACTTAGAATATTTACACTTCGTCAGCCATCCTTCATATCCATTGAATATCTATCAATCGAAGTCTATAAACATCAGTCGATTACATTCATCGAATTATTACAATCAACTGATAATAAAAATAATTCAAGATCAACTTCTACTAATAAATTTATCAGTTGATTAATAAGTACTCCAACTGATAAATGGTTCCCTAAATGGATATATATATGACTAATATCCATCGACTAGTTACAAATTGTTACATCAAATTTATGATTCTAGGTAAAATGTTATCATCAAACTACATGGTTTTTAACAATCACCCCCTATTTATGTTTATTTGAAATACACATAAATTTGAGTTGATGATAACAAAACCCTTCAACATTTATCAATACAGTATGAATCATAAATTGACAGATATGAAGTATGAGACAAATTTTCAAGTACCAGTAACAGGAGAATTTAAGAAGTTCTTGATGAGTTTGATAAACTATCTCCTCCTTCCTCTTTTCCTTGACTCCTCAAACTCCCTGCCTTTATTCTCTTTCATTTTTCTGTAAAGAAACCCCTTCAGTATCTTCTTATCTTCAACATTATAATCCAATTGACTTACCAAGAAATTTAGTTCCAGATTTGGCAATCTACTGATTTCTTTGTAAATGTCAACGCACCTTTCATTGCCATCCCTATCAGTATAGAGCATCAAGTAGAAAGGCTCATGGAGAACTTTCTTCCCTTCAGGATTTTAGATTTTTATTTTGTCATCATGTTCATCCTTAATTGGAGCTTCTCTCATGTTGGTCATTCTTTCGAAGATGTCATTGGCAAGACCTTGAGTCAAATAATAATTTCTTTTGAGTAGAGTGTAAATTTTCCTTAGAGTAGCATAGTCCTACTCCATTACTTGTGAGAAAGTATAGGTCAGATGTGTGTCATTCTCATATTCAACATGAAGAAAATCCACATCCTTCTTTCTTTGACCTTTTGTAGCAATTCATCGTTGAGTCTTGATTGGAACATAATTACTTGTCTTGGTTTGGAACAGTTCTATCTCTATTGGTTGATCACTTCCAGATGCTTGAACTTTTGTCTTCTTTGGCTGTTTCTCCTAGCCACTTTAGTTTCATAAACATTCAATTTCCTTTTTATTTTCCCAGACTTTGAAGATCTATTGGCTCTTTGCTTTGTTATAGATATCTTCTAAGCCTACTTCTTTCTTTTTTCTAGAATTCTTTGATGTTCAAGGTCAAATTCCTGTTGAAGTTGCATAGCCAATTCTTCACCAGCCTTCATCTGCTTTTCGTTGTCAAAAATCCCAGTTGTTATTGCTCTTTGCATAATTTTCTCACCACCACCTGTGATAGACTTTTTCTTCTTTTCTTTTTCAATTAAAATTCCCTTGCCTTTTCTATCACCAGGTTGTAAGCTACTTTCATCCAACCTTATCTCTCCAACTTCATGAGATTTAGATGATCCAACAAAAACAGTCTCAGACCTTGACTTTGTTGGCAATGAAGTAGTAATTATGATCTCAATAGACTTCTCTGCATCTATGGCTCTGTTTTTACTAGCCAATGCATCAAACTTTTTCACAATATTAGCCTTCATCCTCTTCACCTCTTTCTTCTTTGCTGCATCATTTTTCTCTTTATCTAAAACACTCTGTGTTTCCTGCAAAGAAGCTTCTATCTCCTTTCTCAACTCAGCATCACCACCATCCTTCTCCCTTTTTTTTTATCATCAATCAAAGCTAGGGTTTGAGAGGCTACATGAGTCTGTAGAATCCTGTCAAGAAGTTTGACCTGAGTAGCTTGATTTTTCAGAATTAATTACATACTCCTTTCCATATCTGTCATCCTCCTCTCCAAAGCATTCAACTTATCCTCCATAGTAGACTTAGTGTCTAGTCTCTGTTTGATTTTGTGTATTGTTGTAAGATTGAGTCTTGAATCAATGTAGGAGTCATAGTGATTTTTGTTTGAGTCAAGATCATCTCTAATTCCCTTCAATGCTCTTCTTGTTCCAGTGACTTGTATCTTTTGGATTTTGAGGTTGTCCCTGTAGAAATTTTGAATTTTCCTTTGCACATGGTCCTGGATATCAACCTCAGCCATTGATCTTCTATACTGAGTCACAATCTCCTTTTTAGTATTAGCCAATGTGGCATCATCATCTTTCATGATTGGCTCCAAATGATCAGCATCCTCATCAAACTCAAAGTCTTCAGGGTTCATGTGAGAGACATCATCAAGCATCCTGGCTAGATTTTCTTTCCCACTCCTGAATTCTTCTTCAGTTGTAACTAATCCCAAACTTTTCTCAGCCTCTTGATTAGTGGCTGCTGCTAACTTCTGATAATGAGGATCTTCATGTTGGAAAGTTTCAGCATTCAAGTTAACATCAATTTCATCATCATCCTCCACCATGTGGGCATCTGCAACTCCTGCGAGAACTCCTTTCTCTTCATCTCCCCCTTACTCTAACCCCAACTCCTGGGCGAGCTCTACATCATTTTGCTCAGTTTTAGAAGTTAATGCTTTATGAATTGGTGAATTGGATTTATCTCTCACTCTCATCTCTAATATCTTGCATCAAGATCTCATCCTGGAATCTCACCTCTCCCTTATAATTATCACATATTGCATCACCTACTAAGGTAAGATCCTCATTGCTCATACCCTCTTTTTTTCCACCTCAGAAGAAGTTGAGGGCCTCTCATTCACACTCTCTTCTTTTGCCAGGATATACAAATCCTGCCTCTCACACGCCTCACCCACTCCACTCAATCATAGTAGTGTGTTAGCAATTTCGAATGATGAGTCATCAATGGATAAAGTGTTATTAATCGATGGATGATAAATATCCACCGATTGTTGCATATCAGTTGATTTAAGCTCGTCGATGGATGTGAGAATATCCATCGATGTATGAATGGAAGTCAATGGATGTTGAATATTTTCAATTGATTGCGAAATATCCATTGACTTAGGAGAAGTTTGATTTTCAATAATTTGATCCTGCTCAACCAAGGTGTTACCCTTATTTGGTGAGTCAGGTGAGAGTGTTGGCTCCACCCTGAGTTGTAAAAAGGGTGAATTTAAAACATTTATGCAATTATGATCTTTATCATTTTCATCCAGCTGATAATATCCCCGACTTGAAACATAAATAATTTCATGACAATAGGGGTGGATGTATTCTTAGCAATACACTACAAGGCCTTTAAAGCAACAACCACTGTTTAGGTACTTTAAATCAATATGAAATGTACATTGAAACAAGTGTTTGAAAACAAATCATTTTATAAATGGTTGATACTTCGAAGTAAAAACAAATTTTGGAAATATTTCTAAGTATATAAAATATTGATAATTTTATACACATAACTTAGAAAATATTTCTCCTTCCATTATTAGTGGTTTTTCAAATAAACATTAATTTCTTAGAACAAAAATTCTAAATAACATCATTAATTCCAAAAGTGTCATAATAATTTGTAACAAAATATTTAATAAATATCGAACATACAAATAATTATGCTGCTGACTTATGCTAGACAATTTAACTACCACAGATGCATATAACATTGTAAGCATGATAATTAAATAAGTAGCAATAAGTATGAGGTACTTTTAAAATTCCGAATTTATTCACTCAAATGAAATGCTCTAAAAATCCATAAAAAGTTACAAGTTCTCAATATCCAACAACTTACAATCCAAGAATAAAAGCTACAACTTAACCATACAAATTCAAATCTAAATATAAACTTTACAACTCTTCATAGTCAGCAACTCGCACTCTTCCCATTAATTAGCCCACCTAACCTGCCGGGGGAAACAACGAAATATAGACCGACAGTGAGCGAAAGGCTCATATACGGATACAAAATTATGCAAAGAGTACAAGGGTTATAACGATGACAATATGAATATAAACCGAATGCTGACACAATGAATAATAACAACAATAGGAAAAGAAAAAAATCAAGGATTCTTAAATGAACAATATTAACATATACACTTGAATTCTGATAAAAATAAACTTACACTTACACCATATATTCTTATCACTTATAAATTATACTTAAAACGTTTAGCCGAATGTCAATATACTTACTGATATGGGAGACAATCTTACACTTAATGGATGTCTTATATTTCGGTTCTCCAGAATATGTGGTCATCAAAACTTACAGGGGCTTGCATATAACAAATCAAATGCTACCCAAAATCTTACAGGGGCTTGCACGGTACAAAACACAATGCTACCCAAATGGCCAAACAAACATACACAATAGTCATAACTCTACGTGTCCCATAACTCCGGCGACACGTCCATACAATTTAAATACACCGTATAGGTGGTGCCAAAGCATGAGATTATCCACTCATGACGGATTCTTACAATATCTCCCAAATCATACATATATCACAAAAGGCCTGAAAATATCTTACTCAAAATATTCACGCCAAATATCATCAATATAGACTATTACAAATAAAATCAGAATTGACCAGTCTGAAAAACTATTAATTTACTCTATCAAGATGACCTCAAATGAAAGAGTGCAGAACACGAAACTTGTAGATGATTCAAAGATCTTTCTAGAATGATAAAGTTCGTCAAAAATGGACAAATAACGAATGCAGAAACAATTAAAATGCGGACTGCCATAACAGAATCAGGCTATGATCACAGTAGTATTTTGAGATTTACGACACCAATATCACAGAACTTGACAGCGGAATGTAAACAAAGAACGAAGATCTCGGAAAGACCTTTTCAGAATGACATTACACATAATTTTTGGATGAATTCTCAATTTATTATGAATTTCTGAAGTTACAGCAGAACAACTCCGAATAACCAATCAGATTACACAAGCGGCAGATTTCAACATATTTGTAGGCAGAATTTCAGAAAACACAAAGAACAAAAGTTGTAGATAATTGAAATACCTTTCTAGGTAGCATAAAATCAGAACAATCAGATAAAGAACGAATAAGATACGAATTTTACAAGAATCTGAATGAATATAAACTATACACAATATACATACGAATTGATATGCCTAGCTCTTTTGACATGATTGAGCTTCTTTTAAGTTTTCTTTAGCCTGCCCTACCTTTTCGTTAGTTACCCGAACCAACTATGACCCTTCAATGACACTCTCTATAACCTCATTCCAACAAGTCGGTAGTCTACATTTTCTACCATTCAACGCCTCAAATGGTGGTATGTAAATGCTTGCTTGCCAACTATTATTGTATGCAAACTTAACAAGTTACAAATACTTGTCCCAATCACCAGACCACTCCAAAACACAAGCTCTCAACATATCCTCTAACGTCTGAATAGTCTTCTCTAATTATCCATCAGTTTGTGGGTGAAAAGCTATACTATAATTAAGCCTCATACCCCAAGCCTGCTGAAATCCCTTCCAAAAACAAGAAGTAAACCTCATATCCCTATCTGAAACTATCGACACAGGCACACCATGAAGTCTAACAATATCTCGCTAAAATATCTCTGTTAAATCATGAATATGAGTATTCTCTCTAATATGTAAGAAATGAGCTGATTTTGTAAGTCTATCAACTACCACCCAAATAACATCATTCTTCCTGAAGGTCCTCGGTAAACCTGTGACAAAATCCATGGTAATGTTTTTCCACTTCTAATAGAAATTTCGTCCTCGAAATTAATTTTGCAAAACTCTACAAAAAAATCGATAACGAACACGAACCACTTCCTCTAATCTCGTAAGTAGCTCGCTCACCTTGACGTTGCATTTAACTAGAATCATGGTCTTTCTCGATGACTAACACTACAAGTCCTAAATCGGTCGCTTACTCGACGATTTTCCAGAAAGTGTCCTCTATTCCCATTACGTGTTGTCGACCTCTTTCCATCGCTGCTACTTGAGTAATACGCTAAAATACACGATATCCACAATTAAATCTAACAAGAAGTCATACGTTAAGTTGAAATTGATGAATATTTCCATGATGTTCTATTCCATAAAACTAATTTTTCTTGAAAAATTTGCTTGCGGTTGAGTCTTCACGTTTCATCTTACAGTTAAGCATCGCACGAAAAAAAAATGATTCTAAACGATCACAAAAATATATCCAAGAAATATGAACCAAATAATATTTTTAACTAACTAACAAACCTACTGTCTACCCATACTCACAGGTCGAGCCTAAAGGTAAATCTCAATAATCCTAAAATTTTAACTTACAACTACCTAAATCTCACAAGTCGAACCAAAAGACAAATCTACAGAATCATAAAAACTCTAGCTCTGATGCCAACTTTAAAATCCCGAATTTATTCACTCAAATGAAATGCTCCGAAAATCCATAAAACGTTAAAATGTTCTCAATATCCAACAACTTAAAATCCAAGAATAAAAGCTACAACTTAACTATACAAATTCAAATCTAAATATAAACTTTACAACTCTTCATAGTCAGCAATTCGCACTCTTCCCATTAATTAGCCCACCTAACCTGCCGGGGGAAACAACGAAATATAGACCGACAGTGAGCGAAAGGCTCATATACGGATATAAAATTATGCAAAGAATACAAGAGTTATAACGATGACAATATGAATATAAACTGAATGCTGACACAATGAATAATAACAACAATAGGAGAAGAAAAAAATCAAGGATTCTTAAATGAACAATATTAACATATACACTTGAATTCTGATAAAAATAAACTTACACTTACACCATATATTCTTATCACTTATAAATTATACTTAAAACGTTTAGCTGAAAATCAATATACTTACTGATATGAGAGACAATCTTACACTTACATGATATCTTATATTTCGGTTCTCCAGAATATGTAGTCATCAAAACTTACAGGGGCTTGTATAGAACAAATCAAATGCTACCCAAAATCTTACAGGGGCTTGCACGGTACAAAACACAATGCTACCCAAATGGCAAAACAAACATACACAATAGTCATAACTCTACGTGTCTCATAACTCCGGCGACATGCCCGTACAATTTAAATACACCGTATAGGGGGTGCCAAAGCATGAGATTATCCACTCATGACGGATTCGTACAATATCTCCCAAATCATACATATATCATAAAAGGCCTGAAAATATCTTACTCAAAATATTCACGCCAAATATCATACAATATAGACTATTACAAATAAAATCAGAATTGACCAGTCTGAAAAACTATAATTTACTCTATCAAGATGACCTCAAATGAAAGAGTGCAGAACACGAAACTTGTAGACGATTCAAAGACCTTTCTAGAATGATAAAGTTCGTCAAAAATGGACAAATAACGAATGCAGAAACAATTAAAATGCGGACTGCCATAACAGAATCAGGCTATGATCACAGTAGTATTTTGAGATTTACGACACCAATATCACAGAACTTGACAGCGGAATGTAAACAAAGAACGAAGATCTCGGAAAGACCTTTTCAGAATGACATTACACATAATTTTTGGATGAATTCTCAATTTATTATGAATTTCTGAAGTTACAGCAGAACAACTCCGAATAACCAATCAGATTACACAAACGGCAGATTTCAACATGTTTGTAGGCAGAATTTTAGAAAACACAAAGAACGAAAGTTGTAGATAATTGAAATACATTTCTAGGTAGCATAAAATCAGAACAATCAGATAAAGAACGAATAAGATACGAATTTTACAAGAATCTGAATGAATACAAACTATACACAATATACATACGAATTGAATAACAAAACAAGAACAAAGAGAGTGTTACGAATGCAAAGAGAGTGTAACGAAGATATCCGTACATTAATAATACGAGAACAAAGAGGGAAAGTAGAATGTATCTGCACCTTAATAATCAAAGATTATGAATTGCTTTCAATCACAAGAACCCTAATTTAAACACAGTAACCCATTTTCTTAAGCTTTTTCTCTATCTCCTCTTTATCTCTTTCTTCCTCTCTTTCTCTTTTTCTTCCTTCTATGTTGCTGCTCCTACAAAACTTATGTATCTCTTATTTTTCAAAACCCTAACTCCTTTTCATTTTCCTTTTCTTTTTATCTTTTTTATCTTTTTCTCTTATTGCTAATAATATCTTTTAAAATATTCTAATAATAAAATAAATATAACTAATAAATCACTAATATTATTCTTAATATTAAATAATATAACTAAAATTATATTTTAAAAAATATGGGATGTTACATACTGGTTTTAAAATAAATTCACAAGTCTTTTAAATATGGACGATTTAATACTTGTGAACTCATTTAAGAATTCTTTACAGATGGGATTTCCAATAAATATGCACATTAATAATATCCCTAATTCACTAACCAACTTAGACAAAATGAATTTATCAAGTTGTTTAGCAGATATCTATAAGTTATTCTACTAAGGCAACCCTCAAAATAAATGATACCTGATGTCCATGCGCTTGTTCCGTGAGTGGTGTAGAAATTATCCAACAGATTTGATGGAATTTGACAGCTAATAGTAATTACTTGCATGTCTTTCTTACGACCTGCATTATCTATATCTATATAGCCAATTAGGTTAAATCTAGTATCTTTAGGGTACCTGATTCTAAGAATTGGTAATCCCTTAAGATATCTAACAATTCATATCTTAGCTATAAGATTAGATTCTCTAGTATCCACTTGGAAACTTGCACATAGGCATATTGAGAATAAAATATATGGTCTTTATGCACTTTGATAAGTAATGAGCTGATCATACCTCTGTAGCTTGTCACTTCAATTATATACATGATTTTCCCTGATCAAGTTTGGTGGTTTATTGACAAGAAGTCTTGGCAGGTCTAGAATCTTCCAGATTTCATATTTTCAAAAGATCATTGATTTAATTTAATTGCCATCATTCTTTTGAATTACTTATAATCCAAAAAGAATTGCAAGTCTTCCAACATGCTCATCTTGTACCTATTTTGCATCAACTTAGTAAAAACTCTTGCCAAATTTATGTCAGTAGACCCACATATAATATAATCATGGTATACTTTCACTAATATTACATTATGTGTATGCCTTGTATTCTTAGAGAGATACGTGAATAACGACTCTAATATCAAATCATTTTCAAGTAATTAGCAGTCAGAGTGTCATACCATGTCCTTGATGATTGCTTAATTTCCTAACTCCGTCATAGAGAGCTTGTAAAGAGAATGATATACAAATTCTAATGTATATGAAATTTCAAAGTTCATGAAATGTTATACATCAACTTGTTTAGCCCTAATATGATCAAGTCTAGTCACTGGTACTTATAGTTAGATATTGAAAGTCCCGAAGATTCTGTTTCCATCATCATCGATACCTTTTACTTGATAGTAACTTGTAGCAAACAATTTAGATTTGTCCCTCATAACAATGCCAATAATCATCCAGTCTCTGAAAACCCTTACAATACCAATTATAACTTTGTGTTGTGGTCTGGGTTCCAGATTCAGTAGATTCTGCCTTCGAACTGATTGAGATCATCTTGCATTGCAATCACCCAATCTGGACCAATCAGTGCTTCTTCAATCTTCATTAGGATACAATTGTTTAGCAATTGTTCTTTCCCGAAGAATAACCATTTACTTTGCATAGCATTTCTAGTCTTTACTCTAGTATCCAAATCCCTAAGAACTAGACTCTAGGGATGACTTTGACTTTAAACCCTTTGTCTCGGCAGATATGTTCTTAATGCATTCCTTTGATCTTCATTGTGTGTAGTACTAGTAGATCCTTCTTTTATTTACTCCCCCTGAGTTGCTGCTAGGAAGTGTTGAAGATCCTTCACCTTGTTGTGTGGATGCTCTTAAAGTCCAGGAGTTATGTAGATTCACTACCATTTCCATTACTAGGATCTGAATCATCATCATTTACATTGATTCCTTCTGCAACCTTAGTTTCACCATCAATATCTGAATATGACTCTGACAAGATGTCAAGCTTCAAAGATTCAGAATAGACTTTCATTTATATGCTCGGGAGCTTGATGTAGTAGGACGACACATTTAGACTTTTAATCACCTTTTGGTTTTGCATCACATCTTACTTTGAAAGCTTTAGACTTCAATGAGTAGCCGAGGACAATTGTTTCATGAGTCTTAATTTCAAACTTTCCAAGATGCTCATATAAATTTTCAATAAATATCAATTTACTCCAAATACATAAAAGAGCTTCAGTGTTTACTTCTGGTTGGCCATTAACTCATATGATGTCTTTTCACGATCTTGTTGAATAAAGAAGCATGTTGTGTTAATCGCTTCAACTTCAAAGTACCTTTATAAGTACAGACTTCATTTAGAACTTCATTCATGAAATTCAGTTCCAATATCTGACTACAAAGTTCTCACAGCTTACTTTACTTCCAACTTGATCTGCCTGAAGTGATCAATCACCATATGTGATATATTATCTGTTGAATGCACGAACATCACCAATTCACTCTCAGTTGAGTGATCTTCCATCTTTCTTGCTCGAAATTAAACACTTTTCTATTTTAATACTTTTCCAGAAAACCTTTGACAAAGAATTCCCTAGTGCCCTATTGATAGTGCTTAAGTCCGTCGACAAGAAATATATTTCCAGTGATGACAATACCAAAATGATTATAGCCAAGTCCCTTGTACATCCTTTGATTTCATCTCCAAAGGTTACCGCTGGGTAGGCTTTCTTAACCAACTGTGATAGTATAGCTTCAATGCTAGTAATATGTATCGAACAATAAATGTCATGAAATCACATAACTTTTATCTTTTATTTCTTACTCTGCAATCACAAATGATTAAGCTTCTTGGTACTCAACTTCAATTGAGTCCAGATGGGTTAGAGATATTACTTTCAATAGTGGTAACAACAGCTTCATCCTTAACATGTACAAATTTATCTTTGACTGATCACTTCTCATTTACAGTAGCTTTGACAAGGTAATCTTAAGACTATGAGATTAGTGATTCCAACCTATCTTAAGGTGGAATATCAGTCTTTACCATATTGTGATTCTTACAGATGCTTTGCCTAAGATATGCATTTTCAAATTTAAACAAACAAGCATGAATAATAAGAACACAAGGTAACATTTAACTTTAATGCATTATATATAATAATTATGCATTTTAGGCATGTTATGCATATTAGAAAATTCAGTGCTATCTACTTTAACCATTCTACACAAATGTGACAGGTGTCAAATAGATTTACAGATATTTAATAATTTTTTAAAAGCACATGGAATAAACAAACTAACGATTTAATTACTAATTTTGTCTAAACAATTTCTGTTGTTGTCTAACATTTTAACTATCTCTAATTACCTAAGTCAGTTTTATATTAAGTCTCGAATCTACAAATTTTACTGACTACTTAGATAATTCTATCATATTTTAATCTACTATACCTTAACAAGCAATACATTAAGTGATTTGACATTTGAGTGCAACTATGTGAGTGTGATCAATTCATATGAAAATAAATACATAAACAATTTCAAGAATGTGCAGAATATTTGACTAAAACATTATGAGCAATATCGAATTCCACATACACTTAGCAAGTCATTTATCACAATAAGAACAAATATAAAATATCCGATCTATGACCTGTTTATCTATTAGCAATTTTCACAACATTAACAGATTTATTAAATTACATAAGATTTAAATCAAGTTCAAGCAAATGTTCAGGATACACCTAATCGTCTAGAATAACCTATCTAATTCTAGATATTCATTTTACTGTATTGAAAGTTAAGTAAGAAATGTACTAACTTTAACTCATAAGTCCTAGCATGCAATATCTCATTCTTAGCAATCAATCAACCATTTAAGTCCTAAGATGCTAATATGCTGATATGAATATAATACATTTCAAAACATAATAATCATACATGTCTGAATTAGATAAAGGTATACTAGTTAGAATGCGTACATTTAAAGTGCTTAGTGATTCATCTCTAGTGTTGGTCATTGATGCTAGATATCCATGTGGTTCATCACTGTCACTAATAGAATCAACTTTTCATTTAACTTCACCAACAAATATTTTTCCTTGCTGTAACCTTACTAATGCATGACATTCCTACTTTTAACTAAATACAGTCTCTATCATCATTTGTTTGTTCAGGTTTCTTGAATAGTGTAACACAACCCTGATCTTGTCTTGCTAATTTTAGCCTCAAATATTTCTTCAGTTGTGACCTCCAACGATTCTTAAATCCGTTTTGTACAAGTAAAAAAATTAGAATGATCAGTAGAGTCAGAGAAAAATTCTACAGAGTTCCCTACTAATAAATCTATCATTCCTTTACATTTGAGCAGTTTGTGGAACTATAACATGAACAGTCGTAACATCCACAATAACATTCAAATGCTCCGGAATAAACCTACTAATAAGAAATGACAACTTTTCTCGAAACCAGGTCATATGTTCTGTGAATTAACTCTGAGTCAAAACGAAGAATTTTCCAACTACAAACTCTTTTGGAAAAATGGACCAAGATTTTTAATAACTTTAGATTATAAATTAAATCTATATAAATTTAAATAATAAATTTACTTAAATTAAATTTATAAAATAAATTTATTTAAATTAAGTTTATAAGATAAAACTTTTCAAGTTTAAAAAATAAACTAATTTAAATTAAATTTATAAAATGAATTTTTATAAAAATAATTTATCTAAATTTGATTTCATAAAATAAATTAATTTAAACAAATTTAAATAATAAAAGTAAATCTATTTAAATTTATAGAATAAATTTATTTAATTTTTAAATTTATACAATAATCTTATTTAAATTAATTTTTATAATATAAACTTTTTCAAGTTTAAATAATAAACTCATATAAATTAAATTTATAAAATAAATTTATCTGAAATTAAATTATAAAAGTAAATCTATTTAAATTAAAAAAATAAATTAATTTAATTTAAAATTATAAAATAAACTTATTTA
Organism: Oenanthe sinensis; assembly: GCA_028671895.1. Classification (NCBI taxonomy): domain Eukaryota; kingdom Viridiplantae; phylum Streptophyta; class Magnoliopsida; order Apiales; family Apiaceae; genus Oenanthe; species Oenanthe sinensis. The sequence continues at coordinate 34,138,028 of CM053806.1, forward strand.
AATTAAGTTTATAAAATAAAATTTTCAAGTCTAAATAATAAAATAATTTAAATTAAATTCATAAAATAAATTTATTTTAACTACAATTTATTAAATAAATTTATTTAAATTCAAATTTATAAAATAAAATTATTTAACGAAATTAAATTATAAAAGTAAATCTATTTAAATTTAAAGGATAAATTTATTTAATTTAAATTTATAAAATAAACTTATTTAAATTAATTTTATAAAATAAACTTTTTCAATTTTAAATAATAAACTCATTTAAATTAAATTCATAAAGTAAATTTATTTTAAATAAAATTTATAACATAATTTAAATTTATAAACTAAATTTATTTAACAAAGCCTCTAGACATTCAGAGTTTAAACAACTTCGGTAACCTGAGCTTCACTGGACTGCGGATCTTGATTTGTATATCAATCAGCTTGCTCTGATACCAATTGTTGGGTCCCGAAAGTATCGTAGAAGGGTGGTTGAATGCGATAATCACAATAATTTAAAATTCTTTTCAGAATTTACGGAATTAAATTATTGTTTTTGCTGATGGTTCGAGTCCTTGTAGTGTTTTAGAGTCTGACTTACTAGCTTTTTATTTTCACGATAATATATTTAAGATCTAGAAAATTAACAAGTAAATAAACAAGATTCAAGTTACTTACGTATATTAAACTTGAAAGGGTGTTACAATATTCTGTAGAATATTTTTTAATTCCTTAGAACAAATTTGACATTAATTGTTATACTTAAGGAATTAAGAATTCAAACCAGCATAGAAAGTCTGTGAATATAACTTTGCAGACAAATTACTGAATTTGAATATTTTCTACTTTTTGCAAAATGAAGCCAAAGACCTCATATTTATAGAGGTGAAAGTTGTCAAGACTTTTGAATAAAACTTATTAAAAATTAAAAAGACTTTATAAAATATCCTTCAAGAGTTTTTAAATAAGCTGGGCTAGACTTTCTAACCTCTGTAAGACTTTTTAAATGGTCGGTAAGAGTTTTGAAAATTCGATAAGACTTTTGAAAAGTCTTATTGAATAAGTTCGGTAAGACTTTTAAATAAGGTCTTATTGATTTATTCAGTAAGACTTTTAATTAAAGTCATATTGAATAATTCGGTAACATTTTTGAAAAGTCTTATTAGCTTAATTCGGTAAGACTTTTTAAATTCTTATTGAATTAATCCGGTAAGGCTTTCTATAATTATGCAGCTAAATTTTCTTTAAATGTTAAATAAAATATTCCTTTTAACAAAATTGATTCCATCAATATTAATTAAATAATTTATAAATTAAATCAATTCAAGATGAATTAATTTAAGTAGATAAATTAAATAATTAATTAACTTTTGATAGTAGAATTAATTTAGTTTCTTCACTGCACAACCACTGCTAATTTGACTTGATTTTTCCTGTCGTCACTGTCTGCTGTCTTCTTCATTCTAAAATAATTCTAAATTAGTTAATCCTTTAATTAATTTATGTTAGGAATTTATTCATTTGATGATGTACAAAATACTAGACAAGATTTAACATAGCTTTTTTGTAATAAGTCTTTCTAGTTTCTGAAATTTTATAATCAGAGTCTAATTAGTCTACATTCTTGTACTTAGAAGATTTTTTGTAAAAAGTGAAACCAGAGTCTAGATGAAGATCAGAGTCTTGGAGGTGATCAGAGTCTATAGACTATCAGAATCTACAAATGATCAGAGTCTATGGTCCAACAGAGTCTATAGTCTGGCAGAGTCTGAAGATTTCAGAGTCTATGAAATCAACGCTGAATTTGGAAGGTGATCACAGATAAGGGAAGTTTTCGAAGATAAAACTATAGATATTGCAGATATGCTATGGAAAGGAAGGAGAATTGAAGAAGGAAACTGTTAGCTAATAATTATGAATTATATACCTATTGTAATTTGTTTTCTGTTATTAGTTGATATGTAGCTCTCTATATAAAAACTCTATGTAACCTAATTACTGTGTGTGAATAATGTGAAATCAGTCGAAGTTTTTGAGAACATAGAGATAAAGATAGTTTTTGTGAAACACACAGAGAAGCTGCTAGGGTTTGTGTACACCTTAGGAGAGTTTGTTTTTATACATCAATAAAACAAACAGTTGTTATTCATATCTTGGTGTTTTCATCTTTGTTCTTAATTCAAATCTTTAATACATATTGAGTTGATTTTAATCAGGCAGAAAAAGCACACAAGTATTCAACCCCCCTTCTACTTATGCAACTGGGAAAAAAATTGGTATAAGAGCCTAATGTTTAAAATCGATCAAAGATGTATGAAAATAAAGATGTCAATTCTAAGATTCATATGCTTAAGAGAAACGAATACACTCACTAGAAGGTTAAATTGTTGCATCATCTGCAAGCTACAGACCCTGACTATCTTGAAAGGATTTGTTAAGGACCCTTTGTGCCCTTAAAATAGTGCCTCAAATCAATGAGAAAGGAAAAATAACTGAAGAACATCTCATTGAGAAACAAAAGGCTGAATAGACAAAAGAGGACAAGGAAAATGTCTTTAAGGAGGCAAAAGTAAAAAACATTCTATTTAATAGTTTGGATTCTGTTCTTATAAATTGCGTCATATCATGCAAAACTGCCAAGAAGATGTGGATAAAACTTGAAGTGCACTGTCAAGGGACTAAGGATGTCAAGAAAAATGCTAGGTCTCTACTAATTTAGGAGTATGAGTACTTTGAAGCAAAATCTGGAGAATCTATTACTGAGATGTATGATAGGTTCACAAAACTCCTGAATGAGATGGCTATGTTTGGTAAGGTTTATGATTTTGAAGATACAAATACCATGTTTCTGAGAGCAGTTCCTGAAGAGTGGGACAATAAAACTACATCCATAAGAGAAGCTAGAGATTTGGATGAATTAACTCTAGAAGAATTGTATGACAGACTCAAGACATATGATTTAGAGATGCAATAGAGGAAGAATAAGAAATCTGTGAAGACAAAATCTGTGGCACTGTTAATGGAGTCTGAGAAAGAACAACAAGAAGAACCAAAAGAAGCTAGAATCAAGGATTCAAAGAAGAAGGGTAAAGCTGTTGAAGAGTCAGAGTCTACTGACACAGACTCTGATTCTGATGAGGAGACTGATCTTAGTCAAATGATGGCTTTGTTTGCAAAAAATTTCAAAAGAATAAAATTTAACAAAAGAACTGGCAAATTTAACAAGAGGCCATCATTCAAGAAGGAAGATGAAAAGGTTGAAAAGAGCAAGAGCACAATAATCAAACTTGACAAAGCAAAAGTCAAGTGTTTCAACTGTGGAATACTGGGACACTTTGCTAGTGAATGCAGAAAGTTAAAACGTCAAGGAAAAGGGAAAACACTTCTATCAACTGAGACACTCTGAAAGGCAAATTAAACACAAGCCTAAAAAGCTTAAAGTCCATAACAGGAGAGAATCAGAGTCTGTTGCTGCATTGGAAACTGAGATTAAGCTACCAGTTTTTGACTATGAAGAAATTTAGGATAGAGGGGTGACCTACAGGACAACCATTGATTGAATTTCAACTATTCAGCCTCTTCCAAGGAAGGTGGTTGATTTTCTTGTCCAAAATTTTGGAAAGGTGACCAATAAGTACATCTATCCAACCTATAAAAGTAGATTAGAACAAATCAAGGGCTCGTATTATCAGAAGATTGCAAGGGAAATGCATGATTCCTTCAACATGATCTATGCCCAGACCATCTATGTAATCCATGCAAGGACTTTTCTTAATGGAAACTTGTATGCATTAACCATGGTTGAACCACAAGAGGTAGTAGGAGATGATTGAAAGTTGGAGGAAGGTACTAATGCACCAGTGATGGCTAGTGATAAAGATGTTCAGTCTGCCTCACCCACACAAGAACCACCTAGTTAGAGGTTGGGTGATAGTGGGGCAGGGGAGTATGCTGTTAGGCCATCCTTGACAACTCCAAATTATGCAGTTGGGAACCCCAGTGATATGGGTAGACAGACTCTGATGGATGCACATGAAGAATTTACCCAATCTATTATATCAGAGTCTATCCACCTTGAGGGGGAGTCTCATGCACCAACAGTCAAAGATGTGACACTCATACTCTGACTTCTAACGATGTCATACTAAAGCAGTCAGAGTCTAGAGTAGACACTGAGACTGGGATACTGGAGCCAACAGACTCTAGAAAGAAAGAAGATGCTTGTAAGGGTTCAGGGTCTGTTGATGCTCACCCCTTGGTGGAAACCCCTAGCTTTTAGACATTTGAAGGGGTACCCCTCCATCAAGGTGGTTAATGTATTGAAGCAACTACAATTTCTCTCACCCCCTCTTCTGTAGGACCTTTGAGTGTACATATCCAAATGAGTGAAAATAATTGAGAGGCTGACACTGGTCCAGGTAAAAGGAGAGGTATATAAGGCTGTAGAGAGCCTGAGTGAGGAAGAGAGAGTGAATGTCCAACCCCACTGTGAGGATGAGAGATTAGGGTATCCTGAACCTAGCTTTACTTATTGGGATCAAGATTTTCCTCAGAGTTGGTACAATGAGTTGGGGCAGGGGATGGATGAAAACTCATTCTTGTTAATTATGCAGATTGGCAAAAAGGAGGAGGCTCTAGCTGCACAGAAATCATTTACACAAAGACCACAACATCATTTAGTGGATTCTTTAGCTAGAAGAGCAGAAAGAGTCATTGAGGCTTTTTTGAATGATACTACTATTCCAGCTGAGACTGCAAAACTGAAGTCAGAAGAACCACTTTTGATCATGCCTATAAGGGCAAGGCTTCTAGAGTCTACAGACTTTGATCACTCTAAGGAGGAGTCAGGATCTATAGTCCCTTTTGCAGTTTCAGAGTCTATAATAGCACTAGAGTCTACACCTTCAGTTACCAAGATTGAACTTATTGATGAGGATTGCACTTATTGATGAGGATTGCACTTCTGAGCATGATGGACTAGTGAATCCATCTTTTGGCTAATTTAATCAGGTGTTTCCTCAGTCTTGGGAGTCTGCACAAAGAAAATGCATATATGATAAAGTAACCTTTTCCTGTATTTTGAACATTCATCAGTCTGAGAGACTGAAGGCCTTTTAGAAGAAATCTTTTCTCCAAGAACATGGTCACTATCCTGGTGAAGAAGATCAAACACTTAATAGAGATGTTGATATTGAAACAGATAATGTTGCTGAACAATTAGAAAATATGGTCAAGGACATTTCTTATATTCAAACTAAACTTACTGGTGTTGATAATACCACTTCTTTGCTCAGTACTAGATTTGACAGGATTTACTCCCTTCAATTATCCAAAGAAGTTGCTTTCAAGGATGTTATTGCTGAGATTACTGCAAATAAGGCTCAACTTCAATCTACAGTTTTAGCCTTAACCACCAAGGTGGATTCAGTTATTGCATCCCAAGCCAATATTTCAACTGTACTGGAGCAAATTCTTTTGGCTATCACTAGTGGTGATGATGTCAAAAAGGGGGAGAAGCAAGTTGGTGATTCTTCTATGAGAAATAAGGACGAGGCTTTCAAGAAAGCTAAAAAGGGAGTTAAAAGGAGAAGAGATGATAATGATGAAGCTGGTGATAGTTTTCATGGTCCTGGTGGTGTGCAACAAAACCAATCTGGAATGGCTGGAGTAGCAAAAACTCAAACACACCAGTCAGGGACTAGACGTGGGAAGTCAGAGTCTAAGCCAGACTCTGATAAGTAAAAGAAAAGATCAGACTCTGATGATGTCAAAGAACCTTCTTAATGGAAGTGTAGTCAATCAAATCTACAACTGAGAGCCAAAAAGAAGATAGGACTTGGAGGCTTTGAAGAATCAGATATTGACTGGACATCAACTCTATCCAGGGATCCTCAATCCTTGACAGATAGGCAGTTTGAGAAGCTTACACAAAAATACTTGAACAAAGTGGTATCTTCTCAAATTGTTTATAATGTTTTTGAAAGAAAGATGCAAGGAGGACATGGAGGCATAGAAAAGGTGAAAAATGAGATGTTGGTATACTTCTTAGAAGGTAGATCTGTAAGATGGATCAGTCAGTCAAACTTTATCTTTTTTCAAACAGGCTGAGGAATTACAGTATGTTAGATTTCTCCTAAAAATTTCTTATGAAGTAAACAAAAGCGAAGAAGATGTCACACACAGATGGTTCAAAGAGATTGGCATGAAGCTGACTCTGCACAGACAAGCAAATCGACAAATGGGCAGATTTTCTTTAAAGTATTTTGATGCTGAAGGAAATGATCAAGTCATGCCAGTAGAAGAAAAGCAGATTAATTTTCAAGAAGGTGTGGGTCATTACTTTGTATTTCAACCTATGAGTGGGAAACTCAGTGTTCTAATGTTGAAGGATTTAAAAGATCAAGAAAACAGTGCAAATGATATGAGAGCTGCTTACTGACAAATCAAGTGTTCAAATGAAGAGATGAAGAAATTGAAGAAATATATTGGTGAAGCTCTTGCTGTTGTGGAAGAGAATATGCTGAATTTATTTTTTAAGAATAATCCAGCCTTAGAGAAGATCAAGTGAGAAATAATTCTTTTTCCTTGTACAGATTTTTTGTTCTAGAATAATTATATCATTTTTTAGTTTTGATATCATCAAACTTTGATTTATGCTTAATAGGGGGATATTGTTAGGAATTTATTCATTTGATGATGTATAAAATACTAGAACAGGATTTAGCATAGCTTATTTGTAGTAAGTCTTTCTAGTCTCTGAAATTTTGTAATTAGAGTCTATTTAGTCTACATTCTTGTACTTAGAAGATTTTCTGTAAAAACTGAAACCAGAGTCTAGATGAAGATCATAGTATAGGAGGTGATCAGAGTCTATAGACTATCAGAGTCTACAATCTGTCAAAGTCTACAAATGATCAGAGTCTATAGTCCATCAGAGTCTGAAGATTTAGAGTCTATGAAGTCAAAGCTGAATTTGGAAGGTGATCACAGATAAAGGAAGTCTTCGAAGATAAAGCTAAAGATATTGCAGATATGTTATAGGAAGGAATGAGAATTGAAGAAGGAAACTGTCAGCTAATAATTAGGAATTACTCCCTCCGTTCCGTAAAAAATGGCGCTTTATAAAAAATAAAAGTCAAACTAATTCAACTTTGACCACTTATTAAATATTACTGATTTATATTTTTACAAAAATAAAAATTAACTGTAATAGTTAATGTAATATATTTTTTAATGATATATTTTTCATAATTTTTATTTGTAATAATAATTATTAATAAATGGTCAAAGTTGAATCAACTTGACTCTTAATTTATATAAATCACCACTTTTTATGGAACGGAGGGAGTATATTCCTATTGTAATTTGTTTTCTGTTATCAGTTGATAAATAGCTCTCTATATAAAGACTCTATGTAACCTAATTACTATGTGTGAATAGTGTGAAATCAGTCGAAGTTTTTAGAGCATAGAGATAGAGAGAATTGTTGTGAAACACACAGAGAAGTTGCTAGGGTTTGTGTACACCTTAGGAGAGTTTGTTTTTATACATCAATAAAACAAACAGTTGTTATTCATATCTTTGTGTTTTCATCTTTGTTCTTAATTCAAATCTTTAATACATATTGAGTTGATTTTGATCAGGCAGAAATAGCACACAAGTATTCAACCCCCCTTCTACTTATACAACTGGGAAAACAATTTAAAAAATAAATTAATTCTAAGTGAATTAATTTACTAGTTAAATTAAATAATTAATTTAATTATTTAATAGAGAATTAAATTAAAGTCTTGACTGTAGGACTATTGTTGATGTAGGTAAAACTCTTATGTTCTTCAACAATAAAATTTCTACCCACTTGAACTTTTTGATGACGAGTCTTCACTGACATTGTTGACACCTTATGCACTGGTCCGATTCACGGATGACTAACTACAATGTTGATTCTCATTTATGTTGTAGTGGTCTTTATATCTTGTCTTCTTTTTATTTTTCCTATATAATTTTCTTCCTCTGGAATCTTTCTGTAGTAGGCACTTAAAACCTTCTGTATCTTCTGAACTCTTCTGAAATACTACTCCCTTATTTTACATCGACGCTTGAACATATTAATGAACTTCTTTCAGTGCTGTGTAGCAGTATTGTCAGACTTCTTCTGATATTCTAATTCTTCGTGTCTAGTTGACGTTCTTCGTCTTGATTCCTTATTCCATTTTATTATTTCCTTCGCTTTCTTGTCTGAGTTGAGTTGTCTTCTACTTATTACAAATAGGACTAGTCATATAACTTTCACCCTTGTCCCCAATGGATGGTCTTGGTTGAGACCCTTTTTCAATAACTACACCTTGTTGAGAAGATGCCGCTAGGGATGTGTTCAATTCATTTATCACAGTCTCAATCCTTTGGGAGATTGGACTTGAGGTTGGCTGGTTAATCTCACTGTTAGGTCCTGGAGATCGTAGAGGGGGGGTGAATACGATTCCCAAATAAAAATCTGACTTTTATTTATATTTGGGACAACATAAAAATTACTTTGGTTCAAACCCAGGTACTGTTCATCATCTTCTTCAACCTCAAGAACACCATTAAAATAACCAAGATAATGAACGGTAAATCATCCAAAACACACAACACAACAAGATCCAAGAATATAACTTTATATTCATTGAAGTGGGGTAGATGCTACATACAAGTTCAAGAACATAAGCTCAAGAACACAACAAAGAAATGATTTTTGGCTCCTCTAAAAATATTACAAATTCTAGATCTAGGAGACAAAAATCAAACCTATCTTCTAAACAAGATTTAGCAATGTTTACAATAGAAGATAGATGAGTGGTATGACAAAGAAATTCATGGCCCCATAATATTAAAGTATGAGTTCGGCCATGGGGGAGAGAAAATTAATTTTTCTCTCTCTCCCCTTTTCTTTTCTCATCCGGATTCCTACAACCACACTACTAGAAAAACAAGTATGGAAGACTTTTATTCAAAGTGAAAAAGGTTACTTTTTCTCCTTTTGCTCATGTCCACCCAAATCTTATCTTCAAAGTCATGTGCCAAGCATGCCTTTGGAAATATTTAATGTAAAAGTAATATTTAATAAATATATAAAATATAAATAAAGAATATCTTTATTTATAAAATATATAAATAATTAAATAAATACTTTATTTAATTAAATTAAATATTTCCATTCCACTCTTCAATTTGTGTAGACTTCCTTATCCAAATACTTGGCCCCGTATACGTGACTCCACCACGTCCAAGTATTTGGCCTTCTAATTTGCGAAGCTTTAGTAAGATCCAATCAGGTTGTGCCGTCTGTCCCTTATCCATTAGGTTGGCATTTCTCCAACACTGATTTACCACCTTTGTTGATCCTCCATTTGACTCAAGAAAACCAACAACTTTAGAATGATTAAAATCATATTAACCGACGAGAGCTTGCCTCCAATGTCCTGACACTTGATGCAACGGTCTGGTTCATAAGTGACTAGTCTTGATAGGGGCTCTTGATTCCGAACATGATTCCACATTCTTCTTTGCAAACCTTACTTGTTGCTTCGATTGTAATGCACTAAAATCGTCATAGACTAAGACAATCTTCTGTAGCTTCCACATCCTTGAATAGATGTCAACATCTTTTATTCTTCACTGAGGCATGAACATGTTAATGAACTTCTTCCAGTGAGCTTCAAGTCTGTAGATGATCCTTTGATACTTTGTCTTAACTGAACTCTGTGATCCAAGATTTCTGTGCACCTGCATATTATTACATGTCCTGTTCTATTGTTGAGTTATCATCAACCATTACATAGAGATTACATTTAGCATTTCTAGTACACATGAAAGTGCAGTGAGTTACTTCTCTTCACTCCTATCTCCCCTTTCAATCTCCCCCTATTTGGTTGATATGGAATAGCAATCAAATACTATTTTCATTTACAATTTCCCCCAAAAGCAATTAAATAAAATTAACTACTAGAGGATAACTCAACTAACATACAAGAAACAATTAAAGTATTGGACATGAAAATAATATACAAAAGGTTCTGGAAAGATATAATCAGTTAAATCCAGATTTCCTGAGTTGCTGAAAATGAATGATGAATTTCTGAATTTCATTTTCCTTTAGCTTCCTCCACTTCAATGTTCTTCAAAGATGGGGTTCTTTCAATAAAGAAACAAATCATTAGTAAAGACTTCTGAACAATCATTCTTGTTTATCTTGCAATTCGAACTAGAACATACAGCTCTCTATGTTCCCCATAAGAGGTCAACTCATTCTCCCCTTAAGGTTGTTCTCTCTTGGAATGAAAGTCACTTCCTCTTTTTCTTCAGGATGTTCTATTTCCAGGAAACATATTTTTCTTTCTTCCCTGCACTACTCCACTGACTTCATCTATCACTGAAACAAGAAATAGAACACACTTGGACACTTCTCAGATGCCCCTTGAAAATCTCATTCACATTCTTCTTTACCCAGAAAACTTCTACTTAGCAAAAACTCCCCCTGAGTTGATACTCTTCAAAGAAATCTTCATTTTCATTCATTGATCGTGCTAGAAAGAATTCTTCTGCCGAACCTCTCCTAAGAATGTTCCAAGGACAGATCTTCAAACAAATAGAGCAAAATCCCTTAGATATCTTTTCAGAATAAGATATAGCATTGCAAACCAAGATGTTAAGATTCTCCATAACTTCTCCCCTTAGTACGACAAGTAACTTCTTCCCAATTGACAAAAAGTAACTTCTCCACTTCAGACGAAAAATCAGTTAAATCTACAACACCTTTAGGGATTAGGCTCCAACCAATTACTAAGAAACTCCCCCTTAGTAATTTCTCCATTGCATCACTAAGGTTTCAATTTTATCTAATTCTCCCCCTTAGTTCATGCAAGCTCCAATGCACCCTTGTGTCTTTAGATATCCTCTAAGTAACCTCCACAAGATAGGATTGACATATCTCATTTCTTGTATCACCAAGAGATCTCGTTTCTTGTATCACCAAATTCTCCCCCTTAGTTGAGAATATCCTTTAAAACAATAAAAGTATCATCTACATCCAATCGAAAAAGAAACTCTCCTCCAATTGAATATAAAATCCTCCTTAGGCCTAAAAATTAATGTCTCCCCTTTTGAGATTGGGAACAACATGAATTAATAGACCCAAAGGTAATAGTTTGGACATTCCCACTAAGCTTCAGCTAGACTCTTCTTCAGCTTGTCTTCCAGAAAAGAATCTCTTCAACATTCCAGAGCTAGAAAATTCAGTAACAGGATTCAAGCATAGTAGCAAGGTTAGTGTTTGGTCTATGGTTTCCTCACTTCTACTACGTTCTGTTGGTGTTTACACTTTCAAGCGTAAGTGTTCCACTCATTTCTCTCCCTATTTCTCTCACTCAAGAGTATCACTCCCTCACTTCACTCAAGTGTTTCTCTCCCTTACTTGCCCTCATTCCATTTATAACAATTTGTACCTGCAAGTAAATCCATGCTAGTCTCACCAAGATATTATGGATCGTTGACTGTAGCATGTTGTCGATCACTAAAGATCTAGGTTCTGAGATGGAATCTCAGACAGGGTTTCAGTTAGGCCGTCACCCAACTCACCATGAGCAAATCCATGCACACGTGGCTCGTCGTCGGGGAATAACCCTTATGAAATTGGAATTTCCTCCATTCCAGGAGTGACTGAAATCCCAACACCCTGATCCTCAAAAGACTCATCAAATTGGTAAACCAACTGAATCATAGTCTACGAGTTGTTGCTCAGCTACTTTCAGCATCAACAATCTCCCCATATGCAAATCCATGCAGTGGATCGTTGAATGTGGTATGCGTACTAGCAGCTATCTAAGCATCAACCGACTCCCCATATGCAAATCCATGCACTGGATCGTTGACGGTGATATGCCTTTAAGTTTTGAGCAATCCATGTATTCCAGAATTTGAATTCCTGGGAGAGTAGACGTGTACAAACATCTCTCTCAATCACCTGTGAAGATGAATTAACTCACTATTTTCAGTCATGGAAAACTGTTAGTGATTGCCTCTCAACATCAACAGATTGCTATGTGAATGTGAAATCCCGTTAGGGAACTAGGACTGTTCCTCCTAGGAAGGTTGACAAGGATTCTAATATATAGAAAGAAATCCAAGTTTCCCTCTAATACCTGTGAAGGTTGCTCAACAACTTCATTCACCATGAATGGTAAACACAGAAGTTTAGGGGTTTTACCTATACCTCACAATGTGCACTTCTTGCAATGTGTCCTCACAATTGTTAGTCCCAAGAGAGGCTAGAGAACTGTTAGGTCCTATAACATCCCTTAGAAGCAAAAACTTTAGGATTACCATCAGCGTGAATGCTTTTGGTGTGCTTGACTCATTACAAGGTGCTCTGGCTGACGAGCGAATTTTCAATGAAATCACCCTGTTGAGAGAGTTCATTCAGAAACGGTTGAATTGCCTTTTCAGCTCTGCATCCTTTTGAGAGAATACAGATGAGCTACAGATACCTCAATTTGTATACTTCTTTCCTTCTCGAGAGGTAGAGCTGTGGGTGCACTTCCGACTTCATCCTTATTTGCTGCATCAAGTGCAGTTTCTCCCTTAACAACCGCTAATCTATATAAGTTCCTTATATCACCAAGGGTTGAAAGTTTGAATTAGAATGATAGTGTTTGGTACTAAGGCCTTGGTTAGAAATTGATGGATTATTCAACTTCTTGACCTTCCCCTATAGCCACTTAGGCCAAGCCATTACGGCTAAATAGATAGAGTTGATCAGAGCTATATAAAATCTGGTAGAATATGATTAAACTTATTCTCTATTCCTTCTCAGAAATATAGCATCGGAGCAATGTGTCATCAAGAAACAATGCACCAGAGCTAAAATGTGGGAATTAATAAAGAATAGGTAAAAGAATATTAAGCCAAATTTCATAAACTCACAATTTTGAAAAAAATTTAACAAATTAACAAAAGTGTTCTTTTGAATTTCTCTTAGACAAATATCCAATTGATATTCAACTCTTTTAACAAAAACATTTTGATTAATAACTCAAATCTATTTCATCTTGCTCACTGTATGTTTTCAGAAATTGTTTTGCAATTCATTCTTATCAGATATTATCTCCGATTTAAAACATAAATAAAAAAAATCGAATGAATGCTTTAGTCATACAGTCCAAGGCACTAATCCTAAAGCAAACAACCATTGTTTTAATACTACAGGTCAATGTGAAACAGACATTAACAAGAGTTTTGAAAAACGTTTTACCAATAGTTGATACCTCAAGATCAAAACAATTTACTCAAATAAAATATCCTGATACCATGCAACCTAAGTTACAAGTTATCAAGTAACTTTATTTAAACAAATCGTGGAGAGAAAACAGTTTTCATTACAAAACATTTAGAGAGAGAGAGGATATATGATTTTGAAATAGAAAGATAATCCTCAAGAAATTTTCTCTTTCAAAGGGAGTTAAAAAAAACTTTTAGTGGCTTTTCATTCTCTGGCAAATGAATGCATGTTTAGATAAAACATTTTTCACAAGAAATAGACAAGAAATTTCTTTATGCATTCAAGTTCTAAAGAATGAAAAACATATGTTAATACTAATGAATTATCAAAGATATGAATGACAAGACATTCAAAAGTACTAACATCATTCAATCATTTTGTAATAAAACGCATCTTACTACAAAACAATCAAGCACATAAGATACTTACATTATGCTAGACAATTACCATTTGTCGCTTGAAACAATAGATCATGGTAATTCTAAAGCATAAAACATAAGCATCCGCTAAACACTGAACATACATTGACCGAATGACAGCATTTAACTTCTTACACTACATCTCAACAATTATCACATAAGCATATTGAAAATACTCATGACAATCAGAATGTATGTAAGCTCGAGGTACTAGTTGCATCAGAGATCAAATACCTTTAAATATTAATACTAAAATTTATGATCTTTGACACCCCTCGCGATGTAGTAAATTACTTTCAATATCAGTGTTTTTGAAATAATCTTTTTGTCACTTAGTGTAGAAATTCTAAGTGGCATCACTAATATCAAAAGAATGACAACTAATATTAATGGATTTTGTAAAAGACATGAATTACATCACTTAAACTACATATTAAGTGGTTCCATTAATATTAGCATTAAACAATTAAAAGTAAATAAAATTACAATTAATTAATATATACAAATACTTATGCTGAAACATTTGATACATATAGCATGAATAACATATGACAGCACAAAGTACGAGATCCTGGATATAAATTGACTATACAAAGAGATGCTACAATGTTAGGTCCCTAGGTCCCGGGTGATCATAGGTAATCTCATAATGATAATATTGAGTCCCGGGTGGTCACACGCCAAACATTAATCAGTTCCTAGAGATCGTAGACATCTAAATAGCATGAACACTCTCTATAAACATTATGTTTAAATAAATCAATATTAGACTAGAGTGACATACCTTAGTCAATAGAGCTTTTACTGGTGTATGATCGTTGAATGAACAATTACTCCTCTTTGCCCTAGAGATCGAACGTTTACTCCTTTCGAGATTGAACGTTTACTCCTTTTGGACAGGAATAACTTTTCAGCTACCAGTTAACATTGTTCCTCGAAACAATACCACGCTCATCCAGACGGAAACTGCATTACCTTCAACACCCAAATATTTCCTTGTAGATATTGGTCTTGGCAGCAGCTTCACTAAAATCAGCACTCTAGAAACCAGTAGTCTTGACACTAGCAGAGTAGAACCAAAAAAAAACTCCGAACTACCCTTCAGCTTCTGTATCAATACCAAGTCTTCATGTAGATTGATTCCTTGCGCTAAGTGTATCTGCCTCTGGTTTAATTGAGTTAGTTCCTTGATTCGAACCCTACTCAATCTTGATTAGTTGGTGCATCTTCAGTCTTCATTGAATTCACTCAGAAAAACCAATGAAATACTCTTATACATGCACGGTACTACCAATCACTACTCTACTACCCAGATTCATCAAGAACTGACTCTAGGAAATGTTGTTACACAAAACCCTTTGTCATGACAGATGTGTGCTTAATGTTTTCTTAGATTTTCAGTGGGTAGAGTAGTCTTCTTCAAATATGATTGAGATCATCTTGCATTATTTTTAAATTGATAATTTCCTTTTTAATATGCAATCACTCAATCTGGATCACTCAGTGCTCCTAAGAATCTCAACTCTTACTCAATGAACACTGCTAGCCTTTGAACATCAAACACGACTAGTTGATCCAACTTACTGATGCTCCCCCTATGATGTTGCTTGCAGCTTTTCTTCATCTGGTGTCATCTGATCTTGAGCCCTAAACAGGATGTCAACCTTTAGAAATTCAGAGCTAAAATCAAACGAATGCTAGGGAGCTTGATGATGTTGTTCACTGCATCTAGATCATCTTAAATCAATCACAGACTCTGTGTAAGCTCTTAACTCCAAATAAGATAGCCTTCCATCACACCATGTGACTTCAGGCATGATTAATCTTACTTGATGTCTTCTCTTTACATTTGCTGATTAGACTTGCTGTTTCAACTGATTCAGCCGTAGTGAATAGGAAACCTTAAGTTTATCCATTATCCTTGTAATTCCACTCAAGGTCTGGATTTCCCTATTAACTCCTCCATTTGGTCATGAAGTCCAGAAACTGAACTTTACTCTAGAATACTCCTTTCAGTGCAGACATAACATAGAACTTCGTTCGTCAACAAATTCCATTACCTGCCCTCAAAGTGTTCTTACAGCAATCTGCCTAATCCTTTGAATGTGATTAATCACTGAGATGCTTCATCTATCGAATGCATGAACAAACACCAAAACTAAACAGGGTAGTCTTTGACTTGACTTCCCTTCAACTGACATACTTCACTAATGTCCTTCTTAAAAGAATTTCATTAGAAGTAGTCCTTTCTCACAAACTTCATCTTTACCGTCGAATTCGTTATCTTGATAAACCAAGTATTAGTTGATAAACCAAGTGTGAGAGCATCACTTGTTGTTGCAGCTAACTCCATTCTGATGAACTTTAACGAATAGTTGACTTCATCATAAGCATTACATTTCGTGTCAGCAATAACCTCACTTCCAGTAGAGTGAGCTTCTATTTCTCTTGACCCCGATCAACACTGTTCATCCTCGAACTGATATTAGGAAACCATTCGCAAAGAATTCCCTAGGTCTTTCTTAATATTATGCTTCAGATCATTCAAGAAAAATAGGTAACCTTGCTTAACCATTTGAATACCAAAGCAAAAGTAGTTACATGCCTCGAACATGAAAATGTCAGAGATATATAACTTGTACATGTTGAAAGATACTCTGCATTCACAAATGATTAAGACACGTGGTCCTCAATTTGATTGAGTCCAAGGGTTAGAGATATTTTTAAACATAGTTAACAACAAAGCATTCAAGTTCAACATGTTCATTCTTATTTGACTGATCACTCCTCATCTATATCAGCCTCAACAAGTAGTCTTGGCTATGAGCTCAGTGATCCCAACCTAACTTAAGGTGGACTAGCAGTCTATAAGAATCATGTCGTACATATATGTAGTCATAGAAGAATCAATCACTCAGATTCCTAATTCTTCTAATTCACCTTTGTTGTTCACTTTAACATTATTTTATCTCTAATTACCTGAGTCAATTTAAATTTAAAAATTTAATTCATGGTTTATTGTACTGACCCCTAGGCAATTCCCAAGTTAGAAACAAACTCATCTTAACAAGCACATGATCAAATATAACATTTAATATAACCATGCGAGTATAAACAGATTATTGACAATGTAAACATCAAGGCATTTAGCATGCAGCAAATACTCTTTCCGGTAAATGTACCCCTACAAATACCTAAGACTCTATATGCTAACATGATCAATTATCGTAAAGCAAGCATTAAATCACATAAGATCTAATCATGAAGTCAAATACTGAAAAACAAGCAACACTAACAAACTAGCATAAGTTATCTAATTTATATAGAAATCAAGGTGAGACATGCATTACATCAAACTTATAATATAATGCAGTTTAGCACTTAATACTCTATAATTGAATCAAACAAGTATAAACTAGTTAGAAAGTATACCTGAGCGATGCTTAGCATTCCATCTCGAGTGATAATCAATTGATCCAAATCAATTTCCATTCTACTGACACTCATGGAAGTATCCTTGCATTTGACCTCAATAACCAATGATGTTCCTGCTTCAACCCAAATTGATACCTGATTGTTCTGCTTAAAGACCCCGACATAGAATGTCTCATGTTATGCTTGAAAAGATCACTCTTCTTTGTATGTGTAGCAATAACCCCTTGATTATCATATGTCAGTGATAATCAAACCTTGTGTATTTCTGCCACTGATGTCCTTTAACCAAATCTTCAATTGTTGTTTTGGTTCTTTTTTTTGACTGTTAAACTGAATTCCTTTTCAAAATCCCAAATTCTTCAGATATTGATTCGAAAACCACTGATCGAAGACTCTTCCCTAAATGAACTAATCCCCTTTCAATAACCAAATGATCCACTGAGTAGACCGATGTAGAAATACATCTCCAATGGTAAGATCAGGTCTCAACTCCATTAGAATGTTCTTCAGTCAGTTCGTTTGTCCTCAACGAACGAAGAATCAACTCCTGTTGTTTCGTTTAATAAAACATTTTATTCAAACAGAAGTATTTAATTTTTTTGGAATTTAAATAATCAAAATAAATTGAAAATGCATTTTTGATAAATAATAATAAATTTCTCAATTTCAAATTATAAATAAAATAAAATTCGAAAAGAAAGTTTTGATATAGAGATAACAAAATTTTCAAGGTATATTAAATAATCCTGAAAAAGAAATTATTTCAAATCAAAATTAATTTCCAAAGAATTTTATAGAATTTATAATCCAAAACAGTTTCAATTATAATTAAAATAAAACAGATTGAAAATATAAGTTTGATATAAAAATAATAAATTTTCAAGTCATCTTAGATATTCTTGAAAATAAATTATTTCAACCAATATGATTTTCCAAAAAGTTTTATGAGATTTATAATTAAAACTTCCAAGCTTAAATTATAATTAAAATAAAACAACTCGAAAACATAATTTTGAAATAGAAATACTAAATTCTTAAAACATTTAAAATGTTCATGAAAATAAATTATTTCAATCCAAAAATATTTTCCAAAGAATTTTATAAAATTTATAATTAAGCTTTTATGAAAAATAAATTATTAAACCTCAAAAATAATTCTCAAAATAATTTTAAGAATATTAAACTCAAAAGAAATTAAATTGGATTTTAAAATTAATTTTAGTTTTCAAATTAATAAAATTCTTAACTAAGAATATTAAAAATATAAAATATTTGACTCCAAAATTTAAAAGAAAATAAAATATTTTCCAAGATGTAAGATAAACTTGAAAAATAAATTATTTAAATTTAAAAATTATTTTCAAAATATTTTATATAATTAAATTCAAATTTAATTATTAAATTAATTATTAAACTAAAAACAATTTGAGAGAAAAACAATTTTTGTTTTAAATAAAAGTTAAACTATGTAGCCATGTGTCATGTTGAAACAGCCCTCTAAGTAGAACTTCTACATAGGAATGTTCTACATAGACTCTATCTCGAACACCAAGTAGAACTTCTACATAGGAATGTTCTACATAGACTCTATCTAGAACATTAAGTAGAATTTCTACATAGAAATGTTCTACTTAGGTTCTATCTAGAACATTAAGTAGAACTTCTGACTTAGAAAATATTTCTAACTCCAGAATTTCTACTTAGGTTCTATCTAGAACATTAAGTAGAATTTCTACATAGAAATGTTCTACTTAGGCTCTATCTAGAACATTAAGTAGAACTTCTGACTTAGAAAATATTTCAAACTCCAGAATTTCTACTTAGGTTCTATCTAGAACATTAAGTAGAATTTCTACATAGAAATGTTCTACTTAGGCTCTATGTAGAACATTAAGTAGAATATTCTACATAGAAATGTTCTACTTAGGTTCTATCTAGAACATTAAGTAGAACTTCTGACTTAGAAAATATTTCTAACTCCAGAATTTCTACTTAGGTTCTATCTAGAACATTAAGTAGAATTTCTACATAGAAATGTTCTACTTAGGCTCTATCTAGAACATTAAGTAGAACTTCTGACTTAGAAAATATTTCAAACTCCAGAATTTCTACTTAGGTTCTATCTAGAACATTAAGTAGAATTTCTACATAGAAATGTTCTACTTAGGCTCTATGTAGAACATTAAGTAGAACTTCTGACTTAGAAAATATTTCTAACTCCAGAATTTCTACTTAGGTTCTATCTAGAACATTAAGTAGAATTTCTACATAGAAATGTTCTACTTAGGCTCTATGTAGAACATTAAGTAGAACTTCTGACTTAGAAAATATTTCTAACTCCAGAATTTCTACTTAGGTTCTATCTAGAACATTAAGTAGAATTTCTACATAGAAATGTTCTACTTAGGCTCTATGTAGAACATTAAGTAGAACTTCTGACTTAGAAAATATTTCTAACTCCAGAATTTCTACTTAGGTTCTATCTAGAACATTAAGTAGAATTTCTACATAGAAATGTTCTACTTAGGCTCTATGTAGAACATTAAGTAGAACTTCTGACTTAGAAAATATTTCTAACTCCAGAATTTCTACTTAGGTTCTATCTAGAACATTAAGTAGAATATTCGAGATAATGTTCGAGTTAGACACTATCTCGAACATCAAGTCGAATTTCTACATAGAAATGTTCTACTTGGCTATCTCGAACATCTAAGTAGAATTTCTACATAGAAATGTTCTACTTGGCTATCTAGAACATTTTGTACTTAGAAAAATTCCGGGCTTCAAAAAAAATTCTGGATGCCCAGTGAACCAATTGTACCCTCTTTAATCTCAAAAATAAAAATAGATCCAATCGATTTGTATGTCAATCGAGTAGCTCTGATACCAATTGTTAGGTCCTGGAGATCGTAGAGGGGGGGTGAATACGATTCCCAAATAAAAATCTGACTTTTATTTATATTTGGGACAACATAAAAATTACTTTGGTTCAAACCCAGGTACTGTTCATCATCTTCTTCAACCTCAAGAACACCATTAAAATAACCAAGATAATGAACGGTAAATCATCCAAAACACACAACACAACAAGATCCAAGAATATAACTTTATATTCATTGAAGTGGGGTAGATGCTACATACAAGTTCAAGAACATAAGCTCAAGAACACAACAAAGAAATGATTTTTGGCTCCTCTAAAAATATTACAAATTCTAGATCTAGGAGACAAAAATCAAACCTATCTTCTAAACAAGATTTAGCAATGTTTACAATAGAAGATAGATGAGTGGTATGACAAAGAAATTCATGGCCCCATAATATTAAAGTATGAGTTCGGCCATGGGGGAGAGAAAATTAATTTTTCTCTCTCTCCCCTTTTCTTTTCTCATCCGGATTCCTACAACCACACTACTAGAAAAACAAGTATGGAAGACTTTTATTCAAAGTGAAAAAGGTTACTTTTTCACTTTTTCTCCTTTTGCTCATGTCCACCCAAATCTTATCTTCAAAGTCATGTGCCAAGCATGCCTTTGGAAATATTTAATGTAAAAGTAATATTTAATAAATATATAAAATATAAATAAAGAATATCTTTATTTATAAAATATATAAATAATTAAATAAATACTTTATTTAATTAAATTAAATATTTCCATTCCACTCTTCAATTTGTGTAGACTTCCTTATCCAAATACTTGGCCCCGTATACGTGACTCCACCACGTCCAAGTATTTGGCCTTCTAATTTGCGAAGCTTTAGTAAGATCCAATCAGGTTGTGCCGTCTGTCCCTTATCCATTAGGTTGGCATTTCTCCAACACTGATTTACCACCTTTGTTGATCCTCCATTTGACTCAAGAAAACCAACAACTTTAGAATGATTAAAATCATATTAACCGACGAGAGCTTGCCTCCAATGTCCTGACACTTGATGCAACGGTCTGGTTCATAAGTGACTAGTCTTGATAGGGGCTCTTGATTCCGAACATGATTCCACATTCTTCTTTGCAAACCTTACTTGTTGCTTCGATTGTAATGCACTAAAATCGTCATAGACTAAGACAATCTTCTGTAGCTTCCACATCCTTGAATAGATGTCAACATCTTTTATTCTTCACTGAGGCATGAACATGTTAATGAACTTCTTCCAGTGAGCTTCAAGTCTGTAGATGATCCTTTGATACTTTGTCTTAACTGAACTCTGTGATCCAAGATTTCTGTGCACCTGCATATTATTACATGTCCTGTTCTATTGTTGAGTTATCATCAACCATTACATAGAGATTACATTTAGCATTTCTAGTACACATGAAAGTGCAGTGAGTTACTTCTCTTCACTCCTATCTCCCCTTTCACTCACCCTCTCCAATCTTATTCTTCTGACTTTTTTGATATTGGCCAATTCCCTCACCTTCATTAACCACCTTCACACTCCCCACAATTGATTTTCTTTTTTAGGATTTTACAACAACAATTTGTTGAGAAACTGTTGAGGTGATTTTCTTAGATTTGGATTTTGAAGGTTGTGCTACTTGGTTAGGAGGGATGTGGGCATCCTCTGTTAGTATTGGTATCCTAGAGACAATACTTTTAATGTTTTATTGAAAACAATTATGTTATATGATTATTTAATTAATATTTATTATATCTTTATTTACTGTGTCATAAATGTCCTTGGAATATTAATACGTAATATACGTCTTTAAGTATGTGACTTAAAAATGAGATTATATGAATATGATTTTGTTCCTAAAATTTCCTAGTCAAGTATTATTATTTAAGGACAATAATAATGCAATAAGACTAGTATGTTTGTTGACAGATGACCACATCTCATTGGTCATAGGTATGGTGATACTAATGTCAAGAACATAATGAAAGGGGAGATAGGAGTGAAGGGAAGTAACTCACTGCACTTTCATGTATACTAGAAATGCTAAATGTAATCTCTATGTAATGGTTGATGATAACTCAACAATAGAACATGACATGTAATAATATGCATGTGCACAGAAATCTTGGATCACAGAGTTCAGTTAAGAAAAAGTATCAAAGGATCATCTACAGACTTGAAGCTCACTGGAAGAAGTTCATTAACATGTTCATGCCTCAGTGGAGAATAAAAGATATTGACATCTATTCAAGGATGTGGAAGCTACAAAAGATTGTCTTAGTCTATGAAGATTTTAGTGCATTACAATCGAAGCTACAAGTAAGGTTTGTAAAGAAGAATGTGGAATCATGTTCAGAATCAAGAGCCCCTATCAAGACTAGTCACTTATGAACCAGACCGTTGCATAAAGTGTCAGGACATTGGAGGCAAGCTCTCGTCGGTTAATATGGTTTTAATCATTCTAAAGTTGTTAGTTTTCTTGAGTCATGTGGAGGATCAACAAAGGTGGTAAATCAGTGGTGGAGAAATGCCAGCCTAATGGATAAGGGACAGATGGCACAACCTGATTGGATCTTACTAAAGTTTCACAGATTAGAAGGTCAAATACTTGGACGTGGTGGAGTCACGTATACGGGGTCAAGTATTTGGATAAGGAAGTCTACACAAATTGAAGAGTGGAATGGAAATATTTAATTTAATTAAATAAAGTATTTATTTAATTATTTATATATTTTATAAATAAAGAAATTCTTTATTTATATTTTATATATTTATTAAATATTATTTTTACATTAAATATTTCCAAAGGCATGCTTGGCACATGACTTTGAAGAAAAGATTTGAGTGGACAAGAGAAAAAGGTGGAAAAGTAAAAAGCAACATCTTTTTGAATATACTAAAAGAAACCAAGTCCTCATCTTCATTACAACATATGCAGTAGTATTCGGCAGAGAAAAAAATGGGGAGAGAGAGAAAATTATTTTCTCTCTCCCCCATGGCCATACTCCATATCTTGAATATTATGGGGCCATGAATTTCTTTGTGTCACCACTCATCTATTCTTCTATTGTAAACATTGCTAAATCTTGTTTAGAAGATAGGTTTGATTTTTGTCTCCTAGATCTAGAATTTGTAATATTTTTTAGAGGAGCTAAAAATCATTTCTTTGTTGTGTTCTTGAGCTTATGTTCTTGAACTTGTTTGTAGCATCTACCCCACTTCAATGAATATAAAGTTATATTCTTGGATCTTGTTGTGTTGTGTGTTTTGGATGATTTACCGTTCATTATCTTGGTTATTTTAATGGTGTTCTTGAGGTTGAAGAAGATGATGAACAGTACCCGGGTTTGAACTAAAGTAATTTTTATGTTGTCCCAAAAATATTTGATAGTCATATTTTAAATTGGGAATCGTATTCACCCCCCTCTACGATCTCCGGGACCCAACAATTGGTATCAGAGCTACTCGATTGACATACAAATCGATTGGATCTATTTTTATTTTTGAGATTAAAGAGGGTACGATTGGTTCACTGGACATCCAGAATTTTTTTTTGAAGCCCGAAATTTTTCTAAGTACAAAATGTTCTAGATGGCCAAGTAGAACATTTCTATGTAGAATATTCGAGATAGATATTCGAGATGGCTAAGTAGAACATTTCTATGTAGAATATTCTACTTAATGTTCTAGATAGAACCTAAGTAGAAATTCTGGAGTTAGAAATATTTTCTAAGTCAGAAGTTCTACTTAATGTTCTAGATAGAACCTAAGTAGAACATTTCTATGTAGAATATTCTACTTAATGTTCTAGATAGAACCTAAGTAGAAATTCTGGAGTTAGAAATATTTTCTAAGTCAGAAGTTCTACTTAATGTTCTAGATAGAACCTAAGTAGAACATTTCTATGTAGAATATTCTACTTAATGTTCTAGATAGAACCTAAGTAGAAATTCTGGAGTTAGAAATATTTTCTAAGTCAGAAGTTCTACTTAATGTTCTAGATAGAACCTAAGTAGAACATTTCTATGTAGAATATTCTACTTAATGTTCTAGATAGAACCTAAGTAGAAATTCTGGAGTTAGAAATATTTTCTAAGTCAGAAGTTCTACTTAATGTTCTAGATAGAACCTAAGTAGAACATTTCTATGTAGAATATTCTACTTAATGTTCTAGATAGAACCTAAGTAGAACATTTCTATGTAGAATATTCTACTTAATGTTCTAGATAGAACCTAAGTAGAAATTCTGGAGTTAGAAATATTTTCTAAGTCAGAAGTTCTACTTAATGTTCTAGATAGAACCTAAGTAGAACATTTCTATGTAGAATATTCTACTTAATGTTCTAGATAGAACCTAAGTAGAAATTCTGGAGTAAGAAATATTTTCTAAGTCAGAAGTTCTACGTAATGTTCTAGATAGAACCTAAGTAGAACATTTCTATGTAGAATAATCTACTTAATGTTCTAGATAGAACCTAAGTAGAACATTTCTATGTAGAATATTCTACTTAATGTTCTAGATAGAACCTAAGTAGAAATTCTGGAGTTAGAAATATTTTCTAAGTCAGAAGTTCTACTTAATGTTCTAGATAGAACCTAAGTAGAACATTTCTATGTAGAATATTCTACTTAATGTTCTAGATAGAACCTAAGTAGAACATTTCTATGTAGAATATTCTACTTAATGTTCTAGATAGAACCTAAGTAGAAATTCTGGAGTTGGAAATATTTTCTAAGTCAGAAGTTCTACTTAATGTTCTAGATAGAGTCTATGTAGAACATTCCTATATAGAAGTTCTACTTGGTGTTCGAGATAGAGTCTATGTAGAACATTCCTATGTAGAAGTTCTACTTGGTGTTCGAGATAGAGTCTATGTAGAACATTCCTATGTAGAAGTTCTACTTAGAGGGCTGTTTCAACATGACACATGGCTACATAGTTTAACTTTTATTTAAAACAAAAATTGTTTTTCTCTCAAATTGTTTTTAGTTTAATAATTAATTTAATAATTAAATTTGAATTTTATTATATAAAATATTTTGAAAATAATTTTTAAATTTAAATAATTTATTTTTCAAGTTTATCTTACATCTTGGAAAATATTTTATTTTCTTTTAAATTTTGGAGTCAAATATTTTATATTTTTAATATTCTTAGTTAAGAATTTTATTAATTTGAAAACTAAAATTAATCTTAAAATCCAATTTAATTTCTTTTGAGTTTAATATTCTTAAAAGTATTTTGAGAATTATTTTTGAGGCTTAATAATTTATTTTTCATAAAACTTTAATTATAAATTTTATAAAACTCTTTGGAAAATATTTTTGGATTGAAATAATTTATTTTCATGAACATTTTAAATGTTTTGAGAATTTAGTATTTCTATTTCAAAATTATGTTTTCGAGTTGTTTTATTTTAATTATAATTTAAGCTTGGAAGTTTTAATTATAAATCTCATAAAACTTTTTGGAAAATCATTTTGGTTGAAATAATTTATTTTCAAGAATATCTAAGATTACTTGAAAATTTATTATTTTTATATCAAACTTATATTTTCAATCTGTTTTATTGTAATTATAATTGAAACTGTTTTGGATTATAAATTCTATAAAATTTTTTGGAAATTAATTTTGATTTGAAATAATTTCTTTTTCAGGATTATTTAATATACCTTGAAAATTTTGTTATCTCTATATCAAAACTTTCTTTTCGAATTTTATTTTATTTATAATTTGAAATTGAGAAATTTATTATTATTTATCAAAAATGCATTTTCAATTTATTTTGATTACTTAAATTCCTAAAAAATTAAATACTTCTGGTTGAACAAAATGTTTTATTAAACGAAACAACAGGAGTTGATTCTTCGTTCGTTGAGGACAAACGAACTGACTGAAGAACATTCTAATGGAGTTGAGACCTGATCTTACCATTGGGGATGTATTTCTACATCGGTCTACTCAGTGGATCATTTGGTTATTGAAAGGGGATTAGTTCATTTAGGGAAGAGTCTTCGATCAGTGGTTTTCGAATCAATATCTGAAGAATTTGGGATTTTGAAAAGGAATTCAGTTTAACGGTCAAAGAACCAAAACAACACTTGGAGATTTGGTTAAAAGACATCAGTGGCAGAAATACACAAGGTTTGATTATCACTGACATATGATAATCAAGGGGTTATTGCTACACATACAAAGAAGAGTGATCTTTTCAAGCAGAACATGAGACATTCTATGTCGGGGTCTTTAAGCAGAACAATCAGGTATCAGTTTGGGTTGAAGCAGGAACATCATTGGTTATTGACGTCAAATGCAAGGATACTTCCATGAGTGTCAGTGGAATGGAAATTGATTTGGATCAATTGATTATCACTCGAGATGGAATGCTAAGCATCGTTCAGGTATACTTTCTAACTAGTTTATACTTGTTTGATTTAATTATAGAGTATTAAGTGCTGAACTACATTATATTATAAGTTTGATGTAATGCATGTCTCACCTTGATTTCTATATAAATGAGATAACTTATGCTAGTTTGTTAAGTGTTGCTTGTTTATCAGTATTTGACTTCATGATTAGATCTTGTGTGATTTAATGCTTGCTTTACGATAATTGATCATGTTAACATATAGAGTCTTAGGTATTTGTAGGGGTACATTTACCGGAAAGAGTATTTGTTGCATGCTAAGTGCCTTGATGCTTACATTGTCTATAATCTGTTTATACTCGCATGGTTGTATTAAATGTTATATCTGATCATGTGCTTGTTAAGATGAGTTTGTTTCTAATTTGGGAATTGCCTAGGGGTCAGTATAATAAACCTTGAATTAAATTTTTAAATTTAAACTGACTCAGGTAATTAGAGATAATATAATGTTAAAGTGAACAACAAAGGTGAATTAGAATAATTAGGAATCTGAGTGATTGATTCTTCTATGACTACATATATGTACGACATGATTCTTATAAGACTGCTAGTCCACCTTAAGTTAGGTTGAGATCACTGAGCTCATAGCCAAGACTACTTGTTGAGGCTGATATAGATGAGGAGTGATCAGTCAAATAAGAATGAGCATGTTGAACTTGAATGCTTTGATGTTAACTATGTTTAAAAATATCTCTAACCCTTGGACTCAATCAAATTGAAGACCACGTGTCTTAATCATTTGTGAATGCAGAGTATCTTTCAACATGTACAAGTTATATATCTCTGACATTTTCATGTTCGAGGCATGTAACTACTTTTGATTTGGTATTCAAATGGTTAAGCAAGGTTACCTATTTTTCTTGAATGATCTGAAGCACAATATTAAGGAAGACCTAGGGAATTCTTTGCGAAGGGTTTCCTAATATCAGTTCGAGGATGAACAGTATTAATCGGGGTCTAGAGAAATAGAAGCTCACTCTACTGGAAGTGAGGTTATTGCTGACACGAAATGTAATGCTTATGATGAAGTCAACTATTCGTTGAAGTTTATCAGAATGGAGTTAGCTACAACAACAAGTGATGCTCTCACACTTGGTTTATCAACTAATACTTGGTTTATCAAGATAACAGATTCAACGGTAAAGATGAAGTTGGTGAGAAAGGACTACTTCTAATGAAATTCTTTTAAGAAGGACATTAGTGAAGTATGTCAGTTGAAGGGAAGTCAAGTCAAAGGCTATCCTGTTTAGTTTTGGTGGTTGTTCATGCATTCGATAGATGAAGCATCTCAGTGATTAATCACATTCAAAGGATTAGGCAGATTGCTGTAAGAACACTTTGAGGGCAGGTAATGGAATTTGTTGACGAACGAAGTTCTATGTTATGTCTGCACTGAAAGGAGTATTCTAGAGTAAAGTTCAGTTTCCGGACTTCATGACCAAATGGAGGAGTTAATAGGGAAATCCAGACCTTGAGTGGAATTACAAGGATAATGGATAGAGTTAAGGTTTCCTATTCACTACGGCTGAATCAGTTGACACAGCAAGTCTAATCAGCAAATGTAAAGAGAAGACATCAAGTAAGATTAATCATGCCTGAAGTCACATGGTGTGATGGAAGGCTATCTTATTTGGAGTTAAGAGCTTACACAGAGTCTGTGATTGATTTAAGATGATCTAGATGCAGTGAACATCATCATCAAGCTCCCTAGCATTCGTTTGATTTTAGCTTTGAATTTCTAAAGGTTGACATCTTGTTTAGGGCTCAAGATCAGATGACACCAGATGAAGAAAAGCTGCAAGCAGCATCACAGGGGGAGCATCAGTAAGTTGGATCAACTAGTCGTGTTTGATGCTCAAAGACTAGCAGTGCTCATTGAGTAAGAGTTGAGATTCTTAGGAGCACTGAGTGATCCAGATTGAGTGATTGCATATTAGAAAGGAAATTATCAATTTAAAGATAATGCAAGATGATCTCAATCATAATTGAAGAAGACTACTCTACCCACTGAAAATCTAAGGAAACATTAAGGACACAACTGTCATGACAAAGGATTTTGTGTAACAACATTTCCTAGACTCAGTTCTTGATGAATCTGGGTAGTAGAGTAGTGATTGGTAGTGCCGTGCATGTATAAGAGTATTTCATTAGTTTTTCTGAGTGAATTCAATGAAGATTGAAGATGCACTAACTAATCAAGTTTGAGGAGGGTTCGAATCAAGGAACTAACTCAATTAAACCAGAGGCAGATACACTTAGCGCAAGGAATCAATCCACATGAAGACTTGGTATTGATACAGAAGCTGAAGGGTAGTTCGGAGTTTTTTAGGTTCTACTCTGCTAGTGTCAAGACTACTGGTTTCTAGAGTGCTGAGTTTAGTGAAGCTGCTGCCAAGACCAATATCTACAAGGAAATATTTGGGTGTTGAAGGTAATGCAGTTTCCGTCTGGATGAGCGTGGTATTGTTTCGAGGAACAATGTTAACTGGTAGCTGAAAAGTTATTCCTGTCCAAAAGGAGTAAACGTTCGATCTCGAAAGGAGTAAACGTTCGATCTCTAGGGCAAAGAGGAGTAATTGTTCATTCAACGATCATACACCAGTAAAAGCTCTATTGACTAAGGTATGTCACTCTAGTCTAATGTTGATTTATTTAAATGTAAAGTTTATAGAGAGTGTTCATGTTATTTAGATGTCTACGATCTCTAGGAACTGATTAATGTTTGGCTTGTGACCACCCGGGACTCAATATTATCATTATGAGATTACCTATGATCACTCGGGACCTAGGGACCTAACATTGTAGCATCTCTTTGTATAGTCAATTTATATCCAGGATCTCGTACTTTGTGCTGTCATATGTTATTCATGCTATATGTATCAAATGTTTCAGCATAAGTATTTGTATATATTAATTAGTTGTAATTTTATTTACTTCTAATTGTTTAATGCTAATATTAATGGAACCACTTAATATGTAGTTTAAGTGATGTAATTCTTGTCTTTTGCAAAATCGATTAATATTAGTTGTCATTTTTTTTGATATTAGTGATGTCACTTAGAATTTCTGCACTAACTGACAAAAAGATTATTTCAAAAACACTAATATTGAAAGTAATTTACTACATCGCGAGGGGTTGTCAAAGATCATAAATTTTAGCATTAATATTTAAAGGTATTTGATCTCTGATGCAACTAGTACCTCGAGCTTACATACATTCTGATTGTCATGAGTATTTTCAATATGCTTATGTGATAATTGTTGAGATGTAGTGTAAGAAGTTAAATGCTGTCATTCGGTCAATGTGTGTTCAGTGTTTAGCGGATGCTTATGTTTTATGCTTTATAATTACCATGATCTATATTGCAATATGTGTTTGTTTCAAGCGACAAATGGTAATTGTCTAGCATAATGTAAGTATCTTATGTGCTTGATTATTTTGTAGTAAGATGCATTTTATTACAAAATGATTGAATGATGTTAGTACTTTTGAATGTATTGTCACTCATATCTTTGATAATTCATTAGTATTAACATATGTTTTTCATTCTTTAGAACTTGAATGCATAAAGAAATTTCTTGTCTATTTCTTGTGAAAAATGTTTTATCTAAACATGCATTCATTTGCCAGAGAATGAAAAGCCACTAAAAGTTTTCTTTGAAAGAGAACATTTCTTGAGGATTATCTTTCTATTTCAAAATCATATATCCTCTCTCTCTCTAAATGTTTTGTAATGAAAACTGTTTTCTCTCCACGATTTGTTTAAATAAAGTTACTTGATAACTTGTAGCTTAGGTTGCATGGTATCAATCCATTTTATTTGAGTAAATTGTTTTGATCTTGAGGTATCAACCATTGGTAAAACATTTTTCAAAACTCTTGTTAATGTCTGTTTCACATTGACCTGTAGTATTAAAACAATGGTTGTTTGCTTTGGGATTAGTGCCTTGGACTGTATGACTAAAGCATTCATTCGATTTTTTTTAAATGATTTATGTTTTAAGTCGAAGATAATATCCGATAAAAATGAATTGCAAAACAATTTCTGAAAACATACAGTGAGCAAGATGAAATAGATTTGAGTTATTAATCAAAATGTTTTTGTTAAAAGAGTTGAATTTCAATTGGATATTTTCCTAAGAGAAATTCAAAAGAACACTTTTGTTAATCTGTTGTTTTTTTTTTAAATTGTGAGTTTATGAAATTTGGCTTAATATTCTTTTACCTATTCTTTATTAATTCCCACATTTTAGCTCTGGTGCATTGTTTCTTGAGGACACATTGCTCCGATGCTATATTTCTGAGAAGGAATAGAGAATAAGTTTAATCATACTCTACCAAATTTTATACAGCTCTGATCAACTCTATCTATTTAGCCGTAATGGCTTGGCCTAAGTGGCTATAGGGGAAGGTCTAGAAGTTGAATAATCCATCAATTTCTAACCAAGGCCTTAGTACCAAACACTATCATTCTAATTCAAACTTTCAACCCTTGGTGATATAAGGAACTTATGTAGATTAGCGGTTGTTAAGGGAGAAACTGCACTTGATGCAGCAAATAAGGATGAAGTCGGAAGTGCACCCACAACTCTACCTCTCGAGAAGGAAAGAAGTATACCAATTGAGGTATCTGTAGCTCATCTGTATTCTCTCAAAAGGATGCAGAGCTGAAAAGGCAATTCAACCGTTTCTGAATGAACTCTCTCAACAGGGTGATTTCATTGAAAATTCGCTCGTCAGCCAGAGCACCTTGTAATGAGTCAAGCACACCAAAAGCATTCACGCTGATGGTAATCCTAAATTTTTTGCTTCTAAGGGATGTTATAGGACCTAACAGTTCTCTAGCCTTCCTTGGGACTAACAATTGTGAGGACACATTGCAAGAAGTGCACATTGTGAGGTATAAAGTAAAACCCCTAAACTTCTTTGTTTACCATTCATGGTGAATGAAGTTGTTGAGCCACCTTCACAGGCATTTGAGGGAAACTTGGATTTCTTGCCATATATTAGAATCCTTGTCAACCTTCCTAGGAGGAACAGTCCTAGTTCCCTAATGGGATTTCACATTCGCAGAGCAATCTGTTGATGTTGAGAGGCAATCACTAACAGTTTTCCATGACTGAAAATAGTGAGTTAATTCATCTTCACAGGTGATTGAGAGAGACGTTTGTACACGTCTACTCTCCCAGGAATTCAAATTCTGGAATACATGGATCGCTCAAAACTTAAAGGCATATCACCGTCAACGATCCAGTGCATGGACTTGCATATGGGGAGTCGGTTGATGCTTAAATAGCTACTAGTACGCATACCACATTCAACGATCCAGTGCATGGATTTGCATATGGGGAGATTGTTGATGCTGAAAGTAGTTGAGCAACAACTCGTAGACTATGATTCAGTTGGTTTACCAATTTGATGAGTCTTTTGAGGATCAGGGTGTTGGGATTTCAGTCACTCCTGGAATGGAGGAGATTCCAATTTCAGAAGGGTTATTCCCCGACAACGAGCCACGTGTGCATGGATTTGCTCATGGTGAGTTGGGTGATGACCTAACTGAAACTCTGTCTGAGATTCCATCTCAGAACCTAGATCTTTAGTGATCGACAACATGCTACAGTCAACGATCCATAATATCTTGGTGAGACTAGCATGGATTTACTTGCAGGTACAAATTACTATAAATGGAATGAGTGCAAGTAAGGGAGAGAAACACTTGAGTGAAGTGAGGGAGTGATACACTTGAGTGAGAGAAATAGGGAGAGAAATGAGTGGAACACTTACGCTTGAAAGTGTAAACACCAACAGAACGTAGTAGAAGTGAGGAAACCATAGACCAAACACTAACCTTGCAACTATGCTTGAATCCTGTTACTGAATTTTCTAGCTCTGGAATATTGAAAAGATTCTTTTCTGGAAGACAAGCTGAAGAAGAGTCTAGCTGAAGCTTAGTGGGAATGTCCAAACTATTACCTTTGAGTCTATTAATTCATGTTGTTCTCAATCTCAAAGGGGGAGACATTAATTTTTAGACCTAAGGGGGATTTTATGTTCAATTGGAGGAGAGTTTCTTATTCGATTGGATGTAGATGATACTTTTATTGTTTTAAAGGATATTCTCAACTAAGGGGGAGAATTTGGTGATACAAGAAATGAGATCTCTTGGTGATACAAGAAATGAGATCTGTCAATCCTATCTTGTGGAGGTTACTTAGAGGATATCTAAAGACACAAGGGTGGATTGGAGCTTGCATGAACTAAGGGGGATAATTAGATAAAATTGAAACCTTAGTGATGCAAGGGAGAAATTACTAAGGGGGAGTTTCTTAGAAATTGGTTGGAGCCTAATCCCTAAAGGTGTTGTAGATTTAACTGATTTTCCGTCTGAAGTGGAGTAGTTACTTTTTGTCAAATGGGAAGAAGTTACTTGTCGTACTAAGGGGGAGAAGTTATGGAGAATCTTAACATCTTGGTTTGCAATGCTATATATTATTCTGAAAAGATATCTAAGGGATTTTGCTCTATTAGTTTGAAGATCTGTCCTTGAAACATTCTTAGGAGAGGTTCGGCAGAAGAATTCTTTCTAGCACGATCAATGAATGAAAATGAAGATTTCTTTGAAGAGTATCAACTCAGGGGGAGTTTTTGCTAAGTAGAAGTTTTCTGGGTAAAGAAGAATGTGAAGGAGATTTTCAAGGGGCATCTGAGAAGTGTCCAAGTGTGTTCTATTTCTTGTTTCAGTGATAGATGAAGTCAGTGGAATAGTGCAGGGAAGAAAGAAAAATAAGGGGCATCTGAGAAGTGTCCAAGTGTGTTCTATTTCTTGTTTCAGTGATAGATGAAGTCAGTGGAATAGTGCAGGGAAGAAAGAAAAATATGTTTCCTGGAAATAGAACATCCTGATGAAAAAGCGGAAATGACTTTCATTCCAAGAGAGAACAACCGTAAGGGGAGAATGAGTTGACCTCTTATGGGGAACATAGAGAGCTGTATGTTCTAGTTCGAATTGCAAGATAAACAAGAATGATTGTTCAGAAGTCTTTACTAATGATTTGTTTCTTTATTGAAAGAACCTCATCTTTGAAGAACATTGAAGTGGAGGAAGCTAAAGGAAAATGAAATTCAGAAATTCATCATTCATTTTCAGCAACTCAGGAAATCTGGATTTAACTGATTATATCTTTCCAGAACCTTTTGTATATTATTTTCATGTCCAGTACTTTAATTGTTTCTTGTATGTTAGTTGAGTTATCCTCTAGTAGTTAATTTTATTTAATTGCTTTTGGGGGAGATTGTAAAGGGAAATAGTATTTGATTGCTATTCCATATCAACCAAATAGGGGGAGATTGAAAGGGGAGATAGGAGTGAAGGGAAGTAACTCACTACACTTTCATGTATACTAGAAATGCTAAATGTAATCTCTATGTAATGGTTGATGATAACTCAACAATAGAACATGACATGTAATAATATGCATGTGCACAGAAATCTTGGATCACAGAGTTCAGTTAAGACAAAGTATCAAAGGATCATCTACAAACTTGAAGCTCACTGGAAGAAGTTCATTAACATGTTCATGCCTCAGTGGAGAATAAAAGATATTGACATCTATTCAAGGATGTGGAAGCTACAAAAGATTGTCTTAGTCTATGAAGATTTTAGTGCATTACAATCGAAGCTACAAGTAAGGTTTGCAAAGAAGAATGTGGAATCATGTTCAGAATCAAGAGCCCCTATCAAGACTAGTCACTTATGAACCAGACTGTTGCATAAAGTGTCAGGACATTGGAGGCAAGCTCTCGTCGGTTAATATGGTTTTAATCATTCTAAAGTTGTTGGTTTTCTTGAGTCATGTGGAAGATCAACAAAGGTGGTAAATCAGTGGTGGAGAAATGCCAGCCTAATGGATAAGGGACAGATGGCACAACCTGATTGGATCTTACTAAAGTTTCACAGATTAGAAGGCCAAATACTTGGACGTGGTGGAGTCACGTATACGGGGTCAAGTATTTGGATAAGGAAGTCTACACAAATTGAAGAGTGGAATGGAAATATTTAATTTAATTAAATAAAGTATTTATTTAATTATTTATATATTTTATAAATAAAGATATTCTTTATTTATATTTTATATATTTATTAAATATTATTTTTACATTAAATATTTCCAAAGGCATGCTTGGCACATGACTTTGAAGAAAAGATTTGAGTGGACAAGAGTAAAAGGTGGAAAAGTAAAAAGCAACATCTTTTTGAATATACTAAAAGAAACCAAGTCCTCATCTTCATTACAACATATGCAGTAGTATTCGGCAGAGAAAAAAATGGGGAGAGAGAGAAAATTATTTTCTCTCTCCCCCATGGCCATACTCCATATCTTGAATATTATGGGGCCATGAATTTCTTTGTGTCACCACTCATCTATTCTTCTATTGTAAACATTGCTAAATCTTGTTTAGAAGATAGGTTTGATTTTTGTCTCCTAGATCTAGAATTTGTAATATTTTTTAGAGGAGCTAAAAATCATTTCTTTGTTGTGTTCTTGAGCTTATGTTCTTGAACTTGTTTGTAGCATCTACCCCACTTCAATGAATATAAAGTTATATTCTTGGATCTTGTTGTGTTGTGTGTTTTGGATGATTTACCGTTCATTATCTTGGTTATTTTAATGGTGTTCTTGAGGTTGAAGAAGATGATGAACAGTACCCGGGTTTGAACTAAAGTAATTTTTATGTTGTCCCAAAAATATTTGATAGTCATATTTTAAATTGGGAATCGTATTCACCCCCCCCCCCCTCTACGATCTCCGGGACCCAACACATAAGTGTATGTTTCAATACATGACACTGGGAAGACCCGCCGTGAGATTCTACATGTTAATAAGTGTCATAAGAAATCTCATAGTCCTCTGACTTGAAATCATTATATTTATATACGAGAATTAATATACTTTGTTTACACTTAAAGTTATCTTTAACCGGGTAATGATAAATGTGGACATTGAGTATGCTATGAATCGTATGAGGAATATGAATGATAGATATAAGATTTAACCCTCCAATTCTAGGAGTGATATTATTGGCCTCTTGATTGAGTAAGACTATGAAATGCGTGACCATGCTCAAATATTGATTTGTTTAAATAGTCTACTCATTGATCAAGGAAACCAAGATTAAACGTTGAAGATGATGACACTAAACATGCCTCGAGTTTGATCTATAATATAAGGTTAAAGGGATTATATTACATGGAACATTATTCATGAAATGTTTAATTGAATCACCAATTATTATTGTTACTTGGGTAGCAATGATGTATTACTACATGCCGCTCATTGTTTATAATTTTATTATTGGATATTAAAATTATTGTCAATTTAATAATAACCTAAAGGGTCACAAACAAAGAATGTCAAAACGGAGGTTTATTTAAATTATGAATTTAAATATATTATTGTTTATTCGAATCTAATTATTGAATTAATTAAGTGGGACTTGATTAATTATATTAGAATTCGAATTTAATAAGTATTATTATTATTCGTATTTAATTATCGAATTAATTAAGTTGGACTTGATTAATTATATTAGAATTCAGATTTAATAATAATAATAACCCAAAATCAGAATGGGGTTTGGAAATCACATGGATTAGGGTTAGGCCCAAAATCTCTCTTTTCCCCTATATATACATAATGATGTATAGTTTTAGGGTTTAAAATCATCAGATTTCATTTTTAGATCTTGAGGAGTATTAAACATTGGAATGCATCCAATTAACTTAATATGTATTTAGGGATTTTATTATTTATATGAACGATCATGATCCCATCATAAAGAGATTCTCAATTTTTCCTTGATCAAATAATCCATTTCAATATTCGTCAATGGTTCCATTTTCAGATCGTCGAAGAAGTCACAAGCGGTCTCACTTAAAACTCAACTTTCTTACGAATAATAATTCACTTTTGATAAAATCTCCCCATATCAGAAAAAGAAAATTCATATTCAATACCGTGTTTCATAAACACAAGAATCTCATGATCATTTGTTTAATTTTAAAATCTTGAATCATTATAAATTTTATCTTTCTTAAGCAGGCATGGCATGAGTGTCATATCTAATACATATATCATTCCAACATATACGTATCTATATATGTATTCATATACATATATGTATTATGCGTAAATTAAACGTATTTGGTTATGGCCCCATCCTATGGAATTATCAAGGTCAATATATGGTGGTTTCAAATACTACACTATTACATGTCTTTATCTTCTTCATTGCTCCATCATCCGGATTGCCTCCTAGCTTCCTTGCTTCCAAGTCTCCATTGAACAATTACATTGAATAATAAATAAATCTATTCTAGTGAAATTACAAGAAGAACTCGAGTTACATTCGAGATTAACAATAACAATGAATAAACGACATGCAAGTCGTATTTAGAAACCAAAACCATAAAACAAAACCACTATCCTATAGGTCTTTAGGCCATAACCATCCACCATGTAATCACATAACACATGTAATATATCTCAGATTATATAAACATATCATATAATCATATATAATAAATTTTGAAATTTCAGAATAAATTTCAGAAAATAATAAATTGCCTTTTCGGGGCCTGTAACATCGTCAAACGACTTATGGTCGCGAAGCTAACTAAGTCAGTATTGCTCAGTGACACAATTCCAGTTAGAAAACACATATTGTTTGCGAAAATTGGACACTAGACAGAGATTTCGGAAAATCTACCGAAGCCGTTTCAGAATTTGTATCGAATACGATTCCAATAACAAGAACAAACATTTATCATATACATACAGCAATACACACAATCATCCCATGATTATACAACACATGAATATCATATATTCAAAATCATATAAAACATATATATCAACATATAGTCATGGCATATCATATATATGTTTACATACATCAAAAAACTGTTATAGGGGAGAGAGAGATTTTGGGCCTAACCCTAATCCATGTGGTTTCCAAAACCCATTCTGATTTTGGGTTATTATTATTATTAAATCTGAATTCTAATATAATTAATCAAGTCCCACTTAATTAATTCAATAATTAAATTCGAATAAAAATAATAATACTTATTCAATCCGAATTCTAATATAATTAATCAATTCCTACTTAATTAATTCAATAATTAAATTTGAATAAATAATAATATATTTAAATTCAAAATTTAAATAAACCTCTATTTTGACGTTCTTTGTGTGTGACCCTTTAGGTTATTATTACGTTGGCAATAATTTTATTATCTAATAATAAAACTATAAACAATGAGTGGCATCTAGTAATACATCATTGTTACTCAAGTAACAATAATAATTGGTGATTCAATTAAATCTTTCGTGAATAATGTTCCATGTAATATAATCCCTTTAATATTATATTATAGATTAAACTCGAGGCATGTATATTGTCATCCTCTTCAACGTTTAATCTTGGTTTCCTTGATCAATGAGTAGACTATTTAAACAAATCAATATTTGAGCATGACCATGCATTTCATAGTCTCACTCAATCAAGAGGCCAATAATATCACTCTTAAAATTGGAGGGTTAAATCCTATATCCATCATTCATATTCCTCATACGATTCATATCATACCCAATGTCCACCTTTATCATTACCCGGTTAAAGGTAACTTTAAGTTTAATCAAAGTATATTAATTTTCGTATAGAAATATAATGATTTCAAGTCAGAGGATCATTATATCATTATCACTCTGAGATTTCTTATGACACTTATTAACAAGTAGAATCTCACGGCGGGTCTTTCCAGTGTCATGTATTGATACATACATTTATGTTCTTGAATTTAGTATTGATATATACTGGAAAGACCCGTCGTGAGATTCTACATGTTAATAAGTGTTATAAGAAATCTCACAGTGATAATGATGTAATGATCCTCTGACTTGAAATCATTATATTTCTATACGAGAATTAATATACTTTGATTACACTCAAAGTTACCTTTAACCGGATAATGATAAAGGTGGACATTGGGTATGCTATGAATCGTATGAGGAATATGAATGATAGATATATGATTTAACCCTCAAATTCTAAGAGTGATATTATTGGCCTCTTGATTGAGTGAGACTATGAAATGCATGGCCATGTTCAAATATTGATTTGTTTAAATAGTCTACTCATTGATCAAGGAAACCAATATTAAACATTGAAGAGGATGCCACTATACATGCCTCGAGTTTGATCTATAATATAAGGTTAAAGGGATTATATTACCTGGAATATTATTCACGAAAAGTTTAATTAAATCACCAATTATTATTGTTACTTGAGTAGCAATGATGTATTACTAGATGCCGCTCATTTTTTATAATTTTATTATTGGATATTAAATTTATTGTCAACGTAATAATAACCTAAAGAGTCACACACAAAGAATGTCAAAATTGAGGTTTATTTAAATTATTAATTTAAATATATTATTGTTTATTCAATATTTAATTATTGAATTAATTAAGTAGAACTTGATTAATTATATTAGAATTTGGATTTGATAAGTATTATTACTATTCGAATTTAATTATTGAATTAATTAAGTGGGACTTGATTAATTATATTAAAATTCGGATTTAATAATAATAATAACCCAAAATCAGAATGGGTTTTGGAAATCACATGGATTATGGTTAGGCCCAAAATATCTCTCCCCCTATATATACATAATAATGTATAGTATTAGGGTTTAAAATCATCAAATTTCGTTTTTAGAGAAAAACCCTAGCTACTCAACATCAAGAGAGGCTAGAGAGAGAAAGAGAGAGAGGCAAACAATTCGGCTAGTACCGACTCCGGTGATCGTAGGACGATCGTGCGTTCGTGTGGACTTCTTTGGAGACTAGATCTTTGCAATAAAGGGATGCTATGATTCATCTTTTCTGGACCTCCATTAAACATCTTACGGAAAGCTTTGTTAAGGTACAGACTTCTTCACCATAATCATCCAAAGTTATACATCGATACAGCGATAGGGTTTCATTATTTTTTATTATTTTACGTTATATCCGCTGCATTTTCATGCCCGAAACCCTTCATACTCAACTCCCTCAATTGTTGCAGAAGGCAAATAAAGTGAGATATCAAAGTGAGTAAATAAAAGATTATTAGTTTTAAGAAATGCCTCTACAAAGGGAGGATAAATGAGGCACAACCTAGGATGTGGGTTGATTCTCTACAAATCCTTGAAGACCCTTTTGTTCTGCACCCAGGGCTCCAATGTCTCCATTTGCCCTTTAATATCAATTTCTCCAACAACATTTTTAATAAACAACATAATGAATCTAGCAAAATATATGTTGTTCTTTCTAGATTCATTATTTCCTAATTTAACAATTAACTCATTTAGGAGAAGGGTGTCAAGACCAAAGTACTTATCAAATAGGATACTATAAGCAACTTGTTGCATACTGGAAGTAATTGCATCAAAATTACTTATTTTTCCAGAAAATAATTTGATTATGACATCAAAGAAATAGCTCCACTCTTTTCTTAAGTTCTTTCTAACCATCTCTCCTAAACTAGGTTCAGAAACAACATAGTTAACAACAACTAACATGTTTTTAATTTCATCATCTTTAGGCAAATCCTTATAGTTATTAGTAGGTAAATTTAGACATTTAGAAATAATAACACTGGTGAGAGTATACTATTTACCTTTACAAATGTAGGAAATTTCTTTTCCATCCTTATATACCTCTACAGACTCCCATAATTCTTCCACAAGCTTATAGACAATTGTTGGTGCTTCACCCAGTGCCTTTAAAAGTTTGCATTCACTGAGGAACCTCATTAGTGGATGAAAATATGTAGGTGCATCGGCAACTGTCATGCAAGCAATGAAATTGTTCTGCTCGTAGATGAATCCTATAGATGATGCAATCTTCTTCTGTGGTGCCATTTATGTTCTTAGAAAGAAAATTAGAGAAAAACATGAAAGAGGGTAAGAAAAGCACCTTAGGGATCTTAGAGAGAAAAATAGCAAGAATAATTTGATAAGCAAGAATAGCAGGTGAGATAAAATGAGAATTGAAACTGCTGTTTATATTTTTAAAGAATAAAATGACTTGAAAATAAGTCACTTCAATTAATTTTGCTATTTTACTGGGAAAAAATGACCGTTTGAAAATAAGATAGAGACATACTTATGGACTTTATACATACATATGTATATGTACTTGTCGATAGATAATGTAGAGTATCAACGTCTAATTTAAAGAGTAGTCAATGGATGTTAGAAACGAATGAAATTCTATTACCATCGATGGGTAATCACATCCATCGATACTAAATAATTTATCAATCGATAAATAATTACTACAATAATTATCTGTCGACAGATAAATATCCATCGATATATATATATATTATCAGTTGATTAAAATATATCCATTGATGGCTGGAAATATCCATTGATAATAAAATATATTTATCAATTGATCATATAGATTCAACAGATAAATATAAACAATGACTGCACGACAATCTGACAGACTTGCTAAAATTAAGTAAAATTTAGCATACCTAACTCACAAACTAATCTTGTAAAAGTAGATTCATCTAGAGGTTTGGTAAAAATGTCTGCAAGTTGTTGTTCACTAGGGACAAAATGTAATTCAATTATACCATTCATGTTCCCTAATGAAATGATACCTTATGTCAATGTGTTTGTTTCTGAAATTTTGCACAGGATTTTCAGTTATTGCAATGACTCTTGTATTATCACAGAAAATAGGAATTTTGTTCATGTTGAATAAATAATCAAATAATTGATTCCTCATCCATAATATTTGTGCACAGCAACTTCCAGTTGTAATGTACTCAACTTCAGCAGTTGAAGTTGATACTGACTATTACTTTTTGCTAAACCATGACACAAGCTTGTTTTCTAGAAATTGACAAGTGCTTGTTGTACTTTTTTTGTCTATCTTGCAACTTGCATAATCTGCATCTGGGTAGCCTATTAGATGAAACCCAGAATCTCTAGGATACTAAATAACTAAATTTGTTGTACCCTTGAGATATCTAAAAATTCTCTTAATGGCCACTAAGTGAGATTCTTTAGGATTAGCCTGAAATATAGTACACAAATATGTAGAGAACATTATATCTAGCCTACTAGCAGTTAAATATAAAAGTGAGCCTACCATGCCTCTATAACTTGCAATGTCCACTTTAGCTTCCTTGGTATTCAATTCAAGTTAAGTAGAAGTGGCCTTGGGAGTTTAGCCGAAGAACATCCACTCAAGTCAAATTTCTCCAACAAATCATGAATGTACTTTGTTTGATTTATAAAAATACCATCCTTAACTTATTTGACTTGCAAACAAAGAAAGTAGGTAAGTTCCCTTATCATGCTCATTTTATATTTACTTTGCATTAGTTTAACAACTGTTTTGCAAAGTCTCTCATCTGTTGAGCGAAATATAATGTCATCAACATAAATTTGAATAAGGATAATTGTGACACTGACATTTATATGAATTAAATTTTTATCAACAGTACCTCTTGTGAAGTGACTCTCAATAAGAAACTGAGATAAAGTATCATATCAGGCCATTAGTACTTGTTTCAAGCCATATAGTATTTTGAGTAGATAGTAGACAAAGTCAGGGAAATTTGGATCTTCAAAATCAGGCGGTTGTTCCACATAGACTTCTCATTCTAATTCTCCATTAAAAAATGCACTCTTCACATCCATCTGGTAGACTTTGAAATTAGCATGTGTAGCATAGGCTAGAAAAATTCTGATTGCTTCCAACCTTGCAACTGGTGCAAAAGTCTCATCAAAATCAATTCCTTCTTCTTGTGAATAACCCTTTGCTACAGGCCTTGCCTTGTTTTTTTAGTCACAGTACCAGTTTCATCCATCTTATTCCTGAATACCCATTTTGTACCAATTACTGATCTGTCCTTTGGTTTAGGCAGCAGTTTCCATACTTTGTTTCTTTCAAATTGGTTGAGTTCTTCTTGCATAGCCAATACCCAATCAGAGTTCTTGAGAGCATCTTCAACTCTTTTAGGTTCTTCTTGAGATAGAAAGATACTATACATACACTCATTTTGGGTAGAACTTCTTGTTTTGACACTATCTTCTGCATTTCCAATGATTAAGGCCCCGTTTGATATTGTTGTTGTAGACAACTACAACAGCTTTTTGCTGAAAAACTGTCAGAAAGGTGTTTGGTAAATTCTAAAAGTTGTTGTCTCGAAAAGCATTTTTAGTCTAGAACTTGCTATTAGCAAAAACATGTCCCCCCGTGCTTTTGAAAAAGCTGCTTTCAGCTTTTGTAGGAAGTAGCTATCAGTTTCATCATCAAACCTTCTCAAAAACATTATTTTTATATATTATATCTCAAAATATGCATAAATTAAAAAAATTATCAAACAATCATCTGATTTTCCTAACAACAATTTTTTCACCAGCACAACAGTTTTCAACAACACTCCCAAACGGAGCCTAACTCAAGTGGATGACTTTTAGTCCATTTTGTTTGTGGTGGTAAATTCCTTCTTGATGAAGAGGCTTCATTATCATTGTTGTTGTACTCATTATGGTTTGAATTTGAAGATTGATTTTGAAACTCTCCCCCTGAATTGGATACCCTAGATGTAGAATGTTGGTTATCCATTGAAGGATTATCAACTGATGCATTATCAGTTGATGGATGTCTATCAACTGAT
The DNA here is from genome assembly GCA_028671895.1 of Oenanthe sinensis. Taxonomy (NCBI): domain Eukaryota; kingdom Viridiplantae; phylum Streptophyta; class Magnoliopsida; order Apiales; family Apiaceae; genus Oenanthe; species Oenanthe sinensis. The sequence continues at coordinate 34,181,261 of CM053806.1, forward strand.
AAATTATCCATTGATGTTGTGACATCAACTAATATTGGTTTTCTGAGTACTTGTGAATTTACTGGACCACCTTCTTCATCACTTTCTTCATTTATATCATTGGATTCATTCTCAAATTACAGTGTGTCACGATATCCTTCATCAAATAAGCCTTGAATCTTTTTATCATCAAAGACCACATGTACAGATTCTATAACAATGTGTAGTCTAAGATTGTAGATTCTGTATGCAATACTTGATAGTGCATACCCAACAAATATGGCTTCATCAGCCTTGCCTTCAAATTTTTCTAGGTTTTCACCTTGATTTCCGAGGACATAACATTTACAACCAAAGACATGAAGAAACCCCATTTTTGGCTTTTTATCTTTCTTGATCAATTGATATGGATTTTTCCTTGTGCTTGATTTACTATGGAAATATTTTATATATAGCATGCTACATTGATGGCCTCATCCCAGAAATAGGTTTATAACTTTGCATCTTCCAAAATTGTTCTAGCTGCTTCAATCAATGTCCTATTCTTTCTTTCAACTACCCCACTTTATTGAGGTGTCCTTGGTGCAGAAAGAGTATGAATGATTCCCTTGGCTTCACAGAACTCCTTTATTGTGGCATTTTTGAATTCTATTCTATTGCCACTTCTTATTTTCTTTACATCCAATCCAAGACTTTTCTCCACTTCCTTGATGTGCTTTATGATTAGTTCACTTGTTTCATCTTTTGAAGGTAAGAAATAAGTGCATGAGAATCTTGAAAAATCATCCACAATGACTAGGGCATATTTCTTCTTTGCAATGTACATGATTTTTACAGGGCCAAACAAATCCATATGTAACAGCTCAAGTGGTTTCTCAATTAATGATTCCAATTTTGACTTAAATGATGCTTTTTTTATTTTCCTTTTTGACAAGCATCACATAATCCATGTTTGACAAATTCTATCTGTGGTAAACCTCTCACTTGATTTTTCTTAACCAATTGATTCATGGCTTTGAAATTTAAATGAGCCAATTTCTTATGTCATAACTAACTATCATCTTTACTTGCTTTTGAAAGAAGACAAGTCATTGAATCTGTAGTTGTTGAGTTGAAATCAGTTATGTACACATTTCTTTTTCTATTCACAGTCATCACTAGGATTCCATATTTCTTGTTGGAAATTATGCATGCTTTTCTTGTGAAGCATACCTTTTTTCATTGTCACATAGTTGACTTATGCTCAATAAATTGTGTCTTAAGCCATCAACTAATGCAACAGGATTTATGATGACATTCTCTTCTGAAATCAAGCCATATCCCATGGTGTAACCCTTGCTGTCATCTCCAAAAGTCACTCCAGGGTCAACTCTCTCCTCAAAATATATGAGCAGGGACTTATCTCCAGTCATGTGCCTTGAATACCCACTGTCCAAGTACCAAAGATTCCTCCTTTTTCCATGCACACATCCAAAAACAATCAAGTTGATTTTGGTACCTAAGTTGCCTGAGGTCCTTTCGTATCAGCTGCTACCTTTGGTTTGGTTTCCAATTTTTTTTCTTTGGTTTAGGTGGTTTCAGTTCCACTTTAACTTTAGGTGTTGGTTTCCTTATCTCAGGGTTCTCAGTGCTAATGTTTGGATCATTCATGCTTGCAGAATTAGGGAAATTTGATGCATGAATATTAGTGTTCACATTTCAAGGCATAGCAGGCATATTCATGTTAGCAAATGTAAGATATGGATTAAACATATAAGGCATAGATGCATGAATAGCATGATGAGCAACTAATTGAGAAAAAATAGAATTTGCAGACAAGTTAGGCATAGCAGGCATTTTAGATTCGCAGTGCACAGATAAATGATTTTTGCTACCACATTTAACACATATTTTTCTAGTTGTATACATGTCAGGTGTGTAGTTGTTGTGCTTATTTATGCCTACCTTACCATTTATGTGCCTTTTCTTTTTCCTATTAGGCTTAGTTTCAGGCTTTATCTTTTCTAATTTTTCTTTTAACTGGTTCTTAGATAAATTCCATATATTGGCCTTCTCAACTTTGTTTTGAGGATTTGAGGAGCTACTTTCTTCAACAAATTTAACAGGTCTATTAAGCTTAGTTTTTAAAGTTGATTGTTTAGCAGTTGATGATTTCTCAATCGATGGATAATTTGAAGGGTTTCGAGGTACAAACGTAGTGGAAAAACGCGAAAAATAAATATAAAACGTTATATAAATCGAAACCCTCCTCAGGATCCATGTGAAAATAAAAAATTTAATTAGGAGATAAAGAACAAATACCTTAAAAACATTAACAGTTCATTAATGGAAGATTAATGGAGGTCCAAAACTTGTTTAATCACTACGTATCCCGCTCTCGCGATCTACGCTCTACGGTATCCACACGGCCACTTTTCATGAAGGATTGATGTGTACTAGCACCCAAAAACTACTTCTGTCTCTATCTTTCTCTCTTCTCAAAATGGCTAGAGTTTTAGTAAAAATATTTATCCCCCTATTAAATCAGCCCATAAAGAGATTATATAGAAAGATGAATAATTTTTCTAATTATAATTCAATTATAATTAATACTAATCCAAAATTCTAAATTATTTAATTAAGTCTCACTTAATTAATTAATTACTAATTTTAGAATTAGTTTAATTAATTCATTTATTCTATTTATATCATATTTTATTTATGATATTAATTAAGTCATACTTAATTAATATCATAAATAAAATAAATTATTTTTTTAATCTAAATTCATAATTTAAATTATTTCTCCTTCAAGCGTTCTTTGTGTGTGACCCTATAGGTTATTATTACGTTGCCAACAATTTTAATATCTAATTAAAATTGTAAACAATGAGCGGTATTTAGTAATACATCATTGCTACCCAAATAATAATAATAAAATAGGTGATTCGATTAAGCCTTTCGTGAATAATTTTCCATGTAATATAATCCCTTTAATCTTGATATTATAGATTAAACTCATGGTGTGTCTCATGTCATCATCTTCATAATTTAATCTTTATTTTCTTGATCGATGAGTAAACTATTAAAATCAAATCAATATTTGAGCACGGCCATGCATTTCATAGTCTCACTCAAATAAGAGGCCAATAATATAACTCCTAAAATTAGGAGGATTAAATCTCATCTAGGTCATTCATATTCCTTATACGATTCATAATATACTCAATGTCCACTTTTATTATCACCCAGTCAAAGGTAACTTTTAATGTAATCAAAGTATATTAATTCTCGTATAGAAATATAATGATTTCAGGTCTAAGGATCATTACACCATTATCACAATGAGAATTACTTATGACACTTATTTAACATGTAGAATCTCACGGCGAGTCATTCCAGTATCATGCATTGAGATATGCACTTATGTTCTTGACTTTAGTATCACCATACCTATGACCAATGAGATGCGGTCATCTGTCAACAAACATACTAGTCTTTGTGTATTATTATTGTACTTGAATAATAATACTCGACTAGAGAATTTTAGGAATAGGATACTATTAATATAATCTCATTTTTAATTCACATACTTACAGATATATAATACGTATCAAAATTCCAAGGATATTTATTATGCTTTCAATTTATTACGCAGTAAATAAAACTTAATAAATAAATAATAATCAATAAAACATAATCCTTATTAATAAAATATTTTCCATAAAATATAAAAGTATTGTTTCTACTGCACAATTACTAACAATCTCCCACTTGCACTAGAGCCAATTACCCAAGTATCCAATACTTATGGAACTAGTGTGACTTTCGTGCTTCTGCTGCGACAAAGCCTTAATTAATGGGTCTGCAATATTATTATTAATATGCACTTTATATATATATATATATCTCATTAATCATTAATTTCATTAATTATGTCATATCTCCTAAGTACATGCCCAAACAGCCTCTTTGGCTGCTTCACAAACATCAATATACTCAGGCTCAATTGTAGAATCAACAACTGTCTCTGCTATGAACCATTCCAGCATACAACATCTCAACTTAAATAGATAAAACACAAAGCCAGACAGAAACACTAAATCATCATTGTCTGTCTAGAAACCAGCATCACTGAAACCTCTTACAACTAGTTTCACATCTTCTCCATATAACAAGAATAAATATTTTGTCCTTTTTAAGTACTTAAAAATATTCTTGACTCCCATCCAGTGACCATCACATGGATTAGACTGGTACCTGCTCGTCATGCTTAAGGCTTACGAGACATCATAATAAGTACATATCATCTCATACATTATAAAACCAATTACCAAAGCATATAGAACTTTACTTATACGATCCTTATCATCCAATGATTTAGGACAAATTTTATTTTGAGACCACTATCCCATGAGACATTGGGACATATCCATTTTAGCCTCTTTGCATCCCAAATTGGTGCAATACATTTGTCAATGTATGTACTCTGACTTAAGCCAAATGATCATTTTGATCTATCACTATAAATCCAGATCCCTAAAACATAGGTCATATTGCCTAAGTCTTTCATCGAGATATTATTTCTCAACCAAGTCTTCACAGTCTGTAGAGAAGGAATGTCATTCCCTATTAGTAATATATCATCATCATATAATACTAGAATGCCAGATGGCTCCCACTAAACTTCTTGTAAACACGAGTTTTATATTCATTCTGAATAAAGCCAAACTATATTTGACTGTTTCATCAAAATGAATGTTTCATCTCCTCGAGGCCTACTTTAATCCATTAATGAATCGATGTAACTTACAAACCTTTTCAGTATTCTTTGGATCAACAAAACTCTCAGGTAGTGTCATGTACACATCCACATCTTCTTTAAGGCTCCCATTTAAGAAAGTGGTTTTGACATCCATTTACCAGATTTCATAGTCATAGTAAGAAGCTATAACAAGAAAAATCCTGATGGACCTGACCATAGCCACTGGTGAAAAGGTCTCATCATAGTCAATACCATGAATTTTCTTGAAACCTTTTGCCACCAATCGTGCCTTATAGGTCTGTACGTTACCATCCATGTCAGTCTTCTTCTTGAAAAACCATTTGCACCCTATAGGTTTTACCCCTTCAGGTGGATCAACCAAATTCAATAATTGGTTAGTATACATGGATTCCATCTCAGACTTCATGGCTTCTAGCCATCTCTTAGAATTTGGAATGTTCATAGCCTCTTAGTAGGTGAGAAGCTCATCTTCGACAAGAATCACATTACCATCTTGAGTCAAGATAAATCCATAATATCTCCCGAGCTCATGGCGAATTCTACTAGACCTACGAACAACCTTTGTTTGTTGAGCAGTATTGTTTTATTATACATTCTGCTCAGGTTCCTCCATTAGTTCAATGTTATCATGTGGGTCTTGAACTTCGTCAAGATCTATTGTCATCCCACTGTCTTTCTTAGAGAGCATCTCTCTTTCAAGGAACACATTAGTTCGAGCATCAAACACTTTGTTCTCAGAAGGATTATAGAAAGAATAACCCCTTGTTTCAGTTGGGTATCCTATAAAATTACATTTGTCTGATATTGGTCCTAGCTTGTCAGATATTAGACATTTCACAAATGCTTCACATCCCTAAATTTTCATAAATGACATGTTGTGACGGTTCTCAGTCCATATCTCATACGGAGTCTTTTGAACCGTTTTAGTAGGAACACGGTTAGTGTATATGGAGCCATTTCTAGAATGCAACCCTAGAAACTAATTGGAAGATTCCTTGACTCAACATTGATCGCATCATGTCCAACAAGGTGTGATCCCTCCTATCAAAAAACCTTTTTTTGATATTTTCTACTTCATCTTTATAATCTTTGAACTTTTCAAATGATTCAGATTTGTTCTTCAAAAGATACATATATCCGTATCTACTAAAATAATAACTAAATTTTATGAAGTTATTAAAAGCTACATTTTATCATCGTACGCATATGACTACATACATCATTATGTATAAGTCATATCGTTCAATGACCCTTTCACCATGACCGGTAAAAGGAGTTTTAGTTAATTTGCTAAATAAACTAAGATTCACATCATTTTGTATAATTTATAATCAAACTTATCCAAGAATGCATCCTTATGTATTCTGGAAATGCGTGTTTCTCATTAATATGGCATCAACGATAGTGTCAAAGTTAATGTTTGATTTGAGTCACTTTAGAACATATAAATTGTTAACTAGTTGTGCAACATTATAAGCTTCATCATTGAAATAGAATAAAAAATTATTGTCATCTTCTTCCGATCTTCCAAATAAGCATGACAGTTTAATTTCAAGTCTCCCAATTTTTCACAAAAGCGACAATCGTCTTCTTTATCAACACCTAATTCAGACTTTAGAGCCTATTTTGGGATTGGACATTGGTTTGACAACGGAACTAGATCAAATCTTCTCTTTGCCTTTCCATTTTCTTCTCCATTTTGCATTCTATATGCTTACCATCAGTATAGTAGTTGTTCATGCATTTATCATGTTGCTTTTAGCAGTTCTCAACATGCCTAGCAACTCAATGGTTGTTTCACCAATCTTATTCATTTTGTTGTTCATAACAAACTAAGAATATTTGTTGTCCAACGATTGTAAGATCAAATCTAACTAAGTCTCCAAACCAATTTGGAAACCCAAAATATCAAAGGTACTCATTATATACCCTATAATCTTTTGAACATGTGGTGTAACCGGGTCTCACTCTCCCTACTTGTAAGTGTATAGTTTCCATTTATTGTCAAATATATCTTGTGCTCAATCGTCTCATAGGAATCTATATGCTCGTGTTGCTTCTTAAGTTCATCACTCATAGTTGCGAGCATGAGACATGAAACATCAGTTACAACATCAATTTCCTTCCAATAAGCACTATGATTTTCACATGTTACATTCGCAGCTTTAAGAGCAGGGGAAGAGATTTGACTAACATTGTAGTTCCCGAGGACGATCCTGAAGCTTCTATGTCAGTTGATAAAATTTGTTCTCGTCAACTTGTCCTTTTCAAAAACTGATCGCATAGAAAAGTTGTTTGTGTTTATCATTTGATATCTACAATATTATAGTGTATAAAATAAACTAGATTGTAGATTTAATATTAATTATGTTTAAGTGATTATGGTATATCACCATATACCGCCCACTATTTTTATGAAACTAATAGCCCTAACTATTAATTCGGAAAGCATTTCTTTAAATCTTTTTAGTGAGTCAAGATTCATATTTCATCCATGTTTTAAGATAACGTTAGCTAATACACTCAAAACATGACTATTCAGGTAGACAACATTTGTCGATTATATCAAATATAAGTTTTGAAAAGTTTGGTGGAACAACCCTTTTGTACATATTTATCCAATAAATCTCACCAAACTCTATGCATCTAAACCCACAATCCTATTGTGATGATTTAGTTAAGTTAGACCCAACGTTTCAAAAAACTAAGTACACTTACTTATCATGTCTTCCCATGATTGATAAGAGCACCTTATTTTGGCAAACCCACTCCTTCTCAATCTAGATCTTGACGAGTATTAAACATTGGAAGACATCCGATTAAATTAATACGTATTTAGGGATTTTATTATTTATATGAACGATTATGATCCCATCATAAAGGGATTCTCAATTTTTCCTTGATCAAATAATTCATTTCAATATTCGTCAATGAATTGATTTCCAGGTAGTCGGAGAAGTCACAAGCGGTCTTTTGACAACATGACAACATGGCTCTTAAAAATCGATTTCCTTACGAATTAAACTAATAATCCTCTTTTGACAAAATCTCACCATATCAGAAAAAGAAAATTCATATTTAATATCGTGTTTCATAAACACAAGAATCTCATGATCGTTTGTTCAATTTTAAAATCTTGAATAGTTACAGATTTTATCTTTCTTAAGCAGACATAGCATGGGTGTCGTATCTAATACATACATGATTAATCAAAACTAAGCATGCATCTTCATTATATCTACGCATACATACTAATACATGCAATCATATACATATATGTATTGTGCGTAAAATAAACGTGTTTGGTTATAGCCTCATCCTATGTGATCTTTCCAAGCTAATGAAAAACTCAAAGTCAATCTATGGTGGTTTAAAATACTATACTATATATTACATGTCTTCTTCTTGTTTCATTGCTCCATCATCCCCTTTTGGATCGCTTCCTTGATTGCAAGTCTTCATTGAAAATTACATTGAATAATAAAATAAAACTATTCTAATGAGATTACAAGAACTCGAGTTACATTCGAGATAATCAAATTACAATGAATAGACGACATGCAAGTCATATTTAGAAACCAAAATCATAAATAAAAAACCATTAACTAATGGGTCTAAAGGCCATAACCATACATCATGCTATCACATAACACATATAATATATCTCAGATTATACAAACATATCATATAATTATATATAACAAATTTCAAAATTTCAGAAAATTAAATAAATTTCAGAAAATAATGAATCGCCGTTTTGGAACCTGTAACGACATCGAATGGCTTACACACTCAAAACTGAGTTGTCAGTATTGCTCAGGGACCCGATTCCAGTCAGAAAACACGTATTGTTCGCAAAAACCTGGGTGTGTGTTTTTATAGGAGAATTGATGAAAAAAAGAATGTTTTTTTTCAAGAAAAATAGATAGAATGAGACTTTTACAAGAGGGTTTGATGAAGATAAAGAAGAATAAGATCTGAGTAGTAACAGAGAGCTATGTAATTTGGGGTTTTTCTGTTGTGGAACCTCGCTTATTAACCGAATCCCACTAGACAAGGCTAGCTTATTAACAGAGACTCGAGATTTTTTTTTAAATCTCAGCCGTTCATCTAACGATCTAACGACTCTAATATGATTTGTTAAAATTGTTTTATTTGGCAAATGATTTCTGGTATCCAACCCCTACATGTTACATACATATTTACTAATAATTGTAATTCTTTCTCTCTCTTTTTTGTTTACTGTTTTCACACTGGGATTTTATATCTCAAGAGCGTACAAAGAGACATTCTGTAAAAAAATTATTAGGAGCCAAGTGTTGTCATTAATCCTACTCAAGGCATCATCTTGAACATACACTTTTACCTTGTATTTTTGCAAGCTGAAAGCCAACTGGTCATAAATTTGATCTTTTTGTCTTTGTGGGGTCTTTTGGCTCAACCAACAATATTAAATAATGAAAAAATACAAATAAATGTGTGTTATAGTTCACTGAGACTATTATACATGCTCAAAATGGCTCAAACAAGAAAGCATAAATATCACACATTCATCTTGCGTCCATGCAAAATCATTGTTTTAGGACAACTGCAGGAAGGGGATGTTTTGTTGAAAAATTAATTACCAGAACCCAGTTTTGCCTTGAGGACAAGCTCTTCTGTTGTGGTGCCAATTATCTCATTCGCACGCCTGAGACTAACACAATAAAATCTTCCGATACTATCCTGAATACAAAGAAACACCGAGTTAAAAGGAGAAGCACAATACTATTTTTTACTTTCTTCCCTTGTGTTTCACTACGTTGTGATCTTCCAGTTGTACATTTAAGAGCTTTCTTACACAAATAGTTCAACTATACAAATTTCAATAAATCATAATTTGCTTCCTCTTACCAGCTTTTTACATTTCAGACAAGTCAAAAAAGAATTCATCATGTTAATTCTTCCCTTACAAATGATTCTTTTTATTGTTTCACGAATAACTATCTTCGATGTAAATAAAGGACTAGAGCATCAACACTTTAAAATGACTTGATCTCCATTTAATTGGATGGAATGGAATAAATGAGGGAATGGAAGGTAGAATAGGAGAGACTATAAATAGACAAGATAGTAATAATAAAGGTAATGGAGGATTAAATTAGGAGTTCTAGTTTAACTTTCAGTATGGATCGGAGGAAGGATTGAAAGATATGCATTAACATCCACAAGACTGTTTCCACTATAAAACAAAAACATAGACAGAAAAAAGTCGCCTTTACTCGTTTACTTAGTGAAAATGTGAGTATCAGAATAAGGAGTCAGGTTGCATAATCTTACCCGAGAAACAATACCCAACTTTTCCAGCTTTATGACTGCATCATCTACATCAAAATTGCAACTTTCGCCAAACTCTTCTTGTATTAGTTCTTCACAGCGCAGGTCAAGATCCTAATGAGACATCATCAGGAGTTGAGTCCAATTTTGTTTTTTGAAACATCAATAATCATGGCTAACATTACGGATTAGCAGAACTGAAGATTGAAATATGGACGGTGGGTACCTCCAGAGTAGCTTTGCCCATTTCCATCAATATATAGAATGCAATGATGACTTCCTTTACCTGTACATCAATTATATAACATGTAAATTCCTAGAAATAGTCATTGCTTCCATCAAGATTAACCAAAACTTTATGGAATATACTTGAACCACTTAAACCACAGAACTTCATCAAAGTGCTTAGTAAAATAACAATTGGTACAGGACAAAGAATTTGGGAGAGAAGGGACAAATTGAACTCTGTTTTGTATCTTGCATTTGCATTTTCCAAGTTGCACAATTTGGCCAATCAATCATAGTTACAGTAATAGTGAAGCGCAAAGTACTGTATGGTTTAACTCTATTAGTGGAAACAAAGGACTCTGAACATGAGCAATATTTTAAGGAAAACTTTTCAATTTATCTCATATGTAAAGGAGTTGTGAGAAGACATAAAACTTACAATATCAGTTATATAGTCAAGAATATATTACTGTTATTGCTTCTTACAAAAATGTATATAATTAATAAAATGATTGAGGGCAAAAAAAAGAGATAGATCATGAACTATAACCTAACACATGCAGCAACACCCTGGGCACCATTAATTTTAAAATAGTTATTTTAAAAGTTGAGGCTGTTGATTAAATAGTACGGTGAATGTCAAGATGAAATATAAATGTTCCGGATTGGCTCTAGTACCAGCAGATGCACAAAAAGAGACAGTAACAAGTTCAGTCCAAAGAAATTTAAACTCACAGATATTATTAACAAGAAGCATGGTTTGTTTGTTTTGCAACAGACTAAGAGCTTAAATATTTTTTCCTTAGTTGGTGAGTTACAAATGTACTGGAGCTGCAGGTTTCGAGTTCCAGGTTTTTTCTTCAACATGACATGCCTAATGTACTTGTGCATTAGGAATCACCTTTGTCTGTCTCCCAAGTCCCAGGTACAGTTATGGGTCTCATATACAAGTTTGTTAAGAGGAGAAAAGACTGCTGGTCCCAACCTTCAGCAGTTAAATCTATAAAAAGAAACTAGATGACTATACAAAATTAAGCATTTTGGAGTATAGATTGGTAAAAGTTATAATACGACTAAAAAAACAAAGTTCACTGAAATATATAAAACATAGTGAAGAAAATAACAAATTAGAACTTTAGAAGAATAAATATTTAAAAGGGACATCCATGATAAAATCATTTTTGCACTCATCTTACTCAACATTGTGATGACTTGCATGCCTTCCATGCACATGAGACAGAATATTAAACTTTATTATACACACAAGTGTTGGTACTAGATTATGATAAAAAAAAAACTTATTACAGCAACATGCAGACACTCCAATACATATACATGTGAATTTTGACTTCTTGTTTTCATATCTGCGCTAAATATATATATATATATATATATATATATATATATATATATATATATATATATATATATATATATATATTTGTTTTTTTTATCTCGCCCACAGTCCATCCCCAAACCTTCCCCGCAAACACCCCAAGGGTTTAGTTAATAAAATTCAGGTCTCAGATAAAACTCACTTCTTGTTGAACCACATCATCACACAAGTGAAGAAGAGTGCCCTTTCCACTATCCAACTGTTTGTCATACATGGACTTCGTGATTAAGCTCTGGTAAGCAGTCATATTTGCTTGAAACCTACAGACAAAGTTATTTCTGACATTAGTAACAATAATATGGAAATTTTGGACATGAGATGCACAAATAGTTAATTCTCTCATTTAGTATTTATACTGTAAGGGTCTTAGGAAAGTGGTAGACTAGCATGCATGCACTCAAGATCCAGCCCGATGCATAACGTAGAATACATCATCATTGTTTGATCTGAATGAACCATGACATCATATATCATTCTGGTATGTATATAGCTAAATTAACAAGGCAAAAATGCAAGGGGGAAATCTTCAAATTCGGACAGTATAAAAAAAACGATCCAGAAACACAACGAATATCAGAAAGTAAACATCTTCACACATCAAAACTCAAATAGGGAGAACACTAACGTTAAGTATATCTTAGCACAGTAACCAATCACTGCAGATAAGATTGCAAACATGACCCAGAAATCATCTTTAGGCGATTCCAGCGAACCAACTACAGCTACCTGCAATTATAATACGCTAGGGTATAATCTAAAATAAGACAATTAAGGACCAATAAAATTAGCTTGACATAATGAGTTGGAATTCACTAACCAACCCAACCACTGCAGACACAAGGAACGAAACCCAGTCCATCGGAGTCAAACTTGGATTTTTCTTCTCTGGCTGTTAAAAGTACGCAAGCCATATTATAAACTATAAATTTATTCTGATGGAACAAAATTTATGTAAGATAATAATACTGCAAAAAGTAAATAATTCTAAATGTTAACATTGCAGAAATTCATAACCATTCTCAGGGAGAAATTAAGAATAAAGCAAAGGTGTAACTGACAAGTACTATCTCCATATCAGCCATTGGAATGTTTTTAAAGTGCTTCACATAGATCCCACGTTCTGTTTTACTTCCTTTACTTGCTCCCCTGCAGTCATCATTTTAAGTAGTCTAAATGATTACTATCATACAGCACAACTTCCATTACTACCTTGTTATCTAAAAATAAATTATCAATTTGTAGAAATACAAAATGTCAGATAGCATAAGTTAGTACCTGTAAACAACGATTATTCTATCAAAAGTAGGTTCTTGAATGGTAATCTTGCTAGCCAGATTGCGTACACTGAAATGAAAAAAAAAATGTGAAAGAAAGAATATTGAACTTACTACCTACTGATGCATATGTCCAAATGAAATTATTAAATTACATTGACAATCATAAGCTTCAGAACATGATCAACTTTAGCAATATCGATACATAATCAAGTATTGTGTACCCAAATCTAATTCCACATATATAAGCTTTCTACACAACTTCTTTTCTAAGTTATTAGAGTGCCAAATCATAGAAGACCATAAGAAGCAAAAATCAAGGGTGAGCATCGGTTGGTATAGCCAATTTTGAAGGGTCAAACTGAACCACATGAATTATTCAGCTTAGCTATACTGGAAATCAAAATTGGATAGGTTACATGTTCACACCAATCCAACCAGTTCAAAACGGTCCAGTTTTGGTGGATTTCAGTTTGACATGTCAAATCAATCTGTCATGAAGCAGTTTAGATATCACAAAATTACTGAAAGGAAACATAAACTAAATAGAGAAGATAAAGAAAGGAAAATAAAGAAGTGTTTAAGAAGCCAAAAGAATAGGTGGCGAGAAAGTTCACTGAGATACTAATTTCAATTATAAAATGATTACGATTGAAAAGGGCAAGTATAATGTGTTGATTAATTCTCGCCTCTTGGGTAATTGTAGAGTGAAAGCATCCATCTCATCGTTTGAGAAACCTTCCAAATTCCAGATCTTACTCTAAAGTTGATAACTTCAAGTTTCTCATCTTTTGAGAAAGTTAATCCAATTTCTCTTGAGGAGCTGGTTTTATTTCCCTTTTGAAGGTGTGATGTAAACCAACATAATTTGCGTATTTACTTTTTCAGATGAATTTAAGATTTCAAGAATTTTCATTGGGGTTTCTTCAAGTGATACACAAGTAAACTGTATAACAGGATATGTTTGTTCAGCTGTAAGTTTGCTGTGTTTTTTTTCTATTTTTAACACGTAAATACAAACAATAAAAGAGATCACAGGCATTTTAGTTCTAATAAGCAAACATCTCAAAGGTGAGGATGCAGAATTTTACAGTTACAAAAAGTACATAACAATGTGGAAATAGGCACCTCAATTTCATATTCTCAATACGAATTCTTTCAATGTAATCAGCCTGATCGGAGTCGGTCAAAATCTCATCATCTTTCTTTGGATCTTTCTTATGTTTTGTACTCGACTTTCTTAATCTATCCAGCCTGTAAAGATATAAATGCGGTAAGGAATGAGAAGATACATATTAAGGCAATTAGAGACAACTGTCAAGCATATTAAAGAGATGCATATTCTCCTTGACAGATCATTTTCTTGAGAGATACTAGTTAATACTACATTAGAAAAACTATCTCAAGCTATCACTAAATAGTGCAGATGGAACAAACATACCTTGTTATTCTTAGAATCCATCCCCATAAACGTGAAATGATCATGTCGACTTTCTCCATAAAAAAGTAATCAGTTGTCCTATCCATTCCAGTGCCACGTCGGAAGATTATGTACTATTAAGAAAACAGACACGAGCCAAAACAATATTTTAAATTTTCCATCTTGATAATCTAATATGTTTATAAGGAACAAAAAAATCCATCACTTAGGACCTGAATTTTTCTAAAGATGACCCTGATCACACCACAATGAACATACTTCAAGTGCAAATATCTACTAGAACAAGTAAGAAAAATTAGACACACTGGGCTAGTGGGCTAAGTATGTTGGTCAGTAAAGGGAAGAAAACATGACCAAGAAATATATTGCATCACAATTTTCAGCTAAATCAAGACCCTTAAATAATTTTTGAATTTTGTAGGAACATGTTTTATTTGACTGGGTGAAGAGTACATTAATAATTTTTAATTTCCCGTGTACGCTGAACATCCAGTACCCAGATTTCAACATAAGCACAAAATGTCTGCCCACAACATAGACTTGCGAACAATTTGAAAGGCGGGGAGGGGTAACACCGATGTCCAGAACAGTAGTTAACAGAAGATGACTTTGAGTATTCAGAGATGCTTTGTTATTCCGGCATATTCAGAGATGCTTTTGTTATTCCGGCGTATTCAGAGATCCTTTTGTTATTCCGGCTTGGTAACAGATCACTTCTTCCAAATCACGAGAGAGGTAGCTTGATGTTAGCTAATTTCGTCCCAACAGCTGATTTGAAAGAGGGGCTTCTTCTCAGTTCCAGGGGGGGCTCGCTTAACTTTCCTGTTTTTGTAGAGGCCTCGGCTGTCTCACGATACCTTCTACAGCTTGGCCCGCAGCAGTACCTTGAACCTCGCTTGTATGCTTGCTTTATGATCGGAAAATTGGTCAAGATGCATTACTTAATAATAAGAATGCTTACTGTATATCTATACAGACTCACGAGCCCAAGACTCATTCTTGTAGACGTCTCTTCACAATCAGACATTCTTTTTATCGTTCCCCAATTTTAAATCTTCGCCCACCTCAACTGATTCGGTAAGCTACGTGCACGGAGAACTGCCTTCTACCTTGAATCCTTTAATACAATACCTCGATACTTGATTCAATCAATATTCGAGGCATGCCTCCTACGCTTATCACTCAACTACGCTTTTGCACCATGCCCCCAATTGGATCTACGAGATTTTTAGGTAGATGAATTTGAACCGGTCACTATAGTTTGGGGGGAGGGGGGAATGACCTCGACTTATAATTCTTACGTGAAGGCCATCCTTCAGATAATATTATGTTATTTCCTCTACTTGTATTGGTTCTGTTTACGTTGCGCGTTCTACACCTTGTCTATGTGATCATGATCATTGTGCCTCACATAATTTCCGAGTTTCCCAAGGCAAAGGTGGAATTTCATCAACTATCTTAAATTTTGTAAGAGAATTACTATGATTTTGAAGGAAAAATCTTCTAAATGAATCAAAATTTACTACAGCGCACATAACATGACAAGGCACTGTGTATTGTTTACAATCACACACAAGAAGGAACAATGAATGACACTAAAAAATGCATCTTTAATGCTATAAGAATCTACATTAGGTAATAACACTAATTATCTATTAGAAGGAAAAATGAATGACACTAAAAATTGCATCAAAAAGAAATTATATAACGAAAGGACAGCAATAACATCACAGTATGTGTGACCAGCAAAGATGCTGCATTAATGCTATTATCTATAAATGACGGTCAAGTTAAGAGAGAACAGAATCCGGCACAAAATTCATAAAACAGGCGATGATCATGGCCCACCAATTAGGTGAACCATAAAACAATTTTCCGCATGCGTCAATTAAGCATTTCGACAAACTTCAAAACTTTCAGACTCCTGCCATTGTATATGAATTTTGATGTATAGGTTTACCTTGTCAGAAAAATCTGGAAGGTTTTCATATGGATGTTCTTCAAAGTATTTCTTCAAAAGCTTCTTATCCAGCTTCATAGGTTGCATAAAAGGACACAGGAGATAAATGAGATCTATAATAAGTAATTCT
The DNA here is from genome assembly GCA_028671895.1 of Oenanthe sinensis. Taxonomy (NCBI): domain Eukaryota; kingdom Viridiplantae; phylum Streptophyta; class Magnoliopsida; order Apiales; family Apiaceae; genus Oenanthe; species Oenanthe sinensis. The sequence continues at coordinate 34,197,750 of CM053806.1, forward strand.
GCCCAATTAATTTAGTTGACGAGATCTACTTCAAACCTTTGACTCATCAACAGATATTGGAAGATTGAGAAGATACTGTCCAGATTGTGCCACTTCGATCTCTTCATCTGTAGCAACCTTGAAATTGCTCTTATCCATAACCTGAACAATATGAAATTATCAATAGCATAAGTACATATCAAAAGAACTGACTAGGTGTGGGTGTAAATACATATCCAGAAAAACAACCGGAACAAATACAATAATTTCAGAATATCAAGGTACTTCACAAAATAACTACCTCAAATAAATAGGTGAGGAAGTTCTGTTCAAGAACATCTATCTCGTCAGGAGACAGGTGCTGCTGCTCTAATTTCTGAGCACCGTGGACAGGGTCAAAGAGGGAGTAGAGTTGCTGCAAGCACAATTTAATTTAACATTTTAGCTTCTGTGCTCGGTAATCACAGGCTCACCTTGAGGTGTATTCCGAAACCAAATGGTTTACCCCAAACATGTAAATATAAAAATTCTAATAACCATACTGCTAATAATGAGCATAGACATGTTATATACTGTATGATCCTGCTAAACCATCCTCTTAATGTATCTTCTTTAGTTGGAGAGGTCTCGAATTCAATTCCCTCCTAGCCCCGATATTTATTATCTATGATACATTATACAATCCTACTAAATACCTCCTACTAACAACTTGCAAACAAAGACCAAAATGTCTGAAAAACCATAACAAAAGAAGGGTTCATATTACCATAAGATCCTCAAACTGCAAAAGATACCAAGCTCTAACAGTATACTCAACCCTTTTGCAAAGTTTCAAAAACTCAGCCCTGTCAGCACTTTGTTCTGCAAGAAACATCAATAGGGTATGAAAAAAACAACAAAAGCAAGCAAAGAATAATACCAATGTTTCAAAGGGTACCAATGAGATTTGCCAAAGTCATGATGAGTTTAGGCTTGAGAATGGGAATTACAGATTCCCTTTCTATACGAATCACTTCTGAGCCCTCTTTGCTTTTCTTTTTCATCTTGTTCTCCTCCATTATTATGGTCTGTTCACCTGTGTATACACCTCACTCTATGTATCTCTATGATTATATGTAATTATGTATACATACAACAGTCAGAAACAGTGAACTACCACAAAAGTTAAAAGTCAAGAATTGGAGGGGGATGGGAGAAGCGTTACTTACACAGAGAGATAGAGATAGAGAGAGATTATTATTGTTGTTATTATTTTGCTAAATAAGTGAGTGAGAGAGAGAGATTGTCTCCAACAAAATACAAGAGCGAGTCGGGAGTGGGCCAAATGTGACGTGTATGTAACGGGTGGGAGTAAAATATTGGGCTTTTTTCAGAAATACCCAAACATATAAAACTTTTTTCAAAAATACGGTGCAACCTCATCTGCAACTGTTTTTTACCTGTGGCGCCAGCGCTGCAACCTCATCTGCAACCGTTTTTCACCTGTGGCGCCAGCGCTGCAACCTCATCTGCAACTCAAACCGTATTTTTAAAAAAAAACCTTAAAAAGTTAGGTAGTTTTGTAAAATTCCCTAAAATATTTCAAAGAAAATGAAATGACCCTTCACATTAGGGGTGAACATGGGTTAGGTTGAGTCGGGTTTTCGTCAAATCTCGACCCAACCCGATTAGTTCGGTTTTATAAAAAATTAACCCATTAATTGTAAAAAAAAATCGTAACCCAACTCAACCTAACTCAATTAGTTCGGTTTGCAGAAAATCGTAACCCAACCCAACCCAACCCAATCGTAACCCAAATCCCGCACATTTGCAGAAAATTCTGCTTGTTGCAGAAAATGTTGCAAGAACCGGAAAGTGTTGCAGAATGTGTTGCAAAAAATTTATATAGTGCAGAAATTTGTAGAAAATATGGAAAAAATATATAGAATATGCAGAAAATATGCAAAAAAATCTGCATTTTATGTAAACGGGTTGGGTTGGGTTGGGTAAGGGTTAAAATTTGTTAAACCCTTACCCAACCCAATTAGTTCGGGTTTTTTAAAAATTAACCCATTTATATTTCGGTTTCGGACGGTTCGGTTTATTCGGCCAAAAAAAAGTGTGGTTTGGTTCGGGTTGGTGGTTTAATCGGATTTTTGTTCACCCCTACTTCACATGATGGTATAAAAAATATATGTTCCAATTTTTAATAATGTTTATCCTTGTCAAATGTCAACCAAGATTTTAAAATGTAGTCTTGAAACATTTTTTTTTGAAATTTGATGATATTAATTTTAGAGAAGTTCGAAGTTATTTAATCTGCATTGTAAGTATCTTTTTAAAATTTAGAGTATTTAATATGAACTAGAAATAATTTATTAAAATTTATTGGTATTTACACGGTTGTTGAATTTAATATTTTTTAAGGTTGATGTATTTCATAGTATATTTTAAAAAATTTAAAATATTACCCAGGTACAATTTCTTTATTAAAGTTAAACTGAACTCTACACTATGTAGATTGTGTAGATTCTTAAATCAATTAAAATTCATTAATTATAAATTATTTATTTAAATTTTAATTGAATACAATATTATCTAAAGTGAATAAATATGAAAAAATATAATGAATTTAAACCCAATATATTTGAAAAATTTTGTGATATTCATAGCCTATAAAACTTCGAACTCCCTTGATACTCACTCGAGGTGGAGATTTAGGCGGTGATTTTTCAACACTCCTAGCCTTTTCAAGAGCTTTTGAACATCTTGACTTATCAGATCAATGATTAAGGAGATACTTCCATCTTCTCCTTCTTTTGGAGCTTGAAACATAAAAGCCGTTTTGAATGCATTACCAAACCAATTTTGAGAAAGATCATCTTGGGCAATATTTTTCATTACGTCAACTTGAAACAATTGAAGTGGGAATTATAGTTTAGGCACACATGGTGGAGGAAAAATAACCATCATCTCAGTATTACTTTTATGTTACCGCATCCTTACTCACATTGTCTTCAACAACAACAATAACAATTCTACCATCAATAACATACTCCGCATCTTCAATATTTACATCATCAGCTAGCATCGACAAATTATTAAAATCGAGATTGTTATCAAGAGTGATGACACTTTCTTCCTCTTCTAGTTGGATAGGAAGTGATGATAAAAAGTCGTGTTCACTTGTGGTGGATGTAATAACCTGAAACTTTAAGAGTTTTGAAAAAATAATAATAATAATAATAATAATAATAATAATAATAATAATAATAATAATTTCGGTGAATAGTGTTTTTGTAAATGTCGAAACTTAAAAGATTTCGAACCCGTATTATTATTATATATATGGAAGATATAAATGAATGCAAGTCATATTGTTTTTCGGAAAAAAATTCAATTCTGCTACTAGTTTTGTGCAGAACGAGATATTAGAGCGTACACGACTTCTGTGAGATTTCAGAGGCGTATGACTTGAGGATATTTGTAGTATGAGCTATTAAGTCAACATATATAATAAATATGAGACTTCTTATTAAATTAGTTCAACAAAATATATTTAAAGTCCTTTCGGAAGCCAGAACAGAGTTTGAGAAACGGATAAGTGATTAGTGTTTCTGCGGGAACATAGTTTCGTAAATTATTGAAATAATTAAAGAGTATTAATTTAATCATTATAGAATATATTAGAATCATAAAATGAGATTTAAATTTTTTAAAACTTAGGTGGGACAAAAGAAAAGAGAACGAGAATGAGTGATTAAACCGTTGTCAGGAAACTGTGCGGTTAATACAAAAACCTTTTTAATAACAAGTCTTCCACCACACACCACACAAAAATCACTTTTTACTTTTTCATTTCTTCATCTTGAAGAACCTTAGCCGAAGCTCCATTGTGGGGGGAAGAAAATCATCATAACTTGCTCATTTCTTGCTTAATCGATGAGTTTGGTAGCTTAAATCGAAGGTATAACACTCATCTTGCTTCCTCTTGATTCCTACCATCATCTATCCATGAAATCTTTAGTTATGATCCAAAGAGATGAACGTGAACAGTGTTTTCAAGAAAATAAATTTTTATTTCTTTAATTCTAGGATTCCTTTGGCTTGTTTGATGTTTGTTATAGCTTGTACAAGTAATGAGTAGTGTAGAACAAGCTTGGTTGGTTATGAAAACACCCAGTTGTTTACTTGATTTTTAATTCTTAATTCATGAGCTAAACTGATTATTATGGCTTAAAGTTGTAGTATGTTGGTTGTTGATATTGTTTGAGGAGTTGGGATTTCTTGTTGGTTGAATTGGAGCAGGGTAGAAATGGAAAACGTTAAGAAAACAAACGTCGTAATGCCCGATTTTCAGAAGCTGTCAACTGTTATCCAAAACCCAAAGAAGATTTTTCTTGTTCTTGATTAATGATTGACTTGATTTTGTAGAAGATAGTCTCTAGATCATTTGCGCGCTAATTTTGCATCATTTAGAGTTACGAGTCAAAAGTTATAACAAATTTACTAAAGGTATCGCATAACTTAGAAACCATGTTAATAACCAACTTTGAGGCTACCATCAAAGTAGCTAGGATGCTTAATTACATGTGAAACTTTTATCTAAGATACTAGGGATGTCAAGGATGACTCTAGAAAAAGATTCGAGTTAATCGGATTAAAACTCAATTTACTAAAAATGCTAGAAGTTGGGTGTTTAAAGTGAGAATTACTAAAAAATGACGCAGTGTTTATTGTCACTATAAAACGTAGAAGTAAGTTGAACTTCGAGACTTAATTCATACACGAGTTATATATGAAAGTTGTTAATGGATAACATGAGAACATAATGAGCTAAAGAAGTAGTTTAAAACTTGTTGGTCCCTGATATTGTAGAAGGGGGGTTGAATACAATATCTATTAATTATCGCGGAATATTGGATTTAAAACTATTATTTTAAATTCACACGAAATATTAATTGAAATGAAATACTGTTCGAGTAGAAGATATAATTTTAACTTGAAAAGTATTACAAAATTAATAAGTAGAAAGTTTATATAACTGTTTAAAAGCTTAGAACGATTTTGACATGAATTGTTCGAGTTTAACAATTATATTCCAAACTTGCACAGAAATCTGTAAATATTACAATGCAGATAAATTTCTGAATTTGAACTATTTTTTCTGACTCTAAAAATGAGAAGTGGTCTCCTCATATTTATAGAGGTTAGAAAAGCTTAGCATTACTTTTCAGCATTACTATTTTTCTTGAAAAATAAGCCTAGAATTACCTTTGAAATAGCTGGGCATTACTTTCTAAGCTCGGTATTATCTTTTTAGAAACTCGGTATTACATTTTCAAAAGCACAGAATTACCTTTTAAAAAGCAATTTCGATATTACCTTTTAAAAAAGTAATTTCGGTATTACCTTTCTTTGAACAGCCTTTTTCTTTTGTATTCACACTTGATTGGACACTTGGCAAGATTTGATTGGCTTCTTTAATTCTCCTGCCAATTCAAATAAAAAGGAGCCTATTTCGTCTTTTAGTGGATAGGCTCCGTAGAAATATTTTTCGACCCGTACATCTTATATTCTTTGATTAATAAATAATAAATTTAATTCAGAAATTATAAAAATAAATATCTAATATTATTTAGATATTTATAAATATAATTTACTAAATAAATAAAATATTTATTAATTAAATAAATCCTTACGCTCTAAGCTGCGGTCTTCTGAACGTCTGGAACCGAACTCCTTTTGACTTGGAAATGATAAATCAATTCCAACCAGGGTTCCACTTTTACGAATATATGAATTTGCATTTCTTCCGTGTGAATTTTTTTCCATCTTTTCTTCAAGTCAGTACTGTCAGGCATGTTTGTATCCCTTTGATCTTCCAGCTTCTTTTTTCTGTCATTCTAAAATAATTCTAAATTAATTAATCCTTTAATTAATTTAAGAAATAAATTAATTATGAGTGAATTAATTTACTAATTAAATTAACTAATTAAATTAATTAATTAATAGAGAATTAAAATAAAGTCTTGACTGTAGGACTATTGTTGATGTAGATAAAACTCTTCTGTTCTTCAACAATAACCTTTCTAACCATTTGAACTTTTTGATGACGAATCTTCACTGACATTGTTAACACCCTGTGCACTGGTCTGGTTCACGGATGACTAACTACAATGTCGATTCTCATTTCTATTGTAGTGGTCTTTGTGTCTTGTCTTGTTTCTAGCTTTGTCTTCAATATTTCTTTTCTTGGAATCTCTTTGTAGTAGGCACTTGGAATCTTTTGTATCTTCTGAACTCTTCTGAAATACTACTCCTTTATTTTTCACCGACGCTTGAACATATTAATGAACTTCTTCCGGTGTAGAGTAGCAGCTTCATTAGAAAACTTCTGATATTAGGATTCTTTGTGTCTAGTTGACTGTCTTTATCTTGATTCCTTCCTTAGTATTTATTACTTACATAATTTTCTTACTTGAGTTGAGTTGTCATCTACTTATTACAAATAGGCATTGTTATATGCCTTTCAAAACTTGTTGTTGCAAGGTACTTATGAAGTCATGAAAGTGAGTATAAGTCAATAAAGAGTATAGAATTCTAAGTACTAATTTGAGATTTTGTGCTTAATTCTTAGAGTATCGTCGAGGAACGGAAACCAACCAACCCTGTAAGAACTCCAGGCAAGTTTTCGAACCTTTTTACCTTTTGGCGAATATTACTTCATAAAAAGGTTGTGTTTGGAATATATTTTCTTACAAACATACATATATGTTTGTACTGTTTACTATTCATTAATTGCGCTTACTTATCAACTCTAAATCTTATAAAGTTAGAGTGTGTATAAGTAGAGAATGAGGAGTGTTCTATGAGTTGAATTTCAGAGTTCGTGTTCGAGGTTTTGACCGGGAGTTAGTGTGTGAGTTTCTGATAGTTTGTCAACAGAGTCTGGAGAACTTTTCTTCGGAAATGTTTTGAATATTATCAAATACTAAAGAAATATTTTGTTAAAATATCCATTAAATCTTTAAAGTTTATTTATTTATTGAAATATTTTAATGAGAGGTTAAATATTATTTAAATAATTACTTAACCTTCGGAAAATTATTCAGAGTTATTCAAATTGGATCTAAGACCTTCTGAAAATGATTTAGCTATCCAACAATCATTCTGAGAACTTTGGTGATTTTAAAACAACTCCCTAGTCGTGTGATTTTGAAAACTTCTTGTGTGAGAAATATTTGAGAAAAAAGAGATTATTTGACTATAAGTCAACATGTTAATATAAGATTACTTCATCATAATTTTGGGAGTTAATCAATCATCTGGTGTTGAAATCTGAGAGGAGAATGAGATGTGTTTTTGGACTGAATTCAATTTTCTTCCAAATAAATTATTCAAAGGGACTGGAGATACAAGAATAAGAGGCTTGTGTGCGGCATAGTCCATCATAGCGTATGAGGCCGAGTCACGCACGGTCCATCAATTAAAGGCCTATGTGTTGCCTGGGGTGATGACTAATTGAGGATCATCCTTCTACTAGTAGAGAAAGTTATATATTCTATTGTACGATGCGACTGATCATCGTGTACAATAGGCGTGGTGAATGCTTCGGTATAGTCTCATTTCTTCCTATTGGAATTTGACATTAACACTGTAACGAAAGCCAAGGTGCTAAGTTATCGATAGTGTTAATGAGAACTGTTGAACTTTCACTATTCTTACACTATAACGAAAGCCAATGTGCTAAGTTACTGATAGTGTTAATGGGAACTGTTAAAATTTTACTATTCTTTTCACGATATCTTAAACTTCTTTCTTAGTGATTCTTAAATGATTAGTAACCCTGTAACCGATATCATGGTGGTAAGTTATCGATAGTGTTGACGAGAGCTTGAGAACTTTTGTGGTATGTTTAGCAATATCTAGAATTGCTTACTTTTCAACTTATGGTGTATTATAAATTTCAGTTTCTGAAACTGTTAGGTTCAAATGATTGTAGAAGGGGGGGGGGGGTTGAATACAATCTTTAATAAATATTAAATTATGTTTCGGATAATTTTTTATTAAACAATTTTAATTATTATCATGAAATAATAATCAAAGAAACATAGTTCAAGTAAAATACTTATATTAAATTGACGTGGGTTACAAGATTAAATCAAAAAATATACAATAATTTAGCTCTTAAAATTCTAGAGAGATTTAGACATTAAATGCTCTTGAATTTTGTTTTAGCCAAAATAGAATGTTAATAGAATTACTTTGAATGCTTCTGATCTTCTTGTATTTATAGGCAAGTCTGGACTTGGGAGATTTTTTCTGCTCGGAGAGACTTTTTCTCCTCGGGGAGACTTTTTCTTGGCTGGAAGACTTTCTCTTGGGAGACTTTTTCTGGCTCAGGAAGACATTTCTGTTGTTGAAAGACATTTAAATCCACGAGAGACTTATTAATAAAATCGGGGAGACTTTATTAATAATTCGGGGAGACATTTTGAAATGTCTCGGTGAGACTTTCAAAATGTATTCCCGAGTTTGTCTACCGACCTGAATTGATTCTGTGTAATGTATATCTGCTGCCTTTTTCTTGCCTTTTTTTTATTTCATTTTAATTTAAATTCTATTTGCTTTTGTAAAGCAAAATGTAACGTTAAAGTAATATGTAACCGAGGTAACTAACTCAACACTACAAGTCGGTAACTTATATTAAAATGAAGCACGGAATCGATTGCGAATCATTTATAAGTTGAATACAAAAGACCAATTTATTAGAGGAAGCTTTAAAGACATTGAAGATCACTGAAAGAAGTTCATTAACATGTTCAAGCCTCAGTGAAGAATAAAGTTGAAGTGGTTCAAAGGTTCTGAAGATGAAGAAGGTTTTACTACAGAGAAAACAGAAGATTCCAGTGAAGTTTAGAAGCACTTCTAATCAACAAGGAACAAAGTCAATTGTATTGTAAAGAAGATGTGAAGATCAAGATCATGTTAGTCGTTTGTGAACCAGACCAGTTGCACCAAACGTCAGCACAAAAGAGATTGAGAATTGCATCTATGGATGAGAAGAATTGACTATTTACTGAAATGGGTAACAAGTGAAGTGGTATATGATGAAGCTCAGAATAAATCAAGTTCGAATAATCAAGGAAATGTTTATTAGACTTGGTTGCAGTGGAAGAAAATATATTAAGGGCTTATCAAGTTTGAAATTGGTCAAGTAAAGAGACTACATAAGCTGTATCCAGAAGTCAACTTGGTCAAGCTATTTTGTCTTATTCACCAATGGTTAATAAAGCTATTTTGTCTTATTCACAGATGGTTAACAACCATCGGGTGAAATAAAAGAGATGGTGAATAATTCAAGGGCTTATTTTGTCCTATTAGCCGATAGTTATTAACTATCGGAAAAAGAAACAAAAGCAAACTAGCCACTTCCTGATGGTTACTAAAGCTTGGAATAATTGAGTTTATTTCAGTAATTGTTTTAATCCTCCGATACTTATTCTACAGACTCATCGAGGGTTAAACAATTACTCAGTAAATTGTTCCCGATACTTAAGGATAAAAAGAAGTGAAGAAGCAACTAGTTTATTTGGTCCTAAATGAGCCACGTATCCTTAGTTGATAAAGTCTACACAAAAAGGAAACAAAGCATCCTCTTTGGCATTTTCATTCATTCAGTTTACAGATAGAGAAATACAGAGAGCATTGAAGAGAGAAACACAGAGAGCATTCAAGAGAAGTAAACACAGAAGCCATTAAGTTTGTAATCAGCTATTGTTACTTTGATTTTTCTTATTAAAGCTTGTAACTGTAACTGTAACTGTACTAGTGAATCACTGTAACTAATCTACGGATTAGATTTGTGGAGCACCTCAGGGTTTATATAAATCAAAAGAAATATTCCCCGAACTGTTGTGTTATTGCTTATCACCTGTTTGATTATATAACTATTCGAACTGTATAAAGTCCATAAAGAACCATTCCGCGAATTAGAGTTAAAATTGGACAATATCGTATTCAACCCCCCTTCTACGATATTTGGGACTAACAATTGGTATCAGAGCTTACTGATTGATTTTATAAATCAGGATCTATTGTTCGGACTTCAGTATTAAGCTTCTGGAATTTTTCACGAATTTTTTAATTTTCAAAATATTTCACTCAGAAATTTTTTGAACTTTAAATAATTTTGAAAGTCTTCAATGTCATGAGTTCTCAGAAAATAGGAAGTATTAAGGTTCCTCAGTTTGATAGAGCGAATTATAATCTCTGGAAAAAGAAGATGACCCTGTTTATTAAGGCTGCAAATCTGTTGTACATGGGTATCTTAGAGAACGGACCGTTTGTACCAATGAAGATGATTCCTGAATCTATAGTGGACGGAGTAAGAGTTCTTCAAAGGTCTACTCTAAAGGATTCTACAGAGTTCACTGATACAGAGAAAGAAATTGTTGCATTGGACATAGGCTTTCAGTTGATTATTGTTGACTCAATGGATGAAGACATGTGCCATCAAATTCTAAATTGTATATCTGGAAAGCACATGTGGGAAACCATCGAACTGATTATGGAAGGAACAGAAGAAGTAAAAGAGAACCGGTTGGATATACTTACATCAAGATATGAAGCATTCAAATCTACTACTGGAGAAACAATCACTCAAGTCTTTGAGCGATATAATAAATTATTAAATAAGTTGAGTATCCAGGGGAAGAACTATCCATTAAGGGAAACGAACAGGAAGTTTATGTTGACTCTTGCACATCATGTTGAGCATAAGGTTTCTTCAATTAGAGAAAGGGACAACTTCAATACCATGCCCTTTGAAAAGCTATATGGAAAATTGAAGACTTATGAAATGGAACAAGAACAGAGGTTGATTATCTATGGTTCCGGCTCAATGGACAGTAAGAGTGCAGCACTAATGAAGACCACAGCTCTTGTGGCAGATGAAGTTAAAACTTCTGAAGAAAAGGTCGTTGAAACCAAGATTGGTGGAGAATTGATCATTGAAGTTGAAATGGCTACAGAATCACAAGCTGGAGAGGAAGATGATTTTTATACATTGGAAGAGCTTGATGAGATGGAAGACAAATCTATGGCGTACTTGGCAGGGCATTTCAAGCATATAAGATTCAGAAGGAGTCCCAAGTACAAGAAAAGTTTTGGTAGCAGATTTCAGAAGACAAGATCATTTTCGGGATCCAACTCAAGAGGTGGTTACAAGTCAAACATGGTAGACCGTAGTAAGTTCCGGTGCTACAACTGCAATGAACTAGGGCATTTCACCACTGAATGTAAGAAACCGAGACAAGCAAAAGACAAGAAGGTTTATGAGAAGAAGAGTTCCTACGAGAAAAAAAGCTATGATGAGTTGAAAAAGGAGAATGAGAAGTTGAAACAGAGATTGGATGCTTTGGTTGCAAAACAACAAGGCAATACTTACATTGTTGAAGGTAGAAGCTGGGATGACACAGATTCTGAAGAAGAAGAATATGGAAATCTTGCATTGAAGGCAGACACTTCAGAACAATCTCCATCATCAACACAGGTACCTATTCTCACCACTGTAGATATGTCTCTATCTGAATATAAAAATACTGTTAATGACTTGAGTATAGAGATGTTTAACATTCATACAAGCATGCTAGCTTCTGAAGGAGAAAATGCTAGACTAGTTGCGAAGATTAAAAAGCTAGAATCTGGAAAGGAACAACTTGTTAGGAATATAATAATTTGATGATGTACAAAATACTAGAACAGGATTTAGCACAGTCTATCTGCAAGAATCAATCAACGGATATCTATCTGCAAGAAGCAATCGACTGATAAATATCGATCGATAAGTCATCAACTGATAATAAGCCATCGACTGATAAAGCCAATCGAGAAGTCATCGATCGAGAACTCAAGTCATCAACTGATATTTATCAATCGAGAACTCAAGTCATCAACTGATATTTATCAATCGAGAACTCAAGTCATCAACTGATATTTATCAATCGAGAACTCAAGTCATCAACTGATATTTATCAATCGAGAACTCGACTACATATATTTCCTGATCGAGAACTCATCAACGGATATATAGTCATCAACGGATATTTATTGATCGAGAAGTCATCAACGGATATTTACCAATCGAGAAGTCTCACAAGTACTCGATTGATTAGCTCACAGCCTGACTTCTCGAAGCTTAAAGGAGATGAGTATTCGGTTGATTCAAACAGCTAGTTTAAAGGAAAGTCTTCGAAGATCAAAACAAATTTATTGCAGATATGCTATGGGAAGGAAAGGGAAAATTAAGGAAGCTGTCGGTCAGAGTTTACTCTATCAGAGAATACTCGATCAGAGTTTACTCTAACAGAGAATGCTCTATCAGAGATTATCAACCGACAGAGTTTATCAGAAAAGGAAACAGACAAATCAGAGTCTGATTTGGATAGTAAGAAGGAATTCAAGTGCAAGTCTAATTACCTTATTAAATCTATTCTTATCATAATCTGTTTTGTAATTGTATTTGTAGCTGTGTCTATATAAACACAGAGACAGGTTATAATTCAATGTCGAATTATATCGAATTAAGAATTTATATAAAAGCAATATCTTGTAACCTAGCAGCTCTTAAGAACTTTATATCTTGAGAGAGTTTTGTATTCAAGTTCATTATTAATACAAAACAGTATTCCATTCAACATACTTGTGTTCATAATCGATTTACAGGCACTATTACATTCAACCCCCCTTCTGTAATAGATTGATTATTCTGGGAAACAATTGGTATCAGAGCAGGCAGTAAATTTCAACTCAAAAGATCAAATAATCATGTCTGGAAGCAAGTATGAAAGCATCAGAATTCCAATATTGAAGAAGGCTGAATACCCTACATGGAGGGTGAAGATGATGATGTTCTTAGAAGCAACTGATCCTGATTACTTAGATAGAATCCATACAGGTCAGTACCTACCAACCAAACTGGTGCCTTCTACAATTGTGGAAGGAAGACAAATCCCTGAGTATTACACCCTGAAGGACAAGAAAGAATGGACTAATGAAGAAAAACAGGAAGTCTTGAAAGATGCAAAGGTAAGAAATATTCTGCATAACAGTCTTGACTCTGTAATGTCTAACAGGGTAATAGCTTGCAAAACTGCCAAAGAAATCTGGGATGCACTGGAGGTTCAATGTCAAGGAACCAAGGAGATAAAGAAAATAGAAGATCTGTTCTAATCCAAGAGTATAAATACTTTGAGGCTAAGCAGAATGAGTCCCTCACAGATATCTATGACAGATTTCTAACTCTGTTGAACAACTTGGCTTTGGTGGATAAAGTATATGACAATGAAGATTCAAACACCAAATTTCTGAGGGCTCTTCCAGAAGAATGGGATCTGCAGACATCCTTGATTAGAGACAGGGCTGATTTGGATGAGATGTCCTTAGATGAAGTTTATGGCAAATTGAAAACTCATGATCTGGAGTTACAGCAAAGAAGAAACAGAAAGAGTAACAAGGCAAGACCTATTGCTTTGAATGTTGAAGCAAAAATTGAAGAACCAAAGGAAAAGGTGCTTAAGGCTTCAACAAGGAAAGGGAAAGAAGTAGTACTCCAAGATAGCAGTGAATCAGAGTTTGAGGCAAACTCTGATGTAAACTCTGATAATTCTTCAGACTCTGACATGATGGAGATGTTTGCTATGTTTGTCAAAAGCTTCAAGAAATACAGAAAATTTAGGAAGCAAGGAAACTATCAGAAGAAGCATAGTGAGTCAGACAAGAAAGACAGATTCAGAAGAAGAGAAGATAGAGATGGAAAATCAAAAACTCTTGATAAATCAAAAGTCAAGTGTTACAAGTGCAACAAGATGGGACATTTTGCTACTGAGTGCAGAAGCAAGGAATCTGGGAAAGCTCTCATCACATCAAAGAAAGATTGGATGGACTCCTCAGACTCTGAAGAAGAAACTAATTATGCTCTCATGGCAAACTCTGATTCTCCCATCTTAAACTCTGACAAGGTACCAAACTCTGTTTTCAATTTTGATACTGAAGATATTCATGAATTAAAGTCTTTTCTTAGAAATTTGCATGTTAGCTTTAAGTCACAGTCTCTTGAGAATGAAAGATTAAAATCTGAAATACAAACTCTGAATGCTAGGAATGACTTTCTTGAAACTGAACTTGTACACATGCTTAGCTTTAAGAAAGACTGTGAGAATGCTATACACATGCAAACTCAGTTGGAAATACAAGTCACATATTTGAAATCTGAGATAGCTAAGGAAAAAGAGACCTTCAGAGTTTGGACAAACTCTGGTAAGAAGGTCCAACAAATGCTTTCTGAAAAGAATTGGACATCTGCCCTAGGTTATGAATCTGATAAAAAAATTCACACTAATTCACACACAAAAGGAACATTGAGTGAACCTGTGAAGTTTGTTAGAGCTAGTGATAATAAGAAAACTCTCCCTGAATGCTCTAAAAACAATAGTGTGCTAGACTCTAAAAAGGTGAATGTAGGGTTACTTTCTCAGAAGCAACTTAAAGAAAAGTTGAAGGCAGTCACTAAGAAATCTAAAAAGGTGAAAAGAAATAGGAATGGTAAAGTAGGAATTACTAAGGAGAATAATTACATGAATATCCCTGATGCTCCTAGGAAAACCTGTTTTACTTGTGGTAATTCTAATCACCTTGCTATTGATTGCAAACACAAGAAAAAGAAAGAACCTGAAAGACCTAGGTTTGAGGCTAGAAAACAAACAAGAAACAATCCCTGTTTTCATATTGGTAGTTTATGGCATACCATTTATACATGCAAAGATTATCATAATTTGTATTACAATTCTTACAAACCACAGCCTCGAATAAGTAATTCTCCAAAACATACTGTCAAGCAAATATATGTGATAAAGTCTGATAAAAGGAGTGTAAACTCTGACAGTACAAAATCTGTGAATGCAAACTCTGATCATGTAAACTCTGTTAACACAAACTCTGACAAAAGAACTTCTGCTGCAAAAGTTAACAAGTTTTCAAAGAAAGGACCCAAACTAGTTTGGGTCCCCATAACTACTAATTAAATTGCATTTACTGATTGCAGGGAAACAAAAAGAACATTCTAGTGATTGATAGTGGATGTTCTGCACATATGACTGGAAATAAATCCCTGCTTTCAGAGTTTGAGGAGAAGGCTGGCCCAGCAGTATCTTATGGAGATGGCAACATAGGAAGAACACTGGGATATGGCAACATTGTGATTGGAAATGTCATCATTGAAAAAGTAGCTCTGGTTGAAGGACTCAAACATAATCTGCTCAGTGTGAGTCAAATGACAGACAGAGGTTTCTCTGTGGAATTTCATGGAACTCATTGTGAAGTGAAAAGCAAGAAGAATGGAAAAGTAGTTCTTATTGGCCACAGACATAATAACCTATTTGAAGCTAGCTTGGATGTTAATTCTAATGGTCCCTTAACCTGTCTACTTGGAAAGGCATCACCAATGGAAAGCTGGAATTGGCACAAAAAGTTGTGTCACTTGAACTTTGGAAACATTAATGAGTTAGTGAAGAAGGACCTAGTTAGAGGTCTTCCAAAAGTTCAATTTCATCCTGATGGACTCTGTGATTCATGTCAAAAGGCCAAACAAAGGAAGACATCTTTCAAGAGCAAAACTGAAAACTCTATTGATCAACCTTTTCATCTATTGCATCTTGACTTATTTGGTCCAGTTAACATCATGTCCATTGGAAAGAAGAAATACACTCTGGTAATAGTTGATGATTTCACTAGATTTACTTGGGTGTACTTTTTGCACAAGAAGGATGAAACTGCAGAAACAATCATTGATCATATTGCAATGATTGAAAATGGATCAACTCACAAAGTAAAGAATTTAAGGAGTGACAATGGAACAGAGTTTAAGAACTCAACAATGGAGGAATTCTGCTCAACAAAAGGTATTACTCAACAATTCTCAGCACCTGGCACACCTCAACAAAATGGTGTAGTTGAAAGAAAGAACAGAACTTTAATAGAAGCTGCGGGAACAATGCTAGAAGGAGCAAAACTACCTACTTATTTTTGGGCAGAAGCTGTGAACACTGCATGAATCACTCAGAATTGTTCTTTAATAAACAAACATGGAATGACTCCATATGAATCTTTGAAAGGAAGAAAGCCAAATGTCAAGTACTTTTACATCTTTGGATGCAAGTGTTTTATTCTCAAAACACATCCTGAACAATTGAAGAAGTTTGAACTTAAAGCAGATGAAGGAATTTTTATTGGATATGCAACAACTTCTAAAACCTCTTCAAGGGCATTCAAAGTATTCAACTTAAGGACAAGGACAGTCATGGAATCAATTAATGTCTCCTTTGATGAAGGGAAGATAGATGGGTTACATGATAAAGATGCACAGGAAACTCTGAGATTTGAGAATGAACTGCATAAAATAAACTCTAACGAGATAAACACTGATCAACCAAATTCTGGAGAAGCAAACTCTGATTCTTTAAACTCTGATTCAGAAATGATTGAAATAGAAATTGAAGAAACTGCACATGTTGAGGGGGAGCAACATCAATCAAATACTGACATTGGAGATTCAACTATTGAAATATCAGAGTCTGACCAAACTCTGAACAACACAAACTCTGAAACCCTAAACTCTGATCATTCAAACTCTGAGACCACAAACACTGATACCTCAATCTCTGATAATTCAAACTCTTAGTACATAAACTCTGAGACATCAAATACTGATGGAAACACATCTTCAGGGGGAGGATCATCATTTACAGAAGGATCATTCTATGAAGGCACAAATCATGGGGGATCATCTAGTTCAAGGAACTTTCCACATCCAAGGAAATAGACCAAAGATCACACACCTGATTTAATTATAGGTGATTTGGAAAGTGGAATAAAAATAAGAAAAGCTACTCAAAATGAATGTCTATTTCATAGTTTTCTTTCACAAACAGAACCAAAGAAGGTTGAAGATGCTTTGAAAGATGCAGATTGGATTACTGCAATGCAGGAAGAATTGAATGAGTTTGAAAGGAATGAAGTTTGGACCCTAGTCCCAAGGCCAAAGAACAGATCTATTGTTGGCACAAAATGGGTATTCAGGAACAAGACAGACTCTGATGGAATAATTACAAGAAACAAGGCAAGACTGGTAGCCAAAGGTTATTCTCAACAGGAGGGGATTGATTATGATGAAACCTATGCACATGTAGCTAGACTTGAGGCAATCAGAATTTTTCTTGCTTATGCTGCTCATAAGAAATTCAAGGTCTACCAGATGGATGTTAAAAGTGCATTTTTAAATGGTGAACTTGAAGAAGAAGTCTATGTTGAACAACCACCTGGCTTTGTCAATACAAAATATCCAAGTCATGTCTACAGACTGGATAAAGATCTATATGGACTAAAGCAAGCACCAAGGGCCTGGTATGAAACTCTGGCTCTATTCTTACTTGAAAATGGTTTCACTAGAGGAACAATTGATAAAACCTTGTTTTACAGAACTCAAGGTAAGGATTTATTATTGGTTCAAATATATGTTGATGATATTATATTTGGTTCCACTAATGAGAAACTCTGTGAAAGATTTTCAAAGTTAATGCAGTCCAGGTATCAAATGAGCATGATGGGAGAATTGAGTTATTTTCTAGGTTTACAAGTGAAACAGACTGAGGAAGGCATTTTCATTAATCAGTCCAAATATACAAAGAATCTACTCACTAAATTTCAAATGCAAGATTCTGCATCTGCTACAACTCTCATGGCTACTGCAACAAAACTTGATCAAGACACTGGAGAACCTGTTAATATTACTGCATACAGAGGAATGATTGGTTCTCTACTTTATTTGACTGCAAGTAGACCAGACATCATGTTTGCCACATGTCTATGTGCTAGATTTCAAGCAAATCCAAGAGCACCTCATTTGATTGCTGTGAAAAGGATTTTCAGATATCTCAAGAGCACTGTTAATCTTGGCTTATGGTATCCTAGAGAATCTGATTTCAAATTAATAGGCTATTCAGATGCTGACTTTGCAGGATGCAAGATTGACAGGAAAAGCACAAGTGGCAGTTGTCAATTTTTAGGTGGAAGACTTGTGTCATGGCAAAGCAAGAAACAGAAATCGATTTCAACATCAACAGCAGAGGCTGAATATATTGCTGCTAGAAGCTGGTGTGCACAGATCTTATGGATGAGAAATCAATTGCTAGACTATGGTTTGAAATTTTCAAATATTCCTATTTATTGTGATAACCAAAGTGCTATTGCAATGACAGGAAATCCAGTTCAACATTCTCTAACAAAGCACATCAGTATCAGATATCACTTCTTAAGGGAACATGTGGAGGAAGGCACAATTGAATTACATTTTGTTCTTACAGATCAACAATTAGCAGATATATTCACCAAGCCTTTGCCTGAAGCAACATTTAACAGACTGGTTTCTGAATTAGGGATGGTGACAAGTGGCTCAACTTAGCAAGTTTCAGACACTCAGAGTATATGTCAGAGTATGGGGAATACAAACAGCAAAGAAGGATATTCTCTGACATTAAGAGAATTGATGACAAGAAGAAGAGTCTACCTGCCATGACATATCAACAGGTAATTCAGGTAAAACTCTCCACCTACAAACCTTCTATCTACAATGCTTCATTTTTTTTTGGTGAAATGGTGCAGGAATAAGTTTTGGAGAATCCCCCTGCACCTACCCAAGTAGCCAAATCACCTTCCACTAAACAATCTAAGAAATCACTATCTAGAAAACCAACCTCTAGTGTCTCTCAAAAGGCACCAGTTGCAAAAAGAAGGAGATTGGTACAAACTAGGCTTATAGATGAGCAAAGTGATGAGAAGCTCAACCCTCTAGAGAGACAGGTTATTGAAGGACTTTCTTTGTTAAAGGAAAGTAATGATGCACCTGAATCTAACTTTCAAGCCAAGTCTGTAGACTCTCAAAAGGCTACAGACTCTGAAAAATCTAGGGAAGCACCTCAGGATTCTCATATTGAGTCTCCTGAGAAATCTTTTGCTAAGAAGTACAGAAGGTTAAGGAAGGCTTATTCTGCACACACACACAAGCCTGTTATTATTACTAACCCTGTTTTGCAGAAAACAGATGCTCCCAAAGCTCCTGCAGAGCCAGACTCTGAAATCAAGAAAACACCTGAACCAGAGTCTAATGTTGAGTCAGAGTCTAGACTGCCTTTAGACTCTGATCATGACACATTTCGGGAAGGAATGCCATTGGATGCAGCCTCAAGTCTAATTGATGAGATCATTATTCCAAGTGATGAGGTACTGCTATTCCTATATCCTTTGGTGGAATCAGTTGAAGATCCAGGGCAATATCAGACTAAATCTCAAGTCTTGGATTTTCTTACAACCTATGAAGCCCTAAGGAAGAGAATGGAACAGGAGCTACAAATGTCTGCACAGGATGTGGTCAAAAATCTATACAGCTACCTATTCAACTCTTCATTACAAGTACAAGCAGCTGGGCTCATAGAAGGCAAGACAAATGAAGTTCTCAAAGCACTAGGTGTGCCAGACTCTGAACAGCAAATTTCAAAGAAGCCTAAAAGGCTTAAGGTCCACATAAGGAGGGAATCAGAGTATGTTGCCGAGTTGGAAACTGAGATTGAGCAACCAGTTTTTGACTATGAAGCAATTTGGGATAATGAAATTACCTACAGGACAGCCATTTAATGGATTTCTCATGTTCAACCTCTGTCAAGACAGGTGGTTGACTTTCTAGTCCACATTGTAGGAAAGGTGGCCAACGAATACATCTATACAACCTATGAAGGTAGATTGGATCAACTCAAGGGCTCATATTATTAGAAGATTGCAAGGGAACTGCAGGACTCCTTTAACATGACTCTTTCCCAGGCCATTAATGTCATCCATGCAAGGACTTTTCTAAATAAACACTTGGATGCATTGACTATGGAAGAACCACAGGAGGTAGCAGGTAGTGCAAGGTAGTTGGAGGATGGGACTAGTGCACCAGTGGTGACTAGTGATAAAGATGCTCAGTCTGCCTCACCCACACAAGAACCACCTAGTCAGAGGTTGGGTGATAGTGGGGCAGGGGAGTATGCTGTTAGGCCCTCCTTGACAACTCACCAAAAAGCTGATGAGAACCCCAATGATATGGGAGGACAAACTCTGATTGATGCTCATGAAGAAATTTCCAAATCTATTCTATCAGAGTCTATCCACCTTGAGGGGGAGTCTCATGCACCAACAGTCAAAGATGGTGACACTCAGACTCTGGTTTCTAATGAAGTCATACTGAAGCAGTCAAAGTCTAGAGTAGACCCTGAGACTGGAATACTGGAGCCAACAGACTCAAAGAAGATGATTGTAAGGGTTCAGACTCTGTTGCTGCTCACCCCTTGGTGGAAACCCCTAGCCTTCAGACATTTGAAGGGTTTCCCCTCCATCAAGGAGGTTCAGGTATTGTAGCACATAATTCTTCTCTCAACCCCTCTTCTGTAGGATTTTTGAGTGCACCTTCCACATTGAGTGAAAAAATATCTGAGAGGCTGGCACTGGACCAGGCAAAAGGAGAGGTAGATACGGCTGTAGAGAAGCCTGAGTGAGAATGAGAGAGTGGGTGCCCAACCCCACTGTGAGGATGAGAGATTAGGGTATCCTGAACCTAGCTTTACTTATTGGGATCAAGATTTTCCACAGATTTGGTCCAATGAGTTGAAGCAGGGGATGGATGAAAATTCATTTTTGTTGTTTGACAGAATTCACTCCCTTCACTTATTCACAGAAGTAGCTTTCAAGGATGCTATTGCTGATATTACTACCACTCAAGCTTCTCTCCAAACAACAGTCTCTGACTTAACCACAAAGGTTGATTCAGTAGTTGCAGCACAGTTCACTTTCACCACAGTCTTAGCACAGATTCTTTTGGTTGTCACAGGTGGTGATGATGTCAAAAAGGGGGAGAAGAAAAGTGATTCAAGAAAGGTGATTCCTCCAGGAGAAACAAATAAGAAATGATTATTTTATACTGTTCTAGATTAATTATTTCATTTTTTAGTTTTGACATCATCAAATCTTGATTTATGCTTCATTGTTTATAAAGCATAAATAGGGGGAGATTGTTAGGAATATAATAATTTGATGATGTACAAAATACTAGAACAGGATTTAGCACAGTCTATCTGCAAGAATCAATCAACGGATATCTATCTGCAAGAAGCAATCGACTGATAAATATCATTCGATAAGTCATCAACTGATAATAAGCCATCGACTGATAAAGCCAATCGAGAAGTCATCGATCGAGAACTCAAGTCATCAACTGATATTTATCAATCGAGAACTCAAGTCATCAACTGATATTTATCAATCGAGAACTCAAGTCATCAACTGATATTTATCAATCGAGAACTCAAGTCATCAACTGATATTTATCAATCGAGAACTCGACAACATATATTTCCTGATTGAGAACTCATCAACGGATATATAGTCATCAACAGATATTTATTGATCGAGAAGTCATCAACGGATATTTACCAATCGAGAAGTCTCACAAGTACTCGATTGATTAGCTCACAGCCTGACTTCTCGAAGCTTAAAGGAGATGAGTATTCGGTTGATTCAAACAACTAGTTTAAAGGAAAGTCTTCGAAGATCAAAACAAATTTATTGCAGATATGCTATGGGAAGGAAAGGGAAAATTAAGGAAGCTGTCGGTCAGAGTTTACTCTATCAGAGAATACTCGATCAGAGTTTACTCTAACAGAGAATGCTCTATCAGAGATTATCAACCGACAGAGTTTATCAGAAAAGGAAACAGACAAATCAGAGTCTGATTTGGATAGTAAGAAGGAATTCAAGTGCTAGTCTAATTACCTTATTAAATCTATTCTTATCATAATCTGTTTTGTAATTGTATTTGTAGCTGTGTCTATATAAACACAGAGATAGGTTATAATTCAATGTCGAATTATATCGAATTAAGAATTTATATAAAAGCAATATCTTGTAACCTAGCAGCTCTTAAGAACTTTATATCTTGAGAGAGTTTTGTATTCAAGTTCATTATTAATACAAAACAGTATTCCATTCAACATACTTGTGTTTATAATCGATTTACAGGCACTATTACATTCAACCCCCCTTCTGTAATAGATTGATTATTCTGGGAAACACAACTAGAGCTTGTAGGAATCACAGTTAATAACCTTAAAGAAAGAAATGAATATTTAAAGAATGAGGTTAACTGTAATGCAGAGGTTGAGACAGCACTTATGGCTAAGATTTCTGAGCTAGAGTTAAAATTGGAAGCTTTTAAGAACTCAGCTAATATTGCTAAAGACATAATGGAGAAACAGAGCTTAGATAACAAGACATGTATAGGCTTTGACTACGATGAACATAAAAGGAATAAGAAAAAGGATAAAAGGAATGTAACTTTCAATGCTTCTAGTACTGTTTTATTAGAAAATGAAAATGTTCCTTTTGTCATTAAGAAGAGTAGTAATCCTATCTTTAAGCTACCACTCTCAGAACCCTTAGACGAAGATACTATGTAAGAGCCCGAACTTTTGTAAATTCTGAACTATGAATGAATAGTAACTTTTCAGTTTTACGAAAACCATGTTAGCCCACACTATATAGAAGGCGTAGGATTATAAATCCGGGATTATATTACGATGATACTAAGTAAATAAGTGTATGTAAACGTCGTTAGAATCCGAGGATTTTGTCGTTTACTAAGTGTTTTGTAATTTACGAGATATTAAGGATTAAAGGAGTAGGTTTCGACCTAAGGGATTATAATTCAAAGAAATTATATCCTAAATTATGTTAAGGTAGTGTGACTAGTAAATGTTCACATTACAAAGATGGGAATAAGAAGTGTTATCACTAATCATGTTTTTATAAAGGATTAAGAGTAAGTAAAATGCACCACAAAGCAAGCCATGCAAGCCATGCAAGCAAGTACTTGCATGGATGAGATCAAGTAACTAAGTCAAGCAAGGGAACTAGCCAAGTAACTAGAATTAGCAAGAGTAACCAAGTACTTAACTAGATTAGGAAACCAAGTTCCCTAATTTAGGGGAAATATCCATAAAGTAGCTTTATTAACTTGTCCTAATTCAACCAAGTAATCATTAAACTCTTTTTGTTGATTTTATTCCCACTAAAATATCACAAATCAGCCAACAAAGCAAGTAGCACAGCAGCAAATTTTCTCTCTTCCCCCACCAAGCTCCATTCGGCAGTTTTGAAAAAAAGAGGAGAATTCAAAATCAAAGTCCAAGCTTCCTTGCTCCATAAATCTCCATCTTTTAACCATAGCTTCTACATTTCATAGATAAGGTATGATAAAAATCCCAAGTCCATTCTCCATGTCTAGCATTTTCTAAAAATTCATCAAAGATGATAATGAATAGTGTGAATAGTAAACTCAAAAATTTTTAAAGCTTGTTTCTTGATGTTTAGTTCATAACAAAGGTAGATCAAGCTTCTATAAGGACTCTAAGCACCATCTAGTTGTTGTTGAAGCTTTGTGAAGGTATGGACAACCTCTAACCCTTGTGCTTTGTGTGAGTATGATGCCATGGAAGTGCTAGTGGTTGAAGTCTTAAGCTAAGTATGGTAAAGATATGTGGATGTTAAGCTTTTGGTTGAGTTCTTGTATTGATGTTAGTAGTGTAATGGTGAAATGAGTATCTTATTGTTGTAGTCATGATGTAAAGAGTAAGGATGAGTGTTGGTTGGAATGGATTCACATTGGTTGAATCCGGAAAACGTTGCGTTTATAGCCGTCGTAATGCCCGATTTTCGTAAACACTCTTTTAAACTGTGAAAATCGTAATGTCAAGCTACTGGCCCCAAAGGCCTCTGGCCATATTTGGTTAGGCCTTGTTTCATACATCGTTTTGACGCTTGAATCATATTATTCCGATATACGGTTTAGGAGATAAGTCAATTTTAGTGAAAGCAACTAAAACTACTAAACTGTTTCGGGAAACACTTTTGTAAAATATAAATGGACCACTTAAAAGTCACCAAAAATCATGAAATTTTAAGGGAACATAGTTGGGACAGTAGGCAAGACCTCTGCAAAAGTTCATAACCAAAGGAGAAATTTTCGATTTTATAAAATTATTAAAGCCGGACTGATTCCTGGACAACCCTTAAAGGAGGATGAATGAGAAAAGGAACATAAGTGCCTATGCAAAGTGACAAGTATGAAGATGTCATTGACCCATGAATTGACTTAAGTGATTAACATATGTCCTAAAGGTTAAGTAACTCTATAATGAGAGGTCTAACCTATGTCAAGCTTATGGTTCGTGCGTGCGTAGCGTTAGTGGTTAAGATAACCATTAACTAATGACACGTTCTATTTGATTTGTATAGATCGTCCGTCAAACCCCCGCACCTCGACGAACCCCAGGACCCCAGGCAAGTTTTCAAAACTCGTACTTAATGTACTAATGTTTTGTCGAAAGACTGTTGTTGTTGTGATATAACTGTATGTTGAAAAGCATGAATTAATATGTATATTTACATATTTCCCAAACATTGTGACTATATGCTATATGTATTAAAGATATAAGTCGGTAAAAGTAAAGGCTCTAAGCATAGAGCGGTTATGTATTTTCAAACGTAGACCAGGAGTCGGCATGTAATGATAAAGTACTGTCATAATCTGGAAGAAGCCAGAGACAGATTATTTTGAAAAGGCGATATTAATATTTTGATATTTATATTCTGGATATTCTTTAAATAAAAGAATAAAAATGAGATAATAAATATTATTTTAATATTTATTTAATTAATGAATATTCTTTTGAATATTCATTTATTGAGAATCATTTATTAATTTTTTTTAATAAATATTATTTAAATATTTATTAATTATTAATAATTCATTTTCGAATTATTTTAGGTCTTTAATAATTATTCGAAGCTTTCGATAATTATTTTAAATACTTTCCGACCTTCCAAAAATGATTTAAAAATAGTAGGAGCTCCCTAATATTTAATTTAATTATTTATTTTATTCTTTTAATAAGAATAAAATATGTTCAGACTTATCAAAAATAGGGAACTCAGTTTAGGAAGTGAATGATTATTTACTTCTCAAAAGCAGTCATGTTTTGGAACAAGTTTCCACAGTAGTAAGAGTTTTCAACTTATCAAAAGCAGTGAAGTTTTTCGACAAACTCCCGAGTCATGATTTTCAAAATGAATTCAGTCCTTGAGAAAGGAGATTATATGATGAAGGTCAACTTATCTGTGTGGTAAGGCGACTGCATCACTTAATCTGACAGCTATGAGGGTCTATCAACAAGTACTATACTTGGGGAGCTAGGATTAACTTCCAGTTCCAGGTTAGATAGACGAATCTATTAACAAGTATTATATACTTGGGGAGCTTGGATTAATATTCCAGTTTCAGACTTATAGATTAATTCAGTGGACTTGGAGTTAGCGTAAGAGGCCGAGTGACGCACGGTCCAGCACTTTGACCCGTATGCGGTCTAGGGTGACTACCCATTAACGGTAGCGAGTACCGGGGCTCCCCCTTCTACATGTAGAGAAACGGAAGGCTTCCATAGGATGCTGATGAAGGCTGCCGCATGTTGCGACTGATCATCGTATACAACGGTAGCGGGCGTGGAGATGCTCCAGTTACAGTCCCTTCTTCCAATTGGAATTGTGCTACGCACCGTAACAAAAGCCTAGGAGCTGAGTTACCGATGGTGTTGTTTAGCAATAAAACGTTCTGAAAGATTCAGCTTACTCTTAATGTTTTGACGAAAGTTATTTAACTTCAGTTATTTGTTCATAATGCTTTTACAAATAACTCACAGCATGTTTTCCAGTATATACTTGATAAAGAAGAAAGCTTACAGTTTCACAGCATGTTTTCAGAAAGTATATTATTTATTGCTGAGCTATATTGCTCACCCTTGCTTTCTTTATATATCACAACACAACAGGACAGCAGGATGCCGCGGATGCGCCGCACCCCCAGGAAGCGCGTGGGAAACGCCCGCGCATTCCGTAGGATCTTCGCCAACCTACCCCAGGTAGGAAGTCGGAGTAGAAGTAGGATAGGGGTACAGTTGTTGATGGTACGCCTTATCTATAAATATGACTTATGTAAATTATTTAACAAAAACATGTAGTAGAATTCAGTACTGTTTCAAGTAGAAACCGTATCATTTTCATAAGACAAGAACTTACTTTTGGACTGTAATATTTACTCTGATTGATTTATGTATGAAGTATGTATTCGTTCTGAGACTATAATCAGTAGTGTGTGTGTATATGAACTGTGGGGTCACTGCAGGTGAAGTGCTAGCATTAAAGATTAAGATAAATGTGTTAATGACAGGAAGAACGGGAGCCGTGACGGCCCAGGTCTCCGACCCCGGATCTGGGGGCGCCACATACTATCGTATGGAAACAAGAAATGCTTGTTGAGGATAAGTTAAAAGAGAAAGAAGTTGAGGAAAATAATGTAGAAGAAGTTACACCTAATGAGCCAGTTAAAACTGAATCTGCTAAAACTGAATTAGGTGGTAACAAGAACAAGTCAAAGAGTAATAGGAATGGGAAAGTAGGTGTTAAAATTGTTAATTCTGCTACACCTGCACCCACTGCACCTAGGAAATTGTGTACTAATTGCAATTCTGCTGGACACCTTAGTCATGCATGTAATAAGGTTAAAGTAGAATCTAATATTCCTGTTGTGCAGAACATGTTTAGCATGAATAGTTTTCATTTGCCTTGTGGTATTACTGGATGTATGCCATGTGCTTTTAATATTATAAATGCTTATTTCAATTTGATGAATGCATCTACTTCTAGTAATTGCATAGGCATAGAAAGAAGCATGAATAAGAAAAAGGTAAGGGCAAAGACTGCTAGTCCTCCTGAGGTTAGGAAGGAGACTCAATCTCCTAAGCCAAAAGACAAATCTGTCAAGGTAAAGGAACATGATTCGAGTTCAGTCAAAGTAGAACTTAAAGATGTGAAAACTGAACCTATTACACCATCTGCAAGAACCTCTAAATTTCTTGGACCCAAACAAGTTTGGGTTCCAAAGAAACCTTAATCACTTTGTGGTTGCAGGGCATAGATACTAATGAAAAAGTCATGTGGATTATGGATAGTGGATGTTCAAGGCACATGACAGGAGACAAGTCCCTACTGACCAGTGTGGTTGAGAAGACCGGCCCAGTTGTAACTTTTGGAGATGACAGCAAAGGATTTACTAAGGGATATGGTAGTCTGGAAGTTGGAAATGTCATCATTGAAAATATCTCTCTTGTTGACGGTCTGAAGCATAACTTGCTGAGCGTCAGTCAATTTACAGATAAAGGATATAATGTGGACTTCAGGAAGGAAAAGTGTCTGATCACCAACAGGAAAGATGAAAAGCTTGCTCTTAAAGGAGTAAGAAAAGGAAATCTGTTCGTAGCTGACTTAAACACTGCAAGCAGAGGAGAAGCAAGTTGTTTCTACAGTAAAGCATCCTCTGAATTAAGTTGGTTATGGCACAGAAAACTATCTCACCTGAACTTTAAAGCAATGAATTCTTTAGTTAGAAGAGAATTGGTGAGAGGGTTACCACAGATGGAATTCTACCAAGAAGGACTCTGTGAAGCATGTGAAAAGGGTAAGTCAAAGAAGGCGTCACATAGAAGTAAGGACATGTCAAGCATCAGCGAACCTCTCCAGGTGATTCATATGGATCTGTTTGGACCGGTTAATGTCATGTCAGTTTCAAAGAAGAAATATGCATTAGTGATTGTCGACGACTACTCCAAGTACACGTGGGTGCTGTTTTTGCATTCTAAGGATGAAACATCTCAAATGGTAATCGATCACATTAAAAAGATTGAGGTGGAAGTTGGATTGCATGTGCGGACAATAAGATCAGATAATGGAAATGAATTCAGAAATGCAGTTCTAAATGATTTCTGCACGGAGCAAGGCATTTCAAGACAATACTCAGCCCCAAGAACTCCACAGCAGAATGGAGTGGTAGAAAGGAAAAATAGGACTTTGATTGAAGCAGCAAGGACAATGCTAAGCCAGTCAAAGCTACCTACATATTTTTGGGCAGAAGCAATCAACACAGCTTGTTACACTCAAAATAGGACCCTGATTAATAAAGATCTAGAAAAGACATCCTATGAGATTATGACCAACCGAAAGCCATCACTGAAGTACTTTCATGTGTTTGGTGGAAAATGCTATGTATTGAAAGATGAACATCTGGGCAAGTTTGATGCTAAAGCAGATGAATGGATTTTCCTTGGTTACTCACTGGAGTCTAAGACGTACAGGGTATATGTGATTGAAACTCATAAGGTCATTGAAAGCCTTAATGTAACGTTTGACGACACCAAACTCCCAAGTCTTCAAAAAGATAAAGATTTTGAATCTTTGAAAATTGAAAATCTATCAGAATACTACTTAGGAGATGAAGACGTACCTGGTGTTGCATCTGGTAGTCATGAATACACGAATATTGATAATCCAGAGCAAAGCAGTGGAAGTGTTGGTAATACCACACAGTCACAGTCACAGACTTTATCTGAACATCAGTCTGTTTCTGAACCTGCTAGCTCAACTGGAGGATCATTAAACAATGGAGGCAACAACTCAGGGGGAGGTGAAGAAGGATCAGCTAGTCACTCTCAACACAACTACGAAGAAGGACAATTATCAAGGGCTAATCTGTCTAGACAAAGGGTATGGAACAGAGATCATCCCTTTGAATTAATCATTGGTGACCCAGAGAGTGGTGTGAGGACTAAAAAAGCAACAGAGAATGAATGTCTGTACTCTGGTTTTCTATCAGAGGAAGAACCTAAAAAGGTTGAAGATGCTCTAGAAGATCCAGATTGGGTGATTGCGATGCAAGATGAACTCAATCAGTTTGATAGGCAAAAAGTGCGGAAACTGGTACCCAGACCTAAAGATAAATCTGTTATTGGCACTAAATGGGTATTTAGGAATAAGTTGGATGAAGATGGCATTGTTACGAGGAACAAGGCCATACTGGTTGCTAAGGGGTATTCTCAAGAAGAAGGAATAGATTATGACGAGACCTATGCACCAGTAGCAAGACTTGAAGCCATCAGGATGTTTTTGGCATTCGCAACACACTCAGACTTTAAAGTTTATCAAATGGATGTGAAGAGTGCATTCCTGAATGGAGAGCTGAAAGAAGAAGTATATGTAGAGCAACCTCCGGGTTTCGAGAACAAAGATCATATGGACTTTGTGTACTTCCTTTTTAAAGCTCTTTATGGACTCAAGCAGGCGCCTCGAACATGGTATGAAATACTATCTGGATTTTTAATTGAAAATAGTTTTATCAGAGGTGTTATACATAAGACTCTCTTTCATAAAATGCACAAAAATAATTTGATATTAGTTCAAGTGTATGTTGATGATATTATATTCGGTTCTACTAATGATGAGCTATGCAAGAGATTTGCTAAGTTAATGCAGAGTAGGTACGAGATGAGTATGATGGGCGAGCTTACTTTCTTCCTTGGACTACAAGTGAGTCAGAAGAAAGATGGGATTTTCATTTGCCAGGCAAAGGACATCAGAGATCTTCTGAAGAAATATGGACTTGAAGATTCAGCTCCAGCCAAAACTCCAATGCCAACTGCCACAAAGCTTGATGAGGACAAATCAGGTAAATCTGTCGACATCACAAGCTATAGAGGTATGATTGGATCTCTACTCTACTTAACTGCAAGTAGGCCAGACATTATGTTTTCAACTTGCTTATGTGCACGGTTCCAAGCTAACCCAAAAGAGTCTCACCTTATAGCTGTCAAAAGAAGTTTTAGATACCTGAAGGGTACTCCAAATTTGGGAATTTGGTATCCTAAAGGTACCGATTTTGACCTAATCGGCTATACAGACTCAGATTTTGCAGGTTGTAAGATTGACAGGAAGAGTACTTCTGGAAGCTGTCAATTCTTGGGAAGAAGATTGGTCTCATGGTATAGCAAGAAGCAGCACTCGGTGTCTACCTCAACAGCAGAGGCAGAATACATCGCAGCAAGTAGCTGTTGTGCTCAGATCCTATGGATGAGAAACTAACTTCAGGACTATGGCTTTATGTTGAACAAGATTCCAATATTTTACGACAACACAAGTGTCATAGCTATAACCAACAATCCGGTTCAGCATACACGGACCAAGCATATTGATATCAGGTATCACTTTATACGAGAGCATGTCATAAATGGAATTGTGGAGTTGCATTTTGTACCCACAGAACAACAACTTGCAGACATCTTCACGAAACCACTAGACGAATCCACTTTTTCTAGGTTGGTTAGTGAATTAGGGATGTTAAATTTAAATTAATTTTTGTTTGCGAGGAGTTGTATGGATTCACAAGTTATTGAATTTTTATATCCAAAGGACTTGTGAACTCCAGTCCAACTATTGATCTCGGGCTTATGAATATCAATATTAATTATCATAAGTATACCAGTTATGCTTTGTGGCAATTATTCCATATAGCATAAGTAGTTAACTGCTACATAAGTGTTTGTAGTTAACAAGAAGCATAACAGTCTGTGGTTTAGAATTAATTGGTTGATTTCAATTCATGAAATCAGGTTGAGAGATTCTATATCAGACAAGTTGTGATTTTTAGTGAGAAATTGGTTGTAAAGACTTGTTTATTTAATGTATTGGTTCTCACTGGAAAAATGTGTAGCAATTACAATTCTCAGTATTAATATGCATATCTGACTGAATTATACTTAGTATGCTGTTATTATTAATTGAATTGTGATTGGGTTGGTTTTAAATTTTTGGAAATTACAACTGCAACAGAGTATGGAACAATTTTTTTTTGGTTTTCAAAAATCTTCAATCTACCACCTGTGTATTATATATTAATATGTATGTTATTATTGTATGCTTGTGTAATTCAAATTGAATTATCTTTAATTTTTAGTTATTTCTAAATTAAAATTTTAATAATTCTATTTTTGGAATATTAACTTTTTAATTCAAGAAATCTCTATTTAATTAAGTTTATGACAATTTGAATTTATATGTTTACATGTTTTAAATTATTTGATAAATGCAAGTTTTATTTTAATTTTTAAATCATCAGTATTTCAATTATTAATGATTTTCTAATTAAAATTAACTTATATGTATCGATGGTTGTTAACTATCGGAAATGCATTTTATTTTATTTTAAATTAATTAGATTGCATGTCCCGATAGTTAACTATGTTTTGTTTTATTATTTAAATATGCATGCATCGAAAGTTGTTAACTATCGGAAAGAGTATTTTTAATTAATTAAATGCATGACCCGATAGTTACAAAACGTAAAAAAAATTAAAAAATGAAAAAAAACGAGAAAAAAATTCCCGATATTTGCTAACTATCGGATTGTGGGTGTTTTTATTTTAAAAAAAATTCTCTCTCTATCCACTATGTTTTTGTTTCTTTCCGATACATTAGCAGCCAACACAATATACATACATACATTGACTGTTAGTTAATATCGGAGTAAAATCGATTTTTTATCTTCAAATATCTACAGTTCTAGGCAATATTTTACAATTCTAAAACCGTGAATGTGTAGATCTGTTAACTAGCTTCATTTCCATACTAATTTTGCTTAGTTTTGTTTCGAAAAATTTACGAATCTTTAGAAGTTTGGGAATTTTTCTAGGGTTAACTAGAAGTCAAAAAATCGTAATAAAAATACTGGTGTATTTCAAATCTCTCCTAGTTTATCATATATTATTTTTAGAATTTTTGGAGAAGTTTGAATTATTGGGTGTTTTTGGTTCGTATTCGAATAAACTCAGTTCGTTTTTGTTTTGGAAAAGTTAAAAAATTTGGTAATTTTTACTTGTTAAAAATGGCTGGAATTTTTCGTATCACTCGTACGAATTTAGTTGCCGAATATAATATTCAGACCCTACTTGCTGATTATCGGGCTTGGGCACGAATATTACTCGAATATTCTAGGATCAGGTATGCTTTAGTAACGGACGTTCTATTAAATCATAATATGTTGCGAGACTGTTACTGCTCTGCTACTGACTCCTCAGTTGGTGAAGTGTTGGCTTTTACTTTTCACTTAGGCAATCGGGAAATTAGGGTTACTGAACATGATTTGAATCGTATTCTTCGATTCCCACAGGATAATTTTATTCAAAATCCTACACCCGAACAATTAGCTGATTTTTGTACTTTTGCCAACTACTTCAATTTCGAAGTTCGTGACTTGGGTGAAATGTATAAACAACATTTTCCTAAAGCATGGAATTTCTTTTTCCATACCATTATTCAGTGTTTTTCTTTTAAGAAGACGAGCACCCATGGTATTCCTTATTTTTATTAAGCTATCAGATATGGTGTTGCTAATAATCTTTGGTTAAACTATGGTCATTTGTTAATGCATAAAATTCTAAGTGTAATGGGACTTCTGGATAACAGAAACCTCCAACTTCGAAATGTGGAGTGTTTCTTTCCAAGGTTCTTACAGCTTGTTATTAATGATGTATCTACTAACGAGGAAAAGCTACGCTATTATAGTAGTCCTACTTCTTTTCCTGTGAAGCAGAAGAACAAGATTGCTACGACTTTAAAGAATAACAATGACTATCACAACAACTCACCAGCACTAATGACAGAATTTATGAGGAGGTGTGTTATTGATATGGACAGAGACGTCCCTCTTGGACCACAAGAAGATATACAAATCCCTGAACAAGATCAAGAAGAAGATCAAGTGCCTACCCCTGAACTGGAGTTATCACAAGAAGAAAATGTCCAAGTGACCGAAGAGGTACAAGTTACATCTGGAGGAGATTCATTTGGGAATGCTAATACTCAAGATTCATATCATCACATCTCTCTAACAGGTAGTAAGTCAGGTAGTCCTACTGAATCTATATCTTCACTGTTTACTAATCTGCACAATTTGTATGAAGATAGTGAAATTGAACTTACTGCTGAGCCCTCTATGGCATTAGGAAAAGGCAATGAATCTGCAACCCAACAGATTCTAACCCCTGCCTCATAACCAAACACTAGTCATTCATTACCGTTATCTTTTCTTCTACCCTTGAAACGCAAAATCGTGAGTGAAGGAGATAGTTCCTTAGAAGCACCACATAAGGCAGGTGAGGGAACCCCAACAGCTCTACCTCTGACTAGAAGGAGCTTAGAAGAACCTGAGGTATCTGTTAGCCCATCTATGCCCTCTCAAAAGGACATAGAGCTGAAAAAGGCAAATACACAGTTTCTGGGGACATCCTCTCAACAGGGTGAACCTATTGAAATTCGCCCGTCAGCCAGGGCATCTGAAAGAGTGTCAATAATTGAGCCTCCAACCAAGTTAAATGTTGCACTGAAAGGAGCACACACATAGGAGGAATTGACGGATGTTGCTACTACTGTAGCAGAACCTATGCAGGTAGATCTTGTACAGGTCATGCCTTCACAGGCTATTGCGGGAGTCACGGATCCTTCATTGCTAAACATTACAGGATCCAATGTGATAAGCCCCCCATGAGGAACATTCCTGGCTCCAAATAAGGAGATCTCCACCACTATAAGTGGAAAGGAGAAGTAACTACTTGGCAATAGTTCTTCGGATGAGCCATTTAGGATTTTAACTGCAGGTACAGAAGACTTGCTGGAGTCAAGGAGAGTGAGTGAAACACCAACAGAACGTTTGAGTGATCATAATTCACCCATACCCCTAAGACCGAGCGAGAGAATTGAGAGACAAACACCTACAAAACCTGTCAGTGAGACACGTACCAGCCAAATAAATACCCTCACAATGCACACAATCTATAAGTCAAAGGGTTTATAACCTGGAGACTACTGTCACCGAAATGAAATCTGAATTTCACAGCAATGTTATGGAAATAAAATCTGTTCAATATAACATGTTCCAGGATTTACAGAATTTTAAGACTGATATGAAGAAGTTTGTTACAGATTTGTTTGAAAAGCATAAATTTCAAACTACTCAAATCCCTGCTTCGGAGGATAACACAACTAAGGGGGAGATGATAGTGCGAGAGCAAGAAAAAGAATCTAGTGCTGATATGGGGAGTAAAGACAAAGGGAAAGGCAATTTGGTAGAGGAAGAAGTAAACATTTATACATCTCAGGGGGAGCAAGATATATCGCTGGAGGTAAGGCTCACACTTGAAGAAGGAGAAATATGGGAACTTTCTCATACTGCTCCTACAGCTCAGGAAGATGATTTGTTTGATGAATTTGTATATGGTGCTGCTTATCAGTTCACTGAAACGGACTTTATGGAAACGTTTGGTTTGCTAGATGTAAATCAATCAAGGATAAGGGCATGTGAAATTACACGAATGTCTCAAGAGAAAGTCAGAAAAGAACACTATAACCACTATATTGTAAGGAGACAAAGCCCGTTGGTATTATCAAGAGAAGAAAGTGCATGGGATAAGGCTAGGAGTCTTTTGCAGAAACCAGAGTTAATAGAAATTCAAAATGAAGATCAAAAAGTTCTGGAAGCATTGCAAGAAGCTCACAAGAGTCATCCATCAATAAACCAGTTCTTTCATGCATTGAGACAAATAATTAAATTGATATTCATCACGACTAACATCAATGGATGGCGGATTCAGATTCAATTCAATAATTCGACTACTAAGACCATTTCTTCTAATTTTATCAAGTTGAGGTCTCTCACAGAATTGTATGTCATGAAGATTAGAGTGGACAAGAGATCTCATGTGAATGAACTTCTTACTGATATGACTGAATATCAAATGAGCAAAGCAGAAGTTGAAGTTCACACAACTCCTTATACAGTGATATTCTACAAAGACAAGTTAGTTCAGACACAGTGTTTGAGTGATGAAAGACTGAGTCTATATCCTCTTAAGCGTCTGAAATATGTTGAAGGGCTTCTTAGGAGTGAAGGACTTAGAACAGAAGAAAAGTGGAAAGCTGCAGAGCGCATCTATGCTTATAGACTTAATGTCTTATCAAATCAATATGTAGATATTTCCAAGGTCAGAAGAATAGATCCTTCAAATGGATCTCAACCAAAATTGCCTATGTATACAACAGAAGAAGGAGATTGAGACTTTGAAAAAGTCAAGGCAATGAGTGAATTAAGATTTAACCATCCAGGGAAAGTGTTCGAGTATACAAAGAAGCCAGATTTTCCAATTGTCTTTCCGGATTTTGATGTAATCAGGGAGACAGAGACAATGGTGTTAAAGGATCCTCCACCAATCAGGTACAAGAACCCCAAAGGAAAAACTGAAATAGTTGATATCCACAAAATGTCTTACATGACTTCTAAGGAACTGGGTTTTATACTTGATCAAATCAAGACTTCGACGAACTATAAAGACAAATCAGCATTGGCAGAAATTTCTAAGCTTTACATGGAGAAGTTGGGAGCAGAATCACGTTACAACACTGATCGCGTTAAAGCAGTTCCAAAAAGGTTGAGTGTTAAAGGAAAGACGAAAATTCTTGAATTTACATTCGAACAGGTTAAGCAGATCAGGAGAGTAGCTGTCTTGCAAACACTTCAGGAAGCTTTGTCAGATCCCAAGACAAGAAATATGCTAGAAGAAGAAGCGCTGGATCTAGTGAATGACCAGCTTGCAAGTGTTGTACAGTGAGAATGAGAATGACTTAACGTATATCAGTTCAGGCTAGAGGAACATTCATTCTACATTGTAATTGTTTTTGAAATCTGGAAATGTATTATGTGATCCAGAATGTAGTTAATATTATATTACCGTCTTCTATTTACTTTTTCTTGTAAGTTAGTTGAGTTATCCTTTTAAGGGATTTTCTTGTCGAACTCTAACAATCAAATAGGGGGAGATTGTAAAGCAAAATGTAACGTTAAAGTAACATGTAATCGAGGTAACTAACTCAACACTACAAGTCGGTACTTATATTAAAATGAAGCACGGAATCGACTGCGAATCATTTATAAGTTGAATACAAAAGACCAATTTATTAGAGGAAGCTTTGAAGATATTGAAGATCACTGAAAGAAGTTCATTAACATGTTCAAGCCTCAGTGAAGAATAAAGTTGAAGTGGTTCAAAGGTTCTGAAGATGAAGAAGGTTTTACTACAGAGAAAATAGAAGATTCCAGTGAAGTTTAGAAGCACTTCTAATCAACAAAGAACAAAGTCAATTATATTGTAAAGAAGATGTGAAGATCAAGATCGTGTTAGTCGTTTGTGAACCAGACTAGTTGCACCAAACGTCAGAACAAAAGAGATTGAGAATTGCATATATGGATGAGAAGAATTGACTATTTACTGAAATGGGTAACAAGTGAAGTGGTATATGATGAAGCTCAGAATAAATCAAGTTTGAATAATCAAGGAAATATTTATTAGACTTGGTTGCAGTGGAAGAAAATATATTAAGGGCTTATCAGGTTTGAAATTGGCTAAGTAAAGAGACTACAAAAGCTGTATCCAGAAGTCAACTTGGTCAAGTTATTTCATCTTATTCACCAATGATTAATAAAACTATTTTGTCTTATTCACATATGGTTAACAACCATCGGGTGAAATAAAAGAGATGGTGAATAATTCAAGGGCTTATTTTGTCCTATTAGCCGATAGTTATTAACTATCGGAAAAAGAAACAAAAGCAAACTAGCCACTTCCCGATGGTTACTAAAGCTTGGAATAATTGAGTTTATTTCAGTAATTGTTTTAATCCTCCGATACTTATTCTACAGACTCATCGAGGGTTAAACAATTACTTAGTAAATTATTCCTGATACTTAAGGATAAAAAGAAGTGAAGAAGCAACTAGTTTACTTGGTCCTAAATGAGCCACGTATCCTTAGTTGATAAAGTCTACACAAAAAGGAAACAAAGCATCATCTTTGGCATTTTCATTCATTCAGTTTACAGATAGAGAAATACAGAGAGCATTGAAGAGAGAAACACAGAGAGCATTCAAGAGAAGTAAACACAGAAGCCATTAAGTTTGTAATCAGCTGTTGTTACTTTGATTGTTCTTATTAAAGCTTGTAACTGTAACTGTAACTGTACTAGTGAATCACTGTAACTAATCTACGGATTAGATTTGTGGAGCACCTCAGGGTTTATATAAATCAAAAGATATATTCCCCGAACTGTTGTGTTATTGCTTATCACCTGTTTGATTATATAACTGTTCGAACTGTATAAAGTCCATAAAGAACCATTCCGTGAATTAGAGTTAAAATTGGAAAATATCGTATTCAACCCCCCTTCTACGATATTTGGGACTAACAGCTTTATTATATATCTTATACATTAAATTAATTCTTTTTGAATTAATCTAAGTAAATAGGATACATAATAAATTATCTTTTTGATAATAGAATTAAATTAAAGTCTTCTTCATTCTAAAATAATTCTAAATTAATTAATTTCTTAATCAATTTAAGAAATAAATTAAATCTTATTGAATTAATTTACCAATTAAATTAACTAAATAATTTAATCAATTAATTGAGAATTAAATTAAAGTCTTGACTCCATGACTGTTGATGATATAATTTTAAATCTCTGTCTTCACACCAATTTCTATAGCTGACCACTTCTTCTGTAATAAAGAATCTTCTCTATGTTTTGCCAACACTCCGTGTATTGTCTGGTTCACGAGTGATTCACAACAAATAAAATTCTTCACTTGACTTTTATAATGTAGTTCACTTCTGCTCCTTCTGACTTGACTATATTTGTTGTCACACAATATTGAAATCTTCTGACACTGTAGCTTCTTCAAACTTAAATACTGCACTGAGGCATGATCAATTAAATTGAGCTTCTTTCAATGTAATACTGCTTTAAGTCTGTAGATTGACTTTGATCTTCTTTTTCTTGTCAAATAATACTTGCTGAAGATTCCTATGACAGATAATATATTTACTTACAAATTATCTATGTTTGAGTTGAGTTGTCATCTCTCTAAACAAATAAGCTTCTAAATATATGTCTTTCAATCTCCCCCTATTTGTTTGTTAAACAATAACAAGCAAATCACTAGAGGATAACTCAACTAACAAACAAGAAAAATATATAACAATAAAACTTGTAAATAAACAAACTTAGTTCTAGTTTATATTAAACATTTCCAGATTCAAACATTAATGATAAATACAAGATAGTTGTTCCTCTAGACTGAACAAATAGTACAAAGTTCTATCTTGATATATCCTAGTTCTAGCAATCAAAAGATATTAACATTTCTTTAATTCTGATCATCTTCATTCTGTATTTCACCTTCTTCTTTTTCTTCTTCATCACCAACAATAGGTGTGAGTGGTTCTGGTTCAGGTACAGTCTGAGAGCTTTCAGAAACCCCATACGCCTTGTTTTGTTCTGATATAGAAAGTCTATACAAAACTTCATTATCAAGAGGATCATGTGGAATTGAAGTTGGTTGCTTGAACTCTTCTCATCCTTTCCATTATTTGTAAAAATCAATATCTTTAGACATACAGTAGTCTTGGATATAATCAGCAGCAACTGATTTTGCTTGACTTTGAAAACCTTCAGATCGTGGCATTTTCTCTACGTCTATTAAGTAGTTCAAAGGATATCCAGGCATAAACTCTGAATTAAGACGAATTATTTGATATCGATTGTTTTTCACAAACCTTACTTCGTAAGGTTGAGGTATGATTTCAGGACTCCTTAGAGTGGCAAAGTCTCGAATGTGATCTCGGAGTATTTCATTCATCTATGAACTTCTTTTTACTTTACACAACATAACCTATAACTCAGAGGGTGTTCTTGTTCTGAAGAAGTCCAACGAAACTTTGAAGAAATCATAATTATCAAGATGAGTTATGATATGCCAGCCATCTGCATTTACTTCAACTATGATATACCTGATTTCTAGCTTTAATTCAGCCATGTAAAGATCCACAGTTGTATTAACAGTAAAAAAGTTCACCTATCATACCGGATACCTCTCTATCTTGATATGTGCCAATCTGAGGTTGATCCATGATCATTCTAGCTTGATCCCATTTAGGTCCAAACTTTCTTTTAATGTCTTCCCTCTTGGCAGTTATTGCAGCATCCCATAGCTTTTGCTTTTGTGCAGCTGCTTCCTTTTCCTCCTTGGATTTAACTTGTAGGAGTGCCTTAAGCTTCTCAAGCTTGTCATTCCTTGCTTGAGCTTCATTTTGAATTTCAAGAATCCTTGCATCTAACTCAAAGTTTTTATCCATGGATTCTTCTTGAAATCTTCTAAATTCTTCATCTAGCTCAACATTTCTTTCTGTTTCATCAGAGAAAAGAAATTATCTGTTGTACACGTGCATCAAACCTTCATTCAGCTGATCTATGCCTCTTTCAATCATTGCAAATTTTGAGGAATTAAGAGCATTATACTGATGATAATCATTTTCTAGAATATCAATACGATTGGAGATCTTATTTATCTCTATTAGATTATCAGCAATTTGAATTTGACTCTGCCTTAGGTCCTTGATATCAGCTGCTATAACACCTTGTGTTTGATTCACATCATTTGTCTTGAGAAGCACAGTTGACTTTACTTTTTCAATATCCTTTCTAATTAGAGAAAACTGATTTGAAACTGGATCTGAAGAATTCTGAGAATTGACTTGAGCTCGAAGTTGTGCATTCTCAGCTTTTAGTGCATCCATCTGTTATTGAAAGGTCGGTAACATTTTCTGCATCTCACTTTATGTGCCTGTGTGTGCACTCATATCTCTTATTATCAAGAGTGCTTCACTCACCTCACGTGTAGGTGTATTACACAGTGTCTGCCTTTCTTCACTCGTGTTTAACTCAAAATCTGAGCCTCCAGATGTACCTGCAGTGTAGATCACCATAGCCCCTGCATGAGAGGTCACTGGTGGTGCAATGGAACTTTGCAAGTTCCAATCCTCCATAAAGTCTTGCGTTTCTTGTGGAATAGAAAACTGAGTTGCCTCAGGGTAAGACTCAAAGAGTTGCTGATCATCTTTAGACGATAAATAGATCTTTTCAGATTCCGGATATGATCCATCCGGGGAGGTAGACAAGGATCAAGGATTTAGCGAAGGATCCAAGTTTCCTCCTAAAGCTTGTGAAGGCACTTGATACTGTGAAGCATCATGTTCTACCATTACTAGGGTAGATGAAGTATCAAGCATTTGCTTCTTCTGTGGAGCAGGAATCAAGACTTCTTCACTCCCTAACTGTGTAAGTTTTCTCTTCTGTGTTTGGGAGAGTGATTGTGATGACGAAGTAGCAGTGTATGGATCTAAGACCTATGTCAGAGACTGTTGGATTTCAAACTCATGATCTATCCTAATAGCCACTGGGGGCTTAACAATGATATAATTTAAGTCAAAATTCACAATAGAAGATTTCCTTACCTGAGTACTTACTGGGGCAGATGCAATTGGTTCTGCTTGAGCATGTTGTTCTTCAAGTTGTTCAACTTGTTCTGGTTGAACTTGTTCGTCTTGATCTTGAGGAGCATGAATCATTTGTAAAGGTATACTATCAAACACTGGTGCTTGTGCTTGAATTTGTTGTTGTTGAAAGAATTGAGTCATAAAGGGTGTATAAATTACAGGGACACCAGGTAGTTTGTTTGCCTTCGACAACCTTGTAAAGAGATTTCTTTGTGTGGAAAGAGATCTTACTATAGGTGAATTGGTAAACAACACTTTGTGTTCATTAGATAACTTGTCATTCAAAAATAAAGTCAGAAATCTTGGATAATAACAATGAACTGTATGATCCTTTGTAAGACTTCTGCTTGCTAAAGTACCCATTTTCTTGATTATCTCTTTCAAAATTAATTTTCCAAAATTTATCCTCCGGTTATGTGCCACAACAAATCCTATGTTTTGTAAAAGCAGAGGAATGTTGTGAAAACTATTCTTCAGACATGGAGAAAATACCTTGGCCAGTGTATCAAAGATGAAATCCCACTCACTTACCAGATGAGTCTTGGACAGTCTAACCATGTTAAGTTCACCTTGATACTGGATAGTTTGAAAGAATTTTATCATCTCCTGTGGTATTGGTAGTGGATCAAAGTTGTCTGTTGGGAAGCCTGGAATCCTATTTACATCATTTTATGTCACCCAGTAATCTCTTCCTCTTACTTTGAATACGAAGCGAGAAGACGTGCTAGTTGAGCAATTAACAGCTGTAGAGTAGAGAGCCTGCAGTGGATCAATCCTCAAAACAGGAATATGTTCTGATCATAGGATGTTCGTTGAGAAATCAAATCCAGGGAATGAATCTGGGTTCAGGACATCTTGTAGGATCAAAGTACCCTACATAGTTAGTCTTGCAGATTTCAAATACAGCAGCCATTTTAGTTTCTCTGCGTAACAGACAATGTACTTTATTAGAAAATAAATAGAACAAGTGAAATTTAAACAAGTGGTCATAAATTAAGTGTCTTATAATTTAAAATAAAAATATATAGAATATAGAATTTTATATATTAGAACTTTAAATTAAAAACACTATTAATGAAGACTTATTAATCTTTAAAGATTAAAACTAGATTAAAACTTACATGAAAAAACTGATTAATTTGAAGGAAAAATTTGCAAGAGTTTGTTTGGGTTTGGCAAATAAAAATCAGAATAGAATAGGATTAGATGAACTATTAGAATGAAAAACTGGGTATATATATAGAGTAAAGTCTCGGGGAGACTTCTTAAAAATCGCGGGGAGACTTTTGCATAATACATAAAGAAAGAAATAAAAAAAACGGCTCGGGGAGACATTGTTAAATCAAGGAGACTTTTAAATGTCTCGGGGAGACATTTGAAAAGCTCGGGGAGACTTTTAAATTAAGCAGAAAACTTAAATAAAAAGTCTCTCCGGGAAACAGAAGTCTGCCTGATTTATTTATTTTATTTTAAGTAAACTAATATATATAACATATATAATAAATATAAATAAATAAATAAATAAATAAATATATATATATATATATATATATATATATATATATATATATATATATATATATATATAAGACTCGGGGAGACATTTTGAATATCTCGGGGAGACTTTTTAAATGTCTCTCTGAGAATCAAAAGTCTTCCCGAATTATAAATCTATATATATTAAAAACAGTTTTAAAAATCTATTTATTTAGACTTAATATATATATATATATATATATATATATATATATATATAATTCGTAATATATTTAATAATATGCTAAAATATAATAACCCAAAATATAGTGGATTATGCTAATAATAACTATACTTCAATATTAAATTATTTTCAAATAAAAATAACTTTTGCCAAAATTCTAACTTGTAAATTTTTGTTAAAATTAATTTTTAAAGATAATAATCTAAAATTAAAATATAGTAGAATACAACCAAAAATAGATAAACTAAAATAATAATTTACATTAAACACACATTCGAGAACTAGAATTAGGAAAATAAATTTACAGGTGTTATGACAAATATTCACATAACAAACACTTGAAATTTTATTTAAGAACATAATGCAGATGTGAATTGGGATTTAAGATGAAGAACTATTTAACATCCCAAGTTCACCAACCAACCTGGTGAATGTGGATTCATTAAGTGGCTTAGTAAAAATATCCGCAGTCTGTTCTTCTGTGGGTACAAAGTGTAACTCCACAGTACCATTCATAACGTGTTCTCGAATAAAATGATACATGATATCTATGTGCTTTGTCCTCGTGTGCTGTACAGGGTTGTTGGAGATCGCAATGTCACTTGTGTTATCACATAAAATAGGAATTTTATTTGGCACAAAGCCATAATCTCTGAGTTGATTTCTGAAAGGCATAGGTGTACTAACTTGTAACACTTAATTACTATGTAACTCAACTAAGTAAAAGATAAAACAACAGCAAAACAAGAGAAACTGAAGAAGCACATGGAATCAATCAACTGAAGAAGTGGTAATGATACTTGGTAACTACAAGTAACTAATTTGGTTAATCAAGGATGCATAAGTGAGAAGAAGTTCAATCTCAGTATTGCTCATGCCCTAATTTATCTAATGGAGAATCAAATTAATGTCAAAGAAGTATCAAGAAGACCAAAGTGATTTCATGTAATGTATATCAACATCTGGATAATGTAAAGGTTAATCAACAAATGAGAACTGACATTCAGAAGCAAGAACCCCTACAAGACTAGTCACTTATGAACCAGACCATTGCATCAAGTGTCAGGACATTGGAGGCAAGTTCATGTCAGTAATAGAAGATCTCATTTGAATTGAGTGAGGAAAAGAAATTGAAGAAGCTAGGGAAACTTGCTCATAAAGGTTAATCCTCAATTAGTCACTAAAGAAGGTCAACATTGGATGAGTGCATATTTACTAAGGCAAATGTCGATCCACAGCAGATCGAGATGCGGGTCGAGATTTACAATTGAAGTAAAACATTGCAAAGGCAAATCTCGATCCACGGCAGATCGAGATCGAGATCGAGATCTTCATAGATCGAGATCGAGATTCTCCCAGATCGAGATTTTCACAAATCGAGATCGAGATGGGTCCAGGCGAAGATCGAGATGCGTGTAGATATGTAACATTTAATGTTCAAGGGACAAGTGGCTTATTGTGAACGGTTGATCCAGAGTTGTTGGGAAAGTACTTTTTGTTGTCGAAGTCCTGATTGGGCCACGTACACAAAAAGGACAAGATCAAAACTACATGACATTATAAAAGCAGCACTTTGTTTTTATTAGTAAGAAGACTTTTATCTCTGTATTTCAACGATATATTAAAAAGAGAGAGCATTTACTGTAAAAACAATAGTGAGAGAGAGGATCAGTTGAATCTAGCTTTAATTGCTGTATTTATTGTTCAACTGATCAAGATGCCTTTATGAATGTTGTAGCAAATCCTTCAATGAATATAATGATATATTCTTGAAATTTTGTGTCATAATTTATTGCCTGCATATTTATACATTCTCTCATTATTCTAAAAAGTTGTATTCACCCCCCCCCCCTCTACAACACTTTGGACCTAACAATTTCTTATCCATAAGATCTGAGCGCAACAGCTTCCAGCAGCAATGTACTCAGCCTCTGCTGTAGAATTGGAAACTGTTTGTTGTTTCTTGCTGTACCAGGAAATCAATCTTCTCCCTA
The DNA here is from genome assembly GCA_028671895.1 of Oenanthe sinensis. Taxonomy (NCBI): domain Eukaryota; kingdom Viridiplantae; phylum Streptophyta; class Magnoliopsida; order Apiales; family Apiaceae; genus Oenanthe; species Oenanthe sinensis. Next base: position 34,241,947 of record CM053806.1, read on the forward strand.
GGAATTGACAGCTCCCTGAGGTGCTCTTCCTATCAACAACACTACCTGCATAATCAGAATCTGTATATCCTATTAGATTAAAACCAGATTCTTTAGGGTACCAGATACCAAGATTAGGTGTACCCTTAAGATATCTTAAGATTCTTTTCACAACAACAAGATGAATATCTCTAGGATCCGCTTGGAACCTTGCACATATACAAGTGGCATACATAATATCTGGTCGGCTTGCAGTTAGGTAAAGTAGAGATCCAATCATACCTCTGTAGCTTGTGATGTCTACCTTTATTGAGTTTTCACATACTCCAAGCTTGACAGCTGTAGATGAGGGAGTTCTTGTAGATGCTGAATCTTCCATGTGATACTTCTTTAGAAGTTCTTTAAGGTACTTAGACTGACAAATGAATATTCCATTTATTCTTTGACTTACTTGAAGTCCAAGTAAGAATTCCAGCTCTCCCATTAAGCTCATCACGTACCTACTCTGCATTAACTTAGCAAACCTCTTACACAAGTTATCATTCGTAGACCCAAATATTTTGTCATCAACATATACTTGTACCATTATCAGATCATTATTGTGTTTCTTATAAAATAGAGTTTTGTCTATGACTCCTCTAACAAAACCATTTTCAAGAAGAAATTCTGAAAGAGTGTCATACCATGTTCTGGGTGCTTGTTTGAGACCATAGATAGCCTTGAAAAGAAAATATACAAAGTCCATGTGATCTGGATCTTCAAAGCCTGGGGGCTGTTGTACATATACCTCTTCAGCTAACTTTCCGTTCAGGAATGCACTCTTCACGTCCATTTGATAAACTTTAAAATTGGAGTGAGCTGCGAATGCCAGAAACATCCTGATAGCCTCAAGTCTTGCAACTGGAGCGTAGATTTCATCATAATCAATTCCTTCAGCTTGGGAATAACCTTTTGCAACCAGTCTAGCCTTGTTCCTTATCACAATGCCATCTTCATCCAACTTGTTTCTGAATACCCACCGTGTGCCAATTACACTCTTGTCCTTTGGTCAGGTACCAGTTTCCAAACATCTTATGATTCAAATTGATTGAGTTCATCTTGCATAGCAATCACCCAATCAGGATCAGACAGTGCTTCTTCTACTTTCTTAGGTTCCATTTCAGATAGAAACCCAGAATAATTGCATTGATTCTGTGTAGCACCTCTTGTTCTAACACCAACATCTGGATTACCAATGATCAGCTCAAAAGGATGAGCTTTACTCCAAATTCTCTGACTTGGCAGATTAAATCTTTATGATTCACCTTGATTTTCATTGTGATGTTGTGTTTGATTTGTCGATCCTTCATTTCCTCCCCCTGAGCTGCTGCTAGGATCCCTTGATGAATCTTCCTGTGTGTTAGGGGTATCTGCAGAGTTTCCACTGTTTCCACCACTAGCACTTGGATCATCAACATTATTATCATTGTTGTTTCTTGTTGCAGCCTCAGGTTCATTTTCATCATCTGAGTGTGAGTCTGGAAAATTGTTGAACTTAAGAGTTTCAGATGGATCATCATTTTGGATGTCAGGGAATTTTGTGTCATCAAAAGTTACATTGACACTTTCTTTGACATGATGTTGATCAATAATATACACCCGATAAGATTTTCTTGAATAACCAACAAAAATAGCTTCTTGAGCTTTAGCTTCAAACTTCCCAATACGTTCTTCTCCATCTTTAAGTACAAAACATTTAGCACCAAATACATGAAAGTACTTGAGCGTTGGTTTCTTGTTAGCCATTATTTCGTAGGGTGTCTTCATTAAGTCCTTGTTGATCAGAGTCCGATTCTGGGTATAACATGCAGTATTTACAGCTTCAGCCCAAAAGTACATTGGAAGCCTTGATTCATTCAATATAGTCCTTGCAGCTTCAATTAATGTACGATTCTTCCTTTCTACCACTCCATTCTGTTGCGGAGTTCTAGGCGCTGAGAATTGTCTTGTTATTCCCTTTTCAACATAAAAGTCATTCAGAACTGCATTCTTGAATTCAGTTCCATTATCTGACCTTATAGCTCTAACTGGAAGCTTCGAATCCAACTCAATCATCTTGATATGATCAATCACCATTTGAGGAGTTTCATCCTTCGAGTGTAGGAATAAAACCCATGTATACTTTGAATAGTCATCAACAATCACCAAGGCATATCTTTTATGTGATATTGACATCACATTGACTGGACCAAATAAATCCATGTGAATTAATTATAGTGGTTCAGTAATACTAGATGTGTCAGTGCTTGGATGTGATGCTTTCTTTGCTTTCCCTTTCTGACATGCCTCACAAAGTCCTTCTTATGTGAATTCCAATTGAGCCAGTCCTCTCACTAATTCTCTTTTGACTATAGAATTCATAGATTTGACATTAAGGTGTGAGAGCTTCTTGTGCCATAGCCAACTTTCATATGACGAAGCTTTAGCATAAAAACAATTGACTTCATCTCTGCAACCTGAGTTCAGATTGGCTACAAACAAGTTTCCTTTCCTTACTCCCTGAAGAGCAAGCTTTTCATCCTTCTTGTGAGAAATCAAACACTTCTCCTTTACAAAGGTCACTGTGTATCCCTTGTCACAAAACTGACTGATACTCAGAAGATTGTGTTTGAGACCTTCCACGAAAGATACATTATCAATGACGACATTGCCAGCTTCTAAACAGCCATATCCCTTAGTCATACCCTTGCTGTCATCTCCAAAGGTAACTACTGGGCCAGCTCTCTCAACAACATTTGATAGCAGGGTTCTATCTCCGGTCATGTGACGTGAGGATCCACTGTCGAGAATCCATATAACCCGGTTCACCTGTTTTACACCCTGCAATCATCAAATGAGTTAGGCCTTCTTCGGAACCCAACATTGATTGGGTCCGGCATATTTGAAAAATTGTCATTTATCAGGTTTAACATAGAACCCAACTTGAAAAACTCATTTACTACTTTGACTGAACACTTTTCCTTGTAAACAAGCTTAACATCTTTGTATGCAGGCTTAGGAGAGAATGTCTCCTTCTGTGAAACAGGAGGACTGGCAGTTTTTGATCTAGCATGCCTATGATTTATGTGTTGTCTAGGTGTAGTATTGACATTCATAGCATGCATGCTTTTAAAATATGCAGACATAACATTGAAAGCACATAGCATACAGTTATTTACACCATAAGGTTTATGGCATGCATCAATAGTAGGCATTTTATTCACAATAGTAGGAGTCTTAACAGTTTCTACCTTAACTTTATTAACATTTTTAAAGTTCTCAGTAGCATGAAATCTGTTGTTACTATTCCTACTATTAACAAACTTATTAGGTATGTTATGATTTTTCTTAAGCTCATTAGCACCTAAACCAGGAGTGGATGAACTAGCAGTGTTCACATTTTCTAATGGTCTTTTAGGTACATATTTAGCTTTCTGTACATTTATTCCTTTTATGTCCCTAACAGGTTTTTCCTGTACTTTCTCTTTCTCTTTAAGGTCTTCAAATTTAATTTTATAATCCACTATTACACAACTATCGAGAACTGGTTCTGCAATAGGAGTTATGAAAAGAGGTTTCTTAGTGTCCTTAATAACATGTGGAATACCACTCTCTATAGCAGTCTCTTTAAAAGAGGTGATGTTGCTAGCCTTTCCTACGGATTCATTATATTCAAAACCTATCCCAACTTTCCGTTTAGTCTCTTGTTGGTCAACTAGGTCTTTCATAACAAATGAAGCAGTTCTATAGGCTTGACACCTGACTTTCTCTTTTTCAATTTTATCCTTTAAAAAAGCTTCAATTTCAACATAGCAGTTGACTCTATTAACTTGAAATGCAACATCTTCAGTTAATTTCTCATTTATAAGTTTCAGCCTTTTCAATTCAAAATTCTCTTCTGATAAAACTTTGTTCTTTAGAGTTAGGACTTTTATTTGATCTCTAGCATCAGTTAAATTCTCACCTAGTAGTTTAAACATTTTAGGACAGCTAGGGTTTACCTCAATTCCTTGACGAGGTGGGGATTGTGATCCTTCAGAAGAAGAAGCCATTAGAGCAAGATTTCCCATATCTTCTTCTTCATCATTGTCAGAATCATCCCAGCTTTTTCCTTTTACTAAGTATGATATTCCTTGATGCTTCTTTAGTAGAGCTTCATATTTATGTTTAAGCTCGTCATATGAATCCTTCTTTCTTTCCTGCTTGGGCTTTCTACAATCAGTAGCAAAGTGTCCCATTTCATTGCAGTTGAAGCAACAAATCTTGCTTCTGTCTACCATCCCTGTCTTGTATCCACCTCTTGTATTGGATGAGCTAGAAGAACCACCTCTCTGAAATCTGTTTGTCATAGGTTTGAATTTGAAACTAGGGTTCCTCCTGAATCTTGTATTTCCAAATTTTCTAGCAATCAGTGCTAGAGATTTATCCTCAAGTTGATCAAGTTCTTTCATTGAGTAGAATTCACTTTCTGATGAATTCATTTGAGTTGAACCAACTTCTGCAACAATACCCTGATCAATGACTTTGATTGAAGAAGATTTAGTCATAGATTCTTTGTATTCTAGTACTTCTGCTACAAGAGCTGTAGACTTGCTGACCACCTTGCCTGTTCCATATATTTCCTTCTGTTGAATCTGTTCTAGCTCATAGGTCTTCAGTATGTCATAAAGTCTTTCCAATGAAATTTCATTCATGTCCCTTGACTCCCTGATGACAGTAATCCTATGCTCTAAGTAAACTGGCATTGTTAGCAGAAACTTCCTATTGATCTCCTTCTTCGTATAGTGTTTACCATTGAGATTTAGATCATTTATTAGTTTGTTGTATCTCTAAAAAACATAAGAGATACCTTCTCCAGGATTTGATCTAAAATGCTCATATTGAGACGTTAAGATTTCCAATCTGTTCTCCCTCACTTCTTCTGTTCCTTCATTCAGTATCTCTATCGTTTCCCAGATGTGTTTAGCATTTTTGCAATTAACAACATGATTGTACATTCCGGGATCAAGAGATTCCACCAAAATTAACTGCAGGCTAGTGTCCAACGAATCCAGTTCCTTTTCTGTTTCAGTGTACTCAGAAATATCTCTTTCAAATTGTCTGTGTGGAATAAGTACACCGTCTTTCATATGCTCGGGAATGATTGTTATTGGAACAGTAACACTAGTCTTCAAAATATCCTTGTACTTGGTGTTTGCAGTTCGAAGAAACAAGGTCATCTTCCTCTTCCAAAGATTATAATTATCTTTATCAAATGGAGGAATTTTAATGCTACTCACTCTTTGAGTACTCATTTTAAAATAATAGAAGATTAAAAAGATTTGAGATTTTTAGGAATTAAAGAGATTTCGAATTTTTAAGAAATTAAAAAAATTCGAATTTTTAATAAATTAAAAGTTTCGATTTTTAATAAATTAAAAGTTTTGAATTTTTAATAAATTAAAAATATTAGGATCTTATTTTTTATGTCAATCAGATGGCTCTGATACCAATTGTTAGGTCCAAATGATTGTAGAAGGGGGGGGTTGAATACAATCTTTAATAAATATTAAATTCTATTTCAGATAATTTTTTATTAAATAATTTTAATTATTATCACGAAATAATAATCAAAGAGACACGGTTCAAGTAAAATACTTATATTAAACTTGATGTGGGTTACAAGATTAAATCAGAAAATATTCAATAATTTAGCTCTTAAAATTCTAGAGAGATTTATAAATTAAATGCTTTTGAATTTTGTTTTAGCCAAAATAGAATGTTAATAGAATTACTTTGAATGCTTCTGATCTTCTTGTATTTATAGGCAAATCTGGACTTGGGAGACTTTTTCTGCTCAGGGAGACTTTTTCTCCTCGGGGAGACTTTTTCTTGGCTGGAAGACTTTCTCTTGGGAGACTTTTTCTGGCTCAGGAAGACATTTCTGTTGTTGAAAGACATTTAAATCCACGAGAGACTTATTAATAAAATCGGGGAGACTTTATTAATAATTCGGGGAGACATTTTGAAATGTCTCGGTGAGACTTTCAAAATGTATTCCCGAGTTTGTCTACCGACTTGAATTGATTCTGTGTAATGTATATCTGCTGCCTTTTTCTTCTTCTTTTTTTTATTTCATTTTAATTTAAATTCTATTTGCTTTATTATATATCTTATACATTAAATTAATTCTTTTTGAATTAATCTAAGTAAATAGGATACATAATAAATTATCTTTTTGATAATAAAATTAAATTAAAGTCTTCTTCATTCTAAAATAATTCTAAATTAATTAATTTCTTAATCAATTTAAGAAATAAATTAATTCTTATTGAATTAATTTACCAATTAAATTAACTAAAAAATTTAATCAATTAATAGAGAATTAAATTAAAGTCTTGACTCAATGACTGTTGATGATATAATTTTAAATCTCTGTATTCACACCAATGTCTATAGCTGACCACTTCTTCTGTAATAAAGAATCTTCTCTATATTTTGCCAACACTCCATGTACTGTCTGGTTCACGAGTGATTCACAACAAATAAAATTCTTCACTTGACTTTTATAATGTGGTTCACTTCTGCTCCTTCTGACTTAACTATATTTGTTGTCACACAATATTGAAATCTTCTGACACTGTAGCTTCTTCAAACTTAAATACTCCACTGAGGCATGATCAATTAAATTGAGTTTCTTTCAATGTAATACTGTTTCAAGTCTGTAGATTGACTTTGATTTTCTTTTTCTTGTCAAATAATACTTGCTGAAGATTCCTATGACAGATAATATATTTACTTACAAATTATCTATGTTTGAGTTGAGTTGTCATCTCTCTAAATAAATAGGCTTATAAACATATGCCTTTCAGAAACTATCTTTTATATTGAGTTAAAATTTCATAAATTATTTTAACTACTATTATGACTGGAGTTATTGCTAGGCTATAGTAGCTCATTCTTGCATTGTTTTAAATTTCCAAACACAACAGTTAGATCAGATGGATCGCATTACTTCAAATAATAACCCTACAGTGAAAAGTAGCTTGAGAGACTTATCCGCATAGTTCAGAAGAAGAAGGCAAGATGCCATGATGAAGATGATTTGGGTCAGAGTATTTAGATCTGGTGTAAGAATGATTTATAAGTTGATATGTAATCAATATTATCTTGTATAGAATATTATTGGTAGCTGGTATACTTCTTATCGAAGTTATGCTAGTTTTATAAGATTTGTGTAAGCAGAGATTGGTTATAGTAAATTGTGGTAAATGGGAAATTGTTTCTAAAAATCTAATTTTGAGGACTTTATGGATGGGGACGCAAGTGTGATTTAATTTTGTTGAGAATTATAATAGTTGATGTATGACTTGGGATTCTTGTTTCTAGCCCTATAACCTAAAAGATTATTGGGAGTTGGGGTCGCACATGTATTTTCAGTTATTATATGTCTACAGGTGAAATCAGAATTGTTAAATAGGTGGTTTTATGTTGAGAATTTCCGCAGTGACGACCAGATCCATGACCCCGGGTTTGGGGGCGTTACAGAATGGTTACAGAGTTGAGGTTATAGTAAACTAGAAACGATAGTGTGTAGGATTATGTATAGTTATGTGAGGATGTTTGAGCTCATGTAGAATTCATGTTAGACTATTGGATATAGTACCAATGAATAAGTTAACAAATTGGAGCGTTTGCTTGAGATAATTGTATTGAGTTGGATAGAACTCTTTGCTGTTGATGTCTATTGTGGAATCTCTAGAGACTATTACGAGTCAACGACAATGTAGGATATCGATAACCTCAGGACGTGGAGAACTAGAGTTATAGTTAAACGATGATCTTTTTGAGGAATTGATAGAGAAGGCATCTGTGAAGACATTGGTAATACCTTTCTTTCCTACGACTTATTTTGAAACCTCCCCAAAGGAGAATTTTGCTATAAGATATATTTCCTCTTCTGAGTTATATTTTGATGTTAGTGTTCACTCATATTTGGGTATTCAATTGTGCTAGAGGCTGTTATGATACTTACTTTTAAATTTTTGAGGCCCTGTCGAGTTTGCGATACTTGAACTTCTATTTTTCTCCAAGTGGTGGATGACTCTATTTGCTATATATTCCTCACTTGCTTGTTGTGTACCAATACTTTCTTTTCTGGTTATTATTTTCTTTGAAAATAACACCTTTGGAGACTGTTCAGTTTTATTTCAAGGTGTGCCTTAGAAAATCAATTACCAAAAGATGAGTTTTATTGGTCTGATTTTGAATTCATTTCATACTTCTTTACTCTAACTGAGGCGAATAACCCTATTTATAGGGGACACAATGACTATTTGTATGTGTGATAGAAGTTTGATGGGACGCCATCGCTTGTGAGTTGTACATCATAATGAGGGGAAACACCCTTTTACTTGTGAGTGTCTTAATAATGCAAGCAACGTTGGGTTCTTTTGATCATATTGATCTCTCAGTCATTCTTTTATTTTGAAATAATGACTACCATTATGTGACACTTGTTTTGGGATGAAATCTTTTCTCCTCAAAATTCTCTAATTCTTGTTATCTCTAAAAGTTTTGAAGGTATGTCAACCATGTTGTAATGAGAAGTTATGGGATACTAGCCTGAGGAGACGCATCCAGGCGGGAGGAGTTATGATTCAGACTGTGAGGTCGAATGGAGAATTTTGGAGCCCCATTGAGGAGTCAAGAAGTACAATCACTGTAGTACTAAATATGCTAACAATCCCAGAGATAGGGGAAGTGTTATTGAGCGGAGATGGCCACATCGTTCATAACACGATAGCCAGGTTAGCCAAGTTAGAGCCAACGACGCATAAAAGTCTAACTAATCTTTCATCATTTGGCAATAAGCCGAAGAGATAATGTGCATTTCACTAGACCCTATTAATGTTATAGAGCGAATGAGATTGATGGTCCAAGAAAGTGATTGTCGATATTGTAGTTGATTGACTTTATGCATTGATTGTGAATGTTGTGGGATTGTAATTGAGATGTTTGTTACACCGGGTATAATCCGTTTTGCGAATAAGTCATGCCCAATTTTCTATAAAAAATACATCCGCTTGAGTTCAATAAACGTTTAGAATTAATGAGACTTGTAAATGAAATGTCTAAATGTAAAATAGAGTAACATGGCCTAAAGAATTTGGTCATCTATATATGAGTAAAAATGAAGGAATTAGATGGATTAAGATTTGTAATAAAGTGGACATGCATGAGGACTTAAGAAATATGAAAGTTTATAATGAGATAATATTGAGGAACAGTTGTAATGAGATGTGAGTTTTCCAAAGGGGATTAATTTGGTTGGGTCTGATATTAGGTTTTAATAACCAAATGTGTAGTCAGAGTGTGTCTGATTATGATATTAAATCGAGCTAATATATGTTTTTGTTCAATTAGAACGTTACCGAGTCAGAGTAATGTGAATTTTAAAGAAATTATGTTTCATACGTACAATAGTATTATCCGAAATTTATGGAGAATCATATGGAGATAAAGTTTTTGGGCCTAGACAAGAGAATTTGTCGGTGGCCGAGTATGAGGTAAAGTTTATGGAATTGTCAAGATTCATGCCGGATTTTGTAAATTTGGTCGAGAAGAGAGTAAGGAGGTTTCAGCAAGGGCTGGAGCCATGGATTCAAAATAGGGTAGCGGTATTGAAATTGATTGACTACACCTAGTTAGTGTAGAAAGTTATTATTATAGAGACGGGAAGTGAACAAACTCAAAAGGAGAGAGATGGAACAAAGAGAAAGGCGGAAATCCAGAGAAAGAGTGTAGGGAATGTGAGCGTTCCTAGGAAAATTAATAAGAGCCAGAGACCCCAGGCTGGGAGAAGGTCGGGATTCCGAAGAACTGGGAGTGAGACTGTTAACCAGGGTGGTAGGCAGACATGAGTGCCACCCCCAACCAATCCAGACCTCACTATTAAAGTTCAAGACATACGAGAGGAAACATACAGGGCATTATAAACCCTAGGACATAAAATGCTATAAGTGCAATGTCTATCTGTTTCAGTGGCAGAAAACCAGAGTGTGTAAGATTAAGAATCTAAGTCGACATAATTATCAAGATTTCCCAATAGAGTAAGTGAGTTAAGAAGAGATTTGAGGTGCTTGAAGGAATTAACTATGCTACGTTGGTTCAAGAAGCATCCAAATTTGTTGAAATTCAAATAGACCAATTGATAAGGGACCGGAGCTCTATTTCAGTGAAAAATAAACGGATTTAAGAACTCAAACTGAGATGGCAGTTAAGTGTGCCCATAATAAGAAACTTAGATACTAGAGTACCGATCTTACGAATATCTAATTCCTTTTCAATTAAGAAATTTAGTTGCTCTATTGAGAATATATTAATTAATGAGTTGTGACGCTTGTATTGATAGTGAGAGTAAGTATGTGAAGTTAAGCAAGCCCAATGAGAATGAGAATGTGTTTGAAGGCAGATAAAGAATAAGAAGTTTTAACCAAGGTTAAAACAAAGAGATTGTTGCGACGAGATGTGAAACTTACTTACCCTATGAGGTTGATATGGAAAAAGGAGAAAACCTAGTAAAGAGGAGATTCTCATAGTTAATGAAAGAGATTATTTTCTAAATGTTAGTTTTACATAAATGAAGTTAAAAACTTAAAACATGTTATATATGCAGAGAAGGGAGTACCCGACTTAAGGGACATCCCAGTAGTGAATGAAATTGAGGTTGTGGTTCCAAGAGACATTCCGAGATTACCACCCGACCGAGACATGAAATTTGCTATAGACCTAGCACCAGGGACCTCACCAGTTTCGATGGCTCCCTATCGGCTAAATCTTGTCGAGATGAAGGAATTGGCCATTCAGTTAAAAGAGTTGTTAGAGAAGGGAATGATAAGACCGAGTGAATATTACCAAATGAATATTAAACCAGAAAAGGTGCCGAAGACAGCCTTCCGCACAGGATATGGACATTATGAGTTCTTGGTGATGTCATTCGGATTAACCAATACGCCAGCCACTTTAATGGATTAATGAATCGAGTTTTCAAAATGTACTTGGACAAGTATGTCATAGTATTCATTGACGATATATTGGTCTACTCTAAAACAGAAGAAGAACGCGCAGAACATTTGAGGCTAATTCTAGAGATACTGAGAAAAGAAGAGCTATACGCTAAATTTTCGAAGTACGAGTTTTGGTTAAGAAAAATACAGCTCTTAGGGCATGTGATCAGTAGTGAGGGAGTGTTGGTCGACCCCGCCAAGATAGAAGCTCTGATGAATTGGGAGAGACCGACTACCCCAATAGAGGTGAGAAGTTTTGTGGGACTGATAGGTTACTATTAGAGATTCGTTCAGGATTTTTGCTAAGATAGCTGCCCCATTGACCCGACTTACTCGCAAAGCAGTGAAGTTCGAGTGGATAGAGAAATGTGGAGAGAGCTTTCAAGAGCTAAAGAGAAGGTTGATGACAGCCACAGTGCTGCCATTAACTGATGATAAATGAGCTTTTGTGATTTACAATGACGCATCTCATAAGGGATTAGGATGTGTGCTAATGCAATACGGCAAGGTAATTGTATATGCGTCTAGACAGTTGGAAGGAATTTGAAATAAGGTACCCTACCCATGACTTAGAGTTGGCAGTAATAGTTTTTGCCTTGAAGATTTGGAGACACTACCTGTATGGAGAGAAGTGTGAGATTTACACGGACCATAAGAGTCTTAAGTATATCTTCACCCAAGAAGAATTAAATATGAGTTCGAGGAGATTCTTAGACCTGATTAAAGATTATGATTGTTCGATAAACTATCACCCTGACAAGGTCAATGTGGTGGCCGATGCCTTGAGTAGGAAAGAACGACTAAAAATGTTAGTTTCCTCATAAGAGTTAATACGAGAATTTGAAAGAATGGAGATAGAGGTGCAGTTACCAGAGGAAGGGACCGAAACACTTCTTAAGATTCGAATTCAACCAGAGCTAATTGATAAAATACGAGTATGTTAAGAGAAAGTAATAGAAGAACAAAGAGATTGTCATGGAATCAGGCACGCTTCCGCACTACAATATAAAATTGTATCCTTGAGAATATCGCATAATATGATCCCGTAAAAACGGAGTTCTTTTATTCAAGAAATTTTATCATCTAACCAACAGACATGCATGATGTCTATGGAAATTTAGGCAATAAAACATGTCTAAAAATAGAACACCTAAAATAAAAATTCAAAAAAAATAATGAATACCACATTTAAGAGAAAAAGAAATGACAAAATCATAATTACAAAATATACAATATAAAATTATTTGAATAACAAAAATAAAATAAATCTATACCTAAAATTAATATATAATAATATAATATTTTAGACAAATTTATAAATTAAATATTTATCATCCAATATTAATACCAAATTATTAGTCTAAAGTATAGTTTATAAAGTAAAAAAGGGAATAATAGTCCAAAAATCATTCAAAACTTTGCTAAAATTATACTATTAAATTTAAAGAAATTCCCGCATGAGTAAATAATAATAATAAAATAATTGATTGTACTAACTACCAACATTAATACAAATTATAAAACGTAACTCGTTCTCATTAAAAATATTAACATATTGATAATAAATTTAAATTAATACTAAACATTAACTAATAAATTCAAACACTATAATATGTAATCACTATTATTAACTTATTTAATGAATTAATGTCGTAACTGAAAATTCAAAAATTAGAACTCCTTATATGGTATATATTAGCCATCATAAATGGTACAATATTATCTCTTAAAGCCAAATATAACTCCGCACATTGTATGTATGAGCCATCAATCATGACCCAAAATTACTCTATAAGAGTACAAACAAGCCAACATATATGATCTCCAATGAATAAATCTGGGGCAGTGATATTTGCACACCCTATATTTATAGGTGCACACCCAAAATTGTTAAAGAGCCCAAAATACCCTTTAATGTTTCTTTTCTTATCTAACCTAATCTTTTTTGTGTGACTCAAAGCTTTATATATTCTGGGTTTGTCTTGCGTCATATAATACATGCATGATTGCAACTCCATGTGCAGAAAAATAAAATCGAGCTACACTTTCCAAACTCCAACATCAACATTTTGTGCAAACAAATAAGCCATTCATCACCAAGACTTAAGGCAATCCTTAATATTTGCACCAACAGAGCCTTATTTAACAACTATTCGACAAATAAAGGCCATTTAATAATGCAATTCATAATAGAGAATATAGATATCTTGTTCAACCTACGTAATCCAAACCTTCAAAATGACAATGCATGATATATAAAATGAATATCATCAAGGTTACACTTTGATGTGTTTTGTAATTACATCTGAAAAAGTTAAACATTTGAATAAGATAGTAAACTAAGGTAAACAAAAATGATCCCAGATGCAAAAGATCTTTATAAGAGTTGAACCACCATCGACTAAAAGTAATTGCTCCACCTATACACGTACATATATGACAATATATTATCATGTTACATACATAAAAACTAAAAAAATTATCAATTATATTATAATCTCAAAAACTTACTTTTTATGTACGTAAATATCGAGTACTCTCAACAATCTCAAAAAGTGAAGGATCTCGAGTTGTGGAACTTTTTTTCTTTCTTTTTATTGCATTCGAAGGCCTTCCTTTGTGAGGATGTACTTTAGGTTCCAGAATCATTGGACTAGAAGAATCAACAATTTTACCAATCTTCTAACACATATCTTCTTTTAATGCTATAGGCGGCTTTTGATAATGATCATGAACCTTTTCAAACAAACTTCTAATATCATCTTTATCCTTACCAACATACATAAAAGATCTTATATCAAGTCTCCACTGTGGATGAATATCATCAAGTCATAAAGATTGATATCTAGTCTCCCTAATTTTATGAGCACATGGGAGACCCATAGAATTTGTAAAATTACCTTTGCAAGTGGATGACATGTCCAAAATAGCCAACTAGTATTGTTCAAAAAGTTCTTTGAGAGCATACAATGAGACATGTCATATAAGTTGGTGAAATAGAGGAATGCGAATTTTGTGTGGTATCTGTATCTTTTCATATGAAAGTTGTGTCTTAATACCTTGAAACTAATTATCAACAGCAAGACATAATTTATCTTTAACTCCACGTAAATCTCTTGTTGAAAATTGAAGATGTTTTTTCAACTTTGAGTGAGCACCTTCAACCCTTGAAGTCACATGATTTCTAAAAAGTAAGATTTTTTTTATCCTTGCATAAATGAACTTTTCTTTAAACGGAAGCCATGTCTTGTGAATGTAGTTAATGATAAACTCATATTCCTTATATTTTTCAATCAAAGAAACCCAAGAGGCAGATAAATAACTTTCATCAAGTGATTTTATTGTTTTCCCAATTGTACAAGTAGAAGGGGGGGGGGGGGGGGTTGAATACTTGTGTTCTTTTTCTACTTGATTAAAATCAACTCAATAGAAATTAAAGCTTCGAATTAATAACAAATATCAAACACAAAGATATGAATGAATATTGTTTGTATTATTGATATGTAAATACAAACTCTCTTAAGGTGTACACAAACCCTAGCAGCTTCCCTATGTTTTCACAACAACTCTCTCTATCTCTATGCTCTCACAAAACTTTTAACTTCGACACTTTTATCAACAAATACAATTAGGTTACATAGAGTGTTTATATAGAGAGGTGCCTATCAACTAAAAATAGAAAATCAAATTATAATAGGAATATAATTCTTAATTATTTGTTGACAGTTTCCTTCTGAATTTATCTTTTCTTCCCATAACATATCTGCAATATATTTATCATTATCTTCGAAGACTTTCCATTCTTGTGATCATCTTCCAAATTTAACTTCAACTTTATAAACTCTAAAATCTTTAGACTCTGTCAGACTATAGACTCTGATAGACTATAGATTCTGATCAAGTGTAGACTCTGACATATTATAGACTCCGATAGTCTATAGACTCTAATCACCTCCCAAACTCTGATTCTTCATCTAGACTCTGGTTTCACTTTCTACAGAAAATTTTCTAATTATAAGTATGTTGACTAACTAGACTCTGATTATAAAATTTCAGAGACTAGAAAGACTTATTACAAATAAACTATGCTAGACCCTGTTCTAGTATTTTGTACATCATTAAATGAATATATTCCTAACAATCTTCCCCTATTTATGCTTTATAAAATGTAACCATAAATCAAGGTTTGATGATGTCAAAATTAAATAATGAAACAATTAATCTAGAACATTATAAAAATGTATAAGGAAGAGAAATTACATCTCACTTGATCTTCTCAAAGGCTGGATTGTTTTTCAGAAACGATTTCAGCATATTATCTTCCACAATAGCAAGAGCTTCACCAACATACTTCTTCAGTTTCTTCATTTCTTCATTAGAACATTTGATTTGACAGTAGGCTGCTCTCAGATCTTTTGCACTGCTTTCTTGTTCATTTAGATCTTTCAGCATTAGAACACTAACTTTCCCACTCATAGGTTGAAATACAAAGTAATGACCCACACCTTCTTAGAATTTGATTTGTTTTTCTTCTAATGGCATGTCTTGATCATTTCCTTCAGCATCAACATATTTTAAAGAAAATTTTCCCATCTGTCGATTTGCCTATCTGTGTAGAGTCAGCTTCATGTCAATCTCCTTGAAACATTTGTGGGTGATAGCCTCTTTGCTTTTGTTTACTTCATAAGCAATTTGTAAGAAAAATCCTATATACTGTAAATTCTCAGCCTGTTTGAAGAATATAAAGTTGGATTGACTAATCCATCTGATAGATCCTCCTTCTAAAAAGTACACAACCATCTCATTTTGCACCTTTTCTGTACCTCCATGACCTCTTGGTACCTTTCTTTTAAAAATATTATAAACAATTTGAGAAGATACCACTTTGTTCAAGGATTTTTGTGTAATCTTCTCAAACTGCCTATCTGTCAAGGATCGATGATTTCTGGTTAGAGTAGATGTTCTTGTTAGTATTGGTGTCCTATGGATAATACTTTTAATGTTTTATTGAAAACAATTATGTTATGTGATTATTTAATTGATATTTATTATATCTTTATTTAATACATCATAAATTGAAAGAATAATAAATGTCCTTGGAATATTAATACGTAATATATGTCTTTAAGTATGTGACTTAAAAATGAGATTATATGAATAGTAAAATTCCCTAGTCAAGTATTATTATTTAAGGACAATAATAATACAATAAGACTAATATGTTTGTTGACAGATGACAACATCTCATTAGTCATAGATATGTTGATACTAAAGTCAAGAACATAAGTATATGTATCAATACATGACACTGGAAAGACCCACCGTGAGATTCTACATGTTAATAAGTGTCATAAGAAATCTCACAGTGATAATGATGTAATGATCCTCTGACTTGGAATCATTATATTTCTATACGAGAATTAATATACTTTGATTACACTCAAAGTTACCTTTAACCGGGTAATGATAAAGGTGGACATTAGGTATGCTATGAATCGTATGAGGAATATGAATGATAGATATAGGATTTAACCGTCCAATTCTAGGAGTGATATTATTGGCCTCTTGATTTACTGAGACTATGAAATGCATGGTCATGCTCAAATATTGATTTGTTTAAATAGTCTACTCATTGATCAAGGAAACCAAGATTAAATGTTGAAGAGGATGACACTATACATGCCTTGAGTTTGATTTATAATATAAGGTTAAATGGATTATATTACATGAAACATTATTCACGAAAGGTTTAATTGAATCACCAATTATTATTGTTACTTGGGTAACAATGATGTATTACTAGATGTCACTCATTTTTTATAATTTTATTATTAGATAATAAAATTGTTGCCAACGAAATAATAACCTAAAAGGTCACACACAAAAAATGTCAAAACGGAGGTTTATTTAGGTTATGAATTTAAATATATTATTATTTATTCGAATTTAATTATTGAATTAACTAAGTGGGACTTGATTAATTATATTAGAATTCGGATTTAATAAGTATTATTATTATTCAAATTTAATTATTGAATTAATTAAGTGGGACTTGATTAATTAAATTAGAATTTGGATTTAATAATAATAATAACCCAAAATCATAATTGGTTTTGGAAACCACATGGATTAGGGTTAGGCCCAAAATCTATCTCTCCCCTATATATACATAATGATGTATAGTATTAGGGTTTAATCATCAGATTTCATTTTAGAGAAAAACCCTAGCTGTTCAACACCAAGAGAGGCTAGAGAAAAGAAGAGAGGGAGGAAGAGGCAAGCAATTTGGCTAGTATCGACTCCGGTGATCGTTGGACAATCGGGCGTTCGTGTGGACTTCTTTGGAGAGCAGATCTTTGCAACAAAGGGCTGTTGTGATTCGTTTTTCTGGACCTCCATTAAACATCATACGGAAAGCTTTGTTAAGGTATAGACATCTTCACCATAATCATCCAAAGTTATACATGGATCATGCGGTAGGGTTTCCGTTTTTTATTTATTTTTCACGTTTTTCCACTACTTTTGTGTTTAACAGTTTTTCAATGAATGTAACATATATATGATATGCCATGACTATATGTTGATATGTATGTTTTATATGATTTTCAATATATGATATTTCATGTGTTGTATAATCATGGGATGATTGTGTGTATTGCATATGTATATGATACATGTTTGTTGTTGTTATGGGAATCGTATTCGATATGAATTCTGAAACGGCTTCGGTAGATTTTCTGAAATCTGTGTCATGTATCCGATTTTTACAAACCATATATTTTTTCTGACTGCCATCATGTCACTGAGAAATACTGACTATGTCAGCTTCACGTCTGTAAGCCGTTTGACGACGTTACAGTCCCCAAAACGGCAATTTATTATTTTATGAAATTTATTTGATTTTCGTAAATTTCAAAATTTATTATATATGATTATATGATATGTTTATATAATTTGAGATATATTACATGTGTTATGTGATAACATGATGGATGGTTATGGCCTAAAGACCCATAGGATAGTGGTTCTATTTTATGGATTTGGTTTCTATATACGATTTGCATGTCATTTATTCATTGTAATTGTTAATCTCGAATGTAACTCGAGTTCTTCTTGTAATTTCATTAGAATAGATTTATTTATTATTCAATATAATTGTTCAATGGAGACTTGGAAGCACGGAAGCTAGGAGGCAATCCAGATGATGGAGCAATGAAGAATCTAAAGACACGTAATAGTGTAGTATTTGAAACCACCATAGATTGACCTTGATAATTCCATTAGCTTGGAAATATCACATAGGATGGGGTCATAACTAAACATGTTTAATTTACGTACAATACATATATGTATATGAATGCATGTGTAGATATGTATGTGTTGGAATGATGTATGTATTAGATACGACACTCATGCCATGCCTACTTAAGAAAGATAAAATCTGTAACGATTCAAGATTTTAAAATTAAACAAATGATCATGAGATTCTTGTGTTTATGAAAAATGGTATTGAATATGAATTTTCTTTTTCTGATATGGGTAGATTTTGTCAAAAGCGAATTATTATTTGTAAGAAAGTTGGGTTTTAAGTGAGACCGCTTGTGACTTCTCCGACAATCTGAAAATCGAACCATTGACGAATATTGAAATGGATTATTTGATCAAGAAAAAATTGAGAATCTCTTTATGATAGAATCATGATCATTCATATAAATATTAAAATCTCTAAATACATATTAAGTTTATCGGATGCCTTCCAATGTTTAATACTCGTCAAGATCTAGATTGAGAATGAGTGGGTTTGCCAAAGCAAGGTGTTTTTATCAATCATGGGAAGACGTGATAAGTAAGTGACTTAGATTGTTTAAGCACTGGGTCTAACTTAACTAAATCATCACAATAAGATTGTGGGTTTAGCGGCATAGAGTTTGGTGAGATTTATTGGATAAATGTGTACAAAGTGTTGTTCCACCAAACTATCCAAGAGTTATATTTGATATAATTGACTAATGTTGTCTACCTAAATAGTCGTGTTTTGGGTGTATTGGCCAACACTATCTTAAAACATGGATGAAATATGGATCTTAGTTCACTAGAAAGATTTAATGAAATGCTTTCCAAATTAATAGTTAGGGCTATTGATTTGATAAAAATAGTGGGAGATATATATTATGAATGTATATGATAATCACTTGAACATAATTAAACTTCTTCAACTAACTAATATGCATTTTTAAACATTATAGATATTTAATGGCAAACAACACAAATAATTTCTCTGTGAGAGCAACCATTGAGAAGGACAAGCTGACATGAACTAACTTCCTTGATTGATATAGGAATTTGAGGATTGTCCTCAGGCAAGAGCGAAAGCTTCACGTCATTGAAATTCCTTCACCTGCTCCTCCTGCTGAGGATGCAACTCGCATTCAGCAAAATGCTTATCAGAAACATATTGATGATCCGAATGATGTTGTGTGTCTCATGCTAACAACCATGAGTGCTGAGCTTCAAAAACAACATGAGCATATGGATGCTTATGAGATGATTGAACACCTTCAAATAATGTTTGAGGGACAGGCTCATCAAGAAAGGTTCGACACGAGCAAAGCACTATATGCTTGCAAATAGGGATAGCGTGAACCTGTTCAACCACATGTTCTAAAGATGATAGATTATATTGAGTATCTTGATACTTTGGGTTTCCCGAGTGGTCCGAAAGCTCAAATTGACTTGATCCTGCAATCTTTGAATATCAATTATACTCATTTTGTTATGAACTACAATATGAATGAGATAGACAAAACACCTACTGAATTGTTGGCCATGTTACGAACTACTGAAACCAATATGAAAAAGGTTGAACATGCTGCCATGCTAATGGTAGACAACAAAGGTAAGGCTAAAAGGAAAGGCAAATGGAAGGGAAAGAAGAAGATTGAATCTTCTTCTAGTCCCAAGCCAAAGACTAATCCCAAATAGGGTTTAAAGCCCAAGGGTGCTGTTGCAAAGGGTGATTATCACTACTGTGGTAAACCATGTCATTGGAAGAGAAACTGTCATGCTTATTTGGAGGATCTGAAGAAGAAGAAGGCTGGTCAAGCTTCTGATTCAGGTATTTATGTTATAGAGGTCAATTTGTCTACGTCTACATCATGGGTATTGGATACTGAATGTGGTTCTCACATTTGTATAAATGTGCAGGAGCTGCAAAGGAGTAGGACTTTGGAAAAGGGAGAGGTCGACCTATGAGTTGGCAATGGAGCAAAGGTTGTTGCCTTAGCTGTAGGGACTTATTATTTATCGTTGCCCACTGGGCTTATTTTAAAACTTGAGAACTGTTTTTACGTGCCTGCAATTTACAGAAACATTATTTCAGTTTCTTGTTTGGAAAAGAAAGGTTTTGCATTTTCAATTCAGAACAATAGTTGTTCCTTTTCTTTGAATAATGTTACCTATGGGGTTGCACATTTATTTAATGGTTTATATGTTCTTGATTTAGACACTCCTATCTATAATATGAATAATAAACGTCTTAAATCTAATGACTCAAATCAAACATACCTATGGCACTATCGTTTAAGCCATATAAATGAGAAGCGCATTTCTAAGTTACAAAAGGATGAATACTTGGATAAGTTTGACTTTGAATCATACGAAGCATGCGAACCTTGTCTCATTGGAAAAATGACTAAAGCTCTTTTTACTGGACAAGGTGAAAGGGCCACTGAACGATTAGAACTTATACATAGTGATGTATGTGGTCCTATGCGTACTATGGCAAGAGGTGGCTTTTACTACTTTATCACTTTTACTGATGATTTCAGTAGATATGGATATGTTTATCTTATGAAGAACAAATTCGATTCTTTTGAAAAGTTCAAAGAATACAAAGCTGAAGTAGAAAAGTAAACTGGAAGAAGTATTAAAACTCTATAATCTGCTCGTGGATGTGAATACTTAAGCCATGAATTTAAGAGTTTATTAAAAAAATGTGGTATTGTATCACAACTCATTCCTCCCGGAACACCATAATGGAATGGAGTTTCTGAAAGGAGGAATTTAACTTTGTTGGACATGGTACGATCGATGATGAGTCATGCAAATCTTCCAATTAGTTTCTAGGGCTACGTCCTGGAGACGGCTGCTTATACACTTAACCGAGTTCCTACTAAAGCGGTTCAAAAGACTCCATATGAGATATGGACTGAGAAACGTCATAGCATGTCATTTATGAAAAAATGAGGATGTAAGGCGTTTTTGAAATGTCTAACTTCTGACAAGCTAGGACCTAAATCAGAAAAATGTAATTTTGTGGGACACCCAATTGAAACAAAGGGTTATTCTTTCTATAATCCTTCAGAAAACAAAGTGTTTGTTGCTCGAACTACAGTGTTCCTTGAAAGAGAAATGATGTCTAAGAAAGACAATGGGAGGATAATAGATCTCGATGAAATTCGAGACCCACATGATAACATTGAACCAATGGAGGAACCTGAGCAGAATGTACAAGAAAATAATACTGGTCAGGAAACACAGGTTGTTCGTAGGTCTGGTAGGATTCTCCATGAGCCCGAGAGATATTACGGATTTCTCTTGACTCAAGATGGTGATGTGATGCTTGTGGATGAAGATGAGCCTCTCACATACTAAGACGCTATGAACACTCCATAATCTAAGAGATGGCAGGATGCCATGAAATCTGAGATGGAATCCATGTATACTAATCAAGTATGGACTTTGGTTGATCCACCCGAAGGGGTAAAACCTATAGGGTGCAAGTGGGTTTTCAAAAGGAAGAACGACATGGATTGTAATGTACAGACCTATAAAGCACAATTGGTGGCAAAAGGTTTCAAGCAAATTCATGGTATTTACTATGATGAAACTTTTTCACCAGTGGCTATAGTCAAGTCCATCAGGATTTTGCTTGCTATAGCTGCTTACCATGACTATAAAATATTGCAAATGGATGTCAAAACCGCTTTCTTAAATGGGAGCCTTGATGAAGATGTGGATGTCTATATGACACAGCCTGAAGGTTTTGTTGATCCAAAGAATGCTGGAAAGGTATGTAAGCTGCGTCGATCCATTTATGGATTGAAACAAGCCTCAAGGAGATGGAACATTCGTTTTGATGAAAATGTCAAAGAGTTTGGGTTTATTCAAAATGAAGATGAACCATGTGTTTATAAGAAGGTAAGTAGGACCAATGTGGCATTCCTAGTATTATATATTGATGATATATTAATAATAGGGAATGACATTCCTTCTTTACAGGCTGTTAAGACTTGGTTGAGTAAGAATTTCTCAATAAAAGACTTAGGCGAAGCCATCTATATTTTAGGTATCAAGATCTATAGAGATAGATCAAGAAGAATGATCGACCTAAGTCAGAGTATATACATTGATAAAGTTTTGCATCGATTTGAGATGCAAAATGCTAAAATGGGATTTATCCCTATGTCTCATGGGATATCGATCTCAAAAGATGACAGTCCTAAATCATTGAATGATAAGGACCATATGAGTAAAGTTCCATATGCTTCGGTAATTGGTTCCATAATGTATGCAATGATATGTACTCATCTTGATGTCTCGTATGCTTTGATCATGATGAGTAGATACCAGTCTAATCCAGGTGAAGGTCACTAGACAGCAGTCTAGAATATTCTTAAGTACTTGAAGAGGACTAAAGATCAATTCTTGGTATATGGAGGAGAAGATAAGCTAGTTGTAAAAGGTTACACCGACGCTAGTTTCTAGACATGCAAAGATGATTCGATATCTCAGTCTGGGTTTGTGTTTTGTCTAAATGGAGGTGCTATAAGCTGGAAAAGTTCAAAGCAAGAGACGGTTGCCGATTCTACAATGGAGATGAGTATATTGTTGCCTGTGAAGCAGCCAAGGAGACTGTTTTGATTCGAAAATTTATTGCAGGTCTTGGTGTGGTTCCTTTAGTCGCAGATTCGATAGATTTATACTGCGATAATAATAAAGCCATTTCGCAGGTTAAAGAACCAAGGTCTCATTCCCAAACAAAGCATATACTCATACGATATCATCTTCTTCGAGAGATTAATAATCGAGGGGATATACATATATGTAAAGTGTATACAAATGATAACATTGCAGGTCCACTGACCAAGGCTTTGTCGCAGCAGAAGCACGAAAGTCATACTAGTTCCATGGGTATTAGATACATGAGAGATTGTCTATAGTACAAGTAGGAGATTGTTAGTATTGGTGTCCTAGAGACAATACTTTTAATATTTTATTGAAAATAATTATGTTATGTGATTATTTAATTAATATTTATTATATCTTTATTTACTGTATCATAAATTGAAAGAATAATAAATGTCCTTGGAATATTAATCTGTAATATATGTCTTTAAGTATGTGACTTAAAAATGAGATTATATGAATAGTATTTTATTTCTAAAATTCCCTAGTTAAGTATTATTATTTAAGGATAATAATAATACAATAAGACTAGTATGTTTGTTGACAGATGACCACATCTCATTGGTCATAGGTATGGTGAAACTAAAGTCAAGAACATAAGTATATGTATCAATACATGAGACTGGAAAGACCCGCCGTGAGATTCTACATGTTAATAAGAGTCATAAGAAATCTCACAGTGATAATGATGTAATAATCCTCTAACTTGAAATCATTATATTTCTATACGAGAATTAATATACTTTGATTACACTCAAAGTTACCTTTAACCGGATAATGATAAAGGTGGATATTGGGTATGCTATGATTCGTATGAGGAATATGAATGATAGATATAAGATTTAACCCTTCAATTCTAGGAGTGATATTATTGGCTTCTTGATTGAGTGAGACTATGAAATGCATGGTCATGCTCAAATATTAATTTATTTAAATAGTCTAGTCATTGATCAAAGAAACCAAGATTAAACGTTGAAGAGGTTGACACTATACATGCCTCGAGTTTGATCTATAATATAAGGTTAATGGGATTATATTACATGGAACATTATTCACGAATGGTTTAATTGAATCACCAATTATTATTGTTACTTGGGTAACAATGATGTATTACTAGATGCCACTCATTGTTTATAATTTTATCATTAGATAATAAAATTATTGCCAACGTAATAATAACCTAAAGGGTCACACACAAAGAACGTCAAAATAGACGTTTATTTAAATTATGAATTTAAATATATTATTATTTATTCGAATTTAATTATTGAATTAATTAAGTGGAACTTGATTAATTATATTAGAATTTAGATTTAATAAGCATTATTATTATTCAAATTTAATTATTGAATTAATTAACTGGAACTTGATTAATTATATTAGAATTCGGATTTAATAATAATAATAACCCAAAATCAGAATGGGTTTTGAAAATCACATGGATTAGGGTTAGGTCCAAAATCTCTATCTCCCCTATATATACATAATGATATATAGTATTACGGTTTATTCATCAGATTTTGTTTTAGAGAAAAACCCTAGCTACTCAACACCAAGAGAGGCTAGAGAAAAGAAGAGGAAGAGGCAAGCAATTCGGCTAGTACCGACTCCGGTGATCGTTGGACGATCGGGCATTTATGTGGACTTCTTTGGAGAGCAGATCTTTGCAACAAAGGGCTGCTGTGATTCATTTTTATGGACCTCCATTAAACATCATACGAAAAGCTTTGTTAAGGTATAGACTTTTTCACCATAATCATCCAAAGTTATACATGGATCCTGCGGTAGGGTTTCGGTTTTTTTATTTATTTTCCGCATTTTTCCACTACGTTTGTGCCTCAAAACCCTTCAGTTCTGTCAATGTTAGATTCTTCAAAACCTCTAAGTCATGTCTTCCTTTTTGCTTTCAGTTGCAGATTTGATTGACTACATGCCAGTATATAGGTTCTTGAATTTATCAGAGTCTGACTTCTTTCTTTGCTTACTAGAGTTTGTCCTAGACTCTGATTTCCCATGTCTAGTCCCTAACTGGTATGTTTGAGATTTTGATAATACAGCCACTCCAGAATGCTATCACCATCTTCATCATGATCACCATCTCTCCTCCTTTTAACTCCCTTTTTAGCCTCCTTGCACACATCATCCTTATTTCTCTTGGAGGAATCACCAACTTTCTTCTCCCCTTTTTTGACATCATCACCACCTGTGACAGCTAAAAGAATCTGTTCAAGTATTGTGGAGATGTTGGCATGTGCTGCAATAACTGAATCAACCTTGGTGGTTATATTAGAGACTATTGTTTGGAGTTTGGCTTGATTAGTAGAGATGTCAACAATAGCATCCTTGAAAGTGACCTCTTTGGATAATTGAAGGGAAGTAATTCTGTCAAAATGAGTTTTGAGTAGAGAGGTAGTATTATCAATAACAGTAAGTTTGGTTTGAATATGAGAGATATCCTTGACCATACTAGCCAATTGTGCAGTGACATTCTCCGTCTCAGCCTTAATATCTGCATCTATAACTTTTTCTTCTTCAATGAAGGATTCAACAACATTTTCATCAAGGTAATGACCATGTTCTTATAAAAAGGACCTCTTTTGAAAAGCCTTTAATCTCTCAGACTGGTGAATGACTAATATACACTCAACAGTAGCTTTATCAGTAATTCTTTTGAGTTGTGCAGATGTCCAAGATTGAGGAAATACTTGGTCAAAATAAATAAAAGATGGATTTACTGGTCCATCATCCTCAGAAGTGAAATCCTCCTACATAGAAGCATCAACAGACTCAATCTTTGGAACTAGAGGTGTACACTCTGGTGATGTTGTAGACTCTGAAACTGTAAAAAGGACTATAGACCCTGACTCATCCTTAGAGTGATCAGAGTTTGTAGATGCTAGAAGCCTAGCCCTTATAGGCATGATCAAAATTGGTTCTTTTGACTTCAATTCTGCAATCTCAGGTTGAATGATAGTTATATCCACCAAAGCCTCTATGACTCTATCTGCTCTCCTTGCTAGAGAAACCACTAAATGATGTTGTGGTCTCTGTGTGAATGATTTTTGAGCTGCTAGAGCTTCCTCCTTTTTGCCAATCTGTATTATTAGAATAAATGAATTTTCATCCATCCCCTGTCCCAACTCATTGGAAGAACTCTTTGGAAAATCTTGATCCCAATAAGTGAATCTCTAATCTCTCATGCTCACAGTGGGGTTGGGCACCCTCTCAAACTCACTCAGGCTCTCTACAGCCTTGTCTACCTCTCCTTTTTCATGGTCCAGTGTCAGCCTCTCATTTATTGTTTAACTCATATGGATAAATGCACTCAAAAGTCCTACATAAGAGGGTGTGAGAGAAGTTAGATTTGATTCAATACCTGAACCACCTTGATGGACGGGTACCCCTTCAAATGTCTGAAGGCTAGGGGTCTCCACCAAGGGGTGAGCAGTAACACACTCTGAAACCATACTAACTTCTTATTTCTTTCTAGAGTCTGTTAGCTCCAGTATTCCAGTCTTAGGGTCTACTCTAGACATTGACTGCTTCAGTATGACTTCATTAGAAGTTAGAGTCTGAGTGTCACCATATTTGACTATTGGTGATTGAGACTCCCCCTCAAGGTGGATAGACTCTGATAGAATACAGTGTGAAAATTCTTCGTGAGCATTTATCAGAGTATGTCCTCCCATATCACTGGGGTTCTCAACAGCATATGTGAGAGTTTCCAAGGAGGGCTTAACAGCATACTCTCCTGCCCCACTATCACCCAACCTTTGACTAGGTGGTTCTTGTGTGGGTGAGGCAGACTGAGCATCTTTCACACTAGTTACCACTGGTGCACTAGTCTCATCCTCCAATTTCCTGGCAACACCTGCTTCCTCATGTGGTTTTACCATGGTTAATACATCCAATTTTTCATTTAGAAAGGTTCTTGCATGGATGGCATTGATGGCCTGGGCATAAGACATGTGAAAGGAATCCTGCAGTTCCCATGCTATTTTATGATAATATGAGCCCTTGAGTTAATCTAATCTACTCTGATAGGTTGGATAGATATATTTGTTGGCCACCTTCCCTGCAATGTGGACAAAAAAATCAACCACCTTCCTTGGAAGAGGCTGAATAGTATAAATCCAATCAATTGTTGTCGTGTAGGTAATCCCTTTATCCTAAATTGCTTCATAGTCAAAAACTAGTTGCTCATCCTCAGTTTCCAACTCAGCAACAGACTCTGGTTCTCTTCTTCTATGGACCTTAAGCTTTTTAGGCTTCTTTTTTTTGGCTATTCAGAGTCTAGTACACCAAGTGCTTTGAGAACTGTATTAGTCCTTCCTTCTATGAGCCCAGCTGCTTTGTCTTGTAATGAAGAGGTGAAGAATATAGATTTGTGACCACATCCTGTGCAGACATTTGTAGCTCCACTTCCATCTTCTTCCTTAGGGTCTCATAAGTTAAAATTAGATCCAAGACTTTTTGTTGTGTCTTGTAGAGTGAAGGATCTTCTAGTGATTCTACCAAAGGATATAGAAATAGTAGTACCTCATTATTTAGAATAATGCTTTCATCAATGAGACATGAGGCTGCATCCAATGGAATTCCTTCCCAAAATATGTCAGAGTCTGAAGGCAGTCTAGACTCTGACTCAACATTAGACTCTGGTTCAGGAATTTGCTTGCTTTCAGAGTTTGGCTCTGCAGGAGCCTTGGGATCATCTATTTCCTGCAAAATAGGGTTAGTAACAATTATAGGCTTGTGTGTGTATGCAGAATAAGTCTTCCTCAACCTCTTAAACATCTGAGTAAAATATTTCTCAAGAGACTCAATTTGAGAAACTTGAGGTGCATTCCTAGGTTTATCAAAGTTTGTAGCCTTTTGAGAGTCTAGAGACTGGGCTTGAAGGTTAGAATCAAGTGTATCATAACCCTCTTTTAGAAAGAGAATCATTCAACTACCTATTTCTCTATGGGGTTGATCTCCTCATCACTTGGCTCATCTATTAGCCTTGATTTAACCAGTCTCCTCCTCTTTACAACTGGTTCCTATTGAGAAACACCAGAGGTTGGTTTCTTTTTGGATTTTGGTTTGGGAGATTGTTTAGTGGAAGGGGATTTGGTTACTTGGGTAGGTGCAGGGGGACTCTCCATTACTTGTTACTGCATCATTTCACCACCAAAAAATGAAGAATTGTAGATAGAAGGTTTGTACTTAGAGAGTTTTACCTGCATTACCTGTGGATAAGTCATGGCAGGTAGACTCTTTTTCTTGTCATCAATTCTCTTGATGTTAGAGAATATCCTTCTTTGTTGCCTATAAGCCTGCACATAACAATCATCTGCCAACATAGTTGACATGTCAGGAATGAAGTGGTTGAGGAGAATCATAAGAAATCTATGATAGTTGACTTTCTTCCTCCCCTCTTGTTCATTGTTTAATTTAGCTCCCATTTGAGTGAGTAACATATCACCAATGTTAATCACCTTGTCAAACAAAAGACTATGACCAATTTGATAAGTAATATCAGTAATAGCATCAAAGCCACTACATTTACTAGTAAAACACTTAGCAAGTTGATCAAAGAAAAATGACCATTATTTCCTCAAATATGGCCTAGTTAACTTACTCATGTTTTCTAAACTCACAAAATAACCTAGTGATTTAAACACGCTCTTAATATCAGAATCAGACACAGGTTCTTCAAAAGGTCATTTAATAGGCAGCTTAAACACAGAATTTAGCACATCAGCAGTGACATCAAAAGTGAAGTCACCAAAGGTAAACATAATCTTCCTGGTTGATCTTGAGAAGGATCAACTACCTTGGACGAACTCCAAGCTCGAGAGATAGCATCCATATGTCTTACTGGTGATGCCTTGAGAATGTAACTGAGCTAACTCTGCTCCAAGAAGTCCATCGCGGGGTAGTAGTCAGCGTCTACCCCTTTCTTATCTCCAAGGGTTGCAACATGATTTGTGGTCATGAATTCAAAATCACCAAAAGTGAATGCAATTTCCTTAGGACCCCTCATGACAGTTGAAATGCCATCACATATATTTTTGAGTTGAAAGTGACAAAAGTTCTTGAGAAATTTAGCTAGGTTTAGTGAAGAGCTCTGTGAGTATTTTTGCCTTAGAAGATAATTGCAATAAATAAGTGAGCAAATTGTATGTAAAAAATCAGTTTTGTTTGAAATGAATACAATACACATGAGTCTACAGCCTGTATCCAGTCAAAAATAACTGTTACCGCCTATTTCAAGTCATTTTAACAGTCTAAACGTAATCAGAGTCTGCAGGCGCGAATGTTAACTGTTTCAGAGTCTAGGCTCTATGACATTCTAAGAGTCTACAGACTCGTCGAGTCTACAGACTCGTCGAGTCTAGGAGTTAGGCTCTGTCAAGATAAAATACGTCAAAATTTTGTAATAACAAATCATAATTTGATAAATCAGGGACTATAATTAAAGTACATACCTTGATTCTTGTTGTGATTGATTGTTTACATATTTCAACATACCTAATTCACCTACCAGTCTGAGAAAGGTAGACTCATCAAGTGGTTTTGTTAAAATGTCTGCAATCTGTCTGTCAGTTGGAACATAGTGAAGTGCCACAGTACCATTTTCAACATGTTCTCTAATAAAATGATACCTGACATCAATGTGATTTTGTTCTGGAATGTTAGACTAGATTCTCTGCAATTTTAATGGCACTAGTATTATCACAATACATAGGAATATTTGAGAATGTTAGTTCATAGGAATAAAATGATACTTGACATCAATGTGCTTTGTTCTGGAATGTTGGACTGGATTCTCTGCAATTTTAATGGCACTAGTATTATCACAATACATAGGAATATTTGAGAATGATAGTTTATAACTAAGTAACTGATTTCTCATCCACAGAATTTGAGCATAACAACTTCCAACTACTATGTATTCAGCCTCAGCTGTTGAGGTTGATACTGTTTGTTGTTTCTTGCTAAACCAAGAAATTAACCTATTACCAAGAAATTGGCATTGTCCTTTTGTGTTTTTTCTATCCACTTTGCATCCTGCATAGTCAGAGTCTGAATAGCCAATTAGTGAAAAATCTAACTCTCTCGTATACCAAAGTCCCAGAGGAGCACCCTTGAGATATCTAAAAATTCTTTTCACAGCCATTAAATGTGATTCTCTAGGGTCATCTTGAAATCTAGCATACATGCATGTTGTAAATATTATATCTGGTCTACTAATAGTTAAATATAATAATGAGCCAATCATACCTCTATAGCTAGTGTTGTCAACTTTCTTGCCCATTGAGTCAGAATCTAGCTTAGTGGATGTTGACATGGGAGTTTTGGAAGTTACACAATATTGCATATCAAACTTCTTCAAAAGTTCTTTTTATATACTTTGATTGATTGATGAAAATTCCATCATCATTCTATTTGACTTGAAGTCCCAAAAAGAAGTTTAATTCTCCCATCATACTCATTTCATAATTTGACTACATTAATTTGCTAAACTTTTCACAAAGTTTTTCATTAGTAGAACTAAATATAATATCATCAACATAAATTTTGACAAGAAAAATATCACATTTATGTTTTCTAATAAAAAGAGTTTTGTCAATGGTACCTCTGATGAATCCATTTTCAAGAAGAAATTTTGATAGAGTTTCATACCATGTTCTAGGTGCTTGCTTCAATCCATATAGTGCCTTGTTTAACCTGAAAATATGATCAGAAAACTTTGGGTCCACAAATCCTGGTGATTGCTCCACATAGACTTCTTTTTCCAATTTCCCATTTAAGAAGGCACTTTTTATATCCATTTGATATACCTTGAATTTTGAATGAGATGCAAATGCAAGAAACATTCTGATAGCTTCTAATCTTGCTACTAGTGCAAAAGTTTCATCATAGTCAAGTCCTTCCTCTTAAGAGTATCCTTTTGTAACTAACCTTGCTTTATTTCTAATCACAATTCCATTATCATGAAGTTTGTTTCTGAACACCCATTTTGCACCAAAAATTGATCTATTTTTCTAGGTCTTGGTACAAGTTTCCACACTTTATTTCTCTCAAATTCATTCAATTCCTCTTGTATTAAAATAATCCAATCAGGGTCTTGCAAAGCTTCCTCAACTTTCTTGGGTTCATTCTTTCAGAGAAAACAGCTATAAAGACATTTATTTTGAGTGGATGTTCTATTGTTTACACTACTCTCAGGATCACCAATTATCAAATCAGGAGTGTGATCCCTTACCTATTTTCTAACTGGTGGAAGATTGGTTCTTGAACTTGAAGCTCCCCCTAAATCATTGGCATTTCTTGTGTGTGAGTGAAATTCAAATGAAGAGGCTCCCCCTGAATTAGTTGCATTTGAAAAAGATTCAGAGTTGCCTGATCCAGACCCTGATGAGTTAGACTCTGAAAAACTTGATTCGGTCTGTCTAGACTCTGTCTGGGTAAACTCTGAACTGTTAGACTCTGAATTGTTTAGAGTTGAATTTCTAGACTCTGTTTGAGTTTTTGACTTTGGCCTCCTTAAGGACATTTTCGTTATCCTCCTTTGTCCACTCAGCCTTTAGTTTTTCAACAAAGTGCTCTTCAATTATTTTGCCATCTTCAGTGGTTTGAGGAACAAGTCTTGAGGGCACATAGGGTCCTTCACGAATCCTATCAAGATAGTCAGGGTCTGTAGCTTCAAGATGGTGCAACATCTTAACCTTCAAGTGTGTGTACTCGTTTCTTTTAAGCGTAGGAATCTTAGAATTGCCATCTTTGTTTCCAGACATCTTTGATCGATTTTAAACATTAGGCTCTGATACCAATTATTTTCCCAGTTGCACAAATAGAAGGGGGGTTGAATGCTTGTGTTCTTTTTCTGCCTGATTAAAATCAACTCAATAAAAATTAAAGCTTCGAATTAATAACAAAGATCAAACACAAAGATATGAATGAATACTGTTTGTATACAAGCCCTAGCAGCTTCTCTGTGTTTTCACAGTAACTCTCTCTATCTCTATGCTCTCACAAAACTTTTAACTTCGACACTTTTCTCAACAATTACAATTAGGTTACATAGAGTGTTTATATAGGGAGCTTCCTATCAACTAATAGCAGAAAATCAAATTACAATAGGAATATAATTCCTAATTATTAGTTGACAGTTTCCTTCTGATATTCCTAATTTATCTTCGAAGATTTTCCATTCCTGTGATCATCTTCTAAATTTAGTTTCAACTTTATAGACTCTGAAATCTTCAGACTCTACTAGACTATAGACTCTGATCAAGTGTAGACTCTGACAAATTATAGACTCTGATAGTCTATAGACTCTGAACACCTCCCAGACTCTGATTCTTCATCTAGACTCTGGTTTCACTTTTTACAGAAAATCTTCGAAGTACAAGTATGTTGACTAACTAGACTCTGATTATAAAATTTTAAAGATTAGAAAGACTTGTTATAAATAAACTATTCTAGACCATGTTCTAGTATTTTGTACATAATCAAATGAATATATTCCTAACATTTATCACGCTTGTCTAGTCCACAAGATATAATTCCCACTCTTCAGCTGTTTTGAATTTTCTTTTACACTTTGCCAATATATTCTTTTCTATATGCCATACACATA
This sequence comes from Oenanthe sinensis, assembly GCA_028671895.1. NCBI lineage: Eukaryota > Viridiplantae > Streptophyta > Magnoliopsida > Apiales > Apiaceae > Oenanthe > Oenanthe sinensis. Next base: position 34,274,587 of record CM053806.1, read on the forward strand.
AAAGATGTGGAGTTTCTGGAAAAACAAACTTGAGAGAATTGATTAGAGCCAGTTCTCTATCCGTAACAATAACAGATGGGTGTCGCTCAAGATCCAAAACCTTAATAAACCTTTGAAGTGCCCAAATATAATATGAGGTTTCTTCTTTTTCTTTAATACAAATGCAAAGAAGAATGTACTATTGAAACTTGTTACACCAACAATGTTGAACAGAGGCATTCCATATTTATTCATCTTGTAAGTGCAATCCATGACAAAAATTGATGAATAATTTTTTGTCAATGCAATGGATACTGGATGTGCCATGAACAGATAAGATAAATGACCTTCATGATCACGTTGTACATCATAAATAAATTCACTTTATCCCAATTCTTCGAATAATGCCTCGATCATTGTACGATCTTCCAAACTTTTTTTTCGTAACTTGGCTCTAGTATTGTATATACTTGTAGAAATAGATTGTAGATTTTTATTGCCTTGTCGAAGAGAAGAAAGAATTTGTTTAGGTGTAATACCTGACAAAGTCATCTCTTTGATGGTGATAAATTCTTCTTTAGAAAAGTGACGATGTGAGCAATGTCCAGATAGGTCGTTTGAAGGTTCATGATTGTGTGTAAGATTTTTTAACTCAACTTCCCATACTTCAGTAGCTTTCTTTCTTCCCCAAATTTTAAATGGGCAATTGATTAAACGTGTTCCAGTTTTTCTTTTAACTGTAGTGGCTCTTCGTTTCACTGGAATCTTGTTAATACGGTATTCTTCACCCCTGTCACAGCCAATTCTAACATAACGATCACACTTTGACTTTTTAATAACTGTGACATAACCAAGAGTTTCTGCCAAATCACGAACACTGGATAAGAGCTTATCTCGATCAGAATTATGGTGTGATGCTATGGATAAGAATTTATCCGTTTCATATTGTTGATTATCCCTTTGTATAGTCACTGAATCATTATCTGCAAATAAAATTAAAGAATATTGAATATAACATAATTGATGAAACCATATCTATTGATTATATTCATTCTAAGAAACTATTAAGAATGCACTTGGTCTCCGGGGGAATCTTATTAGTGCTAGTATATTATCTATAAGCTATTGATGTGTTGCATATATGCAAAATGTATGACAAATTTATATAACATAATATAAAGTATATAACTTCAGGAAGCAAAATATTACCTCCATGAATAGAAGTGCAAGAATCAAGTGCTTCAAAATATTTAGAAATTTCTTCAGGACAATTAGAATTGATAAGACTGACAATTTGGTTCAACTCGTGAAATTCTTTTTCGATGTTATTCTCTTTCACTTGTAATTCATATTCAATATCATTCTCCTCCATTGACAAGAGTTTGACATGTGTTTGTTTTGACACGAGTCTATAGTTTAGAAACTCTAACACCGTACATAGTTATATAATAAAAAAATTAATATAAAAATTATTAAAGGGTATTTTTGGGTTCTTTAACAACTTTGGGTGTACAAATATCACCACCCTAAATCTATTAATGATACCAAAATTAATAATTATTCAAATTGAAAAGATAAAAAAATAGATATTTAAAAAATAATTTATACATAAAATAAAAATATTAAACAACCATAAGTATAAACATGGTTTATCCATTCATATATATATATATATACATACATAAGAAATATATGCAACAGTATCCTAAAATCAACTCAATTGTAACAAACAGATCACTATCGCACCAACACTCAAAACAACTAATAATCAGAACTTTTAAAATATAGAAACAAAATCTGATCCTTAACAAACTAATCAAGTAAGAAATCAAAAAAAATATTTTAAAAAAAGCACAAACATGATACACAAGTAGATCGCAAATATATCATCAATAAAATACATGTTCAAATGGATATAAATCAATGAATAAAAAATAATAAGAAAAAATGCATAGATGCAAAAAGTGTAAGTAATATGAAAAACAAATCAAAATAATTCAAACTCCTCTCAATAAAAATTAAATAAATAAGAATAAATTAATGATCATACATACATGTGGATATAAAGAGAAAGAGAAAGAAAAAAGAATCATTATTGTTATCGAATGATGCCAACGAAAACTTGAGTTTATAAATAATCTCTAATATGAAATCATGCTGGAGGACTCCAAAATCTCAAAAATTAGAGAAGATATGTGTTACCCATATTTAATTGATAGTGGATTTGTAGTTGTGATGGATGAGAAATGTAAGTACGATTGAAAAAGTAGAAGTGTTGGTGTTGTTAAAAATGCAGAGTTGAAGAGGTGGTTTGTAATGGTGTTAGGGTTTGTTGATGGGAGACATAAAATCATTGTTTACTTATATACAACATAAATATGGGAGACATATGCATTGCTGGTTGTGCAACCACTTACACTATTTTACAAAGCACAAAATATTTCTGACAATTGACTAAAACCAACTCACATATTTGGACAATTTCAGGTACATCTAGTATAATAGAAGTTTTTGGGAAATCTAGTTTTTATCTACTAAATGAAACAAAAATTCACATACAGAATGCCCTATACTCTAGCAAATCTACTAAAAATCTTATGAGTTTGAAAGATATCCGTCTTAAAGATTTTCATTTTGAAACTACAAGTGATGATGAAAAAGAATATCTTCTTATCACTTCCATTATCTCATATCATAAGAAGGTTTTAGAAAAATTACACTTAATTTCTTCTGAATTATATGCTATGAAAATTAGACTATTGAGTCTTACACAATCAGCATTCCTAAAACTGTAGAGCCAAAATCATTTACTTTTTGGCATGAAAGACTTGGTCATCCAGGAATATCTATGATGCATCGCAGTATAGAAAATTCTACAGGACATCTTTTTAGAAATCAAAAGATCATACCACGTGATGAACCTCCTTGCTCGTCATGTTTCTTGGGAAACCTAATTGTCCGACCACCCCTTGTGAAACTCCAAACCGAATCTCCAAAATTCTAAGAAAGAATTCAAGGTGATATTTGTGTTAGAAAATGGAAAGTTTGAGACATATTTTATATATGTTCTTGATGTAATTTCCGGAAACTAACGACTGGAAGTTTTTCCTTGCTATGAGGACTTAAACTTTCATGTTTGGATCTAAGACATTTTCTTAGTGTAATCCATAAATAAATTGAGTGGAAGTTGCTAGTTTGAAAAGGGTTAAAAGTGTTATCCCACATTGAATATGTAATATGGGTGTGGGTGCTTTATATGCATGTATGTGTAAGAGTAGTGTAAACTACTAAGGCATGTGAGTGTGCATGATGTACTAATGTGCCCTCGATCGCACACACACGCGCGGGCCGCCACCACCGCCTCGCCACGCCTCGCCTCGACTCGGGTCGGGTCGGGTCGAGGGCGATTTGGGTGAATGTCTCGCCGTCTCGCGTACGCGAGCCGACCTGTGCGAGGAGTTTTATTACATGATTAATTAATTTAATTATGACTTTAAATATTATTTTAATATGAATATTGAATCAAAGTTACTGTCAAAGAATAATTACTGTCAGCATAAAAGTTGTTGTTAATTCTTAGAACACTGATAATATTTGTAGAATGGGGGGTTGAATACAAATATCATATTTTTTTTTGTGTTTTAATATTTGTTCTTAGTGTTTGAGAAAAGTCAGAATATGTATGAACAACTCAGATAAGGAATATAAATTGAACAAGAGATTTAAAATTACTGATGGATTGATTTTTCCATCAGTGTATATTTTTGCTCAATGTTCCTAGGTTAGAAATAAACCTAGCTTCGTTTTTACGAGGTTAAAATGTAAATCAACTGATCTTACAATGTGCTCATAGATTGTCTTCCATAGGTGATCTTTTGTCTTTCTAGATCTTTGACAGATTGCCTTTTGTTGGGAATATATTCATTTGATGATGTATAAAATTCTAGAACAGGAGTTAGCTTAGTTTATTTGCAATATATCTTTCTAGTCTCTGAAATGTATAATCAGAGTCTAGATAGTCAACATTCATGTTATTTGTACTTAGAAGAATTTCTGCAGAAAGTAAAACCAGAGTCTGCATGAAGATCAGAGTCTGGAAGGTGATTAGAGTCTATAGACTATCGGAGTCTAAGATCTGTCAGAGTCTACAAATGATCAGAGTCTATAGTCTGGCAGAGTCTGAAGCATTCAGAGTCTATAAAGTTAAAGCTAAATTTGGAAGATGATCACAGATAAGGGAAGTCTTCGAAGATAAAGCCAAAGATATTGCAGATATTCTATAAAAATAAGGAAGGAGAATTGCAGAAGGAAACTGTCAACTAATAATTAGGAATTCTATTCCTATTGTAATTTATCTTTCTGTTATTTGCTGATAGGCAGCTCTCTATATAAACTCTATGTAACCTAATTGTAAAAGTGTGGAAGTCGAAGCATAATTTGTCAGAGTGAAACTTTGTGAGTGCATAGAAATAGAGAGAGTTGCTGTGATAAACACAGAGAAGCTGCTAGGGTTTGTGTACACCCTGGGAGAGTTTTGTATTTACAAATCAATAATACAAACAGTACTTATTCATATCTTTGTGTTTGATCTTTGTTCTTAATTTATATTTGTTTATTGCTATTGAGTTGATTTTAAATCAGGCAGAAAAGACACACAAGTATTCAACCCCCCCTTCTACTTGTGCAACTGGGAAAACAATTGGTATCAGAGCCTAACGTTTAAAATCGATCAAAGATGTCTGGAAACAAAGATGGAAATTCTAAGATTCCTATGCTTAAGAGAAACGAGTTCACCCACTGGAAGGTTAAGATGCTGCACCATCTGGAAGCAACAGACCCTGACTATCTTGAAAGAATTCATGAAAGACCCTATGTGCCCTTAAAGCTAGTGCCTCAAATCAATGAAGAAGGCAAAGTAACCGAAGAACACTTCATTGAAAAACCAAAGGCTGAATGGACAAAAGAGGACAAGGAGAATGTTATTAAGGAGGCAAAATTCAAAAACATACTATTTAACAGTTTGGATTCTGTTCTTACAAACTATGTTATATCATGTCAAACTGCTAAGGAGATGTGGACAAAACTTCAAGTGCACTGTCAAGGAACTAAAGATGTCAAGAAAAATGCAAGGTCTTTACTAATTCAAGAGTATGAGTATTTTGAAGCAAAATCTAGAGAATCTATTACTGAGATATATGATAGGTTTACAAAACTCTTGAATGAGATGGCTATGCTTGGTAAGGTTTATGATTCTCAAGATACCAACACCAAGTTTCTGAGAGCACTTCCTGAAGAGTGGGACAATAAGACTACAACCATAAGGGAAGCTAGAGATTTGGATGAACTAACTCTAGAAGAATTGTATGACAGACTCAAAACATATGATTTAGAGATGCAACAGAGGAAGAATAAGAAGTATGTGAAGACAAAATCTGTAGCACTCTTAATGGAGTCTGAAAAAGAACAACAGGAACAACCCACTGAAACAAGAATCAAGGATTCAAGGAAGAAGGGAAAAACTGTTATGGAGTCAGAGTCTAATGACACAGACTCTGATTCTGATGAAGAGATTGATCTAAGTCAAATGATGGCTATGTTTGCCAAAACTTTCAAAAGAATGAAATTTAACAAAAGAACTGGCAAATTTAGCAAAAGGCCATCATTCAAGAAGGAAGATGAGAAGACTGAGAAGAGCAAGAGTACTATAATCAAACTTGACAAAGCAAAGGTCAAATGTTTCAACTGTGGAATATTGGGGCACTTTTCCAGTGAATGCAGAAAGTCAAAAAGTCAAGGAAAAGGAAAAGCACTTTTATCAACAGGAAAGGATTGGGCAGATTCAAGCTCAGATGATGAAATTGATTATGAAAATCTAGCATTGATGGCATCCTCCTCAAGAAAATTACAATCTCCCAAAGAACCCTCATCTCCTAAAACTCAGGTATCAATCTTTACTCCTGAATCCTTAATTAACTTAGACTCTGATGGCATAGAAGTTGTGCAAAGTGAGGTTAATAAAATAATGACAACATGTAGGTCTCTCACTAGTGAAAGTGAAAGGTTGAGAGAAGAAAATTTAACCTTAACTAAAAGGAATGAACATTTAGAGTCTGAGTTAATATTAATGGAACAATACAAAAAGGATTCTGAGAAAAATAGTCATAATTACACTGAAATTTTGAAAGCCTATGACTATGTTAAGAATGAACTAGAAGAAGAAAGACTTAAGTTTAAAGTCTGGACAGACTCTGGTAGAAAAGTTCAAGAAATTCTCAATAACCAAAATGTGTGTCAAACTGCTGGTCTAGGCTATGAAAATAGTCAAGGCAAAAGACCTATTATTGAGAATGATAACAATAAAGAAGCAAACCAAGCTAATAAGACTAAAGACAAAAGCACATTTGTTCCTGTTAAGTTTGTGACTCCTAAAGAAAAGACTGAAACCACAAACTCATCTGTCAATAGTCCTCTTGTTGGTGACAAAAAGACAGATGAAACTGGAGCAAATAACTCTAAGAAAAATATTAACATAGGGTACGTGTCTAAGTCTAAGTTAAAAGAAAGGCTAGAGAACTTATCAGAGTCTACCAAAACTAGGATAAATAGGAATGGTAAGGAAGGCATTAATAAAGCAAATAATTATCAAAAGGATCATAATGCTCCTGGAAAGAAGTGTTTTAGATGTGGCAACCACAACCACTTAGCTAAAGATTGTAAAGAAAAAATTGAAAAAGAATCAGAGTTTAGTCTTCCACAGACTCTGAAAAGTCACTACATCCCACAAAAACCTTATTATCACTGTGGTAGCATATTTCACTATATTTATATGTGTAGATTTCAATTTTTATGAGCTAAAATCTATTGGCAAAAGCTGGTATGACACTGTTAAGACTCCACCAGAGTCAAAAGCAACAAAGGAGACAGGTAAATCAAAGGTGAAAATTGCTAAACCTGTTTCACCTAAAGTTAGAGGAAAAGGATTCAAAACTGTTTGGATCCCCAAAATAACTAACAAGTGGCTTTATGTATGCAGGGAACAAGGGTAAAGAATGTAACCCTAATCCTGGACAGTGGATGCTCAGGACATATGACTGGAAAGAAATCCCTGCTTACAGACTTTGTGGAAATGGCTGGCCCAGAAGTATCCATTGGAGATGGCAACAAAGGACAAACACTGGGATATGGAAAGATTGTACTTGGGAATGTCATCATTGAACAAGTAGCTCTAGTTGATGGCTTAAGACACAATTTGATAAGCATAAGTCAACTAGGAGATAAAGGTTACCATACTGGCTTTGACAACAAAGAGTGTCTTGTGACTCACAAAGAAACAGGTATTCTGGTTTTTAAAGGTCACAGACATGGTAACATTTATGAAGCCAGCTTGGAGGATTGCATACACAGTAAACTCACATGTCTATATAGCAAGGCCTCAATTGAAGAAAGCTGGAAATGGTACAAGAAACTGTCACATATCAACTTTAAAACACTAAACAAGTTGGTTAAACAGAATCTTGTAAGAGGATTACCACAGGTTGATTTTGTGCAAGATGGACTCTGTGAAGCATGTCAACTTAGAAAGCAAAAGAAATCATCCTTCAAGAGCAAGACAATTAACACCATTTCTGAACCCTTTTATTTATTGCACCTTGATTTATTTGGTCCAGTAAATGTTATGTCTATTAATAAAAAGAAATATACTCTTGTTATTGTAGATGATTTTACAAAATTCACATGGGTTTTCTTTCTACATTCAAAGGATGAAGCTCCACAACACATAATAGACCATATCACTTTTCTGGAAAGAAATTCAAAGAAACCAGTAAGAGTTCTAAGAAGTGACAATGGTACTGAATTCAAGAATTCAGTCATGCAGGACTACTGTGCATTAAAAGGATTTACTCAACAATTTTCTGCACCTGGAACTCCTCAACAAAATGGAGTTGTGGAGAGAAAGAATAGAACCCTCATAGAAGCTGCCAGAACAATGCTGGCAGAGTCTAAGCTACCAGTATATTTTTGGGTAGAGGCAGTCAATACAGCATGTTTCACTTAAAACTGTACTTTAATAAACATGTATGGAAAGACTCCCTATGAAATGATAAAGGACAAGAAGCCAAGTGTGAAACACTTTCACATATTTGGATGCAAGTGTTATGTACTGAAAGTACATCCTGAAAATCTAAGCAAATTTGAAGCCAAAGCAGATGAATCAATTTTTCTTGGATATGCATCAAACACAAAAGCATTCAGAGTGTTTAATCTCAGAACCAAAATTGTTATGGAATCTATTCATGTTGCATTTGATGATAAAAAGTTTACAGGATTGCAGGATGAATCAGAGTCTACTACACTGGAATTTGAAAATCTAAAAAGTTCTGAGATAAATGAAGAAGAAGAGGATGAAGACCCTCAAGTAACTTCTGCTCTAACACAGGGACCTACACATTCTGAGGGGGAGCCAGAAAATACAACTCCAAATGATTCAGAGTCTAACAGGTCAGGGTCTATCCAGACAGAGTCTAGACATACTGAGTCAAATTCCACAGAATCTAACTCATCAGGGTCTGGATCAAGCAACTCTGAACCCTTAACAGAGTCAAGCAATTTAGGGGGAGTCTCTTCATTTGAATTTCACTCAAATACAGAAGATGCAAATGACTTAGGGGGAGCTTCAAGTTCAAGAATCAATCTTCCACCAGCTAGAAAATGGATAAGGGGTCACACTCCTGACTTAATAATTGGTGACCCTGAGAGTGGTGTACAAACAAGAACAACCACTCAAAATGAATGTCTTTATAGCTGTTTTCTCTCAAAGAATGAACCCAAGAAAATTGAGGAAGCCTTGTAAGACCCTGATTGGATAATTGTAATGCAAGAAGAATTGAATGAATTTGAGAGAAACAAAGTGTGGAAGCTTGTACCAAGACCTAGAGATAGATCAGTTGTTGGTGCAAAATGGGTGCACAGAAACAAACTTGATGAGAGTGGAACTGTAATAAGAAATAAAGCAAGGCTAGTTGCAAAAGGATACTCACAGGAGGAAGGAATTGACTATGATGAAACTTTTGCACCAGTAGCAAGATTGGAAGCTATCATAATGTTTCTTGCCTTTGCAGCTCATTCAAAATTCAAGGTGTATCAGATGGATGTAAAAAGTGCCTTCTTAAATGGAAAATTGGAAGAAGAAGTCTATGTAGAGCAACCACCAGGATTTGTTGATCCAAAATATCCTGATCATGTTTACAGATTAGACAAGGCACTTTATGGATTGAAGCAAGCACCTAGAGCATGGTATGAAACTCTTTCAAAATTTCTTCTTGAAAACGAATTCATAAGAGGTAGCATTGACCAAACTCTCTTTGTTAGAAAGTATAAAGGTGACATTTTACTTGTCCAAATTTATGTTGATGATATTATATTTGGATCTACTAATGACAAACTCTATGAAAAGTTTAGTAAACTAATGCAGTCAAATTATGAAATGAGCATGATGAGAGAATTGAACTTCTTTTTGGGACTTCAAGTCAAACAGAATGATGATGGAATTTTCATCAATCAAACAAAGTATGTAAAAGAACTATTGAAGAAGTTTGATATGCAAGATTCTGCAACTACTAAAACTCCCATGTCAACAGCCACGAAGCTAGTCTCTGACCCAAAGGGTAAGAAAGTTGACAACACTAGCTACAGAGGTATGATTGGCTCATTATTATATTTAACTGCTAGTAGACCAGATATAATGTTTGCAACTTGTCTGTGTGCTAGATTTCAAGCTGACCACAGAGAATCACATTTAATAGCTGTAAAAAAAATTTAGATATCTCAAGGGGACACAAACTCTTGGACTTTGGTATCCTAGAGAGTCAGATTTTTCATTAATTGGCTATTTAGATTCTGACTATGAAGGATGCAAAGTAGACAGGAAAAGCACAACAGGTCAGTGCCAGTTTCTTGGCAACAGATTAATTTCTTGGTTTAGCAAGAAATAACAGACTGTATCAACCTCAACAGCTGAGGCTGAATACATTGCCGCTGGAAGTTGCTGTGCTCAAATTCTGTGGATAAGAAATCAATTACTTGATTATGGAATAATATTTTCAAATATTCATATGTATTGTGATAATACAAGTGCTATTAAAATTGCAGAGAATCCAGTCCAACATTCCAGAACAAAGCACATTGATGTCAGATATCATTTTATTAGAGAACATGTTGAAAATGGTACTGTGACACTTCACTATGTTTCTACTGACAAACAGATTGCAGACATTTTGACAAAACCACTTGATGAGTCTACATTTCTTAGACTGGTAGGTGAATTAGGTATGTTAAACATGTAAGTGATTACAAATTATAAGCAACAAGGTATGTACTTTAATTATAATTCTGGTTTTAACACATTATAATTAATTATTTTTGTAAAATTTTTATTGGTACTTTATCTTGACAGAGTCTAGTTTTTAGACTCTGACTAGTCTGTAGACTCTGACTAGTCTGTAGACTCTGAGAGTCTGTAGACTCTGAAAAACAATTATCGCCTAGACTCCGGAACGGTTCAAATTCGCGCCTGCAGACTCTGATTGTGTTTAAAATTGTTCAAATGACTTGAAATAGGCGGTAACACTTGTTTTTGACTGGAGATAGACTGTAGACTCGTGTGTATTGTGAACAATTCAAACAAAATAGAAGATTTTCATACATTTTATTCACTTGTTTATCACAATTAATTTCTAAGGCAGAACTATTCACAGAGCTCTTTACGAACCCTAGCAACTTTCTTCAAGCGTATTCATCACTTTCAATTAACAACAACTTCAATGGTTGCTATCTCAACTGTCATGAGGGGACCCAAGGCAATTGCTTTCATATTTGGGGATTTCGAGTTCATGACCACAAATCATGTTGCCGCCCCTTGGAGAAAAGAAAGGGGTAGACGCTGACTACTACCCTGTGATGGATTTCTTGGAGCAATCCGAGCTACACTACATTCTCAAGGCATCACCAGTCATTCACATGGATGCTGTATCACAAGCCTGGATCTCTGCAAAGGTAGTTGATCCTTTTCAGGATCAACCAGGTAAAATAATGTTTACCTTTGGTGATTTTACATTTGATGTTACTGCTGATGTTATTAATTCTGTGTTTAAATTACCTGTTAAACAACCTTTTGATGAAACTATTTCTGATGCTGAAATTAAAGAAATGTTTAAATCACTAGGTTATTCTGGTATTTTAGAAAACATGAGTAAGTTAAATAGGCCTTATTTGAGAAAAGAATGGTCCTTTTTCTTTGATCAAATTGCTAAGTGTTTTACTGGTAAGTGTAGTGGATTTGATGCTATTACTGCTATTACTTATCAAATTAGTCACAGTCTCCTATTTGATAGAGTAATCAACATTAGTGATATGTTGCTCACTCAAATGGGAGCAAAATTAAATAATGTGCATGAGGGGAGGAAGAAAGTCTACTATCATAGATTTCTTATGATTCTTCTCAATCACTTCATTCCTGACATGTCAACCAAGTCCATAATCCTTACTCCAACTGATGAGGTGTTGCTATTCCTATATCCTTTGGTGGAATCAGTAGAAGATCCAGAACAGTATCAAACTAAATCTCAAGTCTTGGATTTTCTTTCAACCTATGAGACCCTAAGGAATAGAATTGAACAGAAGCTACAACTGTCTGCACAGGATGTGGTAAAAAATCTATACAGCTACCTATTCAACTCTTCATTACAAGAAAAAGCAGCTGGGCTCATAGAAGACAGAACAACTGAAGTTCTCAAAGCACTAGGAGTGCCAGACTCTGAACAGAAAATCACAAAGAAGCCTAAAAAGCTTAAGATCTACAAAATGAGAGAATCATAGTCTGTTGCTGAGTTGGAAACTGAGATTGAACAACCAGTTTTTTGACTATGAAGCAATTTGGGATCAAGGAATTACCTACAGGACAACTATTGATTGGATTTCCACTAAGGATTATGTTTTATTGATTATTATTTATTTATTATGTTTTATTTACTGCGTAATAAATTGAAAGCATAATAAATGTCCTTGGAATTTTGATACGTATTCTATATCTTTAAGTATGTGACTTAAAAATGAGATTATATGAATAGTATCTTATTCCTAAAATTCCCTAGTCGAGTATTATTATTTAAGGACAATAATAATGCACAAAGACTAGTATGTTTCTTGACAGATGACCACATCTCATTGGTCATAGGTATGGGGATACTAAAGTCAAGAACATAAGTGCATGTCTCAATGCATGGCACTGGAATGACCCGCCGTGATATTCTACATGTTAAGTAAGTGTCATAAGTAATTCTCACTGTGATAATGGTGTAATGATCCTTAGACCTGAAATCATTATATTTCTATACGAGAATTAATATACTTTGATTACATTAAAAAGTTACCTTTGACCGGGTGATGATAAAAGTGGACATTGGGTATATTATAAATCATATGAGAAATATGAATGATCTAGATGGGATTTAATCCGCCTAATTTTAGGAGTGATATTATTGGCCTCTTGTTTGAGTGAGATTATGAAATGCACGGCCGTGCTCAAATGTTGATTTGATTTTAATAGTCTACTCATCGATCAAGAAAATAAAGATTAAATTATGAAGAGGATGACACGAGACATGCCTTGAGTTTAATCTATAATATCAAGATTAAAGGGATTATATTACATGGAACATTATTCACGAAAGGCTTAATCGAATCACCGATTTATTATTATTACTTGGGTAGCAATGATGTATTACTAGATGCCGCTCATTGTTTACAATTTTAATTAGATATTAAAATTGTTGCCAACGTAATAATAACCTACAGGGTCACACACAAAGAACGCTTGAAGGAGAAATAATTTAAATTATGAATTTAAATTAAATAAGTAATTTATTTTATTTATGATATTAATTAAGTATGACTTAATTAATTATATAAATAGAATAAATGAATTACTTAAACTAATTCTAAAATTAATAATTAATTAATTAAGTGAGACTTAATTAAATAATTTAGAATTTTGGATTAATATTAATTATAATTGGATTATAATTAGAAAACTTATTCCTCTCTCTATATAATCTCTTTATGGGCTGATTTAATAAAAAGAGAGATTTTACAAAAACCCTAGCCGCTCTGAGAGATGAGGAAGATAGAGAGAGAAGAAGTTTTCGGGTGCTAGTACACATCAATCCTTCATGAAAAGTGTTCGTGTGGATACCGTAGAGCGTAGATCGCGAGAGTGGGATACGTGGTGATTAAACAAGCTTTGGACCTCCATTAATCTTCCATTAATGAACTGTTAAAGCTTCTAAAGGTATTTATTCTTTATCTCCGAATTAAATCTTTTGTTTTCGCATGGATCCTGCGGAGGGTTTCGCTATTTTGATTTATTTTTCGCGTTTATTCCGCTGCGTTTGTATCACGAAACCCTTCAATGGCATCAGAGCAATACTGACATAGTCAGCTCTGCGTCTGTAAGCCATTAGATGTCGTTACAGCCTCCAAAACGGTGATTTATGATTTTCTGAATATTATTTAATTTTCTAAAATTTTGAGTATATGTATATATATATTATGAATATATGATATTCATGTAATGTATAATCATATGATGATTGTATGTATCTCTGTATATGTATATATGATATATGCTTGTTTTTGTTATGAGAATTGTATATGATACGATTTCTGAAACACCGTCAGATTTGGAGAAATCTGACTGCTGTATCCGATTTTCATAAACGATATGTGTTTTCTGACTGGAATCGGGCCAATGAACAAAACTGATAGCAATGCTATCACCGACGGGTCTGTAAGGCGTTTGACGTCCTTAAGGTCCTCGAAATAGCGATTTATTGTCTTCAGAAATCTGTTTTTAATTTTCTGAAATTTCGAAATTTGTTATATATGATTATATGATATGATTATATAATATGAGATATATTATATATGTTATATGATAGCATGGTGGATGGTTATGGCCTAAAGACCCATAGGATAGTGGTTTTGATTTATGATTTTGGTTTCTAAATACGACTTGCATGTCGTTTATTCATTGTAATTTAATTATCTCGAATGTAACTCGAGTTCTTCTTGTAATTTCATTAGAATAGTTTTATTTTTATTATTCAATGTAATTATCAATGAAGACTTGCAAGCAAGGAGGCGATCCAAAAGGGGATGATGGAGCAATGAAGAAAGAAGACATGTAATAGATAGTATTTTTAAAACCACCATAGACTGACCTTGATATTTCCATTAGCTTGGAAATATCATATAGGATGGGGCCATAACCAAACACGTTTAATTTACACACATTACATATATGTATATGATTGTATATATTGGTATGTATGCGTAGATATAATTGAGATGCATGCTTAATATTGATTAATCATGTATGTATTAGATACGACACCCATGCCATGTTTGCTTAAACAAGATAAAATCTGTAACGATTCAAGATTTTAAAATTAACAAACGATCATGAGATTCTTGTGTTTATGAAATATGGATTTTTAAAACACGGAATTAAATATGGATTTTTGATATCTATAATTGGGATTATCTGACAAAAGCGGATATGCGTATTCGTAAGGCTGATGGGTTTTAAGTGTGACCATTGGTATCCTCCATCTACCTGGGAAATGAACAATTTAAGATGTCGATTTGAAATATTTGGTTCAAGGAAAAATTGAGGATCTCTTTATGATGTGATCATGATCGTTATAAATTTTCTAAAATCCCTTAACAAAATATTAAGTTTTACTCGGATGCTTTCCAATGAATGAACACTCATCGAATTCTAGATCGATAAGGGGAAGGACTGTCAGTGGCAGGGGACTCCTATCTATCGTGGTGAGATGCGACGAATATAAACGGTTATATTCGGCCGTTGTATCATTGGGTCTAACTTAACTGAGTCGTCATAATAAGTGAAAATAAACGGTTATATTCAACTATTATGAACTTAGAAGCATAGAGTTTGGTTAAAAGTCTATTAGATAGATAAGATCAATCGTTGTTCACCAAACTATCCAAGAATTATATATGATATAATTGACAACTGTTGTCTACCTAAATAATCATTTTCTAAGGACTTCCAGTGGTTGACTTAGGACATGACGAAATATGGATCTTGGCTCACTAGAAAGAATTATGGGATATACTTTCCAAATTAATAGTAAGGGCTATTGGTTTGATAAAAATAGTGGGAGGTATATGATGATATACCATAATCACTTAAACATAATTAATATTAAATTTGCAATCTAGTTTATTTTATGCACTTTAATATTGTAGATATCAAATGATAAACACAAACAACTTCTCTATGCGATCAGTTCTTGAGAAGGACAAGTTGACGAGAATATATTTCCTTGACTGACATAGGAGCTTGAGGATCGTCCTTGGGCACCACGATATTAGTCAAATCTCTTCCCCTGCTCTTAAAGTTGAGAATGTAACATGTGCAAATCATAGTGCTTATTGGAAGCAAATTGATGTTGCGACTGATGTTTCATGTCTCATGCTCGCAAATATATGTGCTGAGCTTAAGAAGCAATACAAGCATATAGATGCTTATGAAACGATTGAGCACAAGATATATTTGAAAGGGCACTATACACTTACAAGTAGGGAGAGTGAGACCCGGTTACACCACATGTTCTAAAGATTATAGGGTATAATGAATATCATTGATATTTTGGGTTTCCAGATTGGTCTGGAGACAGTTAGATTTGATCTTACAATCTTTGGACAAATATTATTCTTATTTTGTTATGAACAATAAAGTGAATAAGATTGGTAAAACACCCATTGAGTTGCTAAGCATGTTGAGAACTGCTGAAAGTAATATGATAAATGCATGAACTACTACTATATTGATGGTAAACATAGGGAATGCAAAAGGGAAAGGAAAATAGAAAGGCAAGGAGAAGATTTGATCTAGTTCCGTTGTCAAACCAAAGTCCAATCCCTAAAGCAGACTCTAAAGTCTGAATGAGGTGTTGATAAAGAAGACGATTGTCACTTCTGTGGAAAGTTGGGAGACTGGAAATTAAACTGTCATGCTTAATTGGAAGATCGGAAGATGATGATCAATAAGGGTCAAGCTTAAGGTATCGGGTTGGAATTGGAGTAAAGGTAGTTGCTCTGGTTAGAGGAACTCGTTACTTAACTTTTGGCCTATAAGGAAAATTTAGAACTTGATAATTGTTATAGCGTGCTTGCAATTGGCAGAGACATTATTTCAGTTTCTTGTTTGGACAGGAAAGGCTTTTTCATTTTATAACAATAGTTGTTTATTCTATTTTGATGATGAGCCTTATAATGTTGCACATCTAATTAACAATTTATATGTTCTAAAGTGACTCAAATCAAATATTACCTTTGACACTGTTGTTGAGGCCATATTAATGAGAAACGCATTTTCAGAATACATAAGGATGCATTCATGGAAAAAGTTTGATTATGAATTATACAAAAGGATGCGAATCTTGGCTTATTTGGCAAAATGACTAAAGCTCCTTTTACCGGACATGGTGAAGGGATCATTGAATGGGTATGACTTATACATAGTGATGTATGTGGTCATATGTGTACGATGACAAAAGGTAGATTTTATTAACTTCATAAAATTTACTAATTATTTTAGTAGATACGGATATATGTATCTTTTGAAGAACTAATCCAAATCATTTGAATAGTTCAAAGACTATAAAGATGAAGTAGAAAATATCAAAGAAAGGTTTTGATAGGAGGGATCACACCTTGTTGGACATGGTGCGATCAATGTTGAGTCAATAAATCTTCCAATTAGTTTCTGGGGTTGTACTCTGGAAACGGCTCCACATACACTTAACATTGTTCCTACTAAAATGGTTCAAAAGAATCCTTATGAGATATGGACTGAGAAACGTCATAGCATGTCATTTATAAAATTTTGGGGATGTGAAGCGTTTGTGAAACGTCTAATCTCTGACGAGCTAGGACCAAAATCAGACAAATGTAATTTTGTGGAATACCCAACTGAAACAAGGGGTTATTCTTTCTATAATCCTTCCGAGAACAAAGTGTTTGTTGCTCGAACTGCTGAGAGACAGTGGGAGGATAATAGATCTCAATGAAGTTTGAGACCCACATGATAACGTTGAACCAGTAGAGGAACCTGAGTAGAATGTACAAGAAAAATAATACTGCTCAAGAAACACAGGTGTTCGTAGGTTTAGTAGGATTCGTCATGAGCCCGAGAGATAATATGGATTTCTCTTGACTCAAGATGGTGATGTGATGCTTGTGGATGCAGATGAGCCTCTCACCTACCTAGATACTATAAACACTCCAGATTCTAAGAGATGGCTGGATGCCATTAAATCTGAGATGGAATCCATGTATACTAATCAAGTATGGACTTTGGTTGATCCACCTGAAGGGGTAAAACCTATAGGGTGCAAGTGGGTTTTCAAGAAGAAGACCGACATGGATGCTAATGTACAGACCTATAAGGCACGATTGGTGGCAAAAGGTTTCAAGAAAATTCATGGTATTGACTATGATGAGACCTTTTCACCAGTTGTTATGGTCATGTCCATCAGGATTTTGCTTGCTATAGCTGCTTACTATGACTATGAAATCTGGCAAATGGATGTCAAAACCGCTTTCTTAAATGAGAGCCTTGAAGAAGATATGGATGTGTACATGACACACCCTAAGGGTTTTGTTGATCTAAAGGTTGCTGGAAATGTATGTAAGTTGCGTCGATCCATTTATGGATTAAAGCAGGCCTCGAGGAGATGGAACATTTGTTTTCATGAAACAGTCAAAAAGAGTTTGACTTTATTCAGAATGAAGATGAAACTTGTGTTTACAAGAAGTTTAGTGGGAGCCATGTGGCATTCCTAGTATTATATGTTGATGATACATTACTAATAGGGAATGACATTCCTTCTCTACAGACTGTGAAGACTTGGTTGAGAAATAATTTCTCAATGAAAGACTTAGGCGATGTGACATATATATTAGGGATCGAGATCTATAGAGATAGATCAAGGTGATTGATCGGCCTAATATAGAGTACATACATTGACAAAGTTTTGCATCGATTTCAAATGCAAAGAGACTAAAATGGATATGTCCCAATGTCTCATGGAATAGTGATCTCAAAATAAAATTTGTCCTAAATCATTGGATGATAGGGACTGCATGAGTAAAATTCCATATGCGTCAGCAATTGGTTTTATAATGTATGCAATGATATGTACTTGTCATGATGTCTCGTATGCTTTAACCATGATGAGTAGATACCGATCTAATCCAGGTGAAGGTCACTGGACGACAGTCAAGAATATTCTTAAGTACTTAAAGAGGACTAAAGATTCATTCTTGTTATATGGAGGAGATGTGAAGCTAGTTGTAAGAGGTTTCAGTGATACTGGTTTCTAGACAGATAACGATAATTTAATGTTTTTGTCTGGCTTTGTGTTTTATTGAGATGTTGTATGCTGGAATGGTTCACAGCAAAGACAATTGTTGATTTTACAATAGAACTTGAGTATATTGATGCTTGTGAAGCAGTCAAGGAGGTTGTTTGGGCATGTACTTAGGAGATATCACCTAATTAATGAGATTAATGATCAAGGAGATATACATATATGTAAAGTGCATACTAATAATAATATTGCAGACCCACTGACTAAGGCTTTGTCGCAGCAGAAGCACGAAAGTCACACTAGTTCCATGAGTATTGGATACTTGGGTAATTGGCTCTAGTGCAAGTGGGAGATTGTTAGTAATTGTGCTCTAGAGACAATACTTTTTATATTTTAAGGAAAATATTTATTATTAAGGATTATGTTTTATTGATTATTATTTATTTATTATGTTTTATTTACTGCGTAATAAATTGAAAGCATAATAAATGTCCTTGGAATTTTGATACGTATTCTATATCTTTAAGTATGTGACTTAAAAATGAGATTATATGAATAGTATCTTATTCCTAAAATTCCCTAGTCGAGTATTATTATTTAAGGACAATAATAATGCACAAAGACTAGTATGTTTCTTGACAGATGACCACATCTCATTGGTCATAGGTGTGGGGATACTAAAGTCAAGAACATAAGTGCATGTCTCAATGCATGGCACTGGAATGACCCGCCGTGAGATTCTACATGTTAAGTAAGTGTCATAAGTAATTCTCACTGTGATAATGGTGTAATAATCCTTAGACATGAAATCATTATATTTCTATACGAGAATTAATATACTTTGATTACATTAAAAAGTTACCTTTGACCGGGTGATGATAAAAGTGGACATTGGGTATATTATGAATCATATGAGAAATATGAATGATCTAGATGGGATTTAATCTTCCTAATTTTAGGAGTGATATTATTGGCCTCTTGTTTGAGTGAGATTATGAAATGCACGGCCGTGCTCAAATGTTGATTTGATTTTAATAGTCTACTCATCGATCAAGAAAATAAAGATTAAATTATGAAGAGGATGACACGAGACATGCCTTGAGTTTAATCTATAATATCGAGATTAAAGGGATTATATTACATGGAACATTATTCACGAAAGGCTTAATCGAATCACCGATTTATTATTATTACTTGGGTAGCAATGATGTATTACTAGATGCCGCTCATTGTTTACAATTTTAATTAGATATTAAAATTGTTGCCAACGTAATAATAACCTACAGGGTCACACACAAAGAACGCTTGAAGGAGAAATAATTTAAATTATGAATTTAAATTAAATAAGTAATTTATTTTATTTATGATATTAATTAAGTATGACTTAATTAATTATATAAATAGAATAAATGAATTACTTAAACTAATTCTAAAATTAATAATTAATTAATTAAGTGAGACTTAATTAAATAATTTAGAATTTTGGATTAGTATTAATTATAATTGGATTATAATTAGAAAACTTATTCCTCTCTCTATATAATCTCTTTATGGGCTGATTTAATAAAAAGAGAGATTTTACAAAAACCTTAGCCGCTCTGAGAGATGAGGAAGATAGAGAGAGAAGAAGTTTTCGGGTGCTAGTACACATCAATCCTTCATGAAAAGTGTTCGTGTGGATACCGTAGAGCGTAGATCGCGAGAGTGGGATACGTGGTGATTAAACAAGCTTTGGACCTCCATTAATCTTCCATTAATGAACTGTTAAAGCTTCTAAAGGTATTTATTCTTTATCTCCGAATTAAATCTTTTGTTTTCGCATGGATCCTGCGGAGGGTTTCGCTATTTTGATTTATTTTTCACGTTTATTCCGCTGCGTTTGTGTCATGAAACCCTTCATTAACTATGGTAGAACTACAGGTGGTAGTAGGTGATGCTAGGCAGTTGGAGGATGGGACTAGTGCACCAGTGGTGACTAGTGATAAAGATGCTCAGTCTGCCTCACCCACACAAGAACCACCTAGTCAAAGGTTGGGTGATAGTGGGGCATGGGAGTATGCTGTAAGGCCCTCCTTGGCAACTCAACAAACTGTTGATGAGAACCCTAGTGATATGGGAGGACAGACTCTGATGAATGCTCAAGAAGTACTTTTCCATCCTTGTCTATCAGAGTCTATCCACCTTGAGGGGGAGTCTCATGCACAAACAGTCCAAGATGGTGACACTCAGACTCTGGCTTCTAATGAAGTCATACCGAAGCAGTCAGAGTCTAGAGTAGACCCTGAGACTGGAATACTAGAACCAACATACTCTGAAAAGAAAGAAGATGATTGTAAGGGTTCAGAATCTGTTGCTGCTCACCCCTAGTCTTCAGACTTATGAAGGGGTTCCCCTCCATCAAGGTGGTTCAGGTATTGAAGTACACTCTTTATCTCTCAACCCCTCTTCTGTAGGCTTCTTGAGTGCACCTGTCCAAATGAGTGAAAAAATATCTGAGAGGCTGGCACTAGTCCAGGCAAAAGGAGAGGTAGAAAAGGCTGTAGAGAGACTGAGTGAGATTGAGAGAGTGGGTGCCCAACCCCACTGTGAGACTGAGAGATTAGGGTATCCTGAACCTAGCTTTACTTATTGGGATAAAGATTTTCCAAAGAGTTGGTCCAATGAGTTGGAGCAGGGGATGGATGACAATTCACTTTGTTAGATTGTGCAGATTGGTAAAAAGGAGGAGGCTCTTGCTGCTCAGAAGTCATTTACACAAAGACCACAACATCATCTGGTGGATTCTCTAGCTAGGAGAGCAGATAGAGTCATGGAGGCTTTGGTGGATAACCCTATTAATTTACTTGAGGCTGCAACATTGAAGTCAGAAGAATCACTTTTGATCATGCCTATAAGGGCTAGACTTCCAGAGTCTACAGTCTCTGATAACTCTCAAGAGGAGTCATGGTCTATAGTTCCGTTTGCAGTTTCAGGGTCTACACCACCACCAGAGTCTACATCTCTAATTACAAAGCTTGAGCCTATTGCTGAGAAATGCACTTCTGAAGATGATGATCCCGTTCAACCTTCTTTTGTCTACTTTGATCAAGTCATTCCTCAATCTTGGGAGTCTACACAGCAAAGAGGCATCACTGATAAAGATTCTTTTGCCTGTATTTTGGAGATTCATCAGTCTGAGAGACTGAAAGCTTTTCAGAAAAAATCCTATCTTCAGGAACATGGTCACTATTCTGGTGAAGAAGATCAAGCCTTGGATGGAGATGTTAAAGCTGAGATAGAGAGTGTTGTTAAACAATTGGCTAGTGTGGTCAACACTACTTCTCTGCTCAATACCAAATTTGATCGAATTCACTCCGTTCAATTATCCAAAGAGGTCGCCTTCAAGGATGCTCTTGCTGCTATTACCTCTACACAAGCTTCTCTCCAATCAACAGTCTCTGATTTAACCAGCAAGGTTGATTCTGTCATTGCAGCACAGGCCAATATCCCTACTATTCTTGAACAGATTCTGTTGGTTGTTACTAGTTCTGATGATGTCAAAAAGGGGGAGAAGAGAGGTGAATCTTCCTCCAGGAGAAATAAGGATGATACATGCAGAGATGATAAAAGGGGAGTTAAAAGGAGGAGAGATGGTGATGATGGAGATAGTTCTCATGGTCCTAGGGGTCCTGGTGATGTATCACTCAAGCATTCTGGAGTGGCTATATTACATAAATCTCAACCACATCAGTCAGGGACTAGACATGGGAAATCAGAGACTAAGTCAGACTCTGATAAACAAAGAAAGAAAACAGACTCTAGTGAAACTCAAGAACCTTCATGCTGGAAGTGTAGTCAATCAAATCTGCAATTGAGAGCTAAAAAGAAGACAGGTCTTGGAGGTTTTGAAGAATCTGACATTGACAGAACATCTACTCTAACCAGGGATCCTCAATCCTTGACAGATAAACAGTTTGAGAAGATCACACAGAAGCACTTAAACAAAATGGTATCTGCTCAAATTGTTTATAATGTTTATGAAAGAAAGATGCAAGGAGGACAGGGAGGCACATAAAAGGTGAAAAATGAGATGATGGTTTATTTTTTAGAAGGTGGATCAGCTAGATGGATCAGTCAATCAAACTTCATATTTTTCAAACAGGCTGAGGAATTGCAGTATATTAGATTTCTTCTTCAAGTTGCTTATGAAGTTAACAAGAGCAAAGAGGCTGTCACACACAAATGGTTCAAGAAGATTGATAGAAAGCTAACTTTGCACAAACAGGCAAATCGACAAATGGGCAAATTTTCCTTAAAATATGTTGATACTGAGGGAAATGATCAAGTCATGCCATTGGAAGAAAAACAGATTAAATTTCAAGAAGGTGTGGGTCATTACTTTGGGTTTCAGCCAATGAGTGGGAAAGTTAGTGTTCTAATATTGAAGGACTTGAAAGATCAAGAAAGCAGTGCAAATGATTTGAGAGCAGCTTACTGTCAAATCGAATGTTCAAGTGAATAAATGAAGAAATTGAAGACATTTGTTGATGAAGCTCTTGCAATTGTGGAGGACAATATGCTCAATTCATTTTTGAAGAATAATCCAGCCTTTGAGAAGATCAATTAAGAAGTAATTCTTTTTTCTTTATAATTCTTTCATACTGTTCTAGATTGAGTGTTTTATTCTTTAGTTTTGACATCATCAAACCTGGATTTATGCTTACATTTTATAAAGCATAAATAGGGGGAGATTGATGGGAATATATTCATTTGATGATGTATAAAATTCTAGAACAGGAGTTAGCTTAGTTTATTTGCAACATATCTTTCTAGTCTCTGAAATGTATAATTAGAGTCTAGATAGTCAACATTCATGTTATTTGTACTTAGAAGAATTTCTGCAGAAAGTAAAACCATAGTCTGTATGAAGATCAGAGTCTGGAAGGTGATCAGAGTCTATAGACTACCGGAGTCAAAGATCTGTCAGAGTCTATAAATGATCAGAGTTTATAGTCTGGCAGAGTCTGAAGCATTCAGAGTCTATAAAGTTAAAGCTAAATTTGGAAGATGATCACAGATAAGGGAAGTCTTCGAAGATAAAGCCAAAGATATTGCAGATATGCTATAAAAACAAGGAAGGAGAATTGCAGAAGGAAACTGTCAACTAATAATTAGGAATTCTATTCCTATTGTAATTTATCTTTCTGTTATTAGCTGATAGGCAGCTCTCTATATAAACTCTATGTAACCTAATTGTAAAAGTGTGGAAGTCGAAGCATAATTTGTCAGAGTGAAACTTTGTGAGTGCATAGAAATAGAGAGAGTTACTGTGATAAACACAGAGAAGCTGCTAGGGTTTGTGTACACCTTAGGAGAGTTTTGTATTTACAAATCAATAATACAAACATTACTTATTCATATCTTTGTGTTTGATCTTTGTTCTTAATTCATATCTGTTTATTGCTATTGAGTTGATTTTAAATCAGGCAGAAAAGACACACAAGTATTCAACCCCCCTCCCCTTCTACTTGTGCAACTGGGAAAACACCTTTTTGTCACAGTCAATTGATAATTTGCTGTTAATCATATCAATTGACTCTTCCTTTATTCATCAACTGATAATGTTCTTCGATTGATCTTAATATCTATCGATCGATAAGTATAGTTGCCTTATCGATTGATAAATGATATCAATCGATATATCAATCGATGGGTCTTCACATCAGTTGATGGTCTTCAACTCTTGACTTGGTTTCTTCAATTGATCTTCTATCCGTTTATGCTTCAATATCAACTGATCATCCTTCACTTGTATAATATTCCTGTCTTCAAATAATCACAATTTGACAGTTTAAGTTACACATTAGTTGATGACCTATATCAATTGACTCTAGTATCAATTGATGAAAATATCAATTGATTTACACCTTATCAATTGAAAATAGACTTAGTACACCTATGCTACAATCCATATTATCAGTTGATTCAAATAAACATTTCAATTGATAAATGGTTCCCTGATCAATTGATATTTATAATTTTCATATCAGTTGATCAGTTACAATTATTGAAAATTTCTATAATTCTAAGTTTTAGTATTATCATCAAGTTACATGTAGATTCCCAACAATCTCCCCCTATTTGTGTCTGCGACATGAACATGCATAAATCTACTTGATGATAACAAAAACCCTTAATTATAATCATTCAAATAGAATCAAGAAATTTTCATAGCACTATTAGGAAATACCAGTTGATGATTATTCTTTGCAGACTGCTCCAGTGTCTTCAATTCTTCATGGTCTTCATTGTTCAATTACATCTTCTTCTTCTTCTTCTTCTTCTTTTCAGCATTTTCTTTTAAATGCCTCATAAAGGTGCTCCTCAATATTGCTTCATCTCTATCAGTTTCCTCAAGTTGCCTCATAAGATAGTGGATTTCCTCATCTGTGATTTTGTCCAGATATTTGCAGATATCAAAGAATTTTGTATTGCCTTCCACATCTGTAAAAATCATGGCATACTTTGGTTCCAACACCACCTTCTTGACTTGAGATTTCCATAGCTTCAAAGGAGAATCAGGTTCAGGTTCAGCTATTGTTCTCCTCAGCTTTGAGATTTGCTGTTGGATTTCCTGAGAAATAGTCACATTGAGTTTGTACCTTTTGTTTAGAAGAGGTAGAATTGTCTTCAACACATTGTAGCCCTGCTTCATAATCACCTTCACTGAGTAAGTGAGTTTAGAACCATTTTCATACTCCAACCTCATGGATTCCTCTTGATTTGAAGTTGCAGGATGAGTTCTAACTCTAATTAATCCTTTCTCACTTACAACTGGAGTTCCTTTTAATTGGTATCCTTCAAATGTCACTTCCTCCTTAGTTTCTCCTTGAGTGACTTGAGGATTCTCCTGAACCACCATCTTCTGAGATGAATATGCCCTTTTCTGGGCCATTGCTATTTTTCTCCTTTTTCTCAATGGTTGCTCTGCCTGTAGCTCTTCCAAATGCCATTGCATTTCCATCTGTCTGGCAATCTCTTAATTCTCATTTTCTCTCCTTGTGGCATCTGAGATTCCTGTAGTGATGGCTCTTTGAAGTAGCTTTTGGCCTACTGGTTCAGTTTTCTTCTTCTTCTTGTTCTTTAATCATGATTGATTTCCCTTTCTTCTTTTCTTTAAGTGCTTCAACATCCAATTGAAGAAAAGCTTCTGTATTTGAGTTTCTTTCCTGAGTGGCCCCCTTTGCACTTTCATTTACTGCTCTGGTTTGAGCAATAAATTCATCTAATTTTCCTGACTCTACAGCCTTTGCAACCAACTCAGTGTTCCTTTTTAGGGTTTCAAATCTTTGTCTTTCCCTCTCAATCATTAGTTGAGTTTCCTTTTCTCTAGAATTTCTTCTAGCTTACACATCATCTTCAAATTTCTTAGCATCTCTCCTTTTCTGTTCCATGTCATCTTTGGAATATTTTGAAGATTGACCCTTATAGCTTCCACTATCACTTGCACCACTTCTTGAGGTCCTGCTTTGACCATCCAAATTGACTCTAGGATTATCACTCCCAGCTCCTCCAACACCACCATCACCATCTTTATCATTATTCTTCTTTGTATTCTCCCCCTTTTTGTTATCATCACAATTAGGAGGTGGTGGCATTCTGTCAAGAAACTTTTGAAGAATTTCAGCATGTAGAGACTATCCTCTAATTATAGCTTCCATCTTAGTTTCTATGGACTCTACTCTCCTTTCCAAGGCTGTAATATTCTTTGACTCCTTAAATAATTTATCATTAATTTGCACCAGAGTGTTCATTGGCAGTTTTTCATCCAATCTTCTTTCCAATACATCCTTGTTTGTTGAGATTGAATCTTTGATGCTGTCCAATTCCCTTCTTATGCCAGTGACTGTCATTTTCTGCAATTTTAACTGATCCTTCATGCAGGTGGCAATTCTCCTATGAGTTAAGTCTTCAATGTTCACCTCCATCATTGCCCTTCTGTATTGTGATAGGATCTCTGTTTCTGCATCTTCAAGAGAACCATCAATGGTACTCATCCATGGCTCCTCATCTGAATCACTTTCTAGATCACCAGGAGTCATATGACAGACATCGGTGACATTGACCAAACTTTCCTTCAAGTTTCTAGTTCTCTGTTCAGTATGATCAATGCCTAAGAGTTGTTCAGCATCCCTGTTGCTTGATGTGGCTAGTCCCAGGTACCTTGGATCAGGATGGACAAAGTTGCTTGGATCCAAGTCACCTGCATCAATTCCATATCTTCAACAACTACTTCCTCCAATAATTCAGCTTTTTTCTCTACACCACTTCCTCCTGCTTCATTGGCGGTAGGGTCTCCCCCTAACTCCTTTACTCCCTCCTCCTTAGACATCAATTCATTATCCAACTCCTGAGCATATTCAAGAATTTTTCTGTCACTCTCACTCATCTCTCTATTTTTCATCAGGATCTCATCCTGAAACCTCACCTCTCCCTCACTCATTATCTGTGCACCTTCTATGGTGGGGCCCTCAAGTGTTTCACTCTCATTCCTGGAAGAAATAGGAATGACCTCACTCACTCCCTCTCCTTTTGTCAGGCTGCAATCCTGCCTCTCACTCAACTCACTTAATCCTATAAGTGTTTGTGCAACATCAATTGATTGGGTATCAATTGATGTTAAGAAAATATCAGTTGATGAGGTGTTTAGGATATCCATCGATTGATGCATACCCATCGATTGATCTTGAGTATCGATCGATGGCGTATCAGTCGATGATTGAATATCAATTGATGTTGAGACATCAATTGATGGAGTAGAAACATGTGATGTAATTATTTGAGAAGTTACATTAGAGATGATTTGAGAAATGGAATCCTGAACTTCGTGGGAAGAAAATTCAGAATGGAGTGTTGGCTTCTCCTTGAGTAACAAAGAAGGAGAATTTGAAAATGCTTGATTATCTATCAAAACATTTTCTGAAGAAATTTGATGTGGGGGAGAGAAAAGAAAGGAAATAGATAAAGAATGGGACTGCAACTCCACATTTATTGGAGATGCATCAAACTGAATTTGAGAAGGCTCCACCATAGTTTCCTGTGATTTTGCAGTGTGTGAATCCCCTTGTGCAAAGGTTACTTTCTTCTTTCTCATTTTATAGGATTTGGGGGTTTTGGCTTGAGTGTCCCCATCTTTGTTCAGTGCCCCTGGCTGTGGGCTCTTTTCAATATTGACATCTTTTTGGGAAGATGCCAACAGAGATGTGGTATTATCCTTGTTAACATCCACAGTCTTTTGGGAGACTGTGGAGTGGGTAGGTTTGGGTTGCACACCCTCTCTCTCCTTATCCTTCTGGGTTCTTTGACTTTCCCCAGTTCCCTCACTAGAACCTTCTCCATCTAATCTATCACCACCTGGAGTTTTTCTTTTCTTTGATTTTACAATAACAGATTTTTGGGAACCTGTTGAGGTTGGTTTCTTAGATTTGATTGAGGAAATAGGTAGTGTGGCTTGGGTAGGAGGGTTGGGGTTACTTTTAGCACCCTCCATTGCCATAGAAGGCAAAGAAACTTGAGTCTCAGAAGAAGTAAGGGAAGAAATAAATACCTGAACAAAAGGTGGATAGATCAATTCCACATTGCTGTGAAGATTGATCCTGACCAAGTCTTTGAAGACCCTTTTGTTTTGAACACAGCAGTCCAAAGTCTCCATCTCTCTGGTTATTTCAATGTCCTTCACAAAATGGTTAATAAACAGCATAATAAATCAATCATAATATATATGATTTGATCTATTAGCCTTATTACCCAATTTTGCTGCAATTTCATTTAGTATGATGGAAGATAGATTGAAAAATTTATCAAATAAAATACTATATGCTACCTCCTGCATACTAGTTGTTATTGCATCAAAATTGCTAATTTTACCACTAAAGCATTTAATTATGACATCAAAGAAATAAGACCATTCTCTCCTAAGATGTTTTCTAACCACATGACCTAGTCCTATTTCTGGTTCAGCATAATTAACAGATTTTAGCATTAACCTAATTTCTTTATCTGTAGGGCTTTTATCAGTATTATTAGCAGGTAATTCTAAGCATTCATTAATAACAACATTAGTAACATTGTACTTATCTTCTTTTTCAAGTGATTTCACTTGTGATTTCAGCACTTGCCCAAAATTCTTCCACCAAGTTGCAGACGATCTTTGGAGCATCTTTGAGTGCCTTCTTTACCTTTCAACTTTCCAGAAATTTCATCAGAGGATGGAACTCCTGGGGGCCTCTTCCACTATTGTACATGCTACGAAATTTGTAAGTTCGTAGATGTAACCACTCTGTGAAACTTTCTTTGATGAAGAGGCCATTGCTTTGACTTTTGGCTAGAAATCACTTACTTGACAAGGATTAAGTATTTGAGAGAGGTTGAAAATTGAGAGATTAGTGACTAAATTCGCAGATTGAGAGAGAGAAAGATAGAGACAGAGAGAAATTAGTAAACAAAATGCAGGTAAGTGTAAAGAAAAATTTTAATCTCACTATTTATATTTACTAATTTCTCAATCGATTTCTTACTCAAAATAGAAATTAATTGACCGTTGAAAAAAAATGAATAAGTGAATTACTTATTTTGGCAATCGACTGTTATACATACAAGACTGTATGTATTTATCAATTGATAAGACAAGTAATCAACGGCTAGATTTTGTACAGGTCAATTGATGACATGGACCCTAAAACTTCCATGCCATATATTGATAACTAATTTATCCATCGACCGTTAGTACTATCCATCGATAGACAAATACATCATCGATTGATGTAGTTATCAGTCAACAGATTAATATATCCATTGATATGTAAAATGCTTATCAATTGATTAATGAAAAATCAATAAATTAGCATTATCAATGGCTACCTACTTGAACTAAAACAACTAACTAACTTATCAGACATTTCAAATGTTAATTAAAATTAAGCATACCTAAATCACAGACCAATCTATTAAAGGTAGATTCATCTAATGGTTTGGTAAATATGTTTGCAAGTTGTCTTTCTCTAGGGACAAAATGTAATTCAACAGTACCATTCATTACATGTTCCCTAATGAAGTGATACCTTATGCCAATGTGCTTGGTTCTGGAATGTTGCACAGGATTTTCTGTTATTGTAATGGCACTTGTATTATCACAGAAAATAGGAATTTTGTTCAAGTTGAACCCATAGTCAAGTAGTTGATTCCTCATCCATAATATTTGTGCACAACAACTTCCAGCTGCAATGTATTCAGCCTCTGCAGTAGATGTAGACACTGAATTCTGCTTCTTGCTAAACCATGAAACAAGCTTATTTCCTAGAAACTAACAGGAGCCTGTTGTACTTTTTCTGTCAATTCTGCAACCTGCATAGTCTACATCTGAATAACCAACTAGATCAAATCCAGAATCTCTAGGATACCAAATTCCAAGATTTGGAGTTCCTTTGAGATATCTGAATATTTTTTTTATTGCAATCAAATGAGATTCTCTAGGATCAGCTTGAAACCTAGCACAAAGACATGTAGCAAACATTATGTCTGGCCTACTTGCAGTTAAGTAAAGTAATGAGCTAACCATGCCTCTATAACTTGAAATGTCCACCTTAGCTTCCTTAGTATTCAGTTCAAGTTTAGTTACGGTGGTCATGGGAGTTTTTGCAAAAGAACATTCATTTAAATCAAATCTCTTTAATAAATCAGAAATATATTTGGTTTGATTTATGAAAATACCATTTTTGACTTGTTTGACTTGTAAACCAAGAAAATAGGTAAGTTCTCCCATCAAGCTCATTTCATATTTACTCTGCATCAACTTAGCAAACTTTTGACAAAGTTTTTCATTAATTGAGCTAAAAATAATGTCATCTACATAGATTTGAACAAGAATCATAGAGCCATTTACATTTCTATGAAAGGGAGTTTTATCAACAGTACCTCTTGTGAAGTGATTCTCAATCAAGAATTTAGACAAAGTGTCATACCAGGCTCTAGGTGCTTGTTTCAATCCATAAAGTGCCTTGAGAAGATAGTATACAAATCCAGGATGAATAGGATCAATAAAACCAGGAGGTTGTTCTACATATACTTCTTCTTCTAGTTCTTCATTGAGAAAAGCACTTTTCACATCCATCTGATACACCTTGAAATTAGCATGAGCTGCATATGCTAGAAAGATTCTAATTGCTTCCAATCTTGCAACTGGTGCAAATGTTTCATCAAAATCTATGCCTTCTTCTTGAGAATAGCCTTTTGCTACCAATCTTGCTTTATTCCTTGTGATTGTACCAGATTCATCCATTTTGTTTCTGAACACCCATTTTGTACCAATGACAGACTTGTTCTTTGGTTTGGGCACCAACTTCCATACCTTGTTTCTTTCAAACTAATTCAACTCTTCTTGCATAGCTATTACCCAATCAGGATCATCCAAGGCTTCTTCAATCCTTTTTGGTTTTTCTTGAGACAGGAAGCTACTATACAAGCATTCATTTTGAGTTGCACTTCTAGTTTTGACACCATCTTTTGCATCTCCAATAATTAATTCAAAGGGATGACTTTTTGTCCATTTCCTTTAAGATAGTAAATTTGTCCTTGAAGATGATGCTTCATGATCATTGGAAGTGTTATGATCATTGTGATGTGATTGACTATTTGAGAACCCTCCCCCTGAGATTGACACTCTACTTGAAGATTGTTGAGCATAGTTGATATCCATCGAATGATTATCAATTGATGTATTATCAATCGATTGATGATTGTCAACTGATAAGTTATCTGTTGATGCATTGACATCAATTGATGGAAGGATTCTAGGTACTTGAATTCTTGAGATTTCCACATCATCATCACTATCTTCACTTCTACCAAATGATTCATTTTCAAAATGTAATTGATCATGGTATTCTTCATCAAACAACCCTTGAATTTTCTTATCATCAAAGACTACATGTATAGATTCCATAACAATGTGTAATCTAAGATTATAGACTCTGTAACTTTTGGTTGTTAATCCATATCCAACAAATATAGCTTCATCTGTTTGGCTTCAAATTTTCCCAAATCTTCCCCTTGATTTCTCAGAACAAAACATTTGCATCCAAAGACATGAAGAAAATTTACTGTTGGCTTCTTGTCCTTCTTCATCAATTGATATGGGGTTTTGCCTTGAGGTTTATTGATAATAGAAATGTTCTGAATGTAACAAGCAGTGTTGATTGCTTCTGCCCAGAAGTATGTAGGAAGTTTTGCTCCTTCTAACATAGTTCTAGCAGCTTCTATCAAGGTCCTATTTTTCCTATCAACAACTCCATTTTGCTGTGGAGTCCTTGGAGCTGAGAAGTGATGAGTGATACCATTTTCTTCACAGAATTCTGTTATTGTTGAGTTCTTGAATTCACTACCATTGTCACTTCTAATTGTTTTGACCTTCCATTCAGTGCCATTGTCAACATTCTTCACATGATTTATAATGATTTTGTTTGCCTCATCCTTTGAGTGTAAGAAATATACCCAAGTATATCTTGTGAAGTCATCCACAATTACCAATGCATATCTCTTTTTGGCAATTGACATTATGTTGACAGGACCAAACAAATCCATGTGCAATAACTCCTAAGGCTTGTCAATGGATGATTCAGACTTTGACTTAAATGATGCTTTTACTTGTTTTCCTTTTTGACAGTCATCACAAAGTCCATCCTTGGTGAATTCCATTTGTGAAATGCCTCTAACCAAATTCTTCCTAACCAATTGATTCATTGATTTGAAGTTTAAATGTGCTAGCTTCTTGTGCCAAATCCAACTTTCATCTGTATTGGCTTTGCTGAGTAGACATATCATAGATTTAGCCTTTACAGAATTAAAGTCAGCTACATAGACATTTCCTTTTCTTTCACCTATCAAGAGAACATCACCAGTTTCTTTGTTGGCTATAATGCATGATCCAGTTGAAAACCACACACCATTTCCATTATCACACAGTTGACTAATACCTAGCAGATTGTGCTTTAGTCCATCAACTAGTGCTACAGGTTCAATGACAACATTTTCACTTGCAATTGAGCCATATCCCAGAGTATAACCTTTGCTGTTGTCTCCAAAAGTAACTCCTGGGCCAGCTTTCTCCACAAACTTTGTGAGCAGGGACAAATCTCCAGTCATGTGCCTAGAACATCCACTATCTAGATACCAGAGACTCTTCTTCCTGTTTCCCTGTACACAATAAAAACAATCAAGTTGCTTTTGGTACCCAAGCTGCCTTGTGTCCTCTTTTATTAGTTGCAGCCTGAGCCTTGGTTGTTAACTTTGGCTCCTTTTGTTTTGGTGGTGAAAGGCATATGACTAGGCCTATTTGTAATAATTAGATGACAACTCAACTCTAGTTAATAAATAGAAGTAAATAATAAGCACCAATCAGGAATCAAGACGAAGACAGTCAACTAATCACAAAGGATCCAAGTATCAGAAGTATTTTTATAGGATTGCTACTCAACACTGGAAGAAGTTCATTTATATTTTCGAATGACTTAAATAAGTCATACCGGATGATTTTTTATAAGTCATACCGAGCTACTGCCGACATAAAGTCATACCGAGACTTTATATATATATATATATATATAATAAGTCATACCGAATTTTCTTTGATCAAAAGGTCATGCTGGAGTGATTTTTTATTTAATTAAAAAGTCATACCGATTTTTTAATTAACATAATAAGTCATACCGAGAGAAATAAGTCTTGCCCAGTGTTTTATAAGTCATACAAGTGTTATAAAAGGTCATACAGACTTTATTTCTCTAAATTAAGTCATATTGAAAAAGGTCATACCAGCCTTTTTCCAACCTCTATAAATATGAGGAGTTTGCTTCATTTGTTAGTGTGAGAAATCAGATCAAATTCAGTAATTTATCTGCATTGTAATATTCACAGATTTCTGTGCTGAGTTTGGAATATAATTGTAAGACACGAACAATTCATGTCAAATTTGTTCTAGAACTTTTATCAATTATATTACAGTTTTCTTAATATTAATTTTGTAATACTAATCAAGTTAAAATTATATTTTTCACTTGAACAGTATTTCATTCTAATTAATATTTCGCGAGTAATTAAAATAATTTTTTAAATCCAATTATTCAGCGATTAAATTTCAGATATTGTATTCAACCCCCCTTCTACAATATCAGGGACCAACAATTGGCATCAGAGTTGGTTGATATAGTTAATATCAGATCCAAACCAAAAATTCCGCAACTCATACAGATCTCAAAAATTATTTTAAATTCGAAATAATTTTTTATTCGAAATAATTTTTTTTCTAAAAATTATTTTTGATCAAAAATTGTTTTAAGTCAAAAATTAAAATATTTTTTTGAAACCCTGGTGAGGGTATCTCTGAGGTGTTTCAGAGACTAAACAAATTGATAAACGAGCTAAACATGAATGGAAAGTTTTATCAGAACCAAGAGGTGAACAGGAAGTTTTTGTTGACCTTACCAGAGCATCTGGAACACAGGATTGCAGCCATCCGGGAATCTAGGGACATGAAAGAAGTGACCCTAGAAAGACTCTACGGAGTTTTAAAGACTTATGAACTGGAATAGATCCAAACCAGAGAGATGTACGGTAGAGGTAAGGTACTGAGTTCCTCCAAGGCATTAATGGTAGAAGCACCAGAGAAAGTAGAAGTGAAGGCTGTTGCACCTTCTAATAGTTCAACAGAATATGTGGTTCCAGAACTTGGACATACTTCTGACAATCAAGAAGATGGTGAGTTCTACTCGCTGGAAGAACTAGATCAGCTGGAAGATGAATCTCTAGCTATGGTTGCCAGGAAGTTTGGCAACATGAGATTCCGAAGGAACTCCTCATTCAGAGTTAAGCCTAATTTTGGAAGATTCCAAAGAGGAGGTTCTTCGACAGCAGTATCAAAAAGCGGCTACAAGACCGGCTTAGTTGATAGAAGCAAGTTTCGTTGCTTCAACTGTAATGAGCTAGGGCACTTTGCAACTGAGTGCAAGAAGCCTAAGCAAGGGAAAAAGAGAGAGTCTTACGAAGAGCTTAAGGAGAAATATGATGCGCTCGTGAAAAAGCATCAAGGAAAGTCCTATCTAGCAGCAGGCAAAAGCTGGGATGACTCGGATAACGATGATGAGGAAGAGCTGGGAAATCTTGCTCTTATGGCTTCATCAGAGGAATCACTGTCTCCCACCCGTGATAGAGGAATAGAGGTAAATCCTTCTTGTCCTAAGATGTTTGCCTTGCTAGGTAAAGAACTAGATGGTGAAAGAGATAAAGTTAAGAAACTCAGACTCAAAGTCAAAGAGTTAGTTGATGAGACTGAAGTTTTTAAACAGTTAAAAAGAAATCATGACAAGTTGACTATAAAGTTGACTGAAGACTTAGCTGTTCAAGTCAGCAAAGTCAGTTGTCATGTCGTTGTAGAAACTAATCTCAGAAACCAAATTGAAGAAGAAAAGAAGAAGTGTCTTGCATATAAGAATTCCTCATATATTGTTAAGAACCTAGTTGACCAACAAGAAATAAGTCGTAAAGTTGGAATAGGCTTCGAGTATAACAAATCTGTAGGAAAGCCAAGCAACATAACCCCCTTTAAAAAAAGTGTTGTAGAAAGGGGTATCCCACATGTTGTTAAAGACACACCGAAACCTCTCTTCATAACACCGATAGCTGAACCCATCCTTGAGAGCTCTGTTCTAATTGCATATGAAATGCAGTTGGAAGATCTTGAGGAAGAGAAGAAGAGAGGAGAACAGGTTAAGGACATAAAAGGAGTAAATGTCCATAAAGAAAAAGGTGCACCAAAGACACCAGTGAAAGATGTGGGAACTTCTGATTCCCCCAGACCTGGTGTAGGTGCAAAAGACTTAAAGAATAAAATGAACAGACCCAACACATTTGTGAACAGTAGGAACAGTAACAATAAATTTCATTCTAGTGAAAACTTCAAAGATTCTGAGAAAATTGAAGTAGAATCTATTAAGCCTCCTACTGTATTGAATAACATGCCTACTATTGATGCTTTCCATAGACCATGTGGTATAATGAATTGCATGTTATGTGCTTTTAATGCTATGACTGCTTACTTTAAACGCATGATAGCTAAGAAAGATAACATGACACCTAGACATCATATCAATAGTAAATTTGCTAAATCCAAGACTGCGACTCCTTCACCTGAAAAGAAGGAATCATATATTCCTAAGTCTAAACAGAAAGTTGTTAAGACTGCTTATAGGAAGGTAGGAACAGTCAAGGAAGAAAATGATGTTGTTCGAAAAGGATCTGTTGTTAAAGCAGACAAAGGTCAATTCTTTAAGTATGCCGGGCCCAATCAATTTTGGGCTCCGAAGACAAGTTAATCCGTTTGATAATTGCAGGGAGTTAGACAGGCAAACCGAGTTATATGGATCCTGGACAGCGGATCGTCAAGGCATATGACCGGAGATAGAGCCCTGCTATCAGACGTGGTTGAGAGAGCTGGCCCAATCGTCACCTTTGGAGATAACAACAAAGGAATGACTACGGGATATGGCAAGTTAAATACAGGGAATGTTATCATTGAAAACGTCTCTTTGGTGGAAGGACTTAAGCACAATCTACTCAGCGTCAGTCAATTTTATGATAGAGGTTACAAAGTAAACTTTATCAAGGAGAAGTGCTTAATAGCTCATTCTAAAGAAGACAGACTAGCCTTGCGTGGAGTAAGGAAAGGAAACTTGTACGTAGCTGATTTCAACTCGGGAACTGAAGCTGAAGCAAACTGTTTTTATTCAAAAGCTTCAACAGAGGAAAGTTGGCTATGGCACAAGAAGCTCTCACACCTGAATTTCAAAACAATGAACTCTCTAGTCAAGAGGGATTTGGTGAGAGGACTGCCTCCGATGGAATTTACACAAGAAGGCTTGTGTGAGGCATGTCAGAAAGGGAAGTCAAAGAAAGCAACTCACAGAGGCACAGACACTACAAACATCACTGAACCACTACAACTCCTACACATGGATTTATTTGGTCCAGTAAATATTCTGTCTATGTCAAGGAAGAAATACGCCTTAGTGATTGTGGATGACTTCACAAAATATACATGGGTTTTTTTCTTAAACTCTAAGGATGAAACTCCACATTTGGTGATTGATCATATAAAGCTGATTGAGTTAGATTCAAAGTTACCTGTCCGGGCAATCAGATCAGATAATGGAACAGAATTCAAAAATGAAGTTCTGAATAATTTCTGCTCAGACAAGGGGATAACAAGGCAATATTCAGCACCAAGAACTCCGCAACAAAATGGAGTTGTAGAAAGGAAAAATAGAACCCTGATTGAAGCTGCAAGAACTATGCTAAGTGAATCAAGGTTACCTATCTACTTCTGGGCTGAAGCGGTAAATACAGCTTGTTATACTCAGAATCGAACTCTAATCAACAAAGATCATATGAAAACTCCCTATGAATTAATGGCTGGCAAGAAACCTACTCTCAAGTACTTTCATGTATTTGGAGCCAAATGCTTTGTGCTAAAAGATGGAGATGAATATCGTGGCAAATTTGAGGCCAAGGCACATGAAGCTATTTTTGTCGGATACTCAAGAAGAGCATATAGGTTATACATAATTGATCAGCACCAAGTGAAGGAAAGTGTCAATGTAACTTTTGATGACACTAGACTCCCAAGTATCCAAACTGAAGATTCTTCTGAGTTATTAAAATTTGACAATTATCCAGACTCACATTCTGATGACGAAGAAGAACCTGAGGTTGCAGCAGGAAATAATGACATCAATGATGGTAATGATCCAGGTAATAATGGTGGAAACAATGGCAACACTGGAGATTCTACTAATACCAGTGGTGGATCAACAAGTCATCCTGGCAACAACTCAGGGGGAGTTGAAGGATCAACTGGCAGAACACAACATCACAATGAATTTCGAGGCGAATCATCTAGATCAAACCTACTTAGGGAAAGGATATGGAGCAAAGATCATCCTTTTGAATTGATCATAGGTGATCCAGATGTTGGAGTAAGAACCAGAAGTGCAACTTCAAATGAATGCTTATTCTCAATTTTTCTATCTCAAGAAGAACCAAAGAAGATTGAAGATGCACTAATTGATCCAGATTGGGTTCTTGCCATGCAAGAAGAGCTCAATCAGTTCGAAAGACAAGAAGTCTGAACACTGGTACCCAGGCCTAAAGATAGATCTGTTATTGGCACGAAATGGGTATACAGGAACAAATTAGACGGTGATGGCATTGTTACAAGGAACAAAGCCAGACTGGTTGCAAAGGGTTACTCCCAGGAAGAGGGAATTGATTATGACGAGACCTACGCACCAGTTGCAAGACTTGAAGCCATCAGGATATTTCTGGCATTCGCAGCACATTCCAATTTCAAAGTCTATCAAATGGATGTGAAGAGTGCATTTCTGAATGGAGAGCTAGAAGAGGAAGTATATGTGGAACAGCCCCCTGGCTTTGAAAATCCAGAGTTTGCTGATTTTGTGTATTTTCTATTCAAAGCCCTCTATGGACTCAAGCAAGCACCGAGGACATGGTATGACACTCTCTCTGTGTTTTTACTTGAAAATGGTTTCATAAGAGGTGTCATAGATAAAACTCTCTTTTATAAATTGCATGAAAAAGATATGATATTTGTCCAAGTTTATGTTGACGATATTATATTTGGTTCTACTGACGAAAGCCTGTGCAAGAGATTTGCTAAGTTAATGCAGAGCAGATATGAAATGAGCATGATGGGTGAGCTGTCATTCTTCCTTGGATTGCAAGTAAAGCAAAAGGAAGATGGGATTTTTATTTGCCAATCAAAGTATGTAAGAGATCTTCTAAGAAAATACAGTCTAGAAGATTCTTCACCGGCAAAAACCCCAATGCCGACAGTCACCAAGCTTGACAAAGATGAAACTGGTAAGAAAGTTGACATCACAAGCTACAGAGGTATGATAGGCTCATTATTGTATCTAACTGCAAGTAGATCCGATATAATGTTTGCAACATGCTTATGTGCAAGGTTTCAATCTGACCCAAGGGAATCTCATCTAATAGCTGTTAAACGAATTTTTAGATATCTAAAGGGTACACCAAATCTTGGAATTTGGTACCCTAAGGATACAGGTTTTGACCTAATTGGCTATACAGATTCAGACTATGCAGGGTGCAGGATGGACAAGAAAAGTACTTCTGGAAGCTGTCAGTTTCTAGGACGACGGTTGATCTCCTGGTACAGCAAGAAACAGCATTCAGTATCGACCTCGACAGCCGAAGCAGAATACATTGCGGCAGGTAGCTGTTGTGCACAGATCTTGTGGATTAGGAATCAGCTAAATGACTATGGACTTGCGTTGAACAAAATTCCAATTTTCTGCGACAACACAAATGCTATAGCTATTTCCAACAATCCTGTACAACATTCGCGAACCAAGCACATTGACATTAGATATCACTTTATAAGAGAGCATGTCATGAACGAAATTGTGGTGTTACATTTTGTACCCACAGAAGATCAATTAGCCGACATCTTCACAAAACCACTTGATGAATCCACTTTCTCAAAGCTGGTTATTGAATTAGGGATGTTAAACAATGGCTAAATTTTTTGTTACTAGGAATTAATTTGAGCTCATAAATATTAAATGTTAATATTTAAAGATTTTATGAGGCTTGAATTAATAAAATCCTAGGGCTTATGAATTTTTGGAAAATTATCTTAAGATTAAATCAATATTCTTAGAAGATAATTATTTCAATTAAAGCATAAGTAATTTTGTTTAAATTAAGCATTTATGTAAATTAATGTATATAGTTTTCTATTTTTTTGTGTGTGTACTTATATATAAATAATTATGTTATTAATTATTCAAATTAATTTGCTTATTAAATTAATTCAAACATGAGTTAATTTAATTCTTAAATTAATTAAAATAAATTAATAATGTAAATATTTATTATATATCTTTGATTTTTAATTAGTATGTAAATTATTGTTATTTATCTCATAGTTTCTAAAAAGAGTATTGTTTGTTAATATTTATTGTATAATTAATAATTTATCTATTATTCGAATAAGATTTTTATTATTTTATTTCGAATTTAGAAACAATTATTAATATAAGTAATTATTCTATTTTATTATTGCAATCAACATGACTTATATTTTAAATATCAGCATGACTTCTAATTTTAAAATATTCGGCATGACCTTTTATTTAAAATAAAAGTCATACCGAGACTTTAAAATAAAAGTCATACCGAGACTTTAAAATAAAAGTCATACCGAGTAGTTACTGCTTTTTCATTTTTTTTTGTCGGTATGACTTATTAATAAGTCATACCGAGCACAGCTTATCACTCCTTCTTAGTCATACTCAGTTCTAAATAGTCATTTACACACACGCAGTCATACATACACACATATAATCGAACAGTTTTTGTCATTAAACAAGAAATCGACCGATCTTAATCTTTTCAACTGCAATCAGTTGCTGTTAATTGCTATTCTCAAGCTCTTTGCTTGCTAGTGTGTCAAAATCATTTGAATCTAACAAAACTCTGCCCGATTTTCATCAAAAAGCGAACTGACTGTTCTTAAATTGTGCTAAAAATCGAAGCTGAGTAGTATTGATTGTGATTAAAGTCAGTTGTGTAGTGGCTTGTTGAGTAAAGTTGTTTGGGGATTCTTAGAAATTAGGGTTTCTATTTAAAGTGTAATTTTCGATTTATTAACTT
This sequence comes from Oenanthe sinensis, assembly GCA_028671895.1. Lineage (NCBI taxonomy): Eukaryota > Viridiplantae > Streptophyta > Magnoliopsida > Apiales > Apiaceae > Oenanthe > Oenanthe sinensis. The sequence goes on from CM053806.1 coordinate 34,314,810, forward strand.
GTAATTGTCAATTTTGATTTGTAATCGCACATTGTAATTTTATTATTTGTAATAGCTTAAATCTACAATAAAAATGGCTGGTTTTTGCGAATTAGTAAAAACTAATTTTGTAGGATATTTTAATCCAGTGAATTGTTCAGTCGAGAGGTTTCGACCGTGGATCGTATTTATGAATGAACATTCACTTGTAAGAACTGCAATTACTCTGGACGCCCCGTTGCAAGTGTTAGCACTTAGGGCTCTGTATTCCACTGCGAGGAATAGGAGTACTGCAGGCAGAGTTCAATTCTCATTCAGCATAGGAGTTCGTGAATACATGGTGACTGAAGAGGACGTGAATAGAATTCTGGGCTTTCCAACTGACAATTTCGTGGATCCACCCACTGTACCAGAAATTCTAGAATTTTTCTATTCTATTAGATATCAGGGTGAGATCAATTTGGTAAGAATGACAAAGTCCAAATTGGTAAGCGAGTGGGACTACTTCTTTGACACGTTAGCCAAAGTGTTTGCTCCCACTACAAAGAACAACTTCAACAATATATCTTCACTACTGCAAATCTTTGGGTTTTCTGTGGCCCACAACAGGAGGATAAATTTTGGGAAGTTGCTTCTGAAAGAAATTATAAGGAAGATGGGGAAACAAGAAAGCAGGGAACAGAATGTACAAGTCTACTATCCGAGGTTCCTGATGCTGTTCATGAATGACTTGTTGATGGATGAAGACAAAGCCTTATATCAGAATAGTCCTGTAGAAGAATCTCCTACTTCTCAGAACAACTTATTTGCAAGGCTCCACAACAACCCCAAGTTTCAAAATGTGCCAGTGGAAAGGACAGATTACATGGCTGAGATATTAGATCTTATTGCTCATCCAGTGCAGGAACAAGAGCCAGAGCAAGTGCCAATGCAAATGGATCATCCTGTGCACCTTCTACTTGAAGCTGCTCAGCATGTCAATCAAGTGGCACAAGATCAACAGGTAATATCTCAATCACAATCTTCTAGTTCAATACCTATAGATATATCCACTGCTTTGTTAGATTTATCTGTGGCGGACTATAATTATGGTCTTACACTTCAGGATATCAGCTACGAACCTGAAAACACACAGGTTCCGTCCCCAGCTAAATTAGAGCCTCAAACAGTTTCTCCTTCATCCTCCTCTTCATTAAAAGTCAGAAAAAGGAAGAAACCTGTCAGAATAGTTAGAGGTCTTGGTGCTGATGTGAATGAACCCGCAGCTCTGTCTCCTCCTTCAAAAATATCTAGAGTTGACCTTGAGACAACTGCAGCCTCAACGTATTCCAGTCAATGGGATATGGATTTTAACATGGCCATCCAAGATTCTCTAGATACACTTGCTCAACCAGGTGATCTAATTCGCTGCTCGGCCACAGCATCAGATAGTGAGGAAAACACACTGCTAGCAATCACTCTAGCAGAACCTTCACTTGAAGAAAAACCAACACATGAGGGCACATTTGTTGAAGAAAATGTTTTTAATAAAAACTGGTCGGATGCCACCTATGATGTGGACCATGACATTTTCGATGCAGTGCAGCATCAGATACCCTCTGAGGTACTAAGGAGCACCACAGACTCTCAAGAGCCTGTCATTACATTGTCTAAGGTGGTGACTCCCCTGGATTTCTTACATCCAGTTCTCATTAGAGAAGGTCTCGAATCCACTGGTGGATTTGAGAGGCAACCACTCCATAGAGGGAGATGGGACTCCATTCACGGAGTAGCTACGTCAGTAGCGGAGCCAAGGCAAGTTAATCTTGTTAAGGACGCGCCTTCACAGGCATCAGAAGAGCATTTCGACTCTTCAAAAGCTATTGTTATATATGCAGGTACAGCTTCAGGATCTGGAAAGGAGCTAAACACGAGTGATGTGAGGCAAACACAGAGTGAAACACATGCACAGAGTGATAGTGAGATAAACAAGAGTGCAAGTGAGATGAGTGCACACACACAAAGTGAACTGTTATCCAAAATGGAAGCTCTCCAGAATGAAATGCAAATTGTTCAAGCTGAATTATTAAAAGTTAAAGCACAAGCAGAAGAAAATTCTACATCTGCCTCTGTAACACAGCAGCTGTCAGTAGTGAGAAAAGATGTTGAAGATGTCAAATCCTCCATTCTACTAAAAACTCAAGACATCCAGAACGTTCAGAATCTAATTGCTGAGGATATAAAAGAAGTGAGCAAACTGCATGAAAGAATTGATGACGTTGAGAAAAACTTAACCCTCACAATCATTGAAAATGAAAAGATCTCTACACAAAGATTCAGCAAACTGGATGATGGAATGACACATTTGAATGAAGGAATGAAGCAAGTCTATCTGACTATGCAGAAAATGTTGACATCTTTTGAAGCCTCTAAAACTCAAGAGGATCCCTCAACTAAGGGGGAGAAAGCAAAGGAGAAAGTAGCTGGAGATGAAGGGGCTACTACTCAAGATAAAGGTAAAGCAAAGCTGTTTTCTGAAGAAGAATTTCAATCGTATGATCAAGAACCAGAAGAACAGTATTATCAACAAGAAAAACTCATTGATGAAGTAGTATGGAAAATCAAGGTTTCAATCCTGACTACTGCAGAGCTGAAGATGAAGCTATCTTTGATAATGAATTTCTATTTCCAAAAGAAAAAGAGCATGATCCTGCCTATGAAGAGGCGATGAGGAAGCTAAAGGAAGACATCAAGGCAAGCCATGCCAAAACTATAAATTTAAAAGCTCTAGTCAAGGAAAGAACCCAAGCTGAAAGAGAGGCAAGCTTAGAAAAACAGAAGCTTTGGGCCTTAGCAGTAAAGAAGAAAAAACAAGATATTGAGATGAAGATAGGAGACAGATGGGATGCAGCAAGGAAAATACTAGACAAGTCTCAGCAAGGACCGTTTGAAGATAGACAAATGCTTTCAGTTATCAAAAGTCTTGAAGATTCAAATGATAATCTGGATAACTTCATGAAGGCATTGAAAGAAGAAGTTGATTATATCACTGTTCTAGTGGATCACATTCTTGAAGACTGGCAAATACTAGTCTACACTCACCGGAATGGAACATTCAGAGTATCTTTGGAATTCTTCCGAAAGAGATCACTATCAGCAATATGGGTTCTGTTAAACAAAGTAAAGAGAAGCTCAGAAGAAAATGAACTACTCAGGGACAGACTCAGAGATATAGCAACGGCTGCTAGTCCTCAGATATTAAATGATCCTCATGAAGTGAGATTTTTCTCAAACAAGTTGTATCAAATCATAAAGCTAGATGAGGAATCATTTAAGGGCTACACGGTGAGGTATATGATCCAAGTTGAAAGGATGTTGAGATCAAAAGGATTCAGATCACAAGCTAAGCTAGATGCTGCACAGAAAATAAGAAACTACTGTTTATCCAGAAACATTAAATCATACATCAGGCAAATGCAAAAGATAGATTCTACACAGCCTTATGATGTACAAAAAGAAGCTGTAGATCCTATTGAAGAGGAAGTCATGTTTCAGCTAGCAAAGGCTAAATAGAGAAGATTGTATGGAGAGTCCACCGCAACTCCGGCTGAAGTTGAAGAGGTACCAAGGACACCTGTGCACAGAAGTTCAAATTTAGAAGAAGGTGAAGTTGATACTGCAGAAGACTGAAGTCCTGGATAGGTCAAGATAGAATCAATGTTATTTTTGCTCAGTGCTAGAGGAACAACTATCTTGTACTTATCTTTTATGTATGAATCTGGAAAATTGTTAAATATAAAACCAGAACTTTTGTTTATTATTTACAGTCATTAAATGTCGTACTACTTTCTTAGTTGTTAGTTGAGTTATCCTCTAGGAATTTGTGTGTTAAATGTTTAACAACAAATAGGGGGAGATTGAAAGGCATATGACTAGGCCTATTTGTAATAATTAGATGACAACTCAACTCTAGCTAATAAATAGAAGTAAATAATAAGCACCAATCAGGAATCAAGACGAAGACAGTCAACTAATCACAAAGGATCCAAGTATCAGAAGTATTTTTATAGGATTGCTACTCAACACTGGAAGAAGTTCATTTTTATGTTCAAGCGTCAGTGAAAATAATAATGTAGTAGTACTTCCATAGAAGACAGAAGGTACAGAAGATTTCAAGTGGTTACAACAAGTAGATTCCAGAAGTAAAATGAAGACAGTGAAGCAGAAGAAATGACAGAAGGCCTCTAATTCAAGGTTATTAAAAGGAGAATATTTATTAGTATGACACAAATGAACCAGACAGTACATTTGTGTGTCAACTAAATATAAATATTTATTCTTCATTTAATCAAGAGGTTTCAAGATCAGAAGTCAAAGAAAAATCAAGAAGACTGCAGTTGAATCAAGTTCTCTATGATATTTTATTTCTACAAACCAAGTAAGTTAATTATTTAATTTATTTAATTAAATTAATTCAAGTTGAATTTAATTTAATTTATAAATTATTTAATTGATTTAAAGAAGAATTAATTTATCATAAAAGAAACTAGTTAGAATGACTTTTATATATATATATATATATATATATATATATATATATTTTCGAATGACTTAAATAAGTCATACCGGATGATTTTTTATAAGTCATACCGAGAGACTGTTTTATATATATATAAATAAGTCATACCGAAAAAATTTATATATATATATATATATAAATAAGTCATACCGAGCTACTGCCGACATAAAGTCATACCGAGACTTTTTATATATATATATAATAAGTCATACCGAATTTTCTTTGATCAAAAGGTCATGCTGGAGTGATTTTTTATTTAATTAAAAAGTCATACCGATTTTTTAATTAACATAATAAGTCATACCGAGAGAAATAAGTCTTGCCCAGTGTTTTATAAGTCATACAAGTGTTATAAAAGGTCATACAGACTTTATTTCTCTAAATTAAGTCATATTGAAAAAGGTCATACCAGCCTTTTTCCAACCTCTATAAATATGAGGAGTTTGCTTTATTTGTTAGTGTGAGAAATCAGATCAAATTCAGTAATTTATCTGCATTGTAATATTCACAGATTTCTGTGCTGAGTTTGGAATATAATTGTAAGACATGAACAATTCATGTCAAATTTGTTTTAGAACTTTTATCAATTATATTACAGTTTTCTTAATATTAATTTTGTAATACTAATCAAGTTAAAATTATATTTTTCACTTGAACAGTATTTCATTCTAATTAATATTTCGCGAGTAATTAAAATAATTTTTTAAATCCAATTATTCAGCGATTAAATTTCAGATATTGTATTCAACCCCCCTTCTACAATATCAGGGACCAACAGGTGGGTTTAACTCCACTTTAACTTTAGGAGTTGGCTTTTGAGGCTTAGACACCTTGGAACTCATGGCAAAATTTCCATGCACTTCATTATCTATATTAGGCATGTTCCATGGCATACGAGGCATGTTCATATTTGCATATGCAAAAAAAGGATTATACATGTATGGAACTTGTGCATAAGGCATATGAACATTAGGTGCAACTAAATTTGAAGACATGGCATTCATGAGCATATGATTGGTAAGCATGGCATTTGAATTCATGGCATGCGCATTTAAATCATTTGAAGACATATACTTCTTTTCATTCTTGCATTGCATAGACAAATGATTTACACTACCACACTTAGCACATACATTTCTAGGTGCATACATATCAGGAGTGTAATTGTTGTGCTTATTTATGCCTACTTTTCCATTCCTATTCTTCTTCTTTTTCTCAGACTTAGGTTGAATAACTTCTACAGGTGTTATCTCTTCTAATTTTGCTTTTAATTGATTCTTGGATAAGCTACCTATGTTGATCTTCTCAACCTTAGTCTCAACTTGATTTTTGGTTTCCTTAACAAACTTGATAGGATTGCTAAATTTGTTCTTTTTATTAGCCATAGATGATTTACTTGTCGATGGATGCTTATCAATTGATTCAGCATCAATCGATTGATAATCCTTATCGATCGATAAAGGATTAGCAGTCGATTGATCTTTATCCCTTGAAGCATCATCCAATGGCTTGCCAGTTGAATTGGGGGATTCTCCTAGAGTATCTACACCCTGAACATCAATGATTTGTTTGGCAGTTTTAGTAGACCTATTCCAGCTGTTAATGGTTTCTATTTCTTCAGCTAATTGTTCTTTCAACAACTCTTCTCTTCTTAAACTGTTTACTAGTTCATCTCTAGCATCCTTACATTCCTGCTTGAATCTATCTAAACAAACAAGTTCATTTTCAAGAAAAATATTCCTCTTAGTTAAGACATCAATGGTGTTCATTAACTTGAGGTTTTCTTTGTTTAGAGACTTAAGAGTGACATGCAAATTGTACAATTCATTGGACATTTCATTAATAGTACTATTGCATTCATCAGCAGTAAGTTCAGAAAAGTTGGTAGCTAGTACCTGATTAGATGCTGAACTAGCTTATTCATCTTCATGGTTGGCCATTAGAGCTAGATTGATATATTCTTCAGAGTCACTTTCCTCAGCAGCCCAGTCCTTCTCCTCAGTAACAAAAGCCTTTTCTTTCTGTTTCAAAAGGTCAAAGTATTTCTTTTTGTAGTCAATACTCTCATATGACTTTGCCTTTTCTTGTTTTGGCTTTCTGCACTCATTAGAGAAATGACCAGCCAATCCACAGTTAAAGCATTTGAATTTAGATCTATCAACCAAATTTCTGATTTGATTGTTGCTTCTAAACTGGGATCCAGGCCTTTGAGCATTTGGATTCCTCTTGAATTTTAGCTTTGAAAACTTCCTTGACAAAAATGTAAGGTGCTCATCAATCTCATCCAAATCATCCTGTGAGCATGTTTCGTTTTCTTCACACGTGCCCTTTCCTTTTCCCTTGGATGATTCTTCAACAGCATCACCAGCCATCATGATGAATTCTTCTACACAGCCAGTTTCTTTTTTCTCTTTCTTGTCTTCATTCTCTTTGACCATCAAAGCCACAGTTTTCTCCTTTCTTTGATTCTTCTCAATCTCTTCATCTTGTTGAATCTCCAGTTCATAGGTCTTGAGAATACCATATAGTTTTTCGAGAGTATAATCTTTAAAATCTTGAGATTGTCTAATGGAGACAGTCATTGTCTTCCACTCCTTTGGAAGAGATCTAAGAAATTTAAGATTTGTATCTTCTGTTGCATAAACCCTACCATATAGCTTTAGACCATTCAATAACTTTTGGAATCTGCTATAGGTATCATTGATGGCTTCACCACTCTTAAAATGAAATGATTCATATTTTTGAATTAAGAGTTGCATCTTATTTTTTGTAACTTGTTCAGTTCCTTCACACAGAATTTGAAGAGTGTCCCATACTTCTTTTGATGAAGTATAGTTTATCACATTGTCAAACATATCTTTATCTAAACCATTAAATAGAATGTTCATGGTCTTTTTGTCTTTAAGTACTTCTTTTTCATCCTCTTCTGTGAACTCAGAGATGAGTTTTGGAACATGTCTATCAACTGTAGGAGTTCCATCAGGGTTTACACCTGTAACTAGCTTCATGGGAATATGAGGACCTTTCTCTATGCAGTGAACATAGGAAGGGTCAAGAGAAAGAAGATGCATATGCATTTTTACCTTCCATGGAAAGTATTCATCCTTTTCTAATACTGGAATCTTTACACTTGAATCTTTTTGGCCCATATTGACTGTTCTTGATCTTTAAACTTTATGTATGTTGAAAGCCTGCTTTGATACCAATTGTTAGTTCTTAGAACACTGACAATATTTGTAGAAGGGGGGGTTGAATACAAATATCAAAACTTTTTTTTGTGTTTTAATATTTGTTCTTAGTGTTTGAGAAAAGTCAGAATATGTATGAACAACTCAAATAAGGAATATAAATTAAACAAGGGATTTAAAATTACTGATGGATTGATTTTTCCATCAGTGTATATTTTTGCTCAATGTTCCTAGGTTAGAAATAAACCTAGCTTCGTTGCTCAATGTGCTCTCTGAAAAATGATCAATTGATTTTGAGAATTTCTTTCTAACTTTGTTACATCTAACCTTGCTACTACACTTCTTTATATATTACAAGTGTATTTTAAAATTACCTAGAAAAGTAGACATTTACTTTTTTCTTTTAATTATGTAATTGCTACATTTTCTATCTTTTCTTTTTGCTTTTGCCTTTTTCTAATCTAGGAAAAAGTCTTCAGTGTTTTGAAAAGACAGCTTCGACTTGAGTCTTCACAGTCATCATAGACTGTCTTCCATAGGTGTTCTTTTGTCTTTCTAGATCTCTGACAGATTGCCTTTTTGTCACAATCAACTGATAATTTGTTGTTAAGCATATCAATTGACTCTTCATTTATTCATCAACTGATAATGTTCTTCGATTGATCTTGATATCCATCGATTGATAAGTATAGTTGCCTTATCGATTGATAAATGATATCAATCGATATATCAATCGATGGGTCTTCACATCAGTTGATGGTCTTCAACTCTTGACTTGGTTTCTTCAATTGATCTTCTATCCGTTAATGCTTCAATATCAACTGATCATCCTTCACTTGTATAATTTTCCTGTCTTCAAATAATCACAATTTGACAGTTTAAGTTACACATCAGTTTATGACCTATATCAATTGACTCTAGTATCAATTGATGAAAATATCAATTGATTTACACCTTTTCAATTGAAAATAGACTTAGTACATCTATGCTACAATCCATATTATCAGTTGATTCAGATAAATATTTCAACTGATAAATGATTCCCTGATCAATTAATATTTATAAATTTATATCAGTTGATCAGTTACAATTATTGAAAATTTCTATAATTCTAAGTTTTAGTATTATCATCAAGTTACATATAGATTCCCAACAGTTGCTGTCAGGATAACTGTATACAAAGTTGCTGTCAGGAACTATGCAAAATTACTGTCATGAGATGGGTCAGATTTTATCAGTAAAATCTGATGGACTATCTCATTGATAAACTCTGATGACCTCATCAGAGTTTAGCAGTAAACTCTGATGGAAAGCTGGATCAGAGTTTGACAGTAAACTCTGATGGAAAGCTGGATCAGTGTTTGACAGTAAAATCTGATGGAAGTTACTGTGAGTGTTTGACAGTAAATTCTGATGAAAGTTACTGTCAGTGTTTGACAGTAAACTCTGGTAACTGATTCTGATAAATATTCTATTAAATACTTTTTAAGTCAGAATAATTATTTTAATTAATATTTTATCTACTGTTACGTTTTATTGTATTATATATACATAAAAACGTTGGAGATAGATGATGGAATTTTGACACAAGTTTGAGAAAACCCTAGCAGTCATACTCTGTATTTTCCACATTAATATTCATACAGATTTTGCATAAGGTTTTCTGGGCGAACTGAGATGCAGGTCGCTGTTGAGTGGTACGTATCTGTGGACGAAGTACTCTGTGCTGTTTTATCCTGAAAGTGATATTGCTGCAACCCAACACAGCGTAGTGGGGTAATAATCTCTTCAAGAACAATCAAGACTTCTTGCAAGGCTTGGCGACTCAGCAGTTGTTTTGGTTCTATCAGTGTATGCTTAAATCTTCTGTTAGAGCTAAGTATTCTATCTTTTCTCTTGTCCTTACAGTTACTAATTTATATATCTTATTTTTACCTTCGTGCTTTGTTTTGTTAATTGGTTTAATCTGCCTGTTCTTGTTAAACTGTTATATATAACTGCCCCATTATTGTGTGTAATTTTGAATTATTCCCAATAATTTGTGGCTCAATTCACCCATCCCCTGGTCCGTTTAAGTATGTCATGATTTTATTTGATGCCTCAGCTAGGTGGTCTCATGGTTGATTACTTTCTACATGAAATGTAGCCTTTGCGAGATTACACGCCGAAATAATCAAATTACAAGTCCAATTCTCTGATCATCCCATCAAATCAATTCGATTAGATAATGCTGCTAAATTTACATCCTCAACTTTCAGTGATTACCGTATGTTAGTAGAAATCTCAATCGAACACCAAGTAGCTCACGTGCATACGCATAATGGATTATGGGAATTAGAAGGCTTCAACTTATTGCTCGTTGTTTAATGTTAAGGGAAAAATTACCCACATCTGTTTGGGCTCATGTTATACTACAAGCCATAAATATAACCAGGATTAGACCATCCGTTTATCATAAATAATCTCCCCATCAATTAGTCCTCAGTCAAATACCTAATATATCTCATTTTAAGATTATTGTTAGTGCATTATATGTTCTTATTACTCCATCAAAAAGAATAAAAATGGGATTTCAAAGAAGAATTGGTATCCATGTAGGTTTTGATTCACCATCTATCATTAGATATCTTGAACCACTGATTGGTGATATTTTTAGCACTCATTATGTTGATTGGCATTTTGATGAGTTTGTGTTCTCTTTATTACGGGGAGCTAAAAATTTTCATTCTGAAATATCATGGCATGCATCAGGATTAAATTATACTGAACATTGTAATAATCAATGTCAAAATTAGTTAAAAAAATTATTCATATACAAAACATTGTTAATCAAATGTCATATGTTTTCAGTGATTCTAACACATAATAAAATAACATATACATGTCGTTAATGCTCTAGCGAGGGTTGAAATCCATAAACATAAATCAATTCCTAAAATATTGGTTGATGATTTAAAATCACACTAGAAGCGTGGTAGACTTTTTGGTGCAAAATATATTGTACCACGAAAATGGAAATTGATTGGACTTGCCCCTGAACCGGAGAATGTTCCAGAAAATACTCCATAAGAGGTATTACCTCCTGAAGAGGTTCGAGCTCCTGAAGTAGCTGTAACAAAAACCCTAGAAGAGGTTATTACCCCTAAAGTGGCACATGCTTCAATAGAAGAAAAGGTACCCTGAAATTATGAGACCTAAATAAGTTATGTACATAAAGGAAAACTGTTGGATAACGGGAATACCGAAATTGATGATGCATATATTTTTTTTCGTGGCATGTGATATTCTTGAATACTCCGATCCTAAACCACAAAATATTGAAGAATGTTGATGAAGAAATGATTGACCAAAATGGAAAGTTACAATCTAAGAAGAATTGCACACCTTGTGCAAGAGAAATATTTTTGGACCTACAATCCAAACATCAGCTGGTGTAGTCCCTGTTAGGAATAGATGGGTATTTGTATGAAAGAGAAATGAGAGAAATTAAATTGTAAGGATCAGTTAGTAGCCCAAGGATTCTCTCAAAGACTTAGATTTGATTAATAGGAAACAGATTCTCATTTTATGGATGGAGTTATCTTGCGTTTTCTGATGGGTATGACTTGTACGGAAAAACTAGAAACACGTCTCATGAACGTTGTGATAGCCTATCTATATGGATCACTTGATAGTGAAATTTATATGAAAATCCTTGAAGGATTAAAATTAGAAGGAACTAAGTCTCGTCATTTATATTCTGTTAAATTACAACGATCACTGCATGATTTAAAACAATCTTGTCATATGTGGTACAACAATAATAGTGAATATTTATTAAATGATGAGTATATTAATAATCAAGTGTGTCCATGTGTATTTATTAAAAGCCCACAAACTAGTTTTGTTATTATTGCTATATATGTAGATGATTTCAATATTGTTGGTACTTCTGAAGATCTTGCTAATTATTTGAAAAATGAGTTTGAAATGAAAGATCTTGGAAAGATAAAATTTTATTTAGGTATATATGTGCATAATTTATCTTCAGAAATATTTGTTCATCAATCCACTTACACATAAAAAGTTCTTGATCGATTCTACATGGAGAAATCTCATTCACTAATAACACCAATAGTTGTTCGGTCATTTGAAGTTGAAACAGATCCATTTCGACCTAGAAAATCAGATGAAGATATTTGTTAACCTGAAATTTTATATCTTAGTGTTATAGGTGCTCTTAGGGCTGTAATTCGAGCCGAGTTCGAGTTTTTTATTGTCGAGCTCGAGTTTTTTTTGTCGAGTTGAGTCGAGCCAAAAATTATTCGAGCCTAAAATATTTATTCGAGCTCGACTCGTGTAGTATCCGAGTTGAGTTCGAGCCGTTCGCGAGTTTTCGAGCTTAACGAGCATTTTTACGAGTTTTCGAGTTTAACGAGCTTTTAACGAGTTTTCAGCTTAACAGACTTTTAACAAGTTTTCGAGCTCTCGAGTTTTAATCGAGCCTATCGAGCTTTATCTTAATTATTCATAAAATTTTAAAAATTATTTTATTATTGTATTTTTTACTACATTGTTTTTTCAAATTTAACTTAAAAATATTTTTTGCCAATTTAAAATGACAAATAAAATAATAAATTTAAAATAATACACTTTTTTCTAAATAATTCTTTGATTTCCTATCCTTGTAATCTTGTGTATTCGTATTTTATGTCACTTTATTTTTATAAGATGTATTTGTGTATCTTAAATATATGATAACAAATAATATTTTTATTTTACCAAAACAAGTATGTTAAATAAGTATCAAATTATTAATAATTACTCCACCCATTTAAACTCTCAAGTACCAAGTTTAGTGGATTATTTGATTTTTATTATAAAATTAACTAAACTTTAACTGAATATTATATAATTATACAAAATTAAAAATTTTAAATAATATAATACTAAAAAGTATATATAATTTGCTTTAAAATTTTAATTTTAATTTTCAAAATTGTAAAAAACTGTTAATTATTAGTCAATTTGGTCAATTTGAACATTAAATGTGAAATATGAAATTACATTAGAGATTTAGGCGTAGTTTGGCTATATTATAACTTATAAGTTGCTTATAAGTAAAAAAAAGTTAGAACCCGTTTGGATAAATTTAAAAATAGAATTATGACTTAGAGTTGTTTAAAGTCAAAAGTAATAAGTAAAAAATTTAAGTTAAAATCTGTTTGGCAATTTTAATAATTTTAAAACTTATGAGATATTAAAAGTATATAATTTGGAATAAAATTAATAAATTGAACATTTGAATGATAATATTAACTTTTATCAAACAAAATTGTAAAAAAAAAAAAAATTCAAAAAATTACCTCCAACCAACCTCTGGATTTAAGCTATCCTTTCAATTTTAAGTCATTTTATGATTTATTACACAACCATATATTTTTTTAACTTAAAATGAAAAATGACTTTAAACTGGGTTCTTACTGTATATTATTTTTTTAAAAATAAATAATTTATTTTTTATTTTAAAAATAAGATTTGGTCTAAAATTTATAGATTAAATTTTAATCTTTAAAAAAGGTATAAAATTGCCTAATTTAAAAAAAACAAGTAACTTATAAGTTTAGCCAATCGAATCGGGAATCTGAGACAAAAATAAGTATATAAATTATAATTTTAATAAAAATAAAAATAAATTTAGCTAGAACACTACAATTTTAATATATTATATATTTAGAAATTAACTAATTAAAATATTTAAACAAATTAAATTATATATTATAAAATAATATTATATATTAATCGAGTTCGAGCCGAGCCGAATTCGAGTTCGAGCCTTATCGAGTCGAACCTAAAATTACTCGACTCGAGCTTTTAATTGAGCCCGGAAATCAGTTCGAGCTCGAGCTCGATAACGAGTTCGAGTCGAGCTCAAAAAATTCGACTCAAATTACAGCCCTAGGTGCTCTCATGTATCTTGCAAACAATATTGGCCTGAAAGTGTATTTGCTATAAACCTATTAACAAGCTTCAACTATAATCCAACAAAAAGGCATTGGGATGGAATCAAGCATATATTGATATTTTTTCAAGGGACAATTGATTTTGGGTTATTCTTTCCAAATAATTCAAAATCACAGCTGATTGGATATGCCGTTATTGAATACAATGTTAGATTCTTAATTTGGACGATCATAGACTGGTTATCTGTTCACGTATTGTAGAACTGTTATTTCTTGAAAATCTATAAACCAAACTATAGCAGCAACTTTATCAAATCACACTGAGTTATTGGCAATCCATGAAGAAAGTAGGGAATGTATTTGGTTGTGGCCTGTTATTCAACATATTTGATAATCATCTGAATTATCAAATATCTCGGACACTCCTACAATTGTAATTGAAGAAAATCTAGCTTGAATAAAACAACTCAAAGGGTACATCAAAGGAGATCGAACAAAACACATCTTGCCAAAACTCTTCTATACTCATGAATTCTAATAAAATGGTGACATTGATATACAACAAATTCGTTCAAGTGAAAATCTGGAAGATTTACTTATATAGTTACTACTCACATCAACATTTGAAAAACTGCGGAATAATATTGGCATGCGGAGATTAAGGAACTTGTTACATGAAGATGTCAAAGTGTGATATGTTTATTACGGATGAGACAATACTCTTTTTCCTTCGTCAATGTTTTTATACCACTGGATTTTTTCTCGAAAATTTTAACGAGTCAGTCAGTCTTTGTAATAACTCGTGTTTGACAATTAAGAAGGAGTATTATAATAAATTATCATGAACTGTGATTGTTGTTGGTCCCTGATATTGTAGAAGGGGGTTGAATACAATATCTATAATTAATCGCGGAATATTTGAATTAAAAATATTATTTTAATTTCTCGCGAAATATTAATTTTAATGAAATACTGTTCAAGTAGAAGATATAATTTTTAACTTGAAACGTATTACAAAATTAATATTAAGAAAACTGTTATATAATTGATAAAAGTTCTAGAATAAATTTGACATGGATTGTTCGTGTTTTACAATTATATTCCAAACTCAGCACAGAAAACTGTGAATATTACAATGCAGATAAATTACTGAATTTGAACTGTTTTTCTGTTCTTAGAAGTACTGAAAAATGAAGGTGATCTCCTCATATTTATAGAGGAAGAAAAAGGCTCGTATGACCTTTATCAGCATGACTTAATTTGCTGAAAATAAGTCATATATGACTTATTTAACACTTGTATGACTTTAAAAACACTGGGTATGACTTCTGAATGGTCGGTATGACTTATTTTATTAATTAAAAAGTCGGTATGACTTTTTAATATAATAAAAAATCACTCGGTATGACCTTTTGATCAACAGAAATTCGGTATGACTTATCTCCTGTATGACCTTTCTGCCTGAAGCTCGGTATGACTTTTCTTTTTAAAGCTCGATATGACTTATCAGTCGGCTGCTCCGGTATGACTTTTCTTTAACAGCTTCGGTATGACTTATCAGTCGGCTGCTCCGGTATGACTTTTCTTTAACAGCTTCGGTATGACTTTCTCTTTATTCAGTCGGTATGACTTATTAATAAACAGTCGTTATGACTTATTTATTAGTCATTTGAATTATATTAAAAGTCATATTAAGTCATATCTTTTATAATAAATTAATTCTACTTAAATTAATTAGTTATTTTACAAATTAAATTAAATTCAACTTGAATTAATTTAATTAGATAAATTAAATAATCAATTAACATTTGATAGTAGAATTAAAATACTATTTCGTCTTGTATTACCGTGCTATCAGTCTTGAAGTCTTCCAGTCTTCGTTGTGTCTTTTGTCATAAAACCACTTGAGCTAGATGAAGAATACTTATTAATTGAAGTTGACACACAAATGTACTGTCTGGTTCATTTGTGTCATACTCTAATAAATATTCTTCATGTCTTTTAACATTTAGAATTAGTGGCCTTCTGTCTTTGCTTAGCTTTTCTGTCTTCTTTTTCTATTCTTCTTTTTCTGGAATCTTCGTGTAGTAGTCACTTAAAAACTTCTAAATCTTCTGAATTCTTATGAAATTACTACTTGATTATTTTCCACTGACGCTTGAACATATTAATGAACTTCTTCAGTGTTAAGTAGCAGGTTCAACTGAATACTTCTGATTCTGTTGATTCTCTGTGACTAGTTGACTGTCTTCATCTTGATTCCTGTTTGATATTTACTATTTACCACTGTTTCTAGATTGAGTTGAGTTGTCATCTAATTATTACAAATAGGCATTAGTCATATGCCTTTCAATCTCCCCCTATTTGTTGTTAAACATTTAACACACAAATTCCTAGAGGATAACTCAACTAACAACTTAGAAACAAATATGACATGTAAGAACTGTAAATAATAAATTGTTCTCTGGATTATATAATACATTTCCAGATTTCTTGAGTAACTGAAATAAAAGATGTTTGTTCCTCTAGCACTGAACATAATATATAAGTAGTATTATCTTCATTTCTCAGACTCATCACTACTCCCCCTTAGGATGGCAGGGATGTAGTCTTGTTCTCTTCTCATTACCACTTCTCCTCTGTTTCTCCAACTCCTGTCTTCACTTCTCTCCCAAGGTGAATTCATTCTCCCCTTACTTGAATTATCCAACCAATTTAATAGAGGTAACAACAGACATGGCATACATACAGCATTAAACCATCGCAGATATAAAAAATGCAAACTATGACATGTTATGCATTTTAGAAAATCCAGTTAATCCTATATACAAGAATTTTCTAAAATCAAATGGATCCAATCCAAGCACGTTGTTATATACCCCCTTTTCTTGTTCAACAATTGAGTAATCCTCTTCTGGCAAAAGCCTTTGTTTACTTCTCCCCTTTTGATCTACTCCCCCTTAGTTGAACACTTTAACATTTTGGAGTAATCCTTTTAATAATTCTCCCCCTTAGTTGAGTAACCCTCTTAATAATTCTCCACCAATTGTAGATAGGTAACAATTGTTGGTCCTTTTCTGAAGAAATTTCCACCTTGGTTGAATAACATTATAAATATGTAACAGGGAATTGGGAAAGGGATTCGGTAAGTGTGCTAGTGTGTGATTTTACTTTGTGTTTCTCACAAGTGTTTCGCTCATATACTCTCTAAGTGTTTCACTCATAGAATATATATTTTCACTCTTCTTTACTTGTGTTTCACTCTTTTCTCACATCACTATATATCTCTCAGTACGGATGACTCAGTCTTTTGTACCTGCAAGAAAGATCACCATAGCCCCTTCAAGAGAGGTCACTGGTGGTGCAATGGGGTTTCGTAAATCCCCGTCCTCAATTGAATCTATTAAAATATTTGATTTTTATAAACTGAATTGTTTCAGGAATAGATTCAGTGAGTTGCTGATCATCTAAGATGATCTATTCCGTTAGGAATCCAGATATGTTCCATCTGGGGAGGGAGACAAGGATCAATAATGTAGCAAATGATCCAAGTTTCCTCCTGACGCCCGTGAAGGCATGTTGATTCCGTCAGAATCATCAATCATTCTTCCTTCCTTGATATGGAAGTTTAGAAAAATTGCTACCGTCAATTCATCCTTCCTGTGACATTTCAAATGCTCCCTCTTGGTCCCTTTTTGGTCCCAAGTAAGTCCTTAAATTGTTGGTCCAAAATGCCAATTGAGTTGGTCCATTGTTGGTCCCTAAAAATAAGACAATATTTGGTTTCTTGAAAAATGTCAGATGAAATTAACTCTTTGCAAGTGGCCTTGGCTGACAGGCCGAATTCAATAGACTCATTCTGTTGAGAGAATGAACCTAGTAACAGTTTTACCTTTTCCAAGTCTGTATCCTTTTGAGAGAACACAGATGAGCTAACAGTTGTCTCAGTTTATATATATGAATCACCTTTCTGGAGACAGAGCTGTTGGTTCACTCACATCACCAACCTTATCAAATGCAATCAAGGCATTGACTCCCTCATTCTGAACAATTAGGTATTCTGTTTAATGGTTAGAGAGATGGAAGTGATAGTGTTTGTGTGTTTGGTTCTAAGATCTTGGTTAGAGATTGATACCAATGATTAAGATCTCACTTTTAGAATCGATTGGATTATCAATGCTCATAGATCTTTCCTACTTCTCAAAAGAGACTTGAGAATAATCAGCACATATTTATATAGAAATAAACATAAAAATAATAAAAATAAAGATGCCAAGTTGTAAAACAAATAAAACTATACATACTTAAATATACCAATTGTTGAGAGCAATTGTTGGAAATAATAAACAATATATACTAATTGTTGGAAAACAAACATACTATAAAATTTATTTACAGTAGAGATGTCAATGAAAAAAAAACTGTACAAAAATAAGGAAAATCTTTTTGAGTTTTCTTTTTCAATTTGTTTGTTTGTTTTTGAAATATTTTAAGGAATATATACAGTGTATTTACAGTGCTTGAAAATAAATATGCAATTTAAAACAACATGCAATAATTAGTTCATGTTTAACATCCCTAACTCACTAACCAACTTAGAGAAAGTGGATTCATCAAGTGGTTTCGTGAAAATGTCGGCAATTTGATCTTCTGTGGGTACAAAATATAACACCACAGTTCCATTCATGACATGCTCTCGGATGAAATGATACATTATGTCTATGTGCTTGGTTCTTGAATGTTGTACAGGATTATTGGAAATAGCTATGGCACTTGTGTTGTCGCAAAGTATTGGAATTTTAGATAGCACAAGTCCATAATCATTCAGCTGATTCCTTATCCACAAGATTTGTGCACAACAACTACCTGCCGCAATATATTCTGCTTCGGCTGTCGAGGTAGATACTGAGTGTTGTTTCTTGCTGTACCAGGAAATCAACCGTTGTCCTAGAAACTGACAACTTCCAGATGTACTTTTCCTGTCCATCCTGCATCCTGCATAATCTGAATCTGTATAGCCTATTAGTTCAAAACCTGTACCTTTAGGGTACCAAATTCCAAGATTCAGTGTACCCTTCAGATATCTAAAAATTCTTTTAACAGCTATAAGATGAGATTCTCTAGGATCAGATTGAAACCTTGCACATAAGCATGTTGCAAACATTATATCGGGTCTACTAACAGTTAGATATAATAATGAGCCTATCATACCTCTATAGCTTGTGATGTCAACTTTCTTACCAGTTTCATCTTTGTCAAGCTTGGTGGCTGTTGGCATAGGGGTTTTTGCCGGTGTAGAATCTTCTAAATTGTATTTCCTTAGAAGATCCCTTACGTACTTTGATTGGCAAATAAAAATCCCATCTTCCTTTTGCTTCACTTGCAATCCAAGGAAGAATGACAACTCACCCATCATGCTCATTTCATACCTACTCTGCATTAACTTAGCAAATCTCTTGCACAAGTTTTCATTAGTAGAACCAAATATAATATCGTTAACATAAACTTGGACAAATATCATATCTTTATCATGTAATTTGTAAAAGAGAGTTTTATCTATGACACCTCTAGTAAAACCGTTTTCAAGTAAAAACTGAGAGAGAGTGTCATACCATGTCCTCGGTGCTTGCTTGAGTCCATAGAGAGCTTTGAATATGAAATATACAAAATCAGCAAACTCTGGATTTTCAAAGCCAGGAGGCTGTTCCACATATACTTCCTCTTCTAACTTTCCATTCAGAAATGCACTCTTCACATCCATTTGATAGACTTTAAAATTGGAATGTGCTGCGAATGCCAGAAATATCCTGATGGCTTCAAGTCTTGAAACTGGTGCGTAGGTCTCATCATAATCAATTCCCTCTTCCTGGGAGTAACCCTTTGCAACTAGTCTGGCCTTGTTCCTTGTAACAATGCCATCACCGTCTACTTGTTCCTGTATACCCATTTCGTGCCAATAACAGATCTATCTTTAGGCCTGGGTACCAGTGTCCATACTTCTTGCCTTTCGAACTGATTGAGTTCTTCTTGCATGGCAAGAACCCAATCTGGATCAGTTAGAGCATCTTCAATTTTCTTTGGTTCTTCTTGAGATAGAAAAACCGAAAATAAACATTCATTTGAAGTTGCACTTCTGGTTCTTACTCCAACATCTGGATCACCTATGATCAATTCAAAAGGATGATCTTTGCTCCATATCCTTTCCCTTGGAAGGTTTGATCTTGATGATTCGCCTCGAAATTCATTGTGATGTTGTGTTCTGCCAGTTGATCCTTCATCTCCCCCTGAGTTGCTGCCTGGATGACTTGTTGATCCACCACTGGTATTAGTAGTATCTCCAGTGTTTCCATTGTTTCCACCACTATTACCTGGATCATTACCATCATTGTTGTCATCATCATTTCCTGCTGCAACCTCAGGCTCTTCTTCATTATCCGAATCTGAGTCTGGATGATTGTCAAATTTTAATGACTCAGAAGGATCTTCATTTTGGATGCTTGGGAGTTTAGTGTCGTCAAATGATACGTTGACACTTTCTTTTACTTGGTGCTGATCAATTATGTACACCCTATATGCTCTTTTTGAATAGCCGATAAAAATTGCTTCATGTGCCTTGGCCTCAAATTTGCCACGATTTTCATCTCCATCTTTTAGCACAAAACATTTGGCTCCAAATACATGAAAGTATTTGAGTGTTGGTTTCTTGCCAGCCATTAATTCGTAGGGCGTCTTCATATGATCCTTGTTGATTAAAGTTCGATTCTGGGTATAACAAGCTGTGTTCACTGCTTCAGCCTAGAAGTAGATAGGCAACCTTGATTCACTTAACATTGTTCTTGCAGCTTCAATCAAGGTTCGATTCTTCCTTTCTACTACTTCATTCTGTTGCGGAGTTCTTGGCGCTGAGAATTGTCTTGTTATCCCTTTATCTGAGCAGAAGCTATTCAGAATTTCATTCTTGAATTCTGTTCCATTATCTGATCTGATTGCCCGGACAGGTAGCTTTGAATCTAACTCAATCAACTTTACATGATCAATCACCAACTGTGGAGTTTCATCCTTAGAGTTCAAGAATAAAACCCACGTGTACTTTGTGAAGTCATCTACAATCACTAAGGCATATTTCTTCCTTGACATAGACATGATATTGACTGGACCAAATAAATCCATATGAAGCAGCTGCAGTGGTTCAGTAATATTTGTAGTGTTCGTGCCTTTGTGAGTTGCTCTTTTTGACTTCCCTTTCTGACATGCCTCACACAATCCTTCTTGTGTAAATTCCATCGGAGGCAGTCCTCTCACCAAATCCCTCTTGACTAGAGAGTTCATTGTTTTGAAATTCAGGTGTGAGAGCTTCTTGTGCCATAGCCAACTTTCTTCTGTTGAAGCTTTTGAATAAAAATAGTTTGCTTCAACTTTAGTTCCCGAGTTGAAATCATCTACGTACAAGTTTCCTTTTCTTACTCCACGCAAGGCTAGTCTGTCTTCTTTAGAATGAGCTATTAAGCACTTCTCCTTGATAAAGTTTACTTTGTAACCTCTATCACAGAATTGACTTACGCTGAGTAGATTGTGCTTAAGTCCTTCCACCAAAGAGACGTTTTCAATGATAACATTTCCAGTATTTAACTTGCCATATCCCGTAGTCATTCCTTTGCTGTTATCTCCAAAGGTAACGATTGGGCCAGCTCTTTCAACCACGTCTGATAGCAGGGCTCTATCTCCGGTCATATGCCTTGATGATCCGCTGTCTAGGATCCATACAACCCCGTTTTCCTGTTTAACTCCCTGCACATATCAAACGGATTAATTTGTCTTCGGAGCCCAAAATTGATTGGGCCCGGCATACTTAAAGAATTGACCTTTGTCAGCTTTGACAACAGACCCTTTTCGAACAATAGCCGCATCCTCCTTGACTGTACTTACTTTCCTATAAACAGTCTTAACAACTTTTTGTTTAGACTTAGGAATATATTTTTCCTTTTTGACAGGTGAAGGAATAGCAGTCTTGGATTTAGCAAATTTATTATTGATGTATTGTCTAGGTGTCATGTTCTTTTTATTAGCAGTCATGCGTTTGAAATAAGCAGTCATAGCATTAAAAGCACATAACATACAATTTAACATACCACAAGGTTTATGGCATACATCAATAGCAGGCATGTTATTCACAGCAGTAGGAGTTTTAACAATTTCTACTTTAATTTTTCAGCAGATTTAAAGTTTTCAGTAGAATGGCATCTGTTGTTATTATCCCTACTTCTAACAAACTTATTGTTAGGTCTGTTCAAATCATTCTTTAAGTTCTTAGCACCTAAACCAGGAGTGGATGAACTAGCAGAGTTCACATTTTCTATTGGTCTTTTAGGTACATATTTCGCTTTCTGGACATTTACTCCTTTTATGTCCCTAGTCTGTTCTTCTCTTTTCTTCTCTTCCTCGAGATCCTCTAACTGCATCTCATAAGCTATCAGTATAGAGCTCTCAAGGATAGGTTCAGCAATAGGTGTTATGAAAAGAGGTTTGGGTGTGTTTTTAACAACATGAGGAATACCCCTTTCTTCAGCGCTTTGCTTGAACGGGGTAATGTTGCTTGGCTTTCCTACAGATTTATTGTACTCGAAACCTATTCCAACTTTTTGGTTTATTTCCTGTTGGTCAACTAGGTTCTTTACAATATAAGATGAATTTTTATAAGCTAGACACCTTTGCTTTTCTTCTTCAATTTTATTCTTTAAAAAAGCTTCAATCTCAACATAACAGTTGACTCTATTAACTTGAAATGCAACATCTTCAGTTAATTTAACATTAATAAGTTTCAGCTTTTTCAACTCATAATTCTCTTCTGATAAAACTTTGTTTTCGAGAATTAAAACTTTTATTCGATCTCTAGCATCAGTTAAATTCTCACCTATCAATTTAAACATCTTAGGACAGCTAGGGTTTACCTCAATTCCTTGTTGAGGTGGAGATTGTGATCCTTCAGAAGAAGAGGCCATTAGAGCAAGATTTCCCATTTGATCTTCTTCATCATTGTCGGAATCATCCCAGTTTTTTCCTGCTGCTAAGTATGATTTTCCCTGATGCTTCTTCAGTAGAGCGTCATATTTCTGTTTGAGCTCGTCATATGAATCCTTCTTTCTTTCCTGCTTGGGCTTTCTACAATCAGTAGCAAAGTGTCCCATTTCATTGCAGTTGAAGCAACAGATCTTGCTTCTGTCTACCATCCCTGTCTTGTATCCACCTTTTGTGTTGGATGAGCTAGAAGAACCACCTGTCTGAAATCTGTTTGCCATAGGCTTGAATTTGAAACTAGGGTTCCTCTTGAATCTTGTATTTCCAAATTTTCTAACAATCAGAGCCAGAGATTCATCCTCAAGTTGATCGAGTTCTTCCATTGAGTAGAATTCACTATCAATTGAATTCACTAGAGTTGCACCAACTTCTGCAACAATACCCTGATTAATGAGGTTGACTGAAGAAGATTCAGTCTTAGCTTTTCTGTACTCTGGTTCTTCTGCTACAAGAGCTGTAGACTTGCTGACCACCTTGCCTGTACCATATATTTCGTTCTGTTGAATCTGCTCTAGCTCATAGGTCTTCAGTATGCCATAAAGTCTTTCCAGTGAAATTTCATTCATGTCCCTTGACTCTCTGATGGCTGTTATCCTATGCTCTAGGTGTACTGGCATTGTCAGCAAAAACTTCCTACTGATCTCCTTCTTCGTATATTGTTTGCCATTGAGATTTAGATCATTTATCAGCTTGTTGTATCTCTCAAAAACTTCAGAGATACCTTCTCCTGGATTTGATCTAAAATGCTCATATTGAGACGTTAAGATTTCCAATCTGTTCTCCCTTACTTCTTATGTTCCTTCATTTAGTATCTCTATCATTTCCCAGATGTGTTTAGCATTTTTACAATTAACAACATGATTGTACATTCCGGGATCAAGAGATTCCACTAAAATTAACTGCAGACTGGTGTCCAATGTATCCAGTTCCTTTTCTGTATCAGTGTACTCAGAAATATCTTTTTCAAATTGTCTGTGCGGAATGAGTACACCATCTTCCATATGCTCAGGAAAGATATTTATTGGAACAGCAACACCAGTTTTTAAAATATCCTTGTACTTAGGATTTGCAGCTCGAAGAAACAAGGTCATCTTTCTCTTCCACAGATTATAATTGTCTTTATCAAATTGTGGAATTTTAATGCTACTAACTCTTTGAGTACTCATCTTTAAATAAGATTAAAAATTAAGTGTTTCAAAAAATATTTTAATTTTTGACTTAAAATAATTTTTGATCAAAAATAATTTTTCGGAAAAAAAATTATTTCGAATTTAAAATAATTTTTGAGATCTGTATGAGTTCGCGGAATTTGATTTGGATCTGATATGAAAAATATCAACCAGCTCTGATGCCAATTGTTGGTCCCTGATATTGTAGAAGGGGGGTTGAATACAATATCTATAATTAATTGCGGAATATTTGAATTAAAAATATTATTTTAATTTCTCGCGAAATATTAATTTTAATAAAATACTGTTCAAGTAGAAGATATAATTTTTAACTTGAAACATATTACAAAATTAATATTAAGAAAAGTGTTATATAATTGATAAAAGTTCTAGAACAAATTTGACATGGATTATTCGTGTTTTACAATTATATTCCAAACTCAGCACAGAAAACTGTGAATATTACAATGCAGACAAATTACTGAATTTGAACTGTTTTTCTATTCTTAGAAGTACTGAAAAATGAAGGTGATCTCCTCATATTTATAGAGGAAGAAAAAGGCTTGTATGACCTTTATCAGCATGACTTAATTTGCGGAAAATAAGTCATATATGACTTATTTAACACTTGTATGACTTTAAAAACACTGGGTATGACTTCTGAATGGTCGGTATGACTTATTTTATTAATTAAAAAGTCGGTATGACTTTTTAATATAATAAAAAATCACTCGGTATGACCTTTTGATCAACAGAAATTCGGTATGACTTATCTCCTGTATGACCTTTCTGCCTGAAGCTCGGTATGACTTTTCTTTTTAAAGCTCGGTATGACTTATCAGTCGGCTGCTCCGGTATGACTTTTCTTTAACAGCTTCGGTATGACTTATCAGTCGGCTGCTCCGGTATGACTTTTCTTTAATAGCTTCGGTATGACTTTCTCTTTATTCAGTCAGTATGACTTATTAATAAACAGTCGTTATGACTTATTTATTAGTCATTTGAATTATATTAAAAGTCATATTAAGTCATATCTTTTATAATAAATTAATTCTACTTAAATTAATTAGTTAATTTACAAATTAAATTAAATTCAACTTGAATTAATTTAATTAGATAAATTAAATAATCAATTAACATTTGATAGTAGAATTAAAATACTATTTCGTCTTGTATTACCGTGCTATCAGTCTTGAAGTCTTCCAGTCTTCGTTGTGTCTTTTGTCATAAAACCACTTGAGCTAGATGAAGAATACTTATTAATTGAAGTTGACACACAAATGTACTGTCTGGTTCATTTGTGTCATACTCTAATAAATATTCTTCATGTCTTTTAACATTTAGAATTAGTGGCCTTCTGTCTTTGCTTAGCTTTTCTGTCTTCTTTTTCTGTTCTTCTTTTTCTGGAATCTTCGTGTAGTAGTCACTTAAAAACTTCTAAATCTTCTGAATTCTTATGAAATCACTTAAAAACTTAGTTGGTGTCTTCACCAACTAAGTCCGATTTTCATTTTTACAACACTGCATAGGAGCATTTAACGAACTAAATGACCCCATAAATGAAGGGAGGTTATGAAGGGTGTTTGTTTTCCCCTTGCTTTTGGTTCCCCGCTTGCTAGCGTCAAACAAAACCGAATCAGATCGATTTTGTTCAATTTTATTTTTTTAAAAAAATTTTAGTCCATTTGATTTTTCAGTTCGAACTGAATTAAAGCTCGTTTCGGTCCGTCCATAACAAAAGAAATCGGTATGAACCGAATAGACCGAGTTATATATTACTTATTTTTATTATATATATAACATGTTTTTATTATTACATATCTATATAATATATGTTCGATAAATGAAAATTTGCTCTAATGTCCTAGCGTCAACTTATTTATTAATTAATATGTATATTTTATTAGTTTGAATCGTCCATTTTTAATATACAATTATTTTTCTCGATATATATTCGAAGAACTAATAGTAATTGTTGCATTGTTAATTTATTATTTGGCATAAATATGATTCTAATTGGGTTTTTTTTTATCTATTTTTATTCATGTTCCTTTAGAATTTTTTTTTTGTGAGAATCAACTTTCACGTTAATGAGTTGTATCGAAATACATTCCCGTAAAGGCCGGAATTCTTTCATTTAAGAAAGTTTATCGTCTAACCAAAAAACATGTAGAGATGTCTCCGAAAATTTAGACAATAAAAATTTAATGTCTGAAAACAGAACACATGTTACAAAAATTAAAATAAAATAATTAGAGCCCATAAAAAAGAAAAAAGAAAAATTATAACTTTTTAAGTATATGATTGCAACTAATATTTGAAATAAAAAGATAAAATCTAACCAAAGGGGTTCCCTTTGGTTAGATCATTCGAATAAAATATATAAAAATCCATAATTAATACAAAAAATATTTAAATTCAATAATATATGAAATAGACAAAATATCAAAATGACACCTAATTTAAATAAAAGTGAAAATAAAAGTCACCTAATCGTGACACACAATTGTCATAAACGACACATAAAACCATCATATATGGCCAATATATCATCAATAATGGCAATACCCTTAAAGGTACAAAAATCCACAATATGTGGCACATATACGTATTATATATATTACAAATTTTTATTCAAGAAACTCTTAAATTTGAATTCAAAATATTGACTATAACAAAGTAATTATCATAATTAAAAACCAGCAATTAAATAGTACTATTATTCTAAAAAAGTGAAATAAATGTAGACATTTAAGACACAAACAAACTAGCAGAAAATTAAGGAGCAATTTAAAAAATAAAAAACGCAAAGGTTGACCAATCACTAAAGATGGAAACAAAATACTAATAAATTAAGAACCCAAAACCGTTATCCCTAAAACATATATTTCAAAATATAATAATTAACAAATTAATGATAACAATTAACATTTAAATGCACTGTCAAACAAGGGAGTAGAAGAAGAATAGGGGATGGCGAGCAAACTACGGTGTGGCATGTACCATGGCTCCCAGGAGAAAATAATGGGTTCTTGACTACTGAAATGCCCCCAGAGCTGGAACATATACGGGTGGTGAATTTGATGGAGACGGGAAGAAACAGATGGGATGAAGAAGTTCTTAAGGATATATGCAACGAACATGATGTGCAGCTAATTAAGAGCATTCCAATTCCGACACAAAGTAGAGCTGACTCTTGGATATGGAATCTGGAGAAATCAAGTATGTTTTCTGTGAAGAGTTCATATAAAGTTTTGCAAGGCGTACAAGAATGGGAATATGCAAAATTCTGGAAAAAATTGTGGAAATTGGAATTACCAGGAGGAGGATGCAACTCACGTACTATTCGATTGTATCTTTGCAAGATCAGTCTGGGCTCAGGTGGGATTGCCAGAAGTTCGTGCAGTGGGATATGAGGGGCATGTAGAAGATATAATCCATCAATTTGCGGAGAATTGTTCACGAGGGACATTTGCTTTAATTCTGATGGTATGTTGGAATCTCTGGAGTTGCAGGAACAAATGGGTATGGGACAAAGTAAGCATTTCAGAGTTTGGTGTCCAAGCTACGGCAATGAACATGCTGCATGCATGGAAACAGAGATTGTTAGATGGTAACACCCAGAAAGTAAACATAGCTGGTACTTCGAGTAAATGGAGTCGACCACAGCAGGGATGGATCAAAGTAAACACGGATGCTGCAGTGTTTAGGGAGTGGAACAGCACTGGAATTGGCTGTGTTATCCGAGATAGCCATGGGGAATTTATACGGGCAAGAAATCAGAAGTTGCAGGCACTGTATAGCCCGAGAGAGGTAGAAGCTCTTGGATTGAAGGAAGCTTTATCGTGGGTAAAAAATCTAGGATACAAACGCTGTGTATTTGAGACGGACGCACAGGAGCTTGTGGAAGCATGTAAACGGGTTTAAGGAGATAGTTACTTTCACTTAATTGTATTAGATTGTATTGAGTTGTTTAAGCACTATGATGATGTGCTAGTAGAGTATGTGTCAAGGTCTGCGAATGTAGTGGCTCATGAATTAGCAAGGGCTACACATTTTATGTCAGACATTCATGAGTGGGTCGGTACCCCTCCTGATTATATTTGTGATGCTTTGATTATTGATTCAATTGAATAAAAGCAAGTACTTTTTCTTTCAAAAAAAAAATGCACTAACCAAAAAATTAAAATAACATAACTGGAACATTAATTATACAAAAATCACGAAATCAAGCAATCAAAATCCCAAAAACAATAATACTAAAATTTTAATCTGCAAATACAGATCAAAACACCCACTACAACACACACAATCCTAAAACCTATAGAACATCAAGAAATCTATAGAACGAAATATATTGATTCTAAAAAACCCATCGATCATGAAGTATAAAAATGAAAAATAAATATTAAACAACACCAAATATAAATAAAATATATATACCAAAAACAAGATACTAAAATATCTAACACGATAACATGATAGACAATAAAATTGTGTTGTATGAGACAAATCATATCACTCGAAATTTTTTGACTTCGACTTGTATATTTATGGTATGGTGGCATATATGAGAGCAAATCTGATAGATATAGATATAAATTGAGTGATTAGAAGACAAATTAAGAATAGAGTTACATAAAATTAAAAATAAACAAATCAGAATAATAAAAATAAAAGACATATAAATTTAAAAAAAAGAATGAGAGAGGTGAGAGTTCTCCCTTGTTAACGGCTTGGTATACACTTCCCGAACTATTATATCCAAATAGATCACCGAAAAACAATCTAATGAGACCAAGATGCCGTTTGAGATTACTTAAAATAAGTTACTTTTGACTTAATGGAGGTGTTTTTAACTTAATGGAGAAAGTAAAGTTTTTTACTTTAAGTTGAATGAATGTGTTTGGGTAATGGAACTTAAAGTTAAATGGGGGGTTTAATAATTTTGACTTTAAGTGAAATTTGACTTTAAAAAATTTTAAATTCATATTATTTATACTTTACAAGAGTCATGGAAGCAAAAAAAAAAAAAAATCAAAAAGTCAAAAAGTCATAAGCAAAAGTACCTTTTAGGTACTTTTTACTTAATGGAACTTTTCTCCTAAAAGCTAGCTTAAAGCCGGAGTACACAAACACGTCAAAAGCTCCTAGAAGTCATTTTTTACTTAAAGCGATGTTACACAAACAGGCTTCAGGTATCAACGCCACCCGATAGAATTTGTCATGTTACACGTTCATGCTGTTGCACCCCCACCGGAAACTGCAACCTCCAAAGTCCGGCAGCGAGTTTTCTCGCCGAGATCAAAACCGGCTTATCTCTCCGGGTTTTCCAACTAAAAAGTGATAGTGTATATGTATATCACTGTATATGTTCCTTTAGAAATTTACCATTTATTTAAAAAAATCTGGACCAAATCGAATGGACCAAAATAATTCGATTCGGTCTGATTCGATTGATAATAAAAAATGCTTGCCTGGACCGAATAGATTTGGTGTATTCGATTTGGTATTAGACAGCTATGTTGTGTATAAATTATTGTCATTTTATCCATCAACTAGATGCCCAGATCGCAGTCTAATACAGTACTATTATTTATAAAAAGCTGAAGGTATTTTGCGCGATTTCATCTACTTCCACCTTTTAAAAACATTATACACATGTATACATACATGCACACATAGCAACATACTGTTATAGTCAAATGACTCTAAATCTAATCATACCCACAAAAGTCTAAAACGACAGAATCTCAAAACCTCATTCACAACCATGGTTCATTCGAATGACAAGGTAATAACTGAGTTTTTCAACAACAGATGGCTTGTATTTGTTGGTGCAATGTGGATACAATCTTGTGCTGGAGTTGGGTATGTTTTTGGGAGCATATCACCTTCTATTAAGTGCTCATTGAATTATAATCAGAAGCAAGTTGCTAGATTAGGAGTGGCTAAAGATCTTGGAGATAGTGTTGGGTTTTTAGCAGGGAGTTTATGTGAGATTTTGCCCATGTGGGCTGCTCTTCTTGTTGGTGCTGCTCAGAATTTTGTTGGGTATGGTTTGGTTTGGCTTGTTGTTACTGGTAGAGCTCCTGTTTTGCCTTTGTGGGCTGCAAGTACTTTTTTTTTGGGTAAATAAGTACATTTGTTATTGTGTATCTAGTTCTGTTTTCTCTCTGTCCAATCATTTGTTCTTAAAGATTCTGATGCTATCGTGTCGTACCTTTTAGCTCTTGATCTTAAATGCTTGTTTTTGGGTGCAATCATACCATCACTATTGAACCTCATCTCATTAGTCGTGCTTAGGCGAGGATAGTACTAGACTACTAGGATGGGTGATTCCTTAGAAGTCCTCGTGTTATGCCCTTAAAAAAATGCTTGTTTTTATGTTTCTATTGTATATGTTACTATGTATGTGTGTGTGTGTGTATATAGTCATGTTCGACTACAAACTCAGAAATTACCCATCATAGTGGTCACTGTCTACTAGTACTAAAAATCACCAACCTCAATAATACAGATCACAAGTTTGTTGTTTCTAGGCTACGTTTGTATTTGAAACACCGGTGGACCACATATATAGATATCAATAGTTTGTGTTATGAGATTTGAATATTACAAGTTCTTTTTTTGTTTGGGATCAGTTTGATTGGAGTTTGGTTTTTATTATTTTCTAGTTGAATCTCTTGCTATAGTTCAAGACTTCAAGTTCTGTAGTTAGTTTTAAGTTTATTTACGTTTATTTCTTACTAAGATATATCTTGTAAATCTAGTTAGAGTATTTATCCTATTCCTGTAGCTTTCTTTTGCATTGATTAATTAGCAATATTTGTATTCTCAGTTATATACGTGTTGCATCTCCATAACACAGATAAGGAATTTTGAACTTTTGCCCGATTAATTTAATTTTTAAATTTTAATTTTGATATCAACCTATTTGGACTATAGTTGTATGTTTGGGTACAGGACATTAGTAAATGGTGTCAGCAATAAATTCTTGGTGGAAGATGTATAACATACTGAAGCTTCTCTTCGTTTATAAGAATCTATATACATTTCCAAGATTAGTTTGTCTCTCTTAATTGGATGCCGATTGTTGCAATGTTTCTGTCAAATAGCTTTATGGTTGCGCAACTCTGTTCTTTCCTTGCAGGATAAGGATCGAATCTTTTAAGATTGTTGCATATATATCATTACTTAAAGTTTAATGAAGAGTTTTCATGCAGATGCGTGTTCTTATATTTCTGGGAACAAATGGAGAGACATACTTTAACACAGCAGCACTAGTCTCCTGCGTGCAAAACTTCCCTAAAAGCCGAGGTCCTGTGGTGGGCATATTGAAGGGATTTGCTGGGCTGAGTGGTGCAATACTGTCTCAGATATATGTTTTAATCAATTCCCCTGACAGTGCATCACTCATATTCATGGTGGCAGTTGGCCCCGCAATGGTGGTTATTTCTCTTATGTTCATTGTCCGGCCTGTGGGAGGTCACAGACAAATCCGATCATCTGACGGGGAAAGTTCTTCATTTATCTACTGTGTGTGCCTTATCTTGGCTTCTTACTTAATGGGGGTTATGCTTATTGAAGATCTAGTTGACTTGAACCACAGTATAATCATTATTTTCACAGTGATTTTGTTCATCATCTTATTAATTTCTATAGTGATCCCTATATGGATTATATTTGCCCAAGAGCCGGAAGATCATGCAAATGAGGCTCTTCTAACCGAGGCGCAGAAAGAAGAACCAGCCAAAACTGGACATGATGCTAATGAAATTATATTTAGTGAGGTTGAAGATGAGAAGCCTAGGGGAGTAGATTTGCTTCCGGCCACAGAGAAGCAAAAGAGGATTGCTCAGCTGCAAGCAAAATTATGTCAAGCAGCTGCAGAAGGTGCAGTGAGGGTCAAGAGCAGAAGGGGTCCACATAGAGGGGAGGACTTCACTCTGATGCAGGCTTTAATAAAGGCAGACTTTTGGCTAATTTTTTTCTCACTTTTACTTGGATCGGGATCTGGTTTAACTGTGATTGATAATTTGGGGCAGATGAGCCAATCATTTGGTTATGAAAACACACATATATTTGTTTCACTGATTAGTATTTGGAACTTCTTAGGCCGTGTTGGTGGAGGATACTTTTCTGAAATAATTTCAGGTATAAATTTATCATAATCCTTCTAGATGCTTAGTATAGCCTGTCATTTTGTTTTTTAAGTCGTCTATTTTCCCCTCAGGCAACTATAATATTTTTGAACAGGGATTATGCGTACCCTAGGCATTTGGCCATGGCTGTGGCTCAATTCATAATGGCATTTGGTCACTTTTTTATGGCCATGGGTTGGCCTGGGGAATTGTATGTTGGCACGCTTGTGATTGGGCTTGGTTACGGAGCTCACTGGGCAATTGTCCCTGCCGCTGCCTCTGAGTTATTTGGTTTAAAAAAGTTTGGGGCATTGTACAATTTTCTTACTCTTGCAAATCCTGCTGGTACACTGGTCTTTTCAAGCCTCCTTGCAAGCCGTATATATGACATTGAAGCAGCAAAGCAAGCTCAGAACCTACCTATCAATCTTGACAAACCACCGCGATGCTATGGTGTTGTCTGCTTCAGCTTGACTTCCTTTATAATGTCCGGACTATGCATTCTTGCAGTTATTTTAAGCATGACTCTTGTCTACAGGACTAAGGTGGTCTATGCCAATCTGTACAGAAAGTCTCGCACTTGATTTGCAGAAAGAGAAGTAGCAAGGATTTCATACATGTAGAAGAACTGAAGGTATACACTTGTGAAAGGTGGAAGAGGTAGCATACTTCTGAACGTTTTGTTGAACATAAAAAATACTACCACACTGCAGAAGGTATTCAGATAGTCCGCAACCACATATATACTCTTGGTTTTGATTGCAGCTGGCGGCAGTTGATATTCGGTCCCAGACATAAGATTTTCTGTTTTGGTTGCTGGCATCTTTTATTCACAATCCTGGTCAAGTGAGACCTAGATAACCATTTTAATAGGAAGCGCAAGCAAACTCCTTTGAAGATTTCGTTTTGATAGTTCTCTTCTATTCTTCTTTACCATCCCTCGCACACCTGCTTATTTTTTAATCATTTTTTGATCATTCAAGTTGTATTATTGAATTGTTATGATTAGAGAAAAATATGGTTATTTTTTCCTCTCGTTTTAAACTTGTATGCCCTTCATTCTCATCTGTACATATCAAATTAGAACAGTTTTCAAGGATAATAGTTTAGTTTCAAGAAATTATTTAAGGTTATTATAGTGCTGCAAATAATAATGTTTATGTGTAACCTGGATGAGGTGAAGTTAAAAATGTATCATTTTAATTTAATGGATGGTAAAAGGAATCTCCTATTTATTTTATAGCAAAGCGTGAATTGGATGGAAGCTTAGATTCCACCAGAAGCAGATTTAACTTGAAAACCTGCTCTGTTTCATAAGGATTTGAAGCTCAAGTTGCCAATAGACTTCATTTACCTTGTAAGTAACATGTTTCATTTTTCTTTTTCTTGTGTGGTTTTGTAAGATAATATTTCTTATATGTTTGATACATGTATATAGCGTGTAGAAAAATATTGAAATAGAATAATGAACATATAAGGATCAAGGGAGAAGCCGTCAAGTCACTTTGCGCCCTTTCTGCAGTGTTATTTGATCTTGTAGGCATTACTTCTGTTGATTTTTTCTTCACACATGTACAATTCTGATCATTGAATTATTTACACTTGAATTGCATTAAATTTCATTTATTATAGAGCAGATAAGGTCTTATTTTCCTTCAACATATTATGTCTACAAGGTACACACTTCTGGAATGTCTTTATGTACTCCAGCCTGCAGGGCTTTGATAATGTTGCCTTCATGAGTTGAAGGTTGTGCAATCTCTCCTTACTTGTCCCTGTCCACCAGTTTTTATACCTGACCTACCAAGCTTCTTCATACCAGTTATAAAAGCTGTGTTAAAATCACCTGGACTACTGGCAAATTTTCGAACAGTAGGCTGAGATGCAGGGTCGCTGAAGAGTACTTCATCTGAACTTAAGAGACCCTTGCCTGCGATCAGATTTTGAAAATACACATTGTCAAAAGTTTGCGGAGTTTCAGGATCAAAAGGAATAACTCTGTCTGAGTCTGCATCCAGGCATGCTTCAATCAGCTGCTGAGCATATTCTGGATCCAAGGAGGGGTCAATTCCGGAAGGTGCAGAAAATGTGTGGAGGCGGTTTGCAAATCGATCACAGTGAGAAACACCAATAGTATGAGCTCCAGATAGTGCAATCATATCAAGTTGAGTAAGATTGTGCTTGCTGAAAATGGTGGTTAGCTGTGTAAGGTTGAAGGAAGGTTCTGGAATTTTTCCCGCAACTCTGGATGCTTTTGAGACAAGTCCATCACGGCGTCCCAGCTCTACACTAAATGATGGGCCTCTGGCCTGAGAAAAATGTATATTCATAGAGCATCAAACACGGGAAGATTATAATTTATTATGTTTTGATGTTTTGGGGGGATTTTTTTATTGTAATTTATTTATATGTATTTGCTATTTACCATCCTTACTACATCCCTTGCAGCAATAGCCAAGATGTCTGCACATGAGACTACCCCGGGACATACAGCCTCAACTGCTTCTTTCGCCTTTATGACCATGTCGAATCCATCTCCTGCAAGTGAAAGATTCTCTTGAGCATCCTTTTCCGCATCCCAGTTTGGTGATGCGATCATGATTGAGGCATCACAGCCCTGCAGCAGAATTAAAGAAGAATCTTTAGCAAAGTTACAAGCTCTACCTCCATATAGTAATCCTACGAAGAAAAGTAAGAAGCAAAATCTAAGGTTCAAATACTTAATCTTAAGATGTCTAATACTGCATGATCAGTGCATTTAACGTACTACAAATTGAACTCAAGTCATGCTCCTTTATTGCATGCATTCGAGGACATAAAAACTACAAAAATATTATTAACTTTTTGGCAGTTACTTGCATAACAGAGCCTCATGCAGTGGCCTAATTTAGAAATTATTTCCGACACATTATACCATAGAGATAATTAAGACACCGAAACTAATTGTTGCAACTTGCAACCTCAATAAAGCAGTCATGGAAAAAGAGACGAAGAGTTGCTTGAACTGTGATGAACGTCTCGCTTATTTTCTTAGCAACGGCTTGATTCACTATTGATTCAACATTTGGACAAGTTGACCTGTAGAAATTCTCCTTCAACTGTCCTTGGCAATGGCCAATAAGCATGATCCCAAACAACAAACAGAAGCTTGTACAGACACTCATTTCTCTCTTAATTGCATATAAACTTGAGTACTTCTCAACTCTTTAAGTATAAAGTTTGTAATTTTATACACTAACATAAGATGCATAATTTAAGATGAACTTCCCTGATTAAGCTTGATCTAGCTAAGCCTTCTATTAATAACCAACATCTTATTACATTTTCTAAATGCCTAAATTGTGGTATCTTTTACAGCTGTTAAGGTAATGATCTCAGATGCACCATTTTACTACACGAAGGATAATACTTTCATTATGTTAGACAGCTACTAAGTCTGAAAGAGACTATAACTTCTTTTAGAAAATTTTAGTTCAAGTTAATGACTGGATAATAGTGTCTCATAGATTAACAAGCTATTGAAAGATATTTTTGAAACAGAGATACTTATCAATTTTATTTTGTGCTTTGAAAGCTGTAAATTGGTGTCATTAAATTAAACCATATATTTTGTGCTTTAATTTAATGAAACAGATTTACCATAACTATCATCCTTACAACAGGTGCAACGAAGAACTATTCTATTTGGGAAAACAAATGAACTGAACATAAGTCCTAGAAATAGTTCAAAAGTATTCACAAAGTCAGTGGACATAGAGCCGAGCCCTGGCTGACCTCCAAAAATTAGCGATGATTTTTTAAATTCCGTCTGTTTCAGAATCAAGATTAAGCTACCCGGGTTCATCGTTTGAAGTTGAATTATCAGCATAGTACATGCGTTTGATTATATGGAAAATCATGTACCACTTTGAAGTCGCACTGTCTGTTTGTTGGACATAGAAAGGAAATTTGGTCAAGCTACTGGTCTTAGTTATCTTTGGAATTGTTGATGTCAAACCTTTCGCTTCTCTGTCTTGGTACGGTGTCATCATCTTCGTGTGAGTTTCACTTTTGCTATGTCCTCTTCAGGAAGGTTACTAAATGAGTTTATTTCCATTTTTTTTAAAATTTGTCTTGATCTTCGTTTAGTGTTCAGTTTATGAATTGGGTGCTTTAGAAAACAATTAGTTCTTTTTACATCATAGGAAAGATTACAATTGGTTTCTTATCGTAAAATTGTTTTCACAATACTCAGTGTTTAGCATGCAAATCCTGAATTTTATGGCCAAATATATTGTTTTTCTGACGGGAACTTTTATATCATTAAGAACACTATATTCTATTGCGTCTACTTTTGGAACTTTGGATGGTCAATAGAGTTGCCCTTAAGAGTTGAAGGCTGTGCAATCTTTTCTTATCTCTCCTTGGCCCCCAGTTTTTACACCTGACCTACCAAGCTTCTTCATACCAGTAATAAAAGCTGCTTTGAAATCATCTGGACTATTAGCAAAATCAAGAACAGTAGGTCGGGATGCAGGGTCGCTGAAGAGCACTTCGTCTGAACTTAACAGACCCTTTCCTCGAACCAGATTTTTGAAATACATATTATCAAAAATTTGTGGGGTCTCAGGATCCAGGATAATTACTGTGCTTTGGTCTGAATTCGAACAAGCTTCAGTCAACTGATCAGCATATTCCGGATCCAAGGAAGGGTCGGTTTTGGAAGATGAAGAAAAGGAGTGGAGGCGGTTTGAAAATTGATCACAGTGAGAAACACCAAAAGTATGACCTCCAGATAGTGCAATCATGTCAAGTTGAGTAAGATTGTGCTTACTGAAAATGGAGTTTAGCTGTTTCAGGTTGAAGGAAGGTTCTGGAATATTTCCAGCAACTCTAGATGCCTTTGATATTAGTCCATCACGACGTCCCAGCTCTACACTAAATGATGGGCCTCCAGCCTGAGAAACAAGGTATACTCATAATATCAAAGACGGAAGAATTAAAAGTTTGGTAGATACTGAATTTTTGGATATTTTTTTTAATGTTGAATGTACATTTATTTACCATCCTTACTACATCCCTTGCAGCAATAGCCAAGATGTCTGCACATGAGACTACCCCAGGGCATGCAGCCTCAACTACTTGTTTTGCCTTAATTATTGTGTCAAATCCGTCACCAGGAAGTGAAAGATTTTCGTGAGCATCCTTTTCTGCATCCATGTTTGGTGACGCAATTAGAATCGAGGCATCACAGCCCTGCAGCAGAATCATCAGATAAGTAACCCACGACCTCCACATACTAATGCATAAGAATTGTGAATATTCTACTTTTCTACTTTTAAAGATTCCTAATATTGTATTCAGTGTGTTTATATGTACCACGAACTGAAATTTAATCAAGTTCTTGGTACAAGCCTAATGCAGGACAAACTCGCAAAAAGAAGCCTATTCAGACTTCTGGCAGTGACTTGCATTGCACAGCAGAGAATCACTCAGTGGCCTAATTTAGGATGTGTTAAGTTACCAGTATGCTAAAACTTTAAGATACCTTAATGACATGATACTCATGTTCACTCTAAAGCCTATTTTGGAGAATCACTTACCCGGACCTTATATTATATTCTAACGGTACGTGTCTACGACACTTTCAAACATAAAAGTTAAACAGGATACCGAAACTGTGTTGCAACCTCAATAAGGCAGTCATGGAAAAAGAGTCGAAGAGTGGCTGGAATTGTCGTGAACGTCTGACTTAATTTCTTCGAAACAGCTTCATTTACTATTGATTCGACATTAGGACAAGTTGAACTATAGAAATTCTGCTTCAATTGGGCTTGGCCTTGGCTTATAAGCATGATAA
This sequence comes from Oenanthe sinensis, assembly GCA_028671895.1. NCBI lineage: Eukaryota > Viridiplantae > Streptophyta > Magnoliopsida > Apiales > Apiaceae > Oenanthe > Oenanthe sinensis. The sequence goes on from CM053806.1 coordinate 34,352,704, forward strand.
AAAACAAAAGACACAAGCCTCTCCATGAACTCATTTTGCTCTCTTCTCATGCATGTAAAAACTCAACTTTTTATTGAACAATTGTGTATAATAATGCCTTCTAATATAAGGAGCGAAGCAAGGATACTTGGGTTGGCAAGTTACGCAAGCACAATCTCAAAATTAAATTATTTTCATCTGCAACACAAAAATAAAATTTAACGCATTTCGCCCTGGCAAAACAAAAGTTATGCATTTTCCCCTGAAAAAAAAGTTATGCATTTCGATTTAACATCCATAGAAATTATAGTTTTTTCTGCACTTAAAATGATGACCGTGTGTTTATTAGAGACCTTGTATATATCGTAAAAATAAATATTTTATAAAACAATAATGTATGTTTCATAATGTTCAACAAACATATGTATGGTTTTCAAGCCAAAAGTTCAAGACCATATATATGATTTTTTATAATTCAAGATCTCGAAAAAAAAGTGGTGCAACTCAACTCCTTAAATGATTATATTATAATGATTATATTATTGACTATGTTTTTAGTTAGTTGTTCTTTTAAAAATTTTATATGTATTTTATTGTGGATAAAAGAAATAATTTAGTAAATTTTTTTTATATTTTTTTCTATATAAAAATTTAAAATAGATATGTATTTTCATTATTAGCTTCTAATGATTAATCAACATCGTAGTAAATTTTCTAAATGTCTTAATTGTACTGTTTTATCCTTTACCGCTGTTTATGGAAGTAGTAGTATTCAGACACACAACTTTAGTTTCAATGATCATCTTACTATATGAAGTATAATCAAATTTCATTAAGCAAGGCAGCTGCAAAGTCTAAAATGGCCATCTTTAATTCATCTACAACTCCTTTTAGAAAATTTTGAGTCAAGTTAGTGCTCGTTTGGTTGATAATAGGTATTAATTTCCATAGGAAGTTATATTTATTAGTTAATTAGTTATTTAATGAAATTCTGATAAGTGTAAATTTTTGTTTGGTTGATATATGGTAAGTTCTATTTTGCTAAGTTCTATTTAATGGAAAGTGTAGGTCATCAAGTATAGGGTAAGTAAGCAATTTTCTATATTATGTTGGAAGTCACACTTCAAGGTATTTACACTTTGTGTACAAATGACAACCAAACAATTGTATTAATCCTTGTTTATTGAGAAGTTGAAATTCGTAGGAATTTAGATGTCAATCAAACGAACTTAATGTCTTGCAAAATAGTGTTGTGTAGATTAAAAAGTAAATAAAAATTGATTTTAAAACAGATACATTTGCTTTAGCAAGGTCAATTATAATAAATTATAATATTTATATAATTTCATCGTTATGTTTTTTTAATTATACTCGATATTCGAACTTGTTCGTGTGCTGTGTGAGTGTCTTTTTTTTTTTTTGAGTAAGTTTATAATATAAATAAATTAAATTAGTATTCATTCTAAATACTCCGTAATTTTTGAATGAGTTATCTTATATAAAAGAAATTTGTAAACGCGATTTCAACAAAATAAGCCATATATTTTGTGTTTTAGTGTACCTGTTACTTTTTGTAGAAAAGTTTAAAAAAAGAACAAAAAACAATGCAGTTTAAGTTTAAGTAGGAGGAAACCTTAAAGATAATGAGAGGTTCTTTAATTGAAGATTTGATTATAGATTTAGAAGAGGCGAACCGATGATTGATGAGAGAAGTAAGTTTAAGTTTTAAATTACAATATATTGTATACTGTCTAGTGGCTATTGTCAAAGTGTTAAGTATAATTATTTGAAGAATAATATTTTAAATTATATATATATATATAATATTAAATAAGCAGTTCGGTTTTTCGATTTGGTTGTAGGGGTAAAACCGAAACCATGACCAAACCGTTTTCTCGGTTCAGTTCGGTTTCAGTTTTTTCCAATTTCAGATTTTTTCGGTTCAATTTTTTTGATTTTTCAGTTCGTCTTCGATTTTTTGATTTTCTTTGCACACCCTTATATAATATATAGATTATGGCTGGAAAAAATGGCAAAGTGGTAGACCGGAGACCGATGATTCTCCCTATCAACTACTTAACCTCAGTTCGATTCGGAATATAGTTAGTTGAAGTTTTTTCTATTCGAGTATTATTTATATTATTTGATTGAGTTGAATACAAAATTAAAATTGATATGATTTGAATCAATAAAATCAAAATGAACTGAAATATTAAAAAAACCAAATTATGTTAAATAGTCGGTTTTAGTTATAATTTACAATCGAAGTAGAAAAAATCAAAATTGAATTGACTATTAAAATGAACAAATAAATAATTTATATATATAGAGAGAGTCTCACTCTAAGGAGAATTTTTTATATGAAAAATTAGGAATAACCATCATCTCAGCCGCCTATTTTTTTTAAGAGCTAAGATTAAATCAAATCACTAGTGGCATTATTGTAATTAGAAGAAATTTTAAGACTAATTTAAACAATCAAATTCATGCCCACCACGTTCTCCAAGAGCATCTCCATGCAAAAACTCAAGTGTTGGTCCCTGATATTGTAGAAGGGGGGGTTGAATACAATATCTAAAATTAATCGCGGAATATTTGAATTAAAAATATTATTTTAATTGCTCGCGAAATATTAATTATAATGAAATACTGTTCAAGTAGAAGATATAATTTTAACTTGAAAAGTATTACAAAATTAATAAGTAGAAAACTATTATATAATTGATAAAAGTTCTAGAACAAATTTGACATGAATTGTTCGTGTTTTACAATTATATTCCAAACTCAGCACAGAAATCTGTGAATATTACAATGCAGACAAATTACTGAATTTGAACTGATTTTCTAACTCTTAGAAGTACTGAAAAATGAAGCACTCATCTCATATTTATAGAGATTGAAAAAGGCTGCTATGACCTTTTTCAGTATGACTTAATTTCAAGAAAATAAGTCTTGTATGACTTATTTAACACTTGTATGACATTTAAAAACTGGGTATGACTTCTGAATGGTCGGTATGACTTATTTTATTAATTAAAAAGTCGGTATGACTTTTTAATATAATAAAAAATCACTCGGTATGACCTTTTGATAAACAGAAATTCGGTATGACTTATCTCCTGTATGACCTTTCTGCCTGAAGCTCGGTATGACTTTTCTTTTTAAAGCTCGGTATGACTTATCAGTTGGCTGCTCCGGTATGACTTTTCTTTAACAGCTTCGGTATGACTTTCTCTTTATTCAGTCGATATGACTTTTATTAATATAATTCGGTATGACTTATTAATAAACAGTCGGTATGACTTATTTATTAGTCATTTGAATTATATTAAAAGTCATATTAAGTCATATCTTTTATAATAAATTAATTCTACTTAAATTAATTAGTTAATTTACAAATTAAATTAAATTCAACTTGAATTAATTTAATTAGATAAATTAAATAATCAATTAACATTTGATAGTAGAATTAAAATACTATTTCGTCTTGTATTACCGTGCTATCAGTCTTGAAGTCTTCCAGTCTTCGTTGTGTCTTTTGTCATAAAACCACTTGAGCTAGATGATGAATATTTATTATTTTAGTTGACACACAAATGTACTGTCTGGTTCATTTATGTTATACTATAATAAATATTCTTCATCTTTAACATTAAGATGTGGTCTTCTGTTCTTCTTCTGCTTCACTGTCTTCATTCTTCTTCTGAAATCTTCTGTAGTAGCCACTTAGAATCTTCTGAATCTTCTGAACAACTGCTTCTCTATTTTTCTCCGACGCTTGAACATATAAATGAACTTCTTCCGGTGTAGAGTAGCAACTTCATTATAATTCTTCTGACAAGTTGATTCTTTGTGTCTAGTTGACATTCTTCGATTTGATTCCATCCTCAGTATTTATTACTTACTTTAATTTCTTACATGAGTTGAGTTGTCATCTACTAATTACAAATATGCCTAGACATATGCCTTTCAATCTCCCCCTATTTGTTGTTAAACATTTAACACACAAATTCCTAGAGGATAACTCAACTAACAACTAAGAAACTAATATGACATTTAAGAACTGTAAGTAAATAAATTGTTTTCTGGATTATATAATACATTTCCAGATTTCCTGAGTTAACTGAAATGAAAGATGTTTGTTCCTCTAGCACTGAACATATTATACATGTAGTATTATCTTCATTTCTCAAACTCATCACTACTCCCCCTTAGGATGTCAGAGATGATGTCTGTTTTCTTCTTACCACTTTTCCTTTGAATTTCCAACTTCTGTTTTACTTCTCACCCAAGGTAGATTAATTTTCCCTTTTCGTAAATTATCCAACTTTTCTTGTTCAACAATTGAGTAATCCTCTTCTTGCAAAAGTCTTTGTTTACTTCTCCCCTTTTGATCTACTCCCCCTTAATTGAATACTTTAACATTTTGGAGTAATCCTCTTAATAATTCTCCCCCTTAGTTGAGTAATCCTCTTAATAATTCTCCCATAATTGTAGATAGGTAACAATTGTTGGTCCTTTTCTGAAGAAATTTTCACCTTGGTTGAATAACATTAGAAATCTGTAACATGGAATTGGGAATAGGATTTGGTAAATGTACTAGTGTGTGATTTTACTTTGTGTTCCTCACAAGTGTTTCGCTCATATACTCTCTAAGTGTTTCACTCATAGAATATATATATTTTCACTCGTCCTTACTTGTGTTTCACTCTTTTCTCACATCACTATATCTCTCTCAGTACGGATGACTCAGTCTTTTGTACCTGCAAGAAAGATCACCATAGCCCCTTCAAGAGAGGTCACTGGTGGTGCAATGGGGTTTCGTAAATCCCCGTCCTCAATTGAATCTATTAAAATATTTGATTTTTATAAACTGAATTGCTTCATGAATAGATTCATTGAGTTGCTGATCATCTAAGATGATCTATTCCGTTAGGAATCCAGATATGTTCCATCTGGGGAGGGAGACAAGGATCAATAATGTAGCAAATGATGCAAGTTTCCTCCTGATGCCTGTGAAGGCATGTTGATTCAGTCAGAATCATCAATCATCCTTCCTTCCTTGATATGGAAGTTTAGAATAATTGCTTCCATCAATTCATCCTTCCTGTGACATTTCAAATGCTCCATCTTGGTCCCTTTTTTGGTCCCAAGTAAGTCCTTAAATTGTTGGTCCAAAATGCCAATTGAGTTGGTCCATTGTTGGTCCCTAAAAATAAGACAAAATTTGTGGTTTCTTGAAAAATGTCAGATGAAATTAACTCTTTGCTGATAGCCTTGGCTGACAGACTGAATTCAATAGACTCACTATGTTGAGAGAATGAACCTAGTAACAGTTTTGCCTTTTCCAAGTTTGTATCCTTTTGAGAGAACACAGATGAGCTAACAGTTGTCTCAGTTTATATATGAATCACCTTTCTGGAGACAGAGCTGTTGGTTCACTCACATCACCAACCTTATCAAATGCAATCAAGGCATTGACTCCTTCATTCTGAACAATAAGTTGTAAAACAAATAAAACTATACATACTTAAATATACCAATTGTTGATACCAATTGTTGATACCAATTGTTGGAAATAATAAACAATATATACTAATTGTTGGAAAACAAACATAATATAAAATATATTTACAGTAGAGATTCCAATGGAAAAAAAACTGTACAAAAATAAGGAAAATCTTTTTGAGTTTTCTTTTTCAATTTGTTTGTTTGTTTTTGAAATATTTTAAGGAATATATACAGTGTATTTACAGTACTTGAAAATAAATATGCAATTTAAAACAACATGCAACAATTAGTTCATGTTTAACATCCCTAACTCACTAACCAACTTAGAGAAAGTGGATTCATCAAGTGATTTCGTGAAGATGTCGGCAATTTGATCTTCTGTGGGTACAAAATGTAACACCACAGTTCCGTTCATGACATGCTCTCGGATGAAATGATACCTTATGTCTATGTGCTTGGTTCTTGAATGTTGTACAGGATTATTGGAAATAGCTATGGCACTTGTGTTGTCGCAAAGTATTGGAATTTTAGATAGCGCAAGTCCATAATCATTCAGCTGATTCCTTATCCACAAGATTTGTGCACAACAATTACCTGCCGCAATATATTCTGTTTCGGCTATCGAGGTAGATACTGAGTGTTATTTCTTGCTGTACCAGGAAATCAACCGTTGTCCTAGAAACTGACAACTTCCAGATGTACTTTTCCTGTCCATCCTGCATAATCTGAATCTGTATAGCCTATTAGTTCAAAACCTGTACCTTTAGGGTACCAAATTCCAAGATTCGGTGTACCCTTCAGATATCTAAAAATTCTTTTAACAGCTATAAGATGAGATTCTCTAGGGTCAGATTGAAACCTTGCACATAAGCATGTTGCAAACATTATATCGGGTCTACTAGCAGTTAGATATAATAAAGAGCCTATCATACCTCTATAGCTTGTGATGTCAACTTTCTTACCAGTTTCATCTTTGTCAAGCTTGGTGGATGTTGGCATAGGGGTTTTTGCTGGTATAGAATCTTCTAGATTGTATTTCCTTAGAAGATCCCTTACGTACTTTGATTGACAAATAAAAATCCCATCTTCCTTTTGCTTCACTTGCAATCCAAGGAAGAATGAAAGCTCACCCATCATGCTCATTTCATACCTACTCTGCATTAACATGTCCTCGGTGCTTGCTTGAGTCCATAGAGGGCTTTGAATAAGAAATATACAAAATCAACAAACTCTGGATTTTCAAAGCCAGGAGGCTGTTCGACATATACTTCCTCTTCTAACTTTCCATTCATAAATGCACTCTTCACATCCATTTGATAGACTTTAAAATTGGAATGTGCTGCGAATGCCAGAAATATTCTGATGGCTTCAAGTCTTGCAACTGGTGCGTAGGTCTCATCATAATCAATTCCCTCTTCCTGGGCGTAACCCTTTGCAACCAGTCTGGCCTTGTTCCTTGTAACAATGCCATCACCGTCTAACTTGTTCCTGTATACCCATTTCGTGCCAATAACAGATCTATCTTTAGGCCTGGGTACCAGTGTCCATACTTCTTGCCTTTCGAACTGATTGAGTTCTTCTTGCATGGCAAGAACCCAATCTGGATCAGTTAGAGCATCTTCAATTTTCTTTGGTTCTTCTTGTGATAGAAAAACCGAAAATAAACATTCATTTGAAGTTGCACTTCTGGTTCTTACTCCAACATCTGGATCACCTATGATCAATTCAAAGGGATGATCTTTGCTCCATATCCTTTCCCTTGGTAGGTTTGATCTTGATGATTCGCCTCTATATTCAATGTGATGTTGTGTTGTGCCAGTTGATCCTTCATCTCCCCCTGAGTTGCTGCCTGGATGACTTGTTGATCCACCACTGGTATTAGTAGTATCTCCAGTGTTTCCATTGTTTCCACCACTATTACCTGGATCATTACCATCATTGTTGTCATCATCATTTCCTGGTGCAACCTCAGGCTCTTCTTCATTATCCGAATCTGAGTCTGGATGATTGTCAAATTTTAATGACTCAGAAGGATCTTCATTTTGGATGCTTGGGAGTTTAGTGTCGTCAAATGATACGTTGACACTTTCTTTTACTTGGTGCTGATCAAATATGTACACCCTATATGCTCTTTTTGAGTAGCCGACAAAAATTGCTTCATGTGCCTTGGCCTCAAATTTGCCACGATGTTCATCTCCATCTTTTAGCACAAAACATTTGGCTCCAAATACATGAAAGTATTTGAGTGTTGGTTTCTTGCCAGCCATTAATTCGTAGGGCGTCTTCATATGATCCTTGTTGATTAAAGTTCGATTCTGGGTATAACAAGCTGTGTTTACTGCTTCAGCCCAGAAGTAGATTGGCAACCTTGATTCACTTAACATTGTTCTTGCAGCTTCAATCAAGGTTCGATTCTTCCTTTCTACTACTCCATTCTGTTGCGGAGTTCTTGGCGCTGAGAATTGTCTTGTTATCCCTTTATCTGAGCAGAAGCTATTCAGAATTTCATTCTTGAATTCTGTTCCATTATCTGATCTGATTGCCCGGACAGGTAGCTTTGAATCTAACTCAATCAACTTTACATGATCAATCACCAAATGTGGAGTTTCATCCTTAGAGTTCAAGAATAAAACCCACGTGTACTTTGTGAAGTCATATACAATCACTAAGGAATATTTCTTCCTTGACATAGACATGATATTGACTGGACCAAATAAATCCATATGAAGCAGCTGCAGTGGTTCAGTAATATTTGTAGTGTCTGTGCCTTTGTGAGTTGCTCTTTTTGACTTCCCTTTCTGACATGCCTCACACAATCCTTCTTGTGTAAATTCTATCGGAGGCAGTCCTCTCACCAAATCCCTCTTGACTAGAGAGTTCATTGTTTTGAAATTCAGGTGTGAGAGCTTCTTGTGCCATAGCCAACTTTCTTCTGTTGAAGCTTTTGAATAAAAACAGTTTGCTTCAGCTTCAGTTCCCGAGTTGAAATCAGCTACGTACAAGTTTCCTTTCCTTACTCCACGCAAGACTAGTCTGTCTTCTTTAGAATGAGTTATTAAGCACTTCTCCTTGATAAAGTTTACTTTGTAACCTCTATCACAGAATTGACTGACGCTGAGTAGATTGTGCTTAAGTCCTTCCACCAAAGAGACGTTTTCAATGATAACATTTCCAGTATTTAACTTGCCATATCCCGTAGTCATTCCTTTGCTGTTATCTCCAAAGGTGACGATTGGGCAGCTCTTTTAACCACGTTTGATAGCAGGGCTCTATCTCCAGTCATATGCCTTGACGATCCGCTGTCTAGGATCCATACAACCCGGTTTTCCTGTTTAACTCCCTGCACATATCAAACGGATTAATTCGTCTTCGGAGCCCAAAATTGATTGGGCCCGGCATACTTAAAGAATTGACATTTGTCAGCTTTGACAACTGAGCCTTTTCGAACAACAGCCGCATCCTCCTTGACTGTACTTACTTTCCTATAAACAGTCTTAACAACTTTTTGTTTAGACTTAGAAATATATTTTTCCTTCTTGACAGGTGAAGGAATAGCAGTCTTGGATTTAGCAAATTTATTATTGATGTATTGTCAAGGTGTCATGTTCTTTTTATTAGCAGTCATGCGTTTGAAATAAGCAGTCATAGCATTAAAAGCACATAACATACAATTTAACATACCACAAGGTTTATGGCATACATCAATAGCAGGCATGTTATTCACAGCAGTAGGAGTTTTAACAATTTCTACTTTAACTTTTTCAGCAGATTTAAAGTTTTCAGTAGAATGGCATCTGTTGTTACTATCCCTACTTCTAACAAACTTATTGTTAGGTCTATTCAAATCATTCTTTAAGTTCTTAGCACCTAAACCAGGAGTGGATGAACTAGCAGAGTTCACATTTTCTATTGGTCTTTTAGGTACATATTTCGCTTTCTGGACATTTACTCCTTTTATGTCCCTAGTCTGTTCTTCTCTTTTCTTCTCTTCCTCGAGATCCTCTAACTGCATCTCATAAGCTATCAGTATAGAGCTCTCAAGGATAGGTTCAGCAATAGGTGTTATGAAAAGAGGTTTGGGTGTGTTTTTAACAACACGAGGAATACCCCTTTCTTCAGCGCTTTGCTTGAACGGGGTAATGTTGCTTGGCTTTCCTACAGATTTATTGTACTCGAAACCTATTCCAACTTTTCGGTTTATATCCTGTTGGTCAACTAGGTTCTTTACAATATAAGAGGAATTTTTATAAGCTAGACACCTTTGCTTTTCTTCTTCAATTTTATTCTTTAAAAAAGCTTCAATCTCAACATAGCAGTTGACTCTATTAACTTGAAATGCAACATCTTCAGTTAATTTAACATTAATAAGTTTCAGCTTTTTCAATTCATAATTCTCTTCTGATAAAACTTTGTTTTCGAGAATTAAAACTTTTATTCGATCTCTAGCATCAGTTAAATTCGCACCTATCAATTTAAACATATTAGGACAGCTGGGTTTACCTCAATTCCTTGTCGAGGTGGATATTGTGATCCTTCAGAAGAAGAGGCCATTAGAGCAAGATTTCCCATTTGATCTTCTTCATCATTGTCGGAATCATCCCAGCTTTTTCCTGCTGCTAAGTATGATTTTCCCTGATGCTTCTTTAGTAGAGCATCATATTTCTGTTTGAGCTCGTCATATGAATCCTTCTTTCTTTCCTGCTTGGGCTTTCTACAATCAGTAGCAAAGTGTCCCATTTCATTGCAGTTGAAGCAACGGATCTTGCTTCTGTCTACCATCCCTGTCTTGTATCCACCTTTTGTGTTGGATGAGCTAGAAGAACCACCTGTCTGAAATCTGTTTGCCATAGGCTTGAATTTGAAACTAGGGTTCCTCCTGAATCTTGTATTTCCAAATTTTCTAGCAATCAGAGCCAGATATTCATCCTCAAGTTGATCGAGTTCTTCCATTGAGTAGAATTCACTATCAGTTGAATTCACTAGAGTTGCACCAACTTCTGCAACAATACCCTGATCAATGAGGTTGACTGAAGAAGATTCAGTCTTAGCTTTTCTGTACTCTGGTTCTTCTGCTACAAGAGCTGTAGACTTGCTGACCACCTTGCCTGTACCATATATTTCGTTCTGTTGAATCTGCTCTAGCTCATAGGTCTTCAGTATGCCATAAAGTCTTTCCAGTGAAATTTCATTCATGTCCCTTGACTCTCTGATGGCTGTTATCCTATGCTCTAGGTGTACTGGCATTGTCAGCAAAAACTTCCTACTGATCTCCTTCTTCGTATATTGTTTGCCATTGAGATTTAGATCATTTATCAGCTTGTTGTATCTCTCAAAAACTTCAGAGATACCTTCTCCTGGATTTGATCTAAAATGCTCATATTGAGACGTTAAGATTTCCAATCTGTTCTCCCTTACTTCTTCTGTTCCTTCATTTAGTATCTCTATCGTTTCCCAGATGTGTTTAGCATTTTTACAATTAACAACATGATTGTACATTCCGGGATCAAGAGATTCCACTAAAATTAACTGCAGACTGGTGTCCAATGTATCCAGTTCCTTTTCTGTCTCAGTGTACTCAGAAATATCTTTTTCAAATTGTCTGTGCGGAATGAGTACACCATCTTCCATATGCTCAGGAAAGATATTTATTGGAACAGCAACACCAGTTTTTAAAATATCCTTGTACTTAGGATTTGCAGCTCGAAGAAACAAGGTCATCTTTCTCTTCCACAGATTATAATTGTCTTTATCAAATTGTAGAATTTTAATGCTACTGACTCTTTGAGTACTCATCTTTAAATAAGATTAAAAAATTAAGTGTTTCAAAAAAATATTTTAATTTTTGACTTAAAATAATTTTTGATCAAAAATAATTTTTTGAAAAAAAAATTATTTCGAATAAAAAATTATTTCGAATTTAAAATAATTTTTGAGATCTGTATGAGTTCGCGGAATTTGATTTGGATATGATATATAAAAAATATCAACCAGCTCTGATGCCAATTGTTGGTCCCTGATATTGTAGAAGGGGGGGTTGAATACAATATCTAAAATTAATCACGGAATATTTGAATTAAAAATATTATTTTAATTGCTCGCGAAATATTAATTATAATGAAATACTGTTCAAGTAGAAGATATAATTTTACCTTGAAAAATATTACAAAATTAATAAGTAGAAAACTATTATATAATTGATAAAAGTTCTAGAACAAATTTGACATGAATTGTTCGTGTTTTACAATTATATTCCAAACTCAGCACAGAAATCTGTGAATATTACAATGCAGACAAATTACTGAATTTGAACTGATTTTCTAACTCTTAGAAGTACTGAAAAATGAAGCACTCATATCATATTTATAGAGATTGAAAAAGGCTGCTATGACCTTTTTCAGTATGACTTAATTTCAAGAAAATAAGTCTTGTATGACTTATTTAACACTTGTATGACATTTAAAAACTGGGTATGACTTCTGAATGATCGGTATGACTTATTTTATTAATTAAAAAGTTTACTTGACAACACGGAATGAAGGAGGGATGGATGAAGTTTGACAAGTAGCTTAATCTATAACATGGTTGATTATTATATATTTATAAGTAGATTTTTGGCTTGCAAGTTTTTACCTTTCAATTGAAAGGGTTTTTCTTATTTTAAGCACTTATGTTTTATTTTCCTTGTTAGGTTTGGTTGTTATATATATTTCTATTTATATAGGGATTTTGATGGGCTTCATAGATAGATTCAAGTATTAACTAATTTTAGTTGATATTGAATTTCTTTTAAATTCCTATTAGGTATAGGTTATTTATCTAGCATATATATACCCATATCTTGTAATCTTTTAACAACAATGTGATGATATAAAACTTTTATTTTGAGAATAAACTATGAGTAGTTTTTCTTTTTTCTAAACTTCAATTACTGGATTGTATTGAGGGTTAGATTCAAATTACTTAGTTTCTAAATTGATCTAAGGAGTTTTAGATTTAAGGTTCACATTTCTGGATTGATCGTGTTCTTTGAAATATTTGTTCATGGTGTTGTTTTCTAAACTTCAAGGGTGGATTCTCAAGAAGGGTAAGTTAGGAATCTACATGTAATTTGATGATAACATTAATCTTAGAATCATATAAATTTTATTTGATGTAACTGATCAATTGATATGAAAGTTATAAATATCAATTGATCAGGAAACCATTTATCAGTTGAAGTGTTTATATGAATCAACTGATAATTTAGATTTTAGCATAGGTGTACTTAGTCTATTTCAATCAATAAGGTATAAGTCAATTGATATTATTCCCATCAATTGATGTTAGAGTCGATTGATATAGATCATCAACTGATGTGTAAATTAAACTGTCAAAGTGTAATTATTTGAAGACAGGAAATTATACAAGTGAAAGATGATCGATTGATATTGAAGCATCGATGGATATGAGATCAATCGAAGAAGCCAAGTCAAGTATTGAAGACCATCAACTGACGTGAAGACCCATCGATTGATATATCCATTGATAATATCTATCAATCGATAAGTTATTATTTATCAATCGATGGATATAAAGATCAATCAAGGAAGAACATCAGTTGATGGATTAAAGGAAGGATCAATTGATATGATTAACAACAAATTATCAATTGATTGAGACAACAAAGAAGGACTATCTGTTGAAGAACCGAAGGACAAAAACACACCTATGGAAGGCAGTCTATGATGACTGTGAAGACTTAATCAGAAGCTGTCTTTCAAACCTTTTTCTAAAATGGAAAAAGGTAAAAAGAAGGTAGATAGAAACAATCCAAAAATAGGAATTGTAAAAACACACTTGTAGTTTATAAACAAGTGTGGTAGCATTGTTAGAAAAGAGAGGAATTAGATAATATTTCTTGAATCAACTGTTCAGCCTTAGAGCACTTTGTAAGAACAGTTGGTTTTATTTTCTAACCTTGTAAAAACGAAGCTAGGTTTCTTTTAACCTAGGAACATTGAACAAAAATATACACTGATTAAAAAATCAATCCATCAGTAATTTTAAATCTCTTTGTTATATTTTTCTTTCAGTCTTAATTTGTTTAAACATATTCTCTTGAACTCTCAAACATTAAGAACAAATATTAAAATAAACAAAAAGTTTTAATATTTATATTCAACCCCCCTTCTACAAATATTGACATTGTTCTGGGAAATAACAATTGGTATCAGAGCGAAGGCTTTCAACATACAGAAAGTTTAAAGATTAAGAACAGTCAATATGGGCCAAAAAGATCCAGGTGTGAAAATTCCAGTGCTAGAAAAAGATGAATATTTTGCATGAAAAGTGAAAATGCATCTGCATCTACTCTCTCTTGACCCTTCATATGTTCATTGCATAGAGAAAGGTCCTCATATTCTCATGAAGCTAGTCACATGTGTAAACCCTGATAGAACTTCTGCACTTGACAAACATGTTCCAAAACTCATCAATGAGTTCACAGAAGAGGATAAAAAAGAATTACTTAAAGACAAAAAGGCCATGAACATTCTGTTTAGTGGTCTAGATAAAGAAATGTTTGACAATGTGATAAACTGTACTTTATCAAAGGAAGTATGAGATACTCTTCAAACTCTATGTGAAGGAACTAAACAAGTAAGGAAAAATAAGATGCAACTCTTGATTAAAAAATATGAATCATGTCATTTCAAGAGTGGAGAATCTATCAATGACACCAATAGCAGATTTCAGAAGTTGTTGAATGGATTGAAGCTATATAGTAGGGTTTATGCAACTGAGGATACAAATCTAAAATTTCTTAGATCTCTTCCAAAGGAAAGGAAACCAATTACTGTTTCCATTAGACAATCTCATGACTTCAAGGATTATACTCTTGAGAAAATTTATGGTATTCTCAAGTCATATGAGTTGGAAATCCAACAAGATGAGGAGATTGAGAAGAATCAAATAAAGGAGAAAATTGTGGCTTTGATGGTGAAGGGCAATGAAGAGAAGAAGGAAACTGGCTGTGTAGAAGTTTCTGTCATGGTGGCTGATGATGCTGTTGAAGAATCATTCAAAGGAAAATGTAAGAGCAAGTGTGAAGAAATTGAAACATGCTCACATGATGATTTGGATGAGATTGATGAGCACCTTGCATTTTTGTCTAAGAAGTTTCAAAGCTAAAATTCAAGAGGAATCCAAATGCTCAAAGGCCTGGATCACATTTTAGAAGTAACAATCAAAATAAAAATTTGGTTGATAGATCTAAATTCAAATGCTTTAACTGTGGATTGGTTGGTCATTTCTCAAATGAGTGCAGAAAGCCAAAACAAGAAAAGGCAAAGTCATATGATGATATTGATTACAAGAAGAAATACTTTGACCTTCTTAAACAAAAAGAAAAGGTTTTTGTTACTGAAGAGAAGGACTGGGCTGCTGAGGACAGTGATTCTGAAGAGTTTATCAATCTAGCTCTAAGGCCAACCATGAAGATGAAGAAGCTAGTTCATCATTAAATCAGGTACTAGCTACTAACTTTTCTGAACATACAAAAGATGATTGCAATAGTACCATTAATGAAATATCTAATGAACTGTACAATTTGTATGTCACATTAAAATCTCTAAACAAGGAAAACCTCAAGTTGAAAAACACCATTGATGCTTTAATTGAGAGGAATGTTTTTTCTTGAAAATGAACTTGTGTGTTTAGAAAGATTCAAGCAGGAAAGTAAGGATGCTAGAGATGAACTAGTGGATAGTTTGAGAAGAAAAAAATTGTTAAAAGAACAATTAGCTGAAGAAATTAAAACCATTAACAAATGGAATAGGTCTGCTAAAACTGCCAAACAAATCATTGATGTTCAGGGTTTAGATACTCTAGGAGAATCTCTTAAATCAATAGGTAAGCCATTGGCTGATACTTCAATGGATAAAGATCAATCGACTGCTAATCCCTCATCAACTGATAAGGATTATCAATCGATTGATGCTGAATCAATTGATAAGCATCAATCGACAAGTAAATCATCAATGTCTATTAAGAATAACAATGTTATTTCCCAGAACTATGCCAATATTTATAGAAGGGGGGGGGGGGGGTTGAATACAAATATTAAAACTTTTTGCTTATTTTAATATTTGTTACTGATGTTTGATAATTAGAGAGAATATGTTTGAACAAATTAAAACTGAAAATAAAAATTAACAAAGAGATTTAAAATTATTGATGGATTGGTTTTTCCATCGTTGTATATTTTTGCTCAATGTGCCTAGGTTAAAATAAACCTAGCTTCGTTTTACAAAGTTAGAAAATAAACCAACTATTCTTACAAAGTGCTCTAATGCTGAACAGTTGATTGAAGAAATATTGTCTAACTTCTTCTCTTTTGTAACAATGCTACCACACTTGTTTATAAACTACAAGTGTATTTTTACAATTCCTATTTTAGGATTGTTTCTATCTACCTTCCTTTTACCTTTTTCCATTTTAGTAAAAGGTTTGAAAGACAACTACATATTGAGTCTTCACAGTCATCATTGACTGTCTTCCATAAGTGTGCTTTTGTCCTTTGGATCTTCAACAAATAGTCCTTCTGTGTTGTCTCAATCAATTGATAATTTACTGTTAAGCATATCAATTTATCCTTCATTTAATCCATCAACTGATGTTCTTCTTCGATTGATCTTTATATCCATCGATTGATAAATAATGACTTATCGATTGATAGATGTTATCAATCGATATATCAATCGATGGGTCTTCATATCAGTTGATGGTCTTCAATACATGACTTGGCTTCTTCGATTGATCTCCTATCAATCGATGCTTCAATATCAATCGATCATCCTTCACTTGTGTAATTTTCATTTCTTCAAATAATTATAATTTGACAGTTTAATTTACACATCAATTGATGATTTATATAAATCGACTCTAACATCAATTGATAGGAATAATATCATTTGACTTACACCTTATCGATTGAAATAGACTAAGTACACCTATGCTACGATCCAAATTATCAGTTGATTCATATAAACACTTCAATTGATAAATGGTTTCCTGATCAATTGATATTTATAACTTTCATATCAATTGATTAGTTACATCAAATAAAATTTCTATGATTCTAAGATTAGTGTTATCATCAAATTACATGTAGATTCCTAACAATCTCCCCCTATTTGTGTATGTGATATGAACAGGCATAAATCTACTTGATGATAACAAAACCCCTAATTATTTTCATTCGGATAGAATCAAAAAATTTAAACAGCAATTTTAAATTTTGAAAGTACCAGTTTGATGAATAACTTGTGTAAGCTGGTTCAATGTCTTCACCATCTTCATAGTCCAATTAGTTTTTCTTCCTTCTCTTCTCAGCATTTTCCTTTAATTGTCTCACGAAAGAACTCTTCAAAATTGCTTCATCTCTGTCAGTTTCTCTAAGTTGCCTCATAACGTAATGTATTTCTTCATATGTGATTTTGTCCAGATATTTGCAGATATCAAAAAACTTTGTGTTGCCATCCACATCTGTAAAAATCATTGCATACGTTGGCTCCAACATCACCTTTTTTGACTTGAGACTTCCATAGCTTAAGGGGTGAATCAGGTTCAGCTTCTTCCTTTGATCTCCTTAACTTTGAAATTTGTTGTTGAATTTCCTGAGCAATTATTGTGTTGAGTTTGTACTTTCTGTTGAGTAGAGGAAGAATGGTCTTCAGAACATTGTAGCTTTGCTTCATTATTACCTTCAATTAATAGGTGATTTTCACTCCATTTTCATACTTCAACCTCATTGATTCTTCTTGGTTAGAGGTTACAGGGTGAGTCTTGACTCCTATCAACCCTTTTTCACTGATCACTGGTATTCCTTTCATATCATATCCTTCAATTGTAACCTACTCCTTGATTTCTTCTTGATTAGCCTGGATGTTTTCCTTAACCACCTTTTCTTGAGTAGAAATTGTCTTTTTCTTAGCCATGGTTATTCTCCTCTTTTTCCTTTATGGTTGCTCCATTAATTGATCTTCCATGTTCCATTCCATTTCCATTTGCCTTGCAATTTTTTCATTCTTCTTTTCTCTTTTTGCAGCATCTGACAATCCTGATGAAATGGCTCATTGAAAAAGCTTCTGGCCAACTGGCTCTTTCCTTCTCTTTTCTTCTTCAATTATTATGGCTTTACCCTTTTTCTTCTCTTCAAGGGCTTCAAGATCAATTGTTAGAAAGACTTCTGCATTTGAATTGCTTTCTTTGGCAGCCTTCTATGCATTTTCATTTACTTTTCTTGTTTGAGCAATGAACTCATCCAAGTTTCCTCTTTCTGCTTCTTCTGTCACCAACTCAGTGCTCTTCCTTAAGTCCTCAATTCTTTTCCTTTCCCTCTCAATCATTGACTGAGTTTCTCTTTCCCTAGAAATCCTTCTAGCTTCTAGATCATCTTCAAACTTCTTGTATTCTTTCTTTTTCTGTTCTAAGTCATCTTTGGGTGACTTAGATGACTTAGATATCTTTGTAGATTGATTATCCTTATTGCTTCCATATTTAATCCTTTTTGCTGCATAACCACCAATGCCACTAGACTTGTCCATACCAGAACCACCAACACCATCACTACCACTGCCTTTGCCATCACTATCACCATCTTTCTTCTTTGTATTCTCCCCCTTTTTGTTATCATCAATTAGAGGAGGTGGTGGCATTCTGTCAAGAAACTTCTGAAGAATGGAAGTATGCAGACTCTGACCTTTAATAATATCATCCATTTTCTTTTCTAGAGACCCCACATTAGTTTCTAAAGCTGCAAAATTCTTGGATTCCTTGAAAAGCTTGTCCTTGATTTGACCCATGGTATTAATTGGTAGCTTCTCATCCAACCTTCTCTCCAATGCATCCTTGTTAGAATTGATAGAATCCTTGATAATTTCTAATTCTCTCTTCATTCTTGTCACTATGATCTTTTGAATTTTCAGTGATTCCCTCATATAGTGAGCAATTCTCCTTTGATTGGGATCTTCAATTGTCCTTCCACCATTGCCCTCCGATATTGAGAAAGAATCTCAGTTTCAACAGCTTATAAGGAGCCATCAATTATGCTAATCCATGGCTCCTCATCAGAATCATCTTCTAACTCTTCAGGTGCCATATAACATATGTCTGTTGTATTGGCAATTCTCTCTTTCATATTTCTGGTCCTTTATTCTATATGCTCAATACCCAATAGTTGTTCTGCATCCTTGTTACTTGAAGCAGCCAACCCTTTATATTGTGGATCAGGATGAATGAAATTCTGTGGATCCAAGTCACCAGCATCAACTTCCTCTTCAATTTTCTTATCAATTCCACTCCCACTAGCTTCTGCATTTGATACTCCCCCTATTTCCTTGACTCCTTCCTCCTCTGACATCAACTCATTTTCCAGCTCCTGTGTAAATAATAGAATTATTTTATCTCTCTCACTCATCTCTCTATTTTGCATCAGGATCTCATCCTGGAATCTCATCTCTCCCTTACTCATATCCTGTGCACCTTCTAAGGTGGGGCCCTCAAGTGTTTCACTTACATTCCTGGAAGAAATAGGATTGTCCTCACTCACTCCCTCTCCTTTTGTCAGGCTGCAATCCTGCCTCTCACTCAATCCTAATAGTGTTTGTGCAACATCAATTGATTGAGCATCAATTGATGTATAGATATTATCAGTTAAAGTGGTTGGGATATCCATCGATTGATGCATACCCATCGATTGATCTTGAGTATCGATCGATGGCTTATTAGTCGATGGCTGAACATCAATTGATGAAGAAAAATCAATTGATGGAGTAGAAACAGTGGAGGTAATTTGAGAAGTGATATTTTTAATGATATGAGAAATGGAATCCTGAATTTCCTGGGAAGAAAATTCAGGAAAGAGTGTTGGCTTCTCCTTGAAAAATAAAGAAGGAGAATCTGAAAATGTCTGATAATCTATCAGAACATTTTCTGAAGAAATTTGGTGAGAAGGGGAAGGAAGAATAAAAGGGATTAGAATTGAGAGAGAATGGGGCTGCATTTCATCATTTATATGAGATGCATCAAATTGACTTTGAGAAGGCTCCACCACAGTTTCCTGTGATTTTGCAGTGTGTGATTCTCCATGTGCAAATGTGACTTTCTTTTCTCTCCTGCCATAGGTTTTTGTAAATTTGGATGGTGTGTCCCCAGATTGGTTCTGTGCACCTGGTTCTGGGCTATTTTCAATACTGTCATCCTTTTGAAAGGATGCCAATAGAGATGTGGTATTTTCCATATTAACATCCACAGTCTTTTGAGAGATTATGGAGTGGCTTGGCTTAGGTTGCACACCCTCACTCTCCTTATCCTTCTGAGTTCTTTGATGTTCCCCAGTTCCCTCATCACCTACATCCTCCTCTAATCTATCTACCACACCAGGTATTTTCCTTTTCTTTGATTTTACAACAACATGTTTTTGGGAACCTGTTGAAGTTGGATTTTTAGATTTGGATTTAGAAATTGGATGTGTGGCTTGGGTAGGAGGGTTGGGGTCATTGCTAACACCCTCCATGGCCACAGAAGGCAAAGAAGATTGAGGATTGGAAGAAGTTAAGGTTGAGATAAATACCTGAACAAAAGGTGAATAAATCAATTCCACATTACTATGAAGATTGATTCTTACCAAGTCTTGAAGACCCTTTTGTTTTGAGTCCAACACTCAAGGGTTTCAGTTTCCCTATAAATCTTAATTTCTTTGACAAAGTGGTTAATAAAAATCATGATAAATCTAGTATAGTATATATGATTAGACCTATCATGTTTCTTACCTAACTTAGCAGCAATCTCAGATAGCAATATAGAAGATAAATCATGATATTCATCAAAAAGGACACTATATGCTATTTGTTGCATGCAAGAAGTTATGACATCAAAATTACTAATATTACCACTAAAATATTTTATTATTGCATCAAAGAAATATGACCATTCTCTCCTAAGATGCTTTCTAACTACTTGTCCTGAATTGGTGTCAGGATTTGCATAATTGACAGCCCTAAGCATGTTTCTAATATTTGATTTACTAGGCACATTATCAGTATCTAAGCATTCATTTAAAATTAAAGTAGTAAGAATGTACTCTTGTCCCTTGTAATTGAATTTGATGCTTGAAAAGTTATCAGCAACTTCTGCAGAGGTCCAAAACTCTTCCACCAGATTGCAGATTATTGTTGGTGCTTCCTTCAATGCCTTTTGTACTTTACAGCTTTCCAAGATTTGCATTAAAGGATATAATTCTTTTGGAGCCTCTTCAACCACAATGCAAGCCACAAAATTGTTAAGCTCGTAGATGAAACCGGCTTGCGAGACTTTCTTGGATGAAGATGCCATTCCTTAGAGTAGAAATTTAGTAGAACAAAAGCTTTGAAGTGGTAGAAAGTTTGAGTACAGAGAGAAAAAAGGTTAGGGATTGAGTTCGTAGATTGAGAGAGAGACAGAGAAATCGTTAGTAAAATTGCAAGTAAGAATTAAAAGATGCTTTAATCTCACTATTCATATTTACTGAGTTCCCAATCAATTTCTTACTCAAAATAGAACTTAATCGATCGTTGGAAGAAAAATAAAAAGCAGAAATTACCATTTTTGGCAATCGACTGTTATACATACAGGAATGTATGTATTAATCAATTGATAGAAAAAGTAATCAACGAATAGATTTTGTACAGGTCGATTGATGATATGGACCCCTTTAAATTCCAGGTCATCGATTGGTAATTAACTTATCCATTGACAGGTACTCTTATCCATTAATAAATAAATATATCATCAATTGATATATTTATTTGATTATTCAATAAACGTATTTATTATGACTTTAATTACTGCGATATATTTGTTAGCATAATAAATGTCCTTAGAATCATGATACACGTTATATAGTTTAAGTACATGACTTGAATTTGAGATTATATAATATATCATATTCTTAAATGTCCCTAGTCGAGTATTATTATTATAGGACAATAATAATACATAAATAGACTAGTATGTTGTTTGACAGATAACCATATCTCATTGGTTATAAGTATGGGGATACTAAAGTCAATGCATAGGTACATGTAGGAGTACATGGTACTGGACAGACCCACAGTGAGATTCTTCATGTTTAATAAAGTCATAAGAAAGACTCACAGTGATAATGGTGTAATGATCCTCTGACTTGAGATCATTATATTTCTATACGAAGATTAATATACTCTGACTACATTAAAAGTTACCTTTGACCGGGTGATGATAAAAGTGGACATCGGGTATATCATGAGTCGTATGAGAAATATGAATGATAGATAAAGGATTTAACCCTCCTATAATTAGGAGAGATATTATTGGCCTCTTGATTGAGTGAGACTATAAAATGCATGGCCGTGCTCAAATAATGATTTGTTTTTCATAGTCTACTCATGGATCAAGTAAACCCGGATTAAATGTTGAAGAGGATGACTAAACACATGCCTCGAGTTTAATCTATAATATATTTGGTTAAAGGGATTATATTACACGGAAACATTAATCATGAAAGGTTTTATCAAATCACGATTTAATTATTGTTTAATTGGGTAGCAATGATGTATTACTAGATACCGCTCATTGTTTATAATTTTATTGGAGAATAAAATTATTGCTAATTAAATAATAGCCTATAGGGTCACACACATAGAGCACCTAGAGGAATAGTTAATTTAAATTATAGATTTAAATTAATTGATGATTATTTGAATTTTATTATATTAATTAAGTGAGACTTAATTAATTGAAATAAATTCGAAATTGAAGAATTATATTTCTGCCAATAATAATAATTAAGTGTGACTTAGTTATTAATTAAATAATAGAAGCATGTTTTATTATTTAATCCTATGCCTACATGGGTTAGGTTTTTGCTAAAAAGGCCCATTAACCAATCATTATAAATAGATAATGATAGGTTAAATGGCTTGTACGTTTTTAACAAAACCCTAGAAGAAGAGGCAGCAACCAGGAAGAGGCAGAGATAATTCGAAACATATCAAAGGAGGTTAGTACTTCCGTTCCGTGTTCAAGATCGTGAGACGTTCTTGAAGGTGTTCGTGTGGATACCATAGAGGTGTTTTCGAGAAGAAGACACAAGTCGTGATAGCAAGGATCTCCGTTGAGTTCGTGACATTCAAGATCTTAATAGGTATGATTCTATTTCACCATAATCCGTCTAATCTTATACATGATCCTGCGTTTGGGTTCCGAAAATTTTCGTTATATTTACGTTTATCCGCTGCGTTTTATGCCTCGGAACCGAACAATGGCATCAGAGCTATGTGTATAAGGGACTGATTTGGTTACGTGTTTTATGTATATGATACATATGTGTTGTTTGAAACTGCCATGCCTGAGCCTTACAACTGCCTGTTATGAAACTGCCATGATTTTGCCATGCTACTGCCCACTGCTATGCTACTGCTATGCCTCTGCAATGTTATAATCTGTTATGGCATGATGTGTGTGATGCACTGTATGTATGTGATACGAGATACAGTCATACGAAGGTCATCGGAAACGTTCTGAAGTGTTTAAAACAAAAACTGCATAAAGATGTAGGTTTGCTGTGAATAGTGATTTTGCAGTGAATAGTGTTTTTCGACGGAGTCAGAATGGGTCGAATTTACTCTTTCTGGAAATGGAAAATCGCCACGAGCAATACTCACCGCTTTGCGGTGACCTATGGTGTTTTTTGGCCATTTGAGATCGTTAAGGGCCTCAAAAATGCGATTTTCTGTTTATAGATCATGATTTTAAATTTTATGAAATTTTCTGATCATGGTATATGTGATGTATGATGATATGATTAAGTATTCTGAGTTGTCAGTAA
The DNA here is from genome assembly GCA_028671895.1 of Oenanthe sinensis. Taxonomy (NCBI): domain Eukaryota; kingdom Viridiplantae; phylum Streptophyta; class Magnoliopsida; order Apiales; family Apiaceae; genus Oenanthe; species Oenanthe sinensis. Next base: position 34,376,078 of record CM053806.1, read on the forward strand.
TTGTTATGTGAGCATGGTGCTGGTTATGGCCTTCAGACCCCTAGATTAATGGTTTTGGTTTTGGTTTTGGTTTTATAAATACGGCTTGCATGTCGTTTTCTTCGTTCTTGTAATCGTTTAACCTCGAATGTAACTCGAGTCTTCTTATGTAAGTACTTTAGATTAGGTTTTCTTGTAATATACTTGAAGACTGAAGAAGGATGCTGGAAGAGGAGAAGGCACCAGTGGATACAAGAAGAATGAAGACATGTAATTGTATTTATATTTTACCACCACCATAGACTGATTTTGATCCTTTCATTAGCTCGAAAGGATCACATAGGAAAGGGGCCATAACCAAGCACGTTTACATACTGCACTTTACATATTGATATATGAATGTATGTGTAGAGTAGAAGATGCATGCTTTAATTAGATTAATGATGTATGCATGTATTAGATACGTCACCCATGCCATGCTTGCCATGCTAAACAAGATAAAATCTGTAACGATTTAAGATTTTAAAATTAACAAACGATCATGAGATTCTTGTGTTTATGAAATATGGATTTTTAAAACACGGAATTGAATATGGATTTTGATATCTATAATTGGGATTTTCTAACAAAAACGGATATGCGTATTCGTAAGGCTGATGGGTTTTAAGTGTGACCACTGGTATCCTCCATCTACCTGGGAAATGAACAATTTAAGATGTCAATTTGAAATATTTAGTTCAAGGAAAAATTGAGGATCTCTTCATGATGTGATCATGATCGTCATAAATTTTATAAACCCCTTAACAAAATATTAAGTTTTAATCGGATGCTTTCCAATGAATGAACACTCATCGAATCCTAGATCGATTAGGGGAAAGACTGTCAGTGGCAGGGGACTCCTATCTACCGTGGTGAGATGCGACGAATATAAACGGTTATATTCGGCCGTTGTATCATTGGGTCAAACTTAACTGAGTCGTCATAATAAGGTGAAAGTAAACGGTTATATTCAACCATTATGAACTTAGAAGCGTAGAGTTTGGTTAAAAATCTATTAGATAGATAAGATCAATCGTTGCTCACCAAACTATCCAAGAATTATGTATGATATAATTGACAAATGTTGTCTACCTAAATAATCATTCTTAAGGACTTCCAGTGGTTGACTTAAGACATGACGAAATATGGATCTTGGCTCACTAGAAAGAATTATGGGATATATTTTCCAAATTAATAGTAAGGGCTATTGATTTGATAAAAATAGTGGGAGATATATTATGAATGTATCATAATCATTTGAACATAATAAATAACTCAGACAATCTAATGTTTATTTTGTGCTATTATCATTGTAGATACCAAGTAATGACAAACAACACAAACACACTATCCGTACGATCTGTCCTTGAGAAGGATAAGCTGACAGGAGGAAACAACTTCCTAGACTGGCAGAGGAATTTGAGGATTGTCCTCAGGCAGGAGCGCAAGCTTCATGTCATTGATATTCCTCCGGCAGGTCCCCTTCCTGAGGGCGCTACTGTTGAGGAACGAGCGGCCCATACAAAGGATGAGAATGATGCAACTGATGTTGCATGTCTTATGTTGGCAACTATGAGTGCTGAGCTTCAAAGACAGCATGTGCATATGGATGCATATACTATCTATGAGCACTTGCAAAGCATGTTTGCAAGCCAAACTTGTCAAGAAAGGTTCAACACGAGCAAGTCACTTTTTAATTGCAAACAAGGGGCAAGTGAACCAGTTGGCCCACATGTTCTGAAGATGATTGGTTACATTGAGTATCTTGATACTTTGGGTTTCCCGATTATTCAGGAAATTGGTATTGACCTAATCATGAATTCTTTGAACAACAAATTCACCCAGTTTATCATAAACTACAACATGAATGAATTTGACAAAACACCTACTGAATTGTTGGCTATGTTGAGAACATATGAGACCAACATGAAGACGGCTGAACCTGCTCCCATACTGATGGTGGGCAATAGAGGTAAGGCCAAAGGGAAAGGCAAGTGGAAGGGTAAGAAGAAGACAGGTTCTGATTCTACACCCAAGCCAAAGTCAGGTCCCAAACAGGCTTTAAAGCCTAAAGGTGGGGTCGCTAAGGGTGAATGTCACTACTATAAGAAAACTGGTCACTGGAAGAGAAACTGTTCAGTTTACTTGGAGGATCTGAAGAAGAAGAGGGCTGAGCAAGCTTCTACTTCAAGTATATATGTTATAGAAGTCAATCTGTCTATTTCTACATCTTGGGTATTGGATACTGGATGTGCTTCTCACATTTGTATAAATGTGCAGGAAATGCAGAGAAGTAGGACATTGGCTAAAGGAGAAATGGACCTACGAGTTGCCAATGGAGCAAGAGTTGCTGCTTTAGCTGTAGGAACATATTATTTATCTTTGCCCTCTGGGCTAGTTTTAGAACTGGAAAATTGTTATTACGTGCCTGCGATTCGCAGAAACATTATTTCTGTTTCTTGTTTGGACAAGAAAGGTTTTTCGTTTACAATAAAGAACAACAGTTGCTCTTTTGCTTTGAATGATTTAACCTATGGTGTTGCGCGTTTGTTTAATGGTTTATATGTTCTTGACTTAGATAATCCTGTCTGTAATATAGAAAACAAACGACTTAAAGTTAATGACTCAAATCAAACATACCTCTGGCATTGTCGTCTAGGCCATATAAATGAGAAACGCATATCCAAATTACATAAGGATGGATACTTGGATAAGTTTGATTTTGAATCATACCAAGAATGTGAATCTTGTTTGCTTGGTAAAATGACTAAAGCCCCTTTCACTGGTAAGGGTAAAAGGGCCACTGAACGACTGGAGCTAATACATAGTGATGTATGTGGCCCAATGCGTGTGATGGCGAGAGGAGGCTACTACTACTTCATAACATTTACTGATGATTTCAGTAGATATGGATATGTATATCTTATAAAGAATAAATCTGATTCTTTTGAAAAGTTCAAAGAATACAAGGCTGAAGTAGAGAAGCAAATTGGCGGAGGCGCAAGTATTAAAGTCTTACGATCTGATCGTGGAGGAGAATACTTGAGCACAGAATTTAAAGATTATTTAAAGGAGTGTGGTATTGTATCACAACTCACTCCACCAGGTGCACCTCAATGGAATGGAGTTTCAGAGAGGAGAAATCGCACCTTGTTGGACATGGTGCGATCGATGATGAGTCATGCAGATCTTCCAATTAGTTTCTGGGGTTACGCTCTAGAAACAGCGGCTTTCACACTTAACCGTGTTCCTACTAAGAAGGTTCAAAAGACTCCATATGAGATATGGGAGAAGAAACGGTCAGGCATGAACTTTATGAAAGTTTGGGGATGCAAGGCGTTTGTGAAACTTCAAGTATCTGACAAGCTTGGACCTAAATCTGAAGAGTGCAATTTTGTGGGATACCCTAAAGAAACAAAGGCGTATTATTTTTATAGTCCTTCCGAGCAGAAAGTGTTTATTGCTCGAGATGCTGTTTTCATGGAAAGAGATTTTGTTTCCAAAAGAAACAGTGGGAGAACTATAGATCTCGATGAAGATCGAGAACCACAAAATAGCATTGAACCTGAAATGGAACAAGAGTAGGATAATGACAATGCTCAACAAACACAGGTTGTTCGTAGAACTGGTAGAATTCGGCATGAGCCAGAGAGATATGGATTTCTCTTGACTCAATGTGGTGATTTGATGCTCATAGATGAAGATGAGCCTCTCACATACCAAGATGCTATGATCAGTCCAGACTCTAAGAGATGGCTAGAAGCCACGAAATCCGAGATGGATTCCATGTATGAAAACCAAGTATGGACTTTGGTTGATCCACCTGAAGGGGTGAAATCCATAGGGTGCAAGTGGGTTTTCAAGAAGAAAACTGACATGGATGGAAATGTTCAGACCTATAAAGCAAGGCTGGTTGCAAAAGGTTTCAGACAAATTCATGGTATAGACTATGATGAAACTTTCTCACCAGTGGCTATGGTCAAGTCCATAAGGATTTTGCTTGCTATTGCAGCATTCCATGATTATGAAATCTGGCAAATGGATGTCAAAACAGCTTTCCTTAATGGAACCCTTGATGAGGATGTGTACATGACACAACCTGAAGGTTTTGTCGATCCAAGGAATGTTAGCAAGGTATGTAAATTACGTCGATCCATTTATGGATTGAAGCAAGCCTCTAGGAGATGGAATATCCATTTTGATGAAACAGTCAAGGAGTATGGCTTTGTTCAAAACGAAGATGAACCTTGTGTTTACAAGAAGGTTAGTGGGAGCCATGTGGCATTCATAGTACTATATGTTGATGATATACTACTAATGGGGAATGACATACCTACTCTCAAGGCTGTTAAGACTTGGTTAGGGAGCAACTTCTCTATGAAAGACTTAGGAGATGCATCCTACATTCTAGGAATGAGGATCTATAGGGATAGATCTAGAAGGATGATCGGTCTAAGTCAGAGTACATACATCGATAAGGTTTTGCATCGTTTTGGTATGCAAAATGCAAAAAGGGGATATGTCCCCGTGTCTCATGGGATAACGATCTCTAAAGATCAGTGTCCGAAATCATTGGATGACAAGGACCGCATGAGTAAGGTTCCATATGCCTCAGCAATTGGATCTATCATGTATGCAATGGTATGTACTCGCCCAGATGTTTCGTATGCTTTAAGCATGACGAGTAGATACCAATCTAATCCAGGTGAAGGTCACTGGACGGCTGTCAAGAATATTCTAAAGTACTTGAAAAGGACTAAAGATTCATTCTTGGTGTATGGAGGAGAGGAGAAACTGGTTGTAAAAGGTTACACCGATGCAAGTTTCCAAACAGACAGGGATGATACTGTATCACAGTCTGGTTTTGTGTTTTGTCTAAATGGAGGTGCTGTAAGTTGGAAGAGTTCAAAACAAGAAACAGTAGCTGATTCTACAATGGAGGCTGAGTACATTGCAGCTTGTGAAGCGGCTAAGGAGGCGGTTTGGATTCAAAAATTCATTACTGATTTGGGAGTGGTTCCATCGATTGCAGATCCCATTGATCTATACTGCGATAATAATGGAGCCATTGCACAGGCTAAAGAACCTAGAGCTCACTCCCGAACCAAACATATACTCAGAAGATATCACCTCATTCGAGAGATTAATGAAAGGGGTGACATACACATATGTAAAGTACACACAAATGATAACATTACAGACCCACTGACCAAAGGCTTGTCGCAGAAGAAGCACGACGGTCACACTAGTTCCATGGGTATTAGATACATGGGTGATTGGCTCTAGTGCAAGTGGGAGATTGTTAGTGTAGGTGCCCTAGAGGCAATACAATGTTTCCTTTAATAAACCTTTATGTCATTTGATTATTCAATAAACGTATTTATTATGACTTTAATTACTGCGATATATTTGTTAGCATAATAAATGTCCTTAGAATCATGATACACGTTATATAGTTTAAGTACATGACTTGAATTTGAGATTATATAATATATCATATTCTTAAATGTCCCTAGTCGAGTATTATTATTATAGGACAATAATAATACATAAATAGACTAGTATGTTGTTTGACAGATAACCATATCTCATTGGTTATAAGTATGGGGATACTAAAGTCAATGCATAGGTACATGTAGGAGTACATGGTACTGGACAGACCCACAGTGAGATTCTTCATGTTTAATAAAGTCATAAGAAAGACTCACAGTGATAATGGTGTAATGATCCTCTGACTTGAGATCATTATATTTCTATACAAAGATTAATATACTCTGACTACATTAAAAGTTACCTTTGACCGGGTGATGATAAAAGTGGACATCGGGTATATCATGAGTCGTATGAGAAATATGAATGATAGATAAAGGATTTAACCCTCCTATAATTAGGAGAGATATTATTGGCCTCTTGATTGAGTGAGACTATAAAATGCATGGCCGTGCTCAAATAATGATTTGTTTTTCATAGTCTACTCATGGATCAAGTAAACCCGGATTAAATGTTGAAGAGGATGACTAAACACATGCCTCGAGTTTAATCTATAATATATTTGGTTAAAGGGATTATATTACACGGAAACATTAATCATGAAAGGTTTTATCAAATCACGATTTAATTATTGTTTAATTGGGTAGCAATGATGTATTACTAGATACCGCTCATTGTTTATAATTTTATTGGAGAATAAAATTATTGCTAATTAAATAATAGCCTATAGGGTCACACACATAGAGCACCTAGAGGAATAGTTAATTTAAATTATAGATTTAAATTAATTGATGATTATTTGAATTTTATTATATTAATTAAGTGAGACTTAATTAATTGAAATAAATTCGAAATTGAAGAATTATATTTCTGCCAATAATAATAATTAAGTGTGACTTAGTTATTAATTAAATAATAGAAGCATGTTTTATTATTTAATCCTATGCCTACATGGGTTAGGTTTTTGCTAAAAAGGCCCATTAACCAATCATTATAAATAGATAATGATAGGTTAAATGGCTTGTACGTTTTTAACAAAACCCTGGAAGAAGAGGCAGCAACCAGGAAGAGGCAGAGATAATTCGAAACATATCAAAGGAGGCTAGTACTTCCGTTCCGTGTTCAAGATCGTGAGACGTTCTTGAAGGTGTTCGTGTGGATACCATAGAGGTGTTTTCGAGAAGAAGACACAAGTCGTGATAGCAAGGATCTCCGTTGAGTTCGTGACATTCAAGATCTTAATAGGTATGATTCTATTTCACCATAATCCGTCTAATCTTATACATGATCCTGCGTTTGGGTTCCGAAAATTTTCGTTATATTTACGTTTATCCGCTGCGTTTTATGCCTCGGAACCCAACAGCACTCGTGTTGTCACAGAAAATAGGAATTTTGTTCATGTTGAACCCATAGTCAAATAGTTGATTCCTCATCCATAAAATTTGTGCACAGCAACTTCCAGCTGCAATGTATTCAGTTTCTGTAGTGGATGTAGACATTGAATTTTGTTTCTTGTTAAACCATGATACAAGCTTGTTCCCTAGAAATTGACAGGTGCATGTAGTACTTTTTCTGTCAATTCTGTAACCTGCATAGTTTGCATCTGAATAACCAATTAGATCAAATCCAAAATCTCCAGGGTACCAAATTCCAAAATTTGGAGTTCTTTTGAGATATCTGAATATTGTTTTTATTGCAATCAAATGAGATTCTCTAGGATCAGCCTGAAACCTAGCACAAAGACATGCAACAAACATTATGTTAGGTCCCGAAGTATCGTTGAAGGGGGGTTGAATACGATACTCACTAAATTAAAAAATTCTTTCGAATCTTTTGTGGATAAATAATTTAAAATTCGGTTAGTGGGTTCGAGTTCATGAGGTGAATAGTGTTTAGGAGGCTGGCTTACTAATTTTATGTATTTATGAATAATCATTAATGATCTAAAAAAATTAACAAGTAATTTAATGAGACAAGTTTTGGAGAATATATCTTTCGTATATAAACCATGAGGTTGTTACACCCAGTTAAAAATATAACTGGTTTCCAAAGAACAAATTAGTTCTTTGCTTCTACAAAAATATACAAGCCAAATCATATACAATATTTGATCTATAATTTTGTCTAAAGATTTAACTACCGAGAATATTTTGTAATGGCCCTTAAAATATTACAAGGTTTATCCGGCCATTAACAAAAGACTCTAGTAAGGAGTAATGGATAGAGCTTTGATTTGTTTTAACCCCTCTGTATATTATTTGCTGTGGTCTTCTCTGACACTTGATTGGAAGAGAGGAACTAGAACACTCTTCAAAATGAGCAAGTCATTTTGTTTATATATGGTGTAGACTTTTTAAATCAATTAAAATTGATTTGTTCTTCACAATGTTAAGTCTGTTCTTGTGCCTATAGAGTGAGTGCAGTGTATAGGAGCCACGAAACTTTTTTGCATCAAAGGGAAAGTTTTGTTACGCCTACACTCTATGTCCCTTGTAGAGGAGCCATGAAACTCTTGGTTTTGCCTTAAACTCTTTTGTTGCTCCTAAGGCAAAGTTTTGTTGCGCCTCGTAGAGTGCTTGCAGTGTGTAGAAGCCATGAAAGTACTTAGAAACTTATTCACAAGTATTTCGTTGCGCCTAAGGAGTTTTGTTGCGCCTCTAGAGTGCTTGCAGTGTGTAGGAGCCACGAAAGTACTTAGAAACTTATTCACAAGTATTTCGTTGCGCCTCTAGAGTTCTTCAAGAGTACAAGAACCACAAAATGTAGTAATACTTGCCTTAAACAATTTCTTGAAATGCTTGAAGTATTTACCACTTGGTTTTCACTCTTCTGGCTTGATCAACTGATTTTCATATAATAAATCAAGGTAATTCTCTTCTTATTGTGCTGACGCTTAGTGCACTGGTCTGGTTCATAAATGACTAATACTGAATTAAATTCTCTTGACTTTTATTCTATTTCAGCTGATTAACCTTGGACTGTTGCATTGCTTTAAACACTGACTGTTAATAAACACTGTACTTTTACTGGAATCTTTTCTGGTACTTAGAAAATGTCTTCATTACTACTACAATCTTGAATTCTTTATTCTCTGTTCTTCACTGATGCTTGAACATTCAAATGAACTTCTTTCAGTGAGTATAACTTCAAGACTGCAGCTGTCTTCTTTAACCTTTGTCTGTACCCTTCTAGATTCCCATGCTTTGAACATTGTCTATCTTTAATCAATGCTAATTCACTGAAATCTTTTAGTTACACTTTATACTGAATCTTCAACACTTCTGAAACCCTGAAAGTCTTTACACATTATTCTTCAATGAGGCTTGAACATATTAATGAACTTCTTTCAGTGACCTGTAGTAGACTTCAAAACTTCTTCTAATGTCTTGATTCACTGTATTTGCCTTGTCTTCATTTCTTCTTGATTTCTGTGTAGGCGTAGTATTATTTACATGTCCTACTCTAGTGTTGAGTTATCATGATTACTATTCACATGGCTTCGTAATCTCACTAACAATCTCCCCCTATTTGACTGTGAAACTTAGCAAAAAAATCTCATACAGAGGATAACTCAACTAATAACTAGAAAAAGTAATGGTCCGGGACTTGTAAATAATGCTACTGGTTTTTCTGGATCAGATTCTGCATTTCCAGAATTCTTGTGTAACTAAAATGAAAGATGTTTGTTCCTCTAATACTGAACTGATATTCAAGTAGTACCATCTTCATTTCCTCTGTGTTTGAGCTTTCTCTGCTTCAAAACCCTTCATAGTTGAACTCAAAGAACTTAACATAAACAGAGCTTCATAAGAATTAAAATTCATGGGAACGTCTTTAGTAGAATATAGAACATAGCTCAAATGATATTATTGCCCTGAGAATGTGATTCTTCTTCTCCCCTTCAGATGAACAATGGAAGTTTCAATTTTTTTCTGTACATCACACTTGGATGAGGAATCCTCTACTGACAACTCCTTTCAAGTATAAAATACAGTTTCTTGATTCTCCCATATTCTGTTGTTTTCCATAAGGATCAGAAGATAAGACCTTCTTCTTCTTTTTTTGCTTTTTCTTGTATACTAAATTCTCCCTCTTAGTTTAGGAATCCTCCAATGGCCCATGATCCTTCAAATGACTTATCTTCCAAAGAAGGTTATCGTCTGTCATTGATTGGGAAAACATAGTAGCTTTTCTTTCAAAAGTAGCAAGTAGCAAGGGTAAGTGTTTGGTCTATGATTTCCTCACTTCTACAATGTTCTGTTAGTGTTTACACTAAAGTGTCGAGCACTTTGAAGTGTTTCACTCTTTCTCTCCCTATCTCTCACTCAAGTGTATCTCTCCCTCACTTCACTCAAGTGTTTCTCTCTCTCACTTTCACTCTGCATTCCAAATATAGCCTTCTGTACCTGCAAGTGAAATTTGTCAATTAATTTATATTCTCATCACCTGATTTATCTGAATGAACTGAATCACTATCAAGTGGTGAATTGCCTCGTAGAGGTGTTCTTGATCTATCATGCATAAGCACTGTCTCAGCACCAGACTCAATAGCAATTGCTAAATCACTGTCTAGTGGAGCCTCACCTTTTTGAGATGGGTTATCCCAAGATTTTAAAATCTATTAGGGAATCCTGGCTTGTTCTATCAAGGAGTTGCCTCACACCTTCTCCGTAAATGGGATATGAACATTCCTTTTTAGGATCTGGAAAAATTCCTTCCATGAGGGGCGAAGTAGTAGACAATGTAATGAATGGCAATTTAGAGCCTATGTTTCCCTCGTAACCCGGTGACGGAAATTTTGTATAAAATACCCTACTTAACTCATCCAAAGAATTCTTGTCAAGCAGTTGCCTCTCAAGCCCAGATAAATCTGAACAAGAGATCGCCCTTTCGGGATGCAGAAGATTAACTTCTATTTGAGGTAGATACTTGGCCAATGTAATGTATGACAAATTAGAGTCCGCATTTCCTCTGAATGCCTGTACCTCACACCGTGCACACCTTGCAATGTGTTCCTAGAATTTATCTGTTTAGGCTTACCATCAACGTGAGTGCCGGTGGTGTGCTTGACTCATTACAAGATGCTCTAGCTGATGAGCAAATTTCAATGGACTCACGCTGTTGAGAGAATGATTCTAGAGACAGTTTAATTGCCTTTTCAGCTATATATCCTTTTGAGAAGATGCAGATGAGCTTACAGTTACCTCAGTTATATACTATTTTACTTCTCTGGAGGTAGAGCTGTGGGTGCACTCCCGACTTCATCCTTATTTGCTACATCAAGTGCAGTTTCTCTCTAATCAACCTCTAACTAATATAAGTTCCTTATATCTCTAGGGGTTAATATATGGAAGTGGATGAATTAGTTTTTGGTACTAAGGCCTGGGTAAGAGGTTGATGGGTTTTCAACTTCTTGGCCAGCTTCTTATGCCACTGGGGGCTAAAAGGATAGAATCAATCAAGATAAAAATGTAATCACCTTAACATTCCAAAACAAAATTTTCATCTTAAAAAGAAGGAAAAATATAATAAGGAATGATAATGGATTGCATTAAAGCGCTTTTAGTAAAAGATTTTTATCGGATCTAAAGATTTATCATTTAAGAGTATGATACAAAATTTTCTTTAAGATACTTATCCCATAATAAAATGCGGAAAAGTGTATCAGAGAAAAATTCTTTCTCTTATGAATTTCTTATAAGGCAAACTTCTCATAATAAAATGCGGGAATTTATTCCAAAGAAGAAATTCAACTCTCTTACCAAATTATATCTTAATAAAATGACTTTTTTCCTTTAAGACCTTTGCACTGTAAGTTTTGAAAACAGTTTTACAAAACATCCTTATCAGATATAGGACTATGATTTTTCGACTCATAATGCAGCATGATTTACATCATTTTCGTCCACCTGATAGTATTTCCATCTTAAAATGAAAACATGACAATTAGGGTGAATGTATGCTTAAAAATACATTACAAGGCCTTCAAAGCAACAACCACTGTTTTGGTACTATGAATCAATGTGAAACATACATTGAAACTAGTGTTTAAAAACAAATCATTTTACAAATGGTTGGTACCTCGAAGTTAAAATAATTTCTCCAAATAAAATAGCAGTCACAAAATTTCCACCACTTTAAAAAGAAAAATTAAGAGAGAAAAAGTTTTGTGAGATAGAACTTTTAAAACTAGCTTTTCGGATAGGATAAAAGATTTTGAGATTTAAAGAAAGATAATCCTCAAGAAAAATTGATTCACACCCTAGGTTTTGGAAAATAAAGTAGGGCTGTAAATCAAAAAAATTTCAAAAGAGAAGTTTTGAAAAAGAATTTTAAAGTTTTCTTCTCTAAAACTGATAGAAAAATGAATGTATCTTTGAATAATACATTTTGAAAGAGAAATAGACAAGAGTTTCTTTTTAATACATTCAAGTTTAAAATTCAGTCGAAGATAGAAAACTAATTGTAATACTTATGTTATACTAAACAATAACCACAGACATGCGTATATAAATCAAATAACATGTGGCAATTACTCAGTAGAACAATAAGCATTTAGACATATTTTTATTATTAATGATTTTAGATAAACAACGTGTATTATCATTAATATCAAAAATATCACAATTAATTGCAAAGAAACATTAACAAAATATCATTATTTGATATTTATCAATAATTTCAAAATGCAAGAAATTATGCTTCTAATATTTTATCAAATCAAAATTATGAACTTATAAACATTGAATTGCTTCAAACCATAATTTTAATAAGATAAAATAATTTCGCTAAATACTAAATATTCATAAAATTGAATATTAGCATATAACTTCTTACGCTATATCTAATAATCGTCACTCAAACATATTGCAATTATAGTCTTAACAATTATTAATGATATACGTAAGCTCGAGGAAATAGTTAGAAAGAAATTCACAAGTCCTTTAAATATAGACATTTAATACTTGTGATCTTAATTACAACTCCTCGCAAATAAAATTAAATTTAGAAATATTTTTCAAGTATATAAAATATTGAGAATTTTATACACATAACTTAGAAAATACTTCGTCTTCCAATATTAGTGAGTTTTGAAATATGCATTAATTACTTAGAACATAAATTCTAAATAATGTCACTAATACCAAAAGTGTCATAATTATTTGTAATAAAATATTTAAAAATATCAGAGCAAAATATCATAGCAATTAAACAAGATATCATTGACTAATACTCATTAAATATTTAACAACCAAATAATTATACTGCTAACTTATGCTAGAAAATTTAACTACCACATATGCATATAACATTGTAAGCATGATAATTAAACTAGTAGCAAAAAGTACGAGGTACTGGATTTAAAACAAATTCACAAGTCCTTTAAATATGAACGATTTAATACTTATGAACTCATTCAAGAATTCCTTGCAGATGAGATTTCTAACAAATATGCATATAAATAATATCCCAAGTTCACTAACCAACTTAGATAAAATAAAATAAATTCATCAACTTATTTAGCAAAGATCTACAAGTGATTCTTCTAAGGACAATCTCAAAAGAAATGATACCGGGTGTCCATGATCTTGTTCCTTAAGTGGTATAGAGCGTGTTCAATAAAGTTGTTGGAGTTGAAGAAGTTTCCTTGTTTAGAAGATCAGAGCATCACATTCACAGGTTTCTTTAATTTTTGCCTTTGCTACAACTATGTGTGTTGAATGCTTCCTCTCATTTCAGCAAGAAATCAACTTCTTCCACGAAATTGAAAGCTTCTAGGAATTACTTTCCTGTCTTCCTTACAACCTGCATAATTTATATCTATATAGCCAATTAGGTTAAACTAGTATCTTTAGGGTACCTGATTCTGAGAATTGGTGATCCCCTAAGATATCTAATAATTCATAACTTAGCTATAAGATAAGATTCTCTAGTATCCACTTGGAAACTTGCACATAGGCATATCGAGAATAAAATATATGGTCTTTATGCACTTGAATAAGTAATGAGCTGATCATACCTCTATAACTTGTCACTTCAGTTCATATACCTGATTTACCCTGATCAAGCTTAGTGATCTGTTGGCAAGAAGTCTTGGCATGTCTAAAATCTTTCAAATTGCGCATCTTCAAAAGATCCTTGACTTAATTTAATTGCCATCATTCTTTTGAATTATTTATAATCCAAAAAGAATTGAAACTCTTCCAACATGCTTATTTTGTACCTACTCTGCATTAACTTAGCAAAAAACTCTTGCCGAATTTACATTAGTAGCCCACATATAATATAATCATGGTATACTAGCACATATATGACATTGTGTGTGCCATGTATTCTAGAGAGATATATATGTATAACTACTTTAATATAAAATCATTTTTAAGTAATAAACTAGTTAGAGTGTCATACCATGTCCTTGACGATTTGCTTGAATCCCTAACTCCATTCATGGAGAGCATGTGAAGAGGATGATATACAATTTCCAAAGATCTACAACTTCAAAGTCCAGGAGTTGTACATCAACTTCAACTTCTAACTCATCATTCAGGTGTTCCCTTGTTCACATTCATATGATAGATATTCATGCTTGAATGCTCAACATGTGCTAGAGATATCCTACTATTAGGTCATCAACTTGTTCAGCCCTAATAGGATCAAGTCTCGTCACTGGTGCTTACTGTTTGATCTTGAAAGTCCCGAAGATTCTGTTTCCATCATCATCGATACCTTCTACTTGATAGTAACCTGTAGCAACCAGTTTGACAGTGTCCCTCATAACAATGCCAATAATCATCCAGTTTCTGAAAACCCTTTCAATACCAAATATTGTCTTATCTTGTGGTCTGGGTTCCAGCTTCAATAAATTCTGCCTTCGAACTGATTGAGATCATCTTGCATTACAATCACCCAATATGGATCAATCAGTGCATCTTCAGTATTCTTTGGGATTCCAGATGTTAGATCATGAAAAAGATATGTTCATTTTGATTAGCACTTCTAGCCTTTACTCAATAATCTGGATCACTAAGAACTAGACTCAAGGAATGACTTTGACTTCAAACCCTTTGTCTTAACAGATATATTCTTAATGTATTCATTTGAACTTCATTGTGTTGAGTGCGACTAGTAGATCCTTCTATTATTTGCTCCCCCTAAGTTGTTGCTAGGATATGTTGAAGATCCTTCACCTTTTTCAATGGATTCTGTTAAAGTTCACGAGTTGTGTAGATTAACTACAATTTCCACTAATAGGATCTGAATCATCACCATTATCATTGATTCCTTCTGCAACCTCAGTTTCATCATCAGTATCTGAATTTAACTCTGACGGGATGTCAAAATTCAAAGATTCAGAATAGTCATTCATTTGAATGCTTGGGAGCTTGGTGTAGTTGGACGATACATTCAGATTTTCAATCACCTTCTGGTTTTACATCATATATGTCTTGAAATCTTTCGACTTCAATGAGTAGCCTAGGAAATTGTTCCATGAGCCTTAACATCAAACTTGCCAAGTTGCTCATCTAAATCTTCAATAAATATCAATTTCCTCCAAACACACGAAAGAGTTTCAGTGTTTGCTTCTAGTTGGCCATTAACTCATATGATGTCTTTTCACGATCTTATTGTTGATTAAAACATCATGTTGTGTTATTTGCTTCAGCTTCAAAGTACCTTTATAAGTGCAGACTTCATTTAGAACTTCATTCGTGAAATTCAGTTCCACTATCTGACTTCAAAGTTCTTACAACTTACTATGCTTCCAACTTGATCTTCCTGATGTGATCAATCACCATCTGTGACGTTTTGTTTGTTGAATGCACGAACATCACAAACTTGTAACTAGGTTTTTCATCAACCACCACTAAACATATTTCTTTCATGACATATTTTGCTTCAGTGTAATGTTTTTATTGACTTCCCTATATGACATACTTCAAAATGTCCTTCTAAATAGAATTCCATATGAAGTAGTCCTCTCACCAATTTTTTCTTTATCAAATAATCCATTGTCTTGAATATCAAGTGTGAGAGCTTCTTATGCCATAGCTAAATCTTTACTGATGAAGCTTTACTGAAAAGTTCACTTCACCTTCTCATATCGAATCCATGTCAGCTACGAACAAATTTCCTCACTCTCAGTTGAGTGAGTTTACAACCTTCTTGTTTGAGATCAAACACTTTTCCTTTTCAATGCTTTTTCCAGAAAACATTTGACAAAGAATTCCCTAGTGCCCTGTAGATAGTGCTTAAGTCCTTCCACAAGAAAGATGCTTTCACTGATGACAATTCCAAATATCATTATAGCCAAATCCCTTGTACATCCTTTGTTGTCATCTCCAAAGGTTACCGTTGGGTAGGCTTTCTCAACCAACTGTGATGTCAGAGGTTTAATCTTAATCATATGCCTCGAACAATAAATGCCACAAAGTCACATAACTTTTGTCTTTAGTTACATACTCTGCAATCACAAATGATTAAGCTTCTTGGTACTCAACTTTAATTGAGTCAAGATGGGTTAGAGATATTGCTTTAAATAGTGGTAACAACAGCTTCAACCTTAACATGCACAAACTTATCTTTGACTGATCACTTCTCATTTACAGCAGCCTTGACAAAGTAGTCTTAAGGCTATGAGACTAGAGATTCCAACCTAACTTAAGGTGGACTTGCAGTCTTTACCCTATTGTGATTCTTATACATACTTTGTCTAAGATTATGCAAGTCCTAAGATATGCATTTTCAAATTTAACTAAAAAAGCATGGAAATAATAACACCTGATAAACATTCAGCTTCAATGTATTAGATAAGAATTATGCAATTCGGGCATGTTATACATATTAGAAAATTCAGTACTATATACTTTAATCATTCTACACAAGTGTAATAGATGTAAAACAGATATACTGATATTCAATAATTTTCTAAAAGCACATAGAAAGAAGAATTAACAATTAGATTATCAATTCTTTCTAATCCATTTCTGTTGTTGTGTAACATTTTAACTATCTCTAATTACCTAAGTCAGTTTTAGATTAAGTCTCGTATCTTAAAATTTTACAGACTACTTAGATAATTCTACCATCTTTTAATCATCTTATCCCTAACAAACAATACACGAAGTGATTTGACATTTAAGTACAACTATGTGAGTGTGAGCAAATCATGTAAAAATAAGCACATAAACAATTTCAAGGATATGCAGAATATTTAAGTAAAACATTATGAACAATATCAAATTCCACATACAATTATCAAGTCATTTATCACAATAAGAGGAAATATAAAATATATGATCTATGACCTATTTGTCTATTTAGCAATTTTCACAACATTAGCAGATGTATTAAATCACAGAAGATTTAAATCAAGTTCAAATAAATGTTCATGGATACACCTAACCGTCTAGAACACCCTATCTAATTCTAGATATTCATTTTACTGCATAGAAAATCAAGTATGAAATGTACTTATTTAAAATCATGAATCCTAGTATGCAATCTTATTCTTAGCAATCAATTAAGCATTTAAGTCCTAAGATGCTAACATGCTGACATGAATATAATACATTTCAATACCTAATCATCATACATTTCTGAATTAGATAAACGTATACTAGTTAGAATGTGTACCTGTGAAGTGCTTAGTGATTCATCTCCAGTATTGGTCATTGATGCCGGATATCCATTTGGTTCATCACTGTCACTGATAGAATCAGCCTTGCATTTAACTTCACCAACAAATACTTTCTCTTACTGCATCCTCACTAATGATTAAGATTTCTACTTTAACTCAACATAGTCTCTGTCATCATTTACTTGTACAGGCTTCTTCAAACTGTGTAGCATGACCCCTGATCTTGTCTTTCAAATATAAACCATCCTATCTTGCAACCGCCTCTTGAACTGATCTTGAAAATCTCCTTCATGGAATCTATAAGTAAGGACCTTAGATTTAGAATTGGGATTCCGTCTGAATTTGATGTCACTGAACTTCCTGTTACCCTGCAGGCTTGACTTGCAGTCCAGTTCTCAAGTTATTCCAAAGTTTCAAATTCACTTATAACACCTTGACCACTACTTCGAGCTACAACATCTTCAATTCAGTTCTAGGATCATTTCGTTTCTGTTCAGAGGTTCTCAACCTTGACTTCAATCAATTTTGGTTCCTGGGTCATAAATATAGTGGATATGCTAACAACCTTATTTATCAAATATTATCTTCTTCAGCTCTTTTTCTAGTTCATAGGTTTTCAGCACATACAGTTCTTCTACGGAAAATATGGTTGTATCCTTAAATCCCTGGTGGCTGTAATCCTTGTGTTCTAGATGATCTGCAGTATTAGCACGAAATTACTGTAATCTCCCTGTAGAATAATCTTTAAGGCTTGTACTGAGATTCAAGTAGTCCAGTCTGTTCTCCTTCACTACTTAAACCCCTAAGATATGTCATCCAAAAACTTCAACTCAAATTAACCAAAAACTGTACCCAATTAATTTCTTCTTTTCCAACATCCGAATAAATAGTGGGATCCTTTGAAGTAGACCTCTGAGAAAATTAGTACCACTTCTTATTCAACCAGGTTCTGAATTAACTTCATTGGATAATCTTCAGTCAATTTTAGTTGTCTTCAACGCTCGGAAAAATCTTCATCTACGGCTTTTGTTATAATAAATTTAAATCTTAAACTTTATTAAATTTCTAAAATAAACTAATTAAAATTTATAACATAAACTAATGAAAGTTTATAAAACAAGTTTTATAAAATTTTATAGAATACATTTAATATTAAGTTTATAAAATAAACTAATTAAGATTTATAACATAAACTGATAAAAGTTTATAAAATAAATTTTATAAAAATTTATAAAATAAATTTAACATATAAAATTTATAAAATAAACAAATTAAAATTTATAACATAAACTAATGAAAGTTTATAAATTTTTTTTTATAAAAGTTTATAAAATAAATTTAACCTATAAAATTTATAAAATAAACTAATTAAAATTTATAACATAAACTAATGAAAGTTTATAAATTTTTTTTTTGTAAAAGTTTTTAAAATAAATTTAACATGTAAAACTTATAAGATAAACTAATTAATTTTTTTAACATAAACTAATAAAAGTTCATAAAATAAATTTTATAAAAGTTTATGAATTAAATTTAATTTATAAAATTTATATAATAAACTAATTAAAATTTATAATATAAACTAATAAAAGTTTATAACATAAACTAATAAAAGTTTATAAAATAAATTTTATAAAGTTTATAAAATAAACTTATTAAAAGTTTATAATTAAATTTATTTAACAATGCCTCCTCATGCTTCTAGACAGCTTCGGTATGATAAGTTTCACTGAACTACAGATCTTGATTTGTATATTAATCAGTCATCTTGGATACCAATTCTTGGGTCCCGAAGTATCGTAGAAGGGGGGGTTGAATACGATACTCACTAAATTAAAAAATTCTTTCGAGTCTTTTACGGATAAATAATTTAGAGTTCGGTTAGTGGGTTCGAGTTCATGAGGGAGTAGTGTTTAGGAGGCTGACTTACTAATTTTTTGTATTTATGAATAATCATTAATGATCTAGAAAAATTAACAAGTAATTTATTGAGACATGTTTCGGGGAATATATATCTTTAGTATATAAACCCTAAGGTTGCTACACCCAGTTAAAAATATAACTAGTTCCCAAAGAACAAATTAGTTCTTTGCTTCTACAAAAATATACAAGCCAAATCCTATACAATAATTATATTTATAATTTTGTCTAAGGATTTAACTACCGGGAGTATTTTGTACTAGCCCTTAAAATATTACAAGGTTTATCCGGCCATTAAAAAAAGACTCCGGTAAGGAGTAATGGATAGATCTTTGATTTGTTTTGACCCCTCTGTATATTATTTATTGTGTTCTTCTCCGACACTTGATTGGAAGAGACGAACCAGAACACTCTTCAAAATGAGCACGTCATTTTGTTTATATATGGTGTAGACTTTTTAAATCAATTAAAATTTATTTGTTCTTCACAATGCTAAGTCCTCTCTTGCGCCTGTAGAGTGAGTGCAGTGTATAGGAGCCACGAAACTTTTGTTGCACCTAAGAGAAAGTTTTTTTGCGCTTACACTCCGTGTCCCTTGTAGAGGAGCCACGAAACTCTTGGTTTTGCCTTAACCTCTTTTGTTGCTGCCACGACCAAGTTTTGTTGCGCCTCGTAGAGTGCTTGCAGTATGTATGAGCCACGAAAGTACTTAGAAACTTATTCACAAGTATTACGTTGTGCCTAAGGAGTTTTGTTGCGCCTGTAGAGTGCTTGCAGTGTGTAGGAGACACGAAAATACTTAGAAACTTATTCACAAGTATTTCGTTGCGCCTAAGGAGTTTTGTTGCACCTCTAAAGTGCTTCAAGAGTACAAGAGCCACCAAATGTAGTAATACTGGCCTTAAACAATTTCTTGAAATGCTTGAAGTATTTACCACTTGGTTTTCAATCTTCTGGCTTGATCAACTGATTTTCTTATGATAAATCAGGGTAATTCTCTTCTTGTTGTGCTGACGCTTAGTGCACTGGTCTGGTTCACAAACGACTAACACTGAATTAAATTCTCTTGACTTCTATTCTATTTCAACTGATTAACCTTGGACTGTTGCATTGCTTCAAACACTGATTGTCAATAAACACTGTACTTTCAGTGGAATCTTTTCTGGTACTTAGAAAACGTCTTCATTACTACTACAATCTTGAATACTTCATTCTCTGTTCTTCACTGACGCTTGAACATTTAAATGAATTTCTTTCTGTGAGTATAACTTCAAGACTGAATCTGTCTTCTTTAACCTTTGTCTTTACCCTTCTAGATTCCTATGCTTCGAACACTGTCTATCTTCAATCAATGCTAATACACTGAAATCTTTTAGTGGCACTTTATACTGAATCTTCAAAACTTCTGAAACCCTGAAAGTCTTTACACGTTATTCTTCACTGAGGCTTGAACATATTAATGAACTTCTTTCAGTGACCTGTAGTAGACTTCAAAACTTCTTCTAATGTCTTGATTTACTGTATTTTCCTTGTTTTCATTTCTTCCTGATTTCTGTGTAGGCGTAATATTATTTACATGTTCTGTTCTAGTGTTGAGTTATCACGATTACTATTCATATGGGTTCGTAATCTCATCAACACATTATGTATGGCCTACTTGCAGTTAAATAAAGTAATGAGCCAACCATGCCTCTATAACTTGAAATGTCCACTTTAACTTCCTTAGTATTAATTTCAAGTTTAGTTGCATTGGTCGTGAGAGTTTTTGTAGAAGAACATTCATTTAAATCAAATCTCTTTAATAAATCTGAAACATATTTGGTTTGATTTATGAAAATACCATCTTTGACTTGCAAACCAAGAAAATAGGTAAGTTCTCCCATCATGCTCATTTCATATTTACTCTGCATCAACTTAACAAACTTTTGACAAAGTTTCACACTAATTGAGCCAAAAATAATGTCATCTACATAGATTTGAACAAGAATCATAGACCCACTAACATTTCTATGAAAGAGAGTTTTATCAACAGTACCTCTTATGAAGTGATTCTCAATCAAGAATTTAGATAATGTGTCATACCAGGCTTTAGGTGCTTGTTTCAATCCATAAAGTGCCTTGAAAAAATAGTATACAAATCCAGGATGAACATGATCAATGAAACCAGGAGGTTGTTCTACATATACTTCTTCTTCTAGTTCTCCATTGAGAAAAGAACTTTTCATATCCATCTGATACACCTTGAAATTAGCATGAGCAACATATGCTAGAAAGATTATGATTGCTTCCAACCTTGCAACTAGTGCAAATGTTTCATCAAAATCTATGCCTTCTTCTTGTGAATAGCCCTTTGCCACTAATCTTGCTTTATTGTTTATCACTGTACCAGATTCATCCATTTTGTTTCTGAACACCCATTTTGTACTAATAATAGGCTTCTTCTCTGGTTTGGGCACCAACTTCCATACCTTGTTTCTTTCAAACTGATTCAACTCTTGTTATAGAGAAATTATCCAATTAGGATCATTCAAGGCTTCTTCAATCCTTTTTGGTTCTTCTTAAGACAGGAAGCTACTATACAAGCATTCATTTTGAGTTGTACTTCTAGTTTTGATACCATCTTTTGCATTTCCAATAATCAATTCAAAGGGATGACTTTTTGTCCATTTCCTTTGTGATGATAAATTTGTCCTTGATAATGATGTTTCTTGATCATTGAAATTGTTATGATCATTGTGATGTGATTGATCATTTGATAACCCTCCCCCCGAGATGGACACTCTTCTTGAAGTCTGTTTGGTAGAGTTGTTATCCATCGAATGATTATCAATTAATGTATTATCAGTCGATTGATGATTGTCAACTGATAAGTTATCAGTTGATGCATTGACATCAATTGATAAGAAGATTTTAGGTACTTGATTTCTTCAAATTTCAACATCATTATCACTATCTTCACTATTCCTTGTAGATTCATTTTCAAAGTGCAATAGGACATGAAATCCTTCATCAAACAACCCTTGAATCTTCTTGTCATCAAAGACTACATGCATAGATTCCATAGCAATGTGCAATCTAAGATTGTAGACTCTGTAAGCTTTGGTTGTTATTCTATATCCAATAAATATAGCTTCATCAGCCTTGGCTTCAAATTTTCCCAGATTTTCACATTGATTTCTCAATACAAAGAATTTGTAGCCAAAGACATGAAGGAAATTAACTGTTGGCTTCTTGTCTTTCTTCATCAACTGATATGGTGTTTTGCCTTGAAGTTGATTGACCATGGAAATATTTTGAATGTAGCAAGCAGTATTAATTACTTCTGCCCAGAAATATGTAGGAAGTTTTGCTTCTTATAACATAGTTCTAGCAGCTTCAATCAAGGTCCTGTTTTTCCTTTCAACTACTCCATTTTGCTGTGGAGTCTTTGGTGCAGAGAAATGATGAGTAATACCTTTTTCTTCACAGAATTCTTTCATTGTTACATTTTTTAATTGAGTACAATTATCACTTCTAATTTTCTTGACCTTCCATTCAATGCCATTGTCAACATTCTTCACATGATTGATGATGAATTTGTTTGCCTCATCCTTAGAGTGTAAGAAATATACCCATATATATCTTGTGAAGTCATCCACAATGACTAAGGCATATTTGTTTTTGGCAATTGACATGATGTCGACTGGACCAAATAAGTCCATGTGCAATAATTCCAAAGGCTTGTCAATTGATGATTCAGACTTTGACTTGAATGATATTTTCCTTTGTTTTCCCTTTTGACAGGCATCACACAGTCCATCCTTGGTGAATTCCATCCGTGGAATGCCTCGAACCAGATTCTTTCTAACCAACTGATTCTTGGCTTTGAAATTCAAATGGGCTAGCTTCTTATGCCAAATCTAACTTTCATCTGTATTGGCTTTGCTAAGTAGGCATGTCATTGAGTTTGCCTTGACAGAGTTGAAATTAGCCACATAGATATTTCCTTTTCTTTCACCAGATAAGAGAATTTCACCAGATTCTTTGTTGGCTATTGTAATAACCCGGATTTTTGGACGATTTTTTTTATTTATAAACGACCCTGATGAATAGTGATTTTACGGATTATGAAAAACTTTTTAGCCCACACTAGGTAAGTGGTGGAATATTGGAAAACCAAAGATGTGGTATTGTTGTATGAAGAAAATAAGTGTATGTAAAAGCGGTCAGAATCCGAAGATTTTCGTTTTTACTAATTGTTTCGTAAATTACGAAATATCGAGGAATAAGAGAATTATGTTATAAACGGGAGGATTATAATTTACAAAGTTAATGGTTATAATCGAATTAGAGTGGTTGGAATATTAAGGATTTACGCTACGAAATTCCTACGAAGAAATGCTTTCGGAAATTAATCGAAATTACGTGAATGATTAATGATTAAGTATTGGACGGTAAGTTAAATACACTTA
This sequence comes from Oenanthe sinensis, assembly GCA_028671895.1. Taxonomy (NCBI): domain Eukaryota; kingdom Viridiplantae; phylum Streptophyta; class Magnoliopsida; order Apiales; family Apiaceae; genus Oenanthe; species Oenanthe sinensis. The sequence goes on from CM053806.1 coordinate 34,399,595, forward strand.
AGAGCCATGCAACTAGGAACTAGACTTGGTGGGAAACCAAAAGGAGAAGTACTTGACATGCAACTAGAATGGAAACTAGCCAAGACAAAGTAACCAAGTAAGCAACCAAGTACTTGGAAACATAGTTCCTTAAAACATGGAAAAAGGAAAGGTAATCCCTAATTCATGGAACCTTGCTAGTACTTGACCTTGACTCTTCACTCCACCAAGTCATTTTGTGTGAGAAATCAGCCAACACAAGTAAAGAAAAGCTGAGAAAAGCTCTCTTCTCCACTTCTTCTAGTTTCTGCCCAGTTTGAACCAGCTGCAAAGAAAATTTAATAACTTAATTTCCACTCATCCAAAAATCACCAAATTTTAACCATAGCTTCTTCACTATATATAGAAGGTACGTATTTAATTTCATAAGTTTTGGAGGTGTTTTGATGGGGTAAATAAATCATGGAAGTTGAAGCTGAATAGTAACTCCGAAAATTTTAAAGCTTGTTTTCTTGATGTTTAGTTAAGAACAAAGGTAGATCAAGCTTCTCTAAGGACTCCAAGCACTATCTAGTTGTTGTTTGAGCTTTGTGAAGGTATGGACAACCTCTAACCCTTGTGCTTTATGTGAGTATGATGCCATGGAAGTGTTAGTGAATGAAGTCTTAAGCTAAGTATGGTAAAGATATGTTGATGTTAAGCTTTTGGTTGAGTTCTTGTATTGATGATATAGTGTAATGGTGAAATGAGTAACTTATTATTGTTGCCATGATGTAAAGAGTGAGGATGAGTGTTGGTTGGAATGGATTCACGATTGGTTGAATCCGGAAAATGTTACGTTTATAGCCGTCGTAATGCCCGATTTTCGTAAACACTCTTTTAAACTGTGAAAATCGTAATGTCAATCTACCCAAAGGCCTCTGGTGATAGTTGGTTAGGCCTTGTTTCATACATCGTTTTGACGCTTGAATCATGTTATTCCGATATACGGTTTAGGAGATAAGCCAAATTTAGTGAAAGCAACTAAAACAACCAAACTGTTTCGGGAATCCATCTTCGTAAATATAAACGGACCCTTTAACAGTTGTCAAAACTCATGAAATTTGGAGGAAAAATATCTTGGACAGTGATTAAGGCCCCTGTAAATTTTCATGCCCAGATGATAATATTTCGATTTTATAAAAATGTTGAAACCAAAGTTGCGCGGTGACGCTGTTCATAGGAGAAGCTACTGCCCTGTTTTGGACAGTTGAAAATGAGTCCTCTTTCCAGGGGCAATTTTTGATGGATTGTATTCTAGGTATTCTCTAGATCGTTTGCGCGCTAAGTTTGTGTCATTTGGAGTTACGAGTCAAAAGTTATGACCGATTTACTAAAGGTATCGCATAACTTAGAAACCACGTTAATAATCAACTTTGAGACTATCATCGAAGTAGCTAGGATGTTTACGTGCATGTGAAACTTTTACCTAAGATACTAGGGATGTCAAGGATGACTCCAGAGAAAGATTCGAGTTAATCGGATTAAAACTCAAATTACTAAAAATGCTAGAAGTTGGATGTCTAAAGTGAGAATTACTAAGAAGAACTCAATATGTGATTAACTGATTATACTTATTAGTAATATAAGTAGTTGATTGGATTAAGAGTACTAATCCAGGTTATGATATCTATTGATAGAAAATCGGGAAAGAGTAGGATTCTGAGAACGTGTCTTGGATTCCAGGCAAGTTTTCCTAACCTTATACTTCTATTTTTAAAAGGTTATATTCTTAAGTTGCATATGAAATTAAATTATGCTTATGCAAGTTTTCTATCCCTATGTTTTACATATTAAAACATTCGTATAATTATGCTTATGTAAGTTTTTGAAACATGTACTTAATGTATTTGAAATACTGCTGATATACTGCTGTTGTTGTTGTGATATAACTGTTGATTAAAATACGAAATGATTGAAATACGATTTAGAGTAATCGTAAATGTTTTGGTTTATATGCTATAAAGTATTATAGATATAAGCCGGTGTGTATAAAGGCTCTAGGAGTAGAGCAGGTATTCGTATTTTCAAAACATAGACCGGGAGTTGGAGAGTTATTTTAAATACTGTTATAATCCGGGAGAAACCGGAGACAGTGTATTTTAAATTAGGGGTTCTAAATATTCCAAGTATATAAATATTGGAATATTTTACGATAAAGGGATTAAATGGGAGTAATAAATATCATTTGGATATTTATCTAATAAATGAATATTATTCTTGAATATTCATTTAAAATTTGTTACTAATTGTTTATCAATTAATAAATATCATTTGGATATTTATTTAATAAATGAATATTATTCTTGAATATTCATTTAAGAATAGATTATTAATTGTTCATCAACTAATAAATATCATTTGGATATTTATTTAATAAATGAATATTATTCTTGAATATTCATTTAAATATAAGTTATTAATTGTTCATCAATTAATAAATATCATTTGGATATTTATTTAATAAATGAATATTATTCTTGATTATTCATTTAAATATAAGTTATTAATTGTTTATCATCTAATAAATATCATTTGGATATTTATTTAATAAATGAATATTATTCTTGAATATTCATTTAAAAGTAGTTATTCATTGGTTATCAATTAATAAATATCATTTGGATATTTATTTATTAAATGAATATTATTCTTGATTATTCATTTAAAAAGGGGTTATTAATTGTTTAATTATTTAATAAATATTATTTGAATATTTATTAAATATTCTAAATTGATTTAAAAATTAGTGGAGGTCTTTAGTATTTATTTAAAAACATTTTGACCTTCGGAAAAATTATTTAAAAATGGTGAGCGTTCCCTAATATTTAATTATGTTCTATTTTATTCTTTCTAATAAGAATAAAATATTTTCGGACTTATCAAAAATAGGGAACGAGGTCTAGGAAGTAAAGGGTGATTTACTTTCTCAAAAACTGTTACGTTTTGACATCACTGGCCTACTGAGGTAGGGTTTTCAACTAATCAAATCATAAGGGTTTTCCGACTAACTCCCGGGTCATGGTTTTAAATGGTTTTCATCCCTTGATAAAGGACATCAGTTGACGGAGGTCAACACACATTGTGGTGAGAGGACTGCCCCGAATATTCTGGCAGTACTCATTCAAAGTTTTGTGGATCTATTAACAAGTATGATATACTTGGGGGACTAAGATTGAGTTCTAGTTCCAGGTTAGATAGATGAATCTACTAACAAGTATGATATACTTGGGGGACTAAGATGAGTTCTAGTTCCAAGCTAGGTAGAGGAATCTATTAACAAGTATAATACACTTGGGGAAACTAGGATTAAAATCCAGTTCCAGGTTATAGATCATTCCAGTGGACTCGGAGTTAGCGTAAGAGGCCGAGTGACGCACGGCCCAGCACTATGGCCCGTATGCGGTCTAGGGTGATTCCAATTAACGGTAGAGAACGCCGTGGCTCCCCCTTCTACATGTAGAGAAACAACGAGAGCTGCCGTATGTTGCGACTGATCATCGTGTATGTACGGTAGAAGCGTGGTGATGCTCCAAGAGATAGTCCCTTCTTCCAATTGGAATTGTGCTACAACATCGTAATGAGAGCCTATGAGCTGATTTACCGAAGGTGTTGTCAGTGGTTGAGATGTTGAGATTTTCGTACTCATTCAAACTACTTTGACAAAAAGGTTTATTTTTCAAACTCGTAGAGTACGTAAAGCATGCATAATATTGCAGTTTTAAACGATGTTTAAAAAGAGTATATGTACAGTTATATATGTTCTTGCTGAGTTATATTGCTCACTTTTGATTCTTTATATATATCACAACACAACAGGTCAGTAGATATATTTTGACGAAAAGTTATTTTGAAAAGTTAAGCGGGTACATGAGGTACACCAAACAGATTATAAATCCTTAAAATGTTTTACTGGATTTTAAACCTTACAAGTGGTATGGTTCAAAGTGATTTGGTTTTCTTATGATAAGAAACAACTATTATTACAGTATCTTGAACTGCGTACTCATTATTTTATGGGAGTTTAGCAAATCTATAATTGATGCTATTTTGCTAAGTTATTGATATATTATTTCAAAGCTGTGAACTTAAATAGTTCAGTTCTATTTCAAAGGCTTCAGAGGAAGTATGAAAGAGTGGTAACACTATATTTGATAGTGTCTTATTTTATATAATGAACTAAATTGTTCGGATTATATTCTTCTAAACTTTATGTTAATTATAAATACTTTTAACAGAAAACTCTGACTATATGTATCGTCGAGAGATACTTTTCTATGCTTACCCTAGATCGGTAACCTATGTTACACTATTGAGATAGTAGTGATTATCATGTTCTTGGATGAGAGTCACATAGATAATTGGGTGGATAATTTGCTGAGCATTCTTTCGCTCATTCTTGCTTTATATTAAATTTTTCAGAGAAAGCGAGAAGACATTCGATTGGCTCCATACTTCAAGGAAGGAAAGTAGGAGATTCACCTTTGAGATGGTTCGGTTCAGAACTATTCCGCAGGAGTAAGTGGATAGGTTTCAGTATTGATCTAGTTATCAATGTCACTTCAGGTAGAGGTTATCATTGATAACGTGAGATCCTGGTTAAGTACATTTGGTTTGTAATAACTAATGGTACTTGTTGTATATCGTTTCTAAGGCTATAACTTGTATGTGTGAGAGAGAGGGGTCTATGATGTGATTTTGTTGAATTGTCGAGTATTGCAGGTTTTAAAGGATTGGATGATGACGTGGCGACCCAAATCCCAGACCCCGGATTTGGGGGCGTCACAGAAATGGTATCAGAGCATGAGTTATAGTACTTAGATACGAGAGTGTTAAGAGTATTAATATATAAGAGGATCACGTGAGAACTCATGTAGAGTTCGTAATTGGACTACCGGATGTAGTACCAATGAATGAGTTAAGAAAAGGTCATCTACTTGGAGTTAGTAGTGAGGAGATTTATGAATGACATTTGGGATATAAATTGTGGACGAAAATTGGCAAGACCATTCCGGAAGAGGCAATGATATATTTTGTACAAAGTTGATAAGTATAACGATTTCGAGGAATCTATTGGGGAGAAGAAGTCGAGGATAAATGTTAAGACGAGGCGTAGTATTGATACGGTATGAAGTCGTAATGAGGAATTAAGACACACATTTGTTGTATCTTCTAAGTATGTTAAGTATTTTCTGATCAAAGTGAGCCTCTTAGTGTAGTGACCCACGAATTCGGGATATTGTGGTCAGGATGAAAAGTATGAATGACCCAGTGTGTAAATGTTGGTATAAAGCTCCTTCTGGTAGTGGTGGGACTACGGACAGAAAGGAGGGTTCTGAGCATTCATCGAGATTTTATGGTTTAGTTGAGATAAATGGTTCAGGGAAAGAGGTCCCATAATACAATTATAAACCCTTAGGTGTGAATTGATTGAGACTACAAAATGGATAGTATGTCTCGTCCTTTTGGTAATATACCATATGTCGTGTAGACCATGAGTTTGAAAGTGACGGTCGGAAGGACCAGACGATAAATGTATGAGCATGAAATTGGTACAAGTTGTGAGGAATCTCCCCTTAGCTAGTAACCTGATAAGTAATAGTGATCTAGCATATCTCCCGTGTTGTGCTTGATAGCCTGTTGAGTAATATGACAGTCCTGCAAATACTTTCCTAAATATTTGGGAAGATGGATGAAGTTGAAATTGGGAATATGACGAAATAACCTAAGTATGGAATATTATGAATTAAGGTTACAATAGTTGTTGAGTGGTTGTCTCATATGCTGTGACCAAATAAGATGGTCGTGATGAATATAACTTATTAATTGGTGATGATTCAAGAAATTGTTATAAGGAAAAGTGGAAGTATAAGAAGTGGTGATTCGAAAGTGCAAGACTGAGGCAGGAAGAGTAATATTGTAAGAATATTTACTAGTGCCATTCAGCGGAGATATGAGTTCGGTTGAGAAAAGAGAATAGACGTAATGTCGAGAGAAAAATATCGTTTGCATAAGGATGTTCAAACTAACGATAGAGATAAAGTGGTGAAAGTTAAGATTACACGATAGTGATGAAGTTGTGTTAAAGGACATAGAGACAAACTGAGGGATTTTGATTACGATGGAAATGAAAGATATATTATACTTTGGAGGATAGGTTGTTGGGCAACCGTGATTGGTACCATAGAGGAAATATATGGAAAACAAAAAGTGTATGTAGTAGTTAATGGGTTGAGGATGTAATTATTAGCGACCTTATGAGGTGTTACCTAACAGAATTGTATAATTTAACATCGATCTAGTGACGGGAATAACACTAGCATCAGAGCCATTTAGAAGTTTGCATCTACCAAGATAAAAAGGATTAATCACTCAATTATAAGGAGTATTAGAGAAAGGCATGATGAGATTGAAAGTGTCACCATGAGGTGCACTTGTTTTGATTGTTGAAGAAAAGGATAACACCATGAGTCAGTGTGTTGATTGCCAAAATTGATTAAGATTAAGATTTCAATTAGGAATGAATATCCTAACCATGGATAGAGATTATCCGACCCTTTGGAATCATAATTTACCCTTCGAGGATAGATTTGAGGATCACATATCGTGAAATAGAGATGGACCTAGATGATTTGCCAAAGGTGCATTCGATAAAAGTTATGAACATTATGAGTGTTGGGATGTCAATTGGATTAATGAATACACCTATAACTTTTATGGAGTTAATCAATAGAATTTTTAGAAATGATTGGACCGATGGCCAAGGTATTTATAAATGATATTTCGATCTACCCAAAAGATGAAAAGAGGGAACGAAGGACGAATGTAATTAGCCTTAGAAAGATGAAAGAGATTGTTTGCCATTTTCTCTAAAGTGTGAGATTTGGTCTAGTACAGTTAAATTCGGGGAAATTAATGTGTAACAAATGAGATTTGTTGACATAGTAAAATTGTTGGGAATTGGGAAAGACCCAATGTACTAAAGGAAGTGAGAACTTGTGGACTAGAGGTCGTTATAAACGTTAGTTAAGGTATCCGACTCATGATCGCAGTCGATAGCTATAGTATCTGCACCTGAGTTATAAAAGCATTAAATTTCACCGATGAGAGTTTATGACTTATGAAGAGCCTTAGTGCCATAGAGGTATTCAAGCCGGAATTCTAGAGTTGGGATGTTGGGTTTGAGACTTTGTAATATCGAATCCTAGATAAGTACGGACCTATTTTATGTTAAAGTTCTGTAACGCATTAAGGAAGGAAAACTGCTTATATCTTTTCAACATCATTTTGTTCCTTCTTCTTATGTTTGACAATTCGTCATCTGATTGGGATTGACAATGCATATGGTGTGACTTCTTGTCTGTGTGACAAAAGTCTGGTGGGACGCCACCCAATTATGCGTTGGAAAGCCAAATGATGCTAAAGACTTTCCATCACCAGTACATATATGGTTGTTCTCATTCATATCAAAAGTTTCCTTTTCTCATATACATTTGGAAGTGATTTTATTTATCTTCAAATCACTCGGATCATTTTATTGCAATGTTATCCAATAAAAGGATCTCCAGTTAAAATCTCGTGCAAAGATAGCACTTCATAAAAAGGTTTATACCTTGGATATCGAGAAGAGTCGGGAAAATCACGTACTACGGATAGAGTTTTCATTCGAGAATAGTTACATTCAGAATGTTGTCACGCCACCTTACGAAGTTTTGTACGAAAGAATAATGTCGATCTCCCTCACTTTAGGACTAAGACAAAGAACGAGGAAATGTTTGGGTATCAAGAAGGAACCCGCCTGTACGCTAATCTAATCAGAGAGGAAAGAAAGCATGGAGTGAGAGACTTCATAGTCTAGAAATATTATCGTGAAAAGTGGTAACGAGATTTGACGTATGAGAAAAGTTAAGCTCGAGGATATTAATACTGGTAAGTTCTGACGCATGATAGAAAATACGTATACGTTGGCGTAGTTTCGCAATATTTATAATACGAAAACCCTGCGTGCCCACGTCGATATTACGAGAAAGCAATGTGAATGCTAGGCATGAGTTATATTAAGAAATCATAGAGATGGTAAGCAAATGTGTCTTACGAATGGTAGAGGTCAATGACCGAAAAGAGCCAGTGTGGAGAAATAAAACCATGGCACCAGAAAGAGTGCATGGATGAATCAAACGGTTGAAGAGACAAACCTTGGTTACTTTTGTTTAAGTTCCGAGGACAGAATCCTTTTAAGGAGGGTAGACTGTAATAACCCGGATTTTTGGACGATTTTTTTTATTTATAAACGACCCTGATGAATAGTGATTTTACGGATTATGAAAAACTTTTTAGCCCACACTAGGTAAGTGGTGGAATATTGGAAAACCAAAGATGTGGTATTGTTGTATGAAGAAAATAAGTGTATGTAAAAGCGGTCAGAATCCGAAGATTTTCGTTTTTACTAATTGTTTCATAAATTACGAAATATCGAGGAATAAGAGAATTATGTTATAAACGGGAGGATTATAATTTACAAAGTTAATGGTTATAATCGAATTAGAGTGGTTGGAATATTAAGGATTTACGCTACGAAATTCCTACGAAGAAATGCTTTCGGAAATTAATCGAAATTACGTGAATGATTAATGATTAAGTATTGGACGGTAAGTTAAATACACTTAAGAGCCATGCAACTAGGAACTAGACTTGGTGGGAAACCAAAAGGAGAAGTACTTGACATGCAACTAGAATGGAAACTAGCCAAGACAAAGTAACCAAGTAAGCAACCAAGTACTTGGAAACATAGTTCCTTAAAACATGGAAAAAGGAAAGGTAATCCCTAATTCATGGAACCTTGCTAGTACTTGACCTTGACTCTTCACTCCACCAAGTCATTTTGTGTGAGAAATCAGCCAACACAAGTAAAGAAAAGCTGAGAAAAGCTCTCTTCTCCACTTCTTCTAGTTTCTGCCCAGTTTGAACCAGCTGCAAAGAAAAATTCATAACTTACTTTTCACTCATCCAAAAATCACCAAATTTTAACCATAGCTTCTTCACTATATATAGAAGGTACTTATTTAATTTCATAATTTTTGGAGGTGTTTTGATGGGGTAAATAAATCATGGAAGTTGAAGCTGAATAGTAACTCCGAAAATTTTAAAGCTTGTTTTCTTGATGTTAAGTTAAGAACAAAGGTAGATCAAGCTTCTCTAAGGACTCCAAGCACTATCTACTTGTTGTTTGAGCTTTGTGAAGGTATGGACAACCTCTAACCCTTGTGCTTTATGTGAGTATGATGCCATGGAAGTGTTAGTGAATGAAGTCTTAAGCTAAGTATGGTAAAGATATGTTGATGTTAAGCTTTTGGTTGAGTTCTTGTATTGATGATATAGTGTAATGGTGAAATGAGTAACTTATTATTGTTGCCATGATGTAAAGAGTGAGGATGAGTGTTGGTTGGAATGGATTCACGATTGGTTGAATCCGGAAAATGTTACGTTTATAGCCGTCGTAATGCCCGATTTTCGTAAACACTCTTTTAAACTGTGAAAATCGTAATGTCAAGCTACTGGCCCGAAAGGCCTCTGGCGATAGTTGGTTAGGCCTTGTTTCATACATCGTTTTGACGCTTGAATCATGTTATTCCGATATACGGTTTAGGAGATAAGCCAAATTTAGTGAAAGCAACTAAAACAACCAAACTGTTTCGGGAATCCATCTTCGTAAATATAAACGGACCCTTTAACAGTTGTCAAAACTCATGAAATTTGGAGGAAAAATATCTTGGACAGTGATTAAGGCCCCTGTAAATTTTCATGCCCAGATGATAATATTTCGATTTTATAAAAATGTTGAAACCAAAGTTGCGCGGTGACGCTGTTCATAGGAGAAGCTACTGCCCTGTTTTGGACAGTTGAAAATGAGTCCTCTTTCCAGGGGCAATTTTTGATGGATTGTATTCTAGGTATTCTCTAGATCGTTTGCGCGCTAAGTTTGCGTCATTTGGAGTTACGAGTCAAAAGTTATGACCGATTTACTAAAGGTATCGCATAACTTAGAAACCACGTTAATAATCAACTTTGAGACTATCATCGAAGTAGCTAGGATGTTTACGTGCATGTGAAACTTTTACCTAAGATACTAGGGATGTCAAGGATGACTCCAGAGAAAGATTCGAGTTAATCGGATTAAAACTCAAATTACTAAAAATGCTAGAAGTTGGATGTCTAAAGTGAGAATTACTAAGAAGAACTCAATATTTGATTAACTGATTATACTTATTAGTAATATAAGTAGTTGATTGGATTAAGAGTACTAATCCAGGTTATGATATCTATTGATAGAAAATCGGGAAAGAGTAGGATTCTGAGAACGTGTCTTGGATTTCAGGCAAGTTTTCCTAACCTTATACTTGTATTTTCAAAAGGTTATATTCTTAAGTTGCATATGAAATTAAATTATGCTTATGCAAGTTTTCTATCCCTATGTTTTACATATTAAAACATTCGTATAATTATGTTTATGTAAGTTTTTGAAACATGTACTTAATGTATTTGAAATACTGCTGATATACTGCTGTTGTTGTTGTGATATAACTGTTGATTAAAATACGAAATGATTGAAATACGATTTAGAGTAATCGTAAATGTTTTGGTTTATATGCTATAAAGTATTATAGATATAAGCCGGTGTGTATAAAGGCTCTAGGAGTAGAGCAGGTATTCGTATTTTCAAAACGTAGACCAGGAGTTGGAGAGTTATTTTAAATACTGTTATAATCCGGGAGAAACCGGAGACAGTGTATTTTAAATTAGGGGTTCTAAATATTCCAAGTATATAATTATTGGAATATTTTACGATAAAGGGATTAAATGGGAGTAATAAATATCATTTGGATATTTATCTAATAAATGAATATTATTCTTGAATATTCATTTAAAATTTGTTACTAATTGTTTATCAATTAATAAATATCATTTGGATATTTATTTAATAAATGAATATTATTCTTGAATATTCATTTAAGAATAGATTATTAATTGTTCATCAACTAATAAATATCATTTGGATATTTATTTAATAAATGAATATTATTCTTGAATATTCATTTAAATATAAGTTATTAATTGTTCATCAATTAATAAATATCATTTGGATATTTATTTAATAAATGAATATTATTCTTGATTATTCATTTAAATATAAGTTATTAATTGTTTATCATCTAATAAATATCATTTGGATATTTATTTAATAAATGAATATTATTCTTGAATATTCATTTAAAAGTAGTTATTCATTGGTTATCAATTAATAAATATCATTTGGATATTTATTTATTAAATGAATATTATTCTTGAATATTCATTTAAAAAGGGGTTATTAATTGTATAATTATTTAATAAATATTATTTGAATATTTATTAAATATTCTAAATTGATTTAAAAATTAGTGGAGGTCTTTAGTATTTATTTAAAAACATTTTGACCTTCGGAAAAATTATTTAAAAATGGTGAGCGTTCCCTAATATTTAATTATGTTCTATTTTATTCTTTCTAATAAGAATAAAATATTTTCGGACTTATCAAAAATAGGGAACGAGGTCTAGGAAGTAAAGGGTGATTTACTTTCTCAAAAACTGTTACGTTTTGACATCACTGGCCTACTGAGGTAGGGTTTTCAACTAATCAAATCATAAGGGTTTTCCGACTAACTCCCGGGTCATGGTTTTAAATGGTTTTCATCCCTTGATAAAGGACATCAGTTGACGGAGGTCAACACACATTGTGGTGAGAGGACTGCCCCGAATATTCTGGCAGTACTCATTCAAAGTTTTGTGGATCTATTAACAAGTATGATATACTTGGGGGACTAAGATTGAGTTCTAGTTCCAGGTTAGATAGATGAATCTACTAACAAGTATGATATACTTGGGGGACTAAGATGAGTTCTAGTTCCAAGCTAGGTAGAGGAATCTATTAACAAGTATAATACACTTGGGGAAACTAGGATTAAAATCCAGTTCCAGGTTATAGATCATTCCAGTGGACTCGGAGTTAGCGTAAGAGGCCGAGTGACGCACTGCCCAGCACTATGGCCCGTATGCGGTCTAGGGTGATTCCAATTAACGGTAGAGAACGTCGTGGCTCCCCCTTCTACATGTAGAGAAACAACGAGAGCTGCCGTATGTTGCGACTGATCATCGTGTATGTACGGTAGAAGCGTGGTGATGCTCCAAGAGATAGTCCCTTCTTCCAATTGGAATTGTGTTACAACATCGTAATGAGAGCCTATGAGCTGATTTACCGAAGGTGTTGTCAGTGGTTGAGATGTTGAGATTTTCGTACTCATTCAAACTACTTTGACAAAAAGGTTTATTTTTCAAACTCGTAGAGTACGTAAAGCATGCATAATATTGCAGTTTTAAACGATGTTTAAAAAGAGTATATGTACAGTTATATATGTTCTTGCTGAGTTATATTGCTCACTTTTGATTCTTTATATATATCACAACACAACAGGTCAGTAGATATATTTTGACGAAAAGTTATTTTGAAAAGTTAAGCGGGTACATGAGGTACACCAAACAGATTATAAATCCTTAAAATGTTTTACTGGATTTTAAACCTTACAAGTGGTATGGTTCAAAGTGATTTGGTTTTCTTATGATAAGAAACAACTATTATTACAGTATCTTGAACTGCGTACTCATTATTTTATGGGAGTTTAGCAAAGCTATAATTGATGCTATTTTGCTAAGTTATTGATATATTATTTCAAAGCTGTGAACTTAAATAGTTCAGTTCTATTTCAAAGGCTTCAGAGGAAGTATGAAAGAGTGGTAACACTATATTTGATAGTGTCTTATTTTATATAATGAACTAAATTGTTCGGATTATATTCTTCTAGATCGGTAACCAATGTTACACTATTGAGATAGTAGTGATTATCATGTTCTTGGATGAGAGTCACATAGATAATTGGGTGGATAATTTGCTGAGCATTCTTTCGCTCATTCTTGCTTTATATTAAATTTTTCAGAGAAAGCGAGAAGACATTCGATTGGCTCCATACTTCAAGGAAGGAAAGTAGGAGATTCACCTTTGAGATGGTTCGGTTCAGAACTATTCCGCAGGAGTAAGTGGATAGGTTTCAGTATTGATCTAGTTATCAATGTCACTTCAGGTAGAGGTTATCATTGATAGCGTGAGATCCTGGTTAAGTACATTTGGTTTGTAATAACTAATGGTACTTGTTGTATATCGTTTCTAAGGCTATAACTTGTATGTGTGAGAGAGAGGGGTCTATGATGTGATTTTGTTGAATTGTCGAGTATTGCAGGTTTTAAAGGATTGGATGATGACGTGGCGACCCAAATCCCAGACCCCGGATTTGGGGGCGTCACAGCTATGATGCATGATCCAGTTGAAAACCATACACCATTTCCATTATCACATAGTTGACTAATACTGATCAAATTATGCTTCAATCCATCAACCAGTGCTACAGGTTCAATGATAACATTTTCTTTTGCAATTGAACCATATCCTAGAGTAAAAACTTTGTTGTTATCTCCAAAAGTAACTCCTGGGTCAGCCTTTTCCACAAACTTTGTGAGCAAGGACAAATCTCCAGTCATGTGCCTAGAACACCCACTATCCAGATACAAGAAATTTCTTTTCCTGTTTCCCTACACACATTTAAAACAATCAAGTTCCTTTTGGTACCCAAGTTACCTTGGGTCCTCTTTTATTAGTTGCAGTCTGAGCCTTGGTTGCCAACTTTGGTTCCTTTTGTTTTGGTGGGTTTAGATCCACTTTAACTTTGGGAGTTGGCTTTTGGGGACTAGACACCTCGGAACTCATGGCAGAATTTCCATGCATTTCATTATCTAAATTAGGCATGTTCTATGACATTTCAGGCATTTTCATATTTGCATATACAAAGAAAGGATTATTCATGTATAAAACTTGTGCATAAGGTATATGGACATTAGGTGCAACTAAATTAGAAGACATGACATTCATGAGCATATGATTGGTAAGCATTGCATTTGCAGACATGACATGTGCATTTAAATCATTTAAAGATAAAGAGTTCTCTTCTTTCTTGCATTGCATAGACAAATGATTTACACTACCACATTTAGCACACACCTTTCTAGGTGCATACATATCAGGAGTATAATTGTTGTGCTTATTTATGCCCACTTTTCCATTCCTATTCTTCTTCTTTTTCTCAGACTTAGGTTGGATAATTTCCACAGGTGTTATCTCTTCTAATTTTACTTTCAATTATTTCTTGGATAAGCTACCTATATTGATCTTCTCAACCTTAGCCTCAACTTGACTTTTGGTTTCCTTAACAAACTTGATAGGATTGCTAAAGTTGTTCTTCTTATTAGAAATTTATGATTTACTTGTCGATGGATGCTTATCAATTGATTCAGCATCAATCGATTGATAATCCTTATTAGTTGATTAGGGATTAGCAGTCGATTGATCTTTATCCATTGAAGTATCAGCCAATGGCTTGCCTATTGATTTAGGGGATTCTCCTTGAGTATCTAAACCCTGTACATCAATCATTTATTTGGCAGTTTTAGAAAACCTATTCCATTTGTTAATGGTTTCAATTTCTTCAGCTAATTGTTCTTTTAACAATTCTTCTCTTCTCAAACTATTCACTAGTTCATCTCTAGCATCCTTACTTTCCTGCTTGAATCTTTCTAAACACACAAGTTCATTTTCAAGAAAACATTCATCTCAGTTAAGGCATCAATGGTGTTTCTCAACTTTTGGTTTTCTTTGTTTAGAGATTTTAAAGTGACATGCAAATTGTACAGTTCATTAGACATTTCATTAATGGTACTATTGCATTCATCTTTTGTAAGTTCAGAAAAGTTAGTAGCTAGTACCTGATTTGATAATGAACTAGCTTCTTCATCTTCATGGTTGGCCATTAGAGCTAGATTGATGAACTCTTCAGAATCACTATCCTCAGCAACCCAGTCCTTTTCCTCAGTAACAAAAGCCTTTTCTTTTTGTTTCAAAATGTCAAAGTATTTCTTTTTATAATCAATACCATTATATAAATTTGCCTTCTCTTGTTTTGGCTTACTGCACTCATTTGATAAGTGACCAGCCAATCCACAGTTAAAGCATTTGAATTTAGATCTATCAACCAATTTTTTTTTGATTGTTACTTCTAAACTGGGATCCAGGCCTTTGAGCATTTGGATTCCTCTTGAATTTTAGCTTTGAAAACTTACTTGACAGAAATGCAAGGTGCTCATAAATCTCATCCAAATCATCCCGTGAGCATGTTTAATTTCTTCACACTTGCATTTTCCTTTTCCTTTGAATGATTCTTCAACAGCATCATCAGCCACCATAACAGAACATTCTACACAATCAGTTTCCTTCTTCTCTTCATTTCCCTTAACCATCAAAGCCACAATTTTCTCTTTTCTTTGATTCTTCTCAATCTCCTAATCTTGTTGGATTTCCAACTCATATGTCTTGAGAATACCATAAAGTTTCTCAAGATTATAATCCTTGAAGTCTTGAGATTGTTTAATAGAAACAGTCATTGGTTTCCATTCCTTTGGAAGAGATCTAAGAAATTTTAGATTTGTATCCTCAGTTGCATAAACCCTACCATATAGCTTCAATCCATTTAGCAACTTCTGAAATCTGCTATAGGTGTCATTGATGGATTCTCCACTCTTGAAATTAAATGATTCATATTTTTGAATCAAGAGTTGCATCTTGTTTTTACTTACTTGTTCAGTTCCTTCACATAGAGTTTGAATAGTATCTCATACTTCCTTTGATGAAGTACCGTTTATCAAATTGTCAAACATATCTTTATCTAGGCCATTAAATAGAATGTTCATGGCATTTTTGTCTTTAAGTACTTCTTTTTCATCCTCTTCTGTGAAATCATTGATGAGTTTTGGAACATGTTTGTCAAGTGCAGGAGTTCCATCAGGGTTTACACCTGTGACTAGCTTCATGGGAACATGAGGACCTTTCTTTATAAAGTGAACATAGGAAGGGTCAAGAGAGAGTAGATGCAGATGCATTTTCATTTTCCATGCAAAATATTCATCTTTTTCTAGCACTGGAATTTTCATACCTGAATCCTTTTGGCCCATATTGACTGTTCTTGATCTTTAAACTTTCTGTATGTTGAAAACCTCCGCTTTGATACCAATTGTTATTTCCCAGAACTATGTCAATATTTGTAGGGGGGTTGAATATAAATATTAAAACTTTTTGCTTATTTTAATATTTATTATAGATGTTTTAGAATTAGAGAGAATATGTTCAAACAAATTAAAACTGAAAATAAAATTTAACAAAGAGATTTAAAATTACTAATGGATTGGTTTTTCCATCAGTGTATTTTTTTGCTCAATGTTCCTAGGTCAAAAAAATCTAGCTTCATTTTTACAAAGTTAGAAAATAAACCAACTGTTCTTACAAAGTGCTCTAAGGCTGAACAGTTGATTTAAGAAATATTGTCTAACTTCTTCTCTTTTCTAACAATGCTACCACACTTGTTTATAAACTACAAGTGTGTTTTTACAATTGCTATTTTAGGATTGTTTCTATCTACCTTCCTTTTACCATTTTCCATTTTAGTAAAAGGTTTGAAAGACAGCTACAGATTGAATCTTCACAATCATCATAGACTGTCTTCCATAGGTGTGCTTTTGTCCTTTAGATCTTTAACAGATAGTCCTTCTGTGTTGTCTCAATCAATTGATAATTTACTGTTAAGCATATCAATTGATCCTTCCTTTAATCCATCAACTGATGTTCTTCTTCGGTTGACCTTTATATCCATCGATTGATAAATAATGACTTATCGATTGATATACGTTATCAATCGATATATCAACCGATGGGTCTTCACATCTGTTAATGGTCTTCAATACTTGACTTGGCTTCTTCGATTGATCTCCTATCCATCGATACTTCAATATCAATCGATCATCCTTCACTTGTGTAATTTCCTATCTTCAAATAATTACAATTTGATATTTTAATTTACACATCAATTGATGATTTATATCAATTGACTCTAACATCAATTGATAGGAATAATATCAATTGACTTCCACATTATCGATTGAAATAGACTAAGTACACCTATGCTACAATCCAAATTATCAGTTGATTCATATAAACACTTCAACTAATAAATGGTTTTCGGATCAATTGATATAAAAGTTTTTAGTTACATCAAATAAAATTTCTATATTTCTAAGATTAGTGTTATAATCAAATTACATGTAGATTCCTAACAAACAACTTTAGCACTCCTATAAAGTTTGTTAAGGAAACCAAAAAATCAAGTTGAGGCTAAGGTTCAGAAAATCAACATAGGTAGCTTATCCAAGAAACAATTGAAAGAAAAATTAGAAGAGATAGCAACTGTGGAAATTATCCAACCTAAGTCTGAGAAAAAGAAAAAGAATAGGAATGGAAAAGTGGGCATAAATAAGCACAACAATTATACTCCTGATATGTATGCATCTAGAAAGGTGTGTGCTAAATGTAGTAGTGTAAATCATTTGTCTATGCAATGCAAGAAAGAAAAGAACTCTATATCTTTAAATGATTTAAATGCACATGTCATGTCTGCAAATACCATGCTTACCAATCTTATGCTCATGAATGTTATGTCTTCTAATTTAGTTGCACCTAATGTCCATATGCCTTATGCACAAGTTCCATACATGTATAATCCTTTCTTTTCATATGCAAATATGAACATGTCTGGAATGTCATGGAACATGCCTAATTTAGACAATGAAATGCATAGAAATTCTGCCATGAGTTCCAAGGTATCTAAGCCCCAAAAGCCAACTCCCAAAGTTAAAGTGGATCTAAACCCACCAAAACAAAAGGAACCAAAGTTGGCAACCAAGACTTGGGCTGTAACTAATAAAAGAGGACCCAAGACAACTTGGGTACCAAAAGAAACTTGATTGTTTTAAATGTGTGCAGGGAAATAAGAAAAGAAATCTCTGGTATCTGGATAGTGGATGTTCTAGGCACATGACTGGAGATTTGTCCCTGCTCACAAAGTTTGTGGAAAAGGCTGGCCCAGTAGTTACTTTTGGCGATAACAACAAAGGTTTTACTCTGGGATATGGCTCAATTGTAAAAGAAAATGTTATCATTGAACATGTAGCACTGTTTGATGGATTGAAACATAATTTGCTCAGTATTAGTCAACTATGTGATAATGGAAATGGTGTATGGTTTTCCACTGGATCATGCATCATAGCCAACAAAGAATCTGGTGAAATTCTCTTAACTGGTGAAAGAAAAGGAAATGTATATATGGCTGACTATAACTCTGTAAAGGTTTTCATGCCTACTTAGTAAAGCCAATACAGATGTAATTTGGATTTGGCACAAGAAGCTAGTCCATTTGAATTTCAAAGCCATGAATCAATTGGTTAGAAAGAATCTAGTTCTAGGCATTCCACAGATACAATTCACCAAGGATAGACTGTGTGATGTCTGTCAAAAGGGAAAACAAAGGAAAGCATCATTCAAGTCAAAGTCTGAATCATCAATTGACAAGCCTTTAGAATTATTGCACATGGACTTATTTGGTCCATTCAACTTCATGTCAATTGCCAAAAGGAAATATGCCTTAGTCATTGTGGATGACTTCACAAGATATACATGGGTATATTTCTTACACTCTAAGGATGAGGCAAGCAAATTCATTATCAATCATGTGAAGAATGTTGACAATGGCACTGAATGGGAGGTCAAGAAAATTAGAAGTGATAATGGTACTGAATTCAAGAATGCAACAATGAAAGAATTCTGTGAAGAAAAAGGTACCACTCATCATTTCTCTGCACCAAGGACTCCACAACAAAATGGAGTAGTTGAAAGGAAAAATAGGAACTTGATTGAAGCTGCTAGAACTATGTTAGAAGAAGAAAATTAATATTGATTGCCACATTCAAAATATTTCCGGGAAGAAGCAATTAATATTGCTTGCTACATTCAAAATATTTCCATGGTCAATCAACTTCAAGGTAAAACATCATATCAGTTGATGAAGAAATACAAGAAGCCAACAATTAATATCAAGGAGATAATTTGTGAAAATTTGAAGCCAAGACTGATCAAGATATATTTGTTGGATATGGAATAACAACTAAAGCTTACAAAGTCTACAATCTTAGATTGCACATTGTTATGGAATCTATGCATGTAGTCTTTGATGACAAGAAGATTTAAGGGTTGTTTGATGAAGGATTTCATGACCTATTGCACTTTGAAAATGAATCTACAAGAAATAGTGAAGATATTGATGATGATGTGGAAATTTTATGAAATCAAGAACCTAGAATCTCCCCATCAATTGATGTCAATACATCAACAGATAACTTATCAGTTGACAATCATCAATCGACTGATAATACATCAATTGATAATCATTCGATGGACAACAAATCTACACAATAGTGTTCGAAAAGAGTCTCCATCTCAAGGGGAGGGTTCTCAAATAATCAATCACATCACAATGATCATAACAATTCCAATGATCAAGAAGCATCATCATCAAAGACAAATTTACCATAAAAAAGGAAATGGATAAAAAGTCATCCCTTTGAATTGAATATTGGAAATGCAAATGATGGTATCAAAAGTAGAAGTGCAACTCAAAATGAATGCTTGTATAGTGTCAAAACCTCTGAATCAATTTCTGAAAGATGATTTCTCTTACAGAAAAATCTAAATTTCAAAGGATGAACAAACTCTGATGCATTTGTCTTGGATTTCTGATATTATAAGTGAAATTTATGTTTTAATTCTTAAAGCACAAATTAGGGGAAATTTTTAGGAAGCAAACACTGATGGCTGTCAAATAATACAAATCAGAACTTACACTGCTGACATCATCAAAGTTTAAGGAGCTGTCGGACAGAGTTTACTCTATCAGAGAATACTCAATCAGAGTTTACTCTAATAGAGAATGCTCTATCAGAGAATAACAACCGACAGAGTTTGCAAGACAGAGTTTGTGATGAAGCAATTCGAATCAAAATATGAATATGATAGTGAGAAGGAATCCTAATGCAAGTCTATTTCCTTATGTAAAGCTGTTCTATTTCTAATCTGATTTGTAATTGAATTGTAACTGTGTTTATATAAACACATACATAGGTTAACATCAAATATCTTTAAAAGCAATATCATTCATAACCTAGCAGCTCTTGAGAACAAAGAACTTCTTGAGAGAGTTTTGTAACCAATTCATTATCTTTAATACAGAACAGTATTCATCTTTTACATACTTTTGTTCTTATTCGATTTACTAATACTATTACATTCAATCCCCCTTCTGTAATAGTTTATTCATCTGGGCAAACACCTATTTTCTTGGTTTGCAAGTCAAACAAGTCAAAGATGATATTTTCATAAATCAAACCAAATATATTTCAGATTTATTAAAGAGATTTGATTTAAATTAATGTTCTTCTGCAAAAACTCCCATGGCCACTGCAACTAAACTTGAAATGAATACTAAGGAAGCTAAAGTGGACATTTCAAGTTATAGAGGCATGGTTGGCTCATTACTTTATTTAACTGCAAGTAGGCCATACATAATATTTGTTACATGTCTTTGTGCTAGGTTTCAGGCTGATCCTAGAGAATCTCATTTGATTGCAATAAAAAGAATATTCAGATATCTCAAATGAACTCCGAATCTTGGAATTTGGTACCCTAGAGATTCTAGATTTGATCTAATTTGTTATTCAGATGCAGACTATGCAGGTTGTAGAATTGACAAAAAAGTACTACTGGCACCTCTCAATTTCTAGGGAACAAGCTTGTATCATGGTTTAGCAAGAAACAAAATTCAGTGTCTACATCTACTGCAGAAGCTGAATACATTGTAGCTGGAAATTTCTGTGCACAAATTTTATGGATGAGGAATCAACTATTTGATTATGGGTTCAACATGAACAAAATTCCTATTTTCTATGACAACACAAGTGCCATTGCAATAACAGAAAATCTTGTGCAACATTCCAGAACCAAGCACATTGACATAAGGTATCACTTCATTAGGGAACATGTAATGAATGGTATGCAGACATTTTTACCAAACCATTAGATGAATCTACTTTTAATAGATTGGTCTGTGATTTAGGTATGCTTAATTATATTTAATCCATTAAATGTATGACAAGTTATGTATTTGTATTAATTTTAGCCACTGACTATGTTAATATATTGATTCTTCCATAATCAAATGATAAACTACGGATTCCTCATATTCTGAACAAGAAACAAATTATGCACTCATGGCGAACACTGATTCTCCAAACTCTGATAAGGTACCAGACTCTGTCTTTAATTTTCAAATTGATAATATCTGTGAATTAAAGTCTTTTCTTAGATCTTTGCATGTCAGTTTTAAGTCACAGACTTTGGAAAATGAAAGATTAAAATCTGAAATACAAACCATGACTGCTCGGAATAACATGCTTGAATATGAAAACTCTGATATGTTAAAAATTAAGAAAGATTTTGATAATGCTATTCACATGAAAACACAGTTAGAAATTCAAGTTGAATACCTAAAATCTGAAATAGCAAAAGAAAAAGAAACTTTCAGAGTTTGGACAAACTCTGAAAAGAGAGTCCAACAAATGCTGACTAATAAGAATTGGACTTCTGCTTTAGGCCATGAATCTGAAACACACACTAAATCACACAAAAAAGGAATATTGAATAAACCTATGAAGTTTGTTAGAGCTAATGAAAGTAATGAAAGTTCTACTAAATACTCTAAAAATAATGGTGTGTTAGAACCTAAAAAGATGAATATAGGGTTACTTTCACAGAAGCAACTTAAGGAAAAGTTGAAGGTAGTCACTAATAAAGCTAAACCTAAAAGAAATAGGAATGGCAAGGTAGGAATTACTAAGGAGAATAACTACATGAATATCCCTGATGCTCCTAGGAAAACATGCTTTACTTGTGGTAATTCAAATCACCTTGCTAATGACTGCAAATAAAAGAAAATGAAAAAAATATGAAAAATGCAGTATTGAGGCTAGAAAACAATCAAAATATAATCCATGTTTTAATTGTGGTAGTATGAGTCATTCAATTTATACTTGCAAAGAATATCATAATTTGTATTACAATTTTTATAAACCACAGCCTCAAAGAAATATTTCTCCAAAACAAACTGTCAAGCAAATATATGTGATAAAGTCTGATAAAAGGAGTGTAAACTCTGACGGTACAAACTCTGTGAATGCAAACACTATTTTTGTAAACTCTGTTAACACAAACTTTGATAAAAGTATTTCTGCTGCAAAAGTTAACAAGTTTTTAAAGAAAAGACCCAAACTAGTTTGGGTCTCCAAACTTACTAAGTAAGTTGCATTTACTGATTGCAGGGAAATAAGAAAAACATCCTAGTGATTGATAGTGGATGTTCTGTTCATATGACTGGAAATAAATCCCTGCTTTCAGAGTTTGAGGAGAAGGTTGGCCCAGAAATATCTTATGGAGATGGCAACATAGAAAGAACACTGGGATATGGCAATATTGTAATTGGGAATGTCATCATTGAAAATGTAGCTCTGGTTGAAGGACTCAAACATAATCTGCTAAGTGTAAGTCAAATAACAGACAGAGGTTATTCTGTGGAATTTCATGGAACTCATTGTGAAGTGAAATACAAGAAGAATGGGAAAGTAGTTCTTATTGGTCATAGACATAACAATTTATTTGAAGCTAGCATGGATGTTAATTCTGATGGTCCTTTAACTTGTCTACTTAGAAAGGCATCATCCTTGAAAAGCTGGAATTGGCACAAAAAGCTGTGTCACTTGAACTTTGGAAACATAAATGAATTAGTGAAAAAGGACCTAGTTAGAGGTCTTCCAAAATTTCAATTTCATCCTGATGGACTTTGTGATTCATGTCTAAAGGCTAAACAAAAGAAGACATCTTTCAAGAGCAAAACTGAAACTTCAATTGATCAACCTTTTCACCTATTGCATCTTAATTTATTTGGTCCTGTCAATATTATGTCCATTGTAAAGAAGAAATACACTCTTGTGATAGTTGATGATTTCACTAGATTTACTTGGGTATACTTTTTGCATAAAAAAGATGAAATTGTAGAAATAATTTTTGAACATATTGCAATGATTGAGAATGGATCAACTCAAAAGGTGAAGAATCTAAGAAGTGACAATGGAACAGAGTTTAAAAATTCTGCAATGGAGGAATTCTGCTCAACAAAAGGTATTATTCAACAATTCTCAGCACCTGGTACACCTCAACAAAATGGTGTAGTTGAAAGAAAGAACAGAACACTTATAGAAGCTGCCAGAACAATGTTAGAAAGAACAAAGCTACCTACTTACTTTTGGGCAGAAGTTATAAACACTGAATGCATTACACAAAATTGTACCTTAATAAACAAACATGGAACGACTCCATATGAATCTTTGAAGGGAAGAAAGCCAAATGTTAAGTACTTTCATATCTTTGGAAGCAAGTGTTTTATTCTCAGAACACATCCTGAGCAATTGAAGAAATTTGAACTTAAAGCAGATGAAGGAATTTTTGTTGGATATGCAACAACTTCTAAATCCTCTTCAAGGGCATTCAAAGTATTCAATCTAAGGACAAGGACAGTCATAGAATCAATCAATGTCTCTTTGGATTAAGGGAAAATAGTTGTATTACATGATAAGGATGCACAAGAAACTCTGAGATTTGAGAATGAACTGCAGAAAATAAACTCTGGTGAACCAAACTCCGAGGAAAGAAACTCTGGTGAGGTAATCTTTGATTCTTTAAACTCTGATTTAGAAATGATTAAAATAGAAATTGAAGATTTTGCACATGTTGAGGGGGAGCAACATCAATCAAATGCTGACATTGGAGATCTAAACACAGTAATTGAAATATCAGAGTCTGACCAAACTCTGAACAACCTAAACTCTGAACCCCTAGACTCTGATCCATCAAACTCTGAGACTACAAACACTGATACCTCAATCTCTGATAATTCAAACTCTGAGTACATAAACTCTGAGACATTAAACACTGATGAAAGCACATTTCAAGAGGATGATCATCATTTAAAGAAGAATCTACATATGAAGGAACAAATCATGAGGGAGCATCTAGTTCAAGAATTCTTCCACATCTAAGAAAGTGGACAAAAATCACTCACCTGATTTAATTATTGGTAATCTAGAAAGTGGTGTAAAAACAAGAAAAGCTACTCAAAATGAATGTCTATTTCATAGTTTTCTATCACAAACAGAACCAAAGAAGGTTGAAGAAGCTTTGAAGGATGCAGATTTGGTTACTGCAATGCAGGAAGAATTAAATGAGTTTGAAAGGTGAAAGGCAGAGTGTCTAAACTTGTAACAATATATCTAATGTAACACAACTAAAGAAAAGTGTTGGGTCCCGGAGATCGTAGAGGGGGGGTGAATACGATTCCCATTTGAAAATTATGACTATTAATAATTTTTGGGACAACATAAAAATTACTTTGGTTCAAACCCGGGTACTGTTCATCATCTTCTTCAACCTCAAGAACACCATTAAAATAACCAAGATAATGAACGGTAAATCATCCAAAACACACAACACAACAAGATCCAAGAATATAACTTTATATTCATTGAAGTGGGGTAGATGCTACAACAAGTTCAAGAACAAAAGCTCAAGAACACAACAAAGAAATGATTTTTGGCTCCTCTAAAAATATTACAAATTCTAGATCTAGGAGACAAAAATCAAACCTATCTTCTAAACAAGATTTAGCAATGTTTACAATAGAAGATAGATGAGTGGTATGACAAAGAAATTCATGGCCCCATAATATTAAAGTATGAGTTCGGCCATGGGGGAGAGAGAAAATAATTTTCTCTCTCTCTCTCCCCATTTCTTTTTCATCCGAATACTCTCTGAAGATGATGACTTGGGTTTCTTCTTTATATATTGAAAAAGGTGTTACTTTTTGTTTTTCCACCTTTTACTTTTGTCCACTCAAATCATATCTTCAAAGTCATGTGCCAAGCATGCCTTTGGAAATATTTAATATAAAAGTAATATTTAATAAATATATAAAATATAAATAAAGAATATCTTTATTTATAAAATATATAAATAATTAAATAATTACTTTATTTAATTAAATTAAATATTTCCATTCCACTCTTCAATTTGTGTAGACTTCCTTATCCAAATACATGGCCCCGTATACGTGACTCCACCACGTCCAAGTATTTGGCCTTCTAATCTGTGAAGCTTTAGTAAGATCCAATCAGGTTGTGCCATCTGTCCCTTATCCATTAGGTTGGCATTTCTCCAACACTGATTTACCACCTTTGTTGATCCTCCACTTGACTCAAGAAAACCAACAACTTTAGAATGATTAAAATCATATTAACCGACGAGAGCTTGCCTCCAATGTCCTGACACTTGATGCAACGGTCTGGTTCATAAGTGACTAGTCTTGATAGGGGCTCTTGATTCCGAACATGATTCCACATTCTTCTTTGCAAACCTTACTTGTTGCTTCGATTGTAATGCACTAAAATCGTCATAGACTAAGACAATCTTCTGTAGCTTCCACATCCTTGAATAGATGTCAACATCTTTTATTCTCCACTGAGGCCTGAACATGTTAATGAACTTCTTCCAGTGAGCTTCAAGTCTATAGATGATCCTTTGATACTTTGTCTTAACTGAACTCTGTGATCCAAGATTTCTGTGCACCTGCATATTATTACATGTCCTATTCTATTGTTGAGTTATCATCAACCATTACATATAGATTACATTTAGCATTCTTAGTACACATGAAAGTGCAGTGAGTTACTTCCCTTCACTCCTATCTGCCCTTTCAATCTCCCCCTATTTGGTTGATATGGAATAACAATCAAATACTATTTCCATTTACAATTTCCCCCAAAAGCAATTAAATAAAATTAGCTACTAGAGGATAACTCAACTAATATACAAGAAACAATTAAAGTACTAGACATGAAAATAATATACAAAAGGTTCTGGAAAGATATAATCAGTTAAATCCAGATTTCCTGAGTTGCTGAAAATGAATGATGAATTTCTGAATTTCATTTTCCTTTAGCTTCCTCCACTTCAATGTTCTTCAAAGATGGGGTTCTTTCAATAAAGAAACAAATCATTAGTAAAGACTTCTGAACAATCATTCTTGTTCATCTTGCAATTCGAACTAGAACATACAGCTCTCTATGTTCCCCATAAGAGGTCAACTCAATCTCCCCTTAAGGTTGTTCTCTCTTAGAATGAAAGTCACTTCTTCTTTTTCTTCAGGATGTTCTATTTCCAGGAAACATATTTTTCTTTCTTCCCTGCACTACTCCACTGATTTCATCTATCACTGAAACAAGAAATAGAACACACTTGGACACTTCTCAGATGCCCCTTGAAAATCTCCTTCACATTCTTCTTTACCCAGAAAACTTCTACTTAGCAAAAACTCCCCCTGAGTTGATACTCTTCAAAGAAATCTTCATTTTCATTCATTGATCGTGCTAGAAAGAATTCTTCTGCCAAACCTCTCTTAAGAATGTTCCAAGGACAGATCTTCAAACAAATAGAGCAAAATCCCTTAGATATCTTTTCAGAATAAGATATAGCATTGCAAACCAAGATGTTAATATTCTCCACAACTTCTCTCCCTTAGTACGACAAGTAACTTCTTCCCATTTGACAAAAAGTAACTTCTCCACTTCAGACGAAAAATCAGTTAAATCTACAACACCTTTAGGGATTAGGCTCTAACCAATTACTAAGAAACTCCCCCTTAGTAATTTCTCCCTTGCATCACTAAGGTTTCAATTTTATCTAATTCTCCCCCTTAGTTCATGCAAGCTCCAATCCACCCTTGTGTCTTTAGATATCCTCTAAGTAACCTCCACAAGATAGGATTGACAGATCTCATTTCTTGTATCACCAAGAGATCTCGTTTCTTGTATCACCAAATTCTCCCCCTTAGTTGAGAATATCCTTTAAAACAATAAAAGTATCATCTACATCCAATCGAAAAAGAAACTCTCCTCCAATTGAATATAAAATCCTCCTTAGGCCTAAAAATTAATGTCTCCCCCTTTGAGATTGAGAACAACATAAATTAATAGACCCAAAGGTAATAGTTTGGACATTCCTACTAAGCTTCAGCTAGACTCTTCTTCAGCTTGTCTTCCAGAAAAGAATCTCGTCAACATTTCAGAGTTGGAAAATTCAGTAACAGGATTCAAGCATAGTAGCAAGGTTAGTGTTTGGTCTATGGTTTCCTCACTTCTACTACGTTCTGTTGGTGTTTACACTTTCAAGCGTAAGTGTTCCACTCATTTCTCTCCCTATTTCTCTCACTCAAGTGTATCACTCCCTCACTTCACTCAAGTGTTTCTCTCCATTACTTGCACTCATTGCATTTATAGCAATTTGTACCTGCAAGTAAATCCATGCTAGTCTCACCAAGATATTATGGATCGTTGACTGTAGCATGTTGTCGATCACTAAAGATCTAGGTTCTGAGATGGAATCTCAGACAGGGTTTCAGTTAGGCCGTCACCCAACTCACCATGAGCAAATCCATGCACACGTGGCTCGTCGTCGGGGAATAACCCTTCTGAAATTGGAATCTCCTCCATTCCAGGAGTGACTGAAATCCCAACACCCTGATCCTCAAAAGACTCATCAAATTGGTAAACCAACTGAATCATAGTCTACGAGTTGTTGCTCAGCTACTTTCAGCATCAACAATCTCCCCATAAGCAAATCCATGCACTGGATCGTTGAATGTGGTATGCGTCTAGCAGCTATCTAAGCATCAACCGACTCCCCATATGCAAATCCATGCACTGGATCGTTGACGGTGATATGCCTTTAAGTTTTGAGCAATCCATGTATTCCAGAATTTGAATTCCTGGGAGAGTAGACGTGTACAAACATCTCTCTCAATCACCTGTGAAGATGAATTAACTCACTATTTTCAGTCATGGAAAACTGTTAGTGATTGCCTCTCAACATCAACAGATTGCTCTGCGGATGTGAAATCCCGTTAGGGAACTAGGACTGTTCCTCCTAGGAAGGTTGACAAGGATTTTAATATATGGCAAGAAATCCAAGTTTCCCTCAAATACCTGTAAAGGTGGCTCAACAACTTCATTCACCGTGAATGGTAAACAAAGAAGTTTAGGGGTTTTACCTATACCACACAATGTGCACTTCTTGCAATGTGTCATCACAATTGTTAGTCCCAAGAGAGGCTAGAGAACTGTTAGGTCCTATAACATCCCTTAGAAGCAAAAACTTTAGGTTTACCATCAGCGTGAATGCTTTTGGTGTGCTTGACTCATTACAAGGTGCTCTAGCTGACGAGCGAATTTTCAATGAAATCACCCTGTTGAGAGAGTTCATTCAGAAACGGTTGAATTGCCTTTTCAGCTCTGTATCCTTTTGAGAGAATACAGATGAGCTACAGATACCTCAATTTGTATACTTCTTTCCTTCTCGAGAGGTAGAGCTGTGGGTGCACTTCCGACTTCATCCTTATTTGCTGCATCAAGTGCAGTTTCTCCCTTAACAACCGCTAATCTACATAAGTTCCTTATATCACCAAGGGTTGAAAGTTTGAATTAGAATGATAGTGTTTGGTACTAAGGCCTTGGTTAGAAATTGATGGATTATTCAACTTCTTGACCTTCCCCTATAGCCATTTAGGCCAAGCCATTACGGCTAAATAGATAGAGTTGATCAGAGCTATATAAAATTTGGTAGAGTATGATTAAACTTATTCTCTATTCCTTCTCAGAAATATAGCATCGGAGCAATGTGTCCTCAAGAAACAATGCACCAGAGCTAAAATGTGGGAATTAATAAAGAATAGGTAAAAGAATATTAAGCCAAATTTCATAAACTCACAATTTTGAAAAAAAATTTAACAGATTAACAAAAGTGTTCTTTTGAATTTCTCTTAGACAAATATCAAATTGAAATTTAACTTTTTTTTTAACAAAAACATTTTGATTAATAACTCAAATCTATTTCATCTTGCTCACTGTATGTTTTCAGAAATTATTTTGCAATTCATTCTTATCGGATATTATCTCCGACTTAAAACATAAATCATTTAAAAAAAATTGAATGAATGCTTTAGTCATACAGTCCAAGGCACTAATCCCAAAGCAAACAACCATTGTTTTAATACTACAAGTCAATGTGAAACAGACATTAACAAGAGTTTTGAAAAACGTTTTACCAATGGTTGATACCTCAAGATCAAAATAATTTACTCAAATAAAATAGCCTGATAATATGCAACCTAAGTTATAAGTTATCAAGTAACTTTATTTAAACAAATCGTGGAGAGAAAACAGTTTTCATTACAAAACATTTAGAGAGAGAGAGGATATATGATTTTGAAATAGAAAGATAATCCTCAAGAAATGTTCTCTTTCAAAGAAAACTTTTAGTGGCTTTTCATCCTCTGGCAAATGAATGCATGTTTAGATAAAACATTTTTCACAAGAAATAGACAAGAAATTTCTTTATGCATTCAAGTTCTAAAGAATGAAAAACATATGTTAATACTAATGAATTATCAAAGATATGAGTGACAATACATTCAAAAGTACTAACATCATTCAATCATTTTGTAATAAAATGCATCTTACTACAAAACAATCAAGCACATATGATACTTACATTATGCTAGACAATTACCATTTGTCGCTTGAAACAAACACATATTGCAATATTGATCATGGTAATTCTAAAGCATAAAACATAAGCATCCGCTAAACACTGAACATACATTGACCGAATGACAGCATTTAACTTCTTACACTACATCTCAATAATTATCACATAAGCATATTGAAAATACTCATGACAATCAGAATGCATGTAAGCTCGAGGTACTAGTTGCATCAAGGATCAAATACCTTTAAATATTAATGCTAAAATTTATGATCTTTGACAACCCCTCGCGATGTAGTAAATTACTTTTAATATCAGTGTTTTTGAAATAATCTTTTTGTCACTTTAGTGCAGAAATTCTAAGTGACATCACTAATATCAAAAGAATGACAACTAATATTAATGGATTTTGCAAAAGACAAGGATTACATCACTTAAACTACATATTAAGTGGTTCCATTAATATTAGCATTAAACAATTAGAAGTAAATAAAATTACAACTAATTAATATATACAAATACTTATGCTGAAACATTTGATACATATAGCATGAATAACATATGACAGCACAAAGTACGAGATCCTGGATATAAATTGACTATACAAAGAGATGCTACAATGTTAGGTTCCTAGGTCCCGGGTGATCATAGATAATCTCATAATGATAATATTGAGTCCCGGGTGGGCACACGCCAAACATTAATCAGTTCCTAGAGATCGTAGACATCTAAATAGCATGAACACTCTCTATAAACATCATGTTTAAATAAATCAATATTAGACTAGAGTGACATACCTTAGTCAATAGAGCTTTTACTGGTGTATGATCGTTGAATGAACAATTACTCCTCTTTGCCCTAGAGATCGAACGTTTACTCTTTTCGAGATTGAACGTTTACTCCTTTTGGACAGGAATAACTTTTCAGCTACCAGTTAACATTGTTCCTCGAAACAATACCACGCTCATCCAGACGGAAACTGCATTACCTTCAGCACCCAAATATTTTCTTGTAGATATTGGTCTTGGCAGCAGCTTCACTAAACTCAGCACTCTAGAAACCAGTAGTCTTGACACTAGCAGAGTAGAACCTTCAAAAACTCTAACTACCCTTCAGCTTCTGTATCAATACCAAGTCTTCATGTGGATTGATTCCTTGTGCTAAGTGTATCTGCCTCTGGTTCAATTGAGTTAGTTCCTTGATTCGAACCCTACTCAATCTTGATTAGTTAGTGCATCTTCAATCTTCATTGAATTCACTCAGAAAAACTAATGAAATACTCTTATACATGCACGGCACTACCAATCACTACTCTACTACCCAGATTCATCAAGAACTGACTCTAGGAAATGTTGTTACACAAAACCCTTTGTCATGACAGATGTGTCCTTAATGTTTCCTTAGATTTTCAGTGGGTAGAGTAGTCTTCTTCAAATATGATTGAGATCATCTTGCATTATTTTTAAATTGACAATTTCCTTTCTAATATGCAATCACTCAATCTGGATCACTCAGTGCTCCTAAGAATCTCAACTCTTACTCAATGAGCACTGCTAGCCTTTGAACATCAAACACGACTAGTTGATCCAACTTACTGATGCTCCCCATGTGATGCTGCTTGCAGCTTTTCTTCATCTGGTGTCATCTGATCTTGAGCCCTAAATAGAATGTCAACCTTTAGAAATTCAGAGCTAAAATCAAACGAATGATAGGGAGCTTGATGATGTTGTTCACTGCATCTAGATCATCTTAAATCAATCACAGACTCTATGTAAGCTCTTAACTCCAAATAAGATAGCCCTCCATCACACCATGTGACTTCATGCATGATTAATCTTACTTGATGTCTTATCTTTATATTTGCTGATTAGACTTGCTGTGTCAACTGATTCAGCCGTAGTGAATAGGAAACCTTAAGTCTATCCATTATCCTTGTAATTCCACTCAAGGTCTGGATTTCCCTATCAACTCCTCCATTTGGTCATGAAGTCCGGAAAATGAACTTTACTCTAGAATACTCCTTTCAGTGCAGACATAACATAGAACTTCGTTCGTCAACAAATTCCATTACCTGCCCTCAAAGTGTTCTTACAGCAATCTGCCTAATCCTTTGAATGTGATTAATCACTGAGATGCTTCATCTATCGAATGCATGAACAAACACCAAAACTAAACAGGGTAGCCTTTGACTTGACTTCCCTTCAACTGACATACTTCACTAATGTCCTTCTTAAAAGAATTTCATTAGAAGTAGTCCTTTCTCACTAACTTCATCTTTACCGTCGAATCCGTTATCTTGATAAACCAAGTATTAGTTGATAAACCAAGTGTGAGAGCATCACTTGTTGTTGCAGCTAACTCCATTCTGATAAACTTCAACGAATAGTTGACTTCATCATAAGCATTAAATTTCGTGTCAGCAGTAACCTCACTTCCAGTAGAGTGAGCTTCTATTTCTCTTGACCCCGATCAATATTGTTCATCTTCGAACTGATATTAGGAAACCCTTCGCAAAGAATTCCCTATGTCTTCCTTAATATTGTGCTTCAGATCATTCAAGAAAAATAGGTAACCTTGCTTAACCATTTGAATACCAAAGCAAAAGTAGTTACATGCCTCGAACATGAAAATGTCAGAGATATATAACTTCTACATGTTGAAAGATACTCTGCATTCACAAATGATTAAGACACATGGTCCTCAATTTGATTGAGTCCAAGGGTTAGAGATATTTTTAAACATAGTTAACAACAAAGCATTCAAGTTCAACATGCTCATTCTTATTTGACTGACCACTCCTCATCTATATCAGCCTCAACAAGTAGTCTTGGCTATGAGCTCAGTGATCCCAACCTATCTTAAGGTGGACTAGCAGTCTATAAGAATCATGTCGTACATATATGTAGTCATAGAAGAATCAATCACTCAGATTCCTAATTCTTCTAAATCACCTTTTTTGTTCACTTTAACATTATATTATCTCTAATTACCTGAGTCAGTTTAAATTTAAAAAAAATTTAATTCATGGTTTATTATACTGACCCCTAGGCAATTCCCAAATTAGAAACAAACTCATCTTAACAAGCACATGATCAGATATAGCATTTAATACAACCTTGCGAGTATAAACAGATTATAGACAATGAAAACATCAAGGCACTTAGCATGCAGCAAATACTCTTTCCGGTAAATGTACCCCTACAAATACCTAAGACTCTATATGCTAACATGATCAATTATCGTAAAGCAAGCATTAAATCACACAAGATCTAATCATGAAGTCAAATACTGATAAACAAGCAACACTAACAAACTAGCATAAGTTATCTAATTTATATAGAAATCAAGGTGAGACATGCATTACATCAAACTTATAATATAATGCAGTTCAGCACTTAATACTCTATAATTAAATCAAACAAGTATAAACTAGTTAGAAAGTATACCTGTGCGATGCTTAACATTCCATCTCGAGTGATAATCAATTGATCCAAATCAATTTCCATTCTATTAACACTCATGGAAGTATCCTTGCATTTGACCTCAATAACCGATGATGTTCCTACTTCAACCCAAACTGATACCTGATTGTTCTGCTTAAAGACCTCGACATAGAATGTCTCATGTTCTGCTTGAAAAGATCACTCTTCTTTGTATGTGTAGCAATAACCCCTTGATTATCATATGTCAGTGATAATCAAACCTTGTGTATTTCTGCCACTGATGTCCTTTAACCAAATCTTCAATTGTTGTTTTGGTTCTTTGACCGATAAACTGAATTCCTTTTCAAAATCCCAAATTCTTCAGATATTGATTCGAAAACCACTGATCGAAGACTCTTCCCTAAATGAACTAATCCCCTTTCAATAACCAAATGATCCACTGAGTAGACCGATGTAGGAATACATCTCCAATGGTAAGATCAGGTCTCAACTCCATTAGAATGTTCTTCAGTCAGTTCGTTTGTCCTCAACGAACGAAGAATCAACTCCTGTTGTTTCGTTTAATAAAACATTTTGTTCAAACAGAAGTATTTAATTTTTTAGGAATTTAAATAATCAAAATAAATTAAAAATGCATTTTTGATAAATAATAATAAATTTCTCAATTTCAAATTATAAATAAAATAAAATTCGAAAAGAAAGTTTTGATATAGAGATAACAAAATTTTCAAGGTATATTAAATAATCCTGAAAAAGAAATTATTTCAAATCAAAATTAATTTCCAAAGAATTTTATAGAATTTATAATCCAAAACAGTTTTAATTATAATTAAAATAAAACAGATTGAAAATATAAGTTTGATATAAAAATAATAAATTTTCAAGTCATCTAAGATATTCTTGAAAATAAATTATTTCAACCAAAATGATTTTCCAAAAAGTTTTATGAGATTTATAATTAAAACTTCCAAGCTTAAATTATAATTAAAATAAAACGACTCGAAAAAAAATAATTTTGAAATAGAAATACTAAATTTTCAAAACATTTAAAATGTTCATGAAAATAAATTATTTCAATCCAAAAAATATTTTTCAAAGAGTTTTATAAAATTTGTAATTAAAGTTTTATGAAAAATAAATTATTAAACCTCAAAAATAATTCTCAAAATACTTTTAAGAATATTAAACTCAAAAGAAATTAAATTGGATTTTAAGATTAATTTTAGTTTTTAAATTAATAAAATTCTTAATTAAGAATATTAAAAATATAAAATATTTGACTCTAAAATTTAAAAGAAAATAAAATATTTTCCAAGATGTAAAATAAACTTGAAAAATAAATTATTTAAATTTAAAAATTATTTCCAAAATATTTTAAATAATTAAATTCAAATTTAATTATTAAATCAATTATTAAACTAAAAACAATTTGAGAGAAAAATAATTTTTGTTTTAAATAAAAATTAAGCTATGTAGCCATGTGTCATGTTGAAACAGCCTTCTAAGTAGAAATTCTACATAGGAATGTTCTACATAGATTCCATCTCGAACATCCTATCTCGAACATCCAACTCGAACATCCTATCTCGAACATCCAAGTCGAACATCCTATCTCGAACATCCAAGTCGAACATCCAAGTCGAACATCCTATCTCGAACATCCAAGTCGAACATCCTATCTCGAACATCCAAGTCGAACATCCAAGTCGAACATCCTATCTCGAACATCCAAGTCGAACATCCAAGTCGAACATCCTATTCTAACTCGAATATTCTAAGTCGAATATTTAACTCGAATATTCTAAGTCGAATATCTAACTCGAATATTCTAAGTCGAATATTTAACACGAATATTCTAAGTCGAATATCTAACTCGAATATTCTAAGTCGAATATTTAACTCGAATATTCTAAGTCGAATATCTAACTCGAATATTCTAAGTCGAATATTTAACTCGAATATTCTAAGTCGAATATTCTAACTCGAATATTCTAAGTCGAATATTCTAAGTCGAATATCTAACTCGAATATTCTAAGTCGAATATTCTAACTCGAATATTCTAACTCGAATATTCTAAGTCGAATATTTAACTCGAATATTCTAAGTCGAATATCTAACTCGAATATTCTAAGTCGAATATTCTACATAGAAATATTCTACTTGGCTATCTCGAACATCTATCTCGAATATTCTACATAGGAATGTTCTACTTGGCCATCTAGAACATTTTGTACTTAGAAAAAATTCCGGGCTTCAAAAAAATTCTGGATGCCCAGTGAACCAAACGAACCCTCTTTAATCTCAAAAATAAAAATAGATCCAATCGATTTGTATGTCAATCGAGTAGCTTTGATACCAATTGTTGGGTCCCGGAGATCGTAGAGGGGGGGTGAATACGATTCCCATTTGAAAATTATGACTATTAATAATTTTTGGGACAACATAAAAATTACTTTGGTTCAAACCCGGGTACTGTTCATCATCTTCTTCAACCTCAAGAACACCATTAAAATAACCAAGATAATGAACGGTAAATCATCCAAAACACACAACACAACAAGATCCAAGAATATAACTTTATATTCATTGAAGTGGGGTAGATGCTACAACAAGTTCAAGAACAAAAGCTCAAGAACACAACAAAGAAATGATTTTTGGCTCCTCTAAAAATATTACAAATTCTAGATCTAGGAGACAAAAATCAAACCTATCTTCTAAACAAGATTTAGCAATGTTTACAATAGAAGATAGATGAGTGGTATGACAAAGAAATTCATGGCCCCATAATATTAAAGTATGAGTTCGGCCATGGGGGAGAGAGAAAATAATTTTCTCTCTCTCCCCCCATTTCTTTTTCATCCGAATACTCTCTGAAGATGATGACTTGGGTTTCTTCTTTATATATTGAAAAAGGTGTTACTTTTTGTTTTTCCACCTTTTACTTTTGTCCACTCAAATCATATCTTCAAAGTCATGTGCCAAGCATGCCTTTGGAAATATTTAATATAAAAGTAATATTTAATAAATATATAAAATATAAATAAAGTATATCTTTATTTATAAAATATATAAATAATTAAATAATTACTTTATTTAATTAAATTAAATATTTCCATTCCACTCTTCAATTTGTGTAGACTTCCTTATCCAAATACTTGGCCCCGTATACGTGACTCCACCACGTCCAAGTATTTGGCCTTCTAATCTGTGAAGCTTTAGTAAGATCCAATCAGGTTGTGCCATCTGTCCCTTATCCATTAGGTTGGCATTTCTCCAACACTGATTTACCACCTTTGTTGATCCTCCACTTGACTCAAGAAAACCAACAACTTTAGAATGATTAAAATCATATTAACCGACGAGAGCTTGCCTCCAATGTCCTGACACTTGATGCAACGGTCTGGTTCATAAGTGACTAGTCTTGATAGGGGCTCTTGATTCCGAACATGATTCCACATTCTTCTTTGCAAACCTTACTTGTTGCTTCGATTGTAATGCACTAAAATCGTCATAGACTAAGACAATCTTCTGTAGCTTCCACATCCTTGAATAGATGTCAACATCTTTTATTCTCCACTGAGGCCTGAACATGTTAATGAACTTCTTCCAGTGAGCTTCAAGTCTGTAGATGATCCTTTGATACTTTGTCTTAACTGAACTCTGTGATCCAAGATTTCTGTGCACCTGCATATTATTACATGTCCTATTCTATTGTTGAGTTATCATCAACCATTACATAGAGATTACATTTAGCATTCTTAGTATACATGAAAGTGCAGTGAATTACTTCCCTTCACTCCTATCTCCCCTTTCAAAAAGATACTTAACCGGAAGACAATCAAGAACAAGAAGTCATAAAGAAATCAATACAAATTGAAGACAAGGGAATTGATACAATTTAACATGGTTAATTATGATCAATCAAAGATGAAATCACTGGAAGAAGTTCAAGTCAAAGTGGTTCATGCCTCAGTGATGTGTAACTTAAATAATCAAGATCATAACAATCAGTATCAATAAGACTAATTGACTTCAAGTGAAGAAGCAGGAAAGCGACAATTAGAAAGCCATATTACTAACTGAATATTGTAAGCTATTCAGAAGCAAGAACCCTATCAAGACTAGTCACTTATGAACCAGACCATTGCATCAAGTGTCAGGGCATTGATAGCAAGTTTATGTCAGTAGTAGAGATCCATGTTCAAGAGCTTGTTGAAGAATATAGAAGACAAGAAGAAATCACAAGTTCAAGATGCTGCATTGAAGTTTCTAGTTGAAGCCCAGAATTTCTCTAAGTACTTACAAGGGAACCTAAGTAGAAAATTCTATCTAGAAATTCTAGATAAGTTTCTACTTAGAGCCAAGTAGAAATTCTGCAAGTAGAACATTTCTATCTCGAAAATCCTATGTAGAAGTTCTATTTAGAATATTCGAGATAGAGTGTAAGTAGAACATTCCCATGTAGAAGTTCTACTTGATGTTCTACATAGTGCAAGTAGAAATTCCTATGTAGAAGTTCTACATAGAGGACAGTTTCAACATGACACATGGCATAATCTGGTTGGCTATTTCCAAGCTTTCAAGACAAGATAAGATTTACGTGGACAACATTGGACCACTCATATCTTATATGTTGAAGACTACAAGTCATTATTACAAGTAGTATAAATAGAAGTACTCGTGTAACATTTTAAAGTGAGAGCAATATTGAGAGAAACACTTGTAAAAGAGATAGAGAGTATTCACAGAGCTTAGTATCATTTACTACCCTCTTTACTTCTGTTGTACTATTGTAATGAATGTTGTAGGAACCCCTTCAACTTATATATAAGACATATATTCCTTGAATCAGTGTGTTCATTTATTATAAAGTATTTATTGCTTCATAAAGTTGAAAAGTTGTATTCACCCCCTCTACAACACATTTGGACCTAACAATTGGTATCAGAGTCACATGTTTAACATACAAAACATAGATCCTTGTGTTTGGTAGAAGATTTGTGAGTTTTCATTAACAGATCTACTTTTCAAGTTTTTCTTGAAAAGTGTGCTTTAATTCGTTTATCAGTGAAAACTCATCCTAAAAATTATTTAAATACTCCAAGTGTGATTATTTAGCTTGGGTCAATTTTAGATAATTTTTGTGAATTATTCTGGGTACTTTAATTCTTGGTGTTCTTCAAAAAGTCATCACTGTTCTTGATAAAGAAGACAAACCCAGCGACTTTTGATTTCCTTTTTCAAAAGACAAAAAGTGAAAAATGTGTTATTGGCTTTTGATTGGACAACTTTCTCACTGCACAAAAAGATATTAAAGATTACTCTGTGCCTGTCACGTGGTTGTTAGGTGAGTTAGGTGAGAAAAGACACAAAAGTCAAAAAGTGTGAAATTAATATTGTTTATTCAATATTGAAAGTTACCTGCAGCAAATTTTCTCCAAGGACAAAAAGTTCTACATAGAATTTATACTTGAGATTTTCTACTCAGAAATTTCGACTTGAGCAAAATCTCTACTTAGTGAAAATTTCGACATGGACTGAATTTCGACTTGGTGAGAATTTCTACTTGACAGATTTTCTACTTGGTGAAATTTCGACTTAGGCAAAAGTTCTACATAGAGTTTCTACAAAGCCTAGTCTTGGGTACTTAGAAGTTTTTGGTGACCAGAATTCGAACTTTGATTTATTCTGAGATAATTCTATTTTCTTTCAATTACTAATCAAGTAACAAGAAAAGTTTATTATCTCTACTTTAAATCTACATTAAGATGGCACCTAAAAATAATTTCAAAATTCCAATGTTCGACCGAGATCACTATGAAGAATGGGTGTTGAGAATGAAACTTTACCTTGAGTCCATCAATCCTGAATATCTGGAAGTCCTTGACAAGGGTAAATTTATACCAATGGTTGTTGTTCCTGAGCATATGGAAAGAGATGTGATTGTTCCACAACGGTATGAGCCAAAGAAGGCAGCGGACTTTTCAGATGCTGATAAGGAGCAAATAGCTTTCGATACATCCGTTCGACAAACATTAATGGAATCCCTAGATCATGAGATGTTTAATGTAGTAAAAGGACTAACTACAGTGAAGAAGATTTGGGATAGAATAGAAGTCGTCATGGAAGGTACCGCTGAGGTCAGAAGCAACAAAACACTTATACTCAATATGGAGTATGACACCTTTAGAATAAAAAAAGGAGAAAGCATAACAGATGTCTATCTAAGATTCAGTCAGTTAGTGTTGGATTTGAATCTGAGAGGTGTAACTCTCCCCGTGGTTGAAGTCAACACTAGATATCTAAGGAACCAGCCAAAGAGCATTGAACATAGAGTCTACGCTGTTAGAGAAACCAGAGATTTGCATACAACTTCTCTGGAAGAATATTATGGAATATTAAAGACCTATGAACTGGAGACCCTTCAAGATCAAGCATGGGATAATGATTCAAGAGGTAAGGAAGCGGCATCAGGATTAATTGCTGATGAGGAAGAGTCTAAAAAGGCAATGATTGCATAAAAACCTAGATCATCACCTGCACCACATCAAATTGAAAATGATGATGAGTGCAAATCAAATAGTGATGATGACTACTTCACCCAAGAAGAGCTGGACAACATGGATGATAGTGTCGTGGCATACATGGAAAAGAAGTTCAGCAACATAAGATTTAGAAAGAGTAACCGTCCACAAAGAAAATCTTCATCTTACCATCGGGTTACTAAGGGTGGTAGTAGTTCTCAAGATTATAAAGGGAAAGGCAAGCGTACCAGCTACAAATCACCTTTGGATTTCAAAATGAAGTTCAAATGCTATAACTATGGTGAAGCTGGACATTTTGCTACAGACTGCAAGAAGCCGAAACAAACATATCCCAAAGAAACTTATAAAGCCCTCAAAAGCAAGTATGAAGCCCTGGTGAAGGAAAGACATGGAAAGAGAGCTTTAGTTGTAACAGAAGGCAGAGCTTGGGATGATTCAGATGAGGAAGAAGTTACCCATGCAGCAAACTTTGCCCTCATGGCTGAGACATCAGATGAACCAGATGTACCAGTTCTAACCCTTAAAGAAGAAATGTCTATTGATGATTATAAGGTGAAGAACAGGGCTCTTAGCGAAGAGATCTACATGTTGTGCAAAAGCCTAAATACTTCTAAAAAAGAACAGAAAACACTTGTTGCCAAAGGCAGAATGCTTGAGGCAAAAGTAGAAGAATTAGAGGCTGCTTGCACTATAGTTATTTCCCTAAGAGACTCTATTAAATCTTTGGAACACAAGATCAACCTTAAAGATGAAATAGAAGCATGTCTTAGGAATAAACTAGCTGAGGTAGAAACTAAATGCGAAGCTTATAAACTAGCAGCTAGTAAAGTGAATGTTGATAGTGACACATTTAAGAAGATAACTGGAGTCGGTGTAGGACTTGACTATTCTAACTTATCTAAGAAAGAAGGAAAAAGGCCTGTAGACACTAGTTCCAGTGAGATTAATAAGGAAATACCTACAATTCTTAAATCTGTTGTCAAACCTATCTTTAAACACTTCGTTCCTCGTGAAGAAAGAGAGACTGAATTGTTAGTTAGATATGAGATTGAAATGGAAGATCGGAAGAAAGAACAACCTATAACTCATACTAAATCAGTTAAAATCAACTCCCCTAGAGATGAGTCTAGACCAGGATTAGGAGCTAAGGCTGTTAAACAATAGAGTAAAAAGGAAAAAGGCTTAAAAGAGGTTAAGGCAGAACGAATAAAGAAAGCATGTTTTCACTGTAAATCAACTGAACATCTTTCTTATGCATGTAAATCTAACATGAATATTCATGTTGCACATGTCATGCCTGTACCACACACAATGAATAATATGCATCAGAATCATGCACAATGTGGCCAACCAAATTGTATGCCATGCACTTTTAACGTCATGCAAACGTTTGTGAACTTGATGAATGCAACTAGCCAATCATGTCTAAATTCTTCTACTAGTTCTGATGTCAAAAAGAAGCATGTAAGAGCTAAGACTGTTAGTCCTCCTAAAGTTAGGAGTGACAAGGCTTCTCCTAAGACTGACAAATCTGTCAAGTCTTAAAAAGGAAAAGACAAAGTCGAAAGCTCTAGTAATGTTAAAAAAAGTGCATCTCCTATTGTCAAATCTGATAATTCTCGATCTTATAGAAAAGCCGGGCCCAATCAATCTTGGGTTCCGAAGAACGCCTAATCAATCTGTTATTGCAGGGCATTAAGCAGAAAAGAAATAAAGTTATATGGGTGCTAGATAGTGGAGCATCAAGGCATATGACAGGAAACAAGTTCATGCTTACAGAGTTGGTTATGAAGGCTGGCCCTTATGTCACCTTTGGAGAAGACAACATAGGTATGACAAAGGGATATGGCAAATTGAAAACTGGTAATGTCATCATTGAAGATATTTCCTATGTTGAGGGATTGAGACACAATCTATTGAGTATCAGTCAATTCTGTGACAAAGGATACGAAATTGTCTTCAATAAGAAAGGTGTATCAATCACTCACATTAAGGAAGGTTCATTGGCTTTAAGAGGAGTTCGAAAGGCAGATCTTTTTGTTGCTGATATGGATTCGGCAAACCAGAATGAAGTCACCTGTTTCTACAGTAAAGCTTCAGATGATGAAAGCTGGTTATGGCATAAAAAGCTATCTCACTTAAACTTCAAAATGATGAATGCTCTCGCCAGACGAGAATTGGTGAAAGTCTACCTCAAATGGAGTTTGCTCCTAAAGGACTCTACGAAGCCTGTGAAATGGGAAAGTCAAAGCGAGCATCGCATAAGTCTAAAGAAATTTCTAGTATCACTGAGCCTTTGCAACTTCTACATATGGATTTATTTGGCCTAGTAAATGTCCTATCATTGTCTAGGAAAAGATATGCATTGGTAATCGTGGATGACTTCTCCAAGTATACATGGGTATTGTTCATTATGACAAAAGATGAAGT
Organism: Oenanthe sinensis; assembly: GCA_028671895.1. Taxonomy (NCBI): domain Eukaryota; kingdom Viridiplantae; phylum Streptophyta; class Magnoliopsida; order Apiales; family Apiaceae; genus Oenanthe; species Oenanthe sinensis. The sequence continues at coordinate 34,441,808 of CM053806.1, forward strand.
ACCTTTCCAAATCATTGATTACATCACTGAAATTGAGAATGTTTCAGCACTCACTGTGAAGACGATTAGATCAGACAACGGCACTGAATTTAAAAATGCAATACTAAATGATTTCTGTGTTTCTAAAGGAATACGTCGTCAGTACTTTGCTCCGAGAACTCCACAGCAAAATGGAGTAGTTGAAAGGAAGAACAGAACATTGGTTGAAGTAGTAAGAACCTTGTTGTATGAATCAAAACTTCCTCTATACTTTTGGGCCTAAGCTGTGAGTACAGTGTGTTACACTCAGAATAGAACCTTGATTATAAAAGATAAAGAAAAGACACCATGTGAACTAATGAATAACAGAAGACCAACAATCAAATACTTTCATGTCTTTGGAGCTAAATGCTATGTACTAATAGACGATGAAAAGCTAGGCAAGTTTGAAGCAAAAGCTCGTGAAGGGATATTTGTTGGATATTCTACAGATACGGTGGCAGCTTATCGGGTATTCTTAGTGAATGATCGAAAAGTGATTGAAAGCTACAATGTCAGATTCGATGATACCAAACTCCCATCAATTTCTAAAGATAATAGTGAACCCGAGTCCCTAAAATTTCAGAATCTGGACTTGGATGAAGTTGAGGATGAACCTGAGTTGATTGTTACTTCAAATATACCAAGTTTTCGTGAAGAAATACCTGAGTCTAATGGACAATTGATTTCTACAAGATCAGAAGAAATTTCTTCAGCATAGTCCGACAACAACTCAGGGGGAGTAAATAGCAGCTCAAGGACAAATGTTCAAAACTCAAGAAGAGATGACACTAGTTCTGTGGGAGCTGGCACTAACTCAGGGGGAGTTAGTAGAAATAACACAAGTAGTCAACACAACAATTCAGAAAGTCAAACTGAATCATCAAGACATTTACCAAAGGAACGGGTATGGAGTAGAGACCATCCGTTTGAATTAATCATTGGTAATCCAGACGCCGGTGTGACTACTAGAGGAAATACAAGAGCTGACATGGCTAATATCTGCTTGTACTCTGGGTTCTTGTCCAAACTTGAACCTAAAAAAATAGAAGCTCAATCAGTTTGAAAGGCAGAAAGTTTGGAAACTGGTACCCCGATCAAAGAACAGATCTGTAATTGGAACTAAGTGGGTATTCAGAAATAAACTGGATGAAGACGGACTTGTAACACGAAACAAGGCTCGTTTGATAGCAAAGGGTTATTCTCAAAAATAAGGTAATGATTATGATGAGACCTATGCTCCAGTTACAAGACTTGAGGCAGTCAGGATGTTCGTGGCCTTTGCAGCACACAAGAACTTCAAGGTTTTTCAGATGGATGTGAAAAGTGTCTTCCTGAATGGAGAGCTAGAAGAAGAAGTATATCTGGAACAGCCACCTGGCTTTATTGATCCAGAACTTGTAGATTTTGTATACTTTCTCTTCAAAGCTGTCTATGGCCTCAAGCAATCCCCAAGATGATGGTATGAAACCCTATCCTTGTTCTTAATTGAAAATGGTTTTACTAGGGGAGTAATTGATAAAACATTGTTCTATAAAAATGTAAAGGGTGATTTAATACTTGTTCAAGTCTATGTGGACGATATTATTTTTGGGTCATCTAATGAGTGCTTGTGCGAGAAATTTGCCAAGTTAATGCAGAATAAGTATGAGATGAGCATGATGGGGGAGCTGTCATTCTTCCTTGGATTACAGATCAGTCAGAGAAAAGAAGGAATCTTTATCTGTCAGTCCAAGTACATAAAAGATTTACTCAAGAAGTACAATCTAGAAGATGCATCAGCAGCTAAAACTCCCATGGCAACTACCACGAAGCTTGATGAAGACAAATCAGGTAAACCAGTTGACATCACAAGCTATCCAGGTATGATTGGCTCACTTCTTTATTTAACTGCAAGTAGACCCGATATAATGTTCATAACTTGTTTGTGTGTAAGGTTCCAAACGGATCCTAGAGAGTCACATCTCATAGCCGTCAAACGAATCTTTAGGTATCTCAAGGGAACATCAAATCTAGGGATTTGGTACCCAAGAGATACAGGTTTTAATCTAATAGGCTATTCGGATTCAGACTATGCAGGTTGCAGGATTGATAGGAAAAGCACATCTGGTGCCTGTCAATTCCTAGGAAGAAGATTGGTGTCCTAGCAAAGTAAAAAGCAACATACAGTATCTACTTCTACTGCTGAAGCTGAGTAAATCGCTGCTGAAAGCTGTGTAGCTCAAATACTATGGATGAGGAACCAATTGAAAGATTATGGCATGAAGCACAAGAAGATTCCTATCATGTGTGACAACACTAGTGCCATTGCCATGACCAACAATCCTGTGGATCACTCCAGAACCAAGCACATAGATATAAGATATCACTTCATAAGAGAACATGTTGAGGAGGGGACTGTGGAGTTACATTTTGTACCCACAATGCAACAAATTACAGATATATTCACTAAACCTCTTGATGAAGTCACATTCAATAGGTTGGTTGGTGAGTTGGGGATACTTAACACAAGTTAGTAAATCCTTTTATCTGTAAAATCCCAGTTTTGATAAAGTACATATGTTTTTCTTCTTGAAAATTGCAAATTTTAATTGTGTCTAGTTGAAAACATATGTAAATAATCTAGAAAATTGCTAAAAATATCACTTCTGCATTCTATTTAATAATTATAAACTTAGACTTTAAAATATTTCATTAATAATTATTATATATTATATGTAGTGTTATTTTTCATGAATTCATTTAATTGCATGAACATAGGGGGAGTTAAATCCATATATCTCTAACTTTTTCATGATTTTTACATGGATTTTTCTACGTTTTTCATGTAATTAGAATTGTCAAGGAATGTTTTTAATATTATTTATTTTAAAAATCCTTGAATTGGTATTTATTTTAATTTGGCAAAATTTAATTATTGTTTTCCATGAAAAATTGTCAATATTTTACTAAGTATCTTCAAAAAGATATGTTCTATCTTGAAACTCATCTCGAAATTCGACTTGAATTTCGAATTTGAGGCTTCCAGGAGTGAAGTTTTAAAAATTCTAAGTCTGGGAAGAATATCAACTTCATGTTCGACTTATGTTCTATCTCGAACATTATCTCGAATATCGACTTCATGTTCGACTTAGGTTCTATCTCGAATATCGACTTCATGTTCGACTTAGGTTCTATCTCGAACATTATCTCGAATATCGACTTGATGTTCGACTTAGGTTCTATCTCGAACATTATCTCGAATATCGACTTCATGTTCGACTTAGGTTCTATCTCGAACATTATCTCGAATATCGACTTCATGTTCGACTTAGGTTATATCTCGAACATTATCTCGAATATCGACTTCATGTTCGACTTAGGTTCTATCTCGAACCTTATCTCGAATATCGACTTGATGTTCGAGATAGGTTTTCCTTGAGGGTTTTGACTGTTTAAATTGTTTTAAGTGACTAAACTTCGAGTTAGCACCTATGTCGAAACTCAAGTCGAAGTTCGACTTGATGTTCGACATAGTGTTCGACTTAGATTACCCTATACGTACTTAAGTTTTTTTTCTTTTCACAGGGGTATTTTTGTCATTTCTCAATAAAGCCTATATATATACATAGCTAACCCGATTTATTTTCACTTTTACCCATTGATTAAAACCTAGTTTTTACAGCACCCAACCCCATCCTCCCTGTGATTTCATCAAACTCAGTATTGTTCGTATTTTTATGTGTCTAATCTCATACGTATAATGAATTAATGCCCGTTTTCATTCTTTGTTCCTTATTTACATCGATTTTAATAGTAGTTTTGTGTTTTTAGTCGTACCTGTTCATTGTCACTTTCAATCTATACACACGGCAATACACACACTTCTCACATCTGTGGTAACACGTGCATACTAGGTTCAGATTTGTTCCCGATCGGTCATTAATCAGTACTTTCCTGAGTTTGGTTTCGTATTAATACACTAAATCCCGTAGTTTAATTACCACTTAGGCCTATTCGACTTATTTGTTGATTAAAAGGAATTTACTGGCTGTTGTTTAATTTCCTTGCTTATTTGTCTTCATTGTTTGCTTATTTTTCAAGAAAAATTCAGTTAATTCAAGGAAAATTATTTTTCACAAATGGCTCACCAATTTTCACTTGCTAAAAACAATTTTTATAATATCTCTACGGAAATTGGTGATCAACTCCCGCAATTCAAGTTTTGGGTACGATTTCTCAATTTGTACTCCAAAGCTAGTACTGCTTTCACTGCCAAACCAACACTAGTTCATGATGCTTTGCAGCAATTATGGACCAGTGCGGTTCCTTATGGGAGTAAATCGACCCCCTATGGTTTTAAGTTTACCATAGAAGGTCAAGAATTTGAGGTTACAGAGGCAGATTTTAATAGAGTTCTTGGTTTCCCAGTCTGGGATTCTTATGACCCTGTACCTACAGCGGCCGAGCGCCTACAGTTTTTTGAGGAAATTTGATGTTATCCTCCAACTGGTAAAATATCCACTTCCACTATTCAAAAACAATTTTTTCATGTGGAATGGAATTACTTTTTCGAATCTATCACTAGATGTTTTCGTGCACGTGAAAGAGATTTTCATCAAATTCCTATTCCCATGCAAATTTTTGGTGTTTCCCTGGCACGTGAACTAAACATAAATTATGGAAGAATCGTTCTTTCTGAAATTGTGGCCATGATGGGATCACCTGATACCAGGGACATTGCTACCACTGATGTTGTCTACTGATATCCCCGTTTCTTACAAATGCTAATTAATAATTTTGTACCATCTAATGCTTTATCAGTTAGGCAGGCATTTGTTACGAGTCCCAATTCTGCATCTCTCGGCATGGGAACTAAGTCACTAACCACAATTGCTAACCAGGATAAGCATTAGGGTAAACCTATGTCTATTCCTGAGAATATTCGAGTGTGGCTTTCTTATGATGCAGGTGTCACAACTCTAGCAGGGACTTCACAACTTTCATCACATGCTCAGAATCCATCTGCTCATACTGACGCATTCCAAGGGATTCCTGACGAGAAACTTGATGATGAAGAAGAAGAGGGTCATTCTCTCAGTCAGTACTCTACCGGGCAAAGGGAGCAGCAACCGTCTCCTAGGTCACCTCTGGCTGAATATGACCCCTTTGCTGAACAAGGTAATGTAGGAGGTACTTTCTTTGAACATGAGGTACCCTCTGTTCACACTACAAATACTTCCTCTTCATCCCATTCTGATTTCGTGGCCCAAGATGCTGCTAACCCGCAGGATCTATCCCATGGTGATAGCCAAATTTCTGAGTCTGATTCCCTGACTTCTTCACTTTCACCCTTGTTGACGGGAGTTAAAAGGCCGGCACTTGTAGAATTAGGTGAGAGTTCTGATGAGAGTAACCCTGAAGTGCAGCCCCTTAAATTTCTCAATCTGCTACTTCACAAGCCCAGTCCAAACCTAGTGTGTCAATCACAACCACTCCACCTCACGTGAGTGGTTCTCCCCTTGCACATTCTACACATAGGACTTTTGGTAAGGATGTTGTGACTTCTGAGGAGCCTATTGCTTCAGATAGGCCGGAAGTTTTATTTGCTTCCAAAGTACCTTCACCGGTACGTATTGATGCTGCAGAGAGGATCGGTTCAGATGTTGTACATGAACACTTTGCAGCCTCTCAGCCTGAGATTCCACCTCAGGAACAGACAGGATCTTTAGATCCCATAACTGCTCTTAACTTTTCTTATCCAGTTTCTGCAGGTACTGCTTTTACTCTTGGTGATATTGTTGAAGATATACACGAGCGTGAGACAGGGAGTGTGTGTGAGCGTTTAGGGAGTGAGGGACCTTCATTTTTAAGGCCCGAAACTGAGCGACAAACACTAACAGAATGATTTTTAGAGCGCGAACACCTAAGCCAAACACCGTCCCTTATTCTTGAAAATCTTGATACTCGTATGACAGCAATTGAAAATCAAGTGAAGCAGTTCGGGCAGACAATGGAGCAGTTAGGGGTAAATGTTGGAGACAACCGGAGAGCTCTTGATGACTACGCATCACGAATGGCAAGTCAAGAGGAAGATTTAAACGACGTCACAAACAAGGTGAATGACTTGGGCCATGCTGGTGGAGTATTGGGCAGTTCTTTGTACGAATGGATGGGGAGCGTAGAAAGTGTGATGCATACCATGACAATGGAGATCAGTCGAATGATGTATGCAATTCGCCATTTGGTGCACCCGGAGTGCTTTGGCTAACAGTACAATCAACCTCCCCCAGATGATGGTGGTGCTGGTGGAGCTGGTACTGGCCCTTCTGGATCTGCCTATGGTGGTTCTTAGCATGCTGCAGGATCTACAGCTCAGGGTGAACTTCTGGATAACTCACCTAAGGGGGAGAGAGAGCCTGAGACGAGACAACAGCCAACTCAGGTTGAAGAGGTGCAAATGAAGGAAAGTGAGCCAGTGACTGATGAGGAGGCTCAGAGGAAGAGAAAGGGTAATGCAGTGGTGGTTGAAGAAGAAGAACCATTCGCTGACTTTAGTAGTCGACAGGAAGAAGTATATGTTGTTGATTTAGACTCTGATATGGAGGACGTACCCCTAGCACACGCTATTAAAAGATCTTTGAAGGAACAAGGTGGAGGTGCTGGGATGTCTGCTAGAGAGACTGAAGAGATCCCTATTGATGAAGAGACCCTGAGAGCACAACAGTTGGCCTTGGAACAAGCTCAGTTCTTTAAAATGAAAATGATGCAAGAAGAGGCTGTTTTCTTTGAGAAGAAAGTGGAACTCAAGGAGAAATAGTATGACTATGAGCTTGCAAGGTTAGCTGATCCACAGATTGAATTGGACAAACGGAGGATTGGACAAAAATGGGATAATGCAAGGAAGATACTAATGGGGAGTTGTACAAATGGAGTTCATAACAAGGAGGCAGATGATCTTTTCTATAACTTGAACCTGAAAAATCCAATGACGGTGGACTACATAAATGCTTTGAAAAGGATGATCTCAAAAGTCTGTGTTGGATATAAACCAGTGGTAAATGAGTGGCAAGTCATTCTGACCTTAGTTGAAGGAGCCCCAATGTCTTTCCTGTACGTGGATGATCAATTTATCTCGAGAAGATCTGCGTCAGAGTTGTTCTTGCTAGCAACTAAAATTCAATATTCTCAAGCTGAGGAACTTAGCATTCTGTACAGAGATCAGTTAATGCAGCTAGCAGAGGACAAGGGACCAGAATTCTCAGCCAATCCAGATGTTTTTCGTATGGTAGTAGATGGAAAAATGAAGAGGGTGAGTATGGAGGAAGAAGATCTGATGGCTCTATCAGTGGAATCCTTAAAAGCGATATGTAGACAAATGATGAGCAAGGGATTCACTTCTGATGTTAAAGAAAAATCAGTGGAGTTCATTGAGAAGATAATATTCAAGAAAAGCAATTAAATATGGAAATGTGATATTATCGCTCTAAATCCTCTAGACAACGTGAAGATTGAGCCAGAGCTAATGGAGAGAAAATGGAATATTCTACAAGCTATGAAAAGTGTAGATGAAGTTCTAACTCTTCCTTCTGGACCACTGGAACAAGGAGAAATAAGGGAGGCAGTTGGTGTTCCAGGAAGAGATAGTGTATACTGGATTCACTCTTACGCTAATGATACAGCTGATGCCTTGGTATTCATTTATGCAGACCAGAAACAGACCTTCTTACATATAAGTAGGAAATGGCTGCTACAGACTCAAGATGCTGCATTTCTAGATAAAGTATTGGAAGAATTCAAATGGGGTGATGTAGATGATACGTTTGTTGATGAGAAGCAGAGACTACTGAAGTACTTGTCTGAGATAGTCCAGGAGAAAAGAAGAATGGAGTTAGATGCGGCTAGTGTCTACAATACTAACCGTGTCAAGGGTTACCCCAAAATGATCTACTGTTAGTTTATGGCTGATAAAACTCACTGGAAATCACAGCTCATCATGAAGAATTTTGAGGATATTCCAAACATCAGGACTACTCAGGAGGTGGAAAAACTCAGAAGACTTTTCAGACATCCATATCCAGAACCCAAGAATCCTCTAGAAATGGAAGCAGTAAGTCTTTTGAATGCTCGATGGGCACAGTTACATGATCCAGTATATAAAAGAGAACAGCAAAAGAAAGAAAGGCGCATAAAACAAAGAGAAGATATGCGCGATGCTGAGAAAGAAATTAGGAAGGGGAAACGAAATTAGAATGAAAGCTCGGAGGAATGTGAACTTGAAGTTGGAAAAACTTCATATCTTTTGGTTGCTCTAACTCACTTGAGGAAAATTTACATGACCACGGTATGCGAGATAGGCTAATTTACCATACTGTAACCGTGAATCAGAGTGGATCCAATAAGGTGATATGAGTTTGACTGAAAGACATGAAATAACCCAGGTGATAGAAATCATTCCAAAGATCTTTGATTCGAGGTTCAAATTCTCTTTCTAGTTTAATATAATTATTAAGTTCTTTGTATTGTTTTTCAATTTTCATTTCAATTGTAACTTGAACAAGACTTTAATTTTACTTATATTTTCTCGTCTCATTTATTTAGTTGAGTTATCCTTCTTTAATTTTAATGTCATTGTTAGACAATCAAATAGGGGGAGATTGAAAGGCAGAGTGTCTAAACTTGTAACACTATATCTAATGTAACTCAACTAAAGAAAAGATACTTAACCGGAAGACAATCAAGAACAAGAAGTCATAAAGAAATCAATACAAATTGAAGACAAGGTAATTGATACAATTTAACATGGTTAATTATGATCAATCAAAGATGAAATCACTGGAAGAAGTTCAAGTCAAAGTTGTTCATGCCTCAGTGATGTGTAACTTAAATAATCAAGATCATAACAATCAGTATCAATAAGACTAATTGACTTCAAGTGAAGAAGCAGGAAAGCGACAATTGGAAAGCCATATTTTTAACTGAATATGGTAATCTATTCAGAAGCAAAAACCCTATCAAGACTAGTCACTTATGAACCAGACCATTGCATGAAGTGTCAGGGCATTGATAGCAAGTTTATGTCAGTAGTAGAGATCCATGTTCAAGAGCTTGTTGAAGAATATAGAAGACAAGAAGAAATCACAAGTTCAAGATGCTGCATTGAAGTTTCTAGTTGAAGCCCAGAATTTCTCTAAGTACTTACAAGGGAACCTAAGTAGAAATTTCTATCTAGAAATTCTAGATAAGTTTCTACTTAGAGCTAAGTAGAAATTCGGCAAGTAGAACATTTCCATCTCGAAATTCCTATGTAGAAGTTCTATTTAGAATATTCGAGATAGAGTGTAAGTAGAACATTCCCATGTAGAAGTTCTACTTGATGTTCTACATAGTGCAAGTAGAAATTCCTATGTAGAAGTTCTACATAGATGACAGTTTCAACATGACACATGGCATCATCTGGTTGGCTATTTCCAAGCTTTCAAGACAAGATAAGATTTACGTGGACAACATTGGACCACTCATATCTTATCTGTTGAAGACTACAAGTCATTATTACAAGTAGTATAAATAGAAGTACTCGTGTAACATTTTAAAGTGAGAGCAATATTGAGAGAAACATTTGTAAAAGAGAGAGAGTATTCACAAAGCTTAGTATCATTTACTACCCTCTTTACTTCTATTGTACTATTGTAATGAATGTTGTAGCAACCCCTTCAAGTTATATAAGACATATATTCCTTGAATCAGTGTGTTCATTTATTACAAAGTATTTATTGCTTCATAAAGTTGAAAAGTTGTATTCACCCCCCCCCCCCCCCCCCCCGTCTACAACACATTTGGACCTAACAAAAGAAATGAAGTTTAGACCCTAGTACATAGGCCAAAGAACAGATCTATTGTTGGCACAAAATGGGTATTCAGGAACAAAATAGATTCTGATAGAATCATTACAAAAAACAAGACAAGACTGGTAGGCAAAGGTTACTCTCAACAGGAAGGCATAGATTATGATGAAACCTATGCACCAGTAGCCAGACTTGAAATAATCAGAATTTTTCTTGCTTATGCTGCACATAAGAAATCCAAGATCTACCAGATGGATGTTAAAAATGCATTTTTAAATGGTGAACTTGAAGAAAAAGTTTATGTTGAACAACCACATGGCTTTGTCAATCCAAAATATCCAAATCATGTCTACAGACTGGATAAAGCTTTATATGGACTAAATCAAGCACCAAGGGTCTGGTATGAGACTTTAGCTCTATTTTTACTTGAAAGTGGTTTCACTAGAGGTATAATTAATAAAACCATATTTTATAGAACTCAAGGTAAGGATCTATTATTGGTGCAAATATATGTTGATGATATAATATTTGGTTCCACTAATAAGAAACTCTGTGAAAGATTTTCAAAGTTAATGCAGTCCAGGTATCAAATGAGCATGATGGGAGAATTGAGTTATTTTCTAGGTTTACAAGTAAAACAGACCGAGGAAGGCATTTTCATTATTCAGTCTAAATATACAAAGAATCTACTCACAAAATTTCAAATGCAAGACTCTGCATCTGCTACAACTCCTATGGCTACTGCAACAAAGCTTGATCAAGATACTGGAAAACCTGTTGACATTACTGCATATAGAGGAATGATTGGTTCTCTACTTTATCTGACTGCAAGTAGCTAGACATCATGTTTGCCACATGTCTGTGTGCTAGATTTCAAGCAGATCCAAGAACACCACATTTGATAGCTGTGAAGAGGATTTTCAGATATCTCAAGGGCACGATTAATCATGGCTTATGGTATCCTAGAGAGTCTAATTTTAAATTAATTGGCTATTCAGATGCTAACTTTGCAAGATGTAAAATTGACAGAAAATGTACAAGTGGTAGTTGTCAATTTTTGGGTGGAAGACTAGTGTCATGGTTTAGCAAGAAGTAGAAATCAATCTCAACATCAACAGCAGAGGCTGGATATATAGCTGCAGGAAGCTGTTGTGCACAGATATTATGGATGAAAAATCAATTGTTGGATTATGGTTTGAACTTTTCTAAAATTCCTATTTATTGTGATAATCAAAGCGCTATTGCAATGACAGGAAATCCGGTTCAACATTCTCTGACAAAGCACATCAGTATCAGATATCATTTCATAAGGGAACATGTTATGGAAGGCACAATAGAATTATACTTTATTCCCACAGATCAACAAATAGAAGATATATTCACCAAACATTTGCCTGAAGCAACATTTAACAAACTGGTTTCTAAGTTAGGGATGGTAACAAGTGGCTCAACTTGACTTAGCAAGTTTCAAATAATCAGAATATATGTCAGAATATATGGTAAACTCTGCTAAAAAATGGAGTAAACTCTTATCATAACAGCATCTAATTTCTGATCGCATGTTATCAGTATTTATGGAAAACTCTGTCAGAGTCTGTGGTAAACTCTGACAGTACATTCTAAACTCTGACTTATATAAACTCTGATTTCATGCTTGGTAAACTCTGACTAAGTGCTAAACTCTGAGATCATATTTATGACATCATTTTTTTTTGACATCATAATTATCATTCTCTGATTAAGGCACGTGTATCTCACGAATGACGGTTCATATACTTACATAGATATATAAACACTTGCCGTATTTTGAGACTTGTACTAATAATTGTTCTTCAAAACAATTTTTGCCACGTGTCCCACTACAGGTTATATGAAAACGAAAAGGCACAGATTAATTCTTATTGTCATTTTGAGTTATTCATCTGTATTTATCATTCTTCATTTGCTCTCTCGTATCTCATAAACCCTAACTGTTCAAACCTGTAAATTCTTGTTGTTTCAATGGCATCCAAAGGACAAACCTTCCAAAATTACACTTTCGCTGCCACCAACTATATTGCTCTGTTAAACAAATCTGATGCACTTGAGGATTATCATGTCATTCAAGATTTCTTAAGGCAAAGTTATATTGGCTATGCTTTGCAAGAACCTTTAAACTTTTCTACTCAATCCTTGATAAGAATGTGGTCGTCTGCCAAGTTTAACAATGCAGGTGATGATGAAGAACCAATCATTACATTCAACTGTAATGGCAAAAACTTGATAACACCGGCTGTTGTTCGCTAAGTGCTTCATCTTCCAGAAGTGGCTGAGTATGATGATATGGTGGAAGATGAACAAATCAAAGAGTTTTTCAGGACTATAGGCTATGGGGGAAGCCTATCAAAGTTGGGGAGCCTGACGGGACCTAATCTTCGAAGATAATGGAGTTTTTTCTTCGATTGTATTACAAGGACCTTCACAGGCAAGTGCACAAATTTTGATGCAATCCCCCAGCTAGCTCAACAGATTGGGTATTTTCTGACCCATAATCTCAACTTTAATTTTCCTTGTTTAATTATTAGGCAGCTGGCTAGCAAAATAAATGATGATGCTCATACTATATATTTTGCTAGATTTCTTCAGTTAATTTTTAATTTTTTGTTACCTGATGTAAATTTTGAGATTGATCAGAGTTTAGTTAGTTTTTGTATGAATAAAAGAATATTTGCTGACCTAGCTAGGAAGGATGCTAAGAAAGATAATCTCTCTCCTCTCTTTTTCCCCACATGGGTCAGGCTTCTCTTAAATCAGAGAATGCCTACCATGTATGGAAGAGACTTTCTCTCTGTGGCTATGGATCAGAGTTTAGCACCCTCTGATTCAAACCTAGGCCACCCTCCAAACACTAAATCCCAAACACTTTTTCCAACCTCTACAGTCTCCCAAAAGGCTGTAGTTGTAAACCACACCTCTCAATAGGGCACAAGCAAAAGGAAGGGAAATGCAGTGAAAGAATCTTCTCCTAAAAAGAGAAAATTGATTGATGAAGATTCAGATTCTGATGAAGGGTTTGTTTTTGTTAAGAGAACGACTGTTGAACAGGCTTCTGAGATACCTCTTGCACCTTTTATGAAGCCATTCACAGTAAATCCAATGCCTGAGGTGAAGAAGAAGAGGAGAAGATTAGTCAAGGATGTACACTCTAAGGCTACAAACACTGAAGGACTAAACTCTGATGCAGTAATAAACTCTGATGTCCTAATTTCTGATCAGCCAAAATCTCAAGAGTTAAACTCTGAAGACATCCTAAACTCTGAGACAAACTCTGATGTCTTGACAAATTCTGTTGAAGCATGGCGATGCTGGAAGGCAAATATTCCTTGGAAGGAACCTGGATTACCAGTTCCAATTGAGAAAATGATTCTTCGGTATGTCAAGTCAAAAGCTGATTGGTGGACAAATGTTGCCCATTATAACCGTGAACGTATTAGACGGGGGATTACTGTTGACAAGACAGTCTGCAAGAAAAATTTGGGGAAATTAAATGATCTTTGGCTCAAAGCTGAACAGGAGCGAGAACACGATTATTTGAAAGATGGGCTATATGTCACTCTAGAGGAAGCGGTTCCTGTTACAATCTCTGATTCTCCTACAAACTCACTAAAGCAAATTATCAAGGAGATTTCTTATGAAAGAGTTAGGTAGTTGGCAGAACAAGTAAGGAAAGAGATGGAAGATCAGAAGTCTAAATCATCTTCCTCTCCCAGTTCAAAACACTTTTCAAGGAAGAGGAGGAAGTCTGTCACTTTTGGCCTGGATACACAAGAACCTATCTCTCAAAGTGAGGTAGCAATCTCTACATGGCCAGGCACACAAGAACCTGTTGATCAAAGTTCAACAGCAGCCACAATTCCAGCAGATGAAGCCAGCTTGGATCAGGGGTACAACCCACAAGAACCTTCAACTCAAAGGGTTGAAGAAGTTGTTAAGGCCCCAGTCACACAAGAACCATCCAATCAAAGTTTGGATGCAGGCAATCTACCTATCTTAGAAGACCTTGCTGTTGCTGATGCTGAAGGCCAATCTTTAGCAGAGTCAAGCCCACAAGAACCTTCACCTCAAAGTGGTGAAGCAGATGAAGACATGACTCAGGTCACACAAGAACCAATCATCCATTTTATGGTTACAGACCAGGCTCAAATAATGGACAAACAAACTCTGATGAATCTTCACTGGCAATCTCTGATGCTCTTATGGTATGACTAATCTCTGCACAATCAATGGAGAAAACATCAACATCCACAACTCAAGGTATAAACTCTGACTTTTCTTCAGAATATGCATTCTCTGATAGTTTAAGTTCAGATTTTACCTTTCCTATTTTAACTGCTAGAATGATCATGAATAGTCCTGAAAAGGGTACCCCTAATCATGTAACTATAGTCAACCTTTCTCAGCCACCTATTATTACTGTAGGACATTGTGTGTTGAGCCTTTCTAGTGAGTCTGAGGTAAAATATGTGAAAAACAGAATTAATGAGAGGCAGACACTGGATCTGGAAAAAGGTGAGGTATAATTGAGAAAGAAGTTAGATACTTCTAGTGAGAAAAATCTAACTCTTAAAAGTTATGATATGTGTGATGTGAGAAGTAATGAGATTACTTTAAAAAATAAGAGTGATTTAGGATGTTCCATATCTTTTACAGTTACTCAGAGTTTATCTGTAGCAAACTCTAATCTTTTGGTAAACTCTGAGAAACTCATAAACTCTGATGGGGAGGACACAGACTTTGATGAGCCTATTTTTGCTGATAAAGAAGTCACAGACCTATCAATCCCCTACACACAAAGGTACAATACAAAGAAGTGGCCAATCAATTCTCATGATGCACATGAAAGACTAAGTATGGATTATCTTGATTAGATGGTGGTAGAGGAGCTCAAAGGAGAAATTGAAGTTACTCTCAATGTTGAAGGTGTACAGAGAGATTTCACTTATAAGGTAGAAACTTCTCAAGATGTTTTGATTGATTCTCTCAAACAAAAAGTTTGGGATAGTTCTCAGAAATACTCAAATGAAGTCATCTATTGGCCACATTTTCATGAGCTAATTGATAAGGCTGATAAGGAAATCAATTCTGTTGAAATAAAGTCAATTTTGAAAGCTACTACTGTGTTGTCCAAGGGACTTCACAATGACATTGGTGACATCAAGAATTCTCTCACAAATAACTCTGCTTCTGTTCAATCTTTACAAAACTCTATGATGCTGAAAATAAAAACTGTCTCAGCAAAACAGGATGCTTTGGAGGCTAAAGTGGATAATCTTTCTAAATCTGTTAGTTCTATGCAGGGAATGCTACATACAATAGTTGAACTTATTACTATCAAGCCAGGGAATGATGTCAGAAATGGGGAGAAGGTTTCAGAAAAATGCAAGGAGGATGCTGCACAACAACCTGACAAACCTGATGATGAAGATCAAGGGAGTCATAAGGAGGGAAAACAAACTCTGAAGCAGCAAACTCTAATTACTCAAACTTTGATGACAACAAACTCTGACAAATAGTTAATCTCTGACAAATAGCAGACTCTGATAGAAGCTGATTTGGCTTTAGCAAAAATGCTTGAAGAAGAAGAGAAGCCTGAGAAAATTGAGGAACAAAATTTAAAGGATGCAGAACTGGAAATGAAGCTATTTGAAGAGGAAAATCCTGGCTTAGATCCAGTTACTGTAGAAGCTAAATTGAAGAAGTCTGGTACTGACAATGCTCAAGTCCAGAAAAAGAAAAGATATTTAAAGAGAGGTTCAATTCAGAAAAGGTACCTATTCAACAGAAGAAACCAGAATCAAAGCCTATTCAAATCAAAAATGTTGAAACTCCCAAGCCAGTTGCTCAATCAAAACCAGTCTTAAAAATTCAAATAAGATCATCTTCTAGAATTTAACAAAAAGCTCCAGCTAAGCCAAAGAATCCTCTCACTATGTCTGGAACAACTTTTCTTCCAGGTGGCTCAAGCTTTGAAGATGAGGAAGAAGAACAACAACAATCTCTAACAAGGAAGAAAAGATCTGATCTTCTATGGACAAAGACTCAAACTCTGACTCTCAATGCCAGGCTTGGAAAAGACAAAGATGATATTGGTGATTCACATGCTAAAGTCTACAGGGGTGAAGCAAATATCTTCAGAGATCCATTTTCATTGAAAGATAAACCTGAAGAAGAGTTGTCTCAAGAACAATTGGACAAAATAATCTCTGTTAATATTGTGAAGGATATCTTTAATGGTGCTCAAGCTAAGGAGAAACTCATTTATTTCTTAGAGGATGGAAGAGTTTTAAAGATTGTTCAAGAAGATTTAATTCAAAAAGCATCTAAAGAACTTGAGCATGTTCTATATCTTCTGAATGATGAAAATGAAGTTACTTCTAGATGGGTAAAGATTCTTGAATGAGTAATAGATGAGAAGAAGAAGAATGAATGGCTGATGATGATAAACTCAGAAAAGTATGAGCCTGGATATGTACTTGATGATTGAACAAGAAGAGCTATGAGAAAAAGAGATGCAAGGGTCAAAGTTGTGTTAGGGATTCCTACATTAATCTTAAATCCTGATGGTATGAAGGCATGTTGCATTGCTATGGATGAAAGAATGAACAGATCACCTATCTATGCTCTGAGGGCTGCTATATGTCAGATTGATGATTCTTCTGAACAGATGAGGGAATTGAAGGAGAAGCTGGTTGATTTGTTGAAAAATGCTGAAGAAAAACATCTGAATCAATTTCTGAAAGATGATTTCTCTTACAGAAAAATCTAAATTTCAAAGGATGAACAAACTCTGATGCATTTGTCTTGGATTTCTGACATCATAAGTGAAATTTATGTTTTAATTCTTAAAGCACAAATTGGGGGAGATTGTTAGGAAGCAAACACTGATGGCTGTCAGAGAATACAAATCAGAACTTACACTGTTGACGTCATCAGAGTTTAAGGAGCTGTCGGACAGATTTTACTCTATCAGAGAATACTCAATCAGAGTTTACTCTAACAGAGAATGCTCTATCAGAGAATAACAACCGACAGAGTTTGCAAGACAGAGTTTGTGATGAAGCAATTCGAATCAGAGTATGAATATGATAGTGATAAGGAATCCTAGTGCAAGTCTATTTTCTTATGTAAAGCTGTTCTATTATTACAATCTCATTATAATTCTTGATTTGTAATTGAATTATAAATGTGTCTATATAAACACAGACATAGGTTAACATCAAATATCTTTACAAGTAATATCATTCATAACCTAGCAGCTCTTGAGAACAAAGAACTTCTTGAGAGAGTTTTGTAACCTATTCATTATCTTTAATACAGAATAATATTCATCTTTTACATACTTGTGTTCTTATTCGATTTACTAGTACTATTACATTCAACCTCCCTTCTGTAATAGTTTATTCATCTGGGCAAACACCTATTTTCTTGGTTTGCAAGTCAAACAAGTCAAAGATGGTATTTTCATAAATCAAACCAAATATATTTCAGATTTATTAAAGAGATTTGAGTTAAATGAATGTTCTTTTGCAAAAACACCCATGGCCACTGCAACTAAACTTGAAATGAATACTAAGGAAGCTACAGTGGACATTTCAAGTTATAGAGGCATGGTTGGCTCATTGCTTTATTTAAATGCAAGTAGGCCAGACATAATGTTTGCTACATGTCTTTGTGCTAGGTTTCAGGCTGATCCTAGAGAATTTCATTTAATTGAAATAAAAAGAATATTCAGATATCTCAAAGAAACTCCAAATCTTGGAATTTGGTACCCTAGAGATTCTGGATTTGATCTAATTGGTTATTCAGATACAGACTATGCAGGTTGCAGAATTGACAAAAAAAGTACTACATGAAGGAATTTATGCACCAGCGGAAGCATTGAATAATATTTATTTGCATATATTCCTATGTATACATACATATAGATACAAAAACTATTTTATAAATTGAAGAATACCTCGATTGCTTTCCAGCAACAGCTAGAGAAGATCTTGTTCTTCAATCCTTGCAATCACCCCTCAAGTGTGAAGTGCTCTAAAGATATCCACCAAGAATCAAACTAAAAAATGAAGGAGGAGGCTAGAGAGGAAATTAGGGTTGCCTCCCTTTTAAAATATTTCTCACAAATATTAGGGTTAAAGTATTAGGGTTTATAATCCTATATTTATAGGCAAATATCTCAGTTGAGATATTTTCTATAAATATCTTATTATTAATTCCCTTTTTAATTAATTAATCTTATTAATTAATTAGTTAATGATTAAAACTATTTTAATCATTAATTCCTTTTTCTAAACTCTTTTAGAAAATTATTCTCTTTTCATATTTAATTACTTTAATTAAATATTTAATTAATAATATTAAGATCTTATCTTAAATAATTTATAATCAATTAAATCTCATTTAATTAATTTATAAAATTTGCTAAGTAATTATTTATTTCATAAATAAATAATGACTAGCTATTATTAATTATTCCTTCATCTATAATTTAATCTCTTTTATGGTGTGACTCTTTAGGTTCAATATTAAGCCGGTAGTAGAAATAAATAATAATAAATATTTTATTTATTATTTATATGAATTCTATTAATTCATTAAATATAATTAATCTGATTAATTATATTTATTCTACATCGTGAGTGATGCTTCTGAACATATCGCGGCTATCCAAATAATACGAAATCATTGCTTAGAATACTTAGAACCTGTCAGTAATTAGTTACCGTACAATTAATTCCTTCTACCCTTCAATATCCCGATTAAATACAAGGCATGGAACTCGTGTCAAGCCTATCTAATTTAATCATATGATTTCTTATTCATAACGCAAAGTTCCTTTTAATGCAAATTAGAAACTCTTTCTAATTTCATTCACTCTGGCCAGAGATTCCTGAACTTGCATATCTAAGAATAACATAGGATATTCACTTCCTTTACTGGAAGGGGCAGATCCTTTATTGATCCGTTAACTATCTCCATACACAAATCACTATGCCCAGAATGGACCTAATGAATGTCCTAGAGACTAAGGACTAAACCAAAGCATAAATCATTGTGTACGAGATTACTCTAACGATCTCAAGTCTAAGGATACTTGTACAACTATTTACTTAATAAACAACTATCGACACGTGAGTAAACTCTATTAGTTGTTCTACTTATCGAGTCATGTTCAGTGAACTTATTCCTTAATAAGCACCTACATACTAGCTATAGTGTCATCACACAAATGTCTATGAGAACAGACATCCTCCTAAGAGAGATAGCATAGTATGTACTGATCTTTACGGATTTACCAATTTCCAATTAGTTATCCTATGATCAGGAACTGTTTAAGTCTAAAACTATTATCTTCTAGATCTCATTATTACAATCTCATTATAATTCTAGAAGCTTTGCTCTAAACTATGGAACATCTTATTTAATACACTTCAAATAGATTAAGCCCGTAACATAACAAATAAATACTTTATTATTATCAAATGAAATTAAATAAGAGTAGTAGAAAGTTTTTCCTAACTCATCATACATGATTGGTTTTAGGTCAAACACTTTCAATCTCCCACTTGGCCTAAAGCCAATCACTCTGGTATCTAATACCCATTCGCTCCTTATGACAATCAAAATTTAACTGAGACAGCGGCTTCGTGAACGGGTCTGCTATGTTGTTATGTGTGTCAACTCTTTCGATCTTGACATCTCCTCTTTCAATGATCTCCCTAATCAAATGAAACTGCCGTAATATATGTTTGGTATTCTTTTGAGACCTCGGTTCCTTAGCTTGAGCTATTGCAGCGTTATTGTCACAATATAACACAATAGGCCCGTCTATGCCAGGAACTACTCCCAACTCAGAAACAAATTTCTTCATCCAAACAGCTTCCTTTACAGCCTCACTTGCAGCTATATACTCTGCTTCTGCTATGGAGTCAGCCGTCGTAGATTGCTTACGACTTCTCCAACTAATCGCCCCTCCATTTAGAGTAAACACATACCCTGACATGGATGTACTATCATCACACTCTGACTGAAAACTAGAGTCAGTGTAACCCTCTATTTTCAACTCAGACCCACCAAAAACAAGAAAAATATCCTTAGTCCTTCTCAAGTACTTAAGGATGTTCTTCACTGCTTTCTAGTGGTCTTCACCTGGATTTGACCGATATCTGCTAGTCACACTAATTGAGTGAGCAACATGAGGTCTAGTACATAACATCGCGTATATGATAGATCCTATTGCCAACGCATAAGGAATCCTACTCATACGCTCTCTTTCTTCAGGTGTCTTAGGAGACATCTTGTCAGAAAAGGAGACTCCATGGCTCATCGGTATGAGACCTCTCTTGGAGTTTTCCATGCTAAACCTTTTAAGCACCTTATCGATGTACGTACGTTGGGTTAGACCTATCATTCTTCTTGATCTATCTCTATAGATCTTCATACCAAGAATGTAGGACGCTTCTCCTAAGTCCTTCATGGTGAAGTTCTTTGATAACCACATTTTTACTGATTGCAGCATTGGTATGTCATTTCCTATTAAGAGTATGTCATCTACATACAAAATAAGAAATGTTATTGCGCTCTCACTAACCTTCTTGTAGACACATGGTTCATCTATGTTTTTGATAAAATCAAACTCTTTGATTGTCTCATCAAAACGAATGGTCCATCTTCGAGAAGCTTGCTTTAACCCATATATGGTTCGTAGTAGCTTACATACTAGATGTTCATTTCCTATGGAAATAAAACCATCTGGCTGTGTCATATACACTTCTTCTTCAAGTTCCCCATTGAGGAAAGCCGTCTTTACGTCCATTTGCCATATCTCATAGTCATAGTAAGCTGCAATAACAAGCAAAATCCGAATTGATTTGAGCAAGGCTACAGGCGAAAAAGTTTCATCAAAGTCAATCCCTTGTCTTTGTTTGAATCCTTTTGCCACGAGTCTGGCCTTGTAGGTCTCTACCTGGCCATTTGCTCCAATATTTCTCTTGTATACCCACTTGCACCCTATAGGCTTCATATCCTTGGGTGCCTCTACCAAAGTCCATACTTGGTTGGCATACATGGAGTCCATTTCGGATTTCATGGCACTCTGCCATTTCTCTGAGTCAACACTACTCACAGCCTCGTTGAAGGTCATAGGGTCGTCTCCATCAATGACCGCCAATTCATTGTCATTCTCAATGACAAGGCCATAATACCTCTCAGGTTGGTGTGACACCCTTTGTGATCTACGAATGGGCTGTTCTACGGAAGGTTGTTCAATATGAACATGTGTTTCCTCTTGAACCGTAATAGTTTGTTCTTCATGACCTTCATCAAGTTCAATCTTGCTCCCACTATTCCCTTCAATGATAAACTATTTTTCCAGGAAGGTAGCATGTCGGGAGACAAACACCCTTTGTTAGGTGTAAAAGTAATACCCTAAAGTCTCTTTAGGATATCCTAAAAACCTACATTTCACGGATCGAGATTCTAGCTTATCGGGGTCAACTTTCTTGACGTAAGTCGGACATCCCTAAATCTTAACGTGCTTAAGACTCGGTTTCCTTTCTTTCCATATCTCATACGGAGTTTGAGGAACAGATTTGGAAGGCACCTTGTTCAATATATATGCTGATGTTTCCAATGCATAACCCCAAAGTGATACTGGAAGATCTGTATAGCTCATCATGGATCGAACCATGTCCAACAAAGTTCGATTTCTCCTTTCAGATACTCCATTCAACTGGGGAGTGGCCGGAGGAGTCCATTGAGAGACTATACCATTTTCTTTGAGATAATTTAGAAACTCGCCACTTAAGTATTCACCTTCTCGATCTGATCGAAGGGTTTTAATACTATACTTGGTTTGTTTCTCTACTTCATACTTATATTCTTTGAACTTTTCAAATGCTTCGGATTTGTATTTCATCAAATACACATATCCAAATCTAGATCGATCATCTGTAAAAGTAATGAAGTATGAAAATTCACCCATGGCTTGCGTGGACATCGGCCCATACACATCTGTATGTACCAATCCAAGCAACTCCGCAGCTCTTTCTCCATGTCCAATAAATGGAGATTTGGTCATTTTGCCTAACAGACAAGACTCGCATGTAGGATATGATTCAAAATCAAAAGGTTCTAGTAACCCTTCCTTGTGCAATGTCTTAAGTCTATTTTCACTAATATGACCAAGTCTGCAGTGCCACAAGTAGGTAGGATTTTCATCATCTCTTTTTCTTTTATTACTATGTTCAAATTGAAGTAAACTATGTTCTACGTCACATACATACAAACCATTATTTAAAATACCAACACCATAAAGAACATTATTTCTAAAAATTGAACATTTATTATTCTCAATAACAAACGAAAAACCATCCAAGTCTAACATGGGAATAGAAATAATATTCCTCACAATTGAGGGAATAAAATAACAATTATCCAAAATAATAGTCTTGCCCGTAGGCATAAGTAAATCAAACGATCCTACAGCTACAGCAGCAACTCTTGCTCCATTGCCCATACGTAGGATCACCTCCTCTTCTTCAAGAGTCTTACTTCTCCTAAGTCCCTGCAACGAATTGCAAATGTGAGAACCACAGGCGGTATCTAATACCCAAGTAGAAGTTTGATTAAGTGACATATTTCTAAAAATTGAACATTTATTATTCTCAATAACAAACGAAAACACCTTGTTAGGTCCAAATGTGTTGTAGAGGGGGGGGGGTGAATACAACTTTTCGAATTAATGAAGCAATAAATATTATGTAATAAATGAACACAATGATTCAAGGAATATATGTCTTATATATAACTTGAAAGGGTTGCTACAACATTCATTACACAGTACACTAGAAGTAAAGAGGGTAGTAAATGATACTAAGCTCTGTGAATACTCTCTCTCTCTTTTACAAGTGTTTATCTAGAAAAATATTGCTCTCTTTAAAAATAATACACAAGTACTTCTATTTATACTACTTGTAATCTATGTCTTGTAGTCTTCAAAGATTAAAATATACGTGGCCCAATGATATCCACATAAATCTTATCTTATCTTGAAAGCTTGGAAATCTGCCAACTAGATGATGCCATGTGTCATGTTGAAACTGCCCTCCATGTAGAACATCTATTTGAGAACTTCTACTTGGCCATCTCGAATATTCTATCTCGAATATTCTACATAGGAATGTTCTACTTGGCCATCTCGAATATTCTATCTCGAATATTCTACATAGGAATGTTCTACTTGGCCATCTCGAATATTCTATCTCGAATATTCTACATAGGAATGTTCTACTTGGCCATCTCGAATATTCTATCTCGAATATTCTGTACTTAGAAAAATTCTGGGCTTCAACTTGAAACTTCAATGCAACATCTTGAACTTGTGATTTCTTTATGTCTTCCATATTCTTCAACAAGCTCTTGAACCTGGATCTCTATAACTGACATAAACTTGCTATCAATGTCCTGACACTTGATGCAATGGTCTGATTCATAAGTGACTAGTCTTGATAGTGTTTCTGCTTCTTGAATAGATTACCATATTCAATTAATAATGTGGCTTTCCAAATATTGCTTTCCTTCTTGTTCACTTGAAATCAATTAGTCTTATTGATACTGATAGTTATGATCTTGAATCTTCAAGTTACAAATCACTGAGGCATGAACAACTTTGTCTTGAACTTCTTTCAATGATTTCTTCTTTGTTTGATCATAGTTAACAAATTGAATTGTATCAATTACCTTGTCTTCATGGTTAACATTGATTTCTTTGTGACTTCATGTTCTTGATTGTCTTCTGGGTAAGTATCTTTTCTTTTAGTTGAGTTACATAAGTTATAGTGTTACAAGTTTAGACACTCTGCCTTTCAATCTCCCCCTATTTGATAGTCTAACAATGACATTCAAATTTACAAAGGGATAACTCAACTAAACAATGTGACGAGAAAAAGATAAATAACATTACTGTCTTATTTGAATTACAACTGAAATAAGCTTGAAAACAATTTAAAGAACCAGAATAAATAAAACTTAAGCTAGTCAGAAAATTCGAACTTCGAATTAAAGATCATTTGAGTGATTCCTATCACCTGGATTATTTCATACCTTTCAGTCAAACTTATATCACCTTATTGGATCCACTCTGATTCACGGTTACAGTATGGTAAGTTAGCCTATCTCGCATACCGTGATCAGGTGAATTTTCCTCAAGTGAGTTAAAGTAACCAAAAAAAATGAAGTTTTTCCAACTTCAAGTTCACACCACTCTGACCGCTAATTCTAATTCCGTCTCTTCTTCCTAACTTCTTCAGCTTGGCGCTTCTCCTCCTTCAACCTTCTGCGCCTTTCCTTCTGCTGTTGTTCTTTCTTGTAAACTGGATCATGAAGCTGCTTCCACCTTGCATTCAACAGACTTACCGCTTCCATTTCTAAAGGATTCCTGGGCTCTGGATAAGGATGCCTGAAAAGCCTTCTGAGTTTGTCCACCTCCTGAGTAGTTCTGATCTTTGGAATGTCCTCAAAATTTTTCATTATGAGCTGTGACTTCCAATGAGACTTATCAGCCTTAAACTGACAATAGATCATTTTAGGGTAGCCCTTAACACGGTTAGTATTGTGGACACTAGCCGCATCTCGCTCCATTCTCTTCTTTTCCACTACTACTTCAGATAAGTACTTCAGGAGTCTCTGCTTCTCATCTACATTCTCATTCTCCACTTCGCCCCATTTGAATACTTCTAAAACTCTCTCCAGAAAAGCAGCATCTTGAGTCTGCAGCAGCCATTTCCTACTCATATGTAACAATGTTTGATTTTGGTCTGCGTCTATGAATGCTAAAGCATCAGTTGTGTCATCGTCATATGAGTGTATCCAGTATACACTATCTCTCCCTGGAACACCAACTGCCTCCCTTATTTCTCCTTGTTCCAGAGATCCAGAAGGAAGAGTCAGAGCTTCATCTACATTCTTAACAGCTTGTAGAATATTCCACTTTCTTTCAATTAGCTCCGGCTCAATCTTTACATTGTCTAGAGGGTTTGGAGCAATAATGTCACACTTCCAGATTTCATTGCTCATCTTGAATATGACCCTCTCAATGAACTCCACTGACTTCTCCTTGATGTCAGAAGTGAATCCCTTACTCATCATTTGCCTGCATACCGCCTTTAGAGATTCTACTGATAGAGCCATTAGGTCATTTTCCTCTAAGCTCACCCTCTTCATCTTTCCATCAACAACCATCCGAACAATATCAGGATTCGCTGAGAATTCTGGTCCCTTGTCCTCTGCTAGCTGCATTAACTGATCCCTATACAGAATGCTAAGCTCCTCAGCTTGAGAATATTGAATTTTTGTTGCTAGCAAGAACAACTCTGACGCAGATCTTCTCGAGATGAATTGATCATCCACATACAAGAAAGATGTCGGGACTCCTTCGACTAAAGACAAGATGACCTGCCATTCCTTAACCATTGCATTATATCCAACTCTGACTTTTGAGATCAACCTTTTCAAAGCATTTATGTAGTCAACAATCAGTGGATTCTGCAAGTTCAAGTTGTAGAACAAGTCTTCCGCCTCTTTGTTATGAGTTCCTTTTGTACAAACTCCCGATAGAATCTTCCTTGCATCATCCCATTTCCGTCCTATCCTTTTCTTGTCCAGATCTACTTGAGGATCAGCTAACCTTGCAAGCTCATGATCATACTGTTTCTCCTTAAGCTCCGCTTTCTTTTCAAGAAAAACAGCCTCATCCTGCATCATCTTCATTTTATAGAACTGAGCTTGTTCCAAGGCCAGCTGTTGGGCTTCTAGAGTTTCCTTATCAACAGGTATTTCTTCAGGCTGTCCGGAAGACATTCCAGCACCTCCACCTTGTTCCTTCAAAGATCTTCTAATAGCATGTGCTAACGGAACATACTCCATATCAGAATCTGAATCAAGTACTGCATGTGCCTCTTCCTGATGACGACTCAAGTCAATGAATGGCTCTTCTTGTTCAGCCACCACTGCCTTACCCTTCCACTTTCTTTGAGCCTCTTCTTCATTCACTGGCTCATTTTCTTTGACAACATCAGCAGTTTGTTCTTCAATTTCTTCAATTATTACCGACTGCTGTCTCGTCTCCTTACCACTCTCCCCCTTAGGTGAGTTATCCCCGACACCACCTTTCTCGCCAGATCCAGTAGTTGCATGAGAACCACCAAAACCAGAACCCGAGGGTCCAGCTCTACCAGCACCTCCAGCACTACCAGTAGCATCATGATCAGTGGGAGGCTGAGGGAAGTGTTCGTCAAAACACTCTGGGGGAACAAAGCTTCTAACTGCATACATCATCCTGCTTATCTCTGTCGCCATGGTATGCATGATGTTCTCCACTGCTCCCATTCTCTCATTCAGAGTGCTGCCCAAGATACCACCAGCATGGCCCAAGTCATTCACCTTATGTGTCAATTCATCGAATGCTGTTGCTTGACTTGCCATTCGTGCTGCGTAGTCATCAAGAGCTCGCTTGTTGTCACCAACATGGATCCCTAACTGCCCAATTGACTGTCCGAACTGCTTTATTTCATTTTCAATTGTTGTCATACGAGTGTGAAGATTTTCAAGATTAAGGGACGGTGTTTGGCTCGGGTGTCCTCGCTCTAAAAATCGTTCTGTTACTGTTTGGCGCTCGGTTTCGGGCCTTAAAAATGAAGGTCCCTCACTCCCTAAACGCTCACACACACTCCCTGTCTCACGCTCGTGTATGGCTGCAATAATATTCCTGAAAGTGAAAGCAGTACCTGCAGAAACTGGATAAGAAAAGTGAGTAGCAGTTATGGGATCTGTTCCTGTCATATCCTGAGGTGGAATCTCAGGTTGAAAGGCCGCAGAGTGTTCTAGTACAACATCAGAACCGATCCTCTCTGCAGCATCAGTATGTACCGGTGAAGGTACTTCTGAAGCAATGAAAGCTTCTGGCCTTTCTGAAGCAACAGGCTCTTCAGAAGGCTCCAGATCCTCACCAAGATTCTTAGGTTTAGAATGTGCAAAGGTAGAACCACTCTCGTGAGGTGGAGTGGGTGTGATTGACATTCTAGGTTGGGACGGGGCTGAAGAAGTTGCAGCAAGTGAAAATTTGGCTTTCTTCCGTAAAATTGGCTGCACTTCTGGGTCACTCTTAGAGCCCTCACCTAAATCTACAGATGCCAGCCTTTTAACTCCCGTGAGCAAGGGTGAAATAGAAGAAGCAAGAGTTTCAGACTCAGAATCAGAAATATAGTTCTCACCCTGGGATAGATCCTGCGGGCTAGCAGAATCTTGGGCCATGGAATCAGATTTAGTTGAAGAAGTATCAGTAGTGTGAACAGAGAGTTGCTCTTGTTCATAGAAGTTACCTCCTTCATTACCTTGTCCAGCGAAGGGATCAGGATCAGCATGTGGAGTAGGTTGTCTTTCCCTTTGACCGTGAGAGTGGCCATCATCATCCTCATCACTTTGAGGCTCATCAGGAATCCCTTGAAATGCGTCAGCATGTGCAGATGGATTCTAAGCATGTGATGATACGTGCGAGGTTCCCGCCATAGTAGTAATACCTGCATCATACTGAAGCCACACTTGAATATTAGCAGGAATAATTAGCGCTTTACCGTGATGTTTATCCTGATTAGCAATTGTTGTGAGTGACTTGGTGCCCATGCCAAGTGATGCAGATGTTTTACTCGTTGCAAATGCCTGTCTTACAGCTAAAGCATTAGTCGGTACTAAATGATTAATGAGCATTTGTAAGAAACGAGGATACCAGCATACAACGTTAGTAGTTGCAAGGTTTCTGTTTGCAGATGATCCCATTGTAGCCACTATTTCGGAAAGAACTATTCTTCCATAATTAATGTCCAGTTCACGGGCTAGGGAAACGGCAAAGATCTGTATGAGAATTGGAATCTGATGATAATCTTTTTCGCGCGGCCGAAAACATCTCGTGATGGCCTCGAAAAAGTAATTCCATTCCACCTGGAAGTATTGTTTCTGGATGGCACCAGCTAAGATCCGTCCAGAAGGAGGATAGCATCCAATCTCCTCAAAGAATTGGAGACGATCTGCCGTTGAAGGTTCAGGGTCATAAACATCTTTAACTGGAAATCCCAGAACCCTGTTGAACACTTCCTCCGTTACTTCATATTCCTGACCCGCCAAGGTAAACCTGAAACCATAGCGGGTATGTTTGCTCCCAAAAGTAACCGCACTAGTCCATAATTGTTGTAAAGCATCATGGACTAGTGTTGGTTTAGCAGTAAAAGCAACACTAGCCTTGGAGTACAAATTAAGAAATCGTATCCAAAACTTGAAGCGTGGGAGTTGATCACCAATTTCCGTACTAATGTTATAAAAATTATTTTTCGCAAGAATAAATTGGTGAGCCATTTGTAAAATAATTTTCCTTGAGTTAATGTGATATTTGGAAAAGAAACAATTAAGGTAAAAACTTAAGGAAAAAAAATGTGATCTAATTAATTCCTTTTAGAGAATCGAGAAGATGAACAGCCGATTTGAACTAATACGGAATGAATTATGATCAAAATCAAAACAAACAAAATCCAGTCCAGTAAATACTGCAACCCCAAATCAGGGATATAAAAACTAAACTATGTTTGTAAATAACCGTGATAGTTGTGTGTATATGTGTGTGTGTATGACAAACTGAACAGATGAACAGACAGGTCCAAATACACAAACACAGGGCAAACAGAGAATAGTAAATTGAAAACGGGCAGTAGTTCGAGATATGTAAGAGTTTTAACACAACTCGAATGAACAGGGCAATGACTGTTTGAAATCGCAGGGAGGGAGGGTGGGGGCTGTAAAAATTTAGGGTTAAAACAATTAGGTAAAAGTGAAAATTGATGCGTGTTAGAGATGTATATATAGGCATATATGTGCAAAGACGAGAATATCCCTGTGAAAATAGAAAAAAAATGTCAAGTACATACAGGGGAACATCAAGTCGAACATTATCTCGAACATCACTATCTCGAACATCAAGTCGAATATTCGAGATAGTGTTCGAGATAGGGTCTATCTCGAACATCAAGTCGAATATTCGAGATAAAGTTCGAGATGACACTAACTCGAACAAATAATCACTTGATCAATTAATACAGCTTAATAAACCCACCAGGGAATCTCATCTCGAATATCAAGACAAAATTCCAAAAAAAAATGAGTAAAATTGCAAGTACAAACCTGGGAACACTATCTCGAATATCAAGTCGAATATTCGAGATAATGTTCGAGATGGGACTCAAGTCGAACATCAAGTCGAATATTCGAGATAATGTTCGAGATGGGACTCAAGTCGAACATCAAGTCGAATATTCGAGATAATGTTCGAGATGGGACTCAAGTCAACATCAAGTCGAATATTCGAGATAATGTTCGAGATGGGACTCAAGTCGAACAATTTCCCAGACTTGGAATTTTACAGGCACACGGGGAACTGTAACTCGAAATTCAAGTCGAATTTCGAGATGAAGTTCGAGATAGACCTTATCTCGAATATTCTTCCCAGACTTAGAATTTTCAAAATTTTTAATTTTGAAGATAGTCAGCATAATTTGGCAATTTTTTTTTTCAACAACAATTAAATTTTGCCAAATTAAAATAAATATCAATTCAAGGATTTTTATCAAAGCAAATAATAAAAACATTCCTTGACAATTCTAAGGCCTCTTAAATTAAACAAAATTACATGAAAAACACAGGTAAATTCATCTAAAAATCATAAAAAATTAGAATAATATGAATTTAACTCCCCCTATGATCATGCAATCATACCAGCATAAATTCAAAGATTTAACCAATAATTACACATAAAATACAATGAATTCATGTAAAATAACACAACATGCATCCTAAAATATTCATTACTTAATCATTTTAAAGTCTAAGTCCATAATGATTAATTAGCATGCAGAAGTGATATTTTGAGCAATTGTAGAGATTATTTACATATGTTTTCAACTTTATATCAATAAAATAGGCAAATGACAAGACTAAAAACATATGTTCATGATTAAAAACTGAAATTTTACAGATAGGAGAAATCACTAACTTGTGTTAAGCATCCCCAATTCACCAACCAACCTTGTGAATGTTACTTCATCAAGAGGTTTAGTGAATATATCTGCAATTTGTTGCATTGTGGGCACAAAATGTACTCCACAGTCCCCTCCTCGACATGTTCTCTAATGAAGTGATACCTGATGTCTATATGCTTGGTTCTTGAGTGGTCTACAGGATTGTTGGTCATGGCAATGGCACTTGTGTTGTCACACATGATTGGAATCTTTTTGTGTTCCATGCCATAATCTTTCAATTGGTTCCTCATCCACAGTATTTGAGCTACACAGCTTCCAGCAGCAATGTACTCAGCTTCAGCAGTAGAAGTAGATACTGTGTGTTGCTTTTTACTTTGCCAGGACACCAATCTTCTGCCAAGAAATTGACATGCACCAGATGTGCTTTTTCTATCAATCCTGCAACCTGCATAGTATGAATCCGAATAGCCAATTAGATTAAAACCTGTATCTCTTGGGTACCAAATCCCTAGATTTGATGTTCCCTTGAGATACCTAAAGATTCGTTTGACGGCTATGAGATGTGATTCTCTAGGATCCACTTGGAACCTTGCACACAAATAAGTTGCGAACATAATATCGGGTCTACTTGCAGTTAAATAGAGGAGAGAGCCAATCATACCTCGATAGCTTGTGATGTCAACTGGTTTACCTGATTTGTCTTCATCAAGCTTCGTGGCTGTTGCCATGGGAGTCTTAGCTGTTGATGCATCTTCTAGATTATACTTCTTGAGTAAATCTTTGATGTACTTGGACTGACAGATAAAGATTCCATCTTTTCTTTGACTGATCTGTAATCCAAGGAAGAAGGACAGCTCTCCCATCATGCTCATCTCATACTTATCCTGCATTAACTTGGCAAATTTCTCGCACAAGCGCTCATTAGATGACCCAAAAATAATATCGTCCACATAGACTTGAACAAGTATTAAATCACGTTTTACATTTTTATAGAACAATGTTTTATCAATTACTCCCCTAGTAAAACCATTTGCAATTAAGAACAAGGATAGGGTTTCATACCATCGTCTTGGGGATTGTTTGAGGCCATAGACAGCTTTGAAGAGAAAGTATACAAAATCTACAAGTTCTGGATCAATAAAGCCAGGTGGCTGTTCTAGATATACTTCTTCTTCTAGCTCTCCATTCAGGAAGGCACTTTTCACATCCATCTGAAAAACCTTGAAGTTCTTGTGTGCTGCAAAGGCCAAGAACATCCTGACTGCCTCAAGTCTTGCAACTGGAGCGTAGGTCTCATCATAATCAATACCTTCTTTTTGAGAATAACCCTTCGCTACCAAACGAGCCTTGTTTCGTGTTACAAGTCCGTCTTCATCCAGTTTATTTCTGAATACCCACTTAGTTCCAATTACTGATCTGTTCTTCGGTCGGGGTACCAGCTTCCAAACTTTCTGCCTTTCAAACTGATTGAGCTCCTCTTGCATTGCAATCACCCAATCAGTATCAACAAGAGCTTCTTCTATTTCTTTAGGTTCAAGCTTGGATAAGAACCCAGAATATAAGCAAATATTAGCCATGTCAGCTCTTGCAGTTCTTCTAGTAGTCACACCAGCATCTGGATCACCAATTATTAATTCAAACGGATGGTCTCTACTCCATACTCGTTCTTTTGGAAACTGTCTTGATGATTCAGCTTGACTTTCTGAGTTGTTGTGTTGACTACTTGTGGTATTTCCACTAACTCCCCCTGAGTTAGTGCCAGCTCCTACAGAACTAGTGTCATCTCGTCTTGAGCCTTGAACACTTGTCCTTGAGCTGCTGTTTACTCCCCCTGAGTTGTTGCCGGATCGTGTGGAAGAAGTTTCTTCTGATCTTGTAGGATTCGATTGTTCATTAAGCTCAGATGTTTCTTCACGAACACTTGGAACATTTGAAATGATAACCAACTCAGGTTCATCTTCAAGTTCATCTAAGTCCAGATTCTGAAATTTAAGGGACTCTGGTTCACTAGAATCTTTAGATATTGATGGGAGTTTGGTATCGTCGAATCTGACGTTGTAGCTTTCAGTCACTTTTTGATCATTCACTAAGAATACCCGATAAGCTGCCACCACATCTGTAGAATAACCAACAAAGATTCCTTCATGAGCTTTTGCTGCAAATTTGCCTAGATTTTCATCATCTATAAGCACATAGCATTTAGCTCCAAAGACATGAAAGTATTTGATTGTAGGTCTTCTGTTATTCATTAGTTCACATGGTGTCTTTTCTTTATCTTTTATGATCAGGGTTCTATTCTGAGTGTAACACACTGTACTCACTGCTTCGGCCCAAAAGTAAAGAGGAAGTTTTGAATCATACAACAATGTTCTTGCTGCTTCAACCAAAGTTCTGTTCTTCCTTTCAACTACTCCATTTTGCTGTGGAGTTCTCGGGGCTGAGTACTGACGACGTATTCCCTTAGATACACAGAAGTCATTCAGCACTGCATTCTTAAATTCAGTACCGTTGTCTGTTCTAATCGTCTTTACAGTAAGTGTTGAAACATTCTCAATTTGAGTGATGTGATCAATGATTAGGAAAGGTACTTCGTCTTTCATCATTGCGAACAATACCCATGTATACTTGGAGAAGTCATCCACGATTACCAAAGCATATCTTTACCTAGATAAGGATAGGACATTCACTGGGCCAAACAAATCCATATGAAGAAGTTGTAAAGGCTCAGTGATACTAGAAATTTCTTTACTTTTATGTGATGCTCGCTTTGACTTTCCCATTTCACAAGCTTCACAGAGTCCTTTAGGAGCAAACTCCATCTGTGGTAGATCTCTCACTAATTCTCGCCTCGCGAGAGCATTCATCGTTTTGAAGTTTAAGTGAGATAGCTTTTTGTGCCATAACCAGCTTTCATCATCTGAAGCTTTGCTGTAGAAACAAGTGACTTCATTCTGATTTGCCGAATCCATGTCTGCAACAAAAAGATCTGCCTTACGAACTCCTCTTAAAGCCAATGAACCTTCCTTAATGTGAGTGATTGACACGCCTTTCTTATTGAAGACAATTTCGTATCCTTTGTCACAGAACTGACTCAACAGATTGTGCTTCAATCCCTCAACATAAGAAATATCTTCAATGATGACATTTCCGGTCTTCAGTTTGCCATATCCCTTCGTCACACCTTTGCTGTCATCTCCAAAGGTAACATAAGGGCCAGCCTTCATAACCAACTCTGTAAGCAGGGACTTGTTTCCTGTCATATGCCTTGATGCTCCACTATCTAGCACCCATATAACTTTATTTCTGTTTCGCTTAATGCCCTGCAATGTCAGATTGATTAGACATTCTTCGGAACCCAACTTTGATTGGGCCCGGCTTTTCTATAAGATCGATAGTTATCAGGTATAACAACAGGAGATGCACTCTTTTTAACATTACTAGAGCTTTTGACTTTGTTTTCCCTTTTTCAGACTTGATAGATTTGTCAGTCTTAGGAGAAGGCTTGTCACTCCTAACTTTAGGAGGACTGGCAGTCTTAGCTCTCACATGCTTCTTCTTGATATTAGAACTAGTAGCAGTATTTAAACATGTTTGACTAGTTGCATTCATCAAATTTACAAAAGTTTGCATGACGTTAAAAGTGCATGGCATACAATTAGGTTGACCACATTGTGCATGATTCTGATGCATGTTATTCATTGTATGTGGTACAGGCATGGCATGTGCAACTGGAATATTCATGTTAGATTTACATGCATAAGAAAGATGTTCAGTAGATTTACAGTGATAACATGCTTTCTTTACTCGTTCTGCCTTAACCTCTTTTATGCCCTTTTTCTTTTTACCCTGATTTTTAACAGCCTTGGCTCCTAATCCTGGTCTAGATTCTTCTCTAGGGGATTTGATTTTAACTGATTTAGTAGGAGTTACAGGTTGTTCTCTCTGGCGATCTTCCATCTCTAACTCATATCTAACTAATAATTCAGTCTCTTCTTCTTCTCGAGGAGTAAAGTGTTTGAATATTGGTTTAATAGCAGATTTGAGAATTGTAGGTACTTCTTTTTTAATCTCACTGGGACTGGTGTCTACAGGCCATTTCCCTTCTTTCTTTGATAAGTTAGAATAGTCAAGTCCTACACCAACACCAGTTATCTTCTTAAATGTGCTACTATCAACATTCACTTTACTAGCTGCTAGTTTATAAGCTTCGCATTTTGTTTCTAACTCAGCTAGTTTATTCCTAAGACATGCTTCTATTTCATCTTTAAGGTTGAGCTTGTGTTCCAAAGTTTTAATAGAGTCTCTTAGGGAAATATCTATAGTGCAAACGGCCTCTAATTCTTCCACTTTTGCCTCAAACATTCTGCATTTGGCAACAATTGTTTTCTGTTCTTTTTGAGAAGTATTTAAGCTTTTGCACAGCATATAGATCTCTTCGCTAAGAGCCCCGTTCTGCACCTTATAATCATCTAGAGACATTTCTTCCTTAAGGGTTAGAACTGGTACCTCTGGTTCATCTGACGTTTCAGCCATGAGGGCAAAGTTTGCTGTATGAGTAACTTCTTCCTCATCTGAATCATCCCACGCTCTTCCTTCTGTGACAACTAAAGCTCTTTTTCCATGTCTTTCCTTCACCAGGGCCTCATACTTGCTTTTGAGGGCTTCATAAGTTTCTTTTGGATATGTCTGTTTAGGCTTCTTGCAATCTGTAGCAAAGTGTCCAGCTTCACCACAGTTATAACATTTGAACTTCATTTTGAAATCCAAAGGAGATTTGTAGCTGGTACTCTTGCCTTTTCCTTTGTAGCCTTGTGAACTACCACCACCCCTAGTAACCCGATAATAAGATGAAGATTTACTTTGCGGTCGGTTACTCTTTCTGAATCTGATATTGCTGAACTTCCTTGCCATGTATGCCATGATACTGTCATCCATGTTGTCCAGCTCTTCTTGGGTGAAGTAGTCGTCATCACTATTTGATGTGCACTCATCATCATTTTCAACTTGAGGTGATGCAGGTGATGACCTAGGCTTTTCTGCAACCATTGCCTTTTTAGACTCTACCTCATCAGCAACTAACCCTGATGCAGCTTCTTTTTCTCTTGAATCATTATCCCATGCTTGATCTTGAAGTGTTTCCAGCTCATAGGTCTTTAGAATTCCATAGTATTCTTCCAGAGTAGTTGTGTGTAAATCTCTGGTTTCTCTAACAGCGTAGACTCTATGTTCAATGCTTTTTGGCTGGTTCCTCAGATATCTCGTGTTGACTTCAACCACGAGGAGAGTTACACCTCTCAGATTCAAATCCAAAACCAACTGACTGAATCTTAGATAGACATCGGTTATACTTTCTCCTTTTCTTATCCTGAAAGTGTCATACTCCATCTTGAGTATAAGTGTTTTGTTGCTTCTGACCTCGGAGGTACCTTCCATGACGACCTCTAGCTTATCCCAAATCTTCTTTGCTGTAGTTAGTCCTTTAACTACGTTAAACATCTCATGATCTAGGGATTCCATCAGTGTTTGTCGAACGGATGTGTTGAAAGATATCTGCTCCTTATCAGCATCTGAAAAGTCTACTGCCTTCTTGGGCTCAGACCGTTGTGGTACTACCACATCTCCTTCCATATGCTCAGGAACAACAACCATTGGTACAAATTTACCTTTATCGAGGACTTCCAGATATTCAGGATTGACTGACTCAAGGTAAAGTTTCATTCTCAACACCCATTCTTCATAATGATCTCGGTCGAACATTGGAATCTTGAAATTGTTTTTAGGTGCCATCTTAATGCGGATTTAAAGTAAAGATAATAAATTTTTCTTATTACTTGAGTAGTAATTAAAAGAAAATTAAATTATCTTAAAATAAATCAAGGTTCAAATTCTGGTCACCAAAAAAAAAAATTCTAAGTACCAAGACAAGGCTAAGTAGAATATCTATGTAGAACTTCTGCCTAAGTCGAAATTCTCCAAGTCGAACTTTTCTAAGTCGAACTTTTGTCCAAGCAGAAAATCTCAAGTCGAATATTCAAGTAGAATATTCAAGTAGAATATTCTATGTAGAACTTTTGCCTTAGATAAAATTTGCTGCAGGTCACTTTTCACACTTTTTGACTTTTGTGGTTTTTCTCACCTAACTCACCTAACACACGTGCAAGGTACTGAATATCTTCTGTAATACTTTTTGCTGTGAGATATATGTCAAATCAAAAGCCAATAACACCTTTTTGTCTTTTTGAAAAGGAAATCAAAAAGTTGCTGGGTTTGTCTTCTTTAACAAGAATAATGATGAACACTCAAGAACACCAAATATCAAAGTACCCAGATTAATTCACAAAAATTATCTAAAATCCTCCCAAGCTAAATAATTACTCCCGGAGTATTTAAATAATTTTTAGAGCGAGTTTTCTCTGCCAAACAAATTTGAGCACACTTTTCGAGAAGAACTTGAAAAGTAGATCTATAGATGAAAACTCACTAATCTTCTACCAAACACAAGGATCTATGTTTTGTATATTAAACATTCAGCTCTGATACCAATTGTTAGGTCCAAATGTGTTGTAGAGGGGGGGTGAATACAACTTTTCGAATTAATGAAGCAATAAATACTATGTAATAAATGAATACAATGATTCAAGGAATATATGTCTTATATATAACTTGAAAGGGTTGCTACAACATTCATTACACAGTACACTAGAAGTAAAGAGGGTAGTAAATGATACTAAGCTCTGTGAATACTCTCTCTCTCTTTTACAAGTGTTTATCTAGAAAAATATTGCTCTCTTTAAAAATAATACACAAGTACTTCTATTTATACTACTTGTAATCTATGTCTTGTAGTCTTCAAAGATTAAAATATACGTGGCCCAATGATATCCACATAAATCTTATCTTATCTTGAAAGCTTGGAAATCTGCCAATTAGATGATGCCATGTGTCATGTTGAAACTGCCCTCCATGTAGAACATCTATTTGAGAACTTCTACTTGGCCATCTCGAATATTCTATCTCGAATATTCTACATAGGAATGTTCTACTTGGCCATCTCGAATATTCTATCTCGAATATTCTACATAGGAATGTTCTACTTGGCCATCTCGAATATTCTATCTCGAATATTCTGTACTTAGAAAAATTCTGGGCTTCAATTTGAAACTTCAATGCAACATCTTGAACTTGTGATTTCTTTATGTCTTCCATATTCTTCAACAAGCTCTTGAACCTGGATCTCTATAACTGACATAAACTTGCTATCAATGTCCTGACACTTGATGCAATGGTCTGATTCATAAGTGACTAGTCTTGATAGTGTTTCTGCTTCTTGAATAGATTACCATATTCAATTAGTAATGTGGCTTTCCAAATATTGTTTTCCTTCTTGTTCACTTGAAATCAATTAGTCTTATTGATACTGATAGTTATGATCTTGAATCTTCAAGTTACAAATCACTGAGGCATGAACAACTTTGTCTTGAACTTCTTTCAATGATTTCTTCTTTGTTTGATCATAGTTAACAAATTGAATTGTATCAATTACCTTGTCTTCATGGTTAACATTGATTTCTTTGTGACTTCATGTTCTTGATTGTCTTCTGGTTAAGTATCTTTTCTTTTAGTTGAGTTACATAAGTTATAGTGTTACAAGTTTAGACACTCTGCCTTTCACACCTCCTCTTCTTCAAGAGTCTTACTTCTCCTAAGTCCCTGCAACGAATTGCAAATGTGAGAACCACAGGCGGTATCTAATACCCAAGTAGAAGTTTGATTAAGTGATATATTTAGTTCGATCATGAACATACCTGGAGCAGAAGCGGTAGTTTCACCACCCTTCTTCTTCTTCAATTCTGCAAGGTAAGCCTTACAGTTTCTCTTCCAGTGCCCCACTTTGTTGCAGTGAAAGAAAACAGCTTTGCTTTTGGGATCTTCAACTTTTGGCGGAACTGGCCTTTTCTCACCTACCTTCTTCTTCTTCTTAGGAGGGCTCATCTTTCTCTTCTTAGGGTTAGAGCCTTCACCAATTAGAAGAACAGAACTCTTCTTTGTGGGAAAATTCGACTCAGCAGTTTTCAGCTTGTTATGGAGTTCAGGCAAGATGACATCCAACTTGTTCATGTGAAAGTTCACAACGAACTGCGAGAATGAATCTGGAAGTGATTGCAAGACCAGATCTTGACTCAGCTCCCCATCCATGACAAATCCAAGTTTTCCAAGACGCTCAATCAAATTGATCATCTTGAGCACATGAACATTCACAGATGATCCCTCAGTCATCCTACAATGGAACAGCTCCTTCGATATCTCATATCGAGCTGTCCTTCCTGCCACATCATACAAATCTTGTAGATGCATAAGGATAGAGTGAGCATCCATATGCTCGTGTTGCTTTTGGAGCTCATCATTCATGGTTCCCAGCATAACACATTGTGCAACTCTTGCATCATCTATCCAATTACGATACACAATATGTTCATCATTATGTGCATCCTGAGCAGGTTCAGCAGGTTTATGTGAGTCTAGTACATATTCTTTCTTCTCAATCCTGATAACAATTCTCAGGTTTCGAAGCCAATCAGCATAGTTGGGACCAGTTAATTTGTGTGCATCGAGCATGCAACGGAGTGATAGTGCAGAAGACATTATGTATATAGTAAATCTGCAAATAATAAACACATAACAACATTTAGCAAATACTCTATTTCATTATCTAAAACACCATATGAATCGGGTCTTTATTCATAAGTGCCTCCCACTATTCTATCTAATTTCTATATCCCTTATTGAAATTAAGCATTCATAATGATAGTGGGATAGGGATCCTACATTCCATCACACAACCTCGGCTGTAGCACGAAACGCCATGTAACGTTCAATAGGCAGACAACTCTTGTCAGCTACATCTCATGTTATTCCCTAATCTTACTTTAGCCTCTTGAATACTTGAGTAGAGGCTGTGGCACGACAAACTCAATATTATAAGTCAAGTCAATCCCAATTCATCATACACATCTCATGTTAAACTAATTTCAAATAGCTCACGGCTATAGCACTTAACGACCATAAGATTCCAATTCATCATACACATCTCATGTTATAGACAAGTATCTCTTCTTTCGGAAACAACGCCCTCGGCTGTAGCACGAAACGACAGAGTTTCAAAAATAAGAAATACTTTCTATTATGTTGGAAGGCTATGACCAACACAAGCCCTTTGTGTTTTATGGCCAATTACTACTTGATATTCTTTATATTTTAGGGGATTATATTATGTTACAATCATAATCATATTATAAAGAGATTCTTTTAGATTGGATTAAATATTTTAAATCAACTATTGATACTTGGAGTCAACCCAGGCCAGGGGTGGAGCATTTTCAAGAGGCGTCTCTTAATAACCCCCTTTCACTTAAGTTGAAAATTCATATTCAATCACGTGTTTCATAAACACAAAAATCTCATGATTGTATTCATAATATGTAAATTAAGGTCACGAAATAATTTCACTATTCTAGATTGTCTAACATACGCCTTATGTTAATTAAGTTCACCTAAATCTATCATCTCATGATAATTCAAGCATATATCACATATATATAATCACGAATAAACATAAGGTAGGCATGTTAAATCATATATTACAACATATAAGCATTATACATCTCTATGTATCACATGGTGTATTTAAAAGAAACTTAAAATAGTTAAAACTTGCTTTAAAACACTTTTGGAAGCTCTAAACAGTCCGAAACAATTTCAGAAAAATAGTTTTAATATACCATTAGAACCGTCTCGGAAAAACGAATCTAACGGTATATTGCACGCCCCATTTTGAGCTCTCACGCGCCCGCACGCGCCCCGAGAAGTTTCTGACGAATCCCCATGTGCGCACGCGCGACTGGCGCGTGCAAGACACCCTGTCACGCATCTCGGTATGCGTTACAAGCCAAAAACCCATTTTTAGCTTGTAACGCATGCGCAGAATGCGTTATACCTTTTTTTGTTCAAATATTATTATTTAATTATGAATTAATTAAAAACAACTTTAAAAATCCATAATAAATAATCTATTGCTCAGAAAAATATTCTAAAAATACCTGGACGATCTACAACACTTGTAGAACACATTAAAAATATAAAATAAATTTTGAGGAATAGTAATGAATTAATCATAATTAAATCATTATTATTGTTTTCAAAATTCATAATAAATATTCTAAGCATCAGAAAATTATAAAACATTAACTGGACGATCTACAACACTTATAGAACCCAGGAAAATTATCAAAACAATTTTGATGAACAGTATCATATTAATCATAATTAAAACATTATATTTCTTGTATAAATCATAATAAATACATACATGCTCATAAAA
The DNA here is from genome assembly GCA_028671895.1 of Oenanthe sinensis. Lineage (NCBI taxonomy): Eukaryota > Viridiplantae > Streptophyta > Magnoliopsida > Apiales > Apiaceae > Oenanthe > Oenanthe sinensis. The sequence continues at coordinate 34,482,148 of CM053806.1, forward strand.
TTCTGAAACTTGACCACGAATCTATATGCATACATTTATTTGCATATATTCCTATGTATACATATATATAGATACAAAAACTATTTTATAAATTGAAGAATACCTCGATTGCTTTCCGACAACAACTAGAGAAGATTTTGTTTTTCAATCCTTGCAATCACCCCTCAAGTGTGGAGTGCTCTAAAGATATCCACCAAGAATCAAACTAAAAGATGAAGGAGGAGGCTAGAGAGGAAATTAGGGTTGCCTCCATTTTAAAATATTTCTCACAAATATTAGGGTTAAAGTATTAGGGTTTATAATCCTATATTTATAGGCAAATATCTCAGCTGAGATATTTTCTATAAATATCTTATTATTAATCCCTTTTTTAATTAATTAATCTTATTAATTAATTAATTAATGATTAAAACTATTTTAATCATTAATTCTTTTTTCTAAACTCTTTTAGAAAATTATTCTCTCCTCATATTTAATTACTTTAATTAAATATTTAATTAATAATATTAAGATCTTATCTTAAATAATTTATAATCAATTAAATCTCATTTAATTAATTTATAAAATTTGCTAAGTAATTATTTATGTCATAAATAAATAATGACTAGCTATTATTAATTATTCCTTCATCTATAATCTAATCTCTTTTATGGTGTGACTCTTTAGGTTCAATATTAAGCTGGTAGTAAAAATAAATAATAATAAACATTTTATTTATTATTTATATGAATTTTATTAATTCATTAAATATAATTAATCTGATTAATTATATTTATTCTACATCATGAGTGGTGTTTCTGAACATATCGCGACTATCTAGATAATACGAAATCATTGCTTAGAATACTTAGAACCTGTCAGTAATTAGTTACCGTACAATTAATTTCTTATATCCTTCAATTTCCCGATTAAATACAAGGCATGGAACTCGTGTCAAGCCTATCTAATTTAGGGGGTGTTTGGGGGAACTTTTTTTCCAGAATAAGTCAACTTATTTTAAGACAAAGTTAAGATTCCTAACTTTTTTCTGAAATAAGTTAACTTTTTTTTGCATCTTATAGAATCTCAAATATACATTAAATACTTGTATAAAAAACATTTATCAAAATATGAAATTTTTACCCGAAAATAAGTCCAAAAGGACTTATTTTTAAGCTCAGCCAAACAGGCCATTAATCATATGATTTCTTATTCATAACGCAAAGTTCCTTTTTATGCAAATTAGAAACTCTTTCTAATTTCATTCACCCTGGCCAGAGATTCCTGAACTTGCATATCTAAGAATAACATAGGATATTCACTTCCTTTACTGGAAGGGGCAGATCCTTTATTGATCCGGTAACTATCTCCATACACAAATCACTATGCCCAGAATGGACCTAATGAATGTCCTAGAGACTAAGGACTAAACCATAGCATAAATCATTGTGTACGAGATTACTCTAACGATCTCAAGTCTAAGGATACTTGTACAACTATTTACTTAATAAATAACTATCGACACGTGAGTAAACTCCATTAGTTGTTCTACTTATCGAGTCATGTTTAGTGAACTTATTCCTTAATAAGCACCTACATACTAGCTATAGTGTCACCACACAAATGTCTATGAGAACAGACATCCTCCTAAGATAGCTAGCATAATATGTACTGATCTTTACGGATTTACCAATTTCCAATTAGTTATCCTATGATCAGGAACTGTTTAAGTCTAAAGCTATTATCTTCTAGATCTCATTATTACAATCTCATTATAATTCTAGAAGCTTTGCTCTAAACTATGGAACATCTTATTTAATACACTTCAAATAGATTAAGCCCGTAACATAACAAATAAATACTTTATTATTATCAAATGAAATTAAATAAGAGTAGCAGAAAGTTTTTCCTAACTCATCATACATGATTGGTTTTAGGTCAAACACTTTCACTACAGGCACTTGTCAATTTCTAGGGAACAAGTTTGTATCATGGTTTAGCAAGAACCAAAATTCAGTGTCTACATCCACTGCAGAAGCTGAATACATTGCAGCTGGAAGGTTCTGTGCACAAATTTTATGGATGAGGATTCAACTATTTGATTATGGGTTCAACATGAACAAAATTCCTATTTTCTATGACAACACAAGTGTCATTGCAGTAACAGAAAATCCTGTGCAACATTCCAGAACTAAGCACATTGACATAAGGTATCACTTCATTAGGGAACATGTAATGAATGGTATGCAGACATTTTTACCAAACCATTAGATGAATCTACTTTTAATAGATTGGTCTGTGATTTAGGTATGCTTAATTATATTTAATCCTTTAAATGTCTGACATTTATGTATTTGTATTAATTTTAGCCATTGACTATGTTAATCTATTGATTCTTCCATAATCAATTGATAAACATTTTACTTATCGATGGATATTTGTAACTATCGAAAGATAAATATATCAATTGATGATATATTTATTTATCGATGGATATTTGTAGCTATCGACCTATAAATATATCAATTGATGATATATTTACTTATCGATGGATATTTGTACCTATCGACAGATAAATATTTCGATTGATGGTATATTTACCCATCGATGGACAGTTATAGCTATCGATAGATAAATATATCAATTGATGATATATTTACTTTTTGATGGATATTTGTAGCTATCGAGAGATAAATATATCAATTGATGATATATTTATTTATCGATGGATAAGAGTACATGTCAATGGATAAGTTAATTATCAATTGATGACCTGGAATTTAAAGGGGTCCATATCATCAATCGACCTGTACAAAATCTAGCCGTTGATTACTTATTTTATCAATTGATTAATATATACATTGCTGTATGTATAACAGTCGATTGTCAAAAATGGTAATTTCTGCTTTTCATTTTTCTCCCAACGGTCGATTAAGTTCTATTTTGAGTAAGAAATTGATTGGGAACTCATTAAATATAAATAGTGAGATTAAAACATCTTTTAATTCTTACTTGCAATTGTACTAACGATTTCTTTATTTCTTTCTCTCTCTCAATCTACGAACTAAATCTCTAACCCTTTTTCTCACTGTACTCAATCTTCCTAATATCTTCAAAGCTTTTGTTCTACTAAATTTCTACTCAAAGGAATGACATCTTCATCCAAAAAAGTCTCGCAAGCTGGTTTCATCTACGAGCTAAATATTTTGTGGCTTGCACTGTGGTTGAAGAGGCTCCTAAAGAATTTCATCCATTAATGCAATTCCTGGAAAGCTGTAAAGTATAAAAAGCGTTGAAGGAAGCACTAATAATAATCTGCAATCTGGTGGAAGAGTTTTGGACCTCTGAAGAAGTTGCTAATGACTTTTCAAGCATCAAATTCAATTGCAAAGGACAAGAGTACATTCTTACTACTTTAATTTTAAATGAATGTTTAGATTTGCCTGTTAATAATACTGATAATGTGCCCAGTGAATCAGATACTAGAAACATGCTTAGGGCTGTCAATTATGCAAATCCTGACATTAATTTAGGACAAGTAGTTAGAAAGCATCTTAGGAGAGAATGGTCTTATTTATTTGATGCAATAATAAAATGCTTTAGTGGTAAAATTAGTAATTTTGATGCCATAACATCTAGCATGCAACAAATAGCATATAATGTCTTGTTTGATGAAAATCATGATCTATCTTCTATATTACTATCTGAAATTGCTGTTAAGTTAGGTAAGAAGATGATAGGTCAAATCACATATACTATGTTAGATTTATCATGATTTTTATTAACCACTTTGTCAAAGAAATTGAGATTTGTAGGGAAACTGAAACTCTTGAGTCTTGGACTCAAAACAAAAGAGTTTTCAAGGACCTAGTGAGAATTAATCTCCACAGTGGGGTGGAATTAATCTATCCTGAATTTGTTTAGTTATCAATTTCTAACCTAATTTCTTACAATACCCAATCTTCTTTGCCTTCTGTAGCTATAGAGGGTGCTAGCAATGACCCCAACCCTTCTACCCAATCCACACATCCAATTTCAAAACCCAAATCTAAAAAGCCAACCTCAACAGGTTCCCAAAAACTTGTTGTTGTAAAATCAAAGAAAAGGAAAACACCTAGTGTGGTAGATAGATTAGGGGAGGATGTAGGTGGTGAGGGAACTGGGGAACATCAAAGAACCCAGAAGAATAAGAAGAGTGAGGGTGTGCAACCTAATCCAAGCCATTCCATAATCTCTCAAAAGACTGTGGATGTTAAAATGGAAAATACCACATCTTTATTGGCATCCTCTCAAAAGGATGACAATATTGAAAATATCCCACAACCATAGGCACAGAACCAATCTGGGGACACACCATCCAAATTTACAAAAACCTATGGAAGGGGAGAAAGAAGAGTCACCTTTGCACATGGCGGGGAACCACACAATGCAAAATCACAGGAAACTATGGTGGAGCCTTTTCAAAGTCAGTTTGATGCATCTCACATAAATGATGAGATGCAGCCCCATTCTCTCTTAATTCCAATCCCTTCTATTCTTTCTTCTCCATCTCAACAAATTTCTTCAGAAAATGTTCTGATAGATAATCATACATTTTCAAATTCACCTTCTTTATTAATCAAGGAGAAGCCAACACTCTCTCATGAATTTTCTCCCGAAGAAATTCAGGATTCCATATCTCATGTCATTACAAATATCACCTCTCAAATCATTAGCTCAACAGTTTCTACTCCATCAATTGATGTTCATTCATCAATTGATATTCAGCCATCGACTGATAAGCCATCGATAGATACTCAAGATCAATCGATGGGTATGCATCAATCGATGGATATCCAAAACACTTCAACTGATAATATCTATACATCAATTGATGCTCAATCAATTGATGTTGCACAAATACTCTTAGGAATGAGTGAGTTGAGTGAGATGCAGGATTGCAACCTAGAAAAAGGAGAGGGGGTGAGTGAGGTCATTCCTATTTCTTCCAGGAATGTGAGTGAAACACATGAGGCCCCACCTTAGAAGGTGCACATAATATGAGTGAGGGAGAAGTGAGATTCCAGGATGAGATCCTGATGCAAAATAGAGAGATGAGTGAGAGAGATAAAATAATTCTATTATTTGGACAGGAGTTGGAAAATGAGTTAATGTCAGAGGAGGAAGGAGTCAAGGAGATAGGGGCAGTATTTAATGCAGAAGCTAGTGGGGGTGGAATTAATAAGGAAATTGAATATAAAGTTGATATTGGTGACTTGGATCCATAAAATTTTATTCATCCTGGTCCACAATATCAATGGTTGACTACTTCAAGTAGCATGGATGCATAACAACTTTTGGGAATTGAGCATACAGAACAAAGGACCAGGAATCTGAAGGAGAGCATTGCCAATACAAGAGATACATGTTATATGGCACCTGAAGAGTTAGAAGATGATTCTGATGAGGAGCCATGGATGAGCACTATTGATGGTTCCTTAGAAGCTGCTGAAACTGAGATTCTTTCTCAATATAGGAGGGCAATGGTGGAAGGAGAAATTGAAGATCCCAATCAAAGGAGAATTGCTCACTATATGAGGGAATCACTGAAAATCCAAAAGATCACAGTGACAGGAGTGAAGAGAGAATTGGAGATTATCAAGGATTCTATCAATTCTAACAAGGATGCTTTGGAGAGAAAGGTGGATGAGAAGCTACCAATTAACACTATGGGTCAAATTAAGGACAAGCTTTTCAAGGAATCCGAGAATTTTGCAGCTTTGGAGACAAGAATATTGTCTCTAGAAAAGAAGATGGATGATATTAATAAAGGCCAGAGTCTACATGCTTCCATTCTTCAAAAGTTTATTGACATAATGCCACCACCTTCTCCAATTGATGATAACAAAAAGGGGGAGAATACAAAGAAGAAGGATGATGGTGATGGTAATGGCAAAGGCAGTGGCAGTGGTGGTGTTGGTGGTTCTTGTATGGATAAATCTAGTGGCATTGGTGGTTTTGCAGCAAAAAGGACTAAATATGGAAGTAACAAGGATCATCAATCTTTAATGACATCTAAGTCTCCCAAAGATGACTTAGAATAGAAAAAGAAAGAATTCAAGAAGTTTGAAGATGATCTAGAAGCTAGAAGGATTTCTAGGGAAAGAGAAACTAAGTCAATGACTGAGAGGGAAAGGAAAAGAATTGAGGACTTAAGGAAGAGCACTGAGTTGGTGACAAAGGCAGCAGAAAGAGGAAACTTGGATGAGTTCATTGCTCAAACAAGAAAAGTAAATGAAAATGCAAAGAAGGCTGCCAAAGAAAGTAATTCAAATGTAGAAGCCTTTCTAACAATTGATCCTGAAGCCCTTGAAGAGAAGAAAAATGATAAACCAATAATGATTGATGAAGAAAAGAGAATGAAAGAGCCAGTTGGCCAGAAGCTTCTTCAAGGAGCCATTTCCTCAGGACTTTCAGATGCTGCAAGAAGAGAAAAGGAGAATGAAGAAATTGCAAGGCAAATGGAAATGAAATGAAATTTGGAAGATCAATTAATGGAACAACCACCGAGGAAAAAGAAGAAAATAACCATGGCTAAGAAAAAGATAAGTTCTATTCAAGAAAGAGTGGTTCAGGAAAACCTCTAGGCTAATCAAGAAGAAATCAAGGAGGAGGTAACAATTGAAAGATATGATATGAAAGGAATACCAATGATCAGTGAAAAAGGGTTGATAGGAGTCAGAACTCACCCTACAACCTCTAACCAAGAAGAATCAATGAGGTTGGAGCATGAAAATGGAGTGAAAATCACCTATTCACTAAAGGTGATAATGAAGCAAAGCTACAATGTCCTGAAGACCATTCTTCCTCTATTCAACAGAAAGTACAAACTCAACACAATAATTGCTCAGGAAATTCAACAACAAATCTCAAAGCTAAGGAGATCAAAGGCAGAAGCTGAACCTGATTCACCCCTTAAGCTATGGAAGTCTAAAGTCAAAAAGGGGGTGTTGGAGCCAAAATATGCAATAATTTTTACAGATGTGGAGGGAAACACAAAGTTCTTTGATATCTGTAAATATTTGGACAAAATCACAGATGAAGAAATACATTACCTTATGAGGCAACTTGGAGAGACTGACAGAGATGAAGCAAATTTGAGGAGTTCTTTCATAAGGCAATTAAAGGAAAATGATGAGAAGAGAAAGAAGAAGAACTAATTGGATTATGAAGACGGTGAAGATATTGAAGCAGCTTGTAGGAGTTATTCATCAAACTGGTAGTTTCAAAATTCAAAAGTGCTATTTAAATTTCTTGATTCTATCTGAATAAAAATAATTAGGGGTTTTGTTATCATCAAGTAAATTTATGCCTGTTCATATCACAAACACAAATAGGGGGAGATTGTCAGGAATCTACATGTAATTTAATGATAACATTAATCTTAGAATCATAGAAATTTTATTTGATGTAACTGGTCAATTGATATGAAAGTTATAAATATCAATTGATCAGGAAACCATTTATCAGTTGAAGTGTTTATATGAATCAACTTATAATTTGGATTGTAGCATAGGTGTACTTAGTCTATTTCAATCGATAAGGTGTAAGTCAATTGATATTATTCCCATCAATTGATGTTAGAGTCGATTGATATAGATCATCAACTGATGTGTAAATTAAACTATCAAAGTGTAATTATTTGATGACAGGAAATTATACAAGTGAAGGATAATCGATTGATATTAAAGCATCGATGGATAGGGGATCAATCGAAGAAGTCAAGTCAAGTATTGAAGACCATCAACTGATGTGAAGACCCATCGATTGATATATCGATTTATAACATCTATCAATCGATAAATCATTATTTATCAATCGATGGATATAAAGATCAATCGAGGAAGAACATCAGTTGATAGATTAAAGGAATGATCAATTGATATGTTTAACAACAAATTATCAATTGATTGAGACAACACAGAAGGACTATCTGTTGAAGATCCAAAGGAAAAAAGCACACCTATTGAAGACAGTCTATGATGACTGTGAAGACTCAATTAGAAGTTGTCTTTCAAACCTTTTTCTAAAATGGAAAAAGGTAAAAGGAAGGTAGATAGAAACAATCCAAAAATAGGAATACTAAAAACAAAAACAAGTGCGGTAGCATTGTTAGAAAAGAGAGGAGTTAGACAATATTTCTTGAATCAACTGTTCAGCCTTAGAACAATTGGTTTTATTTTCTAACCTTGTAAAAATGAAGCTAGGTTTCTTTTAACCTAGGAACATTGAGCAAAAATATACACTGATGGAAAAATCAATCCATTAATAATTTTAAATCTCTTTGTTATATTTTTCTTTCAGTCTGAATTTGTTTAAACATATTTTCTTGAACTCTCAAACATCAAGAACAAATATTAAAATAAACAAAAAGTTCTAATATTTGTATTCAACCCCCCTTCTACAAATATTGGCATTGTTCTGGGAAATAACATGGTAGAAAATCCTCATCACTAGAATATGAAAAACATAAAATTAAAGGCTTAAATGTAATTTAAACCCTGTGTTATTAACAATATACAATTCAAACCCTCTTTTAATATATTTAGTAAATTTAACCCTACATTTTGTAACTATTTATAATTGAAACCTTTTTTTAAAATAATTAGTAAATTTAACCCTATGTTTTTGAATTATGTACAATTGAAACCTTTTTTAAAATAAATAGTAAATTTAACCCTACGTTTTAAAACATTTAGCAAATTTAACCTTGAATTTTTAATTTCGGAATAAAATAAATTTTACGACAAAATTTTGAATAAATATTCGTCAAATGCACTATTGTCAATTTTTTTGTATAGATATTATCTAAGCATAATAGATATTTGCAATTATTGGAGTTTTTTCTTATAAAATGGATATTTAGATGTTTTTTTCTATATTAATATATCTATATGTATAATATATTATATATGTTCAATAAAATTTTAATATGTGTTTATATTATTCCATCTTACCATCGCACTTCCCGCTCAATATATTCATGAATGTTCATCACCGAATTTAATTTATTTTCAAAAATACTCTTCGATGAATATATTCTCGAAAATACTTTTTTGATATAAAATTTATTTTATTCCAAAATTAAAAAGTCAAGGTTAAATTTATTAAATATTTTAAAACGTAGGGTTAAATTTACTATTTATTTTAAAAAAAGGTTTCAATTGTACATAGTTAAAAAATATAGGGTTAAATTTACTAATTATTTTAAAATTTTAGTAATTATTTTAAAAAAGGTTTCAATTGTAAATAGTTAAAAAACGTAGGGTTAAATTTACTAAATATATTAAAAGAGGGTTTGAATTGTATATTGTTAATAACATAGGGTTTAAATTGTAAATAAGCCAAAATTAAAACATTGCATATGAAATAAATTAACAATTATTATGAAATTAACGGCTACATCATTCTTGATTTCACATCAGCAATCATCTTGTTATAAATCTCCCATTGAACATCATTATATCTTGTTCTATCGGCCATCAAGAGACGTGAATTTATATCCTTTTATTAGACATCATTAAATTTCTCTACTAGATTTAATTTTCTAGCGTTTAGGCCTCCAACTCTTCATATTCGTCTTCCTCCATATTGTTTTTTAGGATAAACATGAGATTTCACGATATTTTCATGCGTCTCACCATTCCCTGATGTTGAATAAGCTCTAGAATCACTTAATTTAGTATGTGGAATTCGCGAATTATATTTGATATTGTATTCAACCCCCCTTCTACAATATCAGGGACCAACAATTGGCATCAGAGCTGGTTGATAATTTAAATATCAGATCCGAACCAAAATTTTTGCAACTCATACAGATCTCAAAAATTATTTTTAATTCGAAATAATTTTTTATTCGAAATAATTTTTTTTAAAATTATTTTTGATCAAAAAATATTTTCAGTCAAAAATTAAAATATTTTTTTTGAAACACTTAACTTTTAATCTTATTTAAGATGAGTACACAAAAGGTAACGAGCATCAAAATTCCATCATCCGACAAAGATCATTATAACCTATGGAAGCACAAGATGCAGTTATTTATTGGGATCGCCAATCCCAAATACGCCTTGATCTTAGAAAAAGGCATTGAACCTCCAATAACAGTTGTTCTTGAACACGAGGTAGATGGGGTCGTAATTCCTCATAGACAGGTTCCAAAAAGTCCAGCAGAGTACAACGATGAAGAAAAGGAAGTTGTATCCCTGGACAATAACCTCAAACTAATACTGAGAGAATCCCTAGATTACGTAATGTACAATCATGTGGTCAACTGCAAGACCGCCAAGCAAATCTGGGATACTATAGAGGTTATAAATGAAGGGACTGAAGAAGTCAAAGAGAACAAATTGGAGATTTTGACCTCCCAGTATGAGCAGTTTAGATCCAACCCTGGTGAGGGTATCTCTGAGGTGTTTCAGATATTGAACAAACTAATAAACGAGCTCAACCTCAACGGGAAATATTACTTAAACCAAGAGGTCAACAGGAAGTTTCTATTAACCTTACCAGAGCATCTGGAGCACAGGATCGCGGCCATCCGAGAATCTAGGGACATGAAGGAGATAACCCTAGAAAGACTTTACGGAGTTCTGAAGACATATGAATTGGAGCAGATCCAGACAAGAGAGATGTATGGCAGAGGCAAAGTTTCGAGTTCTTCTAAAGCACTAATAGTAGAAACACCAGGGAAAGAAGAAGTGAAGGCTGTTGCACCTTCAAAAAGTTCAGAGGAGTATGTTGTTCCAGAATATGGTCATACTCCAGAAAAACAGGAAAATGGTGAATTCTATTCCCTAGAAGAATTGGATCAGCTGGAAGATGAATCTGTAGCTATGTTTGCCAGGAAGTTTGGAAACATGAGATTCAGAAGAAATTCTTCATTTAAATCTAAACCTACCTTTGGAAGGTTTCAAAAAGGAAGTTCTTCAACAGCTGTATCAAGGAGCGGCTACGAGACAGGCTTGGTTGACAGAAGCAAGATCCGTTTCTTCAACTGCAATGAGCTTGGTCATTTTGCAACTGAATGCAAGAAGCCGAAGCAAGGACAGAAGAGAGACTCTTATCAAGAGTTGAAAGAGAAATATGATGCCTTAGTAAAAAAGCATCAAGGGAAGTCCTATCTAGCAGAGGGCAAGAGCTGGGATGACTCAGACAATGATGAGGAAGAAGAGCTTGGAAATCTTGCTCTTATGGCTTCATCAGATGGATCAGTGTCTCCACCTCGGACAGAAGGAAAAGAGGTAGATCCCTCATGCCCTAAGATGTTTAAACTGTTAGGAAAAGAATTGGACAACACCAGAGATAAGGTTAACAAACTACGTCTTAGAATTAAAGAATTAACTGACGAGAATGATAGTCTAAAATTGTTAAAAACCAAAAATATAAAACTGACTGAGGACCTAGCTTTTCAGGTCAATAGAGTCAGTTGTTATGTCAAGGTTGAGGCCTATCTCAGGAACCAGATTGTAGAGGAACAGAAAAGGTGTCTTGCCTATAAACATTCCTCTTACATTGTAAAAGACCTAGTTGACCAACAAGAAATAAAACGTAAAGTTGGAATAGGCTATGAATATAATCAATCTGTAGGAAAGGCGAGCAACATAACCCCTTTCAGAAAAAGTGCTGAAGAAAGGGGTATCCCACATGTTGTTAAGGACACACCTAAACCTCTCTTCATAACACCGATAGCTGAACCTATCCTTGAGAGTTCCATACTGATTGCATATGAGATGTAGTTAGAGGATCTCGAGGAAGAAAAGAAGAGAGGAGAACAAGTTAGGGACATAAAAAAAGTAAATGTCCAAGAAGAGATAATTGCGCCCAAGACACCAGTGAAAGTTGTGGGAACTTCTGATTCCCCCAGACCTGGTATAGGTGTAAAAGACTTAAAGAATAAAATGAACAGACCTAACACGTTTGTTAACAGTAGGAACAGTAACAATAAATTTCATTCTACTGAGAACTTCAAATCTACTGATAAAATTGAGGTAGAATCTGTTAAGCCACCTACTGTATTGAATAACATGCCTACTATTGATGCTTTCCATAAACCTTGTGGTGTTTTAAATTGTATGTTATGTGCTTTTAATGCTATGACTGCCTACTTTAAACGCATGATAGCTAAGAAAGATAACATGACACCTAGACAGCACATCAATAGTAAATTTGTTAAATCCAAGACTGTGACTCCTTCACCTGAAAAGAAGGAATCATATATTCCAAAGTCTAAACAAAAAATTGTTAAGACTATGTTTAGGAAGGTAGGAACAGTCAAGGAAAATAATGATGTTATTCGAAAAGGATCTGTTGTCAAAGCTGACAAAGGTCAATTCTTTAAGTATGCCGGGCCCAATCAATTTTGGGTTCCAAAGACGAATTAATCCGTTTGGTATGTGCAGGGAGTTAAACAGGTAAACCGAGTTGTATGGATCCTGGACAGCGGATCTTCAAGGCATATGACCGGAGATAGAGCCCTGCTATCAAACGTGGTTGAAAGAGCTGGCCTAATCGTCACCTTTGGAGATAACAGCAAAGGAATGACTACGGGATATGACAAGTTAAATACTGGAAATGTTATCATTGAAAACGTCTCTTTAGTGGAAGGACTTAAGCATAATCTACTCAGCGTCAGTCAATTTTGTGATAAAGGATACAAAGTAAACTTTATCAAGGAGAAATGCTTAATAGCTCATACCAAAGATGACAGACTAGCCTTGCATGGAGTAAGGAAAGGAAACTTGTACGTAGCAGATCTCAACTCAGGAACTGAAGATAAAGCAAACTGTTTTTATTCAAAGGCTTCATCATAAGAAAGTTGGCTATGGCACAAGAAACCAACTCTCAAGTACTTTCATGTATTTGGAGCCAAATGCTTTGTGTTAAAGAATGGATAGGAAAAGTACTTCTGGAAGCTGTCAGTTTCTAGGACGTCGACTGATTTCCTGGTATAGCAAGAAACAACACTCAGTATCTACCTCGATAGCCGAAGCAGAATACATTGCGGTAGGTAGCTGTTGTGCACAGAACTTGTGGATAAGGAATCAGCTGAATGACTATGGGCTTGCGTTGAATAAAATTCCAATATTCTGCGACAACACAAGTGCAATAGCAATTTCCAACAATCTTGTACAACACTCAAGAACCAAGCACATTGACATAAGGTATCACTTTATCCGAGAGCATGTCATGAATGGAACTATGGTGTTACATTTTGTACCCACAGAAGAACAACTAGCCGACATCTTCACGAAACTACTTGATGAACCCACTTTCTCAAAGCTGGTTAGTGAACTAGGGATGTTAAATAATGGCTAAATTTTGGTTGCTGGGAATTAAATTAAGTTCATAAATATTAAATGTTAATATTTAAAAAATTTATGAGACTTGATTTAATAAAGTCCTAGATCTTATGAATTTTTGGAAAATTATCTCAAGAATAAATTAATATTCCTAATAGATAATTATTTCAATAATAGCATAAGTCTTGTTTAAATATTATTAAGCACTTTATATGTATTTTAGGTATTTTATATTATGTTATGTATATTTTTGCTAATTATTATTGTACATTAATATAAATAACTGTGTTATTAATTAATTAAATAATTTACTCATTAAATTAATTCCATTATGAGTTAATTTAATTTTTAAATTAAATAAAATAGTTAATAAAATAATTATGTATTATATGTCCTTAATAATTTATCTGTATATAAATTATATTACTAATTTTATAAATAATCAGTTATTATTAATTAAATCTAAATTTCGAATAAAATTTCCTTTATTTTATTTCGAATTGATGAGCAATTAATATAATTATATATATATATATATATATATATATATATATTTAATTGTATGACTTATTTGTTAATAAGTTAAAACAAAAATCTCGGTATGACTCATGACAAGTCATACCGACCAGCTTTATTCTATTAATATTTTCTAAGTCATACAAGCTGTTTTTATTTTTTTTTCAAAAAAAAAAAACAAACAAAACTCGGTATGACTCATAAGTCATACCGACCTGTGTTGTATTGTTTTATTTCTAAGTCATATTCAGTTTACATATTATATACACGCGATATACACACACACTCAGACTTTCAATTCTGCAAAACCCTTGATTCTCGATCACTACAACTGCTAAAGTTGCTTGTTTGTTGATTTCAAGTACTTGTACTTACTGGTTTGGATATAAAATCACCTGGTTCAAACGTTTTTCTGCCCATTTTTTTATTAACCGAGTTGGACTGAGTTGACTGAGTTTTGAATTTTGTAGAATCGATTTTTGACTGGATTAGTGAAGATCAAGTACTGGGTTTGTTGATTTTGTGTTTAAATCAATTTGGGTAATTCTTACAATTATGGTTTCAATTGTGGACTGCCTTGTTCGAATTTTTTTTTAAGTAGAATAATTGGTAATTAATTAAGTGGATTAATTAATTAAGATTATTTAAATTAATTAAAATGGCTGGTTTTTGCGAGATTGTCAAGACTAATTTTGTTGGATTTTCTAATCCGGAGAATTGCACAGTAGCTAAGTTTAGGCCCTGGATTATCTTTTTGAACGAACACTCTTTGATCAGGACTGCCATTACTCTAGACACACCATTAAAGACTCTAGCATTAAGGGAATTATACAGCACTGCTAGAAATAGATCAACTGGTGACACAGTGCAATTCTCATTCACCATTGGGGTACGTGAACATATGGTGACTGAAGATCATGTGAACAGAATTCTTCAATTCCCTTTAGACAATTTTGTTGATCCACTGTCAGTTCCAGAAATTCTTGAGTTCTTTAATGCTATACAGTACAAGGGTGAAATCAACTTGGTAAGACTGACTAAGTCAAGGCTGGTACATGAGTGGGATTATTTCTTCGACACACTGGCTAAGGTGTTTGCACCCACAACAAAGAGTAACTTCAACAATATTTCTTCTTTGCTTCAAATCATAGGATTTTCAGTGGCTCACAACAGAAGAATAAATTTTGGAAAATTGGTGCTGAAAGAAATAATCAGGAAAATGGGTAAGCCAGAAAGCTGGGAACAGAACGTGCAAGTCTACTATCCAAGGTTCCTAATGTTGTTCATGAATGACTTATTGATGGATGAAGATAAAGCCTTATTTCAGAACAGTCCAGTTCAAGCATCTCCATCTACTCAGAATGCTCTGTTCGCAAGGCTCAACAACAATCCTAGATTTGAGAATGTGCCAGTGGTGAGACCAAATTTCATGGGACAAATCCTGGATCTTATTGCAAATCCAGAACAAGCTCAGCAAGTTCTAGAACAAGAATTGGAGCAAGTGCCAATGGAAACTAATTCAATGCAGTTACTACTTGAAGTTGCACAACATGCTGAACAGGAAGCTGAAGAACAACAGGTAATATCTCAAACCTTAGCTTCTAATTTCCTCCCTATAAATATATATACTGCTCTTTTAGATTTATCGGTGGCGGACCATGATTATGGTTTTACACTTCAGGACATTGGCCATGAACCTGAAAACACACAGGTTCAAACCCAGGCTGAGTTAGAGCCCCAAACAGTTTCTCCTTCACCTTCCTCAATCAGTCATATTCGTAAAAGGAAGAAACCTATTAGGAAAGTTAGGGGGAGAAGTGTAAGTGCCAGTGAACCCGCAGCTCTGTCTCCACCTCCAAAAAGATCGATATCAGAACCTGAGACAACTGCCTCGTCCTTATCCTCTCAATGGGATATGGATTTTGAAATGGCTATCCAAGAATCTTTAGATACACTCGATCAAATGGGTGATTCTACTCGCCGAACAGCCACGGCATCAGATTCAGATACAGATTCTCGCACACTGCTAGTTCTCACACTAGCAGGACCTCCTCTTTCAGAAACACAATCACTCGAGGGCACTTTTAATGAAGAAAATGTTTTTGATGAAAACTCGTCGGATGCTACCTATGTTGTGGACCATGACATTTCAGATGCAGTGAAGCATTGGTTACCCTCAGAGGAACCCAGGGGCACCACAGACTCTCAAGAGCCACTCATTACATTGTCTAAGGTGGTGACCCCGCTGAATTTCTTTCATCCAGTTCTCTTACGAGAAAGTCTTGAATCCACTAGTGGATTTGAGAGGCAACCACTCTTTAGAGGGAGATGGGGCTCCATTCATGGAGCAGCTACGTCAGTAGCGGAGCCACTTCAAGTCAATCTTGTTGAGGACGTGCCTTCACAGGCATCAGAAGAGCATTTCGACTCTTCAAAAGCTATTATTATATATACAGGTACAGCATCAGGATCTGGAGGATATAAGGAGCTAAACACGAGTGATGTGAGGCAAACACTGAGCGATACACATGCACGTAGTGATAGTCCAAACAGAAGTGCAAGCGAGGTGAGTGCGCACACACACAGTGAACTCATGTTAAAAATGGAAGCTCTCCAGAAACAGATGCAGATTGTTCAGACTGAAATAAACAAAGGGAAGGAACAAGCAGAAATCAAGTCTGCCTCTGTAACTGCACAGCTGTCAATCATAAGAAAGGATGTTGATAATGTCAAGTCAAATGTAATATTCAAAACTCAAAACATCCAGGATGTTCAGAAAGTGATTGTTGATGACATGAAAGATATTTCCAATTTAAATGAAAGAATTGATAATGTGGAAAGAAATTTAACCGAAAGAATTCGTTTAAATGAAGAAATCTCATCAGAAAGATTCAACAAGTTAGATGATGGAATGGAACAACTTAATGAAGGTATGAAGCAGGTCTTCTCCGCCATTGCAAATCTCAATAAATTTTTAGATGCTTTAAAACCTGTAGAGGATCCCTCAACTAAGGGGGAGAAAGAAGTAGCTGAAGAAGAAGGGGCTACTAGAAAAGGAAAAGAAAAACTGTACTCTGAAGAAGATGAATTTCAGACATATATTCCAGAGGAACAGTATTATCAACAAGAGGAACTCATAGATGAGGCAAGTATTGAAAATCAAGGTTTCAATCCTGACTACTGCAGAGCTGAAGATGAAGCTGTCTTTGAAGATGATTTTCTATTTCCAAAAGAAAAGGAACATGATCCTGCCTATAAAGAGGCAATAAGAAAGCTAAAAGAAGACATCAAGGCAAGCCATGCCAAAACTTTAAACTTAAAAACTCTAGTCAAGGAAAGAACCCAAGCTGAAAGAGAGCCAAGCTTAGAAAAACAAAAGCTTTGGGCCTTAGCAGTAAAGAAGAAGAAGCAAGATATAGAGATGAAGATAGGGTTCAGATGGGATGCAGCAAGGGAAGTTCTAGACAAAATTCAACAAGGTCCCTTTGAAGACAGACAAATGCTTTCAGTTATCAAGGGTCTTGAAGATTCAAATAAGAATCTGGATAACTTCATGAAGGCATTGAAGGAAGAAGTTAACTATATCACTGTCTTAGTGGATCACATTCTTGAAGACTGGCAAATACTGGTCTACACTCACAGGAATGGAACAATCAGAGTATCTGAAGAATTCTTCTGAAAGAGATCATTATCAGTAATCTGGGTTCTGCTAAACAAAGTTAAGAGAAGCTCAGAAGAAAATGAACTTCTCAGGGACAGACTCAGAGACATAGCAACAGTAGCTAGTCCTCAGATCTTATATGATCCTCATAAAGTGAGGTTTTTCTCAAATAAGTTGTATCAAATCATGAAGCTAGACGGGGAGTCATTGAAGGGCTATACAGTGAGGTATATGATTCAAGTTGAAAGGATGTTAAGATCAAAAGGTTTCAGATCTCAAGCCAAGTTAGATGCTGCACAGAAAATCAGGAACTATTGTTTATCCAGGAACATCAAATCATACATTAGGCAAATGCCAAAGATAGATTCCTCACACCCATATGATGTACAAAAAGAAACAGTAGATCTTATTGAAGAAGAAGTCATGTTTCAGCTAGCAAAGGCTGAACAAAGAAGATTGTATAAAGAGTCAACCGTAACTCCAACGGAAACTGAAGAGGTACCCAGAACACCTATGCACAAGAGTTCTAATCTAGAAGAAGGTGAATTGGATACCACTGAAGACTGAAGTCTTAGATAGGGCAAGATAGAAACTATGTTATATTTGTTCAGTACTAGAGGAACAACTATCTTGTACTTATCTTTTATGTATGAATCTGGAAAATTGTTAAATATAAAACCAGAACTTTTATTTATTGTTTACAAGCTCTTACATGTCGTACTTACTTTTTTAGTTATTAGTTGAGTTATCCTCTAGGAATTTGTGTGTTAAATGTTTAACAACAAATAGGGGGAGATTGAAAGGCATATGATTAAGGCCTATTTGTAATAATTAGATGACAACTCAACTCAATCTAGAAATAGTGGTAAATAATAAATATCAAGCAGGAATCAAGACGAAGACAGTCAACTAGTCACAGAGAATCAACAGAATCAGAAGCACTCAGTTGATCCTACTACTCAACACTGAAGAAGTTCATTAATATGTTCAAGCGTCAGTGGATAATAATCAAGTAGTAATTTCAAAAGAATTCAGAAGATTCAGAAGATTTTAAGTGATTACTACACGAAGATTCCAGAAGAAAAAGAACAGAAAAAAAGACAGGAAAGCTAAGCAAAGACACAAGGTCACTAATTTAAAGTTAAAAGAAATGGAGAATATTTATTAGAGTATGACACAAATGAACCAGACAGTACATTTGTGTGTCAACTTTAATTAATAAATATTCAACATTGAGCTGAAAGTGGTTCCATGACAGAAGACGGAGAATGACAAAAGACTGCAACAGACTACAGAGTTAAACAAGTCCTAATAGTATTTTAATTCTCCAATTAAAATTAAGTTAATTATTTAACTTATTTAATTAAATTAATTCAAGTCTGAATTAAATTAATTCATAAATTATTTAATTAAATTAAAGAAGAATTAATTTACTAAAAAGATTTGATTCAAAAATGACTTATAAATCAAGTCATACCGAGCAAAAGAATGCAAGTCATGCTGAGTTAATTGGTTAAGTCATACCGAATTAATTGTTTATCAAATGACTTATAAAAAAAGTCATACCGAGCTCTTGAGTATGAGTCATACCGAGCTCTTGAGTATAAGTCATACCGAGTTATTTTAATTGATTAAAGATAAGTCATACCGAGTTTTCTTTGATTTAATATAAGTCATTATGATTTATTTTAATTAAAGAAAATTTAAATATGACTTAAAAATGAGTCATACCGAATTTCTATGAGTCATACCGACCATTTTAAGTCATGCCCAACCTTTTTATGAGTCATACAAGTGTTAATTCAATTAGTTAAAAGGTCATAATGGGATAAGTCATACTGGCTTTTCACCTCTATAAATATGAGGTGATTGTCTTCATTTTTCAGTTGTCGTTCAAACATTCAAATTCAGAAATTTGTATGCATTGTAATATTCACAGATTTCTGTGCTTAGTTTGGAATATAAATTGTTAAACCCGAACAAGTCATGTTAAAATCACTCTAGACAATTTATCAGATATAAACACTATTCACTATATTAATTCTGTAATGCTTTTCAAGTTAAAATTAAATATTCTACTTGAACAGTATTTCACCTAAATTAATATTTCAGGTTTATAATTAACTTTTTATTCTTAAATCCAAATTCGCGAATTATATTTGATATTGTATTCAACCCCCCTTCTACAATATCAGGGACCAACACCATTGCTTCATTTCACTCAAATACCTTTATACTTTATACTTGAATATAAAGACTATATGAAACCTGAATAACTTATTCTTCACTAAGGTTTGATCGTTGACATGAGGTTCTTTCAGTGGTCTTCAATATTTCTTCTTATATTCAAATTCTCTATAGTTACCTATTCTTCATTGATGTGGATTCCTATGATTAATTAATTATATTTACTAGTCTTTTACTTTAGTCGAGTTACAATTCCTCGGTTACATTATTTGTTACATTATGCTTTACAAAATCAGAAGAGTATTTTATATTTATGTACTCGATCAAGATTTTAATTATGTGTATTTAGTTATTTATAAATTTACTTGTGTCAGGTACACACTCACTCTCACACAATAAAATAATGGTTGCAAAAGCAAGAAGATTTTGATCGAA
Organism: Oenanthe sinensis; assembly: GCA_028671895.1. Taxonomy (NCBI): domain Eukaryota; kingdom Viridiplantae; phylum Streptophyta; class Magnoliopsida; order Apiales; family Apiaceae; genus Oenanthe; species Oenanthe sinensis. The sequence goes on from CM053806.1 coordinate 34,502,266, forward strand.
ATGTTCGATATCTAGGAAACACCGAATATCAAACGGTAATCTTCATAAAAGATAGTTAAGCACGTCAACTTTCGATGTGTACAGGAGGTATTAAAACTAGAACTTAGCTTCAGATAAGTTCTATATTTCTATATTTTTTCTTGTAGAAGTGTTTGATACATAATGAGGTTTGAGAATGTTTATACACTACTCTCTAGTAAGTATATGTTTTTTTGTTCTGGAGACGAGGTTTTGTATTTAGAATAAATTCTAAGCTTTTTTAGTCTTTGTATAGTGCTCATGGATCGAAGACCTTGGTTGCGTACTTGAAAATTTTCACAATTAGATTATGGAATTTAACAATGATCATTACCTCTGTATGTCTCTATATTAATTTTTCGGTTATATTCTATGATAGAATCATGCATGCTTTTATAGAACGACGCTAATAAATTCATTTTTGAAAGGCTTTCTAGAAAAAAGTAGAAACACCGAATAGCAAATGGTAATCTTCATAAAAGATAGTTAAGCACATCAACTTTCGATGAGTACAGGAGGTATTAAAACTAGAACTTAGCATCAGATAAGTTCTATATTTCTATATTTTTTCCTGTAGAAGTGTTTGATACATAATGAGGTTTGAGAATGTTTATACACTACTCTCTAGTAAGTATATGTTTTTTTGTTCTAGAGACGAGGTTTTGTATTTAGAATAAATTCTAAGCTTTTTTAGTCTTTGTATAGTGCTCATGGATCGAAGACCTTGGTTGCGTACTTGAAAATTTTCACAATTAGAATCTGGAATTTAACAATGATCATTACCTCTGTATGTCTCTATATTATTTTTTCGGTTATATTCTATGATAGAATCATGCATGCTTTTATAGAACGACGCTAATAAATTCATTTTTGAAAGGCTTTCTAGAAAAAAGTACCTCGTGAAAAAATATTGGGATGTGCATGTTTCGACTCTTGGTGGTTTATCGCTTATGTTGCAAAAAATCAATGTCCCTTGTGATTGATTAGATATCAAAATAAAAAGTTTTTGCAAGAAGATATGTGTTTGTTCCAATATGTTGTAAAGTACAAAGTGTAATATGTTGCTTTTTATATTATTACCACGACATAATTCTAAAAACTTGAATTTTGCTTAATCATAGAAATAATTGGAATCTACTAATATTATGCAATTTAGGTGAGAACTTGGATCTGAGACACGAAGTCCATGTATGGTAATTCTGGATTTGCTGCATGAAATAGAACCACAAACACTTGAACCACTCATCAAACAGTATACTCTTGTCCTCTTAATTAAGTATTTTTTAGAATAGTTTATTTATTTGGGAGTATCAATTAACATCATTATTAATACATGCAATAATTTTATTTTTTTAATTCAATAATGATTCAAATGACTGAAATTATAGCCATGAAAGATTGATTCCTCTTCTATTATTTAAAATGTTACTTTTAAAATTAAATATCTGGTTTTTAGATTTCGGAGGAGCTTAAACCAATCTTGAAACTATCAATAGCGTATCTGCTTGGTAAATTTAACACTTGTTTCTTTTCCTTCTAGATTGAGGTAGCAGAACTGTCTCTTCTCGGACTTGAAGCCTCACTATTTGAAAGAATGGGTGGTGTAAGACAAGTTCTTTAGTACATTGATTTATTCAATATTTTTTCCCGGTAGATTATAAATTGTTATCTACATTTAGCTAGTTACAGGATTTTAGACTGATCAATGTAATCTAACTTTTGATTTAGGTACTTCGAACCTTTTGGTTGTCTCTTGTATAAGACTTGCAAGTTAATTCAGGAAACAATTACCACCTTGTCTGTGGCTTGTCTCTTTATGTATATTACTCTATACCTCGTATGTTAAGCTAAAATTTATTGTGTTCTGGTGTGGTGACAATTCATATTTATCAAGTGTTTAAAAATGTTGAAGGGATATAATATTTTCGTGTAACTGATAATTTTGGTCATTACTCTTTTTTAACAAAACTTCTACACTATTGTATAGTAGAATCAAAAAGAGTTGTGATTGTCTAGCATACCAAATTTACATATATAAGATTAGAAATATAGGTTATTTTTCTATCGGGCTATATTTTGCAACCTAGGTGTTTGTTGGCTACTTGGCCTGTGTGTGTATTTGTTGAAGAGTTAGATGCATGGTTGTTTTTTTTTTACTAACTCTACAACTACCAACAAGTGAACTGTATGTACTCATCTTTTACTGCGTCCATAGAATTTTGCAAACCCCTTGACCTACTAAAAAACTGTGGTGGACCAGTTTTCGATACAAGTGTGTGTGGGCACGTTCGTGTGTGTCACTGCTCAAATGTTTCTTATCTGACGTACTAAAATAATTAGTTACTTGTCTATTTTGAAATATAGAATTACCAAGAATAAATGTTGAATTGTTGATATAAATCACTACATCTTGCCTTTTACAAAGTTTAAAAAAGTCAAAAACATATTACAACTCAGAGACAGGATATCCAGTACCCAAGATATCGAAAAACATACTGAAAAGAGGTAAGAAATGAGAGACGCCATGATAGGAACTGCAGCCGGGAAACACAATATTTTTCCACCACTTGTTTGTCATGGTACAGGTGCAGGTGCTGCAACATCTTCAAGTGCATTTAGCAAAATGCAGATAGGGAACAATTTAGCAATCCTGAAACTTTTCATCACTTTTTTCGAAGTTTTTTCTAAAATACTTGATACAATTTTTAGAAAGAGTTCATATTGTGTTTTTTCCACTTAATTTATGAATGGAGAAGAAAAAGGGAATGCGTTTATGTAAGTTGGTTTTAAGGAGTGTACAAGAACATGCCAACTGTTTCTTATTTATTTAATAATTGATTAAAATATCACTAAGGATGTTTCAATGAATAATTCTGCCATTTCATAATCATGTATTTTAAGATACATCGTGTAATTTTGAATTAAAATAACACATATAGTTTTTTCATCTAAGTACCAAGTATACCAGTTAGGGGGAGTAATATATACCGACTACTTTCTCTATGTATACGTGTGATCAGTGAAGATTATATGTCACATTGCAACATATAATAAAAATTAATAACTAATACATATGTATTAGTTTAAAACTTCATTTTTTACTGCTAAATTTAACTAGTATGTAAGAATGGGTTGGGTACTATTGGAGGTTCATCATTTATTCGAAAATTTATCAATTATTTCTTCTTTTTGCTTATATATATATATATATATATGTATATATATATATATATATATATATATATATATATATATATATAAAATTTAGGTTTGTCTTTGACACGTACAAAAATGAGGACAAGGAAGAATGTGACAGAGTTTTGTATAAAAAATCCTAAAGTTCTATAACAGAAAGATGGTACAAAATGTGGGCATTACGTTTTGTATTACGTTTATAATTTTTTTATTGGGTTAAACCCAATATGGTAGTACGGTTTTTGGTGATAAAAAATACATGAGTAGTATAATAATTGTATTTGAATAATTATTATGGATGATAATAATTATAATTGCGAAATTATTATATATGGTATGTCTTAGTCACAAATGTAAGTAATTAGATACCAAGTATGATTAGACATGGGTAGGTAATTAGAAATCAAGTATGATTAGACTTATATGCCAAGTATAGTAAGACTTGGTGCCTAAGTTTGTGATGGTTATATATACATAGTCATGTTATGTTTGATAGGAAATACTTGAGTATTGTTAGGTTTAAGTATTCGTGATTGAGTGGTTGTATTATTGATAAACGTTTTGATTAATAATACAAGTTGGGACATGATTTTCCGCGTCATATAATTTTATTGTGTGTGCTTTGCATTGGTTGGTTATATCGAGTTTTGCTCCATAACAAGTGGTATCAAGACCTCAGGTTCGTGATGGATATGGGTGGAGGAAAATTCGAGATTGAATTGTTTAATAGAAGAAACAATTTTACGTTATGGCAGAGTATAGTGAAAGATTTGTTAATTCAACGAGGGTTATATGCGACTCTTGAAGAAAAGAAGCCAACTGATGTGGAAACTGTAAAGTGGCAAGATATGAAGTTAGTGCGGCATCAACAATCCGGTTGACCCTTGCACCGGGAATTAAGTATGACGTTCTTGAGGAGAATAATCCTAAAAATTTGTGGGAGAAGTTGATGAAGATATATCACTCAAAGTCTTTCGCCAACAAGTTATTTCTCAAGAAAGATTTGTTCAAGCTCAAGATGGAAGAAGATGGAGATTTAAGAGATCATCTAAATCATTTTAATGGATTGATTAACCAGCTGAATAATTTGGATGAAAAACTAAAGGATGATGACAAAGCTGTTCTTCTACTTGTGTCTCTACCAAAATTTGCAGTACTGTGATTACATCTTTATTGGTTGGGAAAATGAATTTATATTTGGATGAGACCATTGTCGTTCTTCTAGAGGCCGAAAGATTGATGAAGCAATGATCGAATGATGTATCTGATGGAAGTGAATTTGTGATAAATGTGCGTGACAAGAATAAGATGTATAATAAGAAACGCCACCCTAATATTAAGTATTTTTACTGTGGAGAATTGGGTCATCTACAATACACGTGTCCAAAAGCAAGAGAAGATTTGAAGGAGTTGAAGAAAACTCGTGGAGGGAATATTGTTTCGCTTGTAACTAATGATGATGATGTTCTTTTGATTCAAGAAGACAAGGGATCAAAAGAAGAATGAGTACTTGATTCGGGATGTTCTAATCACATATGTGCTAGAAGAGAGTGGTTTTCGTCCTACAAGGAGTGTGAGGGAAATATGGTAACTCTTCCAAACAGTAAGAGGGTGAAAGTTGTTGGCATTGGTACGAGGCTATATCGAAAGCAAACGACGAGTCAGCATAAGTAGTAGGAGTTGTTTTTTCTAATGGCTTGGGCATACCAGGGATTCGTTGAATCATATCCCTCATCTCTTGCAATTGTTGTTCAACGACTTTAGACATGTGGCTTTTTGACATGGAACTCATATGTTTTGACTTCCTCATGGGCCTATCATGATCCTTATCTCGTTCATCTGTTGTGTCATGATGGTGAGGATGCTATGTGTTAGTTTCTCCGTTCAATGTCACATTCTCGTCTCCTCCAAATATATAGTTGTCTTTCTTATCCCACCGTTGCTATCTTTTTGTTAATCATTATCTCCATGATCCTTTTTTTGCAGGATTAATTGCTAATTCAACTCATATTTTTAAGGGCAGTTCAATATCTTGTGGACTTGGTTTAGGCGTCCTTTCACTTCTATGGTGTCAGCTACGGTCGTCATGTCTTGACATCAAATTAAGTTGACAACTGGAAATCTGGTAGGGCTGCAAATGAACAGAGTCGAGTCGAGTTTTGCCCGAGCCGAGCCGAGTTTGATTTTTTTTTAAACGAACCGAACCGAGCCGAGTTTGACTTTTTTTTAAAACGAACCGAGTCGAGCCGGGTTTCTAATAAACGAGCCGAACACGAGTTTTTCGCGAACAAATCGAGTCGCGTCCGAGTCGAGTCGAATTCGAACCGAGTCCGAGCCGAATCGAGTTGTTCGCTAACAAAACAAATATTTTTTACTCAATTAAGTCCAATTAATAAAAATAATTTTTACGGATTATTGTTTCTATTTTTTAAGAAATATTTCTTGACGATCCAACCGTACGGATGTCAAGATATACTTAATATAATGATATTCCCAAATTTTAAAAAATTAATTTGGTTGAAGATTCTAGTATATCATTACTATATTGACTACTTGACTAGTACTCGTAACTAGTGTTTTGTCACAAATTGTTGTTTTTATTTTTCTAAAAATATTTCTCGACAATCCAACCATATGAATGTCAAGATATATATAATATAATGATATCCCCAAATTTAAAAAAAAAAATAAAAAAATAATTTGGTTGGAGATCTTAGTATATCACTACTATATTGACTAGTACTCGTAACTAGTGCATTGTCACGAATTGTTGTTTCTATTCTTTTAAAATATTTCTCGACAATCCAACTGTACGGATGTCAAGATATATCTAATATAATGATATTTTTAAATTTTAAAAAATATAAAATTAATTTGGTTGGAGATCTTAGTATATCACTACTATATTGACTAGAATTCGTAACTAGTGTTTTGTCACGAATTGTTCTTTCCATTTTTTTAAAAATATTTCTCGACGATCCAATCGTACATATGTCAAGATATATTTAATTTAATGATATTCCCAAATTTAATGTATTATATTTATTAATATATATATATATATTATGTATAATAATACAAATGTAACATATTTAATTATGGTCAATTTCTCTATGTGATCGAAGTTGAATAGGTCATAATTTGTTTTTTTTAATTCTTGATGTTGAATTCCAAATTTCATATTTGTGTTGTGACTTGTGAGAAAAATGGCATGGTTTAATCAATTTTTTAATTTTGACAAATTAAATAAAATTGATATTCATTTTCTAAAATGAGATTGTAATCAATTTAAGAAAATTAAAAGATTATAAAATTATGTATGTTATATATATATATATAGTCACATAAAAATTAATATATTAAATATGATTCAAATAATCAAAAATGTAAATACATTATAATATATGTGTGTGTGTATATATTTATATATATCATAATAAAAATATAATATAAAATTTGAATTTGTGTTAATTATTATATTTAGAGATTTTAAAAATAAAATGTTCAAGAATTAAGACACATCAGTACATCACAGATTCACAATTTACACAAATACATAATCAAACTATAAATATTTTAGGCGGTATATATAAACATTAATATATTAAATATGAATAAACATTAACAATATATATATATATATATATAATATGAATAATTTCATATAAACATTAATATATTAAATATGATATAAATATTTAAATTATTCATAATATTTTTTTTATTTATAATATATATAAATTTTATCCGAGCCGATCCCGAGGTAAACGAGCCGAGCTCGAGCCGAACAGGCATAAAGCTCGGCTCGGGTTCGTTTACTAACCGAGCGGATTTTTATGTTCAAGATCAGGTTCTTTTAATAAACGAACAGAGTCGAGCTCACTTAAACGAGCCGAGCTCGAGTTTTGTTCACGAACAGCTCTGTTCATTTGCAGCCCTAAAATTTAGTATCAACAATTGCTAATTTCAATTGTATTGTTTAATTTATGTTGGAACTAAATTATTGAAATTGAAAAACCGAATCAAACTGTATATTTTCGGTTCAATTCTATTTTTTGAAAACTTGGTCGGTTTAGTTTGTTCGGTTCAAACCAAAATAAATATTAATTCGGTTTTAAAAAAAAAGGTTCTAAATATATATTATATATATGTTTATATTTTGTATATATCGAGTGGATTCAAATTAAGATTGAACATTTAGTTTGATAATTTGTGTCTTATTTCATTTTAATGAAAATGAACGCGGAAGTTAGACCGATAATAATATAGCATAATTTTTTTAAATAAAAATTTCGATTTTTAAAAACCGAATCGACCAATAGAAAGTTTTCAGTTATAAAGACTATTTGGTTCGATTTAATTTTTTGAAATTCAGATATTCGATTTCAGATTATTTAAATGAGATTTTAAAAGATATGAAATACAGAAAATATAACATAATAATTAATACACGGATTTTTAAAATCAATCAAGGTTAATAAGTTTTTGAATACTTTTAAATTTTAATAAATTATTCATAATCTATATTAAATTCCCATAAATTTGAAAACATTATTTAAAATCCACATTAAATATCCCAAAATTTAAAATATTATTTAAAATCGATATTAAATACATCAAATTTTAATGGATATTTTTAAACTTAAGTTGAATACCCCAGATTTTAAATATATAAAAAAATACCATAGAATCTATGACCTCAAAGTTTTAACAGGTTAAACAGTAACATAATTTAGCCTACTTTAGAGATTACCAATCATGCTCTAAAACCATAGCTACTACTTCCTTCTTCAAACTTTGATCCCCCTGAGAAACTAGCTTTAGCCAAATCCCGTAGCCTTTTCATTTCGTTCTTCTGCTCTAAATGTAGTATACCTTTTAAACGATTTCCACCGTTTGTATTCGAAATTTCTGCAACTACAGAATTCATTACTTGATGAGGACTTAAACCAGGAGGACCAGGACTGAGAACAGGTACTACCATTGCCGTCATGGCGCCCAATGGATTAACATTATGTGCTCTGGCATCTCTTATTTGGTGGTCTGTTTTTGATCCAGATAAAAATCTTGACCAGTATTTCCTTGGGAGGAGAGGTAGGAGAAGACCTTTAAATGCGAATTTCAGGCCTGCTCTAAATGAGCCTTGTTGAGGCTGTGAGAATCCTAAAAGAAATTTTATAATGGCATACCACTGATTTATAATCTGAGAAACGAAGGCAAGACAGAGAAAAGCCAACATTATGTACCCCACAGTGCTCTTGTCTGTTGCATTTGGTCTGATAGTGATGATAGCTAGTCCGAAAACTCCTGCCTCACATAAGAGAGATATACTCTCTGCCACATGCACTCCCCTTCTGATATGTGGTTTTAGAGTAAACAGATACAGGACTTGTACCAGAGTAATTATAAGTGCATAAAGACTTTGGTTTGTCCCTCTTGACGAGTGAACTCCAGATAGTATCCCCAGAGTGACTCTCCTTGTGAGATCGAGAATAACATAGGCGGATCTTAAACATCCTAAGAGTCTAGTCGATAGAGATGCACTGGTTTCTTCTATACTGTCATCTGAGCTAATTGCTCTCATTCTTCCAATCCCGTTTTGACCACTTTCAGTCCATCTAGGCATTTGATTTGGATCATTTTGGTCAATTACAAAATAAATAGGTGGTCCCTTCATATTCTCAAAGATAATTCCAAAACGTTGGAGGATACATGACGATAGCCCTTCTCTATAAAACCATTTTCCAGTGCTAGCCTTCCCTGTGCAGAGTTGCCACCTTTTTGTCATCCAGGTTCTCTCTATGTCAATATACCTGACTTCTTTATATTGAACGAAATTACCAGGGAAGATTACTATCATAACAAAGAGGCTTGTTGATAGGATAAGACCTCCAGGGATGACTAGCAGCATTGCTCCAGTGAGTACGCCTCCTGTTGTAACACCTATATGTCTTTTCCTTCTTAGATGACAATAACAAAATCAAGTCAGAGTACATAATATAGGGCTGCTTACATACCTCTGATGACAAATGCCGAAGATTGACAGACACAAGGGATCGCGAGAACTAGAAAGATGAACTCGAACCTGAGAACTGAAAGTGTCCCATTAGCTGAAGTTTGAAACCTCCATCTTACAAGTAATAATGCTAATAAGTGGATTATTATTAGACCACCTCCTCCCACGCCAAGCCAGAACAAGTTCATCTCTAAGTCCCGCCATCTATTAAGAAACCATGTCAGAATAAATATCACGGGAATAACTTGCTACAAGGACTAGGCTATAGCTTGTCCTTTATTTTATGAAATGATATATTTTAATCTTTAGTTCTCGTAGTTTTTTACTTCAATCCAGACTCCAGAGTTATGAAACGGTCATTTATGAAGTGAACCTACCCTGTGTAGCTCTCCAATCTTTGGAGAACAGTATTGGCAGACATGGGCTCTCCTCGCTGCAAGCATGATAATATATTAAATTTCGTCTTCTTTAAAAAAAAATTACCAGCCGATATAGATATTACTCACCAGGAAATAAGTGTAATATTCATCAGAACTTAGTGTTAGTCCATAAGGAGTATTTTTTATAGTAACATTTTGTTGTGTGACAGGCCGATTACTCTTCGGGTATATATTTACGGGAAGTGGCAACCCCTGGTGTAGAGGGCTAGAGAAATTGGTAGAATTCCAGTCTATAGAATGGTCCATTTCTTCACCAGCATGGATTTCATTGGTGCTGTTATTAAATTTTCTAGTTTGTCTTGCTACAGCCTGATATGAATGATTATACCCGTTCTGTGAGTTTTCCTTCGTCCAAGGAAGCTTGTCGCGAGGAATAAGCCACCTAAGACCTCTAGTTGTGGCAGAGTATTCTACTGGCAACGTAAGTGAAAGGTAGTCTGAAAGGGCAAACACCTGTAAGTGTCCTACCATTCCCTGTGAAGATAATTAATGAATATAAGTTATCTGAAAGATGTGAAGTTGTGAACAATAAAAGATATATAATGAAGCATGAGATTGATGGAAAAGCTACAGATATAAGACATAACATGTGAGGATAAACATATTTTCTAATATGCATGAATTTGGAAATTGAAAAAAAATATAGGAATTTACATGTAAATTTGTGCATGGCTCAGAAAAGCCCATACTTGTTCTACCAGATGCTAGTGCCCCCACTGCTTCTAGGTTAGCAGATGAAAACGACAGGAATGCAGCTGCTACAGATGTCGCTATTATTCCCACAGACATGAACGAGTGAAGTAAAACCGATGTAGAATGAACCGAGCCTGTTTAAGCTTCATAATTGTCAGTAATCAAGAATCAATACATTCAAAAGTTCTTTTTCTTTGGAAAGTTTATCATCTCCTTCTTAACTGTAACTTATCCGAGGCTAGATATTTCTTGTAAGAAATATCAATAAGTAAATAAAAAATTACCTGAATCATGGGGACAAAAAATTATAACTAATAAATTTTTACGTTAAATATAATTTTTGAATTTTTAAAATTAAAAAAAATACTCCGTAATAAGGTAGAAAAAATTAGGCATACAATGTTTGACTTCGAGCTGATTAGATACTGAATTAAGGTTTCCTGAAATATCAGATACTTTTCCTGCTGGAACAATGACAGACACATTCCGTGATTCTGCAAGGACTGTCAAGGAGTAGAGAGCTTTTGAAATTTCTTCAAATCTACATTATTAAAAGTAGAAAGATATTATAAATTAATCAACATATTTGGGTATGTTGTAAAACAGTGTTTCCTATAATATCACAGAAAAAAGCAAGTCGCTTTGGGCTAAATAAGATATAAGATAACTGTTAAAATTTCTATGCAATTAGAAGGGGAGAAAACAAACAACTATATGCACCTGCCTGGTAACAATCCCTCCTCCCGCTTCTACCATGGGAGCCTCAAAGCCAAAAATTGGTTTCGTGAAGTGAATTAAAAAGTTGATGTAGGGATTTCTTGCAACTCCTTTTGAGCTTGTAGTTAGCCACACGGAAGGCTTTGTGGAATCTGAGAGACAAATTCATTGATAAGCATGGCAACTAAAAGTGAACTATGTTAGAAAAGACGGAACATCACAGTGGCAAGTTATTTACCATAAAGTAATGTTAATGGGGTTACAGGTGAAACAGGAGTTCCTGTTCTGCTACGCACTGAACCATCTTCTAATTCAATGGTAATTATTTCTGTTCTGGAAATATTCCTCAGCTACACAACATCAAGCAAGTTGACTCTTGTTACGAACTCTAACTATAATATCCTGTTACTTAATTTGCCACGATGAAATTACACATGGAACAAAACATGCATTGATAAAACGTTAATTTGGTACTTACAATGAAGGCAAAGCTGCGGTTCCCATGCCCTCTACCATGACTTGGTACAATAACACCTGAATTTGGATGTAATGCATTTAGGATTTGCTCTGTTGTATTTGTGACAGGAGCACTAAAGTCCAAGAAAAACTTCAATTCTTCCATTCTGTTAGTTGCAGTAACTGTTCTTGGAATCCCGTCAAACTCCAACTCGTAGGAAGGAGCAGATGTCCATAGATCCACTTGCACTGGTCTTCTATCTAAAAGAAGAATTACAATATCAATATATTCTAATTTATTAATATAAAATACTGATATTATGAAAATGTGGCATATCCTCACCTAGATGAATTGTAAATATTGAACCACTGGTCCTTGTAAAAGTATTTCCGGCACGGTCTGTACAAAACTTATTTGCCATTTTGATAACAACGAGTTCGTAAGTTACTTTCAAAGAGAGAATAATGTCAAGGCTAAATTTCATATTGTGTTTGATGATATGTAGAGAAGAGGCATCCACATGAGCATGGCCACTTACAATAACCTGCAAAAGAGAGATGTAATCAAAAGATCGTGAATTTTTTATTTGTTGTTCAAGTTACCCGGGCAGTTTGTTACTGTATTTCCTTAGTCCCAATACTGGGCTTTCATTTGTTCACCTTCAAATATAGTCTGTTGTATCATTATTTGTCAAAGTTGGAGATTTAACAGATGTAGTTGTTTAGATGATTTTCTTTACAGCAAAGTAGTTTACTTTAAATATAACACCAAACTTGATTTCTAAGAAAACAAGATTCTTATTTGCAGATTTGAAGGGGAGAGAGAGAGATGGTCTTACGTCACAGTGTGACGAGTTGAAACACTTGAAGCCGCCATATCCGGTACAAGCCTCACTAAATGTAAGCTCTAGTGCTATTTTCTCAGCATTTGTGTACCTCTGGTCACTAGATATTGTTGCCGTAGGTGGAATTGTATCTGTGAGGCAAATGGATGGTGTTAATTGATAGAAGAACATAAAAGGTTAGTCAGCTTAATGATAGTAGGCAAGTTTTAAAGTGTGTACCAATAAACCATTTATAAGTTGATGAAATACTATCTCCATCTGCAGTTGTGACATTTACACCAAATCGATGCCAATGATTGACTGTCAAGTTCTTTAGTACAACAACATCAGCTGGACATGATTCCAAACTATGGCCATCAACCTACACCATAGATCCAACAAATTATGTTTACACATGTTAAACAAAGTTTGAAGAAGGAATTACAGTACCAAGTAATGTGCATTGGCTACAGTTTTGTTAATGCATCTGTACCTCACAGATAAAGGAACAATCATTCGTACTGCATGGATAAGAGCCATTTGATCCAATAACTGAGTACTTAAAAGTAGCACTACTGAACCTGGAATGATACGGTGGAACTTGATCAAAGTGAACGAGGATTCCCCGAGATTTTGCGGAAGCCACCATTGCTATCAAGCACATGTATGATAGTGTAACAATAACAAGCCAGAAATCATCCATGGAATCTGTCTTCTACTAACATATTAAAGAAAATGTTCGTGAAGATAAAAAGGTTATGGAGCTTTCAAAGTACTATTGAGAAAAAAGCTTAATGTTAAGATTGCTCATCTTGAGCATCTGCAGGCCAACTACCATAATCAATGATGTAGTCAGTCTCATAACTGTCCTTTTATTAGAGCGCTTCACAAACCTCAATAACTGCAATTTAGTACTGCTGGATTTGAGACTATAAATATTTGAAACATTTAGTTCTAGCATTAAGAAGACATTACATGTGGTCCTATCCATTCTCTTCTTTAAATGTTTGGGTAATGCAATCACATGGGATGTGAGTGAATACTTGAGGTTTTAAATATCAGCACAAAAGAGTATATATTATATATTTAAGCATTAAGCATGCCATATATTTTTGGGTGTATAAGAATATTCATTGACAGAGATACTTTGTTGTGAACTTTCTATAATAACCTAATAACAAAATTTTACCAAGGATACAGAATTCTTCATATGTGTCTCATACCGAGGCATGTAGAAAACTTAGTTGTGAATTACCATCATGTTGAATTTGGACCATTATAATCTGGTCTTATGTGTGATTACGGATTTCAGATATGACCCAATTTTGGAAAAGACTCGGGATTTAACCAGGTCATCGCAAGCAGAGGCTACCATTGAAGCATTCATCTAAACAATATATTACATATAACAGTTGAGCACTTGAGCTCACAAAGAGAAGTTGTATATAAACTAAGCATCTTTATAATACAAATCGGTAGAAATATAAACCACCTACTAAAACCCATAACTATTATCTAATAACTTTTTTGCCCACAGATCTACAAGCTATTATATCTACTTCCCTTTCTTGGGGGTAAGCCAACAAAATATGGCATAAAATGCAAGTAAACCTTGATTGATCTACCACTCTACATATATATTTCCTACATTTCTACAAAAGACCTTCACAACTTCTAAGCAATTTCGGTCTCTTTGTCAGGATCTTCCTCTTTTACCATCCAGTGCTGTTTAGGCCCCTGAACCATATAAACCATAATGTCATTAAACATATAAATATACTAGATGCTATATATTTAGGACTAAAGTTATGAAATAATAAACCAAGTAGAAAGCTGAGAATCAAGAAAATTAAAATTTTAAACTCGAATGAATTTAGTATAAATGTAGCCCAAGTACTGCAACTCGTCATCTTCCTAGTTCAGGTTTATAACGAACTTAAGCAAATCTTTTAGTAATTTAATCTCTTTCAGACAGTTCAAGAAATTCCATTAAACGAAATCGTACAACACATGGAAATAATGTAATGGTAGAAATTCATGTACCTCAATATATTTTAAAAGGTCAATAGAATATATGTTGATTAGATTAGGCCCACATTCTTTCTGTCAATCTTAAAAACCCCAACCTGTCAACCACCCACTTAACCCCCAAGTTAAATTAGAGTCACAGGCTCATGTCATCATGCCCAACCTTAACCAGCAACATTTTCATGCATATTTTCTTTTAATTTGGAGCTACATGCATCCACTTCTATATCTCTCTATCTGAATCTTTTTCTTGAGTGCCTACCGGCGATAAATACACATTTGGCTAGTTTTTTCAATGATGTTATAAAACAGCATAATAGGATTCTACACAAGGATTCTAATCACTCTCCCGCTTTAGTTGATTCCCAAAATCTTCAAGCAGTCAAATATGCACCTTCTCCAAATGAAACATAACTGCTATTAGAGAAACTTCCTATCTATATGGCACAGTAATTAAAAACTATCTTGCCATTTTGTGGGGATAATTTCAACGATATGGCTTAACCGGCAGTTTTTGATTAATGATAAAAGGCACCGAGCCCCATTTTTATGATATTTTAAGAGGCAACATGCTGTTCAACAAAAAAACTCTACAGCATTTTGAAAAAAACCTTAAATTGTAAGCACAATAAATCCCACTGAACCACCAAGAGTTTCCTATAAACAGATATATTACATAACAACCTCCTTTAGGAATAATACACAAATTTAAAATTGTATAAGCAAGCAAACAGATCTCATGTGCCAGGTCTGGAAACTGTCCGCAAGTAATAAAGTATGTTACTGATAAGATTGCACTACTAATTATTTTAAATTAGTTTAGATGGTCAAAATAACCAAAATGGGTCACATGTCAGATACAGACAACCACTCAAAAAAAGAAAAGACTTTCACTTCAAAAGTATTAATACTGTTCGACCTCTAAATAATTTTCATTGGTCATTCAACCTGATCATTTAATCTCATAAAACACCATTACAATGTCTCTGCCTATAATATTCATGATATCAGAAATTACACTTTGCTAAAAATATAAATATGTAATAATCATAGTTACCTTTCCCTGCCGTATAATTTTTGGAATACTTGCAGTCATGTCAACCACAGTAGATGGTTCAGCCACTCTCACACCAGCATCAACAACAAAATCAAGACCCTAGAATATTAAAGACAAAAATTAAGGGCATCAGATCAGTTAAATTATTCCTGTTGCTAGAAATATAAATTTGAAGCAATTATTCGATGTTTAAGGTAAGAAGCCTATAGCAAAAAATCTATGCAGGGTCCTATAAACCGGTGGAAAAGAACTGTAATAGTTAATGGAATATACTCACCCAGTCAAAAAGAAAGAAATACTATAAGTGGTTCAAAGCGCTTCATCAACAGTTAGAAAGCTTGTTATTCTTTGTTGCTTCCACCAATGTAAAGAGGAGAAAAGGCAGTAAAGCAACACAGAACAAAGTGGGTTGTTTGTATAATTCGTATATTACTCTTTACATCTCTTTCAATATTGACCCATTTCAACTTTCAAATTTTGAAAGATAGTTCAATTTATTTTCTAATCTAAGATCGGATTTTTACATAATCTTAACCTATGCATAAACTATGTAGAAAGCCTGACTTCCCAAAGAAAAATATAAACTTAAAACAGGCATATTTATCTTGAAGCCCATTGAAAGGAATAGCCAAAAACTATAATACATCAGGAAGAGAATCATATTACTTCTGCTCCATAAACATCAGCTATCACAACTGGGTCTATGATCCACTCATTTTCCTTGGGTGACCTTACACTAAATTAAGAAACATAGAGTCAGCTGTCATCACACATCAAACTTCGAAGTTGGAAGCTGCTAAACAGAAGTATCAAATATATTCTTAAAGCTGAATTTTTGAATACCTCGTACAGAGCAAAGGGGCACCCATTTTTTCTAGGATTGCTTGACATACAGCATCATCAGGGATTCGAACACCTACATTTTTTCGAGATAGAAGTTTGGAAGTAGTTGTTCCATATCTAGTACATGACTTTGGTAATGACTTGCTTGCAGTTAGGATGAATGTGTACTGTTACATATTAGTCACAAAACACATACATTATTATTGTATCCACCCAATATCAACAATTCACAGAAGGCCAAGGTAAGCATAGAACATAAAGACATCCAGTTTGGAGCTGAAGAATCGTAGCATAATTAAACACATTCTGGATTATTGTATAATGACAGAGGCAGGCTTAAATGGAAATGCTAACAGACATATTATTCAACAGTAGCTTTAACTTAGAAGGTGTCATGGCATAAACTTAATTAAATCATGCTCAAGTCAGTCCACTTTATAGGAAGGAAATAGCCACAAGGGTACAGGAAAAATTAAATTTGAAAGTCTTGTTTGCAAGATAGAAGACGGCTTTAAGGGTATCTACATATCTCTATACATGCCAATGACTAAAACACCAAAATTTAAAGCCAATAAACCATGTGAAATAAAGATCTGAAACAACAATATTGGGTACTTCTTTTAACGTGTGGTGTAGCAAAATTCCACAGGCTACATTGTCTGCGACGCAAATAAAAAACTTCAGTATAGCTTTTCATCACTACCATAAACATCATGATTATTATTGATACTTACAGGGCCAGGCAAGCATTGTTTTACAGCTCGAAAAATGTTTGACATTCCTTGACCACCTCCACGTGGAAATCCTGTAGTGTATGTATCTATGTCTTGGAACGAACGACACAAGGTACTGAGGGGCTGCAATTGAAAAGCATAAGCAATCCATATAATAATGTAAAATAGTAAAAGCAGAAGACTAATATGTGACAGTTAGTCGTTGCACCCTGGATGCATGGACAATGCATTCAATTAATCAGTAAGTGTTATTGCAAGATGTCCGACCAGAAGCTAGTACACGTAAACTAACTTCTTAATCAATTAAAACAATGCACCAAACAGGGACTAGCTTACCTTTGAAGCTTCTATATTCTTTATTCTGCAAAAAACCGTGAAAAATAACAGCTATCAAGATAATAAGAAGCAATAATAGATTTAAAAACTTGTTGATCATATAAGTTAACAATATATACCTACGAAGGCGTTCAATGGCCGAGTTGCTTTTCAAATCACAAACAATTGCATAACTATTAATACAAGAATCACACTTATTAATGCAATAATAAAACGATAACACGGGTTAAATCATAAAATGGAAAATGAGAGCACATACACAGTATCAGTGGGAATAACCCCAACAGCACCCTTATTAAGAAGCTGAATAACAGGGTCTAATTTCCATGTGTCTGTTCCAGAGGGATCGACTTCAACGTACACCAAATCATCATTCTAACACAAATTTCATAAATGGGCAGGTACAAAAGTTTTCATTCATCATTTTTTTATACATAAACACACAAAGCAACACATGAAACTAATAACATCATAATCCCTCTTCCCTTTATACCCATCATTTTTTACTTTTTGCACGTAATTTTAAATACTTTAACCGGACAGTTAAAATTCCAAAATTTACGCTTAAAAAGGCAAAAGGGTAAAGGACCATAGGGGTGAATAAATTAAAGAAACAATAGGGTAGTGGGTGATGTACCTTGGTAAAGGTAGGGGAAGAATATTTGAGGCGTTTAGGGCTTTTCTTAACAACAGCTTTAATGGTGAGAAAACGAGCTGGAGCAGGGGGAGTTTTGGTAGTGGGACGGCATGAAAACTGAGAAATTGAAGTTCCAGGGAAAGAGATCAAGTGGTGGTGACAGGGCCCAAGTTTCAACGCCATTATCGAACCACCTGGACCAAATTTTAGCAGATAAGTGAGGCTCCAAGGACAAATATCAACAGGCGAGCACCAGTGTCCAGTGTTGAAAAAGTTGCTAGCGTACATTCCGATTAATCCTTATATTGGGGATTAATTGGAAACACATTAATCGAATATATTTAAACGCAAAAGTAGTATGTACAATCTTTGAGTAGTAATCGGAAAATATAACTATTAACGAGATAAATAATTTTTACAAAGGGACATCCAAAATCTAATAAGTAACATATTCTAGTATATAAATATAGTCATTATCAATACTAATTAAGTGTTATGTATAAATTGGATGACCTTTGTAATTTTCACAATCTTTTATTCTTCATCTCTTTATTTTCCCAACTCTTGGTTTTTTATCTTATTGTAACTCAAGAGTTTTGCCTCTATATAAAGGCATTGTATTAAGTTGTTTAGATAGATGATATATGAATAGAAGATTGTATCTTATCTCTATTATCTAGTTCCCTTAAACTCTCCTTATATATTATATATACATAATACGTTATCAGCACGACTTGCTCTTCCATTCTGGTAGTATGATGGTGCATCTTGTATTCAAGAAAATAAGGTTTAAAATTTATTTTGATGGGTTGATTTGGTTCAAAATGCAAGTGGTTAATCGTTTAAGGGTGTTTTCGGTGACAAAACATGAGTTGCATTTTATTCATAGATTCAAGGTTCTTTTCAATCCTCACGTTAATCTTGAAGGATGCTTAAGGTCCGAATTTGAAATTTTAGAGAATTGATAATCATACTTTGAGATTTTGAGATACGCATTTTTACCATTCTCTTCATTTTCATGACATTATTCTAAATTTATATGTTTGAGTTATGCACGTTAACATATCTCGTAAGTTTTATCTCGAAATTGTATGATTTTAGATTTTTCGGAAATATATCTTAATTGTCTAAAACTTTCATAGTTTAAGATTTTTGAGATTCTACATGTACGTTTATGAAATTATGTCATATGTATACATTGTTGTTGTGACTTCGAAAATAGGATACTACAACTTTGAAAAATCATATAAAATTGAATATACATCCAAAAATTATGTGTAATATCAATTCGGAAAGATCTTTTCGAGACCTTTAAGTTATAATCATATTTTACTGCCTTTTATGATGTTTATTATTTTTAAAAGGTGTAAATTAGAATCTGTCCAGGAGTTTATTGTTTTTCGATTATAGCAGCCCATGTTTTATTTTTTGAATTCATTATTAATTCACTTTTTATGAGGTTTAACATTCTGGAAAACTTGTTTGATTATCTATAAGTTTCATATTTTACATATCTTGAAATAAAGTCTTTTACATGATGCAAATTGTCTATTTTCTGAAAGGTCAATTCTGATTTTTTTACATATGGTTATGTTATTTTTGGATTAAGTTTATTCTCTATGTTTTGGATATTCTCTAAGTTTTGGATTGATCAATATATGCAATCATGTTGAAATGTCCATATATGTTTTAAGTTTTATTTTGTATTTGTGGCATGCATATTAAATTGTTCATATTTAAAACTCGTTCTTGTGCATACCTACTATTCCTCTTTAAAATTCACTCAAATTTTTATAATTGTTACAATATGATTTGAGTGGATATCGTAAGTAATGGTATGTAATAGGAGAAAATGATTATAAAAAGTTGTGTTAAAACAAGATTTATGAGGACATAAAATTTAAATTAATGGAAAAGTTAGATTTATTATTATTATACAGGATGACTTGTGCCCAGACACACTATGTCACATCTATTAAATTGTCTTGTTTACATATTAAAATAAATTATATATTATGCATGCTCCAAGTAAGTGAGAATATAATATTGTGAAGTTTTTGATAGAATAATAATAAATGATTACAAACAAAAGTTGCACGAAATAATAACCAGAAGTTGGATTGCAACCAGAAGTTACACGAAATAACAACCAGAAGTTGTCTCTATGCAAACAATTTTTTTTATGTTACTTTTACACTTTTTGATATGTTTAGAGGTCGCTTGGTTAATATATGAATACATTGAAAGTTAAAGTTTCTAGAAAATAGATTTTAATTAAGTTGTTTGGTTAAACAAAATAAGGGAAGTGCAACTTTCTTATAATTTTAAATACCTATGATATGTGAAAAGTTGCTTACTTACCCCTCCCTTGATTATTTGAAATTCATATAAATTTAAATTCCCACACAAACAACCAAACAACCTTTGCTACTTCCTATTAATTTAAAATCCAAGGAACTCTAAGCTCCTATAGGAAGTTAATTTTTACGTGCAACCAAATGAGCACTTAGTTTTTGTGAAATCCCTGAAGGATATAGATTAATATTTTTTTATGGATATGAACAATAGAATAAATGTTATGCGTTTAAACACTTGATTACAATTTTTTTATCAAGATATTCCAGAAGAATAATATATATGTATATAATATTTTGAATTTGAGTTCTCTTAAAAGTTATGATATCCCTGAAGGATGGATCTATATAAGAAATAACGTATGGATATAATAGATCTTAATAGAATAAATAAATATTATAATGATGATATGTATCCCACATATACAATTGAGTTACTAAAATTATGAGTATGTATCCCGCATATAAAATTGAGTTACTAAAATTATGAGTTGGTATTGTGACTCCATGTGGCTGATTATAATAAAGTTGGCTAGTGTCAATGCGTTATATATTGAATATGAGACATCCAGAGAGGGAGTATTATATATTGGATGCCTCATTATATGTTTCTTAATATAAGACTCTTGAAGAGCATATATATTTTGTTATAGCCATTATTTTACACACCGACTAAATTTTATTGTAGAAGAACATGTATATTATTGATGTAATTATATTTTCTCAAAAGATTGGAGAATATAATTTGATATAAATGACAACATGAAGATTAAGTGCCTTTAAATTTTGAGTATAACCAAAGGCACTAAAAGTAATTTGGAGAAATTTTCAATATCCTCCATCAGTTTATACTAAACGATTGAAATGGATTTTGAAGTAAACCAGAAGTTTACTGTTGACATCATAGTTTAATATGACTAACTAAGTCATCTCAGTTTCATAACGATGCGAATGGTGATTAAAATTTTATATGGACTTTCGTTGAAGAACCAGAAGATTCTTCTCAATGATACTTATGTTATTTATTTATAAGGCAAAACTGATCACCAATAAAAATATAGTTGTGATCTATCATTTTTTAGGATGAATAAATGAAGATATGACATGAGATAAAAATCTCCCAATGTAGACCACATAGATATTTTATGAACAATTTATTTATATGCCTAGTTATTATTAACTCGCTGCCTGAAGTAAGCGATGTTGATTATTTAAATTATGCATTTACATGATATTGGTGAATCTCTCAATGAGTATTATTTCGTCCATGAAAAATTATTGAGTATTTTCAATCAAGTATTAATGGATTCGCATTATATAGATAAGTTATCATAATTTCTCCCCATTATAAACAAATTATTGGTCAGCTCAGATTATTCCACCACAATAATAAGATTGATTTTTTTTTTGAATTGGATATCTATCACACATGAGTGCATTTGGAAGCATCTATGTGTATATATTTATGACTCCATTTAACGAGTCTGTTTACTCAAAATCAGGGGGAGAAAAATAGATGGTGTATATATTTATAGAAATGAATTATCATTATCTAATCTCGATCCTTATATTAAAGAATGTGAACCTGAAGTTCATAAGATGATTCATTTGAATATTTTATACTGACCTGAAATAATAATCATATCACATACACTGGCTACAAATGCTACAATGAGATCTAAATGTCCCAGAAGGACAACCTCAAGATATTAATATGTCTAAAGAACGCTCGAAGCGTGATAGGCAAGAAGGTTCCATACTGGAAAAAAAAAGGTTTTGAAAGTAAAAGGTAGCAATGATTGATAATGGGTAAATTGATAAGTCAATTATGAAGGATCTCCAGAAGAGTTGTAGACATGGCAAAATAGAGAAAAAAAATAAAGGTACTTAAAATGGTATGGACATGGAAAAATAAAGATGAAGTAAAGATACCTAAAATGTTATGTCATGCTCAGAATAAAATGGAACTATAAATCAAATCGAAATCGATGATATATGTTTAACATAATACTTGAGGTTATAAGTAAGAATGAGGATCATGAATTGAATTCTACTAGAGAATGTAGACAAAATTGGCCAAAGAAAATAAGAAACATAATTGAGACAAGTACAAAAAGAAATATTTGGACTTGTAGTTCGCACACCCGAAGTTGTGAAAGTAGCGCGCTCTAAGAATGATTATTTCCTAAAATAGAGAAATGTTTGATACTGTAGTTCATACACCTAAAGGTGTTAAGTCAGTGGGATACGAATGACTATTTACATGAAAATAAAATGAAGATCTAGAAATTATGAATTTAAAGCTCATATAGTTGTATGATGAGCTTGTATTGGTTATGGAGAAAAATAATATTTTATGGTGGATACAATTATTTGACTACTAAATAGTCTGACAATATAAGAAGGATTTTGTTTAATTTACCCACTTGACATCGTGTCTTATAAGGATCTTAATTGCCTGAAGCAGTATATCAAATTCTCGAGAACATTGTCCTCCTTAAATTGAAAATGGATTTTGACCAGTAGTTCGACACAATATTATTCCGGAATAAAATGCCTATTATTTTTGTATATTGAATTATAGGTGACAACTCATAAAATCTCTGGCCAGAGTAGATGGAATTAGAATGTGTTTCTAATTAACATTGAAATGAGTTGCACCTCATAATCAAAATACAAGAATTTATTTATGTTGTTTTTATTATGTAGTGTTTGTTGGTGTCTACCGTGAAAGGATAATATATTCCTAAGTAGATGATATATCTTTATAGGCGAATATAAAAATCCTAGAAGGATTATAAATATACGATATATACTATTGTGACATTCTTTCTAATTATTATATAATTATCTAGTACAGATTGAAAAGAATCTTTTCCCTGAAGGGATGTAATATACTGATCTTTGTGAACAGTTGTAAAAAAAAAACGGTCCTGAAGTACCATATTTTAAAATATTGATTTGTTTTGATAATTATATGGATCCCTGCCTAAATAAATCTATAGATTTATTTTACATGTTTTGAAATATGTATAATATGAAGGTATGAAAATAGTGAAGGTACATAAAGACGTTTTTATTCGATCTTCACTAACCTATTTGAAAGATGATTTAAATTGATTTTGCAGGAGGAATATTTTTATTTTGATTCTCGGATCTGGGATCGTTAACTAAGATATATTCACATATATGGAAAATGTTATTATTTTGGTATACCATGAAATTGACTCTTGCAGGCACTTCTTATATTGGGATTTTGACAACTCCGAAAGATGGTCATATATGTATATGGTTAAATTGATAAGTGGAAACAACATGACATGATTGCGGTATATTCATTGGGATGAAAGCTCTATAAACTTTATACAATGATAACTACACAAATCGAAGATGGATACATTGAAGATTCTTATGCTGAGGCGATTTAATTATTACATTTAGAAATTTTGACAACGCTGGAACTTATCAGCTTTAAAATTTTATGCGATATCATCATGAGGGGGAGTATTTGCGCGCTGCACTCTTTTCCCCTTAACCATGCTGATACTGCAATATCTTGGTGATATGTAAAACAGACCCTTACAGCAACTTCTTCAAATCATGCTGAGTTATTGGCACTTCATGAAGCAAGCAGGGAATGTGTATGGCTAAGGTCTTTGGTCCACCATATTCGAGAATCATGCGGTCTTTCACTTAACAAAGGAATTCTTACTACCTTATATGAAGATAATGAAACTTGTATCACTCAGACCAAAAAAGGTTACATTAAAGGAGATAGGACAAAGCACATTGATCCAAAGTTTTTCTTTGCTCACGAGCTACATCAAATGGGAGTAATCAATGTTTGTCAGATACATTCATGTGATAATTTAGCAGATTTGTTCACAAAGGCACTTCCTACATCACCCTTCGAGAAATTAGTACACATGATTGGGATGCGAAGATTTCGAGATATATGTTGACATTGTTATCATGTTGCGATGAGGGGGAGACATAAATTAATTATACACTCTTTATTTTTTCTTTTGTACAAATTCATGTACTCTTTTTCCTTCACTAGGGTTTTTCCCACAGGGTTTTTCCTAGTAAGGTTTTAACGAGGCATGATGTTCGTACAAGTCATCCAAGGGGGAGTGTTATGTATAAATTGGATGACCTTTGTAATTCTCACAACCTTTTGTTCTTCATCTCTTTGTTTTCCCAACTCTTGGTTTTTCATCTTATTGTAACTCAAGAGTTTTGCCTCTATATAAAGGCATTGTATTAAGTTGTTTAGATAGATGATATATGAATAGAAGATTGTATCTTATCTCTATTATCTAGTTCCCTTAAACTCTCCTTATATATTATATATACATAATATTAAGGATTTATTAGTACAAGATGAGAAAATATAACCAAAGGCTCACTAATTCTATCTTATTCTATGTTGAAAACTACTCCCTCTGTTCCATAAAAAATGGCGGTTTATAAAAATTAAAAGTCAAGCTGATTCAACTTTGACCATTTATTAATAATTATTGTTAGAAATAAAATTATGAAAAATATATCATTAAAAAATATATTACGTTCACTATTACATTTAATTTTTATTTTTGTAAAAATATAAATCAGTAATATTTAATAAGTGATCAAAGTTATATAAATTTGACTTCTAATTTTTATAAACCGCCACTTTTATGGAACAGAGGGAGTATTATATTTTAGTTTTCTGTATATCTTAATTACTTACTAAAAAGGTTCAACCTTATTGTACAACGTGGTCTCTAGCATTTTGGAGGCCCTAATCTTTTAAATTATATTTTTCAGTTTTGATTTTTTAATATAAAATCAAATTATGAAATAAAATAATATATTATTTATAAAATAATAAATAAAATATATTATTATCTCTTTTGTTCCATTTATATTGTCCTAATTTGAATTTATAAATTGGTCAAAATGTGTAATTTCCGGACACTCCAACCGGTATCACGCCACACCGCCTCAGGCCCAACACGTGACATGTGAATTTATAAATTAAATTTATCAAATTTTGTATTCAAAGAAAAAAATTTGTTTTACTTTCTTAGAAATATGAAAATTGAATTTTATTATTCAGTATATATAATTTATTATAATAATTAATAAGAAAATTTTATATTTATCATATATATAAGTTAATTTAATTATAAAATTGATTAATTTGACCGGAATCTAATCAAAATGAATGAGACTTAGGGAGTATCATTATAGTAATAGTTTATTATTTAATTTAATTTAAAAATTATACATAACATATGATTTAATCATGTATTTAAAATTTCAAATAATAATCAGGTATTTATATGAGTTGTATTTAATTATCAAAAAGTTGTATTGATTAATATTATATTAAATTTAGCATTGTTGAATATTATTAATGTATTCTTCTTTGAGACTTATAAAATTATATAATCACCTAATCACGGGAATTGTATATTAGGATGATAATGTTAACACTGTTTAAAGAGTTATTCATTAACATAATACTATAATAAATTATTAAATTATTAATTATATATTATAATAATAAATATAGATGAGAGTTCAACTTAAAAATGAGGCCCATAATTCATAAGAGGCCCTAGGCAAAATACTATGCTCGCTACCCTTATAGCCGGCTCTGTTATTGTATTACACTTTCTTTAAATATGACATTATCTTGTAATTTTATCCTATAATTACACAATACGTATTCAAACAATGAAATGATCTACAATATAACACCTTCAAGGCAAGTGATGATTTTTCATCTCCATGTCCAGTCCCTGGCTAGTGTGATTTGACAAATCTTTCAAATTTAGGTTATTGCACACCGCCAGGACCCTTATGGCCAGGAGCACCACCATCACCATCATCCATCTTCCTCTTTCCATTAGGACCTTCCTTGCAACCATCTTCCTTGTTACCTAAACCACTCATCTCCCTTTTTTGACATCATCACCTCCAGTGACAGCCAGAAGAATTTACTCTAAAACAGATTGGATATTGGTTTGTTCATCAATGATTATATCAACTTTGGCTTTAAGGGCAGAGACAGAGGTCTTGATAGAAGCCTGCTCCTTCTTCAAATCATCAAAAGAATCCTTAATTTTACCATCTCTCCTCGACAAGGTCTTTTGCAGAACTTCAAATTGTTAGGTCTCAAATCATCATAGAAAGGGGTTGAATATGATGTTGGTAGATTTTTCTTTTAAATGCGGATTAATTGTGTGTTCTTGAGATATTGAAATGATAGTAAATGAAACACAATGATTTGGGGAAATAAATGAAGGGTTTCGAGGCACAAACGCAGCGGAATAAACGTAAAAAATAAATCAAAATAGCGAAACCCTCTGCAGGATCCATGCGAAAACAAAAGATTTAATTCGGAGATAAAGAATAAATACCTTTAAAAGCTTTAACAGTTCATTAATGGAAGATTAATGGAGGTCCAAAGCTTGTTTAATCACCTCGTATCCCGCTCTCGCGATCTACGCTCTACGGTATCCACACGAACACTTTTCATGAAGGATTGATGTGTAATAGCACTTGAAAACTGTTTCTCTCTCTCTATCTTCCTCTTTTCTCAAAACGGCTAGGATTTTAGTAAAAATATGTCTCACTTATTAAATCAGCCCATAAAGAGATTATATAGAGAGAGGAATAAGTTTTCTAATTATAATCCAATTATAATTAATACTAATACAAAATTCTAAATTATTTAATTAAGTCTCACTTAATTAATTAATTATTAATTTTGGAATTAGTTTAAATAATCCATTTATTCTATTTATATAATTAATTAAGTCATACTTAATTAATATTATAAATAAAATAAATTACTTATTTAATTCAAATTCACAATTTAAATTATTTCTCTTTCAAGCGTTCTTTGTGTGTGATCCTGTAGGTTATTATTACGTTGGCAACAATTTTAATTAGAATCTAATTAAAATTGTAAACAATAAGCGGCATCTAGTAATTCATCATTGCTACCCAAGTAATAATAATAAATCGGTGATTCGATTAAGCCTTTCGTGAATAATGTTCCATGTAATATAATTCCTTTAATCTTGATATTATAGATTAAACTCAAGGCATGTCTCGTGTCATCCTCTTCATAATTTAATTTTTATTTTCTTGATCGATGAGTAGACTATTAAAATCAAATCAACATTTGAGCACGACCGAGCATTTCATAGTCTCACTTAAACAAGAGGCCAATAATATCACTCCTAAAATTAAGAAGAATAAATCCCATCTAGATCATTCATATTTCTCATACGATTCCTAATATCCCAATGTCCACTTTATCATCACCCGGTCAAAAATAACTTTTAATGTAATCAAAGTATATTAATTCTCGTATAGAAAAATAATGATTTCAGGTCTAAGGATCATTACACCATTATCACAGTGAGAATTACTTATGACACTTATTTAACATGTAGAATCTCACGGCGGGTCATTCCAGTGCCATGCATTGAGACATGCACTTATGTTCTTGACTTTAGTATCACCATACCTATGACCAATGAGATGGAGTCATCTGTCAAGAAATATACTAGTCTTTGTGCATTATTATTGTCCTTAAATAATAATACCCGACTAGGGAATTTTAGGAATAAGATACTATTCATATAATCTCATTTTTAAGTCACATACTTAAAGATATATAATACGTATCAAAATTCTAAGGATATTTATTATGCTTTCAATTTATTACGCAGTAAATAAAACATAATAAATAAATAATAATCAATAAAACATAATCCTTAATAATAAATATTTTCCTTAAAATATAAAAAATATTGTCTCTAGAGCACAATTACTAACAATCTCCCACTTGCACTAGAGCCAATTACCCAAGTATCCAATACTCATGGAACTAGTGTGACTTTCGTGCTTCTGCTACGACAAAACCTTAGTCAGTGGGTCTGCAATATTATTATTAGTATGCACTTTACATATATGTATATCTCCTTGATCATTAATCTCATTAATTAGGTGATATCTCCTAAGTACATGCCCAAACAGCCTCCTTGGCTGTTTCACAAGCATCAATATACTCAAGCTCTATTGTAGAATCAACAACTGTCTCTGCTGTGAACCATTCCAGCATATAGCATCTCAATAAAAATAGATAAAACACAAAGCCAGACAGAAACATTAAATCATCGTTGTCTGTCTAGAAACCAGCATCACTGAAACCTATTACAACTAGCTTCACATCTCCTTCATATAACAAGAATGAATCTTTAGTCCTCTTCAAGTACTTAGGAATATTCTTGACTGTCGTCCAGTGACCTTCACCTGGATTAGACCGGTATCTACTCGTCATGCTTAAAGCATACGAGATATCAGGACGAGTACATATCATTGCATACATTATAAAACCAATTGCTGACGCATATGGAACTTTACTCATGCGGTCCTTATCATCCAATGATTTAGGACAAATTTTATTTTGAGATCACTATCCCATGAGACATTGGGACATATCCATTTTAGCCTCTTTGCATTCGAAATTGATGTAAAACTTTATCAATGTATGTACTCTAACTTAGGCCGATCAATCTCCTTGACCTATCTCTATAGATCCTGATCCCTAATATATAGGTTGCATCGCCTAAGTCTTTCATTGAGAAATTATTTCTCAACCAAGTCTTCACAGTCTATAGAGAAGGAATGTCATTCTCTATTAGTAATATATCATCAACATATAATGCTAGGAATGCCACATGGCTCCCACTAAACTTCTTGTATATTCTGCTTAGGTTCCTCCATTGGTTCAATATTATCATGTGGGTCTCGAACTTCATCGAGATCTATTATCCTCCCACTGTCTTTCTTAGAGAGCAACTCTCTCAAGGAATATAGCAGTTCAAGCAACAAACACTTTGTTCTCGGAAGGATTATAGAAAGAATAACCCCTTGTTTCAGTTGGATATCCCACAAAATTATATTTGCTGATTTTGGTCCTAGCTTGTCAGAGATTAGACATTTCACAAACGCTTCACATCCCTAAATTTTCATAAATGACATGCTGTGACGTTTCTCAGTCCATATTTCATAAGGAGTCTTTTGAACAATTTTAGTAGGAACACGGTTAAGAGTATGTGGAGCCGTTTCCAGGGTGCAACCGCAGAAACTTATTGGAAGATTTCTTGACTCAACATTAATCGCACCATGTCCAACAAGGTGTGATCCCTCCCCTCAAAAAAAACTTTTCTTTGATATTTTCTACTTCATCTTTATAGTTTTTGAACTTTTCAAATGATTCAGATTAGTTCTTCAAAAGATACATATATTCGTATCTACCAAAATAATTGGTAAATTTTTTGAAGTTAATAAAATCTACCTTTTGTCATCTTGCACATATGACCACATACATCACTATGTATAAGTCATACCCGTTCAATGACCCCTTCACCATGTCCGGTAAAAGGAGCTTTAGTCATTTTGCCAAATAAACCAAGATTCGCATCCTTTTGTATAATTCATAATCAAACTTATCCATGAATGCATCCTTATGTATTCTAGAAATGCGTTTCTCATTAATATGGCCTCAACAACAGTGCCAAAGGTAATATTTGATTTGAGTCACTTTAGAATATATAAATTGTTAATTAGTTGTGCAACATTATAAGCCTCATCATCAAAATAGAATAAACAACTATTGTTATTTAATTAAAATGAAAAAGCCTTTCTTGTCCAAACAAGAAACTGGAATAATGTCTCTGCCAATTGCAAGCACGTTATAACAATTATCAAGTTCTAAATTTTCCTTATAGGCTAAAAGTTAAGTAACGAGTTCCTCTAACCAGAGCAACTACTTTTACTCCAATTCCAACCCGATACCTAAAGCTTGACCCTTATTGATCATCTTTTTCAAATCTTTCAAATAAGCATGACAGTTTAATTTCTAGTCTCCCAATTCTCCACAGAAGCGACAATCGTCTTCTTTATCAACACCTCATTCAGACTTTAGAGTCTGCTTTATGGATTGGACTTTGGTTTGACAACAGAACTAGATCAAATCTTCTCCTTGCCTTTCCATTTTCCTTTCCCTTTTGCATTCCCTATGTTTACCATCAATATAGTAGTTCATGCATTTATCATATTGCTTTCAGCAGTTCTTAACATGCTTAGCAACTTAATGGGTGTTTTACCAATCTTATTCATTTTATTGTTCATAACAAACTAAGAATAATATTTGTCCAAAGATTGTAAGATCAAATCTAACTAAGTCTCCAGACCAATCTGGAAACCCAAAATATCAAAGGTACTCATTATACCATATAATCTTTAGAACATGTGGTGTAACCGGGTCTCACTCTTCCTACTTGTAAGTGTATAGTGCCCTTTTATTTTCAAATATATCTTGTGCTCAATCGTCTCATAAGCATCTATATGCTCGTGTTGCTTCTTAAGCTCAGCACACATATTTGCGAGCATGAGACATGAAACATCAGTCGTAACATCAATTTGCTTCCAATAAGCACTATGATTTGCACATGTTACATTCTCAACTTTAAGAGCAGGGGAAGAGATTTAACTAACATCGTGGTGTCCGAGGATGATCCTCAAGCCCCTATGTCAGTCAAGGAAATATATTCTCGTCAACTTGTCCTTCTCAAGAACTGATCGCATAGAGAAGTTGTTTGTGTTTATCATTTGATATCTACAATATTAAAGTGTATAAAATAAACTAGATTACAAATTTAATATTAATTATGTTTAAGTGATTATGGTATATCACCATATACCTCCCACTATTTTTATCAAACTAATAGCCCTAACTATTAATTCGGAAAACATTTCTTTAAATCTTTCTAGTGAGCCAAGATCCATATTTCATCCATGTTTTAAGATAGCGTTGGCTAATGCACTCAAAACATGATTATTTAGGTAGACAACATTTGTCGATTATATCAAATATAACTCTTGGAAAGTTTGGGGGAACAACCATTTGTACACATTAATCCAATAAGTCTCACCAAACTCTATGCCTCTAAACCTACAATCCTATTGTGATGATTTAGTTAAGTTAGACCCAATGTTTCAACAAACTAAGTACACTTACTTATCACGTCTTCCCATGATTGATAAAAGCACCTTGCTTTGGCAAACCCACTCCTTCTCAATCTAGATCTTGACGAGTATTAAACATTGGAAGGCATCCGATTAACTTAATATGTATTTAAGGATTTTTATTGTTTATTTGAACGATCATGATCCCATCATAAAGAGATTCTCAATTTTTCCTTGATCAAATAATTCATTTCAATATTCGTCAATGGATTGATTTCCAGGTCATCGGAGAAGTCACAAGCGGTCTCACTTAAAACCCAACTTACTTACGAATTAAACTAATAATCCGCTTTTGACAAAATCTCCCCATATCAGAAAAAGAAAATTCATATTTAATACCGTGTTTCATAAACACAAGAATCTCATGATCGTTTGTTCAATTTTAAAATTTTGAATCGTTACAGATTTTATCTTTCTTAAGCAAACATGGCATGGGTGTTGTATCTAATACATACATGATTAATCAATATTAAGCATGTATATCGATTATATCTACGCATACATACCAATACATGCAATCATATACATATATGTAATGTGCGTAAATTAAACGTGTTTGATTATGACCCCATCCTATGTGATCTTTCCAAGCTAATGGAAATATCAAGGTCAGTCTATGATGGTTTTAAAAATACTATCTATTACATGTCTTCTTTCTTCATTGCTCCATCATCCCCTTTTGGATCGCCTCCTTGCTTGCAAGTCTTCATTGATAATTACATTGAATAATAAAAATAAAACTATTCTAATAAAATTACAAGAAGAACTCGAGTTACATTCGAGATAATTAAATTACAATGAATAAACGACATGCAAGTCGTATTTAGAAACCAAAACCATAAATCAAAACCACTATACTATGAGTCTTTAGGCCATAACCATCCACCA
This sequence comes from Oenanthe sinensis, assembly GCA_028671895.1. NCBI lineage: Eukaryota > Viridiplantae > Streptophyta > Magnoliopsida > Apiales > Apiaceae > Oenanthe > Oenanthe sinensis. The sequence continues at coordinate 34,534,599 of CM053806.1, forward strand.
TGCTATCACATAACACATATAATATATCTCAGATTATATAAACATATCATATAATCATATTTAACAAATTTTGAAATTTCAGAAAATTAAAAACAGATTTCTGAAGACAATAAATTGTTGTTTCGAGGCTCTTAACGTCGTCAAACGCCTTACAGACCCGTCGATGATAGAAAATCTATCAATTTTGTTCATTGGCCCGATTCTAGTCAAAAAACACATATCATTTGTGAAAATCGGATACGGCAATCAGATTTCACCAAATCTGACGGTGTTTCAGAAATCGTATCATATACAATCCCCATAACAAGAACAAGAATATATCATATATACATACACAATGATACATACAATCATCACATGATTATACATCACATGAATATCATATATTCATAATATATACATACATATACTCAAAATTTTAGAAAATCAAATAATTTTCAAAAAATAATAAATCACCATTTTGGGGTCTGTAACGACATCTAATGGCTTACAGACGTAGAGCTGACATAGTCAATATTTCTCAGTGACCCGATTCCAGTCAGAAAATACATATCGTTTGTGAAATTCGGACAACAGACACAGATTTCAGAAAATCTACGGCAGCCGTTTCAGAATTCGTATCGAATACGATTCTCATAATAAGAACAAACATGCATCATATACATACATCAATACACACAATCATCACATGATTATACATCATATGAATATCATATATTTATAATATATAAAAACATATACATATTGTATCAATATAAAATCATGATAAATCGCATACATTCTTACATATCGAAAACTATTAAACACATAACTGAATTAAAACATTTCGCAAGTAGCTCTGATACCATTGAAGGGTTTCGAGGCACAAACGCAGCGGAATAAACGCAAAAAATAAATCAAAATAGCGAAACCCTCCGCAGGATCCATGAGAAAACAAAAGATTTAATTCGGAGATAAAGAATAAATACCTTTAAAAGCTTTAACAGTTCATTAATGGAAGATTAATGGAGGTCCAAAGCTGTTTAATCACCTCGTATCCCGCTCTCGCGATCTACGCTCTACGATATCCACACGAACACTTTTCATGAAGGATGATGTGTAATAGCACCTGAAAACTGCTTCTCTCTCTCTATCTTCCTCTTTTCTCAAAACGGCTAGGGTTTTAGTAAAAATATGTCTCACTTATTAAATCAGCCCATAAAGAGATTATATAGAGAGAGGAATAAGTTTTCTAATTATAATCCAATTATAATTAATACTAATACAAAATTCTAAATTATTTAATTAAGTCTCACTTAATTAATTAATTATTAATTTTGGAATTAGTTTAAATAATTCATTTATTCTATTTATATAATTAATTAAGTCATACTTAATTAATATCATAAATAAAATAAATTACTTATTTAATTTAAATTCACAATTTAAATTATTTCTCTTTCAAGCGTTCTTTGTGTGTGACCCTGTAGGTTATTATTACGTTGACAACAATTTTAATTAGAATCTAATTAAAATTATAAACAATGAGCGGCATCTAGTAATACATCATTGCTACCCAAGTAATAATAATAAATCGGTGATTCGATTAAGCCTTTCGTGAATAATGTTCCATGTAATATAATTCATTTAATCTTGATATTATAGATTAAACTCAAGGCATGTCTCGTGTCATCATCTTCATAATTTAATTTTTATTTTCTTGATCGATGAGTAGACTATTAAAATCAAATCAACATTTGAGCACGACCGAGCATTTCATAGTCTCACTCAAACAAGAGGCCAATAATATCACTCCTAAAATTAAGAAGAATAAATCCCATCTAGATCATTCATATTTCTCATACGATTCCTAATATCCCAATGTCCACTTTATCATCACCCGGTCAAAAGTAACTTTTAATGTAATCAAAGTATATTAATTCTCGTATAGAAAAATAATGATTTCAGGTCTAAGGATCATTACACCATTATCACAGTGAGAATTACTTATGACACTTATTTAACATGTAGAATCTCACGGCGGGTCATTCCAGTGCCATGCATTGAGACATGCACTTATGTTCTTGACTTTAGTATCACCATACCTATGACCAATGAGATGCAGTCATCTGTCAAGAAATATACTAGTCTTTGTGCATTATTATTGTCCTTAAATAATAATACCCGACTAGGAAATTTTAGGAATAAGATACTATTCATATAATCTCATTTTTAAGTCACATACTTAAAGATATATAATACGTATCAAAATTCCAAGGACATTTATTATGCTTTCAATTTATTACGTAGTAAATAAAACATAATAAATAAATAATAATCAATAAAACATAATCCTTAATAATAAATATTTTCCTTAAAATATAAAATGTATTGTCTCTAGAGCACAATTACTAACAATAAAGATATATTATTAAATTCCTGAGGTGCTACACTTCTAATCAATAGATTAGCTACAATGGGTTTACAAACAATACTACAACAACATACAGATTAGTGTTTAATGTTAAGGTTTAATGGAGCTCCCGTAAGCTGGTTGTGAATATTGAAGACGATGCACACTGATACTTTTGATTTAATCCCATATATATTGTGTAGACTTTTGAAATCAATTGAATTGATTTCCTTCATAATTGCCAAGTCCTTTCTTGCGCATGCAAGAGTGTATATGGTGTATAGGCACCACAAATCTTTTGTTGCGCCCCAATACTTTTGTTAGGCCAAGGTAGGGTTTCTGTTGCGCATATGTTATTCCCTAGAACAATGTCAATATTTGTAGAAGGTGGGGTTGAATACAAATATTAAAACTTTTTGCTTGTTCTAATATTTGTTCTTGATGTTTGAGAATTAGAGAGAATATGTTCAAACAAATTTCAACTGAAAAAATAAACTGAACAAACAGATTTAAAATTACTGAAGGATTGGTTTTTCCATCAGTGTATATTTTTGCTCAATGATCCTAGGTTAAAAGAAACCTAGCTGCACTTTTACAAGATTAGAAAACAAATCAACTGTTCTTACAAATATGCTATCAAACTGGAACAGTTGATTAAGAAATATTGTCTAACTTGTCTGTTTTCTAATAATGCTGCTACACTTGTTTATATACCACAAGTGTGCTTTTACAATTCCTATTCTAGTATTGTTTCTACCCACCTTCATTTTACCTTTTTCTATTTTAGAATATAGGTTTGAAAGACAGTTTCTGATTGAGTCTTCACAGCCATCATAGATTGTCTTCCATAGGTGTTCTTTTGCCTTTTTGGATCTCTGACATATTGCCTTTTTGTCACAGTCAATTGATAATTTGTTGTTAAGCATATCAATTGACTCTTCCTTAATTCATCAACTGGTAATATTCTTCGATTGATCTTGATATCCATCGATTGATAAGTAAGTTGCCTTATCGATTGATAAATGATATCAATCGATATATCAATCGATGGGTCTTCACATCCGTTGATGGTCTTCAACTCTTGACTTGGTATCTTCGATTGATCTCTCATCCATCGATGCTTCAATATCAATTGATCATCCTTCACTTGTGTAATTTCCTGTCTTCACATAATTACAATTTGACAGTTTAATTTACACATCAATTGATGATCTATATCAATCGACTCTAACACCAATTGATGAATAAAATATCAATTGATTTACACCTTATCGATTGAAACAGACTTAGTACACCTATGCTACTTTCCAAATTATCAGTTGATTTAGATAAACATTTCAACTGATAAATGGTTTCCTGATCAATTGATATTTATAACTTTCATATCAATTGATCAGTTACATCAAATAAAATTTCTATGATTCTAAGATTAATGTTATCATAAAATTACATGTAGATTCCTAACAATCTCCCCCTATTTGTGTCTGTGATATGAACAGGCATAAATCTACTTGATGATAACAAAACCCTTAACTATAATCATTCAAATAGAATCAAGAAATTTTCATAGCACTTTTAGGAAATACCAGTTGATGATTATTCTTTGCAGACTGTTCCAGTGTCTCTAATTCTTCATGATCTTCAATCTTCAATTACTTCTTCTTCTTCTTCTTCTTTTCAGCATTTTCTTTTAATTTCCTCATAAAGGAGCTCCTCAATATTGCTTCATCTTCGTCAGTTTCCCCAAGTTGCCTCATAAGATAGTGGATTTCCTCATATGTGATTTTGTCCAAATACTTGCAGATATCAAAGAATTTTGTATTGCCTTCCACATCTGTAAAAATCATGGCATACTTTTGTTCCAATACCACCTTTTTGACTTGAGATGTCCATAACTTCAAAGGAGAATCAGGTTCAGCTTCAACTTTTGCTCTCCTCAGCTTTGAGATTTGTTGTTGGATTTCCTGAGAAATAGTCACATTGAGTTTGTACCTTTTGTTTAGAAGTGGTATAATTGTCTTCAACACATTGTAGCCCTGCTTCATAATCACCTTCATTGAGTAAGTGAGTTTAGAACCATTTTCATACTCCAACCTCATGGATTCCTCTTGATTTGAAGTTGCAGGATGGGTTCTAACTCCAATTAATCCTTTCTCACTTACAATTGGAGTTCCTTTTAATTGGTACCCTTCAAATGTCACTTCCTCCTTGGTTTCTCCTTGAGTGACTTGAGGATTCTCCTGAACCACCATTTTCTGTGATGAATCTGCCCTTTTCTGGGCCATTGCTATTTTTCTCCTTTTTCTCAATGGTTGCTCTGCCTGTAGCTCTTCCAAATGCCATTATATTTCCATCTGTCTAGCAATCTCTTCATTCTTCTTTTCTCTCCTTGAGGCATCTGAGATTCCTGTAGTGATGGCACCTTGAAGTAGATTTTGGCCTACTTGTTCAGTTTTCTTCTTCTTCTCTTCTTCAATCACTATTGCTTTCCCTTTCTTCTTTTCTTTAAGTGCTTCAACATCCAATTGAAGAAAAGCTTATGTATTTGAGTTGCTTTCCTGAGTGTCCCCCTTTGCACTTTCATTTACTGCTCTGATTTGAGCAATAAATTCATCTAAATTTCCTGACTCTGCAGCCTTTGTAACCAACTCAGTGTTCCTTTTTAGGGTTTTAAGCTTTGACTTTCCCTCTCAATCATTAGTTGAGTTTTATTTTATCTAGAATTTCTTCTAGCTTCCAAATCATCTTCAAATTTCTTAGCATCTCTCTTTTTGTGTTTCGTGACATCTTTGGAATATTTTGAAGATTGACCATTATGTTAGGGAGTATACTAAACTATTCATTTAAAGTATATGACATTTTCCTTTTTATTGAGAATCTTGAATGCATATTTTAACACTGTTTGTATATTATATATTGTGGATAATCTAGTATCAAATGGGATACCAGAAGATTAGATTGTCAGTGTCTATATATAATATAATAAATTTTCACAGTTTAAGTGGAGTTAAACAAATCACTGGAATGACTGAAGTATTATTTGGAAATAATCTATCTTGATTATTGAATAATACTTGTATGCTTTGTGCATATTGAATGGGATTAAAATATTAGAATTGTTCTTCTATTCTGACAATAAAGAAGAACTAAGATTCTATAATATTATTATTGCTTAGGTTCTTAATCTAGATACAGTGAATGACACTTGTATGCAATGCACATGTTTTGATTCATATGTGATGTGATTTTTTATTAATCACAATATTATGTTTTGGACAATGACATTGCATACATAGTGGGATATTGACTATAAAAGGAAACCGTGTACGAAAATATTCGGGTGATGATGTCCTCTTGAAAGCTCATAAAGATAATTATGCTTTAGTCCTGCAAGCAGATTTGTTCTTGCATAATTATAAGGTTGAGTGGATGATCAAGGATAAAAGATATTGATTAAATTAATTATCAGAAATTAATTTAATTAATGGACATTTGATATCTTAAACATGGGGAATTTAATAAGCAAATAATATTGGAGCCGAATTAAATAATTAAATTACGGCATTAGGAAAGGTAGTGCAAATATTAATTCTTTAGTGGATTGAATTAATATTTAATGACATTGGGCTTGACCCAGAATGTCATTGGAAGGCCCGACCTAATTATCCCGGATCCCTACTGTAGCCTATATATTCATCTTATTCTCTTCTAGCTAAGGGTTGAAAAAACTAGGGGTTTTGTGAGCAGCCGTTCAAGGAGGCAACCAAGAACTAAGATTTCAAGATCTCAAAGCTAGAAGGGAGGCAACCTTGGGAGGATCGAAGGCCACACTTCGCTCAAGGTGAATACGGGAATACAGTAGAAGACGTGGATTTGAATCGCTTGCGCCGTAACGATTAAGGTTAACTTTCTATTCAAACTCGTTCGTTTTCATATCATAAAACGCAGAATCAATGTTTGATTGTCCCAACAATTGGCATCAAGAGCCAGGTTCTAGGGTTATACGTTATATGATATGATGTCCATGTCGTAATTATGTATGTATATAGTGGTGGGTTTGTATTGTTTTTTGATGCAGGTTGTTATCCACTATTATGGCCATGGTTGTAATTATGCTTTTGGATCCCACGTGATTTATCGTGGTTGTAAATTAAATCATGAGGGTTGATCGTGATTAGTTTTAAATTTTGATTTCTATTTTGATTGTAATCTTTTAATTACTAATTGTATTCAATTTAGATTATGATATGATGTAATAGAATAGATTTTTTTATTGTATTTGTCGTATGTAATTGTTTGATCAATGAAGATGCGAGAAACAGAGTTCTTCCGCTGCTATATGCTGTTTTTGTGGCTGCTTCGCTGTTCTGGCTACAGGCTGAGATGAGAACCATCTCTAGATTTTTCAAGCCATTCTGAGCTCATTTAGGCAGTCAAACAGGCGGCTGAAGATTTTTGAAAATTTATCAATGGATGATTTTGAAGATTATTCTTCGGGGCCATAATAGTGGATAAATTTTATTATGTTTTACATAATGTTTTCTTATCTTGATTATTGGTACTATGTGTTCCATGTTTGTTTGTTATGCCATGTGATACTAACCATTCGCATGCTAGAACGACATGGACATAGGGTTGTTTTATTATGCTTTAAACATGATGAGTATGCTGCTATGTTATGTGTTATATGTATTGTTATTATGATACATGTGGACTGCGAAAAAATGACATAGGGCGATGTATCTAGATAAAATCCTCATAGTAAAATACTAAGTGGGAGAGGGAATTAATTTGGTATTAAATCCTATGGTCTCCATTATTGTTTGTATGTAATTTAACACTAAGGCAAATATAAATTATGTATACGTCACCCATCGTGGCATGTAATTTATGGTGTCTAGATTGTTATGGAAATTACTAGAACAAACTTCTAAAATTAATTATGAATATTGGAAGGTACATATGTCACCCAACGTGGTGTACTAAGTTTCATAGAATTCAAATAATAAAAAGATACCCTCTTTTTTGATAGATTTCACGCTCAACTAGGAAGAGAATCTAAAATAACACATCTTTGAGTATTCTTGCGTTGGTGTCTAGGAAAGTGTGCAGCTTACCTGACCATTTAGATTGGTGTCTAGAAAAGTGGTTAGCCTCTTGGCAATGCTTCCACCGGCCTGGCCAGTCAGTCTGAATACTCTTTAGATTTGTAATTTTAGTAGTATCTTATTGTTAGGAGCAAGAATTTATCATAGTCAAAAGGCGCATCTGGTATTATTATTATTATTAATTTAAGATTTAATAATGGTATACACTTAGCTATGAAAAATAATATAGATCACCCTAACATGGCTAATTATTTAGTAGTAGAACCGAAGTAACATTTAAATAAATTTAGGTGGTATATAAGTCACCCAACGTGGCATACCGGAAACCTATGGTGTTTAAGTGTTGGTGTTTTAATTTTAAATAATTGTTAGAGGAACCAATTTTTTTAAACACCCTCTAATTATGTGTTATATGTATAATTCTCAGGATATAATGGGCTTTAATCCACTTTTTACCATACTTAAGGATAACAAACTTACTGGACCTAACTATATTGAATGGAAACGTAATTTGGACATTGTGTTAACTGCTGAGGAGTACAAATTTTGCATTAATGAACCCAAGCCAGAGGAGCCTGATGAGAATGCTTCTGAAGTTGAGAAGGAGTACTATAAGAAGTGGACTAAGGCTGATGAGATGTCGCGATGTTACATTCTGGCAGCAATGTCAAATGTTTTGTAGCATCAGCATCAGGCTATGGACACTACTTCAGATATGCTCTTTAATCTCAAAGAACTTTTTGGAGATCAGAATAGGGCTGCAAGGCAAGTAGCAATGAAAGCTTTAATGAACACTCAAATGGCTGAAGGGACACCTGTAAGGGATCATGTTCTCAGGATGATGTCACATCTAAATGAGATGGAGATCCTTGGTGCTGAGGTTGATGGGGAAACCCAGATCGATATCATCCTTATGAGTTTACCCAAAAGTTTTGAGCAGTTCCGCTTGAATTACACCATGAACAAGAGGATGTATAGTCTTGCGGAACTTCTGACAGAACTTCAGGCAGATGAAGAACTTTTTTAGCAGAGTGTTCAAGTCAATGTGGCTGAGAAACCTTCTTCTTCTAAGCCGAAAGCCAAGAAGAAGAAAAAGGCTCAGACACAGAAAGTTATGAAAGCTATGGGAGTTCAAAGTGGTGCTGTGAAAAAGCCCAAGGGCAAGTGCTTCAGGTGCAAGCAGTCGGGTCACTGGAAACAGGATTGTCCTCTTTCTAAGAAGAAAAACAATACTGGTATGTCTCTTTCTCTAGTTACAGAAACATATATAGCGGCTATATCTACGAGCACTTGGTGTGTAGATATAGGAGCCACTGATCATGTTTGTGATTCTATGCAGGGGTTCCAGCAATCCAGAATGCTTAGAGATGGCGAGATATATGTGTTCATGAGAGATGCTACGAAAGTAACAGTAGTTGCAGTGGGAGATGTTAATTTATCTTTTGGTGATGATAAGAGTTTGGTTTTAAACAATTGTCTTTATGTACCTTCGTTTAGAAGAAATTTAATTTCGGTTTCTAAACTTGCTTTGGATGGTTATAATATTTGTTTGGATCATAATGTTTCTATTATGAGGAATAAACTAGTTATATGTTCTGGTACATTGCAAGACAATTTATACATAATCACTCCTAATCAACTTACACTACAACTACAACATAGGGTGTTAAATAACACATCTTCTATCACTACTAAAAGAAAGGAGCCTTCTTCTTTGAACCAAACATATCTTTGGCACTTAAGATTAGGTCATATTAACTTGAGGAGGATTCAAAGACTGGTAGTAGATGGTCCTTTAGGCTCGTTGGCAGTGGAGCCATTTCTAGTCTGTGAATCCTGTTTGGAAGGTAAAATGACCACTGGGCCTTTTAAGGCAAAGGGGAATAGAGCCAAAGAAGTGTTAGAACTGATTCATACTGATTTATGTGGACCCATGAATATTCAAGCAAGAGGTGGTTATGAATATTTTTTCACTTTTATTGATGATTATTCTAGATATGGATACATTTATTTGTTGCGCCGTAAATCAGAGTGCTTTGACAAGTTCAAGGAGTACAAAACTGTAACGGAGAAGCGACATGGAAAATGTATCAAGTCACTACGATCAGATCGTGGTGACGAATACTTGCTTGGAGAATTTAGGGATTACTTATCAAAGAATGAGATCATGTCTTAGTTGACTGTACCTGGAACACCCCAACAGAATGGTGTAGCAGAGAGAAGGAATCGTACTCTTTTGGAGAGTGTTAGATCGATGATGAGTTATTCAGAATTACCCAAGTCGTTTTGGGGACATGTTTTAGAAATAGCAGCTTATCTTTTGAATTTAGTTCCTTCTAAGTCAGTTCCTAAGACTCCAAAAGAATTGTGGACTGGTTCAAAACCTAGTCTAAGACATATTCGGATATGGGGTTGTCCAGCACATGTGTTGAACAAAAACGTGACTAAGTTGGAATCTCGTACAGAAGTAAGGCTTTTTGTAGGCTATCCCATGGGAACGAAAGGATATTTATTTTATAGTCCTAAGGATCGGGATGTCATTGTTAGTACCAATGCTAGATTCCTAGAGGAAGACTATATGATGAACCATAAATCCATGAGCAGTGTCGTTTTAGAGGAACTCATGGGAGAGACAAATAATGAACAAGTGCCAATAGTACAAGTAGAACAGCCACAAGAGAACACACAACCTATCACTAATACCACACCGGTGTCTCGTCATAGTGGGAGGGTTATTCGTAAACCCAGAAGATTCATGTTATTGGGAGAGTCTTCAGACTTGGTTTCTGAGGAACATGATGAGGATCCCATGACATACGAGGAAGCACTGCAAGACAAAGATGCAGATCTATGGCAAAAAGCAATGAAATATGAGATGGAATCTATGTATTCAAATCAAGTCTGGGAGCTCGTGGAACCACCCAAAGGTGTAAAACCCATTGGATGTAAGTGGATCTACAAGAGAAAAAGAGGATCTGACAAAAAGGTTAAAGCTTGGAAAGCAAGACTTGTTGCGAAAGGGTATACTCAGAAAGAAGGGATCAATTTTGAGGAAACCTTTTCGCAGTAGTCATGCTAAAGTCGATCCGGATTCTTTTATCTATAGCAGCTCATCTCGATTATGAGATTTGGCAAATGGATGTCAAGACAACTTTCCTAATCGGGAGTCTTGATGATGAGATCATCTATATACAACAACAAGAAGAATTCATTAAGGAAGGCCAAGAGCATCTGGTATGTAAGCTTAAGAAGTCCATTTATGGACTTAAACAAGCTTCTAGGTATTGCAATATTCGCTTTGATCAGGTAATCTAGTCATACGGATTTGATCAATGTCCAAGCGAGTCGTGTATGTACAAGAAAAGTGAAGGCAGTTCAGTGACTTTTCTAGTGCTATACGTAGATGATATTTTACTCATTGGAAACAATGTAGGGATGTTATCAGCGGTAAAGGCATGGTTGTTCAAACAGTTCGAAATGAAGGACTTAGGTGAAGCGGCATACATTCTTCGGATCAAAGTTATAAGGGATTGCAAGAAAAGGATGTTGGCTTTATCCCAAAAGCCATACATTGATGAGGTATTGGCTCGTTTTAACATGCAGGACTCCAAGAAGGGTAACCTACCTTATAAACATGGAGTTGCTCTATCGAAGAAACAGTGTCCTAAGACACCAGAGGTGATAGAGAGCATGAAAGCGGTTCCCTATGCTTCAGCATGTGGAAGCTTAATGTATGCAATGTTATGTACGAGACCTAATATTTGTTTTGCCGTGGGCATGGTTAGCAGATATCAGTCAAACCCAGGACAGGAACATTGGACTGCGGTAAAGGCTATACTCAAGTACCTGAGAAGGACTAAGGAGTATATGCTAATTTATAAGGCCTCAGATTTGTTACATCTAGGATATACCGATTCAGATTTCCAAGCAGATAGGAGTCAGATGTATGGTCACATAGTAGTTACTTAATTGGTAGTGGATTGCTTGTAATAAAACACTGATATACTCAAAGAATAGGTTGAGTATAAGTGGGAGATTGTTAGGGAGTATACTAAACTATTCGTTTGAAATATATGACATTGTCCTTTTTATTGAGAATCTTGAATGCATATTTTAACACTGTTTGTATATTATATATTGTGGATAATCTAGTATCAAATGTGATACCAGAAGATTAGATTGTCAGTGTCTATATATAATATAATAAATGTTCACAGTTTAAGTGGAGTTAAAGAAACCACTGGAATGACTGAAGTATTATTTGGAAATAATCTATCTTGATTATTGAATAATACTTGTATGCTTTGTGCATATTGAATGGGATTAAAATATTAGAATTGTTCTTCTATTCTGACAATAAAGAAGAACTAAGATTCTATAATATTATTATTGCTTAGGTTCTTAATCTAGATACAGTGATTGACACTTGTATGCAATGCACATGTTTTGATTCATATGTGATGTGATTTTTTATTAATCACAATATTATGTTTTGGACAATGACATTGCATATAGAGTGGGATATTGACTATAAAGGAAACTGTGTCCGAAAATATTCGGGTGATGATGTCCTCTTGAAAGCTCATAAAGATAATTATGCTTTAGTCCTGCAGACAGATTTGTTCTTGCATAATTATAAGGTTGAGTGGATGATCAAGGATAAAAGATATTGATTAAATTAATTATCAGAAATTAATTTAATTAATGGACATTCGATATCTTAAACATGGGGAATTTAATAAGCAAATAATATTGGAGACGAATTAAATAATTAAATTACGACATTAGGAGAGGTAGTGCAAATATTAATTCTTTAGTGGATTGAATTAATATTTAATGACATTAGGCTTGACCCAGAATGTCATTGGAAGGCCCGACCTAATTATCCAGGATTCCTACTGTAGCCTATATATTCATCTTATTCTCTTCTAGCTAAGGGTTGAAAAAACTAGGGATTTTGTGAGCAGCCGGTCAAGGAGGCAACCAAGAACTAGGATTTCAAGATCTCAAAGCTAGAAGGGAGGCAACCTTGGGAGGATCGAAGGCCACACTTCGCTCAAGGTGAATACGGGAATACATTAGGAGACGTTGAATTGAATCTCTTGCACCGTAGCGATTAAGGTTAACTTTCTATTCAAACTCATTCATTTTCATATCATAAAACGCAGAATCAATGTTCGATTATCCCAACACCTTATAGCTTCCACTGCTACTTGCACCACTTTTTGAGGTCCTGCTGTGACCACCGAAATTAACTCTAGGATTATCACTCCTAGCTCCTCCAACACCACCATCACCATCTTTATCATTATTCTTCTTTGTATTCTCCCCTTTTTTGTTATCATCACAATTAGGAGGTGGTGGCATTCTGTCAAGAAACTTCTGAAGAATTTCAACATGTAGAGTCTGTCTTCTAATTTTAGCTTCCATCTTAATTTCTATGGACTCTACTCTCCTTTCCAAGGCTGACAAATTCTTTGACTCCTTAAACAATTTATCCTTAATTTGCACCAGAGTGTTCATTGGCAGTTTCTCATCCAATCTTCTTTCCAATACATCCTTGTTTGTTGAGATTGAATCTTTGATGCTGTCCAATTCCCTTCTTATGCCAGTGACTGTCATTTTCTGCAATTTTAACTGATCCTTCATGCAGGTTGCAATTCTCCTATGAGTTAAGTCTTCAATGTTCACCTCCATCATTGCCCTTCTGTATTGTGATAGGATCTCTGTTTCTGGATCTTCAAGAGAACCATCAATGGTACTCATCCATGGCTCCTCATCTGAATCACTTTCTAGATCACCAGGAGTTATATGATAGACATCTGTGACATTGACTAAACTTTCCTTCAAGTTTCTAGTTCTCTGTTCAGTATGATCAATGTCTAAGAGTTGTTCAGCATCCCTGTTGCTTGATGTGGCTAGTCCCTGGTACCTTGGATCAGGTGGACAAAGTTGCTTGGATCCAAGTCACCTGCATCAACTTCCCTTCAACAGCTACTTCATCCAATAATTCAGCTTCTTTCTCTACACCACTTCCTCCTGCTTCATTTGCATTAGGGACTCCCCTTAACTCCTTTACTCCCTACTCTTCAGACATCAATTCAATTTCCAACTCCTGAGCATATTCAAGAATTTTTCTATCACTCTCACTCATCTCTCTATTTTTCATCAGGATCTCATCCTAGAACCTCACATCTCCATCACTCATTATCTGGGCACCTTCTAAGGTGGGGCCCTCAAGTGTTTCACTCTCATTCCTGGAAGAAATAGGAATGACCTCACTCACTCCCTCTCCTTTTGCCAGGCTGCAATCCTGCCTCTCACTCTGTTGGTCCCTGATATTGTAGAAGGGGGGTTGAATACAATATCTGTTAATTATGGCGGAATATTGGATTTAAAAATATTATTTTAAATTCACACGAAATATTAATTGAAATGAAATACTGTTCAAGTAGAAGATATAATTTTAACTTGAAAAGTATTACAAAATTAATAAGTAGAAAGTTTATATAATTGTTTAAAAAACCTAGAACGATTTTGACATGAATTGTTCGAGTTTAACAATTATATTCCAAACTCAGCACAAAAATCTGTGAATATTACAATGCAGACAAATTTCTGAATTTGATCTGATTTTCTAACTCCTAACAAGTGAAGCATTCTTCTCATATTTATAGAGAATGAAAAGGGCTTGTATAACCTTTATCAGTATGACTTAATTTATTGAAATTAAGCCTTGTATGACTTTTCAAAAAGCTGGGCAAGACATTTTCTCTCGGTATGACTTATTTTATTAATTAAAAAATTAGTATGACCTTTTAATTAAATAAAAAATAAGTCCAGCATGACCTTTTGAGCACTGAAACTTCGGTATGACTTTTCTTTTAAGCTCGGTATGACTTATTAAAAAGGAAGGTCGGCAGAGCTCGGTATGACTTATATATATATATATATATATAACTCTCGGTATGACTTATTAGTAAGTCATTCGGTATGACTTATTAATAAGTCATTCGAAATATATATATATATATATATATATATAAGTCATATTAATCCAATTCTTTTATAATAAATTAATTCTACTTAAATTAATTAAATAATTTATAAATTAAATTAAATTCAACTTGAATTAATTTAACTAAATAAATTAAATAATTAACTTACTTATATTGTAGAATTAAAAATATTGTAGAGATCTGATCAAACTACAGTCAGCTTTGAAATCTTCTTGTCTTTTCTTTGTCTTCTGATCTTGAAACCTCTTGATTTAAATGAAGAATAAATATTATTTTAGTTGACACACAAATGTACTGTCTGGCTCATTTGTGTCATACTAATAAATATTCTCCATTTATCAACAATTTGAGTTGAGGCCTTCTGTCATTCTTCTGCTTCACTGTCTGTTCTTCTTCTGGAATCTACTGAAGTAACCACTTGAAATCTTTTATATCTTCTGTATTCTTTAGAAGTACTACCTCTTTATAATTTACACTAACGCTTGAACATATTAATGAACTTCTTCCGGTGTAGAGTAGCAGCTTCATTAGAACACTTCTGATATTAGGATTCTTTGTGTCTAGTTGACTGTCTTCATCTTGATTCCTTCCTCAGTATTTATTACTTACTTAATTTTTTTACTTGAGTTGAGTTGTCATCTACTTATTACAAATATGCCTTGTCATATGCCTTTCACACTCAACTCACTCAATCCTATAAGTGTTTGTGCAACATCAATTGATTGGGTATCAATTGATGTTATGAAAATATCAGTTGATGAGGTGTTTAGGATATCCATCGATTGATGCATACCCATCGATTGATCTTGAGTATCGATCAATGGCTTATCAGTCGATGGCTGAATATCAATTGATGTTGAGACATCAATTAATGGAGTAGAAACATTTGATATAATTATTTGAGAAGTTACATTTGAGAAATGGAATCCTGAACTTCCTGGGAAGAAATTTCAGAATGGAGTGTTGGCTTCTCCTTGAGTAACAAAGAAGGAGAATCTGAAAATGTTTGATTGTCTATCAAAACATTTTCTGAAGAAATTTGATGTGGAGGAGGGAAAGGAATGGAAATAGATAAAGAATGGGACTGCAACTCCACATTTATTGGAGATGCATCAAACTGAATTTGAGAAGGCTCAACCACAGTTTCCTATGATTTTGCAGTGTGTGAATCCCCTTGTACAAAGGTTACTTTCTTCTTTCTCCTTTCATAGGATTTGGGGGTTTTGGCTTGAGTGTCCCCATCTTTATTCTGTGCCCCTGGCTGTGGGCTCTTTTCAATATTGACATCTTTTTGGGAAGATGCCAACAGAGATGTGGTATTATCCTTGTTAACATCCACAGTCTTTTGGGAGACTGTGGAGTGGGTAGGTTTGGGTTGCACACCCTCTCTCACCTTATTCTTCTGGGTTCTTTGATTTTCCCCAGTTCCCTCACCAGAACCTTCTCCATCTAATCTATCACCACCTGGAGTTTTTCTTTTCTTTGGTTTTACAACAATAGATTTTTGGGAACCTGTTGAGGTTGGTTTCTTAGATTTGATTGAAGAAATAGGTAGTGTGGCTTGGGTAGGGGGTTGGGGTTACTGCTAGCACCCTCCATTGCCACAGAAGGCAAAGAAACTTGAGTTTCAGAAGAAGTAAGGGAAGAAATAAATACCTGAACAAAAGGTGGATAGATCAATTCCACATTGCTATGAAGATTGTTCTTAAGCAAGTCTTTGAAGACCCTTTTGTTTTGGACACAGCAGTCCAAAGTCTCCATCTCTCTGGTTATTTCAATATCCTTCACAAAATGGTTAATAAACAGCATAATAAATCTAGCATAATATATATGATTTGATCTATTAGCCTTATTACCCAATTTTGCTGCAATTTCATTTAGTATGATGGAAGATAGATTGAAAAATTTATCAAACAAAATACTATATGCTACCTCCTGCATACTAGTTGTTATTGCATCAAAATTGCTAATTTTACCACTAAAGCATTTAATTATGACATCAAAGAAATAAGACCATTCTCTCCTAAGATGTTTTCTAACCACATGACCTAGTCCTATTTCTGGTTCAGCATAATTAACAGATTTTAGGATTAACCTAATTTCTTTATCTGTTGGGCTTTTATCAGTATTATTAGCAGGTAATTCTAAGCATTCATTAATAACAACATTAGTAACAGTGTACTTATCTCCTTTACAAGTGAATGTAATTGCAGAGTTGTCACTTGTGATTTCAGCACTTGCCCAAAATTCTTCCACCAAGTTGCAGATGATCTTTGGAGAATCTTTGAGTGCCTTCTTTACCTTGCAACTTTCCAGAAATTTCATCAGAGGATGGAACTCCTGGGGTGCCTCTTCCACTATTGTACATGCTACGAAATTTGTGAGTTCGTAGATGTAACCACTCTGTGAAACTTTCTTTGATGAAGAGGCCATTGCTTTGACTTTTGACTAGAAATCACTTTCTTGACAAGGATTAAGTATTTGAGAGAGATTGAAAATTGAGAGATTAGTGACTAAGTTCGCAGATTGAGAGAGAGAAAGAGAGAGACGGAGAGAAATTAGTAAACCGAATGCAGGTAAGAGTAAAGAGAAATTTTAATCTCATTATTTATATTTACTAATTTCTCAATCGATTTCTTACTCAAAATAGAACTTAATTGACCGTTGAAAAAAAATGAATAAGTGAATTACTTATTTTGGCAATCGACTGTTATACATACAGGACTGTATGTATTTATCAATTGATAAGACAAGTAATCAACGGCTAGATTTTGTACAGGTCGATTGATAACATGGACCCTAAAACTTCCATGCCATCGATTGATAACTAATTTATCCATCGACCGTTAGTACTATCCATCGATAGACAAATGCATCATCGATTGATGTAGTTATCAGTCAGCAGATCAATATATCCATTGATATGTAAAATGCTTATCAATTGATTAATGAAAAATCAACAGATTAGCATTATCAACGGCTACCTACTAGAGCTAAAACTACTAACTAGCTTATCAGACATTTCAAATGTTAATTAAAATTAAGCATACCTAAATCACAGACTAATCTATTAAAGGTAGATTCATCTAATGGTTTGGTAAAAATGTCTACAAGTTGTCTTTCACTAGGGACAAAATGTAATTCAATAGTACCATTCAATACATGTTCCCTATTGAAGTGATACCTTATGTCAATGTGCTTGGTTCTGGAATATTGCACAGGATTTTCTGTTATTGCAATGGCACTTGTATTATCACAGAAAATAGGAATCTTGTTCAAGTTGAACCCATAGTCAAGTAGTTGATTCCTCATCTATAATATTTGAGCACAGCAACTTCTAGCTGCAATGTATTCAGCCTCTGCAGTAGATGTAGACACTAAATTCTGCTTCTTGCTAAACCATGAAACAAGCTTATTTCCTAGAAATTGACAGGAGCCTGTTGTACTTTTTCTGTCAATTCTACAACCTGCATAGTCTGCATCTGAATAACCAATTATATCAAATCCAGAATCTCTAGGATACCAAATTCCAAGATTTGGAGTTCCTTTGAGATATCTGAATATTCTTTTTATTGCAATCAAATGAGATTCTCTAGGATCAGCCTGAAACCTAGTACAAAGACATGCAGTAAACATTATGTCTGGCCTACTTGCAGTTAAGTAAAGTAATGAGCCAACCATGCCTCTATAACTTGAAATGTCCACTTTAGCTTCCTTAGTGTTTAATTCAAGTTTAGTTGCAGTGGCCATGGGATTTTTTGCAGAGGAACATTCACTTAAATCAAATCTCTTTAATAAATCAGAAATATATTTGGTTTGATTTATGAAAATACCATTTTTGACTTGTTTGACTTGCAAACCTAGAAAATAGGTAAGTTCTCCCATCAAGCTCATTTCATATTTACTCTGCATCAACTTAGCAAACTTTTGACAAAGTTTTTCATTAGTTGAGCCAAAAATAATGTCATCTACATAGATTTGAACAAGAATCATAGAGCCATTTATGTTTCTATGAAAGAGAGTTTTATCAACAATACCTCTTGTGAAGTGATTCTCAATCAAGAATTTAAACAAAGTGTCATACCAGGCTCTAGGTGCTTGTTTCAATCCATAAAGTGCCTTGAGAAGATAGTATACAAATTCAGGATGAACAGGATCAATAAAACCGGGAGGTTGTTCTACATATACTTCTTCTTCTAGTTCTCCATTGAGAAAAGCACTTTTCACATCCATCTGATACACCTTGAAGTTAGCATGAGCAGCATATGCTAGAAAGATTCTGATTACTTCCAATCTTGCAATTAGTGCAAAAGTTTCATCAAAATCTATGCCTTCTTCTTGTGAATAGCCTTTTGCCATTAGTCTTGCTTTATTCCTTGTGACTGTACCAGATTCATCCATTTTGTTTCTGAACACCCATTTTGTTCCAATGATAGACTTGTTCTTTGGCTTGGGCACCAACTTCCATACCTTGTTTCTTTCAAACTGATTCAATTCTTCTTGCATAGCTATTGTCCAATCAGGATCATCCAAGGCTTCTTCAATCCTTTTTGGTTCTTCTTGAGACAGGAAACCACTATACAAGCATTCATTTTGAGTTGCTCTTCTAGTTTTGACACCATCATTTGCATCTCCAATAATTAATTCAAAGGGATGGCTTTTTGTCCATTTCCTTTGAGATGGTAAATTTGTTCTTGAAGATGATGCTTCATGATCTTTGGAAGTGTTATGATCATTGTGATGTGATTGACTATTTAAGAACCCTCCCCCTGAGATGGACACTCTACTTGAAGATTGTTGAGCAGAGTTGTTATCCATCGAATGATTATCAATTGATGTATTATCAGTCGATTGATGATTGTCAACTGATAAGTTATCTGTTGATGCATTGACATCAATTGATGAGAGGATTCTGGGAACTTGAATTCTTGAGATTTCCACATCATCATCACTATCATCAATATTGTTTGTTGATTCATTTTCAAAATGCAACAGATCATGGAATCCTTCATCAACTAACCCTTGAATTTTCTTGTCATCAAAGACTACATGCATAGATTCCATAACAATGTGTAATCTAAAATTATAGACTCTGTATGCTTTGGTTGTTATTCCATATCCAACAAATATAGCTTCATCAGCCTTGGCTTCAAATTTTCCTAGATTTTCACCTTGATTTCTCAGTATAAAGCATTTGCATCCAAAGACATGAAGAAAATTTACTGTTGGCTTCTTGTCCTTCTTCATCAACTGATTTGGAGTTTTACCTTGAATTTGATTGACCATGGAGATATTTTGAATGTAGCAAGCAGTATTAATTGCTTCTGCCCAGAAGTATATAAGAAGTTTTGCTTCTTCTAACATAATTCTAGCAGCTTCAATCAAGGTCTTATTTTTCCTTTCAACTACTCCATTTTGCTGTGGAGTTCTTGGTGCAGAGAAATGATGAGTGATACCTTTTTCTTCACAGAATTCTTTCATTGTTGTATTCTTGAATTCAGTACCATTATCACTTCTAAATTTCTTTACCTTCCATTCAGTTCCATTTTCAACATTCTTCACATGATTGATAATTAATTTACTTGCCTCATCCTTAGAATGCAAGAAGTATAACCAAGAGTATCTTGTGAAATCATCCACAATGACTAATGCATATTTCTTTTTGGCAATTGACATGATGTTGACTGGACCAAATAAGTCCATGTGCAATAATTCCAGAGGTTTATCATTTGATGATTCAGACTTAGACTTGAATGATGCTTTTCTTTGTTTTCCCTTTTGACAGGCATCACATAGTCCATCCTTGGTGAATTCCATCTGTGGAATGCCTCTAACCATATTCTTTCTAACCAATTGATTCATGGCCTTGAAATTCAAATGGGCTAGCTTCTTGTGCCAAATCCAACTTTCATCTGTATTGGCTTTGCTAAGTAGACATGTCATAGAATTTGCCTTTACAGAGTGAAAATCAGCCACATAGACATTTCCTTTTCTTTCTCCAGTCAAGAGAACATCACCAGTTTTTTTGTTGGCTATAATGCATGATCCAGTTAAAAACCATACACTATTTCCTTTATCACACAGTTGACTAATACTTAGTAGATTGTGATTTAGTCCATCAACTAGTGCTACAGGTTCAATGACAACATTTTCACTTGCAATTGAGCCATATCCCAGAGTATAACATTTGCTGTTGTCTCTAAAAGTAACTCATGGGCCAGCCTTTTCCACAAACTTTGTGAGCAGGGACAAATTTCCAGTCATGTGCCTAGAACAACCACTATCTAGATACCAGAGACTCTTTCTCCTGTTTCCCTGCACACAATAAAAACAATCAAGTTGTTTTTGGTACCCAAGCTGCCTTGGTTGTTAACTTTGGCTCCTTTTGTTTTGGTGAGTTTAATTCCACTTTATCTTTGGGAGTTGGCTTTTGAGGCTTAGACACCTTGGATATTTGGCATCAATGATAGTGACAGTGATGAACCAAATGGATATCTGGCATCAATGACCAACACTGGAGATGAATCACTAAGCACTTCACAGGTACACATTCTAACTAGTATATGTTTATCTAATTCAGAACTGTATGATAATTAATTTTTGAAATGTATTATATTCATGTCAGCATGTTAGTATCTTAGGACTTAAATGCTTAATTGATTGCTAAGAATAAGATTGCATGCTAGGATTCATGAGTTTAAATAAGTACATTTCATACTTGATTTTATATGCAGTAAAAATGAATATCTAGAATTAGATAGGGTGTTCTAGACGGTTAGGTGTATCCCTAAACATTTGCTGGAACTTGATTTAAATCTTCTGTGATTTAATACATCTGTTAATGTTGTGAAAATTGCTAAATAGACAAACAGGTCATAGATCAGATATTTTATATTTGTTCTTATTGTGATAAATGACTTGATAAGTATATGTGGAATTTGATATTGCTTATAACGTTTTATTCAAATATTCTGCATATTCTTAAAACTGTTTATGTGCTTATTTTCACATGATTTGCTTGCACTCACATAGTTGCACTTAAATGTCATATCATATCATGTATTGCTTGTTAGGGATAGAATAATAAAAGATGGTAAAATTATCCAAGTAGTCAGTAACACTTGTTGATTCGAGGATTAATCTAAAACTGACTTAGGTAATTAGAGATAGTTAAAAATGTTAGACAACAACAGAAATGGATTAGACAGAATTAGTAATTAATTTGTTAGTTCTTCTATCCATGTGCTTTTTGAAGCTGTTGTTACCACTGTAGACAATAATATCTCTAACCCATCTGGACTCAATTAAAATTGAGTACCAAGAAGCTTAATCATTTGTGATTGCAGAGTATGTAACTAAAGGAAAAAGTTATGTGACTTCGTGACATTTATTATTCGAGGCATATGATTAAGATTAAAGCTCTAATATCACAATTGGTTAAGAAAGCCTACCTAACGGTAACCTTTGGAGATGACAACAAAGGATGTACAAGGGACTTGGCTATAATGATTTTGGAATTGTCATCAATGGAAGCATCTTTCTTGTGGAAGGAATTAAGCACTATCTATAGGGCACTAGGGAATTCTTTGTCAAGGGTTTTCTGGAAAAGCATTGAAAAGGAAAAATGTTTGATCTCAAACAAGAAGGTTGGCAGCTCACTCAACTGAGAGTGAGAAAATTTGTTCGTAGCTGACATGGATTTTGTATGCAAACGTGAAGTGAACTTTTCAGTAAAGCTTCATCAGTAAAGAGTTAGCTATGGCAAAAGAAGCTCTCACACTTGGTGAACAAGACAATGGATTCTTTGATAAAGAAGAAATTGGTGAGAGGACTGCTTCTAATGGAATTCTATCTAGAAGGACATTTTGAAGTATGTCACATAGGGAAGTCAAGATGAAAACTCTAGTTACAAATTGGTGATGATTCGTGCATTCAACAGACAAAATGTCACAGATGGTGATTATCACATCAGAAAGATTAAGTTTGAAGCAAAGTAAGCTGTGAGAACTTTGAAGTCAGATAATGGAACTGAATTTCGTGAGTAAAGTTCTAAATGAATTCTGCACTGAAAAAGGTACTTTGAAGCTGAAGCAATTAACACAGCATGCTGCTTTAATCAACAAGATTGTGAAAAGACATCATATGAGTTAATGGCCAACCAGAAGCAAACACTGAAACTCTTTCATGTGTTTGGAGGAAATTAATATTTACTGAAGACTTATACGAGTATCTTGACAAGAAGTTAAGACTCAAGGAACAATTTTCCTTGGCTACTCATTAATGATGATGAAAAACCAGAAGGTGATTAAAAGTCTGAATGTGTCGACCTACTACACCAAGCTCCCAAGCATTCAAATGAAAGACTATTATGAATCTTTGAAGTATGACATCTTGTCAGATTCAAATTCAGATACTAATGATGAAACTGAGATTGCAGAAGGAATCAATGATAATGATGATGATTCAGATCCTATTATTGAAAATGGTAGTGAAACTACACAACTCGTGGACTTTAACAGAATCCACTGAAAAAGGTGAAGGATCTTCAACACATCCTAACAGCAACTCAGGGGGAGCAAAATAATAGAAGGATCTACTAGTCGTACTCAGCACAATGAAGATCAAAGGAATACATCAAGAACATATCTGCCGAGACAAAAGGTTTGAAGTCAAAGTCAATCCTGGAGTCTAGTTCTTAGTAAACCAGATTATTGAGTAAAGGCTAGAAGTGCTAATCAAAATGAACATATATTTTTCGGGACCCAACAATCAATAATTGGTATCCCAAAGAATAGTGAAGATGCACTGATTGATCCAGATTGGGTGATTGTAATGCAAGGTGATCTCAATCAGTTTGAAGGCAGAAATTATTGAAGCTGGAACCCAGACCACTAAAGTCGAAGCTGAAATTAGTACAGTAAGGGTTCACAGAAACTAGATAGTTATTGGCATTGTTATGAGGGACAAAGCCAAACTGGGTTCTACAGGTTACTATCAGGTAGAAGGTATCGACGATGATGGAAACATAATCTTTGGGACTTTCAAGATCAAACAGTAAGCACCAGTGACGAGACTTGATCTTTTAGGACCAAACAAGATGAGGACCTAATAACAGGATATTCCTAGCACATGTTGAGCATTCAAGCATGGATATATATCAGATGAATATGAATAAAGTGCACTTCTGAATGGTGAGTTAGAAGTTGAAGTTGATGTACAAAATTTCCTGGACTTTGAAGTTGCATATCATTGGAATTTGTATATCATTCTCTTCACAAGCTCTCTATGAATGGAGATAGGGATTGAAGCAAATCGTCAAGGACATGGTATGACACTCTAACTACTTATTACTTGAAAATGATTTTTAATAGAGTCGTTATACATATATCTCTCTAGAATACTATGCACACACAATGTCATATATGTGCTAGTATGCCATTATTATATTATATGTTGGTCTACTAATGAAAATTTGGCAAGATTTGCTAAGTAAATGCCGAGTAGGTACAAGATGAGCATGTTAGAAGAGTTACAATTATTTTTGGATTACAATTAATTCAAAAGAATGATGGCAATTAAAGTAAGTCAAGGATCTTTTGAAGATGCGCAATTTGGAAGATTCTAGACCTGCCAAGACTTCTTTCAAACAGACCACTAAGCTTGATCAGGGCAAATCAGGTATATGAACTGAAGTGACAAGCTATAGAGGTATGATCAGCTCATTACTTATTTAAGTGCAAAAAGACCATATATTTTATTCCCGATATGCCTATGTGCGAGTTTCCAAGTGGATACTAGAGGATCTTATCCTATAGCTAATATATGAATTGTTAGATATCTTAAGGGATTACCAATTCATAGAATCAGGTACCCTAAAGATAATAGGTTTAACCTAATTGGCTATATAGATATAGATGATGCAGGTTGTAAGAAAGACAGGGAAGTCATTCCTAGAAACTATCAACTCCAACAACTCTGCTGGGTTCTCTCTACACCAACTAAGGAACAAGTGCATGGACACCAGGTATCACTTCTTTTAAGATTGTCCTTAGAAGAATAACTTGTGGATCTTTGCTAAATAACTTGATGAATTTATTTTATCTAAGTTGGTTAGTGAACTTGGGATATTATTTATTTGCATATTTGTTGGAAATCCCATCTGCAAGGAATTCTTAAATGAGTTCACAAGTATTAGTCTATTCATATTTAAAGGAATTGTGAATTTATTTTAAATCCAGTACCTCGTACTTTTTGCTACTAGTTTAATTATCATGCTTGCAATGTTATATGCATATGTGGTAGTTAAATGATTTAGCATAAGTTAGCAGCATAATTATTTGTATATTAAATATTTAATGAGTATTAGTCAATGATGTCTTGTTTAATTGTTCTGATATTTTTAAATATTCTGTTACAAATAATTGTGATACTTTTAGTATTAGTGATATTATTTAGAATTTCTGTTCTAAGTAAACAATGCATATTTTAAGAATCACTAATATTGAAAGTTGAAATATTTTCTAAGTTACGTGTATAAAACTCTCAATATTTTATACACTTAGAAAATATTTCTAAAATTTGATTTTATTTACGAGGATTTGTAATTAGGATCACAAGTATTGGATGTCAATACTTAAAAGACTTGTGAATTTCTATTCAACTATTTTCTCGAGCTTACGTATATCATTAATAATTGTTATGAGTATAATTGTAATATGCTAAAGTGACAATTACTAGATATAGCGTAGGAAGTTAGATGCTAATATTTAATCCAATGAATATTTTAGTATTTAGCGAAATTATTTTATCTTATTAAAATTATGGATTGAAGCAGTTCAATGATTATTAGTTTCATAATTTTGATTTGATAAAATATTAGAAGCGTAATTTTTTGCATTTTGAAATTATTGATAATTATCAAATAATGATATTTTGTTAATGTTTTCGTGCAATTAATTGTGATATTTTTAATATTAGTGATAATACATGTTACTTATCTGAGATCACTAACAATAAAAATATGTGTTAATGCTTATTGTTCTACTGAATAATTGCCACATGTGTTATTTGATTTATATATTCATGTCTGTTAGGTCCAAAGTGTTGTAGAGGGGGGGGGGTGAATACAACTGTTCAAAAAATAAGAGAATAAACAATGTGCAAGTAATAAATGATGACACAGAGTTTCAAGAATATATCATTATATTCATTGATGGATTTGCTACAACATTCATAAAAGCATCATGATCAGTTGAACAATAAATACAGCAATTAAAGCTAGATTCAACTGATCCTCTCTCTCACTTTTTGTTTTACAGTAAATGCTCTCTCTTAAAAATTATCGTTGAAAATTACAGAGATACTTGTTGCTACAAAAAAAAACAAAGTGTTGCTTTTATAATGTCATGTAGTCTTGATCTTGTCCTTTTTGTGTACGTGGCCCAATCAGGATTTCGACAACAAAAAGTACTTTAACAACAACTCTGGATCAACCGTTCACAATAAGCCACTTGTCCCTTGAACATTAAATGTTACATTTCTACCCGCATCTCGATCTTCGCCTGGACCCATCTCGATCTCGATCTGTGAAAATCTCAATCTCTATCTAGGAGAATCTCGATCTCGATCTATGAAGATCTCGATCTTGATCTGTGAAGATCTCGATCTCGATCTGGGAGAATCTCGATCTCGATCTGGGAGAATCTCGATCTCGATCTATGAAGATCTCGATCTTGATCTGTGAAGATCTCGATCTCGATCTGGGAGAATCTCGATCTCGATCTATCGCCTGGATCGAGATTTGCCTTAGCAGTGTTTTACTTCACTTGTAAATCTCGACCCGCATCTCGATCTACTGTGGATCGACATTTGCCTTGGCAAATATGCACACATCCAATGTTGACCTTCTTTAGTGACTAATTGAGAGTTAACCTTTATGAGCAAGTTTCCTTAGCTTCTTCAATTTCTTTTCCTCACTCAATTCAAATGAGATCTTCTATTACTGACATGAACTTGCCTCCAATGTCCTGACACTTGATGCAACGGTCTGGTTCATAAGTGACTAGTCTTGTAGGGGTTCTTGCTTCTGAATGTCAGTTCTCATTTGTTGATTAACCTTTACATTATCCAGATGTTGATATACATTACATGAAATCACTTTGGTCTTCTTGATACTTCCTTGACATTAATTTGATTCTCCATTAGATAAGTTAGGGCATGAGCAATACTGAGATTGAACTTCTTCTCACTTATGCATCCTTGATTAACCAAATTAGTTACTTGTAATTACCAAGTATCATTACCATTTCTTCAGTTGATTGATTCCATGTGCTTCTTCCGTTTCTCTTGTTTTGCTGTTGTTTTATCTTTTACTTAGTTGAGTTACATAATAATTAAGTGTTACAAGTTAGTACACCTATGCCTTTCAATCTCCCCCTATTTGATTGTCTAACAATGACAACCAAATTCACAATGAGGATAACTCAACTAACCAGGGACTGAAAAAGATAAAATAACATTCATAAAAGATCATGTCAACTTGCATAATGCTTGGCTTGATTAATTAACTTCATATCTATTACTGATACTTCAAGTGCCAAAATTGGACACCTGTTGGCTCGATTAAATGGCTTCATGCTCTTCTAGAGATTTTCTCTAAGTACTTTAAGAGCACGGTCCACTCAATCTTCAATTATCCTTCTGAAGTCCTTTTAGCAGTATCACCACCGCCGAACTTCGCGAAATAATTGATGCCTAATATAAACCAGTTTCAAGACACTTAGTTAACTAACTTCTACCTTACACTACACAAGAAAACAGATAATATTTTTACAATGCAGGAAAACAAGAAAACAAATTACAACGCAAAGAAACATTAAAAGCATGATACATTAAAACTTTTATTTCTTGCGCTCCTCTTCCTCACGAGCTTTCTTCTTGGCTGCTTTTTCTTTCTTCATGAACTCAGGGTTGCAGACTTCATCCATTCTTTTCTTGAGAAGATTAAGTCCTTCTGCTTCCACATGATTTCTGATCTTGTAATTTCGAAACAACCTCAACCACCTTTCAACCATGCTGCGAGTGGTAAGCTTCGTGGGAATGTCTTCAAACCTCAGCTTTGTGACTTTGTCAGGGTACCCCTTTTCCCCTTTCTTCCTTATAACCAGCTGCTTAGGGTATCCAATGACAATAGCGGTGGTGCATTGCTGTAGCCTCTGAATATCAAGCTGTTGTCTTCTCTTACAGAAGTTATCAAACGTGACCCTCAGATAATCCTGATCAAACTCGTCAATATCATCCATCTCCTCAATCAATTCTCTTATAATACACAGTGTTTCATGACTGTGTTCTGCAAAGATGTCGTACTTGATTTCAATGATGGTTTCCACCTTATGCTTGTCTGTATAGATCAGCAGATCATTCTCATTCTCAGCTTTGCTCTTGACAAACTTGACATTTGCACCAGCCACTGCACCAGCTTCCTTCCTTATTTCCCCTTCTTCTGGAATGTCTATCCTTGGATCTCCGTATCTTTGCACATGCTCTCTTATTGCCTCGTTTTGCAGCTCGAATGCATAGTCTTCAGGTTCCTTCTTAACCACTGGTAGTGTAGCTTCAGGCAACTTGTATCTAGCGTCTTGCCTTCTTATCAGCTTCTCCAAGTCCTTAGCCACCAGCTTCTTTTCCTTTGTTAGAAAACCCTTAGAGAGGACTAGCTTTGCAACTGCCTTCAGCACATTTCCGCTCGGAGTTAGTTTCGAGTCATGCAGATTTACGATCCTCAAGACCTTGTCATGGACATATCTGATCTAGTAGGGATTTAGAATAATGTCAACCCCTCTGTCTTCAGCCATCTTCAACAATTTCTCCTTAAACAGCACTCCAGTCTTGACAGAGGTGTCTACCTTGTGAGCGAATTCTACCAGTTCACTTGCACCCCTTTCATGAAAGAAAGCTTCATCGACCATACACGGCCCGATTTTTGTTATGGGTGTCCAAGTGATCATCAGATTCCATGCCTTCTCCTTGAATATGACTTGTACGGAGGTGCATCCCTGTCTTATGCAATTTAGATAATTCAGCAGCCCAGGGTTTAGATTTTCTAGCTTATGAAGAAGAAAACTCAATCTTCCTGAGTCATGAGCATAGGCTCTTGGTCCAGCTAAGGCTTCTCTAGCCTTGTCCCACTCGGGACCTTCCCTCCTTATGTCAGCCTGGACCTTAGGATCATTGATCTTTTTCATTTCAAACTCATGCTGAGTTTTCTGAGCCGCTCTCTTCTCCTTTGCCATTAGTTCTTTTTCAATTATCCCTTGTAGAACTTCTTCATTTACTCTTTCTCTGGCTTCCCTGAAAATCTCTCCTTGCATCTCCGCTTCATCAAATTCTTCTTCTGGAACATGCTCGTCAGCAACCGAGTGGTCTCCTGCATCACCTGCAACTCCTGCGCCAGATCCGCCAGGATTTAGACCTCTTTCTTATTCCCATTCTCTTGCCCGTTGCTCGAGTCTCGACCTCCTTGCCACTAAGGCTTCTACATCCATCTCGTCATCATCAGAATCTTCAATAAAGTCTCCCATAAATGCATCAACAAGAGGTGTTTCTTTCTCAGCTTCTTCTTCAACTACCATCTTCTGCTTGCCTTTGTCCTTAAGAGCCGGTTGATCCTCCTCCACCTTTTCACCAGATTTGTTTGAGGACTCGATCACCGGACCCGTACTAGTCAGCTTTTTCAGACCCTGATCCTCCTTCTCCCCCTTAGGTGTGTTATCCTCATCAGGAGCATCATCATCATTATTATCGTCACCACCACCACCGGTTGAAGGACCAGGTCCATCCTTGTTACGTCCAAAGACAGCATCAAGTAGTTCATTCAGTTTCGTCCAAACCTGAGACATGCCATAAGTGACATCATCTACTGACCTCCCAACCTCCACCTGTGCCAATCCAAGATTATTTATCTTGTCAATCATCTGATTTTGGACGGCAATCAGGTTCTCCATGAACTGAGCTCCAACCTCCAACCTTCCAGAGTGAGAAGAGACAGCAGCAGTAACACCAGCAACTCCAGCCTCCAAAGCCTCCACTTTCTTCACTAAATCCTGCAATTTAGGGGACGGTGTTTGGCTTGGGTTAGACTGTTTACTCTCGCCGGGTTCTGTTTCACTCAAGATCCCTAAAAAGAAGGGATCTACTCTCCCTGTCTCTCCCTCGTGTTTAGAGCCTAACAGTACTAGAGCCTCATCCACTAATCGCTGGGGACTAGCGGTGAGTTGGTCGGCGATATCGGTCAGTGAGACTGAGCCTTTAAGCGCTGTGTCTACGACGGGAGATGACGTTATGACCATGTCATCCCCTTGTTCACTTAGAACCTTTTCTGGTTCGCTGGGCTGTTCTGGAGGCGTAGACCCACCAGTCACCAGATGTCGTTGCTCTGCAAGCAACTTGTTTTCTGATTTAGATGAGGAAGCGTCATCCGTACTGGATCCGACAGACTCTTCCTCATTAAAACTGCCTGAGATACTAGTATCAGAAGTGCTAGTCTCAGTTTGCCATTCCCCTTCCGAGAAATTGCTCAAAGAGCCCTGAGCGGACAACTCAGGGAAGGTAGGGCCAGCTCCTATTGGCTGTTGAGCTGGACCCCCTTCTTGACTCTCACCAACATGCCTAGGCGAGTGCGAATGTGTTGAAATGATTCGGAGAGGAGAGCCACCAGCGTGAGGTGTGGTGGCTGTGAGTGGTGAACTAGCCTTAACAGGTTGTGCAGTTGCCACTGGGTTTGAATCCACCTTTTGCTTCTTTGGAGGTGGCAGAGCTGCTGAAGTGACTACTCTCTCAACTCCTACACTCCCTCCACTCGAATCACTCGACTCAGATAAGCTTGCCTTCCTTTTATCACCAGTTTTAGGGCTGGCTGAACGTTTATGAACAGAAGGGCTTGCAGCCTGGGATAGAGCCTGGGGGTTTTCAGGCCCACGGCTGTAGAAAACAGGTTGAATTGATGATTGATCAAGATCAGCAAGAATAGGTACCTGACTCAGAAGATCGTCATCCTTGTCAGCTCCAGCTTCTGCAACATTTGCCTCAACCATGTCAACATCCATACCTGCTTGTTCCAAATTTCTAGGCACGTGATCTCCACCTTCAGCTTCGTTACCGCTGCTCTCAGCTTCTACTGCAGTAAACTGAGAAGCATGCCTCCTAGCATACTCATCTTGCAGATCCTGGAAGAATGGAGTCAGGCGCAACTCAAAAAGTCTTGACTTTTGCTGGGTTTCCATGGTGGAGATACTCTTTAGAGTCATATCAAAACATGCCATCCTTTCAGAGCCTTGAAATATTCTTCGGTGTTCCTCTGAAAGGACGTCATCCAGAACCATCTGAAGAAATCTTGGCATCCAGCATTTGACTGGACCATCTTCTGGATTCCTTGAGGCATTTTTCTCCAATGCCCACCTCTCATGCAACTGAATCAACAGATGTTTGCCCACATTCACTCTCCTGTTGGTTGCCACTCCATATAGTATTACCCGGCAGCTGTTGTTCATTGGCCTGTAGTCTTTGTCCTTTGGGAATATGCAGCGCTGAATGGCCTGAACTACATAATCCCACTCAGCTGGTAGCATACCGGTGTTAACCTTTGTTACCTTGATAGGACCCGTGGGAGGGCGATAACCTATCTCCGTGAATAATTGCAACATATCCTCCATAGTGGGTTCCGGAGCATAATCTTCTGTAGGAAGCCCGAGTAACTCATTGAACTTCCGCAGACTGACTTCATATTTGACACCACCAATAGTAAAGGATAGGCCTGTTGGATTGGTTTTTCCACCCTGAATCTCTAGTGTAGAGTAAGCAGCTTGAAGGGCTTCGACATTCAGGATGGGAGAGGCAGTTAAGGCATGACTTATGATTGATGTGTTGTTGAGGGATTCAATCCAGAACTGATAGTGAATAAATCTACCAGTTGCTCGATCAGCAGAGAGATTAACAAAGTTGGTCTTGGGAATGGTGAAATTTGGGTTTGCCATTTCAATTTTGTGTTTGAGAAAAGAAATGTTCTGAAGTGGTTTTGCAATGGAATTTTTAGAGAACAAGTTCTAAATTTAAACAAAATAAAACGTACACGAACCCCACTAATTACCCCACGTAATTAGTGACACACATTAAAACAAATTAACTTCCCCACTAATGACCACTTAACTCCCTACTAATGATTGACAGTTGAGTTTTCGAAAATTAAAGTGAACAGCCGTTACAAAATAAATTATTTTTCCAGAAAACCACAAACACGGCGGTAAAGTTGCACTTTAAGGGTTAACCAGTAGTACTCACAACTAATTTTGCTCAAGAACACAAAAGAACTTAAGAATCAGAAAGCACGAAACACAAACAAACTCACTCGAATGAAAAAGAAAACTAAAGAACTAATTGCAAGAACAGTAATGATGTTAAAACAACACAAGAAGTTCAACAGTTTTGGACAAAATTTTAGCAGAGTTTCGTTTTAGTGATTAATGCTTTCACGTAACAGTTAGTGATTTTTGTTTAAGAAAATCACAAGAAAACTTGATGTAATGGCAGGGAAAAGAACTCTGGTAATGTATGTATACACGTGTGTATATGAAGAGCTTAAGCTTTTGGAGAGAAAGAAAGTTAATGTAAATAATGAACAGCCTTTTTAATGCTATAATATATACTTGCACGCCTAAAAAGAAGTTACTGATAAGACAAGTCACATCTCGATCTCGAGATCCGCATCTCGATCCTCATCTAGATGTCGATCTGGATGTCGATCTCGATCCGCATCTCGATCTACATCTCGATGTCGATCTCGATCCGCATCTCGATCTACATCTCGATGTCGATCTTGATGTCGATCTCGATCCGCATCTCGATCTACATCTCGATGTCGATCTTGATGTCGATCTCGATCCGCATCTCGATCTACATCTCGATGTCGATCTCGATGTGGATAGATCGAGATTTGCCATAGTAAATTTCTCATTACTTCATTTAGACACTAACCATAACGATATACAGATCAGCACAAGATTAATGTCATGAAACTTTCTAACCCCTTATGATATGCAACACATACATTTATGAAGTTAAGTACACATTATTAATTATGAATATTCATGAATAACAATAATATGTACACAAACTGAATATTATAACAGATAGGTAGCAAAACTAACAGGTGTTAAGCATCCCTAATTCACCAACCAATCTAGAAAATGTTGATTCGTCTAGAGGTTTAGTGAATATATCTACTATTTGACGTTCAGTAGACACAAAATGCAATTCTACAGTTCCATTTTCTACATGCTCTCTAATAAAATGATACCTGATGTCAATGTGCTTGGTCCTTGAGTGATCCACAGGATTGTTGGTCATTGCAATAGCACTTGTGTTGTCACACATGATAGGAATCTTAGATACTTCCACACCGTAGTCCTTGAGTTGGTTCTTCATCCACAGTATCTGGGCCACACAGCTTCCAGCAGCAATATATTCTGCTTCAGCTGTCGAGGTAGATACTGTGTGTTGTTTCTTGCTTTGCCAAGACACCAACCTTCTTCCAAGGAACTGACAGCTTCCTGAAGTGCTCTTCCTATCTATTCTACAACCTGCGTAATCTGAATCCGAATAGCCAACAAGATTAAACCCTGTATCTCTTGGGTACCAAATCCCAAGATTTGATGTTCCCTTGAGATACCTAAAAATACGCTTTACGGCTATGAGATGTGACTCTCTAGGATCCGCTTGGAACCTTGCACATAGGCACGTAGAGAACATAATATCAGGTCTGCTAGCAGTTAAATACAAAAGTGAGCCGATCATACCTCGATAGCTTGAGATGTCTACAGGTTTACCCGATTTGTCCTCATCAAGTTTCGTGGCTGTTGCCATAGGAGTCTTAGCTTGTGATACATCTTGGAGACCATACTTCTTCAATAGATCATGAATGTACTTGGTCTGGCAGATAAATATCCCGTCCTTCTTCTGACTAATTTGAATGCCCAGAAAGAACGTCAGCTCTCCCATCATGCTCATCTCATACCTTGATTGCATTAACTTTGCGAATTTAGCACACAGCTTCTCATTTGCAGACCCAAAGATAATGTCATCCACATATACTTGCACCATTATTAGATCATCTTTGCATTTCTTGTAGAAAAGCGTCTTGTCGATTACTCCTCTTGTAAAACCACTTTCTAGTAAGAAGTCTGACAGAGTTTCATACCACTTCCGCGGAGACTGCTTAAGGCCATATACTGATTTGAAGAGTCGATAAACATAATCACAATATTTGATATCGATAAACCCGGGAGGTTGCTCGACATACACCTCTTCATCCAGTTCACCGTTTAAGAATGCACTCTTGACATCCATTTGATAGACTTTAAAACCAAGATGTGCTGCGAATGCCAAGAACATCCTCACTGCCTCTAGCCTTGCTACTGGTGCATAGGTTTCATCATAATCAATTCCTTCTCTTTGGGTGTAACCCTTAGCAACCAGGCGAGCTTTATTTCGTGTTACACGTCCGTCTTCATCCAGCTTGTTCCTGAATACCCATTTTGTCCCAACAACAGATCTATTCTTTGGTCTGGGTACCAGCTTCCACACCTTCTGCCTTTCAAACTGATTGAGTTCCTCTTGCATAGCAATCACCCAATCAGCATCATCTAGAGCTTCTTCCACCACTTTAGGTTCCATCTGGGAAAGGAACACTGAGTATAGACATTCATTCTCAGTGGCAATTTCAGCTCTAACTTTTCCTCTAGTAGTCACTCCGGCTTCTGGATCACCAATAATTAGCTCGAACGGATGGTCCTTGTTCCAAGTGCGATCCCTAGCAAATGTTCTTGATGACTCAGCTTGATCTTGTAAGTGAAGGTGACTTAGTCTAGAAGCACTTTCACTAGCTTCCCTTGAGCTAGTACTGGCTCCCCCTGAGTGAGCTGCTCCCCCTGAGTGAGCTGCTCCCCCTGAGTGCATACTGACTCCCCCTGAGTTAGTACCAGGTCTGACGGAAGGTGATCCCTCAGTCCTAGGGTTTTGAATTTGCGAAACACTAGACTCTTGATTAATTTCATTATTTATAGTTGGATCACTACCCTGCACTACTGACTCAGGAACTGTATCCACTTCATCAACATCCATATTTTCAAATCTTAGGAAAGTGGGCTCACTATTTTCTTTTTGTATAGAAGGGAGCTTTGAGTCGTCGAATGTGACATTAAGGCTTTCAACCACCTTGCGATCATTAAGCACAAACACCCTGTACGCTGCTACTACTTCAAGAGAATATCCAATGAAAAACCCTTCATCTGCTTTGGCATCAAACTTTCCAAGTTGTGCATTGTCTCTTAACACAAAGCATTTGGCACCAAATACGTGAAAGTACTTGATAGATGGTTTTCGTTTATTCATCAGGTAATACGGCGTTTCATTATGGTCCTTTATAATCAGTGTTCTGTTCTGTGTATAACAAGCCGTGCTAACTGCTTCAGCCCAAAAATATAAAGGAAGTTTTGACTCATACAGCATTGTCCTAGCTGCTTCAACCAGTGTCCTGTTCTTCCTTTCTACCACCCCGTTCTGCTGCGGTGTTCTTGGTGCTGAATACTGTCGTCTGATCCCTTTAGATATGCAGAAATCCATTAACACTGAGTTCTTGAATTCTGTCCCATTGTCGGATCGGATAGTCTTCACAGTCAGACTTGCTACATTTTCAATTTCCAGTACATGTCTAATGATCTCATGTGGCACTTCATCTTTCGATGTCACAAACTTCACCCATGTGTATTTGGAAAAGTCATCGACAATTACCAGCGCATATCTTTTGCTTGACATTGACATAACATTAACAGGTCCAAACAAATCCATGTGAAGGAGTTGTAGGGGCTCGGTAATGCTATTCACTTGTTTATCCTTATGCGAGGCTCTTTTTGATTTTCCCATCTCACATGCTTCGCAGAGTCCATCTGGGATGAACTCCATCTGAGGCAGCCCTCTCACCAATTCTCTCCTTACGAGATTATTCATTGCTTTAAAGTTCAGGTGAGATAATCTTTTATGCCATAGCCAACTTTCATCAGCAGAAGCCTTGCTGTAGAAACACGTGACTTCAGACTGATCAGCAGAATTCATGTCAGCTATGAACAAATTTGACTTCCTTACTCCTTTGAGAGCAAGGCTTCCATCCTTTTTGCTTCGAATCCAACAATCATGCTTCCCAAAGTTGACGTCAAAACCCCTGTCGGTGAACTGACTAACGCTGAGAAGATTATGTCGCAATCCTTCCACAAAAGATACATCCTCAATGATAACATTTCCACAAACGATCTTGCCATATCCCCTGGTGTAACCTTTGCTGTTATCTCCAAAAGTAACCACGGAGCTGGCTCTCAACACTAAATCTGTTAGCAGGGACTTATTGCCGGTCATATGCCTCGATGCTCCACTGTCCAGCACCCATATGACTTTACTCTTTTCCTGTACACTGCCCTGCAAATCCAGAAAGGTTAGGTGTTCTTCGGAACCCAATGATGTTTGGGCCCGGCATCAATAATTTCCTTTTTCTTTTCAGATACAGAAGGCTTTGCCTTGTTGCCATCAGGGGCATTCATCTTGACTTTGTCTTTTCCCTTGTCAACCTTGACTGGTTTGTCAGGTTTGGGAGTAGACTGGTCACTCCTAACTTTAGGAGGACTTGAAGTCTTAGTCTTTGACCCCACATGCTTTTTCTTACCACTACTAGATGTATGTTCAACAGATGCACTAGCAGTATTCATTAAATTAAAATAAGCATGCATGATGTTTACAGCACATGGCATACAATTAGGATTATTGCATTTAGCATGATTTGCATGCATGTTAGGCAAAGCAGTAGTTGCAGGCATGGTATTACAACCAACAGATTTTTCTTCCTCTACATAGAACGGGCAATAGTAAGACAAATGATCAGTTTGATTACAGATATAGCATGCCTTTCTAGCTCGTGTAGATGTAGATACAGATGCAGGTTCAGTTTTAACTGCCTTTACAGGTGCTTTCATTTGGTCTGATCCTGCTACCCATTGTTTATATGACACCGTCTTAGCCTCCTTGGTTCCTACACCTCTCTTAGCATAAGCAATCTTACTCGCTCTTTTAGAAGTTGTAGGTTCTACTACTTTTTCTTCTGAATCTCTTTCAATTTTAATTTCTTGTTCAATTTTAGTAGCAACAGGATCTATGGTCCTGGGCTCAAACTGCTTAAAGATAGGTTTTCTAACATCCATTAAAACTTCAGGCACATTTTCTTTGACTAACACTGGCTCTAACAACTCAGCAGCCCTATTTTTCTTTTTCTGTGTGTAGTCAAGTCCTATGTTTACTTTTTCATTTTTACTCTTGCCTGCCAGTTTCATGTACATGTCCCTTTCTACGAAAACTTTATTAGTAGCTTCTTCAAAAGATTTACATGTTATTTTAAGCTCAGCTAATTCATTTTTAAGTTCTTCGTTAAGGTCTTCCCTATTCTTAAGCTTGTGTTCTAAAACGTCTACCTGATTCATTAATTGCCTTTCTTTACTTTCTCCTGATTCTAATTCCTCTACCCTGGCCTCGAGAAGTCTATTCTTAAGGGAGAGTTTAGCATTTTCCTCATTAACAGCAATTAGATTTAGTTGGAGATTGTACATATCTTTAGTCATGGCAGCTAATTCATGTTGGTACTCAGGAATAGACATTTCATTTACGGTTAGAATTGGTACCTCTGATTGTTCTGAAGATTTTGCCATTAAAGCGAAATTGCATAGCTCCTGATCTTCATCTTCATCAGACTCGTCCCAACCCTTCCCTTCAGTCACAACATACGCCCGGTTTCCCTTCTGTTGCTTGCTAACCAAGGCATCATATTTCTTTTTCAGATCAGCATAGGATTCCTTGGGATGAACGTACTTGGGCTTCTTGCACTCTGTTGCAAAGTGCCCCAATTCATTGCAGTTGTAGCATCTGAACTTGTTCTTGTCTACCAGGTTAGGTCTGTAGCCACTACCGGATGTGCTACCTCGGCCACTGTAACTTCCCCGACCACTTACACTAC
This sequence comes from Oenanthe sinensis, assembly GCA_028671895.1. NCBI lineage: Eukaryota > Viridiplantae > Streptophyta > Magnoliopsida > Apiales > Apiaceae > Oenanthe > Oenanthe sinensis. Next base: position 34,572,219 of record CM053806.1, read on the forward strand.
TGCCGCTACTGCTGCCTCTTCGACTGAAAGAACTACCAAATCGTCCTTTCCCACTTCTTTGCTTCCTGAAGCTGATATAAGCAAATTCTCGAGCAATACAAGCATATGACTTGTCTTCTAATTTGTCCAGCTCTTCAAGGGTATAGTATTCATCCTCACTTTCTTCGTATGGATCTTCAATGTCTAATACCACCCTTTCAGGATTAGCAGTTTTCAATGAGACAGCTGCAAGTGCCTTTATAGCAGACTCTTCAGCTACAAGTCCAGACTCACTTACCGCTTTGTTTTCTCCACTATTGTAGGATCTTCTTCTGTCATTTTGTTCCTGCTCCAGCTCGTAGGTCTTCAAAACACCATACAGTTTTTCCAGAGAAGTATTTTTCAAATCTCTTGACTCTCGAATGGCAGTGATCCTGTGTTCCAGATGTTTAGGCAAATTCAATAGAAACTTGATATTTGAATCTGCTAGTGGATAGACTTTATCTCTTATACTCAGCTCGATAAGCAATTTACTGTAACGTTTGTAAACATCCGCTACGCTTTCTCCTCGTTCGCATCTGAACGATTCATATTCAGATATCAGAATGCGTTTGTGATTATCTCTAACTTCCTCGGTCCCCTCCATCACCACAGCCAGTTTATCCCACATGGCTTTAGCTGTTTTTAATCCCTTTATTTGAACATAGTACTCTGAGTTTAGGGATTCAATTATGACGTTGCGTAAAGACGCATCCATACCAACCAATTCTTTATCTGCGTCTGAAAACTCCATTTCCTCTTTAGGAACAGACCGGGATGGAATTAGTATCCCTCCTTCCATTCGCTCTGGCTCAATTCTCATGGGTATGTATGGACCGTTTTCCAATATTCTCAAGTATACCTTGTTTATTGATTCAAGGTAAGCTCTCATCCTTCCGGTCCATTCGTCATAATGTTGTGCATCAAACGGAGGTATCTTAAATCTGTGTACGGCGGCCATTTTAATAAAATTTAAAATTAAGATAATACACTTTTCAAATTACAATAAATTGTATTTACTTGAAAAATTAATTATCTCACTTTAAATATCCAACGGGTTTTGCACTTAAGATTCAAGCAAGTTAGTTTTAATCACAGGAACAATAGCAGGGTCCACAATTTTTCAAGTCCAAACAAAAAGGTGTCCACTTTCTAGTTGACAGAAGTTCGAAATTGTCCTTTTTGTTTAGCCAATCAGTTGATTCCAGTTTTGACCACAAGAAAATCCACAAAGCTCTAAAGTACAGTATTTTGGAATTTTGTACAAGTATTCCTTACACCATGACTCAGAACTTTTTAGATCTACGACTTTTTCAAGAAGAAATAAATAAAAACTTTCGGCACAAACTTCAAGGAAAAATTAGATCTGGGATTTTCAAGAACCAACTCAAACAACACAGTAGGATCTCTGTTAGATGTGTTTAACAGGAGCTTTGATACCAATTGTTAGGTCCAAAGTGTTGTAGAGGGGGGGTGAATACAACTGTTCAAAAAATAAGAGAATAAACAATGTGCAAGTAATAAATGATGACACAGAGTTTCAAGAATATATCATTATATTCATTGATGGATTTGCTACAACATTCATAAAAGCATCATGATCAGTTGAACAATAAATACAGTAATTAAAGCTAGATTCAACTGATCCTCTCTCTCACTTTTTGTTTTACAGTAAATGCTCTCTCTTAAAAATTATCGTTGAAAATTACAGAGATACTTGTTGCTACAAAAAAAAACAAAGTGTTGCTTTTATAATGTCATGTAGTCTTGATCTTGTCCTTTTTGTGTACGTGGCCCAATCAGGATTTCGACAACAAAAAGTACTTTAACAACAACTCTGGATCAACCGTTCATAATAAGCCACTTGTCCCTTGAACATTAAATGTTACATTTCTACCCGCATCTCGATCTTCGCCTGGACCCATCTCGATCTCGATCTGTGAAAATCTCAATCTCTATCTGGGAGAATCTCGATCTCGATCTATGAAGATCTCGATCTTGATCTGTGAAGATCTCGATCTCGATCTGGGAGAATCTCGATCTCGATCTGGGAGAATCTCGATCTCGATCTATGAAGATCTCGATCTTGATCTGTGAAGATCTCGATCTCGATCTGGGAGAATCTCGATCTCGATCTGGGAGAATCTCGATCTCGATCTATCGCCTGGATCGAGATTTGCCTTAGCAGTGTTTTACTTCACTTGTAAATCTCGACCCGCATCTCGATCTGCTGTGGATCGACATTTGCCTTGGCAAATATGCACACATCCAATGTTGACCTTCTTTAGTGACTAATTGAGAGTTAACCTTTATGAGCAAGTTTCCTTAGCTTCTTCAATTTCTTTTCCTCACTCAATTCAAATGAGATCTTCTATTACTGACATGAACTTGCCTCCAATGTCCTGACACTTGATGCAACGGTCTGGTTCATAAGTGACTAGTCTTGTAGGGGTTCTTGCTTCTGAATGTCAGTTCTCATTTGTTGATTAACCTTTACATTATCCAGATGTTGATATACATTACATGAAATCACTTTGGTCTTCTTGATACTTCCTTGACATTAATTTGATTATCCATTAGATAAGTTAGGGCATGAGCAATACTGAGATTGAACTTCTTCTCACTTATGCATCCTTGATTAACCAAATTAGTTACTTGTAGTTACCAAGTATCATTACCATTTCTTCAGTTGATTGATTCCATGTGCTTCTTCCGTTTCTCTTGTTTTGCTGTTGTTTTATCTTTTACTTAGTTGAGTTACATAATAATTAAGTGTTACAAGTTAGTACACCTATGCCTTTCAATGTCTATGGTAACTGTTTAGTATTACATAAGTATTACTATTAGTTTTCTTTCTTTGACTGAATTTTAAACTTGAATGTATTAAAAAGAAACTCTTGTCTATTTCTTTTTCAAAATGTTTTATTGAAAAATACATTCATTTTTCTTTTAGTTTTAGAGAAGAAAACATCAAAATTCTTTTTCAAAACTTCTCTTTTGAAAAACTTTTGATTTACAGCCCTACTTTATTTTCCCAAACCTAGGGTGTGAATTAAATTTTTCTTGAGGATAATCTTTCTTTAAATCTCAAAATCTTTTATCCTCTCCCAAAAGCTAGTTTTAAAAGTTTTCAAACCTTTTTTCTCTTAATTTTTCTTTTTAAAGTGGCAAAGACATTGTGACTGCTATTTTATTAGGAAAAATTATTTTAACTTCGAGGTACCAATCACTTATAAAATGATTTGTTTTTAAATACTTGTTTTAATGTATGTTTCACATTGATTCATAGTACCAAAATAATGGTTGTTGTTTTGAAGGCCTAGTACTGTATTGTTAAGCATACATTCACCCCAATTGTCATGTTTTTATTTTAAGTCCTGGATACTATCAGGTGGACGAAAATGATATAAATCATAATTGCATTATGAGTCGGAAAATCATAGTCCTCTATCTGATAAGGATGTTTTACAAAATTATTTTCAAAACTTAAAGTACTTAGGTTTTAATGGAAAAGAGTCATTTTATTGAGATAAAATTTGGTATGAGAGTTGAATTTCTTCTTTGGTATAAATTCCCGTATTTTATTATGGGAAGTTTTCCTTATAAGAAATTCATAAGGGATGAAATTTTTCTCTGATACACTTTCCCGTGTTTTATTATGGGATAAGTATCTTAAGGAAAATTTCTATTGGTATCATGTTCTTAAATGATAAATCTTTATAACCGACAAAACTCTTTTACTAAAAGTGCTTTAATGCAATCTATTACCATTCCTTATTATATTTTTCCTTCTCATTGGGATGAAAAATATATTTTGGAATGTTAAGGTGATTATTTCTTTATCTTATTTGTTGATTCTATCCGATTAGCCCCCAGTGGCTACAGAAGCTGGCCAAGAGGTTGAAAACCCATCAATCTCTGACCCAGGCCTTATTACCAAACACTGATTCATCCACTTCCATATATTAACCCTTGGAGATATAAGGAACTTATTTAAATTAGAGGTTGATAAGGGAGAAACTGCACTTGATGCAGCAAATAAGGATGAAGTCGGAAGTGCACCCACAGCTCTACCTCCAGAGAAGTAAAGTAGTATATAACTGAGGTAACTGTAAGCTCATCTGCATCTTCTCGAAAGGATGTAGAGCTGAAAAGGCAATTAAACTATCTCTGGAATCATTCTCTTAACAGGGTGAGTCCATTGAAATTCCCTCATCAGCCAGAGCATCTTGTAATGAGTCAAGCACACCACTGGCACTCACGCTGATGGTAAGCCTAAACAGATAAATTCTAGGAATACATTGCAAGGCGTGCACAGTGAGAGGTATAGGCATTCAGAGGAGATACAGACTCTAGTTAGCCATATAGTACATTGTCCAAGTATCTACCTCAAACAGAAGTTAAACTTCTGCATCCCAAAAGGGAGATCTCTTGTTCAGAATTATCTGGGCTTGAGAGGCAACTGCTTGACAAGAATTCATCGGATGAGTCAAGTAGGGTATTTATACAAAATTCCCGTCACAGGGTTACGAGAGAAACGTAGGCTCTAATTTTCCATTCATTACATTGCCTACTACGTCGTCCCTCATAGAAGGAACATTTCCAGATCCTGAAAAGGAATGTCCACCTCCCATTTATGGAGAAGGTGTGAGGCAACTCCTTGATAGAACAAGGAAGGATTCCCTAACAGATATTAATATCTTGGGATAACCCATCTCAAAGAGGTGAGGCTCCACTAGACAGTGATTTAGCAATATCTATTGAGTCTGGTGCTGAGACAGTGCTTGTGCATGATAGATCAAGAACACCTCAACGAGGCAATTCTCCACTTGATAGTGATTCAGTTCATTCTGATGAATCAGGTAATGAGAATATGAATGAATTGACAGATTTCACTTGCAGGTACAGAAGGCTATATTTGGAATGCAGAGTGAAAGTGAGAGAGAGAAACACTTAAGTGAAAGTGAGGGAGAGATACACTTGAGTGAGAGATAGGGAGAGAAAGAGTGAAACACTTCTAAGTGCACGACACTTGAGTGTAAACACTAACAGAACGTAGTAGAAGTGAGGAACCATAAGCCAAACACTTACCCTTGCTACTTGCTACTTCTAAAAGAAAAGTCACTATATTTTTTTCCGATCAATGACAAACGAGAACCTTCTTTGGAAGATAAACTATTCAAAAGTGGGCCATTGGAGGATTCCTCAACTAAGGGGGAGAATTTATAGGAAGAAAAAGGAGAAGTTAATAAAGTCTTATCTTCGAATCCTTCGGAAAAGTTAATATCCTAAAGGGATTCGTATCCTGGATCCTTAAGGGAAGATATCCTGGATCCTTAAAGGGAAGATCCTTAGAAAAAGGGGTTCGTATCCTTGGGAGAAGTTAATATCTTTAGGGGGGATTTTAGACAAGAAAGAAAAAGAAAATCTTATCTTCTGATCCTAAGGGGAAACAACAGAAATATGGGAGAATCAAGAAACTGTATCCTATACTTGAATGGAGTTGTCAGAAGAGGATTCCTCATCCGAGTGGGAAGAATAGAGAAGAATTGACACTTCCATTGATTTTCTAAAGGGAGAAGAAGAATAAGAAGGAGAATCACATTCTTAGGGGGAGAACATTATTTGAGCTATGTTCTGTGCTCTACTGGAGACGTTCCCAGGAATATTGATTCTTATGAAGCTCTGTTCATGATAAGTTCTTTAAGTTCAAACTATGAAGGATTTTGAAGCAGAGAGAGCTCAAACAGATAGAAATGAAGACGATACTACATGAATATCAGTTCAGTGCTAGAGGAACAAACATCTTTCATTTCAGTTACTCAAGAATTCTGCAAATGCAGTATCTGATCCAGAAAAAACAGTAGCATTATTTACAAGTCCAGGACGATTACTTTTTCAAGTTATTAGTTGAGTTATCCTATCTATGGGATTTGTTTGCTAAAGTTTAACAATCAAATAGGGGGAGATTATTGGAGATTACGAAGCTATATGAATAGTAATTGTGATAACTCAACACTAGAACAGGACAAGTAAATAATACTACGCTTACACATAAAACAGGAAGAAATGAAGACAAGGCAAATACAGTGAATCAAGACATTAGAAGAAGTTTTGATGTCTACTACAGGTCACTGGAAGAAGAACATTAATATGTTCATGCCTCAGTGAAGAATAATGGTTAAAGACTTTCAGGGTTTCAGAAGTGTTGAAGATTCAGTATAGAAGTGCCACAAGAAGATTTCAGTGTAAAAGCATTGATTGAAGATAGACAGTGTTTGAAGCATAGGAATCTAGAAAGGTGAAGACAAAGGTTAAAGAAGATAGCTGCAGTCTTGAAGTTATACTCACTGAAAGAAGTTCATTTATATGTTCAAATGTCAGTGAAGAACAGAGAATGAAGTATTCAAGATTGTAGTAATGAAAAAGTTGTCGAAGTACCAGAAAAGATTCTAGTGAAGTTACAGTGTTTATTGACAGTCAATGTTCGAAGCAATAAAGAACTGCAACCTTCATGTCAATTGATTTAATTAAGAATATGAAGATCAATACAGTGTTAGTCACTAATGAACCAGACAAGTGCATTGAGTGTCAACACAAAGAATTTGATTAACATGTTCATTGTACAAGAAGAATTGACAGAAGCAAGTGAGCAAAGATTTTACAGCAGTTAGAATTTACTAAGTCATTGTACATGGTGAAGAATTCGACACCAAGATATACATGGTGAAGAATTTGACACCAAGGCATACATAGTGAAGAAATTCGACACCTAGCGTTACATGGTGAAGAAATTGACACTAAGTCTCATGGTGAAGAAAAATCTACAAGCAGCCTCATGGTGAAGAAAATCGACACCAATTAATTTGTTCAAGTGTTAACCATGTGTGTAAAATTCGACACACAGGAAATCTATTTATAGAATTCGAAACCTAGCTAAGAAATTACTAAGGCAAGTACATCAAGGAAAAACTCGACACCAAGCCATACAGTGAAGTAAATTCGACACATAGGTTATTGAAGTGTTCAAGGCATGTTCAAGGGAAGAATTCGACACCTAATTAATACAAGGCATAGAATTCGACACATAGACTTAAAATCTACCAAGGAATGTTCCATGGAGTAAAACTCGACACCTAGCTGTACAAGGTCTCAAGAATTCGACACCCATTGATTTATGTTAAGGCAATTACATGTGACTGCAGAATTCGACATACTGGAATATTTTCTAAGGTAAAATACAAGGAATCAAAATTCGACACCTAGAATATATCCAAGGGATTCTCAAAGTCAACTCAAGTCAACATACAGGGGGAGAAGAATTCGACACTCACAACTGTAGTTCAATTATTGAAAAGTCTACACTATAAACAAATGAATCTAATTCAGTTGGTGTGTGTGTGTGTGTGTGTGAAAATATACACACAGAAACAAAGAGATACAGAGAGAGACAGAAGTCGGAGAAGAAGAGATACAAAGCTATACACATACCTTCTTTACCGGAGTTTTATAATCTAGCCGGTTCATTATGCTGTAAATTTATAGGGCTATTATAAAACACTCTCTGTTAGATTGATTTCCTTTTTGTTCATTCACAGATCTAACATTGTAATAGGAATCAGTCTTATCTCTTTGTAGAAGCAAAGAACTAATATGTTCTTTGGAAGCCAGTTATATTTTTAACTGGGTGTAGTAACCTCAGGGATTATATACGAAAGTTATATTCCCCGAAACCTGTCTCATTTAATTACTTGCTAATTTTCTAGATTTTTATTGTTTATTCATAAATACAGAAAATTAGTAAGCCAGCTTCCTAAACACTACAAGGACTCGAACCACTAACCGAACTCTAAATTATTTATTCGCAAAAGATTCGAAAGAATTTTTTAATTTAGTGAGTATCGTATTCAACCCCCCCTTCTACGTTACAACGGGACCTAACAGGGTATCTCTGAGGTGTTTCAGAGATTGAATAAATTAATAAACGAGCTCAACCTCAATGGGAAATATTATCAGAACCAGGAGGTGAACAAAAAGTTTTTGCTAACCTTGCTAGAGCATCTGGAACATAGGATTGCAGCTATCCAGGAGTCTAGGAACATGAAAGAACTTACACTAGACAGACTCTACGGAGTGCTAAAGACCTATGAATTATAGCAGATCCAGACAAGAGAAACATATGGTAGAGGTAAGGTTCTGAGTTCCTCCAAAGCATTAATAGTGGAAGCACCAGATAAGATGGAAGTGAAGGCTGTTGCATCTTCTAACAGTATAACAGAGTACGTGGTTCCAGAATTTGGACATACTTTTGACAAACAAGAAGATGGTGAGTTCTACTCATTGGAAGAACTAGATCAGTTAGAAGATGAATCTCTAGCTATGGTTGCCAGGAGGTTTGGCAACATGAGATTCAGAAGAAACTCCTCCTACAGAGTTAAGCTTAATTTTAAAAGGTTCCAAAAAGGAGGTTCTTTGACAGCAGCATTAAAAAGCGGCTACAAGACCGACTTAGTTGATAGAAGCAAGTTTCATTGCTTCAACTGCAATGAACTAGGCCACTTTACAACAGAGTGCAAGAATCCTAAGCAAGGAAAGAAGAGAGAGTCTTATGAAGAGCTCAAGGAAAAGTATGATGCTCTTGTGAAAAAGCATCAAAGAAAGTCCAATCTAGCAGAAGGCAAAAGCTGGGATGACTCAGACAATGATGAGGAGGAGGAGCTGGGAAATCTTGCTCTTACGGCTTCATCCGAGGAATCACTGTCTCCCACACGTCAAGGAGGAATAGATGTAAACCCTTCTTGCCCTAAAATGTTTGCATTGCTAGGTAAAGAACTAGATGTTGAAAGAGATAAGGTTAAGAAACTCAGACTCAAAGTCAAAGAGTTAGTTAATGAGACTGAAGTTCTTAAACAGTTAAAAAGAAATCATGACCGGTTGACTGTCAAGTTGACTGAGGACTTAGCTGTTCAAGTCAGTAAAGTCAGTTGTCATGTTATAACTGAAATCAATCTCAGAATTCAGATAGAGGAAGAAAAGAAAAAATGTCTTGCATATAAGAATTCATCGTATATTGTAAAGAACCTAGTTGACCAACAAGAAATAAGTTGTAAAGTTGGAATAGGCTTCGAGTACAATAAATCTGTAAGAAAGCCAAGCAACATAACCCCTTTCAGAAAAAGTGTTGCAGAAAGGGGGATCTCACATGTTGTTAAAGACACACCGAAACCTCTCTTTATAACACCGATAGCTGAACCCATCCTTGAGAGCTCCATACTGATTGCATATGAAATGCAGTTAGAGGATCTCGAGGAAGAGAAGAAGAGAGGAGAACAGGTTAGGGACATAAAAAGAGTTAATGTCCAGAAATAGAAGAGTGCACATGAGACACCAGTGAAAGATGAGGGAACTTCTAAGTCGCCCAATCCTGGTATAGGTGCAAAAGACTTAAAGAATAAAATGAACAGACCAAACACGTTTGTTAACAGTAAGGATAGTAACAACAAATTTCATTCTTCTGAAAACTTCAAATCTGCTGATAAAATTGAAGTAGAATCTGTTAAGTCACCTACTGTTTTGAATAACATGACTATTATTGAAGCTTTCCATAAACCTTGTGGAATATTGAATTGTATGTTATGTGCTTTTAATGCTATGACTGCTTACTTTAAACGCATGATAGCTAAGAAAGATAACATGACACCTATAAAATGCATCAATAATAAATTTGTTAAATCCAAGACTGCGACTCCTTCACCTGCTAAGAAGGAAACATACACTCTCAAGTCTAAACAGAAAGTTGTTAAGACTGTTTATAAGAAGGTAGGTACAATCAAAGAAGATGATGTTGTTATTCGAAAAGGCTTTGTTGTCAAAGCTGACAAAGGTCAATTCTTTAAGTATGCCGGGCCCAATCAATTTTAGGCCCCAAAGACGAATTAATCCATTTGGTATGTGCAGGGCATTAAACAGGTAAACCGAGTTATATGGATCCTGGACAGTGGATCTTCAAGGCATATGACCGGAGATAGAGCCCTGCTATCAAACGTGGTTGAAAGAGTCGACCCAATCGTCACCTTTGGAGATAACAACAAAGGAATGACTACAGGAGATGGCAAGTTAAACTCTGGGAATGTTATCATTGAAAACGTCTCTTTAGTGGAAGGACTTAAGCATAATCTACTCAACGTCAGTCAATTATGTGATAAAGGGTACAAAGTAAACTTTATCAAGGAGAAGTGCTTAATAACTCATTTTAAAGATGACAAACTGGCCTTACGTGGAGTAAGGAAAGGAAACTTGTACGTAGCCGATCTCAACTCCGGAACTGGAGATGAAGCAAACTGTTTATACTCAAATGCTTCATCAGAAGAAAGATGGCTATGCCACAAGAAACTCTCACATCTAAACTTCAAAACAATGATCTCCTTAGTTAAGAAGGATTTGGTGAGAGGACTGCCTCCGATGGAATTTACACAAGAAGGTTTGTGTGAAGCATGTCAGAAAGGGAAGTCGAAGAAAGCAAGTCATAGAGGCACGAACACTTCAATCATCACTGAACCACTTCAACTCCTTCATTTGGATTTATTTTGTCCAGTAAATATTATGTCTATGTCAAGAAAGAAATATGCTTTAGTGATTGTGGATGACTTCACAAAATACTAGTAGGTTTTATTCTTGAACTCTAAGGATGAAACTCCACAATTGGTGATTGATCATGTAAAGCTGATTGAGTTAGATTCAAAGTTACCTGTCCGGGCAATCAGATCAGACAATGGAACAGAATTCAAGAATAATGTTCTGAATAACTTTTGCTCAGACAAGGGGATAACAAGGCAATATTCAGCACCAAGAACTCCGCAACAGAATGGAGTTGTACAAAGGAAAAATAGAACCCTGATTGAAGCTGCTAGAACTATGCTAAGTGAATCAGGTTACCTATCTACTTCTGGGCTGAAGCAGTAAATACAGCATGTTATACCCAGAATCAAACTCTAATCAACAAAGATCATAAGAAGACTCCCTATGAATTAATGGCTGGCAAGAAACCAACTCTCAAGTACTTTCATGTATTTGGAGCCAAATGCTTTGTGCTAAAGGATGAAGATGAACATCGTGGCAAGTTTGAGGCCAAGGCACATGAAGCTATTTTTGTCGGATATTCAAGAAGATCATATAGGGTGTATATATTTGATCAACACCAAGTGAAAGAAAGTGTCAATGTTACTTTTGATGACACTAAAATCCCAAGCATCCAAACTAAATATCCTTCTGAGTCATTAAAATTTAATAATCATCCAGACTCAGATTCGGATAGTGAAGAAGAACCTGAAGCTGTAACAGGAGATGATAATGGAAACAATAATGACAATGATCCAGGTAATAGTGGTGGAAACAATGGAAACACTGGAGATACTACTAATACCAGTGGTGGATCAACAAGTACTCCAGGCAGCAATTCAGAGGAAGATGGTGGATCGACTAACAGAACACAACATCCAAATGAATTTTGAGGCGAATCATCTAGATCAAACCTACCCATGGAAATGATATGGAGCATAGATCATCCTTTTAAATTGATCATAGGTGATCCAGATGTTGGAGTTAGAACCAAAAGTGCAACTTCAAATGAATGTTTATTTTCAGTTTTTCTATCTCAAGAAGAACTAAAGAAGACTGAAGATGCATTAATTGATTCACATTGGGTTCTTGCCATGCAAGAAGAGCTCAATCAGTTCGAGAGACAAGAATTCTGGACACTGGTACCCTGGCCTAAAGATAGATCCGTTATTAGTACGAAATGGGTATACAGGAACAAGTTAGACGGTGATGGCATTGTTACAAGGAACAAAGCCAGACTGGTTGCAAAGGGTTACTTTCAGGAAGAGGGAATTGATTATGACGAGACCTATGCACCAGTTGCAAGACTTGAAGCCATTAGGATATTTCTGGCATTCGCAGTACATTCCAAGTTTAAAGTCTATCAAATGGATGTGAAGAGTGCATTTCTCAATGGAGAGTTAGAAGATGAAGTATATGTGGAACAGCCCCCTGGCTTTGAAGATCCAGAGTTTGCTGATTTTGTATATTTTCTATTCAAAGCTCTCTATGGGATCAAGCAAGTACCGAGGACATGGTATGACACTCTCTCTGTATTTTTACTTGAAAATGGTTTCATTAGAGGTGTCATAGATAAAACTCTCTTTTATAAATTGCATAATATAGATATGATATTTGTCCAAGTTTATGTTGACGATATTATATTTGGTTCTACTAATGAAAACTTATGCAAAAGATTTGTTAAGTTAATGCAGAGCAGGTATGAAATGAGCATGATGGGTGAGCTGTCATTCTTCCTTGGATTGCAAGTAAAGCAAAAAGAGGATGGGATTTTTATTTGCCAATCAAAGTACGTAAGGGATCTTCTAAGAAAATACAATCTAGAAGATTCTTCACTGACAAAAACCCCAATGCCAACATCCACAAAGCTTGACAAAGATGAAACTAGTAAGAAGGTTGATATCACAAGCTACAGAGGTATGATAGGCTCATTATTATATCTAACTTCTAGTAGACCCGATATAATGTTTGCAACTTGCTTATGTGTAAGGTTTCAATCTGACCATAGAGAATCTCATCTTATAGCCGTGAAAAGAATTTTTAGATATCTGAAGGCACACCAAATCTTGGAATTTGGTATCCTAAAGATACAGGTTTTGAACTAATAAGCTATATAGATTCAGATTATGCAGGATGCAGGATAGACAGGAAAAGTACTTCTGGAAGCTGTCAATTTCTAGGACAATGGTTGATCTCCTGGTATAGCAAGAAACAACACTCAGTATCTACATCGACAGCTGAAGTAGAATACATTGCGGCATGTAGTTATTATGCACAAATCTTATGGATAAGGAATCAGCTGAATGATTATGGACTTGTGCTTTCTAAAATTCCAATACTTTGCGATAACACAAGTGCCGTAGCAATTTCCAACAATCCTGTACAACATTCAAGAACCAAGCACATAGACATAAGGTATCATTTTATCCGAGAGCATGTCATGAATGGAAGTGTGGTGTTATATTTTGTACCCACAGAAGATCAAATTGCCGACATCTTCACGAAACCACTTGATGAATCCACTTTCTCTAAGTTGGTTAGTGAGTTAGGGATGTTAAACATGAACTGATTATTGCATGATGTTTTAAATTGCATATTTAATTTTAAGCAAACCTTGTAAATATACTGTATATATTCCTTAAAGTTATCAAAAACAAACAAACAAAATGAAAAAGAAAACTCAAAAAGATTCTCCTTATTTTTGTACAGTTTTATTTATTTGGCATCTCTACTGTAAATATACTTTATATTACTGTTGTTTTCCAACAATTTGGCATATTTATTTTTATTAAATATATTTTTATTTTATCTAAATATGTGCTGATTATTTCATGTCTCTTTTAAGAAGTAGGAAAGATCTATGAGCTTGATCATCCAATAGTTTCTAATAATGAGATCCTAATCATTGGCATCAATCTCTATCCAAGATCTTAGAACCAAACACATAAACACTATCACATCCATCTCTCTAACCATTAAACAGAATACCTAATTGCTAAGAATGAGGGAGTCAATGCCTTGAGTGCATTTGATAAGGTTGGTGATGTGAGTGAACCAACGGCTCTGTGTCCAGAAAGGTGATTCAAATATATATAAACTGAGACAACTGTTAGCTCATCTATGTTCTCTCAAAAGGATACAGACTTGGAAAATGCAAAATTGTTATTAGATTCATTCTCTCAACAGAGTGAGTCTATTGAATTCAGCCTGTCATCCAAGGCTACCAGCAAAGAGTTAATTTCATCTGACATTTCTCAAGAAACCACAAATTTTGTCTTATTTTTTAGGAGCCAATTTGGGACCAAAAGGGACTAAGAGGGAGCAACTGAAATGTCACAGGAAGGATGAATTGACGGTAGTAATTATTCTAAACTCCCATATCAAGGAAGGAAGAATGATTGATGATTCTGACTGAATCAACATGCCTTCACAGGCGTTAGGAGGAAACTTGGATCATGTGCTACATTTTAGATCCTTGTCTCCCTCTCCAGATGGAACATATCTGGATTCCTAACAGAATAGATCATCTTAGATGATCAGCAACTCACTGAATCTATTCCTGAAATAATTCAGTTTTTAAAAATCAAATATTTTAATAGATCCAATTGAGGATGGGGATTTACGAAACTCCATTGCACCACCAGTGACCTCTCTTGAAGGGGCTATGGTGATCTTTCTTGCAGGTACAAACGATTGTGTCATCCGTACTGAGATAGAGAAAGAGTGATGTGAGAAAGAGTGAAACACAAGTGAGAAATAGTGAAAATATATATTCTACGAGTGAAACACTTAGAGAGTATATGAGCGAAACACTTGTAAGATACACAAAGTAAAATCACACACTAGCACAATTACCAAATCTCATTCCCAATTCCCTGTTACAGATTTCTAATGTTACTCAACTAAGGGGGAGGAAATTTTTTCAGAAGAGGATTACTCAACTAAGGGGGAGAAGTGTTGAACAAGATCCAAAAGGGAGAAGTGTTATCCAAAAAGGGAGAAGTGTTGAACAAGACTTTTACAAAAAGGGAGAAGTGTTGAACAAGACTTTTACCATAAGAGGATTACTCAACTAAGGGGGAGAATTGTTGAACAAGAAAAAAGGGTATATAACAACATGCTTGGATCGGAAAGAACTAGTGATTATTTATTAATTCTTCTATTCCATTTGATTTTAGAAGATTCTTGTATATAGGATTAACCGGATTTTCTAAAATGCACAACATGTCATAGTTTGTATTTTTTATATCTGCGATGGTTTAATGCTGTATGTATGTCATGTCTGTTGTTACCTCTATTAAAATGGTTGAATAGTTCAAGTAAGGGGAAATTAAATTCACCTTGGGAGAGAAGGGAAGACAAGAGTTGGAGAAATAGAGGAGAAGTGGTAATGAGAAAAGAACAAGACTACATCCCTACCATCCTAAGAGGAAGTAGTGATGAGTTTGAGAAATGAAGATAATACTACTTGTATAATATGTTCAGTGCTAGAGGAACAAACATCTTTTATTTCAGTTACTCAAGAAATATGGAAATGTATTATATAATCTAGAGAACAGTTTATTATTTACAGTTCTTAAATGTCATATATATTTCTTAGTTGTTAGTTGAGTTATCCTCTAGAAATTTGTGTGTTAAATGTTTAACAACAAATAGGGGGAGATTGAAAGGCATATGACTAGGCCTATTTGTAATAATTAGATGACAACTCAACTCTAGCTATAAAGAGAAGTAAATAATAAATACAAAATAGGAATCAAGATGAAGACAATCAACTAGACACAAAGAATCCTAATATCAGAAGTGTTCTAATGAAGCTGCTACTCTACACCGGAAGAAGTTCATTAATATGTTCAAGCGTCAGCGAAAAATAAAGGAGTAGTATTTCAGAAGAGTTCAGAAGATACAGAAGATTCCAAGTGCCTACTACAAAGAGATTCCAAGAAAAGAAATATTAAAGACAAAACTAGAAACAAGACAAGACACAAAGACCACTACAGTAAAAATGAGAATCGACATTGTAGTTAGTCATCCGTGAGCCAGACCAGTGCACAGGGTGTTAATAATGTCAGTGAAGATTCGTCATCAAAAATTTCAAGTGGTTAGAAAGGTTATTGTTGAAGAACAGAAGAGTTTTATCTATATCAACAATAGTCCTACAGTCAAGACTTTATTTTAATTCTCTATTAATTAATTAAATTAATTAGTTAATTTAATTAGTAAATTAATTCACTCAGAATTAATTTTTTTCTTAAATTAATTAAAGGATTAATTAATTTAGAATTATTTTAGAATGACAGAAGACAGAAGCTGAAAGCTCAAAGGGATACAGGTTTGTTTGGAATACAGTGTACAAGAGTCAGAATCCAAGATTGAATATTTGACTGGGTACATGCAGTGGTGAAAAGAAGTATTGTGTAGTTTAAAGAGTCAGATTATTTCAGTAACAGAGGTACTTCTAATTGTCACTGTAGAAACAGCTAAACATGTCTAACAGTACTGACTTGAAGAAAAGACGGAAAAAGAATTGACATGGAAGAAATGCAAATTCATATATTCGTAAAAGTGGAACCCCGGTTGGAATTGATTTATCATTTCCAAGTCAAAAGGAGTTCGGTTCCAAACGTTCAGAAGACCGCAGCTTAGAGCGTAAAGATTTATTTAATTAATAAATATTTTATTTATTTAGTAAATTATATTTATAAATATCTAAATAATATTATATATTTATTTTTATAATTTCTGAATTAAATTTATTATTTATTAATCAAAGATTATAAGCTGTGCGGGTCGAAAATCATTTCTACGGAGCCTATCCACTAAAAGAAGAAATAAGCCCCTTTTCAATTTGAATTGCCAGGAGAATTAAAGTGTCCAATCAAGGCTTGCCACGTGTCCATTCAAGTGGAAAAGAAAATGAATTGATAGTTGATTCAAGAGTCATACCTAGAGAAAAAGAAAAAGTCATACTGATTCCTCCTTTTTAAAAAAGTCATACCGAGCAGATTTTATTTAATTAAAATAAGTCATACCAATTTTTTTAATTAAAGAAAGTCATACCGAGCAGATTTTATTTAATTAAAATAAGTCATACCAATTTTTTTAATTAAAGAAAATCTAAATATGACTTTAGAAAAGTCATACTGAATTTTCTAAAGTCATACCAAATTCTAAAAGTCATGCACAGCTTTCTGAAGAATCATACAAGGCTTAATTTATGATAAAAAAAAAAAAGTCATATTGGAACAGTCATGCTAGCTTTTCAACCTCTATAAATATGAGGCTTGAGCTTCATTTTTCAGGATAGAAAAAATAATTCAAATTCAGAAATTTTTCTGCATTGTAATATTCACAGATTTCTGTGCAAGTTTGAATATAATTGTTAAATCAGAACAATTCATGTCAAAATCGTTCTAGACATTTAATCAGTTGTATAAACTATCATCATATTAATTTTGTAATACTCTTCAAGTTAAAATCATATCTTCTACTTGAACGGTATTTCATTTAAATTAATATTTCGCGAGAAATTAAAGTAATATTTTTAAATCCAATATTCTGCGATTAAATTAAGATATTGTATTCAACCCCCCTTCTACAATATCAGGGACCAACATTACAGGGCCAAACAGATCCATGTGTGACATCTCAAGTAGTCTATCAATTGATGTCTCCTTCTTTGACTTGAATGATGCTTTCCTTTATTTTTTCTTTTGACAGGCATCACACAGGCCATCCTTGACAAATTCCATATGCGGCATCCCTCTAACTTGACCTTTCTTGACCAATTGATTAATAGCTTTAAAATTCAAGTGAGCTAACTTTTTGTGTCATAGCCAAATCTCATATGTACTTGCTTTAGAAAAGAGACAAGTCATAGAATCTGCATTTGTTGAGTTGAAGTCAGCTATATACACATTTCCTTTTCTATTCATAGTCATTACTAGGCTTCCATAATTCTTATATGAAATTATGCATGCTTCTATTATAAACCATACATAATTTCCATTGTCACACAGTTGGCTAATGCTTAACAAGTTATTTTCCTAGAAGCATACATGTTAAGTGTATAGTTATTATGCTTGTTAACACCTACCTTACCATTCCTATTCTTTTTCTTTTTCTTTTTCTCAGTTGGTTGAATTTCAGGTTTTATCTTTTCTAATTTTTCTTTCAGTTGATTCTTAGATAAATACCTTACATTAGCCTTATCAACCTTGTCCTTGGGTTTAGAGGAACTACCTTCTCCTACAAATGTAACAGGTCTATTGAGCTTGGTTTCCAAAACAAGAGTTTTAGAAATTGATGGTTTCTTAATTGATGGATGTTTATCCGTTAACTCAACAGTATCAGTCGATGGATAATCCTTATTAGTTGATTCAGGATTAACAATCGACTGCTCCTCATCCATTGATTGATTATCGTCAACAACTAATTTCTCAAGAGATTTAGACAATATCGTGAAAGCTTTTGATGCATGAATGCCATTCATATTTTTTCTAGCTTTACTAGATTTGTTCCACTTGTCAATGGTTTTAAGTTCTTCTTCTAATTGTTCTTTCAACACCTCTATCTTCTTTTTACATTTAACTAATTATACCCTAGCATCTTTGTTTTTAATTTTGAGTCTATCCATCTGCACTAACTCACTTTCTAGATGTATGTTTCTTTTAGTTATAGATTATATGGAGTTCTTGAGTCTAGTGTCTTCTTTATTCAAGGAATTAAGAGTGACATGCAAATTATACACCTCATTTGACATTTCAGTGATAGTTAAATTGCATTCATCTTTAGACAGCTCAGATAGATTTATGGAGATTACCTGATTGCTAGAGGAACTAACTTCCTAATCTTCATGGTTGGCCATAAGTTCAATATTGATGAACTCTTCTTCAAAATCATCCTCAGCAGCCCAGTCCTTTTCTTCTGTGACAAAAGCCTTTTCTTTCTGTTTCAACAAATCAAAGTACTTTTTCTTGTAATCAATACTATCATTGAACTTTGATTTCTTCTCAACCTTTAGCTTTCTACATTCACTAGAAAAGTGACCAGCCAATTCACAGTTAAAGCATTTAAATTGAGTTCTGTAAATAAGATTTTTGTTTTGTTGACTCTCTTTTCTAAACTAGGATCCAGGCCTTTACATTGGACTTCTTTTGAATTTGAGTTTTGAGAATTTTCTTGATAGAAAAGCCAAATGCTCATCTATCTCATCAATGTCTTCCTGAGTACATGAATCACCATTCTCAACTATTGCCTTTCCTTTGCTAGTTTTGGATTCTTCATGCCAACTGCTACTCATAACTTTTTCGTGAACCATCTTTCTTCATTCTTCAACAATAACATCTTCACAGGGCTCTGCCACTTGCTTGTCATTTACCACCAAGGATATAGCTTTGCCCTTTCTTTGATTTTTCTCTATTTCTTTATCCTGTTGTAGTTCCAACATATAGGTTTTTAGAATACCATACAGCTTCTCAAGGGTGTAGTCTTTGAAATCTAGAGATTGCCTTATGGAAACAATCATTAGTTTTCATTCTTTAGGTAAGGACCTCAAGAATTTAAGATTGGTGTCCTCAATAGAATACACTCTTCCATATAACTTTAGCTCATTCAACAGCTTTTGAAACCTGCTATATGTGTCATTAATTAACTCACCACTCTTAAAGTGAAAGGCCTCATATCTTTGAATCAAGAGTTGCATCTTGTTCTTCCTTACTTGTTCTCTGCCTTCACATAGAGTTTGAAGAATGTCCTAAAATTCCTTAGAGGTTGTGCAGTTGATGACACTATCAAACATATCTTTGTCAAGATCATTAAACATAATATTCATGGTCTTTTTGTCCTTATGCACTTCCTTCTCATCCTCATCTGTGTATTCAGTCACAGTTTTTGGAATGAGTTTGTCTGGGGCTTGAGTGCCATCTGCATTTACACTTGTAAATATTTTCATAAGTACATGTGAACAAAGATGCAAGTGTATTTTAACTTTCCAGTAAAAATAGCTTTCTTTTTCAAATACTGGAATCTTCACTCCTGTGTCTTTGTGACCCATTGTTGTTGTGCTTAGATCTTAACTTTCTGTATGTCGAAAAACATGGCTTTGATACCAATTGTTATTTTCCCTTGCACAAACAATGAGTTTGTAGAAGGGGGGTTAAATACAAACTCAAGAACTTTTTATAAATTCTTGCGGATTAGATGAGTTTGTATTGAGTTGATAAAGTGTTTAAGTGTTAGTGTGGAAAGAACATATGTAAAAGCATGAATTAAACTAATGAAAGACAATATTAAAAATTATTAGTGGATTGGCTTTTTCACTAGTGAATTAATTTGCTTTCAAATAATCTTGATCTAAGAACTAAGCTGCTTATAAGAAAATATGAATAACACATAAAGCACTTACAATGTTTTCTATCTGCTAAGGTGCTTTCTTACTTTTGTATTCTATATCCTTCTTATTACAATGTACTACCACTATATATATATATATATATATAGTAGTTCATTTTCTACAAATCTATTTTTATCAACTATTAAAGAATAAATTACATTTTACAATATTTGCACTAAAATATAATGTATTTTCTTCCACATTCTTCATAGGTCTTAGCCTTTTTCTGGATAAGTTCTTGTCCTATTCTTTTCCTTGAAGACTGTATTTCTTGAAAGTCTTCACAGTTCTGATACAGATTGTCTTCCATTGATCTAGACTGTTGCAAAGATTCCATCCATCTTGTCTTTAACCATTTTGGGAAATCTTGTTCAATTGATAATAGATGTGAAGTCTATCAATTGATACCTCTTTGCTTATCCATCGACAGATAGATTATCCATTGATCAATTGATGTATCAATGAATATTTGAATATCCATCGATCCCTTATCCATCGATTGCTCTTTTATCAGTTGATTGCTTTGATAGATTTATCTGTTGATGAAGATCCATTGATTGATATCCATTGACTCATTTATCTGTTGATCAATTCATATATGAGAATTCTGACTTATAATATTTACACGGTCAACCATCCTTCATATCCGTTGATGAGCAATCAATCGAAGTCAATAAACATGAGTTGACTAATTATTACATATTCATCAATTATTACAATCAATTAATAATACAAAGTATTCTAGATCAACTGCTATAAACCAATTTATCAGTTGATTATAATTGCCTTCAACTGATAAATGGTTACCTAATCAATTTATATTTATATGATTTATGATTAGTTTCATGAATTAACATCAAATTTATGATTTCTAAGTATAATGTTATCATTAAACTACATGATTCCTAACAAGCTTTGTTAGGTCCCTTCCTTATCTAATGGTAGAGATTTTTTTGTTCTAGATGCTCATGAAGGGTCCACATGAATTTCATGTGTTTTCTCTTTTACCTCATAAAATTTCCCATGAAGTTGTATATCATTGATCAGCTTGTTGAACCTCTCAAAGACTTATGTGATGTCTTCATTAGGTTTGGACATGAAGGCCTCATATTGTGAGACGAAGCTGTTTCTAGTTAATTCTTCCGGCCCATAATACTGTTAATCCGGTTGGTCAAATTCGAAGCAAGTATCCCCCTTTCGAAGAATCGATGACATTACTTCTTCTGTGCCTTCATAGAGGATCTCTATGGTTTCCCAAATGTGCTTTGTAGAGGTGCAATTGACAATGTTATTGTACATAACAATGTCTAATGACTCAATTAGTATGAGCATTAAACTGCTGTCCAAGGACACCTTTTACTTTTTCTATATACTATGCAGTGTCATCAGGTATCCATGTTACTGGTATTACTTCAGAACCACTAGTTATTTTAGGAACTAGGGTTACAGGCATGAAAGGACCATTTTCCAGGATATCAGGATACATGGAGTTTGCAGCCTTGATGAATAAAAATATTTTCATTTTCCATATGTTATAATTTTCTCTGTCAAATGGAGGAATCTTGATACTACTAAGTTTTTGTGAACTCATCTTCTTGATCTTTTACTATTTGTATGTCAACAACATTAACTCTTATATCACTTGTTAGGATTGAGAGTCACAGACTTATGTAGAGTGGGGATGGGGTTTGAATGTATAAGTCAATCTTTTTCACAATTCTTCACTTCAATAAACTTTTAGTATTTAGTAGTGAGTGAACAAGTGTATGTAGCATAGTTAACAGTTGGTTTCAATACATATGTGGAATTATAAAATCAACACACAACAATTAACTTTCGATCTAATATTTTATTAGATTTGAATGCGTTACAATCTGAAATTCAAGTATGAATCTCAGCTTGTTGTCCTTGATGAGAGAAACAAGGCATTACAAAAATTTCAGAACCTGGAACAATGAAGCAGTATGTTCAACTAAATAGATAACATGTCTTGCATGCACATGCTCCAATGAACTAGTTGCTAAAACTAGAAATAGACAGAAAAATCTTAATATTACAATAAATTTTATTTGTAGCTAAGACTTAGTACAAGACAGACTATTGATTCCACCTCTTATCTTCTACCATTCTGTCTTATTCTCTCTTCAAACTTCCATTGTAGACTTGTCACCTTCATGCACAAGTTTGACTAATACTGAGCATGACATGTGCTTTCTTTACTTATCTATTACTTTTGCAAGTTTCCATGAATTTAGCTAAGTGTTGATATCGTGAACTCTAGCTGAATCCGAAACCTTTACACTCCTCGACATGTTTAATTCTGACACATCTTGACATGCTTCATTTTAAACTTCATGATAGGCTTGATTTTAGACTTCACGACAAGCTTATTTTTCTGATTTCATGACATGTCTAATTCTAGACTTCACGACATACCTGATTTTATGACTTCACGACAAGCTTGATACTATACTAACATTGAACTTCTTTTGGGCTTTATTTGATTATTACATTTATGTTCTTGAATTACAATATGAGAATTTATCATAGCAAATTACCGTTAGAACTGAGTCCTTAAAATCCTATACAAGTTGCTTCTAGTCAAGTTTGTACAACAGAAATACAAATATTAAATAGTATAGACTTGTCTTGATCCAACAAATATACATTTAATCTTGTGAATATTATTATATCATATTTGGATTAAAGATATTTGGTAATATTATGTATTTAATGAAAAATATTATTTTATAATATTAACTCAAATCAAGATAGGATAAATATATTATTTAATCAATATTATTATTTTATCTTTATTTTAGTTCGATTAAAATTCAAATTAATTCTGTTTATAAATATCAAATTTTTATGATAAAAAAATCTGATCCGAAATAAAAATATTTGAACAGATTTAAATCAAATTAATTTGATTTTAATCCGAAATTTATCTGATTTCAATTTGAATTTGATTCGAATTGAAATTATTTTAATTCAATTCAAAACCGATTCAAATGATATAAAATCGAAATTTAATCCAACCGAATCAAATTTAATTAATCTGATCCATGTCTAGACATTTAATTACTGATAACTGATCGATCTTTCTCTAATCCAATTCAAAACTGAATCTATTGTCCGAGGGTAATAGCCCTTTTATGTCACAATTTAAAGAAAAATGACCCTATATATCACAAATCATAAAAATGACATTTTTATCACTAAAAAACGTAACTTGAACTTGAGTTTTTAAAAAATATAATTTTAAAATACGTTTATATTAAAAAAATTTAAAAAAACTTGAAAACGCAACATTAAGTTGCGTTAATGGGAAAAATATAATTTGCACACACATTTCTAGAATGCGTTATTATCAAAAGCTATTCGGAGCCCAACACATTTTCTAAGCTAATGATTCATGGCCCATTAGCAGTCACTTATCATGTACTCCCTCCATCCCCTTTTACATGTCTTTTTTTGACTTTTTATGATCAAATTGACTAGTCTTTGACTATAAATTAGAAATTATTCTTTTATAATTTTAAAAAGTTAAAAAATACATATTAAAGTATATTATATATAGATTCTAATAATATAAACTTTTAATTTTTTTAATTAAATATTATTTTTAAATTACAGTCAAAGATTAGTTAGTTTGACTGCACAAAAATATTGAGGACAACTAATTGGGGATAGAAAAGTGGAGGCAGGGGGGGATACCCACCGCATGGCGGCAATGGCTGGTGAAGATGGTCGTTGCAGGAGGTGGCAGGAAGGGAGAGAGAGGGAGTTTGTATGGATGCGTGTATGTATATGATTGTGTGTTTATGTATGGTGTGTGTGTGTTTGTGCGACTGTGTGTGTGTGTGTGTTCGATTGGGAGAGGGAGAGAGGAGATCGAGAGCACAGAGAGATGAAGGGGTTGGAAGAAGAAGAAGAAGAGAGGAAGAAGAGGAGAGGGAGATGAGAGAGAGAGAGAGAGAGAGAGGCTGGTCAGAGGGAGATGGTGGACTGTGGTGGTGGTGACCGGAGGTGCCTCCGGATTCCGGCCGGCCACCACTACAATGATGGTAGTGGTGTGATGTCTTGAATTTTTTATATTTTATTATTTTAAAGGCTTAAATACAATTATAACCTTGTATTTTCAACAATATACAATTAAAACTATCTTTTAATATATTTAGTAAATTTAACACTGTTTTTTAACTATATACAATTGAAATCTTTTTTAAAATAATTAGTAAATTTAACCCTATGTTTTTAACTATTTACAATAAAAATCTTTTTTTAAAAACATTTAGTAAATTTAATCTTGAATTTTTAGTTTTGAAATAAAATAAACCTTACCCAAATATTGTTCAATTTATGGCAATTATAGAAGAATATTTTTAAAAATAAATTAAATTTGGTGATGAACATTCATGAATATATTGAGTGGGAAGTGTGATGGCAAGAGGGAATACTATAAAAACATATTAAAATTTTATTGAACATATATAATATATTATACATATAGACATATTAATATAGAAATTAAAAGAACATCTAAATATCTATTTTATAATAAAAACCCTAATAATTGCATATATCTATTATGCTTAGATAATATCTATACAAAAAAAATTGACAATAGTGTATTTGATGAATATTTATTCAAAATGTGGTCGTAAGGTTTAATTTATTCCGAAATTAAAAAGTCAGGGTTAAATTTACTCAATATTTAAAAAATGGGTTTTAATTGTAAATAGTTAAAAACATATGGTTAAATTTACTAATTATTTTAAAAAAGGTTTCAATTGTATGTAGTTAAAAAACGTAGGGTTAAATTTACTAAATATATTAAAAAAGGGTTTTAATTGTATATTGTTGAAAAAGCAGGGTTATAATTGTATTTAAGCCTATTTTAAATTGAGGTTTTGAGAAATTGTTTTAAAAATAATATTCTGGAGAAATATTTTGAGAGTTAATTATTTTAATTGTTAGGAGTTGGTTAAAAGTGAGGATAATGTTTTTTCCGTACTTAAATATGTCATAAAGATTGAGTGGTTATATTTTATATTTTTTTAATGTTCTTAAAATTTTCATAAATCGTAGATTGTGTCATTTTATATGGAAAATTTTGTGTTTATTAAGGGTGTGCTATAAATGTTGGTTTTTTGGACCATTTATTGGTGTGTTTTATCTGTTGTCAGTGACGAATTTGTGTCATTTTAGATGACTTTTTTATATGTTATGAGAAATTGTCAATTGATAAAAGGGAAGTACATTTTATTTGTTTACGAGTATTCAGAGTTTTATGTGTTTAACCAAAGGGGACCCCTTTGGTTAGATATATATAAAATTCTATTTATTAAGTATATTGAACATAATAAATATTAATTAATATTTTGGTAATGTTACCTTGACTCAGTTTTTGTGGTTGATTTGATGACTTTTCAGACTCACTTGGATGTGAAGAAGGGTAAAGAGATGGTGGAGGAAGACAAAAACTTGGATTTAATGACGAAAAGGAACTTGGATTTAATGGCGGAAACAACAAGACGTGGCTAGTTTTTTTAAGCATTGGGGACTCACAAAGTTTCAAGATTTTCCGGTATTTGTGTTAGGAGCCAATATATAAATTGATATTTTTATGATCATTTTAGGGCATTCTTTTTTGTCTTTGATGTTTTTCCCACATGGTTTTACTCAAATGGGTTTTTAATGAGGCCATATCCGATATAAATTTTTTTATTATCTACACTTCCGGGGGAATCTCTTTCTTATGGATCGTTCGACCCATGAATTGGTTAAGCATACATTTCGGTTAGATGATAAGTTTTTATTATCTTTGTGATAAATTATCGGATTTTATATATCAATAAAACGATTCTTCGTTCTTCTGACAAAAAAAAAGAAAAAACTAATTGAGAACGGAGAGAGTATTAAAAGTTCATTAAAGTCACCTTATTTCGTAATAAAGGTGATCATTTTTTTTAATTAATTTACGATATTTTGGACATTTTAGCCGAAATTGTGATTATCAATCACAATTCTCCGAATGGATAGGTTAGTGGCCGACGACTGAACTGATGACAAACAAGACCACATTTACATTATCAATCCATTTTAATTAAATAATAAAACATCATGGAATAAAAAAAAGGGAACACTCAATGACTCAATGCTGATAAATCACAATAGAAGCCATTGAAGAAGACCAGAACTGATACACACAATACATACAAGAAATATATACTATATCTAGAGATATGCCTGGAATAAGAGGCCCTTCAGATTATTCTCAAGAACCTCCACGCCATCCTTGTCTGAAAATCAATGCTAAGGCATGCCATCTTATTATAGTATCTGTTTATGCTGTATATGACCCTGTTTATACATTTTATTATACCCATTTTATTAATTTAAGGTTCTACAAGTTGTTTGTTGATGATTAGTTGTTGTTGTTCATATCTTGTTAAGCACTGATTGGTTGTTAATTTGTTGAGGGTCAGTTAAATTGTAGTTGTGATTTTTAAAGATGTTGGGAGTGAGCTGAATTGAATTCGTAATATTTTTATTTGGTATGTTGTCAAATTTATGTATTTACGAGATTTTATGGTGTTTTGTTTGATGCCCATGTTGATTTGTTGGTTTACATTGAATTCCGGTTTTTGATAGAAGTGTATAAGTAATGTGTGCCTAGGATCCTAGCTAGCGTTTTGGATGGGTGGTGGGTTGGAATGATCCGGTGCACATTAAGTATGTGGGCTTGGTGCTTAGGCCTTACGTATGGTGTACTTAATTTTCTTAGGGTTGATTATAGTATGTGCCGAGATTGATTGCCCACAAATGACATGATCAAATAGACTTTTATTATGTGAACAACATATTTAATTTAAGAATGTTTAATTATGAAAAAGAAAATGTTTTTTTTGGGGGAGAGGGGGGTTCGCCGTGTCAGATGATATGATGATGTAAACACTACAAGGCTTCTGTTCGACCTTTTTTTTGTTTCTTTTCCTACTGTAGAATTTTTGTATGCTATTATTTCTTTTATAACTGGTCTTTTATCTTTGGTGCAGGAGCCTTTCAATGCTGAGCCACCACGCTCAGCTTTAATTACTTCTTACGTGACTCCTGTAGAATTTTTTTACAAAAGGAACCATGGACCAATACCAATAGTTGACGACATAGACAGGTTCTTAGTCAATCCATGTTTCAGTTCTCTTGGTTTTGTAGGTCACGACTGACAGTTTCAGTTCTGGCGGGCAGATATAGTGTTTCCATTAATGGATTAACTGGCAACTCAAAAGAAGTGTTTATGCAAGATATATGGTGAGTTCTGCAAATATGGTTGCTTCTGCAATATGTTCTTTGACCTTTGGTTCGTAATAGCTGGAATAAAAAATCATATTCTTATTATAAATGACAGGAAGCTCCCAAAGTATAATGTTGCTGCGACGTTACAGGTCAGTTTTTGCGGTCAAGCTTACTTGATTTGTAATATCAGCCTTTTTTTCTGGAGGCATTTTTTCCCAAGATGGGTTCAATGTTATGCAATTAGTACTTTTCCTTTCTTGAACTTGTTTGTTTCCCTTGTCTTTGGATCTGCAGTGCGCCGGTAATAGGAGAACTGCCATGAGCAAAACCAGGACAGTCAAGGGAGTTGGATGGGATGTTGCAGCTATAGGAAATGGTTGGACTTCTTTGTTTGTATTATAACTTGCCAATATAGATAGTGAAGTGTTCGTAGTTGTTAGATAAAATATAGTGAGATGGTCTTTTTGATTATAAATAATTTTGAAATTCTTTTGGTAATTTAGGATACATACAGACTTGAGGTCTTTCTTTTGGTTAAAAAGGAATCTTGAAGCTTGACAGTTGACATTGACAATCTGAGAATTCAATACCAGTTAATACCCTGAGTAACAATGAACATTTCCCATGTAGCTAATAACTATTGAGTGTTGAGAGATATTGTGAAAGATTTGACCTTTTTTAATATACCCTTATGCTTCCACTTCTCCGAAACCCCAAGGTTTTGCTTGTTTAATAGCATTACTAATCCCCTGACTATCTACAAATTGCACTGCGTTTGATACCTTAATATAGTGCCATATCTATTTCAATAATTTTGTACTTGCAGTGGTTGTGGGGTGGGTGGGTGGGGGTGGTGGTATTAATCCTTCCATCTTCCAAGTTATTTTGAATACAATGATAATGAAGTAAAAAATGTAAAATATATTATATTCCTACCATCTTCCATAGGATTCCTCTATGTTGTCGGACTCAGTTATGAGATGTCGGACACTACACATATCCAAGGTCTGACTTGGAATTTCTGAAAATTAGAGACACCAGAAACTATCCTGTTTTTCGACACGGGTATGGTTACACAACAAGAATATATCAAAAATTAGTATATTAAATAAGATATCATAGCAAATGTTAAACTTAGTACTCAAACTAAAAATAAAATTGGAAATATATTGGAAATTACATAGATGTGATTTTCTTACACCTTACGTATAAATCAGAGAGTAGCATTTAGTGGGGAACAAATTTAGTATGAGCACATACTAAATTTTCAGTTACTAAATTTTTTTTAAAGAAAGCAGTTAAAATTTGGTATTGATGTAAAAATAAACTTAGTTCTAAATATTTTAAATATGTTTCTCAGGTTCTGAGCATTAATTTGGCGCTCATTTAAACCAAAGCCTTATATTCGATTTCTCTTACCAATACAAGTCTTTACATCAATGTCCATACTCCATCCCTTATGTGGTCTTCAGTTAGTTAAATTGTCCAACTGTCATTCAAATGATCCGACATGGAATAAATGTTGTGTTTGAGAGTCCAAGTCCTACTGGGGTCTGACTGCTGAAACCGAAGAGTCAGAGTAACAATGTGATAACTTAAGCATTGATCACGGTCAGTTTATAATTAGAACATATTATTGGTCAATAGTAAGGACTATTAATCTGATGATACAAAAACAAAGCCTGAAATTTCTTATTCTGACTCACGTGATGGAAAATCCCCTTGATAGTTTTTGTGAATAATGTATCTCTTATAATATTTTATTTCCATTCACCTGGAAACTATATCTGTATGTATTCTTTCAGCTGTTTGGGGTGGGGCCAAACTGGCAGATGTTCTTGAAATGATTGGAATACCAAAATCTACAAGCTTCACACCTTCAGGTGGGAAACATGTGGAATTTGTAAGCATTGACAAGTGTAAGGTATTACCTCAATCTTGTTCAGAAAACTTAATGTTGATTATAATTTGTTTCCTTCCGCTTCCCTTGCATGCTTGTTTTCTCAGTTGAGTCATTTGTTTACATGCTGTTTTCATTTCAGGAGGAAAATGGGGGCCCTTATAAGGCTTCTATTCCGTTAATTCAGGCGACAAACCCAGAAGCTGATGTCTTACTTGCATATGAGATGAACGGAGAGGTATATATTCTGAGTGAGAGGACATTCTAAATTAAGCTATTTTACAAGGTCTTTTTACAAGCCACCTATATTTACAAAGCAAAGAGATGTTGATACCTTTAAACTGTTGGGTTCCGAGGCATAAAACGCAGCGGATAAACGTAAATATAACAAAAATAATTCGGAACCCAAACTCAGGATCCATGTATAAGATTGGACAGATTACGGTGAAACAGAATTATACCTATTAAGATCTTGACTTTCACGAACTCAACAGAGATCCTAGCTTTCACGACTTGTGTCTTCCTCTCGAAAAACACATCTATGGTATCCACACGAGCACCTTCAAGAACGTCTCACGATCTTGACTGCGGAATGGGCGTACTAGCCTCCCTCTTGATAATTCGAGTTGTTTGTTTCTGCCTCCTTTGTTGCTGCCCCCTCTAGGGTTTTTTTTCCTCTCAAAAACGCAATAGCCTCTTAACCCTTCATTATCTATTTATAATGGCTGATTAATAGGCCCATAAAAGCAAAACCTAACCCATGTAGGTATAGGATTAAATAATAAAACGAATTTCTATTATTTAATTAATAACTAAGTCATACTTAATTATTATGGGCAGAAATACTCCTCTAATTTGAATTTATATTATCTCAATTAATTAAGTCTCACTTAATTAATATAATAAAATTCAAATAATCATCAATTAATTTAAATCTATAATTTAAATTAACTATTCCTCTAAGTGCTCCATGTGTGTGACCCTATAGGCTATTATTTAATTGGCAATAATTTTATTCTCCAATAAAATTATAAAAAATGAGCGGTATCTAGTAATATATCATTGCTACCCAATTAAACAATAATTAAATCGTGATTCGATAAAACCTTTCGTGATTAATGTTTCCGTGTAATATAATCTCTTTAACCATATATATTATAGATTAAACTCGAGGCATGTAATTAGTCATCCTCTTCAACATTTAATCCGGGTTTACTTAATCCATGAGTAGACTATGAAAAACAAATCATTATTTGAGCACGGCCATGCATTTTATAGTCTCACTCAATCAAGAGGCCAATAATATCTCTCCTAATTATATGAGGGTTAAATCCTTTATCTATCATTCATATTTCTCATACGACTCATGATATACCCGATGTCCACTTTTATCATCACCCGGTCAAAGGTAACTTTTAATGTAGTCAAAGTATATTAATCCTCGTATAGAAATATAATGATCTCAAGTCAAAGGATCATTACACCATTATCACCGTGAGTCTTTCTAATGACCTTTTTAAACATGAAGAATCTCACTGTGGGTCTGTCCAGTACCATGTACTCCTACATGTACCTATGTATTGACTTTAGTATCCACATACTTATAACCAATAAGATGTGGTTATCTGTCAAACAACATACTAGTCTATTTATCTATTATTATTGTCCTATAATAATAATACTCGACTAGGGACCTTTAAGAATATGATATATTATATAATCTCAAGTCCAAGTCATATACTTAAACTATACAATGTGTATCATGATTCTAAGGACATTTATTATGCTAACAAATATATTGCATTAATTGAAGTCATAATAAATACGTTTATTGAATAATCAAATGACATAAAGGTTTATTAAAAGAAACAATGTATTGCCTCTAGGGCACCTACACCAACATAAACAATTATACTCTTGATGTTATTTTTAAATTATCTTTAATTGGTTGTGAAGCATGGCATAAGTGTACATCGACAAATCATACATAATAAAATCCTCTCATCCAGTTGTGCAACAAACTAATAGTAATGAAAATAGTTATCGACTTATTGAGCTTTGACTGGTGGGGCTTACTAGCATAATCCATCTTCTTGATCACAATGCAGTACCCACTTCTGTTTAAATGTATTACAAAATACAAATACTATCTTGGGTCCTTGATCAGGTAACAGCAGTTCAAACCAAAAGTGTAATTTTACTTTATAAGAGTGGGCTAGAACTAAGAAATAGTAAAAGGCTTATCGCATATCAAAATTTTATATGAAAATCTTAAGTTCATGACTGTAAACTCTATCATTTTTTCTGAAGAATAAGGAAGCTTTTAGCGCTCTGTATATCAGTTATATTTACATACTCAACCTTTCCCTAAACTTGTGTGTTTGCACTTTGCAGTTTTTTATAATCATCTTTAAGGGTAAATTTTTGGTTTGTTTGTCTTGGAAGGTTGTTCACTTGTTGTACTCTGTAGTGCATGACCTTGAGTTTTACCAAACTTCTGCACTGTTTAGCATGTTTGGGAGGACTATTACTCCTCCTTACCATAATTATATATGGTATTTAATATATCTTGGCCTTTGGGACTGAATTTATATCATCTTCCATTTCACCTTGTAGTTGTGCTTTGTTAATGTTATTATGTGGAAATAATCTAATATATATTTATGTGTTTATTGTCATATTAAAGACACTTAACAGGGATCATGGCTACCCACTGCGTGTTGTTGTCCCAGGAGTTATAGGTGCCCGTTCAGTTAAGTGGCTTGAGTCTATTAACATAATTTCTGAAGAATGCCAGGTTGGTAAATGTGTACATATCTTTTACATTTGTCTATCTTCACATCTTCAGTGTACTTTCCACTTCTCTTGGGCAGGGCTTCTTTATGCAAAAAGACTACAAAATGTTTCCACCTAGAGTTAACTGGGATAACATTAATTGGTCTACAAGGAGGCCACAAATGGATTTTCCTGTTCAGGTATCTAATGATGCTTGTAATTGCTAGCATTAAAAACATATATAAATATGTGATGTTTCATGTAGTGGTAAGATAAACATATTTAAAGGATTCAAAGTTTGTGCATGCTAAATTATATACATGCACCGACATAGAGTCTCAATGTCTCTGAACATAAATGTTTCTGTTTTGAAGCACTCTGAATGCACTAATGTTTTTGCAGTACTTTTTTTCACAAGTTTGTCATATTGTAAAACAGTAAATTGCATGTTGCATATTCCAGAGTTCATGACTATTAACATTAATATACATAGTTTAAAACCATGCTCTTTAGTTAAGCAAGGTTCAAGCACAATACGCTTTGCATACCCTGACAGCACATACCCTTACAGCTTTTTCGTCTGAATTCAGAAATACCAGTAATTTTTTGAGGTGCACTTTATAAAATATAAAATGTAACTCCATTTAAGCTCTAATAAAACTGCAATAAACTCCAATAAGCTATTTTCAAGCTCTGTTAGACAAATTTTGAGTTTTAATCGAGCTTCAGTGAAGTATTAGGAATTTCCTAGAGGTTTATGGAGTTTTACCATATGCTTGCATGTTTAAACGGAGTTTTAGTGAAGTATTTAGGGTTTTATTTGAGTTTTAGATGTTCGTTCTATTTTTGATGGAGTTTTAAGCCCCGTTTGGCATTGCTGTTGTGTTGCGGACAGCAACAACGGCTTTTGGCTGAAACGGAGCCTTAATGGGGTATGATGAAGTATTACTAGATTTATAATGGAGTAATAATTTTATTTCACCCAAACTTATGGTAATTCTGATATTGGAGTATTGGACGCACCAACATGCATTTTTTACTATAGTAAACAATTAAACTCTATCCAAATATTTTGATACATCATCTGGATTCATTTCAATGTATGTATGTATGTATGTTTATATTTTTATGTTAAATTTACTTCTACCGAGTTACTAAAAATTTGGCATCATTTTATTGGTAAAGACAAAAGACTTTGCAGAGTTTCGTTTGTAGAATGAGAATTGCAAAAGTTTAAGAAAGAACTATAGCTGCACGTGTATGTCGTACCCGGATATTTGTATCAATCTGGTTCTGAACTCTGATGAAATGAATCATCTGTTGACACCCCTTTTTGACTACCAATGACATAGTTCGAAGAAACCCTCTAAATATATTGTTATCAATTTAAGACCTTTTGAAGCATATTTATTCTAATTTATCCTTCTTTTTAATAGTGTGTGATATGCTCTTTGGAAGATGTCAATGTGGTGAGAATTGGAAAGGTCAGCAGCTCTTACATTCTTAGTTTTGTATCGTACTATACTATCCTTGTGTTAAGAAAAGCATGTATATTAAAATCTTTTATATAGTTCTCATTCCTGTGTATAGTTTCACTTTGCGGCAGATTGTCAATCAACTCCCTTTACATTTCACAGAATTTTAAATCAGTATCAGTCGATCAAATTGTATAGTATTTTCCTCAACTGACATTAATAATTATATTCACAATATTTTCCTCAACTCCTGTGTGTGATTGTATGATCCTCTCCTTATTTTGCCTTCAAGAGTGATTACTAACACACATTGGTATATTTCTGACCCTCTGGCTTTCCTAATCTGTTGTGTAGATAACTATCAAGGGTTATGCAGTGTCTGGTGGTGGGCGAGGAATTGAGAGAGTTGATGTGTCTGTTGATGGCGGCAAAACCTGGTCAGAAGCATCTAGATACCAGAAATCTGGCATATCATACATTGCTGATGATGATGCTAGAAGCGATAAATGGGCATGGGTTTTCTTTGAGACTGAGGTGGATATACTCGGGAGTGCAGAGATAGTCGCCAAAGCAGTACGTCTTCTACTACCTCCGACGCTTGAAAACTAGAAGTATCGATTTTTGTTATTCACATTGATTTTTTCTCACCTTTTAAAAATTGAAATCGGTGTTAATATGTATTTTCATTGGGTCCTGGTCCCTGACAATCGCATGTCAGGGACCAGTTAACTAACAATTCATCTCCAAGTCATTGGATCAAGTTATGGACGGTCAGGATTTAAATTTTTTTAATTCCTTTCCGCGATTAAAAAGCATGGAAAGACACCCTTTCCGCGGTTAAAAAACGCGAAAAGGCTGATTCCCCCTAAACGACAGCTGGGAAAGAATAAAACGACACACCCTTTCCGCGCTTAAAAATACATGGAAAGACATACATGAACACCAACTAGGACATGCTATACAGTCTATACAACACTGTATCTGGATAAATTGTAATTAAAGTGATGACCATTGACTAATTTGTGTGAGAGTATAATAAAAAAAGAAAAAAGGCATTGCTTGGAGAGAGCATGCGTGGGGAAGAAAACAAATTGCCGACTCTTTTAATGCATACAGTATGGAATATATTATCTATTTTTGTCATCTTGGCCTTAAAAAGCCTTGATGTCTAGAGAAGTAAATTATTATTATGCTTTAAGTAATTAACTGTCAGTTGATGTTATAAAAAAAACAATAAATAATTTAATAATAATCTTATTGAGATGTGGATTTATAGAACTATAAAAAAATTTACATTTACAAGTAAGAAAATATACATATTAACATAAATTTCAGTTTTGTTAAATTCAAAATCTAAACCAAATCAGCTAACTGATTCTATTTTTCAATTTATTTTGAATAATTCGAATATTAATTTTTTTCAAGTTTAATTAGTTTTATACAGTAGTTTGTTGTCGATCCTAATATGCATACGAAAGTCTGGAGCGCGGTGCTGTAGAGCATGTGTCCTAGTTGGTGTTGCGTCGAAGCATTCGTGTATGTCTTTCGGCGCTTTTTAAGCGCGGAAAGGGTATGTCGTTTTATTCTTTAACTGCTATCGTTTAGGGGAATCAGACTTTCCCGCTTTTTAACCGCGGAAAGGGTGTCTTTCCGCGCTTTTTAACCGCGAAAGAGGATTAAATTTTTTTAAATCCTGACCATCCATGACTTGATCCAACGGCTGGGAGATGAATTGTTAGTTAACTGGTCCCTGACATGCGATTGTCAGGAACGGACCCATTTCCATTTACAAGCAATGAAAGTAGGTAAATAGGAAATTTTAAGTTAAAGAAAAAAAGGTCTCTTTGTGATATTTGATAGCAAAAGCTCATATTAAGAAGCTACTCTTTTCCTCTGCCTCTAGAAAACTTTGGAGAAACTGAACTTTGTTGATATTTCCTCCAAATTCGTGCAATTATTAATTGGAGCTCATTATTGTCTTATATCAATGAAGTCATGAGTGAGAGCCTCATGGAAGAGCTTCTAGAACCATGAGAACTTACGCTGTGAACCACTCCATGATGTATATTTCTGCATCTAAAATTGGAGTTGGTGTATGCAGTGTTCTAAAAGACGGCGTCTTTTTCAATTAATCGGTAGATGTACGGTCCCGTCTCGATTAATTAGAAATCGGGTCAAAAAACATTTTTTTAGAAAATCGGGCGAGACAGAAAACATCGGTTGAAATGGTAAAAAAATCGGTCAAAATTAATATTTTTTTAAAAGTCAAACTTTTAAAAAACTTAATTAGTATATTTATATTACAAATTTACAATAAATATGGGTTGTATAGCCTTAAATCCTTCATAAATTTCAAATACTCTCTCAAATTCCTAATAATTATATATACTTTATGTAATAACTACTAAGATAAGTGATTTTTTTATAAATCTTAACACCTAAATATGTATGGACTAAGAGCAAGTCCAGCAATATCCTAACTCATTAGTGTCAACTCTAACAACAATCCCTATTCTCATATCTCATTGTTATTATAATAATAAATTTGAATCCAACAAGGAGAGAAATGAGAAAAAAGAGGTGAAAAAAGGAGGGAAAAGAGAGAGAAGTGAATATTGTATTCATAAAAATAAAATAGGGGATGACTAGAGGATACCTATTAATAGGTAATGGCTATGAAAATTTAGAATATCTTAGTGATTTAGGGAATCACTGGGATATTGTTGGAGTTGTATTTTTTGTCACATTCCCTGTTTTTGAGCTTAGGAGCTCATTTAGGGAAGTTGGACTTGCTCTAATGATATATGATATTTTTTTATTTTCAATTTTATGATAATTTGAATATGTTTAAATATAATTATATATTATTATTTATTAAATTAAATTACTTCTTATTAATGCTCCGATTAATCACCAATTACCCAATTAATCGCTGTAAGGTATCTTCACCGTCTAATTCCCCATTCCGTCTTTCAGAACACTGGGTGTATATCCACCAATAAGGGTTGGCTCATGGCTGGTATGCTATATAATAGAAGTTTATTTAGCATAGAATTATGGAAGAACTAGTTAGCGGCATTTGGACAATATGGCACATATATTGAGGTGGCAAAAACTAGTTATATTTAATATTAATTTAAATTTTTATTTAATATAAAATGTAACAACCCATGCCCACTACTTAATGTTAAGTCACTAGTTGTTTAATTGTACTTATAAAGGCCTAAGCACTCTTATGTTACGCGATATGGGATGTTACATAAACATTAATATAAAATAAAATATATATTTTTCACAAGTCAACAAGAATGCCAAATTGTCCAACCAATATTTGGAAACAAAGGTAGTAACAACTTTTTGGTGTATATCGTAGCTTACAAGGAAAATGTTCTTTTTACTTCTTATAAAACTAGAAATTTAGGGGTTAAGTTCGTTTGTAAGAAGATTTTTTCTTACACGAGGTTGAACACATGTAACTAATATTTTGTAAAAGAACTCGCAATTATGGAGCTCAAACATACAAGGTCAAAAATAAGAACATTATGCTTAACCAAGAGGCAATTTTTTGCATCTTTAATTTTTCTTTCGTTTCTTATATCTTTAAAGCTCTTATTGTGCCCCCTAGTTTTGAGTCTGGTCCGCCTCTGATCACGATATATAATCATGAGTTTTATATATCTATGGATATTTATATTTTCATTTTCTTAGTTGTATCATATTACTGATGCAGGTGGACTCGGCTGCAAATGTGCAACCAGAAAATGTAGAAGATGTCTGGAACTTGAGAGGGATATTAAACACCTCATGGCATCGAGTCCATGTTCAGGCTGGACACTCAAAAATGTAGCTTCATAACGGAATCAATATCTCCGGATCGGGCACTCAAGTATGTAGCTTCATAGTAGAATTGATATCTTGTTTGCACTCAAAAGTGTAGGCGTGCAGCTTCCAAATGCAATCGCTTGCCAACTTGTGTTCTGTCTATCAGATTCCTACAAATGTTGAATAAAATTAATGCCTGGGATGTGTCTGTCATTACGATTACACAATAATGTATTTGCACCATGCACCACTTTGCTGCTGCCTTCCATAATTTATCATCTTATGTCATGTTTAATGTTAATAATCTTTGGAGAAGTGTGCAGCAAACTTTAAAAAAATATTGCTTATTAAGAAACTTATGATATATCATAATTGAGTTTTCCTTACAGTAAGTTACTGGAATTCATCATCAGCAACTTGGTTTGTCAAGTACCCTATATCCAGGGATTGTACCATGTCTGTTTCTGTATCGACAATCATATTTACACCACAAATGTGTTATGTACTCGTACCGTTTGTATTCTTGATACGATTTCACTGTAAATAATTTATGTGCTTGTTTGTTTACTGTGCTCGATAGTTTGTGTCTTTTCTAAGGTTAATATATCATGCACACTATTTATAGGCAATGGTTCACTTAATCCGATTCCAAATAGTTGGGTCGAAAATACCAATTTCCATAAACATGCGTATCGCTAACAAGACACATGTATGTTGGTAATGCAAAATATGCAGTGAATACACATTATGATGTTCATCTTCTTTCATAATTTAACAAGTTCAAATGAATGTGATTAGTGTTCGGCACATGCTCGTGAGAGTTATTGCAATTTTTTTACCAATAAACGGCGCATAGTTCTTAGAAGAATAGGATAACATGCTCGGGGTAGAAACTTTAAACTTCGATCTCAAGACAAAAAGACATCATTTTATTTCGAATTCTGAAATTCATGAATGCGACATTCAATCACATTTAAACAAGACATTAGCATTGAACTCAGAAGTTTCATGTTTCAGTCTGAAGGAGCAATATCAGGGCTGGGTGTCTAATTCTCCTGCAATCAGTAGAACTCCTTGATGGTCAAACTAGACCAGCTTTGGTTATAAAATTTCCTATTAACTCCGTGTTCGAAGACATTTTGTAGCAAGCTGTTTTTGGTTCCCGATAATAAAACTGAGCCATTTTCGGGATTAGAGGTTCTTGTTGTTTTTGCAACGTTGAAGCTATAAGGCGAAGTCTTCAGGTGATTTGTTTGTAAAGTGATGATGAAGTTGTGAGGTTTTATGGTAAAGATGCGCTGAGGTAGTTCTACTGGTGGTCAAAAATATTTTTTACCAACATCATAATAAATAATATATTTTAGGTAAAAGTATTACACTTCATATCATATATTAACGATCAAAGTAACATTCTCCAATTCTTCATGTCTTCGAATATGTTGACGGATGAATTTAGTAAAAACAAAATTTGAGGTGCATCGCCATAATCAAGATCTAGGACGGTGTTTTTTACCTGAAAAATCGTCGGAGTGTGGTGATTGTTGAATATTGAGAGCTGAGATTGTTAGGGTTTTTTAGTTGGTGGAGGCTATTAATTTTCAACAACCACCACGCTCTAACGATTTTTCAGGTAAAAAATATCACCCTAAATCTTGATTATGGCGATGGACCTCAAATTTTGTTGTTACCAAATTCCTTCATCAACAAATTGGTGCTAGAAGGAAGGGCAATCCACATCTTAGGAGAAAAGATGTTATATCAAATCTAGGGTTTAAAAAAAAATCATGGTGGACGTTAAAGGCGCCATGGGAGACATCAAAGGGGGAGATATTGAAAAAGATTTGTATGGGTTATTGGCATTCAATAGGTTATGGTTCTCATCATGGTTTGAAGTATATGGTATCAAGTATGACTTAGTGGTTGATGGGTAATCGATTTTGGAGTCAAAATAGAAGAAAATTCGTATGTATTGTGCTACACGCGCCACCTACACTGTTTTGGGTCATATCTTGAGTTTTAAAAGTCGGATTTGGACGATTTTACAGCCCACGCGAAGATAACAAAAATTCCTACAACTTAAAGATGGTCTAATATTCTATTTTCAAGTGGAGAAACCCAGAAAAAGGCCGGGACAACTGAGTTTTATGAGGAGCTGCATCTCCATCTCCATCTCCATCTTCAGGTAAAAATATAACTTTCTTGATATAATTTTGTTGTTGGTTGTGTTGCACATATTGATTTTTGCAGGAAGAAACAGAGGAATAAGGGGGTATGAATAATTTTGATGATAGAAATTTTTATTCAGCAAGATAACTGGAGGCCTAGTAGTGAAATTATGAGTGGTAGGGATGATGTTTATAATAGAGCATATGCTCATAATGATGGTTGTATAAACGAAAACTGTATGAATGGAGGTTATGGATTGTATGAATGGAGGCTATAGAAACAGAGGTTATAAAAATGGAGGTTGCTTTTAACAATACCATTGGGGGTCGATGCCAAGGCCAATCCCTCCGCCATGAAAGAAGGGAAGAACTTCATGAGTTCAATTTTATTTAGTTAAATTTTATTGAAGGCCTTTCGAGGGTTAAACTTATTATTGAAGACTCTTCATAGAGTAATTTTTTTACTGAAGACTCTTCATGGGGTAAATTTTTTATTGAAGGCTCTTCATGTATTAAAATATTATTAAAAGCCTTCCGAGGGTTAAATTTTTTGAAGATTATTGAAGATTATTGGAGGCTCCTCATCCTCCTTCGCTGGATCAGACTCAGCTAATGGTCTACTCAAATAAAGTCTTAATGTTGCTCAAGATTTTCACTCCACCAAACTCTTCTAGTTATGATACATTACAAAGGGAAAGCAAGATATAATCGCTCATCCAATTCAAAAGAAGTTACACAATATTTGTGTCGATGTGAGATGTCTTGATACGAGATATATCTGTATGAAATACCCCGAAAATGGGATGCCTCATAGTAAGAAATATCAATTCGAGATGCCCCATTTATGGATGTTTTCTAAAGAATGGCTCTGTGTGGATACCTGCTATGAAGATACCCCTCATAGGACGATTGTGGGAGGTTAGAGTTAATTTTTACACACTCATTGCATGCATAACATTCATTGCACTGATTGCATGCATAACGTCATCGAATGCACTATATTATAAGATGGTCCTCAGGGGTGTTACGGATTTTGAAGGCCTTCATGTGTTGGTTTTTATTGCAGGCTCTTATGAGTAAATTTTTCCTGAATTTTTTTTAAGAGTTTAATTCTTATTGAAGACTTTTGGGGGGTTAAATTTTCTTCAAGAACATGTGAGGTTAATTTTTATTGAAGACGTTTAGAGATTAATTTTATTGAAGACCCATAGGAGGTTAATTTTTATTGAAGTGATTTAGATATTAGTTTTATTAAAGGCCTTTTGAGGTAAAATTTTATTGAAGACCCTTAGGGGTGTTGTTGATTTTGAAGCCACTCAGAGGTAGTTTTGTTTAGTTTTTCTTGAAGGCCTCATGAGTTTAGTATTTCTTAGAGGTCCCATGGGTTTAGTTTTTCTTGAAGGCGTCATGAGTTTTGTCTTTTTTAAAGGTTCCATGGGTTAGTTTTTCTTAAAGGCTCCATGAGTTTAGTTTTTCGTGAAGGCCCTTCGTGGGTAAAAGTTTTATTGACGGCCTTTCAAGGATTAAAATTTATTGAAGGCCTTCATGGATTAATTTTTTATTGAAGGCCCTTCAAGAGTTAAAATTTATTAAAGGCCCTTTATGGGTAAAGGTTTTATTAAAGGCCCTTCAAGGGTTAAAATTTATTGAAGGCCTTTCATGGGTTAAATTTTTATTGAAGACTTTTCATGGGTAAAATTATGTGGAATACATAATTTTGAAAGAAGTGAAGAAAGAAACAGGAATATACGTGGTAACTATGAAATTTATTGAAGATTTAATTCCTCTTATATTTACAATATTGCAAGGAATTGAGGGTAGTTGTTATGCCCAAATTTCAGCATGTGTTATTTGTGATGTGCTAGTATTTATTGGGCTGAATTTATAGTTGTTAGGGTGGATTATTGTTGCTATTATTGAAGTCCCTATGCCTCATGAATTAATTATTGAAGGCCCTCCGTCCTAGGGTTAATTTGAAGGTTCTCCGCCATCTATGCCTGTTGAAGACCATAGTTTTGTATTCCATGGGTTGCCCTCGTTGGGGAGTTATGGGATGTTCTTGACCATATCTTGGAAGATCCTTTCCCTATACTCAGGCGGGTTGTCCTCGTCTGGGGGCTTAGGACACATCCTATATTCGAGATGGGTCTAGTGCTGGCCTCCAATCAAGTTATTCGGGAAATAGCTATAGTGGACCGACTAGAGCCCACGGTTTCCGGGTCAATTTCGGATTTAGGAAGTCCTTGGGCCTTATACTGGGCTTTGGACTACCCAAATAAGCCTTAATGTGGAGACCTCTTCCAAGTAGGTTTCTCTTGCCGATTCTCTGCCTATTCACTGCCTATTCTCTGCCTATTCACTGCCTATTCTCTGCATATTCACTATCGGGCCTCTACTTTAGCAACAACTACGTGGGCTTGATCCCCTATTATAAATAGGGTTATGTAGGCACATTGTTAGGGGTTGGACGTTTAGAGCCCCTACCAATTAAAAACCCTAACAATCTCAGCCCCCAATATTCATCAACCACCACACTTCGATGACTTTTTAGGTAAAAAATACTACCCTATATCTTGATTATGGTAATGGACCTCAAATTTTGTTGTTACCAAATTCCTCCATCAACAAATAACACATACTGAAATTTGGGCAGAATAGAATCTTTGCATAATTACTTCATTACTTATATTCTCAAAAATGTCCCTTTTGATGTTTGTCACAAGGCAATCATGTTAGGAATTTATTCATTTAATGATTTACAAAATACTAGAATAGAGTCTAGTATAACATATACATTTAATAGATTAGAATAAGTTATTTTAGTCTCTGACCAAGTAAATATTATCAGATCTTAGTTTATACTATTAGAGATATCATAGACCTTGTACATATG
This sequence comes from Oenanthe sinensis, assembly GCA_028671895.1. Lineage (NCBI taxonomy): Eukaryota > Viridiplantae > Streptophyta > Magnoliopsida > Apiales > Apiaceae > Oenanthe > Oenanthe sinensis. Next base: position 34,614,577 of record CM053806.1, read on the forward strand.
TAATTGTTTATTTGTACTTAGAAGATTTTTAGAAGAATCAAGACAAGAGTGTAAAAGCTTATCAGAGTCTGTAGACTATCAGAGTCTAGAAGTGATCAGAGTGAAGACCAACTGAATCTAAAGACTGTAAGAGTTTGGAGTATTGTAGAATCTATGTTAGGTCCCAAATAATCATAGAAGGGGGGATTGAATATGATATTAGTATTTTTTTTACTTTTAATTGTGGATTAAGAATTGTGTTCTTGAGTTCTTGAGTAGAGTTATGGTAGTCAAACAAACATAATCGATTCGGGGAAATAAAGATATATTATTAAATCCTTGAGGTGAGACTATACTTCTAATCAATAGATTAACTACAATGGTTTTAATTAATATAATTCAACAAATACAGGTGATAATTTAAGGTCCGTGTTTAATGGCTTCTGTGTTTTGTTGAGAGAGTATTGAAGATGATGCAGACTTCATTCTTCTATTGTAAAACCAATTTATAGTGTAGTCTTCAAATCAAATTGAATTGATTTCTTTTCAATGGATTAACTGATAAGTTGCGCCTCCTCTTGTTGCCCTATATGGTGACAAGTTGCGCCAATCCTGAGTCTAAGTTGCGCCTCTACTCTGTTTCCCTTGTATTGGCGCAACATAACATTTTGCCTTGCATATATGAACTTAAGTAGCGCCTATCACATGGAGAGCCTTGTGGTGGCGCCACTTCAACTTAGAGAATTTCTCAAGCTATGCCAAGTCTACAAGTTACGCCAAAGACAAGCTGCGCCTTGACCATTTGACTTATTGACTTCCAAGTTGTGCCTTGACTTGATAAGTGGCGCCAAGACCATTCACTTAAGTGGTATCACAAGTGGCGCCTATACTAGGTTTCCCTTATACAAATGCCTTAGGGATTTTCTTGATGTGCCTTGTAGATTCCACTTTGTATTTCACTCTTTATTTAATCAACTATTTTCTTCTGAATAAAATAAGATAATTCTTCTCTTGACGTGTTGACGCTTAGTGCACTGGTCTGGTTCACAAACGACTAACACTGAATTAAATTCTCTTATATTCTATTCTTTTTCAGTTGATCACATCTCAGATTTTTCATTGCTTCAGTTCACTGAAACCCTTGACGCTTATACTTGAATAATTGCATTTTCTTTACACTGAAAATCTTCTGATCTTTTATTCGTTACTGAGGCTTGAATATATTAATGAACTTCTTTCCTTGATACTTCTGAAGACTTCAGACTTTAATACCCTGAAATGATTCATGTATGTACTATAATTGCATGTCCTTCTGAATCCATGTGTAACATATTAATATTATTTATATGTCTTACTTCTTGTGTTGAGTTATTATTACCTCTATTACATATTACGTTACATTATTCTTTTCAATCTATAAAACTGAGTCCAGTTATGGAAGGATGTGATTCTCAGAAGGAAAGTCTTTAAAGAAATGACAAACAAATCAATGATATACTATGTGAAAGAAGCATAATTGTGCAAGGAAATAATCAGCTAATAGATAAGAATTTATTCTGAATTATTGTATTTTCTCTAATTAGTTAATAGGCAGCTCTTTATATAAATACTCTATGCAATTCATTCGAAAGTTATCTAGGTCAATTATTGAGAGAGCATAGAGATAGATAGAGTTGTGTAACACAGAGAAGCTGCTAGGGTTTGTGCACATCCTAGAAGAGTTAGAATTTATACATCAATAATAAAATTGATAAAACAATATATCTTTCATCTTTGTATTTTCTTTTTTAATCAATACTTGAGTTTAAATTTGTAAGATTGATTTTACCAAGGAAAAAGTAGACACATAAGTATTCAAACCCCCTTCTACTTGTGTAACTGAGAAAACAATTTGTATCAGAGCCCAAAAAAATCGATCAAACATGTCTGGAAACAAAGATGACAATTCTAAGATCCATATGCTCAAAAGGAATGATTATACCCATTGGAGAGTCAAGATGCTACATCATTTGGAAGCTACAGATCCTGACTATCTTGACAGGATTCATGATGGACCTTACATACCTTTAAAACTGGTTTCACAAACAACTGTTGATGGAAAAATTATGGGAGAACACTTTGTTAAGAAGCCAAGGGTTCAATGGACCAAGGATGATAAAGAGAATGCTTTCAAGGATGTAAAGGTTAAAAACATTCTCTTTAATACTCTAGACTTTTCTCTCACCAAATGTATAATCTCATGCAGGACTGCACATGAGATGTGGTCCAAACATGAACTGCACTGTGAAGGCACTTAGGATGTCAAGAAGAACGCTAAGTCCCTCTTAATTCAACATTATGAGTACTTTGAAGCTAAGTCTAGAAATTATATTATTGAACTATATAATAGATTAATAAAACTCTTGAATGAGACGACCATACTTGGTAAGGTTTATGATAGTAAAGATACAAATACCAAGTTTCTTAGGGCACTTCCATAAGAATGGAATAATAAGACTACTACAATAAGGGAAGCCAGTGATTTCAATGAAATCACAATGGAAGAGCTGTATGGTAGTCTCAAGACATATGACTTGGAGATGCAACATATACAGAATAAGGAAACAAATAAGATGAAATCGATTGGACTCATGATTCAGTCTATAAAGGAACAACAGGAAGAACCTAAAGAGAAAAAGATTAAGGAATCAAAGAAGAAGGGTAAAGCTGTTGTTAAAGAAGAGTCTACTGACAAAAACTCTGATTCTGAGATTGACATGCGTCAAATGATTGCTATGTTTGCTAAAAATTTCAAGAAAATGAAATTCAACAATAGAACTGGAAAATTTAGCAAGAGGTTACCATTCTAGAAGGAGGATGAAAATATTAATAAAAGCAAAAGCACAATCATCAAACTTGACAAGGAAAAAGTCAAGCACTATAAGTGTGAAATATTATTGGAGTTTTTTCTAGTGAGTGCATGAAAGTTAAAAGTCAAGGAAAAGGTGAAGTACACATATCAACAAGAAAGGATTGGGCAGATTCAAGCAGTTCAGAGGATGACAGTGTTTAAGAAAATCTAGCATTAACAACTATTTCCTCGGAAAATTTTGATTCTCCCAACAACTCAATATCCTCTAAATCTCAGGTATCAAATTTATCTTCTAAATCGTTACTAAGTTTAGATTCTAATGGTCTAAAAACTGTTCAAAGTGAAGTGGAGAATATAATGGCTAATTATATATCTCTCACTAGAAAGGTCAAAGGAAGAAAACATGACCTTAATTAGAGGAAACCGTTACCTAGAGTCTGAGTTAGTGTTAATGGATGAATATAGGAAATATTTTGAGAAATACAATCATAATCATACTGAGTTACTTAAGGCCTACGAATTTGTTAGAAAAGAACTAGAGGAAGAAAGGCTTAAGTTCAAGGTATGGACTGACTCTAGTAAAAAGGTTCATCATGTTTTTCTAGTTACACAAGTAGAAGGGGGGGTTGAATAATTGTGTACTTTTTCTTCCTGATTAAAATCAACTCAATATAAATTAAAGATTTGAATTAAGAACAAAGATCAAACACAAGGATGTGAATGAATATTGTTTGTATTATTGATAAGTAAATACAAACTCTCTTAGGGTGTACACAAACCCTAGCAGATTCTCTGTGTTTCTCACAACAACTCTCTCTATCTCTATGCTCTCACAAAAGTTCGACTTCAATCACATAATTACAATTAGGTTGCATAGAGTGTTTATATAGAGAGTTGTCTATCAACTAATAACAAAAAATCAAATTACAATAGGAATAGAATTCTTAATTTTTAGGTGATAGTTTCCTTCTGAAATTCTCTTTACTTCCCATAGCATATCTGCAATATAATTGTCTTTATCTTCGAAGACTCTCCATTCCTGTGATCATCTTCCAAATTTAGCTTCAACTTTATAGACTCTGAAATCTTCAGACTCAGATAGACTATAAACTCTGATAGTCTATAGACTCTGACAGACTATAGACTCCGATAGTCTATAGATTCCGATAGTCTATAGACTCTGATCACTTTCCAGACTCCGATCTTCATCCAGTCTCCAGTTTCACTTTCTACAGAAAATCTTCTAATCACAAGTGACAAAAATGTTGATTATCTAGACTCTGATTATAAAAGTTCAGAGATTAGAAAGACTTATTACAAATAGACTATGTTAGACCCTGTTCTAGTATTTTGTACATCATCAAATGAATATATTCCTAACAATCTCCCCCTATTTATGCTTTATAAAATGTAAGCATAAATCAAGGTCTGATGATGTCAAAACTAAAGAATAAAACAATTAATCTAGAACAGTAAAAAATTTATAAGGGAAAAGAATTACATCTCACTTGATCTTCTCAAAGGCTGAATTGTTTTTCAGAAAAGACTTCAGCATATTTTCCTCCACAATAGCAAGGGCTTCACCAACATACTTTTTCTGTTTCTTCATTTCTTCATTAGAATATTTAATTTGACAATAGGCTGCTCATAGATCATTTGTACTGCATTCTTGTTCTTTTAAATCTTTCAATATCAAAACACTAACTTTTCCACTCATAGGTTAAAACCCAATGTAGTGAGCCACACCTTCTTGAAATTTGATTTTCTTTTCTTGTAATGGCATGTCTTGATCATTCCCTTTAGCATCAACATATTTTAAAGAAAATTTGCCCATCTATATTTTTGCATGTCTATGTAGAGTCAGCTTTCTGTCAATCTCCTTAAACCATTTATGCGTGACAGCCTCTTTGCTTTTATTCACTTCATAAGTAATTTGCAAGAGAAATCTAATATATTGTAATTCCTCAGTCTGTTTGAAGAAGATGAAGTTTGATTGACTAATCCATCTAACATATCCTCATTCTAAAAAGTATACAGGCATATCATTTTGTACCTTTTCTGTACCTCCCTGACCTCCTATCACCATTCTTCCAAAAACATTATAGACAATTTAAGCAAATACCACTTTGTTTAAGTGTTTTGTGTAATCTTTTCAAACTGCTTATCTGTCAAGGATTGAGGATCCCTGGTTAGAGTAGTTGTTATATCAATATCAGATTCCTTAAAACCTCCAAGTCCTATCTTCTTTTTAGCTCTTAGCTGCAGATTTGATTGACTGCATCGCCAGTATGTAGGTTCTTGAACTTTATCAGAGTATGATCTCTTTCTTTGTTTATCAGAGTCTGGCTTAGACTCTGATTTTCCATGTCCAGTTCCTGACTGGTGTATTTGATTTTTTTGCTAATACAACCATTCCAGACTGCTTTTGTTACACACCACCAGGACCCCTAGGACCATGAGAACTATCACCAGCTTCATCATCATCACCATCTCTCCTCCTTTTAACTCCCTTTTGTTTAGCATCCTTGCATACATCATCCTTATTTCTCCTGAAGGAACCAACTTGCTTCTCCCCTTTTTTGACATCATCACCACCTGTGACAGCCAAAAGAATCTGTTCAAGGACTGAGGAGATATTGGCCTGTGCTGCAATAACTGAATCAACCTTAGTGGTTAAATCAGAGACTGGTGTTTGGAGTTTGGCTTGATTAGCAGTGATATCAGCAATGGCATCCTTGAAAGTGACTTCTTTGGATAATTGAAGGGAATGAATTCTGTCAAATTGAGTTTTGAGAAGAGAAGTAGTATTATCAACACCAGTAAGCTTGGTTTGAATGTGAGAGATGTCCTTGACCACACCAGCCAATTGTGTAGTGACATTCTCTGTCTCAGACTTAATATTTGCTTTTGTAGCTTTATTACAATAAAAGATAATGACTATGTTCTTGCAAAAAGGACTTCTTTTGAAAAGCCTTAAGTCTCTCAGACTGGTGAATGGCCAAGATACACTCAAAAGTAGCTTTATCATCAATGCCTTTGAGTTTTGCTGATTCCCAAGATTGAGGAAAAAACTAATAAAAATAAATAAAAGATTGAGTAATTGTCCCATCATCCTCATAAATGCAATCATCCTGCATATCAGCATCAAGAGGCTCAATCTTTATAATTGGAGGTGTAGACTCTGATGATTGAGTAGACTCTGAAACTGTATAAGGGACTATAGACCCTGACTCCTACTTAGAGTGATCAGACTCTGTAGACTCTGGAACCCTAGCCCTGATAGGCCTGATAAGAATAAATGCTTCTGACTTCAATTTTGTAGTCTTAGATTAAATATTTGATGTATCCGCCAAAGTCTCCATAACTCTGTCTGTTATCCTTGCTAGAGAATCCACTAAGTGTTGTTGTGGTCTCTGTGTGAATGACTTTTGAGCAGCTAGAGCCTCCTCCTTTTTGCCAATCTGCATGATAAGTAAGAATGAATTTTCATCCATCCCCTACCTCAACTCATTGGACCAACTTTGAGGAATGTCTTGATCCCAATAAGTAAAGCTAGGTTCAGGATACCCTATTCTCTCATTCTCACAGTGGGGTTGGGCACTCACTTTCTCAATCTCACTCAGGCTCTCTACAGCCTTTTCTACCTCTTTTTTTGCCTGGACTAGTGCCAACCTCTCGTTTATTTTTTCACTCAATTTGGAGGGTGCACTCAAAAATCTTACAGAAGACGGTTTGAGAGAACTAAGAGATGCTTCAATACCTGAACCACCTTGATGGGGGGGAATCCCTTCAAATGTCTGAAGGCCCTAGATTTCCACCAAGGGTTGAGCAGCAACAGACTTTGAACCCTTACTAACTCCTTCTTTCTTTCCAGAGTCTGTTGGCTTCAGTATTCCAGTCTCAGGATCTACTCTAGACTCTGACTACTTCAGTATGACTTCATTAGAAGCCATAGTCTGAGTGTCACCATCTTTGACTGTTGGTGCATGAGACTCCCCCTCAAGGTGGATAGACTCCGATAGAATAGATTGTGGAATTTCTTCATGAGCATCCATCAGAGTCTGTCCTCCCATATCACTGGGTTTCTCATCAGCATATTGGTGAGTTGCGAAGGAGAGCCTAATAACATACTCCCCTACCCCACTATCACCCAACCTCTGACTACGTGGTTCTTGTGTGAGTGAGGCAGACTTAGCATCTTTTTCACTAGTCACCACTGGTGCACTAATCCCATCCTCCAACTTCCTTTCAGCACATGCTACCTCATGTGGTTCCACCATAGTTAATACATCCAAGTTGTCATTGAGAAAGGTCCTGGAATGGATTGCATTTATGGCATGGGCATAAGTCATGTTAAAGGAATCCTGCAGTTTCTTTACAATTTTCTGATAATGAGAGCCCTTGAGTTGATCCAATTTACTCTGATAGGTTGGATGGATATATTTGTTGGCCACCTTCCCTACATTATGGACAAGATAATCAACCACCTTCCTTGGAAGAGGCTGGATAATAGAAATCCAATCAATGGTTGTCGTGTAGGTAATCCCTTTATCCCAAATTGCTTCATAGTCAAAAACTAGTTTCTCAACCTCAGTTTTCAACTCAGCAACAAACTCTAATTCTCTCCTTTTATGGACCTTGATCTTCTTGATCTTTTTAAATTTTGGCTTTTCAGAGTCTGGCACACCAAGTGCTTTGAGAACTTCAGTTGTCCTGCCTTCTATGAGCCTAGCTGTTTGATCTTGAAGTGAAGAGTTGAAGAGGTAACTATATAGAGTTGTGACCATATCCTGTGCAGACATTTGAAGCTCTATATCCATTCTCTTCCTTAGGGCTTCATAGGTTGTAAGAATATTCAAGACTTGAGATTGAGTCTGATATTGCTCTAGATCTTCAACTGGTTCCATCAAATGATATAAGAATAGCAGTGTAACGATCGAGACATTTATATATATTTGATTAATATGAGTTATAGTATTTATGTGTTCCAATGTGACAAGAGGTGATATATGATCTTTTTATATGTCTAGTTGACTGCCTGTTTGACCGTATTATGCTTAAGTGTTTTAATTAAGTGATTAATTGATTTTCCATGCTTAATTTAGTAACTTTTTGATTTTTATAAAATTATTGGTGTGTCCAATAATTATGAAATTTTATATGTAGCTTCTATGTGATCGTAGAGACTTTCTAAAAATAGTGGTCTGATTTAATTCAGTTTCAATATTTTTGTATGATTTTCTCAATCCTATTTTATCCTGAAAATATTTCTCTTCTAAATTGCATATTTAATTATTGGAATGTCCAAAAATCATGAAATCTTTTCCAAAATGTTCCTTATATATTCTGAGACTTTTGAAAAATAAAAGTTTATTTTATTTGAGCCCCAAAATATTTTTAAAGAGTTTCTACTCTTATTTCTATTTAAAGTGCCTAAACTTCCCCGATTTTTAATTAATTATTTATTCATCAGAAAACTATTTCAAAAATATGGGTGAGCTACTAAATTTATGTTATTTATTTGAAAAATAGAAAACTTATTTTTGTACTTTGTTTTTATCAAAATTCAATTTATTAATTGATTTAAATACAGAAAACAACAATTATGAAATTACTGTTTTACCCCTGCTTTTTCTATAACCTGCAGCACCCACTTCTTTTTCCCCTTGCTCGGCATTTCTCTTCCCAGGTTCATTTCCTCTCTCTTTGCTGCGATTTCATCTTGTTCTTCATGATTAACATAGCAAATGTGTTGGTCTTGGATTGTATGCTAGCAAAATGGGTAGTTTTGCAATTAAAACCTATATTTAAGCTTTGTTTATGTATATATATATCTTGCCATGTGTGTATATATGTGGTCACCGGACTTGTGCTTGCATGCAAGACTTTTTATCATCATAACTGCAGTTGTAATGATCATATGTGGCATATCTTGAAAATTGGAGGCAGTTCGAGTTCAAAGGACTCGATAACGAGCCTTGAATCATCGACTGCCGTCGCCGGCGATGAGCCCTAGCGAGCCGGCGACTTAACTATCTTCATTGAGCCTCGGTTTCTACTGTTCTTAGTTGGGGTAACTAGTACTAGCATTAATCTATGTGGTTTTGTTGTTGCATGTTGATTTCTAGAATTTTCCGATCATGGCCTTGCATTTTCCGGCTGCAACTTCTTAATTGCTGTTCGGGAAATGGGCATAAGTTGTGATTAATAGCAATTCTATAATTGTGCAGTGTGGGTTGTAATTTATTTGAATTGCATGTCGACTTATAGTTCGTTTTTCCATTTTTCCGAGTTGTTTGGTAATGTTCCGGCCATAACTTGGTTTTTGCCGACTTGAATGCTATGATCTTTGGTCGAAAATTGTTAAATGTGACTTAAAAATGTGGAGTATAGTTTCATTTTGATGTTAGTAGCCATGTTCGAGTTTTCATTACATTGCCAATTTACTTGAACTATTAATTGATAATCGAGACATTACTCGTCGTCAATTCTATAGAATTTTCGTGTATAATATACTATTGCAATTACAATTTTCGAATAGATGCAAGAGAAGGAGTGAATTTCGAATATATCATATTCGAATTTTAATGTGTTGTAAATAAAGACGTATAATTGAGATTTGCTTATGTGTATACCTAATTGAAATGGCAATGTGAATGATAAAAAGGGAATTGAGGATGTAATTTTTGGAGTACCCAAAGGCTTTAAATTGCAGTAACATATTTCGAATATTTATATATATAATAATATATTTGAATCTTTATAATTAATTGAGCAATAGTAATGTTACTTGTACAACTTTCTTTGTATGGCATAGATTTGAAATGATATGTGATTGGTTGTGTATATAGATGATTGAATGGTTGATTGTGTCGGTTGTATTCCGACGGATAGCTCCAATTAGAGGGAAGGTGCTGCCAAATTTTCTAAAAACTAAAATGATTTTGTAAAAAACTATTGGCACACCACTTCTGTATAGGAAATGCTATCAGTCAGGAATGCTATGGATAAATATGATTGTCTATGTGCTACGTGCCTGCCAGTGTATAATTGCTTGATTAGTAGAGTATGTCTACAGTATATTATATATACGTTAAGGGGTTACAGTAACGAAAGGGTAGAATACTGATACAGGACTACTTATGTGTAGCTACGAAGGACATTGAGGTGAAAGATAAAGGGAAAGCTAAAGTAGAGAGTTAGTGACTGGTGTAGGAGATCTACCTGTTCAGCAGCTGTAGCATTCCTTTTAAAGGCAAGTAACTACTACCTAATCTCTTTTAACTTAAGCACTGTTTTATAAACTGTATAGTGAACTGTTTTATAAACTATCTTATGACCCTGCAGCTATGTCACCTTATTGCAACTGTTTTAAGCTATAGCCTACCATACTTTAATTGTTTTTCTTAAACTGCAACCTTGTATCAGTTTTTAATTGCACTTTAACCTTTTCAATCCCTGAACTGTTATTGACAACTTATAAATTAGTTTTAAAGATCTTAAATCAGTAACCTTGAACTAGGACTTATGTCCACACCATTTTCCTTAATTATGTTTACTTAAACTTTAACCCTGAAAGTACCCAGTTGTTATTGTCTAACTACTGTCATGATTAAATGCCTTACAACTGTTTTTAAAACATCTTGTTAAACCTATGAATTGACCCTAGAACCTTACTTCACAACTATAGCTTGGTTTTGATCCCTAGTTTATGATTTCAGCTTACTTTATTACAACAAAGACTTGTTTTGAGATTTATCCTGGAATAAAATTTACCTCTGTCTAATGATCTTTAAAAATGGATTTAAATATGAAATCCGACTTTCAAGAAGTCTTTTTCATCAAATGATTTGGTAACTTTAAAAAGAAAGGTTTTGGTTATTATATGAATTCCGATCAAAATGGTTTCTGCGGATTCCTATAGGTTGGAGGCGTAAGAGGCCGAGTGACGCCGGTCCAGCACTTTTTATGTGAAGACTATAATGAGATAGTCAATGGCTATAATGAGATAGCCCAAGGCCAATGGCAATAAGTGCCTTCATGAGTACTCCTTATGTCCAGAGGGACTTTAGTCCGTTATGGGGACTTTACGTGGCTGATCACCCGTATTGTCTGGCGTTGTGAGAAAACTCCAATCAAAATGATTTGTTTCTAAACAGTAAAGGTCCTAATGAAAGGACAATTGTTATAAATGATTTGAAAAGCATGGTCCTAATGAGAGGATAGTTTTATAAAATGTTTTGAAAGAATCAGTCCTAATGAAATGACAGTTTTATACAAATGGACTTTGAAATGATTAGTAATGAATAATGAAATGCCCTGTTATAACCTGCCATATACAGCTTCAACTGTCAGATATATCTTGATTTGACTTTGTTTCAATTGTTATACATTACTTCCTGTTATCCATCTAACCCTGCAGATTACTCCTATACTTGAAAATGATTATTACTTTCCAGTTTCTTAATTACCTTGCACCAGTTATTGAAATCATTTAACCCTGCCAGTGGTTTTATAAAAGAAAGTTTTGCGAGTAATGAATACCCTGACTAGAATTTTGATTACAATTATGGGACAATGAGGTCCAGCAATGATTTTAAAGCATGGTTTTGAGAAAAGACTTTTTAAATTATATATAAGCCTGTAGAACAGTTTTTAACCAGTATGGTTACTTGCTGAGCTTTTGTGGCTCATTCTTTTATTTTCTAACATCTACAGCTTTTGAGAATCATGGTACATATTAAGCAGACTGCCAGGAAGAACATGTCTCATATGAACTATGCTAGGCTGGCTGAGATTGAACAGGTAGGATCGAGGCAGAGTTGGAAGGAAAAGACTTTGATTAGTCTTGTATTTTATTAGTAGATTTTGAGATGTTGCAGGAGTTGTAATAATATTATTTTGTTACTGTAAATGTAAATATAAATGAATGTAGTTGTGTGCTTGTTTCATACCATTACCTTGAAAGGTCCAGGCTGGTAGTCGGGGTCATATTTATGCGTATTTTCTATTATTGTTATTTAGGGTGTATGCATATAGAGTGGTAGTGACTCCCCGATCTAGACCCCGGGTCGGGAGGGCGTCACAGGTTGGTATCAGAGCTAAGGTTTTGGTCACTGAAACAAGCCAGGATTAAGTTAAACAAGTAGATCATTTAATAAAAGAAGAGAGAGTAATGGTAAGATAGGATTAGATAACGAATAGTGGTATAGATGTTAGGATTTCAACTGTAGATTTAAGGTGATCTTATCCCCTTTTGCATTGCATATTATATTATTGCAGGCTCGTGGCATTTACGAGTTACCACCACCCTCTCCTGGTACTTCTTCAGATTCTTCTACGGATTCTGACGATGATGCTATAGTCATATCTAGTTCCGAGAGTGAGGAGGAGCTAATTCCTGAGCCCCCTGCTCAGCCTGACCTACCCTCAGGGAGTGCTGGTGCCCCTATTCACCGTAGAGTCTATAGGCCATCCATTACCCGAGGCCAGTTACGAGTTCCTGAGCATCCTGTCGAGTGGTGGGAGGAGCGGATTAGGGCTGTGGAGGAAGAAGGATGTAGGCAGATAGCGGCTAGAGCCTTCCCGGACGATGTGGCGGAGCGGGCAGGAGAGTTGACCCGGTTGCTTAGTAGACTGCTGATTGGACTCAGGGCTGCCCGAGACCGGGATCACCGGGGTGATTAGATGTTAGGATGTTTGGGTGTTAGAAGGGACATTTGTTAGAGCCCTCTAGCACACTTGCCCAGATTTTATTTCTGTTTTCTTCTCAATACTTTTATTTTATGGTTGTACTTTAACTTATCCTGCACTTTGGCACTTTTCGTATCTATTTATGATTGCTTTTCAGTTCCAGTACCTTCTGATATATCTGTCAATTACCTTTTTGCACATTTGTCCATAAACTGTTTCTTACCTTTACCAGTATCTTATTCATACCTGTTGTGCTAACCTGTTTTCTATAGAACCTTTATATCCTTGTTGTACAGGCAACTTATGTAGTAATGATGCTACAAGATTGATTTTTTTAAAGAGTTTTTAATTCCCAAATGGTTTTAAAAGTATTTGAACTGTTTACGATACAGTGTAGTGTATTGCTTAATAAGTTGCTTGTTTCCCCTATAGTAAATGCCGCCAAAGAAAAGAAACACCTCAAATTCGTCTCAGAACCGTAATACACAAGATCAAAACCCCATGGACCCTACAGTTGCCCAACTCATTCAGTTGTTACAACAACAAACAGCTCTTTTAACCCAGCAATAGCAAAGACCTTCCGCACCCCCATCAGTTACCTTTAAATCTTTTCAAGCAGTGAAACCACCTGAATTCAGAGGATCCACAGACCCACTAGAAGCCCAGACATGGCTTAAGGAGATGGAAAAAGCTTTTCAGCTGGTAGACGTAAGTGAAGATAAGAAGACTGAGTATGCCAGTTATTTTCTTAAAGCTGAAGCCGGTTACTGGTGGGAGTCTACGAAGATGCTTCAGGGTGAAGGTGTGATTTCTTGGGATCAGTTCACAGAATTGTTTTTAGAAAAGTACTTTCCTAGTTTCATGAAGGACCAGATGGAGATTAAATTTCTAGAACTGAAGCAAGGAGGTATGAGTGTGGCAGAGTACGAGGCCAAGTTTTCTGAGATGGCCAGGTTTGTGCCAGAATTTGTCAATACTGATGTTAAGAAGGCCAAGAGGTTTCAGCAAGGCCTAAGGCCATGGATTAGAAGTAGGGTGGCAGTTTTTGAGCTGCAAAGCTTTACTGTAATAGTTCAGAAAGCAATGATCGTGGAAGGTGAAAGTGATATGTCCCAGAAGGAGAAAGATAACAATAAGAGAAAGTTTGGAGCTAGGGAAGATAATCAAGGACATGGTAGTTTCCGAAACAAGTTTCATAGAATGCTTGAAGGTCAGAGAAGTGATTTCCAGCAGATCAAGAGTGGTACTGAAGGAAAAGGAAGACAGAACAATAAAGCTCAAGGTTTCAACCAGCCAAAGGCCATCAGATAGTTTGTCCCTGAGTGCAAGATTTGTGGAAGGAAGCACTCTGGAGTTTGTAATAAACCCAATGTTACCTGCTTCAAATGCAACAGGAAGGGACATTATGCAGTGGAATGCAACAGCCAGAGTCAGAATCTAAATCAAAAGTCTGGGATCAAGTGCTACAAGTGTGGCAAGCTAGGCCACATGGCAAGGGAATGCAAGGAACCTACTCAACCTACCAATGTTCTCAGGATAGCTGGAACTCCGTCACAATCTTCAGCACATCCAACTAGAGCAAGAACCTTCAACATGACTCAGAGAGAGGCTATCCAAGATGTGGATGTGATATCAGGTACACTTCCTGTTAATTCAGTCCAAGCTAGTGTATTGATTGATTCTAGAGCTACTAAGTCTTTTATATCTCAAGATTTTCTTGGTAAATTGCAATGTGAAGTTCGACCTTTGGAGCAAGCCTTAGTTATAAAAGTTGCTAACCAGGCAAAGATCCCAGTAAGCCAAGTTTGTCCTAGGTGTGACATTGAAATAGGCAGTTGTCATTTTCTCGCTAACTTGATACCTTTTAAGTTAGGTGAATTTGATGTAATTCTAGGGATGGATTGGTTGTCAGAATACAAGGCTCAGATAGATTGTAGGAATAAGAAGTTAAAGGTTAAAACCCTAGAAGGAAAATAAGTTGAATTTCGAGGCACCCGGCAAGTCAAGAAGTTTTTGAATATCGTTCAGGCAAAGAGATTTCTGCGTCAAGGATGTGAGGCCTACCTAGCCTATGTTGTAGATTCTGAAAAGAAGTCAGTTCAATTAGAAGATGTTCCTATCGTCAATGAATTTTTCGACGTGTTTCCGGACGAACTGCCAGGTTTACCTCCCGATAGGGAAATAGAATTCTCTATTGATTTAGCTCCAGGCACCGAGCCAGTTTCTAAAGCTCCATATAGGATGGCGCCAGTTGAGATGAAAGAGTTGGCAAGTCAAATACAAGATCTCTTGGATAAAGGAATTATAAGGCCTAGTGTGTCCCCATGGGGAGCACCAGTATTGTTTGTAAAGAAAAAGGATGGAAGCATGAGATTGTGCATAGATTACCGAGAATTAAACAAGATAACTATCAAGAACAAGTACCCGTTGCCGAGGATCGACGATCTCTTTGACCAGCTGAAAGGAGCCGAATGTTTTTCAAAAATTGACTTAAGGTCCGGATACCATCAGCTCAAGATCAAACCTGAAGATGTATCTAAAACAGCATTCAGAACAAGGTACGGACACTATGAATTTTTGGTTATGGCTTTTGGATTGACAAATGCCCCAGCAGCGTTTATGGATCTGATGAACAGAGTCTTTAAGAAGTATTTGGACAAATTTGTGATTGTTTTCATCGACGACATCTTGATATATTCAAAGTCAAAAGAAGAGCATGCTGATCACTTGAGAATTGCTTTAGAGATTTTAAGAAAGGAAAAGCTGTATGCGAAGTTTTCAAAATGTGAATTTTAGCTGAAGGAAGTACAATTCTTAGGTCATGTTGTCAGCAAAGAAGGCATCAAAGTTGATCCGGCAAAAATAGAAGCAGTAATGAAATGGGAAAGACCAAGGACTCCAACAGAAGTCAGAAGTTTTCTGGGATTGGCGGGATACTATCAAAGATTTGTTCAAGATTTTTCGAAGATAGCTACCCCTATGACCAAGTTGACCAGGAAGAATGAAAAGTTTGTATGGAATGAAAAGTGTGAAGAAAGTTTTGAAGAGCTAAAGCGAAGACTAGTGTCTGCACCAGTGTTGGTATTACCTGACGATCAAGGAAATTTCGTTATCTACAGTGACGCTTCTCACAAAGGCTTGGGATGTGTTCTGATGCAACATGGAAAAGTAATTGCATATGCTTCTAGGCAGTTAAGACCTCATGAATTGAAATATCCTACACATGATCTGGAATTAGCTGCCATTGTGTTTGCACTGAAGATATGGAGGCACTACTTATATGGAGAAAAGTGTGAGATTTATACTGACCACTAAAGTTTGAAGTATATCTTTACACAGAAAGAGCTGAACATGAGGCAGAGAAGATGGTTAGAATTGATTAAAGACTACGACTGCACGATCAACTATCATCCAGGCAAGGCGAATGTTGTAGCAGATGCTTTAAGTAGAAAGGAAAGATTGAATATAATGGTTTCATCTGAAGAATTGATCAAAGAGTTTGAGAAATTAGAAATAGAAGTATGTGGTTCTGATTCAGTGGAAGAAATGGTGTATACAATGACTTTTCAGCCAGAGTTATTAGTGAAGATCAAGAGATGTCAAGAACAGATGATGAGTCAAGACAAAGCCAAGTTGACTGGAGAAGAGTTAAGAAGTCAGAAGGCCGATAAATGAATCTTTAGGTATTCCTCACGAATTTGGATCCCTAATGTTCAAGAGCTCAAGAATGAAATTTTGCATGATGCACATAGTTCAAGATACTCTATTCATCCGGGAAGCACAAAGATGTATAAAGACTTGAAGGAAAATTTTTGGTGGCCCAACATGAAAAGAGATGTGGCAGAGTGGATCAGTAAATGTTATACGTGCCAGAGAGTCAAAGCTGAACATCAGAGACCCAGTGGATTGTTGCAACCACTAGAGATTCCAGAATGGAAATGGCAGAATCTTGCTATGGATTTTGTAGTAGGTCTGCCAAGGACAAAGGCTAATCATGATGCTATCTGGGTAATAATAGACAGATTGACCAAGTCAGCACACTTTCTACCGATCAATGAAAGATTTTCACTGGACAGGTTGGTTCATTTGTACCTTAAAGAGATTGTTATGCGACATGGTGTTCCTGTATCAATAGTGTCTGACAGAGACCCGAGATTCAATTCTAGATTTTGGAAGAAGTTTCAAGAGTGTTTGGGAATAAAGCTGAATATGAGTACTGCATATCATCCTCAGACAGATGGCCAGAGTGAAAGGACAATTCAGACCATTGAAGACATGCTGAGAGTTTGTGCCTTGGATTTCGAAGGAAGTTGGGACGAGCATCTACCGTTAGTGGAGTTTTCATATAACAACAGTTATCATGCTAGTATTGGAATGCCCCCGTATGAAGCTTTGTATGGAAGAAAGTGCAGATCACCAGTGTGTTGGAATGAAGTTGGTGAACGTAAGATTTTGGGTCCAGAGTTAGTTCAACAAACTAAAGAAAAGATTGAGTTGATTCAGAAGAGATTGCTAGCTGCTCAAGATAGGCAGAAGAAATATGCTGACCAGTCAAGGAAGGATATGAGTTTTGAAGAAGGTGACCAAGTGTTGCTAAAGATTTCTCCATGGAAAGGTGTTAATAGATTTGGCAAGAAAGGAAAGCTTAATCCAAGATATATAGGACCTTTTGAAGTTTTGAAGCAAGTTGGGAAAGTCGCGTATGAATTGGCTCTACCACCGCAGATGCAGCATATTCACAATGTTTTTCACATATCTATGCTTAGAAAGTATAATCCTGATATGAGTCATGTAATAGAGTATGAACCCCTAGAGATTCAACCCGATTTGTCCTATGTAGAACAGCCTGTAGAGATTCAGGATCGTAAGGATAAGGTTTTAAGGAATAAGTCTGTTAGGCTTGTTAAGGTTTTGTGGAGAAATCCTCGAGTTGAGGAATCCACCTGGGAACTTAGGCTGATTATAACAACCCAAATTTTTCAGAATTTCATTTTTATTATTATTTAAATAATTATTGATTTTCTAAAATATTGGAGAATTTTTTTTTATTTATTATTCTAGTTGGATGGATTTCTAACATTAATTATTTAGTTAATTCCCAGTTCAGAGAAATTGGTATTGTTTAAAATTTTTACTGATCGAGTTGGTATCTCGATTCAGTATTTTATTCGGATAAAATTTTTATTTATTTAAAAGATGAAAAGTATTTTTGATGGAGGGTTATAGAATTGTCTGACAATATCTTTCAACCTTGTTTGAGGATTTATAAAATTGGTAGAGATTGATATTTTTAATTTTATTAAATGGTGGTTGGATAAAATTTATATATATTTTATTCAAATCAAGGGGAAATCAATTAATTTTGATTCTCGCTTATTAAAGTTTTGAGATATTTTAAGAATGAGATTACATATTTATAAATATAATTTCATTCCATGAATATTTTATTCTCATTCTTATTTATTTTAAAATAGAGTTAATTCTCAAAATCATTAAACGATTAATGATTTGTAAAATGCATATCAATTTGGAAAAATTAGATTTAATTCTAATTCTTTTTCCATAAATCTTTAAAAGTATTCTACTATTTAATTATGTTAGAAATTTAATTTTTACAAATTAGAATTTCTAGCTCAAGATATGAATTAGCCGAGTGTGGTAGCAAAAACGAGGAGTAAAGCTAACATTTTATTTATGTGGTTTGCAAGCTTCCACCTAAGCTAATTTTAACCACACAATTGTGGTTAACCTAATAAGATCAGCACCCACCCCATTTCCTAGCAAACCCCGATGAAAACAAGAAGAGAGAAAGAGAGAAGAGAGAAAAGAGAGAAAGAGAGAAGAGATAAAGAGAGGAAGAGGAAGAAGAGAAAGGAGGTAAGGAAACTACTTCTCCACTTCCATGTCAGCTGATTAAAGATTAAGGAGGAGAGTAGAGATTGGGGGAAATCAAGAAGCTTGGTGGAATTTAGAAGCAATCAAGGTATGGTGGTTCTTGATGCTTGTTCTTTGTTTTTGAAGCTTCAATTTCAATTTTATTTTGTATGAGCATGTTTCCTTAATTTGGGCATACTCCTAGGGTTCATGTGAATCAGGTTGTGTTGGGGTGATGATTATTGATTTGGGTTGTTTATTGTAATAGAGATGATGAATGAGGATGGTTGTGTGCAGCTTGCCAAACAACTACTCAGCAACTGCCATGTTTTGCCGAATAAACTGGGATGTTTGAGCACTGTTTTGTGCAGTGGTTATGTGACAAAATTGTTCCTTATGTTTTCTAGTTTATTTGGGCGCTAATTTTGCGTTGATCAGATTTATGAGCTAGGAGTTATGGCTGTTTTAGTGTAGCTTGTTCATAACCTCCGAATTTGACTAAACACTGAAATTTGGAACAATGTTTCACCTAGGTAAACTCTTTAATTCAAACTGAAATTTTTATTTAAGATGTATAGGTGATTAAGGAAGAGGTCTGTAAAATTTGATAATTTATAGAACATTTTTGGATTTATTAAAAATGATAGAGTAAGTGGTGCGCAGTAGAGTTTGATTTTCCAGATTGTCTGCCCTGTTTTGGGTAATTATTTCGAAAGGGTTAGAAGCCTTATCTCATGTTAGTCAAATGATAAAAGTTGTATGTTTAGGTGTCAAGTATATGTCTACAAGTTTTGGTTGCAATCAAACCTTTAGATTGTTTCTTATAGCTGAATTACTCTAGGTATGTAGTCTTGAATTTAAACATGCTGCAGGGCCAAATTTAATATTATGTTGTAAATTGAAAATTTCATATTATAAAGTGAATTTCGGGTATGTCATAGCCCTGAATGTCTGATTTACTCAGCAAAAGGAATCAATGGATTTTATTAAACCAGCTGGGAGTTATTAATTGTTTTGTGAAGCCAATCAGGGCTGATAGGATAGAAAAAGAAGTCATGGATGCATGTGTTCATTATATAGTTTTAATTTCACTTTTGAATCTTTAGAAATGTTAAAGTTCGTAATGTTTTAAGTGGGATTCTAATAGTATGTTCGAAGTTTTAGTTAAGGTGTTGGAGTCAAAAATGTATAAAGTTATAACCTTGACTAAACTAGAGATTTTGTTTTGATTTGTTAAAGTAGTTAAGGGTTTATAATGGATTGAATTTTGGTAATGAGTTGGTTGAGGTTCACTTGGTTGTGCCAATTGGTTTGGCTTGGTTTTCTGTAGATTTCTAGTATATATTGATGTATGAGGAGTTTGGGATTGATTGATGTTGGTTTTGGTATATTTTTAAAAATGGAAAACGATGATTTTACAAACATAACCACGCCATTTTTTTTCTGGCCATAACTGACCTGGGGAAACCGAAGGGGTTACCCTGTATTTCTGAACCAGTTCTGGGCATAGATGGGTAGAGGATGGTCTCTAGATCGTTTAGGCGCAAAATTCATGTCAATCGGAGTTACGAGCGAAAAGATATGAATTATTTAGTAAAGGTAGTCCAGAATTGTTAAAGTCTGTGATCACTGAACTTTGAGGCTATAATTAAATTAGCTAGAGTGCTTAATAAAATGTGAAACTTTTGTCTAAAATACTAGGGACATCTGAAAAGACTTGGAAAAAGGTTTCGGAGTAAAAAGATTAAAATCCGATTTATGAAAATTGTTGGAGTCAAGTAGATGCAAGTAAGAAAGCCTTGTAGAACTTGTTGTTTTGACCTTAACTAAACAAAGTCATAAGTAAGGTTTCGAGGCTAGTTTATAAAACGAACTTTAAATGAAAGTTGTTAAGGAATATCATGACTATGCGTAGGTGTCAAAAGAACAAGAGATAAATTTATGAAAGATGTATAAAAATGAGAGGTTAATAAAGAGTCCTTAAGAATGCTATCTCAAGGAAACATTGTGGAAATTAAATTCAAATGAGTTAGAGGACTCTTTTAAAAATGATTAAAATATGAAAGTTATTAGTTTCGATCTTGTCTAGTTGTATACCAAGAATGGTACGAATTGATTGGTGTTTAATATTTTATCTTATAATTCCAAATGCGTAATAGTTCAAAATAATAGATAAATTGATATTGGAGATGAATGAGATACTGAAATGAATTGTGGATTGTTGTAAATATTTTGGGATTAATTTGAGGTTGTATTTGAGGTGTTTTACACCGGGCATAGTCCGATTCACGAAAAGATCATGCCCAATTTTCTATAGAAAATACAGTCGCTTAGGATTAACAAATTTTGTAAATGAAATGTTTAAGTATAAAATGGGTGACCCTAGGGGTTTGATTAAGATGAAGGCATAGAGATAATATCTAGAATTAGTTTCAAAAAGGAAGTTGCGGGGAATAATTGATAAAGCAAGTCGGCAATAAGAAGTTGTGAGTTTCTCAATGGAGATTTGTTCGTTTGAGTAGATTTTGGGGTTAATAACTAAATGTGTATTCGAGTTGTGTTTGCTTAAGATATGAGATCAAGCTGATATATATCTTGTTATGTTAGAACGTTATCGAGATGGAGTATTATGACATCTAGTAACGAAAGAAGATCTATCCCACGTCGTGATCAAAGGAAACTTAATTGGAATGTCTGCCTGTTGCTAAGGACCAAAGGCAAGTTTTCTAACTCCGTACTTTTATTCTATATAAGAATATTGGGAAGCATGTTTATGCAAGTGTTTCGTTCTCAAACTCATGCCTTGCAAACTTTCTGTTCTTAACCTATATGTATTCAAAGGTTATATTCAAAGGTTTTATCCTATCAATGAACGATTCAACTTTGGGTTCTATTTCATGAATTATTATAAAATTGTATCGAGCTTGTGAACCTCGTTTTACAATATTGTTGGAACCTTGAATTATTGATTGTTGAAACTTCTTAGTCGAAAAACACTTTATCCAATGAGGATTAGTTGACGAAAGGTCAACCTGCACATACGAGATTACTTCCCCATAATTCTGGAAGTTAATCAAACATCAGGTGTTGAGATCTTAAAAGAGAATTGAGGCCTTCTGGAACTTGAATTCAATTTCCTTCTAGATAAAGTATCATCTTTCCAAAGCGGACCTATCAACAAGCGTTATGCTTGGGGAACTTAAAGTAATTTCCGTTCCAGATATGGATAGGATTCTTCAAGGGACTGGAGAAAATTGTTTTCGGGCCACTGATTCCGGGGACAGAATCCTTTTTAAGGGGGGGAGAATGTAACGATCGAGACATTTATATATATTTGATTAATATGAGTTATAGTATTTATGTGTTCCAATGTGACAAGAGGTGATATATGATCTTTTTATATGTCTAGTTGACTGCCTGTTTGACCGTATTATGCTTAAGTGTTTTAATTATGAAATTTTATATGTAGCTTCTATGCGATCTTAGAGACTTTCTAAAAATAGTGGTGTGATTTAATTCAGTTTCAATATTGTTGTATGATTTTTTCAATCATATTTTATCCTAAAAATATTTCTCTTGTAAATTCCATATTTAATTATTGGAATGTCCAAAAATCATGAAATATTTTCCAAAATGTTCCTTATATATTCCGAGACTTTTGAAAAATAAAAGTTTATTTTATTTGATCCCCAAAATATTTTTAAAGATTTTTTACTCTTATTTCTATTTAAAGTACCTAAATTTCCCTGATTTTTAATTAATTATTTATTCATCAGAAAAATATTTCAAAAACTATGGGTGAGCTTCTAAATTTATGTTCTTTATTTTAAAAATATAAAACTTATTTTTGAACTTTGTTTTTATCAAAATTTGATTTATTAATTGATTTAAATACAGAAAACAGCAATTATGAAATTACTGTTTTACCCCTGCTTTTTCTATAACCTGCAGCACCCACTTCTTTTTCCCCTTGCTCGGCATTTCTCTTCCCAGGTTCATTTCCTCTCTCTTTGCTGCGATTTCATCTTGTTCTTCATGATTAACATAGCAAATGTGTTGGTCTTGGATTGTATGCTAGCAAAATGGGTAGTTTTGCAATTAAAACTTATATTTAAGCTTTGTTTATGTATATATATATATATATATCTTGCCGTGTGTGTATATATGTGGTCACCGGACTTGTGCTTGCATGCAAGACTTTTTATCATCATAACTGCAGTTGTAATGATCATATGTGGCATATCTTGAAAATTGGAGGCAGTTCGAGTTCAAAGGACTCGATAACGAGCCTTGAATCATTGACTGCCGTCGCCGGCGATGAGCCCCGGCGAGCCGGCGACTTAACTAGCTTCATTTAGTCTCGGTTTCTACTGTTCTTAGTTGGGGTAACTAGTATTAGCATTAATCTATGTGGTTTTGTTGTTGCATGTTGATTTCTAGAATTTTCCGATCATGGCCTTGCATTTTCCTGCTGCAACTTCTTAATTGCTGTTCGGGAAATGGGCATAAGTTGTGATTAATAGCAATTCTATAATTGTGCAGTGTGGGTTGTAATTTATTTGAATTGCATGTCGACTTACAGTTCGTTTTTCCATTTTTCCGAGTTATTTGGTAATGTTCCGGCCATAACTTGGTTTTTGCCGACTTGAATGCTATGATCTTTGGTCGAAAATTTTTAAATGTGACTTAAAAATGTGGAGTATAGTTTCATTTTGATGTTAGTAGCCATGTTCGAGTTTTCATTACATTGCCAATTTACTTGAACTATTAATTGATAATCGAGACATTACTCGTCGTCAATTCTATAGAATTTTCGTGTATAATATACTATTGCAATTACAATTTTCGAATAGATGCAAGAGAAGGAGTGAATTTCGAATATATCATATTCGAATTTTAATGTGTTGTAAATAAAGACGTATAATTGAGATTTGCTTATGTGTATACCTAATTGAAATGGCAATGTGAATGATAAAAAGGGAATTGAGGATGTAATTGTTGGAGTACCCAAAGGCTTTAAATTGCAGTAACATATTTCGAATATTTATATATATAATAATATATTTGAATCTTTATAATTAATTGAGCAATAGTAATGTTACTTGTACAACTTTCTTTGTATGGCATAGATTTGAAATGATATGTGATTGGTTGTGTATATAGATGATTGAATGGTTGATTGTGTCGGTTGTATTCCGACGGATAGCTCCAATTAGAGGGAAGGTGCTGCCAAATTTTCTAAAAACTAAAATGATTTTGTAAAACACTATTGGCACACCACTTCTGTATAGGAAATGCTATCAGTCAGGAATGCTGTGGATAAATATGATTGTCTATGTGCTACGTGCCTGCTAGTGTATAATTGCTTGATTAGTAGAGTATGTCTATAGTATATTATATATACGTTAAGGGGTTACAGTAACGAAAGGGTAGAATAGTTAGACGTTAAAGAAACGTCGAGAGTGTATAAGATACTGATACAAGACTACTTATGTGTAGCTACGAAGGACATTGAGGTGAAAGATAAAGGGAAAGCTAAAGTAGAGAGTTAGTGACTGGTGTAGGAGATCTACCTATTCAGCAGCTGTAGCATTCCTTTTTAAGGCAAGTAACTACTGCCTAATCTCTTTTAACTTAAGCACTGTTTTATAAACTGTATAGTGAACTGTTTTATAAACTATCTTATGACCCTGCAACTATGTCACCTTATTGCAACTGTTTTAAGCTATAGCCTACCATACTTTAATTGTTTTTCTTAAACTGCAATCTTGTATCAGTTTTTAATTGCACTTTAACCTTTTCAATCCCTGAACTGTTATTGACAACTTATAAATTAGTTTTAAAGATCTTAAATCAGTAACCTTGAAATAGGATTTATGTCCACACCATTTTCCTTAATTATGTTTACTTAAACTTTAACCCTGAAAGTACCATGTTATTATTGTCTAACTACTGTCATGATTAAATGCCTTACAACTGTTTTTAAAACATCTTGTTAAACCTGTGAATTGACCCTAGAACCTTACTTCACAATTATAGCTTGGTTTTGATCCCTAGTTTATGATTTCAGCTTACTTTATTACAACAAAGACTTGTTTTGAGATTTATCCTGGAATAAAATTTACCTCTGTCTAATGATCTTTAAAAATGGATTTAAATATGAAATCCGACTTTTAAGAAGTCTTTTTCATCAAATGATTTGGTAACTTTAAAAAGAAAGGTTTTGGATATTATAGGAATTCCGATCAAAATGGTTTCTGCGGATTCCTATAGGTTGGAGGCGTAAGAGGCCGAGTGACGCCGGTCCAGCACTTTTTATGTGAAGACTATAATGAGATAGTCAATGGCTATAATGAGATAGCCCAAGGCCAATGGCAATAAGTGCCTTCATGAGTACTCCTTATGTCCAGAGGGACTTTAGTCCGTTATGGGGACTTTACGTGGCTGATCACCCGTATTGTCTGGCGTTGTGAGAAAACTCCAATCAAAATGATTTGTTTCTAAACAATAAAGGTCCTAATGAAAGAACAGTTGTTATAAATGATTTGAAAAGCAAGGTCCTAATGAGATGACAGTTTTATAAAATGTTTTGAAAGAATCAGTCCTAATGAAAGGACAGTTTTATACAAATGGACTTTGAAATGATTAGTAATGAATAATGAAATGCCTTGTTATAACCTGCCATATACAGCTTCAACTGTCAGATATATCTTGATTTGACTTTGTTTCAATTGTTATACATTACTTCCTGTTATCCATCTAACCCTGCAGATTACTCCTATACTTGAAAATGATTATTACTTTCCAGTTTCTTAATTACCTTGCACCAGTTATTGAAATCATTTAACCCTGCCAGTGGTTTTATAAAAGAAAGTTTTGCGAGTAATGAATACCCTGACTAGAATTTTGATTACAATTATGGGACAATGAGGTCCAGCAATGATTTTAAAGCATGGTTTTGAGAAAAGACTTTTTAAATTATATATAAGCCTATAGAACTGTTTTTAACCAGTATGGTTACTTGTTGAGCTTTTGTGGCTCATTCTTTTATTTTCTAACATCTACAGCTTTTGAGAATCATGGTACGTATTAAGCAGACTGCCAGGAAGAACATGTCTCATATGAACTATGCTAGGCTGGATGAGATTGAACAGGTAGGATCGAGGCAGAGTTGGAAGGAAAAGACTTTGATTAGTCTTGTATTTTATTAGTAGATTTTGAGATGTTGCAGGAGTTGTAATAATATTATTTTGTTACTGTAAATGTAAATATAAATGAATGTAGTTGTGTGCTTGTTTCATACCATTACCTTGAAAGGTCCAGGCTGGTAGTCGGGGTCATATTTATGCGTATTTTCTATTATTGTTATTTAGGGTGCATGCATATAGAGTGGTAGTGACTCCCCGATCTAGACCCCGGGTCGGGAGGGCGTCACAAGCAGTACCTCATCACTTGGAGTAATGATTTGATCAATGAGACATGAGGCTGCATCCAATGACATTCCTTCCCAAAATGTTTCGTGATCAGAGTCTAAATGAAATCTAAACTCTGACTCAACATTAGACTCTAGTTCATGAGTTTTCTTGCTTTCAGAGTCTGGCTCTGCAGGAGCCTCGGGAGCATTTGTTTCCTGCAAAACAGGGTTAGTAACAATTATAGGCTTGTGTGTGTGCAGAATAAGCCTTCATCAACCTTATGTACTTCTTAGCAAAAGATTTCTCAGGAGACTCAATTTGAGAATCCTGAGTTGCATCCCTAGGTTTTTCAGAGACTATAGACTTTTGAGAGTCTACAGACTTGGTTGGAAGGTTAAAATCAAGTGTATCATGACCCTCTGTTAGCAAAGAGAGTCCTTCAACTACCTGTTTCTCTAGGGGGTTGAGTTCCTCATCACTGTGCTCATCTACTAGTATTGATTGTACCAATCTCCTCCTCTTTACAACTGGTGCCTATTGAGAGACAGCAGAGATTAGTTTCCTAGTTTTAGGTTTTTTTATTATTTTATGGAAGGGGATTTGGCTACTTGGGTAGATGCAGGGGGACTCTCCATAACTTGTTCATGCACCATTTCACTACCAAAAAATGAATAATTATATAGAGAAGGTTTGTAGTTAGAGAGTTTTACCTGCATTACCTGTGTATAAGTCATGACAGGTAGACTTTTTTTCTTGTCATCAATTCTCTTAATGTCAGAAAAAATTCTTCTCTGTTGCTTGTAAGCCTACACACAACAATCATCTGCCAACCTAGTTGACATGTCAGGAATGAAGTGATTGAGAAAAATCATAAGAAATCTATGATAGTAGACTTTCTTCCTCCCCTCCTGCACATTGTTCAATTTGGCTCCCATTTGAGTGAGTAACATATCACCAATGTTAATCACTTTATCAAATAAGAGACTATGACCAATTTCATAAGTGATAAAAGTTAAAACATCAAATCCACTACACTTACCAGTGAAACACTTAGCAATTTGATCAAAAAAGAAAGACCATTCTTTCCTCAAATAGGGCTTTGTTAGCTTACTTGAATGTCTATACAGGTGTTTTCTCTCAAAGAGTGAACCAAAAAAAATTGAAGAAGCATTACAAGACCCTGATTGGATCATTGAAATGCAAGAGGAACTAAATGAATTTAAGAGAAATAAAGTATAAAAACTTGTACCAAGGCCTAGAAATAGATCAATTGTTGGTGCAAAATGGGTGTTCAAGAACAAACTTGATGAAAATGGGACTGTAGTAAGAAATAAAGTTAGGCTGATTGCCAAAGGATAATCACAAGAGGAATGAATTGACTATGATGAAACCTTTGCACCAGTAGCAAGATTGGAAGCTATCAGAATGTTTCTGTCATTTGCAGCTCATTCAAAATTCAAGGTATATCAGATGGATATAAAAAGTGCCTTCTTAAATGAAAAATTGGAAGAAATATTACGATCATTCATCTCAAATAAGTCTTTTTTACTTAAATTATATCTAATAATAAAGAAAGAAAACTTATGATCCCATTATATTTATGCTAAATATGAATGTCTCATCTAGGTTTTTTTTTTATTTTCTTATAAAATATATATGTACATGATATATTAGTATATAATGTATATACCCGACCCTTATCCGAAATAAGGGTCGGGTAAGGTCGGGTTGTTCGGTTTTTTTAAACCATGTACGCCCCTATTGTTGAGGATCGATCCTGTAAATGTAAGACATTTGAAGAACTGGGATTGAAAATTTGTTAGCTAATGGACGTCATGCAATTCGACATAAGATTAACAATGTTAAAGATACCGTAGATAATTTTCCACTATTCTTCTATAAGCTACTTTCTAAACCAGTATGCATTCGACATAAGATTAACAATGAAAAAATTACCATGCATAAAATGGTCCTGCCATCGTAACCTATAATCCTCCACACTCAAGCCACCAAGAACCCTTTTAAACCAGACAACAGTAAAAGCATGTAATGAGTTATATTTGGGTAAGATGCACTGAGAAGAAAAATAGATCTGCTAGTTTACCACTGTCAAAAAGTTTATTGGATTAGTAATAGATCTGCAGCGCCATGTCAGGTGGTGCCTTTATGAATCTCTTTGAAGGAAGGCAAGTAGTAGTATGTAATGTGGAGGGAGATTTGACTAGAGTTGAGAGTTATTCTAGTTAAATCCAAAATTCTTCTCCAATTTTGTTACTGATTGAACCACGGTTCACAGAGTAGAAAAAGGTGCACATTGTAATTTCTGTAAGTTGAATTTCTAGTTGGAGTTATTCTAATTAAATCTAAAGTTCTTCTCCAATTCTTTTACTGATTGAACCAAGGTTCACAGAATAGAAAAAGGTGCACATTATAATTTCTGTTACTAAGTTGAATTTCTAGTTCTAGGAATCGAGAAACGTGTCCACGAGTTAGTCATAAAAATAATAAAATCTAATGTTTTTTATTTTGGTATCCATTATAATGAACTTTATTATTCAGTCTTCGTGCACATACCCTGAATAACAAAGAAACGTATATAATCACGAACATATACTAAAATCAAAATCATTAGTATTTACTATTTGCATGACTTGCTCATGGACATGAAACTTCAAGGTGCACATATATACTCTCATTTTATCATACTACTAATGGCGCTACATCAATTCTCACAAACATCCTTAAAACATGTTTTTACCCCGGTAGAACCAAACTTTTCCGAGACACTAACATTCTCCAAATTGTAAGACACGATTACCTTATATATGATTTTGTGTATTAGTGTTACCATATGGTTTCTCATGCGTTTCTATATGTACCTCCAGTTTATTCGGGAAATGACTATTACATATTGAGCCATGTAAATATATTTGTCAACCTACGGCAAATATCATGTTATTTTTATTGTCAGATTTAAAAAATTTATCTTCTTCGAGGAAGGTGACAAATCAAAAAATAATAAATAATTATTATAGATTTTTAGGTGACCAAACAACATGTCCTAAATGTTTATTCAAGTGTGACAATCAAATACTAAAAAATAGACATTATTTAAATTTCGCTATTATCATTTGTCAAATGTTAAGCTTTCACTGAAAGAAACAAGTCATATGAATTACCAGTCAGTAATACACAAGCTTCATTCAAAAAGAAGAAATTTGGTTACACAGAACATACTGCTTTATTTAAAAGCCCTTAAGAAAATAATAGAGATCAATTTCTACATAAAACTTTGAAAACAAACTGGCTGTTATCCATGCTTTACAAACTATTACATATTAGATTGTAGACATCAGACATGATAACCAAGGGACATGAAGGGATAAATATTGCAATTGAATCAAACATCCAGGCTTGACACCATAACACAAAGGTACTCTAGCAGTCAATCAAACATTTCTAGTCTCTAATCATTTTAATTGACCCCAAGGGACAAACATTCAGGCTTGACCAAATTAAATACATACCTTGCTAAATCAAGGGTTAAAAAATGGCATTGATATGTAGATTACATAAAATGGAACAATAGCATTAAATAGCTGGAACTGAGATCTCGATGGGTAACTGTGATCGACCAATGGAATGGAAGAATAGGAGACTTCTACAACCAGGTGTCAAAAACAAAATTCAAAACCATACCAGAATTAGAAGAAAACACATCAACAATAAAATAAATTAAAAATACCACAAGGTCAACCAATGAGAATAAGAATTGAGGAAAATGTCATCGTCAGCATTGTGGGAAAATACACGGTGGAGACACTTGTCATTGGACTACTGGCGCATGTTTTAGATGCGAAGAACAAGGACACACAATTCAAAATTATAAAGTGGCATCTAACGAGCGCAATGACACCGATAATCAGAATAGTAACAATAAAGAGAGTAGAAGTGGGATAACTGTGAAGGATGCTGCTAATAACTAAGGTATTATTTATTGTTTTATAAAAATATACTTTTTATCATCAAGATGTATATTATTATCTATTTCTTTTCAAAGGAAAAAAATTATAGTATATTATTTTATGTTTTTGATCAAGATCTATAGTTTTCGAAATACACTTATGTTTCGGAATTTGGTATTTTATTTAATTTCGAGGACAAAATTTTTATAAGGGAGGAAGGATATAATAACCCATATTTTTACATATTATTTTTTTATTTTTATAGTTTTAATTGAGAATTAAAATTTTTACAATTACTATTTTATTATTATCTTTTACTATTTTCCTTACGTGTATGAGTTTGTTCAGTATATAAACTCTTCATCTGATATGGATTTTCTAGGAACCGTAACTTTAGATTGATATTCAAAAATAGGATATGCTTATCTAAATAGCATATATAAATATTGGAGTTAAGTTATTCCGTTAGCTTTATAAATAAAAAGGGTGAGGGAGAGAAATAAAAGCTCTGGCCGATTAAGGTAAAAGTTACAGATATTAGTTTTGTAAGAGCATTATTAATTGATTATAGTTTTATATAAACCTAATTTAATTTCTTTATTTTTATACTGCTAGCCTATTGCTCTTTTATTTTTCTCGTATGTTCTTAACTTGTATATATGTATGTATACCCCGTAGATCTTTAATTCCTTCACTATCGTGTTGATAAATGTTTCTAAAACTTGATCCATAGCATAATAAGGCACCCCCAATACCTTGAGTAATTCTCGTAACATCACCTAATGGGCGCTTCCGACTTGGACACAGATCTTAGATTCCTCATACTTAGAAAAAACCATACTTCTCATGACAATGCTAGACCCAAACTAGGTTAAATATTCCAAAAAATGTAGGACACGTCCCTCGGGGAATTTAATCATCAATTTTGCGCTTATTATACATTCTTGCATTTCCTCCACCATTTTTCTCTCAGGACGCACCTTTGCAAGGCCATACTAAACGTTGGTTTTTTGTCTTCATTTCAGATGGTTGGGAAGGGCGCGCCTGATTCTCCATTCCATCCATTTCGTAGCTTTAACCTAAGTTATGGGATATCAACTTCACCAACTCTGATCCCTAGTCCACTATCCCCGCAAACTCTCAAGGAAATTGATGACTCATGACTCATTTAGGCCAACATCGGGAAGAATTATCCTTATCTGAGGGCAAGTCTTCTAGTCCCAATATCTCCCATATTTCAGAGGCATCCTCTAAGCGCCTTAGAAAGTCTTTACATAATGATGAAGGTGCGTCCAAGTTGAGGTGCACCATCCCATTACACCAATTGAGGATTGATCGGATGATGAGGAAGTGGCACCCTTGGGAAGTGGCACCGAAGTCATTCTAAATCTGCCAAAGGCGGACAAAGATTTGAAGACCTTATTGAGCGAAGAAAACTTAAAAGAGGCCGTCTTCTTTACCATGGATGTAGGTAAAAAACGGAAGGCCGCGCCTTCGAAGTCACGTAAACCTCCTAAACACCCTAAGGAGAAAAATAAGGTTAAGAATAAACCTCGTTTAGTGGATGTAGACACTGATCTAGAAGCTGATGAAGGTAATCATAAGGGCACACCCTATATTTTGGTTTAATATCACTTGTCATGCCATTTTATTTGCTTTGTTACCGCATTCCTTGTATTATCTATTTTGCCTTGTTCGATTCTTTTTCCGACTACACTAACCCTCTTTTCTCTTTCTTTATAGGTATGGCAGGAATTCCATCTGCTTTTGGTGATTTTGAGGAGGTGAAAGCCAAAAAGGGCGCACCTAAGAATGTGAGAGATGCCATAATGTTGTATCATCCCCCTCCTCTAAAGCCCATACCAGTAGAGGAACCCTAAAAAAGACGCATCAAATGATAATGACACACCTTCAGGAACAACCATGAAGAATAAGGCCAATCCCTCAACACCGAGTGCTTCTTTAGTCTTCTCTATTCTAAGGGACATAGCTGAGTCTATTGTTATGGATGTTAATTTTCAGAAGTGGAGCAGTAGGTAGGGGAAGGATGTGGATGAGGCAATTGAAAAGGCCGTTGCCGAGTTGTATTTTCATACTACGACAAGGGGTCACCTTCTGTAGAAAGCTGATGCGCCCCTTCAATCTCTTCAAAAGGAGAAGGACAAGGACGCGTCTTTTTGGAACTCGACTAAGGCAGAACTGAAAAGACAATTCAAGGAGAAAGACAAGGATCTTGCTAAATTAAACAATGACCTCAAGCTCACAGAAGAAAAACTCCAAACTGCTGTTACCTCAGTGTCATTTCTAGAAAGTGAGATTGTTACTCTAAAGGCCGAGAAAGTTAAGTTGGAAAAGGATAGGGCGGCTTGGAAGGAGAAGAAAAAAGCTGCAAAAAAGAAAGCATTTCGTGGTGGCTTCAAAAACTATGTCAAGGGTTTTCTGGCTCTGGACCCCGACTATGATTGGACCAAATTTGGTCATGTGGCCAAAGACTAGATGGCCAAATTCCAAGGTAATGAGGATGAAGAAATTGTGACCAAGAAGATAGAGATGGTAGAGAAAATTGATGAACAGTCGGCAGCTCAGACGTCTTCTACTGTTGATTCTGGCCTTGATGCCCATAAGGACGTGTCCTCCATTGCCGAAGCCCAACATGCGCCTATTGCTGCCTAGCCACTTCAATCTATTCCTGCCACATAGTCCATTCCTTCTGATGATCCTCCATCATGAACTTGTTTTGTGTTGCTTAAGTGAATCTGAGGCGCGGGTCCTCTAAAAAAACCTGCAAGTTGTTTAGAATGTTATGACTTCGTGTTTTCTTTGACATTGTTTTGGCTATGTAGGGCACACCCTATATTATTTTTCTTTTAGCACAAATCTATAATGTTTGGAACCTGTTATTTTTCATATGCGTGTCTTATTTTTGTTGTTACATTATTTGTTATTTTCTTTATTTGCCACCATGTCTTCTTTGTTTTATTATCAGGAGGTGTGCCCCATTTCCTATAGGAGGGATGGGCTATTTCTTGCTACCCATGTTTCCCTACGAGTAATATACAACGATGTTTTTAAAGTTTCATTGAACTTGAGTGCCTCTAATCATGTTAGTTCAAGTCTGTCACCCTTCTAGAAGCATAGAGGGCGTATCCGTCGTGGAATGCAGGAGGCGTGCCTTCGACATCTTTGATTATTTGGAAAAAATAGAAGTGCTTATCATCGTTCTGGTAATAAACTTTCACAGTTATTAATATAAAAACTCAGTGCATACGCCTATACTGGCCAAAATCGCATAGTTGCAAAATTTCGACAACTGCATGCCTACTACCCCTAGAGTGGAAGTGAAATTAAGGTTCAGTGCTACTTCTACTATTATTTCTGAAGATTGTCTTGAAAACATAAAACAAAATATATGGGGCATGCCCTACGGATAATACTTTTTCAAATATTCTGCATTTCATGCTCTTGGAATGGGCTTGCGTTCTAAATCTGCCAGGTAATAAGTTCATTCTCATAGCGCTACTCTGATTTTGTATGGTCCCTCCTAATTGGGTCCAAATACTTCATGGCTTGCTATCTTGATATGGGGAATCATATTCCTCAACACCAAGTCCCCTACTTGAATTGGACTTTCTTTAACCTTTGAGTTGTAGTATATTGCCGTCATCTGCTGATAAGCTACTAACCTCACTTGAGCATTAACCATTGTCTCCTCAAGCAAATCTAAGTAAAGTCTGTGATTCAACTCTTGGACTTCTTTCTGGAAATTATCCCTTCTGAAAGATCCAAACCCGATTTCAACTGGTACCATGGCTTTACACCCATATGTCAAGACGAAGGGTGATTCCCCTGTAGTACTTCTAGGAGTGGTATTGTAGGACCATAACACCTAAGGCAATTTCTCCGGTCAATTTCCCTTGCTTTTCTCTAACATGGCTTTCAGGGTGTGCTTGATGATTTTATTGATGGCTTCGATCTGCCCATTACTTTGATGGTGATATACCTCTGCAAAAATTTTCTTTATGGCAAAGTTCTCACATAAAGTCTTCAATTCCTTGCTGTCGAATTGCTTCTTATTATTAGAGATCAGCTTGTATGGGATACCAAACCTGTAAACAATGGAGTTGAACATAAAACTAATGTGACGGTTGGATTGCTTCCTTCTACCAGAAATTAACATATATAAATATAAAACCTACAAACAATGGTGTTTAATACAAAGTCCGTTATCTTCTTGGTTGTTATGTTGCAAGATGAGCGGCTTCTACCCACTTCGTAAAATAGTCTATTGCTACCACAACATGCTTGACTCATCCATTCCCTTTAGGCAATTCCCCTATCAGATCAATCCCCCACATGGCAAATGGTTATGGGCTTGTCATAGAGGTAAGAGAAGCTACCGAGCTAGTGATGTAACTTGCATACCTCTAGCATTTCTCACACGCTATTGCAAATTTGTAGGCGTCCTTCTTCATAGTAGACCAATAATATCCTTGCCTAAGGATTTCATGGTTAAAGAATTACCCTCCGAGTGATTTTCACATATACCTTCATGCACTTCCATCATGATGTAAGTGCATTCATCTCCATCTATATGTTTAAGTAGAGGTTGGTTGAATCCTCTTTTATACAAGACCCCATCATACTCCGCATATTTGGCTGCTTTGTATCGAAGTCTCATAGCTTTTCCCTTATCTTCAGGAATTTTTCCTTCCTTCACAAATTCTAAAATAAGCGTTTTCCATATAGCTTTCTCCTGAATTTCTTCATCGATTACCATGATTTCTACTTCTGGGACGCTGGGCTTCTCCTGAATTTCTAGAGGAATGACCCCCAACATTATAGCATCTTTTTGAGATCTCAATTTGGCTAAGGCATCCACTTTAAAATTTTGATCTCTAGGTACTTGTTCTATGCGAACCTCCTTGAATTTCCCTACCAAACGCATGGCACACTCCAGATACATTTCTGTCTTAGGACACCTTGCCTGGTACCCCCAGTCACTTGATATACCACTAACATTTAGCCACTTTGAACAATTAAGTTAGTTGTTTTCATCTCTAGGGCAAGCCTTAGCTCAGCGATGAGGGCTTCATATTTTACATCATTGTCAGTGGCTCGGAAGGCAAAGTGAATGGCACTCATTAGATGATGTCCTTCGGGGCTATTAAGGACCACGCTAGCGCCAACCTCATCATTATTCACAGCTCCGTCTACATGCAATGTCCACCAAAGCTGTGGAATTTCCTTCTCTCTTCTCAGAGAAGTATGTGTTGCTTCTACTAAAACCAAGGCTCGTTCAAAATTTTCAAATTCTGGAGGAAAATACAAGATGAAGTCTGTTAGGGCTTTCCCTTTGATAGAATTCATTGGCTTGTACTCGATGTCAAATTACCCCAATTCAACTGCCCACTTCAACATTCTTTCTGATGTTTTTGGCCAATGCATGACCTGTTTGAGTGGATAGGCCGTCCTTACTTCGATTTTGTGAGCATAAAAGTAAGGCCTCAACTTCCTTACTGCCAATATAAGGGCATATACCAACTTTTCTATATTAGAGTACCTTTTATCAGTATCTAGAAGTTTCTTGCTCATATATTAGACAAGTTACTGTAAGTCGACCTCTTCCTTCACCAAGACGGTGTTAACTGAATATTCTGAGACCGCCAAGTATAGAATCAATGTTTTCCCTTCGGTTGGCTTAGCTAGCAGAGGAGGCTTACCCAAATGTTCATTTATCTTCTGGAAGGATTCTTCACATTCTGGAGTTCACACAAAATCTTTGGCTAACACCTGATGCCTTGGAAGAATTCTTTACATTTGTCTGATGACTTTGACACAAACCTGTTGAGAGCAACTATTCTTCCAGTTAGGCTCTGAACCTGTTTCATAGCTGTTGGCGACTTCATGTCGAGCAGAGCTTGGATTTTAGCAGGATTTGCTTCAATTCCCCTATAATTGACTATGAAGCCAAGGAATTTTCCTAACTCTACCCCGAAAGCACACTTCTGAAAATTGAGCTGCATCTTATACTTCCTTGGAATTTTAAACAACTTCCCCAAATGACTTATGTCCTTGGAATTTTGATACGTATTATATATCTTTAAGTATGTGACTTAAAAATAAGATTATATGAATAGTATCTTACTCCTAAAATTCCCTAGTCGAGTATTATTATATAAGGACAATAATAATGTAATAAGACTAGTATGTTTGTTGACAGATGACCACATATCATTGGTCATATGTATGGTGATTCTAAAGTCAAGAACATAAGTGCATATCTCAATGAATGGCACTGGAATGACCCACCGTGAGATTCTACATGTTAATAAGTGTCATAAGAAATTCTCACTGTGATAATGATGTAATGATCCTCTGACTTGAAATCATTATATTTCTATACGAGAATTAATATACTTTGATTACACTAAAAGTTACCTTTAACCGGGTGATGATAAAAGTGGACATTGGGTATACTATGAATCGTATGAGAAATATGAATGATAGATAAATGATTTAACCTTCCTATTTAGGAGTGATATTATAGGCCTCTTGATTGAGTGACACTATAAAATGCATGGTCGTGCTCAAATGTTAATTTGTTTAATAGTCTACTCATTGATCAAGGAAACCCGAACTAAACGATGAAGAGGATGACACGATACATGCCTCGAATAAGGGATTATATTACATGGAACATTATTCATGAAAGGCTTAATCAAATCACTGATTTTATTATTATTACTTGGGTAGCAAGAGGATGATAGAGAGAGAGAGAGAATCAGTTTTTGGGTGCTAGTACACATCAATCCTTCATGAAAAGTGTTCGTGTGGATACCGTAGAGCGTAGATCGCGTGAGCGAGATACGTGGTGATTAAACAAGCTTTAGACCTCCATTAATCTTCCATTGATGAACTGTTAAAGCTTTTTAAGGTATTTGTTCTTAATCTCTAAATTAAATCTTTTGTTTCGCATGGATCCTGCGGAGGGTTTCGATTTATATTACTTTTTATATTTATTTTTCGCGTTTATCCGCTGCGTTTGTGCCTCGAAACCCTTCAATGGCATCAGAGCTACTTGCGAAACGATTTAATTCGGTTATGTGTTTAACAATTTTTCATATATATGAGCATGTATATGACCGCCCTGATTTTGTTACGATACAATATGTATATATATGCGTGTATATATGATTTTGAATATATGATATTCATGTAATGTATAATCATGTGATTATTGTGTGTATTTCTATATGTATATAATACATCTTTGTTCTTATTATGAGAATCGTATTCGATACGAATTCTGAAACGGCTTCGGTAGATTTTCTGAAATCTGTGTCTAGTATCTGATTTTCATAAACGATATGTGTTTTCTGACTGGAATCATGTCACTGAGCAATACCGACAAACTCAGCTTTGCGTCTGTAAGCCATTTGATGATGTTACAGGCCCCAAAAAGATAATTTATTATTTACTGAAATTTAATTGATTTTCTGAAATTTCAAAATTTGTTATATATGATTATATGATATATTTATATAATTTGAGATATATTACATGTGTTATGTGATAACATGGTGGATGGTTATGGCCTAAAGACCCATATGATAGTGGTTTTGTTTTATGGTTTTGGCTTCTAAATACGACTTGCATGTCGTTTATTTATTATAATTGTTAATCTCGAATGTAACTCGAGTTCTTCTTGTAATTTCATTAGAATAGATTTATTTATTATTTAATGTAATTGTTCGATGGAGACTTGGAAGCAAGGAAGCTAGGAGGCAATCTAGATGATGGAGCAATGAAGAAAATAAAGACATATAATAGTGTAGTATTTGAAACCACCATAGATTGACCTTGATAATTCCATTAGCTTGGAAATATCATATAGGATGGGGATATAACCAAACACGTTTAATTTACGCACAATAAATATATGTATATGAATACCTGTGTAGATATGTATGCGTTAGAATGATGTATGTATTAGATACGACACCCATGCCATGTCTGCTTAAGAAAGATAAAATCTGTAACGTTTCAAGATTTTAAAATTAAAAAAACAATCATGAGATTATTGTGTTTATAAAACATGGTATTAAATATAAATTTTCTTTTTCTGATATGGGGAGATTTTGTCAAAAGCGAATTATTATTCGTAAGAAAGTTGGGTTTTAAGTGAGACCGCTTGTGACTTCTCCGACGATCTGGAAATCGAACCATTGACGAATATTGAAATGGATTATTTGATTAGGGAAAAATTGGGAATCTCTTTATGATAGGATCATGATCGTTCATATAAACATTAAAATCCCTAAATACATATTAAGTTAATCGGATGCCTTACAATGTTTAATACTCGTCAAGATCTAGATTGAGAAGGAGTAGGTTTGCCAAAGCAAGGTACTTTTATCAATCATGGGAAGACGTGATAAGTAAGTGACTTAGTTTGTTGAAACGTTGGATCTAACTTAACTAAATCATCACAATAGGATTGTGGGTTTATAGGCATAAAGTTTGGTGAGATTTATTGGATAAATGTGTACAATGGGTTATTCCGCCAAACTTTCCAAGAGTTATATTTGATATAATCGACAAATGTTGTCTACCTATATAGTCATGTTTTGGGTGTATTAGCCAATGCTATCTTAAAACATGGATGAAATATGGATCTTGGCTCGCTAGAAAGATTTAAAGAAATGTTTTCCGAATTAATAGTTAGGGTTATTAGTTCGATAAAAATAGTGGGAGGTATATGATGATATACCATAATAAGTTAAATATAATTAATATTAAATCTGTAATCTAGTTTATTTTATACACTTTAATATTATAGATATCGAATGATAAACACAAACAACTTCTCTATACGATCAGTTCTTGAGAAGGACAAATTGACGAGAATAAATTTCCTCGACTGACATAGGAGCTTAAGGATCATCCCCGGGCACCATGATGTTAGTCAAATCTCTTCCCCTGCTATTAAAGCTGAGAATGTAACAGTGCAAATGATAGTACTTATTGGAAGTAAATTGATGTTGTGACTGATGTTTCATGTCTCATGCTTGCAACTATGAGTGATGAGCTTAAGAAGTAACATGAGCATATAGATGCTTGTGAGATGATTAAGCACCCTTAAAGGATATTTGAGGGACAGACTCTTCAAGATATATTTGACGATTAAAGGGTACTATACACTTACAAGTAAGGAGAGTGAGACCCGGTTACACCACATGTTCTAAAGACTATAGGGTATAATGAATACCTTGACATTTTGGTTTCCAGATTAGTCTGGAGGCTCACCTAGATTTGATCTTACAATCTTTGGAAAACAAATATTCTTAGTTTGTTATGAACAAGAAAATGAATAAGATTGGTGAAATACCTATTGAGTTGCTAAGCATGTTGAGAACTGCTAAAAGCAACATGATAAATGCATGGACTATTACCATAATGATGGTAAAAATAGGGAATGCAAAAGGGAAAGGAAAATGGAAAGGCAAGGAGAAGATTTGATTTAGTTTCCTCGTCAAACCAAAGTCCAATCCTAAAACAGGCTCTAAAGTCTGAATGAGGTGTTGGCAAAGAAGAAGATTCTCGCTTCTATGAAAAATCAGAAAACTGAAAATTAAAATGTCATTCTTATTTGGAAGATCGGAAGAAGTTGATCAGTAAGGGTCAAGCTTCGTGTATCAGGTTAGAATTGGAGTAAAGGTAGTTTCTTTGGTTAAAGGAACTCGTTACTTAATTTTAGGCCTATAAGGAAAATTTAGAACTTGATCATTATTATAACGTGCTTACAATTAGCAGAGACATTATATTAGTTTCTTGTTTGGACAAGAAAGGCTTTTTTATTTTAATTAAATAACAAGAGTTATTTATTCTATTTTGATGACGAGGCTTATAATGTTTCATAACTAGTTAACAATTTATATATTCCAAAGTGACTCAAATCAAACATTACCTTTGGCACTGTCGTTAAGGCCATATTAATGAGAAACACATTTCCAGAATACATAATGATGCATTCTTGGATAAGTTTGATTATGAATTATACAAAAGGATGCGAATCTTGGTTTATTTGGCAAAATGACTAAAACTCCTTTTACCGGACATGGTGAAAGGGTCACTGAACGAGTATGACTTATACATAGTGATGTATGTTGTCATATGCGTACGATGACAAAAGGTAGCTTTTATTAACTTCATAAAATTTACTAATTATTTTAGTAGATACGGATATATGTATCTTTTCAAGAACAAATCCGAATCATTTGAAAAGTTCAAAGACTATAAAGATGAAGTAGAAAATATCAAAGAAAAGGTTTTTTGATAGGAGGGATCACACCTTGTTGGACATGGTGCTATCAATATTGAGTCAAGGAATCTTTCAATTAGTTTATGGGGATACGCCCTGGAGACAACTGCTTATCATTTAACCGAGTTCCTACTAAAATGGTTCAGAAGACTCCGTATGAAATATGGACTGAGAAACGTCATAGCATGTCATTTATTAAAATTTGGGGATGTGAGGCGTTTGTGAAATGTCTAACTTCTGAGAAGCTAGGACATAAATAAGACAAATGTAACTTTGTGGGATACTCAATTGAAATAAAGGTTTATTATTTCTATAATCCTTCCGAGAACAAAGTGTTTGTTGCTCGAACTGTAGTGTTCCTTGTAAGAGAAATGCTTTCTAAGAAAGACAGTGGGAGGATAATAGATCTCGATGAAGTTCGAGACCCACATGATAACATTGAACCAATGGAGGAACCTGAGTAGAATGTACAAGAAAACAATACTGCTCAAGAAACATAAGTTGTTTGTAGGTCTAATAGGATTTGCCATGAGCCGAGAGATATTATGGATTTTTCTTGACTCAAGATGGTGATGTGATGCTTGTGGACGAAGATGAGCCTCTCACCTACCAAAACGCTATGAACACTCCAGATTCTAAGAGATGACTGGATGCCATGAAATCTGAGATGGAATCCATGTATACTAATCAAATATGGACTTTGATTGATCCGCCTGAAGGGGTAAAACCTATAGGGTACAAGTGGGTTTTCAAGAAGAAGACCGACATAGATGGTAACGTACAGACCTATAAGGCACGATTGGTGACAAAAGGTTTCAAAGAAATTCATGGTATTGACTATGATGAGACCTTTTCACCAGTGACTATGGTTAAGTCCATCAGGATTTTGTTTGTTATAGCTGCTTACTATGACTATGAAATCGGGTAAATGGATGTCAAAACTGCTTTCTTAAATGGGAGCCTTGAAGAAGATACGAATCTCTATATGACACAGCCTGAGGGTTTTGTTGATCCAAAGGATGCTAGAAAGGTATGTAAGTTGCGTCGATCCATTTATGGATTGAGACAAGCCTCGAGGAGATGTATCATTCATTTTGATGAAACTGTCAAATAGTTTGGGTTTATTCAAAATGAAGATGAACCATGTGTTTACAAGAAGGTTAGTGGGAACTATGGGACATTCCTAGTATTATATGTTGATGATATATTACTAATAGGGAATGACATTCCTTCTCTACAGACTATGAAGACTTGGTTGAGAAATAATTTCTCGATGAAAGACTTAGGCGATGCGACCTATATATTAGGGATCAAGATCTATAGAGATAGATCAAGGAGATTGATTGGCCTAAGTCAGAGTACATACATTGACAAAGTTTTGCATCGATATGTAATGCAAGAGGTTAAAAGAGAATTTGTCCCAATGTCTCATGAGATATCGATCTCGAAAGAAAACAGTCCT
The DNA here is from genome assembly GCA_028671895.1 of Oenanthe sinensis. Classification (NCBI taxonomy): domain Eukaryota; kingdom Viridiplantae; phylum Streptophyta; class Magnoliopsida; order Apiales; family Apiaceae; genus Oenanthe; species Oenanthe sinensis. The sequence continues at coordinate 34,656,137 of CM053806.1, forward strand.
AAATCATTGAATGATAAGGACCGTATGAGTAAAGTTCCATATGCATCGGCAATTGGTTCTATAATGTATGCAATGATATGTATTCGTCTTGATGTCTCGTATGCTTTAAGAATGACGAGTACATGCCAGTCTAATCCAGGTGAAGGTCACTGGACGGCAATCAAGAATATTCTTAATTACTTGAAGAGGACCAAAGATCAATTCTTGGTATATGGAGGAGAAGATAAGATGGTTGTAAAAGGTTACACCGATGCTAGTTTCTAGACAGACAATATTCATTTAGTGTTCATGTCTGACTTTGTGTTTTATCTATTTAAATTGAGATGTTGTATGCTGGATGGATCACATCAGAGACATTTATTGATTCTACAATAGAGCTTGAGTATATTGGTGCCTGTGAAGCAGCCAAAGAAGTTATTTGGGCATGTACTTAGGAGATATCACCTAATTAATGAGATTAATGATCAAGGAGATATACATATATGTAAAGTGCATACTAATAATAATATTGCAGACCCATTGACTAAGGCTTTGTCCCAGCAGAAGCACGAAAGTCACACTAGTTCCATGAGTATTGGATACTTAGGTAATTGGCTCTAGTGCAAGTGGGAGATTGTTAGCAATTGTGCCCTAGGGACAATTACTTTTATATTTTTAAGGAAAATATCTTATTATTAAGGATTATGTTTTATTGATTATTATTTATTTATTATGTTTTATTTACTGCGTAATAAATTGAAAGTATAATAAATGTCCTTGGAATTTTGATACGTATTATATATCTTTAAGTATGTGACTTAAAAATGAGATTATATAAATAGTATCTTATTCCTAAAATTCCCTAGTCGAGTATTATTATATAAGGATAATAATAATGCAATAAGACTAGTATGTTTGTTGACAGATGACCACATCTCATTGCTCATATGTATGGTGATACTATAGTCAAGAACATAAGTGCATGTCTCAATGAATGACACTGGAATGACCCGCCGTGAGATTCTATATGTTAATAAGTGTCATAAGAAATTCTCACTGTGATAATGATGTAATGATCCTCTGACTTGAAATCATTATATTTCTATACGAGAATTAATATACTTTGATTACACTAAAAGTTACCTTTAACCAGGTGATGATAAAAGTGGACATTGGGTATACTATTAATCGTATGAGAAATATGAATGATAAATAAAGGATTTAACCTTCCTATTTAGGAGTGATATTATTGGCCCCTTGATTGAGTGAGACTATAAAATGTATGGCCGTGCTCAAATGCTGATTTGTTTAATAGTCTACTCATTGATCAAGGAAACCCGGACTAAATATTGAAGAGGATGACACGATACATGCCTCGAGTTTGATCTATAACATAAGGTTAAAGGGATTATATTACATGGAACATTATTCACGAAAGGTTTAGTCGAATCACTGATTTTATTATTATTACTTAGGTAGTAATGATGTATTACTAGATGCCACTCATTGTTTATAATTTTAATTAGATATTAAAATTATTGCCAACGTAATAATAACCTACAGGGTTAGAAATAAAGAACGCTTGAAGGAGAAATAATTTAAATTATGAATTTAAATTAAATAAGTAATTTATTTTATTTATGATATTAATTAAGTATGACTTAATTAATTATATAAATAGAATAAATGAATTACTTAAACTAATTCTAAAATTAATAATTAATTAATTAAGTGAGACTTAATTAAATAATTTAGAATTTTGGATTAGTATTAATTATAATTGGATTATAATTAGAAAACCTATTCCTCTCTCTATATAATCTCTTTATGGGCTGATTTAATGAATGAGACATATTATATAAAACCCTAGCCGTTTTGAGAAAAGAGGAAGATAGAGAGAGGGAGAGAGAAGCAGTTTTCGGGTGCTAGTACACATCAATCCTTCATGAAAAGTATTCGTGTGGATACCGTAGAGCGTAGATCGCGTGAGCGGGATACGTGGTGATTAAACAAGTTTTGGACCTTCATTAATCTTTCATTGATGAATTGTTAAAACTTTTAAGGTATTTGTTCTTAATCTCCGAATTAAATCTTTTGTTTTCGCATGAATCCTGTGGAGGGTTTCGATTTATATTACATTTTGTATTTATTTTTTGTGTTTTTCCGCTGCGTTTATACCTCAAAACCCTTCATACGTGATCACTGGCTTACTTGGACTTTACTAACATGTCATCCACATACACCTCCATTGTCTTCCTAATCTGATCTTTGAACATCATGTTCACCAACCTTTGATAAGTTGCCCCAGCATTGATCAGGCCAAAGGGCATGCCGATGTAGCAATATAAGCCTTTGTCCATGATGAAGGAGGTATATTCCTGATGTGGCTCGTATATTGTAATTTGATTGTACCCTGAGTACGCATCCAAGAAACTAAGAAGTGCGTGGCCAGCTGTCGCATCGACCAACTAATTAGTTCTTGGGAGAGGAAATTTGTCTTTAGGGCAAGCCTTGTTCAGATTAGTGAAGTCAATACACGTCCTCCATTTTCCATTGGGCTTCTTTCCTAAGATGGGGTTTGTCATCCATTCAGGGTAGAAGGATTCCTTAATGAGGCCAACTTCTAATAACCTGTCTACCTCATCTTGCAATGCTTGAGTTCTTTCCCCACTGACTGGACGACGCTTCTCCCTTATCACTTTCTCCTTCGTATCAATGTTAAGGTGATGACACATTACCTCAGGATCTATTCCCACCATGTCAACATGACTCCGCGCAAAAATATCCAGGTTGGATTTCAGAAAATTTATCAACTCCCCTTGTAAGGCAGGCTCCAGGAGCGAGCCAATTTTCAAAACTTTTAAAGGATCCTCCGGATCTATTGGAATGGAGAGTGTATCCTCCGTTGTCCCTATTTTTTCTATTGCAAGAGGCATTAGAGGGTACAGGTCGAAGTCGAAGTCATCTTTTTCCTCCCTTCTACTAGAGGGCGTGCCCTCCTTCCCCTTTGGGAAGTTTTGAAAAAAAAATTCCAACTCAATGATGGGGAGAGACTCGGGAATAACTATTTTACCCTTCCTCCTCCTGGTCAAGGCTTGTTCTTCAGTCTATTCATCACTAGCATCTTCCACAATCTCTTCCACGAACTCCACCGTCGGGGGTGATTCCAACATCAAAACTTGAGGACAAGGCTTGTCCTCAATGTATAAGGATTCTTTTTCATGATCTTCTTCATCAGGAAATTCCACCATATACAGAACATTCACTATGGCTTCTCCTTGTCTTTCTCCCATGTTGGTCGACTGTGGTTGTCTTAGACCTCTTGTCTTCTCGAATACCTTGACCGACTTGTTGTAGCGTTCCCTTGAATCGAATTGGCACCCCTTAATACATCATATGTCGGTAGGAGTGGAATATTTCATGGACAAATGGTAGATGGAAGTGATGAACATCATATCCTTCAAAAGTGGCCTCTCAATCAAGGCGTTGTGAGATGACTCCTGATTCACTACCAGAAAATTGTTGATCTGGGTTGATGATAATGTTCCCTCTCCAAGAGTGACATGAAGGCAGATAGTTCCCTTAGCAGGAATAAACTCCCCCCCCCAAAACCATATAGGAAGATGCTTCCTATGGTCATATCTTTGTCAAAAAGTCCCATCTTCTGATATGTGCTAAAGTATAGGATGTTTGCTGAGCTTCCATTATCCACAAAAACCTGATGGACATTCATCGTTCCAATTTTTATTGCTACCACCAGGGCGACGTCATGCGGGTGATATACACATTTGGCATCTTCCTCTGTGAAGGTGATGTCTATGGATTCTCCTTTAAAAAGCTTTGTAGGCCTTGAAGATAAGTTTCTGACATTGGTGAGAGGTCGGTACTTGGCCTCCTTCGCATACCTTTCCATGGTATTTCTACCATCCCCTACAAAACGATGCCCTCCAAATATAGTATGTATACTATTGGCTCTAACAAAGGTAGAATCTGAGGCTGGCTCCTGATTGTTAACTCCTAACCTTGGTATGTTCTCCCTTCTTGGAGCGGGATGATCAACTCTATACTTCTTTACCCATTCAGTGAGATGCCCTTCCTTTACTTCAACTTCCTCTTTCAGTTTTGAACACTCATAAGTTCCATGTCCCATAAATTCATGGTATTCACATTATTTCTTCTAATCCTTGCTTTGCCAGGCTGATAAAGGAGGAGGTCTCTTGAACAGACCCTAGTTCTTATTGACTTCATATATATGTTCTACCCCAAACAACTAGAGGACTATACCCATCTCTTCTGCTCTTATAGGAACGTGGAGGGCTCCAGTTTCTTCTATCATGCATATATTCACCCCATTTGGACTTCTGGGTTTCCCCTATATTCAGAGGGTGGAGTCATATCCCTCTTCTTTGAATTTTTGAACTTTGAACTTGATTGAGTGTTATCTTCTAAGGATTGTTCAATTCTTTTGAAAGGCTCTGCTTCGCCATAGAGGAAGGCTAAAGTATATGGTTATTTCCCTTGTAAATGCTTCCAAAAATCTATTCCAACCTTCATACCTACAATGAGAAAACTCTTCAAGGTATCATATGTTGCTCCCCTAACTCATGTGGCTTTAGAATTGAATCTTTTGAAGTACACTTGGAGGGATTCATTGTCCCTTTGCTTGACATTAGCAAGAGTGGTGATGAGAGGTGTATATTTAACTATCGTTTGGAATTGCGTGAGGAAAAGAAGTTGCATTTGATCCCATGACATGACCATATCTCTCCCAACTTCTGAAACCATAACTGAGCGTTATCCCTCAGTGTAGCAGCCAAGAGCCTACACCTAGCCAGAGTTTGCACCTGATAAACATCCATGTCTATATTAAAATTTCCCAGATATTCAACCGGGTCTGAGTTTCTATGATAGCGGAGGTCAGTAGTACTTCAATACCCTTGTGGGAGCGGGGCATCCCTTACTACTTGAGAGAAGGGAGATATAGCTTGCACTAGATTAGTGGATCTCCCCCGTCAAGGAGTGTGAGAAGCTTCTTCAGTTCATCGACATTTATATTACCTACACTAAGGATATTTTGCATTCCTGAGAGTTGAGATAACAGACTTACCTGGGAGGCAATGGTGGAGAGCGTGCCCTGTAGTAGGGAAACGACTTGAGTGTTGCCTGAGTTGGAAATAAGCGTGGCCTGATTGATGATGGGAGGCTAATGCGTGTCCAAGATGACCGGAGGAGGTTGAGGCGCGCCCTGATGAGTGTAGAGAGGCGGTGTGACTTGGATGACTGGTGGTATTAGGGGCGTGGTCTGGGTTGTCTTAGGGAGTTGAGGCGCGCCCTTAGTGACTTGATCATTTGGAGTGGAGCCATATCCTGAATGACATGAGTATGCTGGGGCGCGCCCTGATTAGTCTTTGGGTGAGGAGGACCTTGATTATTCTGGGTGTTTTACCTTCGGGGAGTGTGACGCTTGCCTTCAGATGATCTTTCAGAATAAACAAAAACTTCTCAATGCAATCCTAATTGAAGAGATCATGGCTAGATTGCAAATTTTCAATGCAATCAAAGAGATAAATGAAAGGGAAGATAAAGAGAAGAAAGCAAAGTATGATTTTTTCATGCAAAAACAAAAACTTCAATAGCAAAAATATGTAGGCTTGATATCTTGTATTAATTTATAAAATTGTCTTTTTCCAAATTGGGGGAGATTGTTGGACAAAATCAAGTCTACTCTATGTGATTACTTGTCTTGATGTAACACATGTAAAGTTTCTGTATTAGGATGTGTACTTTGAATGTCTTAATGTATTTGCATATAGAAGTATGTTTCTACTGTGAAGTCAATATGTAAATGTGAATCAAGAATAAAGATTGATAGAAGATTCAAGTCTGAATCAGGCATCAAATCAATAAAGACCTCATCAAATAAAATTTGCAGTGAAAAATACTCTAAGGCAAATATGTGATAGAGAAGTCATCCTGATAGAGAAGTCAGAATTGTGAAGCTGGTAGAGAAGTCTCAAATGCTCAAGTAACTTATCAATCAATCGAGAAGTGAGAAGTGATCGAGAAGTCAAAGAATTGATAGTTATTCGAGAAGTGTAAAGATTGAACCATTTAAGAAGTCCAGTCAAACAAATCGAGAAGTTAGCCAAAGCAATCAATTAGGAAGTGTCAAGGGTTGAACCAATCGAAAAGTCTGTGTTTCAAGTATCCATTCGAGAAGTCTAGTCTATTCGAGAAGTCATCATTTGGAGTATGCAATCGAATAGTCTAATCATTCGAGAAGTAAGTCATTCAAGGATTGATCGAGAAGTCTCAGAAATACTTAATCGAGAAGTCTATCATCATGACTTCTCGAAGCAAACTCAAGTGAGTATTCGATTGATTCAAGAAACTAAATTCTAGGAGATTTGCAGAAGAACAAGACAAGTGATTCTAAAGCTCTGTCATTATAGAATCAGTCAAACCTGTGAAGATGGAGACAAGTCTACAATGAAGCTTAGAAGAAGAACAAGACAAATGACAGAAAATATAAGGTTGGAAGCAAAAGGACTGTTATAGTTTGTGTTAGCTATAAATAGATAGTAGTCAAATGTAAAGTTGTTTTTGTCTATTTCTAGTTTTAGCTTAACTGATTAGTGAGTGCATATGCCAAAAGACAAGTATTCATATCTTGTTTCTTCTAAGAACAAGAAGCTCAAATTCACTTTGAATTTCATATTGTAGCAATTTCAATTCTAATAAACAAATTAGGTTGAAAGTTAATTCCCTATGTTTATTCTATTTCCACATTTGATTAAGTAAACACATTGGAATTGATAAAGCTACAAAACACAACTAAACAGTTCATCTAGTTGTATTATCAAAAGAAACAAGTAAAATTTGAAATATACATTCAACCCCCCCCCCCCCCGTAAACTTATGTAACTCTAATTCCTAACACAAATCCACAAAACACTACAAAAAACACCTGAAATTATAAAAAAATATTTCACCCTTCAATCTTATTTCTATTTATTCACATTTTACTATTATATCCATATTTAAAATTTTCTATTTATTTTCACCCTACAGTTTTATTTATATTTAAATTCTATTTGATTTCAATTTTTTTATATTATTTCAATACTTTCTAGATATATTTTTTAATAAAATTAAAATTTACCACACAAAGATGGACTCTATTTCCACTAAATTATTAATTCAAGTGCTATCTTTCAGTTATAGCTAACAATTTGCCCTATTTAGAGTAAAATATATTCATAAATAACTCCTATTTATAGTAAAATATATTCATGAATAAATTAATTTCACTCTACAACAATCCTACCCTAGCAACATCACCGCATGAGATAACTCTATTTTCCTTGGAAAACCCTCTTTTTGTTTTCCCAGTTACACAAGTATAAGGGGGGGGGGGGGTTGAATACTTGTGTGCTTTTTCCGCCTGATTAAAATCAACTCAATATGAATTAAAGATTTAAATTAATAACAAAGATTGAACAAAAGAATATGTACGAATACTGTTTGTATTATTGATGAGTAAATGCAAACTCTCCTAGGGTGTACACAAACCCTAGCAGTTTCTCTATGTTTTCACAGCAACTCTCTCTATCTCTATGCTCTCACAAAATTCGACTTCAATCACTCACTCACAATTAGGTTTGTGACACCCTTGTACTATGAAATATCTATATCTGATTATTATAATAATATAATAATATAACCAAGTAGAATCAAGTCCCAGCTAATTCTTTCTCAAAACCATATATATTACATATAACAAAACCAGATCCTTATTCCCAATTACACACTTAAAGTATTACTCAAAAGCATTACACACAACGATCAAAAGACTCAACTATATAACTAGGTATATAAGTGCTGAGGAGTAGGGAGCCTGGAGCACCAGCTGGCCGACCCACCTATGACTTAAGCGCGTATCTACAACTGCAAACTCTATATTATGTAAGAGTTTCAAACCATAGGTTCACCTGAAAAGTATTGTACTTTATATGAGATACAACTCAGTGAGCATAAATTATCACAGATTATAATTTAGCAGGTAAAATATATGTATAAGAGCAATCAAATATTTACTTCATATACATATAAGCATATGACTCAATATTCTATTTTCTTTGTTATGACCCGCCATATCCTGCATCGCCCCGGGATTCCAAGTATTTGGCCAAAAGCCCATGTATAAACCGGAAGGTTTCCAAGTATATGACCCGAAGGCCCCATGTTATAAACCCGAAGGTTTCCAAGTATATGACCCGAAGGCCCAATGTTATAAACCCGAAGGTTTCCAAGTGTATTTGCGAATGTAGGTATATGAGGGTCACAACGCCTTTATTTAATTCAGGTATGTATGCATCCACGTATAACATGCTGGATAAATTCTAATAACAAGTTCCATAAATATAGTGGGTGTTTGGGGTTCCATAAACTTAAAATAAGTAGCTTATTTTTTATTTTTTTTTACATATTTTCATATTTTTTTTAAAGATAAATATTTGTTTTAGAATTTTAAAACCAAATCTGAACTTACTTTTTTCTGGAAATAAGGGCTTATTTCTGAAAAGTACATACATCCCTACTTTTTTCCGGAAATAAGCCCTTATTTCCATAAGTTGGCAGTTGCCAAACAGGCCCATAATATCAATATACAGCCAGCAAAACTGAACAAGTATACAACCACCACAATCATACCCTTATAGAACCAATACATGTATAACCAGTATACAGCTAACAATTAATAGATAAACTCAAGGATATAATTTTCAATATAATCCATTATAACATTCTATAATAACATATATATATAAATAAAGAAATCTCAAATCTATACTCACCATCAACTCGCTCAACTCTTTATAATTGAAGAGCTTACCCAAATTCTCTACATGCCAGTACCGTTCTCGAACTTTAAATAATTCTCTCTCTTTTTCGTTGTATTCTTAATCCCTCTTTTCTGTGTCTCCCTCTCCGTTCTTCTTTTGTTTTCTTTTTAAGCTAGCACCGTTGGTTTCTGATATATTAATAATAATGGTATTCTAATCTTTGTATATCCAGAAGAAGCTATAAATAAAGTTAAAATAACCATTACGTGTCATTTGCTAAAGCAATGATAACTATGACTCACCTTTACTTTGTTATTCTAAATTATCCTGACTATAGCTTTTCATTTCTAATCTCATTTTATTACTTTCGTTATATTAATAAATTTATTTTCCTGGCCATTCTACTAACCATACTAAGTCCATTTCCGTGCTAATTTGTAGCTTCATCATTTATTCTTTACTCTAATTTAATCCTAATCAATAACTTTAACATACAATAATTTTACAAATATACCCTTCAAAAATTCAAATCTAATTAAATTCTAATTTTGGACTAATGATATTAATCATATAAAATCTGATTCCACATTTTGCTACCTCAAATATTATTTATGACCTAATATTTAAGCTCTATAAAAGAAATTAGAAATAACCCTACTTTCGAAATGTTAGAAATATCTTCTTTTAATGATGTACAAAATACTGGAACATGATTTAGCATAGTCTATTTGCAAGAAGTCATCAACTGATAAAGATGGATTGAGAAGTCATCAACTGATAAAAATCAATCGAGAAGTCATCAACTGATAAAGACTGATCGAGAAGTCATCAACTGATAAAGAGAAATCGAGAAGTCATCAACTGATAAAGACTGATCGAGAAGTCATCAACTGATAAAGACTGGTCGAGAAGTCATCAATTGATAAGCCATCAACTGATAAAGATCATTTGATAAACCATCAACTGATAAAAATCAATCGAGAAGTCATCAACTGATAAAGACTGGTCGAGAAGTCATCAATTGATAAGCCATCAACTGATAAAGATCAATTGATAAACCATCAACTGATAAAAATCAATCGAGAAGTCATCAACTGATAAAGACTGGTCGAGAAGTCATCAATTGATAAAGATCAATTGATAAGCCATCAACTGATAAAGATCAATTGATAAACCATCAACTGATAAAAATCAATCGAGAAGTCTATACAGTTGAGGTTATATATTGTTAATTACACTGATATACGCACTTATTTAAATAAGTATGTATACATACACTTACATATGCTAATAATTTATAAAACTAAATTGCATTTAAACTTTAAATGTATAAGAAAAATGCATGTTTGTGTGTGTTCTTAGAACTTAGATGTGACAACTCTCCCCTCCTTAGAAAAATTTCATCCTCGAAATTTGCTACCTATATTGCTGAATAGGTAAGGGTACTGGCGTCTCATATTCTCCTCTGTTTCCCAAGTAGCTTCTTCCCTTGCATGATTTCTCCATAACACTTTAACCAGAGGCATCTCTCTATTCCTTAACTGCTTAGTCTTATAACCCGTAATTTCTATAGGTTCCTCCTTATAACTCAAATTTTCAGAGATTTCTATTCTTGGATCTCTTAAGACATGTGTAGGATCAGAACGATACCTTCTTAGCATACTAACATGGAAACCATTATGGATTTAGGAAAGCTCTGCAGGCAATGCTAATTTATAAGCTAAAGGCCTCACTTTCTCAATAATTTCATACGGTCCAATATAACTTGGACTTAATTTTCCTTTGTTACCAAATCTCAGCACTCCTTTCCATGGGGATACCTTTAAAAAAACCTTTTCCCCAACTTGGTACTCCATTTCTCTTCTATGTTGATCAACATAATTTTTTTGACGGTCTTGTACAGCTTTCAACTTTTCTTTCACAATGTTAATCTTATCCACTGCATTTTGAACAATATCTGGACCTTCTAATATTATGGTACCTTCTTTATCCCAATACAATGGACTTCTGCACTTCCTTCCATATAATGCTTCATATGGCGCCATACCAATACTACTGTGAAAATGATTATTGTAGGCAAATTCCATCAAAGCAATGTATTCATCCCAAGAACCTTTAAACTCAAGTACACAAGCCCTTAACATACCTTCCAATGTTTGAATAGTTCTTTCTGATTGCCCGTCGGTTTGAGGATGAAACGATGTACTGAAATTCAACCTGGTACCCAAGGCATCCTGAAAACTCTTCAAAAATCGTGAATTAAATCTAGGATCTCGGTCTGAAATAATGGATATAGGCACTCCATGTAGTCTTACAATCTCATTAACATATCTTTTTGCAAGATGATCAAGTGTGCAACCCCAATGAATTGGTAGAAAATGAGCAGACTTTGTGAGTCGATCAACAATAACCCATATAACATCATTTCCCTTCTATATCTTAGTTAAACCCATAACAAAATCCATAGTAATTCATTCCCATTTCCATTCAGGAATAGGCAAAGGATGTAACTTACCAGCTGGAGCTTGATGTTCAGTTTTCACTTGTTGACATGTCAAACACTTTGCTATAAACTCTGTTACTTCCTTCTTCATTCCAGGCCACCAATAATGAGACTTCATGGTGTGGTACATTTTAGTGACTCCAGGATGCATAGCATAGGGCGCATTATGTGCTTCATCTAAAATTTCTCGACGTAGATTACTCACATCAGGAACACAAATTCTATCACCACACATTAGGATATTTTCTTGCAGATTAAAGTGTGTATTTTTGCCTTGCTTCACATTCTCAATGATATCTATCAATTTCGGATCATGTGGTTGTGCTTCTTGTATTCTCTCCTTTAAAATAGGACGTATGTTCAACTTACCGAGTAAAACACCAACAACTTCCACGTTCAATTCCACATTCATGGCTCGTAACTCAATTAAAGATTGTAGATAATTAGATACCTGAAGGTTTGACAAGTATCCACTAGTCTTTCTGCTCAAGGCGTCTGCTACTGTGTTTGCTTTACGTGGATGGTACTTAATAGTACAATCATAGTCTTTTAAGAGTTCTAGCCATCGTCTTTATCTCATGTTTAAATCATTCTGACTCATCAAGTACTTCAGACTCTTTTGATCGGTGAAGATCTGAAATATTTCTCCATATAAGTAATGCCTCCAAATTTTTAAAGCAAACACGACTGCTGCTAATTCCAAATCATGGACTGGATAAGAAACTTCATGTGGCCTCAATTGTCTTGAAGCATAAGCAATTACTCTTCCATGTTGCATAAGAACACAACCTAAACCTTGATGAGACGCATCACTATAAACAATAAAACCCCCTTGTCCTGATGGAGTAGCTAAGATTGGAGATAAAGTCAATCGATGCTTTAATTCATCAAAACTTTGTTGAGCTGCTTCATTCCATTGAAATGGAACATTCTTCCAAAGTAATTTTGTCATTGGACCGGCAATCTTCGAAAATCCTTCTACAAAACGTCGATAATAGCTAGCCATCCCCCGGAAACTCCGTACCTCAGTGACACTTTTGGGTTCCTTCCAATCTAATATCGCTTCTATTTTCTTTGGATCCACTTCAATGCCTCTACTTGAAATAATATGTCCCAAGAATACCCCATGATCTAACCAGAATTCACATTTACTCAGCTTAGCATATAATTGTGTCTCTCATAAGGTTTGTAAAACCATTCTTAAATGATGCTCGTGATCTTGTGTACTCTTAGAGTAAATGAGTATGTCATAAATGAATACTATAACAAACTTATCAAGAAAAGGTTGAAATACCTTATTCATCAATGCCATAAATATGGCTAGAGCATTAGTCAATCCAAAAGGCATCACTAAAACTCAAAATGACCATATAGTGTTCTAAAAGCAGTCTTTGGGATATCTTCTTCTGTAATTTTCAACTGATGATAACCTGATCTCAAATCAATTTTCGAAAACACACGTGCTCCTTGTAATTGGTCAAACAAATCATCCACCCTTGGTAAGGGATACTTATTCTTTATTGTAACCTAATTCAACTTGCAGTAATCAATACATAACATCATTGTACCATCTTTCTTTTTAACAAACAACACTGGTGCACCCCACGGAGAAACACTTGGACGAATAAAACCTTTTTCCAACAACTCTATTAATTGTTTCTTTAGTTCCTTCAATTCCATTGGCGCCATCCGATATGGAGAATTTGAAATTGGTGTTGTACTAGGAACAAGCTCAATATGAAATTCTATATCTCTATCAGGTGGCATTCCGGGTAAGTCCTCTGGAAATACTTCAGAAAAATCCTTAACTACTGGAATATCTTCAAGTTTACCCGTATTTGTAGTGGTATTAATAACATGAGCCAAATAAGCATCACAACCTCTCATAATCATTTTAAAAGTACTTATTGCCGAGATCAAACAGTTTGGTATCGTTTGACGATCCCCATAAAATAGAACTCTACCATTCCCAGGAGAATCAATTACAGCTTCTTTGGTATAACAATCCACTTTAGCCCGGTGTCTAGACAACCAATCCATACATAATATTACATCAAACTCACAGAAAGGTAGTACTATCAAGTCCGCATTCAACTCTGCTTCACCTATTTGAATAAGGCAATCTCGATATACTTTGTCTACAGCTACAACCCTACCAAGTGGAGTACTAACATTTACCTGATGATCTAGCATGTCATGACTTTGAGGCATACGAGATGTCAATTTAGATGATATGAATGAATGAGTAGAACCAGGGTCAATAAGAACATAAGCTTCTAAATTGTGGAAAAGAACTTTACCGGTGATCACTTCAGGTGCAACTTCTACTTCATTTCTTGTCAACGTAAAAACTCGGGCCTGTGTTTGTGGCTTAGAGCTCTGAGCTTTAGACTGAGCTATGCCACCCCCAACACTAGTAGCCTTGCCTCGACCTCTGCTAAAAGATGTTCCACCTCCTCTAGATCCCGTGTTCTAAACAGATGGCCCTGAAGCGGCCTGTAACGAGCTTGACCTATTTGGGCATTCCCGAATAAAATGTCCTTTATCACCACAAAAATAACATCCCCCTGTAATCCTTCTACATTCTCCAAGATGTTGTCTTCCACAATATGGGCACGTAGTCTTTGCTTTTATAGATGGTGTCTGATTTCTATTGGCATCTCCCGACACATATGGCCTTCCACCCCTATATCCAGAAACACTTTTTCTTGTAAATGATTGTGCAGGTGCACTAAAATTCTGACGCTTCCCTGATCTCCCACTTAACTTGCTTGAAAATCAAGATCCTTCTCTTTTTAGTCACTGAAAGAATGTTGGTTTCTCCTTGATTAAACGTTCAGCTCTGATCGTCGCGGCCCTTAAGTCAGTGTAAGTACGAAGATCTCCTGGAGTAATCTTACTTCGAATATTATATTTGAGACCTTCTTCAAAACGCCTACATCGATCTCTTTCAGTTGAAACCATAGTCAATGCATAATGAGATAATTGTGTAAATTTTACCTCATATTCAGCCACACTCATACTCCCTTGTTTTAAGTTCAGAAACTCCCTCTGCTTCTCGTCCTTGTATATCTCAGGCATGTACTTGTCCTTAAACTGACGAAGAAAATCATCCCATGTTAATACTGGTGGCTGAATAGAAGAGTTAGGAACAGTTTCCCACCAATCATAGGCATCTTCTTGGAGTAATGATACTACATAGTCGAACTTCACCTCCGGAACACAACGCATCATATTGAATACCCTTTCAGTTCTTTTCAACCAGGTTTCAGCATCAGCAGGATCAGTAGTACCCGAAAAATCAACGGCCCCTAACTTTCTAAGTTCCTTATAGTTTTGCATCACTGGTGTAATTGGGGGTCCCTGAACTTCTTGTTCTATTTCTACGTTATGTGGATGCAATTGTACAGATGGAGCATGTGATGCAGTGATAGACTGTTGTTGGCCAGCTGCTCCCTGACTCCCTTGTGCATTATCAGCTTGATTATCCATATGTATTTAGTGTCTACACATAAGTATATATGTTAGACACTATATAATTATATACTTATAAATGCACATATGTGTCCTAAAGAATCATATCCCTGCTCTGATACTAACTAAATGTGACACCCTTGTACTATGAAATATCTATATCTAATTATTATAATAATATAATAATATAACCAAGTAGAATCAAGTCCCAGCTAATTCTTTCTCAAAACCATATATATTACATATAACAAAACCAGATCCTTATTCCCAATTACACACTTAAAGTATTACTCAAAAGCATTACACACAACGATCAAAAGACTCAACTATATAATTAGGCATATAAGTACTGAGTAGTAGGGAGCCTAGAGCACCAGCTGACCGACCCACCTGTGACTTAAGCGCGTATCTACAACTGCAAACTCTATATTATGCAAGAGTTTCATACCATACGTTCACCTGAAAAGTATTGTACTTTATATGAGATACAACTCAGTGAGCATAAATTATCACAGATTATAATTTAGCAGGTAAAATATATGTATAAGAGCAATCAAATATTTACTTCATGTACATATAAGCATATGACTCAGTATTCTATTTTCTTTGTTATGACCCGCCATATCCTGGATCGCCCCGGGATTCCAAGTATTTGGCCAAAAGCCCATGTATAAACCGGAAGGTTTCCAAGTATATGACCCGAAGGCCCCATGTTATAAACACGAAGGTTTCCAAGTCTATGACCCGAAGGCCCCATGTTATAAACCCGAAGGTTTCCAAGTGTATTTGCGAATGTAGGTATATGAGGGTCACAATGCCTTTATTTAATCCAGGTGTGTATGCATCCACGTATAACATGCTGGATAAATTCTAATAACAAGTTTCATAAATATAATATCAATATACAGCCAACAAAACTGAACAAGTATATAACCACCACAATCATACCCTTATAGAACCAATACATGTATAACCAGTATACAGCTACCAATTAATAGATAAACTCAAGGATATAATTTTCAATATAATTCATTATAACATTCTATAATAACATATATATAAATAAAGAAATCTCAAATCTATACCCACTATCAACTCTTTATAACTGAAGAGCTTACCCAAATTCTCTACATGCCAGTACCGTTCTCGAACTTTAAATAATTCTCTCTCTTTTTCGTTGTATTCTTAATCCCTCTTTTCTGTGTCTCCCTCTCCGTTCTTCTTTTGTTTTCCTTTTGAGCTAGCACCGTTGGTTTCTGATATCTTAATAATAATGGTATCCTAATCTTTGTATATCCAGAAGAAGCTATAAATAAACTTAAAATAACCATATACGTGTCATTTGCTAAAGCAATGATAACTATGACTCACCTTTACTTTCTTATTCTAAATTATCCTGATTATAGCTTTCCATTTCTAATCTCATTTTATTTCTTTCATTATATTAATAAATTTGTTTTCCTGGCCATTCTACTAACCATACTAAGTCCATTTTCATGCTAATTTGTAGCTTCATCATTTATTCTTTACTTTAATTTAATCCTAAACAATAACTTTAGCATACAATAATTTTACAAATATACCCTTCAAAAATTCAAATCTAATTAAATTCTAATTTTGGACTAATGATATTAATCATATAAAATCTGATTCCACATTTTACTACCTCAAATATTATTTATGACCTAATATTTAAGCTATATAAAAGAAATTAGAAATAACTCTACTTTCGAAATGTTAGAAATATCTTCCTTTAATGATGTACAAAATACTGGAACATGATTTAGCATAGTCTATTTGCAAGAAGTCATCAACTGATAAAAACTGATCGGGAAGTCATCAACTCTTAAAGATCAATCGAAAAGTCATCAACTGATAAAGACTAATCGAGAACTCATCAACTGATAAAAACTGGTCGAGAAGTCATCAATTGATAAAGATCGATTGATAAACCATCAACTGATAAAGATCAATTGATAAACCATCAACTGATAAAAATCAATCGAGAAGTGATCAGCTGATAAAGACTGGTCGAGAAGTCATCAATTGATAAAGATCAATTGATAAGCCATCAACTGATAAAGATCAATTGATAAACCATCAACTGATAAAAAACAATCGAGAAGTCATCAACTGATAACGACTGGTCGAGAAGTCATCAATTGATAAAGATCAATTGATAAGCCATCAACTGATAAAGATCAATTGATAAACCATCAACTGATAAAAATCAATCGAGAAGTCATCAACTGACAAAGACTGGTCGAGAAGTCATCAATTGATAAAGATCAATTGATAAGCCATCAACTGATAAAGATCAATTGATAAACCATCAATTGATAAAAATCAATCAAGAAGTCTATACAGTTGAGGTTATATATTGTTAATTATACTGATATACGCACTTATTTAAATAAGTACGTATACATACACTTACATATGCTAATAATTTATAAAACTAAATTGCATTTAAACTTTAAATGTATAAGAAAAATGCATGTTTGTGTGTGTTCTTAGAACTTAGATGTGACAAGGTTACATAGAGTGTTTATATAGAGATCTGCCTATCAACTAATAACAGAAAATGAAATTACAATAGGAATATAATTCTAAATTATTAGTTGACAATTTCCTTCTAAAATTCTTTTTCTTTCCCATAGCATATCTGCAATCAAATTACAATTAATTGTCTTTATCTTCGAAGACTTTCCATTCATGTGATCATCTTCCAAATTCAGCTTCACCTTT
The DNA here is from genome assembly GCA_028671895.1 of Oenanthe sinensis. Taxonomy (NCBI): domain Eukaryota; kingdom Viridiplantae; phylum Streptophyta; class Magnoliopsida; order Apiales; family Apiaceae; genus Oenanthe; species Oenanthe sinensis. The sequence goes on from CM053806.1 coordinate 34,673,684, forward strand.
ATAGACTCTGAAATCTTCAGACTCTGACAGATTATAGACTCTGATTACCTTTCAGACTCAGATCTTCATCCAGACTCTGGTTTCACTTTTTACAGAAATTCTTCTAAGTATAAGTGTTAAGAATGTTGACTATATAGACTCTGATTATAAAAGTTCAGAGACTAGAAAGACTTATTACAAATAGACTATGCTAGACCCTGTTCTAGTATTTTGTACATCATCAAATGAATATATTCCTAACAATCTCCCCTTATTTATGTTTTATAAAATGTAAGCATAAATAAAGGTTTGATGATGTCAAAACTAAAGAATGAAACAATTAATCTAGAATAGTATAAAAAATTATAAGGAAAGAAAAATACATCTCACTTGATCTTCTCAAAGGCTGGATTGTTTTTCAGAAAAGATTTCATCATATTCTCCTCCACAATAGCAAGAGTTTCACCAACATACTTCTTCAGTTTCTTCATTAGAACATTTGATTTGACAATAAGTTTCTCTAAGATTATTTGCACTGCATTCTTGTTCTTTTAAATCTTTCAACATCAGAACACTAGCTTTCCCACTCATAGGTTGAAACCCAAAGTAATGACCCACACCTTCTTGAAATTTGATTTGCTTTTCTTCTAATGGTGGTCTTGATCATTTCCTTCAGCATCAACATATTTTAAAGAAAATTTTCCCATCTGTTGATTTACATGTCCGTACAAAGTCAGCTTCCTGTCAATCTCCTTGAACCATTTGTGGGTGACAACCTATTTGCTCTTATTAACTTTATAAGAAATTTGCAAGAGAAATCTAATATACCGTAATTCCTCAGTCTGTTTGAAGAAGATGAAGTTTGATTGACTAATCCATCTAACAAATCCTCCTTCTAAAAAGTATATAAGCATCTCATTTTGCACTTTTTATGTACTTCCCTGACCTCCTGGAACCTATCTTTCAAAAACATTATAAACAATTTGAACAGATACCACTTTGTTTAAGTATTTTTGTGTAATCTTCTCAAACTTCCTATCTGTCAAGGATTGAGGATCCCTGGTTAGAGTAGTTGTTTTATCAATATCAGATTCTTCAAAACCTCCAAGTCCTATCTTCTTTTTAACTCTTAGTTCGAAATTTGGTTGAATGTATTGCCAATATGTAGGTTCTTGAATAAGTTCTTGAATTTCATCAGAGTCTGATCCTTTTCTTTCCTTATCAGAGTCTGGCTTAGACTTTGATTTCCCATGTTCAGTCCCTAACTAGTGTGATTGAGTTTTTGCTAATACAACCACTTTAGACTGTTTTTGTTGCACACCACCAGGACCCCTAGGACCATAGCTTCATCATCATCACCATCTCTCCTCCTTTTAACTCCCTTTTGTTTAGCATCCTTGCACACATCATCCTTATTTCTCCTAAAGGAATCACCAACTTTCTTCTCCACTTTTTGACATCATCACCATCTATGACATCCATAAGAATTTGTTCAAGGACTAAGGAGATGTTGGCATATGTTGCAATGACTGAATCAACCTTGGTGATAGATCAGAGACTGTTGTTTAGAGTTTGACTTGATTAGCAGTGATATCAACAATAGCATCCTTGAAAGTGACTTCTTTGGATAATTGAAGGGAATGAATTCTGTCAAATTGAGTTTTGAAAAGAGTAGTAGTATTATCAACACCAGTAAGTTTGGTTTGAATGTGAGAGATGTCCTTGACCACACCAGCCAATTGTCCAGTGACATTCTCTGTCTCATCCTGAATATCTGCAGTCATAGCTTTGTCTTCTTCAAGGAAGGAGGCATCAACATCCTCATCAGGATAGTGACTATGTTCTTGTAAAAATGAATTCTTTTAAAAAGCCTTTAGTCTCTAAGAATGGTGAATGGCCAAGATACAATCAAAAGTAGCTTTATCATCAATGTCATTGAGTTATGCAAATTCCCAAGATTGAGAAAAAAACTGATCAAAATAAATAAAAGATAGATTAACTGGTCAATCATCCTCAGAAGTGCAATCCTCCTACATATCAACATCAACAGGCTCAATCTTTGTAACAGGAGGTGTAGACTCTAGTGGTTGAGTAGACTCTGAAACTGCAAAAGAGACTATAGACCCCGACTCCTCCTTAGAGTGATCAGAGTCTGTAGACTCTGGAAGCCAAGCCCTTATAGGCATAATAAGAATTGGTGCATCTGACTTCAATTCTGCAGTCTCAGGTTTAATGTTAGTTGTATCCACCAAGGCCTCCATGACTGTATCTGCTCTCCTAGTTAGAGAATCTATTAAATGTTTTTGTGGTCTTTGTGTGAATGATTTTTTAGCAGCTAGAGCCTCCTCCTTTTTGCCAATCTGCATGATTAGTAAAAATATATTTTCATCGATCCCTGCATCAACTCATTGAACCAACATTGAGGAAATTCATGATCCCAATAAGTAAAGCTAGGTTCAGGATACCCTAGTCTCTCATTCTCACAGTGGAGTTGGACACCCACTTTCTCAATCTCACTCAGGCTCTCTATAGCCTTTTCTACCTCTCCTTTTTCCTAGACCAGTGTCAGCCTCTCATTTATTTTTTCACTCAGTTTGGAGGGTGCACTTAAAAACCCAGCAGAAAGGGGTGTGAGAGAAGTAAGAGATGCTTCAATACCTGAACCACCTTGATGGAGGGGAACCCCTTCAAATGTATGAAGGCTAGGAGTTTCCACCAAAGGGTGAGCAGCAACAGACTCTGAACCCTTACTAGCTTCTACTTTATTTCCAAAGTTTATTGGCTCCAGTATTCCAGTCTAAGGATCTACTCTAAACTCTGACAGCTTCAGTATGACTTCATTAGAAGCCAGAGTCTGAGTGTAACCATCTTTGACTGTTGGTGTATGAGACTCCCCCTCAAGGTGGATAGACTCTGATAGAATAGTTTGTGAAATGTCTTCATGAGCATCCATCAGAGTCTGTCCTCTCATATCACTAGAGTTCTCATCAGCATATTATTGAGTTGTCAAGGAGGGCCTAACAGCATGCTTCTCTGCCCCACTATCACCAACCTCTAACTAGTTAGTTCTTGTATGGGTGAGGCAGACTGAGCATCATTCTCACTAGTCGCGACTGGTGCATTAGTCCTATCATTTAACTTCCTTTCAGCACCTGCTACCTCATGTGGTTTTACCATAGTTAATGCATCCACGTTTTTATTGAGAAAGATCCTTGCATGGATTGCATTGATGGCCTGGGAATAAGACATGTGAAAGGAATCCTGCAGTTCCCTTACAATTTTCTGATAATAAGAACCCTTGATTTGATCCAATCTACTCTGATAGGTTGGATAGAGATATGTGTTGGCCACCTTCCCTACATTGTGGACAAGAAAATCAACCACCTTCCTTGAAAGAGGCTGGATAGTAGAAATCCAATCAATGGTTGTCCTGTAAGTTATCTCTTTATCCCAAATTGCTTCATAGTCAAAAACTGGTTGCTCAACCTCAGTTTCCAACTCATTAAAAGACTCTGATTCTCTTCTTTTATGGACCTTAAGCTTTTTAATCTTCTTTGATTTTGTCTGTTCAGAGTCTAGCACACCAAGTGTTTTGAGAACTGTATTAGTCCTGCCTTCTATGAGCCCGGCTATTTTATCTTGTAATGAAGAGTTCAAGAGGTAGTTATAGAGATTTGTTACCACATCCTGTGCAGACATTTGTAGCTCTATCTTCATTCTTTTCCTTAGAGCTTCATAGGTTGTAAGATGATCCAAGACTTGAGATTGAGTCTGATATTGCTCTGGATCTTCAACTGATTCCACTAAAGGATATAAGAATAGCAGTACCTCATTACTTGGAGTAATGATTTCATAAATGAGACTGAGGCATCATCCAATGGCATTCCTTCCCAAAATGTTTCATCATCAGAGTCTGAAGGCAGTCTAGACTATGACTTAACATTAGACTCTGGTTCAGGAGTTTTCTTGCTTTAAGAGTCTGGCTCTATAGGAGCCTTGGGAGCATATATTTCCTGCAAAATAGGGTTAGTAACAATTATAGGCTTTTGTGTGTGTGCAAAATGAGCCTTCCTCAACCGTCTATACTTCTGAGCAAAAGATTTCTCAAGAGACTCAATTTGAGAATCCTGAGGGCATCCCTAGGTTTGGCAGAGTCTGTAGCCTTTTGAGAGTCTACAAACTTGGTTTCAAGGTTAGAATCAAGTGTATCATGGCCCTCTTTTAGCAAATAAAGTCCTTCAACAACTTGTTTCTCTAGAGGGTTGAGCTCCTTATCACTGTGCTCATCTATTAGCCTGGTTTGGATTAATCTCCTCCTCTTTAAAATTGGTGCCTTTTGAGAGACACTAGAGGTTGGTTTCTTTTTAGATTGTGGTTTTTGAGATTGTTTCGTGGAGGGGGATTTGGCTACTTTGGGTAGGTGCATGAGGACTCTCCATTACTTTTTCCTACACCATTTCGCCACCAAAGAAAGAAGCATTATAGATAGAAGGTTTGTAGGTTGAGAGTTTTACATGCATTACCTGTGGATATTTCATGGCAGGTAGACTCTACTTCTTGTCATCAATTCTCTTAATGTTAGAGAATATCCTTATTTGTTGTTTGTATGCCTGCACACAGCAATCATCTGCCAACCTAGTTGATATGTCAGTAATGAAGTGATTTAGGAGAATCATAAGAAATCTATGATAGTAGACTTTATTCCTCCCCTATTGCACATTGTATAATTTAGCTCCCATTTGAGTGAGCAACATATCACCAATGTTGATCACCTTATCAAACAAGAGACTATGACCAATTTGATAAGTAATAGTAGTAATAACATCAAAGCCACTACATTTACCAGTAAACCACTTACCAATTTGATCAAAGAAAAAAAGACCATTCTTTCCTCATATAGGGCCTAGTTAACTTACTCATATTTTCTAAACTAGTAGAATAACCTAGTGATTTAAACATGCTCTTATTATCATAATCAGAAATTGTTTCATCAAATGGTTCTTTAACAGGCAACTTTAATACAGAATTGAGTACATCAGCAGTTACATTAAAAGTGAAGTCACCAAAGGTAAATATAATCTTACCTGGTTGATCCTGAGAAGGATCAACTACCTTGGCCGAACTCCATGCCTGAGATACAACATCCATATTAATGACAGGAGATATCTTGTGAATATAACTGAGCTCACTCTACTCCAAGAAGTCCATCATAGTCAGCATCTACCCCTTTCTTGCTCCTAGGACTGCCACATGATTAGTGGTCATGAACTCAAAATCCCCAAAAGTGAATGCAATTGTCTTGGCTCCCCTCATAACAGTTGAAATAGCAGCCATTGAAATTGTAGAGTTGAAAGTGACAAAAATTCTTGAAAAATTTAGCTAGGGTTCGTGAAAAGCTCTATGAGTATTTCTGCCTTAGAAAATAATTCGTAATAAATAAGTGAATAAAATGTATGATAATTTTCTATTTTGTTTAAGTTGCATACAATACACATGAGTCTACAGCCTATCTCCATTCAAAAGTAACTGTTACCCCTATTTCAAGTCATTTGAACAATTTAAACGTAATCAGGGATGCATGCGCAAATTTTAACCTTTTCAGAGTCTAAGCATTATTATTCTCGGAGTCTACATACTCACAGAGTCTACAGACTCGTAAGAGTCCAGGAGTTAGACTCTGTCAAGATAAAGTACCTTAAAAAATTTGCAATAACAAATCATAGTTTGATAAAACAGGGACTATAATTAAAGTACATACCTTGCTTCTTGTTATAATTGATTACTTACATGTTTAACATACCAAATTCACCTACCAGTCTGAGAAAGGTAGATTCATCATGTGGTTTTATTAAAATGTTTGCAATCTGTCTGTCAGTTAGAAAATAGTGAAGTGTGACAATACCATTTTCAACATGTTCTATACTAAAATGATACCTGACATCAATGTGCTTTGTTCTGGAAAGTTGGACTGGATTCTATGCAATTTTGATAGCACTAGTGTTATCATAAAACATAGAAATATTTGAGAATGTTAGTCCATAATTAAGTAACTGATTTCTCATTCACAGAATTTGAGCACAGCAACTTCCAGCTGCTATGTATTCAGCCTCAGCTGTTGAGGTTGATACAGTCTGTTTTTTCTTGCTAAACCATGAAATTAACCTATTGCCAAGAAATTGGCATTGACCTATTGTGTTTTTTCCGTCCACTTTTCATCCTGCATAATCAGAGTCTGAATAGCCAATTAGTGAAAAATTAGATTCTCTAGGATACCAAAGTCCCAGAGTCTGTGCACCCGTGAGATCTAAATTTTTTTTCACATCTATTAAATGTGATTCTCTTGGGTCATCTTGAAATCTAGTACACAGGCATGTTGCCAACATTATATCTAGTCTACTAGCAGTTAAATATAACGAGCCAATCATACCTCTATAGCTAGTATTGTCAGCTTTCTTACCCTTTGGGTCAGAGTCTAGCTTAGTGGTTGTTGACATGGGAGTTTTGGCAGTGGCACAGTCTTGCATATCAAACTTCTTCAATAGTTCTTTCACATACTTTGATCGATTGATGAAAATTCCATCCTCATTATGTTTGACTTAAAGTCCCAAAAAGAAGTTTAACTCTCCCATCATGCTCATTTCATACTTTGACTGCATTAATTTGCTTAACTTTTCACAGAGTTTTTCATTAGTAGAACCAAATATAATATCATCAACATAAATTTGGACAAGCAAAATATCACCTTTATCTTTTCTAATAAAAAGTGTTTTGTCAATGGTACCTCTAATGAATCCATTTTCAAGAAGAAATTTTGATAGAGTTTCATACCATGCTCTAGGTGCTTGCTTCAATCCATATAGTACCTTGTCTAACCTGTAAACATGATCAGGAAACTTTGGATCAACAAATCATGGTGGTTGCTCCACATAGACTTCTTCTTTCAATTTTCTATTTAAGAAGAAATTTTTCACATCCAACTGATACACCTTAAATTTTGAATAGACTGCAAATGCAAGAAACATTCTGATAGCCTCCAATCATGCTACTGGTGCAAAAGTTTCATCCTAGTCAATTCCTTTTGCAACTAGTCTTGCTTTGTTTCTAATCACAGTTCTATTCTCATCAAGTTTGTTTCTGAACACCCTTTTTGCACCAATAATTGATCTATTTCTAGGGCTTGGTACAAGTTTCCACACTTTATTTCTCTCAAATTCATTCAATTCCTCTTGCATTGCAATAATCCAATCAGGGTCTTGCAAAGCATCCTCAATTTTCTTGGGTTCATTCTTTGAGAGAAAATAGCTATAAACACATTCATTTTAAGTGGTTGTTCTAGTTTGTACACCACTCTCAGGATCACCAATTATCAAGTCAGGAGAGTGATCCCTTGCCCATTTTCTAGCTTGTGGAAGATTGGTTCTTGAACTTCAAGCTACCCCTAAATCAGTGACATTTCCTGTATATGAGTGAAATTCAAATGAAGAGGGGGGGCCCCTGAATTACTTGACTCTGAAAATGATTCAGAGTTGCCTGATCCAGACCCTGATGAGTTAGACTCTAAAAAATTTGATTCTGTATGTCTAGACTCTGTCTAGGTAGACCTTGAACTTTTAGACACTGAGTTGATTGGAGATGAATTTATTGGCTCCCCCTCAGAGTGTGCAGGTTCTTGTGTTGTTTCAGAAGTGATTTGAGACTCTTCATCCTCATCACCTTCATTTATCTCAAAACTTTTAAGATTTTCAAATTCCAGTATTGTAGACTCTGATTCATCCCGCAATCCTGTAATCTTTTTGTCATCAAATGCAACATGAATAGATTCCATAACAATTCTGGTTTGGAGATTAAAAACTCTGAATGCCTTTTTGTTTGGTATATATTCAAGGAAGATAGCTTCATCAGCCTTTGCTTCAAATTTACTTTAGAGTTTCAGGGTATAATTTCAGTACATAGCATTTGCATCCAAATATGTGAAAGTGTTTCACACTTGGCCTCTTGTTCTTCACCATTTCATAACGAGTCTTTCCATACATATTAATAAATGTACAATTTTGAGTGAAACATGTTGTACAGACTGCCTCAGCCCAAAAATATACTGGTAGTTTAAATTTTGCCAATATTGTTCTGACAGCTTCTATGAGTGTTCTATTCTTTCTCTCCACAACTCCATTTTGTTGGGGTGTTCCTGGTGCAGAAAATTGTTGAATGATTCCCTTTGATGCACAATATTCCTCCATAATTGAATTCTTGAATTCAGTACCATTGTCACTCCTTAGAAATCTAACTTTCTTCTTATGGTCTATTATGTGTTATGGAGCTTCATCCTTTGAATGTAGAAAGAAAACTCATGTGAATCTTATAAAATCATCTAAAATGACAAGAGCATATTTCTTTTTTTTAATTGACATCATATTTACTGGACCAAATAAATCAAAATGTAATAGATAAAAGGGTTCAGAAATGGTGTTTATTGTCTTGCTTTTGAATGATGTTTTCCTTTATTTTCCAAGTTGACATGCTTCACAAAGTCCATCTTGCAAAAAGTCAACATGTGGTAGTCCTCTCACAAGATTCTGTTTCACTAACTTGTTAAGTGTTTTGAAGTTGATGTGTGACAGTTTCTTGTGCCATTTCCAGCTTTCTTCAGTTGAGGCCTTGCTATATAGATATGTGACTTCATTTTGAATGCAATCCTCCAAGATGGCTTCATATATGTTACCATGTCTATGCCCTTTGAAAACCAGAATGCTTGTTTCTTTATGAGTCACAAGACGCTCCTTGTTGTCAAAGCCAGTATGGTAACCTTTATCTCCAAGTTGACTTATGCTAATTAAGTTGTGTTTCAAGACATCAACTAGAGCTACTTCATCAATGATGACATTCCCAAGTACAATCTTATCACATCCCAGTGTTTGTCATTTGTTGCCATCTCCAAAGTATACTTCTAGGCCAGCCATCTCCACAAAGTCTGTAAGAAGGGATTTCTTTCTAGTCATGTGTCCTGAGCATCCATTGTCCTGGATTAGGGTTACTCTCTTTACCATGGTTCCCTGCATACCTATAGCAACTAGTTAGATATTTTGGGGACCCAAACATTTTTGGATCATTTTCTACTAACTTTGGGTGAAACAGGCTTAGTATTTTTTACTTTTATTTTACCTGTCTCCTTTGTTACTTTAGACTTTGGTAGAGTCTTGACAGTTTTATACCAACTTTTATCAATTGAAGATTTTAGCTCATAAAAATTGTAATACAAATCATGATAGTCCCTACACATATAAATAGAATGAAATATGCTACCACAGTGATAACAAGGCTTCTGTGGAATGTAGTGATCTTTCAGAGTCTGTGAAGGACTAGACTCTGATTTCTTCTTAATTTTTGTTTTATAGTCTAGAGCTAAATGGTGGTGGTTGCCACATCTGTAACACTTCTTTCTAGAAGCATTATGATCCTTTTAATAATTATTGGCCTTATTAATGCCTTCCTTACCATTCCTATTTCTCCTAGTTTTGGTAGACTCTGATAAGTTCCCTAGCCTTTCCTTTAACTTAGACTTAGACAGGTACCCAATGTTAATGTTTTTCTTAGACTTCTTTGCTCTTGGTTCATCTGTCTTTTTATCAACAACAGGGGGACCATTGACAGATGAGTTTGTGGTTTCTTTAAGTAAATCAGTCTTTTCTTCAGGAGTCATAAACTTAACAGGAATAAAAGTACTTTTGTCCTTAGTTTTATTAATTTGGCTAGCTTCTTCATTGTTATCATTCTCAAGAATAGGTCTTTTTCCTTGACTCTTGTCATAGCCTAGACCAACAGTTTGACACCCATGTTGGTTGTTGAGAATTTTCTGAACATTTCTACCAGAGTCTATCCATACTCTGAACTTAAGCCTTTCTTCTTCTAGTTCTTTCTTAACAAAGTCATAGGCTTTCAAGACTTCAGTGTAGTTGTGCCTACATTTCTCAGAATCCTTTTTGTATTGTTCCATTAACACTAACTCAGACTCTAAATGGTTATTCCTACTTGTCAAGGTTAAATTTTCTTCTCTTAACCTGTCATTTTCATTAGTGAGATACCTACAGTTTGTCATTATATTCTTAATCTCACTTTGCACAATTTTTATACCATCAGAGTCTAAATTAAGTAAGGATTCAGGAGAAAAGATTGATACTTGAGTCTTGGGAGATGAAGGTTCTTTGGAAGATTTTGATTTTCTTGAGGAGACAACCATCGATGCTAGATTTTCATAATCAATTTCTTCCTCTGAGATTGAATCCACCCAATCCTTTCCTGTTGAGAGAAATGTTTTCCCTTTGCCTTGACTTTTTGCTTTTCTGCATTCACTAGCAAAGTTCCCCAATGTTCCACAGTTGAAACATTTAACATTTGCTTTGTCAAGCTTGATAATTGTGTTTTTTCCCTTCTCAATCTTTTCATCTTCTTTCTTGAATGATGGCCTCTTACTAAATTTACCAGTTCTTTTGTTTAATTTCATTCTTTTAAAATTCTTAGCAAATATAGCCATCATTTGACTCAGATCAATCTCTTCATCTAAATCAGAGTCTGTCTCAGTAGACTCTGACTCAACAACAGTTTTGCCCTTCTTCCTTGAATCCTTGATTCTTGCTTCTTGAGTTCTTCATGTTGTTCTTTCTCAGACTCCATTAAAGTGCCACAGATTTTGCCTTCACAGACTTCTTATTCTTTCTCTGTTGCATCTCTAAATCATATGTCTTGAGTCTACCTACAATTCTTCTAGAGTTATTTCATTTAAATCTCTAGCTTCCCTTATGGTGGTTGTTTTGTTATCCCACTCTTCAGGAAGGGCTCTCAGAAACTTGGTGTTTGTATCTTCATAATCATAAAGCTTACCGAGTATAGCCATCTCATTCAAGAGTTTTGTGAAACTATCATACATCTCAGTAATAGATTCCCTGGATTTTGCCTCAAAATACTCATACTCCTGAATTAGCAGAGTCCTAGCATTTTTCTTGACATCTTTAGTCCCTTCACAGTGCACTTAAAGTTTTGTCCACATCTCCTTAGCAGTTTTGCATGATATAACAAAGTTTGTAAGAATATAATGCAAACTGTTAAAAAGAATGTTTTTTTACTTTTACCTCCTTAAGGACATTCTCTGTCACACCCCATTTCTGAGGCGCGACCTTAATGCTGATAATCAATCTAAAGTCAGAGTGCGGAAGCTATATGACGAATTAATATAAGAAAATCACAAATTCTAATAAGTCTAAAAGGCATCATGTCGACTCTTATTACCTAATAAAATTCATATCTTAAAAATAATAAAGTTTCGAAAGCCATAAATCAGGTTGCAAAACAAATCGAGATTACCAATTCAAACTAATGAGGGTCTAAAGTTTGCCAATTTATTCAAATCATGAACTAATGAAAACTACTAATGGTTGTCTACCCAAAACGACCCCATCCTCACCGCCAATCTAATCATCAATACCTAAGGAAAGAATAAAATAAAAAGGGTGAGCGAACAAAGCTCAGTGAGGTGGCCGAAGGGCCCAAAAGTAAACAATAATACAATTCGAATTACAACGACGGATACCATAATGAATATATGATCAAAGAAAAAACATATGAAAGATACGATGGTTGACTATGATACAACCAATAAACCAATCTCTAATAACGGATGACAAATAATGTGATCATTTAGTGTACGAATATCAAATACAAATACTAATACAAATGCAATACCGGTATGCAGAGGTGTTTCACAAGGATCCACCATGTAAACATTCCTAATAAAGTCCATAAACTTCTACTAAGAAAACAATATTCTAGTAGTTCCTGATAATTGAGCCAAATCGTTTCAGGACTAATCTTTAGTAACTAATGATCACTGTATAAACTGATGGCAAATAAACAAATATCAAAGATATCGAATCATAATCTAAAATAACTAATAATTGTTCAAGAATATAGGGATTAAAAAATAATGCATCGAATACCAATGAACAAAGAAATACGAATGCTGAAAAAGGTTAGTAGTTCATAACTTATAGTAATTCTGGAAAAATGATCAACTAGAGAGTTAAAGAACATTCAACAAGGATTCCAGAATGATAAGATTCATAATAAATGAACAAATAACGAATTTGTTATGAATTTTAGAAGTTCAAGTAACACAGCAGAAATTATTCAGGACCAGGTCATGTTAAAAGCTAATTTAGACAAATAAAACAATCTGATATCAATTCGATTATAACTAGACAATTAAATAGCATTTGCAGAGGATTCATAACTAATAAAGATCATAATTTTATGACGAATAACCAAGGAGATATGAATTTTTCAATATGAACCAACTCTGCAGAAAAGTATAAACAGCCCTGAATTTTTGTAAATCAGTTTAGGAATTTAAATCATTTAAAGCATCTAATGAGCATAACTAAGAACGAAAGAATATACCTCAAGCTTTTCAGATTGATATCACGGTTAATTTTTCGACGTATGAACGATTTATAGTGAATTTTTGAATATACGAAAAAGTGTTCATGACATAAAACTGAAGGGTAACAAAGAACACAATTTTAGACACAGTTAGACCCTGATTTCACAAAATATGCATTGAGAAAAATTATAAATATCGAAACAAGCTTTCCAGAATTTCAAGAATCAACGAATTCCAATTACAAATGAATCAGTTATGGATTTTACAACAGGTCTGAGTTGCAGCTTTTATCAAATACGACTTTCAGCATAAACAAATAGGAAGACGAACATGACATGGGCATAGAGAAGAAGAAATCAAAACCCTCACCTTAGATTAATGGAAGAACACAAGAAATACCTTCTAAAGTTTACTCTCTTCCCAAACCCTAGTCTTCAAGTGCGGCTCTAGTAGAAGTTATATTGAATAAGTTTAGAATAACATATAACTTGTATATATATTATTCTATTTCTCAAATACCTAATAGAAGTAGAATAATAATATAACCTTTAATATCATTATTACTCATATTCCAATTATTAATAGAATAAGCAAAATACATATATTAATTATATAATTAAAACTAATTACATAATTAACATATATCTAAAAACGGGATATTACATCCTTCCCCCCTTATAAAAATTTCGTCCTCGAAATTTAACTAACACGTACCTTGTGTAAAAAGTTCAGGATATTTTTCACGCATATCCTTCTCAATCTCCCAAGTCACTTCCTCGACTGAGTGATTGCGCCACAACACCTTAACTAATGGAATGATTTGTTTCCTCAATACCTTATCGTTGCGATCTAAAATCTGAATTGGAGTTTCATCGTAGGACAAATCATCACAAATTTTATTTGGTTCATAACTAAGCACATGAGATGGATCCGGATGATATTTACGAAGATAAGAGACATGGAACACATTATGAATATATGACAAACCAGGAGGCAAGCAACTCGATAAGCAACGGGACCAATACTCTCTAATATCTCATACGGACCAACAAAATGAGAAATAAGTTTTCCTTTCTTACCAAATCACTTAACTGCTCTCCATGGTGAAACTCGGAGGAAAACATGATCACCAACACTAAACTTCAAAGCTTTTTGTCGTACATCAACATAACTCTTTTGTCGACTTTGTAGAGATTCTCAAGCACCAACTTTATCTTGTCAACTGTGGCTTGTACTAATTCAAGTCCAAGAAGTGTTTTCTCACCAATTTCATCCCAATATAAAGGTGTTCGACACCTTTTACCATACAATATCTCAAATAGAGCCATCTTTGTACCAGACTGATAATTGTTATTATAAATAAACTCAACCAATGGTAAATAGGTGTCCCAAGACCCTTTAAGTCGATGACACACGCTCTAAGCATATCTTCTAATATTTGAATTGTGTGTTCAGTTTGACCATCTGATTACGGGTGGTATGCAGTACTAAAGTTCAAATTCGTCCCCAAAGCTTTCTGAAAACTCTTCCAAAACTGTGAAGTAAACCGTGCATCTCTATCTGATACAATAGTTCTCGTTACCCCAAAAAACCTTACAATCTCTTTAACATATAATTTAGCCAACTGATCCATCTTATATGTAGTGCGAATTGGCAAGAAGTGTGTTGACTTACTCAACCGGTCAACTATAACCCATATTGAATCAAAACCCTTAAGAGTGCGAGGAAGTGTTGAAACAAAATCCATGGATATGTCATCCCATTTCCACTATGGAATCTTTAGTGGCTCTAGTAACCCTGAATGTCTTTGATGCTCAATTTTTACTTGTTGACAAACTAAACATCTTTCAACAAATTCAGCCACGTCCTTTTTCATACCTGGCCACTAAAAATATCCCTTCAAGTCTTGATACATCTTAGTACTACCAAGATATATTGCAAAACTAGAAGAGTGCGCCTCCATCAAGATTTTCTTCCCCAAGTCAACATCAGATGGAATACACAATCTTGAACCAAGCCATACAATTCCATAATCATCTACCTTAAAATAAGTGTGCGTACCTTTTTGAACTCCATTCACAATTTCAATCAATTTTTTGTCCACAAGTTGGCTTTCTTTGATTTTCTGTATCAATGAAGGTTGGACTTCAAGCTGTATTAATATTCCATTAGCATGAGATTCATGCACTCGGAGTTCCACATCAAAACTTTCTAACTCTAATTGTAGTTCCCGCTCATCTATAAACAATGCCGTTATTACTCCCGAAGTCTTATGACTCAAAGCATCAACTACCTTGTTAGCCTTTCCTGGATGATACATAATATTACAGTCATAATCTTTCAACAACTCTAACCAGCGACGTTGTCTCATGTTCAATTCTTTCTGAGTGAAGATGTACTTAAGACTCTTGTGATCAGTGTAAATATCACAAGTATCTCCGTACAAATGGTGTCTCCATATTTTAAGAGCAAATACAACTGCAGCCAACTCAAGATCGTGAGTAGGATAATTTTTCTCATGAGACTTCAATTGTCTTGAGCCATAAGCAATTACCTTCTAATTTTGCATCAACACACAACCCAATCCAAACTTGGAAGCATCACAATAAATTACAAACCGAAAGGCTAAAAATTTAGGGTTGACACTAACTTTGACTTTAATTTCTGAAAGGCTTCTTCACTAGCATATGACTAAACAAATTTCACCTTCTTTTGTGTCAATCGAGTAAGTGGCAAGGCTATTTCGGAAAACCCTTCAATAAACCGACGATAATATCCTGCTAAACCCAAAAAGCTACGAACCTCTGTGGCAGTCTTTGGTATATCCCAATTCATTATTGCTGAAATATTTTCTGGATCAACTTATATGCCCTCCTTCGTTATCACATGCCCTAAAAATGAAACCTGTTCCAACCAGAATTCACACTTTGAAAATTTAGCATATAACTTATTTTCATAAAGTGTGTTCAATACCAATCTCAAGTGTTTTTCATGTTTCTCTTTGCTCGTAGAGTATATGAGGATGTCATCAATAAACACAATAACGAATTGATCAAGAAAAGGTTTAAACACTCTATTCATCAAATCCATAAAAGCAGCCGGAGCATTAGTTAAACCAAAAGACATCACCAAAAATTTATAATGTCCCCCCGTGTTCGAAAAGCTGTCTTAGGTATATCTTGCTCCCTCACCTTAAGCTGATGATACCCAGACCTCAAATCGATCTTTAAGAAGTAACAAGCTTCCTGTAATTGGTCAAACAAATCAACAATTCTCGGAAGTGGATATTTATTTCTTACAATGATTTTGTTGAGCTCTTTATAATCAATACACAACCGCATAGTTCCATCTTTCTTCTTGACAAATAAAAAAGTGTTCATGACATAAAACTGAAGGGTAAGAAAGAACATAATTTTGGACACAGTTAGACCCTGATTTCACAGAATATGCATTGGACAAAAATTGTAGACATAGAAACAAGCTTTCCAGAATGTCAAGAATCAACGAATTCTGATTATAAATGAATCAGTTATGAATTTTACAACAGGTTTGAGTTGCAGATTTTATCCAATACGAATTTCAGCATAAACAAATAGGAAGACGAACATGACATGGGCATGGAGAAGAAGAAATCAAAACTCTCACCTTAAATTAATTAAATTAATAGAAGAACACAAGAAATCCCTTCTAAAGTTTGCTCTCTTCCCAGAACCTAGTCTCCAAGTGCGGCTCTAGTGGAAGTTACATTGAATAGGTTTAGAATAACATATAACTTGTATATATATTATTCTATTTCTCAAATACCTAATAAAAGTAGAATAATAATATAACATTTAATATCATTATTTCTCCTATTACAATTATTAATAGAATAAGCAAAATACATATATTAATTATATAATTAAAACTAATTATATAATTAACATATATATATATATGGGATATTACATTCTCTTTGTCCTCCTTTGACCACTCAACTTTTGGTTTTTCAACAAGGTACTCTTCAACTATTTTACCTTCTTCAGTGATTTGAGGAACAAGTCTTGAGGTCACATAGGGTCCTTTATGAATCTTGTCAAGATAGTCAGGGTATGTAACTTCCAGATGGTGCAGCATCTTAACCTTTCAGTGGGTGTATTTGTTTCTCTTAAGCGTAGGAATCTTAGAATTGTTATCTTTATTTCCAGACATCTTTTGTTGGACTTAAATCAAACCTAGCCTATTTAATTATTTGTCTTGCTATAAAATAGTTTGTACTTCTGTAATAGTTTAGTGACTTACATATTCTTGTATAAAATTGCAGATAGAAGTCTACTTAGTCTGTCTCTCAATTGTAAATAAAGTCAAAAAAAGTCTGTTAGAATATTCAAGTTGAATCATGCAACAAGACAAAGAAGGCTGTGGAGAAATAAAGGAAGTCATCTGAGAATTCTATCAAGGCAATTACTCAGTCGAGAAGTCTACTATTCGAGAAGTCAGAACTGTGGGAACATTTCGAGAAGTCTCAAAACACATTGAACTGCTCAGTACTCGATCGAGAAGTCAGCCATTCGACAAGTCAAGTATTGAAGTCATTCGAGTAGTGTTAATTGTGAGTCATTCGAGAAGTGAGAAAAGAGAATCAATTCGAGAAGTTAGCAAAAGGAGCATTCGAGAAGTGGTAAAGTTGAGGCATTCGAGAAGTCATAATTTCAAGTTATTATTCGAGAATTCTAGCTTAATCGAGAAGTCATCTAATGGAGTATTCTAATCGAGAAGTCTAGTCATTCAAGAAGCTAGATATTCATGGTTCAATCGAGTTGTCACAGCAAGTACCCAATCGAGAAGTCAACATCTATGACTTCTCGAAATATTTTGAACAGAGTACTCGACTGCACCAAGGAGCTTTTTTCAAGGAAAGTTGCAGAACAAGTCTAGATAATTCTGAAGCTCTGTTTTTACAGGATAAGTCAAACCTGCAAAGATAGAGATAAGTCTACAATGAAACTGGGAAGTCAGTCAAGACAAATGACAGAAGGTATAAGGCTGGATGTAGCAGAATGTCACAACAGTGTTAGCTAGAAATAGATATCAGTCAAATGTAAAGGATGTCTTGTCTTTTTCTAGTTATAGCTAATCTGTCTTATGTGAGCATGTGCACAGGACATGTTATCTATATATTTTATGCACAGCCACATTTAATAGGTGTCTTGTGAGTTTTACAATTGTAAATTCCTAGAACAAGAAGCTGAAGTTCAATTTGAATTTCAGATTGTAGCAACAGTTCATTCTAATAAAATTAGATTGAAAGTTACATCTAGTGTCTATATATTCATCATTGTTTACTGTTTACTGTTTACTGTTCAATCTATTCAATCTTGCAATCCAGTTAACAGTTGAACTAGTTTACTAGAATTAAAGAGAAAGAAAAAGGCTTGAAGTATACATTCACCCCTGTAAACTTCTAGGACTCATAATTCCTAACAAGTGGTATCAGAGCAGGCTGTTAACATACAAACCGACTAAAGATCAAGATGAGTTCTCAGAAGCTAAGCAGCATAAAGATTCCTACATTTGACAGAGAAAATTACAATCTTTGGAAGAGGAAGATGCTGATGTTCATAAATGCTGCAAACCCCATGTATCCTGAAATATTGAAGAATGGTCATTTCATGCCAGTAACCCTAGTTCCTGAAACCACTAGTGGGTCTGAAGTTATTCCAGCAACATGGATACCTAAAGATCCATCTCAGTACACAGATTCAGATAAAGAAAAGGTGTCTCTTAACAATAGCTTAATGCTAATACTAATTGAATCACTGGATCTTGTGATGTACAATAATATTGTCAATTGCACATCTGCCAAACACATATGGGAGACTATAGAAATTCTGTGTGAAGGAACTGAGGAGGTAAGGGAAAATCAGAGGCAGCTCCTTGTCTCTCAATATGAAGCTTTCATGTCCAAACCAAATGAAGGAATAACTGAAGTATTTGAAACGTTCAACAAACTGATCAATGACCTTCAACTTCATGGAAAATACTATGAGACAAAGGAAAAGAATATGAAGTTTTTGCTGACTCTCCCAGAGCATCTGGAGCTCAAAATCTCTGCAATAAGAGAAGGGAGAGATCTAACAAAACTTCCACTTGAGACCCTGTATGGAATCCTAAAGACATATGAACTTGAGTTCTATCAGAAGAAAGCCATACTGGGAAACAGAGGAAAAATGGCAAATGTCTCAAATGCTTTGGTTACAAAGGAACCTTCTATACCTGAAAAGACTAGTACAAGTAAAAGGGTGAAAACTGAAGAGTATGAAGGGCAGGAACATGAAGAAAAGGACTCTGTCAAAAGTGAATCAGAACAGGAAGAGTCTACACCATTGAAGAACTTGAGGCCATGGACAACAAAACCATGGCCTTCATGGCAAAGAAATTTGGAAACTTGAGATTCAAAAGAAACAAAAGTCTCAAAACAAGACCAGCCTTCAAGTCCTCAAGCAAAGGAAAGAATCTAGCAAGGAGCAACAGCAATGGAGGATACAAAACTGGAACAGTTGATAGATCTAAGATAAGCTGTTATAACTGTAATGACCTTGGACACTTTGCAACAGAGTGTAGAAAACCTAAAGCAATAAAGATGGATAAAAACTACTTGGAGCTGGAAGCCAAGTATGAAGCTCTCCTCAAAAAGCAGACAGAAAAAGCTTATATTGTTGAGAGAAAGTGCTGGGATGACACAGATGAAGATGAGAAAGAAGAATATGGAAATTTGGCATTCGTGGCCAACTCAACTAGTGGATCCTCATCCTCAAATTCTCATGTACCCACATTAATCTCTCTTGACATGTCAAATTTACAATATAAGAAAACTGTGGAAGAATTGAGCATTGAAATGTTTAACATTCACACTAGCATGACTGCTGCTTATGAGGAAACTGTTAGGTTGGTAAGAATCAATTATGAACTAACTGCTAGGAATGAAACTTTGGAATTATCTGCAGTAACACTACAAAACTTGAAATAGGAAAATGAATATCTAAAGAACAAGGTTGTTTGTTCTGAACAAATTGAAAACTTTCTCAAAGAACAAATTTCTAAAAATGAGTTAAAAATCAGATCATATCAAAACTCAGCAACTGTTGTTCAAGAGTTTCATGAGAAGAGCAAAGAGAGTACTAGGATTGGAGTTGGTTTTGATTATGAGAATCTTAAGAAGAAGAAATATGTTTTAACAAGAGGCAAAAAGGTTGAAATCCATGGAAATCCTCATATTTTAAAAAATGTCAAAGAACCAATTTTTAAGAAAGTAACTGTTGACTTTGATGAAGTTAGTATGATTATCAAACTACAGTTGGATGATGAGGATAAGGAAGCAAGTGAAAGGGAAGTGCCCTCTGTTGAAAAAGTAGAACCCATAATCAAAACCAAGTCCATTCCTGTTCAAACCGAAACAAAACATAATGCTCAGAAAAGTGATGTTATGCATGCTAAAAAGAAAAAGGCAAATAGAAATGAAAAAATAGGCATCAATAAATATAACAACTATGCACCTGTTCATAATGCTCCAAGAAAGATTTGTAAAAACTATGGTTCAACAAATCATCTTACTCACATGTACAAGAAGCCTGTTATTGGAAATGATGAGTTTGCCTGTGGATATGTTAAACCATTAATGCATGATAATCATAAATTTTGTGACTAAATTGATTGTATGCCATGCAACTTGAATGTCATGAATACTTGTTTTAGGTTCAGAAAATAGTTTGTTGATGGTTGTATAAGTCAGAATCTGAACACAAATCCTAGGCCTAAATCTGTCAGTCCTGTAAAACATAGAAAGCATTCCATGTCACCTAAGCATGCATCTAGTTCTGAAAGTATTAATCAAGCAAAAAGTCAGTAAATCAAAAAGGATAACAAGCATGTGCAGGCAACTACAAATGCTAAAACTAAGAATGAAACTCATGTAACTAAGCATAAAGGACACAACCTTGTTTGGGTACCAAAGAAAACTTGATTTGTATTTCATTGCAGGGCACAAGTAAAAAGAAGGTCATGTGGATTTTGGACAGTGGTTGTTCAAGGCATATGACTGGTGACAAAGCCCTGTTGTCACAATTCAAGGAGGAGGTTGGCCCAATGGTAACCTTTGGAGACAACAACACTGGTTTCACTATGGGATACGGCAAATTAATTCATGGAAATGGTGTCATTGAAGATGTAGCTCTGGTCAGTGGTTTGGAATACAACCTTCTCAGCATCACTCAGTTCTGCAACAAAGACCTAAAGGTGGAATTTGAAAAGGACTTGTGTCTCATATCACACAGGAAGACCAATGAAATTACTCTGCAAGGAGTGAGGAAAGGAAGCCTATTTGTAGCAGATTTGGACTCTGCAAATAAGGAAAAGATCTGCTATTTTTACACCAAAGCCTCAGAAAATGAAAGTCTGCTTTGGCACAAAAGACTATATCACTTGAACATCAAAAACATCAATTCTTTAGTAAAGAAAGAATTAGTAAAGGATTTGCCTACACTTGAATTCTGTATAGAAGGATTGTGTGAGGCATTTCAGAAAGAGAAAATGAAGAGATCAAGCCACAAAAGTAAGGAAATCACCTCAATAACCAAACCACTGCAACTAATCCATATGGATCTGTTTGGACCAGTAAATGTGATGTCCATGTCAAAGAAAAGATTTGCTCTTGTCCTGGTTGATGACTTTTCAAAATATACTTGGGTAGAATTCTTGCATTCAAAAGATGAAGCTCCTGAAATTATCATTGAGAACTTGAGGAGACTTGATAAAGGCCCTACTCCAGTAATTGCCTTAAGGAGTGACAATGGCACGGAATTCAAAAATGCAACACTAAGTGAATTCTGCAAGGAGAAAGGTATCACTCACCAATTTTCTTCCCCAAGAACTCCTCAACAAAATGGAGTGGTTGAGAGGAAGAACAGGACTCCCATTGAAGCTGCAAGAACTATGCTAGCAGAAGAAAATCTACCAACCAGTTTTTGGGCTGAGGCTATTAGAGCTGCTTGTTACACTCAAAATAGAACTCTCATCACAAAACCAGTTGGAAAAACTCCTTATCACATCATGACAAATAGAAGACCATCTGTGAAATATATGCATGTGTTTGGAGCAAAGTGCTTTGTTCTTAAAGATGATGTCAACAATTTTGGAATGTTTGAAGCAAAGGCATATGAAGAAATCTTTGTGGGATACTCCTTGGACAAGTCTGTCTATAGAGTATATGTAATTAATCAACAAAAGGTTATGGAAAGCAAAAATATAACATTTGATGATTTCAAGATCCCCACTATGGGTTTGGAAGGTGAAGAGTGTGACACTCTAAGATTTGAAAATGAAATAGAGCATGAAATCTCTTCAACTGAAGAGGTTACAAGTACTCTTGAAGACTCCCATGTGGTCATTCCACATGAAACAAATGTAGAAAGAGAATACGAAAATTTCAGTCATATCCAACTTGAGAATTCTTCACATGAGTCTAGCATGAACTCAGGGGGAGGTTCTCAAGAATCTGCAACAAATGACAATCACTATAACCAGGAAGAAACATGCTCAAATGACAAGGATGGGACTCATCAGACTAAATGGAATAGAGCTCACACAGCTGATCAAATCATTGGAAATCCTAATGAAGGTGTGAGGACAAGAAGAGCAACTATAAATGAATGCCTATTTGCCTGTTTTCTGTCTCAAAATGAACCTAAAAGAATTGAAGAGGCTCAGTTGGATCCAGATTGGATAATTGCCATGCAAGAAGAATTGAATCAATTTGTGAGAAACAATGTTTGGGAGCTAGTGCCACCTCCAAATGACAGATCTGTAATAGGCACTAAATGGGTCTATAGGAATAAAATGGATGAACATGGGATTGTAATAAGGAACAAGGCAAGGTTGGTTGCTAAAGGCTATTCACAAGAAGAAGGCATTGACTATGATGAAACATTTACTTCTATTGCAAGATTAAAAGCAATCAGAATTTTTCTAGCCTTTGTAGCAGACTCAAATTTTAAGGTCTATCAAATGGATGTCAAAAGTGCTTTTCTCAATGGTGAGTTGGAAGAAGAAGTAAATGTACAGAAACCTCCTGGCTTTGAAGATCCAAATTTTCCAGACTTTGTCTACAGACTCATCAAAGCATTGTATGGACTCAAACAATCCCCTAGAGCATGGTATGACACCTTATCAAAGTTTTTTTTGGAAAATAATTTCACTAGAGGAACTATTGACAAGACTCTCTTCTACAAAAAGCATGGTGAGGATATCATACTTGTTCAAATCTATGTGGATGATATCATTTTTGGGTCATCAAATGAAAAACTATGTCAAAGATTTTCCAAGCTTATGCAAAGTGAGTATGAGATGAGCATGATGGGAGAACTAAATTACTTTCTAGGTCTTCAAATAAGTCAAAGGGATGATGGCATTTTCATAAGTCAAACAAAGTACATTAATGACCTACTCAAAAGATTTAACATGCAAGATTGCTCAACTGCTAAAACTCCAATGTCTACAGCTACAAAACTCGATGAAGACAAGAAAGGAAAAAGTGTGGATATGAAGACTTACAGAGGAATGATTGGATCCCTTCTCTATCTCACATCAAGTAGACCTGACATAATGTTCTCTACATGTCTATGTGCTAGGTTTCAAGCAAATCCAAAAGAATCCCATCTCATTGTTGTTAAGAGAATTTTGAGATATCTCAAAGGAACATCCTTTATGGGATTGTAGTACCCTAAAGAAACAGGGTTTAACCTGGTTGGATACTTAGATGCTGATTTTGCTGGTTGCAGAGTGGACAGAAAAAGAACTTCAGGTAGCTGTCAATTTCTTGGACAGAGATTGGTATCTTGGTTTAGTAAAAAGCAACAGTCTGTGTCAACCTCTACAGCTGAGGCTGAATACATAGCTGTTGGAAGTTGCTATGCTCAATTGCTTTGGATTAGGAATCAACTAAGGGACTATGGACTGGTGTTGGAAGGAATACCTATCATGTGTGACAACACTAGTGCCATATCAATTGTTGCAAATCCAGTCAATCATTCCAAGACAAAGCATATTGATGTAAGGTATCATTTCATAAGGGAGCATGCAGAAAATGGAGTGATTAAATTGTTCTATGTTCCTACACAAAGACAGTTGGTTGATATATTTACTAAGCCACTTGATGAAGCCACCTTTAACAGGCTGGTTAGTGAAATAGGAATTCTAAATTCTTCAGGATAAGTGGCTCACTAAATATATCCCTCCAACTGTTACAACAATTGTTTCAAAGACATGAACTTAAATGATTTATCTAAGTGAAACAAAACTGGTGTATATTTATAAATATTTCAGTTATATTGTTGTACATATGATTAAACAAATATTTTAAAATTAACTCAGAATTATTTCTTTGTTCTGAGAAAACCTGAATTGAATTATCATACTTGTGCATTATTAAATAACAAGTGTGGTAATTAAAATATCAGGAATATTGATAAATCTCACTTCTTATATCAAAGAGAATAAATAAATTTTATTTATCTAAGAAGTAATGATTGCAAATCTCTTATTTTATTTTCCAAGTGAAGATAAAATAATTCTCTAAGAAAACTGGAGTTTATAGTTAAGTTGCCATTCTTTCTGACTTCTCGACTAAGGAAATTCTAAAAGTTCTCGAATCATGATGTTGTGAGTTCTCGATCAAGTACTATTGAGAGTTCTCGAACCACCAGAGTTCTCGACTATAGCTTGAGTGAGTTCTCGAATAGATCACTTCCAGAGTTCTCGATCAAGTACTATTGAGAGTTCTCGAATCACCAGAGTTCTCGACTATAGCTTGAGTGAGTTCTCGATTGTCTTAGTTCTCGATCAAAGTCTGACAGTTCTCTACCAAAACAGCTTTACTCTTTTCTGAGTTCTCGAATTCAAAAATCGATTACTATTCTAGTCGAGTTGTCTGTGTCATTTAAAAAGCAAAGTAGATCTAACATTTCATTTCTACGTTTAACTACGAACTCAAAGAAACCCTTGCATACCAACTGTTACTCTTACACCCTTCTCTCTCTCTCTAAAACTTTATTTCTTCTCTTCTCTATTTCTATACACTAACTCCATGGCATCCTCAGTTTTAGTCTCAACTGAAGTGTTTGTCATTCCCGAAACCAACTTCTTGGCCATCTCCAGAGATGCTAACCTAAAACCTCAATACAAATGTTTCACCAAGTTTCTAATAGACTCATACCTAAAAGAAGCCTTGTTAGCTAACCCAACTCTTTACCTTGACATTCTTGAACAATTTTGGGCTACTGCAGACTGGGAGAACATAGCTTTGGAGAATGGTAGCTCAAAAATAGTTGTAACCTGTAAAATCCAAGGAGTGGATATCAGTTTTGATGAAGAAGATGTCAATAGAAGCTTAAAGATTCCAACTGCAGAGTTTAATTATGAGCCAACTGATGAGGATTTGCTGGACTTCCTGGAAATTATAAGGTATTCAGATACTGTGAACAAGGAAGGGGAAAGGTTCAAGCTGGGAAAAATTAATAAGAAATTCATGAGAAAGGAGTGTTCATTTTTGTTCGACACAATTCTAAGAATCTTCACCTGCAGGAAGACAGAATTTTACTAGGTTAGCCTCATTGCTATGAAGCTGGCCTACTCATTGGCCTACAATCAAAGGCTCAATGTTGGTAAGCTAGTTCTTGGGGAGCTCATAACCAGGATTCCCAGAAAAGGTAATGAGATTTTCTTTCCTCACTTCATTCAATTAATTCTCAATTATAAGAATGCTAATTTAATTGAATTGCCTGGAATGAACAAACAAAGAATTGGCTATTCCAAATCCATGTCAAAAATAATTTTTGCTACATTGGATATGAGAAACACAGTGAATGTGACCCTTCAAATAACACCTCACATGCTGAGTGTAATTAGGGGTACCCACTTGTGCAGGCTAAATATGGTTATCTTGATGCAGTAGGGGGTCCTAAGGCTGTAGAAGAACCAAATGCACCTAACCCAAGGACCCCTAACCCAACTGTTAGCCCTTCTATGAATCCAATAAATGATAGTCAACCAACCTCTACATCCTCTCAACAGGGTGTAGTTGTAAAGAAGAAAAAGGAGAAAACTGTTAGAAAAAAGCACTAGAAACTGTTGTAGAGGATAACACTGATTTGGATGAGTCACATATGGAACCTTTAACCAGGAGAAGAAAAATTAAAAAGGCCACAACTGACCACTTTACATCCTCTCAACAGGATGTAGAGATTAACAAGGGACTAAACATACTCCTAGGTTCACTTTCTCAACAAGGTGCATCTATTGAAATTGGGAGCCAGCCCACTCCACCTTGTATAGAGTCTGCCCCATTGAAGGAATTCACTCCTGTCAATGAAGAAGTTTTAGTTGAAAAAGAGACACTCTGTGCACCAGTAGGATCCTCTCTTGAAACTTCCCCATTTTCTCAAGGGGAGTTGCCTACACTCAGTTCTATCCTCAATCCTTCTTCCACCTCTCAAATTTCTTCTCAACCAGTTGTGTCTAGCCAAACACACAAGGTTGTTGATCATCAGGATTCTCATTTCCCTGGTGAGCCCCACTCAAGTGACTTGGTGCATGACACCTTGTTCACCACTCAGGAAACTCATTTAGATGGTGAGGGAATGCATGTTGAGGCATATCCTGATGAAACCATCAAAACCACAGAGGTTCCAGAAGTTTTTACTTCAGACTCTGTAGGGGCTCAGGCATATCACAGCCAAGTGTCTTCACAGACATTGGGTAATCTGGGGGACCTCCACACCATGCAAATGGCATCCCCTAGACACTCCCCAGTCATTCAAAGACTGTCTCCTCGGGAGAAATCACATATCCATCCAGTGTCTAACGAATCATCTGAGAAATTGGATGAGGAAATAGATACTGAGGGGACCACTGTAACTAGTGTCCCTAGCTCTCACTCCTTGTCTCAATGGCTGGAACCTGTGCACCATGATAGGGAACCAGAACCATCAATCTATGGTGGGTCCCTTTCTGATTAAAAATTACAAGAATTGTATGGAGATCAGTTGGAGGGATTTTATCATATTGCACAACAGCTATTTACTTCTCACCTGCCAAACAAAGATTATGCTGCTATATTGCTGGAATATGCAAAGGATTAAGAAGAATTAAAAGAGAAGAATGCAAACATGGATGAAGATGAAGAGGCCAATGTAGATGCTTGGTTGAATGGAAAATCTACAGTTAGTATGGAGGAAGCTTTGAAATGGACCAGGCAAAAATATCTTACTTCTCTTGGGTCCTGTGAGAAGACCTTCACACCAAGTGCCATATATGATGACATACATGAAGCTGCGAAGGTTCAGCTACAGTCCAACCACTATCTTGCCAAAGGTGTCCAATCTGAGATTTAAAATCATAGAACCAAGGTAGAGGGGTACTTTGCTGGGCATTGAGAAAAAACTTAGAACTGGAGGATTATATGGGGGAAGCACAAAGGGGGAATCTGTGAAGTCTTTCATTCTCAACTCCAAAATGGATTATCTAGAAAAGGTGTTCAAGGAAATGATTCACAGTCATCAAGCCATCCTGGACAATCAAAGAAGGATCAACAACATGGTTGAGGTCTTATTCAAAAACAGACATGCAGACAGGCTACCTAAGGATGTGCCCATTCACACCTTGTCTCCATTTCAAGTGGATCTGTACTACCAGTCTAAGGCCAAAGATGAAGCTGCCAAGGCCTCCACTATTGACACATTAAATGCTATAGTGGATTCTATCACATCCACAGTGTCCAAAGTTGTCTCAGATGTTCAAAACCTGATAAAGGAGTTTGTTTCTACCTCTGCAAATTAAGGGACTTCTCTAGCAAACATTTCTGCACAACTCACTTCTCTCCAATCCTTGATTTCCAACCTGGGCACAACCAGTCAGGCTCCTCCAAAAACTTTGCCAACTCAGGTAAAGCCAAGCCACTCCACCTTTCTTCACAGACAAGATATCAATCCTAAGGGGGAGAAGGCAAGAAGAGAAGAAATAGAGGCTGAAAGACAAAAGGCAGTTATGGGGAAGCTCATGAGTGAAATTCTAAAGCACAATTCTGACAAGAATTTGCTTGACCTTCTGCATCATATCAGAAAGCAAGTCAAGAGAAATCATTGGAGTTATAAGAAGATGCTTGATAATTCTATTGTTGCAGTGAGGGGAGTTAAGTTTGAACAGAATGGACAAATATTCAAAGAGCCACTCATTCAAATGGAGTCTGGATACTTTAAAGTCTCAGTTGCTCTTTTTTAAAGACTTTCATATACCGAACTGGAATGTTTGTACAAGGTAGTGGAGTTGGTAACCCAGGAGGTTGAAGAATTGAAGAATCAAATTTTGGGGCCTTTCCTACCTCATGCTCTGCCTGAATACTACTACAATCCTGATGGAGTGATGTATATGGATAGAGGAGAAAAGCTTGCTCATTTTAAAATTCCTCAACATCTCAATTCAGGAAACAGAAGTCAGATCATAAACCTGATTGAGTTGATTGAAAAGAAGAAGGTAAAGCAGGTTGAAGACAATGAGATTGTGGAGAAAATGAAAAAGTTCATAACAGGTCAGTTATCTGATTTTGCAAGTGAGGAGTTAAAGAACAAAAAGAAGGATGATGATGATAAGGATCAGGACAAGAAGGATAAAAAGCCTGAATCCAGGAGTGATAAGGAGGAAAAGAAAGAAAATAAGAAAAAGGAGAATGCAGAGAAGAAGAAAAGAGATGATTCTGAGAAGGAGAAATCCTTCAAAGCAGCAAATTGTTTGTACTCACTCTAGTACACCTACAAAATCTCAGGGTACTAGATTGATGTCAACAGTTTCTAAAACTGCTACTGCCCTCAAATCCAAGTCTCCAAGAAGGATGTTCATGGAAGTGACTGCACATGGAGTGATAAGGAGGGAAATTAAAAAGGATCAGTCAAGGAAATTGAAGCCAAGTCAACATCTCAAAGTCAACACTACCACAACAACTAAATTCAAGAATTATATTAGCTCATTGCTAGTTAGATGTCCTAAGTGGAGAAAACAACTTGTTGTTCCAGATAAGGGTCTGCAAGTTAAGCCTATCCAAGAACTTGCAGAAGTCAACAAATAGAGGTTAAAACAGTGGAAGGCTAACAGGATTGCTAAAGTTGAAATCAGGGACAAAAGGATGTTTATCACAACTGTTGATGGAGAGAAAAGAGGCTTTCACCATGACAACAGTAATGCTACCACTCATGACATTAGGAGAGTGATAAGTCTCTTTGACAAAAGAAGCATGATTAAAAAGTTGAGAATGATGGAAATGGCTCAGTATTTAGAAAAGAAGTACTAGAAAAAGCTTGACAAGGTAAAGTACATGGAGGAGATGATTGAAAAGAAAAGAAAGGAGGAGGAGAGAATAGAGAAGTTGTCTGAAGAATTGAGAAGGCAGGGAAAATGCAGGGTGTTCAATGACCCTGATAGAATTGAGTTTAAACTAAGAAGTGGATCCACAATCAAGATCAGGCTGAAGTTCATTCAAGACTATCCTATGCAAACTCTCATGATTGCTTCTGGCATTTTAAAGGATTCTATCTTGATAGAGGAAGTTATGGCCAGGCAACAGCTTTTGGAAGTCATTGATGAACACAAGGCAAGGGAAGAAAGAGAAAGAGAAGAGAGATATGACCAGGCAGCTCATCAATAACAACAACAAAATAGGTAGGCTTGATATCTTGTATTAATTTGTAAAATTTATCACTTCCCAAATTGTGGGAGATTGTTGGACTTAAATCAAGTCTAGCCTATTTAATTATCTGTCTTGCTATAACATAGTTTGTACTTCTGTAATAGTTTCGTGACTTAGATATTCTTGTATAAAATTACATATAGAAGTCTACTAAGTCTGTCTCTCAATTGTAAATAAAGTCAAAATAAAGTATGTTAGAAGATTCAAGTTGAATCATGCAACAAGACAAAGAAGGCAGTGGAGAAATAAAGGAAATCATCTGAGAATTCTACCAAGGCAATTACTCAGTCGAGAAGTCTACTATTCGAGAAGTCAGAACTGTGGGAAAATTTCGAGAATTCTCAAAACACATTCAACTGCTCAGTATTCGATCGAGATTTCAGCCATTCAACAAGTCAAGTATTGAAGTCATTCGAGTATTGTTAATTGTGAGTCATTCGAGAAGTGAGAAAAGAGAATCAATTCGAGAAGTTAGCAAAAGGAGCATTCGAGAAGTGGTAAAGCTGAGGCATTCGAGAAGTCATAATTTCAAGTTACTATTCGAGAAGTCTAGCTTAATCGAGAAGTCATCTAATGGAGTATTCTAATCGAGAAGTCTAGTCATTCGAGAAGCTAGATATTCATGGTTCAATCGAGTTGTCACAGCAAGTACCCAATCGAGAAGTCAACATCTATGACTTCTCGAAATATTTTGAACAGAGTACTCGAATGCACCAAGGAGCTTTCAACGAAAGTTGCAGAACAAGTCAGATAATTCTGAAGCTCTGTTTTTACAGGATAAGTCAAATCTGCAAAGATAGAGACAAGTCTACAATGAAGCTAGGAAGTCAGTCAAGACAAATGACAGAAGGTATAAGACTGGATGTAGCAGACTGTCACAACAGTGTTAGCTAGAAATAGATATCATTCAAATGTAAAGGATGTCTCGTCTTTTTCTAGTTATAGCTAATCTGTTGAAAGGCAGAGTGTCTAAACTTGTAACACTATAAATTATGTAACTCAACTAAGAGAAAAGATACTTAACTGGAAGACAATCAAGAACATGAAGCCATAAAGAAATCAATATTAAATGAAGACAAGGTAATTGATACAATTCAACATGTTAACTATGATCAAACAAAGAAGAAATAATTGAAAGAAGTTCAAGACAGAGTTGTTCATGCCTCAGTGATTTGTAACTTAAAGAATCAAGATCATAACAATCAGTATCAATAAGACTAATTGATTTCAAGTGAACAAGAAGGAAAGAAATAATTGGAAAGCCACATTACTAATTGAATATGGTAATCTATTCAAGAAGCAGAGACACTATCAAGACTAGTCACTTATGAATCAGACCATTGCATCAAGTGTCAGGACATTGATAGCAAGTTTATGTCAGTAATAGAGATCCAGGTTTAAGAGCTTGTTGAAGAATATGGAAAACATAAAGAAATTGAAAGGCAGAGTGTCTAAACTTGTAACACTATAACTTATGTAACTCAACTAAAAGAAAAGATACTTAACTGGAAGACAATCAAGAACATGAAGCCACAAAGAAATCAATATTAAATGAAGACAAGGTAATTGATACAATTCAACATCTTAACTATGATCAAACAAAGAAGAAATCATTGAAAGAAGTTCAAGACAGAGTTGTTAATGCATCAGTGATTTGTAACTTAAAGATTCAAGATCATAACTATCAGTATCAATAAGACTAATTGATTTCAAGTGAACAAGAAGGAAAGCAATAATTGGAAAGCCACATTACTAATTGAATATGGTAATCTATTCAAGAAGCAGAGACACTATCAAGACTAGTCACTTATGAATCAGACTAATGCATCAAGTGTCAGGACATTGATAGCAAGTTTATGTCAGTAATAGAGATCCAGGTTTAAGAGCTTGTTGAAGAATATGGAAGACATAAAGAAATCACAAGTTCAAGATGTTGCATTGAAGTTTCAAGTTGAAGCCCAGAATTTCTCTAAGTACAAAATGTTCGAGATGGCCAAGTAGAATATTTCTATGTAGAATATTCGACTTAAATGTTCGAGATGGCCAAGTAGAATATTCCTATGTAGAATATTCGACTTGAATGTTCGAGATGGCCAAGTAGAATATTCCTATGTAGAATATTCGACTTAAATTTTCGAGATGGCCAAGTAGAAATTCTCAAGTAGATGTTCTACATAGAGGGAAGTTTCAACATAACACATGACATCATCTAATTGGCTGATTTCCAAGCTTTCAAGATAAGATAAGATTTATGTGGACATCATTGGGCCACGTATATCTTAATCTTTGAAGACTACAGGACATAGATTACAAGTAGTATAAATAGAAGTACTTGTGTAGTATTTTAAAGAGAGCAATAATTTCGAGATAAACACTTGTAAAAGAGAGAGAGAGCATTCACAGAGCTTAGTATCATTTACTACCCTCTTTACTTCTGGTGTACTTTGTAATGAGTGTTGTAGCAACCCTTTCAAGTTATATATAAGACATATATTCCTTAAATCATTGTGTTCATTTATTACATGGTATTTATTGCTTCTTAAATTCGAAAAGTTGTATTCACCCCCCTCTACAACACATTTGGACCTAACAATTGGTATCAGAGCTTCATGTTTAATATACAAAACATAGATCCTTGTGTTTCGTAAAAGATTCGTGAGTTTTCTTTTACAGATCTACTTTTCAAGTTTTTCTTGGAAAGTGTGCTTTAATTTGTTTGATAGAGAAAACTCAGTCTAAAAATTATTTAAATACTCCAGGTGTGATTGTTTAGCTTGGATGGACTTTAGATAATTATTGTAAATTTTTCTGGGTACTTTGATTTTTGGTGTTCTTCAAAAAGTCATCACTGTTCTTGATAAATAAGACAAACCCAACAACTTTTGATTACCTTTTCAAAAGACAAAAAGTTAAAAAGGTGTTATTGGCTTTTGATTTGACATATATCTCAAAAAAAAAAGGATTACAGAAGATATTCAGTACCTAGCACGTGGGTTAGGTGAGTTAGGTGAGAAAAGCCACAAAAGTCAAAGTGTGAAAAGTAATATTGTTTATTCAATATTAAAGTGACCTGCAGCAAATTTCTTCCAAGGACAAAAGTTCTACATAGAATATTCTACTTGAATATTCTACTTTGAATATTCTACTTGAATATTCGACTTGAATATTCGAGTTGAATATTCTACTTGGTGAAGTTCGACTTGGACAGAAGTTCTACATAGATATTATACATAGACTAGTCTTGGGTACTTGGAAATTTTTGGTGTCCAGAACTTGAACCTTGTTTTATTTTGAGATAATTTAATTTTCTTTTAATTACTACTCAAGTAATAAGAAAAGTTTATTATCTTTACTTTAAATCCACAATAAGATGGCACCTAAAAATAACTTTAAGATTCCAATGTTCGACCGAGATCATTATGAAGAATGAGTGTTGAGAATGAAACTTTACCTTGAGTCCATCAATCCTGAATATCTGGAAGTCATTGACAAAGGTAAATTTGTTCCAATGGTTGTTGTTCCTGAGCATATGGAAGGAGATGTGGTAGTACCGCAATGGTCTGAGCCTAAGAAGGCAGTAGACTTTTTAGATGCTGATAAGGAGCAGATAGCTTTCGATACATCCGTTCGACAAACACTGATGGAATCCCTAAATCATGAGATGTTTAATGTAGTTAAAGGATTAACTACAGCGAAGAAGATTTGGGATAAACTAGAGGTCGTCATGGAAGGTACCGCTGTGGTCAGAAGCAACAAAACACTTATACTCAAGATGAAGTATGATACCTTCATAATAAGAAAAGGTGAAAGCATAACAGATGTCTATCTAAGATTCAGTCAGTTGGTTTTGGATTTGAATTTGAGAGCTCTCCCCGTGGTTGAAGTAAACACGAGATATCTAAGGAACCAACCAAAAAGCATTGAACATAGAGTCTACGCTGTTAGAGAAACCAGAGATTTGCACACAACTTCTCTGGAAGAATATTATGGAATTCTGAAGACCTATGAGCTGGAGACCCTTCAAGATCAAGCATGGGATAATGATTCAAGAGGAAAGGAAGCGGCATCAGGATTAGTTGCTGAGGAGGAAGAGTCTAAAAAGGCAATGGTTGCAGAAAAGCCTAGATCATCACCTGCACCACATCAAGTTGAAAATGATGACGAGTGCACATCAAATAGTGATGATGACTACTTCACCCAAGAAGAGCTGGACAATATGGATGATAGTGTCGTGGCATACATGGCAAGGAAATTCAGCAACATAAGATTAAAAAAGAGTAACCGACCACAAAAAAAATCTTCATCTTACTATCAGGTTACTAGGGGTGGTGGTAGTTCTCAAGGTTATAAAGGGAAAGGCAAGAGTACCAGCTACAAATCTCCTTTGGATTTCAAAATGAAGTTCAAATGCTATAACTGTGGTGAAGCTGGACATTTTGCTACCGACTGCAAAAAGCCGAAACAGACTTATCCCAAATAAACATATGAAGCCCTCAAAAGCAAGTATGAATCCCTAGTAAAGGAAAGACATGGAAAAAGAGCTTTAGTTGTAACAGAAGGCAGAGCTTGGGATGATTCAGATGAGGAAGAAGTTACTTTTACAGCAAACTTTGCCCTCATGGCTGAGACATCAGATGAACCAGAGGTACCAGTTCTAACCCTTAAAGAGTAAATGTCTATTGATGATTATAAGGTACAGAACGGGGCTCTTAGCGAAGAGATCTATATGTTGTGCAAAAGCCTAAATACTTCTCAAAAGGAACAGAAAACACTTGTTGCCAAATGCAGAATGCTTGAGGCAAAAGTGGAAGAATTAAATGCTGCTTACACTATAGATACTTCCCTAAGAGACTCTATTAAAACTTTAGAACACAAGCTCAACCTTAAGGATGAAATAGAAGCATGTCTTAGGAATAAACTATCTGAGCTAGAAACTAAATGTGAAGCTTATAAACTAGCAGCTAGTAAAGTGAATGTTGATAGTGGCACATTTAAGAAGATAACTGGAGTTGGTGTAGGATTTGACTATTCTAACTTATCTAAGAAGGAAGGAAAGAGACCTATAGATACTAGTTCCAGAAAGTCTTAAATCTACTGCCAAACCTATAGATAAGTCTAACCTATAGACTTATCTAAAAATGAATTTCCCAGCATTCTTAAATCTACTGTCAAACCTATTTTTAAACACTTCGTTCCTCAAGAAGAAGAAGAGATTGAATTATTAGTTAGATACGAGATAGAAATGGAAGATCACCAGAAAGAACAACCTGTAACTCCTATTAAGCAAGTTAAAATCAAATCCCCTAGAGAAGAATCTAGATCAGGATTAGGAGCTAAGGCTGATAAACAACAGAGTAAAAAGGAAAAAGGCATAAAAGAGGTTTAAGGCAGAACGAGTAAAGAAAGCATGTTATCATTGTAAATCTACTGAACATCTTTCTTATGCATGTAAATCTAACATGAAAATTCATGTTGCACATGCCATGCCTGTACCACACTCAATGAATAACATGCATCAGAATCATGCACAATGTGGTCAACCTAATTGTATCCCCTGCACTTTTAACGTCATACAAACGTTTGTGAACTTGATGAATGCAACTAGTCAAACATGTGTAAATACTGCTACTAGTTCTAATGTCAAGAAGAAGCATGTGAGAGCTAAGACTGCCAGTCCTCCTAAAGTAAGGAGTGACAAGCCTTCTCCTAAGACTGACAAATCTGTCAAGTCTGAAAAAGGAAAAGACAAAGTCAAAAGCTCTAGTAATGTTAAGAAAAGTGCATCTCCTATTGTTACATCTGATAATTCTCGATCTTATAGAAAAGCCGGGCCCAATCAAAGTTGGGTTCCGAAGAACGCCTAACCCATCTGTCATTGCAGGGCATTAAGCGGAACAGAAATAAAGTTATATGGGTGCTAGATAGTGGAGCATCAAGGCATATGACAGGAAACAAGTCCCTGCTTACAGAGTTGGTTATGAAGGTTGGCCCTTATGTTACCTTTGGAGATGACAGCAAAGGAATGACAAAGGGATATGGCAAACTGAAGACTGGTAATGTCATCATTGAAGATATTTCTTATGTTGAGGGATTGAAGCACAATCTGTTGAGTATCAGTCAATTCTGTGACAAAGGTTATGAAATTGTCTTCAATAAGAAAGGTGTATCAATAACTCACATCAAGGAAGGTTCGTTGGCTTTAAGAGGAGTTCGTAAGGCAGATCTTTTTGTTGCGGACATAGATTCGGCAAATCAGAATGAAGTCACCTGTTTCTACAGCAAAGCTTCGGATGATGAAAGCTAGTTATGGCACAAAAAACTATCTCACTTAAACTTCAAAACGATGAATGCTCTCGCGAGGCGAGAATTAGTGAGAGATCTACCTCAGAAGGAGTTTGCTCCTAAAGGACTCTGTGAAGCATGTGAAATGGGAAAGTCAAAGGGAGCATCGCATAAAAGTAAAGAAATTTCTAGTATCACTGAGCCTCTACAACTTCTTCATATAGATTTGTTTGGCCCAGTGAACGTCATATCCTTATCTAGGAAAAGATATGCATTGGTAATCGTGGATGACTTCTCCAAGTATACATGGGTATTGTTCGCAATGACGAAAGACGAAGTACCTTTCCTAATCATTGATCACATCACTCAAATTGAGAATGTTTCAACACTTACTGTAAAGACGATTAGAACAGACAACGACACTGAATTTAAAAACGCAGTGCTGAATGACTTCTGTGTATCTAAGGGAATACGTCGTCAGTACTCAGCCCCGAGAACTCCACAACAAAATGGAGTAGTTGAAAGGAAGAACAGAACATTGGTTGAAGCAGTATGAACTTTGTTGTACGATTCAAAACTTCCCCTATACTTTTGGGCCGAAGCAGTGAGTACAGTGTGTACACTCAGAATAGAACCCTGATCATAAAAGATAAAGAAAAGACACCATGTGAACTGATGAACAACAGAAGACCAACAGTCAATTATTTTCATGTGTTTGGAGCTAAATGCAATATGCTTATAGACGATGAAAATCTAGGCAAGTTTGCAGCAAAAGCTCATGAAGGAATCTTTGTTGGTTATTCTACAGATGTGGTGGCAGCTTATCGGGTATTCTTAGTGAATGATCGAAAAGTGACTGAAAGCTACAACGTCAAATTCGACGATACCAAACTCCCATCAATTTCTAAAGATAATAGTGAACCTGAGTCCCTAAAGTTTCAAAATCTGGACTTAGATGAAATTGAAGATGAACCTGAGTTGGTTGTTACTTCAAATATGCCAAGTGTTCGAGAATAAATACCTGATTCTGGTGAAAGATCAGTGGAAACTTCTTCCGCACGTTCCAAATCATTGATCACATCACTCAAATTGAGAATGTTTCAACACTCACTGTGAAGACGATTAGATCAGACAACGGCACAGAATTTAAAAATGCAATATTGAATAATTTTTGTGTTTCTAAAGGAATACGTCGTCAGTACTCTGCCCCGAGAACTCCACAGCAAAATGGAGTAGTTGAAAGAAAGAACCGAACATTGGTTGAAGTAGCAAGAACTTTGTTGTTTGAACCAAAACTTCCACTATACTTTTGGGCTGAAGCAGTGAGTACAGCATGTTACACTCAAAATAGAACCTTGATTATAAAAGATAAAGAAAAGACACCATGTTAACTAATGAATAACAGAAGACCTACAATCAAATACTTTCATGTCTTAGGTGTTAAATGTTATGTACTAATAGACGATGAAAATTTAGGCAAGTTTGAAGCAAAAGCACGTGAAGGGATATTTGTCGGTTATTCTACAAATGTGGTGGCAGCTTATCGGGTATTCTTAGTGAGTGATCGAAAAGTGATTGAAAGTTACAATGTCAGATTCGACGATACCAAACTCCCATCAATTTCTAAAGATAATAGTGAACCTGAGTCCCTAAAGTTTTAAAATCTGAACTTAGATGAAATTGAAGATTAACCTGAGTTGGTTGTTACTTCAAATATGCCAAGTGTTCGAGAATAAATACTTGATTCTGGTGAAAGAACAGTGGAAACTTCTTCCGCACGTTCCGGCAACAACTCAGGGGGAGTAAACAGCAGCTCAAGGACAAGTGTTCAAGGCTCAAGACGAGATGACACTAGTTTTGTAGGAGTTGGCACTAACTCAGGGGGAGTTAGTGGAAATAACACAAGTAGTCAACACAACAATTCTGAAAGTCAAGCTGAATCATCAAGACAATTTCCAAGAGAACGAGCATGGAGTAGAGACCATCCGTTTGAATTAATTATTGGTGATCCAGATGCTGGTGTGACTACTAGAAGAACTGCAAGAGCTGACATGGCTAATATTTGCTTATATTCTGGGTTCTTATCCAAGCTTGAACCTAAAGAAATAGAAGAAGCTCTTGGTGATGCTGATTGGGTGATTGCAATGCAAGAGGAGCTCAATCAGTTTTGAAAGGCAGAAAGTTTGGAAACTGGTACCCCGACCGAAGAACAGATCAGTAATTGGAACTAAGTGGGTATTCAGAAATAAACTGGATGAAGATGGACTTGTAACACGAAACAAGGCTCGTTTGGTAGCGAAGGGTTATTCTCAAAAAGAAGGTATTGATTATGATGAGACCTACGCTTCAGTTGCAAGACTTGAGGCATTCAGGATGTTTTTGGCCTTTGCAGCACACAAGAACTTCAAGGTTTTTCAGATGGATGTGAAAAGTGCCTTCCTGAATGGAGAGCTAGAAGAAGAAGTATATCTGGAACATCCACATGGCTTTGTTGATCCAGAACTTATAGATTTTGTGTACTTTCTCTTCAAAGCTGTCTATGGCCTCAAACAATCCCCAAGGCGATGGTGTGAAACCCTATCCTTGTTCTTAATTGCAAGTGGTTTTACTAGGGGAGTAATTGATAAAACATTGCTCTATAAAAATGTAAAAGGTGATTTAATACTTATTCAAGTCTATGTGGATGATATTATTTTTGGGTCATCTAATGAGCGCTTGTGTGAGAAATTTGCCAAGTTAATGCAGGATGAGTATGAGATGAGCATGATGGGAGAGTTGTCCTTCTTGCTTGGATTACAGATCAGTCAGAGAAAAGATAGAATCTTGATGGAGACAAATCAGGTAAACCAGTTGACATCACAAGCTATAGAGGTATGATTGGCTCACTCCTCTATTTTACTGTAAGTAGACCCGATATTATGTTCGCAACTTGTTTTTGTGCAAGGTTCCAAGTGGATCCTAGATAATCACATCTCATAGCCGTCAAACGA
Organism: Oenanthe sinensis; assembly: GCA_028671895.1. Taxonomy (NCBI): domain Eukaryota; kingdom Viridiplantae; phylum Streptophyta; class Magnoliopsida; order Apiales; family Apiaceae; genus Oenanthe; species Oenanthe sinensis. The sequence continues at coordinate 34,712,133 of CM053806.1, forward strand.
ATCTTTAGGTATCTCAAGGGCACATCAAATCTAGGGATTTGGTACCCAAGAGATACAGGTTTTAATCTAATTGGCTATTCAGATTCAAACTATGCAGGTTACAGGATTGATAGGAAAAGCACATCTGGTGCATGTCAATTTCTTGGCAGAAGATTGGTGTCCTGGCAAAGTAAAAAGCAACACACAGTATCTACTTCTACTGCTGAAGCTGAGTACATTGCTGCTGGAAGCTGTGTAGCTCAAATACTGTGGATGAGGAACCAATTGAAAGACTATGGCATGGAGCACAAAAAGATTCCAATCATGTGTGACAACACAAGTGCCATTGCCTGACCAACAATCCTGTAGACCACTCAAGAACCAATCACATAGATATCAGGTATCACTTCATTAGAGAACATGTCGAGGAGGGGACTGTGGAGTTACATTTTGTGCCCACAATGCAACAAATTGCAGATATATTCACTAAACCTCTTGATGAAGTAACATTCAATAGGTTAGTTAGTGAATTGGGGATGCTCAACACAAGTTAGTGATTTCTCCTATCTGTAAAATTCCAATTTTAATCATGTACATATGTTTTTAGTCTTGTCAATTGCCTATTTTCTTAGTGCAAAGTTGAAAACATATGTAAATAATCTCTACAATTGCTCAAAATATCACTTCTTCATGTTAATTAATCATTATGGACTTAGACTTTAAAATGGTTAATTAATGAGTATTATAGGATGCATGTTGTGTTATTTTACATAAATTCATTGTGCTTTATGTGTAATTATTGGTTAAATCGTTGAATTTATGTTGGTTAGATTGCATGATCATAGGGGGTGTTAAATTCATATTATTCTAAATTTTTCTTGATTTTTAGATAAATTTACCTATGTTTTTCATGAAATCTTTATTAAATTAGAGGCCTTAGAATTGTCAAGGAATGTTTTTAATTATTTACTTTGTTAAATATCATTGAATTGATATTTATATTAATTTGGCAAAATTTAACTATTGTTTTTATTACAAATATTGCCAAATTATTATAACTATCTTCAAAATTAAAAATTTTGAAAATTTTAAGTCTGGGAAGAATATTCGAGATAAGATTTATCTCGAAATTCAACTCGAAATTCGACTTGAATTTCGAGTTACAGTTCCCCGTGTGCCTGTTCAAAATTCCAAGTCTGGGAAGATGTTCGAGTTAGTCTCTTTCTCGAACATTATCTCGAATATTCGACTTGATGTTCGAGTTAGTCTCTATCTCGAACATTATCTCGAATATTCGACTTGATGTTCGAGTTAGTCGCTATCTCGAACATTATCTCGAATATTCGACTTGATGTTCGAAATGGGATTCCCATGTGGTTTTTTTATGCTGTTTTAATTGATCAAATGATTATTTGTTCGAGTTAGTGTCATCTCGAACTTTATCTCGAATATTCGACTTGATGTTCAAGATAGTCTCTGTTGGTCCCTGATATTGTAGAAGGGGGGTTGAATACAATATCAATTAATTATCGCAGATTATTGGATTTAAATTAATTATTTTAAATTCACACGAAATATTAATTGAAATGAAATACTGTTCAAGTAGATATAATTTTTAACTTGAAAAGTATTACAAAATTAATAATTAGAAAGTTTATATAACTGTTTAAAAGCTTAGAACGATTTTGACATGAATTGTTCGAGTTTAACAATTATATTCCAAACTTGCACAGAAATCTATGAATATTACAATGCAGACAAATTTCTGAATTTGATCTGGTTTTCTAACTCTGAAATAGTGAAGCGTTCATCTCATATTTATAGAGAATGAAAATGTTCAGCATGACCTTTATCAATATGACTTAATTTAATTAAATTAAGCCTTGTATGACTTTTCTAAACACTGGGCATGACTTATTTTGGTCGGTATGACTTTTTTTAAATAAAAAAACTCGGTATGACCTTTTTCTTTATTAATTAAAAAATCGGTATGACTTTTTAATATAATAAAAGAATTGTCTGGTATGACCTTTAATAAAGCAGACTCGGTATGACTTATTAACATATATATATATAGCTCGGTATGACTTTATTTAAGTCATACACGGTATGACTTATTCAAGTCATATTCGGTATGACTTATTTAAGTCATATTCGAAATATATATATATATATATATATATATATAAAACTCATATTAATTCATTTCTTTTCTAATAAATTAATTCTACTTAAATTAATTAAATAATTTATAAATTAAATTAAATTCAACTTGAATTAATTTAATTGAAATAAATTAAATAATTAACTTACTTAGATTGTAGAATTAAAATATTATAGAGATCCGATTAAACTGCAGTCTTCTTGATTTTTCTTTGTCTTCTGATCTTAAAACCTCTTGATTTAAATGAAGAATAAATATTATTTAAGTTGACACACAAATGTACTGTCTGGTTCATTTGTATCATACTTATAAATATTCTCCATTTATTAACATTTAAACTTGAGGCCTTCTATCATTATTGCTACTTCACTGACTTCAAACTTCTTCTGGAATCTACTGTAGTAATCACTTGAAATCTTCTATATCTTCTGTCTTCTATAGAAGTACTACCACATTATTTATTTTCACTGACGCTTGAACATATAAATGAACTTCTTCCAGTGTTGAGTAGCAATCCTATAAAAATTCTTCTGATACTTAGATCCTTTGGGATTAGTTGACTGTCTTCGTCTTGATTCATGTTTGGTGTTTGTTATTTACTTCTCTTTAATAGCTAGAGTTGAGTTGTTATCTAATTATTACAAATAGGCCTAGTCATATGCCTTTCAATCTCCCCCTATTTGTTATTAAACATTTAACACACAAATTCCTAGAGGATAACTCAACTAACAACTAAAAAAGTAGATACGACATGTAATGACTGTAAATAATAAACAAAAGTTCTGGTTTTATATTTAACAATTTTCTAGATTCATACATGAAAGATAAATACAAGATAGATGTTCCTCTAGCACTGAACAAATATTACAAAGTTTCTATCTTGTTCTATCTAAGTCTTCAGTCTTCTGATGTATCAACTTCACCTTCTTCTAGATTTGAACCTTTATGAACTGGTGTCCTTGGTACTTCTTCAGATACTGATTGATATGTTGTGGTGGATTCTCCATACAACCTTCTTTGCTCAGCTCTTGCTAACTGCCACAACACTTCCTGTTTAATAGGATCTACTACCTCTTATTCTATGTCATAAGGCTGTGTTGAATCAATTTTATGCATCTGCCTGATGTATGATTGAATTTTCTTTGATAGGCAGTAGTCTCTGATCTTTTGAGCTGCATCCAACTTAGCCTGGGACTTGAATCCCTTGGATCTCAACATTGTTTCAACTTCAATCATGTATTTAACTATGTAGCCCTTTAGTGATTCCTCATCCAGCTTCATAATTTGATAAAGCTTATTGTTGTAGAACCTTACCTCATGAGGGTCGTTTAAGATTTGTGGACTAACAGCTCTTGCTATCTCTCGAAGTCTGTCCCTTAAAAGTTCATTTTCTTCTGAACTTCCTTTGACTTTATTCATCAACGTCCATATTACAGATAGAGATCTTTGACGAAAGAATTCCTTAGAGACTCTGAATGTGCCATTCTTGTGTGTGTATAACAGAATCTGCCAGTCATCTAGAATGTTATCCACAATCACAGTGATGTAGTCAATTTCTTCTTTGATTGCTTTCATGAAGTTATTCAGACAGTCATTTGAATCTTGCAGACGATTAATTAAGAACTGTAACTTGTAATCTTCAAATGGACCTTTCTGAATTTTGTCCATGATCTCTCTGGCAGTATCCCATTTCTTCCCTATTTTTAAGCGCACATCTTCTTTCTTCTTTCTGACAGCTATAGCCCACAAATTTTGCTTTTGTTGGCTTTCTTTTCTTTCTGCCTGAGATCTTTCCATGACTAGAGCTTTCAGATTTTCAGTCTTTGCTTGGCTTGCCTTGATGTCTTCTTTAAGTTTCTTTATTGCCTCTTCATAGGCTGGATCAACTTCTTTTTCTTTTTGAAACAAAAATTCTTCATCAAATGCAGTTTCTTCCTCAGCTCTGCAGTAGTCGGGAATGTTTGATTCATCATGAGCACTGTCATCAATGAATTGCTCTTGAGCATAATACTGTTCTTCTGGTTCTGGATTAAATGATTGAAACTATTCTTCAGAATACAGCTTAGCTTTTCCTTTGTCTTGCGTAGTAGCCCTTTCATCTTCAGCTACTTTCTTCTTTGATTTCTCCCCCTTAGTTGAGGGATCCTCTTGAGTTTTTGAGGCTTCAAAGGATGTCATCAGTTTCTGCATTGTCAAATATACTTGCTTCATTCCTTCATTCAGATGCATCATGCCATCATCCAGTTTCCTGAAGCGTTGAGAAGAAATCTTTTCATTTTCAATGATTGTGAGGGTTAAGTTTTTCTCAACGTCATCAATTCTTTCATGCAGTTTGCTCACTTCTTTCATATCCTCAGCAATTAGATTCTGAACGTTCTGGATGTCTTGAGTTTTTAGAAGAATGGAGGATTTGACATCTTCAACATCTTTTCGCACTATTGACAGCTGCTGTGTTACAGAGGCAGATGTAGAATTTTCTTCTGCTTGTGCTTTAACTTTTAATAATTCAGCTTGAACAATTTGCATTTCATTCTGGAGAGCTTCAATTTTGGATAATAGTTCACTGTGTGTGTGTGCACTCATCTCACTTGCACTCCTGTTTATCTCACTATCACTCTGTGCAGGTGTTTCACTCTGTGTTTGCCTCACATCACTCGTGTTTAGCTCCTTTCCAGATCCAGATGTTGTACCTGTAAATATAACAATAGCTTTTGAAGAGTCGAAATGCTCTTCTGATGCCTGTGAAGGCGCGTCCTCAACAAGATTAACTTGCCTTGGCTCTGCTACTGACGTAGCTACTCCGTGAATGGAGTCCCATCTCCCTCTATGGAGTGGTTACCTCTCAAATCCACCAGTGGATTCGAGACCTTCTCTAATGAGAACTGGATGTAAGAAATCCAGGGGGGTCACCACCTTAGATAATGTATTGAATGGCTCTTGAGAATCTGTGGTGCCCCTTATGTTAGTGTAGGTGCCCTAGAGGCAATACAATTTTTCCTTTTAATAAACATTTATGTCATTTGATTATTCAATAAACGTATTTATTATGACTTTAATTACTGCGATATATTTGTTAGCATAATAAATGTCCTTAGAATCATGATACTCGTTATATAGTTTAAGTACATGACTTGAACTTGAGATTATATAATATATCATATTCTTAAAGGTTCCCTAGTCGAGTATTATTATGATAGGACAATAATAATACATAAATAGACTAGTATGTTGTTTGACAGATAACCACATCTCATTGGTTATAAGTATGGGGATACTAAAGTCAATACATAGGTACATGTAGGGGGACATGGTACTGGACAGACCCACAGTGAGATTCTTCATGTTTAATTAAGTCATAAGAAAGACTCACAGTGATAATGGTGTAATGATCCTCTGACTTGAGATCATTATATTTCTATACGAGGATTGATATACTTTGACTACATTAAAAGTTACCTTTGACCGGGTGATGATAAAAGTGGACATCGGGTATATCATGAGTCGTATGAGAAATATGAATGATAGATAAAGGATTTAACCCTCCTATAATTAGGAGAGATATTATTGGCCTCTTGATTGAGTGAGACTATAAAATGCATGGCCGTGCTCAAATAATGATTTGTTTTTCATAGTCTACTCATGGATCAAGTAAAACCGGATTAAATGTTGAAGAGGATGACTAAATACATGCCTCGAGTTTAATCTATAATATATATGGTTAAAGGGATTATATTACACGGAAACATTAATCACGAAAGGTTTTATCGAATCACGATTTAATTATTGTTTAATTAGGTAGCAATGATGTATTACTAGATACCGCTCATTGTTTATAATTTTATTGGAGAATAAAATTATTGCTAATTAAATAATAGCCTATAGGGTCACACACATAGAGCACCTAGAGGAATAGTTAATTTAAATTATAGATTTAAATTAATTGATGATTAATTCGAATTTATTATATTAATTAAGTGAGACTTAATTAATTGAAATAAATTCGAATTTGAAGAATTATATTTCTGCCAATAATAATTAAGTGTGACTTAATTATTAATTAAATAATAGAAGCATGTTTTATTATTTAATCCTATGCCTACATGGGTTAGGTTTTTGCTAAAAAGGCCCATTAACCAATCATTATAAATAGATAATGATAGGTTAAATGGCTTGCACGTTTTTGTATAAACCCTAGCAGAAGAGGCAGCATAGGAAGAGGCAGAGAGAATTCGAAACCTATCAAAGGAGGCTAGTACTTCCGTTCCGTGTTCAAGATCGTGAGACGTTCTTGAAGGTGCTCGTGTGGATACCATAGAGGTGCTTTCGAGAGGAAGACACAAATCGTGATAGCAAGGATCTCCGTTGAGTTCGTGGCATTCAAAATCTTAATAGGTATGATTCGATTATCACCATAATCCGTCAATTCTTATACATGATCCTGCGTTTGGGTTCCGAAATTTTTCGTTATATTTACGTTTATCCGCTGCGTTTTATGCCTCGGAACCCAACAATGGTATCAGAGCTACGTGTATAAGGGACTGATTTGGTTACGTGTTAACTGTATTTGATGCAAATATGCCTGTTTTGGTGACTGCCATGCCACTGCCATGCTACTGCTTTGTTACTGCCATGCTTCTGCCATGCTATGTTCTTCATGTATATTCGAATTGTAATAAGTGGTGATGATACTAGCATGTTAATGATTTGTCATGACTGATTTATATGCCATATTGCGATTTGTATATTATGCATGAGGGTCAGTTTGTATAGTGATATAAACTGGTGGACAGATTATGTTGGACATGATCTGTTAACTGGGATATGATAAGTATGTATATGATACATGCTTCTGAAACTGTATAAGATGCAGTGGGAAAAAGGGCCAACAGATATGATCTGTAGTTCAGAAATTGATGATTTCTGAATAGGACTGGTCTTCGAAAATTAAAAAAAAAATTCTGATTTCGAGCTGACCTGGCAGCTCGACCCCAGCCGGGGGCTGCCGCCCCCAGACCCCGCCTGGGGCTGCCGCCCCAGACCCCGCCCAGGGGCTGCCGCCCCCGGACCCCCGCCCAGGGGCTGCCGCCCCCGGACCCCCGCAATATTTTATTTTGTGTACTTGAGCATGGTGCTGGTTATGGCCCTTAGACCCTTAGATTAATGGTTTTTGGTTTTGGTTTTATAAATACGACTTGCATGTCGTTTTCTTCATTCTTGTAATTGTTTAACCTCGAATGTAACTCGAGTTTTCTTATGTAAGTACATTAGCTTAGGTTGTATTCAATTATTCCATGTAATGTACTTGAAGACTGAAAGATGATCCAAGAAGAGGAGCAGGCACTAGTGGATACAAGAAGAATGAAGACATGTAATTGTATTTATATTTTACCACCATAGATTGACTTTGATCCTTTCATTAGCTCGAAAGGATCACATAGGAAAGGGGCCATAACCAAGCACGTTTACATACTGCACTTTACATATTGATGTATGAATGATGCATGCTTTAATTAGATTAATCATGTATGTATGTATGTATGTATTAGATACGACACCCATGCCATGCTTGTTTAAACAAGATAAAATCTGTAACGACTCAAGATAAAATCTGTAACGATTCAAGATTTTAAAATCAACAAACGATCATGAGATTCTTGTGTTTATGAAATATGGATTTTTAAAACACGGAATTGAATATGGATTTTGATATCTATAATTGGGATTTTCTGACAAAAGCGGATATGCGTATTCGTAAGGCTGATGGGTTTTAAGTGTGACCACTGGTATCCTCCATCTACCTGGGAAATGAACAATTTAAGATGTCAATTTGAAATATTTAGTTCAAGGAAAAATTGAGGATCTCTTCATGATGTGATCATGATCGTCGTAAAATTTTCTAAACCCCTTAACAAAATATTAAGTTTTAATCAGATGCTTTCCAATGAATGAACACTCATCGAATCCTAGATCGATTAGGGGAAAGACTGTCAGTGGCAGGGGACTCCTGTCTATCGTGGTGAGATGCGACGAATATAAACGGTTATATTCGGCCGTTGTATCATTGGGTCAAACTTAACTGAGTCGTCATAATAAGGTGAAAGTAAACGGTTATATTCAACCATTATGAACTTAGAAGCATAGAGTTTGGTTAAAATCTATTAGATAGATAAGATCAATCGTTGCTCACCAAACTATCCAAGAATTATATATGATATAATTGACAAATGTTGTCTACCTAAATAATCATTCTTAAGGACTTCCAGTGGTTGACTTGAGACATGACGAAATATGGATCTTGGCTCACTAGAAAGGATTATGGGATATACTTTCCAAATTAATAGTAAGGGCTATTGATTTGATAAAAATAGTGGGAGATATATTATGAATGTATCATAATCATTTGAACATAATAAATAACTCAGACAATCTAATGTTTAATTTTGTGCTTTTATCATTGTAGATACCAAGTAATGACAAACAACACAAACACACTATCCGTACGATCTGTCCTTGAGAAGGATAAGCTGACAGGAGGAAACAACTTCCTAGACTGGCAGAGGAATTTGAGGATTGTCCTCAGGCAGGAGCGCAAGCTTCATGTCATTGATATTCCTCCGGCAGGTCCCCTTCCTGAGGGCGCTACTGTTGAGGAACGAGCGGCCCACACAAAGGATGAGAATGATGCAACTGATGTTGCGTGTCTTATGTTAGCAACTATGAGTGCTGAGCTTCAAAGACAGCATGTGCATATGGATGCATATACTATCAATGAGCACTTGCAAAGCATGTTTGCAAGCCAAACTCGTCAAGAAAGGTTCAACACGAGCAAGTCACTCTTTAACTGCAAACAAGGGGCAAATGAACCAGTTGGCCCACATGTTCTGAAGATGATTGGTTACATTGAGTATCTTGATACTTTGGGTTTCCCGATTGGTCCGGAAACTGGTATTGACCTAATCTTGAATTCTTTGAACAACAAATTCACTCAGTTTGTTATGAACTACAATATGAATGAGTTTGACAAAACACCTACTGAATTGTTGGCTATGTAGAGAACATATGAGACCAACATGAAGACGGCTGAACCTGCTCCCATACTGATGGTGGGCAATAAAGGTAAGGCCAAAGGGAAAGGCAAGTGGAAGGGTAAGAAGAAGACAGGTTCTGATTCTACACCCAAGCCAAAGTCAGGTCCTAAACAGGCTTTAAAGCCTAAAGGTGGGGTCGCTAAGGGTGAATGTCACTACTGTAAGAAAACTGGTCACTGGAAGAGAAACTGTTCAGTTTACTTGGAGGATCTGAAGAAGAAGAGGGCTGAGCAAGCTTCTAATTCAGGTATATATGTTATAGAAGTCAATCTGTCTATTTTTACATCTTGGGTATTGGATACCGGATGTGCTTCTCACATTTGTATAAATGTGCAGGAAATGCAGAGAAGTAGGACATTGGCTAAAGGAGAAATGGACCTACGAGTTGGCAACGGAGCAAGAGTTGCTGCTTTAGCTGTAGGAACCTATTATTTATCTTTGCCCTCTGGGCTAGTTTTAGAACTGGAGAATTGTTATTACGTGCCTGCAATTCGCAGAAACATTATTTCTGTTTCTTGTTTGGACAAGAAAGGTTTTTCGTTTACAATAAAGGACAACAGTTGCTCTTTTGCTTTGAATGATTTAACCTATGGTGTTGCGCATTTGTTTAATGGTTTATATGTTCTTGACTTAGATAATCCTGTCTGTAATATAGAAAACAAACGACTTAAAGTTAATGACTCAAATCAAACATACCTCTGGCATTGTCGTCTAGGCCATATAAATGAGAAACGCATATCCAAATTACATAAGGATGGATATTTGGATAAGTTTGATTTTGAATCATACCAAGAATGCGAATCTTGTTTGCTTGGTAAAATGACTAAAGCCCCTTTCACTGGTAAGGGTCAAAGGGCCACTGAACGTTTGGAGCTAATACATAGTGATGTATGTGGCCCAATGCGTGTGATGGCTAGAGGAGGCTACTACTACTTCATAACATTTACTGATGATTTCAGTAGATATGGATATGTATATCTTATGAAGAATAAATCCGATTCTTTTGAAAAGTTCAAAGAATACAAGGCTGAAGTAGAGAAGCAAATTGGCGGAGGTGCAAGTATTAAAATCTTACGATCTGATCGTGGAGGAGAATACTTGAGCACTGAATTTAAAGATTATTTAAAGGAGTGTGGTATTGTATCACAACTCACTCCGCCAGGTACACCTCAATGGAATGGAGTTTCAGAGAGGAGAAATCGCACCTTGTTGGACATGGTGCGATCGATGATGAGTCATGCAGATCTTCCAATTAGTTTCTGGGGTTATGCTCTAGAAACAGCGGCTTTCACACTTAACCGTGTTCCTACTAAGAAGGTTCAAAAGACTCCATATGAGATATGGGAGAAGAAACGGTCAGGCATGAGCTTTATGAAAGTTTGGGGATGCAAGGCGTTTGTGAAGCGTCAAGTATCTGACAAGCTTGGACCTAAATCTGAAGAGTGCAATTTTGTGGGATACCCTAAAGAAACAAAGGCGTATTATTTCTATAGTCCTTCTGAGCAAAAAGTGTTTATTGCTCGAGATGCTGTCTTCATGGAAAGGGATTTTGTTTTCAAAAGAAACAGTGGGAGAACTATAGACCTCGATGAAGATCGAGAACCACAAAATAGCATTGAACCTGAAGTGGAACAAGAGCAGGATAATAATAACGCTCAACAAACACAGGTTGTTCGTAGAACTGGTAGAATTTGCCATGAGCCAGAGAGATATGGATTTCTTTTGACTCAATGTGGTGATTTGATGCTCATAGATGAAGATGAGCCTCTCACATACCAAGATGCTATGAGCAGTCCAGAATCTAAGAGATGGCTAGAAGCCATGAAATCCGAGATGGAATCCATATATGAAAACCAAGTATGGACTTTGGTTGATCCACCTGAAGGGGTAAAACCCATAGGGTGCAAATGGGTTTTCAAGAAGAAAACTGACATGGATGGAAATGTTCAGACCTATAAAGCAAGGCTAGTTGCAAAAGGTTTCAAGCAAATTCATGGTATTGACTATGATGAAACCTTCTCACCAGTGGCTATGGTCAAATCCATAAGGATTTTGCTTGCTATTGCAGCATTCCATGATTATGAAATCTGGCAAATGGATGTCAAAACAGCCTTCCTTAATGGAAGCCTTGAAGAAGATGTGGATGTGTACATGACACAACCTGAAGGTTTTGTCAGTCCAGGGAATGTTAGCAAGATATGTAAATTACGTCGATCCATTTATGGATTAAAGCAAGCCTCTAGGAGATGGAACATCCGTTTTGATGAAACTATCAAAGAGTATGGATTTGTTCAAAACGAGGATGAACCTTGTGTTTACAAGAAGGTTAGTGGGAGCCATGTGGCATTCATAGTACTATATGTTGATGACATACTACTAATGGGGAATGACATACCTTCTCTCAAGGCTGTTAAGATTTGGTTAGGGAGTAATTTCTCTATGAAAGACTTAGGAGATGCATCCTACATTCTAGGAATGAGGATCTATAGGGATAGATCTAGAAGGATGATCGGTCTAAGTCAGAGTACATACATCGATAAGGTTTTGCACCGTTTTGGTATGCAAAATGCAAAAAGGGGATATGTCCCCGTATCTCAAGGGATAACGATCTCTAAAGATCAGTGTCCGAAATCATTAGATGACAAGGACCGCATGAGTAAGGTTCCATATGCCTCAGCAATTGGATCCATCATGTATGCGATGGTATGTACTCGCCCAGATGTTTCGTATGCTTTAAGCATGACGAGCAGATACCAATCTAATCCAGGTGAAGGTCACTGGACGGCTGTCAAGAATATTCTAAAGTACTTGAAAAGGACTAAAGATTCATTCTTGGTGTATGGAGGAGAGGAGAAACTAGTAGTAAAAGGTTACACCGATGCAAGTTTCCAAACAGACAGGGATGATACTGTATCACAGTCTGGTTTTGTGTTTTGTCTAAACGGAGGTGCTGTAAGTTGGAAGAGTTCAAAACAAGAAACAGTAGCTGATTCTACAATGGAGGCTGAGTACATTGCAGCTTGTGAAGCGGCTAAGGAAGCAGTTTGGATTCGAAAATTCATTACTGAATTGGGAGTGGTTCCATCAATCGCAGATCCCATTGATCTATACTGCGATAATAATGGAGCCATTGCACAAGCTAAAGAACCTAGAGCTCACTCCCGAACCAAACATATACTCAGGAGATATCACCTCATTCGAGAGATTAATGAGAGGGGTGACATACACATATGTAAAGTGCACACAAATGATAACATTGCAGACCCACTGACCAAAGGCTTGTCGCAGCAGAAGCACGACGGTCACACTAGTTCCATGTGTATTAGATACATGGGTGATTGGCTCTAGTGCAAGTGGGAGATTGTTAGTGTAGGTGCCCTAGAGGCAATACAATTTTTCCTTTTAATAAACATTTATGTCATTTGATTATTCAATAAACGTATTTATTATGACTTTAATTACTGCGATATATTTGTTAGCATAATAAATGTCCTTAGAATCATGATACTCGTTATATAGTTTAAGTACATGACTTGAACTTGAGATTATATAATATATCATATTCTTAAAGGTTCCCTAGTCGAGTATTATTATGATAGGACAATAATAATACATAAATAGACTAGTATGTTGTTTGACAGATAACCACATCTCATTGGTTATAAGTATGGGGATACTAAAGTCAATACATAGGTACATGTAGGGGGACATGGTACTGGACAGACCCACAGTGAGATTCTTCATGTTTAATTAAGTCATAAGAAAGACTCACAGTGATAATGGTGTAATGATCCTCTGACTTGAGATCATTATATTTCTATACGAGGATTGATATACTTTGACTACATTAAAAGTTACCTTTGACCGGGTGATGATAAAAGTGGACATCGGGTATATCATGAGTCGTATGAGAAATATGAATGATAGATAAAGGATTTAACCCTCCTATAATTAGGAGAGATATTATTGGCCTCTTGATTGAGTGAGACTATAAAATGCATGGCCGTGCTCAAATAATGATTTGTTTTTCATAGTCTACTCATGGATCAAGTAAACCCGGATTAAATGTTGAAGAGGATGACTAAATACATGCCTCGAGTTTAATCTATAATATATATGGTTAAAGGGATTATATTACACGGAAACATTAATCACGAAAGGTTTTATCGAATCACGATTTAATTATTGTTTAATTAGGTAGCAATGATGTATTACTAGATACCGCTCATTGTTTATAATTTTATTGGAGAATAAAATTATTGCTAATTAAATAATAGCCTATAGGGTCACACACATAGAGCACCTAGAGGAATAGTTAATTTAAATTATAGATTTAAATTAATTGATGATTAATTCGAATTTATTATATTAATTAAGTGAGACTTAATTAATTGAAATAAATTCGAATTTGAAGAATTATATTTCTGCCAATAATAATTAAGTGTGACTTAATTATTAATTAAATAATAGAAGCATGTTTTATTATTTAATCCTATGCCTACATGGGTTAGGTTTTTGCTAAAAAGGCCCATTAACCAATCATTATAAATAGATAATGATAGGTTAAATGGCTTGCACGTTTTTGTATAAACCCTAGCAGAAGAGGCAGCATAGGAAGAGGCAGAGAGAATTCGAAACCTATCAAAGGAGGCTAGTACTTCCGTTCCGTGTTCAAGATCGTGAGACGTTCTTGAAGGTGCTCGTGTGGATACCATAGAGGTGCTTTCGAGAGGAAGACACAAATCGTGATAGCAAGGATCTCCGTTGAGTTCGTGGCATTCAAAATCTTAATAGGTATGATTCGATTATCACCATAATCCGTCAATTCTTATACATGATCCTGCGTTTGGGTTCCAAAATTTTTCGTTATATTTACGTTTATCCGCTGCGTTTTATGCCTCGGAACCCAACACCTTAGTACCTCTAAGGGTAACTGATGCCGCACTGCATCCAAAATGTCTTGATCCACTATAAATGTGGCAACTGACGAGTTTTCTTCAAAAACATTTTGTTCAATAATCATTGTGCTCTTTTGTGTTTGAGTTTCTTCAAGTGGAGGACCTGCTAGTGTGAGAGCTAGCAGTGAGCGAGAATCTGAATCTGAAGCGGATGCCGTGGCTGTACGGCGAATAGAATCACCCGTTTGATCGAGTGTATCTAGAGACTCTTGGATAGCCGTTTCAAAATCCATATCCCATTGAGAGGATAGGACCGGTTCTGCAGTTGTCTCGGGTTCAGATCTCAATCTTTTAGAAGGTGGAGACAGAGCTGCTGGTTCACTTCTTAAATCACTTCTACCTCTCACTTTCCTAACAGGTTTCTTCCTTTTTCTGGGGTGAATTAAAGAAGTTGGAGAAGGAGAAACTGTTTGAGGTTCTATGACAGCTTGGGTTTGAACTTGTGTGTTGTCAGGTTCATAGCCGACGTCCTGAAGTGTAAGACCACAATTATAGTCCGCCACAAATAAATCTAGAAGTGCAGTAGATATATTTATAAGTAGGAAACTAGAAGTCAGTGATTGAGACATTACTTGTTGATCTAGTGCCTCTTGTTCAACATGCTGAGCAGCTTCAAGTAGAAGTTGGACAGGATGATCTGCTTGCATTGGCACTTATTCTTGTTCTTGATCCTGCACAGGATTAGCAATTAGATCTAGTATCCCAGCCATATAATCTGTCCTTACCACTGGCACATCTTGAAACTTGGGGTTGTTGTGGAGCCTTGCAAAGAAGTTGTTCTGAGAAGTTGGAGAATCTTCTACAGGACTATTTCGAAATAAAGCTTTGTCTTCATCTATCAATAAGTCATTCAAGAATAGCATCAGGAACCTCGGATAGTAGACTTGAATATCCTGTTCCCTGCTTTCTGGTTTCCCCATTTTCTTGATTATTTCTTTCAGAATCAACTTTCCAAAATTTATCCTCCGGTTGTGGGCCATAGAATGCCCAATTATTTGCAGTAGTGAGGAAATGTTGTTGAAGTTGCTCTTAGTTGTGGGTGCAAACACTTGTGCTAGAGTGTGAAAGAAATAGTCCCACTTGCTTACCAACCTGGCTTTAGACAGTCTTACTAAATTGATCTCACCCTGATATAGAATAGTGTAGAAAAATTCTAGAATTTCTGGTACAGTGGGTGGATCCACAAAATTGTCTGTTGGAAAGCCCAAGATCCTGTTCACATCTTCTTCAGTCACCATGTATTCACGTTCTCCAATGGTGAATGAGAATTGAACTCTATCTGCAGTACTCCTGTTCCTAGCAGAGGAGTACAGAGCCCTAAGTGCTAACACTTGCAACGGGGCGTCCAGAGTTATTGCAGTCCTTACTAGTGAATGTTCATTCATAAAAACGATCCATGGTCGAAACCTCTCGACGGAACAATTCACTGGATTAAAAAATCCTACAAAATTTGTCTTTACTACTTCACAATAACCAGCCATTATACTTTAAACTATTACAATTAAATAACTTACAAGGTGCGATTACAAATTAAAAATAACAATTACAAGTGTAAAAGTCGAAAATTATACTTGAAAATTGAAAACCCTAATCTGCAACTACTACCCTCAAATCGATTTTAATCACGGTAACAATCCAACTACAGTCCTTTAAACACATAAACACAATGCTTCGATTTTTCCAGAAATATGAACAGTCACTTGTATTTTTAAGAAAATTAGGCAGAGGTTCGCTTGTTTTAATCGATTTTAACAAACTAGCAAGCAAAGAGCTTGAAAAACGGAGAGTAACAACTGAACTCAGTTGAAAAGGATTAAAATTGATCGATTTCTTTGTTAAAGAGAAGGCTGTTCGTGTGTTATGTGTGTGTGTAGCAGATTATGTATATATATATATATATATTGCTTAGTATGACTTAACAAAACTTTTAAAGACAGCAATTGTAACATAAGACTCGGTATGACTTTTTAAAAAGTCATACCGAAAAAAAAATCAGTCAGTATGACTTATACTATTGTGGTCTCGGTATGACTTTCATTTTAAGCACTCAGTATGACTTTTATTATTTAATAAAAAGTCATGCCGAGTTTTTAAAATAAAAGGTTATGCAGATACTACAGTAAAAGTCAAGCTGATTTGCAATAATAAAAAGGAATAATTACTTATATTAATAATTGTTTCTAAATTCAAAATAAAATAATAAAAATCTTATTCGAATAATAGATAAATTATTAATTAAAAAAAATTAACAAACAATACTCTTTTAGAAACTTTAAGACAAATACTAGTAATTTACATATATATTAAAGACATATAATAAATATTTATATTAATAATTGTACTCAATTAATTTAGGAATTAAATTAATTCAAGTTTGAATTAATTTAATGAGTAAACTTAATTGATTAATTAATAACATAATCATTTATTAATGTCCAACAATAATTAGAGAAAATATTCATTAATTTACATATTAATGCAAAAACAAAATGCTTAATATAAATAGGAGTACTTATGCTATTATTGACATAATTATCTTTTAAGAATATTAAGTTACTCTTAAGATAATTTTCCAAAAATTCATAAGCTCTAGGATTTTATTAATTTAAGTCTCATAAATTCTTTAAATATTTAACATTTAATATTTATGAGTTTAAATTAATTCCTAGCAACCAAAAATTAGTCATTATTTAACATCCCTAATTCACTAACCAGCTTAGAGAAAGTGGATTCATCAAGTGGTTTTGTGAAGATGTCGGCTAGTTGATCTTCTGTGGGTATAAAATGTAGCACCACAGTTCCATTCATAACATGCTCTCTGATAAGTGATACCTTATGTCAATGTGCTTGGTTCGCGAATGTTGTACAGGATTGTTGGAAATAGCTATCGCACTTGTGTTGTCACAGAAAATTGGAATTTTGTTCAACGCAAGTCCATAGTCATTCAGCTGATTCCTTATCCACAAGATCTGTGCACAACAGCTACCTGCCGCAATGTATTCTGCTTCGGCTGTCGAGGTAGACACTGAGTGCTGTTTCTTGCTGTACCAGGAGATCAATCGTCTTCCTAGAAACTGACAGCTTCCAGAAGTACTTTTCCTGTCCATCCTGCACCCTGCATAATCTGAATCTGTATAGCCTATTAGTTCAAAACCTGTATCTTTAGGGTACCAAATTCCAAGATTTGGTGTACCCTTCAGATATCTAAAAATTCGTTTAACGGCTATTAGATGAGATTCTCTAGGGTCAGATTGAAATCTTGCACATAAGCAAGTTTCAAACATTATATCGGGTCTACTAGCAGTTAGATATAACAATGAGCCTATCATACCTCTGTAGCTTGTGATGTCAACTTTCTTACCAGTTTCATCTTGGTCAAGCTTGGTGGCTGTTGGCATTGGGGTTTTTGCCGGTGAAAAATCTTCTAGACTGTATTTTCTTAGAAGATCTCTTACATACTTTGATTGGCAAATAAAAATCCCATCCTCCTTTTGCTTTACTTGCAGACCAAGGAAGAAAGACAGCTCACCCATCATGCTCATTTCATACCTGCTCTGCATTAACTTAGCAAATCTTTTGCACAAGTTTTCGTTAGTAGAACCAAATATAATATCGTCAACATAAACTTGGACAAATATCATGTCTTTTTCATGCAATTTATAAAAGAGAGTTTTATCTATGACACCTCTAATGAAACCATTTTCAAGTAAAAATACAGAGAGAGTGTCATACCATGTCCTCGGTGCTTGCTTGAGCCCATAAAGAGCTTTGAATAGAACATACACAAAATTAGAAAAATCTGGATTTTCAAAGCCAGGGGCTATTCCACATATACTTCTTCTTCTAGCTCTCCATTCAGAAATGCACTCTTCACATCCATTTGATAGACTTTAAACTTGGAATGTGCTGCGAATGCCAGAAATATTCTGATGGCTTCAAGTCTTGCAACTGGTGCGTAGGTTTCGTCATAATCAATTCCCTCTTCCTGAGAGTAACCCTTTGCAACCAGTCTGACTTTGTTCCTTGTAACAATGCCATCACCGTCTAACTTGTTCCTGTATACCCATTTTGTGCCAATAACAGATCTATCCTTAGGCCTGGGTACCAGTGTCCAGACTTCTTGTCTTTCGAACTGATTGAGCTCTTCTTGCATGGCAAGAACCCAATCTGGATCACTTAATGCATCTTCAATCTTCTTTGGTTCTTCTTGAGATAGAAAAATTGAAAATAAACTTTCATTTGAAGTTGCACTTCTGGTTCTAACTCCAACATCTGGATCACCTATGATCAATTCAAAAGGATGATCTCTGCTCCATATCATTTCCCTGGGTAGGTTTGATCCTGATGATTCGCCTCAAAATTCATTGTGATGTTGTGTTCTACCAGTTGATCCTTCATCTCCCCCTGAGTTGCTGCCAGGATAACTTGTTGATCCACCACTGGTAGTAGTAGAATTTCCAGTGTTACCATTGTTTTCACCACTATTACCTGGATCAACATTATTGTTGTCATCATCATTTCCTGTTGCAACCTCAGGTTCTTCTTCGTCATCAGAATTTGAGTCAAGATAATTGTCGAATTTTAATGACTCAGAAGAATCTTCAGTTTGGATACTTGGGTGTTTAGTGTCATCAAAAGTTACATTGACACTTTCCTTCACTTGGTGCTGATCAATTATGTATACCCTATATGCTCTTCTTGAGTATCCGACAAAAAAAGCTTCATGTGCCTTGGCCTCAAATTTGCCACGATGTTCATCTCCATCCTTTAACACAAAGCATTTGGCTCCAAATACATGAAAGTACTTGAGAGTAGGTTTCTTGCCAGCCATTAATTCATAGGGAGTTTTCATATGATCTTTGTTGATCAAAGTTCGATTCTGGGTATAACATGCTGTGTTAACTGCTTCAGTCCAAAAGTAGATAGGTAACCCTGAATCACTTAACATAGTTCTTGCAGCTTCAATCAAGGTTCGATTCTTCCTTTCTACAACTCCATTCTTTTGCGGAGTTCTTGGAGCTGAGTATTGTTTTGTTATCCCTTTGTCTGAGCAGAAATCAATCAGAACTTCATTCTTGAATTCTGTACCATTATCTGACCTGATTGCTCGAACAGTTAACTTTGAATCTAACTCAATCAGCTTTATATGATCAATTACCAAGTGTGGAGTTTCATCCTTAAAGTTCAAGAATAAAACCCACGTATACTTTGTGAAGTCATCCACAATCACTAAGGCGTATTTCTTCCTTGACATAGACAAAATATTTACTGGACCAAATAAATCCATGTATAAGAGTTGAAGTGGTTCAGTGATGTTTGTAGTGTCTGTGCCTCTGTGACTTGCTTTCTTTGACTTCCCTTTCTGACATGCCTCACACAAGCCTTCTTGTGTAAATTCCATTGGAGGCAGTCCTCTCACCAAGTCCCTCTTGACTAAAGAGTTCAATGTTTTGAAGTTTTGATGTGAGAGTTTCTTGTGCCATAGCTAGCTTTCTTCTGATGAAGCCTTTGAGTAGAAACAGTTTGCTTCATCTTCAGTTCCTGAGTTGAGATCGGCTACGTACAAGTTTCCTTTCCATACTCCACGCAAGGCCAGTTTGTCATCTTTAGAATGAGCTATTAAGCATTTCTCCTTGATAAAGTTTACTTTGTACCCTTTATCACAAAATTGACTGACACTTAGTAGATTGTGCTTAAGTCCTTCCACTAAAGAGATGTTTTCAATGATAACATTTCCAGTATTTAACTTGCCATATCCCGTAGTCATTCCTTTGTTGTTATCTCCAAAGGTGACTATTGGGCTAGCTCTTTCAACCACGTTTGATAGCAGGGCTCTATCTCCGGTCATATGCCTTGAAGATCCACTGTCCAGGATCCATATAACTCGGTTTACCTGTTTAACTCCCTGCATATACCAAACGGATTAATTCGTCTTCGGAGCCCAAAATTGATTGGGCCCGGCATACTTAAAGAATTGACCTTTGTCTGCTTTAACAACAGATCCTTTTCGAATAACATCATTTTCTTCCTTGACTGTTCCTACCTTCCTAAAAACAGTCTTAACAACTTTCTGTTTAGACTTAGGAATATATGATTCCTTCTTTTCAGGTGAACGAGTCGCAGTCCTGGATTTAGCAAATTTACTATTGATATGCTGTCTAGGTGTCATGTTATCTTTCTTAGCTATCATGCGTTTAAAGTAAGCAGTCATAGCATTAAAAGCACATAACATACAATTCATTATACCACAAGGTTTATGGAAAGCATCAATAGTAGGCATGTTATTTAATACAGTAGGGGGCTTAACAGATTCTACTTCAATTTTATCAGAATCTTTGAAGTTTTCAGTAGAATGGAATTTATTGTTACTATTCCTACTGTTAACAAACATGTTGGGTCTGTTCATTTTATTCTTTAAGTCTTTTACACCTATACCAGGTCTGGGGGAATCAGAGGTTCCCATATTTTTCACTGGTGTCTTTGGTGCACACTTCTCTTTCTGGACATTAACTTCTTTTATGTCCTTAACTTGTTCTCCTCTCTTCTTCTCTTCCTCAAGATCTTCCAACTGCATTTCATATGCAATCAGTACAGAGCTCTCAAGGATAGGTTCAGCTATCGGTGTTATGAAGAGAGGTTTTGGTGTGTCTTTAACAACATGTGGGATACCCCTTTCTACAGCACTTTTTCTAAAGGGGGTTATGTTGCTTGGCTTTCCTACAGATTTATTGTACTCGAAGCCTATCCCAACTTTACGACTTATTTCTTGTTGGTCAACTAGGTTCTTTACAATATATGAGGAATTCTTATATGCAAGACACTTCTTCTTTTCTTCTTCTATCTGGTTTCTGAGATTAGCTTCTGTTACAACATGACAACTGACTTTACTGACTTGAACAGCTAAGTCTTCAGTCAACTTAACAGTCAACTTGTCATGATTTCTTTTTAACTGTTTAAAAACTTCAGTCTCATCAACTAACTCTTTGACTTTGAGTCTGAGTTTCTTAACCTTGTCTCTTTCGCCATCTAGTTCTTTACCTAGTAATGCAAACATTTTAGGACATGAAGGATTTACCTCAATTCCTCCTTGACGGGTGGGAGATAGTGATTCCTCGGATGAAGCCATAAGAGCAAGTTTTCCCAGCTCTTCCTCATCATCATTATCTGAGTCATCCCAGCTTCTGCCCTCTGCCAGATAGGACTTTCCTTTCATATTGAGCTCATTCATCAGTTTGTTTAGTCTCTGAAATACCTCAGAGATACCCTCACCAGGGTTGGATCTAAACTGCTCATATTGGGAGGTCAGGATTTCCAGTCTATTCTCCTTTACTTCTTCAGTTCCCTCATTGATAATTTCAATTGTTTCCCAGATCTGTTTTGCATTCTTGCAATTAACTACCTGATTGTACATTACGTAGTCCAGGGATTCAATTAGTATAAGCTTCAAGTTATTATCAAGGGACACAGCTTCTGCTTCCTCATCTGTATAGTCTGTCGGACTTTTCAAAAACTGTCTGTAGGGAATTACGACCCCATCAACCGTATGTTCGAGAATAACTGATATAGGGGGCTCAACACCTTTGGCCATGACTAATGCATACTTGGGATTAGCAATCCCGATAAACAGTAGCATTTTGTGTTTCCACAAGTTGTAGTGTTCTCTGTCAAATTGTGGAATTTTTATGCTCGTCACTTTTTGGGTACTCATCTCTAATAAGATTAAAAATTAAGTGTTTCAAAAAATATTTTAATTTTTGATTTAAAACAATTTTTGATCAAAAATAATTTTTTCAGAGAAAAAAAAATTATTTCGAATAAAAAATTATTTCGAATTTAAAATAATTTTTGAGATCTGTATGAGTTCGCGGAATTTGATTTGGATCTGATATGAAACTATATCAACCAGCTCTGATGCCAATTGTTGGTCCCTGATATTGTAGAAGGGGGGTTGAATACAATATCAATTAATTATCGCGGAATATTGGATTTAAATTAATTATTTTAAATTCACACGAAATATTAATTGAAATGAAATACTGTTCAAGTAGAAGATATAATTTTTAACTTGAAAAGTATTACAAAATTAATAATTAGAAAGTTTATATAACTGTTTAAAAGCTTAGAACGATTTTGACATGAATTGTTCGAGTTTAACAATTATATTCCAAACTTGCACAGAAATCTATGAATATTACAATGCAGACTTCTGAATTTGATCTGATTTTCTAACTCTGAAATAGTGAAGCGTTCATCTCATATTTATAGAGAATGAAAATGCTCAGCATGACCTTTATCAATATGACTTAATTTAATTAAATTAAGCCTTGTATGACTTTTCTAAACACTGGGCATGACTTATTTTGGTCGGTATGACATTTTTTTTAAAGAAAATTCGGTATGACATTTTTCTTTATTAATTAAAAAATCGGTATGACTTTTTAATATAATAAAAGAATTGTCCGGTATGACCTTTAATAAAGCAGACTCGGTATGACTTATTAACATATATATATATATATAGCTCGGTATGACTTTATTTAAGTCATACAAGGTATAACTTATTCAAGTCATATTCGGTATGACTTATTTAAGTCATATTCGAAATATATATATATATATATATATATATATATATAACTCATATTAATTCATTTCTTTTCTAATAAATTAATTCTACTTAAATTAATTAAATAATTTATAAATTAAATTAAATTCAACTTGAATTAATTTAATTGAAATAAATTAAATAATTAACTTACTTAGATTGTAGAATTAAAATATTATAGAGATCCGATTAAACTGCAGTCTTCTTGATTTTTCTTTGTCTTCTGATCTTGAAACCTCTTGATTTAAATGAAGAATAAATATTATTTAAGTTGACACACAAATGTACTGTCTGGTTCATTTGTGTCATACTAATAAATATTCTCCATTTATTAACATTTAAACTTGAGGCCTTCTATCATTATTGCTGCTTCACTGACTTCAAACTTCTTCTGGAATCTACTGTAGTAATCACTTGAAATCTTCTATATCTTATGTCTTCTATAGAAGTATTACCACATTATTTATTTTCACTGACGCTTGAACATATAAATGAACTTCTTCCAGTGTTGAGTAGCAATCCTATAAAAATTCTTCTGATATTTAGATCCTTTGGGATTAGTTCACTGTCTTCGTCTTGATTCCTGTTTGGTGTTTGTTATTTACTTCTCTTTAATAGCTAGAGTTGAGTTGTCATCTAATTATTACAAATAGGCCTAGTCATATGCCTTTCAATCTCCCCCTATTTGTTGTTAAACATTTAACACACAAATTCCTAGAGGATAACTCAACTAACAACTAAAAAAGTAGATACGACATGTAATGACTGTAAATAATAAACAAAAGTTCTGGTTTTATATTTTACAATTTTCTAGATTCATACATGAAAGATAAATACAAGATAGATGTTCCTCTAGCACTGAACAAATATTACAAAGTTTCTATCTTGTTCTATCTAAGTCTTCAGTCTTCTGATGTATCAACTTCACCTTCTTCTAGATTTGAACCTTTATGAACTGGTGTCCTTGGTACTTCTTCATATACTGATTGATCTATTGTAGTGGATTCTCCATACAACCTTCTTTGCTCGGCTCTTGCTAACTGCCACAACACTTCCTGTTTAATAGGATCTACTACCTCTTCTTCTATGTCATAAGGCTGTGTTGAATCAATTTTATTGTGTGTTTCTGTGCATCTCTAACTATTGTTATTTACTTCTCTTTAATAGCTAGAGTTGAGTTGTCATTTAATTATTACAAATAGGCCTAGTCATATGCCTTTCAGTCTCTATCTCGAACCTCATCTCGAATTTCGACTTAAATGTTCGAGATAGTGTTCGACTTGATGTTCCCCAGTGCATACTTAGCATTTTTTCTTGTTTTCATAGGGGTATTTTTGTCTTTGCTCATATATGCCTATACATACATCTCTAACTCGTATCAGTTTTCACTTTTACCTAATTATTTTAACCCTAAATTTTTACGCCCCCACCCACCCTCCCTCCCTGCGATTTCAAACCTTCATTGCCCTGTTCATTCGATTTGTGTTAAAACTCATACATATCTCGAATTGCTGCCCGTTTTTAATCTTCCATCATTATTTGCATCCATTTTATTGTGTGTTTCTGTGCATCTCTAACTGTTCTTAATTGTGTTTGGTATATACACACATATCTATACACGCACACAACTCAGTGATATTGATTAAATAGTGGTTAGTAATTTCGTTAATGCTCTCACACAAATCTGTGCATTACTTGGTTGGGGTGTTTGATTTTGCCTATTTACTTGATTATAATTCCGTAGTTTAATTCCAAAGTAAGTACTTTGTTTAATTAAAAGGGATTATTCTTTTTTTTTCCGTGCTTAATTGTCTGTGCTAGTTGTTTTTTTTATAAAATCAAATTAATTCACAGGAAAATATTTACAAACATGGCTCACCAATTTTCCCTTGCCAAAAACAATTTTTATAATATTTCTACGGAAATTGGTGATCAACTTCCGCGCTTCAAGTTTTGGGTACGATTTCTTAATTTGTACTCCAAGGCTAATGTTGCTTTTAGTGCCAAACCAACACTAGTCCATGATGCTTTACAGCAATTATGGACTAGTGCGGTTATATTTGGGAGCAAATCTGCCCCCTATGGTTTCAGGTTTACCTTGGCGGGTCAGGAATATCACGTTACAGAGGAAGTGTTCAACAGGGTTCTGGGATTCCCAATCAAGGATGTTTATAACCCCGAACCTACAACGGCAGAGCGTATTAAGTTCTTTGAGGAGATTGGATGCTATCCTCCTTCTAGACGGATCTCAACTGGCGCCATCCAGAAACAATACTTCCATGTGGAATGGAATTACTTTTTCGAGGCCATCACAAGATGTTTTCGGGCACGCGAAAAAGATTATCATCAGATTCTCATTCCCATGCAGGTCTTTGCAGTTTCCCTAGCCCGTGAACTGGACATTAATTATGGCAGAATCGTTCTTTCAGAAATCGTGGCTGCCATGGGATCATCTGCAAGCAGAGACCTGACAACTACTGATGTTATATGTTGGTATCCTCGCTTCTTACAGATGCTTCTTAATCACTTAGTACCGACTGATGCTTTAGCTATAAGACAGGCATTTGCTACAAGTGCAACATCTTCATCACTGGGCATGGGCACCAAGTCCCTCACAACGATTGCTAATCAAGATAAACATCACGGTAAAGCAATGTCTATTCCTGATAACATTCAAGTGTGGATTAAGTATGATGCAGGTATTACTTCCATGGCGGGGACCTCCCACATTTCATCACATGCTCAGAATCCATCTGCCCATGCTGACGCATTCCAGGGGATTCCTGATGACAATCTTGGTGATGAAGATGATGATGGGCATTCTCACGGTCAATCTTCTACCGGTCAAAGGGACAGACAACCTACTCCACATGCTGATTCTATTTCCTTTGCTGGACAAGGTAATGAAGAAGGTAATTTCTTTGAACAAGAGCAACTCTATGTTCACACTACTGATACTTCTTCATCTAAATTTGATTCCGTGGCCCAAGATTCTGCTAACCCGCAGGATCTATCCCAGGGCGAGAGCTATATTTCTAATTCTGAGTCTGACACTCTTGCTTCCTCTCTTTCACCCTTGTTGATAGGAGTCAAAAGGCAGGCACCTGTAGATTTAGGTGAGGGTTCTGAGAGTGACCCCGAAGTGCAGCCTCTTATTCGGAAGAAAGCCAAATTTTCACATGCTGCAACTTCACACGCCCAGTCCAAACCTAGTGTACCTATCACAACCACTCCACCTCACGTGAGTGGTCTGCCCCTTGCACATTCTACACATAGGGATTTTGGTGAGGATTTAGTCCCTTCTGAAGAGCATGTTGCGTCAGAAAGGCAAGAAGCTTTCATTGCTTTCGAAGTACCTTCACCGGTACCTACTGATGCTGCAGAGAGGATCGGTTCTTATGTTGTACTAGTACACTCTGCAGCCTCTCAACCTGAGATTCCACCTCAGGATATGACAGGAACAGATCCCATAACTGCTACTCACTTTGCTTATCCAGTTTCTACAGGTACTGCTTTCACTTTCAGGAATATTATTGAAGACATACACGAGCGTTAGACAGGGAGTGTGTGTGAGCGTTTAGGGAGTGAGGGACCTTCATTTTCAAGGCCCGAAACCGAGCGACAAACAGTAACAGAACGATTTTTAGAACGATTTTAGTGGTTCCTATGCTACTGGTGGATCTGGAGAGAAAGGTGATGTTCAGGATAACTCACCTAAGGGGGAGAGTGCAAAGGAGACGAGACAGCAGTCGCTAGTTATTGAAGAAATTGAAGAACAGACTACTGATTTTGTCAAAGAAAATGAGCCACTAACTGAAGAGGAGGCTCAGAGGAAGAGAAAGGGTAAGGCAGTGGTGGCTGAGCAAGAAGAGCCATTCATTGACTTGAGTTATCATCAGGAAGAAGTACATGAGGTACTTGATTCAGATTCTGATATAGAGGACATTCCTTTAGCACATGCAATTAGAAGATCTTTGAAGGAACAAGGTGGAGGTGCTGGAATGTCTTCCGGAAAGCCTGAAGAAATACCTGTTGATAAAGAGACTCTGGAGGCTCAACAGTTGGCCTTGGAACAAGCTCAATTTTATAAAATGAAGTTGATGCAGGATGAGGCTGTTTTCCTTGAAAAGAAAGCGGAGCTCAAGGAGAAACAGTATGATCATGAGCTTGCAAGGTTAGCTGATCCTCAAGTTGATCTGGACAAGAGAAGGATCTGACAGAAATGGGATGAAGCAAGGAAGGTTCTATTGGGAGTTTGTGCGAAAGGAACTCATAATAAAGAGGCGGAAGACTTCTTCTACAACTTGAACTTGCAGAATCCACTGATTGTTGACTATATAAGTGCATTGAAAAGGTTGATCTCTAAAGTCAGAGTTGGATATAATGCGATGGTTAAGGAGTGGCAGGTCATCTTGTCTTTAGTCGAAGGAGTCCCGACATCTTTCTTCTATGTGGATGATCAATTCATCTCGAGAAAATATGCGTCAGAGTTGTTCTTGCTAGCAACAAAAATTCAATATTCTCAAGCTGAGGAGCTTAGCATTCTGTATAGAGATCAGTTAATGCAGCTAGCAGAGGACAGGGGACCAGAATTCTCAGCGAATCCTGATGTTGTTCGGATGGTTGTTGATGGGAAGATGAAGAGGGTTAGTTTAGAAGAAAATGACCTAATGGCTCTATCGGTAAAATCCCTAAAAGCTGTATGTAGGCAAATGATGAGTAAGGGATTCACTTCTAACATTAAGGAGAAGTCAGTGGAGTTTATTGAGAGGATCATATTCAAGATGAGCAATAAGATTTGGAAGTGCGAAATTATTGCTCCAAACCCTCTAGACAATGTAAAGGTTGAGCCGGAGCTAATTGAAAGAAAATGGAATATTCTACAAGCTGTTAAAAATGTAGATGAAGCTCTGACTCTTCTTTCTGGATCACTGGAACAAGGAGAGATAAGGGAGGCAATTGGTGTTCCAGGAAGAGATAGTGTATACTAGTTACACTCGTATGACGATGACATAGCTGATGCTTTGGCGTTCATAGATGCAGACCAGAATCAAACATTATTGCATATGAGTAGGAAATGGTTGCTGCAGACTCAAGATACCGCATTTCTAGAAAGAGTTTTAGAAGTGTTCAAATGGGGCGAAGTGGAAAATGAGAATGTGGATGAGAAGCAGAGACTTCTGAAGGACTTGTCTGAAGTAGTGGTGGAGAAGAAGCGAATGGAGCGAGATGCGGCTAGTGTCTACAATACTAACCATGTCAAGGACTACCCCAAAATGATCTATTGTCAATTCAAGGCTGATAAATCACATTGGAAATCTCAGCTCATAATGAAGAATTTTGAGGATATTCCAAAGATCAGAACTACTCAAGAGGTGGACAAACTCAGAAGGCTTTTCAAGCATCCTTATCCAGAGCCCTGGAATCCTCTAGAAATGGAAGCGGTAAGTCTGTTGAATGCAAAGTGGAAGCAGCTTCATGGTCCAGTCTACAAGAGAGATCAGCAGCAAAAGGAAAGGCGCAGAAAGCTGAAAGAAGAGAAGCGCCAAGCTGAAGAAGCTAGGAAGAGGAGACGGAATTAGAATTAAAGGTCAGAGTGGTGTGACCTTGAAGTTGGAAAAACTTCATATCTGTTGGTTACTTTAACTCACTTGAGGAAAATTCACCTGATCACGGTATGCGAGATAGGCTAACTTACCATACTGTAACCGTGAATCAGAGTGGATCCAATAAGGTGATATAAGTTAGACTGAAAGATATGAAATAATCCAGGTGATAGGAATCACTCAAATGATCTTTAATTCAAAGTTCGAATTCTTTGTCTAGCTTAAGTTTTATTTATTCTAGTTCTTTGAATTGTTTTCCAATTTTATTTCAGTTATAATTTAAACAAGACAGTAATGTTATTTATCTTTTTCTCTTCTCATTGTTTAGTTGAGTTATCCCTTGTTAATTTGAATGTCACTGTTAAACTATCAAATAGGGGGAGATTGAAAGGAAGAGTGTCTAACCTTGTAACACTATAACTTATGTAACTCAACTAAAAGAAAAGATACTTAACTGGAAGACAATCAAGAACATGAAGCCACAAAGAAATCAATATTAAATGAAGACAAGGTAATTAATACAATTCAACATGTTAACTATGATCAAACAAAGAAGAAATCATTGAAAGAAGTTCAAGACAGAGTTGTTCATGCCTTAGTGATTTGTAACTTAAAGATTCAAGATCATAACTATCAGTATCAATAAGACTAATTGATTTCAAGTGAACAAGAAGGAAAGCAATAATTGGAAAGCCACATTACTAATTGAATATGGTAATCTATTCAAGAAGCAGAGACACTATCAAGACTAGTCACTTATGAATCAGACCATTGCATCAAGTGTCAGGACATTGATAGCAAGTTTATGTCAGTAATAGAGATCCAGGTTCAAGAGCTTGTTGAAGAATATAGAAGACATAAAGAAATCACAAGTTCAAGATGTTGCATTGAAGTTTCAAGTTGAAGCCCAGAATTTCTCTAAGTACAAAATGTTCGAGATGGCCAAGTAGAATATTACTATGTAGAATATTCGACTTAAATGTTAGAGATGGCCAAGTAGAATATTCCTATATAAAATATTCGATTTGAATGTTCGAGATGGCCAAGTAGAATATTCCTATGTAGAATATTCGACTTAAATGTTCGAGATGGCCAAGTAGAAATTCTCAAGTAGATGTTCTACATAGAGGGCAGTTTCAACATGACACATGGCATCATCTAATTGACTGATTTCCAAGCTTTCAAGATAAGATAAGATTTATGTGGACATCATTGGGCCACGTATATCTTAATCTTTGAAGACTACAGGACATAGATTACAAGTAGTATAAATAGAAGTACTTGTGAATTATTTTAAGGAGAGCAATATTTTCGAGATAAACACTTGTAAAAGAGAGAGAGAGCATTCACAGAGCTTAGTATCATTTACTACCCACTTTACTTCTGGTGTACTTTGTAATGAATGTTGTAGCAACCCTTTCAAGTTATATATAAGACATATATTCCTTGAATCATTGTGTTCATTTATTACATGGTATTTATTGCTTCTTAAATTCAAAAAGTTGTATTCACCCCCCCCCCTCTACAATACATTTGGACCTAACAGAAATCACAAGTTCAAGATGTTGCATTGAAGTTTCAAGTTGAAGCCCAGAATTTCTCTAAGTACAAAATATTCGAGATGGCCAAGTAGAATATTCCTATGTAGAAATTCTACTTAAATGTTCGAGATGGCC
The DNA here is from genome assembly GCA_028671895.1 of Oenanthe sinensis. Lineage (NCBI taxonomy): Eukaryota > Viridiplantae > Streptophyta > Magnoliopsida > Apiales > Apiaceae > Oenanthe > Oenanthe sinensis. Next base: position 34,742,209 of record CM053806.1, read on the forward strand.
AAGTAGAATATTCCTATGTAGAAATTCCACTTAAATGTTCGAGATGGCCAAGTAGAAATTCTCAAGTAGATGTTCTACATAGAGGGCAGTTTCAACATGACACATGGCGTCATCTAATTGGCAGATTTCCAAGCTTTCAAGATAAGATAAGATTTATGTGGACATCATTGGGCCACGTATATCTTAGTCTTTGAAGGCTACAGGACATAGATTACAAGTAGTATAAATAGAAGTACTTGTGTATTTTTTTTTAAAAAGAGCAATATTTTCGAGATAAACACTTGTAAAAGAGAGAGAGAGAGTATTCACAGAGCTTGGTATCATTTACTACCCTCTTTACTTCTGGTGTACTTTGTAATGAATGTTGTAGGAACCCTTTCAAGTTATATATAAGACATATATTCCTTGAATCATTGTGTTCATTTATTACATGGTATTTATTGCTTCTTAAATTCGAAAAGTTGTCTTCACCCCCCCCCCCCCCTCTACAACACATTTGGACCTAACAATTGGTATCAGAGCTTCATGTTTAACATACAAAACATAGATCCTTGTGTTTGGTAGAAGATTCGTGAGTTTTCTTTTACATATCTACTTTTCAAGTTTTTCTTGAAAAGTGTGCTTTAATTTGTTTGACAGAGAAAACTCAGTCTAAAAATTATTTAAATACTCCAGGTGTGATTATTTAGCTTGGGTGGACTTTAGATAATTTTTGTGAATTATTCTGGGTACTTGATTTTTGGTGTTCCTCAAGAAGAAATCACTGTTCTTGATAAAGAAGACAAACCCAGCAACTTTTGATTACCTTTTTAAAAGACAAAAAGTGAAAAAGGTGTTATTGGCTTTTGATTTGACATATATCTCACAATAAAAAGTATTACAGAAGATATTCAGTACCTAACACGTGGGTTAGGTGAATTAGGTGAGAAAAGCCACAAAAGTCAAAGTGTGAAAAGTAATATTGTTTATTCAATATTAAAGTGACCTGCAACAAATTTCTTCTAAGGACAAAAGTTCTACATAGAATATTCTACTTGAATATTCGACTTGAATATTCGACTTGAATATTCGACTTGAATATTCGACTTGAATATTCGACTTGATGTTCTACTTAGAGAATTTCGACTTAGGCAGTAGTTCTACATAGCCTAGTCTTGGGTACTTAGAAATTTTTGGTGTCCAGAACTTGAACCTTGATTTATTTTGAGATAATTTAATTTTATTTTAATTACTACTCAAGTAATAAGAAAAGTTTATTATCTTTACTTTAAATCTACATTAAGATGGCACCTAAAAATAATTTCAAGATTCCAATGTTCGACCGAGATCATTATGAAGAATGGGTGTTGAGAATGAAACTTTACCTTGAGTCCGTCAATCCTGAATATCTGGAAGTCCATGACAAAGGTAAATTTGTACCAATGGTTGTTGTTCCTGAGCATATGAAAGGAGATGTGGTAGTACCACAACGGTCTAAGCCTAAGAAGGCAGTAGACTTTTCAGATGCTGATAAGGAGCAGATAGCTTTCGATACATCCGTTCGACAAACACTGATGGAATCCCTAGATCATGAGATGTTTAATGTAGTAAAGGACTAACTACAGCGAAGAAGATTTGGGAAAAGCTAGAGGTCGTCATGGAAGGTATCACTGAGGTTAGAAGCAACAAAACACTTATACTCAAGATGGAGTATGATACCTTCAGAATAAGAAAAGGTGAAAGCATAACAGATGTCTATCTAAGATTCAGTCAGTTAGTTTTGGATTTGAATTTGAGAGGTGTAACTCTCCCCGTGGTTGAAGTCAACACGAGATATCTAAGGAACCAGCCAAAAAGCATTGAACATAGAGTCTACGCTGTTAGAGAAACCAGAGATTTGCACACAACTTCTCTGGAAGAATATTATGGAATTTTAAAGACCTACGAGCTGGAGACCCTTAAAGATCAAGCATGGGATAATGATTCAAGAGGAAAGGAAGCGACATCAGGATTAATTGCTGACGAGGAAGAGTCTAAAAAGGCAATGATTGCAGAGAAACCTAGATCATCACCTGCACCACATCAGGTTGAAAAAGATGATGAGTGCACATCAAATAGTGATGATGACTACTTCACCCAAGAAGAGCTGGACAACATGAATGATAGTGTCGTGGCATACATGGCAAGGAAGTTCAGCAACATAAGATTCAGAAAGAGTAACCGTCCACAAAGAAAATCTTCATCTTACTATCGGGTTACTAAGGGTCGTGGTAGTTCTCAAGGTTACAAAGGGAAAGCCAAGAGTGCCAGCTACAAATCACCGTTGGATTTCAAAATGAAGTTCAAATGCTATAACTGTGATGAAGCTGGACATTTTGCTACAGACTGCAAGAAGCCGAAATAGACATATCCCAAAGAAATTATGAAGCCCTCAAAAGCAAGTATGAAGCCCTGGTGAAGGAAAGGCATGAAAGGAGAGCTTTAGTTATAACAGAAGGCAGAGCTTGGGATGATTCAGATGAGGAAGAAGTTACTCATACATTAAACTTTGCCCTCATGGCTGAGACATCAGATGAACCAGAGGTACCAGTTCTAACCCTTAAAGAGGAAATGTCTATTGATGATTATAAGGTGCAGAACGGGGCTCTTAGCGAAGAGATCTATATGTTGTGCGAAAGCCTAAATACTTCTGAAAAAGAACAGAAAACACTTGTTGCCAAATGCAGAATGCTTGAGGCAAAAATGGAAGAATTAGAGGCTGCTTGCACTATAGATACTTCCCTAAGAGACTCTATTAAAACTTTGGAACACAAGCTCAACCTTAAGGATGAAATAGAAGCATGTCTTAGGAATAAACTAGCTGAGTTAGAAACAAAATGCAAAGCTTATAAACTAGCATCTAGTAAAGTGAATGTTGATAGTGGCACATTTAAGAAGATAACTGGAGTCGGTGTAGGACTTGACTATTCTAACTTATCTAAGAAAGAAGGAAAAAGGCCTGTAGACACTAGTTCCAGTGAGATTAATAAGGAAATACCTATTATTCTTAAATCTGCTGTCAAACCTATCTTTAAACACTTCGTTCCTCATGAAGAAGAAGAGACTGAGTTATTAGTTAGATATGAGATAGAGATGGAAGATCGCAAGAGAGAACAACCTGTAACTCCTACTAAATCAGTTAGAATCAAATCCCCTAGAGAAGAATCTAGACCAGGATTAGGAGTTAAGGCTGTTAAACAACAGAGTAAAAAGGAAAAAGGCTTAAAAGAGGTTAAGACAGAATGAATAAAGAAAGCATGTTATCACTATAAATCAACTGAACATCTTTCTTATGCATGTAAATCTAACATGAATATTCCTGTTGCACATGCCATGCCTATACCACACACAATGAATAATTTGCATCAGAATCATGCTCAATGTGGTCAACCAAATTGTATGCCATGCACTTTTAACGTCATGCAAACGTTTGTGAACTTGATGAATGTAACTAGCCAATCATGTCTAAATTCTTCTGCTAGTTCTAATGTCAAAAAGAAGCATGTAAGAGCTAAGACTGTTAGTCCTCCTAAAGTTTGGAGTGACAAGGCCTCTCCTAAGACTGACAAATCCGTCAAGTCTGAAAAAGGAAAAGACAAAGTCGAAAGCTCTAGTAATGTTAAAAAGAGTGCATCTCCTGTTGTTAAATCTGATAATTCTCGATCTTATAGAAAAGTCGGGCCTAATCAATCTTGGGTTCCGAAGAACGCCTAATCAATCTGTTATTGCAGGGCATTAAGTAGAAAAGAAATAAAGTTATATGGGTGCTAGATAGTGGAGCATCGAGGCATATGTCAGGAAACAAGACCCTGCTTACAGAGTTGGTTATGAAGGTTGGCCCTTATGTCACCTTTGGAGATGACAGTAAAGGATTGACAAAGGGATATGGCAAACTGAAGACTGGTAATGTCATCATTGAAGATATTTCTTATGTTGAGGGATTGAAGCACAATCTGTTGAGTATCAGTCAATTCTGTGACAAAGGTTATGAAATTGTCTTCAATAAGAAAGGTGTATCAATAACTCACATCAAGGAAGGTTCGTTGGCTTTAAGAGGAGTTCGTAAGGCATATCTTTTTGTTGCAGACATGGATTCGGCAAATCAGAATGAAGTCACCTGTTTCTACAGCAAAGCTTCGGATGATGAAAGCTAGTTATGGCACAAAAAGCTATCTCACTTAAACTTCAAAACGATGAATGCTCTCGCGAGGCGAGAATTGGTGAAAGATCTACCTCAAATGGAGTTTGCTCCTAAAGGACTCTGCGAAGCATGTGAAATGGGAAAGTCAAAGCGAGCATCGCATAAGAGTAGAGAAATTTCTAGTATCACTGAGCCTCTGCAACTTCTACATATGGACTTATTTGGCCCAGTGAATGTACTATCATTATCAAGAAAAAGATATGTGTTGGTAATCATGGATGACTTCTCCAAGTATACATGGGTATTGTTCGTTATGACAAAAGACGAAGTACATTTCCAAATCATTGATCACATCACTCAAATTGAGAATGTTTCAACACTCACTGTGAAGACGATTAGATCAGACAACGGCACAGAATTTAAAAATGCAATATTGAATGATTTCTGTGTTTTTAAAGGAATACGTCGTCAGTACTCTACCCCAAGAACTCCACAACAAAATGGAGTAGTTGAAAGAAAGAACCGAACATTGGTTGAAGTAGCAAGAACTTTGTTGTTTGAACCAAAACTTCCACTATACTTTTGGGCTGAAGCAGTGAGTACAGCATGTTACACTCAAAATAGAACCTTGATTATAAAAGATAAAGAAAAGACACCATGTGAACTAATGAATAACAGAAGACCTACAATCAAATACTTTCATGTCTTTGGAGTTAAATGTTATGTACTAATAGACGATGAAAATTTAGGCAAGTTTGAAGCAAAAGCACGTGAAGGGATATTTGTCGGTTATTCTACAAATGTGGTGGCAGCTTATCGGGTATTCTTAGTGAGTGATCGAAAAGTGATTGAAAGTTACAATGTCAGATTCGACGATACCAAACTCCCATCAATTTCTAAAGATAATAGTGAACCTGAGTCCCTAAAGTTTCAAAATCTGGACTTAGATGAAATTGAAGATGAACCTGAGTTGGTTGTTACTTCAAATATGCCAAGTGTTCGAGAAGAAATACCTGAGTCTAGTGAAAGATCAGTGGAAACTTCTTCCGCACGATCCGGCAACATCTCAGGGGGAGTAAATAGCAGCTCAAGGACAAGTGGTCAAAGCTCAAGAAGAGATGACACTAGTTCTGTAGGAGCTGGCACTAACTCTGGGGGAGTTAGTGGAAATAACACAAGTAGTCATCATAACAATTCAGAAAGTCAAGCTGAATCATCAAGACAATTTCCAAGAGAACGTGTATGGAGTAGAGACCATCCGTTTGAATTAATTATTAGTGATCCAGATGTTGGTGTGACTACTAGAAGAACTGCAAGAGCTGACATGGCTAATATATGTTTATACTCTGGGTTCTTGTCCAAGCTGGAACCTAAAGAAATAGAAGAAGCTCTTGGTGATGTTGATTGGGTGGTTGCAATGCAAGAGGAGCTCAATCAGTTTGAAAGGCAGAAAGTTTGGAAACTGGTACCCCCGACCGAAGAACAGATCAGTAATAGGAACTAAGTGGGTATTCAGAAATAAACTGGATGAAGACGGACTTGTAACACGAAACAAGGCTCGTTTGGTAGCGAAGGGTTATTCTCAAAAGGAAGGTATTGATTATGATGAGACCTACGCTCCAGTTGCAAGACTTGAGGCAGTCAGGATGTTCTTGGCCTTTGCAGCACATAAGAACTTTAAGGTTTTTCAGATGGATGTGAAAAGTGCCTTCCTGAATGGAGAGCTAGAAGAAGAAGTATATCTGGAACAGCCACCTGGCTTTGTTGATCCAAAACTTATAGATTTTGTGTACTTTCTCTTCAAAGCTGTCTATGGCCTCAAACAATCCCCAAGATGATGGAATGAAACCCTATCCTTGTTCTTAATTGCAAGTGGTTTTACTATGGGAGTAATTGATAAAACATTGTTCTATAAAAATGTAAAAGGTGATTTAATACTTGTTCAAGTCTATGTGGACGATATTATTTTTGGGTCATCTAATGAACGCTTGTGCGAGAAATTTGCCAAGTTAATGCAGGATAAGTATGAGATGAGCATGATGGGAGAGCTTTCCTTCTTCTTTGGATTACAGATCAGTCAGAGAAAAGATGGAATCTTTATCTGTCAGTCCAAGTACATCAAAGATTTACTCAAGAAGTATAATCTAGAAGATGCATCAACAGTTAAGACTCCTATGGCAACAGCCACGAAGCTTGATGGAGACAAATCAGGTAAACCAGTTGACATCACAAGCTATCGAGGTATGATTGGCTCACTCCTCTATTTAACTGCAAGTAGACCCGATATTATGTTCGCAACTTGTTTGTGTGCAAGGTTCCAAGTGGATCGTAGAGAATCACATCTCATAGCCGTCAAACGAATCTTTAGGTATCTCAAGGGCACATCAAATCTAGGGATTTGGTACCCAAGAGATACAGGTTTTAATCTAATTGGCTATTCGGATTCAGACTATGCAGGTTGCAGGATTGATAGGAAAAGCACATCTGGTGCATGTCAATTTCTTGGAAGAAGATTGGTGTCCTGGCAAAGTAAAAAGCAACACACGGTATCTACTTCTACTGCTGAAGCTGAGTACATTGCTGTTGGAAGCTGTGTAGCTCAAATACTGTGGATGAGGAACCAATTAAAAGATTATGGCATGGAGCACAAAAAGATTCCAATCATGTGTGACAACACAAGCTCTATTGCCATGACCAACATTCCTGTAGACCACTCAAGAACCAAGCACATAGATATCAGGTATCACTTCATTAGAGAACATGTCGAGGAGGGGACTGTGGAGTTACATTTTGTGCCCACAATGCAACAAATTGCAGATATATTCACTAAACCTCTTGATGAAGTAACATTCAATAGGTTAGTTAGTGAATTGGGGATGCTTAACACAAGTTAGTGATTTCTCCTATCTGTAAAATTCCAGTTTTTATCATGTACATATGTTTTCAGTCTTGTCAATTGCCTATTTTGTTTGTGCATAGTTGAAAACATATGTAAATAATCTCTACAATTGCTCAAAATAGCACTTCTGCATCCTAATTAATCATTAAGAACTTAGACTTTAAAATGGTTAATTAATAAGTATTATAGGATGCATGTGGTGTTATTTTACATAAATTCATTGTGCTTTAAGTGTAATTATTGGTTATATCTTTGAATTTATGCTGGTTAGATTGCATGATCATAGGGGGAGTTAAATTCATATTACTCTAAATTTTTCATAATTTTTAGATGAATTTACCTGTGTTTTTCATGTAATTTTTATTAATTTTGAGGCCTTAGAATTGTCAAGGAATGTTTTTATTATTTTCTTTGTTAAAAATCCTTGAATTGATATTTATATTAATTTGGCAAAATTTACTTGTTTTTATTACAAAAATTGCCAAATTATTCTAAGTATCTTCAAAATTTCGAGTTAGAGTCTATCTCGAAACTCATCTCGAAATTCGACTTGAATTTCGAGTTGGGCTTCCAGGAGGGAAGTTTTGAAAATTCTAAGTCTAGGAAGAATATTCGAGATATGGTCTATCTCGAAATTCATCTCGAAATTCGACTTGAATTTCGAGTTACAGTTCCCAGTGTGCCTGCTCAAAATTCCAAGTCTGGGAAATCCTTCGAGTTCGTCTCTATCTAGAATATTATCTCGAATTTCGACTTGATGTTCGAGTTAGTCTCTATCTCGAATATTATCTCGAACTTCGACTTGATGTTCGAGTTAGTCTCTATCTCGAATATTATCTCGAACTTCGACTTGATGTTCGAGTTAGTCTCTATCTCGAATATTATCTCGAACTTCTACTTGATGTTCGAGTTAGTCTCTATCTCGAATATTATCTCGAACTTCGACTTGATGTTCGAGTTAGTCTCTATCTCGAATATTATCTCGAATTTCGAATTGATGTTCGAGATAGAGTTCCCAGGATTGTACTTAGAATTTTATTTAGTTTTTAAGGGATTTTTCGAGTTAACTCCTAACTCGAAACTCATCTCGAATTTTCTCTTGATATTCGAGATGGGATTCTCTGATGGGTTATTATGCTGTTTTAATTGATTAAGTGATTATTTGTTCGAGTTAGTGTCTATCTCGAACTTTATCTCGAATTTCGACTTGATGTTCGAGATAGTCTCTATCTCGAAACTCATCTCGAATTTTGACTTACATGTTCGAGATAGTGTTCGACTTAGGTTCCCCAGTGCGTACTTAGTATCTTTTCCTTGTTTTCACAGGGGTATTTTTGTCTTTGCCCATTCTTGCCTATATATACATCTCTAACTCGTGTTAATTTTTCACTTTTACCTACTTGTTTTTAACCCTAATCTTTTACAGCGCCCACCCTCCCTCCCAGGCGATTTCAAAACTCCCGTTGATTACTTGTTAATACTCGTACATACCACGAACTGCTGTCCAATTTCTGTCTTGATTACTTGTTTGCATCACTTTTGATTGTGTGTTTCTGTGTTTAGATTCGTACCTACACACGACTATACACACACTTACACACACGCATAAAGCACTGTTCTTTGCAAACGTTGTTATTTGGATCGATTCTCACTTGGTAGTTTGTTGGCTGTGTTTTGATTTCGTGATTATTGTTTTCAATTCCGTAGTTTAATTCTGATCAGTCACTTGCTTTATTCCTGTTATTCATTCGAGTGTCTTTTATCGTAATTAAAAGGAATTTGCGTATTTTTCCTTGCTTAAGTGTTTACCTTCCTTGTTTTTTTCTCAAAAGTCACATTAATTCAAGGAAAATTTATTTTACAAATGGCTCACCAATTTCTTCTTGCGAAAAATAATTTTTATAACATTACTACGGAAATTGGTGATCATCTCCCGCGCTTCAAGTTTTGGGTACGATTTCTCAATTTGTACTCCAAGGCTAGTGTTACTTTTACTGCTAAACCAACACTAGTCCATGATGCTTTACAGCAATTATGGAATAGTGCGGTTACTTTTGGGAGCAAATCTATCCCCTATGGTTTCAGGTTTACCTTGGCGGGTCAGGAATATGAAGTTACGGAGGAAGTGTTCAACAGGGTTCTGGGATTCCCCGTCAAAGATGTTTATGACCCTGAACCTACAACGGCAGATCGTATCAAGTTCTTTGAGGAGATGAGATGCTATCCTCCTTCTGGACGGATCTCAACTGGCGTCATCCAGAAACAATACTTCCATGTGGAATGGAATTATTTTTCGAGGCCATCACAAGATGTTTTCGGGCGTGCGAAAAAAATTATCATCAGATTCCAATTCCCATGCAAGTCTTTGCAGTTTCCCTAGCCCGTGAACTGGACATTAATTATGGAAGAATCGTTCTTTCAGAAATAGTGGCTATAATGGGTTCAACTGAAAGCAGAGACCTTACAACTACTAATGTTGTATGCTGGTATCCTCGTTTCTTACAAATGCTTATTAATCACTTAGTACCGTCTGATGCTTTCTCTATAAGACAGGCATTTGCAACGAGTGCAACATCTGCTTCACTGGGGATGGGCACCAAGTCACTCACAACAATTGCTAATCAGGATAAACATCACGGTAAAGCGATGACTATTCCTGCTAATATTCAAGTTTGGCTTCAGTATGATGCAGGTATTACTTCAATGGTGGGGACCTCACACGTATCATCACATGCTCAGAATCCATCTGCACATGCTGACGCATTTCAAGGGATTCCTGACGAGCCTCTTAGTGATGAAGATGATGATGGACATTCTCACGGTCAAACCTCTGTCGGTCAAAGGGACATTCTCATGCTGATTCTGACCCCTTTGCTGGACAAGGTAATGAAGGAGGTAATTTACCTTATACTTCTTCTTCATCTAAATCTGATTCCATGGCCCAAGATTCTGCTAGCCCGCAGGATCTATCCCAAGGCGAGAGCTACATTTCTGATTCTGTGTCTGATACTCTTGCTTCTTCTCTTTCACCCTCGCTGACGGGAGTTAAAAGGCCGGCACTTGTAGATTTAGGTGAGGGTTCTGAGAGTGACCCTGAAGTGCAGCCACTGATTCGGAAGAAAGCCAAATTTTCGCATGCTGCAACTTCAAAAGACCAGTCCAAACCTAGTGTGTATATCACAACCACTCCACCTCACGCGAGTGGTTCACCCATTGCACATTCTACACATAGGGATTTTGGTGAGGATTTTGTCCCTTCTGAAGAGCCTGTTGCTTCAGAAGGGCCAGAAGCTTTCATTGCTTCAGAAGTACCTTCACCGGTACATACTGATGCTGCAGAGAGGATCGGTTCTGATGTTGTACTAGAACACTCTGCAGCCTCTCAACCTGAGATTCCACCTCAGGATATGACAGGAACAGATCCCATAACTGCTACTCATTTTGCTTATCCAGTTTCTACAGGTACTACTTTCGCTTTCAGGAATATTGTTGAAGACATACATGAGTGTGAGACAGAGAGTGTGTTTGAGCGTTTAGGGAGTGAGGGACCTTCATTTTCAAGGCCCGAAACCGAGCGACAAACAGTAACAGAACGAGTTTTAGAGCAAGGACACCCAAGCCAAACACCGTCCCTTAATCTTGAAAATCTTGACACTCGTATGACAGCAATTGAAAATGAAATAAAGCAGTTCGGGCAGTCGATGGGGCAGTTGGGGATCAGTGTTGCAGACAACAAGAGAGCTCTTGATGACTACGCAGCACGAATGGCCAGTCAAACAACAGCATTCGATGAATTGGCAAACAAGATGAATGACTTGGGCCACGCTGGTGGTGTCTTGGGCAGCACTCTTTATGATAGAATGGGAGCAGTGGAAAGTATAATGCATACAATGGCAACGGAGATAAGCAGACTGATGTATGCAGTTAGGAGCTTTGTTCCCCTAGAGTGTTTTGACGATCAATTTAACCAACCTCCCCATGATAATGAAGATGTTGGTGGTGCTGGAGCTGCTGGTGGAGCTGGACCCTCGGGTTCTGGTTTTGGTGGTTCATATGCTACTGGTGGATCTGAAGAGCAGGGTGGTGTTCAGGATAACTCACCTAAGGGGGAAAGTGGAAAGGAGACGAGACAGCAGTCGCTAGTTATTGAAGAAATTGAAGAACAGACTGAACTCGTCAAGGAAAATGAGCTAGTAATTGAAGAGGAGGCTCAGAGGAAGAGAAAGGGTAAGGCAGTGGTGGCTGAGCAAGAAGAGCCATTCATTGACTTAAGTTATCATCAGGAAGAAGTACGTGAGGTACTTGATTCAGATTCTGATATGGAGGATGTACCTTTAGCACATGCAATTAAAAGATCTTTATTGGAACAAGGTGGAGGTGCTGGAATGTCTTCCGGAAAGCCTGAAGAAATACCTGTTGATAAAGAGACCCTGGAAGCTCAACAGTTGGCCTTGGAACAATCTCAGTTCTATAAAATAAAGATGATGCAGGATGAGGCTGTTTTCCTTGAAAAGCAAGCGAAGCTCAAGGAGAAACAGTATGATCATGAGCTTGCAAGGTTAGCTGATCCTCAAGTTGATCTGGACAAGAGAAGGATCGGACAGAAATGGGATGATGCAAGGAAGATTTTATTGGGAGGTTGTGCGAAAGGAACTCATAACAAAGAGGCGGAAGACTTATTCTACAACTTGAACTTGCAGAATCCACTGATTGTTAACTATATAAGTGCTTTGAAAAGGTTGATCTCTAAAGTCAGAGTTGGATACAATGCGATGGTTAAGGAGTGGCAGGTCATCTTGTCTTTAGTTGAAGGAGTCCCGACATCTTTCTTGTATGTGGATGATCAATTCATCTCGAGAAGATCTGCGTCAGAGTTGTTCTTGCTGGCAATAAAAATTCAATATTCTCAAGCTGAGGAGCTTAGCATTCTGTATAGAGATCAGTTAATGCAGCTAGCAGAGGACAGGGGACCAGAATTCTCAGCAAATCCTGATGTTGTTCGGATGGTTGTTGATGGAAAAATGAAGAGGGTTAGTTTAGAAGAAAATGACCTAATGGCTCTATCGGTAGAATCCCTAAAAGCTGTCTGTAGGCAAATGATGAGTAAGGGATTCACCTCTGACATTAAGGAGAAGTCAGTGGAGTTTATTGAGAGGATCATATTCAAGATGAGCAATGAGATTTGGAAGTGTGATATTATTGCTCCAAACCCTCTAGACAATGTAAAGGTTGAGCCGGAGCTAATTGAAAGAAAATGGAATATTCTACAAGCTGTTAAAAATGTAGATGAAGCTCTGACTCTTCCTTCTGATTCACTGGAACAAGGAGAAATAAGGGAGGCAATTGGTGTTCCAGGAAGAGATAGTGTATACTGGATACACTCGTATGACAATGACACAGCTGATGCTTTGGCGTTCATAGATGCAGACCAGAATCAAACATTATTGCATATGAGTAGAAAATGGTTGTTGTAGACTCAAGATGCCGCATTTCTGGAAAAAGTTTTAGAAGTATTCAAATGGGGAGAAGTGGAGAATGAGAATGTGGATGAGAAGCAGAGACTTCTGAAGTACTTATCTGAAGTAGTGGTGGAGAAGAAGCGAATGGAGCGAGATGCGGCTAGTGTCCACAATACTAACCGTGTCAAGGGCTACCCCAAAATGATCTATTGTCAGTTCAAGGTTGATAAATCACATTGGAAATCTCAGCTCATAATGAAGAATTTTGAGGATATTCCAAAGATCAGAACTACTCAGGAGGTGGACAAACTCAGAAGGCTTTTCAAGATCCTTATCCAGAGCCCAAGAACCCTCTAGAAATGGAAGCGGTAAGTCTGTTGAATGCAAGGTGGAAGAAGCTTCATGATCCAGTCTACAAGAGAGAACAGCAGCAGAAGAAAAGGCGCAGAAAGCTGAAAGAAGAGAAGCGCCAAGCTGAAGAAGCTAAGAAGAGGAGACGGAATTAGAATTAAAGGACAGAGTGGTGTGAACTTGAAGTTGGAAAAACTTCATATCTGTTGGTTGCTTTAACTCACTCGAGAGAAATTCACCTGATCACGGTATGCGAGATAGGCTAACTTACCATACTGTAACCGTGAATCAGAGTGGATCCAATAAGGTGATATAAGTTTGACTGAAAGGTATGAAATAATCCAAGTGATAGGAATCACTCAAATGGTCTTTAATTCGAAGTTCGAATTCTTTGTCTAGCTTAAGTTTTATTTATTCTAGTTCTTTGAATTGTGTCCCAAGTTTATTTCAGTTGTAATTTAAACAAGACAGTAATGTTATTTATCTTTTTCTCGTCTCATTGTTTAGTTGAGTTATCCCTTGTTAATTTGAATGTCATTGTTAGACTATCAAATAGGGGGAGATTGAAAGGCAGAGTGTCTAAACTTGTAACACTATAAATTATGTAACTCAACTAAAAGAAAAGATACTTAACTAGAAGACAATCAAGAACATGAAGCCACAAAGAAATCAATATTAAATGAAGACAAGGTAATTGATACAATTCAACATGTTAACTATGATCAAACAAAGAAGAAATCATTGAAAGAAGTTCAAGACAGAGTTGTTCATGCCTCAGTGATTTGTAACTTAAAGAATCAAGATCATAACAATCAGTATCAATAAGACTAATTGATTTCAAGTGAACAAGAAGGAAAGTAATAATTGGAAAGCCACATTACTAATTGAATATGGTAATCTATTCAAGAAGCAGAGACACTATCAAGACTAGTCACTTATGTATCAGACCATTGCATCAAGTGTCAGGACATTGATAGCAAGTTTATGTCAGTAATAGAGATCCAGGTTCAAGAGCTTGTTGAAGAATATGGAAGACATAAAGAAATCACAAGTTCAAGATGTTGCATTGAAGTTTAAAGTTGAAGCCCAGAATTTCTCTAAGTACAAAATATTCGAGATGGCCAAGTAGAATATTCCTATGTAGAAATTCTACTTAAATGTTCGAGATGGCCAAATAGAATATTCTTATGTAGAAATTCCACTTAAATGTTCGAGATGGCCAAGTAGAAATTCTCACGTAGATGTTCTACATAGAGGGCTGTTTCAACATGACACATGACATCATCTAATTGACAGATTTTCAAGCTTTCAAGATAAGATAAGATTTATGTAGACATCATTGGGCCACGTATATCTTAGTCTTTGAAAACTACAGGACATAGATTACAAGTAGTATAAATAGAAGTACTTGTGTATTTTTTTTTAAAAAGAGCAATATTTTCGAGATAAACACTTGTAAAAGAGAGAGAGAGTATTCACAGAGCTTAGTATCATTTACTACCCTCTTTACTTCTGGTGTACTTTGTAATGAATGTTGTAGCAACCCTTTCAAGTTATATATAAGACATATATTCATTGAATCATTGTGTTCATTTATTACATGGTATTTATTGCTTCTTAAATTCAAAAAGTTGTATTCACCCCCCCTCTACAACACATTTGGACCTAACATTTGTCTTATGTGAGCATGTGCACAGGACATGTTGTCTATATATTTTATGCACAGCCACATTTGATACGTGTCTTGTGAGTTTTACAATTGTAAATTTCCTAGAACAAGAAACTGAAGTTCAATTTGAATTTCAGATTGTAGCAACAGTTCATTCTAATAAAATTAGATTGAAAGTTACATCTAGTGTCTATATATTCATCATTGTTTACTGTTTACTGTTTACTGTTTACTGTTCAATCTATTCAATCTTGCAATCCAGTTAACAGTTGAACTAGCTTACTAGAATTAAAGAGAAAGAAAAAGGCTTGAAATATACATTCACCCCCCTGTAAACTTCTAGGACTCATAATTCCTAACATCTTTGATCAATTTTAAACCTGGCTCTTATACAAATTGTTTTCTCAATTACACAAGTAGAAGGGGGGTTGAATACTTGTATGTTTTTTCTGCCTGATTAAAATAAACTCAATATGAATTAAAGATTTGAATTAATAACAAAGATCGAATACAAGAATATGTATGAATATTGTTTGTATTATTGATGAGTAAATACAAGCTCTCTTAGGGTGTACACAAAACCTAGCAGCTTCTTTGTATTTTCACAGCAACTCTCTCTATCTCTTTGCTCTCACAAAATTCGACTTCAATCACTCACTCACAATTAGGTTACATAGAGTATTTATATAGAGAGTTGTCTATCAACTAATAATAGAAAATCAAATTACAATAGAAATAGAATTTCAAATTATTAGTTGACAGTTTCCTTCCGAAATTATTTTTCCTTCCCATAGCATATCTGCAATATAATTGTCTTTATCTTCGAAAATTTTCCATTCCTGTGAATATCTTCCAAATTCAGCTTCAACTTTATATACTCTGAAATCTTCAGATTATAGACTCTGATAGTCTATAGACTCTGATCACCTTCCAGACTCCGATCTTCATCCAGACTCTGGTTTCACTTTCTACTTAAATTCTTTTAAGTACAAGTGACAAGAATGTTGACTATCTAGACTCTGATTATAAAAGTTCAAAGACTAGAAAGACTTATTACAAATAGACTATGCTAGACTCTGTTCTAATATTTTGTATATCATCAAATGAATATATTCCTAACATTTTTTTAATTGGACCTACCAAATTTGATTTCCCCCCTCTATAATTATATTTTTATTTGATTTTACTTGCACTTCTATTTTTATTTTAATTTCAATATTTATTTTTTATTTTTATTATATTATAGAAACATTCTTTAAATCTATTTTTCAATACAATTAAAGTCTAACTATTAAATATATTTTTTAATAATTTGACATTTAAAAAATATACTTTGATAGATGTTGCTTATCTAAAAAATTTATATAAACTTACGTGTGTAAAAACGACTAATTACGATCCAACTATCACATTAATTTATATATATCTTTTTAATAATTTTAATAATATTCTATTGTATTTCAAACTTTTTCATGATATTCGGTGATACAAAAGTACCCATTTTTAGTACTAACATGTTTTTTTTATTATTTACAATTTCACATTTTAAAGAAATATTAATTAATTGATCAATTAATAAATATTAATTTATAAACTATTTTTAATATCAAAAAAAGTTACATTTTAGTTATATGAACTTAAATAGAATGAATATTATACTTAATTTAATGTATATTAATTACAAATTCAATGTATATGAGCAAAGTGAAATATATATACATACATTAATTTGATTCATTCTATTTTTACAGAAAGTTTATGTTCAACAATGATAGCATAATATATTCTACGATTTTTTTTAAGAAAATATCTTTCAAGCAGATTTGAATTTTAAGAAATAATAGATGATAATAGAATCATATTTTACAAAATTGTAATAAATATATTTTTGTAATTATGGAGAATTGTTATTTTATAATATTGTTAGAATCATATATTCAAACATGAATTTTCTAAAAATTATTATTTTATTTTTATTAAAATTGATCATTTTTTAAACCGATTCGAATGGGATCATATAAAAATATTATTTAAAAAATTATTAATTTACTGAAATTTACTATACTTTTATATAAAAGTACATAAGAAATTAATTTTAGAAATGGTATAACATCTACACCATCTATTTTAAAATTTATCCAACAAATGATTGCCCTCATCTATTTTAAAATTTATCCAACAAATGGTTACCCTGGTCAACTCCCTTATCCAACAAATGGCTCCCTTACTTCTGAATGATACTATTAACTTTTTTCAAATAAAATTAATAAATTGTTCAAAACATACCTTCTACCAATTTTTTACTTTAAATCATCATTTAAAATTTAATTTTTTTAACTTATTCCACTGGACAACACACAATTTTTAACTTAAGAAGCAAATTATTTAAGTCTTTAACTCAAATCTCACCCAGACATACTCGTATAAAATGCACTAAACTGAATAATGTTATTGTTAATACTGAAGCTTCAAAATCTTGAATAGCTCATTAACCCTTTCTCTTTGTCCAAGTTTTTAATCAAGTTTGCTAATTTTATGCCGGTGCATGTGTAGCAGTAAGTACCAGGATGAACTAAATCAGGCATGGAGCATCATAGTCATGTTCCAGTGCTACTCAATCTTACCATATCTGTTCTTCCTCTGGTTGTTTACAACTACCAATCAACATCAAGACCAGTTTCGTCTTTACAGTGACAAACTTCCGAATTGTTTGTTCCAATCTTCATAGATACCAAGCTCGTTAAGAGAAACAGATGGCCTCACCTCCTGCAATGCACTCTCAAAGTCCTACAAGAAGAAAATTTATAATAATTCATGGAGCAGAACTGAAACATAATTCTATACCAGTCTGTGGTATCTATTGACAAGCTGCACCAAATTTTTGTTATTTATTTTTGTAAAAAACCTCATTGCTTGATTATAATAGCAATTCTACTTGTATGCTAACTAATTACCTGTACTGTAACTGGCCTCATATCCTCCTTGTTCAGCTTTGTGATCTCAACACCCTGTCTTAGAGCCTCTCTGAGTGGACCCATAGATGCATCCTTTACTAAATTTTTCATGTCAGATCCTGAATATCCTGGAATAGATGAAAACATATAAATATAGGATTAAAATTTAAAACACAGTCAATTGTCATAAGACACTTAATGAGTAGTGTGTGAAGGACACCTTCTGTCAGTTTACATATGGTGTTTGTGTCTTCTTCTGAGAGCTTAAATAATCCATCCTTCTGTAAGAGGTTCCTTATAATCCAGGCTCTTGCGTCTAAGTCTCCAAAAACAGAAATGGTTAGTGTAAAATTTATAGCAATGTCCAAGAGGACGTAATTAACACTAAAAAATGCACCTGATGAAGGCAGGGGAATGTAAAGTCGCTTAGTAAGTCGCCTCCTAGCTGCTTCATCTAGTTCTTGGGGTCTATTTGTTGCTCCTGCTTAATGTACAATAACTTAAGCACATAACTGATATATTAAATTATTTGGATTATATAAACTGAATGAACTAAGAATATATGAAGAAAAAACCAATATTTTTAAGATGAAAGATGAAGCTAAAAGCCTAAAACAATCCAATTAAAGATAGAACATGTATTTTCTCATAAGACGAATTCGGAATTCAGATTGCCTTCTAGAAATATCCTAATATTCTTCAAAGTGATTCTGTTTCATTGAAGTTCTGTGAGAGTGAACTTGTTTTTTTATTTCAAACTATAAGATTAAGATATAATCTCAAAGAAAAAGACCAAGTGCAAGCAAGTCCTGAAAAATTCTTGCATGTGAAAGCAGTAGTATAAAAAGTCTAAGAGATCACCTATAAGTAATACTTGTTCACTCCCACTGTCAAAGCCTTCCATCTCAATGAGGAATTGTGTCTTCAGACGCCTACTTGATTCGTGTTCACCTTCTGACTTGCGCTACAGTCACAATTAGTCTATTAGTAGTTCTATTTTTGTTCAGAAGCAATGACTTGATGGATAAAAAATAAGGCTGATTATCTAATGGCCAAACTGATATAATCTGCATGTTACTAGTTTGACATTTCACATGTGTGTACTTTGAGCATTAACAGCTATCCGCATGCTATGGCTTCATGGTTTTGTATCCTTATTTCATGCTAATAAAGAAATTTACCTGCGAGAGAAGTGAATCTATTTCATCCACAAATATTACAGCTGGCTGACGACAACTGGCAACCCCAAAAAGTGCCCTCACTAGTTTTTCACCCTCGCCAATCTACAATTGCATTGACATGTTACTCTATAAGCAGAAAAGGAGACCGTGCATGCTGTCTGAAATGTCACGCACACAGAAAAACTTAAGGCAGAGACTGCTCTCCTACTTTAAAACTAGTTAGTAGATATCAGAAGAAATTTGAATCCATTAGAAAAAAGCCATTTTTTAAGATCTGGTGTTTCCAATCTGTTCTTTTCGAAGTTGTTCTTCACACATCAGAGCAGGCACCTACTCTAAGTTTGTTTATGAAAAATTATAATACTCGGACCATTTGTTATAATTATATATCAAACTTAATCTCTTGTTACCCTATTGACCAAATTTTATTTTACTTTTAGTTGATCTCATGGGATTTAGATATTGCACCTCGTAATATTATAAAATTAAAATGATTAATTATTGTAAAACTACAGAACTTGGTATGATATTATTGTAACAAACAAAGCTCTAGTCGGTAATATTTTAATAACAAAGCTTCATAACAGTAATCACTATCTAGATGACTGAAGAAATCTGCCAGTTGCAGGCTGGTAGGTCTGATACTGTAGTTACCTTTAGAAATCAAGGAAAGTGACGTCTGTTTGTAAGCAACACATCAATTTTTTCAGTTTCAATAGCTACGAGAAATTTATATATATAATAAACCGCAAGAAATAATAAATATTCTAGTTGCCATAAATATTTGACTGAATATTCTAAAGGCTGACGATAAATTTGAACAGATATCTTAATTCATTGTTAACACTCTGTAAAGACAGTAGGATGCAAAGACACCTATTTAGGCAAGACCTTATCATTCATATTTCACACTTAAGGATCATGTGATAATGAGGTACAACAATGTCCACATGGTTCTTACTGTACTGCACAAATGAATAATTAAAATCACTGACATTGGATTATAATTTTAAACGTTGCAATGCATCTAAAAGTTTTTGAGGAAAAAAAAGGATAAATAGCATGAGATCAGTAGAACTAGCAGGACTTTGCCATAACAGACTAGAGGGAATGCCTCATACCCATTTGCTAAGGAAAGTGATGTCTGTTTGTAAGCAACATATATATTTTTTCAGTTTCATTAGCTTAGAGAAATTTATGTATATATATATAATAAACAGCAGGAAAAAATAAATATTCCAGTTGCCACAAGCATTTGACTGAATATTCTAAAGGCTGACAATAAATTTGAACATATATCTTAATTCATCGTTACAACTCTGTAAACAGTAGGATGCAGAGACACCTATTTAGGCAAGACCTTATCATTCAAATTTCACACTTAAGGATCATGTGATAATGAGGTACAACAATGTCCACATGGTTCTTATTGTACTGCACAAATGAATAATTAAAATCACTGACAAACGATTATAATTTTAAACGTTGTAATGCATCTACAAGTTTTTGTTAAAAAAGCGGATAAATTAGCATAATATCAGTAGAACTGGCAGGATTCTTCCATAACAGACTAAATGAAATGATTCATACCCATTTGCTAGTTAATGAACTGGCAGAAATATAGAAAAATGTTGCCTTGGCCTCTCCTGCTATAGCTTTTCCGATCATTGTCTTACCTGTACCCTATTCATAAGTGTAATTTTAGGTGATTAAATGAATAATTTAAGCTTAATCTCTCGGAAGTAAATTATCCAAAGACTCACAGGAGGCCCAAATAGAAGAAGACCACGACCCGGAGAACGACATCCCTTAAATATATCTGGTCGTAACAAAGGCCATATTACCATCTCAGTAACGCATGTTTTGGCATGATCTAAGCCAGCTGCAGTGTTTAAAAAGGAAAGAAAATAGGTCAGATATTATCATGCATTTAACTGAATAGGTCAGAAATAATTTTTTTCTGTAGATACCAATATCCTCCCACCGAACGTTGGGATCCTGGTCCATTATCTCATTGCTGA
Organism: Oenanthe sinensis; assembly: GCA_028671895.1. Taxonomy (NCBI): domain Eukaryota; kingdom Viridiplantae; phylum Streptophyta; class Magnoliopsida; order Apiales; family Apiaceae; genus Oenanthe; species Oenanthe sinensis. The sequence continues at coordinate 34,762,902 of CM053806.1, forward strand.
TATGCTCAATAAGGCGAGGCTCTAGATTTCGTAATTTCTCTGGAAGTTCTCCATCCGGACCACATAGCATATCCAAACTACAAAATATCACAAAGAGGTCAAGACATGGATAACACCAATAGCATTACATAGAAAGAAACAACATGTTTGGATATATGTGGCTCCAGTTGGAAACATTTCACTGGTGTGGTAATCATGTGAACACAAAAAGATAATATACTTCATAGAACTTTCTAAAGAGGAACAAATTTATTTCACTAACCATCTCTTTGTTGAGTCATCTAATGCATCATCACCTTTAACAGCAGGTCCACCAATACGTGAAGTCATATTTGCCACGCCACCCTCTTTGGATCTGATGGGGGGAACAAAGTTGCCACGAATTCCACGACGTGTGTATCCGTAAGATCTGTTGCCAAATCCTCTGTTGGTCCCATTGTTATCGCTGTGTGGGGAGACTCTCGGACTTTGCAATCCACCCAATCCTCGTCTTTGTCTGGCATCCATTTCCTATTGGAACAAAATGAGAAAAGTCCAATAAGCATGGATTTATGTACATCTAACTCAAATTGATATTCAATTAAAGAATTACATCATAAAGTAGATGGTCCATTCGTAACTTAACCTGCTATTTATAAAATATAAGCAGTTCATGACTCTTATTAAAAGGTACAGTCTGCAAATGTAAACAGCTATCCCAAAATAAGTAATTCAGTTGGAATCATAACTGTTACTATTTTTAATGTATATTAGAGGAAAGATACATAACTGATATTTAAATTCGCATCAAATTTCATCTGTGAATATGTACAATAAACTGCTGGATTTTTTAGCTTTACAATTTCAATGGTGCTCATGACAAATTACTTCTAATTTTAAGGAGTAATGACGAAGTTCAGACATGGTTCTACACAATAAAAATAAATTAGAGAGTACCATGGTAATTATAACATAATAAAAATAAATTAAAAACAATGACATCCCAGTTATGTTGTAAGCATCACAAAATTAGTAGATATCAACTAGTGCTAGTGTGCTACAGCTTAAACTTTATACCAGTTTTGCTCTAGCAGTCACAAATCCATTTCCAGAAACATCAGTATCCCCTTCTCCATTGCATGATGGAGACATTGCTGTTTCATTTCTTGTGCTTCTGGTTTCAACGTAAGCTCTCTTTGATCCCAAATTTCTACCATGAACCTTTTCTTCTTCCTCTGATTTAACGTAAGTAGTGGTACCATGATCCCTGGACTGAATATGATGAAAAGGAGCTTTCTCTACAGCAATGCAATCATCGGAGTTGTTATTGTTGCAGGTAACAGAACCTTTACTTGAGGTACCATTTGCACTTGAGAAGTTTCCATAAAAAGCATTCAAATTCTTTTGTTTAAGAACTTTTAATGTCTTTTCACTTAAATTATCCTCAATATCAAGTTGTTTAACCTGATACAAAATGTTTAGCTATCAGTTATGGTGCTTCAGGAACAATCAAATTAATTAAGCTACTATGTTATCTAATGAAACTCTATCACAGTCAACAATGAATAAGCCTAAAAATTTACAAATAAATTTATTTAAACAATGATTCTTATTTGTCCAAAAAAAGGAATTATATCAAACAAATTGAGATGATGATGGGCATCGGTAGGAAAAACAAATTAGACCGGTGGATGGAAAAGTTCAGGTAAATATTCATACCAGTTCCTTTGAAGATTTTCCTTTGGATTGTTGATTAATAACTTGAAAGTACTTTGACTGCATAATTTTATTAATGTCGATATCTTCTTGCTTGCCAAATACATGGCCTGGACTTTTGCCTGCTTGTTCAAATGCTTGGCTAAAGGCAAAGGAAACAAGACGTGTTACTAAATAAATATAAAAAAAACGCTTATGACCTCAATAATTTATTAGTTTACTAGCACAGTATAACACGAATATAAAATTTCAATATTCCAAAGCTGCGGAGTATCAGTATTGAGTCCCAGAGTGTGGTTATTTGAAATAATCTGGACTAAGCAGGCAGGTTAAATTTATTATGAATCATACTCGTAATGCATGAGAATAGTCAATTCATTTAGCTAAAATTAGCGTAGCAATTTTCTGTAACTTTATCATCATCATCAACGTTCATTTGGCAATACAAAACTAGCGATTAATAAATATAAAATCTCGCGAAATAATAAATTTCAGAGGACGTCTTTGTTCCCAAAATAACTTGTCATGAATTCATTGAAACTAACATCAAGTCTTTTCATAATAAGATTACTAAGATATATAAAGTAAATATAAGTTGACTCCCTTGTATATCTGAATTACACGTACACTTGAAAGAAATGAAACTATAAATCACATAAGCAAATACTAAGAGATTTACATATCTAGAGAGAGAGAGAGAGGGAGAAAGGGGAGAGAGTGAAGAGAGACGGGGAGAGACAGATACAGAGAGAGGTGTGTGAGAGAGAGAGAGGGAGAGGGAGAGAGAGGGGAGAGAGGGAGAGAGGGAGAGGGAGAGAGAGGGGAGAGAGAGACAGAGAGAGAGGGAGAGAGAGACAGAGGGAGAGAGAGGGGGGAGAGAGAGTACCGATCGGAGTGAGGAAAGAGGGAAGTAGTGGCGGCGCGGAGATTAGACAAAGCTTGGAGGCGAATAGGGAGAATGAATGCATCATCATAATCATCATGGGCGTGGGAATCGAGGAAGCCAATGAGGCGGAGAGAGAGGATATGAGCGCAGGTAAAATCGCGCTTCTGGAGAGCTAATTCAGATGCAAAGAGCAGCGAATGAAGACGCTTTAGATGAATATCCACTTTTCTTCTCCAGCTAATTTCCCCCTCCCAATTCTCCATCATTTCTTCTTTTCCCGCCATTCTCACACCCCTCCACTTTCTCTCTTCTTTATGTTTAAATAAAAAATCGGGGCCTTTAAGCACTAGGATGCTATCACGCGGGTCGGGTTTTACTAAAATCTGAATTCAAATTCAAATATTTTCAAAGTTATTTAATTTTAAATTCATCAAATTTTATCAAACCAATTAATCAAATTCAATATTTTATTAACAGACGGACAATAATAATCATGTTTATAAATTATAAATGATTAAATTTTATAAAATAGTTAAATATAATATATTATAGGAATTGTGATATTAATTTATCATTAATATACAATTAATAACTAGCTAATAGTTAAAATACTGATAAAAATAAAAAGTTTGTATAATATAATACTAATAAAATCTATTATATGTTGATAAAACGAAGAACTAGTTCAGATGATTATTAACTATCGAGTAAAAATGAAGTGATAAAATGAACAAATGCAAATTATTTATCTTATATCTATTTATATTATATATAATAAGTTATATTTATAATATTATATATATAAATATATTGGGTTTTTGATTTCGGGTCGGTATCAGTTCGGTATACTTGAAATCCAAATCCAAAATTTTGAATTTGATAAAGTCCAATCGGGTCAGAATGGATCGAGTATCCATCGGATCGGATTATTTTACCATCTCTATTAAGTACGAGATGTAATGATAAATATGTATGGCACCATTTTAATTTCAAACTCAAGGCTATAATTTAAATTAAAATTATTTTCTATGTAAAAATTTATTTATTTATTAAATTTTAAATTAAAAAAAATCAGAGTTGGTCACGAATCAAAGATTCAAAATTGATAAAAATAAAATAAAATAAACAGTTAATCCACACTCAGTCACACGATCATAATGTTGAAAAATGTGATGTACTATAAATGGTGTATTACGGAGGACCGTTTGGCTTATATTATAAAATGTTATTTGTAACTTAAAGTTAATAAATAGATAAAATTGTAGTTTACATATCTAAAATTTTTTAATTTTCCAATTTAGTAGACAGAATAAAAAAATAGTCATTTGCATAACTAAATATACTTTTATTAAACACTTTAATGTCTTTCAAAACAGGGTTTTAGAAAATTAACAGACCATTACGTTTTTTAAGAATAAATTGGTCAATTCAACCTTATAACACCTATATTGTATATATCCCCTCTTTTAAACCATAATTTAAAACATCTCAATTAGAGACTCAAATTTTATTAAATTCAAATATCACAGGAGCACATATTATTATATTAGCCATTAAATCTGAGTTTCTAATGACTGTGTTGTTTTAAACTAAGGTTTAAACTATATACATACAATATAGTCGTTATAATCTTGAATTGACCATTTTATTTTCCAAAAACGTAATGGTCTGTTACTTTTTTAATGTCCATGTTTCGGAGACCTTAAAGTGCTTAAAAATATATTTAACCATATAGATAACTACTTTTTTATTCCGACCAATAAAGTGTAAAAAAAAAAAAATAGGTATGAAAATGCAATTTCGTCTAATAAATATTATATAAGTGATAAATAAATTATTACTTATAGGTTATTTAGGTATTTGGATAATTTACTTATAGGTTAATGAAATGTTTGGTAACCTATAGCTTATAAGTTGGTGATGAATTTTTTTTAATTAAATTAATTATTAATTGAGGATTTTTAATACATGAATTTTATATAAAAATACAAAAAATAAAAACATAAATATTATTGAAGGACAAATTACTAAAAGTAAACAAGACAATTAATTAAGCCAGAAAATTATAAATTTATGGAATGTGATAGCAATATCATCACATTTTTCTATCCACATATCATCAGTGTTATCCTCACTTTCGGTGCTTCATTCCTATTTATTAGTTTTTGAAGTAAAACTCTCAGGAATATAAGTTTTTCTTTCAACAGTTTGAAATGCACTACCTTCAAGATTTGATTTTCTAATATAATTTTGAATCGCCATTGTAGTCAATACAATATCAGTTTGTGTATCTATCAGATACATTGGCATATTTACTAAAATAGTGAATCTAACGTTCTACACTCCAAATGTTTATTCAATAATCATGCTACACGAAGAATGTAGATGGTTAAAATTTTCTTTTGTATTCCGAGGTGTACTTGTTGTACCATTAGCTCGACGAAAATCTTGAATGCGGTATCTTATTCTTGAACCTTTGTATGGAGCCATATATCCTCTTTTGTGTGTATAACCTGCATCTATAAGATAATATTTTTTATAGTTGGATGTGTAAAATTAAGTTCACTTATATTCCTAGTTTTGGTTAAAATGCGACTATTTTGCGCTCTGCCTTCTCACCCATGCAAAAGTAAAATACATGTTAAAATCACACACTCCAAAAATATTTTGAGTGGCATACTCTTTTTGACCAAAATAAGGTATTCCCTATGTTTCCGGTATTCGAACTTTAATATGTGTTCCATCAATAGCTCCAATAGCATCTTGTAATAAATATTAATATAAAGACTGTAAAAATTTTAATATTATTTATGTAATATATAATTATTTTTATTATTTATATTTCAGTTTGTTGAGTCTGAATACAAATTGGTATAGTAGGTGCTTATATGATTTTATAAGTTGAAGAATAAAATAATAGAATTTATTCAAGTTTGATGAGTTACTATATATGATTTTAGATACTTGTTATTGTTGGAAATGACGAAGCGGTATAAATAGTAATCGTGATAACTCAACACTAGAACAGGACAAGTAAATAATACTATGATTACACAGAAATCAGCAAGACATGAAGACAAGGCAAATACAGTGAATCAAGACATTAGAAGAAGTTTTGAAGTCTACTACAGGTCACTGAAAGAAGTTCATTTATATGTTCATGCCTCAGTGAAGAATAATGTTTAAAGACTTTCAGGGTTTCAGAAGTGTTGAAGATTCAGTATAGCAGTGCCACTAAAAGATTTCAGTGTAACAGCATTGATTGAAGATAGACAGTGTTTGAAGCATATGAATCTAGAAGAATTGAAGACATGGTAAAGACAAAGGTTAAAGAAGACAGCTACAGTCTTGAAGTTATACTCACTGACAATCAGTGAAGAACAGAGAATGAAGTATTCAAGATTGTAGTAGTAATGAAGACGTTGTCGAAGTACCAGAAAAGATTCTAGTGAAGTTACATTGTTTATTGACAGTTAATGTTCGAACCACTTATTGGGAAGCCACATTACCAATTGAACATGGTAATCTATTCAGAAGCAAGAACCCTATCAAGACTAGTCACTTATGAACCAGACCGTTGCATCAAGTGTCAGGACATTGATAGCAAGTTTATGTCAGTAGTAGAGATCCATGTTCAAGAGCTTGTTGAAGAATATTGAAGAAGCTAGGGAAACTTGCTCATAAAGGTTAATCCACAATTAGTCACTAAAGAAAGTCAACATTCGATGAGTGCATATTTGCCAAGGCAAATGTCGATCCACAGCAGATCGAGATGCGGATCGAGATTGATTATTAAAGGTAAAACATTGCAAGGCAAATGTCGATCCACGGTAGATCGAGATGCGGATCGAGATTGATCATTAAAGGTAAAACATTGCAAGGCAAATGTCGATCCACGGCAGATCGAGATGCGGATCGAGATTGATAATTAAAGATAAACATTGCAAAGGCAAATCTCGATCCACGGCAGATCGAGATCGAGATCGAGATTCTCATAGATCGAGATCGAGATTTTCACAGATCGAGATCGAGATTTTCACAGATCGAGATCGAGATCGAGATTTTCAACCAAGATCGAGATCGAGATTTTCACAGATCGAGATCGAGATCGAGATTGTCAACCAAGATCGAGATCGAGATGGGTCCAGGCCGAGATCGAGATGGAGGTCGATATGTAGCATTTAATGTTCAAGGGACAAGTGACTTATTGTGAACGGTTGATCCAGAGTGGTTGGGAAAGTACTTTTTGTTAACGAGTCCTGATTGGGCCACGTACACAAAAAGGACAAGATCAAGTCTACAAGTCATAGATTACAAAGTAGTATAAATAGAAGTACTTGTGTAACATTTCAATAGAGAGCATAGAACGCAATGTAAAGCAATATTGAGAAAAACACTTGTAATAGAGAGGGAGTATATTCACAGAGCTTAGTATCATTTACTCCTCTCTCTTTACTTCTGTTGTACTATTGTAATGAATGTTGTAGCAAATCCTTCAATGAATATAACGATATATTCTTGATATTCTGTGTTGATTTATTACATAAAAGTTATTGCTTCTCATTGCTTCTCATATTCCTTAAATCGGAAAAAGTTGTATTCACCCCCCCTCTACAACACATTTGGACCTAACAATTGGTATCAGAGCTTAATGTTTGACATACAAAACATAGATCCTTGTGTTTGGTAGAAGATTAGGGAGTTTTCAAGTCCAGATCTACTTTTTAAGATTTTCTTGAAAAGTGTACTTAAATTAATTAAACAGTGAAAACTCGTCCTAAAATTATTTAAATACTCAAGGTGTAATTATTTAGCTTGGGTGTATTTTAGATAATTGTTGTGAATTAAATTGGGTACTTTGGTTTGTGGTGTTCTTCACGTGTTCATCGCTGTTCTTGTAAAGAAGATAAACCCAGCAACTTTTTGATTACCTTTTCTAAAGACATAAAGTGAAAAGGGTGTTATTGGCTTTTGATTGGACAAACTCACTGCACAAAAAAAAAGTAATTATCAGAAGACTCTGTACCTAGCACGTGGTTGTTAGGTGAGTTAGGTGAGAAAAGACATAAAAGTCAAAAAGTGTGAAAGTCAGGCAGCAAATTTCGACCAAGGACAAAAGTTCGACTTGAGAATATCTATTTTGAGAATTTCGACTTGGTGAAATTTCGACATAGGCAAAAGTTTTGTAGATCGAGATCGAGATCGACTTGCGAAAATGGCTTAAAATATGTTAAGGTAAATCTCGATCTGTCGACATCGAGATCGACCTCGAGATGCAGATCGAGATGTAGATCGAGATCGACATAGATTATCTACAGAGCCTAGTGTCGGGTACTTAGAATTATTTTTGGTGACCAGTTTTGGAACTTTGATTCATTTGGAGATAATTCAATTTTCTTTTAATTACTACTCAAGTAATAAGAAAAGTTTATTATCTCTATTCTAAATCTATATTAAGATGGCACCTTAAAATCAATTCAAGATTCCAGTGTTCGACAGAGATCAATGAAGAATGGGTTTTGAGAATGAATTTGTTCCGTTGGTTATTGTTCCTGAGCAAATGGAAGGAGTTGTGATTTTACCACAACGGTCTGAGGCTAAAAAGGTAGCGGACTTTTCAGATGCTGATAAGGAGCAAATAGCTTTCGATACGTTCGTTCAACAAACCTAGAAATAGAGGTCGTCATGGAAGGTACAGCTGAGGTCAGAACAAAACACTTTTACTCAAGATGAAGTATAGCACCTACAAGATCAGAAAAGGAGCAAGCAAAAGATGAAGACACTATGTTGGGTTATAGCAGGAATCTCAAGCATTAGTGAGGATGCAGCAAGGGAAAGCATTTGTTGATGAAGTTAAATGCAAGGTTGATTCTATCAGTGACAGTGATGCACCAAATGGATATCTGGCATCAATGACCAACACTGAAGATGAATCAATAAGCACTTCACAGGTATACATTCTAACTAGTATACGTTTATCTAATTCAGAACTGCATGTTTATTAAGTTTTGAAATGTATTATATTCATGATAGCATGTTAGCATCTTAGGTCTTAAATGCTCAATTGATTGCTAAGAATAAGATTGCATGCTAGGATTCATGAGTTTAATCAGTACATTTCTTACTTGATTTTATATGCAGTAAAATGAATATCTAGAATTAGATAGGGTGGTCTAGACGGTTAGGTGTATCCCTAAATATTTGCTGAAACTTGAGTTAAATCTGATGTGATTTAATACCTCTGCTAATGTTGTGAAAATTGCTAATAGACAAACATGTCATAGATTAGATTTTATTTGTTCTTAATAGCAAATGACTTGTTAATTGTTTATGTGCTTATTTTCATATGATTTGCTTTTACTCACATAATTGTACTTAAATGCTATATCAGTTCATGTATTGCTTGTTAGGGATAATTGGATAAAAGATGGTAGAATTATCTAAGTAGTCAGTAAGTCATGTAGATTCGAAGCTATATCTAAAACTGACTTAGGTAATTAGAGATAATATAATGTTAAAGTGAACAACAAAGGTGAATTAGAAGAATTAGGAATCTGAGTGATTGATTCTTTTATGACTACATATATGTACGACATAATTCTTATAGACTGCTAGTCCACCTTAAGTTAGGTTGGGATCACTGAGCTCATAGCCAAGACTACTTGTTGAGGCTGATATAGATGAGGAGTGATCAGTCAGATAAGAATGAGCATGTTGAACTTGAATGCTTTGTTGTTAACTATGTTTAGAAATATCTCTAACCCATCTGGACTCAATTGAAGTTGAGTACCAAGAAGCTTAATCATTTGTGATTGCAGAGTATGTAATGAAAGGCTAAAGTTATGTGACTACATGACATTTATTGTTCAAGGCACATGATCAAGATTAAAGCTCTTCTATCACAGTTGGTTAAGAAGGCCTCCCCGACGGTAACCTTTGGAGATGACAGCAAAGGATGTACAAGGGATATGGCTATCATGAGTTAAGAACTGTCATCAGTGGAAGCATCTTTCTTGTGGAAGGACTTAAGCACTTTCTAAAGGGCACTAGGGAATTCTTTGTCAAAGGTTTTCTAGAGAAGTGTTTGATCTCAAACAAGAAGGTTGGATGCTCACTCAGCTGCGGTTGAGGAAGTTTGTTCGTAGCTGACATGAAATTTGGATGTAAAGATGAAGTGAACTTTTCAGTAAAGCTTTATCAATGAAGAGTTAGCTATGGCAAAGGAAGCTCTCACACTTGTTAGTCTGCAAGGCAATAGATTCTCTGATAAAGATGAAATTGGTGAGAGGACTGCTTCATATGGAATTCTATCAAGAAGGACATTTTGAAGTATGTCACATAGGGAAGTCAATGGAAACATCACATTGAAGGAAAGTCATATGCTTAGTGGTGATTGAAATTGATAACCCTAATTACAAATTGGTGATGTTCAAGCATTCAACAGACAAAATGTCACAATGATGATTGATCAAATAAGGAAGATCAAGTTGGAAACAATTGGTAAGCAGTGAGAACTTTGAAGTCAGATAGTGGAACTGCATTTCGCGAGTGAAGTTCTAAGTGAAGTCTGCACTGAAAAAGGTACTTTGAAGCTGAAGCAATTAACACAGCATGCTGCTTTATTCAACAAGATCGTGAAAAGACATCATTTGAGTTAATGGCCAACCAGAAGCAAACACTGAAGCTCTTTCGTGTGTTTGGAGGGAATTGATTTTTAATGAAGATTTATTTGAGTATCTTGACAAGAAGTTAAGGCTCATGGAACAATTCTCCTCGGCTACTCAGAAGTGATTAAAAGTCTGAATGTGACGACCAACTACACCAAGCTCCAGTGCATTCAATCGAACGACCATTCTGAATCATTGACAAATTCAGATACTGATGTTGAAGCTGAGGTTGCAGAAGGAATCAATGACAACGATGATGATTCAGATCCTTAGTGGAAATCCACTGTAGAAGGTGAAGGATCTTCAACACATCCTAGCAGCAACTCAGGAGGAGCAAATAAAAGATGGATCTACTAGTCATGCTCAACAATGAAGATCAAAGGATTTCATTAAGAACATTTCTGCCAAGACAAAAGGTTTGAAGTCAAATTCTATCCTGGAGTCTCGTTCTTAGTGATTCGGATTCTTGTGTAGAGGCTAGAAGTGCTAATCGAAATGATCATATATCTTTCGGGACCAAGTTGGGAAAAAGAAATTGTCAACTTACAATTGGTATCACCCATCAATTGGTATCCCAAAGAATATTAGAAAAGCACAGATTGATCCAGATTGAGTGATTGCAAAGCAAAATGATCTCAATCAGTTAGAAGGCAGAAACCATTGAAGCTGGAACCCAGACCACTAAAGTCGAAGCTGAATCTGGTACAGTAAGGGTTCTCAGAAACTGGATGACTTTTTGGCATTGCTATGAGGGGCAAAGCCAAACTGGTTGCTACAGGACTTTAAAGCAGAAGGTATCGATGATGATGGAAACGGAATCTTCGGGACTTTCAAGATCAAGCAGTAAGCACCAGTGACAAGACTTGATACCTTGGGACTCATCAATGGGGACCTAACAATTTTCAGGGACTCAACGATTAGGACCTATCACATGTGGAGCATTCAAGCATGAAGATCTATCAGATGAATGTGAACAAGTGCACTCCTGAATGGTGAGCTAGAAGTTAAAGTTGATGTACATCATTTCCTGGACTTTGAAGTTGCAGATCCATTGGAATTTGTATATCATTCTCTTCGCAAGCTCTTCTATGACGGAGATAGGGGTTCAAGCAAAACGTCAAGGACATGGTATGACACTCTGACTGTTAATTACTTTAATATGATTTTACAGTAGAGTAAGTTATACACACATATCTCTCCAGAATGCAAGGCACACACAATGTTATATATGTGCTAAGTATACCATGAGTATATTATATGTGGGTCTACTAACGAAAATTTGGCAAGATATATTTTTGCTAAGTTAATGCAGAGTAGGTACAAAATGAGCATGTTGGAAGAGTTTCAATTCTTTCTGGATTATAATTAATTCGAAAGAATGATGGCAATTAAAGGAAGTCAAGGATCTTTTGAAGATGCACAATTTGGAAGATTCTAGACCTGCCAAGACTACTTTCCAACAGACCACTAAGCTTGATCAGGGCAAATCAGGTATATGAACTGAAGTGACAAGCTATAGAGGTATGATAAGCTCATTACTTATTCAAGTGCACAAAGACCATATATTTTATTCTCGATATGCCTATGTGCAAGTTTACAAGTGGAAATTAGAGAATCTTATCTTATAGCTAAGTTATGAATTGTTAGACATCTTAGGGGATCACCAATTCTTGGAATCTGGGACCCTTAAGATAATAGGTTTAACCTAATTGGCTATATAGATATAGATAATGCAGGTTGTACGAAAGACAGGGAAGTCATTCCTAGAAGCTGTCAATTTCCAGCAACTCTGTTGAACTCTTCATACCACTGAAGGAACAAGCTAATGGACATCAGGTATCATTTCTTTTGAGAGTTGTCCTTAGTCGAATAACTTGCAGATGTTTGCTAAATAACTTGGTGAATTTATTTTATCTAAGGTGGTTAGTAAATTTGGGATGTTACTTATATGCATATTTGTTGGAAATCCCATATGCAAGGAATTCTTAAATAAGTTCACAAGTATTAAATTTTCAATATTCAAAGACTTGTGAATTTATTTGAAATCCAGTACCTCATGCTTTTTGCTATTAGTTTAATTATCTTGCTTGCAATGTATTATGCATAAGTGATAGTTAAATTATTTAGCATAAGCATTTAATTTATTTTAATTTATTTAAATCATGATGATATATAAAACCATTTAGTAAAATATCTGTTCCATGATTTAAGTAAATTAAAATAAATTAGAAGCATAATTATTTGTATATTAAATATTAGATAAGAATTAGTCAATGATATCTTGCTTAATTGCTTTGATATTTTGCTCTAAGAGTCTTAAAATATTTTATTACAGGTAATTGTGATGCTTTTGATATTAGTGACGGTATTTAGAATTTCTGTTCTAAATAATTAATGCATATTTCAAAACTCACTAATATTGGAAGATGAAGTATTTTCCAAGTTACGTGTATAAAATTCTCAATGTTTTATATACTTAGAAAATATTTCTAAAATTGATTTTATTGCGAGGGGTTGTAAAAAGAATCACAACTATTACTTTTTCCCTATTTAAAGGACTTGTGAATTTCTTTTCAACTATAACCTCGAGCTTACGTATATCAATTAGTAATTGTTATGAGTACGCTTACAATGTGCAAATTGACAATTATTAGATATGGCGTAGGAAGTTAAATGCTAATATTCAATCTAATGAATATTTTAGTATTTAGCGAATTTATTTTATCTTATTGAAATTATGGATTGAAGCAATTCAATGGTTATTAGTTTCATAATTTTAATTTGATAAAATAACAGAAGCACAATTTCTTGCATCTTGAAATTATTGATAAATATCGAATAATTGGTATCAGCGTGCAATTAATTGTGATATGCTTATTGTTCTACTGAATAATTGCCATGTATAGTTTTTATAAATGCATGTGATTGGCAATTGCTTAGTACAACATAAGTATTTAATTTATTTTGGTTTATTTAAATCATGATGATATAAAACAATTCAATGAAATATCTGTTCCATGATTTAAATAAATTAAAATAAATTCGAAGCATAATTATTAGTAGTATAAATATTTTCTTTTATTACTTTGTGATAATAGAATAATATTTTATTACAAAATAATTGTGATATATTGATACTAATGGATTTACTTAGTTTTTATTTTTAGAAACAATTGGTATCAATATATTTAGTTTTCTTTCTTTGACTGGTTTACAATCCTGAATGTATTTAAAAGAAATTTTTGTCTATTTCTTTTTCAAAATATTTTATGCAAAGATACATTCATTTGTCTATCAGTTTAAGTTAAGAAAACTTAAGAATTCTTTTTCAAAACTTCTCTTTTGAAAAAATTTTCTTAAGGATAATCTTTCTATTCTATCGAAACTTTATTCCCTCCCAAAAGCTTGTTTTAAATGTTTTATCTTTAAAAGCTTTTTCTCTCTTTTGAAAATGTGTTTTAACTTCGAGGTACCAATCACTTGTAAAATGATTTGTTTTCAAAAGCTTGTTTCAATGTATGTTTCACATTGATTCATAGTACCAAAACAGTGATTGTTGCTTTGAAGGCCTTGTACTGTATTGTTAAGCATACATTCAACCCCAATTGTCATGTTTTTATTTAAAGTCGGGGATATTATCAGGCAGAAGAAAATGATGTAAATCATAATTGAATTATGAGTCGGAAAATCATTGTCTTCTATCTGATATGAATGATTTGCAAAAATGTTTTCAAAACATGCAGTGCTTAGGTTTAATGGAAAAGAATCATTTTATTGAGATATAATTTGGTAGAAGAGTTGAATTTCTTCTTTGGTGTAAATTCCCGCGTTTTATTATGGGAAGTTTGCCTTATAAGAAATTCATAAGAGATAGAAACTTCTTCTCTGATACTCCCGCGTTTTATTATGGGATAAGCATCTGAAAGAAATTTCTATTGGTGTCATGCTCTTAAATGATAAATTTTTTTTGATCTGACAAAACTCTTTTATTAAAGTGCTTTAATGCAATCCATTACCATTCCTTATTATATTTTTCCTTCTCCTTGAGTTGAAAAATATGTTTTGGAATGTTAAGGTGATTATTTCTTTATCTCATTTATTGATTCTATCCGTTTAGCCCCCAGTGGCTACAGAAGCTGGCCAGGAGGTTGAAAACCCATCAATCTCTGACCCAGGCCTTAATACCAAACACTCATTTCATCCACTTCCATATATTAACCCTTGGAGTTATAAGGAACATATGTTTGTTAGAGGTTGATAAGGGAGAAATAAGGATGAAGTCGGAAGTGCACCCACAGCTCTACCTCCAGCGAAGTAAAGAAGTATATAAACTGAGGTATCTGTAAGCTCATCTGTATTCTCTCAAAAAGATGCAGAGCTGAAAAGGCAATAAAACTGTCTCTGGAATCATTCTCTCAACAGGGTGAGTCCATTGAAATTCGCTCGTCAGCCAGAGCATCTTGTAATGAGTCAAGCACACCACTGGCATTCACGCTGATGGTAAGCCTAAACAGATATATTTTAGGGACACATTGCAAGACGTGCACAGTGTGAGGTATAGGCATGTTAACAAAACACCCGTCATTGGGTTACGAGGGAAACGTAGACTCTAAATTGCCATCCATTACATTGTCTACTACGTCGCCCCTCCTGGAAGGAACATTTCCAGATCCTGAAAAGGAATGTCCACCTCCCGTTTACGGAGAAGGTGTGAGGCAACTCCTTGATAGAACAAGGCAGGATTCCCAAAAAGATTTTAAAATCTTGGGATAACCCATCTCAAAGAGGTGAGGCTCCACTAGACAGTGATTTAGCAATTGCTATTGAGTCTGGTGCTGAGACAGTGCTTATGCATGATAGACCAAGAACACCTCAACGAGGCAATTCTCCACTTGATAGTGATTCAGTTCATTCTGATAAATCAGGTGTTGGGAATATATGAATTGACGGATTTCACTTGCAGGTACAGAAGGCTATATTTGGAATGCAGAGTGAAAGTGAGAGAGAGAAACACTTAAGTGAAAGTGAGGGAGAGATACACTTGAGTGAGAGATAGGGAGAGAAAGAGAGAAACACTTAAAATGCTCTATGCTAAAGTGTAAACACCGACAGAACGTAGTAGAAGTGAGGAAACCATAAGCCAAACACTTACCCTTGCTACTTGCTACTTCTGGCAGAAAAGTTACTATTTTTTCCCGTTCAACGACAGACGAGAACCTTCTTTGGGAGACAAACCATCTAAAAGAGGACCTAACAATTGGTATTAACAATTGGTATCTTCTAAAGTGGGCCATTGGAGGATTCCTCAACTAAGGGGGAGAAGTTATAGTAAGAAAAAGTTATAGTTATAACAAGTTTATAAACAGGGAGAAGTTATAGTGTTATAGTTATAACAAGAAAAAGGAGAAGTTAATAAAGTCTTATCTTCATAGCCTTCGGAAAAGCTAATATCCTAAAGGAGTCGCATGATTCTAAGGGAAGAGGCCATTGGAGGATTCTAAGGGAAGATCCTTGAAGAAAGGGGGTTCGTATCCTTAGGGGGAGATTTTAGACTGGAAAAAGAAAATCTTATCTTCAGATCCTGAGGGGAAACAACAGAAGATGGGAGAATCAAGAAACTGTATCCTAGACTTGAAAGGAGTTGTCAGAAGAAGATTCCTAGTGCAAGTGGGAAGAACAGAAAAGAAATGACTATTCCATTGATTTTCTAAAGGGAGAAGAAGAATAAGAAGGAGAATCACATTCTTAGGGGGAGAACATTATTTGAGCTATGTTCAGTATTTGTTGAAGACATACCCAGGAATTGATTCTTATGAAGATCTGTTCATGATAAGTTCTTTAAGTTCAAACTGAAGGATTTTGAAACGGAGAAAGCTCAAACAGACAGAAATGAAAATGATACAATTTGAATATCAGTTCAGCGTCAGAGGAACAAGCATCTTTCGTTTCAGTCACACAAGAATTCTGGAAATGCAATATTTGATCCAGGAAAACCAGTAGCATTATTTACAAGTCTCGGACATTCTTTTTCTAGTTGTTAGTTGAGTTATCCTCCCTAGGTTATTTGTTTGCTAAAAGTTTAACAATCAAATAGGGGGAGATTGTTGGAAATGACGAAGCGGTATAAATAGTAATCGTGATAACTCAACACTAGAACAGGACAAGTAAATAATACTATGATTACACAGAAATCAGCAAGACATGAAGACAAGGCAAATACAGTGAATCAAGACATTAGAAGAAGTTTTGAAGTCTACTACAGGTCACTGAAAGAAGTTCATTTATATGTTCATGCCTCAGTGAAGAATAATGTTTAAAGACTTTCAGGGTTTCAGAAGTGTTGAAGATTCAGTATAGCAGTGCCACTAAAAGATTTCAGTGTAACAGCATTGATTGAAGATAGACAGTGTTTGAAGCATATGAATCTAGAAGAATTGAAGACATGGTAAAGACAAAGGTTAAAGAAGACAGCTACAGTCTTGAAGTTATACTCACTGACAATCAGTGAAGAACAGAGAATGAAGTATTCAAGATTGTAGTAGTAATGAAGACGTTGTCGAAGTACCAGAAAAGATTCTAGTGAAGTTACATTGTTTATTGACAGTTAATGTTCGAACCACTTATTGGGAAGCCACATTACCAATTGAACATGGTAATCTATTCAGAAGCAAGAACCCTATCAAGACTAGTCACTTATGAACCAGACCGTTGCATCAAGTGTCAGGACATTGATAGCAAGTTTATGTCAGTAGTAGAGATCCATGTTCAAGAGCTTGTTGAAGAATATTGAAGAAGCTAGGGAAACTTGCTCATAAAGGTTAATCCACAATTAGTCACTAAAGAAAGTCAACATTCGATGAGTGCATATTTGCCAAGGCAAATGTCGATCCACAGCAGATCGAGATGCGGATCGAGATTGATTATTAAAGGTAAAACATTGCAAGGCAAATGTCGATCCACGGTAGATCGAGATGCGGATCGAGATTGATCATTAAAGGTAAAACATTGCAAGGCAAATGTCGATCCACGGCAGATCGAGATGCGGATCGAGATTGATAATTAAAGATAAACATTGCAAAGGCAAATCTCGATCCACGGCAGATCGAGATCGAGATCGAGATTCTCATAGATCGAGATCGAGATTTTCACAGATCGAGATCGAGATTTTCACAGATCGAGATCGAGATCGAGATTTTCAACCAAGATCGAGATCGAGATTTTCACAGATCGAGATCGAGATCGAGATTGTCAACCAAGATCGAGATCGAGATGGGTCCAGGCCGAGATCGAGATGGAGGTCGATATGTAGCATTTAATGTTCAAGGGACAAGTGACTTATTGTGAACGGTTGATCCAGAGTGGTTGGGAAAGTACTTTTTGTTAACGAGTCCTGATTGGGCCACGTACACAAAAAGGACAAGATCAAGTCTACAAGTCATAGATTACAAAGTAGTATAAATAGAAGTACTTGTGTAACATTTCAATAGAGAGCATAGAACGCAATGTAAAGCAATATTGAGAAAAACACTTGTAATAGAGAGGGAGTATATTCACAGAGCTTAGTATCATTTACTCCTCTCTCTTTACTTCTGTTGTACTATTGTAATGAATGTTGTAGCAAATCCTTCAATGAATATAACGATATATTCTTGATATTCTGTGTTGATTTATTACATAAAAGTTATTGCTTCTCATTGCTTCTCATATTCCTTAAATCGGAAAAAGTTGTATTCACCCCCCCTCTACAACACATTTGGACCTAACAGTTATGTTTGTTTGACTGCTACATATATCCGTGTTGAGTGAAATTTAAATTTTATTGATTTTAAAGATTTAAAATACTATTTTACTGCATTATTTCATTTTTATAAAATTATTGGAATGACAGAAAATTATGAAATCTTTCATATTATCATCTTTTCACATTTAGAGACTTTTTAAAAATAAAAGTTTATTTATTTTTGAGTTTAAAATTTTTTAAATAAATTTACAAGATTTATTGCATTTTAAAATATATTTCTTGTAAAATTCATAACTAGTTATTTATGTGTCCTAAAAATATTTTATAAATATGGGGAGATAGATAATTTCACTCTCTATATTTTAACAATATTATTTCAAATTTTCTAAACTGTTTCAAATTATTTTATTATTTCTTAATGAGTTAATATTGCTTTTATTTATAAAATAAAAATCAATATATATATAGTAGCATTCTATAGAGAACCTTCTATATAGAGTTCAAGAGAGAACCACCATATATACAGGCAAAATACGTATATTTTTGAATTTATTTATCAAATACATATTTAAATAAATCAAAAACAAAGTTACACAACTTTCTTTAATTATTGACAATCAATCATAATAGTGAAAAAATAATCCTGAATGATTCTACACTAGAATCAAATCGTCCAGAACGATTCTACAGTAAAATCAAATTCAAAATCAGATTTTTCGCTTACTTTTTAAGTATGAAATTATTTGTAAAAATTATATATGATTAATATTTTATATTAAAATCAAAATTTCCAATATCATGAAGTATAAATATGGTTAATTTTAAAATTATTTATGAGATTCTATATTAGAATCAAAGGGTTTTCTCCGGGACTCTGTATAAGAAGGCACTATTTAGAATATTGGTATATATATATATATATATATATATATATTCATATCCTACCCGTATAAACCCCCACCCATATCTGTTTTTCATTCGTAGACCCCCACCCCAATTTTTAGTCTCTTTCTCTCTCAAGTTCTCACTCTCTCTCTACTCTCTAATCTCTCTCGTTTATTTAGCAAAACCTCACGGTATATATATACATCTATCAATATCTTCTCTTTTTGGTATCTTGTTGTAGTTGATTTTGTTTCCTCAAGCTTGCATGTATACATACTGTTGGATCTAGACAAGCTTACTTTTATTGAATGTCATTACTTGTACTGTTGATGTAACAATTGTAGCACTTCTTGTATAGGTATTGTGATCTAAATTATTATTATGTAAATTTGTAATTAGAAGTATTTTCTACTATAATTCTAAGTTCAAGAATGATTGATTATGCATCAGGAAAAATAAGACCTCAACAAAATAAGGATTCTAGTTGGAAATTCTTCTAATGCAAATATCAAATCGAGAAGTCTGCAATTGAACTGGTCGAGAAGTCTCGGCAAGTTGTATAGAAAAGTCTTCATGAACTATTCGAGAAATCAAGAAGCTACATCTAATCGAGAAGTAAGCTATTCAATTGTTCGAGAAGTCCAGAAAAATCATATCGAGAAGTTAGTTGTTGAAGTGATCGAGAAGTCTAAGGAATTGGTCTGATCGAGAAATCTAAATATTGGTCTAGTCAAGAAGTCTCAAAACAAGACTAGTCGAGAAGTCACAAAACAAGACTAATCGAGAAGTCTCGAAACAATGCTGATTGAGAAGTATAAAAAGTAAATGATCAAGAAGTCTCGAAAGCAATCATCCGAGAAGCCTACATCATGACTTCTTGAGGAGTTAGGGATCAAGAGAAATTGACTACTTCAAATAAGCCAGTTTCAAGGAAATGTGCAGAAATAATAGTCATGTAACAAAAAGCATTGTCATGATCAGGGCCAGTCAAACCTATGAATGAAAATGACAAGTCTATAGGGAATCTTGAAGAAACAACAAGACAAAAGATAGAAGATAGAATGCAGAAGCAACAAACTGTCAAATCAAAGACTTAGCTAGAAATGGATTGTGAAAAATGTAAAGTAATTCTTGTCTATTTTTAGTTATAATAATTAGTCTATGAAAGCATGTACTAGTAAGAAATGTTGTCTATTTAGTAAGAGCACAACTTCACAACTCTAGTGTGTTGAATTTTAAGATTTAATTCATTCATTCTTTTCTCTCAAGAGCAAGAAGCTGAAATTTATTCTTGAATTTCAGACTTATAGCAATTTCATTCTAAATAATATTTAGATTAAAAGTTTACTTGTGTGTACTCTAAGTTCTCATTTCCGCATTTCATAAAAGTTCACATTCAAGTTTAAGCTTATACAAACAATCATTTAAAAAAAAGTAAAAAGAATTCAACTTATACATTCCCCCCCATCTGCATAAGTTTCTTTTAACTCATTCCTAACAAGTGGTATCAGAGCACAAGTTGTTGACATACAAATAGTACAAAGATCAAGACGAGTTCATATAAACTAAGCAGTATCAAGATTCCTCTATTTGATAGAGAAAACTACAACCTTAGGAAAAGAAAAATGTTGATGTTCATAAGGGCTGCAAATCTATGTATCCTGAGATATTGAAGAATGGACCTTTCAAGTTAGTGACACTAGTTCCTGAAATAACTAGTGGCTCAGAAGTAATACCAGCAACATGGATTTCCCCTCTCAATACACTGACATAGAGAAATAGAATGTGTCTCTTAATAATAGTATAATACTCATACTTATATAGTCATTGGCATTGTTATGTATAACAATATCATCAAATGCACATATGCCAAACACATATAGAAAACTATTGAGATACTTTGTGACGGCACAGAAGAAGTAAGAGACAATCAAAGGCAATTCTTGGTTTCACAGTATGAACCCTTTATGTCTAAACAGAATGAAGGCATAACTGAGGTTTTTAAAAGGTTTAACAAACGGATTAATGACCTTCATCTACATGTAAAGTTTTATGAAACTAAAGAGAAGAACATGAAGTTTTTGCTAACTCTTTCAGAGCACTTAGAGCATAAGATTTCAATATAAGAGAAGGATGAGACCTGATAAAGCTTCCACTTGAGACATTGTATGGAATTTTAAAAACTTATGAACTAGAATTCTTTCAAAAGAAATCTATTCTAGCCAACAGAGGAAAAATGACAAATGTCTCAAGTGCTCTTGTTGTAAATGAACCTGTGAAGATGGAAAAGAGTGGTACAAGTCAAAGGTTGAAGGTTGAAGATTGAAGACGGTGTAGATCAAAACAAAGAAGATGAGGAATCTGTCAAAAAGTGAACCTGATGAGGATAAGTTCTACACCATTGAGGTATTAGAAGGCATGGACAACAAATCAATGGTATTCATGGCCAAAAAATTTGGAAACCTAAGATTCAAAAAGAACAAAAGTTTAAACTAAAACAAAAAATCTGGCTCCTAAAGTAAAAGCAAAGCTCTTTGAAGCAGTTTCAAAAGTGGTTACAAAACTAGAACTGTGGATATATCAAAAATCAGATGCTACAACTATAATGAGCTACGACACTTTGCTATAGAGTGTAGAAAACCAAAAGCAATCAATAAAGACAAAGATTATTTGGAACTTGAAACCAAATATGAAGCTCTACTGAAAAAGAAACCAGGAAAAGTGTACATTGTAGAAGGAAAGTGTTGGGATGACATTGATGAAAATGAAGAAGAAGAATATGGAAATTTGGCACTCATGGCTAAAACAAGTGATGGAGCATCATCTACAACCAGTCAGGTACCAATCTTAACCTCCATTGAAATGTCTAACTCTCAATACAAGAAAGTCGTTGAAGAGTTAAGCACTGAAATGTTTAACATACATACTAGTATGATTGTTGTAAATGAAGAGATAAGTAGGTTGCTTAAAGTGAATGATGATTTAATTACCAAGAATGAAAAACTAGAACTGTCTTTGGTTACCATGGAATCTATGAAACAAGACAATAAATATCTGGAAAGAAAAATCACATGTGCTGAACAAATTGAAAATTTTCTAAGGGATCAAATTTTGGAGGATGAATTGAAATTCAAATCCTATCAAAATTCATCTATCCTGATTAAGAAATTCCATGAAAAGTACCAAAAAAAATTCAAGGCAGGAGTTGGGTTTGATTATGAGAGCTTAAAGGAAAAGAGACAACCCTCAACAAAGGGTGAGAAAGTTTAGATTCTTGTTAATCCTCACATTCTCAAAAATGTGAAGACTCCTATCTTCAAGAAATTTACTATTAGGTTTGATGAAGAGAGTTTAGTCATCAAACAACAGTTGAATTATGAGGATGAACAAAAAGCTAAAACTAATGAGCCCTATGTTAAAGGGAAAAAAGTAGTCAAAGCCATGTCCATACCTATTCTGGTTGAGAAAACAGAAAAGGTTAAGAAAATTGAGAACATGCATGCCAAGAAAAAGAAACCTAACAGAAATGGTAAAGTAGGCATCAACAATCATAACAAATATGCACCTATTCCAAATGCTCCAAGAAAGATTTGTAAAAATTATGGTTCAACAAATCATCTTACACATCTGTGCAAGAAACATGTTGTTAATAATGCTGACTTTGCTTGTAGTTATGTAAAACTGTTGGTCCCTGATATTGTAGAAGGGGGGTTTGAAAGGCATATGTCAAGGCCTATTTGTAGTAATTAGATAACAACTCAACACAATAAGAAAAAGAAGTAAATAATAAGTACGTTAATAGGAATCAAGACAAACAAAGTTAACTGGACATAAAGAATACTAAGAATCAGAAGTATTCCAAAGAAGTTGTTACTTATCACCGGAAGAAGTTCATTAATATGTTCAAGCATTGGTGAAAAATAGAGAAGTAGTGTTTCAGAAGATTCAGAAGATTTCAAGTGCCTACTACAGAATAATTCCAAGAAAAGAAGATATCGAAGACAAAGCAAGAAACAAGATAGAAGATCACAACTATTAATTTTGAAGAGGTGAAGAATATTTATTTAGTATAACACAAATGAACCCGACAGTACATTTGTGTGTCAACTAATTAAATAAATATTTATCACCCAACTCAAGTTATTTTCAGACAGAAGATAGAAAGACTCAAGTCAAATCAACAAGGATAGTGAAGTGAAGAAACTAAATTAATTCTACTATCAAAAAGTTAATTAATAATTTAATTTATCTACTTAAATTAATTCACCTTGAATTAATTTAATTTATAAATTATTTTATTAATAATTTGTGGAATTAATTAAGTTAAAAGAAGATTTAATTTTATAATTTAAGAAAGTCTTGCTGCATTTATTTTAAATGATTTACCCAATTATTTCGGTAAGACTTTTCAAAAGTCTTACCGAATTAACTCGGTAAGACATTTTAAAATAAAAAAAGTCTTACCGAGATAAAAACGGTAAGACATTTAAAAGTCTTACCGAGTTATTCCTAGTAAGACCTTTTCAAAAAGTCTTACCGAGAAAACACTTGACTCGACAAGACTTTTCAAAAGTCTTACCGAGATAAAAAAAAGTCTTCCTCAACAGATTTTAAAAGTCTTACAGGCTTATTTTAAAAGGTCTTTTGATTTTTTAATTAAGTCTTATTCAAAAGTCTTGATGAACTAAACCTCTATAAATATGAGGATTTTGCTTCATTATTCAAGTGATTGAAAACATTCAAATTTCAGAAATTTGTATGCATTGTAATATTCACATATTTCTGTGCAAGTTTGGAATATAATTGATTAAACCCGAACATTTCATGTCGAATTCGTTCTAGATTATTTTATCAGTTATAAATTTTTAATCATATAATTTTTGTAATATTTTTCAAGTTAAAAATTATATCTTCTACTTGAACAGTATTTCATTAATATTAATATTTCGTGATTAATTAAAATAATATTTTAAATCCGAAATTTCCTGATAATTTATAGATATTGTATTCAACCCACCTTCTACAATATCAGGGACCAACAATTGGTAGCAGAGCCGGTTGATATTTCAAATATCAGATCCGAACCAAAAATTTTGCAACTCATATACAGATCTCAAAAATTATTTTAAATTTGAAATAATTTTTTTCTAAAAAATATTTTTTATCAAAAATTGTTTTCAGTCAAGATTAAAATATTTTTTGAAACACTTAATTTTTAATCTTATTAAAGTCGAGTACTCAGAAAGTGACTAGCATCAAAATTCCACAGTTCGACAGAGAACACTACAACTTGTGGAAACACAAAATGCTACTATTCATTGGGATTGCCAATCCCAAGTACGCTTTAGTATTGGCCAAAAGTGTTGAGCCCCCTATGTCAGTTATTCTCGAACATCAGGTAGATGAGGTCGTAATCCCCCACAGACAATTTCTGAAAAGTCTGGCAGACTACACAGATGAGGAAACAGAAGCTGTGTCCCTAGACAATAACCTCAATTTAATACTGATTGAATCTCTAGACTACATCATGTACAATCATGTAGTCAACTGCAAGAATGCAAAGCATATCTGAGAAATAATAGAGATTATCAATGAGGGGACTGATGAGATGAAAGAGAATAGACTGGAAATCCTGACCTCCCAATATGAGCATTTTAGATCCAACCATGGTGAGGGTATCTCTGAGGTGTTTCAGAGACTAAACAAACTGATAAATGAGCTCAATATGAATGGAAAGTATTATCAGAATCAGGAGGTGAACAGGAAGTTTTTGCTGACCTTACCCGAGTGTTTGGAACACAGGATCGCAACTATCTGGGAGTCTAGGGATATGAAAGAGATAACCCTAGAAAGACTCTACGGAGTGTTAAAGACTTATGAATTGGAACAGATCCAAACCAGAGAGATGTATGGGAGAGGTAAGGTACTGAGTTCCTCCAAGGCATTAATGGTAGAAGCACCAGAGAAGGGAGAAGTGAAGGCTGTTGCACTTTCTAACAGTTCAACGGAGTATGTGGTTCCAGAATTTGGACATACTTTTGACAAACAAGAAGATTGTGAGTTCTACTCGCTGGAAGAACTAGATCAGCTGGAAGATGAATCTCTGGCTATGGTTGCCAAGAGGTTTGGCAACATGAGATTCAGAAGAAACTCCTCCTACAGAGCTAAGCCTAATTTTAGAAGATTCCAAAAATGAGGTTCTTCGACAGCAGTATCAAAAAGCGACTACAAGACCGGCTTAGTTGATAGAAGAAAGTTTCGTTGCTTCAACTGGAATGAGCTAGGCCACTTCACAACTGAATGCAAAAAGCCTAAGCAAGGGAAAAAAAGAGAGTCTTATGAAGATCTCAAAGACAAGTATGATGCGCTCGTGAAAACGCATCAAGGAAAGTCTTATCTAGCAGAAGGTAAAAGCTGGGATGACTCAGATAATGATGATGAGGAAGAGCTGGAAAATCTTGCTCTTATGGCTTCATCTGAGGAATCACTATCTCTCATCCGTCAAAGAGGAATAGAGGTAAATCCTTCTTGCCCTAAAATGTTTGCTCTGCTAGGTAAAGAACTAGAAGGCGAAAGAGATAAGGTTAAGAAACTCCAACTCAAAATCAAAGATTTAATTGATGAGACTGAAGTTCTTAAGCAGTTAAAAAGAAATAATGACAAGATAACTAACAAGTTAACTGAAGACTTAACTATTCAAGTCAGTAAAGTCAGTTGTCTTGTTAAAGTTGAAACCAATCTCAAAAACCAGATAGAAGAAGAAAAGAAAAAGTGTCTATCATATAAGAACTCCTCGTATATTGTAAAGAACCTAGTTGACCAATAAGAAATAAGTCGTAAAGTTGGAATAGGCTTCGAATACAATAAATCTGTAGGAAAGCCAAGCAACATAATCCCTTTCAGAAAAAGTGCTGAAGAAAGGGGTATCCCACATGTTGTTAAAGACACACCGAAACCTCTCTTCATAACACCGATAGCTGTACCCATCCTTGAGAGCTCCATACTGATTGCATATGAAATGCAGTTAGAGGATCTCGAGGAAGAGAAGAAGAGAGGTGAACATGTTAAGGACATAAAAAGAGTTAATGTCCAGAAAAAGAAGAGTGCACCTCAGACACCAGTGTATGATGTGGGAACTTCTAATTTCTCCAAACCTGGTATAGGTGCTAAAAACTTAAAGAATAATGTGAACAGAACTAATACGTTTGTTAATAGTAGGAATAGTAACAACAAATATCACTCTACTGAGAACTTTAAAACTGCTGATAAAGTTGAAGTAGAAACTGTAAAAACACCTACTGTTTTGAATAACATGCCTGTTATTGATGTATGCCATAAACCTTGTGGTATTTTAAATTGTATGTTATATGCTTTTAATGCTATGACTGCTTAATTTCAAATGCATGATTGCTAATAAAGAGAACATGACACCTAGACAACACATCAATAATAAATTTGCAAAATCCAAGACTGCGATTCCTTCACCTATCAAGAAGGAAAAATATATTCCTAAGTCTAAACAGAAAGTTGTTAAGACTATTTATAGGAAGGTATGAACTGTCAAGGAAGATAATGTTGTTATTCGAAAAGGATCTGTTGTCAAAGCTGACAAAGGTGAATTCTTTAAGTATTTCGGGCACAATCAATTTTGGGTTCGGAAGATGAATTAATCCGTTTGGTATGTGCAGGGAGTTAAATAGGTAAACCGAGTTATATGGATCCTGGACAACGGATCTTCAAGGCATATGACCGGAGATAGAGCCCTGCTATCAGACGTGGTTGAAAGAGCTGGCCCAATTGTCACCTTTGGAGATAACAACAAAGGATTGACTATGGGATATGGCAAGTTAAATACTGAAAATGTTATCATTGAAAACGTCTCTTTAGTGGAAGGACTTAAGCACAATCTACTCAGCGTTAGTCAATTTTGTGATAAAGGGTACAAAGTAAACTTTATCAAGGAGAAATACTTAATAGCTCATTCTAAAGATGATAAACTGGTCTTACATGGAGTAAGGAAAGGAAACTTGTACGTAGCCGATCTCAATTCAGGAACTAAAGATGAAGCAAACTATTTCTATTCAAAGGCTTCATCAGAAGAAAGCTGGTTATGGCACAAGAAACTCTCACATCTAAACTTTAAAACAATGAACTCGTTAGTCAAGAGGGATTTGGTGAGAGGACTGCCTCTGATGGAATTTGTACAAGAAGGATTGTGTGAGGCATGTCAGAAAGGGAAGTCAAAGAAAGCAAGTCACAGAGGCACAGACACTACAAACATCACTGAACCACTTCAACTCCTTCACATGGATTTATTTGGTCTAGTAAATATTATGTCTATGTCAAGAAAGAAATACGCTTTACTGATTGTGGATGACTTCACAAAATACACGTGGGTGTTATTCTTGAACTCTAAGGATGAAACTCTACATTTGGTGATTAATCATGTAAAGCTGATTGAGTTAGACTCAAAGTTACCTGTCCGGGAAATCAGATTAGATAACGGAACAGAATTCAAGAATGAAGTTCTGATTAACTTCTGCTCAGACAAGGGGATAACAAGACAATATTCAGCACCAAGAACTCCACAACAAAATGGAGTTGTAGAGAGGAAAAATAGAACCCTGATTGAAGCTGCAAGAACTATGTTAAGTGAATCAAGGTTACTATCTACTTCTGGGATGAAGCAGTTAATACAGCTTGTTATACTCAGAATTGAACTCTAATCAACAAAGATCATATGAAAACTCCCTATGAATTAATGGCTGGCAAGAAACCAACTCTCAAGTACTTTCATGTATTTGGAGCCAAATGCTTTATGCTAAAGGATGAAGATGAACATCGTGGCAAGTTTGAGGCCAAGGCACATGAAGCTATTTTTGTTGGATATTCAAGAAGACATATAGGTTGTACATAATTGATCAACACCAAGTGAAATAAAGTGTCAATGTAACTTTTGATGACACTAAACTCCCAAGTATCCCAACTGAAGATTCTTCTGAGTCATTACAATTCAATAATTATCCAGACTCACATTCTGATGACGAAGAAGAACATGAGGTTGCAACAGAAAATGATGATGACAATAATAATGATGATCCAGGTAATAGTGGTGGATCAACAAATCATCCTGGCAGCAACTCAGGGGGAGATGAAGGATCAACTCGCAGAACATAACATCACAATGAATTTCGAGGCGAATCATCAAGATCAAACCTACCCAGGGAAAGGATATGGAGCAGAGATCATCCTTTTGAATTGATCATAGGTGATCCAGATGTTAGAGTTAGAACCAGAAGTGCAACTTCAAATGAATGTTTATTTTCAGTTTTTCTATCTCAAGAAGAACCAAAAAAATTGAAGGTGCTTTAATTGATCCAGATTGTGTTCTTGCCATGCAAGAAGAGCTCAATCAGTTTGAGAGACAAAAAGTTTGGACACTGGTACCCAGGCCTAAAGATAGATCTGTAATTGGCACGAAATGGGAATACAGGAACAAGTTAGACGGTGATGGCATTGTTACAAGGAACATAACCAGACTGGTGGCAAAGGGTTACTCCCAGGAAAAGGGAATTGATTATGACAAGACCTACGCACCAGTTGCAAGACTTGAAGCCATCAAGATATTTCTTGCATTCATAACACATTCCAATTTTAAAGTTTTTCAAATGGATGTGAAGAGTGCATTTCTAAATGGAGAGTTAGAAGATGAAGTATATATGGAACAACCCCCAGGCTTTGAAAATCCAGAGTTTGCTAATTTTGTGTATTTTCTATTCAAAGCTCTCTATGGACTCAAGCAAGCACCGAGGACATGGTATGACACTCTTTGTGTTTTTACTTGAAAATGGTTTCATTAGAGGTGTCATAGATAAAACTCTCTTTTATAAACTACATGAAAAAGATATGATATTTGTCCAAGTTTATGTTGACGATATTATATTTGGTTCTACTAATGAAAACTTGTGCAAAAGATTTGCTAAGTTAATGCAGAGCAGGTATGAAATGAGCATGATGGGTGAGCTGTCGTTCTTCCTTGGATTGCAATTAAAGCAAAAAGAGGATGGGATTTTTATTTGCCAATCAAAGTACGTAAGAGATCTTCTGAGAAAATACAGTCTAGAAGATTCTTCACCGGCAAAAACCCCAATGCCAACAGCCAGTAAGCTTGACAAAGATGAAACTGGTAAGAAAGTTGACATCACAAGCTACAGAGGTATGATAGGCTCATTATTATATCTAACTGCTAGTAGACCCGATATAATGTTTGGAACATACTTATGTGCAAGGTTTCAATCTGACCCTAGGGAATCTCATCTTATAGCCGTTAAACGAATTTTTAGATATCTGAAGGGTACACCAAATCTTGGAATTTGGTACCCTAAAGATACATGTTTTGACCTAACAGGCTATACAGATTCAGATTATGCAAGATGCAGGATGGATAAGAAAAGTACTTCTGAAAGCTGTCAGTTTCTAGGACGTCATTTGATCTCCTGGTATTGCAAGAAACGACACTCAGTATCTACCTCGACGGCCGAAGCAGAATACATTGCGGTAGGTAGCTGTTGTGCACAGATCTTGTGGATAAGGAATCGACTAAATGACTATGGACTTGCGTTGAACAAAATTCCAATTTTCTGCGATAACATAAGTGTTATAGCTATTTTCAACAATCCTGTACAACATTCACGAACCAAGCACATTGACATAAAGTGTCATTTTATCCGAGAGCATGTCATGAACGGAACTGTGGTGCTACACTTTGTACCCACAGAAGATCAAATAGTCGTCATCTTCACGAAACCACTTGATGAATCCACTTTCTCTAAGTTGGTTAGTGAACTAGGGATGTTGAATAATGGCTAATTTTTGTTCACTCGGAGTTAAGTTAAGCTCATAAATATTAAATGTTAATATTTAAAGAATTTATGAGACTTGAATTAATAAAATCCCATGACTTATGAATTTTTTAAATAAATTATCTTGAGAATAATTTAATACTCTTATAAGATAATTATTTCAATTATTGCATAAGTACTTATATTTATTTTAAGCATTTTTAAGCATTTGTATGGAAATTATGTTTTCCCAGTCGTACAAGTAGAAGGGGGGGTTGAATACTTGTATGTCTTTTCTGCCTGATTTAAAATCAAATTAAGAACAAACTCAAACACAAAAATATGAATAAGTACTGTTTTGTATTATTGATTTGTGAATACAAAACTCTCCTAGGGTGTACACAAACCCTAGCAGCTTCTCTGTGTCTATCACAGCAACTCTCTCTATCTCTATGCTCTCACAAAATTTCACTCAGACAATTATGCTTCGACTTCCACACTTTTACAATTAGGTTACATAGAGTTTATATAGAGAGCTGCCTATCAACTAATAACAGAAAGTAAAATTACAATAGGAATAAAATCCCTAATTATTAGTTGATAGATTCCTTCTAGAATTCTCTTTCTTTCCCATAGCATATCTGCAATATATTTATCTTGATCTTCGAAGACTTTCCATTCCTGTGATCTTCTTCCAAATTTATCCTCAACTGTATAGACTCTGAAATCTTCAGACTCTGATGATCTTCAGACTCTGATCACATGTAGACTCTGATAGATCATAGACTCTGATAGTCTATAGACTCTGATCACATTCCACACTCTGATCTTCATGCAGACTCTGGTTTCACTTTCTACAGAAATTCTTCTAAGTACAAGTAACATGAATGTTGACCATCTAGACTCTGATTATACATTTCAGAGACTAGAAAGACTTATTACAGATAAACTGAGCTAGACCCTGCTCTAGTATTTTGTACATCATCAAATGAATATATTCCTAACAATCTCTCCCTATTTATGCTTTATAAAATGTAAGCATAAATCAAGGTTTGATGATGTCAAAACTAAAGAATAAAACTAATAATCTAGAACAGTATAAAAGAATTAAAAAAGAAAAAGAATTACTTCTCATTTAATCTTCTCAAAGGCTGGATTGTTCTTCAAAAATGAATTCAGCATATTTTCCTCCACAATTGCCAGAGCCTCACCAACAAATTTCTTCAATTTCTTCATTTCTTCACTTGAGCATTTAATTTGACAGTAAGCTGCTCTCAGATCATTTGCACTGCTTTCTTGATCTTTTAAGTCCTTCAACATCAGAACATTAACTTTTCCACTCATAGGCTGAAACCCAAAGTAATGACCCACACCTTCTTGAAATTTAATCTGTTTTTCTTCCAATGGCATGACTTGATCATTTCCCTCAGTATCAACATATTTTAAAGAAAATTTGCCCATTTGTCGATTTGCCTGTCTGTGCAAAGTCAGCTTCCTGTCAATTTCCTTGAACCATTTGTGAGTGATAGCCTCTTTGCTTTTGTTTACTTCATAAGCAATTTGCAGTAGGAATCTAATATACTGTAGTTCATCAGCCTGTTTGAAAAAGATAAAATTTGACTGAATAATCCATCTTACACTTCCACCTTCTAAGAAGTAAACCAGCATCTCATTCTTCACTTTTTCTGTACCTCCCTGACCTCCTTGTATCTTCGTTTCAAAAACATTATAAACAATTTGAGCAGACACCACTTTATTTAAGTGCTTCTGAGTGATCTTCTTAAACTGCCTATCTGTCAAGGATTGAGGATCCCTTGTTAGAGTAGATGTTCTGTCAATGTCAGATTCTTCAAATCCTCCAAGACCTATCTTCTTTTTAGCTCTAAGTTGCAGATTTGATTGACTGCACTTCCAGTATGAAGGTTCTTGAGTTTGATCAGAGTCTGACTTCTTTCTTTGCTTATCAGAGTCTGACTTAGACTCTGATTTCCCATGTCTAGTCCCTGACTGATGTGTTTGAGTTCTTGCTACTCCAGATTGCTTTTGTTGCACACCATCTGTTGGTCCCTGATATTGTAGAAGGGGGGTTGAATACAATATCTATAAATCTTCGTGATAATTAAGATTTAAACTTATTATTTTAAATAACCACGAAATATAAATTTTAATGAAATACTGTTCAAGTAGAAGATATAAATTTAACTTGAAAAGTATTACGAAATTTATCTGAGGATTAGAGTTTATAACTGATAAAATAATCTAGAACGAATTCAACATAAAGTGTTCGAGTTTAATCAATTATATTCAAACTTGCACATAAATCTGTGAATATTACAATGCAGACAAATTTCTGAATTTGAACTGATTTTCTAACTACAGAAATGAAAAGAGATCTCCTCATATTTATAGAGGTTGGAAAAGCTTAGCATTACTTTTCAGCATTACCTTTTTAATCTGAGAAATAAGCCTAGTATTACATTTGAAATTGCTGGGCATTACTTTTCAAAATTCGGTATTACTTTTAAGAAGGTACTCGGTTTTACTTTTCAAAAGTATACTCGGTATTACTTTCTTCAATTCTTCGGTATTACTTTTGAAATTCTCCAGTATTACTTTTGAATCTGCTCGGTATTACTTTCTTCAATTCTTCGGTATTACTTTTTTAACAAAAGTAATATTGACTTAACCTTTTATAGTAAATTAATTCTACTTTGTTTAATTAAATAATTTATAAATTAAATTAAATTCATCTTGAATTAATTTAATTAAATAAATTAAATAATTAACTTCCTTTTGATTAGTAGAATTAAAATACTATCTGACTTATATAAACTTGTAGTCAGCTTCACAGTCTTCTTGGCTCTTCTTTGACTTTAATCTTGAAACCACTTCAGCAAAAATGAAGAATAAATATTTTATTGTTGACACACAAATGTACTGTCTGGTTCATTTGTGTCAAACCAATAAATATTCTCCATTCTTAACATTTATAGTTGTGGCCTTCTGCTTTTCTGTCTTCCCTCTTCTGTTCCTTTTCTTTTGGAATCTTCATGTAGGAGCCACTTTAAAATCTTTTGTATCTTCTGAATTCTTTTGAATTACTACTTCATTTAATTTTACTGATGCTTGAACAAATAAATGAACTTCTTCCAGTGTTGAGTAGTAGCTTCAACTGAGTACTTCTGATACTACGATTCCTTGTGACTAGTTGACTGTCTTTGTCTTGATTCCTGTTTGATATTTATTATTTACTACTATTTCTTATCTGAGTTGAGTTGTCATCTAATTATTACAAATAGGTCTAGTCATATGCCTTTCAATCTCCCCCTATTTGTTGTTAAACATTTAACACACAAATTTCTAGAGGATAACTCAACTAACAACTAAGAAAGTAAATACGACATATAAGTATTGTAAATAATAAACAAAAGTTCTGGTTTTATATTTAACAATTTTCCAGATTCATACATAAAAGATAAGTACAAGATAGTTGTTCCTCTAGCACTGAACAAAAAAACATTTTTTCTATCTTGACCTATCTAGGACTTCAGTCTTCTGCAGTATCAACTTCACCTTCTTCTAAATTAGAACTTTTGTGCACAGGTGTCCTTGGTACCTCTTCGACTTCTGTCTGAGTGGATTCTCCATATTTCCTTCTATTAATAGCTCGTTGTAGTTCCCACTCCACTTCTAGATCAGTTTGACTATTGATTTCTTCTCCCACATCATAGGGCTGAGTTGAATCAATTCTATGCATCTGCCTGATGTATGATTGAATATTTTTAGATAGACAGTAGTTTCTGATCTTTTGAGCTGCATCCAACTTAGCCTGGGACCTGAATCCCTTGGATCTCAACATAGTTTCAACTTCAATCATGTATTTCACTGTGCAGCCTTTTAGTGACTCCTCATCCAGCTTCATAATCTGATAAAGCCTGTTGTTGTAGAACCTTACCTCATGAGGGTCATTTAAGTTTTGTGGACTGACAGCTCTTGCTATGTCTCGAAGTCTGTCTCTTAAAATTTCGTTTTCTTCTGAACTTCTTTTGACTTTGTTCATTAAAGTCCATATTACAGATAGAGATCTTTGACGAAAGAATTCCATAGAGACCCTGAATGTGCCATTCCTGTGTGTGTACAACAGAATCTGCCAGTCATCTAGAATGTTATCTACAATCACAGTGATGTAGTCAACTTCTTCTTTGATTGCTTTCATGAAGTTATCCAGACAGTCATTTGAATCTTGCAGGCTTTCAATTAGAAATTGTAACTTGTAGTCTTCAAACGGTCCTTTCTGAAGTTTGTCCATGATTTCTCTGGCGGTATCCCATTTCTTCCCTATTTTCAATTGCACATCTTCTTTCTTCTTTCTGACAGCTATAGCCTATAAATTTTGTTTTTCTTGGCTTTCTTTCCTTTTTGTCTGTGTTTTCTCTTTGACCAGAGCTTTTAAATTTTCTGTTCTAGAATTGCTTACTTTGATGTCCTCTTTCAATTTCTTTATGGCCTCTTCATAGGCAGGATCAATTTCCTTCTCTTTTGGAAACAGAAATTCCTCATCAAAAGCAGCTTCTTCATCAGCTCTACAGTGGTCAGGAATGTTTGATTCATCTTGAGCACTGTCATCAATGAATTGCTCTTGAGCATAATACTGTTCTTCTAGTTCTGGATCAAACGAATGAAATTGTTCTTCATCAGAATACAACTTAGCTTTCCCTTTATCTCCAGCTACTTTCTTCTTTGTTTTCTCCCCCTTAGTTGAGGGATCCTCTTGAATTTTAGATGCTTCAAAGGATGTCATCAGTTTCTGCATAGTCAGATAGACTTGCTTCATTCCTTCATTCAAATGCGTCATGCCATCATCTAGTTTACTGAATCGTTGAGTAGAAATCTTTTCATTTTCAATGATTGTGAGGGTTAAACTTTTCTCAATGTCATCAATTCTTTCATGTAATTTGGTCACTTCTTTCATATCTTCAGCAATAAGATTCTGCGCATCCCGGATATTTTGAGTTTTTAGAAGTATGGATGACTTGACACTTTCAACATCGTTTCGCATAATTGTCAGCTGTTGTGTTACAGAGGCAGATGTAGACTTCTCTTCTGCTTGTGCTTTAACTTTTACCAACTCAGCCTGAATAATTTGCATTTCCTTTTGGAGAGCTTCCATTTTGGATAATAGTTCACTGTGTGTGTGTGCACTCATCTCACTTGCACTCCTGTTTAGCTCACTGTCACTCTATGCATGTGTTTCACTTTGTGTTTGCCTCACATCACTAGTGTTTAGCTCCTCTCCAGATCTATATGATGTACCTGTAAATACAACAATAGCTTTTGAAGAGTTGAAATGCTCTTCTGATGCCTGTGAAGGCGTGTCCTCAACAAGTTTGACTTGAAGTGGCTCCGCTATTGACGTAGCTGCTCCGTAAATGGAGCCCCAACTCCCTCTAAAGAGTGGTTGCCTCTCAAATCCACTAGTGGATTTGAGACCTTCTCGTAAGAGAACTGGATGAAAGAAATCCAGCGGAGTCACCACCGTAGACAATGTAATGACAGGCTCTTGAGAGTCTGTGGTGCTCCTTAGTACCTCGGAGGGTATCTGATGCTACACTGCATCGAAAATGTCATGGGCCACAACATAGGTGGCATCCGACGAGTTTTTAGTAAAAACATTTTCTTCAACAAATGTGCCCTCATGTGTTTGTATTTCTTCAAGTGAAGGTCCTGCTAGTGTGATTGCTAGCAGTGTGTTTTCCTCACTATCTGATGCTGTAGCCGAGCAGCGAATTAGATCACCTGGTTGAGCAAGTGTATCTAGAGAATCTTGGATGGCCATGTCAAAATCCATATCCCATTGACCGGAATAGGTTGAGGCTGCAGTTGTCTCAGGTTCAAATCTAGATTTTTTAGAAGGAGGAGACAGAGCTGCGGGTTCACTCACATCAGCACCAAGACCCCTAATTATTCTGACAGGTTTCTTCCTTTTTCTGACTTGTACCAAAGATGAGGATGAAGGAGAAACTGTTTGAGGCTCTAATTCAGCTTGGGACAGAACCTGTGTGTTTTCAGGTTCGTAGCTGATATCCTGGAGTGGAAGAACACCATCATAGTCTGCTACAGATAAATCTAGAAGTGGACTACATATATTTATAGGAAGGAAAATATAACCCAGGGAATGAGATAGTACCTGTTGTTCATTTACTTCCTGTTGAGCTTGATTAGCAGCTTCGACCAATAGCTGCGCAGCCACTTGCATTTCGTCTTCCTGCTGTGGCTCTAGCTCTGCCTGTTGAGCATGTTCTGGATTTGCAATTTGATCTAGGATCTCACCCATATATCGAGGCCTCACAATTGGTATGTTAGGGAACTTATCATTATTCCCCAACATTGTGAAAAGATTTTTCTGAGAGGTGGGAGAAATCTCTATTCTGTTGTTCTGGAACAGAGCCTTATCTTCATCTGAAACAAGATCATTTATAAATAGCATTAAGAATCTTGGATAATAGCATAGTACAATTTGTTCCCTGCTCTCTGGTGTCCCCATCTTTCTTATAATTTCGGCTAACACAATTCTTCCAAAATTTATCCTCCTATTATGGGCCACAGAATACCCAATGATTTGTAGAAGAGAGGAGAGATTGTTGAAGTTTCCTTTCGTCGTCGGTGAAAATACCTTGGCCAGTGTATCAAAGAAGTAGTTCCATTCACTAACCAACTTGGATTTGTTCATTTTGACCAAATTAATTTCCCCTTGATATAAAATGGCTTGAAAAAAATTAATTAACTCTGGAGCAGTTGGAGGGTCAACAAAATCTTCAGTTGGAAATCCTAGAATTCTATTTACATCTTCTTCAGTCACCATGTACTCATGCTCCCCAATTTTGAAAGAAAATTGTACTCTTTCTCCAACTGTTCTGTTTGTAGCAGTCGAGTACAAGGCCCTCAGTGCATCAACAACTAGAGGGGTATCAAGGGTAATGGCTGTACTAATTAGTGAGCGTTCATTTAAAAATACGATCCATGGTCGAAACCTCTCGATTGAACAGTTCATTGGGTTAAAATAACCTACAAAATTTGTCTTGACAATTTCACAAGTATCAGCCATAAAAAAATTTATTTTACTTAATTCGAAAATTAACACCACCTCACCACTAAAATACGACTAATACCCAATAAATCGAAAATCACACAAACAAATCAAAGCCCTAATTGCAAATATTCCCTAAATCGATTTCACCACCAATTAAACACCAAATCAGACCTTGAATATAAATCACTGAGTCAACTCGGTTTTGGGAAAAAATGGGCAGTAATTCATCTGTAAAGGGTTAATAAAGCGTAACTAAGCAAGTGAGATCACTTGAAATAGATATTAGCAACTGATTGAGCAGTTGAATGTTGCTGAAAATCAAGGGTTTTGGAAAGTAATATTGAAGGCTGATCATCCGTGTGTGTATATAACAGTGTGTGTATATGATGATCTGGAGAAAAGAAAAGAAAAAAAAACGCAGTATTACAAAAAAAACGAAGGGTTTTTAAAAGAAATCTCGGTATTACTTTTTTGTTAAAACTCGGTATTACTTTTTTTTGTTAAATCTCGGTATTATTATTTTTTTTGTTAAGACTCGGTATTACTTTTTAAAAAGTAATGCCGAGCTTTTTCATGAAAAGTAATGCTGAGTTTTCTAATAAAAAGTAATGCCGGGTTTTTTTTTTGTTTTTTTTAAATAATGCCGGAAAAACAACAACAAAAAAATAGAATTAATTAATTCTAAATTCGAAATAAAATGTTAATAATTTTATTTCATTTTTAGATTTAATTAAATTTAAAATTAAATTAAAAAAATATTTACAAGCTCATAAATTATTAAGGACATATAGTAAATATTTACATTATTAATTGTTCTAATTAATTTAGAAATTAAATTAAATCAAGTTTGAGTTAATTTAATGAGTAAATTAATTGATTAATTAATAACATACTCATTTATATATATGTGCAATAATAACTTGTTAAATAAAATAAAATAAAATAAAATAATGCTTAAGTTAAACAAAGTTACTTATGCTATAATTGAAATAATTGTCTTTTAAGAATATTAGTTTAAACTTAAGATAATTTTCTAAAAAAATTCATAAGCCCTAGGATTTTATTAATTCAAGTCTCATAAATCCTTTAAATATTAACATTTAATATTTATGAGCTTAAATTAATTCCTAGCAACCAAAAATTAGCCATCATTTAACATCCCTAGTTCACTAACCAACTTAGAAAAAGTGGATTCATCAAGTGGTTTCGTGAAGATGTCGGCTAGTTGATCTTCTGTGGGTACAAAATGTAGCACCACAGTTCCATTCATGACATTCTCTCGGATAAAGTGATACCTAATGTCAATGTGCTTGGTTCGTGAATGTTGTACAGGATTGTTGGAAATAGCTATAGCACTTGTGTTGTCGTAGAAAATTGGAATTTTGTTCAACGCAAGTCCATAGTCATTTAGCTGATTCCTTATCCACAAGATCTGTGCACAACAGCTACCTGCCGCAATATATTCTGCTTCGGCTGTCGAGGTAGACACTGAGTGCTGTTTCTTGCTGTACCAGGAGATCAACCGTCTTCCTAGAAACTGACAGCTTCCAGACGTACTTTTCCTGTCCATCCTGCACCCTGCATAATCTGAATCTGTATAGCCTATTAGTTCAAAACCTGTATCTTTAGGGTACCAAATTCCAAGATTTGGTGTACCCTTCAGATATCTAAATATCCGTTTTACGGCTATAAGATGAGATTCCCTTGGGTCAGATTGAAACCTTGCACATAAGCATGTTGCAAACATTATATCGGGTCTACTAGCAGTTAGATACAATAAAGAGCCTATCATACCTCTGTAGCTTGTGATGTCAACTTTCTTACCAGTTTCATCTTTGTCAAGCTTGGTGGCTGTTGGCATTGGGGTTTTTGCCAGTGAAGAATCTTCTAGACTGTATTTTCTCAGAAGATCCCTTACGTACTTTGATTGGAAAATAAAAATCCCATCTTCCTTTTGCTTTACTTGCAATCCAAGGAAGAATGACAGCTCACCCATCATGCTCATTTCATACCTGCTCTGCATTAACTTAACAATTCTTTTGCACAAGTTTTCGTTAGTAGAACCAAATATAATATCGTCAACATAGACTTGGACAAATATCATATCTTTTTCATGCAATTTATAAAAGAGAGTTTTATCTATGACACCTCTAATGAAACCATTTTCAAGTAAAAACACAGAGAGAGTGTCATACCATGTCCTCGGTGCTTGCTTGAGTCCATAGAGGGCTTTGAATAGAAAATACACAAAATCAGCAAACTCTGGATTTTCAAAGCCAGGGGGCTGTTCAACATATACTTCATCTTCTAGCTCTCCATTTAGAAAAGCACTCTTCACATCCATTTGATAGACTTTAAAATTGGAATGTGCTGCGAATGCCAGAAATATCCTGATGGCTTCAAGTCTTGCAACTGGTGCGTAGGTCTCGTCGTAATCAATTCCCTCTTCCTGGGAGTAACCCTTAGCAACCAGTCTGGCTTTGTTCCTTGTAACAATGCCATCACCGTCTAACTTGTTCATGTATACCCATTTCATGCCAATAACAGATCTATCTTTAGGCCTGGGTACCAGTGTCCAGACTTCTTGTCTCTCGAACTGATTGAGCTCTTCTTGCATGGCAAGGACCCAATCTAGATCAGTTAGAGCATCTTCAATTTTATTTGGTTCTTCTTGAGATAGAAAAACTGAAAATAGACATTCATTTGAAGTTGCACTTCTGGTTCTAACTCCAACATCTAGATCACCTATGATCAATTCAAAAGGATGATTTCTGCTCCATATCCTTTCTCTAGGTAAGTTTGATCTTGATGATTCGCTTCGAAATTCATTGTGATGTTGTGTTCTGCCAGTTGATCCTTCATCTCCCCCTGAGTTGCTGCCAGGATGACTTGTTGATCCACCACTGGTATTAGTAGTATCTCCAGTGTTACCATTGTTTCCACCACTGTTACCTGGATCATCATTATTATTGTCAACATCATTTCCTGTTGCAACCTCAGGTTCATCTTCGTCATCAAAATGTGAGTCTGGATAATTGTCGAATCTTAATGACTAAGAAGAATCTTTAGTTTGGATACTTGGGAGTTTAGTGTCATCAAAAGTTACATTGACACTTTCCTTCACTTGGTGCTGATCAATTATGTATACCCTATATGCTCTTCTTGAATACCCGACAAAAATAGCTTCATGTGCCTTGGCCTCAAACTTGCCACGATGTTCATCTCCATCCTTTAACACAAAGCATTTGGCTCCAAATACATGAAAGTACTTGAGAGTTGGTTTCTTGCCAGCCATTAATTCATAGGGAGTTTTCATATGATCTTTGTTGATCAGAGTTCGATTCTGAGTGTAACAAGCTATATTCACTGCTTCAGCCCAGAAGTAGATAGGTAACCTTGATTCACTTAGCACAGTTCTTGCAGCTTCAATCAGGGTTCTATTTTTCCTTTCTATAACTCCATTTTGTTGCGGAGTTCTTGGCGCTGAATATTGCTTTGTTATCCCCTTGTCTGAGCAGAAGTTATTCAGAACTTCATTTCTAAATTTTGTTCCATTATCTGATCTGATTGCTCGGACAGTTAACTTTGAATCTAACTCAATCAGCTTTATATAATCAATCACCAAGTGTGGAGTTTCATCCTTAGAGTTCAAGAATTCAACCCACGTATATTTTGTGAAGTCATCCACAATCACTAAGGCGTATTTCTTCCTTGACATAGACAGAATATTTACTGGACCAAATAAATCCATGTGAAGCAGTTGCAGTGGTTCAGTGATATTCGTAGTGTCTGTTCCTTTATGAGTTGCTTTCTTTGACTTCCCTTTCTGACATGCCTCACACAAGCCTTCTTGT
Source organism: Oenanthe sinensis (assembly GCA_028671895.1). NCBI lineage: Eukaryota > Viridiplantae > Streptophyta > Magnoliopsida > Apiales > Apiaceae > Oenanthe > Oenanthe sinensis. Next base: position 34,803,561 of record CM053806.1, read on the forward strand.
GTAAATTCCATCGGAGGCAGTCCTCTCACCAAATCCCTCTTGACTAGAGAGTTCATTGTTTTGAAGTTCAGGTGTGAGAGTTTCTTGTGCCATAGCCAACTTTCTTCTGATGAAGCCTTTGAATAAAAACAATTTGCTTCATCTTCAGTTCCTGAGTTGAGATCTGCTACGTACAGGTTTCCTTTCCTTACTCCACGCAAGGCTAGTCTATCGTCTTTAGAATGAGCTATCAAACACCTTTCTTTGATAAAGTTTACTTTGTAACCTTTATCACAAAATTGACTGACGCTGAGAAGATTGTGCTTAAGTCCTTCAACTAAAGAGACGTTTTCAATGATAACATTTCCAGTATTTAACTTTCCATATCCCGTAGTCATTCCTTTGCTGTTATCTCCAAAGGTGACAATTGGGCCAGCTCTTTCAACCACATCTGATAGCAGGGCTCTATCTCCGGTCATATGCCTTGAAGATCCACTGTCCAGGATCCATATAACTCGGTTTACCTGTTTAACTCCCTGCAATTATCAAATGGATTAATTCGTCTTCGGAGCCCAAAATTGATTGGGCCCGGCATACTTAAAGAATTGATCTTTGTCAGCTTTGACAACAGATCCTTTTTGAATAACAGCATCATCCTCCTTGTCTGTTTCTACCTTCCTATAAACAGTCTTAACAACTTTCTGTTTAGACTTAGGAATATATTTTTCCTTCTTCTCAGGTGAAGGAGTCGAAGTCTTGGATTTTGCAAATTTACTATTGATGTGTTGTCTCGGTGTTATGTTCTTTTTATTAGCAGTCATGCGTTTGAAATAAGCAGTCATAGCATTAAAAACACATAACATACAATTTAAAACACCACAAGGTTTATGGAAAACATCAATTATAGGCATGTTATTCACAACAGTAGGTGACTTAACAGTTTTTACTTCAACTTTTTCAGCAAATTTAAAGTTTTCAGTAGAATGAAATCTGTTGTTACTGTTCCTACTATTCACAAAGGAATTGGGTCTGTTAGGTTTGTTCTTTAAGTCTTTAACACCTATACCAGGATTGGGGAAAACAGAGATTCCCACATCTTTCACTGATGTCTTGGGTGCCGTCATTTCTTGTTGGACATTAATTCTTTTTATGTCCTTAGCAAGTTCTTCTCTTTTCTTTTCTTCCTCGAGATCCTCTAACTTCATTTCGTATTGAATAAGTATAGAGCTCTCCAGGATTGGTTCTGCTATAGGGGTTATGAAAAGAGATTTAGGTGTGTCTTTAACAACATGTGGGATACCCCTTTCTTCAGCACTTTTTCTGAAAGGGGTTATGTTGCTCGCCTTTCCTACAAATTGATTATATTCATAGCCTATTTCAACTTTACGTTTTATTTCCTGTTGGTCAACTAGGCCTTTTACAATGTTAGAGGAATGTTTATAGGTAAGACACTTTTTCTGTTCCTCTACAATCTGGTTTCTGAGATAGGCCTCAACCTTAACATAACAACTGACTCTATTAACCTGAAAAGCTAGGTCCTCAGTCAGTTTTATATTTCTGGTTTTTAACAATTTTAAACTATCATTCTCATCAGTTAATTCTTTAATTCTGAGACGTAATTTGTTAACCCTATCTCTGGTGTCGTCCAATTCTTTTCCTAACAGTTTAAACATTTTAGGGCATGAGGGATCTACCTCTTTTCCTTCTGTCCGAGGTGGAGACACTGATCCATCTGATGAAGCCATAAGAGCATGATTTCCTAGCTCTTCTTCCTCATCGTTGTCTGAGTCATCCCAGCTCTTGCCCTCTGCTAGATAGGACTTCCCTTGATGCTTTTTCACTAAGGCATCATATTTCTCTTTCAATTCTTGATAAGAGTCTCTCTTCTGTCCTTGCTTCGGCTTCTTGCATTCAGTTGCAAAATGACCAAGCTCATTGCAGTTGAAGCAACGGATCTTGCTTCTGTCAACCAAGCCGGTCTTGTAGCCGCTTCTAGATACAACTGATGAAGAACTTCCTTTTTGAAACCTTCCAAAGGTAGGTTTAGATTTTAATGAGGAATTTCTTCTGAATCTCATGTTTCCAAACTTCCTGGCAAACATAGCTAGAGATTCATCTTCCAGCTGATCCAATTCTTCTAGAGAATAGAATTCACCACTTTCCTGTTTTTTTAGAGTATGACCATATTCTGGAACAACATACTCCTCTGAACTTTTTGAAGGAGCAACAACCTTTACTTCCTCTTTTTCTGGTGCTTCTACTATCAGTGCTTTAGTAGAACTCGAAACTTTACCTCTGCCATACATCTCTCTTGTCTGGATCTGCTCCAATTCATATGTCTTCAGAACTCCGTAGAGTCTTTCTAGGGTAATCTCCTTCATGTCCCTAGACTCTCGGATGGCCGCAATCCTGTGCTCCAGCTGCTCTGGCAAGGTTAATAGAAACTTCCTGTTGACCTCCTGGTTTAAGTAGTATTTCCCGTTGAGGTTGAGCTCGTTTATCAGTTTGTTCAATCTCTGAAACACCTCAGCGCACCAGGGTTGGATCTAAACTGCTCGTACTGGGAGGTCAAGATCTCCAGTTTATTCTCTTTGACTTCTTCAGTCCCTTCATTTATAACCTCTATAGTATCCCAGATTTGCTTGGCGGTCTTGCAGTTGACCACATGATTGTACATGACATTGTCTAGGGATTCTATCAGTATTAGCTTGAGGTTATTGTCCAGGGATACAGCTTCCTTTTCTTCATCGTTGTAGTCTGCCGGACTTTTTGGAATCTGTCTATGAGGAATTACGACCCCATCTACCTCATGTTCGAGAATAACTGTTATTGGAGGTTCAATGCCTTTTTCTAAGATCAAGGCATATTTGGGATTGGCGATCCCAATAAATAACTGCATCTTGTGCTTCCATAGGTTATAATGATCTTTGTCGAATGATGGAATTTTGATGCTTGTTACCTTTTGTGTACTCATCTTTAAATAAGATTAAAAGTTTAAGTGTTTCAAAAAATATTTTAATTTTTGACTTAAAACAATTTTTGATCAGAAATAAATTTTGAAAAAAATTATTTCGAATAAAAAATTATTTCGAATTAAAAATAATTTTTGAGATCTGAAAGAGTTGCGGAATATTTGGTTCAGATCTGATATATAATATATCAACATGCTCTGATACCAATTGTTGGTCCCTGATATTGTAGAAGGGGGGTTGAATACAATATCTATAAATCTTCGCGATAATTAGGATTTAAACTTATTATTTTAAATAACCACGAAATATAAATTTTAATAAAATACTGTTCAAGTAGAAGATATAAATTTAACTTGAAAAGTATTACGAAATTTATCTGAGGATTAGAGTTTATAACTGATAAAATAATCTAGAACGAATTCAACATGAAGTGTTCGAGTTTAATCAATTATATTCAAACTTATACAGAAATCTGTGAATATTACAATGCAGACAAATTTCTGAATTTGAACTGATTTTCTAACTACAGAAATGAGAAGAGATCTCCTCATATTTATAGAGGTTGGAAAAGCTTAGCATTACTTTTCAGGCTTAAATGTAATTTAAACTCTGCGTTATTAACAATATACAATTCAAACCATCTTTTAATATATTTAGTAAATTTAACCCTACGTTTTTTAACTATTTACAATTGAAACCTTTTTTTAAAATAATTAGTAAATTTTAGTAAATTTAACCCTATGTTTTTGAACTATGTACAATTGAAACCTTTTTTAAAATAAATAGTAAATTTAACCCTACGTTTTAAAATATTTAGCAAATTTAACCTTGATTTTTTAATTTCGGAATAAAATAAATCTTACAACAAAATTTTGAATAAATATTCGTCAAATGCACTATTGATAATTTTTTGTATAGATATTATCTAAGCATAATAGATATTTACAATTATTAGGATTTTTTCTTATAAAATGGATATTTAGATGTTCTTTTCTATATTAATATATCTATATGTATAATATATTATATATGTTCAATAAAATTTTAATATGTGTTTATATTATTCCATCTTGTCATCACACTTCCCGCTCAATATATTCATGAATGTTCATCACCGAATTTAATTTATTTTCAAAAATACTCTTCGGTGAATATATTCTCGAAAATACTTTTTCGATATAAAATTTATTTTATTCCGAAATTAAAAAGTCAAGGTTAAATTTACTAAATATTTTAAAACGTAGGGTTAAATTTACTATTTATTTTAAAAAGGTTTCAATTGTACATAGTTAAAAAAATATAGGGTTAAATTTACTAATGATTTTAAAAATTTAGTAATTATTGTAAAAAGGTTTCAATTGTAAATAGTTAAAAAATGTAGGGTTAAATTTACTAAATATATTAAAAGAGGGTTTGAATTGTATATTGTTAATAACACATGGTTTAAATTGTAAATAAGCCTACTTTTCAGCATTACCTTTTTAATCTGAGAAATAAGCCTAGTATTACATTTGAAATTGCTGGGCATTACTTTTCAAAATTCGGTATTACTTTTAAGAAGGTACTCGGTATTACTTTTCAAAAGTATACTCGGTATTACTTTCTTCAATTCTTCGGTATTACTTTTGAAATTCTCCAGTATTACTTTTGAATCTGCTCGGTATTACTTTCTTCAATTCTTCGGTATTACTTTTTTAACAAAAGTAATATTGACTTAACCTTTTATAGTAAATTAATTCTACTTTGTTTAATTAAATAGTTTATAAATTAAATTAAATTCATCTTGAATTAATTTAATTAAATAAATTAAATAATTAACTTCCTTTTGATTAGTAGAATTAAAATACTATCTGACTTATATAAACTTGTAGTCAGCTTCACAGTCTTCTTGGCTCTTCTTTGACTTTAATCTTGAAACCACTTTAGCAAAAATGAAGAATAAATATTTTATTGTTGACACACAAATGTACTGTCTGGTTCATTTGTGTCAAACCAATAAATATTCTCCATTCTTAACATTTATAGTTGTGGCCTTCTGCTTTTCTGTCTTCCCTCTTCTGTTCCTTTTCTTCTGGAATCTTCATGTAGTAGCCACTTTAAAATCTTCTGTATCTTCTTAATTCTTTTGAATTACTACATTTAATTTTACTGATGCTTGAACAAATAAATGAACTTCTTCCAGTGTTGAGTAGTAGCTTCAACTGAGTACTTCTGATACTACGATTCCTTGTGACTAGTTAACTGTCTTTGTCTTGATTCCTGTTTGATATTTATTATTTACTACTATTTCTTATCTGAGTTGAGTTGTCATCTAATTATTACAAATAGGCCTAGTCATATGCCTTTCACCATTAGGACCCTTAGAACCATGAGAACTATCTCCATCATCACCATCTCTCCTCCTTTTAATTCCCTTGATTTATCCTTGCATCCCTCATCCTTATGTCTCATGGAGGACTCATCTAGCTTCTCCTTCTCCCCCTTTTTGACATCATCATTACTGGTGACAGCCAAAAGAATCTGCTCAAGAACAGTGGAGAGATTGGTCTGGGCTGCAATAACTGAATCAACCTTGGTGGTCAAATCAGAAACTGTAGTTTTAAGGGAGGCTTGAGTTGTGGTGATAGCAGCTAGAGCATCTTTAAAAGCTACTTCTTTGGATAATTGAAGGGAGTGAATTCCATCAAATCTTGTATTGAGCAGAGAAGTTGTATTATCAACACCAGTGAGCTTGATTTTAATATGAGAAATGTCCTGGACCATACTGGATAATTGAGCAGCAACATCAGGTAACTCAGCTTTAACAGCCCCATCTAAGACTTGATCTTCTTCACCAGGATAGTAACCATGTTCCTATTGAAAGGATTTTTTCTGAAAAGTTTTAAGTCTCTCAGAATGATGAATATCCAAAATACACTCAAAAGAATTGTAAAGCATAATGTAACGTAACGTAACATGTAACCGAGGAAACTAACTCAACACAGATGGTCGGTAACTTATATTAAAATGAAGCACGGAATCGACTGCGAATTGTTTATAAGTTGAATACAAAAGACCAAGATATTAGAGGAAGCTTTGAAGACATTGAAGATCACTGAAAGAAGTTCATTAACATGTTCAAGCCTCAGTGAAGAATAAAAATATAGTGTTTCAGAGGTTCAGAAGATGTCAGAGGTTTTACAACAGAGAAGTCAAGGGATTCCAGTGAATTATAGAAGCACTTCTTAACAGCTAGAGAAACAGGGCCAATTGAATAGTCAAGAAGATGTGAAGATCAAGTTCGTGTTAGTCGTTTGTGAACCAGACCAGTTGCACTAAATGTCAGCACAAAAGGAATTGAGAACCGCATCTATGTTAGAAAAGAATTGGCTGTATAACCGTTGTGTGCTATAGCTCGGAGAAAATCAAGTTCAAGTAGTAAAGGTAAATTTATTAACTTGGTTGCAGTGAAAGAAAATATTGCAGAGCTTTGAATCGTTGGAAAAATGGCTAAGGTGAACTACCGTTTAGCTGTTTGACTGTTTTGTCTTATTCACCGACGGTTGGGTCTCCTGTTTGGCTATTTCGTCTTATTTACCGACGGTTAGCAAATCACTCGACGGTTACCATTTTGGATGTATTATTAATTCCATTTCACTCGACGGTTATGGTTTTAATAATTCATTTGAGTCGATAGTTATAACTGATAGTTGGGTTTGACTGTTTCGTCCATTTCACTCGACGGTTACAGCATCTCGATAGTTAAGGGACTCAGATAAATATCCAGATTATTTATTCCATCGACGGTTAAGTCACTCGATAGTTATGGCACTTCGATAGTTGAGGGTTTAAGATTGTTTAATCTACAGCCAGCCACAGCATGCCACATATCTTTGATATCCTTGAGCAGAATTGTTTTAAGTGATTTATTTCACTCGACGGTTATCAACAGACTCACCGATGGTTATAAATTAAATGTCTCGACGATTGTTAATTCAAGAAGTGAGAAGCAATCTATTTACTTGGTTCTCAGAAGGCCACGTAGAAGATTGAAAAAGCCTACACAATAAAGCAGCAAAGCCAAGCCTTTGTGATTCATTCACGAACACACAAATTCATTCAGTTACAGAGCGAAAACATACAGAGCAAATAAGAGAGACACAGAGAAGCCATTAACGTTGTTTGAGCTAGTGTCATATTTATTGTTCGTATTGATTGTTGTTGTTATATTGTAACTGTACTAGTGAATCAGTTGAAGCTAATCTACGGATTAGAGTTGTGTAGCACCTTCGTGGTTTATATTAATAAAACGATATATTCCCCGAATGAACTGTTGTTATGTTATTGCTCACCAACTGTTTGATTATATAACTGTTCGAACTGTATAAAGTCCATAAAGAACCATTCCGCGAATATTTTATAAATTGGACAATATCGTATTCAACCCCCCTTCTACGATATTTGGGACTAACAATTGGTATCAGAGCTTACTGATTGAGTTTACAAATCAGGATCTATTGTTCGGACTTCAGTATTAAGCTTCTGGAATTTTTTCGCGAATTTTTTAATTTTCAAAATATTTCACTCAGAAATTTTTTGAACTTTAAATAATTTTGAAAAGTTCAATATCATGAGTTCTCAGAAAGTAGGAAGTATTAAGGTTCCTCAGTTTGATAGAGTGAATTATAATCTCTGGAAAAAGAAGATGACCCTGTTTATTAAGGCTGCAAATCTGTTGTACATGGGTATCTTAGAGAACGGACCGTTTGTACCAATGAAGATGATTCCTGAATCTACAGTGGACGGAGTAAGAGTTCCTCAAAGGTCTACTCCAAAGGATCCTACAGAGTTCACTGATACAGAGAAAGAAATTGTTGCATTGGACACAGGCCTTCAGTTGATTATTGTTGACTCAATGGATGAAGACATGTGCCATCAAATTCTAAATTGTATATCTGGAAAGCACATGTGGGAAACCATCGAACTGATTATGGAAGGAACAGAAGAAGTGAAAGAGAACCGGTTGGATATACTGACATCAAGATATGAAGCGTTCAAATCTACTCATGGAGAAACAATCACTCAAGTCTTTGAGCGATATAATAAATTGTTAAATGAATTGAGTATCTAGGGGAAGAACTATCCATTAAGGGAAACGAACAGGAAGTTTATGTTGACTCTTCCACATCATGTTGAGCATAAGGTTTCTTCAATTAGAGAAAGGGACAACTTCAATGTTATGCCCCTTGAAAAGCTATATGGAAAATTGAAGACTTATGAAAAGGAACAAGAACAGAGGTTGATTATCTATGGTTCCGGCTCAGTGGACAGTAAGAGTGCAACACTAATGAAGACCACAGCTCTTGTGGCAGATGAAGTGAAGACTTCTGAAGCAAAGGTTGTTGAAACCAAGATTGGTGGAGAATTGATCATTGAAGCTGAAATGGCTACAGAATCACAAGCTGAAGAGGAAGATGATTTTTATACATTGGAAGAGCTTGATGAGATGGAAGACAAATCTATGGCGTACTTGGCAGGGCGTTTCAAGCATATAAGATTCAGAAGGAATCCCAAGTACAAGAAAAGTTTTGGTAGCAGATTTCAGAAGACAGGATCATTTTCGGGATCCAACTCAAGAGGTGGTTACAAGTCAAACATGGTAGACCGTAGTAAGTTCCGGTGCTACAACTGCAATGAACTAGGGCATTTCGCCACTGAATGTAAGAAACCGAGACAAGTAAAAGACAAGAAGGTTTATGAGAAGAAGAGTTCCTACGAGAAGAAAAGCTATGATGAGTTGAAAAGGGAGAATGAGAAGTTGAAACAGAGATTGGATGATTTGGTTGCAAAACAACAAGGCAAGGCTTACATTGTTGAAGGTAGAAGCTGGGATGACACAGATTCTGAAGAAGAAGAATATGGAAATCTTGCATTAATGGCAGACACTTCAGAAGAATATCCATCATCAGCACAGGTACCTATTCTCACCACTGTAGATATGTCTCTATCTGAATATAAAAATACTGTTAATGACTTGAGTATAGAGATGTTTAACATTCATACAAGCATGCTAGCTTCTGAAGCAGAAAATGCTAGACTAGTTGCGAAGATTAAAAAGCTAGAATCTGGAAAGGAACAACTAGAGCTTGTAGGAATCACAGTTAATAACCTTAAAGAAAGAAATGAATATTTAGAGAATAAGGTTAACTGTAATGCAGAGGTTGAGACAGCACTTATGGCTAAGATTTCTGAGCTAGAGTTAAAATTGGAAGCATTTAAGAACTCAGCTAATATTGCTAAAGACATAATGGATAAGCAGAGCTTAGATAACAAGACATGTATAGGCTTTAACTACGATGAACATAAAAGGAATAAGAAAAAGGATAAAAGGAATATAATTTTCAATGCTTCTAGTACTGTTTTATTAGAAAATGAAAATGTTCCTTTTGTCATTAAGAAGAGTAGTAATCCTATCTTTAAGCTCCCATTCTCAGAACCCTTAGACGAAGATACTATCGTATGGAAACAAGAAATGCTTGTTGAGGATAAATTAAAAGAGAAAGAAGTTGAGGAAAATAATGTAGAAGAAGTTACACCTAATGAGCCAGTTAAAACTGAATCTGCTAAAACTGAATTAGGTGGTAACAAGAACAAGTCAAATAGTAATAGGAATGGGAAAGTAGGTGTTAAAATTGCTAATTCTGCTACACCTGCACCCACTGCACCTAGGAAATTGTGTACTAATTGCAATTCTGCTGGACACCTTAGTCATGCATGTAATAAGGTTAAAGTAGAATCTGATGTTCCTGTTGTGCAGAACATGTTTAGCATGAATAGTTTTCATTTGCCTTGTGGTATTACTGGATGTATGCCATGTGCTTTTAATATTATGCATGCTTATTTTAATTTGATGAATGCATCTACTTCTAGTAATTGCATAGGCATAGAAAGAAGCATGGATAAGAAAAAGGTAAGGACAAAGACTGCTAGTCCTCCTAAGGTTAGGAAGGAGACTCAATCTCCTAAGCCAAAAGACAAATCTGTCAAGGCAAAGGAACATGATTTGAGTTCAGTCAAAGTAGAACTTAAAGATGTGAAAACTGAACCTATTACACCATCTGCAAGAACCTCTAAATTTCTTGGACCCAAACAAGTTTGGGTTCCAAAGAAACCTTAATCACTTTGTGGTTGCAGGGCATAGATACTAATGAAAAAGTCATGTGGATTCTGGATAGTGGATGTTCAAGGCACATGACAGGAGACAAGTCCCTGCTGACCAATGTGATTGAGAAGACCGGCCCAGTTGTAACCTTTGGAGATGACAGCAAAGGATTTACTAAGGGATATGGTAGTCTGGAAGTTGGAAATGTCATCATTGAAAATATCTCTCTTGTTGACGGTCTGAAGCACAACTTGCTGAGCGTCAGTCAATTCACAGATAAAGGATATAATGTGGACTTCAGGAAGGAAAAGTGTATGATCACCAATAGGAAAGATGAAAAGCTTGCTCTTAAAGGAGTAAGAAAAGGAAATCTGTTCGTAGCTGACTTAAACACTGCAAGCAGAGGAGAAGCAAATTGTTTCTACAGTAAAGCATCCTCTGAATTGAGTTGGTTATGGCACAGAAAACTATCTCACCTGAACTTCAAGGCGATGAATTCTTTAGTAAGAAGAGAATTGGTGAGAGGGTTACCACAGATGGAATTCTACCAAGAAGGACTCTGTGAAGCATGTGAAAAGGGTAAGTCAAAGAAGGCGTCACATAGAAGTAAGGACATGTCAAGCATCAGCGAACCTCTCCAGTTGATTCATATGGATCTATTTGGACCGGTTAATGTCATGTCAGTTTCAAAGAAGAAATATGCATTAGTGATTGTCGACGACTACTCCAAGTACACGTGGGTGTTGTTTTTGCATTCTAAGGATGAAGCACCTCAAATGGTAATCGATCACATTAAAAAGATTGAGGTGGAAGCTGGATTGCCTGTGCGGATGATCAGATCAGATAATGGAACTGAATTCAGAAATGCAGTTCTAAATGAATTCTGCACGGAGCAAGGAATTTCAAGACAATACTCAGCCCCAAGAACTCCACAGCAGAATGGAGTGGTAGAAAGGAAAAATAGGACTTTGATTGAAGCAGCAAGGACAATGTTAAGCCAGTCAAAGCTACCTACATATTTTTGGGCAGAAGCAGTCAACACAGCTTGTTACACTCAGAACAGAACCCTGATTAATAAAGATCTAGAAAAGACATCCTATGAGATTATGACCAACAGAAAGCCATCACTGAAGTACTTTCATGTGTTTGGTGGAAAATGCTATGTATTGAAAGATGAACATCTGGGCAAGTTTGATGCTAAAGCAGATGAAGGGATTTTCCTTGGTTACTCACTGGAGTCTAAGACGTACAGGGTATATGTGATTGAAACTCATAAGGTCATTGAAAGCCTTAATGTAACGTTTGACGACACCAAACTCCCAAGTCTTCAAAATGATAAAAATTCTGAATCTCTGGAAATTGAAAATCTATCAGAATACTACTTAGGAGATGAAGACGTACCTGGTGCTGCATCTGGTAGTCATGAACACACGGAGATTGATAATCCAGAGCAAAGCAGTGGAAGTGTTGGTAATACCACACAGTCACAGTCACAGTCTGTATTTCAAAATCAGTCTGTTACTGAACCTGCTAGCTCAACTGGTGGATCATCAAATAATGAAGGCAGCAACTCAGGGGGAGGTGAAGAAGGATCAGCTAGTCGCTCTCAACACAACTACGAAGAAGGACAATCATCAAGGGCTAATCTGCCTAGACAGAGGGTATGGAACAGAGATCATCCCTTTGAATTAATCATTGGTGACCCAGAGAGTGGTGTGAGGACTAGAAGAGCAACGGAAAATGAATGTATGTACTCTGGTTTTCTATCAGAGGAAGAACCTAAAAAGGTTGAAGATGCTCTAGAAGATCCAGATTGGGTGATTGCGATGCAAGATGAACTCAATCAGTTTGATAGGCAGCAAGTTTGGAAACTGGTACCCAGACCTAAAGACAAATCTGTTATTGGCACTAAATGGGTATTCAGGAATAAGTTGGATGAAGATGGCATTATTACGAGGAACAAGGCCAGACTGGTTGCTAAGGGGTATTCTCAAGAAGAAGGAATAGATTATGACGAGACCTATGCACCAGTAGCAAGACTTGAAGCCATCAGGATGTTTTTGGCATTCGCAACACATTCAGACTTTAAAGTTTATCAAATGGATGTGAAGAGTGCATTCCTGAATGGGGAGCTGGAAGAAGAAATATATGTAGAGCAACCTCCGGGTTTCGAGAACAAAGATCATATGGACTTTGTGTACTTCCTTTTTAAAGCTCTTTATGGACTCAAGCAGGCGCCTCGAACATGGTATGAAATACTATCTGAATTTTTAATTGAAAATGGTTTTATCAGAGGTGTTATAGATAAGACTCTCTTTCATAAAATGCACAAAAATAACTTGATATTAGTTCAAGTGTATGTTGATGATATTATATTCGGTTCTACTAATGATGAGCTATGCAAGAGATTTGCTAAGTTAATGCAGAGTAGGTACGAGATGAGTATGATGGGCGAGCTTACTTTCTTCCTTGGACTACAAGTGAGTCAGAAGAAAGATGGGATCTTCATTTGCCAGGCAAAGTACATCAGAGATCTTCTAAAGAAGTATGGACTTGAAGATTCAGCCCCCGCCAAGACTCCAATGCCAACTGCCACAAAGCTTGATGAGGACAAATCAGGTAAATCTGTCGACATCACAAGCTACAGAGGTATGATTGGATCTCTACTTTACTTAACTGCAAGTAGGCCAGATATTATGTTTTTCACTTGCTTATGTGCACGGTTCCAAGCTAACCCAAAAGAGTCTCACCTTATAGCTGTCAAAAGAATTTTTAGATACCTGAAGGGTACTCCAAATTTGGGAATTTGGTATCCTAAAGGTACTGGTTTTGACCTAATCGGCTATACAGACTCGGATTTTGCAGGTTGTAAGATTGACAGGAAGAGTACTTCTGGAAGCTGTCAATTCTTGGGAAGAAGATTGGTCTCATGGTATAGCAAGAAGCAGCACTCAGTGTCTACCTCAATAGCAGAGGCAGAATACATTGCAGCAGGTAGCTGTTGTGCTCAGATCCTATGGATGAGAAACCAACTCCAAGACTATGGCTTTATGTTGAACAAGATTCCAATATTCTGCGACAACACAAGCGCCATAGCTATAACCAACAATCCGGTTCAGCACTCACGAACCAAGCACATTGATATTAGGTATCACTTTATACGAGAGCATGTCATGAATGGAATTGTGGAGTTGCATTTTATACCCACAGAACAACAACTTGCAGACATCTTCACGAAACCACTAGACGAATCTACTTTTTCTAGGTTGGTTAGTGAATTAGGGATGCTAAATTTAAATTAATTTTTGTTTGCGAGGAGTTGTATGGATTCACAAGTTATTGAATTTTTATATCCAAAGGACTTGTGACCTCCGGTCTAACTTATAATCTCGGGCTTATGAATATCAATGTTAATTATCATAAGTATACCAGTTATGCTTTGTGGCAATTATTCGATATAGCATAAGTAGTTAACTGCTACATAAGTGTTTGTAGTTAACAAGAAGCATAACAGTCTGTGGTTTAGAATTAATTGGTGGATTTCAATGTGATGAGATCTGGCTGAGAGATTCTATATCAGACATGTTGTGATTTTTAGTGAGAAATCAGTTGTACAAACTTGTTTATTTAATGTACTGGTTATCACTGGAAAAAATGTGTAGCAATTACTTTTCATGATCTTATTTTGCATAACTGACATTATGTTAATTCATAGTATGCTTGTATGATCATTTGGATTGTGATTGGGTTGGTTTAAAATTTTTGGAAATTTTAAAAGTAACAGAATATGGAACAAAAATTTTTTTTTTGGTTCCAAAGATTTTAAAGCAACCACCTGTGTTTATTAGTAGTATTATTATTAATAATATTGTCTGTTTGTGGATTTCAAATTGAATTATTATTAATTCCATAGTTATTTCCAAATTAAGCTTCTAATATTTCTATTTTAGGAATATTAATTTTTTTAATTTAAGAAATCTCTATTTAATTAATTTTATAAATATTTGAAATTATTTGATAAGTGTATTTAAATGCTTTTTATTATTATTTTTAATTAGCAAACTCTCGACAGTTACAATTAAATATATTTTTTTCGTAACCATCGAAGTGGTTTTAAACAGTACTCGATAGTTATAAAAAAATATATTATATTATAACAGTCGAAGTAGTCTTTTGGTTAATATATATATAATAAATAAATAAATAAATAAAAACTATCCATCTCGATAGTTACTATCTGGTTAATTATTTATCTGCTTCGATAGTTATTTTTATTAGCTAACCGTCGAAGTGGACAATTTTATTAATTAACCTTTCGATAGTTACGTATTATATATTAGTGTACATCTCGATAGTTACTTTTATTTTATTATTTTTGATAACCATCGAGTTGTTTAAAAAAAAAAAAAAAATTAAAACCATCGAAGTGGCCTGTACACTCGCCAGTTAAGTAGTGAATACATATATATAGTTTGTCAACTCGCTGGTATCACATCTCGCCACTTAACTATTTATATATATATATATATATATATATAATTTCTTTTCACTCACCTGTTAAGCCAACTCGCCAGTTAGCTAACCATTGAACAGAAAATTGATTTTCTTTCCTCATTTTCTACCATTCTAGTACTAGTTTTGAAAAACTAAACTCATAGAATTGTAGATCTAGTCATCCCGAATTATTTGATATCAGCCTTGTATCGTTTGGTTTCAGTTTTGTTTCGGGTATTTCAAACTTTGGGATTTTTTCTAGGGTTTGTTTGAGGTCCAAAAATCACAAAAAAATAGTTTCACCGTTCAAATCTCTCCTAGTTTAGCATATATTTTTTTTCATGATTTTTGGAGGAGTTTTGAATTTTAGTGTTTTCGGTTCGTTATCGAGTCTAATTAAATTCGTAATTAATTGTTTAAAGTTAAAATTTTCGATAATTTTTACTAGTTAAAAATGGTTGGAATTTTTACTATTACCAAAACGAATTTAGTTGCCGAGTTTGACATTCAGTCCCTTCCTGCTAATTATCGGGCCTGGGCACGAGTGTTACTCGAATATTCTCGAGTGAGGTATGCCTTAGTAACAGA
This sequence comes from Oenanthe sinensis, assembly GCA_028671895.1. Classification (NCBI taxonomy): domain Eukaryota; kingdom Viridiplantae; phylum Streptophyta; class Magnoliopsida; order Apiales; family Apiaceae; genus Oenanthe; species Oenanthe sinensis. Next base: position 34,818,735 of record CM053806.1, read on the forward strand.
CGTGATATTAAATCATAATATGCTACGAGACTGTTACTGTTCTGCATATAACTCTTCAGCTGTTGATGAACTGGCTTTTACATTTAGTATTGCTAATCGGGAAATCCGGGTGACGGAGCTAGATTTGAATCGTATCTTAAGATTCCCTGAGAATAATCTAGTCCCTTATCCCAATTCCGAACAATTAACTCAGTTCTTCACGACTATCAACTACGTAAATCCTAATCTCCACGACTCGGGTGAAAGGTGTAAACATCATTTACCTAAGGAATGGAATTTCTTTTTCCACACTCTTATGCAATGTTTCTCTTACAAAAAGTTCAACACACACAGTATTTCAAGTTTTTATCGAACTTTAGGCTTCAGTGTTGCTAATAATTGTAGGATTAATTTTGGTAAGTTATTATTGAATCAGATGTTGTATGTTATGGGATCGGTGGAGTACAGAAACCTTCAAGTCACTAATGTTGAGTGTTACTTTCCACGATTCCTACAGCTTATCCTTAATAATCTAACGACTAACAAGGAAAAACTACTATATACTAGTAGTGTTACCTCTTTGTGTATGAAACAGAAAAACAGGATAGCCACCACTCTGAACAATAACAGAAACTACATCAACGAAGCACCTGCTCAAATGACTGAATACATGCAGGGTTGTGTAGTGGACATGGAAAGAGACGAGCCTCAAGGGCCTCAAGAAAATGATCAGATCCCTGAACCAGTGCAAGAATCAGTTCCAGTAGCTACTCCTGTAGAGGATTTAGCTCAAGAAGAGGAAGTGGTTCAGGTGACAGAGGAATTACAAATTTCAGGAGATGGATTTCAAAGTATATCTGGAAGAGATTCTATAGGTCATGCTGACAGTCAGAAATCATATCATTCTTGGACTCCTACAGGTAGTACTCAAGGTAGTCTTCATGTCTCTGACTCCTCAGCTTATTCTAATTTGCAAGATCTTTTTGGAAAAAGTGTCATGAACCTATCAGCTGAGCCCTCTGTGGCTGTAGGACAAGGCAATGAATCTGAAACCCAACAGATTCTAACCACTGCCTCAGAACCAAACACTATACACACCTTACCTTTATCTTCTCTCCAACCCCTAAAAAGAAAATTTGTGAGTGAGGGAGATAGTGCCTCAGAAGCACCACATAAGGAAGGTGAGGGAACCCAAACAGCTCTACCTCTGACTAGACGTCGATTAGAAGAACCTGAGGTATCTGTTAGCCCATCTATACCCTCTCAAAAGGATATAGAGCTGAAAAAGGCAAATACACAGTCTCTGGGGACATCCTCTCAACAGGGTGAACCTATTGAAATTCGCCCGTCAGCCAGGGCATCTGAAAGAGTGTCAATAATTGAGCCTCCAACCAAGTTATATGTTGCACTGAAAGGAGCACACACACAGGAGGAATTGACGGATGTTGCTACTACTGTAGCAGAACCTATACAGGTAGATCCTGTACAGGTCATGCCTTCACAGGCTATTGCGGGAGTCACGGGTCCTTCATTGCTAAACATTACAGGATCCAATGTGATAAGCCCCCCAGGAGGAACATTCCTGGCTCCTAATAAGGAGGTCTCCACCACTATTAGTGGAAAGGAGAAGCAACTACTTGGCAATAGTTCTTCGGATGAGCCATTTAGGATTTTCACTGCAGGTACAGAAGACTTGCTGGAGTCAATGAGAGTGAGTGAAACACCAACAGAACGTTTGAGTGATCATAATTCACCCACACCTCTAAGACCGAGCGAGAGAAATGAGAGACAAACACCTACAGAACCTGTCAGTGAGACACCTACCAGCCAAATAGATACCCTCACAATACACACACAATCTCTAAGTCAAAGGGTTTATAACCTGGAGACTACTGTCACCGAAATGAAATCTGAATTTCACAGCAATGTCATGGAAATAAAATCTGTTCAGTACAACATGTTGCAGGATTTGCAGAATTTCAAGACGGATATGAAAAAGTTTGTTACAGATTTGTTTGAAAAGCATCAATCTCAATCTACTCAAATCCCTGCTTCGGAGGATAACACAACTAAGGGGGAGATGATAGTGCGAGAACAAGAAAAAGAATCTGGTGCAGAAATGAGGAGTAAAGACAAAGGTAAAGGAAAGTTGGTAGAGGAAGAAGCAAACATCACATCTCAGGGGGAGCAAAATATACCGCTGGAGGTCAGGCTTACACTTGAAGAAGGAGAAATATGGGAACCTTCTCATACAGCTCCTACAGCTCAGGAAGATGATGTGTTTGATGAATTTGTCAATGATGCCGCTTATCAGTTCACCGAAACGGATTTTGTGGAAACATTTGGTTTGCTAGATGCAAATCAATCCATGATAAGGGCATGTGAAATAGCTCGAATGTCTCAGGAAAAAATTAGAAAAGAACACTTCAACCACTACATTGAAAGAAGACAAAGGCCGTTGATGTTATCAAGAGAAGGAAGTGCATGGGATCAGGCTAGGAGTCTTTTGCAGAAACCAGAATTAGGAATAATTCAAAATGAAGATCAAAAAGTTCTGGAAGCACTGCAAGAAGCTCACAAGAGTCATCCATCAATAAACCAGTTCTTTCATGCACTAAGACAAACTATCAAGTTGATATTCATCATGACCAACATCAATGGATGGAAGATTCAGATTCAGTTCAATAATTCGACCACAAAGACCATTTCTTCGAATTTCATCAAGTTGAGGTCTCTAACAGAATTGTATGTCATGAAGATTAGGACGGACAAGAGATCTCATGTGAATGAACTTCTTACTGATATGATTGAAGATCAGATGAGCAAAACAGCAGCAGAAGTTCACACAACTCCTTATACAGTGATATTCTACAAAGACAAGTTAGTTCAGACACTGTGTTTGAGTGATGAAAGACTGAGTCTATATCCTCTGAAGCGTCTGAAATATGTTGAAGGGCTTCTTAGGAGTGAAGGACTTAGAACAGAAGAAAAATGGAAAGCTGCAGAGCGCATTTATGCTTATAGACTTAATGTCTTATCAAATCAATCTGTAGATATTTCCAAGGTCGGAAGAATAGATCCTTCAAATGGATCTCAACCAAAGTTGCCTGTGTATTCAAGAGAAGAAGGAAATTGGGACTTTGAAGAAGTCAAGGCAATGACTGAATTTAGATTTAACCATCCAGGGAAGGTGTTCGAATATGCAGAAAAGCCAGATTTTCCAATTGTCTTTCCAGATTTTGATGTAATCAGGGAGACAGAGACAATGGTGCTAAAAGATCCTCCAGCAATCAGGTATAAGAACCCCAAAGGAAAAACTGAAATAGTTGATATCCACAAGATGTCATACATGACTTCTAGGGAACTGGGTGTTATACTTGATCAAATCAAGACTTCAACGAACTACAAAGACAAATCAGCATTGGCAGAGATCTCTAAGCTTTACATGGAGAAGTTGAGAGCAGAATCATACTACAACACTGATCGGGTTAAAGCAGTACCAAAAAGGTTGAGTGTTAAAGGAAAGACGAAAGTTCTTGAATTTACATTCGAACAAGTTAAGCAGATCAGAAGAGTAGCTGTCTTGCAAACACTTCAGGAAGCTTTGTCAGATCCCAAGCCAAGTAATATGCTAGAAGAAGAAGCGCTGGATCTAGTGAATGACCAGCTTGCAAGTCTTGTACAGTGAGAATGACTTAATGTATATTAGTTCAGGCAAGAGGAACATTCATTCTACATTGTAATTGTTTTTGACATCTGGAAATGTGTTATGTAATCCAGAATTTGTTTAATATTAGTTTACCATCTTCTATTTACTTTTTCTTGTAAGTTAGTTGAGTTATCCTCTTAAGGGATTTGCTTGTCGAACTCTAACAATCAAATAGGGGGAGATTGTAAAGCATAATGTAACGTAACGTAACATGTAACCGAGGAAACTAACTCAACACAGATGGTCGGTAACTTATATTAAAATGAAGCACGGAATCGACTGCGAATTGTTTATAAGTTGAATACAAAAGACCAAGATATTAGAGGAAGCTTTGAAGACATTGAAGATCACTGAAAGAAGTTCATTAACATGTTCAAGCCTCAGTGAAGAATAAAAATATAGTGTTTCAGAGGTTCAGAAGATGTCAGAGGTTTTACAACAGAGAAGTCAAGGGATTCTAGTGAATTATAGAAGCACTTCTTAACAGCTAGAGAAACAGGGCCAATTGAATAGTCAAGAAGATGTGAAGATCAAGTTCGTGTTAGTCGTTTGTGAACCAGACCAGTTGCACTAAATGTCAGCACAAAAGGAATTGAGAACCGCATCTATGTTAGAAAAGAATTGGCTGTATAACCGTTGTGTGCTATAGCTCGGAGAAAATCAAGTTCAAGTAGTAAAGGTAAATTTATTAACTTGGTTGCAGTGAAAGAAAATATTACAGAGCTTTGAATCGTTGGAAAAATGGCTAAGGTGAACTACCGTTTAGCTGTTTGACTGTTTTGTCTTATTCACCGACGGTTGGGTCTCCTGTTTGGCTATTTCGTCTTATTTACCGACGGTTAGCAAATCACTCGACGGTTACCATTTTGGATGTATTATTAATTCCATTTCACTCGACAGTTATGGTTTTAATAATTCATTTGAGTCGATAGTTATAACTGATAGTTGGGTTTGACTATTTCGTCCATTTCACTCGACGGTTATAGCATCTCGATAGTTAAGGGACTCAGATAAATATCCAGATTATTTATTCCATCGACGGTTAAGTCACTCGATAGTTATGGCACTTCGATAGTTGAGGGTTTAAGATTGTTTAATCTACAGCCAGCCACAGCATGCCACATATCTTTGATATCCTTGAGCAGAATTGTTTTAAGTGATTTATTTCACTCGACGGTTATCAACAGACTCACCGATGGTTATAAATTAAATGTCTCGACGATTGTTAATTCAAGAAGTGAGAAGCAATCTATTTACTTGGTTCTCAGAAGGCCACGTAGAAGATTGAAAAAGCCTACACAATAAAGCAGCAAAGCCAAGCCTTTGTGATTCATTCACGAACACACAAATTCATTCAGTTACAGAGCGAAAACATACAGAGCAAATAAGAGAGACACAGAGAAGCCATTAACGTTGTTTGAGCTAGTGTCATATTTATTGTTCGTATTGATTGTTGTTGTTATATTGTAACTGTACTAGTGAATCAGTTGAAGCTAATCTACGGATTAGAGTTGTGTAGCACCTTCGTGGTTTATATTAATAAAACGATATATTCCCCGAACGAACTGTTGTTATGTTATTGCTCACCAACTGTTTGATTATATAACTGTTCGAACTGTATAAAGTCCATAAAGAACCATTCCGCGAATATTTTATAAATTGGACAATATCGTATTCAACCCCCCTTCTACGATATTTGGGACTAACAAGAATCTTTATCATATATGCCTCTTTGCTGTGCAGACTCCCAAGACTGAGGAAACACCTGATCAAAATAGATAAAAGAAGGAGTAACGTGATCATCATCATCAGAAGTGCACTCCTCAGCAACAGGCTCTAGCTTTGTGATTGGAGGTGTAGACTCTGGTGGTGTAGACTCTGAAACTGCAACCGGGACTATAGACCCTGACTCCTCCTGAGAGTTATCAGAGACTGTAGACTCTGGAAGTCTAGCCCTTAGAGGCATGATTAAAAGTGGTTCTTCTGACTTCAATGTTACAGCCTCAGTGAAAATGACAGGGTTATCCACCAAAGCCTCCATGACTCTATCTACTCTCCTTGCTAGAGAATCCACCAGGTGAAGTTGGGGTCTCTGTGTAAATGATTTCTGAGCAGCAAGAGCCTCCTCCTGTTTGCCAATCTGCACAATCAGACATAGTGAATTTTCATCCATCCCCTGCTCCAACTCATTGGACCAACTCTTTGGAAAATCTTGATCCCAATAAGTAAAGCTAGGTTCAGGATACCCTAATCTCTTATGCTCACAGTGGGGTTGGACACCCACTTTCTCAATCTCACTCAGGCTCTCTACAGCCTTGTCTACCTCTCCTTTTGTCTGGTCCAGTGCCAGCCTCTCAGATGTTTTTTTCACTCAATGTGGAGGGTGCACTCAATAAACCTACAGAAGAGGGGTTGAGAGATAAGAATGGTGCTTCAATACCTGAACCACCTTGATGGAGGGGAACCCCTTCAAATGTCTGAAGGCTAGGGGTTTCCACCAAGGGGTGAGCAACAACAGATTCTGAACCCTTACTAGCATCTTCTCTCTTTTTAGAGTCTGTTGGCTCCAGTATTCCAGTCTCAGGGTCTACTCTAGACTCTGACTGCTTCAGTATGACTTCATTAGAAGCCAGAGTCTGAGTGTTGCCATCTTTGACTGTTTGTGTATGAGACTCCCCCTCAAGGTGGATAAACTCTGATAGAATAGATTGGAAAATGTCTTCATGAGCCTCCATCAGAGTCTGTCATCCCATATCACTAGGGTTCTCATCATCTCTTTGGTGAGTTGTCAAGGAGGGCCCAACAGCATACTCCCCTGCCCCACTATCACCCAACCTCTGACTAGGTGGTTCTTGTGTGGGTGAGGCAGACTGAGCATCTTTATCACTAGTCACCACTGGTGCACTAGTCCCAACCTCCAGCTACCTTGCATCACCTGCTACCTCCTGTGGTTCTACCATAGTGAATGCATCCAAGTGTCCATTTAGAAACATCCTGGCATGGAGTGCATTGATGGCCTGGGCAAGAGTCAAGTGAAAGGAATCCTGCAGTTCCCTTGCAATCTTGTGAAAATGTGAGCCCTTGAGTTGATCCAATCTACTTTCATAGGTCGGATAGATATATTTGTTGGCCACCTTACCTACATTTTGGACAAGAAAATCAACCATCTTCCTGGAAAATGGATGAATAGTGGAAATCCAATCAATAGCTGTCCTGTAGGTAATCCCATGATCCCAAATTGCTTCATAGTCAAAAACTGGTTGCTCAATCTCAGTTTTCTAACTCAGCAACAGACTCTGATTTTCTCCTTTTGTAGATGCTAAGCTTTTTAGGCTTCTTTGTAATTTGCTGTTCAGAGTCTGGCACACCTAGTGCTTTGAGAACTTCATTTGTTCTGCCTTCTATGAGCCCAACTGCTTGTACTTGGAATGAAGAGTTGAATAGGTAGCTATATAGATTTTTGACCACATCCTGTGCAGACATTTGTAGCTCCTGTTCCATTCTCTTCCTTAGGGCTTCATAGGTTGTAAGAAAATCCAAGACTTGAGATTTAGTCTGATATTGCCCTGGATCTTCAACTGATTCCACCAAAGGATATAAGAATAACAGTACCTCATTACTTGGAGTAATGATATCATCAATCAGACTTGAGGCTGCATCCAATGGCATTCCTTCCCACAATGTTTCATGATCAGAGTCTAAAGGCAGTCTAGACTCTGACTCAACATTAGACTCTGGTTCAGGAGTTTTCTTGCTTTCAGAGTCTGGCTCTGCAGGAGCCTTGGGAGCATCTGTTTCCTGCAAAACAGGGTTAGTAATAATAACAGGCTTGTGTGTGTGTGCAGAATAAGCCTTCCTTAACCTTCTGTACTTCTGATCAAAAGATTTTTCAGGAGAGTCAATTTGAGAATCCTGAAGTGCATTCCTAGGTTTTTTAGAGTCTGTAGCCTTTTCAGAGACTACAGACTTGGATTGAAGGTTAAAATCAAGTGTATCATGACCTTCTTTTAGCAAAGAAAGACCTCCAACAACTTGTTTCTCTAGAGGGTTGAGCTCCTCATCACTGTGCTCATCTATAAGCCTGGTTTGAACCAATTTTCTTCTCTTTACAACTGGTGTATGTTGAGAGACACCAGAGGTTGGTTTCTTTTTGGATATTGGTTTTGAAGATTGTGTAATTGAAGGGGATTTGGTGACTTGGGTAGGTGCAGGGGGACTCTCCAGTACTTGTTCCTGCACCATGTCACCACCAAAAAAAGAATCATTGTAGATAGAAAGTTTGTAGGTTGAGAGTTTTACCTTCATTACCTGTGGATAGTGCATGGCAGGTAGACTCTTCTTTTTGTCATCAATTCTCTTGATGTCAGAGAATATCCTCCTTTGTTGTTTGTAGGCCTGCACACAACAATCATCTGCCAACTTGGTTGACATGTTAGGAATGAAGTGATTAAGGAGAATCATAAGAAATCTATGATAATAGACTTTCTTCCTCCCCTCATGCACATTATTTAATTTTACTTCCATTTGAGTGAGCAACATATCACTAATGTTGATTACTCTATCAAATAGGAGACTGTGACCAATTTGATAAGTAATAGCAGTAATAGCATCAAATCCACTGCACTTACCAGTGAAACACTTAGCAATTTGATCAAAGAAAAATGACCATTCTTTTCTTAAGTAAGGCCTAGTTATCTTCCTCATGTTATCTAAGCTAGCAGAATAACCTATTGCCTTAAACATGCTTTTAATGTCATCATCAGATACAGTTTCTTCAAAAGAAGACTTAACATGCAATTTAAACACAGAATTAAGCACATCTGCAGTGACATTAAATCTAGTCGAGCCAAAGGTGAACATGATTTTACCTGGTTGATCCTGAGAAGGATCAACGACCTGTGCAGAACTCCAAGCTTTTGAGACAGCATCCATATAAATCACTGGAGATGCTTTCAGAATGTAACTGAGCTCAGATTGCTCCATGAAATCCATCATTGGGAAGTAGTCAGCATCTACTCCTTTCTTATCTCCAAGAGCAGCAACATGATTTGTAGTCATGAAATCAAAATCCCCAAATGTGAAAGCAATCGCCTTGGGTCCCCTCATGACAGTAGAAACGACAGCCATTAAAGTTGTTGAGTTGAGAGTGATGGAAAAGCTTGAAGAAATTATCTAGGGTTCGTAAAAAGCTCTGTGAATATTTTTGCCTTGGAAAATAATTGCAATAAATAAGTGAGTGAATTGTATGAGAAATTCTATTTTGTTCAAGTTGCATACAATACACACGAGTCTACAGCCTGTCTCCAGTCAAAAGATAACTGTTACCGCCTATTTCAAGTCATTTGAACATTTTAAATGCAATCAGAGTCTGCAGGCGCGAATTTTAACCGTTTCAGAGTCTAGGCGATATTTTTCTCAGAGTCTACAGACTCGTCAGAGTCTACAGACTCACCAGAGTTTAAAAACTAGACTCTGTCAAGGTAAAGTACCAATCAAAATTTTGCAATAATAATTAATCACAGTGTTGAGACATGAACTATAATTAAAGTACATACCTTGCTTCTTGTTACTATAGATCACTTACATATTTAACATACCTAATTTACCTACCAGTCTAAGAAAGGTAGCCTCATCAAGTGGTTTTGTCAAAATGTCTGCAATCTGTCTGTCAGTTGGAACATAGTACAGTATCACAGTACCATTTTCAACGTGTTCTCTAATAAAGTGATACCTGACATCAATGTGCTTTGTTCTGGAGTGTTGGACTGGATTCTCTGCAATTTTAATAGCACTAGTATTATCACAATACATAGGAATATTTGAGAATGTTAGTCCATAATCAAGTAATTGATTTCTCATCCACAGAATTTGAGCACAGCAACTTCCAGTTGCAATGTATTCAGCCTCAGCTGTTGAGGTTGATACAGTTTGTTGTTTCTTGCTAAACCAAGAAATTAATCTGTTACCAAGAAACTGGCATTGTCCTGTTGTGCTTTTCCTGTCTATTTTGCATCCTGCATAGTCAGAATCTGAATAGCCAATTAGTGAAAAATCTGACTCTCTAGGATACCAAAGTCCAAGAGTTTGTGCCCCCTTGAGATATCTAAAAATTCTTTTCACAGCTATTAAATGTGATTCTCTAGGCTCAGCTTGAAATCTAGCACACAGACAAGTTGCAAACATTATATCTGGTCTACTAGCAGTTAAATATAACAATGAGCCAATCATACCTCTATAGTTAATGTTGTCAACTTTCTTACCCTTTGGGTCAGAGTCTAGCTTAGTGGCTGTTGACATGGGAGTTTTAGCAGTTGCAGAGTCTTGCATATCAAACTTCTTTAATAGTTCTTTTACATACTTTGTTTGATTGATGAAAATTTCATCATCATTCTGTTTGACTTGAAGCCCCAAAAAGAAGTTTAATTCTTCCATCATGCTCATTTCATAATTTGACTGCATTAGTTGACTAAACTTTTCACAGAGATTATCATTAGTAGATCCAAATATAATATCATCAACATAAATTTGGACAAGCAAAATATCACCTTTATATTTTCTAATAAAGAGAGTTTTGTCAATGGTACCTCTTGTGAATCCATTTTCAAGAAGAAATTTTGAAAGAGTTTCATACCATGCTCTAGGTGCTTGCTTCAATCCATATAGTGCCTTATCTAACCTGTAAACATGATCAGGAAACTTTGGATCAACAAATCCTGGTGGTTGCTCCACATAGACTTCATCTTCCAATTCTCCATTTAAGAAGGCACTTTTCACATCCATCTGATACACCTTGAATTTTGAATGGGCTGCAAATGCAAGAAACATTCTGATAGCCTCCAATCTTGCTACTGGTGCAAAAGTTTCATCATAGTCAATTCCTTCCTCCTGTGAGTATCCTTTTGCAACTAGCTTTGCTTTGTTTCTTACTACAGTTCCATTCTCATCAAGTTTGTTTCTGTACACCCATTTTGCACCAACAACTGATCTATTTCTAGGTCTTGGTACAAGTTTTCACACTTTATTTCTCTCAAATTCATTCAATTCTTCTTGCATTGCAATGATCCAATCAGGGTCTTGCATGGCTTCCTCAATTTTCTTGGGTTCATTCTTTGAGAGAAAACAGCTATAAAGACATTCATTTTGAGTGGTTGTTCTTGTTTGTATACCACTCTCAGGATCACCAATTATCAAGTCAGGAGTGTGATTCCTTGTCCATTTTCTAGCAGGTGGAAGATTGGTTCTTGAACTTGAAGCTCCCCCTAAGTCATTTGCATCTTCTGTAATTGAGTGAAATTCAAATGAAGAGGCTCCCCCTAAATTGCTTGACTCTGACAAGGGTTCAGAGTTGCTTGACCCAGACCTTGATGAGTTAGACTCTGTTTGTCTAGACTCTGTCTGGGTAGACCCTGACCTGTTAGACTCTGAATTATTTGGAGTTGAATTTTCTGGCTCCCCCTCAGAGTGTGCAGGTTCCTGTGTTGGTTCAGGATTTATTTGAGGGTTTTCATCCTTTTCTTCTTCATTTATCTCAGAACTTTTTAGATTTCCAAATTCCAGTGTGGTAGACTCTGACTCATCCTGCAATCCTGTAAACTATTTATCATCAAATGCAACATGAATAGATTCCATAACAATTTTGATTCTGAGATTAAACACTCTGAATGCTTTTGTGTTCGATGCATATCCAAGAAAAATTGATTCATCTGCCTTGGCTTCAAATTTGCTTAGATTTTCAGGATGTACTTTCAGTACATAACACTTGCATCCAAATATGTGAAAGTGTTTCACACTTGGCTTCTTGTCCTTTATCATTTCATAGGGAGTCTTTCCATGCATGTTTATTAGAGTGCAGTTTTGAGTGAAACATGCTGTATTGACTGCCTCAGCCCAAAAATATACTTGCAGCTTAGACTCTGCCAACATTGTTCTGGAAGCTTCTATGAGTGTTCTATTCTTTCTCTCCACAACTCCATTTTGTTGAGGAGTTCCTGGTGCACAAAATTGTCGAGTAATTCCCTTTGATGCACAGTAGTCCTCCATGATTGAATTCTTGAATTCAGTACCATTGTCACTCCTTAGAACTCCTACTATTTTCTTTGATTTTCTTTCCAGAAAAGTGATATGGTCTATTATGTGTTGTGGGGCTTCATCCTTTGAATGTAGAAAGAAAACCCATGTGAATCTTGTAAAATCATCTACAATAACAAGAGTATATTTCTTTTTGTTAATTGACATAACATTTACTGGACCAAATAAATCAAGATGCAATAAATAAAAGGGTTCAGAAATGGTGTTAATTGTCTTGCTCTTGAAGGATGATTTCCTTTGTTTTCCAAGTTGACATGCTCCACAAAGTCCATCTTGTACAAAATCAACCTGTGGTAATCCTCTTACAAGATTCTGTTTCACCAACTTGTTGAGTGTTTTGAAGTTGATGTGTGACAGTTTCTTGTGCCATTTCCAGCTTTCTTCAGTTGAGGCCTTGCTGTATAGACATGTGACTTCACTGTGTATGCAATCCTCCAAGCTGGCTTCATAAATGTTACCATGTCTGTGTCCTTTGAAAACCAACATGCCTGTTTCTTTGTGAGTCACTAGACATTCTTTGTTGTCAAAGCCAGTATGGTAACCTTTATCTCCAAGTTGACTTATGCTTATTAAATTGTGCCTTAAGCCATCAACTAGAGCTACTTTTTCAATGATGACATTCCCAAGTACAATCTTGCCATATCCCAGTGTTTGTCCTTTATTGCCATCTCCAAAGGATACTTCTGGGCCAGCCATTTCCTCAAAGTCTGTAAGCAGGGATTTCTTTCCAGTCATATGTCCTGAGCATCCACTGTCCAGGATTAGGGTTACTTTCTTTACCCTGATTCCCTGCATACATAAAGCAACTAGTTAGATGTTTTGAGGACCCAAACAGTTTTGGATCCTTTTCTACTAACTTTAGGAGAAACAGGCTTAACAATTTTCACCTTTGGTTTACCTGTCTCTTTTGTTGCTCTAGACTCTAGTGGAATCTTAACAGTGTCATACCAACTTTTATCAATAGAAGATTTTAGCTCATAAAAATTGTAATACAAATCATGATAGTCCCTACATATATAAATAGAATGAAATATGCTACCACAGTGATAACAAGGTTTCTGTGGTATGTAGTGACTTTTCAGAGTCTGAGAAGGGCTAGACTCTGATTTCATCTCAATTTTTGTTTTACAATCTATAGCTAAGTGGTTGTGGTTGCCACATCTATAACACTTCTTTCTAGGAGCATTAGGATCTTTTTGATAATTATTAGCCTTATTAATGCCTTCCTTACCATTCCTATTTCTCCTAGTTTTGGTGGACTCTGATAAGTAGAGCCTTTCTTCCAACATAGACTTAGACAAGTACCCAATGTTTATATTTTTCTTAGAGTTATTTGCTCCTGTTTCATCTGTCTTTTTGTCAACAACAAGGGGACTATTGACAGATGAGTTTGTGGTTTCAGTTTTTTCTTTAGGGATCACAAACTTAACAGGAACAAATGTACTTTTGTCTTTAGTCTTATTAAATTTGCTAGCTTCTTCATTGTTATCATTCTCAACAATAGGTCTTTTGTCTTGACTCTTGTCATAGCCTAGACCAGCAGTTTGATACACGTTTTGATTATTGAGAATTTCTTGAACTTTTCTTCCAGAGTCTGTCCAAACTTTAAACTTAAGCCTTTCTTCTTCTAGTTCTTTCCTAACATAGTCATAGGCTTTCAAAATTTCGGTGTAGTTATGACTATATTTCTCAGAATCATTTTTGTATTGTTCCATTAATAATAACTCAGACTCTAAATGACCATTCCTTTTAGTTAAGGTTAAATTTTCTTCTCTCAACCTTTCACTTTCACTAGTGAGAGACCTACATGTTGTCATTATTTTATTAACCTCACTTTTCACAATCTCTATGCCATCAGAGTCTAAATTAATTAAGGATTCAGGAGTAAAGATTGATACCTGAGTTTTAGGAGATGAGGGTTCTTTGGGAGACTGTGATTTTCTTGAGGAGGATGCCATCAGTGCTAGATTTTCATAATCAATTTCGTCCTCTGAGCTTGAGTCTGCCTAATCCTTTCCTGTTGATAGGAGTGCTTTTCCTTTTCCTTGACTTTTTGACTTTCTGCATTCACTGGCAAAGTGCCCCAATATTCCACAGTTGAAACATTTGACCTTTGCTTTGTCAAATTTGATTATTGTACTCTTGCTCTTCTCAACCTTCTCATCTTCCTTCTTGAATGATGGCCTTTTGCTAAATTTGTGAGTTCTTCTGTTGAATTTCATTCTTTTGAAATTTTTAGCAAACATAGCCATCATTTGACTTAGATCAAACTCTTCATCAGAATCAGAGTCTATGTCAGTAGACTCTGACTCCACAGCAGCTTTACCCTTCTTTCTTGAATCCTTGATTCTTGCTTCTGTGGGTTGTTCCTGTTGTTCTTTCTCAGACTCCATCAAGAGTGCCACAGATTTTGTCTTTACAGACTTCTTATTCTTTCTCTGTTGCATCTCCAAATCATATGTCTTGAGTCTGCCATACAATTCTTCTAGAGTTAGTTCATCCAAATCTCTAGCTTCCCTTATGGCTGTAGTCTTATTATCCCACTCTTCAGGAAGTGCTCTCAGGAACTTGGTGTTTGTATCTTCAGAATCATAAACCTTACCAAGCATAACCATTTCATTCAAGAGTTTTGTAAACCTATCATACATCTCAGTGATAGATTCTCCAGATTTTGCTTCAAAGTACTCATACTCTTGAATTAGCAAAGACCTAGCATTCTTCTTGACATCTTTAGTCCCTTGACAGTGCACCTCAAGTTTTGTCCACATCTTCTTAGCAGTCTTGCATGATATGACACAGTTAGTTAGAACAAAATCCAAACTATTAAAGAGAATGTTATTTACTTTTGCCTCCTTAAGGACATTTTCCTTGTCCTCTTTTGTCCATTCAGCCTTTGGTTTCTCAACGAGGTGTTCTTCAGTTATTTTGCCTTCCTCGTTGATTTGAGGCACAATTTTTAAGGGCACAAAGGGTCCTTCATTAATCTTGTCAAGATAGTCAGGGTCTGTTGCTTCCAGATGGTGCAGCATCTTAACCTTCCAGTGGGTGAACTCGTTTCTCTTAAGCATAGGAATCTTAGAATTGCCATCTTTGTTTCCAGACATCTTTGATCGATTTTAAACGTTAGGCTCTGATACCAATTATTTTCCCAGTCGTATAAGTAGAAGGGGGGGTTGAATACTTGTATGTCTTTTCTGCCTGATTTAAAATCAAATTAAGAACAAACTCAAACACAAAAATATGAATAAGTACTGTTTTGTATTATTGATTTATTAATACAAAACTCTCATAGGGTGTAAACAAACCCTAGCAGCTTCTCTGTGTCTATCACAGCAACTCTCTCTATCTCTATGCTCTCATAAAATTTCACTCAGACAATTTTGCTTCGACTTCCACACTTTTACAATTAGGTTACATAGAGTTTATATAGAGAGCTGCCTATCAACTAATAACAGAAAGTAAAATTACAATATGAATAAAATCCCTAATTATTAGTTGACAGATTCCTTCTAGAATTCTCTTTCTTTCCCATAGCATATCTGCAATATATTTATCTTGATCTTCGAAGACTTTCCATTCCTGTGATCTTCTTCCAAATTTATCCTCAACTGTATAGACTCTGAAATCTTCAGACTCTGATGATCTTCAGACTCTGATCACATGTAGACTCTGATAGATCATAGACTCTGATAGTCTATAGACTCTGATCTTCATGCAGACTCTGGTTTCACTTTCTACAGAAATTCTTCTAAGTACAAGTAACATGAATGTTGACCATCTAGACTCTGACTATACATTTCAGAGACTAGAAAGACTTATTACAGATAAACTGTGCTAGACCCTGTTCTAGTATTTTGTACATCATCAAATGAATATATTCCCAACAAATTATTATATGTTTTTAAAATTTTTATTGTACTTTAATAATTTAGTAGCATGTAAAAAATTTATTCTAATTATTATTATTAATTAATCTAATTTTCGAATAAAATTTCCTTTATTTTATTTCAAATTTTAGAACAATTAATAATATTTATATATATTTATTTCAGTTTTTGAATATTTGTTTATTATTATATAATTATACTAAGTTTGTATTTTTTTTAAGGCCTTCGGCAAGACTTTTAATTTAAAAAGTCTCGGCAAGACTTTTCCAAACGTCTTACCGAGATTCTAAAATTAAAAAGTCTTATCAACTGTTTTTCTTTAATTATATATTGTTTATTTCTTATTAAACCTCAACAAGACTTTTAATTTAAAAACTCGGTACGACTTTTCAAAAGTCTTACTGAGCTCTTCAAATAAAAAGTCTTACCGAGTGATTAATAAAAAGTCTTACCAAGATTTGAATAATATGTTTTTCTTTTTTTAAAAAAAAACTCAGTAAAACTTTTTAATAAAACTCGGCAAGACTTTTCAAAAGTCTTACCGAGATTTATTTTTAAAAAAAGTCTTACCGATGGAATTCTTTGAACTTAATCATTTTTTTGTCTTGTTCAGTTTTTTTTCTTATTCAGATATATACACGCACATATACACACACTCAGAACTCAGCCAGACTTTTCTTTAAATCGATTAAAACCCTTGATTATTACTAATCTACAACTGATTTTAGTTGCTTTATTTAATTCTACAAGCTTTTGCTTGCTTGTTTCGATTTAATCATCAAAATCAAACAAAACGCTGCCCGTTTTTCGAAGAAATCGACTGTTCTTGACCGTGTTTGACTCAACTTCAATTGATTACTGTTAAAAAGGACTGATTTGGACTGCTTTTTAAATTTAAAGTTAGGGCTTTGAGTTGTAATTTTTTTCCTGTCTCGAGTTATAATTGTTTTTCTATTATTACTTGTAATTTTCGATGAAGGGCTATTTAGATGGCAGCCATGTTTGTAATCGCAAAAACAAATTTCATGGGGTATTTTGATCCAATTAACTGCAAAGAGGCTAGATTTAGGCTCTAGATCAAGTTCATGAATGAACATTCGTTGGTACGAATAACAATTTCCTTTAACACTCCGCTGCTAATTGAACCTCTGAGGGCCTTACATTCAACAGTAAGGAATATTTCAAATGACAGGCTAGTTCAATTCTCATTTAAGATTGGAGATACGGAGTACGTACTAGATGAAATTGATGTAAACAGAGTTTTAGGGTTCCCGATGGAGAATTTCGAGGCCCTACCCTCAATTGAAGACATAACCTTCTTTTTACAGACAATTCACTATCAAGGAACGATCGATTTGGTAAAGTTGTCTAAATCACAGTTGGTAGCTGAATGAAATTATTTCTTCGACACGTTATCCAAAGTCTTTGCTCCAACAATAAAGACCAACTTCCACAACATATCAACACTACTACAAGTGATTGGATATTGTGAAGCCCGCAACAGGAAAATCAATTTTAGGAAATTAATCTTGACAGAAATGATAAGGAATATGGGCACAGCTGAGAGCAGAAGACTGGACGTAGATAAAAAATATCTTGTTTTTATCCTAGATTTCTAATGCTTTTAATGAACAATGTCTTATCAGAGGATGATAAATCCAGATTTGCAAATAGTCCAGTGGAAGAATCCCCTACAACATAAAAGAATTTGTTCACCAGGCTAAGCAATAAAAACAAATTCGAAGGAGTAGCCACAGTAACAACAGAATATTTGGCTAGCATTCTCAATCAAATAGTCAATCCAGCACAGGCTCAACCGCATCAGCGAGAGCCAGAACAAGTGCCAATGGAGATGGAAAGTTCTGCGCAGCTACTAATTGAAGCTGCTCATCAGGCAGAACAAGAGGCACAAGAACAACAGGTAATATCTCAAACCCTGGCTTCTAATTCCCTACCTATATATATATATATACCTATTGCACCTTTAAATATATCTGTGGTGGACTATGATTGTAGTCTTTCACTTCAGGACTTCGGCTATGAACCTGACAACACACAGGTTCAATCCCAAGCTGAGATAGAACCTCAAACAGTTTCTCATTCTCCAACTTCACTGAGTCTAATCAGAAAAAGGAAGAAACCTGTTAGGAAAGTATAAGGTAAAGGTATTATAGTGAGTGAACCCGCAGCTCTGTCTCCCCCTTCTAAAAGATCTAAAATTTAACCTGATACAACTACAGACTCTTCTTTATCCTCTTAGTGGGATATGGAATTTGAAAAGATAATTCAATAGTCTTTGGACTCACTTGATCAAACGGGTGATTCTATTGAAATTCGTCGTCTGGCTGTGGTATCTTGTGAAGAGTCACACACACTGCTAGCGCTCACACTAGCAGGACCTCCACTTGAAGAAACACAATCAGATGAGGGCAAATCTAGAAATGAAGAAAATATTTTTGAAACAAACTGGTCGGATGCCACATTTGCAGTGGACCAAGACTTTTTTGATGAAATGCAGCATCAGATACCATCACAGGTATTAAGGGGCACCACAGACTCTAATGATCCTCTCAATACATTGTCTAAGGTAGTGACCCACTGGATTTCTTACATCCAGTTCTTTTAGAAGAAGGTCTCAAATCCACTAGTGGATTTGAGAGGCAACCACTCTTTAGAGGAAGTTGGGGCTCCATTCACGGAGTAGCTACGTCAGTAGCGGAGCCAATGCAAGATAATCTTATTGAGGACGTGCCTTCACAGGCATCAGAAGAGCATTTCGACTCTTCAAAAGCTATTGTTTTATATACAGGTACAACATCTGGATCTTGAAAGGAGCTAAACACTAGTGATGTGAGGCAAACACAGAGTGAAACACATGCACCGAGTGATAGCGAGTTAAACAAGAGTGCAAGTGAGATGAGTACACACACACACAGTGAACTGCTATCTAAAATGGAAGCTCTCCAGAAGGAAATGCAGATTGTCCAAGTTGTGTTGGTAAAAGTTAAAGCACAAGCAGAACATAAGTCTACATCTGCCTCTGTAACACAACAGCTGACAATAGTGCGAAAAGATGTTGATGATGTCAAATCCTCCATACTCCTCAAAACTTAAGATATCCAGAACGTACAGAGTCTCATTGCTGCGGATATGAAAGAAGTGAACAAATTACATGAAAGAATTGATGAAGTTGAGAAAAGTTTAACCCTGACTATTATTGAAAATGAAAAGATCTCTACACAACGATTCAGCAAACTGGATGATGGCATGACACATTTGAATGAAGTCATGAAACAAGTCTATCTGACTATGCAAAAATTAATGACATCTTTTGAAGCCTCAAAATCTCAAGAGGATCCCTCAACTAAGGGGGAGAAAGAAAAGGAGAAAGTAGTAGCTGGAGATGAAGGGGCTACTCAAGATAAAGGAAAAGCAAAACTGTATTCTGAAGAACAATTTCAAGCGTATGATCCAGAAACAGAAGAACAGTATTATGCTCAAGAACGATTCATTGATGACAGTGCTCGTGATAAATCATTCAACCCTGACTACTGTAGAGCTGAGGAAGAGACTGCCTTTGATGAAGAATTTTTATTTCCGAAAGAAAAAGAAACTGATCCAGCCTATGAAGAGGCAATGAAGAAACTAAAAGAAGACATCAAGGCAAGTCAAGCTAAGACTGAAAAACTGAAAGCTTTAGTCATGGAAAGATCAAAGGCTGGAAAAGAAGCAAGCCTAGAAAAACAAAATCTCTGGGCCATTGCAGTTAGAGAAAAGAAGAGAGATGTGCAGCTCAAAATAGGAAAGAAATGGGACACTGCCAGAGCGATCATGGAAATACTTCAAAAAGGCCCATTTGAAGACTACAAGTTACAGTCTTTGATTGAACGCTTGGAAAAATCAAATGATAGCCTAGATAATTTTATGAAAGCTCTGAAAGAGGAAATAGATTATATCATAGTTTTAGTTGATAACATTCTAGAAGACTGATAGATCTTAGTCTATACAAACAGGAATGGAACAATCAAAATATATTTAGAATTCTTTAGACAAAGATTATTGTCAGTAGTATGGACCTTGTTGATCAAGATAAGAAGAAGTTCAGAAGAAAATGAGCTTCTCAAAGACAGACTCAGAGACTTTTCGAGAGCTGTTAGTCCTCAGATCACATATGATCCTCTTGAAGTAAGATTTTACGCTAACATGTTTTATTAGATCATGAAATTAGATGAGGAATCATTGAAGGGCTACTCAGTCAAATATATGATTCAAGTTGAGAAGATGCTCAGGTCTAAAGGGTTCAGATCCCAAGCTAACTTGGATGCTGCGCAAAAGATTAGAAACTACTGTCTATCAAAGAAAATTCCTTCATACATCAGGCAAATGTCAAAGATAGATTCAACTCAGCCATATGATGTAGATGAAGAGATAGTAGATACTGTTGAGCATGAAATATTGTGGCAGTTAGGAAGAACTGAACAAAGAAAGTTGTATGGAGAATCCACAACAACAGAACATCAGAAACTGAAGAGGTACCAAGAACACCAGGGCACAAAAGTTCTAATTTAGAAGAAGGTGAAGTTGATACGTCTGAAGAATGAAAACTTAGATAGATCAAGATAGAAAATTTTGTAATATTTGTTCAGTACTACATGAACATCTATCTTGTACTTATCTTTCAAAATATGAATCTAAAAAATTGTTAAATATAATACCAGAACTCTTTATTATTTACAGTTTTTATATGTCATATTACTTTCTTAGTTGTTAGTTGAGTTATCCTCTAGGAATTTGTGTGTTAAATGTTTAACAACAAATAGGGGGAGATTGAAAGGCATATGCCAAGGCCTATTTGTAGTAATTAGATGACAACTCAACACAATAAGAAAAAGAAGTAAATAATAAGTACGTTAACAGGAATCAAGACAAACAAAGTTAACTGGACACAAAGAATCCTAAGAATCAGAAGTATTCCAAAGAAGTTACTACTTATCACTGGAAGAAGTTCATTAATATGTTCAAGCGTCGGTGAAAAATAGAGAAGTGGTGTTTCAGAAGATTCAGAAGATTCAAAAGATTTTAAGTGCCTACTACAGAATGATTCCAAGAAAAGAAGATATTGAAGACAAAGCAAGAAGCAAGACAGAAGATCACAACTATTAATTTTGAAGAGGTGAAGAATATTTATTTAGTATGACACAAATGAACGAGACAATACATTTGTGTGTCAACTAATTAAATAAATATTTATCACCCAGCTCAAGTGATTTTCAGACAGAAGACAGGAAGACTCAAGTCAAATCAACAAGGATAGTACAGTGAAGAAACTAAATTAATTCTACTATCAAAAAGTTAATTAATAATTTAATTTATCTACTTAAATTAATTCACCTTGAATTGATTTAATTTATAAATTATTTTATTAATAATTTGTAGAATTAATTAAGTTAAAAGAAGATTTAATTTTACAATTTAATAAAGTCTTGCTGAATTTATTTTAAATGATTTACCGAATTATTTCGGTAAGACTTTTCAAAAGTCTTACTGAATTAACTCGGTAAGACATTTTAAAATAAAAAAAGTCTTACCGAGATAAAAACGGTAAGACATTTAAAAGTCTTACCGAGTTATTCCTAGTAAGACCTTTTCAAAAAGTCTTACCGAGAAAACACTTGACTCAACAAGACTTTTCAAAAGTCTTACCGATATAAAAAAAAAGTCTTCCCTAGCAGATTTTAAAAGTCTTACAGGCTTATTTTAAAAGATTTTTTGATTTTTTAATTAAGTCTTATTCAAAAGTCTTGCTGAGTTAAACCTCTATAAATATGAGGATTTTGCTTCATTATTCAAGTGATTGAAAACATTCAAATTTCAGAAATTTGTATGCATTGTAATATTCACAGATTTCTATGCAAGTTTGGAATATAATTGATTAAACCCGAACATTTCATGTCGAATTCGTTCTAGATTATTTTATCAGTTATAAACTTTTAATCAGATAATTTTTGTAATACTTTTCAAGTTAAAAATTATATTTTCTACTTGAACAGTATTTCATTAATATTAATATTTCGTGATTAATTAAAATAATATTTTAAATCCAAAATTTCGTGACAATTTATAAATATTGTATTCAACCCCCCTTCTACAATATCAGGGTTCTACAATATCAGGGACCAACAGGGTTGAATACAATATCAATATTTAATCACAGAATATTGGATTTAAAAATATTATTTTAATTTCTCACGAATTATTAATTATAGTGAAATATTATTCAAGTAGAAGATATGATTTTAACTTGAAAACTATTACAAAATTAATAGGATGAAAGTTTATACAACTGTTTAAATATTTAGAACGGTTTTGACATAAATTGTTCTGATTTAATAATTATAATCCAAACTTGCAAATTTCTGAATTTGAATGTTTTCAACTAACAAAAATAATAAAGTGCTCACCTCATATTCATAGAGGATTTGTAAAGCTTGTATGACTTTCTAGAACAGGACATTTTACAGACTTTATTTAAGTATGTATGACATTTTTTAACACTAGTATGACATTTAAAATAGCTGGGTATGATTTCTCAAAAATCGGTATGATTTTTTAGAAATCAATTTGGTATGACTTTTTTTAATTAAAACAGTCGATATGAATTTTTTAATTAAATAAAATCGGTATGACTTTCTCATTTAAGAATTCAGTATGACCTTTTAAAGAATAAATCGGTATGACCTTTTTATCTTTAATTCGGTATGACTTTTGATTACGAGAATTCAATATGATTTTTCATAAAGAATTCGGTATGACTTTTATTATATAATTCAGTATGACTTTTTAATAAGTCTTTTGAATTATATTAAAGTCATATTAAGTCATATCTTTTATAATAAATTAATTCTATTTAATTTAATTATTTAATTTATAAATTAAATTAAATTTAACTTAAATTAATTTAATTAGATAAATTAAATATTTAATTAACTTTTTAAAGTAGAATTAAAATATTATCTTAACTTGTATAACCTTGCTGTCAGCTCTGAAATCTTTCCACCTTCGCTATGTCTTCTGTCATAAAACCATTTAAGCTAGATGATGAATATTTATTAAATTAGTTGACACACAAATTACTGTCTAGTTCATTTGTGCCATACTATAATAAATATTCTCCACCTTTTAACTTTTAAGTTGTGGTCTTCTGTCCTTCATTTGCTTTACTGTATTTCCTCTTGTGTTTTCTTCTTTTGGAATCTTCGTGTAGTAGCCACTTAAAATTTTCTGTATCTTCTGAATTTTTCTGAAATACTACTCCTTTATTTTTCACTGATGCTTGAACATATTAATGAACTTCTTCAAGTGTTAAGTAGCAATCTCATAAAAATACTTCTGATAATTTGATTCTTCGTGTCTAGTTGAATTTCTTCGTCTTGATTCATGTTATTATATTTTTATTTAGTTCTTTTTCTTAACAGAGTTGGGTTGTCATTTAATTATTATAAATAGGCATAGTCACATGTCTTTCAAAAACCCTTAATGCATGATAATAAAAAAATTTGTGATAAATTTGAACTACATGCCATGCAACATGAATGACATGAACACTTGCTTTAGACTTAGGAAATAGTTTGTTGAAGGATGCATAAGTCAATCTGTATAAACTAAAACTGTTAGGCCTAAGTCTACTAGTCCTATTAAAGGAAGAAAACACTCTTTGTCACCTAGGAATGCATTATTTCTGGAAGCACTAGTAAAACTGGAAACCAAGAATAGAAAAATGAAAATGTGAATGATAAAATGTCTAGGACTGTTAAGAAGCATGTTGACATTTATGCAACTAAACAAAAAAGACCCAACCTAGTTTGAATACCATAGAAAACATGATATGTTTTTTATTGCAGGACACATGTAACAAAATGAAGTCATGTAAATCTTGGATAATGGATGCTCAAGACACATGACTGGTGACAAAGCCCTATTATCACAGTTCAAGGAAGAAGCTGACCCAATGGTAACCTTTGGAGACAATAACATTGATTTTACTATGAGATATGACAAGTTAATTTTTAGAAATGTTGTCATTGAAGATGTAGCCTTGGTGAATGGTTTGAAGCACAATCTGTTAAGCATCTCTCAGTTCTGCAATAAAGATTTAAAACATGAGTTTGACAAAGAATTGTGTCTCATATCACACAGAAAAACCAAGGAAATTGCACTATGTAGTGTAAGAAAAGAAAGCCTTTTTGTAGCTGACAAGGATTCTATAAACAAGGATAATTTTTTTTATTTCTATACCAAAGTATCAGGAAAAAAAAGTTGCCTTTGGAATAAAAAATTATCTCATCTAAACTTTAAAAACATCAATTCTCTAGTGAAGGATTTGCCTCCACTTGAGTTCTGCAATGAAGGATTGTATAAGACATGCCAAAAAGGAAAAATGAAGATGGTCAAGTCATAGAAGAAAATGAATGACTTCTATCATATTACCTCTATAACTAATTTAGATGGATATCTTTGGTCCTGTGAATGTTATGTCCTTGTCTAAAAAGAGGTATGCCCTAGTCATGGTGGATGATTTCTCCAAATATACATGGGTGGAATTCTTGCACTCAAAAGATGAAGCTCCTGAAATCATAATTGAAAATTTGAAGAGGCCGGACAAAGGACCAACTCTTGTTGTGGCAATCAAGAGTGACAATGGAACAGAATTCAAGAATGCAACACTAAGTGAATTCTGCAAGGAAAATGGAATTTCTCACCAGCTCTCTGCTCCAAGAACTCCTCAATAGAATATAGTTGTTGAAAGGAAAAATAGGACTCTCATTAAAGCTGCAAGAACCATGCTAGAAGAAATCGGTCTACCAATAAGTTTTTGGCCTGAGGCTTTTAGTACTGCATGATATACTCAAAATAGGACACTCATCATGAAACCTATTGGAAAGACTCCTTATCACATCATAACTAACAAAAAAACCTTTAGTCAAACATATGCATGTGTTTGGAGAAAAATGTGTTGCCCTTAAAGAAAAAACCAAGCAACTTGGAAAGTTTGAAGCTAAAGCATATGAAGGCATTTTCATGGGATATTTCATAGACAAGATTGCCTACATAGTTTATGTGATTGATCATCAAAAGTAATAGAAAACACCAATGTAACCTTTAATGACTTCAAGTTTCCTGTCATAAACCTTGAAGGTGAAAAATGTGACACATTGAGGTTTGAGAATGAATTGGAAACATAATCATCAGAAAATGAAAAAAATGAGAATGCACATGAGGATTCACATGTAGAAATCTCTCATGAAACAAATGAAGAAAGAAATGATGAGGACTTCAGTCACATTCAACTTAAGAATTCTCCACATGACCCTAGCATCAACTCAGGGGGAGCTTATCAAGGATCAACAACAAATACAAACCACTCAAATTAGGAAGAAAGTAGCTCAAATGCTAGATGTGTGGCTCATGAAACAAAATGGAATATAGATCACACTATAGACCAAATAATTGGCAATCCTGGTGAAGGAGACATGATGAGAAGAGAAACCATGAATAA
Source organism: Oenanthe sinensis (assembly GCA_028671895.1). Classification (NCBI taxonomy): domain Eukaryota; kingdom Viridiplantae; phylum Streptophyta; class Magnoliopsida; order Apiales; family Apiaceae; genus Oenanthe; species Oenanthe sinensis. The sequence continues at coordinate 34,843,954 of CM053806.1, forward strand.
ATATCTCTATGCTTATTTTATGTCTCAAAATGAACTTAAAAGAATTGAAGATGCATTATTGGATCCAGACTAGATTGTTGCCATGTAAGAAGAGCTTAATCAGTTTGAAAGAAATAATGTTTGGGAATTGGTACCTCTGTTAGGAATTAGTCTTGATGGTAACTTAAATTTAGAATCATAGAAATTTACATGTTATAACTGATAAATTGACATGTGCTTATAAATATCAATTGATTAGGAAACCATTTATGAGTTGAAGTGTTTGTAGTAATCAACTGATAATATGGATGTTTATTTTAAAAGTAACATAGATGTACTTTATCTTAATCAATCCATAAGGCTAGATCAATTGATAGTATTCAACTTATCAATTGATACTGGAGTCGATTGATATAGGTCATCAATTGATGTAGTCTTAGACTTTCAAATTCTAAATATTTGAAGACAGAAAAAATATACAATTGAAGAATGATCAATTGATACTGAAAAATCAATGGATAAGTGATCAATTGATATCAAGCCAAGTCAAAGATTGTAGACCTTCAACTGATGTGAAGACCCATCGATTGATAACATATATTAATCGATAAGTCAATTGCTATTATCAATCGATGGATATCAATATCAATCGAAGGAAGATATTAGTTGAAAGATGCAAGGAAGAATCAATTGATATGCTTAACAGGAAATTATCAATTAATAGGGAAAGCATAAAAGGAAAAATATCAAGAATCTTCTGTAAATTGAGCAATTAATTCACTGGTGGATCAAACAACCCACTAGTAATTTTTAATATCTTTGTTCAAGTTATATTTTCTTATAATCAGTTTCTCATTTCAAATAAAAAAAAATAGTTCTCAAACACTCAAACTTGAAGAACAAATACAAAGCTTTTAAACAAGAAAACAAAAAAGTTTACATTTGCATTCAACCCCCCTCTTCTACAAATACATTGTCATTGTTTGAGGGACAAATAATAATTGGTATCAGAGTGAAGGCTTTCAGCATACAGAAAGTTTAAGAGCACAAACAAGACAATATGGGCAACAAAGATTCAGGTATGAAAATTCCTGTGTTGAAAAAAGAAGATTACTTTAGATGGAAAGTAAAAATGCACCTACATTGGTAAGACTTTTGAAAAGTCTTACCGAGTTTTTCAAATAAAAAGTCTTGTCGAGGAAAGAAAAAAATAACAATTGTTTTAATTTTTAGAAAAGAATTTTGATATTTAAAAACAATATCTCAGTAAGACTTTTTAGAAAGTCTTGCCGAGTATTTTAAAACAAAGGCCTTTCCGATTTTGTTAATAATAAAATTATACAAAATATATTTATAATATAAAAACATAATAAATATATAATATATAATAGTAAACAATTATATATTAATATTATTAATTGTTCCAAAATTTGAAATAAAATAAAGAAAAATTTATTCAAAATTTAGATTAATTAACAATATTAAAACAACTAAATATTTACATGTTAAAATTAATTAATAAGAAAAAAATTAAGATAATAATTTACATACTACTAAATTATTAAGGAAATATAATAATCAGTTTTATTATTAACTATTCTAATTAATTTAGGAATTTAAATTAATTCATACTTGAATTAATTTAATGAATAAATTAATTAAATAATTAATAACATAATAATTATTAATGTGCAATAATAATTAGAAAAACATACGATAATTTATAGACTAATGCTTTACAAAATAATATATAATAATGAGTACTTATGCTATAATTGAAATAATTATCTATTAAGAGTATTAAATTATTCTCAAGATAATTTATCCAAATATTCATAAACCCTAGGATATTGTTGATTTAAGTCTCATAAATCTTTTAAATATTAACATTTAATATCTATGAACTCAAACCAACACCTAGCAATAAAAAATTAGTCATTATTTAACATCCATAACTCACTAACCAACTTAGAGAAAGTGGATTCATCAAGTGATTTTGTGAAGATGTCGGTTATTTAATCTTCTATGGGTATAAAATGTAACACCACAGTTCCATTCATGACATGCTCTCAGATAAAATGAAACCTTATGTCAATGTGTTTGGTTCGAGAGTGTTGTACAGGATTGTTAGAAATAGATATAGCACTTGTGTTGTTACAGAAAATTGGAATTTTGTTCAATGCAAGTCCATAATCATTTAGCTTATTCCTTATCCACAAGATCTGAGCACAACAGCTACCTGCCACAATGTATTCTGTTTCGGCTGTCGAGGTACACACTGAGTGATGTTTCTTGCTATACCAGGAAATCAACCGACGTCCTAGAAACTGACAGCCTCTAGAAGTACGCTTCATGTCCTTCCTGCATCATGTATAATCTGAATCTGTATAGCCTATTAGTTCAAAACCTGTATCTTTAGGGTACCAAATTCCAAGTTTTGGTGTACCCTTTAGATATCTAAAAATTCATTTAACCACTATAAGATGAGATTCCCTAAGATCAGATTGAAACCTTGCACATAAGTATGTTGCAAACATTATGTCAGGTCTACTTGCAGTTAGATATAATAATGAGCCTATCATACCTCTGTAGCTTATGTTATCAACCTTCTTACCAGTTTCATCTTTGTCAAGCTTTGTGGTTGTTGGCATTGCAGTTTTTGCCAGTGAAGAATCTTCTTGACTATATTTTCTCAGAAGATCTCTTATGTACTTTGATTGGCAAATAAAAATCCCATCTTCCTTTTTCTTTACTTGTAATCCTAGGAAGAATGACAGCTGACCCATTATGCCCATCTTGTACCTACTCTGCATTAACATAAAAAATCTCTTGCATAAGTTTTCATTAGTAGAACCAAATATAATATCATCAACATAAACTTAGACAAATATCATATCTTTATCATGCAATTTATAAATGAGAGTTTTATCTATGACATCTCTAATAAAACTCAGAGAGAGTGTCATACCATGTTCTCGGTGCTTGCTTGAGTCCATAGATGGATTTGAATAAGATATATATAACATTAGCAAACTCTGGATTTTCAAAGCTAGGGGCTGTTTCACATATACTTCCTCTTCTAGCTCTTCATTCAGAAAGGCACTCTTCACATCCATTTGATAAACTTTAAAATTGGAATGTGTTGTGAATGCTAGAAATATCCTGATTGCTTCAAGTCTTGCAACTGGTGTGTAGGTCTCATCATAATCAATTCCCTCTTCCTGAAAGTAACCTTTGCCACCAGTCTGGCCTTGTTCCTCGTAACAATGCCAACACCATCTAATTTGTTCCTGTATACCCATTTGGTACCAATCACAGATCCGTCTCTTGGCCTGGGTACCAATGTCCATACTTCTTGTCTCTCAAACTGATTGAGCTCTTCTTACATGGAAAGAACCCAATCTGGATCAGTCAGTGCATCTTCAATCTTCTTTAATTCTTCTTGAGATAGAAAAACTGAAAATAAACATTCATTCGAAGTTGCACTTCTAGTTCTAACCCCAACATCTGGATCACCTATGATTAATTCAAAAGGATGATCTCTGCTCCATATCCTTTCCCTTGGTAGGTTTAATCTTGATGATTCATCTCGATATTCATTGTAATGTTGTGTTCTACTAGTAGATCCATCATCTCCCCCTGAGTTGCTGCCATGATGACTTGTTGATCCACCACTGGTATTAGTAGTATCTCCAGTGTTACCATTGTTTCCACCACTATTACCTGGATCATTATCATCATTATTGTCATTATCATTTCCTTTTGCAGCCTCAGGTTCTTCTTCGTCTTCGGAATGTGAGTCTGGATAATTATGAAATTTTAATGACTCTGAAGGATCTTCAGTTTGGATACTTGGGAATTTAGTGTCATCAAAAGTAACGTTGACACTTTTTTTCATTTGGTACTGATCAATTATGTACACCTTATATGCTCTTCTTGAATAATCGATAAAAATAGTTTTGTGTGTTTTGGCCTCGAACTTGCCATGATGTTCATCTCCATCTTTCAACAAATAACATTTGGCTCCAAATACATGAAAGTACTTGAGTGTTTGGTTTCTTGCCAGCCATTAATACATAGGGAGTTTTCATATGATCTTTATTTATTAGAGTTCAATTCCGGGTATAACATGATGTGTTTACTGCTTCAGCCCAAAAGTAGATAGGTAACCTTGATTCACTTAGCATAGTTCTTGCAGCTTCGATCAGGGTTCAATTCTTCCTTTCTACAACTCCATTTTATTGCATAGTTCTTGGTGCTGAGTATTGTCTAGTTATCCCCTTGTTTGAGCAAAAGTTATTCAGAATTTCATTCTTGAATTTTGTTCCATTATCTAACCTGATTGCCCGGACAACTAGCTTTGAATATAAATAAATCAACTTTACATGATCAATCACCAGTTGTGGTGTTTCATCCTTAGGGTTCAAGAGTAAAACTCACGTTTATTTTGTGAAGTCATCTACAATCACTAAGGCATATCTTTTCCATGCCATAGACATAATATTAACTAGACCAAATAAATCCATATATAATAGTTGAAGTGGTTCAGTAATGTTTTATGTGTATGTGCCTTTGTGACTTGCTTTTTTTGACTTTCCTTTCTGACATGCCTCACACAATCCTTCTTGTTTAAATTTCATCGGAGGCAGTCCTCTCACCCAATCCCTCTTGACTAGAGAGTTCATTGTATTGAAATTTAAGTGTTAGAGCTTCTTATACCATAACCAACTGTTGGTCCCTGATATTGTAGAAGGAGGGTTGAATACAATATCTTTAAATTATCGCGGAATATTGGATTTAAAAATATTATTTTAAATTCACACAAAATATTAATTGTAATGAAATACTGTTCAAGTAGAAGATATGATTTTAACTTGAAAAGTATTACAAAATTAATAATTAGAAAGTTTATATAACTATTTAAAAGCTTAGAACGATTTTGACATGAATTGTTCGAGTTTAACAATTATATTCCAAACTTGCACAGAAATCTGTGAATATTACAATGCAGACAAATTTTTGAATTTGAACTATTTTTTCTAACTCTGAAATATGAAGTCAAAACCTCATATTTATAGAGGTTATAAAGCTGATATGACTCTTCCAATATGACTCTTGAAAGTATAGAAATAACATTTGTATGACTCTTAAAAAGGCTAGGCATGACTTTCAGAAATCGGTATGACTCTTTTAGAATTAAATTCGGTATGACTTTTTTTAGAATCAAATTCGGTATGACTCTTTTAGAATCAAATTCAGTATGACTCTTAAATTAAAGCTCGGTATGACTTATTACTTAATTAACTAAAAATTATTTTGGTATGACTTTTAATCAAAAAATTCAGTATGACTTATTTGTATAATTCGGTATGACTTATTAAATAGTCATTTGAATTATATAAAAAGTCATATTAAGTCATATCTTTTATAATAAATTATTTCTACTTAATTTAATTAGTTAATTTATAAATTAAATTAAATTCAACTTCAATTAATTTAATTAGAAAAATTAAATAATCAATTAATCTTTGATAGTAGAATTAAAATACTATATATGTCATTTATTACATAGTAGTCAGCTTTGAAGTCTTCCCATCTTTTCTTCATCTTCTGTCATAAACCACTTGAGCTCGATGTTGAATATTTATTAATTTAGTTGACACACAAATGTACTGTCTGGTTCATTTGTGTCATACTATAATAATTATTCTCCATTAACATTTAAGTTATGGCCTTCTGTCATTCTTCTACTTTATTGTCTTTACTCTTCTTCTAGAATCTTTCAAGTAGTAACCACTTGAAATCTTTTATATCTTATGTATTCTTTAGAAGTACTACCACTTTATTTTTCACTGACGCTTGAACATATTAATGAACTTCTTCCAGTATTGAGTAGCAATCCCATAAAATACCTCTGATACTTAGATCCTTAGTGATTAGTTGACTGTCTCCATCTTGATTCCTGTTCGGTATTTATTATTTACTTCTCTTTATAGCTAGAGTTGAGTTGTCATCTACTTATTACAGATAGGCCTAGACATATGTCTTTCACTAGCTTTCCTCTGATGAAGCCTTTAAGTAGAAACATTTTGCTTCATCTTCAGTTCCTGCATTGAGATCGGCTACACACAAGTTTCCTTTCCTTACTCCACGTAAGGCCAGTTTGTCATCTTTAGAATGAGCTATTAAGCACTTTTCCTTGATAAAGTTTAATTTGTATCCTTTATCACAGAAGTGACTAACGCTGAGTAGATTGTGCCTAAGTCCTTCCACTAAAGAGACATTCTCAATGATAACATTCTCAACATTTAACTTGTCATATCCCAGCCATTCATTTGTTGTTATCTCTAAAGGTGACGATTGAGCCAGCTCTTTCAACCACGTCTAATAGCAGGGCTTTATCTCTAGTCATATGCCTTGAAGATCCACTATCTAGGATCCATACAACACGGTTTACTTATTTAACTCCCTACAAACATCAAACAGATTAATTCATCTTCGAAGCCCAAAATTGATTGGGCCCGACATACTTAAAGAATTCACCTTTTTCAGCTTTGACAACAGATCCTTTTCAAATAACAACAGAATCTTCCTTGACTGTACTTACATTCCTATAAATAGTCTTAACAACTTTCTATTTAGAATTTGGAACATATGTTTCCTTCTTCTCAGGTGAAGGAATCGCAGTCTTGGAGTTCGCAAATTTATTATTGATGTGTTGTCTAGGTGTCATGTTATCTTTCTTAGTAAATATGCTTTTGAAATATGCATACATTGAATTAAAAGCACATAATATAAAATTTACAACACCTCATGGTTTATGTCATACATCAATAACAGGCTTGTTATTCAAGGCAATATGTGTCTTAATAGATTTTACATAAACTTTATCAGCAGTTTTAAAGTTCTCAGTAGAATGATATATGTTGTTACTATTCCTACTATTGACAAACCTATTAGGTCTATTCAATTTCTTCTTTAAGTCTTTAGCACCTATACCAGGATTAGGGGAATCAGAAGTTCCCACATCTTTCACTGGTGTCTTGGGTGCACATTTCTCTCGTTGGACAGTAACTCCTTGTATGTCCCTAGCTTGTTCCTTTCTTTTCTTTTCTTCCTCGAGGTCCTCTAAATTCATTTCGTAAGCAATTAATATAGAGCTCTCAAGGATGGGTTCTGCTATAGGGGTTATAAAAAGAAGTTTAGGTATTTTCTTAACAACATGTGGAATACCCATTTCTTCAGCACTTTTTTTGAACGGGCTGATGTTGCTTGCCTTTCCAACAGATTGATTGTACTCAAAACCTATTCCAACTTTATATTTTATCTCTTATTGGTCAATTAGATCTTTTACAATATAAGAGGAATTCTTATAGGCTAGACACTTCTTTTGTTCTTCCACTATTTGATTTCTGAGATAAGTTTTAACTTTAACATAGCAACTGACTCTATTTACCTAAAAAGCTAAGCCCTCAGTCAGTTTGTCATTTCTGATTTTTAATAATTTTAAAACAACATTTTAATTAGTTAAAACTTTATTTTTCAGAATTAGTTTCTTAACTCTATCTCTTGTATCATCTAGTTTTTTACCTAGCAATTTAAACATCTTAGGGCATGAAGGATCTACCTCTTTTCCTCCTCGTCGAGTTGGAGACAGTGATTCTTCGGATGAAGCCATAAGAGAAAGATTCCTCATCTCTTCCTTATCATCGTTGTCTGAATCATCCCAGCTTTTGCCCTCTGCTAGATAAGACTTTCCCTGATGCTTTTTCACAAGTGCATCATACTTTTCTTTGAGCTCTTCATAAGACTCTCTCTTCTTTCCTTGCTTAGACTTTTGACATACAGTTGCAAAGTGGCCTAGCTCATTGTAGTTGAAGCAACGAAACTTGATTCTATCAACTAAGCCGGTCTTGTAGAGCTGCTTCTTGATACATCTATAGAAGAACCTCCTCTCTGGAATCTTCCAAAATTAGGTTTAACTTTGTAGGAGGGGTTTCTTTTGAATCTCATGTTGCCAAACCTCTTGGCAACCAAAGCTAGAGATTCATCTTCCAGCTGATCCAGTTCTTCCAAAGAGTAGAACTCACCATTTTCCTAGTTATCTAAAGTACTTCCAAATTCTGGAACCACATACTCCATTGAACTGTTAGAAGGTGCAACATCCTTCACTTCCTTCTTCTCTGGTACTTCCACTATCAGTGCTTTAGAGGAACTCAGAACCTTACCTCTGCCATATGTTTCTCTGGTTTGGATATGTTCCAATTCATACTTCTTCAATACTCTATAGAGTCTTTCTAGGGTTACCTCTTTCATGTCCCTAGACTCCCGGATAACTGTGATCCTATGTTCCAGATATTCTGGCAAGGTTAGCAAAAACTTCTTGTTAACCTCCTGGTTCTGGTAATATTTCCCATTGAGATTGAGCTCGTTTATCAGTTTATTCAATCTATGAAATACCTCAGAGATACACTCCCCAGGGTTGGATCTAAACTGCTCATATTGGGAGGTCAGGATCTCTAGTCTATTCTCTTTGACTTCTTCAATCTCTTCGTTTATTATCTCTATTGTATCCTAGATTTACTTAGCATTTTTATAATTGACCACGTGATTGCACATAACATAATTTAGGGATTCTATCAATATGAGTTTAAGATTGTTATCCAGGGATACAACTTTCTTTTCTTCATCCGTGTAATCAGCTAGACTTTTTAGAAACTGTCTATGAGGAATTACGACCCCATCTACCTTGTGCTCGAGAATAATTGTTATTGGAGGTTCAATGCCATTGAACAAAATTAATGCATATTTAGGATTGACAATCCCAATGAATAGTAGCATCTTATGCTTCCACAGGTTATAGTGATCTTTATCGAACAGTAGAATTTTAATACTCGTCACTTTTTGTGTACTCATCTTTAAAAAAGATTAAAAATTAAATTTTTTGAAAAATAATTTTTGACTTAAAATAATTTCTGATCAAAAATAATTTTTGGATAAAAATTATTTCGAATAAAAATTATTTCAAATAAAAAATAGTTTTTGAGATCTGAATGAGTTGCAGAATATTTGGTTCGGATCTGATATTAAAAATATCAACCAGCTCTTATGTCAATTATTGGTCCCTGATATTGTAGAAGGGGGGTTGAATATAATATCAATATTTAATCATAGAATTTCGGATTTAAAAATATTATTTTAATTAATCACGAAATATTAATTTTAATGGAATACTGTTCAAGTAGAATATATAATTTTAACTTGAAAAGTATTATAAAATTAATATGATGAAAGTGTTTATAATTGATAAAATATTCTAGAACGATTTCGACATGAATTATTCTTGTTTAACAATTATATTTCAAATCAGCACAGAAAGTTTGTGAATATTACAATGCAGACAAATTACTAAATTTAAATATTTTCAATAACGTAAATAATAAAGCCAAAGATCTAATATTTATAGAGGTGAAAGCTAGCAAGACTTTTGAATAAAACTTATTAAAAAATCTAAAAGACTTTATAAATTAGTCTTCAAGACTTTTTAAATAAGTTGAGCAAGACATTTTAAACTCGGTAAGACTTTTAAAAGGTTCGGTAAAACTTTTTAAAGCATGAGCTCGGTAAAACTTTTCTTTAAGAGCTCGGTAAAACTTTTGATAGTCTTACCGACTTAATTCGGTAAAACTTTCTAATAGTTAATTTACATTTTACACAATCCATTTCTAGCTAAGTCTTTTATTTGACAGTCTATTGCTTCTGCATTATATCTTCTGTCTTTTATCTTGTTCTTTCTTCAAGCTTCCTTGCAGGCTTGTTATTATCATTCACAAGTTTGACTGACCTTGTTCATGACAATGTTTCGGTTACATGACTGTTATTTCTGCACATTTCCTTGAAACTGGCTTATTTGAAGTAGTCGATTTCTCTTGATCCCTAACTCCTCGAGAAGTCATGATGCAGACTTCTTGGTTGATTACTTCTGAGTCAAGACTTTAATTTAATTCTCTATTAATTAATTAAATTAATTAGTTAATTTAATTAGTAAATTAATTTATTTCTTAAATTAATTAAAGGATTAATTAATTTAGAATTATTTTAGAATGAAGAAGACAAAAGCTAGAAGCAGAAAAGGATAGAATACCACATCGTTTAAAGTCAAAAACTCAAGTGGTTTTATGACAGAAGATAGAGCAAAGACGGAAATATTTCGGTGCTAACAACAAAGGTTGTACAGTCAAGGAAGTATGTTATTCTCCTATCAAAAGTAAATTAATTAATTAATTAATTAATTTAATTTAATTAATTTAATTAATTAAATTAATTCATGTTAAAATTAATTTAATCGATCAATTATTTAATTAGATTAAGTAGAATTAATTTACTACAAAAGAAATGACTTCGTATGATTTTTAATAAGTCTTTTAGACGTTATTAATAAGTCATACCGAATTATTAATAAGTCTAAATGATTTATTAATAAATGTCATACTGAAATTAACTTTTAAAGAAAGTCATGCAAGGCAAATCAAAAGTCATACCGGATTTCTTCAGAAAGTCATACCGAATTAATGAAAGGTCATACCGAGTGAAAAAAAGTCATACCGAGCACTTTCAGAAAGTCAACAAGGCTAATTGTCTGAAAAATGTTCTAAATCAAAAGTCATACAAGCTTCTCATCCTCTATAAATATGAGGCCTTAGCTTCATATTTCAATTGTTAGAAAAATATTCAAATTCAGTCATTTGTCTGTAAAGTTATATTCATAGACTTTTTGTGCTGGTTTGAATTTTAATTCCTTAAGTATAACAATTCATGTCAAATTTGTTCTAGGAATTAAAGAAATATTCTATGAAATATTGTAACACCCTTTCAAGTTTAATATACGTATTTAACTTGAATCTTGTTTAAATAATTTTAATTATTCATGATAATTAAAATATTATTTTAAATCAGAATAATCCGCGAGAAAATCTTAAGATTGTATTCACCCCCCCTTCTACAATCTTATATAAGGACCAACAATTTCTAGTTATAGTAACTAGTCTATGAAAACATGTGCTAGTAAGACATGTTGTTTATTTAGCAAGAGCACAACTTCACAAGTCTAGTGTGTTGAATTGTAAGATTTGATTCATTCCTTGTTTTCTCTCAAGAATAAGAAGCTGAAATTCATTCTTGAATTTCAGACTGTAGTAATTTCATTGTAAATAATATTTAGATTGAAAGTTTACTTGTGTGTGTTTTAAGTTCTCATTTCCGCATTTAATAAAAGTTCACATTCAAGTTTAAGATACTAAGTGTCAAATAATCATTAAACAAAAAGTAAAAAGAATTCAACTTATACATTCACCCCCCATCTGCATAATTTTCTTTTAACTCATTCCTAACACATACACAATATACATACACACAATTGCATGCATCGGTTTAAGAATATTTAACTTTGAAGCTTTGCTATTGTATTTGTTGTGGTGGTGATGTGTCGGGGGAATGGAGCAATTTCGATGTGGTAAGACCGTAATCGACCTCCACCGGAATTGTCATCGTTGACGATGACCTCTAGGGAGCCGACGGTGTGGATTTTGTTGTACATGGGTTTAAATGCTAGCTGCTATCTTGAAATTAATCTAATTGTTGGTATATATGATTGCACGTTGGAACTTATTTGTATTAGTTGAAATTTTTGAATTTCTTTTCTTGTTTTTACTCAAAATTGATAGTATTTTGGCTAGTAGATGATGGTACAGGTGTAAATTCTAGTTGCATGTCTAGTGGGTTATGATTTTAGATTTGTTTTGTATTTAAAAATGAGTATATGTTTATAGGTTTATTTAAGTTTCTGGAAATTAGTGCGTTTGATACTTAATGATCATCGGATCGTTAAATAAATTACATATTTGGATTCCTTGTGAAAAATAGATGGAATAGGCTCTTGAATCATATTAATCGGATTAGAAACTTGAATCATGTTAATCGAATTATAAATGAATGAGTTATCGACGGTCAAAGTTTGTCATGGCTGTTAACTTCGAGGAGAGAGAAAATCAGACGGGTGTGATGTAGAAGATGATGATGTGGCAGTTTGTGATTGATTAGAATATTGAAATAGGTATTTAATTTATTTGAGGGGTTAAATGAAAGAATTTGGAGAAGTGTTTATATGAAAATTTAAGTAAATAATTTTTTGAATTTATTGGTGTAATTAGATTTTTAGTTTGAGTTATAAAATATTAATTTATATTTCTTGGTATTAATAAATGGTGGAAATGAGATAATTCGGTTGGTATGAGTTTTGGGAGCCTTGCTTGTTATTGAATTTATAGAATTGCTTTCAAACTAAAAATGTTATAAACCGAAGCTTATGCTAAAGTTCTTACTTGATAATTGAGTTTAAAATTTGTTGATGACTTGTAGTAGTTGTTTGGTGAATTATGGAATTTTTTTGAATTAAAGGTTAAGAAACTAATATGGTTTCTTAAGTTTTAATTTGAACTTTGGTAGTAATTTGGTTGTCGACCGATTTCGAATAGAAATAGTATATACGTGTAGATAAGAAACAAATGGCTTTTCAAAATCTTATCGGCACATATATGAGTATGGTCAATACTACTAGTCGAGGATATTATCTGAATTAGGTCTTGTTTTCGTTAGAAAATATGTACACACAAACAGTTCTATCTTTGCATGTAATTCATGGCCGAAAATTTTAGAAAATAGATTTAATTAAGATGCCTGTCAGTGGTCGTGGATATGTGACTGCTATGTATTATATTCTTACCTGCTATATGCATGTATCTATGTGTATGTGTACGTTTACACAGTCTACGTAATTAAGGTAAGTCAAGGATATTTATAATGATCGAAATGGTAGATATAAGTTAGATATAAGTTAGACGTTCAGAATGAACATCGAGTATTGATAAAGATGCTGAAGTAGTGTCTTTTCAGTATATACGATGGAAGTGACATTAGCTAGTTCTAAGGGTAAAGCGAAATTAGAGATTCCATAAAATAAGTTTCAGGAAAGCGTATTTAAGACAAGTAACTTTCTAAAACTTGTGGCGCCCACCCCATCCGGGTCGGGTCTATGGCGCCCACCCCATCCGGGTCGGGGAGTCCCTACACAACAGTAGCATGCATGTAACCCGACAATTATTATAAATAAGATATAAAAGACACGATCCCAACACCAGATCTTTAAGAGATAATAGTATGACCTACAACAACTTAACTAAACATTATTATTACAAACCATAACATGGTTATAAGAATAACTCCAATACGAAGTTATGCAAATAACCCAAATATCTACCAGTTTTAGATCTAAATTCATTTACAAACTGATTACAGCTACACAATATATAAAAGAAACTAGCTTTATTTCGACCGCTTTTACAATATATATTATGAATATTTGAATTAAAATAAAAAATAAATTTTATTCATTATATATGAAGGATATGAAATAAATTATTAATATACATATATTTAAATTTATTCATATTATATTTAAATAGTTCTTAAATTAAAAAATATTATATTACATGAATATCATCAAGAGTGCTTGTCTAGTTAATACTAAAAATCATTACTTGATTATTGTATACTGTTCTACCATAATAACAAATTTTATGCTATAATAATAAAATAAATATTAAAATTTTTAATTTATATAAAATTATTTATAAAGTTTTGATAATTGTTAATTTATTTTTACAATTATACAAAATTATATAAGATTATTTAAAAGCGTCTCAGTCTCTGACAAAAAAAAAAGCGTCTCAGTCCATGACCCCTGTTTCTTTGTTGTGACACCTTGACCCCTTTTATAATCTGTGTGAAACTGTTCTACTATTAAACTCTTTTAAATAATCACATCTTTGTCTTTTACCTCCTTTCCTCTGATGTAAACTCTGTATCTATACATCTATATATACCTACAAAGATCCCCAATTCATCATCTTGAGCTTCCCAAATGGCACTTTCACAACCCCTTTTCTTGACACTCTTCTTCTTCACTTACTGCACCACCTTACTTGATGCTTCAATCTCACAGGACAAGACTTCACTTTTAGACTTCAAGAAGAACATTTTTGATGACCCTTTTGGCCTTTTAGCAAATTGGAAGCTGAACATTGATCATTGTAAGTGGTATGGAGTCACCTGTGATTCACTCTCTGGGAGAGTTATTGGTGTTAATATCACTGGAAGTGTCTCTGGTTTTCTTGTGGGGTCTGTTGGGGAGTTGAGTGAGCTCCAGGTTTTGTCAATTCCTGGTAATGTGTTTAGTGGTGAGGTTCCTGGGGAAGTTGGAAAGCTTCGGGTGCTTCGAGTTCTTGAGCTGCAAAGGAATAATTTTTCTGGGGTTGTTCCGAATTCAATAAGGTATATGTCTTCACTTGTTGTTGTTAATTTGTCGAATAATTCGTTTTCGGGTCAGATTCCTGATGGTTTGATAGGTTTTGGTAGAATAAGTGAGATTGATTTGTCTAATAATGAGTTACGTGGTGGATTGTTGATTGGTGGTGAATGTTTGTTTTTGATTCATTTGAGGTTGTCTAATAATTTTCTTGTTGATGAAATTCCGGGTGGGATTGGGAAATGTTTGAATTTGAGGACACTTTTGTTAGATGGTAATATTTTTCAAGATCGTATTCCCGGGGAGATTGGGGGGTTGTTGGAACTTAGAGTTCTTGATGTTTCGAGAAATAGTTTGACTGATGAAATTCCAAAGGAGTTAGGGAATTGTTTGAAGCTTTCGGTTCTTGTGTTGACGAATTTAGTTGATTTTAGTGAAGATGATAATAGTTCTGTGGGTATTTTTAGTGGAGAGTTTAATGCTTTTGAAGGAGGTATTCCTTATGAGGTATTTTCACTTCCGAATCTTCGTGTGTTGTGGGCTCCGAGAGGAAATTTTGGCGGACAATTGCCTAGTAATTGGACGGAGTCATGTTCACTTAGAGTGCTCAATTTGGGGCAGAACAAATTTACTGGTCTGTTGAATGAGAGCATGGTGGTAATGTGTAAGAACATTACGTTTCTGGACTTGAGTGACAATGCCTTGCAAGGAGAGTTGCCTTTGCAACTTCCTGTTCCGTGTATGCTATACTTCAATGTCAGTGGAAATTCATTATCTGGTTTGCTTCCAAGATTCAGCAACACCAGTTGTGGTATTAGCTTGAATTCTTATAGTCAATTTTTTGATGAGGAAAAAGTCATTCAGGAGTTGTACTCGGGCAAGCCTATCTGGATTGAACAGATAATTGTGAATAATTTTTTAGTTGCACATGATTTCAGCTGGAATAATTTCGTTGGCCCACTGGCATCATTCACAATTGGAAATGAGTTCTTGGAAAAGGGTGTAGTTTCATATCAATTGTTCTTAAATAACAATAACTTTACTGGCCCGCTACCTAGTAATCTATTTCCTCGTTGTAATCACATTCATAATTTTTCTATAAATTTGAGTGCCAACCGTATATCTGGAAAAATATATCCTGAGTTGTTTCTTAATTGTCTGAAGCTAACTGAGTTTATAGCGGCAGACAATCTGGTTGAAGGGTCGCTTCCTGCCGAGGTTGGCAATATGAAGATGCTTTGTCGTCTAGACTTGAGCAAAAACAGGTTGTCAGGGCCTCTACCTGATCAACTAGGTGAGTTAGATGACTTGAAAGAAATTCTTCTTGGAGAGAATAATTTTACAGGCTTAATTCCACGCCAACTCGGTCATCTGACTTCTCTTGTGATTTTAAACCTGTCTCAAAATAGCATGACTGGATTAATTCCTTCGAATTTAGAGAATGCCTCAAATCTCCAAATATTATTGCTTGATCATAATGGACTTTCTGGAGAGATACCTTCGGTGTTTTCAAACCTTTCCCGTCTTACTCAGCTAGATCTTTCTTTCAATAATCTTTCTGGCCGTATACCTCATTTTCAAAATTTCAATGATTGTCGTAGTTTTAGAGGAAATAAGTTTTTGAATTCGTGTCCAGATCAGTACTCAACGCCGCCAGCTTCGGGTCCAGTCCAACTTGTAGTCCACAAGTCTCACAACAAAATCAAGCTAAGAACATTTGTCATAGCAATGGCCTCTTCTGCATCTTTTGTACTTCTTATTCTAGTTGTGGTAATTCTCTTCTTCCTCCTCGGGAGGAGAAAGCTTAGTAGAATCACCAGCTTAAGGATAAAAGGTCTAGTGACCTTTGCCGATACTCCAGTGGAATTAAATTATGGCAATGTTGTCGGAGCAACCGGAAATTTCAGCATCTCCAACCTGATTGGAGCAGGCGGCTTTGGCTCAA
Source organism: Oenanthe sinensis (assembly GCA_028671895.1). Classification (NCBI taxonomy): domain Eukaryota; kingdom Viridiplantae; phylum Streptophyta; class Magnoliopsida; order Apiales; family Apiaceae; genus Oenanthe; species Oenanthe sinensis. The sequence continues at coordinate 34,860,240 of CM053806.1, forward strand.
CTTACCGAGCAGAATTAGCCCCAGGCTTTCTTGTGGCTGTGAAGAGGCTCTCGATTGGCAGATTTCAAGGAATCCAGCAATTTGATGCTGAAATACGAACATTAGGAAGACTGCAACATAAAAACCTTGTAACACTTATTGGGTACTATGTGGGTGACGAAGAGATGTTTCTTGTTTACAACTATCTTTGTGGTGGAAATCTTGAAACCTTCATACATGAGAAATCTGGCAGTCTTGTGAAGTGGCCAGTGATATACAAGATAGCTATTCACATTGCAGATGCTCTTGCTTTCCTTCATAACTCATGTGTTCCAAGAATAGTTCATCGGGATATCAAGCCTAGCAACATTTTACTTGATGAGGAGCTTAATGCCTACATTTCTGACTTTGGTTTAGCTCGTCTTCTTGAGGTCTCTGAGACCCACGCCACTACCAATGTTGCAGGTACTTTTGGATATGTGGCCCCAGAATATGCAACCACATGCAGGGTTTCCGATAAGGCAGATGTGTATAGTTTCGGTGTTGTATTATTAGAACTAATATCAGGGAAGAAGTCCCTTGATCCATCATTTTCCGATTACGGAAATGGATTCAACATTGTTGGATGGGCCAGGTTGCTGATCAAGGAAGGACGCCAAAGTGAACTGTTCTCCCTCGAATTGTGGGCTTCTGGTCCTCGTGAAATTCTTTTGGGAATGCTAAGACTAGCCGCAGCCTGCACTGTAGAATCACTCCCTGTGAGACCAACGATGAAACAAGTTCTTGACAAATTGAGGCAGCTGCAGGCCTGATTACTGTATCCTGCAATCTTACCTGTCAGAGATAAACACTGATGATACTACAGTACCTACAATAGGAAAGAAGGTAAGACAATCTCTCGTTTAGAGACCCTTTACTACATATGGTTCCGTAAACACTTGGAAATTAGTATCCAATATAAAGAAACCATTTTTCTTCTTAACGAAAATATATATTTTAGCACTCCGGTTTTTTATTCTAAAATTAGCCTGCAGAGATCGAGTAAATTAGTTTTACTTTAACTCTAATTCTGTTTATTAATAGGTGAAGCATTGAAGGAGTGGTATGCTTGCTTTACATCTTGATTATCCCATGCTAACCAAGTCCATGTATAAAGGTTGGTCACAGCATAGAATAGCTTATATGATTCATTTCCATTATTAGTTTGGTCTGCTCACCTTACAGTCCACTGCACCTCACATTTGTTAGATCTGCAGAAACAACAGTATAAGTCGCGGGTAGGAGGACAGAAAAGAAGATAATGGCGTACATATGAATTGCGACACAAGTGCATTATAAATATCATTTTGCAGCCGCATGAAATGTTATGTTTCTTCTGGTTGGAAGAATGAGTCAAGAATGGAATGAAAAATTATGAATTAAGTGGAAGAGATGGATGTAAAATGGAAAGGTGAAGAAATTGAAAGAATGCAAATATTGCAAGGATGATTTTTTTCCCTTGCGAACAAACGAGTCAGAGTAAAACGGACCATACTAGCTGAAGAAATGAATGGAAATTATAAGCATTACTCGCAAATATTGTACAAATTTCATTTGGTTCCTTGTAATTGTACAAATTTCATTCGGTTACTCGCAAATATTGTACAAATTTTCATTTCAACTTATTTCCCGATATTATGGTTTTATTTGAGTGTACAATTATATATTGCAATTGATATGAAGGAAGCTTGTAAAAGAAACGAAAGTCGAAGAATTTTGTATAAATTTCAAATGTATTTAGAAAACATTAAAGTATTGAACAAAGTAGCTGTTAGTAAACTTTTTTATGGCATATAAATTCATGCTTAAAGGCTCCCTATATAGTTCCTCGAACCACATTTTCCAAAGGAATTAGAGGCAGACAGTTATAACTTTTTACTGAAAAATTATCAAAAATGTGTTTCGTAAAATTTAAAAGTTGTTTCGTAAAATTTAAAAGTTGTTGTCTGAAAAAATGTTTTTGACCTAAAGCCTACTGTTAGAGAAAACATGTCTCCGAATGATTTTGGAAAAATTTGTTCAACCTTCCCAAAAATATTATTTTTATGTATTATATCTCAAAATATTTCCAAATCAAAATAATTACGAAACAATTATCTGAGTTTTCTGACAACATTTTTTCTAACAATAAAGCAGTTTTCAACCGCAATCACAAAGAGAGCCTTAATTAACCGTCGAACCTATAACCTATCATAAAATATCAACAAAAAATATTGCAAAACTTTTTAATCATGTACGTTACCCAACCAAGCCGTTTCGGTTTTAATATAAAACCGAACCGATCCGATGTCAGAGTATTAAATTAGTTGTATTTGCAGACGTACAAAATGGGGTTTTAAGTAAATTCAGAAAGCAGGATGCCAAGTGTAAAATAGGCCACGATTTCCATTTACTTTCTCCCCTACAAATACATACATACTGTACATACATTTACTCGATATCTTCCTCCTTCAGATAAACCAAACCAAACCCCCTCTTAAACCAACCTCTTGTCTCTCTGCATTTCACACACAAATGATTTAGACAAAAAGAAATGGCTATTTACGCCAAACCCTCTTTCTCTCATCTCCTTTTCTTCTCAAACCCAACTTTTTTTCCCACCATTTTGCATCCAAATTACAGCAAAAAGCACACTTTTTTCCCATCCCCACCTCGAAAAACCAAGATTTTTGCCATTAATGCCACCCCCACCTCCACTAAATCACCACCAAGCTTCAAAACCCAACCCCATGACACAAATGATGACCCAATTTCATTACTTAATGAAAGGATAAGAAGAGAGCAAGGTGGCAAGAGAATTCACAGGACTAAAGTTGTTGATTCTCGCGAAACAGACAAGTACATTCAAATGGTGAAGTTGCAACAGCAAAGGGGACTACAGAAGTTGAAGAGTACTAGGGAAGCTTCTAATTCTTGTGGTAATAATGGTTTTAGTTATAAAGTTGATCCTTATACACTTACTTCAGGTGATTATGTTGTGCATAAGAAAGTTGGGATTGGTCGATTTGTCGGAATTAAGTTTGATGTTGGTGGTAGGAATGATTCTAAAGGTAGTAGTGCTCCTATTGAGTATGTTTTTATTGAGTATGCTGATGGTATGGCTAAGCTTCCTGTTCATCAAGCTTGTCGCTTCCTTTATCGATACAATCTGTATGTATACTCTCCTTGTTCACTGTTTACTCACACACACACACATGAAGAGAAGCAAATGAAAGGCTTTCTCAAAAATTACATTGGTGCTTTTATTTTGTTTGGTTGTGAGCGATGGAATGAAGAATATGTTTCATATAATGGAATGCAATTATTACGATAAAGTTTGTAAATGAAGTGAGGAAATATGAACAAGCATTCTTCCGGGATTGAGCTCGAATTGAAATTTGGATTAGTGGAATCAAGGAAAGAATGGAAATTGTGATTATCTAATTATATATGCATAAAATAGTACAAATTTCCATTCATTCTAACCAGATGGAGTACATGTATTCTAAATAAATCGAGGAGTCCATTTTAAACTATTAAGAAACTTAGTAATTTCCATTCGACAGCCTAGTTTATCTGAGTGTGTGTAAACCTGAGATTATCTGCTGATCACTGCCAATTGTTTTTTTTTAAATCTAAATGTTGGATAGAAATTTGATGACAATTACTTGATATTGCAGCCCCAACGAAAATAAAAAACCCCGGGTTTTGAGTAAATTAAATGACACCAGTGCATGGGAGAAGAGAAGGGTGAAGGGAAAAGTTGCAGTTCAAAAAATGGTGGTTGACTTAATGGAGCTTTATCTGCACCGGCTCAAACAGAAAAGGCCTGCCTATCCTAGGACAGCTGCCTTGTCTGAATTTGCTTCGCACTTTCCTTATGATCCGACTCCCGATCAAAAACAGGTCTTGCTTATTTTCTTTTTGTTTCATTCTTCACGTTCTTTAAAGGACAGTTCTTGTTTTCTATTAAATGTTTTCAAATCTTGTCAATGGGAGATGCCTTTGTATATACTAATCCTTTAAAAATTCAATTTATAAATGATTTTTTTTTCCAATTAGACCTAGGTGTTTAATGCTTATTTGTATTGCACATTGGACCCTCATAACAGGCTATCATTGATGTTGAGAAGGATTTGACTGAAAGAGAGACTCCGATGGACCGACTTATTTGCGGAGATGTGGGTTTTGGTAAAACAGAAGTAGCACTACGCGCCATCTTTTGTGTGGTCTCAGCAGGAAAACAAGCTATGATATTAGCACCTACAATTGTTTTAGCAAAACAACATTTTGATGTTATTTCAGCGCGGTTCTCTAGATATCATGGTGTCAAGGTTGGACTTCTAAGTAGGTTTCAGGTATGATATCCATGTCTTCGATACATATATGGAGTGTTTGTTAAGGTGGAGTAAGTCTATATCCTCATTTACAGTATACAAGTTCTCCTAATAGTTCATCTGTTACTATATATATGTAAATCTTTTTCAATTAAGTATAAATTTAAAGAATAATTCTGTATATTTTATCAGTCAGTTATAAATACACCTTTCAATATTATCCTTTTTCAATTGTATTGCCTTTTCTAAAGAAAATTAAATCCCGATAACCCTGAAAATGGAGATTTAGCTCAAGTTATTGGTACGGTTATGCACATTATATCTAAATTAATCAATATAAATATGAAGTATTGAACTTAACCTGGATTATAAAGTGTATATACTGTAGTGTGCATTAAGAAGACGTTTATACAGTCAAGTAAATCCTAGTGTTACATTAGAGATCTACTTATAAGTAGCTAGTTAAAGTCTATTGTAGCCTATCATTTCCATTCTTTGATTAGCAATCTTTTTCCATTGTAGTATATATATATGTGTGTGTGTGTGTGTATAATTTCTTCCCTTTTTTATGCTTCTTTCTATATATGCTTGGGAGTCAAGAATGATACATGAATTTTCATGTATCTTCCTATATGTGATTCGTGTAGTGTGTCTGAACTAACTTGTTACAGAATACAGACAAAATCAGTCAAAGACGAGTATCTACGGATGATTAAACATGGGCATCTTGATATAATTGTGGGGACTCACGCTCTTCTGGGGGATCGTGTTGTGTATAATAAATTAGGCCTCCTTGTTGTTGATGAAGAACAGGTTTCTTCCTTGACTCTATGCTATCATCTGCATAAGATACTTTTCTAACCTCCTGCATTTGCTTGCAAATCTTCTTGTACTATGGTTTACTGCACCTCAAGTATAATTTTGATAATATTGACCTGGTCTAACTTTTGCTAAGTGAGTAGAATAAGAAATACAGTAGTATCTCGATAACTTAATGCTCGATGAAGTAATTATCATTAAAAAAAATTATTTTTTCGGTCCCAACACAACAGTAACAAATTATTTTAACCTCGATAGATTATTATTAATTTGTAGAGGTTTTACTGTAGGAAGAAAGATCAAGGAACGGAAAGGATGGAGTATTGACTAGGGTGGATTATCAGTAAGATTGAGAGCAGTAACACATGACATATTTTTCAAGCATAGAAATGATACAAGTGTCTTATTCCTTGACATTATACAATATATCTTCTATAAAATGGTACATGTCAGAGATATTCGTACTTCTTCCTGTTTCATCATGCCTTGAGGACCAATGATGAAAATGTTGGTACTTCCGTATGATATCAGTTCTTCCCTCTTACCTTCTCCTTCAGGTTCCCCATCTTATGACCCTAAATGACTACAAGTTGGAAATCATTAATAAAAATAACCTAGATTCCTTGATGTGAAGCATTTAGGCTAGTATAGTCTTCTGATAATATGTTATGAGGAATGGTCTTTCCACATGAAATATAACTACAAGAAATGCAATAAATGTTAAGCAGGGAACATATATATAAGCAGCTGCTCTGTAATGATAGGGCAAGAGACAGGGATAGTAGATCAGCAAATATCTTGCTGCACGGGAGCATTTGATAACACACTGTAATCATATTGATGCAGGACAGGGATTAAAACAAGTAAAAGGATAGATAATTGTGGATTAACCGCAGAAAAACCACGAGCCCCAAGGTGATCCAACCGCATAATTGTTTCAATATTAATCAAAGTCTTCTTATAATAATATATTACATTTCCTTATATAGGAGTAAATCTCCTAAACTAGCCACCGAGTAAAATCTTAATAATAAAGGAAACAAATCCTTTTCTTATTCTCTACCATATTTTACAATATTCCTAATAAACTTTATGTATATAATATAATTAAACTTTATACTGAATTACAAATAAATTTACACCTAAACAATAACTTAAAATATATACAAACTAATATTTTAATTTCTCATTCCGCATCACATATTAGGTGAATGCGATTAGATTGAACGATATAAGTTGTTAGGGAAATTTTATCACCTTAATATATTAATTTTGGAACTATCTATAGTCGTAGAAAACTGGATTAGCTGAATAAATAAAGGAGACTGTTAATCTGAGCGGAGTTCAATAAATAATGGTACGTTGATAAGCTAAAAAAAACTGGTGGACAAGTGTTGCATCCTTTTAACTTACTTTTTGCAGCAACTTTTGTTCAGTCATATGAAACATCACTTAACATAGTTGTTTATTCAGCTTTCAAGATGCATGAGGCCGCTTAATTATTCTTCTATTAGAACTTTATACTATTGATTGAGGATTGCTGCTATATTAATATTTCTGGCAATCCCTTCGTCAAGAAATTAGGTCACGATGTGATCATCAAGGGAAAAACAGGAAATTCTTGTGCGTGGCATCAATGTTGAGATCATTTTATCGTAATAGTTCAAGCCACTAATATGTTTCCAAAATTATCAGTTCTTTTTCTCTGATTACGGTGCCACGCTATTAAACATATGCAAATACATTGACATTTACCTGTGTATATATATTTTCTTACAGAGGTTTGGTGTGAAACAAAAGGAGAAGATTGCTTCATTCAAAACTAACGTTGATGTTCTCACACTATCTGCAACACCAATTCCAAGAACCCTGTATTTGGCACTGACAGGGTTTCGTGATGCTAGGTAAAGGCCAGAATCGATTCTCTGATATTCATAATACTTAAGTTATGCCATCCTTTGAACAGATTTAATTGTTTCCATTTCGTTGTGCATCAGTTTCTTTGATGGATAACAATGTCTTTAAGACACTATTTTCATGCCATCCTGATTTCTTTCTTCCCAGTTTAATTTCAACACCTCCCCCTGAAAGAGTTCCTATAAGAACCCATCTTGCAGCATATAGTAATGAGAAAGTCCTATCAGCAATCAAGTACGAGTTGGATCGGGGTGGCCAGGTTTTTTATGTTTTGCCGCGTATTAAAGGTAACCCTGTACATTAGTCAGTAGTTGATATCTGAGTAACATATAATTGCACATTTAATCTGCCTGATGAATCTTTTTAAAACATACTAGTAATGTATAGAGGTTATCAGGTGGACAAAGGTTGAATTTATTAATAGCAAGAAGTCCTATCCGTTAGCTTTGCAATTGTTATGATTTACAAATTTCTACTAATACATCTCTTATGATAAAGCTTCCGGGTTTTTTGGTATCCACAGGGCTCGAAGAGGTTATGGAGTTTCTTGAGCGTTCATTACCAGAGGTTGAAATAGCTGTTGCTCACGGAAAGGTAATCTTTTCTCAATTTATTAAAAGGTTTATAAACTTATATTGGGTTGACCTTACATTATTTCCTGTTAAAGAACCCAGTTCCTTTTGGATTTATATGTAAGAGTTTGATGGTTGTAAAATATTTAATAACTAGGAATCACTTGTTTTTGTTGTTTGTCAAAATATTTGTAGTTATATATATGGGTCTTGATCCATAGAAAAAGTTGTTACTAAACACTGTTCGGAGGATTTAAACTATTTGCCATAGACAATCTACGGGCAAATCAATCTCAAGCAGCTAAATTAATCGTTGGAGATTAAATGATGTTGGTTTTTTTTATACAAGAAGGAAAAGGTTATAATATTTGTAGGAATCATATATCGGAAGCTTATAATTTTATTCATTATAATGCTCTTTATATAGACCTCATATTAGACAAATTTGTTCCCACTTAAATTGCCTAATCATTTATAAATCTTTTCAACAATCAATCAACATTAAAACACAATCATATAATTTATTATTCAGTTACAATTTTGAATCAAAATTCCAACACTTTCTCTTGATTCAAAATTATAAACCTTGTTTATGATGTACTTCTCATCATCATCCTTAAAGTTGGAGCATTTTCTCTTTACAAACATATTTTTTGGTGCACTTCTCACGAAATTCCTTTGTTGATGCAATTCTCACCAACTTCAAATTTATTGGAGCACTTCTCTCCACAAAAATTTTTCTTGGTGCACTTCTCACCTTTCCATTTTCTTATAAACTTCTTATCAATATTAAATAACTGAAATTTTGGAGCACTTCTCTCCATGGTGAAGTTTTCACCTCCAACTCTAAATCCATGGCGACTCGTGCCATGGTTTCTTTCTTATCATCATGACACGCATCTATTTGGTGTCTATAGTTATCAGATCCTCTTGACCCTTCTTCATATTGTTCCTCGGGAGCTTTTGTTGATTCATCTTCAAAAATCCTGATTTGAATTAGGGTTGAGTTGTTTCCAAGTGGTTGCATCTTCCTCTCAAATTCAACCCTCCACAAACTTAAACCTCTCATGATGAAAGTCATGGTTATGCACTTACAATCACAGATCATTAGAGTACTTAACCTGGTTTATGATATTATTGTGGGTAGAAACTATAGATAAGAGAGGTATTTAGCTAGACATGAGGAAATTTTCAAACTTTTAAGTTATAGCATAAGTTTCTACGCACTTTATATTGAAATCCTCGGTCTAGTAACCTGTTATCGGTTCTATTTACATTATTGATGGCCAAAAGTAATATTTAAAAGTTGATATAATAGTACAATTTTTCTAAATGTTGCATGATCTCTTGTCTGTCATGATGATCTTTTTCTTGTCTTCGAGCATATTTGATATTGACGTTCTTCATCTTTTCAGTTTTCAATGAGTGTGTTCCAACTTTTGCAATTTTATCCTTTTCTTTCCATGTGTTTCAGCTTTTGCAATTTTGTCTTCTTCTTTTCATCTTTTTCCTCGTTATTCATCGTCTTTTGCAATTTTGAAATACTATATAATGTTTCATGCTATATAATTTCAAAACTACCAACAATTATTGTAGAATCTGTAAAAGCTACGATGGATTCCTTTGGACAAGGAATATAAAGAGCCTCATTGTAATATATAGATTTGTAGAGAAAATTCTGCTATAACTTAGAAGTTTGAATATTCTCTCATGTCAAATATCTCTCTTATCTATAGTTTCTGCCCAGAATAATATCATAAATCCAGAAATACTACTTTATAAGATTATATTTAAGTATTTATTAGCTTAGTAATTTTATTATTTTAGAGAGAGTCGGTTGAGAAACTCCTAGCACCCAGGACATATCCCATACAACTGTGTTCCAAGATAAGGGAGCAAGGAGGCGGGGTGAGTTGAGTACTCTAGTGATGTAATTTTATTATTTTAGAGAGAGTCAGTTGAGAAACTCCTAGCACCTAGGTCATATCCCATACAACTGTGATCCAAGATACGGGAGCAAGGAGGCAGAGTGAGTTTAGCACTCTAGTGATCTGAAATTCTGCTATGAAGGTAAAATTCTGAACTAATATTACTATTTATAATTTTGATAAAGTAATTATTTCTAAAATTAAGGTATTAGTACTGGTTAGAAATTATAGATATTTTAAATTAAAATGAATTCGTTTTTAATTAATATTCTATACTTACCATATACATTACTTCACTCTTTAGGATTCATAGATGATGATATCCAAAATGACACACATAAATAATAAACTGATATATATTAAAAGAGACCTCCTACCGGGACAAGAATCTTTTATAAAAAAAATATCATTCCAGAATAATTGCAGCTCTCCTAATAATGTTTAAAACCAGAAATGCATCTGCACAAAAAATGTGTAAAAAGATTATAGATAAATCTTTATCATAAATTAAAAAGTTTTATCTATGAATTATTCATTATAATATATGAATGGTGAGGAATACGAGGAACATTGGATATGGTTGTGTATGTTGTTTGGTATTAAACAAAGATTATCAAGCTGTCTTTGCTACAGTACAGCCTTTGGAACAATATTAATAGTGGTTCGTTTCTTTGAGTAGACAATAAATTTGGATCATAGGTTTGATTGTTCTTCACATTTTATTACAGGTAAAAAAACAAACCAAACAAACCCAGTATATCTCGCTCATAGAGCAGGGTCTAGAAAGGGTTATATGTACGCAGACTCTACCTCTACTCGGTAAAAGCAGAGAGGCTGTTTCTGCAAAAACCCTCAGCTTTAAAAACAAAAAACAGTTATAAAATACAAATACTACATCTAATAGTAGGGAAACCAGTGCGTTTTATTCTCTTTTTTGTTTTTTAAATACTTAAATCTCAATCTTATTAATTACTGGATCAATTATCGGAGATGAAATTGTCTAAACAGTTCTCATAGCAACCAGCTGTGGTGAACTTGTTTCATATACACACAGACACACATATACAGAAATGACATGTTACATGTGCAAACATGTTTAACTTCTCCTAGCAAATATGATGATATTTACTTTTAAATTTTTAATCCATGTTGACAGCAATACTCGAAACAACTTGAGGAAACCATGGAAAGTTTTGCAGGAGGTGATGTCAAGATTCTTCTATGCACAAATATAGTTGAAAGTGGACTAGACATCCAGAATGCCAATACTATCATAATTCAGGATGTCCAGCAATTTGGCCTTGCACAGTTGTATCAGGTTCTACTTGTACCATTCCCCACTTTTTGGGCTTTAATTACTGAGATGTGAATATTTGATCATGATAGTTGAATTTAAGCACAAAAGGTGCGTTGTGAATTGTGATAGTATGAAAAAGCACATGTTCCATGAGTTGCAGAGGTCGATTGCACATTATATCATACTTGGGTTGAAATCATGGTCTGAAATTTAAAGATGTATTAAATCCTTTGGTGAACTACTTTCTCTTTCAATATGTGATTTTCTCAGTTTTTTCTGATAGTTGCGTGGAAGAGTGGGGCGTGCTGATAAGGAAGCTCATGCTTATTTGTTTTACCCTGACAAGTCATTGCTTTCTGATCAAGCACGGGTATGTTTGTTTATTTTTGCCAACAAAGCACGAGAATGTTTGTATGTTCAAGTATTGATTAGTATTGTCTGGTCTTATTTTAGTTGCTTTACTACTGGGAATAAATTATGGTCGCATTTGGAAACATGTAATTTATTTAAATAGTTTGAGTTCAATTATTGGTTGTGAATGACTTGTTTTTCAATCTTTTCGGTCTTGGTTCTGTAGGAGCAAATCATAAAGATTGAGAAATAAAACCATCTGATTTGATAAGTTCTAATATCCATGAGATGAGATGATCATCTTAGGGTGATCCTTTTGTTGACGGATGCCCCTATTATACTCATAGCCTCTGAAGGAGGAATTCTATTTCTAATCTTGTGTTTGCGGAACAAGAGAATTTCAATTCTAACATGTTGCTGAATTAGTAAATTTAATAATTCTGTCATTTTTCGGCAGACAAATGGATTTTTCATTTCCTAAATTCAATTGAATTCTATCATAATTTGTCTATCACAGGCTTTAAGTGCATAATCCTAAACAGAGAAATACATCCATGAAAAAAATGGTCAAACATGACTAAAAAAACTATGTGAATGCTTCTTTAGATTATGATTGCTTGGTCTTTAATTTGAGAAGTGAGAATGCTAGGGTCAGTTTCGCCAAGAGATTCCTTAATATATATATAATAATTTTGATACACACTAGCAGCAAGAGAGTATTTAGCTTCAGGCGCTTCATTTCAACAGGAAACCTGTTTATCCCCTGCAACATTGAATACAGAAATATATAAATCTCAAATGAAAACTGAAATAATCAAACACTATTCAGTTAATTAGCTGAAGATGTGTCTTTTACATCTGGGAAACCATTTATTAATTTTGTACTTTTGTCTTGAACTATATTCACAAATGTGATGCTTCAGGAGAGACTGGCAGCTCTTGAAGAGTGCCGAGATCTTGGGCAAGGTTTCCATCTTGCTGAGAGAGATATGGCAATCAGAGGATTTGGTAATATCTTTGGCGAGCAGCAAACAGGGGATCTTGGAAACGTGGGCATTGATCTTTTCTTTGAAATGCTTTTCGAGAGCCTGTCAAATGTAGGTCTTGTTCCTGAATACTACTTTTATCTGTTACATCAAATATGTGTGCATTGGTGCACCTTAGTCATTCTATAACCCTCTATATGAACATGCACATTTGAAATTTGACTGTATTTTATTAATATGTAAAAGCATGAAAAACATAAGTATTCTGGGCAAAGCTGCACTATGTTAATTTTCTTGTATTGGCGGGGTGAACTTGATTTTTACCTACAGTTGGGATCATTGGATTTTTTCATCTGTTTATTTTTATTTTTTTCTTAGTGTTAGTGATTTTCCCATACAGTGACGATCGTTGGATGAACTATCTGTCAAGGTGTAAATTTCATTGATTTATTTTCTTTGTCTTGATGAACTAACTTTCCCTTCCAGTTTTATTAGTTTCTTACTATATGTCTCTGCAGCTTGATTAAGTTCGTTGTATTGTTGTCTTGGCTTACCTAAATTGATTTCCCATAACTGTTTTATCACGTGTTAAAGTGTTCTTTTTTGTTGTTGGATTCTAGGTGGAAGAACATCGCCTAACTTCAGTTCCATACCAATCCGTTGAGGTGAATTTTTACATTTGAATGATTATAAAAGATTTTTTTTACCTGTGCTTTCCTCATAGATTTACTATGCATCTTAAATGCAACTTCATATTTATGTGGAGAGGCTCTTATGAATCTTTGTATGAAGTGATGTACTGTAGAAGATACAGAAACTGTTTTCTGGAGTGTAAATTATCTGTACGCGGAAAGAAAGAAGTTTCAATTATGATGATTTTTACTGTCATAGTCTATGTTACCCGGACTCGGGTACAGATTTCGAACGCGGGTGTCGGATCGTTAGTATTAAAAAAATAAGGATTCTTGGATGTGGATCTGAAATTAAACACGGACATGGGGACTTGCATTTAACCGTAACACGAGGGGAAGTTTATGTCCTAAATTTATTTTACAATTGAAAAAGTATTTTCTTCCAATAAAACTTGTCCCCGTGATTATGTATGTCATCTCTGTAGCATAGAAAAAGTTATCCATGGACCTTATGCTCTACAAACAAGTTGTTTTAAGGTCTTCTATATCAGTTTGAACTTGGACTATTGCAAGATGAAGTGTCCAGTTTCAAAATGAAAGATCCAACTCAGATCCCATACCCACACTCATGTCATATCCGGTGGACATGGGTATAAGGGCAAAATCAGAGAGTCCGGGTAACGGAGGTCATAGTTCTTGCAATATAATAGTTTCTGTTTGTTGGAACCCTTATTAATTACCACTAATATGTGTAAATATGTGTTTTTCTTTCTCAGCTTGATATGAATGTAAAGCCTCATCTCACTTCTGAGTATATAAATTATCTAGAGAATCCAGTGGAAGTTATTAATGCAGCTGAGAAAGCTGCTGAAAAAGACATCTGGAGTTTGATGCAGTTTACGGAGAATCTACGAAGACAATATGGAAAAGAGCCTTACTCCATGGAAATTTTATTAAAGAAACTTTATGTGAGAAGAATGGCTGCAGATCTAGGAGTTTCCAGAATATATGCTTCTGGGAAGATGGTCGGGATGATAACCAACATGAGTAAGAAGGTGTACAAAATGATAACTGATTCAATGACATCTGACATGCACCGCAATTCTCTAGTATTTGAGAATGGAAAAATAAAGGTATTAATTAACATATATGTACACCTCCTAAAGATGCTTTAACACTTATCACACATAGAATCATATATAGCTCCAAAAAAAACACATAAAATCATATATTTGTACCCAATACATATCTGTATGTTAGGACTTGCGTGCACTCTTGGTATCTTTGCACTTCATATATAGTGCTTTACATCATGCATCTTTCTTGATATACAACACACAGTGACTCATACAATCATACACTACGAAAATTACAACAAATTATTTGAACAAAAAATATATCAGAGGAGATTTTACGATGCAATTAATCATCCTCTTCAAGTCCTCTGTATTCAGAAATCAGAACACCTTGTCGGAGGTGTCTAAAATCTAGAAAATTAGATTTATTATAATTTTTCAAAGTAAAAATGTTATAAGATTTACAACTAAAACTTTGACAGAATTCTGTCTTGTATCCACTATCCAAGGTTCAGAAGGGCTCCATCTTGTGTCGGTACTTGCTTAGACGATTTATTATATATACAAAAGCTATTACCAGCTGCTGTCTTGAACACAATTCATACTCAAGCTTTAGATATGTGGACGAATAAATAAAAACTTGTATATGAAGATTATATATTTGGATTTTACATATTTCTTGTTTTATAAACAGGCAGAACTCCTTCTGGAACTACCGAAAGAACAACTACTCAATTGGATCTTTCAGTGTTTGGCTGAACTTCATGCATCGTTACCTGCTCTTATTAAATATTGATTTGAGGCTTAGAGACAACAATCTCTTACTTCAGGTTTTGGATCCTAATGTGGTGAGGATGAAGGATGACTCTTTCCAGTATTGTACAGGTCTTGGGAGACCTCTAATGGATTTGATGCAGGTGATTAGCAAGGGAATACATTATTAAGTTACAGCTGCATTCGGGTTCTAAATACAAATTCTGCTCCGAATTTGAGAACATTTTTTGCCAGGGCAGGATGTTGCGCAGACAAATACATTTAACTTTGTGAACGGGGCAACCTCTACATGTTCATGCATCAGCTGAATACCATAGCTCGAGAACCAATATAAATTTTGCAGTATACCATACCTTGAGCAGGTTAAATCTATAGGAAAATGTAGTAAAACTAGATTTTTGTTGTTAGTAATGATTATATAACTTTGTATAAATATGTGAGGCGAGAACCAATGTCATGATTATATTGAAGTAAAGAAGACGTTCATACATAATTGTAACTTTCGTTTTAATGCTTTCATCACTGCTTGTCAATTGTTTGCTTTTCTTCAAACTTTCTGTATTATATAGATTATAGACTATAGTTCAATTCATTCGCTTCTAGATTACTACAAATCCACTCGGATTTATATTATATATTTGTAACATATTTAGTTTTAGGGAACGGATGTTATGGTGTTGGTGTTTTGTGTATGTTCATTAAACAACATTCTCTTCTTGTATCATGCAATTGTTTATAACGTTTTCATGTTCTTAGGTCTCTGCCTAAATTTCCAAAAGTTAAACTTCCGGAGGATATAGTCTTTGGGTGTAGCAACCCTTAAAATTGTGTAATCAACAAAAATCATGCAAATCTTTCGTGGCATTGCAGCTGTGAGATTTGAAGAAGTTTCTTGCATTATGCCCTATTCGGCTAATCATTTTACAGTTCTACTAATCAAGACAGTTTGTGATGCCTTTTTGGTCCAAACCATGTATTAGTTAATAACAATAATGGCAAAAGGTGCCTAGTCATGTTCAATATATTCAATATAAAATTGCAAGTCTTTTTGTGCAGATAGTATCGGGGGCACATTGCTCATGCATATCTGGTAGATACTGTTGTCCTTTTCTATCTTTACATGTCGAAGGAACCTCTAATACCATCTATGCTCTCCCCTAGAGATAACCTGCAAATAAATGTATACATACACACCGATATTAATGCAAATAATTTAAGATGTATAAAATTTTCATTGATAAGTTATTATCAATCCAACTAAAAGGGCATGGTCTAATATTATGTTTGCAGATCTTCATACTTTAACATACTACAAAGTTAAAGATTGTAAGTTGCCAACAAAAAATAGTCTAGTTACAAACTATATACAATAATCTTGTACAAATAGTGTTGGCAAGGAGTTCGGAGACAATACATAATAACTTAACATACACAGTCAGGGACTCCACATAATTAATTGTTTTGTGAGATTCACAATATATGATATGTATCTCAAAAAACAGTAAAATTAAGCGGGATCCTGAATTCACATATGATACAGTAAAATAATAATCTCAGACCATCCCCAAGTTACTTAATACAGTACAACACTTGTAAATGAGCTGAGCCATTTGCAAGAATTCGATAAAATCTCATTTCTTGTTTATTCAAAGGGAGCACCAACTCAGATTTAGTGCTTAAAACAAAACAAAAAAAACTCAGATTTAGAGCTTAAATACATTAACGAGCTGAAAAGAAGCAAATAAAAGTTCAGGTTATGAGCACATTAAAATTGGTTCGAAAAAACTTCTTTCTGAGTCCATCAATACATATATAGATAGGGTCAGCTACCATTTAGAGCCAACTTACTCATATAACCTTATAATTAATTTATGTTCTTCTGCAGGACATAATATTGTATTTAGATGCAGTGCCATTTAACCCTTTTTTTTTACTTCTTATAGAAAGAATGTCGTTTTACATGACTTGAGTTTGATGCTTAGGTCAGTTTAATCTGGCCTCCTTTATGATCATATATATATTAAAATTTTATTTATAAATTGAGTTACTCGATAAACAATATGACGAAAATTATAATTTTTTTTTACAATTTTGCCACATTTTGTAATTTCCTTTAGATACATGATTCAGCTACTTGTAAGTTTATATATTACTTGGTGTTATGTTTGATAGCGCTTGTGTTCGAAAATTTTCAAACAAGCTTATATTCGAACTCGGGAAGTCCATGTTCGAATTATAATAAAAAAAAATTATGAGACAACCATGACATTGATGTTCAGTTCGGCTCATAAGTGAAAGTATATTCAAATATTTTTTCAAACATATAATCCGACTTTAGTTCATTAAATAATAAACTTACATATACAATGAAGGAAATGATACAATGGGAAGAAAGGCAATGGATTGCTACAGGTTCTAGTTAGTAGTCTGGAAAAGAAGTTTAGTAAAGGATGATGGAGACAACCATCAGAGACCAACAGGTTGGGAATAAAGGATCATGGAACTACAAACAAAGAACATAGAGATTGTTGGGACTTTTTACACCCTTAATTGTGGTGCTTTGGAAGACAAATCTACTTTCTTATAGTAGTGTGTAAATGCAGCAAAGATATAATCAAAAGATAGGTAACACGTTCAAGTATGATCCCTGCAGTCCATAGAAAAACATTAGACTACACCAAGGGCATGTTTGTTTCACGGGACTATAATCCCCGGAATATTAGCTTTATAGCTTATATAATCACCCAAATGACTAGAAAATGATCATAAATTGTCTTTAACATTAATTTAAGGGATTAAATATTTAAAAGGATGACTAAAAATTATATATAGTGAAGGGATTATAGTCCTTGCAAACAAGCATAGCCTAAAAGGCTAAGAAATATTAGTCATATTACCTTGTGCTAAGATAAATTACTTTGCCAAAAGATGAATCTATTATTCCTCTTAATTTTGTTCTTATTATAAGATACAACATATACAGGGCTATACACCTAAAGAATATTTCTCTCTCCCAAAGAGAAGGTGGCAGTTCCCTACCTATTGCAAGATTATAAATGTAGTTTGTAAAAAATTTGTTCAGCAGCAACAGCCTTAAATTCTATGATGAGTCAATGACAATGTTAGCATCAGTAATTGTAGATTCAAAGCAGAGAATTATAACATCAAAGATGAAATAGAGTGGGAACCCCAGCTGATATAGGCAGTATTATATATATATATATATATATATATATATATATAGAGAGAGAGAGAGAGAGAGAGAGAGATTCAGAGGAACTTCTCCAAATAGATTACACATTTTCTGATAACTTTTTTTTTTAAAAGGCCTAACGAAATTACAAAATACAAAGGCATATTCTATCTATAGGCAACAGCTACAATTAAGAGTCTGACTCTTGTTACTAGTCTTCTATAGCCCTTTCCTAGCAGTTACTCACCAAACTCAAGCAATAAAATGATGTATCAGCTGGTTGCCCATCAATTATGTGTAGCCGACGAGCCGTACAAGGCTACACATATTTGCAATTCAAAGTTGGATCCTACTTGCAATAATATATTGATAAATTTATTATATAAGGTTTATTTTGGTGTTTCACCTATGTATTGTATCATATTTCTAGGATGCCTTCTTTAATTCCATGGCATCCTTTACATGTCAATAGCGAGGGATAACAATCTTAAGACTGTGATTATGAAAGTTTGGCAAAGCACATGTAAATTAGGTTACAAATAAATTCATTGTAATAATAAACAAGGGAAATAATCACGAGTTACAACAATAGCATTGCTAAAACAAATAGACAACTAACCTGTGCATACAGTACTTGTACTCTTGGCTCCGGCTATAATCTTTCTCCCCTTCTTCTAACTAATAAGATATGTTAGAACACCAAACACGTCAGACCAACAATAAAATCCCGATATTCGGGTCAAATTAGGCAATTACTTAATTCATTCATTCCTCACCGGATCCCCTTCATAGATGAGTTCATAACAAGGCGGTGACAGACATTGTAACATACAATTCTCTTTCTCTATCATCGAAGACTTGCATTGTCGACCCCATAAACCACTTTGCAATACAATCCGATAAATAATTTAAAACGACAAAATACGCAGAAAAATAAATAACTCTCAACAGTCACATGAATATTATTAGCAAATTAAACAATCCCATAAAACTTAAAGATTTCAATAAATATCGTAAATTAGTCATACTTCTCAATATCTTCAAAACACCTATTTTTCTTCTCTCGAATCTCAGTTTCCTACAAACAATCAAAAAGGAAACCATATAATACAATTTAACATAAACATGTAATATGATAATACGAAACCCGAAACATTAAAAATTTGGCAGTCGATCGAAAACAAAGAAAGAATGAGGAACATACAGAAATTGGGCGACGAGACTTTGCAAGAACATGATGGGAACAAACGAAGAATAGGCATATGAGAAATAGTGATGACTTGAGATTAATCAATGCACACCCCATTCAAATTCAATTTTAACTTTTGAGTTGCACTAATTTTTATTAGATTGAGTTTGTAGTTTTTGTACTGTGAATCTTACCCAACGGGTCGATGATTAGGTTCCGGATTTTAGGGACCCGTTACTGTATTTCTTCTTTTTCTTTCTAGGACACCACATGAAGAGGGTTATTTATACGCTTTGAAATACTAATCTTTTTAATTAATTTTTACTATTATTTATTTCACAACAAGTGACTGTTGACTTGTTGAGTGCTTTTTCCGTGTGATAGCAAAAAACATTGAAGTTCAGAAAAAAACACGGATAGATAACATGTTTCTTACATTCACAAAAATATCCCGTGTTAATGTTATTCGTTAAAAAAATACCGATGGATGGTTGCAACAATCATTTGTTACTCATCAACATCCTATTTAATTATATGTAGATGGATGTAGAATAATCATTTGTTTCTGGCTATTATAAAAAGCTCCTTAAAAGTGTGAATAGGATGACATAATTCTTTGATTCACATAAAAAATCTTAATGTTATTTGCGGAAAAAAAACATGACCTTTATTTATATGCACTTATAATCCATGCAATTAATTTTTTATAATATTATTTTAAATATTATAATAATTATATATAAATTTAATAAAATTTTAGTATAAATAATAAATTATAATTTCTAATTAAAATAAAATAAGATATAATAATATTTTATTAATGTTTAAAACTAATAATATTAATATTTGTTAAGTTAGATGAGTGTTGCAGAAGGTGGGTTGAATGCAATACTATAACTTTTTAGCTAATAATTTGATTATGTAACTCACACTAACAACAAATGTAAGTCTAAGTTATAGATGTCAAGGATTGCAAACACCAACAGTAAGTAAAGAGACAAAGTGTTTAAATCAAAATTAATATGTTTATTAATTTTGTTTGCTACAACTCAACTGAAAATGAATTCCAGCTTCTTGGTTACAATAACAATTAAGTTTGCTATTGTTACAAAACTTGAGAGAAAATAGACAATGTAAATCTAAGCTCCCTAGAAAAAAAGTACTTTATGAGATGAGTGTATTTATATTACAAAACACATCTAACTTACAAATTTACTTTTCCCTTGTTCTAGGACAACTAAGAATATAAACTTAATTAGTCTATTCAACTTTGGCTTCATTCCTTTTGTAGATAAAGTGCTTCTGAGATTTGTAGGGATCTTTGACTTCTTGAGTACGCTTTATCTTTTTGATTGTTTTCTCCCAAGTTCCAGTAGTAGACTTGACAGGATAGATAAAAATGTCAAAATCATTCCTTGTATTTTCACCATCTACCCTGCTACTAGGAACAGACTGTCAATTTTACTAGAAATTTGCTATCAACCTTTAACTTCACTTGTCATGACAGTATCTATGGCTCCCGCAGATCATGTTGTCAACCTTTATTAAATTGTCCATATATACAGTTTTTTAAAGCTTTTGTCAATATTCTCCGCCAAAGGTGCTATCAGTAAAACTTATTGTCTTCATTCTTCATACTGTCGCTGAGTTTATTGTTGAGAATAGTTGTTATCAGTTGTTCCTGGGATGATCTGTCATTTGAACAACCTACGACAAGCTTCACAGTATAGATTGATGTTACTGTCAGGATTAGAAACATGTTATGCATGAACACTTAGTGAACTTCTAGCTCATGAATCTTTCTATCCCAGACAGTATCTTCCAAATCTTGTTGTCACCTATTTTTCTTTTCCAAACTTACTATTCAAGTGACTTCTTACAAAAGACATACTATTAATAAATTATGAGAATATATCTTACTTAACCTTTTTGATTAATTTAAGAAATTAGTTAGTTACATAGCTAACCCCACAATCCCTAACAATCTCCCTCAATTTATTTTTATGAAAAATAAAGACAATTTCACAATGAATTGCAGGTGCTAACTCAACAAATAAAATAAGAAGTGTTTTTACAGGAATTTGAAAGTTACAGTACAAGTACAAATATTGAATTCCTCAAGAATAAACTCCTCTAGACTAAGCTGAGTTTCAATTTTGACATGAGCTTCTTTGTTTGGACTTTTCATGCAAATTCATCCTTTCATAGAGAGCCTCCAGGATTTTGAGAGCTGTCTTTTCACTTGAGGACTTTGCATGTCCAGCCACACACTCCAATACTTGTTTGACTTTTACTGGTGTAATACTCTTCAAATCTTGAATTGAGTAGTAGAACTCCACAGGTCCCCTTGTGATGCATAGAAATTTTACACCATAGTCATCTTCCAGGAACCTGGGTTTAGATATTGAAAAAGCTTTGTATAGCCTTTGCTTATCTACCCAATCTTCTTCTTCTTCAGATCTGGAAACAATGATGTTTTTTGCAATATGACTTACATATCTTTCATATGGAAAAATAGAGCCTGTAATCATTCTCATTATCCTTCTCAGAATTGCAGGGTTGTGCAGGATGAAGTCTTCTATTTTTACTTCCACCTTGTTCACTGTAATTCTTAAAGGATCTGATGACACTAGAGATTGATAATGTGGTAGTTGAGAGTTCTGCTCATTGAATATTCCAGCATCGAGATCTTTTTGAGTTTCTTCAATCCTTTTCTTGATTTTCTTGATTTTCTCAATTTCCTCTTGAATCTTGCTAGCTTCAGTTTTTGACTTCTCTCTTTTCTCCTTTTCCTCCTTATCACTCATTTTCTTGGTGTCACGGATGTATAAGGCTTTCTTCACCAAATCATTGACACTGAGCTCAATTATTTCAAATAGTTGTTGTTGAAATAGGTTTCAGCTAGATTCACAGTGTTTTAGAAAATGATTCTGTTTGGATCCCTGAGAAGACTTTTCTAAATATCTTCATTTCTTAAGTCTTTGTCTTTCTCTTCCTTCTTCCTTGAAGCAACAACACCAAGAATTACAGAGATGAATTCTTGCTTTTCAGGATAAGGGTACTCAGCTAGTTGATCAGCCAGTTTCAACAGGAGATCTTCATTTTTGTCCTTCAAAGAAGCCATACTCTAGAATTCTTTGACATCTTCATTGATTTTGAACATTATTCCATCAGGATCAAATCTGAATGGTGACTCAGGTTCTTCTTCATCAACACCATCTAGAGGATGAGACTTGAATGTCTTCTCAAGTCCTAAAAACTTCCTTATCATAATTCCTTTGAGAACATGAGTCCTTATGTCCCTTCCCTTGACAAGAGTCATCATTTTCTTCTCATGGAGAAATTAGTTTCAACTAGATTGTAGCTCAGTTCCTCAACCTTTCCATTTGAGTAGATGACTTGAACCTTGTTCAAAGAACTATAATCAGACCATACTGCAACTATGTCTGAAATCATTTATGCATTGGTTTCCACTATTTTGTTGATGGTAGGTCTCCTATAATTAATATAGTCAATATATTCCACCTCAGACAATACTTTCCAGCTGGTTTTATAGAGCCCTATGGGATATAGAGTGTTTATCCTTCTGGATCCCTTTACAAGAGCTATTTGAGAGAGATGCTTGCTTCTAGCAGCTTTTAGCTCATACTAATTTTTGTCAAAGAAGGCCTTATACCTTGTTTTTCTTTTTTTCCCTTTGACAGCAATCTCCACCTTATTACTCCTGATAGTATCTTTTAAAGTTTCTGTCGTATCAAGTGTGACAACAGGTTCTTGGGATTTGATAGCAATCTCCACCTTATCACTCATAACAGCATCTTTTGCAGTTTTTGTCATATCAAGTATGATAATAGCTTCTTTTTCTGCTTCAAAACCCAAGATTAATTGCTTCAACACTCTTCCTTCAATTACATCATCACCATTCCCATCACCTTTTTCTTCCTCACCAACTTCAGAATTTTCATTTGAATCTTTTGTGAATTGTCTTGAGCTTCCAGCACCTCCATCAGGATTTTCATCATCATTTTTAGGTTGCTCTATTTTCCCTGATTGCTTTGACCTTTTTTTCTCCAGCCTCTTCAACTCTTCATCCAATATTCTCACAACTTCAACCATTTCCTCATCTTGTGGTAGCTGTTTAAAGTAGTTAAAGGCTTCTTTGATAGACTTGGGTTTGCAGAAACTTATCCTTTCAAGATTCATGAACTTGGTTTTTGAGTTTGTGTCTGAAGAGGATCTAAATCTTATGCACAATGAATAATGAATGATTTCAGGATGTTTATCCACTATTAGATTTTACAGGGTTCTTTTAAGGTTCAGATTCAGCCAAGAGTTCTCTGTTTTGATTTTTATTCATCATGACTTCAATTACAAATACTTCATGTCTACTTATGTACCCCATACTGATGTACCAGCTTAATGCTCCTTCAACACTTACTGTAACTACCCACTTTCTGCTTTTAGACACCAGCACAGCTACACTAGTGGTGGATAGTCTCATAAAATTTCTTTGGGTCTCTATTAGCTAAATTTGTTAGATCAGTAATTCTCTAATTGAAACATACATCTTTTAACACCTTGCTATTTTCATTTTCATCCACCATAAGAGTGCTAGCTTCCAACTCAGTCATATCATCCCTTTCTTCTATAATCCAGTCATCATTGTCTTCAGGGACCAACTTCTCATTTCCTTTCCCAGATATATGAACATTGGCCTTCACCACATTTGCCCTGATAACAATTATTTTCTCTTTAAGCCTAATCACCTTTTTAGCCTTTTCATCAGCCTTCTTCTTCTCTTCCTCCTCATTCTTCTTCTCAGCCAACTCTGTTGCCACTTTGGATAGCAACACCAACTGTTCCTCCCCCTTGGATACATCAGCTTTATCTACTTTGTTATCCTTTTTATGACTCCCTTCAAATACTTTTCCACTTTTTCCCCTTAGTTGAGGTATCAATTTTAGTAGAGGAGAGTTTTGTCACCAAATTCTTAGAACTTGTCAAAGATGGTCTTGAACCCTTCATTCATTATCTATTCCAGATTAGAATTGGACAGTTTGTTCACCACTTTGACTTGATTTTACAAATTGTAACAATGTTTTTTGACAGCTTGTAAACTCTGTGAGTAAGGGATTTCAACCTTACAGCAGCGTATTTAGAAGAGGATTTGGAGGCTGAGGAGATTCTCACGCTCTCTTGTTTTTTCTGGATGATCTCATCATCCCTCACATACTCACTCTCAAGGCCTAATGCATTAGTAGATTTGGCTCCCTCAAATTTTCTTTTCTTATGGCTTTGTTCAAGGCCTTCTCCTTTTTCCAGAGTTTTTCCATGCCTCTCATTTTTATGTTCACTTCTCTTTTCCTTTTCGCACCCTCACTCAACCTAGGTGCATGGGACTGAGCAGGTAGACCATGCACTTGAGATGTAGATTTTACTTGTAGTAGCTTGGAGAGAGGAATGGGATCAGTTCCCATGTCCTCATCCAAGGGTTGTGAATTTATAGGTACTTGAGAAGTGTTGTTCTGGATTGGAGTTGTGACAGATTCCTAAGCATTGAAGTTACTGTCAATGGAGATGACAACAACTTTTTCATTAATAACAACTGAGGTTGTGACAGATTCCTTGAGAGAAATGTTAATGTCAAATATGATAACAACATTGCATGTGTCCTTGACAGCAGCAGAGGCTGTGACAACAATATTTTGTGGAAGAGTTGCTTGATTTTGAGGAGTGATATCTACTATACTTTGACCAATAAGTTCTTATGGATCACTAGATGATGAGGGCTCATTTAAGATATGAAATGAATAGTCAACCTCTGAGAATGGGGGTCTGTAATTTTTTCTAGAGGGTAGAGAAGAAACAATTGGGGCATTAGAGAATGAAAAAGATTGACACACAGATGAGAATGTTGGCTGCTCTACAGAATGAAAATATGAAGCATCAAATTGAAATGATGATTATTCCATGTACTCTATCCCTATATTGTGTGTTTCTTCCAGTGTGTGCTCATGTTGAGTGGGTTTAACATGTTGTGCAGACTCTGTAAATGATGTCATGGGTGACTAGAAGAGTTCAATAGGTACTTCCTTTTGAGAGGAAGCACCTATAGATTTGCTAATTTCTCTGTTAATATCCGTGTCTTTTTTAGAAGACACAGACTTGTCGATCCTATGTGGGTTCATTGACAATTCCAACTTTATTTGTTGTATCTAGTACAGTTTCTCCCTCTAAAGTAGAGCCATATTATACCCTATCAGATAAGGTTCTCTTCTTTTTAGAAACCTGATCCTTTTGAGAGGAACCATGCTCTTAGTTGACTACTCTAGACTGTCGAGATGCCATAACATACTCAAATGGTTTAGAGTGTGAGTTAGGAATGGTGAGGTCAACACCATTCTCATCACTCAAAGAAAAAATTCTAGCATTACTCACTAAATTCAAGTTAAGTGAGGTTATTATAGACTTTATGAAGTCAGTAATAAACAAACTTATATGAGGGTTATTAGGTTTTCTAGTTAGAGCTGAGTGACTGTTCATCTTGAGAGTCGGGGATTTCATGCATTGTACATTATCATGATTAATTATGCCTATTACAGAATTAATAATAAGCATAAAGAATCTAGGATAGTAAATTACCAACTTCCTTTGAGTTTTCTTCCCAAGAACAAGCTTGAACTGCTGCATGAGCATCTTTCCAATATCAATTCTGTAGTTGTGCACCATGGAATGCATAATCCTCCTTGTGTAAGCAGGTATCTCATTCCACCCACTAGATTTGCTTGACATGGATCTAGTTACAACATCAAATATCATGATCCATAAATTGTTCAAGTACTTCCTATCCATTCACCCAGTTGGATACCAGGATTCAGAGTCTGGGCTTAGCTTGGGGCCTGCATACCCAACAAATTTAAAGAACTTTTCAAGCTGCTCATCACTTGCAGGCTCTTGGAAAGGTGCATCTTCTTCAATTTCTATCTGAAAAGCAGCATTAATATGGGTTGAGTAGATAGTGTAGGAGTTGTTGTTGATTTGAAATGAGATGGATCCCTCATCTTGCTCCCCCTCACAAACTACAAATGTCCAAAATTGAGACAACTTTGGTAATTCCAGATTAGGGCTTTCAGTTAGAGCAAATTTGAGATACGATGAGTTCATGAAGTCAACAAAAGGCTTGAAGGCTTCACCAGCTTCTCCTACTGTTGTCATTGTGGTGAAGTTGGTTTGGGCTAGAGTACAAAGAATTTGAGGTTTAGACATTGTTAGGGTTTAGCTCTATTAAGAAAGAAGAATGAAAGGTTGAAGATGAGAAATAGTAGCTTTTGTTGAGAGAGATATGTATAGAAATGAAAAGATTAGAGAGGGTGTTAAGATTAAAGGTGGTTTCAATTTGTGTGTATATATATATATATATATATATATATATATATATATATATATATATGAAAAGAAACTGTCGAGATAAAATAACAATCGTTTTGATGTGACAGTTGTTAGCATAGCTTGCTCCCTCCTGACAGTAACTCATGCGCCTAGAATCATAAACACACTTGACAACACCATTAGATGACAAAATAAAAATAAGCCCTAACTATTATCGTGACAGTAAGTTGTGCGGGAGATAAATGTATAAATACACTATCAACTAAGTGAAAACATCTTTAGAGTAGAGCACTAAATTCTGCACAATATACTGTCAACGACTCATAATAAGTTAGATAGTAACTTTATGTTGGCATGATAATATCGTATGCATTAAAGATAAGAGTATACTGTCGTAACAAGTGACAGTGTCTTTTCTGCATAATCTAACTATCATACTAAGATAGTTATTGTCATCACCTTTCTGACAGAATTTAGCAAAACATATTAGTTAACCTTTCAACTAAGAATCATCATGTATTTACTATGATAGAAATCAAAACACCTTGGAAAGGCCATTAATTCACAGTAAATTTTAGTTAACTAATATTTTACTACTAAATCAACTTACAATTTTCTCAACAGATTCAACAAGAGAGATTGAGCATACCTAATTCACTAACCAGTCTATTGAATGTGTTTTCATCTAGGGACTTAGTGAAAATGTCTGCAAGTTTTTACTCTGTAGGCATATACAGTAGTTTGATTGTACTTTGTTCAACATGCCCCCTAATGAAATGATGTATGATGTCAATGTGCTTGATCTTGGAGTGTTGAACTGGATTCTAAGCTTGATCTTGGAGTGTTGAACTGGATTCTCAGATATGGCTATAGCACTTGTATTGTCACAGAAGATAAGAATACCATGAAGTGCTAAACCATGGTCTAAAAGTTGATTTTTCATCCAAAATAACTGAGCACATCAACTACCAACTGCAACGTATTCAGCTTCAGTTGTGGATTTGGAGATAAAATGTTGCTTCTTGCTAAACCATGACACCAATCTTTCACCAAGAAATTGACAGCTACCTGCGGTACTCTTTCTGTCAATTTCATATCCAGCATAGTCTGAATCAGAGTAACCAATAAAATCAAACTCTGATTCTTTAAGATACCAAAGGCCCAAAGTTTGAGTTCCCTTTAGATATTTAAAAATTCTCTTTACTACCATTAAGTGAGACTCTTTTGGATCAGACTGAAACCTTACACACGGGCCTGTAGCAAACATGATGTCAGGCCTGCTAGTAGTCAAATAGAGGAGAGAACCAATCATTCCTCTGTACACATTATTATCAACTTTCTTTCCTTTTGGATCTTTGTCAAGTTGAGTTGCTATAGATATGAGAGTTTTAGCTGGAGATGAATCTTCCTTGTCAAATCTCTTTAGAAGATCTTTGATGTACTTAGTTTGAGAGATGAATATCCCATCCTTCTGTTGATAAATTTGAAGTCCTAGAAATAACAATAATTCAGCCATCATGCACATCCTATATTTATTCTGCATCATCTCAGAATTTTTTTTGCACAGTGCTTCATTAATGGAACCAAATATGATGTCATAAACATAAACTTGAACCAGAATGATATCATTTCCATGCTTTTTGTAAAAGAGAGTTTTATCCACAATCTCTCTTGTAAAATTATTTTGAAGAAGAAACTTGGAAAGAGTATCATACCAGGCCCTTGGTACTTCTTTTAATCCATACAAAGCCTTGATGAGTCTTTAGACAAAGTCTTGAAGCTTTAGATCTTCAAAGCTAGGAGGTTGTTCAACATATATTTCTTCTTCCAATTCTCCATTTAGAAAAACACATAATACTTTGAAGTTGTTTTGAGCAGCCAAAGCCAAAAATATCCTTATAGCTTCAAGTCTAATAACTTGTGCAAATGTTTCATCATATTCAATTCCTTCTTATTAACGGTAACCTTTAGCTACCAATCTAGCTTTGTTTCTTGTACTAACACCACTGTCATCCATTTTGTTTCTGAAAATCCACTTGGTACCTATCACATATTTATTCTTTGGTCTAGGTACAAGTTCCCATACACAGCTTCTTTTAAACTGATTCAATTCATCTTGCATGGCAATTACCCAATCCGGATCAAGTAGAGAATCCTCCAAGGATTTGGGTTTTTGTTGAGAGAGAAAACATGTGAACATACAGTCATTTGTAACATTCCTTCTTATTTTTGCTCCTGTTCCAGGATTACCAATAATTAAGTCATCTGTGTTATCTCTGTTCCATTTAGTTTCTCTCACAGAATCATTTGAGTTAGCTTCAATATTAGGATTGATTGATCATTAACTCTTGAGCTATGAACAACATTAATTTCCTCAAGTCCACTATTCATTGGAATATTTCTAGAGAATTCTATAGATTGAGCAGTTCCTTTATTTTCTTGAGACTGAATTAGAACTGTGGGTGTTCTAGAAAATACGTGTTCTATTCTAGGTGGATCATCTTATATTTCTTCTAGATAACCTTCAACTCCAGGAAACTTGGTTTCATAAAAAGTGGCATTCACACTTTTTCCACCATAGTTTTGTGGTCAATGATATAGACTCTATATGCAGTCCTATCTATCCCATATCCTATAAAAATTCCTTCAAGAGCTTTAGTATCAAATTTCCCTTTGACCTCAGTGGCATCTTTCATGATGTAACACTTGCTTCCAAAAATATGAAAGTACTTGAGAGTAGGTTTTCTTCCTGTAAGTAATTCATAAGGAGTTTTTTCAAACATTTCATTCACCATAGTTTTGTTTTGAGTGTAACAGGATGTGTTGATGTCTTTAACCCAAAATTAGGTGGGAAATTTTGTCTCACTCAACATGGTTCTTGCAGCTCCAATTAAAGTTCTATTTTTCCTCTCCACAATACCATTTTGTTGAGGAGTCCTTGGTGCAGAGAACTGTTGAGTGATCCCATTATCTTTACAAAAGTTATTCATGATACTATTCTTGAACTTAGTACCATTATCACTTCTTAAAGTCTGCACTTTGTACTTGGGATTTTTATCATGAATCCTTAATAGATCCATAATCTCTTGTGCATCATCATCCTTGATAGCTAAGAATCTTATCCCAGGTATATTTGGAGTAGTCATCAACCATTACTAAGGTATATCTTTTTTTTTGCCAAGGATTGCACATTCACATGACCAAATAAGTCTAAGTGAATGAGTTGAAAAGCTTTATGGATTGACCCACAAGGAGTACTTTTGTCAGTAGCTCTCCAAATTTTTTCTTTTTGACAATCCTCACATAATCTTTCTTGACAGAATTCAAGTTGAGGAATGCCTTTTAACAGTTCTCTCTTTATTATATAGTTCATTGCTTTGAAGTTCAGGTGGGAAAGCTTTTTGTGTCGCAGCCAACTTTCATTAGATGATGCTTTGCTATAGAAATAGTAGACCATGTCTTTCCTGGCTGAATCTAGATCAGCAATGAATAGGATTCCTTTCCCGACTCATTTGAGAGCTTCCATGCCTGTTTTCTTGTTGATTATTGAACACCTGTCTTGATCAAAGTGAACCTTGAATCCTCTTTCACGGAATTGAGTTACACTCAATAAATTGTGCTTCAAACCATTTACTAGAGCAATCTTCTCAATGATAGCATTTCCAACTTCTAAGATGTCATATCCCATAGTAAAACCAATGATGATGTCACCAAAGGTTATATATGGGCCAACCATTTCTTTGAACTGTGATAGTACGCCTTTATCACCTATCATATGTCCTGAGCATCCACTATCAATGATCCATATGATTCTTTTATTATTCTTGTGTCCCTGTAAAGAAAAATTTTCAAGTTACTTTTGGTACCCAACTTTTATTGGGTCCTTCTTGCTTAGCTTGATCATAGTTTGTGTCAAATTCAATCAACTTACTTTCCTCCAATTTGATCAATACTCATGTGGCCACCCATTTAGTTTTAACTACTAGTTTAGGAATTTTGTTCTTGGGTGGCTTGCCTAACCTATCTTTAGGAGGAGTTAGAGTCTTTTCTTTTACATTTTTATCAGACATATATTGACATGCACTATTAGAAGTTAGAGGCACATTGAAGCAGATACTTAGCATGTTCAACTTACAATGCATGCTTTACTTTAGATTTACTCTTGGTACAAAAATGAGGTAAGTGACTAAAAGAGCCACAATTGTTACACAACTTTCTATGAGCATTATGAATATAACCATAGTTATTCTTCTTGTTTATTCCTAGCTTTCTATTCCAGTTTTTCTTAAGTTTATTTTTGATGACAGCATGTTCAGAAGTTACTGTCCCACTAGGGTTGTCAGTTAGTTGAGAGGATAGAGTCTTGACAGTATGATTTGATCTTGATGTCTTGACACTAGACTCATAACTTATTGTCTTACTAGTGTTGATAGTAGCTTTAGAACTTGTTATTATGTTCTTAACAAAACTTACTGTCTTGGGATTTTGGATAGTACTTTTTGACAGAACATTCCTATCAACAGCTACATCACCCTCATCATTTAACTCTTGTTTGAAGATCAATAATTGTTCATCAAATTCAAACTCAACCTTTTTGTACAAGGGTTTCTTAGCATTCTTAAGAATAAAAGGTTTGACAGTATCTTTTTCAGTTCCTGGTTCTTCATCAACAACATGCTTCTTTCTAGCTCTTTTCACAAAGTTAAATCCTATGCTAACCTTTTGATTTTCAGTCTTCTCTAGGTGATAAGTTTTTAACATTGATGAGGAATTCTTATAGGCTTTGATTTTGAGTTCATTTTCTGTAATTTACTTCCTTAGAAATTCCTCAATCTGAGAGGCACATACTATCTTGGTTTTAAGAACTTCGTTTTCTTGACTCAAGGACTCTAAAGCA
This sequence comes from Oenanthe sinensis, assembly GCA_028671895.1. Classification (NCBI taxonomy): domain Eukaryota; kingdom Viridiplantae; phylum Streptophyta; class Magnoliopsida; order Apiales; family Apiaceae; genus Oenanthe; species Oenanthe sinensis. The sequence goes on from CM053806.1 coordinate 34,891,594, forward strand.
CTTTGTTTAAGTTCAAGTTCTTCATTCTTTCATTTTAACAATTCATTAGCACTATATAACTTAGGAATCTCTTCATTAGCAGGTATCATGCTTGTATAAATATTAAAAATTTCAACTGTTTTCTAGTATTGAGATGTAGTCATATCAATAGTGGTGAGAAAGGGTACTTGACTAGATGAAGAAGGGGACTCATCTCTTGAGTTTTCTATTAGGGCTATATTGCCATATTCTTCTTCTTCTTCCTCTTCATCAGATTCATCCCAGCATTTGCCTTCAACCACAAATGCCCTTCCTTGTTGCTTTTTGAGCAAAACATCATACTTTGCTTTGAGTTCCTCATAGTCACCATAATTTCTCCTTGCTTTCTTGGGTTTCCTGCATTATGTTCCAAAGTGTCCAATCTCATTGTAGTTGTAGCATCTTATCTTTGACCTGTCCACAATGCTAGTTTTGTAACCACCCTTGCCACTACCTCCAGGTTTTGAGGTGTTTCCTTTATTGAACCGGGAGGTTTGTCTTTTAGGCCTGAATGCTTTATTCTTTTTTAATATCAAGTTTGAGAATTTCCTGGCCATGTAGGCCATTATTTTATTTTCCATATTGTCAAGTTTCTCCAGTGTGTAGAACTCATCATCTTCAGCATCCTTGAGTTCAAGGGTGACATTTTCTTCTTCCTCCATAACTTCTTCAATCTTGATTTGTTGTTGTTGTGGTTCTGGTAGTTGTATTATCTTGGGGTCTTGAGCAACTAGGGAATTAGAGGTGTTGGCCATTTTTCCTCTTTGGCTAGATTTAATTACTCTCTTTTACAGCAATTCTAGCTCATAAGTCTTTAATATACCATACAGGGTTTTAAGAGAAAATTTAACATCTCTTCCCTCTCTTATGCCTACTATTTTGTGCTCAAGATGGTCAGAGAGTGTCAACATGAATTTCATGTTTACTTCTTTTTTCTCATAAAACTTGCTATGTAGTTACAAATCATTTATGAGTCTATTGAACCTTTCAAACATATCACTCAACCCTTCATTTGGTTTGGCCATAAAGCCTCATACCGAGATACCAAAATTTGCCTTGGATTGTCTTTTACTTCTTCAGTACCTTCACAAAGTACCTCTATGGTTTCCCATATTTGTTTGGCATTTGAGCAGTTGATAGTATTATTGTACATAAAATTGTCAAGAGCTTCAATGATTATAAACTGTAAACAACCATCCAGAGCCACATTTTCCTTTTTTGTGTCTATGTAATTTATGACCTTTTTAGGAACCCAGCAAGCAGGTATTGTTTCACCTCCTATTGTGGTTTCAGGAAGGTAAGTTTGGGTAACTAAAGGACCATTTTCAAGAATCCCAAGATAAAGTGGATTGGCAGTCTTTATGAACAACATCAATTTTCTTTTCCATAAATTATAGTTTTCTTTATCAAAAGTGGGTATCTTTATACTGCTTACTTTATGTGCAATCAATATTGATCTTTAAAGGTTAGATATATTAAACCTCTTGCTTTAATACCGGTTGTTAAGTCAAATGAGTGTTATAGAAGGGGTGTTGAATGCAATACTATAAGTATTTAGCTAATAACTTGATTATGGAACTCACAATAATAGAAAATGTAAGTCTAAGATATAGATGACAAGGATTACAAACACCAACAGTAAGTAAAGAGACATAGTGTTTAAATCAAAATTAATATGTTTATTAATTTTCCTTACAAAACTGGAAATGAATTCCAGCTTCTTGGTTACAATAACAATTAAGTTTGCTATTGTTACAAAGCTTGAGAGAAAATAGACAATGTAAATCTAAGCTCCTTAGGAAAAAGTACTTGTGAGATGAGTGTATTTATACTACAAAACACATCTCACTCATCTCACTTACAGATGGACTTTTACCTTGTTCTAGGACAAAGCTAAGAATATAAACTTAACTTTTCTATTCAACTTTGACTTCATTCCTTTTGTAGATAAAGTACTTATGAGATTTGCAGAGATCTTTGACTTCTTGAGCATACTTTATCTTTTTGATTGTCTTCTCCCAAGTTGCAGTAGTAGACTTGACAGAATAGATAGAGATGTCAAAATAATTCCTTGTGTTTTCACCATCTACCTTGCTACTAGGAATAGACTATCAGTTTTACTAGAAGTCTGCTGTCAACCTTTAGCTTCACTGGCAATGACAATATCTATGTCTCCAGCAGATCATGATGTCAACCTTTATTAAATTGTCCATATATACTTTCAAAGCTTCTGTCAACATTCTCTACCAAAGGTGTTATCAGTAAAACTATTAGGGATTGTGGTGTTAACATTGTAATCGACTAGAAGTTACTTAGACTAATTAGAAATTAACAAAGTAAAATGTGCTATCATATGTATATTGACACTATGTTTATTTTTCACTTTTAACAGTGTGTTTAAAATCTATGTAGGTGATAGTAAGTCTCAATAGTTACTATCTTGTACAAATACAATAACATGATCCATGAAGTAGAAGTTAACAAAGTGTTCAGGCATAACATGGGTCAAGACTATGACAATAACATTCTACAACTGAAGCCTACGACAACATATTCAAGTGACAGCACAAAGGAACACACAACAATAACTATTCCAATAACAGTAAACTTGGTGAAGAATGAAGATTCACAGACAGCAAGTTTTATTGACAGCGCGTTTAGCGGGGATAATTGATAGCAGCTTTGGAGACAATAAAATTCAAGGATCTATTGAGGCTTGGCAATAAAGTGTGCGGAGCCAAAGACACTGTCATCATAGTGGAGCTAGAAGTTGACAGTATTCTTTTAGTGAAGTTGACTGTCTGTTCCATGTAGCATATTAGATAGTGAAAGCACAATGAATGATTTAGATATTATTATCTAGTCTATCAAGCCTACTACTGTAACTTGGGAGAAGACAAGCAAAAAGATAAGGTGTGCACCAGAACTCAAAGATTTATGTCATCTCAGCACAACTTTATCTACAAACGGAATGAAGCCAATGTTGAACCATAAAAGCATAGTTTTTATTTTGAGCTTTATTCTAGGACAAAGGAAAAGTGCACATGTAATTGGGATATGTGTTTTAGTATAAATACACATATCTCACAAACATTTTTCCTTATGCAACTGAGCTAGGTTTTCTTTTAAACAAGAAACATTAGCAAATACATTGCTCATTATTTATTTATAGCTGGAATACTCATTCCAGTCAGTTGTGGCAAAAAATAATTATTTTTTGAGGTTAAACACCTTTCTTCAATTGTTCTCTTAGTTGTTTGCATTTCATAACTTACTTTTATTATTGACTTATTTGTTATTAACAAGAATAATAATAATTTTGTAAGTTGCATTCAAACCCCCCTTCTGCAAAACATATACTATTTAACAACTGGTATCAGAGCAGCAAGTTAGATATACATAACGTGAAAAGATCTGAAAATGAGTGCACAGAAAGTAAGCAGCATAAAGATACCCACCTTTGACAAAGAACATTACACACCATGGAAAAGAAAGATGACAATATTCATAAAAACTGTCAACCCACTTTATCTTGGTATCTTAGAAAATAGTCATTTTATACCTCAATCATATGTACCTGAAACCACAGTGGAGGGTGAGACAATACCTGCCCACTGGGTTCCTAAAAAGGTTTCTGAGTACAATGATACAGAAAAATAAAATGTTTCTCTGTATAATTATTTGTAGTTTATAATCATTGAGGCTCTTATCAATTTTATGTACAATAATATTATCAATTGTACTAGTACAAAACAAATATGGAAAACCATTGAGATTCTGTGTGAAGGAACAAAGGAAGTGAATGATAATCAAAGAAATATATTGGTGTCCCAGAATGAGGCCTTCATGGCCAAACCAAGTGAAGGGTTGACAGAGATGTTTGAGAGATTTAATAGGTTAATCAATGACCTGCAGCTGTATAACAAATTCTATGATGAATGAAGTTAACATGAAATTTATGTTAACACTTTCTAATCACTTGGAGCACAAGGTCACTGCCATAAGAGAATGAAGAGATATGTCTAAAGTATCTCTTGAAACTTTGTATGGCATTCTCAAAACTTATGAGCTAGAGCTGTTATAAAAAAGAGCTATTCAATCTGGCCAAAGAGGAAAGATGACCAACACATCAAATGCTCTAGTAGCCCAAGACTCAAAGATGTTGCAGCTATAGGAATCTCAACATCAATAGATCAAGATTGAAGAAGTAACTGATGAAGATGAAAGTGTGGCACTTGAACTCAAAGATGGTGATGAAGATGAATTATACATCTTGGATGAACTTGATAATATGGGGAATAAAACAATGGCCTACATGGCGAGAAAGTTCTCAAACTTGAGGTTCAATAAAAACAAATCTTTCAAGCCCAAAGGACAAGGTTTCAGGTTCAACAGAGGGAGCACCTCAAAGCCTGGAGGAAATGGAAAAGGCGGATACAAGACAAGAATAGTGGACAGATAAAAGATAAGATGTTACAACTGTAATGAGATGGGACATTTTGTAATAGAATACAAAAAGACAAAACAAGTGAGAAGAAATGACAATGACTATGAGGAACTCAAATCTAAGTATGAAGCCTTTCTTAAAAAGTAATGAGGAAGGGCATTTGTGGCTGAAGGCAAGTGCAGTGAAGAATCTGATGATGAAGATGAAGAGGAGTATGAAAATGTTTGCTCTCATAACAAAATCAAAAGAAGACTCACCTACTTCATCCAGTCAGGTACCCATTCTTACTACTGTTGATATGACTGCATCTCAGTATAAGAGAACTGTTAAAAGTTTAAGTTCTAAAATCTTTAACATTCATACAAGCATGTTAGCTGCAAATGAGAAGATTGTCAAATTGTCTAGTGGTAATGAGTTATTAAAGAACAAGAATTAAGAACTAAAACTGAAGCAAAATGCCTTTAAGTCCTTACAACATGAAAATGAAATTCTCAAGAACAAGGTAGTATGTGCATCCCAGATTGAGGAATTTCTCAGAAAACAGATCTTTGAAAATGAACTTAAAATCAAGGCTTACAAGAATTCTTCTTCATTATTAAAATCATACCATGCTAACAATACTGAAAATCAAAAAGTAGGTATAGGGTTTAACTATGAAAAGAAAAATGGTAAGCAACATGCTGTAGATGATGACATTAGTTCTGAAAAACCTACTATCAGACCTCATATGCTGAAAAGAGTTAAGAATCCCCTATTCAAAAAGGATGAGTTTGAATTTGATGAGTAATCACTAATTCTTAAACAAGAATTAGTTGATAAGGACAATGATACTGTCAATAGGACCCTTAAGTCGAATGGTACTGTCAAAATCCCCAAGACAGTTAGCTTTGCCCCTGATGTCTAGAAGATGCTGTCAATACTAGCAAGACAATAAGTTCAGGAGTTGCTGGCAAGATGGTAAGATCAAATCATATTGTCAAGACATTTCCATCTAAACTTATTGTCAACACTAGTAAGACAGTAACTTCTAAACCTACTATTCTGAAGACCAAGAAGAACAGAAATGGAAAGTTAGGGATAAACAAAATGAATAATTATGGCTACATTCTTAATGCTCCTAGAAAGTTGTATAACAATTGTGGGTCTTCTAGTCATTTAAATCATGCTTGTACCAAGAGTAAATCTGAAGTAAAGAATGCTACATCTATTAATGGAAATTTACATAGCATACCTTTAAAGAACAGACAAGTATCTCATTATGGTGATTTTGATTGTATTTCATGTAGAATGAATTTGATGAGTATTTTCTTTAATATGTCTTTTCATAATAATTAAGTATGTCTGCATAAGAATGTTAAAATTGAAAAGGCAAGGACTCAAAGTCCTCCTAAAGGTAGGATGAACAAGCCACCCAAGAATAAGGTTATTACACCAGTTATCAAAACTAAATGGGTAGCTACAGTAGTCATGCTCAAAGCAAAAGAAAGAAAAGGAATTGATCAAGATTCAAATTGTGAACTAGCTAAGCAAAATGGACCCAATGAAATTTGGGTACCAAAAGTAACTTGAAATATTTGCTTTACAAGTAACAAGAAAAATAAAAGAATCATGTGGATTATTGATAGTGGATGCTCAGGACACATGACAGGTGATAAAACCCTGATATCACAGTTCAAGGAAATGGTTGGCCCTTATGTGACCTTTGTTGACAATAACATTGGTTTCATAATGGGATATGACATTCTGGAAGTTAAAAATTTGAAGATAGAGAAAATTGCTCTAGTGAATGGATTGAAGCACAAATTATTGAGTGCCACTCAATTTTGTGAAAGTGGATTTAAAGTTGGATTTGATCAAGATAGATGTTCCATTGTCAATAAAAATACAGAAAAAGAAGCACTCCAAGGTGTAAGGAAAGGAAGCCTCTTCATAGCTGACTTGGATTCAATAAGAAAAGACAAAGTCTACTGTTTCTATAGTAAGGCTTCATCAATTGAAAGTTGGTTGTGGCACAAGAAGCTTTCTCATTTGAACTTTAAAGCAATAAATTATCTAATGTAGAGAGAGTTGGTGAAATGGCTTCCTCAACTTGAATTCTGTCAAGAAAGATTGTGTGAGGATTGCCAAAAGGGAAGATAAAGAGATCCACTCATAAAAGCACTCCAAGTGGTTCAATTAATGAAGCATTTCAACTTATTCACATGGACTTATTTGGTCCTGTGAATGTGCAATCACTGGCAAGAAAAATATATGTCTTAGTGATGGTTGATGACTTTACTAGATACACTTGGGTGAGGTTCCTAGCAACCAAAGATGAAGCTGCTCAAGAGATTATTGATTTGGTAAGGGTTCTTGACAATAATCCCAAGTACAAGGTGCAGACCCTGATAAGTGACAATGGTACTGAGTTCAAAACCAATATCATGAATGATTTCTGCAAAGACAATGGTATCACTCAACAATTCTCTGTACCAAGGACACCTAAACAAAATGGTGTTGTGGAAAGAAAGAACAAAACTCTTATTGAGGATGCAAGAACAATGTTGAGTGAAGCAAAAATTTATACTTATTTCTAAGGTAAAGCAATCAATGCAGCCTGTTATACTCAAAGCAGGACTGTAGTCAATAAGGCCTATGGAAAGACACCCTATGAATTGCTCACAGGAAGGAAACCTAATTTCAACTACTTTCATGTCCTTGGAAGCATTTGTTACTTCAAGAAAGATTCAACTGAGATCAAAGGAAAATTTGATACTAAAGCACTTGAAGGAATCTTCATGGGGTATGGAATTGACAAGACTGCATACAGAGTCCACATCATTGATTACAAGACTGTGGAGGAGAGTGTAAATGTAACCTTTGATGAAACAAAATTTTCTTGAGTTGAAGGAAGTCAAGAAACAGGACCTTTAGCCTTTAAAAATCAAGGCTATCAAGAAGAGATTAATGAAGACTCACCAAGAGTTGATCACACAATTTCTGGTCCAACAATTGTTCCTATCCAGCCTGGAGTCAATGAAGGAACTGCTCAAACAACTAATCTTTCTGGGAATGTTCCCATGAATAGTGGACTTGAAGAAATTGATGTTGTCAACAATGCAAGAGCAAAAGATGTTGTCAATCAACAAGATGTTGAAGACTCTAGTGACACTCTAAGAGAAACAAAATGGAACAGAGATCACACTAATGATCTAATCATTGGTGATCCAGGAACTGGAGTCAAAACAAGAAGAAATGTTGCAAATGAATGCTTGTACTCTTGTTTCCTTTCTTAAACTGAACCAAAAACTCTAGAAGAAGCATTGACTGATCCATATTGGATTAATGCCATGCAAGAAGAGCTTAATCAATTTGAAAGAAACTGTGTTTGGGAATTGGTGCCTAGACCAAAGAACAAATCTGTAATAGGAACTAAATGGGTTTAGAGGAACAAAATGGATGATTGTGGTACTGTCACAAGAAACAAAGTAAGGCTGGTGGAAAAAGGTTACTATTAACAGGAAGGGATTGATTATGATAAAACATTTTCTCTTGTTGCTAGACTTGAGGCAATAAGAATCTTTTTGGCTTTTGTTGCATTCAATAACTTCAAGGTTTTTCAAATGGATGTTAAGAGTACTTTTCTTAATGAAGAGCTAGAAGAAGAAGTGTATTTTGAATAGCCCCCAGGCTTTCAAGATCCAAAAATGTAGAATTTCGTGTACAGATTTCTCAAGGAATTGTATGGCTTAAAGCAAGCACCAAGGGCTTGGTATGACACTCTTTCCAAGTTTCTTCTTGAAAATGATTTCACATATGGATTATGGATAAAACTCTTTTCTATAAAAAGCATGGAAATGATATTATTCTAATCCAAGTTTATATTGATGACATCATCTTTGGTTCAAGAAATGAAGAGTTATGCAAGAAATTTTTAGAGTTAATGCAGAACAAATATGAGATGAGTATGATGGGTGAATTGGTATTCTTTCTTGGACTTCAAGTCTATCAAAAAGAAGATGGAATATTTATTTGTTAAACTAAGTATGTCAACGATCTTTTAAAAAGATTTAACATGGAAGACTCATCTCCTGCAAAAACTCCAATCTCAACAGCAACTCAACTTGACAAGGATCCAAAAGGAAAGAAAGTGGACAATAAGATGTATAGAAGAATGATTGGCTCTCCCCTCTACCTAATAGCTAGCATGCCTAACATCATGTTTGCAAGGTTCTAGTATAATCCAAGGGAGTCTCACTTAATGGCAGTAAAAAGAATCTTTAGATACCTGAAAGGCACTCAAGATTTAGACCTTTGGTATCGTAAAGAATCTGGTTTTGACTTGGTTGGATATTTAGACTCAGACTATGCTCGTTGCAGAATAGACAAAAAGAGTACAACAGGAAGCTGTAAATTTTTAGGAGAAAGTTTGGTTTCATGGTTTAGAAAGAAGCATCATTCAGTGTCAAATTCAACTGCAGAAGCTGAATACATTGCAACTGGTAGTTGCTGTACTCAGTTACTTTGGATGAGGAACCAACTATTGGACTATGGGTTGACTCTTCAAGGAATTCCTAACTTCTGTGACAACACTAGTGCCATAGCAATTTTTGAGAATCCTGTTCAACACTCCAAAACTAAGCACATTGACATCAGACATCATTTCATTCTAGAGCATGTGGAGGAAGGCATAATTAAGTTGATCTATGTGCCCACAGAGAAGCAATTGCAGATATTTTCACAAAACTATTGGATGAAAAGACATTCAACAGGCTAATGAGTGAATTGGGCATGTTAAATTTATCCTATTAATGTAATTCTATTTAGTTGATCAAAAATTTAGTTAACTGAAATTCACTGTGAATTAATGGCCTCTAGAGGTGTTCTGATTTCTGTCAGAGTGGATACACATGATGATATTTTACTGAGAGGTTAAATAATTTATTTTTAAGTAACTTAATTCATATGAGGTTAATAAAAAGTACTGTCAAGTTTCTTGACAGTGTGTTTTGTCCATATTGTCATATAGTAATAAGTTAATGTCGATCGTTTGAGAAGTATTGACTGCATAGTATGCGGAACTGAAACATATTGTCATAAACTTATTGTCAGTATTCATCAACAGTATAGTTTTCCAAATCCCCGCATAACATATTGTCAAGAGTTAATATTAGGGTTATTCATTTATTTTATATATTCTCTAACCCCTAATGTTACTGTCAAGAATGTTTATGATTTCTAGGACAGAAGTTACTATCAAGAAGGAGTGGATCCAGAATACAACTATCAAATAAATTGATTGCAATTCTTTCTTGATTGTTTCTTTTTCATTTCATACAAATAAAAACAGTAAAATCTCTCTCACTCTTTACTTCTCTTTAAACTCTCAAACTTTCTATCGCCCTAAAAACCCTCTACTCTCTCTCTGCAACTTTATCTCTTTCGTTCATATTCTTTTTAGTTCTAAACACATTTCAAACTTGCAACCATATATGGACTTTAAATTGTTTGTACTTTGCACCAAACCAACTTTACCTCCATGGTTTCGGTGGGTGAGGCATGAGAAGCCTTCAAACCTTTTGTTGGCTTCATGGACAACTCTTATCTCTTTGATGCACTCACCAAAAGTCCCTTATTAGAAATTCTGAGGGTGTCATAGTTGTGGACCTCTGCTACATGTGAGGGGGAACAGGACAACAGTTCCATCACTTTCCAAATAGACAACACTTCTTATGCCATTGACTCCTCCCACATTACCACTGCTCTAGGTGTTACTCTTGAAGAAGGTGTTGTCTTTCAAGAGCCTGCAAGTGACACATAACTTGCCAAGTTTTTCATGAAGATTGGCTACACTAGTCACAAGTTAAGCCCAGGGTTTGAAGATTAGTATCCATCAGGTGGGATGGATAGAAAGTTCATGGTGAAAGAATGTAACATGATAATGGATGATGCGACTGAAGTCATGTCAAGCAAAACCAAGGGCTTGAATGAGGTCCCAGCCTATATAAGGAAGATTGTGCATTCCATGGTACACAACTACAAGATAGACCTTGGCAAGCTACTGATGCTTTTGTTCAAGCTGGTACTGGGCAAGAAGGAGGGGAGAAAACCGTAATCTACTACCCTAGGTTTTTATGCTTATTATTTACTCTGTAGTAGGCATAATTAATCTAGAAAATATTCAATGTCAAGAATCTCCCTTCTTAAAAAGAAACACACACTATGTCTTATCTGGTAAACCTCATAATCCAGAATTGAGGTTATTTATATCTGAATACATGGACACCATAATAAAAACTCTTAATTTAAATATTATTGGTAAATTCAGTGTGTTTTCTTTGAGTGAAGAGATTTATGTTGACCTCATCATTCCTAACCCACACTCCAAACCCTTTAAATATGCTAGACCATCTAAAGTCTCCAAATCAATTAGCCAAGAGCCTGACTCCTCCCAACATGATCAGGTCTCTAAAAGGAAGAGGACCACTACCCTTAGGTTAGAAACTATTCCACAAGTAGGTGGTGAAACTACACTAGATGTAGCAAATAAGGGTGATAGTCAGACCACATAACCCATAGAGGGCCCTGGTGAGCCTAGGAGAAAGAAGGCAATGGTACCAACCTCTGTAAGCCAGACTGTATCCTCTCAAAAGGGAACATATCTTAATAGGGAACAAAACTCATGTCTAGATGTTTTCTCTCAAAAGGAGTCATCTATTGAAATTGGTTAGTCTCCCATGGTACCCTGTAAAGAGTCTACACACCATGTTGAACTCACTCAACATGAGCCTCCTACTCTTGAATACACACACAATATAGGGCTAGAAAATGTGGAACACAGCTCCTTCAACTTTAGTGCATCACACTTTACCAACATAGAAGATCAGAATGTTTATGCACTCTTCCAAGAGTTGGATGAGACTGATCAAAGCAATCCACAAGAACCTTCTACTCAAAGGATAGAAAAGATTATTGTCACAGCCTCTGTTTTTGTTAATGACACAGTTACTGGCAGTCCTCATAATAGTAACTTCTCAAATAAAGATGTTGTCAAAAATCCTATTCCAGACAGCAACTCTCATTTGGCTACTTCTCCACAAGATGATGAAGATTCTTCTACTCTTTCCACCATCATGAAGGTAAAATCTAAATCTACTGTGCATGGTTTACTTGCTCAGTCTCCTGCACCTAGGATGAGTGAGAGTGTGAAAAGAAAAAGATATATCAAAGAAAAAAGAAGTGAGAATAAAAATGAGGGGATGGAAAAATCTCAAGCAAAAGGAGAGGGCCTTGAGCATGACCACAAGAAAAAGAAAAATATGGGAGCCCAATCTTCAAAGACACTAGGCCTTGAGAGTGAGTTGGTGAGGGATGATGAGATCATCCAAGAAAATAAGAGAGTATAAGAACCCTCAAAGCCCCAAAATCTTCTAAACAAGCTGGTGAAAGAATGAAATCCCTTTCTCATAAGGTGTCTAAACTATCAAAGAACCTGGACATATTTGGGAGAAACCAGGTGAAGCTGATCAATAAGCTGTCAAATCTGGAGTAGATCATGAATGATGGTTTTAAGGCTGTATTTGACAAGCTTCAGGAGTTCAACTCACAATTCTCTACTCCTGTAGCTGCTACCTCAACTAAGGGGGAGAAAAATTCAGTGTTTGTAGATGTGGCTGAGAAGGTAGTGGATGGTGATGTTCACATTGGGATTAATAAGGAGACACAAGTTGCATCTCAGGGGGAGAGTCAATTGGCATTGTTGTCCAAGGTGGCTACCGAGATGGCTGAAAAGCTTGGAGGTGATAAGGAGAAGAAGAAAGTAGAAAGGCCTAAGGAGAAAGGCATTGTCATCAAGGAAGGTTTAGTAAAGGTTCATGTTCATGTAGTTGGGAAAGGAAAAGACAAGGTTATTCCTTAAAATCCTGATGATTACTTTCTAAAGGAAAAGGAGAATTTATTTGAAGAGGAAGCTACTATGTTAATGGTGGATGAAAATGAAAATAGTGTTGTATTTCAAGATGCAGACTACAATCAAAAGAAAACAAGTCTAAGGAGAAACTCAAACAGGGCCCCTAAAGTATTTTCTGAATCAATGAGGAAATCAATAACTGGTGCAGCAGTATTGGTGTCCAAAAGTAACAAATGGATGATCATTGTAAGAATTGAAGGAGGTCTAAGCTGGTATATCAGTTTGTCATACCTGGGCAGGCAAGAAATTATAGTGATTGAATCCATTAGACTAAAGATTAAAATTGAGAAATCTTTCTTAAATGAAAATATGAAGAAGATTCTATTGAGTATGGTGAAGGAGAAGCTTCCAGAAATCACTCATAATCCACTCTGCATCAAATATGGCTTTGCATCAGACATAAAGTACAGAACAATGAATCCAGAAAGGGTGAGCCAACACCAGCCTAGAGCTGTGAAAGTTGCCTTCAATTACTTCTCAAATTTGGCTCAAACTAAATAGATAACAGAAGTGGTGAGGATTCTGAGAGAAGAAGTAGAAAGATTTGAAATAAAGAAGGCTGAAAGACAAGGAAGAAGATTTGATGGTGATGCTGGAATGCCTGATAGAGGTGCAGGTAGCTCTAGCCAATACAACAGTAATGATGAAGGATCTTCTAGAGCTGGAAATAAGGTGGATAAGGATGATCATGAGAATGATAAGGTGTATAAGGATAGAATTGAAGGAAAAGTGTTGAAGCAGATGGTTCTTAGTTTTGAATCTGATAAAAATGATGTTGTCAAAAAAGCCACTGTCATGAGTGATAAGGGTGAACCTACAGTCACAGAACCTGAACCTACTGTCAAGGATTCAGAAGCTACTATCACACTCAAATTGAAAGAAACCTCAAAAGATATTTTCATGAATAATAAGGTGGAAGGAGCTGTCAAGAAGAAAAAAATCAGGGTAACTACCTAAGCTTTCCTTGGTACAAAAGGTTACTTTGAGCCCAAACTCTCTAAGAAAAAGATGGTGAACAGATCTTGTGGAAAGAAAATTATGAAGGTGAGCAGATGGATTCTGAAGCCTACTTTTGTTAAAGCGGAATGCTAAGATGTGAGAAGGGCAACCATCAATAACCTGGCTGAATCAAAGGCATAATCCATCTCAAGGGTCATTGTTGAATGGTCTGAGTTTAATACTCTAAGAAAGATCCATGTGATCTACTCTACTGGTGAATCTATAGTGATGGGATATGATATGATAGAAGCTGATTACTTCATGATAAGAAGGATGTTGATAGTCATCAGATATTCAAATATAAAGACTCAAGTCTTTAGGGGATTGTTGATTATGAAATTCTTGGATCTCATGGATTTTTTCAAATCTCATCCTTTGGACTTCCTAGAAGGAGATGAACCTGAGCCTGTAGTTTATCATGATGGAGTGTTGTTTGAAAATGATGATGGGATCAAAGAATTCTAGAGCATGAATTCTTTACAGGACAAAAATATTGACTTACTATCTAAGTTAGAAGAATAGTTATCCAAATATCCCTATCCTGATGAACATAAACTTATCCCAGTCATTCAAAGCTTGATCATTAAAAAGAAGAAGCTGGAGTTTGCAAAGAAAGTTGACTATGAAAGAACTCAGAAATGTCTTCTCAGAAATACAGAAAGAATCATCTTCTATAATACTAGTGAAGATGCTAATACTATCACTTTTCAAGAGCTCAAGGTGTTTGTAAAGAAAGAACCAATGATTGTAGAGCTGGTTGAAGCTCAACTATTCAGAGTGACAAACTTTGAAGTTTTTTATTTGAAAAGAAAAGCTTTGAGTTTCTTTGATGATGATAGTGATGAGGCTGAGAAACAAAGGAGGGATAAGGAGGAAAATGACAGAAAGGAAAAGATTTTTAAAGCTCAGAGAGATGTGGATAATATCAAAAAGAAAATTGCTGAAGCCACCAAGGACTATGAAGTTGCTCAATTCAATGAAACAAACTCAAGAAGTTCTTCATATCAATCGCTAGTCTCTACAAATCCTTTAAGGATTTTGATTGACAATGTTGAGGTCAGAGTTGAGGAATTCAAAATTCATAATACAGAAATCCTGAGGGGAATCAAAAGAATGACAGTAAACTCAGTAATTGTGTCTGAATTTAATTTGAGTAAGGTTGCAGAAAAGATCATTAATTCCAGGAATAATGAAGAAACTTGGGAACACAGACAAAGACTCAACAATGTGTACTATTTTCCATTGCCAAGGTTTCAAAAAGACTTGTTTGTAGCTAAATTCATGTGCATAACCAGAGGCCCTGAGGAAGCCTACTACTCACTCAAGTACTTAAGAGATTTTCTATTTTTAAAAGTGAAGTAAATACTGGAGTGTGCAGCTGATCATGCAATCTCAGATGAAGAAAAGTCAGGTGTCAGGGATGTGGAGCTTCTATTTGAAGATCTGAAAGTAAAGAAGGCTCAAAGCAAGGGAAGCTGAAGTAGAATTTAAAATTTTGCTCAGTCTAGAGGAGTGTTAGCTTGAAAAATTTTTACTTATAATTTTTCTTGAATATTTTTTTGTATAAACACTTCAGTTATGTTAGTTGAGTTAGCATCTGCAATTTACTTTGAATTTGTCTTTATTTTATATAAAACAATTTGGGGGAGATTGTTAGGGATTGTGGTGTTAACATTGTAATCAACTAGAAGTTACTTAGATTAATGAGAAATTAACTAAGTAAAATGT
Source organism: Oenanthe sinensis (assembly GCA_028671895.1). Taxonomy (NCBI): domain Eukaryota; kingdom Viridiplantae; phylum Streptophyta; class Magnoliopsida; order Apiales; family Apiaceae; genus Oenanthe; species Oenanthe sinensis. The sequence continues at coordinate 34,906,734 of CM053806.1, forward strand.
ACTGTCATATGTATATTAACAGTATGTTTAGTTGTCACTTATAACTGTTAGGAATCTACATGTGATTTGATGATAACATTAATCTTAGAATCATAGAAATTTTATTTGATGTAACTGATCAATTGATATGAAAGTTATAAATATCAATTGATCAGGAAACCATGTATCAGTTGAAGTGTTTATATGAATCAACTGATAATTTGGATTGTAGCATAGGTGTACTTAGTCTATTTCAATCGATAAGGTGTAAATCAATTGATATTTTGTTCATCAATTGATGTTAGAGTCGATTGATATAGATCATCAATTGATGTGTAAATTAAACTGTTAAATTGTAATTATGTGAAGACAGGAAATTACACAAGTGAAGGAAGATCAATTGATATTGAAGCATCGATGGATGAGGGATCAATCGAAGAAACCAAGTCAAGCATTGAAGACCATCAACTGATGTAAAGACCCATCGATTGGTATATCGATTGATAACATCTATTAATCGATAAGCCATCTTTTATCAATCGATGGATATAAAGATCAATCGAAGAAGAACATCAGTTGATGGATTAAAGGATGAATCAATTGATATACTTAACAGTAAATTATCAATTGAGTGTGAAAACACAGAAAGAATATCTGTTGAAGATCCAGAGAACAAAAGCACTCCTATGGAAGACAGTCTAGAGTGGCTGTGAAGACTCAATCAGAAGCTGTCTTTTCAAACCTTTTCAGAGATAGAAAAATGTAAAAGAAAGGCAGGTAGAAACAATCCTAGAATAGAAATTGTAAAAGCACACTTGTGGTATATAAACAAGTGTAACAGCATTATTAGAAGACAGACAAGTTAGACAATATTTCTTAATCAACTGTTTCAGCTTGAGAGCACATTTGTAAGAACAGCTGATTTGTTTTCTAATCTTGTAAAAACGCAGCTAGGTTTCTTTTAACCTAGGAACACTGAGCAAAAATATACACTGGTGGAAAAACTAATCCATCATTAATTTTAAATCTCTTTGTTCAGTTTATTTTTCAGTCTTAAATTGTTCGAACATATTTTCAGTAATTCTCAAACATCAAGAACAAATATTAGAACAAAAAAAAGTTTTAATATTTGTATTCAACCCCCCCCTTCTACAAATATTGACATTGTTCTAGAGGAATAACAATTGGTATCATAGCAGGCTTTCAACATACAGAAAGTTTAAAGATCAAGAACAGTCAATATGGGCCAAAAAGATTCAGGTGTGAAAATTCCAGTTTTAGAAAAAGATGAATATTTTCCATGGAAGGTCAAAATGCATCTGCATCTTCTTTCTCTCAACCTTTCTTATGTTCACTGCATAGAGAAAGGTCCTCATATTCCCATGAAGCTAGTTCATCATCAAATCAGGTACTAGCTACAAACTTTTCTGAGCTTTCAGCTGATAAATGCAATAGTACTATTAATGAAATGTCCAATGAATTGTACAATTTGCATGTCATTCTAAAATCTCTAAACAAAGAAAACCTCATGTTAAAGAACACCATTGATGCCTTTACTGAGAGGAATATTTTTCTTGAAAATGAACTTGTCTGTTTAGATAAATTTAAGCAGGAAAGAAAGGATGCTAGGAATGAACTAGTAAACAGTTTGAAAAGAGAAGAATTGTTGAAAGAACAATTGGCTGAAGAAATTGAAACCATTAGCAAATGGAATAGGTCTGTTAAAACTGCCAAACAAATTATTGATGTTCAGGGTGTAGATACTCTAGGAGAACTCCCCAAATCAATAGGCAAGCCATTGGCTGATACTTCAATGGATAAAGATCAATCGACTGTTAATCCTTCATCAACTGATAAGGATTATCAATCGATTGATGCTGAATCAATTGATAAGCATCCATCGACAAGTAAATCATCAATGGCTAATAAGAAGAACAAATTTAGCACTCCTATTAAGTTTGTTAAGGAAACCAAAAATCAAGTTGAGGCTGAGACTGAGAAAATCAACATAGGTAGCTTATCCAAGAAACATTTAAAAGAAAAATTAGAAAAGATAGCACCTGTGGAAATTTCTCAACCTAAGTCTGAGAAAAAGAAAAAGAATAGGAATGATAAAGTAGGCATAAATAAGCACAACAACTACACTCCTGATATGTATGCACCTAGAAAAGTATGTGTTAAATGTGGTAGTGTAAATCATTTATCCATGCAATACAAGAACATAAAGAATTCTATATCTTCAAATGATTTAAATATACATGCCATGACTGTGAATGCCATGTTTACCAATCATATGCTCATGAATGCCATGTCTTCTAATTTGGTTGCACCTAATGTTCATATGCCTTATGCACAAGTTCCATACATGTATAATCTCTTCTTTTCATATCCTAATATGAATATGCTTGGTATGCCATGGAACATGCCTAATGTAAATGATGAAATTCATGGAAATTCTGCCATGAGTTCCAAGGTGTCAAAGCCCCAAAAGTCAACTCCCAAAGTTAAAGTGGATTTAAACCCACCAAAATAAAAGGAACCTAAGTTGACAACAGGGGCTCAGGCTGCAACTAATAAAAGAGGACCTAAGGCAACTTGGGTGCCAAAAATAACTTGATTGTTTTATGTGTGTGCAGGGAAACAGGAAGAAAAATCTCTGGTATTTGGATAGTGGATGTTCAAGGCACATGACTGGAGATTTGTCCCTGCTCACAAAGTTTGTGGAAAAGGCTGGCCCAGGAGTTACTTTTGGAGATAACAGCAAAGGTTTTACTCTGGGATATGGCTCAATTGCAAAAGAAAATGTTATCATTGAACATGTAGCACTAGTTGATGGATTGAAGCACAATCTGCTCAGTATTAGTCAACTGTGTGATAATGGTAATGATGTGTGGTTTACAACTGGATCATGCATCATAGCCAACAAAGAATCTGGTGATATTTTTTTAACTGGAGAAAGGAAAAGAAATGTCTATGTGGCTGATTTTCTCTCTGTAAAGGCATACAGATGAAAGTTGGACTTGGCATAAGAAGCTAGCCCATTTGAATTTCAAGGCCATGAATCAATTGGTTAGAAAGAATTTGGTTAGAGGCATTCCACAGATGGAATTCACCAAGGATGGACTGTGTGATGCCTATCAAAAGGGAAAATAAAGAAAAGCATCATTCAAGTCAAAGTCTGAATCATCAATTGATAAGCCTCTAGAATTATTGCGCATGGATTTATTTGGTCCGGTCAACATCATGTCAATTGCCAAAAAGAAATATGCCTTAGTAATTGTGGATGACTTCACAAGATTTTCATGGGTATATTTCTTACACTCTAAGGATGAGGCAAGCAAATTAATTATCAATCATGTGAAGAATGTTGACAATAGCACTGAATGGAAGGTCAAGAAATTTAGAAGTGATAATGGTAATGAATTCAAGAATGCATCAATGAAAGAATTCTGTGAAGAAAAAGGTATCACTCATCATTTCTCTGCACCAAGAACTCCACAACAAAATGGAGTAGTTGAAAGGAAAAATAGGACCTTGATTGAAGCTGCTAGAACTATGTTAGAAGAAGCTTAACTACCTACATACTTCTGGGCATAAGCAATTAATACTGCTTGTTACATTCAAAATATTTCCATGGTCAATAAACTTCAAGGCAAAACACCATATCAATTGATGAAGAAAGACAAGAAACCAACAGTTAATTTTCTTCATGTCTTTGGCTGCAAATGCTTTGTACTGAGAAATCAAGGTGAAAATCTAGGAAAATTTGAAGCCAAAGCTGATGAAGCTATATTTGTTGGATATGAAATAACAACCAAAGCATACAGAGTCTACAATCTTAGATTACACATTGTTATGGAATCTATGCATGTAGTCTTTGATGACAAGAAAATTCAAGGGTTGCTTGATGAAGGATTTCATGATCTATTGCGTTTTGAAAATGAATCCTCAAGTAATATTGAAGATAGTGATGATGATGAGGAAATTACAAGTATACAAGTTCCTAGAATCCTCCCATCAATTGATGTCATTGCTTCAACAGATAACTTATCAGTTGACAATCATCAATCGACTGATAATACATCAATTGATAATCATTCGATGGATAACAACTCTGCTCAACAATCTTCAAATAGGGTATCCATCACAGGGGGAGGGTTCTCAAATAGTCAATCACTTCACAGTGATCATAACACTTCCAATGATCATGAAGCATCATCTTCAAGGACAAATTTACCATCTCAAAGGAAATGGATAAAAAGTCATCCCTTTGAACAAATTATTGGAAATGCAAATGATGGTGTCAAAACTAGAAGTGCAACTCAAAATGAATGCTTGTATTCAGAAACAAAATGGATGAATCTGGTACAGTGACAAGAAATAAAGCAAGATTAGTGGCAAATGGCTATTCACAAGAAGAAGGCATAGATTTTGATGAAATATTTGCACCAGTTGCAAGGTTAGAAGCAATCAGAATCTTTCTAGCATTGCTGCTCATGCTAATTTCAAGGTGTATCAGATGGATGTGAAAAGTGCTTTTCTCAATGGAGAACTAGAAGAAGAAGTATATGTAGAATAACCTCCTGGTTTTATTGATCCTGTTCATCCTGAATTTGTATACTATCTTCTCAAGGCACTTTATGGATTCAAACAAGCACCTAGAGCCTGGTATGACACTTTGTCTAAATTCTTGATTGAGAATCACTTCACAAGAGGTACTGTTGATAAAACTCTCTTTCATAGAAATGTAAATGGCTCTATGATTCTTGTTCAAATCTATGTAGATGACATTATTTTTGGCTCAACTAATGAAAAACTTTGTAAAAAGTTTGCTAAGTTGATGCAAAGTAAATATGAAATGAGCATGATGGGAGAACTTACCTACTTTCTTGGTTTGCAAATCAAACAAGTCAAAGATGGTATTTTCATAAATCAAACCAAATATATTTCTGATTTATTAAAGAGATTTGATTTAAATGAATGTTCTTCTGCAAAAACTCCCATGGCCACTGCAACTAAACTTGAATTAAACACTAAGGAAGCTATAGTGGACATTTCAAGTTATAGAGGCATGGTTGGCTCATTACTTTATTTAACTGCAAGTAGGCCAGATATAATGTTTGCTACATGTCTTTGTTCTAGGTTTCAAGCTGATCCTAGAGAATCTCATTTGATTGCAATAAAAAGAATATTCAGATATCTCAAAGGAACTCTAAATCTTGGAATTTGGTATCCTAAAGATTCTGGATTTTATCTAATTGGCTATTCAGATGCAGATTATGCAGGTTGCAGAATTGACAGAAAAAGTACAACAGGCTCTTGTCAATTTCTAGGAAATAAGCTTGTTTCATGGTTTAGCAAGAAGCAGAATTCAGTGTTTACATCTACTGCAGAGGCTGAATACATTGCAGCTGGAAGTTGCTGTGCACAAATTTTATGGATGAGGAATCAACTACTTGACTATGGGTTCAACTTGAACAAGATTCCTATTTTCTGTGATAATACAAGTGCCATTGCTATAATAGAAAATCCTGTGCAACATTTCAGAACCAAGCATATTGACATAAGGTATCACTTCATTAGGGAACATGTAATGAATGGTACAGTTGAATTACATTTTATCCCTAGTGAAAGACAACTTGCAGACATTTTTACCAAACCACTAGATGAATCTACCTTCAATAGATTGGTCTGTGATTTAGGTATGCTTAATTATATTTAATCCTTTAAATGTCTGACAAGTTATGTATTAATATTATTTATAGCCATTGATTATGTTAAATTATTGATTCTTCAATAATCAACTGATAAACATTTTACATATCAATGGATATTACTGAAGCTGTCGACAGATAAATATATCAATTGATGATATATTTGTTTATCGATGGATATTTGGAACTATCGACAGATAAATATATCAATTGATGATATATTTATTTATCGATGGATAAATGTACCTGTCGATGGATAAGATTATTATCAATCGATGACCTGGAATTTAAGAGGTCCATGTCATCAATCGATCTGTACAAAATCTAGCTGTTGGTTACTTATTTTATCAATTGATTAATACATACATTCCTGTATGTATAACAGTCGATTGCCAAAATTGATAACTTTTACTTCTCAATATTCATCCAACGGTCAATTAAGTTCTATTTTGAGTAAGAAATTGATTAAGAAATCAGTAAATATAAATAGTGAGATTAAAACTTCTTTTAATTCTTATTTACATTTTTACTATCTATTTTACTATCTCTTTCTCTTTCTCTTGCTAAGAACCCTAATTGCTACTGTTTAATTGTTGTTTCTGTATAACTACTAACAATCTTGCCAGTTAATTCTCGTCTCATCTTCAAAAACACTAATGGCATCATCAAAGAAAGTCTCACAATCTGGATTCTACTATGAGCGCAACAACTTCATTGCCTTCACTATGGTGGAGGAAGCCCCAACAGAATTTCATCCTCTAATAGAATTTCTAAGGAGTTCAAGGATTTCAAAGGCCCTCTCAGAAGCACCAAAAATAATGTGCAATCTAGTTGAAGAGTTCTGGACAACAGCAGAAGTAGCAGATGATTTTTCTTCAATCTCCTTTGATTGCAAAAGACAAAGCTATATTCTAACCACTGTGATCTTGGGTGAGTGCTTAAATATTCCTGCAAATAATACAATAGATGCACCCACTGACACAGAGATAAGAAGCATGCTTAGAGAAATCAATTACACTACTCCTGATGCTAGTCTAGGTAGTATTGTTAGGAAGAATCTAAGAAAAGAATGGTCATATTTCTTTGATGCTATAATAAAGTGTTTTTCTGGTAAGGTTAGTAATTTTGATGCAATAACAACAAGTATGCAACAAGTAGGGTATAGCATTTTATATGATAGATATCATAATTTAGGAAGCCTGTTACTCAATGAAATATCTACCAAATTGGGGAATAAAGTAAATAGATCTAATCATATTTATTATGCAAGATTTATTATGATTATTATTAACCACTTTTTCAAGGATATTGAGATTGACAGGAGTACAGAAATTTTGGATTGCTGGACTCAAAACAAAAGGGTCTTTAAGGACTTGGTTAGGATCAATCTTCACAGCAATGTGGAATTGATCTATCCCCCTTTTGTTCAGGTATTTATCTCTACTTTAAACTCTTCTCAACCTAATTCTTCTTTGCCTTCTGTAACTATGGAGGGTGGTAGTAATGACCCCAACCCTCCTACCCAAGTCACACAACCAATCTCTAAATCCAAATCTAAGAAACCAACCTCAACAGGTTCCCAAAAACCTGCTGTTGTAAAAATAAAGAAAAAAAATCAACTATTTTGGTAGATAGATTAGAGGAGGATGTAGGTGGTGAGGGAACTGGGGAACATCAAAGAACCCAGAAGAATAAGGAGAGTGAGAGGGTGTGCAACCTCAACCAAGCCACTCCACAGTCTCCCAAAAGACTGTGGATGTAAATATGGAAAACACCACATCCCTATTGGCATCCTCTCAAAAGGATGACGGTATTGAAAATAGCCCACAACCAAGGGTACAGAATCAAGTTGGGGACACAAAGACCAAAACACTAACACCATACAAAAGGAGAGAAAAGAAAGTCACCTTTGCACTTGGGGAATCACACATTGCAAAATCACAGGAAACTGTGGTGGAGCCTTCTCAAAGTCTGTTTGATGCACCTCATACAAATGATAAGATGCAGCCCCATTCTCTTTCAATTCCAATCTCTTCTATTCTTTTTTCCCCATCTCAAACTTCTTCAGAAAATGTTCTGATATATTATCGAACATTTTCAGATTCTCCTTCTTTGTTTTTCAAGGAGAAGCCAACACTCACTCCTGAATCTTCTTCCCAGGATTTTCAGGATTATATTTCCCATATCATTTCAAACATTACTTCTCAAATTAATTCAACTGTTTCTTCTCCATTAATTGATGTTCCTTCATCAATTGATATTCAGCCATCGACTGATAAGCCATCGATCGACACTCAAGATCAATCGATGGGTATGCATCAATCGATGGATGCCCCAAACACCAGTTCAACTGATAATGTCAATACATCAATTGATGCTCAATCAATTGATGTTGCACAAACACTCTAAGGATTGAGTGAGTTGAGTGAGAGGCAGGATTGTAACCTGGCAAAAGGAGAGGAAGTGAGTAAAAACATTCCTATTTCTTCCAGGAATGAGAGTGAAACACTTGAGGGCCCCACCTTAGTAGGTGCATAAGAAATGAGTGAGGGAGATGTGAGATTCCAGGATGAGATCCTGATGCAAAATAGAGAGATGAGTGAAAGTGATAAAACAATTCTTCTATTTGTACAAGAGTTGGAAATTGATCTGATGGCAGAAGAAGAAGAAGGAGTAAAGAAGATAGGGGGAGCCTCTAATGCAGAAGCTAGTGGGAGTGGAGTTGCTAAGGACTTTGAAGAAGAAATAGATGCTGGTGAATTGGATCCAAAGAATTTCATTCATCCAGATCCACAATATCAAGGGTTGGCTGCTTCAAGTAACAGGAATGCAGAACAACTCTTGGGAATTGATCATACAGATCAAAGGACCAGGAATCTGAAGGAAAGCATTGCCAATACAACAGACACTTGTTATATGGCACCTGAAGAGTTGGAGAGTGATTCTGATGAGGAGCCATGGTTCCTTAGAAACTGCTGAGACTGAAATTCTCTCTCAATATAGAAGAGCAATGGTGGAAGGAGAAATTGAAGATCCTACTCAAAGGAGAATTGCTCACTGTATGAGAGAATCAATGAAAATTCAAAAGATGACAGTAACAGGAGTAAAGAGGGAACTGGAGATCATCAAGGACTCTATCTCAACTAACAAGGATGTAATAGACAGGAGATTGGATGAAAAGCTACCATTCAACACCATGAATAGCATCAAAGACAAGCTTTTCAAGGAATCCAAAAATTTTGCATCTTTGGAGACAAGAGTAGGGTCTCTAGAAAAGAAGATGGATGATATTATCAGAGGTCAAAATCTACATGCTTCCATTCTTCCAAAGCTTCTTGACAGAATTCCACCACCCCCTTCAATTGATGATAACAAAAAGGGGGAGAATACAAAGAAGAAGGATGGTGATGGTGGTGATGGCAAAGGCAGTGGGAGTGGTGGCATAGGTGGTTCTGGTATGGATAAGTCAAATGGCATTGGTGGTTCTGCACCCAAAAGATATAAAAGCAGAAGTAACAGGGACAATCAATCTTCAAAGAGATTTAAGTCATCTAATTCTCCAAAAGATGATTTAGAACAGAAAAAGAAAGAATTCAAGAAGTTTGATGATGATCTTGAAGCTAGGAGAATTTCTAGGGAGAAAGAAACTCAATCAATGATTGAGAGGGAAAAGAAAAGAATTGAAGATCTAAGGAGAAGCACTGAGTTAGTAACAGAGGCAGTAGAAAAAGGAGACTTGGATGAGTTCATTGCTCAAACAAGAAAAATAAATGAAGATGCACAAAAGGTTGCCAAGGAAAGCAACTCAGATGCTGAAGCCTTTTTGTCAGTTGATCAAGAAGCCCTTAAAGAGAGGAAAAAAGGAAAAGCCATAATAATTGAAGAAGAGAAGAAAAGAAAAGAGCCAGTTGGCCAGAAGCTTCTTCAAGGAGCCATTTCAACAAGATTGTCAGATGCTGAAAAGAAAGAAAAAGAAAATGAGGAAATAGCAAGGCAAATAGAAATGGAATGGAAAATGGAGGATCAATTAATGGACCAACCACTGAGGAAAAAGAGAAAAGTTACTATGGCCAAGAAAAGGTCAGGTTCTACTCAAGAAATAGTGGTTCAGGAAAACCTCCAGGGTCAAAAAGAAGAAATCAAGAAGGAGGTCACAATTGAAGGATATGATTTGAAGGGAATACCAGTAATCAATGAAAAGTGATTAAATGGAGTAAGGACTCGCCCTGCAACCTCTAACCATGAAGAATCAATGAGGTTGAAGTATGAAAATGGAGTGAAAACCTTCTATTCATTAAAGGTGATAATGAAGCAAAGCTACAATGTTTTAAATACTATTCTTCCTCTACTCAACAGAAAGTACAAACTCAACACAACAATTGCTCAGGAGATTCCACAGCAAATTTCAGGGTTAAGGAGATCCAAGGCAGAAGCTGAACCTGATTCACCTCTAAAGCTATGGAAGTCACAGGTCAAAAAGGTGGTGTTGGAGCCAAAGTATGCTATGATTTTTACAGATATAGAGGGCAACACAAAGTTCTTTGATATCTGCAAATATCTGGACAAAATCACAGATGAAGAAATACATTATCTTATGAGGCAACTTGGAGAAACTGACAGGGATGAAGCAATCTTGAGAAGTTCTTTCATGAGGCAACTGTCTAGGGATTTTACTAGCTATTAACATACATATATTACCCTCAAGTTAGGAGGCAGTACGACATGTGTTTGTGCATAAGGATTAATTTTGGATTTTTCTAAGAATATTTTCCGGTCATCAGAAAAGACTCACGGGGTGTCCGTAATTAATCTTATGATAAGGTTTTTAAGATCCTTACTTGGCGCTTATAAATATTCGGGCATGTTAGTTTATATATATTAGTTTCATAATTTTTAGAGATTATTTTTATACTCCGTAAACTTTCCCTATTGACCAGATTTTTGGGTTTAGGTGACTGTATTTCTCGTTTCCGGCAATTTTATGTGTATAGGTATAATTTATTTTGTGGGTTAAATTTGTTTACTTTATTTTAGTATAGTTAGATTTTATTGTTTGAGATTGATTTTGAGGGGCTGTGAACCCGGGAAAAGTTCATTTTTCAAAAAAAATTCTTGTAATAAAGTATTTATTTTAGATTTCAATTATTATTTTAATAAAAATATTAAGTAGTTAAATATTTTGAAAAATAATTTATTTGAGAATGATTAATAATTAATTAATTTGAATAATCAGTTGATTTTAATTATTAATTGATTTATTCTTATTAATTAAATATTAAATTGTTTTATTTATCTATTTTAACAAAACAAATATTTCTATGATCAGAAAAATAATTCGAAGGTTATACAAATAGTTTTAAATTCTAAATTTTTTTACAAATCCAGATTAACTATTTTACGAGAATTTTAGTGATCCGACTTGATCCTAGAAATATTTTTAAAATGTTTAATGTTATGTTTAATTATTTAAGTTGATAACGTCATCGATGATGGACGTTATAAGTTTTAAAGTATGGATTAGAATGGTTAGTTTTTATTCTTTTTATTCGAGGATTAATTGTTGTCTCGAAGATTAATTGTTATTTTATATTTGTGTCTCGAGAATTAATTATTTATTTATATTCAAGTCTCAATGATTAATTGTTTATTTATGTTCGAGTCTCGAGGATTAATTGTTGTTTTATATTCGAGTCTCGAGGATTAATTGTTGTTTTATATTCAAGTCTCGAGTATTAATTGATTGTTTAAGGATTAGTTGATAATCGAGTTTATATTTTTTTATTTATTGGTTTGTTGGGTTTGAGGTGAATTTTCTTGTTAATAAGAATATGTCTGAGATAAATATATAAATATAGTTAAGTTATAAACACTCGTAGAATATAGAGACGTACTTCAAGGATTAAAATAATGTCTTATGTTTGACTATAGACGTATACACGCAGACTCGATTTCGATAGTTCACACTCATAGCAACCGTCGGAGCTTCAAATCAAAGAATTATTAAATGGTGATACTGTGAAACAGAAGAAGGAAATAGTTTGGTTACTTCGACTGTACGTAATTGGTAAAACCCAAAGACAAGTATTTTCTCTTTGATCATCATATACACTTTTATTTTCTGTTTTACTTATTCATATCATGACAAATAGTTATTGTTCAGAGGTATTTGTGAATATCCAGCGAATTATTGTATAAATAACGAGGATATGGTCTGTATTTAAAACTAAGCATACTTTTTTGCTCGGATGCTCTATTGGATTGGAATTTATATTGCGTAAGTGGCCGTCAGATAGGTCCAGCATCTATTGAGAAGGATATGGTAACCATTTCGTCTTCCTATAGGTTAACATTACTTACCTATTTGGTACCCATTATAGATAATCCTTGTTATAACTATGGGTATAGAAATGTACCGATAGGCTATAAAGATGTCTTATTGCTTTTGAACTGATTAAGTGGTAATAATGTTTATTATATGTTGTATCCAATCCATATTTCCCAGTGAGGCTATTATATATTATGATTCCGCAGATGATTCATTTCTATGACATACTGTATTGTTTCAGTTTCGATATAAACTGTGATTTATTTACTGTTCAGTGTTATAATAAACTATTTTACATTTCCGTTCTTTATTCAGACTTTATATCCTGGTTTTATTTCGAGTGCTTTATATATACTTACTGAGCATTTTTTTGGCTCACTCTTCCTTTTCATCATACACTTTTCCAGACAGGATGAGAAAATATTAACCTTTCAGAAAAAGTAGATCGACGAGATTTATCCACGTAGCTCGGAAGAAGAAAGTAACTAAAACTATAAATGTATTTTAAAATTTTATTAAAAAAATTATTTTTTTAAAAATAAATTTAGTAAAAATAAAATAAAATAAAAATTTAATAATTTTACTTGAAACTAATCGGCCCATCTACTTTAACAATCCGGAGCAAGGTGTAGGCTTTCCGGACAAACAACTAATTGGACTGCATTCTAATAGAAATATATACATACATACAATAATATACATACAATAACCATTACAATCGTCAACTAATCAATCTATCTGGGTTGCAAGATCAAGCAATGGCAGAAACAGCAGTGTTATACAAAACATTCATCACCTCGGGAATGGTGTCAATGGGTACATACCATCTCATCTCTACCATCAAAAACTACCTCAAATCCCCACCCCATTACTCTGCCAAACCCTACCATCCCTTCACTTCCTCTTCATCTTCTTACAAAAGATACTTACAACTTTATTTAATACTTTTTTTCCTTTTCATTTCTTTCATTCACCAAGCCCTAATCTCCACAGACTCTGATATCCTCCTTAAAGGCAACACTCCTGTTCACAGATTCATTTCCCTCCAATACGCTGCTGTTGTGTTTCTGTTTATGGTCTTGTGTGTGTCTATCTTGGTTTCTGAATCTACGCAGCTGCTTCCGTTTTCGAATGATTTGTTTTTCGGGGTTGCTTCGGGTGTGTTGTATTTGGAGTACTATGTTTCGGTGTCTGCTGCCGAGTTTCAGATCTCTGATTTGCAAGCACATTGTGATTCTGTTTCGGGGAAAATTTACGGGTTTTCGTGTTTGCTTTGTTTGTTGCTGGCTTGCTTTCCTAAACTGTTTGTTGCTGATGTGGCATTGGGTGGGTCTATGATTTTACAGGGCTTTTGGGCAATGCAGACTGGTTTGACCCTTTATGTCGATGCTTTTGTTCCCGAAGGGTGTCATAAGTTGCTTGATGTTGTTGGTGGTGTTGAGGGTTCGACTCAGTGTGATTTGGATGTTTCGAAGTTTAGAGCTGTGGCTATTCTTGATTTAATGTTTTTGGTTCATGTGTTTTTTGTGATGGTTATTGTTTTGATTGTTTATGCTGTTGTTGCTAAGACGGTTGGGGTTAGGAGTAGTAGGTTTGGGTCGTATGAAGCTTTGCCTACTGTTGTGCCTGCTTCAGCTTCGAGTATTACTGACTCTAACCATATTCAGATGAAAGCGCTGACTGGAACCCAGGCTTGATCACTTTTACTTATCCATATACAATGTTATGCTTTTGTGCTACATTTTAGTAATTTATGTTATGGCGATGGTGATGTGAGGTACTGATCGTGTATCCCTTGTGGGGGTTTTGTCTTTACAGAAAAGTAGACACCTTTATTTTACCACTTAGTATGTTGGTGTTGTTATATGTAGTCTCTTTTAGTACTTCAATATACGTTTAAAACTTGATTAGTCTTAATTATATTACTGGAGCAGTAATCTTGTATTGTATGCACATACATTAATTAGGCACAGGGCCGTCATGGTTAACGCTACAAACCAACATACCACATTATGATGACCCTTCTACAAAATTGGTCTCCATGCCCCGAAAGCCCTCAGTTTACCTTCTATAATAATATTACGTGTAATTACTCTTATGTCAATAATTTTGGCAGTGTTATTACTAGTGCACAAAATTGACTCGTCTGTCATAGTAAGACGGATGTTGATACTATTACTATCTGTTACAAATTCGGGTCAGACTACAGAGGAGCAGAGCCCACAACCAATTCTAGTTTACAAGAGACGTCCCAGAAAATCAGGAAAGGATATATGATGATTGCTGAAGAATAGGCAATATCAATATTATATGATCTTTTATTAAGTGCAGAATATTAATAAATAAATGAGTAGATGAGGTGAAATCAAATCCCATAAATCATGGAATATGATGATCTGGTCAAATCCCGTGTGTGAGGGAAGATGATCCTTGTTTCCTTTAATAGTTTATTCCTTGTCCTATTTAAGTTTCAATTGTAATAGCCTTTGAGGCATTGAGAATATTTTTTAATATAAGTCTGGGAACAAGAGGATTTATCTCTTGTTTATGCTCTTCGTTCCGTCTTCACTCTAACAAATTGGTCCGACCTGCCGGATCCGATGCCGCCGACGCGAGGAACAACTGAATCTCGCATTGAGGAGTTAGAGAAGACGGTGGCGTCAATGCAAGAACGTGTTGAACTCATTCCCACCATACAGAAGGATATTAAACTGACCCAAACATCCCTGGCAGAACTATGTGTCTTGGTTAAAGAACTACATGCCAACAAAACTATTGTCAATCGCGGTGACGAAGTATCTAGTGATGGAAACCAACAGGTATCAACAAAGGAGACCATCGAACTCACTCCATTAGCCACTCAAACAATGTTACCACGACGCCTGGAATTACCGGTTTTTAATGGATCAGATCCAATTGGATGGTTGGCCCGTGCAGAACAATATTTTGAGCTTCAGCAAATTAAGGACTCACAGAAGGTTCCGATGGCCTTGATTGGCATGGAAGGTTCTGCTCTTCACTGGATAAGATGGTTAAGGCAGAAATCACCAAACATGAACTGGGAGACTCTTGCTTCTGAACTGATTAAAAGATATGATGGACGGCATGCAGGTAATGAATTTGAAAGACTATGTTCAGTAAAGCACACAACTAGTATTGATGATTACATCGATGAATTCATCGAAATGGTGACTCATGTACCTGGACTTACCAACGACCACTACTTGGGGTATTTTATGCATGGCCTTCAACCTAGGATTCGAGCCCGTCTTCGTACCCTTGCGCCAACCACACTTACAGAGGCTATTGACACAGCACGTTGTGTGGAAGGGGAGTTCTCATTAGTTGCACCGGTTCGCACTGAATTTAAAGCTCAAGCGCCAGCAGGAAGCAAATCAGTAATCTTCTCGCGACCTCCACCTATCCCTCATGAACGTTGGACGTCAAAAATGCCTAATTCTGATGGGATTGCAGACCGTTCTAAACCATCTCCAACAAAGTATGTACCTCCATCGCTGAGACAAAACAACCCTACAAAAATGACCACACAGCCTGGATCTCGAAACCGACCTATTCGTCGCCTCTCAGACCAAGAATTCCAGGACTTAAGGAGCAAGGGATTATGTTTCCGCTGCAAACAACCGTATCATCCGCTGCATGAATGCCCCCAAAAAGAGCTATGCACGATTATTGGTGGCAATGAAGAAGAGATTGGTATGGAAGATTTTGATGCTCTCGAGGAAGACTTTGAGACCTTACCTGCAGACACACCGGAGGATGGTCACATAACGCAACTAGAACTACCCTTGTATTCCATTGGAGGCATGACATCACCTCAAACTATGAAACTCCGAGGCAAGCTTGAAGATGAAAGTATAGTAATTCTTATTGATAGTGGGGCTTCACACAATTTTCTATCTAGCAAGTTAGTGCAACGAATGGGCCTACAGGTCTCACAGAGCCATAATTTTCAAGTGCGTTTGGGTGATGGCAGTAAGTCCCTAACTTTGGGAGTATGCAAAGAGGTGTCTCTATGGGCAGGTACATGTGAAGTACTCTCTGATTTCTATGTGTTTCCATTAGGAGGAGTGGATGCAATCTTAGGGGTGGCATGGTTACAGACTTTAGGGGAAGTTCAGGTCAACTGGTCGAAATTGAGGATGTCATTTGCACATCAGGGACATAAACACACCCTTCACGGTGACATTTCCTTGCACCGGACACCGGTAAGTCTACGTTCATTATTTCGCACCACCAATATCGATTATTGTGCATTATTATTTGAAAGAGAGACAGTGGAAAAGGTGCAGCAAGAACCTTCCTTGAAACGTGAAATGGTTAATGACATAGAGACCCTGCAACAAAAGTTTCCTTCAGTTTTTGCTGATACTACAGGGTTACCTCCTTCACGAACCTCGGATCACCGAATTCCCTTGCAGCCGAACACTGGCCCAATTTCTGTACGACCATACCGATACGGACATGTTCAGAAGGATGAAATTGAAAGATTAGTCGCTGAAATGCTATCAGCCGGTATTATACGTCCTAGTTCGAGCCCCTTCTCTAGCCCGGTTTTATTGGTACGCAAGAAAGATGGCAGTTGGCGTTTTTGTGTGGACTATCGCGAACTAAACAGAGCTACCATTCCAGATAAATTTCCAATACCTCTTATTCAAGAGCTTTTGGATGAATTATTGGGTGCGACGTATTTTACAAAATTAGATTTACGATCTGGATATCACCAAATCCGGGTTAGCTCAGATGATATTCACAAAACTGCCTTTCGTACACATGATGGCCACTACGAATTTTTGGTTATGCCTTTTGGCTTGACGAATGCCCCGGCTACTTTTCAGGCTACTATGAATGAGATCTTTCGTCCTTACCTGCGCCAGTTTGTATTAGTGTTTTTCGACGATATTCTCATATATAGTCCTACTTGGCAATCTCATGTCGAACATCTTAATGCTGTGTTAACAGTTCTGGCAACTAATTCATTCACTGTGAACCTAAAAAAATGTCAATTTGGAAAACGTAGAGTGGAATACCTGGGACATCTTATTTCAGCCAACGGGGTCGCAATGGATCCTTCAAAAGTCGCAGCAGTTCTTCGTTGGCCTATTCCAAAGTCAGTTAAAGCTGTAAGAGGATTCCTTGGTTTAACGGGATATTATCGCCGCTTTATACGTAACTATGGTAAGATTGCTCAACCATTAACGGCCCTTCTGAAGAAAGATTCCGCGTCGACTTTCAATTGGACCCCTGAAGCAGAAACTTCATTTCGAGAGCTCCAACAAGCCTTGGTTAGTGCTCCTGTTCTTTCAATGCCAGATTTTTCAAAAACTTTTGTCATTGAATGTGATGCCTCGGGATCTGGTTTGGGCGCCGTATTAATGCAAAATAATCAACCAATTGCATATTTTAGTAAAGGACTTTCAGCTCAAAGGAGGAGTTTGTCCACATATGAAAAAGAACTTATGGCCTTGGTACTGGCAATCCAACACTGGCGGCCTTATCTACTTGGACAAAGGTTTGTAGGCGCACTGATCATAGAAGCTTGCGACATCTCCTTCATCAGAAAATAGCAACTCCAAGTCAACAACTCTGGGTCGCCAAGCTTTTGGGTTATGATTTTGCGGTTGAGTATAAATCAGGATCTACTAATACTGCTGCTGATTCTTTATCTCGTCAGAATGAAGAAACCGCTTTGATGGCCCTTACTGCTCCTCAATGGCTTGACGCAGAGGCACTGCAAAAGGAGGTACAGGTTGATGCCCACTTACAACCCATTGTTGAGGCCTTGAAAGTTGATCCTAAAGCACATCCGTCATATACCCTGATTGGCGGACGACTATACTATAAAGGACGTTTGGTGATTCCCTCTTCGTCCTCGTGGATTTCATTGTTATTAGAGGAATTTCACTCAACTCCATCGGGTGGACATTCTGGTGCTTTAAGAACATACCGTCGTCTTGCATCTTCCTTGTACTGGCAGCACATGTTCAAGTCCGTAAAGGAATTTGTTGCCTCTTGTTTAGTTTGCCAGCGTACTAAATATGAAGCTCTCTCACCGGCAGGTCTTCTTCAACCATTACCTATTCCAAATCGCATTTGGGAGGATCTGTCAATGGACTTTATCACTGGACTTCCCAAGTCGCAAGGTTTTGACTGTCTACTGGTGGTAGTTGATCGTCTATCTAAATATGGTCATTTTTTACCTCTAAAGCATCCCTACACTGCTCGGTCAGTGGCTGATTTATTCATTAGGGAGGTGGTACGACTCCACGGGGTCCCTCAAACCATTGTAAGTGATCGTGATTCTGTTTTTATGAGTTCGTTTTGGCAGGAATTGTTTCGGATTATGGGAACTAAACTGAGGATGAGTTCTGCGTATCATCCAGAGTCAGATGGTCAAACAGAAGTTCTCAATCGATGTGTAGAAACGTATTTGCGCTGCTTTTGTTCAGAGCAACCTCGCATTTGGGCCAAATATATCACTTGGGCGGAATACTGGTATAATTCGTCCTATCATGTTTCTGCCAACACAACTCCTTTTCAAGTGGTATATGGTCGTACCCCACCCTCATTACTGCACTTTCTTCCTGGAGAATGTCGAGTTCAGGCCTTGTCGGACCAATTGCAAGACAGAGATGAGGTGATTAAACAGTTGAAATACCATTTACAGAGAGCTCAACAACGCATGACAAAGGCAGCTAATGCACACAGGCGTGATGTGGTTTTTGAAGTGGGTGATATGGTGTTTCTCAAGATTCGGCCTCATCGACAACAAACACTTTCTCATCGTGTTCATAATAAGTTGTCTTCTCGCTATTACGGCCCCTTTGAGATTTTGGGGCGAGTAGGAACTGTAGCTTATCGTCTAAAACTTCCTCCGGATAGTCGCATTCACCCTGTATTTCATGTGTCCCAGCTTAAGCCAGCCGTTGGAAGGCATCCTCCGACACCTAGTTTGCCTCCAGCTTTGCAGGCACCAATAACAAATGATTTTGAACCTGCTGCTATTCTTGACACTCGCATGGTGCAACACGGGTCGACTCTTGTTTCTCAGCTTCTTGTGCAATGGCAGGGGCGCAATTCTGATGAGGCTACTTGGTTGGACCGAGCAGACTTTGTACACCAATTTCCTTCATACAGCCTTGAGGACAAGGCTTCTTCTCAACGGGGAGGTATTGTTACAAATTCGGGTCAGACTACAGAGGAGCAGAGCCCACAACCAATTCTAGTTTACAAGAGACGTCCCAGAAAATCAGGAAAGGATATATGATGATTGCTGAAGAATAGGCAATATCAATATTATATGATCTTTTATTAAGTGCAGAATATTAATAAATAAATGAGTAGATGAGGTGAAATCAAATCCCATAAATCATGGAATATGATGATCTGGTCAAATCCCGTGTGTGAGGGAAGATGATCCTTGTTTCCTTTAATAGTTTATTCCTTGTCCTATTTAAGTTTCAATTGTAATAGCCTTTGAGGCATTGAGAATATTTTTTAATATAAGTCTGGGAACAAGAGGATTTATCTCTTGTTTATGCTCTTCGTTCCGTCTTCACTCTAACACTATCGCACAGAATGTGGTGTGGTTGGGACGATCTCTGTTTGGTATTAGAGTCTTTTTATGCAGAGGACATAGACGTATTGTGTTCTTTTTCTTTTTAGGGGAATCAATATGTGTTTTTAGTTCTCAACCAAATGAGGTGTTTAGGACACATCTAGTCAATGGTGATTGATGTGTTGAATTTAGCTTTGATGTAACTTGCTCATACAACAACAGCATACAGTGTAAGTGTGTCACATAATAGAATATGAATCATTAGAATTTTTGGAGAAGCAGGCCCGTCTACCAACTCCTCTTTCTATTCTTCTTCAGACTAAATAAACTATTTACATAAGCATACATAGTTGAAAGCAGGAGAAAGTTTGGCTAGCACCTTTATAAAATTGAAGTTTGAGCTTGTCTTAGGCCTCCCCTGCTTACTCATTGTTGTGGTGAATTGATAATAATACTTGCATTGTCGGTAACATGGCGCTAGCAAGCATAAATTTCAGCCAGAAAGTAGCTCTTTAGGGTGCTGACATGAACGCCCAAATAACAAATATGGTCATCTGGTGCTGGTACTGTGAAGTTTTTATGCTCATCTGGATTACTTCCTCAGTTGCATCATTTCGAACCTGATTCTGTTACCATTGTATATTTAGGGCCTGTTTACAACCTGCAAAACCAGACCCAGAAAATGGTAATGACGTTGATCTGTACCATGCCTATAGAATTAAATTTGGATTCTCCAAACTACTTTTTGGAAGTAGCATGTAAAATATGGAAATTCAAACCTTGTTTTAGTAATCCCATACTCATTTTAAAGATCTACCATAAGCATAAAAATAATGTGAGAAATAATGTGAGATTTAGATATACCTTAAATATGTAAATAGATTAAAATGAGATAATAAATATAAGTTCAAATATATTATATAAAATAATTTTAATAAAATATGGAGTTGATGTACCATGCATCAATTTAGTTCATTGCGTTCGAAACAGTGAGGAGCAATTTGTAATCCTAGAAGGTTTATCTAGCAGCGACCATTTCTTGGCAATGGTGGCAAATTTTATTCTGAGTGTTTTTTTACCAAAGGGGGAAGGTTTGCACACTCCAAGCACTTGTTGCCATTTATAATTATCATGATTATAGACGCAACATAGTACCGGCCTTAAAGTATCTCCAAGGCTTACAATCCGGATGTGTTGTGTCAGTCAGTATTGCATAGGTACAGATAATAATGAATGTGGAAATACGAAAATTAATCAGACAGCTTGTTGCTAGGCAATTAGGAGTTATATGACCGAGACACAAGAGCAGAACTTCATAACCAATTTGCAGGCTACAAATTGTGCTACACTGCTTGGAAAGAAACTGCAGACAGCTAATATCTCTCAAAATATATATGCACTTTGCGATATAAAGCTTAAGGACTTTTCTCTCCAAGGTTAGTGCTGCATGCCTGCATACAGCATACTTCTCAAAGTTGTGAGACACATGTATATAGGTAACTCATATTCTGCTCTTAGTAAACTAATGATTTTTATTTTGGTTTTTATGGTGGATTTTCATTATCGTGATCCAGTTGGATCACAAGGTAATTTACATAAGACTCTCATGTTCTGACTTGAGAATCTTCCATATTTTTCATTTTTGTATTTTACAAAAATTATTTTCTTGAAATATTTTGAAGCTGTTTAATTTTACTTATTTTGGTGTGCGGTGGTTCAGTCTGTAGCAAGGGCATGGTTGCTCAGATACATGTGTGCATAATAAGAAGAAATAAGAATCTGTGCATATAATGATATACATATATCCATAATGTCAGGATTGGCCCTGCAAAGAATCTGCATACTGCATATAACATTTTGCTGATTCTGGTATTTTTTGTTCGAGGGAAAAGGAAGTGAACTTCATGGAGCTTTTGATATTGTGGTTAATACTTCTATGTAATATCTATTGTTACTATCTATTGTTACTATAATTTACCACTTGGTATCTTGGTGTTCTTATATGTCTCTCTTAGTACTGGGACATGTGTTTAAAATTTGATTAGTCTTAATTATATTACTGGAGCAGTAATCTTGTATTGTATGCACATTCACTAATTAGTCACAGGGCCATCATGGTCAACACTATGAAACAACATACGAATGTATAATGATCCTTCTATAAATTGGTCTCCCTGCCTGGAAAACCATCAGTTTGCCTTCTAATATACTTAGTAATTATCCTTATGACAATAATTTTGGCAGTATTAAGTGACTCGTCTAAGTCTTAGTAAGTTGGATGTTGATACGATTGCTATTTCACAGAATGTGGTGTGGTTGGGACTATTTGGTATTTGGAATAAGAGTCTTTTTTGCAGAGGTTTTGTCCACATATTGTGTTATTTTTCTTTTTACCAACTGCTTATCCATCATTTTTTACGAGTGAAAAGGGGAATTCATATGTGTTTGTAGTTCTCAACCGAACAAGGTGTTTAGGACACATCTAGTCATTGGTGATTGGTGTTTGAATTTAGCTTTGATCTAAATTTAAGTATGAATCTAAACTTCGTTGGTCAAAGGTTTATATATATCTTGGTCAAAAGTTTATATATATCTATACAATATATTAATATTGTAAGAACGATTAATTTAAAAGCGAATCATCTTTATTAAGATAGTTTTCACTTGCTCATACGACATACAGTGTCACAGAATAGAGTAGGAATCACTAAATTAAAAGCATATCGTCGAACATAGTTGAAAGCAGGAAAAAGTTTTGCTATAAAATTGAAGGTGGAGCTCCTTAGGGTGAAACATGGCACTAGAAAACACAAATTTCAACCAGAAAGTAGCTCTTTAGGGTGCTGACATGAACACCCAAATAACAAGTATGGTCATTAGCCCAGTAGTACTGGTATTGTGCTCATCTGGATTACTCCCTCAAATGCATCATTTCAAACCTGATTTTGTTATGACATATTTAGGCCTGTTTACAATCTGCAAACCAGACCCAAATAATGGTAGTGATGTCGATCTGTGCCATGTCTATAGAATTAAGTTTGGATTCTCTGAACTACTTTATCAGAAGCAGCTTGAAAGTATGGAAATTCAGACCTTTTTAGCTCCAATATGCATTCTAAAGACCTACAATTAGCATAATCGAATTGTGTATAGAGACCATTTTTTTTAAAAAATACACAGCCAAGAGATTTATCATGAGTTGCTTAAAAAATTTGACTTGTGCGCAGTGTTGTTAAAGGCGCGATTAATTGCGCGATTAATGACGTTTCGCGATTAGGCGAAAGGTGTGCGATTCGAAATTGAGCGATTTAACGCGATTATGAAATCGTCCAAAAGGCGCTACTAAATGTAAAAAGGCGCTGATAACAAAAAAGACGATAATACCCTTAAAAAAAGGATAAAAGGAGTAAACCCTAAATTGTTTCCTAAGGGGCAAAAGGAGAAAACCCTAAAGTGTTTCCTAAAGGGATAAAAGGAAAAAACTCTAAAGGGGTAAAATGATAATTTGCAATCAAAGTCTTGAGTTTGACATGTAGTGCTTCTCACGCAATTGGAATGCGTTTGAACACATTCATTCAAAGAAGATGAATAGATTGACTCAAAAGTGACTCAATGACTTGGTATATGTCAAATATAATCGAGCATTAAATCGCAGATTTGATGCACGCACTGTTCAGGACCCTATTGCACTAGATGTAATTGATGATTGTAATGAGTGGTTGTTGGGAAAGGGTCTTGATGATGAAGATGTGGATAATAACTATGTCCATGTTGGTGAAGACCTTAATTGGGATGATGTGTGTATTGTTTCTGAAGCAGAAGAACCACTTTATCGCACGAGACGCTTGACAAGAAGCAGATCCACCTCTAATACAACTCACGGAGCATCTTCTTCAACTCTAATAGATGAAGATGATGAAGAGGAAGAGCGAGAATTTGAGGGGCAGAAATCGAGTTTAATGACACCGAAGTTTTTGAACTAGAGAACCTTATCGATTAAGCCTTAATTATTGACACTATTATCATGTTATTTATGTTTTTTTATTATGTTTGAATGTTAAGATTATGTTAAGTACTAGTTTTTTGTTAAATTTGTGATTTTTTTTGGGTCAAAAGGCGCGCAATTAATGATGCCTCGCGCTTCAAACTTAGGTATTGCGCTTTTTTATAATTTGCGCCTTAAATAAGACTGCTTGTGCATATGCTGTACTAACTTGTTTCTGACTTGATAATATGCCGCATGACACTGGTTATAATATAAGAATCTGTGTTTGGTGAATTGAGTGCAGCAGCATTAATGGTGACGCTCTGAGCCCCCACCTTTTTCTCACTCTTTCTGTCTGTGTGTGCGCGCTGCGTTTTATTGGTGGTACAACTTGCAAGTGTTGCAACAATGAGTTTTAGGTCTATATAAGTTGATAAAAAAAATTACTCTAAGAGGCTTCACCTAGGGTCCTAGGCAATGCCTGTCTTGAATTCGTCGTTATATCTACCACTCCCTATTATCTGCCGTTTGAAGAATGAAATTTACATTTATGAAGTTGCATGAGTTTAGCCTATCAGCTGTGGTGCTTTCTTCTTATATGCCTGATTATCAACAAAAAAAAAGAAAGAGAAAAAGGGCCCTAAGGATGACCTTAAGTAATTACCCAAGGTTATAAGCTATTTTAATACAAAAATTGAGTGACAATTTTGTAATAATAATGCACACTCCTGTATTTACAAAAATAGCTCTGATGTTGTATTACATTTTGTTATAACCTTAGGTAATTACCTAAGGTCATCCTTAGGGCCATCAAGTTCAAAAAAAATACTCGTAATTTTGATATTTAACACTTCAATTCTCACGGTGTTGATAATTCCCTGTATTTATAATGGTTATATACTCTTGTTTGTGGCAAATAATTTTCTTTTTCAATATTGTATTACCAGTGAAGCAAATGAGAAATTGGTGAATTGGTGAATCTTCTATCATCTTAAAACTAAAACATTCAGGAATTAGGTTCAGAATACATGAGCCATGTGTACAACTTCTAGTCCTTGCATCAAAAATTTGTCCGAGGGTATCAAAGCCAACATGCCTAGTGGGGGATAAATAAGTATGAATTGCACCAACACATCTTTGTAGAATTTACACTATTGTTGGACCTGTCGCTTCTTTGAGGTCCATTGTCATACCCCTTAAAGCTTAATTCTTGCTTTGTCACAAATTTATAAGCATTTCAAGGGTTCAAGTAAAAAGCTTCATTTGTTTTCCTCTCCATATCTTTTTACAAGGCGTGTGATTCAGTTTTATAGTACCAGGCTCTATGCTTTCAGCATAGTTTCTTGCTGATACCTGTTATTTATTATTTTCTTCGGTGGTGATTGGCATATGCAAATGTCTCAAGTTTTTTGTCATGATTAAGAGAATATGGAGAGTAAATTATTGCATCCCCACTGGACAGGCAATATATACCTCTAAAATGTTCTATAGGACTGGTAGTCCTCTTACCCAGGGCTTTGATGTCTCCACTAAATGACCATGCAGTGAAATTTCGGCTCAAGTCTCCTGTCTATTTGTCTAATATCTTGTGCTAACCCCTTTATCATTCCCAGATGGTGTGTTCTGTCAAATGCAGAATTGAATTTATTACACAGATTAAAACTCTGACCAATCTCAACCAATTCAGTGATTAAAATCAGTAACATCAAGGGATCTCCCAAGTCCGAACGATAAAATTCTAAATCTGGAAGAAATCAAATTTCATCACCTTACTAAAGATACTCTCAACCAATCTTTCAGTGATCGGTAGGCAAGTCGTTCGAAGGAGTCTTCCCCCAAAGTATAGTAGAAGATTGTTCCTTTATTCCCTGCCTGTTTTTTTAAAACTACGTATAGGTTGTACAACAACTAAAAATCGGAGCATTTGCATCTCCCGACAAAATCCACCGGTTGCCAAGCTTTTGAAAGCCAGGAACCGAGTAAATCATGAGAAGGACTCTGAGGAAAAAATTCCTAGATGGTAGTTGATGAGCTTATTGCACCGGCTGACTGCTGACATTCTTAAATAATAGACATTACATGACTATTTCAGTTGCAGTATAACTAAAGGAATGCAAGCTAGCTTCTCCAAAAGCTCAGTTCTTCAACAACAGAAGACTATTATTCAACAGTGAGTCGATTTGTGCATGTATCAATTTGAATTTTAAAAGTTTTTTTTTGGACTTTAAAATTTTTAAAATTTCAATTGTGTATTCAACTAAGACATCTCTGGGCATCACTACCTCCCACCCTCCAACTCTCTATAGATCTATGACTAGACTGTAGATCTGTTAACAAATTGAAAGAGATATACATTAGTAAATTCAAAAATATCAAATAAGTAGCAATCACAAACCTTGCAGAAAAATGAGAACGACATATAGTAACTACATTATAAATTTTCCTTCAAGTAGATTTCCCTTGTGAAATTATGACAAGTATTACGAAAAAAATATATGGAATCAGGAATTGTATGCAAGTGCAGGAATTTAAAATTTTGAACTAAGATGAACATTAATTTAATTGCATTTCTCATATTGCAGGGTCTCAATAAGCTCAAACTCATTAGCTGATCATAATTGTACTCTGTCAGATGGACATCATTTTTTGGAGACCTTATTACCATATGGAGTTTGAACTAGTACTCGAAAGGTTACACAATCCAAGGTTTATTCTTCTTAATTGCTCTACCTAGATTCATCACAAGAAAGAAATATATGACTCATTAGTGTGCATCTGATTTTGGAACAATTTCATAATGTGTTATTTTTTTACGATCAATCTTATTTTGCAGGGTATGTATTAACAATGATGTCAACAATTTAATGCTGGTAATGGTAATATGACAAGAACTGTACAATACTAGTATTTCAGCCATTTCACACAATAACTTGGCTTATTTTACACCACAAAATATATATGTATGTAAGTATGTATGTATATAAATACCCATATCTCTTATATAGAACCCTAATTGCACAAATGTGAAAAGGATAGAGCATACATACATCAGTTTCCTGGTTAGAAGTTTGAAAGGAGATTGGACTTTTGATTAGGGAAGTTGAAATAATCCCCAAACCGCAGCAGGTGTATTGTAGTTTATCCCAATCGCAACTGCTCGAATGACTGTGAATGAATAGGAATTGTTGGATTAATTTTATAAACGCAACTTATCTATGGTTTCTCTGTGATAATAAGGGCCGTCTTTTCATATTGTGATATTTGGGGTCATTGATACAAAAATGTGATATTTAGGCCCATTATTCAGAAATATATGATTTGATGATTAAGGAAGTATGCAAGGCAGGATAGTATTTATAGTAGACATGAATCTATAAACCATAGTTTCCAGTGGGCACTACAAGATGATTGCGATCCCTGCCTGTGCTTACAACTACTACTCATGCTTTTTTAATCATAATCATAATCATTATCATTCTGACAGGAAATACATACAGCCGCTGAGAGCACTTAATGTCAAGTCAATCAGCCCCAGTCCCAGCAGCAGCAGCTTTTATCATCTTCCATGAAAATTAGGCAGTTTCCACAAGCTAAACGCCATCGTACTAGGACAGGCTCCTGCTTCTGAGGAAGATGATCTGGTCTCTCCTAGTCAAGACTTTTCATCTCAGGCTCTCGTTCCCTCTTTTCATAAGGTTTCTCTCTATCTAACTCTCTATCATTATCTATCTACTCATTTCTTTATTTATATATATACATGATCATTACCAATTTATTATACTAGCCCATTTCAGTTATATATAGTAGCTACCTATAATTACTGCTTATAATTATACATACCATGCCTTTGTGTTACAAATCGCCAATTTGTCGATAATGGACAGGTGTGATGAGTTCTTAACTTCTATTTGTGTTTGACTACATCAAGTTACTAGTTCTCCTAAAACCTTAAAAGGTGTTAGGAAGCGGACTTACGATCATATTATTCAACATAAATTTTACGAACAAGGTTCAATCATTTTTTTTTCTAATTTCAATATTATTTGTGTGATGTGTATTTTGGTTCAGTATATGGAGATGTAGAAGAGGTCTATCGATGATCCGGCTGAGTTTTGGTCTGATATTGCAGCTCAGTTTACTGGAAATGTAGATGGGATCCCGGAGTCTACTCTGGGAATCTTGATGTTAGGAAAGGCAATGTCGACATTAATGTCTTTTTTATATTTCTTAGAAAATTTGTTTTGCTTGATTGTTCTTGTGACCCCTTCCTCTTAGGTTTGGGCTGCTGTTTCTGTCTTTTCCTTTGTCTGGGAATGGTGACAAGATTGCAATTTATTTGAAGGGAAACGTGCCTGGTGCTGATGCCTCTTTGACATACACCCGGCTTCTCCAAAAGGTTTCCCAGGTTAATAAAAGAATATCTGTGCATATATATTCATATAATCTTATGCAGCTGGATTCAGTTAAATGGTTTGTTTCATGTCTTTCCTTCAGCTTTCCAATTACTTGAACGATATTGGTGTTAAAAGGGGTGATGCTGTTTTGATTTACTTGCCCATGTTAATGGATTCTTGAACCCCTTCATGTTTGGATAGACTTAAAATAATTATTTATGATTTAAAGTTGTTTAAATTAATAAATAAAAAGTGAAAATTTTAAGTTAGTGTCCGTTTGTATAATTGTGTATTATAAGTAACTTATGTGTTATTAAAAATATAATAATAAAAATAATAGAAGAATCTGGAAAAGAGTAGAGAATGAAACTCTAAATTTTTGTCAAGGGCTGGGAAGGCGGTGCTTATTAGAAATGTTGCTCAGGCCATCCCTTCGTATAGTATGTCTTGTTATTTGTTGCCAAAGACGCTTTGTGATGACATACAAAAGATTTTTAATGGTTTCTGGTGGTGTTCGGATTCTAGGGAGAAAAAAGGATAAAGTGGAATCGTTGGGAAGCTCTGTGCATTCCCAAAAGTAAAAGGGGGTTCGAGAATTTACATGGATTTAATGTAGCATTGCTAGGGAAACGTTGCTGGAATTTTATTCAAAATCCAAACTCTTTAGTTGCTAGAGTTTATAAAGCAAGTACTTGCCTAATATTCATATGCATCAAGCTGAATTAGGAGGGTCTAGCTTTATCTGGGCTGGGATGTGGAAGGCAAAAGAGGGATTAAAGGAAGGTTTCAGATGGATGGGGGGGGGGGGGGGTAGGAGAACAGTAGGAGTTTATGAGGATGCTTGGTTGCGGGATAAATCAGATTTTCGTGTTTTTAAGGGCTATGACCAAAAATTAATGTGGATGCCAAAGTAAACTTCTTGTTCCTTCCAAACAACTGGGCATGGAACCAAAATTACATTGAAGGAGTGTTTAATGATGAAGATGCCCATGCTATTCTCTCTGTTGGACTTCTTAATCGTCAAGAAAAAGATAGTGGTCTGACACACAGCAAGGGAGAATATGTTGTTAGAGATGGTTATCGATTCTGGAATGAGAAGAATAATTTGTGGAATTTACAAATTCAAAATAAAAATCAAAGTTTTTTTGTGGCGGTTGGGTCGCAGTAATATTCCTGTGCATAATGCCCTCAGTCAGAGGGGTGTTAACCACGAGGATAAGTGTCCGTTTTGTAACTCAGCAGGTGAGACTATTAAGCATACCTTTTCGGATTTTATTTTTGCAAAACAATGTTGGCAGGTGATAGGATGTGACTGCATTATTTCATCAAATGATACATTTGGGAAGTGGATGCTTGACAAAATTGAAGGAGAAAAATAAGGAAACGCTTATCAACATTATTTCTGTTTTATGGGGTATATGGTTCTTTCGGAACAAGTTGGTCTGGGACAACAAGGTAATAACACCTAGATTAGCAATACAATGGAGCTCGGGGGTAATTTATGAGGGGCAACAGGCAAGGGCTAAATCTCGGAAAACGCAAGGAAATATTTTGGTATCAAGAGGAACATGTACTATTGTAGCAGGACACCGGGCTCACAAGTGGAAACCTGCAGAGCAAGGGGATTTTGCAATTAATGTTGATGCAGCTATTCGACCTAATGTTGATAATTTTACTATATGTATGGTCCTGAGGGATAATATGGGGACGTTTATTCAAGGTAAAACAATGACCTTCAGTGGAAAAGTCTCTGTTTTTGAAGGGGAAGCTACAGGGGTTCATGAAGCGCTCTTGTGGACAGTTTCAAACTGATTCTCTTCTTACAGTCTCTGCAATCAGGAATGACAATTTCAATCTCTTGGAAGTTGGCAGCATTATTAATAATTGCAAATCAATGTAGAGGTGGAATTTCAGTTTTTCATGTTATGAAGCAGACCGTCTAAGGATGGCTAGATATCCTTGTGATACTGGTTGCTCCATATATTGTTCTAAATTCTCCTCCAAATTATCTGTTGGTGACTATGGTTACTCTGATGCTTCTTTTTAATAAAATGTTGTTTTTCTTCAAAAACATAAATAAATATGATAATATTTTTTTTTGGAATGATGATATTAATTTGAGTGTTTATAAAAATTACTACTGTTTTCAACTTTTTTTTTTGTTATTTTACTATCTTTTATTTTTTTTTTGCAAAAACACGGTCTGCAACTAAAAGTAATCCAATTTTTTTTTATCTACAATTTGCAATCAAATGCAACTAAATGTAACTTTTTTTGAAAAAATTTGAAGATGCTCGTGGTTGCATTTGAGCTTGATTTTAGTTGCATCATGTTGTTGCGTTAGTTATAAAATCATATATTTGCAAAAAACTTTAAAGATCGTATTTTTGCAAAATAAAAAAAAACGTATTTTTGTAAAAAAATAAAAAATTTAATAATTTTCAGAAAAGCACAATTAACTTTCATCGTATGCAATTATTAAAAAATAAATATATTGTACATAAAAATATCTAACAATTTAAACTATTTCTTTAACTTAAAAAAACATTTTATTACTTAAAGTAATAAAATTCAACTGGAATTCAGAGCATTTGCAGTTCCAGACAAAATCCAGTGAACACCTAGTTTTTTGAAGACAAGAACTGGAAAAATCATGAGAACTGAAATTTGGAGAATTTGCATTTGCACCTACTGATTGTTGAGCTGAAGTTTTTAAATAATAGACATTCGATGACTATTTCAGTATGACAAAAGCTCAATTCTTCCAATGACATAAGACTATCATTCAACAGAGAGTTGATTTATTCTACTCATAAGATTAGATATTGCTTTTAAATGAATCCTGATAAATCTCCAATGATGGATGGAGTGATTCCAGGATTTTGATACTAGTAGAGGTGTTGGGTTGTGGCTGGGGAGGGTATGAAGAAGCACACTCAATATTTCTTGAGTCTACAAATATTAATAAATTGTGAAATTTTGAGAATTGTTGTGCACCTATAAATCTGAATTTTAAAAGTTTGTTTTTTTGAAATTTAAAGTTTATAAAATTTCAAGTGTATGTAATTAAGATTTTAAATAGTATATTATTATTTGGTGGGATTCTAATAATTTTAATAAAATTTGATGGTATTCAATAAAAATTTTAAGTATCCTTAAAATTTTTGAGATATTTAATAAGGTTAGGTGGTGGCTTTGAAATTTTTTTAAATAAAATTCTTAATTAATGTGTTTCTTCTTCTTCCTAACTGATTCCCTGATCGATTCTCGCACACGCACAAATCAATTCATTATAATTTGTAAAAAATATTGCAATGATGTACTTTTATAAATTTAATGTGCACTTTTTGGCACTTGGTTATTAAAATTTTTTATTCAATCATTAGAACATGTGAATTTTCGAAATTGTTTTCGTGTCTAGATTGTATTTAAATCAAATATTGATTAGTTTTTTAATTTTAAAATATGATTATATTGATGAATATTTTAATAATTATTATATTTAGAGAAATTTGGTATAATTTATTTTGCTTAACATGATATATGTATATTTGTATTTTTTTTCTTTTAATAGAATATAAGGTAATATTATTATTAAAATTATCAGAACCAATAATTAACATATATATGAAATATAGAAAACTTATCAATAAACCTATCCAAATAAATAATTAATTATGAAAATTGTTTTAAAATTTAGCTTCACATGGATTTTTGATATCCAAATTATATAAATATACTATATTTATTTATTTGTTTGTTTTCTTTTTCTTCTTTCAATAACATATAAGGTAATATTATCATTAAAATTATCCAAATATACAATTGATATAGTGTGTAGGAACCTTATCACTAATATTATCCGTCTAGATAATTAACCATAAAGATTGTTTCAAATCTTAATTAGGGTGATTGGATAATCTCATCATATCACATCACAAACACCACTATAAATATGCATACATGCATGTTTGTTTATCATCAACTAAACAAAAGTACGTACTACGCAGATTTAATCAAAACAGTTTAAGCAACAAAATGGCGTGGAAGAAGAGGATCACGTGTGTATTGCTATTCGTAATGGTACTGGTGTGCATAAGTATAAACGAGATAGTTGCAGATGACAAACCTAGAAATACCTTCTGCGGAGAATGTTTCAGTGTGTGCATTAATCCTCTAGATGGTAAAGTCAACTTGGCCTGCCTCAAAAGCTGTTGGGAAAATTGTGCTAAATCTGGTCGCAGCTGCGGTCCTTCGGACATGCACTAACACCCACGCTGATATTGTTAATGTTAAACATATCCATCATTGTTAACGTAAATATATTATTACTAGAGAATTAGGAATATCCAGCATTGTTAACATTGGTGTATTATTATACTATAGAGAATTAGTAAAATGATGTTTAAGTTTCTTCAAAAATAAATGTGATAAATTATTGATTATGGAGATTGTGATGTGAGGTACTGATCGAGTATTCCTTATTTGGTTTTTGCCTTTACAGAAAAGTAAAACTTTATTTTACCACTTAGTGTCTTGGTGTTGTTATATGTAGCCTCTTAGCACTTGGATATACGTTTAAAACTTGATTAGTTTTAATTATATTACTGGACCAATAATCTTGTATTGTATGCACATAAACTAATTAGTCACACGGCCGTCATGGTTCACAATAGGAACACAACATTATAATGATCCTTCTATAAATTGATGTAAAGTTAAGTATAAATCTAAAGTTCGTCAGTCAGAGGTTTATAAATATCTATATCTATACTATATATTAATATTGGAAGAACAATTAATTAAAAAACAGTGAATCATCTTTATTAAGATAGTTTTTACTTGCTCAGACAGCACAGGACAGCACAGCATACAGTGTCACAAAATAGAATAGGAATCATTTCAATGTTTCAGGAAGCAAGTCCATCTACTAACTCCTCTTTCTATTTTTCTTCTAGATACTATATAAAACTGTTTAAATTAAAAGCGTATTGTCTACAAATCAGGAAAAAGTGTGTCTAGCACCTTTGTAGAATTGAAGGTTGATCTTGTCTTAGGCCGCCCCAGCTTACTCATTGCTGTGGTGAACTATTAATAATTCTTGCATTGTTGGCAACATGGCACTAGAAAGCATAAATTTCAGCCAGAAAGTAGCTCTTCAGGGTGCTGACATTAACACCCAACTAACAAGTATGGTCATTAGCCCAGTAGTACTGGTACTCTGAAGTTATCATGCTCATCTGGATTACTCCCTCAATTGCATCATTTCGAACCTGATTTTGTTACTAATTTACTATGACATATCTAGGCCTGTTTACAACCTGCAAATTAAGCAGGCCCAAAAAATGGTTGCCTCCTTCTGTTGTGCGCCAAGGCGCATGTTAAGTATGGAAAATCAGACTTTTTTTACCCATCAAATACGCATTCTAAAGATCTACCATAAGCATGATGGAATTGTGTACAAAGAGCTTTTTTTTTTTTAATTTTTTTTAAGGAATACCCACCAAGATGTTTGTCGTGGGTTGCTTAAAGAATTTGACATATCGTGCGTATACTATACTATAGAAACTTGTGTCTGACTTGATAATATGCCGCATAACAATAGCTATAATATAAGAATCCTTGTTTGGTGAATTGAGTGCAGCAGCATTGAGGGTGGCGTTCTGAACCCCCACCTTATTCTCACTCTTTCTCTGCGTGTGCATGCGTGATGTGTTTTATTGGTGGCACAACTTGCTAGTGTTGCAGCCGTGAGCTTTGGCTCTTCATAAGTTTACAAAAAGAATTAGTTAAAGAAGCTTCACCTAGGCAATCCCTGTCTGGAATTCGTTTTCATATCCACCACTCCCTTCTATCTGCCGTTTTGAGAATGAAATACATTTCTTCATTCATGAAGCTGTAAGAGTTTAGCCTATAAGCTCCTTGTATGCCTGATTTATCAAAAAACAAAATTTTCGTAATTGTGATATTTAACACTTTAACTGTCGTGGTGTTGATAATGCCTTCTATTTATCATGGTTATATACTCTTGTTTATGGCAAATAATTTTTCCTTTTGAATATTTTATTACCAGTGAAGCAAATGACAAATTGAAAAATTGGTGAATGTTCTGCCATCTTTGAACTAAAAGCATTCAGGAATAAGGTTCAGAATATGACGGCCATGGCTACAACTTCTAGTCCTTGAATCAAAAAATTGTCTGAGGGCATCCATGCCAACATGCCTAGTGGGCGATAAGTATGAACCCCACTAACATATCTTTGTAAGAATTTACACTAATGTTAGACCTGTGGTTTTTTCTTTGAGGTCTGTTGTCATACCCCTTAAAGCTTAATTCGTGCTTTATCACAAATTTATAAACATTTCAAGGGTCCAAGTAAAAAGTGCAGAATATCTAATTGGTACTCTTGCAGTGATTCAGTTCTATAGTACCAGGCTCTATGCGTTCAGCATAGTTTGTTGCTCCTGCTGATTGGCTTATACATCTCTATGTATCATATGCACCATCTTTTCTTTCATTTTAAATCTGAAGTACCTGTTAATATTCTTAGAACAAAATTTGAGGAGTTAATAATCTTATACTACATGTGCATTGATAGTTAGTACTAAACATTCTATGCTACCATGTGCATTTAACATCTGTACACCTACTGCATTGGTGTGGTTTGTGCCTGAAATATTATAATTTATACTTTTGTACTTTCGGTAGCTGAGGCACTGCAGAAATAGCACCGTGGTTCTTTTTTCTTGCAAGGTACAACAACTGAAATTCGGAGCATTTGTAGTTACAGACAAAATCCAGTGAACACCTAGCTTTTTGAAGACATAAACTGGAAAAATCATGAGAACTGAAATTTGGAGCATTTGCATTTGCACCTGTTGATTGTTGAGCTGAAGTTTTTAAATAATAGACATTCCATGACTATTTCAGTATGACAAAAGCTCAATTCTTCCAATGACATAAGACTATCATTCAACAGAGAGTTGATTTATTCTACTCATAAGATTAGATATTGCTTTTAAATGAATCCTGATAAATCTCCAATGATGGATGGAGTGACTCCAGGATTTTGATACTAGTAGAGGTGTTGGGTTGTGGCTGGGGAGGGTATGAAGAAACACACTCAATATTTCTTGAGTCTACAAATATTAATAAATTGTGAAATTTTGAGAATTTTTGTGCACCTATAAATCTGAATTTTAAAAGTTTGTTTTTTTGAAATTTAAAGTTTATAAAATTTCAAGTGTATGTAATTAAGATTTTAAATAGTATATTATTATTTGGTGGGATTCTAATAATTTTAATAAAATTGGATGGTATTCAATAAAAATTTGAAGTATCTTTAAAATTTTTGAAATATTTAATAAGGTTAAGTGGTGGCTTTGAAATTTTTTTAAATAAAATTCTTAATTAATGTGTTTCTTCTTCTTCCTAACTGATTCCCTGATCGATTCTCGCACACGCACAAATCAATTCATTATAATTTGTAAAAAATATTGCAATGATGTACTTTTATAAATTTAATGTGCACTTTTTGGCACTCGGTTATTAAAATTTTTTATTCAATCATTAGAACATGTGAATTTTCGAAATTGTTTTCGTGTCTAGATTGTATTTAAATCAAATATTGATTAGTTTTTTAATTTTAAAATATGATTATATTGATGAATATTTTAATAATTATTATATTTAGAGAAATTTGGTATAATTTATTTTGCTTAACATGATATATGTATATTTGTATTTTTTTTCTTTTAATAGAATATAAGGTAATATTATTATTAAAATTATCAGAACCAATAATTAACATATATATGAAATATAGAAAACTTATCAATAAACCTATCCAAATAAATAATTAATTATGAAAATTGTTTTAAAATTTAGCTTCACATGGATTTTTGATATCCAAATTATATAAATATACTATATTTATTTATTTGTTTGTTTTCTTTTTCTTCTTTCAATAACATATAAGGTAATATTATCATTAAAATTATCCAAATATACAATTGATATAGTGTGTAGGAACCTTATCACTAATATTATCCGTCTAGATAATTAACCATAAAGATTGTTTCAAATCTTAATTAGGGTGATTGGATAATCTCATCATATCACATCACAAACACCACTATAAATATGCATACATGCATGTTTGTTTATCATCAACTAAACAAAAGTACGTACTAAGCAGATTTAATCAAAACAGTTTAAGCAACAAAATGGCGGGGAAGAAGAGGATCACGTGTGTATTGCTATTCGTAATGGTACTGGTGTGCATAAGTATAAACGAGATAGTTGCAGATGACAAACCTAGAAATACTTGCTGCGGAGAATGTTTCAGTGTGTGCATTAATCCTCTAGATGGTAAAGTCAACTTGGCCTGCCTCAAAAGCTGTTGGGAAAATTGTGCTAAATCTGGTCGCAGCTGCGGTCCTTCGGACATGCACTAACACCCACGCTGATATTGTTAATGTTAAACATATCCATCATTGTTAACGTAAATATATTATTAATAGAGAATTAGGAATATCCAGCATTGTTAACATTGGTGTATTATTATACTATAGAGAATTAGGAAAATGATGTTTAAGTTTCTTCAAAAATAAATGTGATAAATTATTGATTATGGCGATTGTGATGTGAGGTACTGATCGAGTATTCCTTATTTGGTTTTTGCCTTTACAGAAACGTAAAACTTTATTTTACCACTTAGTATCTTGGTGTTGTTATATGTAGCCTCTTAGCACTTGGATATACGTTTAAAACTTGATTAGTTTTAATTATATTACTGGACCAATAATCTTGTATTGTATGCACATAAACTAATTAGTCACACGGCCGTCATGGTTCACAATAGGAACACAACATTATAATGATCCTTCTATAAATTGATGTAAAGTTAAGTATAAATCTAAAGTTCGTCGGTCAGTCAGAGGTTTATAAATATCTATATCTATACTATATATTAATATTGGAAGAACAATTAATTAAAAAACAGTGAATCATCTTTATTAAGATAGTTTTTACTTGCTCAGACAGCACAGGACAGCACAGCATACAGTCACAAAATAGAATAGGAATCATTTCAATGTTTCAGGAAGCAAGTCCATCTACTAACTCCTCTTTCTATTTCTCTTCTAGATACTATATAAAACTGTTTAAATTAAAAGCGTATTGTCTACAAATCAGGAAAAAGTGTGTCTAGCACCTTTGTAGAATTGAAGGTTGATCTTGTCTTAGGCCGCCCCAGCTTACTCATTGCTGTGGTGAACTATTAATAATTCTTGCATTGTTGGCAACATGGCACTAGAAAGCATAAATTTCAGCCAGAAAGTAGCTCTTCAGGGTGCTGACATTAACACCCAACTAACAAGTATGGTCATTAGCCCAGTAGTACTGGTACTCTGAAGTTATCATGCTCATCTGGATTACTCCCTCAATTGCATCATTTCGAACCTGATTTTGTTACTAATTTACTATGACATATCTAGGCCTGTTTACAACCTGCAAATTAAGCAGTCCCAAAAAATGGTTGCTTCCTTCTGTTGTGCGCCAAGGCGCATGTTAAGTATGGAAAATCAGACTTTTTTTACCCATCAAATACGCATTCTAAAGATCTACCATTAGCATGATGGAATTGTGTACAAAGAGCTTTTTTTTTTTAAATTTTTTTTAAGGAATACCCACCAAGATGTTTATCGTGAGTTGCTTAAAAAATTTGACATATCGTGCGTATACTATACTATAGAAACTTGTGTCTGACTTGATAATATGCCGCATAACAATAGCTATAATATAAGAATCCTTGTTTGGTGAATTGAGTGCAGCAGCATTGAGGGTGGCGTTCTGAACCCCCACCTTATTCTCACTCTTTCTCTGCGTGTGCATGCGTGATGTGTTTTATTGGTGGCACAACTTGCTAGTGTTGCAGCCGTGAGCTTTGGCTCTACATAAGTTTACAAAAAGAATTAGTTAAAGAAGCTTCACCTAGGCAATCCCTGTCTGGAATTCGTTTTCATATCCACCACTCCCTTCTATCTGCCGTTTTGAGAATGAAATACATTTCTTCATTCATGAAGCTGTAAGAGTTTAGCCTATAAGCTCCTTGTATGCCTGATTTATCAAAAAACAAAATTTTCGTAATTGTGATATTTAACACTTTAACTGTCGTGGTGTTGATAATGCCTTCTATTTATCATGGTTATATACTCTTGTTTATGGCAAATAATTTTTCCTTTTGAATATTTTATTACCAGTGAAGCAAATGACAAATTGAAAAATTGGTGAATGTTCTGCCATCTTTGAACTAAAAGCATTCAGGAATAAGGTTCAGAATATGACGGCCATGGCTACAACTTCTAGT
Organism: Oenanthe sinensis; assembly: GCA_028671895.1. Taxonomy (NCBI): domain Eukaryota; kingdom Viridiplantae; phylum Streptophyta; class Magnoliopsida; order Apiales; family Apiaceae; genus Oenanthe; species Oenanthe sinensis. The sequence goes on from CM053806.1 coordinate 34,945,077, forward strand.
CCTTGAATCAAAAAATTGTCTGAGGGCATCCATGCCAACATGCCTAGTGGGCGATAAGTATGAACCCCACTAACATATCTTTGTAAGAATTTACACTAATGTTAGACCTGTGGTTTTTTCTTTGAGGTCTGTTGTCATACCCCTTAAAGCTTAATTCCTGCTTTATCACAAATTTATAAACATTTCAAGGGTCCAAGTAAAAAGTGCAGAGTATCTAATTGGTACACTTGCAGTGATTAAGTTCTATAGTACCAGGCTCCATGCATTCAGCATAGTTTGTTGCTCCTGCTGATTGGCTTATACATCTCTATGTATCATATGCACCATCTTTTCTTTCATTTTAAATCTGAAGTACCTGTTAATATTCTTAGAACAAAATTTGAGGAGTTAATAATCTTATACTACATGTGCATTGATAGTTAGTACTAAACATTCTATGCTACCATGTGCATTTAACATCTGTACACCTACTGCATTGGTGTGGTTTGTGCCTGAAATATTATAATTTATACTTTTGTACTTTCGGTAGCTGAGGCACTGCAGAAATAGCACCGTGGTTCTTTTTTCTTGCAAGGTACAACAACTGAAATTCGGAGCATTTGTAGTTACAGACAAAATCCAGTGAACACCTAGCTTTTTGAAGACATAAACTGGAAAAATCATGAGAACTGAAATTTGGAGCATTTGCATTTGCACCTGTTGATTGTTGAGCTGAAGTTTTTAAATAATAGACATTCCATGACTATTTCAGTATGACAAAAGCTCAATTCTTCCAATGACATAAGACTATCATTCAACAGAGAGTTGATTTATTCAACTCATAAGATTAGATATTGCTTTTAAATGAATCCTGATAAATCTCCAATGATGGATGGAGTGACTCCAGGATTTTGATACTAGTAGAGGTGTTGGGTTGTGGCTGGGGAGGGTATGAAGAAACACACTCAATATTTCTTGAGTCTACAAATATTAATAAATTGTGAAATTTTGAGAATTTTTGTGCACCTATAAATCTGAATTTTAAAAGTTTGTTTTTTTGAAATTTAAAGTTTATAAAATTTCAAGTGTATGTAATTAAGATTTTAAATAGTATATTATTATTTGGTGGGATTCTAATAATTTTAATAAAATTGGATGGTATTCAATAAAAATTTGAAGTATCTTTAAAATTTTTGAAATATTTAATAAGGTTAGGTGGTGGCTTTGAAATTTTTTTAAATAAAATTCTTAATTAATGTGTTTCTTCTTCTTCCTAACTGATTCCCTGATCGATTCTCGCACACGCACAAATCAATTCATTATAATTTGTAAAAAATATTGCAATGATGTACTTTTATAAATTTAATGTGCACTTTTTGGCACTCGGTTATTAAAATTTTTTATTCAATCATTAGAACATGTGAATTTTCGAAATTGTTTTCGTGTCTAGATTGTATTTAAATCAAATATTGATTAGTTTTTTAATTTTAAAATATGATTATATTGATGAATATTTTAATAATTATTATATTTAGAGAAATTTGGTATAATTTATTTTGCTTAACATGATATATGTATATTTGTATTTTTTTTCTTTTAATAGAATATAAGGTAATATTATTATTAAAATTATCAGAACCAATAATTAACATATATATGAAATATAGAAAACTTATCAATAAACCTATCCAAATAAATAATTAATTATGAAAATTGTTTTAAAATTTAGCTTCACATGGATTTTTGATATCCAAATTATATAAATATACTATATTTATTTATTTGTTTGTTTTCTTTTTCTTCTTTCAATAACATATAAGGTAATATTATCATTAAAATTATCCAAATATACAATTGATATAGTGTGTAGGAACCTTATCACTAATATTATCCGTCTAGATAATTAACCATAAAGATTGTTTCAAATCTTAATTAGGGTGATTGGATAATCTCATCATATCACATCACAAACACCACTATAAATATGCATACATGCATGTTTGTTTATCATCAACTAAACAAAAGTACGTACTAAGCAGATTTAATCAAAACAGTTTAAGCAACAAAATGGCGGGGAAGAAGAGGATCACGTGTGTATTGCTATTCGTAATGGTACTGGTGTGCATAAGTATAAACGAGATAGTTGCAGATGACAAACCTAGAAATACTTGCTGCGGAGAATGTTTCAGTGTGTGCATTAATCCTCTAGATGGTAAAGTCAACTTGGCCTGCCTCAAAAGCTGTTGGGAAAATTGTGCTAAATCTGGTCGCAGCTGCGGTCCTTCGGACATGCACTAACACCCACGCTGATATTGTTAATGTTAAACATATCCATCATTGTTAACGTAAATATATTATTAATAGAGAATTAGGAATATCCAGCATTGTTAACATTGGTGTATTATTATACTATAGAGAATTAGGAAAATGATGTTTAAGTTTCTTCAAAAATAAATGTGATAAATTATTGATTATGGCGATTGTGATGTGAGGTACTGATCGAGTATTCCTTATTTGGTTTTTGCCTTTACAGAAACGTAAAACTTTATTTTACCACTTAGTATCTTGGTGTTGTTATATGTAGCCTCTTAGCACTTGGATATACGTTTAAAACTTGATTAGTTTTAATTATATTACTGGACCAATAATCTTGTATTGTATGCACATAAACTAATTAGTCACACGGCCGTCATGGTTCACAATAGGAACACAACATTATAATGATCCTTCTATAAATTGATGTAAAGTTAAGTATAAATCTAAAGTTCGTCGGTCAGTCAGAGGTTTATAAATATCTATATCTATACTATATATTAATATTGGAAGAACAATTAATTAAAAAACAGTGAATCATCTTTATTAAGATAGTTTTTACTTGCTCAGACAGCACAGGACAGCACAGCATACAGTCACAAAATAGAATAGGAATCATTTCAATGTTTCAGGAAGCAAGTCCATCTACTAACTCCTCTTTCTATTTCTCTTCTAGATACTATATAAAACTGTTTAAATTAAAAGCGTATTGTCTACAAATCAGGAAAAAGTGTGTCTAGCACCTTTGTAGAATTGAAGGTTGATCTTGTCTTAGGCCGCCCCAGCTTACTCATTGCTGTGGTGAACTATTAATAATTCTTGCATTGTTGGCAACATGGCACTAGAAAGCATAAATTTCAGCCAGAAAGTAGCTCTTCAGGGTGCTGACATTAACACCCAACTAACAAGTATGGTCATTAGCCCAGTAGTACTGGTACTCTGAAGTTATCATGCTCATCTGGATTACTCCCTCAATTGCATCATTTCGAACCTGATTTTGTTACTAATTTACTATGACATATCTAGGCCTGTTTACAACCTGCAAATTAAGCAGGCCCAAAAAATGGTTGCTTCCTTCTGTTGTGCGCCAAGGCGCATGTTAAGTATGGAAAATCAGACTTTTTTTACCCATCAAATACGCATTCTAAAGATCTACCATAAGCATGATGGAATTGTGTACAAAGAGCTTTTTTTTTTTAATTTTTTTTAAGGAATACCCACCAAGATGTTTCTCGTGGGTTGCTTAAAAAATTTGACATATCGTGCGTATACTATACTATAGAAACTTGTGTCTGACTTGATAATATGCCGCATAACAATAGCTATAATATAAGAATCCTTGTTTGGTGAATTGAGTGCAGCAGCATTGAGGGTGGCGTTCTGAACCCCCACCTTATTCTCACTCTTTCTCTGCGTGTGCATGCGTGATGTGTTTTATTGGTGGCACAACTTGCTAGTGTTGCAGCCGTGAGCTTTGGCTCTTCATAAGTTTACAAAAAGAATTAGTTAAAGAAGCTTCACCTAGGCAATCCCTGTCTGGAATTCGTTTTCATATCCACCACTCCCTTCTATCTGCCGTTTTGAGAATGAAATACATTTCTTCATTCATGAAGCTGTAAGAGTTTAGCCTATAAGCTCCTTGTATGCCTGATTTATCAAAAAACAAAATTTTCGTAATTGTGATATTTAACACTTTAACTGTCGTGGTGTTGATAATGCCTTCTATTTATCATGGTTATATACTCTTGTTTATGGCAAATAATTTTTCCTTTTGAATATTTTATTACCAGTGAAGCAAATGACAAATTGAAAAATTGGTGAATGTTCTGCCATCTTTGAACTAAAAGCATTCAGGAATAAGGTTCAGAATATGACGGCCATGGCTACAACTTCTAGTCCTTGAATCAAAAAATTGTCTGAGGGCATCCATGCCAACATGCCTAGTGGGCGATAAGTATGAACCCCACTAACATATCTTTGTAAGAATTTACACTAATGTTAGACCTGTGGTTTTTTCTTTGAAGTCTGTTGTCATACCCCTTAAAGCTTAATTCCTGCTTTATCACAAATTTATAAACATTTCAAGGGTCCAAGTAAAGAGTGCAGAATATCTAATTGGTACTCTTGCAGTGATTCAGTTCTATAGTACCAGGCTCTATGCGTTCAGCATAGTTTGTTGCTCCTGCTGATTGGCTTATACATCTCTATGTATCATATGCACCATCTTTTCTTTCATTTTAAATCTGAAGTACCTGTTAATATTCTTAGAACAAAATTTGAGGAGTTAATAATCTTATACTACATGTGCATTGATAGTTAGTACTAAACATTCTATGCTACCATGTGCATTTAACATCTGTACACCTACTGCATTGGTGTGGTTTGTGCCTGAAATATTATAATTTATACTTTTGTACTTTCGGTAGCTGAGGCACTGCAGAAATAGCACCGTGGTTCTTTTTTCTTGCAAGGTACAACAACTGAAATTCGGAGCATTTGTAGTTACAGACAAAATCCAGTGAACACCTAGCTTTTTGAAGACATAAACTGGAAAAATCATGAGAACTGAAATTTGGAGCATTTGCATTTGCACCTGTTGATTGTTGAGCTGACGTTTTTAAATAATAGACATTCCATGACTATTTCAGTATGACAAAAGCTCAATTCTTCCAATGACATAAGACTATCATTCAACAGAGAGTTGATTTATTCTACTCATAAGATTAGATATTGCTTTTAAATGAATCCTGATAAATCTCCAATGATGGATGGAGTGACTCCAGGATTTTGATACTAGTAGAGGTGTTGGGTTGTGGCTGGGGAGGGTATGAAGAAGCACACTCAATATATCTTGAGTCTACAAATATTAATAAATTGTGAAATTTTGAGAATTTTTGTGCACCTATAAATCTGAATTTTAAAAGTTTGTTTTTTTGAAATTTAAAGTTTATAAAATTTCAAGTGTATGTAATTAAGATTTTAAATAGTATATTATTATTTGGTGGGATTCTAATAATTTTAATAAAATTTGATGGTATTCAATAAAAATTTTAAGTATCTTTAAAATTTTTGAGATATTTAATAAGGTTAGGTGGTGGCTTTGAAATTTTTTTAAATAAAATTCTTAATTAATGTGTTTCTTCTTCTTGCTAACTGATTCCCTGATCGATTCTCGCACACGCACAAATCAATTCATTATAATTTGTAAAAAATATTGCAATGATGTACTTTTATAAATTTAATGTGCACTTTTTGACACTTGGTTATTAAAATTTTTTATTCAATCATTAGAACATGTGAATTTTCGAAATTGTTTTCGTGTCTAGATTGTATTTAAATCAAATATTGATTAGTTTTTTAATTTTAAAATATGATTATATTGATGAATATTTTAATAATTATTATATTTAGAGAAATTTGGTATAATTTATTTTGCTTAACATGATATATGTATATTTGTATTTTTTTTTCTTTTAATAGAATATAAGGTAATATTATTATTAAAATTATCAGAACCAATAATTAACATATATATGAAATATAGAAAACTTATCAATAAACCTATCCAAATAAATAATTAATTATGAAAATTGTTTTAAAATTTAGCTTCACATGAATTTTTGATATCCAAATTATATAAATATACTATATTTATTTATTTGTTTGTTTTCCTTTTCTTCTTTCAATAACATATAAGGTAATATTATCATTAAAATTATCCAAATATACAATTGATATAGTGTGTAGGAACCTTATCACTAATATTATCCGTCTAGATAATTAACCATAAAGATTGTTTCAAATCTTAATTAGGGTGATTGGATAATCTCATCATATCACATCACAAACACCACTATAAATATGCATACATGCATGTTTGTTTATCATCAACTAAACAAAAGTACGTACTAAGCAGATTTAATCAAAACAGTTTAAGCAACAAAATGGCGGGGAAGAAGAGGATCACGTGTGTATTGCTATTCGTAATGGTACTGGTGTGCATAAGTATAAACGAGATAGTTGCAGATGACAAACCTAGAAATACTTGCTGCGGAGAATGTTTCAGTGTGTGCATTAATCCTCTAGATGGTAAAGTCAACTTGGCCTGCCTCAAAAGCTGTTGGGAAAATTGTGCTAAATCTGGTCGCAGCTGCGGTCCTTCGGACATGCACTAACACCCACGCTGATATTGTTAATGTTAAACATATCCATCATTGTTAACGTAAATATATTATTAATAGAGAATTAGGAATATCCGGCATTGTTAACATTGGTGTATTATTATACTATAGAGAATTAGGAAAATGATGTTTAAGTTTCTTCAAAAATAAATGTGATAAATTATTGATTATGGCGATTGTGATGTGAGGTACTGATCGAGTATTCCTTATTTGGTTTTTGCCTTTACAGAAACGTAAAACTTTATTTTACCACTTAGTATCTTGGTGTTGTTATATGTAGCCTCTTAGCACTTGGATATACGTTTAAAACTTGATTAGTTTTAATTATATTACTGGACCAATAATCTTGTATTGTATGCACATAAACTAATTAGTCACACGGCCGTCATGGTTCACAATAGGAACACAACATTATAATGATCCTTCTATAAATTGATGTAAAGTTAAGTATAAATCTAAAGTTCGTCCGTCAGTCAGAGGTTTATAAATATCTATATCTATACTATATATTAATATTGGAAGAACAATTAATTAAAAAACAGTGAATCATCTTTATTAAGATAGTTTTTACTTGCTCAGACAGCACAGGACAGCACAGCATACAGTGTCACAAAATAGAATAGGAATCATTTCAATGTTTCAGGAAGCAAGTCCATCTACTAACTCCTCTTTCTATTTTTCTTCTAGATACTATATAAAACTGTTTAAATTAAAAGCGTATTGTCTACAAATCAGGAAAAAGTGTGTCTAGCACCTTTGTAGAATTGAAGGTTGATCTTGTCTTAGGCCTCCCCAGCTTACTCATTGCTGTGGTGAACTATTAATAATTCTTGCATTGTTGGCAACATGGCACTAGAAAGCATAAATTTCAGCCAGAAAGTAGCTCTTCAGGGTGCTGACATTAACACCCAACTAACAAGTATGGTCATTAGCCCAGTAGTACTGGTACTCTGAAGTTATCATGCTCATCTGGATTACTCCCTCAATTGCATCATTTCGAACCTGATTTTGTTACTAATTTACTATGACATATCTAGGCCTGTTTACAACCTGCAAATTAAGCAGTCCCAAAAAATGGTTGCTTCCTTCTGTTGTGCGCCAAGGCGCATGTTAAGTATGGAAAATCAGACTTTTTTTACCCATCAAATACGCATTCTAAAGATCTACCATAAGCATGATGGAATTGTGTACAAAGAGCTTTTTTTTTTAATTTTTTTTAAGGAATACCCACCAAGATGTTTATCGTGAGTTGCTTAAAAAATTTGACATATCGTGCGTATACTAAACTATAGAAACTTGTGTCTGACTTGATAATATGCCGCATAACAATAGCTATAATATAAGAATCCTTGTTTGGTGAATTGAGTGCAGCAGCATTGAGGGTGGCGTTCTGAACCCCCACCTTATTCTCACTCTTTCTCTGCGTGTGCATGCGTGATGTGTTTTATTGGTGGCACAACTTGCTAGTGTTGCAGCCGTGAGCTTTGGCTCTACATAAGTTTACAAAAAGAATTAGTTAAAGAAGCTTCACCTAGGCAATCCCTGTCTGGAATTCGTTTTCATATCCACCACTCCCTTCTATCTGCCGTTTTGAGAATGAAATACATTTCTTCATTCATGAAGCTGTAAGAGTTTAGCCTATAAGCTCCTTGTATGCCTGATTTATCAAAAAACAAAATTTTCGTAATTGTGATATTTAACACTTTAACTGTCGTGGTGTTGATAATGCCTTCTATTTATCATGGTTATATACTCTTGTTTATGGCAAATAATTTTTCCTTTTGAATATTTTATTACCAGTGAAGCAAATGACAAATTGAAAAATTGGTGAATGTTCTGCCATCTTTGAACTAAAAGCATTCAGGAATAAGGTTCAGAATATGACGGCCATGGCTACAACTTCTAGTCCTTGAATCAAAAAATTGTCTGAGGGCATCCATGCCAACATGCCTAGTGGGCGATAAGTATGAACCCCACTAACATATCTTTGTAAGAATTTACAATAATGTTAGACCTGTGGTTTTTTCTTTGAGGTCTGTTGTCATACCCCTTAAAGCTTAATTCCTGCTTTATAACAAATTTATAAACATTTCAAGGGTCCAAGTAAAAAGTGCAGAATATCTAATTGGTACTCTTGCAGTGATTCAGTTCTATAGTACCAGGCTCTATGCGTTCAGCATAGTTTGTTGCTCCTGCTGATTGGCTTATACATCTCTATGTATCATATGCACCATCTTTTCTTTCATTTTAAATCTGAAGTACCTGTTAATATTCTTAGAACAAAATTTGAGGAGTTAATAATCTTATACTACATGTGCATTGATAGTTAGTACTAAACATTCTATGCTACCATGTGCATTTAACATCTGTACACCTACTGCATTGGTGTGGTTTGTGCCTGAAATATTATAATTTATACTTTTGTACTTTCGGTAGCTGAGGCACTGCAGAAATAGCACCGTGGTTCTTTTTTCTTGCAAGGTACAACAACTGAAATTCGGAGCATTTGTAGTTACAGACAAAATCCAGTGAACACCTAGCTTTTTGAAGACATAAACTGGAAAAATCATGAGAACTGAAATTTGGAGCATTTGCATTTGCACCTGTTGATTGTTGAGCTGAAGTTTTTAAATAATAGACATTCCATGACTATTTCAGTATGACAAAAGCTCAATTCTTCCAATGACATAAGACTATCATTCAACAGAGAGTTGATTTATTCTACTCATAAGATTAGATATTGCTTTTAAATGAATCCTGATAAATCTCCAATGATGGATGGAGTGACTCCAGGATTTTGATACTAGTAGAGGTGTTGGGTTGTGGCTGGGGAGGGTATGAAGAAGCACACTCAATATATCTTGAGTCTACAAATATTAATAAATTGTGAAATTTTGAGAATTTTTGTGCACCTATAAATCTGAATTTTAAAAGTTTGTTTTTTTGAAATTTAAAGTTTATAAAATTTCAAGTGTATGTAATTAAGATTTTAAATAGTATATTATTATTTGGTGGGATTCTAATAATTTTAATAAAATTTGATGGTATTCAATAAAATTTTTAAGTATCTTTAAAATTTTTGAGATATTTAATAAGGTTAGGTGGTGGCTTTGAAATTTTTTTAAATAAAATTCTTAATTAATGTGTTTCTTCTTCTTCCTAACTGATTCCCTGATCGATTCTCGCACACGCACAAATCAATTCATTATAATTTGTAAAAAATATTGCAATGATGTACTTTTATAAATTTAATGTGCACTTTTTGGCACTTGGTTATTAAAATTTTTTATTCAATCATTAGAACATGTGAATTTTCGAAATTGTTTTCGTGTCTAGATTGTATTTAAATCAAATATTGATTAGTTTTTTAATTTTAAAATATGATTATATTGATGAATATTTTAATAATTATTATATTTAGAGAAATTTGGTATAATTTATTTTGCTTAACATGATATATGTATATTTGTATTTTTTTTCTTTTAATAGAATATAAGGTAATATTATTATTAAAATTATCAGAACCAATAATTAACATATATATGAAATATAGAAAACTTATCAATAAACCTATCCAAATAAATAATTAATTATGAAAATTGTTTTAAAATTTAGCTTCACATGAATTTTTGATATCCAAATTATATAAATATACTATATTTATTTATTTGTTTGTTTTCCTTTTCTTCTTTCAATAACATATAAGGTAATATTATCATTAAAATTATCCAAATATACAATTGATATAGTGTGTAGGAACCTTATCACTAATATTATCGATCTAGATAATTAACCATAAAGATTGTTTCAAATCTTAATTAGGGTGATTGGATAATCTCATCATATCACATCACAAACACCACTATAAATATGCATACATGCATGTTTGTTTATCATCAACTAAACAAAAGTACGTACTAAGCAGATTTAATCAAAACAGTTTAAGCAACAAAATGGCGGGGAAGAAGAGGATCACGTGTGTATTGCTATTCGTAATGGTACTGGTGTGCATAAGTATAAACGAGATAGTTGCAGATGACAAACCTAGAAATACTTGCTGCGGAGAATGTTTCAGTGTGTGCATTAATCCTCTAGATGGTAAAGTCAACTTGGCCTGCCTCAAAAGCTGTTGGGAAAATTGTGCTAAATCTGGTCGCAGCTGCGGTCCTTCGGACATGCACTAACACCCACGCTGATATTGTTAATGTTAAACATATCCATCATTGTTAACGTAAATATATTATTAATAGAGAATTAGGAATATCCAGCATTGTTAACATTGGTGTATTATTATACTATAGAGAATTAGGAAAATGATGTTTAAGTTTCTTCAAAAATAAATGTGATAAATTATTGATTATGGCGATTGTGATGTGAGGTACTGATCGAGTATTCCTTATTTGGTTTTTGCCTTTACAGAAACGTAAAACTTTATTTTACCACTTAGTATCTTGGTGTTGTTATATGTAGCCTCTTAGCACTTGGATATACGTTTAAAACTTGATTAGTTTTAATTATATTACTGGACCAATAATCTTGTATTGTATGCACATAAACTAATTAGTCACACGGCCGTCATGGTTCACAATAGGAACACAACATTATAATGATCCTTCTATAAATTGATGTAAAGTTAAGTATAAATCTAAAGTTCGTCCGTCAGTCAGAGGTTTATAAATATCTATATCTATACTATATATTAATATTGGAAGAACAATTAATTAAAAAACAGTGAATCATCTTTATTAAGATAGTTTTTACTTGCTCAGACAGCACAGGACAGCACAGCATACAGTGTCACAAAATAGAATAGGAATCATTTCAATGTTTCAGGAAGCAAGTCCATCTACTAACTCCTCTTTCTATTTTTCTTCTAGATACTATATAAAACTGTTTAAATTAAAAGCGTATTGTCTACAAATCAGGAAAAAGTGTGTCTAGCACCTTTGTAGAATTGAAGGTTGATCTTGTCTTAGGCCGCCCCAGCTTACTCATTGCTGTGGTGAACTATTAATAATTCTTGCATTGTTGGCAACATGGCACTAGAAAGCATAAATTTCAGCCAGAAAGTAGCTCTTCAGGGTGCTGACATTAACACCCAACTAACAAGTATGGTCATTAGCCCAGTAGTACTGGTACTCTGAAGTTATCATGCTCATCTGGATTACTCCCTCAATTGCATCATTTCGAACCTGATTTTGTTACTAATTTACTATGACATATCTAGGCCTGTTTACAACCTGCAAATTAAGCAGGCCCAAAAAATGGTTGCTTCCTTCTGTTGTGCGCCAAGGCGCATGTTAAGTATGGAAAATCAGACTTTTTTTACCCATCAAATATGCATTCTAAAGATCTACCATAAGCATGATGGAATTGTGTACAAAGAGCTTTTTTTTTTAAATTTTTTTTAAGGAATACCCACCAAGATGTTTATCGTGAGTTGCTTAGAAAATTTGACATATCGTGCGTATACTATACTATAGAAACTTGTGTCTGACTTGATAATATGCCGCATAACAATAGCTATAATATAAGAATCCTTGTTTGGTGAATTGAGTGCAGCAGCATTGAGGGTGGCGTTCTGAACCCCCACCTTATTCTCACTCTTTCTCTGCGTGTGCATGCGTGATGTGTTTTATTGGTGGCACAACTTGCTAGTGTTGCAGCCGTGAGCTTTGGCTCTTCATAAGTTTACAAAAAGAATTAGTTAAAGAAGCTTCACCTAGGCAATCCCTGTCTGGAATTCGTTTTCATATCCACCACTCCCTTCTATCTGCCGTTTTGAGAATGAAATACATTTCTTCATTCATGAAGCTGTAAGAGTTTAGCCTATAAGCTCCTTGTATGCCTGATTTATCAAAAAACAAAATTTTCGTAATTGTGATATTTAACACTTTAACTCTCGTGGTGTTGATAATGCCTTCTATTTATCTTGGTTATATACTCTTGTTTATGGCAAATAATTTTTCCTTTTGAATATTTTATTACCAGTGAAGCAAATGACAAATTGAAAAATTGGTGAATGTTCTGCCATCTTTGAACTAAAAGCATTCAGGAATAAGGTTCAGAATATGACGGCCATGGCTACAACTTCTAGTCCTTGAATCAAAAAATTGTCTGAGGGCATCCATGCCAACATGCCTAGTGGGCGATAAGTATGAACCCCACTAACATATCTTTGTAAGAATTTACACTAATGTTAGACCTGTGGTTTTTTCTTTGAGGTCTGTTGTCATACCCCTTAAAGCTTAATTCTTGCTTTATCACAAATTTATAAACATTTCAAGGGTCCAAGTAAAAAGTGCAGAATATCTAATTGGTACACTTGCAGTGATTTAGTTCTATAGTACCAGGCTCCATGCATTCAGCATAGTTTGTGTTAAAAAATGGAAAGTTTGAGACATATTTTATATATATTCTTAATGAAATTTCGGGAAACTAAAGTTTGGAGGTTGTTCCTTGCTATGAGGACTTAAACTTTCATGTTTGGATCTAAGTCATTTTCTTAGTGTAATCCATTGATAAATTGAGTAGAAGTTGCTAGTGTCAAATGGGTTAAAAGTGTTGTCCCACGTTGAATATGTAATATGGGTGAATGTGTTTTATATGCATATATGTGCAAGAGTAGTGTCAACTACTAAGGCATATGAGTGTGCATGGTGTACAAGTGTGCCCTCGCGCGCCGCCGCCTCGCTACGCCTCGCGTCGGGTCGGGTCGGGTCGATTTGGGCGAATGTCTCGGCGTCTCGCGACCTGGGCGAGAAATTTTATTACATGATTAATTAATTTAATTATGACTTTAATATTATTTTAATGTGAATATTGAGTCAGATCAGAGAGTTTAACAAACTCTGATGGACTGTACTTGTTAGAGTTTAGCGGATAAACTCTGATGGACTGTGCTGGTCAGAGTTTAGCAGTAAACTCTGATGGTCAGAGTTTAGCAGTAAACTCTGATCGACTGTGCTAGTCAGAGTTTAGCAATAAACTCTGATGGACCGGCAGAGTTTATAAACTCTAATGACTGTTACTGATTCTGATATATATTCTATTAAATGTTTTTTAAGTCAGAATAATTATTTTAATTAATGTTTTATCTGTTGTTACGTTTTATTGTATTATAAATACATAAAAAATGTTGTAGATAGGGTGGATGGAGGTCTTAACACAAATCTGAGAAAACCCTAGCAGCTGCTATACTCTGTATTACCTACGAATATATTCATACAGTCTGTGCATAGGTTTTTCTGGGCGAACTGAGGTGCAGGTCGCTGTTGAGTGCTACGAATCTGTGGACGAAGTACTCTGTGCTGTTTTATCCTGGAAGTGATATTGCTGCAACCCAACACAACGTAGTGGGGCAATAATCTCTTCAAGAACAGTCAAGACTTCTAGCAAGGCTTGACGACTCAGCTGTTTATTGGTTCTATCAGTGTATGCGAAAAAGCTTCTGTTAGAGCTAAGACTTCTATCTTTTCTCTAGTCATTACAGTTACTGATTTATATATCTTATTTCTGCCTTCGTTGTTTGTTTTGTTAAATTGGTTTAATCTGTCTGTTCTTGTTAAACTGTTTATATAACTGCCCTATTGTTGTGTGTAGTTTTAATTACGATCCAACAATCTTGAAGAGATTATTAGTGTTATATATTATTAATTAACAAGATGGTTAAAGAAACTGAAAACTCCTGTTGTTGGTGCTACTGGTTCTGGGTCTGGGGTTACTGCATCTGCCATTGATTGGACCACATACCGTTTCCCACAGCCCATTGATTTGTCGGGCATGCCTGATAAATTCGGTGGGGGTGTTGGTTTTTCTCGTTGGCAGAAAAAGATGAAACTGTGGCTAACGGTAAAAGGTCTATGGCTGGTGGTGCAGTATGCTTCACCAGTTGTTGATCAAGAAAAGGCTGACTCTGTTAAGGCTTATGCTATGTGGGAAGAAAAGGATGGGGTGGCTAGGGCTGCAATTCTGACAGCTTTAGCGAACACTCTATTCGATGTTTATTCATCAGATTCCTACACTGCTAAGCTCTTATGGGATAAGCTGGACTAGACACATAATACTGACTCACAAGGTCTAGAAAAGTACAGTGTGGCAAGGTTCCTTGATTTCAAGCTGGTGGATACAAAATCCATGACTGAGCAAGTGCATAAATTTGAGATGTTGGTACATGCTTTGAAGGAGTCTAGAATGGACCTTCCTGAGAAGTTTCAGGTTATGTCGGTGATTGAAAAGCTCCCGAAGTCTTGGGAAGAGTTTGCTCTCTCCCTGAAAAGACAGAAATGAGAGATCACCTGGACTAACTTGATGTTAGACATCTCTGTGCAGGAACAACACAAGTCCAAACAGGGACATGTGATGCCTGCTGAACATGGGAGTTCGAAGGTGAACGTAGTGACTGTAGGACATAAAAGAAAGTCTGTCACTAAGAAGGACAATAACAAGCCTAAAAATGACAAGAACAATGAAAAGAAACCAAAGGCAAACAAACCATGTTGGTTTTGTGGACAGGTTGGTCACTGGAGCAAGGACTGTCCTGCAAAGAAAACGAAGAAACCTAATGTGGTAGCACAAGCTAATACTGTGCTTGAAACCACTGGTGGGCCTGTGGTTAACATGGTTGTTGGTGAGACTATTGCTTCTAAAACCAATGACGGGTATGTTACCTACAACCCTACACTACTTTCCACTTATCTATCAAATGAATGGTTGATTGATACTGGATCTAATGTACATATTTGTACTGATATTACTCTATTTGTATCTTATCACAGGTTCAAGGAATGACAGTGACGATAGGGAATGCTAGTGCTGCTCAAGTACTTGGAGTAGGAAACGTGGACCTGAAGTTTGCTTCTGGGCGTATTCTATCCCTTACTAGAGTGCATCATGTTCCTGACATTCGTAGAAACATAATAAATGGAAGCTGTTTAGTTAGGAATGGTTTTGAACTTTCTTTGAAGTGTAATAAAATAGTAATTACACATACTGGTGTATTTTTTGGCAAAGGTTATTTGTCTGATGATTTATTTTTAATAAATGTGGAGCCTGTTTTGGGCAGTTTTATTAATGAAAATATTATTCCTTCTGTAAATTGTGTTGAATCATCCGATTTATGGCACTCACGACTTGGTCATCTAAATTTTGGTGCTCTAAAGAATATGATGAATTTAGAGTTGATTCCAAAGTATGCCATTGAAAAGAAATCTAAATGTCAAGTATGTGTGACTGCTAAACTAACTAGGAAACCCTTTCATAACGTTGTTAGGGATTCAGAAGTATTAGAATTAGTACACACAGACATATGTGAATTCAGTGGTGCTTTGACTAAAGATAATAAAAGATATTTCATTACCTTTATCGATGATTGTAGTAGATATTTCCATGTTTATTTGCTTAAACATAAAGGTGAAGCACTTAATAAATTCATTATGTATAAAAATGAAGCTCAAACACAAACTGATAAAATACTTAAACGTTTGAGGTCTGATAGAGGTGGAGAGTATACGGGTACCTCATTTAATGAATTTTGCAAAAGCAATGGTATAGTTCATGATGTGACTCCACCATACACTCATGAGTCTAATGGGGTGGCAGAACGAAAGAACAGAACTTTTAAAGATATGATTAACAATATGCTAATTAATTCTGGGTTGCCTAAGTACATGTGGGGAGAGGCTCTGAATACGGCTTGCCATATTTTGAATAGAGTCCCTCTGAAACATATGGACAAGACACCTTATGAATTATGGAAAGGCAGAAAGGCTAGTTTAAAGTATCTTTGTGTGTGGGGCTGTCTTGCAAAAGTACTTGTCCCTAAACACAAGCGAAAGAAACTGGGGCCGAAAACTGTTGATTGCATCTTTCTGGGCTATATTGAAACCACTACCGCTATGAGATTTTTAGTGTTAAAATCTGACATAGATGGGATAGTGGCAAACACTATAGTTGAGTTTCATGATGCAACATTCTTTGAGAATGTGTTTCCTATGAAGACTGGTGTACCTCAGGGTATTTCTGATGATGATCCCACTCGCACATCGAGTTCCATTCCTGATCATGTGGAAAGGATGACAAATGTGGGGGCAGATCTTGCTAGTAGCTCTACTCCTAACGATGTAGATGAACCTAGAAGGAGTAAGCGTGCAAAGGTAGTCAAGGATTTTGGAAGTGATTTTATCACCTACAATGTCGAGGACGAACCTTTGACTTTCCAGATGGCCATGGATTCTTCGGAATCAAGGCATTGGAAAGGCGCTGTGAAGAGTGAGATTGACTCTATTGTTTCTAACGGAACATGGGAGTTGGTTGATCTCCCTCCTGGGTGTACTACTATAGGATGTAAGTGAATCTTCAAAAGAAAAATGAACCTGGATGGCTCAATAGATAAGTATAAGGCTATGTTGGTAGCTAAGGGTTTTAGGCAGATGGAAGGCATTGACTATTTTGATACATACTCTCCTGTTGCAAGAATGAAAACAATTCGAATGCTTATAGCATTGGCTTCCGTACATGGTCTTATCATCCATCAAATGGATGTAAAGACAGCTTTTCTTCATGGTGATCTTGAAGAAGAGATTTATATTGATCAGCCTGAGGGATTTGTTACTTCTGGAAATGAGAGAAAAGTTTGTAAATTAGTCAAGTCTATCTATGGCTTGAAACAAGCTCCTAGAGACTGACACAAAAAGTTTGATGAGACTGTTTTGACTTCAGAATTTTTGGTTAATGAAAGTGACAAGTGTGTCTACTATAAGGTTAAAGGAAATGAAAAAGTGATTTTGTGCCTGTATGTGGATGACATACTGTTGTTTGGAACCAATATTGAGATTATTAACGAGACAAAAAGTTTCTTGAAAAGGCACTTTGAAATGAAGGATATGGGTGCTGCTAATGTGATTCTTGGAATCAAGCTGACTCAATCAGCTGATGGAATAACCTTGTCATAGTCTCATTATATAGAGAAATCTATACTTGAGAAGTATGGTTATTCAAATTGTAGAATCGCAAGCATGCCATATGATTCAAAAGTTGCTATTGTCAAGAATAAGTCAGGAGTTTCTGTGTCTCAGTTAAGATATTCTCAGATTATTGGGAGTTTGCAATACCTTGCTAATGGTACTAGACTAGTATTTCATACTCTGTGTCTAAGTTAGCTAGATATACAAGTTGTCCAAACAAGACTCATTGGGATGCTCTTGATAGAGTGCTTAGATATCTAAAAGGCACCATCTACCTTGGTTTGCACTATAGGAGGTTTCCTAGAGTGCTAGAGGGATATAGTGATGCAAGTTGGATAGCTAAGAAATTTGATTCCAATGGAGTGACTGGATACGTGTTTACCCTTGCGGGTGGAGCTATATCCTGGAAGTCTGCTAGACAGACTATTGTAACTCGGTCTACTTTTGAGGCTGAGTTGTGTGCATTAGATGCCACGGGGATGGAGGCTGATTGGTTGCATGGACTTATGTCTGTGATTCCTGTAGTAAGCCAACCACTTCCTGCTCTTGCTGTTCATTGTGATAGCCGTACAACTATCGACAAAATAAACAGTAAGAAGTATAATGTGAAAACCAAGGGACACGTCCAAGTTAGACTAAAGTCTATAAGGGGTTTAGTGTCTGACAAGATTATTGCTATTGAGTTTATTGGAACTCAAGATAACCTGGCTGATCCTTTGACTAAGGGACTTGAGCATGCTGTTGTCCTTAAGTCGAGGTTGGGGATGGGACTAACAACCCATTTTGAGTCATCAACAGCGGGAACCCAATACACCTGAGAGGAGATCCCTCGAAGTGTATTCAATGTGGTAATAACAAGTTGTGAGGGTGATTCTATAGTACCTCTACTACAAATATCTAGATACTCACGTATCTGAGTCTTTCCTCTGTAAACCTCAAGAGGTACTATAACTGCTAGTTAGCAAGAGTTTTAAGAACTCTGAATGGGGTCAAGTCGTGAGACGAGATGTTGGCAGTACATCTTTGAAGATGCCCAGCTAAGCGAATGTTATTGTGTGGTCGCAATTAGAGGATAGGGTTATTCCTCGAAGCATTCGACGAACATGATCGAGACATGACCATTAACGTCTCAAAGCTGTTGATCGGCACCATAGCCTTTGACTTGTCATCGTCTATCGAGGGTGGTTACACATAAATGGATAAAGATTCAAGGTGAAACATTCCATCTATATCTGGTAGCCATCGAAGTAGAGGACTTAGGAGTGTTCAAACCTTGACCGGTACAAACTCTGAAAAGCAAGTCATGAGTAGAACCTGATATGCAATTTCTGTATGGATTTGTGGGGGATTGTTAGAAAATAGAAAGTTTGAGACATATTTTATATATGCTCTTGATGAAATTTCCGGAAACTAACGTTTGGAGGTTGTTCCTTGCTATGAGGACTTAAACTTTCATGTTTGGATCTAAGTCATTTTCTTAGTGTAATCCATAGATAAATTGAGTAGAAGTTGCTAGTTTGAAATGGGTTAAAAATGTTGTCCCACATTGAATATGTAATATGGGTGAAGGTGCTTTATATGCATATATGTGCAAGAGTAGTGTCAACTACTAAGACATATGAGTGTGCATGGTGTACAAGTGTGCCCTCGCGCACACACACACACGTGCGCCGCCGCCGCCTCGCCTCGCCACGCCTCGCCTCGCCACGGGTCGGGTCGAAGGGCGATTTGGGCGTCCGCGAGGCGACCTGGGATGATTAATTAATTTAATTATGACTTTAATATTATTTTAATATGAATATTGAATCAGTATGTAACTGTCAGAGAATATATATTCTGTGTCTGATCAGAGTTTACAAAATTGGAGCTGAGTCAGAGTTTAATAAACTCTGATGGACTATCTCAAAGTTTAACAAACTCTGATGCTCAGATCAGAGTATAGAGCATGGTCAGAGTTTAACAAACTCTGGTGGTCTAGTCAGAGTTTAGTAGATAAACTCTGATGGACTGTGCTGGTCAGAGTTTAGCAGATAAACTCTGATGGACTGTGCTGGTCAGAGTTTAGCAGATAAACTCTGATGGACTGTGCTGGTCAGAGTTTAGCAGTAAACTCTGATCGACTGTGCTGGTCAGAGTTTAGCAATAAACTCTGATGGACTGGCAGAGTTTATAAACTCTGATGACTGTTACTGATTCTGATATATATTATATTAAATGTTTTTGAAGTCAGAATAATTATTTTAATTAATATTTTATCTGCTGTTACGTTTTATTGTATTATAAATACATAAAAAAACGTTGTAGATAGGGTGGACGGAGGTCTTAACACAAATCTGAGAAAACCCTAGCAGCTGCTATACTCTGTATTAGTTAGGAATTATGAGTTTTGATGATAACAAATTACTTATAATTTCAATAGGGACTTAAAATTACTTTGTAACTGGTCGATGGATATGACTTATAAATATCCATTGACTAGGAAACCAGTTATCAGTTGAAGCTTATTTATCAACTGATAAACTGGATTGTAGCATTGATTTATGTTTCACTATCAATTGATTGTATTGCCTCAATAGATGCTATGAAGTAGTCGACTGATGTTATTGACTTCAATTTCTAGCTTCTCAACAGATGTGAAGAATGGCTGATCAATTGTAAATATTCTAAGTCAGAATTCTCACAAGTGAAGTGATCAACTGATGTTGAAGTCGATGGATGAAAACACTACTCAACGGATGAAAGCTATCAACAGATGCAAGTCATCAATGGATAAAGACAGTCAACGGATAAGGAACCATCAATGGATAGGGAGTCGATGGATAACTCAATTATCCATCGATACATCAACTGATCAACAGATATCCTATCCATCGATGGATAAGCAAAGGAGAATCAACTGATAAGCTTACCAGCATTTATTGGTTGATTAAGGTTTCCCAATTTAGTTAAAGACAAGAAGTATGGGAACTGTGCAGAAACTGAATCAATGGAAGACAGTCCTGTCAGGATTGTGAAGACTTTCAAGGCAACACAGTATTCAAGAAATGTATCAAGACAAAGATACTTCCAAGGCTAGTCAGTTCAAAAAGAAGACTGTGCTAGTAGCTAGTTTCTATTTTCATGTAAACAATATAAGTTGTAATTTTATATTACTATCTGTCGATAGAAATTAGGAGTGAAGAAAACTTCTATATAGTTGTTAGAAGTACACAGTAGCAAAGTGTGTAGAAAAACCTCAAGAACTCAAAAAGCACAAAAAAAAATTAGGCAGTATCTTGTAGTGCTTTTCTGAGTTCAAAACTCACTTTGTAAGCAGCTTGGTATTCGTACTAAGATCAATTGAAAGTAAAAACATACTAGTGGAAAACCGATCCATTAGTAATTTTTAACATTGTTGTATTTTGTTTTCAATATTTTTCTTGTCAAGTTCTTAGTTACATCAGTTCTCTCCATACTCAAAAATACTGTCCTTGAAACAAACTTCATTCCGCTAGAATTAAAATTAATTCTTAAGTTTGTATTCAACCCCCCCTTCTCCAAACTTAGTGTACTTAAGGGCAGATAACAATTGGTATCAGAGCAGGCTTTCAACATACAAAAAGTTAAGATCTAAAAGTACATCAAGTATGGGTCAAAAAGACACAGGAGTTAAGATTCCAGTTCTAGAGAAAGATGAGTATTTTCCCTAGAAAGTGAAAATGCACTTGCATCTGCTATCCATTGATCCTTCCTATGTTCACTGCATAGAGAAAGGTCCACATGTGCCTATGAAGATAGTTACAAGTGTAAATGCAGATGGTACTCAGGCACCAGACAAACTCATTCTTAAACCAGTGAGTGAGTATACAGATGAAGATGAGAAGGAAGTACGCAAGGATAAAAAGGCTATGAACATTTTGTTTAATGGTCTTGACAAGGATATGTTTGACAATGTTATCAACTGTACAACCTCCAAAGAAGTCTGGGATACTCTTCAAACCCCCTGTGAAGGCACTGAACAAGTAAGAAAGAACACGATGCAACTCTTGATTCAAAAATATGAGGCCTTTCACTTCAAGAGTGGTGAAGCAATCAATGATACATATAGTAGGTTTCAAAAGCTGCTGAATGAGCTTAAACTATATGGAAGAGTATATGCTGTTGAGGACACCAACCTCAAATTCTTGAGGTCCTTACCTAAGGAATGGAAACCAATGACTGTTTCTATAAGACAATCTCCTGACTTTAAAGAATATACTCTTGATAAGTTGTATGGCATCTTGAAAACCTATGAGTTGGAGCTACAACAAGATGAGGAAATTGAGAAAAGTCAGAAGAGAGAAAAGTCCATTGCTTTGGTTGACAAGGATAAGCAAGTTGCAGAATCAGGTGAAGTTGTTCCTGTCAAAGAAGGAAAGAAAGAAGGTCATGACAATGGTGCAAGTAATGTTAGATATGATGAATCTTCTACTAGGAAAGGAAAAGAAATTTGTGAGGATGATGAGTCATTCACTAAAGATGAAATGGATGAAATAGATGAGCATTTAGCATTTCTATCAAGAAAATTTTCAAAACTCAAGTTCAAAAGGAATCCTATGCAAAGGCCTGGATCACAGTTTAGGAGAGACACTCAACAAAGCAAAAATCTTGTTGACAGGACTCAATTCAGATGCTTCAACTGTTGATCGGCTGGTCATTTTTCAAGTGAATGTAGAAAGCCTAAAATAGAAAAGAAGTCAAAGTTTAGTGATGGTATTGACTATAAGAAGAAGTACTTTGACTTGCTTAAACAAAGAGAGAAGGCGTTTCTGACAGAAGAAAAGGACTGGGCTGCTGATGAGGATTCTGAAGAAGAAGAACACATCAATCCTGCACTAATGGCCAATCAAGATGACCAGGAAGCCAGTTCATCTAGCAATCAGGTAATTTCTACAAACCTATCTGAGTTATCCAAAGATGAGTGCAATATTACTATTAATGAAATGTCAAATGAATTGTATAATTTGCATGTCACTCTTAAGTCCTTGAACAAAGAGAACACTAGGCTCAAATTAACCTTAGAAACTCTCACTGAAAGAAATAATTTCCTAGAGAATGAGCTAGTACAAATGGACAGACTCAAGGTAGAGAACAAAGATGCTAGAAATGAGCTAGTTGAGAGCAAAAAGGAAATAGAAAATTTGAAAGAAAAATTGGAAGAAGAACTAAGAACCATTGACAAGTGAAACAGGTCAAGTAAAGCTAGTAAGAAGATGAATGACATTCATGGAACAAATTCTTTCACCATGTTGTCTAAAACTCTTGAGAAATTAGCCATTGATGAAGATCAATCTTTGGAAAAGAAGCAATCGATTGCTAATTCTGAATCAACTGATAAGAATTATCCATCGATTGATAATGTCGATTCAACGGATAATCATCCATCGATTGATAATGTCATTTCAACGGATAATTATCCATCGATTGAGGAATCATCAACTGCTAAGAAGTGTGTTGTTAAAACCAAGCTTAACAGACCTGTTAAATTTGTCAAAGAAAGTATCTCCTCTAAATCTCAAGTCAAAATTGAACAGGCCAATATAGGGTTCTTATCTAAAAATCAGTTGAAAGAAAAATTGGAAAAGATACAGCCTAATATTCAGCCAAATGAAAAGAAGAAGAAGAACAGAAATGGTAAAGTAGGCATAAATAAACACAATAACTACACACCTGACAAATATGCTCCTAGGAAGATATGTGCTAAGTGTGGTAGTAAAAATCATTTATTTGTGCAATGCAAACTCAACATGCCTACAACAACCAATGTGCCTGTTATACCTAACATGCATTCTAATTCTGTTTTTCCTCATTTAGGTGACTCTCATGCTATTCATGCTCAGTATGCATCAATGCCTTATATGTTTAATTCATATCTTGCATTTGCCAACATGAATATGCCTGTTATGCCATGGAATATGTTTAATAATCTTCATGCACCAAATTTTTCCAATTCTGCAAGCATGAGCATTCCAAATATTAGCACTGAGAATTCTGAGGTAAGGAAATCAATACCTAAGGTTGAAGTGGAAGTAAAACCACCTAAACCAAAGGTACAAAAATTGGAAACCAAGCCGAAGATAGCAACTAATAAGAAAGGACCCAAGGCAACTTGGGTACCAAAATCAACTTGATTTGTTTTGACTGTGTGCAGGGAAAAAATAAGAAATCTTTGGTACTTAGACATTGGGTGTTCAAGACACATGAATGGAGATAAATCCCTGCTCACAAAGTTTGAGGAGAAAGCTGGCCCTGGAGTAACTTTTGGAGATGACAGCAAAGGGTACACCATGGGATATGGCTTGATTTCAAAAGAGAATGTCATCATTGAACCTGTTGTATTAGTTGATGGCTTAAGACATAACTTGTTAAGCATAAGTCAACTATGTGATAATGGAAATAAAGTTTGTTTCATAACAGAAGCATGCACAATTTCCAACAAAGTAGATGGAAGCCTGGTTATGACTGGGAATAGAAAAGGAAATATGTACATAGCTGACTTCAACTCAACAAGTGCAGATTCAATGACTTGTCTTCTCTCTAAGGCAAGTACAAATGAAAGTTGGTTGTAGCATAGGAAATTAGCTCACTTGAATTTCAAAGCCATGAATCTGTTGGTCAAGAAAAATCAAGTGAGAGGCTTACCAGAAATGGAATTTGTCAAGGATGGACTTTGTGATGCTTGTCAGAAAGGAAAACAAAGGAAGGCATCATTCAAGTCAAAATTGGAATCATCAATTGAAAAGCCACTTGAGTTATTACATATGGATTTGTTTGGTCCTGTAAATATCATGTCTATTGCAAAGAAGAAGTATGCTCTAGTCATTGTGGATGATTTTTCAAGATTCTCATGGACTTATTTTCTGCATTCAAAGGATGAAGCTAGTCATCTCATCATCAAGCACATAAGAGAAGTTGAGAAAAACCTTGAATTGGATGTAAAGAAGATAAGGAGTGACAATGGGACATAATTCAAAAATTCCACAATGAAAGAATTCTGTGAATCAAAAGGAATCATACACACATTCTCTGCACCAAGAACACCTCAACAAAATGGGGTAGTTGAAAGGAAAAATAGAACACTGATTGAAGCAGCTAGAACCATGTTGGAGGATGCCAAACTACTAACATATTTCTGGGCTGAGGCCATAAACATAACATGTTACATTCAAAACATCTCCTTAGTAAATCAAGCTCAAGGGAAGACCCCTTATCAATTGATTAAGAAAGATAAAATGCCAAAAGTGGGGTTTCTTTATGTTTTTGGCTGCAAGTGCTATGTGCTAAGAAATCAAGGTGAAAATCTAGGAAAATTTGAAGCCAAAGCTGATGAAGCTATATTTGTTGGGTATGCACTATCAGGCATAGCCTATAGAGTCTACAATCTCAGACTACACATTGTTATGAAATCTGTACATGTAGTATTTGATGATAAAAAGATTCAAGGCTTGTTTGATGAAGAAAATCATGACATACTGCACTTTGAGAATGAATCAAATGATGTAAATGATGATGAAGAGGCAGAAATTATAAAACCTCGAGTTTTCAGAAACCCAATATCAGTTGATGTTACTGCATCAATGGATAATTTATCAGTTGACAGAAATCCATCAACTGATAATGCATCAACTGATAACTCCTCAACGGATAATCAATAATCTACATCTAGGGTATCCACTTCAGGGGAGGGTTTCAGAATCAATCTACAAATTCAGATCACTTTGAGTTCAATACAAATGATCATGAGGCCTCATCATCAAGGCAAAATTTGCCTCCTCAAAGAAAATGGACAAGAAGCCATCCATTTGAACTAATCATTGGAAATGTAGAAGATGGTGTCAAGACAAGAAGTGCTACTCAAAATGAGTGTTTGTATAGCAGTTTTCTATCTCAAGAAGAACCCAAAAGAATTGAAGAGGCTCTCATAGATCCTGATTGGGTTTTGGCTATGCAAGAAGAACTGAATCAATTTGAAAGAAATAAAGTATGGAAGATGGTGCCCAGACCAAAAGATAGATCAGTAATTGGTACAAAATGGGTATTCAGAAACAAAATGGATGAAACTGGTATTGTGACTAGAAACAAAGCAAGGCTTGTGGCAAAGGGATATTCACAAGAAGAAGGAATTGATTTTGATGAAACATTTGCACCAGTTGCAAGGTTAGAAGCAATCAGAATCTTTCTAGCTTATGGTGCACATGCTAATTTCAGAGTCTATCAGATGGATGTGAAGAGTGCTTTTTTGAATGGGGTACTAGAAGAGGAAGTCTATGTGGAACAACCTCCTGGCTTTGAAGATCCAAATTTCCCTGACTTTGTCTACTATTTACTCAAAGCACTCTATGGCTTGAAGCAAGCACCAAGGGCCTGGTATGACACTTTATCGCCGTTCCTCATTGAGAATCACTTCACAAGAAGTACTGTTGATAAAACTCTATTCAGTAGAAATGTTAATGGCTCTATTATTCTTGTACAAATTTATGTGGATGACATTATTTTTGGCTCAACTAATGAGGGACTTTGCAAAAAGTTTGCCAAATTAATGCAGAGTAAATATGAAATGAGCATGATGGGAGAGCTTACCTACTTTCTTGGGTTGCAAGTCAAACAA
The DNA here is from genome assembly GCA_028671895.1 of Oenanthe sinensis. Taxonomy (NCBI): domain Eukaryota; kingdom Viridiplantae; phylum Streptophyta; class Magnoliopsida; order Apiales; family Apiaceae; genus Oenanthe; species Oenanthe sinensis. The sequence goes on from CM053806.1 coordinate 34,971,140, forward strand.
GTTAAGGATGGTATTTTTATAAGTCAAACAAAGTACATTCATGATTTATTAAAGAAATTTGAGTTAAGTGAATGTTCTTCTGCAAAAACTCCCATGGCCACTGCCACTAAACTTGAATTAAATACCAAGGAAGCTAAGGTGGATATTTCAAGCTATAGAGTCATGGTAGGCTCTCTTTTATATTTGACTGCTAGTAGACCAGATATAATGTTCTCTACATGCTTATGTGCTAGACTTCAGGCTGATCCTAGAGAATCTCATTTAGTGGCTATTAAAAGAATTTTTAGATATCTCAAGGGTACATCAAATTTAGGTATTTGGTATCCTAGAGATTCTGGTTTTAATCTAATAGGCTACTCAGATGCAGATTATGCATGTTGCAAAATAGACAGGAAAAGTACTACAGACACCTGTCAATTTCTAGGAAACAAACTTCTATCATGGTTTAGTAAAAAACAACATTCAGTATCAACTTCAACTGCAGAAGCTGAGTACATTGCTGCTGGAAGTTGCTGTGCACAAATATTGTGGATGAGGAATCAACTATTTGACTATGGGTTCAACTTGAACAAGATTCCCATCTTCTGTGACAATACAAGTGCCATTGCAATAACATAAAATCCTGTGCAACATTCCAGAACCAAACACATTGACATAAGGTATCATTTCATTAGGGAACATGTAATGAATGGTACAGTTGAATTACATTTTGTCCCTAGTGAACAACAATTTGCAGACATCTTTACCAAACCTCTAGATGAATCTACTTTAAATAGATTAGTCTGTGAGTTAGGTATGCTCAATTTTGCTCAATCTTAAAATGTATGTCAAGTTTTCTTTGTCTTGTAGCCATTGTTCACAATTATCTGTTGAAACCAAGTAATCAATTGATAAATGTGTTAATTATCAATGGATATTTTATTCCTATCAATGGATATTTATCTATCGACAGATAATTACCTCAGTAATTGTTTATCGATGGATAAATTCTTTCTTATTTGATCAATAGATAAATTTTATTCCTATCGATGGATATTTATCTATCGACAGATAATTACCCTGGTAGTTAGTGATTGATCGATAAATGATTAATTCTTTATTTTATCCGTCGATAGTAATAGAATTTCTATAGTTTTATTCATCCGTTGATCAGATTATAGCCGTTGGATAATTACCACTTAGGGTAACATACTACCTTCTTTTATTCATCAACGGTTATATCCTTAATTAAAAAGACTTTTCAAGTCATTTTAATATCAGAAAATATAAATAGCAGTTACAATTAACAATTCATTCTTACTTGCTATTTTATTTTCTATCTCTAATCTCTGCAACTCCGTCTCTTTCTCAAGCTAATTTTCTCTAATTCTCTCTAATTCTCTTAAGATCTTCCAACTTCTCTTTAATCTCGTAAGAATAAACTGACAAATGGCAGCACAAAAGAAGATTGTTTCCTCCACTGGGTTCATCTTCGAGCAGAACAACTTCACAGCATGCCTAACGTTGTACGATGCTCCCGTGGATTTCCATCCCTTGATGCGATTCCTAGGTGACTGCAAAGTGTCCAAAGCTCTCAGTGAAGCACCCACAATTGTGTGTTCATTTGTTGAGGAATTGTGGAACTCTGTAGAAGTATCACAAGACAGGAAGATAATCACTTACTCTTGCAGAGGTAATTCCTACACTATTACTAGTACTTCTTTATCTGAATGCTTAGAATTACCTGCAAATAATTGTGATAAACCTCCAACTGAAGAAGAAATTAGGGACATGCTAGAATCTGTTAATTATGCAAATGCTGAAACAGGATTAGGAGAAGTTGTTAGGAAAAACTTTAGAAAAGAATGGAGTTACTTCTTTGATGTCATTATTAAAGTATTTTCTGGAAAAATAAGTAATTTTGATGCAATTACAACTAGTATGCAAGAAATTGCTTATTCTGTCCTACTTGATAAATACTTCGATTTTGGCACACTACTCCTAAATGAATTAACTGCTAAGTTAGGATCCAAGGCATCTAGGAAAAATAACATTTATTTTGCTAGATTTTTCATGATGATTATCAATGCCTCCATTAGAGAATACAAGATTAGTACAGATATGGAGTCCTTGGAGCCATGGATGCAAAACAAGAGGGTTTTCAAGGATCTTGTGAGAATCAACTTACATCCTAAGTTGTGTCTCATTTATCCTCCTCTTGTGCAGGTATATCTTAAGAATGTCAATCTTTTAACTTCTTCCTCAATCACTCAAATTTCTTTGCCTTCTGCAACAATGGAGGGAGATGGAAGTGCCTCCATCCCTCCTACCCAAGTTGCACAACCTTCCAAACACAAGTCTAAACAAACCACCTTAGTAGTTTCTCAAAAGACTACTGTTGTAAAAACTAAGAAAAGAAAAACCACTGAGGGGAGTGTGAAGGTGGTTGATAAGGGTGAGGGAACTGGCCAACATCAAGAAAGCCAGAAGGATAAGGAGAGTGAGATTGAGAGAAACCAGCCAGCCACCAGCCCAATCTCCCAACAGATTGAGGCTGTAGTAAAGGACTTAAACACATCCCTAGTTGCATCTTCTCAAAAAGGTGTAACTATTGAAAAGAGGTCTCAACCAGGACCATCAGATGGGGATAAGGGTCACCAAACAATACAGCCATATAAAAGGAGAAAGAAGGTTACAAATACTGGACAGGGTACACACACACATGCAAAGCCAAATGAAAATTTGGTGGAGCCTTCACTCTCTTCTTTTGATGTGTCTCAGAATCTTCCTGAGGCACAACCCCATTCTCTATCTGTCTCTTCTCCTCAATCTCCTTCAAAATCTATTTCTTCAGAAACAGTGTTGATTGACAACTTTATTATTTCAAATTCACCCTTTTTACAACTCAGGGTGGAGCCAACACTCTCACCTGCATCACCAAATAAGGTTAACTCCTTGGCTGATCAGGAAAATGCTGAAAATTTTAACAAGTCAATGGATGGCATTCTATCAACTGATACTTTTCAACATCCATTGATTAGTTCACTTCCATCGATGAATATCCTTACATCCATCGACGAGCACCCATCAACAGATATTCCTTCATCGATGGATATCTCTTATCCATTGATTGAGCCTTTTATTCCAATTCATGAACCATCCACTGAAACAATTGTGGCCAACACCCTATTAGGATTGAGTGGAGTGGGTGGGGTGAGTGAGAGGCAAGGTTTGCATACCTTGGCAAAAGGAGAGTGTGTGAATGAGGGGACCTCAACTTCTTCTGAGGTGGCAAAAGGAAAGGGTGTGAGAAAATAGAGTTCCATCTTAGAAGGTGATGTAAAAGGAGAGCTTAGTAAGGGAGAGGTGAGAATCCAGGATGAGATCCTGATGCAAAAACAGAGTGATGAGAGTGAGAGAGAAAAGAATAGAGAGAAACCAGCTTTTCAATCTAATGAAGCATCATCTTCTAAAACTGAGCAGGTTGCAGCAGAACTCACCCAAGAGTTGGGGCTAGAGTCAGGGGGAGTTGTAGTCCATGGAGTTCCTGCAGGAGTTGCAGAAGTCAACCTGGAGGTGGAGGATGAAATTGAAGTCAATCTTGATGCTTCAACCTTTCAACATGGAGATCCTCATTATCAAGAACTAGCAACAACATCTAATCAAGTAGCTGAGCAAATGCTGGGTTTGGTGCAGACAGAGGAGCAATTCAGGAGTGGGAAGGAGTTTTTGGCCTGTCAACCTGATGATGTATCCCACATAAACCCTGGAGATTTTGAAGACAGCTCTAATGATGAACTTCTGGATCCACAAGTGGCCAGTGATGAAACCAGTTTGGCTGACATAGAAAGGGCCATCATCTCTCACTACAGAAGATCAATGGCTGAGGTGGATGTGGTGGATCCTTTGCACAGAAGAATTCTGAACTTCTACAGAGACAACCTGAAGATCCAAAAAATGCATGTCACAGGCTACAGATATGAGTTGAAGAAGATAAGGGAAAAAATTGACAGTTCTAGGATGCATTTTAACCACACCATTGATTCTAGACTCAACCTCAGAATGTTAACCAGAATCAAGCAAAGGTTAGATACTGAGTATTCAGCCAAGGATAAGGTAGTTGCATTAGAGAAAAGAGTAACTGCCATGGAGCTCCACATGCAGCAAATCATTAAGAACCAAGTCACTTAAATCAATCTCCTGGGCAAAATCTTGGAAACCCCTCTCATGTCCCAGTCATTAGCACAAGAGCCAGTTGCTGATAACAAAAAGGGGGAGAAACAGGAAAGTGAAGCTGTGGTGACAAAGTCTACAGATCCAAAGAAGGAGTTGGCTCAGAATATTGTAAGGCAATTTGATTCAATTACCAGCAAAATCAAGGAGACCAATTCAAGTAGCTCAGAACCTGGTGACAGGAAAGGAAAGGGCAAACTGAATGAAGTTGGCGAAAAGAAAGTGGAAGCTGTCACATGTGGAGGTGAAAAATTGTTGAGCAAAGCCATAGTAGTTGGCATAAGAGAAAGGGAGCAACAAGAAAAATCTCAAGAAGAATTAGCTATTCAATTGCAAAGGGAATATGATAAGAAGGATAGGCTAATTAAAGAAGCCAGAAGAAAAGAAGGTGAAAGGAGGCCAAGAATGAAGCAAAGAGCAAACAAGCCTGTAGATGCACCAAGAACTTCTGGAGTTAAGAGAAAATTGGCTGTTGAAGACAAAGAAGACAAAGAGAAGAAGTCAAAAGAAGTCAAGGTTAAAGGTCAAGCTTCTGAGAGTGATCAAGCTAGAGAGATAGAGGTGTTCAAACACAAATCTGGAGACTTTGTGCCAATCAAAGTTGAAGGAATGATTGCAGCAAAAGGACAAAGGAAGAAGGATGTTGATCTTTTTCACATTAAGTATGAAGATGGATCATATTCAACTTTTACATTCAATCAGGTCCTGGATCAAGGATATGGCATCTTAAGGAAAATCTACACTATGCTCAACATGAAGTATTATCTAACTGAAGAGCTAGGAAAGGCCATCCTTGAGAGAATGAAGAAGATGAGAGAGGCACATGTTCAAGAAGAAAGGGATGACATGATAAAGATCTGGAACCCTGAAGGAAGAAAGGTGCTTCATGAGCCATTCTACTCGATGATATATAAGGACAGAGAAGGAAGAGAAAAGTGTATTGACATTTGTCAAGAAATAGACAAACTGCCTAATCTGGAATTGAATCATCTAGCAAGTCAATTGGACTACAGAGTTGAAGATGAGAAGATCTTGAAGGGAACCCTATACAGAAAGATGAAAGAAAATGAAGACAAGATGAATGAGTCAAAGGGAAGAAGAAGAAGATAGAAGATTCAATCTCAATCATCAAAATTATCAGAATTCATCTTTTACTGGTATCTGATTACTCTGTCTCAAACTATCTTTGTCAATATTGTAATTCTTGCTAAGAATAAAAATGTTTAGGAGTTTTGTTATCATCAACAGAAAATTTATGCATATTTCACATATTCATAAATAGGGGGAGATTGTTAGGAATTATGAGTTTTGATGATAACAAATTACTTATAATTTCAATAGGGACTTAAAATTACTTTGTAACTGGTCGATGGATATGACTTATAAATATCCATTGACTAGGAAACCAGTTATCAGTTGAAGCTTATTTATCAACTGATAAACTGGATTGTAGCATTGATTTATGTTTCACTATCAATTGATTGTATTGCCTCAATGGATGCTATGAAGTAGTCGACTGATGTTATTGGTTTCAGTTTCTAGCTTCTCAACAGATGTGAAGAATGGCTGATCAATTGTAAATATTCTAAGTCAGAATTCTCATAAGTGAAGTGATCAACTGATGTTGAAGTCGATGGATGAAAACACTACTCAACGGATGAAAGCTATCAACAGATGCAAGTCATCAATGGATAAAGACAGTCAACGGATAAGGAACCATCAATGGATAGGGAGTTGATGGATAACTCAATTATCCATCGACACATTAACTGATCAACAGATATCCTATCCATCGATGGATAAGCAAAGGAGAATCAACTGATAAGTTTAACAACATTTATCGGTTGATTAAGGTTTCCCAATTTAGTTAAAGACAAGAAGTATGGGAACTGTGCAGAAACTGAATCAATGGAAGACAGTCCTGTCAGGATTGTGAAGACTTTCAAGGCAACACAGTATTCAAGGAATGTATCAAGACAAAGATACTTCCAGGGCTAGTCAGTTCAAAAAGAAGACTGTGTTAGTAGCTAGTTTCTATTTTCATGTAAACAATATAAGTTATAATTTTATATTGCTATCTGTCAATAAAAATTAGGAGTGAAGAAAACTTCTATATAGTTGTTAGAAGTACACAGTAGCAAAGTGTGTAGAAAAACATCAAGAACTCAAAAAGCACAAAAAAAATTAGGCAGTATCTTGTAGTGCTTTTCTGAGTTCAAAACTCATTTTGTAAGCAGCTTGGTATTCGTACTAAGATCAATAGAAAGCAAAAACATACTAGTGGAAAACCAATCCATTAGTAATTTTTAACATTGTTGTATTTTGTTTTCAATATTTTTCTTGTCAAGTTCTTAGTTACATCAGTTCTCTCCATACTCAAAAATACTGTCCTTGAAACAAACTTCATTCCGCTAGAATTAAAATTAATTCTTAAGTTTGTATTCAACCCCCCCTTCTCCAAACTTAGTGTACTTAAGAGCAGATAACAGTATTACCTACGAATATATTCATACAGTCTGTGCATAGGTTTTTTGGGCGAACTGAGGTGCAGGTCGCTGTTGAGTGCTACGAATCTGTGGACGAAGTACTCTGTGTTGTTTTATCCTGGAAGTGATATTGCTGCAACCCAACACAGCGTAGTGGGGCAATAATCTCTTCAAGAACAGTCAAGACTTCTAGAAAGGCTTGGCGACTCAGTTGTTTATTGGTTCTATTAGTGTATGCGAAAAAACTTTTGTTAGAGCTAAGACTTCTATCTTTTCTCTGGTCATTACAGTTACTGATTTATATATCTTATTTCTGCCTTCGTTGTTTGTTTTGTTAAATTGGTTTAATCTGCATGTTCTTGTTAAACTGTTTATATAACTGCCCCATTGTTGTGTGTAGTTTTAATTACGATCCAACAATTTGTTGCTCCTGGTGATTGGCTTATACATCTCTATGTATCATATGCACCATCTTTTCTTTCTTTTAAAATCTGAAGTACTTGTTAATATTCTTAGAAAAAAATTTGAGGAGTTAATAATCTTATACTACATGTGCATTGATAGTTAGTACTAAACATTCTATGCTACCATGTGCATTTAACATCTGTACACCAACTGCATTAGTGTGGTTTGTGCCTGAAATATTTACTTTTGTACTTTCGGTAGTTGAGGCACTGCAGAAATTGCACCGTGGTTATATGTTCTTGCAAGGAACAACTGAAATTCGGAGTATTTGCAGCTCCAGACAAAATCCTGTGAAAACCTAGTTTTTTGAAGACAAGAACTGGAAAAATCATGAGAACTGAAATTTGGAGCATTTGCATTTGCACCTGCTGATTGTTGAGCTGAAGTTTTTAAATAATAGACGTTCCATGACTATTTCAGTTGCAGTATAACAAAAGCTCAATTCTTCCAATGACATAAGACTATCATTCAACAGAGAGTTGATTTATTCGACTCATGGACTCATAAGATTAAATGAATCCTGATAAATTTCCATTGCTGGATGGAGTGACTGGAGGATTTTGATATTAGTAGAGGTATTGGGTTGTGATTGGGGAGGATACGAAGAAGCACGTTCAATATTTCTTGTCATAAAAATGACAAAACAGTTTTATTGGGGAGGATACGAAGAAGCACGTTCAATTTTAGTAAATTGTGAAATTTTGAGATTTGTTGTGCACGTATAAATCTGAATTTTAAAAGTTTATTTTTCGGAATTTAAAGTTTATAAAATTTTAAGTGTAGGTAATTAAGACTTTAAATAGTATATTATTATTTGGTGGGATTCTAATAACTTTTTTAAAATTTGATGCATTCAATAAATATTTTTAACTATCCTTAAAAATTTTGAGATATTTAATATATAAGCTTAGGTGCACTACAAGAAAAACAACATCAGACAACACATTTCAGACAACGCTCAGAGAAAAAAGGTGTCACGTGGCGGCTTTGAATTTTTTTAAATAACATTCTTAATTAACGTGCTTCTTCCTACAAATGAGCCGCCTAAACTTTTAAGGCTCTTTTTAACTGTTTCACTAGCATGATTCCCGCACACACAGAAAATCAATTAATTATAATTTGTAAAAACTATTACAATGATGTACTTCTATAAATTTAATGTGCACTTTTTGGCGCTTATTTATTAAATTTTTTTATTTAATCATTAGAACATGTTAATTTTCGAAATTGTTTTCGTGTCTTGATTGTATTTAAATCAAATATTGATTAGTTTTTTAAATTTAAAATATGATTATATTGATGAATATTTTAATAATTATGATATTTAGAGAAATTTGATATAATTTATTTTGCTTAACATCATATATGTATATTTGTATTTTTTTTTCTTTTAATATAATATAAGGTAATATTATTATTAAAATTATCAGAACCAATAATTAATATATATATGAAATATAGAAAACTTATTAATAAACCTATCCAAATAAATAATTAATTATGAAAATTGTTTTAAAATTTAGCTTCACATGGATTTTTGATATCCAAATTATATAAATATACTATATTTATTTATTTGTTTGTTTTCCTTTTCTTCTTTCAATAACATATAAGGTAATATTATCATTAAAATTATCCAAATATACAATTGATATAGTGTGTAGGAACCTTATCACTAATATTATCCGTCTAGATAATTAACCATAAAGATTGTTTCAAATCTTAATTAGGGTGATTGGATAATCTCATCACATCACATCACAAACACCACTATAAATATGCATACATGCATGTTTGTTTATCATCAACTAAACAAAAGTACGTACTAAGCAGATTTAATCAAAACAGTTTAAGCAACAAAATGGCGGGGAAGAAGAGGATCACGTGTGTATTGCTATTCGTAATGGTACTGGTGTGCATAAGTATAAACGAGATAGTTGCAGATGACAAACCTAGAAATACTTGCTGCGGAGAATGTTTCAGTGTGTGCATTAATCCTCTAGATGGTAAAGTCAACTTGGCCTGCCTCAAAAGCTGTTGGGAAAATTGTGCTAAATCTGGTCGCAGCTGCGGTCCTTCGGACATGCACTAACACCCACGCTAGAGAATTAGGAATATCCAGCATTGTTAACATTGGTTTATTATTATACAACAGAGAATTAATAAAATGATGTTTTAAGATTCTTCAAAAATATATGTGATAAATTATTGATTATGGCGATTGTGATGTGAGGTGCTGATCGTGTATCCCTTATGGGGTTTTTGCCTTTACAGAAAAGTGTTGACAGCTTTATTTTACCACTTAGTATCTTGGTGTTGTTATATGTAGTCTCTTAGCACTTGGATATACGTTTAAAATTTGATTAGTTTTAATTATATTACTGGACGAGTAATGTTGTATTGTATGCACATAAACTAATTAGTCACAGGGCCGTCATGGTTCCAATACGAACCATCATATAACATTATAGTATCTTGTTGTTGTTATATCTCTTAGCACTTGGATATACGTTTAAAATTTGATTAGTTTTAATTATATTATGGCGATTAGTCACACGGCCGTCATGGTTCACAATACGAACCATGCATCATACAATATTATAATGATCCTTCTATAAATTGATTTAAAGTTAAGTATAAATCTTAACTTCATTGGTCATAGGTTTATAAAATCTATATCTATACAATATATTAATATTGTAAGAACAATTAATTAAAAAACAACAAATTATCTCTTTATTAAGATAGTTTTTACTTGCTCAGACAGCATACAGTGTCAAAAAATAGATTAGGAATCATTTCAATGTTTCAGGAAGCTAGCAAGTCCATCTACTACCTCATCTTTCTATTTTTCTTATAGATACTATATAAAACTGTTTAAATTATAAGCGTATCGTCTACAAATCAGGAAAAAGTTTGTCTAGCTTGTAAAATTGAAGGTTGATCTTGTCTTAGCCCGCCCCTGCTTACTCATTGCTATGGTGAACTAGTAATAATTCTTGCATTGTTGGCAACGTGGCACTAGAAAGCATAAATTTCAGCCAGAAGGTAGCTCTTCAAGGTGCTGACATGAACATCCAACTAACAAGTATGGTCATTAATTAGCCCAGTAGGACTCGTACTGTGAAGTTATCATGCTTATCTAGATTACTCCCTCAACTGCATCATTTTGAACCTGATTTTGTTAGTAATTTACTATGACATATCTAGGCCTGTTTACAACCTACAAATTAACCGGACCCAAAAAATGGTACTGATTTCGATCTGTACCATGCCTATAGAATTCTGAACTACCGTATTGGAAGTAGCATGTAAAGTATGAAAATTCAGACCGTTTTTACCCATCAAATACACATTCTAAAGATCTACCATCAGCATGTTCGAATTGTTGGAGGTAAGTCAAAACTACACACAACAATGAAGCAGTTATATAAATAATTTAACAAGAACAGGCAGATTAAACCAATTAACAAAACAAAGCACGAAGGCAAAACAAGATATATAAATTAGTAACCGTATCGACAAGAGAAAATATAGAAATCTTAGCTATAACATAAGCTTTTTCGCATACACTGAAAAAACTAATTGAACAGCTGAGTCGCCAAGCCTTGCTAGAAGTCTTGACTGTTCTTGAAGAGATTATTGTTCCACTACGCTGTGTTGGGGTGCAACAATATCACTTCCAGGATAAAACAGCACAGAGTACTTCGTCCATAGATACGTAGCACTCAACAGCGACCTGCACCTCAGTTCGCCCAGAAAACCTTATGCAAAAATCTGTATGAGTGAGGAAGACACAGAGTATGGCTGCTAGGGTTTTCTCAAAATTGTGTCAAAAAATTCGTCTCTTCTATCTCCGACGGTTTTATGTATATATAATACAATAAAACGTAATAGTAGATAAAACATTAATTAAAATAATTATTATGACTTAAAAAACATTTAATAGAATATTTATCAGAATCAGTAACAGTTACCAGAGTTTAATGTCAGACTCTGACCCAGCTTAAGTCACGACAACATCTTTTATAAAATCTGTGACATCAATTTTTATAAAACTGTGACAGCATCTTTTATAAAACTGTGACAGCATCTTTTATAAAAACGTTGACAGCATCTTTTATAAAAACTGTTACAACATCTTTTTATAAAAACTGTGATATCATCTTTTATATAAACTGTGACAGCAACTTTGCAAAACTGTGACAATAACTTTGCAAATCTGTTGACAGCAACTTTGCAAATCTATTGACAGCAACTTTGCTTATGCCTGACAGTAAGTTTTCAGAGTTGGTACCGGTCAATGTTTGAACCCTCCTAAGTCCTCTAGTTCGATGGCTACCGGATATAGATGGAATGTTTCACCTTGAATCTTTATCCATTGGTGTGTAACCACACTCCATAGACGATGACAAGTCAAAACCTATGGTGCCGATCTACGACTTTGAGACGTTAATGGTCATGTCTCGATCTTGTTCGTCGAATGCTTCGAGGAATAACCTTATCCTCTAATTACGACCACACAATAACATTCGATTAGCTGGGCATCTCCAAAGATGTACTGCCAACATCTCGTCTCACGACTTGACCCCATTCAGAGTTCTTAAAACTCTTGCTAACTAGCAGTTATAGTACCTCATGAGGTTTACAGGGGAAAGACTCAGATACGTGAGTATCTATATAATTGTAGTAGAGGTACTACCGAATCACCCTCACAACTTGTTACTACCACATTGAATACACTTCGAGGGATCTCCTCTCAGGTGTATTGGGTTCCCGCTGTTGATGACTCAAAATGGGTTGTCAGTCCCATCCCCAACCTCGACTTAAGGACAACAACATGCTCAAGTCCCTTAGTCAAAAGATCAGCCAGGTTATCTTGAGTTCCAATAAACTCGATAACAATGATCCTGTCAGACACCAAACCCCTTATAGACTTTAGTCTAACTTGGATGTGTTTCATTGTTTTCACATTATACTTCTTACTGTTTATCTTATCGATAGTTGTACGACTATCACAATGAACAGCAAGAGCAGGAAACGGTTGGGTTATTATAGGAATCACAGACATAAGTCCATGCAACCATTCAGCCTCCGTCTCCGTGGCATCTAATGCATACATCTCAGCTTCAAAAGTAAATCGAGTTACAATAGTCTGTCTAGCTGACATCCAGGATATAGCTCCACCCGTAAGGGTAAACACGTATCTAGTCACTCCATTGGAATAAGATTTCTTAGCTATCCAAATTGCATCACTATATCCCTCTAGCACTCCAGGAAACCTCCTGTAGTGCAAACCAAGGTAGATGGTGCCTTTTAGATATCTAAGCACTCTATCAAGAGCATCCAAATGAGTCTTGTTTGGATAGCTTGTATATCTAGCTAACTTAGACGTAGAATATGAAATATTTAGTCTAGTACCATTGGCAAGATATTGCAAACTCCCAATAATCTGAGAATATCTTAACTGAGACACATGAACTCCTGACTTATTCTTGACAAGAGCAACTTTTAGATCATATGGTGTGCTTGCGATTCTATAATTTGAATAACCATACTTCTCAAGTATAGATTTCTCTATGTAATGAGATTGTGACAAGGTTATTCCATCAGCTGACTGAGTCATCTTGATTCCAAGAATCACATTAGCAGCACCCATATCCTTTATTTCAAAGTGCCTTTTCAAGAAACTTTTTGTCTCGTTAATAATCTCAATATTGGTTCTAAACAACAATATGTCATCCACATACAGGCATAAAGTCACTTTTTCATTTCCTTTAACCTTATAGTAGACACACTTGTCACTCTCATTAACCAAAAATTCCAAAGCCAAAACAGTTTCATCAAACTTTTTGTGCCAGTCTCTGGGGGCTTGTTTCAAGTCATAGATAGATTTGACTAACTTACAAACTTTCCTTTCGTTGCCAGAAACAATAAATCTCTCAGGCTGATCCATATAAATCTCTTCTTAAAGATCACCATGAAGAAAAGATGTCTTTACATCCATTTGATGGATGATAAGACCATGTACGGAAGCCAAAACTATAAGCATTCGAATTGTTGTCATTCTTACAACAGGAGAGTATGTATCAAAATAGTCGATGCCTTCCATTTTCTTAAAACCCTTAGCTACCAGCCTAGCCTTATACTTATCTATTGAGCCATCTGGGTTCATCTTTCTTTTAAAAATCCATTTACATCCTATAGTAGTACACCCAGGAGGGAGATCAACTAACTCCCATGTTCCGTTAGAAACAATAGAGTTGATCTCACTCTTTACAACACCTTTCCAGTGCCTTGACTCCGAAGAATCCATGGCCTGTCGAAAAGTTAAAGGTTCGTCCTCGACATTGTAAGTGATAAAATCACTTCCAAAGTCCTTGACCACCTTTGAATGCTTAATCCTTCTAGGTTCCTCTACTTCGTTAGGAGTAGAGCTACTAGCAGGATCCGCCCCCACATTTATCATCCTTTCCACATGATCAGGAATGAAACTCGATGTGCGAGTGAGATCATCATCAGAAATACCCTGAGGTATACCATTCTTTATAGGGAACACATTCTCAAAGAATGTTGCATCACGAAACTCAACTATAGTGTTGGCCACTATCCCATCTATGTCAGATTTTGACACTAAAAATCTCATAGCGGTAGTGGTTTCAATATAGCCCAGAAAGATGCAATCAACAGTTTTTGGTCCCAGTTTCTTTCTCTTTTGTTCAGGGACAAGTACCTTTGCAAGGCAACCCCACACATGAAGATACTTTAAACTAGCCTTTCTGCCTTTCCATAATTCATAAGGTGTCTTGTCCATATATTTCAGAGGGACTCTATTCAGAATATGGCAAGCCGTATTCAGAGCCTCTCCCCACATGTATTTAGGCAACCCAGAATTAATAAGCATACTGTTAATCATATCTTTAAAAGTTCTGTTCTTTCGTTCTGCCACCCCATTAGACTCAAGAGTGTATGGTGGAGTCACTTCATGAACTATACCATTTCTTCTGCAAAATTCATTAAATGACATACCCATATACTCTCCACCTCTATCCGACCTCAACCGTTTAAGTACTTTGTCAGTTTATGTTTCAACTTCATTTTTATACATAATGAATTTATCTAGTGCTTCATCTTTATGTTTAAGTAAATAAACATAGTAGTATCTACTACAATCGTCTATAAAGGTAATGAAATATCTTCTATTATCTTTAGTCAAAACACCACCGAATTCATATATGTCTGTGTGTACTAATTCTAATACTTCTGAATCCCTAACAATGTTATGAAAGGGTTTCCTTGTTAGTTTAGCAGTCACAGATACTTGACATTTAGATTTCTTTTCAATGGCATACTTTGGAATCAACTCTAAATTCATCATATTCTTTAGAGCACCAAAATTTAGATGACCAAGACGTGAGTGCCATAATTCAGATGATTCAACACAATTCAGAGAAGGAACAACATTATCATTAATAAAACTGCCTAAAACAGGCTCCACATTTATTAAAAATAAACCATCAGATAAGTAACCTTTGCTAAAAAATATACCAGTATGTGTAATAACTACTTTATTACACTTCAAAGAAAGTTCGAAACCATTTCTAACTAAACAGCTTCCACTTATTATATTTATACGAATGTTAGGAACATGATGCACTCTAGTAAAGGATAGAACAAGCCCAGAAGCAAACTTCAGGTCCACGTTTCCTACTCCAAGTACTTGAGCAGCACTAGCATTCCCCATCGTCACTATCATTCCTTGAATTTGTTGATAAGATACAAATAGAGTAATATCAGTACAAATATGTACATTAGCTCCAGTATCAATAAACCATTCATTTGACAGATAAGTGGAAAGTAGTTTAGGGTTATAGGTAACATACCTGTCATTGGTTTCAGAAGCAACAGCCTCACCAACAACCATTTTAACCACAGGCCCACCAGTGGTTGCAAGCACAGTATTGGTTTGTGCTACCACATTAGATTTCTTCACTTTCTTAGTAGGACAGTCCTTGCTCCAGTGACCAACCTGTCTACAAGACCAACATGGTTTGTTTGCCTTTGGTTTCTTAGCCTTATTCTTGTCAGTTTTAGGCTTGTTATTCTCCTTCTTAGTCAATTTAGTCCGGGTGATCTCTCCTTTTTATCTTTTCAGGGAGAGAGCAAACTCTTCCCAAGACATTGCTTTTTAATCACTGACATAACCTGAAACTTCTCAAGAAGGTCCATTCCAGACTCCTTCAAAGCATGTACCAACATCTCAAACTCATGCACTTGCTCCGTCATGGATTTAGTATCCACCAGTTTAAAATCAAGAAACCTTGCCACATTATACTTTTCCAGACCCTGAGAGTTAGTATTATGGGTTTGGTCCAGCTTCTCCTATAAGAGCTTACCAGTGAAGGCATCCGATGAATAAACATCGAACAGAGTGTTCACTAAAGCTGCCAAAACAGCAGCCCTTGCCACTCCATCCTTTTCAGCCCACAAAGCATAGACCTTAACAGAGTCAGCCTGCTATTGATTACAACAGGAGGATCATACTGCACCACCGGCCATAGACCCTTAACCGTTAACCAACTTCATCTCTTTCTGCCAACGAGAAAAGCCAGCCCCACCGCTGAACTTATCAGGCATACCAGACAGATCAATAGTTTGTGGGAAACGGTATGTAGCCCAATCAATGGCAATAGGAGTAATCCCAGACCCAGAACTAGTAGCACCAACAACAGGAGTTTCAGTTTCTTTAACTATCTTGTTAATTAACAATATATAACACAAATAATCTCTTCAAGATTGTTGGAGGTAATTCAAAACTACACAAAATAATGAGGCAGTTATATAAATAATTTACCAAGAATAGACAGATTAAACCAATTAACAAAATAAAGCACGAAGGCAAAACAAGATATATAAATTAGTAATTGTATCGATAAGAGAAAAGATAGAAATCTTAGCTCTAACAGAAGCTTTTCCACATACACTGAAAGAACTAATTGAACAGCTGAGTCGCCAAGCCTTGCTAGAAGTCTTGACTGTTCTTGAAGAGATTATTGCCCTACTACACTGTATTGGGTTGCAGCAATATCACTTCCAGGATAAAACAGCACAGATTACTTCGTCCACAAATACGTAGCACTCAACAATGACCTTCACCTCAGTTCGCCCAGAAAAGCTTATGCAAAAATCTATATGAGTGTGGAAGACACAGAGTATGGCTGCTAGGGTTTTTTCAAAATTGTGTCAAAAAATTCATCTCTTCTATCTCCAACGGTTTTATGAATATATAATACAATAAAACGTAATAGCAGATAAAACATTAATTAAAATAATTATTCTAACTTAAAAAGCATTTAATAGAATATTTATCAGAATCAGTAACAGTTACCAGTGTTTACTGTCAGACTCTGACCCAGCTTAAGTCACGACAGCATCTTTTATAAAATCTGTGACAATAACTTTTGTAAAACTGTGACAACATCTTTTATAAAACCATGACAGCATCTTTTATAAAAACGTTGACATCATCTTTTATAAAAACTGTGACAACAACTTTTTATAAAAAGTGCGACAGCATCTTTTACAAAACTATGACATCAACTTTACAAATCTGTTGACAACAACTTTTGCAAATCTGTTAACAACAACTTTGCAAATCTGTTGACAGCAACTTTGTAAATCTGTTGACAACAACTTTACAAATATGTTGACAACAACTTTGCTTATGTCTGACAGTAAGTTTTCTTCGACAGTAACTTTGATTCACTATTCATGTTAAAATTTAAAGTCTTAATTAAATTAATTAATCATGTAATAAAACTCCTCGCCCAGGTCGCCTCACATACGCGAGATGCCGAGACATTCGCCCAAATTATCCTTTGACCCGACCCGACCCGAGTCGTGTCGTGTCGTGGCGAGGTTTTAACCTAGTCGGTTATAACCTTTGGTCGAGTTTATAGGTCATAACCGATAACATCACCGGTCAGTTATATCCCTTCCACTTTTGTAAGAAATGGAACCCACAATGCCACATATCTACCACGTGTAAATTAAAACCGACCGACGTGTGGTCAGGTTTATAAGTCATAACCGACCACATCATCAGTTAGTTATGCCCCTTCCACTTTTGTAAGAAATGGAACCCACAATACCACGTGTCTGCCAAGTATAAATTAAAACGGATCGACTTGTGGTTAGTTTTATGCTTAAAAGTGGTCCTGTTCAAACCGATTGAGGTCGGTCATAAGTTTTCATAAACCTGATTAGTGCATAATTTTACATATTTTAAATGTCTATTTTATTGCTCGTTTTCATATTTTATTAGTTAATTTACTGCATTTTTCTTATTTTGCAGACAAGTAGATTAAATAATTAAAAGAGAAGGAATGGGCTAGAAAGGACAAAAATGAAAGAAAAAGAAGCCAACAAAGTAAAGAGGAGAAAAGGACAAAAGAACAAGTTGGTGGATGAAATCAAAAATCAATGGTGTAGATTTTATCAACAAACACCTCATTTGAATGGCGGGGATTGACCCAACACCAACCAAAACCCTATTTCTAGCATATAAATACCCCCTCTTTCTACCATCTAGCATATCTCTAGTTTTACCCTAGTTTTAGTAGTAGCCTCTCTTTTAATTTTCTAGATCTAGTTTTTAGCTCTCTCAAATATTGTAAACACTTTTCATATTAATGCAAGTCTTTATTTTCTTTTATGCTAGTCTCCATCTTCATCTTTTATAAGTCTTAGTTTCTTTTATGCTAGTCTTCATCTTATCTCCTTTAAATTTATGGCTATGATATCTTTCTAAGTACCACAAGTTGTATACTTGGAAATGAAATGAACCCTTTTAGATTAATATTTTAGATCTAGTTTACTTCATCTCTCTACTTTACTCCTTAGTTTTATTTTATTATTATCTTGTCATGAGCCCTTTAAATCTCTATTTTAAATGTGTGTTGAATGATTTAGATCTCTAAATTTATTATTGTTGTTGGTTTTTTATTCTAGATCGTAGATCTAGTTTTGGTTGTTGGGTTTGATATTTACTTGTAGTTGTTTAAATATTTTGGATAGAGATTTGGTTGTTGGTAGTGTTAAAACTTAGCTCTTTAAATTTTAGATCTACTTTTATATTTTACTTGTCTCATTCACTTTTATGGCTATGACCCATTTTAATTCCATCAAGTAAAAAATTAAAGTACTTGAGAATTGAACGGAGCCCCTTTAGTTTGATGTTTTTAAATCTATTTTTTTGTGTTGTAGTTGAACCCCTTTTAAATCTCCATTTTATTAGTGGGTTTAATATTTTAGAGTTAAATTTATTTCTTGGTAGGTGTTAGAATTTAGATCTACTTTTTAGTTGTTAGATTTGTTAAAATAGCTTTAATGGTTTGAAATTTTAGTTGTAGTTTTGATTTTGAGTTGTATTAAATTTTAGATCTAATTTTAGAAGTATTAATTATGGTCTTTAATTTGTAAATCTAGACTTAAATAGCTTGTTTGGTGGTGTTAGATTTTTCCGGTCAACTTTAATTTTTCCGGTGAAATTTAGATTTTTCGGTGCGAGTTGCATATTTTAGTTAGTTTCCATTTGATTTCCATTTATGGTATTATTAATTTGATTGGTACTATTAATGTTAAAAGTTTATTTTAATTTATTTTCGAGAATAGCTTTTGGTTTCATTTTCTTAATTGTTAATTAGTATTTAAAATAATATTTTTCCTCAAAATTAACTTGTCTAATTTGCCTAAGTTAAATATTAAGGATCGTGAAATTTATTTAGTCTAATGCGGAACGAATCTCAAATATTAAAACGATTGAAATTGTGCACTTGCAATTTAGAATCTTTATTTTTAGCACATCAAAACACGACCGATATGTGGTCAGTTTTATGATTAAAAGTGATCCTATTAAAATTGACCGAGGCCGGTCGGTTATAAGGTTCCTAAAACAGACCAAATGATGGTCGGTTATATGCTTAAAAATGGTCCTGTTAAAACCGACCGATGTGCACATCGATCGGGTTTGTAGAAGTGAGTTTTTCAAAATTTATGGGATTGACATAACCGACCGACTTAAAATCGACTGTGCTTATTAAGCAATTGGTTATGTCCTTGTGCGGGAGGTCGGTTTTACTGGGGTTTTGGAAAAAAAAAACCAATTTTGCAGTCCACCTATTACACATATACAATCACAAACCAAAAACCTAAAGTAACCATAAATAAAAACAACATTTGTAAAACCATACCAAAAACATCAAATTCCAATCATTCCAAATTAACATCCATCCATCACAAACCACCAACCAAATTAAATATCCTTCATAAACCACCAACCAAATTAAAAATCCATCACAAACGACCAACTAAATAAATGCATCACAAGCAACCAAATTACAAGCATTTTAAACAATATTGAAACATGTTCGATAAACACTAATTACTAATCGGACAAAGAAACACTCGAATCTGTCCCATTAGGATCACCCATCTCTTCATCTTCATCATTTCCGGCATCTCGATCACCATCTCCCTTGCCATCGCCCTCGTCATTATCAACCACATCCTCCGACATCTCATCCTCGTCCGTATAATCCTTTTCATTGACATTCGGTTCATTTTCCTACACACATTTAGCAATCAATTAGAAACCATACTAAATTAAAGAGTTATATAGGTTAATTTGGATATAATATATAGGTTAATACCTCACGCAATCGTTGAACTTGCGCTTCACTTTTTTGGAGGATATCTTCGACCAAAGTAGTTATAATATGCTCCATTTCCCCGAATATGAGATTATTCCATTGTATTCATCTACTTTGGTCGGCGGATGGATCAGAGGCCTCAAGTGCAGTTTGTGCAAAGTTAGTTGTTTCATCATCCGATAATTGGTGAGTAAATTCTGTTGGATAAGCACGAACCTCATTAAGCATATTCCTAACCACCGAGAAATAGACATTGTCGGGGAGGATTGGTTATTTTCTTGGAACGGATGAAGATGATGATCCGGCTTCGCCTCTATGAAAGTCCCTATAACGTGTAGCCAGCGTGGGTATAAGATCACTAGCTCGAGCATGGGGGTACCCGACAATATAGTCCTTCTTTGGTTTGTCGCCTTTGGGTACCCCGATTTCTTGTAACCACCATTATAAAGGCTCATCCCGATCACCCGTTGAGTAACAGACACCGGTATCCCTTCCAATATATCGGCATATCATTCCTACAACATAAATAAAAATTCAAGTTTAATAAGAAGGTTTATAACCAAAATTGCTTACTTCATAATACAATACATATATATAAATACAATACTTAGATAAAGGTGTGCCACAATGTGCATTGTTGCCGGAGTGGTATACACGGGGTGATTTGGATCGGAGCCAACCTGTTATTCCTTAGAACAATGTCAATATTTGTAGAAGGGGGGGGTTGAATACAAATATTAAAACTTTTTACTTCTTTTAATATTTGTTCTTGATGTTTGAGGGTTTGAGAGAATATGTTTGAACAAATAATAACTGAAAATTAAACTTAACAAAGGGATTTAAAAATTACTGATGGATTGGTTTTTTCATCAATTTATATTTTTGCTCAATGTTCCTAGGTTAAAAGAAACCTAGATGCTTTCTTACAAGGTTAAAAAATAAATCAAATGCTCTTACAATGTGCTCTAAAACTTGAACAGTTGATTAAGAAATATTGTCTAACTTGTCTTTTTTTTTTCTTTCTAACAATGCTACTACACTTGTTTATATATTAAAAGTGTATTTTTACAATTCCTATTCTAGGATTGTTTCTATCTACCTTTCCTTTTCCTTTTTAGGAAAACAGGCTTGAAAGACATCTACGGATTGAGTCTTAACAGCCATCTTTGGCTGTCTTCCATAGGTGTGCTTTTGTTCTGTTGATCTACAACATATAGTCTTTCTGTGTTGTCATAATCAATTGATAACTTGCTGTTAAGCATATCAATTGATTCATCCTTTAATCCATCAACTGATGTTCTTCTTAGATTGATCTTTATGTCCATCGATTGATAAGGAATGACTTATCGATTGATAGATGTTATAAATCAATATATCAATCGATGGGTCTTCACATCAGTTGATAGTCTTCAATTCTTGACTTGGCTTCTTCGATTGATCTATCATTCATCGATGCTTCAATATCAATCGATCATCCTTCACTTATGAAATTTCCTATCATCGCATAATTACAATTTGACAGTTTAATTTACACATCAATTGATGACCTGCATCAATCGACTCAAACATCAATTGATAAGTATAATATCAATTGATTTACACCTTATCGATTAAAATAGACTAAGTACACCTATGCTACAAACCAATTTATCAGTTGATTCATATAAACACTTCAACTGATAACTGGTTTCCTGATCAATTGATATTTATAACTTTCATATCAATTGACTAGTTACATTTAAATAAGATTTCTATGATTCTAAGTTTAATGTTATCATCAAATTATATTGTGAATTCCTAAGAATCTCCCCCTATTTGTGTCTGTGATATGAACAGGCATAAATCCACTTGATGATAACAAAACCCCTAATAATTTCATTCAGATAGAATCAAGAAATTTAAATAGCACCTTTAATTTTGGAAGTATCAGATTGATAGATAACTCCTGCAAGCTGCTCCAATGTCTTCATAATTCAATTAGTTTTTCTTCCTTCTCTTCTCAGCATTTTCCTTTAGTTGCCTCATGAAGGAGCTCCTCAATATTGCTTCATCCCTGTCAGTTTCTCCAAGTTGCCTCATAAGGTAATGTATTTCTTCATCTGTTATTTTGTCCAGATATTTGCAGATATCAAAGAACTTTGCGTTGCCCTCCACATCTATAAAAATCATAGCATACTTTGGCTCCAACACCACCTTTTTGACTTGTGACTTCCATAGCTTGAGAGGTGAATCAGGTTCAACTTCTGCCTTGGATCTCTTAGCTTTGAAATTTGTTGTTGAATCTCCTGAGCAATTGTTGTGTTGAGTTTTTACTTTATATTGAGTAGAGGAAGGATAGTCTTTAAAACATTGTAGCTATGCTTCATTATCACTTTCAATGAATACGTGATCTTCACTCCAATCTCATTATCATTTTCATACTCCAATCTCATAGATTCTTCTTGATTAGAGGTAGCAGGGTGAGTCCTCCTTACTCCAATTAGTCCTTTTTCATTTATTACTGGTACTCCCTTCATATCATAACCTTCAATTGTCACCTCCTCTCTGATTTCTTCTTGTTGACCCTGAAGGATTTCTTGAACCACTATTTCTTGAATAGAACTTGACCTTTTCTTGGCCATAGCTATTTTTTTTCTTTTTCCTCAGTGATTGCTCTATTGATTGATCTTCCATATTCCATTCTATTTCCATTTGCCTTGCTATTTCCTCATTCTCCTTTTTTCTTCTTGCAGCATCTGACAGTCCTGATGAAATGGATCTTTGAAGAAGCTTCTGGCCAACAGGCTCTTTTCTTCTCTTTTCTTCTTCAATCATTATGGCTTTACCCTTTTTCTTCTCAGCAAGGGCTTCAAGATCAATTGTTAAAAAGGCTTCAACATCTGATTTGCTTTCTTTAGCAGCATTTTGAGCATCTTCATCCACTCTTCTTGTTTGAGTAATGAATTCATTCAAGTCTCCTTTTTCTGCTGCCTCTATCACCAACTCAGTGCTTCTCTTCAAATCTTCAATTCTTTTCCTTTCTCTCTCAATCATTGATTGAGTTTTTCTTTCCCTAGAAATCCTTCTAGCTTCTAGATCAACTTCAAACTTCTTGAATTCTTTCTTTTTCTCTTCCAATTCATCTTTAGGAGAATTAGATGACTTAGATCTCTTTAAAGACTGATTATCCCTGTTACTCCTGTATTTGAATCTTTTTGTTACAGAACCACCAATGCCACTTGTCTTGTCCATACCAGAACCACCTACACACCACTACCGCTGCCTTTACCATCACCATTATCATTATCATCCTTCTTCTTTGTATTCTCCCCCTTTTTGTTATCATCAATTGGAGGAGGTGGTGGCATTCTGTCAAGAAACTTTTGAAGAATGGAAGCATGAAGACTTTGACCTGCAATTATAACATCCATTTTCTTTTCTAGAGATCCCACTCTAGTTTCCAAAGCTGCAAAGTTTTTTGATTCCCTGAAAATCTTTTCTTTGATGTGATTCAAGGTGTTGATTGGTAGCTTTTCATCCAATCTCCTATCCAAAGCATCCTTCTTGGTAGTGATAGAGTCCTTGATAATCTCCAGTTCCCTCTTCACTCCTGTCACTGTGATCTTTTGAATTTTCAGTGACTCTCTCATGTAGTGAGCAACTCTCCTTTGATTAGGATCTTCAATTTCTCCTTCCACTATTATCCTCCTATATTGAGAAAGAATCTCAGTTTCTGCAGTTTCTAAGGAACCATCAATTGTGCTCATCCATGGCTCCTCAATAGAATCTTCTTCTAGCTCTTCAGGTGCCATATAACATGTGTCTGTTTTATTGGCAATGCTCTCCTTCAGATTCCTAGTCCTCTGTTCTGTATGATCAATTCCCAAAAGTTGTTCTGCATCCTTGTTACTTGAAGCAGCCAACCCTTGATATTGTGGATCAGGATGGATGAAATTCTTTAGATCCAATTCACCAGCATCAACTTCCTCTTCAATGTTCTTAGCAATTCCACTCCCACTAGCTTCTGCATTTGATACTCCCATATCTCCTTGACTCCCACCTCTTCTGCCATCAACTCATTTTCCAACTCTGGTATAAATAGAAGAATTGTTTTATCTCTCTCACTCATCTCTTTATTTTACATCAGGAACTCATCCTGGAATCTCAACTCTCCCTCGTTCATTTTCTGTGCACTTTCTAAGGTGGGGACCTCAAGTGTTTCACTCTCATTCCTGGAAGAATTAGGAATGTCCTCACTCACTCCCTCTCCTTTTGCCAGACTGCAATCCTGCCTCTCACTCAATTCACTCATTCCAAAGAGTGTTTGTGCAACATCAATTGATTGAGCATCAATTGATGTAAAGATATTAACAGTTGAGGTGTTTGGGATATCCATCGATTGATGCATACCCATCAATTGATATTGAGTATCGATCGATGGCTTATTAGTCGATGGCTGTATATTAATTGATGAAGGAACATCAATTGATGGAGTAGAAACAGTTGAGGAAATGATTTGAGATGAGATATTTTTAATAATATGAGAAATGGAATCCTGAATATCCTGAGAAGAAGATTCAGGAAAGAGTATTGACTTCTCCTTGAAAAATAAAGAAGGAGAATCTGAAAATGTTTGATAATCTATCAGAACATTTTCGGAAGAAATTTGTTAAGATGGAGAAGTAAGAATATAAGGGATTGGAATTGAGAGAGAATGGGGCTGCATCTCATCATTTATATGAGATGCATCAATCTGACTTTGAGAAGACTCCACCACAGTTTCTTGTGATTTTGCAGTGTGTGATTCCCCATATGTAAAGGTGACTTTCTTCTTTCTCCTTTCATATTGTGTTATTGTTTTGGCTTGTGTGTTCCCAAATTGGTTTTGTGCCCTTGGTTGTGGGCTATTTTCAATATTGTCATCCTTTTGAGAGGAGGACAATAGGGATGTGGTATTTTCCATATTAAAATCCAAAGTCTTTTGGGAGATTGTGGAGTAGCTTGGTTGAGGTTGCTCACCCGCACTCTCCTTATCCTTTTAGGTTCTTTGATGTTCCCCAGTTCCCTCACCACCTACATCTCCTTCTAGTCTATCTACCACAATAATTATTTTTCTTTTCTTGGATTTTTCAACAACAGGTTTTTAGGAACCTGTCGAGGTTGGCCTTTTAGATTTGGACTTAGAAACTGGATGTGTGGCTTGGGTAGGAGGGTTGGGGTCATTACAAACACCCTCCATAGCCACCGAAGGCAAAGAAGATTGGAGATTGGAAGAAGTTAAAGTAGAGAGACATACCTGAACAAAAGGAGGATAGATCAATTCCACATTTCTGTGAAAATTGATCCTTACCAAGTCTTTAAAGACACTTTTGTTTTGAGTTCAGCAATTCAAAACTTCTGTACTCCTGTCAATCTCAATATTCTTGACAAAGTGGTTAATAACAATCATAATAAATCTAGCATAATAAATATGATTAGATCTATTTACTTTATTTCCCAATTTGGTAGACATTTCATTGAGTAACAAGCTTCCTAAATTATGATATATATCATATAAAATGATATACCCTACTTGTTGCATACTTGTTATTGCATCAAAATTACTAACCTTACCAGAAAAACACTTTATTATTGCATCAAAGAAATATGACCATTCTTTTCTTAGATTATTTCTAACTATACTTCCTAGACTAGCATCAGGAGCAGTGTAATTGATTTCTCTAAGCATGCTTCTAATCTCTATGTCAGTGGGTGAATTTTCTGTATTATTTGCAGGAAGATTTAAACACTCACCCAAGACTATAGTGGTTAGAATATACCTCTGTCCTTTGCAATCAAAGGAGATTGAAGAAAAATCATCTGCTACCTCTGCAGTTGTCCAGAACTCTTCAACTAGATTGCACACTATCTTTGGTGCTTCTGTGAGGGCCTTAGAGATCCTTGAACTTCTTAGAAATTCCATTAGAGGATGGAATTCTATTGGGGCTTCCTCCACCAATAGTTCATAGTAGAATCCAGATTTTGAGACTTTCTTTGATGATGCTATAAGTGTGTTTGAAGATGAGATGAGAATTAACTGGCAAACTTGTTAGTAATTATACAGAAACAACAATTAGATATTAGAGATTAGGGTTATTAGCAAGAGATGGATACAGAGAGAGAGTTCAAAGATTGAGAAAGAGAAAGAGAGAAAAAGAATTCGTTAGTAAAAATTGAAAGTAAGAATGAACAAATGTTTTAATCTCACTATTTATATTTACTAATTTCACAATCAATTTCTTACTCAAAATAGAACTTAATCGACCGTTAAAAAAATGAAATGTAAAAGTTACCAATTTTGGCAATCGACTGTTATACATACATGAATGTATGTATTAATTAATTGATAAAATGAGTAATCAACGGCTAGATTTTTGTACAGATTGATTGATGACATGG
Organism: Oenanthe sinensis; assembly: GCA_028671895.1. NCBI lineage: Eukaryota > Viridiplantae > Streptophyta > Magnoliopsida > Apiales > Apiaceae > Oenanthe > Oenanthe sinensis. The sequence continues at coordinate 34,997,430 of CM053806.1, forward strand.
ACCCCTTTAAATTCCAGGTCATCAATTGGTAAAGCTTGTTCATCGACAGGTACACTTATCCATCGATAAATAAATATATCATTAATTGATATATTTATCTGTTGATAGCTACAGATATCCATCGATAAGTAAATATATCATCAATTGATATATTTATTTGTCGATAGATACAAATATCCATTGATAGGAACAATGTTTATCAATTAATTAATGAAGAATCAATAGATTAACATAGTCAATGGCTAAAATTGATATAAATATATAACTTGTTAGATATTTAAAAGATTTAAATATAATTAAGCATACCTAAATCACAGACCAATCTATTGAAGGTAGATTTATCTAATGGTTTGGTAAAAATGTCTACAAGTTATCTTTCACTAGGGACAAAATGTAATTCAATTGTACCATTCATTACATGTTCCCTAATGAAGTGATACCTTATGTCAATGTGCTTGGTTATGGAATGTTGCACATGATTTTCTGTTATAGCAATGGCACTTGTATTATCACAGAAAATGGGAATCTTGTTCATGTTGAACCCATAGTCAAGTAGTTGATTCCTCATCCATAATATTTATGCACAGCAACATCCAACTGCAATGTATTCAGCCTTTGCATTAGATGTAGACACTGAATTCTGCTTTTTGTTGAACCATGATACAAGTTTATTTCCTAGAAATTGGCAGGAGCCTATAGTAATTTTTCTGTCAATTCTGCAACCTGCATAGTCTGCATCTGAATAACCAATTAGATCAAATCCAGAATCTCTAGGATACCAAATTCCAAGATTTGGAGTGCCCTTGAGATATCTGAATATTCTTTTTATTGCAATCAAATGAGATTCTCTAGAATCAGCCTGAAATCTAGCACAAAGACATGTAGCAAACATTATGTCTGGCCTACTTAGAGTTAAATAAAGTAATGAGCCAACCATGCGTCTATAACTTAAAATGTCCACTATAGCTTCTTTACTATTCAGTTCAAGTTTAGTTGCAGTGGCCATGAGAGTTTTTGTATAAGAACATTCACTTAAATCAAATCTTTTTAATAAATCAGAAATATATTTGGTTTGATTTATGAAAATACCATTTTTGACTTGTTTGACTTGCAAACCAAGAAAATAGGTAAGTTCTCCCATCATGTTCATTTCATATTTACTTTGCATCAAATTAGCAAACTTTTGACAAAGTTTTTCATTAGTTGAGCCAAAAATAATGTCATCTACATAGATTTGAACAAGAATCATAGAGGCAATAAGATTTCTATGAAAGAGAGTTTTATCAACAGTACCTCTTGTGAAGTGACTCTCAATCAGGAATTTAGATAGAGTTTCATACCAGGCTCTAGGTGCTTGTTTTAATCCATAAAGTGCCTTGAGAAGATAGTATACATATTCAGGATGAACAGGATCAATAAAACCAGGAGGTTATTCTACATATACTTCTTCTTCTAGTTCTCCATTGAGAAATGCACTTTTCACATCCATCTGATACACCTTGAAATTTGCATGAGCAGCATATGCTAGAAAGATTCTGATTGCTTCCAACCTTGCAACTGGTGCAAATGTTTCATCAAAATCTATGCCTTCTTCTTGTGAATAGCCCTTTGCCACTAATCTTGCTTTATTCCTTGTCACTGTACCAGATCCATCCATTTTGTTTCTGAATAGCCATTTTGTATCAATGACAGACTTGTTCTTTGATTTGGGCACCAGCTTCCATACGTTGTTTCTTTCAAACTGATTCAACTCTTCTTGCATAACAACTATCCAATCAAGATCATTCAAGGCTTCTTCAATCCATTTTGGTTCTTCTTGAGATTGGAAGCTGCTATACAAGCATTCATTTTGAGTTGCACTTCTTGTTTTGACTCCATCATTTGCATCTCCAATAATTAATTCAAAGGGATGGCTTCTTGTCCATTTCTTTTGAGATGGTAAATTTGTCCTTGAAGATGATGCTTCATGATCATTGAAAGTGTTTTGATCATTGTGATGTGATTGACTATTTGAGAACCCTCCCCCTAAGATGGACACTCTACTTGAAGACTATTGAGCAGAGTTGTTATCCATCAAATGATTATCAATTGATGTATTATCAGTCGATTGATGATTATTAACTGATAAGTTATCTGTTGATGCATTGACATCAATTGATGGGAGGATTCTAGGTACTTGATTTCTTGAAATTTCCACATCATCATCACTATCTTCAATATTGCTTGATTCATTTTCAAAATGCAATAGGTCATGAAATCCTTCATCAAACAACCCTTGAATTTTCTTGTCATCAAAGACTACATGCATAGATTCCATAACAATGTGTAATCTATGATTGTAGACTCTGTATGCTTTGGTTGTTATCCCATATCCAATAAATATAGCTTCATCAGCCTTGGCTTCAAATTTTCCTAGATTTTCACCTTGATTTCTCAGTACAAAGCATTTGCAGCCAAATACATGAAGAAAGTTAACTGTTGGCTTCTTGTCCTTCTTCATCAACTGATATGGAGTTTTGCCTTGCTAGATATAATTGCTAATGTCAGTGTTTAAGCAAACAGGTACAGATCAGAGTTTACCAAGAAAGCTACTGTCAAGCAAAGCTATCCGCCAAAGATACCGTCATGCATGCAAGGTTACTGTCAAGAAAGATATTGTCATGCATACGCGCAAAATTACTGTCAGACAACTTACTGTCAAAGAAGTTACTGTCAAGAAAGTTGCTGTCAAGAACGTTTTGGTATTTGAGTTTATCTTCAGAGTTAGTGAAGCCAGAATTTACAAGGTGATCATAATCTATACAGTTGAAGTTATATTGGGAAGATGATGATCACAAGAATGGAAAGTCTTCGAAGATCAAGACAAATATATTAAAGATATATATACTGAAGCGAAGATGCGGAGCTAAACAAGGAAAGAGATAAAGCAGCAATCTATAATTGATATGTATAATAGCTGATTTATAGCATATTGATATAGATTGATTGAAACTGTGTACTATATAAACACAGATAGGTTTACCCTAGAAGGGTGATCGCTTGCTACATTCGAAGGTGTAACCTAGCAGCTGTCAAAGATATTCGTTCATCTTTGATAGAGAACTTGTAAACGTTGATTCAAGTTAATACAAAGTACTTCTTTATTTACGTATAACATTTCATTGTTCGTGTATAAACGGCCTAACAATTGGTATCAGAGCCTACGCTGTTTAATCTATACAGTTTTCGATCTATTCACGAACAAAACAATGTCTGAGACAAACCAAAACGGGAACAAATTAAACCAGATTAGCAGGTATGAGTCTATTAGGGTTCCTATACTCAAGGCATCAGAATATCCTATCTGGAAAGTGAAGATGACCATGTTTCTGGAAGCTATAGATCCAGAATATCTTGAAAGAATTGAAGATGGTCCTCACAATCCCACAAAGCTGTCTGTGCCTGTTAATGGTGAAGAACCAAGGCTTATTCCCAAGGAAAAGAAGGACATGACTGCTGAGGATATTGCATCAATTGCAAAAGATGCAAAGGTTAGACATCTTCTCCACAGTGCTTTGGATAATGTTATGTCTAACAGAGTAATTGCATGTAAAAGTGCAAAGGAAATTTGGGATGCTTTGGAGACTAGATGTCAGGGAACCAAGGCTATCAAGAAGAATAGAAAGACCATACTCACACAGGAGTATGAACACTTTGATTCAAGGGCTGATGAATCATTGACTGATACTTATGACATATTTGTAAAGCTATTGAATGATCTGTCATTAGTTGACAAAGAGTATGATTTGGAGGACTCTAATCTGAAATTTCTCATTTCTCTGCTTGAACAATGGGATTTGAAAACCACTACCTTAAGAGATAACTATGAGCTAGGAGAGATAGAACTTGATGAAATTTATGGGATGCTCAAAACCCATGAATTAGAGATGGAGCAAAGGAGCAAGAGGAACAGCAAGAAGACAAGACCTGTTGCTCTAAAAGTGGGAGAAAAGCCCTTGAAGAAAGAAGAATCAAGGAAGAGAGCTAAGGGAAAAGCTCTAACCCTAAACTCTGAGTCATCAAACTCTGATGGTGACTCTAGTTCTGATGAATCATCTGAATCTTCTGATCAAGATGATAATGAAAAGATGATGGAAATGGCTGTCCTGATGGTGAAGACATTCAAGAAGATGGGCTTCACAGGGTTCAAGAAAGGGAAGAAGTTTTCTAGAAGCAGCTCAAAATATGGCAAAAAGGACTTTGCAAGAGTTGATGGTAAAGACAGGAAGCCTGGTAAAACTGATAAATCCAAGCTACCTTGCTACAACTGTGGAGAGAAAGGGCACTTTACAACTAAGTGCAAGAAAGGAAAGCAGGAAAAGGCCCTCATCTCAAAAGGCAAGGACTGGGCAGATACATCAGACTCTGATGGTGAAGTCAACTATGCACTCATTGCTTCTATTGATAATCAGCCATCTGAAATTCAGGTACCTCAAACTTCTCTTGCTTTTGATACTGATAATATATCTGAACTTAGAATCTATCTCAAAAGTTTGTTGATTAGTTATAAAGATCAGACAAAAGAGAATGAGAGGATAAAATATGAGAGTTCCACTATTAAGAATAGAAACATCTTTCTTGAAAATGAGCTAGTAATTCAAAATGCTGTTAAAAAGGAGAGAGATGATGCTGTGTATGTTAAAGAGGAACTACTTAAGAGATTTAAATACCTTGAATCTGAATTGGCTAAAGAGAGAAAAATTATTGAGACTTGGACTAAATCAGGTAAAAGTACTCAACAAGTTTTTCAGGATAGCCCTACTGGTTTAGGTTATGGTGAGAATGATGAGCTTAGATTTCAGGATAATGTTAAGGTTAAGTCTCATCCCCCACCTAAACCTAAATCAGAACCAATGAAATTTGTTCCTGAGTCCTCTAAGACAAACTCTGAGACAGTTAAAAAGGAGGAAAAACAAGAAACTATTAAAGAGACTGTCAAAGAGGAGGTTAAAAAGAAGCCTGTTAAAGTGAGTTTTAAACAGGTTAATGTTGGACTTATGACAGACAAGCAACTCAAGCAAAAGCTGAAAGAGATAAAGTCTGTTAATAAGGTGAAATTGTCTAGGAAAAACAGAAATGGTAAAGTTGGTATTGATAAAAGCAATAATTATATGCCTATTCCTGATGCTCCTAGAAAAACATGCTTTAACTGTGGTAGTCCTAACCATCTTGCTATTTTTTGCAGGAAAAATAAGAATGTGAATTATTTACCCTCCAAGTCAGGGGATAAGAAATATAATGTTAGGACTAGACCTATAACTTATTGTAACCATTGTGGAAGCACATGGCACTCGATGTACACTTGCAAGAATTATCATAAATTTTATCACAATTATTATGAATTGAAGCCCAATTTGAAATGGGTCAAAGTTAATTCCGCTAGTGTAAAGTCTGATAAGTCAAATGTTAGCTTACACTCTGATAACAAAAATAATTCCGCTGCAAAAGCTAACAACCATAAAAAGGACAAAGGATCCAAGCAAGTCTGGATCCTTAAAACTAAACATTAGTTTGTTTGTGATTGCAGGGCAACAGGGAAAGTATCCTAGTTTTGGACAGTGGATGTTCAGGACACATGACTGGAAATAAAGCCCTGCTATCAGACTATGAGGAAAAGGCTGGCCCAAATGTTTCTTATGGAGATGGCAACATAAGAAGAATTTTGGGATATGGCAGTATAAATTTGGGAAATTTCATCATCACTAATGTAGCTCATGTCCCAGGACTCAAGCATGATCTGTTATCTGTGAGTCAACTCTGTGACAGAGGTTATAAAGTAAGCTTTGATGAAGAATGTTGTGAAATCATAAGCAAAGCTACTGGGAAACTAGCTCTTCTTGGACACAGGCACAATAACATCTATGAAGCTAGAGTTTCTGTAAACTCTGAAGGAAAGGCTATCTGTTTGGCTTCAACAGTGTCCAGTGAAGAAAGTTGGAAATGGCATAAGAAGCTCTCCCATCTCAATTTGAACAACATTAATGAGTTGATCAGAAAAGATCTGGTGAGAGGTCTTCCAAAATCTCTACTCTCAGTCTAGATGGCCTATGTGATTCATGTCAAAAGGCCAAGCAAAGGAAGACATCATTCAAGAGCAAAACTGAATCAGCAATTGTGCATCCCTATCATTTACTTCATGTTGATCTATTTGGTCCAGTGAATGTTGAATCTATTGGAAGAAAAAGATATGCTTTAGTCATTGTTGATGAATATACCAGATACACATGGGTGTATTTTCTAGCGAAGAAGGATGAAACTCAACAAACTCTGATGGAGCATGTAAAGCTACTGGATAATGGATCTGAGCACAAAGTAAAGATAATCAGAAGTGATAATGGAACTGAATTCAGGAATGCTACTATGGAAGAATTCTGCAAGGACAGAGGGATTAAGCAAGAGTTTGCTGCACCAGGTACACCACAACAAAATGGTGTAGTTGAAAGGAAAAATAGAACTCTTATTGAAGCTGCCAGAACCATGCTAGATGAAGCTAAATTACCAACCTATTTCTGGGCAGAAGCTGTTCAAACTGCTTGTTTTACTCAGAATTCTACTCTGATAAATAAGCATGGAAAAACACCATATGAGATGGTGAAAGGGAAACAGCCTAATCTAAAGTATTTTCATATCTTTGGCTGTAAGTGTTTTGTGTTGAAAACACACCCAGAACAGCTTACAAAATTTGAGTTAAAAGCCGATGAAGGAATCTTTGTGGGATATCCAATTTCTACAAAGGCATTCAGAGTTTACAATCTGAGAACAAGGGTGGTCATGGAATCAATTCATGTGTCATTTGATGACAAGAAAATCACTGGACTTGAAGATGCTGATGATCATGATCAACTACACTTTGAAAATGAAGAACTATTCTCTGATCCGATAAACTCTGATGAAATTTCCACAGACTCTAATGGAGCATACTCTGTACCTCTGATAGTCTCTGATAAAGATCATGTTGAAGTGATAAACTCTGATCAGTCACATCCTGCAGAATCAAATAATGAGACTAATTCAGGGCAATCAAATAATAATGATTCCAAATCTGCTAACTCAAACTTTGAGGGCTCATATTCAGGGGGAGCCTCAGAAAATGCAGAGAGCATGGATCAAGGGGGAGAATCCAAAAATGCAAGGAATCAGTTGCCACATGCTATTAAATGGTCAAAGTCTCATCCAAGGGATCAAATAATTGGAGATCCAGAAGCTGGTATTCAAACCAGAAGTGGCACATCAAATGAATGTCTGTATCATGCATTTTTGTCACAGACAGAACCAAAGAAAATTAGTGAAGCTCTTCTAGATGCTGATTGGATTACAGCAATGCAAGAAGAGTTGAATGAATTTGAGAGAAATGAAGTTTGGACACTAGTACCAAGACCAAAGAACAGATCAATTATTGGTACAAAATGGGTGTTCAGAAACAAGACAGATAGTGAGGGAATAGTGACAAGGAACAAAGCTAGACTAGTGGCCAAAGGATACTCTCAACATGAGGGTATTGACTATGATGAAACCTTTGCACCAGTTGCAAGGTTAGAGGCCATAAGGATGTTTCTAGCATATGCATCACACAAGAAATTCAAGGTCTTTCAGATGGATGTAAAAAGTGCCTTTCTAAATGGGAAACTAGATGAAGAAGTGTATATTGAGCAACCACCAGGGTTTGTGGATCCCAAGTATCCTGATTATGTCTACAGGCTGGACAAGGCCCTTTATGGATTAAAACAGGCACCTAGAGCATGGTATGAAACACTAGCAAAATTTCTCTTGGAAAGTGGTTTCACTAGAGGTACTATTGATAAAACCTTGTTTTATTTTCAAAAAGGTAAGGACCTGCTGTTAGTTCAAATATATGTTGATGACATAATTTTTGGATCCACTAATCCAAAACTCTGTGAAAGATTTGCTAAACTTATGCAGTCTAGATTTCAAATGAGCATGATGGGGGGGCTAAGTTATTTCTTGGGTCTGCAAGTGAAGCAACTTGAGGATGGAATTTTCATAAATCAAGCCAAGTACACCAGAAATTTATTGAAGAAATTTGGGATGCTTGATAGCTCTTCTGCACCCACTCCCATGGCTACTGCAACAAGGTTAGATAAAAACAGCGGTGTTTCAGTAGATGCCACCATCTACAGAGGCATGATTGGTTCACTTCTCTATCTTACTACAAGCAGACCTGACATCATGTTTGCAACCTATTTGTGTGCTAGATTTCAAGCTGATCCAAGGGAACCACACTTAATTGCTGTAAAGAGAATCTTCAAATATCTTAAAGGAACCATTACCTTAGGGCTGTGGTATCCTAGAGAATCAGATTTTAAGTTAATTGGTTACTCTGATGCAGACTTTGCAGGTTGTAAAAATGATAGAAAAAGCACCAGTGGAAGCTGTCAATTTCTAGGTGACAGAATTGTTTCTTGGTTCAGTAAGAAACAAAAATCCACATCTACATCTACAGCAGAGGCAGAGTATATTGCCGCAGGCAGCTGTTGTGCACAGATTCTTTGGATGAGGAATCAGTTGCTGGATTATGGGTTAGATTATTCTAACATTCCTATCTTTTGTGATAATCAAAGTGCTATTGCCATGACAGGAAATCCAGTTCAACATTCCATGACAAAGCACATCAGCATTAGATATCATTTCATAAGGGAGCATGTAGAGGAAGGAGACATTGAGCTTATTTTTGTGCCTACAGACCAACAGCTAGCTGATATTTTCACTAAACCATTGAGTGAAAGCACTTTCACAAGGCTGGTAAATGAACTTGGACTGATCTCTGGATTAGACTAAGATTTGTGGTTAGGCTCATTAAACTTTGTCTATTACATGTCATATAATGCTCTCTATTCCACCTACATGTGAACTATTTTGTAAACTCTGCTCTTATACTCTGAAGGTCAAGTTTTGCATATAAACTCTGTTTGTGTAAACTCTGATGCACCACATCTTTGCCAGTCGCATGATTGTCAGTTAGTAGTCATGAACCCTATTTTGGTATATATGATCTGAATTTGGAAATGTGCAGAATACTTTACACGAGCATGCTATTACAGTTAGTTTTTTTTTGCATCTCTTAAGTTATTGATCTAAATCTAAGTTAGTATTCACTGTTCACATTTACTCTCGAAGGCATAGATATAAGCTGATGATCTGATAAACTCTGATAGTTATAACATCTGATAGTTTATTGACTGGAACGATCCATGAACATATTTAAAAATATGGGCTAAAATGTAATTACATTTTTGGGGACCAGTTCAATATTGCTGTATTATTTTTGTTTAGTTGTGATTAGGAAGATCCATGAACATTCTTCTTAAAAGTATGGGCTAAAATTTACTTAAGTTTTTGGGGACTAAATTCACAAATACTGATTACTGGAAACATTTTTCCTTTGAGATCATGATGTGGTTTAGGACGATCCATGAACATGCTGGTAAAAAGTATGGGCTAAAACTTATTTAAATTTTTGGGGACTAATTCACATATTATTATCAAAAAAAAAAATAAAAAAATGTAAATTGTTTACAATTGCAGTATTATACAAATTGTGTCAAGGTGTATAGTTCGGAGTTTAGTAATCATCAGTGAAAATTAGCCATGAGAGTTTAGGTGTACAGTATTTACTACTTTGCTTTAGATCTATAAAGTCTGAGATTCTCTAAATACTGATCGTAAACTCTGCTAACCACACACGTTTCACATCTGCATACTCTGTACTAAGTGATGTGTATTGAGATTGGGTCATTGACAAACTCAGATAGTCATGTGTTATTTTCTGATAGTTTAATCTCTGATGATTAAATTATTATTTGTGTCAGATTTACACAAAAATTGATTTGATATTATTTTTATTCAAAATAATATTGATCTTTCAGAATTATGAGTGGTGTTTACAAACGGCTAACTTGTAGCAGTTTATTCATCTTGAATATGGAAACTTAGAGTGTTCACACGACTTATTTATTCATTGTCCTAATGGCTAATGTCAAAAAGGGGGAGAAAGTAGTTCCAGGCAACTTTTCACATTCTCTGATAAGTATCTTTTGAAAACTGATAGTAGTTAAACTCTGTTAGTATTCTGATAAGTACTTAGTATATGTTTGCCTGTTATATGTTTTGACATCATCAATTATCTGTATAACTTGTACATCTTTCAGTATGAACAAGTTGGGGGAGATTGCTAGATATAATTGCTAATGTCAGTGTTTAAGCAAATAGGTACTGATCAGAGTTTACCAAGAAAGCTACTGTCAAGCAAAGCTATCCGCCAAAGATACTGTCATGCATGCAAGGTTACTGTCAAGAAAGATACTGTCATGCATACGCGCAAAAGTTACTGTCAGACAACTTACTGTCAAAGAAGTTACTGTCAAGAAAGTTGCTGTCAGGAACGTTTTGGTATTTGAGTTTATCTTCAGAGTTAGTGAAGCCAGAATTTACAAGGTGATCATAATCTATACAGTTGAAGTTATATTGGGAAGATGATGATCACAAGAATGGAAAGTCTTCGAAGATCAAGACAAATATATTAAAGATATATATACTGAAGCGAAGATGCGGAGCTAAACAAGGAAAGAGATAAAGCAGCAATCTATAATTGATATGTATAATAGCTGATTTATAGCATATTGATATAGATTGATTGAAACTGTGTACTATATAAACACAGATAGGTTTACCCTAGAAGGGTGATCGCTTGCTACATTCGAAGGTGTAACCTAGCAGCTGTCAAAGATATTCGTTCATCTTTGATAGAGAACTTGTAAACGTTGATTCAAGTTAATACAAAGTACTTCTTTATTTACGTATAACAGTTCATTGTTCGTGTATAAACGGCCTAACATGCCTTGAATTTGATTGACCGTGGAAATATTCTGAATGTAGCAAGCAGCATTAATTGCTTCTGCCCATAAGTATGTAGGTAGTTTTTCTTCTTCTAACATAGTTCTAGCAGCTTCAATCAATGTCCTATTTTTCCTTTCAACTACTCCATTTTGTTGTGGAGTTCTTGGTGCAGAGAAATGATGAGTGATACCTTTTTCTTCACAAAATTCTTTCATTATTGCATTCTTAAATTCAGTACCATTATCACTTCTAATTTTCTTGACCTTCCATTCAGTGCCATTGTCAACATTTTTCACATGATTGATAATTAATTTACTTGCCTCATTCTTAGAGTGTAAGAAATATACCCATGAAAATCTTGTGAAGTTATCCATAATGACTAAGGCATATTTCTTTTTAGCAATTGACATGATGTTGACTTGACCAAATAAATCCATGTGCAATAATTCCAAAGGCTTATCAATTGATGATTCAGACTTTGACTTAAATGATGCTTTTCTTTGTTTTTCCTTTTGACAGGCATCACAAAGTCCATCCTTGGTGAATTCCATCTGTGAAATGCCTCTAAACAGATTCTTTCTAACCAATAGATTCATGGCTTTGAAATTCAAATGGGCTAGTTTCTTATGCCAAATCCAACTTTCATTCGTATTACAAGCGTTGTAGTCGAGGAATTAAAGGAAAATGTCTTAAAATTTTATTGGGTATCTTTTTTCCATTTTTCCTTGCTACGTCTTTGTAATGATTACAACCGCATATATCGCATACAATATTATCATTGTCATCTACATGGAATAACATACAATCATTCTCGCATGCATCAATTTTTTCATATTCAACCCTCAAACTCTTCATAATCTTTTTTATATGATAATAAGATTTGGGAAAAGTGTGTTGCTTTGGCAACACATCCATAATAAGTTTAATTAAACTGTCAAAAACTTTATCACTACAACGAGGAACATTTTTGAATGTATTTCCGGGATAGATGGGAACTCTATTTTCAACAATCGCCTTATACAAATTTTTGGCACTATCATTTGGAGCTTCTTCTACATTATTAGTGCTCTTGGTGTCATAAAAATCATAATTTCCACCCGCAAAATCATGTAACATCGCATTAAAATCTATCGGTTGCTCTATCCTTGAAGATTCCCAATAATGACGAGAATGAGATTGTCGATTCCCTTCCCTTCGAACAACTTCACCGTGCGAAGTCCACACCATATAACACTCACTCATCCCAATCAAGATTAAATGAAATCCAATATCATCAATCGACAAACAATTCAAAATTTTACATTTTTTGCAAGGACATTTTGTCTTATCTCCATCAATTCCATTTCGGCTTGCCAAATCTAAAAAATATTCTACACCATATTTATTCGAGACTTAGAGAAATTTTATCACTTTATAATCGTTTACATATCTAACTTCAATCAGTATTTGCCATCTACATAAATACATACATTTATAAAACATTTACCATACATTTCAAATAGGGCTGTAAATGAACAGAGCTGTTCGTGAACAAAACTCGAGCTCGGCTCGTTTAAGTGAGCTCGACTCTGTTCGTTTATTAAAAGAACCTGATCTTGAACATAAAAATCCGCTCGGTTAGTAAACGAACCCGAGCCGAGCTTTATGCCTGCTCGGCTCGAGCTCGGCTCGTTTAGCTCGGGATCGGCTCGACTTCGGCTCGAGCTCGGCTCGAGCTCGTCTAGCTCGGCTCGAATAAAATTTATATATATTATAAAAAAAATATTATGAATAATTTAAATATTTATATCATATTTAATATATTAATGTTTATATGAAATTATTCATATTATATATATATTGTTAATGTTTATTCATATTTAATATATTAATGTTTATATATACCGCCTAAAATATTTATAGTTTGATTATGTATTTGTATAAATTGTGAATCTGTGATGTACTGATGTGTCTTAATTCTTGAACATTTTATTTTTAAAATCTCTAAATCTAATAATTAACACAAATTCAAATTTTATATTATGTTTTTATTATGATATGTATAAATATATACACACACGCATATATTATAATGTATTTAAATTTGATTATTTGAATCATATTTAATATATTAATTTTTATGTGACTATATATATATATATATATAACATACATAATTTTATAATCTTTTAATTTTTTTAAATTGATTACAATCTCATTTTAGAAAATGAATATCAATTTTATTTAATTTGTCAAAATTAAAAAATTGATTAAACCATGCCATTTTTCTCACAAGTCACAACACAAATATGAAATTTGGAATTCAACATCAAGAATTAAAAAAAACAACTTATGACCTCTTCGATCACATAGAGAAATTGACCATAATTAAATATGTTACATTTGTATTATTATACATAATATATATATATATATATATATATATATATATATATATATATATATATATTAATAAATATAATACATTAAATTTGGGAATATCATTAAATTAAATATATCTTGACATCTGTACGGTTGGATCGTCGAGAAATATTTTTAAAAAAATGAAAAGAACAATTCGTGACAAAACACTAGTTACGAATTCTAGTAAATATAGTAGTGATATACTAAGATCTCCAACCAAATTAATTTTATATTTTTTTAAAATTTGAAAATATCATTATATTAGATATATCTTGACATCCGTACGGTTGGATTGTCGAGAAATATTTTAAAAGAATAGAAACAATAATTCGTGACAATGCACTAGTTACGAGTACTAGTCAATATAGTAGTGATATACTAAGATTTCCAACAAAATTAATTTTTTATTTTTTTTTAGATTTGGGGATATCATTATATTATATATATCTTGACATTCATATGGTTGGATTGTCGAAAAATATTTTTAGAAAAATAGAAACAACAATTCGTGACAAAACACTAGTTACGAGTACTAGTCAAGTAGTCAATATAGTAATGATATACTAGAATCTTCAACCAAATTAATTTTATATTTTTTTAAAATTTGGGAATATCATTATATGAAGTATATCTTGACATCCATACAGTTGGATCGTCGAGAAATATTTCTTAAAAAATAGAAACAACAATCCGTAAAAGTTATTTTTATTAATTGGACTTAATTGAGTAAAAAATATTTATTTTATTAGCGAACAACTCGATTCGGCTCGGACTCGGTTCGAATTCGACTCGACTCGGACCCGGCTCGATTTGTTTGCGAAAAACTCGTGTTCGGCTCGTTTATTAGGAAACTCGGCTCGACTCGGTTCGTTTAAAAAAAAAGTCAAACTCGGCTCGGTTCAGTTCGTTTTAAAAAAAGACAAACTCGGCTCGGCTCGGGCAAAACTCGGCTCGACTCTGTTCGTTTACAGCCCTAATTTCAAAACTATAAACACACATACATCTATATATATAAGATTATACACCCACATACATATAAACAAAAATTTAGCTTACAAATAAAACATTAAAAGATCAAACAAGAATTAAAAATACACATGCATTTATATAGAATAATGAATACAATATATACACACACAAATATATATATATATATATATATATATATATATATATATATATATATATATATATATATATATATATATATATATATATTGATACGAATTAAAAAAGAGGTATATTTAATACTAGGGTTAGAGAGAGCTTCGAGCTTCTATGGCTGCACTAACATTTCGTGACTAACTCAGGTCCTCGTTAACTGCCTACTTATCTCAATGGATGTGAGAATCAAGCCAAAAACGTAGTTCTAATGTTGAGGGGTTAGGCCCTTTATATATGCACACGAGGGCCTTGGAATTAGATTAGAAGTAGGAGACTTGGTGGCCAAGTCTCCTATTATCAAGGTTGTCTAAACCTACTAGGATTGAGCGTCTTCCCACCTTTGGGTTTCTAGATCCTTTTAGGATTAGGGCCTTCAATAGACTTCTAGGGCCTTGACTGAGCCTTTATTAATAAATTATGAAATTAATTAATAATAGAGTCTTACTGAGCCTATGGTTTCAACGGAGCTTGTGGGCTGGATTTACAAATTCAGTTGATCCTTGGATTATAAATCCAGTTGATCCTGGGATTTAGTTTCCTAGTTCGTTTAAAGGCCCAAGCCTTTGGACCATACCAGGTCTAATTAATGAAATAATGCTATATTTATTATTTCCTCAGGGCTAGTTTTACCCACATCATTTGCCCCCCAATTTTTGGGAAAATTTCATGAGTTTTCTTAAAAGTTTCACAAAGAGTTTTAAATGCCTTACCGGGCTTTTGACTTATTTTAGTCAATCTTATTTCATCTTTTGAGCTCAGGCCTTTATTTATTAATTCTTTTAAAGAATTAATATTATATAAATTGGTCCCCCATGGACTTTATTTCTAGTAAACTCACCATGGATGAATTTCTCGCAGGCACGCCCCAAAGCGACCTGGATCGAGGTCGATCAGGGGCTCATTTTCACCCAGGTCGATTTGGGGATTGAGGCCGAAATCGACCTCGATTGAGGTCGAAAATGTAGCCAACATTACTTCAAGTAGATTTAGCCAACTGAGGACGAATTCAACTTTGATCGGAGTCGAACCAAACATGAAATGCACCATCAGGTTGATAGGAGGTATTGAAGTCAAAATCGACTTCGATTGAAGTTAAAATTGACTTCGATTGAAGTCGATCATAAAAGAAAAATTACCTTGAGGTCGATCACGTGACTGGGGTCAAATTCGACTTTCGACTGAGGTCGAATTAGGCTTGAAAATACCTTTGAGGTCGATACATGAGGCTAAATTAGAATTCAACCTCGATTGAGGTCGAATTTTGCTCGGTTAGCCCTTTGAAGTCGAAATGTTGTTCTGCAGTTGAGGTCGATATAAGATGCTATTGTTGCTTTTGACCTCAAATGAGGTCGGATTAGGCCTTCAAAGCTCCATAATTTCGATATAAGGTACAAGGTCGATTTCGACCTCGAATGAGGTCAAATTAGGTCTCAATTTTTCATTGTGGTCGAAACTTGAAACTGAGATCGATTTCGACCTTGAACGTGACTTTAAAGTGCAACATGCCTTCTAGGCTTGGGGCTTCCATTTCGACCTGAATTGAGGTCGATCTATTCCATATTTTTCAATTGAAGTCGATGCATAATTGAGGTCGACTGTCGACCTGGAATGAGGTCGATATAATCATTATTTTTACTGCCAACTCGGTTTTGAAATGAAGTCAATTGACCTCTTGGCTACAGCTTAATTTCGACCTCGATGGAGGTCGAATTATACCTTAAAAATATACCCAAGTCGATTAAAATTCGAGGTTAATTGTCGACCTCATTTGAGGTCGATTTTTACCTCCAATTTAAAGTATGGTAGATTTGAGGTTGGATATCGATCTCATTTGAGATCTAACTTGACTCTAAAAGCTTGACAAGCCTTCTAGGCTATACATGTGTTTTCGACCTTGATTGTGGTCGACTTAGACTTAAAAAAGGCACCCAAGTCGATTCTTTCTATTTCTCTATAGTTGTGGATGCTCGACTTGGTTTGAGGTCGATCAACACTTAATTTTGCTTTCAATGTCGAAATTGTTGTGGGCTTCATGCCTTTATGTTTTTAGAAGGAGTTTGAGGTCGAAATGAACCTCAAATGCCCACATGGGTTGAAAAGTTGTTGTTCCCTTATAGATTTGATTAAGTGGAGCCTTAGATGCTTTTTGGGCCCTAGGTAATATGGGTCCTTACTAACCCTTTTGTTAAAGAGTCCAATTGATTTTTCCAAACAGTGGGCCTTCATGGCTTTTGGATAATGGACCTCCAAGGGTCTTGGATTATGGGCTTTCACTATTTTATGAGCCTTTAACTCTTATTGGGCCTCCTGGGCCTTGGGCTTTTTAAACTCTAGGCCTTAGAGGCTTTTTCCTTTGATTATTGGGCCTTTATAGCTCATTGGTCATGGTCTTCACAGGCCAACTTCTAGATTCTTCTTCTAGGTTCTAGAAGACCCTATTTTTATTATTTTTTGTTACCTTTGGGTCTTCGTTTGTGGGCCTTGCTATACGAGCCCTTTTACCGACTAAATCGGTTGACATACCCTTCAACGGTTATGTGACCTAGAGACGCCAGTAAAAAGTGGAACTAGAATGGGTAGGTGATCGACTAGGGGTTATATATGAGTGAAGTGAGGGGCTTCACTTCCCTCACTTCTCATTTATCACTTCTCACTTTACAAACACATTTGAGCTCTCAAGTCTTCGAGAAAATCCAGCTTCTAACACTCTCGAGGATACCCACAAAGTCGAAGCTTCAAATGATAGACAAGAAGACATCTCGGCTTACGGCGATGAATGCAGGGTCTGCCAAAAGAGGTAAACCCCTTCGTCGAATCCCAATTTCTTCTTCTTACATGTCTTTACTAGATATGATAAACCAAAGAGGGGATGAGTACCCTAGTTTGTCTCATTTAGATTCATATAGTCGTAATAATAAATTTTTTGACTGATTTAGTAGAAGAATACAACCGCCTTTTCAACTTTTCCCCTCGTTTTACCATTTCTTTGGCAGAGCCAGGTGACAAGACCTGCCATTGAAATCCTTCCAAATTATTTGTGTACATAGATGCCCTGTTAGCGGGGCTTAGGTTCCCCTTACATGACTTCATCTCTACACTTTTAGCCGACGTTCAAATTCACCCTAGCCAAATCATGCCCAATGGATGGAGACTCATCCATTGTTTCATGGTTCTGTGCTTTGAAAAGAATATCAAAATGACTGTCCTCCTTTTTCGCAAAATTTTTCAATTTAAAAACTCTTCTAGCCTTTCCTTGGGCTAGGTTCACATTGCCCATAGGCCAAATAAACCCCACATTTTTTATAACTCTTCTATCCCCGACAACAACCTTCATTGGAAGGAAAATTTTGGTCAAATCTCATGGGAAGAGGGAGACTGGGGGACTTTCTTTAGGCCCACATTTGGCAAGGTTGCAGATGGGAGCGCCAATTATATCATGCTCTCAGAGGAGGAGCAAAAGGCCTATGCTGCGCTCACTCATGTGGAGACCAATGAAGTTTCTTGGTCTCTTCTTGATGAGCGCAGACTAAAAGCTGTGGGCCTATCGTGGGCCTCGAGCAAAGGTATATTACTTCTTTTTGGTTTATTTTTCCATTTTGAATTTTTATTTCTTTTCTTTAATAACGTGTTTATGTTTTTTTTTCAGCTGCTGCACAAATCAATGAGTGGACCATTCCACCCGTAGAAGAAATTGGCCGTTTGAAGCGGCTAAGGCTTATGACCGATCCCAGGCAGGGGAAGAAGCTGCCAGCTTTCTTACAGCCTCATTCTGGGCCAATTGAGGTTGAGGGCAGTGAAACTGTCAAGGCTCCAAAATCCCTAGCTTACAAACCAGGCTGGGGATTTAGAAAGTCGGACACCATGGTCGGCTGCACGGACCATGCAAGGGATTGGTCCTTTCACTCCCTTACTCTTTGTGATTACAAGGACATTGTGTTGGTACGTGACGAGGAGAACACCAAGGCTTTAGGTGCACAAGCACTAGCATTAGTAAATTTCCTTAACTACTTTGCATTTCATATCTACTATTTGCATGTACTTATATTTCTTTCATACTTAGAATTCCCTTTACTTGCCCTGACTTATTTATTTTTCAGGACAACGCCTATTTCCAGGCTTCTCTGCACCAGAATAAGTCGTGGAAGGCTCAAACAGGGAAGCATAAGAAGGAGCTTACCGTGGTGAACGCCAAAATAAAATACTTGGAGGAGAAGTTGGCTGAGAAGGTGCAGATTCTGAAGCATGCTCAAGCTAAAATTGTAGAACTCTGGGCCGACGAGAACGCGATCATTGACAAATACTTGGCCTCAAAAGAATACCAGGACTTAATCCTTCAACACGACGATCTCCTCTTTCAAGCTAACTACACCATTAGGTGGAACGAGGCGCTAAAGGCGATATTGTAAAAATATTCGGGGTTGTTCGACCCTAAGGTGGACTTCTAGAGTCCTCGATCAGATGAAGCTCTTAAACAGTTGATCGCTGCTCAAGAGGAGGAAACCAAAAGGGACAGCAGTCCCAATGTAAGGCAGAAAAAGGCTCGTGAGCCTAGCCTTACTCCATTGCCTCAGCAGGCTGTTCCAGAGGTGACTCTTCCAGAGCCAACAGAAGGAAGCTCTTCCAAACAGGAAGAATCGAGTGAAGGCAAAGAGGGTTCGTCTTCATCTAACGGGGAGGAATCCTCAGGAGAGGAGGAGGCGTCGAAGTAGATAGTTTTTTATTTCTTGTATTTATGTTGCCCCCTGGGGTTTGTAAAAACATTTGGCCTTCGGGCTTTTTATTTATATAATCATATTTTTCACTTTCTTGTCTTTTTACTTTATGCCTTAGTTTTACTATTTTTCGTGTTTAACTTGAACATAAATAAAAAATACTTACGAGGCTTGTAAAAAGACTTAGTGAAAATGATGAAGGATAACAGAAAACATTTCTCAAAACTTATAAATTAGTATATATAAAAAGAAACCTATCATGCCTTCGAGGCTAACAAGTTGATACTTAAACGTTTATAAAAATTGAAATCGACATCTTAAACATAATAAATCTTCAAGTTGGCAGCATTCCAGCTTCTTGGGATTTCAACTCCTTCAAGGGTTTGGAGCCTGTACGCATCCTGCCCTGTCACCTCTTTTACTTGGTATGGTCCTTCCCAGTTCGGAGCTAACTTACCCTTTGGACCTGCTCCAGATGCCTCGATCTTTTGTAAGACTAAGTCTCATATGCGGAAGAACCTTTCCTTTACTCTGAGGTTATAATAGAATGAAACTTTCTTGTAGTTTGCCACTACTCGGGCATTGGCCTTGTCGCGTAGCTCATCTATCAGGTCTAAAGCCTTCTTCATTGGTGTCAATCTGGAACTCTTGCACTCTTGGTGACGTCTAAGTAATTTCAACGGGCACCACTGCCTCAGCCCCATAGGCTAGTTTGAACGGTGTAACTCCTGTTTAAGCTCTACAAGTGGTTCTGTATGCCCATAAGATTGGAAGCAATTCATCAACCCAAGTCCCTTAGGAGCGCTCAATCCTCTTCTTAAGTCCATCAAGGATGATTCTGTTGGCCACTTCAGCTTGTCCATTTGACTATGGATGAGCGACTGAAGTGAAGCGTAGTTTGATGTTGTAGTTCCCATAGTACTCTATGATGTCTTTGTTGTTAAATTGAGTCCCATTGTCTGTTACCAGGATTCGGGGTAACCCATACCTGCATATAACATTCTGCTAGAAGAATTGAGTCATATTCTTGGTATCAATCTTGGCCAGGGGCTTGGCTTCTATCCACTTAGTGAAGTAATCGATGGTGACTATGAGAAACTTCCTCTGTGCACTGGCCATAAAAAATGGGCCTAAGATATTCATTCCCCACATGGCAAAGGGGAGTGGAGAGTTAATGTATGTCGGTATCTCAGGGGGCTGCCTAACGATGGGCACAAACTTTTGGCAGTGATCACACTTCTTAACGTAAGTTTACCATCTCTAAACATTTCAGGCCAATAGAATCCCAGTCTTATGACTTTATGAGCAAGAGCCCTGCTTCCAAGGTGTTGGCCAAATATACCTTCATGAACTTCCCTTAGGGCAGCTTCAGCCTCGTGGGTCTCAGACATTTCAAGTAGGGTATTACATATTATTTCTTATAAAATATCCCCTCTATGAGGGCATACTTCAAGGCTCTTACCGACAGCTTGTGTGCCTCCATGGGGTCAGTCGGTTTCTTTTCTGTCTCCAAGTAGAGCTTGATAGGATCCATCCAACACGCTCTTAGCCTAATCGGGGCTACTAGTTTAGCTTTAATGCTTGGGGTCTTCAAGACTTAGAAATAAACACTGCTAGAATAAGGCCTTCACATTCTCTTCTCTTGGAATATAATCGAAGTGACATTGTTTGAACTGCGTAGTTTGAGCCTTAACAATCCTCAAATATGTAGCCATAGTTTTTTCTCGGGCCTCAAACTCTCCATTTACTTGGGAGATCACTAGCATTTAATCACCACATATCTTTAACTTATTCACCATCAGGGTTCTAGCCAGACCAAGTCCAGCAATCAAAGCTTCATACTCTGCTTCATTATTTGTAGTGGGGAAATCCAACTTTATTGCATACTCAACAACAAACCCATCAGGGCTTTGCAAAATCAAGCCAGCTCCGCTAGTGCTCGTTTTGAAGCTCCATCAAAAAAGAGTAGCCAGTATTCTTCGAGTTCCTCCTCTTTTTCCTTATTCTCTCTAATTTCTTTGTCTTCTTCCTGCCCCCCGACTTCTTGGTTGGGAATGGTACATTCAACCATGAAGTCAGCTATAGCTTGAGCCTTGATGGCCGTTCTTGGCTTGTATCTGATTTCAAACTCTCCAAGCTCAATAGCCCATTTGATTAGCCTCCCACTGGCCTTAGGGCTGTGCAGTATGTTTTTCAGGGGCTGGTCTGTCAAGACTTCAACAATATGCGCCTGGAAGTACGGGCATAGCTTCCTTGAAGCCATTACTAATGCCAAGGTAAACTTCTCAACCTTTGAGTAGTTCAGCTCTGCTCCATGCAGAATATTGCTAACATAATAAATGGGTTTCTAAACCTTCGCTTCCTCTTTCACAAGAACAACACTCAAGGCTGAGATAGAGACTGAAAGGTATAGGTATAACACTTCTCCAAGTTTTGGTTTGGCGAGCAAGGGTGGCTCAGCCATATATTTCTTCAGTTCTTCAAAAGCTGTTTGACTCTCGTATTCCACTCAAAGTTTTTAACCTTTTTGAGGGCCTTGAAGAATGATAGGAACTTTTCTCCTGACTTGGATATGAAGCGCCCCAGGGATGCTACCCTCCACGTGAGCTTTTGGACATCTTTTACTGTCTTAGGTGGCTCCATGTCCAAGATTGCTTGAATCTTATCGGTATTGGCCTCAATGCCCCTTTTGGAGACCATTAGGCCTAGAAATTTTCCAAAACCTACGCCAAAGGCACACTTAGTTGGCTTCAACATCATCTTGTGGGTTCTCAAAACTTGAAATGCCTCACTCAGGTGCTCAAGATGATCAGCCTTGTCTAGGCTTTTGACTAACATGTCATCAACATAGACCTCCATGGTCTTACTAATAAGGTGCTTGAAGATTTTATTTACAAGCCTTTGATATGTGGCTCCTGCATTCTTAAGTTCAAAATCCATAACCAGATAACAAAAAACACCAAAGTCAATGATGAATGATACCTTAGGGATGTCATCGGGATGCATCTTAATTTAGTTGTAGCCACTGAATCCATCCATGAAGCTAATCATCTCGTGCCCAGTTGTGGGGTCTATCAACGTGTCTATCTTTGGCAATGAGAAGCAGTCTTTAGAACAGGCATCGTTCAAATCAGTGAAGTCCACACACATTCTCCACTTCTCATTGCTCTTTTTGACCATCACAGGGTTGGTCAGCCATTCATGAAATTGAATTTCTTCAATAAATACAACTTCTAACAATTTCTCTACCACCTGCTTAATGGTCTCCTGTCTTTCAGGAGCAAAGCTCCTTTTCTTCTGCTTGACTGTTATTCTTCAAGGATTCACATTCAACCAATGTATTATAAGCTCGGGGTCTATCCATGGCATGTTAGCTGCTGTCCAAGTGAAAACATCTATGTTATCTTACAAGAATTAAACCAGTTGTTCTTTTATGTCCTTGGGGAGTGAAGTCCCCACATATGTCACCTTCTCAGGATTTAGAGGATCCAAAGGAGCAGACTCTAAGTCTTCTTTGTGCTTACCCCACCTTTCTTCTCGATCCCTGACATCCATGTCTTCAATAGGGTGGACCTGCCCCTAGTGCCACTAGGCTTTAAGGTGGCCACATAACAGCTTCTAGCCATTTTTTGATCTCCTTTCTCTTCTCCCACTCCATTACTGGTTGGGAATTTGAGCTACAGATGGAATGTAGAGGCTATCGCCTTGAAGGCATGCAGCCCAGTCCTGCCAAGGATCGCATTGTAGGTGGTGCTTGCCTTGATAACTAGAAAATTTAGCATCTGAGTAGACTGCCGAGGTTCTTCGCCCATGGTCATGGGTAATTGTATAATTCCTTTTATCCGAGACTCTACTCTATTGAAACCATAGATATGCATGTCGGAGGGGGTCAACTGTGAATCGTTATACCCCATCTTCATAAAGGCTTCATAAAATAGGATGTCTACAGACGATCCACCGTCTTCCAAGACTCTCTTCACCGGAGAGTTTCCTATGACAGGGGTGATTACCAGGTGATCATCGTGGGGGAACCTTACCCCTTCTAAGTCATAATCATTAAATGATAAAGAGATATCAGTCCTTGCCCTCTTAGGAGGTTCTCTTACGATGCTCATTACCTCTCAGGCATATGCCTTCCGAGAGTTTCAGGAGTTACCTGATGCGGTTGGTCCTCTTGAGATTATATTGATCACAGGCCCTCGAGGTTGATTATTTCTGTCCTTGGGGTCTGAGTCCCTTCGTTTGTCATTGTGACCTCTGTCCTGTCTAGCACCCTCCTTAGTGTACTTTTCCAACTTTCCTCTTCTAATCAGAAACTCTATCTCATCTTTCAACTGACGGCAATCATCAGTGTCGTGTCCCACATCCCTATGGAACCGGCAGTACACGTTCTTATTTCTCTTTTCAAGATCAATCCTTAGAGGCTTCGGCTATCGAAGGTCTTTACCCTTCTCAATGTCCATTAGTATTTGGCTACGGGCAGTATTTAGCCTTGCATACTCGGTGAACCTGGATCCTCCCTTCTTCTTTGAGTCATTAACATCATCATTCTTTGTATACTTGGAATCGACAGTATACTCAATATCGCTGGGTCATTTCTTAGAGTAGGTGTTCGAGGCTTGAAACCCTTGGGCTTACCTCATACTTTCCTCGACCTTGATATACTTTTCATATTCTCGGGGGCCCTCTTGGCTAACGATCTCCTGAAATTTTCATCAGAAGTCCCTTGTTGCAAAGCTATCATAGCTACCTTCTTGTCTAAATCAGGGACCTTCAAGGCTTCATTTGTGAACCTGTTCATATAATTCCTCAACGACTCATTCTTCCCCTGGTGAATATTCATTAGCGAAGCTGAGCTCTTCTCACGAGTCTTGCTGCTGATGAATTGAACAATGAAGGCTCTGCTCAGATCTTTGAATAACCCAACAGAGTTTGGAGGTAGGCGACTGAAACACCGCTGAGCCATACCACTCAGGGTTTGGGGGAATGCCTTGCACTTGACGGCGTCGTTTATGGGCTGCAGCAACAGTGCATTAGAGAACGTGAGAACATGATTTGAGGGATCTCCCGTTCCATCATAGGTCCTAATTGTAGGCATCTTAAACTTCCTTGATATCTTCTCATCATGATATTCTCATTAAAGGGGGAGTAAGATCATCAGGATCTCTAAGCGGTAATAAGTCTTGGGGGTCAGCCCTAACTGACTCGTCCTTGCCTGCCTCCTAGTTGGGGGCTCATCCACGTCTATCACAGGTACGTTCCTTATTGACCCCCCAACACCTTCAATTCTGGGGCGCTGTCACCTTGCTAACGTCCTCTCCAGGTCCTTCCTCAGTCCTTGTATTTCGGCTTCATGAACACGTATTCTGTCTTGAAGGCTTAGGGAGTCATTAACTTGAGGTCCTCGGGGCTGGGTACTCTTCCCTCCAAGGGGCTCCTTACCGGTCGCCTCCTTCGTGGGTTTATATCCTCGTCAGAAGACTCCTCGTCGTCAGTAGAATAAGGTCCAGAGAAGTCACGACTTCTTTATTGTGAGGTATAGTGGGGCAACAGCCCTTGCTCAAACAGAGGCTCGTAGTTTCTTGGGAGCCCGTAACGTGTGTTGGGTGTTATGGCAGACGAGATATGCAAAGTAGGAGGAGCAATAAAAGTTGTACGAAGGGGAGAAATTACCTAGAGTAGAGGAACCGAAGCATGGATGGACACGTCGGGGTTGGAAGAACGAACAACGACGCTTAGAGGTCAGGCACGCCGAATAGTTGCTTCAGGGTCCTTGACGGAGGTGGTGGGAACAGTAGTTCCTTGTTCTTGCTCCCCAATAGGGGGAATGTTGGTGTCAGGGATCTCTTCTTCGAGAGTGCTCGCGGTTCTTTGTGTTCTTGCCATGGTTGTTATTCGCTTCCTACAGACGGCGCCAAATGTTACGGATTAAAAACGAAGTATATTTTAGGGCTGGCAAAAAAATCCAAAAAATCCGGTATTTGTCCGAAATATCTGTATTCGTATCTGAAGAAAAACGAATATTATCCGTATCCGGAAGAAACTGAATATTATCTGTATCTGAATCCGAAGATTCCAGATACGGATATGGATATAGACACATCTGTATTCGAAAATATCCGTATCCATAATTAATTATATACATAAATATATATTTTAATATATATAATTATATATTTTTAAACTCATTTATAGTTATAAGCCCATTTATATATTTTTATACATACACTTATAGTTATAAACCCATTTAATTTGATTCAATTATATTTTTTAATTAGCTCAACTCTAATCTCTATTTTAATTTAATAAATTAATATATACATTATACATGGTTATACTTTAAAATCTATATTCAATATATATCAATTTATATTTCTATAGTATTTTATGTGTTTTAAATCATATCACATATATCACATAAATAATATATATATATATATATATATAATTTAAAATTTATTCTATTAGTTTTGTAGTGGGTATATATATTCATTAAATAATATATTTATACAAATTTTATATAATTGTATAAATATTATAGACACATAAAAATATCATTTGAGTTTAATATTATTAAGATAACAAAATTAGATTGAAAATGTAAATAAAAATTAATTTTAAAAAAATAAAATAGGCTTAAATCCCTTTAACTCTTAACTCAATTTAAAAAAATTAAATTAAATTTTTAATATTTTTTTTTACAGTTTTTTTGAATTTTTAATATAAATTAAAAAAACTATTAAAAATCGGAACCGAATCCGGATATTATCTGTATCCGGATAGTATCCGTCGGATCCGGATTCGTACATTAATCTTTTAAAAAATTTGGATACGAATACGGATACGGATTTTCGGATTCGGATACGGATATAGACAGATCAGTATCCGAATTATCCGTTTGACAGCCTTAGTGTATTTAATACGTAATTAATACTAGGGCTTGGGAGAGTTTCGAGCTTCTATGGTTGCACTAACGTTTCGTGACTAACTCAGGTCCTCGTTAACTGCCTACGTATCTCAATAAGTGTGAGAATCAAGCCAAAAACATTCTAATGTTGAGGGGTTAGGTCCTTTATATAGGCGCACGAGGGCTTTGGAATTAGATTAGAAGTAGGAGACTTGGTGGCCAAGTTTCCTATTGTCAAGGTTGTCTAAACCTACTAGGAATGAGGGTCCTCGTTGGACTCTTCCCACGTTTGGGTTTCTAGATCCTTCTAGGATTAGGGCCTTCAACAGGCTTCTAGGGCCTTTACTGAGCCTTTATTAATAAATTACGAAATTAATTAATAATAGAGGCTAACTGGGCCTATGGCTTCAACAGAGCTTGTGGGCTGGATTTACAAATCCAGTTGTTCCTTGGATTACAAATCTAATTAATGAAATAATAAATGCTATATTTATTATTTTCCCAGGGCTATTTTTACCCACATCATATATATAGAGTTTTACTCAAATGAGAAATAACCTAAATAAGAAATAGAAAATACTCGGCTCATTTAACTAGTCTATCCACATATATATACTTTACCTCGTTGTCCCACCCCCCACCCACGCAGTGAGTGTCGCGCGTGCTGTGGCCAGTGGCCAGTGTTGTGACCCGCTATGCTTGTTCTATAATTTTATTATATTTAAATGATTTATGTTTTTAATTTTCAATAATAAATATAATAGAGTATATTTATATTATAGAAATTATACTATAAAAAATAGTAATTAATATGATAGAAGTTATTATTTAATATTACAGAATTCAGTATTTAATATTATATTTTTATTATTTAAAATTTATGTTTTTAATTTTAAATAAAAATATAATAGAATATATTTTTATTATGGAAATTATATTACATAAATCAGTAATTAATATTACAGAAATCAATATTTAATATTACATAAATTAGTATATAATACTATATTTTTATTGTTTAAAATTTATATTTTTAATATAAATAATAAATATAGTAGAATATATTTTTATTATGGAAATTATATTACATAAATCAGTAATTAATATTACATAAATCAATATTTAATATATTAAAAAGCACTAAAGTATATTACACGAATCAGTAATTAATATTACGAAAATCAGTATTTAATATTACAGTAATCACTAACTTGTATACAATATGTTCGCCTAAAGTAATAGAGATCACCGCAAAAAATAAAATTCATCGGAATATAGCACATATCGTATGGAAACTGATCGTTGAGACATAAAAAAATTGTAAAGTTAAATTTGAAAAAAGTTCACCAATTAATGAAAAAAATTAATTTAAAATAAATGTGATTAAGTGGGTTTTGTGTGTGAAGGTGCATTTAATTTGTGTGTAGGTGCCTTAAGGACCACTAGATTAAAATTGGATATGTGACCAAGATCTTATTTCCTATTTCTCATTTTAAATTATTTCTTATTTGATCATTAGCTTATATATATATATACATATATATATATAAAAGATATATTCAAAGTCAACTCCAACATTATATATATATATATATATATATATATATATATATATATATATATATATATATATATATATATATATATCTTCTTTGATATTCCTCTTGTTGATTTCCACTACTTCACTTCTCTCTTCTTTGCGTTCTCCAACTTTCAATTTTAACTTTACATTTTTTTTAAAAAATTGAAAGCTTACACTTGTAATAAAAAAAATTGAACTAACATTTAAATCGACATCGGTCACTTTTATATTTGACAAAAAAACGACGTCATTTTCTCTTTTACAGTAGACAAAATTCGATTTAAATTATTTAATAAAAAATTTCCGTACACCATTAAACCGACCGTAGTGCAGTAGGTTAGTTTTAGTGTTTCCATGTCACAGTCATAACTAACCGACTATTGTCAGTCGGTTATAAGGTATGTCACGTCATTATAGCGATGTCGTTTCTTTCCTTTGCAGAAAACATAATCAACGATTACTTTGTGGTCGGTTTTGATCGATATATAACTGACCGATTATTTAGGCGGTCGGTTTCAACCCTCCACCTTTTCCTCGGTCGATTTATACGTTTTTCTTGTAGTGCTTTCTCTGCATGTAGGTGCGTGATGTGTTTTATTAGTGGTACAACTTGCAAGTGTTGCAGCCATGAGCTTTGGCTCTTCATAAGTTTACAAAAGAATTACTTAAAGAAGCTTCACCTAGGAAATCCCTTTCTCAAATTTGTTTTCATATCCACCTCTCCCTTCTATCCACCGTTTTGAGAATGAAATACATTTCTTCATTTTTGAAGTTGTAGGAGTTTAGCCTATGAGCTCCTTATATGCCTGATTTATCAAAAAACAAAATACTCGCAATTGTCATATTTAACATTTTAACTCTCTCGGTGTTGATAATGCCCTCTATTTATCACGGTTATATACTTTTGTTTATGCTAAATACTTTTTTCTTTTAAATATTTATTACCAGTGAAGTAAATAACAAATTGAAAAATTGGTGAATGTTCTGCCATCTTTAGAACTAAAAGCATTCAGGAATTAGGTTCAGAATACGACGACCATGGCTACAACTTCTAGATCTTGAATCAAAAAATTGTCCGAGGGCATCCATGCCAACATGCTTAATGGGGGATAAGTATGAACCCCACTAACATATCTTTGTAAGAATTTGTACTAATGTTAGACATGTGGTTTTTTCTTTGTCTGTTGTTATACCCCTTAAGGCTTAATTCTTGCTTTATCACAAATTTATAATCATTTAGAGGGTCCAAGTAAAAAGTACAGAATATCTAATTGGTACTCTTGCAGTGATTCAGTTCTATAATACCAGGCTCTATGCGTTCAACATAGTTTGTTTCTCCTAGCGATTGGTTTATACATCTCTATGTATCATATGCACCATCTTTTCTTTCTTTTAAAATCTGAAAATTTTAGGAGTTAATAATCTTATACTACATGTACATTGTGTTGGAAATCATAATTCGCAAACAACAATTATATTCGCATATATATGATCGCAATTTCAAGAATAATGGCAATCAAAACCAAATAATGAAACAAACACGAAGGCCGAAATAATTAAAAATCAGTAACAACTAATTTAGAGAGAAAGAGTCAATAAGCTTAGCTATCAGTGCAGCTTTCAACAAATTACTACAATCAGATGAGTCACCGAGCCTTCGAGAAGATCCGACTATTCTTGAAGAGAATTTCACCCCACCTAGCTGTGTTGAGATGCCGCAAATTTACTTCCAGAATAAAACAACACAACACAATTCTGGCACAGACCAGTAGAGTGTAACAGCGACCAAACCTTTGTTCGCCTAAAACCTATGTATCTCTTCTTGTATGTATCTGTGAGAGAATTAGGAGATAGAGAGAATATAGAGTATATCTCCAACCAATGGCTACTTGGTTTTTTTTTATATATCTATATCTTCCCCCAATTTGTAACGTACATTACAAATCTCTAAAAAATATACCATATCCATATATGTATATTTATATATATTTTAGAGCCTTATTATTATTATTTTAATAAATAATAATAAAACTTACTCATGGATATATAGATACACATATAATATATTAATTTAATGTTAAAAGCGAAAGAAAATATTTCTTTCCCGTTCAAGGCCCTGAAGTAAAAAATCAGGCACCTGAAAATTGTTCCTGCCCAGTCCAAGGCCCTGAACATACTATTCAAGGCCCTGGAACAATCTGCTCCACTTATAAGGCTTAAAACTACTTTTCAAGGCCCCTGAAATAACCTTTCAAGGCCCTGAAAAAGTATGCTAAAAACATTTAAAATTTCATGTGGGATAACCCACATCATCCATTCAAGTATTCCACTTGGTTCTCATTTCTATATGGATTACACTAAGAAAATGACTTAGATCCATAACCGATAATTCAGGTCCTTTTAGCAAGGATGAATTACCAACCGTTAGTTTCTAAAAATTTCTTCAAGAGCCTACAAACTTAGGCCTCAAACTTTTCATTTTCTAACAATCCCCCACAAATCCATAGTAGAAATGCATATCGGATTTTATCATGACATGTTTTTCAGAGTCGGTACCCTTTTGAGTTTGATCTCTCCTAAGTCTTCTACTTCGATGGTCACCGAATCTAGATGGAATATTTCACCTTGAATCTCTATCCGTTTGGTGTAACCACACTCCATAGACGATGACATGTCAAAGACTATGGTGATGATCTACGGCTTTGAGACATTAATAGTCATGTCTCGATCTTATTCGTCGAATGCTTCGAGGAATAACCCTTTCTTCTAATTATGACCTCACAATAACATTCGCTTAGATGGGCAACTCCAGAGATGTATTACTAGTATCTCATCATAACAACTTGACCCCATTCAGAGTTCTTAAAACTCTTGTTATTTTTACAGTAAACGTGCCTTATAGGCTTTCAAGGGATAGACTCCAGATACATAAGTATCAATCTATTTTAAGGTACGACCGACTCACCCTTATGACTTGTTATTACCACATTAAATACACTTCGAGGGATCTCCTATCAGGTGTATTGGGTTCCCATCATAGATGAATCATATTGGGTTATCAGTCTCATCCCCAACCTCGACTTAAGGACTAGAACATGCTCAAGACCTTTAGTCAAAGGTTCAGCTATATTATCTTTAGTTCCAATGAACTCAATAGCCATGATCCTATCAGATACTAAACCCCTTATAGACTTGAATCTAACTTGGATGTGTCTCTTTGTTTTTGCGTTATATTTTTTACTACTGATTTCATCGATAGTTGTACGGGTATCACTATGAACAACAATAGTAGGAAGCGGTCTGTTTAGTACAGGCATCACGGACATAACCCCATCCAACCATTCAGCCTCCGTCCATGTGGCATCTAATGCACACAACTCAGCCTCAAAAGTAGACCGAGTTACAATAGTCTGTCTAGTAGACTTCCAGGATATTACTCCACCTACTAAGGTAAACACATATCCAATCACTCCATTGGAACTAGATTTCTTAGCTATCCAACTCGCATCACTGTACCCTTCAAGTCACCAGGACATCTCCTATAGTGAAAACCAAGGTATATGGTACCTTTTAGATATCTAAGAACTCTATCAAGAGCCTCCTAATGAGTGTTGTTTGGACAGCTCT
This sequence comes from Oenanthe sinensis, assembly GCA_028671895.1. NCBI lineage: Eukaryota > Viridiplantae > Streptophyta > Magnoliopsida > Apiales > Apiaceae > Oenanthe > Oenanthe sinensis. Next base: position 35,028,718 of record CM053806.1, read on the forward strand.
TATATCTCGCTAACTTAGACATAGAATAAGAAATGTCTAGTCTAGTACCGTTAGCAAGATACTGCAAACTCCCAATAATCTGAGAATACCTTAACTGAGACACATGAACTCCTGACTTGTTCTTGACCAGAACAACTTTTGAATCATATGGTGTGCTTCTGATTCTACAATTTGAATAACCATACTTCTCAAGTATAGATTTCTCTATATAATGAGATTGTGACAAGGTTATTCCATCAGCTTACTGAGTCAACTTGATACCAAGAATCACACTAGCATCACCCATATCTTTCATTTCAAAGTGCCTCTTCAAGAACCTTTTTGTCTTGCTAATAATCTCAATATTGGTTCCAAACAACAAAATATCATCAACATACATGAACAACATAGTTTCATTAACTAAAAAAATTAGAAAATAAAATAGTTTCATCAAACTTTTTATGCTAGTCTCTAGGAGCTTGGTTCAGGCCATAGATAGATTTGACTAATTCACACACTTTCCATTCATTACTAGATGCATCCCTCAGGTTGATCCATATAAATCTCTTCTTCAAAATCATCATGAAGAAAAACTGTTTTTACATCCATTTGATGGATGATAAGACCATGTACGGACGCCAATGCTACAAGCATTCTGATTGTTGTCATTCTTGCAATAGGAGAGTAAATATCAAAGTATGAAATTTCTTCCTTTTGTCTAAAACCCTTAGCAACCATCCTGGAGTTATACTTATCAATTGAGCCATCCGGTTTCAATTTCCTTTTGAAAATCCATTTTCATCCTATAGTAGTACACCCAGGAAGGAGGTCAACTAATTATCACGTCCCATTAGAGACAATATAATCCATTTCACTCTTTACAGTGCCTTTCCAATACCTTGATTCTAAAGAATCCATGGCTTGTTGAAAAGTGAAATGTTCATCCTCGACATTATAAGTGATAAAATCACTTCCAAAGTCCTTGACAAACCTAGCACGCTTACTCCTTCTAGGTTCCTCTACTTCATTGTGAGTAGAGCTACTTCTAGGATCTACCCCCACATTTGTCATCCTTTCCACATGATCAAAAATGGAACTCGATGTACGAATATGATCATCATCAAAAGTACTCAGATGTATACCAGTCTTCATAGGTAACACCAGCTTTCCAAAGATGATGCTTTTCCAAGTAGGCAAGTTAATGGACCATCAGAGTTTATCTCCAAGCTAGCTTCAAATAGATTGTTATGTCTGTAACCAATGAGAACCACTTTGCCATCCTTTTTGCTTTTTACTTCACAATGTGTTTCATGAAATTCCACAGAATAACCTCTGTCTGTCATTTGACTCACACTCAAGAGATTGTGTTTGAGCCCTTCAACCAAAGCTACATTTTCAATGATGACATTTCTAATCACAATATTTCCATATTCCAGTGTTCTTCCTATGTTGTCATCTCCATAAGATACTGTTGGGCCAGCCTTCTCCTCAAACTCTGAAAGCAGAGATTTGTTTCCAGTTATGTGTGCAGAACATCCACTATCAATTACTAGGATATTTTTCATGTTTCCCTGCAATCATTCATGCAACTTAATTAGTAACTTTGAGGACCCCAAATATGTTTGGATCCTTTATTTTTGAGATTGTTAACTTTTGCAGTAGAAGTAACTTTATCAAAGTTTAAGTTAACAGAGTTTGCATTTTCAGAGTTTATTTTTCTTCTGTCATATTTTATCACATACTGTTGTTTAGCAGAATAACTAGAAGAAACTTGAGTTGTATTCAAATGAGGTAAGAGTTCATAATAATTAAAATACAGACTATGATATTCTTTACATGCATAAATATAATGTAATAAACTACCACAGTGAAAACAAGGATTTTGTGGTCTGTTTCCTATCCTTTGATCTAGGTCTTTCAATTTCCTTCTTTTTATTCTGTCTGCAGTCAATAAAAAGATGATTAGAATTTCAGCATGTGTAACAGGTTTTTCTAGGAGCATCAGGGATATTCTTATAGTCATTCTCCTTAGAAATTCCTACTTTGCCATTTCTATTCCTCTTGACCTTTTTAGGTTTATTCTTGTTGGTGATTGACTTCAAATTTTCCTTAAGTTTCTTCTGTGAGAGTAACCCAATATTGACTGGTTTATTCTCTGACACACTATTCTCTTTTGTTTTGTGATTATTGGAGCATTTATCAGAGTTTGCCTTTTCATTACTAGCTTTAACAAAATTCACAGGTTTACTCAATTTTCCTTTTATTCATGTGTGTGTCATATCATTCTTAGCATGTTTCTCCTTATTAGATTCATAACCTAGAGAAGATGTCCAAATCTTGTCAGAAAGAATTTGTTGGACTTTATTGCCAGAGTTTGTCCAAAACTCTTAAAGTCTCCTGTTATTTAGCTATCTCAGCTTTTAAATATTTAACCTGTATTTCTAGCTGAGTTTGCATGTGAATAGAATTCTCATAGTCTTTCTTAGTGCTAAGCATGTGTGGAAGTTCAGATTCAAGAAAATTATTCTTAGCAGACAGAGTTTGAATTTCATATTTTAATATTTCATTCTCAAGAGACTGTGAGTTAAAACTAACATGCAAGGTTCAAAGGAAAGAATTAATTCATAGAAATTTTAAGTATCAATATTGAAGATAGAGTATGGTACCTTGTCAGAGTTTAAGATAGGAGCATCAGTGTTTGTCATGAGAGCATAGTTTGTTTCCTCTTCAGAGTCTGAGGAATCCATCTAATCTTTCTTTTTAGGTTATGAGAGCTTTCCCAAATTCCTTGTTTCTGCACTCAGTAGCAAAGTGCCCCATCTTGTTGCTTAACACTTTACCTTTGACTTGTCACGTGTTTTTGACTTCCCATCTCTGTCTTCTCTCTTCCTGAATTTGTCTTTATTTTCAGACTCTCTAGACTTCTTTTGGAAGTTTCCTTACTTTTTGTACTTCCTATACTTCATCTTCGTGAAACCTTTAACAATCATGACAACCATCTCCATCATGTCAGAGTATGTGGATTTATCAGAGTTTACATCAGAGTCTGCCTCAGACTCTGATTCACTGCTCTCCTTAACCATCACAGCTTTTTTTTTTCTTGTTCAGACTTCTAAAACTTTTTCTCTTGGTTCTTCAATCTTAGTTTCAGTATTCAAAGCAACAGATTTTTCCTTGACACTCTTCATATTTTTCCTTCCCTATAACTCCAAGTCAAGAGTCTTCAGCCTTCCATACACTTCATCTAGGGACATCTCATCCAAATCAGCCCTGTCTCTTATCAAGGATGTTTATAAATCCCATTCTTCAGGAAGAGACCGTATAAATTTGGTGTTTGAATCTTCATTGTCATACACATTATCAACTAAAGCTAAGTTATTCAACAAAGTAAGAAATCTGTCATAGATATAAGTGAGAGACTCATTGTTAGTATTGGTGTCCTAGAGACAATACTTTTAATGTTTTATTGAAAACAATTAAGGATTATATTTTATGTGATTATTAATTAATATTTATTATGTCTTTATTTACCGCGTCATAAATTGAAAGAATAATAAATGTCCTTGGAATATTAATACGTAATACATATTTTTAAGTATGTAACTTAAAAATGAGATTATATGAAAAATATTTTATTCCTAAAATTCCCTAGTCAAGTATTATTATGTAAGGACAGTAATAATGCAATAAGACTAGTATATTTGTTGACAGATGACCACATCTCATTGGTCATAAGTATGGTGATACTAAAGTCAAGAACATAAGTGTATGTATCAATACATGACACTGGAAAGACCCGCCGTGAGATTTTACATGTTAATAAGTGTCATAAAAAATCTCACTGTGATAATGATGTAATGATCCTCTGACTTGAAATCATTATATTTCTATACGAGAATTAATATACTTTGATTACACTCAAAGTTACCTTTAATCGGGTAATGATAAAGGTGGACATTGGGTATGCTATGAATTGTATGAGGAATATGAATGATAGATATAGGATTTAACCCTCCAATTTTAAGAGTGATATTATTGGCCTCTTGATTGAGTGAGACTATGAAATGCATGACCATGCTCAAATATTGATTTATTTAAATAGTCTACTCATTGATCAAGGAAACCGAGATTAAACGGTGAAGATGATGACACTATTCATGCATCGAGTTTGATCTATAATATAAGGTTAAATGGATTATATTACATGGAACATTATTGACAAAAAGTTTAATTGAATCACCAATTATTATTGTTACTTGGGTAACAATGATGTATTACTAGATGTCACTCATTGTTTATAATTTTATTATTAGATAATAAAATTATTACCAACACAATAATAACCTAAAGGGTCACACACAAAGAACGTCAAAACGGAGGTTTATTTAAATTATGAATTTAAATATATTATTGTTTATTTGAATTTAATTATTGAATTAATTAAGTGGGACTTGATTAATTATAATAGAATTCAGATTTAATACGTATTATTATTATTCAAATTTAATTATTGAATTAATTAAGTGGGACTTGATTAATTATATTAGAATTCAGATTTAATAATAATAATAATAACCCTAAATCAGAATGGGTTTTGGAAACCACATGAATTAGGGTTAGGCCCAAAATCTCTCTCCCCTATATATACATAATGATGGATAGTATTAGGGTTTAATCATCAGATTTCATTTTTAGAGAAAAACTCTAACTGCTCAACATTAAGAGAGGCTAGAGAAAAGAAGAGAGAGAGGAAGAGGAAAGCAATTTGGCTAGTACCGACTCTGGTGATCGTAGGACGTTCGGACGTTCGTGTGGACTTCTTTGGAGAGTAGATCTTTGCAATAAAGGGCTGTTGTGATTCATTTTTCTGGACCTCCATTAAACATCATACAGAAAGCTTTGTTAAGGTACAGACTTCTTCACCATAATCATCCAAAGTTATACATGGATCATGCGATAGGGTTTCATTTTTTTATTGTTTTACGTTATATCCGCTGCGTTTTCAAGCCCAAAACCCTTCACTCAATCTGTTTAGCCTTGAAATATCCATACTCTTGTATAAGGATAAATCTTCTATTCTTCTTGATCTCCTTGGTTCCTTGATTCCCAAAAAATTACACTCTTGTACAAATTATCTTGAACCTCTAGTGCATCCCAGATTTTTTAGCAGTTTTACAAATAATTACCCTATTTGACATTATAGAGTCTAGACTGTTTTGCAAAATGTTTCTAACCTTTGCATCTTTGAGAACTTCCTGTTTCTCTTCATTAATCCACTCTTTTTTTATCTTTCAAAGTGTAGTGTTCAAGAACCTGTCTTCCTTCCACTATGGTTGATAGAACTAGCTTAATTAGTTGGTAGAAACTGACCTTCATTGATCCTGTCTAGATAATCAGGATATGTGGCTTCCAAGAACATCGTCATATTTACCCTCCATGTAGGGTACTCAACATTCTTCAAGATTGGGATTCTTATACTTTCATACTTGTTTCAAGACATGTTTATAAGATCTTTTAGGATAAATTAACCGTCTGTTCTGATACCAATTATTACCCATATAATAAACTATAACAGAAGGGGGGTTGAATATAATAGTATCAAATAATTGATTATGAACACAATAATATAGAAGAAGTGCTTTATAAAAATTAAGCATAAATCCAAGTTTGATGATGTCAAAACTAAAGAATGATACAATTATTCTAGAACAACAAATCTGTATAAGGAAAAAGAATTATTTCTCACTTGATATTCTCAAAGGCTGGATTATTCTTCAAAAATGAATTCAGAATATTCTCATCCACAACAGCAAGAGCTTCACCAAGATATTTCTTCAATTTCTTCATCTCTTCATTTGAACACTTGATTTGACAATAAGCAGCTCTCAGATCATTTGCACTGCTTTCTTGATCTTTTAAATTCTTCACCATTAGAACACTGACTTTTTCACTCATAGGCTGAAATCCAAAGTAATGACCCACACCTTCTTGAAATTTAATATGCTTTTCTTCTACTGGCATGATCATTTCCTTCAGCATCAACATACTTTAAAGAAAATCTGCCCATTTTTCGATTTGCTTATCTCTGCAGAGTCAGCTTCCTATCAATCTCTTTGAACCATCTGTGTGTGACAGCTTCTTTGCTTTTGTTTACTTCATAAGAAATTTGTAGGAGAAATCTAACATACTGTAATTCTTCAGCCTGTTTGAAAAAAATAAAGTTTGATTGACTGATCCATCTTGCAGATCCACCTTCTAAGAAATATACCAACATCTCATTTTTCACCTTTTATGTGCCTCCCTGTCCTCCTTGCATCTTTCTTTCAAAAACATTATAAACAATTTGAGGAGATACCACTTTGTTCAAGTGTTTTTGTGTAATCTTCTCAAACTGCCTATCTGTTAAGGATCGATGATCCTTGGATAGAGTTGATGTCCTGTTAATATCTGATTCTTCAAAGCCTCTAAGTCCTGTCTTCTTTTTTCCTCTCAGTTGTAGATTTAATTGACTACACTTCTAGTAAGAAGGTTCTTTGACCTCATCAGAGTCTGATCTTTTCTTTTGCTTATCAGAGTCTGGCTTAGACTCTGACTTCCCATGTCCAGTCCCTGCTGCTGTGTTTGAGTTTTTGCTATTCCAGCCATTCCAGATTGTTTTTGTTGCACACCACCAAGACCCCTAGGACCATGAGAACTATCACTAGCTTCATCATCAACATCTCTTCTTCTTTTAACTCCCTTTTTAGCTTCCTTGCAAGCCTCATCCTTATTTCTCCTGGAAGAATGACCAACTTGCTTCTCCCCCTTTTTGACATCATCACCACTAGTGACAGCCAAAAGAATTTGCTCCAGTATAGTTGAAATATTGGTTTGGGCTGCAATGACTGAATCCACCTTGGTGGTTAAGGCTGAAACTGTAGATTGAAGTGGAGTTTGATTTGCAGTGATCTTAACAATAGCATCCTTGAAAGCAACTTCTTTGGATAATTGAAGGGAGTGAATCCTGTCAAATCTAGTACTTAGCAATGAAGTAGTATTGAAAGTCATATGACTAGTCCTATTTGTAATAAGTAGATGACAACTCAACTCAGATAAGAAAGTGAAGTAAATAGTAAATATTGAATATAGAGGAAGAACAAAACAAGCCATGACAGGACAAGACAAATCACAAAGACCACTACAGCAGAAATGAGAATCAACATTGTAGTTAATCATCCGTGAACCAGACCAGTGCATAGGGTGTCAACAATGTCAGTGAAGATTCGTCATCAAAAAGTTCAAGTGGTTAAAAAGGTTATTGTTGAAGAACAGAAGAGTTTTATCTACATCGACAATAGTCCTACAGCCAAGACTTTAATTTAATTCTCTATTAATTAATTAAATTAATTAGTTAATTTAATTAGTAAATTAATTCACTCAGAATTAATTTATTTCTTAAATTAATTAAAGAATTAATTAATTTAGAATTATTTTAGAATGACAGAAGACAGAAGCTGGAAGCTCAAAGGAGTTGGAGAAACAGAGGATAGATGGTAAGAAGAGAACAAGACTTCATCCCTATCATTCTAAGAGGGAGTAGTGACGAGTCTGAGAAATGAAGATAATACTACTTGTATAATATGTTCAGTGCTAGAGGAACAAACATCTTTCATTTCTAAGTTCACTCAAGAAATCTGGAAATGTAGAATCTGGTTCAGAGAAACCAGCCATTGAAGATCTACCAATGACACCTGGTCATAAAAGTTAAACTCTAGAAGAAGGTGAAGTTGATACTTCTGAAGCTGGTAATGATAGGTAAGTCAAGATAGAACTTTGTTAAATATGTTCAATTTAGAGGAACATCTATCTTATATTTATCTTTCATAATTGAAATCTGGAAATGTATTATATGATCCAGAAAACAATTTATTATTTACAGTTCTAAAATGTCATATTATTTTCTTAGTTGTTAGTTGAGTTATCCTCTAGGAATTTGTGTGTTAAATGTTTAACAACAAATAGGGGGAGATTGAAAGTCATATGACTAGTCCTATTTGTAATAAGTAGATGACAACTCAACTCAGATAAGAAAGTGAAGTAAATAGTAAATATTGAATATAGAGGAAGAACAAAAGAAGCCATGACAGGACAAGACAAGTCACAAAGACCACTACAGCAGAAATGAGAATCAACATTGTAGTTAGTCATCCGTGAACCAGACCAGTGCATAGGGTGTCAACAATATCAGTGAAGATTCGTCATCAAAAAGTTCAAGTGGTTAAAAAGGTTATTGTTGAAGAACAGAAGAGTTTTATCTACATCAACAATAGTCCTAAAGTCAAGACTTTAATTTAATTCTCTATTAATTAATTAAATTAATTAGTTAATTTAATTAGTAAATTAATTCACTCAGAATTAATTTATTTCTTAAATTAATTAAAGGATTAATTAATTTAGAATTATTTTAGAATGACAGAAGACAGAAGCTGGAAGCTCAAAGGGATACAGGTTTGTTTGGAATGCAGTGTACAAGAGTCAGAATCCAAAATTGAATATTTGACTGGGTACATGCAGTGGTGAAAAGAAGTATAGTCTAGTTTAAAGAGTCAGATTATTTCAGTAAAAGATGTACTTCTAATTGCAACTGTAGAAACAGCCAAACATGCCTGACAGTATTGACTTAAAGAAAAGACGGAAATAGAAATGACACGGAAGAAATGCAGAGTCATATATTCTTAAAGGTGGAACCCGCGTTGGAATTGATTTGTCATTTCCAAGTCAAAAGGAGTTCGGTTCCAAATGTTCAGAAGACCGCAGCTTAGAGCGTAAGGATTTAATTTAATTAATAAATATTTTATTTATTTAGTAAATTATATTTATAAATATCTAAATAATATTAGATATTTATTTTTATAATTTCTGAATTAAATTTATTATTTATTAATCAAAGATTATAAGCTGTGCGGGTCGAAAAGCATTTTTACGGAACCTATCCACTAAAAGACGAAATAGGCCCCTACTTTTTCAAATTGAAAGGGGCAGGTGATTTTTGTTTTAAAAGTAACCAGTCACAGCTTGACACGTGTCCCATTCAAGTGAAAAGAAAGTGAATTGGCAGGTGGAAGAGATGTCATACCGAGAGAAAATTAAGAAGTCATGCTGAAGCGTTCAAAGAAAGGTAATACCGAATTATTTTTAAAAGGTAATACCGAAATTACCTTTTTAAAAGGTAATACCGAAATTGTTTTTTGAAAGGTAATTCTGTGCTTTTTAAAAGGTAATATCGAGCTTTATCAAAAAGGTAATACCGAGCTTAATGAAAGGTAATACCATATTTTCAAAGGTAATGCCAAGTCTTTCTAAAGGTAATTCTAGGCTTATTTTTCAAGAAAAATAGTAATGCTGAAAAGTAATGTCAAGCTTTTCTAACCTCTATAAATATGAGGAGATCACTTCTCATTTCGTAGTAGAAAAACTTTTAAATTCAGTAATTTATCTGCAAAGTTATATTCACAGACTTTCTGTGCTGGTTTGATTTTAATTCCTTAAGTAGAACAATTCATGTCAAATTTGTTCTAGGAATTAAAGTTTATTCTACCGGATATTGTAACACCCATTCAAGTTTAATATACATATTTAACTTGAATCTTGTTTACTTACTTGCTAATTTCTATATCTTAAATGTTTTATCTTGAAAATAGAAAGTTAGTAAGTCAGCCTCCCAAACATTATAAAGACCCGAACCCTCAACTAAAGCAATAATTTAATTCCGCAAATTCTGAAAAGAATTTTAAATTGTTGTAAGTATCGCATTCAACCCCCCTTCTACGATACTTCCGGGACCCAACAATTGGCATCAGAGCAAGCTGATTGATATAGAAATCAAGATTCGCAGTCCAGTGAAGCTCAGGGTACCGAAGCTGTTTTAACTCTGAATGTCTAGAGGCCTTGTTGAATAATTTTATTTTATAAATTTAAATTTAGATAAATTTATTTTATAAATTTTATTTAAAATAAATTTATTTTATGAATTTAATTTAAATAATTTTATTATTTAAACTTGAAAAAGTTTGTTTTATAAATTTAATTTAAATAAGTTTACTTTATAAATTTTAATTTAAATAAATTTATTCTTTAAATTTAAATAGATTTACTTTTATAATTTAAATTTATTTAGATAATTTTATTTTATAAATTTAAATTTAGATAAATTTATTTTATAAATTTTATTTAAAATAAATTTATTTTGTGAATTTAATTTAAATGAGTTTATTATTTAAACTTGAAAAAGTTTGTTTTATAAACTTAATTTAAATAAGTTTACTTTATAAATTTGAATTTAAATAAATTTATTCTTTATATTTAAATAGATTTACTTTTATAATTTAAATTTATTTAGATAATTTTATTTTATAAATTTAAATTTAGATAAATTTATTTTATAAATTTTATTTAAAATAAATTTATTTTGTGAATTTAATTTAAATGAGTTTATTATTTAAAATTGAAAAAGTTTGTTTTATGAACTTAATTTAAATAAGTTTACTTTATAAATTTTAATTTAAGTAAATTTATTTTTAAAATTTAAATAGATTTACTTTTATAATTTTAATTTGTTTAAATAATTTTATTTTACAAATTTAAATTTAGATAAATTTATTTTATAAACTTTCTTTAAAATAAATTTATTTTGTGAATTTAATTTAAATAAGTTTATTATTTAAACTTGAAAAAATTTATTTCGTAAACATAATTTAAATAAGTTTATTTTATAAATTTAAATTAAATAAATTTATTCTCTAAATTTAAATAGATTTACTTTTATTATTTAAATTTGTTTAAATAAATTTATTTTATGAATTCAAATTTAGATAAATTTATTTTATAAATTTTATTTAAATAAATTTATTTTATAAATTTAGTTTAAATTAGTTTATTATTTAAACTTGAAAAGGTTTATTTTGTAAACTTAATTTAAATAAATTTATTTTTTAAATTTAATTTATAATCTAAAGTTATTAAAAATCTTGGTCTATTTTTCCAAAAGGGTTTGTAGTTGGAAAATTCTCCGGTTTGGGTCAGAATTAATTCCCAGAGCATATGACCCGGTTTCGAGGAAAGTGGTCATTTCTTATTAGTAGATTTCTTCCGGAGTATTTGGATTTTATTATGGATGATACGACTGTTTATGTTATAGTTTCACAAACTGCTCAAATGTAAAGATATGATAGATTTATTAGTGGGGAACTCTGAAGAATTTTTCTCTGACTCTACTGATCATTCTAGTTTTTGTACTTGTACAAAATGAATTTAAGAATCGTTAGAGGTCACAACTGAAGAAACATATGAGGCTAAAAGTAGCAAGACAAGATCAGGGGTGTGCTACAATATTCAAGAAGCCTGAACAAGCAAATGATGACAGAGACTGTGTTGAGTTAAAAGCAGGTGCGTATTTTCATATGAATTGCTCACACTCACATAGTTGCACTAAATGTCAAATCACTTCATGTATTACTTGTTAAGAAGTAGAAGATTAAAAGATGGTAGAATTATCTAAGTAGTCAGTAAAATTTATAGATTCAAGGCTTAATCTAAAACTGACTTAGGTAATTAGAGATAATTAAAATGTTAGATAATAACAGAAATGGATTAGACAGAATTAATAATTAAATTGTTAGTTCGTCTATTCCATGTGCTTTTAGAAAATTATTAAATATCTGTAAATCTACTTGACACCTGTCACAAGTGTGTAGAATGGTTAAATAGATAGTACTGAATTTTCTAATATGCATAACATGTCTGAATTGCATAATTCTTATCTATAATGCATTGAAGCTGAATGTTTACCATGTGCTATTATTTTTCATGCTTGTTTGTTTAAATCTGAAAATGCATATCTTAGGACTTGCATAATCTTAGGCAAAGCATCTCTAAGAATCACAATAGGGTAAAGACTGCTAGTCCACCTTAAGATAGGTTGGAATCACTAATCTCATAGCCTTAAGACTACCTTGTCAAGGCTGCTGTGAATGAGAAGTGATCAGTCAAAGATAAGTTTGTGCATGTTAAGGTTGAAGCTGTTGTTACCACTATTGAAAGTAATATCTCTAACCCATCTGGACTCAATTGAAGATTGAGTACCAAGAAGCTTAATCATTTGTGATTGCAGAGTATGAAACAAAATACAAAAGTTATGTGATTTCGTGACATTTATTGTTCAGGCATATTACTAGCATTGGAGCTCTACTATCACAGTTGGTTGAGAAAGCCTACCCAACGGTAACCTTTGGAGGTGACAACAAAGGATGTACAAGGGACTTGGCTATCATGAGTTTGGAATTGTCATCACTGGAAATATCTTTCTTGTCAACGGATTTAAGCACTATCTACAGGGCACTAGGGAATTCTTTGTCAAAAGGTTTTCTAGAAAAGCATTGAAGTAGAAAAGTTTTTGATTTCAAGCAAGAAATATGGAAGATCACTCAACTGAGAGTGAATTGGTGATGTTCGTGCATTCAACAGATAATATATCACATATGGTGATTGATCACTTCAGGCAGATCAAGTTGGAAGTAAAGTACTTTGAAGTTGAAGCAATTAACACAGCATGCTTCTTTATTCAACAAGATCGTGAAAAGACATCATATGAGTTAATGGCCAACCAGAAGCAAACACTGAAGCTCTTTTGTGTGTTTGGAGGAAATTGATATTTATTGAAGATTTATATGAGCATCTTGATAAGTTTGAAATTAAGGCTCATGGAACAATTTTCCTCGGCTACTCATTGAAGTCGAAAGCTTTCAAAGTAAGATGTGAGGTAAAATCAGAAGGTGATTGAAAGTCTGAATGTGTCGTCCTATTACACAAATCTCCTGAGCATTAAAATAAAAGTCTATTCTGAATTTGTGAAGCTTGACATCTAGTCAGAGTCATATTTAGATATTTTTGATGAAACTGAGGTTGCAGAAGGAATCAATGTTAATGATGATGATTCAGATCCTAGTAGTGGAAATGGTAGTGAATCTACACAACTTATGGACTTTAACAGAATCCACTCAACAAGGTGAAGGATCTTCAACACATCCTAGCAGCAACTCAGGGGGAGAAAATAAAAGAAGGATCTACTAGTCGTACTCAATACAATGAAGATCAAAGAAATACATTAAGAACATATCTGCCGAGACAAAGGGTTTAGAGTCTAAGTCATTCCTGGAGTCTAGTTCTTAGTGATCCAGATACTAGAGTAAAGACTAGAAGTGCTATGCAAAGTAAATGGTTACTCTTCGGGAAAGAAAATTTGTTAAACAGTTGGAATCCTAATAGATATTGAAGAAGCACTAATAGATCCAGATTGGGTGATTGCAATGCAAGATGATCTCAATCAGTTCGAAGGAAGAATCTACTGAATTTGGAACCCAGGCCACAAGACAAAGTTGTAATTGGTACTGTAAGGGTTTTCAGAGACTGGATGATTTTTGGCATTGTTATGAGGGACAAAGCCAAACTGGTTGCTACAGAAGGTATCGACGATGATGGAAACAGAATCTTCGGGTCTTTCAAGATCTAACTAAAGCACCAGAGACGAGACTTGATACTATTAGGGCTGAACAAGTTGATGTACAACAACTCCTGGACTTTGAAGTTTCATATCCACTAGAATTTGTATATCATTCTCTTCACAAAGCTTTCTATGACAGAGGTAAGAGATCAAGCAATCGTCAAGGACATGGTATGACACTCTAACTGCTAATTACTTAAAAATGATTTTATATTAGAGTCGTTATACATATATCTCTCTAGAATACAAGGCGCACACACATAATGTAATATTAGTGAAAGTATACCATGATTATATTATATGTGGGTCTACTAACGAAAACTTGTGCAAAAGACTATTGCTAAGTTAATGCAGAGTAGGTACATCAGCTCATTACTTATTCAAGTGCATAAAGACCATATATTTTATTCTCAATATGCCTATGTGCAAGTTTCCACGTGGATACTAGAGAATCTAATCTTATAGCTAAGATATGAATTGTTAAATATCTTAAGGGATCATCAATTCTTAGAATCAAATACCCTAAAGATATTAGGTTTAACCTAATTTACTATATAGATATAGATAATGCAGGTTATAAGAAAGACAGAGAGGTAATTACCAGAAGCTGTCAAACTCCATCAACTCTGCTGGATAATCTCTTCACCACTCACGGAACAAGCGCATGGACACCAGGTATCATTTATATCGAGATTAATCCTTGGTAGAATAACTTGCAGATATTTGCTAAATAGCTTGATAAATTCATTTTGTCTAAGTTGGTTAGTGAAGTTGGGATATTATTTATGTGCATATTTGTTGGAAATCCCATCTGTAAGGAATTCTTAAATGAGTTCACAAGTATTAAATTTTCCATATTTAAAGGACTTGTGAATTTATCTGAAATCTAGAACCTCGTACTTATTGCTACTACTTTAATTATCATGTTTACTATGTTATATGCATATGTGGTAATTAGGTGTTCTAGCATAAGTTTGTATATTATCTTAATTGATTTATATTATGATGTTAGACAATTCGATGCCATATCAGTCTCATGATTTAAATGAATTAAAATAATAAGCAGCATAATTGTTTGTATGATAAATATTTTATGAGTATCAGTTAATGATATCTTGCTTAATTGTTTTGATATTTTTCTCTGATATTTTTAAATGTTTTGTTACAAATAGTTGTGACACTTTTAATATTAGTGACATTATTTAGAATTACTGATCTAAGTAATCAATGCATATTTCAAAAATCACTAACATTGAGAGTGGAATTATTATATATATATATGTATATACAATTTTCAATATTTTATATACTTAGAAATATTTCCTAAATTTTATTTTTTTTGTACAGTTTTATTTTATTGGCATCCTTACTGTAACTATATATTTTATAAATTCCTTAAGAGTATTAAATTTCTTCTTTCGTACAAATTCCCGGATTTTATTATGGAAAGTTTGCCTTATAGGAAATTCATAAGGGATAAAAACTTTCTTCTCAGATACTAAAAGTTTTATTAAGGGATATGTATCTTAAAGAAAATTTTATATCGTGCTCTTAAATAATATATTTGTTTTAACAATTAGTATCAGGATTTTTACAATTGGTACATATTGTTTTTGTTTTCAAACTTTTAGTATCATTATTTCTATATATATGTGTGTGTAAGTTTATTTTTATTTTTTTTTAAAATTGGCATATTTATTTTTTTTCTATAAAATTGACATATTTTTTTGGTTATTTTTATTTTATTTTATTTTTAAAATTTATTTTTATCTACGAGAAATTGTTATAAGAATCATAAGTATTAAATGTCAATATTTAAAGAACTTGTGAATTTCTTTACATGTATTTTCTCGAGCTTACATATATCACTGATAATTATTATGAGTATAATTGTCATATGGCTGAGTAACAATTATTAGATATAATGTATGAAGTTAAATGCTAATTTTCATTTCTATGATTATTTAGTATTTAGCAAGAGTATTTTATCTTATTAAAATTATGAATTGAAGCAATTCATCGTTTATTAGTTTCATAGTTTTAATACGATGAGATATTAGAAGCATAATTACTTACTTTTTGAAATTATTATTAATTATCATAGTTTGATAATTTGTTATTGTTTCATTGTAATTAATTATGATTTCTGTTGTTAGTGATAATATATATATTGTTTATCTGAAAATCACTAATAATAAAAGCATATTTGTGTCCTGCCGAACAAGAGCAATCGACTCGAGGTAAAAGCAGGTAATCTCGATCTTGATAAATATATACAATTGATATATTGAGCACTCAGTGGCTATAGGACAAGATCAAGGGATTGAAAACCTACAATCTCTAACACAGATCATAGAACCAAACACTCAAACAGATACAACTTCATCTACTAAAACCCTGAAAAGAAAAGCTTTATCAACTAAAGAGGGTGAGAGAGTAAGTGCCTCTAGTGCACTAGAAAAGAGAAGTATCTATGAGTGTTCCAACAGCTCTGCCTCTAGTTAGAATATGAAATTGAAACCAAGGCAACTGCTAACTAATTTATATCCTCCCAAAAGGGTATAGATTTGGAAATGGCAAAACTATTATTAGGTTCATTCTCTCAACAGAGTGAGTCTATTGAATTTGGCCTGTCAGCCAAGACCATTTGTAAAGAGTCAACTTCATCTAGACACTCTCAAACACTGCAAACCATAAATGTATATATTCAAATGCACTGTAAGGATTGTCACACACTAAGGATGAATTGGCGGAAACAATTATTCTAAACTTTCATATCAAGGAAGGAAGGATGATTGATGATTCTGACTGAATCAATATGCCTTCACAGGCGTCAGGAGGAAACTTGGATCATTTGCTACATTATAGATCCTTGTCTCCCTCCCCAGATGGAACATATCTGGATTCCCAACGGAATAGATCATCTTAGATGATCAACAACTCATTGAATCTATTTCTGAAGCAATTCAGTTATTAAAATCAAATATTTTGATAGATTCAATTGAGGACGGGGATTTACGAAACCCCATTGCACCACCAGTAACCTCTCTTGAAGGGGCTATGGTGATCTTTCTTGTAGGTACAAAAGACTATATCATCCGTACTAAGAGAGAAATAGTATTGTGAGAAAAGAGTGAAACACAAGTGAGAAAGAGTGAAAATATATATTCTATAAGTGAAACACTTAGAGAGTATATGAGCGAAACACTTGTCAGAAACACAAAGAAAAATCACACACTAGTACAATTACCAAATCTCATTCCCAATTCCCTGTTAAAGATTTCTAATGTTACTCAACTAAGGGGGATGAAATTTCTTCTAATATTAAGGATTCTGAAGAGGATTACTCAACTAAGGGGGAGAAGTGTTGGACAAGATCCAAAAAGGGAGAAGTATTGAACAAGATCCAAATGGGAGAATTGTTTAACAAAGACTTTTATTAGAAGAGGATTACTCCATTATTGAACAAGAAAAGGGAGTATATAACAACATGCTTAGATTGGATAGAACTAATGATTATTTATTAATTCTTCTATTCCATTTGATTTTAGAAGATTCTTGTATATAGGAATTAACCAGATTTTCTAAAATGCATAACATGTCATAGTTTGCATTTTTTATATCCGCGATGGTTTAATGCTGTATGTATGCCATGTCTATTGTTACCTCTATTAAATTGGTTGGATAATTCATGTAAGGGAAGAATGAATTTACCTTGGGAGAGAAGTGAAGAAAGGAGTTGGAGAAACAGAGGATAGATGGTAAGAAGAGAACGAGACTTCATCCATGTCATCTAAAGGGGGAGTAGTGATGAGTCTGAGAAATGAAGATAATACTACTTGTATAATATGTTCAGTGGTAGAGGAACAAACATCTTTCATTTCTAAGTTCACTCAAGAAATCTAGAAATGTAGAATCTGGTCCAGAGAAACCAGCCATTGAAGATCTACCAATGACACCTGGTCATAAAAGTTAAACTCTAGAAGAAGGTGAAGTTGATACTTCTGAAGCTGGTAATGATAGGTAAGTCAAGATAGAACTTTGTTAAATATGTTCAATTTAGAGGAACATCTATCTTATATTTATCTTTCATAATTGAAATCTGGAAATGTATTATATGATCCAGAAAACAATTTATTATTTACAGTTCTAAAATGTCATATTATTTTTGTTAGTAATTGTGCTCTAGAGACAATACTTTTTATATTTTAAGGAAAATATTTATTATTAAGGATTATGTTTTATTGATTATTATTTATTTACTGCGTAATAAATTGAAAGCATAATAAATGTCCTTGGAATTTTGATACGTATTATATATCTTTAAGTATGTGACTTAAAAATGAGATTATATGAATAGTATCTTATTCCTAAAATTCCCTAGTCGAGTATTATTATTAAGGACAATAATAATGCACAAAGACTAGTATGTTTCTTGACAGATGACCACATCTCATTGGTCATAGGTATGGGGATACTAAAGTCAAGAACATAAGTGCATGTATCAATGCATGGCACTGGAATGACCCGCCGTGAGATTCTACATGTTAAGTAAGTGTCATAAGTAATTTTCACTGTGATAATGGTGTAATGATCCTTAGACCTGAAATCATTATATTTCTATACGAGAATTAATATACTTTGATTACATTAAAAGTTACCTTTGACCGGGTGATGATAAAAGTGGACATTGGGTATATTATGAATCGTATGAGAAATATGAATGATCTAGATGGGATTTAATCCTCCTAATTTTAGGAGTGATATTATTGGCCTCTTGTTTGAGTGAGACTATGAAATGCACGGCCGTGCTCAAATGTTGATTTGATTTTAATAGTCTACTCATCGATCAAGAAAATAAAGATTAAATTATGAAGAGGATGTGTTAGTCCCAAATATCATAGAAGGGAGGTTGAATACGATATTGTCCAATTTATAAAATATTCGCGGAATGACTTGTTATGGACTAGTTGACAGTTCGAACAGATATTAAATCAAACACAAGGTATGCACACAGTTAACACAAACACAGTTCGTTCGGGGAATATATCGTTTTATTAATATAAACCACGAAGGTGCTACACAACTCTAATCCGTAGATTAGCTTCAACTGATTCACTAGTACAGTTACAATACAACAACAACAATCAATACGAACAATAAATATGACACTAGCTCAAACGACGTTAATGGCTTCTCTGTGTCTCTCTTCTTTGCTCTGTATGCTTTCTCTCTGTAACTGACTGAATTAATGAATGTATTGTGAATGAATCACAAAGGCTTGGCTTTGCTGCTTTATTGTGTAGGCTTTTTCAACCTTCTACGTGGCCTTCTGAGAACCAAGTAAATAGATTGCTTCTCACTTCTTGAATTAACAACCGTCGAGACATTTGATTTATAACCATCGGTGAGTCTGTTGATAACCGTCGAGAGAAATAAATCACTTAAAACAATTCTGATCAAGGAAATCAATGATAGGTGGCATGCTGTGGCTGGCTGTAGATTAAACAACCTCAACTATCGAAGTGGCATAACTATCGAATGACTTAACCGTCGATGGAATAAATAATCTGGATATTTATCTGAGTCCCTTAACTATCGAGATGTTGTAACCGTCGAGTGAATTAAGACGAAACAGTCAAACCAACTATCAGTTATAACTATCGACTCATAATAATTATTAAAACCATAACCATCGAGGAAATAGAATTAATAATATATCCAAAAGTGCTAACCGTCGAGTGATTTGCTAACCGTCGGTAAATAAGACGAAATAGCCAAACAGGAGACCCAACCGTCGGTAAATAAGACAAAACAGTCAAACAGCTAAACCAACTATCGGTAGTTCATCTTAGCCATTTTTCCAACGATTCAAAGCTCTGCAATATTTCTTTTCACTGCAACCAACTTAATAAATTTACCTTTACTACTTGAACTTGATTTTTCTCTGAGCTTTAGCACACAACGGTTATACAGCCAATTCTTTTCTAACATAAATGCGGTTCTCAATTCCTTTTGTGCTGACGTTTAGTGCAACTGGTTTGGTTCACAAACGACTAACACGAACTTGATCTTCACATCTTCTTGACTATTCAATTGGCCCTGTTTCTCTAGCTGTTAAGAAGTGCTTCTGTAATTCACTGGAATCCCTTGACTTCTCTACTGTAAAACCTCTGACATCTTCTGAACCTCTGAAACACTACATCTTTATTCTTCACTGAGGCTTGAACATGTTAATGAACTTCTTTCAGTGATCTTCAATGTCTTCAAAGCTTCCTATAATATCTTGGTCTTTTGTATTCAACTTATAAACGATTCGCAGTCGATTCAGTGCTTCATTTTAATATAAGTTACCGATCATCAATGTTGAGTTAGTTTCCTCAGTTACATGTTACGTTACGTTACATTATGCTTTACAATCTCCCCCTATTTGATTGTTAGAGTTCGACAAGCAAATTCCTTAAGAGGATAACTCAACTAACTTACAAGAAAAAGTAAATAGAAGATGGTAAACTGATATTAAATACATTCTGGATCATATTATACATTTCCAGATTCAAAAAACAGTTACAATGTAGAATGAATGTTCCTCTAGCCTGAACTGATATACATTATGTCATTCTCATTGTACAAGACTTGCAAGCTGGTCATTCACTAGATCCAGCGCTTCTTCTTCTAGCATATTTCTTGGCTTGGGATCTGACAAAGCTTCCTGAAGTGTTTGCAAGACAGCTACTCTCCTGATCTGCTTAACCTGTTCGAATGTAAATTCAAGAATTTTCGTCTTTCCTTTAACACTCAACCTTTTTGGAACTGCTTTAACCCGATCAGTGTTGTAACATGATTCTGCTCCCAACTTCTCCATGTAAAGCTTAGAGATTTCTGCCAATGCTGATTTGTCTTTATAGTTCGTCGAAGTCTTGATTTGATCAAGTATAAAACCCAGTTCCTTAGAAGTCATGTAAGACATCTTGTGGATATCAACTATTTCAGTTTTTCCTTTGGGGTTCTTGTACCTGATTGCTGGAGGATCCTTTAACACCATTGTCTCTGTCTCCCTGATTACATCAAAATCTGGAAAGACAATTGGAAAATCTGGCTTCTTTGTATACTCGAACACTTTCCCTGGATGGTTAAATCTGAATTCACTCATTGCCTTGACTTTTTCAAAGTCCCAATTTCCTTCTTCTCTTGTATACACAGGCAATTTTGGTTGAGATCCATTTGAAGGATCTATTCTTCCGACCTTGGAAATATCTACAGATTGATTTGATAAGACATTAAGTCTATAAGCATAAATGCGCTCTGCAGCTTTCCATTTTTCTTCTGTTCTAAGTCCTTCACTCCTAAGAAGCCCTTCAACGTATTTCAGACACTTCAGAGGATATAGACTCAGTCTTTCATCACTCAAACACAGTGTCTGAACTAACTTGTCTTTGTAGAATATCACTGTATAAGGAGTTGTGTGAACTTCAGCTGCTGTTTTGCTCATCTGATCTTCAATCATATCAGTAAGAAGTTCATTCACATGAGATCTCTTGTCCGTCCTAATCTTCATGACATATAATTCTGTGAGAGACCTCAACTTGATAAAATTCGAAGAAATGGTCTTAGTGGTCGAATTGTTGAACTGAATCTGAATCTGCCATCCATTGATGTTGGTCGAGATGAATATCAATTTGATTGTTTATTTCAATGCATGAAAGAATTGATTTATTGATGGATGACTCTTGTGAGCTTCTTGCAATGCTTCCAGAACTTTTTGATCTTCATTTTGAATTTCTCCTAACTCTGGTTTCTGCAAAAGACTCCTAGCCTTATCCCATGCACTTCCTTCTCTTGATAACATCAACGGCCTTTGTCTCCTTTCAATATAATGGTTATAGTGTTCTTTTCTGATTTTCTCTTGAGACATGCGTGCAACTTCATATGCCCTTATTTTGGATTGATTCGCATCTAGCAAACCAAATGTTTCCACGAAGTCCGTTTCAGTGAACTGATAAGCGGCATCATTTACAAATTCATCAAACACATCATCTTCCTGAGCTGTAGGAGCTGTATGAGAAAGTTCCCATATTTCTCCTTCTTCAAGTGTGAGCCTTACCTCCAGCGGTATATCTTGCTCCCCCTGAGATGTATAAATGTTTGCTTCTATTTCTTCCTCTACCAACTTGCCTTTGCCTTTGTCTTTACTCCTCATTTCTGCACCAGATTCTTTTTCTTGCTCTCGCACTATCATCTCCCCCTTAGTTGTGTTATCCTCCGAAACAGGGATTTAAGTAGTTTGAGATTTATACATTTCAAACAAATCTGTAACAAACTTCTTCATATCAGTCTTGAAATTCTGTAAATCCTGCAACATGTTGTATTGAACAGATTTTATTTCCATAACATTGCTGTGAAATTCAGATTTCATTTCGGTGACAGTAGTCTCCAGGTTATAAACCCTTTGACTTAGAGATTGTGTGTGCATTGTGAGGGTATTTATTTGGCTGGTAGGTGTCTCACTGACAGGTTCTGTAGGTGTTTGTCTCTCAATTCTCTCGCTCGGTCTTAGAGGCGTGGGTGAATTATGATCACTCAAACGTTCTGTTGGTGTTTCACTCACTCTCATTGACTCCAGCAAGTCTTCTGTACCTGCAGTTAAAATCTTAAATGGCTCATCCGAAGAACTATTGCCAAGTAGTTGCTTCTCCTTTCCACTAATAGTGGTGGAGACCTCCTTATTAGGAGCCAGGAATGTTCCTCTTGGGGGGCTTATCACATTGGATCCTGTAATGTTTAGCAATGAAGGACCCGTGACTCCCGCAATAGCCTGTGAAGGCATGACCTGTACAGGATCTACCTGTATAGGTTCTGCTACAGTAGTAGCAACATCCGTCAATTCCTCCTGTGTGTGTGCTCCTTTCAGTGCAACATATAACTTGGTTGGAGGCTCAATTATTGACACTCTTTCAGATGCCCTGGCCGACGGGCGAATTTCAATAGGTTCACCCTGTTGAGAGGATGTCCCTAGAGACTGTGTATTTGCCTTTTTCAGCTCTATGTCCTTTTGAGAGGGCATAGATGGGCTAACAGTTACCTCAGGTTCTTCTAATCGACGTCTAGTCAGAGGTAGAGCTTTTTGGGTTCCCTCACCTTCCTTATGTGGTGCTTCTGAGGCACTATCTCCCTCACTCACAAATTTCCTTTTTAGGGGTTGGAGAGAAGATAAAGGTAAGGTTTTTATAGTGTTTGGTTCTGAGGCAGTGGTTAAAATCTGTTGGGTTTCAGATTCATTGCCTTGTCCTACAGCCACAGAGGGCTCAGCTGATAAGTTCATGACACTTTCTCCAAAAAGATCCTGCAAATTAGAATAAGCTGAGGAGTCAGAGACATGAAGACTACCTTGAGTACTACCTGTAGGAGTCCAAGGATGATATGATTTCTGACTGTCAGCATGACCTATAGAATCTCCTCCAGATATACTTTGAAATCCGTCTCCTGAAATTTGTAATTCCTCTGTCACCTGAACCACTTCCTCTTCTTGAGCTAAATCCTCTACAGGAGTAGCTACTGGAACTGATTCTTGCACTGGTTCAGGGACCTGATCATCTTCTTGAGGCCCTTGAGGCTCATCTCTTTCCATGTCCACTACACAACCCTGCATGTATTCAGTCATTTGAGCAGGTGCTTCGTTGATGTAGTTTCTGTTATTGTTCAGAGTGTTGGCTATCCTGTTTTTCTGTTTCATACACAAAGAGGTAACACTACTAGAATATAGTAGTTTTTCCTCGTTAGTCGTTAGATCATTAAGGATAAGCTGTAGGAACCGTGGAAAGTAACACTCAACATTAGTGATTTGAAGGTTTCTGTACTCCACCGATCCCATAACATACAACATCTGATTCAATAATAACCTACCAAAATTTATCCTACAATTATTAGCAACACTGAAGCCTAAAGTTCGATAAAAACTTGAAATACTGTGTGTGTTGAACTTTTTGTAAGAGAAACATTGCATAAGAGTGTGGAAAAAGAAATTCCATTCCTTAGGTAAATGATGTTTACACCTTTCACCTGAGTCGTGGAGATTAGGATTAACGTAGTTGATAGTCGTGAAGAACTGAGTTAATTGTTCGGAATTGGGATAAGGGACTAGATTATTCTCAGGGAACCTTAAGATACGATTCAAATCTAGCTCCGTCACCCGGATTTCCCGATTAGCAATACTAAAAGTAAAAGCCAGTTCATCAACAGCTGAAGAGTTATATGCAGAACAGTAACAGTCTCGTATCATATTATGATTTAATATCACGTCTGTTACTAAGGCATACATCACTCGAGAATATTCGAGTAACACTCGTGCCCAGACCCGATAATTAGCAGGAAGGGACTGAATGTCAAACTCGGCAACTAAATTCGTTTTGGTAATAGTAAAAATTCCAACCATTTTTAACTAGTAAAAATTATCGAAAATTTTAACTTTAAACAATTAATTACGAATTTAATTAGACTCGATAACGAACCGAAAACACTAAAATTCAAAACTCCTCCAAAAATCGTGAAAAAAATATATGCTAAACTAGGAGAGATTTGGATGGTGAAACTATTTTTTTGTGATTTTTAGACCTCAAACAAACCCTAGAAAAAATCTCAAAGTTTGAAATACCCGAAACAAAACTGAAACCAAACGATACAAGGCTGGTATCAAATAATTCGGGATGACTAGATCTACAATTCTATGGGTTGAGATTTTCAAAACTAGTACTAGAATGGTAGAAAAATGAGGAAAGAAAATCAATTTTCCGGTCGATAGTTAGCTAACTGGCGAGTTGGGTAGAAACATATATATATATATATATATATATATATATATATATATATATATATATATATATATATATATATATATATATATATATATATATATATATATATATATATATAAGTTAGTTAACTAGCGAGATGTAGTAAACACAACTGGCCACTTCGCTAGTTTCAAAACCACATATATATAATGTATACTTAACTGGCGAGTTGGCCACCTGCCTTTTGTTTTGTTTTGTTTTGTTTTTTTTTTGTTTTTGTTTTTTGTTTTTGAGCAACTCGATGGTTAGCAAAAATAATAAAATAAAAGTAACTATCGAGATGTACACTAATATATAATACGTAACTATTGAAATGATTAATTAATAAAATTATTCACTTCGACGGTTAGCTAATAAAAATAACTATCGAAGCAGATAAAATAATTAACCAGATAGTAACTATCGAGATGGATAGTTTATTTATTTATTTATTTATTTATTATATATATATTAACCAAAAGACTACTTCGACTGTTATAATATAATATATTTTTTATAACTATCGAGTACTGTTTAAAACCACTTCGATGGTTACGAAAAATATATCTAATTGTAACTGTCGAGAGTTTGCTAATTAAAAATAATAATAAAAAAAAGCATTTAAATACACTTACCAAATAATTTCAAATATTCATAAAATTAATTAAATAGAGATTTCTTAAATTAAAGAATTAATATTCCTAAAATAGAAATATTAGAAGCTTAATTTGGAAATAACTATCGAATTAATAATAATTCAATTTGAAATCCACAAACAGACAATATTAATAATTATTATAATAATACTAATAAACACAGGTGGTTGCTTTAAAATCTTTGGAACCAAAAAATTTTTCTGTTCCATACTCAGTTACTTTTTAAATTTCCAAAAATTTTAAACCAACCCAATCACAATCCAAACGATCATACAAGCATACTATGAATAATCATACAGACAGTTATGCAAAATAAGATCATGAAAAGTAATTGCTACACATTTTTTTCAGTGATAACCAGTACATTAAATAAACAAGTTTGTACAACTGATTTCTCACTAAAAATCACAACCTGTCTGATATAGAATCTCTCAGCCAGATCTCATCACATTGAAATCCACCAATTAATTCTAAACCACAGACTGTTATGCTTCTTGTTAACTACAAACACTTATGTAGCAGTTAACTACTTATGCTATATCGAATAATTGCCACAAAGCATTACTGGTATACTTATGATAATTAACATTGATATTCATAAGCCCGAGATTATAAGTTAGACTGGAGGTCACAAGTCCTTTGGATATAAAAATTCAATAACTTGTGAATTCATACAACTCCTCGCAAACAAAAATTAATTTAAATTTAACATCCCTAATTCACTAACCAACCTAGAGAAAGTAGATTCGTCTAGTGGTTTCGTGAAGATGTCTGCAAGTTGTTGTTCTGTGGGTACAAAATACAACTCCACAATTCCATTCATGACATGCTCTCGTATAAAGTGATACCTGATATCAATATGCTTGGTCCGTGAGTGCTGAACCGGATTGTTGGTTATAGCTATGACGCTTGTGTTGTCACAGAATATTGGAATCTTGTTCAACATAAAGCCATAGTCTTGGAGTTGGTTTCTCATCCATAGGATCTGAGCACAACAGCTACCTGCTGCGATGTATTCTGCCTCTGCTGTTGAGGTAGACACTGAGTGCTGCTTCTTGCTATACCATGAGACCAATCTTCTTCCCAAGAATTGACAGCTTCCAGAAGTACTCTTCCTGTCAATCTTACAACCTGCAAAATCCAAGTCTGTATAGCCGATTAGGTCAAAACCAGTACCTTTAGGATACCAAATTCCCAAATTTGGAGTACCCTTCAGGTATCTAAAAATTCTTTTAACAGCTATAAGGTGAGACTCTTTTGGGTTAGCTTGGAACCGTGCACATAAGCAAGTTGAAAACATAATATCTGGCCTACTTGCAGTTAAGTAAAGTAGAGATCCAATCATACCTCTTTAGCTTGTGATGTCGACAGATTTACCTGATTTGTCCTCATCAAGCTTTGTGGCAGTTGGCATTGGAGTCTTGGCGGGGGCTGAATCTTCAAGTCCATACTTCTTTAGAAGATCTCTGATGTACTTTGCCTGGCAAATGAAGATCCCATCTTTCTTCTGACTCACTTGTAGTCCAAGGAAGAAAGTAAGCTCGCCCATCATACTCATCTCGTACATACTCTGCATTAACTTAGCAAATCTCTTGCATAGCTCATCATTAGTAGAACCGAATATAATATCATTAACATACACTTGAACTAATATCAAATTATTTTTATGCATTTTATGAAAGAGAGTCTTATCTATAACACCTCTGATAAAACCATTTTCAATTAAAAATTCAGATAGTGTTTCATACCATGTTCGAGGCGCCTGCTTGAGTCCATAAAGAGCTTTAAAAAGGAAGTACACAAAGTCCATATGATCTTTGTTCTCGAAACCCGGAGGTTGCTCTACATATACTTCTTCTTCCAGCTCCCCATTCAGGAATGCACTCTTCACATCCATTTGATAAACTTCAAAGTTTGAATGTGTTGCGAATGCCAAAAACATCCTGATGGCTTCAAGTCTTGCTACTGGTGTATATGTCTCGTCATAATCTATTCCTTCTTCTTGAGAATACCCCTTAGCAACCAGTCTGGCCTTGTTCCTCGTAACAATGCCATCTTCATCCAACTTATTCCTGAATACCCATTTAGTGCCAATAACAGATTTGTCTTTAGGTCTGGGTACCAGTTTCCAAACTTTCTGCCTATCAAACTGATTGAGTTCATCTTGCATCGCAATCACCCAATCTGGATCTTCTAGAACATCTTCAACCTTTTTAGGTTCTTCCTCTGATAGAAAACCAGAGTACATACATTCATTTTCCGTTGCTCTTCTAGTCCTCACACCACTCTCTAGGTCAGCAATGATTAATTCAAAGGGATGATCTCTGTTCCATACCCTCTGTCTAGGCAGATTAGCCCTTGATGATTGTCCTTCTTCGTAGTTGTGTTGAGAGCGACTAGCTGATCCTTCTTCACCTCCCCCTGAGTTGCTGCCTTCATTATTTGATGATCCACCAGTTGAGCTAGCAGGTTCAGTAACAGACTGATTTTGAAATACAGACTGTGACTGTGACTGTGTGGTATTACCAACACTTCCACTGCTTTGCTCTGGATTATCAATCTCCGTGTGTTTATGACTACCAGATGCAGCACCAAGTACGTCTTCATCTCCTAAGTAGTATTCTGATAGATTTTCAATTTCCAGAGATTCAGAATTTTTATCATTTTGAAGACTTGGGAGTTTGGTGTTGTCAAACGTTACATTAAGGCTTTCAATGACCTTATGAGTTTCAATCACATATACCCTGTACGTCTTAGACTCCAGTGAGTAACCAAGGAAAATCCCTTCATCTGCTTTAGCATCAAACTTGCCCAGATGTTCATCTTTCAATACATAGCATTTTCCACCAAACACATGAAAGTACTTCAGTGATGGCTTTCTATTGGTCATAACCTCATAGGATGTCTTTTCTAAGTCTTTATTGATTAGGGTTCTGTTCTGAGTGTAACAAGCTGTGTTGACTGCTTCTGCCCAAAAATATGTAGGTAGATTTGACTGGCTTAACATTGTCCTTGCTGCTTCAATCAAAGTCCTGTTTTTCCTTTCTACCACTCAATTCTGCTGTGGAGTTCTTGGGGCTGAGTATTGTCTTGAGATTCCTTGCTCCGTGCAGAATTCATTTAGAACTGCATTTCTGAATTCAGTTCCATTATCTGATCTGATCCTCCGCACAGGCAATCCAGCTTCCACCTCAATCTTTTTAATGTGATCAATTACCATTTGAGATGTTTCATCCTTAGAATGCAAAAACAACACCCACGTGTACTTGGAGTAGTCGTCGACAATCACTAATGCATATTTCTTCTTTGAAACTGACATGACATTAACCGGTCCAAACAGATCCATATGAATCAACTGGAGAGGTTCGCTGATGCTTGACATGTCCTTACTTTTATGTGACGCCTTCTTTGACTTACCCTTTTCACATGCTTTACAGAGTCCTTCTTGGTAGAATTCCATCTGTGGTAACCCTCTCACCAATTCTCTTCTTACTAAAGAATTCATCGCCTTGAAGTTCAGGTGAGATAGTTTTCTGTGCCATAACCAACTCAATTCAGAGGTTGCTCTACTGTAGAAACAATTTGCTTCTCCTCTACTTGCAGTGTTTAAGTCAGCTACGAACAGATTTCCTTTTCTTACTCCTTTAAGAGCAAGCTTTTCATCTTTCCTGTTGGTGATCAGACACTTTTCCTTCCTGGAGTCCACATTATATCCTTTATCTGTAAATTGACTAACGCTCAGCAAGTTGTGCTTCAGACCGTCAACAAGAGAGATATTTTCAATGATGACATTTCCAACTTCCAGACTACCATATCCCTTAGTAAATCCTTTGATGTCATCTCCAAAGGTTACAACTGGGCCGGTCTTCTCAACCACATTGGTCAGCAGGGACTTGTCTCCTGTCATGTGCCTTGAACATCCACTATCCAGAATCCATATGACTTTTTCATTAGTTTCTATGCCCTGCAACCACAAAGTGATTAAGGTTTCTTTGGAACCCAAACTTGTTTGGGTCCAAGAAATTTAGAGGTTCTTGCAGATGGTGTAACAGGTTCAGTTTTCACATCTTTAAGTTCTACTTTGACTGAACTCGAATCATGTTCCTTTGCCTTGACAGATATGTCTTTTGGCTTAGGAGATTGAGTCTCCTTCCTAACCTTAGGAGGACTAGCAGTCTTTGCCCTTACCTTTTTCTTATTCATGCTTCTTTCTATGCCTATGCAATTACTAGAAGTAGATGCATTCATCAAATTAAAATAAGCATGCATAATATTAAAAGCACATGGCATACATCCAGTAATACCACAAGGCAAATGAAAACTATTCATGCTAAACATGTTCTGCACAACAGGAATATTAGATTCTACTTTAACCTTATTACATGCATGACTAAGGTGTCCAGCAGAATTGCAATTAGTACACAATTTCCTAGGTGCAGTGGGTGCAGGTGTAGCAGAATTAGCAATTTTAACACCTACTTTCCCATTCTTATTACTCTTTGACTTGTTCTTGTTACCACCTAATTCAATTTTAGCAGATTCAGTTTTAACTGGCTCATTAGGTGTAACTTCTTCTACATTATTTTCCTCAACTTCTTTCTCTTTTAACTTATCCTCAACAAGCATTTCTTGTTTCCATACGATAGTATCTTCGTCTAAGGGTTCTGAGAGTGGGAGCTTAAAGATAGGATTACTACTTTTCTTAATGACAAAAGGAACATTTTCATTTTCTAATAAAACAGTACTAGAAGCATTGAAAATTATATTCCTTTTATCCTTTTTCTTATTCCTTTTATGTTCATCGTAGTTAAAGCCTATACATGTCTTGTTATCTAAGCTCTGCTTATCCATTATGTATTTAGCAATATTAGCTGAGTTCTTAAATGCTTCCAATTTTAACTCTAGCTCAGAAATCTTAGCCATAAGTGCTGTCTCAACCTCTGCATTACAGTTAACCTTATTCTCTAAATATTCATTTCTTTCCTTAAGGTTATTAACTGTGATTCCTACAAGCTCTAGTTGTTCCTTTCCAGATTCTAGCTTTTTAATCTTCGCAACTAGTCTAGCATTTTCTGCTTCAGAAGCTAGCATGCTTGTATGAATGTTAAACATCTCTATACTCAAGTCATTAACAGTATTTTTATATTCAGATAGAGACATATCTACAGTGGTGAGAATAGGTACCTGTGCTGATGATGGAGATTCTTCTGAAGTGTCTGCCATTAATGCAAGATTTCCATATTCTTCTTCTTCAGAATCTGTATCGTCCCAGCTTCTACCTTCAACAATGTAAGCCTTGCCTTGTTGTTTTGCAACCAAAGCATCCAATCTCTGTTTCAACTTCTCATTCTCCCTTTTCAACTCATCATAGCTTTTCTTCTCGTAGGAACTCTTCTTCTCATATACCTTCTTGTCTTTTGCTTGTCTCGGTTTCTTACATTCAGTGGCGAAATGCCCTAGTTCATTGCAGTTGTAGCACCGGAACTTACTACGGTCTACCATGTTTGACTTGTAACCACCTCTTGAGTTGGATCCCGAAAATGATCCTGTCTTCTGAAATCTGCTACCAAAACTTTTCTTGTACTTGGGATTCCTTCTGAATCTTATATGCTTGAAACGCCCTGCCAAGTACGCCATAGATTTGTCTTCCATCTCATCAAGCTCTTCCAATGTATAAAAATCATCTTCCTCTTCAGCTTGTGATTCTGTAGCCATTTCAGCTTCAATGATCAATTCTCCACCAATCTTGGTTTCAACAACCTTTGCTTCAGAAGTCTTCACTTCATCTGCCACAAGAGCTGTGGTCTTCATTAGTGCTGCACTCTTACTGTCCACTGAGCCGGAACCATAGATAATCAACCTCTGTTCTTGTTCCATTTCATAAGTCTTCAATTTTCCATATAGCTTTTCAAGGGGCATAACATTGAAGTTGTCCCTTTCTCTAATTGAAGAAACCTTATGCTCAACATGATGTGGAAGAGTCAACATAAACTTCCTGTTCGTTTCCCTTAATGGATAGTTCTTCCCCTGGATACTCAATTCATTTAACAATTTATTATATCGCTCAAAGACTTGAGTGATTGTTTCTCCAGGAGTAGATTTGAACGCTTCATATCTTGATGTCAGTATATCCAACCGGTTCTCTTTTACTTCTTCTGTTCCTTCCATAATCAGTTCGATGGTTTCCCACATGTGTTTTCCAGATATACAATTTAAAATTTGATGGCACATGTCTTCATCCATTGAGTCAACAATAATCAACTGAAGGCCTGTGTCCAATGCAACAATTTCTTTCTCTGTATCAGTGAACTCTATAGGATCCTTTGGAGTAGACCTTTGAGGAACTCTTACTCCGTCCACTGTAGATTCAGGAATCATCTTCATTGGTACAAACGATCCGTTCTCTAAGATACCCATGTACAACAGATTTGCAGCCTTAATAAACAGGGTCATCTTCTTTTTCCAGAGATTATAATTCACTCTATCAAACTGAGGAACCTTAATACTTCCTACTTTCTGAGAACTCATAATATTGAACTTTTTTTAAAATTATTTAAAGTTCAAAAAATTTCTGAGTGAAATATTTTGAAAATTAAAAAATTCGCGAAAAATTCCAGAAGCTTAATACTGAAGTCCGAACAATAGATCCTGATTTGTAAACTCAATCAGTAAGATCTGATACCAATTGTTAGTCCCAAATATCGTAGAAGGGGGGTTGAATACGATATTGTCCAATTTATAAAATATTCGCGGAATGACTTGTTATGGACTAGTTGACAGTTCGAACAGATATTAAATCAAACACAAGGTATGCACACAGTTAACACAAACACAGTTCGTTCGGGGAATATATCGTTTTATTAATATAAACCACGAAGGTGCTACACAACTCTAATCCGTAGATTAGCTTCAACTGATTCACTAGTACAGTTACAATACAACAACAACAATCAATACGAACAATAAATATGACACTAGCTCAAACGACGTTAATGGCTTCTCTGTGTCTTTCTTCTTTGCTCTGTATGCTTTCTCTCTGTAACTGACTGAATTAATGAATGTATTGTGAATGAATCACAAAGGCTTGGCTTTGCTACTTTATTGTGTAGGCTTTTTCAATCTTCTACGTGGCCTTTTGAGAACCAAGTAAATAGATTGCTTCTCACTTCTTGAATTAACAACCGTCGAGACATTTGATTTATAACCATCGGTGAGTCTGTTGATAACCATCGAGAGAAATAAATCACTTAAAACAATTCTGATCAAGGAAATCAATGATAGGTGGCATGATGTGGCTGGCTGTAGATTAAACAACCTCAACTATCGAAGTGCCATAACTATCGAATGACTTAACCGTCGATGGAATAAATAATCTGGATATTTATCTGAGTCCCTAACTATCGAGATGCTGTAACCGTCGAGTGAATTAAGACGAAACAGTCAAACCAACTATCAGTTATAACTATCGACTCATAATAATTATTAAAACCATAACCATCGAGGAAATAGAATTAATAATATATCCAAAAGTGCTAACCGTCGAGTGATTTGCTAACCGTCGGTAAATAAGACGAAATAGCCAAACAGGAGACCCAACCGTCGGTAAATAAGACAAAACAGTCAAACAGCTAAACCAACTATCGGTAGTTCATCTTAGCCATTTTTCCAACGATTCAAAGCTCTGCAATATTTCTTTTCACTGCAACCAAGTTAATAAATTTACCTTTACTACTTGAACTTGATTTTTCTCTGAGCTTTAGCACACAACGGTTATACAGCCAATTCTTTTCTAACATAAATGCGGTTCTCAATTCCTTTTGTGCTGACGTTTAGTGCAACTGGTCTGGTTCACAAACGACTAACACGAACTTGATCTTCACATCTTCTTGACTATTCAATTGGCCCTGTTTCTCTAGCTGTTAAGAAGTGCTTCTGTAATTCACTGGAATCCCTTGACTTCTCTACTGTAAAACCTCTGACATCTTCTGAACCTCTGAAACACTACATCTTTATTCTTCACTGAGGCTTGAACATGTTAATGAACTTCTTTCAGTGATCTTCAATGTCTTCAAAGCTTCCTCTAATATCTTGGTCTTTCGTATTCAACTTATAAACGATTCGCAGTCGATTCCGAGCTTCATTTTAATATAAGTTACCGATCATCAGTGTTGAGTTAGTTTCCTCAGTTACATGTTACGTTACGTTACATTATGCTTTACAGGATGACACGAGACATGCCTTGAGTTTAATCTATAATATCAAGATTAAAGGGATTATATTACATGGAACATTATTCACGAAAGGCTTAATCGAATCACCGATTTATTATTATTACTTGGGTAGCAATGATGTATTACTAGATGCCGCTCATTGTTTACAATTTTAATTAGATATTAAAATTATTGCCAACGTAATAATAACCTACAGGGTCACACACAAAGAACGCTTGAAGGAGAAATAATTTAAATTATGAATTTAAATTAAATAAGTAATTTATTTTATTTATGATATTAATTAAGTATGACTTAATT
Organism: Oenanthe sinensis; assembly: GCA_028671895.1. Lineage (NCBI taxonomy): Eukaryota > Viridiplantae > Streptophyta > Magnoliopsida > Apiales > Apiaceae > Oenanthe > Oenanthe sinensis. The sequence continues at coordinate 35,062,250 of CM053806.1, forward strand.
AATTATATAAATAGAATAAATGAATTACTTAAACTAATTCCAAAATTAATAATTAATTAAGTGAGACTTAATTAAATAATTTAGAATTTTGGATTAGTATTAATTATAATTGGATTATAATTAGAAAAGTTATTCCTCTCTCTATATAATCTCTTTATGGGCTGAGTTAATAAAAGAGATTTTAAAAAAAAAACCTAGCCGCTCTGAGAGAGGAGGAAGATAAAGAGAGAAGAAGTTTTCGGGTGCTAGTACACATCAATCCTTCATGAAAAGTGTTCGTGTGGATACCGTAGAGCGTAGATCGCGAGAGCGGGATACGTGGTGATTAAACAAGCTTTGGACCTCCATTAATCTTCCATTAATGAACTGTTAAAACTTCTAAAGGTATTTATTCTTTATCTCCGAATTAAATCTTTTGTTTTCGCATGGATCCTGCGGAGGGTTTCGCTATTTTGATTTATTTTTCGCGTTTATTCTGCTGCGTTTGTGTCTCGAAACCCTACAATGGCATCAGAGCTACTTGCGAAACGTTTTAATTCGGTTATGTGCTTAACAGTTTTTGATATATAAGCATGTATGCGATCTATCAGGATTTTATATTGATATTATATGTATATGTTTATATATATTATGAATATATGATATTCATATGATGTATAATCATGTGATGATTATGTGTGTTGATGTATGTATATGATACATGTTTGTTCTTATTATGGGAATCGTATTCGATACGAATTCTGAAACGGCTGCCGTTGATTTTCTGAAATCTGTGTCCGTTATCCGATTTTCGCAAAGGATATGTATTTTCTGACTGGAATCGGGTCACTGAGCAATACTGACTTAGTCAGCTCTGCTTCTGTAAGCTATTAGATGTCGTTACAGCCTCCAAAACGGTGATTTATTATTTTCTGAAAATTATTTGATTTTCTAAAATTTTGAGTATATGTATGTATATATTATGAATATATGATATTCATGTAATGTATAATCATATGATGATTGTATGTATCTCTGTATATGTATATATGATATATGTTTGTTTTTGTTATGGGAATTGTATATGATACGATTTCTGAAACACCGTCAGATTTGGAGAAATCTGACTGCTGTATCCGATTTTCATAAACGATATGTGTTTTCTGACTGGAATCGGGCCAATAAACAAAACTGATAGATTTTCTATCACCAACGGGTCTGTAAGGCGTTTGACGTCGTTAAGGGTCTCGAAATAGCGATTTATTGTCTTCAGAAATCTGTTTTTAATTTTCTGAAATTTCGAAATTTGTTATATATGATTATATGATATGATTATATAATATGAGATATATTATATGTGTTATATGATAGCATGGTGGATGGTTATGGCCTAAAGACCCATAGGATAGTGGTTTTGATTTATGATTTTGGTTTCTAAATACGACTTGCATGTCGTTTATTCATTGTAATTTAATTATCTCGAATGTAACTCGAGTTCTTCTTGTAATTTCATTAGAATAGTTTTATTTTTATTATTCAATGTAATTATTAATGAAGACTTGCAAGCAAGGAGGCGATCCAAAAGGGGATGATGGAGCAATGAAGAAAGAAGACATGTAATAGATAGTATTTTTAAAACCACCATAGACTGACCTTAATATTTCCATTAGCTTGGAAATATCATATAGGATGGGGCCATAACAAAACACGTTTAATTTACGCACATTACATATATGTATATGATTGCATGTATTGGTATGTATGCGTAGATATAATTGAGATGCATGCTTAATATTGATTAATCATGTATGTATTAGATACGACACCCATGCCATGTTTGCTTAAACAAGATAAAATCTGTAACGATTCAAGATTTTAAAAATTAACAAACGATCATGAGATTCTTGTGTTTATGAAATATGGATTTTTAAAACACGGAATTAAATATGAATTTTTGATATCTATAATTGGGATTTTCTGACAAAAACGGATATGCGTATTCGTAAGGCTGATGGGTTTTAAGTGTGACCATTGGTATCCTCCATCTACCTGGGAAATGAACAATTTAAGATGTCGATTTGAAATATTTGGTTCAAGGAAAAATTGAGGATCTCTTTATGATGTGATCATGATCGTTATAAATTTTCTAAAACCCCTTAACAAAATATTAAGTTTTACTCGGATGCTTTCCAATGAATGAAAACTCATCGAATCCTAGATCGATAAGGGGAAGGACTGTCAGTGGCGGGGACTCCTATCTATCGTGGTGAGATGCGACGAATATAAACGGTTATATTCGGCCGTTGTATCATTGGGTCTAACTTAACTGAGTCGTCATAATAAGTGAAAATAAACGGTTATATTCAACTATTATGAACTTAGACGCATAGAGTTTGGTTAAAAGTCTATTAGATAGATAAGATCAATCGTTGTTCACCAAACTATCCAAGAATTATATATGATATAATTGGCAACTGTTGTCTACCTAAATAATCATTTTCTAAGGACTTCCAGTGGTTGACTTAGGACATGACGAAATATGGATCTTGGCTCACTAGAAAGAATTATGGGATATACTTTCCAAATTAATAGTAAGAGCTATTAGTTTGATAAAAATAGTGGGAGGTATATGATGATATACCATAATCACTTAAACATAATTAATATTAAATTTGCAATCTAGTTTATTTTATGCACTTTAATATTGTAGATATCAAATGATAAACACAAACAACTTCTCTATGCGATCAGTTCTTGAGAAGGACAAGATGACGAGAATATATTTCCTTGACTGACATAGGAGCTTGAGGATCGTCCTCGGGCACCACGATATTAGTCAAATCTCTTCCCCTGCTCTTAAAGTTGAGAATGTAACATGTGCAAATCATAATGCTTATTGGAAGCAAATTGATGTTGCGACTGATATTTCATGTCTCATGCTCGCAAATATATGTGCTGAGCTTAAGAAGCAATACAAGCATATAGATGCTTATGAAACGATTGAGCACAAGATATATTTGAAAGGGCACTATACACTTACAAGTAGGGAGAGTGAGACCCGGTTACACCACATGTTCTAAAGATTATAGGGTATAATGAATACCATTGATATTTTGGGTTTCCAGATTGGTCTGGAGACAGTTAGATTTGATCTTACAATCTTTGGACAAATATTATTCTTATTTTGTTATGAACAATAAAGTGAATAAGATTGGTAAAACACCCATTGAGTTGCTAAGCATGTTGAGAACTGCTGAAAGTAATATGATAAATGCATGAACTACTAATATATTGATGGTAAACATAGGGAATGTAAAAGAGAAAAGAAAATGGAAAGACAAGGAGAAGATTTGATCTAGTTCCGTTGTCAAACCAAAGTCCAATCCCTAAAGCAGACTCTAAAGTCTGAATGAGGTGTTGATAAAGAAGACGATTGTCACTTCTGTGGAAAGTTGGGAGACTGGAAATTAAACTGTCATGCTTAATTGGAAGATCGGAAGATGATGATCAATAAGGGTCAAGCTTAAGGTATCGGGTTGGAATTGGAGTAAAGAAAGTTGCTCTGGTTCGAGGAACTCGTTACTTAATTTTTGGCCTATAAGGAAAATTTAGAACTTAATAATTGTTATAGCGTGATTGCAATTGGCAGAGACATTATTTCAGTTTCTTGTTTGGACAAGAAAGGCTTTTTCATTTTATAACAATAGTTGTTTATTCTATTTTGATGATGAGCCTTATAATGTTGCACATCTAATTAACAATTTATATGTTCTAAAGTGACTCAAATCAAATATTACCTTTGGCACTATTGTTGAGGCCGTATTAATAAGAAACGCATTTTCAGAATACATAAGGATGCATTCATGGATAAGTTTAATTTTATTAACTTCATAAAATTTACTAATTATTTTAGTAGATACGGATATATGTATCTTTTAAAGAACTAATCTGAATCATTTGAAAAGTTCAAAGACTATAAAGATGAAGTAGAAAATATCAAAGAAAAGTTTTTTGATAGGAGAGATCACACCTTGTTGGACATGGTGCGATCAATGTTGAGTCAATGAATCTTCCAATTAGTTTCTGGGGTTGCACCCTGGAAACTGCTCCACATACACTTAACTGTGTTCCTACTAAATTGGTTCAAAAGACTCCTTATGAGATATGGACTGAGCAACGTCACAGCATGTCATTTATAAAATTTTGGGGATGTGAAGCGTTTGTGAAACGTCTAATCTCTGACAAGCTAGGACCAAAATCAGACAAATGTAATTTTGTGGAATACCCAACTGAAACAAGGGGTTATTCTTTCTATAATCCTTCCGAGAATAAAGTGTTTGTTGCTCGAACTGCTGAGAGACAGTGGGAGGATAATAGATCTCAATGAAGTTTGAGACCCACATGATAACGTTGAACCAGTAGAGGAACCTGAGTAGAATGTACAAGAAAAATAATACTGCTCAAGAAACACAAGTGTTCGTAGGTTTAGTAGGATTCGCCATGAGCCCGAGAGATAATATGGATTTCTCTTGACTCAAGATGGTGATGTGATGCTTGTGGATGAAGATGAGCCTCTCACCTACCTAGATACTATAAACACTCCAGATTCTAAGAGATGGCTGGATGCCATTAAATCTGAGATGGAATCCATGTATACTAATCAATTATGGACTTTGGTTGATCCACCTGAAAGGGTAAAACCTATAGGGTGCAAGTGGGTTTTCAAGAAGAAGACCGACATGGATGCTAATGTACAGACCTATAAGGCACGATTGGTGGCAAAAGGTTTCAAGAAAATTCATGGTATTGACTATGATGAGACCTTTTCACCAGTTGTTATGGTCATGTCCATCAGGATTTTGCTTGCTATAGCTGCTTACTATGACTATGAAATCTGGCAAATGGATGTCAAAACCGCTTTCTTAAATGAGAGCCTTGAAGAAGATATGGATGTGTACATGACACACCCTAAGGGTTTTGTTGATCTAAAGGATGCTGGAAATGTATGTAAGTTGCGTCGATCCATTTATGGATTAAAGCAGGCCTCGAGGAGATGGAACATTTGTTTTCATGAAACAGTCAAAAAGAGTTTGACTTTATTCAGAATGAAGATGAAACTTGTGTTTACAAGAAGTTTAGTGGGAGCCATGTGGCATTCCTAGTATTATATGTTGATGATATATTACTAATAGGGAATGACATTCCTTCTCTACAGACTGTGAAGACTTGGTTGAGAAATAATTTCTCAATGAAAGACTTAGGCGATGTGACATATATATTAGGGATCGAGATCTATAGAGATAGATCAAGGTGATTGATCTGCCTAATTTAGAGTACATACATTGACAAAGTTTTGCATCGATTTCAAATGCAAAGAGACTAAAATGGATATGTCCCAATGTCTCATGGGATAGTGATCTCAAAATAAAATTTGTCCTAAATCATTGGATGATAGGGACTGCATGAGTAAAATTCCATATGCGTCAGCAATTGGTTTTATAATGTATGCAATGATATGTACTTGTCCTGATGTCTCGTATGCTTTAACCATGATGAGTAGATACCGATCTAATCCAGGTGAAGGTCACTGGATGACAGTCAAGAATATTCTTAAGTACTTAAAGAGGACTAAAGATTAATTCTTGTTATATGGAGGAGATGTGAAGCTAGTTGTAAGAGGTTTCAGTGATACTGGTTTCTAGACAGATAACGATAATTTAATGTTTCTGTCTGGCTTTGTGTTTTATTGAGATGTTGTATGCTGGAATGGTTCACAGCAAAGACGATTGTTGATTTTACAATAGAACCTGAGTATATTGATGCTTGTGAAGCAGCCAAGGAGGCTGTTTGGGCATGTACTTAGGAGATATCACCTAATTAATAAGATTAATGATCAAGGAGATATACATATATGTAAAGTGTATACTAATAATAATATTGCAGACACACTGACTAAGGCTTTGTCGCAGCAGAAGCACGAAAGTCACACTAGTTCCATGAGTATTGGATACTTGGGTAATTGGCTCTAGTGCAAGTGGGAGATTGTTAGTAATTGTGCTCTAGAGACAATACTTTTTATATTTTAAGGAAAATATTTATTATTAAGGATTATGTTTTATTGATTATTATTTATTTATTATGTTTTATTTACTGCGTAATAAATTGAAAGCATAATAAATGTCCTTGGAATTTTGATACGTATTATATATCTTTAAGTATGTGACTTAAAAATGAGATTATATGAATAGTATCTTATTCCTAAAATTCCCTAGTCGAGTATTATTATTAAGGACAATAATAATGCACAAAGACTAGTATGTTTCTTGACAGATGACCACATCTCATTGGTCATAGGTATGGGGATACTAAAGTCAAGAACATAAGTGCATGTATCAATGCATGGCACTGGAATGACCCGCCGTGAGATTCTACATGTTAAGTAAGTGTTATAAGTAATTCTCACTGTGATAATGGTGTAATTATCCTTAGACCTGAAATCATTATATTTCTATACGAGAATTAATATACTTTGATTACATTAAAAGTTACCTTTGACATGGTGATGATAAAAGTGGACATTTGGTATATTATGAATTGTATGAGAAATATGAATGATCTAGATGGGATTTAATCCTCCTAATTTTAGGAGTGATATTATTGGCCTCTTGTTTGAGTGAGACTATGAAATGCACGGCCATGCTCAAATGTTGATTTGATTTTAATAGTCTACTCATCGATCAAGAAAATAAAGATTAAATTATGAAGAGGATGACACGAGACATGCCTTGAGTTTAATCTATAATATCAAGATTAAAGGGATTATATTACATGGAACATTATTCACGAAAGGCTTAATCGAATCACCGATTTATTATTATTACTTGGGTAGCAATGATGTATTACTAGATGCCGCTCATTGTTTACAATTTTAATTAGATATTAAAATTGTTGCCAACGTAATAATAAACTACAGGGTCACTCACAAAGAACGCTTGAAGGAGAAATAATTTAAATTATGAATTTAAATTAAATAAGTAATTTATTTTATTTATGATATTAATTAAGTATGACTTAATTAATTATATAAATAGAATAAATGAATTACTTAAACTAATTCCAAAATTAATAATTAATTAAGTGAGACTTAATTAAATAATTTAGAATTTTGGATTAGTATTAATTATAATTGGATTATAATTAGAAAAGTTATTCCTCTCTCTATATAATCTCTTTATGGGCTGATTTAATAAAAGAGATTTTGAAAAAAAAACCTAGCCGCTCTGAGAGAGGAGGAAGATAAAGACAGAAGAAGTTTTCGGGTGCTAGTACACATCAATCCTTCACGAAAAGTGTTCGTGTGGATACCGTAGAGCGTAGATCGCGAGAGCGGGATACGTGGTGATTAAACAAGCTTTGGACCTCCATTAATCTTCCATTAATGAACTGTTAAAGCTTCTAAAGGTATTTATTCTTTATCTCCGAATTAAATCTTTTGTTTTCGCATGGATCCTGCGGAGGGTTTCGCTATTTTGATTTATTTTTCGCGTTTATTCTGCTGCGTTTGTGTCTCGAAACCCTACAATTTTCTTAGTTGTTAGTTGAGTTATCCTCTAGGAATTTGTGTGTTTAATTTTTAACAACAAATAGGGGGAGATTGAAAGTCATATGACTAGTCCTATTTGTAATAAGTAGATGACAACTCAACTCAGATAAGAAAGTGAAGTAAATAGTAAATATTGAATATAGAGGAAGAACAAAAGAAGCCATGACAGGACAAGACAAGTCATAAAGACCACTACAGCAGAAATGAGAATCAACATTGTAGTTACTCATCCGTGAACCAGACCAGTGCATAGGGTGTCAACAATATCAGTGAAGATTCGTCATCAAAAAGTTCAAGTGGTTAAAAAGGTTATTTTTGAAAAACAGAAGAGTTTTATCTATATCAACAATAGTCCTACAGTCAAGACTTTAATTTAATTCTCTATTAATTAATTAAATTAATTAGTTAATTTAATTAGTAAATTAATTCACTCAGAATTAATTTATTTCTTAAATTAATTAAAGGATTAATTAATTTAGAATTATTTTAGAATGACAGAAGACAGAAGCTGAAAGGGATACAGGTTTGTTTGGAATGCAGTGTACAAGAGTCAGAATCCAAAATTGAATATTTGACTGGGTACATGCAGTGGTGAAAAGAAGTATAGTCTAGTTTAAAGAGTCAGATTATTTCAGTAACAGAGGTACTTCTAATTGCAATTGTAGAAACAGCCAAACATGCCTGACAGTATTGACTTAAAGAAAAGACGGAAATAGAAATGACACGGAAGAAATGCAGAGTCATATATTCTTAAAGGTGGAACCCCGGTTGGAATTGATTTGTCATTTCCAAGTCAAAAGGAGTTCGGTTTCAGACGTTCAGAAGACAGCAACTTAGAGCGTAAGGATTTATTTTAATTAATAAATATTTTATTTATTTAGTAAATTATATTTATAAATATCTAAATAATATTAGATATTTATTTTTATAATTTCTGAATTAAATTTATTATTTATTAATCAAAGATTATAAGCTGTGCGAATCGAAAAGCATTTCTACGGAACATATCCACTAAAAGACGAAATAGGCCCCAGCTTTTTCAAATTGAAAGGGGCAGGTGATTTTTGTTTTAAAAGTAACCAGTCATAGCTTGACACGTTTCCCATTCAAGTGAAAAGAAAGTGAATTGGCAGGTGGAAGAAATGTCATACCTAGAGAAAATTAAGAAGTCATGCTGAAGCGTTCAAAGAAAGGTAATACCGAATTCTTTTTAAAAGGTAATACCGAAATTACCTTTTTAAAAGGTAATACCGAAATTGCTTTTTAAAAGGTAATTCTGTGCTTTTTAAAAGGTAATACCGAGCTTTATCAAAAAGGTAATACCGAGCTTAATGAAAGGTAATATCGTATTTTCAAAGGTAATGCTCAGTCTTTCTAAAGGTAATTCTAGGCTTATTTTTCAAGAAAAATAGTAATACTGAAAAATAATGCCAAGCTTTTCTAACCTCTATAAATATGAGGAGATAACTTCTCATTTCGTAGTAGAAAAACTTTCAAATTCAGTAATTTGTCTGCAAAGTTATATTCACAGACTTTCTGTGCTGGTTTGATTTTAATTCCTTAAGTAGAACAATTCATGTCAAATTTGTTCTAGGAATTAAAGTTTATTCTACCGGATATTGTAACACCCATTCAAATTTAATATACATATTTAACTTGAATCTTGTTTACTGACTTGCTAATTTCTATATCTTAAATGTTTTAACTTGAAAATATAATGTTAGTAAGTCAGCCTCCCAAACACTACAAGGACCCGAACCCTCATCTAAAGCAATAATTTAAATCCGCAAATTCTGAAAAGAATTTTAAATTGTTGTAAGTATCGCATTCAACCCCCCTTCTACGATACTTCTAGGACCCAACAAATATTTGAAAGTGTTTGACCTAAAACCAATCATGTATTATGAGTTAGGAAAAACTTTCTGCTACTCTTATTTGATTTCATTTAATAATAATAAAGTATTTATGTTACGGGATTAATCTATTTGAATTGTATTAAGTAAGATGTTCCATAATTTAGAGTAAAGCTTCTAGAATTATAATGAGATTGTAATAATGAGATCTAGAAGATAATAGCTTTAGACTTAAACAGTTCCTGATCATAGGATAACTAATTAGAAATTGGTAAATCCGTCAAGATCAGTACATACTATGCTAGCTCTTTTAAGAGGATGTATGTTCTCATAGACATTTGTGTGGTGACACTATAGCTAGTATGTAGGTGCTTATTAAGGTATAAGTTCACTGAACATGACTCGATAAGTAGAACAACTAATGGAGTTTACTCGCGTGTCGATAGTTGTTTATTAAGTAAATAGTTGTACAACTATCCTTAGACTTGAGATCGTTAGAGTAATCTCGTACACAATGATTTATGCTTTGGTTTAGTCATTAGTCTCTATGACATTCATTAGGACCATTGTGGGCATAGTGATTTGTGTATGGAGATAGTTAACGGATCAATAAAGGATCTGCCCCTTCCAGTAAAGGAAGTGAATATCCTATGTTATTCTTAGATATGCAAGTTCAGGAATCTCTGGCCAGAGTGAATGAAATTAGAAAGAGTTTCCAATTTGCATTAAAAGGAACTTTGCATTATGAATAAAAAATCATATGATTGAATTAGATAGCCTTGACACGAGTTCCATGCCTTGTATTTAATCGGGATATTGAAGGGTAGAAGGAATTAATTGTACAGTAACTAATTACTAACAGGTTCTAAGTATTCTAAGCAATGATTTCGTATTCTCTGGATAGTCGCGATATGTTGAAAAGCATCACTCACGATGTAGAATAAATATAATTAATCAGATTAATTATATTTAATGAATTAATAGAATTCATATAAATAATAAATAAAATATTTATTATTATTTATTTCTACTACCGGCTTAATATTGAACCTAAAGAGTCACACCATAAAAGAAATTAAATTATAGATGAAGGAATAATTAATAATAGCTAGTTATTATTTATTTATGAAATAAATAATTACTTAGCAAATTTTATAAATTAATTAAATGTGATTTAATTGATTATAAATTATTTAAGATAAGATCTTAATATTATTAATTAAATATTTAATTAAAGTAATTAAATATGAAAAGATAATAATTTTCTAAAAGAGTTTAGAAAAAGGAATTAATGATTAAAATAGTTTTAATCATTAACTAATTAATTAATAAGATTAATTAATTAAAAAGGGAATTAATAATAAGATATTTATAGAAAATATCTCAGTTGAGATATTTGCCTATAAATATAGGATTATAAACCCTAATATTTGTGAGAAATATTTTAAAAGGGAGGCAACCCTAATTTCCCCTCTAGCCTTCTCCTTCATCTTTTAGTTTGATTCTTGGTGGATATCTTTAGAGCACTCCACACTTGATGGGTGATTGTAAGGATTGAAGAACAAGATCTTCTCTAGTTGTTGCCGGAAAGCAATCGAGGTATTCTTTAATTTATAAAATAGTTTTTGTATCTATATGTATGTATACATAGGAATATATGTAAATAAATGTTATTCAATGATTCCGCTGGTGCATAAATTCCTTCAATGTTATCAGAGCATAGGTTGTATGCATATAGATTCGTGGTCAAGTTTCAGAATTTTATGAGCATGTATGTATTTATTATGATTTATACAAGCAATATCATGTTTTAATTATGATTAATATGATACTGTTCGTCAAAATTGTTTTGATAATTGTCCTGGGTTCTATAAGTGTTGTAGATCGTCCAGTTAATTTTTCATAATTTTCAGATGCGTAGAATATTTATTATGAATTTTGAAAGCAATAATAATGATTTAATTATGATTAATTCATTACTGTTCCTCAAAATTTATTTTATATTTTTCATGTGTTCTACAAGTGTTGTAGATCGTCCAGGTATTTTTAGAATTTTTTTCTGAGCAATAGATGATTTATTATGGATTTTTAAAGTTGTTTTTAATTATATCATAATTAAATAATAATATCTATAAAAAAAAGAAGGTGTAACGCATTCTGCGCATGCGTTACAATCTAAAAAAGGGTTTTTGGCTTGTAACGCATACCCGAGATGCGTGACAGGGTGTCTTGCACGCGCCTGACGCGCGTGCGCGCATGAGGATGCATCAGAAACTTCTCGGGGCGCGTGCGAGGGCGTGGGGGTTCAGAATGGGGCGTGTAATATACCGTTGGATTCGTTTTTCCGAGACGGTTCTAATGGTATATTACAATAATTTTTCTGAAATTGTTTCAGACTATTTAGAGCTTCGAAAAGTATTTTAAAGCAAGTTTTAACTATTTTAAGTTACTTTTAAATACACCATGTGATACATAGAGATGTATAATGCTTATATGTTGTAATATATGATTTAACATGCCTATCTTATGTTTATTCGTGATTATATATATGTGATATATGCTTGAATTATCATGAGATGATAGATTTATGTGAACTTAATTAACATAAGGCGTATGTTAGACAATCTAGAATAGTGAAATTGTTTCGTGACCTGAATTTACATATTATGAATACAATCATGAGATTTTTGTGTTTATGAAACACGTAATTGAATATGAATTTTCAAATTAAGTGAAATGATGATTTTATCAAACAACAGATGTTCTATCTGTAAGAAAGGGGGTTATTAAGAGACGCCTCTTAACAATGCTCCACCCCTGGCCTGGGATGACTCCAAGTATCAATAGTTGATTTGAAATATTTAATCCAATCTAAAAGAATCTCTTTATAATATGATTATGATTGTAACATAATATAATCCCCTAAAATATAAAGAATATCAAGTAATAATTGGCCATAAAACACAAAGGGCTTGTGTTGGTCATAGCCTTCCAACATAATTGAAAGTATTTATTGTTTTTGAAACTCTGTCATTTCGTGCTACAGCCGAGGGCGTTGTTTCCAAAAGAAGAGATACTTGTCTATAACATAAGATGTGTATGATGAATTAGAATCTTATGGTCGTTACGTGCTACAACCATGGGCTATTTGAAACTAGTTTAACTATACGAGATGTTGGGATTGACTTGACTTAGAATATTGAGTTTGTCGTGCCACAACCGTGACTCAAGTATTAAAGAGGCTAAAGTAAGATTAGGGAATAACATGAGATGTAGCTAACAAGAGTTGTCTGCCTATTGAACGTTACATGGCGTTTCGTGCTACAGCCGAGGTTGTGTGATGGAATGTAGGATCCCTATCCCACTAGCATTATGAATGCTTAATTTCAATAAGGGATATAGAAATTAGATAGAATAGTGGGAGGCACTTATGAATAAAGACCTGATTCATATGGTGTTTTAGATAATGAAATAGAGTATTTGCTAAATGTTGTTATGTGTTTATTATTTGCAGATTTACTATATACATAATGTCTTCTGTACTATCACTCCGTTGCATACTCGATGCACACAAATTAATTGGTCCCAACTATGCTGATTGGCTTCAAAACCTGAGAATTGTTCTCAGGATTGAGAAGAAGGAATATGTACTAGACTCACCTAAACTTGTTGAACCTGCTAGGATGCACATAATGATGAACATATTGTGTATCGTAATTGGATAGAGGATGCAAGAGTTGCATAGTGTGTTACGCTGGGATCCATGAATGATGAGCTCCAAAAGTAACACGAGCATATGGATGTTCACTCTATCCTTATGCGTCTACAAGATTTGTATGATGTGGCAGGAAGGACAGCTCGATATGAGATATCAAAGGAGCTATTCCTTTGTAGGATGACTGAGGGATCATTTGTGAATGTTCATGTGTTCAAGATGATCAATTTGATTGAGCGTCTTGGACAACTTGGATTTGTCATGGATGGGGAGCTAAATCAAGATCTGGTCTTGCAATCACTTCCAGATTCATTCTCGCAGTTCGTTGTGAATTTTCACATGAACAAGTTGGATGTCAGCTTGCCTGAACTTCATAACATGCTGAAAACTGCTTAGTCAAATTTTCCCACAAAGAAGAGTTCTGTTCTTCTAATTGGTGAAGGCTCTAACCCTAAGAAGATGAAGAGGAGCCCTCCTAAGAAGAAGAAGAAGGTAGGTGAGAAAATGTCATTTCCGCCAAAAGCTGAAGATCCCAAAAGCAAAGCTGTTTGCTTTCACTGCAACAAAGTGGGGCACTGGAAGAGAAACTGTAAGGCTTACCTTGCAGAGTTGAAGAAAAAGAAGGGTGGTGAGACTACCGCTTCTGCTTCAGGTATGTTCATGATCGAACTAAATATGTCACTTAATCAAACTTCTACTTGGGTATTAGATACCGCATGTGGTTCTCACATTTGCAATTCGTTGCAGGGACTAAGGAGAAGTAAGACTCTTGAAGAAGAGGAGGCGATCCTACGTACGGGTAAAGGAGCAAGAGTTGCTGCTGTAGCTGTAGGATCATTTGATTTACTTATGCCTACGAGCAAGACTATTATTTTGGATAATTGTTATTTTGTTCCCTCAATTGTGAGGAAAATTATTTCTATTCCCATGTTAAACTTGGATGGTTTTTCATTTGTTATTGAGAATAATAAATGTTCAATTTTTAGAAATAATGTTCTTTATGGTGTTGGTATTTTAAATAATGGTTTGTATGTATGTGACGTAGAACATAGTTTACTTCAAATTGAACATAGTAATAAAAGAAAAAGAGATGATGAAAATCCAACCTACTTGTGGCACTGCAGACTTGGTCATATTGGTGAAAATAGACTTAAGACATTGCATAAGGAAGGGTTACTAGAACCTTTTGATTTTGAATCATATCCTACATGCGAGTCTTGTCTGTTAGGCAAAATGACCAAATCTCCATTTAGTGGACATGGAGAAAGAGTTGCGGAGTTGCTTGGATTGGTACATACAGATGTATGTGGTCCGATGTCCACGCAAGCCATGGGTGGATTTTCATACTTCATTACTTTTACAAATGATCGATCTAGATTTGGATATGTGTATTTGATGAAATACAAATCCGAAGCCTTTAAAAAGTTCAAAGAATATAAGTATGAAGTAGAGAAACAAACCAAGTATAGTATTAAAACCCTTCGATCAGATCGAGGAAGTGAATACTTAAGTGGCGAGTTTCTAAATTATCTCAAAGAAAATGGTATAGTCTCTCAATGGACTCCTCCTGCCACTCCCCAATTGAATGGAGTATCCGAAAGGAGAAATCAAACTTTGTTGGACATGGTTCGATCCATGATGAGCTATACAGATCTTCCAGTATCACTTTGGGGTTATGCATTGGAAACATCAGCATATATATTGAACAAGGTGCCTTCCAAATCTGTTCCTCAAACTCCGTATGAGATATGGAAAGAAAGGAAACCGAGTTTTAAGCACGTTAAGATTTGGGGATGTCCGGCTTATGTCAAGAAAGTTGACCCCAATAAGCTAGAATCTCGATCCGTGAAATGTAGGTTTGTAGGATATCCTAAAGAGATTCTAGGGTATTACTTTTACACCAAACAAAGGGTGTTTGTCTCCCGACATGCTACCTTCCTGGAAAAACAGTTTATCCTTGAAGGGAATAGTGGGAGCAAGATTGAACTTGATGAAGTTCATGAAGAACAAACTACTACGGCTCAAGAGGAAACACCTGTTCATATTGAACAACCTTCCATAGAACAGCCCATCCGTAGATCACAAAGGGTGTCTCACCAACCTGAGAGGTATTATGGCCTTGTCATTGAGAATGACAATGAATTGGCGGTCATTGATGGAGACGACCCTATGACCTTCAACGAGGCTGTGAGTAGTGTTGACTCAAAGAAATGGCAGAGTGCCATGAAATCCGAAATGGACTTCATGTATGCCAACTAAGTATGGACTTTGGTAGAGGCACCCAAGGATATGAAGCCTATAGGGTGCAAGTGGGTATACAAGAGAAAGATTGGAGCAAATGGCCAGGTAGAGACCTACAAGGCCAGGCTCGTGGCAAAAGGATTCAAACAAAGACAAGGGATTGACTTTGATGAAACTTTTTCACCTGTAGCCTTGCTCAAATCAATTCGGATTTTGCTTGCTATTGCAGCTTACTATGACTATGAGATCTGGCAAATGGACGTAAAGACGGCCTTCCTCAATGGGGAACTTGAAGAAGAAGTGTATATGACACAGCTAGAGGGTTTTATTTCCAAAGGAAATGAACATCTTGTATGTAAGCTACTACGAACCATATATGGGTTAAGGCAAGCTTCTCGAAGATAGAACATCCGTTTTGATGAGACAATCAAAGAGTTTGATTTTATCAAAAATATAGATGAACCATGTGTCTACAAGAAGGTTAGTGAGAGAGCAGTAACATTTCTTATTTTATATGTAGATGACATACTCTTAATAGGAAATGACATACCAATGCTGCAACCAGTAAAAATGTGGTTATCAAAGAACTTCACCATGAAGGACTTGGGAGAAGCGTCCTACATTCTTGGTATGAAGATCTATAGAGATAGATCAAGAAGA
This sequence comes from Oenanthe sinensis, assembly GCA_028671895.1. Lineage (NCBI taxonomy): Eukaryota > Viridiplantae > Streptophyta > Magnoliopsida > Apiales > Apiaceae > Oenanthe > Oenanthe sinensis. The sequence continues at coordinate 35,078,301 of CM053806.1, forward strand.
ATGAAAGGTCTAACCCAAGGTACGTACATCGATAAGGTGCTTAAAAGGTTTGGCATGAAAAACTCCAAGAGAGGTCTCATACCGATGAGCCATGTAGTCTCCCTTTCTGACAAGATGTCTCCTAAGACACCTGAAGAAAGAGAGCGTATGGTTAGGATTCCTTATGCGTAGGTAATAGGATCTATCATGTACGCGATGTTATGTACTATACCTGATGTTGCTCACTCAATTAGTATGACTAACAGATATCAGTCAAATCCAGGTGAAGACCACTGGAAAGTAGTGAAGAACATCCATAAGTACTTGAGAAGGACTAAGGATATTTTTCTTATTTTTGGTGGGTCTGAGTTGAAAATAGAGGGTTACACTGACTATAGTTTTCAGTCAGAGTGTGATGATAGTACATCCATGTCAGGGTATGTGTTTACTCTAAATGGTGGGGCGATTAGTTGGAGAAGTCGTAAGCAATCTACGACGGCTGACTCCACAACAAAAGTAGAGTATATAGCTGCAAGTGAGGCTGCAAAGGAAGCTGTTTGGATGAAGAAATTTGTTTCTGAGTTGGGAGTAGTTCCTGGCATAGAGGGGCCTATTGTGTTATATTGTGACAATAACGCTGCAATAGCTCAAGCCAAGGAACCGAGGTCTCACAAGAATACCAAACATATATTGCGGCGGTTTCATTTGATTAGGGAGATCATTGAAAGAGGAGATGTCAAGATCGAAAGAGTTGACACACATAACAACATAGCAGACCCGTTCACGAAGCGGCTGTCTCAGTTAAATTTTGATCGTCATAAGGAGCGGATGGGTATTAGATACCAGAGTGATTAGCTTTAGGCCAAGTGGGAGATTGAAAGTGTTTAACCTAAAACCAATCATGTATGATGAGTTAGGAAAAACTTTTTGCTACTCTTATTTGATTTCATTTGATAATAATAAAGTATTTATGTTACAGGCTTAATCTATTTGAAGTCTATTAAATAAGATGTTCCATAATTTAGAGCAAAGCTTCTAGAATTATAATGAGATTGTAATAATGAGATCTAGAAGATAATAGCTTTAGACTTAAACAGTTCCTGATCATAGGATAACTAATTGGAAATTGGTAAATCCGTAAAGATCAGTACATACTATGCTAGCTCTTTTAAGAGGATGTCTGTTCTCATAGACATTTGTGTGGTGACACTATAGCTAGTATGTAGGTGCTTATTAAGGAATAAGTTCACTGAACATGACTCGATAAGTAGAACAACTAATGGAGTTTACTCACGTGTCGATAGTTGTTTATTAAGTAAATAGTTGTACAAGTATCCTTAGACTTGAGATCGTTAGAGTAATCTCGTACACAATGATTTATGCTTTGGTTTAGTCCTTAGTCTCTAGGACATTCATTAGGTCCATTCTAGGCATAGTGATTTGTGTATGGAGATAGTTAACGGATCAATAAAGGATCTGCCCCTTCCTGTAAAGGAAGTGAATATCCTATGTTATTCTTAGATATGCAAGTTCAGGAATCTCTGGCCAGAGTGAATGAAATTAGAAAGAGTTTCTAATTTGCATTAAAAGGAACTTTGCATTATGAATAAAAAATCATATGATTAAATTACATAGGCTTGACACGAGTTCCATGCCTTGTATTTAATCGGGATATTGAAGGGTAGAAGGAATTAATTGTACGGTAACTAATTACTGACAGGTTCTAAGTATTATAAGCAATGATTTCTTATTATCTGGATAGTCGCGATATGTTGAGAAGCATCACTCACGATGTAGAATAAATATAATTAATCAGATTAATTATATTTAATGAATTAATAGAATTCATATAAATAATAAATAAAATATTTATTATTATTTATTTCTACTACCGGCTTAATATTGAACCTAAAGAGTCACACCATAAAAGAGATTAAATTATAGATGAAGTAATGATTAATAATAACTAGTCATTATTTATTTATGAAATAAACAATTACTTAGCAAATTTTATAAATTAATTAAATGAGATTTAATTGATTATAAATTATTTAATATAAGATCTTAATATTATTAATTAAATATTTAATTAAAGTAATTAAATATGAAGAGAGAATAATTTTCTAAAAGAGTTTAGAAAAAGGAATTAATGATTAAAATAGTTTTAATCATTAACTAATTAATTAATAAGATTAATTAATTAAAAATGGAATTAATAATAAGATATTTATAGAAAATATCTCAGATAAGATATTTGCCTATAAATATATGATTATAAATCCTAATACTTGAACCCTAATATTTGTGAGAAATCTTTTAAAAGGGAGGCAACCCTAATTTCCTCTCTAGCCTCCTCCTTCGTCTTTTAGTTTGATTCTTAGTGGATATCTTTAGAGCACTCCACACTTGAGGGGTGATTGCAAGGATTGAAGAACAAGATCTTCTCTAGCTGTTGCCGGAAAGCAATCGAGATATTCTTCAATTTATAAAATAGTTTTTGTATCTATATGTATGTATACATAGGAATATATGCAAATAAATGTTATTCAATGCTTCCGCTGGTGCATAAATTCCTTCAGTATTATCAACACCAGTAAGCTTAGTTTGAATATGAGAAATGTCCTTGACCATATTAGCTAATTATTCAGCAACATTATCTGTTTCAATGCCAACATCTCTATCAAGTGCTTGATATTCTTCACAAGAATAGTGACCATGTTCCTGGAGAAAAGATTTCATCTGAAAGGCCTTCAGTCTCTCAGACTGATGAATATTCAAAATACAGGCAAAGGTTACTTTATCATCTATGCCTTTTCTTTGTGCAGACTCCCAAGACTGAGGAAATACGTGATCAAAATAGCCAAAAGATGGATTCAGTGGTCTATCATCCTCAGAAGTTCCAGCCTCATCAACATGTTCAATCTTGGTAAATGGAGGTGTAGACTCTGGTGGTGTTGTAGACTCTGAAACTGCAAAAGGGACTATAGACCCTGACTCCTCCTTAGAGTGATCAGAGTTTGTAGACTCTGGAAGCCTTGCCCTTATAGGCATGATCAAAAGTGGTTCTTCTGACTTCAGTCCTGCTGTCTCAGCTAGAATAGTAGTATCATCCACCAAAGCCTCCATGACTCTTTTTGCTCTTCTAGCCAAAGAATCCACTAAATGATATTGTGGTCTTTTTGTAAATAATTTTTGTGCAACTAGAGCCTCCTCCTTTTTGCCAATCTGCATAATTAACAAGAATGGGTTTTCATTCATCCTCTGCCCCAAATCATTGGACCAACTCTGAGGAAAATCTTGATCCCAATAAGTAAAGCTAGGTTCAAGATATCCTAATCTCTCATCCTCATAGCGGGGTTGGACACCCACTCTCTCTTCCTCACTCAGGCTCTCTACAGCCTTATTCACCTTTCCTTTTGCCTGGACCAGTTCTAGCCTCTCAATTGTTTTTTTACTCATTTGGATAGGTGGACTCAAAGGTCCTACAGAATAGGGGGTGAGAGAAATTGTAGTTGCTTCAATACCTGAACCACCTTGATGGAGGGGTACCCCTTTAAATGTCTGAAGGCTAGGGGTTTCCACCAAGGGGTGAGCATCAACAAACCCTGAACCCTTACAAGCTTCTTCTTTCTTTCCAGAGTCTATTGGCTCCAGTATCTCAGTCTCAGGGTCTACTCTAGACTCTAACTGCTTCAGTATGACTTCATTAGAAGTCAGAGTCTGAGTGTCACCATCTTTGACTATTGGTGCATGAGACTCCCCCTCAAGATGGATAGACTCTAATAGAATAGATTGGGTAAATTCTTCATGAGCATCCATCAGAGTCTGTCCTACAATATCACTGCGGTTCCCAACTGCATAATTTTGAGTTGTCAAGGAGGGCCTAACAGCATACTCCCATGTCCCACTATCACCCAACATCTGACTAGGTGGTTTTTGTGTGGGTGAGGCAGACTGAGCATCTTTATCACTAGCCTCTCTTCCTCCAACTTTCTATCATCTCCTGCTACCTCCTATGGTTCAACCATAGTTAATAAATCCAAATTTCCTTTAAGAAAAGTCTTTGCATGGATTGCATTGATGGCATGGGCATAGGTCATGTTGAAGGAATCCTGCAGTTCCCTTGCAATCTTCTGATAGTGTGAGCCCTTGATTTGATTCAATCTATTTTCATAGGTTGGATAAATGTACTTATTGGTCACTTTTCCTATATTTTGGACAAAAAAATCAACCACCTTCCTATTCAGTTGAAATCCAATCAATGGTTGTCCTGTAGGTCACCCCTTTATCCCAAATTACTTCATAGTCAAAAACTGGTAGCTCAATCTCAGTTTTCAACTCAGCAACAGACTCTAATTCTCTCCTATTATGGACTTTAAGCTTTTTAGGCTTGTGTTTGATTTGCCTTTCAGAGTCTGGCACACCAAGTGCTTTGAGAACTTCATTATTCTTGCCTTCTATGAGCCCAGCTGCTATAACTTGAAATGAAGAGTTAAATAGCTAATTAATAAGTGTTCCAAGTGTGATATGTAAAATTGTTAGCTAAAATAGTGTTCTATTAGTATGTATATAATTTTTTTGGAACACTTATTAGCTAGCATCTCCAAGCTTGATATATGTAAAATTGTTAGCTAAAATGGTTTTCTATAATTATTATCTAAAATTTTAACTAACGGATATACATTCACTCTAATGATATTATATATAATAATAATCAAGTAAAATTATAAATAAGAGGCTTATTGATTCGACATATATATGAGATCAAATTTGATTATCTATAATTTTTTGTTAAGGAAAATAAGGTTGGAGTGCATCTTTTAGATATTCTTTCAAAATTGACATATAAATGTCACATAAACACCACGTAGATAATTTAGCTAACCGACTATCACACAATTTTAGGTATTTTGACTTTCTTATATATTCAAATTTTATATATATAGTATATAATTATTGTCACATAGATCATTATAAAGATTTGATAACAAAAGCTCAAATTCAACTATATGTATCATTAATTAAAAAAATTAATTTTAAAATATAAAAAATAAATATTATTAGAGTAAAATAATTATTTAATTTTTTATATTTTAAATAACTATTATTTTATTATATTTAAGAGAACCCTAACCCTAATGGGTTGCTCTAACTAACATTCAGCAATATATACAATGACGTCCGATTTTTTAGTTATCAAATTTTTATTAATTTTTCACTTATCAACAATGATAGACCCTGGTATACACAAAAATTTCATAAATTAAAATGAGTTAAAACTCATGCTAGTGCTTAACATGTGCACATGAGCGCATACTACAAACACCATTTGACTTTTCTCCTGGACAGACCACTCTATTTCTATACGCGTTTCAGCCTTTCAATTCTAGAGTTTTTTCAAAGAATTAATAATACAATGATAATAATGCCCTTCCCTGTAAAAACTGTAATCGTTTTTAGTGTCCTTATAACCAGTATCTCTCTTAGCCAGTCGGATCTGTTGGGCACCTCCTGGGGAACTACTGGTGACTACACAAGTGACAGTATTTACGAAAGGAACCTTGACAGTGCTTTAGCCAACCTGTATTCCGCAGCAAACACTAGCAACTCCGGTTTCTATAATTCCTCCGTGGGTGAAGGCTCGGACACAGTTTACGCATTCGTGCTCTGTAGGGGGGACATGCAACCCGATATTTGCAGAAGCTGTGTAAAAGACTCAACTAGCATGCTAAAAAAGTTGTCCCAACCAAAAGACGGCTTTTGAGTGGTACCAAGAGTGCATGTAAGGTACTCTGATGATTCGATTCTCAACAACGTAGTTACTTACCCGACTTGGGAGTTACTAAATGTGAACAATGCAAGTAATATGGTTCAGTTCAATCAAGACCTTAGAGCATTGTTGGATGATTTGAAAGGACAAGCTATTGAAAAAAAGTTCGCCACAGGGAATGTAAGTGGACCGGTTTTTCGAATATCTACGGGCTAATGCAGTGCTCCCCAGATTTATCCTCAATCCAGTGCAGTGACTGTTTTGATGATGCTATTGGAGATATTGCATCATGTTGCAGTGGAAAAATAGGTGGCCAAATCTTGAAACCTAGTTGTAGGCTTAGATTTGAGGTTGAACGTTTTTATAACCAGACGATTGGGATTACGGTTGATGCACCACCACCAGGGTCACAGGTTCCTCCACCACCAAGGTCGCAGGTTCCTCCACCACCCCCATCAGTGACTCCTCCTGGTAAAGATTTCCTGCTCAGAGCATGACTTTCCATGGCATATTAATTAATCCCTGAACCTTTATAATGGTTTGCTTCTCTTTACTTTCTCAAAAAATTTATAAACACTATATAGTTTTCAACATCTTCAAAAAAATTAATGTTTACAAGTGCAAAAGGTCTGTCTCCCAACTAACAGAAGTAAGGATAAGGTGTATCTGTTGAGTGTTTAGTTTAATTTGATAGTTTGCCTAGATCAGAAATTACTGGTGCTTCAACGGGTATCTACATAGCTAGTCCCCCAGCCTCCGATTATGATGGAGTCACCCCTAGCGAATTTAACACTGCTCTTAAATAAAAATTGTAATTACGGACCAGACATAGAGAAATTTCCCTCTATTGTTTCTCAATTACTTATAAAAAGAATTTATCGAGGCAACCTTGTGTTTGATGGAGAGTTCTTGATTAATGAGTTTTTCATGTAATTCATCAAATGAGATAGGAGTTTCACAACTATGAACAGCATTGACAACATTTTCATAATCTGGATCATTAAGTTGTTCAAGAATTCTATTCACGATATCATCAGACTCCAATGGGCGACCAAGAGAAGCAAGCTGGTCTGCACAATTTTTAAATTCTTGCATATACTCTGTTTTGGACTTATTTCCTTTGGTGATATTTCAAAGACGCTCCTTAATTTGTTTGAGATGTCCTTTGGACGGGTTAGCATAAGTTTTCACAAGAATTTGCCAAGCCTCGTGGGTGGTCTGACATTGGGAGATGAGAGGGACAAGAAAAGATGATAAAAGTTCCAACAAGGGCTCCAAGAATTAGTTTGTCTTGACGGAACCATGTTGTATAAGCAGGATTTTGAGATGTATTTAGGCCACTGGCAATTGTTTTGGCAGGAGCAGGAAAAAAGCCTTCAATGAATTTGTATAAATCATATCCAAGGAGTGTTGCCTCTAGTTGAGTTTTCCGTGAGATATAGTTGGTGGATGTGAGTTTGATTATATGATTTAGAGAAATAAGGATGAAGGGTTTTGTAGGATCAGAATTGTTGGGAATGGTGGATTGGGAATCAATAGTAGCCATTGACAAAATGTAGAAGAAGAAGCAGGTGGGAGGGAAAAAAACAGATCTAAGCTCTTGATACCATATTAGAGAATAATATGTTGAAGAAGGAATTGTATTTTTTTCAGTATCACAATTACAAAGATATATACAAGTGTATGTTATCAATTACAATATTCATTCTAGCAGTATATCTAGCCTAATTAAGTGGTAAGAATATATGAAAAAAGGCTCGCTCAAAATACAACATTACCCTAATGAGAGTCGACTCCCCTAGGTCACCATAGCCGCCACCCCTTTTCTCCATCTACAACTTCGTTTCCTCCATCAAACCATCCTTCAGTCCCCCTCTCAATCATCTAAACCCGTTCTAGTCTTTTTTAATAAAAATCGAATCAAAGCCAAACATCTAGAATTTTTTCTCAGATCTATCTTGGTTTTGAGTCCGTCTCCGCAAATAAAAAATACCTTTAGATTCAAATCCTCCTCTTTAACATCATACCAAAATTTGGTGTCATTCCGAGGTCATTGAATTTTTGGTTTTAGTCTCGCCTTTTGGCGTGTGTCTAACTGTTTACCCTTTTATTGGAATGTTAAGGTATGTTTTTTTGATGTTGGTATGCATTTTGTTCCTGGTTACTTTGAAAATGATTTATGTGATTTTGTGGGAGATCTGTGATTCGTGCATTGGATTTGGGTTGGTGTCTGATATTGCAAGAGCTTACTTTTCACAACTAAAATTTGTTCATCTTATGCGATCTTTCACCTTCGGCATATCTATAGCTGGTTTTCGACATGTAGATAGCTGGGGTGTTTCTGAACATTGGGCTACAGGCGGTGCGTATGTGAAGGTCATTTGCGATATTACTGGTTCCAGGATTGGTGCAGGTTTGATTGATCGGGAAGCCATTTTAATCTTTTTTAATTCAAAGAATTTTGAAATTCATGATGTTAAACAGTCTGAAAACACAAGCGGCTATCTGTTTTGTTCGTTTAGTTGTTTCCATTCAGGTTGTAGTGTCAGCTCAGGGGTTTGTCCTGACTGTGATTTGTGTTTTTGCATGTCTCTTCCACATCGGATTTTCGATGGGAGTTATGTTCCCATTGGAGTTAAGTCTTTAAATTTGGTTGATGCAAGTTAATAAAATTCAATTGTTTGTCCCAAAAAAAAAAGTGGAAAGAATATATGCATTAAAACACAATCATAATATATATTTTTAGTAACCCCTTAATTGTAGCTTTAGCAGTAATCATCATTTGATTGCCAGCATGATTTTAATATCCACTTGGATTATGCTGAATTATATCTAACACTTTGTGCAGGCAAAGATGATAATACCACCCGGACCATAATTATAGTTGTTCTCATAGTTGGTTTGAGTGTACTCCTCCTTGTTTTGTTTTGCTTTTACAAAAGAAAGGCAAAGCAGAGTAATACTAGGACTTCCCTGAGTAAGATTTGCGTTGCTAAAGATTTTAAAACATAGGAAAGGAATATAGTTATTTGCATTAGTAAATTAATTTTCAACTATATAAAGCAACCATTCTTGTATGTACTGTGCTTTAGATAACAATGTGGAAGATATACGCAGCGTTGAATCCTTGCAATATGACTTTACTAGGGTAGAAGAAGCTACAGATTTCTTTTCAGATGTCAATAAGCTCGGTCAAGGTGGATTTGGAGCTGTTTATAAGGTATGATCAGAGATGATTTCAAAAGAAAAATTGTTCATATTTATCATACTATGGAAAAAATCGCTGATTGTTAATGTCACTTCTTCGGCATATCTGTCTCCCAATAAAGTTATTTTTTTAGATATTTTCTCTTGTCACTCTTTTCATCTTTGATTGAATAGGGTTTGCTAAAAAATGGTCAACAAGTAGCTGTGAAACGTCTTTCAAGTAGTTCAAATCAAGGTGAACCAGAATTTAGAAACGAGGTTTTGTTAGTAGCACAACTGCAACACAGAAATTTAGTTAGACTTCTCGGTTTCTGCTATGAAGGCGCCGAAAGACTTCCATTTATGAGTTTGTGCCTAATGCAAGTCTTGACCACTTCATATTCGGTATGTAATTTCACCTCTTCGTTCTTTGTTGGTCTTCACATTTGATTCCTGACAGTACTTAAGCCCTCTTGTTTCCCCTACTGTTAAACGTTTGTGATGCCATATTAAATTTCATAAATCAGCACTACATGATTGGTTTCCAATGTAGATTCGAGCAAGCGTTCAATTTTGGTTTGGCAAAAGCGATACAAAATCATAGGAGTTGCTAGGGGACTTCTTTACCTTCATGAAGATTCTAGACTGTGAATTATTCATCGTGACTTGAAAGCTAGCAATGTTCTGCTAGATGCAGACATGAATCCTCAAATTGCAGATTTTGGCATAGCAAGATTGTTCGACATTGATGAAACTCAGGGTAATACAAGTAGAATTGTGGGTACCTAGTAAGTCATCTAACCATTATATATTACAAGGCACTTATCACTATAAGCACAAGGATCATATGCTATAGTATTTTATCATATTATCATTGTCTTAAATTGATTTGGTTTACAATAAAATATTTAACCATACATTGCAGTGGATATATGGCACCAGAGTATGCATTGTATGGACAGTTCTCAGTTAAGTCTGATGTATTCAGCTTCGGCATATTAGTTCGGGAAATAGTAAGTGGTCAGAAAAACAACTGCTTTCAACATGGTGAGACTGATCACAAGGACCTGGCGCTCTGTAAGTTTGATCATGTTTTTCCGGTACATGAATGCATAATTTATTAAATATTGATCGACTGCACTTATAATCGCATTTGATGACATTGTGTTCATTCAGGCTTGGAAGAATTGGCAAGAAGGGAATGCAACTAATATTATAGATCCAATACTAAGAAACAGTTCTGATACAGTACGCGAAATGATAAGATGTATTCACATTGGGCTTCTATGTATACAAGGAAATGTTGCCTCAAGACCTACCATGGCATCGGTGGTGCTTATGCTAAATAGCTCATCTCTCACTCTTGGAGTACCTTCAGAGCCATAAGTGTCTGTTAATTCAACGGTAACTGACAAATCTAATAAAGCCAGAGATAAATCTTCTAATTACTCTGTTGAAAATGCTTCAAGCTCAGATTTATATCCACGATGATCGGTTAATACGTGTTTAATCTTCTGGTTTTTGTTAAATTGTTCAACTTTGATCTTGTTGCATTTAATTTCTATATATTTTGCTCAGTTAATGTGTGTGATTTTACTTGTCTTTGTAAAATTGTTCAACTTTTTTTTTCTGTGAAATAAAATTGTTCAACTTTGATGAATTTGTATATATATTTTTCGCTTGGATTTTGAATTATTTGCCCCACACAAAATAAATATGTGATATACTTATATAGCTATTGGTAATGGTACATGTCCGAAATTAGTTTCCAAAACTTAAGTAATAATAATGAATCTTATTCACATGAATTTTATCGATTAAAATATTTTATAATGACATGTCATAATCGCATGGTACTTGATATCTTGAGAAATAATTTTGTATCTTGGCATCTTTAGCTATATATGGATTCATACTATATTTTTAAATTTGAAATACTTTTGATTGATCGATCGTTGGTATTCGATTATTGGACTTATTTTTAAAAATAATAATATAAATTATTTATTCTTTTGAAAGAGAATATTGTAATTAAAAAATAATATTATTTAACATAAAACACTAAATATAATATCACAATCACAGATGAAGTATTCTTTCTGATCAAAACTTTTAACTCTGAAGTTATTTAAATAATAAAAATACAAATTTCTTAAAATAAGTTGTTATATATGTAATAATATTAATTAATTATTTTTTCAAACCTAATTTAAAAAATAAAAAATTTATAACAAAATTTTATATAAAATAATATATTATACATGTTAATTTATATTCTACTTAATAATATTATATATACAGCATATCATTATATGATGTTTTGAGAGAAATTTAATTGGTTACAACACTATGATGGCCTTTTCCGGAATAGCTCAAAAAATAGAGAAAATCATTTAAAAAGCATCTACCTAACTCAGCTTCTAGAGAACGCGAATGATGGTTTTTATAAAGAAAGGATTGTGCTGGCAGGGATCCAAAGCACAAGGATGATTATACCAGCCAAGTATCTCAGATTATCAATTAATACTCCAGTTTAACCTGCTCTCCTTACGTGTGAATATTTTCAGAACCCCTTGTCAGTTGCCTACATACTCCTTTTATAGGATCAAGTCCATATTTAGTTCTAGGTATTCATGACTCTATAGACGAGTGATCAGACTTGAATTTATAGGAATTATCCGTTGATGAACGTTTATTTAAAATCCCGAACTTATGACTTAAATAAAATTCATTAAAAATCTAATAAAATGTTACAACTCCTCAATGTACAACATCTTACAATTCAAAATTTAAAAATACAAATCAACTATCCAAATTCAAATCTAAATCCATATTTATTAACTCCATATTCAAAAATTTTATAATAGATCAGTCTGAAGAAAGACCAATTACTCTATCAAGATAAATCCAAATGAAAAAGTACAAAATTAGAAAATCTTAAACAATTGCGGGACCTTTTCAGAATAGTAAGACTCGTCAAAATCGAAGAAGTAACTTGTACGAAAAATGAACAAATATGAGCCGTGACAACAAAATCAGCACCTCATCAAAGAAGTATTTTGATGTTTAAGACATCAAATCACAGAATTTGAAAGCGAAATATAAAAACGAAATGTAGAACATGAAAATAGCTTTACAGAATGATATTACTCACAAATATCGAATACAATTTCAATTTACTATGAATTTTTGAAGTTACAGCACATCAACCTGAATTAAACCATCAAATTGCACAAAAGGCATATTTTGACATTCTTGCGAACCGAATTTCAGAAAACGTAAATATTGAAAGTTGTAGATAATTAAAAGACCTTTCCGAAGAGTCTAAAATCACAACAATTCGATAAGAAACGAATTAAATATGGATTTTACAAGAATTCAGAATTGATAGAGATCAAACATACAAACTCGATTAGATGATAACGAGATATAAACTATAATGAATATATCTGTACCTTAAACCTTGATGATTATTACTATTTACACACAATATACATATTTCTCAACCATACGAACCCTTACAACTCCGAAATCCATGGCCTCCGATTAGGCTTTATTATTTTCTCTCTTTCTCTTTCTCCTTCTCTTTCCATTTCTCCATGGTTGCCCAACTCTTTTTACGTATCTTTCTTTTTTCTAAACCCCAACTCCTTTTCCTTTTTTTTATGTTTTTTCTTTTAACTAAAAATATCATATAATAATATCATAATTATAATATATATATATATATATATATACATAATCAAATAAAAATATTAGTGATAACTCACTAATATTATTCTTAATAATAAATAATATAACTAAATATATTATAAAAATTATGGGATGTTAAAGTTTATCTCGAAGTGGTCGTGTTGGACTTAAATCAAGCCTAGCCTATTTAACTATCTGTCTTGCTGTAACTCAGTTTGTGCTTCTGTAATAGACTAGTGACTTAGTAATTCATGTGTAATTTGTAACTAGAAATTTTCTCTGTTTACCTTCTAATTGTAAATTAAGTCAGAAATAAAGTCAGTTAGAAGATTCAAGTTGAATCATGCAACTAGACAAAGAAGACTGTGAAGAAAATAAAAAGAGAAGTTATCTGAGAATTCTACCAAGGCAAATTACTTGATCGAGAAGTCAGCTATTCGAGAAGTTAGAACTGTGGAAACATTTCAAGAAGTCTCAAAACTTTTATCTGCTCAGTACTCGATCGAGAAGTCAGTCATTCGACAAGTCAAGTATTGAATCCAGTCGAGAAGTGTTAATTATGAGTCATTCGAGAAGTGAAAATAAACAATTCGAGAAGCTAGCAAATGGAGCATTCGAGAAGTAATAAGGTTGAGTCATTCGAGAAGTCAATATCAAGCATGTATTCGAGAAGTCAATATCAAGCATGTATTCGAGAAGTCTAATCTGATCGAGAAGTCATCAAGCTAAGTATGCGATCGAGAAGTCTAGTCATTCGAGAAATCAAGTACTCAGGACTAATCGAAAAGTCACAGCTGTTCGAGAAGTCAATCTTCTTGATTTATCGAACCAATTTCAAGAAGAGTACTCGACTGCAAAAGAAGCTAGTTTCAAGGAAGAATTGCAGAACAAGACAGATGGTGTTGCAGCTCTGTTTATGCAGGATAAGTCAAACCTGCACAGATAGAGACAAGTCTACAATGTAGCTGGGAAGATAAGTCAAGAAAAGTGATAGATGAGATAAGGCAGAATGGAGCAGACTGTCACTGCAGTGTTAGCTAGAAATAGTCATTAGTCAAATGTAAAGCAGTTTCTGTCTATTTCTAGTTTTAGCTAAACTATCTCATGTGAGCATGTGCACAGGACATGTTGTCTATATACTTTATGCACAGCCACATTTGATAGTGTCTTGAGTATTTTTACAATAGTAAGAATCCCAGAACAAGAAGCTAAAATTCAAACTGAATTTCAGATTGTAGCAAAGATCATTCTAATACAAATTAGATTGAAAGTTACATCTGTGTTTATATTATTTCCTATTACATGTCTTGATAAACACTTTCGTAATTCCATTAGTTCTTCAAACTTCTAACAAAGTTCATTTCTAAAAGCAAGAAAATTTTTGAAGTATACATTCACCCCCCCCTCTGTAACTTCTGGGTCTCTAAATTCCTAACAAGTGGTATCAGAGCCAGGCTGTAAACAAACATACAGACTAAAGATCAAGATGAGTTCTCAGAGGTTAAGCAGCATAAAGATTCCTACATTTGACAGAGAAAATTATAACCTATGGAAGAGGAAGATGCTGATGTTCATAAGGGCTGCAAACCCCATGTATCCAGAAATATTAAAGAATGGTCCTTTCATGCCAGTAACTCTTGTTCCTGAAACTACTAGTGGGTCTGAAGTTATTCCTGCAACATGGATACCTAAAGATCCATCTCAGTACACAGACTCAGAGAAGGAAAAGGTTTCTCTTGACAATAGCTTAATGCTAATATTAATTGAATCACTGGATCTTGTGATGTACAACAATATTGTTAATTGTACATCTGCCAAACACATATGGGAGACAATAGAAATTCTGTGTGAGGGAACTGAGGAAGTAAGAGAGAACCAAAGGCAGCTCCTTGTTTCCCAATATCAAGCATTCATGTCAAAATCTAATGAGGGCATAACTGAAGTATTTGAAAGGTTCAATAAACTGATCAATGATCTTCAACTTCATGGGAAATATTATGAAACAAAGGAGAAAAACATGAAGTTTTTGTTAACTCTTCCAGAGCACCTGGAGCATAAAATCTCTGCAATAAGAGAAGGAAGAGATTTGACAAAACTTCCACTTGAGACACTCTATGGAATACTGAAAACATATGAGCTGGAATTTTATCAAAAGAAGGCCATTTTAGCAAATAGAGGAAAAATGGCAAATGTCTCAAATGCCCTGGTTGTTAAGGAACCATCAACAATTGAAAAGACTGGTACAAGCAGGAAGTTGAAATCTGAGGTGATTGAAGATCAGGAACAGGAAGACAAGGACTCCATCAAGAGTGAGTCAGAAGAAGATGACTTCTACACCATTGAAGAACTTGAAGGCATGGACAACAAAACAATGGCCTTCATGGCAAAGAAGTTTGGAAATTTGAGATTCAAAAGAAACAAAAGTTTCAAACCAAAACCAACCTTCAAGTCTTCAAGCAAAGGAAGGAATCCACAGAGAAGCTCCAATAATGGAGGATACAAGAGTGGAACAGTTGATAGATCCAAGATAAGATGCTATAACTGTAATGATCTTGGACACTTTGCAACAGAATGCAAAAAACCTAAGTCAATCAAGAAAGATAAAGACTACTTGGAGTTGGAAGCCAAGTATGAAGCTCTTCTCAAAAAGCAGACAGGAAAAGCCTATATTGCTGAAGGAAAATGCTGGGATGATACAGATGAAGATGAGGAGGAAGAATATAGGAATCTGGCACTCATGGCAAACTCACATGATGGAACTTCATCCTCAAGCTCTCAGGTACCTTCTTTAATCTCTCTTGATATGTCAAATTCTCAATACAAGAAAACTGTGGAAGATTTAAGTATTGAAATGTTTAATATTCACACCAGTATGACTGATGCTTATGAGGAGATTGCCAGGTTAGTAAAAGCTAATGAGGAACTAGTTGCAAGAAATGAGACTCTAGAATTGTCTGTTATAAACATGGAAAACTTGAAACAGGAAAATGAGTATCTCAAGAACAAAATTGTTTGTTCTGAACAAATTGAGAAGTTTCTTAAAGAACAAATTTCTTAAAATGAGTTGAAAATTAAATCTTATCAAAACTCAGCAACCATTGTTAAAGAGTTTCATGAGAAGAACAAGGAAAGTACTAGGATTGGAGTTGGTTTTGATTATGAGAATCTTAAAAAGAAAAAATATGTTTTAACAAAAGGCAAAAAGATTGAAATCCAAGGTAATCCTCATATTTTGAAAAGTGTCAAAGAACCAATTTTTAAGAAAGCTACTGTTGAACTAGATGAAGCCAGTATGGTTATCAAACAACAGTTAGATGATGAGGATAAGGAAGCAATTGAAAGAAATTTGGCCTCTGTTGAGAAAGAAGAACCCACAATCAGAACCAAGTCCACTCCTGTTCAAACTAAAACTAAACAGGATGCTCAGAAAATTGATGCTATGCATGCTAAAAAGAAAAAGGCTAATAGAAATGGAAAAATAGGCATTAACAAACACAACAACTATGCACCTGTTCTTAATGCACCAAGAAAGATTTGTAAAAACTGTGGTTCAACAAATCATCTTACTCACTTGTGCAAGAAACCTGTTGTGGGAAATGATAAGTTTGTTTGTGGTTATGTCAAGCCTTTAATGCATGATAATCATAAATTTTGTGACAAATTTGACTGTATGCCATGTAACATGAATGTCATGAATACCTGCTTTAGGCTCAGGAAACAGTTTGTTGATGGATGCATAAGTCAGAATTTGTATATCAACAGTCCTAGGTCTAAATATGCTAGTCCAGTGAAATATAGAAAATACTCCATGTCACCTAAGCATGCATCTAGTTCTGGAAGCACTAATCAAGCAAAAAATCAACACAAGAAAAATGAAAATGTGCATGTGCAAGTGACTGAGACTGTTAAGAACAGGAATGACATTCATGTGACTAAGCATAAAGGACCCAACCTTGTTTGGGTACCAAAGAAAACTTGATTTGTATTTGATTGCAGGGCACAAGTAAGAAGAAGGTCATGTGGATTTTGGACAGTGGCTGTTCAAGGCATATGACTGGTGACAAGGCCCTCCTGTCACAGTTCAAGGATGAGGCTGGCCCAATGGTAACCTTTGGAGACAACAGCACTGGTTTCACCATGGGATATGGCAAATTGATTCATGGGAATGTTGTCATTGAAGATGTAGCCCTTGTCAGTGGTTTGAAGCATAATCTTCTCAGAATCACTCAATTCTGCAACAAAGATTTGAAGGTGGAGTTTGATAAGGAATTGTGTCTCATATCACACAGGAAGACAAAGGAAATTGCTCTGCGAGGAGTAAGAAAAGGAAGCCTGTTTGTAGCAAATTTGGACTTTGCAAACAAGGAGAAGATTTGCTGTTTCTACACAAAGGCCTCAGAAAAGGAAAGTATGCTTTGGCATAAGAGATTATCTCACCTAAATCTCAAGAACATTAATTCTTTAGTCAAAAGAGAATTAGTGAAAGACCTGCCCACACTTGAATTCTGCATAGAAGGATTATGTGAGGCATGTCAAAAAGGGAAAATGAAGAGATCTAGTCACAAGAGTAAGGAATTCACTTCAATCACAAAACCCCTACAGTTAATTCATATGGATCTGTTTGGACCAGTAAATGTCATGTCCATGTCTAAGAAAAGATTTGCTCTAGTCATGGTGGATGACTTTTCAAAATACACTTGGGTGGAATTCTTGCACTCAAAAGATGAAGCTCCTGAGATCATCATTGAAAATTTGAAAAGATTGGATAAAGGCCCTACATCAGTAGTTGCCATAAGGAGTGATAATGGTACAGAATTCAAAAATGCTATACTCAATGAATTCTGCAAGGAAAAAGGAATCACTCACCAATTTTCAGCCCCAAGAACTCCACAACAAAATGGAGTAGTTGAGAGAAAGAACAGGACTCTCATTGAAGCTGCAAGAACCATGTTAGCAGAAGCCAGTTTACCAACTAGCTTTTGGGCTGAAGCTGTTAGAACTGCATGCTACACTCAAAACAGAACACTCATCACAAAACCAGTTGGAAAGACTCCTTATCACATCATGACAAATAGAAGACCATCTGTAAAATACATGCATGTGTTTGGAACCAAGTGCTTTGTTCTCAAAGATGATGTCAACAACCTTGGGAAGTTTGAAGCCAAGGCTTATGAAGGAATTTTTGTGGGATACTCTTTGGACAAAACTGTCTATAGAGTATATGTGATTGATCAACAGAAGATTATGGAAAGCTCAAATGTGACATTTGATGATTTCAAGTTCCCTACTATGAATCTGGAAGGTGAAAACTGTGACACCTTGAGGTTTGAAAATGAAATAGAAACTGGAACATCTGCAACTGAAAATGTTATCAATATTCATGAAGAGTCACATGTAGACATCTCACATGGAACAAATGTGGAAAGAGAAAATGAAGACTTCAGTCATATTCAACTTGAGAATTCTCCACACAACCCTAGCATTCACTCAGGGGGAGGTTCTCAAGGATCTGCAACAATTGGCAATCACTTCAATCAGGAAGAAGCAAGTTCAAATGATAGAGATGGAGCTCATCAAATTAAATGGAGCAGAGCCCACTCAGCTGATCAAATCATTGGAAACCCTGATGAAGGTGTAAGGACAAGAAGAGCAACTATGAATGAATGCCTATTTTCTTGCTTTCTGTCCCAAAATGAACCAAAAAGGATTGAAGAAGCCATGTTGGATCCAGACTGGATAATTGCCATGCAAGAGGAATTGAATCAATTTGTGAGAAATAATATTTGGGAATTAGTGCCACCTCCAAAGGACAGGTCAGTACTTGGCACTAAATGGGTCTATAGGAACAAAATAGATGAACATGGAATAGTAATAAGAAACAAAGCAAGGCTGGTTGCAAAAGGCTATTCCCAGGAAGAAGGCATTGACTATGATGAGACTTTTGCTCCTGTTGCAAGATTGGAAGCAATTAGAATTTTTCTAGCCTTTGCAGCACACTCAAACTTTAAGGTATATCAAATGGATGTGAAAAGTGCATTTCTCAATGGTGAATTAGAAGAGGAAGTTTATGTGCAACAACCTCCTGGCTTTGAAGATCCAAATTTTCCAGACTTTGTTTACAGACTCATTAAAGCATTGTATGGACTCAAACAAGCCCCTAGAGCATGGTATGACACCTTGTCAAAATTTCTTCTGGAAAATCAATTCACTAGAGGAACAATTGACAAAACTCTTTTCTACAAAAAGCATGGGGATGATATCATACTAGTTCAAATCTATGTGGATGACATCATATTTGGATCTTCAAATGAAAAGCTATGTCAAAGGTTCTCTAAGCTGATGCAAAGTGAATATGAAATGAGCATGATGGGAGAGCTAAATTACTTTCTAGGCCTTCAAATAAGTCAAAGGCCAGATGGCATTTTCATAAGTCAAACTATGTATGTCAATGACTTACTCAAGAGGTTTGATATGCAAGATTGCTCAACTGCCAAGACCCCAATGTCTACAGCTACAAAACTTGATGAAGACAAGAAAGGGAAGAGTGTGGACATGAAGACCTACAGAGGAATGATTGGTTCTCTTCTCTATCTCACAGCTAGCAGACCTGACATTATGTTTTCAACCTGTCTATGTGCAAGATTTCAGGCAAATCCCAAGGAATCTCATCTCATTGCTGTCAAAAGAATTCTGAGATACCTCAAAGGAACAACTCTCATGGGACTATGGTATCCTAAAGAAACAGGATTTAACCTTGTTGGATACTCAGATGCTGATTTTGCTGGGTGCAGAGTGGATAGAAAAAGCACCTCAGGAAACTGTCAATTTCTTGGACAGAGGTTGGTATCTTGGTTTAGCAAAAAGCAACAATCAGTCTCTACCTCTACAGCTGAGGCTGAATATATTGCTGCTGGAAGCTGCTGTGCTCAAGTGCTTTGGATCAGGAATCAGCTAAGGGACTATGGACTAGTGTTAGAGGGAATTCCTATTATGTGTGACAACACTAGTGCCATCTCAATTGTAGCCAATCCAGTCAATCATTCCAAGACAAAGCATATTAATGTAAGGTACCATTTCATAAGGGAACATGCAGAAAATGGAGTAATTAAAGTATTCTATGTTCCTACACAAAAATAGTTGGCTGATATATTTACTAAACCACTTGATGAAGCCACCTTCAACAGGTTGGTTAGTGAAATTGGAATGCTAAACTCTTCAAGTTAAGTGGCCAAATAAATATATCTTTTCAACTGTTACAACAATTGTTTCACAGACATGAATTCAAATGATTTATCTAAGTGAAACAAAACTGGTATATGTTTATAAATATGTCAGTCATATTGTTGTACATATTATTAACAAATGTTTTTTTTTTATACTTGTGCTTTATTAAATAACAAGTGTGATAATTAAAAATTAAGGAGTATCTATCAGACACATTTCTCTTTTTAAGATGAATAAATGGAGTTTATTTATCTAAGAAATGAAGTCTGTAAATTATTATTCTGTTTTCTAAGTGAGAATGGAATAATCTTTTAAAAACTGGAGTTTGTAGTCAAGTTTGCCATCCTTACTGACTTCTCGACTAAATAGTTCAATTCTGTGAGTTCTCGAATCGTTCATTCTGCGAGTTCTCGAATCGTTCATTCTGTGAGTTCTCGAATCGTTCATTCTGTGAGTTCTCGAATTGTTGATGTTGTGAGTTCTCGAATCATTCAATCTTGTGAGTTCTCGAATAAGTTTTTTTTTGGAGTTCTCGATTGTCTTAATTCTCGACTGAATTCTGACAGTTCTCTACTAAAACAGCTTTAGAGTTCTCGATCACTAAAATCGATTACTATTCTAGTCGAGTTGTCTGTATCAGTTAAATAGCAAAGTAGATCTAACATTTCATTTCTACGCTTAACTACAAACTCAAAGGAATCCCTGCATTACAACTGTTCATCTTTAACTCTTACTTTCACTCTTTCTCTCTAAAACCTTCGCTTCTTCCTTTCTCTATTTCTATACACTGATTCAATGGCGTCCTCAAGCTCAGTTTCAACCGAAGTTTTTGTCATTCCAGAAACCAACTTCTTAGCAATATCCAGAGACGCAGATGCCAAACCCCAGTACAAATGTTTCACTAGGTTTCTCATAGATTCCTACCTACAAGAAGCTCTATTGGCAAACCCCACTCTATACCTGGATATTCTTGAGCAGTTTTGGGCAACTGCGAACTGGGAAAGCATAGCTCTTGCGGATGGAAACTCAAAGATCGTGGTAACCTGCAAGATTCAAGGAGTGGACATTAGCTTTGATGAAGCAGATGTTAATAGGAGCTTAAAGATTCAACCTGCAGAGTTTAATGATGAACCTACTGAAGATGATCATCTAGATTTCCTGGACTTCATTAGGTATGCTGATACTTTAAAAAGAGGAGTTGATGAGAAGTTCAAGCTGGGTAAATTAAACAAGAAATACATGAGGAAGGAATGGTCATTCCTGTTTGATACCATCCTAAGAGTCTTCACCTGCAGAAAAACAGGGTTTGACCAAATAAGCCTAATTGCCTTGAAGCTGGCCTACTCATTGGCATACAACCAAAAGCTCAATGTTGGAAAGCTAGTTCTTGGGGAACTCATAACCAGAATTCCCAAGAGAGGTAATGAAATTTTCTTTCCTCGCTTTATTCAATTAATTCTCAATGATAAAAATGCTAGTTTAATTGAATTGCCTGGGATGAACAAACAGAGAATTGGCTACTCCAAATCCATGTCAAAAATCATTTTTGCTACATTGGATAGGAGAACCACTATGAATGTCCCTCTCATAATCACACCTCACATGAGGAGTGTATTTGAGGGATATCCACTAGTGCAGCCTAAATATGGTCATCTTGATGCAGTAAAGAGTCCTAAGGTTGCAGAAGAACTAAATGCACCTAACCCAAGGACCTCCAACCCAACTGCTAGCCCTTCTTTGAAATCCTTAGATGTTAGCAAACCAACCTCTACATCCTCTCAACAGGGTGTAGTTGCAAAGAAGAAGAAGGAGAAAGCTGTTAAGAAAAGAATGTTAGAAACAGTTGTAGAAAATGAAACAGATGAGTCACCTGTGGAGCCTTTGACCAGGAGAAAGAAAAATAAAAAGGCCACAACAGACCACTCTACATCCTCTCAACAGGATGTAGACGTTAACAAGGGATTAAACCTACTTCTAGGTGCACTTTCTCATCAAGGTGCATCTATTGAAATTGGGAGCCAACCCACTCCATCCTGTACAGAGTCTGCACCATTGCAGGAATTCACTCCTGTCAATGAAGAAGTTTTAGTTAAAAAAGAGACACACTGTGCACCAGTAGGATCTTCTCTTGAAACTTCCCCATTTTCTCAGGGGGAGTTGCCAATACTCAATTCTACTCACACCTTTTCTTCCACCTCTCAAATCTCTTCTCAACCAAATGTGTCTAGTCAAACACATGAGGTTGTTGATCATCAGGATTTCTATTTCCCTGGTGAGCCAAACTCAAGTGACTTGGTGCATGACACCTTGTTCACCACTCAGGACACTCATTTAGATGGTGAGGGAATGCATGCTGAGGCATATCCTGATGACACCATCAAAACCACAGAGGTTCTAGAAGTTTTTACTTCAGACTCTGTGGGGACTCAGGCATGTCACAGCCAAGTGTCTTCACAGACATTGGGTAATCTGGGGGATCTCCACACCATGCAAATGGCATCCCCTAGACACTCCCCAGTCATTCAAAGACTGTCTCCTCAGGAGAATTCACCTATCCATCCAGTGTCTAATGAATCATCTGAGAAATTGGATGAAGAAATAGATGCTGAGGGGACTACTGTCACAAGTGGCCCTAGCTCTCACTCTCTGTCACAATGGCTGGAACCTGTGCAACATGACAGGAATTCAGGACCATCATCTCTTGGTGGGTCACTTTCTGATGAGAAACTAAAGGAGCTATATGGAGATCAGTTGGAGGGATTCTATCACATTGCTCAGCAGCTTGTAACTTCTCATTTGCCAAACAAAGACTATGCTGCAATCATGCTTGAATATGCAAAGGATCAGGAGGAGTTGAAAGAGAAAAATGCAAATTTGGATGATGATGAAAGAGAAAATGTGGATGCCTGGCTGGATGGTAAATCTGCAGTTAACATGAAAGATGTTTTGGAATGGACTAGACAGAAGTATCTCACTTCCCTTGGCTCTTGTGAGAAGATCTTCACTCCAAGTGCCATGTATGATGCAATTCATGAAGCTGCTAAAGTCCAACTGCAGTCAAATCATTATCTTGCCAAAGGTGTGCAATCCGAGATAGAGGAACACAGGGCTAAAGTAGAGGGCACCTTAAGAACAATGGAAGATAAATTGAAGCCTGGAGGTCTTTTTGCTCACACCTCAAGGGCAGATTCAGGAAAGTCCTCCATTCTTCACATCAAGATAGACTCCATGGAAAAGGTGTTTAGGGAAATGGTTCAAGGACAAACAACCATCCTAGATAATCAAAGAAGGATCAACAGTATGGTTGAAGTTTTGTACAAGAACAGGCATGCAGATAGGCTGCCTGAGGATGTGCCAATTCACACCTTGTCTCCATTTCAAGAGGATCTGTTCTACCAGTCTAAGGCCAAAGATGAAGCTGCAAGAGCTCCACCATTGATACTTTAAATGCTAGAGTGGATTCTCTCACATCCACAGTTTCTCAAGTTGTCTCAGATGTTCATAGTCTGAAAAATGAATTTGTCTCATCTTCTGCAAATCTAGGGACTTCACTTGTCAGCATTTCAGCCCACCTCACATCTCTACAATCACTCATCTCCAACCTAGGCACTCCTAGTCAGGCTCCTCCAGCACCTTTGCCAACTCAGAGCTGGACTCAAATTAAGCCAAGTCATTCTTCCTTTCTCCAAAGACAAGATATCAACCCTAAGGGGGAGAAGGAAAGGAGAGAAGAGATAGAGGCTGAAAGGCAAAAGGCAGTTATGAGAAAGCTCAGGAGTGAAATTTTAAAGCCCAACTCTGACAAGCAATTTCTTGAATTGTTGCATCATATCAAAAAGCAAGTCCAGGGAAATCATTGGAAGTATAAGAAGATGCTTGAAAATGCTATTGTTGCAGTGAGGGGAGTTAAGTTTGAACAGAATGGACAAATATTCAAAGAGCCACTCATTCAAATGGAGTCTGGCTACTTTAAAGTCTCAGTTACTCTATTTCAAAGGCTTTCATATACTGAACTGGAATGTTTGTACAAGGGAGTGGAATTGGTAACCCAGGAAGATGAAGAACTGAAGAAGAAAATATTGGGGCCTCTCCTACCTCTTGCTCTACTTGAATCTTACTGTAGTCCAGATGGTGTGATGTATATGGCTAGAGAAGAGAAACTTGCTCATTTCAGGATCCCTCAACATCTCAATTCAGGCAACAGAAGTCAAATTATTAACCTAATTGAGTTGATTGAAAAGAAGAAGGTGAAGCAGATAGAGGACAATGAAATTGTAGTGAAAATGAAAAAGTTTATATCTGGACAAATCTCTGAATTTGCAAAAGAAGAGTTAAAGAACAAAAAGAAAGATGATGACAATGAGGATCAGGACAAGAATGATAAAAAGTCTGAATCAAGGAGTGATAAGGAAGGAAAGAAAGAAGACAAGAAGAGGAAGGATGAAGACAAGAAGAAAAGAGACAATTCTGAGGACAATAAACAGTATCAAAGAAGAAATTCCTCTAAGCAGCAAGCTGCTGACACTCATTCTAGTTCACCTACCAAATCTCAGGGTACTAGTGTGATGTCAACAGTTTCTGAAACTGCAACTGCCATCAAAACTAAATCTCCAAGAAGGATGTTCATGAAAGTTACTGCACATGGAGTGATAAGGAGGGAAATTAAAAAGGAACAGTCAAAGAAACTGAAGCCAAGCCAACATCTCAAAGTCAACACTGCCACATCAACCAAATTCAAGAACTCTACTAGCTCTTTGCTAGTAAGATGTCCTAAGTGGAGAAAACAACTCATTGTTCCTGATAAAGGTCTACCTATTAGACCTATTCAAGAAATTGCTGAAACTGACAAGGTGAGGATCAAACTGTGGAAGGCTAACAGAATTGTCAAGGTAGAAGTCAGAGACAAGAGGATGTTTGTTACTAATGTTGATGGAGAAGAAAGAGGATTTCATCATGACAACAGTGATGCTACCACTCATGACATTAGGAGAGTGATTAGCCTGTTTGACAAGAAATGCATGATTAACAAGCTGAGAATGATGGAAATGGCTCAGTACTTGGAAAGGAAGTATCAGAAAAAGATTGACAAGGTAAGATACATGGAGGAGATGTTTGAGAAGAAAAGGAAGGAGGAGGAGAGAATAGAGCAGTTGTCTGAAGAATTGAGAAGACAGGGTAAAAGTAGAGTGTTCAAAGATCCTGACAGAGTTGAATTCAAACTGAGAAGTGGAGTCACTGTCAAAATTAGACTCAAGCTTGTTCAGGACTATCCAATGCTCACTCTACAGATTGCTGCAGACTTACTGAAAGATGCAATTCTGATTGAGGAAATCATGGCCAGACAAATGATACTGCAGGCAATTGAAGAAAACAAGGCCAGGGAAGAAAAGGAAAGAAAAGAAAAATATGATCAGACAGCTCATCAACAACAACAATATAGGTAGGCTTGATATCTTGTATTAATTTGTAAAATTCACCATTTTCCAAATTGGGGGAGATTGTTGGACTTAAATCAAGCCTAGCCTATTTAACTATCTGTCTTGCTGTAACTCAGTTTGTGCTTCTGTAATAGACTAGTGACTTAGTAATTCATGTGTAATTTGTAACTAGAAATTTTCTCTGTTTACCTTCTAATTGTAAATTAAGTCAGAAATAAAGTCAGTTAGAAGATTCAAGTTGAATCATGCAACCAGACAAAGAAGACTGTGAAGAAAATAAAAAGAGAAGTTATCTGAGAATTCTACCAAGGCAAATTACTTGATCGAGAAGTTAGCTATTCGAGAAGTCAGAACTGTGGAAACATTTCAAGAAGTCTCAAAACTTTTATCTGTTCAGTACTCGATCAAGAAGTCAGTCATTCGACAAGTCAAGTATTGAATCCAGTTGAGAAGTGTTAATTATGAGTCATTCGAGAAGTGAAAATAAACAATTCGAGAAGCTAGCAAATGGAGCATTCGAGAAGTAATAAGGCTGAGTCATTCGAGAAGTCAATATCAAGCATGTATTCGAGAAGTCAATATCAAGCATGTATTCGAGAAGTCTAATCTGATCGAGAAGTCATCAAGCTAAGTATGCGATCGAGAAGTCTAGTCATTCGAGAAATCAAGTACTCAGGACTAATCGAAAAGTCACAGCTGTTCGAGAAGTCAATCTTCTTGACTTATCGAACCAATTTCAAGAAGAGTACTCGACTGCAAAAGAAGCTAGTTTCAAGGAAGAATTGCAGAACAAGACAGATGGTGTTGCAGCTCTGTTTATGCAGGATAAGTCAAACCTGCACAGATAGAGACAAGTCTACAATGTAGCTGGGAAGATAAGTCAAGAAAAGTGATAGATGAGATAAGGCAGAATGGAGCAGACTGTCACTGCAGTGTTAGCTAGAAATAGTCATTAGTCAAATGTAAAGCAGTTTCTGTCTATTTCTAGTTTTAGCTAAACTATCTCATGTGAGCATGTGCACAGGACATGTTGTCTATATACTTTATGCACAACCACATTTGATAGTGTCTTGAGTATTTTTACAATAGTAAGAATCCCAGAACAAGAAGCTGAAATTCAAACTGAATTTCAGATTGTAGCAAAGATCATTCTAATACAAATTAGATTGAAAGTTACATCTGTGTTTATATTATTTCCTGTTACATGTCTTGATAAACACTTTCGTAATTCCATTAGTTCTTCAAGCTTCTAACAAAGTTCATTTCTAAAAGCAAGAAAATTTTTGAAGTATACATTCACCCCCCTCTGTAACTTCTGGGTCTCTAAATTCCTAACAGGTCGAGTTGAAAGGAAATTCCAAGCCGACTAGGGCTCTTTGAAAGCTATATATATATGGGGGGGGGGTGAATACATGATTTTGTTCTATGGAGAATCTTAGAAGGAGTACTAATTGGAGAACATATATGTCTTGTATTAAATTCTGTAATAAATAATAAGCATAATATAATGCACGACATATATGTTCTCTAATCAGTACTCCATTTAAGATTGTTCATAGAAATTTTGCCTGTAAATACATATAAATATATCATGTATATGTTATAATTATCTCATTTGATCAGGTAAAATCTGTTTAGAAGGCTGCCTCTGGACTGATACGGCGTGCTTCTAAAGTTTAGGAGAAGGAATCAATCTCAAACTCTGATTCTGCTATTTAGCCCCGGAAGCTATTGCCCAGAAACTGCTGCTCGAAAGTTGTGTGGAAACTTATTTTTAACGAAACTCATAGCTGAGAATGATCACTCCGTGGTACCTGTAGAAACGAGAAGTATTAGAATAAGAGTCACCACTCTATACACAAAAAGAGATATATGTATTCTTTTCTTGCCTTCTGTTGGGTCCCGAAATATCGTAGAAGGGGGGTTGAATACGATACTCACAATAATTTTAAAAAAATTTGGAATTTGCGGATAAACAAATTATTTCTTCAGAGTGGGTTTGGCCATTTGTAGTGTTTAGGTGAGTTGCCTACTAATTTTCTGTGTGTCCGGATAAATCAATGAGGTTCAAGAAAATTAGCAAGTAATTAAATGAGACAAGTTTTTGGGAATAAATATTTCGTATATAACCCAGAGGGGTGCTACACCCAACTAAAAATATAACTGGTTTCCAAAGAACAAATTAGTTCTTTGCTACTAATACAAAAATATAAGGCTCAGTTCCTATACAAATATATCTAAATTAGTTCAAGAAAAAACTGAGTCCGTAGGGAGTGATATCTAGGAACCCTGAGCATTTTTCATTAAAGAACCGGGTCCTAATATCTGACCGGGAGCAAGGTATGGGTGTGTATAAATTAACTCTCTTGCTCTGGCCATGGCTGCTCTCTACATATTTTTTGTGTTGAAGAAGATGACTCTTGAAAAATGAGTGGCTCCCTTTTTATCTGTGTAGAATTTTTAAATCAATAAAATAGGCTGCTGTAATTTTATTGGCTGAGGGCTAAGTGACTTCATTCTACAACAATCTTGAATACTTCATTCTCTGTTCTTCACTGACGCTTGAACATATAAATGAATTTCTTTTAGTGAGTATATCTTCAAGACTGCAACTGTCTTCTTTAACCTTTGTCATTACCTTATCTTCAATCCTTCTAGATTCCTATGCTTCGAACACTGTCTATCTTCAATCAATGCCTTTACACTGAAATCTTCTAGTGGCACTTCTATACTGAATCTTCAACACTTCTGAAACCCTGAAAGTCTTCAACCATTATTCTTCACTCAGGCATGAACATATTAATGTACTTCTCTCAATGACCTATAGTAGACTTTAAAACTTCTTTTAACGTCTTGATTTACTATATTTGCCTTGTCTTTATTTCTTCCTGATTTCTGTATAGGCGTAGTATTATTTATCTGTCATGTTCTAGGGTTGAGTTATCACGATTACTATTCATACAGCTTCGTAATCTCACCAACAATCTCCCCCTATTTGATTGTTAAACTTAGTAAACAAATCTCATAGAGAGGATAACTCAACTAAAAATTAGAGAAAATAATGGTCCGGGACTTGTAAATAATGCTACTGGTTTTTTTGGATCAGATTCTGCATTTCCAGATTTCTTGTGTAACTGAAATGAAAGATGTTTGTTCCTCTAGCACTAAATTGATGTTCATGTAGTATCATCTTTATTTCTGTCTGTGTTTGAGCTTTCTCTACTTCAAAATCCTTCATAGTTTGAACTTAAAGAACTTATCATGAACTTAGCTTCATAAAAATCAATATTCCTAGGAACATCTTCAATAGAACATAGAACATAGCTCAAGTAATGTTCTCCCCCTGATAATGTGATTCTTTTTTTTTCTCCCTTTAGATGAACAATGGAAGTATCAATTCTTTTCTGTACATCCCACTTGGATGAGGAATCCTCTACTGACAACTCCTTTCAAGTATAAGATATAGTTTCTTGATTCTCCCATAAGGATCAGAAGATAATATTTTCTTCTTTTTCTTATCTAATATCTCCCCCTAAGGATATTAGCTTCTCCCATAAGGATACGAAGATAAGACTTTATTAACTTCTCCTTTTTCTTCCTATAAATTCTCCCCCTTAGTTGAGGAATCCTCCAATGGACCATCTTTTGAATAGTTTATCTTCCAAAGAAGGTTCTCGTCTGTCATTGATTGAGAAAACTTAGTAGCTTTTCTTTCAGAAGTAGCAAGTAGCAAGAGTAAGTGTTTGGTCTATGGTTTCCTCACTTTCTACTACGTTCTGTTGGTGTTTACACTGAAGTATTGAGCACTTAGAAGTGTTTCACTCTATCTCTCCCTATCTCTCACTCAAGTGTATCTCTCCCTCACTTTCACGTAAGTGTTTCTCTCTCACACTTTCACTCTGCATTCCAAATATAGCTTTCTGTACCTGCAAGTGGAATCCGTCAATTCATATATATATTCCCAACACCTGATTCATCAGAATGTACTGAATCACTATCAAGTGGAGAATTGCCTCGTAGAGGTATTCTTGATCTATCATGCATAATCATTGTCTCAACACCATACTCAATAACAATTGCTAAATCACTATCTAGTGGAGCCTCACCTCTTTGAGATGGGTTATCCCAAGATATTAAATCTTTTTAGGAATCCTTCCTTATTCTATCCAGGAGTTGTCTCACACCTTCTCTGTAAATGGGAGGTGGACATTCCTTTTCAGGATCCGGAAATGTTCCTTACAGGAGGGGCGACGTAGTTGGCAATGTAATGAATGACAATTTAGAGCCTACGTTTCTCTCGTAACCCGGTGACGAGAATTTTGTATAAAATACCCTACTTGACTCATCCGAAGAATTCTTGTCAAGTAGTTGCCTCTCAAGCCTAGATAAATCTGAACAAGAGATCTCCCTTTCGTGATTCAGAAGAATAACTTCTGTTTGAGGTAGACACTTGGACAATGTAATGTATGGCTAGAGTCTGTATCTCCTTTGAATGCCTATAACTCTCACTGTGCACGTCTTGCAATGTGTTTCTAGAATTTATCTGTTTAGACTTATCATCAGCGTGAGTGTCAGTGGTGTGCGTGACTCATTACAAGATGCTCTGGCTAACGAGTGAATTTCAATGGACTCACCCTACTGAGAGAATGATTCCAGAGATAGTTTTATTACATTTTCAGCTCTGAATCCTTTTGAGAAGATACAGATGAGCTTAAAGTTACATCAGTTTTATACTACTTTACTTCTTTGGAGGTAGAGTTGTGGGTGCACTTCCGACTTCATCCTTATTTGTTGCATAAAGTGTAGTTTCTCCCTTATCAACCTCTAACTTACATATGTTCCTTGTATCTCCAGGGTTTAATATATGGAAGTGGATGACACAGTGTTTGGTAAAGATTTATCATTTAAGAGTATGATACGAAATTTTCTTTAAGATACTTATTCCATAATAAAACGCGGGAAAGTGTATCAGAGAAGAAAGTTTCTACCCTTTATGAATTTCTTATAAGGCAAACTTCCCATAATAAAATTCGGGAATTTATACCAAAGAAGAAATTCAACTCTCTTACCAAATTATATCTCGATAAAATGACTCATTTCCTTTAAAACCTAAGCACTGTATGTTTTGAAAACAGTTTCGCAAAACATCCTTATCAGATAGAGGACTATGATTTTCTGACTCATAATGCAATTATGATTTACCTCAATTTTGTCCACCTAATAGTGTCCCCATCTTAAAATAAAAATATGACAATTAGGGTGAATGTATGCTTAACAATACAGTACAAGGCCTTCAAAACAATAACCACTATTTTGGTACTATGAATCAATGTGAACCATACATTGAAACAAGCGTTTAAAAACAAATCATTTTATAAATGGTTGATACCTCGAAGTAAAAATAATTTCTCCGAATAAAATAGCAGTCACAAAGTTTCTGCCACTCTAAAAGGAAAAATTAAGAGAGAAAAAGATTTTAACGGTAAAACTTTTAAAATCAGCTTTTGGGAGAAGATAAAAGATGTTGAGATTTGAAAAAAGATTATCCTCAAGAAAAATTTGATTCACACCCTAGGATTTAGAAATCAAAGTATGGCTGTAAATCAAATGATTTTCAAAAGAGAAGTTTTGAAAAAGAATTTTAATGTTTTCTTCTTTAAAACTGATAGAAAAATGAATGTACTATTGAATAAAACATTTTGAGAAAGAATCAGACATTTTAATACATTCAAGTTTAAAATTTATTCAAAGAAAGGTAACTAAATATACTAATACTAACAATTTTTTCAAAAACCAATTTTTACTTAGAATAAAGACTAAGCAAATCCATTAGTATCAATATATCACAATTATTTTGTAATAAAATATTAATCAATTATCACAAAGTAATAAAAAAAATATTTATACTACCAATAATTATGCTGCAAATTTATTTTAATTTACTTAAATCATGGAACCAATATATCACTGAATTGTTTTATATCATCATAATTTAAATAAATCAAAATAAATTAAATACATATATTGTACTAAACAATTACCAATAACATGCATATATATAAATCAAATAACATGTGGCAATTATTCAGTAGAACAATAAGTAATAAGACATATTTTTATTATTAATGATTTTAGATAAACAACATGTATTATCATTAATATAAAAAATATCACAATTAATTGGAAAAAACATTAATAAAATATCATTAATTGATATTTATTAATAATTTCAAAATGCAAGAAATTATGCTTCTAATATTTTATCAAATCAAAATTATGATAACTAATAAACATTGAATTGCTTCAATCCATAATTTTAATAAGATAAAATAATTTCGCTAAATACTAAAATATTCATAGGATTGAATATTAGTATCTAACTTCCTTCGCTATATCTAATAATTATCACTCTAACATATTACAATTATACTCATAACAATTATTATTGATATACGTAAAGTCGAGAAAATAGTTGAATAAAAATTCACAAGTCCTTTAAATATTGACATTTAATACTTGTGATCTTAATTACAACTTCTCACAAATAAAATCAAATTTTAGAAATATTTTCTAAGTATATAAAATATTGAGAATTTTATACACATGACTTAGAAAATACTCAGTCTTTCAATATTAGTGAGTTTTGAAATATGCATTATTTATTTAGAACAGAAATTCTAAATATTGTCACTAATATCAAAAGTATCACAATTACTTTGTAATAAAATGTTTAAAAATATCAGAGAAAAATATCAGAGCAATTAAGCAAGATATCATTGACTAATATTCATCAAATATTTAGCATACAAATAATTATGCTGCTAACTTATGTTAAATTATTTAACTACCACTTATGCATGTAACATTGTAAGCATGATAATTAAACTAATAGCAAAAAGTATGAGGTACTGGATTCAAAAATAAATTCACAGGTCCTTTAAATGTGAACGATTTAATACTTGTGAACTCATTTGTGAATTCCTTGCAGATTGGATTTCCAACAAATATGCACATAAATAATATCCCAAATTCACTAACCAACTTAGATAAAATAAATTTATCAAGTTGTTCAGTAAATATCTGCAAGTTATTCTACCAAGGACAATCTCGAAAGAAATGATACCTGGTGTCCATGCGCTTGTTCCATACGTGGTGTAGAGTATATCCAGTAGAGTTGTTGGAGTTGAAGAAGTTTCCTTGTCCAGAAGAATAGAGCATCACATTCACATTTTGTTTTAATTTCAGCCTTTGCTGCAACTATGTGTGTTTAAGACTTTCTCTCATTTCAACAAGAATCCAACTTCTTCCACGAAATTGACAGCTTCTAGGAATGACTTCCCTGTCTTTCTTACAATCTGCATCATCTATATCTATATAGCCAATTAGGTTAAACCTATTATCTTCAGGGTACCTGATTCTAAGAATTGATGATCCCTAAGATATCTAACAATTCATAACTTAGCTATAATATAAGATTCTCTAGTATCCACTTAGAAACTTGCACATAGGCATATCGAGAATAAAATGTATGGTCTTTATGTACTTGAATAAGTAATGAGCTGATCATACCTCTATAGCTTGTCATTTCAGTTCATAAACCTGATTTGCTCTGATCAAGCTTAGTGGTTTGTTGGAAAAAAGTCTTGGCAGATCTAGAATCTTCTAAATTGCGCATCTTCAAAAGATCTTTGACTTACTTTAATTGCCATCATTCTTTAGAATTACTTATAATCCAAAAAGAATTGCAACTCTTCCAACATGCTCATGTTGTACCTACTCTGCATTTACTTAGAAAAATATCTCTTGCACAAGTTTTGTTAGACCCACATATAATATAATCATGGTATACTAGCACATATTTTAAATAATGTGTGTGCCTTTTATTCTAGAGAGATATGTGTATAACGACTCTACCAAAATCATTTTCAGGTAATTAGTCGTTAGAGTGTCATACCATGTCCTTGACGATTTGCTTGAATCCCTAACTCTGTTAGGTCCTCATCTTGTTAGGCACAATTGTTAGGTCCTAAAAGGATCAAGTCTCGTCACTGGTGCTTATTGTTTGATCTTGAAAGTCCCGAAGATTCTGTTTCCATCATCATCGATACCTTTTACTTGATAGTAACCTGTACCAACCAGTTTGGCTTTGTCCCTCATAATAATGCCAATAACTATCCAGTTTCTGAGAACCCTTACTATACCAATTTCAGCTTTGTCTTGTGGTCTGGGTTCCAGCTTCAGCAAATTCTACCTTCAAACTGATTGAGATCATCTTGCATTGCAATTACCCAATCTGGATCAATCAGTGCATCTTCAGTATTCTTTGGGATTCAAGATGTTATGTCTCGAAAAATATATGTTCATTTTGATTAACAATTCTAGCCTTTACTCAATAATCTTGTTTACTAAAACTAGACTCTAGGATTAACTTTGACTTCAAACCTTTTGTCTTGGCAGATATGTTCTTGATGTATTCCTTTGATCTTTGTTATTTGCCCTTAAGTACACTAAGTTTGGAGAAGGGGGGGTTGAATACAAACTTAAGAATTATTTAAATTCTTGCGGATTTAAGTTTGTTCAACTAGAGTGTTTGAGTGTATATATAAAACTGATTGAACTAAGAATGCAAAAATTAAAGTATTGAAAACAGAACAAACAATATTAAAAATTACTAGTGGATTGGATTTCCACTAGTATGTTTTTGCTTTCAATTAATTTTGGTAAAAATACCAAGCTGCTTACAAAGTGTTTCTGCACAGTAGTGCTTAAAATCTTTTCACTGTGTTTCTTCTTTTCTACTACTTTGCTACAATGAACTACTAACCACTATATAGTGGTTTTTTTCACTTCTAATTCCTGTCGATAGATAACATTATAAAATTACAACTTACAATGTTTACATGAAAATAGAAATTAGCTACTTAAACAGTCTTCTTTGGACCTGTCTAGTCCTGAAATTATCTTTGTCTTGATGCATTCCTTGAAGACTGTGTTGCCTTGAAAGTCTTCACATCCTGACAGGACTGTCTTCCAATGATTCAGTTTCTGCACAGTTTCCTTTCTTCTTGTCTTTAACTAAATTTGGGAAACCTTAATCAACTGATAAATACTGTTAAGCATATCAGTTGATTCTCCTTTGCTCATCCATCGATGGATAGGATATCCATTGATCAGTTATTGAATCGATAACAAAACTCCTAAACATTTTCATTCTAGCAAGAATTACAATATTGACAAAAATAAATTTGAGACAGAGTGATCAAATACCAGTAAGAGATAAATTCTGACAATTTGATGTTGAGTCTAAATCTTCTACCTTCTTCTTCTTCTCCCCCTTGACTCATTCATTTTGTCTTCATTTTCCTTCATTTTTATGTATAAGGATCCCTTCAGAATCTTCTCATCCTCAACCCTGTAGTCCAGTTGGCTTGCAAGATGATTTAATTCTAGATTGGGCAGTTTGTCTATTTCCTCACAAATATCAATGCACTTTTCTCTGCCTTCTCTGTCCTTGTAGATCATCATGTAGAATGGTTCATGAAGCACCTTCCTTCCTTCAGGGTTCCAGATTTTGATTCGGTCATCCCTTTCTTCTTGAATAGGTGTCTCCCTTATCTTCTTCATCTTCTCAAGAATGGCTTTCCCTAGCTCTTCAGTTAAATAGTACTTTATGTTGAGCATGGTGTAGATCTTCCTTAAGATGCCATATCCTTGATCCAAGACTTGATTAAATGTGAAAGTTGAATGTGATCCATCTTCATACTCAATGTGAAGAAGATCAACATCCCTCTTCCTTTGACCTTTTACTGCAATCATTCCTTCACTCTTGATTGGCACAAAATTCTCAGATTTGGGTTTGACCACTTCTATTTCTTTGGCTTGACCACTCCTAGAAGCTTGACTTTCAAGCTTCACCTCTTTTGGCTTCTCTTCCTTAGCCTCTTTTTCCTCAACAATAAGTTTTCTCTTAACTCCAGAAGTTTTTGGTTCATCTACAGGCTTGTTTGCTCTTTGTTTCATTCTTGGCCTCCTTTCACATTCTTTTCTTCTGGCTTCTCTTATTAGCCTATCCTCCTCATCAAATTTCTTTTACAGTTGAATAGCTAGTTCTTCTTGTGACTTTTCTTATTGCTCCCTTTCTTTCACACCAACCACTATTGCTTTGCCCAATAGTTTCTCACCTCCACTTGTAACAGATTTCTCTTTCTTCTTGCCATCTTCAATCAACTTTCCCTTTCCTTTTCTATCACAAGGTTGTGAGCTACATTCATCTTGTTGGGAATCTACATGTAACTTGATGATAATACTAAAACTTAGAATTATAGAAATTTTCAATAATTGTAACTGATCAACTGATATGAAATTTATAAATATCAATTGATCAGGGAACCATTTATCAGTTGAAATATTTATCTGAATCAACTGATAATATGGATTGGAGCATAGGTGTACTTAGTCTATTTTCAATTGATAAGGTGTAAATCAATTGATATTTTCATCAATTGATACTAGAGTCAATTGATATAGGTCATCAACTGATGTGTAACTTAGACTGTTAAATTGTGATTATTTGAAGACAGGAAAATTATACAAGTGAAGGATGATCAGTTGATATTGAAGCATCAACGGATAGAAGATCAGTTGAAGAAACCAAGTCAAGAGTTGAAGACCATCAACTGATGTGAAGACCCATCGATTGATATATCAATTGATATCATTTATCAATTGATAAAGCAATTATACTTATCAATCGATGGACATCAAGATCAATCGAAGAACATTATCAATTGATGAATAAGGAAAGAGTCAATTGATATGCTTAACAGCAAATTACCAATTGACTGTGACAAAAAGGCAATCTGTCAGAGATCCAGAAAGACAAAAGAACACCTATGGAAGACCGTCTAGGGTGGCTGTGAAGACACAATCAGAAGCTGTCTTTCAAACCTTTATTCTAAAATAGAAAAAGGTAAAAGGAAGGTAGGTAGAAACAATTCTAGAATAGGAATTGTAAAAGCACACTTGTGGTATATAAATAAGTGTAGCAGCATTATTAGAAAAAAAATACAAGTTAAATAATATTTCTTAATCAACTGTTCTAGCTTGAGAGCACATTTGTAAGAACAGTTAATTTATTTTCTAATCTTGTAAAAGTGCAGCTAGGTTTCTTTTAACCTAGGAACATTGAGCAAAAATATACACTGATGGAAAAATAAATCCATCAGTAATTTTAAATCTCTTTGTTCAGTTTATTTTTCAATCTTAATTTATTTGAACATATTCTCTTAAATTCTCAAACATCAAGAACAAATATTAGAACAAGCAAAAAGTTTTAATATTTGTATCCAACCCCCCTTCTATAAATATTGACATTGTTCTAGGGAATAACAATTGGTATTAGAGCAGGCTTTCAACATACAGAAAGTTTAAAGATCAAGAACAATCAATATGGGCCAGAAAGATTCAGGTGTGAAGATTCCAGTTTTAGAGAAAGATGAATATTTTCCATGGAAGGTAAAAATGCATCTACATCTTCTTTCTCTTGACCCTTCCTATGTTCACTGCATAGAGAAAGATCCTCATATTCTCATGAAGCTAGTTACAGGTGTAAACCCTGATGGAACTCCTACAGTTGATAGACATGTTCCAAAACTCATCTCTGAGTTCACAGAAGATGATGAAAAAGAAGTACTTAAAGACAAGAAGGCCATGAACATTTTGTTTAATGGTCTAGATAAAGATATGTTTGATAATGTGATAAATTATACTTCATTAAAAGAAGTATGGGACACTCTTCAAACTCCGTGTGAAGGAACTGAGCAAGTAAGGAAAAATAAGATGCAACTCTTGATTCAAAAATATGAATCATTTCATTTCAAGAGTGGAGAATCTATCAATGACACTTATAGAAGATTTCAGAAGTTGTTAAATGGACTGAAGCTATATGGTAGGGTTTATGCAACTGAGGATACAAATCTAAAATTTTTTAGATCTCTTCCAAAAGAATGGAAACCAATGACTGTTTCCATTAGACAATCTCAAGACTTCAAGGATTATACTCTAGAGAAACTTTATGGTATTCTCAAGACATATGAGTTGGAAATCCAACAAGATGAGGAGATTGAGAAGAATCAAATAAAATAGAAAACTGTGGTTTTGATGGTCAAAGGGAATGAAGACAAGAAAGAGAAGAAGGAAAATGGCTGTGTAGAAGAATTCATCATGATGGCTGGTGATGCTGTTGAAGAATCATCCAAGGGAAAAGGAAAGGGCAAGTGTGAAGAAAATGAAACATGATCATAGGATGATTTGGATGAGATTGATGAGCACCTTGCATTTTTGTCAAGGAAGTTTTCAAAGCTAAAATTCAAGAGGAATCTAAATGCTCAAAGGCCTGGATCCCAGTTTAGAAGCAACAATCAAATCAGAAATTTGGTTGATAGATCTAAATTCAAATGCTTTAACTGTTGATTGGCTGGTCATTTCTCTAATGAGTGCAGAAAGCCAAAACAAGAAAAGGCAAAGTCATATGAGAGTATTGATTATAAAAAGAAATACTTTGACCTTGTGAAACAGAAAGAAAAGGCTTTTGTTACTGAGGAGAAGAACTGGGCTGCTGAGGATAGTGATTCTGAAGAATATATCAATCTAGCTCTAATGGCCAACCATGAAGATGAAGAAGCTAGTTCAGCATCTAATCAGGTACTAGCTACCAACTTTTCTGAACTTACTGCTGATGAATGCAATAGTACTATTAATGAAATGTCCAATGAATTGTACAATTTGCATGTCAATCTTAAGTCTCTAAACAAAGAAAACCTCAAGTTAATGAACACCATTGATGTCTTAACTAAGAGGAATATTTTTCTTGAAAATGAACTTGTTTGTCCAGAAAGATTCAAGCAGGAGAGTAAGGATGCTAGGAATGAACTAGTAAACAGTTTGAAAAGAGAAGAGTTGTTGAAAGAACAATTAGCTGAAGAAATAGAAACCATTAACAGATGGAATAGGTCTGCTAAAACTGCCAAACAAATCATTGATGTTCAGGGTGTAGATACTCTAGGAGAATCCCCCAATTCAACTGGCAAACCATTAGATGATGCTTCAAGGGATAAAGATCAATCGTCTGCTAATCCTTCATCGATCGATAAGGATTATCAATCGATTGATGTTGAATCAATCGATAAGCATCCATCGACAAGTAAATCATCGATGGCTAATAAAAAGAACAAATTTAGCACTCCTATCAAGTTTGTTAAGGAAACCAAAAATCAAGTTGAGACTAAGGTTGAGAAGATTAACATAGGTAGCTTATCCAAGAATCAATTAAAAGAAAAATTAGAAGAGATAGCACATGTAGAAGTTATTCAACCTAAGTATGAGAAAAAGAAAAAGAATAGGAATGGAAAAGTAGGCATAAATAAGCACAACAATTACACTCCTGATATGTATGCACCTAGAAAGGTATGTGCTAAGTGTGGTAGTGTAAATCATTTGTCTATACAATGCAAGAATGAAAAGAAGTATATGTCTCCAAATGATTTAAATGCACATGCCATGACTGCAAATGCCATGTTTACCAATCCTATGCTCATGAGTGCCATGTCTTCTAATTTGGTTGCACCTAATGTTCTTATGCCTTATGCACAAGTTCTATACATGTATAAACCTTTCTTTGTATATCCTAATATGAACATGCCTGGTATGCCATGGAACATGCCTAATGTAGATAATGAAATTCATGGAAATTCTGTCATGAGTTCCAAAGTGTCAAAGCCTCAAAAGTCAACTCCCAAAGTTAAAGTGGATTTAAACCCATCAAAACAAAAGGAACCTAAGTTGATAACAGGGGCTCAGGATGCAACTAATAAAAGAAGACCCAAGGCAACTTAGGTACCAAAGACAAATTGAATGGTTTATGTGTGTGCAGGGAAACAGGAAGAAAAATCTCTAGTATTTGGATAGTGGATGTTCAAGGCACATGACTGGAGATTTGTCCCTTCTCACAAAGTTTGTGGAAAAGACTGGCCCAGGAGTTACTTTTGGAGATAACAACAAAGGTTTTACTCTGGGATATGGCTCAATTGCAAAAGAAAATGTTATCATTGAACCTGTAGCACTAGTTGATGGATTGAAGCGCAACCTGCTCAGTATTAGTCAACTATGTGATAATGAAAATGGTGTATGGTTCACAACTAAATCATGCATTATA
Organism: Oenanthe sinensis; assembly: GCA_028671895.1. NCBI lineage: Eukaryota > Viridiplantae > Streptophyta > Magnoliopsida > Apiales > Apiaceae > Oenanthe > Oenanthe sinensis. The sequence goes on from CM053806.1 coordinate 35,117,803, forward strand.
GCCAACAAAGAAACTGGTGAAATTCTCTTAACTGAAGAAAGAAAAGGAAATGTCTATGTGGCTGATTTTCACTCTGTAAAGGCAAATTCTATGACATGTCTACTTAGCAAAGCCAATACAGATGAAAGTTGGATTTGACACAAGAAGCTAGCCCATTTGAATTTCACTGCCATGAATCAATTGGTTAGAAAGAATATGGTTAGAGGTATTCCACATATGGAATTCACCAAGGATGGACTATGTGATGCCTATCAAAAGGGAAAACAAAGAAAAGCATCATTCAAGTCAAAGTCTGAATCATCAATTGATAAGCCTCTGGAATTATTGCACATGGATTTATTTGGTCCAGTCAACATCATGTCAATTGCCAAAAAGAAATATGCCTTAGTAATTGTGGATGACTTCACAAGATTTTCATGGGTATATTTCTTACACTCTAAGGATGAGGCAAGCAAATTAATCATCAATCATGTGAAGAATGTTGAAAATGGCACTGAATGGAAGGTCAAGAAACTTAGAAGTGAAAATGGTACTGAATTCAAGAATACAACCATGAAAGAATTCTGTGAAGAAAAAGGTATCACTCATCATTTCTCTGCACCAAGGACTCCACAGCAAAATGGAGTAGTTGAAAGAAAAAATAGGACCTTGATTGAATCTGCTAGAACTATATTAGAAGAAGCAAAGCTTCCTACATACTTCTGGGCAGAAGCAATTAATACTGCTTGCTACATTCAGAATATATCCATGGTCAATCAAATTCAAGATAAAACTCCATATCAGTTGATGAAGAAGGACAAGAAGCCAACAGTAAATTTTTTTCATGTCTTTGGATGCAAATGCTTTGTACTGAGAAGTCAAGGTGAAAATCTAGGAAAATTTGAAGCCAAGGCTGATGAAGCTATATTTGTTGGATATGGAATAACAACCAAAGCATACAGAGTCTATAATCTTAGATTACACATTGTTATGGAATCTATGCATGTAGTCTTTGATGACAAGAAAATTCAAGGGTTGGTTGATGAAGGATTCCATGATCTGTTGCATTTTGAAAATGAATCAACAAGCAATATTAAAGATAGTGATGATGATGTGGAAATCTCAAGAATTCAAGAACCTAGAATCCTCCCATCAATTGATGTCAATGCATCAACAGATAACTTATCAGTTGACAATCATCAATCGACTGATAATACATCAATTGATAATCATTCGATGGATATCACCTTTGCTCAACAATCTTCAAGTAGAGTGTCCATCTCAGGGGGAGGGTTCTCAAATAGTCAATCACATCACAATGATCATAACACTTCCAATAATCACGAAGCATCATCTTCAAAGACAAATTTACCATCTCAAAAGAAATGGACAAAAAGCCATCCCTTTGAATTAATTATTAGAGATGCAAATGATGGTGTCAAAACTAGAAGTGCAACTCAAAATGAATGCTTGTATAGTAGCTTCCTGTCTCAAGAAGAACCAAAAAGTATTGAAGATGCCTTGAATGATCCTGATTGGATAATTGCTATGCAAGAAGAGTTGAATCAGTTTGAAAGAAATAAGGTATGGAAGCTGGTGCTCAAACCAAAGAACAAGTCTATCATTGGAACAAAATGGGTGTTCAGAAACAAAATGAATGAATATGGTATAGTGACAAGAAATAAAGCAAGATTAGTGGAAAAGGGCTATTCACAAGAAGAAGGCATAGATTTTGATGAAACATTTGCGCCGGTTGCAAGATTGGAAGCAATCAGAATCTTTCTAGCATATGCTGCTCATGCTAATTTCAAGGTGTATCAAATGGATGTGAAAAGTGCTTTTCTCAATGGAAAACTAGAAGAAGAAGTATATGTAGAACAACCTCCTGGTTTTATTGATCCTGTTCATTCTGGATTTGTATACTATCTTCTCAAGGCACTTTATGGTTTGAAACAAGCACCTAGAGCCTGGTATGACACTTTGTCTAAATTCTTGATTGAGAATCACTTCACAAGAGGTACTGTTGATAAAACTCTCTTTCATAGAAATGTAAATGGCTCTATGATTCTTGTTCAAATCTATGTAGATGACATTATTTTTGGCTCAACTAATGAAAAACTTTGTCAAAAGTTTGCAAAGTTGATGTAGAGTAAATATGAAATGAGCTTGATGGGAGAACTTACCTATTTTCTTGGTTTGCAAGTCAAACAAGTCAAAAATGGTATTTTCATAAATCAAACCAAATATATTTTTGATTTATTAAAGAGATTTGATTTAAATGAATGTTCTTCTGCAAAAACTCCCATGGCCACTGCAGCTAAACTTGAATTGAACACTAAGGAAGTTAAAGTGGACATTTCAAATTATAGAGGCATGGTTGGCTCATTACTTTATTTAACTACAAGTAGGCCAGACATAATGTTTGCTACATGTCTTTGTGCTAGGTTTCAGGCTGATCCTAGAGAATCTCATTTGATTGCAATAAAAAGAATATTCAAATATCTCAAAGGAACTCCAAATCTTAGGATTTGGTATCCTAGAGATTCTGGATTTGATCTAATTGGTTATTCAGATGCAGACTATGCAGGTTGCAGAATTGACAGAAAAAGTACAACAGGTTCCTGTCAATTTCTAGGAAATAAGCTTTTTTCATGGTTTAGCAAGAAGCAGAATTCAGTGTCTACATCTACTGCAGAGGCTGAATACATTGCAGCTGGAAGTTGCTGTGCACAAATATTATGGATGAGGAATCAACTACTTGACTATGGGTTCAATTTGAACAAGATTCATATTTTCTGTGATAATACAAGTACCATTGCAATAACAGAAAATCCTGTGCAACATTCCAGAACCAAGCACATTGACATAAGGTATCACTTCATTAGGGAACATGTAATGAATGGTATTGTTGAATTACATTTTGTCCCTAGTGAAAAACAACTTGCAGACATTTTTACCAAACCATTAGATGAATCTACCTTTAATAGATTGGTCTGTGATTTAGGTATGCTTAATTTTAATTAACATTTGAAATGTCTGATAAGTTAGTTAGCTATTTTAGTTCTAGTAGGTAGCCGTTGATAATGTTAATCTGTTGTTTTTTCATTAATCAATTGATAAGCATTTTACATATCAATGGATATATTAATCTGCTGACAGATAACTACATCAATCGATGATATATTTGTCTATCAATGGATAGTACTAACGGTCAATGGATAAATTAGTTATCAATCGATGGCATGGAAGTTTTAGGGTTCATGTCATCAATCGACCTGTACAAAATCTAGCCATTGATTACTTGTCTTATCAATTGATAAATACATACAGTCCTGTATGTATAACAGTCGATTGCCAAAATAAGTAATTCACTTATTCTTTTTTTTTTAACGGTCAATTAAGTTCTATTTTGAGAAAGAAATCGATTGAGAAATTAGTAAATATAAATAGTGAGATTAAAATTTTTCTTTACTCTTACCTACATTTTGTTTACTAATTTCTCTCTCTCTCTCTCTCTCTCAATCTGCGAATTTAGTCACTAATCTCTCAATTTTCAATCTCTCTCAAATACTTAATCCTTGTCAAGTAAGTGATTTTTAGCCAAAAGTCAAAGCAATGGCCTCTTCATCAAAGAAAGTTTCACAGAGTGGTTACATCTACGAACTCACAAATTTCGTAGCATGTACAATAGTGGAAGAGGCATGTTGGTCCCTGATATTGTAGAAGGGGGGTTGAATACAATATCTGAAAATTACACGCGGAATAATTTGGATTAAAAATATTATTATAATTACTCGCGAAATATTAATTATAATGAAATACTGTTCAAGTGAAAGATATAATTTAAACTTGATTAGTATTACAAAATTAATATTTTAGAAAACTGTTATATAATTGATAAAAAAAATCTAGAACAAATTTGACATGAACTGTTCGTGTTTAATCAATTATATTCAAACTCAGCACAGAAATCTGTGAATATTACAATGTAGATAAATTACTGAATTTGATCTGATTTTCTAACTTCTTAACAAATTGAACTCTCACAAACGAAGGGCTGATCTCATATTTATAGAGATTTGAAAAAGGCTGATATGACCTTTTTCAGTATGACTTTATTTCAAGAAAATAAGTCTGTATGACTTATTTTAACACTTGTATGACTTATAAAAGACTGGGCATGACTTATTTTGGTCGGTATGACCTTTTGAAAGTTCGGTATGACTTATTTAAAGTCATATTCGGATTTTATCTAATTAAAATAAATCGGTACGACTTATTTTAATTAAACAAAATTGGTTCAGTATGACCTTTTGAGCACAGAACTCTCGGTATGACTTATGCTTAAACAAGCTCGGTATGACTTAATTGAATATATATATATAAGAAACTCGGTATGACTTATTTAATAAGTCATACTAACTGTTTTATTATATATATATATATATATATATAAGTCATTTTAAGTCATTTCTTTTATAGAAAATTAATTCTAGTTAATTTAATTAGTTAATTTATAAATTAAATTAAATTCAACTTGAATTAATTTAATTAGATAAATTAAATAATTAATTAACAATTGATAGTAGAATTAAAATACTATCTTTAGTCATATAGTCGTTCTGTCAGTCTTGAAATCTTCCCGTCTTTTCTTTGTCTTCTGATCTTGAAACCTCTTGAATTAAATGAAGAATAAGTATTATATTAGTTGACACACAAATGTACTGTCTGGTTCATTTGTGTCATCCTAATAATTATTCTCCATTTAAATAACTTTTAACTAGAGGCCTTCTGTCATATTTTCTTCTTCACTGTTTTCATTCTTCTTCTGGAATCTACTTGTAGTAACCACTTGAAATCTTCTATATCTTCCGTCTTCTATAGAAGTACTACCACATTATTTATTTTCACTGACGCTTGAACATATAAATGAACTTCTTCCAGTGTTGAGTAGCAATCCTATAAAAATTCTTCTGATACTTAGATCCTTTGGGATTAGTTGACTGTCTTCGTCTTGATTCCTGTTTGGTGTTTGTTATTTACTTCTCTTTATTAGCTAGAGTTGAGTTGTCATCTAATTATTACAAATAGGCCTAGTCATATGCCTTTCAATCTCCCCCTATTTGTTGTTAAACATTTAACACACAAATTTCTAGAGGATAACTAAACTAACAACTAAGAAAGTAGTACGACATGTAATGACTGTAAATAATAAAAAAAAGTTCTGGTTTTATATTAAACAATTTTCCAGATTCATACATGAAAGATAAATACAAGATAGATGTTCCTCTAGCACTGAACAAATATTACAAAGTTTCTATCTTGTTCTATCTAAGTCTTCAGTCTTCTGATGTATCAACTTCACCTTCTTTTAGATTTGAACTTTTATGAACTGGTGTCCTTGGTACTTCTTCAGATACTGATTGATCTGTTGTGGTGGATTCTCCATAGAACCTTCTTTGCTCAGCTCTTGCTAACTGCCACAACACTTCCTGTTTAACAGGATCTACTACCTCTTCTTCTATGTCATAAGGCTGTGTTGAATCAATTTTATGCATCTGCCTGATGTATGATTGAATTTTCTTTGATAGGCAGTAGTCTCTGATCTTTTGAGCTGCATCCAACTTAGCCTGGGACCTGAATCCCTTGGATCTCAACATTGTTTCAACTTCAATCATGTATTTAACTGTGTAGCCCTTTAGTAACTCCTCATCCAGCTTCATAATTTGATAAAGCTTATTATTGTAGAACCTTACCTCATGAGGGTCGTTTAAGATTTGTGGACTAACAGCTCTTGCTATCTCTCGAAGTCTGTCCCTTAAAAGTTCATTTTCTTCTGAACTTCTTTTGACTTTATTCATCAATGTCCATATTACAGATAGAGATTTTTTACAAAAGAATTCCAAAGAGACTCTGAATGTGCCATACTTGTGTGTGTATAACAGAATCTGCCAGTCATCTAGAATGTTATCCACAATCACAGTGATGTAGTCAACTTCTTCTTTGATTGCTTTCATGAAGTTATCCAGACAGTCATTTGAATCTTGCAGACGATTAATTAAGAACTGTAACTTGTAATCTTCAAATGGACCTTTCTGAAGTTTGTCCATGATCTCTCTGGCAGTATCCCATTTCTTCCCTATTTTTAAGCGCACATCTTCTTTCTTCTTTCTAACAGCTATAGCCCACAAATTTTGCTTTTGTTGGCTCTCTTCTCTTTCTGCCTGAGATCTTTCCATGACTAGAGCTTTCAGATTTTCAGTCTTTGCTTGGCTTGCCTTGATGTCTTCTTTAAGTTTCTTTATTGCCTATTCATAGGCTGGATCAACTTCTTTTTCTTTTTGAAACAAAAAATCTTCATCAAATGCAGTTTCTTCCTCAGCTCTTTATCTTGAGTAGTAGCCCCTTCATCTCCAGCTACTTTCTCCTTTGCTTTCTCCCCCTTAGTTGAGGGATCCTCTTGAGTTTTAGAGGCTTCAAAAGATGTCAACATTTTCTGCATAGTCAGATAGACTTGCTTCATTCCTTCATTTAGATGCGTCATGCCATCATCCAGTTTGCTGAAGCGTTGAGTAGAAATCTTTTCATTTTCAATGATTGTGAGGGTTAAGTTTTTCTCAACGTCATCAATTCTTTCATGCAGTTTGCTCACTTCTTTCATATCCTCAGCAATTAGATTCTGAACGTTCTGGATGTCTTGAGTTTTTAGAAGAATGGAGGATTTGACATCTTCAACATCTTTTCGCACTATTGACAGCTGCTGTGTTACAGAGGCAGATCTAGAATTTTCTTCTGCTTGTGCTTTAACTTTTAATAATTTAGCTTGAACAATTTGCATTTCATTCTGGAGAGCTTCCATTTTGGATAACAGTTCACTTTGTGTGTGTGCACTCATCTCACTTGCACTCCTGTTTAACTCATTATCACTCTGTGCATGTGTTTCACTCTGTGTTTGCCTCACATCACTAGTGTTTAGCTCCTTTCCAGATCCTGAAGTTGTACCTGCATATATAACAATAGCTTTTGAAGAGTCGAAATGCTCTTCTATTGCCTGTGAAGGCGCGTCCTCAACAAGGTTAACTTGAAGAGGCTCCGCTACTGACGTAGCTACTCCATGAATGGAGTCCCATCTCCCTCTATCGAGTGGTTGCCTCTCAAATCCACCAGTGGATTCGAGACCTTCTCGAATGAGAACTGGATGTAAGAAATCCAGGGGAGTCACCACCTTAGACAATGTAATGACAGGCTCTTGAGAGTCTGTGGTGCTCCTTAGTACCTCAGAGGGTATCTGATGCTGCACTGCATCGAAAATGTCATGGTCCACAACATAGGTGGCATCCGACGAGTTTTTATTAAAAACATTTTCTTCAACTAATGTGCCCTCCTGTGTTGGTATTTCTTCAAGTGAAGGTCCTGCTAGAGTGATTGCTAGCAGTGTGTTTTCCTCACTATCTGATGTTGTGGCCGAGCAGCGAATTAGATCACCTGGTTGAGCAAGTGTATCTAGAGAATCTTGGATGGCCATATTAAAATCCATATCCCATTGACTGGAATAGGTTGAGGCTGCAGTTGTCTCAGGGTCAACTCTAGAAATTTTTGAAGGAGGAGACAGAGCTGCGGGTTCACTCACTTCAGCACCAAGACCTCTAACTATTCTGACAGGTTTCTTCCTTTTTCTGACTTTTAATAAAGAGGAGGATGAAGGAGAAACTGTTTGAGGCTCTAATTCAGCTGGGGGCAGAACCTGTGTGTTTTCAGGTTCATAGCTGATATCCTGGAGTGTAAGAACACCATCATAGTCCGCTACAGATAAATCTAACAGAGCAGTGGATATTTCTATAGGTATTGAACTAGAAGATTGTGAGTGAGATATTACCTGTTGATCTTGTGCCACTTGATCGACATGCTGAGCAGCTTCAAGTAGAAGGTGCACAGGATGATCCATTTGCATTGGCACTTGCTCTGGCTCTTGTTCCTGCACATGATTAGAAATAAGATCTAATATCTCAGCCATGTAATCTGTCCTTACCACTTGCACATTTTGAAACTTGGGGTTGTTGTGGAGCCTTGCAAATAAGTTGTTCTGAGAAGTCGGAGATTCTTCTACAGGACCATTCTGAAATAAGGCTTTATCTTCATCCATCAACAAGTCATTCATGAACAGCATCAGGAACCTCGGATAGTAGACTTGAATGTCCTGATCCCTGCTTTCTAGTTTCCCCATCTTCCTGATTATTTCTTTTAGAATCAACTTCCCAAAATTTATCCTCCGGTTGTGGGCCACAGAAAACCCTATGATTTGCAGTAGTGAAGATATGTTGTTGAAGTTGTTCTTTGTAGTGGGTGCAAAAACTTTGGCTAACGTGTCAAAGACATAGTCCCACTCGCTTACCAATTTAGACTTTGTCATCCTTACTAAGTTGATCTCACCCTGATTTTGAATGGTATAGAAAAATTCTAGTATATCTGGTACAGTGGGTGGATCCACGAAATTGTCAGTTGGGAAGCCCAAAATCCTGTTCACGTCCTCTTCAGTCACCATATATTCATGATCTCCTATGCTGAATGAGAATTGAACTCTGCCTGCAGTACTCCTATTCCTAGCAGTGGAATACAGAGCCCTAAGTGCTAACACTTGCAACGGGGCGTCCAGAGTAATTGCAGTTCTTACAAGTGAATGTTCATTCATAAAAACGATCCACGGTCGAAACCTCTCGACTGAACAGTTCACCGGATTAAAATATCCTACAAAATTAGTTTTAACTAATTCGCAAAAACCTGCCATTTTTTTTTGATTTAAGCTATTACAAATAATAAAATTACAAAGTGCGATTACAAATTAAAATTAACAATTACAAGCCAATAATTCGAAAATTACACTTTAAAAATTAAACCCTAATTTCTAATAATCCCCAAATTGACTTCAAACAACAATTCACTACACAGCAGTCCTTAAGTCACAAACAAAACTAGTTGCTTCGATTTTTATCAAGAACAAGAACAGTCACTGTAGTTCTTAATGAAAAACGGGCAGAGTTTCTTTATATTTACTCGATTTTAACACACTAGCAAGTGAAGATACTTGTAAACATGAATTAGCAACTGAAATCAGTTGAAAAGAGTGAAAATTAATTGATTGATTAAGAAACTGTTCGAAGTTTGTATGTATGGCAGTGTGTGTATATGACTGAGTTGAGCTGTGTATATTTAAGGCTGAGTATGACTTAATAAAAGAAAAGAACTATGCTCGGTATGACTTAGTTAAAACAGATCATTTGAATATCTCGGTATGACTTATTAAAAGTCATATCGAGTTTTATTTACTTAAAACTTAAAAGAATAGGTCGGTATGACTTATTTTTATTATCTCTCGGTATAACTTTTTAATAAACATAAAAAGTCATGCTGAGTTTTATTAAATAAGTCATGCCGAGATTTGTTTTAATAAAGTCATACTAAATCATTAAGATTAAGAAACTATTTTAATAAAAATAACACTAATTTTCATACTAATAAATTATTATAGACATAAAATAAATATTTACATTATTAATTTATTTTAATTAATTTAAGCATTAAATTAACTCATGTTTGAATTAATTTAATAAGCAAATTAATTGAATAATTAATAACATACTCATTTATTTTAATGTATACTAATAATTAGAAAAAAAAAAAACATTAATATACACATGCTTAAAATAAATATACTAGAAATTAGAAAAAAAATATACTTAAATTTACATAATGCTTTTAAATGCTTAATTTAAACAAAAGTACTTATGTTTTAATTGAAATAATTATCTTGTAAGAATATTGACTTAATCTTAAGATAATTTTCCAAAAATTCATAAGCCCTAGGATTTTATTAATTCAAGTCTCATAAACTCTTTAAATATTAACATTTAATATTTATGAGCTTAAATTAATTCCTAGCAACCAAAAATTTAGCCATAGTTTAACATCCCTAATTCACTAACCAGCTTTGAGAAAGTGGATTCATCAAGTGGCTTTGTGAAGATGTCGGCTATCTGATCTTCTGTGGGTACGAATTGTAACACCACAGTTCCGTTCATGACATGCTCTCTTATAAAGTGATACCTTATGTCAATGTGCTTGATTCGCGAATGTTGAACAGGATTGTTGGAAATTGCTATCGCACTTGTGTTGTCGCAGAAAATTGGAATTTTGTTCAACGCAAGTCCATAGTCATTTAGCTGATTCCTAATCCACAAGATCTGTGCACAACAGCTACCTGCCGTAATGTATTCTGCTTCAGCTGTCGAGGTAGATATTGAATGTTGTTTCTTGCTGTACCAGGAGATCAACCGTCGTCCTAGAAACTGACAGCTTCCAGAAGTACTTTTCATGTCCATCCTGCACCCTGCATAGTCTGAATCTGTATAGCCAATTAGGTCAAAACCTGTATCCTTAGGGTACCAAATTCCAAGATCTGGTGTACCCTTTAGATATCTAAAAATTCGTTTAACAGCTATTAGATGAAATTCCCTTGGGTCAGATTGAAACCTTGCACATAAGCATGTTGCAAACATTATGTCGGGTCTACTAGCAGTTAGATATAATAATGAGACTATCATACCTCTATAGCTTGTGATGTCAACTTTCTTACCAGTTTCATCTTTGTCAAGCTTCGTGGCTGTTGGCATTGGGGTTTTTGCTGGTGACGAATCTTCTAGACTGTATTTTCTGAGAAGATCTCTTACGTACTTTGATTGGCAAATAAAAAACCCATCTTCCTTTTGCTTTTCTTGCAATCCAAGGAAGAATGACAGCTCACCCATCATGCTCATCTCATATCTACTATGCATTAACTTAGCAAATCTCTTGCACAAGTTTTCGTTAGTAGAACCAAATATAATATCGTCAACATAAACTTGGACAAATATCATATCTTTACTATGCAATTTGTAAAAGAGAATTTTATCTATGACACCTCTAGTGAAACCATTTTCAAGTAAAAACTCAGAGAGAGTGTCATACCATGTCCTCGGTGCTTGCTTGAGTCCATAGAGAGCTTTGAAAAGAAAGTACACAAAATCAGCAAACTCTGGATTTTCAAAGCCAGGGGGCTGTTCCACATATACTTCCTCTTCTAGCTTTCCGTTCAGAAATGCACTCTTCACATCCATTTGATAGACTTTAAAATTGGAATGTGCTGCGAATGCCAGAAATATCCTGATGGCTTCAAGTCTTGCAACTGGTGTGTAGGTCTCTTCATAATCAATTCCCTCTTCCTGAGAGTAACCCTTTGCAACCAGTCTGGCTTTGTTCCTTGTAACAATGCCATCACCGTCTAGCTTGTTCCTGTATACCCATTTTGTGCCAATAATAGATCTATCTTTAGGCCTGGGTACCAGTGTCCAGACTTCTTGTCTTTCGAACTGATTGAGCTCTTCTTTCATGGCAAGAACCCAATCTGGATCAATTAGTGCCTCTTCAATCTTCTTTGGTTCTTCTTGAGATAGAAAAACTGAAAATAAACACTCATTTGAAGTTGCACTTCTGGTTCTTACTCCAACATATGGATCACCTATGATCAATTCAAAGGGATGATCTTTACTCCATATCCTTTCCCTCGGTAGGTTTGATCTTGATGATTCGCCTTGAAATTCATTGTGATTTTGTGTTGTGCCAGTTGATCCTTCATCTCCCCCTGAGTTGCTGCCAGGATGACTTGTTGATCCACCACTGGTATTAGTAGTATCTCCAGTGTTGCCATTGTTTCCACCACTATTACCTGGATCATTACCATCATTTTTGTCATCATTTCCTGCTGCAACCTCAGGCTCTTCTTCGTCATCAGAATGTGAGTCTGGATAATTATCAAATTTTAATGACTCAGAAGAATCTTCAGTTTGGATACTTGGGAGTTTTGTGTCATCAAAAGTTACATTGACACTTTCCTTCACTTGGTGCTGATCAATTATGTATACCCTATATGCTCTTCTTGAGTAACCGATAAAAATAGCTTTATGTGCCTTGGCCTCAAACTTTCCACGATGTTCATCTCCATCTTTTAGCACAAAGCATTTGGCTCCAAATACATGAAAGTACTTGAGAGTAGGTTTCTTGCCAGCCATTAATTCATAGGGAGTTTTCATATGACCTTTGTTGATCAGAGTTCGATTCTGAGTATAACAAGCTGTATTTACCGCTTCAGCCCAGAAGTAGATAGGTAACCTTGATTCACTTAGCATAGTTCTTGCAGCTTCAATCAGGGTTCTATTTTTCCTTTCTACAACTCCATTTTGTTGCGGAGTTCTTGGTGCTGAATATTGCCTTGTTATCCCCTTGTCTGAGCAGAAGTTATTCAGAACTTCATTTTTAAATTCTGTTCCATTATCTGATCTGATTGCCCGGACAGATAACTTTGAATCTAACTCAATCAACTTTATATGATCAATCACCAAATGTGGAGTTTCATCCTTAGAGTTCAAGAATAAAACCCATGTATATTTTGTGAAGTCATCCACAATCACTAAGGCATATTTCTTCCTTGACATAGACAGAATATTTACTGGACCAAATAAATCCATGTGTAGGAGTTGAAGTGGTTCAGTGTTGTTTGTAGTGTCTGTGCCTCTGTGAGTTGCTTTCTTTGACTTCCCTTTCTGACATGCCTCACACAAGCCTTCTTGTGTAAATTCCATCGGAGGCAGTCCTCTCACCAAATCCCTCTTGACTAGAGAGTTCATTGTTTTGAAATTTAGGTGTGAGAGCTTCTTGTGCCATAGCCAACTTTCTCCCGTTGAAGCTTTTGAATAAAAACAGTTTGCTTCAGCTTCAGTTCCCGAGTTGAAATCAGCTACGTACAAGTTTCCTTTCCTTACTCCACGCAAGGCTAGTCTGTCTTCTTTAGAATGAGCTATTAAGCACTTCTCCTTGATAAAGTTTACTTTGTAACCTTTATCACAGAATTGACTGACGCTGAGTAGATTGTGCTTAAGTCCTTCCACCAAAGAGACGTTTTCAATGATAACATTTCCTGTATTTAACTTGCCATATCCCGTAGTCATTCCTTTGCTGTTATCTCCAAAGGTGACGACTGGGCCAGCTCTCTCAACCACGTCTGATAGCAGGGCTCTATCTCCGGTCATATGCCTTGACGATCCGCTGTCCAGGATCCATATAACTCGGTTTACCTGTTTAACTCCCTGCAATTATCAAACGGATTAATTCGTCTTCGGAGCCCAAAATTGATTGGGCCCGGCATACTTAAAGAATTGACCTTTGTCTGCTTTGACAACAGATCCTTTTCGAATAACATCATTTTCTTCCTTGACTGCTCCTACCTTCCTATAGACAGTCTTAACAACTTTCTGTTTAGACTTAGGAATATATGATTCCTTCTTCTCAAGTGAAGGAGTCACAGTCTTGGGTTTAGCAAATTTACTATTGATGTGCTGTCTAGGTGTCATGTTATCTTTCTTAGCTATCATGCGTTTAAAGTAAGCAGTCATAGCATTAAAGGCACATAACATGCAATTCATTATACCACATGGTTTATGGAAAGCATCAATAGTAGGCATGTTATTCAATACAGTAGGGGGCTTAACAGATTCTTCTTCAATTTTATCAGCATATTTGAAGTTTTCACTAGAATGAAATTTATTGTTACTGTTCCTACTGTTCACAAACGTGTTGGGTCTGTTCATTTTATTCTTTAAGTCTTTTGCACCTACACCAGGTCTGGGGGAATCAGAAGTTCCAACATCTTCCACTGGTGTTTCTAGTGCACATTTTTCTTTCTGGACATTAACTCCTTTTATGTCCTTAACCTGTTCTCCTCTCTTCTTCTCTTCCTCAAGATCTTCCAACTGCATTTCATATGCAATTATTACAGAGCTCTCAAGGATGGGTTCAGCTATCGGTGTTATGAAGAGAGGTTTCGGTGTGTCTTTAACAACATGTGGGATACCCCTTTTTTCAGCACTTTTTCTAAAGGGGGTTATGTTGCTTGGCTTTCCTACAGATTTGTTATACTCGAAGCCTATTCCAACTTTACGATTTATTTCTTGTTGGTCAACTAGGTTCTTAACAATATATGAGGAATTCTTATATGCAAGACACTTCTTCTTTTCTTCTTCTATCTGGTTTCTGAGATTAGTTTCTACTACAACATGACAACTGACTTTGCTGACTTGAACAGCTAAGTCTTCAGTCAACTTAACAGTCAACTTGTCATGATTTCTTTTTAACTGTTTAAGAACTTCAGTCTCATCAATTAACTCTTTGACTTTGAGTCTGAGTTTCTTAACTTTATCTCTTTCACCATCTAGTTCTTTACCTAGCAAAGCAAACATCTTAGGACAAGAAGGATTTACCTCTATTCCTCTGTCACGGGTGGGAGACAGTGATTCCTCTGATGAAGCCATAAGAGCAAGATTTCCCAGCTCTTCCTCATTATCGTTATATGAGTCATCCCAGCTTTTGCCTGCTGCTAGATAGGATTTCCTTGATGCTTTTTCACGAGCGCATCATATTTCTCCTTGAGCTCTTCGTAAGACTCTCTCTTTTTCCCTTGCTTAGGCTTCTTGCACTCTGTTGCGAAGTGGCCTAGCTCATTACAGTTGAACAAACGAAACTTGCTTCTATCAACTAAGTCGGTCTTGTAGCCGCTTTTTGATACTGCTGTCGAAGAACCTCCTTTTTGGAATCTTCCAAAATTAGGCTTACTTCTGAATGAGGAGTTTCTTCGGAATCTCAGGTTGCCAAACTTCCTGGAAACCAAAGCTAGAGATTCATCTTCCAGCTGATCTAGTTCTTCCAATGAGTAGAAATCACCATCTTCTTGTTTGTCAGCAGTATGTCCAAGTTCTGGAACCACATACTTTGTTGAACTGTTAGAAGGTGCAACAGCCTTTAGTTCTTCTTTTTCTGGTGCTTCTACCATTAATGCTTTGGAGGAACTTAGTACCTTACCTCTTCCGTACATCTCTCTGGTTTGGATCTGTTCCAGCTCATAAGTTTTTAAAACTCCGTAGAGTCTTTCTAGGGTTACTTCTTTCATGTCCCTAGATTCCCGGATGGCTGCAATCCTGTGCTCCAGATGCTCTAGTAAGGTCAGCAAAAACTTTCTGTTCACCTCTTGGTTCTGATAAAACTTTCCATTCATGTTGAGCTCGTTTATCAGTTTGTTTAGTCTCTGAAATACCTCAGAGATACCCTCACCAGGGTTGGATCTAAACTGCTCATATTGGGTGGTCAGGATCTCCAGTCTATTCTCCTTAACTTCTTCAGTTCCCTCATTGATAATTTCAATTGTTTCCCAGATCTGTTTTGCATTCTTGCAATTGACTACTTGGTTGTACATGATGTAGTCTAGGGATTCAATTAATATGAGCTTCAGGTTATTATCAAGGGATACAACTTCTGTTTCCTCATCTGTATAGTCTGCCGGACTTTTCGGAAACTGTCTGTGGGGAATTACGACCCCATCTACTGTATGTTCTAGAACAACTGATATAGGGGTCTCAACACCTTTGGCCATGATCAATGCGTACTTGGGATTTGCAATCCCGATAAACAGTAGCATTTTGTGTTTCCACAAGTTGTAGTGTTCTCTATCGAAGTGTGGAATTTTAATGCTAGTCACTTTCTGGGTACTCATCTTTAATAAGATTAAAAATTAAGTGTTTCAAAAAATATTTTAATTTTTGACTTAAAACAATTTTTGATCAAAAATAATTTTTCAGAAAAAAAATTATTTCGAATAAAAAATTATTTCGTATTTAAAATAATTTTTGTGATCTGTATGAGTTCGCGGAATTTGATTTGGATCTGATATTAACTATATCAACCAGCTTTGATACCAATTGTTGGTCCCTGATATTGTAGAAGGGGGGTTGAATACAATATCTGAAAATTACATGCGGAATAATTTGGATTAAAAATATTATTATAATTACTCGCAAAATATTAATTATAATGAAATACTGTTCAAGTGAAAGATATAATTTAAACTTGATTAGTATTACAAAATTAATATTTTAGAAAACTGTTATATAATTGATAAAAAAGTCTAGAACAAATTTGACATGAACTGTTCGTGTTTAATCAATTATATTCAAACTCAGCACAGAAATCTGTGAATATTACAATGCAGATAAATTACTGAATTTGATCTGATTTTCTAACTTCTTAACAAATTGAACTCTCACAAATGAAGGGTTGATCTCATATTTATAGAGATTTGAAAAAGGCTGATATGACCTTTTTCAGTATGACTTTATTTCAAGAAAATAAGTCTGTATGACTTATTTTAACACTTGTATGACTTATAAAAGACTGGGCATGACTTATTTTGGTCGGTATGACCTTTTGAAAGTTCGGTATGACTTATTTAAAGTCATATTCGGATTTTATCTAATTAAAATAAATTGGTATTACTTATTTTAATTAAACAAAATTGGTTCAGTATGACCTTTTGAGCACAGAACTCTCGGTATGACTTATGCTTAAACAAGCTCGGTATGACTTAATTGAATATATATATATATATATAAGAAACTCGGTATGACTTATTTAATAAGTCATACTAACTGTTTTATTATATATATATAAGTCATTTTAAGTCATTTCTTTTATAGAAAATTAATTCTACTTAATTTAATTAGTTAATTTATAAATTAAATTAAATTCAACTTGAATTAATTTAATTAGATAAATTAAATAATTAATTAACAATTGATAGTAGAATTAAAATACTATCTTTAGTCACATAGTCGTGCTGTCAGTCTTGAAATCTTCCCGTCTTTTCTTTGTCTTCTGATCTTGAAACCTCTTGAATTAAATGAAGAATAAGTATTATATTAGTTGACACACAAATGTACTGTCTGGTTCATTTGTGTCATCCTAATAACTATTCTCCATTTAAATAACTTTTAACTAGAGGCCTTCTGTCATATTTTCTTCTTCACTGTTTTCATTCTTCTTCTGGAATCTACTTGTAGTAACCACTTGAAATCTTCTATATCTTCCGTCTTCTATAGAAGTACTACCACATTATTTATTTTCACTGACGCTTGACCATATAAATGAACTTCTTCCAGTGTTGAGTAGCAATCCTATAAAAATTCTTCTGATACTTAGATCCTTTGGGATTAGTTGACTGTCTTCGTCTTGATTCCTGTTTGGTGTTTGTTATTTACTTCTCTTTATTAGCTAGAGTTGAGTTGTCATCTAATTATTACAAATAGGCCTAGTCATATGCCTTTCAAGGCACCCCAGGTGTTCCATCCTCTGATGAAATTTCTGGAAAGTTGCAATGTAAAGAAGGCACTCAAAGATGCTCCAAAGATCGTCTGCAACTTGGTGGAAGAATTTTGGGCAAGTGCTGGAATCATAAGTGATAACTCTGCAATTACATTCATTTTTAAAGGAGAAAAGTACATTGTTACTAATGTTGTTATTAATGAATGCTTAGAAATACCTGCTAATAATACTGATAAAAGCCCAACAGATAAAGAAATTAGGTTAATGCTAAAATCTATTAATTATGCTGAACCAGAAATAGGACTAGGTAATGTGGTTAGAAAACATCTTAGGATAGAATGGTCTTATTTCTTTGATGTCATAATTAAATGCTTTAGTGGTAAATTTAGCAATTTTGATGCAATAACAACTAGTATGCAGGAGGTAGCATATAGTATTTTGTTTGATAAATTTTTCAATCTATCTTCTATCATACTAAATGAAATTGCAGCAAAATTGGGTAATAAGGCTAATAGATCAAATCATATATATTATGCTAGATTTATTATGCTATTTATTAACCATTTTGTGAAGGACATTGAAATAAACAGAGAGATGGAGACTTTTGACTGCTGTGTCCAAAACAAAAGGGTCTTCAAAGACTTGGTCAGGATCAATCTTCACAGCAATGTGGAATTCATCTATCCACCTTTTGTTCAGGTATTTATTTCTTCCCTTACTTCTTCTGAAAATCAAGTTTCTTTGCCTTCTGTGGCAATGGAGGGTGCAAGCAGTAACCCCAACCCTCCTACCCAAGCCACACTACCTATTTCCTCAATCAAATCTAAGAAACCAACCTCAACAGGTTCCCAAAAATCTGTTGTTGTAAAACCAAAGAAAAGAAAAACTCCAGGTGGTGATAGATTAGATGGAGAAGGTTCTGGTGAGGGAATTGGGGAAAGTCAAAGAACCCAGAAGGATAAGGAGAGAGAGGGTGTGAAACCCAAACCTACCCACTCCACAGTCTCCCAAAAGACTGTGGATGTTAACAAGGATAATACCACATCTTTGTTGGCATCTTCCCAAAAAGATGTCAATATTGAAAAGAGCCCACAGCCAGGGGCACTGAACAAAGATGGGGACACTCAAGCCAAAACCCCCAAATCCTATGAAAGGAGAAAGAAGAAAGTAACCTTTGCACAAGGTGATTCACACACTGCAAAATCACAAGAAACTATGGTGCAGTCTTCTCAAATTCAGTTTGAGGCATCTCCAATAAATGTGGAGTTGCAGTCCCATTCTTTATCTATTTCCGTTCCTTTCTCTCCTCCACATCAAATTTCTTCAGAAAATGTATTGATAGATAATCAAGCATTTTCAGATTCTCCTTCTTTGTTACTCAAGGAGAAGCCAACACTCCATTCTGAATTTTCTTCCCAGGAAGTTCAGGATTCCATTTCTCAAATCATCTCAAATGTAAGTTCTCAAATAATTACATCAAATGTTTCTACTCCATCAATTGATGTCTCAACATCAATTGATATTCAGCCATCGACTGATAAGCCATCGATCGATACTCAAGATCAATCGATGGGTATGCATCAATCGATGGATATCCTAAACACCTCATCAACTGATATTTTCTTAACATCAATTGATACCCAATCAATTGATGTTGCACAAACACTTATAGGATTGAGTGAGTTGAGTGAGAGGCAGGATTGTAGCCTGGAAAAAGGAGAGGGAATGAGTGAGGTCATTCCTATTTCTTCCAGGAATGAGAGTGAAACACTTGAGGGCCCCACCTTAGAAGGTGCACAGATAATGAGTAAGGGAGATGTGAGGTTCCAGGATGAGATCCTGATGAAAAATAGAGAGATGAGTGAGAGTGACAGAAAAATTCTTGAATATGCTCAGGAGTTGGAGAATGAATTGATGTCTAAAGAGGAGGGAGTAAAGAAGTTAGGGGGAGTCCCTAATGCAAATGAAGCAGGAGGAAGTGGTGTAGAGAAAGAAGCTGAATTATTGGAGGAAGTAGCTGTTGAAGATATGGAAGTTGATGCAGGTGACTTGGATCCATGCAACTTTGTCCATCCTGATCCAAGGTACCAGGGACTAGCCACATCAAGCAACAAGGATGCTGAACAACTCTTAGGCATTGATCATACTGAACAGCGAACTAGAAACTTGAAGGAAAGTTTGGTCAATGTCACAGATGTCTGTCATATGACTCCTGGTGATCTAGAAAGTGATTTAGATGAGGAACCATGGATGAGTACCATTGATGGTTCTCTTGAAGATGCAGAAACAGAGATCCTATCACAATAAATAAGGGCAATGATGGAGGTGAACATTGAAGACTTAACTCACAGGAGAATTGCCACCTGCACGAAGGATCAGTTAAAATTGCAGAAAATGACAGTCACTGGCATAAGAAGGGAATTGGACAGCATCAAAGATTCAATCTCAACAAACAAGGATGTATTGGAAAGAAGATTGGATGAGAAACTGCCAATGAAAAAATCCTACTTCTACAATTGGTAGGATACTCTGGTGCAAATTAAGGATAAATTATTTAAGGAGTCAAAGCATTTTACAGCCTTGGAAAGGAAAGTAGAGTCCATAGAAACTAAGATGGAAGCTATAATTAGAGGACAGGCTCTACATGCTGAAATTCTTCAGAAGTTTCTTGACAGAATGCCACCACCTCCTAATTGTGATGATAACAAAAAGGGGGAGAATACAAAGAAGAATAATGATAAAGATGGTGATGGTGGTATTGGAGGAGCTGGGAGTGATAATCCTAGAGTCAATTTGGGTGGTCACAGCAGGACCTCAAGAAGTGGTGCAAGTGGCAGTGGAAGCTATAACGGTCAATCTTTAAAATATTCCAAAGATGACATGGAACATAAAAGGAGAGATGCTAAGAAATTTAAAGATGATGTGGAAGCTAGAAGAAATTCTAGAGAAAAGGAAACTCAACTAATGATTGAGAGGGAAAGACAAAGTTTTAAAACCCTAAAAAGGAACACTGAGTTGGTTGCAAAGGCTGCAGTCAGGAAAATTAGATGAATTTATTGCTCAAACCAGAGCAGTAAATGAAAGTGCAAAGGGGGCCACTCAGGAAAGCAACTCAAATACAGAAGCTTTTCTTCAATTGGATGTTGAAGCTCTTAAAGAAAAGAAGAAAGGGAAAGCAATAATGATTGAAGAAGAGAAGAAGAAAACTGAACCAGTAGGCCAAAAGCTACTTCAAGGAGCCATCACTACAGGAATCTCAGATGCCTCAAGGAGAGAAAAAGAGAATGAAGAGATTGCTAGACAGATGGAAATGCAATGGCATTTGGAAGAGCTACAGGCAGAGAAACCATTGAGAAAAAGGAGAAAAATAGCAATGGCCCAGAAAAGGGCAGATTCATCTCAGAAGATGGTGGTTCAGGAGAATCCTCAAGTCACTCAAGGAGAAACCAAGGAGGAAGTGACATTTGAAGGATACCAATTAAAAGGAACTCCAGTTGTAAGTGAGAAAGGATTAATTGGAGTTAGAACCCATCCTGCAACTTCAAATCAAGAGGAATCCATGAGGTTAGAGTATGAAAATGGTTCTAAACTCACTTATTCAATGAAGGTGATTATGAAGCAGGGCTACAATGTGTTGAAGACAATTCTACCTCTTCTAAACAAAAGTTACAAACTCAATGTGACTATTTCTCAAAAAATCCAACAACAAATCTCAAAGCTGAGGAGAGCAAAAGCTGAAGCTGAACCTGATTCTCCTTTGAAGCTATGGAAATTTCAAGTCAAGAAGGTGGTGTTGGAACCAAAGTATGCCATGATTTTTACAGATGTGGAAGGCAATATAAAATTCTTTGATATCTTCAAATATCTGGACAAAATCACAGATGAGGAAATCCAATATCTTATGAGGCAACTTGGGGAACCTTATAGAGATGAAGCAATATTGAGGAGCACTTTTATGAGACAACTAAAAGAAAATGCTGAAAAAAAGAAGAAGAAGAAGTAATTAGAGATTGAAGACCATGAAGAATTGAAGACACTGGAACAGTCTGCAAAAAATAATCATCAACTGGTATTTTCTAAAGGTGCTATGAAAATTTCTTGATTCTATTTGAATGATTATTGTTAAGGGTTTTTGTTATCATCAAGTAGATTTATGCTTGTTCATGTCACAGACACAAATAGGGGGAGATTATTGGGAATCTACATGTAACTTGATGATAATACTAAAACTTAGAATTATAGAAATTTTCAATAATTGTAACTGATCAACTGATATGAAATTTATAAATATCAATTGATAAGGTGTAAATCAATTGATATTTTCATCAATTGATACTAGAGTCAATTGATATAGGTCATCAACTGATGTGTAACTTAGACTGTTAAATTGTGATTATTTGAAGACAGGAAAATTATACAAGTGAAGGATGATCAGTTGATATTGAAGCATCAATGGATAGAAGATCAATTGAAGAAACCAAGTCAAGAGTTAAAGACCATCAACTGATGTGAAGACCCATCGATTGATATATCAATTGATATCATTTATCAATTGATAAAGCAACTATCCTTATCAATCGATGGACATCAAGATCAATCGAAGAATATTATCAGTTGATGAATAAGGAAAGAGTAAATTGATATGCTTAACAGCCAATTATCAATTGACTGTGACAAAAAGGCAATCTGTCAGAGATCCAGAAAGACAAAAGAACACCTATGGAAGACAGTCTAGGGTGGCTGTGAAGACTCAATCAGAAGCTGTCTTTCAAACCTTTATTCTAAAATAGAAAAAGGTAAAAGGAAGGTAGGTAGAAACAATCCTAGAATAGGAATTGTAAAAGCACACTTGTGGTATATAAACAAGTGTAGCAGCATTATTAGAAAGAAAAAAAAAGACAAGTTAGACAATATTTCTTAATCAACTGTTCTAGCTTGAGAGCACATTTGTAAGAACAGTTAATTTGTTTTCTAATCTTGTAAAAGTGCAGCTAGGTTTCTTTTAACCTAGGAACATTGAGCAAAAATATACACTGATGAAAAAACCAATCCATCAATAATTTTAAATCTCTTTGTTCAGTTTATTTTTCAGTCTTAATTTATTTGAACATATTCTCTCTAATTCTCAAACATCAAGAACAAATATTAGAACAAGCAAAAAGTTTTAATATTTGTATTCAACCCCTCCTTCTACAAATATTGACATTGTTCTAGGGAGTAACACATCTACCCTTATTTCTCCTTTCTTTACTGTTTCAAGAATTTCTGGTAATAGGGTAATTGGCTCTTGTGCATCAATCTCCTTGTTTTTGCTGGCAATTGAATCAAATTACCTTACAATATTTTGAGCCAATTCCTGCTTTGGATCCTTCATTTGTATGACTTCCTTTGTATTCTTGATTACAGCTTCAACTTCTTTTCTCCTTAACTCCTCATGCTTCTCCCCCTTTTTGTTATCAGCAACTGGCTCTTGCTCCAATGACTGAGAAATGAGAGGGGTTTCCAAGAGTCTGCTCAGGAGTTTGATTTGAGTTTCTTGATTCTTCATGATGCGCTCCATGTTAACTTCCATAGTTGTCACCCTTTTCTCCAATGCCACTACCTTGTCTTTGGTTGTAAACTCAGTGTTTAGCCTTTGCTTAATTCTGATTAACATTGTAAGGCTGAGTCTGGAGTCAATTGTGGTGTCAAAGTGCATCCTTGAACTATCAATTGCCACCCTGATCTTCTTTAATTCATACTTAGATCCTGTGACATGCATTTTCTGAATTTTCAAGTTGTCCTTGTAAAAGTTGAGAATTCTTCTATGCAAAGGATCCTCTACATTCACTTCAGGCATTGATCTCCTATAGAGAGAAATAATGGTCTTCTCAGTATCAGCCAAACTTGTTTCATCACTGGCCACATCAGGGTCTAGAAGTTCATCATCAGAACTATCTTCAAAGTCTTCAAGATTCATGTGGGATACATCATCAGGTTGACTAGCTAGATGCTCCTTTCCACTCCTGAATTGTTCTTCTGTCTGCACCAATCCCAACATTTGTTCAGCTACTTGATTAGTGGCTACTGTTAATTCTTGATAGTATGGATCTTCATGGTGAAAGGTTGAAGCATCAAGGTTGACTTCAATCTCATCATCCACTTCCATGTGGGCATCTGCAACTCCTGCAGGGATTCCATTTCCTCCATCTCCCCTGACTCCAACCCCAACTCCTGGGTGAGTTCTGCTGCAACCTGCTCAGTTTTAGAAGTTGATGCTTCATGAGATGGTGAAATTGTTTTCTCTCTATTTTTTTCTCTCTCACTCTCTTCTCTCTGTTTTTGCATCAGGATCTCATCATAAATTCTCACCACTCCCTTACTATCCTCTCCTTTTATATCACCTGCTAAGGTGGAACTCTCTTTGCTCATACCCTCTCCTTTTGCCACCTCAGAAGAATTTGAGGGCCCCTCATGCACACACTCTCCTTTTGCCAAGGTATGCAAACCTCGCCTCTCACACACCTCACCCACTCCACTCAATCCTAGTAGAGTATTGGCCACTTGAAGTGTTTCGTTAGATGATTCATGAATTGGAATTAAGGTTTCAATCGATGGATAAGAAATATTCATCGATGGATGAATATCCGTTGATGGGAGCTCGTCGATGGATCTAAGGATATCCATCGATGGAAGTGAACTAGTCAATGGATGTTGGAATTTATCAGTTGATTGAATAATATCCATTGACTTGAGAGAAGTTTCAGTAGGTACCTGATCAACCAAGGTATTACCCTTATTTGGTGATACAGGTGAGAGTGTTGGCTCCACCGTGAGTTGCAAAGAGGGTGAATTTGAAACATTGAAGTTGTCAATCAATAATTCTTCTGAAGAAATAGGTTTTGAGGGGGATTGAGGAGAAGAAATAGATAGAGAGTGGGGCTGTGCCTCAGGAAAATTCTGAGACACATCAAAAGAAGAAACTGAAGGCTCCACCAAATTTGCATTTGGCTTTGCAGGTGTGCGTGTTCCCTGTGCAATATTTTTATCCTTCTTTCTCCTTTTGTATGGCTGTAGAACTTTGTGTCCCTCACCCCCATCTAAAGGTCCTGGTTGAGACCTCTTTTCAATAGTTACACCTTGTTGAGAAGGTGCAACTAGGGATGTGTTTAAATCCTTTATGACATCCTCAATCTGTTGGGAGATTAGGCTGGTGGCTGGTTGGACACTCTCAACCTCTCCTTCCTTATTCTTCTGGCTTTCTTGATGTTGGCCAGTTCCCTCACCCTTATCAATCACCTTCACACTCCCCTCAGTTGTTTTTCTTTTCTTAGTTTTTACAACAGTAGCCTTTTGAGAAACTACTGAGGTGGTTTGTCTAGATTTGAGTTTGGAAGGTTGTGCAACTTGGGTAGGAGGGATGGGGGCATTTCCGTCTCCCTCCATTGTTGCAGAAGGCAAAGAAATTTGAATACTAGAGGGATAAAAGGAGAAATTGAGTTTCTTTAGATATACCTGCAAAAAAAGAGGATAAATGAGGCACAACTTAGGATGTAAGTTGATTCTCATAAGATCCTTGAAGACCCTTTTGTTTTGGATCCATGGCTCTAGTGTCTCCATATCTGCACTAATCTCATATTCTCCAATGGAGGCATTAATTAACAGCATAAAGAATCTAGCAAAATAAATGTTATTTTTCCTAGAAGCCTTGGTTCCTAACTTAACAGTTAATTCATTTAGGAGTAGTGTGATAAAATTGAAGTACTTATCAAACAGGACATAATAAGCAATTTATTGCATACTTGTGGTAATTACATCAAAATTACTTATTTTGCCAGAAAATACTTTAATAATAGCATCAAAGAAATAACTCCAATATTTCCTCAACTTTTTCCTAACGACCTCACCTAAACTAGTTTCAGCATTTGCATAGTTAACATATTCTAGCATGTCCCTAATCTCATCTTCAGTTGGTGACCTATCACAATTATTTTCAGGTAATTCTAAGCATTCAGACAAAATGGTACTTGTAATAGTATAAGAGTTACCTCTACAAGTATAAGAGATTACCTTCCCATCTTGTGATACTTCTGCAGAGTTCCATAGTTCTTCAACAAATGAACAGACTATTGATGGTGCTTCACTGAGTGCTTTGGACACTTTGCAGTCTCCCAGAAATCTCATCAATGGATGAAAATCTATGGGAACATCATCCACATTTAGACATGCAATGAAGTTGTTTTGTTCATAGGTGAACCTCGTTGAGGAAACAATCTTCTTTTGAGGTGCCATTACTGATTCTTGAGAGATTAGAAAGAACTTGAAAACGGATGAGTGGATTTGACAAACAAAAAGAAACTTGAGAGATAGAAACAGAGATACAACAATTAGAGATAGAAAATAAAATAGCAATTGAGAATGAAGCAATAATTATTGTTGCTATTTATATTTTCTGTGATTAAGAAGAATTGAATAGACAGTTTTAATTAAGGATATAGCCGTTGTGAGGAAAAAGGAGTTAAAGTTAATTATTGTAAATGACAATCGATGGGTAAAATAAAGAATTGTAGAAATTCTATTACCATCGATGGATAAAATAAAGAATTAATCATTTATCGATCGATAAATAACTACCAAGGTAATTATCTGTCGATAGATAAATATCCATTGATAGGAATAAAATTTATCTGTTGATCAAATAAGAAAGAATTTATCAATCGATAAACAATTACTGAGGTAATTATCTGTTAATAGATAAATATCCATCGACAGTAATATATTTTATCTGTTGATCAAATATATCCATCGATAGCTAATAAATATCCATTGATGATTAACACAGTTATCAATTGATCACTTTGTTTCAACAGATAATTGTGAACAATGGATACAAAGAAAAACTTGGCATACATTTCAAGATTGAGTAAAATTAAACATACCCAACTCACAGACTAATCTATTAAAAGTAGATTGATCTAGAGGTTTGGTAAAAATGTCTGCAAGTTGTTATTCACTAGGGACAAAATGTAATTCAACTGTACCATTCATTACATGTTCCCTAATGAAATGATACATTATGTCAATGTGTTTGGTTCTGGAATGTTGCACAGGATTTTCTGTTATTGCAATGGCACTTGTATTATCACAGAAAATAGGAATCTTGTTCAAGTTGAACTCATAGGCAAACAGTTGATTCCTCATCCATAATATTTATGCACAACAACTTCCAACAGCAATGTACTCAGCTTCTGCAGTTGAAGTTGATACTGAGTGTTGCTTTTTGCTAAACCATGACACAAGTTTGTTTCCTTGAAATTGACAGGTGCTTGTAGTACTTTTCCTATCTATTTTACAACCTGCATAATCTGCATCTGAGTAGCCTATTAGATTAAAACTAGAATCTCTAGGATACCAAATACCTAAATTTGATGTGCCCTTGAGATATCTAAAAATTCTTTTAATAGCCACTAAATGAGATTCTCTAGGATCAGCCTGAAATCTAGCACATAAGCATGTAGAGAACATTATGTCTGGCCTACTAGCAGTTAAATATAAAAGTGAGCCTACCATGCCTCTATAACTTGAAATATCCACTTTAGCTTCCTTAGTGTTTAATTCAAGTTTAGTAGCAGTGGCCATGGGAGTTTTGGCAGAAGAACATTCACTTTAGTCAAATTTCTTTAACAAGTCATGAATGTACTTTGTTTGATTTATAAAAATACCATCCTTAACTTGTTTGACTTGCAAACCAAGAAAGTAGGTAAGTTCTCCCATCATGCTCATTTCATATTTATTCTGCATTAATTTGGAAAACTTTTTGCAAAGTCCCTTATTAGTTTAGCCAAAAATAATGTCATCCACATATATTTGTATAAGAATAATAGAGCCATTTACATTTCTACTGAATAGAGTTTTATCAACATTACCTCTTGTGAAGTGATTCTCAATGAGGAACTGAGATAAAGTGTCAGACCAGGCCCTTGGTGCTTTCTTCAAGCCATAGAGTGCTTTGAGTAGATAGTAGACAAAGTCAGGGAAATTTAGATCTTCAAAGCCAGGAGGTTGTTCCACATAGACTTCATCTTCTAATATTCCATTCGAAAATGCACTCTTCACATCCATCTGGTAGACTTTGAAATTAGCATGTGCAGCATAAGCTAGAAAGATTCTGATTGCTTCTAACCTTGTAACTGGTGCAAATGTTTCATCAAAATCAATTCCTTCTTCCTGTGAGTATCCCTTTGCCACAAGCCTTGCTTTGTTTCTAGTCACAGTACCAGTTTCATCCATTTTGTTTCTGAATACCCATTTTGTACCAATTACTGATCTATCTGTTGGTTTGGGCACCAGCTTCCACACTTTATTTCTTTCAAATTGATTGAGTTCCTCTTGCATAACTAAAACCCAATCAGGATCCAAGAGAGCATCTTCAACTTTTTTAGGTTCTTCTTGAGATATGAAGCTGTTATACAGACACTCATTTTGAGTAGCACTTCTTGTCTTAACACAATCTTCTGCATTTCCAATGATTAGTTCAAATGGATGGCTTTTTGTCCATTTTCTTTGAGGAGGCAAATTTTGCCTTGGTGATGAAGCTTCATTATCATTAGTATTGTACTCAAATTGATTTGAATTTTTGGAATGATTCTGAAACCCTCCCCCTGAATTGGATACCCTAGATGTAGAGTGTTGATTATCCATTGAAGGATTATCAGTTGATGCATTATCAGTTGATGGAATTTTGTCAACTGATAAATTATCCATTGATGCAGAAACATCAACTGATATTGGGTTTCTGAGTACTTGTGATTTTACAATTTCTGCTTCTTCATCATTATCTACATCATTTGATTCATTCTTAAAATGCAGTGTGTCATGATTTCCTTCATCAAACAACCCTTGAATCTTTTTATCATCAAAAACTACATGTACGGATTCCATAACAATGTGTAGTCTAAGATTATAGACTCTATAGGCTATGCTTGATAGTGCATACCCAACAAATATAGCTTCATCAGCTTTGGCTTCAAATTTTCCTAGGTTTTCACCTTGATTCTTTATCACATAGCATTTGCAACCAAAGACATGAAGAAACCCCACTTTTGGCTTTTTGTCTTTCTTGATCAATTGATAAGGTGTCTTTCCTTGAGCTTGATTTACTATGGAGATGTTCTGAGTGTAACATGCTGTGTTAATGGCCTCAGCCCAGAAATATGTTGGTAATTTAGCATCTTCCAACATAGTTCTAGCTGCTTCAACCAATGTCATATTCTTCCTCTCAACTACCCCATTTTGTTGAGGTGTCCTTGGGGCAGAGAAGGTGTGTATTATTCCTTTAGATTCACAGAACTCCTTCATTATGGAATTTTTAAATTCTGTTCCATTGTCACTTCTTATTTTTTTTACATCCAATCCAAGACTTTTCTCAACTTCTCTTATGTGCTTGATGATGAGATGACTAGCTTCATCCTTTGAATGCAGAAAATAAGTCCATGAGAACCTTGAAAAGTCATCCACAATGACTAGAGCATACTTCTTCTTTGCAATGAACATGATATTTACAGGGCCAAACAAATCCATGTGTAATAACTCAAGTGGATTCTCAATTGATGATTCCAATTTTGACTTGAATGATGCCTTCCTTTGTTTCCCTTTCTAACAGGCATCACAAAGTCCATCCTTGACAAATTCCATTTGTGGTAAGCCTCTCACTTAATTTTTCTTGACCTACTGATTCATGGCCTTGAAATTTAAATGAGCTAATTTCCTACGCCATAGACAACTTTCATTTGTACTTGCCTTAGAGAGAAGACAAGTCATTGAATCTGCATTTGTTGAATTGAAGTCAGCTATGTACATATTTCCTTTTCTATTCCCAGTCATAACCAGGCTTCCATCTTCCTTGTTGGAAATTATGCATGCTTCAGTTGTGAAACAAACTTTATTTCCATTGTCACATAGTTGACTTATGCTTAACAAATTATGTCTTAAGCCATCAACTAATGCAACAGGTTCAATGATGACATTCTCTTTTGAAATCAATCCATATCCCATGGTGTACCCTTTACTGTCATCTCCAAAAGTTACTCCAGGGTCAGCTTTCTCCTCAAACTTTGTGAGCAGGGATTTATCTCCAGTCATGTGTCTTGAACACCCACTGTCCAAGTACCAAAGATTTCTTCTTTTTCCCTGCACACAGTCAAAAACAATCAAGTTGATTTTGGTACCCAAGTTGCCTTGGGTCCTTTCTTATTAGTTGCTACCTTTGGCTTGGTTTCCAATTTTTATACCTTTGGTTTAGGTGATTTTACTTCCACTTCAACCTTAGGTGTTGGTTTCTTTACCTCAGAATTTTCAGTGCTAATATTTGGAATATTCATGCTTGCAGAATTGGAGAAATTTGGAGAATGAAAATTGTTATGCATATTTCATGGCATAACAGGCATATTCATATTGGCAAATGCAAAATATGGATTAAACATATAAGGTATTGATGCATATTGAGCATGAATAGCATGAGAATCAACTAAATGAGAAAAAACAGAATTAGACTGCATGTTTGGTATACCAGGCACATTGGTTGCTCCAGGCATATTGATCTTGCATTACACAAATAAGTGATTTTTATTATCACACTTAGCACATATCTTTCTAGGAGCATACTTGTCAGGTGTGTAGTTATTGTGCTTGTTTATGCCTACTTTACCATTTCTATTTTCTTCTTCTCACTTGACTTAATATTAGGTTCTATCTTCTCTAATTTTTCTTTCAATTTCTCTTTAGATAAGAATCCTATATTAGCCTTTTCAACTTTGACTTCAGATTTAGAGGAGCTACTTTCTTTGACAAACTTAACAGGTCTGTTCAGCTTATTTTTGAAAGCAAATTGCTTAACAGTTGATGATTCCTCAATCGATGGATAATTATCCGTTAGAATAATGTTATCAATCAAGATTATCCGTTGAATTGACATTATCAATCGATGGATAATTCTTATCAGTTGATTCAGAATTAGCAATCGATTGCTTCTTTTCTAAAGATTGGTTTTCATCAATGGCTATTTTCTCAAGAGTTTCAGACAACATGCTGAAAGAATTTTTTCCATGAATGTCATTCATCTTCTTACTAGCTTTTTTTGACTTGTTCCATCTATCAATTGTTCTTAGTTCTTCTTTCAAATTTTCTTTCAAATTTTCTATCTCCTTTTTACACTCAACTAGTTCTTTTCTAGCATCTTTATTTTCTACCTTGAGTCTGTCCATTTGCACTAGCTCACTCTCTAGATAATTATTTCTTTCAGTGAGAGTCTCTAAGGTGATTTTGAGCCTAGTGTTTTCTTTGTTTAAGGACTTAAGAGTGACATGTAAATTATACAATTCATTTGACATTTCAGTAATTGTAATGTTGCATTCATCTTTTGATAACTCAGATAGGTTTGTAGAAATTACCTGATTGCTAGACGAACTAGCTTCCTGATCATCATGATTGGCCATTAGTGCAAGGTTGATGTATTCCTCTTCTTCAGAATCATCATCAGCAGCCCAGTCCTTTTCTTTTGTTACAAAAGCCTTCTCTCTTTATTTGAGCAAGTCAAAATACTTATTCTTATAGTCAATACCATCACTAAACTTTGACTTCTTTTCCATTTTTGGCTTTCTGCATTCATTAGAAAAGTGACCAGCCAATCCACAGTTGAAACATTTGAATTGAGTCCTGTCAACAAAATTTTTGCTTTGTTGATTATCTCTCTTGTACTGGGATCCAGGCCTTTGCATGGGATTCCTCTTAAATTTAGGTTTTGAAAATTTTCTTGATAGAAAAGCCAAATGCTCATCTATTTCATCCATTTCATCCTTGGTGTATGACTCATCATTATCAACTGTTTCTTTTCCTTTCCCAGTTGAAGATTCATCATATCTAACACCACTTGCACTATTGCCATGACCTTCTTTCTTCCCTTCTTTGACAGCTTCATCTTCACCAGAGTCTGTAACTTGCTTATCTTTGACCACCAAAGCAATGGACCTTTCTCTCTTCTGACTTTTCTCAATTTCCTCATCTTGCTGTTGTTCTAACTCATAGGTTTTCAAGATGTCATACAGCTTATCAAGAGTATATTCTTTAAAGTCAGGAGATTGTCTTATAGAAACAGACATTGGTTTCCATTTCTTGGGTAAGGACATCAAGAACTTGAGGTTGGTATCTTCAACAGCATACACTCTTTCATATAGCTTTAACTCATTCAACAGCTTTTGAAACCTACTATATGTGTCATTGATTGCTTCACCACTCTTAAAGTGAAAGGCTTCATATTTTTGAATCAAAAGTTGCATCTTGTTCTTTCTCACTTATTCAGTGCCTTCACATAGAGTTTGAAGAGTGTCCCAAACTTCCTTGGATGTTGTACAGTTGATAACATTATCGAACATATCCTTGTCAAGACCATTGAATAAAATATTCATAGCCTTTTTATCCTTATGTACTTCCTTCTCATCATCATCTATGTATTCACTTACAGGTTTTGGAATGAGTTTGTCTGGTGCCTGAGTACCATTTGTATTTACACTTGTAACTATCTTCATAGGCACATGTGGACCTTTCTCTATGCAATGAACATAGGAAGGATCAATGGATAGCAGATGCAAGTGCATTTTCACTTTCCAGGGAAAATATTCATCTTTCCCTAGAACTGGAATCTTTACTCCTGTGTCTTTTTGACCCATACTTGATGTACTTTTAGATCTTAACTTTCTGTATGTTGAAAGCAGGCTCTAATACCAATTATTATTTGCCCTTAAGTACACTAAGTTTGGAGAAAACTTAAGAATTATTTAAATTCTTACGGATTTAAGTTTGTTCAACTAGAGTGTTTGAGTGTATATATAAAACTGATTAAACTAAGAATGCAAAAATTAAAGTATTGAAAACAGAACAAACAATATTAAAAATTACTAGTGGATTGGATTTCCACTAGTATGTTTTTGCTTTCAATTAATCTTGGTAAAAATACCAAGCTGCTTACAAAGTGTTTCTGCTCAATAGTGCTTACAATCTTTTCATTGTGTTTCTTCTTTTCTACTACATTGCTACAATGAACTACTAACCACTATATAGTGGTT
Source organism: Oenanthe sinensis (assembly GCA_028671895.1). Taxonomy (NCBI): domain Eukaryota; kingdom Viridiplantae; phylum Streptophyta; class Magnoliopsida; order Apiales; family Apiaceae; genus Oenanthe; species Oenanthe sinensis. The sequence continues at coordinate 35,150,115 of CM053806.1, forward strand.
TTCTTCACTTCTAATTCCTGTCGACAGATAACATTATAAAATTATAACTTACAATATTTACATGAAAATAGAAATTAGCTACTTGAACAGTCTTCTTTGGACTTGTCTAGTATTGAAAGTATCTTTGTCTTGATGCATTCCTTAAAGACTGTGTTGCCTTGAAAGTCTTCACAATCCTGACAGCCAATGATTAAGTTTCTGCACAGTTTCCTTTCTTCTTATCTTCAACTAAATTGGGAAACCTTAATCAACTGATAAATGCTGTTAAGCATATCAGTTGATTCTCCTTTGCTCATCCATCGATGGATAGGATATCCATTGATCAGTTATTGAATCGATGGCTATTTGAGTTATCCATCGACTCCCTATCCATTGATGATCTCTTATCCGTTGATTTCTTTTATCCGTTGATGACTTGTATCCGTTAATAGCTTTTATCCGTTGAGTAGTGTCTTCATCCATCGACTCCAATATCAGTTGATCACTTCACTTGTGAGAATTCTGACTTAGAATATTTACAATTGATCAACCATTCTTCACATCAGTTGAGAAGCTATAAATTGAAATCAATAATATCAATCGACTACTTCACAGTATCCATCGAGGCATTACAATCAATTGATAAAGAAACAGGAATCAAATGTTACAATCCAATTTATCAGTTGATAACCAAGCTTCAACTGATAATTGGTTTCCTAGTCAATGGATATTTATAAGTCACATATCCATTGACCAGTTACAATGAATTTTAAATCCCTATTGTAATTCTGAATAATTTGTTATCATCAAAACTCATAATTCCTAACAATCTTCATTGTGTTGAGTACGACTAGTAGATCCTTCTTTTATTTTCTCCCCCTAATAATTTACTACTAGGATGTATTGAAAATCCTTCACCTTGTTGAGTGGGTTCTGTTAAAGTCCATGAGTTGTATAGATTAACTACCATTTTCACTAATAGGATCTGAATCATCACCATTATCATTGATTCCTTCTGCAACCTCAGTTTCATCATCAGTATCTGAATTTGACTCTGACGGGATGTCAAAATTCAAAGATTTAGAATAATCATTCATTTGAATGCTTGGGAGCTTGGTGTAGTTGGACGATACATTCAGAATTTCAATCACCTTCTAGTTTTACATCATGTATGTCTTGAAAGCTTTCGACTTCAATGAGTAGCATATGAAATTGTTCCATGAGCCTTAACTTCTTGCCAAGATACTCATATAAATCTTTAATAAATATCAATTTCCTCCAAACACACGAAAGTGCTTCAGTGTTTGCTTCTGGTTGGCCATTAACTCATATGATGTCTTTCATGATCTTTGTTGATTAAAGCAGCATGATGTGTTAATTGTTTCATCTTCAAAGTAACTTTATCAGTGCAAACTTCATTTAGAACTTCATTCGCGAAAGTGAGTACCAATATCTAATTTCAAAGTTCTCACAACTTACTTTGCTTCCAACTTGATCTGCCTGATGTGATCAATTATCATCTGTGATATATTATCTGTTGAATGCACGAATATCACCAACATGTAATTAAGGTTGTCATCAACCACCACTAAGCATATTTCTTCCATGACATAATTTGCTTCAGTGTGATTTTTTCATTGACTTCCCTATATGACATACTTCAAAATTTCCTTCTAGATAGAATTCCAAATGAAGCAGTCCTCTCATAAATTTCATCTTTATCGGAGAATCCATTGTCTTGTTCATCAAATGTGAGAGCTTCTTATGCCATAGCTAACTCTTTACTGATGAAGCTTTACTGAAAAGTTTACTTCACATTTTCGTATCGAATCCATGTCAGCTACGAACAAACTTCCTTACTCTCTGTTTGAGTGAGCTTCCATCTTTCTTGCTTGAAATCTAACACTTTTCTTTTTCAATGCTTTTCCAGAAAACCCTTGAAAAGGAATTCCCTAGTGCCCTGTAGATAGTGCTTAAGTCTGTTGACAAGAAATATGCTTCTACTGATGACAATTCCAAATATAGTCAAATCCCTTATACATCCTTTGTTGTCATCTCCAAAGGTTATCATTGGGTAGGCTTTCTCAACCAACTGTGATAACAGAGATTTAATCTTAATCATATGCCTCGAATAATAAATGTCACAAAGTTACATAAATTTTGTCTTTTGTTACACACTCTGCAATCATAAATGATTAAGTTTCTTGGTACTCAACTTTAATTGAGTCCAGATGGGTTAGAGATATTACTATCAATGGTGCTAACAACAGCTTCAATATGCATATTAGAAAATTCACTACTATTTACTTTAATCATTCTACACAAGTGTAACAGATGTAAAGCAGATTTACAGATATTCATTCATTTTCTAAAAAGACATGGATAGAAGAACGAATAAGTTAATTACTAATTCTTCCTAATCCATTTATGTTGTTGTCTAACATTTCTATCTATGTCTAATTACCTAAGTCAGTTTTAGATTAATCCTCAAATCTATAAATATTACTAACTACTTAGATAATTCTACCATTTTTTAATATTCTAATCCTAACAAGAAATACATGATATGATATGTCATTTAAGTGCAACTATGTGTGTGAGAGCAAATCATATGAAAATAAGCATATAAACAATTCAAGAATATGCAGAATATTTGAATAAAACTTTATGAGCAATATCAAATTTCATATACACTTATTAAGTCATTTATCACAATAAGAATAAATATAAAATATATGATCTATGACCTGTTTGTCTATTTAGAAATTTTCACAACATTAGCAGATGTATTAAACCACAGAAGATTTAAATCAAGTTCCAGCAAATGTTTAGGGATACACCTAACCGTCTAGAACACCCTATCTAATTCTAGATATTCATTTTACTGCATATAAAATCAAGTATGAAAAGTACTTATTTAAACTCATGAATCATAGCATGCAAATCTCATTCTTAGCAATCAATTAAGCATTTAAGTCCTAAGATGCTAACATGCTGACATGAATATATTACATTTCAATACCTAATAATTATACAGTTTTGAATTAGATAAACGTATACTATTTAGAATGTGTACCTATGAAGTGATTAGTGATTCATCTCCAGTGTTGGTCATTGATGTCAGATATCCATTTGGTTCATTACTGTCACTGATAGAATCAGCCTTGCATTTAACTTCACCAACAAATGATTTCCTTGCTTCACCTCATTAATGCCTGAGATTCCTGCTTTAACCCAATATAATGTATGTCATCATTTACTTGTACAGGCTTCTTCAAACTATGTAGCGAACCCTTGATCTTGTCTTTTAAATATAACCCATCCCTGTCTTGCAACTGCCTCTTGAACTGGTCTTGAAAATCTCCTATTTGGAATCTATAGGTAAGGACCTTAGATTTAGAATTGGGATTCCGTCTGAATCTGATGTCACTAAACTTCCTGTTTGCCCTGCAGGATTGACTTGCAGTCCGGTTCTAAAGATATTCCAAAGTGTAATATTTATAACACCTTGACCACTACCTTGAGCTACAACATCTTTAATTCAGCTTCTAGTATCATTTCGTTTCTATTCAGAGGTTCTCAACCTTGACTTCAATCAAATTTGGTTCCTAAGTCACAAATACAGTGGATATGCTAACAACCTGCTTTACCAAATATTATCTTCTTCAGCTTTTGTTCTAGTTCATAGGCCTTCAACACATACATGTCTTTTACAGACAATGTGGTTGTATCCTTAAATCCCTGTTGGCGGTAACTCTGTATTCCAGATGATCTACAGTGTTAGCACGAACTTCCTGTAACCTCCCTGTAGAATAATCTTTAAGTTTTGTACAAAGATACCAAGTAGTCCAGTCTGTTCTCCTTCACTACTTCAACCCCTAAGATTTTTCATCCAAAAATTCAACTCAAATTAACCAAAAACTGTACCCAAATTAATATCTTCTTTTGTAGCTTCCAAAATGTTAGTGGGATCCTATGGAGTAAATCTCTGAGGAAATTAATACCACTATTTCTTCAACCTGTTCCAGAATTAATTTCATCGGATAACTTTCAATCAATTTTAGTTGTTTTCAATACCCGGAAAAATCTTCATCTACAAACCCTTGAGCACCCTCGAATTAATATTTAAGAAAAAATTAGATTTACAGAATTTTTAATTTTCTTAGAAAATAAATTAATCAAAAATAAAAATTTACAAATAATTAATTTTCAAGAACATTTGAAATATCTTAAAAATTAAAAATCCGTAAATTAATATTTTAAGAAAAATATTAGTTTCCAAGAATTATAAATTTTCTGGAAAAATAAACAAATATAAATTAAAAATTAAAGGGTACAAAACTTGGAGTACCAAATAGTATTTTGGGTGTTAGTGTCGCCTAACTATTCATTTGGTGGTGCCTGTACACTGGAGCTCCCTGTATAGGCGCAACTAAAACTTGTATCTGAGACGCTAACTCCCTAATTTTGTTTGGTGGCGTCTCATACAGTTGTACAGGAGGAGAGGCGCAACTAAAACATAGTCTTCAAATTAGCTAAGTGTCGACCTTTGCTGTTTAATTCGAAATAACAAGTTGTAATTGTGCGCGTGTGACTTTCAAGTAAATCAAGCTATTCACTGTACTTGAGAAAATGTACCATGTATTTTAATAAATATAAATTATAAACTTTATTTTAAAATTTATAAGATAAACTAATTTAAAATTTATAAGATAAACTAATTTAAAATTTATAACATAAACTTACAAAAGTTTATAAAATAAATTTTATAAAAGTTTATAAAATAAATTTAATTTAAAATTTATAAAATAAACTAAATAAAATTTATAACATAAACTAATAAAAGTTTATAAAACAAATTTTATAAAAGTTTATAAAATAAATTTAATATTAAGTTTATAAAATAAACTAATAAAGATTTATAATATAAACTTATAAAAGTTTATAAAACAAATTTTATAAAAGTTTGTAAAAGAAATTTAATACTAGATTTATAAAATAAACTAATTAAAATTTATAACATAAACTAATAAAAGTTTATAAAATAAATTTTATAAAGTTTATAAAATAAACTTATTAAAAGTTTATAATTAAACTTATTTAACAAGGCTTCTAAACATTTAAGTCCAAACAGCTTTGACACCCTGAGCTTCATTGAACTACGGATTTTGATTTGTATGTCAATCAGTCAGCTCTGATACCAATTGTTGGGTCCCGAAGTATGGTAGAAGGGGGATTGAATACGATACTCACAATAATTTAAATTCTTTTTCGAATTTGCGGATAAACAAATTATTGCTTCAGAATGGGTTTGGCCATTTGTAGTGTTTAGGTGAGTTGCCTACTAATTTTCTATGTGTCCGGATAAATCAATTAGGTTCAAAAAAATAGCAAGTAATTAAATGAGACAAGAGTCCAGGAATATATCTTTCGTATATAAACCAAGAGGGGTGCTACATCTTGTTAAAAATATAACTGGCTTCCAAAGAACAAAATAGTTCTTTGCTACTAACACAAAAATATTAGGCTCAGTTCCTATACAAATATATATAAATTAGTACTAGTAAAAATTGAGTCTGTAGGGAGTGATATCTAGGAGCCCTGAGTATTTTTCATTAAAGAACCGGTTCCTAATATTTGACCGGAGCAAGGTATGGATGTGTATAAATTAACTCTCTTGCTCCAGCCATGGCTGCTCTCTACATTATTTTTGTGTTGAAGAAGACGATTCTTAAAAAATGAGTGGCTCCCTTTTTATTTGTGTAGACTTTTTAAATCAATAAAGTAGGCTGCTGTAATTTGATTGGCTGAGGGCTAAGTGACGCTTGGAATCTTTTGTTGCGCCTACTAATTTGTGTTGCACCCTATACATGTAATGCACAGGGGAGGCGCAACATAGAAATGCAGTTGTATCAATTTAACCAAGTCAAGTGGCCCCACTTCAACATTTTGTTGCGCCTGAATTGTTTGTGGCGCCTTATTAATTTTGTTGCGCTAGAAACATTTCGTTGCGCTTCCAACTTTTGTTGCGCCTATCAATTTCATTTATATGGTCAAAGTGTTGTTTAGTCACTACACTTTGACCCTCTATTCATTCCTTGACTGAAATTCACCAACTTCCATTTCTTATACCAAAGTCTTGTCACATTACACCCTATACCCTGAGTTGTTTCCGTTCTTCGACTGTAGTTCAGAAACTTTCACTTTTTATACCAAGGTTGTGACACTTTGCACCCTACACTCTGCACCATTTGAGCTGTTTAGTTGTTTTGCTATAGTCTCTACAAATCACTTTTCTTACCTTAATAAATAATCGTTATTTCCAAGTACTTTCTTCAACTTAACAATTTTTCTATAGTTAATAATCAGATTCCTTTCACAAACTACTAACGCCTAGTGCAACTAATCTTGTTCACAGACGACTAACTTTGATCCAGGTCTTCGTATTATAGCCTTATGTACATTTTTAAGTTTACAGCACCTTCATTGCTTCGAACACTGACTGTCAATAAACATAGTACTTTCACTGGAATCTTTTCTGGTACTTAGACAACGTCTTCATTACTACCACAATCTTGAATACTTCATTATATGTTCTTGACTAACGCTTTAACATATAAATGAATTTCTTTTAGTGAGTATATCTTCAAGACTGCAGCTGTCTTCTTTAACCTTTGTCTTTACCCTGTATTCAATTCTTCTAGATTCCTATGCTTCGAACATTGTCTATCTTCAATCATTGCCTTTACACTGAAATCTTCTAGTGGCACTTCTATACTGAATCTTCAAGACTTCTGAAACCTTGAAAGTCTTCAACCATTATTCTTCATTGAGGCATGAACATATTAATGTACTTCTCTCAATGACCTGTAGTAGACTTTAAAACTTCTTCTAATGTCTTGATTCAATGTATTTGCCTTGTCTTCATTTATTCCTGATTTCTGTGTAGGCGTAGTATTATTTACCTGTCATGTTCTAGGATTGAGTTACACGATTACTATTCATACAGCTTCGTAATCTCTCCAACATCTTCCTTAACCAGTGAGAGAAATCTGAAATTGTTGACAATGTTTTAAATATTTGATGTTGTCGTTCATGATCAAAATGCTCAAATTGCATCCTTAATTGAGCCATCTCAAATTCAACAAAATTTTGTGGGTAAAATTTTTAAACTAACTTTAAAATATCATCAATCCTAAATGATATAAGTATCTCTTTTGGATCTAGAAAAGTTCTTAAAACAAGCGACTTCGTTGTCCGTTTATTGAACCTATTATCCAATTCTTTTAATTAAGAGTCTAGCACAACAAAAATTATAATCAATCTTGTAGTGATGCTCGAATGTAAATCTGTCTTGATGATGTCAAGCTCTTCCTCTTCTAGCAACATATTGCTCAAATCTAGAACTGGTATATTAATCGATTCACAAAAAGGCTTCACATCTGATAGTAGCTTATCCAATCCATCATCTCACAATTTTTGAATTAATAACTTAGTTGAAGAAACAAGTTGCATTGCATTTAATATGTCTTGAGATTTATTTAGAAGAGCTTGACAAAGTAAATCAGTTATCTCCAAAATTTTCGTGATATGAAAAATTTGAACAAACTCAAATAAATTTAGTGCCTCATATGCCGCATCTTCCTCTCCACGTTGAGTAGGCGTAACTCCATCTTTAATGATATTGAGTAAGACTTCACATGTAGCACTAAACATTTTCAACAAGCTGGAAACAGATTTTAATTAGAACTCCAATGAGTATCTCCGGCCCTTTATAAAGCATAAATTTAATTTTTTTTCCTTTACCACTTTGAAGCTCATCATTTGCAAGATAATAAGCAATATATTGGAATCATGAGCAGCTTAAACCGTGATGATTGAAAACCACTCCGATGTTTTTCTTTTATTCTTGGATACTTTAAAAGAATAATTTCGTACAGATTTGCCTTGATGTAAGCTCTTCGAATTTCATAACATTTGTCAATAGAGTAATCCTATATGTCAGGTCGTAATCCAAGATCTCGTTTTGTTATGGATTAAAAACTAGGTTGTAGTTAATGTGTATTTAATACTAGGGCTTGTGAGTTTTGAGATTTAATGGTTGCACTTGCTTGTCGAAACTATCTCTGTTCTAGCAAGATGCCTACGTATCACAAGCGTATTGAGAATCAAGCTATTAAGTAGTTCTTGGAATGAATGGTTAGGCCCTTTATATAGACGTTGAGAGTCTACGTTTTTAATTAAGGTTTGGAGACTTGGAAGACAAGTCTCCTATTTAGACGATAATGCTGATTTATCGGACGTTTCTGTCTAGCACTTAATTTCCTTATAGGTTGCAGTTTCCTTATTGATCTAGGTGTCTTGGGGCTACTCTTTGAGTTGCCTTCTAGGATGATCCTGGACCGTGACGATTTTGGATCGTGACAATTCTGGCTCAACCATGTACTTCTTAAAGCCTTCAAAGGCTATTTGGCTTTCTTCAGTCAAGATGAAATCTTTTATTTTCTTCAATGATTTGAAGAACGGGAGACACTTGTCCCCTGATTTGGAGATAAATCGCCTTAGGGCAGCCACCATACTAGTTAGCTTTTGAATGTCTTTGACAGACATTTGTGGTTCCATATTTAGGATTCCCTTTATCTTGTCCGGGTTGTCTTCGATCCGTTTGAGACCATCAGGCCTAAAAATTTTCCGGACCCAACTCCAAAGGCATACTTGGTCGGGTTTAACATCATTTTGTGGTTCCTCAGAACTTCAAAGGCTTTGCTTAAATGTTTGGCATGATCGGCCTTATCGAGGCTCTTGACTAGTTTGTTATCCATATAGACTTCCATAGTCTTTCCAATGAGATGTTTGAACATCTTATTTACCAACCTTTGATAGGTGGTTCCTGCATTCTTAAGACCAAAAACCATAACCAGATAACAAAACACACCAAAATTATTTCTGAATGATAACTTAGGGATTTCATCCTTCTGCATTCTGATTTGGTTGTAACCGCTGAATCCATCCATGAAATTCATCATATCGTGGCCAGTGATGGCATCAATCAAGGTGTATATCCTTGATAGAGCAAAACAATCCTCCGGGCATGCATCATTTAGATCGGTGAAGTCTACACACATTCTCAACTTCTCATTGGATTTTTTCACCATTACCGAGCTAGCTAGCCATTCAGGGAATTGAATCTCCTCTGTGAAGCCAACTTCAAGTAGCTTGTTTACTTCTTCCCTTATGGTTTCCTGCCTTTTCGGAGCAAAAATCATCTTCTTATGCTTCACCTTCTTCCTTTCAGGATTCACATTCACCTTGTGGGTCATATATTCAGGATGAACTCCTGGCATATTAGCTGTCATCCAAGCAAAAACGTCACTATTTTTTTGCAAGAATTTTGTCAATTCTCCCTTCAGGGGTTCCGGGAGTAAAGCTCCAATGTATGTAACCTTTTCAGGTTCATTTGGAATAAGGGTTACAGAAATCAAGTCTTCCACGATTTTCCCTTCTGTTCGTCATTTTCTCGAATGTCAATGTCTTCAATAGACAATTTTCCCTTGGGTGTCATCGGGTCTTAAGGCTGCCACTTAGCAACTTCGAGCCAATTTCTGGTCTCCCCTTTCTTCACCAACAACATTCCTCGTGGGGAACTTGACTTTCAGTTGATATGTTTATGATATGGCCTTAAAGGCGTGCAAGCCATACTACACCATAAATGCACATATGCAACATTTTTTGTTTTTGCATTATAAACAAAATGGTGTTGCCTTTGGCCAGAAATTGAAAAAGGCAATACTTTTTGGGTGTTGAATCTGCGACCCTTACGTTTGACCCATAATGTAACACTTTTATTATATAATGCAACACAGAGAAATGCATGGCATTAATCATATAATGCAATAACAGAAGAACAAAAATGCAACAAGAATTGGGAGAGATACACTTGAGTGAGAGATAGGGAGAGAAAGAGTGAAACACTTCAAAAGTACTCGACACTTAAGTGTAAACAACAACATAACATAGTAGAAGTGAGGAAACCATAGACCAAACACTTACCCTTCCTACATGCTACTTCTGAAAGAAAAGCTACTATATTTTCCCAGTCAATGACAAATGAGAACCTTCTTTGGAAGACAAGCCATAAGAAATTTATGGTCTAGTAGAGGATTCCCCAACTAAGGGGGAGAATTTAGTAGACAAGAAAAAGAAGAAAGTCTTATCTTCGTATCCTTAGGGGACAAGTTAATATCCTTAGCGGGAGAATTTAGACAAGAAAAAAGAAGATTCTCTGATCCTTATGGGAGAATCAAGAAACTGTATCCTATACTTGAAAGGAGTTGTCATTGGAGGATTCCTCATCCAAGTGGGATATACAGAAAAGAAATGAAACTTTCATTGTTCATCGAAAGGGGGGGGGAGAAGAATCACATTCTTAGGGGGGAACATTACTTGAGCTATGTTCTATGTTCTACTGAAGATGTTCCTAGGAATTTTGATTCTTTTGAAGCTCTGCTCATGATAAGTTCTTTAAAGTTCAAACTATGAAGGATTCTGATCTAGAAAAACCAGTAGCATTATTTACAAGTCCCGTACCATTACTTTTTGTAGTTGTTAGTTGAATTATCCTCTCTATGAGATTTTTTTGCTAAGTTTAACAATCAAATAGGGGAAATTGTTGGTGAAATTACGAAGCTGTATGAATAGTAATTGAAATAACTCAACACTAGAACATGACAGGTAAATAATACTACGTCTACATGAAAATTAAGAAGAAATGAAGATAAGGCAAATACAGTGAAGAATAATGTGTAAAGACTTTCAGGGTTTCAGTGTGTTGAAAATTCAGTATAGAAGTGCCACTAGAAGATTTCAGTGTATTAACATTGATTGAAGATAGATAGTGTTCGAAGCATATGATTCTACAAGAGTTGAAGACAGGGTAAAGACAAAGCTTAAAGAAGACAACTGCAGTCGTGAAGTTATACTTACTGAGAGAAGTTCGTTTATATGTTCAAGCATCAGTGAAGAACAGAGAATGAAGTATTCAAGATTGTGGTAGAAATGAAGACGTTGTCTTAAGTACTAGAAAAGATTCCAGTGAAATTATAATATTTATTGATAGACAGTGCTCGAAGCAAAGGAATAACTAAGGAAATGTTAACTGATATTAAATGCAAGTGAAGAATATTCTATTCAGTATTAGTCATCTATGAACTAGACCAATGCACTAGGCATTAGCACAAAAATATGAGAATTATCTTTACAAAGATTAAGGAATCATTTAACTACAAGAGGAATTGATGATAGACAAAGAAATAATTACAAAGTTAATTTAAAGGTATTTCTGAAGTCAAGTCAAAGTCAAGTCAAGGGAAGCCAAGGTCAAGTCAAATGATAAATAGAAAGTAGTTAATTGAATTATATCAAGTATTCCAGGCGCCCCCAAGGAACCTATAGGCTAGGCGCCCTCAAGAAATACTTGAAATAATTCTAAGTCAAGCTTGATCTATAGCTCTAGGCATCCATAAGCTTAATCTATGGTTCTAGCCGCCCTATAGGCTAATCAAGAGCTCTAGGCACCCCCAAGGTCAAACAACACCTTTGGGCGCCCTCAAGACCTACCATAGCTTCCAGGAGCCCTCTAGGAGTATCTACACTACAAGGCGCCCTCAAGACTTAAAATAGCTTACAGGCACCCTCTAGGAGTATCTACACTACAAGGAGCCCTCAAGACTTAGCAACACTAGCAAGCGCCCTCAAGAGTAAACTAAAGATCTTAGCACCCTCTAGATAGATCAAGACTCAAAAGCGCCCTCTAGTTAATCAAGACTCAAAAGTGCCCTCTAGTTGATCAGACTCAAAAGCGCCCTCTAGTTAATCAAGACTCAAAAGCGCCCTCTAGATTGATCTACACTTACAGGTGCCCTCAAGCTTTAATCTATTACTTGAAGAGTCCCCAACAATTCTCTTTGTTAAAGTCTATACTATATAAATAAAATGACTTGTTCTTTTGAGAGTGGAAAAATATACAACCACACACAGAGATACAGAGAGAGAAACAGAAGCCAGAGACGAAGAGATACAAAGACATACACATATCTTATTCACCGTAGTTTTATAATCTAGCCGGTTCATTGTGTTGCAAACATATAGGGCTATTATAAAACACTCTTTGTGATATTGATTTCCTTTTGTACAAGCACATAGTCAAACATTGTAATAGGAATCAGTCATATCTCTTTGTTGTAGCGAAGAACTAATTTGTTCTTCGGAAACCGATTCATTTAAAACCGGGTGTAACACCCCTATGGGTTTATATACGAATTATATATTCCCCGAACCTTGCCTCGTTAATTTACTTGCTTATTTTCTAGAACTTATATGTTGTTGGTCCCTGATATTGTAGAAGGGGGGGTTGAATACAATATCAATATTTAATCGTGGAATATTAGATTTAAAAATATTATTTTAATTTCTTATGAAATATTAATTAGGATGAAATATTGTTCAAGTAGAAGACATGATTTTAACTTGAAAAGTATTACAATATTAATACGATAAATGTTTATATAACTGTTTAAATGTTTAGAACGATTTTCAAATGAATTGTTCAGTTTTAAAAATTATAATCCAAACTTGCACAGAAATCTGTGAATATTACAATGCATACAAATTTTTGAATTTGAATATTTTCAATCAACGAAATAATGAAGGCATTCACCTCATATTTATAGATGTTGAAGTTAGCAAGACTTTTGAATAAAACTTTATTAAAAAATTAAAAAGACTTTATAAAATAGACTTCAAGACTTTTTAAATAAGTTAGGCAAGACTTTCTAAACTCGGTAGAACCTTTTAAAAACTCGGTAAGACTTTTTAAAAGTCTTGCCGAGACAAATGGGTAGAACCTTTTAAAAGGTCTTGCCGAGATAACTCGGTAAGACATTTTGAAAAGGTCTTACCGATTTAATTGGGTAAGATTTTTCAAAGGTCTTACCGATTTAATACGGTAGGACTTTTCATAATTATGCAGCAAGACTTTCTCTAATTAATAAATAAAATATTATTTTAACTTAATTAATTCCACCAATTTTTCATTAAATGATTTATAAATTAAATTAATTCAAAGTGAATTAATTTAAGTAAATAAATTAAATAATTAATTAACTTTTTATAGTAGAAATAATTTAGATTTGACTCGAATCTTCCTGTCTTCACTGTCTTCCGTCTGAAAATCACTTGAGCTTATGTGAGAAATATTTATTAATTTAGTTGACACACAAATATACTATCTAGTTCATTTGTGTCATACTAAATAAATATTCTTCACCTTTTAGATTTAAAAGCTGTGATTTTCTGTCTTGTTCTTGCTTCTAGTTTTGTTTTCAATATTTTCTTTTCTTCAAATCTTTCTATAGTGCCCACTTGGAATCTTCTGTATCTTCGGAACTCTTCTGAAATACTACTTCTATATTTTTCTCCGATGCTTGAACATATTAATGAGCTTCTTCCGGTGTAGAGTGGTAGCTTCACGAGAACAATTATGTTATTTAGGATTCTGTCTAGTGGACTTTCTTCGTTTTCATTCCTATTATCATATTTATTATTTAATTCAATTTCATATCTGAGTTGAGTTGTCATCTAATTATTACAAATAGGCCTAGTCATTTGCCTTTCATATGTTTATTCATAAATACAGAAAATTAGTAAATCACCATCCTAAACCCTACAAATAGCCTAACCCACTTTGAAATAATAATTTATTTATCCAAAATTCTGAAAAGAATATAAATTATTGTGAGTATCATTTTCAACCCCCCTTCTACGATATTTCAGAACCTAACAATTGGTATCAGAACAGGTTGATTAAAATACAAATCAAGATCCACAACTCAATGAACCTCAGAGTGTCGAAACTGTTTAGATTACACAAGATTAGAGAACTTGATAAATAAATTTATTTTATAAATTTAAATTTTGATAAGTTTATTGTATATATTTATTTTTAAATAAATTTATTTTATAAATTTATTTTAAATGAGTTTATTATTTAAACATGAATAAGTTTATTTCATAAACATAATTTAAATAAATTGATTTTATAAATTTAATTTAAAAAAAATCTATGATTTAAACTTAAGTAAATTTATTTTTATAACTTAAATATATTTGTTTTTTCTATTTTAGGTTTACAGCATTTCAGCGTCACTCACACCATTTAAAACATACTTCAAGTTTACATCTTAATTTAATTTATATTTTAGATTTATTATTCCAGAAAATTTAAAATTCTTGAAAACTAAAATTTTTTTTAAGTATTAATTTACGATATTTTAATTTTTAAGAAAATTCAAAATTTCTAAAAATTAATTTGTTGTGAAATTTTATTTTTGATTAATTTATTTTCTAAGAAAATTAAAAATCCTATAAATTTAAATTGTTCTTAAATATTAATTCGATTATGTTCAAGAGTTAGTAGTTGAAGATTTTTCCGGGTATTGAAGACAATTAAAATTAACTGAAGGAAACCCAATGAAGTTAATTCTGGAATAGGCTGAAGAATAGGTGGTATTAATTTCCTTATAGGTTTACTCCATAAGATTTTATTGGTTATTCGGATGCTAGAAAAGAAGAAATTATTTGGGTATAGTTTTTGGTTGATTTGAGTTGAATTTTAGGATGAAAAATCTTAGGGGTTAAAGTCGTGAAGGAGAACAAATTGGACTACCTGACATCTCAGTATAAACCTTAAAGTTTATTCTACAGGGAGATTATACGAAATTCGTGTTAACACTGCAGATCATCTAGAATGTAGGGATACAACCATCGGAAATCTAAGGATATGACCACATCATCCTTAGAGGAACTATTTGTGTGCAGAAGACCTATGAACTAGAACAAGGGCCGAAGAAGATAATATTTGATAAAGCTAGTTGTTAGCATATCCACTGTATTTGTGACCCAGAAACCAAATTTGATTGAAGTCAAGGTTGAGAACCTCTGAATAGAAACGAAATGATCCGAGAAACTGAATTGAAGATGGAGTAGCTCAAGGTAGTGGTCAAGGTATTATAAGGGAATCTTACACTTTGGAATAACCTGAGAACTGGATTGCAAGTCAAGCCTACGAGGCAAGTAGAAGTTCAGTGACATCTTATTCAGACGAAATCCCAAATCTTAATTCCTTACATATAGATTCCATAGAGGGGATTTTCAAGATCAGTTCAAGAGGCGGTTGCAGGACATGGATATTTTATTATAAAAGACAAGATCAGGGTTATGCTACATTATTTGAAGAAGCCTAATCGAGCAAATGATGATGGAGACTGTGTTGGGTTGTAGTAGGAATCTCAAGCATTAGTGAGGATGCAGTAAGGGAATGCATTTGTTGGTAAAGTTAAACGCAAGGTTGATTCTATCAGTGACAGTGATGAACCAAATGGATATATGGCATCAATGACCAACACTGAGGAGAATCACTAAACACTTCACAGGTACACATTCTAACTAGTATACATTTATCTAATTCAGAACTGTAGAAGTTTTAAGTATTGAAATGTATTATATTCATGACAACATGTTCTGTTCTTAGGACCTAAATGCTTAATTGATTGCTAAGAATGAGATTTGCATGCTAGGATTCATGAGTTTAAAGAAATACATTTCACACTTAATTTTTTATACAGTAAAATGAATATCTAGAATTAGATAGGTTGTTCTAGACGGTTAGGTGTATCCCTGAATATTTACTGGAACTTGATTTAAATCTTATGTGATTTAATACTTCTCCTAATATTGTGAAAATTGATAATATACACACAGGTCATAGATCAAATATTTTATATTTGTTCTTACTTAAAATTGTTTATGTGCTTGTTTTCATATGATTTGCTCCTACTCACATAGGTGCATTTAAATATCATATCATATCATGTATTGCTTGTTAGGGATTAGAATATTAAAAGGTGGTAGAATTATATAAGGGGAGACTTGTTGATTCGAGGATTAATCTAAAACTGACTTAGGTAATTAGAGATAGTTAAAATGTTAGACAACAACAGAAATGGATTAGGAAGAATTAGTAATTAATTTGTTAGTTCTTCTATTCCATGTGCTTTTAGAAAATTATTGAATATCTATAAATCTGCTTGACACCTGTCACATTTGTGTAGAATGGTTAAAGTAGATAGTACTGAATTTTCTAATATGCATATTGAAGCTGTTGTTACGACTGTTAAAAGCAATATCTTTAACCCATCTGGAATCAATCGAATTTGAGTACCAAGAAGCTTAATCATTTGTGATTGCATAGTATGTGACAAAAAGCAAAAGTTATGTGATTTCGTGACATTTATTGTACGTGGCATATGATTAAGATTGAAGCTCTGATATCACAGTTGGATGAGAAAGCCTACCCAACGGGTAACCTTTGGAGATGACAATAAAAGATGTACAAGAGACTTGGCTATCATGATTTTGGAATTATCATCACTGGAAGCATATTTCTTATCAATGGACTTGAGCACTATCTACAAGGCACTAGGAAATTCTTTATCAAGGGTTTTCTGGAAAAGCATTGAAAAGGAAAAGTGTTTGATTTCAAGAAAGAAAGATGGAAGCTCACTCAACAAAGAGTGGGGAATTTTGTTCGTAGCTGACATGGAGTTTATATGTAAAGGTGAAGTGAGTTTATTAGTAAAGTTTCATCACTAAAGAGTTAGCTATGGCATATGAAGCTCTCACATTTGTTGATCAAGACAATGGATTCTCTGATAAAGATAAAATTGGTGAGAGGATTATCCAGAAGGACATTTTGAAGTATGTTGTATAAGGAAATCAATAAAAACATCACACTAAAGTAAATTATGTCATGAAAGAAACATGCTTAGTGGTGGTTGATGACAACCCTAATTATAATTTTGTAATGTTCGTGCATTCCACAGATAATACATCACAGATGGTGATTGATCACATCAGGTAGATCAAGTTGGAAGAAAAGTAAGTTGTGAGAAATTTGAAGTCAGATATTGGAACTGAATTTTACGAATGAATTCTACACTTCTAAAGGTACTTTGAAGCTAAAGCAATTAACACAACATGCTGCTTTAATCAACAAAGATTGTGAAAAGACATCAAATGAGTTAATAGCCAACCAGAAGCAAACATTGAGGCTCTTTCGTGTGTTTGGAGGAAATTGATATTTATTGAAGATTTAGATGAGTATCTTGGCAGGATTGAAGCTAAGGCTCGTGGAATAATTTTCCTCGTCTACTCATTGAAGTCGAAAGCTTTCTAGGCATATGTGATTGAAAACCAAAAGGTGATTGAAATTTTGAAATGTATCGTTCGATTACACCCAGATCCCAAGCATTCAAGTGAATGACTATTATGAATCTTTGAAGTTTGACGTCTTGTCAGAGTTAATTTCATATACTGATGACAAAACTGAGGTTGCAAAAGGAAACAACGATAATGATGATGATTTAGACCCTATTAGTAGAAATGTTAGTAAATCTATACAACTCATGAACTTTAATAGAATCCACTGAATAAGGTGAAAGATCTTTAACTCATCCTAGCAGCAACTCAGGGGGAGCAACAAAACAAGGATCTACTAGTCGTACTCAACACAAAGAAGATCAAAGGAATACATTAAGAACATATCTGCCAAGACAAAGGGTTTGAAGTCAAATTAACTCTCGGAGTCTAGTTCTTAGTGATCCGGATACTGGAGTAAAGACTAGAAGTACAATGCAAAGTAAATGGTTATTCTTTGGAAAAGAACAATTGTTAACAATTGATATCCTAAAGAAGATTTAAGAAGCATTGATTGATCCAGATTGGGTAATTACAATGCAAGATGATCTCAATCAGTTCGAAAGGCAGAAACTACTGAAGCTGGAACCCAGACCACAAGACAAGATGGTAATTGGTACAATAAGGGTTTTTAGAGACTAGATGATTATTGGCATTGTTACGAGGGACAAATCCAACCTAGTTGCTAAAGGTTACAATCAAGTAAAAGGTATCGACGATGATGTAAATTGGTTAGTGAACTTGGGATATTTTTTATTTGCATATTTCTTGGAAATCTCATCTGTAAGGAATTCTTAAATGAGTTCATAAGTATTAAATTCTCAATATTTTAAGGATTTGTGAATTTATTTGTAATCTAGGACCTCGTACTTTTTGCTATTTGTTTAATTATTATGCTTACAATTTTATATGCATATGTGGTAGTTAAATTTTCAAGCATAAGTTAGCAGCATAATTATTTGTATGTTAAATATTTTATGAGTATTATTCAGTGATGTCTTGCTTAATTGCTCTTAAATTTTTCTCTGATACTTTTAAATATTTTGTTACAAATAGTTATGACACTTTTGGTATTAGTGATATTATTTGAAATTTCTATTCTAAGTAAACAATGCATATTTCAAAACACACTAATATTGAAAGCTGAAGTATTTTCTAAGTCATGTATATAAAATTCTCAATATTTTATATACTCAGGAGATATTTCAAGATTTGATTTTATCAGTGAGGAATTGTAATTAGGATCACAAGTATTAAATGTCAATATTTAAAGGACTTGTAAGTTTCTTTTCAACTATTTCTTCGAGCTTACGTATATCCCTAATAATTTTTATGAGTATAATTGTAATATGCTTATGTGACAGTTATTAGATATAGCGTAGGAAGTTATATGCTAATATTCAATATTATGGATATTTAGTATTTAGCGAAATTATTTTATCTTATTAAAATTATGGATTGAACCAATTCAATATTTATTGGTTTCATAATTTTGATTTGATAAAATATTAGAAGCATAATTTCTTGCATTTTGAAATTATTGATAAATATCAAGTAATGATATTTTGTTAATGTTTCCGTGCAATTAATTGTGATGTTTTAATATTAGTGATAATATATGTTGCTTATTTGAAAATCACTAATAATAAAAATATATCTAAATGCTTATTATTCTACTAAAGAATTTCCATGTGTTATTTGATTTATATATGCATGGCTGTGGTAACTGTTTAAGTATTACATGAGTATAACTATTAGTTCTCTTTCTTTGACTGAATGTATTTAAAAGAAATTCTTGCCTATTTCTTTTCCAACATATTTTATCCTACAATACATTCACTTTATATTAGTTTTAGAGAAGAAAACCTTAAAACTCTTTTTCAAAACTCTTCTTTTGAAAATCTTTTGATTTACAACCCTGTTTTGATTTCTGAAACCTAGGGTGTGAATCAATTTTTCTCCAATCTCAAAATCTTTTATCCTCTCTCAAAAGTTGGTTTTAAAACGCTATATTTTCAAAACCATTTTTCACTCAATTTTTCTTTTAAAGTGGTAGAAATGTTATGATTAAACCCACTATTGTGACTGCTATTTTATTTAGAGAAAATATTTTTACTTCGAGGTACCAACCATTTATAAAATGATTTATTT
This sequence comes from Oenanthe sinensis, assembly GCA_028671895.1. Lineage (NCBI taxonomy): Eukaryota > Viridiplantae > Streptophyta > Magnoliopsida > Apiales > Apiaceae > Oenanthe > Oenanthe sinensis. Next base: position 35,169,555 of record CM053806.1, read on the forward strand.
TAAAACACTTGTTTCAATGTATGTTCCACATTGATTCATAGTACCTAAACAATGGTTGTTGCTTTGAAGGTATAACACCCCCTTCTCAAAATGAGACGAGGGGTTACTTACCAAATCACAAACCTGTATACAGAGTACTAAAATCTACCTTATAATAATTAAATTGGTCCAACAGGCCTCCAAACTAATATTAAAACCACTAAAATAATTCAAAGCGATAAATGTGAATAAATCCAAAATTTCTAATAATAAACAATGTCTAAATAATGCGAGAAATTCAATTGTCCTAATAGATGATGTAAGGGTAGCTCTCCATCACACAGCTCGAGATCCCCCTAAGTACCTGCCAGAAGAAAGAATACGGCATGAGCCAAATGCCCAGTACGGATTGGAATACAGTTTATAAAACAGAAACAAGATATATAGTTTGACAGTTATAAATAAACATTATTTTTTTAAAACAAGGCTGAAGCAAAGAGGGTTAGGATATTTCATACCGATACAAAATAGATAACAGATACACAAATCATAGGGTACCTAATGCGTGCAATAAACCGGACAACGTGTACGGCATATACAACGTCACCGTCAAATATCAAATCACAAATCAAATCAAATTGGGTGCACCCACGTATCCTCAAACAAATATTAAAAGCGCAAAACTCGCCACCTGAGCTATCAGAAGGATACGCCATGACTAATCACACTGTCACGGAAGTGTCATGCCACTGGTGCCGCAATGACATGGCTGTAGTACCCCTACAGCTGGTTAACTCGGTATACCCTATATCACTCTAAGGGTTCAAATAAAATAATTTTCACAATTTTAAAATCACCGAACATACATAATTTTTGAAAACCGCAGAGACAAATAATTAGATATTTCAAAACAGACTTTAAAATAACTTTCGGAGAATCAAAACAGTTAAAACGAATAATAACGGAAGGAACAGATTTACGAACGGAATGAATTAAATATAACTAATCCTAACAAGAATAGCGCTGAAGAGTAATGGGACGAAATCCGTACCTCGAAATAGCAATCTCAGACACTAACGAAAACTCGAACTAGCAATTTCAGACACTAACGAAAACTGCATAGACCCACAAATTTCTGGTTCACGATCTGTTCTTCTTGATCAAGACAATTCAATGCGTCCAAGATACCAAATAGAACATCTGTATTTCTTTCTTACGCGGACACCACTTTAAGGTTTAATAAAACTCATGGTTGTGTATACATGGGTCTTGTATATATACTGAACAAAATAATCCTTAACATCCAATCGAAAATATCACATCTCAAACGTCTCAAACGTCGAACTTCTTCATAACTCCAATTCTGCTCAGATCTGTATTTTACCTTTTTGACCCTCTAAACGATGTTTTCTGGAAAATCTTAAAACACAACAATCGTAGAGAACGAAAAGATCTTTCTAAAAAGTCCAGAATCAATGAATTCCGACTTACGATGAATTTATTACGAATTTTACAAGACAATTGATTTGTGTATGAATAATCCTACGAATTTTACAAACAAATATGAAGAAAAAGAATAAGGATTTGTGTATCGAGAGAGATTTACATCTGTTTAGTCTTGGTGGCTAGAAAAGAATATGAAAGAATGAGGAGACCTTAATCTATATATAGAGTTTTAAAACCCTACAACAAAACCTACTACGATTCAAATACCAATATTTGAAAGCCCGTTATTCTAATCCAATTTTAATTCCTAATCTCTATCTAATTTCAATCCTTTTTTATTATTATTAATCTATTTTATTACAAATTCTATTTCTAATCAAATTCAATATAATAAATATTATGGTTAAAGAAAATAATTTTACAAATTCTAATATAATTCTAATTATTATTCCTAATATCTAAATAAATAAATTACGGATATTACAATAATCCTACAAATTTTACAAACAAAGATGAAGAAAAAGAATAAGGATTTGTGTATCGAGAGAGATTTACATCTATTTAGTCTTGGTGGCTAGAAAAGAATATGAAAGAATGAGGACACCTTAATCTATATATAGAGTTTTAAAACCCTACAACAAAACCTACTACGATTCAAATACCAATATTCGAAAGACAGTTATTCTAATCCAATTTTAATTCCTAAGTTCTATCTAATTTCAATCCTTTTTTATTATTATTAATCTATTTTATTACAAATTCTATTTCTAATCAAATTCAATATAATAAATATTATGGTTAAAGAAAATAATTTTACAAATTCTAATATAATTCTAATTATTATTACTAATATCTAAATAAATAAATTACGGATATTACAGAAGGCCTTGTACTGTATTACTATGCATACATTCACCCTCATTGTCATGTATTTATTTTAAGTCGGGGATACTATCAGATGGACGAAAGTGATGAAAATCATAATTGCATTATGAGTCGGAATATCATGGTCCTCTTTCTGATAACGATGTTTTGCAAAACTGTTTTCAAAACATACAATACTAAGGTTTAATGGAAATGAGTCACTTTATTGAGATATAATTTGGTAAGAGAGTTGAATTTCTTCTTTGGTGTAAATTCACGTATTTTATTATGGAAAGTTTGCCTCATAAGAAATTCATAAGGGATAGAAAATTTCTTCTCTGATACACTTTCCCGCGTTTTATTATGGAATATGTATCTTACAGAAAATTTCGTATCATTCTCTTAAATGATATATCTTTATATCCGACAAAACTCTTTTGGTGAAAAGTACTTTAATGCAATTCATTACCATTTCTTCTTATATTTTTCCTTCTCTTTGAGATGAAAAATATGTTTTGGAATGTTAAGGTGATTATCTTTTTATCTTGTTGACACTATCCGTTTATCCCCCTAGTGGCTTAAGAAACTGGCCAAGAGGTTGAAAACCCATCAATCTCTTACCCAGGCCATAGTACCAAACACTCATTCATCCGCTTCCATATACTAACTCCTGGAGTTATAAGGAACTTATGTTAGTTAAAGGTTTATAAGAGAAAAACTTCACTTATGCAGCAAATAAGGATGAAGTCGGAAGTGCACTCACAACTCTACCTCTAGAGAAGAAAAGTAGTATATAAACTGAGATATCTGTAAGCTCATCTGTATCTTTTCACAAAGAAGCAGAGCTGAAAAGGAAATAAAACTGTCTCTGGAATCATTCTCTCAACAGAGTGAGTCCATTGAAATTCTCTCATCAGCCAGAGTACCTTGTCATGAGTCAAGAACATCACTAGCTTTTACGCTGATGGTAATCCTAAATAGATAAATTCTAGGAACACATTGTAAGGCGTGCACAGTGAGAGATACATGGAACACCTCTTAACTTCTTTCTTTACCATTTGTTATGATAGATAAAATTATTTAGAAAGCAGAGCCTTCACAGGTCGATCTTGTGCGGGATATGCCTTCACAGGCTATTGAGGGAATCACGGGTTCCAACTACCATTCATTACAGAATCCAACGTGATGACCTTCCTAGAAGGAACATTTCTAGACCCTGAAAAGAGAAGTCCACCTCCCATTTACGGAGAAAGTGTGAGGCAACCCCTTGATAAAACAAGGAGGGATTCCCTAACAGATTTAATATCTGGGGATAACCCATCTCAAAGAGGTGAGGCTCCGCTAGATAGTGATTTAACAAAAGCTATTGAGTCTGGTGCTGAGACAGTACTTATGCATGATAGATCAAGAACACCTCTATAAGACAATTCTCCACATGATAATGATTCAGTTCATTCTGATGAATCAGGTGATGAGAATACAGATTTCACTTGCAGGTACAGAAGACTATATTTGGAATGTAGAGTGAAAGTGAGTGAGAGAAAAACTTCAGTGAAAGTGAGGGAGAGATACACTAGAGTGAGAGATAGGGAGAGAAAGAGTGAAACACTTCAAAAGTGCTCGATAGTTAAGTGTAAACACCAACAGAATGTAGTAGAAGTGAGAAAACCATAGACCAAACACTTACCCTTACTACATGCTACTTCTGAAAGAAAAGCTACTATGTTTTCCGAATCAATGACAAATGAGAACCTTCTTCAGAAGACAAGCCATGAGAAATTTATGGTCCAGTAGAGGATTCCTCAACTAAGGGGGAGAATTTAGTACAAGAAAAAAGAGAGTTTCTTCTGATCCTTATGGGAGAATCAAGAAACTGTATCCAATACTTGAAAGGAGTTGTTAATGGAGGATTCATCATCCAAGTGGGATATACAGAAAAGAAATGACACTTTCATTGTTCATCGAAATGGGAGAAGAAGAATCACATTCTTAGGGGGAGAACATTGCTTGAGCTATGTTCTACTGAAGACGTTCCTAGGAATTTTGATTCTTTTGAAGTTATACTCATAATAAGTTCTTTAAAGCTCAAACTATGAAGGATTTTGAAGGAGAGAGAGCTCAAACAGATAGAAATGAAGATGAAACTACATGAATATCAATTAAGTGCTAGAGGAACAAACATCTTTCATTTCAGTTACTCAAGAATTCTAGAAATACAGAATCTAATCCAGAAAAACTAGTAGCATTATTTACAAGTCCCAGACCATTACTTTTTCTAGTTGTTACTTGAGTTATCCTCTCTATGAGATTTGTTTGCTAAGTTTAACAATCAAATAGGGGTAGATTGTTGGTGAGATTACGAAGCAGTATGAATATTAATCGTGATAACTCAACATTAGAATATGACAGATAAATAATACTACATCTATACAAAAATCAGGAAGAAATGAAGATAAGGCAAATGCAGTGAATCAAGACATTAGAAAAAGTTTTGAAGTCTACTACCGTTCACTAAAAGAATTTCATTAAAATGTTCAAACGTTAGTGAAGAATAATGTGTAAAGACTTTCAGGGTTTTAGAAGTGTTGAAAATTTAGTATAGAAGTGCCACTAGAAGATTTCAGTGTATTAGCATTGATTGAAGATAGATAGTGTTCGAAGTATAGGAATCTACAAGAGTTGAAGACAGGGTAATGACAAAGGTTAAAGAAGATAGCTATAGGCTTGAAGTTATACTCACTGAAAGAAGTTCGTTTATATGTTCAAGCGTTAGTGAAGAACGGAGATTGAAGTATTCAAGATTGTGGTAGAAATGAAGACGTTGTCTAAAGTACCAGAAAAGATTTTAGTGAAATTACAGTGTTTATTGATTGATAGTGCTCGAAGCAAAGGGACAACAAAGAAAATGTTAACTGATATTAAATGCAGGTGAAGAATATTCTATTCAGTGTTAGTCATCTGTGAACCAGACTAGTGCACTAGGCGTCAGCACAACAAGAAGAGAATTATCTTTATAAAGATTAAGGAATCATTTAACTACAAGAGGAATTGATGATAGACAAAGAAATAATTACAAGGTTAATTTAAAGGTATTTCTGAAGTCAAGTCAAAGTCAGGCCAATGGAAGCTAAGGTCAAGTAAAATGATAAATGAAAAGTAATTAATTGAATTATATCAAGTATTCCAGGGCCCCCCAAGGAACCTATATGCTAGGCGCCCTCAATAAATACTTGAAATAATTTTAAGTCAAGTCTGATCTATAGTTCTGGGCGCCCTTAAGCTTAATATATGGTTCTAGGCACCCTATAGGCTAATCAAGAGCTTTAGGCACCCCCAAGGTCAAACAACACTTGTGGGCGCCCTCAAGACTTAACAACACTAGCAAGCGCCCTCAAAAGCAAACTAAAGCTCTTGGTTCCCTCTAGATAGATCAAGACTCAAAAGTTCCCCTACTTAATCAAGACTTAAAAGCACCCTCTAGTTGTTCAAGACTCAAAAGCGCCCTCTAGTTAATCAAGACTCAAAAGTGCCCTCTAGATTGATCTACACTTACAGGTGCCCTCAAACTTTAGTCTATTACTTAAAGTGCCCACAACAATTTCCTTTATTAAAGTCTACACTATATAAACAAAATGACTTGTTCATTTTGAGGGTGGAAAAATATACAACCATACACAGAGATACAGAGAGAGAAACAGAAGCCGGAGAAGAAGAGATACAAAGTTATACACATATCTTTTTCACCGGAGTTTTATAATCTAGTCGGTTCATTGTGTTGCAAATATATAGGGCTATTATAAAACTCTTTCTGTGAGATTGATTTCCTTTTGTACAAACACATAGTCAAATATTGTAATAGGAATCATTCATATCTCTTTGTTGTAGTGAAGAACTAATTTGTTCTTTGGAACCCGGTTCATTTAAAACCGGGTGTAGCACCCCTCTGGATTTATATACGAAATATATATTCCCCAACCTTGCCTCGTTAATTTACTTGCTAATTTTCTAGAACTTATATATTTATTCATAAATACAAAAAAATTAGTAAGTTACCCTCATACACACTACAAATAACCTAACCCACTCTGAAGCAATAATTTATTTATCCATAAATTCTAAAAATAATTTAAATTATTGTGAGTATCGTATTCAACTCCCCTTCTACGATACTTCGGAACCAAACTCAATAATTAAGATACTTAAATGACAAGATCATATCCTGTATCAACACAAAATGTAATGCATAATGAGTATTACAAAAATATAAGACATGAGGAGAATTCAGACATCCAAGTTATGTTACATTAACCAAGAAATAATAGTAAATTATAATTAGAAGAGAATAGAGATCACCATCTTCCTTTTGCACTTTTCTTAATCTCGACATTAAGTTTCTTTTCCTGATTCTACAAACGTTGTTTATCCCTTTCAATCACCCTAAAAGACATATCCATCATTCTCTTATTTTTGGTAAAAGAGTGTAAATAAGCTTTTGTTCTAATAAAACAAGAAGAGCTCTTGGTGCATATATCAGTAAAAATTAGTGAAATAGAAGACCCAAAAAATAACAACAGACAGCAGATACGGATATGAAAAGATTGGAGAAGCTACCTAATTGACGGGCTTCTTCTAGTGAGAGTTCCAAAACACATTTTTCACGAGTGAAAAGAATCTTTAAAAAAAAGAAATCGAGTTCAAATACTAGAGAAGCAAAGTATATTATATATATTAGACATAAATTAACAGACTACAAAAAAATAATAATCAATAAATTTATTACAATTAACACGAAATTATACACAGAATCACTTAAAAAGAAATTAATTAATTAATTAATTACAACCTAATTAAGCAACGCAATCTGCAAATCGAAAGAGAAAGTTAAACCCTAAACGGATACTCAAATATATACAAATAGGCATAAAGATATATACATGTCTCATATATGTTTAAATCGAATAAAAAATAATTTAGCAGGTAAAACCCTAACTTACAACTAAGCAGACCCCTAATTAATTGAAGAGGAACCGCAAACGAATTGAAGAGAATCCCAAAACGATTAGTTACATACATATATTATTAGTTGTATATAGATGTATTGTTATAAATCGAGTACCGAAGTAGCCCCAAAACTCGAATCTCAGATAAAGCCCTAAACTCGAAGCTAGCAATCGACTTAGCATAAATTGAAGTCCTAAATTCAAAGCTAAAAATCGACCTAGTTCGGATGTTTTCGCCCTATTAAAGACGGAGAGAGAGAGAGAGATCGTGTTTTGATAAAATAGATGAAATAATTGAACTTTGTTTTCGATAAAGTAAGAGGCGTTCATTTTTGCCGCTCATAACTTTTCACTACTTTCTATATTTTTCAACTTTTGAAATATATAAAGATTATATCGGATATCCTGAGGGAATATCAAATGTTAATATTATAATATATTAATTTAAAAATTATTTTAAAAATATAATTTTTTAATAAATTTATCTTATATAATTTCCTTTTTTTTAATTATAAATTTTTATTTAAAAATATTGTTGAATGTGTTTATAATATCTTTGATATATAAATATTATGTTATTAATATACTTGATTCATTTTAAAATAAATAGAAATGCATTCTTCATATATATATATATATATAACATAATCCACTCTATTTTTTAAACTAAACTTTATTTTATAGAAAAATATTTCATTTTATAAAAAATTATAGTTTTAATGTATAATAATTATCTATTAATATATTAAAAAAATAATTTTAAAAAAATAGAATCAGCATTCAACACAAGACTAGTTAAAAGGAAAACATAGTTTAACCGCTTTAACTACTATAAAATCACCCCGAATAAATTGGGAATTTTTTATAAAACTTTTCATACCTCTAAATTAGTTAGATATTATCATCCGTACTGTTGGATCGTCGAAATATTTTTTTGAAAAAATAGAATTAACATTCGTCACAAGACTAGTTAAAAGGAAGACATAGTTTGACTGCTTTGACTACTATAAAATCACACCGAATAAATTTGAAATTTTTTTAAAACCTTTTCACAGCACTAAAATAGTTAGATATTAACATCTGTAAGGTTGGATGGTCGAAATGTTTTTAAAAAAAATAGAATCAGCATTCGTCACAAGATTAGTTAAAGGGAAGACATAATTTGACCAATTTGACTACTATAAAATCACACCGAATAAATCTGGAATTTTTTTAAAAAACATTCACAGTACTACAAAAGTTAGATATTAACATCTGTGAGGTTGGATCGTCGAGATTGTATTTTAAAAAAATAGAATCAGCATTCGTCTCAAGACTAGATAAAGGGAAGACCTAGTTTGACTATTATAAAATCACACCGAATAAATCTGGAATTTTTTTTATAAATTTTCACAGCACTAAAATAGTTAGATATTAATATATGTATGTTTAAATCATCGAAATATTTTTTTAAAGAAATAGAATCAGCATTCGTCACAAGGCTAGTTAAACGGAATAAATAGTTTGACCGCTTTGACTACTATAAAATCACACCGAATAAATTTGGAATTTTTTTATAAATTTTCACACCATTAAAATAGTTAGCTATTAACATATGTATGGTTGGATCGTCAAATTTTTTTTAAAAAAAGTAGAATCAACATTCCTCACAAGACTAGTTAAAGGGAAGACATAGTTTGACTGCTTTGACTACTCTAAAATCACACCGAATAAATCTAGAATATTTTTATAAACTTTAACACCATTAAAATAGTTAGCTATTAACATCTGTACGGTTGGATCGTCGAAATTGTTTTTTAAAAAATATAGAATCAATATTCGTCACAAGACTAGTTAGAATAGAATCAATTGTCGTTGATTTTATCATCTATAACCAATGATAAAATGACAATAATAATCAAAATCAAACATATCCAAGAGTAACCTAATAACTATTAAGCAAATATTAAGAGAACTATCAACTAATATAAGAAAATTATGGATTATAATATAAACAAAAAATAACAAATTAATAAAGTTGTAGTGTACTTTTTCAGACTCACTCCTTGTAATTTAATTAGAGAAGAGATTTGATTTAATTCTTGAAAAGCCTAAAAACCCCGACACAGGAGACTAGGACTGAATTTTGATATGCATAGTAACAGAGAGAAGAGGGGAAATGAGTGTTTGATACGTATATTTTTCAATTTGACTTGTCCCTTTGACTTAGTATTGGATTTTGTCTTTTTTTTTTAAAACGCCTCGTAGAATTCTAGTTAAATACTTAAATGGGCTATTTCCAAATTTTATAAATCATTTGTATGTAAAATACTTCATCCGTCCCTTTTTAATTGTCCCTTTTAAAAAATACACATATATTAAGAAATATTAATTACATAACTTATTTTCATGACTAAACCTTATAATTACATTAAATAAAGTAAATTATTTATATATTTAAATTAGTCATACATTAAAAATAATAATAAGGGTAATATTAGAAAAAATCTTTATAAAATTGTTTTAAAAAGTGAGATGGACAACTAATTAAAGACAAAAAAAAATTCATAAAGAACAACTAAAAGTAGACGGAGGGAGTACATACTACTGCTATGGACATGGCCAATTGGCCACCCATGGTCCTACCCTCCTCCAGCGCCTGTTTATATTGATAACGTCATTCGTTTAAAGAACAGTTCAATGGCAGGATCATTGAGATTTTCAAGTTATACTTTTATGTTGATAACGTCATTCCTTTAAAGAATAGTTACAATGTATGCAGTACTACAATTTTCATAAATTACAGTAAGAGAGCAGTGGCTCCTGTATATTTAAGCAGAACTATTATCAGGATAGTAATGCCCTTTCAAGCAGTTCCTGCAATTCTCCATTCTGGTATGCTTCTGTAGGACGAGAAAAGAAAAGTAAGTAATATTAAAAGTTGGTATAATTAAAGAATACGAGCACTGCTATACATCAATTCAAATGAAGCTATTACTAGTGTGAGAGGACTATAAACAACAAATAAAAGTATTTTCTACACTGACAGATATCATACTAATAAGAGTCAAAGTATAAGTGATCTAAGGTGTCACCCATCTTCAAGAAATTGCCTTGGGCTTCTTACAGTAACTCCTTTGCAATACATAGCAAGTGTTGCAGTAAACACTTGCTAATAAAGGAATGGTTACATGGTACTTGCACTAAACAACCTACATAAACCATATTCATAAATATCCTGCTGTGTTCAGTTGGGTGGAATGGAACAAGAAGAGAATCAAATGAAATTTGTACTCTTATTTGGAAAAGATTGGAGAAGATGTTTATAATTTTTATTTTTTCTTTCATTCCATTCTAAACTATTTGAACTAGTATTTCAACCCATATGTTTGGAAGGCATGCTTCATTCAATTTATTTACCATTTTCCCTAAAATTTTCATCATAGAAAATTTAGACTCCCTCATATTCATTCACTGTTCTCTCATCCAATCTTCTTTCTCTATAAATTTGTTCATTAATTTTTCATTTCATTCATTCCCCATTCCATTCTCACCAAGTGAACACAATCTTACTGTTTATGTAACTGCTAAGAAAGAATTGGCGGATTTAATAACTTGAATGGAAAGAAAAAATAAATAAATTATAACTAGCTTTATATCCAGAGAAGAAATGTCCAAGTATCAAAAACAGTTGCGTCTTTTAAGTGATTAAGGCTGGTTCTTATTTTCCAGTCTGTTAAGCTTGTGAGAACAGGTTAATGATGCAGGACAGGACGGTGGGAAGGGAGGGGGAGGGGGAGGGGGAGGGGGAGGGGGAGGGGGGAGGGGGAGGGGGAGGGGGAGGGGGGCGCGGGTAAATACCTATCTCCACACAGAATCGGTGGAGTCACAAATAAATCCTTGGATTCATCCAATAAAAAATCAATTCATAATATTCATCTCCCTCTTCAATAATGAAGATTACAATTGTTTATATACAAATCCTAAAAATTGGTGAACACGTAAGATTGTAAAAAATAGCAAACAAATCATAATTGATTACTACTTTCTAATTAATTAAAGGAAACAAATCCTTTTATTATTATACTACTATAATGTAGAATGTTCCTAACAATATATATAACTAAAATAACTAATCAATTATAATTAATTTTATTCGTAAATAAATAGTATAATATATATAAATAATTTATTAATTCCTTGTTCCGCATCATTTAACATGAAGGGTTTGGATGTTGAGTATTGCAATTTGTAGGTGCTAGAAGTGGAAGTTGAGTATTGGAAATACAAAAGAGGCATAGTTCACATAAACAATATCTTCTACATATATGCAGATGTATACGCTATAAGCCATTTGCGAATTCAGAACTAAATAGGACAGTTATTATTTTAATTAATTAATTTGGAATAGTGGCTGAATAAAGACATTTACCTAGCTGTAGCTAATACATAATCTTAAATTGCGAGTTGGACAAAAAAATATTTGAGGTGTGCACAGATATTTACTTGTATTTTAGAAAATATGAAACTTAAATAACATTACTAACTTCAAATGTCGATTTTTGGGCAAATAGAAGAGGGAAAATATGAATACCATCACTAAGTTCAAATGTTGGAATTTGTGCAAATAGAAGATGAAAAATATACAGTTAGATTCCTAAGTATTATAGTACCATGTTTGTATACCAAGTCATTGAGCTTGGCCACTTTGAGGTAGGCTCAAAGATTTTCTGTAGTCCTAACTAAAATATAATTAAAAGGAGGCAAAATTGTATGTATACACAACTACAGTGTCAACGTGCACGCTACGAATGGTAGCAATGTAGCATAAACAATGAAACTATCATCTTGGGATATTAAGGCTTTCTGCAACACAGTACTCTCCTACCTAACCGAAATTTATGTCCATTTTTGTATTAGAATATGCCTTCTTTCTTATTTGTGATGCACATCTGTACACTCTTACATGCCTTAAGCATGAGGATGAAATATTTTTACAAAAATTTAAAGCAATAAGTTAACTTTCCACCCAAAATTTACATTCCTGATCAGCAAACACAACTCTCTTGTAACAGTTAATTTAGTCTGTCCTGGGTGAGGCAGTAAAATTATATAGAGCAATAATATAAAGATTCGAAACATAATAGACTTACCTATGACAATGTCGCATCCCCCGAAGAACTCACCGTCAATGTACAGTTGAGGAAATGTTGGCCAGCTAGAATATTCCTTCAATCCCTGACGTAAAAGTTCATTCTCTAGAATGTTTATAGTCTCAAAAGGCGCATTCAAAGACTTAAGTATCTGCACAACATTGTTTGAAAATCCACATTGCGGGAAGTCCTTAGTTCCCTTCATGAAAAGAACAACCTTCTCCGACGTAACAACTTTATCCAAAGTGGTCTTTAGCTCAGGAGTTAAAGCTGCACATTCTCAAAGTAATGCACACAAACAAAAAACATCAATAATTATCCCAACATCTATTTGCATAACCAAACAAAATTAGAATATAAAAAAATAGCACTACAGCTAGATTATCGAAAGCAATAGAAGTTGGCTTGTCAATTTAGACTTATGTTATAGGATCATTTTCCAAATTATGTTCAATATAGTACAAAATTAGTAGAGGTGTTACTCGATTAAACCGAATTATAACTACTCCTTTACTTAAATTTTACTAGTTTAAACTTGTCTATTCTTTCGTTGCTTCATCAAAATCCCAAATATGTTACAAATCAAATAATGACAGATTGACAGCGATATCCAATGTGAATTCTATACAAAATTCAATCCAATCACGACCTTAATTCTAACTCAACGCCATACACTCAAATTTTCACAATCCATATTTTCCTCAGTAAAACAAAATGAGAGAGAGAGCGAGGGAGGGAGGGGAGAGACAGTGTGAGCGAGAGAGAGTGCGAGAGAGAGGGAGAGAGAAAGGGGGGGAGAGAGGGAGAGAGAGAGGGAGAGGGAGAGAGATTAATATATATATATATATATATATATAACGAACCAGATAAACATCGAAATTGAAGTCTATGGGTCCGAGACAAAACAAGAGGTTTACAGCCGGCAGCGACGGAGGGAAAGTGGAGCTGCGACGCGAAATTCGCCGGAAGTCTGGTTATTGACGAGGGCGATAAAATCAACGGTGGGGATTGACGGAGATTGGTGAGAGAGGCAGACATCATCGCCATTGGAGTCGTGTGTGTATTTTTTATGCAATATGATTGGACTCGCTTTTACTTGTGTGTATATACAAAGAGAGATTGTTTGTATAATTTCGCTTTTATTTCAATATTTTTCTAAGAATATCGGCTAATTACGAAAATACGTACTTTCTACGCCCTATTTATACGTTGTTCTGTCTTTTTGGGTGTAAATTAGGAGTATAAACATTATTTTCTTTGTAAAATTGGAAGATATTAGTACAAAGAATTAAATATGAGAGTAAAATTATTATCCAACCCAAAAATATCAACACATAATCTATTAAACTATTTTCCAGTTATTATGTCGTAAAAACTACCAACAAAGTTTAAATTAACTATTGTAACTTTTACAATCATTTCAATTATAAAAATTTGAATATTAATAAATATAAAAATGAAGGTGAGTTTGTCTTAACACTCTGCCACTCATGCATAATATTAAAACTTTTAATAGCACATTACCTATTCCCTCTATTTCAAAATATCTTCTTGACTTTTTTGTACACACTTTAAGATACTTTGATTGCATAGTTAGAAGTGTTATTTTTAAAAAAAAATTAATATAAATATTTATTTAATATTATTATTCACAAAAAAAATTAAAATTTTTTTTTTAGCTACACGGTCAAAAATACCTTAAACTGTGTGCTAAAAAGTCAAGAAGCAGATATTTTGAAACAGAAGAATTAATAAATTTTGAGATCTAACAATTTTTTCCGCTATCCCGAGAAAGTCATAAGAGTTACTCATTATTTGAGTACACATATTATTATGTCTACTATTATATATTTGATCTATATATGTCTTTCACAGTTCTATAATATACAAAATTTCTTAGGTTTTATCTCTTTAATTTTAGTTTGCGGAATATGATGAGGGTAAGCCTGTTATGAATTAAATGATACATGAAAATTACTTAGAAATATGAAATAATTACATTTGTAACTAAATAATATGAATTTTGTTTGTTATATAGCTTTTACAAGTTCAACCATTGTCGGAAATGACTTTTAGTTGGTGGTTAGACATATGTTAATTTCTCATATAAATGTATTTTTGTAATTTTGTATATCTAGAAAGCAAAATAGTAAGGAGGACTTTTGATGCAGCAATTTCAAAAAATAAATTATCTGGGACACTGGAATGTCTTGAAAGTAGTTTTATTTATCTTCAGCGTAGTCCAATAACATACAACTGATCAACTATAGTACATGATTAGTAGAGAGTATCGGAATCATTTATAGAGGAGTTTGGCTCGAACATTCCTCGAGATATTAAGGTAATATGCAAGGGAGATATGATGTGGAAAGCCCTATGACAATGGAAGAGGAAAAATCATGGGATTGGAGAATTTTATGAAAATCATAAGGTGAAACAAATCTATACTTTACTGTTGAATTACCTTGGGGACGTGGATTTTAATATTCAGATATACAATTCGTACGGATTAGAAGTATATCAGTACAATAAAGTATACATTTATTTCACCTTGTTAGTCTTCATAAAATTCTCCAATCCCATAATTTTTCCTCTTTCAATGTTACAGGGCTTTCAACATCATACCTCCCTTGCATATTACATTAATATCTCGAGGAATGTTCGAGTCAAACTACTCTGCAAATGGTTATGGTACTCTCTATCAATCATGTACTATAGTTGATCAGTTGTACGTTATTGGACCATGATGAAGAATAATAAAACTACTTTCAAGACATACCAGTGTCCCAAATGATTTGTGTTCTGAAATTGCTGCAACAAAACTCCTTTTTACTATTTTGCTTTCTGGATATGCAAAATTACCAAAGTACATTTATATGAGAAATTAACATATGTCTAACCACCAATTTTTTAATAATCTTATATATATACTAAAAATTATATTATATCTATTGCTTCGGACAATGGTTGAACTTGCAAAAGCTATATAGCGAACAAAATCTATATTATTTAATTACAAATGTAATTATTTCATATTTTTAAGTAATTTTCATTCATCAATCATGTATTATTTAGTTCATAACACGCTTACCCTCATCATATTCCACGAATTAAAATTAAAGAGATGGAACCTAAACAATTTTTTCAATGTATATTATAGAATTGTTAAAGACATATATAGATCAAATATATAATAGACATAATAATATATGTACTCAAACAGTGAGTACTTTCTCCAAAACAGTTGGCGTATATATAATTAGAATTGGCGTATCCCTATCTGAGAAGGCATATCACTAACTAATACTCATACACATTAAATTATTATTTATTACTTATCAATTCACATGCTTGATAGTTGATATTCTGAACCGAGTACAGGTTAAGCTCAAGTCAGGGAATGTGTTCTATGTTTTACATACGAGTAGCTCTTATATAATCAATTAGGAATCAAATTTTCAAATCCTTAGCAATGTGGGATATCTGCTAATTCTAGGTTTCTTCCGTGACTCTTAATTAGTGCACATTGAAATGCACTGTAGTATTAAATACAATAGTAAATAGGTTTGACAATTTGCGTATGGCCACCCACATGAAAACCAAATTATAAGGAAATGGCTATTAGTCTATACATACATCAGTCCCTAGTTTCTTTTTCCCTAAATTCCCACATCGAGTAAAACAAGGATTAAGGATGTATAAATTAATTTTGTGTTCATGGTCTTGATTTGTACAACCATAAATTTTAATTAGAAAGTTTGTAAGATACAAGCAACCTAAATTCAACATTTAGGTACAAAAATTTACTTGAGTGGTAAGTGTTTTTTTAAACAATTTGGAGATATTGTCCCACAACGAGTGCAAAGGTAGTGAATAGACTTGAAATTCCTATATATGTGTTGGAAATAGTTGATAGGGCACGAGATCAAAGTAATGTACTCCCTCCGTCCCAACCAATTCTTTACACTTTCCTTTTTGGGACGTCCCACCCAATTTTTTACATTACTAAAAATAGTAACTTTTAACAATAAATATATTATTACATCCACTACTTCACTCCACTTTTTCAACACTTTACACTATTACACCCACTATTTCATTTATTTTAACAATAAAATCACTATTACACCCACTATCCTTGGTCTCCGTGCCCGGACCAAATGTAAACATTTGGCCGGGACGGAGGGAGTAATAGTGTGTTGTTCAATTTATTGTCCATCCCACCTCGAATGCAATGGAAGGAAATGGACTCAAATTAGTTTTATATATATAGTGTAGGGATCTTGAGAAAATTTTTTATATAGAAAACTTAAGAAACCACTATATCAACCGTTGATTTTAATAAAATGGATTTGATCTAAGATTTTAGATTATTAATGGCAGTTTTGTAATTAATATGAATTGTGTATGTTATTTTCTATTGATTAAATATGATTGATACTTGTTATATTTATATACTTGCCAGTAATATATTTAAGTGAGTTTGACTATGATCAATTTTTTATGACATTTTTTTGCTAATAAGTATTCTAATGTAGTATTTAATATTTGTTCTATTTTAATTCAAGATTCTATTATGTGTTTGGTTTTAAAAAAAAGATTCTATTATGTGTTCTACTATTTACATATATTATATATTATAATGTATTCTACTAAGTATTCTATTATGTGTTCTACTATTTACATATATTATATATTATAATGTATTCTACTATTTTAATTCAAGATTCTATCATGTGTTCTACTATTTACATATATTATATATTATTATGTGTTCTATTATTTTAATTTAATTATAATATTTTGATATTTGATAAAATACATAATAATATCTTAAAATAGTCAATAAAACACTCTATGAAATCTTGAAATTTTATTAGAATACATAATAGAATACTAAAAATACATAGTATTCTAATAAATAATTCAAGATTCTATTATGTGTTCTACTATTCATATATATTCTAATGTATTCTAATGATGTATTTAATATTTATTTTATTTTAGATTCTGTTATGTGTTCTATTATTTTATTTTAATTTTAATATTTTGATATTTGATTAAATACATAATAACATTTTGAAATACATAATAAAACACTCCGTGAAATCTTGAAATTTTACTAGAATACATAATAGAATATAAAAAAACATTGTTGTTATGGATTAAAAACTGCGGTGTAGTTAATGCGGTGTATGTTGGAGCTTAACGAGCTTTAATGGCTGAGCTTGTGTTTCGAAGCTTGGTGTTGCCCTCACAAGATGCCTACGTATCTCTGTTGTGTTTAGAGAATCAAGCCAAAACGTAGTTCTAAGAATGAGGGGTTAGGCCCTTTATATAGAGGTAGAGAGTCTAAGAATTAGAGTAGGTTTATGAACCTTGATTGATAAGGTATTTCCTAGAAGGACTCTGGATCCTTTGTAGAAGCAGTTTCCATGTAGGAATAGGTTTCCTTGTAGTTGGACATAATTAATTAGCTGTATATTTAGCCAATTAATTAATTACGAATTTATTTGTTAATTAGGGTTTCAAGCTTCATTTAATGGGCTTCCCGTTTGGACCAAACTAGGTACAATTAATGCCACATTAATTGTGTCTTTATGGCTTACTTTTAGCCCACATCATTTGCCCCCCAACTTCTGTAAAGTGTGCAATACTTTGCAGAAGTTAAGGTCTATAAATTTGTCGTCGAGGTTCTCTTCTATTTATGAAGAATTTTTCACAATTCTTTTCTTGTACCCACGGATATTTTTCTTTAATTTCTAGGAATTTTTCTCTAATTATAGAGAATTTTCCCAAATTTATTAGTACCCACAGGTATTTTTCCTTAATTTCTAGGAATTTTTCTCTATTTTTAGAGAATTTTCCCAAATTTATTAGTACCCATAGGTATTTTTCCTTAATTTCTAGGAATTTTTCTCTATTTTTAGAGAATTTCCCAAATTTATTTGCCTTTTAAATCATTTTTTAATGATTTTCTGGCATTTTCTAGTATTATTTTCGACCAGGAATCTTAGTCGAGTTCGACTAGAATCCTAGTCGGTTTTAGGCTGTCCTAGATTCCTGGTCGAACAGGGTTCCTGGTCGATTTTCGACCAGGATCCTGGTCGGTCCTAGGACGTCACGGAATCCTGGTCGAACAGGGTTCCTGGTCGATTTTCGACCAGGATCCTGGTCGGTCTTAGGATGTCACGGAATCCTGGTCGAACAGGGTTCCTGGTCGATTTTCGACCAGGATCCTGGTCGGTCTTAGGACGTAACGTGATTCTGATCGAATGAGATTTCTAGTCGATTTTGGTGGCCAATTTTGTATCCTGGTCGAATGAATTTTCTGGTCGTTTATTCGACCAATTTGTATCCTGATCGAATGAGACTCCTAGTCGTTTATTCGAACAATTTGTATCCTGGTCGAATGAGACTCCTGGTCGTTTCATGCCTTAATTGGAATCCTGGTCGACAGGGGTTCCTGGTCGAATCATGCCTTAATTGGCCCCAAGAATTTGGCAATTTTATGGGCCTGGGCCCATTTTATCATTATTTTTTATACGTTTTAGTCCTCCTCGACTTTTGGGCCAAAGGTCTGCCAGGCCCAATTAGTTTATGGGCTTTGTTACCGGCTATAGGGGGTTCAACCGGTTGATTTATCATTTTCTTCGGCTATAAATCAGTGAAGTAAGAACTTCACTTTCACTTCTCACTTTCTTAGTAAACTTCTCTAAAATTTCTCTCTAGAGTTCTTTTGGCAAAGGCGATTTCCGGCGATTCTTCCGATCAATCTTCATCTTCTTTGTTCTTTCAAGCATTCATCTGTTAAATATCAATGGCGGATTCCCAGGATGCTGCACAACAGCGGTTGCTTGCTAGGGCTGCAAAAAGAGGTAACGTTGTTACCGTGAACCCCTCATTTTCTTCAATTTCTGAATTATTAGAAATTATGGGTGATGAGTTTCCTTCCATAGCTGAATTAGATGCTTTTAATTATCAGAGTATTTTCGCAAATCAAGTCCACTGCGATAAATTTACTAAGTTGTATAAATTGCCTCCCGGCCAGAAATTTGTTTTAGCTAAGCCTGGAGATCGGGCTTGCCATTGGCGGCCAAATAGGTTGTGCATCTTTAGAGATGCCCTGATAGGTGGGCTTAGGTTCCCTTTTCACGAATTTATTATTAGGTTGTTAGCAGAAGCTAGGGTCAGCCCATGTCAGCTAAGCCCAAATTCGTGGCGAACCCTTCTTTGTTTCATGGTCCTTTGTCTTAGGAAAATTTACCCTCTCTCAGTTGCCGTTTTTAGAAGCATTTTTCAATTCAAAAACAGCCCATCAAACATATTGGGCTGGGTTTATATAAATCATAGGCAAGGGGTAAGCCCAATATTCTGCAACAAATCTTTACCCGAAAACCCAGATTAGCGGAGGGACTTTTTGTTTTTAGAGTGGGAAGGCGGTGATTGGGGCACCCTCTTCAGGTCCTCGTTTTGCAAGGTTAAGGACGGCAATGCAGGCCTGATCCAGTTGACCTCAGAAGAAAAACTGATTGTGGCGGATCTGGGTCAAGACAGAGGCCAAACCCATTATCGGAAGCTTCTTGAAGAATTTTCTTTAAAGGCCGTTGGCCTTTCTCATGTTTCTGACAAGGGTACCATTTCTACTTGACTTGTTTTTTCTTTTTGATTTTTCTGAGCCCGATTTTTATTTCCTTGTTTGTTTTGC
Source organism: Oenanthe sinensis (assembly GCA_028671895.1). Taxonomy (NCBI): domain Eukaryota; kingdom Viridiplantae; phylum Streptophyta; class Magnoliopsida; order Apiales; family Apiaceae; genus Oenanthe; species Oenanthe sinensis. Next base: position 35,189,684 of record CM053806.1, read on the forward strand.
AGCTGCTGAAAATATCAATTTTCATTTGGGCGTGGGTGACCAAGAGACCCATAAGATGCGCAAGGCCCGCGAAGCCCAGGAAGGCCCGATAAAGGAGCCCAATGTTCCCGGCTTCCTTCGACATTGGGAAGGGGCCTAGAGTAAGGGCAAGGGAAAAAGGCCTCGCGAAGAGGATGAGGATCCAGCCACGGCGGCGTGGAGGCCAAGCTGGGGTATTAGGAAGCAAGACACCGTTGTGGGGAGTGTCTTGAATTCTGTCGATTGGTCCCAGAACTCGATTCCTCCGGCCGACAAGGCCAAAATTGTTCTGAAGACAGATATTGAGGAGGCAGAGTCTCTTGGCTCCCAGGCCATAGCCATGGTAAGGCCTAACCCTTTACCTCTCTTTGCTTACTTAATTATTTTTTTGATTTTTTCTGCTTCTTACCCCTTTTTTTTTTAACAGTCAACACCTACTTTCAGACCATGGCCCATCAGGCCAAAAGCTGGCGTTATTCTGAAAAAGCTCAGAGGAAGGCCAAGGCCAAAGCTGATGAGAAAGTGGCTGTTCTCGAGAAGAAATTGCTCGAGAAGGATCAAGAGCTGATTGCAGCTCACGCAGAGTTGCGAGAGCTAAGGGTCGAGAGGGAGGTCATGATCAGCAACTACATGGAGTCGGAGGAGTTCTATGCCTTCATAGACAAGCATGACGATTTGGTCTTTGAGACTGCTGGGGCCCAGACTTGGGATAAATGTCTTAACGCCATCTTGGCTAAACATCCAGGCTTGTTTGATCCGGCCGACTTCCCTGCTCCCATGGGACGGCCTTTGGCTTTGACCTCCACCACCCACGAGGGTAATTCTGGTGATATTTCGGGTGGTGAGGCCCTGGATGATTTTGAGAAAATCTTTGATTCTCCCGAGGCCGAGGAGGCTGCCCAGAAAGATGCAGAGGAGGAGGAGAAGAAGGACGCGGATACGGATGATGAGGATGATGACCTTCTGTAGTTTCTTGTACTTCCATTCAGTTTTTTAACTTATGTAACCCCCAAGACCTTTTATTTATAAGAAGCCTTTTGTTATTTATTTTTCTGTTTTACGCCTTAGGATATTTGATAAAATATACCTTTTTGAGCATAAAAGAACAGATAAATCTGGACATTACTTGAAGTGCCAACTGTGCTACTTTTTGTCCTTTTTCGTGCCTTAGTATATTTGATAAAATATACTTTTCGAGCATAAAGAAAAAATAAGCATATATATTAAAGTGTCTATCCAGGCTTTGATCTAGTTCCTTTATCACAAAGGAACTTAGGAATTGCCCACTCTAGACTAAACACACATGTTTTAAGGTGCTATAAAGCTGGGAATTTTATTAATAATGCCTTCGAGGCTAAAGTGGGCACAACCCTTACAAAATGAGAATCTTGTCTAGAGCGAAAAGCTCTTACATCCTAATGGTTTCATCGAACCTTATTTCTACTTAGTTCCTACTAAATATAAGAACTCATAGTTGAATTCTTTAAACATAATAAACTTTCAGGTTTGAAGCATGCCAAGTCCTTGGTACCTCAACATCTTCTAGGGTTTCAAGGATGTATGATCCTCCCCCCTTTACTTGCTTTATCTTGTACGGCCCTTCCCAGTTGGGGGCTAATTTGCCTTTGGGGCCTACCCCGGAAGCTTCAGCTTTCCTGAGGACTAACTCCCCTTGTCTAAAAAATCTTTCTTTAACTCTTAAGTTGTAGTAGAAAGATGATTTCTTTTGATATTCGACGATTTTTGCATGAGCTTTGTCCCTGACTTCATCTATCAAGTCTAACGCAAGTTTCATTCCTTCTTCATTTTCCTCAGGTTCAAAGGCCTTGATTCTTGGGGATACATGTGATATTTCGACTGGAACCACTGTCTCGGCCCCATAAGCTAGGAAGAACGGAGTTGCATCAGTAGTAACTTTATGGGTGGTTCTGTATGCCCAGAGTATTGGTAAAAGCTCATCCACCCAAGTGTTGGCAGAACGCTCGATCCTTTTCTTAAGACCATCTAGGATGATTCGATTAGCTACCTCAGCCTGCCCATTTGCTTGAGGATGTGCAACAGAAGTGAAGCGTAGAGCGATGTCATTATCGTTGAAATATCCCTTAAATTCCTCATTGTTGAATTGTGTGCCATTGTCCGTTACCAGTATTCGTGGTATTCCATACCTACATATGATGTTTTCTCAGAAGAATTGAGTTACTTGCTTTGTGGTTATCTTGGCTAGTGGTTTAGCCTCGATCTATTTAGTGAAGTAATTGATCGCAACGATCAGGAACTTTCTCTGTCCGCTAGCTATTGGAAAGGGTCCAAGGATGTCCATTCCCCACATTGCAAAGGGGATAGGGGAACTGATGGACGTCAACATCTCAGGTGGTTGTCTGACAACCGGTGCATGCCTTTGGCACCTGTCACATCTTCTTACATATTCTTTCGAATCTTTTATCAAGTCAGGCCAGTAAAAACCAAGGCGGGTGATTTTGTGAGCCAAAGCCCTGCCCCCCAAGTGTTGGCCACAAATTCCTTCGTGTACTTCTTTCAAGGCTTCATGGGCTTCATCTGGCCTTAGGCATTTCAAGTATGGAATAACAAAAGATTTCTTATAGAGAATTCCATCAATAAGAGTGTACTTTAATGCCCTTGTAGCAAGCTTTCTAGCTTCCTTGGTATTGGCAGGAGTCCATCCAGTTTGCAGGTGGGATTTGATTGGATCCATCCAACAACTATCCTTGTGTATCGGGGCTACCAGCTTCGCATTGATGCTGGGGGTCTTCAAGACTTGGAAGTAAACACTTCCCATATGTTCATCCACTTCTGATGAGGCGAACTTTGATAAGGCATTGGCCTTTGTATTCTCTTCTCTAGGAATATACTCAACCTGACATTCTTCAAATTGAGTCATTATAGCATTGACTAATCGGAGGTACTTGACCATGATTTCTTCCCTTGCTTCTAAATCCCCATTTACTTGGGATATAACCAGCTTTGAGTCGCCACAGACTTTGAGATACTTGGCATTTAGTGCTTTGGCCAAACCAAGGCCTGCTATCAGGGCTTCGTATTCGGCTTCATTGTTAGTTGTTGGAAAATCAAGCTTAATAGCATACTCAATGATGAATCCTTCGGGACTTTGTAGTACCAAGCCTGTGCCGCTAGATTTTGTTTTTGATGCCCCATCAAAATTGAGCACCCAATATTCTTTAGGAGTTTGTTTTTCTTCTTTTTGTGTTGCTTCCTCACTATCCTGTCCCCCGACTTCTTGGTCGTCAATAGTACATTCGACCACGAAGTCAGCAAGAGCTTGAGCTTTAATGGCCGTTCGAGGCTTATACTTGATGTCGAATTCTCCTAGCTCAATGGCCCACTTAATCAGTCTTCCACTTGACTTGGGGTTGTGTATAATGTTTCTCAAGGGTTGATCAGTTAATACTTCGATTTTGTGAGATTGGAAATAGGGGCGTAGTTTCCTCGAGACCATTACCAAGGCCAGTGCAAACTTCTCAATTTTGGAGTAGTTAAGTTCCGCTCCATGCAAAACCTTGCTCACATAATAGACTGGCTTTTGAATTTTCTCCTCTTCCTTTATAAGGACAGCACTCAGGGCCTTGTCTGATATGGCCAAGTACAAGTATAGGATGTCCTCGGGGCTAGGCTTGGCCAACAACGGGGCTTTAGCCATATATTTTTTCAGTTCCTCAAAGGCCGTTTGACTTTCTTCTGTCCACACGAAATCTTTAACTTTTTTCAACGTTTTGAAGAAGGGTAGACATTTATCCCCAGACTTCGAGACAAACCTTCCCAAGGCAGCAACTCTTCCTGTCCACTTTTGGACGTCCCTTACTGTTTTTGGAGGTTCCATGTCGAGTATGGCCTTGATTTTGTTAGGATTAGCTTCAATCCCTCTTTTAGAGACCATCATTCCTAGGAATTTTCCAGATCCCACACCAAAGGCGCACTTTGCAGGGTTAAGCATCATATTGTGGTGCCTTAGCACTTCGAAAGCCTCTCGCAGGTGCTCAATATGATCGGCCTTATCGAGACTTTTGACTAGCATATCATCAACGTAGACCTCCATGGTTTTTCCAATGAGATGCTTGAAAATTTTGTTTACTAGCCTTTGATAGGTGGCCCCCGCATTCTTTAACCCAAAGGCCATAACGAGATAACAAAATACACCAAAGTCAATGATGAAGGATACCTTGGCAATGTCATCCTCGTGCATCCGGATTTGATTGTATCCACTAAAGCCATCCATGAAGCTTAACATCTCATGTCCCGCCGTGGCATCTATGAGTGCATCAATCCTCGGGAGGGGAAAACAATCCTTTGGGAATGCATCATTTAAATCAGTGAAGTCGACGCACATTCTCCACTTTCCATTGGATTTCCTGACCATTACAGGATTAGCAAGCCATTCGGGATATTGAATTTCTTTGATGAATCCAGCCTTCAAGAGCTTTTCCACCTCTTGCTTTATGGCTTCTTGCCTTTCTGGAGCAAAATTTCTCTTCTTTTACTTCACCGTTTTTCGCTGTGGATCCACGTTAAGCTTATGAGTGATCAGTTCAGGGTTAATTCCCGGCATATCAGCGGTTGTCCAGGCAAATAAGTCTCCATTTTCTTGCAAGAACTTTGTCAATTTTTCTTTCATAGGCTCTTCTAATGAGGCCCCAATATAGGTGACCTTCTCTGGTTCTCCTGGAACTAAAGGAATTGGAACCAAGTCCTCAGCTGGCTTTCTCCTTCGTTCCTCGTTTTCTCTTGAGTCCATGTCCTCTATGGGTAGGACTTGCCCCCCGGCTCCATCGGGTCTCAGGGCTACCACGTAGCAACTTCTTGCCATTTTTGGGTCTCCTTTCTCCTCCCCAACACCGTTTCTGGTGGGGAACTTGATTTTTAAGTGATAACTTGAGGCTATAGCCTTAAAAGCATGAAAACCTGTTCTTCCAAGGATGGCATTGTATGTAGAAGATGCTTTGACCACCAGAAAAGTTAGCATCTGAGTGACCTCTTTAGGTTCTCTTCCCACTGTCACGGGTAGCTGAATGGTTCCTTCTACTTTCAACTCCACTCCATTGAAGCCATAGATGGTAACATCCGAAAGGGTTAGCTGGGAATCGTTATATCCCATCTTCACAAATGCATCATGGAACAAGATATCAATAAACGCTCCATTGTCCACTAGGACTCTCTTTACCTCTGAGTTGCCTATCAAAGGGGCAATAACGAGAGGATCATCATGAGGAAACTTTATTCCTTCCAGGTCTGAGTCATCAAAAGATATAACCGTCTCCGTCCTAGCACGTTTAGGTGCTTTTCCTACGACTTGCATAACCTCTCTTGCGTATGCTTTTCTTGAATTCCTTGAAGTCCCCGCAGCAGTGAGTCCTCCGAAAATCATATTAATAACCGGTCCTCTAGGTTGAGGATTCATATCCCGGCCATCATTATTTTTTCTGTTATCGTCGCGCCTATCATGACTTCCATCCTTGGTATACTTGGAAAGTTTTCCTCTTCTGATAAGGAATTCGATTTCATCTTTCAATTGTCTGCAGTCATCCGTATCATGCCCGGTATCCCTATGAAACCGGCAAAACGCATTCTTGTTTCTTTTCTCAGGATCAGACTTTAGGGGTTTAGGCCACCTTAGGTCTTGATCTCTTTCAATATCCATAAGGATTTGACTTCGAGGTGCATTCAGCCTTGCATATTCAACGAATTTTGGCCCAAAACTATTTTTCTTAGGAGGGGATTCGGAATCTTTATCCGTCTTGGAGTACTTGTCTCGGGCGTCATATTCTTGATCACCTTTTCTCTTCTTGTTATTATTCCCATGTGTAGCCACTGATATAGTGGTTTTCTTCATGCTTTCTTCTGCCTTGATGTATTTCCCTGCTCTGTCTTGGAGAAGAAGCATGTTCTTGGACGGGTGTTTGGCTAGAGATCTCTTGAAATAAGGATCAGTTGTCCCCTGTTGTAAGGCTATCATAGCCACTTTCTCGTCCAAGTCTGGGACTTTCAAGGCTTCCTTGGTGAAGCGGTTCAAGTAGTCCCTCAGGGATTCGTTCTTTCCTTGCTCCAGATTCATGAGAGAAGCCGAGCTTTTTTCATGCACTCTTCCGCTTATAAACTGGCTTATAAAGGCCTTGTTGAGTTCTTTGAAGGATCCAATGGAGTTGGGAGGTAACCGGCTATACCAACGTTGGGCCATGCCCCCCAGGGTTTGGGGAAACGCCCTACACTTCACAGCATCATTGATAGGTTGTAGTAGTAATGCATTCGAGAAGGTCCTCACGTGATTGGATGGATCGCCTGCTCCATCATACACTTTGATGGTGGGCATTTTGAACTTACTTGAGATGTGAGCGTTCATGATGGTTTCGGTAAAAGGCGGGGTGGGATCATCAGGATCTCCGAGAGGCAATAATTCAGCGGGGTTAGCCCTAGTAATTTCCGTTCTTCTCCCTCGTGGGGTTTCATCCAGTTCTATGACGTCATGAGCTTCATACCTTGAGGCTGTCCTTCTATCCTGCCGATCCAAGATTTTCTTTAGTTCTTTGAGTTCAGCCTCGTAGGAAGCAATTTTCTGTTCTAGTGTCCTACGGGACTGTGAACGCCGGCTTCCAACGGGCTCTTTACCAGGCCTTCTTCTCCTGGGATTGACATCAGTGCCTTCTGAGCTTTCATCATCAGTTGAGTATGGTCTTGAGAAATCACGGACATCTTCTCTACGCCCATAGTTCTGGGGTTCCAACCTTCTGATGTAAGGAGGGGGATAGGCTTGGGAGATTCCAAGTCTTGTTTGGGCAACAGTGCTACTAGGGATAACAATAGTGGAAATCTGGGAGTGAGGAGCAGTAGCCATAAAAGGAGTTTGAGTTACTGGGATAGTGGGTTGGATCCATGGACGATTTCCTCAGGATTGGTGGAGTGGACGATCTCACTAAACGGACCAAGCCTTTGAGTATTAGGACCTTGGGTTCCAGCGGGAACAGTGGTGGTAGCGGGGACCTCGGTAGTTTGAGTTTCATCAGGAGGGATGATAGCAGTCGGATCACCTGTGGTGGGGACGATGTCTCCGTCAGTTCGTCGTGTTCTTGCCATGGTTGATGTCTTCTTCCCACAGACGGCGCCAAATGTTATGGATTAAAAACTGTGGTGTAGTTAATGCAGTGTATGTTGGAGCTTAACGAGCTTTAATGGCTGAGCTTGTGTTTCGAAGCTTGGTTCTACCCTCACAAGATGCCTACGTATCTCTGTTGTGTTTAGAGAATCAAGCCAAAACGTAGTTCTAAGAATGAGGGGTTAGGCCCTTTATATAAACGTAGAGAGTCTAAGAATTAGAGTAGGTTTATGAACCTTGATTGATAAGGTATTTCCTAGAAGGACTCTGGATCCTTTGTAGAAACAGTTTCCATGTAGGAATAGGTTTCCTTGTAGTTGGACATAATTAATTAGCTGTATATTTAGCCAATTAATTAATTACGAATTTATTTGCTAATTAGGGTTTCAAGCTTCATTTAATGGGCCTCCCGTTTGGACCAAACTAGGTACAATTAATGCCACATTAATTGTGTCTTTAGGGCTTACTTTTAGCCCACATCAATTGTATTCTAATAGAATACTAAAATAGTTGATAAAATACTTTGCGGAATCTTGAAATTTGGAAAACATAATAGAATACTACAAACATAGTGTTCTAATGGAATATTTTAAGATTCTATTAAATATTTAATTTTGAAATTTTTATTAGAATACATAATAGAATACTAAAATTTTATTATTTATTGTAAAATTTATAAAATATAAATAGTACGTAGTGTTGGGATTCGGGCACACACGCAGCGGAAAAATGTGAAAAATAAATACAAAAAAACGAATCCCAAACGCAGGATACGTGTATAATAAGCGGATGATTATGGAGAATCGGATGTGTACCTTATTAAAGTTTTCCTTATGATGATTATAGAGGTCCAGAAGCGATGAATCACAGCAGCCCTTCACAGAAATCTGCTCTCTATCGGTATCCACACGAACGTCGTATCGTCTAACGATCACCGGAGTTAGGTACTAGCATGTTTCTGCCTCTTTGTCTCTCTCTCTTTCTCTAACCTCTCAAATAACGTAGAGCTGCTAGGGTTTTATCAAAAACGAAATTATAAAACTGTTAACCCTAAACTATACATCTTTATGTATATATAGGGGAGAGAGGGATTTGGGCCAAAACCCTATTCTGATTGGACTTCTTAAAACCCATTCAGATTTCAGATTTATATTATTAATAAATTCGAATTCTAATATGTATATAATTAATCAAGTCTCACTTAATTAATTAAATAAATAAATTCGATTTAATAATAATAACAGTATTTAAATACATAATTTAAATAACACTCCGTTTAAACGTTCTTTGTGTGTGACCCTATAAGTTGTTATTACGTTGGCAATAATTTTATTTTCTACTAATAAAATTATAAACAATGAGCGGCATCTAGTAATACATCATTGTTACCCAAGTAATAATAATAATTGGTGATTCAATTAAACCTTTTGTGAGTAATGTACAATGTAATATAATCCCTTTAACCTTATATTATAGATCAAACTCGAGGCATGTAATGTGTCATCCTCTTCAACGTTTAATCCAGGTTTCCTTGATCAATGAGTAGACTATTAATCGAATCAACATTTGAGCATGGTCATGCATTTTATACTCTCACTCAATCAAGAGGCCAATAATATCGCTCCTAAAATAGGAAGGTTAAATCATATATCTATCATTCATATTTCTCATACGATTCATAGCATACCCAATGTCCACCTTTATCATTACCCGGTTAAAGATAACTTTGAGTGTAATCAAAGTATATTAATTCTCGTATAGAAATATAATGATTTCAAGTCTAAGGATCATTACATCATTATCACAGTAAGAATTTCTTATGACACTTATCAACATGTAGATTCTCATAGCGGGTCTGTCCAGTGCCATGCATTGAGACATGCATTTATGTTCTTGACTTTAGTATCACCATACCTATGACCAATGAGATGTGGTCATCAGTTAACAAACATGCTAGTCTTATTGCATTATTATTGTCCTTAAATAATAATACTCAATTAGGGACTTTTAGGAATAAAATACTATTCATATAATCTCATTTTTAAGTCACATACTTAAAGATATATATTAGGTATTAATATTCCAAGGACATTTATTATTCTTTCAATTTATGACGCAGTAAATAAAGACATAATAAATATTAATTAAATAATCACATAAAACATAATTCTTAATTGTTTTCAATAAAACATTAAAAGTATTGTCTCTAGGACACCAACACTAACACGTAGAATACTAAAAATATTTCATTAAATATGTAATAAAATCTTAAAATATTTAATGAAACACTTAGTGAGTTCTTGGAATTTTATTAAAATACATAATAGAATACTAAGTTTTTTATTTTCGACTTTAATAAATTTTTGAAAAATGAACAATATAATACTAAAAATAGTTGATTAAATATAAAATAAAAACTTAAAGTAGTCAATAAAATATTGAGTGAAATCTTCAAATTTTGTTTTATTAGAATAGATAATAAAATTCTAAAATTTTAATATCTATAACTGAAAATATTTGATTAAATATTTAATAGAATCTTAAAATAGTCAATAGAACACGTAGTGGAATCTTGAAAATTTATTAGAATACATGATAGAATCCTGACATTTTATTAGAATAGTTAGACTATTTAATAGAATATTAAAATTGTATTATTAAGTATAATACATTTTTCAAGATTGTACAGTAGTATACTATTATGAATTTATTATTTAATATTATCAATTAAAATTATTTAATAGCATCGAATAACAGAATACGTACTAGAATTCATTGTTTAATAATAATATAATATTATCAATTTAAAATAAATAAATATAATGTACTTATATTATTAAAATCGAATTGAGTTGAATTATGATTACATGCATATAAAGAAATCAGATATCTAATATAATCAATATTTATATAAGAAAAATATTTGTATTTAATATAAATATTATAATTATATTAAAATTAGTAAGTATTTCGTCAAACGAAAAAATTAGGATAACCAGTAAATAAAAATCAATCAAGTAAGGAAAACATTTAAATGTACAAGTATTATGATCAATTCATAAATTAAAGGATAATTTATACAAGGCAGTGTTGGTGTCAGAATTTTACATGTCCGACGGGAATATCTTGACGTCGACACTAAGGACATGACGGGAATAATGGCGTCCGACGACAACTCAGCAGACACCAGAAACAGTCAAATAACTGTCCAGAATTTTAGGAAGGGATGATTATCTTATCCCTAAAATTTCGGATCATGGAGATAATCACTCCTACAAGCTAGGCACGTGCTGATGAAGGTGGAGGCTAATATATATCAATATATTTGAGGATAATACAAGGACATCACAATCATACTTCTACCTACATGCTACTACATCACTACACCATTAATATTCCAGTTGATGTCTAGAGCTTAGTTCGTTATTCTTTTTCATTGTAACTTCATCTCCTATAGTTGTAAACATGGTAACATCATTCTAGTGGATCATATTTGGTTGGGGAAGGTCCCACCCGCGGTTTTTACCTCTCAACGGGCGTTTTCCGCGTCACCAATCGCTTGTGTCTTGTTCTTTCTTTGTTCTTGTCAATTTCTATTGTGTTCTTGTTCTTAGCTTGTTCATACGAATTAAACTCACTTGAAATCATTTAGACTTAATCATTAACCTTCAAAATTTGACTAAAACAGTTTGGCGCCGTCTGTGGGAAATTGATTAAAAGTCTAAGTGATTTTCGGTGAAACACACTCAACGATGGCCGACGATCCTCAACATGCATGCCCTTCAAATCAAGGTGGAAATATGGGTGATGATGAAGGAATGATTTCTGTTATCAAAAATCTACAGGCTAAGATGGATGCCTTGAAATCCGAGAATGAGAACAAATCACTAATAATACAAACAACGGACGACAACCACATGACCCGACGACAGATGACGACATGATTTTGGCCATGAAAAAATTACAATCTGACATGGTTTTGTTACGATAAGAGAATGAGACACCCAAAGCGGAGTTGAGTACAAGTAAATCCAACAACAAAATGACATCATAGCGGACAACTGCAAGTATAGTACGCCGTCTAAACATGGACGACATACCTGATGATATACATGACGATAAACAGTTGTAAACTGATATAATACATGTGGTAGTCGCTGACATTGATGAAAATGTCACATTGGAAAATGACAATAACATAGAACGCCGACGACAACATGACGTGACAGATGGACACGACGCTGGGCTTGACAAATTCGATAGAAGGTTCAAACATGTAGAGGTTCCAAGTCCATAGGTCACTTGTCAAACACTTGACATAACTTAAGTACACATGTCATCAATCTGGCACATTGGATGATCAAGGGATAGTCGTCTGTCAAGTCAATATGTCTGACAGAAGAAGAATATGTCCAACGAGATATGCTGACAGTAGACATCTCGACTTACCTGATGACAAATATCAAGAAATATGTGGTAGACATACCTGACGACGTCAGAATATAAACACTAATATAGAACACACCTGACAACATGACACGATTGAAGAAAGTGAAGCTGAGTATGACATGACCAATAAAATGTCTAAATATGAAAGTTAAAAATCACATGGTTACATGTCAAGACATGAAAGAATGAAGATGTGATAGTAAGTACACGACATGAAGAAGTTGACGTCAAGTGGACTGGACATGACAGAAGCATAAGAAATGTACGTGAACAGAATGGGTCAATAACAGCCCTGAATTATGGGAGTGGACGGGAAGAAACAAATGCCCTTGGCCGCACTTAATTGACGACATCACTAGACGAGGGGCATCCATGCTGTCAACACTCGACAGCAACACTCGACAACAACACTCGACAGGAACACTCGACAGGAACACTCGACAGGAACACTTGATAGGGACACTTGACATATAACTGGCCCCAATGGACTTAAATACTCATACCATCAATTCGACACTTTGGAAAGGCTTGGGCAATATTCAGTCAACTCAATTAGTCCAACATCTCCTTTATACACATCCCGAGGCCTGCGATAGAAGAAGAATACGTATTAACAGTAGACAACCCGACACGTACTGAAATGTGACAAATGAAGAGTTGGACACAAGCATTCAAAGACTACCCGTCCGACGACATGCAACATGTCGACACCAATGAATCAATAAATATGTTCTTCTCGATTACATGTCAAGTGAGGGACAATATTCTTCTTACCTACAAAGATTAAAACTCTCACGACTTTGTCATGTCTTACAATGATGACATGAATTCAAGGAACACGGTTGATCACGTCAAACACTTGATAGAAGCTTTTTAATTGACATCTCCAATATCCGTCAAGGACTTGACAGAAACATACGACATGCTCAAAGAGAATCCAACACACAAGCTGACACATTTGGATTAGGGGAAGTGTTAAGACATCTCAACCTGTCCAATATTCCAGTCATACACGTCTTCAACGTAGCCATTCAGAAATATGACAGCTTAGAAGAGATCATGTATGTTATGACACACTACACCAACATGACAAGTTGGATACGACAACTCGAAGACTACGTGTCTGACGATATCTAACATGTCGGATGACATCTAACATGTCGACAAACATGACATCTACATTTATTTTTCAATAATCCTCGTACGTGGATACAACGACAAGGGGCAGTACCTCACGACATTTACAATAAGGGGCAACAACCCACATCATTGTGCGACAATTACAACGTTAACAAATAACGAGGACGACACCCAAGACACCGACATGACAAGTTGGATACAACAACTAAAAGACTATTGTACGACGACATCCAACCCGTCGACAGAAATGACATCTACATTTATTTCTCAAATAATTCTCGTACGGTATGTTCTCTTGAGATTTAGTTACTTCTTTTGATCTTGTCTTGACAAATATGCAACATGTTTGCCTTTGGTTTGGACGTATTCTTTGAGATCTACATGTTTTAATGTGAACTATGTGAAAATATGCTTGTATGTTATATATCATGCCTCATATGCTTAATTGCTTTGACAACGCATTTATATGTATGCTAGATCTATTATGTGTTATTTACGTCTTTTATTTAGCTAAGTTATAGGCATGACATTACAAACTCTACGATAAACAATACATTGACGATTCTACGATAAATGGCCATTACAATTACGTGATAACTAGGGGCATTGTATCCCGACATTATCTATTATTGGGCTGATCACCCACGACGTACGACGGCTAGGGGCAACACCCCTAACATACATATAATAAAAATAACAAAGGCGAACGCCGTATGGCAACGAGCTTTGTTATTACACCATAAAAAAATTATGATGAATTAAGTTTGTTTTAAGAGGGGAAGGCCTTTTAACAACTTAAACGTTGTGCATGCACCTACGAATATATTACAATCGACGAATGACAATTTACAACAAGTGACGATATACAATCGACGTATATAACACATATTACATGTGACAAATAAATATTACGATTACATTCGACATACGACGTGATACAATTTACATGTCACATTGACATACGACATATTACGATTACATGTCGCATTGACACATAACGTGAAGAACTTTCGTATCACATTGACACAATGTTTCATTTCATTATTATAAGCTACGTGTATTCATCTACATATTTCAACTACAAATTGAAACAATTACGACTTACTAGCTACGCTTATGAATCAAGTATTATGGTCGTGACACACGTGTCTCATGACATTACAATGACGACAATACAACGACGAATTATAATTCTCGCCTTCATGTCACGTGTTACAATGGCAATACAACGCCGAATTACATAACACGATGACGAATTACATATTACAATTACGAGTGACATATTACGACGACAAGTTACACGTTTTGTCTACAAATTACATGTTACGTTTACAAGACATGTTACAGTACATCTTACGTGGTGACACTCTTACAACTACTCCAGCCTAAGGAATCACATGAACCTGTCAACACGCCATTTAAAGTAAATGGACGCATACGAATATGCAACTGACAATGACAAGAGTATATTCGACACGAAGAAGAATTTTATTGGTCGTATGTCTTGTTAGGTCCAAAGTGTTGTAGAGGGGGGTGAATACAACAGTTTAAAAAAAATAAGAGAATAAATAATGTGCAAGTAATAAATGATGACACAGAATTTCAAGAATATATCATTATATTCATTGATGGATTTGCTACAACATTCATAAAAGCATCATGATCAGTTGAACAATAAATACAGCAATTAAAGCTAGATTCAACTGATCCTCTCTCTCACTTTTTGTTTTACAGTAAATGCTCTCTCTTAAAAATTATCGTTGAAAATACAGAGATACAAGTTACTACTAAATAAAAACAAAGTGCTGCTTTTATAATGTCATGTAGTCTTGATCTTGTCCTTTTTGTGTACGTGGCCCAATCAGGATTTCGACAACAAAAAGTACTTTAACAACAACTCTGGATCAACCGTTCACAATAAGCCACTTGTCCCTTGAACATTAAATGTTACATTTCTACCCGCATCTCGATCTTCGCCTGGACCCATCTCGATCTCGATCTGTGAAAATCTCGATCTCGATCTGGGAGAATCTCGATCTCGATCTATGAAGATCTCGATCTCGATCTGTGAAGATCTCGATCTCGATCTGGGAGAATTTCGATCTCGATCTGGGAGAATCTCGATCTCGATCTATCGCCTGGATCGAGATTTGCCTTAGCAGTGTTTTACTTCACTTGTAAATCTCGACCCGCATAACCTTTATGAGCAAGTTTCCTTAGCTTCTTCAATTTCTTTTCCTCACTCAATTCAAATGAGATCTTCTATTACTGACATGAACTTGCCTCCAATGTCCTGACACTTGATGCAATGGTCTGGTTCATAAGTGACTAGTCTTGTAGGGGTTCTTGCTTCTGAATGTCAGTTCTCATTTGTTGATTAACCTTTACATTATCCAGATGTTGATATACATTACATGAAATCACTTTGGTCTTCTTGATACTTCTTTGACATTAATCTGATCCTCCATTAGATAAGTTAGGGCATGAGCAATACTGAGATTGAACTTCTTCTCACTTATGCATCCTTGATTAACCAAATTAGTTACTTGTAGTTACCAAGTATCATTACCATTTCTTCAGTTAATTGATTCCATGTGCTTCTTCCGTTTCTCTTGTTTTGCTGTTGTTTTATCTTTTACTTAGTTGAGTTACATAATAATTAAGTGTTACAAGTTAGTACACCTATGCCTTTCAATCTCCCCCTATTTGATTGTCTAACAATGACAACCAAATTCACAATGAGGATAACTCAACTAACCAGGGACTGAAAAAGATAAAATAACATTCATAAAAGATCATGTCAACTTGCATAATGCTTGGCTTGATTAATTAACTTCATGTCTATTACTGATACTTCAAGTGCCAAAATTGGACACCTGTTGGCTCGATTAAATGGCTTCATGCTCTTCTAGAGATTTTCTCTAAGTACTTTAAGAGCACGGTCCACTCAATCTTCAATTATCCTTATGAAGTCCTTTTAGCAGTATTACCACCGCCGAACTTCGCGAAATAATTGACGCCTAATATAAACCAGTTTCAAGACACTTAGCTAACTAACTTCTACCTTACACTACACAAGAAAACAGATAATATATTTTTACAATGCAGGAAAACAAGAAAACAAATTACAACGCAAAGAAACATTACAAGCATGATACATTAAAACTTTTATTTCTTGCGCTCCTCTTCCTCACGAGCTTTCTTCTTGGCTGCTTTTTCCTTCTTCATGAACTCAGGGTCGCAGACTTCGTCCATTCTTTTCTTGAGAAGATTAAGTCCTTCTGCTTCCACATGATTTCTGATCTTGTAATTTCGAAACAACCTCAACCACCTTTCAACCATGCTGCGAGTGGTAAGCTTCGTGGGAATGTCTTCAAACCTCAGCTTTGTGACTTTGTCAGGGTACCCCTTTTCCCCTTTCTTCCTTATAACCAGCTGCTTAGGGTATCCAATGACAATAGCGGTGGTGCATTGCTGTAGCCTCTGGATATCAAGCTGTTGTCTTCTCTTACAGAAGTTATCAAACGTGACCCTCAGATAATCCTGATCAAACTCGTCAATATCATCCATCTCCTCAATCAATTCCCTTATAATACACAGTGTTTCATGACTGTGTTCTGCAAAGATGTCGTACTTGATTTCAATGATGATTTCCACCTTATGCTTGTCTGTATAGATCAGCAGATCATTCTCATTCTCAGCTTTGCTCTTGACAAACTTGACATTTGCACCAGCCACTGCACTAGCTTCCTTCCTTATTTCCCCTTCTTCTGGAATGTCTATTCTTGGATCTCCGTATCTCTGCACATGTTCCCTTATTGCCTCGTCTTGCTGCTCGAATGCATAGTCTTCAGGTTCCTTCTTAACCACTGGTAGTGTAGCTTCAGGCAACTTGTATCGAGCGTCTTGCCTTCTTATTAGCTTCTCCAAGTCCTTAGCCACCAGCTTCTTTTCCTTTGTTAGAAAACCTTTAGAGAGGACTAGCTTTGCAACTGCCTTCAGCACATTTCCGCTCGGAGTTAGTTTCGAGTCATGCAGATTTACGATCCTCAAGACTTTGTCATGGACATATCTGATCTGGTAGGGATTTAGAATAATGTCAACCCCTCTGTCTTCAGCCATCTTCAACAATTTTTCCTTAAATAGCACTCCAGTCTTGACAGAGGTGTCTACCTTGTGAGCGAATTCTACCAGTTCACTTGCACCCCTTTCATGGAAGAAAGCTTCATCGACCATACACGGCCCGATTTTTGTTATGGGTGTCCAAGTGATCATCAGATTCCATGCCTTCTCCTTGAATATGACTTGTACGGAGGTGCATCCCTGTCTTATGCAATTTAGATAATTCAGCAGCCCAGGGTTTAGATTTTCTAGCTTATGAAGAAGAAAGCTCAATCTTCCTGAGTCATGAGCATAGGCTCTTGGTCCAGCTAAGGCTTCTCTAGCCTTGTCCCACTCGGGACCTTCCCTCCTTATGTCAGCCTGGACCTTAGGATCTTTGATCTTTTTCATTTCATACTCATGCTGAGTTTTCTGAGCCGCTCTCTTCTCCTTTGCCATTAGTTCTTTTTCAACTATCCCTTGTAGAACTTCTTCATTTACTCTTTCTCTGGCTTCCCTGAAAATCTCTCCTTGCATCTCCGCTTCATCTTCTGGCACATGCTCGTCAGCAACCGAGTGGTCTCCTGCATCACCTGCAACTCCTGCGCCGGATCCGCCAGGATTTAGACCTCTTTCTTGTTCCCACTCTTTTGCCCGTTGCTCGAGTCTCGACCTCCTTGCCACTAAGGCTTCTTCATCCATCTCGTCATCATCAGAATCTTCAATAAAGTTTCCCATAAATGCATCGACAAGAGGTGTTTCTTTCTCAGCTTCTTCTTCAACTACCATCTTCTGCTTGCCTTTGTCCTTAAGAGCCGGTTGAGCCTCCTCCACCTTTTCACCAGATTTGTTTGAGGACTCGATCACGGGACCCTTACTAGTCAGCTTTTTCAGACCCTGATCCTCTTTCTCCCCCTTAGGTGTGTTATCCTCATCAGGAGCATCATCATCATTATTATCGTCACCACCACCACCAGTTGAAGGACCAGGTCCATCCTTGTTACGTCCAAAGACAGCATCAAGTAGTTCATTCAGTTTCGTCCAAACCTGAGACATGCCATAAGTGACATCATCTACTGACCTCCCAACCTCCACCTGTGCCAATCCAAGATTATTTATCTTGTCAATCATCTGATTTTGGACGGCAATCAGGTTCTCCATGAACTGAGCTCCAACCTCCAACCTTCCAGAGTGAGAAGAGACAGCAGCAGTAACACCAGCAACTCCAGCCTCCAAAGCCTCCACTTTCTTCACTAAATCCTGCAATTTGGGGGACGGTGTTTGGCTTGGGTTAGACTGTTTACTCTCGTCGGGTTCTGTTTCACTCAAGATCCCTAAAAAGAAGGGATCTACTCTCCCTGTCTCTCCCTGGTGTTTAGAGCCTAACAGTACTAGAGCCTCATCCACTAATCGCTGGGGACTAGCGGTGAGTTGGTCGGCGATATCGGTCAGTGAGACTGAGCCTTTAAGCGCTGTGTCTACGATAGGAGATGGCGTTATGACCATGTCATCCCCTTGTTCACTTAGAACCTTTTCTGGTTCGCTGGGCTGTTCTGGAGGCGTAGACCCACCAGTCACCATATGTCGTTGCTCTGTAAGCAACTTGTTTTCTGATTTAGATGAGGAAGCGTCATCCGTACTGGATTCGACAGACTCTTCCTCATTAAAACTTCCTGAGATACTAGTATCAGAAGTGCTAGTCTCAGTTTGCCATTCCCCTTCCGAGAAATTGCTCAAAGAGCCCTGAGCGGACAACTCAGGGGAGGTAGGGCCAGCTCCTATTGGCTGTTGAGCTGGACCCCCTCCTTGACTCTCACCAACATGCCTAGGCGAGTGCGAATGTGTTGAAATGATTTGGAGAGGAGAGCCACCAGCGTGAGGTGTGGTGGCTGTGAGAGGTGAACTAGCCTTAACAGGTTGTGCAGTTGCCACTGGGTTTGAATCCACCTTTTGCTTCTTTGGAGGTGGCAGAGCTGCTGAAGTGACTACTCTCTCAACTCCTACACTCCCTCCACTCGAATCACTCGACTCAGATAAGCTTGCCTTCCTTTTATCACCAGTTTTAGGGCTGGCTGAACGTTTATGAACAGAAGGGCTTGCAGCCTGGGATAGAGCCTGGGGGTTTTCAGGCCCACGGCTGTAGAAAACAGGTTGAATTGATGATTGATCAAGATCAGCAAGAATAGGTACCTGACTAAGAAGATCGTCATCCTTGTCAGCTCCAGCTTCTGCAACATTTGCCTCGGCCATGTCAACATCCATTCCTGCTTGTTCCAAATTTCTAGGCACTTGATCTCCACCTTCAGCTTCGTTACCGCTACTCTCAGCTTCTACTGCAGTAAACTGAGAAGCATGCCTCCTAGCATACTCATCTTGCAGATCCTGGAAGTACGGAGTCAGGCGCAACTCAAAAAGTCTTGACTTTTGCTGGGTTTCCATGGTGGAGATACTCTTTAGAGTCATATCAAAACATGCCATCCTTTCAGAGCCTTGAAATACTCTTCTGTGTTCCTCTGAAAGGACGTCATCCAGAACCATCTGAAGAAATCTTGGCATCCAGCATTTGACTGGACCATCTTCCGGATTCCTTGATGCATTTTTCTCCAATGCCCACCTTTCATGCAACTGAATCAACAGATGTTTGCCCACATTCACTCTCCTGTTGTTTGCTACTCCATATAGTATTACCCGGCAGCTGTTGTTCATTGGCCTGTAGTCTTTGTCCTTTGGGAACATGCAGCGCTGAATGGCCTGAACTACATAATCCCACTCAGCTGGTAGCATACCGGTGTTAACCTTTGTTACCTTGATAGGACCCGTGAGAGGGCGACAACCTATCTCCGTGAACAATTGCAACATATCCTCCATAGTGGGTTCCGGAGCATAATCTTCTGTAGGAAGCCCGAGTAACTCATTGAACTTCCGCAGATTGACTTCATATTTGACACCACCAATAGTAAAGGATAGGCCTGTTGGATTGGCTTTTCCACCCTGAATCTCTAGTGTAGAGTAAGCAGCTTAAAGGGCTTCGACATTCAGGATGGGAGAGGCGGTTAAGGCATGACTTATGATTGATGTGTTGTTGAGGGATTCAATCCAGAACTGATAGTGAATAAATCTACCAGTTGCTCGATCAACAGAGAGATTAACAAAGTTGGTCTTGGGAATTGTGAAATTTGGGTTTGCCATTTTAAATTTGTGTTTGAGAAAAGAAATGTTCTGAAATGGTTTTTGTTAGGTCCCGAAAGTATCGTAGAAGGGGGGTTGAATACGATACTCACTAAATCAAAAAATTCTTTCGAATCTTTTGCGGATATATGATTTAGAGTTCGGTTAGTGGGCTCGTGTTCAGGAGTGTTTAGCTGTTTAGGAGACTGGCTTACTAATTTTCTGTGTTTAGGAATGAACAAATAATGCACTAGAAAATTAGCAAGTAATTAAATGCGAGACAGGTTTCGGGGAATATTACTTTCGTATTAATCCCTGAGGTTTTGCTACACCCAGTTAAAAATATAACTGGCTTCCAAAGAACTGATTAGTTCTTTGCTTCTAGAGAGATAAAGCTAGATCCCTATTACAATGTTTGACAGTATTTAATAGTAACGGAATCAAGCTAACAGTGAGTGTTTTACAGTAGCCCTAAACATTTGAGACATATTTAACCGGCTAAAATGTAAAACCCAGGAGAAGAAGGTATAGATTTGGCATGGTGACTTCTTCTTCTCCGGCTTTGAAATATCTCACTGCCTCTCTCTTGATTGGCTGTGTCTCCACCAACCGTATTAAAACAAAATGAATAATTCATTTTATTTAATATAGTGTAGACTTTTCAAATCAATAGAATTGATTTGCTTCACAATTGCTTAAGTCCCTGAGTTGCGCCTTAAGAGTGTGAGTGGTGTATGGAAGCTGAGTTGCGCCTGTGACTTTGAGTTGCGCCTTGAATGTGAGTTGCGCCTGTGACTTTGAGTTGCGCCTTGAATGTGAGTTGCGCCTGTGACTTTGAGTTGCGCCTTGAATGTGAGTTGCGCCTGTGACTTTGAGTTGCGCCTTGAATGTGAGTTGCGCCTATACAGTGGTTACCCTGTATAGGCGCCACTCATGCCTTAGAAACTTCAGAGCAGCTGAGTTGCGCCTCTACTCTGTTATCACTGTGATGGCGCCACTCATGCCTTAGAATCTTTTGTGCCTTGGACAAGATATGTTGCGCCTATACACTGCTTCCCCTGTATAGGCGCCACTCATGATATAGATTCTAAGTTCAACATATTTCCTGAGCTTTGGATATATTAGTTGCGCCTGCACTCTTGCTTCACTGTGTAGGCGCCACTTAACATTTCCTTGACATTTTCTTGCACCTGGAAATATATGTGTTGCGCCTCTCCATTGCTTCAAGAGTATTAATCCACCTTATGTAGTAATACTTGCCTTAGCATATTTCTTTGAAATGCTTGAAGTATTTACCACTTTATTTCACTCCTTGGCTTGGCTTGATCAACTGATTTTCTTATGATTAATCAAGGTAATTCTCTTCTTGTTGTGCTGACGCTTAGTGCACTGGTCTGGTTCACAAACGACTAACACTGAATTGAGTTCCCTTGATTTCTTTTCTGTTTCAGCTGAGTAAGCTAGGACTGTTGCATTGCTTCAAAACACTGACTGTTGATAGACATGTAATTTCACTGGAATCTTTTCTGGTACTTCGACAACGTCTTCATTACTACAATCCAGTTCAAGACTGCAGCTGTCTTCTTTAACCTTTGTCTTCACCCTTCTGGATTCCTATGCTTCGAACATTGCCTATTTCCAATCAATGCTACTACACTGAAATCTGTTAATGGCACTGCAATACTGAATCTTCAACACTTATCTGAAACCCTGAAAGTCTTTAAACATTGTTCTTCACTGAGGCATGAACATCTAAATGAACTTCTTTCAGTGACCTGTAGTAGACTTCAAAACTTCTTCTAATGTCTTGATCCGCTGTATCTGCCATGTCTTCATGTCTTGCTGATTTCTGTGTAGGCGTAGTATTATTTACCTGTCCTGTTCTAGTGTTGAGTTATCATGATTACTATACATACAGCTTTGTAATCACCAACAGTTTTGCAATGGAATTTTTAGAGAACAAGTTCTAAATTTAAACAAAATAAAACGTACACGAACCCCACTAATTAACCCACGTAATTAGTGACACAAATTAAAACAAATTAACTGCCCACTAATGACCACTTAACTTCCCACTAATGATTGACGGTTGAGTTTTCGAAAATTAAAGTGAACAGCCGTTACAAAATAAATTATTTTTCCAGAAAAACCACAAACACGGCGGTAAAGTTGCACTTTAAGGATTAACCAGTAGTACTCACAACTATTTTGCTCAAGAACACAAAGAACTTAAGAATAAGAAAGCACGAAACAAAAACAAACTCACTCGAATGAAGAAGAAAACTAAAGAACTAATTGCAAGAACAGTAATGACGTTAAAACAACACAAGAAGTTCAACAGTTTTAAATAAAATTTTGGCAGAGTTTCGTTTTAGTTAATGATGCTTTTAAGTAACAGTTAGTGATTTTTGTTTAAGAAAATCACAAGAAAACTTGATGTAATGTATGTATACGCGTGTGTATATGAAGAGCTTAAGCTTTTGGAAAGAAAGAAAGTTAATGTAAATAATGAACAGCCTTTTTAATGCTATAATATATACTTGCACGCCTAAAAAAAATGACTGATAAGACAAGTCACATCTCGATCTCGAGATCCGCATCTCGATCCTCATCTAGATGTCGATCTGGATGTCGATCTCGATCCGCATCTCGATCTACATCTTGATGTCGATCTTGATGTCGATCTCGATCCGCATCTCGATCTACATCTCGATGTCGATCTTGATGTCGATCTCGATCCGCATCTCGATCTACATCTCGATGTCGATCTCGATGTGGATAGATCGAGATTTGCCATAGTAAATTTCTCATTACTTCATTTAGACACTAGCCATAAAGATATACAGATCAGCACAAGATTAATATCATGAAACTTTCTAACCCCTTATGATATGCAACACATACATTTTTGAAATTAAGGACACATTATTAATTAAGAATATTCATGAACAACAATAATATGTGCACAAACTGAATTCTAACAGATAGGTAGCAAAACTAACTGGTGTTAAGCATCCCTAATTCACCAACCAATCTAGAAAATGTTGATTCGTCTAGAGGTTTAGTGAATATATCTGCTATTTGACGTTCAGTAGACACAAAATGCAATTCTACAGTTCCATTTTCTACATGCTCTCTAATAAAGTGATACCTGATGTCAATGTGCTTGGTTCTGGAGTGATCAACAGGGTTGTTGGTCATTGCAATAGCACTTGTGTTGTCACACATGATAGGAATCTTAGATACTTCCACACCGTAGTCCTTGAGTTGGTTCTTCATCCACAGTATCTGGGCCACACAGCTTCCAGCAGCAATATATTCTGCTTCAGCTGTCGAGGTAGATACTGTATGTTGTTTCTTGCTTTGCCAAGACACCAACCTTCTTCCAAGGAACTGACAACTTCCTGAAGTGCTCTTCCTATCTATTCTACAACCTGCGTATTCTGAATCCGAATAGCCAACATGATTAAACCCTGTATCTCTTGGGTACCAAATCCCGAGATTTGATGTTCCCTTGAGATACCTAAAAATACGCTTTACGGCTATGAGATGTGACTCTCTAGGATCCGCTTGGAACCTTGCACATAAGCATGTAGAGAACATAATATCAGGTCTGCTAGCAGTTAAATACAAAAGTGAGCCGATCATACCTCGATAGCTTGAGATGTCTACAGGTTTACCCGATTTGTCCTCGTCAAGTTTCGTGGCTGTTGCCATAGGAGTCTTAGCTTGTGATACATCTTGAAGACCATATTTTTTTAATAGATCATGAATGTACTTGGTCTGGCAGATAAATATCCCGTCCTTCTTCTGACTAACTTGAATGCCCAGAAAGAACGTCAGCTCTCCCATCATGCTCATCTCATACCTTGATTGCATTAACTTAGCGAATTTAGCACACAGCTTCTCATTTGCAGACCCAAAGATAATGTCATCCACATATACTTGCACCATTATTAGATCATCTTTGCATTTCTTGTAGAAAAGCGTCTTGTCGATTACTCCTCTTGTAAAACCACTTTCTAGTAAGAAGTCTGACAGAGTTTCATACCACTTCCGCGGAGACTGCTTAAGGCCATATACTGATTTGAAGAGTCGATAAACATAATCACAATATTTGATATCGATAAACCCGGGAGGTTGCTCGACATACACCTCTTCATCCAGTTCACCGTTTAAGAATGCACTCTTGACATCCATTTGATAGACTTTAAAACCATGATGTGCTGCGAATGCCAAGAACATCCTCACTGCCTCTAGCCTTGCTACTGGTGCATAGGTTTCATCATAATCAATTCCTTCTCTTTGAGTATAACCCTTAGCAACCAGGCGAGCTTTATTTCGTGTTACACGTCCGTCTTCATCCAGCTTGTTCCTGAATACCCATTTTGTCCCAACAACAGATCTATTCTTTGGTCTGGGTACCAGCTTCCACACCTTCTGCCTTTCAAACTGATTGAGTTCCTCTTGCATAGCAATCACCCAATCAGCATCATCTAGAGCTTCTTCCACCACTTTAGGTTCCATCTGGGAAAGGAACACTGAGTATAGACATTCATTCTCAGTGGCAATTTCAGCTCTAGCTTTTCCTCTAGTAGTCACTCCGGCTTCTGGATCACCAATAATTAGCTCGAACGGATGGTCCTTGTTCCAAGTGCGATCCCTAGCAAATGTTCTTGATGATTCAGCTTGATCTTGTAAGTGAAGGTGACTTAGTCTAGAAGCACTTTCACTAGCTTCCCTTGAGCTAGTACTGGCTCCCCCTGAGTGAGCTGCTCCCCCTGAGTGCATACTGACTCCCCCTGAGTTAGTACCAGGTCTGACGGAAGGTGATCCCTCAGCCCTAGTGTTTTGAATTTGCGAAACACTAGACTCTTGATTAATTTCATTATTTATAGTTGGATCACTACCCTGCACTACTGACTCAGGAACTGTATCCACTTCATCAATATCCATATTTTCAAATCTTAGGGAAGTGGGCTCACTATCTTTTTTTTGTATAGAAGGGAGTTTTGAGTCGTCGAATGTGACATTAAGGCTTTCAACCACCTTGCGATCATTAAGCACAAACACCCTGTACGCTGCTACTACTTCAAGAGAATATCCAATGAAAACCCCTTCATCTGCTTTGGCATCAAACTTTCCAAGTTGTGCATTGTCTCTTAACACAAAGCATTTGGCACCAAATACGTGAAAGTACTTGATAGATGGTTTTCGTTTATTCATCATGTAATACGGCGTCTCATTATGGTCCTTTATAATCAGGGTTCTGTTCTGTGTATAACAAGCCGTGCTAACTGCTTCAGCCCAAAAATATAAAGGAAGTTTTGACTCATACAGCATTGTCCTAGCTGCTTCAACCAGTGTCCTGTTCTTCCTTTCTACCACCCCGTTCTGCTGCGGTGTTCTCGGTGCTGAATACTGTCGTCTGATCCCTTTAGATATGCAGAAATCCATTAAAACTGAGTTCTTGAATTCTGTCCCGTTGTCGGATCGGATAGTCTTCACAGTCAGACTTGCTACGTTTTCAATTACCAGTACATGTCTAATGATCTCATGTGGCACTTCATCTTTCGATGTCACAAACTTCACCCATGTGTATTTGGAAAAGTCATCGACGATTACCAGCGCATATCTTTTCCTTGACATTGACACAACATTAACAGGTCCAAACAAATCCATGTGAAGGAGTTGTAGGGGCTCGGTAATGCTATTCACTTGTTTATCCTTATGCGAGGCTCTTTTTGATTTTCCCATCTCACATGCTTCGCAGAGTCCATCTGGAGTAAACTCCATCTGCGGCAGCCCTCTCACCAATTCTCTCCTTACGAGATTATTCATCGCTTTAAAGTTCAGGTGAGATAATCTTTTATGCCATAGCCAACTTTCATCAGCAGAAGCCTTGCTGTAGAAACACGTGACTTCAGACTGATCAGCAGAATTCATGTCAGCTATGAACAAATTTGACTTCCTTACTCCTTTGAGAGCAAGGCTTCCATCCTTTTTGCTTCGAATCGAACAATCATGCTTCCCAAAGTTGACGTCAAAACCCCTGTCGGTGAACTGACTAACGCTGAGAAGATTATGTCGCAATCCTTCCACAAAAGACACGTCCTCAATGATAACATTTCCACAAACGATCTTGCCATATCCCCTGGTGTAACCTTTGCTGTTATCTCCAAAAGTAACCACGGAGCCGGCTCTCAACACCAAATCTGTTAGCAGGGACTTATTGTCGGTCATATGCCTCGATGCTCCACTGTCCAGCACCCATATGACTTTACTCTTTTCCTGTACACTGCCCTGCAAATCCAGAAAGGTTAGGTGTTCTTCGGAACCCAATGATGTTTGGGCCCGGCATCAATAATTTCCTTTTTCTTTTCAGATACAGAAGGCTTTGCCTTGTTGCCATCAGGGGCATTCATCTTGACTTTGTCTTTTCCCTTGTAAACCTTAACTGGTTTGTCAGGTTTGGGAGTAGACTGGTCACTCCTAACTTTAGGAGGACTAGAAGTCTAAGTCTTTGACCCCGCATGCTTTTTCTTACCACTACTAGATGTATGTTCAACAGATGCATTAGCAGTATTCATTAAATTAAAATAAGCATGCATGATGTTTACAGCACATGGCATACAGTTAGGATTATTGCATTTAGCATGATTTGCATGCATGTTAGGCAAAGCAGTAGTTGCAGGCATGGTATTACAACCAACAGATTTTTCTTCCTCTACATAGAACGGGCAATAGTAAGACAAATGATCAGTTTGATTACAGATATAGCATGCCTTTCTAGCTCGTGTAGATGTAGATTCAGATGCAGGTTCAGTTTTAACTGCCTTTACAGGTGCTTTCATTCGGTCTGACCCTGCTACCCATTGTTTATATGACACCGTCTTAGCCTCCTTGGTTCCTACACCTCTCTTAGCATAAGCAATCTTACTAGCTCTTTTAGAAGTTGTAGGTTCTACTACTTTTTCTTCTGAATCTCTTTCAATTTTAATCTCATGTTCAATTTCAGTAGCAACAGGATCTATGGTCCTAGGCTCAAAATGATTAAAGATAGGTTTTCTAACATCCATTAAAACCTCAAGCACATTTTCTTTGACTAACACTGGCTCTAACAACTCAGCAGCCCTATTTTTCTTTTTCTGTGTGTAGTCAAGTCCTATGTTTACTTTTTCATTTTTACTCTTGCCTGCCAGTTTCATGTACATGTCCCTTTCTACGAAAACTTTATTAGCGGCTTCTTCAAAAGATTGACATGTTATTTTAAGCTCAGCTAATTCATTTTTAAGTTCTTCGTTAAGGTCTTCCCTAATCTTAAGCTTGTGTTCTAAAACGTCTACCTGATTCATTAATTGCCTTTCTTTACTTTCTCCTGATTCTAATTCCTCTACCCTGGCCTCGAGAAGTCTATTCTTAAGGGAGAGTTTAGCATTTTCCTCATTAACAGCAATTAGATTTAGTTGGAGATTGTACATATCTTTAGTCATGGCAGCTAATTCATTTTGGTACTCAGGAATAGACATTTCATTTACGGTTAGAATTGGTACCTCTGATTGTTCTGAAGATTTTGCCATTAAAGCGAAGTTGCATAGCTCCTGATCTTCATCTTCATCAGACTCGTCCCAACCCTTCCCTTCAGTCACAACATACGCCCGGCTTCCCTTCTGTTGCTTGCTAACCAAGGCATCATATTTCTTTTTCAAATCAGCATAGGATTCCTTGGGATGAACGTACTTGGGCTTCTTGCACTCTATTGCGAAGTGCCCCAATTCATTGTAGTTGTAGCATCTGAACTTGTTCTTGTCTACCAGGTTAGGTCTGTAGCCACTACCGGATGTGCTACTTCGGCCACTGTAACTTCCCCGACCACTTACACTACTGCCTCTGCCGCTACTGCTGCCTCTTCGGCTGAAAGAACTACCAAATCGTCCTTTACCACTTCTTTGCTTCCTGAAGCTGATATGAGCAAATTCTCGAGCAATACAAGCATATGACTTGTCTTCTAATTTGTCCAGCTCTTCAAGGGTATAGTATTCATCCTCACTTTCTTCGGATGGATCTTCAATGTCTAATACCACCCTTTCAGGATTAGCAGTTTTTAATGAGACAGCTGCAAGTGCCTTTACAGCAGACTCTTCAGCTACAAGTCCAGACTCACTTACCGCTTTGTTTTCTCCACTATTGTAGGATCTTCTTCTGTCATTTTGTTCCTGCTCCAGCTCGTAGGTCTTCAAAACACCATACAGCTTTTCGAGAGAAGTATTTTTCAAGTCTCTTAACTCTCGAATGGCAGTGATCCTGTGTTCCAGATGTTTAGGCAAATTCAATAGAAACTTGATATTTGAATCTGCTAGTGGATAGACTTTATCTCTTATACTCAGCTCGATAAGCAATTTACTGTAACGTTTGTAAACATCCGCTACGCTTTCTCCTCGTTCGCATCTGAACGATTCATATTCAGATATCAGAATGCGTTTGTGATTATCTCTAACTTCCTCGGTCCCCTCCATCACCACAGCCAGTTTATCCCACATGGCTTTAGATGTTTTTAATCCCTTTATTTGAACATAGTACTATGAGTTTAGGGATTCAATTATGACGTTGCGTAACGACGCATCCATACCAACCAATTCTTTATCTGCGTCTGAAAACTCCATTTCCTCTTTAGGAACAGACCGGGATGGAATTAGTATCTCTCCTTCCATTCGCTCTGGCTCAATTCTCATGGGTATGTATGGACCGTTTTCCAATATTCTCAAGTATACCTTGTTTATTGATTCAAGGTAAGCTCTCATCCTTCCGGTCCATTCGTCATAATGTTGTGCATCAAACGGAGGTATCTTAAATCTGTGTGCGGCGGCCATTTTAATAAAATTTAAAATTAAGATAATACACTTTTCAAATTACAATAAATTGTATTTACTTGAAAAATTAATTATCTCACTTTAAATATCCAACACTTAATATCCAACGGATTTTGCACTTAAGATTCAAGCAAGTTAGTTTTAATCACAGGAACAGTAGCAGGGTCCACAATATTTCAAGTCCAAATAAAAAGGTGTCCACTTTCTAGTTGACAGAAGTTCGAAATTGTCCTTTTTGTTTAGTCAATTAGTTGATTCCAGTTTTGACCACAAAAAAATCCACAAAGCTCTAAAGTACAGTATTTTGGAATTTTGTACAAGTATTCCTTACACCATGACTCAGAACTTTTTAGATCTATGACTTTTTCAAGAAGAAACAAATAAAAACTTTCGGCACAAACTTCAAGAAAAAAAAATTAGATCTGGGATTTTCAAGAACCAACTCAAACAACACAGTAGGATCTCTGTTACATGTGTTTACCAGGAGCTCTGATACCAATTGTTAGGTCCAAAGTGTTGTAGAGGGGGGGTGAATACAACAGTTTAAAAAAAATAAGAGAATAAACAATGTGCAAGTAATAAATGATGACACAGAATTTCAAGAATATATCATTATATTCATTGATGGATTTGCTACAACATTCATAAAAGCATCATGATCAGTTGAACAATAAATACAGCAATTAAAGCTAGATTCAACTGATCCTCTCTCTCACTTTTTGTTTTACAGTAAATGCTCTCTCTTAAAAATTATCGTTGAAAATACAGAGATACAAGTTACTACTAAATAAAAACAAAGTGCTGCTTTTATAATGTCATGTAGTCTTGATCTTGTCCTTTTTGTGTACGTGGCCCAATCAGGATTTCGACAACAAAAAGTACTTTAACAACAACTCTGGATCAACCGTTCACAATAAGCCACTTGTCCCTTGAACATTAAATGTTACATTTCTACCCGCATCTCGATCTTCGCCTGGACCCATCTCGATCTCGATCTGTGAAAATCTCGATCTCGATCTGGGAGAATCTCGATCTCGATCTATGAAGATCTCGATCTCGATCTGTGAAGATCTCGATCTCGATCTGGGAGAATCTCGATCTCGATCTGGGAGAATCTCGATCTCGATCTATCGCCTGGATCGAGATTTGCCTTAGCAGTGTTTTACTTCACTTGTAAATCTCGACCCGCATCTCGATCTGCTGTGGATCGACATTTGCCTTAGCAAATATGCACACATTCAATGTTGACCTTCTTTAGTGACTAATTGAGAGTTAACCTTTATGAGCAAGTTTCCTTAGCTTCTTCAATTTCTTTTCCTCACTCAATTCAAATGAGATCTTCTATTACTGACATGAACTTGCCTCCAATGTCCTGACACTTGATGCAATGGTCTGGTTCATAAGTGACTAGTCTTGTAGGGGTTCTTGCTTCTGAATGTCAGTTCTCATTTGTTGATTAACCTTTACATTATCCAGATGTTGATATACATTATATGAAATCACTTTGGTCTTCTTGATACTTCTTTGACATTAATCTGATCCTCCATTAGATAAGTTAGGGCATGAGCAATACTGAGATTGAACTTCTTCTCACTTATGCATCCTTGATTAACCAAATTAGTTACTTGTAGTTACCAAGTATCATTACCATTTCTTCAGTTGATTGATTCCATGTGCTTCTTCCGTTTCTCTTGTTTTGCTGTTGTTTTATCTTTTACTTAGTTGAGTTACATAATAATTAAGTGTTACAAGTTAGTACACCTATGCCTTTCATGTCTCCACCCAATAAAATTAGGGGCAAATGTTGGTGTCAGAATTTTACATGTCCGACGGGAATATCTTGACGTCGACACTAAGGACATGACGGGGACAATGGCGTCCGACGACAACTCAGCAGACACCAGAAACAGTCAAATAACTGTCCAGAATTTTAGGAAGGGATGATTATCTTATCCCTAAAATTTCGGATCATGGAGATAATCACTCCTACAAGCTAGGCACGTGCTGATGAAGGTGGAGGCTAATATATATCAATATATTTGAGGATAATACAAGGACATCACAATCATACTTCTACCTACATGCTACTACATCACTACACCATTAATATTCCAGTTGATGTCTAGAGCTTAGTTCGTTATTCTTTTTCATTGTAACTTCATCTCCTATAGTTGTAAACATGGTAACATCATTCTAGTGGATCATATTTGGTTGGGGAAGGTCCCACCCGCGGTTTTTACCTCTCAACGGGGGTTTTCCGCGTCACCAATCGCTTGTGTCTTGTTCTTTCTTTGTTCTTGTCAATTTCTATTGTGTTCTTGTTCTTAGCTTGTTCATACGAATTAAACAACTTGAAATCATTTAGACTTAATCATTAACCTTCAAAATTTGACTAAAACAGGCAGTTTATTTATTTGACTATTATATTCTTTTAGTTAAGATTAACTTGTTTTAAAATGATAATAATATCCATTAGATTGAAAATGAATCAACGGATCAAAACAATATCTTAGTTTTCTCCAAAATCAAGGTTTTCTCTTGATCAACTCCCTCTATATATATATGTGTGTGAGTAGGTTCCCAACTAAAAATATATAATGGGTTGGACATGTGTCTGATTCTGATAATAAGTGTCTAAGCATTCAGTTTAAAAAATTTGAAGCACGTCATACATTATTTCGACTACCGTATCTATAAGATACTACTAAATAACTACCGACAACTACCTACTAAATAACTACCGTATCTACAAGATACTATTCGAGTATTTATCAGTTGACCCGGTAGACAATTTCTGAATATAGGTATTTTGGATGTTTTCATTTCAAATTTAGGTAGATAGGGTCATCACCCCATTCAATATTATAAATTTAATCAATGCTTAATTAAATATTAAATATTTTTTAAAAAATTGAAAATACTACCAAGTTAAAAATACTTTAATTCATTTGTTTTCATTTGTTCAAATAATATAATAATTCATACAAATAATACAATCAAAATAATTATACAAAATTGGGTAAATCAAATTAATTATACTATATTTCTGTTTAAAGTTTTATTAAACAACGATTAAAATGTGATTCATTTAAACAAAAATATTTCATATTCGATTTATTCTAACTATAGAGCAAAGATAAGACCCTGCATCATTACTTTTACAAATTTCACTTTTATTTGTTTGAAGTATGTTTTTCTCTGTATCATATTTTTGTTTCTTTTACATTTATTAATTTTGTATCAATATTATTTAATAGTAATTGTGATATTTCGTTTTATATCTGCATATTTGTTCTCAATTCAAGTTTTTTGTCGGTATGGTTTAATGCCTTAACCAAATGGAAGAAATACATGTCAATATAATATATACCAAAAATTTTGGAAGTACAAAATTTATAAAAGATATGGTAGAAATAGTGTATTAATATTTTTGGAGACATATAATAAGAATATTTTAAAATATTAAGATTTCTTACGATTTTAAATTTTTTTTGAAACAAAATTTTTATCTAATTTTCCCAATATTAAAACTTGTGTGCGAAATACGGGCATATTCCCTAGTCCCCTAGAAAATGAAATGAAATGATAAAGGAAAAGAATAATTATTTTATTTTTTAATTGAGAAAATTAATTTTTTTATTACTCAACTATTTGGTCTTTTAGAAACTTACCACTGAACTATTAAATAATTTATTTAAATCACTAATGTTACTTTTTTATTTGATTAGTTAATTAATTTTTTAAATTTTTATAAATTGTTGTATATCACTTAACTATTTATAATTTTAAAATTCACCACTGAATTATGAAGTTACTCCAAATTAGATATATATTAATTTTATTATTAACAATTAATCATGTATAAATTATTTTAAAATTATACAAGAATAATTGACTTCTTCATAATAAAAATAAAAGTGCAAATTTTATATTCTATGTATTTGAGCAATTCATGTTTATTTTGAGAATAGTTCATTAAATATAAATTATATGATCATATTTTTTAACTTTAAAATAAAAAATTTTAAATTTGTTTATAAAAGTAATATCATTATTTATTTTCTTGTACTTCTTTCCCCATAATTATATTTGTCATTAATAATATATTATTTTTGACATCAATTACAAACACACTCATTATTTGTATTATATTTAATAATAAAATTTTAAATAACTCATAATATATATATAATTATAATAATTTAATATAATAAATTCAGAAAATGAAATGCACCATGTTAATAAAAGTTTAGTAACCTTTTGCAAATAAATTAAATTCATATATTAAGTAAATATATTATACAAATGACACATTCGTCAAAGTAAGTCGATGATTTTTAATTAAAATTAACAGAATGGTTGTAATCAAATAAATGATAACGTTAGCGACTTAAATAAATTATTTTATAATTCAGTAGTAAGTTTTTAAAAGACGAAATAGTTGAGTGATAAAAAAAATTCATTTTTTCTTTTTAATTTAATTATTATTTTTTATAAAAAGAGTAATGTAAATTTTGAAGCACATATGCGATTTAAATCAACTCAATACACACGTCGCAGCCGAACCAACTGATTTAAAGGTCCTGTTGGTATTTTAAAGACAAAATTCATAAAGTTTCTAAAACAGAAATAACTTATATTTTCAAAAAAAAAAAAAACTTTTCAACTATTTAACATTTTATTTACAAGTAAATTTTAAACAATTACTTATTGAAAAAAATCGTTTGTAAATTAGTTTTGTCTTGCAAGTTTATTTGTCAGAAAGCTCTCAGTTACCTTCTGAAATTTTTATACCTATATATCTAGAGGTCATACATTAAACTAGCTAAACCACTTCAGAGGATTTTATAATTAATCCCTTCATCATAGCCATTCATTTTCTGATCTGACCACTTGGGGCTTAATTGCCTTAAAATTGTCCAAAACAAAAAATCTTCCCGGGAAAATAGAATCTAACATTGAAACATCTAAACTGGCCTAATTTCTATACAAAGCTTCTTGTGTCATTACTCTACCATTCACAAAGATTCTAGTGTAACAATCAACTATCGAAATTGAAAAACAGCACCAACTACTTGCAGAACAATCTCACTTTCATTCCAGGATCTCTGATTTATTTTTCCCATCTGTTGTATAGTCAAAGTATTTGAACCCGCTTTAATATATACCACACAAGAAAAGAGACCCGCGCAGACAAAAACAAGGATCATCTATGTTACAGGATCCTGTTGGTCTGAGATTTGGGGTTACTGTACTGCCTCCAAGAGCAATAAGCTACAGGTTCATTAGCATGTTAATTTGAGGACCTTTGCTTGGAAAGGTACCCACAAGGTTAGTTGGGGGCGAGCAACAAAATATACCATAAATCTGCAATTCAAGCTGACTGGGTGCTCTGATCAGAAAAGATTTTGGCCTAGGGAAGCTGCAGCAGTATGTTAACTTGGGGTACATCACCTCTGATAATAACTAACAGAATCATCTCCGATAATGTTAACTTTGGGTACATCACCTCGGATAATGACTAAGCAGAATTTGTTGAATATTGTGGTGACTATTGTCCCAAGCCCTTGAAGTAAATGAAAACTTTAGTTAGCCTTCCCTTATTAGTTGATTAAATCAGATTGGGGACACTTCGATGATTATCAGCAAATTCTCTAATTAGTCGCTTCAGAATTCTCCCTCCTTTTCCTTGCATATGTGCACACTCATTTTTTCTTCCATTACAATTTATGTTAAGGTAATCCGAACCAGCAGAAGAAAGGGCCTTCAACCATATAGGCACTAACGAATTGGCTTCCCCCTGCCTTAAATACTCAGGTGGCAAAGTCTGCACCTGCTATAAACGAAACAGTTGACTATCTCAAGCCGAAAAAATAATGATGATGATGATAATAATAATAATAATAAAAGAACTCAAATCAAATGCATGTGGCTAAGACACTTGTCTAAAAACCGTCCGGGTGCACAACTTTTAGTTGAATCGGCATAAGAGGAAGGAAATACATCAGTAGAACAAATAAGCCATTTTACACAAGTAGATATTATGTGTTTGGTTTAGTTCTGGAATAAAATTAATTAATTTAAAGTATTATTGAATTAATAGTTAAATAAATTTATTTTATTACATAAAAAATATAAATATTTTTTTTTATTAGTAATGATTGATTGTATATATTAATATTTTTTGATTATTAATAATGTTAATTATTAATAATAAAATAATAATATTAAAATTGATACTCATATATTCCTCTCATACCCACCTCCCCCCTTGGGTATCAAAAACCCATACCTTATGGGGTTGAAATTTAAAAAAATTGAAACAAATGCCAGGTATAGGTTTTATCCATTCTAAACTCATACCTCATTCTAAAAACCTATGAACCAAACGACCCCTTAGAAGGATCTGACACGGACACATATCAGAGTGTCAGATTCTTCAAACTTCAAAATTGAAGACTCTAAAACACGTTTTATATGAATCCGACACTTGGATTTGGACACGGCAATTATTTTATATAAAATAAATTATTCTCTAAAAATAATTAATACATCAAAATATTAGGATAAAATAATTTCTATTATAAACTTTTAACAAGTTACTTTATTGTACATTTATGCCGGAGTTATAAAGAGTTAAATATATATATATATATATATATATATATATATATATATATATATATATATATATATAAGAGATTACTAACATAGATGCAATTTGGTAAAAGATAGTATAATTGTTGAAGATGAAAAGGTCTTGCTATTACTTTTTTGTTATCATTTCTTGTCCAAGTAATAATAATGATGATGACGATGATGAATAATAACACTAACAATATTAATTTAAAGGAATTTATAAAGTACAATGAAAATAATAAACACTCCAATGCAAATAATTTTATGGTGTTCCGTAGTTAGTCAACTTCATTTCTATAAATGCAAAAAAAGCAGAAATCATAAGGGAGCTGCCCCTGTTGGAAGAGAGACTGACCGCAGAATGTAGCCACCCATGCAAGGACTCCCAACAAAGTACAGCCTTCCACGTCGTTCTTTCAATTAGACTGCATATTGCAGCCAACTGTTGCAATATGGTCGCGGATTTGTGAACCTACGAGAATTATAGGAAAAAGTGAAGCAATTTAAAAGGAGATAAATGGACGAAGAATAAGCAAAACAATTAATGGCAAGAAAAAACAATTGTTTCTTTTTACGTTACGCTTTCAGTAAGGGTAGAAGAAACCGTTTTAGCTAGGACTCGATGGAATAAAAAAAGCCCTGGCTAGGTACTTACCAGGCCAGGGAGTTAAAATTTGGTGCTTTATTTGTTGGTTTGACCGATTCTAGGCATGGATAGGTATTTACCTTTTTTACATTATGAAATCAAGCAAAATTAAATAGTAGACTTGATCAAGGTCCTTCATGGAAAGTTATTTCAGATACAATATTAACTGCAAGCAATGTCCAATAGATCTGCACTATATTATTAAAGTTGAAACATTAAGAATTTTGGTCAGTTGGTCGGTATTTGGACCACGGCCCAAATTATGTACATATCTATATTAAATAGAATCCCACTTGTTATATCTAAGTTTTAGTAATTATCAAACTTTTAACAAAACTCATAAAAAAACAAAAAAAAAATACATCATGCACATTAATATAAAAATGTTAATATCAAATCAAATACCAATAAAAATACAATATAAATAATGTATTCATTTAATTCCCAGCTAACACGCACAATATAAGCTAGCACACAGACACACACACATAAAAATGTTAATATCAAATCAAATACCAATAAAAATACAATATAGTTTTTCATCATAACAAATTTGCACTCTCATTTTTTTCTAAATATTCCCTCCAACCTCCATTGGTTCCCTTTAATTTCACTCATTCACTTCCATTCCATTCCTTTTTATTCTCCCCAACTAGACACAACATATAGTTTTTTTTATGTATTCCTTGTATTTCATAGCAAAGAAAAACCGCTTTCACTTACCCTCGACATTGCAGAAACACCTAGTAAAGCATACACTACACTTGATACTAGCCCCTCTCCGCTATGAGATATGACCTGAATAGTCATAGCTTCAAATGATCCGTCAGAGATACGATTCATAGATTCCAATAAAGAAGTCAGGCCAATCTCCAAGAAACCTAAAAAGCCCACAAACATATCAAGGTAATAAATTAGGCATCACTTGGATATACATCAATATATACAATTATAATCTGTAGTTGTATACAGATGAAAAACATACAATGTAATTTCTGTACTCACACGACATATACGACATTGCTGATAGTGCTGCTCCACGATGCATAGCAGTACAGCATATAGCTGCTTTCTGGAATGACATTTCAAGCACAGCCCCAGAAGAAGCTAACACATCCTGAAACAATTGAACAGTACAAGTTAATCTAGTTTTATAAATAACTTGATAACATACTAATATAGAAAAATTCGGGCCCAAGCGTGTGATATATATATATATATATAGAGAGAGAGAGAGAGAGATGATTTGACCTTCGAAGAGCTGCGAATCAATATTGAGGCAAAATTAGTGTAAGCTTCCACAAGATCAGGCTCTTGGTCACAAACATATGAAGAATTAAGAGCCATTACTGATGTTGCATATGTAAATCTTTCAAACGTACTGATAAAAAGAGGTCCAAATTCCACTCTATCACCAAACTCTTCAATTGCAACAGCAGCTAGAAAAAGAGAATTGAAGTCAACACATGGTCATACTGAATATGCATAAGATACACTGTTAGACTATTGCTGGAAAACTTTAACAATTTACTGTGTATCCTGCCATGTTGGCATCCTCTGTTTGACAGATTATATAGAAAATGCATGCGCCAACATTAGCTATATGCTAAAAGTGAATTATGGACACTGTTTCCGGAGTATAAGGACACAATTTGGTGCATTCATTACTGTCAAAAATTCAGTTTCAACTTGGCTCTAAGGGAAAATCTTTATAATTGTTATGGTGATGTAGTCCAGCATATTGTTATTCATTGTATGGTATATTACAATCCAATATACTTGAGAGTTAAATGCATTACCTTTCTCAAGACTTTAAATACCAGTTTCAAATATTAAACTTGATTAGGTAGATTCTGATATTTGCAATATATGTATGTCCACCAAGTTATAGTAACATTGTCAATGAAGTTGAGTATATTTTTGCAGAAGATAAGTTTGGGAGTAAGCATTCCATACTTGGATTCCTGTTATTGGGAAAAATATTATTTTCAATGCAATTTTACCAGTAAGAAAGCACTCAATTTACCCAATGTTAAAACTAGTAGGGTGGTTTGTTCCACAGATTTATTTTGCAGGGGTTAGTCATTATAGGTTGCCTTAAGAAGGTACCCCGTAAGAAAAATATAAAAATAAACCAATTCAACCTAATTTAAAGATTGGAGGCAGTACAAGATAACAATAAAATCTTCCCAATTTAATTTAGTCATAACTCAACAGCTTGCTCTCTCCTAATCACTTGCATAACCACTTTGAGACTTGCAGTATGCCTAGAGAGATTATCAAGGCTTAGATACCTACCATCAGTCGTCAATTTCCATCCCAATATTACACATTTCCCATAAAGTAATAACGTAATTTTGCCAATTTCGCTTCCAATTTAGCCAGTTATTAAGGGGATGAATTAAATAAAGTGAGTCCTCTGCAAGCATAAGTATTACAGAAACAAGAGAAAATAAAGAGTCAAGGGGGAATGCATATTGACGAAAAGTAGAAATACAGAAGTGGTTTTCAATAAAGGTAAAGAGAAAATCGTAGAAAAATGAGATCCACCCGCCTACTGACTGAGATCCACCTGCCAACTGTCATCTACTGTGGATGTATAACATACTACTACAGTAAGACGAACACATACATCATACTTTTAAAGCCTTTCTACACAATTAAGGACAAATAACAAATTATCGAGAAGCTCGAGCAGACCTTACAAGCCAGCTCATTCTTCTATTATAATTTAGAAAAAAAACTTGTAGCATCAAGGGAGAGACAGGGTTATGAAGATAGCAGAAGGTTCTGCAGTTGCATGTTTAATAAGATTGCTCCTAATCAAATTAAAATGCTTAGAAACAAGCTCATCTCTATGAGAAATTTACAAGATACAAAACTTCTGGCAATAACTTTGCTCGGAACTTCGCTATCTTACAAAAAAGACAAACCTGTTCTGATGTAGCACTCCTGACTTCTGGATGACACGAACTTTGTGGATAGACAATCCAATACTTTTGGCAAAAGTGACACAAAATGTAGGCCTGAAAATTAAAGAATGTCAAAACTTAATATACATTTGAACTACAAGGTCATACATGTTTAGTCCTCTATCAACCAAACAATATAATTTAAAGAGAAGAATATAAAACCAAAGAAGTGAATACTTGAGGAATGAATTGCTTGTGAAAGTGCCCTGCACGCTGCCGTAGATATATTGGTATTATCCATGTGTTCTGAGCAAAAGAGTTTCTCAACCATAGGCCAGAACACCCCCAGCAGTATGAGGATAGAATCATCTAAAGCACAACCAACAAGACTCCGTGATGCAAGTTGGCTAAATACAGTTCCTATCCTGAATCCAAAAAAAAAACAAGATGACTAACCTAGAGGTACAGTTATTTACTCATGCAAGGAGATTGCTTCTTATGCAGATGAAAGTTGACATGCAACCAAATAAGTCTATCTAAAACTTATAAAAAGAGAAGAAAGAAAAGCAAAAGTCTTCGCTAAAAGACTCATTGTTGTTACGGCACCAGGAGGCCACGGCTACAATGGATCTATATAACAATATTGCATTTACCATATAAAATTTCAAGCATACATATACATATATAGGAAAAGGTTTTATGGAGTGGCAATTACATTGGAGAATGTAAAGTACCATATATGTTCTGCAAGTAGAACATGTTTGCAGAAAAATAAGTTTTGCAATGTTCTACAAGTAGTACAATAAGCAAAACATATATGATACTCCAAGTACTTCAATATAATTCATACTCCAAAGAATTCAACCCTACATATGTATATATATTCAATTTTTAAAGCCTTCTTTTATATATACATACCCTAATTATTTTTATATATTAAACTAAATTTTAAATTATTAATTCCGATCCGGATAAATCTACTTTCCGATCCGATTTAAGTGGATATCCGAATATCAGATATCCAGTTAAACTGGAACCGGAATAGAATTTTAGCGATCCGAAAAACCGGATATCCAATCCGATTTTAATAAATCAGACCAGATATCTAGTTTTGCTCACCCATACTGAGAGGGATATAATGGGTACATCGCTTTCCCTTTTATATAATTAACATTGTGTTCCCGAGTTCATGAAAGAAAAGAAAAGAAAATGAGTTATTTTCTTTTCTCTCCAGAAGTGGACAGTTTTTGGGACAAATATATAAGGAATTTCCCCCCAAATTTTTAGATTTCTTTTCCCTTCTAAAAATATCATTCGGGAACAAGTTAAAGAAAATAAATCTTTCTCTTTCTTTTCTTTCAAAAAAAATCTCCGGAACATAGAGTAAATGTTATATAATTGTGCAAGAGTATAATTATAATGTTATATTGATGATGACAAAACAAATATGTGCTAGAAACCATCGTGCATAGGAGGCCATGCCAAGACGCTATGTCATCTCCTTGGGGATGCCATATAATAATAATAGTTGTAATGATTCCCAATATAAAATACATTTCATATGATGATTTAATTTAAAACTTAATAAATCACAAAAGTAGTTTGAAACTTTTCAGTGAAAATTTGTAACTCCGGAGTGTTACCAAACTTAGTACTACTAATCATTTCAGAAGAACAAATCTATTCTTACAACCCAGAATAAAGATTTCATGACTATGACAGTATCATTACTAACGTCGCTACAACAATCTATCAAATGAACATACCTGTACAATCCTCTTGCGGCTGAGTTAATTTCTTGAGTATTTATACTGTGATTCCTCCTCGAGGAATTCTCATAATCTTCTGCAGTCTGTAATAGAAGATACATCAGACCAAACTAAAGCTTTTAGCTAAATAAGGTGGCAAGCGAAAAAACACATTATATATGAGCTAATATGTAATACATTTATTTAGTTAACCAGTACAATAATTAATGTGAGTAAGGAGACCTTACAAGTTTCGCAAGAGCTTCAAAACTGGGAGAAAGCAATCTGACCAACAAATTGTTCTTAAGCTCCTTATTAGGAACGGAGGCAAGTACCATAGCAATGGCATTGAATATTTCTTCATCATCTTCTTGAGACATATGACTCTTCTCTAAGCCCTATGAAATCAAAGATTTATCAAGGAAAACAAGAATAAAAAAGCATATCAACAGAATTAGTTGATCAACTTTTGGCTGAAAACATAGATTCTAAATAATTTGCAATTTATCAGTTAAGAGGTCCATGTCTTAAGATGTTGAACAACAATATAGTATGTTTGGAAACTACACAGATCAATTTGACACTACTTATGCCTAAAGAGATTGTTGAGGGAAAGTAACAAACCTCTCCTATCCAAATCAAAATTTCCAGGTCTGAAGGTTCAAACATTACTAAGGTTGCTTCTTCACAAAACTTGCGCAATGCCAATGCACAAGCATTTGAACACATTGACTTTGAGATTCCTGTTGCGAAAAATAATCTGACAGTGCAAATAAATGAATAATTTGTCCACAGTACAAGGCATAAAGTAAAGATTAAGGTTCTTCTTTATTAATATAGCAGATGAAGATAAATGCACCATTGCATATATCTAACCAAGTTTCATCTGAGCATAAAACATAGGCCTCGTTTGGCATATTATACCAGCCTGATTATGATACTGTATTGACTAGAAATGTTTACAGAAGAGGATTCTTACAGTAATGATCTAACATTAGTTTGGAAAGCAGTGAACCATCTGGAATATGAACCAACAACATCAGCGAGCGATCTATATACCTAGAAGGGAATAAGCATACAGATATCAAAGAGGTACCTTCTATATCTACGGATCAGACAACTCAGATTTCAGCAGAAAAATTGAAAACATAGTAATTAAGAAGTACCGATAAGAGATCATATGACATACAATGCACATAAAGCCCTTGAGTTCATCAGAATTCCTACTCGTTAAGATTTTCATTAAGTGGGTAAAAACAGAAAGATCAACAGTTTGCTTTTCTTGCAGTACCACTTCAGCAACCTGAAACATGAGAATTGAACAAACCGAAATTGTAAAATATATAAATAAAAAACGAGAGAAATTTCATCATTTACAACCCGAAGTTGCAACCTTCAATCAAATTTATTTGACACAAATAATATCACATGGACTTCCGGTTGGCATAATTTGCAGAACATGATTATAGTTTTCTTTTAGTTTCTGCGCTAGATACCGGAAAGCTAGAAAGCCAGAAGTATCAGCGTCCAATATTAATATTTTTAGGACACTAAGCATGTATTATATATATATACGCCACATTTGTAAAGTAGGTTTGGCCTATAGCTTATCATACAGAACTGAAAGGTTGAGCAATTCCGGACCAACCACCAATTTCACATGAGCCTCATTTTTATTGACAGTGGACGCAAGGACAGAAACGAGAATCTGTTGGACCCAATTTTCTTACATAAAATTGCAATCTTACTATTCTGGGATTTTGGAACATTACCCAACAGCACTTCAAGATGCATTACACTTTATCACGAAGTAGAGATTGGGGAAAATAGGAACTTCTACAAGAGAAAGAGATAACTTTTTCAAAAGCAAAGACTACAGATCGTTCAGATGCACCTTTAGTCAATACTTAAGAGTACACTCTCACAGCATCTCCAACAATCAAACCCAGTTTCCACTTTTTTAAACCCTACTTGCATGCCACATAAGCAAAAGTGGTTTTTAGAAAAAGTGGACAACAACCTCCAACAACTCAGCCTATTTTCCACATTTAGTAAGCCCTACAAGTTATTTCTACATATTTTATTTGATGTGATATGATAATTTAAATAAAATTTTATTTAATTATTGTAATACAAGCATATCTGTTTATTTCTTAATTTAGTTATTAAACTAAAAAAATGTGTTTTAAATGGAGTAGGTTTTAAAAAAATTAGGACCGTTAAGATTAGAGATATGTTTAAATTATAATAGTTATATGTGTTTTGATTAGAATATGTTTTTAAAATAATGATATATTTTTTTAATTAGCATAGATTTTTAAAAAAAATTAGGTCTGTTAAAATAATTTCTTAAAATAAGTAGGCATGTATGTTTAAATTATAATATTTATGTGTTATACTTAGAATATAATAAGACCCGTTAAATAGGTTTTTAAAATAAGTAGGCCCGTAAACCGGCTCAAATACCAACCAACCGACTATCAAAATTTTAATATTTTTAAAATAATAAGACCTGTTAAATTAGAATTTTAAAATAAGTAGGCCCGTCAACTAGCCCAAATAACGACCAATCAACTACCAAAATTTTAATATTTTGTCTTTAATAATATACAAGCTTATAACTCGTGCGATACACAGGTCTTCTTTAATATTTTATAATTTTATT
Organism: Oenanthe sinensis; assembly: GCA_028671895.1. Taxonomy (NCBI): domain Eukaryota; kingdom Viridiplantae; phylum Streptophyta; class Magnoliopsida; order Apiales; family Apiaceae; genus Oenanthe; species Oenanthe sinensis. The sequence goes on from CM053806.1 coordinate 35,233,160, forward strand.
ATATATATTATAATAATTATATATAACTTTAATAAAATTCTAGTGTAAATAATAAATTTTCATTTTTAATTAAAATAAAATATAATAAAATAATATATTCTGTTTGTATATTTAGAACTATTTAATTTCAATATGTTATGATGGGATTCGAACATTAGACCTTAAGTACTATTTTCAATAATAAAATATAGAATGTTATCTAGTACTAGATCTAACGGTTCTCATCTATTTTCTTTAAAAGATCAAATGGTTATATTCCAACTAACCATACCAAACTACCAACCAACCAAACTTTTAATACTTCGACTTTAATAATATAGTATAGATAGTACAAATTATAGATATTTAAAAATAATTTTAAATTAAATATACTATTTTATATAAATAAATAAATAAGTTACTAAACTTGAGTTAAAATATGTTAAACAAAACAAAATAACACTATTTATATAAACTAATAATGTAAAATAATTTTTTTTACTAAAACAATGAGATCTATTTTCAACATGTAAGGAATTTTTTCTTTGTTTATAAACAATAAAGAACGGTGCACGTGTATAAAATATGTATAAGTTTGATAAAGAGTAATTATTAAAAATTTAAAATGCTATGGTCCACATTATATCAAGAATCAGCAAATGGGTCTGCCCAGTAAAGTGGGTCTGGAACTTTTTTGTGGTTTGCTCCAACGTAATGTAATCAAGTTGTCCAGCCATGCCTTTTTCACAGCTTTCAATGCAAGACTTGAGCTCCTACTATGGATGCTCTCATAAGCCATATCCAGTCAAGCACAGATTGACATCCCAAATGGATCGTGGTCATTAATTCTTATATGAAGCTGCAAGGGTAAGGTACTAGGATATAGAAATTATTAACATATGCCAGCCGACACCAACCCCCTATATAAAGGAACAATAAGATCTGAACAACTGTCAGATATGGAACTGTAATTTGTGAACCAGTTCCACTTAATTCTTCACTGTAGTTCGACCATCCTCAACCTAGTCTAGTACCTGAATTGATACTCTGAACAAATAATTCATACTATCATATGTAAAAGCATTCTACTCGGCCTAAATTCTGTATCTGAAAATGCCATAATTCCATTGGTCTTCCAATCTCATATCCTAAATATCTAAACTAAGCAGACAAATGATTCCAAGAAAGGAAGATTCTTTTAATTTAGGGCCACATGGCCAATGAAGAATAATAAACCAAAGCAACCTCTTTTTAACTCGAAGAATATTCTTTTCTTTTTTATATTTTATCCAAATCACATATTAGGTGCATTTTGCTTGCAGATTAAGGATCCAGCTATTACTCTTCATTTCTACATCAAGGATGGTGCTTCCATATTTACAAACAAATAGACATCCTCTTGTGCACAAGAATGTTTGTAACCCTCCTTTTAAGGTCAATAAGAGTATTTATTAGAAACAAAATTTGACGATGAGTAACTTAAATCATCCTAATGTGTAGTCAGTGACTTCTCCAGATTACATGGGGATAATTGACTTCCATAATTCAATGTATACATGAATAATTTTCTTCATTGGCTCCATGAGAAATCTTAGAAGGGAAATAGGACATCTAGTGGCATACGTTAGAAAAGTGGAAGCCATATTTTATGAGATTTCTATCAAATTTTTATATATAGAATAAATTTAGCCACAAAGGAAAAATAAAAACAAAGCAACAAAGCAAAACAAAATGAATACATAAAAAATCTTAAAGTGGAGTATGCATAATATATTAATAAAATATGAATACAGTTTTTAGATGCACTAACCGCATTGAGAACAAATAATTTGCTTTCAACCTCCTTCCACGGAATATGTAAGTTTGAAGAGAACCAATTACCAAAAAATATCTGAAATGGAAACGATACAATCAAAAAGCATAAAAGAAATTATAACAATATTAATTTTGGACCAAAATTATGAGTAAAGAGAAGTAAAAAAAACTATGATATTATTGGTTTTTCCATCCGATTGGTCTATATTTACACTCCCCAAAAATTATAACAGAAATTACAGCACAAGCACCTAATGTTTTAAATATTTAAGATAAGCATTTCAATATCGATGTGCCCTTTTCTTACAAATATTCCTATATATATTGAACAAATTATACTGTATCAGCATAGAGATAACTTTTTGATATACATGGACATGAAGGTGTTAACTTGTCCAAGATAGGAAACAAATCCTTAGTTGGGTCGAAGAAAAACAGAGAACAATTTCAATAGAGCATGATGGTCTAAATTAAAAACCTTCTGTATAAATGGAGCAGATTTTAGAAGCTGACATATATCCACCAATACTTCAACCAAATTCGACCTAAATTGCAACAGACTATCAGGAAGGTCTACTGTTTCGCAAGTATCATCCAGAGTAGAATCGTCCACCTGAGAAGACAGTGCATGTCAATATGTGTATTTAACATGTAACATAAACTTTTCTAAAGAAACATACATCACGTAACAGTTAATCAAGTCAAATTACTTTTATCATTCATGTACTGCTATATATTCTGAGATTTTGCAATGGCATTACCTTGATGGCTTGATCAAAGTAGTTTAATACCGAACTAGCAAACAATTAGCACACTACCAATAAACATCAGAAAAGGTAGGCACATAATATTATATGAAAAAATAGATAAATATATAAATAACTTTAGACTGATCCAAGTATAATTTATAATTCGCAACATTTCATAGGTCACCAATCAAATGATCTTAGTATAACATGGAAATACACATTCAATATCGTACCTTCTTAAAGATATTACCTACTCTTGGTTAAAAATTAAGTACTGTAACTATCCCTGACAACTCCGCTTTATAAAATAATCTAGTTTTCCAAAAACAGTGACGGAGACATGTTTTTTAGCAAGGGTGTGCCAAAAATAACATGTTAAGAGGGAAGTGACTTGAACCCTTGCCTTTCAGAGCCATCTCAAGTTGATGAAAATGTGATATATATACACACACGCATACATATACATATTTCTACTCAAATTGCAATTTGAGAAACAGATACAAATGGAAAGAAATTTCTAAACAATTCCTAGAAACAGAATTCTGCTACTTGGGCTTACGAAGTTGTGGAATTTTGTATAAAAATTCAAAATCGATTAAATTACAAACATTATTATGATATTACATGTTCCAGTCAGCTTGAATACCAGAAAAATCTATGGATTCGGCATTTGATCTTTTCAATAAGATAAAACATAAAACTCAGAAACAATAGAATATAGAGTCAATTTTTTAGTACTTAAAACACATTTCAAGATTCCATTGTTCAAAGTTGTTAGGAATATAATAATTTGATGATGTACAAAATACTAGAACAGGATTTAGCACAGTCTATCTGCAAGAATCAATCAACGGATATCTATCTACAAGAAGCAATCGACTGATAAATATCGATCGATAAGTCATCAACTGATAATAAGCCATCGACTGATAAAGCCAATCGAGAAGTCATCGATCGAGAAGTCATCAACTGATATTTATCAATCGAGAACTCAAGTCATCAACTGATATTTATCAATCGAGAACTCAAGTCATCAACTAATATTTATTGATCGAGAACTCATCAACGGATATATACTCATCAACGGATATTTCCTGATCGAGAACTCATCAACGGATATTTATTGATCGAGAAGTCATTAACGGATATTTACCAATCGAGAAGTCTCACAAGTACTCGATTGATTAGCTCACAGCCTGACTTCTTGAAGCTTAAAGGAGATGAGTATTCGGTTGATTCAAACAACTAGTTTCAAGGAAAGTCTTCGAATATCAAAACAAATATATTGCAGATATGCTATGGGAAGAAAAGCGAAAATTAAGGAAGCTGTTGATCAGAGTTTACTCTAACAGAGAATGCTCTATCAGAGATTATCAACCGACAGAGTTTAACAGAAAAGGAAGCTGTCAACTAATAATTAGGGATTTTATTCCTATTGTAATTTTACTTTCTGTTATTAGTTGATAGGCAGCTCTCTATATAAACTCTATGTAACCTAATTGTAAAGGTGTGGAAGTCGAAGCATAATTATCTGAGTGAAATTTTGTGAGAGCATAGAAATAGAGAGAGTTGCTGTGATAAACACAGAGAAGCTGCTAGGGTTTGTGTACATCCTAGGAGAGTTTTGTATTCACAAATCAATAATACAAAACAGTTATTATTCATATCTTCGTGTTTGAGTTTGTTATTAATTTGATTTTAAATCGGGCAGAAAAGACACACAAGTATTCAACCCCCCCCCCTTCTACTTGTGCAACTGGGAAAACAATTGGTATCAGAGCCTAACGTTTAAAATCGATCAAAGATATCTGGAAACAAAGATGGCAATTCTAAGATTCCTATGCTTAAGAGAAACGAGTTCACCCACTGGAAGGTTAAGATGCTGCACCATCTGGAAGCAACAGACCCTGACTATCTTGACAGGATTAATGAAGGACCCTTTGTGCCCTTAAAAATTGTGCCTCAAATCAATGAGGAAGACAAAATAACTGAAGAACATCTCGTTGAGAAACCAAAGGCTGAATGGACAAAAGAGGACAAAGAAAATGTCCTTAAGGAGGCAAAAGTAAAGAACATTCTCTTTAACAGTTTAGATTCTGTTCTAACTAACTGTGTCATATCATGCAAGACTGCTAAGGAGATGTGGACAAAACTTGGGGTGCACTGTCAAGGGACTAAGGATGTCAAGAAGAATGCTAGGTCTTTGCTCATTCAAGAGTATGAGTACTTTGAAGCAAAATTTGGAGAATCTATCACTGAGATGTATGATAGGTTTACAAAACTCTTGAATGAGATGGCTATGCTTGGTAAGGTTTATGATTCTGAAGATACGAATACCAAGTTTCTGAGAGCACTTCCTGAAGAGTGGGACAATAAGACTACAGCCATAAGAGAAGCTAGAGATTTGGATGAACTAACTCTAGAAGAATTGTATGGCAGACTCAAGACATATGATTTGGAGATGCAACAGAGGAAGAATAAGAAGTCTGTGAAGACAAAATCTGTGGCACTCTTACTGGAATCTGAGAAAGAACAACAGGAACAACCCACAGAAGCTAGAATCAAGGATTCAAGGAAGAAGGGTAAAGCTATTGTGGAGTCAGAGTCTACTGACACAGACTCTGATTCTGATGAAGAGATTGACCTAAGTCAAATGATGGCTATGTTTGCAAAAAATTTCAAAAGAATGAAATTTAACAAAAGAACTGGAAAATTTAGCAAGAGGCCATCATTCAAGAAGGAAGATGAGAAGGTTGAGAAGAGCAAGAGTACAATAATCAAACTTGACAAAGCAAAGGTCAAATGTTTCAACTGTGGAATATTGGGCCACTTTGCTAGTGAATGCAGAAAGTCAAAAAGTCAAGGAAAAGGAAAAGCACTTCTATCAACTGGAAAGGATTGGGCAGATTCAAGCTCAGAGGATGAAATTGATTATGAAAATCTAGCACTGATGGCATCCTCCTCAAGAAAATCACAATCTCCCAAAGAACCCTCATCTCCTAAAACTCAGGTATCAATCTTTACTCCTGAATCCTTAATTAATTTAGACTCTGATGGCATAGAGATTGTGAAAAGTGAGGTTAATAAAATAATGACAACATGTAGGTCTCTCACTAGTGAAAGTGAAAGGTTGAGAGAAGAAAATTTAGCCTTAACTAAAAGGAATTTTCATGTAGAATCTGAGTTATTATTAATGGAACAATACAAAAAGGATTCTGAGAAATATAGTCATAACTACACTGAAATTTTGAAAGCCTATGACTATGTTAGGAAAGAACTAGAAGAAGAAAGGCTTAAGTTTAAAGTTTGGACAGACTCTGGAAGAAAAGTTCGAGAAATTCTCAATAATCAAAACGTGTGTCAAACTGCTGGTCTAGGCTATGACAAGAGTCAAGACAAAAGACCTATTGTTGAGAATGAGAACAATGAAGAAACTAGCAAAATTAATAAGACTAAAGACAAAAGTACATTTGTTCCTGTTATGTTTGTGATCCCTAAAGAAAAAACTGAAGCCACAAACTCATCCGTCAATAGTCCCCCTGTTGTTGACAAAAAGACAGATGAAACAGGGGCAAATAACTCTAAGAAAATTATAAACATAGGGTACTTGTCTAAGTCAAAATTAAAAGAAAGGCTAGAAAACTTATCAGAGTCTACCAAAACCAGGAGAAATAGGAATGGTAAGGAAGGAATTAATAAGGCAAACAATTACCAAAAGGATCCTAATGCTCCTAGAAAGAAGTGTTATAGATGCGGCAACCACAACCATTTGGCTATAGATTGTAAAGCAAAGATTGAGAAGAAATCAGAGTCTAATCCTTCACAGACTCTGAAAAGTCACTACATACCACAGAAACCATGTTATCACTGTGGTAGCATATTTCATTCTATCTATATGTGTAAGGACTATCATGACTTGTATTACAATTTTTATGAGCTAAAATCTTCTATTGATAAAAGTTGGTATGACACTGTCAAGACTCCACCAGAGTCTAAGGCAACAAAAGAGACAGGTAAATCAAAGGTGAAAATTGTAAAGCCTGCTTCTCCTAAAATTAGTAGAAAAGGATCCAAAACTGTTTGGGTCCTCAAAACATCTAACTAGTTGCTTTATGTATGCAGGGAACCAGGGTAAAGAATGTAACCCTAATCCTGGACAGTGGATGCTCAGGACACATGACTGGAAAGAAATCCCTGCTTACAGACTTTGTGGAAATGGTTGGCCCAGAAGTATCCTTTGGAGATGGCAACAAAGGACAAACACTGGGATATGGCAAGATTGTACTTGGGAATGTCATCATTGAACAAGTAGCTCTAGTTGATGGCTTAAGGCATAATTTAATAAGCATAAGTCAACTTGGAGATAAAGGTTACCATACTGGCTTTGACAACAAAGAGTGTCTTGTGACTCACAAAGAAACAGGCATTGTGGTTTTCAAAGGACTTAGGCATGGTAACATTTATGAAGCCATCTTGGAGGATTGCATACACAGTGAAATCACATGTCTATATAGCAAGGCCTCAACAGAAGAAAGCTGGAAATGACACAAGAAACTGTCACACATCAACTTCAAAACACTCAATAAGTTGGTTAAACAGAATCTTGTAAGAGGATTACCACAGGTTGATTTTGTGCAAGATGGACTTTGTGAAGCATGTCAACTTGGGAAGCAAAGAAAATCATCCTTCAAGAGCAAGACAATTAACACCATTTCTGAACCCTTTTATTTATTGCATCTTGATTTATTTGGTCCAGTAAATGTTATGTCAATTAACAAAAGGAAATATACTCTTGTTATTGTAGATGATTTTACAAGATTCACATGGGTTTTCTTTCTACATTCAAAGGATGAAGCTCCACAACACATAAAAGACCATATCACCTTTCTGGAAAGGAAATCAACAAAAACAGTTAAAATTCTAAGGAGTGACAATGGTACTGAATTCAAGAATTCAATCATGGAGGACTACTGTGCATCAAAGGGAATTACTCAACAATTTTCTGTACCAGGAACTCCTCAACAAAATGGAGTTGTGGAGAGAAAGAATAGAACACTCATAGAAGCTGCCAGAACAATGCTGGCAGAATCTAAGCTACCAGTCTATTTTTGGGCAGAGGCAGTCAATACAGCATGTTTCACTCAAAACTGCACCTTAATAAACATGCATGGAAAGACTCCCTATGAAATGATAAAGAACAAGAAGCCAAGTGTGAAACACTTTCACATATTTGGATGCAAGTGTTATGTACTGAAAGTACATCCTGAAAATCTAAGCAAATTTGAAGTCAAGGCAGATGAGTCAATTTTTCTTGGATATGCATCAAACACAAAAGCATTCAGAGTGTTTAATCTCAGAACCAAAATTGTTATGGAATCTATTCATGTTGCATTTGATGATAAAAAGTTTACAGGATTGCAGGATGAGTCAGAGTCTACTACACTGGAATTTGAAAATCTAAAAAGTTCTGAGATAAATGAAGAAGAAGAGGATGAAGACCCTCAAACAACTCCTGAACCAACACAGAAATCTGCACACTCTGAGGGGGAGTCAGAAAATTCAACTCCAAATAATTCAGAGTCTAACAGGTCAGGGTCTACCCAGACAGAGTCTAGACAGACAGAGTCTAATTCATCAGGGTCTGGATCAAGCAACTCTGAAACCTTGTCAGAGTCAAGCAATTTAGGGGGAGCCTCTTCATTTGAATTTCACTCAAATACAGAAGATGCAAATGACTTAGGGGGAGCTTCAAGTTCAAGAACCAATCTTCCACCAGCTAGAAAATGGACAAGGGATCACACTCCTGACTTAATAATTGGTGACCCTGAGAGTGGTGTACAAACAAGAACAGCCACTCAAAATGAATGTCTTTATAGCTGTTTTCTCTTAAAGAATGAACCCAAGAAAATTGAGGAAGCCTTGCAAGACCCTGATTGGATTATTGCAATGCAAGAAGAATTGAATGAATTTGAGAGAAATAAAGTGTGGAAACTAGTACCAAGACCTAGAAATAGATCTGTTGTTGGTGCAAAATGGGTTTACAGAAACAAACTTGATGAGAATGGAACTGTAGTAAGAAACAAAGCAAGGCTAGTTGCAAAAGGATACTCACAGGAGGAAGGAATTGACTATGATGAAACTTTTGCACCAGTAGCAAGATTGGAAGCTATCAGAATGTTTCTTGCCTTTGCAGCTCATTCAAAATTCAAGGTGTATCAGATGGATGTGAAAAGTGCCTTCTTAAATGGAGAATTGGAAGAAGAAGTCTATGTGGAGCAACCACCAGGATTTGTTGATCCAAAGTTTCCTGATCATGTTTACAGGTTAGACAAGGCACTATATGGATTGAAGCAAGCACGTAGAGCATGGTATGAAACTCTTTCAAAATTTCTTCTGGAAAATGAATTCACAAGAGGTACCATTGACAAAACTCTCTTTATTAGAAAATGTAAAGGTGATATTTTGCTTGTCCAAATTTATGTTGATGATATTATATTTGGATCTACTAATGATAAAGTCTGTGAAAAGTTTAGTCAACTAATGCAGTCAAATTATGAAATGAGCATGATGGGAGAATTAAACTTCTTTTTGGGGCTTCAAGTCAAACAGAATGATGATGGAATTTTCATCAATCAAACAAAGTATGTAAGAGAACTGTTGAAGAAGTTTGATATGCAAGACTCTGCAACTGCTAAAACTCCCATGTCAACTGCCACAAAGCTAGACTCTGACCCAAAGGGTAAGAAAGTTAACAACACTAGCTACAGAGGTATGATTGGCTCATTGTTATATTTAATTGCTAGTAGACCAGATATAATGTTTGCAACTTGTCTGTGTGCTAGATTTCAAGCTGACCCTAGAGAATCACATTTAATAGCTGTGAAAAGAATTTTTAGATATCTCAAGGGGGCACAAACTCTTGGACTTTGGTATCCTAGAGAGTCAGATTTTTCACTAATTGGTTATTCAGATTCTGACTATGCAGGATGCAAAGTAGACAGGAAAAGCACAACAGGACGATGCCAGTTTCTTGGCAACAGATTAATTTCTTGGTTTAGCAAGAAACAACAAACAGTATCCACCTCAACAGCTGAGGCTGAATACATTGCAGCTGGAAGTTGCTGTGCTCAAATTCTGTGGATGAGAAATCAATTACTTGATTATGGACTAACATTATCAAATATTCCTATGTATTGTGATAATACTAGTGCTATTAAAATTGCAGAAAATCCAGTCCAACACTCCAGAACAAAGCACATTGATGTCAGGTATCACTTCATTAGAGAACATGTTGAAAATGGCACTGTGACACTTCACTATGTTCCAACTGACAGACAGATTGCAGACATTTTGACAAAACCACTTGATGAATCTACCTTTCTCAGACTGGTAGGTGAATTAGGTATGTTAAATATGTAAGTGATCAAAATTACAAGAAGCAAGGTATGTACTTTAATTATAGTCCCTGTCTTAACACACTATGATTAATTAAAATTGCAAAATTTTGTTTGGTACTTTACCTTGACAGAGTCTAGTTCTTAGACTCTGACAAGTCTGTAGACTCTGAGAGCCTGTAGACTCGGAGAGTCTGTAGACTCTGAGAAAAATATCGCCTAGACTCTGAATCGGTCAATATTCGCGCATGCAGACTCTGATTGCTTTTAAACGGTTCAATTGACTTGAAATAGGCGGTAACAGTTATCTTTTGACTGGAGATAGACTGTTGACTCGTGTGTATTGTATGCAATTCAACCAAATAGAAAATTTTTCATACAATTTACTCACTTGTTTATTGCAATTATTTTCTAAGGCAAAAATATTCACAGAGCTTTTTGCGAACCCTAGTTAATTTCTTCAAGTTTTTCCATCACTTTCAACATCAACAACTTCAATGGCTGCCATTTCTACTGTCCTGAGGGGACCCAAGGCAATTGCTTTCACTTTTGGGGACTTTGATTTCATGACTACAAATCATGCTGCTGCTCTTGGAGATAAGAAAGGAGTAGATGCTGACTACTTCCCAATGATGGATTTCATGGAGCACTCTGAGCTCAGTTACATTCTCAAGGCATCACCAGTGATTCACATGGATGCTGTGTCAAAGGCTTGGAGTTCTGCACAGGTTGTTGATCCTTCTCAGGATCAACCAGGTAAAATCATGTTTACCTTTGGCTCCACTACATTTGATGTAACTGCCGATGTACTTAATGCTGTGTTTAAATTGCCTGTAAGAACACCTTTTGATGAAACTGTTCCTGATGATGACATTAAAAGCATGTTTAAGGCAATAGGTTATTCTGCTAGCTTAGATAACATGAGTAAAATAACTAGGCCTTACTTAAGGAAAGAATGGTCCTTTTTCTTTGATCAAATTGCTAAGTGCTTCACTAGTAAGTGTAGTAGTTTTGATGCTATTACTGCTATAACTTATCAAATTGGTCACAGTCTCCTATTTGACAAAGTAATCAACATTGGTGATATGTTGCTCACTCAAATGGGAGCAAAATTAAATAATGTGCAAGAGGGGAGGAAGAAAGTCTACTATCATAGATTTCTTATGATTCTCCTCAACCATTTCATTCCTGATATGTCAACCAAGTTGGCAGATGATTGCTGTGTGCAGGCATACAAACAGCAAAGGAGGATATTCTCTGACATCAAGAGAATTGATGACAAGAAGAAAAGTCTACCTGCCATGCACTATCCACAGGTAATGCAGGTAAAACTCTCAACCTACAAACCTTCTATCTACAATGCCTCATTTTTTGGTGGTGAAATGGTGCAGGAACAAGTAATGGAGAGTCCCCCTGCACCTACCCAAGTCACCCAATCCCCTTCAATTCCACAATCTTCCAAACCAAAATCCAAAAAGAAACCAACCTCTGGTGTCTCTCAACAGGCACCAGTTGTAAAGAGGAGAAAATTGATTCAAACTAGGCTGATAGATGAGCACAGTGATGAAGAGCTCAACCCTCTAGAGAAACAAGTTGTTGAAGGTCTTTCTTTGTTAAAAGAAGGTCATGATACACTTGATTCTAACCTTCAAGCCAAGTCTGTAGTCTCTGAAAAGGCTACAGACTCTGAACAGCCTAGGAATGCACCTCAGGATTCTCTAATTGAGTCTCCTGACAAATCCTTTGATCAGAAGTACAGAAGATTGAGGAAGGCTTATTCTGCACACACACACAAGCCTCTTATTATTACTAACCCTGTTTTGCAGGAAACAGATGCTCCCAAGGCTCCTGCAGAGCCAGACTCTGAAAGCAAGAAAACTCCTGAACCAGAGTCTAATGTTGAGTCAGAGTCTAGGCTGCCTTTAGACTCTGATCATGAAACATTTTGGGAAGGAATGCCATTAGATGCAGCCTCAAGTCTAATTGATGAGATCATTATTCCAAGTGATGAGGTACTGCTATTCCTATATCCTTTGGTGGAATCAGTTGAAGATCCAGGGCAATATCAGACTAAATCTCAAGTCTTGGATTTTCTTACAACCTATGAAGCCCTAAGGAAGAGAATGGAACAGGAGCTACAAATGTCTGCACAGGATGTGGTCAAAAATCTATACAGCTACCTATTCAACTCTTCATTACAAGTACAAGCAGCTGGGCTCATAGAATGCAAGACAAATGAAGTTCTCAAAGCACTAGGTGTGCCAGACTCTGAACAGCAAATTACAAAGAAGCCTAAAAAGCTTAAGGTCCACAAAAGGAGAGCATCAGAGTCTGTTGCTGAGTTGGAAACTGAGATTGAGCAACCAGTTTTTAACTATGAAGCAATTTGGGATAATGGAGTTACCTACAGGACAGCCATTCAATGGATCTCTCAAATTCAACCTCTGTCAAGACAGGTGGCTGACTATCTTGTCCATACTATAGGTACAATTGCCAACAAATACATCTATCCAACCTACCAAAGTAGACTGGATCAATTTATGGGCACATATTTTCAAAGAGTAAGAAGGGAACTGCAGGACCTCTTCAATCTCACAGATGCCCAGGCAATCAATGCAATCCATCTCAGGGCCTTTCATCACAAGTTGGATGCATTTATTCTTGAAGAACAACAGGAGGTCGCAGGTGGTGCAAGGCAGTTGGAGGATGGGACTAATGCACCAGTGGTGACTAGTGATAGAGATGCTCAGTCTGCCTCACCCACACAAGAACCACCTAGTCAGAGGTTGGGTGATAGTGGGGCAGGGGAGTATGCTGTTGAGCCCTCCTTGACAACTCACCAAAGAGCTGATGAGAACCCCAGTGATATGGGAGGACAGACTCTGATGGATGCTCATGAAGAAATTTCCCAATCTATTCTATCGGAGTCTATTCACCTTGAGGGGGAGTCTCATGCACCAACAGTCAAAGATGGTGACACTCAGACTCTGGCTTCTAATGAAGTCATGCTGAAGCAGTCAGAGTCTAGAGTAGACCCTGAGACTGGAATACTGGAGCCAACAGACTCTGAAAAGAGAGAAGATGCTAGTAAGGGTTCAGAATCTGTTGATGCTCACCCCTTGGTGGAAACCCCTAGCCTTCAGACATTTGAAGGGGTTCCCCTCCATCAAGGTGGTTCAGGTATTGAAGCACCATTTTTATCTCTCAACCCCTCTTCTGTAGGATTTTTGAGTGCACCCTCCAAATTGAGTAAAAAATAAAATAAAATAAAATAAAATAAAAATAATTGAGAGGCTGGCACTGGTCCAGGCAAAAGGAGAGGTAGATAAGGCTGTAGAGAGCCTGAGTGAGAATGAGAGAGTGGGTGCCCAACCCCACTGTGAGATTGAGAGATTAGGGTATCCTGAACCTAGCTTTACTTATTGGGATCAAGATTTTCCACAGAGTTGGTCCAATGAGTTGGAGCAGGGGATGGATGAAAATTCATTTCTGTTGTTTGACAGAATTCACTCCCTTCACTTATTCACAGAAGTAGCTTTCAAGGATGCTATTGCTGATATTACTACCACTCAAGCTTCTCTCCAAACAACAGTCTCTGACTTAACCACAAAGGTTGATTCAGTAGTTGCAGCACAGACCACTTTCTCCACAGTCCTAGCACAGATTCTTTTGGTTGTCACAGGTGGTGATGATGTCAAAAAGGGGGAGAAGAAAGGTGGTGATTAAGGAAAGGGGGAGAAGAAATGTGATTCCTTCAGGAGAAACAAGGATGATATCTTCCTTGACAGATAGGCAGTAAGAAATGATTATTTTATACTGTTCTAGATTAATTGTTTCATATTTTAGTTTTGACATCATCAAATCTTGATTTATGCTTCATTGTTTATAACGCATAAATAGGGGGAGATTGTTAGGAATATAATAATTTGATGATGTACAAAATACTAGAACAGGATTTAGCACAGTCTATCTGCAAGAATCAATCAACAGATATCTATCTACAAGAAGCAATCGACTGATAAATATCGATCGATAAGTCATCAACTGATAATAAGCCATCGACTGATAAAGCCAATCGAGAAGTCATCGATCGAGAAGTCATCAACTGATATTTATCAATCGAGAACTCAAGTCATCAACTGATATTTATCAATCGAGAACTCAAGTCATCAACTAATATTTATTGATCGAGAACTCATCAACGGATATATACTCATCAACGGATATTTCCTGATCGAGAACTCATCAACGGATATTTATTGATCGAGAAGTCATTAACGGATATTTACCAATCGAGAAGTCTCGCAAGTACTCGATTGATTAGCTCACAGCCTGACTTCTCGAAGCTTAAAGGAGATGAGTATTCGGTTGATTCAAACAACTAGTTTCAAGGAAAGTCTTCGAATATCAAAACAAATATATTGCAGATATGTTATGGGAAGAAAAGCGAAAATTAAGGAAGCTGTCGATCAGAGTTTACTCTAACAGAGAATGCTCTATCAGAGATTATCAACCGACAGAGTTTAACAGAAAAGGAAGCTGTCAACTAATAATTATGGATTTTATTCCTATTGTAATTTTACTTTCTGTTATTAGTTGATAGGCAGCTCTCTATATAAACTCTATGTAACCTAATTGTAAAGGTGTGGAAGTCGAAGCATAATTATCTGAGTGAAATTTTGTGAGAGCATAGAAATAGAGAGAGTTGCTGTGATAAACACAGAGAAGCTGCTAGGGTTTGTGTACATCCTAGGAGAGTTTTGTATTCACAAATCAATAATACAAAACAGTTCTTATTCATATCTTCGTGTTTGAGTTTGTTATTAATTTGATTTTAAATCGGGCAGAAAAGACACACAAGTATTCAACCCCCCCCCCTTCTACTTGTGCAACTGGGAAAACAAAAGTCAACGGAAAGGATTCACAAAGAAGAGAGGTGTTTCTACCTATAAATTTTTAGCATAATAGGGGTTGCATTTATTAACAGATATATAGGCAGATATAGATATATCTATATATTCCCCTTCTGTTGCCCTTCTATTTTTATTCCATGAAAATTAAAATTTGAAACGCTAAAATTTCCTGAGAATGCTCTATAGGCAACCTATATAATAAGACAACCAATTAGATATTCGTGTAACAATTTATGTTCTGGGGTTTACATATACCCATATATATCGTTATAATTGAAATGCGGAAATTGAAAATAAAAAATACTGAATAAACGCTGATTAGTTATGTATCATTTTTTAATTTATTCTATAATTAGGAAACCAGATACCTATACAAAATCTAATTAAATTAGCATTTTAGTTGGAATAACAGATTGGTTAACCAGATACAAAATCTAATTAAATTAGCAATTTAGTTGTGTAAAGACCGGAAGAGGCTTTATATTCCAATACACCTAATATACTAAACAATAAAAATAATTAATGTATATCTACATAGACTCATGAGAATTTACGAGTGTTCACATTTATTAGACTGAATGGAGAATATAATTAACTTCTATAGAGATAAAAATGGGTAAAAAGAATAGGCCTTATTATTCCTATATGTTTCACTAGTAACACTCCCTTGAGGTGTCATTGCCTATTTTACTTGTGTTTAGTCTTTCCCAATTAAAAATCGTATAGGAATATAGTAGAAGTTATTGGAATTAATTCATCAACACTGTTCTACTATTATTAATGAGCAATAATGGAATAATTTCTTTATAGAGATAGGGGACATATTTCACATGAATATAGTATGTCTTGTTTGGGCTGCTTTAATAGTAGTCTTTACTTTTTTCCTTTCAAACCATATTAGTTTTTTTATAGATCATTCTGCAACATGTTTTGAATTATTTAAAAAAATATATTCATTTAAGACTTACCTTACGTTGGATTCTAGTGGAGTAATGTATTCTATAACTAAAATTCTTTCAATCAAAGATATTTCAAGAATTCCCATATTTGTATCTCGAAAGCAAAGGGATACAGATTATTGGAATTTTATTCCAATCAAATTCTTCATAAATTTTCTATTTCAATGAACGGGCTCTTCCCCTAATTTTAGTTTTAGATGGATACTAAAGAAGGCCCGACCCCCTTTTTTGTTTCCCGCTTTACTTTTCCTGCTAAAAAAGGAATTCACTAAATGTATACATGATTTCTATGAAAAGCGTTAATGTATACACGATTCTTTTATTCTTTTAATATTTGGAATTTTGACTTTTAAGGGTTTAAAGCATTAATAATTTGTGAGGTTTATTATTTTATTAATACTTATTCCCTTTTAAAATCTGAAGATGTGCCCATAGAAATCCTTTCAATTTTTTCTTCAGTTTTTTCTTAGAAATTGTTGTCGATAATGCTTTTTCCTTCCTTGACGAGAATCAGATTGCAAATAATAAGAAATCTGAAAATTAGAACTAAAAAGTAAGATAAGATAGTTTTTAAATATTTATCCAAAAAATATGTATATAAAAAAAATTGTATCTATGTAAATTCCATATATTATTTTGATATTTACATATATCAAAATAATATAGTAGATTGATTAACACGAAGTCGTGTCATTATTATCTTTATTATACAGTACAACTTTATACACTTCACTAACAATAATGATATAGTAAGAATATATTTCTTTCTTACTATACTATAGTATCGGAGGTAGAAATGGCAAAAAAATCCGATGTCACGGATATCCGATCCGAAACCCGAAATTTTGGAATTACCCAACTCGATTTTTTCGATTTAATTTTTAGACACGAAAACTTTTGGATTGGGGGCATACCGATCTGAAATCCAATCTGAACCCCAAAATGCCGAAAAAACCTAAATTATATATATATATATATTATATGAACAATTAACTCACTTAATATTTCTTTTAAAAAGAATCTTGCTATATTTTCTTTAATATTTATTTTAAGATTTATTTGAGATAAAATTATTTTAATATTTTCCATTTGTTAGTAATTATATATATTATTTAAATGTTCGAAATATGTAAGAATTGAAGTTCGATTTAAATGAAAAGATTAAATAATATAATATATATGCTATAATCGTATATTTTATAAAAAAAATTATTTTCTTAATTTTCGGGTTCGGGTTTTCGAGTTTCGGATTTTGTCTTGTGATTTTTGGATTTCGTGAAAATCCAAAATCTTTTGGATCGGGTTCAGGTTTTAAATTTCAGATTTTTTTCGAGTTTGGATTTGGATTTTGCCAACCCCAACCCATTTGCGATCCTCGGATCTGATACAATATTGTCGATTCTAGTCCGCGCATTTCATTTAAGATGCCAAAATGGAATCATTTTCCCCTTCTTTATTCAATCTTTGCTAAGAACTCAAAAGTCAAGTTTCATTCAAATTAATTAATCCTTTTTATTTTGGTTGTCTTTTTGTTTTAACATATATGCAAGAATATTTACTTCCATAATCTCATCTTTTTTAAATTTCACAATAACTCGGGATTTATTCCCATAGAGATGACAAGTCTTTCGCTTGTAAATTCAAATAATTAATTATCTCTCAATGATCTTGAATCGGATCAAACTAAAGCAACAGTATTCATATTTGAAGCAATAATTGAGAGATTTTAAATAGAACAAAAGTAAAAATTAACCCACGGTATAATAAAATAATAGCTTATCCTCCTACTGGATTAGAATTTAATAGAGCATACGAGTTTAGTGAATAGGTAGAAAATTGAACACATATTTTTTCATTAATTCTAATTCAATAGGATGATAAATCGTCTCTGGAATCACCAAACTTTCCTTTTTTCCTGTTTTTCTAATCAAATGTATTATAAAAATTAGAAATAAAAAAAAGCGGCCTGACCCATTCAATCATAAATATCTGCTATCCTCATATTAAAAGGAACAAGTTAATCCCCTTACCTTTTTTATTTTCATTTTCTTGGGCTCCACATTAATTTGTCGATATCCTCTATAGATAAACTTTTGTTCCAAGTCACAACATAAAAGCCTTTTTTAAATTTCTTTGATTATAGACTTTGATATTTATCAGGGTTCAATTCTTTCTATATATCTATGTATGATTTATAATAAGATTTATCTATTTAAATGTATATCTATCATATCGCAACTTCATGTACTAAACATTTACATATTACTCTATCCAATATTTTTGTTTCGACAACATCATAGAGAATGGATACTGGAAAATAGCTTCATTTCCGGTATCCTTTTATTTTTTTCATATCGTATTAAATTTAAGGGAAAAAAAGAAATTCAATCTTTTTATAATTATAACAGAAAATGATAGAAAAAATTCTAAATGATTTTTTCTTGCTTCGACCCGTGGAAAGATATACTTTTACGAGGTTTTGGATTTTTCGTGCAAGGGGAAATATACCAAAGAAGACACGACACTAAAAGTAAAAAGATAAGGACACTATAGTAGTTTAGTCTACACTGCAGCATTTTTGTCTACATAAAAATTATAATAATTTATAAAGGTATTTCTTATCAATCTGACGAACAATATCTAAGAATAAATTCAGTAGTACATGGAATACGAAAGATGCAGGTCTAAGGATCAACTCAACTAGTAGCGAGAGAGAGGATTGCTTTTTCCTTGAACAGTTCTTTCCAAAAATTAATCTACCAGGTTGATGCATCATATCATATAAAGGAAATTCATGGTTCAGATGTTTATTAAGAATAAAAAAACAAGGAATAATCAAATTAAGTTCGCGTATTAATCTAGGTGAATTTATGGGACTATAAAGATTTTCTTGTCTACGGAACCCATTGAAAGGGGGAGTATACGATAAATAATACAAAAAATGATCAAGTCAGCGGACAACATGAAAATGCTATGAGGTGTTCTGGCCTAAGCAGTTAAATAGGAGGGTTACTATGACTATAGTCCTTCGGAATTTTAGCAAAGACAAAAAAGATTTATTTGATATTATGGATGACTAGTTACGGAGGGACCGTTTCATTTTTGTAGGATGGTCCACCTATAGCTCTTTCCGTGTGCCTATTTCACTTTAGAAGGCTAATTCACAGGTACAACCTTCATAACTTCATGGTATACCCATGGATTGGCTGGTTCATATTTGCCGTTGGTGTCAATTAGTGGGTGGTCTGTACACATTTGTTACCATCCATGGTGCTTTCACACTAATAGTTTCACACTAATAGGATTCATGTTACGTCAATTCCAACTTGCTCGATCTATTCATTTGCGACCTTATAATGCAATCACTAATGCAATCACGTTCTCAGGTACAAATTTTGTTTCAAGGATTTCCATTTCATATGATGGGAGTTGGGGGTATTGGCTAATGCTTTGCTATGTGCTATTCATGGTCCTGCCGTAAAAAATACCTTATTTGAACATGGTCATGGTGCAAATATATTCCGTGCTTTTGGTCCCAAATCTTTGGGGTTGCTTTCCCCAATAAATGTTCGTTACATTCTTTATGTTATTTGTAGCACTAACTAGGGATGAATGCTCTTGGAGTAGTTCTTCGTGGAGTAGTTGGTTTATGGATGAGTGCTTGGATGGCGGCTCAACCTCATGAAAACCTTATATTCCCGAGGAGGTTCTCTCCCATGGAAACGCTCTTTAATAGAACTTTAGCTTTATCTGGTCGTGACCAAGAAACTACCGGGTTTCACTTGGTGAGTCGGGAATGCCTCCGCTCATCAATTTATCTAGTAAACTAATAGGGACTCATGCCGGATTAATAGTATTCTGGGCTGAAGGAATGAACCTATTTGAAGTGGCTCCTTACATCACATGGGATACACGGGTTTTCTTAATTTTTTGTTATTTTATTATTTGCGTTTTAATATTTATTTTTATGATTTATATTTATTCTTTCAACAATAATTTTATTTTATTTTATAACATGTATAGAAATATTCTTACATAATTACTCATTTATTTTAATTGTATTTGTGTTTCACGGGGATCTGTCTTATGTTTAGAGATGTGTTTTAATTAAAAAAACTAATTTCTAAAAATTAGGCTCAATTGTCGAGTAAACCGGCCAAAATACAAACTATCAAAATTTTAATTTTTCGACATTAATAATATAGTATAAATACATCTAATATTTCATGACATTCCAAAAAACACAGCTAAGACAAAATTTTAACCCACATCCTTTGGATCAAATCAAGGCCCCAATACCCAACTCAAGTTATGAGAAATCCGTGAGTCCTAATGCATATTAACTACATTCCCAAGTTAAAGGTATGCCCGGGAGGTTGAGGGTAATGCCCCTTTGCCCTGTATGCAAGCACCGTTTTCAAAGTCAAAAAATTCAAGTTATTTTGAGTGTTAATACACAAAAAGTATTAGAATATGCAATGAAAAAACAGTATACCAGTCGTAAAGAAACAAAATGAAGATGACTAAATGGAACAATTAATAAAATTAATGATTAACATAATAATAATATTAATGAGAAATAAATTAGAATGTTTAAATCTTGATAACCTGAGCACGCAAAAGAAGAGCATCAAATAATGATGCGAATATAGAGAAAAACACATCTTCAACACTTTTCCTTTTTTCACTATGCAAATCAAGCTCAAGTATACTGCTCACGATGCTGCTCCTACAGTAGATTAAGACCAATTTTGAAGTTAAAAAACTTACAAATACAATGATCAAAAGTACACATGACAGATCATTTAAGCATGCAAAGACACCTATCAATTTTTAGTGCCAACAATTTTGAAATATTGTTAAATACTTTAATTCGCATAAACGCTCGAGATAGAGCTACAGACACATCCAGAGACAAACATGTAAATATTTAGACACATTGGCTGAAGTTAACAATTACACATGGACTGAATTTGTTTCCAAACCATTAGCAAATACTTATCATTTCTATAAATAAAAGAATGATTTTAAAAATTACATCTCCTAGAATAATCTTACTCACAAAGGAAACTGCAATATGTGTGTGTGAAAAAATGTTCCTCCATAAAAATATCATATCCCCTTGGGTCTTATGATTACACACAAAATATGAAATACTCCCTCTATTTGCAAATATTTTCTTTTCTAGAAAATTATTGTTTGAAAATATTAGCTTTTCTATCATGTAAAGTGTAATTAATGCTAAAATTCCAACTATATCCCTATTAGGTAATTAATATTGTCTTCAATTTCGTTGCCTAATGTGTTTGACTACTAGACATAGTATTGTAACCAAACAATTAATTACATCAATTTTTGAGATAATAGATGAAATGTTATGTGTGCAACAACCTTAAAAAGAAAATATTTGTGCACAAAGGAAGTATATTAAGTGGCCCATAAAATATTTAGCACCAACTTCTAACCTCAATATCCCTAAATGTATGTAGAGAGTAATTTATATTCAAAAAATGTTCCTAAAGTCGACCTTAGGTAACTTACCTAAAATTATAAGCATTTTGAGTATAAAAGTTGGATGGCATTTTTGTAATAATAGGATCCGCCCTCTTCTATTTACAAAAATAACCTTAACGTTGTATTGTAATATATCTTAACTTTAGGTAGTTACCTAATTCCTACTGCAACTCAATATTTTTTCTTTATGCTTTCAGAATCCATGAAACACTCAATTAAAAACCCATTACAAATCAAAAAAATATGGTGAAAGCATAACATGAGAAGAAAAATGGTACCAGAATGGCAGAGTGGAATCCGCGATATACCAGTCTTCACTTGGAAATGCCACACAACTGTCACAATTGTAAAGTTACAGGTTTAGGACCTAATGCTGTAAAAACTTCTTAATAGAATGCATTCTAATTTAATAAAAAGTTAGAACAGATATACAGTAATCAAAAGCTATCTGAAAGGGTCTCTTAGAGAGACTTGCCCAAAACACACCACTTTGTGGAGAAACCTCAAATGTCTATGGCCTGTTTGCACCTATAGCAGATTCAGTTGTTAAGGCCAAATATGGTGACCGGAGGTGAAACAAAGATTATCATTATGAGAAGGAGCTACAATTTAATTGGCTAGGGTAGCAGATACGAACTAGACTAAACAAGATCTTCATATAAACAGCAAGTCAACCACAGTTAGCAACTGATCTAATCTTCTTGTTATTGTTAAGAATGTAAATGAAAATGACAAAAATGAATCCACAAAACATATACATGTCTATACAGTACAAGCACAGAAAGGAATGAGCAGGCACAAATCCAAGGACAAAGCACCACTAAAGAGGAGCCGGACAAAGCACCATTAAAGAGGAGCCTTCAACCCCAGTTATCCTCCTAAAATACAGACAAAACCATCCAGATGCAAAATATTTTGATGAACTATACTGAGTAACAAATTAGTCTAATGTGTCTACAGTATCGAATAAAGTGCTCAAATCCTACCTCAAGAGTGAATCTGCCAGTGCAAGTGCTTCAGGATTTGCTTCTACAATTAGTGATGGCGCCTAGTGTATAAAAGCCAACAGAAGTGTTTACAAAAGGAAATCACTCTCCTGAAACATAATGGTATAACCTTCTACAAGAAGGATATAAAAATGTGGAAAAGAATAAAGTCATTGTTAGTTAAACTGAGATACTTACAGCCTGACCAATCTCCGACATCAAACATGCAATGCCACCAATTACTTTCTCATCTCGATTATTAAGAGCAGGATGAAGAAGCACTTCCTTCAAAAATCCCACTCTGCATAACAAAAGTTGTGGTAACCCCTATGCAAGAAAAGACAAAGAATATAAGATACCAGTATCGAAACTACAAGTGGATGGTAAGATATGACCAGCTAATTTTCATATTCATGCATAATGCATTAGTTATGACCTATATGCATACCAAAAATAGTATGTGCAAAAGATAATTCAGTTGTCATTAGGATGCTTACAGCATTTCCTGAAAACAGACCATGATCTATAGTACTTTATGTTTCCAGAACAAGGGCCAACACAAACATGTTAATCCCCACAATCAAGCCAATGAAATAAGACTCCATAATGCAACCCATTCTCACACTATATTATGAGCCCGTTTGGCTTATCTTAAAACAAGTTACTTATAACTTATAAGTTATATGTTATAAGTAACATATAAGTGATAAGTTAAATTTACTTACAAGTTCAGTAAAGTGTTTGGTAATTATCACTTGAAAGTTATCTAATTTTTATAAAAAATGCAAAAAAAATATTATTTAAATTAAATAAAAGTATTTAAATAATACCCACCAAAATACAAGTAATATGATAATTAAAAAAAATCTTTAATACTCTAAAAGTGAAATAAGGTGATCGAAATAAGAAAAAAGTACATGAGCACTAACTTCTGCAAATGTGAGAATGAGTTATATACAAGCTCATTTCATAAATTACCCAAACACACCCAGATAAGTTAAAACAAACTTAATGTCCATATAACCCAGCTTAACGGAACCCCAAAGTCCCAAACACCCACTATATTTCTTTCTATGAGCAATTTTAATCTCAATGACTATGAAAAACAAAAAAATTGTCCAAACGTTATCAATCAATCTAAAAAGATGGGATCCGAAGACCCTTAGTATAAAACTGCAGAACCCTCTTATCCTTAATGTTTCTGTTACATGGCATATGCATACCTTATGATGGCTCACAAGCTCGACAAGAACCTCAACGGCCAGGTCAAATGATGAGGAAACCTACCAAGAGCAAGTAGAACATAATCAAGTATTGCTGTCAGCATCAACTAAACCAGAAGTTAAGTATTAATAAAAATAATGAAGGACCTGCAAAGAGTTGAATACAAAATTGAGAAGCGGATGAGCTGGCAATGAAGCAGCTGGAATCTCTGACAAGCAACCAGCATGAACCTGTGTCTCAAAAGACAAAACAGAGGAGATAGAATTTAATCCACCAAAGAAAGAAAAAACTACATAGAAACATGTGATTTGCAGAATAGAATCCATTCATATGTAAAAGAAGAAATCTTGACATATGATCTCACCCAACTCAGTAAGCATCGCAGAAGCTTCCTGTTCCTTTCATGAAGTTGGACACCACCATCAATATATTTCTCGGATTCCTTCATTAGGAACTCAAGAACCATCGGGGTATGTGACAAAAGCTGCGTACAAAAAGAAAATTTTAGCTGATAATAAAAATATGGCAAGTAGTAAATAAATGTCTGAGAAGCATAATAAGAATTTACTATAATTGAAATTCCTTGACCTCTTGGCCATACAAGCATCGTCCGATATATGTACTCTGGTCTTCTACAACTTCAGGCAAGACAGTTAGCATCTCCAGAACAGCAATATTGCCATTTTCCTGGACTTGCAGATTCTGAAGACTGCAAAAAAGTTTCTCAATAGGCTTGCTGTGCTCCATCATGTGTAGTATTAGAGCGGAGAGAGCGAGACAAATTTGTGTTAAGAGCTGTAATTAAGATAAAAGATCCAAACAGCTTTAATAATTCCCTAAATTTCCGAAAGATACACAAAAATGCACATTCCGGCCAATTACTAGATTATATCAATCAAAAGATGCAGCACTGAAACTGAAATATTTTCCAACAGATTAGATTGCATAGAGCATCTTTTTCTAGTACAATGACCAGAAATGCCTGCCGAGTAAGTTAAAGAACCTGTGGGGGACCCGAGCTGAATTTTTTAGCCGCAATAAGAAGACTATTAAGAAGAGCATCTTTAGCTCCCAACTGCAAATGATTTCCTTCATTTTGGATCTGTGAGAAAACAAAAGAGACATTGCCCCTATATTAGTTTTAGATGCATACGCTAATATTAATATACCATCATATCAATTCTAATACTGTAAGGTAATGCTTATTACTGCTAAAAATATGATCCCTGCAGAGTCTAGGATTTAAAACACTTTGTAATACTTGATCCTTAAAATTAATGCATTATATTTTATCATTTTCAATTTCTTCCGGTTCATGAATTCCGGTTCATGAATATGTATATCTTACTTATTTTGTAATTGTTGATATAGTAAAGTTAATCGACAACAAGGCAATCTCAACGCTTCATTTACGAAAAAGTTCTAAACTTTCATCTATCCAGAAAAAAAAAAAGAATTAAGCTTTACCTAAAACTAGAGCAACCTACTAATTTAATTTAACAAAACTATACAGTTAAACCACGATAAACGATAAACGAATACGATCACCAGAGAATTTTATTAATTTATCGAGCTCAAAACTACACTAATTCACGTGACAAAATTATTCACTTATCCAACATTCATTTATCGAGATTCTACTAAAAGCATGAAAGGAAAAGACCTTTCTTTTAAGAATCTGAGCAGCAAAGAACTCGGCTTCGAAATCGGAAACGAAAGGCAGATGATGATCAGAAGTGAGAATACAAGTAGCAACTTCCCAAGCAGCCTGAGTATTTTGAAACTGTACAAGCCATTGATTAGCCGCAACTCGGTTACATGACTCAGCATCGTGATTCAATACTCGAACCGCCTGAGCTACCTTAATTTGCAGCTCCATTAATTAATTAAATACCGATTGTGAATATATAAATATATATTATATAAATATAAATATGATATGATTATGATATGATTAATTAGTGGAAGGATGAGAGAGCGACGCCTGTAAATGAATCGCAGTAGTTGTTTGAATAGGATTTGGGATGATCCGACGGCTAGCGAGAGAGAGAGAGAGAGAGATGGGGGGTTTGGGTTAGTTCGGTTGGGTTGAGTTGTGACTCGGACTGAAATGAAGGGCAGTGATAGGATGAGAGCACTTGGGCCGTCTATTAAATTGCAATCTATCTAGACTACTACTCTCACTTTCTCTCTCTCTCTCTAAAGTTATTTATTTGTTTTTATTCTTTTACTTTTTTAATTAATATCAAAATTCAAAATTTTGTTATATTATTCGAGTTTACAATTTCCTTGTTAAAAATTATTGTGCCGTAAGGAAAAATACTTTTTAAAAATGTATTGTTAGAAAATTAACTATCAGATATTATTTTTAGTTTAAGTATATTTTAAGATATAAAAGATATTTATTCAAAAAAAGAAAGATGAAAGATATAATATTTTTGTAGAAATTTAATAATAAAATTTGTTATTAGTTACGGTAAAAGTTGAAAACAGTTTTTTTCCAAAAGTATAGCAGAATTTTTAAGATCAAATACATTTTTTCAGAAATTTGTTTTTAAATTTATCAAACACTTTTTTACCTAAATTTTAGGGAAAAAATATTATTATATGCAATTAATGTGGCCTTAATAATTAAAAGTTTTTTATTATTTTTAAACTGTATAGAAATTCGAATTCAATTATAAACCAATGAAATTTTATTACCAATTTTAATATTATATTTTTTAAATAACCAATATCACTACAATAAATACATTAATTATGTATATTTTGTAGATATTTCATATGAATTTATATATTTTATATATGCGAACAATTCATATTAATATGAAAAAAATATGGATGATAAGTTGGATGATAATGTTTTTAATCATCAAATTGAAAATTTTTAAAATTACTTGATAAAATCATAATACCTCTCTATTTATAAATATTTTTATTCTTTTTTATTTTTGCTAAGTAAATATTTTTATTCTTACATTTGTATGTCATAAATAATTTATTTATATATTTATATTTTCTCCAAAAATATAATCATAATTGTTTTTGGGTTATAAATAATAATATAATACTATCTGAACATGTTTAAATAAAAATAATTTTTTATATAATTTTTGTTAGTCATTTAAACCACAAACTGAAACACATTAGAGTACTAAAGTTACTCTAATATGATTTACAAGATATGATATATAAAAATACTAGTATTTTTATACTATGAAGGTGGAAGAAGAAGAGCATGGACCAATGATCAATGATTAGAAGGAGTGATGTTTATTTTTATCATCGGCGATAGAGAGCGAATTCTGTCTTGTTTCAGGGTGGTTCCACAATGAATCATCGTGTAATTGATCACAATAGAGAAGAAAGTCATGCTAGACTATATCGTAATTATTTTTCTGATACAACTACATATACAGAAACACAGTTTTGTTGAAGATTTCGGATGAGTAGATCATTGTTTTAACGAATTGAAGAAACAGTTACAACTCACGATAATTATTTTATTCAACGAACTAATGTTGTAGGAGTTCATGGACTATCATCATTCTAGAAAGTGACAACTGCACCGAGGATGCTTGCATGCAGAACAGCAGCCGATGTTGTTGATGATTATATTCGAATAGGTGAGAGTACATCAATAGAGAGTTTAAAAATATTTGTTAAACTAATTGTCAAAATCTTCGGAGCTGAATATTTGAGACAACCAAATCATGAAGATGTGTATACATTGTTAAGAGAAAATGAACAACGAGGCTTTCCGGGAATGTTGGGTAGTATTGACTGTATGCATTGAAAGTGGAAAAATTATCCAACTGGTTGGCAAGGTATGTACACAGGTCATGTTCATGAACCAACTATTATATTAGAAGAAATAGCATCAAAAGACTTGTGGATTTGACATTCTTTTTTTAGATTATCGGGAACATTAAATGATATAAATGTATTGGATCGATCCGATCTATTTGAAGATCTAGCGGAAGGTCATAAACATGAAGTGAGGTATACTATCAACGGACATGAATATAACATGGGTGTTAGGTCCCAAACTAACGTAGAAAGGGGGTTAAATACAATATGGGTAGTTTTTTATTTGTTTAATGAGTTTGTTCTTGGTTGGTGAGAGATATAGATTTGAATGCATATAACAACAAGAACAATTCGGAGAATATACTTTTCTATTATATAAACCCTGTTACACTCTAACATAATAAATTGGTTAGCTACAATGATTCTCAACAAGAACAATAAATATAAATCTCAAATGTCTTTAATGGAGTTCTTCTATGTATCTCTCTCTAGATGTGTATATATCTTTCAGTTCGAGCACTTCAAAATGAATTCTTTATTTTGTTTAAGTAATGTAGTCTTCATAATAATTGTACTGCATGAATATGTGTCGACTTGCTTTCCATGTATGCATCATAGAATTTGTCGACTAGTGAAACCCTGAGTGGACTTTGAATTATTTTCTTTAGTTGCAAATTTGTTGATCATTTGCTCCTTGTATGTGACTTAGACAAACTTCTAACACCTATAAATATTTGTCGATTTCTATGCTCCATGTATCGGAATTTTGCCTTAGAAATATTCCAAAGGTTATGAAATGTGTCGACATTGGGACACATAAGAATGTGTCAACTATTATTTCTTGTGGAGTAATTAGGCCATTTCTTCCCTTGACAAAATGTGTCGACAGAATTCACATAGTACATGCCTTAGACTTTCCCTTATCCATTTACAAATGTGTCAGATATGACCTTGAATGCATGACTTAAATAAATTCCAACACATTATCAAATGTGTCGACCCTTTGAACATGATCCATGTCTTAGATACAAATTCATTCCAAATGAATATGTGTCGACCCATTTTCCTTGAATGCTTTCCTTAGACACATTTTGTTTGAACAAAATGTATTGAGCAATGCATACCTTGTATGCTTACTTGCCTTAATAAATTATCTTCACTTGCAGCTTCACTTTAATTCCTTACCAATTATTTCTTAGAAATAAATATGAATATCCTTTTTATTTGTGTTGACGCTTAGTGCACTAGTCTGATTCACAAACGACTAACACTTATGGCATACATCAATAACAGGCATGTTATTCAAAGCAGTAGGTGTCTTAACAGTTTCTACTTCAACTTTATCATCAGCTTTAAAGTTCTCAGTAGAATGATATATGTTGTTACTATCCCTACTATTGAAAAACCTATTAGGTCTATTCAATTTCTTCTTTAAGTCTTTAGTACCTATACGAGGATTGGGGGAATCAGAAGTTCCCACATCTTTCACTGGTGTCGTGGGTGCCCATTTCTCTTGTTGGACATTAACTCCTTATATGTCCCTAGCTTGTTCCTCTCTTTTCTTTTCTTCCTCGAGGTCCTCTAAATTCATTTTGTAAGCAATTAATATAGAGCTCTCAAGGATTGGTTCTGCTACAAGGGTTATGAAAAGAGATTTAGGTGTGTCCTTAACAATATGTGTAACACCCCTTTCTTCGGCACTTTTTCTGAACGGGGTGATGTTGCTTGCCTTTCCTACAGATTGATTGTACTCAAAGCCTATTCCAACTTTACGTTTTATCTCTTGTTGGTCAATTAGGTCTTTTACAATGTAAGAAGAATTCTTATAGGCTAGACACTTCATTTGTTCTTCCAATATTTGATTTCTGAGATAAGTTTTAATTTTAACATAACAACTGACTCTATTGACTTGAAAAGCTAAGTACTTAGTTAACTTGTCATTTCTGGTTTTTAAATATTTTAAAACATCATTCTCATCATTTAAAACTTCGTTTTTGAGAATTAGTTTTTTAACTCTATCTCTTGTATCATCTAGTTTTTTACCTAGCAATTTAAACATCTTAGGGCATGAAGGATTACCTATTTTACTCCTTGTCTAGTTGGAGATAGTGATTCTTTGGATGAATCCATAAGAGCAATATTTCCCATCTATTTTTCATCATCGTTGTCTGAGTCGTTCCAGCTTTTGCCCTCTGCTAGATAAGACTTTCCCTGATGTTTTTTCATAAGTGCATCATACTTTTCTTTGAGCTCTTCATAAGACTCTCTCTTCTTCCCTTGTTTCAACTTCTTGCATTCAGTTGCAAAGTGGTCTAGCTCATTGCAGTTGAAGCAATGAAACTTGTTTCTATCAACTAAGCCGGTCTTATAGCCGCTTTTTAACACAGTTGTCGAAGAACCTCCTTTTTGGAACCTTCCAAAATTAGGTTGAACTCTGTAGGAGGAGTTTTTTCGGAATCTCATGTTGCTAAACCTCCCGGAAACCATAGCTAGAGATTCATCTTTCAACTGATCCAGTTCTTCCAAAGAGTAGAACTTACCATCTTCTTATTTATCTAGAGTATGTCTAAATTCTGGAACCACATACTCCATTGAACTGTTTGAAAGTACAACAACCTTCATTTCCTTCTTTTCTAGTACTTCCACTATCAGTGCTTTAGAGGAACTAACAACCTTACCTCTTCCATATGTTTCTTTGTCTGGATCTACTCCAATTCATAGGTCTTCAATACTCTGTAGAGTCTTTCTAGGGTTACCGCTTTCATGTCTCTAGACTCCCGGATTGCTACGATCCTATGTTCCAGATGCTCTGATAAGGTTAGTAAGAACTTCATGTTGACCTACTGGTTCTGATAATATTTCCCATTGAGGTTGAGCTCGTTTATCGATTTATTCAATCTATGAAATACCTCATAGATACCCTCACCAAGGTTGGATCTAAACTACTCATATTGGGAGGTCAGGATATCCAGTCTATTCTCTTCGACTTCTTCGGTCCCTTCATTTATTATCTCTGTTGTATCCCAGATTTGCTTGACATTTTTACAATTGACAACGTGATTGTACGTAATGTAATCTAGGGATTCTATCAATATAAGTTTGAGATTGTTATCCAGGGATACAGCTTCGTTTTCTTCATCCGTGTAGTTAGCTAGACTTTTTTGAAACTGTCTATGAGGAATTACGACCTCATCTACCTCGTGCTCGAGAATAACTATTATTGGAGGTTCAATGTCGTTGGCCAGAATTAATGCATACTTGGGATTGACAATCCCAATGAATAGTAGCATCTTATATTTCCACAAGTTGTAGTGATCTTTATCCACTACGCCATAAACGGCCTAATGCAATACTTTTAGAATGCAACACTCATTTTCCGTTACATTAGCCTACTTTTTTTGAGCAACTACAATACTACAAACAAAGCGTTGCATTATATTAGAAAGTTGTGTTGCAGTTCAATTGTAGTGTTGCACCTTGCAACACTAGGGGAAAAAGCGTTGCATTTGGTGAACAATTAGGACAAAAAATGATGATGTGGCATGTGGGACCCACATTTGCTGACGTGTCACTGCTTACGTGGCAGGTGGACCCACACATGCTGACGTGTCATGTGTGGGGCCCACGTATGGGGGCCACATTTTGCTGGCGTGGCACTGCTGACGTGGCAGGTGGACCCACATGTGCTGACGTGTCATGTGTGGGGCCCACGTATGGGACCCACATTTTGCTGACGTGGCACTGCTGATGTGGCACTAAAACGTTGCATTTGGTCCTTCAGTGTTGCATTTGCACTTGGTATTGCATTTGAGTTTTTGTGGGACCCACATTTTGTTGACGGGGCAGTGATGACGTCAGCATGTGGGACCCACTTCTGCTGACGTGTTATGTGTGGGACCCACGTGTGGGGCCCACATTTTGCTGATGTGGCACTGCTGACGTGGCAGGGGGCCACATGTGCTGTCGTGTCATGTGTGGAGCCCACGTGTGGGACCCACATTTTGCTGACGTGGCACTGCTGATGTGGCGAGAAAGCGTTGCATTTGATCCTTCAGTGTTGCATTTGCACTTGGTGTTGCATTTGAGTTAGTAGTACAAGTCAAATTAATAGTTGACTACAAAATGTACCATCTAAAATAATTTTTTATTTTTAAAAATTTTGGGAATATCACTATATTAGATATATATTAACATCCGTACGGTTGGATCGTCGATAAGTATTTCTAAAAAAATAGAGACAACAATCTGGGATAAAGTACTAGTTAGTAGTACAAATCAAATTAATAGTTGACTACAAAATGTACCATCTAAAATAATTTTTTATTTTTTAAAATTTTGGGAATATCACTATATTAGATATATATTAACATCCATACGGTGGGATTGTCGATAAGTATTTCTAAAAAAATAGAGACAACAATCTGGGATAAAGTACTAGTCAGTAGTACAAGTCAAATTAATAGTTGACTACAAAATGTACCATCTAAAATAATTTTTTATTTTTTAAAATTTTAGGAATGTCACTATATTAGATATATATTAACATCCGTACGGTTGGATCGTCGATAAGTATTTCTAAAAAAATAGAGACAACAATCTGGGATAAAGTACTAGTTAATAGTACAAGTCAAATCAATAGTTGACTATAAATTTTATAATCTAAATTAATTTTTTATTTTTTAAAATTTTAGGAGTATCACTATATTAGATATATATTAACATCCGTACGGTTGGATCGTCGATAAGTATTTCTAAAAAAATAGAGACAACAATTTGGGATAAAGTACTAGTTAGTAGTACAAGTCAAATCAATAGTTGATTATAAATTTTACAAATTTTATCATCTAAATTAATTTTTTATTTTTAAAAAAAGTTCAAATTTTTCAAATAATTATAAAGCATAATTTTAAAAAAATTATATTACATTTTATGGAAATGAAATATTTATAATGTGAATTTATCAAAATATAAAATAAAAGCTTGGTACTTGTTTACTTGTTGAGAAAAGAGCGGCATTTTCCCCCCCTTTCCAAACTCACCTGAACACATCTCTCCCATCTCTCCGGACCCATCTCACCCATTTCATCCATCTCTCCCATCTCTCCCGACCCATCTCACCCATCTCTCCCGACCCATCTCACCCAACCCCATATCATCGATCTCTTCCAAACCCCTGTCATCCATCTCTCACCCATCTATATCTAGGTAAGTAAGATTGCATTACACATATCCGATAAGTAAGATTGACATATCTACATGATATGTGTAATGCTTGTCAATCATCATTATTCGTCTTTGTATTGTATCTAGTAGTCCTGGTACTCTCCCTTCCCCTCTTTGTATGTATATATGTGTCTATACATGCTCTTCATTTCATGATTTCTTTATATAATATCTACATGATCTTGTGAATTTCTTCAATTTTGAGACGAATTACAAGCAATCAGATGTATATGTTGTGTGTATTGTGTATGTATCTGTATACGCACATTTCATTAGGGTTCATTCATCATGTTTTGTGTAAGTTATTATGATTCTTATGTATATGCGTGTATTCATGCTCTTAATTGTACCTGATACATTCGCACACATAGCTGTGAGCTCTTTTCGATCATTTTGAGTTGCGATATGTATGTGTATTTGTCTGTGTTGTGGTAATCGTGCGTAGATTTCGATTATTTTCATGATTTTGCGAGTTGTGCAATCGTGTACAGATTTTTAGTGTTTTATGAATTTGAGAGTTTTGTAATCGAATGCAGATTTTACGAGTAATGCAATTATAAGCAGATTTCAGTTTATAGATATGTTGACTCGAATCATCATGTTTTCTCAATCTTACTTATCGGATATGTGTAATGCTTCTCAATCATCATGTTTTCTCAATCTTACTTATCTTCCAAAAGTTAGGTTTAAATCCAAATAAAATCCAAAGCTAGGGTTAAACTATATCAGTTTCTGACATATCTCCGTTTATCTCTTGTTTTTTTCTCTAATTAACTCTATTTTTTGCTCAAATGTTTCCATTTTGTAGGTAATTAAAAGTTAGGGTTTGTAAAAATTAAGGGTTTTGAATTGGAGCTTTGAATTAAGGTAAAGGGGGCTCACATTTGGTTTTAGTTTTATGTTGTGTGTATTTCGTATTTCATATTTTGTGTCATCTATATTATCTCAGTTTATTTCTTATTTTTTTGTTTGTAATATGCTCGTTTTTTGCTCTCTTTTTGCTTATTTTCGGTTGTGTTTTTTTGGTGTTGGGTCTTCTTGCTGCTTTTCTTGTTGGTAATTCTGGGAACTATCTTTTTTTTTATATGTTGTGTGTACTAGTTTTATGTGTTGTGTCTGTGAACTTGCTTATTACTTAGAATGCTTAAATTTAACTTGTTTATTTTTACATACATTGTTCGCTGCCTCTGTTATCATTCGTAGAGAATGACATTTTGAATCTTGTTATATAGTATTCTTTAATGTATTTTAACTTGACATGTTAGTTATTTCCCATGTTAGTGTGACCGGTGTCCGTTCCCTTTCTCATGTTAGTATTCTTTGTATAGGGTGTAGCAATGGACGATGATTATACAAGTTGGATAGGATTTCCGAAATATAGTAAAGAATATAAAAAGGGGATAAGCACATTTTTGGAAAATGCATTTCTCATTTATGCTAAAGGAGAAGAAATGAGGTGCCCCTGCAAAATATGTGTGAATCGTAATTGGCATGATCAAAATGTCATTTATGATCACCTAATTTGCTGTGGGCCTTCTCCTATACATTTGAAATGAATTTGTGAGGTTTCATGTACCAAAGTAGACGATAGTATTGAATTTATGGATTATGAAACGGGAATGGGCTTTGAAGACAATCTAGATCAGATGTTTAATTGTACAGGTAAGGGGTTTCAAGATTTAGAAGACGGTAGTGATGATATAGCAAATGTAGAGGCTAGAAAATTCTATCAGCTTGTTAGAGACGGAAAACAACCACTATACCCCGGTTGCTCTAAATTATCTCGATTAAGTTTTATGATCAGACTTTATCATTTAAAGTGTGTTCATGGAATTACCGAGTCTGCCTTTGGCGACTTACTAGGATTAATGAATGAAGCTTTTCCTGATGCCCGCCTACCTTTGTCTTTCAATGCTGCAAAGAACATGATTAGGGATTTAGGTCTCGATTATCAGAAAATACATGCATGCCCAAACAGTTGCATGTTGTACTGGGCTGAAAATAAAGATAAACAAGAATGCATAAATTGCGGTGTTTCTAGGTGGGTTATACAAGAAAAAAAAGGCATTGATGCGAATGATGATCCACAAAAGTCGACATACAAAGTACCAGCAAACGTGATGAGGTACTTTCCGCTGAAACCAAGGTTGCAGATGTTATTTATGTGCAAGGATTTTTCTAAACCCGACATTGCATGCCGTGGGACGAAAAAAAGATAGGAAACTAAGACATCCGGCAGATGCTAGGGCTTGGAAGACAATGGATGCTAAGTATCCTGATTTTTCATCCGAAGTTCGGAATGTTAGTTTGGGAGTCGCGGCAGATGGATTCAATCCTTACCGTTCGATGAACTTAAGTCACAGTACATGGCCAATCGTATTGGTTAATTACAACCTCCCACCTTGGTTATGCATGAAACAAGAAAATTTAATTCTTTCAACATTAATATCCGGTCCAGTTTCCCCCAAAAACAATATTGATGTGTATATGCAACCGTTAATTGCGGAGCTGAAAGATTTATGGGAAGTCGGCGTCAAAACATATGATTCGTTTACTGATCAAAATTTCAACTTACGTGCGAGAGTGTTGTGGACTATCAGTGATTTTCCAGGATACGCCATGTTGTCGGGTTGGAGCACAAAGGGCAAACTAGGGTGTCCTATCTGCCATTACGAGACTTCATCAAATTATTTGAAACATAGCAGAAAAATGTGTTATATGAACCACAGAAAGTTTCTTGATCCTACGCACAAGTGGAGGCTGGATAAAAAAAGATTTAACGGCCAAATTGAAATGGGTCAGAGTCCTGAAATTTTAACAGGATGTGATAATGAGGAGTTGTTGTCTGGGTTTGTAAATCAGTTTGGGCTGAAGAAGAAGAAAAAGAATAAAGCTGCTTGCCCTTTCAAAAAGAAGTCGATTTTTTTCGAGTTGCAATATTGGAAACACAATCCACTTCGACATAACCTTGACGGCATGCACATTGAGAAAAATGTTTGCGATAACATATTAGGTACTTTACTTAATATTGGTGGTAAATCAAAAGATCATTTAAGTGCTCGTAAAGATCTTCAAGAAATGGGTATAAGAAAGCCATTGCATCCTATTTTATCCGATGATGGGCAACACCTTGAAATAAGAGCAGCGATATTTGACTTGACAAATAAGGAGAAAGATATTTTTTGCTCTGTTTTAAGGAATACTAAATTACCGTATGGTTGTGCCTCTAACATTAGTCGTTATGTGCATACGAAGGAGAGAACAGTAGTGGGGTATAAAAGCCATGACGCTTATTTCATGCTCCACTACATGTTAGAATTTGCCGTGAAAAAGACATTAAAACCCGAGGTTGCATTACCGCTGATGAGATTAAGTGCATTCCTAAGATCTCTATGGAGCAAGGTGATTAATCTGGATGATCTTAAGAAGTTACAACAAGAAATTATCGAGGTTCTCTGCCATTTTGAAATGATTTTTCCACCGGCTTTCTTTGACATAATGGTGCACCTGCTTATTCATCTATACGCAGAAATTGAACTAGGTGGAATACTGCACAGTCGAAACATGTTTCCTATAGAGCGGTATCTTGCAAAGTTGAAGTCGTACGTTCGTAATAGAAATAAACCGGAAGGTTCCATTGCAGAAGGTTACCTGGCCGAAGAATGTGTGACATTTTGTTCAAGATTTTTGGGTGGTGACGAAGCAACTGATTCTAGAGGATGTGAAACAAAAGCGGAGTATCATATTGGAACACGGAGGAATAAAAATGGAAATATTTTCAATTTAAATGATGAGGCTTGGAAGGAAAGTCATCGCTACGTTTTGTTCAATTCTGCTAACGAGGAAGTAGAGAGGTTAATCAAGTAAGTTATTTAACCTCTTAATTAATTTTAATGTGTAATCAGAACCTCTAATTAATTTTAATGCATAATCTGAACTCATTAACTATATTAACAAAAAATTAATGCATAAGGATCATCAAGTTTTAGTGGATAATGATACAAATTTGGGAAGACTCAGGAGGGCACGAACACACACCGAAGAGTTTTGGAAGTGGCTAAAAGAAGAGGTCATAAAAAAGGTCAATGTTCCAAAAGAAGTGGAGGTGCTAGCATTTGGACCTAATAGAATAGCAAAGAGGTTTTCTGGTTATGTTGTTAATGGTTATCGATTCCATATAAGGTTTAGGGATTCTCGATGTACAACACAAAATAGTGGCGTATTTTTGACTGCCCAAACAACTAGCTTTGCAAATTCAAGAGATCAGAACCCTGTAATTCAGGATGTCAACTACTACGGATCGATAGAAGAAATTGTGGAACTCGATTATTGGGGAGAATTTTCAGTTGTCCTATTTAAGTGTCGCTGGTACCAAGAAGAGAAAGATCCACACGGTCATACTCGAGTAAATTTTAAAAAATTAAGCCACAAATCTGATCCTTATGTCCTTGCTTCGCAAGTTCAACAAGTGTTTTATGCCGAAGATCCAATTGAAAAGCTGGTGCACTATGTCATTAAGAAAATGCCTAGGGAATGGTGTGATGCTGGAAACATAAACACACACGAAGAAGATGGCAACAATCATGATCAGCATGATACTGACTATCTTCAAGCAATAGAAAATCCAACTGTTGAAACTAGTTGGTGTAGGGATGATATCCCCTCGGCAAAAGTTCTTGTTGAGGATATTTAAATAAAATGACATTCTACTTTATTTGTTTAATATGTGTATTAGAGATGACAATTCTTGTTGGTCATGTTAAAATTATTTGCATTTAGTGTAATATGTTGTCTTATTTTAATGTAATGTATTGCTTGTTGACTTTGTTTAATTTAGATATTGTGATTCATTATTTTAGTTTAGTTTAATATATTTTGTTAGTTTAATTTACTGTATTTCTTAGTTTATATTTGGCTTAAATTTAACTAGTTTTTGTATGTTATGTCTGTGATCTTTCTTATTACTTAAAATGCTTAAATTTAACTTGTTTATTTTTACATACATTGCTCGCTGCCTCTGTTATCATTTGTAGAGAATGACATTTTGAATCTTGTACAGGATGGCAGAAACTATAAATGTCAGATTCTTCTACAATGGAGATTTTCGGAGGAAGAATTATATTGGTGGAGACACTCTTGTTATAAGCCGCGTAGAGGCTGAAGAATTTTCTTATACAGTGCTAATGGAATTTGTGAAAGATTACCTAAAATTCAATGAAATAGGAGGAGTCTATATTAAAGAAGGAAGTGGTGTTGGTTGGAAGCTACTAACAAATGACAAGGAGGTGATGGAACTGGTAAATGTCCACACTAATGGACATGATGTATGTTTTTATGTAGACACCATTGTTGACACTGAAATTGAGCTGAGCAGTGAAATGCAACCATGGGTGGTCATAAGGCCAAGGAAAAATATTATTCAAGGTATAATTATTAATTCTGAAGCTTTATGACTTGTTCACCAAAATTGCTCCATATTTGTATTATGAAATTCATTTCTTGGTACAGGTTCAGCGAAGAAACCACCAAAGCGCAGGTTTGTTACAACACATGACCTCCAGCAGCAGAAGGGGATGAAAAAGGATCAACAAGTCAGCAAGGCCACTACCAAGTCACCTGGACTGGGCAAGAGGAAGAATTTACCATTAACGCCAGATTTCGTGAAAAAATCAGGGAGCTAAAGGGTCGGTTAGAAGGAAATTGGACTTATAAAAGGGTATAAGTGGAGGAGAATGTGCTGATGATATTGATAGTTCTACTGAGGTATTACTACTCTTAAAATACCTTTCTACAGTACTTTAGCATCGAATATTAGAGAAATCAAATCAATAAATTTTAATATCCATACTTAATTACTAGCTTCTTCTTTGTAGTTGTATTTTCATATCCATGCTTAATTACTAGCTTCTTCTTTGACTTTTTCAAGATACTACACTTAAATTAAATCTCCGGGTGGTCTAGCTAGTAAACTCATGTCACTAGATTATCTAATCACATTGCAGGTTTCGAATTTGTTGCAGTTTCCACCCTCAGGATGTTTTTCCATTCAAATTGGCATAATTTTCTAAGGTTAATTAGTTGAGTATTTTACAATCTAACACAAGTTAAGAAGAAAATTTAAAATAGACAAGTTTTAATATCAAAACTTACTGTGACTATGTAATTAATAAGATTATAAGATGCATACAGCATATATGTTGCATTGCGTAGCACTTCACACCCTTTTTACCATTCTTTCTAAAATAAGTATAGCATTCTTTATGGCATGACATGCAAAATTTAATTTTAATATATTGGATACTTAAATAATGTTGTGTTTAAATATTCTTGGTACTTATTGCAGTTACCACCACCGCCGTCGCTGACACAAATTGAAAAAGACAGAATGGCTCGAATACAACGAAACAATCAGGTTTGAAATGAACTTGGGGTGAAAAGGATGGTCACTGATTTGAATGGTCTTGCAGCTGAAAAATTGAAACAAAAAGATAAAGCTCAGGAGGAATGCGATGATTATATTCCGGAAAATGAAGATGAAGATGATAACGATGATACATCTGAGGTATGATAGTGGTTAAACTGTTAATTGCTTGTTATTTTTTCCTCACATAAAATGTTAAACCTTATACTCAACTCCTAATAATTATAGAGAATACAAAATGTAAAGAAAGATAAGTTATTACTTGGACCACGAACTCGATCGCGAGTTAGTGCTGCTGCTGCTGCAACAGAGGAAGCGAAGAAATCTGGGAAGAAAAATGAGAAAGTGTCAAGTTTATCTCAACCACAGCTTTTGAAGCCAACATGTAGTAAACTTTTAAAAACGTGTGGGAATTCTGGCGGACCTGGTACAATAAATGCTTATTTTGAATTGCGAGAACGTCAAAGGCAGGGCATTCTAGAACCAACAACGGAAAATGTTCCCGAATCAAACATGGAAAATGTTGCGGAAGAAAAAACTGAAATAGGTAATGTGTGAGTCTCACAGTTTTGTTGACTTGAACTATGTAGTTTGATTGAAGATAGACTTTTTAGTTTGTAATGGTTAAGTTTTTGCATGCAAGCTGATTCATTTTTTTTTAATGTGTACCTGGTAGAAAAAGTTGCAGCTCCTAGAAAATGGAGAGGGATGACAAAATTGACAGCTGTTCATGGAAGGAGTCGTGATGAAAGACCTGTCATTTTTTTGAATAAACGGGGTCAACCGGTTGGAAATATTCGAAAAGAGCTGAGTAATTTTTTGGGCACAGTTGTGAAGGAAAATGTGTCGCTTACTTATATCAATTGGCGCCTTGTTCCTTCAAAAGTGAAAGATTATATGTGGAACAATACTAGGGTAGACTCTAATACATAAGCCTTAATTTCACTTAACTTCCATGTTTATACATTGAATTGATCGATTTTAACTTAAATGTATTGTAAAACTGTAGGACCATTATATTATTCCGGAAGATGGCCGAACTTGGGTGGAAAAGACACTTAATTCATCATGGAGGGTGCACAAATCTCGTATGAAGGCGAAGTATTATACAAAGTATCAGACCGACGAGGAGAGGATTGCCAACATGCCAAAATCAATTCCACTAGAGGATTTTATACTCCTGGTGAAGTACTGGGGAGATGAGTCAGTTGAGGTATTGTATATAATTATCTAAATATATATATATTAGTAGTACATTATATTAAGGTGTAATCGAAAGTCCCTTGTTGGAATCGTGTAAGTATAAGTATTTAGAATTGTATCAAGTAGCCAAACTCTTGTTAATGTGGATGGCCTGTTATATACTTCGATTTGTTGGATGTGTGAATTAGGGAACTGAAATTTCCAGTAGGAGTGTCACTGTATCTTATTTGTAATTTTTTTTAGCAAACTTCGTTAGTAATTACCTGTTATAATGTAACTTTATTGAGTGAGTGTATCTATATGGGCATATATTTGGTCTAACCTACCTAGAGCAAATTAGAAATGGAAGTGGTTGACTTTAGCTTTCATTTGCATCTGTTTTGTAGTTTACTTATTATAAACCTTGTGTGTGTGTGTGTAAATATATATATCATTGGTAGTAGATAAATTCATTTGTTTCAGTGGTTACATTGCATGCCAGTTCTAAATGTTTTTTTTAAATTTTAACAGAAATTATCTGTGGAAAATAAAACGCGTCGTGATTCCATAGATGACGTCCACACTCTAGGCCCAAAAAGTATGGCACAAGTCAGAGATAAATTGGTACGTGTCTTTCTTTTAGTAACTAACACCCCCCCACACCCCCACACACTTTAGGATTTAGTTGGTTCAATACTAAATAATTAATAATTACATGATTTATTCTGAGAAATTCATATATTTATATATAAAATAATTGTATGACTTTTATTGAATGCTAACATAGAGCCTGCATAACAAAATTCTTTTTTATTATAACAGAAAAAGGGAAACCCTAACCCTGCATCGCCATCAGATGCTGAGGTTTATTTCAAATCTCGTGAGCGAGAAAAAGGTCAAAAATACAAGACCAATGTAGTTGAAATTGAAAAAAGGATGGTAAGTAATTTTACATTTGTATATAGTGAGTATTAGTAACAAAATCTGTAAAGTTCTTCGTTGAAATGTATATTATAATTTGTTGTATGAAATTGGTCGTAACTTGATTAATATTTCATAACCTTTTTTTAGGGAGAGATCAAGAAGAAGATGGCTGCAGGAGAGGATGTGGACAGTCTTGTTGCTAATGGCAAGTCTCATGGTCGAGAATGGCTCAAGGGAAGGCACGGTAAAAGTCCAGCTTTGGCATCAACCAGTTCTGTTACTGCTGATAATGCAGACCCTTACTTGCATGATGTAACTGAAAAGATAAGACGAGAAATTCAGGCTGAATTCGATGCAAAGCTGAACAAGAACAATGCAATGTTGCTGAAAAAACTAGGAGAAGCTAATCCTGGTTTAAATCTTGATATTGGTGACTACTGTCCAATATTTTTAAGCGAGGATGATGAAAATGCCACTCCGTTGACCGGTGGGGCTACTGTAGGGTTTCGTGACACAAACGCAGCAGAATAAACGCGAAAAATAAATCAAAATAGCGAAACCCTCCGCAGGATCCATGCGAAAACAAAAGATTTAATTCAGAGATAAAGAATAAATACCTTTAGAAGCTTTAACAGTTCATTAATGGAAGATTAATGGAGGTCCAAAGCTTGTTTAATCACCACGTATCCCGCTCTCGCGATCTACGCTCTACGGTATCCACACGAACACTTTTCATGAAGGATTGATGTGTACTAGCACCCGAAAACTTCTTCTCTCTCTATCTTCCTCCTCTCTCAGAGCGGCTAGGGTTTTTGTAAAATCTCTATCTTATTAAATCAGCTCATAAAGAGATTATATAGAGAGAGGAATAAGTTTTCTAATTATAATCCAATTATAATTAATACTAATCCAAAATTCTAAATTATTTAATTAAGTCTCACTTAATTAATTAATTATTAATTTTGGAATTAGTTTAAGTAATTCATTTATTCTATTTATATAATTAATTAAGTCATACTTAATTAATATCATAAATAAAATAAATTACTTATTTAATTTAAATTCATAATTTAAATTATTTCTCCTTCAAGCGTTCTTTGTGTGTGACCCTGTAGGTTATTATTACGTTGGCAACAATTTTAATATCTAATTAAAATTGTAAACAATGAGCGGCATCTAGTAATACATCATTGCTACCCAAGTAATAATAATAAATCGGTGATTCGATTAAGCCTTTCGTGAATAATGTTCCATGTAATATAATCCCTTTAATCTTGATATTATAGATTAAACTCAAGGCATGTCTCGTGTCATCCTCTTCATAATTTAATCTTTATTTTCTTGATCGATGAGTAGACTATTAAAATCAAATCAACATTTGAGCAGGGCCGTGCATTTCATAGTCTCACTCAAACAAGAGGCCAATAATATCACTCCTAAAATTAGGAAGATTAAATCCCATCTAGATCATTCATATTTCTCATACGATTCATAATATACCCAATGTCCACTTTTATCATCACCCGGTCAAAGGTAACTTTTAATGTAATCAAAGTATATTAATTCTCGTATAGAAATATAATGATTTCAGGTCTAAGGATCATTACACCATTATCACAGTGAGAATTACTTATGACACTTACTTAACATGTAGAATCTCACGGCGGGTCAATCCAGTGCCATGCATAGATACATGCACTTATGTTCTTGACTTTAGTATCCTCATACCTATGACCAATGAGATGTGGTCATCTGTCAAGAAACATACCAGTCTTTGTGCATTATTATTGTCCTTAAATAATAATACTCGACTAGGAAATTTTAGGAATAAGATACTATTCATATAATCTCATTTTTAAGTCACATACTTAAAGATATATAATACGTATCAAAATTCCAAGGACATTTATTATGCTTTTAATTTATTACGCAGTAAATAAAACATAATAAATAAATAATAATCAATAAAACATAATCCTTAATAATAAATATTTTCCTTAAAATATAAAAAGTATTGTCTCTAGAGCACAATTACTAACAATCTCCCACTTGCACTAGAGCCAATTACCCAAGTATCCAATACTCATGGAACTAGTGTGACTTTCGTGCTTCTGCTGCGACAAAGCCTTAGTCAGTGTGTCTGCAATATTATTATTAGTATACACTTTACATATATGTATATCTCCTT
This sequence comes from Oenanthe sinensis, assembly GCA_028671895.1. Classification (NCBI taxonomy): domain Eukaryota; kingdom Viridiplantae; phylum Streptophyta; class Magnoliopsida; order Apiales; family Apiaceae; genus Oenanthe; species Oenanthe sinensis. The sequence goes on from CM053806.1 coordinate 35,276,441, forward strand.
GATCATTAATCTCATTAATTAGGTGATATCTCCTAAGTACATGCCCAAACAGCCTCCTTGGCTGCTTCACAAGCATCAATATACTCAGGTTCTATTGTAAAATCAACAATTGTCTTTGCTGTGAACCATTCCAGCATACAACATCTCAATAAAACACAAAGCCAGACAGAAACATTAAATTATCGTTATCTGTCTAGAAACCAGTATCACTGAAACCTCTTACAACTAGCTTCACATCTCCTCCATATAACAAGAATGAATCTTTAGTCCTCTTTAAGTACTTAAGAATATTCTTGACTGTCGTCCAGTGACCTTCACCTGGATTAGATCGGTATCTACTCATCATGGTTAAAGCATACGAGACATCAGGACAAGTACATATCATTGCATATATTATAAAACCAATTGTTGACGCATATGGAATTTTACTCATGCAGTCCCTATCATCCAATGATTTAGGACAAATTTTATTTTGAGATCACTATCCCATGAGACATTGGGACATATCCATTTTAGTCTCTTTGCATTTGAAATCGATGCAAAACTTTGTCAATGTATGTACTCTAAATTAGGCCGATCAATCACCTTGATCTATCTCTATAGATCTCGATCCCTAATATATATGTCACATCGCCTAAGTCTTTCATTGAGAAATTATTTCTCAACCAAGTCTTCACAGTCTGTAGAGAAGGAATGTCATTCCCTATTAGTAATATATCATCAACATATAATACTAGGAATGCCACATGGCTCCCACTAAACTTCTTGTAAACACAAGTTTCATCTTCATTCTGAATAAAGTCAAACTCTTTTTGACTGTTTCATGAAAACAAATGTTCCATCTCCTCGAGGCCTGCTTTAATCCATAAATGAATCGACGCAACTTACATACATTTCCAGCATCCTTTAGATCAACAAAACCCTTAGGGTGTGTCATGTACACATCCATATCTTCTTCAAGGCTCTCATTTAAGAAAGCGGTTTTGACATCCATTTGCTAGATTTCATAGTCATAGTAAGCAGCTATAGCAAGCAAAATCCTGATGGACATGACCATAACAACTGGTGAAAAGGTCTCATCATAGTCAATACCATGAATTTTCTTGAAACCTTTTGCCACCAATCGTGCCTTATAGGTCTGTACATTAGCATCCATGTCGGTCTTCTTCTTGAAAACCCACTTGCACCCTATAGGTTTTACCCCTTCAGGTGGATCAACCAAAGTCCATACTTGATTAGTATACATGGATTCCATCTCAGATTTAATGGCATCCAGCCATCTCTTAGAATCTGGAGTGTTTATAGTATCTAGGTAGGTGAGAGGCTCATCTTCATCCACAAGCATCACATCACCATCTTGAGTCAAGAGAAATCCATATTATCTCTCGGGCTCATGGCGAATCCTACTAAACCTACGAACACCTGTGTTTCTTGAGCAGTATTATTTTTCTTGTACATTCTACTCAGGTTCCTCCACTGGTTCAACGTTATCATGTGGGTCTCAAACTTCATTGAGATCTATTATCCTCCCACTGTCTCTCAGCAGTTCGAGCAACAAACACTTTATTCTCGGAAGGATTATAGAAAGAATAACCCCTTGTTTCAGTTGGGTATTCCACAAAATTACATTTGTCTGATTTTGGTCCTAGCTTGTCAGAGATTAGACGTTTCACAAACGCTTCACATCCCCAAAATTTTATAAATGACATGCTGTGACGTTGCTCAGTCCATATCTCATAAGGAGTCTTTTGAACCAATTTAGTAGGAACACAGTTAAGTGTATGTGGAGCCGTTTCCAGGGTGCAACCCCAGAAACTAATTGGAAGATTCATTGACTCAACATTGATCGCACCATGTCCAACAAGGTGTGATCTCTCCTATAAAAAAAAACTTTTCTTTGATATTTTCTACTTCATCTTTATAGTCTTTGAACTTTTCAAATGATTCGGATTAGTTCTTCAAAAGATACATATATCCGTATCTACTAAAATAATTAGTAAATTTTATGAAGTTAATAAAGTCTACCTTTTGTCATCGTACACATATGACCACATACATCACTATGTATAAGTCATACCCATTCAATGATCCCTTCACCAAGTCCGGTAAAAGGAGCTTTAGTCATTTTACCAAATAAACCAAGATTCGTATCCTTTGGTATGATTCATAATCAAACTTATCCATGAATGCATCCTTATGTATTCTGGAAATGCGTTTCTTATTAATATGGCCTCAGCGACAGTGCCAAAGGTAATATTTGATTTGAGTCACTTTAGAACATATAAATTGTTAATTAGATGTGCAACATTATAAAGCTCATCATCAAAATAGAATAAACAACTATTGTTATAAAATGAAAAAGCCTTTCTTGTCCAAACAAGAAACTGAAATAATGTCTCTGCCAATTGCAAGCACACTATAACAATTATTAAGTTCTACATTTTCCTTATAGGCCAAAAATTAAGTAACGAGTTCCTCGAACCAGAGCAACTATCTTTACTCTAATTCCAACCCGATACCTTAAGCTTGACCCTTATTGATCATCATCTTCCGATCTTCCAATTAAGCATGACAGTTTAATTTCCAGTCTCCCAACTTTTCACAGAAGTGACAATCGTCTTCTTTATTAACATCTCATTCAGACTTTAGAGTCTGCTTTAGGGATTGGACTTTGGTTTGACAACGGAACTAGATCAAATCTTCTCCTTGCCTTTCCATTTTCCTTTCCCTTTTGCATTCCCTATGTTTACCATCAATATAGTAGTAGTTCATGCATTTATCATATTACTTTCAGCAGTTCTCAACATGCTTAGCAACTCAATGGGTGTTTTACCAATCTTATTCACTTTATTGTTCATAACAAAATAAGAATAATATTTGTCCAAAGATTGTAAGATCAAATCTAACTGTCTCCAGACCAATCTGGAAACCCAAAATATCAATGGTATTCATTATACCCTATAATCTTTTGAACATGTGTGGTAACCGGGTCTCACTCTCCCTACTTGTAAGTGTATAGTGCCCTTTCAAATATATCTTGTGCTCAATCGTTTCATAAGCATCTATATGCTTGTATTGCTTCTTAAGCTCAGCACATATATTTGCGAGCATGAGACATGAAACATCAGTCGCAACATCAATTTGCTTCCAATAAGCACTATGATTTGCACATGTTACATTCTCAACTTTAAGAGCAGGGGAAGAGATTTGACTAATATCGTGGTGCCCAAGGACGATCCTCAAGCTCCTATGTCAGTCAAGGAAATATATTCTCGTCAACTTGTCCTTCTCAAGAACTGATCGCATAGAGAAGTTGTTTGTGTTTATCATTTGATATCTACAATATTAAAGTGCATAAAATAAACTAGATTGCAAATTTAATATTAATTATGTTTAAGTGATTATGGTATATCATCATATACCTCCCACTATTTTTATCAAACTAATAGCCCTTACTATTAATTTGGAAAGTATATCCCATAATTCTTTCTAGTGAGCCAAGATCCATATTTCGTCATGTCCTAAGTCAACCACTGGAAGTCCTTAGAAAATGATTATTTAGGTAGACAACAGTTGTCAATTATATCATATATAATTCTTGGATAGTTTGGTGAACAACGATTGATCTTATCTATCTAATAGACTTTTAACCAAACTCTATGCTTCTAAGTTCATAATAGTTGAATATAACCGTTTATTTTCACTTATTATGACGACTCAGTTAAGTTAAACCCAATGATACAACGGCCGAATATAACCGTTTATATTCGTCGCATCTCACCACGATAGATAGGAGTCCCCTGCCACTGACAGTCCTTCCCCTTATCGATCTAGGATTCGATGAGTGTTCATTCATTGGAAAGCATCCGAGTAAAACTTAATATTTTGTTAAGGGGTTTTAGAAAATTTATAACGATCATGATCACATCATAAAGAGATCCTCAATTTTTCCTTGAACCAAATATTTCAAATCGACATCTTAAATTGTTCATTTCCCAGGTAGATGGAGGATACCAATGGTCACACTTAAAACCCATCAGCCTTACGAATACGCATATCCGCTTTTGTCAGAAAATCCCAATTATAGATATCAAAAATCCATATTTAATTCCGTGTTTTAAAAAATCCATATTTCATAAACACAAGAATCTCATGATCGTTTGTTAATTTTAAAATCTTGAATCGTTACAGATTTTATCTTGTTTAAGCAAACATGACATGGGTGTCGTATCTAATACATACATGATTAATCAATATTAAGCATGTATCTCAATTATATTTACGCATACATACCAATACATGCAATCATATACATATATGTAATGTGCGTAAATTAAACGTGTTTGGTCATGGCCCCATCCTATATGATATTTCCAAGCTAATGGAAATATCAAGGTCAGTCTATGGTGGTTTTAAAAATACTATCTATTACATGTCGTCTTTCTTCATTGCTCCATCATCCCCTTTTGGATCGCCTCCTTGCTTGCAAGTCTTTATTGATAATTACATTGAATAATAAAAATAAAACTATTCTAATGAAATTACAAGAAGAACTCGAGTTACATTCGAGATAATTAAATTACAATGAATAAACGACATGCAAGTCGTATTTAGAAACCAAAACCATAAATCAAAACCATTATCCTATGGGTATTTAGGCCATAACCATCCACCATGCTATCATATAACACATATAATATATCTCATATTATATAATCATATCATATAATCATATATAACAAATTTCGAAATTTCAGAAAATTAAAAACAGATTTCTGAAGACAATAAATCGCTATTTCGAGGCCCTTAACGACGTCAAACGCCTTACAGACTAGTCGGTCATAGCATAGCTATCAGTTTTGTTCATTGGCCCGATTCCAGTCAGAAAGCACATATTGTTTACGAAAATCGGATACAGCAGTCAGATTTCTCCAAATCTAACGGTGTTTCAGAAATCGTATCATATACAATTCTCATAACAAGAACAAGCATATATCATATATACATACACAGTGATACATACAATCATCATATGATTATACATCACATGAATATCATATATTCATAATATATACATACATATATTCAAAAATTTTAGAAAATTAAATAATTTTCAAAAAATAATAAATCACCGTTTTGGGGCTGTAACGACATCTAATGGCTCACTATTTTAAGGAAAATATTTATTATTAAGGATTATGTTTTATTGATTATTATTTATTTAAAATATAAAAAAGTATTGTCTCTAGAGCACCATTACTAACAGCTACCTCTTAGCTTCTTGTTCAATGTACTATCTTTTGGTACTTTGTGGTTTCTTTTGGTAATATGTAAACTTGGTAATTTAGAATTGTGCTTCGATACATTGCAGTGGTTGTTTATTTTGGTCAAGTAGTGAAATTGTTGTGACTATTGGTGGTTTGTTATTTTGGTGATTGTTTGTCATTTTGGTGAAGTGGTGGGTTATTTGGTGAAGTGGTGGGTTATTTGGTGATGTACATTTCTGAATTGGTGTTGGGATTTTGAATGGTTTGTTAGCAGGTTCAATTTAATGGGAATAACATATTTACAAATATTATATTGCAATTTTTTTTTACTACTGTTACATTTGCTTCTAATATTAATGTTGTAAAATTCACACATTGTGTTGCATTATTCAAAAGGTCTACTGTTACATTATAAGATAAAAGTGTTACATTGGACTATAAAGAGTGTTACTTTAAAGAAAAAAGACAGTGTTACAATAGAGGAAATAGTGTTACATTAGAGTCAAGTATTGTGTTGCATTTGATAGGTGGGCCCCACAATGCCACATTATCAGTGGGCCCCACTCAGCAGTGACACATCAGAATTGCCACGTCAGCAATGGGCCCCACTTGGGCCCATTGCTGACGTGGCAATTCTGATGTGTCACTGCTGAGTGGGGCCCACTGATGACGTGGCAGTGCTGATGTGGCACTGCTGACGTGCACTGCTGACATGGATGTTGGGGCCCAGTTGCTGACATGGCAGTTGTGGGTCCCACCTTTTGACCCCATTTAATCAGTTTTTTTGAAAACTAATGCAACGCAATCTACTGTTACATTTGGCCAATAAAGCGTTGCATTAGGGCCTTAATGCAACACTTTTCCTACTGTTACATTTGAAAACTAAAGCGTTGAATTAGATAGCAAATGCAGCGCTCGCAGATGCAATTGCAAAATCGCGTTGCATTAGGCCTAATGCAACGTAAAATGGGTCAAATGTAACAGAATGGCAGTGTTGCATCAGGCCATTTATGGCGTAGTGATCAAACGGTGGAATTTTAATACTCGTCACTTTTGTGTACTCATCTTTAAATAAGATTAAAAATTAAGTGTTTCGAAAAATAATTTTTGACTTAAAATAATTTCTGATCAAAAATAATTTTTAGGTAAAAATTATTTCGAATAAAAAATAATTTTTGAGATCTGTATGAGTTGCGGAATATTTGGTTCGGATCTGATATTAAAAATATCAACCAGCTCTGATGTCAATTGTTAGTCCCTGATATTATAGGATGGGGGTTGAATACAATATCTGAATTTAATCATAGAATTTCATATTTAAAATATTATTTTAGTTAATCATGAAATATTAATTATAATGAAATACTATTCAAGTAGAAGATATAATTTTTAATTTGAAAAGTATTACAAAATTAATATGATGAAAAGTGTTTATAACTGATAAAATATTCTACAATGATTTTGACATGAATTGTTCTAATTTAACAATTATATTTCAAACTAGCACATAAATTATGTGAATATTACAATGCAAACAAATTACTGAATTTGAATATTTTTCAACACATTAATTATGAAGCCAAAGACCTCATATTTATAGAGATGAAAACTAGCAAGACATTTGAATAAAACTTATTTAAAAAATCACAAAGACTTTATAAATTAGCCTTGAAGAATTTTTAATAAGCTGGGCAAGACTTTTGAAACTCGGTAAGACTTTTAAAAAAGTCTTAATTAAAATCAAAATTCGATAAGACTTTTTATAAGTCTTGTTGAATTAATTCGGTAAGACTTTTTAATTAAAGTCTTAATCAGAAAATTGGTAAGACTTTTTAATAGTCTTGTTGAATTATTTCTGTTAGGAATCTACATGTAATTTGATGATAACATTAAACTTAGAATCATAGAAATTTTATTTGATGTAACTGATCAATTGATATGAAAGTTATAAATATCAATTGATCAAGAAACTATTTATCAGTTGAAGTGTTTATATGAATCAAATGATAATTTGGACTATAGCATAGGTGTACTTAGTCTATTTCAATCGATAAGGTGTAAATCAATTGATATTTTTCTCATAAATTGATGTTAGAGTCGATTGATATAGATCATCAATTGATGCATAAATTAAACTGTCAAATTATAATTATTTAAATATTAGAAATTGTATAAGTGAAGGATGATCGATTGATATTGAAGCATCGATGGATATGAGATCAATCGAAGTAGCAAAGTCAAGTATTGAAGACCATCAACTGATGTGAAGACCCATCGATTGATATATCTATTGATAACATCTATCAAACGATAATTTATTATTTATCAATCGATGGATATAAAGATCAATCGAAGAAGAACATCAGTTGATGGATTAAAGAATAGATCAATTGATATGCTTAACAACAAATTATCAATTGATTGAGACAACACAGAAGGACTATCTATTGAAGATCCAAAGGACAAAAACGCACCTATGGAAGACAGTCTATGATGACTGTGAAGACTCAATGTGTAGCTGTCTTTCAAACCTGTTTTCTAAAAATGGAAAAAGGTCAAAAGGAAGGTAGATAGAAACAATCCTAAAATAGGAATTGTAAAAACACACTTGTAGTTTATAAACAAGTGTGGTAGCATTGTTGGAAGAGAGTACAAGTTAGACTATTTTTCTTGAATTAACTGTTTAGTCTTAGAGCACTTTGTGAGAATAGTTGGTTTATATTCTAACTTTGTAAAACGAAGCTAGGTTTATTTTAACCTAGAAACATTGAGCAAAAATATACGCTGATGGAAAAACTAATCCATCAGTAATTTTAAATCTCTTTTTTATATTTAATTTTCAGTCTTTAAGGTATTAAACACATTCTATCTAATTCTCAAACATTAGTAACAAATATTAAAATCAAAAAGTTTTAATATTTGTATTCAACCCCCTACAAATATTGGCATAGTTCTGGGAAATAACAATTGGTATCAGAGCTAGACTTTCAATATACAGAAAGTTTAAAGATCAAGAACAGTCAATATGGGCCAAAAAGATTCAGGTGTGAAAATTCTAGTGCTAGAAAAAGATGAATATTTTGCATGGAAGGTGAAAAATCATTTGCATCTACTCTCTCTTGACCCTTCCTATGTTCACTGCATAGAGAAAGGTCCTCATGTTCCCATGAAGCTAGTCACAGGTGTAAACCCTGATGGAACTCCTGCACTTGATAAACATGTTCTAAAACTCATCACTGAGTTCACAAAAGAGGATGAAAAAGAAGTACTTAAAAGACAAAAAGGCCATGAACATTCTGTTTAATGGTCTAGATAAAGATATGTTTGACAATGTGATAAACTGTACTTCATCAAAAGAAGTATGAGATACTCTTCAAACTCTATGTGAAGGAACTGAACAAGTAAGGAAAAACAAGATGCAATTCTTGATTCAAAAATATGAATCTTTTCATTTCAAGAGTGGAGAATCTATCAATGATACCTATAGCAGATTCCAGAAGTTGTTAAATGGACTAAAGCTATATGGTAGGGTTTATGCAACCGAGGATACAAATCTAAAATTTCTTAGATCTCTTCCAAAAGAATGGAAACCAATGACTGTTTTTATTTGACAATCTCAAGACTTTAAAGATTATACTCTTGAGAAACTTTATGGTATTTTCAAGACATATGAGTTAGAAATCCAACAAGATGAGGAGATTGAGAAGAATTAAAGAAAAGAGAAAATTGTGGCTTTGATGGTCAAGGGAAATAAAGAGAAGAAGGAAGCAGGCTGTGTAGAAGGATCTGTCATGGTGGCTGATGATACTGTTGAAGAATCATTCAAAGGTAAAGGTAAGGGCAAGTGTGAAGAAATTGAAACATGCTCACAGGATGATTTGGATGAGATTGATGAGTACCTTGCATTTCTATCAAGGAAGTTTTCAAAGCTTAAATTCAAGAGGAATCCAAATGATCAAAGGCCTAGATCCCAATTTAGAAGTAACAATTAAAACAAAAATTTGGTTGATAGATCTAAATTCAAATGCTTTAACTGTGGATTGGCTGGTCATTTCCCAAATGAGTGCAGAAAACCAAAACAAGAAAAGGCAAAGTCTTATGATGGTATTGATTATAAAAAGAAATACTTTGACCTTTTGAAACAAAAAGAAAAGGCTTTTGTTACTGATGAGAAGGATTGGGCTGCTGAGGACAGTGATTCTGAAGAGTTTATCAATCTAGCTCTAATGACCAACCATGAAGATGAAGAAGCTAGTTCATCATCAAATCAGGTACTAGCTACTAACTTTTCTGAACTTACAAAAGATGAATGCAATAGTACCATTAATGACATGTCTAATGAATTATACAATTTTCATGTCACTTTAAAATCTTTAAACAAACAAAACCTCAGGTTGAGAAATACCATTGATGCTTTAACTGAGAGGAATGTTTTTCTTGAAAATGAACTCATGTGTTTAGAAAGATTCAAGCAGGAAAGTAAGGACGCTAGAGATGAACTAGTAAACAGTTTGAGAAGACAAGAATCGTTGAAAGAACAATTAACTGAAGAAATTGAAACCATTAATAAATGGAATAGGTCTGCTAAAACTGCTAAACAAATCATTGATGTTCAAGGTGTAGATACTATAGGAGAATCCCCTAAATCAATAGGCAAGCCATTGGCTAATACTTCAATGGATAAAGATCAATCGACTGTTAATCCCTCATCAACTGATAAGGATTATCAATCGATTGATACTGAATCAATCGATAAGCATCCATCGACAAGTAAATCATCAATGGCTAATAAGAAGAACAAATTTAGAAATCCTATCAAGTTTGTTAAGGAAACCAAAAATCAAATTGAGGCTGATGTTGAGAAAATCAACATAGGTAGCTTATCCAAGAAACAATTAAAAGAAAAATTAGAAGTGATAGCACCTGTTGAAATTATCTAACCTTAGTTTAAGAAAAAGAAGAAGAATAGGAATGGAAAAGTAGGCATAAATAAGCACAACAATTACACTCCTGATATGTATACACCTAGAAAGGTGCGTGCTAAATGTGGTAGTGTAAATCATTTAATTTGTCTATGCAATGCAAGATAGAAAAGAACTTTATATCTTCAAATGATTTAAATGCAAATGCCATGTCTGCAAATGCCATGCTTACCAATCTCATGCTCATGAATGCCATGTCTTCTAATTTAGTTGCACCAAATGTCCATATGCCTTATGTACAAGTTCCATACATGTATAATCCTTTTTTTGCATATGCAAATATGAACATGCCTGGAATGCCATGAAACATGCCTAACTTAGATAATGAAATGCATAGAAATTCTACCATGAGTCCCAAGGTGTCAAAAGCCAACTCCCAAAGTTAAAGTGGATCTAAACCCACCAAAACAAAAGGAATCAAAGTTGGTAACCTAGGCTCAGGCTGCAACTAATAAAAGAGGACCCAAGGCAACTTGGGTACCAAAAGTAACTTGATTGTTTTAAATGTGTGCAGGGAAACAGGAGAAAAATCTCTGGTATCTGGACAGTGGATGTTCTAGGCACATGACTGGATATTTGTCCCTGCTCATAAAGTTTGTTGAAAAGGCTGGCCCAGGAGTTACTTTTGGAGATAATAGCAAAGGTTTTACTCTAGGATATGGCTCAATTGTAAAAGAAAATGTTATCATTGAACCTGTAGTACTGGTTGATGGATTGAAACATAATTTGCTCAGCATTAGTCAATTGTGTGATAATGGAAATGGTGTATGGTTTTCAACTGGATCATGCATCATAGCCAACAAAGAATCTGGTGAAATTCTCTTAATTGGTGAAAGAAAAGGAAATATCTATGTGGCTGATTTCAACTCTGTAAAGGCAAACTCAATAACATGCCTACTTAGTGAAGCCAATACAGATGAAAGTTAGATTTGGCACAAGAAGCTAGCCCATTTGAATTTCAAAGCCATGAATCAATTGGTTAAAAAGAATCTGGTTAGAGGCATTCCATAGATGGAATTCACCAAGGATGGACTTTGTGATGTTTGTCAAAAGGGGAAACAAAGAAAAGCATCATTCAAGTCAAAGTCTGAATCATCAATTGACAAGCCTTTGGAATTAATAAACATGGATTTATTTAGTCCAGTCAACATCATGTCTATTGCCAAAAAATATATGCATTAGTCATTGTGGATGACTTCACAAGATATACATGGGTATATTTCTTACACTCTAAGGACGAGGAAAGCAAATTCATTATCAATCATGTGAAGAATGTTGACAATGGCACTGAATGGAAGGTCAAGAAAATCAGAAGTGACAATGGTACTGAATTCAAGAATGCAATAATGAAAGAATTCTGTGAAGAAAAAGGTATCACTCATCATTTCTCTGTACCAAGGACTCCACAGCAAAATGGAGTAGTTGAAAGGAAAAATAGGACCTTGATTGAAGTTGCTAGAACTATATTAGAAGAAGCAAAACTTCCTACATATTTCTGGGCAGAAGCAATTAATACTGTTTGCTACATTCAAAATATTTCCATGGTCAATCAAAACACCATATCAGTTGATGAAGAAAGACAATAAGCCAACAATTACTTTTCTTCATGTCTTTAGCTGCAAATGCTTTGTACTGAGAAATCAATGTGAAAATCTGGGAAAATTTGAAGTCAAGGCTGATGAAGCTATATTTGTTGGATATGGAATATCAACCAAAGCATACAGAGTCTACAATCTAAGATTGCACATTGTTATGGAATCTATGCATGTAGTCTTTGATGACAAGAAGATTCAAGGGTTGTTTAATGAAGGATTTCATGAACTATTGCATTTGAAAATGAATCTACAAGCAATAGTGAAGATAGTGATGATGATGTGGAAATTTAAAAAATCAAGTACCTAGAAGCTCCCCATCAATTGATGTCAATGCATCAATAGATAACTTATCAGTTGACAATCATTAATCTACTGATAATACATCAATTGATAATCATTTGATGGATAAATACTCTACACAACAGTCTTCAAGAAAAGTGTTCATCTCAGGAGGAGGGTTCTCAAATGATCAATCACATCACAATGATCATAACAATTCCAATGATCATGAAGCATCATCATCAAGGACAAATTTACCATCACAAAGGAAATGGACAAAAAGTCATCCCTTTAAATTGATTATTAGAAATGTAAATGATGGTGTCAAAACTAGAAGTGCAACTCAAAATGAATGCTTGTATAGTAGCATCATGTCTCAAAAAGAACTAAAAAGGATTGAAGAAGCCTTGAATGATCCTGATTGGATAATTTATATGCAAGAAGAGTTGAATCAGTTTGAAAGAAACAAGGTATGGAAGCTGGTGCCCAAACCAAAGAACAAGTCTGTTATTGGTACAAAATGGGTGTTCAGAAACAAAATGGATGAATATGGTATAGTGACAAGGAATAAAGCAAGATTAGTGGCAAAGGGCTATTCACAAGAAGAAGGCATTGATTTTGATAATACATTTGCATATGTTTCAAGGTTGGAAGCAATCAGAATCTTTCTAGCATATGATGCTCATGCAAATTTCAAGGTGTATCAGATGGATGTGAAAAGTGTTTTTCTCAATGGAGAACTAGAAGAAGAAGTATATGTAGAACAACCTCCTGTTTCATTGATCCTGTTCATCCTAGATTTGTATACTATCTTCTCAAGGCACTTTATAGATTGAAACAAGCACCTAGAGTCTGGTATGACACATTATCTAAATTCTTGATTGAGAATCACTTCACAAGAGGTACTATTGATAAAACTATCTTTTATAGAAATGTTATTGGCTCTATGATTCTTGTTCAAATCTATGTAGATGGCATTATTTTTAGCTCAACTAATGAAAAACTTTTTCAAAAGTTTGCTAAGTTGATGCAGAGTAAATATGAAATGAGAATGATGGGAGAACTTACCTATTTTCTTGGTTTGCAAGTCAAAGATGGTATTTTCATAAATCAAACCAAATATGTTTCAGATTTATTAAAGAGATTTGATTTAAATGAATGGTCTTCTTAAAAACTCTCATGGCCAATACAACTAAGCTTGAAATGAATACCAAGGAAGCTAAAGTGGACATTTCAAGTTATAGAGGCATGGTTGGCTCATTACTTTATTTAACTGCAAGTAGGCTAGACATAATGTTTGCTACATGTCTTTGTGCTAGGTTTCAGGATGATCCTAGATAATCTCCTTTGATTGCAATAAAAAGAATATTCAGATATCTCAAAGGAACCCCAAATCTTAGAATTTGGTACCCTAGAGATTTTGGATTTGATCTAATTGGTTATTGAGATGCACACTATGCAGGTTGCAGAATTGACAGAAAAAGTACTACAGGTACCTGTCAATTTCTAGGAAACAAGCTTGTATCATGGTTTAGCAAGAAACAAAATTCAGTGTCGACATCTACTACAAAAGCTGAATACATTGTAGCTGGAAGTTGCTGTGCAAAAATTTTATGGATGAAGAATCAACTATTTGACTATAGGTTCAACATGAACAAAATTATTATTTCTGTGACAACACAAATGCCATTGCAATAATAAAAAATCATGTACAACATTTTAGAACCAAGCATATTGACATAAGGTATCACTTCATTAGGGAACGTGTAATAAATGGTACAGTTGAATTACATTTTGTCCCTAGTGAAAGACAACTTGCAGACATTTTCACCAAACCATTAGATGAATCTACTTTCAATAGATTGGTATGTGATTTAGGTATGCTTAACTATATTTAATCTATTGAATGTTTGACAAGTTATGTATTCATATTGATTCTTCCATAATCAACTGATAAACATTTTACATATCATTGGATATTTGTAGCTATTGACGGATAAATATATCAATTGATGATATATTTATTTATCGATGGATAATAGTACCTGTCGATGGATAAGTAATTACCAATCAATGACCCGGAATGTAAAGAGGTCCATGTCATCAATCGACTTGTACAAAATCTAGTCGTTGATTACTTATTTTATCAATTGACTAATACATACTCATGTATGTATAACAGTCGATTGCCAAAAATGGTAATTTCTGCTTTTCATTTTTCTTCCAATGGTCGATTAAATTATATTTTGAGTAAGAAATTGATTGGGAACTCAGTAAATATAAATAGTGAGATTAAAACAACTTTTAATTCTTACATGCAATTTTACTAGCTAACGATCTCTCTGTCTCTTTCTCTCTCAATCTACCAACTCAATCCCAAACTCTTTTTCTCTCTGTACTCAAACCTTCTAACAACTTTAAAGCTTTTACTCTACTAAATTTCTACTCTAAGGAATGGCATCTTCATCCAAGAAAGTCTCGCAAGCCGGTTTCATCTACGAGCTTAACAATTTTATGGCCTGCACTGTGGTTGATGAGGCTCCAACAGAATTTCATCCTTTAATAAATTTACTGGAAAGCTGTAAAGTGCAAAAGGCATTGAAGGATGCACCAAAAATAATCTGCAATCTGGTGGAAGAGTTTTGGACCTCTGCAGAAGTTGCTAATGACTTTTCAAGCATCAAATTCAATTGCAAGGTACAAGAGTACACTTTTACTACTTTAATCTTAAATGACTGTTTAGATTTACCTGTTAATAATTCTGATATTGTGCCTAGTGAATCAAATATTAAAAACATGCTTAGGGCTGTCAATTATGCAAATCCTGACATCAATTTAGGACAAGTAGTTAGAAAGCATCTTAGGAGAGAATGATCTTATTTCTTTGATGCAATAATAAAATGCTTTAGTGGTAAAATCAGTAATTTTGATGCCATAACTTCTAGCATGCAAAAAATAGCATATAGTGTTCTATTTGATGAATATCATAATTTATCTTCTATATTGCTATCTGAGATTGATGCCAAGTTAGGTAAGAAGCATGATAGGTCTAATCACATATATTATGCTAGATTTATCATGATTTTTATTAACCACTTTGTAAAAGAAATTGAGATTTGCAGGGAAATTGAAATCCTTGAGTGTTGGACTCAAAACAAAAAGGTCTTCAAAGACTTGGTAAGAATCAATCTTCACTATAATGTGGAATTGATTTATCCACCTTTTGTTCAGGTATTTATCTCAACCCTAATCTCTTCCAATCCCCAATCTTTTTTGCCTTCTTTAGCTATGGAGGGTGTTAGTAATGACCCCAATCCTCCTACCCAAGCCACACATCCAATTTCTAAACCCAAATCTAAAAGGCCAACCTCAACAGGTTCCCAAAAACCTGTTGTTGTAAAATCAAAGAAAAAAACACCTGTTGTGGTAGATAGATTAGAGGAGGATGTAGGTTGTGAGGGAACTGGGAAACATAAAAGAACCCAAAAGGATAAAGAGAGTGAGGGTGTGCAACCTCAGCCAAGCCACTCCACAGTCTCTCAAAAGAATGTGGATGTTAATATGGAAAGTACCACATCTCTATTGTCATCCTCTCAAAAGGATGACAGTATTAAAAATAGCCCACAACCAGGGGCACATAACCAAATTGGGGACACACCATCCAAATTTACTAAAACCTATGGCAGGAGAGAAAAGAAAGTTACCTTTGTACATGGGGAATCATACACTGCAAAACCACAGGAAATTATGGGGGAGACTTCTCAAAGTCAATTTGATGCATCTCATATAAATGATGAGATGCAACCCCATTCTCTCTCAATTCCAATCCCTTCTATTCTTCCTTTCCATTCTCACCAAATTTCTTCAGAAAATGTTCAGATAGATAATCAGACATTTTCAGATTCTCATTCTTTATTTTTTAAAGAGAAGCCAACAATCTCTCCTGAATTTTCTTCCCATGAAATTCAAGATTCCATATCTCATATCATTTCAAATATCACTTTTCAGATTAATACCTCAACTACTTCTACTCCATCAATTGATGTTCCTTCATTAATTGATATTCAGCCATTGACTAATAAGCCATCGATCGATACTCAAGATCAATCGATGGGTATGCATCAATCGATGGATATCCCAAACACTTTAATTGATAATATCTACACATCAATTGATGCTCATGTTAGTAATTGTGCTCTAGAGACAATATTTTTTTATATTTTAAGGAAAATATTTATTATTAAGGATTATGTTTTATTGATTATTATTTATTTATTATATTTTATTTACTACGTAATAAATTGAAAACATAATAAGTGTCCTTGGAATTTTGATACGTATTATATATCTTTAAGTATGTGACTTAAAAATGAGATTATATGAATAGTATCTTATTCCTAAAATTCCCTAGTCGAGTATTATTATTTAAGGACAATAATAATGCACAAAGACTAGTATGTTTCTTGACCGATGACCACATCTCATTAGTCATAGGTATGGTGATACTAAAGTCAAGAACATAAGTGCATGTCTCAATGCATGGCACTGGAATGACCCGCCGTGAGATTCTACATATTAAGTAAGTGTCATAAGTAATTCTCACTGTGATAATGGTGTAATGATCCTTAGACCTGAAATCATTATATTTCTATACGAGAATTAATATACTTTGATTACATTAAAAGTTACCTTTGACCGGGTGATGATAAAAGTGGACATTGGGTATATTATGAATCGTATGAGAAATATGAATGATCTAGATGGGATTTAATCTTCCTAATTTTAGGAGTGATATTATTGGCCTCTTGTTTGAGTGAGACTATGAAATGCACGGCCGTGCTCAAATGTTGATTTGATTTTAATAGTCTACTCATCGATCAAGAAAATAAAGATTAAATTATAAAGAGGATGACACGAGACATGCCTTGAGTTTAATCTATAATATCAAGATTAAAGGGATTATATTACATGGAACATTATTCACGAAAGGCTTAATCGAATCACCGATTTATTATTATTACTTGGGTAGCAATGATGTATTACTAGATGCTGCTCATTGTTTACAATTTTAATTAGATATTAAAATTGTTGCCAACGTAATAATAACCTACAGGGTCACACACAAAGAACGCTTGAAGGAGAAATAATTTAAATTATGAATTTAAATTAAATAAGTAATTTATTTTATTTATGATATTAATTAAGTATGACTTAATTAATTATATAAATAGAATAAATGAATTACTTAAACTAATTCCAAAATTAATAATTAATTAATTAAGTGAGACTTAATTAAATAATTTAGAATTTTGGATTAGTATTAATTATAATTGGATTATAATTAGAAAACTTATTCCTCTCTCTATATAATCTCTTTATGGGCTGATTTAATAAGATAGAGATTTTACAAAAACCCTAGCCGCTCTGAGAGAGGAGGAAGATAGAGAGAGAAGAAGTTTTCGGGTGCTAGTACACATCAATCCTTCATGAAAAGTGTTCGTGTGGATACCGTAGAGCGTAGATCGCGAGAGCGGGATACGTGGTGATTAAACAAGCTTTGGACCTCCATTAATCTTCCATTAATGAATTGTTAAAGCTTCTAAAGGTATTTATTCTTTATCTCCGAATTAAATCTTTTGTTTTCGCATGGATCCTGCGGAGGGTTTCGCTATTTTGATTTATTTTTCGCGTTTATTCCGCTGCGTTTGTGTCACGAAACCCTACAGCTCAATCAATTGATGTTGCTCAAACACTTTTAGGAATGAGTGAGTTGAGTGAGAGGCAGGCTTGCAGCCTGGAAAAAGGAGAGGGAGTGAGTGAGGACATTCCTATTTTTTCCAAGAATGTGAGTGAAACACTTGAGGGCCCCACCTTGGAAGGTGCACATGATATGAGTGAGGGAGAGGTGTGATTCTAGGATGAGATCCTGATGCAAAATAGAGAGATGAGTGAGAGAGATAAAATAATTTTACTATTTGTACAGGAATTGGAAAATGAGTTGATGTCAGAGGAGGAATGTATTAAGGAGATAGGGGGAGTATCCAATGAAGAAGCAAGTGGGATTGGGATTAATAAGGAAATTGAAGATGAAGTAGATACTGGTGAATTGGATCCACTTTTATTCATCCTGATCCACAATATCAAGGGTTGGCTGCTTCAAGTAACAAGGATGCAGAACAATTATTGGGAATAGAGCATACATAACAAAGGACAGGAATCTGAAGGAGAGCATTGTCAATACAACAGACATAATTTATATGGCACCTGAGGAGTTGGAAGATGATTCTGATAAGGAGCCATGGATGAGCACAACTGAGATTCTTTCTCAATATATGACGGCAATGGTGGAAGGAGAAATTGAAGATCCCAATCAAAGAAGAATTGTTCA
The DNA here is from genome assembly GCA_028671895.1 of Oenanthe sinensis. Lineage (NCBI taxonomy): Eukaryota > Viridiplantae > Streptophyta > Magnoliopsida > Apiales > Apiaceae > Oenanthe > Oenanthe sinensis. Next base: position 35,294,952 of record CM053806.1, read on the forward strand.
CTATATGAGGGAATCACTGAAAATTCAAAAGATCACAGTGACAAGAGTGAAGAGAGAATTAGAGATTATCAAGGAATCTATCAATTCTAACAAGGATGCATTAGAGAGAAGGTTGGATGAGAAGCTACCAATTAACAGCATGGGTCAAATCAAGGACAAGCTTTTCAAGGAATCCAAGAATTTTACAACTTTGGAAACTAGATTGAGGTCTCTAAAAAAGAAGATGGATGATATTATTAAAGGCCAGAGTCTACATGCTTCCATTCTTTAGAAGTTTCTTGACAGAATGCCACCACTGAAGGGTTTCGAGGCACAAACGCAGCGGAATAAACGTGAAAAATAAATCAAAATAGCTAAACCCTCTACAGGACATATGCCAAAACAAAAGATTTAATTCGGAGATAAAGTATAAATACCTTTAGAAGCTTTAACAGTTCATTAACGGAAGATTAATGGAGGTCCAAAGCTTGTTTAATCACCACGTATCCCGTTCTCGCGATCTACGCTCTACGGTATCCACACGAACACTTTTCATGAAGGATTGATGTGTACTAGCACCCGAAAACTGCTTCTCTCTCTATCTTCCTCTTTTCTCAAAATGGCTAGGGTTTTAGTAAAAATAGGTCTCACTTATTAAATCAGTCCATAAAGAGATTATAGAGAGAGAGGAATAAGTTTTTCTAATTATAATCCAATTATAATTAATACTAATACAAAATTCTAAATTATTTAATTAAGTCTCACTTAATTAGTTAATTATTAATTTTAGAATTAGTTTAAATAATTCATTTATTCTATTTATATAATTAATTAAGTCAGACTTAATTAATATTATAAATAAAATAAATTACTTATTTAATTTAAATTCACAATTTAAATTATTTCTCTTTCAAGCGTTCTTTGTGTGTGACCCTGTAGGTTATTATTACGTTGGCAACAATTTTAATATCTAATTAAAATTGTAAACAATGAGCGGCATCTAGTAATACATCATTGTTACCCAAGTAATAATAATAAATCGGTGATTCGATTAAGCCTTTCGTGAATAATGTTCCATGTAATATAATCCCTTTAATCTTGATATTATAGATTAAACTCAAGGCATGTCTCGTGTCATCCTCTTCATAATTTAATCATTATTTTCTTGATCGATGAGTAGACTATTAAAATCAAATCAACATTTGAGCACGGCCGTGCATTTCATAGTATCACTCAAACAAGAGACCAATAATATCACTCCTCAAATTAGGATGATTAAATCACATCTAGATCATTCATATTTCTAATACGATTCATAATATACCCAATGTCCACTTTTATCATCACCCGGTCAAAGGTAACTTTTAATGTAATCAAAGTATATTAATTCTCGTATAGAAATATAATGATTTCAGGTCTAAGGATCATTACACCATTATCACAGTGAGAATTACTTATGACACTTATTTAACATGTAGAATATCACGGCGGGTCATTCCAGTGCCATGCATTGAGACATGCACTTATGTTCTTGACTTTAGTATCACCATACCTATGACCAATGAGATGTGGTCATCTGTCAAGAAACATACTAGTCTTTGTGCATTATTATTGTCCTTAAATAATAATATTCGACTAGGAAATTTTAGGAATAAGATACTATTCATATAATCTCATTTTTAAGTCACATACTTAAAGATATATAATACGTATCAAAATTTCAAGGACAACTAAAGGAAAATGCTGAGAAGAGAAGGAAGAAAAACTAATTGAATTATGAAGATGGTGAAGACAATGAAGCAGCTTGGAGAAGTTATTCATTAAACTGGTACTTTCAAAATCTCAAAGTGCTACTTAAATTTCTTGATTCTATCTGAATGAAAATAATTAGGGATTTTGTTATCATCAAGTAGATTTATGCCTGTTCATATCACAGACACAAATAGGGGGATATTGTTAGGAATCTACATGTAATTAGATGATAACATTAATCTTAGAATCATTGAAATTTTATTTGATGTAACTGATCAATTGATATGAAAGTTATAAATATCAATTGATCAGGAAACTATTTATCAGTTGAAGTGTTTATATGAATCAACTGATAATTTTAACTATAGCATAGGTGTACTTAGTCTATTTCAATCGATAAGGTGTAAATCAGTTGATATTATTCTCATCAATTGATGTTAGAGTCAATTGATATAGATCATCAATTGATGTGTAAATTAAACTGTCAAATTGTAATTATTTGAAGACAGAAAATTGCATAAGTGAAGGATGATCGATTGATATTGAAGCATCGATGGATAGGGGATCAATCGAAGAAGCCAAGTCAAGTATTGAAGACCATCAACTGATGTGAAGACCCATCAATTGATATATCGATTGATAATATCTACAATCGATAAGTCATTATTTATCAATCGATGAATATAAAGATCAATCGAAGAAGAACATCACTTGATGGATTAAAGGATGGATTAATTGATATGCTTAATAATAAATTATCAATTGATTGAGACAACACAGAAGGACTATCTATTGAAGATCCAGAGGACAAAAGCATACCTATGGAAGACAGTCTATGATGACTGTGAGGACTCAATGTGTAGCTGTCTTTCAAACCTGTTTTCTAAAAATGGAAAAAGGTAAAAGGAAGGTAGATAGAAACAATCCTAAAATAGGAATTGTAAAAACACACTTGTAGTTTATAAACAAGTGTCGTAGCTTTGTTAGAAGAGACACAAGTTAGACTATTTTTCTTGAATCAACTGTTCAGCCTTAGAGCACTTTGTAAGAACAGTTGGTTTATCTTCTAACTTTGTAAAACGAAGCTAGGTTTATTTTAACCTAGAAACATTGAGCAAAAATATACACTGATGAAAAAACCAATCCATCAGTAATTTTAAATCTCGTTGTTATATTTAATTTTAAATTGTTCAAACACATTCTCTCTAATTCTCAAACATCAGTAACAAATATTAAAATCAAAAAGTTTTAATATTTGTATTCAACCCCCCTTCTACAAATATTGGCATAGTTCTGGGAAATAACAAATTCGGTAAGAATTTTAATTGGGGTGCAACAAGACTTTCTTTAAATTTTAAATAAAATGCTCTTTTAACAATTAATTCTACCTATTTTAATTAATTAATTTATAAATTAAATTAATTCAAGATAAATTAATTGAAGTAGATAAATTAAATAATTAATTAACTTTTGATAGTAGAATTAATTAGTTTCTTCACTGCACAGTCATTATAGATTTGAATTGAGTTTTTTCTTCTTAATCGTCTTATGTCTGAAAATCACTTAAGCTATGTGATAAATATTTATTAAATTAGTTTGTTAGGAATATATTCATTTGATGATATACAAAATACTAGAACAAGATCTAACCTAGTTTATCTATAACAAGACTTTCTAGTCTCTGAATTTTTATATAATCATAGTCTAGATAGTCAACATTCATTCATAGATGTCATTTCTACTTAGAAGATTTTCAAAAGAAAATGAAACCAGAGTCTGGATGCAAAACGGAATTTGAAAGGTGATCAGAGTCTATAGACTATCAGAGTCTATAGTCTATCAAAGTCTGAAGATTTCAGTGTTTGTAAAGTTGAAGCTAAATTTGGAAGATGATCACAGGAATGAAAAGTGTTCGAAGATAAAGACAATTATATTGCAGATATGCTATGAGAAGGAAAGAGAATTTCAGAAGGAAATTATCAGCTAATAATTAGGAATTCTATTCCTATTGTAATTTGGTATTCTGTTATTAGTTGATTGGCAACTCTCTATATAAACATTCTATGTAACCTAATTTAAAATTCGAACTTTTGTGTTAGCATAGAGATAGAGAGAGTTGATGTGAGAAACATAGAGTAGCTGACAGGGTTTGTGTACACCCTAGGAGAGTTTGTATTCATATATCAATAATAATACAAACAGTATTGTTCTTTATACTTTGTGTTTAATCTTTGTTAATTGTTGAAGTTTTGAATCATCTGAGTTTGAATTTCAAACAAGGCAAAAAGATAGTACAAGTATTCAACCCCCCCTTCTACTTGTACAACTGGGAAAATAATTGGTATCAGAGCCTAAAGTTTAAAATTGATCAAAGATGTCTGGAAACAAAGATGGCAATTCTAAGATTCCTATGCTCAAGATAAACGAATACACCCACTGGAAGGTTAAGATGCTGCACCATCTGAAAGCTACAGACCATGACTATTTTGACATTATTTATGATGGACCTTATGTACCTTCAAGACTTGTTCCTTAAACCACTGTTGAAGGAAAAATTGTTGGAGAGCACTTTGTTGATAAACCAAAGGCTGAATGGTCAAAGGAGGACAAAAAGAATGTTCTCAAGAAGGCAAAAGTGAAAAACATCCTCTTTAATAGTTTAGACTTTGTTCTCACAAACTGTGTAATATCATGCAAACCGCTAAAGAGATGTGGACTAAACTTGAAGTGCACTGTGAAGGAACTAAGGATGTCAAGAAGAATGCAAGGTCTTTGCTAATTCTGGAGTATGAGTATTTTGAGGCAAAATCTGGAGAATCTATCACTGAGATGTATGACATGTGCACAAAACTCTTGAATGAGATGGCTATACTTGGTAAATTTTATGATTCCGAAGACACAAATACCAAGTTTTTGAGAGCCCTTCTTGAAGAGTGGGACAACAAAATAATTGCAATAAGGGAAGCTAGAGATTTAGATGAAATAACTCTAGATGAGCTGTATGGCAGACTCAAAACATATGATCTAGAGATGCAACAGAGTAAGAGCAAGAAGTCTGTGAGAGTAAAATTTGTGGCACTCTTGATGGAATATGAAAAGGAACAACAGGAAGAACCCAAAGAATCATGAGTCAAAGAGTCAAGGAAAAAGGGTAAAACTGTTATTGAGTCAGATTCTATTAACACAGACTCTGATTCTAATGATGAGATTGATCTGAGTCAAATGATGGCTATGTTTGCTAAGAATTTCAAAAGAATGAAATTCAACAAAAGAACTGGAAAATTTAGCAAAAGGCCAGCATTCAAAAAGGAAGATGAAAAGGTTGAGAAGAGCAAAAACACCATAATTAAACTTGACAAGGCAACGGTCAAGTATTTCAACTGTGGAATATTTGGGCACTTTGCTAGTGAATGCAGAAAAGTAAAACGTCAAGGCAAAGGAAATACACTTCTCTCAACAGGAAAGGACTGGGCAGATTCAAGCTCAGAGGATGAAATAGATTATGAAATTCTAGCATTGATGGTTGTCTCCTCAAAAAAATCAGAATCTCCCAAAGAACCCTTATCTCCTAAATCTCAAGTATTAATCTTTTCTCTTGAATCCTTACTTTAGAATTTGATGGTATGAAAATTGTTCAAAGTGAGATCAATAAGATAATGACAAACTGTAGGTCACTCACTAATGATAATGATATATTAATAGAAGAAAAATTAAACTTGATGAGCAGAAATAACCAACTAGAGTCTTAATGAAAATAGTGTTTATGGAAGAATACAAAAAGGATTTTGAGAAATGCAGGTACAACTACACTGAAGTCTTAAAAGCCTTAGACTTTATTAAGAAAGGACTAGAGGAATAAAGACTTAAGTTCAAAGTGTGGACAAACTCTTGAAGAAAATTTTAGAAAATTCTCAAAAATCAAAATGTGTGTCAAACAGCTGGTCTAGGCTATGACAAGAGTCAATGCAAGAGACCTATTATTGAGAATGATAACAATGAATAAGCTAGCCAAGTCAATAAGACTAATGACAAGAACACATTCACTCTTGTTAAGTTTGTGACTTCTGAAGTAAAGACTGAATTAACTAAAGAGATCACAAACTCATCTGTCAATAATCCCCCTGCTATTGACAAAAAGACAGATGAATCAGGAGAAAAGAAACCTAAGAAAAACATAAACATAGGTTTCTTATCAAAGTCCAAGTTAAAGGAAAGGCTAGATAACTTACCAGAATTTGGGAAAGCTAGGATGAATAGAAATGGTAAGAAGGGTATCAATAAGGCTAACAATTACCAAAAAGATCCTAATGCTCCTAGAAAGAAGTGTTGCAGATGTGAAAACCACAACCATTTAGCTCTAGACTGTAAAACAAAGATTGAAAAGAAATAAGAGTTTATTCCTTCTTAGACTCTGAAAATTCACTACATTCCATAGAAACATGGTTATCACTGTGGTAGCATATTTCATTATATTTATATGTGTAGGGACTATCATAATTTGTATTACAATTTTTATGAGATAAAATCTTCAATTGATAAAAGCTGGCATGACATTGTCAAGACTCTGCCAAAGTCTAAGGCAACAAATGAAACAGGTAAAACAAAAGTGAAGAATTCTAAGCCTGTTTCACCCACAGTTAGTAAGAAAGGATCCAAACTATTTGGGTTCATAAAAAATCTAACTTGTTGTTATATGTATGTAGGGAACCAGGATAAAGAGAGTAACCCTAATCCTGGACAGTGGATGCTCAGGACACATGACTGGAAAGAAATCCCTGCTTACAGACTTTATGGAGATGGCTTGCCCAAAAGTATCCTTTGGGGATGGCAACAAAGGAAAAATACTGGGATATGGCAAGATTGTACTTGGGAATGTCATCATTGATGAAGTAACTCTAGTTGAAGGCTTGAAACACAACTTGATCAGCATTAGTCAACTTGGAGGTAAAGGTTACCATATTGGCTTTGACAACAAAGAGTGTCTTATGACTCATAAAGAAACATGCACTTTAGTTTTCAAAGGGCACATACATGGTAACATATATGAAGCCAGTTTGGAGGATTGCACTCACAAAGAAGTCACATGTCTATATAAAAAGGCCTCAACTGAAGAAAGCTGGAAGTGGCTCAAGAAACTATCACACATCAATTTCAAAACACTCAATAAGTTGGTGAAACAGAGTCTTATGAGAGGATTACCACAAGTTGATTTTGTTCAAGATGGACTTTGTGAAGCATGTCAACTTGGAAAGCAAAGGAAAACATCCTTCAAGAGCAAAACAATAAACACCATTTCTGAACCATTTTATCTATTACATTTTGATTTATTTGGTCCAGTAAATATGATGTCAATTAATAAAAAGAAATATGCTCTTGTCATTGTAGATGATTTTACAAGATATACATAGGTTTTCTTTTTGCATTCAAAGGATGAAGTTTCATAACACATAATAGACCATGTCACCTTTCTGGAAACAAAATCAAAGAAGACTGTAAGAATACTAAGGAGTGACAATGGTACTTAATTGAAGAATGTAGTCATGGAGGAATACTGTGCATCGAAGGGAATTACTCAATAATTTTCTGCACCAGGAACACCTCAATAAAATGGAGATGTAGAGAGAAAAAATGGAACACTCATAGAAGTAACCAGGACATTGTTGGCAGAATCTAAACTACCAATGTATTTCTGGGTTGATGCAGTCAATACAGCATGTTTAACTCAAAACTACACCTTGATAAATATGCATGGAAAGACTCCCTATGAAATGGTGAAGGACAATAAGCCAAGTGTGAAACACTTTCACATATTTGGGTGCAAGTGCTTTATACTAAAAGTACGTCATGAAAATCTAAGCAAATTTGAAGCCAAGGATGATGAAGTTATATTCCTTGGATATGCATCAAACGCAAAGGAATTCGGAGTCTTCAATCTCAGAACCAGAATTGTTATTGAATTTATTCATGTTGCATTTGATGACAAAAAGATTAAAGGTTTCCAGGATGAACCAGAGTCTACAACACTGGAATTTGAAAATTTCAAAAGTTCCGAAATAGATGAAGATGAAGAGTCTCAAGTCACTCCTTAATCAACATAAGAACCTGCACACTTAAGGGGGAACTGTTAAACAAAATGAGTGTTGCAGAAGGGGGGTTGAATGCAACTTCACTTTTTGCTAACAACAAACAAAAGCAATGATATTAAGTTACAAGGCAAACAACAAGCAAGCTAAAGACACACGGTGTTTTACTTCAAAAATTAATTTTATTAATTTTTGTTGCTACAACTGGCTAGAAAATATATCCAGCTTCAATAGACACAATAACAAGAGACTGCTAGTGTTTCTATGCTTGAGAAAAGTTAAGCTCAGTTGTATGTGTGTTAATGAAAGTGTTTGTGAGATGTGTGTATTTAAACTAAAATACATAACTCACTTACAAGTGCACTTTTCCTTGTTTCCTAGACAATTCTTGAAATAGTAATCTCACTTTTTCTTCTCAAGTCTTGTCTTCATTCCAAATATAAATAAAGGCACTCTGTGAGGATTTGACATTCTTGACACCATGAGCACGCTTCACCTTTATGCTTGCTTTTTCTCAAGTTACGATTGTAGACTTGACAGACTAGGTAGAAATGTCAAGATCAATCTGTTAATTGACTTTACCTAGTCTTCTTCTTGAAACAGACTGTTAGCTTCACTGAAAGTTACTATAAACCTTTAGCTTCACTTTGGTGACAACATCTTTGTTACCGCATACTTTACTGTCAGTCTCACCAGTCTTCTAAAATATGTTGTCGTCCATAGGTATTGTCAACTATTCCGCCAAACATGTTGTCGATCATCCCGCCAAACATGCTGTCAACTCTCCCCGTCAATGCTAATGTCAGAAAACTTGCTGTCTTGATTCTTCAATCTCCACCAAGTTTACTGTCAAGGGATAGTTGATGTCAGTGAAACTTGCTGTCATAGAGTCTTCATTCTCCGCCAAGTTAATGTCAAGGAATAATTGTTGTCATTTGTTCTAAAAGTTGTTGTCACTTGAATGTGTTGTCGTAGGCTCCAGAATGTAGAATGTTACTGTCAAAGATTTGATCTATGTTGTACATGAACACTTTGTGAACTTCTATTTCATGGATCATTTATTTCATTTACACATGACAGTAACTATTGATACTTACTGTCACATGCTTGACTATTGAGCATCTTATTACAAGTGACATTTTAAACATACTGTCAAACTATATATGATAGTATGTTTTACTTAGTTAATTATTAATTAATCTAAGTAAATATTAGTTGATTACATTGATGGTACCACAATCCCTAACAATCTCCCTTAATTTGTTTTTATGATTAATAAAGACAAATTTAAAGAAAACTGTAGATGTTATCTCAACTAATAAAAGTAAAAGTGTTTGTACAGAAAATACAAGTACATTCATATCTCAAGTTTAGCTCCTCTAGACTGAGCAAATCTTCAACTTTGACTTGAGCTACATCTCTACTTCTTCTCTACTGTCATCCTTCCATACAGTCCCTCAAGAGCTCTCAGTTCCCTTTTCTATTCTTCTATCTTGGCATGATCAGCACACAATCTAAGACTAGTTTCACCATTTTGTAAGAAAGATTCCTTAACTCCTTGTAAGTGTAGTAGTTCTCAGTTGGTCCTTTGGATATTCACAAGTACTTCATTCCAAACATGTCCTTGATAAATCTTTCCTATGTAGAAGAGTAGATCTGCTTCACCCTGAGTTTGTCAATAGATTCATCCTCTTCTTCTCTGGACTCAATGATCTACCAGACAATTTTTCTTAGATCCCTTTCGAACTCCAGGAATGAGCCTGTGATCATTCTAAATATCTTCCTTAAGTTTTCATTATTGAGCACCCTGAAGTTAACATCTTCCACTTCAATGCTATCAACAATGATTCTCAGGGGCCCAAACAAGACTAGTGAAACATAGTTGGGCTTTTTAGAGAATTGATCATTCAGTATTGCATGCTTCATGTCAATCTCAGCCTTCATGATCCTTTTAGAAATTTGCTCCACTTTCTTCTCTGCAGCTTCAACCTCATCTTCAAATTTCTTCCTTTTCTCATTCTCCTCCTTCCTATTAGAATCACATATCTCCAGTACTCTATTCTTCAGATCAAAAACCTCAAAATTAGTGATATTTTGCAGTTGCTTCTTGATAAGCTCAATGATATGAGGGTCATTCACAGCCAAATTCTTTAATTCCTCAAATGTGATTTCTTCAGCAGAACCATCAATATTGTAGAAGACTATTCTATTAGGATTTCTGAGAAGACATTTCTGTGTCCTCTCATACTCAAACTTCTTCTCAATCTCCCTCTTCTTATTGGCTTGAATAATTCTCACAACATTTGACATATATTTGCACTCCTCAGGATAAGGATATCCATCCAACTGCTTCACCAACTTTTCAAGTAGGTCCAGATTCTTGTCCTGTAGAGACTCTGTGCTACAAAACTCCTTGATTCCATCTTCTCCCTCAAACATCACCCCATCTGAGAAGACAACTGTCTCAGGCTCTTCAACATCAGTAAAATCCAAATGATGAGGCTTGAAGGAATCCATCAATTCCATGAGCTTCTTTATCAACTGACTTCTTACTAACTGTGTCCTCATGTATGATCCTTGAGTTATGAGCAACATTTTTCTGACTAGAAAATAATTTACTTCTTTCATCTCATAGCTCAACTCTTTAACTGCTCCATTTGAATAAAAGAGAATTACTTGTTGAGAGTATTCACCTCAGACCACCCAAACTTCACCTTAACCAAGGATTCTGCCTTTGATTATGCTATATTGTTGATTGTTGGTCTTCTAACATCCAGACAATCCTCATGAAGCACTTCAGACACAAGCTTCCACCCTTTTCTGCTAGGCCTCCTGCTTGAATGTGGATTAGGCCTTTCTGCCCTTACTTTCATGTACTTCTTTGAAAAAAAAGACTTTCTTTGACAGTAACTTTTGAGGGGTTACTGTCAAATCAAGTTCAACAACATGTTTTGTGACAATATGTTTCTCCTTATTACTCCCGACAACATCTTTTTCATCAATTTCAAAATCAAGTACTACTGTCTTCATCACTTTCCCTTCAATACCATCTCTATTCTCCTTCTCATCCTTCTCCTCATTTACCTCCACCTTATTTCCAGCTCCAGATGATCATTCACCAGTATTGTGTTGGCTGGAACTACCTGCACCTCCATCAGGCTTTTCACTATCATCTCCATCCCTCTTCTCCTGGGTTTTCTTATCATTCTTCTTCAGTCTCAACTCTTTAAGCCTCCCTAATTCTCCTTCCAACACTCTCAACACTTCATCCCTTTCTTCATTTCTTGGAATCTGCTTGAAATAATCAAAAGCTTCTTTCACAGACCATGGCCTACACATGCTCACCCTTTCCAAGTTCATAGATCTATATTTTCCATCTGTGGAGCTACTAAATTTGACTCCTAAGGGATCCTGAGTTACTTCTGGCAGCTTCTCAACTATCAGCTTCTGCAAAGTCCTTTTCAGATTTTCATTTAGCCATGACTTATCTGTTTTGATTTTGAGTTTGATTGCTTCTATAACTACAATTTTCTGCCTACTCAGATAAGCCATGCTTACATACCAACTGAAACCTCCTTCAGTTCTGACAGAGATTACCCATTTGTTGCTCCTGGACACCATCACATTTTGTGGGGTCTCTATTAGATGAGGCTCTTAGATCATTAATTCTCTTGTTGAACTTTGCATCTTCAAAAACTCTACTATTCTCATTGTCATCCACCATTAGGATTGCAGCCTGTTCATCATCAAAATCTTCTCTTTCTTTAATTATCAGATCATCACTACCATCTTGAAAGAGATTTTCCTTCCCTTTTCTAACTACATGAACCACTGAATCCTTCTTCACAGCTCCTTCCCTTATCACCACACCTTTCTCTTTTGGTCTCTCCACCTTATCACCACCAAGCTTTGTAGCAATCTCAGCAGCCACACTAGACAGCAATGATAGTTGACTCTCCCCCTGAGATGCAGCTTGAGTTGTCTCCTTATCACTCCTTTCTGCAAACACTTCAGCCTTATCACTTTTCTCCCCCTTAGTTGATGTAGAAACTGAAGGGGTTGAAAACTTAGCATTAAACTCCTGAAGCTTGTCAAAGATGGCCTTGAAACCTGCATTTATTGTACTCTTCAGACTGGTCATTCTGTTCACCAACTTCACTTGATTCCTGTCCACTGCATCTAGATTCTTTGACAATTTGGTGACCTTATGTGAAAGGGATTTTAACCTTTCATCAGCTTGTTTAGAGGATTTGGAGGTTGTGGTGGTTCTCACACTCTCTTATTTTTTCTGAGTGATTTCATCACTCCTCACCAACTCACTCTCCAGGCCTATTGCCTTTAATTTTAGGGCTCCCACATTTTGTTTTTTAATTTGGCCTTGCTCAGGGCCCTCTCTTTTTACCTGGGATTTTCCCAGCCCCTCATTTTTATGCTCACATCTCTTTTCTTTTATCTCTCTTTTTCTTTTGACACCCTCACTCATCCTAGGTGCAAGAGATTGAGCAGGTACATCTTGCACAAGAGTTGTAGATTTTACTTTGAGTAATGAAGAGATAAGAGCAGAATCATCATCACTGTTTTGTTGAGAGGAGGCAGCCATTGGAGAGTTACTGTCTGGAATTGAAGTGTTGACAGCATCTTTGACAGCTTCTGTTATGAAGTTACTGTCATAAGGATTGACAACAACTTTGTCATTAACAGCTACAGAGGCCATGACAGCAACCTCTTCTACCCTTTGAGTAGAAGGTTCTTGTGGATTGCTATGATCAGTTTCATCCAACTGTTGAAATAGTGCATCAACATTTTGATCTTCAATGTTGGCAAAGTGTGATGCACTATAGTTGAATGAACTGTGTTCCATATGTTCTAGCCCTATTGTGTGAATATCTTCAACTATGGGCTCAGGTTGAGTGAGTTCAACCTGTTGTGCAGACTCTTTACAGGGTGTCATGGGAGCTGACCAAGTTCAGTAGATGCCTCCTTTTGAGAGGAAACATCTAAAGGTGTGTTTTTGTCCCTTTTAAGAGATGTGCCCTTTTGAGAGGACACACCCTGGCTGACATAGGTTGATACCCTTGCCTTCTTTCTCCTAGGCTCACCAGGGCCCTCTGTGGGTTCTGTGATCTGACTACCACCCTTATTTGCTGCATCTAGTGCAGTTTCACCCCTACCTGTGGAAAGGTTTCTAATCTAGGTTGAGTGGTTCTCATCCTTTTAGAGACTTGGTCTTTTTGAGAGGAACCAGACCCTTGGCTTACAGACTTGGTGACTCTAGAAGGCCGGACCCCTTCAAAAGTATTAGAGTGTGGGTTAGGAATGGAGAGGTCAACACCATTCTCATCACTCAAAGAAAATACATAGTAATCCCCAACAATTTTTAAATTTAAACTTTTTATTGTTGCAAGAATGAAATCAGTTATGAACAAACTCAATTCAGTGTTAAGGGGTTTACTGGTTAACAAGGAATGAGTATTTTTCTTTAGTGTTGGGGACTCCATGCATTGAAAACTATCTAAATTAATTATGCCTACAACAGAGTTAATTATAAGCATAAAAAATCTAGGATAGTAAATTACCAGTTTTCTGGCTTCTTTCTTTCCCAGCACCAGCTTGAACAGGGGCATCAGGAGCTTTCCAACATCAATTCTGTAATTATGCACCATGGAATGCACTATCCTCCTGATGTATGCTGGCACTTCATTCCAGCCACTTGTTTTGCTTGACATGGACCTGGAGACAGCGTATAGAATCATGCTCCATTCTTTGTTGAGGTATTTTCTGTCCATGCCTCCCGAATGATACCATTCATCATTGTTAGCATTCAGTTTGGGTCTAGCATACCCAACCATCTTGAAGAACTTGGTGAGTTGTTCTTCACTAGCAGGCTCCTCAAAAAGCGAGCCTCCAGTCTCTTCCACACGAAGAGCTTCATTGATGTAAGAAGAATTAATGGTATAAGTGGTACCATTGATTTGAAAGGAGATAGAGCTTGCATCTTGCTCCCCCTCACATACAGCAGAGGTTTAGAATTGAGAGAGTCTAGGGATTTTGAGATGTGGACTTGCGGTTAGGGCATAGGTGAGGTATGAGTTCTTCATGAAGCCAATAAAGGGTTTGAAGGCTTCACCAGTTTCACCATTGAAGAAATGGTGGTGAAGTTGGTTTGAGCTAGGGTGCAAAGAATTTGAGGTCCAGACATGGTTAATTGATGTTAAGGTTAAGAAAGAACGAAAGGTTTAAGAATTTAAAGAATGGTTTAGAAAAAAAAGTTACAGAGAAAATGGAGAGTTTTAAGGGTGTAAGATAGTGGAGAAGTTATGAGAGAAATAAAGTAAAGTAAAGAGTGAGAGAAATTTTATCTGAGTATTTATATGATGTGAAAAAGGTACTGTCAAGAAAGAATTTTAAACTATTTTAAGCGACAGTTGTCTTTAAGTTCCATTCATCGACAGTAACTTCTGTGCTAAAATGACAAACACTCTTGAAAGTAACATTAGCAAATAAGAATAAATGAGTAAATCTAATGTTAATTGTTGACAGAATGTTATGCGGGGTTTTTGGAAAACTATGTTATCAAAGAATACTGACAGTAAGTTTCATACTTTGACAGTGTGTTTCACTCCCGCATACTATGCTGTCATTATTTCTCATTCCTTTGACAGTAGGTTTCACAAGATTTGACAGTAAGTTTTAATCCCGCGAAACATACTGTCAAGTTTTCTCAGCCATTTGACAGTAAGTTCCACAGGGTTCGATAATAAGTTTTAATCCCGCGGACTTTACTGTCAAAACTCATTAACCATGTAACAGTAGGTTTTCACAGATTTTGACAGTAACTTATCATTATGTGACAGTATGAATAAAACATACTGTCAAGTAACTTGACAACATCTTTTATTGATCACATAGGAGTTAAGTTACTTAAAAATAAATTAGTTAACCTCTCAGTTAAATATCATCATGTCTTTCCACTATGAAAGAAATAAAAACACCTCGATAGGCCATTAATTCACAGTTAAATTTAGTTAACTAAAATTTTATCAACTAAACAGAATTACATTAACATGTTAAATTTAACATACCCAATTCACTCATTAGTCTATTGAAAGTCTTTTCATCCAATGGTTTGGTGAAAATATCTGCAAGTTGCTTCTCTGTGGGCACATAGATTAGCTTGATTGTGCCTTCCTCCACATGCTCTCTAATAAAATGATGCCTGATGTCAATGTGCTTAGGTTTAGAATGTTGATCAGGATTCTCATAAATTGCTGTGGCACTAGTGTTGTCATAGAAGATAGGAATTCTTTGCAGAGTCAACCCATAGTCCAATAGCCGGTTCCTCATTCAAAGTAACTAAGCACGACAACTACCAGCTGCAATATATTCAGCCTCTGCAGTTGAATTTGACACTGAATGCTGCTTCTTGCTAAACCATGATACCAATCTTTCTCTCAAAAACTGACAGCTTCCTGTTGTACTTTTTATGTCTATTCTGCATCCTGCATAGTCTGAGTCTGAGTATCCAACCAAGTCAAAACCAGATTCTTTAGGATACCAAAGGCCAAGATTTTGAGTGCCTTTCACACATCTCAGAATTCTTTTTATTTCCATTAGATGTGACTCCTTGGGATTAGACTGAAACCTTGCACACAAACCTGTAGCAAACATAATGTCAGGCCTGCTAGCTATTAGATAGAGAAGAGAGCCAATCATGCCTCTGTACATTTTGTTGTCCACCTTCTTTCCTCTTGGATCCTTGTCAAGTTGGGTTGCTGTTGAGATTGGAGTCTTTGCAGGAGATGAGTCTTCCGTATCAAATCTTTTTAAAAGATCTTTAACATACTTAGTCTGGCAAATAAATATTCAATCTTCTTTTTGATAGACTTGAAGTCCATGAAAGAATACTAATTCACCCATCATGTCCATCTCATACTTGTTCTGCATCAACTCAGAGAATTTCTTGCATAAGTCTTCATTTGTTGATCCAAAGATAATGTCATCCACATACACTTGAACTAGAATGATATCATTTCCATGCTTTTTGTAGAAAAGAGTTTTATCCACAATCCCTCTTGTAAAGCTGTTATCAAGAAGAAACTTGGAAAGAGTATCATACCAAGCTCTTGGTGCTTGTTTTAGTCCATACAATGCTTTGAGTAGTCTGTACACAAAGTTTCCCATTTTTAGATCTTCAAAGCCTGGGGGCTGTTCAACATACACTTCTTCTTCTAACTCTCCATTAAGGAAAGCACTCTTGACATCCATTTGAAATACCTTGAAGTTTTTGTATGCAGCAAAAGCCAAAAATATTCTAATTGCCTCTAGTCTGGCAACAGGAGCAAATGTTTCTTCATAATCAATCCCTTCATGTTGACAGTAACATTTTGCCACCGGCCTTGCTTTTTTTCTTGTGACAGTACCACAATCATCCATCTTATTTCTATAAACCCATTTAGTGCCTATAATGGATTTGTTCTTTGGTGTAGGCACCAATTCCCAAACACAACTTCTTTCAAATTGATTAAGATCTTCTTTCATGGCATTAATCCAATCTGGATCAGCCAAGGCTTCTTCAAGAGTTTTAGGTTCTGTTTGAGAGAGGAAACAAGAGTACATACATTCATTGGCCACATTTCTTCTTGTTTTGACTCCAGTTCCTGGATCACCAATGATTAAATCATTAGTGTGATCCCTGTTCCATTTAGTTCCTCTTTGAAAATCACTAGAGTCTTCAACATTTTGCTGATTGATAGTATCTTTTGTTCTTTCACTATTGACAGCATCAATTTTCTCAAGTCCACTATTCATTGGAACATTCCTAGAAAAATCAGTTGTTTGGGCAGTTCCTTCATTTTCTCCAGATTGATTGGGAACCATTGTTGGACCCAAAATTGTGTGATTTATTCTTGGTGAATCCTCTTCAATGTCTTCTAAATAGCCTTGATTTTCAAAGGCTAAAGATTCTGTCTCTTGACTTCCTTCAATTCCAGGAAATTTAGTTTTATCAAATGTGACATTTACACTCTCATCCACAGTCTTGTGATCTATGATGTAGACTCTGTATGCAGTCCTATCAATTCCACATCCCATGAAAATTCCTTCAAGTGCTTTTGAATCAAACTTTCCTTTGATCTCAGTTGAATCTTTCATGAAGTAGCACTTGCTTCCAAAGACATGGAAATAATTGACAGTTGGTTTCCTTTCTGTGAGCAATTCATAGGGTGTCTTTCCATAGGCCTTGTTGACTACAGTCCTATTTTGAGTTTAACAGGCTGTATTGATTGCTTCACCCCAGAAATAGGTAGGAAGTTTTGCATCACTCAACATTGTTCTTGCAGCCTCAATAAGAGTTCTATTTTTCCTTTCAACAACACCATTTTGTTGAGGTGTCCTTGGTGCAGAGAATTGTTGAGTGATTCCATTATATTTGCAGAAATCATTCATGACACTGTTTTTGAACTCAGTACCATTATCACTTCTTAAAATTTGCACTTTGAACTTTGGATTTTCGTCAAGAATCCTAACCAAGTCAATAATCTCTTGTGCAGCTTCATCTTTAGATGCTAGAAATTTCGCCCATGTATATCTTGAAAAATCAACCATTACTAAAGCATATCTTTTTCTATCAAGTGATTGCACATTCACAGGACCAAATAAGTCCATATGAATTAGTTAAAATGCTTCATTTATTGAACCACTATGAGAGCTTTTATGAGTAGCTCTCCTTAGCTTCCCTTTCTGGCAATCCTCACACAATCCTTCTTGACAGAATTCAAGTTGAGGCAGCCCTTTCACCAACTCTCTCTTCATCAGATGATTCATTGCTTTGAAATTTAAATGAGAGAGCTTCTTATGCTACAACCAACTTTCAGATGGAGAAGCCTTACTATAGAAATAGTAGACTTTATCTTTCCTTACAGAGTCCAAGTCAGCTATGTAGAGGCTTCCTTTCCTTACTCCTTGAAGAGCTTCTTCTCCTGTCTTCTTGTTGACAATGGAGCATCTGTCTTGATCAAAACCAACCTTGAAACCTCTTTCACAAAATTGAGTGACACTCAACAAATTGTGCCTCAAACCATTTACTAGAGCAATTTTCTCAATCTTCAGATTTCCAACCTCCAGTATGCCATATCCCATTGTGAAACCAATGTTGTTGTCACCAAAAGTTACATAAGGGCCGGCCATTCCTTTAAACTGTGATAGTAGGGCTTTATCACCTGTCATGTGTCCTGAGCATCCACTATCAATAATCCACATGATTCTTTTATTTTTCATGTTTCCCTGCAAAGCAAAATATTTTAAGTTACTTTTGGTACCCAATTCACATTGGGTCCATTTGGTTTAGCTTGATCACAGTATAAAGTTGGATTTCTTAAATTATCTTCTCTTACTTTTAGCAAGACTCTTGTAGCTACCCATTCTGATTTGATTATTGGTTTGGTAGCATTTCTCTTGGGTTGCTTGTCCATCATAACCTTAGGTGGACTTGGAGTCTTTGCCTTTTCAGTTTTAGCATTCTTATGCAGACATTATTGATTATTAGTAAAAGGAATGTTAAAGCAAATACTCATCAAGTTCATTTTGCAAGATATACAATCAAAATCACCACAGTGAGTTACTTGTCTGTTCTTTAAAGGCATGTTGTGTAAGTTTCCATTGCTAGAGGTATCATTCTTAACATTAGACTTGTCCTTGTTGCAAACATGAGTTAGATGACTAGAAGACCCATAATTATTACACAACTTTCTAGGAGCATTAGGAATGTAATCATAATTGTTCTTTTTGTTTATTCCTAATTTTCCATTTCTGTTCTTCTTGCGGGTTCATGACAGTATGTTTATAAGTTACTGTCATGCTGGTGTTGACAATAGGTTTAGGTGGAGTTATCTTGACAGTAAGGTTGAATCTTACGGTCTTGACAACATCTTCTGAACTTACTGTCGAGCCAGTGTTGACAGTATCATTCAAACAAAAGTTACTGTCATGATCAATACTAACTGTCTTGGGGATTTTGACAGCATCTTTTTCCTTAAAGGATTTATTGACAGCTTCTTTGTCCTCATCATCTATCTCTTGTTTAATTATTAATTCTACCTCATCAAATTTGAATTCAGCCTTTTTGAACAATGGATTCTTCACTTTCTTTAAAATAGAAGGTTTGATAGTAAGTTTGCTTTCTTCTTCAACAGCATGTTTCTTTCCATTTTTTTTCTCATAGTTAAAACCTATACCTACCTTTTGATTTTCAGTGTTATCATCATGTTAAGATTTTAACAAGGAAAATGAATTCTTGTAAGCCTTGATTTTTAATTCATTCTCAGAAATCTATTTCCTAAGGAATTCCTCAATCTGAGAAGCACAAACAATTTTGTTCTTACGAATTTCATTTTCTTGTTGAAGAGACTCAAAAGCATTCTATTTTAGTTCAAGTTCGTGATTTTTAATTTTTAATGAATCATTAGCACTAGATAATCTAGCTATCTCCTCATTTGCAGCTAACATGCTTGTATGAATATTAAAAATCTCTGAACTTAGACTTTCAACAATTTTCTTATACTGGGATGTAGTCATATCAAAAGTAGTAAGAAAAGGTACCTGACTTGAAGAAGTGGATGAACCTTCTCCAGAACTTGCCATGAGAGCAAGATTTCCATATTCTTCTTCTTCCTCTTCATCTGACTCTTCCCAACATTTTCCTTCAGCCACAAAGGCTCTTCCCTGTTGCTTTTTCAGCAAGGCTTTATACTTTGCTTTGAGTTCCTCATAGTCACTGTCATTGCTTCTCACTTGTTTTGGCTTCTTGCACTCAGTTGCAAAATGCCCCATTTCACTACAGTTGTAACACCTTATTTTGGATCTGTCCATTGTACCTGTCTTGTATCCACCTTTGCCACTTCCTCCAGGTTTTGAGATATTTGGCTTGTTGAACCTGGAGCCTTGTCCTCTTGGTTTGAAGGTTTTGTTCTTCTTGAATCTCAAGTTGGAGAACTTTCTTACCATGTAGGCCATTGTTTTATTTTCCATGTTGTCTAGTTCCTCCAAAGTATAGAACTCATCTTCTTCACCATCCTTGAGTTCTAGAGTCACACCTTAATCTTCATCTGTACTTTCTTCAATCTTGATTTACTATTGATGTTGTGATTCTTTGAGTTGCATCAGCTGTGGATCCTGAGCCACTAGAGCATTAGAGGTGTTGGCCATCTTTCCTCTTTGACCAGCTTGGATAGCTCTCTTTTGCAGCAACTCTAGCTCATAGGTTTTAAGGATGCCATCCCTTCCTTCTCTTATGGCAGAAACCTTGTGCTCTAAGTGGTCAGGAAGTGTCAACATAAATTTCATGTTTACCTCCTTTTTGCCATAAAACTTTACATGCAGCTGCAAGTCATTGATCACCCTATTAAACCTCTCAAACATCTCGATCAACCCTTCACTTGGTTTAGCCATAAAGGCTTCATACTGAGACACCAGAATTTGTCTTTGATTCTCTTTTACTTCCTTTGTCCCTTCACAGAGTATCTCAATGGTTTCCCATATTTGATTTGCACTGGTGCAATTGACAATGTTGTTGTACATGACATTGTCAAGTGCCTCAATGATAATAAATTGTAAGCAATCATCTTGTTAGTCCCAAATATCGTAGAAGGGGGTTGAATACAATATTGTCCAATTTATTAAATATTCGCGGAATGGTTCTTTATGGACTTTATACAGTTCGAACAGTTATTAAATCAAACACAAGGTATGCAGACAGTTAACATAAACACAGTTCTTCGGGGAATATATCGTTTTATTAATATAAACCACGAGGGTGCTCCACAAATCTAATCTTTCGATTAGTTACAATGATTCACTAGTACAGTCAGTTAGGTTACAAGCTTTAATGAAAAAAACCAAGGGTAACAACAGTTGTGTGTACAAAATTAATGGCTTCAATGTTTACTCTTGAATGCTCTCTGGGTTTTCTTCTTTATTGCTCTGTGTATCTCTCTGTCTGTTTTTTCTGAATGAATGAATCCAAAGACGATGCCTTTGCTGCTATTTGTGTAGACTTTTTCAACTTAGGATACGTGGCCCATTTTGTGCCAAGTAAATAAGTTGCTTCTTCGCTTCTGTTTAACCTTAAGTATCGGGAACATTTTCTGAGTAATTGTTTAAGTATCGATGAGTCTGTAGAATAACTATCGGACACTTAAAACAATTTGGAATGAACTCAATTAATTCAAGCTGAGTAACTATCGGAATTATTCTAATAATTATTAACTATCGGAATTATTCTAATAATTATTAACTATCGGAATTAATAGTTTTAGCAACTATCGGGAAGTGGCTTTGCATATTCACCATTTCTAGTTAACTTGATTAAATCACCCGATGGTTAACAACCATAGGTGAATAGGACAAAATAAGAATAAGATGAAATAGCTTGACCAATGACTTCTGGATACAGCTTCTGCAGTCTCATTCACTTGGCCATATTTCGAACTTGTTAAGCCCTTTAACATTATTTCTTCCACTGCAACCAAGTCAAATAAATATTTCCTTGTCAATTCGACCTTGATTTATTCTGGGCTTAATCGCATACCACTTAGGTTACTCATCTCAGTATCTGGTCAATTCTTCTGAATCAATGATGCAGTTCTCAAACTCTTTTGTGCTGTCGATTAGTGCAACTGGTCTGGTTCACAACCGACTAGCAAGATCTTGATCTTCACATCTTCTTTGCTATGCAATTGACCTGTTCCATAATGATAAGAAGTTCTTCTTAAACTTCACTGAAATCTTCTGCTTTCTCTGTAGTAAAACCTTCTTTATCTTCAGAACCTTTGAAACACTTTAACTTTATTCTTCACTGAGGCTTGAACATGTAAATGAACTTCTTTCAGTGATCTTCAATGTCTTCAAAGCTTCCTCTAATATTTTGGTTCTTTGTATTCAACTTGAAAATGATTCGCAGTCGATTCTGTGCTTCATTTTAATATAAATTACCGACTTGTAGTGTTGAGTTAGTTACCTCGGTTACATGTTACTTTACGTTACATTTTGCTTTACAATCTCCCCCTATTTGATTGTTAGAGTTTGACAAGCAAATCCCTTAAGAGGATAACTTAACTAACTTACAAGAAAAAGTAAATAGAAGACGGTAAACTAATATTAAATAAATTCTTGATTACATAATACATTTCCAGATGTCAAAAACAATTACAATGTAGAATGAATGTTCCTCTAGCCTGAATTGATATACATTAAGTCATTCTCACTGTACAAGACTTGCAAGCTGGTCATTCACTAGATCCATCGCTTCTTCTTCTAGCATATTACTTGGCTTGGGATCTGACAAAGCTTCCTGAAGTGTTTGCAAGACAGCTACTCTTCTGATCTGCTTAACTTGTTCGAATGTAAATTCAAGAACTTTCGTCTTTCCTTTAACACTCAACCTTTTTGGTACTGCTTTAACCCGATCAGTGTTGTAGTATGATTCTACTCTCAACTTCTCCATGTAAAGCTTAGAGATTTCTGCCAATGCCGATTTGTCTTTGTAGTTTGTCGAAGTCTTGATTTGATCAAGTATAAAACCCAGTTCCCTAGAAGTCATATAAGACATCTTGTGGATATCAACTATTTCAGTTTTTCCTTTGGGGTTCTTATACCTGATAGCTGGAGGATTCTTTAGCACCATTGTCTCTGTCTCCCTGATTACATCAAAATCTGGAAAGACAATTGGAAAATCTGGCTTTTCTGCATATTCGAACACTTTTCCTGGATGATTAAATCTGAATTCAGTCATTGCCTTGACTTTTTCAAAGTCCCAAATTCCTTCTTCTCTTGTATACACTGGCAATTTTGGTTGAGATCCATTTGAAGGATCTATTCTTCCGACCTTGGAAATATCTACAGATTGATTTGATAAGACATTAAGTCTATAAGCATAAATGCGCTCTGCAGCTTTCCATTTTTCTTCTGTCCTAAGTCCTTCACTCCTAAGAAGCCCTTCAACATATTTCAGACGCTTCAGATGATATAGGCTCAGTCTTTCATCACTCAAACACAGTGTCTGAACCAACTTGTCTTTATAGAATATCACTGTATAAGGAGTTGTGTGAACTTCAGCTACTATTTTGTTCATCTGATCTTCAATCATATCAGTAAGAAGTTCATTCACATGAGATCTCTTGTCCATCCTAATCTTCATGACATACAATTCTGTTAGAGACCTCAACTTGATAAAATTCGAAGAAATGGTCTTTGTAGTCGAATTATTGAACTGAATCTGAATCTGCCATCCATTGATGTTGGTCGTGATGAATATCAACTTGATAGTTTGTTTCAATGCATGAAAGAACTGGTTTATTGATGGATGACTCTTGTGAGCTTCTTGCAATGCTTCCAGAACTTTTTGATCTTCATTTTCAATTATTCCTAACTCTGGTTTCTGCAAAAGACTCCTAGCCTTGTCCCATGCACTTCCTTCTCTTGATAACATCAACGGCCTTTGTCTCCTTACAATATAGTGGTTGTAGTGTTCTTTTCTGACTTTCTCTTGAGACATTCGTGCAACTTCACATGCCCTTATCCTGGATTGATTCGCATCGAGCAAACCAAATGTTTCCACGAAGTCCGTTTCAGTGAACTGATAAGCGGCATCATTTACAAATTCATCAAACACATCATCTTCCTGAGCTGTAGGAGCTGTATGAGAAGGTTCCCATATTTCTCCTTCTTCAAGTGTAAGACTGACCTCCAGTGGTATATCTTGCTCCCCCTGAGATGTATAAATGTTTGCTTCTTCCTCTACCAATTTGCCTTTACCTTTTTCTTTACTCCTCATTTCTGCACCAGATTCTTTTTCTTGCTCTCGCACTATCATCTCCCCTTAGTTGTGTTATCCTCCGAAGCAGGGATTTGAGTAGATTGAGATTTATGCTTTTCAAACAAATCTGTAACAAACTTCTTCATATCCGTCTTGAAATTCTGCAAATCCTGCAACATGTTGTACTGAACAGATTTTATTTCCATTACATTGTTGTGAAATTCAGATTTCATTTCAGTGACAGTAGTCTCCAGGTTATAAACCCTTTGACTTAGTGATATTGTGTGCATTGTGAGGGTATTTATTTGGCTGGTAGGTGTCTCACTGACAGGTTCTGTAAGTGTTTGTCTCTCAATTCTCTCACTCGGTCTTAGGGGTGTGGGTGAATTATGATCACTCAATCGTTCTGTTAGTGTTTCACTCACTCTCCTTGACTCCAGCAAGTCTTCTGTACCTGTAGTGAAAATCCTAAATGGCTCATCCGAAGAACTATTGCCAAGTAGTTGCTTCTCCTTTCCACTAATAGGTGGTGGAGACCTCCTTATGAGGAGCCAGGAATGTTCCTCCTGGGGGGCTTATCACATTGGATCCTGTAATGTTTAGCAATGAAGGACCCGTGACTCCCGCAATAGCCTATGAAGGCATGACCTGTACAGGATCTACCTGCATAAGTTCTGCTACAGTAGTAGCAATATCCGTCAATTCCTCCTGTGTGTGCTCCTTTCAGTGCAACAAATAACTTGGTTGGAGGCTCAATTGTTGACACTCGTTCAGATGCCCTGGCCGACGGGCGAATTTCAATAGGTTCACCCTGTTGAGAGGATGTCCCCAGAGACTGTGTATTTGCCTTTTTCAGCTCTATGTCCTGTTGAGAGGGCATAGATGGGCTAACAGATACCTCAGGTTCTCCTAATCTCCTTCTAGTCAGAGGTAGAGCTGTTTGGGTTCCCTCACCTTCCTTATGTGGTGCTTCTAAGGCACTATCTCCCTCACTCACAAATTTTCTTTTTAGGGGTTGGTGAGAAGATAACGGTAAGGATTGAGTAGTGTTTGGTTCTGAGGTAGGGGTTAGAATCTGTTGGTTTGCAGATTCATTGCATGTTCCTAATGCCACAGAGGGCTCAGCAGCAAGTTCCATTCCAGTATCTTCAAACAAATTCTGCAAATTAATAAACAGTGAAGATGTGGATTCAGTTGGACTACCTATTTGACTACCTGTTAGAGATATGGGATGATATGAATCTTGACTATCAGCATTCCCAAGTGAATCTCCTCCAGATGTAACTTGTACCTCTTCGGTCACCTGAACATTTTCTTCTTGTGACAACTCCAATTCAGGGGTAGGCACTTGATCTTGTTCTTGATCTTGTTCAGGGATTTGAATATCTTCTTGTGGTCCAAGAGGGACCTCTCTGTCCATATCAACAACACACCTCCTCATAAAATTTGTCATTAGTGCTGGTGAGTTGTTGTTATAGTCATTGTTGTTCTGCAACGTTGTAGCAATCTTGTTCTTCTGTTTCACAGGAAAAGAAGTAGGACTACTATAATAGCGTAGCTTTTCCTCGTTAGTAGATAAATCATTAATAACAAGCTGTAGGAACCTTGGAAAGAAACAGTCCACATTGCAAAGTTGGAGGTTTCTGTTATCCGGAAGTCCCATTATGCTTATAATCTTATGCATTAACAAATGACCATAGTTTAACCTAAGATTATTAGCAACACCATATCCAATAGCTTGATAAAAATAAGGAATACCATGGGTGCTAGTCTTCTTAAAGGAAAAACACTGAATAATGGTATGGAAAAAGAAATTCCATGCCTTAGGAAAATGGTGTTTATACATTTCACCCAAGTCACGAACTTCGAAATTGAAGTAGTTGGCAAAAGTACAGAAATCAGCTAATTGTTCGGGTGTAAGGTCTTGAACAAAATTATCCTGTGGAAATCGAAGAATACGATTCAAATCATGTTCAGTAACCCTAATTTCCCGATTGCCTAATTGAAAAGTAAAAGCCAACACTTCACCCACTGAGGAGTCAGTAGCAGAGCAGTAATAGTCACGCAACATATTATGATTTAATAGCACGTCTGTCACTAAAGCATACCTGATCCTTGAATATTCGATTAATATTCGCGCTCAAGCCCGATAATCAGCAGGTAGGGTCTGAATATTATATTCGGCAACTAAATTTGTACGAGTGATACTAAAAATTTCATCCATTTTTAACAAGTAAAAATTACCAAAATTTTTAACTTTTTCAAAACAAAAACGAACTTAGTTTATTCGATTACGAACCAAAAATACCCAATATTCTAAACTTCTCTAAAAATTCTAAAAATAATATATGATAAACTATGAGATATTTGAGATACACCACTATTTTTATTTTGATTTTTAGACTTCTAGTTAACCCTAGAAAAATTCCCAAAGTTCGAAATATTCGAAAATTTTTCGAAACAAAACTAAACAAAATTAGTATGGAAATGAAGCTAGTTAACAGATCTACACTTCTACGGTTTTAGATTTTCAAAACAAGGCCTAAAATCGTAGATATTCGAAGAAAAAAAATTGTTTTGTTTCCGATATTGGCTAACAGTCGAATGTATGTAAGTAATGCTTATAAGTATCGGAAAACAAATATATATATATATGTATTTACCACAAGTATCGGAACATGCAACATGCAGGAGAGAGAAAAAAAACAAAACAAAAAAAAAAACAAAGTCCACAACCCGATAGTTATTAACTATCGGGACATGCAGGTCCAAAAAAAAATCCGATACTTGGTAACTAGCGGAACATGCAGGGTTATACTTATAATAAATAAAATAAAATATGAATAATTATAACTATCGGGTAATCTTTTAATTAATTAATTAATTAATTAAAACAAAATTCTCCGATAGTAAACAACTATCGATGCATGCATATTTTTTATATAAGGTAAAATCAGATAAATTAGTAACTATCGGAACATGCAAATAATAATAACAAAACAAAGAAATTCCGATAGTTAACAACTATCGATTTTTGTAAATTTAATTTTATTCGGAAAATCATTAATATTTGAAATACTGATGATTTAAAAAATAAAATAAAACTTGCATTTACCAAATTATTTAACTCACATAAATTCAAATTGTCATAAACTTAATTAAATAGAGATTTCTTGAATTAAAATTTTAATATTTCTAAAATAGAATTATTAAAATTTTAATTTAGAAATAACTAAAAATTAAATATAATTCAAGTTGAATCACAAATACAGACATATAAATATATAATATTTACAGATGGTTGTTCAAAGATTTTGAAAAACAAAAAAAATTTGTTCCATACTTTGTTGCATTTGTGATTTCCAAATTTTTTTTAAAAACAACCCAATACAATTCAGTTAATCAAATAAGCAGACAGACTATAAAATGAACATACAGTCAGTTATGCAAAAGAAAAACTTGAAATGTAATTGCTACATATTCTATCAGTGAGAGCCAGCAAACTTAAATAATCATGACAGTACTACCAAATTCTCACTAAATATCATAACTAGTCTGATATAGAATTTCTCAGCAAGATTTCATGAGATTGAAATCCACCAATTTATTCTAAACCACAGACTGTTATGCTTCTTATTAACTACAAATATTTATGTAGCAGTTAACTACTTATGCTATATCGAGTAATTATCACAAAGCATAACTGGTATACTTATGATAATTAATATTGATATTCATAAGCCCGAGATTATAAGTTAGACTGGAGTTCACAAGTCCTTTGGATATACAAATTCAATAACTTGTGAATCCATACAACTCCTCGCAAATAAAAATTAATTTAAATTTAACATCCCTAATTCACTAACCAACCTAGAGAAAGTGGATTCGTCTAGTGGTTTCGTGAAGATGTCTGCAAGATGTTGTTCTGTAGGTACAAAATGCAACTCCACAATTCCATTCATGACATGCTCTCGTATAAAGTGATACCTGATATCAATGTGCTTGGTTCGTGAGTGCTGGACCGGATTGTTGGTCATAGCTATGGCGCTTGTGTTGTCGCAGAATATTGGAATCTTGTTCAACATAAAGCCATAGTCCTGAAGTTGGTTTCTCATCCATAGGATCTGAGCACAACAGCTACCAGCTGCGATGTATTCTGCCTCTGCTGTTGAGGTAGACACTGAGTGCTGCTTCTTGCTATACCATGAGACCAATCTTCTTCCCAAGAATTGACAGCTTTCAGAAGTACTCTTCCTGTCAATCTTACAACCTGCAAAATCCGAGTCTGTATAGCTGATTAGGTCAAAATCAGTACCTTTAGGATACCAAATTCCCAAATTTGGAGTACCCTTCAGGTATCTAAAAATTCTTTTGACAGCTATAAGGTGAGACTCTTTTGGGTTAGCTTGGAACCGTGCACATAAGCAAGTTGAAAACATAATATCTGGCCTACTTGCAGTTAAGTAAAGTAGAGATCCAATCATACTTCTGTAGCTTGTGATGTCGACAGATTTACCTGTTTTGTCCTCATCAAGCTTTGTGGCAGTTGGCATTGGAGTCTTGGCGGGGGCTGAATCTTCAAGTCCATACTTCTTTAGAAGATCTCTGATGTACTTTGCCTGGCAAATGAAGATCCCATCTTTCTTCTGACTCACTTGTAGTCCAAGGAAGAAAGTAAGCTCGCCCATCATACTCATCTCGTACCTACTCTGCATTAACTTAGCAAATCTCTTGCATAGCTCATCATTAGTAGAACCGAATATAATATCATCAACATACACTTGAACTAATATCAAATTATTTTTGTGCATTTTATGAAAGAGAGTCTTATCTATAACACCTCTGATAAAACCATTTTCAATTAAAAATTCAGATAGTGTTTCATACCATGTTCGAGGTGCCTGTTTGAGTCCATAAAGAGCTTTAAAAAAGAAGTACACAAAGTCCATATGATCTTTGTTCTCGAAACCCGGAGGTTGCTCTACTAATACTTCTTCTTCCAGCTCCCCATTCAGGAATGCACTCTTCACATCCATTTGATAAACTTTAAAGTCTGAATGTGTTGCGAATGCCAAAAACATCCTGATGGCTTCAAGTCTTGCTACTGGTGCATAGGTCTCGTCATAATCTATTCCTTCTTCTTGAGAATACCCCTTAGCAACCAGTCTAGCCTTGTTCCTCGTAACAATGCCATCTTCATCCAACTTATTCCTGAATACCCATTTAGTGCCAATAACAGATTTGTCTTTAGGTCTGGGTACCAGTTTCCAAACTTTCTGCCTATCAAACTGATTGAGTTCATCTTGCATCGCAATCACCCAATCTGGATCTTCTAGAGCATCTTCAACCTTTTTAGGTTCTTCCTCTGATAGAAAACCAGAGTACAGACATTCATTCTCTGTTGCTCTTCTAGTCCTCACACCACTCTCTGGATCACGAATGATTAATTCAAAGGGATGATCTCTGTTCCATACCCTCTGTCTAGGCAGATTAGCCCTTGATGATTGTCCTTCTTCGTAGTTGTGTTGAGAGCGACTAACTGATCCTTCTTCACCTCCCCCTGAGTTGTTGCCTTCATTATTTGATGATCCACCAGTTGAGCTAGCAGGTTCAGTAACAGACTGATTTTGAAATACAGACTGTGACTGTGACTGTGTGGTATTACCAACACTTCCACTGCTTTGCTCTGGATTATCAATATTCGTGTATTCATGGCTACCAGATGCAACACCAGGTACGTCTTCATCTCCTAAGTAGCAATCTGATAGATTTTCAATTTTCAAAGATTCAGAATCTTTATCTTTTTAAAGACTTGGGAGTTTGGTGTCGTCAAACGTTACATTAAGGCTTTCAATGACCTTATGAGTTTCAATCACATATACCATGTACGTCTTAGACTCCAGTGAGTAACCAAGGAAAATCCCTTCATCTGCTTTAGCATCAAATTTGCCCAGATGTTCATCTTTCAATACATAACATTTTCCACCAAACACATGAAAGTACTTCAGTGATGGCTTTATGTTGGTCATAATCTCATAGGATGTCTTTTCTAGATCTTTATTAATCAGGGTTCTGTTCTGAGTGTAATAAGCTGTGTTGACTACTTCTGCCCAAAAATATGTAGGTAGCTTTGACTGGCTTAACATTGTCCTTGCTGCTTAAATCAAAGTCCTATTTTTCCTTTCTACCACTCCATTCTGCTGTGGAGTTCTTGGGGCTGAGTATTGTCTTGAGATGCCTTGCTTCGTGCAGAATTCATTTAGAACTGCATTTCTAAATTCAGTTCCATTATCTGATCTGATCGTCCGCACAGGCAATCCAGCTTCCACCTCAATCTTTTTAATGTGATCGATTACCATTTGAGGTGCTTCATCCTAAGAATGCAAAAACAACACCCACGTGTACTTGGAGTAGTCGTCGACAAACACTAATGCATATTTCTTCTTTGAAACTGACATGACATTAACCGGTCCAAACAGATCCATATGAATCAACTGGAGAGGTTCGCTGATGCTTGACATGTCCTTACTTCTATATGACGCCTTCTTTGACTTACCCTTTTCACATGCTTCACAGAGTCCTTCTTGGTAGAATTCCATCTGTGGTAACCCTCTCACCAATTCTCTTCTAACTAAAGAATTCATTACCTTAAAGTTCAGGTGAGATAGTTTTCTGTGCCATAACCAACTCAATTCAGAGGATGCTCTACTGTAGAAACAATTTGCTTCTCCTCTGCTTGCAGTGTTTAAGTCAGCTACGAACAGATTTCCTTTTCTTACTCCTTTAAGAGCAAGCTTTTCATTTTTCCTGTTGGTGATCAGACACTTTTCCTTCCTGAAGTCCACATTATATCCTTTATCTGTAAATTGACTGACGCTCAGCAAGTTGTGCTTCAGACCGTCAACAAGAGAGATATTTTCAATGATGACATTTCCAACTTCCAGACTACCATATCCCTTAGTAAATCCTTTGTTGTCATCTCCAAAGGTTACAACTGGGCCGGTCTTCTCAACCACATTAGTCAGCAGGGACTTGTCTGCTGTCATATGCCTTGAACATCCACTATCCAGAATCCACATGACTTTTTCATTAGTACCTATGCCCTGCAACCACAAAGTGATTAATGTTTCTTTGGCACCCAAACTTGTTTGGGTCCAAGAAATTTAGAGGTTCTTGCAGATGGTGTAATAGGTTCAGTTTTCACATCTTTAAGTTCTACTTTGACTGAACTCGAATCATGTTCCTTTGCCTTGACAGATTTATCTTTTGGCTTAGGAGATTGAGTCTCTTTTCTAACTTTAGGAGGACTAGCAGTTTTTGCCCTTACCTTTTTCTTATTCATGCTTCTTTCTATGCCTATGCAATTACTAGAAGTAGATGCATTTATCAAATTGAAATAAGCATTCATAATATTAAAAACACATGGCATACATCCAGTAATACCACAAGGCAAATGAAAACTATTCATGCTAAACATGTTCTGCACAACAGGAATATTAGATTCTACTTTAACCTTATTACATGCATGACTAAGGTGTCCAACAGAATTACAATTAGTACACAATTTCCTAGGTGCAGTGGGTGCAGGTGTAGCAGAATTAGCAATTTTAACACCTACTTTCCCATTCCTATTACTCTTTGACTTGTTCTTGTTACCACCTAATTCAGTTTTAGCAGATTCAGTTTTAACTGGCTTATTAGGTGCAACTTTTTCTACATTATTTTCCTCAATTTCTTTCTCTTTTAACTTATCTTCAACAAGCATTTCTTGTTTTCATACGATAGTATCTTCGTCTAAGGGTTCTGAGAGTGGGAGCTTAAAGACAGGATTACTACTCTTCTTAATGACAAAAGGAACATTTTCATTTTCTAATAAAACAGTACTAGAAGCATTGAAAATTATATTCCTTTTATCCTTCTTGTTTTTCTTTTTATGTTCATCGTAGTCAAAGCCTATACATGTTTTATTATCTAAGCTCTGCTTATCCATTATGTCTTTAGCAATATTAGCTGAGTTCTTAAAAGCTTCCAATTTTAACTCTAGCTCAGAAATCTTAGCCATAAGTGTTGTCTCAACCTCTGCATTACAGATAACCTTATTCTCTAAATATTCATTTCTTTCCTTAAGGTCATTAACTGTGATTCCTACAAGCTCTAGTTGTTCCTTTTCAGATTCTAGCTTTTTAATCTTCGCAACTAGTCTAACATTTTCTGCTTCAGAAGCTAGCATGCTTGTATGAATGTTAAACATCTCTATACTCAAGTCATTAACAGTATTTTTATATTCAGATAGAGACATATCTACAGTGGTGAGAATAGGTACCTGTGCTGATGATGGAGATTCTTCTGAAGTGTCTGCTATTAATGCAAGATTTCCATATTCTTCTTCTTCAGAATCTGTGTCATCCCAGCTTCTACCTTCAACAATGTAAGCCTTGCCTTGTTGTTTTGCAACCAAAGCATCCAATCTCTGTTTCAACTTCTCATTCTCCCTTTTCAACTCATCATAGCTTTTCTTCTCGTATGAACTCTTCTTCTCATAAACTTTATTGTCTTTTGCTTATTTGGGTTTCTTACATTCAGTGGCGAAATGCCCTAGTTCATTGCAGTTGTAGCACCGGAACTTACTACGGTCTACCATGTTTGACTTGTAACCACCTCTTGAGTTGGATCCCGAAAATGATCCTGTCTTCTGAAATCTGCTACCAAAACTTTTCTTGTACATGGGATTCCTTCTGAATCTTATATGCTTGAAACGCCCTGCCAAGTACGCCATAGATTTGTCTTCCATCTCATCAAGCTCTTCCAATGTATAAAAATCATCTTCCTCTTCAACTTGTGATTCTGTAGCCATTTCAGCTTCAATGATCAATTCTTTACCAATCTTGGTTTCAACAACCTTTCCTTCAGAAGTCTTCACTTCATCTGCCACAAGAGTTGTGGTCTTCATTAGGGTTGCACTCTTACTATCCACTGAGCCGGAACCATAGATAATTGTTGGAGATTACGAAGCTGTATGAATAGTAATCATGATAACTCAACACTAGAACAGGTCAAGTAAATAATACTACGCCTACACAGAAATCAGGAAGAAATGAAGACAAGGCAGATACAGTGAATCAAGACATTAGAAGAAGTTTTGAAGTCTACTACAGGTCACTGAAAGAAGTACATTAATATGTTCATGCCTCAGTGAAGAATAAAGTGTAAAGACTTTCAGGGTTTCAGAAGTGTTGAAGATTCAGTATAGAAGTGCCACTAGAAGATTTCAGTGTACCAGCATTGATTGAAGATAGACAATGTTCGAAGCATAGGAATCTAGAAGAATTGAAGACATGGTATGTCTAAGTACCAGAAGAGATTCCAGTGAATTTACAGTGTTTATTGACAGTCAGTGTTCGAAGCAATGAAGTTGCTGCAAACTTAACAATGTAAGTAAAGCAATAATACGAAGACCTGGATCGAAGTTAGTCGTCTGTGAACCAGACCAGTTGCACTAGGCGTCAGCAGTCTGTGAAAGGAATCTGAGTATTAACTACAGAAGAATTGTTAAGTTGAAGAACGTACTTGAAAAGAACGGTTATTTATTAAGGGTGCAGGGTGCAAAGTGTCACAACCTTGGTACGAAAAGTGAAAGTTCCTGTACTACAATTGAAGAACGGGAACAGCTCAGGGTACAGGGTGTAATGCGACAAGACTTTAGTACAAGAAATGGAAGTTGGTGAACTTCAATCAAGGATTAAATAGAGGGTCAAAGTGCAGTGACCAAACTGCACTTTGACCATGGAAATGAATTCACACGCGCCTTGAATTCAACCAACAGTTAACAGGCGCCACTCATTTCTATACAGGGCAAACACTCTGTGGGGCGCAACTCAAAATGACTTCAGCAAATTCCAAGTTAATGGCGCCACTTGATTTATCACAGTGTATCCCTTGTGTAGGCGCAACACAAGTTGGATCAGAAAATTCTAAGTAAATGGCGCCACTTTAATTTACACAGGGAAGTCACTCTACAGGCGCCACTCAGCCCTTAGCCAATCAAATTACAGCAGCTACTTTAATTGATTTAAAAGTCTACACAAATAAAGAGAGGTCAGCCACTCATTCGAGCAGTCGTCTTCTTCAACACAAATAATATGTAGAGAGCTACTGCCATGGCCGGAGCAAGAGACTTAAATTTATACACACCCATACCTTGCTCCTGGTCAGATATTAGGACCCGGTTCTTTAACGAAAAATGCTCAGGGCTCCTAGATATCACTCCCTACGGACTCAGTTTTTCCTTGTACTAATTTAGATATATTTGTATAGGAACTGAGCCTTATATTTTTGTGTTAGTAGCAAAGAATTAATTTATTCTTTGGAAGCCAGTTAATTTTAACTGGGTGTAGCAAAACCCTCTGGGATTAATACGAGAGTAATATTCCCGGAAACTTGTCTCCATAATTTACCTGCTAATTTTCTTGAACCTAATTGATTTATCCGGACTCACAGAAAATTAGTAGGCAGCTCACCTAAACACTACAAATGGCCAAACCCACTCTGAAGCAATAATTTATTTATCCGCAAATTCCGAAAAGAATTTAAATTATTGTGAATATCGTATTCAACCCCCCTTCTACGATATTTCGGGACCTAACAATTGGTATCAAAGCCCGCTGATTGATATACAAGTCAGGATCTGTACCCCAGTGAAGCTCACCGTGCCGAAACTGCTTGGACTCAAAATGAGGAGGCCTTGTTAAATAAATTTAATTATAAACTTTTAAAATTAAATTTATTTTATAAACTTTTATAAAATTTATTTTATAAACTTTTATTAGTTTATGTTATAAATTTTAATTAGTTTATTTTATAAACTTAATATTAAATTTATTTTATAAACTTTTATAAAATTTATTTTATAAACTTTTATTAGTTTATATTATAAATTTTAATTAGTTTATTTTATAAATCTAATAAAGTTTAAGATTTAAATTTATTAAACAAAAAAAAAATGAATGAATAACGTGGCCAATTTGATTACTCGACCACCAAGTACAGGCATTCAACATCAGCTTGATATTGAGGTGGTCAACGTACACGCGCCTAAGACCTGACCAACTTAACTGTACTTCATTTTTAATCAAGTTGCGCTTATTGCATGAGTTGCGCCTTTCCTCTTGTTCGACTGTGCTAGCGCCACACACGCGCGACGCAACTTGAGCTAAGGCAGTGGCAGAGTAATTGAGTTGCGCTATTACAGGTTCATCAGTGTAGTGGCGCCACTTAATTACCCCAAAT
Organism: Oenanthe sinensis; assembly: GCA_028671895.1. NCBI lineage: Eukaryota > Viridiplantae > Streptophyta > Magnoliopsida > Apiales > Apiaceae > Oenanthe > Oenanthe sinensis. The sequence goes on from CM053806.1 coordinate 35,329,860, forward strand.
GCTTGGCGCCACTCATATCAAAATGTTATTTGGTACCTCAAGTTTTGTACTCTTTAATTTTTATTTTAGATCTATTTATTTTTCCAGAAAATTTAAAATTCTTGAAAACTAAAATTTTTCTTAAATATTAATTTACGATATTTTAATTTTTAAGAAAATTCGAAATTCTTGAAAATTAATTTATTGTATATTTTTATTTTTGATTAATTTATTTTCTAAGAAAATTAAAAATTCTGTAAATCTAAATTTTTCTTAAATATTAATTCGAGGGTGCTTAAAGGGTTCGTAGTTGAAGATTTTTCCGGGTATTGAAGACAACAGAGATTGACTGAAGGTTATCCAATGAAGATTATTCTGGAACAGACTGAAGAAATAGTGGTTCTAATTTCCTCAGAGGTTTACTCCATAGGATCCCACAAATATTTCGGAAGCTGCAAAAGAAGAGATTAATTTGGGTACAGTTTTTGGTTAATTTGAGTTGAATTTTTGGAAGAAAAATCTTAGGGGTTTTGAAGTAGTGAAGGAGAACAGACTGGATTACCTGACATCTCTGTACAAGCCTTAAAGATTATTCTACAGGGAGATTACAGGAAGTTCGTGCTAACACTGCAGATCATCTGGAACATAGGGATACAGCCAACAGGGATTTTAGGATACAACCACATTGTCTGTAAAAGACCTGTATGTGCTGAAGGCCTATGAGCTAGAACAAGAGCTGAAGTAGATAATATTTGGTAAAGCAGGTTGTTAGCATATCCACTGTATTTGTGACCCAGGAACCAAATTAGATTGACGTCAAGGTTGAGAACCTCTGAACAGAAACAAAATGATCCAAGAAGCTGAATTAAAGATGTTGTAGCTCGAGGTAGTGGTCAAGGTGTTATAAGTGAATTTGACACTTTGGAATAACTTGAGAACTGGACTGCAAGTCAAGCCTGCAGGGCAACAGGAAGTTCAGTGACATCAGATTCAGACGGAATCCTAATTCCAAATCTAAGGTCCTTACCTATAGATTCCATGAAGGAGATTTTCAAGAACAGTTCAAGAGGCGGTTGCAAGACAGGGATGGTTCATATTTGAAAGACAAGATCAGGGGTTTTGCTACACTGTTTGAAGAAGTCTGTACAAGCAAATGATGACAGACACTATGTTGGGTTGAAGCAGGAATATCAAGCATTAGTGAGGATGCAGCAAGGGAAAGCACTTGTTGATGAAGTTAAATGCAAAGCTGATTCTATCAGTGACAGTGATGAACCAAATGGATATCTGGCATCAATGACCAGCACTAGAGATGAATCATTATGCACTTCACAGGTACACTTTCTAACTAGTATACGTTTATCTAATTCAGAACTGCATGATTATTAGGTTTTGAAATGTATTATATTCATGACAGCATGTTAGCATCTTAGGACTTAAATGCTTAATTGATTGCTAAGAATAAGATTGCATGCTAGGATTCATGAGTTTAAGTATTACATTTCTTACTTGATTTTATATGCAGTAAAATGAATATTTAGAATTAGATAGGGTGTCCTAGACGGTTAAGTGTATCCCCAAACATTTGCTGGAACTTGAGTTAAATCTTATGTGATTTAATACCTCTGCTAATGTTGTGAAAATTGCTAAATAGACAAACATGTCATAGATCAGATATTTTATATTTGCTCTTATTAATGACTTGTTAAGTATATGTGGAATTTGATATTGCTCATAATGTCTTATTCAAATATTCTGCATATTCTTGAATTGTTTATGTGCTTATTTTCATATGATTTGCTCCCACTCACATAGTTGCACTTAAATGTCATATCATATCATGTATTGCTTGTTAGGGATAGAATAATAAAAGATGGTAGAATTATCTAAGTAGTCAGTAACATTTGTTGATTCGAGGCTTAATCTAAAACTGACTTAGGTAATTAGAGATAGTTAAAAATGTTAGACAACGACAGAAATGGATTAGAAAGAATTAGTAATCTAATTGTTAGTTCTTCTATCCATGTGCTTTTACGCATATTGAAGCTGTTGTTACCACCGATAATATCTCTAACCCATCTGGACTCAATTGAAATTGAGTACCAAGAAGCTTAATCATTTGTGATTGCAGAGTAGGTAACAAAAGTTAAAAGTTATGTGACTTCGTGACATTTATTGTTCGAGGCATATGATTAAGATTAAAGCTCTACTATCACAATTGGTTGAGAAGGCCTCCCCGATGGTAACCTTTGGAGTTGACAGCAAAGGATGTACAAGGGATATGGCCATCGTGTGTTAAGAACTGTCATCAGTGGAAGCAACTTACTTGTGGAAGGACTTAAGCACTAAAGGGCACTAGGGAATTCTTTTTCAAGGGTTTTCTGGAAAGGTGTTTGATCTCAAGCAAGAAGGTTGGAAGCTCGCTCAACTGAGAGTGAGGAAGTTTGTTCGTAGCTAACATGGAATTTGGATGCGAAGGTTAAGTGAACTTTTCAGTAAAGCTTCATCAGTGAAGAGCTAGCTATGGCAAAGGAAGCTCTCACACTTGTTAGTCTACAAGACAATGGATTCTCTGATAAAGATGAAATTGGTGAGAGGACTGCTTCATATGGAATTCTATCAAGAAGGACATTTTGAAGTATGTCACATAGGGAAGTCAATGGAAACATCACAATGAAGAAAAGTCATGAAAGTCATATGCTTAGTGGTGATTGAAATTGGTAACCCTAATTACAAATTGGTGATGTTCGAGCATTCAACAGACAAAATGTCACAATGGTGATTGATCAAATAAGGAAGATCAAGTTGGAAACAATTGGTATGCTGTGAGAACTTTGAAGTCAGATATTGGAACTGCATTTCGCGAGTGAAGTTCTAAATGAAGTCTGCACTGAAAAGGTATTTGGAAGCTGAAGCAATTAACACATCATGCTTCTTTATTCAACAAGATCGTGAAAAGACATCATTTGAGTTAATGGCCAACCAGAAGCAAACACTGAAGCTCTTTCGTGTGTTTGGAGGGAATTGATTTTTAATGAAGATTCATTTGAGTATCTTGACAAGAAGTTAAGACTCATGGAACAATTCACCTCGACTACTCATAAGTGATTAAAAGTCTGAATGTAATGAACAACTACATCAAGCTCCCAAGCATTCAAGTGATCGACCATTCTGAATCTTTGACAAATTCAGATACTGATGTAGAAGCTGAGGTTGCAGAAGGAATCAATGACAATGATAATTCAGATCCTGTTAGTGGAAATCCGCTGTATAAGGTGAAGGATCTTCAACACATCCCAACAGCAACTCAGAGGGAGCAAATAAAAGAAGGATCTACTAGTCATGCTCAACAATGAAGATCAAAGGATTTCATTAAGAACATTTCTGCCTGGACAAAAGGTTTGAAGTCAAATTCTATCCTGGAGTCTCGTTCTTAGTGATCCGGATTCTTGTGCAGAGGCTAGGAGTGCTAATCGAAATGATCATATATTTTTCGGGACCATTTGGGAAAGAGCAATTGTCAACGAACAATTGGTATCAACAATTGGTATCTTACAATTGGTATCACCCATCAATTGGTATCCCAAAGAATACTGAAGAAGCACAGATTGATCCAGATTGGGTGATTGCAAGCAAGATGATCTCAATCAGTTAGAAGGCAAAAAACATTGAAGCTGGAACCCAGACTATAGACCACTAAAGTCGAAGCTGAAACTGGTAAAGTAGGGGTTCACAGAAACTGGATGACTATTGGCATTGTTATGAGGGGCAAAGCCAAACTGGTTGCTACAGGACTTTAAAGCAGAAGGTATCGACGATGATGGAAACAGAATCTTCGGGACTTTCAAGATCAAGCAGTAAGCACCAGTGACGAGACTTGATCCTTTGGGACTCATCAATGGGGACCTAACAATATTCAGGGACCCAATGATTAGGACCTAACAATTCTCTAGCACATGTGGAACATTCAACATGAAGATCTATCAGATGAATGTGAACAAGTGCACTCCTGAATGGTGAGCTAGAAGATGAAGGTGCAGATCCATTACAATTTGTATATCATTCTCTTCGCAGGCTTTACTATGACAGAGGTAAGGACTCAAGCAAAACGTCAAGGACATGGTATGACTCTCTAACTGTTAATTACTTAAAAATGATTCTACATTAGAGTTGTTATACATATCTCTCTAGAAATGCTAGGCACACACAATGTTATATTTATGTGCAAGTATACCTTAATTCTCGATATGCCTATGTGCAAGTTTCCAAGTGGATACTAGAGAATCTTATCTTATAGTCAAGTTATGAATTGCTAGATATCTTAGGAGATCACCAATTCTTGGAATCTGGGACCCTTAAGATAATAGGTTTAACCTAATTGGCTATATAGATATAGATAATGCAGGTTGTACGAAAGACAGGGAAGTCATTCCTAGAAGCTGTCAATTTCCAGCAACTCTGTTGAACTCTTCACACCACTAGAGGAACAAGCGCATGGACACCAGATATCATTTCTTTTGAGGTGTTCTTAGTCGAATAACTTGCAGATATTTACTAAATAACTTGATGAATTTATTTTATCTAAGTTGGTTAGTAAACTTGGGATATTATTAATATGCATATTTGTTGAAAATCCCATCTGCAAGGAATTCTCAAATGAGTTCATAAGTATTACTTTTTCCCGATCCAAAGGACTTGTGAATTTATTTGAAATCCAGATCCTCATACTTTTTGCTATTAGTTTAATTATCATGCTTACATTGTTATATGCATAAGTGGTAGTTAAATTACTTAGCATAAGTTAGAAGCATAATTATTTGTATGTTTTAAATATTTGTTGAGTATTAGTCAATGATATCTTGCTTAATTGCTTTGATATTTTGCTCTGATATTCTTAAATATTTTATTACAAATAATTGTGATACTTTTGATATTAGTGACGGTATTTAGAATTTCTGTTCTAAATAATCAATGCATATCTTAAAACTCACTAATATTAAAAGATGAAGTATTTTCTAAGTTATGTGTATGAAATTCTCAATATTTTATATACTTAGAAAATATTTCTAAAAATAAGTTGGTTTGCGAGGAGTTGTAATTAGAATCACAAGTATTATTTTTTCCCTATATAAAGGACTTGTGAATTTCTTTTCAACTAAATCCTCGAGCTTACGTATATCAATTAATAATTGTTATGAGCATGCTTACAATGTGCAAAGTGACAATTATTAGATATGGCGTAGGAAGTTAAATGCTAATATTCAATCCAATGAATATTTTAGTGTTTAGCGAATTTATTTTATCTTATCAAAATTATGGATTGAAGCAATTCAATGTTTATTAGTTTCATAATTTTGATTTGATAAAATAACAGAAGCATAGTTTCTTGCATTCGTGCACTTAACTGTGATATTTTTAATATTAGTGATAATACAACTTAATGTTTATTTAAAATCACTAATAATAAAAATATATTACAATGCTTATTGTTCTGCTGAATGATTGCCATGTTTAGTTGATATATATGCATGTGATTGGCAATTACTTAGTATAGCATAAGTATTTAATTTATTTTGATTTATTTAAATCATGATGATATAAAACAATTCAGTGAAATATCTGTTCCATGATTTAAGTAAATTAAAATAAATTCGCAGCATAATTATTCGTAGTATAAATATTCTCTTTTATTACTTTGTGATAATTGAATAATATTTTATTACAAAATAATTGTGATATATTGGTACTAATGGATTTACTTAGTTTTTATCCTTAGCAACAATTGGTATCAATATATTTAGTTTTCTTTCTTTGACTGGTTTACGATCCTGAATGTATTTAAAAGAAATTTTTGTCTATTTCTTTTTCAAAATGTTTTATGCAAAAATACATTCATTTGTCTATCAGTTTTAGTTAAGAAAACTTAAGAATTCTTTTTCAAAACTTCTCTTTTGAAAAACTTTTCTTTAGGATAATTTTTCTCTAATCTCAGAATACTTTATCCTCTCCCAAAAGCTTGTTTTAAATGTTTTATCTTTAAAAGCTTTTTCTCTCTAAATTTTTCTTTTTAAAGTGGCAGAAACTTTATGACTGCTATTTTATTTGGAAAAATTATTTTAACTTCGAGGTATCAATCACTTGTAAAATGATTTGTTTTCAAATACTTGTTTCGATGTATGTTTCACATTGATTCATAGTACCAAAACAGTGGTTGTTGCTTTGAAGGCCTAGTACTGTTATGTTAAGCATTCATCATAACCCCAATTGTCATGTTTTTATTTAAAGTCGGGGATACTATCAGGCAGACGAAAATGATGTAAATCATAATTGAATTATGAGTCGGAAAATCATTATCTTCTATCTGATAAGGATGTTTTGCAAAATTGTTTTCAAAACATACAGTGCTTAGGTTTAATGGAAAAGAGTCATTTTTATTGAGATAAAATTTGGTAGAAGAGTAGAGTTTCTTATTTGTTGTAAATTCCCGCGTTTTATTATGGGAAGTTTGCCCTATAAGAAATTCATCAAGAAATAGAGACTTTTTCTCTGATACTCCCGCGTTTTATTATGGGATAAGTATTTTAAAGAAAATTTCTATTGATGTCATGCTCTTAAATGTCAAATCTTTAGAACCGACAAAACTCTTTTATTAAAAGTGCTTTAACGCAATCAGTTACCATTCCTTCATATATTTTTCTTTCTCTATGAGATGAAAAATATGTTTTGGAATGTTAATTGATTATTTCGTTTTATCTTATTTATATGATTTTATCCGTTTAGCCCCTAGTGGCTACAGAAGCTGGCCAAGAGGTTGAAAACCCATCAATCTCTGACCCAGGCCTTAATACCAAACACTCATTCATCCACTTCCATATATTAACCCTTGGAGTTATAAGGAACATATGTTACTTAGAGGTTGATAAGGGAGAAACTGCACTTGATGCAGCAAATAAGGATGTAGTCGGAAGTGCACCCACAGCTCTACCTCCAGCGAAGTAAAGAAGTATATAAACTGAGGTATCTGTAAGCTCATCTGTATCTTCTCAAAAGGATGCAGAGCTGAAAAGGCAATAAAACTATCTCTGGAATCATTCTCTCAATAGGGTGAGTCCATTGAAATTCGCTCGTCAGCCAGAGCAACTTGTAATGAGTCAAGCACACCATCGGCACTCACGCTGATGGTAAGCCTAAACAGATATACACTAGGAACCTTATATAATTTTTGGGACCTAACAATCCTAACAGTTATACTAGGGGCCTAACAATTGGACACATTGCAAGGCGTGCACAGTGTGAGGTATAGGCATGTTAACAAAACACCCGTCATTGGGTTACGAGGGAAACGTAGACTCTAATTTGCCATTCATTACATTGTCTACTACGTCGCCCCTCCTGGAAGGAACATTTCCAGATCCTGAAAAGGAATGTCCACCTCCCGTTTACGGAGAAGGTGTGAGGCAACTCCTTGATAGAACAAGGCAGGATTCCCAAAAAGATTTTAAAATCTTGGGATAACCCATCTCAAAGAGGTGAGGCTCCACTAGACAGTGATTTAGCAATTGCTATTGAGTCTGGTTAGAGACAGTGCTTATGCATGAAAGATCAAGATCATCTCAAAGAGGCAATTCTCCACTTGATAGTGATTCAGTTCATTCTGATGAATCAGGTGTTGGGAATATATGAATTGACGGATTTCACTTGCAGGTACAGAAGGCTATATTTGGAATGCAGAGTGAAAGTGAGAGAGAGAAACACTTGAGTGAAAGTGAGGGAGAGATACACTTGAGTGAGAGATAGGGAGAGAAAGAGTGAAACACTTCTAAGTGCTCGACACTTAAGTGTAAACACCAACAGAACGTAGTAGAAGTAAGGAAGCCACAAGCCAAACACTTACCCTTGCTACTTGCTGCTTCTGGAAGAAAAGTTACTATATTTTTCCCGTTCAACGACAGACGAGAACCTTCCTTGGAAGACACACCATTTAAAAGAGGACCTATCAATTGGTATTAACATTTGGTATCTTCAAAAGTGGGCCATTGGAGGATTCCTCAACTAAGGGGGAGAATTTATGGTGTTATAGTTATAACAAGAAAAAGAAATTGGAGGATTCCTCTTCTTATGAGGGAGAAGTTATAGTGTTATAATTATAACAAGAAAAAGGTGAAGTTAATAAGTCTTATCTTCGTATCCTTAGGGGGAGATTTTAGACATGAAGAAGAAAATCTTATCTTCTGATCCTGAGGGGAAACAACAGATATATGGGAGAATCAAGAAGCTGTAATTCTATACCTGGAAGAACAGAGATGACTATTCCATTGATTTTCTAAAAGGAGAAGAAGAATAAGAAGGAGAATCACATTCGTAGGGGGAGAACATTATTTGAGCTATGTTCAGTATTCTATTGAAGACATACCCAGGAATAATGATTCTTATGAAGCTCTGTTCGTGATAAGTTCTTTAAGTTCAAACTATGAAGGATTTTGAAATGGAGAAAGCTCAAACAGACAGAAATGAAGATGATACAGCTTGAATATCAGTTCAGTGTCAGAGGAACAAACATCATTCATTTCAGTCACACAAGAAATCTGGAAATGCAGCATCTGATCCAGAAAGACCAGTAGCATTATTTACAAGTCTCGGACGATTACTTTTTCTAGTTGTTAGTTGAGTTATCCTCCCTAGGTGATTTGTTTGCTAAAGTTTAACAACCAAATAGGGGGAGATTGTTGGAGATTACGAAGCTGTATGAATAGTAATCATGATAACTCAACACTAGAACATGTCAAGTAAATAATACTACGCCTACACAGAAATCAGGAAGAAATGAAGACAAGGCAGATACAGTGAATCAAGACATTAGAAGAAGTTTTGAAGTCTACTACAGGTCACTGAAAGAAGTACATTAATATGTTCATGCCTCAGTGAAGAATAAAGTGTAAAGACTTTCAGGGTTTCAGAAGTGTTGAAGATTCAGTATAGAAGTGCCACTAGAAGATTTCAGTGTACCAGCATTGATTGAAGATAGACAATGTTCGAAGCATAGGAATCTAGAAGAATTGAAGACATGGTATGTCTAAGTACCAGAAGAGATTCCAGTGAATTTACAGTATTTATTGACAGTCAGTGTTCGAAGCAATGAAGTTGCTGCAAACTTAACAATGTAAGTAAAGCAATAATACGAAGACCTGGATCGAAGTTAGTCGTCTGTGAACCAGACCAGTTGCACTAGGCGTCAGCAGTCTGTGAAAGGAATCTGAGTATTAACTACAGAAGAATTGTTAAGTTGAAGAACGTACTTGAAAAGAACGGTTATTTATTAAGGGTGCAGGGTGCAAAGTGTCACAACCTTGGTACGAAAAGTGAAAGTTCCTGTACTACAATTGAAGAACGGGAACAGCTCAGGGTACATGGTGTAATGCGACAAGACTTTAGTACAAGAAATGGAAGTTGGTGAACTTCAATCAAGGATTAAATAGAGGGTCAAAGTGCAGTGACCAAACTGCACTTTGACCATGGAAATGAATTCACACGCGCCTTGAATTCAACCAACAGTTAACAGGCGCCACTCATTTCTATACAGGGCAAACACTCTGTGGGGCGCAACTCAAAATGACTTCAGCAAATTCCAAGTTAATGGCGCCACTTGATTTATCACAGTGTATCCCTTGTGTAGGCGCAACACAAGTTGGATCAGAAAATTCTAAGTAAATGGCGCCACTTTAATTTACACAGGGAAGTCACTCTACAGGCGCCACTCAGCCCTTAGCCAATCAAATTACAGCAGCTACTTTAATTGATTTAAAAGTCTACACAAATAAAGAGAGGTCAGCCACTCATTCGAGCAGTCGTCTTCTTCAACACAAATAATATGTAGAGAGCTACTGCCATGGCCGGAGCAAGAGAGTTAAATTTATACACACCCATACCTTGCTCCTGGTCAGATATTAGGACCCGGTTCTTTAACGAAAAATGCTCAGGGCTCCTAGATATCACTCCCTACGGACTCAGTTTTTCCTTGTACTAATTTAGATATATTTGTATAGGAACTGAGCCTTATATTTTTGTGTTAGTAGCAAAGAATTAATTTATTCTTTGGAAGCCAGTTAATTTTAACTGGGTGTAGCAAAACCCTCTGGGATTAATACGAGAGTAATATTCCCGGAAACTTGTCTCCATAATTTACCTGCTAATTTTCTTGAACCTAATTGATTTATCCGGACTCACAGAAAATTAGTAGGCAGCTCACCTAAACACTACAAATGGCCAAACCCACTCTGAAGCAATAATTTATTTATCCGCAAATTCCGAAAAGAATTTAAATTATTGTGAATATCGTATTCAACCCCCCTTCTACGATATTTCGGGACCTAACAATAATCAACCTCTGTTCTTGTTCCATTTCATAAGTCTTCAATTTTTCATATAGCTTTTCAAGGGGCATGACATTGAAGTTGTCCCTTTCTCTGATTGAAGAAACTTTATGCTCAACATGATGTGGAAGAGTCAACATAAACTTCCTGTTCGTTTCCCTTAATGGATAGTTCTTCCCCTGGATACTCAACTCATTTAATAATTTATTGTATCGCTAAAAAACTTGAGTGATTGTTTCTCCAGTAGTAGATTTGAACGCTTCATATCTTGATGTAAGTATATCCAACCAGTTCTCTTTTACTTCTTCTGTTCCTTCCATAATCAGTTCGATGGTTTCCCACATGTGCTTTCCAGATATACAATTTAGAATTTGATGGCACATGTCTTCATCCATTGAGTCAACAATAATCAACTGAAGGCCTATGTCCAATGCAACAATTTCTTTCTCTGTATCAGTGAACTCTGTAGGATCCTTTGGAGTAGACCTTTGAGGAACTCTTACTCCGTCCACTGTAGATTCAGGAATCATCTTCATTGGTACAAACGGTCCGTTCTCTAAGATACCCATGTACAACAGATTTGCAGCCTTAATAAACAGGGTCATCTTCTTTTTCCAGAGATTATAATTCGCTCTATCAAACTGAGGAACCTTAATACTTCCTACTTTCTGAGAACTCATGATATTGAATTTTTCAAAATTATTTAAGGTTCAAAACAATTTCTGAGCGAAATATTTTTGAAAATTAAAAAATCCGCTAAAAATTCCAGAAGCTTAATACTGAAGTCCGAACAATAGATCCTGATTTGTAAACTCAATCAGTAAGCTCTGATACCAATTGTTAGTCCCAAATATCGTAGAAGGGGGTTGAATACAATATTGTCCAATTTATTAAATATTCGCGGAATGGTTCTTTATGGACTTTATACAGTTCGAACAGTTATTAAATCAAACACAAGGTATGCAGACAGTTAACATAAACACAGTTCTTCGGGGAATATATCGTTTTATTAATATAAACCACGAAGGTGCTCCACAAATCTAATCTTTCGATTAGTTACAATGATTCACTAGTACAGTCAGTTAGGTTATAAGCTTTAATGAAAACAACCAAGGGTAACAACAGCTGTGTGTACAAAATTAATGGCTTCAGTGTTTACTCTTGAATGCTCTCTGGGTTTTCTTATTTATTGCTCTGTGTATCTCTCTGTCTGTTTTTTCTGAATGAATGAATCCAAAGACGATGCCTTTGCTGCTATTTATGTAGACTTTTTCAACTTAGGATACGTGGCCCATTTTGTGCCAAGTAAATAAGTTGCTTCTTCGCTTCTGTTTAACCTGAAGTATCGGGAACATTTTCTGAGTAATTGTTTAAGTATCGATGAGTCTGTAGAATAACTATCGGACACTTAAAACAATTTGGAATGAACTCAATTAATTCAAGCTGAGTAACTATCGGAATTATTCTAATAATTATTAACTATCGGAATTATTCTAATAATTATTAACTATCGGAATTAATAGTTTTAGCAACTATCGGGAAGTGGCTTTGCATATTCACCATTTCTAGTTAACTTGATTAAATCACCCGATGGTTAACAACCATAGGTGAATAGGACAAAATAGGAATAAGACGAAATAGTTTGACCAATGACTTCTGGATACAGCTTCTGCAATCTCATTCACTTGGCCATATTTCGAACTTGTTAAGCCCTTTAACATTATTTCTTCCACTGCACCAAGTCAAATAAATATTTCCTTGTTAATTCGACCTTGATTTATTCTGGGCTTAATCGCATACCACTTAGGTTACTCATCTCAGTATCTGGTCAATTCTTCTGAATCAATGATGCAGTTCTCAAACTCTTTTGTGCTGTCGATTGGTGCAACTGGTCTGGTTCACAACCGACTAGCAAGATCTTGATCTTCACATCTTCTTTGCTATTCAATTGACCTGTTCCATAATGATAAGAAGTGATTCTTAAACTTCATTGAAATCTTCTGCTTTCTCTGTAGTAAAACCTTCTTTATCTTCAGAACCTTTGAAATACTTTAACTTTATTCTTCACTGAGGCTTGAACATGTAAATGAACTTCTTTCAGTGATCTTCAATGTCTTCAAAGCTTCCTCTAATATTTTGGTTCTTTGTATTCAACTTGAAAATGATTCGCAGTCGATTCTGTGCTTCATTTTAATATAAGTTACCGACTTGTAGTGTTGAGTTAGTTACCTCGGTTACATGTTACTTTACGTTACATTTTGCTTTACACATCTAGAGATACTTTTTCCTTCTCAGTGTCAGTGTACTCTGAAACCTTTTTAGGAACCTAGTAGGCTGGTATAGTTTCACCATCTACTGTGGTTTCAGGAACATATGTTTGAGGGACAAAGGGACCATTCTTCAGGATTCCAGGATAGAGTGGGTTGGCCGTTTTTATGAACAACGTCATCTTTCTTTTCCAGAGATTGAGTGTTCTTTGTCAAATGTGGGTATTTTTATGCTGCTTACTTTCTGTGCACTCATTTTTAGATCTTTTCAGGTTATGTATGTCTAACCTCCAGCTCTGATACCAGTTGTTAAACAGAATGAGTGTTGCAGAAGGGGGGGTTAAATGAAACTTAATAAATTTATCACTTTTTGCTAACAATAAACAAAAGCAATGACATTAAGTTACATGGCAAACAACAGCAAGCTAAAGACACACGGTGTTTTACTTTAAAAATTAATTTTATTAATTTTTATTGCTACAACTGACTGGAAAATATTTCCAGCTTCAATAGACACAATAACAAGAGACTGCTAGTGTTTCTATGCTTGAGAAAAGTTAAGCTCAGTTGTATGTGTGTTGGAAAGTGTTTGTGAGATGTGTGTATTTAAACTAAAACACATAACTCACTTACAAGTACACTTTCCCTTGTTTCCTGGACAATACTTGAAATAATAATCTCAGTTTTTCTTCTCAAGTCTTGTCTTCATTCTAAATGTAGATAAAAGTACTCTATGAGGATTTGACATTCTTGACACCATGAGTACGCTTCACCTTTATGCTTGCTTTTTCTCAAGTTGCGATTGTAGACTTGACAGACTAGGTAGAAATTTCAAGATCAATCTGTGAATTGACTTTACCTAGTTTGCTTCTTGAAATAGACTGTCAGCTTCACTGAAAGTTACTGTCAACCTTTATCTTCACTTTGGTGATAACCTCTTTATTACTGCATACTTTATTGTCAGACTCTCTAGTCTTTTAAAACATGTTGTCGTCCAAAGGTACTGTCAACTATTCCACCAAACATGCTATCTATCATCCCGCCAAACATGCTGTCAACTCTCCCCGTCAATGCTACTATCAGAAAACTTATTGTCTTGATTCTTTAATCTCCGCCAAGTTTATTGTCATGGGATAGTTGTTGTCAGTGAAACTTGTTGTTATAGAGTCTTCATTCTCCGCCAAGTTTACTGTCAAGGAATAGTTGTTGTCGTCTATTCCAAAAGTTGTTGTCACTTGAATGTGCTGTCGTAGGCTCCAGAATGTAGAATGTTACTGTCAAAGATTTGATCTATGTTGTGCATGAACACTTTATAAATTTATACTTCATGGATCATTTATGTCATTTACACATGACAGTAACTATTGATACTTACTGTCACCTACTTGACTATTTGAGCATCTTATTATAAGTGACATTTTAAACATACTGTCAAACTATATATGACAATACATTTTACTTAATTATTAATTAATCTAAGTAAATATTAGTTGATTACATTGATTGTACCATAATCCCTAACATGAACCAAATAATTCAACTCCAATCAACTCAGAGTCTAACAATTCAGGGACTCGCTAGTCAGAGTCTAGACAGACAAAGTCTAGCTCTTTAGAGTCTAGTACATCAGGGTTTGATTCAAGTAACTCTGAATCTTTTACAGGATCAAATAACTCAAGGGGAGCTTCTTCGTTTGAGTTTCAATCACAAACATGAAATGTCAATGATTTAGGGGAAGCTTCAAGTTCCAGAACCAATCTTCCACCAGCTAGAAAATGGGTAAGGGATCACACTCCTGATTTGATAATTGGTGATCCTGAGAGTGGTGTTCAAACAAGAAAAGCCACTCAAAATTAATGCATGTATAATTATTTTCTCTCAAAGAATGAACCAAAGAAAAGTATGGAAGCCTTGCAAGACCCTGACTGGATTATTGCAATTCAAGAAAGTTGAATGAATTTGAGAGAAACAAAGTGTGGAAACTTGTATCAAGACCTAGAAATAGGTCAATTATTGGTGCCAAATGGGTATTCAGAAACAAACTTGATGAAAATGGCACTGTGATAAGAAACAAAGCTAGACTAGTTGCAGAATGTTTCCTGCATTTGTAGCTCATTCAAAATTCAAGGTCTATCAGATGGATGTAAAACGTACTTTCTTGAATTGAAAATTGGAAGAAGAAATCTATGTGGAGCAGCCACCAGGATTTGTTGATCCAAAATTTCTTGATCATGTTTACAGTTTAGACAAGGCACTTTATGGATTGAAGCAAACACCTAGAGCATGGTATGAAACTCTATCCAAATTTCTTCTTGAGAATGGATTCATTAGAGGTACCATTGATAAAACTCTTTTTATTAGAAAACATAAAGGTGATATTTTGCTTGTCCAAATTTATGTTGATGATATTATATTTGGTTCTACTAATGAAAAACTCTGTGAAAAGTTTAGCAAGTTAATGTAGTCAAATTATGAAATGAGCATGATGGGAGAATTAAACTTCTTTTTAGGACTTCAAGTCAAACAGACTGATGATGCAATTTTCATCAATCAATCAAAGTATGTTAAAGAATTACTGAAGAAGTTTGATATGGAA
Organism: Oenanthe sinensis; assembly: GCA_028671895.1. Taxonomy (NCBI): domain Eukaryota; kingdom Viridiplantae; phylum Streptophyta; class Magnoliopsida; order Apiales; family Apiaceae; genus Oenanthe; species Oenanthe sinensis. Next base: position 35,345,072 of record CM053806.1, read on the forward strand.
GATTGTGCAACTGCCAAAACTCCCATGTCAACTACCACTAAGCTAGACTCTGACCCAAAGGGTAATAAAGTTGACAATACTAGTTACAGAGGTATGATTGGCTCATTATTATATTTAACAACTTGTAGACCGGATATTATGTTTGCAACATGCATGTGTGCTAGATTTCAAGATGACCCTAGAGAATCACATTTAATTGTTGTGAAAAGAATTTTTAGATATCTCAAGGGTGCACAAACTATGGGAATTTGGTATCCTAGAGAGTTTGATTTTTCACTAATTGACTATTTAACTGAGTATGCAGGATGCAAAGTGGATAAGAAAAGCACAACAGGTTAATACCAATTTCTTGTCAACAGATTAATTTCTTGGTTCAGCAAGAAACAACAAACTGTATCAACCTCAACTGCTGAGGCTGAATACATAGTAGCTGGAAGTTGCTGTGCACAAATTCTGTGGATGAGAAATTAGTTACTTGATTATGGACTAATATTTTCAAATAATCCTATGTATTGTGATAATACTAGTGCTATTAAATTTGCATAAAATCCAGTCCAACATTCCAGAACAAAGCACATTGATGTCAGGTATCATTTTATCAGAAAACATGTTGAAAATGGTATTGTTGAGCTTCAATATGTTCCAATTGACAGACAGATTGCAGACTTCAATAAAAGCACTTGATGAGTCTACTTTTCTCAGACTAGTAGGTGAGTTAGGTATGTTAAATATATAATTGCACAGTCATAACATGAAGCAAGGTATGTAATTTAATTATAGTCCCTGATTTATCAAACTATAATTTATTATTGTAAAAATTTTGAGGTACTTTATCTTGACAGAGTCTAACTTCTAGACTCTGATGGGTCTATAGACTTTGAGAGACTATAGACTCTGAAGGCTTAGACACTTAAACTCGGAAACGGTTAAAATTCACGCATGCAGACTCTGATTATTTTTGAACCATTCAAATGACTGAAAATAGGCGGTAACGGTTACTTTTTACTAGATATAGGCTGTAGACTCGTGTGTATTGTATGCAAGTTTAACAAAATAGAAAATTTACATACATTTTACTCACTTGTTTATTGCAATTTATTTTCTAAGGCAAAAATATTCTCAGAGCTTTTTCACGAACCCTAATATTTTTCTTCAAGAATTTTCATCTTCTTCACTTCAAAAACTTGAAATGGATGCACAATCAACTGTCATGAGGGGACCCAAGGTGATTTCTTTCACCTTCGATGATTTGAGTTTATGATAACTAACCATGTTGTTGCCCTAAGCGACAAAAAGGGTGTTGATGCAGATTACTATCTAGTGATGGATTTCTTAGAGCAAAGTGAGCTCAACTATATCCTAAAAGTATCTCCTATCATTCACATGGATTCAGTTTCACAAGCGTGGAGCTCTGTAAAGGTAGTTGATCCTTCTCAGGATCAACTAGGTAAAATCATGTTCACCTTTGGTTCCACTATTTTTGATGTTATGCTGATGTGATTAACTTTGTGTTCAAACTGCCTGTTAAGCAACCTTTTGATGAAATTGTTGATGATTCTGAAATCAAAAGTATGCTTAAGTCACTAGGTTATACGACTAGTTTAGATAACATGAGTAACTTAACAAGGCCCTATTTGAGGAAAGAATAGTCTTTCTTTTCTGATCAAATTGCTAAGTGTTTCACAGGTAAATGCAGTGGATTTGATGCTTTAACTTTTATAACTTATCAAATTGGTCATAGTCTCTTATTTGACAAAGTGATTAACATTGGTGATATGTTACTCACTCAAATAGGAGCTAAATTGAACAATGTGCAAGAGGGGATGAAGGAATCTACTATCATAGATTTCATATGATTCTCCTCAATCACTTCATTCCTGACATGTCAACTAGGTTGGGAGATGATTGCTGTGTGCAGGCCTACAAACAGTAAAGGAGAATCTCCTCTAACATCAAGAAAATTGATGAAAAGAAGAAAACCAACTTGTCTGCCATGGTGTATCCATAGGTAATGCAGTTAAAACTCTGAACCTACAAACCCTCCATCTATAATTCTTCTTTTTTTGGTGGTGAAATGGTGCAGGAACAAGTTATGGAGAGTCCCCATGTATATACCCAAGTAGCCAAATCCCCTTTAACAAAACAATCTCACAAATCCAAATCCAGGAAACCAACCTCTGTTGTTTGTAAAAAGGAGGAATTTGGTTCTAACCAGGCTTATAGATGAGAAAAATGATGAGGAGCTCAACCCACTAGAGAAATAGGTTGTTGAAGGACTTTCTTTATTCAAAGAAAGTTTTAATGCACTTGAATCTAACCTTGTACCCAAGTCTGCAGACTCTCAAAAGGCTGCAGACTCTGATAAACCTAGGGATGCACCTCAAGATTCTCAAATTGAGACTCCTAAAAATATTTTTCTAAAAAATACAAGAGGTTGATGAAGGCTTATTCTACACACACACACAAGCCTGTTGTTATTACTAACCCTATTTTACAGGAAACAGATGCTCCCAAGGCTCCTGCAGAGCTAGACTCTAAAAGAAAAAAATTCCTGAACTAGAGTCTAATGTTGAGTCAGAGTCTAGATTGCCTTCAGACTCTGATCATGACATATTTTGGGAAGAAATGCCAAAGGAAGCAGTCTCATGTCTTATTGACTCTCTAATTACTCCCTCTGATGAGGTGCTGTTGTTCCTATATCCTTTGGTGGAATCATTGGAAAATCCTACAATCTATAAGACACAACAACAAGTCTTGGATCTTATTTCAACTTCTGAGGCCCTAAGGAAGAGAATGGAGGTAGAGCTACATTTGTCTACACAGGATGCAGTTACAAGTCTCTACAACTACCTCTTCAACTATTTATTACAAACTAAAACAGCTGGGCTCATAGAAGGCAGGACAACTGAAGTTCTCAAAGGACTAGGTGTGTCAGACTCTAAAAAGTCAAATACTAAAAAGATTAAAAAGATCAACGTCTATAGAAGGAGAGAATCAGAGTATGTTGTTGAGTTAAAAACTGAGGTTGAGCAACTAATTTTTGACTATGAAGCAATTTGGGATAAAGGGGTTACATACAGGACAACCATTGATTGGATTTCTATTATCTAGTCTCTTCCAAGGAAGGTGGTTGATTATATTGTTCACAATGTAGGAAAGGTGGCCAACAAATACATCTATCCAACCAACCAGAGTAGATTGGATCAAATCAAGGGCTCTTATTATCATAAAATTGCAAAGGAACTGTAGGATTCCTTTCACATGAATTATGCCCAGGCCATCAATGCAATCCATGCCAGGACCTTTCTCAATGACAACTTGGATGCATTAACTATGGTAGAACCACAGGAGTTAGCAGGTGCTGAAAGGAAATTGGAGAATGGGACTAGTACACTAGTGGTGACTAGTGAGAAAGATACTCAGTCTGCCTCACCTACACAAGAACCACCTAGTCAGAGGTTTGGTGATAGTGGGGCCGGGGAGTATGCTGAAAGACCCTCCTTGACAACTCAATAAACTGCTGATGAGAACCCCAATGATATGGGAGGACAGACTCTGATGGATGCTCATAAAGAAATTCCCCAATCAATTCTATCAGAGTCTAACCACCTTGAGGGGGAGTCTCATGCACTAACAGTCAAAGATGGTAACACTTAGACTCTGGCTTTTAATGAAGTCATACTGAAGCAGTCAGAGTCTAGAGTAGACCCTGAGACTGGGATACTGGAGCCAACAGACTCTGGAAAGAAAGTAGAAGCTAGTAGGGGTTCAGAGTCTGTTGTTGCTCACCCCTTGGTGGAAACCCCTAGCCTTCAGACATTTGAAGGTGTTCCCCTCCATCAAGGTAGTTCAGGTATTGAAGCATCAATTCATTCTCTTAACCTCTCTTCTGTAGGATTTTATAGTGCACCTTCTAAAATGGGTGAAAAAATAACAGAGAGGCTGGCACTGGTCCAGGCAAAAGGAGAGGTAGAAAAGGTTGTAGAGAGCCAGGGTGAGAATGAGAAAGTGGGTGCCCAACCCCACTGTGAAAATGTGAGATTAGGGTATCATGAACCTAGCTTCACTTATTGGGATCAAAAATTTCTTCAAAGTTGGTCCAATAAGCTGTTACAGGGAATGGATGAAAACTCTTTCACTTTGATTTTTCAGATTGGAAAGAAGGAGGAAGCTCTAGCTGCACAAAAGTCATTTACCCAGAGACCACAAATTCATTTAGTGGATTCTCTAGCTAGGAGAGCAGATAGAGTTATTGAGGCTTTTGTGGATGCAACTAACATTCAACCTGAGACTGCAAAATTGAAGCCAGTTGCACCAATTCTTATTATTCCTATTCAGGCTAGGCTTCCAGAGTCTACAGGTCCTGGTCACTCTATGGAGGAGTCATGGTCTATAGTCCATTTTGCAGTTTCAGAGTCTATACCACCACCAGAGTCTACACCTTCTTACAACAAAGATTGAGCCTATTGTTGCTGTGACTGATGATTCAGCCTCCGAAGATGAAGGGAATGTGAATCCATCTTTCAATTATTTTGATCAAGTTTTCCCCAATCTTGGAATACAGCTGAGGCCAAAGGAATTGATGATAAAGCTACTTTTGAGAGCTTTATGGAAATTCATCAATCTGAGAGGCTCAAGGAATTTCAAAAGAAGTCTTACTTGCAAGAGCATGGACATTATTCTGATGAGGAGCCGAATGCTTTTCTAATTGAAGAAAGTAAAGATGTGGCTGCTGACCTCAGATCAACCAAGGAAAATATTATCCAATAATTAACTGAGGTGGTCAATGACATATCTCATATCAACAAAAAGTTGACTAATGTTGACACAACCACAGCTCTGCTCAAGGCAAGGTTTGAGTCTTTGCACTCTCTTCAATGTTCCAAGGATGCTACTGTCAAGAATACCTTGACTGATTTCAGAGTAAAATAAACCACTCTTCAACAGGATGTCACTTCTCTCACTAACAAAGTGAATTATGTGATTGCTGCTCAGGCCAACATCTCCCCAGTCCTTGAACAAATTCTTTTGGTTGTCATAGGTGGTGGTGATGTCAAAAAGGGGGAGAAGAAAGTTGGTGATTCCTTCAAGAGAAATAAGGATGATATTTGCAAGGATGAAAAATCAAGGGGAGTTAAAAGGAGAAGAGATGGTGATGATGATGAAGTTGGTGATAGTTCCCATGGTCCTGATGGTGTGCAACAAAAGAAATATGGAGTGTTTGTTAAAAAACAATCTCTAACACACCTATCAGGGACTGGACATGGAAAATCAGAGTCTAAGTCAGATTTTATAAGAGAAAATAGAGTACAGACTCTGATGAGAAAAAGGAAGTGAAGGAGCCAAACTATTGGAAGTGTAGCCAATCCAATACTCAATTAAGGGCTAGGAGAACAAAAGGGCTTAGAGGTTTCTTAACATCTAATATTGACAAGACTACAACTCTAGTTGATGATTCACAGTCTCTTACAGATAGTCAGTTTGAAAAGCTCGCTCAAAAACACTTGAACAAAGTGGTGTATGCTCAAATTGTCTATAATGTGTTTGAAAGGAAGTTGCCAGGAGGACATGGTGAAACTGAAAAGGTGAAAACTGAGATGCTGATATATTTTTGGAATGGAGGAACACTGTTAGGAATTAGGGTTCAATAGAAGTGTACAGAGGGGGGGAGTGAATGTATACTTCAAATTTTTATGCTCTTTTTGATTTTGATGAACTGTTGGTTTGGTATATGTATCTTTAACAATTCAAGTGTTTATATAAGCATATTACAGGAAATAAAGTAAACACAAAATATAATTTTCAATCTAATTTGTATTAGAATTGAACTTGCTACATTATGAAATTCAGTTATGAATTTCAGCTTCTTATTCTTAGAAGATACAAGGTATGAACTTGATAAATTCAAAAGATACTTACTAGTAAAACAGTGCTAAGCCTATACAGATAACATATCTTTTGGCACATGTTCTCACTAGTAAGTTAAGCTAAAACTAGAAATAGACATAGATAACTTTACATTTGACTACTATCTATTTCTAGCTAACACATTCTTTTTACAGTCTGTATCTTTCTGCCTTATCTCTTCTGTCATTTGTCTTATGTATTTTTCAAGCTTCATTGTAGACTTGTTTCTATCATTGCAGGTTTGACTGACCCTGTAATGATAGTGCTGCAAATTACTTGTTTTGTTCTTATGCACTTCTCCTTAAAACTAGTATTTGGACAGTCGAGTACTCTGTTAGTTTTGATTCGAGAAGTCATGAAGATTGACTTCTCGAATAGGTTTATGCTGAAACCTCTCGATCAGTTTCATGATGTGACTTCTCGATTGGTTCAACCGTATGACTTCTCGATTGGTTCAGCCTTATGACTTCTCGATTGGTTCAGCCTTATGACTTCTCGATTGCTTCTTTTGCTTACTTCTCGAATTGTGATTTTGGACTTCTCGAATGTATGACATTTTCACACTACTCGATTTACTTAATTCTTTGACTTCTCGAATGAGCACTTCTAGATCGAATACCGAGTCAATGAGCATTTTGAGACTTCTCGACCAGTTGCATACTTGTGACTTCTCGATTGTAATGACTTCTCGAATGAGCTATTTGCCTTAGAAGAATTTTCAGACTGCATTCCTTATTCTTCAAGTATCCTTCTTTATCTAGATACATGATTCAACTTGAATCTTCTAACAGACTTTATTCTTGACTTTAAATTACAACTTGGAAATACAATTTGATCACACTTCTAACTGCAATAAAATATTGAAATATCTAAGTCACTAATCTAATACAGAAGTACAACTTATGTTACATCACAAATAATTACATAGAGTAAGTTATATTTGGTCCAACAATCTCCCCCAATTTGGGAAAAGATAAATTTCACAAATTAATACAAGGTATCAAGCCTACCTATTTTTGTTGTTGTTGATGTCTGCATTGATCATATCTTTCTTTTTGCTCTTTCTCTATCTTTGAGTTGATCTCTTCAATATCATGAAGAATTTGTCGTCTGCCCATGACTTCTTCAATTAGAATTGCACCATCTAATATCTCAGCAGCAATTTTGAGAGTTTACAAGGGTAATCAAGGATAAACTTCAATCTGATTTTGGTTGTCACCCTATTTCTCAACTTAAACTCAACTCTATCAAGATCCTTGAAAACTCTACACTTTCCCTGTCTTCTTAGTTCTTTAGACAACATCTCTATTTCTTCATCTTCCTATTTCTTCTTCTTTACCACATCCTCTAAGTACTTGACTTTATCAATTTTCTTTTGGTACTTCCTAGCCAAGTACTCAGACATTTCCATCATTTTCAATTTTTCAATCATGCATCTTTTGTCAAAAAAACTGATCACTCTTTTAATTTCATGAGTGGTTGAAAATGAGTTGTCATGATGGAAGCTTCTTTCTTCCCCATCAATAGTGGTCATAAACATTCTCTTGTCCCTAATTTTAACCTTAATAATTCTGTTTGCCTTCCATTGCTTGATCTTCACTTTATCAACTTCAGCAATTTCTTGGATAGGTTTAATTTGTAGACCTTTGTCAGGAACAACAAGCTACTTTCTCCATTTAGGACATCTAACTAGCAATGAGCTAGTTGATTTCTTGAATTTTATTATTGTAGCAGTGTTGACCTTTATCTATTGACATGGCTTCATATTCTTGATACGATTATTTTCAACTTCCTTTCTTATCACTCCATATGCAGTTGCTTTAACAAAATGTCTTCTAGAGATTTGGATTTAGGGATCATAGCAGTTTCAGAAACTGTTGGAATCATACTAGTACCATGAATTATGGTAGGTGTACTAGAATGAACATCAATAGCTTGCTGCTTTGAAGGCTTCTTTCTCTCATAAGTGTTTTCTTTTCCCGAGGCATCTCTCTTTTTCTTGTCATCACCTTATTTCTTATTTTCATCTTTCTTCCCATCCTTATCACTCCTGGAATCAGGTTTCTTATCTCCCTTTCCCTGTCCCTTGTCTTCATCATCCTTTCTTTTCTTCTTTAATTCATCACTTACAAAAGCTGACACTTGACCATTGATAAATTTTCTCAATTTCTCCATAATCACCTTGTGTTCTTCTCTAATCACTGACTTATTCTTTAACAGATCCAACAGACTTATAATTTGGCTTCTGTTATCAGGGTTCAAATGCTGAGGGATTCTGAAATGAGAGAGAGTGTTTGTCTTGGTCATGTAGAGAATCCCATTAGGATTACAGTAGGCTTCAGGAAGTGCTTTGGGCAACAAAAGGCCTAACATGTTCTTCAATTCATTGTCTTCCTTAGTCACATTCTCTATTAGGAAGTGATCGAGAAATCTTGATAATACTTGATCGAGAACTCTAGAAATGAACTATTTGAGAACTCAAAAATTTATACCTAGTCGACAAGTCAGAAAGGATGGCAACTTAATCACAAACTCCAGTTTTGTAGGATTATTCAGTTTTCACTTGGAAAACAAAATAATAATTTACAAACCTCATTTCTTAGATAAGTAAAATTTATTTATTCATTTTAAAATGATAAATGTGTTTGATTAATATTCCTAAAATTTTGATTATCACACTTGTTATTTAACAATGCACAAGTATAATAATTTTCTTCAGGCTTCCTCAGAACAAAGAAATAGTTCCAAGTTAATTAAAAAAAAATAAAGTAAAATAATGTACAATAATGTAACTGATATATTTATAAATATACATCAATTTTGTTTCGCTTAGATAAATCATTTAGCTTCATGTCTGTGAAACAATTATTGTAATAGTTGGGAAGATATATTTATTTGACCACTTATCCTGAAGAATTTAGCATTCCAATTTCACTAACTTACCTGTTGAAGGTGGCTTCATCAAGTGATTTAGTAAATATATCAGCCAACTGTTTTTGTGTAGGAACATAGAATAATTCAATCACTCAATTTTCTGCATGTTCCCTTATAAAATGATACCTTACATCAATATGCTTTGTCTTGGAATGGTTGACTGGATTGGTAACAATTGATATGGCACTAGTGTTGTCAAAAATGATAGGAATTCTTTCCAACACTAATCCATAGTCCCTTAGTTGATTCCTGATCTAAAGCACTTGAGCACAACAGCTTCCAGCAGCAATGTATTCAGCCTCAGCTGTGGAAGTAGAGACTGATTGTTGCTTTTTACTAAACCAAGACACCAATATCTATCCATGAAATTGACAAATTCTTGAGGTGTTTTTCCTATCCACTCTGCATCCAGCAAAATCAGCATCTGAATATCCAACTAAGTTAAATCATGTTTCTTTAGGGTACCATAAACCCATGAAAGGTGTTCCTTTTAGGTATCTCAGAATCCTTTTGACAACAATGAGATGAGATTTTTTGGGATTTGCCTGAAATCTTGCACATAGACATGTAGAGAACATAATATCAGGTCTGCTAGGTGTGAGATAAAGAAGAGATCCAATCATTCCTCTGTAGGTCTTCATGTCTACACTTTTTCCTTTCTTATCTTCATCAAGTTTTGTAGCTGTAGACATTGGAGTTTTGGCAGTTGAGCAATCTTGCATGTCAAACCTCTTGAGTAAGTCATTGATGTATTTAGTTTGACTTATGAAAATGCCATATGTCATTTGACTTATTTGAAAGCCTAGAAAATAATTGATCTCTCCCATCATGCTCATCTCATATTCACGTTGCATTAGCTTAGAAAACCTTTGACACAGTTTTTCATTTGTAGACCCAAAAATGATATCATCCACATAAATTTGAACTAGTATGATACCCTCACCACGCTTCTTGTAGAAAAGAGTTTTATCAATTATTCCTCTAGTGAATTGATTTTCTAGAAGAAATTTTGACAGAGTGTCATACCATGCTATATGGGCTTGTTTGAGTCCATACAATGCCTTGATGAGTCTGTAAATAAAATCTGGATCCTCAAAGCCAGGTGGTTGCTGCACATATACTTCTTCTTCTAACTCACCATTAAGAAATGCACTTTTGACATCCATTTGATAGACTTTGAAGTTTGAGTGTGTTGCAAAGGCCAGAAAGATCCTAATGGCTTCTAGTCTTGCAACAGGAGCAAAAGTCTCATCATAGTCAATGCTTTCTTCTTGTGAATAGACTTTTACAACCAACCTTGCCTTGTTTCTTATCACAATTTCACGTTCATCCATTTTGTTTCTGTAGACCCACTTAGTGTCAATTACTAATCTATCCTTTGGAGGTGGCACTAATTCCCAAACATCATTTCTCACAAATTGATTCAATTCCTCTTGCATGACAATTATCCAATCTGGATCCAACATGGCTTCTTCAACTCTTTTGGGCTCATTTTAAGACTGAAAGCAAGCAAATAAGCATTCATGCATAGTTGCTCTTCTTGTCCTCACACCTTCATCAGGATTTCCAATGATTTGATCATCTGTATGAGCTCTATTCCATTTAGTTTGGTGAGCTATGTCCCTATCAATTAAACTTATATCCTCCTGATTGAAGTTGGTGCTATTTGTTGCAGACTCTTGAGAAGTTCTCCCTGAGTTGATGCTAGGGTTGTGTGGAGAATTCTTAAGTTAAATATGACTATAATCATCATTTTCTCTTTCCTCATCTATTCCATGTGAGATGTCTACATGTGAATCTTCATGAGTATTGATAACATTTTTAGTTGCAAAAGTCTCAGGCTCCATTTCATTTTCAAATCTCAAAGTTTCACAGTTTTCACCTTCCAAATTCATTGCAGGAAACTTAAAATCATAAAATGTCATATTTGTGCTTTCCATTACTTTTTGTTGATCAATCACATATACTCTATAGACAGTTTTGTCCAAAGAGTATCCCACAAAATTCCTTCATATGCCCTGGCTTCAAACTTTCCAAGGTTGTTAGCATCATCCTTGAGAATAAAGCATTTTGTTCCAAACACATGCATGTACTTTACAGGTGGTCTTCTATTTGTCATGATGTGATAAGGAGTCTTTCCAACTGGTTTTGTGATGAGTGTTCTGTTTTGAGTATAACATGCAGTCCTGATAGCTTCAGCCCAAAAATTGGTTAGAAGATTTGCTTATGCTAATATGGTTCTTGTAGCTTCAATAAGAGTCATGTTCTTCCTTTCAACAACTCCATTTTATTGTGGAGTTCTTGGAGCAGAGAATTGGTAAGTGATCCCATTTTCTTTGCAGAATTCATTCAGTATAGCATTTTTGAATTTTGTTCCAAACACATACATCAATAATAATACAAACAGTGTTGTTCTTCATACTTTGTGTTTAATCTTTATTAATCGTTGAAGTTTTGAATCATCAGAGTTTGAATTTAAAACAAGGAAAAAAGACAGTACAATATTCAACCCCCCTTCTACTTGTACAATTGGAAAAACATAGTTGACACATAAATGTACTGTCTAGTTCAGTTGTGACATACTAAAATAAATATTCTTCACCTTTTAACTTTAAAAGTTGTGATCTTCTGTCTTGTTCTCGCTTCTAACTTTATCTTTATAATTTTCTTCTCTTAGAATCTTTTTTATAGTAACCACTTAGAATCTTCTCTATCTTCTGAACTCTTCTGAATTATTAATGAACTTCTTCCAATGTAAGGAAACAACTTCATAAGAATGCTTTTGATAAGTTGATTCTTTATGACTAGTTGACTGTCTTAGTCTTGATTTATGTTATCACATTTATCATTTACTGCTTTTTCTTATTGAGTTGAGTTGTCATCTAATTATTACAAATAGGCCTAGTCATATACCTTTCAGGGTCCAAATAAAATAGTTTTCATAATTTTAAAAATAACTTAAAATAGATATTTCGAATATTCTAAACAGTTGTGTAACACACATATACAATTTTTGAAAATCGCAGAAACGGATATTTAAATATTTTTGAAACAGATTTTAAAATAATTTTCTAAAGATTGAACTAGTTAAAATGGATAATAATAGAAGGAACATATTTAAGACAGAATGAATCAAATATAATAAATCCTAAAGAGAGTAGCACTGAATAAAAATGGATGAAATCCGTACATCGAGAATAATAACCACAACCAATACTTACATCCATAAAATCCACACGTGACCCGTTAAAAACCCGACTTCTTAATCTAATAACACAAAATATTATTTTGATATTATAAATCATTATTTAATATATATAATAATCGAAACTGCCTTTTTATTAGATGTGAAATGATGGTTATACCCTTTAAATTTTGTATAATTATGTATGTACCACAATTTAAATTTTTTACTATACATTAAAGCTCAACATAAGGGCGAAATTTGCCTTTTTATTGGCCATGAAATGACGATTGTACCCTTGTATTTTGCATAATTACGTATGTACCACAATTTAAAATTTTGTGCTACAACACTAATGCACTATCCACATTCTTGCTAGAAGGTATTATCTACTGCCCTAGTGCCCAACTTCATAAGTTTTTCTGTATGAGAAGGATGGTATTCAAGAGACATAAAGAACTAAGACATGTTACTTGCAAGCCATTCAGAGAAAATACAATGGGTATCAAAATGTTGATCAGTTTTCAATCAGTCATTAAGGGTTATAATCACAAAAATAGCTTTTCAGAAAATATATCATCAGTTCATAAACTTTGCCCTCTCTTGTTTCCTCACAATTCAAAGTATACCAAACACAAAAGTTGTTTTAGATTACAAGCCATTGTCGCTATCCTCTTTTCTAGTTAATTACAGTAACTAGGTCACCGACAAATATTGAAAAAATGCTAAAAATAACGATTATTTAATTTAAAAAATTAAATTACCATTTATCGATGGGGTTGGTGGTTTATTCCATTTTTATTACCCCAAAATGAAATGTGTATTTAGTTTTCGAACTCGATAGTACAACCTAATATTCATATTGGTGAAACGTGAGTAATCAAGTATTTAAGATGCGGCTGAAATCACGAGGCTGAGGCTGACAATAAAAATTAATTCTACATTTTGATCATGGAAACCCAACTTCTATCCAACTATTAAATACCCCAATCATATATGTTTATACATGGTACCCAAAATGCTTATGCGTATCCTCAAAAAAAAATCACATAAGACCCCAACTATCAATGCGCATCCAATATTATATATTTAAAAATTATATATATTTTAGTTATACCCAAAAAGAATATTCATATCTTATAAGAGACCCAAACATCATATGTATATTAAGTATTACCGAGACTTCACATGCGTCTTCAAAATGAGATTGTTAACCCCGCTCCCGGAGAATTGTTATTTTCATTGGTAATGTTTTAAAATTCGTTATTTACCAACTTCACCCATAAATATTATCTCTTTACTATCGCTGAAACCAAAGTTTGACGTTTCCTGTCATGGATTTCTGAGTATGGTTACTAAACCACATAAGATACCAGTGGATACTCTAAATACCTATGGAATGAAACCTAACTAATAACTAATGTTACAGATAAATTGTAGTAATACTTTACTTTATTATGCATGGTTAAGCGAGTGTTGATATTCAATACTTACATTTGATCAACTTTATTCTGTCATTTTATAGAGATAGAGCGCAAGCTATTAATTTATCGGAATGTTGATCAGACATCGAATAAAATAAATATACGAGTCCACAATCTCCGTGCAGAACATATTTTGGAAGCTAAGTTGGTGACACATTTGATTTTCACGGTAGATCCAAAAAAAAAAGAATATTTAAGTTTCATGATCATGAAATCGAACGCTCTTAAGTCCGTTAAACTGATTTGTACCACAACAGAATATGTGAAACAGATGTAGAGAGGATTTGGTGGTATGATTATACATGTCAGTTGATTGATTTTTTATCCATTTTATTAACGTTAGTTTGTATAAAATTTTAGTTTATTATGCAATCGCATAGAGTTTTCGAATAATTGGACACAATATTTATAAATCTATATCATGTATAATTATTAATTTTATAAAAATATATTTAATTTTTAATAATATTTTAGAAATTTCTAAATAAATATATTTTAAAAATATATTTGTTTACCAAAATAATAAAGATATTAAGATATTATGTTATTTCAAATGTTTTTAAAAATTTAAAATAAATAATTTCTAATTTATTATAGTTAATTTTAATTTCGATGCACTTGTTTATATTTATATTACTTCCGGTATATATTTATTTATATTTTGCACATTATCATCTAAATTTCATGTATTTCTTTTAAACAAGTGTCTAAAAGTTTGTCGAATGTCATTTTTTGATATCATTTGTTAATTACGAAGTCATTTGTTATTTCATTTTTATTTTTTGTAGTCTGCATTCAGTACAACAATTTCAAAGATAGCTTTAGTGTATTTAGAAACTATGTATTAATATTTTTGCTTATATTTTGAAATACCAGAATTTGGGACTCTTAGTTCAAACGACAAATTATGAGAGAGAGTTGGAAATAAGAGAAGAGCACAATGAAAGATAAGGAGTTGAATGACAAGTTATTTGTTATCAGTCAAATAACTAAGTATTCAAGATATTTAACCAAGCCAGAAGTTCAGCCAAAATAAATGGAACTTACAATTGAATATGGATCCGAGTTGAAGAGAAAATTAAGGACTATGCATCTCAAGTATGGCTTCAAAGAAAATAACTATTATCATTCAGACGACTATCTTGGTGCTGTTGAATAAAGTTTTGGTGTAAGTGGATACATGCATGTAGTCTATGGCCTTGCTCCTCACCGAATACATGTCCGGGAAGAATTGGGTCTCTTATGGGCTTTACTACTTGATGAAAAAAAGTTTCTTCCAATGGACCACCCCACTTCTGCACTTATTAAAGAATCCTTTACTGAGATATATTCCCCCCTGTATAGTTTAATCTCGTTGCTTATTTTTGAATGAGAATGTTAAACACTTTTTTATACATGGCATAAATTTGTAAATGAAAGAAGTCAAAAATTATGTACTTGATAATAAAGTTCAAATAAAATAGGAGCTTACAATGAAATGTATTCATATGCATGATAATATGTTTTTCATGTCTCTTTATAGATTGTATGCATCCATATTTCCTTTATATCTAGAAATGTGTATATGAGAACAATGTGTTTGTTTGGGTATCTACACGGACGAATCTATGGTTAACACACTGGGGGACGTGCCCCACTGAATTTATGCTACACTACACTTTGTTGACATGCTAAATGAAAGTGCTTCCACTATCAAAGTTGAAGTGCCACCACTGCAAATTAGTCTATGTGACAAAATCAAAGTCCACAATTTTTTGTTACTCTTATTTTACTACAGATTTACAAATATAACAATTTACAATACTCATATAAAATTTAGAATGTAGTGTATCTTTTCATTTTTAACGAGATATTAACAAATAATTTATATATAATGCATTTATAATATGAAAAATTAATATATGATAAAAAAACCGGTGGTTTGTGTATTAAGACTTTTAAAAGAAAAACAAAATCCAATTAGATTAAATGGTTGCAACAATGACTATTTAATATGAGGTTACTAATACCCAATGATGACATTATTTTATCCTTATTTTAGCAATAAATTTAAATTGTGGTTATATACGTAATTATGCAAACTACAAGGGTATAACCGTCATTTCATAGCTAATAAAAGGCAAAATTTGCCCTTATGTTGAGCTTTAATATATAGTAAAAAAAAACTTTTAAATTGTGGTACATACATAATTATGCAAAATATAAGGGTATAACCATCATTTCACAACTAATAAAGAGACAAATTTTACCCTTATGTTGAGCTTTAATATATAGTAATAGAAGATTGTTAAAAAAATAATTTAATCAGAAAATCTAAATTAAAATATATAATAATACATAGATATAGTTACATAATATATGTGTGATTTATTAATTATGTTTTAAATATTAATTTAATATTTATAAACTCGGTATGAAATTTGTATCGATCAATAAATATTTTAATAAAAATATATAGATGCGTTTAAAACTAATTTTTTTTAAAAAAAAGCAAATTAATTAAAATAAATAATAAAACTAAAGTAAGTTTAATTTTACGATTGTACGAAAAAACTCATAATTTTTGTCTAATTTTAATTTTTTAAAATTAAATTAATCAATTTTAACCAACAAATAAAATACATGACTTTTCTGAAAAATATCAAAATTTTTAATTTTTTTTACAAAAATACATTTCTTTTATTTTATATTTTACAAAGATACGATCTTCAAATTTGTTTTGCAAAAAATAATTTTGCAACCAAAACAACTTGATTCAACTAAAATTAATCTCAAATGCAATCACTGGCAATTTTAATTTTTTTTGAAAAAAAAGTTGCATTCAATTATATTTGGTTATAAAATTTATATTAAAAATTTTATATTTTGTTATTTTTAATTGTAAACTGTATTTTTACAAAAAAATTCCAAAAAATAGTAAAATTGTAAAAATAAAATAAAATAGGTAAGTTTTGATAAATAACAAAAAATTATGAGAATTATGAATTTGTAAGTATATATACTTGTGCAATTTTTCCTGAGTTCGTATGGTTATGACTCGTAAAGTCGTACGCGTTTATAATCAGAAATTGTGTTAACCAGAAATTGAAGGCGAGTCTCTCTCTCTCTTTCACTTCATTTCTATTTATATACACCCCAATCGTAAAGTACAATCTGTTCTTTTGGTTTCAAACACCCCAATTCAAGGCGAGTCTCTCTCTCTCTTTCACTTCATTTCTATTTATATACATACACCAATCTATCTCTATTTTTATAATTACTATTTCCCATTTATTCATTCAGTTCGTTTCATTTGCAAAGCTTAAAATTCAGAGACATTCGGCCACTCAAAGTCTCGCGTGATTATTCTCGCTTCGAAGTAAGTTTTCGATATTATGTTGATTATGTTGCATTATATATAGTTTTTTGTTTGTGAGCTGTGTAAATTAGAGTTAATTTGATGGTATATGGTCTAGGGTTTGGTACATTGTGTTTTTAGTGAAGTTTAAGTAATAATTTGTTTATGCATTTGAATTCGGTAAGTAGTGAAATTAAATGGACTTGTATGGTTGATGTTTTTTATAATGTGATTTGCCGTTTGGACCAAGGGACGTAGCACATTTGGTGTGGTCGGGCTAGTGACAGATAAGCGCAGACCCTTTCTCTTTCCTCTATAAGTGTAAATTTTTTTAGCATTTTCTCTTACCGAGCAAAAGCATGTCGGATGGAGATGCACAAGTGAAACTACAGCAATGAAACTTAGATCTGTATTCCCTGTATGTTGCATGTTGAAGTGGCCTCAAATGTAATGACATGTTACGGAGTCTTGAAAAAGTTGGAGAGGTTTATTTTTTAATAAATGACTTTTATGGATCTTTACTTATAATGACTTTATAGAGCTAATGAAATACCACATGACTTTTAAAAAATTCTATTAGAATGACTTTTAGATGTTTTATAGATATACATATACTTTTATATTGGTTTCGAATATAATAATTTTCATCTTAAAAGAAATATAATATACTAGACATTTTGTACGCCAATCTTATGCTAAAGGTTTAGTAATTGTTTTAGAAAATGTAATTTTTATAAAATTGTAAAAATGTACACATTTATCATTAATAGTTAATCGTTACCGATTTATTTTGACATAATAAAGAACTTTAACTAGAAAGTTGTTTCGTTGAAAGTGAGAAGTATCTAATAATTGAAACATAAAGTTCCGAAGCCGCATAAAAATTATAAAGTTCATATCTTATTTGCATAAAATTGTGCTAATACAGAGGGGAGAGAGAGGGAGAGAGGGAGGGAGACAAAATATCATGTCAAATCCTAAGAATACCCTCATAACTTTTTTCACGAGTCATGTACTTAGTTTTGAAAAAAGTCATTGAACTACTTTTGCAAAGTATCTATGTTTCTAAATTCAATATCACCCTATTTTAACAAGTCTTAAATAATACTACCAAACTTTTGTCAATTCCTTAAGTATTTAAATTGTATCTCTCATTACTTTTGAATTCATTGAATATCAGTTTATGCCTTAATACAAGCTCTGCATATTTGCTTGTATGTACATAAGATTAGTGCATTTTGTATAGTGTATGGCCTTCGTTTCCTTGTCGTCTACATGTTTACAATTAAACTATTGGTTGATAATATTTTTACCTCCATTGACTTTCCTATGTTATCAAATGTCAAGTGAATTCTACTTTCCAACTTTGTGTAACACTTTAGTTGCTATACGTCTTTACATGATAGATCCCATTTCCCCACCAAATTTTTGTTGCAAGATCAATCATTGATTATCATGTAGAAGTGTGCAAAAATTGTTTACCAAGTAAATCTTGTTTCATTTTGAGATAAGGGACGTTAGCTATCGACCTCCCGGAACACAATACAACATATTGAGTGGGGTTAGTTTATCCCTTACTGAGAGAAGGTAAACAGGCTTCCACTCTGTCTATATCACTTTACATTCAAAATTTTCAATTTTATTAGTTGAAATTTTTTATTTCCTTCTCTCTTTACAAGGAGCACAACACTAGAAAATGTATTGAGTTAAAAAAATTACTGATTGTTTTGCTGCAGTTTTGGCTTAATTTTTGGGCGGAGTGGAAGTGGAAAATCTATTCTCTTGCAGGTTGTTTATCAGACTTGGTATCTCTAGTTCAAATTCATGTTTGAAACTTATAACAATTTCTGTACAGCTTATTGCAGGGGTTAGTAAACCAACGTCGGGTTCTATTTGCATTCAAAGATTTCGTGATGATGGTAGTCCACATCAGTCTCCTTTATTATCATCTCCGGAAAGATTTGGCATTGTATTTAAGTTTCCCGAGAGGTAATACATAATTTTTTATGTCATTTTTAGTTATTGGTAAAAATTGCAACTGTATCTTGTTGCAGAAATCTTTGAGAATTAAATAACAATGTCATTACTTTTCTTAACTCTAAGTTTGTAGTCATTTAATTTGATGATTAGATGATTTGATGAATATGTATCACCTGCTTTTTTCTTGTGAGTGATCAGTTAAGCCTCCGTAAAGTTGTTTCATACTTGTATTCTTGTCTTTGTCATATTTAGTGTTAGGATTTTTCCATAAGCAGGATTCACGAAAGAATAGAAGATCGGATGTTTAAATCTTCTATTCGTTATATTAATTGTTTTTTCCCCCTGTATCTCTCAGTACATTAAAAAGTATCAAAGATAAACTGTGAGTGCCACTTTGTATGTTGGTACACAAGATATAATTTAACATGAGGCTATTATTACAATAACACATTATTCACTTCATCATTTTAGTTGTATGTATATATACAATAATTGAAATATATATTTTTATGCATTAAATTTTGTAGGAGAAAGGAGCGGAACATAGGTTGATAAAGAGAATTGTTGAAAGAAGAAATGTTAAAATGTTAAACTGAGTAGAAGTTACACACGGCTATCCGGCTATCAGGAGATAATTTGCAAGCCCTTAAAAATTCTTACATATGTGTGTGGAAAAGAGATTCAAAAACCGCCGGAGGATTTTTTCAGCACTTTTAGAACTGTATTTGACTAATGTTAAATAATTTTGTGGTGTATTAATAGTTTCTTATTTCTACATGATATTTATACATATTACATATTTTTAGCAATTGTAATTATGTAAATAACGAACACATAGTGTATATTGAAAATAGATGGATTTCTGTGATAGATAATAAATTTGTTCATCCCTTTAGCATATGTAGGCTTAGACGCTTAGTTTGACCCGCCCGACGTTCCCTAAATTTTATAACTAACATGTACAATCTTTTTCTTGCAAAGAGTTTCATTACAGTTATCTTTATCTTATTTGAAGTCCCCATTAGATAGGTTATAATTTTCTTTTATGATTTATTTTTACTCGATTATACAAGAGTAATCAGGAAAAAAATTATGTCTAAATTTCGTGAAAAACCTATATATGATGTAACGATTAGAGATTTCAAAATACAGAAGTATATTGTGCACAACTGAATAGGTGAGTAAGTTATTCGTGTTGTCTAGGTATTTTCTTGCAGACAATATTCTAGATGAAGTTACATTTGGTTGGCCAAGACAAAAGGCTGACCTTCCGTTGAAAGAGCATCTTGCTTCTAGACTACAAAGAGCTATTTCTTCGGTAATTAATTCACTTAGCATGGTCAAAGTTCATAGTTCTAATTTTTTACGTAGGTTCTGTGTAGTTTGATGTAAAATGACTGAATATCTTGTGAAACTAAACGCTTAGGTTGGTCTAAGTGGAATCTCTTTGGATAAAGATCCTAGGTCACTCAGTGGTGGCTACAAGCGCCGGCTGGCCCTAGCAATTCAGTTAGTAAGATTCTGATTCTTAAAAGCCCTAATTTCTAAAATAAATTTTATGCATGATGTGGTTCAAAATATTTAAATATTTAAATAATCGAAGACTATTGCTCATTTATTCATTCACATGTGTATATTGACTTGGTTGTTAACTTTGATTACTCTGGATGACTATTCAGGTACAGTCTCCAGATCTATTAGTGCTAGA
The DNA here is from genome assembly GCA_028671895.1 of Oenanthe sinensis. Lineage (NCBI taxonomy): Eukaryota > Viridiplantae > Streptophyta > Magnoliopsida > Apiales > Apiaceae > Oenanthe > Oenanthe sinensis. The sequence continues at coordinate 35,365,606 of CM053806.1, forward strand.
TGAGCCTCTTGCTGGTCTTGGTATGCTTTACAATTCCATTAGCCAATTGATATACCTGGCTCTTTTACTGACAAAATTAAATGATGATTAGTTTCTGTATTGCATTTTCTATTGGTGGGTGGTTACTTATTTTCTCATGTATTTTGCCAAGCAATGTACTATTTATGTCTCATATTCAGTCTTCTAGTACTATGTCTCATACTAATAACATATCATCTTTGGGAACTAGGAATCAGATTGGAAGGCACGTGCAGATGTTGTAAAGCTTTTAAAGAATTTAAAAGAAAAACTAACTATACTTGTTGTCAGCCATGATCTAAAGTAAGTTTTTGTTATCCTAACAACTCCATTACTAGCTTATGATGTTTTACTTCCATTATTGTGCTTGTGAGTTGGTTGTTTTATCGAAGATTAGTGTTGTAGTGTGTATCCATCATTTACATTGGGGCTGTTTGGGTTATCTTAAAATAAGTTACTTTTTACTTTAAAAAAAGAGAGTATAATATAAGTAATAAGTAACTTTTATTTATAAGTTGTTAAGTGTTTGGATAAATTACTTATACTTTCAGTGAGGTGTTTGGTAAATAATCACTTATTATAAGTTGGTAACTTATTTTTTTGTTAAAAATTAAAAAAAACAATTTTAAATAGATATTAAATTTCAAATTTAAATTTTAGAACATAAAATTAATAAAAGTACATAAGACATATAATAAAATCACAATATTCATGTTCTATTATTAATATCGGCAGCAATAGCATCACGAACTGCAACCCAATGACCATCGTTAGAATCTCTTTCGGCATGTCCAGTTCTACTATTATTATTAGTTCTAGAAGCAGAACTTCCTGGAAAGTAATTTTCTCTTTCAGCAGTTTGAAACGCGTTATCTCTTGCATTTGACTTTCGGATGAAATTGTGAATAGCCATTGTAACGAGAATGATATCAGTCTGTGTATCTACTTTATACATTGGCATATTTACTAAAATAGCAAATCTAGCTTTCCACACCCCAAATGTCCGTTCAATAATCATTCGACATGAAGAATGAAGATGATTAAACTTTTCCTTTGCATTACGAGGTGCCCGCTCGGTACCATCAGGACGGCGAAACTCTTGAAGGTGATATCTCACTCGTACACCTTTGTACGGAGCCATATATCCTGGTTTGTGTGGATACCCTGCATCCACAAGATAAAATTTATTTCCAGCTGGATTTGGAAAATTAAGGTCACATTTGGTTATTGCATCATTTAAAATGCGACTATCATGTGCTCCTCCTTCCCATCCTGCCCATGCAAAAGTAAAACACATGTTAGAGTCACACACTGCCAAGATATTTTGAGTGGCATATCCTTTTCGTCCAAAGTAAGGTGTACGCTCTGTTTCTGGTACTCGACATTTGATATGAGTGCCGTCAATAGCTCCAATAGCGTCCTGCAATTAATGATAAAATAAATTAAAAATGTTAATAAAAAAATTATATGAAAAAATTACACATTTTTGTATATGAGCTCACTGTAAAATATGGATGATAACGAGCATGTTGAGGTGTGTGGTAACCACATCCAGTATTATAATTTGAAGCAGGCTTTATGAAATCGTTTGCCATTCTACATATTGCTTGCAAAACTGAATGAAAATGTCGAGAAATTGTTTCACCGGAGTGATTAAACATTTCTTGTATTAAACGATTTCCGGTACCATGTGCCACAGTCATTAAAAACATACCGACCTCCTCGTATTCAGACATTCCTCGTGTGGGAACTAATTGATAACGCTCAACTAGTAGTCGACATAAACTTATAAATGTGTCTTTGTTCACACGAAAATCTTGATAACATCGAGTTTCGTTTCCGTTTAATATTTCATGAATTAATATATTCCCTGTACGAATAGAAGTATGACACGGCTCTTTGTGCACAAAATTATCATAATAGTACAGCAAAGTGTACGCAGCAGCTGTACATACAACCCGCCACTCGAGCAAATTGTTTTCTTCGTCATTGTCATTTATTCTTTCTACTTCATTATCTTCTTCGATCTCGACCTCATTTTCATTTTCATCATCTACATACATGTTATAAGACTGACCAAAAGGAAATGTATTAGAAGACTGACCAAAAGGAAATGTATTAGAAGACTGACCAAAAGGAAATGTACTAGAAGACTGACCAAAAAGAAATGTATTAGAAGAGTGACCATAATAATTATTACTAAAAGGATCAAAAGGATCCATCCTGATAAAATGAGTGTGGGAGAGTCGATAGTGTTTGTGGTTTTGCAATGTATTTGTGGGAGAGGCGATAGTGTTTGTGTGAAAGCTATGATAATACTCAATGCATTGTAACTTTTTATAGCAAATAAAAGTAGATACACAGTGTGCACATGTGAACATACAAGTTGAAAACGTACAGGAAAAAATTACAGTAATGTTCAGGACTCTGCACTAGAAATGAATACACTCAACATCAAATAATTAAAACAGTCTGGACACTACTGTGTGCCATAATAATGAATACATAACAACTACTAGAAATCAATACAAAATAGTACACTCAAATAAAATGTGCAGTCTGGAATAATTTTTATAGGCCACTGAAATTGCCTCCAAATTGTCCACTATATTGGCCTCCAAATTGTCCACTTGCACTTTGCTTTCTAGCAGAGTGGTTATTATACTTGAAATTATATAACAGCTGGCCATAACGTAGTTCATTGTTCTGCTCATTCAGAAAAAGAGTCCTATTTTGCTTATTGAGCAAATAACGCTGTGAATAAAAATACAAGTCCCCACCGTAGGGAACCTCAGTAACACAGAGATTAACAAAAATAGTTACTTGCGAGTCGATCCATTTAGCTCCCTTTCTGTCATCCTCCGGCACTGACATCTGCAGTTGGTTAATGTTAAATGTTGTACTCTACAAGTCTACATCATAAATGAAAGAATAACTACTACAACATAGTTATAAATACTGCTTCAAAAATGAACCATAATGTTGTGTGAATACATCTAGAGACTGTTCAAGCTAAAATAAAAGCTTGGACAAACAGTAAACAGATTTGAAACAAACATCACTCATAAAAATCAAAACAATTAAATCAAGAAACTTTAAATGTCCTCACACACTAAATCAAGAATCTAGCACAGTAAAACAGTAAACAACTAGGTTAATAACTTTGCCCTTGATCAGAATGAGGACCCTTGTTTCCCTCGGATATTTGAGTAGGTTCTCTTGATTCAGATTTCCCTGCCAATTTAACTGTTCAGGTATTGAAAGAAAACATTATACAAATATAACATATAAGAGTGCAAGGATATAAATTTTCACCAGAATTGCAAAATAGTCCTACAAATTAACCCAGTACTAAAAATTCACAAGTTACAATAGTTTCTAGTACCATACAAGTAAACTGGAAGATTGGAAGATGCATGTATGATTGGCTGCATATTGAGGGGCAATGTCAGATACCAAAGGATAACACAAGCTTGTCAGTAAAATTTCTAACAAGGACAACATAAAAACCAATATGTCTTTAGAAAGCTTCACTTCTGATAAGTACTCAGAAAAAATCAGATCTATTACAATACCATGTTTTGTCGATCCTTCCTTTCTACCCTGCTTTGGATCTGAACGCGCAATGCTTACTTTCTTCCCAAGAAAAATCCGCTTGTTCTTTTTCAAGGCTGCAACAAGATGCTCGTCATCCGAAAAATCAATGTATGCCAAACCCTACATGAGTGACAGGCAAGAGCATTAAGAAACATCCACACATCGGACCCAAAGAGATAATGCATACACATGTCATTCAAGATTGCAATTAACTGACTAGGCCCAGAAAAAGTGACAAGCACTACTACCATTAAGCATTAACATTCAGCTAATGCAGTCGTCAAACATCAATAATGTTAGATGCATATGGTAATCACTTATAATGGACATTCCAAAAGAGAATGAAGTGCCAAATATAGTGAACATGTTATGGACAAAGCTTTGCACATGGAGGTAAGAGCTGAAATCCAACAAGTTTCTTTGACCATCAACGAGGGGAAGTCAAAGTGACTTCCCACACTCATGTATCACATCTATCCTTTCACAGGGCAAGGCAAATATGAGAGAGAGCATGCCATTCACTATTCATTTCACTGATGTACTTTTATGCAACTTTTTTCCCCTTGTAATTCAAACTTAATTTTAAGAATCTAAGAAATAGCCTAGTGGTAAAATGTCTCCCTTCATTTTTATCCATCTCACAAAAGAATGGGTTCTTGTTCAATCCTCACATGCTCATCTCCTATATAAAAAAGAGGAGGGGGGGGGGATAGGATTTGCTGTTGAAGATGTCTGTTCGGTGTCATGTGTTATCAATTTATCATCAATAGGCTTTGAAAACTGGAAGTGATGAATATTGATCACTCCCTTAGTGATGCTCTTTTGCCCAATGTCTCAGCTCTAAATCTCTAATATCAGATCATTCAACCATAAACCACAACAAACACCCCAGACTTGTTTCTGAGTTAAACTGAAATTAATCAACTACATTGGCAGTGAAATTGGATTGCGCCAAATTTCTAAAATTGGAACCAGTGCAGAATATTTAAGTCTTATATATATGGTCCCAAACTAGTAACAAAGTTACATTTAAAAGAACGAAAAATCGAAACAGCAGGATAGACTTACCCTTGAATTGCCAGTGAACTTGTCCTTCAATATTCGCACATCACCGATTCCACCAACATCACTGAAGAAATTACGTAAATCTTCAGATGTAGCCTGTACAACCCTTGTCAGCCCAACCTATAATTACATAATATTCTCTGCTACTTGTATATTAATTGATCAAATTACAACAAAAAAAGGAGGTTAAAGCAGAACATGCCTTGAGGTTAAGGTTTGATATGAAGGCAGTGCACTTATCAAGAAATCCAAGAAGTACAAAAACAATCAAAGACCCATTAAAATCTAACATCAAACTATAAAAAAGAACACTACTTTAAGCATCAATCTAACAAAATATGAGAAAAACAAAACAACCCAGATAAAAGAAAAGAGCAAGAACTAACCAGATAAGTAATACCCAAATGAGAATGAAGGCAGAAGTGACAAACTAATCAAAACTCTCACACAAAAAAAGTGGAGCAATCAAGCGAGTACTAACCTCAGCTTTGATGCGATCGATGGAGAGAACACACACAGGTGAAGAGCTCTTCTTTTGGTCAGTTTAGTGCGACGAATCTCAACGTTAATTACCACAACAGAAACTATGATTAAGGTGTTTTGTATTTCGTTTGTCGGCTGCTAGGGTTCTTGACGAGATATTTGTGTGTCGATAAGCTCGATCAGAAAAAAGTTAGAGTTACCCAACTTATCACTTATCTGCTAAAATAGAGAATAAGTCCATAAGCTTTTTTTTGCCAAACGGGCGAGTCAGAAATGAAATGGGCTTTTGGTCCATTTAAGCTCTTAAATAGAGCAGCCAAACACCCACATTGTCACACACGAACTTCAAAATGCTCAAACAGACAACATATGGTTATACTATAAATGATTAAAGAAAACAAATCTTTTTATCTTTCTACTACTTTAATCTCGAATATTCCTATTAATGTACTTATCTAATAAAATTAAGTATCATATAAATTATAATTAACTTTGTACCTACAAATCGACCAAAATAACTATTTATCAATCTATTAATTTCTTGCTCTGCATCATTCTCCTTCCCTTCGACAATGTCTTCCTTCCCTTCAAAAATGAATTGACCAGGAATTTTATTATAATAGAGAATCCATAATCCTTAAACACGACTGCACATGAGGCATGCATAGACTTTTGCAAGCCATTTTGAAATATTATTCATAAATTTGACTTGGTTGAAAATTTGAGGACTAACGAAATTAATATGTAGCAGTTATTTTACAACGGGGTTGTTTTACGTGCAGAGAAGTAGCATCCCTAGTGGACCAATCATGGCACATGTATATGGGTGGAATGCTTAAGGAAGAGCCTCTACCACTAAAAACTTTATTGTTGGGCATGCTGCTGGCTTATGCTTCATGTTGTATTGTTATAATACGAGGTATTATTTAGATGCTTCATACTTTTTGCATGTTTCCATGTTTATAATTTATAATGACCAGTCACTTGGAAAAATGAACCATGACTACCAGAATAACAAATATAATTATTTTATAATACATATATGATCTTTCCTATTAATATTGTATATTGTATAATATATTCATCTTTTCGCTGCCATATAGATTTTAAGAAAAAGATACACACATAAATTATCTACACATGTTGTGTTTGTTGGTATATATGTTATTGGTGAAAGAGAAGAATGGATATATATTGAATTAATATATTATATTAATTCTTTCCCAATAATATATATGAATATATATTCTTCGCTTTGAGTTGATTATTACAAATTGTTTTATTTTATAATCTATAATCAGATTGAGAAGATGGAAGTTTGTGTTTGAATATGGAATCAGGAAGAATTTCAATGTGAAATTAGTTATTTAGGTTTTGAAGGTTACATTTTCAATGAAGAATTAAGGAATGGATTTATTTAAAAGTGAGGAATGAATTTGATTCGATTTTGTAAGCATAAATTATGGATTCCTTGTGATTTTGATTCAAGTATTTGAAGCTTGGATGAAGGATATGAGCCGGAGCCTTAGAGCGTTGTAAATAAAATATTTTGGCCATCACAATGTCAAGTTTTTAAAATCAGCCATCAAGTTGAAAAATTAAAATATTACGGGTACTTAAAGTGCAATTTACTCGTAATTTAATCATCCAGTTTTATTATTCCCTAAACAAATGAACCCTTTTTAAATTGTGGCACTGTGGCAGTTAATTAAATTAACATAAATCAGAATGCATCGGTCACTGATGAATCTATTGACAACTTTTAAAAGAAAATAATGGCTGATAAACGTACATAGTTGAAAGTTCAGTATCATTGGTATTTGACTTTTTTTGTTATATTATGCTAGCTTATATATCTCGTGCAAAGCAAGGTTAACTCTTAATAATTTATTATGTGCATGTTTTTTTTAATTTATATATATTTTTGTTATTTCAATAATATTTTTAATTTATTTAATATCATGTGTAATTATGTTATCATATTTTTAATAAAATGGGTTAGTTTTAATATTTTATTATATGCGTTTTAGGGATCGTTTGGTTCGTGGAGTGGTATGAGTTTGGAATCAGGAATCGGATTGTGGTAGTATGAGGTTGAATTTAAACCAATCTTTTTTATAATAAAATAAGTTGTTTACATTTTCTTATTGTTAGTAATATTTATTTTTGTTATCGGTAAATACATATGGTTGAAAAATTATTTAAACAATTAAATATTAATTTAAATAAGGGAAAATAAATTCATTCGTCCCTAAACTATTGGTGTTTTATTGTTTTAGTCCTTGAACTAAATATTCCAATATTCAGGTCCTTCAACTTTTGATTTTTCTGATTGAAGTCCTTCTGTCCAAATTTGACTTAACGGACGTTAGTCAATGCTGACGTGGCAGTTACGTGAAAATCAAAAATTCACCGATTGAATTCAAATTTTGCTATGTTAATCTACGAGTGATTACAAGAACACAGGTGGTAAAAGTTTTCGATTTCGAGTTCACTAACGTATAGAAATCTATATGAAAAAAACTTATTATTTCGTGTTCTTGAAATTAAAGTGCAAACTTCTATACGTTAGTGAACTCGAAATCGAAAACTTTTACCACCTGTGTTCTTGTAATCACTCGTAGATTAACATATCAAAATTTGAATTCAATCGGTGAATTTTTGATTTTCACATAACTGCCACGTCAGCATGCTGTTAACGTCCGTTAGTTTTTTTGGACGGAAGGACTTCAATCAGAAAAATTCAAAAGTTGAAGGACCCGCATATTGGAATATTTAGTTCAAGGACTAAAACAATAAAACACCAATAGTTTAGGGACGAATGAATTTATTTTCCCTTTAAATAATAAATTTTAGGTTGATTCCTCATACCCATCAACCATACCCACTTCTTGGTTTTCAAAAATCCATACCTTGTGGCTTTAAGTAATGGGTATGAAAAATAAGAAATGAAAAACATACAACCAAACACTAAGTATGTGGTTTATTCATTCTAAACTCATACCCGGTTCTTGATACCAGGGAACCAAACGGCCCCTTAATGTTATTATTTTCTTTTTTATTTTATTAATTTATTTTTATTTTTTAATAATATATTTATTTACATTTAATATCATGTATGATTATATTATTATATTTCTAATTTTATTAATTGGAACAGAAGTAGCACATATTACTATTATTTTTTATATGTTTTAATACTTTTTTTAGCGTGGGACCTGGTGACGACCGAACCATCTAAACTCATTTACATTAATTGTATACAGGATATAAAAATCAAATTGCGTATTGTTGACGACAAACAGGTTGAACTTGTTTGTCTTAGACAATGTGATTTTTCTTATAAAACGTGTTACAGTTTGGTATGTATGAGTCATTTTGTTTGTGTATATATAGATAATTTTCTGAATTGTGTAAATATTAAGTACTTAATCATTTTATATACATAATGTATATTGCTTTCACATTTGATTCGTGTGCTTTGTACCTCTTCTTTCTTTAAACAACTATGGCTGTAACTATAAAATTCTCTTGTCACTTATCAACAACAGTAATGATTTGCAGTTTTGCACATAATTTCACTTCCATAGCAATTCTGTCAAATTACATAACACCTACTATGTCCAGAATTACTTTGATCATAAGAATAGAAATGCTTCTCTTGCTCACTTTCACTTGACTTGAGATCACTATCACTCAAACATCATGATTAACATGTACTTACCAAAATAATAAAGCATGCGATCAAACTCACACATCACACTTTAATAACAAAGGTGAGAAGAGAATAATATTTTTTGGCTCTCTAGAGCTCTAGCACGAGATCTGCAATGAAAAAAGTAAAGAGTGTCAAACAAACTGATGGCAGTTCTTTCTTCATTTAAGTTCTGTAACATATTCTGGGTGCACTAATGTATCAAATAGGATCAAAGAATATTCTACACATGTGTAGGCCTTTATTAAATCACCCCCCTCCCATAAAAACCATATTCTGACTTTTATTTGGAGAATATCCGACAAGAGTTTTTATTCGACAGAAAAATCGTCATTTATTTACTTTAATCAGTAAATTTATTTGTGCTATATATTATATGATGTGTTTCGGGTCCCAGTTCAGTTTTAGTGATCTACGATAGCATCCTGAGTATACAAAGACAATTGGTACTTACAGTCTGCATCTGTTTTTATCCAGTGTCCCCCATTTCCGGCTGAATGGCTCCTTTCAAGGCTATCATGATTATTGCTCACAGAGATTACAGTTTCTTTCAAAATAGTCTTTTTTGGAAATTTGTGATTGCCTTTTTCTGGGATTGTCACAGCTGTATCTTGATGCTTGGGTATGTCCTCATATTTGTGTGTCTTGTTCATTTTTTGGCCAGAAAATATTGATATGTCGGGATGAATCCTTTTCTGCAACAGTCTTAACACCTGCATGTACGCATAGAAAGATGAAATTTAGTTTTGTGATGTTTTGACATAGTGATATGACGTTCTCCCCAGTCAAAGGAAATATTATTTTGCGTTTTCGTGTTGGTTCATTATTATCTAAGATTATTGACTTAGTGATATGAATCGTTTTCCGCAACACTCTTAAGACCTGCATGTAACGTAGAAATACGAAATTTAGTTTACTTGTGCTATTTGACTTTGTGATATGACCCTATCCTTGATTATAGTGAATGGAATTGTCATTGTGTTTTTCGTGTTGGTTCATTATAATCTAAAGATTATTGCAGTGTATGGTTCAAACATCCATTCAAAAGAATAAAATGAAAAACCACAGAAAGCTAGGGACCCCGTAATTTCCCTAGGCATAAAATCTAGTCAGACTAACTTAGCAGTTGCTAGCGATCCAGTTTCCTCATAAATGCATATTAGTCAATCTATGTCAGCCTTTAGCATACAGTAATCTCAATTTTTTATCTGGTAATGTATACACTCTACATGGCATAACTATATGTGTATACTCTATAGATTCAATATCTTTTTGATTTAAGTTAATATTAAAAGAATAAGAGAATTAGTCTCATGCGACCAACCTTAGGGACTTTCCTCTTTGTTGAAACATTGCCAGCAGCATGATCATTAGCAGAAGCTTTGCTGCTCTTTGAAGTGGCATGAATCTTTCGGAGCATCTTCTTCATGAATTTTAAGGCACATGTTCCTTTAATAGCTGTCCCGCTTTCTCCATTTTGTTCCTTTTGTTTCTCAGGGTTTTTGTAATCATTCTCAAAGAGCTTCCCAAGTGATCGCTTTTCTTTCTTCATCTCGTCTCCCATTTCTGGACATTCTATTGATGAATTAAAAAGATACTGTTGTAGTGGGCATGTCACCATATTTTTATCATCTTCGGCATCAGTCCCATCAATTTGATATCCACTGAGCGTAATAGTGCTAACAAAGCTGCTCCTTTTGGATGAGTCATAATCAACATCTTCTGCTTCAGCTTCGAGAAACTTTTCTAGCTTATCGTTTAACAGCTTTAACTCGGTCTCTGTTACTAAAGTTTCTTTTTCATTTAAACTTTGACAAGATATAGCAAACTTTGGTGTTGTAGGCTCTGCAACATTAGGTTCTGAACCGAGTGTTCCAATTGTTAGGAAACCATGGAAGAGCTCAGACATCATCATGGCAGATTCTTCTTTAAAGACTTCTTCCTCTTTCGCAATGAGGCCATTAGAATATCTTGAACATTCCCGTTTGGTTTGCTCTGCGTGTGCATAGGTGTAGCTTGGTTCTGAATGGTATTGGTGCTCGTCAAATGACAGCTGTGCAGAGAAGCAAGAACAGGAGTTCCCTGAAACAGAAATTAAAATGGCTAGTTAACAAGATTTCCAGCTGATCTTTCATATATAGTGATAAAGATGTATGTTCTCCTGAAGTGGAGTTTTCATTGATTGGTTTAAATTGTCTGTATATCAGGCGCCTGACCAAGGTCAGTACTCGGTATATATTTATATCCTCATTATTTGGCCATAGGAAGTCAGCAGTGGAGGGGAAGTTGACGAAAAGAAGTACAAATGAGATACGGTGGATTGCGTAAGGTGGACATACCAATTGATAATTTTTTCAGTGGCTCAGTGCTGTCTTGCCTTGATTTCCGGTACATCCAACTCAAAACCTGCAACAGTAAAATATGATGCTTAGAGGCTTTGTATGTAAAGTAAATTTGATAAACATAGACTCACCTTCATATTTGAACTGGTGTAAAGTAGTTTATGATAAATAATTTCGCTGGGAAGGAAGTGTAGTGATAGGATAATTTATAATGTACACGAGGTATGATGAACAGGAAGCAATTGGAGTAAGTTTTCTTGTGGATTGTCAATGATAGGAAACTATGAGCTGCTAGAAGTGTTTGAGAAAGAGATAAGCAGAGAGAAACACAGAGTAGAATACAATATTATTGTTGGCTGTTCCTTGTCAAAATTGTGTCATGCGAATTGGGTAGTCAGTTAAGACCCACATGTTTGGGGTATCACCACTTTCTTGGAGTTGGTTATGCATTTTTAGGTATTAAAATATAATCAAGTAATACTATAGTATAAGTGGATATTGATTATGTCTAAGAGTGCTAGTTGCCTAGCCTTGTATCCAGATGATTATTTTTCCCAGGAAAATCACACAATTCACTATAGTTTCACCAGATTTTAGTTAGCTTCCGCAAGAGATGATAGGTAATGGCAGATGCCTATAAATCTATCTAGTGAGGTGTTGCTGGAATATAAGGAACAGTGCTGGGATGGAGGGATCATTTCATAATGAAACAGACTTCATCATTATGGGTTCAAGTGAGGCCCTTTCGTTTTGGCAGCTTTAGCATTCCGTAAGTTGCGTCATAATGAAGAGGGTTGTATGAATGATATATATCCAAGTTCACTGGTGAATATAGCTTCTGATGGATATTACTTAAATGTGCGGAGTTGTCAAGTGCTCAATAATTATTAGTTAGCTAGGGAAGTAAAACCCAACCGGTCCTTGTACTACGCAATTTGATAGTAGACTAGCAACATTCTTTGTGAAAAGAGCTATGTAAACCGGTAAACCATTTATGTCCTTGGAAGATATTTACACGTGAAGGGAGGTCATTTATTATTATTGCTACTTAATTTACCTAGTGAAATGAATTATGTACTCTATCCAATCCCAACAAATGACATACTTATTAAATGTCAAAAGAATAACAGAACCTCTCCTCTGGATTGCTATCAATCATTCTAATATTCTTCCCTTTCTGAATGGTCATGTGCAGAAATTAAAATTTTCACACACCCATGCTTCCACTGAAGGTTAAATCCCCAACCTCTTATCATCAAGAGAGGGCCAGGGGGGCATCCAGTAAGTTGTAAACCTAGGGATTCTTCTGTGCTTACTATTTAACATGTGTTGACATGGATGACGGATCACTGTACTAGTGTACTGTACTTCATACCTTCAAAAGATTACTTTGTTGTGTTAAGCATTAAAAATGAGTGCAAGGGACAAATTTGTATCCATCCTGATAGTTAGTAACTAAAGATTTTTTGGTACATAACTTTGTTAGCTATTATGAGCTGAGAAAGTTATAGTCATGACAAAGTCTAGTGGTTAGTGTACACTACTCTTGTGTCATGGATGATTCTAAATCTGTGAAAGAACTTGAACCTTTGTACGTTGGGATTCTGATAACTCCGTTCCTTTCTTATTTTTCTTTTTGGTTTGATGACAATATTATTACTTTAGTTGACAGCATTAGTATGCACTACTGGAAGCCCATCTTTAGGAAGTGTTTGTCTGATTGTGCATGATATCAGTCAATTGCTGAGTTTTTTACTTTCTAGCTGCTACCTGTTGTGTAACTCTTCAGAACATCTAGTATGCAGATTTATATGTCAAGTTCGTATATTTTCCATAATCTAGATGCTAATTAAGATACTAAACAACAAGTTTACTTGGTTGTTGGGAAGTTCATTCACTCATTTCTTCTATTAGGTTAATTGCAATTATACTTTAAGTGTCACTCAATTCTGTTGATGATTTTGTGGCTTGACAGTATTGAGTCTGTCATCAACTGTCATCAGATTCATCACTCTACTTGAATTAACTAGTCGCTACAGAGCTTTTATGTTATTCGACGTGCAAGTATAAAAGACTATGTTGCAGAATTTGATTGCAATTTTATGACATCTCAATTATTGAACATCCCAGGAAAGGACTGACAGATAGAAATGTCAGAGAGATTTTTTGGCCTCCTTTTTCCTTCCTGTGACAAAAGCAATAATATATAAACTTTATATGAGCAGCAGAAATAAAGTTGGAACTGTGCACCACGGGGACCTCATTTTCAGCTAAGCTACGATTAGCTAAAAAACACCAATGCTGCCTCTTTTGTTAAATAAAAGACAAAGGGGTTATGTACCTACTCCAGAGTTCTCTATCAAACAAACAAATAACTTCCAGAAATGTTGATCAATTTGTCGGGGATGCCAATGTACATGGGAATCTCCCTGATTGCCTAAGCCGTGACACTGTGGTTACATGTGCTTTGGTTTGAATTCCAAGGTTTCTGAGTATGGGGAAAACAATAGTAATTCTCCAGTGTTAGGGAATAAGATTTATTTTATTCTTTCGGCCATAGTATTATATTTTAATTTTACAGGGTAGTATATGCACATCTTGATAGTAGCAGGTACTACTCCTATCATAATGTACACTTGTATAGTCATGTATAATATCAGTTTCGGAATAAGTGGAATGCACTTGCGATAAAAGAAATTTAAATTAGAGTTTAGTTTACGTATCTGAATTATCGTTTTGTTTTCGTACTGACACAGTATCCATTCTTTCCGTTCTGATTCCAGGAGGGTAGATCTTCCAGATATAAGTTTACTGTCGGGTTTTCGTTTATCTCTCTGGTTGGTTGTGAGGGAAGCACAGTGTTAGTAATTGTGAAATAATTTTTGGGTTGACATGTCTGAAAACACCTAACAATGTTGTATAAAGGTTTGATAGCACTCGCTATCTAAGAGTGAGCTTTTTACTCGTTCGTATGACACTCCTCTCATTTTCGAATCTTCTTTGTAAAATGGTGCACTACTCAGTACTATCCTTTTCATTCGTACTACAATTCTTTTCTATCATTATTTTAGTTTTAATTGTGCCTAGTATCATTGTTTTATTTCTTCCCACCAAATCAAAGCGCAACCGTTCATTGATAAAAAGGAAAAGTTACTGGGTCTATATGCTTAAATTATCTATATTACTAAATATATATGCTTAAAATTATGTAACACTCTATATGTCCTGCAGTCCTATCCGAGTCTTAAGATTTGGGTGGGGTTGGGAGTTTAAGAAAAAAGAAAAAAAAAGTGTCTAAAATGGTGATACCTATTAAAATTAGTAAGAAAAAAAATGATAATTTAGAAAATATAAAAAATGTATGGGATATCCAAAAAAAGTGTTAAGAAATGAATTGACGAAAGTATTGTTTAGATATTTGAATTTCGCTCATCAAACAAATATTGTCTTACCCAAACTGTTCGTGAACAGAACAAGACTCACGGGCTGGTTTATCAAATTTTATTCACTAGTTTGATATTTTGTTTATGCATGATTGTTAAAAAAATTGTCACTAATCATTATATTTTTGGTTCTAACACTTAAGTGTTAAAGCGTGGTTCAAATGGTTTTGAAAATAAATGATTAGCAGAATGTAAATATATATATATATATATATATATATATATATATATATATATATATATATATATATATATATATATATATTATTTAATCTTGTAATTTCATAAATAAGAAAATAAATAATATTATAATAATATTCATATTTATAAAATTACGACTAAAAATATATTAATTTTTTTTTAAATCAGCCCAGTAGCCCGCTTAAGCCATACTAAATGTTTAGAACTCGATTATATACTAATGAAAGTGTTTAGTACCCGCTTTTGATTAAACAGCCGTTTAATGCGTTTTTAGTAAACTGTTTATAACAATAATAATTTTTATTGAAAAATATGTAAAAATGTCAATAAAATTCAAAATCAGTGTTTGAGAAAAAGAGTTTTTAGTCTAAAAACTGGTTTTAGAGAAAGTAAATCTTTTTATGTTTTTTTTTTAAAATTGATTTTTAGCTTTTGCACCAAGTACTATTAGTTTCACTATCATATCTTTTGAAAAATATTATTTCTTAATATTATATTTTGAAATATATACAAATTAAGAATTATTAAATAATTATTTGAGCTTTCTATAAATATTTTTTTTATTAACATCTTTTCTCACAATACGGTAATTTTGAAAGACAATCCCAAATAAAGATCCAATGGAGACTATGAAGAGTTTATAGTCTCTAAATTTGTTATTTTTCTTTTCACTTAAAATATACAACCAAATATTTTTATTTTATTAAATATTTAAAATGGATACTAAGTTTTTGATTGATATATTTAAAAAGTTTTTGATTGATATAGTATACTCCTCCATCTCATTTTATGTCCTTCAATATCTTTTTTATATGTATTTTAATGCATTTTATAAATTGATTTATAAATAAGATTTTTTAATTTCATATAGTTTTTTTTACTTTTATATAAAATAAAATTTTAAAAATATTATTTACCCCACTAAATGCATTAAATACATAAAAAGATGACACGATCCAATAAAATGGGAGGGAAGAACTTTCAAGCTGGAGGATAGAGTATATTTAATTGGTTTAGTTCAGTTTCAATTCATATTATATCAGAATTGAAACGGTTTATCGGTTCGGTTTATAAAATATATCGGTCCAATAAATTGAACTCAACTGCAAGTGTCTATTATATGTACTTACATTTTAAGCGGGGAATGCACGGATATTTTTTTATTTAAATTAATTTATTAATGTATTTTAAAATTATTAATATCATTATAATTTTGAAAAGTTTTAATATATTAGTATATTATAATTACAACATTTTTAAATTTATTTAAATTATATATTAATACATACATTAGATTAAATATAAATTATAAAATATTTAATAATAAAATAAAATAAATTATCAAACTAAATTAAATATTTAAATTATATAAAATAAATAATATATAATTTATTAATCTTGCTCATACTTTGTACTAATTATAAAAAACGTTTTTATCTTTTTTAAAATTCTTGGCGGACACTTTTCCATCTTTTCTCTGTATACATACCATCACAATTATTTACACATAAATTTCTTCGCTGCTGTTATGATATATTGAAATATTATAATGGAGTCTTTTTCTTTACAAACCAATTATTATTCATGTACGCATAGTATGCGTCAAAAATAAATAAATTAATGTACGTATACTATGGAAAGAAAATATCGTAATCGAGTTTTTATATAATACTCGTAAGCTATCAAAAAACTTGTAAACTCAGTTACTACTACTTTCTTTCTTTTTTTTATGAAATTCAGTTACTACAATTTGGACCTTGAATATGTAAGTTTATAATATATTTAGAGTTATAAATGTTAAATTTAAATAAATTTAATGAGTATCAAATTTTTGGCCTTTGTTAGTAATTGAATAAGATATTTTTATAAGATATAATATAACATGATATAATGATTTATTTAATTATTGTTAGATTAAAATCCTTCAATTTTTTTGAAGTTTTTTTAAAATTAATATGAATATTAATTTTTAATATGTTACTAATACAACATAAATATTAAACCCTCGATCATTAGAAAAACTCATAATATATATATATATATATATATATATATATATATATATTAATTTTTACTTATTATTTGTTCATTTATCCCTATGTTTCTCCTCTCAAAGCATTTCAACATTTTTTTAATATATTTTTTTTAAAATTTTATAATTTAAATAATAAAAGAATCAAATAAATCATACATCCCTTTGAGCAGGTATTTCTTCTTCTTTTGCAAAAAAATAAATATTATAAAATGAAAATTTATTAAATGAAGAAATATTCATTCCTAACATAAAAAATAAGAAAAAAATATTCATTCACTAGGAATTGGTATCTGATAGGTCCATAATTAATACATCTTTAATATCTATTTTATGTTTGTTTTCGTAATTTTATTAGTTAATTAATTATTTTTATTTTGTTTTGTAGGAAATTAATTAAAATCAGAATTGTAGCAGAAAAAGGAGAATACAAGGAAGGAGGTAGAATTACTTGGAGGAAAAGAAAAAAGAGATAAAATCGAATGCTTGTTGGAGAAGAAAAAGGAATAGAAGGAAATATTTAAAATTCAATTTATAATCGATATAGAAGACATATATTATTTCCCCTATATATATGGGTCTCCTCTCTTGTATTTTAAGACCTGAACCCGGACCTTGCACTTTAATTTTAGTTTTCAATAGTTAGGAGTAGGAGTAGAGTACTTTTATTTTCTTGCTTTTTCAATACAAATAAGTTTTTATCTCTCAAACACTTTTTATGTTATTCGTTATTTGCATGTCTTATACTAGTTGCTTTGTTTTGTTCTTCAAGCATGTCTAGCTAATTCTCTAGCCCTAGGATGAAGGTGAAGTTAGTTGATTATTTTTAGTATTTGTTTGTTCATATTATTTGATTCTCATAATTTTTCTTGGTGCTTAATTGTTTAATTAACAAAGTGATTTTGATATATTATTGTTACCGAATTTATTTTTCATAGCCTATGCTTGCTCCATGAAGTTTTGATGGGTTATTGTTAGATAATAAGTTTCATAGTATATGCTTGTCTCGTTAATTGATATTTATTTGTTGAAGAAAGAGAATTGATTTTTAGGACAAGTTGGATATTAATTGTGATTAATTAATGGATTCGGATTCCTAGGTTTTCCATATTTATTTGTTCTTATTTGCTTATTAGGTTAAAACTCTACTCTCACAACTATTTGTCTAGTCTGCCTGATTTATTTATTAGGGTTTGGAAATTTCATAGTCTCTGAGGATCGACCTGTGATTGCTACAATTAAACACTGTGCGCTTGCAGTATTTAGATTAATTCACGTAGTGTAGTGCATCCATAGTTATTTATTTTCTCGTTATTTGTGTGTTGCATTCATTTAATCAATCTTAATGGTGCCACCCAATTACAAGATAATGTAAGGGATTTCATCACCCTTTCCTTGGCCCACAAATCACTAATACATTCATCTTGCATTCCCCTTACCTTAATAAAATCAAGTAGACGTTGGCCCCTAGGATTTCGCGCTCACTTAGGAAGAGAACTTAAGACAAAATAAATCTTTACGTATTCTTACTTTTGGTGTCTAGGAAAGCGAGAGCTTACCTGGCCAATTTGGATTGGTGTCTAGAAAGGTGGTTAGCCTCTTGGCAATGCTTCCATCTGCCTGGCCAATCGGTTTGAATATTTTTAGATTTGTGACTCTTAGTATTATCTTAAAGTTAGGAGCAGGTCTAGAATTTCTCTAAGTTAACATAGACATAGGATTTTTCTTTTGCATTCTTTTAGGTGTGTACTTCGATCTCTTTTCTGCTACGTGCTTACTTGTAAGTCATGTCTATACCACTTAGAGACCGTTGTTATCCCACTCGTTTCGCCCAACCCTCATGCATAGTCCTACCAACAGTAAATGGTAATAATTTTGAAATCAAATCTCACCACATTAGCATGTTACCTAGGTTTACTGGGGTAGAGGGCGAGGATCCATATCTTTTCATCCGAGAGTTTGAGGAAGTTTGTGCCTTACAGAAAATTCAACAATTGACTGATGACTCTATTAAATTGAGACTTATCAACTTTGCTCTTAAAGAAAATGCTAAAAAATGGTTATATAGTCTACCCATTAATTCTATTTCAACTTGGGAGGGGTTTGTAAGCATATTTCTAAAAAAATATTTTCCAAACCATAAGGCCAACAAACTTAGGAATGCAATCAACCAATTTCAACAAAAACAAAATGAGTCTTTTTGGAAATATTTTGATAGATTTAAAAATTTGTTGTCCCAATGTCCTCAACATGGTATAGAACAATGGAGACTTTGTAAAATTCTTTATGAAGCCTTCGATAGTCCAACCACTTATTTGTTAGAGTCAATGTGTCAAGGTAAGTTCATGGATAAAAATGAAGAAGAAGCTTGGCAATTTTTTGAGGAGTTAGCTGAAAAAACGATGTTGTGGGAGTCAACTAGGGAACCAAGTCAGGAAACTGAAAAACCTAGCTCATCTAAAGGCATACATGTAATTGGTAGTTCCCTTGCAACTGAAGCTAACCTAGCTCATCTAAAGGCATACATGTAAGGCATACTTTGGGTTTAGGTGAGCTTAAAAAGACTAATGTCACTCTTCAGTTAGCTGATCATTCTATCAAAACTCCTAAGGGCATAGTGGAGGATGTGTTAATTAAGGTTGATGATTTTCTTTTTCCCTTGGATTTTGTTGTTCTCGCGACCGAACCTGTCAAAAATTTCAAAAATCAAATTCCTATCATTTTAGGAAGACCTTTTCTTGCTACTTCCAATGCTTTGATCAACTGTAGGAATGGTTCGATGAAACTAACTTTTGGAAACATGACTCTAGATCTTAATATCTTTAATGTGGGAAGTCAATCCAATGATCTATATGACCAACCTGTAGGACTTAATTTCATTAATGACGTTGTTTCATGGTCGAATCTTGAGGACAGTTTGATTGAGTCTTTTCTTGAACATGATGTTGTGTTAGAGTATGAGAGTAATAGAGAACTTCATGAGTTGTACCCAAATTTCACTTCTGATGAGATGTTAGATGAATTGAATATCATTTGTTCTAAACATGAAACCCGATTGCAGGATATTGCGTTTGAGCCTAGGTCCGTTGTTAAGACTTCTGTAGGTGAGCCACCCCCACTTGATTCAAAACCATTTCTATCCACTTTTGGTCAGTCCTTTGTAGGTTTCAATGAAACTCATCATGCTTTTATTTCTAATGACTTAGTCCATAATCACAAATATCAAATAATCAATCTGCTTAAACAATTTAAAGAAGCGTCTAATTGGTCTATGGATTATGTTAGTGATATGAGTTTTATCTTGTTGCGAGATCCTATATTTCTAGTGGATAATGTTGTTCTTGAGAATGTGTTTCAACAGTGTGCTTACTCTACGATGAGCGAAGTTTTTCCTCGATGTGGTGTTGGTTAATAAGTTTTCTTCTTGATTGTCTCCCATAGTCCAGTGTAGGTATGGGGGAGTAACTATGTGTGTGTGTTGTATAGTAGCTCCTTTTGCTTCCTCCATCATGCTTTTATCAGGTATTCTCGTCCTTTTACTTTGTCATTTCTCTCTTCTTTGCACACATTGAGGACAATGCATGATTTAGGTATGAGGGAGGGAATTAGTAGTATTATAAAAAATTCAAAAATCCAAAAAAATTAGAAAATCCAAAAATAGAGATGTTTTAGCTAAGTTTTCCACTCTTGTACTTTGATGCTAGTTGGTGTTAACAATTTTTTATAAAATTATATATATGTAATGCCTTGAGATAATTCGAACGTAGTTGAGTAAGGTTTTCTTCAGGAAACTTGTGTCGAACAAATTTTTGCTTAAAAGTCCAAGACGACACTTATTGCACAAGGTCTTTGTTGGAAAGATTGTCTAGGGAAGTTTTCGATACCTGAGAGAGAGCCCACATGTTAAAACAATGTCGAATCAAATATTTGTGGAAAAATATATAAAGCATCAAGTACTCCTTTGAGATCAATGGGTGGCAAATACAATGTTATATGAAAGGGACGACCCATGTACATGTGCTGGTATTAAGTGCGATTGTATGAGAAATAAATTTTTCTTGGTGACTTTTCACTGCCCTTGGTTACTGGAGAATTACTTGACGAGCTAGGATAAAAATAGTAATTGACTAGTCTTGTTTTGTGGCCTTTGTTACTCGAGTAATTAAGTCCGTAGGGGTATTTTGAAACCTAGTGCCCTAAGACCAACTGGTTTGGGAGTCATTGACCCAAAGCTCGCTACATGGGTAACATAGAAAGCCTAAGAAAACGGACATTGCACAGTCAATTGGAAAAAAATTGTGAAATTTGGCTAGATACTTGTTTTGATAGAGATTGGGTCAGTTCAATATTGGTTGAAAAAGAGAAAATGTACTTATTCAATTGATTCTTCAAAGAGCTATTTTCACGACACACCTTGGGAGTTTTTGCAAACGTTTGCGTCAATATAAGTGGATTTTAGATACCTACATCTTATCTATAATTAGAAGAGACTTTAAGGTATGTATTTTCTTAAAAATCTTCTTTTGTTGACACTGATGAACGTTATTAATAGAGTGGGATGCTTGCTAGAATATTTCACGGATTTTATGGGTATATCTTCTGTAAACCCTTAGGAGACAACACTCCTCTGGTAG
This sequence comes from Oenanthe sinensis, assembly GCA_028671895.1. NCBI lineage: Eukaryota > Viridiplantae > Streptophyta > Magnoliopsida > Apiales > Apiaceae > Oenanthe > Oenanthe sinensis. The sequence goes on from CM053806.1 coordinate 35,387,136, forward strand.
AGATCGTCTACGAGTTTAAATGGGTTGGTAAACCTAAAATTATCCGTCACGCCTACAAAAAGGAGCATTGGACTTTTATAATATTTTTTTTCTTTTGATTTTTCTCGAGGACGAGCAAAAGATAGGTATGGGGGTATTTGATAGGTCCATAATTAATACATCTTTAATATCTATTTTATGTTTGTTTTCGTAATTTTATTAGTTAATTAATTATTTTTATTTTGTTTTGTAGGAAATTAATTAAAATCAGAATTGTAGCAGAAAAAGGAGAATACAAGGAAGGAGGTGGAATTACTTGGAGGAAAAGAAAAAAGAGATAAAATCGAATGCTTGTTGGAGAAGAAAAAGGAATAGAAGGAAATATTTAAAATTCAATTTATAATCGATATAGAAGACATATATTATTTCCCCTATATATATGGGTCTCCTCTCTTGTATTTTAAGACCTGAACCCGGACCTTGCACTTTAATTTTAGTTTTCAATAGTTAGGAGTAGGAGTAGAGTACTTTTATTTTCTTGCTTTTTCAATACAAATAAGTTTTTATCTCTCAAACACTTTTTATGTTATTCGTTATTTGCATGTCTTATATTAGTTGCTTTGTTTTGTTCTTCAAGTATTTCTAGCTAATTCTCTAGCCCTAGGATGAAGGTGAAGTTAGTTGATTATTTTTAGTATTTGTTTGTTCATATTATTTGATTCTCATAATTTTTCTTGGTGCTTAATTGTTTAATTAACAAAGTGATTTTGATATATTATTGTTACCGAATTTATTTTTCGTAGCCTATGCTTGCTCCATGAAATTTTGATAGGTTATTGTTAGATAATAAGTTTCATAGTATATGCTTGTCTCGTTAATTGATATTTATTTGTTGAAGAAAGAGAATTGATTTTTAGGACAAGTTGGATATTAATTGTGATTAATTAATGGATTCGGATTCCTAGGTTTTCCATATTTATTTGTTCTTATTTGCTTATTAGGTTAAAACTCTACTCTCACAACTATTTGTCTAGTCTGCCTGATTTATTTATTAGGGTTTGGAAATTTCATAGTCTCTGAGGATCGACCTGTGATTGCTACAATTAAACACTGTGCGCTTGCAGTATTTCAACACATCAGTATCTGACATGCCATTGTTGAATAATCTTTCCGCACTTTTGAACCGCGAAAATGAAAAAACCCTAGCCAATCATGCATAAACACAGATAGATGACGTGACCCCCTTGAATTCACAAAAATTTCACATATTAATCATTTTCGTGGAAAGATGGTTACAACAATCGCATATCAGGGACCGGGATCCTTTAGAAACTACTAACAAGTGGAAATTTTTGTGTTAGGTAAAAAAAGGTCTGCACAATTATGAGATGAAACGCTTGCATCTTTTTTTTTTGAACAAAACATACTTGCATTAATTCGTTTCCAAAACAAGGTTACATGGAATAAAATGAGGAGCAACACCAATGCACTCCCTAGGACATATGCAGCATGAGCTAATACATGAGTTACACTATTCAGAGATCGACTCACAAAAACAATAAACACTTTCTCAAAGTGTTTAAGACTCTCGCTATAAGCTTCCACTATAGTATCAAAATTAGATCGTCCTCTATATCTTTGAAACGCATCCACTAGTAGCTTGCATATTTTATTAATTATGTATCATGTCTGTTTTACAACATATAAACTATATTCATAATTCATGTCGAAATTTTATATTCCACGAATGAAATCAATTTCCGGTCTAGAAGAATAATGGCTATATATTTTTCGGTAGACCCTGGCCTCTTGGAGACAAAATTATCTGACTTCGTCAGTTTACCTCTGCCAAGGACGGAAGCATATATTTTTATCAATAGAGCTTTTAATTTAATAATGACGCCCATGATATTAGTTCAATTACACAACAAAGAGGAGAGATTTCATTACGTTATTCTAATAAAATATTTTTAGATATATAAATATTAAAATTAAATATGTTGCTAATGTATATGGAACTCTTGATTTTTGTTAGTATTTGGATAAGATCACTCTTACTCTTATTATATATTGGATATAATTATTTATACTAGCTTATAACCCGTGCAAAGTACGGATGATATTAATAAATTATATATTAATTATTTTATATGATTTAAATATTTAATTTTAATTTTTTAATATGTCGATTATAATAATATTGTATATAATAAAACTTATTTAATATAGATAAAGTAATAATATTATTTAAATATTTATGAAATTTAATTAATAGTTGTAATTTTAAATAAATTGAAGAGTTTGAGCGGTAATTGAATGAATATATATTATTAGATTGTTGTACAAAAAGAGTACTCACTGCTGATAGAGTTATAAATAGAATATATATGTTTTTAAATTAAATTACAATTATATGGCTTACCGACCGACCAAATTTTTGCATATTCGTCTTTAATGCCAAGAGGGTTCTCCACTTATGGAGCTCTATGATGAAAAGTTGTTTACCTGTATGATTTGTGCAGAGTTGTTGTTGAGTTCAGGTTAAAGTCTGATGAAATAAATTAATATTAAATTGTTTTTATTTAATTTTACTAATTAAAGAGCAAGTTCTTCATCAGATTCCAACTTGCTTTTACCGGCATGTAGTGCCAGATTTTTCATTTGGGAATTGGATTGGAAAAACCCTGAACTTTACTTGCATTAATTTTTGCTTCTAATTGCTCCAGTTTAGCAAATATATGAAGAGTATCCATAGTGTCAATGTTTGGTGAAGATTTCAAAGCAGTGACCTTGGGCTCATATATTCAAGGAACATCATCGATGATTTTCATGTTTATTTCCTCTTGTGGAATAGTCTTGCCAAGCTATTTTAGACTATTCTTGTTGATTTGAAATCTAGCTTGAGTATCTCTGATTCTTTCTCCATCTTTGAGCTTGAAATAATGGCCATATTCGTTCATAAGTTTGCTAAGCTTGACCTTCTTCAAAGATTTAGAGCCTTCATGACATAACTCCAAAGTATCCCAGACTTCCTTAGCATATTTGTATGAGGAAACCTTGTCACTTTCAGAAATGCTAAGACCAGTTATTTTAGTATTCTTAGCGCTGTTGTTGTAGCTCAGCTTCATTAGCTCATCAAGAGTGAGTTCATTAATGTCTTTTGCCTTTCCATCAGAAGTCAGAAACGTAAATGGACTTTTTTCAGTAACACTCCATTGCATAGGCTCTTTTTCCAAGTGAGATTGCATTCGGCCTTTCCACTAGTTATAGTTGTCAGACCTAAGTAGCAATGGTGGCCTGGAAGAAGAGTTCGTTGTTGGATATGCGTTAGCCATATGATCAAACTTTCCTATTACAGAAGTTATTAGTATTCTCAAAGTTTTGATACCAAATAAAATGCACCTAGAGGGGGTGAATAGGTGTGATAGGGCTGACTATGTCTAATTTTAATGTTTACCAACTATAATAGCTGACTGTTATGGAAGTAGTCTATTGTGCCTTGAATAAGGGTTTACTGTTTTAAATATGTCAGAGTGATATAGACTCCGTTTGGGAGTGCTGTTGAAAACTGTTGTGCTGTGAGAAAAAGTGCTGGTGGAAAAAGTGTTGTCAGAAAAATCAGATGACTGTTTGGTATTTTTTTGATTTATGCATATTTTAAGATATAATATATAAAAATAATATTTTTGGGAAGGTTTGATGATGAAAATGATAGCTACTTCCTACAAAAGCTGAAAGCAGCTTTTTCTGAAAGCAGCTTTTTCTAAAAGCATAGGTGGACATGCTTTTGCTAACAACAACTTTTAGACTAAAAGAGCTTTTCCACACCACAGTTTTTATAATTTACCAAACACCTTTCTGACAGCTTTTCAGCAAAAAGCTGTTGTAGCTGTCTGCAACAGCAATACCAAACGGGGCCATAACAAGCTATTATGAATGCAATGCAGTAAAACAGTAAGATGCAATAAAGTAAAGGAGGCATAAGACATTTAGCTAAGTTCGACCCTATATTCAATGGTCTACGTCCTGGTTTCTTATCAACCCGGTAAGAGAATATATATTAATCAATAATATTCTAATTACAAGATTAAAATATATTTTCCTTTAACCCAATATCTGAAAGTGGCTTGCTGTAATACCTAGCAATCCTGAGAAGAATGGTTTCAGCTTGCTGTTATCTTCTCCCTTGCAATCTATTCTTGAACAACGCCTGAATTCCTCGAGTCCCACTCTTGAATTCCTTGCTTCTTGAACTCTTTGTCTTGTAGAAATTATACAACTAAACCAGGTAGCTCTCTTGTACTAACACCTAGAACTCCTTGCCACTTTTAGCAATTTCCAAATACAATTCGAACAATATAATGAATGAAGAATTGATTACAACTCAAATGTATATTCTCTATATAGCATGAATAGAATATATATCAAACTCAGATAATAGAGAAAATATGATGTAGCTTTTCAGGATAATAAGAATGAGTTGTAGTATTGTCTAGTACGTATGAAGAGCTAAGCCAATGTTATATACGTAATATGAACAACGACTAGTTTGAATAATCAATATAGATATAACGTTGAAACTGATTTAATTCAAACTAATACATGATTATATGAGATAAGGTTGAAGAAAATGTTTAAAAATAGCTCCTATAAATATGCAAGATGACGATAAGTAGTTGATAAGATAAAGTGTTTAAATTCGAATACAACTACTCCTTAAAAATATGAATACGTTTATAAAATATATATTGAGCTTGTTTATATAATGGGAATGCATTTGTGATTGTCAGTGCTTACTAAAGAAGATTCGTTAAATCTTACTAAGGAAGACACATAAATCTTACTCAGGAAGACTCGCAAAACTTAGTAAGGAAGATTTGTGAAACTTATCAAAGAAGACTTGCAATACTTAATAATGAAGAATTGTATAGCTTCCTCGAGAAGACTTGTAAATCAACTCCTATAAATAGGACGTTCAGTTAATGAAATCAATACAATTAAATATAGAGGATCCATATAACTGTGTACTCTTTTCTCTTTTACATATAAAATTAGATAATACTTTACTATAACTTATCTTGCTGAAGAATAGTGATTTTATACAAGATTTACAACACGTTATCAGCACGAGACTCTGCCGACTGAGACTTTTGACCAAATAAGGTAATAAGGAAGGTACAATCTAACTTTACTTATATATTATTATTTACAAATTTATTCATAAACTTGTTAATATCTTAAAAATGGCTATGCTGTCAGTATTACTATAAAGATGACTCTGCCGTCAAGTACTATTTCTATAAAGATGGTTCTGCTGTCAAGTATTATATTAATAAGGTTTCTGGTTGGCTATGCCTTTATAATTTCAATTGTATTATTTATTATTTCTAATGTATATATAATTACTTATTTATGTTTCATACTGTTATATCTTGCTTTAAATATTTATTTTGTAAATTAGAATGACGAATCTTGCAAAATTAGAGTTTGTTGCATTGAATGTTTCTGGGGATAATTAAATATCCTGGGTGCTCGATGCAAATTTACATCTTAGTACTAATGGATTAAAAGTCAATATTGAATTAGGGAAAACTCATATTGTCGAACAAAATGCAAAATCAATTATATTTCTTAGGCATCACATCCATGGAGATTTAAAATCTGAATACTTAACAGTCAAAAATCCACTCACCCTTTGGAATAACCGTAAAGATAGATTTTATCACTAGAAACTTATCTATCTACCATCTTCCAGATATGAATAGATTAACCTAAGGTTACAAGATTGTAAATATGTTCCTGAGTATAATTCTATGTTATTCAAAACCAGTTCAAGATTAATTTTATGTGGTGAGAAAATTAATAATGTTGAGATGGTGGAAAAGACCCTCTCAACCTTTCACCCCAATACTATGATTCTAGCGCAATAATTTAGAGAGCGTAATTTTTAAAAGTACAACGAGTTGTTATCTTTCCTTCTTGTGACTGAAAAGAATAATAAGTTGTTGAAAAATCATCATATACCTCCTACATGCTCTGCCCAATTACCTGAATTGAATAACACGTCATTCTTGAAGAATGAACGTGGGAAATGGCATAAAGGAGGATGATGTTATGGTTGAAATCATAGATGTCAAAATTTCCGTGGACGATTTCAAAACCATTATAATTTTGGCCACCTGAAGTGGAAATGTGATGATTACAATAACTCTGGCCACCAGAAGTGGCAGAATAAAGTGCTAAATAAGTAGAAGGCAACAAAAAAAAAGAAATGTTTGTCATAGATGTGGGGCTAAAGGGCATTGAGTACGTACTTTTCGAACACCAAAACATCTTGTTGAACTCTACCAATCATCTAAAAGGTCCAATGGAAAAAGGATGGAAATAAACTTAACACACTATAATCAAATTTTGGGTGATGTACTAACTAACGAGACCTTAAATGTACTAGGCACCGGTGCCAACCTTTATTATGACTTAGATGAATAAGTTTCTTAAGTATTATGTTTTCATATACTTGTTTTATGAATCTAATTTATGTATGTGTATTATCTTAATAAAATTGTCAGCTTATATATATCATAAGTATAAGAGATATATGCATAGCTGATTGCGCGCATACTCACACTATTTTACAAAGTCAGAAATATTTCTTACAACTGACTAAAACCAACTCATATGTATGGATGATTTCAGACACATCTAGTATAATAGAAGGCTTTGAGAAAGAGTTTTCTTCTACTAAATGAAACACAAATTCATATACCTAATACTCTTTATGCTAGTAAATCCACTAGGAATCTCCTAAGTTTTATAGATATTTGACATAATGGTTTTCATGTTGAAACTACCAGTGAGAATGAAAAAGAATATATTCTCATCACTTCAACTAGCTCAGGCTATAAGAAGATCTAAGAGAAATTACCTTCAATCTCTTCCGGATTATACATTACAAAGATTAAAATCATTGAATACCATACAACCAACATTCCTAAAATCATAGACCCAAAATCTTTTACCCTTTGGTATAAAAGATTTGGTCATCCAGTATGACGATGATTAATCATATTATAGAAAATTCTACCGGTCATCCTCTTAGATATCAAAAGATCATACCATGTAACAAACTTCCTTGTTCATCGTGTTCCTTGGGAAAACCGACTATCCGAACATCTCTTGTTAAACTTCAAACTGAGTCTCCAAATTTCTTAGAAATAATTGATGGAGATACTTGTGGTCCCATTCATCCATCTTTCGATTCTTTTAAATAGTTCATGGTCCTAATTGATGCTTCAACTAGATGGTCTCATGTTTGCTTACTTTCAACATGAAATACAGCCTTTAAAAAATTATTTGCCCAAATAATTAAAATATGAGCTCAATTCCCTGATCATCCCATTAAATAAATTCGTCTAGATAATGCTACCGAATTTACATCTTCAATCTTCAGTGATTACTGTATGTTAGTAGGAATCTCCGTTGAACACCCTATGGTTCATGTGCATATACAAAATGGTTTGGCTGAATCTTTGATTAAGAGCCTTCAACTCATTACTCGTCCTTTATTATTAAGGGCTAAGTTACATACATCTGTTTGAGGTCCTTTATTATTAAGGGCTAAGTTAAAATATATATTGAGCATGTTGATATAATGAGAATGCATTTGTGATTGTCAATGCTTACTAAAGAAGATTCGTTAAAACTTACTAAGGAAGACCCACAAATCTTACTCAGGAAGACTCGCAAAGCTTAGTAAGGAAAATTTGTGAAACTTTTCAAAGAAAACTTGTAATACTTAATAAGAAAGAATTGTATAGCTTCCTCGAGAAGACCTGTAAATCAACTCCTATAAATAGGATGTTCAGGTAATGAAAACAATACAATGAAATACATAGATTACATATAAATTTCTCTCTACATCTTCTATTCTCTTTTAAATATACAATTAGATAATACTTTACTACAACTTATCTAGCTGAAGAATAGTGATTTTATACAAGATTTACAACACTATTTATATATTAAAAACAGATTATATAGATATATACTTACAATATAAAAGGACTAAACGAATTAAATATCTATCACTTGAAATCAAGTCAGGAGTTGTGTTTTTGTTGGACTCCGTAGCGGTAGGCTGTTTTGTCATAACAGCTTGCTGTTATGCTGATATGTTATAATTCATGCAAAACATGTTAACACAATACAATATGGCAGGCTATAATTAAGCAATCAGAACATGTTAAGCTGTAATAAGACAGCAGCTTGCTATTATTGTGTTATCATCAAAATCTAGGGTTTACAGAGATGGTAGGTTTTCATTATAAATTATGATGTAGGCTCCACCACTTGGGTAGAACTTAGGCAATCACCCATCCAAATGCAATGGAAGTCACTTCCCTAGGCCATGAACCTTAATGATCACCCATTGACCCCATTCAGGTAAGAAGGTTTTCATTATAAGACATACAACATGGGGTTCTTGGTTTAGTAACTGTAAAAGATCTAGATGAGTTAAAAATAAACCATTTTACCGTATAAACTGGGTAAATATCTGGAATTTCAAAAATGTATATATGTGATTAACAAAATATATAAATACGATTCACCATTTATTTTAATCATGATTGTATAGTTTCCAAGTTATAATATACAAGTATAGGATTAAATAAAATTATCTAAAAATATATTTTGGATTCAACATTTGTAAAATTTTTAGTCTAAGATAATTTGTTTTTGAACGCAAACCTTTTTTAATCATGCCTATTTTTATAGGAACTTAAATTGTTCCACAGCTAATTGGTTCAATGCAAGATTTTAATTTTATTTTTTGGTTAAAAGCATAAGATAATTATATATATAGATGATAAATAAGTAGTTAGAGATGTAGCACCCTTCACTTACAATACTGATTTGCACCTAAGAATCACTCTGCTTGCCTTTTATCTTGTGACCAATTGTATCTTTTGTGCTCTCTCAATTGTGAAAAGGTCTCACATTCCTTTGGATTAATACAAACAAAAAAAAACAGACCAAAAAATAATAAGCAAATGATAGAAGCGGAACCAGAAAAATAAGAAAATTACCAACAAACTGGAAATGGAACCAAGACCACTGGTGAAATTAGTAGTTGCAGCCCTAAAGAAGAGTATTTTGGCCTTTCGTTAAGCTCATTCCATATCCATCATTAGATATAATAATCATGTTGGGCAATCATCACTATCATTAGAATTTGTGGGTTGATCAATGAGCCTTCTTCTAGGAGGAGACTGATCCACAAATTTTCCTTTTATTTTAATACCTGAGCCCTGAGCATGTGAGGTGTGTTTTATAACTGATGCCTTTTGAAAGAGATCAGAGATTGGCAGAGACTGTGTATCAGTGTTTGGTAGGAGGCTGGGGATAGAAATAGAGTGGGTGGTTTGTAAACTCTAATTCATAGTCTCATTTACAAAATCAACTTCATACATAGTAGGCAAGGCCTGATGTAGGAAATGCCTGACCTGTGCAGGATAAAACAACCCCGGTAGCAATTCTTTATATCTTTTCTTGAAAGATCGGTAAAAAGTCTTTTATTCATTTGAAAAATAGGCATCTCAATATCATTATCAAAATAAACATTTGACAATAGATGACTGAAAAGTAACTGCAAGAATCTAGCAAAATATACAGTTCTACTATCACTTATTTTCGATGCTATTTGCCTAATTATCAAACAATCAAAATTAAAATTTTTATTATGGGTAAGAGAATATGCAATTTGCTGAGAGAGCTGTGGAATAACATCAAAATTGGCGCATTTTTCAGTAAATGCTCTGGTGATGCAGTCAAAGAAGAAACTCCATTCCTTCCTCAGGTGTGGCCTTGTGAGACTACTTAGCTTTTGCAAGCTTCCCCAGTAACCCACTTCTTCAAAAAATGACCTGATGTTACTGTCACTCTCCACATCATCATACATCTCAATCTCTGGGAGATGTAGAGCCTATCTCACCACTGCCGGAGTGATGACATGTGTGCCATTGCATTGAAAAATGAGGGTTGGTTCTTTATCATCACCGGCATTATTGAAATGGTCTGTGGACCAAATCCTTGTCACAGCTTGTGCATAAATCACCTGTGGTTCCTGTAAAGCATAAGCAATGCCGCTATGGGCAAGAAAATCTTGGATGATATGAAAATCAACATTGTCATCTGATTTGGTGAGTAAGGCAGAATAATTATTAGCAACGAAAGTATAATCACTAAAAGAGATTCCCTTAGAAGTCTTGGATTCCATTGAAACAAAGAATGTTAGTTTTGAAATTTTTTGAATTTGAGAGTATTAGGGTTTTGCGAAGAGAAGTGGAGTGAAAAGTTGAGATTCAATTCAGAGTAAGTATAATTGAACAACCATTTTCCCTCTAATAACTCTCGAGAATCTAAATAGGACACGTGGCAGACAGTCAATGGTCATAGAATAAAAGGAATAATTCTCAACAGACGTGTGTGTATATGTATCAGTGTATATATTAGGTGAAACACTTTCCGTGAGACACACGCGCATGCTGTGTTACTCCAATAGAAAATGTAATAAGAGTGTATATATTGACCATGAATCAGAGTTTATCACTAAATACTGACAGAGTTTAGCATTACCACATGCTCTGATGTGAATAGATTTTACCATAGACACTGACAGATGTTGATACCAGAATTTGCAAGTACTGATACTGTTGTCAGAGTTTGGTCTGTGATGCTTGTCTGCTAATTGTCATTGATCGTTGATCCACCTGTTACCATTCATTACTCAGTTACCAATTTTGTAAAAGTGGCTTCACTCAATGGTTTGGTGAATATGTCTGCTAGCTGTTGGTTTGTTGGAACAAAATGGTTTTTCCCAGTTACACAAGTGGGGGGGGGGGGGTTGAATACTTCTGTCTACTTTCAAGCTTCGAATTAAGAATAAAGATCAAACACAAAGTATGAAGAAAATATTGTTTGTATTATTGATGAATGAATACAAACTCTCATAGGGTATACACAAACCATATAAGCTACTCTATGTTTCTCACAACAACTCTCTCTATCTCTATGCTCTCTCAAAACTTCGACAAAATATATTAGGTTATATAGAGTATTTATATAGAAAGCTTCCTATCAACTAATAATGCAATTATAATAAATCAGGAATAAATTCATATCTATTAACTGATAGTTTCCTTCTGTAACTCTCCTTCCTTCCCATAACATATCTGCAATATTTTTCCCTTTATCTTCGAAGACTTTCCTTTACTGTGATCACCTTCCAAATTCAGCTTCAGCTTTATAGACTCTGAAAGACTTCAGACTCTAATGATCTTCAATCTTTGACAACCTATAGACTCTGATAGTCTATAGACCCTGATCAACTCCCAGACTCTGATTGACATCCAGACTCTGGTTTTATTACTTCTAAAAAATTTCTAAGTATAAAAAACCTTGATACCTGTACATGGACTAACTAGACTCTGATTTGCATTTATTTGATCAGAGACTAGAAAGACTTATTCTATTACAGATACAACTATGATAGACTCTATTATTGTATTTTATACATCATCAAATGAATATATTCCTAACAATCTCCCCATATTTATGCTTTATAAAATGTAAGCATAAATCAAGTTTTGATGATGTTGAAACTAAAGAATTAAAAAATTAATCTAGAACAATATAAATATCACAAGAAAAAGAATTACTTCTCAGTTTATCTTCTCAAAGGCTAAATTGTTTCTCAAAAATGACTTCAGCATATTTTCTTCAACAATTGCAAGAACTTCACCAATAAACTTCTTTAGCTTCTTGATTTATCCTATATCACACTTTATTTGATAGTAAGCTTCTATCAAATCATTTGCAGTACAGTCTTGATCTTTCAAGTCCTTGAGCAACAAAACACTTGATTTCCCTTACATAGGCTAAAATCTAAAGAAATATATGACCAAAACCTCTTTCACATTTGATCTCCTTTACTTCCAGAGGCATATTTTAATCCTTCCCTTCAACATCAACATACTTTAGAGAGAATTTTTTCACTTGCTTGTTTGGTGTCTGTGTAGAGTCAACTTTCTATTAATTTCCATCAACCATTTCTTTGTCACTCTTTATTTGCTTCTATTCACTTCTGCTGCTGTAGACAAGAGAAATTTGATGTACTGTAACTCATCAGCCTATTTGAAGAAAATGAAGTTTGTCTGACTTATCCATCTTATAGACCCTCCCTCCATAAAGTATACCAACATTTCATTCTTTACTTTTTCAGTTTCATACTGTCCTCTTGACAACTTTCTTTCGAAGACATTGTAAACAATTTGAGTAGACACCACTTTATTTAGATGCTTTTGAGTAATCTTCTCAAACTGTATATCTGTGAGGGGATGAGGATTAATAGTTAGATTTGTAGTCCTTCCCAGATCAGTTGAAGAAATTTATCCTAGTTGAAACGCAGAGTGTCTAAACTTGTAACACTATAACTAATGTAACTCAACTAAAAGAAAAGATACTTAACCGGAAGACAATCAAGAACATGAAGCCACAAAGAAATCAATGCTAAATGAAGACAAGGTAATTGATACAATTTAACATGTTAACTATGATCAAACAAAAGAAGAAATCATTGAAAAAAGTTCAAGACAAAGTTGTTCATGCCTCAGTGATTTGTAACTTAAAGGTTCAAGATCATAACTATCGGTATCAATAAGACTAATTGATTTCAAGTGAACAAGAAGGAAAGCAATAATTGGAAAGCCACAATACTAATTGAATATGGTAATCTATTCAAGAAGCAGAGACACTATCAAGACTAGTCACTTATGAATCAAACCATTGCATCAAGTGTCAGGACATTGATAGCAAGTTTATGTCAGTGATAGAGATCCAGGTTCAAGAGCTTGTTGAAGAATATGGAAGACATAAAGAAATCACAAGTTCAAGATGTTGCATTGAAGTTTCAAGTTGAAGCCCAGAATATTTCTAAGTACAAAATGTTCGAGATAGCCAAGTAGAACATTCCTATGTAGAAATTCTACTTAGAAATTCGAGATGGTCAAGTAGAACATTCCTATGTAGAAATTCTACTTAGAAATTCGAGATGGATAAGTATAAATTCTCAAGTAGATATTCTACATGGAGGGCAGTTTCAACATGACACATGGCATCATCTAATTGGCAGATTTCCAAGCTTTCAAGATAAGACAAGATTTATGTGAACATCATTGGGCCACGTATATCTTAGTCTTTGAAGTCTACAGGACAGAGATTACAAGTAGTATAAATAGAAGTACTTGTGTATTATTTAAAAAGAGCAATATTTTTCGAGATGAACACTTGTAAAAGAGAGAGAGTATATTCACAGAGCTTAGTATCATTTACTACCCTCTTTACTTCTGGTGTACTTTGTAATGAATGTTGTAGCAACCCTTTCAAGTTATATATAAGACATATATTCCTTGAATCATTGTGTTCATTTATTACATTGTATTTATTGCTTCTTAAATTCGAAAAGTTGTATTCACCCTTCCTCTACAACACATTTGGACCTAACAATTGGTATCAAAGCTTCATATTTAACATACAAAACATAGATCCTTGTGTTTGGTAGAAGATTCGTGAGTTTTCTTTTACAGATCTACTTTTCAAGTTTTTCTTGAAAAGTGTGCTTTAATTTGTTTGACAGAGAAAACTCAGTCAAAAAAAAATATTTAAATACTCCAGGTGTGATTATTTAGCTTGGGTGGACTTTAGATAATTTTTGTGAATTATTCTGGGTACTTTGATTTTTGGTGTTCTTCAAGAAGTCATCACTGTTCTTGATAAAGAAGACAAACCCAGCAACTTTTGATTACCTTTTCAAAAGACATAAAGTTAAAAAGGTGTTATTGGCTTTTGATTTGACATATATCTCACAACAAAAAATATTACAAAAGATATTCAGTACCTAGCACGTGGGTTAGGTGAGTTAGGTGAGAAAAGCCACAAAAGTCAAAGTGTGAAAAATAATATTGTTTATTCAATATTAAAGTGACCTGCAGTAAATTTCTTCCAAGGACAAAAGTTCTACATAGAATATTCTACTTGAATATTCGAGTTGAATATTCGAGTTGAATATTCTACTTGGTGAAGTTCGACTTGGACAAAAGTTCTACTTAGAGAATTTCGACTTGGGCAGAAGTTCTACATAGATATTCTACATAGCCTAGTCTTGGGTACTTAGAATTTTTTTTGGTGTCCAGAACTTGAACCTTGATTTATTTTGAGATAATTTAATTTTCTTTTAATTACTACTCAAGTAATAAGAAAAGTTTATTGTCTTTACTTTAAATCCACATTAAGATGGCACCTAAAAATAACTTCAAAATTCCAATGTTCGACCGAGATCATTATGAAGAATGGGTGTTGAGAATGAAACTTTACCTTGAGTCCATCAATCCTGAATATCTGGAAGTCCTTGACAAAGGTAAATTTGTCCCAATGGTTGTTGTTCCTGAGCATATGGAAGGAGATGTGGTAGTACCACAACGGTCTGAGCCTAAAAAGGCAGTAGATTTTTCAGATGCTGATAAGTAGCAGATAGCTTTCGATACATCCGTTCGACAAACACTGATGGAATCCCTAGATAATGAGATGTTTAATGTAGTCAAAGGACTAACTACAGCAAAGAAGATTTGGGATAAGCTAGAGGTCGTCATGGAAGGTACCACTGAGGTCAGAAGAAACAAAACACTTATACTCAAGATGGAGTATGACACCTTCGGAATAAGAAAAGGTGAAAGTATAATAGATGTCTATCTAAGATTCAGTCAGTTGGTTTTGGATTTAAATCTGAGAGGTGTAACTCTCCCTGTGGTTGAAGTCAACACGAGATATCTAAGGAACCAGCCAAAAAGCATTGAACATAGAGTCTACGCTGTTAGAGAAACCAGAGATTTGCACACAACTACTCTGGAAGAATATTATGGAATTCTAAAGACCTATGAGCTGGAAACCCTTCAAGATCAAGCATGGGACAATGATTCAAGAGGAAAAGAAGTTGCATCAGGATTAGTTGCTGATGAGGTAGAGTCTAAAAAGGCAATGGTTGCAGAAAAGCCTAGATCATCACCTGCATCACATCAAGTTGACAATGATGATGAGTGCACATCGAATAGTGATGATGACTACTTCACCCAAGAAGAGCTGGACAACATGGATGATAGTGTCGTGGCATACATGGCAAGGAAGTTCAGCAATATAAGATTCAGAAAGAGTAACCGACCGCAGAGCAAATCTTCATCTTATTATCGGGTTACTAGGGGTGGTGGTAGTTCTCAAGGCTACAAAGGGAAAGGCAAGAGTACCAGCTACAAATCTCCTTTGGATTTCAAAATGAAGTTCAAATGCTATAACTGTGGTGAAGCTGGACATTTTGCAACAGACTGCAAGAAGCCGAAATAGACTTATCCTAAAGAAACATATGAAGCCCACAAAAGCAAGTATGAATCCCTGGTGAAAGAAAGACATGGAAAAAGAGCTTTAGTTGTGACAGAAGGAAGAGCTTGGGATGATTCAGACGAGGAAGAAGTTACTCATGTAGCAAACTTTGCCCTCATGGCTGAGACATCAGATGAACCAGAGGGCATTAAGCAGAAAAGAAATAAAGTTATATGGGTGCTAGATAGTGGAGCATCAAGGCATATGACAGGAAACAAGTCCCTGCTTACAGAGTTGGTTATGAAAGCTGGCACTTATGTTACCTTTGGAGATGACAACAAAGGAGTGACAAAGGGATATGGTAAACTGAAGACTGGTAATGTCATCATTGAAGATATTTGTAATATCCCTAAAATCCAGGTACTTTTAAAACCTTGTTATTAATAGTATGTAACGGATGATAATTATGGAATAAGGTTTTTATTGGGCAATCAAATTATTAGAATTGCCGAAACAAGTTAAAGATTAAAATGGTCGTAGTGAATCGTTACGGAACCGAAGAAAATCAATTGATTTTCCTTGATTTATTTAAAGAACCGATTTTTATTAATTCATGGATTAATAAAAATACAAATACTTGCATTTGATTAAAAGTATAAGAAATGCTAGTATATTTATACAAGGTCAAAGAGCTAGAAGACTTGACCAAGCTTTGACTTGACCTTTGGAGTATTATTTAGCCAAGAGCCAAGTTAAGTGAATAAGCATAACAAAAGAAAAAAAAAATCAGCCAAGCTAGCCCTTGAAGAAGAAGCTCTCGGCCAAGTGAGGAAGAAAGGGGAAGAAAAAAAATTAAGAACCCAAGCTAGAGTTGCTTGATCATCTTGCCATTTAGCTTAAAATAAAGGTAGTATCCTTGTGTTCATCATACTACAATCTTATGCAAAGTTATCCATGGATGCTAGAGATTTTCATGAAAGTATATGAACATGAATAGTAACTTTAATCTTGGATAAATTCTTGAATGCTTGTTTTATGATCCCTTAAGCCTTGCTAGCACTTGTTATGAGTTGTTTAAGCTTTGGGTAGTTGTTAATGAGCATGGGTATCTTTTAAAATACAAACCCTAGCTATATGGTG
This sequence comes from Oenanthe sinensis, assembly GCA_028671895.1. Taxonomy (NCBI): domain Eukaryota; kingdom Viridiplantae; phylum Streptophyta; class Magnoliopsida; order Apiales; family Apiaceae; genus Oenanthe; species Oenanthe sinensis. The sequence continues at coordinate 35,403,681 of CM053806.1, forward strand.
TTTGTGTGATTTAGCATGCTATGCTATGGCTTTGATCATAAGTATAAGTGCTTGTTTTGTTGTCCATGGTTGTGTGATGTAGTGATGATTTGGTTAAGACTTATAAGTGTGTAATGTGGTTATGACTTGGGTAAGAATTATGGATGTTAAGAGGAGTAAGTAAATTGTTGTTTTCAAATTAGTAAAATGGTGTTAAAAGCTATGTTGCATTGGTAATGAAATTGGATGAATTATTGGCAATGTGTGGAATGTTATTAAATTGTGTTTGGGCTTGGGATGTCTTGAGTACATTCCCAAGTAGTAGTGTAAAATATATGGTAGTCGTTTGAGTTGAATTGGATGAGTTTAAAATGAGGTAAACGATGAACGTACAAACGGAACCATGCAAAATTGTTTCTGCCTACCAACTGTTCATAAAACCCGAAGGGTCTACCCTGCCTTGCTTGATGATTTCTTTATATGGTTGGATAGATATCGGTCTCTAGATCGTTTGCGCGCTAATTTTGCATCAAACGGAGTTATGAGCTAAAAGTTATGGCCAAAATAGTCAGGTTAGGCAGAAAACTCAGCTGCTCTGTTTTTGACTGACTTGGAGTAGATGATCAGCCTAGTTAAGCTACTCCATAAATCTTGAGCCTTTTATTTTAAATAGTAGGCACATATGTAAAGACTTGGAAAGAAGAATTGGGTTAAAAAGACTAAAACCTGATTTATGAAAAATATTTGAATTCAAGTGGTGCAAATGAAAAGTTAAGGGAAATGCTAATGTTTTAGTCCTAGCTATTCCTTATTATGAAACGACATTTGAGGCTAAACTAGAAAACGAAACCTTAACGAAAAATGTCATGTGATGACATAAGAATGCTATAAGCTAATGGACATGTTTATTGTATGTCGTTTGGAAAGGTTAAGGTAGTTATACGAGTATGTTTAATAGAGCGATTAAGATATGCTCGTATGGCTAAACGTGTTTTGTTTTTGATTCGTAGATACTCGGACGAAGTCAGGAAGGAGCTTACTTCCGCGGGAACATACAGGCAAGTATCCGACGCTTTGTCACTTTTATTCTGATGTATGACATAAGCATGCGTAGGTTGTTTAAGATTGTTTCTTGTGAGTAGAATGAAATCTTTTCAACCTGATTCTGAGACGCCTCTGAACTTCTCAAAAAGTTTGAGGATGTTTGTTTTCAGTTTTGCATAACTGAATCTGGTATCGAGTACATCTTTTTGTTGCTCGATGGTCGATCAGGAGTAGTCTAGTATGAGATGGGATTAGTGGATTTGGGTTAATATCCCATCGGTGTTTTAAATAATATTTAGTTTATTAAATATTATTTAAAGAACATAGAAAGTGTTTAAATGTTAAATAAATACTTTCGGGGCATTTTAAATTATTTAAATATTATTTAATGTTGATTAAATATTATTTAAATATGTTGAATCATTTAAGATTATTTATATATTAAATAATCTTGATTATATTTGAATTAAATATTTTAATTCTTTTAAATCCTTTTAATATTTTTCGAGGACTATTCTGGGCCTCCTAAATATTAATAAAATATTTATTTATTCTTTAAAAATATTCTGGAATTGTCTAAACTTCTTTAAATATTATTTTTCATTAAATAATAAATAGTGAGCGATGACTCGGATATTTTATATTTATTCTGAGTCGATAACTCCAGGCTCGGGAGATAACGTCCGGCTCCGATATTCCTCCCAGTTGTATTGGTGCCTTTAAGGCCCATTATCTAACTCCAAAAATATAGTATTTTGTGGAGTCTATTTCAACCAGTATTAGCGGCTCCCCAGTCGCGTTCTTGAGTCTCCTTGATTCAAGGGTTTCGGTCTTGTTAAATTCGTTGACTGAGAGTCAACCCAGATGTTTAGAGAGTACTCCCACCTCGTTCGGGAGTCAAGCTATTGTCTGATATTGAAATCTACAATAGGTTGTTGTTGTTTTGGAAGGTTGTACTAAATTCCCTTCCTTATCTGTTGATGAAATCCTATGATGAATTGTTGTTGTTTTGGAAGGTTGTATTAAATTCCCTTCCTTATCTGTTGATGAAATCCTATGATGGATTGTTGTTGTTTTGGAAGGTTGTATTGAATTCCCTTCCTTAACAGTTGATTGAAATCCTAGATTGGATTGTTGTTATTCTAGAAGGTTTGATTAAATTTCCTTCTAGGTTTGATGATGTTTAAAGTATTCATCAGGGACTGGAGTAAGGTTGCGTAAGAGGTCGGTGACGCACGACCCAACCGTAAACTAAAGGCCCATGAGTTGCCTACGGTGACGTCCCGATAAGGGGTTGTCCTTCTACTAGTAGAGAAAGTGACTAGTTTTTCTATTGTACAAGGCGACTGATCATCGCGTACAATAGGGCGTTGAAAAATCTCCAGTTAATCCCGTTTCTTCCAATTGGAATTTGACGTTGCACTGTAACGAAAGCCTAGGTGCTGAGTTACCGATAGTGTTAACGGGGAACATAATCAACTTTGAGTTTATTGATTGCTTTGAGTATTACTTTACTTGCATTTGGCAGTTTCATTGATATCTTGATAATGTATCCTGTTGTTGATTCAGTACCTTGTTATACTGTTATCTATTACTTGCTGAGCATTTGTAGCTCATTCTTGCTTGCTATTTTCTGTTGTTGTTCCTACCTTACAGTTGCAGACCATGCCCAGTCAAGTACACCGCACCTTGCGCAAGCGGGTCACCAGGGCAAGGACCCCCTATGAGAGATTCCGCTTTACGGTACCTGAGGTAGGGAGGCTTAGTAGGATAGGCTTCCAGCTTCTACTAGTCAGGTTTATCTATAGATATGACTTATGTAAGTGTATGGAACAGATGTAAGTTAATTTACTTATGACTGCGGTATAGTTTCCTCAAGGAGCTTTAGCCAGCAGTGCAACCCCAGTTTGTGATAACTCTATTATGTAACATTTAAGATGTAATGATGTAAATTATGAAACTCCGTTTCTGAGACTATGGCTTGTGTGTGTGTGTGATAAGGGGTTGGGGTCACCAGTATGTTATTATTTTGATGATTATTATATTATGGCTTACTATTGTTGGATTACAAGTGGGTATGTGTATACTGGAAATTAGACAGTGACAACCTGGATCTCCGACCCCGGGTCTGGGGGCGTCACAGAAGTGGTATCAGAGCCCTAAGTTATAGTACTCAGAAATGAGAGGTGAAAGGACGATATGACCATTAAAATAAACCTAAAAGCTTTAATAAGAATAAAACCCATAAAAAGGGAACTTATTAAGATCTAGTAGTAACGAGTGGTTGTTGTATTGTAGATACTTGATCCTGAGACGTACGAGGCCCAGCGAGATTTAGAGTTGCTGGATGATAATGAGGACGATGATCCTAAGGAGGATCCGGAGGAGATTCCGGAGGAGGTTCCGGTAGAGGCACCGGTAGAGGTTCTAGTTGCAGTGCCTGCAGAGATTCCAGCTGAGATTCCGGCAGAGATTCCCGTAGAGGCCCCAGTGCCACCTGCTGCTCCAGCACCCACCTTTCCACCCACTGATCAGGCTGGACCCTCCGGTACAGTATTTATAGATATCCCCATGGTGCCGCCTCAGGTAGTGTTTCCACCCTTACCTCCCCTCAGTCCGATACCATCTGATGACGAGGGATTTGAGGAGCTTACCCCAGAGCCGGCAGAGCCAGATGATGCTCCCCTCGATTCGCCATCACCGCCACCAGCATCCCCTCCGCCGCCACCTACTCCGCCACCTCCACCCCCACCAGCTGCCGAAGAGCCGATACCAACCTGGGTAGTGTCCGCACTTATGAGAGAGCGGGATACCTCAGCTGGTCGGATAGACGAGCTCATGCGTATTGTGGACCGGATGTTGCCGGGGCCCTCTGGACCACAGAGTGGCCTACCTAGGGTCGGTATTCCACCGAGTGGCCCTCCTACAGACGGCATTCCCCAGGACGTGGAGCTTGGCTTCATTGGTATCCGGATGTGGGCACGAGCATTTCAGGAGCTGAGGACACCATTGGGCGGGGGACCGATTGGAGGCGATGAGGTAGACGCGATGGTGGACAGCTTGATGGGACAGGTCCGGGACTTGGTCCGTGGGAGGTTCAGATGATTTGCCTATGATGACGTAGTCTTCTAGTACCAGTCATGGCACTATATATGTATAGTGGTGCCAAATTTTGAGGGATTAACTTTTGATGTATATAGCAGTATTCCCATTTTGACTAGAGGATAGCGTAGTTGACTAACTTTTGGATGTACTCAGAGTCAGTGACAAAAGATGTAACCGAAAAGGATGTATATATACGCTGATCAGTTCTTTTCAGTTGTTGTTGATTTTGTTTTTAGTGTCACATGCACTCTTATCTTTGATATAGAAATTGAATGAGAACCATTGAATAACTGTGTTAAATGGATAGTGTTATGGTTAGCAATCACTATTTATATGATTGTTCATTGCAACAAACGTTATAGTAATCTAGTCCATCGGTGATTAATTGATATTGTGTGATTGTGCCAGAACTATGCCACCAAGAAGGAACACCAGATTACACCCTGAGGTCCAGGAAGAGGATGATCATATGAGCTCAGGTGACTCTGGACATAGTCAAAATCAGGATCAGAGTGAATAGGGGGAACCCCAAGATCAAGGGGAAAATCAGAATGCAGACCCCATGAACTTATTTGTGAACTTTTTAAGGCAGCATGTCAACACTAACCCGACGCAACCACCCCCAGCTCCCCGCAACGTAGTGGCAAATGCTTTTCGTGCTTTTAAGTCCTTGTGACCGCCCGAGTTTCAAGGGAGTGCTGACCCTGTAGAGGCAAGGGCTTGGCTAAAAGAAATGGAGAAATCGTTTGAAATATTGCAAGTAGAAGAAGAGCAGAAAACAGTCTTTGCCACTTACCTTCTAAAAGGGGAGGCAAATTTCTGGTGGGAAGCTAAGAAGAGCATGGAGGGAGAATGAGTGATAGCTTGGGAGAGATTCACTCAGTTGTTTTTGGAGAAATATTTTCCTAAGTATATGGAGAGCCAAATGGAGTTAAAGTTTCTGGAATTGAAGCAGAATAATCTGACGGTGGCTGAGTACGAAGCCAAGTTTACGGAGTTGTTCCGGTTTGTACCGGATTTTGTAAATACAGAAGAGAAGCGAGCCAGGAGATTTCAGCAAGGGCTCAAACAATGGATTCAGAATCGAGTGGCTATACTTGAATTGACTGATTATGCCACGTTGGTACAGAAAGCCTCGATTGTAGAGGCCGGTGGTGATCAAGTGCAAAGAAATAGAGAAGAAAATAAGATAAAGGAGGAAAGCCTGAAGGGAGGATCATCATCGGGAAAGCATCCTAGCAAAGCTAGCCGTAGGCCAGGATCTCAGTCTAGGAGAAGTTTCGAAACCAGGAGGGCAGACAGTGTGAGTGTCAGCCCGGGAGGCAGACAGTCCGGGGTGAGGTATTCAAACAAATCCCGACCTCCCTTGCCAGATTGCAAGTTATGTGGGAAGAAGCATCTGGGCGGGTGCATCCTAGGAAAAGGGACGTGTTATAAGTGTCATCAGGAGGGGCATTACTCTAGAGATTGTCCCCAAAGGAATATGACCTATTTTAAGTGTGGTCAGCTAGGCCATGTAAAGAAGGATTGTCGGGTACCTGCGCCAGCTATGTCAAAGCAAAGTGGAGTCGCCTCTAATAAGACTCCTACTGCCAGAACCTTCAACATGTCTGTAAGAGATGCTGTGAAGCACTCAGATGTTATTGCAGGTACACTTTTACTCAATTCCATCCATGCAAATGTTTTATTTGATTCCGGAGCAACCAAGTCTTTTATATCTTGGGATTTTATGAATAAATGGAATCTTAAAATACAACCGCTAAGAGACTCCCTACAAGTAGAAATAGCTAATCGGAAAGTCATTCCTGTCAGTCAAATATGCGCTAACTGCGAATTAGAAATAGAAGGACATCGATTCAGTGTTGACTTAATTCCTTTTGTGCTGGGAGAATTTGATGTCATATTAGGAATGGATTGGCTGGCCAGTTGTGGAGCTAGCATAGATTGTAGAGGAAAGAAGGTAAGAATGAAGTTACCTAATCAGAAAGAAGTAGTATTTCGAGGACAGAGGCAGACCAAGAAGTTCTTGACCAGGATGCAAGTCAAGAGAGTGTTGCGCCAAGGATGTGAGGCCTATTTAGCCTACGTGGTAGACAAAGAGAAAAATGTACCAGGTATAAGTGACATACCAGTGGTTAATGAATTTGAAGATGTGTTTCCAGAAGATCTTCCGGGACTACCACTTGACAGAGATATAGAATTTACTATTGAATTAGCGCCAGGAAAGGCACCTGTATCAAAGGCTCCTTATCGATTAGCCCCTGTGGAAATGAAGGAATTAGCCACCCAACTACAGGAGTTGTTAGAGAAAGGATTGATTCGACCCAGTGTGTCCCCATGGGGTGCACCAGTATTATTTGTTAAGAAGAAGGATGGGAGTATGAGGTTGTGTACAGACTACCGAGAACTCAACAAGCTAACCATCAAGAATAAGTACCCTTTACCCAGGATCGATGATCTGTTTGACCAGCTAAAGGATGCGGTCTACTTTTCAAAGATTGACTTGAGAACTGGATACCACCAATTGAAGATTAAACCTGAGGATGTACCAAAGACGGCGTTCCGCACCCGATATGGGCACTATGAGTTTTTGGTAATGTCCTTTGGGTTAACCAACGCTCCTGCAGCCTTTATGGACTTGATGAACAGAGTTTTTAAGAAATATCTGGATAAGTTTGTTATAGTCTTCATTGATGATATCTTGATTTATTTAAGGACACCGGAATAGCATGAAGAGCACTTGAGAACGGTTTTGGGAATATTGAGAAGAGAGAAGTTGTATGCTAAATTTTCAAAATGCGAGTTTTGGTTGAAAGAGGTGCAATTTTTGGGCCACGTAATTAGTAATAAGGGCGTGTTAGTAGACCCTGCTAAGATAGAAGCTATTTCCAACTGGGAAAGGCCGACAACGCCAACGGAAGTAAGAATTTTTGTGGGACTAGCCGGATATTATCGGAGGTTTGTGCAGGATTTTGCCAAAATAGCTACCCCGCTGACAAGGCTCACCCGCAAGACTGGGAAATTTGAATGGACTGATAAATGTGAAGCGAGTTTTCAAGAACTGAAGAAGAGGTTGGTTACCGCACCAGTGTTAGCTCTACCTGATGAGAAAGGAGATTTTGTGATTTATAGCGACGCATCGCATAAAGGACTGGGCTGTGTATTAATGCAACATGGCAAGGTGATTGCTTATGCATCTAGACAACTGAAAGAGTATGAGTTAAGGTATCCAACCCACGATCTGGAATTAGCTGCGATAGTTTTCGCGTTAAAGATCTGGAGGCATTATCTTTATGGAGAGAGGTGTGAGATTTACACCGACCATAAGAGCCTTAAGTATATATTTACTCAGAAAGAACTGAACATGAGGCAGAGAAGATGGTTAGAATTAATTAAGGATTATGATTGTTCCATTAATTATCACCTTGGGAAAGCCAATGTGGTGGCTGATGCCCTAAGTAGAAAAGAAAGGCTGAAAATGATAGTTTCTTTGGAGGAATTGGTGAAAGAATTTGAAAAGATGGAACTAGAGGTAAAATTTCCTGAGAAAGGCACGGAAATGCTGATGGAAATCCGAGTAGAGCCTGAACTAATTGAAAAGATAAGAATATTTCAAGAAAAGATGATGGAAGAAAGAAATACCAAGGTGAATGGAGATGAACGAAGGTGCGTTAAGGACGAGAAAGGAATCCTGAGATTTAATAATAGAATTTGGATTCCAGATGTCCAGGAACTAAAAGATGAAGTATTGCATGAGGCACACAACTCTAGATTTTCTATTCACCTAGGAGGTACCAAAATGTATAAAGATCTAAAGGAGTATTATTGGTGGCCGAACATAAAAAGAGATATCGCTGAATGGGTAAGCAAGTGTCTGACCTGTCAGAAAGTGAAGGCAGAACACCAAAGACCCAGTGGACTGTTACAACCTCTGGAAATTCCGGAATGGAAATGGGAGCACATTGCGATGGATTTTGTAGTGGGGTTACCAAGGACGAAAGCGAACCATGATGCCATTTGGGTAATAGTAGATCGGTTAACGAAGTCAGCACATTTTATACCCATTAATGAGAGGTATTCAGTTGACCAATTAGTTGAGCTATACCTAAAGGAAATAGTGGTACGTCATAGAGTTCCCGTGGGTATTGTGTCTAATAGAGACCCAAGGTCAATTCTAGATTTTGGAGAAGTTTCCAAGAATGCTTGGGAACAAAACTGAATATGAGCTCCGCGTATCACCCACAAACCGATGGGCAAAGTGAGAGGACCATCCAAACAGTGGAAGATATGTTGAGAGTCTGTGCTATAGACTTCAAAGGCAGTTGGGATGATCATTTGACGTTAATTGAGTTTGCCTACAATAACAGCTATCATGCCAGCATAGGGATGCCCCCTTACGAAGCCTTGTATGGTAGAAAGTGTTGATCTCCCTTGTGTTGGGAAGAAGTAGGAGAGCGAAAGATGTTGGGACCCGAGTTGGTCCAGCAGACGAAAGAGACAATAGCTCTCATCTGAAACAGACTGATAGCCGCTCAGGACAGGCAAAGAAAGTATGCCGATAAGACCAAGCAAGATAGAGAGTATGCGGTGGGAGACTCAGTACTTCTAAAAGTGTCCCCATGGAAAGGTTTAATGTGGTTTGGTAAGAAGGGAAAGTTAAGTCCAAGATTTATTGGACCATTTGAAATCCTAAGACGTATTGGGAAGGTAGCCTATGAGTTGGCCCTACCTCCAAACCTACAGCAATTTCATAATGTGTTTCACGTGTCAATGCTAAGGAAGTATAATGCAGATTCCAGGCACGTAATAGAGAATGAGCAGGTAGATCTACAACCGGATCTGACCTATGTGGAACGACCGGTGGAAATTTTAGACCGAAAGGAGCAAGTGCTCCGGAACAAAGTGGTCAAGCTAGTAAGAGTCCTGTGGAGAAACCAGAACACTGAAGAATCCACATGGGAACTAGAAAGTGCAATGCAGGAAAAGTACCCTCACTTGTTTTCAAGCTAGATTCCGGGACGGAATCCTTTTAAGGAGGGGAGACTGTAATATCCCTAAAATCCAAGTACTTTTAAAACCTTGTTATTAATAGTATGTAATGGATGATAATTATGGAATAAGGTTTTTATTGGGCAATCAAATTATTAGAATTGCCGGAATGAGTTAAAGATTAAAATGGTCGTAGTGAATCGTTACGGAACCGAAGAAAATCAATTGATTTTCCTTGATTTATTTAAAGAACCGATTTTTATTAATTCATGGATTAATAAAAATACAAATACTTGCATTTGATTAAAAGTATAAGAAATGCTAGTATATTTATACAAGGTCAAAGAGCTAGAAGACTTGACCAAGCTTTGACTTGACCTTTGGAGTATTATTTAGCCAAGAGTCAAGTTAAGTGAATAAGCATAACAAAAGAAAAAAAATCAGCCAATCTAGCCCTTGAAGAAGAAGCTCTCGGCCAAGTGAGGAAGAAAGGGGAAGAAAAAAAATTAAGAAACCAAGCTAGAGTTGCTTGATCATCTTGCCATTTAGCTTAAAAGAAAGGTAGTATCCTTGTGTTCATCATACTATAATCTTATGCAAAGTTATCCATGGATGCTAGAGATTTTCATGAAAGTATATGAACATGAATAGTAACTTTAATCTTGGATAAATTCTTGAATGCTTGTTTTATGATCCCTTAAGCCTTGCTAGCACTTGTTATGAGTTGTTTAAGCTTTGGGTAGTTGTTAATGAGCATGGGTAGCTTTGAAAATACAAACCCTAGCTATATGGTGTTTGTGTGATTTAGCATGCTATGCTATGGCTTTGATCATAAGTATAAGTGCTTATTTTGTTGTCCATGGTTGTGTGATGTAGTGATGATTTGGTTAAGACTTATAAGTGTGTAATGTGGTTATGACTTGGTTAAGAATTATGGATGTTAAGAGGAGTAAGTAAATTGTTGTTTTCAAATTAGTAAAATGGTGTTAAAAGCTATGTTGCATTGGTAATGAAATTGGATGAATTATTGGCAATGTGTGGAATGTTATTAAATTGTGTTTGGGCTTGGGATGTCTTGAGTACATTCCCAAGTAGTAGTGTAAAATATATGGTAGTCGTTTGAGTTGAATTGGATGAGTTTAAAATGAGGTAAACGATGAACGTACAAACAGAACCATGCAAAATTGTTTCTGCCTACCAACTGTTCATAAAACTCGAAGGGTCTACCCTGCCTTTCTTGATAATTTCTTTATATGGTTGGATAGATATCGGTCTCTAGATCATTTGCGCGCTAATTTTGCATCAAACGGAGTTATGAGCTAAAAGTTATGGCCAAAATAGTCAGGTTAGGCAGAAAACTCAGATGCTCTGTTTTTGACTGACTTGGAGTAGGTGATCAGCCTAGTTAAGCTACTCCATAAATCTTGAGCCTTTTATTTTAAATAGTAGGCACATATGTGAAGACTTGGAAAGAAGAATTGGGTTAAAAAGACTAAATCCTGATTTATGAAAAATGTTTGAATCCAAGTGGTGCAAATGAAAAGTTAAGGGAAATGCTAATGTTTTAGTCCTAACTATTCCTTATTATGAAACGACATTTGAGGCTAAACTAGAAAACGAAACCTCAACGAAAAATGTCATGTGATGACATAAGAATGCTATAAGCTAATGGACTTGTTTATTGTATGTCGTTTGGAAAGGTTAAGGTAGTTATACCAGTATGTTTAATAGAGAGATTAAGATATGCTCGTATGGCTAAACGTGTTTTGTTTCCGATTCGTAGATACTCGGACGAAGCCAGGAAGGAGCTTACTTCCGCGGGAACATACAGGCAAGTATCTGACGCTTTGTCACTTTTATTCTGATGTATGACATAAGCATGCGTAGGTTGTTTAAGATTGTTTCTTGTGAGTAGTATGAAATCTTTTCAACCTGATTCTGAGACGCCTCTAAACTTCTCAAAAAGTTAGAGGATGTTTGTTTTCAGTTTTGCATAACTGAATCTGGTATCGAGTACATCTTTTTGGTGCTAGATGGTCGACCGAGAGTAGTCTAGTATGAGATGAGATTAGTGGATTTGGGTTAATATCTCATCGGTGTTTTAAATAATATTTAGTTTATTAAATATTATTTAAAGAACATAGAAAGTGTTTAAATGTTAAATAAATACTTTCGGGGCATTTTAAATTATTTAAATATTATTTAATGTTGATTAAATATTATTTAAATATGTTAAATCATTTAAGATTATTTATATATTAAATAATCTTGATTATATTTAATTAAATATTTTAATTCTTTTAAATCCTTTTAATATTTTTCGAGGACTATTCTGGGCCTCCTAAATATTAATAAAATATTTATTTGTTCTTTAAAAATATTCTGGAGTTGTCTAAACTTCTTTAAATATTATTTTTCATTAAATAATAAATAGTGAGCGATGACTCGGATATTTTGTATTTATTCTGAGTCGATAACTCCAGGTTCGGGAGGTAACGTCCGGCTCCGATATTCCTCCCAGTTGTATTGGTGCCTTTAAGGCCCATTATCTCACTCCAAAAATATAGTATTTTATGGAGTCTATTTCAACCAGTATTAGCGGCTCCCCGGCGCGTTCTTGAGTCTCCTTGATTCAAGGGTTTCAGTCTTGTTAAATTCGTTGACTGAGAGTCAACCCAGATGTTTCGAGAGTACTCCCACCTCGTTCGGGAGTCAAGCTATTGTCAGATATTGAAATCTACAATAGGTCGTTGTTGTTTTGGAAGGTTGTACTAAATTCCCTTCCTTATCTGTTGATGAAATCCTATGATGAATTGTTGTTGTTTTGGAAGGTTGTATTAAATTCCCTTCCTTATCTGTTGATGAAATCCTATGATGGATTGTTGTTGTTTTGGAAGGTTGTATTGAATTCCCTTCCTTAACAGTTGATTGAAATCCTAGATTGGATTGTTGTTATTCTAGAAGGTTTGATTAAATTTCCTTCTAGGTTTGATGATGTTTAAAGTATTCATCAGGGACTGGAGTAAGGTTGCATAAGAGGTCGGTGACGCACGACCCAGCCGTAAACTAAAGGCCCATGAGTTGCCTAGGGTGACGTCCCGATAAGGGGTTGTCCTTCTACTAGTAGAGAAAGTGACTAGTTTTTCTATTGTACAAGGCGACTGATCATCGCGTACAATAGGGCGTTGAAAAATCTCCAGTTAATCCCGTTTCTTCCAATTGGAATTTGACGTTGCACTATAACGAAAGCCTAGGTGCTGAGTTACCGATAGTGTTAACGGGGAACATAATCAACTTTGAGTTTGTTGATTGCTTTGAGTATTGCTTTACTTGCATTTGGCAGTTTCATTGATATCTTGATATTGTATCATGTTGTTGATTCAGTACCTTGTTATACTGTTATCTATTACTTGCTGAGCATTTGTAGCTCATTCTTGCTTGTTATTTTCTGTTGTTGTTCCTACCTTACAGTTGCAGACCATGCCCAGTCGAGTACACCGCACCTTGCGCAAGCGGGTCACCAAGGCAAGGACCCCCTATGAGAGATTCCGCTTTACGGTACCTGAGGTAGGGAGGCTTAGTAGGATAGGCTTCCAGCTTCTACTAGTCAGGTTTATCTATAGATATGACTTATGTAAGTGTATGGAACAGATGTAAGTTAATTTACTTTTGACTGCGGCATAGTTTCCTCAAGGAGCTTTAGCTAGCAGTGCAACCCCAGTTTGTGATAACTCTATTATGTAACAGTTAAGATGTAATGATGTAAATTATGAAACTCCGTTTCTGAGACTATGACTCGTGTGTGTGTGTGATAAGGGGTTGGGGTCACCAGCATGTTGTTATTTTGATGATTATTATATTGTGGCTTACTATTGTTGGATTACAAGTGGGTATGTGTATACTGGAAATTGGACAGTGACAACCTGGATCTCCGACCCCGGGTCTTGGGGCGTCACAATATTTCTTATGTTGAGGGATTGAAGCACAATCTGTTGAGTATCAGTCAATTTTGTGACAAAGGATACGAAATTGTCTTCAATAAGAAAGGCGTGTCAATCACTCACATTAAGGAAGGTTCGTTGGCTTTAAGAGGAGTTCGAATGGCAGATCTTTTTGTTGCGGACATGGATTCGGCAAATCAGAAATGAAGTCACCTGTTTCTACAGCAGAGCTTCGGATGATGAAAGCTGGTTATGGCACAAAAAACTATCTCACTTAAACTTCAAAACGATGAATGCTCTCGCAAGGCGAGAATTAGTGAGAGATCTACCTCAGAAGGAGTTTTCTCCTAAAGGACTCTGTGAAGCTTGTGAAATGGGAAAGTCAAAGCGAGTATTGCATAAAAATAAAGAAATTTCTAGTATCACTGAGCTTCTACAACTTTTTCATATGGATTTGTTTGGCCCAGTGAATGTCCTATCCTTTTCTAGGAAAAGATATGCATTGGTAATCGTGGATGACTTCTCCAAGTATACATGGGTATTGTTCACAATGACGAAAGACGAAGTACCTTTCCTAATCATTGATCACATCACTGAAATTGAGAATGTTTCAACACTTACTGTGAAGACGATTAGAACAGACAACGACACTGAATTTAAAAACGCAGTGCTGAATGACTTTTGTGTATCTAAGGGAATACGTCGTCAGTACTCAGCCCCGAGAACTCCAAAGCAAAATGGAGTAGTTGAAAGGAAGAATAGAACATTGGTTGAAGCAGCAAGAACTTTGTTGTACGATTCAAAACTTCCCCTATACTTTTGGGCCGAAGCAGTGAATATAGTGTGTTACACTCAAAATAGAACCCTGATCATAAAAGATAAAGAAAAGACACCATGTGAACTAATGAATAACAGAAGACCAATAGTCAATTATTTTCATGTCTTTGGAGCTAAATGCTATGTGCTTATAGACGATGAAAATCTAGGCTAGTTTTCAGCAAAAGCTCGTGAAGGAATCTTTGTTGGTTATTCTACAAATGTGGTGGCAGCTTATCGGGTATTCTTAGTGATTGATCGAAAAGTGACTGAAAGCTACAACGTCAGATTCGACGATACCAAACTACCATCAATTTCTAAAGATAATAGTGAACCTAAGTCCCTAATGTTTCAAAATTTGGACTTAGATGAAATTGAAGATGAACCTGAGTTGGTTGTTACTTCAAATATGCCAAGTGTTCAAGAAGATATACCTGATTCTGGTGAAAGATCAGTGGAAACTTCTTTCGCACGTTCCGGCAACAACTCAGGGGGAGTAAACAGCAGCTCAAGGACAAGTGTTCAAAGCTCAAGACGAGATGACACTAGTTCTGTAGGAGCTGGCACTAACTCAGGGGGAGTAAACAGCAGCTCAAGGACAAGTGTTCAAAGCTCAAGACGAGATGACACTAGTTCTGTAGGAGCTGGCACTAACTCGGGGGAGTTAGTGGAAATAACACAAGTAGTCAACACATCAATTTAGAAAGTCAAGCTGAATCATCAAGACAATTTCCAAGAGAACGTGTATGGAGTAGAGACCATCCGTTTGAACTAATTATTGGTGATCCGGATGCTGGTATGACTACTAGAAGAACTGCAAGAGCTGACATGGCTAATATTTGCTTATACTCTGGGTTCGTGTCCAAACTTGAACCTAAATAAATAGAAGAAGCTCTTGGTGATGCTAATTGGGTAATTGCAATGCAAGAGGAGCTCAATCAGTTTGAAAGGCAGAAAGTTTGGAAACTGGTACCCCGACCGAAGAAAAAATCAGTAATTGGAACTAAGTGGGTATTCAGAAATAAACTGGATGAAGACGGACTTGTAAAACGAAACAAGGCTCGTTTGGTAGCGAAGGGTTATTCTAAAAAAGAAGGTATTGATTATGATGAGACCTACGCTCCAGTTGCAAGATTAGAGGCAGTCAGGATGTTCTTGGCCTTTGCAGCACACAAGAACTTCAAGGTTTTTCAGATGGATGTGAAAAGTGCCTTCCTGAATGGAGAGCTAGAAGAAGAAGTATATCTGGAACAGCCACCTGGCTTTGTTGATCCAAAACTTGTAGATTTTGTGTACTTTCTCTTCAAAGCTGTCTATGGCCTCAAACAATCCCCAAGACGATGGTATGAAACCCTATCCTTGTTCTTAATTGCAAGTGGTTTTACTAGGGGAGTAATTGATAAAACATTGTTCTATAAAAATGTAAAAGGTGATTTAATACTTGTTCAAGTCTATGTGGACGATATTATTTTTGGGTCATCTAATGAACGCTTGTGCGAGAAATTTGCCAAGTTAATGCCGGATAAGTATGAGATGAGCATAATGAGAGAGCTGTCCTTCTTCCTTGGATTACAGATCAGTCAGAGAAAAGATGGAATCTTTATCTGTCAGTCCAAGTACATCAAAGATTTACTCAAAAAGTATAATCTAGAAGATGCATCAACAACTAAGACTCCGATGGCAACAGCCACGAAGCTTGATGAAGACAAATCAGGTAAACCAGTTGACATCACAAGCTATCGAGGTATGATTGGCTCACTTCTTTATTTAACTGCAAGTAGACCCGATATTATGTTCGCAACTTGTTTGTGTGCAAGGTTCCAAGTGGATCCTAGAGAATCACATCTCATAGCCGTCAAACGAATCTTTAGGTATCTCAAGGGCACATCAAATCTAGGGATTTGGTACCCAAGAAATACAGGTTTTAATCTAATTGGCTATTCGGATTCAGACTATGTAGGTTGCAGGATTGATAGAAAAAGCACATCTGGTGCATGTCAATTTCTTGGCAGAAGATTGGTGTCCTGGCAAAGTAAAAAGCAACACACAGTATCTACTTCTACTGCTGAAGCTGAGTACATTGCTGCTGGAAGCTGTGTAGCTCAAATACCGTGGATGAGGAACCAATTGAAAGATTATGGCATGGAACACAAAAAGATTCCAATCATGTGTGACAATACAAGTGCCATTGCCATGACCAACAATCCTGTAGACCACTCGAGAACCAAGCATATAGATATCAGGTATCACTTCATTAGAGAACATGTCGAGGAGGTGACTGTGGAGTTACATTTTGTACCCACAATGCAACAAATTACAGATATATTCACTAAACCTCTTGATGAAGTAACATTCAATAGGTTGGTTGGTGAATTGGGGATGCTTAACACAAGTTAGTGATTTCTCCTATCTGTAAAATTCCAGCTTTAATCATGTACATATGTTTTTAGTCTTGTCAACTGCCTATTTTATTTGTGCAAAGTTGAAAACATATGAAAATAATCTCTACATTTGCTCAAAATATCACTTCTGCATGCTATTTAATCATTATGGACTTAGACTTTAAAATGTTTCATTAATGATTATTATATGTTGTTTGTAGTGTTATTGTACATAAATTCATTGTGCTTTATGTGTAATTATTTGTTAAATCTTTGAATTTATGTGAGTTAGATTGCATGATTATAGGGGGAGTTAAATTCATTTTATTCTAAATTTTTCATGATCTTTAGATGAATTTACCTGTATTTTTCATGTAATTTCTATTAATTTAGAGGCCTTAGAATTGTCAAGGAGAGTTCTTAATTAATTGCCCTCTTAAAAATCCTTGAATTGATATCTATATTAATTTGGCAAAATTTAATTGTTGTTTTTATTGTAAAAAAATTGCTAAATTATTATAACTATCTTCAAAATCAAAAATTTTGAAAATTCTAAGTCTGGGAAGAATATTCGAGATGAGGTCTATTTCGAAATTCGACTTGAAGTTCGAGTTACAGTTCCCAGTGTGCCTGTGCAAAATTCCAAGTCTGGGGAAATGTTCGACTTAGGTTCTATCTCGAACATTATCTCGAATATTTGACTTGATGTTCGACTTAGGTTCTATCTCGAACATTATCTCGAATATTCGACTTGATGTTCGACTTAGGTTCTATCTCGAACATTATCTCGAATATTCGACTTGATGTTCGACTTAGGTTTTATCTCGAACATTATCTCGAATATTCGACTTGATGTTCGACTTAGGTTCTATCTCGAATATTCGACTTAATGTTCGAGATAGAGTTACCAGGACAGAACTTGGGATTTTAATTGAGTTCTTTAAGGGTTTATTAAGTTGTTTTAATTAATTAAGTGATTATTTGTTCGAGTTAGTGTCTATCTCGAACTTTATCTCGAATATTCGACTTGATGTTCGAGATAGACTCTATCTCGAACCTCATCTCGAATTTCGACTTAAATGTTCGAGATAGTGTTCGACTTGATGTTCCCCAGTGCGTACTTAGCAACTTTTTTTTGTTTTCACAGGGGTATTTTTGTCTTTGCTCATATATGCCTATATATACATCTCTAACTCGCATCACTTTTCACTTTTACCTAATTGTTTTAACCCTAAATTTTTACAGCCCCCACCCTCCCTCCCTCCCTGCGATTTCAAACCTTCATCACCCTGTACATTCGATTTGTGTTAAAACTCATACATATCTCGAATTGCTGCCCGTTTTTAATCTTCCATCATTATTTGCATCCCATTATTGTGTGTTTCTGTGCATCTATAACAGTTCTTAATTGTGATTGGTATCTACACACATATCTACACACGCACGCACATCATAATATTGATCACATAGTAGTCAGTACTTTAATTAATAGTTTCACACAAATCTGTGTTCTTGATTACATAGTGATTGGTATATACACAAATCAGTGGTATTGCTTACAAACTTGGTTGGTGTGTTTTGATTTCGCATATTTATTTGAGAACAATTCCATAGTTTAATTACAAAGTAAGTTCTTTGTTTAATTAAAAGAAATTGTTCTGTTTTTTTCTGTGCTTAATTATCTGTGCTAATTTTTTTCTTTAAAAATAAAATTCTAATTAATTCACAGAAAAATATTTACAAACATGGCTCACCAATTTTCACTTGCCAAAAACAATTTTTATAACATTTCTACGGAAATTGGTGATCAGCTCCCGTGCTTCAAGTTTTGGGTACGATTTCTTAATTTGTACTCCAAGGCCAGTGTTGCTTTTACTGCCAAACCAACACTAGTCCATGATGCATTACAGCAATTATGGACTAGTGCGGTTACATTTGGGAGCAAATCTACCCCCTATGGTTTCAGGTTTACCTTGGCGGGTCAAGAATATCAAGTGACAGAGGAAGTGTTCAACAGGGTTCTGGGGTTCCCAATCAAAGATGTTTATGACCCCGAACCTACAACAGCAGAACGTATCAAGTTCTTTGAGGAGATTGGATGCTACCCTCCTTTTGGATGGATCTCAACTGGTGCCATCCAGAAACAATACTTCCATGTGGAATGGAACTACTTTTTCGAGGCCATCACAAGATGTTTTCGTGCATGCGAAAAAGATTATCATCAGATTCCGATACCCATGCAGGCCTTTGCAGTTTCCCTCCCCCGTGAATTGGACATTAATTATGGCCGAATCATTCTATCGGAGATCGTGGCTGCAATGGGATCACCTGCAAGCAGAGACATTACAACTACTAATGTTGTATGCTGGTATCCTCGCTTCTTACAAATGCTTATTAATCACTTAGTACCGATTGATGCTTTATCTGTGAGACAGACATTTGCAACAAGTGCAACATATCCTTCACTGGGCATGGGCACCAAGTCCCTCACAACGATTGCTAATCAAGATAAACATCACGGTAAGGCGATGTCTATTCCTGATAACATTCAAGTGTGGATTAAGTATGATGTAGGTATTACTTCCATGGCGGGGACCTCCCACATTTCATCACATGCTCAAAATCCCTCTGCCCATGCTGACGCATTCCAAGGGATTCCTGACGAGAATCTTGGTGATGAAGATGATGATTGGCATTCTCACGGTCAATCTTCTGCCGGTCAACGGGACAGACAACCTACTCCTCATGCTGATTCTGCTTCCTTTGCTGGACAAGGTAATGAAGAAGGTAATTTCTTTGAACAAGAGAAACTCTCTGTTCACACTACTAATACTTCTTCATCTAAATCTGATTCTGTGGCCCAAGATTCTGCTGGCCCGCACGATCTATCCCAGGGCAAGAGCTATATTTCTGATTCTGACTCTGATACTCTTGCTTCCTCTCTTTCACCCTCGCTGACGGGAGTCAAAAGGCAGTCACCTGTAGATTTAGGTGAAGGTTCTGAGAGTGACCCCGAAGTGCAGCCTCTTATTCGGAAGAAAGCCAAATTTTCACATACTGCAACTTCACAAGCCCAGTCCAAACCTAGTGTGTCTATCACAACCACTCCACCTCACGTGAGTGGTTCGCCCATTGCACATTCTACACCTAGGGATTTTGTGCCTTCTGAAGAGCCTGTTACTTCAGAAAGGCAAGAAGCTTTCATTGCTTTCGAAGTACCTTCACCGGTACATACTGATGCTGCAGAGAGGATCGGTTCTGATGTTGTACTAGAACACTCTGCAGCCTCTCAGCCTGAGATTCCACCTCAGGAAATGACAGGACTAGATCCCATAACTGCTACTCACTTTGATTATCCAGTTTCTGCAGGTACCGCTTTCACTTTCAGGAACATTGTTGAAGACATACACGAGAGTGGGACAGGGAGTGTGTGTGCGCGTTTAGGGAGTGAGGGACCTTCATTGTTAAGGCCCGAAACCGAGCGACAAACACTAACAGAACAATTTTTAGAGCGAGGACACCCAAACCAAACACCGTCCCTTAATCTTGAAAATCTTGACACGCGTATGACAGTAATTGAAAAGGAAATAAAGCAATTCGGGTAGTCGATCGGGCAGTTAGGGATAAATGTTGGAGACAACCAGAGAGCTCTGTTAGGCCCCGGAAGTATCGTAGAAGGGGGGTTGAATACGATACTCACTAAATCAAAAAATTCTTTCGAATCTTTTACGGATAAATAATTTAGAGTTCGGTTAGTGGGCTCGTGTTCTTGAGGTGAATAGTGTTTACGGAGCTGCTTACTAATTTTCTGTGTTTAGGATTAATCAGTTCGGTTCTAGAAAATCAGCAGTAAAATAAACAACGCAAGATTCGGGGAATATATCATTGATAAATATAAACCCTGAGGTTGCTACACCCGGTCAACAAATCCGGTCCGAAGAACAAGTTCTTCGCTGCTTAACAAAAACATATAACTCTCAATTTCCTATACAAGTATTTCTAGATCAGTACAAAGGAAACTAAGACCGTAGAGAGTGATATATAGTGACCCTGAACATTTTCCGTTAAGGTACCGGCCACTAATACATCTCCGGTGAAGAGGTATAGATTTTCTGACTGTTCTCTCCTCTCCGGCTTCGTCTTCTCTCTCTCTGGTTATTTTTTGTTGTTTTGTTGAAGACTGACTCAAATGAATGGCTCTGCTTCAATTTATGTGTAGACTTTTTCAGTACAACTACGTGGCTTCATGTGGTCCAAGTAACTGAGCTGCTTCTCACTTCTGTTTCTTCATAAGTATCGGGAACAATTTGCTGATTAATTGTTTAGGTATCGATGAGTCTGTAGAATAACCATCGGACACTTAAAACAATTTAGAATGAATTCAATTAATTCAAGCTGAGTAACTATCGGAATTATTCCTTGATTTATTAACTATCGGAATAAATAGTTTTTCTTTTTATATGTTTTATCCGATAGTTAGTAACCATTGAAAGTTCCTTCTAGTTTTGTTAACTATCGGGAAGTTGCTTGCTTTTCTTTTCTTTACCCGATAGTTAATAACTATCGGGAAGTGGTTTTTTTCTTTGTCCATTTTTAGTTAACTTGATTAAATCACCCGATGGTTAATAACCATAGGTGAATAGGACAAAATAGGAATAAGACAAAATAGCTTGACCAATGACTTCTGGATACAGCTTCTGCAGTCTCGTTCACTTAGCCATATTTCGAATGTGTTAAGCCCTTTAGCATAATTCTTTCGCTGCAACCAAGTCAAATAAATATTTCCTCGTTAATTCGACCTTGATTTGTTCTGGGTTTAATCACGTACCACTTAGGTTACTCATTTCAGTAAATAGTCAATTCTTCTCATTCATAGATGCAACTCTCAATCTCTTTTGTGCTGACGTTTGGTGCAACTGGTCTGGTTCACAAACGACTAACACGATCTTGATCTTCACATCTTCTTTACAATACAATTGACTTTGTTCCTTGTTGATTAGAAGTTCTTCGATTGTAAGTACATTAGAATCCTCTGGCACTTATACTGAACCATAAACATATCTGAAACCCTGAACATCTTCGAACTTTATCCTTCACTGAAGTCTGAACATATGAATGAACTTCCTCCAGCAATCTATAATAGACTCCAAGATTCCATCTAATATTTTGATTCTTTGTATTTGCCGTATATTCTATCTTATCGATTCCTGTACTTGAGCTCTGCAATTCATTGCTTGACTAACTTACAGATTTGGATCACTAGAATCTTTCTGGTACTTTGACAACTGCTTCACTGCTTCCACATCCTTGAATACTTCAACCTTTATTCTTCACTGAGGCATGAACATATTAATGAACTTCTTCCAGTGAGCTAATGCTTCAAGTCTGTAGATTTCTTCTTTATCCTTTGTCTTTACCAAGTCTTCATGTCTTCCTGATTCTGGTGATAACTTCATATTATTTACACGTCCTATTCTTGTGTTGAGTTATAACCCTATGTTACATATAGGTCTATACATACAGCCTTTCAATCTCCCCCTATTTGTTTGGTAGAGATTAACAAGCAAATCCCTAGAGGATAACTCAACTAAATACAAGAAAATATTAATGCTCTAGACTTGTAAATAATACTACTTGGGTTCTGGATCATATAAAACATTTCCAGATTTCTATAAAGTAAAGAGAAATAGAAAATGAGTGTTCCTTTAGCACTGAACGCATATTCAATAGATATCATCTTCATTCCTCTGTGTTTGAGCTTTTCTCTGCTTCAAAATCCTTCATAGCTTGATCTACAAAGAACTTATCATAAACTGAGCTTCATAAGAATCAAAATTCCTGGGAACATCTTCAATAAAATATAGAACATTGCTCAAATAATGTTCTCCCCCTGAGAATGTGATTCTCCTTCTTATTCTTCTTCTCCCTTTAGAAAATCAATGGAATAGTCCTCTGTTCTTCCCACATGGATTAAGAATCCTCTTCTGACAACTCCTTTCAAGTATAGAATACAGCTTCTTGATTCTCCCACATTTCTGTTGTTTCCCCTCAGGATCAGAAGATAAGATTTTCTTTTTCTCGTCTCAAATCTCCCCATATGGATATTAACTTCTCCCAAGGATGCGAACCCCTTTTCCCCTTAAGGATCCAGGAACTTCCCTTAATGATCCAGGATACGAACCCCTTTAGGATATTAACTTTTCCAAAGTACGAAGATAAGGCTTTATTAACTTCTCATTTTTCTCCCTATAAATTCTCCCCCTTAGTTGAGGAATCCTCCAATGACCCACTTTTGAATGGTTTGTCTTCCAAAGAAGGTTCTCGTCTGTCGTTGATCGGGAAAAATATAGTAGCTTTTCTTTCAGAAGTAGCAAGAGTAAGTGTTTGGCTTATGGTTTCCTCACTTCTACTACGTTCTATTAGTGTTTACACTTTAGTATCAAGCATTTTAAGTGTTTCACTCTTTCTCTCCCTATCTCTCACTCAAGTGTATCTCTCCCTCACTTTCACTTAAGTGTTTCTCTCTCTTTCACTTTCACTCTGCATTTCAAATATAACATTATGTACCTGCAAGTGAAATCCGTCAATTCATATATTCTCAACACCTGATTCATCAGAATGAACTGAATCACTATCAAGTGAAGAATTGCCTCGTTGAGGTGTTCTTGATCTATCATGCATAAGCACTGTCTCAGCACCAGACTCAATAGCTTTTGCTAAATCACTGTCTAGTGGAGCCTCATCTCTTTGAGATGGGTTATCCCAATATATAAAATCTATTAGGGAATCCTGCCTTGTTCTATCAAGGAGTTGCCTCATACCTTCTCCGTAAACGGGAGGTGGACATTCCTTTTCAGGATCTGGAAATGTTCCTTCCAGGAGGGTCAACGTAGTAGACAATGTAATGAATGACAAATTAGAGTCTATGTTTCCCTCGTAACCCAATGACGGGTAATTTGTTAACATGCCTATACCTCTCACTGTGCACGTCTTGCAATGTGTTCCTAGAATTTATCTGTTTAGGCTTACCATCAGCGTGATTGTTAGTGGTGTGCTTGACTCATTACAAGATGCTCTGGCTGACGAGCGAATTTCAATGGACTCACCCTGTTGAGAGAATGATTCCAGCGACAGTTTAATTGCCTTTTCAGCTCTGCATCCTTTTGAGAAGATACAGATGAGCTTACAGTTACCTCAGTTATATACTTCTTTACTTCGCTGGAGGTAGAGCCGTGGGTGCACTTCCGACTTCATCCTTATTTACTGCATCAAGTGCAGTTTCTCCCTTATCAACCTCTAATTTACATAAGTTCCTTATATCTCCAAGGGTTAATATATGGAAGTGGATGAGTGAGTGTTTGGTATTGTGGCCTGGGTAAGAGATTGATGGGTTTTCAACCTCTTGGCCAGCTTCTATAGCCTCTGGGGGCTAAACGGATAAAATCAATTAAATAAGATAAAACGAAATAATCACTTTAACATTCCAAAACATATTTTTTATCTCAATGAGAAGGAAAAATATAATAAGGAATGGTAATGGATTGCATTAAAGCACTTTTAATAAAAGAGTTTTGTCGGTTCTAAAGATTTATCATTTAAGAGCGTGACACCAATAGAAATTTTCTTTAAGATACTTATCCCATAATAAAACACGGGAGTATCAGAGAAAAATTCTATCCCTTATGAATTTCTTATAAGGCAAACTTCCCATAATAAAACGCGGGAATTTATACCAAATAAGAAACTCAACTCTTTTACCAAATTTTATCTCAATTAAAATGACTCTTTTCCTTTAAACCTAAGCACTGTATGTTTTGAAAATAGTTTTACAAAACATCCTTATCAGATGGAGGCTATGATTTTCCGACTCATAATGCAATTATGATTTACATCATTTTCGTCCACTTGATAGTATCCCCGACTTAAAATAAAAACATGACAATTGGGGTGAATGAATGCTTAACAATACAGTACTAGGCTTTCAAAGCAACAACCATTGTTTTGGTACTATGAATCAATATGAAACATACATTGAAACAAGTGTTTAAAAACAAATCATTTTACAAGTGATTGATACCTCAAAGTTAAAACAATTTTCCAAATAAAATAGCAGTCACAAAGTTTCTGCCACTTGAAAAAGAAAAAAAATTAAGAGAAAACTGTTTTGAAAATATAGCATTTAAAACCAGCTTTGGAGAGAGGATAAAATATTTTGAGATTTAAAGAAAGATTATCCTCAAGAAAAGTTTGATTCACACCCTAGGATTGGAAAAAATAAAGTAGGGCTGTAAATCAAATGATTTTCAAAAGAAAAGTTTTGAAAAAGAATTTTAAAGTTTTTGTGAGATACAGTCTTATGGATTAGGTTTTGATTATTTTGTCTTAATGATAAGTGTAAATTAAATTAGCATTAGGAAGTTACTAATTAATATAGTAATCCTCCCTTAGGTTATTCAAAGTGACAATCAACGAGAAGAAAGTCAAATTAAGTCAAACTGCTTTTATAAACAAATCTAAATGATTTTCTTTCTACATATATTTAGATAAGATTTATCAAAATAATGATAAAATCAAATCTAATTTATATATGTTATAGTTTGAGGCATATACTGAAGATGAACAAACAAAGTATTTTAACACTGCTTTTACGAAACAGAAAATGTGTTATCTATTCAAAAGAGTGTTTGTTTTAAAGGTTTTCAAGAGAATATATTTTCAATATATTTTCTAAATATATTTGTACAATTTATCTTCAACAAAGTTCTGCCTAGATATAAAATACAGATTTTATCCCTGAAGCCCTGAATTGTCCTATTTCTTTGGATAATCTGTATTTTAATTCAAATTAAATATTCCTTGGACTTCATAGTCATTATTATTTTAAGAATATTATATTTGAATATGTTTTGAGTCAAAACTTTAGTCCAAACGTTGACAAGTTCCGACAAAGGGCTATCGAGTATTGTTTCAGACTATAGGGACAGCGAAACAATCTTTTTCTCAAAGTAATATCTACACATGTCCAAATGACTTGAAACTTGGGGAATGTCATTAGAATATTGAAAAAGAATTTTAGGATTTTTTTCATAATTTTTGGGTGACTTTTATTTTTGGCCTGTATTCCCGATATCGTTATTGGTTGTTCGGTCAATTAAAAGTCAATGAAGGTCAACTCCAAATTGAGTAGAATTTTGACCATGACCTATTGGGATTATTCCCAGATGGTTCCCAAATTTTCATAATTTTTGGAGCATATTTTGAAAAACGTCATATTTCCAACGTATCGTTCGGTTTCGTGTTTATTAGCTTTATTAATTAACTGAATGATGTTAGCACGTTTTTCCAAGCACCTATGTGGCCTCTTTCAGCTGATACAACTTTAATTTGAATTGTTGTGGCTCTCCTTGCTCCATGTAAACCCTTGTCCCCTTGTCCCCTTTTTAAAATAAATAAAAAATGCCCCATTTTTGGCCTATAAATAAAGCCCTCCCCCCACACCATTTCTTAAGCCTTTTAGTGCCAAGTATATGCTGCAAATTTCTCTCCCAAGAAGCTCTCAAGATCAGTAGCTTTTCATCTCCAAGAGTTCTTGCCCTTTAAGCTTAGTTCTTACATAGATCTTACCCCTTTCAAGCTTAAAAACCCATATACTTGCACTTTAAACACACCAACCGTACAAGTCCCTTTAGGCTACCCAAAGACCATATACCTACTGCCCTTAGACTTGTTTAGTTGCCCCCAAAGTTATACCAAAAGTTCACTTTCCGGCGATTTTCCGGCGACTTTTTCCGGCGACTACTTTTTGTGTGTTTTGGCTTCAAAATTGGCTTTTTCTCTTGATTTCTCTCTAGATCTTAAGGGTTACAAGTTGATTCCATTTTTATGTGTTAGTACACATATTAGGCAGATTATAAATAGATTTGTGCTTGCTTGGTTTGTTTGTTAGATCTATTATATAGTTAGCCTTGTCTACGATTTATATAGTTACGTGCTTAAATTGTTTGTTTGTTGTTTTCTATATAAATTGTGGTAACCGTTGGAAGAGCCTTACTATATACTCTTGCTCTTCACAACAAAGTTGTTTATATCCTCGGTGTAGGCTTCCGGGATTAATAACGACTCCAAGTTACTTAAATTCCGAGTAGAGACCGATTTGTATAAATCTCATAACGAGGTATAAGCAAAAGGACTCCTTGTTGAATTTGGTAATTAAACTAGCTTCTATTCCAAGTTGAGACCTACTTGTATAAGTCTTATTTAGAGACATAAACAAAAGGACTCCTTGTTGATAAGTTGCAAGTTAACTCATTTTATTTCCGAGTTGAGATTCCATTCGTATAAGTCTAAATTATTAGACATAAACGAACTTCTCCTTGTTTGAAATAAAAAGAGGCATAAACTAACTTATATTCCGAGATTAGAATATTCGTATAAATCTCATATATTATTTAGAGATATAAACGAAGCTCTCTCGTAGAATATTTGTAAAGTTTAAGCTCACTTTAATTCCGAGTCGAGAATTTTTGTATAAGTCTATATATTAAGACATAAACAAAAATACTCCTTGTTTGAATTATTAAGTGAAAGAAGCCAACATTAATTCCGAGTTAGATACTATTCGTATAAGTCGAGGTACGACATAAACGAAACATCCTCGTTGAATCTTATTGGTTTATTTCGAGTGAGTTTTAAAGGCCAACTTAATTGTTGCTCTAGGCCTTATAAACAACTTGATTTCTAAAACGAGCTTGACATAAGTCAAGTCAATATATTCGGCCATTAGATTAGATCATATACCCCGGCCTTATATATCGAACAAAAATAAATAAAGTAGTTAGAAAACGTACTTGATCTCATTCAAGTCAAATATATTTGGTCTATAACTTGACCTTATATATCCCTATATATATTATATATATATTTAATTTAAGTGCTTGCATTCATACGCTTTACATATCGCTTTTACTTTAGCATACGCACTTAAATTACTGCATACACGTTCACACACAACGTGTGGTTCGTCCTTCTCACGAAGCGACTTACCCCGACTCACATTTATATATTCTGTTGCTTCGGCTATATTATATATATCTGTTTGTCTCCGGTCTAGTACAGTAATATACTAGTCCACCAATCTTCTTTTATTAAACAGGGTTATTAAGTTGTAGTACTGGTTGTCTAGACTTTGCTAGTGAGGTGAAGTGAAGTGAGGTGATCCTTGTTCTAAGACCCAAGTCCTAGGCACGCCGACGGGAAGTTGGGTGTCTCTGCACCGTGAGGAAAAGGAAAGACCCAAGACCTAAGACCTAAGATCCAAGACCTACAGAGGGTTAGAGGAACATAGTCTACGCAGGGTTGTAATTTATTTTTTCTTACTTGTATTTGAGGAGGTAACGGGAAGTTACGCTCCAAGATAAACTTGTAAGGGTTCTACTTAGATTGTGAGGAGGTAGCGGGGAGTTACGCTCCAAGATTAGTCTAGTAGGGTTTGCTATTGTATTTTGAGGGGTTAACGGGGAGTTAAGGTCCGAGATAAATACATAGTGGTTGTAACAGGCTTCTCCGCCGCTATAAGGAGTGAATCTTTTTATAGTGGGAAAATCTCGAGTTCAGGGAGGGACTCGGGGACTGGACTAGGGGTGAGCGGATCCATTAGGGGATTGCGCCATCGCAAACCAGGATAAAAATCTTGTGTGTGGTGCTCCATTTCTTTACTCTCTTTTAATTTCCGCATTTGATTTACTAGTTGACTAGTAACATTTTTAAAAGAGAAGAGAAAATTTTAAAACGCTAAGCTCTAATTTTTAAAAGGGTATTAAGCTATTCAACCCCCCCTTCTAGCTAATACCCCATCCTTACGGACCTAACAGTTGGTATCAGAGCAGTGCTTTTGACTGTGTTCCGTGGCCTTTTTCAGTGCCTACGAACGCGACAAAAAGTTGATCTTTTATGGCGTATTTGAGTACCATTGGTTGTGGTGAAGGTCTCTCAAGTTCGAGACCTCCTTTATTCGACGGCACCAACTTTGCTACTTGGAAAACAAGATTTAGAATCTATGCTAAATCCCAAGGTGTCAAAGTGTGGATGGCTATCGAGGACGGTATTGTTGTTCCGACTAAAGTAGTTGACGATATTGTCATCGAAAAGAAAGTCAGTGAATACACCCGTGAAGAAGAAGAGTTAATGAACATAGCCGCTAAAGCGGAAATGGTCTTAACCAGTGCACTTGCAGAAAAAGAATACAAACGTGTTAATAACTGCAAGTCAGCACAAGAAATGTGGAACAAATTGGTTATTACCTACGAGGGAACAATGGATATTAAAGACTCTCGAATGGATACTCTTATCCAAGAATACGAGAACTTTAAACTCCTCGAGGGCGAAACCATCATCGATATGGAAACGAGATTTACTCGGATTATTGATGAACTTGCACAACTCGGAAAAGCTTATTCGGTTAATGAGAAAAATCGAAGGGTGTTAAAAGCTTTACCTCCGAGTTGGAAAGTTAAAGTTACCACTATAAAAGAAATGCATAATTTGAATGCATATACCATCGATAGTTTATTCGGCAACCTTCGTGCATACGAAGAAGACAATGCTCCGGATAAGCCTCTTCCTAAAACAGAAGAGAAGAGGAAAAGTATGGCTCTAAAAGCAATACTTATCGATGAAGATGAAAACGACGATGATTTAAACGAAGAGTTAGAAAATCTCGACGAGCAAGAAATTGCTTTACTAACGAGACAACTCCGTCGTGTTTTACAAAGCAAAGCTCAAAGATACGGGAAAGGCTTTCTTAAATCCGGTAACCAACAACGAGTTTTCAACTCTAAGGGTAGGCCGAATTATAAGAACAATTTCACTAGTACGAGCTATGCTAAAGGCAAAAGTGTACAACAACAAGCAAATAATGCTTATAATAATAACTCGAAATTTGCGAGTAATTGTACACCAAAGCCTAAAGAGACAAATCCCGAAGAAACTGAGAATGTTTGTTTCGAATGTAAACAACCTGGTCATTTTAAAAGAGAATGTCCAAATTTGTCCAAAGGACAAATCCTTGTTGCTGAAAGAGGATGGGACTTAAGCGAAGATGAGGAAACTCCGGAGAAGAATGAAGAAATTGTTAACCTCTGCTTAATGGCAATCGGAGACGAAACTGCTCCTACGGAAGCCTCCACTTCTCTACAAGAGGTAATATCTAAACCAATTTCAATTTCATCTCATACTAGTAATGCTACTAAATTGTCTAAGATTGATCATTATGACATGGATATTTCTGAGCTTAGAAATTTGGTTAAAGATTTGAAAATTGGTTATGATGAATTGATCCGAAACTATACCAAGACCAAATCCGAAAAAGACAAATATGAGGATTTGTGTCTCCAACTTCAAACAGAGGTCACTAGTTTGACCAACGTACATGTTAAAGACATGTAGTACGTTACTAACATTCTCTCTCTTAATGAAAGCTTGAAAATCGAGACAAACGAAAAGGATGATCAAATTCGTACTCTAGTAGTCGAAAATACGTCTCTGATTCGACAAGCTGAAGAGATTGAGAATGATAAAATTCATTTAGACGAATGCAATCGTGAGCTCCACGTTGAGCTTTTAAATTTGAAAATTCAAAATGAATCACTGATTCAAGAGAATTCTTCAAAATGCAATCGTATAAATGACCTCGAACAGTCTCTTACGGGAGATCGAGAGGAAGAGCTACATGAAGCCTTAAAAGAACAAAAATTTGACTACCAACTTCAATTAATGAGTAAAAACATCGATTATGCCGAACTTAAAAGTAAGGCAGATGTTGAACTCAAAGGTCGTCAAAGACTTGTCTCGGAATTAGAAATGATGAAGTTGGAAAGTCAAAGGATTAAAGATGAAAACCAACAGCTCTTATCTCAAGTCATGGATAAAGAGAGTTTCTTGATCAACAAGATTAATACCTTGGTCAAAGAAAAAGAAAATCTCGAAGTTACTTTGAAACAATTCACTAAGGGCAGTGCCATCTTAGAAAGAATGGTATTTGGCACCTGGGAATCAATTAATCGTGAAGGATTGGGTTATGAACACAATGGTCCTCCTAAAAAGGAAGAACATAAACCTAGACCTTCGATTAATACTACACCTAAGTCACCTACACCTAAGTGTACGTATTGCAATGTAAGTGGACATACTCGTTTATATTGTAAAGCTATAGAAGGTGAACTTAAGGGGAAGTACAAATGGGTTCCTAAAGGATCAACCTCTAAAAATAGAAATGATAAGAAATTATCACAAAAGAGGAATGACCCTAAAGTGAAGGTTCACAGTCAACCAAAGTTTTGGTATCACCAAGAACCAATAATCTATGGACCAAGGAACATGAAAAATGTTCATCCTAGCTCTAGTTTAACCAGAAAGGATAATGTCCCTCAAAATAGCTCTAAGACTCAAAATCCTAAGTACAATGGTCAATCTCGTAACTTAAATGCTAATATGCCTAGAAATGCGAATTATCATGCTAGGTCGAGTCATCTTGCTAATGAAAGTCATGATGTCTATCCTAGTATTTCGAATGCTCATGTTAAATTTGATAATGCGAATAAGATTGCAAATGCTAATTCAAGAAATTCGATTATTACCATATTCCCACATAGTAAGACTCATAATCATGCTAAATATAACAAATATACTCCTAGAAGAAATCCATATCATATCTCTGCTAGGAATGAAGCATCTAGAAGGTTATATGATGATGTGCAATATTATCCCATGCCTAGATTTGTTAATGCTATTTCACATATGCCTTATGATGTACTAACCCAAGGACCCCTAAGACAAAGGGGTACCAAAAGGTTTAACTAATTTGTTATGCAGGTATGCCTTACTGCTAAGAAAGATGTGTGGTATCTTGATAGTGGTTGTTCCCGACATATGACTGGTAATAAGTCATTGTTGAACAACATTAGAAAGGTAGCCGCAGGAAGTGTAACCTTTGGAGATAGTAGTAAGGGTGACATCGTTGGCATTGGGGATATTGGAAATGAACGATTCAAAATAACAAACGTACAATTAGTCACGGGACTAAAGTACAATTTGTTATCCATAAGTCAACTATGTGATAATGGTTGCAAAGTAGTCTTCCGATCGTCACACTGTTCTATTTACGATGCAGACGGAAGACTAGCTCTAAATTGTCCACGTGATAAAAATGTATATACGTGTGACACTACGAAATATGAGAATGTATGTTTGGTTTCCATTAATGAGGATCCATGGTTATGGCATCGAAGGTTGGGCCATGTTAACATGAAACTCATTAAATCTATATGCTCGAAAGAACATGTACGTGGATTACCTAAACTCAATTTCGTTAAAGATCATATATGTGAAGCTTGTGAAATTGGCAAACAAATTCGAGCATCTCATAAAGCCAAATTCATGGTGTCTACTTTTAGACCACTTGAGCTATTACATATGGATCTTATCGGACCAGTCCCAGTACAAAGTCTTGGAGGAAGTCAATACACCCTCGTGGTAGTTGATGACTACTCTAGATTTACATGGACTGAGTTTTTAAAATCAAAGAGTGATGCATTTGAATCGTTTTCCGCTCTTTGCAAACGTATACAAAATCAACAAAATGAATCGATCATCTATATAAGGACTGATCATGGGAAGGAATTCGAGAATTCAAAATTTGTTGAGTTTTGTGAAGCGTATGGTATTACTCATAACTTTTCTGCACCTTATACACCTCAATCAAATGGGGTAGTTGAAAGGAAGAACAGAACGTTACAAGAAATGGCAAACACTATGCTTAACGAATATCGTCGACCAAAATATTTTTGGGCCGAAGCTATGTCTACTGCTTGCCATGTTCTTAATAGAGTATTACTACGACCTATCAAAATGAAGACTCCATATGAGCTCTATTTTGGTAAAACTCCTAAGCTTAATTACTTCAAGGTTTTTGGAAGTAAATGCTATATTATGAATACTAAAGATTATCTAACGAAATTTGACCCAAAATCTGGAGAGGGCATTTTTCTAGGATATTCTGTGAATAGCAAAGCTTATAGAGTATTTAATCTTAATACTTTGATTGTGGAAGAATCAATGAATGTTGCATTCGATGAATCTAAACCAAACTCAAAGTTTAAAGATTTGATAGAAGAGGAACCAGATTCAAATGGTCATATTCCAAGTGATGTTGAAAATATTATTCGACAAATTGGAAATATGAATCTTGAACCTAAAATCTCAAAGAATCCTCTTGAAAAAGATGAGAACGAACTTGAACTGCCTATGGAAATACCATTGCTTAAAAATCATCCGATAGACTATGTCTTAGGGGATTTAACTAAAGGTGTTCAAACTCGTGCTCAAGTTCAAAACATTGTGAGTCATATGGCCTTTCTATCACAAATAGAACCCAAAACCGCAAAGGAAGCGTTATTGGATGAGGATTGGATTTTTGCCATGCAAGAAGAATTAAACCAATTCTCTCATAATAAAGTTTGGGAACTAGTTCCACAACCCCCTGATACTTCCATTATTGGAACAAAGTGGGTCTTTCGTAACAAGTTAGACGAAAGTGGAATAGTGGTAAGAAATAAAGCACGATTGGTTGCTCAAGGCTATACTCAAATGGAAGGAATAGATTTTGATGAAACCTATGCTCCCGTGGCTCGAATTGAATCGATTCGAATGTTTTTAGCCTTCGCTTGTCATAGAGGTTTCAAAGTCTATCAAATGGATGTTAAATCTGCTTTCCTTAATGGTGTCTTAGAAGAGGAAGTATATGTAAGACAACCACCTGGATTTGAAGATCACTTACATCCTGAATACGTGTACAAATTGTACAAAGCTTTATACGGGTTAAAGCAAGCTCCTAGAGCTTGGTATGAGAGGTTAAGCAAATTCCTTATTGAAAATGGTTTCAAAATAGGAGTTGTTGATACCACTCTCTTTACAAAGTATGAAAATGATGACATCTTGCTCGTTCAAATTTATGTAGATGATATCATCTTTGGTTCTACCAAGGAATCTCTATGTAAGGAATTCTCAGATATTATGA
Organism: Oenanthe sinensis; assembly: GCA_028671895.1. Taxonomy (NCBI): domain Eukaryota; kingdom Viridiplantae; phylum Streptophyta; class Magnoliopsida; order Apiales; family Apiaceae; genus Oenanthe; species Oenanthe sinensis. The sequence goes on from CM053806.1 coordinate 35,437,007, forward strand.
GTAAAGAATTTGAAATGAGCATGATGGGGGAATTAAATTTCTTTTTAGGACTGCAAATTAAGCAATCCGATGAAGGCATTCATATTTCACAATCGAAATATTGCAAGGAAATGCTAAAGAAATTTGAGATGGAAAACTGTAAAACCATCAGTACCCCTATGTCACCTGCATTAAAGATGACTGAAGATCCTAACGGTATTTCTGTGGATACAAAGAAATATCGAGGAATGATTGGCAGTCTTCTTTATATTACTGCAAGTAGGCCTGACATACAGTTCAGTGTGTGTAAGTGTGCCCGCTTTCAAGTCAACCCTAAGGAATCTCATGTGTCTGCTGTAAAGCGGATATTCAGATATCTTAAAGGGACCACTGATATGGGTCTATGGTATCCAAAAGGACAACCATTTGACCTAGTGTGCTTTTCTGATTCGGATTATGCCGGACACTTGATTGATAGAAAAAGCACAAGTGGTACTTGTCAGTTTCTAGGTGGATGTCTAGTTTCTTGGTTTTCTAAGAAACAAAATTCTGTGTCTATATCCACTACAGAAGCTGAATATATAGCAGCTGCAAAATGTTGTGCTCAAATCCTCTGGATGAAGCAAACTCTAGCTGACTATACTGTAAAATTTGATGCAGTGTCAATTCAGTGTGATAATATAAGTGCAATAAATTTGAGTAAAAATTCTGTGTTGCACTCATTATCAAAACACATAGATATCCGACATCATTTTTTAAGAGATCATGTCTCTAAAGGCAATATTAAGATGGTATATATTGATACTGAACATAATATTGCGGATATCTTTACAAAACCTTTGAGCTCCGATAGATTCAATAAACTCCGTCTGGAGTTAGGAATGCTAGTGTGCCCAAAGTAAAGACACTGAGTGTCTCTAATTTTGTTGAATTAATTTTCAGTGAAATTTGCTCCGCTTGTGGTTAAGGTTATTATTTGACCGGATTTCGAGGTGAAATTCAGATTTGTCCATAATGACGTTGATTATAAGTTGTTCAAGCTTTATTGTGAAATTAAGTTCAATAAAATAATATTGATTAACACAGCTATGGATTGGCCTTGGAATACTTCGTATTTCAAAACTCGGGAAAATAGTGAGTGTTAATCAATATGTCCCAAGAAATATTTTTATCTAATGGAAATTTAAAAATAAATTTCTTTGCTTATAAAAATATCCTTCTTGGTAATTAATTATTTTATAACAATTAATTACACTTCTTGATGTAATTAAAATTGTAAAATAATTTTATATTAGATATATTATTTTATGCAAATTAATTACAAAAGTTTGTAATTAAAAGTATAAAATTTATGCAAAATTGAAATTGTTATAATATAATTTTTATTATGTTAAATACAATTTTAAATTAATTTAACTCTTGATTAATCTCAGCTGTTGGATCAATTGAAAGTTAAATCCAGGCCTTACATTTTGTTAATACAAATAGAAAACATTTTGTTTCTTTTTAATCAATCAGCCGTACTGTTCTTCACTAAAATCTGATTCCTTCGAAACCCTAGTTTTCGGGGATCAAAATTGCATCAAACCATGAGTTTTCTATCTGATTCATTCATGAACTCATGTTCTTCGTGTTCTAAGCTTTCATTTGATACCCACTTTGTCATCAAATAAGTCCAAATTCTTCAAGGGCCATAAACCCTAATTGCTTTACCTCCAACTCTATGAATTTGACGGATGATGGATTCAATCGATCCGCAGCAGTATATTTTGCATCAGCCCATACTAGAGTCTACACAAGGATCATCAATCAAGCACTAATTTGAGGGCTTTCTCAAACCCTATTTGACAGCTACGTGTGTTGCCTAGTGCAAGATGGTTCGATGATGATATTCAAGGCTATTCACAAATCTTACTACAAGAAACTTGGACAAGCTCATCACTCATATCTTAATCTCGTTTGATTGTTACTGGTGTATTGCATATTTGTAAGTAATCGAATGATTCTCAACACGCACTAACTGTTTGTGTACGAGTCCTGCAGGTACAATCATTGAAGGAAGCTAACTCGGAGAAAAATAAAACAAATACTGAGTCACTTCAAGTCAGCTTAGTGTGGATCATTCTTGTTTATATTAATGAAGTGAGGATGATAATTGATAAGTCCAGTAAGGTTTCACTGTGTGTATAAACACCACAGTGCTGGTATGATCCTAAAATCGTCAAATTTCATATCCTCTGTGGCTTTCCTACTTATCTGGTAACTGTTAAAATCTTACTCTTGATGAGTGTCTGCTAATTTAGTAGATATGTGATTAGTGTATGTCGTTCATGATTGAGTTTCTCATATCAAATGCTTAAGTTGAAATAACTGCTACTTGCAATTTGAGGTATGTGAACTGTCAAATATGTTGTGCTATAGGGTCTGCAGTATCATAGAAATAAAGCATATCTGTGTACTTGATTAAAATCTCTCTGCTAATTGAGGTTGTTAGAATAGATTCCATATCTTGTATGAGATTGTTTGAAAAGTCTTCTTTTGATGCTTCACACTAGGACACTATGAGCACATACATGCCCTGAGATCATGGACTGCCTGGAATGTCATAAGAGCATTCCTTGATCTGTTCCCAGTTCAAACGGCCACAAATAGCATCATTTGCATTTCTATTTTGTAATTGATTAATTTGCTGTAAGGTTTTAGCATAACTCTGGGAGTGGTAAATGAATTGCTTAAATTGCAAAATTGATTTCCTGCATCTTGAAAAATTTCTCTGAGCTTTATGTGCAATCTAGATAGAAATTATGATTAATTGGGAAAGTTTTGCCATAATTGTGACTATGTGTATTGTTGCTGATATTATTTTTGATAAAGAAAATGGTCCAATTATATGTTTTTATGGGATTTCAATGTACACCTTTGCAATCTGCAACCTACTCTCCTTTATGTCCTTCATTAAGATGTACTTGTGCTAGAATTGGTGCATGCCTACATTATTTGTGAAATTTGTTACCATGAATTAATTGAACCTGCTTCTGTGTATTCCATAAAGTTCATACTTATTTGAATTAACTATGAGTTTGCTCTCTTAATGATTAACTGATGATTCCCTGCTTAGTATGAAAACTTTAAGGGCAGTTGTTCTCTTGTTCACACCTACTTGCTAATATGCACTTAAGTCTGTGAGATTAAATATAACTGATGCCTATGTGAAAACTGCTGATAGATTTGATTACCTTAATTTTTGCCCTGTGCTTAATTGATCACATGCTCAGCTCATTTAAAGTGTCACTAATTGAAGCATTCATGCTCCTTTTGTCACAATAACTACAGTCAAATTGCCATGTTAATGAATAGTTTTAAGCATGATTTGTTTGTGTGACTGATCTTAACTGTTGGAATATGCATGATTATATGGAATATGGATGATTAACATGTCTTATTTCATTCTGGTAGGTAGTTACATGTGTAATCAAAATTCTAGTCCATAACATGCTTGATTTGTAAAAATTTAATGCCATCAGTTGCTTTGATTACTATAATTCTCAAGACTGCAGCATATTGTAAAGTTTGGCACATTTTTAATTGCTTTGTGTTTTCTTAAGAAGTATTGCTATACCTTTCTTGGTAGTTAGGTAATATTTTTTTTGACACATAATCATGAATTTTATTGATAAAATGACCTGTAGCATGCTTGCCCTGCAGAATTAAATGTCATCTGCTACCTTAACTAGTACACCTTTATTTGCAGCAATTTGTGAAGCATGAGATAATTGTTTATTTGCTAATACTGGCATGAGTACAGTGGGGTTATAGTTGGTGATAAGAAGTCCTGATTCTCATTAAATGAGCATGGTGTATGAATTACAGACTGTTGTCCTTCTTGATTTAACTGTCACTGTTTGATGTACTTTAGAGTGATTGTTTGATTGAAATCTAGTACTTTCCTGCATACTGGATATCTTTTTATGCTTTATGTCAAATTTCCTGGCAGGTTGATAGAGTCTATACTATATATTATACTATTTGTGCAGAACCTGTGACTCTATAACTGATACTTGCCTAGTTTAGACTGCTGCATTTTGCTGAACTATGTTCTATTTGCCACACACTTGTCTGTTCATTATTAAGCCATGTAGTCTCATTGTGTAATATCAGATATATGCAATATATGTATACATATGTGTGTCTGTGAGTACATGAATTCATTTGTATGTTTGCCTGCACCTTAACTGATTCTACATGCATATATACCCCTCATTCCTTGTTTATGTTACTGCACTCTTAAACACTTGTGTCTTCTTGCTCTTAAATACTTGTCTGCACTTATTCTTTGCCTTAAATTTCCTCTGTGTGCATTCAATGGAGTCTGCCAGTAATCTAGTAAACACTACTCTGTGTCTTGGCAATGTTTCTTCCACCACAGTTCCTTCCACTTCTAAAAATAGAAATAGGAAGAAACCAAGAAAGCAAGTAAATCTTGTGTCCACCTACACTAATCCAATCTCTAGGTCTATCAAAACCCAAATGCAACCAGGGTGTCTGATTCATTTAGATAAAAGAACTGAGCTTTACCAAATGTTTGCCAAATCCAATTGGGAACCCATGCTCTATTATCCTAATAGAAGGGTTCTTCCTAACATGGTGACTGAGTTCTACAATAATATGAATGTGAGGTATGGAGCTGGTGATGTTGTCTTTATCACATCTGTGGTAAATGGCAAGGCATTGCTACTTGATCACATAGAATTGTGTAAAGCCTTGAAACTAAGCCAAAAACTTCTGAACCTAGCCAATATTGACATCACAAAAGAGTTTGTTTTTAACAAAATGGAACTCAAACTATTCCTATCTGTCTTTTGTGAAGTAGAAGTACCTCATAACTTGTGTGTAGAGGATAAAGGTGTGTCTTATGAGCATTTTTCCCCTATATTCCAAAACTTGGCATTGATCATGAGAGGTAATATTTTTCCTAGTACTTCTGGTGACAAGTTAATGACATTTGCTGAAATTAAGCTAATGTATAAACTTGCCAGTCAGAAAGTTACTTTCAATATCACTTATGTTATTTTGCTTCAAATGATCAATGGATTCAAGAATGGATTTATGCTCTATGGACTACTCTTAACCAAAGTTTTTGAGTATTTCAAGCTTAATGTCAATCAGCTGCCTCATTTTCAAGTTGCAAGTACCATTTCTGATAGGGCAATAAGAACAGTCATACCCCTTCCTGGATTCTCAGGTCCTCCACCACCTTCAGTGATCAATCTTGACACTGATGATGCTATAGTTCCTGCCATTCCTGCAATTCCAAACACTAACCCTGTCATTCCCAACCTTACTTCTATCACAGCCCTTGAAAAACAACTCTTGAACCTTCAAGAAAGTCATGCCAACCTTGAAGCCTTGTGTAAAATTCTTCAAACTAATATCAAAGCTTTGACTGAAAAGCTTGAATCAACTGAAACAAAGGTAGGTGTACTAATTTCCATTCTTGGAAACTCAGTGTCTAGGGCTGGTAGACTTGAGGATGGATTGTCCCAACTGATAACAACCCAACTAGGTTTGATGGACATCCCATTTCTACCCCTTATGGAAGAACCACATGATGACCAACCTGTGATGGCACTAGGTACTGAAGGGCCAGTAATTGTTGATGAAGTGAAGGATATGGACACAGATGCTGTCAATGATGCAATCCCAGAGAAATCTGAGTTTGAAAACATGGCATAAGCCTCTGGACATCTGATTTCTAGTTTCTTTAGAAGTTGGAACACTTCTGTGGTGGTTTGTCTGCTTGTTTGTCTAATTATCTATGTTGTCTTGTGTCAGTTGTTTGTTGTCTGCTATGCTTTTGTTATGTGTCTCCTTTTGCTGCAGTGGTTTAGAGGCAGTGAGTATGTAAGATGACCTTTAGTCTAAGTAGTACTAGGTCATGTTAGCAATACTCAAGTTTGTGTTTGATCAGTTGAAGCAGTATTTGAAATGAATGAATTATCTTCTAGCAGCATTTGTCATTTCATTTTATATGCTTATTCTTGTTTGATCTCTTACTAACACAACAACTTGCAGGTACACAAGACAGATCATGTTTCCAATTAACAGATTATGATTAAAATTGTCAGTTGCTTGGTGATCAGTTAGCAATTAAGTCAACACTCTTTACAGTTAGTACAAGTTCTAACAGTGTGAATGTATACTTAAGATCTGTCCATACTACAGCAGTATACATTTGATAGTAATATTGCTTAGCTTATTACTGAGTTCCCCCATCCCCAGCAATTAAATTGTGGCAGGAATTAAATTGCTAAAGTATAAAAATGTGTTGTTCTCTATTAAATTGTGGCAGGAATTAATTTTGTGTTTTGATGCTAGTCACTATATTAACTGCTAATTCAGTTAATATTAAATCACTAGCAAACTGTTTCATTATATTTACTACTCATTTGTTTGATAAACAGGGTTATGAATTTAAAACTTGCTCCTCGTATTTTTTAATTCATGATAACCAGGAACAACTAATTCGATTTTTTCAAGTGGAAACAGGAGAAGAATTCAAACTCTATACTTGAAACCAGCCTCCATATTCAAGTGCATAAATTTATTCACAATTGAATAAATTCTAAAGGGAAGTTTTTATGCTCTATCTCCTCAATTTGTGATTTAGAACTTTAATTAAGTTTTCAAAAACTCATAATTATCTTTGAAAATTAGATTTCTACTTATAAATTTGTTTTTGATATTCAATCTCAACAAGGGGAAGAGAGTGTAAAATGAATATTCATGAGAGAGTTATAATAGAGGGGAAGAGAGTTGAAATGAATATAATTGTTAATAATTTGGTAAAAATAAAGGGGAAGAGAGTTAAAATGAATATGCGTAAACATCAATGTGAAGGGAAGGGAAGTGTAATTTAGATAGAATTTTATAATAAAATTCTAATCTATCAATATTTTGCAGCTTATAAGGAATTGAAAATTGATACAGAATTAAACATTCTTATCAAATGGAAGGCATACAACAAATTTTTGGAAATTGGAGTATACGAGCTGAAACTGAAATAATGATAAGTGCTCACTTATCAAAGGGTATACATACTCAATTTTTCTGTGTGCATCCTAACTGCTGCATAATATTCTGGTTGTCTATCTGCTATGCATTTAAAATCAAGAAAGATTTTCAACACTATAGGGGAAGTGTTAATTAGATTTTAATAATCTAAAAATGCATAAATTAGATAGTTGCATACACGTAGGGGAAGTCTAGGACTGTCACACACATATTTAATTTTACACTAGAATGTTTCGACAAAATATCAAAAAGGGGAAGATTGTGAGATACAGTCTTATGGATTAGGTTTTGATTATTTTGTCTTAATGATAAGTGTAAATTAAATTAGCATTAGGAAGTTACTAATTAATATAGTAATCCTCCCTTAGGTTATTCAAAGTGACAATCAACGAGAAGAAAGTCAAATTAAGTCAAACTGCTTTTATAAACAAATCTAAATGATTTTCTTTCTACATATATTTAGATAAGATTTATCAAAATAATGATAAAATCAAATCTAATTTATATATGTTATAGTTTGAGGCATATACTGAAGATGAACAAACAAAGTATTTTAACACTGCTTTTACGAAACAGAAAATGTGTTATCTATTCAAAAGAGTGTTTGTTTTAAAGGTTTTCAAGAGAATATATTTTCAATATATTTTCTAAATATATTTGTACAATTTATCTTCAACAAAGTTCTGCCTAGATATAAAATACAGATTTTATCCCTGAAGCCCTGAATTGTCCTATTTCTTTGGATAATCTGTATTTTAATTCAAATTAAATATTCCTTGGACTTCATAGTCATTATTATTTTAAGAATATTATATTTGAATATGTTTTGAGTCAAAACTTTAGTCCAAACGTTGACAAGTTCCGACAAAGGGCTATCGAGTATTGTTTCAGACTATAGGGACAGCGAAACAATCTTTTTCTCAAAGTAATATCTACACATGTCCAAATGACTTGAAACTTGGGGAATGTCATTAGAATATTGAAAAAGAATTTTAGGATTTTTTTCATAATTTTTGGGTGACTTTTATTTTTGGCCTGTATTCCCGATATCGTTATTGGTTGTTCGGTCAATTAAAAGTCAATGAAGGTCAACTCCAAATTGAGTAGGATTTTGACCATGACCTATTGGGATTATTCCCAGATGGTTCCCAAATTTTCATAATTTTTGGAGCATATTTTGAAAAACGTCATATTTCCAACGTATCGTTCGGTTTCGTGTTTATTAGCTTTATTAATTAACTGAATGATGTTAGCACGTTTTTCCAAGCACCTATGTGGCCTCTTTCAGCTGATACAACTTTAATTTGAATTGTTGTGGCTCTCCTTGCTCCATGTAAACCCTTGTCCCCTTGTCCCCTTTTTAAAATAAATCAAAAATGCCCCATTTTTGGCCTATAAATAAAGCCGTCCCCCCACACCATTTCTTAAGCCTTTTAGTGCCAAGTATATGCTGCAAATTTCTCTCCCAGGAAGCTCTCAAGATCAGTAGCTTTTCATCTCCAAGAGTTCTTGCCCTTTAAGCTTAGTTCTTACATAGATCTTACCCCTTTCAAGCTTAAAAACCCATATACTTGCACTTTAAACACACCAACCGTACAAGTCCCTTTAGGCTACCCAAAGACCATATACCTACTGCCCTTAGACTTGTTTAGTTGCCCCCAAAGTTATACCAAAAGTTCACTTTCCGGCGATTTTCCGGCGACTTTTTCCGGCGACTACTTTTTGTGTGTTTTGGCTTCAAAATTGGCTTTTTCTCTTGATTTCTCTCTAGATCTTAAGGGTTACAAGTTGATTCCATTTTTATGTGTTAGTACACATATTAGGCAGATTATAAATAGATTTGTGCTTGCTTGGTTTGTTTGTTAGATCTATTATATAGTTAGCCTTGTCTACGATTTATATAGTTACGTGCTTAAATTGTTTGTTTGTTGTTTTCTATATAAATTGTGGTAACCGTTGGAAGAGCCTTACTATATACTCTTGCTCTTCACAACAAAGTTGTTTATATCCTCGGTGTAGGCTTCCGGGATTAATAACGACTCCAAGTTACTTAAATTCCGAGTAGAGACCGATTTGTATAAATCTCATAACGAGGTATAAGCAAAAGGACTCCTTGTTGAATTTGGTAATTAAACTAGCTTCTATTCCAAGTTGAGACCTACTTGTATAAGTCTTATTTAGAGACATAAACAAAAGGACTCCTTGTTGATAAGTTGCAAGTTAACTCATTTTATTTCCGAGTTGAGATTCCATTCGTATAAGTCTAAATTATTAGACATAAACGAACTTCTCCTTGTTTGAAATAAAAAGAGGCATAAACTAACTTATATTCCGAGATTAGAATATTCGTATAAATCTCATATATTATTTAGAGATATAAACGAAGCTCTCTCGTAGAATATTTGTAAAGTTTAAGCTCACTTTAATTCCGAGTCGAGAATTTTTGTATAAGTCTATATATTAAGACATAAACAAAAATACTCCTTGTTTGAATTATTAAGTGAAAGAAGCCAACATTAATTCCGAGTTAGATACTATTCGTATAAGTCGAGGTACGACATAAACGAAACATCCTCGTTGAATCTTATTGGTTTATTTCGAGTGAGTTTTAAAGGCCAACTTAATTGTTGCTCTAGGCCTTATAAACAACTTGATTTCTAAAACGAGCTTGACATAAGTCAAGTCAATATATTCGGCCATTAGATTAGATCATATACCCCGGCCTTATATATCGAACAAAAATAAATAAAGTAGTTAGAAAACGTACTTGATCTCATTCAAGTCAAATATATTTGGTCTATAACTTGACCTTATATATCCCTATATATATTATATATATATTTAATTTAAGTGCTTGCATTCATACGCTTTACATATCGCTTTTACTTTAGCATACGCACTTAAATTACTGCATACACGTTCACACACAACGTGTGGTTCGTCCTTCTCACGAAGCGACTTACCCCGACTCACATTTATATATTCTGTTGCTTCGGCTATATTATATATATCTGTTTGTCTCCGGTCTAGTACAGTAATATACTAGTCCACCAATCTTCTTTTATTAAACAGGGTTATTAAGTCGTAGTACTGGTTGTCTAGACTTTGCTAGTGAGGTGAAGTGAAGTGAGGTGATCCTTGTTCTAAGACCCAAGTCCTAGGCACGCCGACGGGAAGTTGGGTGTCTCTGCACCGTGAGGAAAAGGAAAGACCCAAGACCTAAGACCTAAGATCCAAGACCTACAGAGGGTTAGAGGAACATAGTCTACGCAGGGTTGTAATTTATTTTTTCTTACTTGTATTTGAGGAGGTAACGGGAAGTTACGCTCCAAGATAAACTTGTAAGGGTTCTACTTAGATTGTGAGGAGGTAGCGGGGAGTTACGCTCCAAGATTAGTCTAGTAGGGTTTGCTATTGTATTTTGAGGGGTTAACGGGGAGTTAAGGTCCGAGATAAATACATAGTGGTTGTAACAGGCTTCTCCGCCGCTATAAGGAGTGAATCTTTTTATAGTGGGAAAATCTCGAGTTCAGGGAGGGACTCGGGGACTGGACTAGGGGTGAGCGGATCCGTTAGGGGATTGCGCCATCGCAAACCAGGATAAAAATCTTGTGTGTGGTGCTCCATTTCTTTACTCTCTTTTAATTTCCGCATTTGATTTACTAGTTGACTAGTAACATTTTTAAAAGAGAAGAGAAAATTTTAAAACGCTAAGCTCTAATTTTTAAAAGGGTATTAAGCTATTCAACCCCCCCTTCTAGCTAATACCCCATCCTTACGGACCTAACAGTTTTCTTATCTAAAACCGATAGAAAGTGAATGTATTTTTGAATAAAACTTTTTGAAAAAGAAATAGACAAAAATTTCTTTTAAATACATTCAGGAATCAGTCAAAGAAAGAAAACTAAATATATTAATACTAACGGCTTTTTCAAAAACTAATTTTTACTTAGAATAAAAACTATGCAAATCCATTAGTATCAATATATCACAATTATTTTGTAATAAAATATTATTTAATTATCACAAAGTAATAAAAGAGAATATTTATACTACGAATAATTATGCTGCAAATTTATTTTAATATACTTAAATCATGGAACCAATATATCACTGAATTGTTTTATATCATCATGATTTAAACAAATCAAAATAAATTAAATACTTATGTTGCACTAAGCAATTGCCAATCACATGCATATATATAAATTAACTAAACATGGCAATCATTCAGTAAAACAATAAGCATTAAGACATATTTTTATTATTAGTGATTTCAGATAAACAACTTGTATTATCACTAATATTAAAAGTATCACAATTAATTGCACGCTGATACCAATTATTCGATATTTATCAATAATTTCAAGATGCAAGAAATTGTGCTTCTTATATTTTATCAAATCAAAATTATGAAACTAATAGTCATTGAATTGCTTCAATCCATAATTTTAATAAGATAAAATAATTTCGCTAAATACTAAAATATTCATTAGATTGAATATTAGCATCTAACTTCCTACACTATATCTAATAATTGTCAGTCTAGCATATTACAATTATGCTCATAACAATTATTATTGATATATGTAAGCTCGAGAAAATAGTTGAATAGAAATTCACAAGTCCTTTAACTATAGACATTTAATACTTGTGATCTTAATTATAACTCCTCGCAAATAAAATGAAATTTAGAAATATTTTCTAAGTATATAAAATATTGAGAATTTTATACACATGACTTAGAAAATACTTCATCCTCCAATATTAGTGAATTTTGAAATATGCATTAATTACTTAGAAAATAAATTCTAAATACTGTCACTAATATCAAAAGTATCACAATTATTTGTAACAAAATATTTAAGAATATCAGAGCAAAATATCAGAGCAATTAAGCAAGACATCTTAACTAATACTCATCAAATATTTAACATGCAAATAATTATGCTACTAACTTTATGCTAAATAATTTAACTACCACTTATGCATATTACAATGTAAGCATGATAATTAAACTAGTAGCAATAAACATGAGGTATTGGATTTAAAATAAATTCACAAGTCCTTTAAATATGGAAATTTAATACTTGTGAACTCATTTGAGAATTCCTTGCAGATGGGATTTCCAACAAATATGCAAATAAATAATATCCCAAGTTTACTAACCAACTTAGATAAAATGAATTCATCAAGTTATTTAGCAAAGATCTGCAAGTTATTCTATTAAGGACAATCTCGAAAGAACTCATACCTGGTGTCCATGAGCTTGTTCCATAAGTAGTGTGGAGAGATCAACAGAGTTGTTGGAGTTGAAGTGGTTTCATTGTCTAGTAGATCAGAGCATCACATTCAATAGCTGCTTTAAGTTTAGCCTTTGCTGCAACTATGTGTGTTGAATGCTTTCTCTCATTTCAACAAGAATCCAACTTCTTCCACGAAATTGACAGCTTCTAGGAATGACTTCCCTGCCTTTCTTACAACCTGCATCATCTATATCTATATAGCTAATTAGGTTAAACCTAGTATCTTTAGGGTCCCAGATTCCAAGAATTGGTGATCCTCTAAGATATCTAACAATTCATAACTTAGCTATAAGATAAGATTCTCTAGTATCCACTTGGAAACTTGCACATAGGCATATCGAGAATAAAATATATGGTCTTTAGCACTTGAATAAGTAATGAGCTGATCATACCTCTATAGCTTGTCACTTCATTTTATTTACCTGATTTGCCCTGATCAAGCTTAGTGGTCTGTTAGAAAGAAGTCTTGGCAGGTCTAGAATCTTCTAAATTGCGCATTTTCAAAAGATCCTTGACTAACTTTAATTGCCATCATTCTTTCGAATTATTTATAATTCAAAAAGAATGGCAACTCTTCCAACATGCTCATCTTGTACTTACTCTGCATTAACTTAGCAATAAACTCTTGCCAAATTTTCGTTAGTAGACCCACATATAATATAATCATTGTATTCTTGCACATATATTACATTGTGTGTGCTTTGTATTCTAGAGAGAGATATGTGTATATAACTACTCTAATATAAAATCAACTTGAAGTAATTAGTAGTTAGAGTGTCATACCATGTCCTTGACAATTTGCTTGAATCCCTACCTCCGTCATAGAAGAGCTTGGAAAGAGAATGATATACAAATTCCAATGGATCTGCAACTTCAAAGTTCAGGAGTTGTACATCAACTTCAACTTCTAACTCACCATTCAGGAGTGCACTTGTTCACATTCATCTGATAGATCTTCATGCTTGAATGCTCCACATGTGCTAGGAATATCCTAATGTTAGGCCCTTATCTTGTTAGGCCCAAAAAGAATCAAGTCTCGTCACTGGTGCTTACTGTTTGATCTTGAAAGTCCCGAAGATTCTGTTTCCATCATCATCGTTACCTTCTACTTGATATTAACCTGTAGCAACCAGTTTAGCTTTGTCCCTCATAACAATGCAAAAAATTATCCAGTTTCTGTGAACCCTTACTGTACCAATTTCAGCTTCGACTTGTGGTCTGGGTTCCAGCTTCAGTAGTTTCTGCCTTTGAACTGATTGAGATCATCTTGCATTTGCAATCACCCAATCTGGATCAATCAGTGCTTCTTCACTATTCTTTGGGATACCAAATGTTGATTGTTGGGTCCCAAAAAATATATGTTCATCTTGATTAGCACTTCTAGCCTTTACTCAAAATCCGGTTTACTAAGAACTAGACTCCAGGAATAACTTTGACTTCAAACCCTTTGTCTCGGCAGATATGCTCTTGATGTATTCCTTTGATCTTCATTGTGTTGAGTACGACTAGTAGATCCTTCTATTGTTTTTCTCCCCTTGAGTTGCTGTTAGGATGTGTAGAAGATCCTTCACCTTTTTCAGTGGATTCTGTTAAAGTCCACGAGTTGTGTAGTTTCACTACCAATTCCACTAATAGGATCTGAATCAACATCATTATCATTGATTCCTTCTGCAACCTCAATTTCATCATCATTATCTGAATTTGACTCTGACGAGATGTCATACTTCAAAGATTCAGAATAGTCTTTCATTTGAATGCTTGGGAGCTTGGTGTAGTAGAATGAAACATTCAGACTTTCAATCACCTTCTGGTTTTTATCATCAATGAGTAGCCGAGGAAAATTGTTCCTTGAGTCTTAACTTTTGTCAAGTTACTCATATAAGTCTTCAGTAAATATCAATTTCCTCCAAACACACGAAAGAGTTTCAGTGTTTGCTTCTGGTTGGTCGTTAACTTATATGATATCTTTTCATGATCTTGTTGAATAAAGCAGCATGCTGTATTAATTACTTCAGCTTCAAAGTACCTTTTTCAGTGCAGAATTCATATAGAACTTCACTCGCGAAATTTAGTTCCATTATCTGACTTCAAAGTTCTCACAACTTACTTTGCTTCCAACTCGATCTACCTGAAGTGATCAATTACCATCTGTGACATTTTGTCTGTTGAATGCACGAACATCACCAATTTGTAACTAGGGTTGTCATCAACTACCACTAAGCATATTTCTTCATTGACATAATTTGCTTCAGTGTGATGTTTTCATTGACTTCCCTATGTGACATACTTCAAAATGTCCTTCTAGATAGAATTCCATATGAAGCAGTCCTCTCACCAATTTCTTCTTTATTAGAATCCATTGTCTTGTTCACCAAGTGTGAGAGCTTCTTATGCCATAGCTAACTCTTTACTGATGAAGCTTTACTGAAAAGTTCGCTTCACCTTTGCATACAAACTCCATGTCAGCTACGAACAAATTTTCTCACTCTCAGTTGAGCGAGCTTCCAACCTTCTTGTTTGAGATCAAACACTTTTCCTTTTCAATGTTTTTCTAGAAAACCCTTAACAAAGAATTCCCTAGTGCCCTGTAGATAATGCTTAAGTCTGTTCACAAGAAAGATGCTTCCACTGATGACAGTTCTTAAATCATGATAGCCATATCCCTTGTACATCCTTTGCTGTCATCTCCAAAGGTTACCATCGGGGAGGCCTTCTCAACCACTGTGATATTAGAGCTTTAATCTTAATCATATGCCTCGAACAATAAGTGTCACGAAGTCACATAACTTTTGGCTTTAGTTACATACTCTGCAATCACAAATGATTAAGCTTCTTGGTACTCAATTTTAATTGAGTCCAGATGGGTTAGAGATATTATCAAAGGTAACAACAGCTTCAATATGCATAAAAGCACATGGATAGAAGAACTAACAAATTAATTACTAATTCTGTCTAGTCCATTTCTGTCATTGTCTAACATTTTTAACTATCTCTAATTACCTAAGTCAGTTTTAGATTAAACCTTGAATCTACAAATGTTACTGACAACTTAGATAATTCTACCATCTTATCCCTAACAAGAAATACATGATCTAATATGACATTTAAGTGCAACTATGTGAGTGCAAGCAAATCATGTGAAAATAAGCACATAAACAATTTAAGAATATGCAGAATATTTGAATAAAACATTATAAGCAATATCAAATTCCACATATACTTATCAAGTCATTTATCACAATAAGAACAAATATAAAATATTTGATCTATGACCTGTTTGTCTATTTAGCAATTTTCACAACATTAGCAGAGGTATTAAATCACTGAAGATTTAACTCAAGTTCCAGCAAATGTTTAGGGATACACCTAACCGTCTAGAACACCCTATCTAATTCTAGATATTCATTTTACTGCATAGAAAATCAAGTATGAAATGTACTCACTAAACTCATAAATCCTAGCATGCAATCTTATTCTTAGCAATCAATTAAGCATTTAAGTTCTAAGATGCTAACATGCTGACACGAGTCTAATACATTTCAAAACATAATAATCATACAGTTATGAATTAGATAAAGATATACTAGTTAGTAAGTGTACCTGTGAAGTGCTTAGTGATTCATCTCTAGTGTTGGTCATTGATGCCAGATATTCATTTGGTTCATCACTGTCACTGATAGAATCAGCCTTGCATTTAACTTCATCAATAAATGCTTTCCCTTGCTGCATCCTTACTAATGCTTGATATTCCTGCTTCAACCCAACATAGTGTTTGTCATCATTTGCTTGTACAGGCTTCTTCAAACTATGTAGCAAACCCCTGATCTTGTCTTTCAACTTTAAACCATCCCTGTCTTGCAACCACCTCTTGTACTGATCTTGAAAATCTCCTTAATGAAATCTATAGGTAAGGACCTTAGATTTAGAATTGGGATTCCGTCTGAATCTGATGTCACTGAACTTCCTGTTGCCCTGCAGGCTTGACTTGCAGTCCAGTTCTCAAGATATTCCAAAGTGTCAAATTCACATATAACACCTTGACCACTACCTCGAGCTACAACATCTTCAATTCAGCTTCTAGGATCATTTCATTTCTGTTCGGAGGTTTCCAACCTTGACTTCAATTAAATTTGGTTCGTGGGTCACAAAAACAGTGGATATGCTAACAACCTGCTTTACCAAATATTATCTACTTCAGCTCTTGTTCCAGTTCATAGGCCTTCAGCACACAAATAGTTCATCTAAAGATAATGTGGTTATATTTTTAGAATCCCTTGTAGATGTAATCCTATGTTCCAGATGATCTGCAGTGTTAGCACGAACTTCCTGTAATCTCTCTGTAGAATAAACTTTAAGGCTTCTGTACTGAGATGCTAGGATGTCCAGTTTGTTCTCCTTCACACTACTTAAACCCCTAAGATTTTACATCTTCAAATTCAACTCAAACCAACTAAAAACTGTACCCAAATAATCTTTTCATAACCAGAATCAACTTCTTTGGATAATCTTCAGTCGATCTTATTGTCTTCAATACCCGGAAAAATCTTCATCTACGAACTTCTGAACATCCTCGAATAAGTACTTAAGAAAAATTTAAATTTACAAAATTTTTAATTTTCTTAGAAAATAAATTAAACAAAAATAAAAATTTACAGAACTTAATTTTCAAGAATTTTGAATTTTCTTAAAAATTAAAATATTGTAAATTAATATTTAAGAAAAATTTAATTAACAAGAATATTAAATTTTCTGGAAAAATAAATAAATCTAAAATAGATATTAGAGTTTCAAAACGTTAAGTAGGCCAAAATAGCATCTGAGGCGCTTATGTCCAAGAGTAACACTAATGATTCACATTTTTCCTCAAAAAGAAACTTCGCCAATATTAATACCTAAGACATGATTACGCAGTAAAAATACTATATGATCATGTTTCAGAGTTTAATAAACACTGGTCAATTTTTATTCCGGAAATAAAAATTACACCAGGGGCAAATATCTTTTTCTGAGACGCAATTCAAAAATGAACACTCTGCGACGTCCAAGCAGCTTCGACACCCTTAATTTAATATTTAAGAAAAAATTAAATTTCAAAAATTTTAATTTTCTTAAAAAATAAATTAATCAAAAATAAATATTTACAGAAAAATTTAATTTTCAAGAATTTCAAATTTTCTTAAAAATTAAATAAATCGTAAATTAATATTTAAGAAAAATTTAAAGTTAAGAATTTTAAAATTTTTAAAACATAACAAATCAAAAATAAAAAATATCAGAATGCGGCTCCGATAGTTAGTAACTATCGGACATATTTCCTTTTTCTTTTCCGCGCGTGTACTCAGCTTGGCCAAATCACATGTACATGCTGTGAATTTTTTTTCCAACACTTCCCGCGCGTGGCAATCAATTGCCTGGTTGGTCAAATTAATTTATCCACTGCTGAGTTAGAAACTGGCCACCCTATTTTGTTAAATAGATTTTTAAAAATAAAACTTATAAAATAAACTAATTAAAATTTATAACATAAACTAATAAAAGTTTATAAAATAAATTTTATAAAAGTTTACAAAATAAATTTTATTTAAAATTTATAAAATAAACTAATTAAAATTTATAACATAAACTAATAAAAGTTTATAAAATAAATTTTATAAAAGTTTACAAAATAAATTTTATTTAAAATTTATAAAATAAACTAATTAAAATTTATAAAATAAACTAATAAAAGTTTATAAAATAAATTTTATAAAGTTTATAAAATAAACTTATTAAAAGTTTATAATTAAACTTATTTAACAAGGTCTCCGTTTGAGTCTAGACAGCTTCGGCACGGTGAGCTTCACTGGGCTACGGATCCTGATTTGTATATCAATCAGTCTGCTCTGATACCAATTGTTAGGCCCCGGAAGTATCGTAGAAGGGGGGTTGAATACGATACTCACTAAATCAAAAAATTCTTTCGAATCTTTTACGGATAAATAATTTAGAGTTCGGTTAGTGGGCTCGTGTTCTTGAGGTGAATAGTTTTTACGGAGCTGCTTACTAATTTTCTGTGTTTAGGATTAATCAGTTCGGTTCTAGAAAATCAGCAGTAAAATAAACAACACAAGATTCGGTGAATATATCATTGATAAATATAAACCCTGAGGTTGCTACACCCGGTCAACAAATCCGGTCCGAAGAACAAGTTCTTCGCTGCTTAACAAAAACATATAACTCTCAATTTCCTATACAAGTATTTCTAGATCAGTACAAATGAAACTAAGACCGTAGAGAGTGATATATAGTGACCCTGAACATTTTCCGTTAAGGTACCGGCCACTAATACATCTCCGGTGAAGAGGTATAGATTTTCTGACTGTTCTCTCCTCTCCGGCTTCGTCTTCTCTCTCTCTGGTTATTTTTTGTTGTGTTGTTGAAGACTGACTCAAATGAATGGCTCTGCTTCAATTTATGTGTAGACTTTTTCAGTACAACTACGTGGCTTCATGTGGTCCAAGTAACTGAGCTGCTTCTCACTTCTGTTTCTTCATAAGTATCGGGAATAATTTGCTGATTAATTGTTTAAGTATCGATGAGTCTGTAGAATAACCATCGGACACTTAAAACAATTTAGAATGAATTCAATTAATTCAAGCTGAGTAACTATCGAAATTATTCCTTGATTTATTAACTATCGGAATAAATAGTTTTTCTTTTTATATGTTTTATCCGATAGTTAGTAACCATTGAAAGTTCCTTCTAGTTTTGTTAACTATCAGGAAGTTGCTTGCTTTTCTTTTCTTTACCCGATAGTTAATAACTATCGGGAAGTGGTTTTTTTCTTTGTCCATTTTTAGTTAACTTGATTAAATCACCCGATGGTTAATAACCATAGGTGAATAGGACAAAATAGGAATAAGACAAAATAGCTTGACCAATGACTTCTGGATACAGCTTCTGCAGTCTCGTTCACTTAGCCATATTTCGAATGTGTTAAGCCCTTTAGCATAATTCTTTCGCTGCAACCAAGTCAAATAAATATTTCCTCGTTAATTTGACCTTGATTTGTTCTGGGTTTAATCACGTACCACTTAGGTTACTCATTTCAGTAAATAGTCAATTCTTCTCATTCATAGATGCAACTCTCAATCTCTTTTGTGCTGACGTTTGGTGCAACTGGTCTGGTTCACAAACGACTAACACGATCTTGATCTTCACATTTTCTTTACAATACAATTGACTTTGTTCCTTGTTGATTAGAAGTTCTTCGATTGTAAGTACATTAGAATCCTCTGGCACTTATACTGAACCATAAACATATCTGAAACCCTGAACATCTTCGAACTTTATCCTTCACTAAAGTCTGAACATATGAATGAACTTCCTCCAGCAATCTATAATAGACTCCAAGATTCCATCTAATATTTTGATTCTTTGTATTTGCCGTATATTCTATCTTATCGATTCCTGTACTTGAGCTCTGCAATTCATTGCTTGACTAATTTACAGATTTGGATCACTAGAATCTTTCTGGTACTTTGACAACTGCTTCACTGCTTCCACATCCTTGAATACTTCAACCTTTATTCTTCACTGAGGCATGAACATATTAATGAACTTCTTCCAGTGAGCTAATGCTTCAAGTCTGTAGATTTCTTCTTTATCCTTTGTCTTTACCAAGTCTTCATGTCTTCCTGATTCCGGTGATAACTTCATATTATTTACACGTCCTGTTCTTGTGTTGAGATATAACCCTATGTTACATATAGGTCTATACATACAGCCTTTCAAGCTCTTGATGACTACGCAACACGGATGGCCAGTCAAGCGACAACATTCGATGAGTTGACAAACAAGGTGAATGACTTGGGTCATGCTGGTGGTGTCTTGGGCAGCACTCTTGATGCAAGAATGGGAGCTGTGGAAAGCATAATGCATACAATGGCAACGGAGATAAGCAGAATGATGTATGCGGTTAGGAGCTTTGTTCCCCCAGAGTGTTTTGATGATCACCATACTCAACCTCCCCCTGCTAATGATGGTGCTGGTAGTGTTGGCGGTGCTGGTCGAGCTGGACCCTCGGGTTCTGGTTTTGGTGGTTCCTATGCTACTGGTGGATCTGGAGAGCAAGGTGGTGCTGGGGATAACTCACCTAAGGGGGAGAGTGGAAAGGAGACGAGACAACAGTCGCTAGTTATTAAAGAAATTGCAGAACAGACTACTGATTTTGTCAAAGAAAGTGAGCCAGTAAATGAAGAAGAGGCTCAGAGAAAGAGGAAGGGTAAGGCAGTGGTGGCTGAGCAAGAAGAGCCATTCATTGACTTGAGTCATCATCAGGAAAAAGTTCATGAGGGACTTGATTCAGATTCTGATATGGATGACGTTCCTTTAGCACATGCAATTAGAAGATCTTTGAAGGAACAAGGTGGAGGTGCTGGAATGTCTTCCGGAAAGCCTGAAGAAATACCTGTTGATAAAGAGACTCTGGAAGCTCAACAGTTGGCCTTGAAACAAGCTCAATTCTATAAAATGAAGATGATGCAGGATGAGGCTGTTTTCCTTGAAAAGCAAGTGGAGCTCAAGGAGAAACAGTATGATCATGAGCTTGCAAGGTTAGCTGATCCTCAAGTTGATCTGGACAAGAGAAGGATCAGACAGAAATGGGATGATGCAAGGAAGATACTATTGGGAGTTTGTGCGAAATGAACTCATAACAAAGAGGCGGAAGACTTATTCTACAACTTGTACTTGCAGAATCCACTGATTGTTGACTATATAAATGCTTTGAAAAGGTTGATCTCTAAAGTCAGAGTTGGATATAATGCGATGGTTAAGGAGTGGCAGGTCATCTTGTCTTTAGTTGAAGGAGTCCCGACATCTTTCTTGTATGTGGATGATAAATTCATCTCGAGAAGATCTGCGTCAGAGTTGTTCTTGCTAGCAATAAAAATTCAATATTCTCAAGCTGAGGAGCTTAGCATTCTGTATAGAGATCAGTTAATGCAGCTAGTAGAGGACAAGGGACCAGAATTCTCAGTGAATCCTGATGTTGTTCGGATGGTTGTTGATGGGAAGATGAAGAGGGTTAGTTTAGAGGAAAATGACCTAATGGCTCTATCGGTAGAATCCCTAAAAGCTGTCTGCAGGCAAATGATGAGTAAGGGATTCACCTCTGACATTAAGGAGAAGTCAGTGGAGTTTATTGAGAGGATCATATTCAAAATGAGCAATGAGATTTGGAAGTGTGATATTATTGCTCCAAACCCTCTAGACAATGTAAAGGTTGAGCCAGAGCTAATTGAGAGAAAATGGAATATTCTACAAGCTGTTAAAAATGTAGATAAAGCTCTGACTCTTCTTTCTGGATCACTGGAACAAGGAGAAATAAGAGAGGCAATTGGTGTTCCAGGAAGAGAAAGTGTATACTGGATACACTCTTATGACGATGACACAGCTGATGCTTTGGCGTTCATAGATGCAGACCAGAATCAAACATTATTGCATATGAGTAGGAAATGGCTGCTGTAGACTCAAGATGCCGCATTTCTGGAAAGAGTTTTAGAAGTGTTCAAATGGGGCGAAGTGGAGAATGAGAATGTGGATGAGAAGCAAAGACTTCTGAAGTACTTGTCTGAAGTAGTGGTGGAGAAGAAGCGAATGGAGCGAGATGCGGCTAGTGTCCACAATACTAACCGTGTTAAGGGCTACCCCAAAATGATCTATTGTCAGTTCAAGGATGATAAATCACATTGGAAATCACAGCTCATAATGAAAAATTTTGAGGACATTCCTAAAATCAGAACTACTCAAGAGGTGGACAAACTCAGAAGGCTTTTCAGGCATCCTTATCCAGAGCCCAGGAATCCTCTAGAAATGGAAGCGGTAAGTCTGCTGAATGCAAGGTGGAAGCAGTTACATGATCCAGTCTACAAGAAAGAAAGCAGCAGAAGGAAAGGCGCAGAAAGCTGAAAGAGGAGAAGCGCCAAGCTGAAGAAGCTAGGAAGAGGAGACGGAATTAGAATTAAAGGTCAGAGTGGTGTGAACTTGAAGTTGGAAAAACTTCATATCTGTTGGTTGCTTTAACTCACTTGAGGAAAATTCACCTGGTCACGGTATGCGAGATAGGTTAACTTACCATACTGTAACCGTGAATCAGAGTGGATCCAATAAGGTGATATAAGTTTGACTGAAAGATATGAAATAATCCAGGTGATAGGAATCACTCAAATGGTCTTAAATTCGAAGGTCGAATTTTCTGTCTAGCGTAAGTTTTATTCATTCTAGTTTCTTGAATTATTTTCCAAGTTTATTTCAGTTATAATTTAAACAAGACAACAATGTTATTTATCGTTTTCTCGTCTCATTGTTTAGTTGAGTTATCCCTTGTTAATTTGAATGTCATTGCTCGACTATCAAATAGGGGGAGATTGAAAGGCAGAGTGTCTAAACTTGTAACACTATAACTTATGTAACTCAACTAAAAGAAAAGATACTTAACCGGAAGACAATCAAGAACATGAAGCCACAAAGAAATCAATGCTAAATGAGGACAAGGTAATTGATACAATTTAACATGTTAACTATGATCAAACAAAAGAAGAAATCATTGGAAGAAGTTTAAGACAAAGTTTTTCATGCCTCAGTGATTTGTAACTTAAAGGTTCAAGATCATAACTATCGGTATCAATAAGACTAATTGATTTCAAATGAACAAGAAGGAAAGCAATAATTGGAAAGCCACAGTACTAATTGAATATAGTAATCTATTCAAGAAGCAGATACACTATCAAGACTAGTCACTTATGAATCAGACCATTGCATCAAGTGTCAGGACATTGATAGCAAGTTTATGTCAGTGATAGAGATCTAGGTTCAAGAGCTTGTTGAAGAATATGGAAGACATAAAGAAATCACAAGTTCAAGATGTTGCATTGAAGTTTCAAGTTGAAGCCCAGAATATTTCTAAGTACAAAATGTTCGAGATAGCCAAGTAGAACATTCCTATGTAGAAATTCTGCTTATAAATTCGAGATGGCCAAGTAGAACATTCTTATGTAGAAATTCTACTTAGAAATTCGAGATGGCCAAGTAGAAATTCTCAAGTAGATATTCTACATGGAGGGCAGTTTCAACATGACACATGGCATCATCTAATTGGCAGATTTCCAAGCTTTCAAGATAAGACAAGATTTATGTGAACATCATTGGGCCACGTATATCTTAGTCTTTGAAGTCTACAGGACATAGATTACAAGTAGTATAAATAGAAGTACTTGTGTATTATTTAAAAAGAGCAATATTTTTCGAGATAAACACTTGTAAAAGAGAGATAGTATATTCACAGAGCTTAGTATCATTTACTACCCTCTTTACTTCTGGTGTAATTTGTAATGAATGTTGTAGCAACCCTTTCAAGTTATATATAAGCATATATTCCTTGAATCATTGTGTTCATTTATTACATTGTATTTATTGCTTCTTAAATTCGAAAAGTTGTATTCACCCCCCCCCCTCTACAACACATTTGGACCTAACACCAGTCCTTTAGTTGTTCTGGCTTTGAGTTGTAGATT
Organism: Oenanthe sinensis; assembly: GCA_028671895.1. Lineage (NCBI taxonomy): Eukaryota > Viridiplantae > Streptophyta > Magnoliopsida > Apiales > Apiaceae > Oenanthe > Oenanthe sinensis. The sequence continues at coordinate 35,460,918 of CM053806.1, forward strand.
GCTTTGGTTACATTTCCAGTAATTTGGCTCCTTAACCTCTTCCTTTTTGTGCTCATAAGAGTCTGAACTCTGTTTTCCCTTACCAGAGTCCGACTTAGACTCTGATGTCCCATATCTAGTCCCTGGATGGTGTGGTTGTGATTTAACAAACACTCCATACTTCTTTTGCTACACACCACTAGGACCATGAGAACCATCACCTCCTTCATCACCATCATCTCTCCTCCTTTTGACTCCCTTTTAATCATCCTTGAACTTGTCATCCTTATTGATCCTTGGAGAACCACCATACTTTTTCTCCCCCTTTTTGATATCATCACCACCAGTGACAGCCAAAACAATATTCTCCAAGATAGAAGAGATATTGTCCTGAGCAGCAATGACAGAATCCACATTGGCAGTAAGAGCGGTGATTAAATTTTGAAGAGTGGTCTGCTGAGCCTTGAAATCAGCCAATGAATCATTAACAAGAGTATCCTTCTTGCCTTGGAGAGAATGCAGACTTTCAAACTTTGTTTTAAGTAGAGCTATGGTAGTATCAACACTAGATAACTTAACGTGAATATGAGAGATGTCTTTGACCACCTTAGCAAACTGTTCAACAACATTTCCCTACTTAGCCTCGATATCAGCAACAACAACTTTACTTTCTTCAATGAGAGATGCATCAGGCTCTTCATCAGGGTAATGACCATGACCAGCCAAAAATTTCTTCTTTTCACATGCCTTGAGCCTCTTAGATTTGTTTATGGAAAGAATACAGTCAAAGGTCTCCTTATCAAGAATCCCTCATGATTGTGTTATTTTACAATGCCGTGGAAAGATTTGCTCAAAATAATTAAAAGATTGATTCCTCCTCCCCTTCATCTTCAGAGGAAGAATAATCAGTAGACAGAATCAACAGGTTCAATCTTTGGACAAGAGGTGTAGACTCTGATGGAGGAACAGACTCTGACACTGCAAAAGGTACTATAGACCCTGAATCCTCAACAGAGTGATCAGGACCTGTAGACTCTAGAAGCCTTGCCTGGATTGGCATGATAAATATAGGTTGTTCTGACTTCAAAGATACAGTATCAGGTTGAATTGAAGAATCATCCACCAAAGGCTCTCTGACTCTGTCTGCTCTCCTTACTAGAGAATCCACTAAGTGCAGCTGTGGTCTCTGTGTAAATGACTTATGAGCAGTTAGAGTCTCCTCATTCTTGCCAATCTAAAAAATAAGAATATAAGATTTATCATCCATTCCCTTTTTCAACTCATTGGACAAACTCTTAGAAAGTTCTTGGTCCCAATAAGTAAATCTAGGTTCAGGAATGAACCCTAATCTCTCATCCTCACAGTGAGGTTGGGCATCCACTTTCTCATCCTCACTTGGCCTACTAAGGCCTTATCTACCTCTCCTTTTGCCTGTTCCAGTGCCAGCCCCTTATTTTCAATTTTTTCACTCATTTTTTTAGTTTAGATAGGTGCACTCATAAGACCTACAGAAGGGGGGTTAAGAGAAATTAATAGCTTCAATACTTGAACCACCTTGATGGAGGGGAACCCCTTTATATGTCTGAAGGCTAGGGGTTTCCACCAAAGGGTGAGCATCAAGAGACTCTGAACCTATATAAGCATCTTCTTTCTTTCAGGGTCTGTTGGCTCCAGTACTCCAGTCTTAGGGTCCACTCTAGACTCTGACTGCTTCAGTATGAAATCATTAAAAGCCATAGTCTGAGTGTCACATTCTTGGACTGTTAGTGCATGAAACTCCCCCTCAAAGTAGATAGACTCTGATAGAATAGATTTTAGATTTTCTTCATGGGCATCCATCAGGGTATGTCTCCAATATCATTGCGGTTCTCAACAGCAATTGTTTGAGTTAGCAAAGAAGGCCTATCAGCATGTTGCCCTGCCCCACTATCACCCAACCTCTGACTATGTGGTTCTTGTGTGGGTGAGACAAGTTGAACATCTATTCTACTAGTCACCACTAGTGCACTAGTACCTTCTCCCATCTTTCTTCCATCACCAACTACCTCCCATTGTTCTTTAATGATGAATGCATCCAAATTGTGATGAAAAGCCCTTGTATGGATTGCATTGATTTCCTGGGCATTTGTAAGATTGAAAAGAACCTGCCGATCCTTCCTAATCTTTTAAAAATATAAGCCCTTGAATTGATCCAATCTACTATGATAGGTTGGATAAATATATTTGTTGGCAATTGTTCCTACATTGTGGACAAAATAGTCAACCACCTGTCTAAATAGAGGTTGAAAGTGAGAAATCCATTGAATGAATGTCCTGTAGGTGACCCAATTATCCCAAATTGCTTCATAGTTAAAAAATGGCGGCTCAGTCTCAGTTTCTAACTCAGCAACAGACTCTGATTCTATCCTTTTAAGGACTTTTATCTTTCTGACCTTTTTAGTTTTTTTCTTTTCAGAGTCTGGCACACCAAGTGCTTTAAGAACTGCATTTGTTTTGCCTTCTATGATCCCAACTGCTTGATTTTGTAATGAAGAGTTGAAGAGATAGCTATATAGATTTGTGACCACATCATGTGCGAACAGATTTAGCTCCACTTCCATTCTCTTCCTTAAGGCATCATAAGTTGAAATAATATCCAAGACTTGAGATTGAGTCTTAAATGATTCTGGATCTTCAATAGGCTCCACCAAAGGATATAAAAACATCAGTACCTCATCAGATGGAGTAATGACAGAGTCTATAAGACTTGAATCTGCTTCCTTTGGCATTCCTTCCTAAAATGTGTCATGATCAGAGTTTGAAGGCAGTATAGACTCTGGTTCAAGAACTTTTTGTTGTTCTGAGTCTGGCTCTACAAGAGCCTTGGGAGCATCTATTTCCTACAAAACAAGGTTAATAACTATAACATGCTTGTGTATGTGATGAATAAGCCTTCATCAATCTCTTATACTTCTTGGAAAAATATTTCTTAGGAGACTCAATTTGAGAATCATGAGGTGCATACCTAGTTTTTTCAGAGTCTGCAGCCTTTGAAAAGTCTGCAAACTTGGCTTGAAGGCTAGACTTAGGTGCATCATGACCCTCTTTTAATAAAGAAAACCCTTCAACAATCTGCTTCTCTAATGGATTGAGCTCTTCATCATCATGCTTATCTATAAGCCTAGTTTGAATCAATCTCGTCCTTTTTACAACTGATGCCTTTTGAGAGCATCAAAGGTATGTTTCTTCTTGGATTTTGGCTTTTGAGATTGGTTTATAGAAGGGGATTTGGCTACTTGGGTAGGTGCATGGGGACTCTCCATTACTTTTTCCTGCACCATTTCATCACCAAAGAATGAAGAATTGTAGATGGAGGATTTGTAGTTTAAGTTTTTTACCTGCATTACCTGTGGATATTTCATGGCAATTAGGTTTTTCTTCTTTTCATCTATTCTCTTAATGTCAGAGAATATCCTTTTTTGTTGCTTATATGCTTGCACACAACAATCATATGCAAGCTTGACATACATGTTAGGGATGAAGTGGTTGAGGAGAAGCATAAGAAATCTATGATAATAGACTTTCTTTATCCCCTCTTGCATCTTTTTTATCTGGAAATGTTTTTTATTTCGAAATGTCTCACCGTGACCCCTTAATATTAATAGGCAAAAGAGACTGCGGAATCTAAAAAGGAAGAAGCAACAGAGGCCTCAAACAATGAGGATAGTAGTGAAGAGAAGGAATAAAATGAGGATACATGCTTCCTAAGATTTCCATGAATAAGGATCTCATTTGCTCCAGAAGTGATTTCCATTTGTTAGACTCATTTAGGTTTTGATAGTTTTGTTGGTATTAATATTTTTCCCTTTTTATGGATATGCAATGTGTTTTTACTTGTTGAGTTGATTATATTAAATAATGTATAACAATATAAATGAGATTTTCTCTAATTGAGACGATTTATTATTAGATTATTAGACGATGCCAAATTTATTTATGTCGAGGAACGTAATTTATATGGTCTCTAATACATATTATCATCGAGGAACGTAAATACAATAGCAGTTTTATAAAATATACCCCTTTAATATTTGGATATCTAGAAAGTGCTCGTGTCTAGCACTGTCTTTAAAACTAGTTTATAACTAAAAGGCTATAATGAACTGTTATTTTCCCTTAGAACAAGTTTTTAGAAGAGGGGGGTTGAATACAAACTTAAAAATTTTGACTAATTCTTGCGGATTCAAGTTTTTACTTTGATAGATTTAGTGTTTGGAAATATATAGTGAAGAAACTATTTAAACTGTGAATTGAAAACTGATATATTGAAAACAAAACAAGGCAATTTAAAAATTACTAGTGGATTAGTTTTCCACTAGTGAAATTTTTGCTCCCAATTAACCTTATTTAAAATAACCAAGCTGCTTATAAGTATGAAAATGTGAACAAGGAAAAGCAATACAATTGTTTCTGATTTTTCTAAGCTTTTCTTGTTCTTGTTCCCTCTCACTTACTTTTTACAATGAACTACTAAACTATATATAGCAGTTCACTTCCTACATCTATTTTTCTATCGATAGATAAAAATGCAAATTGAAATTACATTTTACAATGTATTTACTAAAATAGTTTGTAGCTTCTTTTCACAGTCTCCTTTGCATTTGTCTTGTTCTGGAAATTTTTTTATCTTGATCTTTTCCTTGAAGACTGTGTTGCCTTAAAATCTTTACAATCCTGACAAGACTCTCTTTCATTGATTTAGTTTCTGTAAAGATCCCATTCCTTTTGTCTTTAAATAATTTAGAAAACCTTGATCAACTGATAATTGCTATAAAGATTATCAGTTGATCCTCCTTTACTTATCCATTGATGAATATGTTATCCATTGATCAATTGATGTATCAATGGATAATTAGTTTATCCATCGACTCCTTACCCATTGATTGCCTTTATCCGTTGATAGCCTTGATGCTTTCATCCGTTGATGGGGATCCATTGATTTGACCTTTGTTGACCTTTATCCAACGAACAGTGTCTTTATCCATTGATTCCAATATCTGTTGATCACTTCATTTGAGAGAATTTTGACTTAGAATATTTACAATTTTTCATCCATTCTTTTCATCAGTTGAAGAGCTATCAATTGAAGTCAAATAGATATTAGTTGACTAGATTATGGCATCCGTCGACATATTACAATCAATTGATAAAATAGAGACATGAATCAACTGTTACACTCCATTTGATCAGTTAATGAATAATTTCAACTGATAAATGGTTTCATAGTCAATGGATATTTATAAGTCTTATATACATTGACCAGTTACAATTAAAATGGATTCTATATTATAATTCTAAGAACTTTATTATCATCGAGACTCATAATTCCTAACAATCTCCCCCTATTTATGAATATGAGGAATATACATAAATTTTCTGTTGATGATAACAAAACCCCTTGATATGTTTGAGTCTGAATTCTCTATCTTCTTCTTCTACTCTTTGGCTCATTTTCTCTATCTGAGTTTTCTTTCATTTTCCTGAATAGAGATCCCCACATAATTCTTTCATCCTCTACATTGTAGTCCAATTGACTTGCAAGGAAGTTCAGCTCCAGGTTGCGCAATTTGTCCAATTCTTGACAGATATCAATGCATTTTTCTTGCCCCTCTATGTACTTGTAAATCATCATGTAGAAAGGTTCATAAAGTACCTTATTTTCCTCAGGATTACAGATTTTAATTTTGTCATCCATTTCTTCTTGAAGTGGTGCCTCTCTCAATTTCTTTATTTTCTCCAGAATTTCTTTTCCTAGATCTTCAGTGAGATAATATTTCCTATTGAGCAATGTGTATATCTTCCTCAGGGTACTATAGCCTTGCTTTATGACTTGTTTGAATGTTTAAGTTGAATGAGATCCATCTTCATAATCAAATGAAGTAGATCAACATCCCTCTTTCTTTGACCTTTAACTGTAGTCATCCCTTCAATTTTGTTTGAGACAAAATTGTTTGGCTTGTGTTTGAATATTTCAATTTCCCTTGGTTGATTACTGCCAGGGGCTTAGTCTTTGATCTCTGTCTTTCTTTCCTTCTTTATTTTCCCTCCTTCAACTCCATCAACATTTAATCTTTCTTTTACTCCAGAGGTTCTCATAGCCCTTTGTTTTGACCTTGGCTTCTTCTCAGCTTCTTTCCTTCTGGCTTCTAGAATTCTCTGATTCTCTTCATCAAATTGTCTTTGAAGTTGAATGGCTAATTCTACTCCAGCTTTTTCTTGTTGTTTCCTTTCTTTTATACGAACAACTATTGCTTTTCCCAATAGCTTGTCTCCTCCTCCTGTGATGGATTTCTATTTCTCCTTCCCATCTTCAATTAGGATTCCTTTGTCTTTTTTATCACCAGGTTTTGAGCTACCTTCACTTATATTTATTTCTCCTTTCTTCACAGCTTCAAGAATTTCTGGCATTAAGACAATTGGCTCTTGTGCATCAATCTCCTTATTTTTGCTGGCAATGGAATCAAATTGCCTTATAATTTATTGAGCCAATGCATTCTTTGGATCTTTCTTTTTAATGGCATTCTCTGTGTTCCTGACCACAACTTCAATCTCCCTCCTTATCTCTTCAATTTTCTCCCCCTTTTTGTTATCAGCAACAGGTTCTTGCTCTAAGGATTGAGAGATAAGAGGTGTTTCCAAGAGTCTGCTTATTAAATTGATTTGGGTTAATTGATTTGACAGAATCTGCTCCATTCTGACTTCCATAGCATTCTCTCTTTTCTCCAATTTCACAACTCTGTACTTGGCTGTAGACTAAGTGTCAAGCCTTTGCTTGATTCTTGTCATCATGGTTAGACTGAGCCTAGAGTCAATGGTAGTGTCAGTGTGTTCTTGTTCTGTCAATCTCTTCCCTAATCTTCTTCAATTCATACTTGGAACCTGTGACATGTATCTTTTTGATTTTTAAATTATCTATGTAGAAGTTGAGAATTCTTCTATGTACAGGGTCCTCCACATTTGTCTCATCCATTGACCTCTGGTAGTGTGAAACTCTTGCTCTTTCAGTATCAGCCAAATTAGTTTCATCACTAGCCATTGCAAGCTCCAGCGTATCATCATCAAAATTAGATTCAAAATCTTTAGGATTCATGTGAGAAATATCATCAGGCATTCTGGCCAAATTCTCATTTCCACTCCTAGAAACTTCTTCAGACTGGACCAACCCTGACATCTTCTCAGGCTCTTGATTTGTGGCTGCTGCCAATTCTTGATAATAAGGATCTTCATATTGAAAGGTATCAACATTTAGATTAACATCAATCTCATCATTATCATCCACCTTGTGGGAATCTATAACTCCTGCAGGAACTCCATTTCCTCCATCTGCCCCTAACTCCAACCCCAACTCTTGGGTCAGTTCAGCTGTAAATTGTTCAGTTTTAGAAGTTGATGCTTCATGAGATGAATAAATTGGTTTCTCTATATTATTTTCCCTCTCACTCTTTTCTCTCTTTTCTTGCATTAGGATCTCATCCTGGATTCTCACATCTCCCTCACTATGCTCTCCTTTTGCATCACCAACTAAGGTAGAACTCTCTTTGCTCACATCCTCTCCTTTTACCACCTCAGAAGAAATCGAGGGCCTCTCATTCACATTCTGAAAGGCATATAACTAGGCCTATTTGTAATAATTAGATGATAACTCAACTCAGATAAGAAAAAGTAGTAAATAATAAATATGATAGCAGTAATCAAGAAGAAGAAAGTAAATTAGACACAAAGAATTTGATTGTCAGAAGTATTTTTATGAGGTTGCTACTTTTCACCGGAAGTAGTTCAGTAATATGTTCAAGCGTCGGTGAAAAATAAAGAAGTAGTATTTCAGAAGAGTTCAGAAGATTCCAAGTGGTTACTACAAAAAGATTCCAAGAAAAAAAATAATAGAGTCAAAGCTAGAAGCCAGAACAAGATAGAAGATCACATTTTTAAAGTTAAAAAGTGAAGAATATTTATTTAGTATGACACAAATGAACCAGAAAGTACATTTGTGTGTCAACTAATTTAATAAATATTTTTCACCTAGTTCAAGTGATTTTCAGACAGAAGACAGAAAGACTCAAGTCAAATCTACAGTGGTTATGCAGTGAAGAAACTAAATTAATTCTACTATCAAATGTTAATTAATTATTTAATTTATCTGCTTAAATTAATTCATCTTGAATTGATTTAATTTATAAATTATTTAATTAATATTGGTGGAATTAATTAAGTTAAAAAGAACATTTTATTTAACCATTAAAGAAAGTCTTGTTGCATCATAAAAGAAAGTCTTACCTAATTCTTTTAAGACTTTTAAAGAAAGTCCTACCGAATTTTGGCAGTTAAGACTTTTCAAGAAAGCCTTACCAAATTAGATTAGATAAGACTTTTTCAAAAAGTCTTACCGAATTCTATTTATTAAGACTTTAATATAAAAGTCTTACCGAAATTTTGAATAAGACTTTTTCAAAAGTCTTACCGACCATTCAAATGTCTTATCGAGTTTTAAAAGTCTTACCCAGCTAATTTGAAAAGTCTTAAAGGCTATTTTATAATGTCTTTTGATTTTTTAAATAAGTTTTATTCAAAAGTCTTGCTAGCTTCCACCTATATAAATATGAGGAAAATGGCATCATTATTTAGTGATTGAAAAAATATTCAAATTCAGAAATTTGTATGCATTATAACATTCATAGATTTCTGTGCAAGTTTGGATTATAATTGTTAAATCAGAACAATTCATGTCAAAATCGTTCTAAATATTTAAACAATTATATAAACTTTCATCGTAATAATTTTGCAATACTTTTCAAGTTAAAATCATATCTTCTTCTTGAACAGTATTTCATCACAATTAATATTTCATGAGAAATTAAAATAATATTTTTAAATCCAAAATTCCATGATTAAATATTGATATTATATTCAACCCATTCTACAATATCAGGGACCAATATTTGGTATCAGGGCTGGTTGATATTCTTAATATCATATCCAAACCAAATATTCCGCAACTCATACAGAACTCAAAAATTATTTTTTATTTGAAATAATTTTTACCCAAAAATTATTTTTGATCAGAAATTATTTTAAGTCAAAATTTATTTTTTTGAAATACTTAATTTTTAATCTTATTTAAAGATGAGTACACAAGAAGTGACGAGCATTAAAATTCCACAATTTGATAGAGATCACTATAATTTGGGGAAGCATAAAATGCTACTATTCATTGGGATTGCCAATCCCAAGTATGCATTAATTTTGGCCAATGGTGTTGAACCTCCAATAACAGTTATTCTCGAGCACGAGGTAGATGGGGTCATAATTCCTCACAGACAGTTTCCAAAAAGTCTAGCTGACTATACAGATGAAGAAAAGCAAGTTATGTCCCTGGTTAACAATCTCAAACTCATATTGATAGAACCCTAGACTACGTCATGTACAATCACATGGTCAATTGTAAAAATGCCAAACAAATCTGGGATACAATAGAGATACTAAACGAAGGGACTTGAGAAGTCAGAGAGAATAGACTAGAGATCCTGAACTCCTAGTATGAGCAGTTTAGATCCAACCCTGGTCATGATATCTCTGAGGTGTTTCAGAGATTGAATAAATTAATAAACGAGCTCAACCTCAATGGGAAATATTATTAGAACCAGGAGGTCAATAGGAAGTTTTTGCTAACCTTGCCAGAGCATCTGGAACATAGGATCACAGCTATCCGGGAGTCTAGGGACATGAAAGAGGTTACCCTAAAAAGACTCTACGGAGTTTTGAAGACCTATGAATTGGAGTAAATCCAGACAAGAGAAACATATGGAAGATGTAAGGTTTTAAGTTCATCGAAAGCACTGATAGTGGAAGCACCAGAGAAGATGGAAGTGAAGGTTGTTGTACCTTCAAATATTTCAATGGATTATGCGGTTCCAGAATTTGGACATACTTTGGATAGACAAGAAAATGGTGAATTCTACTCTTTGAAAAAACTGGATCAGCTTGAAGATGAATCTCTATCTATGGTTGCTAGGAGGTTTGACAATATGAGATTTTGAAAGAATACCTCCTACAAAGTTAAACCTAATTTTAGAAGATTCTAGAGAGGAGATTCTTCTATAGCTGTATCAAGAAGCGGCTACAAGACCGGCTTAGTTGATAGAAGCAAGTTTCGTTTCTTCAACTACAATGAGCTAGGCCACTTTGCAACTGAATGCAAAAAGCCGAAGCAAGGGAAGAAGAGAGAGTCTTATGAAGAGCTCAAGAAAAAGTATGATGCACTTGTGAAAAAGCATCAAGGCAAGTCTTATCTAGCAGAGGGAAAAAACTGGGACGACTCAGACAATGATGACGAGGAAGAACTGGGAAATCTCGCTCTTATGGATTCATCCGGAGAATCACTGTCTCCCACTCGACAAGGTGGAATAAATGTAAATCCCTCTTGCCCTAAAATATTTAAATTTCTAGGTAAAGAACTAGATGATACAAGAGATAGGTAAGAAACTAATTCTAAAAAAAAAGTTTTAACTGATGAGAATGATGTTTTAATATTGTTAAAAACTAGAAATGACAAGTTGACTGAGGACTTAGCTTTTCAGGTCAACAGAGTCAGCTGTTATGTTAAGGTCGAAGCCTATCTCAGAAATCAGATAGTGGAAGAACAAAAGAAGTGTCTAGCCTATAAGAATTCCTCTTATATTGTAAAAGACCTAATTGACCAACAAAAAATAAAACGTAAAGTTGGAATAGGCTTTGAGTACAATCAATTTGTAGGAAAGGCAAGCAACATAACCCCGTTCAAAAAAAGTGCTGAAGAAAGGTGTATTCCACATGTTGTTAAAGACACACCTAAACTTATTTTCATAACCCTTATAGCAGAACCAATCCTTGAGAGCGCGCTCTATATTAATTTCTTATGAAATGAAGTTAGAGGACCTCGAGGAAGAAAAGAAAAGAGAGGAACAAGTTAGGGACATACAAAGAGTTAATGTCGAAGATGAGAGAAGTGCTCCTAAGATACCAGTGAAAGTTGTGGGAAATTTTGATTCCCCCAATCCTGGTATAGGTGCTAAAGACTTAAAGAACAAATTGAATAGACCTAATAGGTTTGTCAATAGTAGGGATAGTATCAACATATATCATTATACTAAAAACTTTAAAACTACTGATAAATTTGAAATAGAATCTTTTAAGACACCTACTGCTTTGAATAACATGTATGTTATTGATGTGTGCCATAAATCTTGTGGTGTTATAAATTATATATTATGTGCTTTTAATGCTATGTCTGCATATTTCAAACGCATGATTGCTAGTAAAGATAACATGACACATAGACAACACATCAATAATAAATTTACAAAATCCAAGACTGCGATTCCCTCACATGTCAAGAAGGAAACATATATTCCTAAGTCTAAACATAAAGTTGTTAAGACTGTTTATAGGAATGTAAGTACAGTCAAGGTGGATGCTACTGTTGTTTAAAAAGGATCTGTTGTCAAAGCTGACAAAGGTCAATTATTTAAGTATGTCAGGCCCAATCAATTTTGGGCTACGTAGACGATTTAATCCGTTTGATATTTGCAGGGATTTAAACAGGTAAACCGGGTTTTATGGATCCTGGACAGCGGATCTTCAAGGCATATGACTGGAGATAGAGCCATGCTATCAGACGTGGTTGAAAGAGCTGGCCCAATCGTCACCTTTAGAGATAATAACAAATGAATGACTACGGGATATGGCAAGTTAAATGCTAGAAATGTTATCATTGAAAATGTATCTTTAGTGGAAGGACTTAAGCACAATCTACTCAGCGTCAGTCACTTCTGTGATAAAGGATACAAAGTAAACTTTATCAAGGAAAAATATTTAATAGATCATTCTAAAGAAGATAAACTGGCCTTACATGGAGTAAGGAAATGAAACTTGTACGTAGCCGATCTCAACTCAGGAATTGAAGATGAAGCAAAATGTTTCTACTCAAAGGCTTCATCAGAAGAAAGCTGGCTATGGCACAAGAAACTCCCACATCTAAATTTTAAAACAATGAACTCTCTAGTCAAGAGGGATTTGGTGAGAGGATTGCTTCCGATGGAATTTACACAAGAAAGATTGTGTGAGGCATGTCAAAAATGGAATTCAAAGAAAGAAAGTCACAGAGGCACATACACTACAAACATTACTGAACCACTTCAACTCCTACACATGGATTTATTTAGTCTAATCAATATTATGTCTATGGCAAGGAAAAGATATGCTTTAGTGATTATAGATGACTTCACAAAGTATACATGGATTTTATTCTTGAACTATAAGGATGAAACTCCACAGTTGGTTATTGATCGTATAAAGTTGATTTTGTTAGATTCAAAGTTAGTTGTTCAGGCAATTAGGTCAGACAATGGAATAGAATTCAAGAACGAAATTCTGAATAACTTTTGCTCAGACAATGGGATAACTAGACAATACTCAGCACCAAGAACTTCACAACAAAATGGAGTTATAGAAAAGAATAATCGAACCCTGATTGAAGCTGCAAGAATGATGTTAAATGTATCAAGGTTGCCTATATACTTTTGGGCTGAAGAGTAAAAACAACATGTTATACCCAGAATCGAACTTTAATCATCAAAGATCATATGAAGACTCCCTATGAATTAATGGCTGACAAGAAACCAACACTCAAGTACTTTCATGTATTTGGAGCCAAATGTTATGTGCTGAAAGATGGAGATTAACATCATGGAAAGTTCGAGGCCAAGGCACACAAAGCTATTTTTGTCGGTTATTCAAGAAGAGCATATAGGGTGTACATAATTGATCAACACCAAGTGAAAGAAAGTGTCAATGTTACTTTTGATGACACTAAACTCCTAAATATCCAAACTGTAGATTCTTCTGAGTCATTAAAATTTGATAATTATCCAGACTCACATTCTGATGACGAAGAAGAACCTGAGGTTGCAGCAGGAAATGATGATGACAATAATGATGATAATGATCCAGGTAATAGTTGTGGAAATAATGGAAACACTAGAGATACTACTAATACTAGTGGTGGATCAACAAGTTATCCTGGAAGAAACTCAGGGGGGGATGATTGATCTACTGGTAGAACACAACATCACAATGAATATTGAGGTGAATCATCAAGATCAAACCTAACAAGGGAAAGGATATGGAGTATTGATCATCCTGTTGAATTGATCATAGGTGATCCAGATGTTGAAGTTAGGACCAGAAGTGCAACTTCAAATGAATGTTTATTTTTGGTTTTTCTATCTCAAGAAGAACCAAAGAAAATTGAAGATGCATTAACTAATCCAGATTGGGTTCTTGCCATGCAAGAAGAGCTCAATCAGTTTGAGAGACGAGAAGTATTGACACTGGTAACCATGCCAAAAGACAGATATGTGATTGGCACCAAATGGGTATACATAAATAAATTAGACGGTGATGGCATTGTTACAAGGAATAAGGCCAGACTGGTGACAAAGGGTTACTCTCAGGAATAGGGAATTGATTATTACAAGACCTACGCACCAGTTTCAAGACTTGAAGCCATCAGGATATTTCTAGCATTCGCAGCACACTCTAATTTCAAAGTTTATCAAATGGATGTGAAGAGTGCTTTTCTGAATAGAGAGGTAGAAGATGAAGTATATGTGGAGCAGCCCCCTGGTTTTGAAAATCCAGAGTTTTATGATTTTGTATATTTTCTATTCAAATCTCTCTATGGACTCAAGCAAGCACCGAGGACATGGTATGACACTCTCTCTGAGTTTTTACTAGAAAATAGTTTCATTAGAGGTGTCATAAATAAAACTCTCTTTTATAAATTGCATGATAAAGATATGATATTTGTCCAAGTTTATGTTGACGATATTATATTTGGTTCTACTAATGAAAACTTGCGCAAGAGATTTGCTAAGTTAATGCGGAATAGGTACCAGATGAGCATGATGGGTGAGTTGTCATTCTTCCTTAGATTGCAAGTAAATTAAAAGGGAGATGGGATTTTTATTTGCCAATCAAAGTACGTAAGGGATCTTCTGAGAAAATACAGTCTAGAAGACTCCTCACCGGCAAAAACTCATATGCCAACAGCCACCAAGCTTGACAAAGATGAAATTGGTAAGAAAATTGACATCACAAGCTACAGAGGTATGATAGGCTCATTATTATACTTATGTGCAAGGTTTCAATCTGATCCTAGAGAATCTCATCTTATAGCTGTTAACCGAATTTTTAGATATCTGAAGGGTAAACCAAATCTTGGAATTGAGTACCCTAAAGATACAAGTTTTGATCTAATAGGCTACACAGATTCAGATTATGCAGAATGCATGATGGACATGAAAAATACTTCTGGAAGATTTCAGTTTCTAGGACATCGATTCATCTCTTGGTATAACAAGAAACAAAACTCAGTGTCTACCTCGACAGACGAAGCAGAATACATTGGGCAGGTAGCTGTTGTGCACAGATCTTATGGATAAGGATGCAGGATGGAAAACAATAGCCATCTCTAACAATCATGTACAACACTCTCGAACCAATCACATTGACATAAGGTATCATTTAATCAGAGAGCATGTCATGAACGGAACTGTGGTGTTACATTTTGTACCCATGGAAGATCAAATAGCCGACATCTTCACAAAACCACTTGATGAATCCACTTTCTCTAAGTTGGTTAGTGAACTAGGGATGTTAAACAATGACTAATTTTTGGTTGCTAAGAATTGATTTGAGTTCATAAATATTAAATATTAATATTTAAAGGATTTATGAGACTTGAATCAACAATTTTCTAGGGCTTATGAATATTTGGATAAATTATCTTGAGAATAATTTAATACTCTTAATAGATAATTATATCAATTATAACATAATTATTTTATATATTTTTAAAGCATTATTATGTATTTTTTATTTTCTTTATATAATATTTTTTTTTCTAATTATTATTATAAATTAATAATAAATTTATTATTAATTATTTAATTTATTTATTCATTAAACTAATTCAAGTTTGAATTAATTTAATTTCTAAATTAATTAGAATAGTTGATAATATACATAATTATTATATGTCCTTAATAATTTAGTTTGTTTTCCTAGTCGTACAAGTAGAAGGGGGGGTTGAATACTTGTAGACTCTGATTATACATTTCAGAGACTAGAAAAACTTATTACAGATAAACTAATCTAGACTCTGTTCTAGTATTTTGTACATCATCAAATGAATATATCCCTAACAATCTCCCCTTATTTATGTTTTATAAAATGTAAGCATAAATCAAGGTTTGATGATGTCAAAACTAAATAATAAACTATTAATCTAGAACAGTATAAAAGAATTATAAAGGAAAAAGAATTACTTTTTATTTAATCTTTTCAAAGGCTGAATTATTCTTTAAAAATGAATTCAGCATATTTTCCTCCACAATTGTCAGAGCTTCACCAATAAATTTCTTCAATTTCTTCATTTCTTCACTTGAGCATTTGATTTGACAATAAGCTGCTCTAAGATCATTTGCACTGCTTTCTTGATCTTTTAAGTCCTTCAACATCAGAACACTAACTTTCCCACTCATAGGCTGAAACCCAAAGTAATGACCCACACCTTCTTGAAATTTAATCTGTTTTTCTTCCAATGGCATGACTTGATCATTTCCCTCAGTATCAACATATTTTAAAGAAAATTTGCCCATTTGTCGATTTTCCTGTCTGTGCAAAGTCAGCTTCCTGTCAATTTCCTTGAACCATTTGTGAGTGATAGCCTCTTTGCTTTTGTTTACTTCATAAGCAATTTGCAGTAGGAATCTAATATACTGTAGTTCCTCAGCCTGTTTGAAAAAGATAAAATTTGACTGACTAATCCATCTTATACTTCCACCTTCTAAGAAGTAAACCAGCATCTCATTCTTCACTTTTTCTGTACCTCCCTGACCTCCTTGTATCTTCGTTTCAAAAACATTATAAACAATTTGAGCAGACACCACTTTATTTAAGTGCTTCTGAGTGATCTTCTCAAACTGCCTATTTGTCAATGATTGAGGATCCCTAGTTAGAGTAGATGTTCTGTCAATGTCAGATTCTTCAAATCCTCCAAGACCTATCTTCTTTTTAGCTCTAAGTTGTAGATTTGATTGACTGCACTTCCAGTATGAAGGTTCTTGAGTTTGATCAGAGTCTGACTTCTTTCTTTGCTTATCAGAGTCTGACTTAGACTCTGATTTCACATGTCTAGTCCCTGACTGATGTGTTTGAGTTCTTGATACACCTGATTGCATTTGTTGCATATCATCAAGACCCCTAGGACCATGAGAACTATCACCATCATCACCATCTCTCCTCCTTTTAACTCCCCTTGATTTATCCTTGCATCCCTCATCCTTATGTCTCCTGGAAGACTCACCTTGCTTCACCTTCTCCCCCTTTTTGACATCATCATTACTGGTGACAGCCAAAAGAATCTGCTCAAGAACAGTGGAGATATTTGCCTGGGCTGCAATAACTGAATCAACCTTAGTAGTCAAATCAGAAACTGTAGTTTGAAGAGAGGCTTGAGTGGTAGTGATAGCAGCTAGAGCATCTTTAAAAGCGACCTCTTTGGATAATTGAAGGGAGTGAATTCTGTCAAATCTTGTATTGAGCAGATAAGTATTATCAACACCAGTGAGCTTTGTTTTAATATGAGAAATGTCCTGGACCACACTGGATAATTGAGCAGCAACATCAGGTAGCTTGGCTTTAACAGCTCCATCTAAGACTTGATCTTCTTCACCAGGATAGTAACCATGTTCCTGTTGAAAAGATTTTTTCTGAAAAGCCTTAAGTCTCTCAGAAAGATGAATATCCAAAATACACTCAAAAGAATCTTTATCATTGATGCCTCTTTGCTGTGCAGACTCCCAAGACTGAGGAAACACCTGATCAAAATAGATAAAAGAAGGAGGAACATGATCATCATCTGCAGAAGTGCACTCCTCAGCAACATGCTCTAGTTTTGTGAATGGAGGTGTAGACTCTGGTGGTGGTGTAGACTCCGAAACTGCAAACGGGACTATATACCCTGACTCCTCCTGAGAGTGATCAGAGACTGTAGATTCTGGAAGTCTAGCCCTTATAGGCATTATTAAAAGAGGTTCTTCTGACTTCAATGTTGCAGCCTCAGTGAAAATGACAGGGTTATCCACCAAAGCCTCTATGACTCTATCTGCTCTCATTGCTAGAGAATCCACCAGGTGAAGTTGGGGTCTCTCTGTAAATGATTTCTGAGCAGCAAGAGCATCCTCCTGTTTGCCAATCTGCACAATCAGACATAGTGAATTTTCATCCATCCCCTGCTCCAACTCATTGGACCAACTCTTTGGAAAATCTTGATCCCAATAAGTAAAGCTAGGTTCAGGATACCCTAATCTCTCATGCTCACAGTGGGGTTGGGCACCCACTTTCTCAATCTCACTCAGGCTCTCGACAGCCTTATCTACCTCTCCTTTTGCCTGGTCCAGTGCCAGCCTCTCATATATTTTGTCACTCAATGTGGAGGGTGCACTCAATAAACCTACAGAAGAGGGGTTGAGAGATAAAAATGGTGCTTCAATACCTGAACCACCTTGATGGAGGGGAACCCCTTCAAATGTCTGAAGGCTAGGGGATTCCACTAAGGGGTGAGCATCAACAGATTCTGAACCCTTACTAGCATCTTCTCTCTTTTCAGAGTCTGTTGGCTCTAGTATTCTAGTCTCAGGGTCTACTCTAGACTCTGACTGCTTCAGTATGACTTCATTAGAAGCCAGAGTCTGAGTGTTACCATCTTTGACTGTTGGTGCATGAGACTCCCCCTCAAGGTGGATAGACTCTGATAGAATAGATTGGGAAATCACTTCATGAGCATCCATCAGAGTCTGTCCTCCCATATCACTGGGGTTCTCATCAGCTCGTTGATGAGTTGTCAAGGAGGGCCCAACAGCATACTCCCCTGCCCCACTATCACCCAACCTTTGACTAGGTGGTTCTTGTGTGGGTGAGGCAGACTGAGCATCTTTATCACTAGTCACCACTGGTGCACTAGTCCCATCCTCCAACTGCCTTGCACCACCTACTACCTCCTGTTGTTCTTCAAGAATAAATGCATCCAACTTATGATGAAAGTCCCTGAGATGGATTGCATTGATTGCCTGGGCATCTGTGAGATTGAAGAGGTCCTGCAGTTCCCTTCTTACTGTTTGAAAATATGTGCCCTTGAATTGATCCAGTCTACTTTGGTAGGTTGGATAGATGTATTTGTTGGCAATTGTACCTATATTATGGACAAGATAGTCAGCCACCTGTCTTGACAGAGGTTGAATTTGAGAGATCCATTGAATGGTTGTCCTGTAGGTAACTCCATTATCCCAAATTGCTTCATAGTTAAAAACTGGTTGCTCAATCTCAGTTTTCAACTCAGCAACAGACTCTGATGCTCTCCTTTTGTGGACCTTAAGCTTTTTAGGCTTCTTTGTAATTTTCTGTTCAGAGTCTGGCACACCTAGTGCTTTGAGAACTTTATTAGTTCTGCCTTCTATGAGCCCAGCTGCTTGTACTTGGAATGAAGAGTTGAATAGGTAGCTGTAGAGATTTTTGACCACATCCTGTGCAGACATTTGTAGCTCCTATTCCATTCTCTTCCTTAGGGCTTCATAGGTTGAAAGAAAATCCAAGACTTGAGATTTAGTCTGATATTGCTCTGGATCTTCAACTGATTCCACCAAAGGATATAAGAATAGCAGTGCCTCATCACTTGGAGTAATGATCTCATCAATTAGGCATGAGGCTGCATCCAATGGCATTCCTTCCCAAAATGTTTCATGATCAGAGTCTAAAGGCAGTCTAGACTCTGACTCAACATTAGACTCTGGTGCATGTGTTTTCTTGATTTCAGAGTCTGGCTCTGCAGGAGCCTTGGGAGCATCTGTTTCCTGCAAAACAGGGTTAGTAGTAATAACAGGCTTGTGTGTGTGTGCAGAATAAGCCTTCCTTAACCTTCTATACTTCTTAGCAAAAGATTTCTCAAGAGACTCAATGTGAGAATCCTGAGGTGCTCCCCTAGGTTTTTCAGAGTCTGTAGCCTTTTGAGAGTCTACAGACTTGGCTTGAAGGTTAGAATCAAGTGTATCATGACCTTCCTTTAGCAAAGAAAGTCCTTCAACAACTTGCTTCTCTAGTGGATTGAGCTCCTCATCACTGTGCTCATCTATAAGCCTAGATTGAATCAATTTTCTCCTCTTTACAACTGGTGCCTGTTGAGAGACACCAGAGGTTGGTTTCTTTTTGGATTTTGGTTTGGAAGATTGTATAATTGAAGGGGATTGGGTGACTTGGGTAGGTGCAGGGGGACTCTCCATTACTTGTTCCTGCACCATTTCACCACCAAAAAATGAAGCATTGTAGATAGAAGGTTTGTAGGATGAGAGTTTTACTTGCATTACCTGTGGATATGTCATTGCAGATAGACTCTTCTTCTTGTCATCAATTCTCTTAATGTCAGAGAATATCCTCCTTTGCTGTTTGTATGCCTGCACACAGCAATCATCGGCCAACTTGGTTGACATGTCAGGAATGAAGTGATTGAGGATAATCATAAGAAATCTATGATAGTAGACTTTCTTTCTCCCCTCATGCACATTATTTAATTTTGCTCCCATTTGAGTGAGCAACATATCACCAATGTTGATTATTCTATCAAATAGGAGACTATGACCAATTTGATAAGTAATAGCAGTAATAGCATCAAATCCACTACACTTACCAGTAATACACTTAGCAATTTGATCGAAGAAAAATGACCATTCTTTCCTTAAGTAAGGCCTAGTTATCTTGCTCATGTTATCTAAGCTAGCAGAATAACCTATTGCCTTAAACATGCTTTTAATGTCATCATCAGATACAATTTCATCAAAAGAAGATTTAACAGGCAGTTTAAACACAGAATTAAGCACATTTGCAGTGACATCAAATGTAGTCGAACCAAAGGTAAACATTATTTTACCTGGTTGATCCTGAGAAGGATCAACTACCTTTGCAGTGCTCCATGCTTGTGATACAGCATCCATGTGAATGACTGGTGATGCCTTGAGAATGTAGTGTAGCTCGGATTGCTCCAAGAAATCCATCACAGGGTAGTAGTCAGCGTCTACCCCTTTCTTATCTCCAAGAGCAGTAACATGATTTGTGGTCATGAACTCGAAATCCCCAAATGTGAACGCAATCGCCTTGGGTCCCCTCATGACAGTAGAAACGGTAGCCATTAAAGTTGTTGAGTTGAAAGTGATGGAGAAGCTTGAAGAAATTAGTTAGGGTTCGTAAAAAGCTCTGTGAATATTTTTGCCTTAGAAATCAATTGCAATAAACAAGTGAGTAAATTGTATGAAAAATTCTATTTTGTTCAAGTTGCATACTATACACACGAGTCTACAGCCTGTTTCCGTTCAAAAGATAACTGTTACCGCCTATTTCAAGTCATTTGAACATTTCAAATGCAATCAGAGTCTGCAGGCGCGAATTTTAACCGTTTCAGAGTCTAGGCGATAATTTTCTCAGAGTCTACTGACTTTCAGAGTCTACAGACTCGTCAGAGTCTACAGACTCGTCAGAGTCTACAGACTCGTCAGAGTCTAAAAACTAGACTCTGTCAAGGTTAAATACCAAACAAAATGTTGCACTAACAATTAATCACAGTGTGTTAAGACAGGGACTATAATTAAAGTACATACCTTGCTTCTTGTAATTTTTGATCACTTACATATTTAACATACCTAATTCACCTACCAGTCTGAGAAAGGTAGACTCATCAAGTGGTTTTGTTAAAATGTCTGCAATCTGTCTGTCAGTTGGAACATAGTGAAGTGTCACAATACCATTTTCAACATGTTCTCTAATAAAGTGATACCTGACATCAATGTGCTTTGTTCTGGAGTGTTGGACTGGATTCTCTGTAATTTTAATAGCACTAGTATTATCATAATACATAGGAATATTTGAGAATGTTAGTCCATAATCAAGTAATTGATTTCTCATCCACAGAATTTGAGCACAGCAACTTCCAGCTGCAATGTATTCAGCCTCAGCTGTTGAGGTTGATACAGTCTGTTGTTTCTTGCTAAACCAAGAAATTAATCTGTTGCCAAGAAACTGGCATTGTCCTGTTGTGCTTTTCCTATCTACTTTGCATCCTGCATAGTCAGAATCTGAATAGCCAATTAGTAAAAAATTTGACTCTCTAGGATACCAAAGTCCAAGAGTTTGTGCCCCCTTGAGATATCTAAAAATTCTTTTCACAGCTATTAAGTGTGATTCTCTAGGGTCAGCTTGAAATCTGGCATACAGACAAGTTGCAAACATTATATCTGGTCTACTAGCAGTTAAATATAACAATGAGCCAATCATACCTCTGTAACTAGTGTTGTCAACTTTCTTACCCTTTGGGTCAGAGTCTAGCTTAGTAGCTGTTGACATGGGAGTTTTAACAGTTGCAGAATCTTGCATATCAAACTTCTTCAACAGTTCTTTTACATACTTTGTTTGATTGATGAAAATTCCATCATCATTCTGTTTGACTTGAAGCCCCAAAAAGAAGTTTAATTCTCCCATCATGCTCATTTCATAATTTGACTGCATTAGTTGACTAAACTTTTCACAGAGATTATCATTAATAGCTTCCAATCTTGCTACTGGTGGAAAAGTTTCATCATAGTCAATTCCTTCCTCATGTGAGTATCCTTTTGCAACTAGCCTTGCTTTATTTCTTACTACAGTTCCATTCTCATCAAGTTTATTTCTATACACCCATTTTGCACCAACCACTGATCAATCTCTAGGTCTTGGTACAAGTTTCCACACTTTATTTCTCTCAAATTCATTCAATTCTTCTTGCATTGCAATAATCCAATCAGGGTCTTGCAAGGCTTCCTCAATTTTCTTGGGTTCATTCTTTGAGAGAAAACAGCTATAAAGACATTCATTTTGAGTGGTTGTTCTTGTTTGTACACCACTCTCAGGATCTCCAATTATCAAGTCAGGGGTGTGATTCCTTGTCCATTTTCTAGCAGGTGGAAGATTGGTTCTTGAACTTGAAAATCCCCCTAAGTCATTTGCATCTTCTGTATTTGAGTGAAATTCAAATGAAGAGGCTCCCCCTAAATTGCTTGACTCTGACAAGAGTTTAGAGTTGCTTGATCCAGACCCTGATGAGTTAGACTCTGTCTGTCTAGACTCTGTCTGGGTAGACCCTGACCTGTTAGACTCTGAATTATTTGGAGTTGAATTTTCTGGCTCCCCCTCAGAATGTACAGGTTCCTGTGTTAGTTCAGGATTTATTCTAGGGTCTTCATCCTCTTCTTCTTCATTTATCTCAGAACTTTTTAGATTTTCAAATTCCAGTGTTGTAGACTCTGACTCATCCTGCAATTCTATAAACTTTTTGTCATCAAATGCAACATGAATAAATTCCATAACAATTTTGGTTCTGAGATTAAACACTCTGAATGCTTTTGTGTTCGATGCATATCCAAGAAAGATTGATTCATCTGCCTTGGCTTCGAATTTGCTTAGATTTTCAGGATGTACTTTCAGTACATAACACTTGCATCCAAATATGTGAAAGTGTTTCACACTTGGCTTCTTGTCCTTTATCATTTCATAGGGAGTCTTTCCATGCATGTTTATTAGAGTGCAGTTTTGAGTGAAACATGCTGTATTGACTGCCTCAGCCCAAAAATATACTGGCAGCTTAGACTCTGCCAACATTGTTCTAGCAGCTTCTATGAGTGTCCTATTCTTTCTTTCCACAACTCCATTTTGTTGAGGAGTTCCTGGCGCAGAAAATTGTTGAGTAATTCCCTTTGATGCACAGTGGTTCTCCATGATTGAATTCTTGAATTCAGTACCATTGTCACTCCTCAGAATTCTTACTGTTTTCTTTGATTTTCTTTCCAGAAAAGTGATATGATCTATTATGTGTTGTGAAGTTTCATCCTTTGAATGTAGAAAGAAAACCCATGTGAATCTTGTAAAATCATCTACAATAACAAGAGTATATTTATTTTTGTTAATTGACATAACATTTACTGGACCAAATAAATCAAGATGCAGTAAATAAAAGGGTTCAGAAATGGTATTTATTGTCTTGCTCTTGAAGGATGATTTCCTTCGTTTTCCAAGTTGACATGCTTCACAAAGTCCATCTTGTACAAAATCAACCTGTGGTAATCCTCTTACAAGATTCTGTTTAACCAACTTGTTGAGTGTTTTGAAGTTGATGTGTGACAGTTTCTTGTGCCATTTCCAGCTTTCTTCAGTTGAGGCCTTGCTGTATAGACATGTGACTTCACTGTTTATGCAATCCTCCAAGCTGGCTTCATAAATGTTACCATGTCTGTGTCCTTTGAAAACCACAATGTCTGTTTCTTTGTGAGTCACAAGACACTCTTTGTTGTCAAAGCCAGTATGGTAACCTTTGTCTCCAAGTTGACTTATGCTTATTAAATTGTGCCTTAAGCCATCAACTAGAGCTACTTGTTCAATGATGACATTCCCAAGTACAATCTTGCCATATCCCAGTGTTTGTCCTTTGTTGCCATCTCCAAAGGATACTTCTGGGCCAACCATTTCCTCAAAGTCTGTAAGCAGGGATTTCTTTCCAGTCATATGTCTTGAGCATCCACTATCCAGGATTAGGGTTACTTTCTTTACCCTAGTTCCCTGCATACATAAAGCAACTAGTTAGATGTTTTGAGGACCCAAATAGTTTTGGATCCTTTTCTACTAATTTTAGGAGAAACAGGCTTAATAATTTTCACCTTTGACTTACCTGTCTCTTTTGTTGATCTAGACTGTGGTGGAGTCTTAACAGTGTCATACCAACTCTTATCAATAGAGGATTTTAGCTCATAAAAATTGTAATACAAATCATGATAGTCCCTACACATATATATAGAATGAAATATGGTACCACAGTGATAACAAGGTTTCTGTGGTATGTAGTGACTTTTCAGAGTCTGAGAAAGATTAGACTCTGATTTCATCTCAATTTTTGTTTTACAATCTATAGCTAAAAGGTTTTGGTTGCCACATCTATAACACTTCTTTCTAGGAGCATTAGGATCTTTTTGATAATTATTAGCCTTATTGATGCCTTCCTTACCATTCCTATTTCTCCTAGTTTTGGTGGACTCTGATAAGTTCTCTAGCCTTTCTTTCAACTTAGACTTAGACAAGTACCCTATGTTTATAATTTTCTTAGAGTTATTTGCCCCTGTTTCATCTGTGTTTTTGTCAACAACAGGGGGACTATTGACAGATGAGTTTGTGGCTTCAGTTTTTTCTTTAGGGATCACAAACTTAACAGGAACAAATGTACTTTTGTCTTTAGTCTTATTAATTTTGCTAACTTCTTCATTGTTATCATTCTCAACAATAGGTCTTTTGTCTTGACTCTTGTCATAGCCTAGACCAGCAGTTTGACACACGTTTTGATTATTGAGAATTTCTTGAACTTTTCTTCCAGAGTCTGTCCAAACTTTAAACTTAAGCCTTTCTTCTTCTAGTTCTTTCCAAACATAGTCATAGGCTTTCAAGATTTCAGTGTAGTTATGACTATATTTCTCAGAATCCTTTTTGTATTGTTCCATTAATAATAACTCAGATTCTACATGACAATTCCTTTTAGTTAAGGTTAAATTTTCTTCTCTCAACCTTTCACTTTCACTAGTGAGAGACCTACATGTTGTCATTATTTTATTAACCTCACTTTTCACAATCTCTATGCCATCAGAGTCTAAATTAATTAAGGATTCAGGAGTAAAGATTGATACCTGAGTTTTAGGAGATGAGGGTTCTTTGGGAGACTGTGATTTTCTTGAGGAGGATGCCATCAGTGCTAGATTTTCATAATCAATTTCATCCTCTGAGCTTGAGTCTGCACAGTCCTTTCCTGTTGATAGAAGTGCTTTTCCTTTTCCTTGACTTTTTGACTTTCTGCATTCACTGACAAAGTGCCCCAATATTCCACAGTTGAAACATTTGACCTTTGCTTTGCAAGTTTGATAATTGTACTCTTGCTCTTCTCAACCTTTTCATCTTCCTTCTTGAATGATGGCCTTTTGCTAAATTTGCCAGTTCTTTTGTTGAATTTCATTTTTTTGAAATGTTTAGGAAACATAGATATCATTTGACTTAGATCAAACTCTTCATCAGAATCAGAGTCTGTGTCAGTAGACTCTGACTCCACAGCAGCTTTACCCTTCTTTCTTGAATCCTTGATTATTGCTTCTGTGGATGGTTCCTGTTGTTCTTTCTCAGACTCTATCAAGAGTGCCACAGATTTTGTCTTTACAGACTTCTTATTCTTTCTCTGTTGCATCTCCAAATCATATGTCTTGAGTCTGCCATACAATTCTTCTAGAGTTAGTTCATCCAAATCTCTAGCTTCCCTTATGGTTGTAGTCTTATTGTCCCACTCTTCAAGAAGAGCTCTCAGAAACTTGGTGTTTGTATCTTCAGAATCATAAACCTTACCAAGCATAGCCATTTCATTCAAGAGTTTTGTAAACCTATCATACATCTCAGTGATAGATTCTCCAGATTTTGCTTCAAAGTACTCATACTCTTGAATTAGCAAAGACCTAGCATTCTTCTTGACATCTTTAGTCCCTTGACAGTGCACCTCAAGTTTTGTCCACATCTCCTTAGCAGTCTTGCATGATATGACACAGTTAGTTAGAACAGAATCCAAACTATTAAAGAGAATGTTCTTTACTTTTGCCTCCTTAAGGACATTTTCCTTGTCCTCTTTTGTCCATTCAGCCTTTGGTTTCTCAACGAGGTGTTCTTCAGTTATTTTGCCTTCCTCGTTGATTTGAGGCACAATTTTTAAAGGCACAAAGGGTCCTTCATTAATCCTGTCAAGATAGTCAGGGTCTGTTGCTTCCAGATGGTGCAGCATCTTAACCTTCCAGTGGGTGAACTCGTTTCTCTTAAGCATAGGAATCTTAGAATTGCCATCTTTGTTTCCAGACATCTTTGATCGATTTTAAACGTTAGGCTCTGATACCAATTATTTTCTCAGTCGTACAAGTAGAAGGGGGGGGGGTTGAATACTTGTATGTCTTTTCTGCCCGATTTAAAATCAAATTAAGAACAAACTCAAACACAAAAATATGAATAAGTACTGTTTTGTATTATTGATTTGTGAATACAAAACTCTCCTAGGGTGTACACAAACCCTAGCAGCTTCTCTGTGTTTATTACATCAACTATCTCTATCTCTATGCTCTCACAAAATTTCACTCAGATAATTATGCTTCGACTTCCACACCCTTACAATTAGGTTACATAGAGTTTATATAGAGAGCTGCCTATCAACTAATAACAGAAAGATAAATTACAATAGGAATAGAATTCCTAATTATTAGTTGACAGTTTCTTTCTAGAATTCTCTTTCTTTCCCATAGCATATCTGCAATATATTTATCTTGATCTTCGAAGACTTTCCATTCCTGTGATCTTCTTCCAAATTTATCCTCAACTGTATAGACTCTGAAATCTTCAGACTCTGATGATCTTCAGACTCTGATCACATGTAGACTCTGATAAATCATAGACTTTGATAGTCTATAGACTCTGATCACCTTCCAGACTCTGGTTTCATTTTCTACAGAAATTCTTCCAAGTACAAATAATCATGAATATTGACTATCTAGACTCTGATTATACATTTCAGAGACTAGAAAAACTTATTACAGATAAACTAATCTAGACCCTGTTCTAGTATTTTGTACATTATCAAATGAATATATCCCTAACATAGTTGCATGTAAATATTTAGTTATTTTATTATTAATTAATCTATATTTCGAATAAAATTTCCTTTATTTTATTTTCGAATTTTGGAACAATTAATAATATTTATATATATATATCTACTTACTATTTTTTATTTATTTATGTATTATATAGTGTTATTTAATAAAACTCAGAAAGACTTTTAGTTTTTTAAAATCGGAAAGACCTTTATATATAATATTCAGAAAAACTTTTCAATAAAACAATTTTTAGTTTAAAAAAGGAAAAGACAGTTAAATTAAAAGCTCGACAAGACTTTTCAAAAGTCTTACCGAGATTTCAAATTTAAAATGTCTTACCGAGTGTTTAAACTTGAAAAGTCTTACTGAGTAATTTTCAAAAGTCTTACTGACTATTTGATTTTAGCTTTATTAAAATTCTTATTTGTTTTAATTAAAAGTCTTACCAGTCATATATATACACGTATATATACACGTACACAAATCTTCAAGACTCTTGTAGAACTTTTCGAAAACCTCTGAAAAACTTTAGATAATAACCCTACAACTGCTCAGTTGCTATTAATTACAAGTTGTTTGCTTGCTTAATATGATAAAATCGATCCATAGCAACCATTACTCAGCCCATTTTGATTCCCGAACTGTCGTGATTGGACTAAGTTGAAGAACTGAGGTTTTTACTGATTAATTGCTGAGTTAAGAACTGATTTGCTGTAGTTGGGTGATCATAATTCGATTTGGGGATTTTTTGTAATTATGGTTTGTTTGATTTTTGGGTTATTAAATTCAAAGGCTGTCTTATTCGAATTATTAGGTTGTTGTCAAGATTGTTATATTCTTGTAATTTAATTACAATTGTTAATTCCTAAAAGTGAATTATAAGATAATTAAAAATGACTGCAATGTTTGTAATTGCTAAGACCAATTTCATTGGGTATTTTGATCCTGTAAATTGAAAAGAGGCTAGATTTGGGCCCTGAATCCATTTTATGAACGAGCACTTGTTAGTAAGGACTGCTATTACCGTGAAACACCATTGCCAATTGAATATTTCTAATGATAGGCTGGTTCAATTCTCATTCAGAATTAGTGAGACAAAATATATTATAGATGAGATTAACATAAACAGAGTCTTAGGGTTCCCGATAGAAAATTTCGAGACCCTACCCACAGTTGAAGACATAACTAACTTCTTGCAGTCAATTCACTATCAAGGCATGATAGACCTGGTAAAGTTGTCTAAATCTCAACTAGTGGGTGAGTGGAATTATTTCTTTGACACTTTGGCCAAAGTTTTTGCTCCCACCATGAAGAGCAACTTCCACAACATTTCACCTCTTCTACAAGTTATTGGGTATTCTGTGGCCCATAACCGAAGAATCAATTTTGGGAAGCTAATCCTGACAAAAATAACAAGGAAGATGGGCACTACTGAAAGTAGAAGATTGGATATAGATCAGAAAGTTGCTTGTTTTTATCCAAGGTTCTTAATTCTGTTGATGAATAATGTACAATCAGAGGATGACAAGTCTAGATTTGCAAACAGCCTAGTTGAAGTTTCCCCAATGACTCAAAAGAATTTGTTCACCAGGCTCAGCAACAAGAACAAATTTGAAGGAGTGGCCATTGAACCAACTGAATACATGACAAATATTCTCAATCAAATAGCCAATCCTGCACAGGCTCAACCGCATCAGCAAGCGCCAGAACAAGTGCAAGTGGAAATTCAACATTCTGCGCATCTACTACTTGAAGCTGCTCAACAAGAAGAACAGGAAGATTAGGTAATATCTCACACCCTGGCTCCTAATTTCCTACCTATAAATATATTTAGGACACCTTTAAATATATTTATGGCAGACTATGATTATGGTCTTACCATTCAGGATTTTGGCTATGAACCTGAAAACACACAGGTTCAAACCCCAGCTGAGGTAGAGCCCCAAACAGTTTCTTCTTCTTCAACCTCACTGAGTCTAATCAGAAAAAGAAAGAAACCTGAAAGAAAAGTAAGGGGAAGAGGTCAAGTCCATACAGTGAGTGAATCCACAGCTCTGTCTTTATCATAAAAAAGATCAAGAAATGAACCTGAGACAACTGCAGACCCATCCTTATCCTCTTATTGGGATATGGATTTTGAAATGGCAATACAAAAGTCCTTGGACTCACTCGATCAACTGGGTGATTCTATTGAAATTCACCATCTGGCCGTGGCACCTTGTGAAGAGTCACGCACACTGCTAGCACTCACTCTAGCAGGACCTCTGCTCATAGAAACACAATCAGATGAGGGCACATCAGCTTCTAAAGAAAATGTTTTGGGAATAAACTTAAAAGATGCCACATTCATAGTGGAATAAAATATTTTCAATGCTGTAAAGTATCAAGTGCCATTACATGTATTTAAGGGCACCACAGACTCTAAAGAGCCACATATTACATTGTCTGAGGTGGTGACCCCCCTGGATTTCTTACATCCAGTTCCTTCAGAGGAAGTTCCCTTATCCACTAGTGGATTTGAGAGGCAACCACTCCATAGAGGGAGATGGGACTCCATTCATGGAGTAGCTACATCAGTAGCAGAGCCACTTCAAGTTAATCTTGTTGTGGACATGCCTTCACATGCATCAGAAGAGCATTTGGACTCTTCAAAAGCTATAGTAATATATACAGGTACAATAATGGATAATAGAATGGGGCAAAACATGAGTGAAGTGAGGCAAACACCGAGCGAAACACATGCACGTAGTATAAGTGAAACAAGAATGCAAGCGAGGTGAGTGCACACACACACAATGAACTACTATAAAAAATAGAAGCTCTCCAGAAAGAAATACAGATTGTTCATGCTGAGTTATAAAAGTGAAAGCACAAGCAGAATTGAAGTTTCCGTCTGCCTCTGTATTAGAACAGCTGACAATCGTGCACAATGATGTTGTCGATGTCAAGTCAAGCATTCTCCTCAAAACTCAAGATATTCAGAATGTTCAAAGTCTCATTATTGAGGATATGAAGGAGATTGCCAATATAAATGAGATAATTGATGATGTAGAGAAGAGCTTGACATAGAGAATAATAGAAAATGAAGAAATCTCCCAAAAACGATTGAACAAGCTAGATAAAGGATGGTACATCTAAATGAAGGAATGAAGCAGGTCTATCTGACCATGGAAAAACTTGTCAAATCTTTTGAAGCTTCAAAATCTGTAGAGGATCCATCAACTAAGGGGGAGAAAGAAAACAAAGAAAAGGAGAAAGTAAAAGTAGCTGAAGGAGAAGGGGCTATTAAAGATAAAGAAAAAGGCAAATCCAAACTGTATTCTGAGGATTAGTTTGAATAATATGTTCCAGAAGAACAATACTTTACTGAATATCAATTCATTGATGATAGTGCTCAAGTTGACACTTTCAATCCTGACTACTGCAGAGCTGAGGAAGAAATTGCCTTTGATGAAGAATTCTTATTTCCTAAAGAGAAAGAGTCTGATCCTGCCTATGAAGAGGCCATGAGGAAATTGAAAGAAGACATCAAAGTGAGCCCTGCTAAAACTGAGAAACTAAAAGCTCTAGTCAAGGAAAAGCACAGGCTGAAAGGGAAACAAGTCAAGAGAAACAGAACCTTTGGGCTATTGCTGTGAAAGAGAAAAAGAAAGATGCACAGCTAAAAATAGGAAAGAAATGGGACACAGTGTTATTTTCCCTTACGTACAAGAAGTTTGTAGAAGGGGGGAAGAATACAAACTTAAGAGTTTTTGAAATTCTTGCGGATACAAGTTTGTACTTTTAGTTATTTTTGTGTTTATAAATATCTATTGAAAAGAAATATTATAACAATTGATTGATGGTTTAATATATTGAAAACATAACACAATAATTTAAAAATTACTAGTGAATTGGTTTTTCCACTAGTGTATTTTTTCTTTCAATTAATCTTGGTAAAGATATCAAGCTGCATACAAAGATGTAGTTTTTGAACTAAGCAGAGAACTACAAATATCTTCTAGCTTTTCTACTGTTCTCTTCTTGAGTTCTTAATTTTTCTACTTACATTTTGCTACAATGGACTACTACTTAATATATAGTAGTTCACATTCTACTTCTATTTTCTATTCTTCGATTGATAACAATGTAAATTACAAATTACATTTTACAATGTATTCACTGAAATAGATTGTAGCTACTTTTCACAGTCTCCTTTGCATTTTTCTTGTTCTGGAAAAATCTTTGTCTTGATCTTTTCCTTGAAGACTGTGTTGCCTTGAAAGTCTTCACAATCCTGACAGGACTGTCTTCCATTGATTCAGTTTCTGCAAAGATCCCATTCCTTTTGTCTTAACCAATTTGGGAAACCTTGATCAACTGATAATTGTTGTCAAGCTTATCAGTTGATCCTCATTTGTTCATCCATCGATGGATAGGTTATCCATCGATCAATTGATGTATCGATGGATAGTCAGATTATCCATCGACTCTTTATCCATTGATGGTCCTTTATCCGTTATTTGCCTTTATCCGTTGATAGCCTTTATGAAGGGTTTCGAGGCACAAACGCAGCGGAAAAATATAAAAATTAAATACAAAACGTAATATAAATCGAAACCCTCCGCAGGATCCATGTGAAAACGAAAGATTTAATTCAGAGATTAAGAACAAATACCTTAAAAAGCTTTAACAGTTCATCAATGGAAGATTAATGGAGGTTCAAAGCTTGTTTAATCACCACGTATCCCGCTCACGCGATCTACGCTCTACGGTATCCACACGAACACTTTTCATGAAGGATTGATGTGTTCTAGCACCCGAAAACTGTTTCTCTCTCTCTATCTTCCTTTTTTCTCAAAACGGCTTGGGTTTTAGAAAATATGTCTCTTTTATTAAATCAGTCCATAAAGAGATTATATAGAGAGAGGAATAAGTTTTCTAATAATAATCTAATTATAATTAATACTAATCCAAAATTCTAAATTATTTAATTAAGTCTCACTTAATAAATTAATTACTAATTTTGGAATTAGTTTAAGTAATTCATTTATTCTATTTATATAATTAATTAAGTCATACTTAATTAATATCATAAATAAAATAAATTAATTATATAATTTAAATTCATAATTTAAATTATTTCTCTTTCAAGCATTCTTTGTATGTGACCCTGCAGATTATTATTACGTTGACAACAATTTTAATATCTAATTAAAATTATAAACAATTAGCGGCATCTAGTAATATATCATTGCTACCCAAGTAATAATAATAAAATCAGTGATTCGATTAAGACTTTCGTGGATAATGTTCCATGTAATATAATCACTTTAAACTTATATTATAGATCAAACTCAAGGTATATTTCGTCTCATCCTCTTCAATGTTTAATCCGGGTTTCCTTGATCAATAAGTAGACTATTAAATAAATCAACATTTGAGCATGGCCATGCATTTTATAGTCTCACTCAATCCAGAGGCCAATAATATCACGCCTAAATAGGAAGGTTAAATCCTTTATCTTGAAGGGTTTCGAGGCACAAACGCAGCAGAATAAACGCGAAAAATAAATCAAAATAGCGAAACCCTCCGCAGGATCCATGAAACAAAAGATTTAATTCGGAGATAAAGAATAAATACCTTTAGAAGCTTTAACGGTTCATTAATGGAAGATTAATGGAGGTCCAAAGCTTGTTTAATCACAACATATCCCGCTCTCGCGATCAACGCTCTACGGTATCCACACGAACACTTTTCATGAAGAATTGATGTGTACTAGCTCCCGAAAACTACTTCTCTCTCTATCTTCCTCTTTTCTCAAAACGGCTAGGGTTTTAGTAAAAATTTGTCTCTACAATTAAATCAGCTCATAAAGAGATTATATAGAGAGATGAATAAGTTTTTTAATTATAATCTAATTATAATTAATACTAATCTAAAATTCTAAATTATTTAATTAAGTCTCACTTAATTAATTAATTATTAATTTTAGAATTAGTTTAAATAATTCATTTATTCTATTTATATAATTAATTAAGTCATACTTAATTAATATCGTAAATAAAATAAATTACTTATTTAATTTAAATTCACAATTTATATTATTTCTCCTTCAAGCGTTCTTTGTGTGTGACCCTGTAGGTTATTATTACGTTCGCAAAAATTTTAATATCTAATTAAAATTGTAAACAATGAGCGGCATCTAGTAATATATCATTGCTACCCAAGTAATAATAATAAATCGGTGATTCGATTAAGCCTTTCGTGAATAATATTCCATGTAATATAATCCCTTTAATCTTGATATTATAGATTAAACTCAAGGCATGTCTCGTGTCATCCTCTTCATAATTTAATCTTTATTTTCTTGATCGATGAGTAGACTATTAAAATCAAATCAACATTTGAGCACGGCCGTGCATTTCATAGTCTCACTCAAACAAGAGGCCAATAATATCACTCCTAAAATTAGGAGAATTAAATCCCATCTAGATCATTTATATTTGTCATACGATTCATAATATACCCAATGTCCACTTTTATCATCACCCGGTCAAAGGTAACTTTTAATGTAATCAAAGTATATTAATTCTCGTATAGAAATATAATGATTTCAGGTCTAAGGATCATTATACCATTATCACAGTGAGAATTACTTATGACACTTATTTAACATGTAGAATCTCACTGCGGGTCATTCCAGTGCCATGCATTGATACATGCACTTATGTTCTTGACTTTAGTATCACCATACCTATGACCAATGAGATGTGGTCATCTGTCAAGAAACATACTAGTCTTTGTGCATTATTATTGTCCTTAAATAATAATACTCGACTAGAAAATTTTAGGAATAAGATACTATTCATATAATCTCATTTTTAAGTCACATACTTAAAGATATATAATACGTATCAAAATTCCAAGGACATTTATTATGCTTTCAATTTATTACGCAGTAAATAAAACATAATCAATAAATAATAATCAATAAAATATAATCCTTAATAATAAATATTTTCCTTAAAATATAAAAAGTATTGTCTCTAGAGCACAATTACTAACAATCTCCCACTTGCACTAGAGCCAATTACCCAAATATCCAATACTCATGGAACTAGTGTGACTATCGTGCTTCTGCTGCGACAAAGCCTTTAGTCAATGAGTCTGCAATATTATTATTAATATGCACTTTACATATATGTATATCTCCTTGATCATTAATCTCATTAATTATGTGATATCTCCTAAGTACATGCCCAAACAGCCTCCTTGGTTGCTTCGCAAGCATCAATATACTCATGCTCTATTGTAGAATCAACAACTGTCTCTGCTGTGAACCATTCCAGCATACAACATCTCAATAAAAATAGATAAAACACAAAGCCAGACAGAAACATCAAATCATCATTGTTTGTCTAGAAACCAGCATCACTGAAACCTCTTACAACTAGCTTCACATCTCCTCCATATAACAAGAATGAATCTTTAGTCCTCTTCAAATACTTAAAAATATTCTTGACTGATTTCCAGTGACCTTCACCTGGATTAGACCAGTATCTACTCGTCATGCTTAAAGCATACGAGACATCAGGACGAGTACATATCGTTGCATACATTATAAAACCAATTGCTAACGCATATGGAACTTTACTCATGCGGTCCTTATCATCCAATGATTTAGGACAAATTTTATTTTGAGATCATTATCCCATGAGACGTTGAGACATATCCATTTAGCCTCTTTGCATTCGAAATCGATGTAAAACTTTGTCAATGTATGTACTCTAACTTAGGCCGATCAATCTCTTTGATCTATCTCTATAGATCCTGATCCTTAATATATAGGTCACATCGCCTAAGTCTTTCATTGAGAAATTATTTCTCAACCACGTCTCCACAGTCTATAGAGAAGGAATGTCATTCCATATTAGTAATATATCATCAACATATAATACTAGGAATGGCACATGGCTCTCACTAAACTTCTTGTAAACACAAGTTTCATCTTTATTCTGAATAAAGTCAAACTCTTTTTGACTATTTCATGAAAATAAATGTTCCATCTCTTAGAATATGGAGTACGTGTTCATAACGTCTTGGTAGGTGAGAGGCTCATCTTCATCCACAAGCATCACATCACCATCTTGAGTCAAGAGAAATCCATAATATCTCTCGGGCTCATGGTGAATCCTACCAGACCTACGAACAACCTGTGTTTCTTGAGCAGTATTGTTTTCTTGTACATACTGCTTAGGTTCCTCCATTGGTTCAATGTTATCATGTGGGTCTCAAACTTCATCGAGATCTATTATCCTCCCACTGTCTTTCTTAGAGAGCATCTCTCTCAAGGAACATAGCAGTTCAAGCAACAAACACTTTGTTCTCGGAAGGATTATAGAAAGAATAACCCTCTATTTCAGTTGGGTATCCCACAAAATTACATTTATCTGATTTTGGTCCTACCTTGTCAGAGATTAGACGTTTCACAAAACGTTTTACATCCCTAAATTTTCATAAATGACATTCTGTGAAGTTTCTTAGTCCATATCTCATAAGAAGTCTTTTGAAACAATTTAGTAGGAACACAATTAAGTGTATATGGAGCCATTTCCAGGGTGCAACCCCAGAAACTAATTGGAAGATTCTTTGACTCAACATTGATCGCACCATGTCCAACAAGGTGTAATCCCTCATATCAAAAAAAAATTTCTTTGATATTTTCTACTTCATCTTTATTGTCTTTGAACTTTTCAAATGATTCAGATTAGTTCTTCAAAAGATACATATATCTGTATCTACTAAAATAATTAGTAAATTTTATGAAGTTAATAAAATCTACCTTTTGTCATCGTACACATATGACCACATACATCACTATGTATAAGTCATACCCGTTCAATGACCCCTTCACCATGTCCGGTAAAAGGAGCTTTAGTCATTTTGCCAAATAAACCAAGATTCGCATCCTTTTGTATAATTCATAATCAAACTTATCCATGAATGCATCCTTATGTATTCTGGAAATGCGTTTCTCATTAATATGGTCTTAACAACAGTGCCAAAGGTAATATTTGATTTGAGTCACTTTAGAACATATAAATTGTTAATTAGTTGTGCAACATTATAAGCCTCATCATCAAAATAGAATAAACAACTATTGTTATTTAATTAAAATGAAAAAGCCTTTCTTGTCCAAACAAGAAACTGAAATAATGTCTTTGCCAATTGCAAGCACGTTATAACAATTATCAAGTTCTAAATTTTCCTTATAGGTTAAAAGTTAAGTAACGAGTTCCTTTAACTAGAGCAACTACTTTTACTCCAATTCCAACCGGATACCTAAAGCTTGACCCTTATTGATCATCTTTTTCAGATCTTCCAAATACGCATGACAGTTTAATTTCTAGTCTCCCAATTTTCCACAGAAGCGACAATAGTCTTCTTTATCAACACCTCATTCAGACTTTAGAGTCTACTTTAGGGATTGGACTTTGGTTTGACAACGGAACTAGATCAAATCTTCTCCTTGTCTTTCCATTTTCCTTTCCCTTTTGCATTCCCTATGTTTACCATCAATATAGTAGTAGTTCATGCATTTATCATATTGCTTTCAGCAGTTCTCAACATGCTTAGCAACTCAATGGGTGTTTTACCAATCTTATTCATTTTGTTGTTCATAAAAAACTAAGAATAATATTTGTCCAAAGATTGTAAGATCAAATCTAAGTCTCCAGACCATTCTAGAAACCCAAAATATCAAAGGTACTCATTATACCCTATAATCTTTAGAACATGTGGTGTAACCGAGTCTCACTCTCCCTACTTGTAAGTGTATAGTGCCCTTTTATTTTCAAATATATCTTGTGCTCAATCGTCTCATAAGCATCTATATGCTCGTGTTGCTTCTTAAGCTCAGCACACATATTTGCGAGCATGAGACATGAAACATCAGTCGCAATATCAATTTGCTTCCAATAAGCACTATGATTTGCACATGTTACATTCTCAACTTTAAGAGCAGGGGAAGAGATTTGACTAACATCGTGGTGTCCGAGGACTATCCTCAAACTCCTATGTCAATCAAGGAAATATATTCTCGTCAACTTGTCCTTCTCAAGAACTGATAGCATAGAGAAGTTGTTTGTGTTTATCATTTGATATCTACAATATTAAAGTGTATAAAATAAACTAGATTGCAAATTTAATATTAATTATGTTTAAGTGATTATGGTATATCACCATATACTGTTGGGTTCCGAGGCATAAAACGCAGCGGATTAAACGTAAATATAACGAAAAAAATTGGAACCCTAACGCAGGATCATGTATAATCATGGACTGATTATGGTTAAACGAAATCATACCTTTGTTTGGTCTTGACTTTCACGAACTCAACGGAGATCCTAGCTTTCACGACTTGTGTCTTCTTCTCGAAAACACCTCTATGGTATCCACACGAGCACCTTCAAGAACGTCTCACGATCTTGATTACGGAATGGATGTACTAGCCTCCTTTGATGATTTCGAATTTTGTTCTTTCTGCCTCCTTGCTGATGCTGCCTTTAGGGTTTTGTTTCTCAAAAACGTCATCCCTCTTAACCCTATCATTATCTATTTATAATGATGGTTAAGAGGCCCAATCAGCAACCCATAACAGCAAAGCCTAACCCATGTAGGTTTAGGATTAAATAATAAAAACCGAATTTCTATTATTTAATTAATAACTAAGTCATACTTAATTATTAAGGGCAGAATTCAAATTCGAATTATATTATTTCAATTAATTAAGTCTCACTTAATTAATATAATAAAATTCAAATAATCATCAATTAATTTAAATCTATAATTTAAATTAACTATTCCTTGAAGTGCTCTATGTGTGTGACCCTATAGGCTATTATTTAATTAGCAATAATTTTATTCTCCAATAAAATTATAAACAATGAGCGGTATCTAGTAATACATCATTGCTACCCAATTAAATAATAATTAAATCGTGATTCGATAAAACCTTTCGTGATTAATGTTTCCGTGTAATATAATCCCTTTAACCATATATATTATAGATTAAACTCGAGGCATGTATTTAGTCATCCTCTTCAACATTTAATCCGGGTTTACTTGATCCATGAGTAGACTATGAAAACAAATCATTATTTGAGCACGGCCATGTATTTTATAGTCTCACTCAATCAAGAGGCCAATAATATCTCTCCTAATTATAGGAGGGTTAAATCCTTTATCTGTCATTCATATTTCTCATACGACTCATGATATACCCGATGTCCACTTTTATCATTACCCGGTCAAAGGTAACTTTTAATGTAGTCAAAGTATATTAATCCTCGTATAGAAATATAATGATCTCAAGTCAGAGGATCATTACACCATTATACTGTGAGTCTTTCTTATGACTTTATTAAACATGAAGAATCTCACTGTGGGTCTGTCTAGTACCATGTACTCATGCATGTACCTATGTGTTGACTTTAGTATCCCCATACTTATAACCAATGAGATGTGGTTATCAATCAAACAACATACTAGTCTATTTATGTATTATTATTGTCCTATAATAATAATACTCGACTAGGGACATTTAAGAATATGATCTATTATATAATCTCAAGTTCAAGTCATGTACTAAACTGTTGGGTTCCGAGGCATAAAATGCAGCGGATAAACGTAAATATAACGAAAAATTTCGGAACCCTAACGCAGGATCATGTATAAGATTGGACGGATTATGGTGATAATCGAATCATACCTATTACGATCTTGAATGTCACGAACTCAACGGAGATCCTTGCTATCACGACTTGTGTCTTCTTCTCGAAAACACCTCTATGGTATCCACACGAGCACCTTCAAGAGCGTCTCACGATCTTGATTACGGAGTGGATGTACTAGCAAACCTTTGATAATTCGAATTGTCTTCCTGCCTCTTTGCTGCCTCTTCTAGGGTTTTTCTATCAAAACGTGTTGTGCCTCTTAACCCTACATTATCTATTTATAATGTTTGGTTAACAGGCCCATAGCAGCAAAACCTAACCCATGTAGGTCTAGGAAAATAATAAAACGAATTTTATTATTTAATTAATAACTAAGTCATACTTAATTATTATGGGCAGAAATACAATTCTAATTTGAATTTATATTATCTTAATTAATTAAGTCTCACTTAATTAATATAATAAAAATTCAAATAATTATCAATTAATTTAAATCTATAATTTAAATTAACTATTCCTCTAAGTGCTCTTTGCGTGTGACCCTATAGGCTATTATTTAATTGGCAATAATTTTATTCTCCAATAAAATTATAAACAATGAGCGGCATCTAGTAATACATCATTGCTACCCAATTAAACAATAATTAAATCGTGATTCGATAAAACCTTTCGTGATTAATGTTTCCGTGTAATATAATCCTTTTAACCATATATATTATAGATTAAACTCGAGGCATGTATTTAGTCATCCTCTTCAACATTTAATCCGGGTTTACTTGATCCATGAGTAGACTATGAAAACAAATCATTATTTGAGCACGGCCATGCATTTTATAGTCTCACTCAATCAAGAGGCCAATAATATCTCTCCTAATTATAGGAGGGTTAAATCCTTTATCTATCATTCATATTTCTCATACGACTCATGATATACCCGATGTCCACTTTTATCATTACCCGGTCAAAGGTAACTTTTAATGTAGTCAAAGTATATTAATCCTCGTATAAAAATATAATGATCTCAAGTCAGAGGATCATTACACCATTATCACTGTGAGTCTTTCTTATGACTTTATTAAACATGAAGAATCTCACTGTGGGTCTGTCCAGTACCATGTACTCCTGCATGTACCTATGTGTTGACTTTAGTATCCCCATACTTATAACCAATGAGATGTGGTTATCTGTCAAACAACATACTAGTCTATTTATGTATTATTATTGTCCTATAATAATAATACTCGACTAGGGACATTTAAGAATATGATATATTATATAATCTCAAGTTCAAGTCATGTACTAAACTATACAATGTGTATCATGATTCTAAGGACATTTATTATGCTAACAAATATATCGCAGTAATTAAAGTCATAATAAATATGTTTATTGAATAATCAATTGACATAAAGGTTTATTAAAATAAACATTGTATTGCCTCTAGGGCACCTACACCAACATAAACTATACAATGTGTATCATGATTCTAAGGACATTTATTATGCTAACAAATATATCGCAGTATTTAAAGTCATAATAAATACGTTTATTGAATAATCAAATGACATAAAGGTCTATTAAAAGAAACATTGTATTGCCTCTAGGGCACCTACACTAACATATACCTCCCACTATTTTTATCAAACTAATAGCCCTAACTATTAATTCGGAAAATATTTCATTAAATCTTTCTAGTGAGCCAAGATCCATATTTCTTCCATGTTTTAAGATAGCGTTGGCTAATACACTCAAAACATGACTATTTAGATAGACAACATTTGTCGATTATATCAAATATAACTCTTAGAAAGTTTGGTAGAACAACCATTTGTACACATTTATCCAATAAATCTCACCAAACTCTATGCCTCTAAACCCACAATCCTATTGTGATGATTTAGTTAAGTTAGACCCAATGTTTCAATAAACTAAGTAC
Organism: Oenanthe sinensis; assembly: GCA_028671895.1. NCBI lineage: Eukaryota > Viridiplantae > Streptophyta > Magnoliopsida > Apiales > Apiaceae > Oenanthe > Oenanthe sinensis. The sequence goes on from CM053806.1 coordinate 35,501,417, forward strand.
ACTTACTTATCACGTCTTCCCATGATTGATAAAAGCACATTGCTTTGGCAAGCCCACTCCTTCTCAATCTAGATCTTGACGAGTATTAAACATTGGAAGGCATCCGATTAACTTAATATGTATTTAGGGATTTTTTGTTTATTTTAACGATCATGATCCCATCATAAAGAGATTCTCAATTTCAATATTCGTTAATGGATTGATTTCCAGGTCGTTGGAGAAGTCACAAGCGGTCTCACTTAAAACCCAACTTCTTACGAATTAAACTAATAATCCGCTTTTGACAAAATCTCCCCATATCAGAAAAAGAAAATTCATATTTAATACCGTGTTCATAAACACAAAAATCTTATGATCGTTTGTTCAATTTTAAAATCTTGAATCGTTACAGATTTTATCTTTCTTAAGCAAACATGGCATGGGTGTCATATCTAATACATACATGATTAATCAATATTAAGCATGCATCTCGATTATATCTACGCATACATACTAACACATGCAATAATATACATATATGTAATGTGCGTAAATTAATCATGTTTGGTTATGGCCCCATCCTATGTGATCTTTCCAAGCTAATGGAAATATCAAGGTCAGTATATGGTGGTTTTAAAATACTATCTATTACATGTCTTCTTTCTTCATTGCTCCATCATCCCCTTTTGGATCGCCTCCTTGCTTGGAAGTCTTCATTGATACATTGAAAAATAAAAATAAAACTATTCTAATAAAATTATAAGAAGAACTCGAGTTACATTCGAGATAATTAAATTACAATGAATAAACGACATGCAAGTCGTATTTAGAAACCAAAACCATAAATCAAAACCACTATACTATGGGTCTTTAGGCCATAACCATCCACCATGCTATCACATAACACGTATAATATATCTAAGATTATATAAACATATCATATAATCATATATAACAAATTTCGAAATTTCAGAAAATTAAAAACAGATTTCTGAAGACAAATCGCTGTTTCGAGGCCCTTAATGACGTCAAACGCCTTACAGACCTGTCGGTGATAACATAGCTATCAGTTTTGTTCATTGGCTCGATTTCAGTCAGAAAACACATATCGTTTGCGAAAATCGGATTCGGGAATCAGATTTCACCAAATCTGACGGTGTTTCGGAAATCGTATCATATACAATCCCCATAACAAGAACAAAAATATATCATATATACATACACAGTGATACATACAATCATCACATGATTATACATCACATGAATATCATATATTCATAATATATACATACATATACTCAAAATTTTAGAAAATCAAATAATTTTCAGAAAATAATAAATCACCGTTTTGGGGCCTGTAACGACATCTAATGGCTTACAGATGCAGAGTTGACTAGGTCAGTATTGCTCAATGACCCGATTCCAGTCAGCAAACACATATCGTTTGCGAAAATCGGACAACGGACACAGATTTCAGAAAATCTACGACAGCTGTTTCAGAATTCGTATCGAATACGATTCTCATAATAAGAACAAACATGTATCATATACATACATCAATACACACAATCATCACATGATTATACATCATATGAATATTATATATTCATAATATATAAAAACATATACATATTGTATCAATACAAAATTATGATAGATCGCATACATGCTTACATATTGAAAACTATTAAGCATATAACCGAATTAAAACGTTTCGCAAGTAGATCTGATGCCATTGAAGGGTTTCGAGGCACAAACGCAGCGGAATAAACGCGAAAAATAAATCAAAATAGCGAAACCCTCCGCAGGATCCATGCGAAAACAAAAGATTTAATTCGGAGATAAAGAATAAATACCTTTAGAAGCTTTAACAGTTCATTAATGGAAGATTAATGGAGGTCCAAAGCTTGTTTAATCACCACGTATCCCGCTCTCGTCATCTACGCTCTACGGTATCCACACGAACACTTTTCATGAAGGATTGATGTGTACTAGCACCCGAAAACTGCTTCTCTCTCTATCTTCCTCTTTTCTCAAAACGGCTAGGGTTTTAGTAAAAATCTGTCTCTACAATTAAATCAGCCTATAAAGAGATTATATAGAGAGAGGAATAAGTTTTCTAATTATAATCTAATTATAATTAATACTAATCTAAAATTCTAAATTATTTAATTAAGTCTCACTTAATTAATTAATTATTAATTTGGAATTAGTTTAAATAATTCATTTATTCTATTTATATAATTAATTAAGTCATACTTAATTAATATCATAAATAAAATAAATTATTTATTTAATGTAAATTCATAATTTAAATTATTTCTCCTTCAAGCGTTCTTTGTGTGTGACCTTGTAGGTTATTATTACGTTGGCAACAATTTTAATATCTAATTAAAATTGTAAACAATGAGCGGCATCTAGTAATACATCATTGCTACCCAAGTAATAATAATAAATCGGTGATTCGATTAAGCCTTTCGTGAATAATGTTCCATGTAATATAATCCCTTTAATCTCGATATTATAGATTAAACTCAAAGCATGTCTTGTGTCATCCTCTTCATAATTTAATCTTTATTTTCTTGATCGATGAGTAGACTATTAAAATCAAATCAATATTTGAGCACGGCCGTGCATTTCATAGTCTCACTCAAACAAGAGGCCAATAATATCACTCCTAAAATTAGGAGAATTAAATCCCATCTAGATCATTCATATTTCTCATACGATTCATAATATACCCAATGTCCACTTTTATCATCACCCGGTCAAAGGTAACTTTTAATGTAATCAATGTATATTAATTCTCGTATAGAAATATAATGATTTCAGGTCTAAGGATCATTACACCATTATCACAGTGAGAATTACTTATGACACTTATTAACATGTTGAATCTCATGGCGGGTCATTCCAGTGCCATGCATTGATACATGCACTTATGTTCTTGACTTTAGTATCACCATACCTATGACCAATGAGATGTTGTCGTCTGTCAAGAAACATATTAGTCTTTGTGCATTATTATTGTCCTTAAATAATAATACTCGACTAAGGAATTTTAGGAATAAGATACTATTCATATAATCTCATTTTTAAGTCACATACTTAAAGATATATAATACGTATCAAAATTCCAAGGACATTTATTATGCTTTCAATTTATTACGCAGTAAATAAAACATAATAAATAAATAATAATCAATAAAACATAATCCTTAATAATAAATATTTTCCTTAAAATATAAAAAGTATTGTCTCTAGAGCACAATTACTAACATATCTATCATTCATATTTCTCATGCGATTCATAGTATACCCAATGTCCACTTTTATCATCACCCGATTAAATGTAACTTTTAGTGTAATCAAAGTATATTAATTCTCGTATATAAATATAATGATTTCAAGTCAGAGGATCATTACATCATTATCGCAGTGATAATTTCTTATGACACTTATTAACATGTAGAATCTCACGTCAGGTCATTCCAGTGCCATTCATTGAGACATGCACTTATGTTCTTGACTTTAGTATTAACATACATATGACCAATGAGATGTGGTCATCTGTCAACAAACGTACTTATCTTATTGCATTATTATTCTCCTTATATAATAATACTCGACTAGGGAATTTTAGGAATAAGATATTATTCATATAATCTCATTTTTAAGTCACATACTTAGAGATATATAATACGTATCAAAATTCCAAGGATATTTATTATGCTTTCAATTTATTATGTAGTAAATAAAACATAATAAATAAATAATAATCAATAAAACATAATCTTTAATAATAAAATATTTTCCTTAAAATATAAAAGTAATTATCTCTAGGGCACAATTACTAACAATCTCCCACTTGCACTAGAGTCAATTACCCAAGTATCTAATACTCATGGAACTAGTGTGACTTTCGTGCTTCTGCTGCGACAAAGCCTTAGTCAATGGGTCTGCAATATTATTATTAGTATGCACTTTATATATATGTATATCTCCTTGATAATTAATCTCATTAGTTAGGTGATATCTCTTAAGTACATGCCCAAACAGCCTCTTTGGCTGCTTCACAAACATCAATATACTCAAGCTCTATTGTAGAATTAACAAATGTCTCTGCTGTGAACCATTCCAGCATACAACATCTCAATTTAAATAGATAAAACATAAAGTCAGACAGGAACACTAAATGATTGTTGTCTGTCTAGAAACTAGCACCGATGTAACCTTTTATAGCTAGCTTATCTTCTCCTCCATATACCAAGAATTGATCTTTAGTCCTCTTCAAGTACTTAAGAATATTCTTGATTGCCGTCCAGTGCCCTTCACATAGATTAGACTGGTATCTACTCGTCATGCTTAAACCATATGAGACATCAAGACGAGTACATATCATTGCATATTATAGAAATAATTGCTGATGCATATGGAACTTTACTCATACGGTCCTTATCATCCAATGATTTAAGACTGTTTTCTTTCGAGATCGATATCCCATGACACATTGGGAAAAATCCCCTTTTAGCCTCTTGCATTCCAAATCGATGCAAAACTTTGTCAATGTATGTACTCTGACTTAGGCCGATCAATCTTCTTGATTTATCTCTATAGATCATGATCCCTAATATATAGGTCGCATCGCCTAAGTCTTTCATTGAGAAATTATTTCTCAACCAAGTCTTCACAGTCTGTAGTGAAGGAATGTCATTCCCTATTATTAATATGTCATCAACATATAGTACTAGGAATGACACATTGCTCCTACTAACCTTCTTGTAAACACATGGTTCATCTTCATTTTGAATAAACCCAAACTCTTTGACGGTTTCATCAAAACGAATGTTCCATCTCCTTGAGTCTTGTTTCAATCCATAAATGGATCGACGCAACATACATACCTTTCCAGCATCCTTTGGATCAACAAAACCCTCAGGCTGTGTCATGTACACATCCACATCTTCTTCAATGCTCCCATTTAAGAGAGTGGTTTTGACATCTATTTACCAGATTTTATAGTCATAGTAAGCAGCTATAGCAACCAAAATCCTGATAGACTTGACCATAGCCACTGGTGAAAAGATCTCATCATAGTCAATACCATAAATTTGTTTGAAACCTTTTACCACCAATCGTGCCTTATAGGTCTTTACGTTACCATCCATGTCGACCTTCTTCTTGAAAACTCACTTGCCCCCTATAGGTTTTACCCTTTCATGTGGATCAACCAAAGTCCATACTTGATTAGTATACATGGATTCCATCTCAGATTTCATGGCATCCAGCCATCTCTTAGAATCTGGAGTGTTCATAGTGTCTTGGTAGGTGAGAGACTCATCTTCGTCCACAAGCATCACATCACCATCTTGAATAAAGAGAAATCCATAATATCTCTCGAGCTCATGACGAATCCTACTAGACCTATGAACAACCTGTGTTTCTTGAGCAGTATTGTTTTCTTCTACATTCTGCTCAGTTTCCTCCATTGGTTCAATGTTATCATGTGGGTCTCGAACTTCATTGAGATCTATTATCCTCCCATTGTCTTTCTTAGAAAGCATTTCTCTTACAAGGAACACTGCAGTTCGAGCAACAAACACTTTGTTTTCGGAAGGATTATAGAAAGAATAACCCTTTGTTTCAATTGGGTATCCCACAAAGTTACATTTATCTGATTTAGGTCTTAGCTTGTAAGAAGTTAGACATTTCAAAAATGCCTCACATCTCCAAATTTTCATAAATGATATGCTATGACGTTTCTCAGTCCAAATCTTATACGGAGTCTTCTGAACCGTTTTAGTAGGAACTTGGTTAAGTGTATAAATAGCTCTCTCCAGGGCGTAGCCCAGAAACTAATTGGAAGATTCTTTGACTCAACATTGATCGCACCATGTCCAACAAGGTGTGATCCCTCCTATCAAAAAAACCTTTTCTTTGATATTTTCTAATTCATCTTTATAGTCTTTGAACTTTTCAAATGATTCAGATTTGTTCTTCAAAAGATACATATATCCGTATCTACTAAAACAATTACTAAATTTTATGAATTTAATAAAATCTACCTTTTGTCATCGTACGCATATGACAACATACATCACTATGTATAAGTCATACTCGTTCAGTGACCCTTTCACCATGTCCGGTAAAAGGAGTTTTAGTCATATTGCCAAATAAACCATGATTCACATCCTTTTGTATAATTTATAATCAAACTTATCCAAGAATACATCCTTATGTATTCTGGAAATGGGTTTCTCATTAATATGGCCTCAACGACAGTGCCAAAGGTAATGTTTGATTTGAGTCACTTTAGAACATATAAATTGTTAACTAGTTGTGCAACATTATAAGCCTCGTCATCGAAATAGAATAAAAAACTCTTGTTATTTAATTAAAATGAAAAAGCCTTTCTTGTCCAAACAAGAAACTAATATAATATCTCTGCTAATTGCAATCATATTATAATAATTATCAAGTTCTAAATTTTCCTTGTAGGCCAAAAATTAAGTAACAACTTCCTTCAACCAGAGGAACTACCTTTACTCCAATTCCAACCTAATACTCGAAGCTTGACCCTTACTGATCATCTTCTTCCGATCTTCCAAATAAGCATGACAGTTTAATTTTCAGTTTCCTGATTTTTCATAGAAGTGATAATTGTCTTCTTTGTCAACACCTCATTCAGAATTTAGAGCCTGTTTTGGGATTGAACTTTGTTTTGAGAAGGAAACTAGATCAAATCTTCTCCTTGCCTTTCCATTTTCATTCCCCTTTTGCATTCCCTATGTTTACCATCATTATAGTAGTAGTTCATGCATTTATCATGTTGCTTTCAGAAGTTCTTAACATGCCTACCAACTCAATAGGTGTTTCACCAATCTTATTCATTTTGTTGTTCATAACAAACTAATAACATTTATTGTCCAAAGATTGTAAGATCAAATCTAGGTGAGCTTCCAGTCCAATCTGGAAACCCAAAATGTCAAGGTACTCATTATACCCTATAGTCTTTAAAACATGTTGTGTAACTGGGTCTCACTCTCCCTACTTGTAAGTGTATAATACCCTTTAATTGTCAAATATATCTTAAAGAGTCTGTCCCTCAAATATCCTTTAAGGGTGCTTAATCGTCTCACAAGAATCTATATGCTCGTGTTGCTTCTTAAGCTCAGTACTCATAGTTGCAAGATGAGACATGAAACATCAATCACAACATTAATTTACTTCCAATAAGCACTATCATTTGCACATTTTACATTCTCAGCATTAATAGTAGGGGAAGAGATTTGACTAACATCATGGTGCCCGATGACGATCCTCAAGCTCCTATGTCGGTCGAGGAAATTTGTTCTTGTAAAGTTGTCCTTCTCAAGAACTGATCACATAGAGAAGTTGTTTGTGTTTATCATTTGATATCTACAATATTAAAGTTTATAAAATAAACTAGATTGCATATTTAATATTAATTATATTTAAGTGATTATGGTATATCACCATATACCTCCCACTATTTTTATAAAACTAATAGCCCTAACTATTAATTCGGAAAACATTTCTTTAAATCTTTATAGTGAGCCAAGATCCATATTTCATCCATGTTTTAAGATAGCGTTGGCTAATACACCCAAAACAAGACTATTTAGGTAGACAACATTTATCGATTATATCAAATATAACTCTTGAAAAGTTTGGTGGAACAACCCATTGTACACATTTATCCAATAAATCTCACCAAATTCTATGCCTCTAAACTCACAATCCTATTATGATGATTTAGTTAAGTTAGACTCAACGTTTCAATAAACTAAGTACATTTATTTATCACATTTTCCCATGATTGATAAGAGCACTTTACTTTGACAAACCCATTCCTTCTCAATTTAGATCTTGACGTGTATTAATATCGAAAGGTATCTTTATTAACGTAATATTTATTTAGGGATTTATTGTTTAATGATCATGATCCCATCATAAAGAGATTCTCAATTTTTCCTTGATCGAATAATCCATTTCAATATTCGTCAATGGTTCGATTTCCAGATCGTCGGCGAAGTCACAAACGGTCTCACTTAAAACCCAACTTTCTTACGAATAATAATTCGCTTTTGACAAAATATCTCCATATCAGAAAAAGATAATTCATATTCAATACTGTGTTTCATAAATACAAGAATCTCATGATCGTTTATTTAATTTTAAAATCTTGAATCGTTACAGATTTTATCTTTCTTAAGCAGACATGGCATGGTTGTCGTATCTAATACATACATCATTCCAACGCATACATATCTACACATGCATTCATATACATATATGTATTGTGCGTAAATTAAATGTGTTTGGTGATGACCCCATCATATGTGATATTTCCAAGCTAATGGAATTATCAAGGTCAATCTATGGTGGTTTCAAATACTACATTATTACATGTCTTTATCTTCTTCATTGCTCCATCATTTGGATTTCCTCCTAGCTTCCTTGCTTCTAAGTCTCCATTGAACAATTACATTGAATAATAAATAAATCTTGAATTTAGTATCACCATACATATGACCAATGAGATGTGATCATCTGTCAACATACATACTAGTCTTATTGCATTATTATTGTCCTTATATAATAATACTCGACTAGTGAATTTTAGGAATAAGATACTATTCATATCATCTCATTTTTAAGTCACATACTTAAAGATATATAAAACATATCAAAATTCCAAGGACATTTATTATGCTTTCAATTTATTACGCAGTAAATAAAACATAATCAATAAATAATAATCAATAAAATATAATCCTTAATAATAAAATATTTTCCTTAAAATATAAAAGTAATTGTCTCTAGGGCACAATTACTAACACTTTATCCATTGAGTAGTGTCTTTATCCATTGACTCAAATATTTGTTGATCACTTCATTTGTGAGAATTATGACTTAGAATATTTATAATTGATCAGCCATTCTTCACATCCGTTGAGAAACTATAAATTGAAGTCAATAACATCAGTCGACTACTTCACAACATCCATCGAGGCAATACAATCAATTGATAATGAAACATAAATCAAATGTTACAATCCAATTTATCAATTGATTAACAAGCTTCAACTGATAACTGGTTTCCTAGTCAATGGATATTTATAGGTCACATATCCATTGACCAATTATAATGAAATTTAAATCCCTATTGTAATTCTAAGTAATTTGTTATAATCAAATCTCATAATTCATAACAATCTCCCCTATTTATGAATATGTGAAATATGCATAAATTTTCTGTTGATGATAACAAAGCTCCTAAACATTTTCATTCTAGCAGGAATTACAATATTGACAAAAGTAATTTTGAGACAGAGTGATCAAATACCAGTAATAGATGACTTCTGATAACTTTGATGTTGAGTCTGAATCTTCTATCTTCTTTTTCTTCCCCTTGACTCATTCATCTTATCTCCATTTTCCTTCATCTTTCTGGATAGAGATCCCTTCAAAATCTTCTCATCCTCAACCCTGCACTCTAGTTGGCTTGCAAGATAATTCAATTCCAGATTGGGCAGTTTGTCTATCTCCTGGAAAATATCAATGCATTTTTCTTTGCCTTCCATGTCCTTGTAAATCATCATGTAGAATGGTTCATGAAGTACCTTCCTTCCTTCAGGATTCCAAATCTTGATTTTATCATCCCTTTCTTCTTGAAGATGTGTCTCCCTCATCTTCTTCATCTTTTCCAGGATAGCTTTACCTAGCTCTTTAGTTAGATAATACTTCATGTTGAGCATGGTATAGATTTTCCTTAAGGTACCATAGTCTTGTTCCATGACTTGATCAAATGTGAAGATTGAATGTGACCCATCTTCATAGTCTATGTGAAGTAGATCTACATCCCTCTTCCTTTGTCCTTTTAATGCAGTCATTCCTTCAATTTTGATTGACACAAAATTCTCAAGTTTGGATTTGAATACATCTATATCCTTGGATTGACCACTCCCAGAAGCTTGACTCTCAAGCCTTATCTCCTTAGGCTTCTCCTCCTTAGCCACTTTTTCATCAATAACAAGTTTCCTTTTAACTCCAAAAGTTTTAGGTTTGTCTACAGGCTTATTTGCTCTCTGTTTCATCCTTGGTCTCCTTTCACCTTCTTTTCTCCTGGCTTCTAGGATTCTTTCATTCTCTTCATCAGATTGCTTTTGGAGTTGAATGGCTAATTCTTCTTATGCCTTTTCTTGTTGCTCCCCTTCTTTCATACCAACAATAATTGTTTTGCTCAATAGTTTTTCACCTTCACTCATGACAAACTTCTTCTTCAATTGAATTGCCCTTTTTCTTTCTATCACCAGTTTGTTAGCTGCCTTCTTCTACCCTTATTTCTCATTTCTTCACAGTCTCAAAAATTTCTGATATTAAGGCAATTGTCTCTTGTGCATCAATTTCCTTGTTTTTACTGGAAATTGAATCAATTTGCCTTATAATCTGTTGAGCCAATGCCTTCGTTGGATCTTTCTTTTGAATAGCATTATCTGTATTCTTGATTACAGCTTCAATTTCAATCTCCCTTGAAAGTCATATGACTTGTCCTATTTATAATAAGTAGATGACAACTTAACTCAGATAAGAAAGTGAAGTAAATAATAAATATTGAATATAGAGGAAGAACAAAAGGAAGCCAAGACAAGACACAAAGACCACTATAGCAGAAATGAGAATCAACATTGTAGTTAGTGATTCGTGAACCAGACTAGTGCACAGGGTGTCAACAATGTCACTGAAGATTCGTCATCAAAAAGTTCAGGTGGTTAGAAAGGTTATTGTTGAAGAATAGAAGAGTTTTATCTTCATCAACAATAGTCCTACAGTCAAGACGTTAATTTAATTCTCTATTAATTAATTAAATTAATTAGTTAATTTAATTAGTAAATTAATTCACTTAGAATTAATTTCTTTCTTAAATTAATTAAATGATTAATTAATTTAGAATTATTTTAGAATGAAGAAGACAAAAGCTGAAAACTCAAAGAGATACAGGTTTGTTTGGAATGCAGTGTACAAGAGTCAGAATCCAAGATTGAATATTTGACTGGGTAAATGTCTAGTTTAAAGAGACAGATTACTTCAGTAATAGAGGTACTTCTAATTGCAACTGTAGATACAACTAAACATGTCTGATGGTACTGACTTGAAGAAAAGACGGAAAAAGAATAGACACGGAAAAATTGTAGAGTCATATATGTTAGTGTTGGTGTCCTAGAGACAATACTTTATGATAAATAATTAAGGATTATGTTTACTTGATTATTTAATTAATATTTATTATGTCTTTATTTACTGCGTTATAAATTGAAAGCAAAATAAATGTCCTTGGAATATTAATGTGAATTATATATCTTTAAGTATGTGACTTAAAAATGAGATTATATGAACAGTATTATATTCCTAAAAGTCCCTAGTCGAGTATTATTATTTAAGGAAAATAATAATGTAATAAGACTAGCATGTTTGTTGACTGATGACCACATCTCATTGGTCATAGGTATGGTGATACTAAAGTCAAGAACATAAGTACATGTCACAATACATGGCACTGGACAGACCCGCTGTGAGAATCTACATGTTAATAAGTGTCATAAGAAATTCTCACTGTGATAATGATGTATTGATCATTTGACTTGAAATCATTATATTTCTATATGAGAATTAATATACTTTGATTATACCCAAAGTTACCTTTAACCGGGTAATGATAAAGGTGGACATTTGGTATGCTATGAATCGTATGAGAAATATGAATGATAGATATAGGATTTAACCCTCCTATTTTAGGAGTGATATTATTGGCCTCTTGATTGAGTGAGACTATAAAATGCATGGCCATGCTCAAATGTTGATTTGATTAATAGTCTACTCATTGATCAAGGAAACCCGGATTAAACGTTGAAAAGGATGACATAATACATGCCTCGAGTTTGATCTATAATATAAGGTTAAAAGGATTATATTACATTGTACATTATTCACGAAAGGTTTAATTGAATCACTAATTATTATTATTACTTCGGTAGCAATGATGTATTACTAGATGCCGCTCATTGTTTATAATTTTATTATTAGAAAATAAAATTATTGCCAACGTAATAATAACCTAAAGGGTCACACACAAAGAACGTTTAAACGGAGTGTTATTTAAATTATGAATTTAAATACTGTTATTATTATTAATTCGAATTTATTTATTTAATTAATTAAATGAGACTTGATTAATTATATACATATTAGAATTCAAATTTAATAATAATATAAATCTGAAATCTGAATGGATTTTAATAGGTCCAATCAGATTAGGGTTTTGGCCCAAGTCCCTCTCTCCCCTATATATACATAAAGATGTATAGTTTAGGGTTAATAGTTGAGATAATTCGTTTTTAATAAAACCCTAGCAGCTCTACGTTTCTGAGAGGCTAGAGAAAGAGAGAGACAAAGAGGCAGAAACAGGCTAGTACCTAACTACGGTAATCGTTAGACGATACGACGTTCGTGTGGATACCGATAGAGAGCAGATTTCTGTGAAGGGCTGCTGTGATTCATCGCTCCTGGACCTCTATAATCATCATAAGGAAAGCTTTAATAAAGTACACATCCGATTCTCCATAATCATCCGTCAATTATACACGGATCGTGCATTTGGGATTCGTTATTTTATTATTATTTAGCATAATTCCGCTGCGTATATGTGCCTGAATCCTAACAATGGTATCAGAGCTACGTGTATAAATAAGATGATTTGGTTACGTGTTTAACAGTTTTTCAATATATTCCAGTGTGTATATGATCTGCCATGCATGTATATTGATACTGCCTTTGTATGAGATTTAATATGCATGCTGTCATGTTGATGTATGATTAAAACTGTTACATAATGTGTATCTGGTTATTCATATGATGATTACATAGATGATGATACTAGCATGTTAATGATTTGCCATGACTGATTTATATGCTTTATTGCGATTTGTATATATATTATGCATGTGGGTCAGTTTGTATAGTGATATAAACTGGTGGACAGATTGTGTTGGACATGATTTGTTAACTGGGATATGATCAGTACGTATATGATACATGCTTCTGAAACTGTATAAGATGCAGTGCGGAAAAGACCAACATATATGATCTGTAGTTCAGAAATTGATGATTTCTGAATAGGACTAGTCTTCGAAAATAAAAAAATTCCAAGCTGACCTGGCAGCTCGGGGCCATAACCAAACACGTTTACATACTGCACTTTACATATTGATGTATGAATGTTAGTGTAGAATAGTTAATGATGTATGCTTTAATTAGATTAATCATGTATGTGTGTATTAGATACGACACCCATGCCATGCCTGTTTAAACAAGATAAAATCAGTAACGACTAAAGATATTAAAATTGAACAAACGATTATGAGATTCTTCTGTTTAAGAAACACGGTATTGAATATGAATTTTCATTTTTATGATATGGGGAGATTTTATCAACAACGGATTAATTTAATCTGTAAGAAAGTTGGGTTTTAAATGAGACCGCTTGTGACTTCTCCGACGATCTGGAAATCAAACCATTGACGAATATTGAAATGGATTATTTAAACAAGGAAAAATTGAGAATCTCTTTATGATGGGATCATGATCGTTAAATAATAAATCCCTAAACAAATATTAAGTTAATATAGATGCCTTCCAATATTTATACACATTAAGATGTAGATTGAGAAGGAGTGGGTTTGCCAAAGTAAAGTGCTCTTATCAATCATAGGAAAATGTGATAAGTAATTGTACTTTGTTTATTAAATGTTGGGTCTAATTTAACTAAATCATCACAATAGGATTGTGGTTTAGAGGCATAGAGTTTGGTGAGATTTATTGGATAAATGTGTACAAAGGGTTGTTCCACCAAACTATCCAAGAGTTATATTTGATATAATTGACAAATGTTGTGTACCTAAATAGTCATGTTTTGGGTGTACTAGCCAACGCTATCTTGAAACATGGATGAAATATGGATCTTGGCTCACTAGAAAGATTTGATGAAATGCTTTCTGAATTAATAGTTAGGGCTATTGATTTGAATAAAATAATGGGAGATATATATTATGAATGTATATGATAATCACTTAAACATAATTAAAATTTTGCAGACTAACTAAATTTATGCATTTTAACATTGTAGATATTTAAATGGCAAACAATACAAATACTTTCTCCGTACGAGCAACCCTTGAGAAGGACAAACTGACAGGAACTAACTTCCTTGATTGGTATAGGAATTTGAGGATTGTCCTCAGGCAAGAGCGTAAGCTCCACGTCATTGAAATTCCTTCTCCTGCTCCTCCTACTGAGAATGCAACTCGCACTCAACAAAATGCTTATCAAAAGCATATTGACGATGTGACTGATGTGTCATGTCTCATGCTAGCAACCATGAGTGCTGAGCTTCAAAAATAACATGAGCATATGGATTCTTATGAGATGATTGAACACCTTCAAAGGATGTTTGAAGGACAGGCTCGTCAAGAAAGGTTCGACACGAGCAAAGCACTGTACGCTTGTAAGCAGAGAGAGTATCAACCTGTTCAACCACATGTTCTGAAGATGATAGGTTATATTGAGTATCTTGATACTTTGGGTTTCCCGATTGGTCGAGAAGCTCAGATTGACTTAATCTTATAATCTTTGAACAATAACTACACTCATTTTGTTATGAACTACAATATGAATGAGATAGACAAAACACCTACTGAATTGTTGGCTATGTTGCGAACTGCTGAAACCAACATGAAAAAGGCCGAACCTGCTCCCATATTGATGGTGAACAAGAAAGGTAAGGCTAAAGGGAAAGGTAAATGGAAGGGAAAGAAGAAGATCAGATCTTATTCTGCTCCCAAGCCAAAGGCTAATCCCAAACAGGCTTTAAAGCCTAAAGGTGCTGTTGCAAAGGGTGAATGTCACTACTGTGGTAAACCAGGTCATTGGAAGAGAAACTGTCATGCTTATTTGGAGGATCTAAAGAAGAAGAAGGTTGGTCAAGCTTCTGATTCAGGTATTTATGTTATAGAGGTCAATTTGTCTACTTCTACATCATGGGTATTGGATACTGGATGTAGTTCTCACATTTGTATAAATGTGCAGGAACTACAAAGGAGTAGGACTTTGGCTAAGGGAGAGGTCGACCTACGAGTTGGCAATGGAGCAAAGGTTGCTGCTTTGGCTGTAGGGACTTATCATTTATCGTTGCCCACTGGGCTTATTTTAGAACTTGAGAATTGTTTTCACGTGCCTGCAATTTGTAGAAACATTATTTCGGTTTCTTGTTTGGACAAGAAAGGTTTTGCTTTTTCAATTCAGAACAATTGTTGTTCCTTTTCTTTGAATAATGTTACCTATGGGGTTGCAGGTTTGTTTAACGGTTTATATGTTCTTGATTTAGACACTCCCATCTATAATGGGAATAACAAACGACTTAAGACTAATGACTCAAATCAAACATACCTTTGGCACTATCGTTTAGGCCATATAAATGAGAAGCGCATTTCCAAGTTACAACAAGATGGATACTTGGATAAGTTTGATTTTGAATCATACGAAGCATGTGAACCCTGTCTCATTAGAAAAATGACTAAATCTCCTTTTACTAAACAAGGTGAAAGGGCCACTGAACGATTAGAACTAATACATAGTGATGTATGTGGTCCTATGCGTACTATGGCATGATGTGGCTTTTACTACTTTATCACGTTTACTGATGATTTCAGTAGATATGGATATGTGTATCTTATGAAGAACAAATCTGATTCTTTCAAAAAGTTCAAAGAATACAAAGCAGAAGTAGAAAAGCAAACTAGCAGAAGTATTAAGACTCTACGATCTGATCGTGGGGGAGAATACTTAAGCCATGAATTTAAGAGTTTCTTAAAAGAGTGTGGTATCGTATCACAACTCACTTCTCCCGGAACACCACAATGGAATGGAGTTTCTGAGAGGAGAAATCGTACCTTGTTCGACATGGTGCGATCGATGATGAATCATGCAGATCTTCCAATTAGTTTCTGGGGCTACGCCCTGGAGACGACTGCTTATACACTTAACCGAGTTCCTACTAAAACGGTTTAGAAGAATCCATATGAGATATGGACTGAGAAACGTCATAACATGTCATTTATGAAAATATGGGGATGTGAAGCGTTTGTGAAACATTTAACTTCTGATAAGCTAGGACTTAAATCAGACAAATGTAACTTTGTGGGATACCCAATTGAAACAAAGGGTTATTCATTCTATAATCCTTCCGAGAACAAAGTGTTTGTTGCTCGAACTGCAGTTTTTCTTGAAAAAGAAATGCTTTCGAAGAAAAACAGTAGGAGGATAATAGATCTCGATGAAGTTCGAGGCCCACAAGATAATATTGAACCAATGGAGGAACTTGAGAAGGATGTACAAGAACACAACACTGCTCAAGAAACACAGGTTGTTCGTAGGTCTAGTAGGATTCACCATGAGCTTGAGAGATATTATGGATTTCTCTTAACTCAAGATGGTGATGTGATGCTTATCGATAAAGATGAGCACCTCACCTACCAAGACGCTATGAACACTCTAGAATTCAAGATATGGCTGGATGCCATGAAATCTGAGATGGAATCCATGTATACTAATCAAGTATGGACTTTGGTTGATCCACCTGAAGGGGTAAAACCTATAGGGTGCAAGTGGGTTTTCAAGAAGAAGACCGACATGGATGATAATGTACAGCCCTATAAGGCATGATTAGTGGCAAAAGGTTTCAAGAAAATTCATGGTATTGACTATGATGAGACTTTTTCACCAGTGGCTATGGTCAAGTCCATCAGGATTTTGCTTGCTATAGCTGCTTACTATGATTATGAAATCTGGTAGATGGATGTCAAAACCGCTTTCTTAAATGGGAGCCTTGAAGAAGATGTGGATGTGTACATGATACAGCCCGAGGGTTTTGTTGATCCAAAGCATGCTGGAAAGGTATGTAAGTTGCGTCGATCCATTTATGGAATGAAACAAGACTCAAGGAGATGGAACATTCATTTTGATGAAACCGTCAAAGAGTTTGGGTTTATTCAAAATGAAGATGAACCGTGTGTTTACAAGAAGGTTAGTGGGAGCAATGTGGCATTCCTAGTACTATATGTTGATGACATATTAATAATAGGGAATGATATTCCTTCTTTACAGGGTGTTAAGACTTGGTTGAATAAAAATTTCACAATGAAAGACTTAGGCGACGCGACCTATATATTAGGTATCAGGATCTATAGAGATAGATCAAGAAGAATGATTGGCCTAAGTCAGAGTACATACATTGACAAAGTTTTGCATCAATTTGGGATGCAAAATGCTAAAAAGGGCTATGTCCCGATGTCTCATGGGATATCGATCTCTAAAGAAAATAGTCCTAAGTCATTGGATGATAAGGACCGTATGAGTAAAGTTTCATATGCATCGACAATTGGTTCTATAATGTATGCAATGATATGTACTCGTCCTGATGTCTCGTATGCTTTGAGCATGACGAGTAAATACCAGTCTAATCCAGGTGAAAGTCACTGGACGACAGTCAAGAATATTCTTAAGTACTTGAAAAGAACTAAAGATCAATTCTTGGTATATGGAGGAGAGGAAAAGCTGGTAGTAAAAGGTTACACTGATGCTAGTTTCCAAACAGACAAGGATGATTCGATCTCTTAGCTGGTTTTGTATTTTGTCTAAATAGAGGTGCTGTAAGCTGGAAAAGTTCAAAGAAAGAGACGGTTGCCGATTCTACAATGGAGGATGAGTATATTGCTGCCTGTGAAGCAGCCAAGGAGGCTGTCTGGATTCGGAATTTTATTGCAGGTCTTGGTGTGGTTCTTTCGGTCGCAGATCCGATAGATTTATACTGCGATAATAACGGAGCCATTTCATAGGCTAAGGAACCAAGGTCTCATTCCCGAACAAAGCATATACTCAGACGATATCATCTTCTTCGAGAGATTAATAATCGAGGGGATATACATATATGTAAAGTGCATACAAATGAGAACATTGCAGATCCACTGACCAAGGCTTTATCGCAGCAGAAGCACGAAGGTCATACTAGTTCCATGGGTACTAGATACATGAGAGATTGGCTCTCGTACAAGTGGGAGATTGTTAGTGTCGGTGTCCTAGAGACAATACTTTATGATAAATAATTAAGAATTATGTTTACTTGATTATTTAATTAATATTTATTATGTCTTTATTTACTGCGTTATAAATTGAAAGCATAATAAATGTCCTTGGAATATTAATGCAAATTATATATCTTTAAGTATGTGACTTAAAAATGAGATTATATAAACAGTATTATATTCCGAAAAGTCCTTAGTCGAGTATTATTATTTAAGGAAAATAATAATGCAATAAGACTAGCATGTTTATTGATTGATGACCACATCTCATTGGTCATAGGTATGGTGATACTAAAGTCAAGAACATAAGTACATGTCACAATACATGGCACTGGACAGACCCGCTGTGAGAATCTACATGTTAATAAGTGTCATAAGAAATTCTCACTGTGATAATGATGTATTGATCCTTTGACTTGAAATCATTATATTTCTATACCAGAATTAATATACTTTGATTATACCCAAAGTTACCTTTAACCAGGTAATGATAAAGGTGGACATTGGGTATGCTATGTGTTGGTGAAGGTGCCCTAGAGGCAATACAATGTTTCTTTTGATAAACATTTATGTCATTTGATTATTCAATAAACGTATTTATTATGACTTTAATTACTGCGATATATTTGTTAGCATAATAAATGTCCTTAGAATTATGATACACATTGTATAGTTTAGTAAATGACTTAAACTTGAGATTATATAATATATCATATTCTTAAATGTCCCTAGTCGAGTATTATTATTATAGGACAATAACAATACATAAATAGACTAGTATGTTGTTTGACAGATAACCACATCTCATTGGTTATAAGTATGGGGATACTAAAGTCAACACATAGGTACATGCAGGAGTACATGGTACTGGACAGACCCACAGTGAGATTCTTCATGTTTAATAAAGTCATAAGAAAGACTCACAGTGATAATGGTGCAATGATCCTTCGACTTGAGATCATTATATTTCTATATGAGGATTAATATACTTTGACTACATTAAAAGTCACATTTGACCGGGTGATGATAAAAGTGGACATCGGGTATATCATGAGTCGTATGAGAAATATGAATGATAGATAAAGGATTTAACCCTCCTATAATTAGGAGAGATATTATTGGCCTCTTGATTGAGTGAGACTATAAAATGCATGGCCATGCTCAAATAATGATTTGTTTTTCATAGTCTACTCATGGATCAAGTAAACCCGGATTAAATGTTGAAGAGGATGACTAAATACATGCCTCGAGTTTAATCTATAATATATATGGTTAAAGGGATTATATTACACGGAAACATTAATCACGAAAGGTTTTATCGAATCACGATTTAATTATTATTTAATTGGGTAGCAATGATGTATTACTAGATACCGCTCATTGTTTATAATTTTATTAGAGAATAAAATTATTGCTAATTAAATAATAGCCTATAGGGTCACACACATAGAGCACTTCAAGGAATAGTTAATTTAAATTATAGATTTAAATTAATTGATGATTATTTGAATTTTATTATATTAATTAAGTGAGACTTAATTAATTGAAATAATATAATTCGAATTTGAATTCTGCCCTTAATAATTAAGTATGACTTAGTTATTAATTAAATAATAAAATTCGGTTTTATTATTTAATCCTAAACCTACATGGGTTAGGCTTTGCTGTTATGGGTTGCTATTATGGGCCTATTAACCAACCATTATAAACAGATAATGTAGGGTTAATAAGGGTTAACGGTTTTTTAGAAAAATAACCCTAGAAGCAGCAACTACACAGCAAGGTAGAGCAAGGCAGTTTCGAAATCATCAAAGGAGCTAGTACATCCATTCCGTAATCAAGATCGTGAGACGTTCTTGAAGGTGCTCGTGTGGATACCATAGAGGTGTTTTCGAGAAGAAGACACAAGTCGTGAAAGCTAGGATCTTCGTTGAGTTCGTAGAAGTCAAGACCAAGAAAAAGTATGATTCCGTTTCACAATAATCAGTCCATGATTATACATGATCCTGCGTTAGGGTTCCGAAATTTTTTCGTTATATTTACGTTTAATCCGCTGCGTTTTATGACTCGGAACCCAACAATGGTATCAGAGCTACGTGTATAAGGGACTGATTTGGTTACGTGGTAACTGTATTTGATGCAAATATGCCTGTTTTGGTGACTGTCATGACACTGCCATGCTTCTGCTATGCTACTGCCATGCTATTGCCATGTATATTCGAATTGTTATCCATATGATGAGTATATAGATTCTGATACTAGCATGTTAATGATTTGTCATGACTGATTTATATGCCTTATTGCGATTCGTATATTATGCATGAGGGTCAGTTTGTATATGATACAAACTGGTGGACAGATTATGTTGGACATGATCTGTTAACTGGGATATGATAAGTATGTATATGATACATGCTTCTGAAACTGTATAAGTTGCAGTGGGGAAAAAGGCCAACAGATATGATCTGTAGTTCAGAAATTGATGATTTCTGAATAGGACTGGTCTTCGAAAATAAAAAAAAATTCTGATTTCGAATCAGTATGTAACTGTCAAAGAATGTATATTCTGTGTCTGATCAGAGTTTGTAAAATTGGAGCTGGGTCAGAGTTTAACAAACTCTGATGGACTCGCTCAGAGTTTAATAAACTCTGATGGTCAGGTCAGAGTATAGAGCATGGTCAGAGTTTAACAAACTCTGATGGACTCGCTTAGAGTTTAATAAACTCTGATGGTCAGGTCAGAGTATAGAGCATGGTCAGAGTTTAACAAACTCTGATGGTCTCTGGTCAGAGTTTAGCAGTAAACTCTGATGGACTGTGCTGATCAGAGTTTAGCAGTAAACTCTGATGGACTGGCAGAGTTTATAAACTCTTGAAAGGCAGAGTGTCTAAACCCAGCTCGACCCCACTCAGGGACTGCCGCCCTGGAACCCCGCATTATTTTGTTGTGTACTTGAGCATGGTGCTGGTTATGGCCCTTAGACCCCTAGATTAATGGTTTTGGTTTTGGTTTTATAAATACGACTTGCATGTCATTTTCTTCATTCTTGTAATTGTTTAACCTCGAATGTAACTCGAGTTTTCTTATGTAAGTACATTAGTATAGGTTGTATTCAATTATTCCATGTAATGTACTTCAAGATTGAAGGATGATCCATGAAGAGGAGCAAGCACCCATGGATACAAGAAGTATGAAGACATGTAATTGTATTTATATTTCACCACCATAGATTGACTTTGATCCTTTCATTAGCTCGAAAGGATCACATAGGAAAGGGGCCATAACCAAGCACGTTTACATACTGCACTTTACATATTGATGTATGAATGTATGTGTAGAGTAGAAGATGCATGCTTTAATTAGATTAATGATGTATGCATGTATTAGATACGTCACCCATGCCATGCTTGCCATGCTAAACAAGATAAAATCTGTAACGATTTAAGATTTTAAAATTAACAAACGATCATGAGATTCTTGTGTTTATGAAATATGGATTTATAAAACACGGAATTGAATATGGATTTTGATGTCTATAATTGGGATTTTCTGACAAAAACGGATATGCGTATTCGTAAGGCTGATGGGTTTTAAGTGTGACCACTGGTATCCTCCATCTACCTGGGAAATGAACAATTTAAGATGTCAATTTGAAATATTTAGTTCAAGGAAAAATTGAGGATCTCTTCATGATGTGATCATGATCGTCGTAAATTTTCTAAACCCCTTAATAAATTATTAAGTTTTAATCGGATGCTTTCCAATGAATGAACACTCATCGAATCCTAGATCGATTAGGGGAAAGACTGTCAGTGGCAGGGGACTCCTATCTATCGTGGTGAGATGCGACGAATATAAACGGTTATATTCGGCCGTTGTATCATTGTGTCAAACTTAACTGAGTCGTCATAATAAGGTGAAAGTAAACGGTTATATTCAACCATTAAGAACTTAGAAGCATAGAGTTTGGTTAAAAATCTATTAGATAGATAAGATCAATCGTTGCTCACCAAACTATCCAAGAATTATATATGATATAATTGACAAATGTTGTCTACCTAAATAATCATTCTTAAGGACTTTCAGTGGTTGACTTAAGACATGACGAAATATGGATCTTGGCTCACTAGAAAGAATTATGGGATATACTTTCCAAATTAATAGTAAGGGCTATTAATTTGATAAAAATAGTGGGAGATATATATTATGAATGTATCATAATCATTTGAACATAATAAATAACTCAGACAATCTAATGTTTAATTTTGTGCTATTATCATTGTAGTTACCAAGTAATGACAAACAACACAAACACACTATCCGTACGATCTGTCCTTGAGAAGGATAAGCTGACAGGAGGAAACAACTTCCTAGACTGGCAGAGAAATTTGAGGATTGTCCTCAGGCAGGAGCGCAAGCTTCATGTCATTGATATTTCTCCGGCAGGTCCCCTTCCTGAGGGCGCTACTGTTGAGGAACGAGCGGCCCACACAAAGGATGTGAATGATGCAACTGATGTTGCATGTCTTATGTTGGCAACTATGAGTGCTAAGCTTCAAAGACAGCATGTGCATATGGATGCATATACTATTAATGAGCACTTGCAAAGCATGTTTGCAAGCCAAACTCGTCAAGAAAGGTTCAACACGAGCAAGTCACTCTTTAATTGCAAACAAGGGGCAAGTGAACCAGTTGGCCCACATGTTCTGAAGATGATTGGTTACATTGAGTATCTTGATACTTTGGGTTTCCCGATTGGTCCGGAAACTGGTATTGACCTAATCTTGAATTCTTTGAACAACAAATTCCCTCAGTTTGTTATGAACTACAATATGAATGAATTTGACAAAACACCTACTGAATTGTTGGCTATGTTGAGAACATATGAGACCAACATGAAGACAGCTGAACCTGTTCCCATACTGATGGTGGGAAATAAAGGTAAGGCCAAAGGGAAAGGCAAGTGGAAGGGTAAGAAGAAGACAGTTTCTGATTCTACACCCAAGCCAAAGTCAGGTCCTAAACAGGCTTTAAAGCCTAAAGGTGGGGTCGCTAAGGGTGAATGTCACTACTGTAAGAAAACTGGTCACTGGAAGAGAAACTGTTCAGTTTACTTGGAGGATCTGAAGAAGAAGAGGGCTGAGCAAGCTTCTAATTCAGGTATATATGTTATAGAAGTCAATCTGTCTATTTCTACATCTTGGGTATTGGATACCGGATGTGCTTCTCACATTTGTATAAATGTGCAGGAAATGCAGAGAAGTAGGACATTGGCTAAAGGAGAAATGGACCTACGAGTTGGCAACGGAGCAAGAGTTGCTGCTTTAGCTGTAGGAACCTATTATTTATCTTTGCCCTCTAGGCTAGTTTTAGAACTGGAAAATTGTTATTACGTGCCTGCGATTCGCATAAACATTATTTCTGTTTCTTGTTTGGACAAGAAAGGTTTTTCGTTTACAATAAATAACAACAGTTGCTCTTTTGATTTGAATGATTTAACCTATGGTGTTGCGCGTTTGTTTAATGGTTTATATGTTCTTGACTTAGATAATCCTGTCTGTAATATAGAAAACAAACGACTTAAAGTTAATGACTCAAATCAAACATACCTCTGGCATTGTCGTCTAGGCCATATAAATGAGAAACGCATATCCAAATTACATAAGGATGGATATTTGGATAAGTTTGATTTTGAATCATACCAAGAATGCGAATCTTGTTTGCTTGGTAAAATGACTAAAGCCCCTTTCATTGGTAAGGGTCAAAGGGCCACTGAACGTCTGGAGCTAATACATAGTGATGTATGCGGCCCAATGCGTGTGATGGCTAGAGGAGGCTACTACTACTTCATAACATTTACTGATGATTTCAGTAGATATGGATATGTATATCTTATGAAGAATAAATCCGATTCTTTTGAAAAGTTCAAAGAATACAAGGCTGAAGTAGAGAAGCAAATTGGCGGAGGCACAAGTATTAAAATCTTACGATCTGATCGTGGAGGAGAATACTTGAGCACAGAATTTAAAGGAGTGTGGTATTGTATCACAACTCACTCCGCCAAGTACACCTCAATGGAATGGAGTTTCAGAGAGGAGAAATTGCACCTTGTTGGACATGGTGCGATCGATGATGAGTCATGCAGATCTTCCAATTAGTTTCTGGGGTTACGCTCTAGAAACAGCGGCTTTCACACTTAACCGTGTTCCTACTAAGAAGGTTCAAAAGACTCCATATGAGATATGGGAGAAGAAACGGTCAGGCATGAACTTTATGAAAGTTTGGGGATGCAAGGCGTTTGTGAAACGTCAAGTATCTGACAAGCTTGGTCCTAAATCTGAAGAGTGCAATTTGTTGGTGTAGGTGCCCTAGAGGCAATACAATGTTTATTTTGATAAACCTTTATGTCAATTGATTATTCAATAAACGTATTTATTATGACTTTAATTACTGCGATATATTTGTTAGCATAATAAATGTCCTTAGAATCATGATACACATTGTATAGTTTAGTACATGACTTGAACTTGAGATTATATAATATATCTTATTCTTAAATGTCCCTAGTCGAGTATTATTATTATAGGACAATAATAATACATAAATAGACTAGTATGTTGTTTGACTGATAACCACATCTCATTGGTTATAAGTATGGGGATACTAAAGTCAATGCATAGGTACATGCAGGAGTACATGATACTGGACAGACCCAGAGTGAGATTCTTCATGTTTAATAAAGTCATAAGAAAGACTCACAGTGATAATGGTGTAATGATCCTTTGACTTGAGATCATTATATTTCTATACGAGGATTAATATACTTTGACTACATTAAAAGTTACCTTTGACCGGGTGATGATAAAAGTGGACATCGGGTATATCATGAGTCGTATGAGAAATATGAATGATAGATAAAGGATTTAACCCTCCTATAATTAGGAGAGATATTATTGGCCTCTTGATTGAGTGAGACTATAAAATGCATGGCCGTGCTCAAATAATGATTTGTTTTCATAGTCTACTCATGGATCAAGTAAACCCGGATTAAATGTTGAAGAGGATGACTAAATACATGCCTCGAGTTTAATCTATAATATATATGGTTAAAGGGATTATATTACACTGAAACATTAATCACGAAAGGTTTTATCGAATCACGATTTAATTATTATTTAATTGGGTAGCAATGATGTATTACTAGATACCGCTCATTGTTTATAATTTTATTGGAGAATAAAATTATTTCTAATTAAATAATAGCCTATAGGGTCACACACATAGAGCACTTCAAGGAATAATTAATTTAAATTATAGATTTAAATTAATTGATGATTATTTGAATTTTATTATATTAATTAAGTGAGACTTAATTAATTGAAATAATATAAATTCGAATTTGAATTCTGCCATTAATAATTAAGTGTGACTTAGTTATTAATTAAATAATAAAATTCGGTTTTATTATTTAATCCTAAACCTACATGGGTTAGGCTTTGCTGTTATGGGTTGCTATTATGGGCCTATTAACCAACCATTATAAATAGATAATGTATGGTTAATAAGGATTACGTTTTTGAGAAAAACAAAACCCTAGCAGCAGCAAAGGCAGAGAGAAAAGGCAGAATTCGAAATCATCAAAGGAGGCTAGTACATCCATTCCGTAATCAAGATCGTGAGACGTTCTTGAAGGTGCTCGTGTGGATACCATAGAGGTGTTTTCGAGAGGAAGACACAAGTCGTGAAAGCTAGGATCTCCGTTGAGTTCGTGAAAGTCAAGACCAAGTAAAGGTATGATTCCGTTTCACAATAATCAGTCCGCTTATACATGATCCTGCGTTTAGGGTTCCGAAATTTTCATTATATTTACGTTTAATCCGCTGCGTTTTATGCCTCGAAACCCAACACAATTTTGTGGGATACCCTAAAGAAACAAAGGCGTATTATTTTTATAGTCCTTCTGAGCAGAAGGTGTTTATTGCTCGAGACGCTGTTTTCGTGGAAAGAGATTTTGTTTCCAAAAGAAACAGTGGGAGAACTATAGACCTCAATGAAGATCGAGAACCACAAAATAGCATTGAACCTGAAGTGGAACAGGAGCAGGATAATGATAATGCTCAACAAACACAGGTTGTTCGTAGAACTGGTAGAATTCGCCATGAGCCAGAGAGATATGGATTTCTCTTGACTCAATGTGGTGATTTGATGCTCATAGATGAAGATGAGCCTCTCACATACCAAGATGCTATGAACAGTCCAGCCTCTAGGAGATGGAATATCCGTTTTGATGAAACAGTCAAATAGTATGGCTTTGTTCAAAACGAAGATGAACCTTGTGTTTACAAGAAGGTTAGTGGGAGCCATGTGGCATTCATAGTACTATATGTTGATGACATACTACTAATGGGGAATGACATACCTTCTCTCAAGGCTGTTAAGATTTGGTTAGGGAGTAACTTCTCTATGAAAGACTTAGGAGAAGCATCCTACATTCTAGGAATGAGGATCTATAGGGATAGATCTAGAAGGATGATCGGTCTAAGTCAGAGTACATACATCGATAAGGTTTTGCATCGTTTTGGTATGCAAAATGCAAAAAGGGGATATGTCCCCGTGTCTCAAGGGATAACGATCTCTAAAGATCAGTGTCCGAAATCATTGGATGACAAGGACCGCACGAGTAAGGTTCCATATGCCTCAGCAATTGGATCCATCATGTATGCGATGGTATGTACTCGCCCAGATGTTTCGTATGCTTTAAGCATGACGAGCAGATACCAATCTAATCCAGGTGAAGGTCACTGGACGGCTGTCAAGAATATTCTAAAGTACTTGAAAAGGACTAAAGATTCATTCTTGGTGTATGGAGGAGAGGAAAAACTGGTTGTAAAAGGTTACACCGATGCAAGTTTCCAAACAGACAGGGATGATACTGTATCACAGTCTGGTTTTGTGTTTTGTCTAAATGGAGATGTTGTATGCTGGAATGGTTCACAGCTGAGACAGTTGTTGATTCTACAATAGAGCCTGAGTATATTGATGCTTGCGAAGCAGCCAAGGAGGCTGTTTGGGGATGTACTTAGGAGATATCACCTAATTAAGAGATTAATGAAATGGGTGACATTCACATATGTAAAGTGAACACAAATGGTAACATTGCAGACCCACTGACCAAAGGCTTGTCGCAGACGAAACACGACGGTCACACTAGTTCCATGGGTATTAGATACATGGGTGATTGGCTCTAGTGCAAGTGGGAGATTGTTGGTGAAGGTGCCCTAGAGGCAATACAATGTTTCTTTTGATAAACATTTATGTCATTTGATTATTCAATAAACGTATTTATTATGACTTTAATTACTGCGATATATTTGTTAGCATAATAAATGTCCTTAGAATTATGATACACATTGTATAGTTTAGTAAATGACTTAAACTTGAGATTATATAATATATCATATTCTTAAATGTCCCTAGTCGAGTATTATTATTATAGGACAATAAAAATACATAAATAGACTAGTATGTTGTTTGACAGATAACCACATCTCATTGGTTATAAGTATGGGGATACTAAAGTCAACACATAGGTACATGCAGGAGTACATGGTACTGGACAGACCCACAGTGAGATTCTTCATGTTTAATAAAGTCATAAGAAAGACTCACAGTGATAATGGTGTAATGATCCTTCGACTTGAGATCATTATATTTCTATATGAGGATTAATATACTTTGACTACATTAAAAGTCACCTTTGACCGGGTGATGATAAAAGTGGACATCGGGTATATCATGAGTCGTATGAGAAATATGAATGATAGATAAAGGATTTAACCCTCCTATAATTAGGAGAGATATTATTGGCCTCTTAATTGAGTGAGACTATAAAATGCATGGCCATGCTCAAATAATGATTTGTTTTTCATAGTCTACTCATGGATCAAGTAAACCCGGATTAAATGTTGAAGAGGATGACTAAATACATGCCTCGAGTTTAATCTATAATATATATGGTTAAAGGGATTATATTACACGGAAACATTAATCACGAAAGGTTTTATCGAATCACGATTTAATTATTATTTAATTGGATAGCAATGATGTATTACTAGATACCGCTCATTGTTTATAATTTTATTAGAGAATAAAATTATTGCTAATTAAATAATAGCCTATAGGGTCACACACATAGAGCACTTCAAGGAATAATTAATTTAAATTATAGATTTAAATTAATTGATGATTATTTGAATTTTATTATATTAATTAAGTGAGACTTAATTAATTGAAATAATATAATTCGAATTTGAATTCTACCCTTAATAATTAAGTATGACTTAGTTATTAATTAAATAATAAAATTCGGTTTTATTATTTAATTCTAAACCTACATGGGTTAGGCTTTGCTGTTATGGGTTGCTATTATGGGCCTATTAACCAACCATTATAAATAGATAATGTAGGGTTAATAAGGGTTAACGGTTTTTGAGAAAAATAACCCTAGAAGCAGCAGCTACACAGCAAGGCAGAGCAAGGCAGTTTCGAAATCATCAAAGGAGCTAGTACATCCATTCCGTAATCAAGATCGTGTGACGTTCTAGAAGGTGCTCGTGTGGATACCATAGAGGTGTTTTCGAGAAGAAGACACAAGTCGTGAAAGCTAGGATCTCCGTTGAGTTCGTAGAAGTCAAGACCAAGAAAAGGTATGATTCCGTTTCACAATAATCAGTCCATGATTATACATGATCCTGCGTTAGGGTTCCGAATTTTTTTCGTTATATTTACGTTTAATCCGCTGCGTTTTATGCCTCGGAACCCAACACTATGAATCGTATGAGAAATATGAATGATAGATATAGGATTTAACCCTCCTATTTTAGGAGTGATATTATTGGCCTCTTGATTGAGTGAGACTATAAAATGCTTGACCATGCTCAAATGTTGATTTGATTAATAGTCTACTCATTGATTAAGGAAACCCGGATTAAACGTTGAAGACGATGACATAATACATGCCTCGAGTTTAATCTATAATATAAGGTTAAAAAGATTATATTACATTGTACATTATTCACGAAAGGTTTAATTGAATCACCAATTATTATTATTACTTCGGTAGCAATGATGTATTACTAGATGCCGCTCATTGTTTATAATTTTATTATTAGAAAATAAAATTATTGTCAACGTAATAATAACCTAAATGGTCACACACAAAGAATGTTTAAACGGAGTGTTATTTAAATTATGAATTTAAATATTGTTATTATTATTAATTCGAATTTATTTATTTAATTAATTAAGTGAGACTTGATTAATTATATACATATTAGAATTCAAATTTAATAATAATATAAATCTGAAATCTGAATGGATTTTAATAGGTCCAATCAGATTAGGGTTTTGGCCCAAGTCCCTCTCTCCCCTATATATACATAAAGATGTATAGTTTAGGGTTAATAGTTGAGATAATTCGTTTTTAATAAAACCCTAGTAGCTCTACGTTTCTGAGAGGCTAGAGAAAGAGAGAGACAAAGAGGCAGAAACAGGCTAGTACCTAACTCCGGTAATCGTTAGACGATACGACGTTCGTGTGGATACCGATAGAAAGAAGATTTCTGTGAAGGGCTGCTGTGATTCATCCCTTCTGGATCTCTATAATCATCATAAGGAAAGCTTTAATAAGGTACACATCCGATTCTCCATAGTCATCCGTCAATTATACACGGATCCTGGGTTTGGGATTCGTTATTTTATTATTATTTAGCGTAATTCCGCTGCGTATATGTGCCTGAATCCCAACAATATATTCTTAAAAGTGGAACCCCGGTTGGAATTTATTTATCATTTCCAAGTCAAAAAGAGTTTGGTTCCAGACATTCAGGAGACCGTAACTTAGAGCGTAAAGATTTATTTTTATTAATAAATATTTTATTTATTTAGTAAATTATATTTATAAATATCTAAATAATATTAGATATTTATTTTTATAATTTCTAAATTAAATTTATTATTTATTAATCAAGATTATAAGTTGTGCGGGTCTAAAAGCATTTCTACGTAGGCTATCCACTAAAAGACGAAATAGGCCCCTTGCTTTTTCAAATTGGAAGTGTAAAGTGATTTATGTTAATTGAACCAATCGAAGCTTGCCATGTGTCCAAATTTAGGCAAAGAAAAAGTCTTACCGAGCATATTCAAATGTCTTACCAAAGCTTAATTAAAAAGTCTTATCGAGTAATTTAAAAGTCTTACCGAATTAATTCAATAAGACCTTTTAAAAGTCTTACCGAATTAATTTAATAAGACCTGTTAAAAAGTCTTACCGAGTATTTTTTTAAAAGTCTTACCTAATTTTAAAGTAAAAAAAGTCTTATTAGGCCTTAGAAAAAAAAGCCTTACCGAGTTTTTAAAAGTTTTACCGAGTTTTAAAAGTCTTGCCCAGCTTATTTAAAATTCTTGAAGGCTAAATTATAAAATCTTTTGATTTTTTAAATAATTTTTATTCAAATGTCTTGCCAGCTTTCACCTCTATAAATATGAGGTCTTTGGCTTCATTTTTCAGTTGTAGAAAAACTTTCAAATTCATCAATTTGTCTGCAAAGCTATATTCACAGACTTTTGGTGCTAGTTTGATTTTAATTTCTTAAGTAGATCAATTCATGTCAAATTTGTTCTAGGAATTAAGGTTTATTCTACCGAATATTGTAAAACCTTTTCAAGTTTAATATATGTATTTAACTTAAATCTTGTTTACTTACTTGCTAATTTCTATATCTTAAATGTTTAATCATAAAAATAGAAAACTAGTAAGTCAGCCTCTCAAACACTACAAAGACTGTTATTCCTTAGAACAATGTCAATATTTGTAGAAGGGGGGGTTGAATACAAATATTAAAACTTTTTGTGTGTTCTAATATTTGTTCTTGATGATTGAAAGAATAAGAGAATAAGTTCGAACAAATTAATGCTGAAAAATAAAACTGAACAAAGAGATTTAAAATTATTGATGGATTGGTTTTTCCATCAATATATATTTTTGCTCAATGCTCCTAGGTTAGAAGAAACCTAGCTTCGTTTTTACAAGATTAGAAAACAAATCAACTGTTCTTACACAAGTGCTCTCAAGCTTGAACAATTGATTAAGAAATATGTCTAACTTGTATATTTTCTAATAATGCTACTACACTTGTTTATATACCACAAGTGTTCTTTTACAATTCCTATACTAGGATTGTTTCTACCTGCCTTCCTTTTACCTTTTTCTATTTTACAAAAAGGTTTGAAAGACAGCTTCTGATTGAGTCTTCACAGTCACTCTAGACTGTCTTCCATAGGTGTGCTTTTTGTTCTCTGGATCTTCAACAGATATTCTTTCTGTGTTGTCACACTCAATTGATAATTTGCTGTTAAGCATATCAATTGATCCATTCTTTAATCCATCAACTGATGTACTACTTCGATTGATCTTTATATCCATCGACTGATAAAAGATGTCTTATCGATTGATAGATGTTATCAATCGATATATCAGTCGATGGGTCTTCACATCAGTTGATGGTCTTCAATGCTTGACTTGGCTTCTTCGATTGATCCTTCATCCATCGATGCTTCAATATCAATTGATCATCCTTCACTTGTGCAATTTCCTGTCTTCACATAATTATAATTTAACAGTTTAATTTACACATCAATTGATGATCCATATCAATCGACTCTAACATCAATTGATGAACAAAATATCAATTGATTTACACCTTATCGATTGAAATAGACTAAGTACACCTATGCTACAATCCAAATTATCAGTTGATTCAAATAAACACTTCAATTGATAAATGGTTTCCTGATCAATTGTTATTTATAACTTTCATATCAATTGATCAGTTACAACAAATAAAATTTCTATGATTCTAGGATTAATGTTATCATCAAATCACATGTAGATTCCTAACAATCTCCCCCTATTTGTGTCTGTGTTATTAACAGGCATAAATCTACTTGATGATAACAAAAACCCTTTAAAAAAATTTACATTTAGATAGAATCAAGAAACTTAATTGGCACATTAATTTTGGAAGTACCAGATTGATAGATAACTCCTGCAAGCAGCTTCAATGTCTTCATAATTTAATTTAGTTCCTCTTCCTCCTTTTCTCAGCATTTTCCTTTAGTTGCCTCATGAAAGAACTTCTCAATATTGCTTCATCCCTGTCAGTTTCTCCAAGTTGCCTCATAAGGTAGTGTATTTCTTCATCTGTGATTTTGTCAAGATATTTGCAGATATCAAAGAACTTTGTGTTGCCCTCTATATCTGTAAAAATCATAGCATACTTTGGCTCCAACACAACCTTTTTGACCTGTGACTTCCATAGCTTTAGAGGTGAATCAGGTTCAGCTTCTGCCTTGGATCTTCTTAACCTTGAAATTTGTTATTATATCTCCTGAGCAATTGTTGTGTTAAGTTTGTACTTTCTGTTGAGTAGAGGAAGAATAGTTCTTTAAAATATTGTAGCTTTGCTTCATTATCACCTTCAATGAATAGATTGTTTTCACTCCATTTTCATACTCCAACCTCATTGATTCTTCATGGTTAGAGGTTGCAGGGTGAGTCCTTACTCCAATTAATCCTTTTTCATTGATTACTGGTATGCCCTTCAAATCATAACCTTCAATTGTGACCTCCTCCTTGATTTCTTCTTGTTGACCCTGGAGGTTTTCCTGAACCACTATTTCTTGAGTAGAACTTGACCTTTTCTTGGCCATAGAAACTTTTCTCCTTTTTCTCAAAGGTTGCTCTGCCTGTAGCTCTTCTTCTAAATGCCATTGCATTTCCATCTGTCTAGCAATCTCTTCATTCTCCCTTTCTCTCCTTGAGGCATCTGAGATTCCTGTAGTGATGGCTCATTGAAGTAGCTTTTGACTTACTGGTTCAGTCTCTTTCTTCTTCTCTTCTTCAATCACTATTGCTTTCCCTTTCTTCTTTTCTTTAAGAGCTTCAATATCCAATTGAAGAAAAGCTTCTGTATTTGAGTTTCTTTCCTTGGCAGCCTTTTGTGCATCTTCATTTATTTTTCTTGTTTGAGCAATGAACTCATCCAAGTCTCCTTTTTCTACTGCCTCTGTTACTAACTCAGTGCTTCTCCTTAGATCTTCAATTCTTTTCTTTTCTCTCTCAATCATTGATTGAGTTACTTTCTCCCCAGAAATTCTCCTAGCTTCAAGATCATCATCAAACTTCTTGTAATCTTTCTTTTTCTGTTCTAAATTATCTTTTGGAGAATTGGATGACTTAGATTTCTTTGAAGATTGATTGTCCATGTTACTTCTGCTTTTATCTCTTCTGGGTGCAGAACCACCAATGCCACTTGACTTATCCATACCAGAACCACCTAATCCACCACTTCCACTGCCTTTGCCATCACCACCATCATCATCCTTCTTCTTTGTATTCACCCCCTTTTTGTTATCATCAATTGGAGGGGGTGGTGGAAGTCTGTCAAGAAACTTTTGAAGAATGGAAGCATGAAGATTTTGACCTCTGATAATATCATCCATCTTCTTTTCTAGAGAACCTACTCGTGTCTCCAAAGATGTAAAATTTTTGGATTCTTTGAAAAGCTTGTCTTTGATGCTATTCATGGTGTTGAATGGTAGCTTCTCACCCAATCTCCTGTCCATTGCATCCTTGTTAGATGAGATAGAGTCCTTAATCCTCTCCAGTTCCCTCCTTACTCATGTTACTGTCATCTTTTGAATTTTCATTGATTCTCTCATATAGTGAGCAATTCTCCTTTGAGTAGGATCTTCAATTTCTCCTTCCACCATTGTTCTTCTATATTGAGAGAGAATTTCAGTCTCAGCAGCTTCTAAGGAACCATCAATAGTGCTCATCCATGGCTCTTCATCAGAATCACTCTCCAACTCTTCAGGTGCCATATAACATGTGTCTGTTGTATTGGCAATGCTTTCCTTCAGATTCCTGGTCCTTTGATCTGTATGATCAATGCCCAAGAGTTGTTCTGCATTCCTGTTACTTGAAGTAGCCAACCCTTGATATTGTGGATCAGGATGAATGAAATTCTTTGGATCCAATTCACCAGCATCTATTTCCTCTTCAAAGTCTTTAGCAATTCCACTCCCACTAGCTTCAGCATTATTTGCTCCCCCTATCTCCTTTACTCCTTCTTCTGCCATCATTTCAATTTCCAATTCCTGTGCAAAAAGTAGAATATTTTTATCACTTTCACTCATCTCTCTATTTTGCATCAGGATCTCATCCTAGAATCTCACCTCTCCCTCACTCATTTCTTTTGCACCTACTAAGGTGGGCCCCTCAAGTGTTTCACTCTCATTCCTGGAAGAAATAGGAATGTTTTTACTCACTTCCTCTCCTTTTGCCAGGTTACAATCCTGCCTCTCACTCAACTCACTCAATCCTAAGAGTGTTTGTGCAACATCAATTGATTGAGCATCAATTGATGTATTGACATTATCAGTTGAAGTGGTGTTTGGGATATCCATCGATTGATGCATACCCATCGATTGATCTTGAGTATCGATCGATGGCTTATCAGTCGATGGCTGAATATCAATTGATGAAGGAACATCAATTGATGGAGAAGAAACAGTTGAGATAATTTGTGAAGTTATGTTTGAGATGATATTGGAAATAGAATCCTAAAAATTCTGAGAAGAAGATTCAGGAGAGAGTGTTGGCTTCTCCTTGAAAAACAAAGAAGGAGAATCTGAAAATGTTCGATAATCTATCAAAACAT
The DNA here is from genome assembly GCA_028671895.1 of Oenanthe sinensis. Taxonomy (NCBI): domain Eukaryota; kingdom Viridiplantae; phylum Streptophyta; class Magnoliopsida; order Apiales; family Apiaceae; genus Oenanthe; species Oenanthe sinensis. The sequence continues at coordinate 35,536,396 of CM053806.1, forward strand.
TTTCTGAAGAAGTTTGAGATGGGGATAGAAGAATAGAAGAGATAGGAATTGAAAGAGAATGGGGCTGCATCTCATCATTTATATGAGATGCATCAAGCAGACTTTGTGAAGGCTCCTCCACAGTTTCCTGTGGTTTTGCAGTGTGTGATTCCCCAAGTGCAAAGGTGACTTTCTTTTCTCTTCTTTTGTATGGTGTTAGTGTTTTGGCTTTTGTGTCCCCAATTTGATTCTGTGCCCCTGGTTGTGGGCTATTTTCAATATTGTCATCCTTTTGAGAGAATGGCAATAGGGATGTGGTATTTTCCATGTTAACATCCACAGTCTTTTGGGAGACTATGGAGTGGCTAGGTTGAGGTTGCACACCCTCACTCTCCTTATCCTTCTGGGTTCTTTGATGTTCCCCAGTTCCCTCCCCACCTACATCCTCTTCTAATCTATCTACCACACTAGTTGCTTTTCTTTTCTTGGTTTTTACAACAGCAGGTTTTTGAGAACCTGTTGAGGTTGGTTTCTTAGATTTGGATTTAGAGATTGGTTGTGTGGCCTGGGTAGGAGGGTTGGGGTCATTACTACCACCCTCCATAGTCACAGAAGGCAAAGAAGAATTAGGTTTAGAAGAGTTTAAAGTAGAGATAAATACCTGAACAAAAGGGGGATAGATCAATTCCACATTGCTGTGAAGATTGATCCTAACCAAGTCTTTAAAGACCCTTTTGTTTTGAGTCCAGCAATCCAAAATTTCTGTATTCCTGTCAATCTCAATATCCTTGACAAAGTGGTTAATAATAATCATAATAAATCTTTCATAATAAATATGATTAGATCTATTTATTTTATTCCCCAATTTGGCAGATATTTCATTGAGTAACAGGCTTCCTAAATTATGATATCTATCATATAAAATGCTATACCCTACTTGTTGCATACTTGTTGTTATTGCATCAAAATTACTAACCTTACCAGAAAAACACTTTATTAAAGCATCAAAGAAATATGACCATTCTTTTCTTAGATTCTTTCTAACAATACTACCTAGACTAGCATCAGGAGCAGTATAGTTGATTTCCCTAAGCATGTTTCTAATATCTGTGTCAGTGGGTGCATTTTCGGTATTATTTGCAGGAATATTTAAACACTCACCCAAGACCACAGTGGTTAGAATATACCTTTGTCATTTGCATTCAAAGGAGATTGTAGAAAAATCATCTGCTACTTCTGCTGTTGTCCAGAATTCTTCAACTAGATTGCACACTATTTTTGGTGCTTTTGAGAGGGCCTTTGCAATTTTCGTACTCCTTAGAAATTCCATTAGGGGATGAAATTCTGTTGGGGCTTCCTCCACCATAGTGCAAGCAACGAAGTTGTTGAGCTCATAGTAGAATCCAGATTGTGAGACTTTCTTTGAAGATGCCATTATCGAGTTTGAAGATTTATAATTGAATTAACTGGCAAACTTGTTAGTAATTATAACAGAAATAATAATTAGACAGTAGTAGATTAGGGTTCTTAGCAAGAGATAGATACAGAGTAAGTTCGAAGATTGAGAAAGAGAAAGAGATAGAAAAATCGATAGTAAAAATGCAAGTACGAATTAAAAGAGGTTTTAATCTCACTATTTATATTTACTGATTTCCCAACCACTTTCTTACTCAAAATAGAACTAAATCGACCGTTGGAAGAGTATTGATAATTAAAAGTTACCAATTTTGGCAATCGATTGTTATACATACAGGAATGTACGTTTTAATCAATTGATAAAATAAGTAATCAACGGCTAGATTTTGTACAGGTCGATTGATGACATGGACCCCTTTAAATTCTAGGTCATCGATTGATAAATTGCTTATCCATCGACAGGTACAATTATCCATCGATAGACAAATATATCATTGATTGATATATCTATCTGTCGATAGTTACCCCTATCCATCGATAAACAAATATATCATCAATTGATATATTTATCTGTCGACAGCTCCAATAATATCCATTGATATGTAAAATATTTATCAGTTGATTATTGAAGAATCAATAATTTAACATAGTCAATGGCTACATGTAATATAAATACATAACTTGTCAGACATTTAAAGGATTAGATATAATTAAGCATACCTAAATCACAGACCAATCTATTGAAGGTAGATTCATCTAATGGTTTGGTAAAAATGTCTGCAAGTTGTCTTTCACTAGGGACAAAATGTAATTCAACAGTACCATTCATTACATGTTCCCTAATGAAGTGATACCTTATGTCAATGTGCTTGGTTCTGGAATGTTGTACAGGATTTTCTGTTATAGCAATGGCACTTGTATTATCACAGAAAATAGGAATCTTGTTCAAGTTGAACCCATAGTCAAGTAGTTGATTCCTCATCCATAATATTTGTGCACAGCAACTTCCAGCTGCAATGTATTCAGCCTCTGCAGTAGATGTAGACACTGAATTCTGCTTCATGCTAAACCATGAAACAAGCTTATTTCCTAGAAATTGACAGGAGCCTGTTGTGCTTTTTCTGTCAATTCTGCAACCTGCATAATCTGCATCTGAATAACCAATTAGATCAAATCCAGAATCTCTAGGATACCAAATTCCAAGATTTGGAGTTCCTTTGAGATATCTGAATATTCTTTTTATTGCAATCAAATGAGATTCTCTAGGATCAGCTTGAAACCTAGCACAAAGACATGTAACAAACATTATGTCTGGCCTGCTTGCAGTTAAATAAAGTAATGAGCCAACCATACCTCTATAACTTGAAATGTCCACTTTTGCTTCCTTAGTGTTTAATTCAAGTCCAGTTGCAGTGGCCATGGGAGTTTTAGCAGAAGAACATTCACTTAAATCAAATCTCTTTAATAAATCAGAAATATATTTGGTTTGATTTATGAAAATATCATCTTTAACTTGCTTGATTTGCAAACCAAGAAAATAGGTTAGTTCTCCCATCATGCTCATTTCATATTTACTCTGCATCAACTTAGCAAACTTTTTACAAAGTTTTTCATTATTTGAGCCAAAAATAATGTCATCTACATAGATTTGAACAAGAATCATAGAGCCATTTACATTTCTATGAAAGAGAGTTTTATCAACAGTACCTCTTGTGAAGTGATTTTCAATCAAGAATTTAGACAATGTGTCATACCAGGCTCTAGGTGCTTGCTTGAATCCATAAAGTGCCTTGAGAAGATAGTATACAAATCCAGGATGAACAGGATCAATAAAGCCAGGAGGTTGTTCTACATATACTTCTTCTTCTAGTTCTCCATTGAGAAAAGAACTTTTCACATCCATCTGATACACCTTGAAATTAGCATGAGCAGCATATGCTAGAAAGATTCTGATTGCTTCCAATCTTGCAACTGGTGCAAAAGTTTCATCAAAATCTATGCCTTCTTCTTGTGAATAGCCCTTTGCCACTAATCTTGCTTTATTTCTTGTCACTGTACCAGATTAATCCATTTTGTTTCTGAACACCCATTTTGTACCAATGATAGACTTGTTCTTTGGTTTGGGCACCAGCTTCCATACCTTGTTTCTTTCAAATTGATTCAACTCTTCTTGCATAGCAATTATCCAATCAGGATCATTCAAGGCTTCTTCAATCCTTTTTGGTTCTTCTTGAGACATGAAGCTATTATACAAGCATTCATTTTGAGTTGCACTTCTAGTTTTGACACCATCATTTGCATCTCCAATTATTAATTCAAAGGGATGGCTTTTTGTCCATTTCCTTTGTGATGGTAAATTTGTCCTTGAAGATGATGCTTCATGATCATTGGAAGTGTTATGATCATTGTGATGTGATTGACTATTTGAGAACCCTCCCCCTGAGATGGACACTCTACTTGAAGATTGTTGAGCAGAGTTGATATCCATCGAATGATTATCAATTGATGTATTATCAGTTGATTGATGATTGTCAACTGATAAGTTATATGTTGATGTATTGACATCAATTGATGGGAGGATTCTAGGTACTTGAACTCTTGTGATTTCCACATCATCATCACTATCTTCAATATTACTTGTGGATTCATTTTCAAACTGCAATAGATTATGAAATCCTTCATCAAACAACCCTTGAATTTTCTTGTCATCAAAAACTACATGCATAGATTGCATAACAATGTGTAATCTAAGATTGTAGACTCTGTATGCTTTGGTTGTTATTCCATATCCAACAAATATAACTTCATCAGCTTTGGCTTCAAATTTTCCTAGATTTTCACCTTGATTTCTCAGTACAAAGCATTTGCAGCCAAAGACATGAAGAAAGTTAACTGTTGGCTTCTTGTCTTTCTTTATCAATTGATATGGAGTTTTGCCTTGAAGTTTATTGATCATGGAAATATTTTGAATGTAACAAGCAGTATTAATTGCTTCTGCCCAGAAGTATGTAGGAAGTTTTGCTTCTTCTAACATAGTTCTAGCAGCTTCAATCAAGGTCCTATTTTTCCTTTCAACTACTCCATTTTGCTGTGGAGTTCTTGGAGTAGAGAAATGATGAGTGATACCTTTTTCTTCACAGAATTCTCTCATGGTTGAATTCTTGAATTCAGTACCATTGTCACTTCTAAATTTCTTGACCTTCCATTCAGTGCCATTGTCAACATTCTTCACATGATTGATAATTAATTTGCTTGCTTCATCCTTAGAATGTAAGAAATATACCCATAAAAATCTTGTGAAGTCATCCACAATTACTAAGGCATATTTCTTTTTGGCAATTGACATGATGTTGACTGGACCAAATAAGTCCATGTGCAATAATTCCAGAGGCTTATCAATTGATGATTCAGACTTTGACTTGAATGATGCTTTTCTTTGTTTTCCCTTTTGACATGCATCACATAGTCCATCCTTGGTGAATTCCATCTGTGGAATGCCTCTAACCAGATTCTTTCTAACCAATAAATTCATGGCTTTGAAATTCAAGTGGGCTAGTTTCTTGTGCCAAATCCAACTTTCATCTGTATTGACTTTGCTAAGTAGACATGTCATTGAATTTGCTTTTACAGAGAGAAAATCAGCCACATAGACATTTCCTTTTCTTTCTCCAGTTAAGAGAATTTCACCAGATTCTTTGTTGGCTATGATGCATGATTAAGTTGTAAACCACACACCATTACCATTATCACACAGTTGACTAATACTGAGCAAATTATGCTTCAATCCATCAACTAGTGCTACAGATTCAATGATAACATTTTCTTTTGCAATTGAGCCATATCCCAGAGTAAAACCTTTGCTGTTATCTCCAAAAATAACTCCTGGGCCAGCCTTTTCCGCAAACTTTGTGAGCAGGGACAAATCTCCAGTCATGTGCCTTGAACATCCACTATCCAAATACCAGAGATTTTTCTTCCTGTTTCCCTGCACACACATAAAACAATCAAGTTGCTTTTGGTAACCAAGTTGCCTTGGGTCCTCTTTTATTAGTTCCAGCTTGAGCCCCTGTTGTCAACTTAGGTTCCTTTTGTTTTGGTGGGTTTAAATCCACTTTATCTTTGGGAGTTGACTTTTGGGGCTTTGACACCTTAGAACTCATGGCAGAATTTCCATGGATTTCATCATTTACATTAGGCATGTTCCATGGCATACCATGCATGTTCATATTAGGATATGCAAAGAAGGGATTATACATGTATGGAACTTGTGCATAAGGCATATGAACATTAGGTGCAACCAAATTAGAAGACATGGCATTCATGAGCATAGGATTGGTAAACATGGCATTTGCAGTCATGGCATGTATATTTAAATCATTTGCAGATATAGAATTCTTTTCACTTTTGCATTGCATGGACAAATGATTTACACTACCACATTTAGCACATACCTTTCTAGGTGCATACATATCAGGAGTGTAATTATTGTGCTTATTTATGCCTACTTTACCATTCCTATTCTTTTTCTTTTTCTCAGACTTAGATAGAGTAATTTCCACAGGTGCTATCTTTTCTAATTTTTCTTTTAATTGTTTCTTGGATAAGCTACCTAGGTTGATCTTCTCAGTCTCAGTCTCAACTTGATTCTTGGTTTCCTTAACAAACTTAATAGGAGTGCTAAATTTGTTCTTTTTATTAGCCATTGATGATTTACTTGTCGATGGATGCTTATCGATTGATTCAGCATCAATCGATTGATAATCCTTATCAGTTGATAAAGGATTAGCAGTCGATTGATCTTTATCCATTGAAGTATCAGCCAATGACTTGCCTATTGATTTGGGGAGATCTCTTAGAGTATCTACACCCTGAACATCAATAATTTGTTTGGCAGTTTTAGCAGACCTATTCCATTTGCTAATGGTTTCAATTTCTTCAGCTAATTGTTCTTTCAACAATTCTTCTCTTTTCAAACTGTTTACTAGTTCATTCCTAGCATCCTTTCTTTCCTGCTTAAATCTTTCTAAACAAACAAGTTCATTTTCAAGAAAAATATTTCTCTCAGTTAAGGCATCAATGGTGTTCTTTAACTTGAGATTTTCTTTGTTTAGAGATTTTAGAGTGACATGCAAATTGTACAGTTCATTAGACATTTCATTAATAGTACTATTGCATTCCTCAGATGTAAGCTCGGAAAAGTTGGTAGCTAGTACCTGATTAGATGCTGAACTAGCTTCTTCATCTTCATGATTGGCCATTAATGCAAGATTGACATATTCTTCAGAATCACTATCCTCAGCAGCCCAGTCCTTCTCCTCAGTTACAAAAGCCTTTTCTTTTTGTTTTAAAAGGTCAAAGTATTTCTTTTTATAATCAATACCCTCATACGACTTTGCCTTTTCTTGTTTTGGCTTCCTGCACTCACTTGAGAAATGACCAGCCAATCCACAGTTAAAGCATTTGAATTTAGATCTGTCAACCAGATTTTTATTTTGATTGTTGTTTCTAAACTGGGATCCAGGCCTTTGAGCATATGGATTCTTCTTGAATTTTAGCTTTGAAAATTTCCTTGTCAGAAATGCAAGGTGCTCATCAATCTCATCCAAATCATCCTGAGAGCATGTTTCATCTTCTTCACACTTGCTCTTTCCTTTTCTCTTGAATGATTCTTCAACAGCATCACCAGCCATCATGACTGACTCTTCTTCATAGCCATTTTCCTTCTTCTCTTCATTTCCCTTGACTACCAAAGCCACAGTTTTCTCTTTTCTTTGATTCTTCTCAATCTCTTCATCTTGTTGGATTTCCAACTCATATGTCTTGAGAATACCATAAAGTTTCTCCAGTGTAAAATCCTTGAAGTCCTGAGATTGTCTAATGGAAACAGTCATTGGTTTCCATTCTTTTGGAAGAGATCTAAGAAATTTTAGATTTGTATCCTCAGTTGCATAAACCCTACCATATAGCTTCAGTCCATTTAACAACTTCTGAAATCTGCTATAGGTGTCATTGATAGATTCTCCACTCTTGAAATGGAATGATTCATATTTTTGAATCAAGAGTTGCATCTTGTTTTTCCTTACTTGTTCAGTTCCTTCACACAGAGTTTGAAGTGTATCCCATACTTCTTTTGATGAAGTACAGTTTATTACATTGTCAAACATATCTTTATCTAGACCATTAAACAGAATGTTCATGGCCTTCTTGTCTTTGAGTACTTCTTTTTCATCATCTTCTGTGAACTCAGAAATAAGTTTTGGAACATGTCTGTCAAGTGCAGGAGTTCCATCAGGGTTTACACCTGTGACTAGCTTCATGGGAACATGAAGACCTTTTTATATGCAGTTAACATAAGAAGGGTCGAGAGAAAGATGATGCAGATGCATTTTGACCTTCCATGGAAAATATTCATCTTTCTCTAAAACTGGAATTTTCACACCTGAATCTTTTTGACCCATATTGACTGTTCTTGATCTTTAAACTTTCTGTATGTTGAAAGCCTGCTCTGATACCAATTGTTATTCCTTAGAACAATGTCAATATTTGTAGAAGGGGGGGTTGAATACAAATATTAAAACTTTTTGTGTGTTCTAATATTTGTTCTTGATGATTGAAAGAATAAGAGAATAAGTTCGAACAAATTAATGCTGAAAAATAAAACTGAACAAAGAGATTTAAAATTATTGATGGATTGGTTTTTCCATCAATATATATTTTTGCTCAATGCTCCTAGGTTAGAAGAAACCTAGCTTCGTTTTTACAAGATTAGAAAACAAATCAACTGTTCTTACACAAGTGCTCTCAAGCTTGAACAATTGATTAAGAAATATGTCTAACTTGTATATTTTCTAATAATGCTACTACACTTGTTTATATACCACAAGTGTTCTTTTACAATTCCTATACTAGGATTGTTTCTACCTGCCTTCCTTTTACCTTTTTCTATTTTACAAAAAGGTTTGAAAGACAGCTTCTGATTGAGTCTTCACAGTCACTCTAGACTGTCTTCCATAGGTGTGCTTTTTGTTCTCTGGATCTTCAACAGATATTCTTTCTGTGTTGTCACACTCAATTGATAATTTGCTGTTAAGCATATCAATTGATCCATTCTTTAATCCATCAACTGATGTACTACTTCGATTGATCTTTATATCCATCGACTGATAAAAGATGTCTTATCGATTGATAGATGTTATCAATCGATATATCAGTCGATGGGTCTTCACATCAGTTGATGGTCTTCAATGCTTGACTTGGCTTCTTCGATTGATCCTTCATCCATCGATGCTTCAATATCAATTGATCATCCTTCACTTGTGCAATTTCCTGTCTTCACATAATTACAATTTAACAGTTTAATTTACACATCAATTGATGATCCATATCAATCGACTCTAACATCAATTGATGAACAAAATATCAATTGATTTACACCTTATCGATTGAAATAGACTAAGTACACCTATGCTACAATCCAAATTATCAGTTGATTCAAATAAACACTTCAACTGATAAATGGTTTCCTGATCAATTGATATTTATAACTTTCATATCAATTGATCAGTTACAACAAATAAAATTTATATGATTCTAAGATTAATGTTATCATCAAATCACATGTAGATTCCTAACAAAGACTGAAACCCTCAGCTAAATCAATAATTTAATTCCGTAAATTCTTAAAAGAATTTTAAATTGTTGTCAGTATCACATTCAACCCCCTTCTACGATACTTCCGGGACTCAAAAATTGGCATCAGAGCAAGCTGATTGATATATAAATCAAGATCCGCAGTCTAGTTAAACTCAGGGTACCGAAACTGTTTTAACTCTGAATGTCTAGAGGTCTTGTTAAATAAATTTAGTTTATAAATTTATTTTAGATAAATTTTATTTATAAATTTTATTTAAAATAGATTTATTTTATGAATTTAATTTAAATGTGTTTATTATTTAAACTTGAAAAAAGTTTATTTTATAAATTTAATTTAAATAAATTTATTTTAAGTAAATTTATTCTTTAAATTTAAATTGATTTACTTTTATAATTTAAATTTGTTTAGATAATTTTATTTTATAAATTTAAATTTAAATAAATTTATTTTATAAATTTTATTTAAAATAAATTTATTTTTTGAATTTAATTTAAATGAGTTAATTATTTAAACTTGAAAAAGTTTATTTTATAAAATTAATTTAAATAAGTTTACTTTATAAATTTAAATTAAATAAATTTATTCTCTAAATTTAAATAGATTTTTTTATTACTTAAATTCGTTTAAATAAATTTATTTTATGAAATCAAATTTAGATAAATTTATTTTATAAATATTATTTAAATAAAATTAATTTATATTTAAATTAGTTTATTATTTAAACTTGAAAATATTTATTTTATAAACTTAATTTAAAAAAATTTATTTTATAAATTTAATTTAAGTAAATTTATTAGTTAAATTTATATAGATTTAATTTATAATCTAAAAATATTAAAACTTGGACTATTTTTTCAAAAGGGTTTGTGGTTGGAAAATTTTCCGGTTTGGCTTAGAATTAATTCCCAGAGCATATGATCTGGTTTCGCTGAAAGTGATCATTTCGTATTAGTAGGTTTATTCTGGAGCATTTCGATTTTATTGTGGATGATACGATTATTTATGTTATAGTTCCACAAACTGCTCAAATGTAAAGATACGATAGATTTATTAGTAGGGAACTCTGAAGAACTTTTCTCTAACTCTACTGATCATTCTAGTTTTTGTAGTTATACAAAACCGATTTAAGAATCGATTAGAGGTCATAACTGAGAAACATATGAGGCTAAAAGTAGCAAGACAAGATCAGGGTTGTGCTACAATATTCAAGAAGCCCGAACAAGCAAATGATGACAGAGACTGTGTTGAGTTAAAAGCAGGAATATCAAGCATTAGTAAGGTTACAGCAAGAGAAAGCATTTGTTGGTGAAGTTAAATGCAAAGTTGATTCTATCAGTGACAGTGATGAACCACATGGATATCTGGCATCATTGACCAACACTGGAGATGAATCACTAAGCACTTCAAATGTATGCATTCTAACTAGTATACTTTTATCTAATTCAGAACTATATGATTATTATGTTTTGAAATGTATTATATTCATGTCAGCTTATTAGTATCTTAGGACTTAAATGTTTGATTGATTACTAAGAATGAGATATTGCATGCTAGGACTGATGAGTTAAAGTTAGTACATTTCATACTTAATTTTCAATACAGTAAAATAAGTATCTATAATTAGATATGATTATTCTAGACGATTAGGTGTATCCTGAACATTTGTTTAAACTTGATTTAAATCTTCTGTGATTTAATACCTCTGCTAATGTTGTGAAAATTGTTAATAGATAAGCAGGTCATATATCAAATTTTTTATATTTGTTCTTATTGTGATAAATGACTTCTTAAGTGTATGCGAAATTTGATATTGCTCATAATGTTTTAGTCAAATATTCTGCATATTCTTGAAATTGTTTATGTGTTTATTTTCATATGAATTGATCACACTTACGTAGTTGTACTCAAATGTCAAATCACTTAATGTATTGCTTGTTAAGGTATAGTAGATTAAAATATGGTAGAATTATCTAAGTAGTCAGTAAAATTTATAAATTCGAGGCTTAATCTAAAACTGACTTAGGTAATTAGAGATAGTTAAAATGTTAGACAATAATAGAAATGGACTAGACAGAATTAGTAATTAAATTATTAGTTCGTCTATTCTATGTGCTTTTAGAAAATTATTGAATATCTGTAAATCTACTTGACACCTGTCACATTTGTGTAAAATGGTTAAAGTAGACGGTACTGAATTTTCTAATATGCATAACATGCCTAAAATGCATAATTCTTATCTATAATGCCTTGAAGCTGAATGTTACCTTGTAATCTTATTTTCATGCTTGTTTGATTAAAGTTGAGAATGCACATCTTAGGACTTGCATAATTTTAGGCAAAGGATCTCTAAGAATCACAATAGGGTAAAGACTATTAGTCCACCTTAAGATAGGTTGGAATCACTAATCTCATAGCCTTAAGACTACCTTGGCAAGGCTGCTGTGAATGAGAAATGATCAGTCAAAGATAAGTTTATGTATGCTAAGGTTGAAGATGTTGTTACCGCTATTGAAAGTTATATCTCTAACCCATCTGGACTCAATTGAAGATTGAGTATCAAGAAGTTTAATCATTTGTGATTATAGAGTATGAAACAAAAGTCAAAAATTATTTGATTTTGTGACATTTATTGCTCGAGGCATATTACTAGCATTGAAGTTCTATTATCACAGTTGATTGAGAAAGCCTACCCAATGGTAATCTTTGGAGATGACATCAAAGAATGTACAAGGGACTTGGCTATCATGAGTTTGGAATTGTCATCACTGGAAATATCTTTCTTGTCAACGGACTTATGCATTATGCACTATCTACAGGTCACTAGGGAATTCTTTGTCAAATGTTTTCTGGAAAAGCATTGAAATAGAAAAGTGTTTGATTTTAAGCAAGAAAGATGGAAGATCACTCAATTGAGAGTGAATTGGTGATGTTCGTGCATTCAACAGATAATATATCACATATGGTGATTGATCACATCAAGCAGATCAAGTTGGAAGCAAAGTAATTTGTGTTAGTAATTGTGCTCTAGAGACAATACTTTTTATATTTTAAGGAAAATATTTATTATTAAGGATTATGTTTGATTGATTATTATTTATTTATTATGTTTTATTTACTGCGTAATAAATTGAAAGCATAATAAATGTCCATGGAATTTTGATACGTATTATATATCTTTAAGTATGTGACTTAAAAATGAGATTATATGAATAGTATCTTATTCCTAAAATTCCCTAGTCGAGTATTATTATTTAAGGACAATAATAATGCACAAAGACTAGTATGTTTCTTGACAGATGACCACATCTCATTGGTCATAGGTATGGTGATAATAAAGTCAAGAACATAAGTGCATGTATCAATGCATGGCACTGAAATGACCCGCCGTGAGATTCAACATGTTAAATAAGTGTCATAAGTAATTCTCACTGTGATAATGGTGTAATGATCCTTAGACCTGAAATCATTATATTTCTATACGAGAATTAATATACTTTGATTACATTAAAAGTTATCTTTGACCGGGTGATGATAAAAGTGGACATTGGGTATATTATGAATCGTATGAGAAATATGAATGATCTAGATGAGATTTAATCCTCCTAATTTTAGGAGTGATATTATTGGCCTCTTGTTTGAGTGAGACTATGAAATGCACGGCCGTGCTCAAATGTTGATTTGATTTTAATAGTCTACTCATCGATCAAGAAAATAAAGATTAAATTATGAAGAGGATGACATGAGACATGCCTTGAGTTTAATCTATAATATCAAGATTACAGGAATTATATTACATGGAACATTTATCACGAAAGGCTTAATTGAATTACCGATTTATTATTATTACTTGGGTAGCAATGATGTATTACTAGATGCCGCTCATTGTTTACAATTTTAATTAGATATTAAAATTGTTACCAACGTAATAATAACCTACAGGGTCACACACAAAGTACGCTTGGAGGAGAAATAATTTAAATTAAATAAGTAATTTATTTTATTTATGATATTAATTAAGTATGACTTAATTAATTATATAAATAGAATAAATGAATTATTTAAATTAATTCCAAAATTAATAATTAATTAATTAAGTAAGACTTAATTAAATAATTTAGAATTTTGGATTAGTATTAATTATAATTGGATTATAATTAGAAAACTTATTCTTCTCTCTATATAATCTCTTTATGGGCTGATTTAATTTAAGAGACATATTTTTACTAAAATCCTAGCCGTTTTGAGAAAAGGGGAAGATAGAGAGAGAGAAGCAGTTTTCAGGTGCTAGTACACATCAATCCTTCATGAAAAGTGTTCGTGTGGATACCGTAGAGCGTAGATCGCGAGAGCGGGATACGTGGTGATTAAACAAGATTTGGACCTCCATTAATCTTCCATTAATGAATTGTTAAAGCTTCTAAAGGTATTTATTCTTTATCTCCGAATTAAATCTTTTATTTTCGCATGGATCCTGCGGAGGGTTTCGCTATTTTGATTTATTTTTCACGTTTATTCCGCTGCGTTTGTGCCTCAGCTGCTCTTTCAATTCTTGCAACTCCAATGGTGCCATCATGTACGGCGAAACCCTTCACTTTGAAGTTGAAGCGATTAACACAACATGTTTCTTTATTCAACAAGATCGTGAAAAGACATCATATGAATTAATGGCCAACCAGAAGCAAACACTGAAGCTCTTTCGTGTGTTTAGAAGAAATTGATATTTATTGAAGATTTATATGAGTATCTTGGCAAGTTCGAAATTAAGGCTCATGGAAAAAATTTCCTCGGCTACTTATTAAAGTCGAAAGCTTTCAAAGTAAAATGTGATGTAAAATCAGAAGGTGATTGAAAGTCTGAATGTGTCGTCCTATTACACCAAGCTCCCGACAATTAAAATAAAAGTCTATTTTGAATCTGTGAAGCTTGACATCTAGTCAGAGTCATATTCAGATATTGATGATGAAACTGAGGTTGCAAAATGAATCAATGTTAATGATGATGATTCGGATCCTAGTAGTGGAAATAGTAGTGAATCTACATAACTCATTGACTTTAACAGAATCCACTCAACAAGGTGAAGGATCTTCAACACTTCCTAGCAGCAACTTAGGGGGAACAAATAGAAGAAGGATCTATTAGTCGTACTCAACACAATGAAGAACAAAGGTATACATTATGAACATATATGTTGAGACAAAGGGTTTAAAGTCTAAGTCATTCCTGGAGTCTAGTTCTTAGTGATCCGGATACTAGAGTAAAGACTAGAAGTGCTATGTAAAGTAAATGGTTATTCTTCGGGAAAGAACAATTGTTAAACAATTGGTATCCTTAAAGAGATTGAAGAAGCACTGATTGATCCAGATTGGGTGATTGCAATCCAAGATGATCTCAATCAGTTCGAAGGTAGAATCTACTGAATCTGGAACCCAGGCCACAAGACAAAGTTGTAATTGGTACTGTAAAGGTTTTCTGAGGCTGGATGATTATTGGCATTGTTATGAGGGACAAAGCCAAACTGGTTGCTACAGAAGATATCGATGATGATGGAAACAGAATCTTCAGGACTTTCAAGATCTAACTAAAGCACCAGAGATGAGACTTGATACTATTAGGGCTGAACAAGTTGATGTACAACAACTCCTGGACTTTGAAGGTTCATATCCACTGGAATTTATATATCATTCTCTTCACAAGCTCTCTATGATGGACGTAGGAAATCAAGCAATTGTCAAGGACATAGTATGACACTCTAACTGATAATTACTTGAAAATGATTAAATTTTAGAGTCGCAATACACATATCTCTCTATAATACAAGGCACACACACATAATGCAATATTAGTGTAAGTATACCATGATTATATTATATGTGGGTCTACTAACAAAAATTTGGCAAGAGACTTTTTCTAAGTTAATACAGAGTAGGTAAATGATCAGTTCATTACTTATTCAAGTGCATAAAGACCATATATTTTATTCTCAATATGTCTATGTGCAAGTTTCCAAGTGGATACTAGAGAATCTTATCTTGTAGCTAAGATATGAATTGTTAAATATCTTAAGGGATCATCAATTATTAGAATCAGATACCCTAAAGATACTAGGTTTAACCTAATTGGCTATATAGATATAGGTAATACAGGTTATAAGAAAGACATGGAGGTAATTAATAGAAGCTGTCAAACTCCATCAACTCTGCTGAATAATCTCTACACCACTCACGGAACAAGTGCATGGACACCAGGTGTCATTTATTTCGAGAGTAGTCCTTAATAGAATAACCTGCAGATATTTGCTAAAACAACTTGATAAATTCATTTTGTCTAAGTTGGTTAGTAAAGTTGAGATATTATTTATGTGCATATTTGTTAGAAATTTCATCTGCAAGGAATTCTTAAATGAGTTCACAAGTATTAAATCGTCCATATTTAAAGGACTTTTGAATTTATCTGAAATCCAGAACCTCGTGCTTATTGCTACTACTTTAATTATCATGTTTACAATGTTATATGCATATGTGGTAATTAGTTGTTCTAGCATAAGTTTAATATTATCTTAATTGATTTAAATTATGATGTCAGACAATTCGATGTCATATCAGTCTCATGATTTAAATGAATTAAAATAATATGCAGCATAATTGTTTGTATGATAAATATTTTATGAGTATCAGTTAATGATATCTTGCTTAATTATTTTAATATTTTTCTCTGATATTTTTAAATATTTTGTTACAAATAATTGCGACACTTTTAATATTAGTGACATTATTTAGAATTACTTATCTAAGTAATCAATGCATATTTTAAAAATCACTAATATTGGAAAGTGGAAGTATTTTATATATATGTGTATAAAATTCTCAATATTTTATATACGTAGAAATATTTTTAAAATTTTATTTTTGTACAGTTTTATTTAATTGTCATCGATATTGTAAATATATTTTATATTTTATTTTTATTTTCAAAATTTGTTTTTACTTCGAGGTATCAACCATTTGTAAAATGAATTATTTTCAAACAATTGTTTTAATGTATGTTTCACATTAATTCAAAGTACCTAAACAGTGGTTGTTGCTTTAAAGGCCTTATATTGTATTGCTAAGAATACATTCACCCTTATTATCATGTAATTTTCTATTTTAAGTCAGGTATAATATCATGTGGACGAAAATGATGAAGATCATAATTGAATTATGAGTCGGAAAATCATAGTCCTCTATCTGATAAGGATGGTTTGCAAAATTGTTTTCAAATCATACAGTATTAAGGTATAAAGGAAAATAGTCATTTTATCGAGATATAATTTGGTAAGAGAGTTGAATTTCTTCTTTGGTATAAATTCCCGCGTTTTATTATGGGAAGTTTGCCTTATAGGAAATTCATAAATGATAAAAACTTTCTTCTCTGATACAACTTTTCCGTATTTTATTATGGGATATGTATCTTAAAGAAAATTTGTATCATGCTCTTAAATGATAAATTTTTATTTCCCAACAATTGGTACATATTGTTTTTGTTTTTAAACTTTTAGTATCAGTATTTCTATATATATGTGTGTGTAAGTTTGTTTTTATTTTGTTTTCATTCTATAAAATTGGTATTTTTTATTTTATTTTATTTTTATTTCATTTTATTTTTAAAATTTATTTTGGTCTATGAGAAATTATTCTAAGAATCATAAGTATTACATGTTAATATTTAAAGGACTTGTGAATTTTTTTACATCTATTTTCTCGAGCTTACATATACTACTGATAATTGTTATGAGTATAATTATCATATGCTTGAGTAATAATTATTAGATATAGTGTATGAAGTTAAATGCCAATTTTCATTCCTATGATTATTTAGTATTTAGCGATGATTTTTTATCTTATTAAAATTATGAATTGAAGCAATTAAATATTTATTAGTTTCAGAATTTTAATACGATGAGATATTAGGAGCATAATTACTTACTTTTTAAAATTATTATTAATTATCATAAATTGATAATTTGTTATTGTTTCATTACAATTAATTATGATTTTTGTTGTTAGTGATAATATATATATATATATATATATATATTATTTATCTGAAAATCACTAATAATAAAAGCATATTTGTGTCTTGTCGAACAAGAGCAATCGACTCGAGGTAAAAGCAGGTAATCTCGATCTTGATATATTCTCTGATCAATTGATATAAAAATATATACACAATTGATATATTGAGCCCTCAGTGGCTATAGGACAAGATCAAGGGATTGAAAATATACAATCTCTAACACATATCATAGAACAACAAACACTCAAACAGATACAACTTCATATACTAAACCCCTGAAAAGAAAGGGTTTATCAACTAAATAGGGCGAGAGAGTAAATGCCTCTAGTGCACTAGAAAAGAGAAGTATTTATGAGTGTTCCAGCAGCTCTGCCTCTAGTTAGAATATGAAATTGAAACCAAGGCAACTGCTAACTAATTTATATCCTCCTAAAAGGGTATAGATTTGCAAATTGCAAAACTGTTACTAGGTTCGTCATCTTAACATGATGAGTCTATTGAATTCCGCATGTCAGCCAAGGCCATTTGTAAATAGTCAACTTCATTTGGACACATTCAAACACTGCCAATCATAAATATATATATTCAAATGCACTGTAAGGATTGTCACACACTAAGGATGAATTGACGGAAGTAATTATTCTAAACTTCCATATCAAGGAAGGAAAGATGATTGATGATTCTGACTGAATCAACACGCCTTCACAGGCGTCAGGAGGAAACTTGGATCTTTTGCTACATTATAGATCCTTGTCTCCCTCCCCAAATGGAACATATCTAGATTCCTAATGGAATAGATCATCTTAGATGATAAACAACTCATTGAATCTATTCCTGAAGCAATTCAGTTTTCAAAGTCAAATATTTTAATGGATTCAGTTAAGGATGGGGATTTACGAAATCCCATTGCACCACCAGCGACCGCTCTTGAAGGGGCTATGGTGATCTTTCTTACAGGTACAAAAGAATGTGTTATCTGTACTAAGAGGGAAATAGTGTTGTGAGAAGAGTGTGAAACACAAGTGAGAAAGAGTGAAAATATATATTCTATGTGTGAAACACTTAGAGAGTATATGAGCGAAACACTTGTCAGAAACACAAAGTAAAATCACACATTCTTTTGTACCTGGAATCTGAAGGAAATCGATCATATAGAACAAAGGACCAGGAATCTGAAGGAAAGTATTGCCAATACAACAGATATGTTATATGGCACCTGAAGAGCTAGAAGAAGATTCTGATGAGGAGCCATGGATGAGCACAATTGATGGTTCCTTAGAAGCTGCTGAAACTGAAATTCTCTCTCAATATAGGAGGGCAATGGTTGAAGGAGAAATTGAAGATCCTACTCAAAAGAGAATTGCTCACTGTATGAGGAGTCACTGAAAATTCAAAAGATCACAGTGACAGGAGTAAAGAGGGAACTGGAGATTATTAAGGACTCTATCACTACCAACAAGGATGCTTTGGACAGGAGATTGGATGAAAAGCTACCATTCAATACCTTGAATCACATCAAAGACAAACTCTTTAAGGAATCAAAGAACTTTGCAGCTTTGGAAACTAGAGTGGGCTCTCTAGAAAAGAAAATGGATGCTATAATTGCAGGTCAAAGTCTTCATGCTTCCATTCTTCAAAAGTTTCTTGACAGAATGCCACCACCCCCTCCAATTGATGATAACAAAAAGGGGGAGAATACAAAGAAGAAGGTTGATGGTGATAATGGTGATGACAAAGGCAGTGATAGTGATGGTGTAGGTGGTTCTGAAATGGACAAGACAAGTGGCATTGGTGGTTCTGCAACAAAAAGATTCAAATACAGAAGTAACAGGGATAATCAGTCTTCAAAAAGATCTAAGTCATCTAATTCACCCAAAGATGACTTACAACAGAAAAAGGAAGAATTCAAGAAATTTGAAACTGATCTAGAAGCTAGAAGGATTTCTAGGGAAAGAGAAACTCAATCAATGATTGAGAGAGAAAAGAAAAGAATTGAAGATTTGAAGAGAAGCACAGAGTTGGTGACAGAGGCAGTAGAAAAAGGAGACTTGAATAAGTTCATTGCTCAAACAAGAAAAATAAATGAAGATGCACAAAAGGCTGCCAAAGAAAGCAACTCAAATGCTGAAGCCTTTATATCAATTGATCTTGAAGCCCTTGAAGAGAAGAAAAAGGGTAAAGCCATAATGATTGAAGAAGAAAAGGAAATGAAAGAGCCAGTTGGCCAGAAGCTTCTTCAAGGAGCTATTTCTACAGGATTGTCAGATGCTGCAAGAAGAGAAAAGGAAAATGAGGAAATAGCAAGGCAAATGGAAATAGAATGGAATATGAAAGATCAATCAATGGAACAACTACTGAGGAAAAAGAGAAGAATAGCTATAGCCAAGAAAAGGTCAAGTTCTATTCAAGAAATAGTGGTTCAAGAAAACCTTCAGGGTCAACAAGAAGAAATAAGGGATGAGGTGATAATTGAAGGTTATGATATGAAGGGAGTACCAGTAATTAATGAAAGAGGACTAATTAGAGTAAGGACTCATCCTGCTACTTCTAATCAAGAGGAATCTATGAGATTGGAGTATGAAAATGGAGTGAAGGTCACCTATTCCATGAAAGTGATAATGAAGCAGAGTTACAATGTTTTAAAGACTATCATTCCTCTACTCAACAGAAAGTAAAAACTCAACACAACGATTGCTCAGGAGATTTAACAGCAAATTTCAAAGTTAAGGAGATCCAAGGCAGAAGCTGAACCTGATTCACCTCTAAAGCTATGGAAGTCACAGGTCAACAAGGTGGTTTTGGAGCCAAAGTATGCTATGATTTTTATAGATGTGGAGGGCAACAAAAATTTCTTTGATATCTACAAATATCTGGACAAAATTACAGATGAAGAAATACATTACCTTATAAGGAAACTTTCAGAAATTGACAGGGATGAAGCAATTTTGAGGAGTTCTTTCATGAGGCAGCTAAAGGAAAATGCTGAGAAGAGAATGAAGATGAGCTAATTAAATCATGGAGACAATGAAGACATTGAAGCTGCTTGCAGGAGTTATCTATCAATCTGGTATTTCTAAAATTAATGTGCTAATTAAATTTCTTGATTCTATCTGAATGTAAATTTTTAAGGATTTTGTTATCATCAAGTAGATTTATGCATGTTCATATCACAGACACAAATAGGGGGAGATTGTTAGGAATCTACATGTAATTTGATGATAACATTAATCTTAGAATCATAGAAATTTTATTTTATGTAACTGACCAATTGATATGAAAATTTATAAATATCAATTGATCAGGAAACCATTTATCAGTTGAAATGTTTATATGAGTCAACTGATAATTTGGATTGTAGCATATGTGTACTTAGTCTATTTCAATCGATAAGGTGTAAGTCAATTGATATTATTCTTATCAATTGATGTTAGAGTCGATTGATATAGATCATCAATTGATGTGTAAATTAAATTGTCAAATTGTAATTATTTGAAGACAGGAAATTGCACAAGTGAAGGATGATCAATTGATATTGAAGCCTCAATGGACGAGAGATCAATCGAAAAAGCCAAGTCAGGAATTGAAGACTATCAACTGATGTGAAGACCCATCAATTGATATATCGATTGATAACATTTATCAATCTATAAGTCATTCTATATCAATCGATGGATGTAAAGATCAATCGAAGAAGAACATCAGTTGATGGATTAAAGGATGAATCAATTGATATGCTTAACAGCAATTATCAATTGATTGTGACAACATAGAAAGTCTATCAGTTGTAGATCCAGAGAACAAAAGCATACCTATGGAAGACAGCCTAGGGTGGCTGTGACGACTCAATTTGTAGCTGTCTTTCAAGTCTGTTTTCCTAAAAAGGAAAAAGGAAAAAGATAGACAGATAGAAACAATCCTAGAATAGGAATTATAAAATACACTTGTAGTATATAAACAAGTGTAGTAGCATTGTTAGAAACACATAAGTTAGACAATATTTCTTAAATCAACTGTTCAAGATTTAGAGAAAATTGTAAGATCAGTTGATTCTTTCTAACCTTGTAAAAATAAAGCTAGGTTATCTTTTAACCTAAGAACATTGAGCAAAAATATAAATTGATGGAAAAACCAATCCATTAGTAATTTTTAAATCTCTTTGTTCACTTTAATTTTCAGCTGTTGTTTGTTGAAACAAATTCTGTCAATTTATCAAACATCAAGAACAAATATTAAAAGAAGCAAAAAGTTTTAATATTTGTATTCAACCCCCTTCTCCAAATATTGACATTGTTCTTAGGAATAACAACCTCATCTAATCCAGTTTCAACATTAGCACAATTAACAGTTACTGACATGCCCTAATATCATTGTCAGAGGGTGAATTATCACAGTTATTATCAGGCAGTTCTAGGCATTCAAAAATACTAGCACTAGTAATAGTGTAAGGATTATCTTTGCAAGTATAAGATATTACCTTACCATCTTGTGAGACTTCTGTAGTGTTCCATAGCTCTTCAATAAATGAGCATACAATAGTTGTTTCTTCACTACGAGCCTTGGACACTTTGCAATCTCCCAGAAACTTCATCAAAGGATGAAATTCTACATGAGCATCATCCACTGTTAAACATGCAACAAAATTGTTCTGCTCATAGATGAAACCGGTTGATGATGAAATCTTCTTTTGTAGTGTCATTGATGTTCTTAGAAAGAGATTAATGAAGAAGTTTTTGAAGAAATTAGCACGACTGCCTTAGGGTTCTTGAGATAGAGAGAAGTAGTGATACAGAGTACAGAGAATTGAGAATAAAATAGCAAGTAAGATTGAAATGAGAAATGAAATTATTATTTATATTTTTGAGAATAAAATGACTTGAGTAGTCAGTTTAATTAAGAATATAACCATTGAAAGATAAAGGAATTAAATAAAATTATTCTAAATGGAAATCGATTGAAATATACAAATAGATATATGTATCTGTTGACAGATAAAGTAAAGAATCAACGGCTATGATTTGATAAACGAATGTATAAAAACTGTAGAAATTCTATTACCATCGATGGGTAAATATATCCATTGATACAGAATAACCAATTTATCAATCGATAAACAATTATCAGGGTAATTATCTGTCGATAGATAAATATCCATCAATGGGTATATATTTTATCAGTTTATCAAATATATCCATCGATAGCTGTAAAATATTCATTGATGATTAACACAGTTATCAATTGATCACTTTGTTTCAACAGATAAATGTGAACAATGGTTGTATAATGAAAAACAAATAACTTAGCAAACATTCAGGATTAAGTAAAATTAAGCATACATAATTCACAAACTAATCTATTAAAAGTAGATTCATCTAGAGGTTTGGTAAAAATGTCTTCAAGTTGTTCTTCACTAGGGACAAAATGTAATTCAATTGTACCATTCATTACATGTTCCCTAATGAAGTGATACCTTATATCAATGTGTTTGGTTCTATAATGTTACACATGATTTTCAGTTATGGCAATGGCACTTGTGTTATCACAGAAAATAGGAATCTTATTCATGTTGAACCCATAGTCAAATAGTTGATTCCTCATCCATAATATTTGTGCACAGAAACTTCCAGCAGTAATGTACTCAACTTCTGCAGTTGAAAATACTAGTGTTGCTTTTTGCTAAACCATGACACAAGTTTGTTTTCTAGAAATTGATAGGTGTCTGTAGTACTTTTCATGTCTATTTTGCAACCTGCATAACCTTCATCTGAGTAGCCTATTAGATTAAAACCAGAATCTCTAAGATACCAAATACTTAAATTTGGTGTATCCTTGAGATATCTAAAAATTCTCTTAATAGCTACTAAATGAGATTCTCTAGGATCAGTCTAAAATCTAGCACATAAACATGTAGAGAACATTATATATGGCCTACTAGCAGTTAAATAGAAAAGTGAGTCTACCATGCCTCTATAACTTGAATTGTCCACTTTATCTTCCTTAATATTCAATTCAAGTTTAGTTGCAGTGGCCTTGAGAGTTTTTGCAAAAGAACATTCACTTAAGTCAAATTTCTTCAAGTCATGAATGTACTTAGTTTGATTTATAAAAATACCATCCTTGACTTGTTTGACTTGTAAACTAAGAAAGTATGTAATTTCTCCCATCATGCTCATTTCATACTTACTTTGTATTAAATTGGCAAACTTTTTCCAAAGTCTTTCATCAGTTGAGCCAAATATGATGTCATCCACATAGATTTGGACAAGAATAATTGAGCCATTAACATTTCTATGGAATAAATTTTTATCAACAGTACCTCTTGTGAAGTAATTCTCAATGAGAAACTGAGATAAAGTGTCATATCAGGCCCTTGGTGCTTGTTTCAAGCCATAGAGTGCTTTGAGTAGATAGTAGACAAATTCAGGGAAATTTGGATCTTCAAAACCAGGAGGTTGTTCCACATAGACTTCCTCTTCTAATTCTCCATTCAAAAATGCACTCTTCGCATCCATCTGGTAGACCTTGAAATTAGCATGTGTAACATAAGCTAGAAAGATTCTGATTGCTTCCAGCCTTGCAATTGGTGCAAAATCCTCATCAAAATCAATTCCTTCTACTTGTGAGTATCCCTTTGCCACAAGCCTTGCCTTGTTTCTAGTCATAGTACCAGTTTCATCCATCTTGTTCCTGAATACCCATTTTGTACAAATCACTGATCTATCTTTTGGTTTGGGCACCAACTTCCACACTTTGTTTCTTTCAAATTGATTGAGTTCCTCTTGCATAGCCAAAACCCAATCAGGATCCTTGAGAACATCTTCAACTCTTTTAGGTTCTTTTTGAGATATGAAGCTGTTATACAGACACTCATTTTGAGTAGCACTTCTTGTTTTGACATCATCTTCTGCATTTCCAATGATTAAATCAAATGGATGACTTTTTTCCATTTTCTTTGTGGAGTCAAATTTTGCCTTGAAGATGAGGCTTCATTATCATAGATATTGTACTCAAACTGATTTGATTTTGAAACCCTCCCCCTGAATTGGATACCCTAGATGTAGAGTGTTGATTATCCATTGAAGAATTATCAATTGATGCATTATCAGACGATGAATGTCTGTCACTTGTGAATTTACTGGAATAATTTCTCCATCACTATCTTTATCTGTTCCATTAGATTCATTCTCAAAATGCAGTGTGTCATGATTTCCTTCATCAAACAACCCTTGAATCTTTTTATCATCAAATACTACATGTACAGATTCATTAACAATGTGTAGTCCAAGATTATAGACTCTATAGGCTATGCTTGATAGTGCATACCCAAAAAATATAGCTTCATCAGCATTGGCCTCAAATTTTCCTAGGTTTTCACCTTGATTCCTTAGAACATAACATTTGCAACCAAAGACATGAAGAAATCCCACTTTTGGCTTTTTGTCTTTCTTGATCAATTGATATGGAGTCTTTCCTTGAGCTTGATTCACTATGGAGATGTTTTGAATATAGCATGCTACATTAATGGCCTCAGTCCAGAAGTATGTTGGTAATTTAGCATCTTCCAAAATAGTTCTAGCTGCTTCAATCAAAGTCCTATTTTTCCTCTCAACTACCCCATTTTGTTGAGGTGTTCTTTGTGTAGAGAATGAGTGTATGATTCCTTTAGATTCACAGAACTCGTTCATTGTGGAATTCTTAAATTTCTTTCCATTATAATTTCTTATTTTCTTTACATCCAATCCAAGACTTTTCTCAACTTCTCTGATGTGCTTGATGATGAGATCATTTGCTTCATCTTTTGAATGCAGAAAATAAGTCCATGAGAATCTAGAAAAGTCATCCACAATAACTAGAGCATACTTTTTCTTTGCAATGGACATGATGTTCACAGGATCAAATAAATTCATGTGTAATAACTCAAGTGGATTCTCAATTGATGATTCCAATTTTAACTTGAATGATGCCTTCCTTTGTTTTCCTTTCTGACAAGCATCACATAGTCCATCCTTGATAAGTTGCATTTGTGGTAAAAATCTCACTTGATTTTTCTTGACCAATTGATTCATGGTTTTAAAATTTAAGTGAGCTAATTTCTTATGCCATAGCCAACTCTCATCTGTACTTGCCATAGAGAGAAGACAAGTCATGGAATCTGCTTTTATTGAGTTGAAGTCGGCTATGTACACATTTCCTTTTTTGTTCCCAGTCTTAACTAGGCTTCCATATTTCTTATTCGAAATTATGCATGCTTTAGTTGTGAAGAAAACTTTATTTCCATTGTCACATAGTTGACGGATGCTTAAAAGATTGTGTCTTAAGCCATCAACTAGAGCAATAGATTCAATGATGACATTTTCTGTTGAAATCAAGCCATACCCCATGGTGTAACCCTTGTTGTCATCTCCAAAAGTTACTCGAGGGCCAAATCTCTCCTCAAACTTTGTGAGCAGGAATTTATCTCCATTCATATACCTTGAACATCCACTGTCCAAGTACTAAAGATTTCTTCTCTTTCCCTGCACACATTCCAAAAATAATCACGTTGATTTTGGTACCCAAGTTGCCTTGGGTCCTTTCTTATTAGTTGCTACCTTTGGTTTGGTTTCTAATTTTTTTACCTTTGGTTTAGGTTGTTTTACTTCCACTTCAACCTTAGGTGCTGGTTTCTCACCTCAGGATTCTCAGTGCTAATACTTGGAATGTTCATGCTTGCAGAATTAGAGAAATTTATTGCATGAAAATGGTTGTGCATATTCCAGGTCATAGAAGGCATATTCATATTGAAAAATGTAAGATATGGATTAAACATATAAGGCATTGATGCATATTGAGCATAAATAGTATGAGGATTAACTAATTGAGGATAAACATGATTAGAGTGCATGATAGGTATGATAGGCACATTGGATGTTGCGGGCATATTGGACTTGCATTGCACATACGAGTGATTCTTACTACCACACTTAACACATATCTTTCTAGGAGCATACTTGGCAGGTGTGTAGTTATTGTGCTTGTTTATGCCTACTTTACCATTTTTGCTCTTTTTCTTCTTTTCATTAGGCTTAATATCAGGTTATATCTTTTCTAATTTTTATTTCAATTGGTCTTTAGGTAAGAACCCTATATTGCCCTTTTCAACATTGATTTGAGGTTTAGAGGAGTTACCTTCTTATACAAATTTAATAGGTCTGTTGAGCTTAGTCTTTAAAGTAGATTGTTTAGCAGTTGATGATTTCTCAATCAATGGATGATCATCCGTTGATTCAATATTATCAATCGATGGATAATCCTTAACATTTGATTTAGGATTAGCAATTGATTGCTCTTTGTCCAAAGATTGATTTTCATCAATAGCTAATTTCTCAAGAGTTTCAGACAACATGATGAAGGAGTTTGTTCCATGAATGTCATTCAACTTTTTGCTAGCTTTACTGGACCTGTTCCATTTGTCAAAGGTTTTCAATTCTTCTTCTAGTTTCTCTTTAAGAATTTTTATTTTATTTTTACACTCAACTAATTCCTTTCTAGCATCTTTATTTTCTACCATGAGTCTATCCATTTGTAGTAGCTCACTCTCTAGATGAGTATTTCTTTCAGTTAGAGATTCTAAGGTGCTTGCTAGGTCCAAATGTGTTGTAGAGGGGGGGGGGGTGAATACAACTTTTCGAATTTAAGAAACAATAAATACCATGTAATAAATGAACACAATGATTCAAGGAATATATGTCTTATATATAACTTGAAAGGGTTGCTACAACATTCATTACAAAGTACACCAGAAGTAAAGAGGGTAGTAAATGACACTAAGCTCTATGAATATACTCTCTCTCTTTTACAAGTGTTTATCTTGAAAATATTGCTCTCTCTTTAAAATAATACACAAGTACTTCTATTTATACTACTTGTAATCTATGTCCTGTAGACTTCAAAGACTAAGATATACGTGGCCCAATGATATCCACATAAATCTTATCTTATCTTGAAAGCTTGGAAATCTGCCAATTAGATGATGCCATGTATCATGTTGAAACTGCCCTCCATGTAGAATATCTACTTGAGAATTTCTACTTGGTCATCTCGAACTTCTAAGTAGAATTTCTACATAGGAATGTTCTACTTGGCTATCTCGAACATCTAAGTAGAATTTCTACATAGGAATGTTCTACTTAGCTATCTCGAACATCTAAGTAGAATTTCTACATAGGAATGTTCTACTTGGCTATCTCGAACATTTTGTACTTAGAGAAATTCTGGGCTTCAATCTTGAAACTTCTATTCAACATCTTGAACTTGTGATTTCTTATGTCTTCCATATTCTTCAACAAGCTCTTGAACCTGGATCTCTATTACTGACATAAACTTGCTATCAATGTCCTGACACTTGATGCAATGGTCTGATTCATAAGTGACTAGTCCTGATAGTGTTTCTGCTTCTTGAATAGATTACCATATTCAATTAATAATATGACTTTCCAATTATTGCTTTCCTTCTTGTTCATTTGAAATCAATTAGCCTTATTGATACTGATAGATATGATCTTGAATCTTTTAAGTTGCAAATCACTGAGGCATGAACAACTCTGTCTTGAACTTCTTTCAATGATTTCTTCTTTATTTGATCATAGTTAACATTTTGAATTGTATCAATTACCTTGTCTTCATTTAGCATTGATTTCTTTGTGGCTTCATATTCTTGATTGTCTTCCGGTTAAATATCTTTTCTTTTAGTTGAGTTACATAAGTTATAGTGTTACAAGTTTAGACACTCTTCCTTTCAATCTCCCCCTATTTGATAGTCTAACAATGACATTCAAATTAACAAGGGATAACTCAACTAAACAATGAGACGAGAAAAAGATAAATAACATTACTGTCTTGTTTAAATTACAACTGAAAATAAACTTGAAAACAATTCAAAGAACTAGAATAAATAAAACTTAAGCTAGAGAGAAAATTCGAACTTCGAATTAAAGATCATTTGAGTGATTCCTATCACCTGGATTATTTCATACCTTTCAGTCAAACTTATATCACCTTATTGGATCCACTCTGATTCACGGTTACAGTATGGTAAGTTAGCCTATCTCGCATACCGTGATCAGGTGAATTTTCCTCAAGTGAGTTAAAGAAACTAACAGATATGAAGTTTTTTCAACTTCAAGTTCACACCACTCTGACCGTTAGATCTAATTCCGTCTCCTCTTCCTAGCTTCTTCAGCTTGGCGCTTCTCCTCCTTCAGCTTTCTGCGCCTTTCCTTCTGCTGCTGTTCTTTCTTGTAAACTGGATCATGAAGCTGCTTCCACCTTGCATTTAACAGACTTACCGCTTCCATTTCTAGAGGATTTCTGGGCTCTGGATAAGGATGCCTGAAAAGCCTTCTGAGTTTGTCCACCTCCTGAGTAGTTCTGATCTTTGGGATGTCCTCAAAATTTTTCATTATGAGCTGTGACTTCCAATGAGATTTATCAGCCTTGAACTGACAATAGATCATTTTGGGGTAGCCCTTAACACGGTTAGTATTGTGGATACTAGCCGCATCTCGCTCCATCCGCTTCTTTTCCACCACTACTTCGGACAGGTACTTCAAAAGTCTCTACTTCTCATCCACATTCTCATTTTCCACTTTGCCTCATTTGAACACTTCTAAAACTCTTTCCAGAAATGCGGCATCTTGAGTCTGCAGTAGCCATTTCCTGCTCATGTGCAATAGAATTTGATTCTGGTCTGCATCTATGAATGCCAAAGCATCAGCTGTGTCATTGTCATATGAGTGTATCCAGTATACACTATCTCTCCCTGGAACACCAACTGCCTCCCTTATTTCTCCTTGTTCCAGTTATCCAGAAGGAAGAGTCAGAGCTTCATCTACATTCTTAACAGCTTGTAGAATGTTCCATTTTCTTTCAATTAGCTTCGGCTCAATCTTTACATTGTCTAGAGGGTTTGGAGCAATAATATCACACTTCAAGATTTCATTGCTCATCTTGAATATGACCCTTTCAATAAACTCCACTGACTTCTCCTTAATGTCAGAAGTGAATCCCTTACTCATCATTTGCCTACAGACAGCCTTCAGGGATTCTACCGATAGAGCCATTAGGTCATTTTCTTCTAAACTAACCCTCTTCATCTTTCCATCAACAACCATCCAAACAATATCAGGATTCGCTGAGAATTCTGGTCCCTTGTTCTCTGCTAGCTGCATTAACTGATCTCTATACAGAATGCTAAGCTCCTCCGCTTGAGAATATTGAATTTTCATTGCTAGCAAGAACAACTCTGACGCAGATCTTCTCGAGATGAATTGATCATCCACATACAAGAAAGATATCGGGACTCCTTCGACTAAAGACAAGATAACCTGCCACTCCTTAACCATCGCATTGTATCCAACTCTGACTTTTGAGATCAACCTTTTCAAAGCATTTATATAGTCAACAATCAGTGGATTCTGCAAGTTCAAGTTATAGAACAAGTCTTCCGCCTCTTTGTTATGAGTTCCTTTCGCACAAACTCCCGATAGGATCTTCCTTGCATCATCCCATTTCTGTCCGATCCTTCTCTTGTCCAGATCTACTTGAGGATCAGCTAACCTTGCAAGCTCATGATCATACTGTTTCTCCTTGAGTTCTGCTTGCTTTTCAAGGAAAACAGCTTCATCCTGCATCATCTTCATTTGATAGAACTGAGCTTGTTCCAAGGCCAATTATTGAGCTTCCAGAGTCTCCTTATCAACAAGTATTTCTTCAGGCTGTCCAGAAGACATTCCAGCACCTCCACCTTGTTCCTTCAAAGATCTTCTAATAGCGTGTGCTAAAGGAACATCCTCCATATCAGAATCTGAATCAAGTCCCTCATGAACTTTTTCCTGATGATGACTTAAGTCAATGAATGGCTCTTCTTGCTCAGCCACCACTGCCTTACCCTTCCTCTTTCTCTGAGCCTCTTCTTCATTTACTGGCTCACTTTCTTTGACAAAATCAGTAGTCTGTTCTGCAATTTCTTCAATAGTTAGCGACTGCTGTCTCTTCTCCTGTCCACTCTCCCCCTTAGGTGAGTTATCCGGAACACCACCTTTCTCTCCAGACCCACCAGTAGCATAAGAACCACCAAAACCAGAACCCGAGGGTCCAGCTCCACCAGTATCTCCAGCACCACCAGCACCATCATTATCAGGGGGAGGTTGATTGTACTGTTCGTCAAAGCACTCTGGTGGAACAAAGCTCCTAACTGCATACATCATCCTGCTGACTTCGGTTGCCATTGAATGCATTATGCTCTCCACAGCTCCCAACCTCTCATTCAGAGTGCTGCCCAAGATACCACCAGCATGGCCCAAGTCATTCACCTTGTTTGTCAACTCATCGAATGCTGGCGCTTGACTGGCCATCCGTGTTGCGTAGTCATCAAGAGCTCGTTGGTTGTCTCCAACATTGTTCCCTAACTGCCCCATAGACTGCCTGAACTTCTTTATTTCATTTTCAACCGCTGCCATACGCGTGCCAAGATTTTCAAGATTAAGGGACGGTGTTTGGTCTGGGTGTCCTCGCTTTAAAAATCGTTCTGTTAGTGTTTGTCGCTCGGTTCGGGCCTTAAAAATGAAGGTCCCTCACTCCCTAAACGCTCACACACACTCCCTGTCGCACGCTCGTGTATGTCTTCAATAATAGTGCTGAAAGTGAAAGCAGTACCTGCAGAAACTGGATAAGCAAAGTAAGTAGCAGTTATGGGATCTGTTCCTGTCAGGTCCTGAGGTGGAATCTCAGGTTGAGAGGCTGCAGAGTGTTCTAGTACAACATCAGAACCGATCCTCTTTGCAGCATCAGTATGTACCGGTGAAGGTACTTCGAAAGCAATGAAAGCTTCTTGCTTTTCTAAAGTAACAGGCCCTTCAGAAGGCATAAAATCCTCACCAAAATCCCTAGGTGTAGAATGTGCAATGGGCGAACCACTCACGTGAGGTGGAGTGGTTGTGATAGACACACTAAGTTTGGACTGGGCCTGTGAAGATGCAGCATGCGAAAATTTGGCTTTCTTCCGAATAAGAGGCTGCACTTCGGGGTCACTCTCAGAACCCTCACCTAAATCTACAGGTGCCTGCCTTTTGACTCCCGTCAGCGAGGGTGAAAGAGAGGAAGCAAGAGTATCAGACTCAGAATCAGAAATATAGCTCTTGCCCTGGGATAGATCCTGCGGGCTAGAATTTCTACTTGGTCATCTCGAACTTCTAAGTAGAATTTCTACATAGGAATGTTCTACTTGGCTATTTCGAACATCTAAGTAGAATTTCTACATAGGAATGTTCTACTTAGCTATCTGGAACATCTAAGTAGAATTTCTACATAGGAATGTTCTACTTGGCTATCTCGAACATTTTGTACTTAGAGAAATTCTGGGCTTCAATCTTGAAACTTCTATGCAACATCTTGAACTTGTGGTTTCTTATGTCTTCCATATTCTTCAACAAGCTCTTGAACCTGGATCTCTATTACTGACATAAACTTGCTATCAATGTCCTGACACTTGATGCAATGGTCTGAATCATAAGTGACTAGTCCTGATAGTGTTTCTGCTTCTTGAATAGATTACCATATTCAATTAATAATATGACTTTCCAATTATTGCTTTCCTTCTTGTTCATTTGAAATCAATTAGCCTTATTGATACTGATAGATATGATCTTGAATATTTTAAGTTGCAAATCACTGAGGCATGAACAACTCTGTCTTGACCTTCTTTCAATGATTTCTTCTTTATTTGATCATAGTTAACATGTTGAATTGTATCAATTACCTTGTCTTCATCTAGCATTGATTTCTTTGTGGCTTCATGTTCTTGATTGTCTTCCGGTTAAATATCTTTTCTTTTAGTTGAGTTACGTAAGTTAGAGTGTTACAAGTTTAGACACTCTTCATTTCAGTGCTCTTAATTCTAGTGTTCTCTTTGTTTAAAGACTTGAGAGTGACATGCAAATTATACAATTCATTAGACATTTCAATAATGATAATATTGCATTCATCATTGGATAACTCAGATAGATTTGTAGAAATTACCTGATTGCTAGAGGAACTAGCTTCTTGGTCATTATGGTTGGTCATAAGTGTAAGATTGATGAATTTCTCTTCTTCAGAATCATCATCAGCAGCCCAATCATTTTCTTCTGTCACAAAAGCCTTTTCTTTCTGTTTTAGCAAATCAAAATACTTCTTTTTATAGTCAATCCCATCACTATACTTTGATTTCTTCTCCATTTTTAGCTTTCTGCATTCATTTGAAAAGTGACCAGCCAATCCACAGTTAAAACATTTGAATTGAGTTCTATCAACAAGATTTTTACTTTGTTGATTATCTCTCTTGAACCTGGATCCAGGCCTTTGCTTAGGATTTCTCTTGAATTTGAGTTTGGAAAATTTTCTTGATAGAAAAGCCTGATGCTTATCTATCTCACCCATTTCATCCTTAGTATATGATTCATCATCTTCAACTATTTCTTTTCTTTTGCTAATTGAAAATTCATCATATCTAGTACCACTTACAGCTTTACCATGACTTTCCTTCTTCCCTTCTTTAATAGCAACATCTTCACAGGGTGCTGCAACTTGCTTATCCTTTACCACCAAGGCAACATACTTTTCCTTCTTTTGACTTTTCTCAATCTCCTCATCTTGATGTAGTTCCAACTCATAGGTCTTCAAGATTCTATACAGCTTGTCAAGTATATATTCTTTAAAGTCGGGAGATTTCTTATAGAAACAATCATTGGTTTCCATTTCTTGGGTAAAGACCTCAAGAATTTGAGGTTGGTATCCTTAACATCATATACTCTTCCATATACTTTTAGCTCATTCAATAGCTTTTGAAACCTACTATATGTATCATTAATTGTTTCACCACTATTGAAGTGAAAGGCCTCATATTTCTGAATCAAGAGTTGCATCTTGTTCTTTCTTACTTGCTCAGTGCCTTCACATAGAGTTTGAAGAGTATCCCAGACTTCTTCAGAGGTTGTACAGTTGATAACATTGTCAAACATATCCTTGTCAAGACCATTAAATAAAATCTTCATAGCCTGTGGCGCCCCCAGACCCGGGGTCCAAGGTCTAGGTCGTCACGGTCCAACTTCCACCATTCATACACTTACAGTTCACTGATAATCATAACAAAATTTAATCACTCTAAGGTAAATAACAATCTGGTGACCCCCACACACTTTAACACACACACACGAGCCATAGTCTCAGGAAACGAGCATACATTAATATACATACTTGGATCTCCATCGTTACATTACTAGTTATCAAAAGGTTGAGTTCGTACTACTAAATATAGCTTCTGTTTGAAACTATAATAGCAGTCCAAAAGTTAGATTAAATCTCATTAAGTTACATATATTTACATAAACAGTGTTTATAAATAAATCTAACTAGCAGAAGCTGCCATCCTATCCTGCTCAATCTCCCTACCTCGGGAATAGGGCCAAGGGGTCGGTCATAAGGGGTCCTTGCCCTTCGCACGGTCTTTCTCAACGTTCTGCGTACTCCTCGTGGCATGGTCTGCAGCTGTGGTGGTAGCAAGATAAACAGAAAGCAAGAATGAGCAACAACGCTCAGCAAGTATATATCAACAACATGGTATGATCAAGAAACAACAACAATATGTGTATCAGAACACTAAAATGCAACCTGTACTGAAATGGTGAACAATTCTAGATATTGAACCAAAGAATAATAGGTTGTCATAATCCTCGTTAACACTATCGGTAACTAAGCACCTGGGCTTTCGTTACAGTGCAACGTCAAATTCCAATTGAAAGAAAAGAAGATACTGGAGCATCCACCGCGCCTATTGTACACGATGATCAGTCGTATAGTACAATAGTTAAGTAACCTTTTCTACTAGTAGAAGGATGATCCAAAACAGGTCATCACCCTAGGCACACATGGGCCTTTAAATGCTGGACCGGCGCCACTCGGCCTCTTACGCTAGATGGACTGTGCCGCACACAAGCCTCTTACATTTTATATCTCCAGTTCCCTTTGAGTACAATCAACAAGTCTAGAAGGGAATTTAATGCAACCTTCTAGGATAACAACAAAGCTTTCTGGGAATATTCAATTCAAAGCGTGGAAGGGAATTTAATACAACCTTCCGGAACAACAACAAAGCTCTTTAGGAATTCAATGTTCGATAGTGGATTAACTCCCGAAACGAGGTGGAAGTAATCTCTTTATATGTGTGGGTTGACCTTTAGTCATGAATGAACAGTCCGAACCAAGATCACGACCGGGGAGTCGCTACTAGGTGATAAAATAAACCCCACAAAAATATAATACTTTTAGGTAAAATAATGGTCCCTACGGGCACCAGTTTAAATGAAGAGGAGGTTAAAATGGGATATTCCATCCCTAACATGGAGTTATCGGCTCAAAATATCCGAGTCATAGCTCAGTACTTATGATTTTAATGAAAATAATATTTAAAGAATTTTTAGATAACTCCGGAATATTTTTAAAGATCCAATAAATAAATAATCAATAAATATGAGACCTTGAATGGTCTCTGAAAATATTTTAAAATAATTAAAATATTTAATTAGGATTTAATCAAAACTATTTAATATTTAAATAGTTTTAAATGAATCAACATATTTAAATAATATTTAATCACTATTAAATAATATTTAAATAATCCAAAAAGAATTGAAAGTATTTAATCAAGAATAAATACTTTTAAAATAATCCCAAAATATTTAAATAATGTTTAATCAATCTTAAATGATATTTAAATAACTCAAAATGAGTTGAAAGTATTTAAATCAACATTTAAATACTATATATATACCCTTTTAAATAATATTTAATAACTAAATATTATTCAAAATATCAAAGGGATATTAATCAACTTGATTAATCCCTAACCCATACAAATATTATCCCAAAACTTATATTCCAGGAAGAATCCCCGGATAATATCGACTAACAGTCGAGAGATAATACGCTACTCCCGGTCGTCTGTCAAGTACCAAAGAAATGTATTTAACACGGAAATCAGTCATACAAAACTGACAGGAAGCGTCCTCTAACTTTTGAGAGTTCAGAGGCGCGAATAACAATTCAAATGATAACACAAGTCAATTGACAGAAAAGAATCCAAGCACCACAGCCCTATAACCAAGAAACATGTTATAAGGTCAGAGTTTAGAAAACTTGCCTTTGCTGTTGCGGTGGTAGCCGGTGAATCCTCCCCTGGCGCAGGTTTCTATAAGAAAAGAAAACGTGAGTTCTAATTAGTCTCACGAGGGTTTTAACGTTATTCATAATCATTCATGAATGCATACTATCTTATCTTGCTAACGAGTTTTAGCGCGGATCTTAGTTGTTCATGAACTCATAAGTATTACCAACACATTTCATTAAAAGTTCGTTTGTTAGGCTAGCCTCGAATTCTACTAAGAACATAGCTTATGCAAAGACAATGCAAGCAGTTTTTGCAAGGTGTCCCAACTGCACCTACTTGCTTCCAACAATTACCATAAATCAGATTTTACTCATTTTAATCCGAAACCTTTTCCCAAGTCTTCCCAAATGTTCCTAGTATCTTGTGTAAAAGTTTCAGATTTTATAAGACAGTCTAACTAGGCTGATCACCTCCTCAAAGTTGATTAAAAACAGGGCAGTCCAGTTTTCTGCATCTCCTCATCATTTTGGCCATATCTTTTAGCTCACAACTCCGTTTGACGCAAAATTAGCGCGCAAACGATCTAGAGACTAATATCTATCTAACCATATAAAGAAATCACCCAGCAACACAGGCTAGACCCTTCGGGAGTGGTGAACAGTTGGCAGGCAGTAGAAAATTTGGCATGGTTCCGTTTATACGTTCATCGTTTACCCTGTTTTAAACTCATCCAATTCAACTCAAATGACTTCCATATATTTTACTCCACTACTTGGGAATGTACTCAAGACATCCCAAGCCCAAACACAATTTAACAATACTCCAACCATTACCAATAATCCACCCAATTCATCACCAATGCAACATAGTTTGCAAAACAATTTACTAGTTTGAAAACAACCAATTACTCACTCCTTTAACATCCATAATTCTTAACCATATAACTCTTACATTACACCACCATAGGTCTTAACCAAAGCATCACAACATTACTCCATCATAACCAACAAAATAAGTACTTAAACATATGCTCAAGCCATAATCAAAGCATGCTTAAAACCATATTAATCTCATAAT
Source organism: Oenanthe sinensis (assembly GCA_028671895.1). Lineage (NCBI taxonomy): Eukaryota > Viridiplantae > Streptophyta > Magnoliopsida > Apiales > Apiaceae > Oenanthe > Oenanthe sinensis. The sequence continues at coordinate 35,572,755 of CM053806.1, forward strand.
CATCACATAGCTAGGGTTTGGACTTTTCAAGCTATTTATGCTAAATAATTACTACCCATAGCTTGTACAACACATAACAAGTGCTAATTATGCTTAAGGAGTCATAAAACAATTAATCAAGAATTTATCCTAATTAAAAGTACTATTCATGCTCTTGCTCTTTCATGAAAATCAAGAAATTTAACGGATAACTTTGCATGAGATTTGAATGGAAGATAGGTATTAGTTATACCTTCGATTTAAGTCCTTACTCGCAATGATCAAGCAACTAGAACTTGAGTTTTGAATTTTTCTCCCTTCTTTTCTTTTCTTCTAGCCGAATGCTTCTCCCCCTTTGCTAGCTTGCTTGTGATTTTTCTTTTCCCTTTTTCCTTATGTCAAGTACTTGCTCTTTATTTAAATAAAAGTCTAGTCAAAGTCTTGGTCTTGGTCAAGCTTTAACTTGAATTAAAATACTAGCATTTCATTTCCTACACTTTAAATAAAATGCAAGCAATTGCATTTTAATAATCCATGTCAAAATATAAAATAATAAACTCTTTAATAATTCTTGGAAATCCTTGAATTTTCCAATTTCATAATAATCCATGACAATAATTTAATCTTTAACTCGTTCCGGCAATTCTAATAATTGGAATACCCATCAAATCTTATTCCATAATTATTATCCAACATATATATTATTATTAATAAGGTTTCAAAAGTACCTGGGAATCGGGAATATTACAATCTCCCCTCCTTATAAGGATTCCGTCCCGGAATCTAACTTGAAAACAGGTAAGGGTACTTTTCCAGCATAGCACTTTCTGGTTCCCACGTTGATTCTTCAGTGTTCTGGTTTCTCCATAAGACTCTTACTAGTTTTACTACTTTGTTTCTGAGTACTTGCTCTTTTCGGTCTAAGATTTCCACCGGTCGTTCCACATAGGTCAGGTCCGGTTGTAGATCTACTTGCTCATACTCTATCACATGTCGGGCATCTGCATTATATCTTCTCAGCATTGACACGTGAAACACATTATGGACTTGTTGTAAGTTTGGAGGCAGGGCTAACTCATAGGCTACTTTTCCAATACGTCTTAATATTTCAAATGGTCCAATAAATCTTGGATTTAACTTTCCCTTCTTACCAAACCTCATTAAACCTTTCCACGGAGACACCTTTAGAAGCACTGAGTCTCCCACTTCGTACTCTCTGTCTTTCCTGGTTTGATCGGCATACTTTCTTTGCCTGTCCTGAGCGGCTATCAATCGTTTCCGGATGAGCTCTATGGTTTCTCTTGTCTGCTGGACCAGCTCGGGTCCCAACATCTTTCGCTCTCCTACTTCTTCCCAACACAAGGGAGATCGACACTTTCTGCCATACAAGGCTTCGTAAGGTGGCATCCCAATGCTGGCATGATAGCTGTTGTTGTAGGCAAACTCAATTAATGGCAAATGATCATCCCAACTACCTTTAAAGTCTATGGCACAGACTCTCAACATATCTTCTACCGTTTGGATGGTTCTCTCACTCTGTCCATCAGTTTGTGGATGATAAGCGGTGCTCATATTCAATCTTGTCCCCAAGCATTCCTGAAAGCTTCTCCAAAATCTAGAATTGAATCTTGGGTCTCTATCCGACACAATTCCCACTGGAACTCCATGACGTACCACTATCTCTTTTAAATAAAGCTCGACTAATCGGTCGACTAAATACCTTTCATTGATAGGAAGGAAATGCGCTGATTTTGTCAATCGATCAATTATTACCCAAATAGCATCGTGGTTGGCTTTGGTCCTTGGTAACCCTACTACAAAATCCATTGCAATGTGCTCTCATTTCCATTCGGGAATCTCCAGGGGCTGTAAAATTCCGCTCGGTCTTTGGTGCTCTGCTTTCACTCTCTGACAGGTCAAACATTTACTTACCCATTCGGCAATGTCTTTCTTCATACCTGGCCACCAATAATGCATTTTCAGGTCTTTATACATCTTAGTACCTCCAGGGTGAATAGAAAACCTAGAGTTATGTGCCTCATTCAATACCTCATCTTTCAATTCCTGAACGTTAGGAATCCAAATTCTATTAGCAAATCTTAGAATCCCTCTCTCATCCTTAACACATCTTCGTTCATCTCCAATCCTCTTTTCCTCTTTTTCTTCCATTGTCTTTTCTTGACATATCCTTACTTTCTCAATTAGTTCTGACTCAACTCGAATCTCAAATAGCGTCTCCATACCATCTTCAGGAAACTTCACTTCTAAATTCATCCGTTCAAACTCTCGTACCAATTCTTCGGAAGAAACCATCATTTTTAGTCTTTCCTTTCTACTTAGGGCATCGGCCACCACATTGGCCTTCCCTGGGTGGTAGTTAATCGAACAGTCGTAATCCTTGATCAACTCTAGCCATCTTCGTTGCCTCATGTTTAATTCTTTCTGTGTGAAAATGTACTTAAGGCTCTTGTGATCTGTATAAATCTCGCACCTTTCTCCATATAGGTAATGCCTCCATATCTTTAATGCAAAAACTATCGCTGCTAATTCTAAGTCATGAGTTGGATATCTTATCTCGTATTCTTTCAGTTGTCTGGATGCATAAGCAATTACTTTGCCATGCTGCATCAGTACACATCCTAGTCCCTTATGAGATGTATCGCTATAAATCACAAAATCACCTTTTTCATCTGGTAGGGCTAATACCGGCGCAGTAATTAATCTCTTTTTCAATTCCTGAAAACTCTCTTCACATTTTTCAGTCCACTCAAACTTCTCGGTCTTACGGGTGAGTCTCGTCAATGGAGTAGCTATCTTAGCAAAGTCCTGGACGAATCTCCTGTAATATCCTGCTAATCCCACAAAACTTCTTACTTCAGTTGGTGTCGTTGGCCTTTCCCAATTTGAAATAGCTTCAATCTTAGCAGGGTCGACTAGCACGCCTTTACTACTTATCACGTGTCCCAAAAATTGAACTTCCTTTAACCAAAACTCACATTTTGAAAATTTAGCATAGAGCTTCTCCTTTCTCAATATTTCCAGTACTATCCTCAAATGTTCTTCATGCTCTTCCCTTGACCTTGAGTAGATCAATATATCATCTATGAAGACGATGACAAACTTGTCCAGATACTTTTTGAAAACTCGATTCATCAAATCCATGAAAGCTGCGGGGGCGTTGGTTAACCCAAAGGACATTACCAAAAACTCGTAGTGCCCATATCGGGTACGAAATGCTGTCTTCGGAACATCTTCACGTTTAATCTTCAGCTGGTGATATCCAGTTCTCAGGTCGATCTTTGAAAAGTAAACAGCATCCTTTAACTGATCAAACAAATCATCGATTCTGGGTAAAGGGTACTTATTCTTGATGGTTAGCTTGTTGAGTTCCCTATAATCTATACATAATCTCATACTTCCATCTTTCTTCTTGACAAACAACACTGGTGCCCCCCATGGAGACACACTTGGTCGAATCATCCCTTTATCCAATAGTTCTTGTAGCTGGATGGCTAATTCTTTCATCTCTACTGGGGCTAATCGGTACGGAGCCTTTGACACGGGTGCTGTTCCTGGTGCTAACTCGATGGCAAACTCTATGTCTCTGTCAGGAGGTAACCCTGGAAGGTCATCAGGAAATACATCTTCAAATTCATTGACAACTGCTATGTCACTTATACTAGTTAATTCCTTCTCGGTGTCTACTACATAGGCTAAATAAGCTTCACACCCTTGGCGTAACAACCTCTTGACCTGCATCTTAGTCAAGAATTTATTAATCTGCTTCTGCCCTTTAAACACCACTTCTCCTTGGTTGGGCAACTTTATCCTCACTTTCTTTCCTTTGCAATCAATATTAGCTTCACAACTTGTCAGCCAATCCATCCCCAAAATGACATCAAACTCCCCTAGGGAAAAATGAATTAAGTCTAGGATGAATCGCTGCCCTTCGATTTCTAGTTCACAGTTATTACATACGTAACTAACAGGAATAACCTCCTGATTAGCTATTTCTACACGTAAGGGATCGCTTAACGGTTTTGACTCAAGATTCCATTTACGCGCAAAGTCTCGAGATATAAAAGACCTAGTTGCTCCGGAGTCAAACAAAACATTTGCATTGACAGAATTAAGTAAGAGTGTACCTGCAATAACATCCGTGTTCCTCACGGCATCCCTCACCGTCATGTTGAAAGTCCTAGCAGTAGGAGCCTTATTAGAAGCAGCTCCACTTTGTCTCGTCACCGCTGGTCCAGAAGATTTACAGTCTTTCTTTACATGTCCCATCTGTCCGCAGTTGTGACAAACCATGCTATTCTGAGGGCAGTTATACGCGAAATGCCCCACTCGTCCACACTTGAAACAGGTAACCCCTGACTTGTTACACGTGCCTAAATGCCTCTTCCCACATGTCTTACAATCTGGCAGTGGGGGTCGTGATGGATTGGAATATGCCACCCCTGACTGCCTGCCGCCTTGGTTAACACTTACACTTTCGGCCTTCTTGAACCCAACATTCCTCCGAAACTGAGACCCTTGTCCTCGATTAAATTTACTCGGAAAGTTCCCACTTGCTGAACCTCCTCGCTGGCTTTCTGCCTTTCTCTTCTTCCCATCCCTTTCCTTTTGGATCAGATCACTCCCAGCCTCTACAATCGAAGCTTTCTGCACCAACATTGCATAATCAGTCAACTCAAGTATTGCTACACGATTTTGAATCCACTGTTTCAATCCCTGCTGAAACCTCCTAGCCCTTTTCTCGTCCGTGTTCACAAAATCCGGCACGAACCTAGACAGTTCAGTAAACTTTGCTTCATATTCGGCTACGGTTAGATTATTCTGCTTCAACTCTAGAAATTTCAGCTCCATCTGGTTTTCCATAAATTTGGGGAAATACTTCTCTAAAAATAGCTGTGTGAACCTTTCCCACGCTACTACCCCTTCTCCCTCCAGATTTCTTTTCGCTTCCCACCAGAAATTGGCCTCCCCCTTTAGGAGATAAGTGGCGAAGACCGTCTTCTGTGCCTCTTCTATCTGCAGTATCTCAAAGGACATTTCCATTTCTTTTAACCAGGCCCTAGCCTCTACTGGGTCCGCAGTCCCTTGAAACTCAGGTGGTCGCAAGGACTTGAAAGCTCGGAAGGAATTGGCAACGGGGTTATGGGGAACTGGTGGCGGCTGATTTGAATTGAGATTAACATGTTGTCTGAGAAAATCCATGAACACATTCATGGGGTCCATATTTCGGTTTTCCCCTTGGTGGCATTTTCTGATACAATCAAATAATATTGGTCAATCTTTTTATTAGTCTTAATCACTATATTATTTGTTATATTAAACAATCATGAATAAGGGTTTGCATTTACATCTAATACGGTCTGTTCAGCATATACATAATAAGTCATTTCTGAACAATCTCGATATCACGAACAAGAAGATGTATAAACACCGTACGCAAAATAAGACTGCATTTAAGGAAACTGAAACAACATATATATACATAATTCCTTGGTTACATCTTCCATCATAGTTTCTGGTTACATCAAAAGTATGTCAGCAAGCTATCTTCTAGTCAGAGCGAGACTACTACTATATACACAAAATATTACTCCCTCAAAAACGGCACATCCATACATAGTGCCAAAATCTGATACTAGAAGACTACATCATCCCATAGAAGTCACTGAAACCTACCACGGATCAGGTCCCTAACCTGAACCATCACACCCTCAACCATCTCATCTGCATCACTGCCCCCTATCGGCCCTCCCCCTAAGGGTGCCCTCAACTCGCGGAAATATCGTGCCCACGTCTGAATCTCGGTAAGGCCTGTCACAACATCCTGTGGAATGCCATCCTGAGAAGTGCTGCTCGGAGGTAGGCCGCCCTGAGGTCCAACACGTCCAGGAATCATCCTGTCCACTATGCGCCTTAACTCCTCCACACGACCGGTCGAGACATCCTGTTCCCTTATGAGGGAAGATATCATCCATGATGGTACTGGTTCTCCTGCAACTGGCGGAGGTGGAGGTGGTGCTGCCGGTGCTGCGGGTGGTGGTGATGGTGTGTCAAGCGGAGCATCCTGTGGCTCGGGGAGATCTGGGATGAATTCCTCTGGCTCGTCCTCCTCGGAAGGTATAGGGCTAGCTGGGGGTGAAGGTGGAATCACTACTGGTGGGGGTATCATAGGGATATCTCTGTATACAACCTCTGATGGTCCGGCCTCATCAGCCACTGGGAGGGTAGGTGCTGGTACTGCTGGCATGGCGCCCTCCTCTAATGGAGCCTCTATCGGGTCCTCCTCGGGGTCGTCATCCTCCCCTAGCAACGCTCTATCAAGCTGAGCCTCATAGTCCTCATCGTCTGGTATCTACAATAAAACAATAACTAGTCACTATCGTGTAACGAATAGTTCCCTTTCTGGGTTTTAGTCTTCTTAAAGTTTTTAGTCTTTTATTATTATTGCTTTTATTACCGATAGGCCTCTCGTTTCTGAGTACTATAACTTAGGGCTCTGATACCATCTCTGTGGCGCCCCCAGACCCGGGGTCCAAGGTCTAGGTCGTCACGGTCCAACTTCCACCATTCATACACTTACAGTTCACTGATAATCATAACAAAATTTAATCACTCTAAGGTAAATAACAATCTGGTGACCCCCATACACTTTAACACACACACACGAGCCATAGTCTCAGGAAACGAGCATACATTAATATACATACTTGGATCTCCATCGTTACATTACTAGTTATCAAAAGGTTGAGTTCGTACTACTAAATATAGCTTCTGTTTGAAACTATAATAGCAGTCCAAAAGTTAGATTAAATCTCATTAAGTTACATATATTTACATAAACAGTGTTTATAAATAAATCTAACTAGCAGAAGCTGCCATCCTATCCTGCTCAATCTCCCTACCTCGGGAATAGGGCCAAGGGGTCGGTCATAAGGGGTCCTTGCCCTTCGCACGGTCTTTCTCAACGTTCTGCGTACTCCTCGTGGCATGGTCTGCAGCTGTGGTGGTAGCAAGATAAACAGAAAGCAAGAATGAGCAACAACGCTCAGCAAGTATATATCAACAACATGGTATGATCAAGAAACAACAACAATATGTGTATCAGAACACTAAAATGCAACCTGTACTGAAATGGTGAACAATTCTAGATATTGAACCAAAGAATAATAGGTTGCCATAATCCTCGTTAACACTATCGGTAACTAAGCACCTGGGCTTTCGTTACAGTGCAACGTCAAATTCCAATTGGAAGAAAAGAAGATACTGGAGCATCCACCGCGCCTATTGTACACGATGATCAGTCGTATAGTACAATAGTTAAGTAACCTTTTCTACTAGTAGAAGGATGATCCAAAACAGGTCATCACCCTAGGCACACATGGGCCTTTAAATGTTGGACCGGCGCCACTCGGCCTCTTACGCTAGATGGACTGTGCCGCACACAAGCCTCTTACACTTTATATCTCCAGTTCCCTTTGAGTACAATCAACAAGTCTAGAAGGGAATTTAATGCAACCTTCTAGGATAACAACAAAGCTTTCTGGGAATATTCAATTCAAAGCGTGGAAGGGAATTTAATACAACCTTCCGGAACAACAACAAAGCTCTTTAGGAATTCAATGTTCGATAGTGGATTAACTCCCGAAACGAGGTGGAAGTAATCTCTTTATATGTGTGGGTTGACCTTTAGTCATGAATGAACAGTCCGAACCAAGATCACGACCGAGGAGTCGCTACTAGGTGATAAAATAAACCCCACAAAAATATAATACTTTTAGGTAAAATAATGGTCCCTACGGGCACCAGTTTAAATGAAGAGGAGGTTAAAATGGGATATTCCATCCCTAACATGGAGTTATCGGCTCAAAATATCCGAGTCATAGCTCAGTACTTATGATTTTAATGAAAATAATATTTAAAGAATTTTTAGATAACTCCGGAATATTTTTAAAGATCCAATAAATAAATAATCAATAAATATGAGACCTTGAATGGTCTCTGAAAATATTTTAAAATAATTAAAATATTTAATTAGGATTTAATCAAAACTATTTAATATTTAAATAGTTTTAAATGAATCAACATATTTAAATAATATTTAATCACTATTAAATAATATTTAAATAATCCAAAAAGAATTGAAAGTATTTAATCAAGAATAAATACTTTTAAAATAATCCCAAAATATTTAAATAATGTTTAATCAATCTTAAATGATATTTAAATAACTCAAAATGAGTTGAAAGTATTTAAATCAACATTTAAATACTATATATATACCCTTTTAAATAATATTTAATAACTAAATATTATTCAAAATATCAAAGGGATATTAATCAACTTGATTAATCCCTAACCCATACTAATATTATCCCAAAACTTATATTCCAGGAAGAATCCCCGGATAATATCGACTAACAATCGAGAGATAATACGCTACTCCCGGTCGTCTGTCAAGTACCAAAGAAATGTACTTAACACGGAAATCAGTCATACAAAACTGCTCCTCTAACTTTTGAGAGTTCAGAGGCGCGAACAACAATTCAAATGATAACACAAGTCAATTGACAGAAAAGAATCCAAGCACCACAGCCCTATAACCAAGAAACATGTTATAAGGTCAGAGTTTAGAAAACTTGCCTTTGCTGTTGCGGTGGTAGCCGGTGAATCCTCCCCTGGCGCAGGTTTCTATAAGAAAAGAAAACGTGAGTTCTAATTAGTCTCACGAGGGTTTTAACGTTATTCATAATCATTCATGAATGCATACTATCTTATCTTGCTAACGAGTTTTAGCGCGGATCTTAGTTGTTCATGAACTCATAAGTATTACCAACACATTTCATTAAAAGTTCGTTTGTTAGGCTAGCCTCGAATTCTACTAAGAACATAGCTTATGCAAAGACAATGCAAGCAGTTTTTGCAAGGTGTCCCAACTGCACCTACTTGCTTCCAACAATTACCATAAATCAGATTTTACTCATTTTAATCCGAAACCTTTTCCCAAGTCTTCCCAAATGTTCCTAGTATCTTGTGTAAAAGTTTCAGATTTTATAAGACAGTCTAACTAGGCTGATCACCTCCTCAAAGTTGATTAAAAACAGGGCAGTCCAGTTTTCTGCATCTCCTCACCATTTTGGCCATATCTTTTAGCTCACAACTCCGTTTGACGCAAAATTAGCGCGCAAACGATCTAGAGACTAATATCTATCTAACCATATAAAGAAATCACCCAGAAACACAGGCTAGACCCTTCGGGAGTGGTGAACAGTTGGCAGGCAGTAGAAAATTTGGCATGGTTCCGTTTATACGTTCATCGTTTACCCTGTTTTAAACTCATCCAATTCAACTCAAATGACTTCCATATATTTTACTCCACTACTTGGGAATGTACTCAAGACATCCCAAGCCCAAACACAATTTAACAATACTCCAACCATTACCAATAATCCACCCAATTCATCACCAATGCAACATAGTTTGCAAAACAATTTACTAGTTTGAAAACAACCAATTACTCACTCCTTTAACATCCATAATTCTTAACCATATAACTCTTACATTACACCACCATAGGTCTTAACCAAAGCATCACAACATTACTCCATCATAACCAACAAAATAAGTACTTAAACATATGCTCAAGCCATAATCAAAGCATGCTTAAAACCATATTAATCTCATAATCATCACATAGCTAGGGTTTGGACTTTTCAAGCTATTTATGCTAAATAATTACTACCCATAGCTTGTACAACACATAACAAGTGCTAATTATGCTTAAGGAGTCATAAAACAATTAATCAAGAATTTATCCTAATTAAAAGTACTATTCATGCTCTTGCTCTTTCATGAAAATCAAGAAATTTAACGGATAACTTTGCATGAGATTTGAATGGAAGATAGGTATTAGTTATACCTTCGATTTAAGTCCTTACTCGCAATGATCAAGCAACTAGAACTTGAGTTTTGAATTTTTCTCCCTTCTTTTCTTTTCTTCTAGCCGAATGCTTCTCCCCCTTTGCTAGCTTGCTTGTGATTTTTCTTTTCCCTTTTTCCTTATGTCAAGTACTTGCTCTTTATTTAAATAAAAGTCTAGTCAAAGTCTTGGTCTTGGTCAAGCTTTAACTTGAATTAAAATACTAGCATTTCATTTCCTACACTTTAAATAAAATGCAAGCAATTGCATTTTAATAATCCATGTCAAAATATAAAATAATAAACTCTTTAATAATTCTTGGAAATCCTTGAATTTTCCAATTTCATAATAATCCATGACAATAATTTAATCTTTAACTCGTTCCGGCAATTCTAATAATTGGAATACCCATCAAATCTTATTCCATAATTATTATCCAACATATATATTATTATTAATAAGGTTTCAAAAGTACCTGGGAATCGGGAATATTACATAGCCTTTTTATCCTTGTGTACTTCCTTTTCATCCTCATATGTGTATTCACTCACAGGTTTTGGAATAAGATTGTCTGTTGCTTGAGTACCATCTGCATTCACACTTGTAACTATTTTCATAGGTACATGTGGACCTTTCTCTATGCAGTTAACATATGAGGGATCAATGAATAGCAGATGCAAGTTCATTTTGACCTTCTAGAGAAAGTACTTATCTTTTTCAAGAACTGGAATCTTCACCCCTGTGTCTTTTTAACCCATACTTGATGTACTTAGATCTTAACTTTCTGTATGTTGAAACCTGGCTTTGATACCAATTGTTATTTTCCCTTAGTACAAGTTGGTAGAAGGGGGGTTGAATACAAACTTAAGAATATACATATTCAAGTTTGTACTTTGATAAATTTAGTGTTTGGAAATATATAGTGAAGAAATTATTTAAACTATGAATTGAAAACTGATATATTGAAAACAAAACAAGGCAATTTAAAAATTACTAGTGGATTAGTTTTCCACTAGTGAATGTTTTGCTTTCAATTAACCTTGGTTAAAATAACCAAGCTGCTTACAAGTATGAAAATGTGAACAAGGAAAATCAATACAATTGTTTCTTATTTTTCTAAGCTTTTCTTGTTCTTGTTCTCTCTCACTTCCTACATCTATTTTTTTATTAACAGATAAAAATGCAAATTGAAATTACATTTTATAATGTATTCACTAAAATAGAATGTAGCCTCTTTTCATAGTCTCCTTTGCATTTGTCTTGTTCTGGAAAAATCTTTGTCATGATCTTTTCTATGAAGACTGTGTTGCGTTGAAAGTCTTTAAAATTCTGACAGAACTGTCTTCCATTGATTCAGTTTCTGCAAAGATCCCATTCCTTTTGTCTTTAACTAATTTGGGAAACCTTGATCAACTGATAATTGCTGTAAAGCCTATCAGTTGATCCTCCTTTGCTTATCCATCGATGGATAGGTTATCCATTGATCAATTGATGTATCAATGGATAATTAGTTTATCCATCGACTCCTTATCCATTACCTACCTTTATCCGTTGATAGACTTGATGCTTTCACCCGTTGATGTGAATCCATTGATTTGACCTTTGTTGACCTTTATCCATTGAATAATGTCTTTATCCATTGATTTCAATATCTGTTGATCACTTCATTTGAGAAAATTCCGACTTAGAATATTTACAATTTGTTAGTCATTCTTCTCATCAGTTGAAGAGTTATCAATTGAAGTCAAATAGATATCAATTGACTAGATTATGGCATCCATCGACATATTACAATCAATTGAGAAAATAGAAACATGAATCAACTGTTACACTTCATTTTATCAGTTGATGAATAATTTCAACTGATAAATGGGTTCCTAGTCAATGAATATTTATAAGTATTATATCCATTGACCAGTTATAATTAAAATGGATTCTATATTGTAATTTTAAGAACTTTGTTATCATCAAGACTCATAATTCCTAACATGAACAAGAGAAATTATGGGTAAAATATTATAAGTCTATAATAATAAAATTATCTCTAGTTAATTAATTATTTTTTTTAAAAAATAAAATAATAATTAAATAAATAGACTTGAAAAAAATATAATTTAGATAAATATTATAATTAAGAAATAAACTAAAAATTATATATAAAGTTTTTTTTTTGAAACCATAAGAACATATTGAATTAATCCTCAGAAGATTCATACATAATTGTCTCTAACACAAAATATGGAGGAGCCTCGAAAATGTTGTAGTTATTAAGCGAACAAGGAGCTCGAGCCATTAAGTGCGCTGTCTTGTTTGCTAGCTTTCTAACATGAGATACTCTAAGATTACTTCTAGTCGAAAGAATGTCTTGAAATGCTTCCAAAATTGAGCCAACCTCAATAAAGCCTGGACCACGAAAAGTGAGTAAGTCTCAATGATGAGAGGCTGAGAAACAGTCGTACCCACCTCAAGCAATGATACATACACCCCCACTACTTCAGCTTCAAACACCAACACACTCCCTGGGAATTTCATGGTTTTGCCTTTCAAAAATGAGCCTTTATGGTCTCGTAAGATCATGCCAATGGAGAATGAACTAGAACCTGGAAATATCGAAGCATCCACGTTGAGTTTCAAATGCCCATCATGTGGAGGTTGCCATTTGATCTCGTCCTGATGTGTTGCTTGACTTTGAACTTTATTAACTTACTGCATTCCCTGAACCAAAGACAACATTTCTCCAATCATTTATGTATTTCGAGCTCCATTCAACAGCCATAACAAGAGACACCATCTTCTCTTCCCAGACTTTTTTTATTTCGAACAATCCAAATCCCCTATAGCACAGTTGCAATCTTGATTAGATTATCAAATGTGTCAGTCTCAAACTTGCTTAATAATCAGTGAGAAGCATGCTCCACCTCAGACATATCGAAGTTCAACCCCACCAATTGCCAGCACTGAGAAGCAAAAATGTAGTCGAAAAAACATGGAGTTTGTGCACCACCTCCCGATTACACAAGGGACATATGATGGGCACATTTACTCCTTTCCCTCTGGGTAAATTTCTCACAGATATTGTGTTCTTACAGAACCTCCATAGAAATATCTTTACCTTGTGAGGTAAATAAAGCTGCTATAACCTCTTCCACCCACAAGATTGCATCGTTTGAGTAACATGGGTATTATGAGATTGCCAAAAATGATAGACGCTTTTTACAGAGTAGTGACCATCATTTGATATACTCCAAGACAATCGATCTTGTTTTGTTATCTACAAAATTCTTGTTTTAAGAACAGTTATAGCATCTAAACTACTAAAAGCCAGCCTCTCGTCCCACTCTTTAGTATTAGGACAAAAATAGTGGCTATCTTTTTCAGTTCTAAAGCTATTCTGACCTAGATCTTCTACACAAAAATCCTCTTTACCCCATAACCAAGGGTCCATGTGAGCTACGATTGTGTCCCTATCCCCCCCCACACTCATCGAAATCCTTTATACATAGCCTCTTTAGCTTCAAAAATTCCAGACCAGATGTAACTAACACCCCCCTTCTCGTGGCTTGTAAAAGATGACTATTGGGATAATATTGTGCTTTAAAGACACGGGCTACCAGCATCTGTGGGTTCAAAAGAAAATTCCAGCAATGTTTACAAAGAAGGGCTAGGTTAAAATCAGATAAGCTACGAAAACCGAGACCACCACAGTTCTTAGCCATCCCTAACTTTTCCCATCCCATCCACTTAATACCTTTACCTGAAGAACCACTAGAGGTCCACCAATATTGATTCACCATTCTTTCAATTTCTTGACACAATGATTTTAGGATTTTGAAACAAGGCATACAATACGATGGAATTGTTTGAGTGACATTCTTGATAAGAACAGTTTTGCCACCTCTCGAAAGGAGTTTATTGCACCACCCTTGGATTTTCTGACCTATTTTGTCCTTCAAAAAAATTAAAAACGGATCAGTTAGACTGCCTAATCAGTGATGGAAGACAAAGATACTTTCATCCCCCCAGGTCACTATGCACTTCGAGCATATCAGAAAATTCCTTCTATTTATGTCTACGAACATTCACACTGTAAAAGACTCACGACTTCTAAAAATTTAATGCTTGTCCGCTAACTCTTTCATACTCCTTCAGCAACATTTAATCTTAGTAGTTTCCTCGTATGTAGCTTTGAAGAAGAGAAAATTGTCATCTACAAAAAGCAAATGTGTAATGGCAAGCACAAAAATACAAATCTTACAGTCATTCAGAGCCTCATCATTTGCAGCTTTTATGATCTCTCTTGATAGTCCTTCAACACATAATAAAAAGAGATAGGGAGATAATGGGTCACCCTGTCTCAATCCCTGCTTCAAATGAATAAGACCCACTATTTTCCCATTAAAACACACTTCATATTGCACCGTCGTGGCACATAACATCACACACCTTATAAGATTCTCATCAAACCCCATACAAATCATCTGATGACGTAAATATTTCCAATCCACTCGGTCATATGCTTTGCTGATGTCCAGTTTAAGAGCTACTTCTCCCATTGAGCCACTTTTTTTTTGCTTCATGTAATGAATCATCTCGAATGCCAGTAAGACATTGTATGTGATGCTTCTCACTAATAATATCTGGAAGAATCTTTTTCAACCGGTTTGCCAAAAATTTTGCACGAATTTTATACAGCACATTGCAAAGTAAAATGGGCCTTAAATCCAACATACTTTCCACCACATCGTAGAATTTTATAAGTCATTTATGGTAGAATTTGTAAATGAGAAAATCAAATAATAATGAAATGGATAATGGGTAAAATGAATAAGCAAAACTATCATGGATTACGAATCTTTATAAATATAATAGCTGAATAGTATATTCCTAATTCCAAGATACAAAAATCCAACTCCAAGCCTACAAATATTCATAGATCATTCCATTTTTAAGAGCTTTTCATTAATTAGTTATTGGTTCGGTTATTCCAAACCTATTCATTTTTCCCATGACCCATTCTAAATTAAGAAAGGTTTGTTTTAATAAATTAATCAAATTCATAATATATGATTAGTTTCCTTATTTGTTATTATTTGATAATAATTAATTTCCCTATTTACAATTCTATCATAGATACCTATATATATTTAGTTTATATATATATAACTTTTAATTTCTTTAATTTTTGAATTACAAATTTGTTTGCTTATCTCTCATAATTATGATATATGAATAATATTTTTACTAAATTTGATTTTCCAAGTCTATTTATTTAATTATAATATGCTTTTGAAAAAAAAGTAATTAATGCTTTAGACTTTTACTCATTATCGAGTCTAATTAATAAAATTTCTTTTCCTTTGTGAGTTTCAGAAATATCCCCATTTATAGGTCCGAGATCTACATTTATAAATTGAAAATTCCAAATGATCAACTCTACAATAACTTGTTAGCCTTCAAATCCTTCATTTAAAAAAATTAAAGCTTTTTTAATTTTAAATATTTTATATTTTTCAAGTTCATTATTGTACTTTTATAATATTCTATCATGAGTTAGTCAAAATTATTTTACTCTTCCATGTTTGGTTTATTACTAAATCACTCTTTATTTTATAGTTATATATATATATATATAGTTGTCAATTAATCAATAAATTAACGTTTATTATTGAAATAATCATTTTATTTAGGTCTAATAAAAATTTGATTGTTAAATGTCATCATTGAAGGATTAGCTCTAGTTGATGGCTTGAAACACAACTGGATCAATATTAGTCAACTTGGAGACAAAGGTTACCATACTGGCTTTGACAACAAAGAATGTCTTGTGACTCACAAAGAAACAGACATTTTAGTTTTCAAAGGGCATAGACATAGTAACATATATGAAGCCAGGTTGGAGGATTGCACTCACAATAAAGTTACATGTTTATATAGCAACGCCTCAACTGAAGAAAGATGGAAATGGCACAAGAAACTGTCACACATCAACTTCAAAACACTCAACAAGTTGGTGAAACAGAGTCTTGTAAGAGGGTTACCACGGGTTGATTTTATTCAAAATGGACTTAGTGAAGTATGTCCACTTGGAAAACAAAGGAAAACATCCTTCAAGAGAAAAACAATAAACACCATTACTGAACCCTTTTATCTATTACATTTTAATTTATTTGATCTAGTAAATGTGATATCAATTAACAAAAAGAAATATGATCTTGTCATTGTAGATGATTTTATAAGATACACATGGGTTTTCTTCTTGCACTTAAAGGATGAAGCTTCACAACACATATATGTTAAATATGTAATTCCATAATCATTCAAAGCAGCAAGGTATGTAATTTATTTATAGTCCTAGATTTTCGAAACTATAATTTGTTATTGCAATATTCTTGAAGTACTTTACCTTGACAGAGTCTATTATCTAGACTCTGACGAGTCTATAGACTCTGAGAGTTTGTAGACTCTGAAAGCCATGACTATTAGACTCTAAAACAGGTAAAATTTGCGCCTACAGACTCCGGTTAATTTTGAATCATTCAAATGACTTGAAATAGGTGGTAACAGTTACTTTTGATAGGATATAGGCTGTAGACTCGTGTGTATTGTATGCAACTTAAACAAAATAGAAAATTTATATACATTTTACTCACCTGTAATTTCTAAGGCAAAAATACTCTTAGATCTTTCTTAAGAACCCTAATTTCTTTCTTCAAGAATTTCCATATTCTTTAACTCAACAACTTCAATGGCTGCTCAATCTACCGTCGTGAAGGGACCCAAGGCTATTGCATTCACATTTGGGGAATTTGAGTTCATGACAACGAACCACATGTTAGTATAGGTGTCCTAGAGATAATACTTTTAATGTTTTATTAAAAACAATTAAGGATTATGTTTTATGTGATCATTTAATTAATATTTATTATGTCTTTATTTATTGCGTTATAAATTGAAAGCATAATAAATGTCCTTGGAATGTTAATACGCATTATACACCTTTAAGTATGTGACTTAAAAATGAGATTATATGAATATTATTTTATTCCTAAAATTCCCTAGTCAAGTATTATTATTATTTAAGGACAATAATAATGCAATAAGACTAGTATGTTTATTGACAGATGACAACATCTCATTGGTCATGGGTATGGTGATACTAAAGTTAAGAACATAAGTGTATGTATCAATACATGACACTGGAAAGACCCGCCATGAGATTCTACATATTAAAAAGTGTCATAAGAAATCTTACTGTGATAATGATGTAATGATCCTTCGACTTGAAATCATTATATTTCTATACGATAATTAATATACTTTGATTACACTCAAAGTTACCTTTAATCGGGTAATGATAAAGGTGGACATTGGGTATGCTATGAATCGTATGTGGAATATGAGTGATAGATATAGGATTTAACCCTCCAATTCTAGGAGTGATATTAAAGACTCAATGTTAACTAGTGTTGACACAACTACTTCTCTGCTACAAACAAAGTTTGAATCTCTGAATTGTCTTCAAAAAACTAAGGATGCTGTTGTCAAAGCTTCTTTAGTTGATTTCAAGACCAAACAGACTACTTTTCAGAATTTTGTTAATGCTCTCACAACTAAAGTGGATTATGTTATTGCTGCTCAGGCAAAATCTTCTCAGTCCTTGAACAAATTCTTTTGGCTATAACAGGCGGTGATGATATCAAAAAGGGGGAAAAGAAGGTTGGTGAGTCTAATAAGGATGATACAAAGATGATAAGTCAAGGGGAGTTAAAAGGAGGAGAAATGGTGATGATGATGAAGCTGGTGATAGTTCCGATGGTCCTAGGGGTCCTGGTGATGTGTAACAAAAGAAATATTTAGTGTTTGTTAAAACACAATCACAAACACACCTGTCAGGGACTGGACATGGAAAATCAGGGTCTAAACCAGACTCTGGTAAGGGAAAACAGAGTACAGACTCTGATGAGATGAAGGAAGAAGAAGTGAAGGAGCCAAGCTATTGGAAGTGTAGTCAAACCAATACATAATTGAGGGCTAGAAATACTAAAGAGCTTGGAGGTTTTTCAACATCTGTTATTGACAAGACTACAACTCTAGTAGCTGATCCACAGTCTCTTACATATCAGTTTGAAAAGCTCACTCAAAAACACTTGAATAAAGTTGTGTCTGCTCAAATTGTCTATAATATTTTTGAAAGAAGATTACCAGGATGATATTATGGAACTGAAAAGGTGAAAAATGAGATGCTGTATTTTTCTGAGTGGAGGAACTGTAAGGTGGATAAGCCAACAAAATTTTATATTCTTTAAGAAGCCTGAAGAGTTGCAATATATCAGATTTCTTTTGTCAATAGCATCTGAAGTGAATAAAAGCAAGGAGGAAGTGACTAAGAAATGGTTCATATAAATTGACAGGAAGTTAACACTACATAGACAGGCAAACAAACAGATGAACAAATTTTCCTTGAAATATGTTGATACTGAAGGGAAGGATCAAGACATGCCTCTGAAGCAAATGAGATTAAATTTCAAGAAGGTGTAGGTGACTACTTTGGGTTTCAATCTATGGAAGGGAAGAATAATGTTTTGATGCTTAAAGATTTAAAAGAACAAGATTGCAGTGCTAATGATTTGAGAGCAGCTTATTGTCAAATTGAGTGTGAGAATGAAGAGATAAAGAAATTGAAGAGGTTTGTTGGTGAAGCTCTAGAAATTGTGGAGAAAAATATGTTGAAGTCATTTCTGAGAAATAATACAGCTTTTGAGAAGATAAATTTATAAGTAATTCTTTGTTCCTTGTAAATTTTATACTATTCTAGATTAATTATTTATTCTTTAGTTTTGACATCATTAAACCAAGATTTATGCTTACATTTTTATAAAGCATAAATAGGGGGAGATTGTTAGGAATATATTCATTTGATGATGTACAAATGCTAGAACAGGGTCACTACACCATAAACAGCCTACTGCAACATAAAATTTATGTTGCAGTAGGGGGTCAATATGTCGCTGTAGGCCACTAAAAGGGCTAAGGCAACATCTTTTATATGATAGTTTTTTCGATGTTGCCTTAGGGTATCTAAGGCAACATTCACTCTGCCTAAGGCAACATAAAAAATATGTTAGGAAAGACTATGTAAGGCAACATTTTATTGTCCTACACCAACATAAAATTTATGTTACCTTAGAGTAATTGTTTTTTTTAAAAATAGTGGGACCCACTATGGCTGACACGTGGCAGTGTTTATAGCTGACATCTGGCACTGTGGGACCCGCTACAGCTGACATCTGGCACTGTGGGACCCACTATGGCTGACACGTGGCAGTGTTTATTGATGACACGTGGCAATGTGGGCCCAGTCAGATTGGCAACACTTTTTCTCCTATGGCAACAGTTTGTTGGAATAAAATTTTACAACATTTTGCCAAGCTACTGCGACATTTCACTAAGCTACTGCAACAATAAAATTTTACAACATTTTGTCAAGCTACTGCAACATTTAACCAAGCTACTGCAACATTTTACCATAATTACCTTGATATATCTACTTTTAATATATAATACTTCCCAAAATGAGCTGTTCATTTGAATAAATCATTTCAAACATACAAAGCAACATCAAATCTAGAATTCAACCAACATCAAATCCAGAATACAACCAATATCAAATCCAACCAACTACAAATATATATCCATACTAGTACCAACACCAACTATTTAATTTAACCAACTACAAATATGTTATTCCTTGGAACAATGTCAATATTTGTAGAAGGGGGGGGGGGGTGAATACAAATATTAAAACTTTTTGTATGTTCTAATATTTGTTCTTGATGATTGAAAGAATAAGAGAATAAGTTCGAACAAATTAATGCTGAAAAATAAAACTGAACAAAGAGATTTAAAATTATTGATGGATTGGTTTTTCCATCAATATATATTTTTGCTCAATGCTCCTAGGTTAGAAGAAACCTAGCTTCGTTTTTACAAGATTAGAAAACAAATCAACTGTTCTTACACAAGTGCTCTCAAGCTTGAACAGTTGATCAAGAAATATGTCTAACTTGTATGTTTTCTAATAATGCTACCACACTTGTTTATATACCACAAGTGTTCTTTTACAATTCCTATACTAGGATTGTTTCTACCTGCCTTCCTTTTACCTTTTTCTATTTTACAAAAAGGTTTGAAAGACAGCTTCTGATTGAGTCTTCACAGTCACTCTAGACTGTCTTCCATAGGTGTGCTTTTTGTTCTCTGGATCTTCAACAGATATTCTTTCTGTGTTGTCACACTCAATTGATAATTTGCTGTTAAGCATATCAATTGATCCATTCTTTAATCCATCAACTGATGTACTACTTCGATTGATCTTTATATCCATCGACTGATAAAAGATGTCTTATCGATTGATAGATGTTATCAATCGATATATCAGTCGATGGGTCTTCACATCAGTTGATGGTCTTCAATGTTTGACTTGGCTTCTTCGATTGATCCTTCATCCATCGATGCTTCAATATCAATTGATCATCCTTCACTTGTGCAATTTCCTGTCTTCACATAATTACAATTTAACAGTTTAATTTACACATCAATTGATGATCCATATCAATCGACTCTAACATCAATTGATGAACAAAATATCAATTGATTTACACCTTATCGATTGAAATAGACTAAGTACACCTATGCTACAATCCAAATTATCAGTTGATTCAAATAAACACTTCAACTGATAAATGGTTTCCTGATCAATTGATATTTATAACTTTCATATCAATTGATCAGTTACAACAAATAAAATTTCTATGATTCTAAGATTAATGTTATCATCAAATCTCATGTAGATTCCTAACAATCTCCTCTTATTTGTGTCTGTGTTATTAACAGGCATAAATCTACTTGATGATAACAAAAACCCTTAAAAAAAATTTACATTTAGATAGAATCAAGAAACTTAATTGGCACATTAATTTTGGAAGTACCAGATTGATAGATAACTCCTGCAAGCAGCTTCAATGTCTTCATAATTTAATTTAGTTCCTCTTCCTTCTTTTCTCAGCATTTTCCTTTAGTTGCCTCATGAAAGAACTTCTCAATATTGCTTCATCCCTGTCAGTTTCTCCAAGTTGCCTCATAAGGTAGTGTATTTCTTCATCTGTGATTTTGTCCAGATATTTGCAAATATCAAAGAACTTTGTGTTGCCCTCTATATCTGTAAAAATCATAGCATACTTTGGCTCCAACGCCACCTTTTTGACCTGTGACTTCCATAGCTTTAGAGGTGAATCAGGTTCAGCTTCTGCCTTGGATCTTCTTAACCTTGAAATTTGTTGTTGTATCTCCTGAGCAATTGTTGTGTTGAGTTTGTACTTTCTGTTGAGTAGAGGAAGAATAGTCTTTAAAACATTGTTGCTTTGCTTCATTATCACCTTCAATGAATAGATTGTTTTCACTCCATTTTCATACTCCAACCTCATTGATTCTTCATGGTTAGAGGTTGCAGGGTGAGTCCTTACTCCAATTAATCCTTTTTCATTGATTACTGGTATTCCCTTCAAATCATAACCTTCAATTGTGACCTCCTCCTTGATTTCTTCTTGTTGACCCTGGAGGTTTTCCTGAACCACTATTTCTTGAGTAGAACTTGACCTTTTCTTGGCCATAGAAACTTTTCTCCTTTTTCTCAAAGGTTGCTCTACCTGTAGCTCTTCTTCCAAATGCCATTGCATTTCCATCTGTCTAGCAATCTCTTCATTCTCCCTTTCTCTCCTTGAGGCATCTGAGATTCCTGTAGTGATGGCTCCTTGAAGTAGCTTTTGACTTACTGGTTCAGTCTCTTTCTTCTTCTCTTCTTCAATCACTATTGCTTTCCCTTTCTTCTTTTCTTTAAGAGCTTCAATATCCAATTGAAGAAAAGCTTCTGTATTTGAGTTTCTTTCCTTGGCAGCCTTTTGTGCATCTTCATTTATTTTTCTTGTTTGAGCAATGAACTCATCCAAGTCTCCTTTTTCTACTGCCTCTGTTACTAACTCAGTGCTTCTCCTTAGATCTTCAATTCTTTTCTTTTCTCTCTCAATCATTGATTGAGTTTCTTTCTCCCTAGAAATTCTCCTAGCTTCAAGATCATCATCAAACTTCTTGTAATCTTTCTTTTTCTGTTCTAAATTATCTTTTGGAGAATTAGATGACTTAGATTTCTTTGAAGATTGATTGTCCATGTTACTTCTGCTTTTATCTCTTCTGGGTGCAGAACCACCAATGCCACTTGACTTATCCATACCAGAACCACCTATTCCACCACTTCCACTGCCTTTGCCATCACCACCATCATCATCCTTCTTCTTTGTATTCTCCCCCTTTTTGTTATCATCAATTGGAGGGGGTGGTGGAAGTCTGTCAAGAAACTTTTGAAGAATGGAAGCATGAAGATTTTGACCTCTGATAATATCATCCATCTTCTTTTCTAGAGAACCTACCCGTGTCTCCAAAGATGTAAAATTTTTTGATTCTTTGAAAAGCTTGTCTTTGATGCTATTCATGGTGTTGAATGGTAGCTTCTCATCCAATCTCCTGTCCATTGCATCCTTGTTAGATGAGATAGAGTCCTTAATCCTCTCCAGTTCCCTCCTTACTCCTGTTACTGTCATCTTTTGAATTTTCATTGATTCTCTCATATAGTGAGCAATTCTCCTTTGAGTAGGATCTTCAATTTCTCCTTCCACCATTGTTCTTCTATATTGAGAGAGAATTTCAGTCTCAGCAGCTTCTAAGGAACCATCAATAGTGCTCATCCATGGCTCTTCATCAGAATCACTCTCCAACTCTTCAGGTGCCATATAACAAGTGTATGTTGTATTGGCAATGCTTTCCTTCAGATTCCTGGTCCTTTGATCTGTATGATCAATGCCCAAGAGTTGTTCTGCATTTCTGTTACTTGAAGTAGCCAACCCTTGATATTGTGGATCAGGATGAATGAAATTCTTTGGATCCAATTCACCAGCATCTATTTCCTCTTCAAAGTCTTTAGCAATTCCACTCCCACTAGCTTCAGCATTATTTGCTCCCCCTATCTCCTTTACTCCTTCTTCTGCCATCATTTCAATTTCCAATTCCTGTGCAAAAAGTAGAATGTTTTTATCACTTTCACTCATCTCTCTATTTTGCATCAGGATCTCATCCTGGAATCTCACCTCTCCCTCACTCATTTCTTTTGCACCTACTAAGGTGGGGCCCTCAAGTGTTTCACTCTCATTCCTGGAAGAAATAGGAATGTTTTTACTCACTTCCTCTCCTTTTGCCAGGTTACAATCCTGCCTCTCACTCAACTCACTCAATCCTAAGAGTGTTTGTGCAACATCAATTGATTGAGCATCAATTGATGTATTGACATTATCAGTTGAAGTGGTGTTTGGGATATCCATCGATTGATGCATACCCATCGATTGATCTTGAGTATCGATCGATGGCTTATCAGTCGATGGCTGAATATCAATTGATGAAGGAACATCAATTGATGGAGAAGAAACAGTTGAGATAATTTGTGAAATTATGTTTGAGATGATATTGGAAATAGAATCCTGAAAATTTTGAGAAGAAGATTCAGGAGAGAGTGTTGGCTTCTCCTTGAAAAACAAAGAAGGAGAATCTGAAAATGTTCGATAATCTATCAAAACATTTTCTGAAGAAGTTTGAGATGGGGATAGAAGAATAGAAGAGATAGGAATTGAAAGAGAATGGGGCTGCATCTCATCATTTATATGAGATGCATCAAGCAGACTTTGTGAAGGCTCCTCCACAGTTTCCTGTGGTTTTGCAGTGTGTGATTCCCCAAGTGCAAAGGTGACTTTCTTTTCTCTTCTTTTGTATGGTGTTAGTGTTTTGGCTTTTGTGTCCCCAATTTGATTATGTGCCCCTGGTTGTGGGCTATTTTCAATATTGTCATCCTTTTGAGAGAATGACAATAGGGATGTGGTATTTTCCATGTTAACATCCACAGTCTTTTGGGAGACTATGGAGTGGCTAGGTTGAGGTTGCACACCTTCACTCTCCTTATCCTTCTGGGTTCTTTGATGTTCCCCAGTTCCCTCACCACCTACATCCTCCTCTAATCTATCTACCACACTAGTTGCTTTTCTTTTCTTGGTTTTTATAACAGCAGGTTTTTGAGAACTTGTTGAGGTTAGTTTCTTAGATTTGGATTTAGAGATTGGTTGTGTGGCCTGGGTAGGAGGGTTGGGGTCATTACTACCACCCTCCATAGTCACAGAAGGCAAAGAAGAATTAGGTTTAGAAGAGTTTAAAGTAGAGATAAATACCTGAACAAAAGGGGGATAGATCAATTCCACATTGCTGTGAAGATTGATCCTAACCAAGTCTTTAAAGACCCTTTTGTTTTGAGTCCAGCAATCCAAAATTTCTGTATTCCTGTCAATCTCAATATCCTTGACAAAGTGGTTAATAATAATCATAATAAATCTTGCATAATAAATATGATTAGATCTATTTATTTTATTCCCCAATTTGGCAGATATTTCATTGAGTAACAGGCTTCCTAAATTATGATATCTATCATATAAAATGCTATACCCTACTTGTTGCATACTTGTTGTTATTGCATCAAAATTACTAACCTTACCAGAAAAACACTTTATTAAAGCATCAAAGAAATATGACCATTCTTTTCTTAGATTCTTTCTAACAATACTACCTAGACTAGCATCAGGAGCAGTATAGTTGATTTCCCTAAGCATGTTTCTAATATCTGTGTCAGTGGGTGCATTTTCGGTATTATTTGCAGGAATATTTAAACACTCACCCAAGACCACAGTGGTTAGAATATACCTTTGTCCTTTGCATTCAAAGGAGATTGTAGAAAAATCATCTGCTACTTCTGCTGTTGTCCAGAATTCTTCAACTAGATTGCACACTATTGTTGGTGCTTCTAAGAGGGCCTTTGCAATTTTCGTACTCCTTAGAAATTCCATTAGGGGATGAAATTCTGTTGGGGCTTCCTCCACCATAGTGCAAGCAACGAAGTTGTTGAGCTCATAGTAGAATCCAGATTGTGAGACTTTCTTTAAAGATGCCATTATCGAGTTTGAAGATTTATAATTGAATTAACTGGCAAACTTGTTAGTAATTATAACAGAAACAATAATTAGACAGTAGTAGATTAGGGTTCTTAGCAAGAGATAGATACAGAGTAAGTTCGAAGATTGAGAAAGAGAAAGAGATAGAAAAATCGATAGTAAAAATGCAAGTAAGAATTAAAAGAAGTTTTAATCTCACTATTTATATTTACTGATTTCCCAACCAATTTCTTACTCAAAATAGAACTAAATCGACCGTTGGAAGAGTATTGATAATTAAAAGTTACCAATTTTGGCAATCGATTGTTATACATACAGGAATGTACGTTTTAATCAATTGATAAAATAAGTAATCAACGGCTAGATTTTTGTACAGGTCGATTGATGACATAGACCCCTTTAAATTCTAGGTCATCGATTGATAAGTTGCTTATCCATCGACAGGTACAATTATCCATCGATAGACAAATATATCATTGATTGATATATCTATCTGTCCATAGTTACCCCTATCCATCGATAAACAAATATATCATCAATTGATATATTTATCTGTCGACAGCTCCAATAATATCCATTGATATGTAAAATATTTATCAGTTGATTATTGAAGAATCAATAATTTAACATAGTCAATGGCTACATGTAATATAAATACATAACTTGTCAGACATTTAAAGGATTAGATATAATTAAGCATACCTAAATCACAGACCAATCTATTGAAGGTAGATTCATCTAATGGTTTGGTAAAAATGTCTGCAAGTTGTCTTTCACTAGGGACAAAATGTAATTCAACAGTACCATTCATTACATGTTCCCTAATGAAGTGATACCTTATGTCAATGTGCTTGGTTCTGGAATGTTGTACAGGATTTTCTGTTATAGCAATGGCACTAGTATTATCACAGAAAATAGGAATCTTGTTCAAGTTGAACCCATAGTCAAGTAGTTGATTCCTCATCCATAATATTTGTGCACAGCAACTTCCAGCTGCAATGTATTCAGCCTCTGCAGTAGATGTAGACACTAAATTCTGCTTCTTGCTAAACCATGAAACAAGCTTATTTCCTAGAAATTGACAGGAGCCTGTTGTGCTTTTTCTGTCAATTCTGCAAC
This sequence comes from Oenanthe sinensis, assembly GCA_028671895.1. Lineage (NCBI taxonomy): Eukaryota > Viridiplantae > Streptophyta > Magnoliopsida > Apiales > Apiaceae > Oenanthe > Oenanthe sinensis. Next base: position 35,598,882 of record CM053806.1, read on the forward strand.
CTGCATAATCTGCATCTGAATAACCAATTAGATCAAATCCAGAATCTCTAGGATACCAAATTCCAAGATTTGGAGTTCCTTTGAGATATCTGAATATTCTTTTTATTGCAATCAAATGAGATTTTCTAGGATCAGCTTGAAACCTAGCACAAAGACATGTAGCAAACATTATGTCTGGCCTACTTGCAGTTAAATAAAGTAATGAGCCAACCATACCTCTATAACTTGAAATGTCCACTTTTGCTTCCTTAGTGTTTAATTCAAGTCTAGTTGCAGTGGCCATGGGAGTTTTAGCAGATGAACATTCACTTAAATCAAATCTCTTTAATAAATCAGAAATATATTTGGTTTGATTTATGAAAATACCATCTTTAACTTGCTTGATTTGCAAACCAAGAAAATAGGTTAGTTCTCCCATCATGCTCATTTCATATTTACTCTGCATCAACTTAGCAAACTTTTTACAAAGTTTTTCATTAGTTGAGCCAAAAATAATGTCATCTACATAGATTTGAACAAGAATCATAGAGCCATTTACATTTCTATGAAAGAGAGTTTTATCAATAGTACCTCTTGTGAAGTGATTTTCAATTAAGAATTTAGACAATGTGTCATACCAGGCTCTAGGTGCTTGCTTCAATCCATAAAGTGCCTTGAGAAGATAGTATACAAATCCAGAATGAACAGAATCAATAAAGCCAGAAGGTTGTTCTACATATACTTCTTCTTCTAGCTCTCCATTGAGAAAAGCACTTTTCACATCCATCTGATACACCTTGAAATTAGCATGAGCAGCATATGCTAGAAAGATTATGATTGCTTCCAATCTTGCAACTGGTGCAAAAGTTTCATCAAAATCTATGCCTTCTTCTTGTGAATAGCCCTTTGCCACTAATCTTGCTTTATTTCTTGTCACTATACCAGATTCATCCATTTTGTTTCTGAACACCCATTTTGTACCAATGATAGACTTGTTCTTTGGTTTGGGCACCAGCTTCCATACCTTGTTTCTTTCAAATTGATTCAACTCTTCTTGCATAGCAATTATCCAATCAGGATCATTCAAGGCTTCTTCAATCCTTTTTGGTTCTTCTTGAGACAGGAAGCTACTATACAAGCATTCATTTTGAGTTGCACTTCTAGTTTTGACACCATCATTTGCATCTCCAATTATTAATTCAAAGGGATGGCTTTTTGTCCATTTCCTTTGTGATGGTAAATTTGTCCTTGAAGATGATGCTTCATGATCATTGAAAGTGTTATGATCATTGTGATGTGATTGACTATTTGAGAACCCTCCCCCTGAGATGGACACTCTACTTGAAGATTGTTGAGCAGAGTTGATATCCATCGAATGATTATCAATTGATGTATTATCAGTTGATTGATGATTGTCAACTGATAAGTTATCTGTTGATGCATTGACATCAATTGATGGGAGGATTCTAGGTACTTGAACTCTTGTGATTTCCACATCATCATCACTATCTTCAATATTACTTGTGGATTCATTTTCAAACTGCAATAGATTATGAAATCGTTCATCAAACAACCCTTGAATTTTCTTGTCATCAAAAACTACATGCATAGATTCCATAACAATGTGTAATCTAAGATTGTAGACTCTGTATGCTTTGGTTGTTATTCCATATCCAACAAATATAGCTTCATCAGCTTTGGCTTCAAATTTTCCTAGATTTTCACCTTGATTTCTCAGTACAAAGCATTTGCAGCCAAAGACATGAAGAAAGTTAACTGTTGGCTTCTTGTCTTTCTTTATCAATTGATATGGAGTTTTGCCTTGAAGTTTATTGATTATGGAAATATTTTGAATGTAACAAGCAGTATTAATTGCTTCTGCCCAGAAGTATGTAGGAAGTTTTGCTTCTTCTAACATAGTTCTAGCAGCTTCAATCAAGGTCCTATTTTTCCTTTCAACTACTCCATTTTGCTGTGGAGTTCTTGGAGCAGAGAAATGATGAGTGATACCTTTTTCTTCACAGAATTCTCTCATGGTTGAATTCTTGAATTCAGTACCATTGTCACTTCTAAATTTCTTGACCTTCCATTCAGTGCCATTGTCAACATTCTTCACATGATTGATAATTAATTTGCTTGCTTCATCCTTAGAATGTAAGAAATATACCCATGAAAATCTTGTGAAGTCACCCACAATTACTAAGGCATATTTCTTTTTGGCAATTGACATGATGTTGACTGGACCAAATAAGTCCATGTGCAATAATTCCAGAGGCTTATCAATTGATGATTCAGACTTTGACTTGAATGATGCTTTTCTTTGTTTTCCCTTTTGACATGCATCACATAGTCCATCCTTGGTGAATTCCATCTGTGGAATGCCTCTAACCAGATTCTTTCTAACCAATAAATTCATGGCTTTGAAATTCAAGTGGGCTAGTTTCTTGTGCCAAATCCAACTTTCATCTGTATTGACTTTGCTAAGTAGACATGTCATTGAATTTGCTTTTACAGAGAGAAAATCAGCCACATAGACATTTCCTTTTCTTTCTCCAGTTAAGAGAATTTCACCAGATTCTTTGTTGGTTATGATGCATGATTCAGTTGTAAACCACACACCATTACCATTATCACACAGTTGACTAATACTGAGCAAATTATGCTTCAATCCATCAACTAGTGCTACAGATTCAATGATAACATTTTCTTTTGCAATTGAGCCATATCCCAGAGTAAAACCTTTGCTGTTATCTCCAAAAGTAACTCCTGGGCCATCCTTTTCCACAAACTTTGTGAGCAGGGACAAATCTCCAGTCATGTGCCTTGAACATCCACTATCCAAATACCAGAGATTTTTCTTCCTATTTCCCTGCACACACATAAAACAATCAAGTTGCTTTTGGTACCCAAGTTGCCTTGGGTCCTCTTTTATTAGTTGCAGCTTGAGCCCCTGTTGTCAACTTAGGTTCCTTTTGTTTTGGTGGGTTTAAATCCACTTTATCTTTGGGAGTTGACTTTTGGGGCTTTGACACCTTAGAACTCATGGCATAATTTCCATGGATTTCATCATTTACATTAGGCATGTTCCATGGCATACCAGGCATGTTCATATTAGGATATGCAAAGAAGGGATTATACATGTATGTAACTTGTGCATAAGGCATATGAACATTAGGTGCAACCAAATTAGAAGACATGGCATTCATGAGCATAGGATTGGTAAACATGGCATTTGCAGTCATGGCATGTATATTTAAATCATTTGCAGATATAGAATTCTTTTCACTTTTGCATTGCATGGACAAATGATTTACACTACCACATTTAGCACATACCTTTCTAGGTGCATACATATCAGGAGTGTAATTATTGTGCTTATTTATGCCTACTTTACCATTCCTATTCTTTTTCTTTTTCTCAGACTTAGATAGAGTAATTTCCACAGGTGCTATCTTTTCTAATTTTTCTTTTAATTGTTTCTTGGATAAGCTACCTATGTTGATCTTCTCAGTCTCAGTCTCAACTTGATTCTTGGTTTCCTTAACAAACTTAATAGGAGTGATAAATTTGTTCTTTTTATTAGCCATTGATGATTTACTTGTTGATGGATGCTTATCGATTGATTCAGCATCAATCGATTGATAATCCTTATCAGTTGATAAAGGATTAGCAGTCGATTGATCTTTATCCATTGAAGTATCAGCCAATGACTTGCCTATTGATTTGGGGAGATCTCCTAGAGTATCTACACCCTGAACATCAATAATTTGTTTGGCAGTTTTAGCAGACCTATTCCATTTGCTAATGGTTTCAATTTCTTCAGCTAATTGTTCTTTCAACAATTCTTCTCTTTTCAAACTGTTTACTAGTTCATTCCTAGCATCCTTTCTTTCCTGCTTAAATCTTTCTAAACAAACAAGTTCATTTTCAAGAAAAATATTTCTCTCAGTTAAGGCATCAATGGTGTTCTTTAACTTGAGATTTTCTTTGTTTAGAGATTTTAGAGTGACATGCAAATTGTACAGTTCATTAGACATTTCATTAATAGTACTATTGCATTCCTCAGATGTAAGCTCGGAAAAGTTGGTAGCTAGTACCTGATTAGATGCTGAACTAGCTTCTTCATCTTCATGATTGGCCATTAATGCAAGATTGACATATTCTTCAGAATCACTATCCTCAGCAGCCCAGTCCTTCTCCTCAGTTACAAAAGCCTTTTCTTTTTGTTTTAAAAGGTCAAAGTATTTCTTTTTATAATCAATACCCTCATATGACTTTGCCTTTTCTTGTTTTGGCTTCCTGCACTCACTTGAGAAATGACCAACCAATCCACAGTTAAAGCATTTAAATTTAGATCTGTCAACCAGATTTTTATTTTGATTGTTGTTTCTAAACTGGGATCCAGGCCTTTGAGCATATGGATTCTTCTTGAAATTTAGCTTTGAAAATTTCCTTGTCAGAAATGCAAGGTGCTCATCAATCTCATCCAAATCATCCTGAGAGCATGTTTCATCTTCTTCACACTTGCTCTTTCCTTTTCTCTTGAATGATTCTTCAACAGCATCACCAGCCATCATGACTGACTCTCCTTCATAGCCATTTTCCTTCTTCTCTTCATTTCCCTTGACTACCAAAGCCACAGTTTTCTCTTTTCTTTGATTCTTCTCAATCTCTTCATCTTGTTGGATTTCCAACTCATATGTCTTGAGAATACCATAAAGTTTCTCCAGTGTAAAATCCTTGAAGTCCTGAGATTGTTTAATGGAAACAGTCATTGGTTTCCATTCTTTTGGAAGAGATCTAAGAAATTTTAGATTTGTATCCTCAGTTGCATAAACCCTACCATATAGCTTCAATCCATTTAACAACTTCTGAAATCTGCTATAGGTGTCATTGATAGATTCTCCACTCTTGAAATGGAATGATTCATATTTTTGAATCAAGAGTTGCATCTTGTTTTTCCTTACTTGTTCAGTTCCTTCACACAGAGTTTGAAGTGTATCCTATACTTCTTTTGATGAAGTACAGTTTATTACATTGTCAAACATATCTTTATCTAGACCATTAAACAGAATGTTCATGGCCTTCTTGTCTTTGAGTACTTCTTTTTCATCCTCTTCTGTGAACTCAGAAATAAGTTTTGGAACATGTCTGTCAAGTGCAGGAGTTCCATCAGGGTTTACACCTGTGACTAGCTTCATGGGAACATGAGGACCTTTTTCTATGCAGTTAACATAAGAAGGGTCGAGAGAAAGAAGATGCAGATGCATTTTGACCTTCCATGGAAAATATTCATCTTTCTCTAAAACTGGAATTTTCACACCTGAATCTTTTTGACCCATATTGACTGTTCTTGATCTTTAAACTTTCTGTATGTTGAAAGCCTGCTCTGATACCAATTGTTATTCCTTAGAACAATGTCAATATTTGTAGAAGGGGGGGTTGAATACAAATATTAAAACTTTTTGTGTGTTCTAATATTTGTTCTTGATGATAAACTTTTTATATTTTAATGTTTGTTCTTTTGGTTTGAGTCTTTAAGAGAATATATAAATGAACAAGTGAAACTAAATATTAAATTAAACAATGATATTTAAAATTATTGATGGATTGGTTTTTCCATCAGTGAATATTTTTGCTCAAATTATCTGAGTTAATAAAACTCAGCTGCATTTTTACAAGGTTAGAAAATAAATCAACTATTCTTACAAAGTGCTCTAAGGCTGAATAATTGATTCAAGGATATTGTTTAACTTGTATTTTTCTAACAATGCTACCACACTTGTTTATATAATACAAGTATGTTTACAATACCTAGAAAGAGTAAAATAATAATTAATCTAAAATAAGATTGTTTCTAATCTATCTTTCCTTTTGCCTTTTTCCATTTCTGGAAAAGTACTTCAGACTAGGAAAGACAGCTTCAACTTGAGTCTTCACAGTCATCATAGACTGTCTTCCATAGGTGTGCTTTTGTCTGTCAACTTGTCAATTTGTGTTGTCTCAATCAATTGATAATTTTCTGTTAGGCATATCAATTGATTCTTCCTTTTATCTATCAACTGATATTCTTCTTCGATTGATCTTTATATCCATCAATTGATAAATGATGACTTATTGTGTGATAGATGTTATCAATCGATGGATCTTCATATCAGTTGATAGTCTTCAATACTTGACTTGGCTTCTTCAATTGATCTTTTATCCATCGATGCTTCAATATCAACTGATCATCCTTCACTTGTATAATTTTCCTGTCTTCAAATAATTACAATTTAATAGTCTAAGTCACACATCAGTTGATGACCTATATCAATCGACTCTAACATCAATTGATAACAATAATATCAATTGACTTACACCTTATCGATTGAAATAGACTAAGTACACCTATGCTACAACCTATATTATCAGTTGATTCACATAAACATTTCAACTGATAAATGGTTTCCTGATCAATTGATATTTATAATATTCATATCAATTGATCAGTTACATCAATTAAAATTTTTATGACTCTAAGATTAAAGTTATAATCAAATTACATGTAGATTCCTAACAATCTCCCCTTATTTGTGTATGTGACATGAACATGCATAAATCTATTTGATGATAACAAAACCCTTAATTATTTTTATTCAGATATAATCAAGAAATTTAAATAGCACTTTGAATTTGGAAGTACCAGTTGATGTGTGATTTCTGCAAGCTACTCCAATGTCTTATAGTCTTCATGGTCTTCATTTTCCACTCACTTCTTCTTCTTTTTCTTCTCAGCATTATCTTTTAGTTGTCACATGAAGGAACTCCTCAATATTGCTTCATCTTCATCAGTATCTCCAAGTTGCCTCATTAGGTAGTGAATTTCTTCATCTGTGATTTTGTCCAGATATTTGTAGATATCAAATAACTTTGTGTTGCCTTCCACATCTGTAAAAATCATTGCATATTTTGGCTCCAATAACACCTTCTTGACTTGAGATTTCCATAGCTTAAGAGGTGAATCAGGTTCAGGTTCAGCATTTGCTCTCCTTAAATTTGAAATTTGCTGTTGAATTTCCTGGACAATTATTGTATTGATATTGTACCTTCTGTTGAAAAGAGGTAGAATGGTCTTCAAAACATTGTAGCTTTGCTTCATTACCACCTTCATTGAATAAGTGATTTTTGCTCCATTCTCATATTCCAACCTCATTGATTCTTCTTGGTTAGAAGTTGCAGGGTGAGTTCTTACTCCTCTCAACACTTTTTCACTTATCACTGAAACTCCTTTCATTTTATATCCTTCAATTATTACCTCCTCCTTGATTTCTTCCTGTTTGATTTGAGGGTTTTCCTGAACCACTTTTTCTTGAGTAGAATTTGTCCTTTTCTTAGCCATGGCTATTTTTCTCCTTTTTCTCAGTGGTTGATTTGTCAATTTCTCTCCCATATTCCATTGTATTTCTATTTGCCTAGAAATTTCTTCATTCTCCTTTTCTCTCCTTGCAGCATCTGAGATTCCTGAAGAGATGGCTCTATGAAGAATCTTCTGGCCAACTGGCTTCTTCTTTTCCTTTTCTTCTTCAATCATTATTGTTTTCCTATTTTTCTTCTCTTCAAGGGTTTCAAGATCAATTACTAGAAAGGCTTCTGCATTTGAATTGATTTCTTTGGTAGCCTTCTTTACATTTTCATTGACTACCTTTGTCTGAGCAATGAACTCATCAAAATTTCCTTTTTGTGCAGCCTTTGTCACCAACTCAGTGCTTTTCTTTAGATCTTCAATTCTTTTCCTTTCCCTCTCAATCATTGCTTGAGTTTCTTTCTCCCTAAAAATTCTTCTAGCTTCTAGTTCATCTTTAAACTTTTTCAAATCTTTCTTTTTCTGTTCTAAGTCATCTTTGGGTGACTTAGATGACTTTGAAGATTGTCCTCTATCCCTATTGCTCCCATTTTTAGTAACCACCTTGGTTGCAAACCACCAATGCTAGCAGTTATACCAAAACCAGAACCACCAACACCACCACTGCAGATTTGTCATCACCATCACCATCCTTCTTCTTAGAATTCTCCCCCTTTTTGTTATCATCAATTTGATGAGGTGGTGGCATCCTGTCAAGAAACTTTTGAAGAATGGAGCCATGCAGAACTTGGCCTTTGATTATATCATCTATTTTCTTTTCTAGAGACTTCACTCTTGTTACCAAGGATGCAAAATGCTTGGATTCTTTGAACAACTTGTCTTTGATTTGAGCTAGAGTATTCATTGGAAGCTTCTCATATAATCTTCTTTGCAATGAACCCTTGTTGGATACAATAGAACCCTTGATAATATCTAACTCCCTTTTCACTCCTGTTATTGTTAATTTCTGCAATTTCAATTGCTCCTTCATACAGTTGGAAATCCTCCTTTGAGTTAGATCTGTAATTTCAACTTCCATGTTTTCCCTTCTATACTGAGAAAGAATTTCAGTTTCAGCATGTTCTAGGGATCTATCAATAGTGCTCATCCAAAGCTCCTCATCAGACTCATATTATAAATCTTCAGGTGCCATATAACATGTATTTGTTGTATTGACAATGCTTTCCTTCAGATTCCTGGTTCTTTATTTGGTATGCTCAATTCCCAATTATTATTCTGCATCTCTGTTACTTGAAGTAGCCAAACCTTGATACCTTGGATCAGGGTGAACAAAATTATGTGGATCCAAGTCACCAGCATCAATTTCTTCATCTTCATTCTTCTTATTGACTCCACTCCCACTTGCTTCAGTATGAGGGGCTCCTCCTATCTCCTTTACTATTTCCTCCTCTAACATTAATTCTTTCTCTAAATCCTGTGCATATGATAGAATTGATTTGTCTCTCTCACTCGTCTCTCTATTTTACATTAGGATCTCATCCTGGAATCTCACCTCTCCCTCACTCATAACTGGTGCACCTTCTAAGGTGGGGCCCTCAGGTGTTTCACTCTCATTCCTGGAAGAAATAGGAATGACCTCACTCACTCCCTCTCCTTTTGCCAGGTTGCAATCCTGCCTCTAACTCAACTCACTAAATCCTAAAAGTGTTTGTGCAACATCAATTGATTGAGTATCAATTGATGTATAGAAAATATCAGTTGAAGTGTTTGGGATATCCATCGATTGATCTTGGGTATCGATCGATGGCTTATCAGTCGATGTCTGAATATCAATTAATGAAGGAACATCAATTGATGGAGTAGAAACATTTGAGGTAATTATTTGAGAAGTGACATTTAAAATGATATGTGAGATGGAATCCTGAATTTCCTGGGAAGAAAATACAGGAGAGAGTGTTGGCAATATCCTTGACAAAATGGTTAATAATAAGGCTTATTTACAATTTAAACCCTATGTTATTAACAATATACAATTCAAACCATATTTTAATATATTTAGTAAATTTAACCCTACGTTTTTTAACTATTTACAATTGAAACCTTTTTTAAAATAATTACTAAAATTTTAAAATAATTAGTAAATTTAACTCTATATTTTTTAACTATGTACAATTGAAACCTTTTTTTTTAAAATAAATAGTAAATTTAACCCTACGTTTTAAAACATTTAGTAAATTTAACGTTGACTTTTTAATTTCGGAATAAAATAAATTTTATATCGAAAAAGTATTTTCGAGAATATATTCACCGAAGAGTATTTTTGAAAAAATATTAAATTCGGTGATGAACATTCATGAATATATTGAGCGGGAAGTGTGATGGCAAGATGAAATACTATAAACACATATTAAAATTTTATTGAACATATATAATATATTATACATATAGATGTATTAATATAGAAAATAACATCTAAATATCCATTTTATAAGAAAAACCTCTAATAAAATCAAATATCTATTATGCTTAGATAATATCTATACAAAAAAATTGACAATAGTGCATTTGACGAATATTTATTCAAAATTTTGTCGTAAAATTTATTTTATTCCAAAATTAAAAAGTCAAGGTTAAATTTACTAAATGTTTTAAAACGTAGGGTTAAATTTACTATTTATTTCAAAAAAGGTTTCAATTGTACATAGTTAAAAAACATAGGGTTAAATTTATTAATTATTTTAAAAAATGTTTCAATTGTAAATAGTTAAAAAATGTAGGGTTAAATTTACTAAATATATTAAAAGAGGGTTTGAATTGTATATTGTTAATAACACAGGGTTTAAATTACATTTAGCATAGTAAATATTATTAGACCTAATAATCTTATTTCCCAATTTGACAGATATCTCATTGAGTAACAGGCTTCCTAAGTTGTGATATATATTATATAAAATGCTTTAACCTACTGGTTGTATACTTGTTGTTATTGCATCAAAATTACTAACTTTACCAGAGAAACACTTTATTATAGCATCAAAGAAATATGACCATTCTTTTCTTAGATTATTTCTAACTATACTACCTAAACTAGCATCATGAGCAGTATAATTAATTTCCCTAAGTATAGTTCTAATGTATGTGTTAGTGAGTGCATTTTCAGTATTATGTGCATGAGTGTCTAGACACTCGCCCAAGACTACAGTGGTTAGAATATACCTTTGTCCTTTGCATTTAAAGGAAATTGAGGAAAAATCATCTACTATATCTATTATTGTCCAGAATTCTTCAACTAAATTACACATTATCTTTAGTGCTTCTGAGAGGGCCTTTGAGGCTCTTGAACTGCTCAGGAATTCCATTAATGGATAAATTCTGCTGGGGCTTCCTCCACCATAGTGCAAGCAACAAAGTTGTTGAGTTCATAATAGAATCCTGATTGCGAGACTTTTTTTAATGATGCCAAAATTGTGTTTATAGATATATTAATAAATTGACTGGCAAACTTGTTAATGTTGAAGCTGTTTTCCCAGTTGCACAAGTAGAAGGGGGGGTTAAATACTTGTGTGTCTTTTCTGCCTGATTTAAAATCAACTCAATAACAATAAATAGATATGAATTAAGAACAAAGATCAAACACAAAGATATGAATAAGTACTGTTTGTATTATTAATTTGTAAATACAAAACTCTCCTAGGGTGTACACAAACCCTAGCAGCTTCTCTGTGTTTATCACAGCAACTCTCTCTATTTCTATGCACTCACAAAGTTTCACTCAGACAAATTATGCTTCGACTTCCACACTTTTACAATTAGGTTACATAGAGTTTATATAGAGAGCTGCCTATCAGCTAATAACAGAAAGATAAATTACAATATAAATAGAATTCATAATATTTAGCTGATAGTTTCCTTCCGCAATTCTTCTTCCTTGTTTTTTATAGCATATCTGCAATATCTTTGGCTTTATCTTCGAAGACTTCCCTTATCTGTGACCATCTTCTAAATTTAGCTTTACCTTTATAGACTCTGAATTCTTCAGACTCTGCCAGACTATAGACTCTGATCATTTGTAGACTCTGACAGATCTTAGACTCCGATAGTCTATAGACTCTGATCACCTTCTAGACTCTGATCTTCATGCAGACTCTGGTTTTACTTTCTACGGAAATTCTTCTAAGTACAAGTAACATGAATGTTGACTATCTAGACTCTGATTATACATTTCAGAGACTAGAAAGATATATTGCAAATAAACTAAGCTAACTCCTATTCTAGAATTTTGTATATCATCAAATGAATATATTCCTAACAATCTCCCCCTATTTATGCTTTATAAAATGTAAGCATAAATCCAGGTTTGATGATGTCAAAACTAAAGAATAAAACACTTAGTCTAGAACAGTATGAAAGAATTATAAAGGAAAAAGAATTACTTCTTAATTAATCCTCTCAAAGGCTGGATTATTCTTCAAAAATGAATTGAGCATATTGTCCTCCACAATTGCAAGAGCTTCACCAACAAATGTCTTCAATTTCTTCATTTCTTCACTTGAACATTTGATTTGACAGTAATCTGCTCTCAAATCATTTGCACTGCTTTCTTGATCTTTCAAGTCCTTTAACATTAGAACACTAACTTTCTCACTCATAGGCTGAAACCCAAAGTAATGAACCACACCTTCTTGAAATTTAATCTTTTTTTATTCCAATGGCATGACTTGATCATTTCCCTCAGTATCAACATATTTTAAGGAAAATTTGCCCATTTGTCGATTTGCCTGTTTGTGCAAAGTTAGCTTTCTATCAATCTCCTTGAACCATTTGTGCGTGACAGCCTCTTTGCTCTTGTTAACTTCATAAGCAATTTGAAGGAGAAATCTAATATACTGCAATTCCTCAGCCTGTTTGAAAAATATGAAGTTTGATTGACTGATCCATCTAGCTGATCCACCTTCTAAAAAATAAACCAGCATCTCATTCTTCACCTTTTCTGTGCCTCCCTGTCCTCCTTGCATCTTTCTTTCATAAACATTATAAACAATTTGAGCAGATAATACTTTGTTTAAATGCTTCTGTGTGATCTTCTCAAACTGCCTATCTGTCAAGGATTGAGGATCCCTGGTTAGAGTAGATGTTCTGTCAATGTCAGATTCTTCAAAACTTCCAAGACCTGTCTTTTTTTTAGTTCTAAGTTGCAGATTTGATTGACTGCACTTCTAGTATGAAGGTTCTTGAGTTTCATCAGAGTCTGTTTTCTTCCTTTGTTTATCAGAGTCTGACTTAGACTCTGATTTCCCATGTCCAGTCCCTGACTGATGTGGTTGAGATTTGGATAATACAGCCACTCCAGAATGCTTGAGTGATACATCACCAGGTACCCTAGGACTATGAGAACTATCTTCATCATCACCATATCTCCTCCTTTTAACTCCCCTTTTATTATCTCTGCACGAATCATCCTTATTTCTCCTGGAGGAAGATTCACCTCTCTTCTCCCCCTTTTTGACATCATCAGAACTAGTAATAGCCAACAGAATCTGTTCAAGAACTGTGGAGATATTGACCTGTGCGGCAATGACAGAATCAACCGTGGTGGTTAAATCAGAGACTGTTGATTGGAGATAAGCTTGTGTAGAGGTGATAGCAGCAAGAGCATCCTTGAAGGCGACCTCTTTGGATAATTGAACTGAGTGAATTCTATCAAATTTGATACTTAGCAGAGAAGTAGTATTGTCAACACTAGTAAGTTTGGTTTGAATATGAGAGATGTCTTTGACCACACTAGCCAAATGTTTAGCAACACTCTATGTCTCAGCTTTAACATCCTCATCCAGAGCTTGATATTCTTCACCAGGATAGTGACCATGTTCCTTGAGATAGGATTTTTTCTGAAAAGCTTTCAGTCTCTCAGACTGATGAATTTCCATAATACAGGCAAAAGAATCTTTATCAGTGATGCCTTTGTTCTTTGCAGACTCCCAAGACTGAGGAAAGACTTGATCAAAATAGATAAAAGAAGGTTGAACGGGATCATCATCTTCAGAAGTGCACTCCTCAGCAAAAGGCTCAAGGGATGGAAGAGGAAGTGTAGACTCTGGTGGTGGTGTAGACTCTGAAACTGCAATCGAGACTATAGACCATGACTCCTCCTGAGAGTGATCAGAGACTGTAGACTCTGGAAGTCGAGCCCTTATAGGCATGATTAAAAGTGGTTCTTCTGACTTCAATGTTGCAGCCACAGGTAAATTGATAGGGTTATCCACCAAAGCCTCCATGACTCTATCTGCTCTCCTTGCTAGAGAATCCACAAGATGATGTTGTGGTCTCTGTGTAAATGACTTTTGAGCAGCAAGAGCCTCCTCCTTTTTACCAATCTGCACAATCAAACAAAGTGAATTTTCATCCATCCCCTACTCCAACTCATTGGACTAATTCTTTGGAAAATCTTGATCCCAATAAGTAAAGCTAGGTTCAGGATACCCTAATCTCTCAGTCTCACAGTGGGGTTGGGCACCCACTTTCTCAATCTCACTCAGGCTCTCAACAGCCTTTTCTACCTCTCCTTTTACCTGGACCAGTGCCAGCCTCTCAGATATTTTTTCACTCATGTGAAAAGGTGCACTCAAGAATCCTACAGAAGAGGGGTTGAGAGATAAAGAATGTACTTCAATACCTGAACCACCTTGATGGAGGGGAACCCCTTCATAAGTCTGAAGGCTAGGGGTTTCCACCAAGGGGTAAGCAGCAAAAGATTCTGAAACCTTATAATTATCTTCTTTCTTTTCAGAGTCTGTTGGCTCCAGTATACCAGTCTCAGGGTCTACTCTAGACTCTGACTGCTTCAGTATGACTTCATTAGAAGCCAGAGTCTGAGTGTCACCATCTTGGACTGTTTGTGCATGAGACTCCCCCTCAAGGTGGATAGACTCTGATAGACAAAGATGGAAAAGTACTTCTTGAGCATCCATCAGAGTCTGTCCTCCCATATCACTGGGGTTCTCATCAGCAGTTTGTTGAGTTGCCAAGGAGGGCCTTACAGCATACTCCCCTGCCCCACTATCACCCAACCTCTGACTAGGTGGTTCTTGAGTGAGTGAGACAGACTGAGCATCTTTATCACTAGTCACCATTGGTGCACTAGTCTCATCCTCCAACTGCCTAGCATCACCTGCTACCTCCTGTGGTTCTACCATAGTTAATGTATCCAAGTGTCCATTGAGAAAAATCCGGGCATGGAGTGCATAGATGGCCTGGGCAAAAGTCATGTGAAAGGAATCCTGCAGTTCCCTTGCTAGTTTCTGATAATATAAGCCCTTAAGTTGATCCAATCTACTTTCATAGGTTGGATAGATGTATTTGTTGGCCACCTTTCCTATATTTTGGACAAGAAAATCAACCACCTTTCTTGAAAGAGGCTGAATAGTGGAAATCCGATCAATAGCTGTCCTGTAGGTAATTCCTTGATCCCAAATTGCTTCATAGTCAAAAACTGGTTGCTCAATCTCAGTTTCCAACTCAGCAACAGACTATGATTCTCTCTTTTTGTAGATCTTAAGGTTTTTAGGCTTCTTTGTGATTTTCTGTTCAGAGTCTGGCACACCTAGTGCTTTGAGAACTTCAGTTGTTCTGCCTTCTATGAGCCTAGCTGCTTTTTTTTGTAATGAAGAGTTGAATAGGTAGCTGTATAGATTTTTGACCACATCCTGTGCAGACAGTTGTAGCTCCCGTTCCATTCTCTTCCTTAGGGTCTCATATGTTGAAAGAAAATCCAAGACTTGAGATTTAGTCTGATATTGTTCTGGATCTTCTACTGATTCCACCAAAGGATATAGGAAAAGCATCACCGCATCACTTGGAGTAAGGATTTCATCAATAAGACATGAGGCTGCATCCAATGGCATTCCTTCCCAAAATGACTCAAGATCAGAGTCTAAAGGCAGTCTAGACTCCGACTCAACATTAGACTCTAGTTCAGGTAATTTCTTGCTTTCAGAGTCTGGCCCTACAGGAGCCTTGGGAGCATCTGTTTCCTGCAAAACAGGGTTAGTAATAGTAGTAGGCTTGCGTTTGTGTGCAGAATAAGCCTTCATTAACCTTCTATATTTTTGAGCAAAAGATTTCTCAGGAGATGCAGTTTGAGCATCCTGAGGTGCATTCCTAGGTTGGTCAGAGTTTGTAGCCTTTTCAGAGACTACAGACTTGGCTTGAAGGGTAGAATCAAGTGTATCATGACCTTCCTTTAACAAAGAAAGTCCTTCAACAACTTGCTTCTCTAGAGGGTTGAGCTCCTCATCACTGTGCTCATCTATAAGCCTAGTTTGAATCAATTTTCTCCTCTTTACAACTGGTGTCTGTTGAGAGACACCAGATGTTGGGTTTCTTTTTGGATTTTGGTTTGGAAGAATGTAACTTTGAAGGGGATTGGGTGACTTGGGTAGGTGCATGGGGGCTCTCCATTACTTGTTCCTGCACCATGTCACCACCAAAAAATGAAGCATTGTAGATAAAAGGTTTGTAGGTTGAGAGTTTTACCTTCATTACCTGTTGATAAGTCATGGCAGGTAGACTCTTCTTCTTGTCATCAATTCTCTTAATATCAGGAATATCCTCCTTTGCTATTTGTATGCCTGCACACAGCAATCATCTGCCAACTTGGTTGACATGTCAGGAATGAAGTGATTGAGGAGAATCATAAGAAATCTATGATAGTAGACTTTCTTCATCCCCTCATGCACATTATTTAATTTTTCTCCCATTTGAGTGAGCAACATATCACCAATGTTGATTACTCTATCAAATAGGAGACTGTGACCAATTTGATAAGTAATAGCAGTAATAGCATCAAATCCACTACACTTACCAGTAAAACACTTAGCAATTTGATCAAAGAAAAAGGACCATTCTTTTCTCAAATAAGGCCTAGTTAACTTACTCATGTTTTCTAAACTACCAGAATAACCTAGTGATTTAAACATATCTTTAATTTCAGCATCAGAAATAGTTTCATCAAAAGGTTGTTTATCAGGTAATTTAAACACAGAATTAATAACATCAGCAGTAACATCAAATGTAAAATCACCAAAGGTAAACATTATTTTACCTGGTTGATCCTGAGAAGGATCAACTACCTTTGCAGAGCTCCAGGCTTGTGACACAACATCCATGTGAATGACTGGTGATGCCTTGAGAATGTAGTGTAGCTCGGATTGCTCCAAGAAATCCATCACAGGGTAGTAGTCAGCGTCTACCCCTTTCTTTTCTCCAAGGGCGGTAACATGATTTGTGGTCATGAACTCGAAATCCCCAAATGTGAAAGCAATTGCTTTGGGTCCCCTCATGACAGTTGAGATAGCAGCCATTGAAGTTGTTGTTAATTTGAAAGTGATGAATATGCTTGAAGAAAGTTGCTAGGGTTCGTAAAGAGCTCTGTGAATAGTTCTGCCTTAGAAATTGATTGCAATAAACAAGTGAGTAAAATGTATGAAAATTTTCTATTTTGTTTGAATTGTTAACAATACACACGAGTCTACAGTCTATCTCCAGTCAAAAACAACTGTTACCGCCTATTTCAAGTCATTTGAACAATTTTAAACACAATCAGAGTCTGCAGGCGCGAATTTAAACCGTTTCGGAGTCTAGGCAATAATTGTTTTTCAGAGTCTACAGACTAGTCAGAGTCTACAGACTCGTCAGAGTCTAAAAACTAGACTCTGTCAAGATAAAGTACCAATAAAAAATTTTGCAAAAATAATTAATTATAATCTGTTACAACCAGAATTATAATTAAAGTACATACCTTGTTGCTTGTAATTTGTAATCACTTACATGTTTAACATACCTAATTCATCTACCAGTCTAAGAAAGGTAGACTCATCAAGTGGTTTTGTCAAAATGTCTGCAATCTGTTTGTCAGTTGGAACATAGTGAAGTGTCACAGTCCCATTTTCAACATGTTCTCTAATAAAATGATACCTGACATCAATGTGCTTTATTCTGGAATGTTGGACTGGATTCTCTACAATTTTAATAGCACTGGTATTATCACAATACATAGGAATATTTGAGAATGTTAGTCCATAATCAAGTAATTGATTTCTTATCCACATAATTTGAGCACAGTAACTTCCAGCGGCAATGTATTCAGCCTCAGCTGTTGAGGTTGATACAGTCTGTTGTTTCTTGCTAAACCAAGAAATTAATCTGTTGCCAAGAAACTGGCACTGACCTGTTGTGCTTTTCCTGTCTACTTTGCATCCTGCATAGTCAGAATCTGAATAGCCAATTAATGAAAAATCTGACTCTCTAGGATACCAAAGTCCAAGAGTTTGTGCCCCCTTGAGATATCTAAAAATTCTTTTTACAGCTATTAAATGTGATTCTCTGGGGTCAGCTTGAAATCTAGCACACAGACAAGTTGCAAACATTATATCTGGTCTATTAACAGTTAAATATAATAATGAGCCAATCATACCTCTGTAGCTGGTGTTGTCAACTTTCTTACCCTTTGGGTCAGAGTCTAGCTTAGTGGCTGTTGACATGGGAGTTTTAGCAGTTGCAGAATCTTGCATATCAAACTTCTTCAATAGTACTTGAAAAGGACTAAAGATTCATTCTTGGTGTATGGAGGAGAGGAAAAACTGGTTGTAAAAGGTTACACCGATGCAAGTTTTCAAACAGACAGGGATGATACTGTATCACAGTCTGGTTTTGTGTTTTGTCTAAACGGAGGTGCTGTAAGTTGGAAGAGTTCAAAACAAGAAACAGTAGCTGATTCTACAATGGAGGCTGAGTACATTGCAGCTTGTGAAGCGGCTAAGGAAGCTGTTTGGATTCGAAAATTCATTACTAATTTGGGAGTGGTTCCATCGATCGCAGATCCCATTGATCTATACTGCGATAATAATGGAGCCATTGCACAGGCTAAAGAACCTAGAGCTCACTCCCGAACCAAACATATACTCAGAAGATATCACCTCATTCGAGAGATTAACGAAAGGGGTGACATACACATATGTAAAGTACACACAAATGATAACATTGCAGACCCACTGACCAAAGGCTTGTCGCAGAAGAAGCACGATGGTCACACTAGTTCCATAGGTATTAGATACATGGGTGATTGGCTCTAGTGCAAGTGGGAGATTGTTAGTGTAGGTGCCCTAGAGGCAATACAATGTTTCTTTTAAATAAACCTTTATGTCATATGATTATTCAATAAACGTATTTATTATGACTTTAATTACTGCGATATATTTGTTAGCATAATAAATGTCCTTAGAATCATGATACACATTGTATAGTTTAAGTACATGACTTAAACTTGAGATTATATAATATATCATATTCTTAAATGTCCCTAGTCGAGTATTATTGTTATAGGACAATAATAATACATAAATAGACTAGTATG
Source organism: Oenanthe sinensis (assembly GCA_028671895.1). NCBI lineage: Eukaryota > Viridiplantae > Streptophyta > Magnoliopsida > Apiales > Apiaceae > Oenanthe > Oenanthe sinensis. Next base: position 35,617,616 of record CM053806.1, read on the forward strand.
TTGTTTGACAGATAACCATATCTCATTGGTTATAAGTATGGGGATACTAAAGTCAATGCATAGGTACATGTAGGAGTACATGGTACTGGACAGACCCACAGTGAGATTCTTCATGTTTAATAAAGTCATAAGAAAGACTCACAGTGATAATGGTGTAATGATCCTCTGACTTGAGATCATTATATTTCTATACGAGGATTAATATACTCTGACTACATTAAAAGTTACCTTTGACCGGGTGATGATAAAAGTGGACATCGGGTATATCATGAGTCGTATGAGAAATATGAATGATAGATAAAGGATTTAACCCTCCTATAAATAGGAGAGATATTATTGGCCTCTTGATTGAGTGAGACTATAAAATGCATGGCCGTGCTCAAATAATGATTTGTTTTTCCATAGTCTACTCATGGATCAAGTAAACCCGGATTAAATGTTGAAGAGGATGACTAAACACATGCCTCGAGTTTAATCTATAATATATTTGGTTAAAGGGATTATATTACACGGAAACATTAATCATGAAAGGTTTTTATCAAATCACGATTTAATTATTGTTTAATTGGGTAGCAATGATGTATTACTAGATACCGCTCATTGTTTATAATTTTATTGGAGAATAAAATTATTGCTAATTAAATAATAGCCTATAGGGTCACACACATAGAGCATCTAGAGGAATAGTTAATTTAAATTATATATTTAAATTAATTGATGATTGTTTGAATTTTATTATATTAATTAAGTGAGACTTAATTAATTGAAATAATATAAATTCGAAGTTGAAGAGGATTTCTGCCCATAATAATTAAGTATGACTTAATTATTAATTAAATAATAGAAACATGTTTTATTATTTAATCCTATACCTACATGGGTTAGGTTTTACTGCTTAGGCCCGTTTAACCAGTCATTATAAATAGATAATGATAGGTTAAAAGGGCCATACGTTTTATATGAAAAAACCCTAGAGGCAGAGCAAGAGAGGCAGCAAAGACAGTCATTCGAAATCATCAAAGGAGGCTAGTACATCCATCCCGTAATCAAGATCGTGAGACGCTCTTGAAGGTGCTCGTGTGGATACCATAGAGGTGCTTTCGAGAGGAAGACACAAATCGTGATAGCAAGGATCTCCGTTGAGTTCGTTACATTCAAGGTCTTAATAGGTATGATTCGTTTATCACCATAATCCGTCAATTCTTATACATGATCCTGCGTTAGGATTCCGAAATTTTTGTTATATTTACGTTTATCCGCTGCGTTTTATGCCTCGGAACCCAACAATGGCATCAGAGCTACGTGTATAAGGGACTGATTTGGTTACGTGTTTTATGTATATGATGCATAAGTGCCTGTTTTGCTACTGCCATGATTATGCCATGCTACTGCCATGATTATGCCATTCCTGTTTGCTACTGCCCTTGCTACTGCCATGTTGCTGCAATGTCATAAACTGTTATGGCATGATGTGTGTAATGCACTGTATGTATATGATACGAGATACAGTCATACGAAGGTCATCGGAAACGTTCTGAAGCGTTTAAAACAAAACTGCATAAAGATGTAGGTTTGCTGTGAATAGTGATTCTGCAGTGAATAGTGTTTTTCGACGGAGTCAGAATGGGTCGAATTTACTCTTTTTGGAAAGGGAAAATCGCCACGAGCAAAAATCACCGCTTTGCTGTGACCTATGGTGTTTTTTGGCCATTTGAGATCGTTAAGGGCCTCAAAAATGCGATTTTCTGTTTATAAATCATGATTTTAAATTTTATGAAATTTTGTGATCATGGCATATGTGATGTATGATGATATGCTTAAGTATTCTGAGTTGTCAGTAATTGTTATGTGAGCATGGTGCTGGTTATGGCCTTCAGACCCCTAGATTAATGGTTTTGGTTTTGGTTTTATAAATACGGCTTGCATGTCATTTTCTTCATTCTTGTAATCGTTTAACCTCGAATGTAACTCGAGTCTTCTTATGTAAGTACTTTAGATTAGGTTTTCTTGTAATGTTCTTGAAGACTGAAGAATGATGCAGGAAGAGGAGAAGGCACCAGTGGATACAAGAAGAATGAAGACATGTAATTGTATTTATGTATTACCACCACCATAGACTGACTTTGATCCTTTCATTAGCTCGAAAGGATCACATAGGAAAGGGGCCATAACCAAGCACGTTTACATACTGCACTTTACATATTGATGTATGAATGATGCATGCTTTAATTAGATTAATCATGTATGTATGTATTAGATACGTCATCCATGCCATGATTGTCATGCTAAACAAGATAAAATCTGTAACGATTTAAGATTTTAAAATCAACAAACGATCATGAGATTCTTGTGTTTATAAAATATGGATTTTTAAAACACGGAATTGAATATGAATTTTTGATATCTATAATTGGGATTTTCTGACAAAAGCGGATATGCGTATTCGTAAGGCTGATGGGTTTTAAGTGTGACCACTGGTATCCTCCATCTACCTGGGAAATGAACAATTTAAGATGACAATTTGAAGTATTTGGTTCAAGGAAAAATTGAGGATCTCTTCATGATGTGATCATGATCGTCGTAAATTTTCTAAAACCCTTAACAAAATATTAAGTTTTAATCGGATGCTTTCCAATGAATGAACACTCATCGAATCCTAGATCGGTTAGGGGAAAGACTGTCAGTGGCAGGGGACTCCTATCTATCGTGGTGAGATGCGACGAATATAAACGGTTATATTCGGCCGTTGTATCATTGGGTCTAACTTAACTAAGTCGTCATGATAAGATGAAAATAAACGGTTATATTCAACTATTATGAACTTAGAAGCATGGAGTTTGGATAAAAGTCTATTAGATAGATAAGATCAATCGTTGTTCACCAAACTATCCAAGAATTATATATGATATAATTGACAACTGTTGTCTACCTAAATAATCATTTTTAAGGACTTCCAGTGGTTGACTTTAGACATGACGAAATATGGATCTTGGCTCACTAGAAAGGATTATGGGATATACTTTCCAAATTAATAGTAAGGGCTATTAATTTGATAAAAATAGTGGGAGATATATTATGAATATATCATAATCATTTGAACATAATAAATAACTCAGACAATCTAATGTTTATTTTGTGCTTTTAATCATTGTAGATACCAAGAAATGACAAACAACACAAACACACTATCCGTACGATCAGTCCTTGAGAAGGATAAGCTGACAGGAGGAAACAACTTCCTAGACTGGCAGAGGAATTTGAGGATTGTCCTCAGACAGGAGCGCAAGCTTCATGTCATTGATATTCCTCCGGCAGGTCCCCTTCCTGAGGGCGCCACTGTTGAGGAACAAGCGGCCCACACAAAGGATGAGAATGATGCAACTGATGTTGCATGTCTTATGTTGGCAACCATGAGTGCTGAGCTCCAGAGACAGCATGTGCATATGGATGCATATACTATCAATGAGCACTTGCAAAGCATGTTTGCAAGCCAAACTCGTCAAGAAAGGTTCAACACGAGTAAGTCACTCTTTAATTGCAAATAAGGGGCAAGTGAACCAGTTGGCCCACATGTTCTGAAGATGATTGGTTACATTGAGTACCTTGAAACTTTGGGTTTCCCGTTAATTCAGGAAATTGGTATTGACCTAATCATGAATTCTTTGAACAACAAATTCACTCAATTTGTTATAAACTACAATATGAATGAGTTTGACAAAACACCTACTGAATTGTTGGCTATGTTGAGAACATATGAGACCAACATGAAGACGGCTGAACCTGCTCTCATACTGATGGTGGGCAATAAAGGTAAGGCAAAAGGGAAAGGCAAGTGGAAGGGTAAGAAGAAGACAGGATCTGATTCTACACCCAAGCCAAAGTCAGGTCCTAAACAGGCTTTAAAGCCTAAAGGTGGGGTCGCTAAAGGTGAATGTCACTACTGTAAGAAAACTGGTCACTGGAAGAGAAACTGTTCAGTTTACTTGGAGGATCTGAAGAATAAGAGGGCTGAGCAAGCTTCTGATTCAGGTATATATGTTATAGAAGTCAATCTGTCTATTTCTACATCTTGGGTATTGGATACTGGATGTGCTGCTCACATTTGTATAAATGTGCAGGAAATGTAGAGAAGTAGGACATTGGCTAAAGGAGAAATGGACCTACGAGTTGGCAATGGAGCAAGAGTTGCTGCTTTAGCTGTAGGAACTTATTATTTATCTTTGCCCTCTGGGCTTGTTTTAGAACTGGAAAATTGTTATTACGTGCCTGCGGTTCGCAGAAACATTATTTCTGTTTCTTGTTTGGACAAGAAAGGTTTTTCGTTTACTATAAGGAACAACAGTTGCTCTTTTGTTTTGAATGATTTAACCTATGGTGTTGCGCGTTTGTTTAATGGTTTATATGTTCTTGACTTAGATACTCCTGTCTGTAATATAGAAAATAAACGACTTAAAGTTAATGACTCAAATCAAACATACCTCTTGCATTGTCGTCTAGGCCATATAAACGAGAAACGCATATCCAAATTACATAAGGATGGATACATGGATAAGTTTGATTTTGAATCATACCAAGAATGTGAATCTTGTTTGCTTGGTAAAATGACTAAAGCCCCTTTCACTGGTAAGGGTAAAAGGGCCACTGAACGACTTGAGCTAATACATAGTGATGTATGTGGCCCAATGCGTGTAATGGCGAGAGGAGGCTACTACTACTTCATAACATTTACTGATGATTTCAGTAGATATGGATATGTATATCTTATGAAGAATAAATCTGATTCTTTTGAAAAGTTCAAAGAATACAAGGCTGAAGTAGAGAAGCAAATTGGCGGAGGCGCAAGTATTAAAGTCTTACGATCTGATCGTGGAGGAGAACACTTGAGCACAGAATTTAAAGATTATTTAAAGGAGTGTGGTATTGTATCACAACTCACTCCACCAGGTACACCTCAATGGAATGGAGTTTCAGAGAGGAGAAATCGCACCTTGTTGGACATGGTGCGATCGATGATGAGTCATGCAGATCTTCCAATTAGTTTCTGGGGTTACGCTCTAGAAACAGCGGCTTTCACACTTAACCGTGTTCCTACTAAGAAGGTTCAAAAGACTCCATATGAGATATGGGAGAAGAAACGGTCAGGCATGAACTTTATGAAAGTTTGGGGATGCAAGGCGTTTGTGAAACGTCAAGTATCTGACAAGCTTGGACCTAAATCTGAAGAGTGCAATTTTGTGGGATACCCTAAAGAAACAAAGGCGTATTATTTTTATAGTCCTTCAGAGCAGAAGGTGTTTATTGCTCGAGACGCTGTTTTCATGGAAAGAGATTTTGTTTCCAAAAGAAACAGTGGGAGAACTATAGACCTCGATGAAGATCGAGAACCACAAAATAGCATTGAACCTGAAGTGGAACAGGAGCAGGATAATGATAATGCTCAACAAACACAGGTTGTTCGTAGAACTGGTAGAATTCGCCATGAGCCAGAGAGATATGGATTTCTCTTGACTCAATGTGGTGATTTGATGCTCATAGATGAAGATGAGCCTCTCACATACCAAGATGCTATGAACAGTCCAGACTCTAAGAGATGGCTAGAAGCCATGAAATCCGAGATGGATTCCATGTACGAAAACCGAGTATGGACTTTGGTTGATCCACCTAAAGGGGTAAAACCCATAGGGTACAAATGGGTTTTCAAGAAGAAAACTGACATGGATGGAAATGTTCAGACCCATAAAGCAAGGCTGGTTGCAAAAGGTTTCAGACAAATTCATGGTATTGACTATGATGAGACTTTCTCACCAGTGGCTATGGTCAAGTCCATAAGGATTTTGCTTGCTATTGCAGCATTCCATGATTATGAAATCTGGCAAATGGATGTCAAAACAGCCTTCCTTAACGGAATACTTGAAGAGGATGTGGATGTGTACATGACACAACCTGAAGGTTTTGTCGATCCAAGGAATGTTAGCAAGGTATGTAAATTACGTCGATCCATTTATGGATTGAAGCAAGCCTCTAGGAGATGGAATATCCGTTTTGATGAAACAGTCAAGGAGTATGGCTTTGTTCAAAACGAAGATGAACCTTGTGTTTACAAGAAGGTTAGTGGGAGCCATGTGGCATTCATAGTACTATATGTTGATGATATACTACTAATGGGGAATGACATACCTACTCTCAAGGCTGTTAAGATTTGGTTAGGGAGCAACTTCTCTATGAAAGACTTAGGAGATGCATCCTACATTCTAGGAATGAGGATCTATAGGGATAGATCTAGACGGATGATCGGTCTAAGTCAGAGTACATACATCGATAAGGTTTTGCATCGTTTTGGTATGCAAAATGCAAAAGGGGATATGTCCCCGTGTCTCATGGGATAACGATCTCTAAAGATCAGTGTCCGAAATCATTGGATGACAAGGACCGCATGAGTAAGGTTCCATATGCCTCAGCAATTGGATCTATCATGTATGCAATGGTATGTACTCACCCAGATGTTTCGTATGCTTTAAGCATGACGAGCAGATACCAATCTAATCCAGGTGAAGGTCACTGGACGGCTGTCAAGAATATTCTAAAGTACTTGAAAAGGACTAAAGATTCATTCTTGGTGTATGGAGGAGAGGAAAAACTGGTTGTAAAAGGTTACACCGATGCAAGTTTTCAAACAGACAGGGATGATACTGTATCACAGTCTGGTTTTGTGTTTTGTCTAAACGGAGGTGCTGTAAGTTGGAAGAGTTCAAAACAAGAAACAGTAGCTGATTCTACAATGGAGGCTGAGTACATTGCAGCTTGTGAAGCGGCTAAGGAAGCTATTTGGATTCGAAAATTCATTACTGATTTGGGAGTGGTTCCATCGATCGCAGATCCCATTGATCTATACTGCGATAATAATGGAGCCATTGCACAGGCTAAAGAACCTAGAGCTCACTCCTGAACCAAACATATACTCAGAAGATATCACCTCATTCGAGAGATTAACGAAAGGGGTGACATACACATATGTAAAGTACACACAAATGATAACATTGCAGACCCACTGACCAAAGGCTTGTCGCAGAAGAAGCACGATGGTCACACTAGTTCCATAGGTATTAGATACATGGGTGATTGGCTCTAGTGCAAGTGGGAGATTGTTAGTATAGGTGCCCTAGAGGCAATACAATGTTTCTTTTAAATAAACCTTTATGTCATATGATTATTCAATAAACGTATTTATTATGACTTTAATTACTGCGATATATTTGTTAGCATAATAAATGTCCTTAGAATCATGATACACATTGTATAGTTTAAGTACATGACTTAAACTTGAGATTATATAATATATCATATTCTTAAATGTCCCTAGTCGAGTATTATTGTTATAGGACAATAATAATACATAAATAGACTAGTATGTTGTTTGACAGATAACCATATCTCATTGGTTATAAGTATGGGGATACTAAAGTCAATGCATAGGTACATGTAGGAGTACATGGTACTGGACAGACCCACAGTGAGATTCTTCATGTTTAATAAAGTCATAAGAAAGACTCACAGTGATAATGGTGTAATGATCCTCTGACTTGAGATCATTATATTTCTATACGAGGATTAATATACTCTGACTACATTAAAAGTTACCTTTGACCGGGTGATGATAAAAGTGGACATCGGGTATATCATGAGTCGTATGAGAAATATGAATGATAGATAAAGGATTTAACCCTCCTATAAATAGGAGAGATATTATTGGCCTCTTGATTGAGTGAGACTATAAAATGCATGGCCGTGCTCAAATAATGATTTGTTTTTCCATAGTCTACTCATGGATCAAGTAAACCCGGATTAAATGTTGAAGAGGATGACTAAACACATGCCTCGAGTTTAATCTATAATATATTTGGTTAAAGGGATTATATTACACGGAAACATTAATCATGAAAGGTTTTTATCAAATCACGATTGAATTATTGTTTAATTGGGTAGCAATGATGTATTACTAAATACCGCTCATTGTTTATAATTTTATTGGAGAATAAAATTATTGCTAATTAAATAATAGCCTATAGGGTCACACACATAGAGCATCTAGAGGAATAGTTAATTTAAATTATATATTTAAATTAATTGATGATTGTTTGAATTTTATTATATTAATTAAGTGAGACTTAATTAATTGAAATAATATAAATTCGAAGTTGAAGAGGATTTCTGCCCATAATAATTAAGTATGACTTAATTATTAATTAAATAATAGAAACATGTTTTATTATTTAATCCTATACCTACATGGGTTAGGTTTTACTGCTTAGGCCCGTTTAACCAGTCATTATAAATAGATAATGATAGGTTAAAAGGGCCATACGTTTTATATGAAAAAACCCTAGAGGCAGAGCAAGAGAGGCAGCAAAGACAGTCATTCGAAATCATCAAAGGAGGCTAATACATCCATCCCGTAATCAAGATCGTGAGACGCTCTTGAAGGTGCTCGTGTGGATACCATAGAGGTGCTTTCGAGAGGAAGACACAAATCGTGATAGCAAGGATCTCCGTTGAGTTCGTTACATTCAAGGTCTTAATAGGTATGATTCGTTTATCACCATAATTCGTCAATTCTTATACATGATCCTGCGTTAGGGTTCCGAAATTTTTGTTATATTTACGTTTATCCGCTGCGTTTTATGCCTCGGAACCCAACAGTTTCTTGTGCCATTTCCAGCTTTCTTCAATTGAGGTCTTGCTATATAGACATGTGAGTTCACTTTGTATGCAATCCTCCAAGCTGGCTTCATAAATGTTACCATGTCTGTGACCTTTAAAAACCAGAATACTTGTTTCTTTGTGAGTCACAAGACACTCTTTGTTGTCAAAGCCAGTATGGTAACCTTTATCTCCTAGTTGACTTATGCTTATCAAATTGTGTCTTAAGCCATCAACTAGAGCTACTTGTCCAATGATGACATTCCCAAGTACAATCTTGTCATATCCCAGTGTTTGTCCTTTGTTGCCATCTCCAAAGGATACTTCTGGGCCAGCCATTTCCACAAAGTCTGTAAGCAGGGATTTCTTTCCAGTCATGTGTCCTGAGCATCCACTGTCCAGGATTAGGGTTACATTCTTTACCCTTGTTCCCTGCATACATAAAGCAACTAGTTAGTTGTTTCGGGGATCCAAACAGTTTTGGATCCTTTTCCTCTAACTTTAGGTGAAACAGGTTTAACAATTTTCACCTTTGATTTACATGTCTCCTTTGTTGCTTTTGACTCTGGTGGAGTCTTAACAGTGTCATACCAGCTTTTGTCAATAGATGATTTTAGCTCATAAAAATTGAAATACAATTCATGATAGTCTCTACACATATAAATAGAGTGAAATATGCTACCACAGTGATAACAAGGTTTTTGTGGAATGTAGTGACTTTTCAGAGTCTGTGGAAGACTAAACTCTGATTCTTTTTCAATTTTTGCTTTACAATCTAAAGCTAAATGGTTGTGGTTGCCACATCTAAAACACTTCTTTCTAGGAGCATTAGGATCCTTTTGATAATTATTTGCTTTATTAATGCCTTCCTTACCATTCCTATTTCTCCTAGTTTTGGTAGACTCTGATAAGTTCTCTAGCCTTTCTTTTAACTTAGACTTAGACAAGTACCCTATGTTAATATTTTTCTTAGAGTTATTTGCTCCAGTTTCATCTGTCTTTTTGTCACCAACAAGGGGACTGTTGAAAGATGAGTTTGTGGTTTCAGTCTTTTCTTTAGGAGTCACAAACTTAACAGGAACAAATGTGCTTTTGTCTTTAGTCTCATTAGCTTGGCTAGCTTCTTTATTATTATCATTATCAATAGTAGGTCTTTTGCCTTGACTATTTTCATAGCCTAGACCAGCAGTTTGACACACATTTTGATTATTGATAATTTCTTGAACTTTTCTACCAGAGTCTATCCAGACTTTAAACTTAAGTCTTTGTTCTTCTAGTTCATTCTTAACATAGTCATAGGCTTTCAAAATTTCAGTGTAATTATGACTATTTTTCTCAGAATCCTTTTTGTATTGTTCCATTAATATTAACTCAGACTCTAAATGATTATTCCTTTTAGTTAAGGTTAAATTTTCTTCTCTCAACCTTTCACTTTCACTAGTGAGAGACCTACATGTTGTCATTATTTTATTAACCTCACTTTGCACAATTTCTATGCCATTAGAGTCTAAGTTAATTAAGGATTCAGGAGTAAAGATTGATACCTGAGTTTTAGGAGAAGAAGGTTCTTTGGGAAATTGTGATTTTCTTGAGGAGGATGCCATCAATGCTAGATTTTCATAATCAATTTCATCCTCTGAGCTTGAATCTGCCCAATCTTTTCCTGTTGATAAAAGTGCTTTTCCTTTTCCTTGACTTTTTGACTTTCTACATTCATTGGCAAAGTTTCCCAATATTCCACAGTTGAAATATTTGACCTTTGCTTTGTCAAGTTTGATTATAGTACTCTTGCTCTTCTCAGTCTTCTCATCTTCCTTCTTGAATGATGGCCTTTTGCTAAATTTGCCAGTTCATTTGTTAAATTTCATTCTTTCGAAAGTTTTGGCAAACATAGCCATAATTTGACTTAGATCAATCTCTTCATCAGAATCAGAGTCTGTGTCAGTAGACTCTGACTCCATAACAGTTTTACCCTTCTTCCTTGAATCGTTGATTCTTGTTTCAGTGGGTTGTTCCTGTTGTTCTTTTTCAGACTCCATTAAGAGTGCTACAAATTTTGTCTTCACATACTTCTTATTCTTCCTCTGTTGCATCTCTAAATCATATGTCTTGAGCCTGCCATACAATTCTTCTAGAGTTAGTTCATCCAAATCTCTAGCTTCGCTTATGGTTGTAGTCTTATTGTCCCACTCTTCAGGAAGTGCTCTCAGAAACTTGGTGTTGGTATCTTCAGAATCATAAACCTTACCAAGCATAGCCATTTCATTCAAGAGTTTTGTAAACCTATCATTCATCTCAGTAATAGATTCTCCAGATTTTGCTTCAAAATACTCATACTCTTGAATTAGCAAAGACCTTGCATTTTTATTGACATCTTTAGTTCCTTGACAGTGCACTTCAAGTTTTGTCCACATCTCCTTAGCAGTTTGACATGATATAACACAGTTTGTAAGAACAGAATCCAAACTGTTAAAGAGTATGTTTTTGACCTTTGCCTCCTTAAGAACATTCTCATTGTCCTCTTTTGTCCAATCAGCCTTTGGTTTTTCAATGAAGTGTTCTTCAGTTACTTTGCCTTCTTTATTGATTTGAGGCACTAGCTTTAAGGGCACATAGGGTCCTTCATGAATTCTTTCAAGATAGTCAGAGTTTGTTGCTTCTAGATGATGCAGCATCTTAACCTTCTAGTGGGTGAACTCGTTTCTCTTAAGCATAGGAATCTTAGAATTGCCATCTTTGTTTCCAGACATCTTTGATCGATTTTAAACGTTAGGCTTTGATACCAATTATTTTCCCAGTTACATAAGTAGAAGGGGGGGTTGAATACTTGTGTGTCTTTTCTGCCTGATTTAAAATCAACTCAATAACAATAAATAGATATGAATTAAGAACAAAGATCAAACACAAAGATATGAATAAGTACTGTTTGTATTATTAATTTGTAAATACAAAACTCTCCTAGGGTGTACACAAACCCTAGCAACTTCTCTGTGTTTATCACAGCAACTCTCTCTATTTCTATGCACTCACAAAGTTTCACTCAGACAAATTATGCTTCGACTTCCACACTTTTACAATTAGGTTACTTAGAGTTTATATAGAGAGCTGCCTATCAGCTAATAACAGAAAGATAAATTACAATAGGAATAGAATTCCTAATATTTAGCTGACATTTTCCTTCTGCAATTCTCCTTCCTTGTTTTTTAGTGGCAGTGGCCATGGGAGTTTTTGAAGAAGAACATTCACTTAAAGTCAAATTTCTTTAATAAATCATGAATGTACTTTGTTTGACTTATAAAAATACCATCCTTAACTTGTTTGACTTGCAACCCAAGAAAGTAGGTAAGCTCTCCCATCATTCTCATTTCATATTTACTTTGCATTAATTTGGCAAACTTTTTGCAAAGTCCCTCATTAGTTGAGCCAAAAATAATGTCATCCACATAAATTTGTACAAGAATAATAGAGCCATTAACATTTCTACTGAATAGAGTTTTATCAACAGTACCTCTTGTGAAGTGATTCTCAATGAGGAACTGGGATAAAGTGTCATACCAGGCCCTTGGTGCTTGCTTCAAGCCATAGAGTGCTTTGAGTAGATAGTAGACAAAGTCAAGGAAATTTGGATCTTCAAAGCCAGGAGGTTGTTCCACATAGACTTCCTCTTCCAGTACCCCATTCAAAAAGGCACTCTTCACATCCATCTGATAGACTTTGAAATTAGCATGTGCAGCATAAGCTAGAAAGATTCTGATTGCTTCTAACCTTGCAACTGGTGCAAATGTTTCATCAAAATCAATTCCTTCTTCTTGTGAATATCCTTTTGTCACAAGCCTTGCTTTGTTTCTAGTCACAATACCAGTTTCATCCATTTTGTACCAATTACTGATCTATCTTTTGGTCTGGGCACCAGCTTCCATACTTTATTTCTGTCAAATTGATTCATTTCTTCTTGCATAGCCAAAACCCAATCAGGATCCATGAGAGCATCTTCAATTCTTTTGAGTTCTTCTTGAGATAGAAAACTGCTATACAGACACTCATTTTGAGTAGCACTTCTTGTCTTGACACCATCTTCTGCATTTCCAATGATTAGTTCAAATGGATGGCTTCTTGTCCATTTTCTTTGAGGAGGCAAATTTTGCCTTGATGATGAGGCCTCATGATCATTTGTATTGAACTCAAAGTGATCTGAATTTGTAGATTGATTTTGAGACCCTCCCCCTAAAGCGGATACCCTAGATGTAGATTGTTGATTATCCGTTGAGGAGTTATCAGTTGATGCATTATCAGTTGATGTATTTCTGTCAACTGATAAATTATCCATTGATGCAGTAACATCAACTGATATTGGGTTTCTGAAAACTTGAGGTTTTATAATTTCTGCCTCTTCATCATTTACATCATTTGATTCATTCTCAAAGTGCAGTATGTCATGATTTCCTTCATCAAACAAGCCTTGAATCTTTTTATCATCAAATACTACATGTACAGATTCCATAACAATGTGTAGTCTGATATTGTAGACTTTATAGGCTATGCCTGATAGTGCATACCCAACAAATATGGCTTCATCAGCCTTGGCTTCAAATTTTCCTAGGTTTTCACCTTGATTTCTTAGCACATAGCACTTGCAGCCAAAAACATGAAGAAACCCCACTTTTGGCTTTTTGTCTTTCTTGATCAATTGATAAGGAGTCTTCCCTTGAGTTTGATTTACTAAGGAGATGTTTTGAATGTAACATGCGGTGTTTATGGCCTCAGCCCAGAAATATGTTGGTAGTTTGGTATCTTCCAACATGGTTCTAGCTGCTTCAATCAATGTCCCTTTCAACTACCCCATTTTGTTGAGGTGTTCTTGGTGCAGAGAATGTGTGTATGATTCCTTTTGATTCACAGAACTCTTTCATTGTGGAATTTTTGAATTTTGTCCCATTGTCACTTCTTATCTTCTTTACATCCAATTCAAGATTTTTCTCAACTTCTCTTATGTGCTTGATGATGAGATGACTAGCTTCATCCTTTGAATGTAGAAAATAAGTCCATGAGAATCTTGAAAAATCATCCACAATGACTAGAACATACTTCTTCTTTGCAATAGACATGATATTTACAGGACCAAACAAATCCATATGTAATAACTCAAGTGGTTTTTCAATTGATGATTCCAATTTTGACTTGAATGATGCCTTTCTTTGTTTTCCTTTCTGACAAGCATCACAAAGTCCATCCTTGACAAATTCCATTTGTGGTAAGCCTCTCACTTGATTTTTCTTGACCAACAGATTCATGGCTTTGAAATTCAAGTGAGCTAATTTCTTATGCCACAGCCAACTTTCATTTGTACTTGCCTTAGAGAAAAGACAAGTCATTGAATCTGCACTTGTTGAGTTGAAGTCAGCTATGTACACGTTTCCTTTTCTATTCCCAGTCATAACTAGGCTTCCATCTACCTTGTTGGAAATTATGCATGCTTCTGTTGTGAAACAAACTTTATTTCCATTGTCACATAGTTGACTTATGCTTAACAAGTTATGTCTTAAGCCATCAACTAATGCAACAGGTTCAATGATGGCATTCTCTTTTGAAATCAAGCCATATCCCATGCCTTTGCTGTCATCTTCAAAAATTACTCCAGGGCCAGCTTTCTCCTCAAACTTTGTGAGCAGGGATTTATCTCCAGTCATGTGTCTTGAACACCCATTGTCCAAGTATCAAAGATTTCTTCTTTTTCCCTGATTGCTAGATGAACTAGCTTCCTGGTCATCTTGATTGGCCATTAGTGCAAGGTTGATGTGTTCTTCTTCTTCTTCAGAATCCTCCTCAGCAGCCCAGTCCTTTTCTTCTGTCACAAAAGCCTTTTCTCTTTGCTTAAGCAAGTCAAAGTACTTCTTCTTATAGTCAATACCATCACTAAACTTTGACTTCTTTTCTAGTTTAGGCTTTCTGCATTCACTTGAAAAATGACCAGCCGATCCACAGTTGAAGCATCTGAATTGAGTCCTGTTAACAAGATTTTTGCTTTGTTGAGTGTCTCTCCTGAACTGTGATCCAGGCCTTTGCATATGATTCCTTTTGAACTTGAGTTTTGAAAATTTTCTTGATAGAAAAGCTAAGTGCTCATCTATTTCATCCATTTCATCTTTAGTGAATGACTCATCATCCTCACACATTTCTTTTCCTTTCTCAGTAGAAGATTCATCATATCTACCATTATTTGCACCATTGCCATGACCTTCTTTCTTTCATTCTTTGACAGGAGTAACTTCACCTGATTCTGCAACTTGCTTATCCTTGGCAACCAAAGCAATGGACTTTTCTCTCTTCTGACTTTTCTCAATTTCCTCATCTTGTTGTAGCTCTAACTCATAGGTTTTCAAGATGCCATACAACTTATCAAGAGTATATTCTTTAAATTCAGGAGATTGTCTTATAGAAACAGTCATTGGTTTCCATTCCTTGGGTAAGGACCTCAAGAATTTGAGGTTGGTGTCCTCAACAGCATATACACTTCCATATAGTTTAAGCTCATTCAGCAGCTTTTGAAACCTACTATATGTATCATTGATTGCTTCACCACTCTTGAAGTGAAAGGCCTCATATTTTTGAATCAAGAGTTGGATCTTATTCTTTCTTACTTGTTCAGTGCCTTCACAGAGGGTTTGAAGAGTATCCCATACTTCTTTGGAGGTTGTACAGTTGATAACATTGTCAAACATATCCTTGTCAAGACCATTAAACAAAATGTTCATAGCCTTTTTATCCTTGTGTACTTCCTTCTCGTCTTCATCTGTATATTCACTCACTGGTTTAGGAATGAGTTTGTCTGGTGCCTGAGTACCATCTGCATTTACACTTGTAACTATTTTCATAGGCACATGTGGACCTTTCTCTATGCAGTGAACATAGGAAGGATCAATGGATAGCAGATGCAAGTGCATTTTCACTTTCCAGGGAAAATACTCATCTTTCTCTAGAACTGGAATCTTAACTCCTGTCTCTTTTTGACCCATACTTGATGTACTTTTAGATCTTAACTTTCTGTATGTTGAAAGCCGGCTCTAATACCAATTGTTATTTGCCCTTAAGTACACTAAGTTTGGAGAAGGGGGGTTGAATACAAACTTAAGAGTTAATTATATTTCTTGCGGAATGAAGTTTGTTTCAAGGACAGTGTTTTTGTGTATAGAGAGAACCGATGTAACTAAGAACTTGACAAGAAAATTATTGAAAACAAAACACAACAATGTTAAAAATTACTAGTGGATTGGTTTTCCACTAGTATGTTTTTTTTGCTTTCAATTAATCTTGGTACGAATACCAAGCTGCTTACAAAGTGAGTTCTTTTTGCTTTTCTACACTCTACTCTATGCTACTGTGTGCTTCTTCACACCTAATTTCTATCGACAGATAGCAATATAAAATTACAACTTATATTGTTTACATGACAATAGAAACTAGCTACTTGCGCAGTCTTCTTTTTGAACTGACTAGTCCTGGAAGTATCTTTGTCTTGATACATTCCTTGAATACTGTGTTGCCTTGAAAGTCTTCACAATCTTGACAGGACTGTCTTCCATTGATTCAGTTTCTACACATTTCCCATACTTCTTGTCTTTAACTAAATTGGGAAACCTTAATCAACTGATAAATGATGTTAAGCTTATCAGTTGATTCTCCTTTGCTTATCCATCGATGGATAGGATATCTGTTGATCAGTTGATGTGTCGATGGATAATTGAGTTATCCATCGACTCCCTATCCATTGATGGTTCCTTATCCATTGACTGCCTTCATCCATTGATGACTTATATCTGTTGATAGCTTTCATCCGTTGAGTAGTGTCTTCATCCATCGACTCCAACATCAGTTGATCACTTCACTTGTGAGAATTCTGACTTAGAATATTTACAATTGATCAGCCATTCTTCACATCTGTTGAGAAGCTAGAAGTTGAAGTCAATAACATCAGTCGACTACTTCATAGCATCCATCGAGGCAATACAATCGATTGATAGTGAAACATAAATCATTGCTACAATCCAGTTTATCAGTTGATAAACAAGCTTCAACTGATAACTGGTTTCCTAGTCAATGGATATTTATAAGTCATATCCATCGACCAGTTACACAGAAATTTTAAGTCCCTACTGTAATTCTAAGAAATTTGTTATCATCAAAACTCATAATTCCTAACAACTCATGGTGAGTTAAAATTTATGAAGGCCCTTTATTGGTTACATTTTTATTGAAGGCGTTTCAAGTGTTAAAATTTATTTAAGGCCCTTCATGGGTTAGTTTTATTGAAGTCCATTCACGGGTTACATTTTATTGACGACTCTTATGGAGTTAAAATTTATGAAGGCCCTTCATGGGTTGGTTTTTCCCCTTCAAGTGTTAAAATTTATTGAAGACCCTTCATGAGTTAAATTTTATTGAAGCCCTTCATGGGTAAAACATTTATGAAGGCCCTTCATGGGCTGGTTTTATTAAAGGCCTTTCATGGGTTAAATTTTATTGAAGACTCCAGGTGAATGAAAATTTAGTAAGGCCCTTCATGGGTTTAGTTTTTATTGAAGCCCCTTCAAGTGTTAAAATTTATTGAAGGCCCTTCATAGGTAAAAACTTTATGAAGGCCATTCATGGGTTGGTTTTATTGAAGGCCCTTCATGAGTTTGTTTTATTGAAGGCCCCTTAATGAGTTAAATTTTATTGAAGACTCTTGGTGAGTTAAAATTTATGAAGGCCCTTCATGGGTTGTTTTGTGAAGGTCCTTTAAAGGTTAAAATTTATTGAAGGCCCTTCATTGTTCAAAGTTTTATTGAAGACCCTTCATGTGTCAAATTTTATTGAAGATTCTTGGTGAGTTAAAATTTATGAAGGCTTTTTATAGGTTAAATTTTTATTGAAGGCCTTTCAAGTGTTAAAATTTATTGAAGGCCCTTCATGCGTAAAGGTTTGTTTGAAGGCCCTTCATGGGTTAGTTTTTATTGAAAGCCTTTCAAGTGTTAAAATTTATTGAAGGCCCTTCATGGATTAAATTTTATTAAATTCCTTCATGGGTAAAAAAATTTATGAAGGCCTTTCATGGGTTGGTTTTATTGAAGGCCCTTCATGGGTTAAATTTTATTGAAGACTCTCGGTGAGTTAAAATTTATGAAGGCTCTTTATTCTTTAAATTTTTATTGAAGTTCATTCAAGTGTTAAAATTTATTGAAGGCCCTTAATGGGTAATGGTCTTGTTGAAGGCCCTTTATGAGTAAAATTTTATTGAAGGCCCTTCATGAGTAAATTTATGTGGTAAACATAATTTTGAATGAAGTGAAGAAAGAAGCAGGAATATGCGTGGTAACTATGAAATTTGATGAAGATGAAGATTTAATTCCTTTTATATTTACAATATTGCAAAGAATTGGGGGGTAGTTATGCCCGAATTTCAGCATGTGTTATTTTGTGATGGACTAGTATTTATTGGGCTGAATTTATAGTTGTTCAAATATATTATTAAAGGCCCTCCGCCTCCGGGGTTAATTATTGAAGGCCCTATGACCCCGGGGTTAATTTGAAGACTCTCGACCAGTCATTACCTGTTGAAGACCCTTTCTTTGTAATCCACGAGTTATCCTCGATGAGGAGCTATGGGATACGACTTGCCTCAACTTAGAGGATCCTTTTCCTGTACTCAGTCGAGTTGTCCTCGTCTGGGGGTTTAGGACGTGTCCTACATTCGAGGTGGGTCTAGTGTTGGCCTCTAGTCAAGGTATCCAGAAAATAGCTGTAGTGGACTGACTAGAGCCCACGGTGTCCGGGTCATTGTCGTATTCATGAAATCCTTGGGCCTTATGCTAGGCTTTGGACTACCTAAACAAGCCTTAATGTAGGGACCTCTTCCAAGTAGGTTTCTCTTGCCTATGCTCTGCCATATTTTTTGCCTCTTGCCTATTTTGATTCGAAGAAAGAAACCTTTTCCTATCGGACCTCTACTTCAGCAAGAACTACGTGGGTTTGATCCCCTATAAATAGGGGTACGTAGACACATTGTTAGGGGTTGGAAGTTGAGAGCCCCCATTAACTAACAATCTCAGCCCCCAATATTCATCAACCACCATACTAGATCTTGATTATGGCGATGGATCTCAAATTTTGTTGTTACCAAATTCCTCCATCAACAGTTACCAGTGTATTTAAAAATATTTTTCACTGAATAAAAGATAAAATGGAACACCGGGAGAAAAAATATATTTTAAATACTAGGCAACGGTAAAAATTACACAAATAATATTTTCACCGAGATAGATTTTAAATGAGTTGTCTTGCCCGACTCGTTAAAACTAGCTCATTTAAGTGTAAAATTAAACGAGTCATCTCCCCCGACTCGTTAAAACCGACTCGTTTAGCTAAACGAGACGGCTCGACTCCACTCGTAAAATTAAACGAGTCGAGTTCGGGTAGAGGTTTAAACTCGATTAGTTAAACGAGTTCGCTGGACTCGACTCGATTAACCTTGGCTCGAATTACGCCCGACTTGAAACTAGGCTCGCTCGGCCCGAATTACAGCCCTATCTAAATAATAACATAACATGATTTTTTTTTCCAACCTTTCTACTATATAAAAATAGAAGTACCACTTTTCGAAATTAACATTTAACTCTCGAAAGAATTACTCGACTAATTCTATGGGAGGTTACTAAGTGATTTAGTTACTTCCTAAATTTTATTTAAATTTAATAATATTAGGCAAACATTAAAACACTAAAAAGATTAGAAAATATGAAAAGAACAACGTCCTTTCAACCCGTAACTCATATAATCATTAATATTTTCCACCTATGAGCCATTACGATGGTGTTCCAAGAAAAGAGAAGACCTAAATTTCTCTAGCACTAGCAACATCTTGAATAGAAAAGCATCCAAAATCTAATCAATTTGCTTTAATGCATCATGATACCTATGATAAACTAATTGGATATGTCTTGGAGGCACTGCAACAAGGTAAGGCATCAGTTAAACAAAATCTAAATAGAGCTCCAATATAAATTTGATCCTAGATCAATGGGGAACATGCATTCTTCTATTTTTATTATGAGAAATGATTTCAGTTGATGTGAGATTATAAGGATTTTTCGATAGCCAACGGATTTTCAATATGAAACACTGATAGAATATATTTATATATATATTCTATATGATTTTTATTCTCATATTAAATTATATTTTGCATTAACTGGGTATTTATTTAATAGATTTTCATTTTTTATTGCTGAAAAGAGAAAATTCCTAAACTTGGCAGGATTTAGGCTTAAAGAGCTATTTTGGAATTAAAATAGAAGAAAATTCATAATTATTGGCTACTTGCACTGTAGACACCGTTTGGGCCACATCTTGAGTTCCAGAAGTCAGAATTGGACGATTTTACCGCCCCTTATGAAATTATCTTTATTAAGAGATATTCCAATAAGCAAAAGACAATTGGAACAGCCCAAAAATGGAGGAGTAAAGACAACTACGAATTTGACATGGAGAATTTTATTCCATTTAGGAAACTTACTTGTAACTATTTTAAAACATTAAAATACTTTTTATATAAAGACACATGAGATCATGATGTATCATTACACATATTAAATTATTAGATTATATAGAGATAATATTAGGGTTAAAAAGAGATGGATGGAGGCCATTTCTTTTCCATGTGACATGGACAATTAAAGGTTTTCTTATCCAATCTTTACTTTATTCTTATTAGTTTAATTATGTTTCTTATTGTTCTTTGTTATTTTATTTGTTTAATTATTAGCGAGTAGTTATTTCTAGGGCTTAAGGGGAAGCCATGTTTGCACTATAATATTGTCATGATTTTCATCGTGATTTAATTAGTTATGGTTAATTTTAGTTGATTATATTTTACTGATTGATTTGTGTAATTAGCCGATATCATGAATTAATTTTATGCTAATAGGGTATAGATAAAGAGATTTACTTACTAGAGGTACGCATACGACTAGTAGAATTAAATTTTAGTACGAGAGCATCATTGGATTTTAGAGGGTGTTAATGCAAGAGAGAGATTAAAACTGCTCTAATTACCTGATTAATTGAACTACTAAAAGCTTTTATCTGTGTAAACATGTTTCGAGAGTGTTAATGCTTGAGAGAGATTAACAAACTTAAGTTTCATGACCACTTCTATAACTTTACCTTAGAAGCCAATTGTTATGTAAGCATGGTGAACCTGATTGCCCTAAGTTTTAATATATTAATTTAGTTTATTTAGTTAGTATTAGTTTAATTAGTTAATTATTATTTTCAAATATTCGTTTGCACTTGAAAAAATTTATGATAATTGATTTAAAATCGATAAAATCTGTCTCCTTGTGGATTTGACCTGTACTTGCTAGTCTCTGCTAACAACAAACACCGGTCCAAGGCCACTTTTAAACTTCTAGTTCACAATTAAGTTCGACAATTATTTCTCATAGACTTGGAGATGTTTTTTTCCATGCCCTTGTTTGACACTCGCTTTATCCTCGATTATTAACCAATGAAATGGGGCCAAAGATCATTATTAGAAAAATTTATGAATTCTCTCCTAACACACATCCAAAAAGATATTAAAATATTAAAGGTAGACTGGTAGAAATTATCAAGTGAGGTTGAAAGAGTTATGTTTAATTTTATCATAAAATATAAAAATCTAACACATGAGCCTTGAAAAATCTAAGAATTATTAGGAAATTGACATATGAAAACACATAATATAACAATCACATAAGAAACCATATGAAATAATAATTCTTGCAACAAAAAAATAGATGTTTACTAGCTCCAACAACATGAAAATAGCATTTTGAAAAAGAACCCATTACGAAGGTCCAGCCTGGTCGTCCCTAATAAAGGCATAACCTTGTGGTGTCAGCGTGATTCCAAATTCCACGATAGAGCCATCTCCGCTATCTTCTTCTCTTGAACTTGAATTTGCAAAAGTTTGAACCTATGGCATCATCATGGCAAGATTTCTTGCCTGATTTGCAACGGATGTTCTGAGATCTGCAAGTCTAGATACCAAACTCTGGAGCTGCTCGAGTCCAAGGTCTCTAATAGGAGCTCTCCTCCAATTTAGGGCTTGGCTTTGTTTCAGCTGAATTGCAAGCCCTTCACCATAAGTCTTTCCGCCTTTCAGCTGATCAAGTACATTTGTTAGTTGCCAGTTGAGTTCTTGGATTTGGGGTCCCACCGGGTGAAGTACATGAAAATCATTTCCTGGATTTGAGTTCAGTCTCCTGAGGAACTTATCAATGACACGTACCACATAAGGGCTTCCAAAAGAGTATACTTTCTTTCCAAGGCCGGGGGAGAAAACAATGACTGCAATTTCTACACCGCAAAGGGTGCTAAGTTCACTTGCCTTTTTGAAAAGACCTGTACTTCTTTTCGAGAAGGTGACCAACAGATTATTCTCTTTGGACATCTTAGCCATCTCAACCTTTCGGCGTCCCTTGCTTAACCTTGTCATATTATACTAACTTAATTCATACAACACAATAGGAGCAAAAAACACAAGAATTTATAGGTGATTTTGGCTTAGATTGTCACATGAAAGTCAAATGAGGTAGCAATGACATTTAGATTTCTTCCATAATTAGTTATAGAATAAAAGTTGTATAAAATGGAAATTGTGAATAAAATATATTTGTGCATAGAATAATTGTTAATATCTGTGCATTTATATTTGTGCTACTGTGTTTTTAATAATTACTATTTGTGCATAGAATAATTGTTAATATCTGTTGAATAAAATGGAAATTGTGATTATTATGTATTCAAAAAGGTATCTATATAGCTAGATATACCCTTTAATTGGAAAAATATATTTATTCATATCAATCTTTTTTGGAAGATTATATTTATAATTTTAAAATATATTATTGTAATATCTATATTCTAAATAAATAAAGAATACTTATCAATTCAAAAATGGTAATTAATAAAAACATGATTTTATATTTATTTCTTTCATAAATATATATGTTAAAGTGATGTTTAAATAATATTCTTGGGACAACGAAAACTCACCCCGTACTTTTGTGTTTTTAGCATGCATTGTGTTGTATGATCAAATAGTTAGCAATATGAAAGAAGATGAAAGGACCGGCGACAGATTGAAAATGACTAAATTGAAATTGCTAGTAATTGTTTTGATTGTTTAACACCTTCTAAAAAATTGTAAACAACTTTCAAAAAAATTAAAGACATATAATTTATTTTACTTAAAATAATATAGTAATATACATATAATATAATTGTAATAAATACAATTGACTTATACCACTCAAACTCTTTAAATTCTATAAAAAAATATAAATGATTAGTTATTACAAAATCATAATAAATTTATAATATATTCTTAATAAAATAATCTCAAAATAAATAATAATAACAAATATAAACTATTAATATTAACCCATCTCATAATATAAAATAATTAATATTGTCTAATAAAATAATATTTTTGTATCTTAGATAAAATTAAAATAACTATGAAAAATATAAAACATATTATTGAAATATATATAATATATTAAAGGAAATTAAATAAAAAAATAATTATAAATCCAAAAAAATATTTTGTTATTGAACTCATTTAAATTTCTCATATTATCTAATTAAATTGCTATAGAGATATGGATCAAAATTATAATATACTAATAATAATAGAAGTCATTTTTGTAACAATATCATTGATTTTAGTTTCCATATTATCTTTCATAAATGGTAATAATACTATAAAAATATATTTTTATGGGTACATTATTATAATTAGTTTCCACACGTTATGATAATAATTTAAATTATATGTCAATGTATTAATTATTGAAATCATAAAAAAAAAAAAAAATTATTCGAGTATAAAGAAAATATTATAAATTATTAATAGAATCACGTTCATATAAGCTAGTATATATTAAACACTTTTAATAAATCAGAATACCAATTAATATAATTATAATTACAGTAGAATGTAAATTAAAATATAAGATTTTGTTATAAAAATTCATATTTATACATCGAAAAAATAAGGTTCAAAAGACAATAACACAATACCTAAATATTTATCATGTATTTATTAGGACCGTATCAAATCACACACATATTTGAACTACACATGCCTCTTAAACACTCTCTATCACATAGTTGTAACAGCCCTCCCTCTTCGGGCTATTAATCTTACAAAATCTAAAACAATTATATTTATTAATCCAAAAACTCTATTACAAAACTAACTATTACAAAAGCGCAGATAACAATGACGAATCAACAACAAATCTACTCCAAATCTAAGATCCTCGAAATCCGATACACTTCATCTTCTTCTTACATCAAACTTAAAAATTGTAAGTAATGAAGTACACAGCCCAGCAAGTAACCAATCGATCCAACTAGTCGGGCCAAGTAACAAGTAATACATATAACAAAACATAATTTTCGATATGATAATTATGCACATAAATTTTCGATACACTTTCATATTTTTATTCGATACATATGATACAGATAACCACATAAACAACAATAATTCAAAACCCATGATCTATACCACGACCACTACAACCCGGTGATAACGGTCCTAAATTTTTGGAAAACTGTCACTACAACCCGGCGACTCGGTCCTAAGTTCTTATTCTTATTTTCACAAACCATGGCATAAATCAGAGTTCTAAACTTACAGTTGACACACAACACATATAGAGTCATTCACGTCACTTCAAAATATAATCACTTAGCTCATATTTTTATAATCAAATATACACATATAACACATAATTTTGACAACACTAGAAAGATCGATAGAAAATTTACCTCAACCTCGCAAACCATGAATTAACAACACCTATTATATATATTCAATTTTTAGTACTCACTCGCAAACATCACATCTCAAACATCTCAAACGTCGAACTTCTTCATAACTCCAATTCTGTCCAGATCTGTATTTTTCCTTTTTGACCCTCTAAATGATGTTTTCGGGAAAAACTTAATACGAAAATCGTAGAGAACGAAAAGATCTTTCTAAAAAGCCCAGAATCAACGAATTCTGACTTACGATGAATTTACTACATAAACAATAACCACATAAACAACAATAATTAAAACCCATGATCTATGCCACGACCACTACAACCCGGTGATAACGGTCCTAAATTTTCGGAAAATTGTCACTACAACCCGGTGACTCGGTCCTAAGTTCTTATTTTTATTTCCACAAACCATGACATAAATCAGAGTTCTAAACTTACATTTGAAACACAACACATACAGAGTCATTCACGTCACTTCAAAATATAATCACTTAGCCCATATTTTTATAATCAAATATACACGTACCTAAACCCTAAACCCTAAACCCTAAACCCTAAACCCTCCGAAAATCGTAGAGAACGAAAAGATCTTTTCAAAAAGTCCAGAATCAATGAATTCTGACTTACGATGAATTTACTACGAATTTTACAAGATTTCTAAGTTGCGTATGAGAAATCCTATGAATTTTAATAACAAAAACGAATAAAAAGAATCAAGATTTGTGTTGAGAGAGATTTATAATTGTTTAGTCTTGGTGGCTTGAAAAAATACAAGAGAACGAGGAGATCTCAATCTATATATAGAGTTTTAAAACCCTACAACAAAATCTACTACGATTCAAATCCTACCAATATTCAAAAACCCGTTATTCTAATCCAATTTTAATTTCTAATCTCTATCCAAATTTAATTATTTTTTTATTATTATTAATCTATTTTATTATTCTAAAAAAATACGGATATTACAATAGTAATGGTGGGTGTCCGAAAATTTATTCCTAAATTTTCTCAAATGATGACGTGACTATTTTTAATTGAGATATTAACATGCCTATATGGAGTAGGGGACTGAGCCAGTCAGATAACCATTGAGAAAAGTTTTGGGATCTCTAGTATTTTTCTTACACACACACACACACACATACACATATAGCTTTGAACAATAACCAGGTGGATGAAGAGAAAATAGTCACCAATGGCATAATCACTTGTAATAAACAAAAGGAAGAGAGCATAAATTTCTCCCATAAGTGCAAAACAAATATAACAAGCAATTTCGGATTATACATAATAACCTATATAAGACATCCATAATATACAATAATAAAAAAATAGAAACATATACATCGGTTGTCTTGGTAGAACTAATTAAGTCAATATCTTAAATATATCTCATAAATAAGGATATATACATGTGAGAAAAACCAAAACAAGAGATGACGCACAATTAATTGTAAATTAAAATTTAGCAAAAGAGTTGGTATCGCTTAACTGTGACATAATTATTCATCTTGAATTTAAATTGTATTTCAGTAGTATTGCTATGAAGAGATTTGACAATGTCAAAACGTTGAACTTTGTCCAATATTTGATTATTCCATCCTCTATCCGGATGAGGTGATTGCTTGAATGCTTTCGATTCCTCTGAAATCTATAATATATATAAGTTAATTAATTAGGATGCAAAAGATATTTGGAGCTCGCATGGAAGTTGAAGAAGATTGCATAATTATTTCAGTGGAAATGAAGAAGAAACTATGCGACGAATGTAAAAGTCATAATATATAATGTATAATCTATGGTTTATGCCGAGTTTGTAGAATCTATCATCTAATTGACGGCTCAGATTGAATATTATTACATAAATTGAGGGTCAAGATTAACACAAAATATTTTACAAAAGCAAAATTCCTATGTCTTTACAAATCATCGATTTCACTGGCAGATATCAATGTAATGAACTTAATTATGTATAATTATTTAATTAATTTCTTCAAAAAGATTTTTTTACATATTATTAATGTTAATGGTCCTTTGTGTCATAATTTAAAGACAAATGCCCCAAATATTACAATTTGAAAATGTAGCCCTTTTTGTCATTGAAAATCAGATTTTTAAATTACATTTTAAAAAAAATTATAAAATCATGTTTTAAATAATTGAATAAAAATAAAGTTAAAAAAATTAAATATATATATATAATCATGAAAACGCTTATAGAACATGCGTTTAGGAAGGAAAACGTAAACTTAACATGCGTTATGGATTTTTTCAATGCACCTGATTCATTTACAAAACTAATACAGGCACGGGAATTCAAGAATGTGTCCCACTGTCCACCAAGCATTTGTGTTAAAGTTCTCAACCACTTAATGAGCAGCAATTTTATTAAATAAAACATAAACGTAAGTTTATTACACGTTTATTTGTAATATTAGGGGCCAACTTTTTAAATTGTGTTATTTTAGACCATTTAACTTCGAATTGTGATATTTGGACCTTTTCTTACTTTTTCTATAAATATTTGTATGATATAGCTATGATTTCCATTCAAATTAATAATAGACAAGACTTAATTTCTATATATAATATCTAGTCAGAATCTTGGAGACAAAAAAAATCATTAGATTTAATTATAATTATTGGACAAGATCAACCAAAGTTACATATATTTTTTAAGTTAACAATATCATATATATCATATCTTCAGCGTCATCTCATAATCTCTGTCTCTGTGATTTCACCAATTTTTTTGACACTTTTCAAAAACAATTTGCGATTTTGGCCATACAATCTAAAAATCAATCCATTATATATAACGATTATTCTTTTTGGAATATTTGTTGTTGATGATGTACAAAATACTAGAACATAGTCTAAGATAACATACATCAGAGTCTAGTTTGTACTATTAAGGGATACAATAGATCTTGTACATGTGTTCATTTTGATTTGTATTTAGAAAATTTTCAGAATAATCAAGACAAGAATCTGGAACCTTATCGGAGTTTGTAGACTATCAGAATATGGAGGAAGACAGAGTCTAGAGGAGATTAGAGTCTGAAGACCATCAGAGTCTGAAGTATTGTATAGTTAATATAGTTGAGTCCAGTTTTGGGAGCATGCGATTCACACAAGGAAAGTTCTTGAAATCAAGTCAAAGAAATTGGAGATATTTTATAGGAAGGAAATAGAAACACGGAGATTAGAGTCTGAAGACCATCAGAGTCTGAAGTATTTCATAGTTAATAGAGTTGAGTTCAATTTTGGGAGCATGTGATTCACAGAAGGAAAGTTTTCGAGTTCAAGTCAAAGAAATTGGAGATATTTTATGGGAAGAAAATAGAAACACAAGAGAAAACAATGAACTAATATATATGAATTTATTCCTGATTTATTGTATTTTCTTTTATTAGTTTATAAAGACTCTATGTAATTCATTGTAATTTGTCAAAGTTATTAAGAGATCATTGAGATAGAGAGAGTTGTTGTGATAACACATGAAATCTTCTAGGGTTTGTGTACATCCTAGGAGAGTTTGTATTCACACGTCAATAATTCAAACAATATTTACTTTCATCATTGTATTTGTTATTTACAAAGTTGACTTTAAACATGAAAAAATAAGACATAAGTTGTTAGGAATATATTCATTTGATGATGTACAAAATACTAGAACAGGGTCTAGATTAGTTTATCTGTAATAAGTCTTTCTAGTCTTTGAAATGTATAATCAGAGTCTAGATAGTCAACATTCATGTTACTTGTACTTAGAAGAATTTCTGTAGAAAGTGAAACCAGAGTCTGCAAGAAGATCAGAGTCTGGAAGGTGATCAGAGTCTATAGACTATCAGAGTCTATGATCTATCAGAGTCTACATGTGATCAGAGTCTGAAGATTTCAGAGTCTATACAGTTGAGGATAAATTTGGAAGAAGATCACAGGAATGGAAAGTCTTCGAAGATCAAGATAAATATATTGCAGATATTTTATGGGAAAGAAAGAGAATTCTAGAAGGAAACTGTCAAATAATAATTAGGGATTTTATTCCTATTATAATTTTACTTTCTGTTATTAGTTGATAGGCAGCTCTCTATATAAACTCTATGTAACCTAATTGTAAAGGTGTGAAAGTCGAAGCATAATTGTCTGAGTGAAATTTTGTGAGAGCATAGAGATAGAGAGAGTTGATGTGATAAACACAGAGAAGCTGCTAGGATTTGTGTACACCCTAAGAGAGTTTTGTATTCACAAATCAATAATACAAAACAGTACTTATTCATATTTTTGTGTTTGAATTTTAATTTGATTTTAAATCCGGCAGAAAAGACATACAAGTATTCAACCCCCCCTTCTACTTGTACAACTGGAAAAACAAAGTATTCAACCCCCATTTCTACTTGTGTTACTAGTAAAATATTTTTCTTGCACTGCAGAATATATATTGTTAGGAATATACTTATTTGATGATGTACATAATACTAGAACAAAATCTAAATAGTTGTATCTATTAGAAATCATGTAATTTGATGATAACATGTTAGGAATATATTCATTTGATGATGTACAAAATACTAGAACAGGGTCTAGATTAGTTTATCTGTAATAAGTCTTTCTAGTCTCTGAAATGTATAATCAGAGTCTAGATAGTCAATATTCATGTTATTTGTACTTAGAAGAATTTCTGTAGAAAGTGAAATCAGAGTCTGCATGAAGATCAGAGTCTGGAAGGTGATCGGAGTCTATAGACTATCAGAGTCTATGATCTATCAGAGTCTACATGTGATCAGAGTCTGAAGATCATCAGAGTCTGAAGATTTCAGAGTCTATACAGTTGAGGATAAATTTGAAAGAAGATCACAGGAATGGAAAGTCTTCGAAGATCAAGATAAATATATTGCAAATATGCTATGGGAAAGAAAGAGAATTCTAGAAGGAAACTGTCAACTAATAATTAGGGATTTTATTCCTATTGTAATTTTACTTTCTGTTATTAGTTGATAGACAGCTCTCTATATAAACTCTATGTAACCTAATTGTAAAGGTGTGGAAGTCGAAGCATAATTGTCTGAGTGAAATTTTGTGAGAGCATAGAGATAGAGAGAGTTGTTGTGATAAACACAGAGAAGCTGCTAGGGTTTGTGTACACCCTAGGAGAGTTTTGTATTCACAAATCAATAATACAAAACAGTACTTATTCATATTTTTGTGTTTGAGTTTGTTCTTAATTTGATTTTAAATCAGGCAGAAAAGACATACAAGTATTTAACCCCCCCCTTCTACTTGTACGACTGGGAAAAAAATTGGTATCAGAGCCTAACGTTTAAAATCTATCAAAGATGTCTGGAAACAAAGATGGCAATTCTAAGATTCCTATGCTTAAGAGAAACGAGTTTACCCACTGGAAGGTTAAGATGCTGCACCATCTGGAAGCAACAGACCCTGACTATCTTGACAGGATTAATGAAGGACCCTTTGTGCCCTTAAAAATTGTGCCTCAAATCAACGAGGAAGGCAAAATAACTGAAGAACACCTCGTTGAGAAACCAAAGGCTGAATGGACAAAAGAGGACAAGGAAAATGTCCTTAGGGAGGCAAAAGTAAAAAACATTCTCTTCAATAATTTGGATTCTGTTCTAACTAACTGTGTCATATCATGCAAGACTGCTAAGGAGATGTGGACAAAACTTGAGGTGCACTGTCAAGGGACTAAAGATGTCAAGAAGAATGCTAGGTCTTTGCTAATTCAAGAGTATGAGTACTTTGAAGCAAAATCTGGAGAATCTATCACAGAGATGTATGATAGGTTTATAAAACTCTTGAATGAAATGGCTATGCTTGGTAAGGTTTATGATTCTGAAGATACAAACACCAAGTTTCTAAAAGCACTTCCTGAAGAGTGGGACAATAAGACTACAGCCATAAGGGAAGCTAGAGATTTGGATGAACTAACTCTAGAAGAATTGTATGGCAGACTCAAGACATATGATTTGGAGATGCAACAGAGGAAGAATAAGAAGTCTGTGAAGACAAAATCTGTGGCACTCTTGATGGAGTCTGAGAAAGAACAACAGGAACAACTCACAGAAGCAAGAATCAAGGATTCAAGAAAGAAGGGTAAAGCTGTTGTGTAGTCAGAGTCTACTGACACATACTCTGATTCTGATGAAGAGTTTGATCTAAGTCAAATGATGGCTATGTTTGCTAAAAATTTCAAAAGAATGAAATTCACAAAAGAACTGGCAAATTTAGCAAAAGACCATCATTCAAGAAGGAAGATGACAAGGTTGAGAAGAGCAAGAGTACAATAATCAAACTTGACAAAGCAAAGGTCAAATGTTTCAACTGTGGAATATTGGGGCACTTTGCCAGTGAATGCAGAAAGTCAAAAAGTCAAGGAAAAGGAAAAGCACTTCTATCAACAGAAAAGGATTGGGCAGACTCAAGCTCAGAGGATGAAATTGATTATGAAAATCTAGCATTGATGGCATCCTCCTCAAGAAAATCACAGTCTCCCAAAGAACCCTCATCTCCTAAAACTCAGGTATCAATCTTTACTCCTGAATCCTTAATTAATTTAGACTCTGATGGCATAGAGATTGTGAAAAGTGAGGTTAATAAAATAATGACGACATGTAGGTCTCTCACTAGTGAAAGTGAAAGGTTGAGAGAAGAAAATTTAACCTTAACTAAAAGGAATGGTCATTTAGAGACTGAGTTATTATTAATGGAACAATACAAAAAGGATTATGAGAAATATAGTCATAACTACACTGAAATTTTGAAAGCCTATGACTATGTTAGGAAAGAACTAGAAGAAGAAAGGCTTAAGTTTAAAGTTTGGACAGACTCTGGAAGAAAAGTTCAAGAAATTCTCAATAATCAAAACGTGTGTCAAACTGCTGGTCTAGGCTATTACAAGAGTCAAGGCAAAAGACCTATTGTTGAGAATGATAACAATGAAGAAGCTAGCAAATTTAATAAGACTAAAGACAAAAGTACATTTGTTCCTGTTAAGTTTGTGATCCCTAAAGAAAAAACTGAAACCACAAACTCATCTGTCAATAGTCCCCCTGTTGTTGACAAAAAGACAGATGAAACAGGGGCAAATAACTCTAAGAAAAATATAAACATAGGGTACTTGTCTAAGTCTAAGTTGAAAGAAAGGCTAGAGAACTTATTAGAGTCCACCAAAACTAGGAGAAATAGGAATGGTAAGGAAGGCATCAATAAGGCTAATAATTATCAAAAAGATCCTAATGCTCCTAGAAAGAAGTGTTATAGATGTGGAAACCACAACCATTTAGCTATAGATTGTAAAACAAAAATTGAGATAAAATCAGAGTCTAGTCCTTCTCAGACTCTGAAAAGTCACTACATACCACAGAAACCTTGTTATCACTGTGGTAGCATATTTCATTCTATTTATATGTGTAGGGACTATCATGATTTGTATTACAATTTTTATGAGCTAAAATCTTCTAATGATAAAAGTTGGTATGACACTGTTAAGACTCCACCAGAGTCTAGAGCAACAAAAGAGACAGGTAAGCCAAAGGTGAAAATTGTTAAGCCTGTTTCTCCTAAAGTTAGTAGAAAAGGATCCAAAACTGTTTGGGTCCTCAAAACATCTAACTAGTTGCTTTATGTATGCAGGGAACCAGGGTAAAGAAAGTAACCCTAATCTTGGACAGTGGATGCTCAGGACATATGACTGGAAAAAAATCCCTACTTACAGACTTTGAGGAAATGACTGGCCCAGAAGTATCCTTTGGAGATGGCAACAAAGGACAAACACTGGGATATGGCAAGATTGTACTTGGGAATGTCATCATTGAAAAAGTAGCTCTAGTTGATGGCTTAAGACACAATTTAATAAGCATAAGTCAACTTGGAGATAAAGGTTACCATACTGGTTTTGACAACAAAGAGTGTCTTGTGACTCACAAAGAAACAGGCATTGTGGTTTTCAAAGGACACAGACATGGTAACATTTATGAAGCCAGCTTGGAGGATTGTATACACAGTGAAGTCACATGTCTATACAGCAAGGTCTCAACTGAAGAAAGCTGAAATGGCACAAGAAACTGTCACATATCAACTTCAAAACACTCAACAAGTTGGTGAAACAGAATCTTGTAAGAGGATTACCACATGTTGATTTTGTGCAAGATCGACTTTGTGAAGCATGTCAACTTGGAAAACAAAGAAAATCATCCTTCAAGAGCAAGACAATTAACACCATTTCTGAACCCTTTTATTTATTGCATCTTGATTTATTTGGTCCAGTAAATGTTATGTCAATTAACAAAAATAAATATACTCTTGTTATTGTAGATGATTTTACAAGATTCACATGGGTTTTCTTTCTACATTCAAAGGATGAAGCTTCACAACACATAATAGACCATATCACTTTTCTGGAAAGAAAATCAAAGAAAACAGTAAGAATTCTGAGGAGTGACAATGGTACTGAATTCAAGAATTCAATCATGGAGGACTACTGTGCATCAAAGGGAATTACTCAACAATTTTCTGCGCCAGGAACTCCTCAACAAAATGGAGTTGTGGAAAGAAAGAATAGGACACTCATAGAAGTTGCCAGAACAATGTTGGCAGAGTCTAAGCTGCCAGTATATTTTTGGGCTGAGGTAGTCAATACAACATGTTTCACTCAAAACTGCACTCTAATAAACATGCATGGAAAGACTCCCTATGAAATGATAAAGGACAAGAAGCCAAGTGTGAAACACTTTCACATTTTTGGATGCAAGTGTTATGTACTGAAAGTACATCCTGAAAATCTAAGCAAATTTGAAGCCAAGGCAGATGAATCAATTTTTCTTGGATATGCATCGAACACAAAAGCATTCAGAGTGTTTAATCTCAGAACCAAAATTGTTATAGAATCTATTCATGTTGCATTTGATGATAAAAAGTATACAGGATTGCAGGATGAGTCAGAGTCTACTACACTAAAATTTGAAAATCTAAAAAGTTCTGAGATAAATGAAGAAGAAGAGGATGAAGACCCTAAAATAAATCCTGAATCAACACAGGAACCTGCACACTCTGAAGGGGAGCCAGAAAATTCAACTCCAAATAATTCAGAGTCTAACAGGTCAGGGTCTACCCAGACAGAGTCTAGACAGACAGAGTCTAACTCATCAGGGTCTGGATCAAGCAACTCTGAACTCTTGTCAGAGTCAAGCAATTTAAGGAGAGCCTCTTCAGTTGAATTTCACTCAAATACAGAAGATGCAAATGACTTAGGGGGAGCTTCAAGTTCAAGAACCAATCTTCCCCTGCTAGAAAATGGACAAGGAATCACACTCCAGACTTGATAATTGGTGATCCTGAGAGTGGTATACAAACAAGAACAACCACTCAAAATGAATGTCTTTATAGCTGTTTTCTCTCAAAGAATGAACCCAAGAAAATTGAGGAAGCCTTGCAAGACCCTGATTGGATTATTGCAATGCAAGAAGAATTGAATGAATTTGAGAGAAATAAAGTGTTGAAACTTGTACCAAGACCTAGAGATAGATCAGTGGTTGGTGTAAAATGGGTGTACAGAAACAAACTTGATGAGATGGAACTGTAATCAGAAACAAAGCAAGGCTAGTTGCAAAAGGATACTCACAGGAGGAAGGAATTGACTATGATGAAACTTTTGCACCAGTAGCAAGATTGGAAGCTATTAGAATGTTTCTAGCCTTTGCAGCTCATTCAAAATTCAAGGTGTATCAGATGGATGTAAAAAGTGCCTTCTTAAATGGAGAATTGGAATAGGAAGTCTATGTGGAGCAACCACCAGGATTTGTTGATCCAAAGTTTCCTGATCATGTTTACAGGTTAGATAAGGCACTATATGGATTGAAGCAAGCACCTAGAGCATGATATGAAACTCTTTCAAAATTTCTTCTTGAAAATGGATTCACAAGAGGTACCATTGACAAAACTCTCTTTATTAGAAAATATAAAGGTGATATTTTGCTTGTCCAAATTTATGTTGATGATATTATATTTGGATCTACTAATGATAATCTCTGAGAAAAGTTTAGTCAACTAATGCAGTCAAATTATGAAATGAGCATGATGGGAGAATTAAACTTCTTTTTGGGGCTTCAAGTCAAACAGAATGATGATGGAATTTTCATCAATCAAACAAAGTATGTAAAAGAACTGTTGAAGAAGTTTGATATGCAAGATTCTGCAACTGCTAAAACTCCCATGTCAACAGCTACTAAGCTAGACTCTGACCCAAAGGGCAAGAAAGTTGACAACACTAGCTACAGAGATTCTGACTATGCAGGATGCAAAGTAGACATGAAAAGCACAACAGGACAATGCCAGTTTCTTGGCAACAGATTGTTGGGTTCCGAGGCATAAAACGCAGCGGATTAAACGTAAATATAACGAAAAATTTCGGAACCCTAACGCAAGATCATGTATAAGATTGACAGATTATGGTGAAACGGAATCATACCTTTGTCTGGTCTTGACTTACACGAACTCAACGGAGATCCTAGCTTTCACGACTTGTGTCTTCCTCTCAAAAGCACCTCTATGGTATCCACACGAGCACCTTCAATAACGTCTCACGATCTTGATTACGGAATGGATGTACTAGCCTCCTTTGATGATTTCGAATTCTGCCTCTGCCTTTTCTCTCTACCTTTGCTGCTCCTAGGGTTCGTTTTCTTTTTTAAAAACTTAATACCTATTAACCCTACATTATCTATTTATAATGGTTGGTTAATAGGCCCATAATAGCAACTCATAACAGCAAAACCTAACCCATGTAGGTTTAGGATTAAATAATAAAACCGAATTTTATTATTTAATTAATAACTAAGTCACACTTAATTATTAAGGGCAGAATTCAAATTCGAATTCGAATTTATATTATTTTAATTAATTAAGTCTCACTTAATTAATATAATAAAATTCAAATAATCATCAATTAATTTAAATCTATAATTTAAATTAATTATTCATTTAAGTACTCTATGTGTGTGACCCTATAGGCTATTATTTAATTAGCAATAATTTTATTCTCCAATAAAATTATAAACAATGAGCGGTATCTAGTAATACATCATTGCTACCAAATTAAATAATAATTAAATCGTGATTCGATAAAAACCTTTCGTGATTAATGTTTCAGTGTAATATAATCCCTTTAACCATATATATTATAGATTAAACTCGAGGCATGTATTTAGTCATCCTCTTCAACATTTAATCCGGGTTTACTTGATCCATGAGTAGACTATGAAAACAAATCATTATTTGAGCACGGCCATGCATTTTATAGTCTCACTCAATCAAGAGGCCAATAATATCTCTCCTAATTATATGAGGGTTAAATCCTTTATCTATCATTCATATTTCTCATACGACTCATGATATACCCGATGTCCACTTTTATCATCACCCGGTCAAAGGTAATTTTTAATGTAGTCAAAGTATATTAATCCTCGTATAGAAATATAATGATCTCAAGTCAAAGGATCATTACACCATTATCACTGTGAGTCTTTCTTATGACTTTATTAAACATGAAGAATCTCACTGTGGGTCTGTCCAGTATCATGTACTCCTACATGTACCTATGTATTGACTTTAGTATCCCCATACTTATAACCAATGAGATGTGGTTATCAGTCAAACAACATACTAGTCTATTTATGTATTATTATTGTCCTATAATAATAATACTCGACTAGGGACATTTAAGAATATGATATATTATATAATCTCAAGTTCAAGTCATGTACTAAACTATACAATGTGTATCATGATTCTAAGGACATTTATTATGCTAATAAATATATCGCAGTATTTAAAGTCATAATAAATACGTTTATTGAATAATCAATTGACATAAAGGTTTATCAAAATAAACATTGTATTGCCTCTAGGGCACCTACACCAACAATCTCCCACTTGCACTAGAGCCAATCACCCATGTATCTAATACCCATGGAACTAGTGTGACCGTCGTGCTTCTTCTGCGACAAGCCTTTGGTCAGTGGGTCTGAAATGTTATCATTTGTGTGCACTTTACATATGTGTATGTCACCCCTTTCAATAATCTCTCGAATGAGGTGATATCTCCTGAGTATGTGTTTGGTTCGGGAGTGAGCTCTAGGTTCTTTAGCCTGTGCAATGGCTCCATTATTATCGCAGTATAGATCAATGGGATCTGCGATCGATGGAACCACTCCCAAATCAGTAATGAATTTTCGAATTCAAACAGCTTCCTTAGCCGCTTCACAAGCTGCAATGTACTCAGCCTCCATTGTAGAATCAGCTACTGTTTCTTGTTTTGAACTCTTCCAACTTACAGCACCTCCGTTTAGACAAAACACAAAACCAGACTGTGATACAGTATCATCCCTGTCTGTTTGAAAACTTGCATCGGTGTAACCTTTTACAACCAGTTTTTCCTCTCCTCCATACACCAAGAATGAATCTTTAGTCCTTTTCAAGTACTTTAGAATATTCTTGACAGCCGTCCAGTGACCTTTACCTGGATTAGATTGGTATCTGCTCGTCACGCTTAAAGCATACGAAACATATGGGCGAGTACATACCATCGCATACATGATGGATCCAATTGCTGAGGTATATGGAACCTTACTCATGCGGTCCTTGTCATCCAATGATTTCGGACACTGATCTTTAGAGATCGTTATCCCTTGAGACACGGGGACATATCCCCTTTTTGCATTTTGCATACCAAAACGATGCAAAACCTTATCGATGTATGTACTCTGACTTAGACCGATCATCCTTCTAGATCTATCCCTATAGATCCTCATTCCTAGAATGTAGGATGCTTCTCCTAAGTCTTTCATAGAGAAGTTGCTCCCTAACCAAATCTTAACAGCCTTGAGAGAAGGTATGTCATTCCCCATTAGTAGTATGCGTCAACATATAGTACTATGAATGCCACATGGCTCCCACTAACCTTCTTGTAAACACAAGGTTCATCTTCGTTTTGAACAAAGCCATACTCTTTGACTGTTTCATCAAAACGGATATTCCATCTCCTAGAGACTTGCTTCAATCCATAAATGGATCGACGTAATTTATATACCTTGCTAACATTCCTTGGATCGACAAAACCTTCAGGTTGTGTCATGTACACATCCACATCCTCTTCAAGGATTCCGTTAAGGAAGGCTGTTTTGACATCCATTTGCCAGATTTCATAATCATGGAATGCTGTAATAGCAAGCAAAATCCTTATGGACTTAACCATAGCCACTGGTGAGAAAGTCTCATCATAGTCAATACCATGAATTTGTCTGAAACCTTTTGCAACCAGCCTTGCTTTATAGGTATGAACATTTCCATCCATGTCAGTTTTCTTCTTGAAAACCCAGTTGCACCCTATGGGTTTTACCCCTTCAGGTGGATCAACCAAGGTCCATACTCGGTTTTCGTACATGGAATCCATCTCGGATTTCATGGCTTCTAGCCATCTCTTAGAGTCTGGCCTGTTCGTAGCATCTTGGTATGTGAGAGGCTCATCTTCGTCTATGAGCATCAAATCACCACATTGAGTCAAGAGAAATCCATATCTCTCTGGCTCATGGCGAATTCTACCAGTTCTACGAACAACCTGTGTTTGTTGAGCATTATCATTATCCTGCTCTTGTTCCACTTCAGGTTCAATGCTATTTTGTGGTTCTCGATCTTCATCGAGGTCTATAGTTCTCCCACTGTTTCTTTTGGAAACAAAATCTCTTTCCATGAAAACAGCGTCTCGAGCAATAAACACCTTCTGCTCAGAAGGACTATAAAAATAATACGCCTTTGTTTCTTTAGGGTATCCCACAAAATTGCACTCTTCAGATTTAGGTCCAAGCTTGTCAGATACTTGACGTTTCACAAACGCCTTGCATCCCCAAACTTTTATAAAGCTCATGCCTGATCGTTTCTTCTCCCATATCTCATATGGAGTCTTTTGAACCTTCTTAGTAGGAACACGGTTAAGTGTGAAAGCCGCTGTTTCTAGAGCATAACCCCAGAAACTAATTGGAAGATCTGCATGACTCATCATCGATCGTACCATGTCCAACAAGGTGCGATTTCTCCTCTCTGAAACTCCATTCCATTGAGGTGTACCTGGCAGAGTGAGTTGTGATACAATACCACACTCCTTTAAATAATTTTTAAATTCAGTGCTCAAGTATTCTCTTCCACGATCAGATCGTAAGATTTTAATACTTGCACCTCCGCCAATTTGCTTTTCTACTTCAGCCTTGTATTCTTTGAACTTTTCAAAAGAATCGGATTTATTCTTCATAAGATATACATACCCATATCTACTGAAATCATCAGTAAATGTTATGAAGTAGTAGTAGCCTCCTCTAGCCATCACACGCATTGGGCCACATACATCACTATGTATTAGCTCTAGACGTTCAGTGGCCCTTTGATCCTTACCAGTGATAGGGACTTTAGTCATTTTACCAAGCAAACAAGATTCGCATTCTTGGTATGATTCAAAATCAAACTTATCCAAGTATCCATCCTTATGTAATTTGGATATGCGTTTCTCATTTATATGGCCTAGACGACAATGCCAGAGGTATGTTTGATTTGAGTCATTAACTTTAAGTCGTTTGTTTTCTATATTACAGACAGGATTATCTAAGTCAAGAACATATAAACCATTAAACAAACGCGCAACACCATAGGTTAAATCATTCAAAGCAAAAGAGTAATTGTTGTTCT
Organism: Oenanthe sinensis; assembly: GCA_028671895.1. Lineage (NCBI taxonomy): Eukaryota > Viridiplantae > Streptophyta > Magnoliopsida > Apiales > Apiaceae > Oenanthe > Oenanthe sinensis. The sequence continues at coordinate 35,656,924 of CM053806.1, forward strand.
TTATTGTAAACGAAAAACCTTTCTTGTCCAAACAAGAAACAGAAATAATGTTTCTGTGAATCGCAGGCACGTAATAACAATTTTCCAGTTCTAAAACTAGCCTAGAGGGCAAAGATAAATAATATGTTCCTACAGCTAAAGCAGCAACTCTTGCTCCATTGGCAACTCGTAGGTCCATCTCTCCTTTAGCCAATGTCCTACTTCTCTGCATTTCCTGCACATTTATACAAATGTGAGAAGCACATCCAGTATCCAATACCCAAGATGTAGAAATAGACATATTGACTTCTATAACATATATACCTGAAGTAGAAGCTTGCTCAGCCCTCTTCTTCTTCAGATCCTCCAAGTAAACTGAACAGTTTCTCTTCCAGTGACCAGTTTTCTTACAGTAGTGACATTCACCCTTAGCGACCCCACCTTTAGGCTTTAAAGCCTGTTTAGGACCTGACTTTGGCTTGGGTGTAGAATCAGAACCTGTCTTCTTCTTACCCTTCCACTTGCCTTTCCCTTTGGCCTTACCTTTATTGCCCACCATCAGTATGGGAGCGGGTTCAGCCGTCTTCATGTTGGTCTCATATGTTCTCAACATAGCCAACAATTCAGTAGGTGTTTTGTCAAATTCATTCATATTGTAGTTCATAACAAACTGAGTGAATTTGTTGTTCAAAGAATTCAAGATTAGGTCAATACCAGTTTCCGGACCAATCGGGAAACCCAAAGTATCAAGATACTCAATGTAACCAATCATCTTCAGAACATGTGGGCCAACTGGTTCACTTGCCCCTTGTTTGCAGTTAAAGAGTGACTTGCTCGTGTTGAACCTTTCTTGACGAGTTTGGCTTGCAAACATGCTTTGCAAGTGCTCATAGATAGTATATGCATCCATATGCACATGCTGTCTTTGAAGCTCAGCACTCATAGTTGCCAACATAAGACATGCAACATCAGTTGCATCATTCTCATCCTTTGTATGGGCCGCTCGTTCCTCAACAGTAGCGCCCTCAGGAAGGGGACCTGCTGGAGGAATATCAATGACATGAAGCTTGCGCTCCTGCCTGAGGACAATCCTCAAATTCCTCTGCCAGTCTAGGAAGTTGTTTCCTCCTGTCAGCTTATCCATCTCAAGGACAGATCGTACGGATAGTGTGTTTGTGTTGTTTGTCATTACTTGGTATCTACAATGATAATAGCACAAAATAAACATTAGATTGTCTGAGTTATTTATTATGTTCAAATGATTATGATATATTCATAATATATCTCCCACTATTTTTATCAAATCAATAGCCCTTACTATTAATTTGGAAAGTATATCCCATAATTCTTTCTAGTGAGCCAAGATCCATATTTCGTCATGTCTTAAGTCAACCACTGGAAGTCCTTAAGAATGATTATTTAGGTAGACAACATTTGTCAATTATATCATATATAATTCTTGGATAGTTTGGTGAGCAACGATTGATCTTATCTATCTAATAGATTTTTAACCAAACTCTATGCTTCTAAGTTCATAATGGTTGAATATAACCGTTTACTTTCACCTTATTATGACGACTCAGTTAAGTTTGACCCAATGATACAACGGCCGAATATAACCGTTTATATTCGTCGCATCTCACCACGATAGATAGGAGTCCCCTGCCACTGACAGTCTTTCCCCTAATCGATCTAGGATTCGATGAGTATTCATTCATTGGAAAGCATCCGATTAAAACTTAATATTTTGTTAAGGAGTTTATAAAATTTATGACGATCATGATCACATCATGAAGAGATCCTCAATTTTTCCTTGAACTAAATATTTCAAATTGACATCTTAAATTGTTCATTTCCCAGGTAGATGGAGGATACCAGTGGTCACACTTAAAACCCATCAGCCTTACGAATACGCATATCCGTTTTTGTCAGAAAATCCCAATTATAGACATCAAAATCCATATTCAATTCCGTGTTTTAAAAATCCATATTTCATAAACACAAGAATCTCATGATCGTTTGTTAATTTTAAAATCTTAAATCGTTACAGATTTTATCTTGTTCAGCATGGCAAGCATGGCATGGGTGATGTATCTAATACATGCATACATCATTAATCTAATTAAAGCATGCATCTTCTACTCTACACATACATTCATACATCAATATGTAAAGTGCAGTATGTAAACGTGCTTGGTTATGGCCCCTTTCCTATGTGATCCTTTCGAGCTAATGAAAGGATCAAAGTCAATCTATGGTGGTGAAATATAAATACAATTACATGTCTTCATTCTTCTTGTATCCATGGGTGCTTGCTCCTCTTCTTGGATCATCCTTCAATCTTCAAGTACATTACATGGAATAATTGAATACAACCTATACTAATGTACTTACATAAGAAAACTCGAGTTACATTCGAGGTTAAACAATTACAAGAATGAAGAAAACGACATGCAAGTCGTATTTATAAAACCAAAACCAAAACCATTAATCTAGGGGTCTAAGGGCCATAACCAGCACCATGCTCAAGTACACAAAATAAAATATTGCGGGGGTACGGGGGCGGCAGCTCCCGGGCGGGGTCTGGGGGCGGCAGCCCCCAGCTGGGGTCGAGCTGTTCAGAAATCATCAATTTCTGAACTACAGATCATATCTGTTGGCCTTTTTCCCCACTGCAATTTATACAGTCCATCAGAGTTTACTGCTAAACTCTGATCAGCACAGTCCATCAGAGTTTACTGCTAAACTCTGATCAGCACAGTCCATCAGAGTTTACTGCTAAACTCTGATCAGCACAGTCCATCAGAGTTTACTGCTAAACTCTGATCAGAGACCATCGGAGTTTGTTAAACTCTGACCATGCTCTATACTCTGACCTGACCATCAGAGTTTACTGCTAAACTCTGATCATACACAGAATATACATTCTCTGACAGTTACATATTGGCAGAAGCATAGCATTCTCATAACAGGCATGGCAGTCTCATAACAGAAGCATGGCAGTGGCATAACAGATTATGACAAAGCAGTAGCATGGCATGGCAGTCACCAAAACAGGCATGTATGCATCAAATACATAAAACACGTAACCAAATCAGTCCCTTATACACGTAGCTCTGATACCATTGTTGGGTTCCGAGGCATAAAACGCAGCGGATTACAGGTAAATATAACGAAAAATTTCGGAACCCTAACGCAGGATCATGTATAAGATTGACAGATTATGGTGAAACGGAATCATACCTTTGTCTGGTCTTGACTTACACGAACTCAACGGAGATCCTAGCTTTCACGACTTGTGTCTTCCTCTCAAAAGCACCTCTATGGTATCCACACGAGCACCTTCAAGAACCTCTCACGATCTTGATTACGGAATGGATGTACTAGCCTCCTTTGATGATTTCGAATTCTGCCTCTGCCTTTTCTCTCTACCTTTGCTGCTCCTAGGGTTCGTTTTCTTTTTAAAAACTTAATACCTATTAACCCTACATTATCTATTTATAATGGTTGGTTAATAGGCCCATAATAGCAACCCATAACAGCAAAGCCTAACCCATGTAGGTTTAGGATTAAATAATAAAACCAAATTTTATTATTTAATTAATAACTAAGTCACACTTAATTATTAAGGGCAGAATTCAAATTCGAATTCGAATTTATATTATTTTAATTAATTAAGTCTCACTTAATTAATATAATAAAATTCAAATAATCATCAATTAATTTAAATCTATAATTTAAATTAATTATTCCTTTAAGTACTCTATGTGTGTGACCCTATAGGCTATTATTTAATTAGCAATAATTTGATTCTCCAATAAAATTATAAACAATGAGCGGTATCTAGTAATACATCATTGCTACCCAATTAAATAATAATTAAATCGTGATTCGATAAAAATCTTTCGTGATTAATGTTTCAGTGTAATATAATCCCTTTAACCATATATATTATAGATTAAACTCGAGGCATGTATTTAGTCATCCTCTTCAACATTTAATCCGGGTTTACTTGATCCATGAGTAGACTATGAAAACAAATCATTATTTGAGCACGGCTATGCATTTTATAGTCTCACTCAATCAAGAGGCCAATAATATCTCTCCTAATTATAGGAGGGTTAAATCCTTTATCTATCATTCATATTTCTCATACGACTCATGATATACCCGATGTCCACTTTTATCATCACCCGGTCAAAGGTAATTTTTAATGTAGTCAAAGTATATTAATCCTCGTATAGAAATATAATGATCTCAAGTCAAAGGATCATTACACCATTATCACTGTGAGTCTTTCTTATGACTTTATTAAACATGAAGAATCTCACTGTGGGTCTGTCCAGTATCATGTACTCCTACATGTACCTATGTATTGACTTTAGTATCCCCATACTTATAACCAATGAGATGTGGTTATCAGTCAAACAACATACTAGTCTATTTATGTATTATTATTGTCCTATAATAATAATACTCGACTAGGGACATTTAAGAATATGATATATTATATAATCTCAAGTTCAAGTCATGTACTAAACTATACAATGTGTATCATGATTCTAAGGACATTTATTATGCTAATAAATATATCGCAGTATTTAAAGTCATAATAAATACGTTTATTGAATAATCAATTGACATAAAGGTTTATCAAAATAAACATTGTATTGCCTCTAGGGCACCTACACCAACACAGATTAATTTCTTGGTTTAGCAAGAAACAACAAATTGTATCAACCTCAACAGCTGAGGCTGAATACATTGCAGCTGGAAGTTGCTGTGCTCAAATTCTGTGGATGAGGAATCAATTACTTGATTATGGACTAACATTCTCAAATATTCCTATGTATTGTGATAATACTAGTGCTATTAAAATTGCAGAGAATCCAGTCCAACACTCCAGAACAAAGCACATTGATGTCAGGTATCACTTTATTAGAGAACATGTTGAAAATTATACTGTGACACTTCACTATGTTCCAACTGATAGACAGATTGCAGACATTTTGACAAAACCACTTGATGAGTCTACCTTTCTCAGACTGGTAGGTGAATTAGGTATGTTAAATATGTAAGTGATCAAAAATTACAAGAAGCGAGGTATGTACTTTAATTACAGTCCCTGTCTTAACACACTGTGATTAATTATTATTGCAATATTTTGTTTGGTATTTTACCTTGACAGAGTCTAGTTTTTAGACTCTGACGAGTCTATAGACTCTGACGAGTCTGTAGACTTTGAGAGTCAGTAGACTCTGAGAAAATTATCGCCTAGACTCTGAAACGGTTAAAATTCGCGCCTGCAGACTCTGATTGCATTTAAAATGTTCAAATGACTTGAAATAGGCGGTAACAGTTATCTTTTGACCGGAAACAGGCTGTAGACTCGTGTGTATAGTATGCAACTTGAACAAAATAGAATTTTTCATACAATTTACTCATTTGTTTATTGCAATTATTTTCTAAGGCAAAAATATTCACAGAGCTTTTTACGAACCCTAGCTAATTTCTTCAAGCTTTTTCATCCACTCAACAACTTTAATGGTTGCCGTTTCTACTATCATGAGGGGACCCAAGGCGATTACTTTCACATTTGGGGATTTTGATTTCATGACTACAAATCATGTTGCTGCTCTTAGAGATAAGAAAGGAGTAGATGCTGACTACTTCCCAATGATGGATTTCATTGAGCAATCTGAGCTCAGTTACATTCTGAAAGCATCTCCAATGATTCATATGGATGTTGTCTCCAAAGCTTGGAGTTCTGCACAGGTCGTTGATCCTTCTCAGGATCAACCAGGTAAAATAATGTTCACCTTTGGCTCGACTAAATTTGATGTCACTGCAGATGTGCTTAATTCTGTGTTTAAATTGCCTGTTAAATCTTCTTTTGATGAAACTGTATCTGATGATGACATTAAAAACATGTTTAAGGCAATAGGTTATTCTGCTAGCTTAGATAACATGAGCAAGATAACTAGGCCTTACTTAAGAAAAGAATGGTCATTTTTCTTTGATCAAATTGCTAAGTGTTTCACTGGTAAATGCAGTGGATTTGATGCTATTACAGCTATTACTTATCAAATTGGTCACAGTCTCCTATTTGATAGAATAATCAACATTGGTGATATGTTGCTCACTCAAATGGGAGAAAAATTAAATAATGTGCATGAGGGGAGGAAGAAAGTCTACTATCATAGATTTCTTATGATTCTCCTTAATCACTTCATTCCTGACATGTCAACCAAGTTGGCAGATGATTGTTGTGTGCAGGCCTACAAACAACAAATGAGGATATTCTCTGACATCAAGAGAATTGATGACAAAAAGAAGAGTCTACCTGCCATGCACTATCCATAGGTAATGCAGGTAAAAATCTCAACCTACAAACCTTATATCTACAATGATTCTTTTTTTGGTGGTGACATGATGCAGGAACAAGTACTGGAGAGTCCCCCTGCACCTACCCCAGTCACCAAATCCCCTTCAATTACACAATCTTCCAAACCAAAATCCAAAAAGAAACCAACCTCTGGTGTCTTTCAACAGACACCAGTTGTAAAGAGGAGAAAATTGGTTCATACCAGGCTTATAGATGAGCACAGTGATGAGGAGCTCAACCCTCTAGAGAAACAAGTTGTTGAAGGTCTTTCTTTACTAAAAGAAGGTCATGATACACTTGATTCTAACCTTCCATCCAAGTCTGTAGTCTCTGAAAAGGCTAGAAACTCTGAAAAACCTAGGGAAGCACCTCAGGATTCTCACATTGAGTCTCCTGAGAAATCTTTTGCTCAGAAGTACAGAAGGTTAAGGAAGGCTTATTCTGCACACACACACAAGCCTGTTATTACTACTAACCCTGTTTTGCAGGAAACAGATGCTCCCAAGGCTCCTGCAGAGCCAGACTCTGAAATCAAGAAAACACATGAACCAGAGTCTAATGTTGAGTCAGAGTCTAGACTGCCTTTAGACTCTGATCATGAAACATTTTGGGAAGGAATGCCATTGGATGCAGCCTCATGTCTAATTGATGAGATCATTACTCCAAGTGATGAGGCACTGCTATTCTTATATCCTTTGGTGGAATCAGTTGAAGATCCAGGGCAATATCAGACTAAATCTCAAGTCTTGGATTTTCTTTCAACCTATGAAGCCCTAAGGAAGAGAATGGAACAGGAGCTACAAATGTCTGCACAGGATGTGGTCAAAAATCTCTACAGCTACCTATTCAACTCTTCATTCCAAGTACAAGTAGTTGGGCTCATAGAAGGCAGAACAAATGAAGTTCTCAAAGCACTAGGTGTGCCAGACTCTGAACAACAAATCACAAAGAAGCCTAAAAAGCTTAATGTCCATAAAAGGAGAGCATCAGAGTCTGTTGCTGAGTTGGAAACTGAGATTGAGCAACCAGTTTTTAACCATGACGCAATTTGGGATAATGGAGTTACATACAGGACAGCCATTCAATGGATCTCTCAAATTCAACCTCTGTCAAGACAGGTGGCTGACTATCTTGTCCATAATATAGGTACAATTGCCAATAAATACATCTATCCAACCTACCAAAGTAGACTGGATCAATTCAAGGGCACATATTTTCAAAGAGTAAGAAGGGAACTGCAGGAACTCTTCAATCTCACAGATGCCCAGGCAATCAATGCAATCTATCTCAGGGCCTTTTATCACAAGTTGGATGCATTTATTCTTGAAGAACAACAGGAGGTAGCAGGAGATGCAAGGCAGTTGGAGGTTGGGACTAGTGCACCAGTGGTGACTAGTGATAAAGATGCTCAGTCTGCCTCACCCACACAAGAACCACCTAGTCAGAGGTTGGGTGATAGTGGGGCAGGGGAGTATGCTGTTGGGCCCTCCTTGACAACTCATCAAAGAGCTGATGAGAACCCCAGTGATATGGGAGGACAGACTCTGATGGATGCTCATGAAGTAATTTCCCAATCTATTCTATCAGAGTCTATCCACCTTGAGGGGGAGTCTCATGCACATGTTAGTAATTGTGCTCTAGAGACAATACTTTTTATATTTTAAGGAAAATATTTATTATTAAGGATTATGTTTTATTGATTATTATTTATTTATTATGTTTTATTTACTGCGTAATAAATTGAAAGCATAATAAATGTCCTTGGAATTTTGATACGTATTATATATCTTTAAGTATGTGACTTAAAAATGAGATTATATGAATAGTATCTTATTCCTAAAATTCCCTAGTCGAGTATTATTATTTAAGGACAATAATAATGCACAAAGACTAGTATGTTTCTTGACAGATGACCACATCTCATTGGTCATAGGTATGGGGATACTAAAGTCAAGAACATAAGTGCATGTATCAATGCATGGCACTGGAATGACCCGCCGTGAGATTCTACATGTTAAGTAAGTGTCATAAGTAATTCTCACTGTGATAATGGTGTAATGATCCTTAGACCTGAAATCATTATATTTCTATACGAGAATTAATATACTTTGATTACATTAAAAGTTACCTTTGACCGGGTGATGATAAAAGTGGACATTGGGTATATTATGAATCGTATGAGAAATATGAATGATCTAGATGAGATTTAATCCTCCTAATTTTAGGAGTGATATTATTGGCCTCTTGTTTGAGTGAGACTATGAAATGCACGGCCGTGCTCAAATGTTGATTTGATTTTAATAGTCTACTCATCGATCAAGAAAATAAAGATTAAATTATGAAGAGGATGACACGAGACATGCCTTGAGTTTAATCTATAATATCAAGATTAAAGGGAATATATTACATGGAACATTATTCACGAAAGGCTTAATCGAATCACCGATTTATTATTATTACTTGGGTAGCAATGATGTATTACTAGATGCCGCTCATTGTTTACAATTTTAATTAGATATTAAAATTTTTGCCAACGTAATAATAACCTACAGGGTCACACACAAAGAACGCTTGAAGGAGAAATAATTTAAATTATGAATTTAAATTAAATAAGTAATTTATTTTATTTATGATATTAATTAAGTATGACTTAATTAATTATATAAATAGAATAAATGAATTACTTAACTAATTCCAAAATTAATAATTAATTAATTAAGTGAGACTTAATTAAATAATTTAGAATTTTTGATTAGTATTAATTATAATTGGATTATAATTAGAAAACTTATTCCTCTCTCTATATAATCTCTTTATGGGCTGATTTAATAAGATAGAGATTTTACAAAAACCCTAGCCGCTCTGAGAGAGGAGGAAGATAGAGATAGAAGAAGTTTTCGGGTGCTAGTACACATCAATCCTTCATGAAAAGTGTTCGTGTGGATACCGTAGAGCGTAGATCGTGAGAGCGGGATACGTGGTGTTAAACAAGCTTTGGACCTCCATTAATCTTCCATTAATGAACTGTTAAAGCTTCTAAAGGTATTTATTCTTTATCTCCGAATTAAATCTTTTGTTTTCGCATGGATCCTGCGGAGGGTTTCGCTATTTTGATTTATTTTTCGCGTTTATTCTGCTGCGTTTGTGTCACGAAACCCTACAATGGCATCAGAGCTACTTGCGAAACGTTTTAATTCGGTTATGTGCTTAACAGTTTTTGATATATAAGCATGTATGTGATCTATCATAATTTTATATTGATATAATATGTATATGTTTATATATATTATGAATATATGATATTTTATGATATATAATCATGTGATGATTATGTGTGTTGATGTATGTATATGATACATGTTTTTTCTTATTAAGGGAATCGTATTCGATACGAATTCTGAAACGGCTGCCGTTGATTTTCTGAAATCTGTGTCCGTTGTCCAATTTTCGCAAACGATATGTGTTTTCTGACTGGAATCGGGTCACTGAGAAATACTGACAAAGTCAGCTCTGCGTCTGTAAGCCATTAGATATCGTTACAGCCTCCAAAACGGTGATTTATGATTTTTTGAAAATTATTTGATTTTCTAAAATTTTAAGTATATGTATGTATATATTATGAATATATGATATTCATGTAATGTATAATCATATGATGATTGTATGTATCTCTGTATATGTATATATGATATATGCTTGTTTTTGTTATGAGAATTATATATGATACGATTTCTGAAACACCGTCAGATTTGGAGAAATCTGACTGCTGTATCCGATTTTTGTAAACGATATATGTTTTCTGACTGGAATCGGGCCAATGAACAAAACGGATAGCTATGCTATCACCAACGGGTCTGTAAGGCGTTTGACGTCGTTAAGGGCCTCGAAATAGCGATTTATTGTCTTCAGAAATCTGTTTTTAATTTTCTGAAATTTCGAAATTTGTTATATATGATTATATGATATGATTATATAATATGAGATATATTATATGTGTTATATGATAGCATGGTGGATGGTTATAGCCTAAAGACCCATAGGATAGTGGTTTTGATTTATGGTTTTGGTTTCTAAATACGACTTGCATGTCGTTTATTCATTGTAATTTAATTATCTCGAATGTAACTCGAGTTCTTCTTGTAATTTCATTAGAATAGTTTTATTTTTATTATTCAATATAATTATCAATGAAGACTTGCAAGCAAGGAGGCGATCCAAAAGGGGATGATGGAGCAATGAAGAAAGAAGACATGTAATAGATACTATTTTTAAAACCACCATAGACTGACCTTGATATTTCCATTAGCTTGGAAATATCATATAGGATGGGGCCATAACCAAACACGTTTAATTTACGCACATTACATGTATGTATATGATTGCATGTATTGGTATGTATGCGTAGATATAATTGAGATGCATGCTTAATATTGATTAATCATGTATGTATTAGATACGACACCCATGCCATGTTTGCTTAAACAAGATAAAATCTGTAACGATTCAAGATTTTAAAATTAACAAACGATCATGAGATTCTTGTGTTTATGAAATATGGATTTTTAAAACACGGAATTAAATATGGATTTTTGATATCTATAATTGGGATTTTCTGACAAAAGCGGATATGCGTATTCGTAAGGCTGATGGGTTTTAAGTGTGACCATTGGTATCCTCCATCTACCTGGGAAATGAACAATTTAATATGTCGATTTGAAATATTTGGTTCAAGGAAAAATTGAGGATCTCTTTATGATGTGATCATGATCGTTATAAATTTTCTAAAACCCCTTAACAAAATATTAAGTTTTACTCGGATGCTTTCCAATGAATGAACACTCATCGAATCCTAGATCGATAAGGGGAAAGACTGTCAGTGGCAGGGGACTCCTATCTATCGTGGTGAGATGCGACGAATATAAACGGTTATATTCGGCCGTTGTATCATTGGGTCTAACTTAACTGAGTCGTCATAATAAGTGAAAATAAACGGTTATATTCAACTACTATGAACTTAGAAGCATAGAGTTTGGTTAAAAGTCTATTAGATAGATAAGATCAATCGTTGTTCACCAAACTATCCAAGAATTATATATGATATAATTGACAACTGTTGTCTACCTAAATAATCATTTTCTAAGGACTTCCAGTGGTTGACTTAGGACATGACGAAATATGGATCTTGGCTCACTAGAAAGAATTATGGGATATACTTTCCAAATTAATAGTAAGGGCTATTAGTTTGATAAAAATAGTGGGAGGTATATGATGATATACCATAATCACTTAAACATAATTAATATTAAATTTGCAACCTAGTTTATTTTATGCACTTTAATATTGTAGATATCAAATGATAAACACAAACAACTTCTCTATGCGATCAGTTCTTGAGAAGGACAAGTTGACGAGAATATATTTCCTTGACTGACATAGGAGCTTGAGGATCTTCCTCGGGCACCACGATATTAGTCAAATCTCTTCCCCTGCTCTTAAAGTTGAGAATGTAACATGTGCAAATCATAGTGCTTATTGGAAGCAAATTGATGTTGCGACTGATGTTTCATGTCTCATGCTCGCAAATATATGTGCTGAGCTTAAGAAGCAATACAAGCATATAGATGCTTATGAAACGATTGAGCACAAGATATATTTGAAAGGGCACTATATGTTGGGTTCCGAGGCATAAAACGCAGCGGATAAACGTAAATATAACGAAAAATTTCGGAACCCTAACGCAGGATCATGTATAAGATTGGACGGATTATGGTGATAATCGAATCATACCTATTACGATCTTGAATGTCACGAACTCAACGGAGATCCTTGCTATCACGACTTGTGTCTTCTTCTCGAAAACACCTATATGGTATCCACACGAGCACCTTCAAGAGCGTCTCACGATCTTGATTACGGAGTGGATGTACTAGCGAACCTTTGATAATTCGAATTGTCTTCCTGCCTCTTTGCTGCCTCTTCTAGGGTTTTTCTATCAAAACGTGTTGTGCCTCTTAACCCTACATTATCTATTTATAATGTTTGGTTAACAGGCCCATAGCAGCAAAACCTAACCCATGTAGGTCTAGGAAAATAATAAAACGAATTTTATTATTTAATTAATAACTAAGTCATACTTAATTATTATGGGCAGAAATACAATTCTAATTTGAATTTATATTATCTTAATTAATTAAGTCTCACTTAATTAATATAATAAAAATTCAAATAATTATCAATTAATTTAAATCTATAATTTAAATTAACTATTCATCTAAGTGCTCTTTGCGTGTGACCCTATAGGCTATTATTTAATTGGCAATAATTTTATTCTCCAATAAAATTATAAACAATGAGCGGCATCTAGTAATACATCATTGCTACCCAATTAAACAATAATTAAATCGTGATTCGATAAAACCTTTCGTGATTAATGTTTCCGTGTAATATAATCCTTTTAACCATATATATTATAGATTAAACTCGAGGCATGTATTTAGTCATCCTCTTCAACATTTAATCCGGGTTTACTTGATCCATGAGTAGACTATGAAAACAAATCATTATTTGAGCACGGCCATGCATTTTATAGTCTCACTCAATCAAGAGGCCAATAATATCTCTCCTAATTATAGGAGGGTTAAATCCTTTATCTATCATTCATATTTCTCATACGACTCATGATATACCCGATGTCCACTTTTATCATTACCCGGTCAAAGGTAACTTTTAATGTAGTCAAAGTATATTAATCCTCGTATAAAAATATAATGATCTCAAGTCAGAGGATCATTACACCATTATCACTGTGAGTCTTTCTTATGACTTTATTAAACATGAAGAATCTCACTGTGGGTCTGTCCAGTACCATGTACTCCTGCATGTACCTATGTGTTGACTTTAGTATCCCCATACTTATAACCAATGAGATGTGGTTATCTGTCAAACAACATACTAGTCTATTTATGTATTATTATTGTCCTATAATAATACTCGACTAGGGACATTTAAGAATATGATATATTATATAATCTCAAGTTCAAGTCATGTACTAAACTATACAATGTGTATCATGATTCTAAGGACATTTATTATGCTAACAAATATATCGCAGTAATTAAAGTCATAATAAATATGTTTATTGAATAATCAATTGACATAAAGGTTTATCAAAATAAACATTGTATTGCCTCTAGGGCACCTACACCAACAATCTCCCACTTGCACTAGAGCCAATCACCCATGTATCTAATACCCATGGAACTAGTGTGACCGTCGTGCTTCTTCTGCGATAAGCCTTTGGTCAGTGGGTCTGCAATGTTATCATTTGTGTGCACTTTACATATGTGTATGTCACCCCTTTCATTAATCTCTCGAATGAGGTGATATCTCCTGAGTATGTGTTTGGTTCGGGAGTGAGCTCTAGGTTCTTTAGCCTGTGCAATGGCTCCATTATTATCGCAGTATAGATCAATGGGATCTGCGATCGATGGAACCACTCCCAAATCATTAATGAATTTTCGAATCCAAACAGCTTCCTTAGCCGCTTCACAAGCTGCAATGTACTCAGCCTCCATTGTAGAATCAGCTACTGTTTCTTGCTTTGAACTCTTCCAACTTACAGCACCTCCGTTTAGACAAAACACAAAACCAGACTGTGATACAGTATCATCCCTGTCTGTTTGGAAACTTGCATCGGTGTAACTTTTTACAACCAGTTTCTCCTCTCCTCCATACACCAAGAATGAATCTTTAGTCCTTTTCAAGTACTTTAGAATATTCTTGACAGCCGTCCAGTGACCTTCACCTGGATTAGATTGGTATCTGCTCGTCATGCTTAAAGCATACGAAACATCTGGGCGAGTACATACCATTGCATACATGATGGATCCAATTGCTGAGGCATATGGAACCTTACTCATGCGGTCCTTGTCATCCAATGATTTCGGACACTGATCTTTAGAGATCGTTATCCCTTGAGATACGGGGACATATCCCCTTTTTGCATTTTGCATACCAAAACGATGCAAAACCTTTTCGATGTATGTACTCTGACTTAGACCGATCAACCTTCTAGATCTATCCCTATAGATCCTCATTCCTAGAATGTAGGATACTTCTCCTAAGTCTTTCATAGAGAAGTTGCTCCCTAACCAAATCTTAACAGCCTTGAGAGAAGGTATGTCATTCCCCATTAGTAGTATATCATCAACATATAGTACTATGAATGCCACATGGCTCCCACTAACCTTCTTGTAAACACAAGGTTCATCTTCGTTTTGAACAAAGCCATACTCCTTGATTGTTTCATCAAAACGGATATTCCATCTCCTAGAGGCTTGCTTCAATCCATAAATGGATCTACGTAATTTACATACCTTGCTAACATTCCTTGGATCGACAAAACCTTCAGGTTGTGTCATGTACACATCCACATCCTCTTCAAGGATTCCGTTAAGGAAGGCTGTTTTGACATCCATTTGCCAGATTTCATAATCATGGAATGCTGTAATAGCAAGCAAAATCCTTATGGACTTGACCATAGCCACTGGTGAGAAAGTCTCATCATAGTCAATACCATGAATTTGTCTGAAACCTTTTGCAACCAGCCTTGCTTTATAGGTCTGAACATTTCCATCCATGTCAGTTTTCTTCTTGAAAACCCAGTTGCACCCTATGGGTTTTACCCCTTCAGGTGGATCAACCAAGGTCCATACTCGGTTTTCGTACATGGAATCCATCTCGGATTTCATGGCTTCTAGCCATCTCTTAGAGTCTGGCCTGTTCGTAGCATCTTGGTATGTGAGAGGCTCATCTTCGTCTATGAGCATCAAATCACCACATTGAGTCAAGAGAAATCCATATCTCTCTGGCTCATGGCGAATTCTACCAGTTCTACGAACAACCTGTGTTTGTTGAGCATTATCATTATCCTGCTCTTGTTCCACTTCAGGTTCAATGCTATTTTGTGGTTCTCGATCTTCATCGAGGTCTATAGTTCTCCCACTGTTTCTTTTGGAAACAAAATCTCTTTCCATGAAAACAGCATCTCGAGCAATGAACACTTTCTGCTCAGTAGGACTATAGAAATAGTACGCCTTTGTTTCCTTAGGGTATCCCACAAAATTGCACTCTTCAGATTTAGGTCCAAGCTTGTCAGATACTTGACGCTTCACAAACGCCTTGCATCCCCAAACTTTCATAAAGCTCATGCCTGACCGTTTCTTCTCCCATATCTCATATGGAGTCTTTTGAACCTTCTTAGTAGGAACACGGTTAAGTGTGAAAGCCGCTGTTTCTAGAGCATAACCCCAGAAACTAATTGGAAGATCTGCATGACTCATCATCGATCGCACCATGTCCAACAAGGTGCGATTTCTCCTCTCTGAAACTCCATTCCATTGAGGTGTACATGGCGGAGTGAGTTGTGATACAATACCACACTCCTTTAAATAATCTTTAAATTCAGTGCTCAAGTATTCTCCTCCACGATCAGATCGTAAGATTTTAATACTTGCACCTCCGCCAATTTGCTTCTCTACTTCAGCCTTGTATTCTTTGAACTTTTCAAAAGAATCGGATTTATTCTTCATAAGATATACATATCCATATCTACTGAAATCATCAGTAAATGTTATGAAGTAGTAGTAGCCTCCTCTAGCCATCACACGCATTGGGCCACATACATCACTATGTATTAGCTCCAAACGTTCAGTGGCCCTTTGACCCTTACCAGTGAAAGGGGCTTTAGTCATTTTACCAAGCAAACAAGATTCGCATTCTTGGTATGATTCAAAATCAAACTTATCCAAATATCCATCCTTATGTAATTTGGATATGCGTTTCTCATTTATATGGCCTAGACGACAATGCCAGAGGTATGTTTGATTTGAGTCATTAACTTTAAGTCGTTTGTTTTCTATATTACAGACAGGATTATCTAAGTCAAGAACATATAAACCATTAAACAACCGCGCAACACCATAGGTTAAATCATTCAAAGCAAAAGAGCAACTGTTGTCCTTTATTGTAAACGAAAAACCTTTCTTGTCCAAACAAGAAACAGAAATAATGTTTCTGCGAATTGCAGGCACGTAATAACAATTCTCCAGTTCTAAAACTAGCCCAGAGGGCAAAGATAAATAATAGGTTCCTACAGCTAAAGCAGCAACTCTTGCTCCGTTGCCAACTCGTAGGTCCATTTCTCCTTTAGCCAATGTCCTACTTCTCTGCATTTCCTGCACATTTATACAAATGTGAGAAGCACATCCGGTATCCAATACCCAAGATGTAGAAATAGACAGATTGACTTCTATAACATATATACCTGAATTAGAAGCTTGCTCAGCCCTCTTCTTCTTCAGATCCTCCAAGTAAACTCAACAGTTTCTCTTCCAGTGACCAGTTTTCTTACAGTAGTGACATTCACCCTTAGCGACCCCACCTTTAGGCTTTAAAGCCTGTTTAGGACCTGACTTTGGCTTGGGTGTAGAATTAGAACCTGTCTTCTTCTTACCCTTCCACTTGCCTTTCCCTTTGGCCTTACCTTTATTGCCCACCATCAGTATGGGAGCGGGTTCAGCCGTCTTCATGTTGGTCTCATATGTTCTCAACATAGCCAACAATTCAGTAGGTGTTTTGTCAAATTCATTCATATTGTAGTTCATAACAAACTGAGTGAATTTGTTGTTCAAAGAATTCAAGATTAGGTCAATACCAGTTTCCGGACCAATCGGGAAACCCAAAGTATCAAGATACTCAATGTAACCAATCATCTTCAGAACATGTGGGCCAACTGGTTCACTTGCCCCTTGTTTGCAGTTAAATAGTGGCTTGCTCGTGTTGAACCTTTCTTGACGAGTTTGGCTTGCAAACATGCTTTGCAAGTGCTCATTGATAGTATATGCATCCATATGCACATGGTGTCTTTGAAGCTCAGCACTCATAGTTGCCAACATAAGACATGCAACATCAGTTGCATCATTCTCATCCTTTGTGTGGGCCGCTCGTTCCTCAACAGTAGCGCCCTCAGGAAGGGGACCTGCCGGAGGAATATCAATGACATGAAGCTTGCGCTCCTGCCTGAGGACAATCCTCAAATTCCTCTGCCAGTCTAGGAAGTTGTTTCCTCCTGTCAGCTTATCCTTCTCAAGGACAGATCGTACGGATAGTGTGTTTGTGTTGTTTGTCATTATTCGGTATCTACAATGATAAAAGCACAAAATAAACATTAGATTGTCTGAGTTATTTATTATGTTCAAATGATTATGATACATTCATAATATATCTCCCACTATTTTTATCAAATCAATAGCCCTTACTATTAATTTGGAAAGTATATCCCATAATTCTTTCTAGTGAGCCAAGATCCATATTTCGTCATGTCTTAAGTCAACCACTGGAAGTCCTTAAGAATGATTATTTAGGTAGACAACATTTGTCAATTATATCATATATAATTCTTGGATAGTTTGGTGAGCAACGATTGATCTTATCTATCTAATAGATTTTTAACCAAACTCCATGCTTCTAAGTTCATAATTGTTGAATATAACCGTTTACTTTCACCTTATTATGACGACTCAGTTAAGTTTGATCCAATGATACAACGGCCGAATATAACCGTTTATATTCGTCGCATCTCACCACGATAGATAGGAGTCCCCTGCCACTGACAGTCTTTCCCCTGATCGATCTAGGATTCGATGAGTGTTCATTCATTGGAAAGCATCCGATTAAAACTTAATATTTTGTTAAGGGGTTTAGAAAATTTACGACGATCATGATCACATCATGAAGAGATCCTCAATTTTTCCTTGAACCAAATATTTCAAATTGACATCTTAAATTGTTCATTTCCCAGGTAGATGGAGGATACCAGTGGTCACACTTAAAACCCATCAGCCTTACGAATACGCATATCCGCTTTTGACAGAAAATCCCAGTTTTAGATATCAAAAATTCATATTTAATTCCGTGTTTTAAAATCCATATTTCATAAACACAAGAATCTCATGATCGTTCATTTGTTAATTTTAAAATCTTAAATCGTTAAAGATTTTATCTTGTTTAGCATGGCAAGCATGGCATGGGTGACGTATCTAATACATGCATACATCATTAATCTAATTAAAGCATGCATCTTCTACTCTACACATACATTCATACATCAATATGTAAAGTGCAGTATGTAAACGTGCTTGGTTATGGCCCTTTTCCTATGTGATCCTTTCGAGCTAATGAAAGGATCAAAGTCAATCTATGGTGGTAAAATATAAATACAATTACATGTCTTCATTCTTCTTGTATCCATGGGTACTTGCTCCTCTTCTTGGATCATCCTTCAATCTTTAAGTACATTACATGGAATAATTGAATACAATCTATACTAATGTACTTACATAAGAAAACTCGAGTTACATTCGAGGTTAAACAATTACAAGAATGAAGAAAACGACATGCAAGTCGTATTTATAAAACCAAAACCAAAAACCATTAATCTAGGGGTCCAAAGGCCATAACCAGCACCTTGCTCAAGTACACAACAAAAATAATGCGGGGGTTCGGGGGCGGCAGCCCCCGGGCGGGGTCTGGGGGCGGCAGCCCCCAGCTGGGGTCGAGGGTTTTTCTAGGGTTTTTCTATCAAAACGTGTTGTGCCTCTTAACCCTACATTATCTATTTATAATGTTTGGTTAACAGGCCCATAACAGCAAAACCTAACCCATGTAGGTCTAGGAAAATAATAAAACGAATTTTATTATTTAATTAATAACTAAGTCATACTTAATTATTATGGGCAGAAATACAATTCTAATTTGAATTTATATTATCTTAATTAATTAAGTCTCACTTAATTAATATAATAAAAATTCAAATAATTATCAATTAATTTAAATCTATAATTTAAATTAACTATTCCTCTAAGTGCTCTTTGCGTGTGACCCTATAGGCTATTATTTAATTGGCAATAATTTTATTCTCCAATAAAATTATAAACAATGAGCGGCATCTAGTAATACATCATTGCTACCCAATTAAACAATAATTAAATCGTGATTCGATAAAACCTTTCGTGATTAATGTTTCCGTGTAATATAATCCTTTTAACCATATATATTATAGATTAAACTCGAGGCATGTATTTAGTCATCCTGTTCAACATTTAATCCGGGTTTACTTGATCCATGAGTAGACTATGAAAACAAATCATTATTTGAGCACGGCCATGCATTTTATAGTCTCACTCAATCAAGAGGCCAATAATATCTCTCCTAATTATAGGAGGGTTAAATCCTTTATCTATCATTCATATTTCTCATACGACTCATGATATACCCGATGTCCACTTTTATCATTACCCGGTCAAAGGTAACTTTTAATGTAGTCAAAGTATATTAATCCTCGTATAAAAATATAATGATCTCAAGTCAGAGGATCATTACACCATTATCACTGTGAGTCTTTCTTATGACTTTATTAAACATGAAGAATCTCACTGTGGGTCTGTCCAGTACCATGTACTCCTGCATGTACCTATGTGTTGACTTTAGTATCCCCATACTTATAACCAATGAGATGTGGTTATCTGTCAAACAACATACTAGTCTATTTATGTATTATTATTGTCCTATAATAATACTCGACTAGGGACATTTAAGAATATGATATATTATATAATCTCAAGTTCAAGTCATGTACTAAACTATACAATGTGTATCATGATTCTAAGGACATTTATTATGCTAACAAATATATCGCAGTAATTAAAGTCATAATAAATATGTTTATTGAATAATCAATTGACATAAAGGTTTATCAAAATAAACATTGTATTGCCTCTAGGGCACCTACACCAACACTATACACTTACAAGTAGGGAGAGTGAGACCCGGTTACACCACATGTTCTAAAGATTATAGGGTATAATGAATACCATTGATATTTTGGGTTTCCAGATTGGTCTGGAGACAGTTAGATTTGATCTTACAATCTCTGGACAAATATTATTCTTATTTTGTTATGAACAATAAAGTGAATAAGATTTGTAAAACACCCATTGAGTTGCTAAGCATGTTGAGAATTGCTGAAAGTAATATGATAAATGCATGAACTACTACTATATTGATGGTAAACATAGGGAATGCAAAAGGGAAAGGAAAATGGAAAGGCAAGGAGAAGATTTGATCTAGTTCCGTTGTCAAACCAAAGTCCAATCCCTAAAGCAGACTCTAAAGAAGTAATGAGGTGTTGATAAAGAAGACGATTGTCACTTCTGTGGAAAGTTGGGAGACTGGAAATTAAACTGTCATGCTTAATTGGAAGATCGAAAGATGATGATCAATAAGGGTCAAGCTTAAGGTATCGGGTTGGAATTGGAGTAAAGATAGTTGCTCTGGTTCGAGGAACTCGTTACTTAATTTTTGGCCTATAAGGAAAATTTAGAACTTAATAATTGTTATAGCGTGCTTGCAATTGGCAGAGACATTATTTCAATTTCTTGTTTGGACAAGAAAGGCTTTTTCATTTTATAACAATAGTTGTTTATTCTATTTTGATGATGCGCCTTATAATGTTGCACATCTAATTAACAATTTATATGTTCTAAAGTGACTCAAATCAAATATTACCTTTGGCACTGTCGCTGAGGCCATATTAATAAGAAATGCATTTTCAGAATACATAAGGATGCATTCATGGATAAGTTTGATTATGAATCATACAAAAGGATGTGAATCTTGGTTTATTTGGTAAAATGACTAAAGCTCTTTTTACCGGACATGGTGAAGGGATCATTGAATGGGTATGACTTATACATAGTGATGTATGTGGTCATATGTGTACGATGACAAAAGGTAGATTTTATTAACTTCATAAAATTTACTAATTATTTTAGTAGATACGGATATATGTATCTTTTGAAGAACTAATCCGAATCATTTGAAAAGTTCAAAGACTATAAAGATAAAGTAGAAAATATCGAAGAAAAGTTTTTTTGATAGGAGAGATCACACCTTGTTGGACATGGTGCGATCAATGTTGAGTCAATGAATCTTCCAATTAGTTTCTGGGGTTGCACCCTGGAAACGGCTCCACATACACTTAATTGTGTTCCTACTAAATTGGTTCAAAAGACTCCTTATGAGATATGGACTGAGCAACGTCACAGCATGTCATTTATAAAATTTTGGGGATGTGAAGCGTTTGTGAAACGTCTAATCTCTGACAAGCTATGACCAAAATCAGACAAATGTAATTTTGTGGAATACCCAACTGAAACAAGGGGTTATTCTTTCTATAATCCTTCCGAGAACAAAGTGTTTGTTGCTCGAACTGCTGAGAGACAGTGGGAGGATAATAGATCTCAATGAAGTTTGAGACCCACATGATAACGTTGAACCAGTGGAGGAACCTGAGTAGAATGTACAAGAAAAATAATACTGCTCAAGAAACACAGGTGTTCGTAGGTTTAGTAGGATTCGCCATGAGCCCGAGAGATAATATGGATTTCTCTTGACTCAAGATGGTGATGTGATGCTTGTGGATGAAGATGAGTCTCTCACCTACCTAGATACTATAAACACTCCAGATTCTAAGAGATGGCTGGATGCCATAAAATCTGAGATGGAATCCATGTATACTAATCAAGTATGGACTTTGGTTGATCCACCTGAAGGGGTAAAACCGATAGGGTGCAAGTGGGTTTTCAAGAAGAAGACCGACATGGATGCTAATGTACAGACCTATAAGGCACGATTGATGGCAAAAGGTTTCAAGAAAATTCATGGTATTGACTATGATGAGACCTTTTCACCAGTTGTTATGGTCATGTCCATCAGGATTTTGCTTGCTATAGCTGCTTACTATGACTATGAAATCTGGCAAATGGATGTCAAAACCGCTTTCTTAAATGAGAGCCTTGAAGAAGATATGGATGTGTACATGACACACCCTAAGGGTTTTGTTGATCTAAAGGATGCTGGAAATGTATGTAAGTTGCGTCGATCCATTTATGGATTAAAAAAGGCCTCGAGGAGATGGAACATTTATTTTCATGAAACAGTCAAAAAGAGTTTGACTTTATTCAGAATGAAGATGAAACTTGTGTTTTCAAGAAGTTTAGTGGGAGCCATGTGGCATTCCTAGTATTATATGTTGATGATATATTACTAATAGGGAATGACATTCCTTCTCTACAGACTGTGAAGACTTGGTTGAGAAATAATTTCTCAATGAAAGACTTAGGCGATGTGACATATATATTAGGGATCGAGATCTATAGAGATAGATCAAGGTGATTGATCGGCCTAATTTAGAGTACATACATTGACAAAGTTTTGCATCGATTTCAAATGCAAAGAGACTAAAATGGATATGTCCCAACGTCTCATGGGATAGTGATCTCAAAATAAAATTTGTCCTAAATCATTGGATGATAGGGACTGCATGAGTAAAATTCCATATGCGTCAGCAATTGGTTTTATAATGTATGCAATGATATGTACTTGTCCTGATGTCTCGTATGCTTTAACCATGATGAGTAGATACCGATCTAATCCAGGTGAAGGTCACTAGACGACAGTCAAGAATATTCTTAAGTACTTAAAAAGGACTAAAGATTCATTCTTGTTATATGGAGGAGATGTGAAGCTAGTTGTAAGAGGTTTCAGTGATACTGGTTTCTAGACAGATAACGATAATTTAATGTTTCTGTCTGGCTTTGTGTTTTATTGAGATGTTGTATGCTGGAATGGTTCACAGCAAAGACAATTGTTGATTTTACAATAGAACCTGAGTATATTGATGCTTGTGAAGCAGCCAAGGAGGCTGTTTGGGCATGTACTTAGGAGATATCACCTAATTAATGAGATTAATGATCAAGGAGATATACATATATGTAAAGTGTATACTAATAATAATATTGCAGACACACTGACTAAGGCTTTGTCGCAGCAGAAGCACGAAAGTCACACTAGTTCCATGAGTATTGGATACTTGGGTAATTGGCTCTAGTGCAAGTGGGAGATTGTTAGTAATTGTGCTCTAGAGACAATACTTTTTATATTTTAAGGAAAATATTTATTATTAAGGATTATGTTTTATTGATTATTATTTATTTATTATGTTTTATTTACTGCGTAATAAATTGAAAGCATAATAAATGTCCTTGGAATTTTGATACGTATTATATATCTTTAAGTATGTGACTTAAAAATGAGATTATATGAATAGTATCTTATTCCTAAAATTCCCTAGTCGAGTATTATTATTTAAGGACAATAATAATGCACAAAGACTAGTATGTTTCTTGACAGATGACCACATCTCATTGGTCATAGGTATGGGGATACTAAAGTCAAGAACATAAGTGCATGTATCAATGCATGGCACTGGAATGACCCGCCGTGAGATTCTACATGTTAAGTAAGTGTCATAAGTAATTCTCACTATGATAATGGTGTAATGATCCTTAGACCTGAAATCATTATATTTCTATACGAGAATTAATATACTTTGATTACATTAAAAGTTACCTTTGACCGGGTGATGATAAAAGTGGACATTGGGTATATTATGAATCATATGAGAAATATGAATGATCTAGATGGGATTTAATCCTCCTAATTTTAGGAGTGATATTATTGGCCTCTTGTTTGAGTGAGACTATGAAATGCACGGCCGTGCTCAAATGTTGATTTGATTTTAATAGTCTACTCATCGATCAAGAAAATAAAGATTAAATTATGAAGAGGATGACACGAGACATGTCTTGAGTTTAATCTATAATATCAAGATTAAAGGGATTATATTACATGGAACATTATTCACGAAAGGCTTAATCGAATCACCGATTTATTATTATTACTTGGGTAGCAATGATGTATTACTAGATGCCGCTCATTGTTTACAATTTTAATTAGATATTAAAATTGTTGCCAACGTAATAATAACCTACAGGGTCACACACAAAGAACGCTTGAAGGAGAAATAATTTAAATTATGAGTTTAAATTAAATAAGTAATTTATTTTATTTATGATATTAATTAAGTATGACTTAATTAATTATATAAATAGAATAAATGAATTACTTAAACTAATTCCAAAATTAATAATTAATTAATTAAGTGAGACTTAATTAAATAATTTAGAATTTTGGATTAGTATTAATTATAATTGGATTATAATTAGAAAACTTATTCATCTCTCTATATAATCTCTTTATGGGCTGATTTAATAAGATAGAGATTTTACAAAAACCCTAGCCGCTCTGAGAGAGGAGGAAGATAGAGATGGAAGAAGTTTTCGGGTGCTAGTACACATCAATCCTTCATGAAAAGTGTTCGTGTGGATACCGTAGAGCGTAGATCGCGAGAGCGGGATACGTGGTGATTAAACAAGCTTTGGACCTCCATTAATCTTCCATTAATGAACTGTTAAAGCTTCTAAAGGTATTTATTCTTTATCTCCGAATTAAATCTTTTGTTTTCGCATGGATCCTGCGGAGGGTTTCGCTATTTTGATTTATTTTTCGCGTTTATTCTGCTGCGTTTGTGTCACGAAACCCTACAGCACAAACAGTCAAAGATGGTAACACTCAGACTCTGACTTCTAATGAAGTCATACTGAAGCAGTCAGAGTCTAGAGTAGACCCTGAGACTGGAATACTGGAGCCAACAGACTCTGAAAAGAGAGAAGATGCTAGTAAGGGTTCAGAATCTGTTGATGCTCACCCCTTGGTGGAAACCCCTAGCCTTCAGACATTTGAAGGGGTTCCCCTCCATCAAGGTGGTTCAGGTATTGAAGCACCATTATTATCTCTCAACCCCTCTTCTGTAGGTTTATTGAGTGCACCCTCCACATTGAGTGACAAAATATCTGAGAGGCTGGCACTGGACCGGGCAAAAGGAGAGGTAGAAAAGACTGTAGAGAGCCTGAGTGAGATTTAGAAAGTGGGTGCCCAACCCCACTGTGAGCATGAGAGATTAGGGTATCCTGAACCTAGCTTTACTTATTGGGATCAAGATTTTCCAAAGAGTTAGTCCAATGAGTTGGAGTAGCTAGGGGATGGATGAAAATTCACTATGTCTGATTGTGCAGATTGGCAAACAGGAGGAGGCTCTTGCTGCTCAGAAATCATTTACACAGAGACCACATCTTCATCTGGTGGATTCTCTAGCAAGGAGAGCAGATAGAGTCATGGAGGCTTTGGTGGATAATCCTGTAATTCTAACTGAGGCTACAACTTTGAAGTCAGAAGAACCACTCTTAATCATGCCTATAAGGGCTAGACTTCCAGAGTCTACAGTCTCTGATCACTCTCAGGAGGAGTCAGGGTCTATAGTCCCGTTTGCAGTTTCAGAGTCTACACCACCATCAGAGTCTACACCTCCATTCACAAAGCTAGAGCCTGTTGCTGAGGAGTGCACTTCTGAAGATGATGATCACGTTACTCCTTCTTTTATCTATTTTGATCAGGTGTTTCCTCAGTCTTGGGAGTCTGCATAGCAAAGAGGCATCAATGAT
The DNA here is from genome assembly GCA_028671895.1 of Oenanthe sinensis. Classification (NCBI taxonomy): domain Eukaryota; kingdom Viridiplantae; phylum Streptophyta; class Magnoliopsida; order Apiales; family Apiaceae; genus Oenanthe; species Oenanthe sinensis. Next base: position 35,682,808 of record CM053806.1, read on the forward strand.
AAAGATTCTTTTGACTGTATTTTGGATATTCATCATTCTGAGAGACTTAAAGCTTTTCAGAAAAAATCCTTTCAACAGAAACATGGTTACTATCCTGGTGAAGAAGATTAAGTCTTAGATGGAGCTGTTAAAGCTGAGTTACCTGATGTTGCTGCTCAATTATCCAGTGTGGTCCAGGACATTTCTCATATTAAAACCAAGCTCACTGGTGTTGATAATACAACTTTTCTGCTCAATACAAGATTTGACAGAATTCACTCCCTTCAATTATCCAAAGAAGTCGCTTTTAAAGATGCTCTAGCTGCTATCACTACCACTCAAGCCTCTCTTCAAACTACAGTTTCTGATTTGACCACCAAGGTTGATTCAGTTATTGCAGCCCAGGCAAATATCTCCACTGTTCTTGAGCAGATTCTTTTGGCTGTCACCAGTAATGATGATGTCAAAAAGGGGGAGAAGGTGAAGCAAGGTGAGTCCTCCAGGAGACATAAGGATGAGGGATGCAAGGATAAATCAAGGGGGGTTAAAAGGAGGAGAGATGGTGATGATGGTGATAGTTCTCATGGTCCTAGGGGTCTTGATGATGTGCAACAAAAGCAATATGGAGTAGCAAGAACTAAAACATATCAGTCAGGGACTAGACATGGGAAATCAGAGTCTAAGTCAGACTCTGATAAGCAAAGAAAGAAGTCAGACTCTGATCAAACTCAAGAACCTTCATACTGGAAGTGCAGTCAATCAAATATGCAACTTAGAGCTAAAAAGAAGATAGGTCTTGGAGGATTTGAAGAATCTGACATTGACAGAACATCTACTCTAACCAGGGATCCTCAATCCTTGACAGATAGGCAGTTTGAGAAGATCACTCAGAAGCACTTAAATAAAGTGGTGTCTGCTCAAATTGTTTATAATGTTTTTGAAACAAAGATACAAGGAGGTCAGGGAGGTACAGAAAAGGTGAAAAATGAGATGCTGGTTTACTTCTTAGAAGGTGGAAGTGTAAGATAGATTAGTCAGTCAAATTTTATCTTTTTCAAACAGGCTGAGGAACTACAGTATATTAGATTCCTACTTCAAATTGCTTATGAAGTTAACAAGAGTAAAGAAGCTGTCACACACAAATGGTTTTAGGAGATTGATAGGAAGCTGATTTTGCACAGACAGGCAAATCGACAAATGGGCAAATTTTCTTTAAAATATGTTGATACTGAGGGAAATGATCAAGTCATGCCATTGGAAGAAAAACAGATTAAATTTCAAGAAGGTGTGGGTCATTACTTTGGGTTTTAGCCTATGAGTGGGAAAGTTAGTGTTCTGATGTTGAAAGACTTAAAAGATCAAGAAAGTAGTGCAAATGATCTTAGAGCAGCTTATTGTCAAATCAAATGCTCAAGTGAAGAAATGAAGAAATTGAAGAAATTTGTTGGTGAGGCTCTGGCAATTGTGGAGGAAAATATGCTGAATTCATTTTTGAAGAATAATCCAGCCTTTGAGAAGATTAAATAAGAAGTAATTCTTTTTTCTTTATAATTCTTTTATACTGTTCTAGATTAATGGTTTTATTCTTTAGTTTTGACATCATCAAACCTTGATTTATGCTTACATTTTATAAAGCATAAATAGGGGGAGATTGTTAGGAATATATTCATTTGATGATGTACAAAATACTAGAACAGGGTCTAGATTAGTTTATCTGTAATAAGTCTTTCTAGTCTATGAAATGTATAATCAGAGTCTAGATAGTCAATATTCATGTTATTTGTACTTAGAAGAATTTCTGTAGAAAGTGAAACCAGAGTCTGCATGAAGATCAGAGTCTGGAAGGTGATCGGAGTCTATAGACTATCAGAGTCTACATGTGAGCAGAGTCTGAAGATCATCAGAGTCTGAAGATTTCAGAGTCTATATAGTTGAGGATAAATTTGGAAGAAGATCACAGGAATGGAAAGTCTTCGAAGATCAAGATAAATATATTGCAGATATGCTATGGGAAAGAAAGAGAATTCTAGAAGAAAACTGTCAACTAATAATTAGGGATTTTATTCTTATTGTAATTTTACTTTCTGTTATTAGTTGATAGGCAGCTCTCTATATAAACTCTATGTAACCTAATTGTAAAGGTGTGGAAGTCGAAGCATAATTGTCTGAGTGAAATTTTGTGAGAGCATAGAGATAGAGAGAGTTACTGTGATAAACACAGAGAAGCTGCTAGGGTTTATGTACACCCTAGGAGAGTTTTGTATTCACAAATCAATAATACAAAACAGTACTTATTCATATTTTTGTGTTTGAGTTTGTTCTTAATTTGATTTCAAATCAGGCAGAAAAGACATACAAGTATTCAACCCCCCCTTCTACTTGTACGACTGGGAAAACATAACATTATACTTAGAATCATAAATTTGATCAACATTTGTAACTAATCGATGGATATAAGTCATATAAATATCCATTGATTATGTTGTCATTTATTAGTTGAAGGTAATTGTAATCGACTGATAAATTGGTTTGTAGCAGTTGATCTAGAGTTTTTTTTAATTATCAGTTGATTATAATAATCGATGGATGTGTAATAACTGGTCAACTGATATTTAGTGGCTGCAATTGATAGCTCTTCAATAGATATGCAGGATGGCTGACAAAGTGTAAATATTCTAAGTCAGAATTCTCATAAATGAAGTGATCAACAAATAAAGAACTCAATGGATGTCAATCAATGAATGTTGATCGATGGATGCCAATTAATGGATATCAATCAATGGATCCTCATCAACGGATGAATCTATCAAAAGCAATCAAAGGATGAAGAACAAATCGATGGATATTCAAATATCCATTGATACATCAATTGATCAATGGATAACCTATTTGTCAATGGATGAGCAAAGAAGGATCAATTGATATACTTTACATCAATTATAAATTGATCAATGTTTCATAAAATGGTTAAAGACAAAATGGATGGAATCTTTGCAAGAGTCTAAATCAATGTAAGACAGTTTGTGTCAGAACTGTGAAGTCATTCAAGAAACATAGTCTTTAAGAAAAAGAACATGACAAGAACTTTTCCAGTAAAAGGCCAAGACCTCTGAAGACTTTGGAAGAATCTACATTCTATTTTAGTGCAAACATTGTGAAATGTAATTTGTACTCTTATCTGTCGAAAAAAATAGATGTGTAGGTAGTGGACTACTATATAATCAGGTAGTAGTACATTATAACAAGTAAGGCAGAAAGATAGAACATACAAGTAAGAAAACCACCTTAGAAGATAGAAAAATTGTAGTGCTTTCTTTGTGTTCTTTTATATAGTTGTAAGTAGATTGGTTTTAGGCCGAGATCAATTGAAAGCAAATCAATTCACTAGTGGAAAAACCAATCCATTAGTAATTTTTAAACACTGGTTTTCAATTGCTTAGTTTGTAATATTTTCATGTTCTATTTTAGTTTAAGTTTCAAACACTCAACAATATAGAGTACAAAATCTTTTAATCTACAAGAATTTTCTAAAAGTTCTTGAGTTCGCATTCAACCCCCCCTTCTACAAACTCATTGTTAGTTTAAGGGTAAAAAACAATTGGTATCAAAGCCAGGTTTTAATATACAGAATGTTAAGATCTAAGCACATTGACAACGGGTCACAAAGACATAAGAGTAAAGATTCCAGTACTTGAGAAAGAAACTTATTTTCATTGGAAGGTCAAAATACACTTGTATCTGCTATCTCTTGACACCTCTTATGTTTATTGCATAGAGAAAGGTCCACGTGTACCTATAAAAATAGTTACAAGTATAGATGTAGATGGTACTCAAGCATCAGATAAAATCATTCCAAAAGCTGTGACTGAATACACAGATGAGGATGAAAATAAAATGCACAAGGACAAAAAGACCATGAACATTATGTTTAATGGTCTTGACAAATATATGTTTGATAATGTCATAAACTGCACAACCTCTAAAAAATCTGGGATACTCTTCAAAATCTATTTGAAGGCACATAGCAAGTAAGAAAAAATAAGATTCAACTCTTGATTAAAAGATATGAGGCCTTTCACTTTAAGAGTGGTGAATCAATCAATGACACATATAGTAGGTTCCAAAAGATGTTGAATGAACTAAAACTATATGGAAGAGTATATGTTGCTGAGGATACCAATCTCAAATTCTTGTCCTTACCTAAGGAATGGAAACCAATGATTGTGTCCATAAGGAAATTTATGGATTTCAAAGACTACATTCTTGAAAAGATGTATTGTATCTTAAAAACCTATGAATTGGAACTACAGTAGGATGAAGAAATAGGGAAAAGTCAAAAGAAGAACAAGTTTATGGCCTTGGTGGTAAAAGACAAGTAATTTGAAGAGTGCTATGAAGATGATGTTGTTGATGAGGGAAGAAAAATGTGTTAGGGATTGTGGGGTTAACATTGTAATCAACTTTATTACTTAGTCTTAATTCTTAAGTAAGCTAGTAAAATACACTGTCATATGTATATTGACCGTATGTTTAAACAGTCACTTGAAACAGTATGTTTAACCACAACATAAATAGGTGACAACAAGTTTAATAGTTACTGTCTTGTATAAATGTAATAACCTGATCCATGAAGTAGAAGTTCAAAAAGTGTTCATGCACAACATGATTCAAATTCACGATAGTAACATTCATCACTCAAGCCTATGACATCATATTCAAGTGACAGTACAAAGGAACATATGATAGCAACTATTCCCTCGATAGTAAACTTTGGAGAGAATGAAGATTTGAAAACAACAAGTTTTACTAACAGCAACATTGGTGGAGATAGTTGACAGTAACTTTGGAGACAATAACTTTGTGTGTAAAGTGTTTAACAATAAATAGGGGGAGATTGAAAGGCATATGACTAGGCCTATTTGTAATAATTAGATGACAACTCAACTCAAATAAGAAAAAGCAGTAAATAATAAATATGATAACAGAAATCAGAACGAAGAAGGTAAACTAGACACAAAGAATCAGATTGTCAAAAGAATTTTTATGAGGTTGCTACTTTTCACCGGAAGAAGTTCATTAATATGTTCGAGCGACGGTGAAAAATAAAGAAGTAGTATTTCAGAAGAGTTCAGAAGATTTAGAAGATTCTAAGTGGCTAGTACAAGAAGATTCCAAGAAAAGTAATATTAGAGATAAAGCTAAAAGCGAGAACAAGACAGAAGATCACAACTTTTAAAGTTAAAAAGTGAAGAATATTTATTTAGTATGACATAAATGAACCAGAAAGTACATTTGTGTGTCAACTAATTTAATAAATATTTATCACCTAGCTCAAGTGATTTCCAGACAGAAGTTAGAAGACATGAAGACTCAAGTCAAATCTACAGTGGTTGTGCAGTGAAGAAACTAAATTAATTCTACTATCAAAAGTAAATTAATTATTTAATTTATCTACTTAAATTAATTCATCTTGAATTAATTTAATTTATAAATTATTTATTTAAAATTTTGGAATTAATTAAGTTCAAAGGAATATTTTATTTAACATTTAAAGAAAGTCTTGCTGCATAATTATAGAAAGTCTTACTGGATTAATTCAATAAGACTTTAAAAAAGTCTTACCGAATTATGCAAATAAGACTTTTCAAAAGTCTTACCGAATTATTCAATAAGACTTTAATTAAAAGTCTTACCGAATTATTCAATAAGACTTTTCAAAAGTCTTACCGAGTGAAAAAGTCTTGCCCAACTAATTTGAAAAGTCATATAAAATAATATTTTTATTACCAATATTCCGCGGTTAAATATTAATATTGTATTCAATCCCCTTCTACAATATTATGGACCAATCATTGGCATCAGAGCTGGTTGATATTCTTAATATCAGATCCAAACCAAATATTCCGTAACTCATACAGAACTCAAAAATTATTTTTTATTCGAAATAATTTTTACCCAAAAAATATTTTTCATCAGAAATTATTTTAAGTCAAAAATTATTTTTTGAAACACTTAATTTTTAATCTTATTTAAAGATTAGTACATAAAAAGTGACTAGCATTAAAATTCCACAGTTTGAAAAAGATCACTATAATTTGTGGAAGCATAAAATGCTACTATTCATTGGGATTGACAATCCCAAGTATGCATTAATTTTTGCCAACGGTGTTGAACCTCCAATAACAGTTATTCTCGAGCACAAGGTAGATAGGGTCGTAGTTCCTCACAGACAGTTTCCAAAAAGTCTGGTTGACTACACAGATGAAGAAAAGGAAGCTGTATCCCTGGATAACAATCTCAAACTCATATTGATAGACTGGGATACAATAGAGATAATAAACGAAGGGACTGAAGAAGTTAGAGAGAATAAACCGGGGATCCTGACCTCCCAGTACGAGCAGTTCAGTTCCAACCCTGGTGAGAGTATCTCTGAGGTGTTTCAGAGATTGAATAAATTAATAAACGAGCTCAACCTCTATGGGAAATATTATCAGAACTAGGAGGTCAACAGGAAGTTTTTGTTAACCTTTCCAGAGCATATGGAACATAGGATCACAACTATCCGGGAGTCTAGGGACATGAAAGAGGTTACCCTAGAAAGACTCTACGGAGTTTTGAAGACCTATGAATTGGAACAGATCTAGACAAGAGAAACATATGGCAGAGATAAGGTTATGAGTTCCTCCAAAGCACTGATAGTGGAAGCACCAGAGAAAATGGAAGTGAAGGCTACTGTACCTTCAAATAATTCAATAGAGTATGTGGTTCCATAATTTGGACATACTTTAGATAGACAAGAAGATGGTGAATTCTACTCTTTGGAAGAACTGGATCAGCTAGAAGATGAAACTTTAGTTATGGTTTCCAGGAGGTTTGGCAACATAAGATTTTGAAGGAATACGTACTACAAAGTTAAACCTAATTTTGGAAGATTCCAGATAGGAGGTTCTTCTATAGTTGATCAAAAAATGACTATAAGACCGGCTTAGTTGTTAGAAGCAAGTTTATTTGCTTCAACTGCAATGAGTTAGGCCACTTTGCAACTGAATGCAAGAAGCCTAAGCAAGGGAAGAAGAGAAAGTCTTATGAAGAGCTCAAGGAAAAGTATGATGCACTTGTGAAAAAGCATAAGAGAAAGTCTTATCTAGCATAGGGCAAAAGCTGGGACGACTCATACAATGATGATGCGGAAGAGCTGGAAAATCTTGCTCTTATGGCTTCATTCGAAGAATCACTGTCTCCCACTAGACAAGGTGGAATAGATGTAAGTCCCTCTTGCTCTAAAATGTTTAAATTGCTAGGCAAAGAACTAGATGATACAAGAGATAGAGTTAAGAAACTAATTCTCAAAAACAAAGTTTTAATTGATGAGAATGATGTTTTAAAATTGTTAAAAAACAGAAATGACAAGTTGACTGAGGACTTAGCTTTTCAACTCAATAGAGTCAGATGTTATGTTAAGGTTGAATCATATATCAGAAATCAGATAGTGGAAGAAAAGAAGAAGTGTCTAGCCTATAAGAATTCATTGTATATTGTAAAAGACCTAATTGACCAACAAGAGATAAAAGGAAAAGTTGGAATAGGCTTTGAGTATAATTAATCTGTAGGAAAGGCAAGAAACATAACCCTGTTCAGAAAAAGTGCTGAAGAAAGGGGTATCCCGCATATTGTTAAAGACACACCTAAAACTCTTTTCATAACCCCGGTAGCAGAACCAATCCTTGAGAGCTCTATATTATTTTTTTATGAAATAAAGTTAGAGGACCTCGAGGAAGAAAAGAAAAGGGGGGAATAAGTGAGGGACATACAAGGAATTAATGTCCAAGATGAGAGTAGGGCACCCAAGACACCAGTGAAAGTTGTAGGAACTTCTGATTCCCCCAATCCTGGTATAGGTGCTAAAGAATTAAAGAACAAATTAAATAGACCTAATAGGTTTGTCAATAGTAGGGATAGTAACAACATATATCATTCTACTGAAAACTTTAAAACTGCTGATAAAGTTGAAATAGAATCTGTTAAGACACCTACTACTTTGAATAGCATGCCTGTTATTGATGTATGCCATAAATCTTGTGGTGTTATAAATTGTATGTTATGTGTTTTTAATGCTATGTCTGCATATTTCAAACGCATGATTGCTAGTAAAGATAACATGACACCTAGACAACACATCAATAATAAATTTGTAAAATCCAAGAATGCGATTCCCTCACCTGTCAAGAAGGAAACATATTCCTATGTCTAAACAGAAATTTGTTAAGATTGTTTATAGGATTATAAGTACAGTCAAGGTGGATGCTGTTGTTGCTCGAAAAGGATCTGTTGTCAAAGCTGATAAATGTCAATTCTTTAAATATGTCGGGTCCAATCAATTTTGGGCTCCAAAGACAATTTAATCCGTTTAATATTTTCAGGGAGTTAAACAGGTAAACGGGGTTGTATGTCTCCTGGACAATGGATCTTTAAGGCATATGACCGGAGATAAAGCCCTGCTATCAGATGTGGTTGAAAGAGCTGTCCCAATCATCACCTTTAGAGATAACAACAAAGGAATGACTAATGGATAAGGCAAGTTAAATGTTGGAAATGTTATCATTGAAAATATCTCTTTAGTGAAAGGACTTAAGCACAATCTACTCAGCGTTAGTCATTTCTATGATAAAGAATACACAGTAAACTTTATCAAGGAAAAGTGTTTAATAGCTCATTCTAAAGATGACAAACTGGCCTTACGTGGAGTAAAGAAAGGAAACATGTACGTAGCCGATCTCAACTCAGGAACTGAAGATGAAGGAAACTGTTTCTACTCAAAGGCTTCATCAGAAGAAAGTTGGCTATGGCACAAAAAACTCTCACATCTAAATTACAAAGCAATGAACTCTCTAGTCAAGAGATTTAGTGAGAGGACTGCCTCCGATAGAATTTACACAAGAAGGATTGTGTGAGGCATGTCAAAAAGGGAAGTCAAAGAAAGCAAGTCATAGAGGCACAAACACTACAAACATTACTGAACCACTTCAACTCCTACACATGGATTTATTTTGTCCAGTCAATATTATGTCTATGGCAAGGAAAAGATATGCTTTAGTGATTGTAGATGACTTGACAAAGTATACGTGGGTTTTATTCTTGAACTCTAAGGATGAAACTCCATAGATGGTGATTGATCATGTAAAGCTGATTGAGTTAGATTCAAAGTTAGTTGTCCAGGCAATCAGATCAGATAATGAAACAGAATTCAAGAATGAAGTTTTGAATAATTTTTGCTCAGACAAAGGGATAACAAGACAATACTCAGCACCAAGAACTCCGCAACAGAATGGAGTTGTAGAAAGGAAGAATCGAACCCTGATTGAAGCTGCAAGAACATGAAGGAATACACCAGCGGAAGCATTGAATAACATTTATTTGCATATATTCCTATGTATACATACATATAGATACAAAAACTATTTTATAAATTGAAGAGGACTGCCTCGATTGCTTTCCGGCAACAGCTAGAGAAGATCTTGTTCTTCAATCCTTGCAATCACCCCTCAAGTGTGGAGTGCTCTAAAGATATCCACCAAGAATCAAACTAAAAGATGAAGGAGGAGGCTAGAGAGGAAATTAGGGTTGCCTCCCTTTTAAAATATTTCTCACAAATATTAGGGTTCTAGTATTAGGGTTTATAATCCTATATTTATAGGCAAATATCTCAGCTGAGATATATTATATAAATATCTTATTATTAATTCCCTTTTTAATTAATTAATCTTATTAATTAATTAGTTAATGATTAAAACTATTTTAATCATTAATTCCATTTTCTAAACTCTTTAAAAAAATTATTCTCTCTTCATATTTAATTACTTTAATTAAATATTTAATTAATAATATTAAGATCTTATCTTAAATAATTTATAATCAATTAAATCTCATTTAATTAATTTATAAAATTTGCTAAGTAATTATTTAATTCATAAATAAATAATGACTAGCTATTATTAATTATTCCTTCATCTATAATTTAATCTCTTTTATGGTGTGACTCTTTAGGTTCAATATTAAGCCGGTAGTAGAAATAAATAATAATAAACATTTTATTTATTATTTATATGAATTCTATTAATTCATTAAATATAATTAATCTGATTAATTATATTTATTCTACATCGTGAGTGATGTTTCTCAACATATCGCGACTATCCAGATAATACGAAATCATTGCTTAGAATACTTAGAACCTGTCAGTAATTAGTTACCGTACAATTAATTCCTTCTACCCTTCAATATCCCGATTAAATACAAGGCACGGAACTCGTGTCAAGCCTATCTAATTTAATCATATGATTTCTTATTCATAATGCAAAGTTCCTTTTAATGCAAATTAGAAACTCTTTCTAATTTCATTCACTCTGGCCAGAGATTCCTGAACTTGCATATCTAAGAATAACATAGGATATTCACTTCCTTTACTGGAAGGGGCAGATCCTTTATTGATCAGTTAACTATCTTCATACACAAATCACTATGCCCAGAATGGACCTAATGAATGTCCTAGAGACTAAGGACTAAACCAAAGCATAAATCATTGTGTACGAGATTACTCTAACGATTTCAAGTCTAAGGATACTTGTACAACTATTTACTTAATAAACAACTATCGACACGTGAGTAAACTCCATTAGTTGTTCTACTTATCGAGTCATGTTCAGTGAACTTATTCCTTAATAAGAACCTACATACTAGCTATAGTGTCACCACACAAATGTCTATGAGAACAGACATCCTCCTAAGAGAGCTAGCATAGCATGTACTGATCTTTACGGATTTACCAATTTCCAATTAATTATCCTATGATCATGAACTGTTTAAGTCTAAAACTATTATCTTCTAGATCTCATTATTACAATCTCATTATAATTCTAGAAGTTTTGCTCTAAATTATGGAACATCTTATTTAATACACTTCAAATAGATTAAGCCCGTAACATAAATACTTTATTATTATCAAATGAAATCAAATAAGAGTAGCAGAAAGTTTTTCCTAACTCATCATACATGATTGGTTTTAGGTCAAACACTTTCAGAACAATGTTAAGTGAATCAAGGTTACGTATCTACTTTTGGGCTGAAGTAGTAAATACAACATGTTATACCCAGAATCAAACTTTAATCAATAAAGATCATATGAAGACTCTGTATGAATTAATGGCTGACTAAAAAACCAACACTCAAGTACTTTCATGTATTTGGAGCCAAATGTTATTGCTGAAAGATGGAGATGAACATCGTGGCAAGTTTGAGGCCAAGGCACACGAAGCTATTATTATCGATTATTCAAGAAGATCATATAAGGTGTACATAATTGATCATCACCAAGTAAAAGAATGTGTCAATGTTACTTTTGATGACACTAAAATCCCAAGTATCCAAATTGAAGATTCTTCCGAGTCATTAAAATTTGATAATTATCCAGACTCACATTCTGATGCGAAGAAGAACTTGAAGATGCAGCAGGAAATGATGATGACAATAATGATGATAATGATCCAGGTAATAGTCGTGGAAACAATGAATACACTAGAAATACTACTAATAATAGTGGTTGATCAACAAATCATCCTGGCAGTAACTCAGAGGGAGATGATGGATCTACTGGTAGAACACAACAACACAATGAATATCAAGGCGAATCATCAAGGTCAAACCTACCAAGGGAAAGGATATGGAGCAAAGTTCATCCTTTTGAATTGATCATATGTGATCCAGATGTTGGAGTTAGAACTAGAAGTGCAAATTCAAATAAATTTCTATTTTCAGTTTTTCTATCTCAAGAAGAACCAAAGAAGATTGAAGATGCATTAATTGAGCCAGATTGGGTTCTTGCCATGCAAGAAGAGCTCAATTAGTTTGAGAGACAAAAAGTGTGGACACTAGTACCCAGGCCAAAAGATAGATCTATAATTGGCATCAAATGGGTATACAAGAAGAAGTTAGATGGCGACGACATTGTTACGAGGAACAAGGCCAGGAAGAGGGAATTGATTATGACGAGACCTATGCACTAGTTGCAAGACTTGAAGCCATCAGGATATTTTTAGCATTCACAGTACACTCCAATTTCAAAGTTTATCAAATGAATGTGAAGAGTGCATTTCTGAATGGAGAGCTAGAAGAGGAATTATATGTGAAACAGCCCCTGGCTTTGAAAATCCAGAGTTTGGTGATTTTGTATATTTTTATTCAAAGACCTCTATGGACTCAAGCAAGTACCGAGGACATGGTATGACACTCTCTCTGAGTTTTTACTTGAAAACAGTTTTATTAGAGGTGTCATAGATAAAACTCTCTTTTATAAATTGCATGATAAAGATATGATATTTATCAAAGTTTATGTTGACGATATTATATTTGGTTCTACTAACGAAAACTTTTGCAAAGATTTGCTAAGTTAATGCAGAGTATGTACGAAATGAGCATGATGAGTGAGCTATCATTTTTCTTTGGACTGTGTTATTCCTTAGAACAATGTCAATATTTGTAGAAGGGGGGGTTGAATACAAATATTAAAACTTTTTGTGTGTTCTAATATTTGTTCTTGATGATTGAAAGAATAAGAGAATAAGTTCGAACAAATTAATGCTGAAAAATAAAACTGAACAAAGAGATTTAAAATTATTGATGGATTGGTTTTTCCATCAATATATATTTTTGCTCAATGCTCCTAGGTTAGAAGAAACCTAGCTTCGTTTTTACAAGATTAGAAAACAAATCAACTGTTCTTACACAAGTGCTCTCAAGCTTGAACAGTTGATTAAGAAATATGTCTAACTTGTATGTTTTCTAATAATGCTACTTCACTTGTTTATATACCACAAGTGTTCTTTTACGATTCCTATGCTAGGATTGTTTCTACCTGCCTTCCTTTTACCTTTTTCTATTTTACAAAAAAGTTTGAAAGACAGCTTCTGATTGAGTCTTCACAGTCACTCTAGACTGTCTTCCATAGGTGTGCTTTTTGTTCTCTGGATCTTCAACAGATATTCTTTCTGTGTTGTCACACTCAATTGATAATTTGCTGTTAAGCATATCAATTGATCCATTCTTTAATCCATCAACTGATGTACTACTTCGATTGATCTTTATATCCATCAACTGATAAAAGATGTCTTATCGATTGATAGATGTTATCAATCGATATATCAGTCGATGGGTCTTCACATCAGTTGATGGTCTTCAATGCTTGACTTGGCTTCTTCGATTGATCCTTCATCCATCGATGCTTCAATATCAATTGATCATCCTTCACTTGTGCAATTTCCTGTCTTCACATAATTACAATTTAATAGTTTAATTTACACATCAATTGATGATCCATATCAATCGACTCTAACATCAATTGATGAACAAAATATCAATTGATTTACACCTTATCGATTGAAATAGACTAAGTACACCTATGCTACAATCCAAATTATCAGTTGATTCAAATAAACACTTCAACTGATAAATGGTTTCCTGATCAATTGATATTTATAACTTTCATATCAATTGATCAGTTACAACAAATAAAATTTCTATGATTCTAAGATTAATGTTATCATCAAATCACATGTAGATTCCTAACAGACTGCAAGTAAAGCAAAAGGAAGATGGGATTTTTATTTGCCAATCAAAGTACGTAAGGGATCTTCTGAGAAAATACAGTCTAGAAGACTCCTCACTGGCAAAAACCCCTATGCCAACAGCCACCAAGCTTGACAAAGATGAAACTGGTAAGAAATATTACATCACAAGCTACAGAGGTATGATAGGCTCATTATTATACTTAACTGCAAGTAGATTAGACATAATGTTTGCAACATACTTATGTGCAAGGTTTCAATCTGATCCTAGGGAATCTCATCTTATAGTTGTTAAATGAATTTTTATATATCTGAAGGGTATACCAAATCTTGGAATTTGGTACCCTAAAGATACATGTTTTGATCTAATAGGCTATAAATATTCAGATTATGCAGGATGCAGGATGGACAGGAAGAGTACTTCTAGAAGCTGTCAGTTTCTGGGATGTCGGTTGATCTCCTAGTATAATAAGAAACAACACTCAGTATCTACCTCAACAGCCGAAGCAAAATACATTGTGACAGGTAGTTGTTGTGCAGAGATCTTGTGGATAAGGAATAAGCTAAATGACTATGGACTTGCGTTGAACAAAATTCCAATTTTCTGCGACAACACAAGTGTAATAGCCATCTCCAATAATCCCGTACAACACTCTCGAACCAAGCACATTGACATAATGTATCATTTCATCAAAGAGTATGTCATGAACGGAACTGTGGTGTTACATTTTGTACCCACAGAAGATCAAATAGCTGACATCTTCACGAAACCACTTGATGAATCCACTTTCTCTAAGATGGTTAGTAAATTAGGGATTTTAAAAAATGGCTAACTTTTTATTGTTAGGAGTTGATTTGAGTTCATAATATTAAATGTTAATATTTAAATAATTTATGAGACTTGAATCAACAATATCCTAGGGCTTATGAATATTTGCATAAATTATCTTGAGAATAATTTAATACTCTTAATAGATAATTATTTTAATTATAGCATAAGTACTCATATTTATTTTAAGAATTTTATAAGCATTATATATATATTGTAATATGTTTTTCTAATTATTATTGCACATTAATAATAATTATGTTATTTATTTATTAAATTAATTCAAGTTTGAATTAATTTAATCCCTAAATTAATTAGAACAATTAATAATATAAATAATTATATGTCCTTAATAATTTAGTTATTTGTAAATTAGTTATAGCTTGTAAATATTTAGTTATTTTACTGTTAATTAATCTAAATTTTGAATAAAATTTCCTTTATTTTATTTTCAAAAATAATTAATAATATTTATATATATATATCTGTTTACTATTTTTTATTTATGTATTATATAGTGTTGTTTAATAAAACTCAGAAAGACTTTTATTTAAAAAAAAAGTCGACAAGACTTTTTAAAATTCTTACCGAGAGTTTGTTTTTAAAATCAAAAGACTTTTAGTTTAATAAAATCGGAAAGACTTTTATATAATTTTCGGAAAGAATTTTCAGTTAAACAGTTTTCAGACTTTTAAATTAAAACCTCGGCAAGACTTTTCGAAAGTCTTACCGAGATATGTTAGGAATCTACATGTAATTTGATGATAACTTTAATCTTAGAGTCATAGAAATTTTAATTGATGTAACTGATCAATTGATATGAAGATTATAAATATCAATTGATCAGAAAACTATTTATCAGTTGAAATGTTTATGTGGATCAACTGATAATATGGGATGTAACATAGGTGTACTTAGTCTATTTCAATCGATAAGGTGTAAGTCAATTGATATTATTCTCATCAATTGATGTTAGAGTCGATTGATATAGGTCATCAACTGATGTGTAACTTAGACTATCAAATTGTAATTATTTGAAGATATAAAAATTACACAACTGAAGGATGATCAGTTGATATTGAAGAATCGATGGATAGAAGATCAATTGAAGAAGCCAAGTCAAGTATTGAAGACCATCAACTGATATGAAAACCCATCGATTGATATATCGATTGATAACATTTATCAATCAATAAGTCATCATTTATCAATCGATGGATATAAAGATCAATCGAAGAAGAATATCAGTTGATGGATAAAAGGAAGAATCAATTGATATGCCTAACAGCAAATTATCAATTGATTGAGACAACACAAGTTGACAGACAAAAGCACACCTATGGAAGACAATCTATGATGACTGTGAAGACTCAAGTTAAAGTTTTCTTTCCTAGTCTGAAGTACTTTTCCAGAAATGGAAAAAGGTAAAAGGAAAGTTATATTAGAAACAATCTTAGTTTAGATTAATTATTATTTTACTCTTTCTAGGTATTGTAAACACATTTTTCGTATATAAACAAGTGGGGTGGCATTGTTAGAAAATATACAAGTTAGACAATATCCTGAATCAACTGTTCAGCCTTAGAGCACTTTGTAAGAACAGTTGATTTATTTTCTAACCGTGTAAAAACGCAGCTAATTTTTATTAACTCAGATAATTTGAGCAAAAATATACACTGATGAAAAAACCAATCCATCAGTAATTTTAAATATCTTTGTTTAATTTAAATTTTAGTTTCACTTGTTCATTTATATATTCTCTTAAACACTCAAACCAAAAGAACAAACATTAATATACAAAAAGTTTTGGTGATTTGTATTCAACCCCCCTCTACAAATCATATTGACATTGTTCTGGGAAATAAAATTTGGTATCAGAGTGTAGGCTTTCAACATATAAAAATTTTAAAGATCAAGAACAATCAATATGGGCCAAAAAGATTCAGGTGTGAAAATTCTGGTGTTGGAAAAAGGTGAATACTTTGCATGGAGAGTAAAAATGCATTTGCATCTACTTTCTCTTGACTCTTCCTATGTTAACTGCATAGAGAAAGGTCATCATGTTCCCATGAAGCTAGTCACATGTGTAGATAGCATCACGCCCGCTAAGAAACTTTTTCAAGTGAGAGAGAGCTAGGTCATTAGAAGTGGCATTATCAACGGTAATTGTAAACACACATCTTATTTCCCACTTTCTCAACAACGCTTCCACTAATTTTCCTATTGCCACACATTTATGACTTCCGATCGGGAAAAAGTTTATTGTTCTTTTACAAAGTTTCCAATCATCATCAACCCAATATGCAGTGAGACAAATAAAATTAATATTTTGAACGGATGTCCAAGTGTCCGTGGTGAAAGATAATCTTTGTGAACTCATACATTCTTTTAATTTCAAAGCCTCTTCTTTATATATACTTATGCAATCTCTAGCAACCGTCGATAATCTTTGTGAACTCATACAATCTTTTAATTTCAAAGCCTCTTCTTTATATATACATATGCAATCTCTAGCAACCGTCCATCTAGGTGGCATTTTAAATAATGGTTGTGCTTCATTCATTAGTTCAACAAAGTCTTCATGTTGCACAATACTAAAGGACATGTTAACTTTAATACACATCATTGCAACTTTCTTTCTCAATCTTTCTTGATTAAAAGTATGGACTTGAATGTTGTGACTTTTCCCAATCTTCTCTCTCTCCTCCTTGGACAATTTTGAGAAATTTAATATTTTTTGCTTCTTATCTAAGCATACTCGTAAAGGAGATCGAGGACAACTATTTTTTAAATGGCCAAGCATAGAAGACGTACCATTTGCACGTGTGTTACAAGAGACTTTAACCTTACAATAATTACATGTTGCCTTCTCCATACCCTCTGCACAATTTGGTACTACTGTGAAGTGCCCCCATGCCGGTGAAGTAAATTTTTTATGTTTTTTTCTTCTTTATTTGCATCTTTGTCAGTCTCCATGTTCACTGGACACTGAAAAATTACCATAATTCAATAAGTAAACTGCTAATATTACACCAGAGCTAGATATAAATATCTAATAAACACGCATATGATATACAATTAATAATTTTAAATACCTCTTTTGTAGTTTCAACATTTTCCCCATTACTAGGTTGAAGATCCTCAGATGGAACTCCTGTATTTTCCATAAATCACCTAGGTTGAAGTGTTGAACGGTCTGATTTAAGTTTTGAACTGTTAGGTTTTAGTCTCCAAGGAGGTAGTGAGTATCGCAGATTGCAGTATAAGAGGAATACAACTAGAAAAAAGAAGATAGAATTTAGAAGTGACTAATTCGACCTACTGACCTAGTAAATCAGTGCAATACGTTGAGCCGTTGAGGAGTTGATATAATAACTTGGGTCTTGAGGCCTTTGGGCTACTACCCGTAAGCTTGTAATATGTATAGTTGGACTATTAAACTGACTTGGGCCGACCAAATAACAATCTTTTCAACTTATCTCTTATAATTATAATTTATATAGAAATAATTATACATATATAAGTTTTATAATTTATATATTTATTTAAATATATTTATAAAATATTATTGCGGTCTGGTTCGGTTTGTATTCGGTTCAGAATTTTTTAGGAATCAAACCACAACCAAATTATTGGTGCGGTTTTTATTCGGTTCGATTTTTAATTGATGCGGTTTTATTCGGTGCGATTTTTTTGCAGGTTTTTGCTGTTTCGGTTTTGATTTTCGGTTCAATTTTGCTCATCCCTGCAATGAAATGAACTGTATTAACACAACACAGAAAACAAAGAAAGGGTATTCTGGTAACTCACGATCACTGCAGAAAGTAAACTTTCACTGCATTTAGAGACTAAAAATATATACGGAGTATAAAAAAAGCTATAGTTCCAATTTATCTTGAAAAACCCGTCTCACACATTGGCACGTCTCTAAAACCAGTTGTAAGAATAGATACACAAGTGTGTGTGTGTGTGTGTATACAAGATATTCATATTCTCAAATCTGGATCTCCCATCTCCAACCACTCAAGGGTCAAAGTCTCTTCTATTCAAACCCCAACTTCTTACAGAACTACCAAGATTCTTTCTTATGTTTTTGACAACATGGGTACTGAAAGAACTTCAAATATAGAGATATCTGAGCCGTTGATTGAACATGATGATCAGATCAAGGCCGTGGATTTGGAGATAATCCCAGAATGGAAAGAACAGATTACTATTAGAGGGTTGGTTGTGAGTGCTTTGTTGGGTACACTTTTTTGTATAATCACTCATAAGCTTAATTTAACAGTTGGGATCATCCCATCTCTTAATGTTGCTGCTGGGTTGTTGGGCTTTTTTATGGTTAAGTCATGGACTGAGCTTTTGAATAAGTTGGGCTTTTCTGTTAAACCTTTTACTAGACAAGAGAATACTGTTATTCAGACTTGTGTTGTTGCTTGCTATGGCCTTGCTTTTAGTGGTATGTTATTTGCACCCTTTGTTTTTGTGTGGGTATGTAAATGTTTATGTTTTTGACTTTTTGTGTGTCTATAACTTGTTTTGTATTATGTGTCAATAGGGGTGAGGAATGATTGTACCCCGTTTTGCTCGGTTTTGGATTTACAAAGTTTAAAATTGACATGATAAGACTACATAAACCTGTGTTACGTTAGATCACGGGCACCCATCTTTGGGGCAAAAATATGTCTTTCGTGTCTGTACCAAATTATGAGAATATTTGCGATAGAATCGAACTCGAGACCAGTGTTATGTTAAATTACCTGTTCTCCTAAAATGGTAAGAAGTGTTAGTATAATGACTTACTAGGGTTTTATATTATATTCTAACAACCTGACACTAGTTTATTAAAATTACATTATTTGAGCTTATATATATATTAATGAATTTCAGTCAGGTTTGGAACAACGTGAATTTAAGATGTTAGAAATGACGTGATGAATTTTATACTACAAAGTTCAGGGTATGGTGTACTATACCTAATTTGAATTACTAAATAATGTGACGATGTAGTTGAATGGAAACTTGAAATCATTTGCTTTAATGACTAAGCTTAGTGTCACTTAGTCTTAACTCTTAACAGTTTTTTCAAGCCACTCCTCCCTACACAATGAACTAAAGGAGATTGATTTGTTATTTTTGTAGTACTGTTCTTTTCTAGTATTGACTTCAGTGTCTTTATAGCAAACTTGATGCAGTTCCGGACTTCCTTTGGTTGACATGTATTGGTTGAACACATTGAAACCTTATTGTCCAGCTTCTGTCCTTGTAGAACACGTGTTAGGTCACTTACAAAATCAGTCCTGTTTCCCACTTAATACATTTGCTGTTCTACATTTGATCCGTAAGGTACATAGCAATTCCGTTTACCTTTCTACTTTTGATCCTCAAGGTACTTGGCTATTCACTATTCTATTGCATTAGTTCAATATGTTCCACCTTGTAAGTTCCACAAGCTAATGAAATCAATTGTAGCACTAGTAAATATAAGAATTTTGTCATTTTAAGTATAATTTGTTGCCCAGCAATTACATGTGAAGTTATCTTTGCTCATTGGTAACCTCAAGTTTAGTGCATTTTCTCACTGTATGGCAGGCGGCTTTGGGTCATATTTAATTGCATTGGATGAGAGAACATATAAATTAATTGGTGTGGACTACCCTGGTAACCGAGCAGAGGATGTTAAGGACCCAGGCTTGTTGTGGATGATGGGTTTTATATGTGTTGTCAGTTTTCTTGGCCTTTTCAGTCTAGTTCCACTTCGCAAGGTTAGTTTATTACTATATCTTAATTTTTCTTGACTGCGAATGTTGCTAGTAAGATCAAAGATGTTTCTAATCCAGAACACTTGTGTGAAAGAATTTTATGCAAGATCTGAACTCACTAATGCTAGCAACTATCTCATCCAAATCCAAGTTAATTTTGAATTCTGTAGATTTTATTGATTGATGTGCCTTCCCATTAATTATTTGACTTCTTAATAACTTTGATTGTTTTTTTTACTTTCGTCTGTGTGTATTAATTTATTTCTGATTTCAGATAATGGTGTTGGATGATAAGCTTACGTATCCCAGTGGCACAGCAACAGCAATGTTGATCAATAGCTTCCACACAACTTCTGGAGCTGAGCTTGCAGGGTAAGTGTCTTACATGTATCAACTATTGTTTTAAAAAATTTCCCAAGTGCTAAATTTGTTATAAATTGAATTGGATACATAGGATTTCAAAACAACCTAGTACTTCAGAAGAAGAAACCTCTCTTCAATATTTTGTGTACTTGCAGCGAGTTCATCAATTGTCTCACATGTGGTGAAAGTACCATTACAAACTTTTATAAAATATACTGAAATTTATGTATTAAATTAATCTCTTGAATGATTTACTAATAGATGAAAAAGGACAATCCTGATATATCTAGATCGCTGGATAAATTTCCCTATTGGTTCATGCAGAGTGACTTCCTTCACACTGTCCTGCTCTTGTACTTGTTCATGATAGAATCTAAACTTTTATGTGTCCATTTCTGAATGTTACCCCATTCCTTATGTTTGATTTGTTAATTCTTCCTCTGCCGGCTTCTTGTGTGAAATATGTGTGTACCCTTTATTGAACTGACAAGATAGTTATATAAATATAGCTTGTTGTCAAGGTCTATGAATACGTTCTTATCAGATGATTCAGATCCTAACAATATGTGAATTTTTCTGACAGGAAACAAGTAAGCTGTCTTGGGAAGTACTTGAGCATAAGTTTTTGCTTTAGCTGCTTTAAATGGTTTTTCAGTGGCATTGGAGATTCATGCGGGTTTGATAACTTTCCCAGTTTAGGATTGACACTGTTCAAGAACACGTAAGCCTTTTCTTCTTTCTACTCTAAATACTCATGCTTGTATGAAGCTTTTGACACTTGTTACTTAGGACAAAAATATATCTATTTGAATGTAAATTACGTTCTCTCTTTTCCTGTTATACTTTTATTTCTTAATTTTGATATAAGTTTACATATTATTCAATGCATCAGTTTTTTTAAAGTATGCTGAGAGGGAGGAGTGAGGAATCCACAGGGCTAAGTCATTACTTTCAATATAGCACATGCTAATCACTGTGATGTTTTAGTCCTATTGTTATTGGGACAGTATCAACTACTAGATAGTGTACTAAATCTATATATTTAATTTGAATAGAACTATAAGGCCATATGCATGTCTGTGTTTAACCTCTAAGTTGAATAGAGGTATTTATCGCACAAGAGGGCAGGCAATGTCACTAGCTTTACCTCTGTGTCTGACTAAAGAAAAAGGAAGTAGAGATTTAAGAACTACTTTTTGATTATGTGGAAGGTGAAAGGGTTTAAGGAGACGCGGAATAGATTCTCCTTATAGAGGTCAAGAATGAAATTTACTTATTTTAGGCCTTCAATCATTGTATATTTATATACCAAAGTCTAGTGAAGTACACTAAACTACGGAAGTACCATTGAAATTCAAAACATTAATCTAGTTCTGTATTGGTATCTATCAAGTATGGTGCAATGCTTATTAGATAAAAGAAAGGGATTGTTGCTACAAGTGTCTCCTGGAGTTAGCTGTGTTCAATTATTATGTGTAATATATGTCACATTGTGGAGGATCTCTCTGCGTATTGAAACAGAATGTATTCATCACTAGAGGATTAGAGCTACTACTGATCCTTAACAACATTTATCATGCAGGTTTTATTTTGACTTCAGTCCAACTTATGTTGGATGTGGTCTCATATGTTCTCACATTGTTAATTGCTCAGTTCTTTTTGGGGCAATTATATCTTGGGGACTTCTTTGGCCCTTCATTTCTCAACATGCTGGAGATTGGTATCCAGCTGACCTCGGCAGCAATGACTTCAAGGGTCTTTATGGCTACAAGGTATTGTCACTCATTTTCCCTTGAAGGAACCAAGTGTTAATAATGAATGTAGAATACATCATTTCTCTTAATAAAGTTCTTACTATACAATCTATATCTAATCACGTTAATAGGAGTTGCATCAAATAATGTATGAGGCTATGAGCAGTAGGTCTGTCGCACTAGTATCAGTCTTCTCACTGTGTTGAAGTTTGAGCTTCTATTTTCTCTGGACTGTCAATTCTGCGTTTACTCTGATGTGTTTCTTTCTTTCATTTATCTTCTAGGTTACTGCTGTAAAGCAAAAATTTAAATGTATTTAATTGGGACCATTTGCTAAGATTACTTAATGTTTAAATGACTTTGTTACCTGAAAAAGTACTGAACTTGATATTTGTAATGTTTTTTTAACTTGATTTATCTCGACTTTGTTACATTTGTAGGTCTTCATATCTATTGCTCTAATTCTGGGTGATGGCCTATACAATTTGACCAAGATAATAGCTATTACTATCAAGGAAGTGTCCAAGATCAACAAAAATGAACAAAATCTTCCTCTTGTAGAAGAGATTGTTGGTGAGCCATGTGATCCGAACTCTTTTCTTGATTTGTCATCATTAATACCATAGAAGATATGATTACTCATTTTTATCTAACTAAAGTCTAAAACTAGCTATGGGTTCTCCTTTTTTTTTGCTTAACATATTACGGCCTGGTTGTAAGATCCCGTTTTTACATTATGCAAATTTTAAAAAGTTACATAGGTATTGTAGGTTGCATAAGCTTCCTAGGCGTGATGATCACCACTACTAGAAGATATGATTACTCGTTTTCATATAAATAAAAGTAGCCATGGGGTCACCTTTTTTTGCCTAAGATATTACGGCGGGGTTGTAAGATCCCATTTTGACACCATGCAAATTTAAGAATTTACATGGGAATTGTAGGTGGTATAAGCTTCGTCGTAACGATCACCACAACTAGAGGAATATAGAGTATATCCTTAACCCAGAAAACGTAAATGACTGTTATGAGTGGAGAGGTGTCAGGAACTTGAGTAGTCACAGTAGTCAGTATTGAGTAGTAATAGTAATAGTATAATGGTAGTAGTAAGGTCATAAGGGCACTTAAGTAATTTAGTCTATAAATAGATGTCATGGGTGTAATTTTAGAATTATGCAATGATAATATGAAAATGGGACTTGGTTCCACCAATGACCAAACTCTCTCCTAACTGTTTCTCTCTCTAAACTCTATCTTTCTCTGCAAGCTATCCGTCTCTACCTCTGATATCTCTATCTCTCTGCTGTATCCCTCTAATTCTGCCCTAATCTCTCTGGTTTCTCTCTATTCGTACTCTAATTTCTCTCTATTTGTCTCTCTTTCTATGTTTATCTCTAATCAGAAAACACCAAAAATATACAAAAGCACACACTCTCAGGGCCTTGAGTCCTGACAAGAGGTTATGAACTTGTGGCCATTTGACTTGTTGAGCAGGTCAATGTCTTGGTGAGTGTATGGGTTGAGAGTGATTGAGTGTGCTAGCTAGAGCCCTCATCTGACTTGAGCACTTGACAAACACTAACATCATTAGGACATAATAAGTTAAGGGGACAACGTGAAAATTTTAGCTAGAATCTTGTTAATAGACAAGATTATTCATTATGAGCAAGTTCGCAAACCACGTCTAGCATTAAGTCTTCGGAATTGAAATGCAATAACTTGTTACTTCATGCAAAATTTACACTGACTTTGCATGTCTATGTTTTAACAGACAGTGAGGCTTCTATCTCATTACTGGAGAAGAAAAAACGAAATATGATTTTTCTGAAGGATGGAATACCAAACTGGTTTGCAGCTTCTGGATATGTGGGTCTAGTTGCAATATCTATAACGGTGATGCCTCAAATCTTTCCACCCCTCAAGTGGTATCTAGTCCTTTGCGCGTACATTATTGCCCCCGCCCTTGCATTTTGCAATTCATATGGTACTGGGCTCACAGACTGGAGCTTGGCTTCAACTTATGGGAAGATAGGTCTTTTCATCATCGCCTCATTGGTTGGACGTGATGGAGGGGTTGTAGCTGGCCTGGCTTCCTGTGGAGTTATGATGGCTATCGTTGCCACTGCAGCTGATCTAATGCAAGATTTCAAGACAGGGTATCTTACACTATCTTCAGCTAAGTCTATGTTTGTGAGTCAACTAATTGGAACAGCAATGGGATGTATCATTGCACCCCTCACATTTTGGTTGTTTTGGTGTGCTTTCGAAATTGGAACCCCTGATAGTCCCTACAAGGCGCCGTATGCTGTCATCTTTAGAGAAATGGCCATCATCGGAGTTGAGGGATTTTCTGAGCTTCCAAAGCATTGCTTGGGTTTATGTTGTGGATTCTTTGTGGCAGCTCTACTTATAAATCTGCTAAGGGATGTGACCCCTACAAAGTTTTCCCAGTTCATTCCTATACCAATGGCAATGGCAGTTCCATTTTATATCGGAGCATATTTTGCAATTGACATGTTTGTTGGAACAGTTATTTTGTTTGTCTGGGAGCGAGTGAATAGAAAGAGCTCAGAAGATTATGCCGGTGCTGTTGCCTCCGGATTAATATGCGGTGATGGAATATGGACGGTTCCATCTGCAGTTCTCTCCATTTTCAGGATTGATCCTCCCATTTGCATGTACTTTGGACCTTCTGCAGGTAGCTGAACGTGTATGTAGCTCATGTGCTGCATGTAATTATTTCTTCATTATCATTCGAATTCTTGTTTAAACATGTAAATAAAATTCTATCATGTGATTATTATTTGGGGAAATCTGCCCAAAATTTTAGGGTCTGTTTGTACGAGACTTGTAAGGTCTATTCCCGAGTAAAATGAATTTACAAAAGAAATACATTTTATTACTGTTATATAGGGTATCATTATACTGGTGCAGGTACTCTTCGACTCTTGAACATTAGACTCTGGAAATCAAGAAAATAAATAAATAGAAACTGAGAGGCTATCTTTTTATTAAATTTTGTTAAATAATCAGAAGCTATTTTCTTATTAAAAATACAAACCCAAATCGTATTTATAAATTTAGATGAGATTATAAGTTATTCCTTTACTATCAAATTAGTACTCATTTTTGATTAAAAAAATTATCTCATAATACATGTCCACTTTCTTACTTTCAATGTAATTTTATTGGTAAATTTTTAAAATAATATTTGACTAGAGTATTAGTACTTATACTAATAATTAATAAAATAAAATTATTATTCAAATTATACATTGAAATTATTTCAATTTAATATGTATATAAATGAAAAATAATTTTTATATTAAAAATTCTTAATATGCGTAATTTTTTCAAGTGATAGGTAAAACGAGGATGGAGAATTATAATAAAGTCAAGCAGATCCATGAAAATCAGCATCATGAAAATTTTACCTTTCATGTGATTCCTTTCCAAAAACAGTAAAAACAACCCAAAATTAAAGGCTAAAGATCACTTTTTTACCCTGACTTTAAATATATAGTGTAAAAACAGCAGTCTATTGCTGATTGATGTCACCTTGTTTCAATCAACGGAGGGTGTACAGAAAAGAAACACCCAGATCTAATCAATCTTTTATTTGTTTATTTATACTTTGTATAATATTTATACATGTGTATGTAACTTATAATCTTGAAAACACACCCATTCATGGATCCCAAGACCTCGAATTCTCACATCATCATCAATTCATCATCCAACAAACAGAGCAAGTACTAACCTGTTTTCTTGAACATACCATACCTAGACAGACAATAAAGTCAAAACTCAAGATCATCTAAAACATGGTTTCTGACAAAGAACAAGGCAAGAAACAAGTGCAACTAGCACCAAAAAGAGCATCAAACAAAGACAGACACACAAAAGTTGAAGGCAGGGGAAGGAGAATAAGGATGCCAGCTTTATGTGCTGCTAGAATCTTTCAACTAACCAGAGAATTGGGTCATAAATCTGATGGTGAAACCATACAGTGGCTACTTCAACAAGCTGAACCAGCTATCATTGCCACTACAGGGACTGGAACTGTACCTGCATCAGCTTTGGTAGCAACAGGGGCCTCTGTTTCTCAACATGGGGTCTCTTTATCATCAGGTTTGTATCCAAAGATTAATGATTTAGGGAGACCCCTTGTGGGTGCACCAGGGTTATGGCACCCTGGTACATCAACAGCTCATTTGGGTCATGAAAATTCTTGTTATTTGCCATATATGGGAGTTAATAACATGGGTCCTATGAGTTTTACTTCAATCATGAGTGCAACTAATCAGCATCTGCCTGGGTTGGAGCTTGGTTTGTTACATGATGGTGTTTTAAATTCTCAAGCCTTGAGCCAGATTTACCAAGAGATGGATCAGGCTCGAGTCCAGCAACATCAGGATCAGCAGCAGCAGCAATCTTCCAAGGACGATTCCCAAGAGTCTGGATAGGAAGTTTTTCATAAAAAATTAGAATTTTTAGAGGATCATGAAAAAAGGAGTAGGGGTTATCTGGTACTTGGTTTATGTATAATTTTGGTTTTGAAGGTACTGCAGTAGGGAGAATAATATAAACACTGGATTTGTATTGGCATCTTCATAAAGTCTATATACAGTAACAGGTCTTTTTTTGCCTCTTGGTTTCTTGATTTGTGTTTTTTGGCATGATTTTGGATTGGATCATTATAGAAGTGGTCTATATTTGCAGGTGTACTCTGTTTGTTTAATTATATAGGTGTACCCTGCTGTGTGAGTCATCTTACATGTACTATTTTTTACCTCTGCTGTGTTCTCCTGTTAGATTTCGTTAGTTTGTTTGCCAATGCTTTGCTTCGCAGAAAATAGATAATAGCTACTTAGTTCTTATGATTTCCAGATGTCAGCTTATTGTCATATTTCGTGCCTTAAATCAGTTGTTCACTTCAAAGTGAAACTGGTTTCGGCCATTGTGCATCCGCTTATTCTTTTTTGGGAAAAACGAGTTCACAATGTTTCGCTTGAGAGTCTTATTTTTTATCTGTAAGGAGTTTCTTATTTCATTTGCTTTCGAGTTGCGAATCTTTTTGCAGCTTACAGATTTACAGGAGAAACTTCAGAGGTATCTGCATATATGTGGAATGTAACAGAAGTGAACTATAATATATTCACTAGTATACCTGATTTGAAACGGGTAATGCATTGTCTGGGAGCTTTGGGGTAAATGTGTCATGTTAGTAGATGTACTACCAACGGATAATGGTCGTACTCCCAAATTTGTTCTCAAAATATTTTCGAAATGAAATTATAAATTCATGTGGAGTTGACCGTTTTGTAGACCGCTTCTTATTGATCATCCTTATAACAGTAACATTTATCATCATGCTTTACTCGTGATGCTGCATATCCTTTACATTATTGGCTAGATTCGCAAAATCACAATGGCATGTTCAAGAATCATCAGGCACTGCGAAGAAGACTTCAAGAAGTTCTGCCCCCTTTGTTGTACATAACTAATTTTGCGTACAAACCAAGATTTCACAACTATGTAAAATCATGTGTCAAAGTTTGTATGGACGTAGGAAGATGGAGCTACCGTCCTACTAGAATAGAAGATATCGGAATTGTATTTCTAAAAAAAGAGTGAATAATGCGAAGACAAATAAAAGTTAACGAATAAGCGAAATCGAAGATGGTTCCCAATGTGCACAACAATAATACAAAAAGAGTTCGAACAATCCTCTTACGAACTTCAAGATTCGTCAGAGTGAGGATTATGACTGGGAGTCCTTTTAAAAATTCGGGGGAGATACAGAGGATTTTGCTAATTAGTTGGCTTTCTTATCTCAAGACGTTTTTCTCGGAAGTTACTCCAGATTATTGATTCAAGGCCAAAACCTAGGTAAATGCACAAATAATCACCAACGCAAACAAAATCATAAAATGAAATATTAGGCTTGTAGCACCATGACGCTAAAATATGACAGACTTGTCCTTGACCTTACAAATTTATTCTATATAACCACGTCTAACCATCTGCATTTGGTATCTCGACTACTCTTTTTTGAAAATTAAGCTCGGCATTTGATCAAACAAAATTTAACTTCCTATAAAATTGAAATTCATTTACTAGCCAAGACCAAGGGAAACAGTTCATTTTCATCTTCTCTAAGCTCCCAAAAATTGCAATAACATACGAATCGAAAGTTTTTTCATCTTCTCTAAGCTCTCAACAATTGCAATAACTTGGAAACCGATGGTTAGTCTGAATACAAACCAAGTAATAAGACTAAACAATATCGAAGATATCAACAGAACAATCCAATAAATGAGTGTTTCTCCTGTCATTTGAGGTCCACAGATCTCAAAAGAGCTATCAGTCTTGTCCATAACATGGCAAGTATTTTTCACTCCATTGCTTTATTAGCAAGTAATAGACCTGTGCATACCTTCTTAGCCAATCTAAATCATGGACTTCAATATATAGACTTAATCTTTCAGTTACCCCAAGAAATTCCCAGAAAACTCTTCAAGTAAATAGATCAATTAGGTGAGAGCATATTATCCACTTGAGCACCCAAAAACGTAACATGCAAATATCATGATTTTGCCTAGAGAAAATATGATAACTTACAGAAATTCTACCCATATAAAATTATAAGAGTCATTAAATTTGCAGAAACTAGAATATATCAAAGCTTCTAGTTCATCCTCTGGGCAGCTTCCTTGGCAAGGATCCTCTCTTTGGCTCTTGTTTTCGCTTGTGACTTTGAGCCCATAATACCTCCTCCCCACTTCTTCCGGTTCTCCTCAAACTTATCATTAAAGTTAGCCTGCAGTAACCAAAAAACTATTAATTTCTATTTTAAAATTAGAGCTAGGTTCAGAGAGGACATAATTGATTATATACGCACCTTTATGGCTTCCAAAATTTTGCTAAAATCCATCTTGTCCTCGTTTTTCACAGTAGTCAGGCACAAAACGGACGCAGTTTTTTTGTGAACAATCTGTCAAGAATATACATACATAAATCCCAATACTACTAACTGTTTCCTGTACAAGAATTTCTAATAGCAAAAAAATAATTTGCCGAGGGACACTTACAGTTCCTAATCGTGCTTTACCCTTCACAATGCAGTATGGGATTTCCATCTTTCTGCAAAGTGCAGGAAGCCAGACAACAAGCTCAATAGGATCAACATCATGAGCGATGACTACCAATTGTGCTTTATTCTGCAATATAAAAAAAAAACACTTGTCAGCTTGAAGATAGCTCACAGCAGATGTTCAATCAACAGGGGAAACCAACAGAAGAGTGGTAACCTAAACCTGCTCAATAAGGTAGGTGACATGGTTCAGCCCATACTTGACCACAATGGGCTTCTTCGATTCGATAGTTTTCCCTTCAGTCTCCGCCTGAGCTTTTTTCAACAAACGCTCTTTCTTTGCAGCCTTGTCTTCTGGCCTATACTTGAGAAGCATTTTAAACAGGTTTGTAGCTGCAAATTTATAATAGACATAAGGGAATAGGTTAGACATCAGCAGTTATACACATCACAGATAAATAATGAAACTAGAAGAATTAAAGACAATTCATTTAAAGAAAAGGGCTTCTTAATGATTGAGTTGAGTACTTGAATGCAAGTTCTTGTCAAGGAAATATAGACCACAGGACTCCATAAAGTCTTAATTTATAAAATCAAGCTTCTCAGATTCAACTTATAAACTTAAAAGATGGCAGGCAATTTATGTCTCCACACCCTTTAAAGTTCTCTTTTATAGAGTTGAATGTTCATTAACAGAACAATAAAGCTTCTACTAGAAGCTATCTCTTATAGCAGTCTCACAATACTTATACAATGGTTATATTACTTGGATAATAAGTGACCACAACTAAGAGTTTTTTTCTACTCGCTACCACTTTGCTTAACCACATGGTCTAATTGCAAGCCTGTTCACAAAACTTAGTTTGGTCACAAGGCCTTTCCGCATAAAAAGAAACAAAATTAATGTGCCAACAACTAATGTTCATCCAAACTAAACACAATTAACTATAAAAAATAATCCCAGTATTTCATAATATCAAATAAATATACTGGACTGCAGAAGCCATACAATAGAAAAATAAAAAATATCACATGCCAACTTATATCTCAAAATAGACAATACACATATAATCCATGCAAGAACGCAACCACACAGACTAGTATTTAAATAGTTCTTAAAAACAATCCCGCAAAAATAGACTACGTTCCACTCGCAACTCACCAAGATTCTTGTCAAGAGTCTTCGTGAACTGATTCAAAGCAGGTGGGACCTTCAAGCGCTGCTTGAGAATCATTCTCTTCCTTTGAATCTGAACCACCTTTGGCCATTTCACAAATCTATGCATATCCCTCTTCGGGGGAATTGCCCCTCCTATCCCAAACTGCTTCGGGCGCTTCTCAAACAACGGATTCATAACCTTATCCTAATTTCACATAACAAATAATCAATATTATCAAATACCCTCTCCTATACTTCAGCAAATCCACATTTAACCTATATAATCATACCCAAACATACAATAAAGATTACACTGCATTCTCAAATCACAAATTCCATATTCTTGTCTATATTATATTTACTTAAAATATGGTTTAACCTCGATAAACGAATATTCGATAAGTAAATCAAATGAATAATTATTTCAGTCCCAAACATAGAGTACAGTCTATTTTAAACCTCCAAAAATGAATACCCAATAAATGAATAATCTCGATAAATGAATATATGAAAAGAAACACGTACCGCCTTCTTCTTGGCTGCTACAGGAAGCTTAACACCTTTCTTCGGAGCCTACAAATCACACAAACACATATAAACATATAAAAATGAAGAACCAACGAGACATTTAAATGTTAATCATTTATACATTGATATGCATATGTATAGATCGAGAATGCTAAGCTCACCATTTGTTAAACAAGTGAAGTTCAGGTCTCTGTGATTTAGCAACGGCGGGGGCAGTGATGTATGTATGTATGTATATATAAACCCTAGACACTACTACATATATAATATATATTATGAGGCCTGGGGTTGATTGAGGAAAAGTGGATCTACATAGCCCACAAACTCCAACCCAATTTAGCAACGAGCCATCTTCGCACATGTATAATTGAAAGATGTCAAAAAAAATAAATTATAATTGAATCGGAATTAATTTTTATGATATAGTAGCAAAAGAAAAATATTCATTATTATCTCGTCTCGAGTGAAATTGTGTTAATTTATATTTGAGACAGGTGGATTATATTCAAATTAAAATATAATAACATATAATCTGTACTTAATTGAAAACCGAAATCAATTGAATATAAAATGTCAAAACGAAACATGATAAATCTGGAATAAAACAATTATCAATAATTTAAAATGCATTATACCAGCACAAAATTTAAATCACATATACACCTAAAAACTTGAAAAATTATAATAAAAATAATGATAATAACAATTCACAATGGGCTTTAAAATATTTATATAATAAAATAGTAAAAATAATATAAACTTATATATTATAGTTATACATATATATTTGAAAATTAAGAAAAAAAATAAAAAAAAATATTTTTATCAAATTGAAATCACATCTCCATTCTCATAATTATAAAAATCGTCGAATATTGAATAGTGCTAATTTCAACATAACTTATATTAAAAAATAGTTACCTTGTCTTATTTTAAAATTTGTCAAATTTGTTACATAAATAGTTTTGTCAATAATAATAACTATATATTATAAGGTAAAATAAAATTCCAATAAATTGATTGATTTTTTTAAAAAATGACAGAATATCAATCTTAAATTTGATAAATTATATTTAATCTATTGTTGATATATTTCTTACTACTAAATCTTGGAACTAACATCAATTTGACCATTTCTTAAATATAGTCAAAATAAAGAAACATTCATGTACTTTGAAAAGAAAGCAACGCAACAAGACATAAGGGGCTGAAGCATATAGTTATCGGGATTCAATAACGAAGTTTAAAAAAATCAAGTTATCAAATAAAGATATGTAGATCATGTATATTAATGGTGCATTAAATATTACAATCGGATTGCTACAATAAATCAAATATATATTGTATTAATAAGTATTGTTATGTATATCATGATTTTGATTCTATAATATAAGTATCATTAATACGTAATGTATTGTATGGCGTGATTTTCATTCTATAATAGTTGTGCTTATAAAAATTGTTGAATTGTATATACTCGTTGATATGTATATTATTTGATTATGTTTGTACTTTATGCATGTTTAACATTGGTTTAGTCAGATATGGATTAACTTGATGGCTTTATATATTCCATAAACCAGAATGCAATCATTATTATGATTAAATATAGACTCACTTGATGGTGTTATTTCAGTAGATTTTTATTGGAACTATAGGAAATGGATTGCTCCACATTCTTGTATTGCAACATATTGTTTCAACTACACGGAGTTATTAACTGCTTTCGAATATGAAAAAATTAGGAATAAGGATGTATTAATAGTGTGGCTCTATTTTTTGGAGTACTTTTAATATACAAAATAGAGCCCCACTATTGTAATGTTTTGGTGTATAATATTTGTTATAGAGTGAACTACATAGATATATATATTACGAAAATATAGATTATTGATAATTATGTTGCTAAAATCTGACTACATTCGCAAGACAACGACATTGTGCTTCAAAACCAGCCAAAGATTTTAAAACGGCTACGAAGAACTGAATATGATAGTGATAGACTGGTACTCATTGGATGTTTTATGTTGATTACATATATAATATTATTTATAGTTTGAGTTAATTCTACATTAAAATATACTGAATGATATAAAATAACTTGAGTTGTTAACAGAAATTTCCAGATAAATTTATCAAGGACTATGGAGAACAAATTTCAACAAAATACCAAATGAAGGAAAACATGTCAGTATACTAACCCAAAGTTTTAAAAAAAACTTAAAACACTTAAAACAAAATAGATATTAACCATTCAAAATGAAACTTCTATGCAAGCTCAAACATGAACTCCCATGTTAGGACCATTAATGCACTTCACCAGTCATTCTTCTAGTTGTTCCACTTCTTTCACTTCAAAAATCATCTGTTATGATCTCTGATTGATGGTCTATGAAGTTTTCTTCTTCAACCGACTGGAATCTTTTCTCAATAACTGCAAGACCCATATTAATCCTCCAAAGTTTTTTTTACACAACCAAATGATCTTCTGAAAACAAGCATTATATTCTTATGCACAACACGATCTATTGTTGAAGACCTCGCAAGACAATTATGACTTGCACTAATAACATTAACCTCAAGATTTAGGTTGGAATCCTCTTTTCTTTGTTCGAGATATTAAATAACACTTGCATGGTTTGAGTCTAGCCACCAACGCCAATCTTTCCACTCCTTCACAACATCTTCGTTGTCTATTTCCAACTGCACTTTGTTTTCTTCCTCATAAAAATGACACCTCAAACCGATCAACATAGCTCAAAGTTCACCTACTCCTCATATAATGTTCATAATACTTCCTATGATCGAACGTTCATCATTCCTTAATACTACTTCAATTCCTAATTTGTTTCCATTTAACAATATTTCATCATAAATTATAGCATGAATATTGATTTTGACATATTTTTTATTTAAATATATTACTTTTTTCATTGATATACTAAATATTTTGAAGTGAGTTTAGATTAAACTAGCATGAGAGCCCGTGCGTGCCACGGGCCGCTAGTCAAATATTTCATAAAAGTTTTGACTTTTGATATCGACATTATATTGTGAAATTTTGGTAAACAATTTTGTGTGTAACACGTCAATAGACCTTCAACAACCTGAGATCACTGATTATGCAACATTGATGGTTGTTATATAAAGTCCGGTATAGGGAGATTACTTCATGCATGTAGGTAGCTTTCCCTTATACATTAATAGAGATGTTTGAGGTGATGGAAAGTATAATGCTTTCCTATAATGTTCTTCACAGCGAGGGGCATTTCTACGGATGTATGATTCTGGCACGGTAATGTTTGAGGTCAGTAGAGATTAAGACATGCAGAAATAGGTAAATTGGGAAACACCGAGTTATTATACACATTACTTCGAGCATTTCTGTAAGGAGTTTTGGAAGTGGGACACTGCCACGAGCTATTCAGCCTCTTTGTTGAAAAGAGTTTGTGTAGTTGATCCAGTAGCATCCGTAATGAGTATCACCACCTTATACCTGTAATAACAATGCTGACATGAGTTTCATAGTTGAATTATATTATAGCCTTGTTTTCATTCATAGGCTCTATGAAAGAAGTATTTATAGTTTATAAAGTAAATAACACACTCTAATGTTATTTTTTAGCGAGCCACATAAATATTTATAATGTATATATAATTAACTCTAGCTTTTGTTTCCATTAAAAAAACTCAACTTTTTATTTGGGCAGAGGGTATAGTATTTGACGCATGTTCATAGTACTTTGTCTTTCCTTTCTCCTTGCTATATGCCCTAGTGCAATATAACTGATAAGCCATAAATTTCTTGCATTTAAACAAATTTAATTGCAGGTTAATGATTGTGGCTAAGGCTATACAATAATACACACACATACACACACACACACACACACACACACACACACACACACACACACACACACATATATATATATATATAAAGTGCTCTTGGTCATTAGTCAGTGTTCATTCAAGTCCACCATTGTTATTATCAACGTGACTTTGCATTGTGTGAAGAATATGAAGTTCTACGAAAATAATTTTCATCGCCTTCCCACAACCATAATTGTTAGTATTATGAAAATTGTTTTGCACGGCGTTGGTTTTCAAAGTTTTTATAGCTTGTTTATTGCATGAGCACAAACTCAATGCCCGATTGTTATACTGCATCTGCTGGAAGAGTTTCCATTACACGATCTCTATTCCTTTGGCCGTGTAGGGACTCAGATGAATATTGATTCGTTGGAGCGCTTTTTCTGAATTACTCTTGACCTGAATGTTACCGATGTCGTGTTGTACACTCGTTGTAGGCAGATCCTTTGTCGGGCTGGAAATATCGAAGCACATTTTGGTAAGCTGAGTCATCTGGTAGAAAAAGGTCATTTCATGTCCGTGATGGCTAATTGTATTTGCAGGTTACTCCATAAAAGAAATCATAAGGTTTCCATATTACCAGTTCTTATTGCGGTATTTAATCATCCATATTATGATGGGAAAATAGTTGTTGCACTTAAGAATCTTTATTCCATGAAGTTGGCTGTTGTCCCCTCAGAAGCTATCATTCCATTTGATGGTGATACCGCTTGTCCTCTCCATCTTGTTTGCACGAAAGTATTGTCCCCACCATCACTATTGACGAATGAAGGCTTCTTGTTCTGTAGTATTGGTTTAATGGTTAATATGTTTTCGAATGGTTCAATGTAGGCATGATGGAAGTTAGTCACAAAATAAAGTGTTTTTCGTTGTTTTTCATGCAATTTGTCAGTTGTGTCGTATGAGACTTGGTACTTTTTCATGTAATTTGTGGGTTGTGTCATATAGTCTTATGTTTCCAGTTCTTATTCATATTAAGGAACAATTATTCCTTACCATGCTTCTTAGGTTGTGTCCAGTGGCGGAAGCAGGATTTTAGGAAAGGAGGGGCACTATTTAAATTTTTTAATTTAGTCTTAAAATTCATAATACGTAATTAATTCCTAACAATTAATTTGGTCCTATTAGATGATAGAAATTTAAATTTCTTCTTTTTTTTTCCCCGTTGATTGACATGTTCCCATTTGAATAGTACTAGTTAAATTTTTATTTCTTTAGGGTGAACAAAATGGTGTAGTTTTCAGAACTTAAAAAATATATATTGATAAATGGTGGGTACTTGACCCTACAGTCTCAGTGCTTTCTCTACCACTATATGTTTCCGAGTTATGTAATGATGCATTGTCCATTGAATTTATGAAAAGTTATGGCTTTGCTCTCCAATATTTCTGTGATATCTCTATGCTGCTGATAAAATTTGTTATTCCGTTAGCCAATGATTATGTAGGCATGTGTAACGTCTGTTATCCCATTTTCATATTAATGTGTGATCTTGGCATGTTGTGATGATAAGGGATAGAGTCAAAACATATACCCCATCGTATGTCGTGTTATGGTATAAATCGTATCATTTAGGTTATTGGTACGATATATTTGTCGGCCACGATGAGAGTATGAATAACGACTCTTGTATGTACATATAGAACTGATCATAGTGAGGTATGTGTATGTCTTATAAATTGTAAAATGGATTTTGTTGTGTCAACCAAAGTAATAACTGATGGGTTTCAAATTGTTAAGAAATGAGACTGTAATCTGAGGCTACATATTTTCGTGGATAGCAGAACTATCATGAGTACCTTTCTAAATTCACATTGCTCTGTGTGGGACAACATTATTTTATTTCTTAACATGGATCGTATTTGAAAATTAATAATGCAAGGTAGACCATAGTTTGTAGTTGAAGACAATCTCGGCATCTGATTGGCAGATGGTGAATATCTGGGAAAATAAACGATTTTTAAAAAGTAAATTGAAACCCTTCCAAAAAAATGGGGTAACCAAATTTTTGATATGTTTTCACAGCTCTTCTGCCCTACCGTATTATAGATTTCTCGTAGTACCCAAGCGACGTGATGTGATTTATTTTTCCTACTAACATTATATTGTTCAAATTTGGTAAACCAATTTTTTACAAAGAGGTCAGCAAAGCGTCAGAAAGCTGAGATTATTAATTATGCAACATTGATCTGTTATATAAAGCCTGGTGAAGGGAGCTTACCTCATGCACGTAGGGAGCTTTCGCTTGTACATTAGTACCATAGTAGAAAATAATAGGTAATATTCTCATTTATTTGCAACCTTTGAAATGTTTGACCTAATCTGATCATCGTACAATAATATTTTTTCATGTGATCATCTCATTTCTTTGTTGCTACAACTGAATGTTTTTGCTGTGAATATAAACTCTCAGTTCCAAAAGTTGTTAAGCTGTATCCTGATGTGGTCATTACTCCATTACGTTCATGATGAGTCTATTTTCTGCTTTTGGAATGAACATCATAGACAGAAGTATGTTTCAGTTTATTGTCTTATAAGCAAGCAGACACACAGTACCATGATATGAAGTCAAATAAGGGACCTGTAGTATTATCAAAATAAAAACATACTAATATAAAATGTAGTACAATTTTTTATAATCGAAAACCAGTGTATTGACACAGATACTAAATAGTCTGCTTAAGGTCTTTAATGTGTGTTTTTCATATAAGTTTAGGAGTAAAACACTTCATCTTTAATGATGAATTGAAGAGTGTTCATCATAGAAGCTGATAGACAAATATCATAAAGGAAAGACTCGTAATAAGAAGAATAATGTACCGACTCTTGTTTTCCTTAGTCTACTGCCCAAGAACAGAGGTCATTGTCATAGTGTCCATAAGAACACCCATATTTTTTCTGCAAGTAGATTCTTTTAGCAAGCATTCGTGTAGATCTATGAAATTTTTGGTTACATTATATTCATTCATAACTAATTTACAACTTTCTGGAATGTAGCTAACAGTACCGAAGTGCATTAATCTAAATTAAGGCTAAAGCTTGTGCTACATTAGGCTAATGTATATTACATGGGCACTGTTATAAATGAGCAATAGTCTGTGAGTTAGGTCTTGACTTACAATTTATAACTCGAGGCACATTTCAAAAGTTGTCAAATCCATTTCTTCATAGGTAATTTGATTTTAAATATTCTAACAAAATATATTCTTCATAAATTGGTCTTAATCATTTCTTAAAAAGTTTTAGAAGAACTAAATTATAAATATTACTTACAACTATGTTACTATATCTTATTTATGTATTAAAAAAATTATTACGATTAAACAACTTTAACTAAAATTGGTATTAACTTCTAATCTAATACATATTTACATAGGAAGATAGAAAATATTGATGAGGATTGGATACCTTTTGTGCTGCTTGGTTGGGCATGGTCCCTACACTCGTCGCCACTATTTTGAGTTGCATCATTCACCACACCAGTTGCACAAATAAAGCATTGTGAAAATCTAATGGAAATGATGCTTTGACATGGTTAGAGGTATTGCACATTGTTCTGGCACTTTTCATCCTTAGAGTATTACACACTTGTCTTGATATTATTCGTTGTTCTAAAAACTCTCGAGTTAGATGCACTCTAAGGTGCCCTCTTTTGTTGGCGGCACACCCCTTTCCACAAGCATAAAAATATATATATTATAAGTAGAGAGTGAAAGGCATATATATTCATATATCAAAACTGTAAGTCGTTAGTTGTCCCTAAACAGATTTGTTCATTCAATATGAAATCAGAGTGCACGAAAGAACATTTAATATCCACATATCACTGCACCGATTGCAGATCACGAATTGCTCTATTCTTTTTTGACTTTAAGAACCTGTTTCCCCCCTAATCAATTTGTTTCCCTACACAACAAGTTTAAATGCATGTATTCTAGTACAGCCTTTTTTCGCCTTCAATTCCTACATGTATTTCCCGTGAATTCCTTTTCTACCCCATAATTTCATTTATAATTCCAATTAGCTTATTCAGGGTACCCTGTATGAGGTTATTTATGCAGTTATTGCTAATTTCAATTCTAAGATTTTACATATGCATTTTTTAAACATATATGTACTCACTACAGAAGGGGTTCTACATTTCTAAAGCGAGACTTTAATGAATATAAATAATTTATAATCCATGTCAGGCTCGCATTTAATACAACTTGAATCCTAGCCGCCGTAAAAATTAATATCAAAATCTGGGTAGTCACACATTTAAAGGGATTTTAGCCCATTTGATTTTGTGGCCTGACCTTTTGTAGTGCACCTGAAGAGCTTGACCCTTCCAAAGCACCTTCCCTGAAAAGCATTTTAGGATGACCCTTTTTTTTTCGCAGGGCCCTCTACAGTTATTGCCACAACATTGTATAAATAATTCATGGTTCCACGTAATTCATTTCATCTCCAAGAATGAAATATAAGATAGACAATCATATTCATAAATAACTAGTTGCTGGTTAGGGGAAGCTAAAATGCGTGAATGAGCACAAATACCTGCCTTCCGCATGGCTTTACAGTTCTAGCGTGGCAATCTACGCCGCTCTAAAATATCCTCAGTCAAAGGAATTGGAGGCCGACCACTTTTGCGGGAGACTGGTTGCTCCATTTAGCTTAGAAGAGAAGGACAAGATTCAAGCTATAAATGATTTGAGCGAACACGGGCCACGCATCTGTGCAGATCAAGGTTTCAGATTCAATGCAACGACTAGAAAAGGAAATTTATTTGTATAGGGGAAAACACTTAAACAATCTATTATCTGTGTTACTCAAATATAATTACTGAAAATATAAATGACTATATTATTATTTAATTATTCACTATAAATTTTGGTTCATAAGGTGAACTCAAATGAAATCCATTCTTTTTTACATGCCAATTATCATAAATTTGATGTCAAATTAAAAAGTTGATGTGAAATCCCATAATTATGACTAATCGCAACATGAATGAATGAAATTCACTTCATGAGTATCCAAGTCTTAATTTAGTGCAAGCTTATATAAAATAAATTTAATGGTTCTTTCTTATAAAATATTGTTATTAATAATATATTATAATCTCAATTATTTATGACTTATAAGAAATAATTATAACCCTGTAGTCGCATGAAAATAAACTTTAAACGTAAAATAATACATCAATTAATTATTATTTGTATCATTAAATTTATACATGAATGTAGAATGCAACCGAATAAATATTTCAATAAAGTAATATTTGATAAGTTAGTAATCAAAATGAATTAATAATTTTTGGTATTCATGCCTTGAATTTTATATAATAAATAATAAATATTCGATAACTTAACGATCAAAATTAATTAATAATTTTGTTAGGCCCAACTCAAATTTTATGCTACCTTTTTTTAATTTATCTACATATTTTATTCAATTATTTTACAAATTGCTCAAAACTTATATATATTGTTTGTTTATTTCAGATTTATGACATAACACACCGACACTCTCTCGACTATATATAATCTACCTAAGTTTGTCTTGGAGAATACCACATATAGCACAACTTAACATTGTTAATTTATATCGAGGTAAACCGTTCTAGTGCATCTGATCACCTGAGAATAAAATTGTCGGTTTCCACCGTATAGTTTGTTATCAATCTAAAGAATACATTTACGTTTTACTTTTTTGGGCCTGCTTATGCCTCTAAATGGCAAAGTTTTGGATAATTCTATCGACCAAACAGCCTCAGGATCATGTTTGGAGGATGTGAAATGTACCATCATACCTCTTATTAACTTGGTCCTGGTACTCTCTCAATTAATAAAGACGATAACTAAAAATTTGTATATTTATTAACTCAACCTGACTATTTTGTCAACTTTTGAACATAACTTGTCGTTTTATGGTTCTGAGTACGGTCTTACCTTATTAGAGGTCCTTATTAAAGTTGCCTTGTCTCGTGAAATCCCCGAGTCACCTAAATATTTCTGGTCTTACATAGGATGATCAAGGTCTTACATAGGATGATCAAGGTTACACATTAGGTTGCGTCAAATGAGCTACATAATCAATGGAGCTCTTGAAAGCTTTTGGCCCCTTCAAAATCCATTAATTGATATCAGCTAATTGCATTCTCCGGATTTAATATAGCTAAAGAACTAATCAAGGACACCACATATAATCCAACTTTATATCTTATCCTATTTAGGTGTAGTAGCCTTCAGAGCCCTATGATGCTTAAATTTGTTTACAAAGGACAATAAATTTGTCACCAGTCTAACATCGTACACAAATATTTGATTCACAATTCACATAATTAAAGATATAACAAATGACAAGAGCTTCTCCATTTTACATATATAAGAAATGATTTTATTATTATACTAATAAATAGGGAACCACTTAATACACCAGGGGGAATATCTTGCATATCATCAACAAAAATATTTAATAACAAACCCAACAATGTTCTACTGATAGATACAAATCCTATTTAAATGACATAAAACTATGTAATTATACTTACATCAAACTAATAGTGTCATGACTCATGACAGAATAAATGTGGCTTAAGATATTAAAGCGGGGAAGAGGACACACAACCCAAGACTACTAAACCATGGCTGACTATTGTTCGAAGAAAAATAACAAGACTGATTAAACAGTTAAGCTATAAATAGATATTCTACATAAGTCATGTAATGGAACTACTACACAATCTTTAGCCTCTCCTATTCAAGTCAATGTTGGACAAGTGATGATATGTTACCATGTTACACACTTATAGGAAATGACAATCTCAACCAAAAACCAAACACCCATTTCAGAATATGGACATCCACATACCCAGATTTCAATGATTTTGAGGTAATCACATAGAGGGGGGAGGGGGAGATGTTTCCGATGCATACCTGCTTCCTGGTAAAATTGATCTAATGGCTAGAATTAAGGTTGTGCAAATAAGAGGCATCACCGACCCCTCTCTATTTCAGGTGCTGCACTCAATTTCTACTTCCTCGACACCAACTCTTTGTGCCTCGAGATATATAGATTGAAACGAGAATATAATGTCACTGCGTGGAACAATATATGTATGTACTTGTTATTCTTCTGCTTGGTCTCGACCCAAGAGAATTAATTTTGTCAGCTCTCCAAATGGGAGGTCAAATTTTAGGTTTTGGAATGGGGAGGGCTAGACTCGGTGGAAAGTGGGTAAATAGGGGTAAAAAAGGTGTTTTAATCATGAATA
Source organism: Oenanthe sinensis (assembly GCA_028671895.1). NCBI lineage: Eukaryota > Viridiplantae > Streptophyta > Magnoliopsida > Apiales > Apiaceae > Oenanthe > Oenanthe sinensis. Next base: position 35,725,025 of record CM053806.1, read on the forward strand.
AAATGATTAATTCTTTTTTAAAGAATAAATTGACTCAAAACTACACATTTGTCCAGCTATTATATATATAAATTATCCTACTATTATATATATAAATGAGTGTTATAGGGAGAAACTGATATAACAGTAATTTGGAGGTTTACTAGAATCGCGGAGCAAAATATGACGATTTTCCTGATAAACTTGATGAAGAACGCGAAGAATACAAGAGGAAAGTGATGGATTTTGGTAGATGATTTTGCCGTTGATTCGTTAGAGGGCCAGAGAAAATATTTGCTCTCTTGCTGCCAACTGTCGATTTAACTGAAAATAAGAGGCATACGTACCCTATTTATAGGGGTTCAAGCTACACGTAGTTCTTGTAGGACATGTTACCTATATGTGCCAGGTATTGGTCCGGTCCATCAGGCACAAATTTTCAAACATGAAGGGTTTTGGCCCAAGTCTGTGCGAATGTGGAGGGCAGGCTTCGTAGATATCTGTAACTACCATGACCCAAACCCGTTTATCTGCAGGGGGCTGTCATGGAGTTGTAGAGCAAGGGGTCTCTGTGAGGAGTTGTGTGCGATGTGGCCTCGCGGGAGCAGTATATAGAGGTGGCTCTGAGCGGATCCCTTGATGAGATGAGAGCCCGTAGGGCTAACTGTCTTCAAATAGATAAGTACGTTGAGATATTATCCTGGGGGGGCCTTCTATAGTATTCAGATTAATAAATAATATCAAGTGATGTGAGCTCATGAGGCTAGGAGCTTTTTAGCTAGTTATGAGAAATTTGTGTTAAGTACTCTGAGCTAGCGAAGCGACCTGGACTGAGCGGTCCGGATGAACGACCCGGGCTGAGGTCCCTTTTCTGTCAGATCAATGCGACTTGGAAGAGAGGTGATGAGAAGCGAACCAGGTTGGGGGCCGGTTCTCCTCTCTCTGCATTCTTGAGATCGAATGAGTCTAAGGCTGGCGGGATAACGTTGAGATCTCACGCTAGGCCAAGTCCCTTAGAATATTTCAGGCGCCATGTACTCCAGGCTAGTTGCAGCTATGAGATCCAGACTAGTGATCCGGGCTAGAACCATGCTTCTAAGAATGCTATGCTAGCTGAGAAGATAAAAAGTAGGAACCGAGCTAAGGCCGATTCTCCTATCTTCATGTCCTTGATATTGATAGGAGATAGTGAACCGGGATGGGGTCGGTTCTCCTCTCGTCTCTCCCGATTCTCATCTCGTCCTGGTCGACTCTCATCTCCTCCCGTCCGGCTCTCTTCTTCTCCTACCCGACTCTCCTCGCCTCCTTCTCAGCTCTCCTCTTGCCCGATTCTCCTCTCATCCCGCCCAACTCTCATCTCCTCTCGTCCTGCGCGGTTTTCTTCTCTTCCCGATCTTGAGATTCAGATTGAAATAGAGTGAAGCGAGTCTAAGGCCAGTGGGCTAACGTTATGACCTCACACTAGGCCAAGTCCCTTAGAATATTTCTTCTTATTCTAGCAAAGTAAACTCAACACGGGTCATGCATGTTAAGTGAACCTAATTATGATATGGGATTGTCAATAATGATATTGGAGTTGTATAGGACCCATGCCAGAATATTGGACATAACAAGGATTAATCTGATTAGGTTGGGAAATGAATGAAGCAGATTTATTTAACCTAAATTAGGAATAGTGACCCTTGTTTTTGAACTACTCAAGATGTACAAATACATTATGAATGAGTTAATATATATTATTTTTAAATTATTTTAATCTTATTCTGGAATCTACCTATGTAAATGAGTTAATATTAACATGAAATTCGGACTTTTTTATATGTTAAATTCCTTTCAATATTGCAGCTCAAGTTTTATTTTGTTAAATTTTCTAGGTAGAGATGTATAAATCATAAATAAAAATAAATAATTTTTCTAAAATTCAATTTTATTTTTACTTTAATATCATGTTTTCGTAGTTTATTTCAAATCAATAGATGTTAGAAAGATTTTATCACATAATCTATATAAAAACGCTTTACTTTCTATTTCATATCATCAGTTTAATTAAATTTACAATTGATGTTTATTAGCATATTTTATTTTAATTATCTTTATTAAAAATTAATGAAATATTTGATAAGAAAAACATTATAATATTTTATTGATTTAAATATATATTAAAAAATCAAATAAATATAAAAAATTAATTATTAAAATACATAAAACAGGAAAAAATTAACAACACACATGCATAATTCTCTAATTAGTAATACATAACATCTCCAATAGTACAAAACCCTTAACTAAATTAGTATACATGGCGTTTATGTGTCACTATTTAGATAACATATAAAAAGAGATAACACTCCAACTATATAAACCTTTAATAATAAATATAGATAACCATGTTTGGTTGGCTCTTTATCGAACTAGTAAAATCTTTAGATATTATTTTAATTTATGATAATTATACATAACACCGTTGAAGTACACACTATCTCCCGTAATTAAAATTTTAAATTTTACTGTAACATTTAGCGAACCATTTTCGCCGCCACTTTGGAGATGCTCTAACTAAATTTTTTTTTAAAACAAATCAAAAAGCTGTCAACAAGATCGGCTCATTACTTGTTCAAACCCTAACTTCTAAGCCGTCGAATCATTCTTATAAGCCATCGCTTCTTATTCTTATTCTTATTCACATCACAGGTATATTATATACGCACATCTCTATCTGCTTATTCTTTTTTTTTATTTATCTCTTATTTCTTTCAAATTTTAGTTAATTCTTAGATTTTATTCTATTGTTTGAATATTCTAGTTGTAGGTGTTGATTTCTCGGAGTATACGTGTAATTTGTCACGTTAATTACATTTTTGAATTGAATTGAATTGTGCGAGTTAGATAGTGATTATTCATTTAGTGCAAATGCCTGAAGATGAGTTGATAGAGCTTAAGTTTCGAATATATGATGGATCGGATATCGGTCCTTTTCGATATCCACCGAATTCTACCGTGGCTGTTCTTAAGGACAGAGTTGTTGCCGAATGGCCTAAAGGTTAGTTGGATGTATTTTGTGTCCATTTTGTATTTTTTTCTTAGTTCGTTAGTTTATGTTTAGTACTTGAATTTAGTATTTTGTATTTAAGTGCTTGTTTTGTAACTTACTCGGGGAATTTTTATCGGTTTTGATGCACAATTTAGTTCTAAGGTTAGAATTAATACGTATAACTAAGTGAATTTTGTGTTCGTGAAATAATATAATGTTACTAATGTAACCGAAGGCAGTAGATGGTGTTACTAAATGTGTAATCCGAGGTATTAAGAGATAGCGGTGCCTTATGTTTAATGGAGGTGTTGTATTAAGCTTCAGTGTTAGGTGTTATCAATTTTTATGTTAGCATTGCTGGGTTTATTAAAGGAATGAATAATTTTGTGCCGAAAATTACAGGATATTATTGATAACCTACAATTTGAGATTGTTTCAAGAATCAATAGACCCTTTGGCCAGATTTGGCAGAGAGAGAGATGCAAAGATGGAAGACCAACAGTGCAAAGGAATTGAATCAGAGGAGGCATTAAATATTTATGGACTAATTTTGAACCAAAAAATTGAATCAACGAACTTACATATCTTGATAGAGTTGCAGAATAGACATTTCATGTGCATGTGCTGATATGTCAGTGGGGGAGAGGGTGGGAGGTCTCTGTTTGAGTTGTTCTTACCTAGAACCTTAGTTTATCATGTTTGAATCTGTGCGCATCTGAATTTATTGAGGCCTTCATTAGCCTATAGGAAGAAATCGGCTATCTGGACAGTGTGGAAAAGATTAAAACTGAATCAGACGTGTTTAGTTCTTACCAGTAGAGTCAGTTGATGCAGCACCACCATATTAGAATAGTGATTTCGAATCTGACTTTCTTGAGACTGCCATTTCATAGCTTATATAGGGAGAAACTGAGTTATCTTGACAGCGTGGAAAATATTAAGGGATATTCCTAATAGTACCACTGTACCATTGGCTTTTCTATTTGGTGTCATACAAAATTTTTGCCGGTACCATTGTACTTTGGGATTCAACTCCAAACTTCCCTCTTGTTAATCAAACGTTAGTCAAACTATCAAGTAGAATGGCGCCACTTCGAAGTAAAAGTTTCGAGTGGTACCGATTGAAAAAGTCAGTTGTACATTGTTATTAGTAGGAATTTCTCTACATAAAAATACTACTGTAACCTTTTTAGAATTAGCATCGGACTTCTTTTTATGTTGCTAGTTGCATGTATAAATTTTTTTGAAATACAATATCAAGAAAACATGGTAGTTTTATAAACTAACTGATCTTCATAATAAATTAACAGTTTGACTAACATTTGATTAACAGAGTAGTAGTTTGGAGTAGTTTTATAAACTAACTGATCTTCATAATAAATTAACGGTTTGACTAACATTTGATTAACAGAGTAGTAGTTTGGAGCTGAATCCCAAAGTTGAATGGTGCTACTTAGAAGTCAAAAATCTCGGATGATACCAAATAGAAAAACAAATTGTACGGTGGTACTATTAGGAATATCCCAAAGATTAAAACTGAAGCAAAAGTTTTTTGTTCTTACCAATAGAGAGTTAATTAATACACCATATTAGAACAATGAATTTGATTTTTTCTTGTCAAGAATTTGCAATTTCCTTTTTGACTTCCTCTTTCCAATCAAGTTTTTCGGCTACCTGTTTTTTTTTTGGTAGCATTCTTGATTAGTTTTCGTGAGAGTATATTCTGCCGGACATCTTACAAATGTAAATGTAGTCTATATAGGAAATTAATATTTGCTGTCCATATATATTTAGATACATAAATAAATAAGTATTGTACATATTATTTTTTAAGGGTGGTGTGAGGATTCAAATTTGTGACCTTGGTTATGAGGAGGGGGGAATGAGCCTTACCTCTAGGACTAGGCTATCAACAGATCCTCACATTGCACAGTTATCTTTCTAAATAATATGAGATAATACTATAATTGTTAAATTGATTTATTTGATTTGAAGTCACAAATCACCGGTTTCTCGTGTTACATGTGCTTTTTACAAAATAAGAGAGCTATTTCATGGTTTGTTCAAATAGCAAATTTAGGCTCTGTAACACCAAAGGATCACTTGTTGACTTGGAAAAAAAAAAGATCACTTGGGTTATAGTAAAATAATGATTAATATGATATAACCAGAAGATGAAATTTATAGGTAAGTGACTGATTAAGGTAACACATATTCAAACTCGAATAATTATGAGGAGCTGCACAATAGACTTGAGCTTAATACAAGATTTCGCTATAAGGGCTTTTGATTATTGTATTCTTGCTGAGCAATATATGCCTTGAATTTACAGCAAAGGGTGCAATTTTTATGAACACAAACAAAAGTACACTTATTAATAATTGATTCAAATTTACCAAATTTGAGCATCTTTATTTTATGCAAGTGTTGCACTAATCTTTTCACCATAAATATTCTACAGATATTTACGTTGTTAATAGATTCAAGCTTTACTTATTGAATTGTCCTTCAATTAATAATATATATGGAAAACTTAACTTACATGCCGTTAAGTAGTGACCTGTGTTTGTAAGGTGTCATTGAATTTTTTGACTGCTTCAATTGTAGTGGCAGTAGTTACAGAAATTGGTTGTATAATACATTTCTCGAACTTGAGTTTTATTTGATTTCATGAAACAACATTCTTTTTATTAGAATTTTTAAAAATAAATATGTATGAATTGAAATTTTAAACAATAATATGTAATTAATTTTTTTTTGTTTTTATCTTTTGTCGTTGTATTTAACTTATTTTATTTCTCTTAGATAAAAAAATTGCACCCAAGGTTGCAAATGATGTCAAATTGATAAGTAGTGGAAAAATTTTGGAAAACAGCAAGACTGTTTCACAGTGCAAAATGTCTTTTGGGGAACTTGGGCTCATCACAATGCATGCTGTTGTACAACCATCACTAGCAAAAGCGAAAACAGGTGTTCTTGTCTCGCATTGCAATTTATGATATATACATTGTGTAATGTCTTCCCATATTTTCTGTCCTGGTGTGGAATTTAATTGATTGCTGAAGTAGCACCAAGTGTTTGCCTATTAGTTCATTTGGCCAATTTAACTGAGAAATTATTTTACACTTGTTGCATTTACTATCATATGACTACTTGTCTATCTACTATTCTGCTGTAAAAATTAGATCTTATATTAATATCCTATGAATATTGTTGTGTTATCTGGCAGCAATTGCAAGTTTGCAACTTATATATAACACAATTTCTTGCTCACCTGTGAAGTTAATGATGTAGTATAATTTGGTGAGTGTGGTGATGCAGAAGTACATTTAGTGTGCAATATACCTAATATCTTTTTTTCCCCTAAAGCTAACTACATCTTTCAGCTAATTATTAGAGCACATATATCCTGCACATCATTCTTGGTATTTGGTAGGTGCATAGTTGTCAAGGAGACACCTAGGCGGAAAGATGATAAAAAATGGATAGGCATCCGGGCCGCCTAGATTTTGATGGGGTAGGCTAATCGGCGCCTAGGCCTACACTTGGCAAATTAGTCGTTCAAGTATATATTAACTATATTTTAAATATGTAATGCGCCTTTGCTTAATTTTATTACAATGAATATATGAGTGGTGACATTTTTAAACTTGTACTATTAGTTGAAACCATTATACTTAATAACAACGCAAGTGTTAATAAAATCTCTTTGTTTTATTTAAATTAAATAATCTTCCATTATTAAAATTATTATTAAAAATGATCAAAATATGTCTACATAATATGTAAGACATATAATTATTTTTAAAATAAATCAAAATATGTAATATAATGATTATTTCAAATAATTAAAATATGACTAAATAAAATGTTGGTTGAACGCCTAATGGAGAAGCAGTTATAAGGAGTAATGTGTAGGTTTTAGTCATTCACATTTCCTGTTATGTAGATCATTGGTAGAGGGGATAATACATAAGATTGAGCAGATAAATGAGAAGGATAAGCTAAGCTAATAAGCCCATAAGACGTTGCTATGTTTTAGATTCAGTTCATAATAATATTTTCTGAATCACAGTAGTGAACTCTAACTGTTCAATTAAAATTCTTAGAAAGTTGGAAAGTCAAGTAAAATCTAAAAAAAGGAAATTACTCCTAGTCGATGCCTACTTCCTATTTAATATGTAATATTACCTACTGTTACTACACTAGGAAATATCTTGGTGTACGACTCTGCTAGCATAAGTCATTAACAACTAATTCATGTTCAATCATATAACACATACCTTCACTTGTTCGTTAAACTCGTGTCCAGTCCAAAGAGCACTCGTATCTTTAATTTACTCATTGCAAATAAGTCTTTCTAACATCATTTTCTTTATCCGGATTTTCTAGCACAAGTGCTTTCCCCATCTGTTGCTAAAACTGTTCTGTATGAGAAGTCCTCTTACAATTAATATCTGTTAAGTGTATTAGCTTCATCCAGATCTTCTACCAAAAGTATTTTCACTTTTATCATAGTAATCACTTTCAACTCCATGTTCCCTGTAACAGATTTTTTAAGATTGCAATGAGTAATTCCAACTTGGTATGTATTAAATAACATCTTTTGTCATTTAATTGATTTGTCATACTCTTCCTTCAGCAGATAAGCTGTTCCTTGTATACGCCTGCATTCGTCACCCGATTTCTAGAACTTAGAAGTTTGAACTACATGAATGGAGACCCATTGCATCTGAAGTTACTTCTTGGTGATTTTTTGCTAAATTTCAAAAATATATGGGGGGGGGGGGTTGGGGGGGTTATGTTAAGTCTAATAATTGGGGATCGCATGATAAATTATTGGGAGCTTGGGGTTCTGAACTGTACTTCCATAAATCTAAATCTTTTGTTCAAGAGGAACAGTAACATATACTGGCGGGGTACAGTACTTTATCCTTCATTTTCTTTGCCAACTCAATAGATGTGTGATAATACTACAGCAATTTTATACTTCTGTCTCAGATTGAATAGCTGATTTTATAGTGAGGATCAGTAAAATTTGATGAAGGCAAGAATTAACTATTAAGTAGGAGGAGATTTGGTGAAAACTAAAAAACTGTCAGGAATCGAACTCTTGGTACCATATCATCTGGTACAAAGGAGAGTACAAATAACAGGGTTAAGAGGATGAGAGGAAAATAATACTTTACTCTCCAAAACCCTCGAAGCCACCGCCACTTCTAATCTACTTCACAACATCTCCTCAGTGATGATGAAGATTATATTTATTGTGTATATAGTTTTCCTCAACTTCCTGATTAAGTTAAGTTTTTTTTGTTTGCTAAATAATTAAGTTAAGTTTTGGCGGAAAGGAAACTCAAATCCTGATTGATATTTTCTTTGTAATATTATCAACTAATGTAACAGTCTAACTAGATGTGACCCTTATATGACTGCTACCACAATAAAGATGCTTTTTAAACAAATATATATATATATATATATATATATATGTGTGTGTGTGTGTGTGTGTGTGTAAATAAAATGCCCAAGGAGACACCAAATTTTACCTGGCAAAAAATAAATGCCTGATAAAGTAAAAAGTACCACCCACAAAACAATATAAACAATGCCATGTTCTTTTTCGTGTTTCCTGATTTATTACCACAATAGTAGAGGATGTGTCCACTACTCCACTGTCCAGTGGATTGTTGGTGCATTATGTCCGTGTGAAATAATTGCCTTCAAACTTTTCACAAGTTGTTGCAAATATGGATCCTCCTAATTCTAGAGTTCTTCGTGGAGTTTCTTCTTATAACAACTAAGCTCATTGTACTGTTTCAATAGTTATGTAGATTAGGCATTAGCATACTTATATTCTATTGTTTATGCTTTCCATTTTATTTATCCATCCACATTTCTTTTAATCTAAACAGAAAAGAAGATTGACGAGGCTCCTCCGAAAAACTGTGCATGTACTATAATGTAGAAGAAGTATACAGGTATCATAATCTCTTTGGTTCTTGGGATTACCTGGGCTATGGAATTGATATTTTTCAAAAGAAATAATTTGTAAACAGTACCTACCATACGTCAGTTTTCATGATTGTTTGAGAGTATCACAGTGTAACAGTCAAGTTATGATATATATGTTTGTGTTTATAAAGTGTTATTCTGTATGTAAAGTTGTAGTCGCAGCATCTGCTCTTCACTGTGTATAGGAACAGGTTTTAAATTCTTACAAAGGCTTCTTGCATTGTCTTGTAAAATATAAGAGGGGGTTTCAAGCCAAGTAACACTGCCATGAGATGGATTAGCATGCTGCTGTTCTGCATCTTTAGAGCATCTCTAAGGGGAGTAGCTAAAATTGGTTAGTTAAAATAATATAAAGTAATGGTTAGGTAAAATTTGCTGAACCTGTTAGGTGTTGTACTCCAATGGCGTCAATGGTTATATTTTTATGGTTATAAATAAAAAATTCAACTAAACTAAATACAAATTGCAGACAAACTCAATTTTATTCACACTTTTAAACATCACTGATTAATAAAATAAGCAAATTAAAGTCTAATACGGTCTCACATTAAAAAGGCAAGTACACGAAAGTAATTATATATTTATCATGATCCTAGCTTTCAGGGCTTTATAATATTTAGCTTGATCCGGTAACATCTTACTAGTATCCATTGCCATGATTGAAACTTCGTAAATTTGTCTTTCTCGCTCCTCTTTCTGTCTTTCCCTCTCTTCCTTTGTTAAGTGAAGTTGCAATTCCTCCTTTTGTAACTGCATCATTTCCTTCTGCAAGCTCATTTGAACCGATTCACTTCTTGAAGAAGCAATAGCCAATGCATCTTTCTGCACTGTTTTAAGAAGTTCCAGGCCTTCCGCATCCTTTGCTTCATTTGTAGTGTTTTTTAACTGTTTTGCAGCTTCCCTTCCAATTGGACGTTCCATCATTTCTTCGGATTCTAGGCTTGTAGGAATCTGACTATCAACAGATTGTGAAGAGGCATCTCTGTCCTTTCACAAAGCGAAGTAATTGAAAAGATCCAATACCTTATCTTGCTCGCTTATTTCACTTTGATTTCTTCCGCAAATCTGGTTGTAGAATCCAATAAATTTTACCACTTTTTCGTTGATTGTGCACCATCGATTACACAACGAATTAGTGGTTCGTTCACTTGCAAGCCCTGCTTTATTTTCCTCAAAATAATTTCAAATCATATCCCAATAACAAATCATACTCACATTCAACCGACCCGAAATAAGCAACATATCTTCACTCAAGAAGTTCTTGGATCTTTTACCTTTTTTCAGTTTCGAAACTTCTTTTTGGGGTTCGGATTGCGGGGTTGGTTGAGAAAAAGCGTTATCTTCAAATTGTGAAAATGAGCCATCATTGAGTAAAGATACAAAGGAGCCTTCCATTTTCTACAACAAGAAAACAAGATATCAAAAATGAGAAAATTTCTGGAAAATCCCCAAATCTATAAACCAAAACCCTAATTTAAGAGCTGAAATTAGATTAAATAAAGAACAATAAAAGAGATGAAATCATACCTCTGCAGGCTACAACAGCCGGAGAGTAGTGGGAGAAATAATTTTAGCGGGAGATGAGTTGGATGAGATTTAGAGGATGGGCCGGAGATCAATAAATTTGAAAGACCAATAAATTTGGAACACGAGAAGAGGATATGTATAATTTTAACTACCGGCGTTGGAGTTCCTCTTACAACATATAGTAATATAATACTCCACAATGTGTTGTAAAGCAAATAGTTCTTTTAGTTTTTAACTAGTGTACAAACAAGCAATGATTAAAGTTGGACTTGAAGAAAAAGGGAACATTTTGGAGACACCCCTGTACTTTGGCAAGTCTCACTCCATGTCCATGGCATGCCTTGGGAAAAATTCTCACTCCATGGCATTGCATGGCAGACCTAACAAAGTGTACTTTTATGCTCAGCATGAAAGAACAAAAAACCTGTGTAAATTATGCTCATCCTAGAGTTTTAGTCCAGGTCCAGTAGTTCAAGTAAAGCTGGAGAGGTGGTCAAGGTACCCTTTGATCTTCTCTGTAGAATATGATTAATCCTGGTTTTATAACTCAAACCGGAGGAATATGTTTACAAGACTTTGAATGGAATCCCGATCTCCCAACACGTGCCAGTACACAGGCCAACTCCAATCTCTAGAATAATAGGTTATGCATATTCACCGTTGACCTATTTTTTTCCGTTGGTACCCTTTTAGTCTCTTTTTGAACTAATAATATTCAAGTCTTTTGGCACCAATTATTGGACATGTCATGCATCTATCCCACTTGCAAGCAGCATTTCCCATGTATATCTTATTGACAACTCCAGTCCAAAGCTACAACAATTTAGAGGAAGTGAATGAGTAGAACAGCCTAGAGTTGTACTATTCATCTGTATATATGACACGAGCCCAGTTAACGGTGACTTCAACTAAACTTCCGGCTCTGCATACCCCCCCCCCCCCCCCCCCCTCATGGTGACTTGGATTTCAGTGAAGTAAAACAATTATTTTGGAAGTGAAGTAATAGAAACTTTCAGTGTATGTCTAAAATGTATGTTTGTAAAGTACATGATAATGCACAAAAATGAAATGAATCTTAAAGAACACAAATTTTGACAATGCGCAGTGTTACTTAAGTTATAACATTTTCATGTGTAAAATCACAAGGATAACTTTATAAATACACATCCGGCACTGAAATTATAAAATATAATATAATTTCATGATTTGGTACCTCAAGGTTGGTATTCTCTTCCTTTTATTTATTTTTATTAATCAGGCTTAATTTTATAAATAAATATCTGTTTTAATAAATCTCATGATAAGTGTGAACTGTATCTTGAGGGATAACAGATGACGAGCCCTTTAATACTTTTAATACTTAGACTAATCAAATCAATCACGATCTTTCCTTCTTTTTTTTATAAAGGGGAATCAATTCAATAATGAAAAGTCATACGACATCTACCAATACAATCAAAATCAAAATTGAACAAACACTTAAACATATTGTGGTTGAATCTTTCTGTCAGGCAATTCTTTTTATTAATCGTATCGAATTGAACAAATATGTCTACAATGGATGTAGTACAAATAAAAATGAGTTAAAGGAGCAAAAGTCCCTTATGATTCAAGTAGTAATGGCTAAAGCAGCGGCCTGCATGCAGCATGCTAAGCACGGAATGGAAGACAGTAGAAAAGGAGAGTAAACTCGGACATAACCACAAGCCACAAGGTAAAAAACCACATCACTGGAATAATTGAATGTTTCCAAACAAAGTGAATTAATTTCTCTATGCCACAGTAGATCTACTATGTTCCACAATCTGCCATAGGACATTCACATGTCTTTGTTTGTTTCTTGAAAATTAATACAAAAATATTTAAAGCTAAAAGAAAAAAGATCTCCCAATCTTGTGAATGAATCACTTGGTTATCCACTAAAATTCATGTCATCTACTATCCCCCCACATCAGCTCATATCCATAATTTCTCAATCTACATTATGATGTTATAGACTTGAGTACTCACTCGAAAATATAATTTATACACCAAATTCCCGAATCTACATTGTTCCTTCATAGATTTCTGCTATGGATTCGGTACTTGAGCTTCTACTTTCGATATTTTTGTTATTCTTAGCAATCCCTCTTCGAGTTGAGCCACGTAAAGTTCATCGTCCTCTTCCACAAATCACAGTTATGGGCATTGTCTACTGCGATATTTGTTCCAATAACACATTCTCCAGGAACAGCTACTTCCTGCCAGGTGATTATATCTATATAAATATCTATGTATAGAGAGAGATTTTCAACTAACCAATCTTACATTGTTGATGGTTGGAACGGATGATAGAGATCACAAAAGCCTAATTTCCCTGGCGCTCTAATTTCTATTGTTCATTCTCTCTGTCAAAAGTGTAGAATGGGACTAATATATGGAATGTGTTTATATATACTCATTTACAATTTCAAGCTCTTATATTTTAAAATTAAAATCTTCTTCTTTGACTAATAGGTGCTGAAGTGAAAATAGAGTGCAGGTTTCAAGCAACTTCTCCAAGAACAAGTGAGCAGATAACATTCTCAGTGAACAGAACAACTAACAAACACGGGATTTACAAATTAGAATTACCAGCAATCGATGGTATTGAATGTGCTAGAGAGAAAGCAATAGGAAATTTATGCAGGGCAAGCCTGATAAGAAGCTCGAATGATGCATGCAATGTTCCTGGTTACAAAAGCACAACAGATGAAATCACTATAAAATCCGAAGAAGCAAATCTCTGTATTTACAGTCTTAATGTAATGAATTATAGACCATCCAAAAGAGATATTGCTTTATGTGGGAACTAGACTAGTAGTTCCCAACTTCTCTTTGTAATTGATTGTACTTACTATTCTACCTTCTTAGTTGAATGCATTCTTGTTGCCTTTGAGATCACTCTTTCTTTACATACAAAGTCACAATATTATTCAGGTTTTGTGTGTAGGAACATGTAACTATCAGGATTCCAATGCCACACAGTCGATTGTTTTTGGCAGAAGATTGTCACAAATATATATTTTTCCTGTCATTGCTTATAATCTTATTTTCTCAAGAACCAATACCTTCTTTCTTCATGATATTCATACCTTTCCTATCAAGTTTACTAATGTAAGTTCATGTCTCTGTATGGACCAGTTTTCTGGCTTTCTGACTTGGAAGAGTAAAAATCAGTAACAATACAATATAACACAGGCAACACAACCCTTGAACGCCGTGTGTAGGAGAAATTGTTGTGTGTAGTTCAGTAAATGTGATGGTATTTCTTTTTGCTGATTGGAATTGCTATTTTATATTATGATCAACAAATATATAAATTCCAGGTGGAAGTTAATATTTACTGATTCCAGTAAGGGGTTGCCAGCAATTGAAACAGTTCCAAAATAAATCACAGCTAAAACATGTTCACTTTTAAATAATAAAATTACAATAAAAGCAACAAACTATAAAACTTTTAACTGAGTGTTTTTAGATAAATGTCAAACAAACTGTAGCATCAATTGAAGGAGACAATTTTCTTTTTCTGATATATAACACAAGAAACTCATCAAAACCTTGGCCTGAAGTTATTTTAAGAATGCCACTGTCCATATCAGCAGACTGCCACATGCTCTTTAGTATTTGCTGCTTTCCCACACTTGCTGCAAAGAATGATGATGATCTCAGACGAAAAAATTAGCCCCCTCTGATACATCATGCCTGGCCGCACTTGCTCAGACAAGCGATGCCTTCTTCCAAATAGTCTTCTCTATTTATCCAAAATTCCGGAGCATCCTGTTTAATGATAAATTATAATGTAAATAGTTTTGTATAGTGTGATATGATATCTGTATCCAGACACTGAAACCAAACCCAGAAATTACACTATTCAAAAGACAACAATCAACATGGAACCGGTGACCGAATTGACTTCTATCAGTCTAATGTGTGGACTACAACAGATGTTCATTGTTCTCAAGCTTAAGAATTGTATAAAACCAGAGTAAACGCCTGCCTAACAGTGTGTGCACACTCTGCTGTGCGCTAGGACTCTAGGAGAAAAACAGAGTAAATGAAGGCTACATAGTGCTTACCTTCATAATTCCTGCAAGAACTGCACCTCCAAGATACACCATATGCTTCCTTCGTGGTGGATCCTCTATCCTTAAGCGAAGTTTCTGTTCATCGTTTAGAAAATTAGACTTTGCAAGATGTAGAGGCAGTAATGGAGAAAGGAATCTTTATTTTGGGTACGCTAAAATAAAACATTAGAAAATTATACCTGCATAGGACAAATCAAATAACTGGTAATGATAAAATTCGCCTTTTTATTTTCAGTATACATATTCCTATAAATTTATATATTTATATTCTAATGCATCTTTTAATAGCAATTAGCGGCCTTTTAATAATATTACTAAACCATATTTTATTTAGTCATAGGTTGATTATGTTTGTTTTGGCCTGAATCTTAGGCTTTAATTCCTGACGGTTTTCTTCCTCCATTTTTCCAACCGAGAAACCTTCACAAGGGCCTCATCCTCTCATCATGAATCATCCTATCCTATCCTAGCATCAGCTGAAAACTGATAGCAAGTAAAATAAATATGCAGTACAAGATAGTTAATCATCCTATCAGTTTTCACTTTCCAATCAAAACACAACAGAAATCAGAGATTACCTTCAATCCATCTTTGTTCCCTTTCAAAACAACATCAAGATACCGATCTTGAATTTCTTTCTCAAGCCTACAGAAAATATTTCAAGAATGGTTATAAAAAAAAATTAGGAAAATCAAGTGATATTGGTCACTAAACCTACAAGAGAAGTTTTGGTGTCATGCATTAGTATCTATATAGATTTAAAATTAAATGATAGCTGCTGGTCATTACTAGATCCATAAGGCTAAAAAGGGCTAGTAAAATGAGTAATTCATGTTTTTATTATAAGACTATAAGTCATATTTCTTCCAATTTAAAAGATGCTAGATTCAGATTTGGCTATTTGGTAACTAATTCGGCCATACCATTCACACCATTGTGAAAGAACAAAATTGCCCAACGATAATGGCCCTTTAAAAAATGGGAACAAACATATCGGTTGGTTATTTCTTGTCCCCGGAGAAGTGGGAGCAAAAAACGATTCTTCAATTCATGGAACTGTGAAAAATAATTTATGGGTTTTTTTGTTCATACTGAAATCACAGGTATTTATGTTTGGGGTTAATGCTTTTGTTTAGCATGATTCTCTGTCTTCCCTAACTCCATACCTCTCTTTCTCTAGAAATATTATGATTTTGTTCTTAGATTCTCATAAATACTAGTAGGATGGTATGCATATATACAAACATATGTATAGGTTGTTCGTACACAAAGCAATTCAATCTCTGAGCAGCAATGGAAAATTCTCTAATATATATGACTTGTTCAAATGAGGTGTTTGTCAAAGATGGTCATTTCTACATGTATGCGATGGATCCACTATGGGCGACAAGAAATCAACCCAGTCAGCTTTAGTCATGTTACTTGAACTTGGGTACGGAGTGTCGGATATGATATCCGCAATCCCAAAAAATTGGGGACCCTGGGATTCTGTTCTATTTTTAAACACAAGTAGGAAAAAACACAATTTATTAACAAAAACATATATAATTTTTCATAGAAAAAAATATATTAATAAAACTCAATTTGAACACGGATTTGTAAAAAACTTTGCAAATTTAGTGTCATAATCTTTTCTCATTTATCCTTCTTTCTTCTCATCTTTTACTTCTTGCATCTTAAATTCATCTCATATACACGAACCTTCACTTGGTCCAGAATGTCCCCTTCCACAGAAAGGATCTGATACACAATAAGTGTCGTGTGTCCTAGTGTCTGACAAGGGTACGACGGCCGAAACAGAAGTCGTAAGAAAGGCACAACAAAAAATTTACATGGATTTTGGGACTAGTACCAGATCTACAGGCGTTGAAGTCACAGTGACAATGATTCATCTGTATAAGTGTCCTCCCCTAGCTATATTTTTAACCCATTCTTCTCGTGGACTCTTATTTCCATGGGTCACGTGTAAGATAGTATTGTTGTTTACGATAGATAAATCGGGGGACATATTATACAGAAGCATAGAAGCAGAACTGTTTCAAAGAAAATGCACATTAACTGCAACATCATACAATAAAGACTATGGACTTTTTTTTGTTGAAAACAGAAACATGCCCGCTAAGAATCCTGGCCATGATATCACAGTCACATAATGCAAGAACATGATGTCATGCCCGTGCTCTATATTAACAAGATATCTATAATATAAGTGCACCAAAACCTGGGGCAACGTAAATAAGAAACTATCCTCGCATACACGGGACAATTTTGCTAATATAATTGTAACAATGACCGTCAAACGTAAAGTATTGCAAAGAAAACTTTTAAAAAAGAAAGCAGTTCAAAGAAAATAAAATTTGTGGCGAGATATGCAATATAAGGTATACACAGTTAATAAAACCTTCACCTTTTTGTTCTGATAATTTAACTAGTAAAAGTTTTAGGAAACTACAATCCACTTCACTGGTAACCACAGAAAGAATATTGTCAAACGTTCCATGTTATCTGGAACGAAGCGAGTAGAAAGAAGATTGATTGTGCTTGCTAAGTACTACATTTCAACTCTAAAATAATTCATTTTCATAATCATAGAAACTAGTTTAGGGCGAATCACAGTGGAGCTAAATGCATACCGACTAGGTAAACCAGGATACATAGTACTCCCTCCGCTCAAAACTATATGTTGGTAAAGCTGCAAAAAGGCAAAATTATAAGCTCAGTAGGACAAACAGTAAGAGAGCTGCAAAGTGTATAGAAATCGTGATATAGGAATGGCTGCTTGCCTATATAACAAGGTATCTCAATACAACTATTCAAAAATATGAAAGTGACAAACCCCAAAAAAATCTCAAATAAACCCTAAAAGATCCACAATTGGTAGCAACAGTATTCCGGATTACATGCATCACTGAATAATTGTACTAAGGAAACATCTTCACAATGACATAGCAATTTCACAGAAATGAGAATTTAAAGCTTCTCCATTCACATGGTATAGAAGTATTTCATAATATATCTAACAATATATTATCCCTCTATAGGGAAAAAAGTATTAAATTTCTCAATATTTTACCATCATTCGATTGTCAATGTCCATTTCCTGTATGCAGCGGAATACCATGTCAGCCATTCCATCCCCTTCAACATCAATTAGTTCCTACATGAAGGAAGAAATCTGAACCTTACAAGCTCTATGTATTGAACTTATCAATCATGGAAAAATTGCATGAGCTCATAATTTACAAAGATATATCACTTTGACTTGGGGAAGGAGTGAAATGCTCAGGTCTGTGTAGCTCATATTGATGAGTACTTTTACTTGGGGAGGGAGTGAAATGCTCTGGTCTGCGTTAATCATATTGATAAGTTCATCTTTAACTATATTGATTAGGAACTTGCGCAGCTTGGATTTGGTGTCAGTCTATACTACTCATAGTTAATTTTTTAAGACTTTATTTCTATACTGATGTGTTATAAACAGTGTTGCATGGTTCGTGGGTCAGTCTATGGAACCGCGATCCAGTTCTCTCGTTCCGGAACACGATTCCTTTTCGACCCGGATCACTCGGGATCACGCTCCAGTTCGCCAACTCCGACGATCCCCTTTTAACTCCGAAAATCATTATGTAAAAAGGAGAAGAATAAAAAATAGGAAGATAACCTCGATTACTTGAACATATTTGAATCCCCTTGATATTATGTGTAGTAACTTTAAAATTTTACATTTCCCAATTAATTTACTTATATATTTTAGTTATAAAATAGTAACTAAAACATAGATACAATAGCAAATATACATAATATTTTCTAAAGAAATAACTATAAAATGGATCCTCGTATCGACCCGCGTATCCGATTCGCGGGTCACCGTATCCGATTCATAAAAACTAACATTTCACGTACCCGACCCCGTACCACGTGCCCGAACGACTCGTGAACCGTGCAACACTGTTTATAAACAGGACATGGTTGATTGGAAACAAATTTACCCTGGAATAAGGGTTACATGGAGTGGTGAAGAAAATTAAATGGTTCTACAGTGTTCAATGTTAATCTTTATGTAACAAGAAAAAAGTTAAACTTCGGCTATGTT
Source organism: Oenanthe sinensis (assembly GCA_028671895.1). NCBI lineage: Eukaryota > Viridiplantae > Streptophyta > Magnoliopsida > Apiales > Apiaceae > Oenanthe > Oenanthe sinensis. The sequence continues at coordinate 35,743,776 of CM053806.1, forward strand.
CTAGCACCTGTCATCCTTGACCTGTGATACATACCTTTCAGTCTTTGGTTTGTACTAAAAGGTATTGTATGGTCATATCTTTGACCCAACTAAACAGGTCAAGAGGTGTGAGACTAATGTTTCTTATGGAAATGGCAAGCCTACTTAACAATTTATGTTCAGTTGATTGTCCAGGATTGGTAAGTACTGCAATGTGCATCATTGACATAATTTAAGTTCTTCTCCATATTTCTTTAAGGTGGGAGAGAATGCAGAGCAATGAATTTTAAGATTAATTTGCACAAAATTTATGTTATAATATAGTAATAGAGTTAATTGTGTTTTACTAATAAATTTTAAAAGTAGTAGGTAAGTAAAATATTATAATATTCTAAGTTATGCTAGTAAGTAATAACATGAGTTCTTAAAATTATTTAATCATGGCAGTGGTCTGGTATTAAAAAACAAATATTGATTAGGATAGTTTCCTTTTTTTTAGGATTGGTTTTATATTTCAGCACCTAAATAAGGAGATGCGATCATCTATTATTCCCGTACTTTGATTGATTATTGAAAGTGAGATTGGTCTCTTCTTATGGATTGTGATCCAACCCATAATGAAAGAATAATGGTTACGTAATTCCTTCTCAGGATTTGCACAAGACACGCTCATATCGTTTTTATTCCAACTCATGATCCAAATCTGAATACATTAGTTGCTAGCACTCTTTGCATTGGTAAACAGGTCATGATAAGGATGAGAATAAGCCAAACCAAACCGCTATCAAAACCACAAGAACCTCACCAAAGATTTTTGGTCTTTGAAACCATATTTAATACAACCACTATGTAGGTTTCCATTTTACTCTTAGGAAACCTCACCTTGGTTCATGTCATCGGTCTATCAGAATACCAAAATGACCTACTTAAACCAATAAAAAGTGTCAACCCTGAGGTTAGTGACGAAACCAAGCCGATTAGATAATATCTAATTGCCTTTCCATCATAAATTAAAGCCATAGATTAAATAAATGTTATAATTTACATTACACTAAGAAGGATACTGCCAATGACTTAACTTTTACTATACTTCTACGTATTTTCTACAGACAGCATATTTTTAGCTGTGGCGTGGATGAGTACAACGTAGAGAAGGATCTCACTATTGTATGTATTTTCATACATTTAGTAATCTTTGTTATAAATTTAAAAAAACCAAAACATTTTAATCTTAAATACACACATATAATTTTCTTAATTTTATACATACATGTATATATGAGCTTTCTGTATAAGAACGAACTAACAATGTAATTACTTCCAACACTATCAAATTAAATGTCTTACAGGTGTAAAGAGAGCCTCAGGGGCCTGAAACCTTTCAGTGCCAACTTTGATGACCCTTCCATCTGGGAGCTGAATGAATAAGATTTCTATATGAATCAGAACTTACTCCACATATTCACATTAGAAAGCCATACATGCATGCAAAAATATAAGAAGATGACAGCCAACATCCAAATTTGTATAAAAATAAAATATCAATGATAAAACATAATCAAGCATTAATCAATGTTGTTCGGCTATACAAAATATGAGACAGTATAGTGACATTATAGAAACACCATACTAAGTGTTCAACTTACAGTATAGTTCTTAACAAGGATAGTGGTCTCAAGTCCTAACTGATATTCCCTTTTGTAATCGTAACTGCATTAAAACAGACGTTACATCACGTGTTTGATCTGACAAAGAACAGAATTTGCTAACATATGAACTTTTTACATGCTTACCTTAAGTAGCACAGCTTCTCTTTTATATCCCTAACAGTCTCAAAATCAGCACTTCTATTCATAGCATACCTTCAAAGCAAGCAAAATGCCTATGGTCAAGAGAAGTGGTATGACATTGAAGTAGAGTGTTCTAATTACTTTGAACACTCGCTTAGATTAGAAAGGCTCACCCTCTTCTCTGAAGCAAGTCAACAAGATACGATGTAATATGTCGTCCAGCAACATTCATTCTTTTTGTAAGATGAGGAAATGAGTAGCCATCCACAACAGGAACCTGGAAAAAATAACAAGTACAAGTCGAGTTTGCTGGCTGATTATACTAGCTTTTATGGAGAAACTAACTAGTAGTTAATGCAGTAATCCGAGCAAGAAAACACACAAACATCCTTTTTAAAATACTGAGATCGACTATAGAATATAATGGAATAGAATTACAATCAGTATCCATAGTGTTGGTTACACTAAGATGGAAAGAAAATAAAAATTATATCCAATAAATAATTAGGATAAGATGCTTAAGTTGGTTGGGTCGTCACTGGGTCCCAAAAGTTTAAAAACGATAGTAAAAAGAGTATTATACGTACCCAATTTTCGTTTAATACAAATTAAAATCAATAAAAGTCTAACTAATATTTTTTTAAAAGAGTATTATATTTTTTTTAATAAATGTCCTTGCATATTAAAATAAATATGTAAATAATCAATAAATTTGATTAACAATATAATAAATTTTATACACATAGTATTAAATAAATTTAAAAATATTATTCGAACAAAAAACAGATATAAATATATGTATAATAAAAAGAAAATATTAAAACACAATATTTCAATTATAAAATATAAAATACATAATAATTCATAATTATAATATATATATATATACATATATATAATCAAAATATTTGAAAGGTCTCCCATGCATTGGAATAAAATAAAGTATTATATTACATAAACGATCCAACAATCTACGTATTTCGAAAATCGGATCCAACTTGGAAGAAGTTATATCACATAAACAGTCCAGTGCAAATCATAATAGTGTTACAATTTAGCTTAACGAAAAATAGATGAATTAGTAAGGAATAAAAATGAATCCACTCTAAATTGCACAATTTTTATAATATATTACAAATTTAGCAACATGGCGAGATACACAATAACATAATGGAAATGTTATAGGGACGGTCACATTACTAGTGTTATTAGTGTTATGATGTTAACACTGAACACTACTAATTTTGGCAATTTTTTTTTTTTTTTTGGGAAATAGGCAAATTCGCCACTCGTTTAAGTTGATTAGTGTACATAGTTTATCAATAAAGTACTAAAATCATGGAAATGGCCAACAAAAAGATCAGTACGCAAATTAAGATATACCACGTGGGTAAACCATGCAATATTAAATTAGTGCAGTTGAAATATTTTGAATGCATAGAGTAACTCTGTTTCAGTAATTTACCACGTGCGTGACACCATCACCAGAGTCAATGACAAGTCCAGTTAACAGACCTGAAATTTCGAGAAGAAAGATAATCACATGTTGAGTTAAAGATATTTTCTGAAACAATATCCTGGTTATAAATCTTGCAATTATTTATGTTTCAAACGAGTTCAAACTTCAAACAGTTATAGGATTCACTACTAGCATGAAAAAAGAAATATTTTCCTTGCACATCCATCAAAACTATCATTTTAAACATTTAACCTTTAATCATTTCTCTAAGCACCTTGAGCATATAATGTCAGAACCGCCTGAATTTGTATGAAGACACCAGCAAAATTGTATTTCTCAAACATAGTCTCAATCTGTAGTGTGAAGTAAAACTCAGGTCAGGCATGACAAATACCTATTGCATTCTAAATAAATTGGAAAATTAGATACCCATAATTTTAAAGGAATGTAAAGAGATCATGAACCATTTTTTCACGGTTTTTGGAGGGATTGAGAGGCGGATCTGTGAGTAGAATTTTGCATTCTGCTGGATCAACCTATTATATACATAAAGCAAAAGTTAGATTTGTTATGGGCTCAACACACTCCCCAATCCAAAGTGAAATTCTTGTATAAAAATTTGTAACCCTTTCTTAATGGACAATGCATATAAGAGTTCACCAAAGACTCGCTAAAGAGAAAGGAAGAGTCAATAATTTTTCCAACATTGAGGATTGTACTGTATGTTGTTTTGTGAAACCTTAATAAGCATTGAGAGAAAGGTCTAAAAGAATTCATTTGAAAAGTTTAGGATTGAATGACCAGGTAAGAAAGATATCAATAATATTCCAATACATAGCGGCAGTATGAAACTTGTGAGGGGATGTACCTTTAGCTCACTATAAAATACATGATCCCATACATGACCCATATCATCCCAATTTTGTACTATACCATTGTTGACAGGATAGGATATGTCTAATTGATGCTTCCATTTTAAACATGCTTCTCCAACAAGAGTGTCCTGTACGTATACAATTTAATTAATTAAAAATTATGTAAACACCGTATGCTGTAAGAGATTTGATGATATTTTGTAAAGACACAGAATAATCAATAGTCTACAAAAATAAAAACATATGCTCAGGACGATTTAGTATGGCCTGCGTATTGATACATCTACTCAAACGGTTTGTTCCCAGCCTTTTTCAATTAAAAGAAAAAAGATAAGAGACTTGAAAAAAAAAGGGGAGAGAATTTGGAGATTATTCTTTAGTCTGTTCCTGAGTTTTTTCTGAGGGAGTCGCTTACGATTTTTACAGTATTATAAGTAGTTCATAAACTTGTTTTATCACTTGTTTCTGAATCCTCCACTTATGCCACAAAAGTTCTAGAGATAACTTTGACCCTCGGGAGCACAACTAGGAGATATCTTCTTTCTTTTACTTTATTTTGTTCGCAGATTTGAACTCGACAAGCTGTAAGAGACTCTGACTTTGCTTATAGGATTCACTTTTCATGTTATAAGAATCTCAATACAAGTTAAAGACAGTTTACATCCGTTAAGAGGAAGGAGGGAATGACAATTCAGCAACGAACAAGTATTACACATTCAATTAGTAGTTTACTTGTCAAATCAAAAATATATGGTTAAAACTACAAATATATATATATATATATATATATCAAGCCAAAATCATTGTTAGCCATCATCGTTAGCAGAACCATGTAGTTTTAATTATGAATATTTATGATGTAGAGAACCCGACTCTCATTCTGTATCTATTATTGTTGCTCACCATCCTGCCAGAAGCTTCTTGTCTAGTACCCCGCTATTACCAGAGAAGCCGATAGAGGTTCACGATTAATAGACTCAATTCAACTATCAAAAGCAGAAAACTCGAACATTATGTGATCAATCTTAACTGACTATTTGTAGTCAATTTGTGCAGCATTTTAACAGGAAATGGCAGTGGATCAGGCTCAACACTCTACATAAGGTTTGCAATTATAACCCAGTTCCAGTAGGTATACAATACATGTTCAATACATAAACTCACATTTATTTATTTTATCTGAATAAGTAAGCTTATAGCCTTACAAACGAGTATCTGTTCTAAGAAATTTTGGAATTTTCGCAGCGAGGCCGGTATGATAGAGGATAGGCCTTACCATTTAGGCTATCCAATCGCGCATTATTTAAATACGCATAGATTACGGAATGCATAAATTCAGGGGCAACTGAAACCAAAATATACCACTAGTGAATCCAATTTTCTAAGACAGCATAAAAATACGAAGGCGAAAAGTGGATACAAACTTGAAGTTCTTGTTCCATCAGAGATTCTTCGTATCGAAGCATTGGCCTACCAACGACACACGGAAACACAGAGGTGGGGAAATTCTCACCAGCAAAACCACATTTAACATACTACATCAGAATTGACAAAAACAATAAATAATATTACAAAAAAGGAAAGCACAAAACAAACAAGGAAACATAGTCAGGGTTAATAATAGATGAACAAATACAAAGAGTTAATTGATTAAAAGATTAGTGTTCTCACCCCAGTTCCATTGTCGCAAACCACCACTTTTTTGCTGTCCATCTCTCTGATTTGATTTCTTCAACTCAGCTTTCTTGATTTCTACTCCATTTTCAGATTGATATTTAGATATTTTATGGATTTTAATTATTTAGATTGATATTGTTTAATTTTATTAATATTTTAGAACTAATAATATGAATATTAAATTTTAATATTTTATTAATACGATTCAAATTCCTAAATTTTGTTAGTAGGTTTGGAAATAATGATATAGATATCAGATTTAATATGTTATTAGTTTATATCCGTGTGATACATAGATCGGAATTTTTTTTAATGTTTTAGTATTTTATTTTAATATATTTTTGTATGATTTGAATTTATTTTTATAATAATAATTTAAATTTTATTTAATGTTTTGCGTATATTTTTTAGAAATTATCTATTAGGAATGAGTTTTAGCAGAAACTATACAAAGGGTAGGGGTGAGCCAAAAACCGAATTGAAACCGAAACCGAACCGAAACCGGTGAAAACCAAAACCGAAACCGAACCGGCGGTTGCGGTTTTTTATTTTTAAAAACCGAGACTTTCGGTTCCGGTTCCGGTTATAGGTCAAAACCGAACCGAAAAAAACCGAACCGAAAAAAACCGAACCGAACCGATCATTAAAATAAATAAATTTATTATAATATATATATATATATATATATATATAATTTAAGTATTAAATTTCCCTAGAACATAGTTTTTTCAATTATATTTCATATTACAACATCAACTATACTAATATTGAATGTGGGAATATGATAACCATTTTACAACATTTTATTCCTCTATTTTCCAATTAAAAAGCATATAATCAGGAGTAAACATCATTAGACATGATTATGTATTTTTTAGATTGCATACTACGATAAAGGACATTCACATTTTGTTGATTCAACCTTAAAATTTGATTGTTAAAGTTTCTTACCTTTCTTTTGTAGTGTTATTATGCAGAATGTGATCAAATATTTGATTGTATAAAATTTGAATGTAAAAATATAATGATTTAAATTATATATTTTTTTCATTTTTATTTATCCGGTTTTTTAACCGAAACCGAACCGATAAAAATCGAACCGGTCTTTTTAAAACCGAAACCGAAACCGATGGTTCGGTTGCGGTTGCAGTTTTCAATTTTTAAAACCGAAGATATGCGGTTCCGGTTCCGGTCAAAAACCGAACCGAACCGAACCGCGCTCACCCCTAACAGAGGGGGTGAATGTATGGTTTGAATATTTTTCCTTCTTTTTAGATTTCTTTGATGAACTGATGTATGAGATATTTGTAGTTTTAATTAATTTGTGCAATGTTTACTTGAGAATGACGGAAATAAAATAAACACTCAAAGTTTAACTTTCAAACTAATTTGTATTAGAATGAATTGCTACAAATTTGAGATTCTGGTTTTGAATCTCAGCTTCTTGTTCTTGAAAGATACAAGGAGTGAATACAAAATATTCAACTTACTAATCTGTAAGGCTGTGATATCTTCTATATATACAACATGTCTCATTAACACATGCTCTTACAGACTAGTTACTAAAACTAGAAACAGACAAATAAACTTTACATTTTACACCATTTTATTTCTAGCTAAGTCTTTCACTAGACAGTCTGCTGCTTCTGCATTTTCTCTATTGTCTTTGTCTTGTCCTTCTTTTAAGGCTCATTATAGACTTATCTCTATATTCACAGGTTTGACTAATCCTGATCATGACAGAGCTTCAAAATATTTGTCTAATTCTTATACAAATCTCCTTGAAAATAGCTCATTGAATCAATCGAATACTCAACTGTTAATGCTTCGAGAAGTCATGACATAGACTTCTCGATCTAATACTTTTGAGACTTCTCGATCAGCCTTTTTACTTGACACTTCTCGAATGACTAGACTTCTCGATTGATCATGACTTTGATGACTTCTCGATTAAACTAGACTTCTCAATTGATCTCTTTTCTTACAACTTCTCAATTGCTTCCTTTGCCAACTTCTCGATTTGTTGTACTGGACTTCTCGAATGATTACTTCTTTATACTTCTCGAATGACTTCAGACTCTTGACTTCTTGATTGAACACATCACCCCGGCCTACCTTTAGCAGTGATTCTCAGTCTTTGGTCTCACATAAAGCTAGACCTGGCAAAAGCTCTCTCTCGATCGAATACTGAGCCATGAGGCATTTTGAGACTTCTCTACCAGTTGCACATTTGACTTCTCGATTGTGATGACTTCTCGACCAGCTATTTGTCTTAGAAGAATTCTCAGACTGCATTCCTTTTTCTTGAAGAAGTCTTATTTGTCTAGATGCATGCTCCTGGTATAGTGACTGTGCTGACTCATACTGTATAGCTGGCAATGATAAATAGAAAACAAGAGTGAGCCAAAGAAATGCTCAGCAAGTATATGAACAATTGAAATGTAGTCAATATCTGAGATCTGTATCGAGAACGGAATATAAAATAGTTTATTATAAAAACTGAACAATAAATAAACCACAATTTGTCACAACTGAAACAAAATCAATGCAGTATGTCATCAAAATGAATCCACTGCCCAAAATCAATGTATAATAGCCACACAGGCAATATGGATTGGATACCAACACAAATAAACACTATTGCCCCCTGATCAGGTTCAAAAGCAATAGGACCCCTTTATAGCTCATCGGTACATTTCTATACCCATAGATATAACAAGGATTTCAATAAATAGGTACCAAAATAGGCAAGTAATGTTAGCCTATAGGAAGATGGATTGGTTACCATATCCTCCTCAAATGCCGGACCCCTATCTTAGGATCTCTTATGCTAAAATTTCCAATCCAATAGAGCAACCCAAGTAAAATAAAGGTATGTTTAGTTTTAAATACAGGTCATATCCCCATTATTTACTACAATAACACCAGATATGACGTGTTTATTATAATCAACTTCCAATATTTAGAGTACGAATAACAAGTAACTCTGATGCACAGAATAAAACAGGAATCATAAATAGCTCTGAACAATAACTATTTATCATGATATGAATAATCGAAATAATAAAACAAAAGTGTTTAAGATGATCAAGGAGAAAATACTTGCCTGGTGTAAAAGTTGTCCTAGCGTGAATGGGACGACTACACACTCCTCCTCTATCTAGCGACTCACTCTGATCTATAGATAAAATAATTTAATTTAGATTCTAATCTACCCATGCGGTCTAATAATAATAAATATTCAATAATTAATTAAACAGGTAATATCATTCAACAGGTAGATAATTAAGTAAATCAGATAGCAGGTAAAACTCATACAATTAAGAGCAGTCAAATAAATAAAAATAGACTCTAAAATAATATTTGAGTCAAAATATATCATTATTATCTATTCTGGATAATTATTGGATTTCAAACTAATTAATAAAATATTAAACCGAGTTTATAAATAGGTTAGGGAATTGAAACTATTATTATTTTAGGATTTCGGGATTATTTATAGGGTTTAAAGTAGATTGGTTTCATTTAAAACAGGTAAAGGACTAATTAAGTAAATAAGTAATAATTAAATAAGAATAAATAAATCATTTTTGAAATTAATAATAAATAAAAATAATAATTCTTTAAAATCACTTTGGAAAAAAAATCTGGGGCTAAAATTGATTAGGGACAAATGTGTTCACTCCCATAATCTCAAACAATTTCACCTAATATATAATACCTCATTTGATTTGACATGGTTTGAATTGTATCATATAATGTACCACTTTGTTTAGAAGCATATTGTATGATCCTCCATTTTTTTATAACATCACATTACCACACCCACACTTTCCACACAAGTAAATTCATTAGAAGCTTTAAAACCCAAAATATGACTACAAATCAAATATTTTAGCATGGGTCTTTCCTCCCAGCACAAACAAAACAAAGACAATACAATACTATGACAAGGTGTGGGGACCCCGCAATGACAATGCCAATACTTAAAATAAAATAAAAAATATAAAAGCTAGTTTGTCATTTAAAACAGGACAAATATGAAGAAATTAGAAGTATTAAACCAATAATCATCATTTATGCACAATCAGGTTCTGGGTCCAACCGGGAAAAAAAAATCGGCCGAAATGCAGAGAGCTCCGGTCAACGAAGAAAGAACAGAGCATGCTAAACTACAATCAAACTCAACCCAAAACATGTATATACAAAGCTACGGTCATCAAGACTAAAAACCAACACACAGAACATACTCCGACTAGAAAATCAAAGAAACCCGAAAGTATAACCCAACTCCCAATATAGCACTCTCCACATGTTTCTGGACTTATAGATTAGAACCAAGCAAATAGACGCTAGAACCGAGCTCTATCACTCATTTTCCGGCCACCCAATTAAAAATCCGGCTAAAACTAACACATGCAAATTGAGCACATTAAAATAAGAATATGCATATTACTAAAAGATAACAGTCTATGCAGCCCTGTTAATCAATTAAACGTACAACCAAGTAAACTTAACCCGTTAAAAACGGGTTTACCCACATAAGATATTCACATGAAGTTGATACTATAAACACATAGCCCATGATATAAGCTTTGATTTAATGATTCAAACTCGAGAATCGGATAACAGCATCACCTTCAAACGAGGTCTTGCTCTTTAGAACGATGTAAACCCTAGCTGCTCTTGCCCCCAATTAACAAGTGTGCTAATTGATTTCTAACTAAAATTATTATTAATACAACTATTTATATTTTTAGAAAATTTAGGGGCTTAATCTTGATTTAAGGATAATTTACCCCATAATTAAAATAAAATGCCCAAAAATAATTTAATTATGGGCTAAAATATAAAAATGTTTATTTTCGAATAAATACAATATATATGTCAAAATTCCCTAAAAATTATAAAGGTTTCGAAAATAATAAAATAAAGTCATTTTGAGGATTTTACCATTTTCATAAAAATAAAGGTAACAAAAATAAGGTCTCAAGTCTATAGCAGGGGCTAGATCCAATAACCATAAATCGAAATAACTCTATTTTAACGATATTAAAATTACAGTAAAATAGAATAAAATATCTCAAACTACACAGAATTCACGTAACACATATCGGGTAATTTTTCTATTTAATAAAAAAAAATCCATACTCCGATAATTGCATTAAAAATAATCTAAAACACAATAAATTAAAATAAAAATATATTTAAATATTATAAACTAAACAAAATTTTCCCGGTCGTTACATCCTTTCCCCCTTATAAGGATTCTGACCCCAGAATCCAACTTAAGAAAACAAGTGAGGATATTGAGCTAACATTTCACTTTCTACCTCCCATGTTGATTCCTCAATCAAGGGATTTCTCCACAATACCCTAACTCGAGGTATTGTCCTATTCCTTAATATCTTATCTTTACGATCTAATATCTGTATAGGCTGTTCTATATAAGATAAGTCAGGTTGAATATCTACAGCCTCGTATTCTATTGCGTGATTCGGATCAGGATTATACTTTTTCAGCATCGATACATGGAACACGTTGTGGATATTCTGCATATGTGGAGGTAAAGCTAATTCGTAAGCAAGTTCCCTAATTTTCCTCAATATTTCGAACGGTCCCACATATCTTGGATTGAGTTTCCCTCTCTTCCCGAATCTGGTCACTGCCTTCCATGGAGATACCTTTAGTAGTACCAATTCCCCGACTTCAAAGTTTTGATCTTTTCTGGCTAAATCTGCGTATTTCTTTTGTCGATTCTGAGTTGCTATTAACCGTTTCTGTATTAATTCTATCTTCTCCTTGGTTTGTTGCAGAAGTTCTGGACCTAAAATGGTGCGTTCTGCGACTTCTTCCCAATACAATGGGGATCTGCATTTTCTGCCATAAAGAGCTTCATAAGGTGGCATTCCAATGCTGGCATGATAACTGTTGTTGTACGAGAACTCTACTAAAGGTAAGTGCTCATCCCAATTACCTTGAAAATCTAGGACACATACTCTTAACATATCTTCAATTATCTGAATTGTCCTTTCACTTTGTCCGTCGGTCTGTGGATGATATGCAGTACTCATGTTCAGTTTGGTTCCTAAACATTCTTGAAATTGCCTCCAAAATCTCGAGTTAAAACGTGGATCTCGGTCAGATACGATTGATACAGGAACCCCATGTCGTACTACTATTTCTCTTAAATATAACTGGACTAACCTCTGTAGTGAAAACTTTTCGTTAATTGGAAGAAAATGTGCTGACTTGGTCAACCTGTCAATAATAACCCGGATGGCATCATGATTGGCCTTAGTCCTGGGTAGTCCCACTACAAAATCCATTGCGAGATGTTCCCACTGTTGGGTTCCGAGGCATAAAACGCAGCGGATTAAACGTAAATATAACGAAAAATTTCGGAACCCTAACGCAGGATCATGTATAAGATTGACAGATTATGGTGAAACGGAATCATACCTTTGTCTGGTCTTGACTTACACGAACTCAACGGAGATCCTAGCTTTCACGACTTGTGTCTTCCTCTCGAAAGCACCTCTATGGTATCCACACGAGCACCTTCAAGAACGTCTCACGATCTTGATTACGGAATGGATGTACTAGCCTCCTTTGATGATTTCGAATTCTGCCTCTGCCTTTTCTCTCTGCCTTTGCTACTGCTAGGGTTCGTTTTTTCTTAAAAACTTAATCCTTATTAACCCTACATTATCTATTTATAATGGTTGGTTAATAGGCCCATAATAGCAACCCATAACAGCAAAGCCTAACCCATGTAGGTTTAGGATTAAATAATAAAACCGAAAATTATTATTTAATTAATAACTAAGTTACACTTAATTATTAATGGCAGAATTCAAATTCGAATTTATATTATTTCAATTAATTAAGTCTCACTTAATTAATATAATAAAATTCAAATAATCATCAATTAATTTAAATCTATAATTTAAATTAATTATTCCTTTAAGTACTCTATGTGTGTGACCCTATAGGCTATTATTTAATTAGCAATAATTTTATTCTCCAATAAAATTATAAACAATGAGCGGTATCTAGTAATACATCATTGCTACCCAATTAAATAATAATTAAATCGTGATTCGATAAAACCTTTCGTGATTAATTTTTTAGTGTAATATAATCTCTTTAACCATATATATTATAGATTAAACTCGAGGCATGTATTTAGTCATCCTCTTCAACATTTAATCCGGGTTTACTTGATCCATGAGTAGACTATTAAAACAAATCATTATTTGAGCACGACCATGCATTTTATAGTCTCACTCAATCAAGAGGCCAATAATATCTCTCCTAATTATAGGAGGGTTAAATCCTTTATCTATCATTCATATTTCTCATACGACTCATGATATACCCGATGTCCACTTTTATCATCACCCGGTCAAAGGTAACTTTTAATGTAGTCAAAGTATATTAATCCTCGTATAGAAATATAATGATCTCAAGTCAAAGGATCATTACACCATTATCACTGTGAGTCTTTCTTATGACTTTATTAAACATGAAGAATCTCACTGTGGGTCTGTCCAGTATCATGTACTCCTACATGTACCTATGTATTGACTTTAGTATCCCCATACTTATAACCAATGAGATGTGGTTATCAGTCAAACAACATATTAGTCTATTTATGTATTATTATTGTCCTATAATAATAATACTCGACTAGGGACATTTAAGAATATGATATATTATATAATCTCAAGTTCAAGTCATGTACTAAACTATACAATGTGTATCATGATTCTAAGGACATTTATTATGCCAACAAATATATCGCAGTAATTAAAGTCATAATAAATACGTTTATTGAATAATCAATTGACATAAAGGTTTATCAAAATAAACATTGTATTGCCTCTAGGGCACCTACACCAACACCCACTTCCATTCTGGAATGTCTAAAGGTTATAGCAATCCACTTGGTCTTTGATGTTCTGCTTTGACCCTTTGACAATTATAACATTTGCTGACATATTCTGCAATTTCTTTCTTCATGTTTGGCCACCAAAAGTGTTGCTTCAGGTCTCTATACATCTTGGTACTTCCAGGATGAATGGAATACTTTGAGTTGTGGGAGTCATGTAGTATTTCATTTTTCAACTCCGCTACATTTGGTACCCAAATGCGTGAAGAAAATCTTAAAACTCCTTTATCATCCTTTTGACTCCTGACTTCTTCTTCAGTTAGCTTCGCTTTGTCGTGCTCCATCACCTGTTTTTGACATCTAAGAATCTTCTCCAGTAATGTTGGCTGGAATGTCATTTGGTGCGGTGCTTTTGTCTGAGAATCTAGTGTATGAACGTCTATCTCTAATTTCTCGAATTCTTTGATTAAATCCTCAGTTGAAGTTAAGAGATTTAACCTCTCCTTCCGGCTTAGTGCATCTTCCACTACATTTGCCTTGCCTGGATGATAGCTGATAATACAATCGTAGTCCTTGATTAGCTCCAACCATCTCCGTTGTCTCATATTTAACTCCTTCTAGGTGAAGATATACTTCAAGCTTTTGTGGTCGGTAAAGATTTCACACTTCTCCCCATACAGGTAATGTCTCCCTATCTTCAGTGCAAATACAATTGCTGCTAATTCCAGATCATGTATTGGGTACTTCTGCTCATGAATCTTGAGTTGTCGGGATGCGTAAGCAATTAATTTCCCATTCTGCATTAACACACACCCTAGGCCTTTGTGAGAAGCATCACTGTAAATTACGAAATTCCCATTCTCGTCTGGAAGAACAAGTACTGGTGCAGTTACTAACCTCTTCTTTAATTCTTGAAAGCTTTGCTCGCACTTATCAGTCCATTCAAACCTCTCATTTTTCCTGGTGAGTTTCGTCAAAGACGTTGCTATTTTGGCAAAATCTTTAACAAATCTCCGGTAATACCCTGCCAATCCCAGAAAACTTCTGACTTCAGTTGGAATCCTCGATCGTTCCCAATCCATGACGGCTTCAATCTTGGCTGGATCTACTTTAATTCCTTCACTGGTGATAACGTGTCCCAAGAATTGTACTTCCTTCAACCAAAATTCACATTTAGAAAACTTGGCATATAGCTCTTCCTTCCGTAGAATTTCCAAAGCTATTCTCAAGTGTTCTGCATGTTCCTCTACTATTTTTGAATATATCAGGATATCATCTATGAAAACTATCACAAATTTATCCAGATATTTCTTGAAGATCCTGTTCATCATATACATGAAAGCTACGGGTGCATTTGTCAACCCAAAAGGCATAACTAAAAACTCATAATGCCCATACCTGGTACGGAATGCAGTTTTAGAAATGTCATCTGGCTTGATCTTCAGCTGATGATATCCGGATCGTAAATCAATTTTAGAGAACCATATTGCGCCCTTTAATTGATCAAATAAATCATCAATCCTCGGTAGAGGATATTTGTTCTTGATCATCAGCTTGTTCAGTTCACGATAGTCAATGCAAAGTCTCATGCTTCCATCTTTCTTCTTCACGAACAATACTGGTGCACCCCATGGTGATATGCTTGGTCTGATTACCCCTTTGTCCAGGAGTTCTTGTAACTGTTTGGCTAATTATTTCATTTCCACTGGTGCCATTCTGTAAGGAGCTTTTGATATAGGTTCAGTACCTGGTGCCAAATCAATAACAAATTCAATTTCTCTATCTGGAGGTAACCCTGGCAACTCTTCAGGAAATACGTCCAAGAACTCATTTACTACTGGAATCTGTTCCATCTGCGGTACTTCCTTATCTGTAACCATTACATAGGCCAAATATCCTTCACAACCCTGACGTAACATACGCTTCGCCTGTAGCATAGTTAAGAGTTTCTTCATTTGCTTCTGTCCACGAAATACCACTTCTGTATTCCCCCCTGTGCTTAACTTTAATTCCTTCCTCTTACAATCAATTTGGGCATTATACTCCGTTAACCAATCCATGCCCAATATCACTTCAAATTCTCCTAACTTAAAAGGTATTAAGTTAGCATGAAAATGTTGCCCCGAAATTTCAATGTCACACCTTGGATACACTTGACTTACAGGTATACGGTCCTGATTGGCTATTTCTATTACTAATGCCTCATTTAACCACTGACACTCACATTCTAATTTACTCACAAATTCTTCAGAGACAAACGATTTAGTAGCCCCTGAATCTATAAGTACTCTGGCATTAATAGAGTTTACGGAAAGTGTACCTGAGATCACATTTGCATCCTGCTCTGCTTCCCCCATGGTCATGTTAAACGTTCTGGCTTTGGGTTGCCCAATATTTCCTGACCCGGTAGCTTTATTCTGATTTGTAGAATTGACATTGGCTCGGCAATCCTTTGCAAAATGACCCTTTCCTCCGCATTTGAAACAATTCTCCGCAAGAGTTGCTACTTAACGGCACGTGTTGGCATAATGCCCCTTTTTCCCACATCGAAAACACTGCACATTTGCCAAATTCCCCATTTGACATATTCCTCCATGGTTCCTTCCGCATATCTTACACTGTGGTATTGTTGGTGGTGGCATTCCTCGTTGCTGATTGTTGTTGTTGAATCTGGTGGCTTGCTGTTGATTATTGTTGGCAACCCGATTGACTTGCTGTTGGTTGTTGTTCTGGAACCTGTACCCCTGATTCCCAAAGTTCTGATTTCCATATCTGTTTCCCCCGTTTCCTCTAAACTGGAATCCGCCTGGATTATAAAAATTACTATGAACCCGATTCTGTTTTTAATTCCCTGAACGGTTATCAAACTTTCTCTTCTTTCCATCTTTCTCTCTCTGAGACATGTCGCTCTCAACTTCAATAATCATTGCCTTCTGAACAATAGCTGTATAAGTGGTCAACTCGAAAACAGCCACTCTACTACGAATCCATGCCTTCAATCCTTGTTGGAACCTCCTACCCATTTTCTCATCAGTATCTACAAAATCTGGCACAAACCTGGCCAATTCTGTAAACTTAGTCTCATAATCTGCTACATTGCCTTCCTGTTTCAGCTCTAGGAATTTTATCTCCATCTGGTTCTGCATGTAACGTGGAAAGTACTTCTCCAGAAATAGCTCATTAAATCTCTCCCAAGTGGTCACTTCTGACCCCTCAAGAGACTTCCTGGATTCCCACCAATAATTGGCTTCTCCCTTCAAAAAGTAGCTGGCATACTCCGTCTTCTTATTACCCTCAACCTTCACCAAGGCAAAAGCTTTCTCTATTTCCTTCAACCATGCTCTAGCCTCCACAGGATTGGCTGTACCTTGAAATTCTGGAGGTTTTACAGCTTGAAACGTCTTAAAAGTTACAGCCTGCGGTGCTGGCGGCTGTTGCTGCTGTCGAGTAAGGTTATCAGTCTGTTGTCGGAATAGTTCCAGAATCTGTTGCATAACATTCACATTTCCCTGATCCCCAAGGTTTTGGTTGTTATCCTCCGGTTCTACGTGATTCTCGATTGGGTGCTAATTCTCCATTATACTAATAACACAAACAAACAAGTTAATTAGTAATTTGCTAGACATGTCTTGATATAACATTGGAAATGGAAAAGCATACGTTAGAAAAATTTTCCTTTTTAATTGTAATAAATATTTCCATTCATGTTATCAGATCATGTAGCATAATTACCAATGTACTTGAATATTAAAAATAAAAATATACCTAAATATAAACACATAAATATACACTACAAAATTGCTGCTGATATATATAGTGTTTATATAATACAACAGCTAATAACTGGCCGGGGATATCCTGTTTCTAGTCCCTATCGCTACTAAAGGTGCCGGCTATATACATCAAAATTCCGACATACCTATTTACCACCAACCCCACAACATATAGCTGCCTCCATACACACAACATAAAAGAAACTAGCACACAACATAACAGAAACTGGTAGTCTCTGACTACCTATCACTACCAAGCTGATATATCTACCTAGTCCTAGTCAAGTACAACTAAACTCCTCATTTCACCCGTTACCCTCATCAGAATATGATATGCATGACGGTAGTCCACGCAGTCCTATCCCTCCAAATGCAAATAAGTGAGCTCCTCCTCGGACTGACAACCAACTCTCAGAAGTAATGGCGGAACTCTGACTCAGATGTCGTAACACCCTTCAGCTGTCATAACTCCCTGTTCTGGTCCCTAAATGTCCTGTAGGTCTCATAAACTGCCTGATACTCACGGAATGGGACTGTGCGTGGCTCACCAATATAGCCAACCGAACCTGCATCTAAACCACCCGCATCTACGGCTACCCAGGCCTGACCAACCGTCCTCTGCTGGATAGGAATAGGTGGTGGTGGAACATAGAAACCCTGCACTGTAGCATCACTCTGCAATGGTAAAACATGCACTGGTGCGTCGGATGGAATTGTAGCTGGTGGCATAATAGGAATCTGTATCTCTGGCTGTAGCATCACTGGCTGGATAGGATATGGCCGCATAGGATATCCTGGAGATGGAATGAAGGTAGAACCTACGTAGAATCCGGGCTCCCTGGGGTGATAATCTGGCTACATGATCATGGCAGTATGATGTAGGTCATGAGGTGCTGGCATAACGGTCAAATCTACCCGTGGCTGATCCGGTGCCCTCACGACCGGGTTGGAAGGACCCGCCGCAAAACGATCAACCTGACGAGGCTGTAAACAAATAGTATATAACACAATCATACTCAACTCACAACATAGGCTTAAAGCTAAAGTAAAACATAACCTATCTCAAATGAGTATAAACCTATCTCATGTGATCTATCAAATCTTTAACGGGCTATATCTCTACTTATTTTAGTGACTACTAACCTGTAGCTCTGATACCAACTATGACGCCCTCCAAACCCGGGGTCCAGATTTGGGGGTCACCAACCAATCAACAACCAACAACCAACAAAGGCAATAAAATAATAAACCAAGGCACGCTGACCCGCCAACAACCAACAATAATAAAATAATAAATCAGAGGCGCACTGACCCCGCCAACAACCACGGATCGCTAACAGGTTATAGTATAAAAGTAAGCAGCTGAAACTGAAAGTAAACAGTACTTTATTACATCCCAACTAGTATCTCACATCTTAAACCAACAGTCTCGATAAGTTTTAAGTCTATCTTTATTTTTATTACAACTTCTAGCTACGGACCACTAGAATAACCAAATACCTGGGATATTCGTGGAGCGAGCTGTCCCGAACTCCGGCGCTGACTACTCCTGGTATAGTGACTGTGCTGACTCATATTGTATAGCTGGCAATGATAAATAGAAAACAAGAGTGAGCCAAAGAAATGCTCAGCAAGTATATGAACAATTGAAATGTAGTCAATATCTGAGATCTGTATCGAGAACGGAATATAAAACAGTTTATTATAAAAACTGAACAATAAATAAACCACAGTTTGTCACAACTGAAACAAAATCAATGCAGTATGTCATCAAAATGAATCCACTGCCCAAAATCAATGTATAATAGCCACACAGGCAATATGGATTGGATACCAACACAAATAAACACTATTGCCCCCTGATCAGGTTCAAAAGCAATAGCACCCCTTTATAGCTCATCGGTACATTTCTATAACCATAGATATAACAAGGATTTCAATAAATAGGTACCAAAATAGGCAAGTAATGTTAGCCTATAGGAAGATGGATTGGTTACCATATCCTCCTCAAATGCCGGACCCCTATCTTAGGATCTCTTATGCTAAAATTTCCAATCCAATAGAGCAACCCAAGTAAAATAAAGGTATGCTTAGTTTTAAATACAGGTCATATCCCCATTATTTACTACAATAACACCAGATATGACGTGTTTATTATAATCAACTTCCAATATTCAGAGTACGAATAACAAGTAACTCTGATGCACAGAATAAAATAGGAATCATAAATAGCTCTGAACAATAACTATTTATCATGATATGAATAATCGAAAAAATCGAAACAAAAGTGTTTCTGGACTCATAAAGATTAGAACCAAGCAAATAGACGCTAGAACCGAGCTCTATCACTCATTTTCCGGCCACCCAGTTAAAAATCCGGCTAAAACTAACACATGCAAATTGAGCACATAAATTAAAATAAGAATATGCATATTACTAAAAGATAACAGTCTATGCAGCCCTGTTAATCAATTAAACGTACAACCAAGTAAACTTAACCCGTTAAAAACGGGTTTACCCACATAAGATATTCACATGAAGTTGATACTATAAACACATAGCCCATGATATAAGCTTTGATTTAATGATTCAAACTCGAGAATCGGATAACAGCATCACCTTCAAACGAGGTCTTGCTCTTTAGAACGATGTAAACCCTAGCTGCTCCTGCCCCCAATTAACAAGTGTACTAATTGATTTCTAACTAAAATTATTATTAATACAACTATTTATATTTTTAGAAAATTTAGGGGTTTAATCTTGATTTAAGGATAATTTACCCCATAATTAAAATAAAATGCCCAAAAATAATTTAATTATGGGCTAAAATATAAAAATGTTTATTTTCGAATAAATACAATATATATGTCAAAATTCCCTAAAAATTATAAAGGTTTTGAAAATAATAAAATAAAGTCATTTTGAGGATTTTACCATTCTCATAAAAATAAAGGTAACAAAAATAAGGTCTCAAGTCTATAGTAGGGGTTAGATCCAATAACCATAAATCGAAATAACTCTATTTTAACGATATAAAAATTACAGTAAAATAGAATAAATCTCAAACTACACAGAATTCACGTAACACATATCGGGTAATTTTTCTATTTAATAAAAAAAATCCATACTCCGATAATTGCATTAAAAATAATCTAAAACACAATAAATTAAAATAAAAACATATTTAAATATTATAAACTAAACAAAATTTTCCCGGTCGTTACAAAAAAATACAAACCAAACAAATCTAAAAAATATAAAACAAAAAATACATATCCACTACTTGATTTATAATTGTTTGTCGTTTTTGGTTGAGGTACCCGATTCTGAAGAAGTATCAATTGTCATTAATGGATCGTTTTCGCCATCCGAATCATCTTTTTGCGGCTTGATCCCAATCCTTTTTACAAACCAAATTTTTTACCACGTTTGGCGAAAGACATGATCTCTTCTCGTCTAACAATCTTCTACCTGCACTAAAAGCGGACTCGAACGCAATTGTAGAGGCGGGGACTACTAAGATGTCCCTTACAATTTTAGCTAAAATCGGAAATTGTAACTCATGATTCTTCTACCACGTTAGTATTGAAAAATCATCACTTAACTCATAGTTATAAGAAAAAAAACTCTCTAATCATAAGAAAAGAAGAAGAGGGTGAAGTAGAAGAAGGCTCATGAATCCTCGCTTTTTGTCTTTTGTTTAATATAGATGAAATAATACTATTAAACCTACTAACAATATTACTTTTAGGTGGTTCTGCATTTTGAGTTCTAAGAGCATATAAATCTACAAAACGATGCAACAAACTTAAACAATTAGTTACATATAAAACATGGTCATATGAAACTCCTAACACGTCATAATAATATTCTAACATGTTTTCTAAACCTTCCTTTCTAACATCAGGATCAAGAAGACATGCAATACCATAAATATAAGAAAAATATGTAAAGTATTCAATCCACTTAATTTTCATATCAGAAATAATATCACTAAAATATGGATTATTTTCAAAATTACGTAAAGTATTAACAATAGTAACACACTCAATGATAACATGATGTACATTTGGTTCATAAACATAAAAAAAATCTTAGTAGCATGTGCATAACAATCAAGTATGTCATGTAACGCAATTGCCAACTCCCAATGAGATTCTATAATTAGATCCGCGTATTAGTTGTTTTGATCTGAATTATATAACTCGGTGATAACAACCTTATATTTAATTGCTTCATTTAGTAATTTATAAGTTGAATTCCATCTCGTAGGACAGTCGATACCCCACTTTTTTGCCCTTAACCCATTTTCTTTACATAATTGTTTGTACCTAGACCGAAGTGTGTTTCCTAGACGTAGATACTTAACTATTTTTCTAATGGGTTCTAATAAATGAGTTACTTGTTTTATTCCCTTTTGGGCCGACAAGTTAATTATGTGAGCACAACATCTAACATGTAAGAATTGACCTTCTAAAACTAAAGGAATTTCGCTCCTAATATAGTCGATACATTTTTTATTTGCAGAAGCATTATCTAAAGATATTGTAAATACTTTATTAAACAAATTAAATTCCTTTATTATATCTAAAATTCTTTGTTTTATGTTATAACCGGAGTGTGACTCGTCAATGATATCAAAACTTATAATTCATTTTTGTATAAAGTAGTCAACACTAATCCAATGAACTGTAATACAAATATAAGGCTCACCTTGACTCGAACTCCAACAATCACTAGTTAAATAAACCATATCATCAAAAGTTTGAAAAAAATTAATTAATTGTGCTCTAGCGCTATGATATTGTTTTTGTGTATATCGTTTAAGTGTGTTCCTGGGAATTTTTCTAAATGCAGGTTGTAGTGAATTTCTAACCATGTGCTCTCTAAATTATCACTCTCACCATGAGACAAAGATAACTCATTTAATGTAGTATAAGTAGCAAAATTTTCAATCATTCTATCTCTACTATAGGAGAAAGGTATACCTCCACCAGGCGATGAAGTCATGAAACTACCGAGTTGTGTTTGTTGTGCACCTCCATGTGATTCTCCACTTTCGTGACTCGCCTTCGATATTCCATGTTGATTTTTCAAATGTCGATCAAGGGTACCCGTACCGGTTCCATTTCTGAGGGTAAATGGAGGTTGTACAAATTATACAGTGAACAAGATTTTTGGTTGGATCTTCCATTTTTTCTTTTGAAAAATAATTCCACACATGCGATGTTATTCTAGAGGAGGTAGCACCTACAAAAATTTAAAATTTTAATTAATTAAATCGAACTAAAAATAAAAACATAAAATTTTAAAACGTAATAAAATTAAAATTACATTGTTCGATATTAGGTATGGATCGAGGTGATGGCATTGACGGTATTTGAGTTGAACCTTGAGATGAAATTGTACATCTTCCTTCTTCCATTTTTTTGTAATAAAAAATATATAATACAAATTATAAATATAATAAAAATTCTAAAGATTTGAGAGAATATGAGAGATTGGGAGTTGTAGAGTTGTAGTTGGGGTGAGAAATTAAGAAGATGAGATGAGTTATTTATAGGGTGAAGTTGTTGGGATTCGGGCACACACGCAGCGGAAAAACGTGAAAAATAAATATAAAAAAAACAAATCCCAAACGCAGGATCCGTGTATAATAAGCGGATGATTATGGAGAATCGGATGTGTACCTTATTAAAGCTTTCCTTATGATGATTATAGAGGTCCAGAAGCAATGAATCACAGCAGTCCTTCGTGAAGATCTGCTCTCTATCGGTATCCACACGAACGTCGTATCGTCTAACGATAACCGGAGTTAAGTACTAGCCTGTTTCTGCCTCTTTGTCTCTCTCTTTCTCTAGCCTCTCAAATAACGTAGAGCTGCTAGGGTTTTATCAAAAACGGAATTATAAAACTGTTAACCCTAAACTATACATCTTTATGTATATATATAGGGAAGAGAGGGACTTGTGCCAAAATCCTAATTTGATTAGACCTTTTAAAATCCATTCAGATTTCAGATTTATATTATTAATTAATTTGAATTCTAATATGTATATAATTAATCAAGTCCCACTTAATTAATTAAATAAATAAATTCGAATTAATAATAATAACAGTATTAAATTCATAATTTAAATAACACCTCGTTTAAACGTTCTTTGTGTGTGACCCTATAAGTTATTATTACGTTGACAATAATTTTATTTTCTAATAATAAAATTATAAACAATGAGCGGCATCTAGTAATACATTATTGCTACCCAAGTAATAATAATAATTGGTGATTCAATTAAACCTTTCGTGAGTAATGTACAATGTAATATAATCCCTTTAACCTTATATTATAGATCAAACTCGAGGTATGTAATGTGTCATCCTCTTCAACGTTTAATCCGGGTTTCCTTGATCAATGAGTAGACTATTAATCAAATTAACATTTGAGCATGGCCATGCATTTTATAGTCTCACTCAATCAAGAGGCCAATAATATCGCTCTTAAAATAAGAGGGTTAAATCCTATATCTATCATTCATATTTCTCATACGATTCATAGCATACCCAATGTCCACCTTTATCATTACCCGGTTAAAGATAACTTTGAGTGTAATCAAAGTATATTAATTCTCGTATAGAAATATAATGATTTCAAGTCTAAGGATCATTACATCATTATCACAGTAAGAATTTCTTATGACACTTATCAACATGTAGATTCTCACAGCGGGTCTGTCCAGTGCCATGCATTGAGACATGTACTTATGTTCTTGACTTTAGTATCACCATACCTATGACCAATGAGATGTGGTCATCAGTCAACAAACATGCTAGTCTTATTGCATTATTATTGTCCTTAAATAATAATACTCGACTAGGGACTTTTAGGAATAAAATATTATTCATATAATCTCATTTTTAAGTCACATACTTAAAGATATATATTACGTATTAATATTCCAAGGACATTTATTACTCTTTCAATTTATGATGCAGTAAATAAAAACATAATAAATATTAATTAAATAATCACATAAAACATAATCCTTAATTATTTTCAATAAAACATTAAAAGTATTGTCTCTAGGACACCAATACTAACAGAAGTAACTGGCTAACATCACCAACTACCAAGCCACTGGCTCACCAATCACCATCCACCAACCCACCAAGGTAATGCAAGTTACAACGGCTACTAACTTACTAGGTACTGACTAATGCAACGGCTACTGTGAGTCACACTAAGTCTACTGACCAACGGCTACTGAGTCTACTGACCAACGGCTACTTAAATTATAAAATTTAAAATTTATAAAATTTAAAATTTATAAAATTTAAATTATAAAATTCCTAAAATGTTGAATCAATTTTTTATAGGAAAAAATGGAATCAATTTAATTACATATTATTTTAATTTAAGAAATTATAAAAAATACTACTTTTAATTTATTTATTTTTGTGATTTTACAATATTCTGAATCATTTTGTAAACAAATACAATTTAAAAAAAAAATTGAAGTTACTCTTTGACCCTCGTTGCATTTGAGGTTGTATTTAGTTGCAAAATTATATTTTTGTAAAAAATTCACTTTGAATTTTGTTGGGTCCCGAAGTATCGTAGAAGGGGGTTGAATACGATACTCACAATAATTTAAATTCTTTTCAGAATTTGCGGATAAATAAATTATTGCTTCAGAGTGGGTTTGGCCATTTGTAGTTTTTAGGTGAGCTGCCTACTAATTTTCTGTGTGTCCGGATAAATCAATTAGTTTCAAGAAAATTAGCAAGTAAAATAAACGGGACAAGATTCGGGGAATATATCTTTTATATATATACTCAGAGGTTGTTACACCCAGTTAAAAATATAACTGGTTTCCAAAGAACAAATTAGTTCATTGCTACTAACACAAAAATATAAGGCTCAGTTCCTATAGAAATATATCTAAATTAGTACAAGGAAAAATTGAATCCGTAGGGAGTGATATCTAGGATCCCTGAGCATTTTTCATTAAAGAATCGGGTCCTAATATCTGACCGGGAGCAAGGTATGGGTGTGTATAAATTTAAGTCATCTTGCTCCGACCATGGCAGTAGCTCTCTACATATTATTTGTGTCGAAGAAGATGACTCCTTTAAATGAGTGACTTTCATCTCTTATTTGTGTAGACTTTAAATCAATAAAGTAGGCTGCTTGAATTTGATTGGCTGAGGGCTATGTGGAGCTTGGAATCATTTTAACCAAGTCAAGGTTGTAGTCTCTACAAATCACTTTGCGTACCTTAATAAATAACCGTTCTTTTCAAGTACGTTCTTCAACTTAACAATTCTTCTATAGTTAATACTCAAATTCCTTTCACAAACTGCTGACGCCTAGTGCAACTGGTCTGGTTCACAGACGACTAACTTTGATCCAGGTCTTCGTATTAAAGCCTTACATACATTGTTAAGTTTGCAACAACTTCATTGTTTCGAATACTGATTGTCAATAAACATAGTACTTTCACTGGAACCTTTTCTGGTACTTAGACAATGTCTTCATTATTACCACAATCTTGAATACATCATTCTGTTCTTCATTGACACTTGAACATACAAATGAACTTTTTTCAGTGTGTATAACTCTAAGACTGCAGCTGTCTTCTTAATCCTTTGTCTTTACCATTTCTTCAATTCTTCTAGATTCATATGTTTCGAACACTGTCTATCTTCAATCAATGTTGGTACACTGAAATCTTCTAGTGACACTTCTATACTGAATCTTCAACACTTCTAAAACCCTGAAAGTCTTTACACGTTATTCTTCACTCTGAGACTTGAACATATTAATGAACTTCTCTCAATGACCTGTAATAGACTTCAAAACTTCTTCTAATGTCTTGATTCACTGTATTTGCCTTGTCTTCATTTCTTCCTGATTTATGTGCAGACGTAGTATTATTTACCTGTCATGTTCTAGTGTTGAGTTATCACGATTACTATTTATACAGCTTCATAATCTCACTAACAAATTTGTCTTTAGTTTACATAAAAAAATTGGGGAGATTGTTAGGGATTGTAGTGTAATCAACTAGATTTACTTAGTTTTAATTTATAAAGAACTAAGTAAAATGTATTGTCATATGTATATTGACAGTATGTTTAGAAGTCACTTGAAACAAGATGATCATCATAGCTTAAATAGGTGACAATAAGTTTAATAGTTACTGTCTTGTATAAATGTAATAACATGATCCATGAAGTAGAAGTTCACAAAGTGTTCATGGGATGAGTTATATTCATGACAGTAACATTTAACACTCAAGCCTATGACGACATATTTAAGTGACAGCACAAATGAAATAGGCGACATCAACTATTCCATTGATAGTAAACTTGGCGGAGAATGAAGACAACAAGTTTTACTGACAGCATCATTGGCGGGGATAGTTGACAGTAGCATTGAAGACAGTACATTTGGATGAACTGCAAGGCATGACAACAAAGTCTGCGGAGCAATAGATACTGTCATCAATGAGAAGCTAAAAGTTGACAGTATTCTTTTAGTGAAGCTGACAGTCTATTTCAGGTAGCAGATTAGATAGTGATAATACAAGGAATGATTTAGACATTACTATCTAGTCTGTCAAGTCCATGACTGCAACTTGGGAGAAGACAAGCAAAAAGATAGAGTGTTCCAGGAGTCAAAGATTTCTTACTTCTCAGAATAGCTTTATCTACAAATAGAATGAAGACAATTTTGAACAAGAAAAAAACAGTTTCTATTTCAAGCTTTATTCTAGGACAAAAGAAAAGTGCACATGTAAGTGGGATATATGTTTTGGTATAAATACACATATCTCACAAGTACTTTTCCTTATGTAACTGAGCTAGATTTTCTCTCAAGTATAGAAATATTAGCAAATCAATTGTTATTATTTTTATTGAAGATGAAATCATTTCTAGTCAGTTTTAGCAAACACAAAAATAATAAAATTATTTTTAAAAGTTTAAACATTGTCTTCTTTATCTGCTTTAGTTGTTTGCATTTCATACTTGGTTGATTATATTTCTTGTTTGTTATTAGTAAGAAAAAGTCATAGTTAATAAAGTTGCATTCAACCCCCCTCTACAACACTTATCGCACTTAACACTTACCATTTATTTTACTTTATTCATAAATTAGGAAAGTGAATAAATAGGTAATTAATATAATACACTCAAATCAGTCACAACCTTAGAAAATTTTCCTAAGGTCTACCTTAGGATCCTTATTCTCTATTTTAATATAATTTTTCATATATTTTATTTGTAATATAAGGTGATAATATTTGATTGTTTATTTTGTTTAGAGATGTGTTTTATTTAAAAGATTAAAGATGTGTTTTAATTAAATGATTTAATGTTTAAATATTAGGCTCAATAATTAATCGACTACCCAATCCAAACTGACGACCGACTACCGAGTACCAAAATTTTATTGTTCTGGCTTCAATAATATAGTATATGTTTTAATAATATTTAAAATAAATTAACCCGTGCGATACACAGATCAAATTTCTTTAATATTTTAATATTTTTATATAATTTTTTATTTTTATTTTTATAATATTAAATTATATTATTTTTATTTTTATTTTAATAGGAGAATGTTTGTGTATTTTGTTTAAAAATGTGTTTTGGTTAGAAGATTAATATGAGATGTATTTTAGTTAGGAGATTAATATGAGATATGTTTTAATTAGGAGATTAATATAAAATGTATTTTTAATTAAGATAATAACGTTTAAAAATTAGGTTCAATAATAATTATCTGACCAATGACCGACTATCATCCGTCACCAAACTTTTAATATTTCGGGTTTAATAATAAAATATTAATAAATTTTAATGATATGGTATAGATTTTAATAATATATTAAATAAATTAAAACTAAATCTAAATCTGAAATGAAAATCTCTGGTTCTCATTTGTTGTAAATTAAAACTAAAGAGCAGATATATATATATATATATATATATATATATATATATATATATTCATATATTTAAAAAATCGATTGGTCAACTCTTCAAGAAAGAAAGATTCAACATAACATGTTTGCCGATATGTTTAAGCATTTGTTCAATATTAATTGGATTTGTAGTTGCCGTATAATTTTTAATTATTAAATTGATTCCCGTTTTAAAAAGAAAAAAACTAAAGACGACTTTGTAAAAAGGGCATCGGCGTGGATCCATGTAAGAAAGATGGATGAATCGTAAATGATGGGAGAGGCGGATAGCACTACAGTCTCATATGACGAATGTATGCATGCCTGCATACCTACTACAGCCATACAGGATAATATAAGTTGTATGTGCCAGCAAGCATTGTCCCCCTTTATCAACAAACCCACCCTAAAAGCTTACGGAATCAACTGTCTTGACTCTTGAGATCATGTTTCATTCTCTGGCTTCACATCATGTTTCTTTCTTTTTTATTCCCACTTGTTGCTTTTTTATAAATAATAAGAATGATAAAAATATTCATTTTTCAGTTAAGAATGATAGGAATAATAATTTTTGAATATTTTATTAATTTTTAAAAAATAATATAAATATTTAATAATAGAGTATTTTATTTTGTATTAGTTTTTTCACTAATCTTTTATAATTATATTATTTGCTTGTGTTAATATAACATAATAAATATAAAAATATTTATATTTAACTATTTTATATTTAAAACTTTCACCAAATAATTTTAATTTTTTATTATTTCCTAAATTTATTTTAAATATCTTAATTTATCCTTTATTATTATTTATAATATTTTGTATGTTAATTTTTATTTAAAATGTACTTATACAATAATATTTTATGTATTTTAATTCATCTTTAATTTTTATTTTTAATCCTTCATATTTTAAATTTAATTCAAAATTATTTTTTTCCAAACTACTTATAATACTATGTATATGTTATTTTTTTAATAATTTACTAATATTATAATATTTCTATATGTTCGGATTCCAATTACATTTAAAATTTATTATTTAATTATGTGTATGTCATTTTGTATATAAATTTATTATATTAATATTTGATACAGGAACTAGATACCAAATTAAAATTATTGATTTTATGAAACCTATATATTATTATGATATAATTTATATTAATAAGTATTATATATTATATTAATTTATAAGACAATGGTTATCATAAGTATTATATAGTATATTAATGATAACTAATAAAATGAGTCAAATTAAATAGTACGGATCTTGTCCGAACTTAAATATGAATATAAAACTTGAAAATGGATTATTCAAGGGTCAAATTAAAATTATAAATTTTAACTAAATCTAAATATGGATACAAAATCTAAGAACCTGATTATATAATAATTTATAATACATATAGATATGTAAATTAATACTAATTTATATCGAGTTCAGACATGAAATTTAAATGATGAATTTGCTATAAAAAGTAATTATTCATACCAAAATTAAAATATTTAAATTTTATATATTTATATAAATATAATTATATTTATTCGGATCATACATGATTCATATTCATATTTATCGACTTTTCTCGAATCGAATTATAAGGTTTGGGATGGATGGGCAGAATACGCGCGTAGTGTAATGAAAAGCACGTGATAACAAGAAAATATTTACTCTTCAAGAAAAAGAATTCAAGGAGGAGGTGCGGAATATTAAAAACAGAGAATAGATCGAGCATAAAACCATGGAATATTCCTCCTCTACGCGGCGGTGATCCAACTCCATTACTTGTTTCCTCATTCATAATCATAAATAAATACCCCCACCTATTTTTCTCCTAACCCTCTCATCTTACATCTCATTCTTCTCACATCTCATTACTACTCGTAATATATTTCCAATGGCTGCTCTTAAAACAGTTCATGTTTCTGACATCCCAAATATCGACCAACTACCCGACAACTCCCTTTATTCCACTCCCTCTACCCAAGGTATCATAATTTATGTCGGGTCGCAAATAAGTTTTAACTCTGACGTCTTAACTCCATATTAGTACGATATTTATTTGATGTATGATTTGCATGGTGCAGGAATGTGTATTGGAAGTGGTGTCGGATTCAAGATTCCGAAATTTGCAGTTATAGGACATAGAGGAAACGGAATGAACATGTTGAATTCTTCGGATACGAGATTGAAACATGTTAAGGAGAATTCTCTTCTTTCCTTCAATACTGCTGCTACTTATCCTCTTGATTTCGTTGAGTTTGACGTTCAGGTATTTTTCTATTCTTTTTCGTGCCAGGTTTTGACTTTTTGCATGTATTTTAATTTTTACGATACCGTAAAAATCGAAAAATCACATCATATCAAGTATACAAATATGATATAGCAAGAAAAGAAGATGAATTTGCCGGATCGGACTAGGAGCTGTTAGGTTTTGAAAATCATGAGTCATGAGTCACGGGACTAGTTGTGTTTATAATATAAACACTAAATTTGTGTTTGTTGATAATCACGTTCTGTTGTCTGTACTGTCGCCGCGTACAAGATAGTCCTTTTTTGTCATCAATTGAGGGTCCTTTAGTAATTTTATTTTTCCCAAACAAAATTATTGCAGGACTATATATTTTGTGTACTTGGTGTTTTTTGTTCTTTCTGGAATCAATTTACTGTTTTTAAAGAAAAAAATTGAAATATAAATTTTATCCACAAAATATAAATTTTTGTTCTTAGATCTTTTTAATTAGAATCGATTTACTGTTTTTCTTTTACGAAGATTTGGTATGATGTTTTTTTGGTCGAAGTTTTTGAATAAGAAAATATAGAGGTAGTAAAAACAGATTAAAAAGGATGAAAAGCAGTGTTAGTGGTAATTTCTTGTAGTGGATTGGATTTGTTAATAGTCATCTGTAATTTTTATTAAATTTGATGATAAACTACGAGAGTACTGATTATTTTATTTTTGTTCTGGTGACTTTTCTATGGGGGTACACTTCTATTTTTAGAAGTTGGGCTGCATTTTAAATTAAAAAAATAAATTTGTTAGTAGTTGGGGTTGGAGGAGGAGAATTAGGAAGCAAATTGTGGAAGTTGTAGGAACATCAGCATTCATTGAATGTGATATTTGAGAAGTTATAGGCACATCTAAATTTTAAAAAAAAAATTAGTAGTTGGGGTTGAAGCAGGAGAGTTCGGAAGCGAAAAGTAAAACAAAGATGTGATTTTTGTAGGTGACAAAGGATGGTTGCCCAATCATATTTCATGATGATTTCATCCTTTCTCAAGAAAATGTAAGCTCTCTATTGTATCCTATTATTGAAATATTTTTTCGAATATGTTAATGTTTTTTTTTCTGTTTTGCGTAATTGATCTAGATTTATATGGAATTTCAGGGTACTATAACTGAAAAGAGGGTTACGGATTTAAGTTTAAGTGAATTTCTTGCCTATGGCCCTCAAAGGGATCCTACAAAGACTGGTAAACCACTGGTGAGAAAAACAAAAGAAGGAAGGGTTTGGAATTGGAATGTTGAGAATGATGCTCCAGCATGTACTTTGCAAGAAGTATTACAACAAGTGAAACCCTGTCTAGGATTCAACATTGAGGTGAAGTTCGATGATCATATACTCTATGAAAAGGAGTATCTTGTACAAGTTCTCGAAACCATCTTACAGGTAAATTAATACTGTATTTGGTGTGTACTATTATCCCACATTGACTAAGAGTGCACAAGGCTCCTCTCACAACTGAGTTGTGTTTAACGGTTAATCCGTGTGGATCCAAGAGTTATGCTTGCTATATTCTTTATTTTGACAAACGTTTGCTTTCAAGAATGTGGTATTTATCAGTAATCTCTTGTTTTAGGTGGTGTTTGAAAATGTCAATGACAGACCTGTAATATTTTCGAGCTTTCACCCAGATGCAGCATTGCTACTCAAAAAATTGCAGAGCACTTACCCTGTATGTTTTCAACTTTTTAATTTTAATTTCAATCTCAAATTTGGGGAAATCAAGGCAGAACTTGTATGCTAAAAGAATTTTTCCGCCAGGTTTTCTTCCTTACAAATGGGGGGACTGAGCATTACGATGACGTGAGAAGGAATTCCCTAGAGGAAGCACTGAAATTGTGCTTAGAAGGTGGACTTGAAGGAATTGTCTCCGAAGTTAAAGGTGTACTTGGAGATCCTGCAGCAGCTAGCAAGATTAAAGAATCAAATTTCTCCCTCCTTACGTATGGAAAATTGAAGTAAGTTGCTCCATTTCAGTTTTCTTTACTGGGATACCTTTTTTTGTATAAAATTTGGTTCATTGGATATGGTTAATTTTTCTAACTTTTGTTTAAAAATTTATTTCACAGTAATGTGCCGGAAGCAGTATATATCCAATATTTAATGGGAATCGAAGGAGTTATTGTTGATCTCGTTCAAGTAATTACAGAAGCCGTCTCTGAAATGATCAAGCCAAAAGCAGAAGACAAGGAGATTTTATCTACTCAAATAATGGAAAAGCCAGAATTTACTCAAAGAGAGCTCTCATTTTTGCTCAAGCTCATCCCAGAACTAATACAAGTATAGAATGGAACAGGGAATTAGGTGGAAATAAACATGACCCCTCCCTAATACAGTGAAGAAGATAACCAATTGATATAATATAACCTTGTTCTATACAGGGGTTAACGTTAATCTAGAAATTTGCATGGAAACATAGATTTTATCTTATTTCCACCTAGTATGTGTACCTGGCTACCTGCCACTTCATTTTAAGACTATGATTTATAGAAAATGCTTTAATCCAGTTGTCTTCTATTTCATTTATGTTTTTTGGTTTTGCACTCTCTTGTATTAGTGCAGACATCAGAGTGAATTAAACCATCAAGAATTCAAATTCTCTCTAGTCCAAATTTCTGGAAGAACTTGACCAAACTTCAAGATCAAACAAGAAATTTATCTGAGAAATCAGTAATATTCTTTCATAAACAAGTCGGACAAGATGAAACGATGAAATATGCTGAGGCAGGAAATGCTCCACAGTCTTTCAGCTATATCTGCAACATACCCAAATGTAGCTTCACATGGTGCCAGACACCATTCTTTATGATTTAAACATATACGAAGAAGCAAACATAAAGTTATCTGCAACATTAATCTTAATGTTCTACAAAAAGACGATGATGATGTTTCAGACGATGATATTGCACCAGAAGAACTTTCAGAAGATGAACGTTTCCCTGTCATTCTCTTGACAAAAGAGCATGAAATAAGAATGTGCAAACCCTGAAAAAACTCTGATCATTAAAATGTTTGATGTAATACAGGGTACATGGATTTCATGCGTATATTACAAAAAAATGGAGCATCTATGGCGAACTCTCCCTTGCCTACATAGGCCGCAATTACTACATTGCCAGATTCACAGATACTTGAACTATTATTTTTTGCTCCCTCAAGGTCCATAATATGATAGATGACAATTAGGATTGGGTTCAAAACTTCATCCCTGACGAGGCGCCAATTAAGATCCCAACCGCATAAGTACATATCCCTAACCTATCAGTAGAATAGTTTGACATTGATTTTTGCAAGAAGTATTCCTGTAACAAGTGGATCATGTTGTTATCATAACGGATTGAGTCAGTTAATTAGTTTGATTTCACAAGTTGAATTGAGCCCGCATTAGTATAATACCAGTTCGGCTACATATATTCCACAGAGAACCGAGGGAAACATCAGTGAAAATTTATCATGTTTCATTTTCCAATTTCATCTTTTAATTCTGTCTTGTATTTCATTTCCATTCCAGTTCTTTATGTATTATCCAAGTTATTCTCCAGTTGATCGTTGTTCTCTTGTTGTTTTAAGTCGATGTTAGCCAACAGATTAGTTACAATTCCATAATGTGAAGCCCTGTATTCAACATTGAGGTCTAATTTGATGATCACATACTTTATCAAAAGGGGTGTCTTGTACAAGTTCTCCAAT
This sequence comes from Oenanthe sinensis, assembly GCA_028671895.1. Lineage (NCBI taxonomy): Eukaryota > Viridiplantae > Streptophyta > Magnoliopsida > Apiales > Apiaceae > Oenanthe > Oenanthe sinensis. Next base: position 35,778,171 of record CM053806.1, read on the forward strand.
CATCTTATAGGTAAATTAGTACCTGAATTAGTGCGTATTATTATCCCTCAACTAAGAGACAAAGGACTTGGCAAGATGCAAGTGTAAGGCTCCTTTTGCAATGCAACTGAGGTGTCTTTAACGATTAATCAGCAAGGGGGACACGATTTCTGAAGTGAACAATGGTTTTAAATTTTATATATGTTAATTCCAATGTGCTTAAAATCTTTTCGCAACTTAAATTTCTGTTAAGATCTATATATTTATATAGGCAGATGGTCAAATGATACATGTAACAATTCACCTCAATTTTTACTATGGACTCGATGCAATGATCTGTTGTTTCTTGGTTACTCGTCTCTTTTTCTACAGAAATGATAGAAATATTGTATCCTATTTTGCCTCCGCTAAAGAGATCCAACATGATTTAGCTATCAGTTTTTCTCAAACCAATGTACCTTGGGGTTTTCAGTTAGAACTAGCATCAATTCAACATGGCAACCTCAGATTTTACCAAATTCTAGTCCCCGACTACCGAAATTGATAGTTTGGCTCTAATTCCTTGATGTGTTTGTATTAAGGTCAACTGTACCTGCAATATGAACTTACGAAGATCTCGTCAAACTAAGTCAATTTCTGATGGGCCTCAGTGATGAATTCATAAATGTTAGAGGTCAATTGCTGTTGGTGAAACCTCCGGCCACCTACTCCGAGTCTAGCTTTTTCTCTATTACTGCAAGAAGAGTCTCAAGTTACTTGGCTACTAATCACACTCTATTTACTGAAATGACACTGGATGTTCAAGCCAATGCCAAATCCAATGCCAATGCCAATGCTGCTACCAGGTTCAAACCTACAAGCTCAACTACCACATTAAACTCACAAAGGCAGACCAATGCAAACAACGCATATTGTGACATTTGTCAAAACAATGGACACAAGATTATGTTTGCTTCTGTTTACATGGCTATCCAGAGTGGCATAGGCTCCATGGTAAGCCTAAAACAAAGCCAAAGAAACTGCCACTCTTGGTCATACTACAGCTACTGGTTTCACTATGTTCTTTGAAGCACAAAGTCAGTTTCTGTCCAAAATGATTCAGATAGCATTAAGCAGTCTACCATGCACTCTGCAAGTTCTAGCTCACATCTCTCTGGTATTCCTGATTCTCTTTGTAAGTCGTTTAGCTCTGTTGTTGCAGCTAACTCTATTCATTTTTCTAGTAATTTGAAACTTTCACCCCTGGATCCTAGATTTCGGTGCCACTAGACACATCACATTTGATGTTCACTTTTACATTAAATAATAAAATAATTATTATAATTTTTTGTTCATTTTGCATATCATATTTTAACTAAAATTCTATTACTTTGTTTATGGAAAATTGTGTTTGGTTTCAGAGTAATTTATTTATTTAAATTGAAAGATATAAAAGTTGATACATTTAAATAATAATAATTAAACGTGATTGGATAAGGTAAGTAATAAGGTTTAATTCTTTATCGTATTAAGTTATTTATCATATTAAGTGGTTCGATTCTTACATTTTAAAATATTTATTAGAACATATACACATTTATAAAGTTATAAATCTATTTATTTAAGCTTTCTTATTTAAAAATAATAATAATAACAATTGAAGTATTTTTAAATAATTGATGTCACAAATAACACGAGAGAATTATAAAAATACTATTATTACTGGTGATTCAATAAAATTTTCATATTTACTAAAAAAAATCAAAAAACTTGTAATAAAAACAGTGTTATAAAAAGTGAAAATCGGACATAATTAGTGCAAGCACGGAACATGAATTAATCGGATAATCAAATAATAATTGAAATGATTAAGAATTAATCAGTTCGATGAATTACCGATTAATCACCCATTTCTAAAAGAACAAGTTTAAGAAAGAAAAGAAAAGTGTGCAACGAATAACTAACTGTTTCTAGTGGATACAAGTAAATTGAGATAAGCTTGCTTGCCACAAGTAAAGGTCAGCAAGTTACATAACAAGAGCAGCAGCAACATTATTATCACTCAAAGGAACACCATACCAAATGGCAATGATTCCACCAGCTTGTTTAGATTGTACCTTGTCCTCATTTCCATCATCTTCATCATCACTTATTTCTCAATTTCCTAGTTATACTCTCATTCCATCTTTTCTTAACATCCCTTTCTCTCTAACCCCCGTTAAGCACCCCCATCTCGTTTCTTTCCGGAAATCCAATGCCCCCCTTTGCTCACTCCTCGACAATGGCACTTCTTGTGGTGAGCTTTGTATCATTTTTATTATTGTTTATAAGATTACTTAACATGGTATCAGAGCGTCTGCGATTTGAACCCTCTAAGGGCAAGTGCTAAAATAATATAATCATCCTAACTTATTAACTTAATTAACCATTCGGGGGCAAGTGCTGAATATTGTATAATCATCCTACCTTAATGATTTAACCATTGTACGTATAATATGTTTGGTAATATGATTCATTGAGGAAGATTCTGTGTATGCGCTTTGTTCAGCTTCAGTGCAACAGTTTACGTGCATTTATTCAGATATATTGATTGAAACTATTTAATTTAACTTTTTTATGTATAAAAAAATTCCAATTTTTTATATCAATGTGACCTTTTTGATAGATGGTGTACCATTTTGTCCAAAGACAAAGCATTTGAATAGTTTAATTCAATCATATCATTTTTTAACATTCCCCTCATTCTGAACCTGATTATTTTGGTATAGAAGAGTGAACCAGGGATGAACCTGATTATTTTGGTATAGAAGAGTGAACCAGGGACCCATGTTTACCGCAGTATCAAACATTAGTGTCCATATTAAAATTTTGAGGATATTTGGGTAGGACTTTAGGAGGGTTCAACGATTTTTTTTTGTGTGAGTAAAGACATACGGTATTTAAATGTGAATCTGATGGCAATTATTGTTATCATCTCTCTGAAAACCTAAAGTGACTGTAAAGAGCTTTGATTGGATGAATAAGCTTAATGCCTATTATTTTTTGGCATTTTAAAAGCATTTGTCCAAAAGCAAAGCATTTGACTGTTTATAACTTTTGTACTGAAGTTGTTCTTTGGTTATCGATCTGTCCCTCAATCAAGGTTCAACTATGGATGTTGCAGAGGTTGATCAATATTCCGCAGTGAAGGTGAGATTTCAGTCTAATTTTGTACTCTATTGCATGGATTAAATCGTATTTAACTATTCTGTGTTAAATACAGAAGAAGGCTGAAGATGTAGCATCTGAACTGAAAGGAACTTCTATATATCTTGTTGGTAAGCAGTGTTGTCGTACTGCATTAGTAGATGTCGATAGCCATATAATTTAGACATGGCGATTTTCCCAACTATCAGGGATAAATAGCAAAGTAAAGACAAGCTTAGGAAAGTTCATTGCAGAAACATTGCGTTATTACTTTTTCGACAGGTATACTTTATATGCATTCCTATATATCTGAATACTATATAATTAGATTTATAAGGTTGATCAAGTATATATTCCGATTCTTTATGCAGCGACAAGTTGATTGAAGAAGTTGCAGGTGGTGCTGCTGCTGCAAAATCATTTAGGGAGAGAGATGAGAAGGGGTTTAATGAGTCGGAGGTTATTTTAATGCTTTATTACATACTATTGTTATAGACTTAAGGCTTTCACCTATAGCCAAGAAAGTGATTTTGCTCTGGTCCCCCTGGATTCTTTTTTGTAAATGCGATCAATGATAACATCTAAATTTTGTTGACTTCCAATTTCAGACAGAAGTACTGAAGCAATTGTCATCCATGGGGCGCCTGGTTGTTTCTGCTGGAAATGGAGCATTCAAAAGCCCAACAAATCTGTACGAATATATAACTGATTCTGCATGTTACATGAATTAAATCTAATCTGATACTATTGATTAATAATATTTAAATGCAATTTTAGGTCACTTCTGAGGCATGGAATTCTAATATGGATTGACATCCCATTGGACATGATAGCCAAAGAAGCTGTTGAGGATGGGCTTCAATTTTCTGTGGTAGAGCTATCTCCATCTGTATTGTATCCCGAGATCTGTTATCCTATGCGACTCTTACTGAAATATCAGAAATTGATTGATGGGGAGGGTTATAAAGGATAGTTAGACAATATTTTAAACTTAAAAAAGAAAGAGCATCCTCTAACTATTCCTTCCCATATTTGAATTCACAAACATACCCTAAAATCGAACTTTTCATCTTAGTGAAGTTATAAGATGTTCAGAGTGTTCTTAACCTAGTAAACTTCCATTCTCTCGTTTAAGATTTACTAATTATATTTCCCATGATAAATGAGAACAGGTGCTCGATCAGTTATCTGCTCTGTACAGGCAGATGCAAGGTGCATATGCTACAGCAGATGCAGTAATTTCACTACAGCGTATATCCCTCCACAAAGCCATGCTAATGAATTTTAGGCCATAATCACTCATAGACCCTGAAGTGTGTCAGTTTTAACACTGGATTTTATATATTTTTTTAACTGAAAATGAACCTGAAACTAAGTATTTTCAATGGATGATGAAACCCATTCATATGGACTTCCACTTAAAATATAAGTTGGCTAGCCCTGCGTTGATCCTCTAACCTTCAAATAAACTTGAACAATTGCATCCTGTAAATGACTAACTACTCATTAAAAAACAAACAAACTATAGCCATGTTGACCGGATCACGGGCCAACGACATCAAGAAAACTTGTAAATCAGTGTTTGCTTTTGAACAGAATAAAGCTTCAAGGTTTCAACTTTCAGGTGTACAAACTGACACACTTGAGGTTTCATTAGGGATTATAGCATAGATTTTACGCATCTCCTTGGGTTTAACATCTCTTATTCTTTGCAGAATTATCTCAGCAGCTAGAATATGATGCCTTGGATGCAGTAACTGTGGAAGATATGGGTTTGGAGGTGAGCTCTCTCTCCCTCCCTCCCCATATATATATATATATATATATATATATATATATATATATATTATATGGGTCCGGGTACCCAATAAGTGATGGTTGTAACGATCTATCCGTGGTTTTATCGTGGAGAAGATTAATATTGGATTTTTTTTATATGAATCCAGGGGACCATGTCTTCTATCCACGCTTAAAACAACCCTTTTAAGATTTTCACCTATCCGCTATAAAAAAATGCGGATAAATTGTTGCCAAAATTCACGGATAAATTGTTGCCAAAATTCGTTTGTCAGGGATCTCCACCCTATATATATATATATATATATATATATATATATATGTAGTGTGTGTGTGTGTGTGTGTCTAGGGATAGATTTTATGGTGAAAGTTTAAATTGTATATATTCCTTACAATAGACAAGCTACTTAACATGAACATTTCCGTGCCTGTAATAATATCAGGTTCTTAAAGAATTAGGAAAATTGATGAGAGTAAAGAAGTTGATGGAAGAGGCTGCAAGACCATTCTAGCTTTCTAGAGGTCATCTTTGCCATCAGCAGTTATCAGGTTCATTCTTCTCACCATCAGAGCTATGTATAAACTATAAACTTGCATTGACTGTAATAGTGAATATAGCACCATGAAGACTTGTGAGCTTAATGAAACATTAGGCTACATAATTTGGTTTTCTGGAAAAATATTTTAAAGAATAATTCTTGTTACTTAAATAAGTGCTAAACGATATACTTGCAAGCAGTTTTGCTGAAAGTGAAAACAAATGTTTCAGTGAACAATCTACTAGCTAGTACGGCAATCACCAAAACAAATTTTATATAGAATAAGTGGCCTTGCCTCATATATGCCCCAGGAGTGTATTGCTTATTGTTGAAAATGGATTGGAGTAATATCGTCATATTCCCACTCGAAGTGAGGTGAATCTTTTATCAAAGTATGTTAATATGTTATATAATTGTAAGGTGCCCTAATTTTTTGATCAGGTAAGTTTAATGCAACAGAAATTGAATTTTTTGGTGATTTCCATCCAGGTGTGACATATTACTCAAATTGACCTACATGGAGAGCTTGATATTTCAGAGACGAGACAGGCACGAGTCTGTTCTCAAATTGGATCAGCCCTCATCCGTAAAATATTCAAAAAGAAGTATTCTGAAGTGCATTGCAAATGTAGGGTAGGAAGATAATTTGGTATAAATTTGTATGCCTTCTGGCAAATATGCGGCATAAAAAATAGTTTAAACTATTTGTTACTAGTTTTATGTATTGTTATTGATGCACGACTTTCAGCATAGTGGTTTAATACAAGATTTTGAACATTAGCAGCTAAGCTATATCTAAGTGTACAGGGAAAGAGAACTGGGATTTAAAAAGAGATTTCAAAAATTTCTTGCTTACTTTTATTATTATATAATATAATATTTAAATGTGTTAGGGATTGTTGTGTTAACATTGTAGTCAACTAATATCTTATTTAGATTAATTAGAAATTAACTAAGTAAAACATACTGTCATATACATATTGACAGTATGTTTAAAATGTCACTTGTAATAGTATGTACAAAAAGCCAAGTAAGTGACAGTAAATATCAATAGTTACTGTCTTGTAAAAATGTAATAAATGATCTATGAAGTAGAAGTTCACAAAGTGTTCATGCACAACATGGATCAAATCATTGACAGTAACATTCTACAAACTGAAGCCTACGACAACATATTCAACTGACAGCACCTTTTGAAGCAACTGACAGCAACTATTCCTTCGACAGTAAACTTGGCGGAGAATGAAGATTCTAAGAACAACAAGTTTTACTAACAGCAACTATTCCTTCGACTGTAAACTTGGCGGAGATTGACAGCAAGTTTCTCTGACAGTAACTTTGGCGGGGATAGTTGACAGCATGTTTGGCGGGATAGTTGACATTACCTTTGGACGACAACAAGGTTTAGAAGACTGGAAAGCTTGACAGTAAAGTGTGCGGAGTCGAAGATGCTGTCACCAAAGAGAAGCTAAAAGTTGACAGTAACCTTTTGGTGAAACTGACAGTCTGTTTCAAATAGCAGACTAGGTAATGTTAATTCATATATTGACCTTGACAATTCTACCTAGTCTGTCAAGTCTACTACTGTAACTTGAGAAAAAGCAAGCAAAAAGATAAAGCGTGCTCAAGGAGTCAAGAATTTCAAATCTTCTCAGAGCAACTTTATCTACAAATGGAATGAAGACAAATTTGAATAGGAAAAGTGAAATTTCTATTTCAAGCATTGTCTTAGGAACAAGGGAATGTACACTTGTAAGTGAGATATGTGTTTTAGCATAAATACACATATCTCACAAACACTTTCTCTTATGCAACTGAGCTTAACTTTTCTCAAGCATTGAAACACTAGCAATCTCTTGTTATTGTATCTATTGAAGTTGGAAATTTCTTCCAGTCAGTTGTAGCATAAACAAAAATTAATAAAATTAATTTTTGAAGTAAAACACCTTTCTTCTTTTAATTGCTTACTGTTGTTTGTATTTTTCACTTGATATTATTACTTCTTGTTTGTTGTTTGTAAGATAAGTGATAAATTATCGAGTTGCATTCAACTCCCCCTTCTGCAACACTCACAACGTCTAACAACTGGTATCAGAGCAGCAAGTTAGATATACATAACTTGAAAAGATCTAAACATGAGTGCACACAAAGTAAGCAGCATAAAAATACCCACCTTTGACAAAGAACACTACAACCTTTGGAAAAGAAAGATGATGTTGTTCATAAAAACAGTCAACCCACTCTACCTTGGAATCCTGGAAAATGGTTCATCCATACCTCAAACATATGTACCTGAAACCACAGTAGATGGTGAAACAATACCAGCCTACTGGGTTCCTAAAAAGGTTTCAGAATACACTAACACTGAAAGAGAAAAAGTATCTCTAGATGATTGCTTACAATTTATCATCATTGAGGCACTTGACAATGTCATGTACAACAACAATGTCAACTGCACTAGTGCAAAGCAAATATGGGAAACCATTGAGATACTCTGTGAAGGAACAAAAGAAGTAAAAGAAAATCAAAGACAGATTCTGGTGTCTCAGTATGAAGTCTTCATGGCCAAACCAAGTGAAGGATTGACTGAGATGTTTGAGAGGTTTAACAGGTTGATAAACGACTTGCAGCTGCATGAGAAGTTTTATGACAAAAAGGAGGTAAACATGAAATTCATGTTGACACTTCCTGACCATCTAGAGCACAAGGTTTCTGTCATAAGAGAAGGAAATGATTTATCAAAAGTTTCTCTTGAAACTTTATATGGCATACTTAAAACCTATGAGCTAGAGCTACTACAAAAGAGAGCCATTCAAGCTGGGCAAATAGGAAAGATGGCTACAAATGCTCTAGTAGCTCAGGATTCACAGATGATGTAGCTCAAGGAATCTCAACATCAACAACAAATCAAGATTGACGAAATCAAAGATGAAGATGAAAGTATGACTCTGGAACTCAAGGATGGTGAAGAAGATGAGTTCTACACTTTGGAGGAACTGGACAATATGGAAAACAAAACAATGGCCTACATGGCAAAGAAGTTCTCCAACTCGAGATTCAAGAAGAACAAAGCTTTCAAACCCAGATGACAAAGCTCCAGGTTCAACAAGCCAAATATCTCAAAACCTGGAGGAAGTGGCAAAGGTGGATATAAAATAGGTATGGTGGATAGATCCAAGATAAGGTGTTACAACTGCAGTGAAATGGGGCATTTTGCAATAGAATGCAAGAAGCCAAAACAAGTGAGAAGAAATGACAATGATTATGAGGAACTCAAAGCAAAATATGAAGCCTTGCTCAAAAAGCACAAGGAAGGGCTTTTATGGCTGAAGGAAAATGTTGGGAAGACTCGGATGATGAAGAGGAAGAAGAATATGTAAATCTTCCTCTCATGGCAAACTCTGGAGAAGGTTCATCCACTTCATCAAGTCAGGTACCCTTTCTTACTACTATTGATATGACTACATCTCAGTACAAGAAAACTGTTGAAAGTTTAAGTTCTGAAATTTTCAATATTTATACAAGCATGTTAGCTGCAAATGAGGAAATAGTTAAATTGTCTAGTGCTAATGAGTTATTGAAGATTAAAAATCATGAACTAGAACTTAAACAAAATGCTTTTGAGTTTACAACAAGAAAATGAGATTCTTAAAAACAAGGTAGTTTGTGCTTCCCAGATTGAGGAATTTCTTAGAAAACAGATTTCTGAGAATGAACTAAAAATCAAGGCCTATAAGAATTCTTCTTCCCTGTTAAAATCATACCATGGTGATAATACTGAAAATCAAAAGGTAGGTATAGGTTTTAATTATGAGAAGAAAAGTGGAAAGAAACATGATGTAGAGGAAGACATCAAACATACTGTCAAACCTTCCATTATAAAGAAAGTTAAGAATCTCATGTTCAAAAAGGTAGAATTTGAATTTGATGAGGAAGCATTAGTGATTAAACAAGAGATAGATGATGACGATGATAATGAAGTTGTCATTAAGTCCCTTAAGGCAAAAGATACTGTCAAAATCCCTAAGACAGTTAGTTTTGACCTTGATAGTAACCTGCGTTTAAAAGATGCTGTCAATACTGGCAAGACAGTAAGTTCAAAAGATGTTGTCAAGACTATGAGATCCAAACTTACTGTTGAGACAACTCCATCTAAACCTACTGTCAATACCCGCATGACAGTAACTTCTAAATATACTGTCACGAAGACCAAGAAGAATAAAAATGGAAAACTAGGAATTAACAAGAAAAATAATTATGATTATATTCCTAATGCTCCTAGAAAGTTGTGCAACAATTGCGGGTCTTCTAGTCATCTAACTCATGTTTGCAATAAGAACAAGTCAAATGTCAAGAATGCTACCTCTGTTAATGAAAATTTACACAGCATGCCTTTAAAAAATAAACAAGTTACTCACTATGGTGATTTTGATTGTATTTCATGTAAAATGAACTTGATGAGTATATGATTTAACATGCCTTTTGCTAATAATCAAGAATATCTGCATAAGAATGATAAAATTGAAAAGGCAAAGACTCTAAGTCCACCTAAAGTTAGGATGGACAAGCCACCCAAGAGAAAAGCTATCAAGCCAGTAATCAAATCTGAATGGGTAGCTACAAGAGTCTTGCTAAAAGCAAGAGAAGGAATCACAACTGAATCAACTTCAAACTATGATTTAGCTAAGCAAAATGGACCCAATGAAAATTGGGTACCAAAAGCAACTTGAAAAATTTGCTTTGCAGGGCAACGGGAAAAATAAAAGAATCATGTGGATCATTGATAGTGGATGCTCAGGACACATGACAGGTGATAAAGCCTTACTATCACAGTTCAAGGAGATGGATTGCCCTTGTGTAACTTTTGGTGACAACAGTATTGGTTTCACAATGGGATATGGCATTCTAGAAGTTGGAAATTTGAGAATAGAGAAAATTGCTCTAGTAAACTGTTTGAAGCACAATCTATTGAGTGTAACTCAATTTTGTGAAAGAGGATTTCTAGTGAACTTTGATCAAGACAAATGCTCCATTGTCAACAAGAAGACAGGAGAAGAAACTCTTCAAGGAGTTAGAAAAGACAGCCTTTTCATAGCTGACTTGTATTATGTGAGAAAAGACAAAGTCTACTGTTTCTATTGTAAGGCTTCCTCATCTGATAGTTGGTTGTGGCACAAGAAACATTCCCATTTGAACTTCAAAGCAATGAATTATCTAATGAAGAGAGAATTGGTGAAAGAGCTTCCTCAACTTGAATTCTGTCAAGAAGTATTGTGTGAGGATTACCAAAAAGGGAAGCTAAAGAGAGCTTCACACAAAAGCACTCATAATGGCTCAATCAATGAAGCATTTCAACTGATTCACATGGACTTATTTGGTCTTGTGAATGTGCAATCACTTGCAAGAAAAAGATATGATTTAGTAATGGTTGATGATTTTTTAAGATACACTTGGGTGAGGTTTCCAACATCCAAGGATGAAGCTGCACAAGAAATCATTGATCTGGTATGGTTCTTGACAAAAATCTCAAATATAAAGTGCAGATTTTAAGAAGTGATAATGGTACTGAGTTCAAAAACAGTATTATGAATGATTTCTGCAAAGACAATGGAATCACTCAATAATTCTCTGCACCAAGGACACCTCAGCAAAATGGTGTTGTGGAAAGAAAGAACAGAACTCTAATTGAGGCTACAAGAACTATGTTGAGTGAAGCAAATCTTCCTACCTACTTCTGGGGTGAAGCAATCAATACATCCTGTTATACTCAAAACAGGACTGTAGTCAACAAGGCCTATGGAAAGACACCATATGGATTGCTTACAAGAAAGAAACCAACTGTCAATTATTTTCATGTCTTTGGAGACAAGTGCTACTTCATAAAAGATCCAATTGAGATCAAAGGAAAATTTGACACTAAAGAACTTGAAGGAATCTTTGTGGGGTATGGCATTGACAGGACTGCATACAGAGTCTATATCATTGATTACAAGACTGTGGAGGAGAGTGTAAATATCACCTTTGATGAGTCAAAATTTCCTAGAGTTGAAGGAAGTCAAGAAATGGAACCAATGTTCTTTGAATTATAAACTTTATTTTATAAACTTTTATTAGTTTATGTTATAAATTTTAATTAGTCTATTTTATAAATTTTATATTTTAAATTTATTTTATAAACTTTTATAAAATTTATTTTATAAACTTTCATTAGTTTATGTTATAAATTTTAATTAGTTTATCTTATAAATTTTATATAAAATTTATTTTATAAACTTTTATAAAATTTGTTTTATAAACTTTTATCAGGTTTTGTTATAAATCTTAATTAGTTTATTTTATAAACTTAATAGTAAATTTATTCTTTAAACTTCTATAAAATTTGTTTTATAAACTTTCATTAGTTTATGTTATAAATTTTAATTAGTTTATTTTATAAATTTAATAAAGTTGAAAAAAATTAAATTTATTATAACAAAAACCACAAAAGAAAGCAGCTAAACTCGGAAGCTGATTGGTATGCTCAAGGAGTAGTAAATGAAGATTTTTCCGGGTATTGAAGACAATGAAAATTGACTGAAGATTATCCAATGAAGTTAATTCTGGAACAGGTTGAAGAAGAAGTAGTACTAATTTCCTCAGAGATCTACTCCATAGGATCACACTATTTATTCGGATGTTGGAAAAGAAGAGATTAATTTGGGTACAATTTTTGATTAATTTGAGTTGAATTTTTGGATGAAAAATATTAGGGGTTAAAGTAGTGAAGGAGAATAGACTGGACTACCTGGAATCTCAGTACAAGTTTTAAAGATTATTCTACAAGGAGATTACAAGAAGTTCGTACTAACACTGCAGATCATCTAGAACACAGGATTACAGTCAACAGGGATCTAAGGATACAACCACATTGTCTATAGAAGAACTGTATGTGCTGAAGACCTATGAACTAGAACAAGAGCTGAAAAAGTTAATATTTGGTAAAACATGTTGTTAGCATATCCACTGTATTTGTGACCCCGGAACCAAATTTGATTGGAGTCAAGGTTGAGAACCTCTGAACAGAAACGAAATGATCTGAGAAGTTGAATTGAAGATGTTGTAGCTGAGGTAGTGGTCAAGGTGTTGTATGTGAATTTGACACTTTGGAATATCTTGAGAACTGGACTGCAAGTCAAGCCTGCACGGTAACAGGAAGTTCAATGACATCAGATTCAGATGGAATCCCCATTCTAAATCTAAGGACCTTACCTATAGATTCTATAGAGGAGATTATCAAGATCAGTTCAAGATGCGGTTGCAAAATAGGGATGGTTTAAAATAGAAAGACAAGATCGGGGTTTGCTACATATTTTGAAGAAGCCTGTACAAGAAAAAGATGACACACACTATGTTGGGTTAAAGTAGGAATCTCAGGCATTAGTGATGATGTAGCAAGGGAAAGCATTTATTGGTGAAGTTAAATGCGAGGTTGATTCTATTAGTAACAATGATGAACCAAATGGATATTTGACATCAATGACCAACACTAGAGATGAATCACTAAGCACTTCACAGGTACACATTCCAACTAGTATACGTTTATCTAATTCAGAACTGTATGATGATTAGGTATTGAAATGTATTATATTCATGTCAGTATGTTAGCATCTTAGGACTTAAATTCTTAATTGATTGCTAAGAATGAGATTGCATGCTAGGATTCATGAGTTTAAATAAGTACATTTCATACTTGATTTTATATTCAGTAAAATGAATATCTGGAGAATTAGATAGGGTGTTCTAGACGGTTAGGTGTATCCCTAAAACATTTGCTGGAACTTGAGTTAAATCTTCTATGATTTAATACCTCTGCTAATGTTGTGAAAATTGCTAAATAGACAAACAGTTCATAGATCATATATTTTATATTTATTTTTATTGTGATAAATGACTTGATAAGTATATGTGGAACTTGATTTTGCTTATAATGTTTTATTCAAATATTCTGCATATTCTTATAATTGTTTATGTGCTTATTTTCACATGATTTTCTTGCACTCACATAATCACACTTAAATGCCATATCATTTCATGTATTGCTTGTTAAGGAGTATAATGTTAAAAGATGGTAGAATTATCTAAGTAGTCAGTAACATTTGTAGATTCGAAGTTTAATCTAAAACTAACCTAGGTAATTAGAGATAGTTAAAATATTACACAACAACAGAAATGGATTAGATAGAATTATGAATTAATTTGTTAGTTCTTCTATTCCATGTGCTTTTAGAAAAATTATTGAATATCTATAAATCTGTTTTATATCTGTTACACTTGTATAGAATGTTTAAAGTAGATAGTACTGAATTTTTTAATATGCATATTAAAACTGTTGTTACCACTGTTGATAGTAATATCTCTAACCCATCTGAACTCAATTGAAGTTGAGTACCAAGAAGCTTAATCATTTGTGATTGCAGAGTATGTAACAAAAGATAAAAGTTATATGATTTCGTGACATTTATTGTTCAAGGCATATGATTAAGATTGAAATTCTGACATCACAATTGGTTGAGAAAGCCTACCCAACGGTAACCTTTGGAGATGACAGCAAAGGATGTACAAGAGATTTGGCTATCATGATTTTCGGAATTGACATCAATAGAAGCATCTTTTTTGTCAACAGACTTAAGCACTATCTATAGGGCACTAGGAAATTCTTTGTCAAGGGTTTTCTGGAAAAGCATTGAAAAGAAAAAGTGTTTGATCTCAAACAAGAAGGTTGAAAGCTCACACAACTGAGAGTGAGAAATTTTGTTCGTAGCTGACATGGATTTTGTATGCAAAGGTGAAGTGAACTTTTCAGTAAAGCTTTATCAGTAAAGGGTTAGCTATGGCAAATGAAGCTCTCACACTTGATATTCGAGACAATGGATTCTTTGATAAAGACGAAATTGGTGAGAGGACTGCTTCTTATGGAATTCTATATAGAAGGACATTTTGAAGTATGTCATATAGGGAAGTCAATGAAAACATCACACTGAAGCAAATTATGTCATTGAAGAAATATGCTTAATGGTGATTAGTGACAACCCTAGTTACAATTTGGTAATGTTCGTGCATTCAAGAGATAATATATCACAGATGGTGATTGATCATATCAGGAAGATCAAGTTGGAAGCAAAGTAAGCTGTGAGAACTTTGAAGTCAGATATTGGAACTTAATTTCACGAATAAAGTTCTAAATGAAGTCTGCACTGATAAAGGTACTTTGAAGCTGAAACAATTAATACAGCATGCTGCTTTAATCAATAAGATCGTTAAAAGACATCAAATGAGTTAAAGGCCAACAAGAAGCAAACACTGAAGCACTTTCGTGTGTTTGGAGGAAATTGATATTTAATGAAGATTTATATGAGCAACTTGGCAAGTTTGAAGTTAAGGCTCATGGAATATTTTTCCTCGACCACTCATTGAATTCGAAAGCTTTCAAGGCATATATGATGTAAAACCAGAAGGTGATTGAATATCTGAATGTTTCGTTCTACTACACCAAGCTCCCGAGCATTCAAATGAAAGACTATTCTGAATCTTTGAAGTTTGACATCCCGTCAGAGTCAAATTCAGATACTGATGTTGAAATTGAGGTTGCAGAAGGAATCAATGAAAATGATAATGATTCGGATCCTAGTAGTGGAAATGGTAGTGAAACTACACAACTCGTGAACTTTAAAAGAATCCACTTAATAAGATGAATGATCTTCAACACATCCTAGCAGCAACTCAGGGGGAGCAAATAAAAGAAGGATCTACTAGTCGTACTCAACACAATGAAGATCAAAGGAATACATTAAGAACATATCTGCCAAGACAAAAGGTTTGAAGTCAAAGTCATTCCTAAAGTTTAGTTCTTAGTAAACCGGATTATTGAGTAAAGGCTAGAAGTGCTAATCAAAATGAACATATATTTTTCGGGACCTAACATCTGAAATCCCAAAGAATACTGAAGAAGCATTGATTGATTCAGATTGGGTGATTGTAATGCAAGATGATCTCAATCAGTTCGAAGGCAGAATCTACTGAAGCTAGAACCCAGACCACAAGACAAGATAATATTTGGTATTGTAAGGGTTTTCAGAAACTGGATAATTATTGGCATTGTTATGAGGGACAAAGCCAAATTGGTTACTATAGGTTAATATCAAGTAGAAGGTATCGACAATGATGGAAAAAGAATTTTCGGGACTTTCAAGATCAAACAGTAAGCACCAGTGACGAGACTTGATCCTATTACGACTGAACAAGTTGATGACCTAATAACAGGATATCCCTAGCACTAGGGGTGAGCACGGTTCGGTTCGGTCCGGTTTTTGATCGAAACCGGAACCGGAACCGCATATCTTCGGTTTTAAAAATTGAAAACCGCAACCGCAACCGAACCATCGGTTTCGGTTTCGGTTTTAAAAAAACCGGTTCGGTTTTTATCGGTTCGGTTTCGGTTAAAAAACCGGATAAATAAAAATGAAAAAATATATAATTTAAATCATTATATTTTTACATTCAAATTTTATACAATCAAATATTTGATCACATTCTGCATAATAATACTACAAAAGAAAGGTAAGAAACTTTAACAATCAATTTTAAGGTTGAATCAACAAAATATAAATGTCCTTTATCGTAGTATGCAATCTAAAAAGTACATAACCATGTCTAATGATGTTTACTCCTGATTATATGTTTTTTAATTGGAAAATAGAGGAATAAAATGTTGTAAAGGGGTTGTCATATTCCCACATTCAATATTAGTATAGTTGATGTAATATGAAATATAATTGAAAAAACTATGTTCTAGAGAAATTTAATACTTAAATTATATATATATATATATATATATATATATATATATATATATATATATATATATTATAAAAAAATTATTTATTTTAATGATCGGTTCGGTTCGGTTTTTTTCGGTTCGGTTTTGACCTATAACCGGAACCGGAACCGAAAGTCTCGGTTTTTAAAAATCAAAAACCGCAACCGCCGGTTTGGTTTCGGTTTCGGTTTTTTCGGTTCGGTTTTCGCCGGTTTCGGTTCGGTTTCGGTTTCAATTCGGTTTTTTGCTCACCCCTACCTAGCACCTGTTGAGCATTCAAGTATGAATTTCTATCAGATGAATGTGAACTAGGGAACTCTTGAATGGTAAGCTAGAAGTTGAAGTTGATGTACAACATTTCCTGGACTTTGAAGTTGCAGATCATTGGAATTTTTATATCATCATCTTCACAAGCTCTCTATGAATAGAGTTAGGGATTCAAGCAAATCGTCAAAGACATGTATGACACTCTAACTTCTAATTAATTAAAAATGATTTTATATTAGAGTTGTTATGCACATATCTATCTAGAATGCAAGGCGCACACATAATGTAATATTAGTGCAAGAATACCATGATTGTATTATATGTGGGTCTACTAACAAAACTTGTGCAAGAGATATTTTGTTAAGTTAATGCAGAGTAGATACAAGATGAGCATGTTGGAAGAGTTGCAATTCTTTTTGGATTATAATTAATTCAAAAGAATGATTGCAATTAAAGTAAGTCAAGGATCTTTTGAAGATGCACAATTTAGAAGATTCTAGACCTGCCAAGACTTCTTGCCGACAAAGTACTAAGCTTGATCAGGGCAAATCAGGTATATGAATTGAAGTGACAAGCTATAGAGGTAATCAGTTCATTACTTATTCAAGTGCATAAAGACCATATATTTTATTCTCGATATGCCTATGTGCAAGTTTATAAGTGGATACTAAAAAATCTTATCTTATAGCTAAGTTATGAATTGTTAGATATCTTATGGGATTACCAATTCTTAGAATCAGGTACCCTAAAGATACTAGGTTTAACCTAATTGACTATATAGATATAGATGATGCAGGTTGTAAGAAAGACAGGGAAGTAATTCCTAGAAACTGTCAATTTCGTGGAAGAAGTTGGATTCTTGTTGAAATGAGAGAAGGCATTCAACACACATAGTTGCAGCAAAGGCTAAACTCAAAGCAGCTAGTGAATGTGATGCTATGATCTTCTGGACAAGGAAACTTTTCCAATTCCAACAACTCTGTTGATCTCTCCACACCACTTAAGGAACAAGCTCATGGACACCAGGTATCATTTCTTTCGAGATTGTCCTAAGTAGAATAACTTGTAGATACTTGCTGAACAACTTGATAAATTTATTTTGTCTAAGTTGGTTAGTGAACTTGGGATATTATTTATGTGCATATTTGTTGGAAATCTCATCTGCAAGGAATTCTTAAATGAGTTTACAAGTATTAAATGTTCCATATTTAAAGGACTTGTGATTTTATTTTAAATCCAGTACCTCGTACTTATTGTTACTAGTTTAATTATTATGCTTACATTGTTATATGCATGGTAGTTAAATTTTCTAGCATAAGTTAGCAGCATAATTATTTATATGTTAAATATTTGATGAGTATTAGTCAATGATATCTTGCTTAATTGCTTTGATATTTTTAAATATTTTGTTACAAATAATTATGATACTTTTGATATTAGTGACAATATTTAGAATTTATGTTCTAAGTAAACAATGCATATTTTAAAAATCACTAATATTAAAATCTGAAGTATTTTCTAAGTCATGTGTATAAAACTCTCAATATTTTATATACTTAGAAAATATTTCTAAAATTTGATTTTATTTGCAAGAAGTTGTAATTAGGATCACAAATATTAAATGTCAATATTTAAAGGACTTGTGAATTTTTATTCAACTATTTTTTCGAGCTTAGGTATATCATTAATAATTGTTATGAGTATAATCGTAATATACCAGAGTGATAATTATTAGATATAGCGTATGAAGTTAGATGCTAATATTCAATCCTGAACATTTAGTATTTAGAGAAATTATTTTATCTTATTAAAATTATGAATTGAAGAAATTCAATGATTATTAGTTTCATAATTCTGATTTGATAAAATACTAGAAGCATAATTTCTTGCATTTTGAAATTATTGATAAATATCAAATAATGATATTTTGTTAATGTTTCTTTGCAATTAATTGTGATATTTTTAATATTAATGATAATACATATTGTTTATCTAAAATCATTAATAATAAAAATATATCTAAATGCTTATTGTTCTACTGAATAATTGTCACAAGTTATTTGATTTATATATGCATGTATGTGGTAACTGTTTAGTATTATAATTAGTTTTCTTTATTTAACTGAATTTTAAACTTGAATGTATTAAAACAAAAGAATTTCTTGTCTGATTCTTTTTCAAAATGTTTTATCCAAAGATACATTCATTTTTCTATCAATTTTAAAGAAGAAAATATTAAAATTCTTTTACAAAACTTCTGTTTTGAAAATCTTTTGATTTATAGCCCTACTTTGATTACCAAATCCTAGGGTGTGAATCAAACTTTTCTTAAGGATAATCTTTCTTTCTTTAAATCTCAAAATCTTTTATCATCTCTCTGAAGTTAGTTTTAAAAGTTTTATCTTACAAAACTTTTTCTCTCTTAATTTTTCCTTTTAGAGTGGCATAAACTTTGTGACTGCTATTTTATTCGGACAAATTATTTTTACTTCGAGGTTATCAATCACTTGTAAAATGATTTGTTTTCAAACACTTGTTTCACATTGATTTATAGTACCTAAACAGTGGTTGTTGCTTTGAAGGCCTAGTATTGTATTGTTAAACATATATTCACCCCAATTGTTATGTTTTATTTTAAGTTGGGGACACTATCTGGTGGACGAAAATGATGTAAATCATAATTGCATTATGAGTCGGAAAATCATTGTCGTCTATCTGATAAGGATGTTTTGCAAAACTATTTTCAAAACTTACAGTACATAGGTTTTAAAGGAAAAGAGTCATTTTATTAAGATATAATTTGGTAGAAGAGTTGAATTTCTTCTTTGGTATAAATTCCCTCTTTTTATTATGAGAAGTTTGCCTTATAAGAAATTCATAAGGGATAGAATTTTTCTCTGATACACATTCCCGCATTTTATTATATGATAAGTCTCTTAAAGAAAATTTTGTATCATGCTCTTAAATGATAAATCTTTAGATTCGACAAAACTCTTTTACTAAAATTACTTTAATGCAATCAATTACTATTCCTTCTTATATTTTTTCTTCTCTTTAAGATGAAAAATATGTTTTGGAATGTTAAGGTGATTATTTCTTTATCTTATTTGTTGATTCTATCCTTTTAGCCCTTAGTGGCTTAAGAAGCTGGCCAAGAGGTTAAAAACCCATCAATCTCTTACCTAGGCCTTAATACCAAACACTAATTCATCCACTTCCATATATTAACCCCAGGAGATACAAGGAACATATGTAAGTTAGAGGTTGATAAGGGGGAAACTGCACTTGATGCAACAAATAAGGATGAAGTTGGAAGTGCACTCACAGCTTTAACTCCAGAGAATTAAAGAAGTATATAACTTAGGTAACTTTAAGCTCATCTGCATCTACTCAAAAGGATGCAGAGCTGAAAAGGCAATAAAACTGTCTCTAAAATCATTCTCTCAATAGGGTGAGTCCATTGAAATTTGCTCGTCAGCCAGAGCATCTTGTAATGAGTCAAGAACACCACTGGCACTCACGCTGATAGTAAGCCTAAAAAGATAAATTCTAGGAAAACATTGCAAGGCGTGCACAGTGAGAAGTATATACATTCAGAGGAGATACAGACTCTAATTTGCCATACCTTACATTGTCCAAGGTATCTACCTCAAACAGAAGTTAATCTTCTAAATCCCGAAAGGGAAAACTCTTGTTCAGATTTATCTGGGCTTGAGAGGCAACTGCTTGGCAAGAATTCTTCGGATGAGTCAAGTAGGGTATTTTACACAAAATTTTCGTCACCGGGTTATGAGGGAAACGTAGGCTCTAAATTTCCATTCATTACATTGCCTACTACGTCGCCCCTCCTGGGAGGAACATTTCCAGATCCTGAAAAGAAATGTCCACCTCCCATTTACGGAGAAGGTGTGAGGCAACTCCTTGATAGAACAAGGCAGGATTCCCTAAAAGATTTAATATCTTGGGATAACACATCTTAAAGAGGTGAGGCTCCACTAGACAGTGATTTAGCAAATGCTATTGAGTCTGGTGCTGAGACAGTGCTTATGCATGATAGATCAAGAACACCTCTACGAGGCAATTCTCCACTTGATAGTGATTCAGTTTATTCTGATGAATCAGGTGTTGGGAATATAACTGAATTGATAGATTTCACTTGCAGGTACATAATGATATACTTGGAATGCAGAGTGAAAGTGAGAGAGAGAAACACTTAAGTAAAAGTGAGGGAGAGATACACTTGAGTGAGAGATAGTGAGAGAAAGAGTGAAATACTTCAAAGTGCTCGACACTTTAGTGTAAACACTAACAGAATGTAGTAGAAGTGAGGAAACCATAGACCAAACAGTTACCCTTGCTACTTCTGAAAGAAAACCTACTATGTTTTCCCAATGAATGTCAGACGAGAACCTTCTTTGGAAGACAAGCCATTTGAAAGATCATAGGCCATTGGAGGATTCCTCAACTAAGGGGGAGAATTTAGTATAAAAGAAAAAGAAAAAAAGGAGAAGGTCTTAAATTCATATCCTTATTGGAGAAGTTAATATCCTTAGGGGAAGAATTTAGACAAGAAAAAGAAAAAAAATCTTATCTTCTGATCCTTATAGGAAACAACAGAATTTGGGAGAATCACGAAACTGTATCATATACTTGAAAGGAGTTGTCAGTAGAGGATTCCTCATCCAAGTGGGATGTACAGAAAAGAATTGACACTTCCATTGATCATCTAAAGAGGAGAAGAAGATAGAGAAGAAAAATCACATTCCCAGGGGGAGAACATTACTTGAGCTATTTTCTATATTCTATTGAAGATGTTCCCAGGAATATTGATTCTTATGAAGCTCTATTTATGATAAGTTCTTTAAGTTGATTCTTATGAAGCTCTGTTTATGATAAGTTCTTTAAGTTCAACTATGAAGGATTTTGAAGTAGAGAAAGCTCAAACACAGACATAAATGAAGATGATACTATATGAATATCAGTTCAGTGCTAGAGGAACAAACATCTTTCACTTCAGTTACTCAAGAATTCTGGAAATGAAGAATCTGGTCCAAAAAAACCTGTAGCATTATTTACAAGTCTCGAACGATTACTTTTTCTAGTTGTTAGTTGAGTTATCCTCTTTATGGGATTTGTTTGCTAAGTTTAACAATAAAATAGGGGGAGATTGTTGGTGAGATTACGAAGCTGTATGAATAGTAATCGTGATAACTCAACACTAGAACATGACAAGTAAATAATACTACACCTACACAGAAATCAGGAAAAAATGAAGACAAGGCAGATACAGTGAATCAAGACATTAGAAGAAGTTTTGAAGTCTACTACAGGTCACTGAAAGAAGTACATTAATATGTTCATGCCTCAGTGAAGAATAATGGTTGAATACTTTCAGGGTTTCAAAAGTGTTGAAGATTCTGTATAGAAGTGCCACTAGAAGATTTCAGTGTAAAGGCATTGATTGAAGATAGACAGTGTTCAAAGCATAGGAATCTAGAAGGGTAAAGACAAAGGTTAAAGAAGACAGCTGCAGTCTTGAAATTATACTCACTGAAAGAAGTTAATTCATATATTCAAGCTCCAATGAAGAATATAGAATGAAGTATTCAAGATTGTGGTAATAATGAAGACGTTGTCGAAGTACCAGAAAAGATTCTAGTGAAAGTACTATGTTTATCAACAGTCAGTGTTTGAAGCAATGTAACAGTCCAAGGTTAATCAGCTGAAACAGAACAGAAGTCAAGGGAATTCAATTCAGTGTTAGTCATTTGTGAACCAGACCAGTGCACTAAGCGTCATCACAACAAGGAGAGAATTACTTTGATTTATCAGAAGAAATTCAGTTGATCAAGCCAGAAGAGTGAAAACTAAGTGGTAAATACTTCAAGCATTTCAAGAATATGACCAAGGCAAGCATTACTACATTTGGTGGCTCTTATACTCTTGAAGCAATGGAGAGGCGCAACAAAAGTGATATTGGCACAAGGAAACACCACTCCAAGTTTGCTAAGTGTTTGGTGGTGCCTATACAAGGGTTGTAGAGTATAGGCTCAATAAAACCATTCCAAGGCTCATCAAAACTCTAAGGGGAGGAGTTTGTGGCGCCTGCACTAGGAAATCAGTGTGCAGGCACAACAAAACAAGTCCAAAGTGCAAGGAAATATTATCCAAGTGTTTTGTGGTGCCTG
The DNA here is from genome assembly GCA_028671895.1 of Oenanthe sinensis. Classification (NCBI taxonomy): domain Eukaryota; kingdom Viridiplantae; phylum Streptophyta; class Magnoliopsida; order Apiales; family Apiaceae; genus Oenanthe; species Oenanthe sinensis. Next base: position 35,800,961 of record CM053806.1, read on the forward strand.
CACTAGGAACTCAGTGTGCAGGCGCAACAAAACAAGTTATAGGCGCAAGGAAAGTTAAAAGGGGTATTTGGTGGCGCCCCAATAGGGAAAATGGAGTGCAGGCGCAACAAAAAGGGAAGCTTAGGCGCAACAAACACCTTTAGTGGTGTCTATACACTGCAAACACTCTATCAAGTGAAAGAAAGGACTTGAGCATTATGAAGAAAATCATTTTTAATTGATTTGAAAAGTCTACACCATATAAAAACAAAATGACTGGTTCATTTTGATTCGTGTATTTGTGGAAACACACAACCAACCAGAGAGATACAGAGAGAAAATGGAAGCCGAAGAAGAAGAAGTAACAAAGTCATACATATACCTTTTTCACCAGAGTTTTATATTCTAACCGGTTCATTATGTTGCAAATACATAGGGCTATTGTAAAATACTCTCTGTTAGCTTGATTTCGTTAGTACAAACACATAGTCAAATATTGTATAGGGATTAAGTTATATCTCTTTGTAGAAGTAAAGAACTAATCTGTTTTCTTGAAAACCAGTTATATTTTTAACTGAGTGTAGCAACCTCAGGATTTATATACAAAAGATATATTCCCTGAAACTTGTCTCATTAAATTACTGGCTAATTTTCTAGAACATTAATGATTATTTATAAATACAGAAAATTAGTAAGTCAGCCTCCTAAACACTATTCACTTCATAAACTCGAACCCACTAACCGAACTCTAAATTATTTATCCGCAAAAGATTAGAATTTTTTTTTAATTTAGTGAATATCGTATTCAACCCCCCCCCCTTCTACGATACTTCGGGACCTAACACATTCTTTGTTAATCAGTAAACCACTTAAAACTGAATTGGGTTTGTTTATAACTGAATTCATGTTGTCAACTGTAAATGATTTAAACTTAAAATTTTTTAGGGACTACAATGTATTTACCTTGAGTGATAAGAATGGTGTTGACCTCACCATTCCTAACCCACACTCTAAATCTTATGAAGGAATTCGGCCTTCTCGAGTCACCAAAACTATTAGCCAAGGGTCTGGTTCCTCTCAAAAGGACCAGGCTCCTAAAAGGAGGAGAATCAATCAACCTAGGTTAGAAACCTTTCCACATGTAGGTGGTGTAACTGCACAAGATGCAACAAATAAGGCTGGTATTCTGGACACAAAACCCACAGAGGGCCCTGGTGAGCCTAGCGAAAAGAAGGCAAGGGTATCAACCTCTGTAAGCCAGACTGTGTCCTCTCAAAAGGGCACAGATCTTAATAGGGAACAAAACACATCTCTAGGTGTTTCCTCTCAAAAGGAGGCATCTATTGAAATTGGCTAATCTCTCATTGCCCCTTGTACAGAGTCTGCACAACAGGTTGAACACACTAAACCTGAGTCCACACTTGAAGATACTCACACAATAGAGCTAGAAAATATGGAACATAGCTCATTTAATTTTGGTGCATCACATTTTGCAAATTTTGAAGATCAAACTGTTGATGCACTATTCCAACAATTAAATGAGACTGATCATAGCAATCCACAAGAACCTTCCACTCACAGGGTGAAAGAGATTGCTGTCACAGCTTCTGAAGATGTTAACGACAAAGTTGCTGTCAATCCTCATGACAGTAACTTCTCAACAGATGCTGTCAAAGATGCTTTTAACACACAAAATCCAGACAGCTACTCTCCAATGGCCACCACTTCTTAACAAACTGAAGATGATGACTCTGCTCTCATTTCCACAATCCTCAAGGTAAAATCTAAATCTCTTGTGCAAGATATACCTGCTTAGTCTCTTGTACCTAGGATGAGTGAGGGTGTGAAAAGAAAAAGAGAGATAAAAGAAAAGAGAAGTGAGTCAAAAAATGATGGGCTAAGAAAATCCCAGGTAAAAGGAGAGGGCCCTGAGCAAGGACAAATGAAAAAACAAAATGTGGGAGCCAAAATATCTAAGGCACTAGGCCTTGAGAGTGAGTTGGTGAGGAGTGATGAGATCACTCATAAAAAACAAGAGAGTGTAAGAACCACCAAAGCTTCCAAATCCTCCAAAAAAGCTGATGAAAGGTTGAAATCCCTTTCACATAAGGTTACAAAGCTATCCAAGAATCTGGACTCTGTTGGCAGAAATCAAGTGAAGTTGGTCAACAGGATGGCTAGTCTGGAGAAAACCATGAAAGAAGGATTCAAGGCCATCTTTGACAAGCTTCAAGAGTTCAATTCAAAATTTTGAAACCCTGCTGTTGATACCTCAACTAAGGGGGAGACAAGTACATATCAAGCTGAAGTGTTTGTAGATGGGAGTGATAAGAAGAAGACATAAGCTGCATCTCAGGGGGAGAGTCAACTAGCATTGTTGTCTAGTGTGGCTGCTGAGATTGCTACACAGCTTGGTGGTAATAAGGAGGAGAAACAGAAGCATGTTGAGAGGCCTAATGAGAAAGGCATTGTGATCAAGGAGGGTGTTGTGAAGGCCCATGTTCATGTAGTTGGGAAAGGAAAGGAGAAAATCTTTAAGGATATAAATCATGATTTAATCATAGAAGAGAGAGAAGATTTTGATGATGAACAGGCTTCTATTCTTATGGTGGATGAAAATGAAAATAGTAGAGTGTTTGAAGATACTAAATTCAATAAAAGGATAAATGATCTAAGAGTCTTATCCAACAGGGATCTCAATAAATTTTCTAATTCAATGAGACAATCAACAATAGGAGCAGCCGTGATGGTGTCAAAGAGCAACATGTGGGTAATCTCTATCAGAATTGAAGGAGGTTTCAGATGATGTGTGAGGATAGGATATTTGAGCAGACAAGAAATCTCAATAATAGAAGCCATCAAACTTAAAATCAAGACAGACAAGTCATGGCTAAATGAAAATATAAATAGGACACTGCAGAAGCTGATAGTTGAAAAATTACCAAAAATAACTCATAATCATTTGGGCATAAAATTCAGCAGCTTTACAGATGGCAAATACATGTCTATGAATTTGGAAAGAGTTAGTATGTGCAGACCAAGATCTGTAAAAGAATCTTTTGACTACTTCAAGAAAATTCCTGCAAATGAAGAAAGAATTGAGGTATTAAGGGTGTTGGATGAAGAATTGAAAAGGCTGGAAGAATTGAAGACAAGAAAGAATGTGAAGAAATCTCAAGAAAGAAGAGATGGAGATAATGATGATGAAAAGCCTGATAGAGGTGCAGGTAGTTCCAGCTAACACAACAACAATGGTGAAGGATCATCTGGAACTGGAAATAAGGTGGATGAAGATAAGGAGGAGGATGAGAAGAAATATAAGGATGGTATTGAAGGAAGGATTCTGAAGGCTGTAGTTCTTGGTTTTGAAGAAGACAAGAAAGATGCTGTCAGGAGTGATAAGGGTGAAACTACTATCACAGAACCTATTGACATGAAACCTACTGTCAAGCCTCAATTGACAATAACTTCTCAAAACATGCTGTCAAAAAAAGTTCTAGAAGAGTTATTGTCAAAGAAAATATCTATACCTAAAAGGTACATGAAGGCAAGGGCAGGAAGATCAAAACCTCATTATAGCAGGAAGCCTAGTAGTAGGAGTTGGAAGCTGACAAATGAGAATCTGCATGAAGAATGTCTTGATGTCAGAAGACCCACCATTAACAACATAGATGAGTCAAAGGCTGAATTAATCACTAAAGTTGTTGTTGAGTGGTCTGAATTTAATTCATTGATCAGGATAAATATATTTTATGCTACAGGTAAGGTTGAAGCTTTGGGACATGAAATGAAGGAAGCAAACTACTTTATGGTGAAAAGGATGCTTTAAATCACAAAAGGTCTTGATATTAGAACACAAGTCTTGAGAGGAGTATTGATCAAGAAATTCTTGGAGCTAATGAGAACTTTCAAAACACATTCTTTGGATTTCACTGAAGCTGAAGAACCTGAGATAGTAGTATATTCAGATGGAGTTATGTTAAAAAATGAAGACGGAGTCAAGGAATTCTGGAGTATAGATTCTTTACAGGACAAAAATACTGAACTCTTGATGAAACTGATGGAGCAACTTCAACAACTTCCTTATCCTGAAGAGCAAGGATTCATTTCCAAACTCCAGAGAATCATCTCAACCAAAGAACAACAAGAGTATGAGAAGAAAGTGGAATATGAGATGACTCAATAATGTCTGCTAAGAAATACTGAAAGGATAGTCTTCTATAACTCTGGTGGTTCTGCTGAGGAAATTACATTTGAAGAGTTGAAGACTTTGGTTGGGAAGGATCCTGAGATAGTCAAACTGATCAAGAGACACCTTCTCAAAATATCAAACTTTGAGGTGTTTGATCTCAAAAGGAAAGCAATACAGATCTGTGACTCCAAAGAAAAGGAAGAAAAGAAAAATATGGAGAAGTTTGAGAGTGAAGTGGAAGCTGCCAAGAAAAAGGTAGAGAAGATCACAAGAAGAATTAAGGAGGCTGAGATTGACATGAAGCATGCAATGCTAAATGATCAATTCTCAAAAAGAGCTACATATGTATCTCTTGTTTTGTTTGGACCTTTGAGAGTTATTATTGATAGTACTGAAGTGGAGGCTACAAATTTCAGGGTACTAAACAATGAGAATTTGATAAGGATCTATAGGCTCCCTACAGGCTCATTTTTAGAAACAGAAAGAGACATGAGTAAAATTGTCTGGGAGATTATTGAGTCAAGAGAAGATGAAGATGAAGCCATTGACAAACTCAGAGTGAAGCAGGTTTTCTCTTCTACAAAGGAAAGATTTGTCAAAGACATGTTTGGTATGAAATATATGTGTATCTCAAAAGGGCCAACTGAGAACCAATACACCTACAGAGAATTGAAGAATCTTTCTTACAAGATGGTGAAGCTAGTCTTAGATTGTGTCTCTGATCATGCCAAGACAGATGAAGAAAAACAGGAACTGAAAGCTCTTGAAGGTTTGTACGGAAGAATGACAGCAGTGAAAAAGTGAAGTTGAAGCTCAAGCTAAAAGTTGAAGATTTGCTCAGTTTAGAGGAGCCTAGTTTCAGATAGAATTGTACTTTTAATTTTTTTTCTTGTACAAACACTTCTGTTTTTATTAGTTGAGTTAGCATCTGCAATTTACTTTGAATTTGTCTTTATTTTTCATAAAAACAAATTGGGGGAGATTGTTAGGGATTGTTGTGTTAACATTGTAGTCAACTAATATCTTATTTAGATTAATTAGAAATTAACTAAGTAAAACATACTGTCATATACATATTGGCAGTATGTTTAAAATGTCACTTGTAATAGTATGTACAAAAAGCCAAGTAAGTGACAGTAAATATCAATAGTTACTGTCTTGTAAAAATGTAATAAATGATCTATGAAGTAGAAGTTCACAAAGTGTTCATGCACAACATGGATCAAATCATTGACAGTAACATTCTACAAACTGAAGCCTACGACAACATATTCAACTGATAGCACCTTTTGAAGCAACTGACAGCAACTATTCCTTCGACAGTAAACTTGGCGGAGAATGAAGATTCTAAGAACAACAAGTTTTACTGACAGCAACTATTCCTTCGACTGTAAACTTGGCGGAGATTGACAGCAAGTTTCTCTGACAGTAACTTTGGCGGGGATAGTTGACAGCATGTTTGGCGGGATAGTTGACATTACCTTTGGACGACAACAAGGTTCAGAAGACTGGAAAGCTTGACAATAAAGTATGCGGAGTCGAAGATGCTGTCACCAAAGAGAAGCTAAAAGTTGACAGTAACCTTTTGGTGAAGCTGACAGTCTGTTTCAAATAGCAGACTAGGTAATGTTAATTCATATATTGACCTTGACAATTCTACCTAGTCTGTCAAGTCTACTACTGTAACTTGAGAAAAAGCAAGCAAAAAGATAAAGCGTGCTCAAGGAGTCAAGAATTTCAAATCTTCTCAGAGCAACTTTATCTACAAATGGAATGAAGACAAATTTGAATAGGAAAAGTGAAATTTCTATTTCAAGCTGATGTGTTGAAATACTGCAAGCGCACAGTGGTTAATTGTAGCAATCACAGGTCGATCCTCAGAGACTATGAAATTTCCAAACCCTAATAAATAAATCAGGCAGACTAGACAAATAATGTTGAGATGAGATTTGTTTAACCTAATAAGCAAATAAAATCAAATAAATATGAAGAACCTAGGAATCAGAATCCATCAATTAATCACAATTAATATCCAACTTGCCCTAAAAATCAATTCTCTTTCTTCAACAAATAAATATCAATTAACTAGACAAGCATATACTATGAAACTTATTATCTAACAATAACCCATCAAAACTTCATGGAGCAAGCATAGGCTATGAAAAATAAATTCGGTAACAATAATATATCAAAATCACTTTGTTAATCAAACCATTAAGCACCAAGAAAAATTATGAGAATTAAATAATAGGAACAAACAAATACTAAAAATAATCAACTAACTTCACCTTCATCCTAGGGCAAGAGAATTAGCTAGACATGCTTGAAGAAGAAAACAAAACAACTAATATAAGACATGCAAATAATAAATAACATAAAAAGTGTTTGAAATATAAAAACTTGTTTGTATTGAAAGAGCAAGAAAATAAAAGTACTCTACTCCTACTCCTAATTATTGAAAACTAAAATTACAATTAAGGTTCAAGGTCTTTTAAATACAAGAGAGGAGACCCATATATATAGGGGAAATAATGTAGGTTTTCTATATCGATTACAAATTGAATTCTAAATATTTCCTTCTATTTCTTTTTCTTCTCCAACAAGCATTCGATTTTATCTCCTTTTTCTTTGCCTCCAAGTAATCTCCACCTCCTTCCTTGTATTCTCCTTTTTCTGCTACAATTCTGATTTTAATTAATTTCCTATAAAACAAAATAAAAATAATTAATTAACTAATAAAATTACGAAAACAAACATAAAATAGGCATTAAAGATGTATTAATTATGGACCTATCAAATGCCCCCATACCTATCTTTTGCTCGTCCTCGAGAAAAATCAAAAGAAAAAATATTATAAAAGTCTTATGCTCCTTTTCGTAGGCGTGACGGGTAATTTTAGGTTTACCAACCCATTAAACTCGTAGACGGTCTCTACCAGATGAGTGCTGTCTCCTAAGGGTTTACAGAAGATATACCCATAAAATCCGTGAAATATTCTAGCAAGCATCCCACTCTATCAATAACGTTCATCGGTGTCAACAAAAGAAGATTTTTAGGAAAATACATGCCTTAAAGACTCTTCTAATTATAGATAAGATGTAGGTATCTAAAATCCACTTATATCGACGCAAACGTTTGTAAAAACTCCCAAGGTGTGTCGTGAAAATAGGTCTCTGAAGAATCAATTGAATAAGTACATTTCCTCTTTTTCAACCAATATTGAACTGACCCAATCTCTATCAAAACAAGTATCTAGCCAAATTTCACAGTTTTTTTCCAATTGACTGTGCAATGTCTGTTTTCTTAGGCTTTCTATGTTACCCATGTAGCGAGCTTTGGGTCAATGACTCCCAAACCAGTTGGTCTTAGGGCACTAGGTTTCAAAATACCCCTACGGACTTAATTACTCGAGTAACAAAGGCCACAAAACAAGACTAGTCAATTACTACTTTTATCCTAGCTCGTCAAGTATTTCTCCAGTAACCAAGGGCAGTGAAAAGTCACCAAGAAAAATTTATTTCTCATACAATTGCACTTAATACCAACACATGTATATGGATCGTTCCTTTCATATAACATTGTATTTTCCACCCATTGATCTCAAAGGAGTACTTGATGCTTTATATATTTTTTCACAAACATTTGATTCGACATTGTTTTAACATGTGGGCTCTCTCTCAGGTATCGAAAACTTCCTTAGACAATCTTTCCAACAAAGACCTTGTGCAATAAGTGCCATCTTGGACTTTTAAGCAAAAATTTGTTCAACACAAGTTTCATGAAGAAAACCTTACTCAACTACGTTCGAATTATCTCAAGGCATTACATATATATAATTTTATAAAAAATTATTAACACCAACTAGCATCAAAGTACAAGAGTGGAAAACTTAGCTAAAACATCTCTATTTTTGGATTTTCTAATTTTTTTAATTTTTTTTGGATTTTTGAATTTTTTATAATACTACTAATTCCCTCCCCCATACCTAAATCATGCATTGTCCTCAATGTATGCAAAGAAGAGAAATGACAAAGTAAAAGAACGAGAATACCTGATAAAAGCATGATGGAGGAAGCAAAAGGAACTACTATACAACACACACACATAGTTACTCCCCCATACCTACACTGGACTATGGGAGACAATCAATAAGAAAGCTTACTAACCAACACCACATCGAGGAAAAACTTCTTTCATCGTAGAGTAAGCACACTGTTGAAACACATTCTCAAGAACAACATTATCCACTAGAAATATACGATCTCACAACATGATAAAACTCATATCACTAACATAATCCATAAACCAATTAGACACTTCTTTAAATTGTTTAAGCAGATTGATTACTTGATATTTGTGATCATGGACTAAGTCATTAGAAATAAAAGCATGATGAGTTTCATTAAAATCTACAAAGGACTGACCAAAACTGAATAGAAAAGGTTTTGAATCAAGTGGAGGTGGCTCACCTACAGAAGTCTTAACAATGAACCTAGGCTCAAATGCAATATCCTTCAATTGGGTTTCATGTTTAGAACAAATGATATTCAATTCATCTAACATCTCATCAGAAGTGAAATTTTGGTACAACTCATGAAGTTCTCTATTACTCTCATAGTCTAACAAAACATCCTTTTCAAGAAAAGACTCAATCAATCTATCCTCAAGATTCGACCAAGACACAATGTCAACAATGAAATTAACTCCTACAAGTTGGTCATAAATATCATTGGATTGACTTCCCACATTAAAAATATTAAGATCTAGAGTCATGTTTCCAAAAGTTAGTTTCATCGAACCATTCCTACAGTTAATCAAAGCATTGGAAGTAGCAAGAAAAGGTCTTCCTAAAACTATAGGAATTTGATTTTTGAAATTTTTGACAGGTTCGGTCTCGAGAACAACAAAATCCACGGGAAAGACAAAATCACCAACCTTAATTAACACATCCTCCACTATGCCCTTAGGAGTTTTGATAGAACGATCAGCTAACTGAAGAGTGACATTAGTCTTTTTAAGCTCACCTAAACCCAAAGTTTGATAGACAGATAATGGAAGAAGGTTCACACTAGCTCCTAGATCAAGTAAAGCGTTGTCAATGAAAGTATCACCTATGACACAAGAGATTGTAGGACAACCAGGATCTTTATACTTCACAGGGATTTGATGCGATATGATGGAACTAATATGAGAAGTTAGGAATGCTTTCTTAGGAACATGAGTGGTTCTTTTATGAGTACACAAATCTTTTAGACACTTAGCATAAGAGGGAATTTGTTGAATTGCATCTAAAAGAGGAATGTTGATCTTGACTTGTTTAAAGACTTCCAAAATCTTATCCAATTGAGCAGATTGTTTGTTTGAAGTAAGCCTTTGAGGAAATGGGGCTTTTGGTTTGAAGACTTTTTCACTAGACATATCAGAGATGGGTTTTGAAGGTGCTTTATTAGATTTGGAAGGCTCACTAGATTGCACTACTACTTCAGAACTCTTGGGAGACAAGGATTGGTCAAGACTAGGATTTAAGAGTAAAGGATTTGGTTCAGAAGTGAGTTTTTCTTCCTCTTGAGTATTGAGACCAGCATGATTGTTAAATTGATTACCGGACCTAAGAGAGATAACAGAATTCACATTTTCAGGAGTTTTTTGGTTTGGATGAAATTTAGGATTAACCTCAGGTTGACTAGGAAATCGGTTTTTCTCTCTCTCACTGATTGTGTTGGCTAACTGACTCATTTGGACCTCTAGTTTAGATATGGCTTGAGTATTGGAATTTAGTAACTGCCTATCTTGGGTCATAGTTTGCATGAAAGCCTGTTGAGATTGAGTTATGTTAGCTTGGGATTTCAATAATGCCTCAATACTCTTTTCCAAGAAATTCATTTTCTTATCAGTTTCATTAAAACCAGGAGGATTCGAAGGAATTGAAACAGAAGTTGGATATGAGCCAAAATTTTGAGCAGGAAATGAGTTGGGATTTTGAGTTGGGTATGGACCAGAAGGAGGCTTTTGAAAAGCAGGTTGAGATGATTGGTTAAACTGATTGTATTGACCTTGGTTCCATGAAAAATTTGGGTGATTTTTCCAACCAGGATTGTACGTTGGTGCAAAGGGGTCATTCCTAGATTTCGTTTGAAACATGGCATTAGCTTGTTCAATGTCAGGGCAATTTTCTATCACATGATTACATGAGTTACAATTTGCACATGCAGATAATTGTGGAGAAACTTTGTTGGTTTCTAAGGCTTCTAATCTTCTAGTGATTGTAGCTAACTTAGCTTCAGTTGCAAGGGAACTACCAATTACATGTATGCCTTTAGATGAGCTAGGTTTTTCAGTTTCCTGACTTGGTTCCCTAGTTGACTCCCACAACATCGTTTTTTCAGCTAACTCCTCAAAAAATTGCCAAGCTTCTTCTTTATTTTTATCCATGAATTTACCTTGACATATTGACTCTAACAAAGAAGTGGTTGGACTATCTAAGGCTTCATAAAGAATTTTACAAAGTCTCCATTGTTCTATACCATGTTGAGGACATCGGGACAATAGATTTTTAAATCTATCAAAATATTTCCAAAAAGACTCATTTTGGTTTTGTTGAAATTGGTTGATTTCATTCCTAAGTTTGTTGGCCTTATGGTTTGGAAAATATTTTTTTAGAAATATGCTTACAAATCCCTCCCAAGTTGAAATAGAATTAATGGGTAGACTATATAACCATTTTTTAGCATTTTCTTTTAGAGAAAAGTTGATAAGTCTCAATTTAATGGAGTCATCAGTCAATTGTTGAATTTTCTGTAGGGCACAAACTTCCTCAAACTCTCGGATGAAAAGATATGGATCATCTCCCTCTACCCCAGTAAACCTAGGTAACATGCTAATGTGATGAGATTTGATTTCAAAATTATTATCATTTACTGTTGGTAGGACTATGCATGAGGGTTGGGCGGAATGAGTAGGGTAACAACGGTCTCTAAGAGGAATAGACATGATTATTAATGGGGCTTCTACTTCTTGTGACTCAATTTTACTAGGTGAAGAGAAATCAAGTTGTCTTACTATTTTAGGTGATGAAGGGTTTGTTTGTCTCACTAATCTAGATGTAGTGTCACGAACCCAAACACTTTGCATACACAAGAGATTCAAGTAAGCACGTAGCAGAAAAGATATAGAAGTAAACACCTAAAAAAAATGCAAAAGAAAAATCCTATGTCTATGTTAACCTAGAGAAATTCTTGACATGCTCCTAACTTTAAGATAATACTAAGAGTCACAAATTTAAAAATATTCAAACCGATTGGCCAGGCAGATGGAAGCATTGCCAAGAGGCTAACCACCTTTCTAGACACCAATCCAAATTGGCCAGGTAAGCTCTCGCTTTCCTAGACACCAAAAGTAAGAATACGTAAAGATTTGTTTCTTCTTAGGTTCTCTTCCTAAGTGAGCGCGAAATCCTAGGGGCCAACATCTACTTAATTTTATTAAGGTAAGGGGAATGCAAGATGAACGTTTTAGTGATTTGTGGGCCAAGGAAAGGGTGATGAAATCCCTTACCTTATCTTGTATTGAGTGGCACCCTTAAGATTGATTATATGAATGCAACACAAAAAAAAACGAGGAAATAAACAACTATGGATGCACTATACTACGTGAATTAATCTAAATTGTACGTACCTCTTTCCTCCAGCAATCACCACAATTATAAGATGGAAAGAAATAAAATACAATAAAGAAAATCTAGATGATGTGCTCCTATGTGAGATATGAATGATGCAACAAATTGGTTTTTAACAAGACAAATAACTAACTAATTTTTTTTTACTTTTTTTTAATATTTATGTTTTTTGGATTTTTTAATATTTGTGAGAAAAAAACAAAATTTAGAGAGGTGATACGGAATACCGAAAAGTGCTTTCCAAAAATTTCTAAGGAGACAACGATGCCTTCTAACGATCTTCTTGTCCAAACTTTCCTCCGCTTCACAAATCCCTAAAAAAATACAAAGAAAAATAATAAACTAATCTGAAGAATTAGATATTAAGGAGTAAAAATTACCAATAGTCCCCGGCAGCGGCGCCAAAAACTTGATGTGTTGAAATACTGCAAGCGCACAGTGGTTAATTGTAGCAATCACAGGTCGATCCTCAGAGACTATGAAATTTCCAAACCCTAATAAATAAATCATGCAGACTAGACAAATAATGTTGAGATGAGATTTGTTTAACCTAATAAGCAAATAAAATCAAATAAATATGAAGAACCTAGGAATCAGAATCCATCAATTAATCACAATTAATATCCAACTTGCCCTAAAAATCAATTCTCTTTCTTCAACAAATAAATATCAATTAACGAGACAAGCATATACTATGAAACTTATTATCTAACAATAACCCATCAAAACTTCATGGAGCAAGCATAGGCTATGAAAAATAAATTCGGTAACAATAATATATCAAAATCACTTTGTTAATCAAACCATTAAGCACCAAGAAAAATTATGAGAATTAAATAATAGGAACAAACAAATACTAAAAATAATCAACTAACTTCACCTTCATCCTAGGGCAAGAGAATTAGCTAGACATGCTTGAAGAAGAAAACAAAACAACTAATATAAGACATGCAAATAATAAATAACATAAAAAGTGTTTGAAATATAAAAACTTGTTTGTATTGAAAGAGCAAGAAAATAAAAGTACTCTACTCCTACTCCTAATTATTGAAAACTAAAATTACAATTAAGGTTCAAGGTCTTTTAAATACAAGAGAGGAGACCCATATATATAGGAGAAATAATGTAGGTTTTCTATATCGATTACAAATTGAATTCTAAATATTTCCTTCTATTTCTTTTTCTTCTCCAACAAGCATTCGATTTTATCTCCTTTTTCTTTGCCTCCAAGTAATCTCCACCTCCTTCCTTGTATTCTCCTTTTTCTGCTACAATTCTGATTTTAATTAATTTCCTATAAAACAAAATAAAAATAATTAATTAACTAATAAAATTACGAAAACAAACATAAAATAGGCATTAAAGATGTATTAATTATGGACCTATCACAAGCATTGTCTTAGGAACAAGGGAATGTACACTTGTAAGTGAGATATGTGTTTTAGCATAAATACACATATCTCACAAACACTTTCTCTTATGCAACTGAGCTTAACTTTTCTCAAGCATTGAAACACTAGCAATCTCTTGTTATTGTATCTATTGAAGTTGGAAATTTCTTCCAGTCAGTTATAGCATAAACAAAATTTAATAAAATTAATTTTTAAAGTAAAACACCTTTCTTCTTTTAATTGCTTACTGTTGTTTGTATTTTTCACTTGATATTATTATTTCTTGTTTGTTGTTTGCAAGATAAGTGATAAATTATCGAGTTGCATTTAACCCCCCTTCTGCAACACTCATAACGTCTAACAAAATGTTAATTGTCATTATATAAATCATAAAATCAATACTTAAAAATTAATTGAATATTGAAAAAAATGTAAAATTTCAAAATTTTAGGTCAGATTCTAAAATAGATTGTTAAAATTTATGAGATTCTGAATTAGATTCGAATTCTATAATATTTATAAATTACAAAAAAAATTGTTTCTAATTAAGTCTGCAAGTTTTTTTTAAGAATATTGAAATATTTATAATATTTTAATTTAAAGTAATTTTTTCTATCCTCTAATAAAAGATTATGTTTTCAAGTTTCAAACAATGGCCTCCACATAAATATATCAATAATTCAATATGAGTTGTTAACATACATATACTTTAGCATTAATAACAATATATATATATATATATATATATATATATATATATATATATATATATATATATATATATATATATATATATAATTTTAAAATATTATTTTAGTCATTAACAATTACTAACACACGTAATACATGTAGCCATGTGAATAGTATTTTCGGAAATATATATTTAGTCAAACAATTGTATACTATATATTATAACAGTAAAACAGATCTTATCCAAAATACTACCTAAGTTCAAAAAATCGATTCTTAATAACTATATAATATTATATACTAATTATTTATAAGTTATATTTATTATTAATATTCCTAACAACTATAATTTTTTTTATCACGTTTCGGATTATAACTCAAACTCTATTAGATATCTTAGTAATATATAAATTTGAATTTAAAGAGCTATTTTGTAGTTATATTTAAAAGAAAATTCATAATTATTGTGCTATTTACATGACAGACATTGTTTGGGTCATATATAAGTCAGAATTGGACGATTTTACAGCTCACGCGAAACTTAACAAATTATCTTTAATTCTGAGGTGGTCCAACATCCAAAATCCAACTATAGCAGCCCGTAATCTAGACATAAAATACAGTTACGAATTTTTACCGGAAAGTTCTATTTCGTTTAGGAAACCTTTTTATAATTGGTTTAAAACATTCAAATATTTTTTATATTAGATTTATATAGAGACATATCATATATGAGACATTATTATGTATTATTATTATTATTATTATTATTATTATTATTATATTAGAGTATATATAGTATTAGGCACACAGAGAAGAGGGATATCATGAATTTTTCTTGTGAAAGTTTTTCTTATCCAAATATTTTCTATTAAAATATTTAATATATTATAGAAGATATTATGGTAACTTTATACGGAGAACCAATTACACTTACGGGAGATATTATTATATTGAGAAGAACTCAGAAATCTTATTGATACATTGGTTTAGATCGAATTCAAGAAATTAGTTTTTTTTTTAAATAATAATTATTTGAGTTCCCAGGCTAAGAGTTCAACCTTAGTCTAAAATATTAAATACACATTATATTTTATTACTATATTACATATAATACTATATTAAAAACACGTTATCACATATTTTGAATCATGCTATTTGATAAATAAAATAAATCAAATTAAAATAAAAATAATATTAATTAATAAATATTAATTCATTTTTTTAATTTAATCAATTTATATATGAGAAAATTATATTGAATTAATTTTTAGTAACTGAGGATTACTATTAACTAGTTTTATAATTAAAAGTTATTTTATTTCTAAAAGAATGTTATTACACATGTTGAATTGTCATAACACACATTAAGTATTAATATGGAGTAATATGTTTGGTTCAATAAAAAACCTCTAATATATTAGTATGAAAAAGTGGGATGTAAAAATTATTATGACGGTAATTGGTATGTATCGTTCTATTTTTTAATATTAACTTAAAGTTTAAATCACATTAGCAATATAATAAAATCTAGTATTTATTGATGCAAGATTTAAATTATATATACTATATAATTATTTATAAATTGCAATTAATACTATACTACTGAAAATCTAAGAGCATAAAAAACTTATTCAAATGAATAATTATATTATCATATTATTAACAAATATATATATATATATATATATATATATATATATATATATATATATATATATATATATATATATATAGGGTGTTGCTCAATAGAAAATTTTTATTTTAGAGAAAACTGAGGAACTCTTTTCATCCTTTGATTTACTTTCAATCTAACGGCTGTTAATTTTTCACTAAATAGCTTGATTTTAAGTGTAAGGGTATAACAGTAAATTTAATATTCTTTGTTTCATAAATTATTGTGCATTGATTATAAAATTTATGTATTCAAATACTTTCCTTATTTAGTTGAAACGGATTATTATTGCTTTATTCCTAAGATTTGTGTTTGAATATAATACTTGTCAGTTTCAACATGATCATAATATTCTTTATTAAATGCAAATACTTTCCTTATGTAAATGTTTTTTTTATAGAAGCTCCTTATGTAAATGTTAATTATATTAAATATGTGATTTATTTATGTGTATGTCATTATAATTACCATCAAAATGCAATTATTTTTTATCTTAAAAAAATTAATTATTTCTCTAATTTAGGAAATATTTATTTCAAATATATGTGTTTTTTTAAATAGTGATTCAAAGGTGGATTCAAACATGGTTTATAAATTTTGCAAACTGTTATGATTTTTAACATCTTACTCCATGGTTCATATGCAAATCGTATTATACTCGTTCAAGTTCAACTATATTTTATATTTGTAACTATAAATGTTTCCGGACTATAGCGCTTGGTTCACGGAATACAAATAATATTTTTTTACTGCGTCTTTTATTATATATTCTAAATGAAATTCAAGATTATATTATGTGTTTAAATAAAATATTTTAGAATTTTATTTTATATTATACTAAATATTTAATGCAAAAAATAATTATAATTATAAATGGCTATGATTTTTATAGTGAAATATCTAGAAAAATTTTTAAATTTTTTAAAAGATTTTTGACTATTTAGTAGAATACTCAGTGCAATCTTAATTAAAATATTTAGTGGAATAGTTAATAGAATCTTATTATTATTTTAAATTAATTGTGAAATATCTAGAAGAATTTTAAAATTTTTAATTTTTTTTACTATTTAGTAGAACACTTAGTAGAATCTTAATTAAAATATTTAGTAGAATAGTTAATAGAATAGTTAATATTATTTTAAATTAATAATGAAATATCTAAAAAAATAATTACTATTTTAAAATTTTCAAAATATTCTTGAATATTTCGTAGAACACTTAGTAGAATCTTAATTAAAATATTTAGTAGAATAGTTAATAGAATAGTTAATATTATTTTAAATTAATAGTGAAATATCTAGAAAAATAATTACTATTTTAAACTTTTCAAAATATTCTTGATTTATTTATGTGAATGTAATTGTAATTGTCAATTGTATATGTGTTTACTTTAAGATTCTATTACATATTCCACTAATTTGTTTTCAAAATTTTACAAAGTGATTTAAGATTCTTGATAATATTTTAAAATTTTATTATATATTTCAAAAAAATAATTTATTTAATTTTAAATTTCATTTAAAATTTTAGAGATTCCATAAACTGTTTTATTATTTTACAAAATATTCTATTATATATTTTAATAAATATTTTAAGATTTCATTGAGTATTCTATTGTTTATTTCACTAATTTTTTAATTTAAATTTTAAAATTTTACTTAAAATTTCAAAATTCCACAAAGTGTTTTAAGATTCTTTATAATATTTTAAGATAATATTATATACATAATTAAATTTTATTTTTTTTTACATTTTTTTAAATATTCCACAAAGTGTTTTATGCTTCTATTATATATTCAATAAAATTTTATTGTATATTCCACTAAAATTTTTCATTTAATTTTAAATTTTGATGTTAAATTTTATGTAAATTTTATTATAGTGTATGATAATATTTTTATTATTTTATTACGTGTTCTAATAAAATTTCAAAAGATTCTTGAATATTTGGTAGAATATTTAGTGGAATCTTAATTAAAAATATTTAGTAGAATATTTAGTGGAATAGTTAATATAATATTAATATTATTTTAAAATTAATAGTGAAATATCTAGAAGAATTTTAAAATCTTTAAAAGATTTTTGACTATTTAGTAGAACACTTAGTGAAATCTTAATTAAAATATTTAGTGGAATAGTTAATAGAATAGTTAATGGAATTTTAATATTATTTTAAATTAATTGTGAAATATCTAGAAGAATTTTAGAATTTTTAAAAGATTTTTGACTATTTAGTAGAATACCTAGTAGAATTTTAATTTTAGAATTTTAGAATTTTTAAAAGATTAAAATATTTAGTAGAATTGTTAATAGAATAGTTAATAGAATCTTAATATTATTTTAAATTAATAGTGAAATATCTAGAAGAATCATTACTAGAATCTTAATAATATGAATTAGTGATATATTAAACGTTAATGTTAGTATGCAGGACAATCAATTAAATGTGTGATTATTACCGTCATAAAGATAGTTTCTTTATTTACATTTGTTTCTTATTCACATTAGTACATGTTTTTTAAAAAATATTACTAATTTGCCATTATGAGTTATATATACAAATTAATTATTATTATATTTAATTAACGGTCTAGATGGAGTTTCCTAAGTTTTCTATCTAAGGAGTTTTCCCTAGATCCCTACCCTATATATATATATATATATATATATATATTATATCTAATATATCATAATACCTATTAAATTTTATATGAAATAAACATAATAGAGATCTTATCAAAATATATTAAAATCTAATATTTATAATCTTAAATATATTAAACATAAGTTTGATATATTAAAAAAACATGTTCATAATATTTCGAATCAGAAAATTTTACATATTTACATATTAATAGAGAAAAAGGAACCTGATGTTAATCTCAGGAAATTTCCTTAAGGTAATAGGGTGTTTAAGTACAAATTTTTAATAGCAAATTCGTAATTATACATAATATTCTGAAATTACAATAACACCGTTGTGTTTTAATATGAAATTTGAGTATAAACTCAAATTATATGAGGTCGATCTCAAGATTCTCAATCTCATATTAATAATATAAATTTATATTTTGTGCGATGTGCATATTTATTTTTAATTTTTTATAATTTTTTATTTATATTTAATTCAATTGATGTAAAAATATATAATTTAAATAAATTAGAAAATAATATAATCATAATATATTAAGACTTTTTAAAATTATAAAAATATTAATAATTTTAAAATAAATAATTTAATTAATAAAACACCAATGCATGTGCTTGGAGTTACCATAGTTTTTCAGGTGTTTAAAGAATTGTTATTTTGTATAGTCATCAAACCAAACTTCTAATACATTAATATCTTAACAGACAAAATATTGTTTATTTTTGTTTGCAAGGTACACCAAACTAAAATATGAATCGTATGACAAACATACTGCAGCAAATCTGACTGATACATCCAGAATAAATAAATGGAAAAATGGCATATAATTAGGAAGATTTTATATACATGAATACATGAGTAAGGTGATACCGTTAACTAAGACTTACATACAAATCTTGAAACATTGGAGGAGGCGGAGGGGGAGATGGTAACCTGACGCACGAGGCCAAACACACTATATTTGAGCGACCACATTGTATAGTGCAAGAGTAAATATCATATCCTCCATTTTTGTTACAGTCGATGGCACATTTAACCACTCTAAAACCGCAATGCTTAATGCATTTCTGCTCTGCAATCTCCTGCCCTGCCGCTCCAAGTATATATATAGTCAGTAGCATGGTTACAACTCTTGATCTGCTGCTGCCTGTAATCATATTCGCATATAATTCTTAAAATTGTAAAAATGATTTAAATGATACTAAAATGCAAGCTATAAATATAATTGCGTTAGGAACACTAGCAAGTTGTTTCTCTCATTCACAAGGCATGAATACTAGTTCCCTCTTTCTAGCTCAACCAATTGCTCACACTCTTGGAAACCTTCCAAAACAACAGAATATATTGCAATCCTCAAATCTTTATGTTGGCAGTTTTTGTACTAAAAAAAACCAATTATATACATATACTCATTAATTAATCAAATTTAGTTAAATAAATTTGAATGTATAGAGTCAATAATGTCCTTGAAGAACCGTTGTTTTTAAATGTGTTCATTAGTACTAGGTAAGTTTGTTGGCAAATTCGGGTAGTCAAATTTAAATTTTGATTATTAAAATACCCTAATTCTGTCTTCTTTTTTTCTTTCTGTATTACACACGAAACACCAAAGTGCAGATAAAATTTAAAGTTTAGCCGGCAATAATATGGCATAGAAGACTTTAAATGCCTAGGTCGAGAGACTAGTCTTAGCTTCTTACCTTGCCATTCAACGAATATTATGTCCCATATAACATCAAACTATTTTTTTCCAGATATTTGATCTGTAATAACAAGGAGCAAAGATCATGAAATCGTACATTAATTGAGAAATTTGAATTTGAAATTTGAATTTCTGTGTTTGCAGCATTACTTGATGGCATGAGTATTTGGTGAAGGCTAGTACAAGATTGATAAGAGATCCATGTATGGAGAACCAAGTTGATGAATATAAAGATCAGTTCACAAATGTAGACAATTCAAACTGGTAGAGACATTTTACATGCTTCATGACTTAATAATACTTGTTTAATCCATTTATTTCACCCTTTTGGGATTTTTTGAAGTTGCTGTTTACCCCAATTGCCTTTTGCCTATCTGAACGCTATATGTGCTGTTTCTTGTTGACTGTACTATCTCTTAGTTTGTTTCTATGGGTGATTTTTAGTTTGATCAATAACTTAAATGCCGTAGCATCTATAACTTGCCTGGGTAGCTATTCTATATATAAAACTGATTCAAACTCTTTCTTTTGAAGGATGAAAGTTGGAGTTTACCGTTTTATGAAGAACTGATCAAAGTTCAAATGTTGGGACTTCAGATTCAGAACCATGTCTCGCCTGATAGACAAATCGCTGTAATATATTCCTATATGGATCAGATTTTCGTTTGTCCTTCAGATATGCAAGGCATCTCTCGACTTCAGACTGTACTTCTAAATACAGTTCTTGTGATTTTTCTCTGCTCTTTAATTCCTGCTTCCTCCCTGCAACTCAAGGTTAAAGTTGGACTGATATGATAACAGACAACATCAAGTATATCTAATAGAAGAACAGAGACAAATAATTTGTTATTATTGTAGATATATTAAATATGCAATCAAGTTAAATATATCATGAAGCGCTTTGGTACACTTAAATCTGATTCAACTGTGATTTACATGCACCCTTCCCAAGACAAGGGACCATTTTTGGGCTAAAATAATTGTTTATAAAATAAATTTTATCTATAAGAAAATTACAACTATAAATTTAGGCATAAAACATATCCTGGTGTAACAAACCTTGCATATCACTGACATGTCATAATTTTTTAATCATACTTAGTCGGGAGCTGGAGCTGAATGGGTTGTTACATGAAGGAAAAAAATGGTTAAAGGTGCAAAAACAAATGTGATGGGTTTTTTGGCAGATAGCTGAAACAAAAACCAGTAATTTGATTTTGCCACGGAAAATGAGTGTAATTATATAAATGTGATAGAGGCACCAGTTTCATGATCGAGAAAGCATTTAGCCAGTAAAACACAAGGACAGTGAAACAAGTGACCAGATCTTGACCATGCACAAGGTATTGTCTAAAATGGCTGTATTAGAAGGTGAAAGTTGCATGAAATTTGGTGGTGTAAGCTTATAAAAGAAATGATGTTAACTAGGGAATTCTAAAAATGGTAGGTAGGCAATTATATATGAGGTTCAGTTGGTACCTGCTGTTTCAATTGGCTTTCCAAAAAGGTAATAAAAGCGACCTGGAGGTTTGGGAAGCAATATTGGCAGGTGCTGTTCTTGATTTGTGACCTCTCCTGCACTGTCACTCCTGTGATTACAATAATAAAGAACAATAGATAAGATTCTAAATAATGAAGAATATAATCTTTAATTCTGAATGACCAAATAATAAAAGATGTTGAAGGATCACATACTTATTTGAATGTTTAATACTGTATCTTGTTAAAAATAGGATTAGCGCTCAATTTGTACAATTTCTGGCGGTCATTCTAATTCTTGATGCAAATTTTATGTAAAGGTTTCCTATTCTAATTACAGATAAAGTGGAACATCTCAGTCTGTTCTTGATCCTTGAATTGTTGAAAATTTTTGAAGGAAAACTAGCCCATATTCATTGAAAAGAGTTCTCTAATTGAAGAACAATCTTTTATATAATAATCTCTATTGAGAAATATACTATTTTAGTACTGAAAGAACATATACAGAAGAGATGAGAGTAATACTACAAAGTAGATAGTTGAGGATAAAATTTACAGGAGATATATGACATAGCTCTAACTTTTAAGAGTTTCGAACAGATCCACTATTTGATATATATCAAGAAAAAAAACTAGGCAAATAAAAACAGAATTTTCAAAATGTGTGGTCTAAAGAGGAGAAAGGAAAGATTAGCTGACCTCAATTTCACAGCTTCATTACTTAATTCCTCGTAAAAAGATTTGAGAAAGGGAATCTTTGCTTGGTCATTATAGTCGAGAAGCAACTAATTAAAAAAACAAGGTATTACACATCACATGGGGCAAGAGAGAAATCAGGTTTTACACAAGTAAGAAGCATACAAGTTTTTTAATGCACCAATAAACAATTCAAGTTATCCAGAGAATCTATGAAAAAAATAACAAATAGTGCTAATAAGAATCAAAATTTTATACATATGTTATCATAATTTGGACAGAGCGGAATTAGAATCAGAAAAGGCATAGGAATATCACACACTTATGACAACGCAAAGGACACTGTTCTGCTTTTGCCAACAATTGCCCCTCTAACAAAGCCATATTACTATTACTATGATATATGTGAGATACACGTGATTGGAAAGGAATATTACACAGAAAGTTTTAACAAGTGTCGAGAGTCATTAATCATCACCAACCTACAAATTGCTTTTTTTTTTGGAAATTTTAGATGCATAAATTAACTGACGGGCACTGTTTTATTGTTGACACACACAACCTCTGCTTCATTACATACCAAAAACAAAAATCATACTTGTTTATTCTACAAAAGTGTTTATTACATTCGTTTTAGGGTCAAAACTGATCCTTGGGTAGATAATATCCTATATACAGTAAGCATGGAGATACTCTACTAAAAGGATAATATACATTGTATCTACTATTAATAGATAGGAAGATGGCCCAGTTTTTTTGTGAAACAAATGTATAGAGTTCAAAGTAGAGGTAATTACAATAAAAACCAATCAATCAACTTTCACTTTAACTATTTAACAAAATTTACAGTGGAATAAATTAACAAACTAGGATTAAACATGCAAAACATTAACTATACAAATGTCAATTTCATCAAATATTTAAAATTCTCTTATATTGGTAAAATTAGTAAACATAATTTATATTAATAAAATATTTATAATAAAATATAATATTTAATACAAATATCTTATTAAATATATGTCCTGTATTTTTAAGTTACTTTCTGTTTACACTTCTATTAGAATAAATTAAAATAATTAATAGTCTTCCATAAATTGTATTCTTAACCAAAAATTATTTTCCTATAAAAATATTAATAATATTAAATATTCATATTATATACTTGATATTAAATATTAGTAAATTATATACAATAAGTTGATGTATGTGAATTTTGTCAATAATTATAAATATGTCATTTGCGCTTTCGCGGCATGAGAGTTTTTATTAAAAAATAGAATATAAATAAAGGATCAGCATCATAAAATAAAATTTTAATACAAATATTTTCTTGAATATTTTAAATTTAATTTTCTTAGTAGGATAGTTTATTCATATAATAAAATATTTTCTCAAAAATGTTATTTTTTTAATACTGTATATTGATTTTATTTATTGACATATAATATACTAATAAATACAAATCATTCTTATTTATAAAACATGATATTAAAAATTGGATAAAGTGAAATTGTCATTTTCAATAAAAGTGCATAAAAATTCCATGTCACCATCATTTTTAACTATAGTTAATTTATTACATGAATATCTAAAATTGATTGGTTTATCTTACCAAAATGATTGTTCAATGGTTAAAGTGAAAAAAATGTGAAAGTTGGTTGGTTTTTATTGGATTAACTCTTCAAAGTATGGCACTAAAAAATTACTCATAGTTACCAAATTGATTCTAAAAAAGGTATATTATGGACTTATCGTGTGTAGGGTTCGATATTTAGCAACCACAAAAAAATATTTATTTATATATATACCAATAGCATATGTTAACATGGTAATACAAGAAAATAATATGATTAAATAACTAGAGTCTAGATAAAGCTTATATTAAAAATTATAAAGTGGATTCAATACTTGACAACCACATACTGGAATTTATTAATATATATATATATATAAACACACACACATATACATATATATGTATTAAGACAGGGCAAGTGTTCATCACATGACAAATAAATATATTTTAATGAATATATATTAAGGAAATATAAATATAAATAAAATTATTAAATTAGAAATTTGTAAAGAAAATCTGTGCAGTGCATGGTGTATTGGTGTTGTAAGCTTATAATAGTTATTGACATATGACCCCTCACAAATAAAATATAGTACCACTTCTACAAACTCAACATAAAAAGAGTTTTGTAAATAAAAGAAATTTAAGGATGTATTTTAGAATCTCATAAATTTTAAGAATCTGTTTCAGAATACCGGTTAAAATTTTTAGAAACTTTACATAACTCTTTTTGAAATAAGAAAAAAAAACTTTAAAATTTCTTTTTGAATCCTAGGTTTTCTTTTTTAAAACAGAGTTCTCCTAGTAACCTTGCCCATATATATGTATGTTTTGTATGTACTCATCAAAATTTTCAAATCTCACTTCAATATCAATCTTTTGGTGATGCTTAACGGCTTTTGATTTGGATTACTTCATTTTTTACTATAAATTGATAATTTAACTTGACACCGATATACAAGTTTGTTAACTCTTTTGGCCTTACTCTTATAGCACTAGAAAGGGGGTGGCCATTGTCCTGTCCCAATAGTGAAAATTTTAAATTAAGAATTTACTTTCCTATTTTGTAAAAAACAATTTACATGGTAAAATATATTGGAAGAACATTCTTCATAAATATAAATATCGATAATAATAATTATAATTAGCACACTGACCATTACAAATTAAGTTTTTAACATAGGTTTAGAAAAAATCAAGTTTCTACGATATTAGTAAATTTAGAATAATAGATTCTTGAAATAGTTCAATATATTCAATAAATAAGATTAAATATGTGATTTGCTTGAAGAATCACCAAAAAAATTACCGATATTTAAGATTTAGATATAGTACTAACTATTCGGTTGTATCGAGTTAGTAGAGATCGTAACATTGCTAGGTAAATTAATATGTGCTTTAGTGTGTTGTGCATATATGTATACTTAAATACAATTACTGTATTTATTATATTACCAAGAAAGGATTTCACACCTATCAATTGAACTCCTGATATCCCCTGCCCCAACCCCTGGCCGCCCCAAAGTCCCTGCCCTCTAGTGAAAATAGCTTTAATCATCAAAAAAACTTCGCAATTTAATGACGGGACTTCTAAGTAATAACAAAATGTTTATATTCAAGCCATTTTATTTTTTAGATTCGGATTGACCACCCAAAAAATATTAATTCAGATAAGATATGTTGTGTATATTTATAAGCTAGAATTAAGTGATTAACAAAGTCATTTAAATAGAGTCTGTAGATTACTTGAAATATATCATCTTCTCCAACAGCGCCAAATGGTATTATCTTTGCACCAAATCTAGCTGCCATCCTAATAAACTCAGATTGTTCTGGCCAGAATAGTTTGTATTCCTCTCCCTGAAAAAAAATAACAGGATAGAGCTAGCAGAAAAAATTTAGGCGATTCAGATTGATAGAGCACCATGAGAATAGCCAAAGATTTCTTCATAAAAGATATTTTTTATTCCTCTTTCATAACAGTAAAAAGACTGGGCATTAGTAGTACAGCCAAATTTGTACACAATATGTATATCCTAGTAAATTTAGCCAATTGATAAAGCAATTGTTGATAACCATGAAGCAAAATAATCAGGATAGATTAGAGGTAAAACAAATGAAAGAAGTTGTGGGAAACGTTGACGACAAAATTAGGTCAAGATTTCTTCATGGATGGTAGATTTCCTCATGTCCTTACATAGATCAAGAGATCCCAACCCTATGAGCAGAAAGCCCAACACAAGGTCACATCCTCTTAGTAGTCATTCTCAGGACAGCCCTGCGTCGCTATGGAAAACCACTAATATGAGTTAATAGATCTAATCCTAACCACTCATTTAAATATTTCATCTTCATCTCCCACCACCCATTAATTTTATCCAAAATTTTATCTTCCCCCTACATTCCTCCTTCAACCATCACTTCCAGCCATCTCCCGTCACCACTTCCAGCTACCGATAAATCACTAACATCATATCAAAATCACCAAATTAAAATAAAAATCACCACAATCAAATAAAAATCATTAAAAATTAAACCACCACACCGCAAACCGTGCTGCCACAACCACCACCACTTAATCACCGACATCATATTGAAATCCCAAGACTTAAACCACTATTCCACTCCCACCGAAAAATTACCAACTTTATATTGTAATCATTAAATTCCAGCCCAAAATCACCAAAGTTTGTATACAAATCACTAACTGTTAAACGAAAATTACCAACTTTTTGAACGCAAAATCACTAAAATAATTCAAATCGGAACTCCGATTGGTTCTCCGATGAATACAAAATACATGTACACAACTACTATACTCCGCCCCTTTTCTTTATATACAACCATCGTAACCGCCATCTCCACCGTATCTTCCGCCAACGCACCTCAACCACCATCATATTCATTACATCCCCCACTACACAAACCACAATATATCTTTCCTTCCATCATTATGACGAATCTAAAGCATATCGTTTTTTATTAGATCAAGAGAGGTCGCGAATGAGAGAGATGGGGGAAGATCTGAAATGATGATTGGACATAGATAATTGATGCCATTGACGTTGAAGAGATGCCGATGATGGCAATGGTGGCAGCAGTGATGGTGGAGAAATAGGGGGAAAGACGGAGATGGAGAAGAGAGATGGATAAGGTTAGGTAAAATATAGATTGGAAATGTATGGCTATGATTAAAAGATGTGTATAAAAATGAAGGGATGAGATTAAATCTCATATTTCATAATAATGGATTATCAAGTCAATCCACTGACCAATATATGAAAATTCTAGTAATGACTGGCAACATGTACGATCTGGAACTCATATCTTACCATCAACATTAACTATATCAATAATTGATTCTGGAATAGAAAGAGACCATTTAATAGCTAAATAATTATTACTTGTTTGGTTGGCTTCATTAATTTCTCACAGAAAGGAGCTGGTCAATGGATCCAAGCTTCATTAGTGATTACACAACCTACAACCATATACAATGTACGCTTCCTGCTTCCTGTTGTAGCTATCTCTTTAAAAATCCCTAAAAACTGAGCTAGGAGTTATGAGGAAGAAGTCATCGAGTTGATTGTAAGCTTACATGAATTTGTTGCAGCAAAGGTTGTTGATGTCAATCTTTTTATAGAACAAAAAAACTAGCTCTGTTTCTGCTTAGGAACTGGTTTAACTAGTTGTATCCAGTTTTATTGCATGTTTGGTACAGTACTACAGTCAGAGAACCGACAACATAGAACATGTTTTAGTTCTTTAAAATGGTTAGAGGTATATCCCTCAAGTTGAAGGACATCTAAATCCACCCTCTTGTTCCCATTCACAAAGTAGTTCCTACGACTTGTCGAAGAACCAAGACTCAAGGAGAGCATATGGCAGGGCCAGGTCGAGTGTTCTTACATAAGAAATATGACCTAGGAACTAAAAGATAATAGGTACTGTTTTTACATTCACAAAGCTAAGCCTCCTTTCTTAGCCTCTTCTCAAACTCTTGTTCCAGAAAGTTTTCCCCGAGCACTCCATCTCACACGGACTTCTTTCTGATTCGCTTATCTGTGCAGGTAATACCACGTCGTCTTAACTCCGAAGTACATCAAATATTAGAGTTAATACTGGACATTATTTTGGGTAAAAGAACGTGGCTAATTTATCTAGTAACCTAGGTAAACTTCAGAAGAAGTCGGGGTTCAGCAACAGTTTATTTGAACAACTCTTGTTTATAACTTAAGTAAAACAAATGATTCGACGAGTCCT
Source organism: Oenanthe sinensis (assembly GCA_028671895.1). Classification (NCBI taxonomy): domain Eukaryota; kingdom Viridiplantae; phylum Streptophyta; class Magnoliopsida; order Apiales; family Apiaceae; genus Oenanthe; species Oenanthe sinensis. The sequence goes on from CM053806.1 coordinate 35,828,932, forward strand.
TTTCTTGAAGAATATATCCTGCCAGTGAAAAGAAAGTGAAACTAGTATATGAAAATCAAATTATATACTAGTATTCTTGATGTAGTGGTGGAATCATTCTCAAGTAAAAAGGATACACCAATAAGTCTTACCTTTCGATGAAGAGCCTCACGCACACCTCCGGGGTACAGCAAGATATGTGAATTAATAGAGAAGAGTCCATAAAAGTTAGTTGCTGATACAGGAACAGCACCCATAACCCTAATAAAATCGAAGGATGATACATCAGGCAAATTTCCTTCTTTTAACTTGGTGAACATCAATGGATGTGCTATTCCTCGCAGAAGTATATCTCGCTCCACCATAAAACGGGTTACTAGAGGTGCTAGTTCAAGTCCCAACATCATGTGATTGCCTACATATAAGACCGGGCCTTCTTTAGGAATCCCTGCGAGGCCCCTCACAATCTTCCTGCTGTCTAATGTTGACAGTACCACAGGACTAGTAAGATTCTCTAACCATCTGATTTTCATCAAAGTTGAAAATGCATCAAACATTATGTTAAACATATCCAGAACTCAACAAATCACAAAATATCTACAAAAACAAAGTATTGATGAAATATGAGTATAAGAATTAAGCTAGTATCAGTCATGAGCTTCCAAATAAGATGGTAATAATTAGAGAAGATGGCATAATTATGGGCTACCATCAAATCCTATTATACTAGAACATGATAATTATAGCTTCCGAGAAGTGATGCTAAACTTGTTCCAATAAGCAATATAGATTATCTAATAGACTAATACATATGATGAGTATTCATTCAAATGCCTTCATTACATATTAGGATCAGACTCCTATCCTAGACATATATAATCATTTTCTTCAACTCTTTAATTTTAGTACTTCGATGGTGGTTTGGACCGTGTGGTGTTACTCAATGCTCACTCGAAGGCATTATTAATTGAACCTCAGTTTCATCATCGGTTACCTCATTGATTCGTAGATTTTTTGAAATTCAGAAGGACTTGGTGGAATATAATCTGATGCGTAGTTATGATATGCTCCACGACGATAGAAACTGGCACCGATTATGATAGTAACCAGATCATGAGCATGTTCCTGTTACAGAAAAGCATAAAAAATTCAGCTTACTAACAGCTTGTGTAGAAAAGAACATAAAAAATCTCAAGATACACCGGAAGGTCATTAGAACAATGCATACATGTATCCGTGTGTGTGTGTGATACTGCAAGTGATTAAGAACACGTCAGGTGTGTTAACTATGTTAACTAAATTTACAATATGGGGTTCACAATAACAAAAACATTATTCTTCTTACCTTTTAAACAAAATTTAGTCAAATTTTCTAATTTTTGATGCCAAAAAACTTTTTTCTATATCAAGTCTACATAGTTTTTTTAAAATATACAAAGAAGCAGCAATGAGCATTCAAACTAATGACCTTGTTATACAGGGAAGTGGGTGGGGGCTGGGAAGAGGGTGGGGGAGAGCCTTTCACAATCCTATTCAGAAACCATTTTAAGCATATGTAGAACTTCCTCACCTTTCGCCTATCTTACCTTTTCAAATTCAGAGGTATCTTCTCAACTAACTAAAATATTATGATACGAGTTGGAACTCAACATTGCCTAAATAGCAAAGATAGCACTCTGAACAAAAGAACTAATAGAAAGGTTGGTTGGTAAAGTGTAAAGCACGTGCTCATGATATAGATAAAGGAAAAATGCACTTTAATAATTAAAATGATAAAACAAATGCTTAAGATGGATAGTTGCATCAATATGTTGTCACATATCTAGTGCACATATAATAACAAACAAGGAGCAAGCAGGAAATTCTGGTAGCAATGCAACTGCAAAACAATAAAATAATTCTTAATATTAGCAAGAGAGACAAAAGGAGGTCAACAGTAGTACTGTACACAAAACTGCAATGACAAAACAGAAACTCACTCTGGAAAAAATGAATTGTTAGATGACAACAATCCCAAAACCTTAAGGTTTTGGGAAAAGACACTAAATGGATCTTATACATTTAACGTTCATCCTCACCCAATGTTCATTGAAGGGTAAATAGTGGAGCACAAATTCACTAAGGAGTTAGGAGCAATAATACACATCACCACATTAAATTGTGAGGATATTGTGCTAGATAGGTTCAAACACAAAATCGCTTCCAAACAAGCCCTGATAACATGAACTCCCTAACGTGTAAGGCTATGTTTGTTGAAAGGGATTATAATTCCCATACTATTATCTTATCTATTTCTACGTTAAAGGACTACTATCCTCTGAACTAGATTCCAATCATGATTTTAGTACATTTTTATGGGATTATAATACCCAATGAGAAATGGTATTGTAGGTAGACATGACAATTCGTGTCGTGTACATTCGTGTTTCGCGTACTTGAACGTGTTATACGAATACGACACGAAATGAATTCGTGTACCCGAAACCAGTTATGAAAGTACACGAACTTTTCGTGTACACGACACAAAAGTACATGAAACCAAAAAAAAGTAAATATTAATATATATTTTATTAATTTTAAATAATTGATAATTAATTAATTTACACATTAATTTATAATATATTAATTTTATTTATAAAATTCTAATATTAACATCAAATTGTACATAAGTTATTTATTATAATATATTAATAAAAAATCTTTACATTATTTTATATTTAATTAATTATGTCGTGTACTTTCATGTCGTGCCGTGTCATGTACCCAAAGGGTAAACTCAAACACAAAACTTAATATGACTATGTACTTTCGTGTTGTGTACTCAAAATGTAAACACAAATACTAAATTTTCGTGTTGTATACAATATTGTTAGGTCTAATTGCAGGTACCGAGAGTTGAAAACAGTGATAAATAATATATATATATATAGGCTTGTATGTATACACACACAGAGAGTTCATACCAAAAAGAATGCATGGCCACTGTCGTCAAATGTTCGAACCTTGCATTTTGGCAAAATTTTCCGTAGTCTTTCTCCTTCCTCAACACTTGGTAGCATTTGATCTCTACCACTGCAGTTAGTAATGATATGCGACCCGGTAAATTTAAAGAGTATAGAGACCATTAGAAATACTAAAAGCTACAATCAATAGGTAATAAACTTAACGTATAAATCACATATATACATATAATTTCAGGCCTTATAGAACTATTCTTTCCAGAGATGTCAAAAATTTTAGTGGGGGAGTTTGTACATTCTCGTCCTGGATAGGAATATTTGTGGCACTTTGTTCATAATAAAAGCTTAAATTTGACTACCAAGTGCACCAAAAAATCATGATCTTTTGGGGTCTTTGGTGAGCTTCTGGATTACTCAAGTTGAATTCATTTGAACCAATTAACTTCAAACTTACATGGAATTCAGATTCAAGATAGACCTAGATTTTTTACTTGTGCTCAGGATTTAATCCAGGCTGTTAAATAATAATTGACCAGTGGCAAGGGGTCTAACATGTCAACCCTATTGATAAAACAGGGGCCATGTTGCAAAATAGGCCTAAATAAAATTATAAATATAAAAATTTAGGACATCAGCGGAGTAAATATCCACTTTTCTCACATGCTACGAATTTGCTAAGATACCCCCTTTAGTAATTCTTACACAACCATTACGACATGGCAATCAAATTGTCTGTGGTGCCAACTTTTGAGACACGGAGAACATCAACATTAACATATGTATCCAACAAAATGACACTGGAGACACAAACAGAACTAGTAATGAAAGAAGCCCCTAAAGGAACACTATTAAAGGAACTAGTAATATATTCTTCTTGCAGACTGCAAAGGTTGCAGTAGAAAGAATTAGGGTGCTTATAATAAGATCTTCAAAAAGAATGGATTCCACTGTTAGCTTGAGAAGGTGTGTACTTAAGTCAAATGAATTATTCTTCTCCTTGACCTATAAATAACTGCTCATTCTATGTGAAAATCTGATGGTCCTAAATTATGTTTCTTTTATTGGAAGGACAAGCGACTTTCTTGACATAAAAATTGCATGTACCTCAAAATTGTAAAAAAGTCAAGGTGTCTGCATGTTGGGACTTTATGTATAGTTTAAATATTAATGGAAAGTAATGATCATGTCAAGTTCTCAGCAATTAATTTATCATTCTGATCCGGTGCAGAAAGAAAGAGAACCTGGAAAGGATTAGTGTTTCAGATTTCACGGCATGAAGACGTGAGTTAGCATATGCGCTACCTGATTTGACCATCTTCAGCTTCCACAGAAGTGATTCCGTGGAAAGAACATCTGACATGACCTGATATAAAATAAGCCAGAGTATCAATATGTATCCAAAAACAGGGAGTTGTAATGTAATCACATCTTTGAGAAAATCCAGCGGCAGAGCAGGTCATCCTTCTTATGACTTGTATGTGTGTGTGTGTGTGTATTAAAATCACCATAGGCAAGGCAATGACTTTGCTGATTTATTTACAGTTCTGTTTAAATATAAATATGATTAATCCATTACCAGATATATGATGAATAAAATTTATGTGTCATACAAATGTACAAGAGTGCAACAGCGTGAGCATTAAACAAAAGATGATATATAGTTCGTAATCTAGTTGTATATAATAAATCTTACAGAAAGATAGGATGATAAAGCTATGGAAGTATCAGTTATCTCTCCAATTGTTTGTTGAACAGGAAGTCTCTTGTTCAGAGTTCCCATCACCATCTTCGAAGGAGTATCTACGCAAATAATTGATTTCACATTAATTAATCTATAACATTTGTAATAAAACTAAATATAATACTAAAGTGCTTATGCAAATTGCAGAGTATGGATCAACAGATATAAACCCCGGTTATGGATGCCAGGTAGACTTCAAAATATAGTGTTTCTTCTTTATGCTGCTAAATAAAAATAATATCTCATACACTTCTAACATCTTCACATATGCTACATATGTAAGGACTTCAGTACCCAAAGTGTACATACTAATGTGAAAATACCGGTACATCAAGATTCCAGAATATGACTTGAGAGGTGCTATTTCAGTTATTAGCACATGAATCAGAAGTACATATTATACTCCCTCCGTCCCTAATCAGTAGTCCTGTACAACTTTTATGTGGTCAAATGGACCAATCTTTGACTAAAAATTAAAAATTATTTTCCTATAATTCTAAAACTGAAAAATACATTTTAAAGTAGATTATATATACTTTTTAACAATATAAATTTTTAGTTTTTTTTCAATATATAACATTTTATAATTTTCAAACAAAATTTGGTCAATTTGATCATAAAATAATCAAACTGGACTACTAATTAGGGACGGAAGGTGTACATGACAAGAAAAATAAAGTTTGGGTAGATGTACATAGCTTAAAGTGAAACATAGTTAACTCTAATTGGACAAAACACCATACAGTAATGAAGAATAAAGAAAACTTTAGGAAATGTGAACAATAAGCCTAAACCTGCCAGGAAGCTCAGCATATAGGGTACACCAACACGGCTTATATCAGGCATGATTCCTAGTAGGGGTATAAGAGGTTGCAGCTGGGACTTGGGGAAAGATGTGGCTGTTGACAAGAATATTATGAGGATAACATAAAGTTACATATTTGTCAATGTATAATCTGTTATGAACATGATCAGATGGGATAAATAAAGTTCTCACCTGGATTAGCCAGAACTAATAAAAGATCAATGTCAGGACAACAGGAAGCAGCAGCTAGTGCTAGGCAACCCCCAAAAGATTCTGCAACAAGATATATGGGCCGCTTTGGTAAATGGTAATGTTCTGATCTAATTGTCCCTACAACCAGCTTCACCAGTTCTGAACAATAAGAATTTGATCAGGGATCAACAACAGATTTACTCACAAGATAACAGGGAAAATATTACTCGATGATAATCCGACTCAATGAGTTTCCGATTTCAGTTTCAAATAGGCAAGTATCCTGAAAGTGTTTTAGGCCCAACCCATTGATCAAATCATTTAAAATGAGGAGTCATTATGAAAAATGTACGAACTAACTGTTCAGCTTTTCTATAGAAATGATGAATTATTAAAGTGAACTAGTTGACCCTAGTTCAGAAAAGAAGGCATTTAAACTTAAAAAGGTCATGCCATAATTAGTTTAAATTAACATCACTTCCTTGATAAAACCACCAACACAGAATACATTTCATAATTATAAATTTAACTGGCATAAATGATTAGTCGATACAAGACAAGTTTCCAGTTATTACATTAGAAAGATAAATAACATCAAGAATTCCTCCAAAGACAACAAAATATAACTCCAACAAGTGGCTGTGATAATTTCAAGCTCTGCTTCCATAATTACTCGGCATAATATCAGTAGAGATAAAGAAACCTGGAAATGGTGTTCGATCATCGATAGGAATATGCAAGCACCAAATGTCGAATATCCTTCAAGAAAAACATAAATTAGTCAAAATCATAAACATCCCAAACTACACTAAGCTAACTACAAATGACAAATGTCGAGTGTACTTACTGTCCAAGTCTTTCGAAATGCAGGGTAAGCATGAGTCCAAGTCCATCAATTGCTGCAAAGTTCAATCTAATAAGTTCCACATTACACATATACACCTAAACCTCAATATACAGAGAGACCTTGGAGATCATATATGTAATTATTCGAGATCGTATTTGAACTCAACTCTATATCTATAAATACCTGGAAGAGAAAGAAGAAGAGGCGAGTTATCCAACTGAGAAGCGGACTCTAACGGCGAGAACCACCGGGGAGGACCGCCGTCTGATCGGAATAAATGCTCCGATTGTTCCAAGTAATCTTTTAAACTTAAACGCTTATTCGATTCTTTTTGTAGCTCTGAATGTTTAGTTACGACGTCGTTTGATGTACTCGCAACTGATTGAAGTTTTGTTAGAGACTTTGAGGAATGTGATTTATGTAGTGACCGGAGTTTTGCGCCGGCAGGTGGAGTGTGGCGGTGGAACGACGGAGTGAAACCGCCGGCGAAAATTGCCGGCGACCATGTGGATGTGGTGTCCATTGCATAAGAAAAAGATACTACTGGACTGTAAGGATTGTAACTATTATTTTATTGCAAGTGGGGTTTTTTTCTTTTGAAGTTGGAAAAAATGACATATTTAACGATTTTTGGATTTGTTTGTACCAAATAAATTATTTCTTCCTGATGTGGAAGGTTATCATTACATTATTTAATTAAAGAGAAAAAGGAACCTAAGATATATTTTAAGTGATTCTCTAAAATTTTAGTACAAAATTATAGTATATTAAAAAAAAAATGAAATATGATCTTACAAAAATACTCTTACTATGTTTGCATATAAAAAATCTTATGTATGTGGAAAATGGCTCTTTAAATCACAATTTAATTATGAAATGCCCAAATTATCACTTTTAAAAAAATGGTCATTTCCTGTCACAAACAAACGCAACTTAAAATCACGTTTATAAAAAAAATTTACGTACTGATGTTTGATTGGCTCTGTACCAGTTAGACCATGATCTGTGAATGAGCTGCCAAGTGGTAATCCAGATTCCAACATCTCTTTACGAGGGTGTGTTACATTGATTCGTTAGTGGGGTATTTTGTTGGCAACACATCTTTAAAATGCGTTTTGTAAATATTTTTTTATAAAAAAACGCAAATTAAACTCATGTTTTCATGAAAAAAAATGTAACATTAAAATGCATTTTTAAAAAATGCAATATAAAATTGCGTCTTTGTGTGATAAAAAGGTCATTTTTCAGAATTGTGATATTTTGGATCATTTATCTCTAAATTGTGATAAAAAGGATCATCACCCATGATTCTCACATAACTTACTTAAAATGTATCTTACGTTACCTAATCTCTTAATTAAAAGATAAAGTTATCATTACGTTGGTAGGTTATCAACTTATCATTAGAGAGGATTTCCCCCAGCATAAATGGTAAATCGTATGATAAATTGCATCTGAATGCAATAGCTGGATCAAGGAGTTTATTTTATTCAATAAAGTTTATCATTTAACCAATAGGTCATACAAGATGACCGAGAATATTTAGATAATAAAACTTTAATATCTGATAAGAAAACATCCGTAGTGTCAGATCACATAACACCTTATTGCCTGAAAATTAGAAAATCTCCTCTTCCCGTATACCTGAAAATCAAGAGAAATAAAGAAATACATAAGTCTCAACAATATGATCAATCATTTACTAAAAAATAAGCTAAATTAATATGATGAAAGTACCATATATATTTAAAAATATTTATATAAGAAAGTACAAAGGGGTATCTTTGATTGAACATGTCAAATAACACATAACTAGGAGAATCGAAATTAATTTAAATTTAATGAAAATTTTGAATTTTAAAATTCCATATACAAGCCATTAAAATGGCACTTCATTGTCTCTTAAAAGCCCAAAACATACGTCATCAAACATGGTCCCCTATAAATGATACAAAATCACAAATATTCTCCTAATTAACTCAATCTCCTAAATTATTGTTTAACTAATAATCAATAATCTGTTTAAAAAATACTATAATTAGAAACTACCTAAAATATTGCACATTAAATAATTCATAAGTAAAAGCCTAATTAAACTCAACCTATTTATGACATCTTTTAATGCACATAAAACCTACCATTACAAAATTAGAAAACAAAACAATAAATTCAAAATTCAAAATCATTATCCCTACAACCTATATTTCAAAATATAATAAGCAACACAATAATGAAATCAATTAACATTTAATAACGCACAAGTCACAAAATCAAAATAACGTAACCGAAAACATAAGGATACAATAATCACGAAATCAAGCAATCAAAATCCCAAAACATGATCCCTAAAATTTTTATGTCCAACTATGGATCAAAGCACACACTACAACACACACATACACACTCAAGAAACCCCAAGAACATTCAAGAACACCAACATAGATGCACACTCACACACTACTTCAATATTTATTTCTGAAATTAAACAGTTCAAATAACCTTTGACTCTGATAATAAATTTGTGTTCCTGTATACTAGTTTATACAAAAGAACTCAAAATACAAAGATTTCAGCCACCAATGCTAATTAAACTCAATCAATCAACAGTAACCAAACTCATAGACATCAAATTGATTTACAAACACTTACTACTTTACATAGTTACTATTAAAACTCACACCAGTTTTGAGTTCCTGGACCATACTTGAGCCATTGGTGTTTATTCATAGGACTGTCAAAAAAATCCGATATCCGTACTGAATATCTGCATTCATATTCGAGATAAAGCGGATATTATTCGTATCCGAGACAAACCGGATATTATCCGTATCTGAATCCGATAATTTCGGATACGAATACGGATATAGGCATATTCGTATCCGAAAAAATCTGAATCTGAAATTAAATATATATAATATTTAAATAATATATATAATTTAAAATTAACTCTATTAGTTTTGTAGTGTGTGTATATATATTCATTAAATAATATATTTATATAAATTTTATATAATTGTAAAAATATTATAGACATTTATAAAAATATCATTTGAGTTTAATATTATAAAGATAATAAAATTAGATTGAAAAGATAAATCAAAATAATTTTTTTTAAAAAAATAAAATCGACTTAAATCCGTTTAACTCTTAACTCAATTTTAAAAAATTAAATTAAATTTTTAATATTTATTTTGTAATTATTTAAAATCAGATTCAGATCCGGATATTATCCGTATCCGGATAGTATCCGTCGGATTTGGCTTCGGATATTAACCTTAAAAAATTTTTGGATTCGGATATGGATACGAATTTTCGAATTCAGATATGGATACAGACAAATATGTATCCGAATTATCTGTTTAATAGCCCTATTTATTCACATGGTTCTTACCTCACTTTAGTCATAACGGAGCCACTAATGTATGAGAAGCAGCTTGAGGTGCCCTGAATTACCTTTAATCACTGAAAACCCTTGAGTTGACTTAATGAGTCAGGAAATTGAGTTAACCGGGTTTGATTGAAACAAGATTTTCTTGACTCTTTTTTCCAATCAAATGGCCTTTAAAAAAGTATCAGATCTGACGGAACCCTAAAACGTCATCACATGATGATGGCCATGGTGACGCCAAAGCATTGGCTTGGCATTTAGTGAATGAGAAAGGAAAAAAAAAAGAATAGTCGATAAAGTATAAAAATTATGAATGATGAAGTTTTTGGTATGTAGACAATTTATTTTTCTTTTATCATTAGGGAGGAATTGAAAGGAAAGAATTCAGAAAATTTATTTTTTCTTAATTTATTCTTGATTAGATTTTCTTAATAATTTTTTTATTTATATTTGAAAAGATTTTGAGAGTAAAATATAATTTATTTTTTTTGTCTTCTTTTCTTATTTAAAGGAACACAATGTTAGTAAGAAAATTATCTTAAAATGTATATAGAGGATAATAGAAAATTTAGATAGAAAGATAGGAAAATTTGGGAAATTTTATGTATGTTATGTATTGATTATAATTTTTTATTCAATTTTATATGTATTTTTTTATGAAAGGGTATTTATAAAAAATATTATGTTTTTTTATTTTTTTTTACGATTTTAATATATTTTGAATTTTTTTATAAAAATACGGTTTTGCAATAAATGCAACTTGATGCAACTAGAATAAAATACAACTGAATGCAACTTTTTTTTGAAAAAAATTGAAATTGCGCGTAATTGCATTTGAGGTTGATTTTAGTTGCATCAGATCGCATTGGTTGCAAAACCGTATTTTTGCAAAAAAAAACTTTAAAAATTATATTTTGTAAAATAACAAATAAAAAAACATATATTTGCAAAAAAATTATAAAAAATATGGTACTTTTCAAAAAAATCCATGTTAAAATTTGTGAGTCTTAGTTATTAAATTTTACGAGTCTTTTTAGTAAGTTATGAAAATGTTTAAATAAGTTTTGTTATCTTTCTTAGTAAGTTTTAACAAGAAATTTTGATATTTTTTAAAATAGCCAAATGTGTTAATATTATAAAATTCATTGTTGATTGTTTGTAGAGATTAATTGGCATGTTAAAACTGTACGAGATAAATACCTTATTATAGAAAAATCAGTATAGTCTTTCCGTAAATAAAATGTCTCACATTTTTTTGACATCTTCATACATCAAGTTCCTCAATCCCCTCATATTAATATTATTTTGTAATTTTTCAAAAATTGATGTGTGCAATAAATTTGTAAATAAATCCATTAAATTATCAAATGATAGAACTTTGTGAGGATTGTGTGCTAGCTAATTATGTAATCAGTCATTTTTTACTTAGTAGATTAAGTGAAACATATTGCATGTCTAAACAACACCTTTCATGTAAAGATCACTTAGACGGTAAATTTGTATTTTCTAAATAAATGACAGTGAGTATCTTAAAGATACTGTATAAGATAAAAAGAATAAAATAAATAAATTGTAGAAGTTTATTTCATTTGTTCAGGACAACATGTTTCCATCCTTGACCGCTGTTAATGGAGGAATTTGGTGAAAACAACCTTCGGAGGTTGCTGGAATAATAAAAATAATTTAATGAGATATTAGGGGTTTTGGATGTTAGGTGCTACACTTGAGAGATGTCTTGACTTGTTAGATGTGTCAGATCCTTTTTAAAGATATTTGTGTAATCTGATTATATAGATATCAAGCTCACACAGTTCTGTTAGGATTATGATTTTATCTCCATGGTTGTTTAGAGATATATTTAGATTTAGTTGATTTTATCTATTAAAATCATATTAGCGTTAGGATATCTTCCAAATTTGAATGATATCATTGGGAGAAATATTCTGTAATTGATGAGCAATTATTCCTCATTTCCAGAGAGGATAATTAACATGAGAATTAGTTAATTATTAATGAATATTAATAAATTTGGGAAATTATTAAGCCTGAGGAAAATATGCGGTAATAATAATCCCCAAGTTGTTTAGTGTAGCTTGCTACAGTGGAGAACTAGTGTTCTTCGATCCTCCTAATTTCTTGAGTCACTGAAACAACTAGAAGTGAAAGATTAGTATACTATATGGAGCACCTAAAGATATTCAAAATTTGATAGTTTTCGGAGTGGATTTCTACTGAGATTATTATAGCACCAGAGCACTAGTTTTTTTCCGAATCTCTGTAACAGATATAAAGTTCTCAAACTCCACAAGGGCTCCATTCAAGGCCACAATCTTAGCCACCCCTCAAGGAACGAGACTTCTCATCCCCGAGCTCATGTTTCATTTTTTATTCGAAAGTTTTTCTTCGGACTTGAATGAAGCCTAAAGGAAGTTCTCAAGTCCATGGGAACGAAGACATGAAGAAGATGCATTATTGTTCGGTTGGCTTTATGCATGTTCAGAATGAACCACTATCAAAGCAAATTCTTAACCGTTTTTTACAATGATGATGCTAATTGCGTTTAACCTAATTCCTAGACTTTTTACCTTAAGATGGTGTAGGAAACCTGAAAGCTTGACTGAAATGGCTCAAAATCTAGATAAGTACACGCAAAACACAAATGGCCAAGAGCAAGTTATATAACACCAAAAATGAGTTCAACAAGTGTTTATCAAGTATCAAGACCTAAATCATCTCCTACGAGTCTAGTTGATGCGAGCTTGACAAATTTGAGCACTAAATATTACATTCACAAGCTCAAAGAGTAGCAAAGCCTTTATTTATTTATTTCAACGAGTAAAACTAATGATCAAAGTCTTCATTCTAGAGTTGAAAAATGTTGTGTTAACGAATTTCATAGTGCTACTGCATTAGATGTTATAAATGGCGATAAACTTCCCGTATTAATTTGCATTCTTTGTAAAATTCTCGACCTTCACTATCAATAATATTTATAACAAATCATGGACATCTTTGAAAAACTTATGCTATATAAACAATAAGTCGGTCCTCCAGTTTTTAAATCCAGTAAACATGAATAAGCATTGAGGACCCTACGTTTTTATGGTTTAATTGATGAAGGGTCATCTACTTTACTATTCTACTACAATCAACAAGAAGCATTTGTACATTCAAAGTTTTTGTCCACATTTTTTCAGTTTTGGGGGTAAAATAAGCATCAAGATCGACAAATACAAAATTGAAGTCAGTACTAAGCTCGGCAAATCATCCACCCAAATGCTATATTACCAAAACTTTCTGGAAAATTGTGTATAAAACACAGTTCATCGGAGGGAGGCAAATAAAATAACTACAGTTCACTGAGTACAAGTTGTTAATCTCTAAAGGGCCTTTGTGCGAGGTGAATCTGCCAACTAAAAGAAATTATGAACCGATGAGCCATGAATCTCCAATCAACAAAGGGCCTATTTACGTGATTTTGATAATAAAGGCTTAAAATTTTCTAAAAAGATCTTCTCACGATTGCAGGGGGACAAATGTTGAGTCTCAATATTTTGGACTTGTGAAGAAAGCCCATTAAAGACAGACCCAAGAAGGATCCACGGAGAGCAGAATAAAAGCAGTAGCTCAGCACAACAAAAGGGAGGAGAAACATTTAAAAGACTTGTAAAACTGATACATGGAAGGAGAACCTCGATTCCAACAATACGCATGTACGAATCTAATATATTTGCATTGTTTATTTATGTTATATCCCCTGGCCTGGAGTCTCATGCACCACCATCTCTGTGTGTTGATATAATTCGATGTCTCCTTTAAATCTGTCTCTTATTACATAAACTTTGACTACTATTGTGTTAGTGTTGGTGTCCTAGAGACAATACTTTATTATAAACAATTAAAGATTATGTTTACTTGATTATTTAATTAATATTTATTATGTCTTCATTTACTGCATTATAAATTGAAAGCATAATAAGTGTCCTTGGAATATTAATGCGAATTATATATCTTTAAGCATGTGACTTAAAAATGAGATTATATGAACAGTATTATATTCCTAAAGGTCCCTAGTCGAGTATTATTATTTAAGGACAATAATAATGTAATAAGACTAGCATGTTTGTTGACTGATGACCACATCTCATTGGTCATAGGTATGGTGATACTAAAGTCAAGAACATAAGTGCATGTCTCAATACATGGCACTGGACAGACCCGTTGTGAGAATCTACATGTTAATAAGTGTCATAAGAAATTCTCACTGTGATAATGATGTATTGATCCTTTGACTTGAAATCATTATATTTCTATACGAGAATTAATATACTTTGATTACACTCAAAGTTACCTTTAACCGGTTAATGATAAATGTGGACATTGGGTATGCTATGAATCGTATGAGAAATATGAATGATAGATATATGATTTAACCCTCCTATTTTAGGAGTGATATTATTGGCCTCTTACTTGAGTGAGACTATAAAATGCATGGTCATGCTCAAATGTTGATTTGATTAATAGTCTACTCATTGATCAAGGAAACCTGGATTAAACGTTGAAGAGGATGACACAATACATGCCTCGAGTTTGAGCTATAATATAAGGTTAAATGGATTATATTACATTGTACATTATTCACGAAAGGTTTAATTGAATCACCAATTATTATTATTACTTGGATAGCAATGATGTATTACTAGATTCCGCTCATTGTTTATAATTTTATTATTAGAAAATAAAATTATTGCCAACGTAATAATAACCTAAAGGATCACACACAAAGAACGTTTAAACGGAGTGTTATTTAAATTATGAATTTAAATACTGTTATTATTATTAATTCGAATTTATTTATTTAATTAATTAAGTGAGACTTGATTAATTATATACATATTAGAATTCGAATTTAATAATAATATAAATCTGAAATCTGAATGGGTTTTAAAAGGTCCAATCAGATTAGGGTTTCGACCTAAGTCCCTCTCTCCCCTATATATACATAAAGATGTATAGTTTTGGGTTAACAGTTTTATAAATTTGTTTTTGATAAAAACCCTAGCAGCTCTACGTTTTTGAGAGGCTAGAGAAAACGAGAGACAAAGAGGCAGAAACATGCTAGTACCTAACTTCGGTGATCGTTAGACGATACGACGTTCGTGTGGATACCGATAGAGAGCAGATCTTTGTGAAGGACTGCTGTGATTCATCGCTTCTGGACCTCTATAATCATCATAAGGAAAGCTTTAATAAGGTACACATCTGATTCTCCATAATCATCCGCCAATTATACACGGATCCTGCGTTTGAGATTCGTCATTTTTTTTTATTATTTAGCATAATTCCGCTGCATATATGTGCCCGAATCCCAACAATGGTATCAGAGATACATGTATAATATGATGATTTGGTTACGTGTTTAACAATTTTTCAATATATTCCAGTATGTATATGATCTGCCATGCATGTATATTGATATTACCTTTGTATGAGATATAATATGCATGCTGTCATGTTGATGTATGATTAAAACTTTTACATAATGTGTATCTGGTTATTCATATGATGAGTATATAGATGATGATACTAGCGATTTACCATGACTGATTTATATGCCTTATTGCGATTTGTATATATATTATGCATGTGGGTCAGTTTGTATAGTGATATAAACTGGTGGACAGATTGTATTGGATATGATATGTTAACTGGGATATGATCAGTATGTATATGATATATGCTTATGAAACTGTATAAGATGCAGTGGGGAAAAGAACAACATATATGATTTGTAGTTCAGAAATTGATGATTTCTGAACCCAGACCCCGCCCGGGGCTGCCGCCCCGGACACCGCCCAGGGATGCCGCCCCCAGACCCCCGCAATATTTTTCATGTTCTTTTTGTGTACTTGAGCATGGTGCTAGTTATGGCCTTTAGACCCCTAGATTAATGGTTTTGGTTTTGATTTTATAAATACGACTTGCATGTCATTTTCTTCATTCTTGTAATTGTTTAACCTCGAATGTAACTCGAGTTTTCTTATGTAAGTACATTAGTATAAGTTGTATTCAATTATTCTATGTAATGTACTTGAAGGTTGAAGGATGATCCAAGAAGAGGAGCAGGCGCCCATGGATACAAGAAGAATGAAGACATGTAATTGTATTTATATTTTATCACCATAGATTGACCTTGATCCTTTCATTAGCTCGAAAGGATCACATAGGAAAGGGGCCATAACCAAGCACGTTTACATACTGCACTTTACATATTGATGTATGAATGTTAGTGTAAAATAGTTAATGATGCATGCTTTAATTAGATTAATCATGTATGTGTGTATTAGATATGACACCCATGCCATGCTTGTTTAAACAAGATAAAATCTGTAACGACTCAAGATATTAAAATTGAACAAACGATCATGAGATTCTTGTATTTATGAAACACGGTATTGAATATGAATTTTTATTTTTCTGATATGGGGATATTTTGTCAACAACGGATTATTAATTTAATCTGTAAGAAAGTTGGGTTTTAAGTGAGACCGCTTGTGACTTCTTCGACGATCTGGAAATCAAACCATTGACGAATATTGAAATAGATTATTTAATCAAGGAAAAATTGAGAATCTCTTTATGATGGGATCATGATCGATAAATAATAAATCCCTAAATAAATATTAAGTTAATATAGATGCCTTCCAATGTTTATACACATTAAGATCTAGATTGAGAATGAGTGGGTTTGCCAAAGTAAAGTGCTCTTATCAATCGTGGGAAAATGTGATAAGTAATTGTACTTTATTTATTAAACGTTGGGTCTAACTTAACTAAATCATCACAATAGGATTGTGGGTTTAGAGGCATAGAGTTTGGTGAGATTTATTGGATAAATGTGTACAAAGGGTTGTTCCACCAAACTATCCAAGAGTTATATTTGATATAATTGACAAATATTGTCTACCTAAATAGTCGTATTTTGGGTGTATTAGCCAACACTATCTTGAAACATGGATGAAATATGGATCTTGGCTCACTAGAAAGATTTGATGAAATGCTTTTCGAATTAATAGTTAGGGCTATTGATTTGAATAAAATAGTGGGAGATATATATTATGAATGTATATGATAATCACTTGAACATAATTAAAATTCTGCAGACTAATTAAATTTATGCATTTTAACATTGTAGATATTTAAATGGCAAACAATGCAAATACTTTCTCCATATGAGCAACCCTTGAGAAGGACAAGCTGACAGGAACTAACTTCCTTGATTGGTATAGGAATTTGAGGATTGTCCTCAGGCAAGAGTGTAAGCTCCACGTCATTGAAATTCCTTCTCCTGTTCCTCCTGCTGAGAATGCAACTCGCGCTCAACAAAATGCTTATCAGAAGCATATTGATGATGCGACTGATGTGGCATGTCTCATGCTAGCAACCATGAGTGCTGAGCTTCAAAAACAACATGAGCATATGGATGCTTATGAGATGATTGAACACCTTCAAAGGATGTTTGAAGGACAGGCTCGTCAAGAAAGGTTCGACACGAGCAAAGCACTGTACGCTTGCAAGCAGGGAGAGCATCAACCTGTTCAACCACATGTTTTGAAGATGATAGGTTATATTGAGTATCTTGATACTTTGGGTTTCCCGATTGGTCGAGAAGCTCAGATTGACTTAATCTTACAATCTTTGAACAACAACTACACTCATTTTGTTATGAACAACAATATGAATGAGATAGACAAAACACCTACTGAATTGCTGGCTATGTTATGAACTGTTGAAACCAACATGAAAAAGGCTGAACCTGCTCCCATATTGATGGTGAACAAGAAAGGTAAGGCTAAAGGGAAAGGTAAATGGAAGAGAAAGAAGAAGATTGGATCTGATTCTACTCCCAAGCCAAAGGCTAATCCCAAACAGGCTTTAAAGCCTAAGGGTGCTGTTACAAAGGGTGATTGTCACTTCTGTGGTAAACCAGGTCATTGGAAGAGAAACTGTCATGCTTATTTGGAGGGTCTGAAGAAACTGAAGTCTGTTCAGATTTCTGATTGAGGTATTTATGTTATATAAGTCAATCTGTCTACTTCTACATCATGGGTATTGGATACTGGATGCGCTTCTCACATTTGTATAAATGTGCAGGAACTACAAAGGAGTAGGACTTTGGCTAAGGGCGAGGTTGACCTACGAGTTGGCAATGGAGAAAAGGTTGCTGCTTTGGCTGTAGGGACTTATCATTTATCGTTGCCCACTGGGCTTATTTTAGAACTTGAGAATTGTTTATACGTGCCTGCAATTTGCAGAAACATTATTTTGATTTCTTGTTTGGACAAGAAAGGTTTTGCTTTTTCAATTCAGAACAATTGTTGTTCCTTTTCTTTGAATAATGTTACCTATGGGGTTGCACATTTGTTTAACGGTTTATATGTTCTTGAATTAGACACTCTTATCTATAATGTGAATAACAAACGACTTAAAACTAATGACTCAAATCAAACATACCTTTGGCACTGTCGTTTAGGCCATATAAATGAGAAACGCATTTTCAAGTTACATAAAGATGGATACTTGGATAAGTTTGATTTTGAATCATACGAAGCATGTGAACCCTGTCTCTTTGGAAAAATGACTAAAGCTCCTTTTACTAAACAAGGTGAAAGGGCCACTGAACGATTAGAACTAATAAATAGTGATTATGTGGTCCTATGCGTACTATGGCAAGAGGTGGTTTTTACTACTTTATCATGTTTACTGATGATTTCAGTAGATATGGATATGTGTATCTTATGAAGAACAAATCCGATTCTTTCGAAAAGTTCAACGAATACAAAGCTGAAGTAGAAAAACAGACTAGTAGAAATATTAAGACTCAACGATCTGATCGTGGGGGAGAATACTTAAGCCATGAATTTAAGAGTTTCTTAAAAGAGTGTGGTATTGTATCACAACTCACTCCTCCCGGAACACCACAATGGAATGGAGTTTCTGAGAGTAGAAATCGTACCTTGTTGGACATGGTGCAATTGATGATGAGTCATGCAGATCTTCCAATTAGTTTCTGGGGCTACGCCCTAGAGACGGCTGCTTATACACTTAACCGAGTTCCTACTAAAACGGTTCAGAAGACTCCATATGAGATATGGACTGAGAAACGTCATAGCATGTCATTTATGAAAATATGGGGATGTGAAGCATTTGTGAAACGTTTAACTTCTGACAAGCTAGGACCTAAATCAGACAAATGTAACTTTGTGGGATACCCAATTGAAACAAAGGGTTATTCATTCTATAATCCTTCCGAGAACAAAGTGTTTGTTGCTCGAACTGCAGTTTTTCTTGAAAGAGAAATGCTTTCGAAGAAAAACAGTGAGAGGATAATAGATCTCGATGAAGTTCGAGGCCCACAAGATAATATTGAACCAATGGAGGAACTTGAGCAGGATGTACAAGAAGACAACACTGTTCAAGAAACACAGGTTGTTCGTAGGTCTAGTAGGATTCGCCATGAGCTTGAGAGATATTATGGATTTCTCTTAACTCAAGATGGTGATGTGATGCTTATCGACGAAAATGAGCCTCTCACCTACCAAGACGCTATGAACACTCCAGAATCCAAGAGATGGCTGGATGCCATGAAATCTGAGATGGAATCCATGTATACTAATCAAGTATGGACTTTGGTTGATCCACCTGAAGGGGTAAAACCTATAGGGTGCAAGTGGGTTTTCAAGAAGAAGACCGACATGGATGGTAATCTACAGACCTATAAGGCACGATTGGTGGTAAAAGTTTTCAAGCAAATTTATGGTATTGACTATGATGAGACTTTTTCACCAGTGGTTATGGTCAAGTCCATCAGGATTTTGCTTGCTATAGTTGCTTACTATGATTATGAAATCTGGCTGATGGATGTCAAAACCGCTTTCTTAAATGGGAGCCTTGAAGAAGATGTGGATGTATACATGACACAGTCTGAGGGTTTTGTTGATCCAAAGCATGCTGGAAAGGTATGTAAGTTGCGTCGATCCATTTATGGATTGAAACAAGCCTCAAGGAGATGGAACATTCATTTTGATGAAATCGTCAAAGAGTTTGGGTTTATTCAACATGAAGATGAACCATGTGTTTACAAGAAGGTTAATGGGAGCAATGTGGCATTCCTAGTACTATATGTTGATGACATATTAATAATAGGGAATGACATTCCTTCTTTACAAGCTGTTAAGACTTGGTTGAATAAAAATTTCTCAATGAAAGACTTAGGCGGCGCGACCTATATATTAGGTATCAGGATCTATAGAGATAGATCAAGAAGAATGATTAGCCTAAGTCAGAGTACATACATTGACAAAGTTTTGCATTGATTTGAGATGCAAAATGCTAAAAGGGGCTATGTCCCGATGTCTCATGGGATATCGATCTCTAAATAAAACAGTCCTAAGTCATTGGATGATAAGGATCGTATGAGTAAAGTTCCATATGCGTAGGCAATTGGTTCTATAATGTATGCAATGATATGTACTCGTCCTGATGTCTCGTATGCTTTGAGCATGACGAGTAGATACCAGTCTAATCCAGGTGAAGGTCACTGGACTGCAGTCAAGAATATTCTTAAGTATTTGAAAAGGACTAAAGATCAATTCTTGGTATATGGAGGAGAGGAAAAGTTGGTAGTAAAAGGTTACACCGATGCTAGTTTCCAAACAGACAAGGATGATTCGATCTCTCAGTCTGGTTTTGTATTTTGTCTAAATGGAGGTGCTGTAAGCTGGAAAAGTTCAAAGCAAGAGACGGTTGCCGATTCTACAATGGAGGCTGAGTATATTGCTGCCTGTGAAGCAGCCAAGGAGGCTGTCTGGATTTAGAATTTTATTGCAGGTCTTGGTGTGGTTCCTTCGGTCGCAGATCCGATAGATTTATACTGTGATAATAACGGAGCCATTTCATAGGCTAAAGAACCAAGGTCTCATTCCCGAACAAAGCATATACTCAGACGATATCATCTTCTTCGAGAGAATAATAATCGAGGGGATATACATATATATAAAGTGCATACAAATGAGAACATTGCAGATCCATTGACCAAGGCTTTGTCACAGCAGAAGCACGAAGGTCATACTAGTTCCATGGGTTTTAGATACATGAGAGATTGGCTCTAGTACAAGTGGGAGATTGTTAGTGTTGGTATCCTAGAGACAATACTTTATGATAAACAATTAAAGATTATGTTTACTTGATTATTTAATTAATATTTATTATGTCTTTATTTACTGCGTTATAAATTGAAAGCATAATAAATGTCCTTGGAATATTAATGCGAATTATATATCTTTAAGCATGTTACTTAAAATGAGATTATATGAATAGTATTATATTCCTAAACGTCCCTAGTCGAGTATTATTATTTAAGGACAATAATAATGTAATAAGACTAGCATGTTTGTTGACTGATGACCACATCTCATTGGTCATAGGTATGGTGATATTAAAGTCAAGAACATAAGTGCATGTCTCAATACATGGCACTGGACAGACCCGCTCTGAGAATCTACATGTTAATAAGTGTCATAAGAAATTCTCACTGTGATAATGATGTATTGATCCTTTGACTTGAAATCATTATATTTCTATACGAGAATTAATATACTTTGATTACACTCAAAGTTACCTTTAACCGGGTAATGATAAAGGTGGACATTGGGTATGCTATGAATCGTATGAGAAATATGAATGATAGATATATGATTTAACCCTCCTATTTTAGGAGTGATATTATTGGCCTCTTGCTTGAGTGAGACTATAAAATGCATGGCCATGCTCAAATGTTGATTTGATTAATAGTCTACTCATTGATCAAGGAAATCCGGATTAAACGTTGAAGAGGATGACACAATACATGCCTCGAGTTTGATCTATAATATAAGGTTAAAGGGATTATATTACATTGTACATTATTCACGAAAAGTTTAATTGAATTACTAATTATTATTATTACTTGGGTAGCAATGATGTATTACTAGATGCCGCTCATTGTTTATAATTTTATTATTAGAAAATAAAATTATTGCCAACGTAATAATAACCTAAAGGGTCACACATAAAGAATGTTTAAACGGAGTGTTATTTAAATTATGAATTTAAATACTGTTATTATTATTAATTCGAATTTATTTATTTAATTAATTAAGTGAGACTTGATTAATTATATACATATTAGAATTTGAATTTAATAATAATATAAATCTGAAATCTGAATGGGTTTTAAAAGGTCCAATCAGATTAGGGTTTTGGCCCAAGTCTCTCTCTCCCCTATATATACATAAAGATGTATAGTTTATGGTTAACAGTTTTATAAATTCGTTTTTGAGAAAAACCCTAGCAGCTCTACGTTTTTGAGAGGCTAGAGAAAGAGAGAGACAAAGAGGCAGAAACAGGCTAGTACCTAACTCCGGTGTCGTTAGACGATACGACATTCGTGCGGATACCGATAGATAGCAGATCTTTATGAAGGGCTGCTGTGATTCATCGCTTCTGGACCTCTATAATCATCATAAGGAAAGCTTTAATAAGGTACACATCTGATTCTCCATAATCATACGCCAATTATACACGGATCCTGCGTTTGAGATTCATTTTTTTTATTTAGCGTAATTCCGCTGCGTATATGTGCCTGAATCCCAACATATTGTGTTTTCACCATTGTACATGTGTTTTGTATATATACTAGGTCTCTTTAATCATGTGGAGCTCACAACCACACCCATCCCATAATGCAGTTCACAACTTTCTCTATTTTGTACATGCTTCCTTTATATTTATCTACCTTGTGTTTGTTTCGTTTCACCACCAAAGAATCGTTATGCATAAAAAAATTTCACGATCAAGCCTAGTCGTATGTAGATCAAAAATTTAATTATATAAATTTTAATATAGCCACCGCCTTCACTGATCTCCTCCACTAAAATAGCTCATAATAACCGCCCATGTATATGTATGTTTGTCCTCCACAAACAAAAAATTATGCTATCTTTCTAGCGCCAATTGTTAACGGAGAAATTTAGTGAAATAATACAAATAATTTAATGGCATATTGAGGGGGTTTTGGATATTAAGGGCTAAACTTGAAATGTGTCTCGACTTGTTAGATGTGTCGAATCCTTTTCCAAGATGCCTGCGTACTCTAAGTATATAGAGATTAAGACCACAGAGTTCATTTAGGATTAGGGTTTTATCTCCATGGTTATTTAGGGATATATTTGGATTTAGTTGATTTTATCTATTAAAATCATATTAGCATTAGGATGCCTTCCAGATTTGAAGGATATCGTTGACAGAAATATTCTGTAATTAATGAGAGATTATTCATTGTTTCTAGGAGAGGATAATTAACTTAGGAATAAGTTAATTATTAATAAATATTACGAAATTTGGGAAATTATTGAGATTGACAAAAATATGCGGTAAAAACTACATTCTAAAAAGATATTGTCTCAAGCCTAAGACAGCACATCTAAGTGACATCAACATTCATGAAAAATGACAACAATTCTCATCTACAGCAAACTTGGTGCTCAGAAGCTATTTGAAGACAACGAGTTTGAAGACGGTATGTTTAGCGGGAATTGACAGCAAAGTTGACATACTTATGACAGTGTCTTCTACTCAGCAACTTTCAGTGACAACATCTTTGGCGGAAGACAACACGCTATCAAGAGCATGGAAGCTAAAGTTCAAACAACAATTTTAGGGAGCAGACAGACTGTTTCAAGTAGCAGGGTTGAATAGTTCATCACATAGGTTGCTCAGAACACTGTTTATTCCTCTCAAAGTCTACTAAAACAACTTAAGAGAACACAAAGATACATATGGAGGGTTTAAGGAGTCGAATTCTAATCAGAGGTAATCAATGAGATTTCTTCATCTATAAATAGAATACATCCAAGACTATAAGGAGTTCATGACTTCTAAGATACGAAGACGCTAGTCAACTACTATTTTCGGGATATTGGCCGATTTGCTCATGGAATGTACTCCCTCCATTTCTTCCAATTGTTAACATTTGTATTGGCATGGAGATTAAGAAATGAGAATAAAGTAATAAAAACTGGTAAGAAAAGTATATAAAGTGGTGAGATCCATTAATATTTAAGTAATAGATTAAAAAGATAGAGGAGTTAATGGGAAGTAGTGGGCCCAATTAAGTTTTAAAATTATTAAAATTTTATTATTTTTGGAAAATTTTGAATTATAAAGAATTAAATGGAATATCCCAAAATAGAAATTGTGAACAATTGGAAATGATAGAGGGAGTATTAATTAGTAGAACATATAATATTAATCAAGTAATCATCATAACATTATACTAAAGATTCTTGATTTTTATTCAACATATTCATAGATATTCATACACTGTTACATTAAATAAAGAAAACATTAAACTGAATTGCATATGACTAATATAAAAGCCTATAGAACTTGAAAAGTCATAAATGCCGAGGTGAAGTAGATTTGAATGGTTTTATGGATAGACTACTCGATGTGGGGAAGCATGCCAAGTATACCTGATAGGTGATCCGTCCAACACGGTTTTTTTCCTGGTTCAGCCTAAGCTTCTCCCCTTACCTCGCATAAAAGTAGCTAGCTCTCGAATTACTAGGTCACCCACCTCGAAGGTGCACTTCTTAATTCCCAAGTCATAGTGCTGAGTCGCTTGTCCCCATTTTTCTTGTAATCAAGCTTCTTGATTTTCAGTGGTCGTACACATCATGGTTTGCTTTTAATTTCATGAAGGATGTTCAAGATAGGGGTGTTTAAAGAGGTGAACACCGCCTGATCCCTTTCCTTCCTTTGTGCGACTCCTTGGTCTCCTTTCTTTTCTTTAGCTTCTCAATTCGGCCCCTTAGTAGTTTCTCTTCAGACATGCCTTTTTTCCTTGATCAGTCATTCTTTCGGCTTTTCTTGTAACCCCCGATAGACTTTATCTTCCTCCGAATACTTTTCTCCCGGATGTATATATCATTTAGCGAGTAAGGAGGGACATTATATATTGAAGACCGGAGTTTTTTCCCTTGATGTGATCAAGACCAACTACTAGGAAACCCACTGCCTTAACCTTGTCCAGATCGGTGACCATACCATCTACTTCCTTAAAACGGACCAGGAAATTACCCAACTCCTCACTTGGCCTTTCTATGCAGTGGATCAAGGTTTCAGTATCCTTTTCTCTTAGGAATACATGAGAGTAGCACCTCAAAAACTTCCTCTTTAATTGGTCATATGAGTGAACGAATCGAGGTCACAATGATAGGTACCACATGGAACTCTGAGCCTCTCGATAAGTTTTGAACATCTCGCATAACATAATATCACGGTGACTCATACCATTTATAAGGCTTTTTTACTTTTCATAATGGTCTTCGGGATCACTTTTGCCATTGAACTCAAACAACTTTAGAAATTATCAGCATGAGGTGGTCTGTACTGCTCAATCAACTCAATAACTGGAGGTTCATGGCTCCTCTTCTCTAATCGCCAAACATAGCTTTCTTCATTCGACATAGATGGTCCCTGAGATATGAACATTCCTCATCATCATCCGAATAAGAGGAAATGTATACCCTTCAACATGACCGTCACGAGTGTGATTCAGAGTCTGAAGACTCATATTGATCCACTCGGGCTCTCTTCTCTTTTTGCATTTCTGATTCGGTCCTTGGTATAGCTTCATCGACAGTGGTCTGGAGCGATTCTTTGAGCATATTCTCCTATGTCATGTAGCTCTATCTCTTTCCTCTGCTAACGGAGGGCTTGCAACCTTAGCGCATTAGAATTTCTGTTAACGTTTGGCTCCATACTTCCTTTTCAACTAACTTTTTTAAACCTTTCCCCTTACTCAATTGAGTTATTGGTTTCATAAATATTTTAGATTGGGTATTTCCTCAATATTTGCCTTCTTGAGCCTTACGTTTCTTTTCCCCCATTCTATGCAACATGGCCTGCTACTCTTCCGGTATAGGTATCAGTTCATTGGAATAATCGTTCAAGGGAACAAAATACAATTGTCAAGGAGTGACATTGGCGAAAATCAAGCTTTCTGGCATGTGAGACGCTCATGCTCCTAAGTGCATTGTGTCTGAAAACCCTGGTGGTACATCAATGATGAAGGTGATTGTAGCATGATTCAAAGTGAGTTGATTGTTTGTGTGTGTTTGCAGAAAATGTATAAGTCCATCCCATTTTCCTCATTATTTGTTTGTAAAAAATGTTGTAACCAACCATAATATGGAAATAATATTATTATTGTTGTGGGTCCGAATGTTTAACATAGTCATTTTAATAATTAGATATTACCCTTGGTTTAGTAGTAACGGATGGAAATGTTAGCTAGTAAAATCTTGACAGGTGGCAGTCTAATTGTTAAATAGGGGAAGAAAGTGGGTGGAGTCCTTTGTCCAGTATGAGAATATTTTCTATTGTTATGCTTTTATCTTTTCATCTTTTCTATCAATATTGAGTTCTCTTTTGTTTTTTTCATTTATGTCAATTTATTTCTCTAGTTTACTTTTAATTTCCAGTTTGAGTTGGTTTAGAGTGTTACAAGTGATATTAAAGTCAGCGCTCCTTGGCAATAGATCTGTTGAATCATGATAGAAGGAACTCGATTTCTTGAGATTGATGCAAGATTGGGGGCTCATGAAACCAAGCTTATTGAGTTTGGTGAAAATTTGTGGAAAACTAGGGCTGAAGTTACCCATCAGTTTGCAGATATGAATCTGAAGATGGATCAAAGAATGGATGGGTTTAGTGTAATGATGGATAAACTGGACCAAAATTTCATGGAGCTTAAAGAGTTGATTCTAGGGATGCAACAAAATCAACGAGAAGTACAACCAGTGAAAACTGGAGGAATGCAGACTGTACTCGGAGATGAACCTGTCATTAGCTTCGCTGACAGTATAGAGGTACATCAAACTACACTGTTATCTGCAAATCTACACACCACGCCTACAACCATGACTTCAATTACACCACTTGTTTATCCTATTATGGGGTATACTACCTTGCCTACTAACACTGGCCACATCCCACCTTTTTTCCAACGTCCTCCCATAGGATCTACAAGTTATCCGGTCATTAATACTACAGCCACAATCAACACTACTATATCGTTCTCCACTCCACCCACTTCACCATTTCATGAACCCAACAACCAAATAATCATCCCTCCCTTCAACCCATTCACTTATTAGAATCATATGACAACACCTCCATTCTCTGGGGTTGGACCTACTCCAAGTCCCCATACACTTTCCTTTCCGCCCCACCATAATTTCCGTATTAACCCAAAAATTGAATTCTCTAAGTTTGATGGACAATACCCAAAGGGATGGGTCACCCAAGCGGAGCAGTACTTCGATTTCATACCCGTAGATGATATTAAAAAGATGAAGTTATATGGGCTTCACTTTGAGGGTAAGGCTAGTGTTTGGTTCCGATTTTATCACACTACTAAAGGTGTTGTGGCCTGGAAGATGTTTATAACGGATGTTGTATGATGGTTTGAGAACCCGGAAACAAGAGACGTCTAGGATTTGTTCAACAAGTTAAGACAATTGTCAACAGTGGCTGAATACAAAGATAAATTTGAAGAAATGAGGTCCTTGGTTTCAAGCAAAAATAAAAGGTTTACAGAAGATTATTTTATCTCTAGTTTCATTAGTGGGTTAAAGGACCATATTAAAAATTCAGTGAGAATGTTCTGACCACAAACCTTAACAGACACTATGTTCTTAGCCAAGAAGAAGGAGGCCAGATCAGACAAGAACTCCTTCAATTTCTCCAAACAATCTTCTCAAGTGACGGACACAATGAGTATAGCTTATAGCAAAGCTGAAAATAAAACCACCTACTCTACATAGGTAAGTGCTACTTCTAAACTTGCATTAAAGGACACCAATTGGGCAAAATCGACTCTCAGTATTAAGGAAATTATGGAACGACGAGATAAGGGACAATACTTTCACTGTGATGATCCATATCACCCAGGACAAGCTTGCAAATCTAAACTGTACTCAGTGGGTGAGTAGAATGAGGAGGTTCATGATGAGGTAGAAGAAATAGTTCATGACATGGAGAAGCTCTACCAGGAGAAATATCAATCAATGCATTATCTAAGACCAAGTCTATCAGTACAATTTGACTTTATGGTAGTATAAAAGGGAAGAAGGTTAGCATATTAATCGATAGTGGTTCAACACACTATTTAATTGACTCTAGAATGGTGAAACAACCTGGATTGTTAGCTGATATAGTAGCTCCCCTGATTGTTTCTGTAGCTGATGGGTCCAAGACTATTATCGATTCAGTTTGTAAGAATCTCCAGTTCATGATACAAGGGCATAAATTCAATACTGAGCTGAGGTTGTTTCCATTAGGGGATCAGATGTGATTTTGGGTATCGATTGATTAAAATAGTTCAACCCCATTACTTTCGACTATAACAATCTCATAGTTAGAGTTGTAAATGAGGGGCTGCCTCTTACTCTTCAGGGAGAGTTGCATGAAGGGGCCTTACAGACAATTATTGTGAAGAAACTCAGTAATATATTTAAATCGACAACAGGTACTACATAGGGGTTTATTTGTATAATGGATACCAAACCAGTTGAGCAAGGGGCTACTGCGTCAATACCCTTGTAATTATAAGAAATCCTCAAGGAGTACAAGACTGTATTTTTGGAACAAACAAGACATCCTCTGGTGAGAACTCATGATCACAAAATACCCATGTTTCAGGGTAGTCAACCAATTAATCAGCGGGGCTATATGGTACTTTATGTACAAAAAGCAGAAATTAACAAGCAGATAAAAGAGATGTTGACTAGTGGAATCATTCAAGAAAGTAGCAGCCCTTTTGCATCTCCCATAATCTTGGTGAAAAAGAAGGACGACACTTGTTGAATATGTGTCGACTATCGAAAATTAAATGAGATCACTATAAAAATATAAATATCATATCCCTATTATTGATGAACTCTTAGATGAGTTAAAGGGAGCTAGATGGTTCACCAAGCATGACTTGCGATCTGGTTATCACCAAATACGGGTAGTAGTTGAAGATGTATATAAGACTTCATTTCGAACACACCAAGGTTTGTACGAGTTCAAGGTCATGCCCTTTGGTCTTACAAATGCACCAACAAGTTTTCAATCCTTGATGAACTCAGTTTTTCAAGCTCAACTCAGAAAGAGTGTGTTAGTATTTTTTGATGACATCTTGATCTACATCACGTCATTAGCGGAGCATCTTACTCATGTAAAGATGGTACCAGAACTCATGAAGAAACACCAGTTATTTGCTAAGAAAAGTAAATGCATGTTTGGGTAGAAATAAATGGAATATCTTGGCCATCTTATATCATATGATGGAGTCTCTACTGCCCCTAGTAAGGTATCTACCATGATCAACTGGCCAACTCCAAAGTCAGTGAAATAATTGAGAGGTTTCTTGGGGTTGACGGGCGATTACAAGAGATTTATTAGGGGCTATGGTGAAATTAGTAGGCCTTTGACAAACCTGCTCAAGAAATAGAGTTTCAGCTGGACAGAGGAGTCTTCTAGAGCATTTGAAAATTTTAAGAAGTGTATGGTAACTGCCTCTGTACTAGTTCTTCCAGATTATACTATTCCATTTATAATTGAGACCGATGCCAATGCAGTTGGAATTTGAGTCGTATTAATGCAAAATGGCAGGCCATTGGCATTTCTTAGCAATGACTTGTCTAGTAAACATCAGGGATTCTCATAGTACAAGAAAGAACGATTTGTTATAGTTCTTGCTACGCAAAAATGGTATACATATTTCCAAGGTAACCATTTCATTATTAAGACTGATCAACAAAGTTTAAAGTATTTATAAGAGCAAAGACTCTCAACATTACTAAAACATAAATGGTTGGCCAAATTGATGGGCCAAATTGATAGTCTATAAAAAAGGTGTTGAGAACAAGGTAATAGATGCCTTGTCTAAGCTTCCAAATAGTCTTGACGGAGGAGAAATCATTGCAATCACAATAACTACACCTAGATGCATGGTTGAGGTGCTGAACAGCTACTGTTGTGCCTAAAATCTCACATGGGTTGGGTTTGGGCCCATTGATCTTTAAAGGCCCAATCCACTAATTAATCAACCATCTAAGAAGGTTCTAAGATAGGATAGGAGATGGTAGGAAGGTTCCATGATGATATGATGAGCTCTGAAAGCTGCCAAGAAGGGTTAAAAGTTGATAAAATCATCCCAGGATGAGGAACCACTAGGAGATGAGGTCCTAGTACGGCAGATGTGTCACTGCCTAAGGAGCTGCCATTTTATTAAGGCTGAAACCTAATTTAAGGAGGTTCCAAGAATCCAATGGAGTTGGGAATTATTCTGAGAGGTCCTGATGTGCTACTGTATACAGGAAATAGGTTCCGGTTCCATTAGACATGTTCTATAACCTAGCTCCCAAGACAGTTGCTTGGTACCTCTTGGAAAGACAATTATACATGGACTGTTCCACCTGATTTATAGGAGACAACCTCTCCACGATTATTGAAGATATATACCATATTATTCTTATCAAATTAAGGATAATTATCAGGAAAATACATATATTCCTAAATCAATCCGATTATTCGTCATGAAGCAGCTTCCCATGAGTCCTAGCCGACTTGGACTCTCATGGTAGCTCAATTACTTCGAGATATACATCAATTCAGAGGGTAAACCTTATCAAATCACAGATGATCACTCATCAACAAGAGTCACAACAACCAAGAACTATATATGGACTTGATCTCTATAAATAGGGTATGTAGGCAACTAACAAATGGTTCGTAAACACTAAGAGGGAAGAGAACACATAAAAAACTCAGGTGTTTGTTAATCAATCGAGGTATTTGACTTGTATAATATCAGGATTATATGTTGGTGCCTTGGTGCTTTGCTAGCTTAGTCCCTTCATCATCACAAATCACTATCTATCATTCGTGGAACCTCTGTTAGGAAGCTATTTTCTGGCAGAATCTTATAATTTCTTTCCGCTATTTCAGTAAAGGGCCTCCACGGGTGTTGTACCAAATTCCTCTCATAAAATCTACGTAGACGACAAAGAGGCCCAAAAGATTATTGTAGGGATACTAACTAGGGAAGTAGCTTATGCTCAGTTCAAGTATACAAAAGGTCTGCTAAAAATTGGTGATAAAATTTATATTGGTAACCATGGGGAGGTTAAACAAAACATAATTTGGGAGTTGCACGATGGACTAATAGGGGGCATTCGGGTCAAGAGGCTACATTGAAAAGAATTAGCTAGTTCTTTTACTGGCCTACAAAGAAAGAAGTCATTTTTAACTATGTCAAGTCATGTGATGTATGCCAAAAGGTCAAAACTATCAATCACCACCCTAGTGGTTTATTGCAACCACTGTCAATCCCTAATCAAATTTGGGTTGACATTTGAATGGATTTCATTGAAGGTTAGTCTTCCCAAATCTGAAGATGAAAATTGTATAATAGTGGTGGTGGATAGGCTTACAAAATCAGGGAACTTCATTTCTCTCTCTCATCCCTTCACAGCCAATTCTGTAGCACAAATTTCCTTGGACAATGTGTTCAAGTTACATGGAATTCCACACACTATTGTCTAGGATAGAGACAAGTTGTTTACTAGCCAATTTTGGAAAGAACTCTTTAAAGTAGTTGGCACTAAACTCCATATGAGTACTTCGTACCACCTTAGAGTGATGACCAAACAGAATGACTAAATAGGTGTATAGAGCATTACTTATGATCAATGGCTAGCCAAATACCTCATAAGTGGCCTAATTGGTTGCCTTTAGCTAAATGGTGGTATAACAACACATACAATAGTGCCATCAAAATGTCTCCATTTGAAGCATTGACGGCCTGAAACCCAGGCAACTGTGTTTGGATACTGCAAGTAGGTCAATTATTGGTTCAGTTCCAGGTGTAACGGGAAGCCACGAATCACCTGCTTAAAGAAGCGGTGCAAGTTGCCTAGAGTAAATACAAAAAATATGCTGATAAAAAAAGACAAGAAGTTACTCTTAATGTTGGGGATTGAGTGTTTCTAAAACTTCAGCCATATAGACAATTATCAGTTGCAGTAAGAAAATATCTCAAGCTAGCCTATACATACTATGACCCCTGCCAAATCTTGGAAAATATGGGTTCTCTATCCTACAAATTAGCCTTACCTTTTAGAAGTAAAATTCACCCTATTTTTCACATTAGTCTGCTAAAGAAAAAGGTGGGCTCAAAGTACAATATCACATCAACTCTGCCTCAATTAGGGAGTGAATGTCAATTTTTAGTGTATGCAGTTAAAGTGCTTCAACGAAGAATGGGTAAGAAAAATAATAGTGCAGTGGCTCAATGGCTAATTCAGTGGTCGAATGCAATTCTGGAAGATGCAAGCTGAGAGGATTCCATTTCTATACAGGAGTAATATCCAGAATTTGATCCTTGAGGACAAGGATTCTTTTGAGGGGGGAGTATTTATAACCACCCAAAATATGTAAATATTATTATTATTGTTGTGGGTCTGAAAGTGTAACGCAATCATTTTACTAATAAGATATTACCCTTGGTTCAGTAGTAACGGATTAAAATGTTAGCTAGTAAATCTTGACAGGTGGCAGTCTAGTTGTTAAATAGAAGAAGAGAGTGGGTAGAGTCCTTTGTCTAGCATGAGAATATTTTCCACTGTTGTGCTTTTATCTTTTCAGCTTTTCTATCAATATTGAGTTCTCTTTCATTTTTTTCATTTCTGTCAATTTATTTCTCCAATTTACTTTTAATTTCCAGTTTGAGTTGGTTTAGAGTGATACAAATGTACAAGTCCCTCCACTTTTCCTCATTTCCTCTATTTATAGAGGTCATTACTACTCTTGCCTCAGTTACCACAGTTCCGTAAAAGTAATCAAGACATCGTGGCATGCTTCTATAATTGGAATGATCCCTTAACAATATTTGGCTGCTTGCTTGCTTGGGCAGAGTATCATTTTGGGCCGAACTCTTAGATCGATGAGTTGGGCTTTCTTCTCCTGTAACCGAACCAATCACTTGGGCCCATGACTGAACTGGGCGTGGATAATCCAACAGTTCCTATGAATTGGAACCTGTAATATTGTTATGATATAGTAATCACATACTTTCTGTTATTTATTGTCTAAACTAAACTCCAAAGTCCTAATAACTATAACTTGTAGTTCAAGGAAATCTTTTTTATATATTAATAGCTTAGTTATTATTTATTTGAGTTTTAAAACTGTTTGTAATCTACCAAAGTTTTTTTAAAATATCATCATTATTCTAACAATAGAAAGGATTGCAGCTTCTGGATTAATGTCTACAGAGTTTGGCTGCATTACATGACTATTTTCTAGTATGTTTGGTTTGGTGTTTCGCATTACATTGTGAAATGCAATGTCTGGATTAATGACTGTTTTTTCGTTTGGTGTGTGTTTTTACATCAAATGATTTCAATAAAGATTTGGAGACCATTCATACATGAAAAAATGATCTATGAATATTTGTAGTTGATTTGTTGATCTATGAAAAACTGATCTATGAATATCTGTCAGTAGTTTGTACTCCATTTTCAAAATATATATACAAACATCTTTAATGCTATTACAATTGTTTACGTATTCAAAGTAATACACAGAAATTTGTGAAGTAGTTGTCACCTTGTTTATAAGAATATGCACTTGCCTGAAGACAGCACCAGATGAAGCTGGAATAATAAGTAATATGTAATTTTCCATCAAAATCAAAGTAATCCATGGGAACGAGAAGAGAGCTAGCACTAATCACTTTCCATTTCATCTTCACTATCTTCAAGGTGCTCCTTAAGTGTTTGATCTGGAATTTTCCAATTTTCTTTATCCCATGCTTCACTTGCCTCTGGCAATTTGTATTCTTCGGGTTTTAGTGACAACTCAAATTCTGGAAGATCAGGCACACCATGTAGTCCCCTGCATTATACCAGGGAGGAAAAAAATATCAATCCATGGACTTGCTGTTATTTTTTAAGAACAAAGAATTGTAGTTATAAAATGAGTTGAAATAGAAAACTTCTTTGTCCTTACTTCTCCTGATTTAAAAGGTAACCATACATCTGAGACTTCTTAAATGCAGTTTCTGGAATTTTCTTGTTTAGATTCTTCATTGCACCCCAAAGTGGAGGAGTCCTGTCCAGAAAATTGGTACCAATTCAATAAACATCAGAAGAAAAAATGGTAATATCTTAATAAAGAAAGCCCAAAGTGAAAGAAAATAAAAGAAGAGTAAATTATTGTGTAATCTGATCCAACCTGGTTATAGGCACAGCTATGCAAAAGGTTAAGCAAGCCTTCTTGCTCTCAGTTAGAAGTTCTTCTGCAGCAAGAAAGAAACACACAGCTGTAGTGTGGTAGGATGGATTGGTGTCCTTGTCCAGGATCAGGCCATTGTAATAGTAAGCTGCAGCCTAAACAATTTTACGCATATCTTTTAGCAGTTAAACAGAAGGAAAGAACTTACTAGTGAAAGACAAGCTGCAGATTATGGGGGATGTCTGCACCATGCTCACCTTTGCTTCAAGGTATTTCCACTTGATGAACAACAGATGCTTCTTTCCATTGTCATTGTTAATACATTTTGACAAGGAATAATGAGCCTGACACAAAGTTTAAAAGGTATTTTAAGTTTAAAAAGTTCTAACTTGCAATTCCCATATTAATATAAAGCATAAAGGTTAACTTAGAAGAGTTTTATATTTCTTAGCCTTCATACTTCTCAACTCCTAGATAGGAACAATATCGTTGAATTCTTAACCGGAACTACAATTTGGTGACTTCATAGTTCTTGGTCACTTGGCAAGAGATGAGGAGAGGCCACTAGTTAAAAGGCTTTGTGAAACTTGATGCTCTAAAAACTTGTAAACACATATAAACAGTGACAAACTTCCAATCAACAGAGCATTTTGCGCGGGCAAGTAAGGATGGTGTAGGTTGTTTATCATTAATAGCTAATGATTTGGCCCTCTTTTTCAGTTGCCATAGAAAAACTAGCCTAGTTTAACCTATCCACGATGAGCTCTAAGTTGACCTTAAATTCAGCATGGAATCCCTAACACATTGACCAGTATTGTTCCTAGCATGATGGATAAAATACCTATTAGGATCATCAAACTTATATACTGATGGAACTGGAAGAACCCTATATATATTATAGATTTCATGGTTATAATTGTTGTATGCAGGTGCATTACCTGTCCTAAGTAGCTTAGTTGTTCACAAGCTAGCCTCCTCTTAACAGGTAAAGTGGCTTTTTTACTTTCAACAGCCAAACCAAGCTGCATTTCAGTTCCCTGATGATGCACAGTAATCAGCTAGGAGTTAATTTACATGCTCCAGCAGTTACATATATAAAAGGGAAAACAATTTCCATAATCATATACTGACCATATGCTGATAATTATAGAACATTCGCATAAAAAATGTTAGGTCTATTGAAATGATCATGAGGCCGAAAAGGGTAATGATGTGTTACCTGAGCTAGTGCTTGAATTGAAATAGCCCATATTACATCCTCCTGCAAATGTTTTGGCATCTTGCTCCTGATCATATAGTTAGGATATTTTTTTTCAATCAATTTCTTGAACGCTGGACAAAATGAAACTAAAAATATGTTTACATACTTAACATCTGCTGGTATGTGCACGAGAACATCCCTAATACAGAATTCCAAGTACCCTGCAGCCTTCAGCAGTAA
Source organism: Oenanthe sinensis (assembly GCA_028671895.1). Lineage (NCBI taxonomy): Eukaryota > Viridiplantae > Streptophyta > Magnoliopsida > Apiales > Apiaceae > Oenanthe > Oenanthe sinensis. The sequence goes on from CM053806.1 coordinate 35,864,675, forward strand.
ATTAACAGCAGTGCTCATGCTATCTGTTGGTACGCAAAATTATAATCAGACATCAGAAACGAAATTTTAATAGGAAATTATTTTAAGTCATATAAATAGGACATGTTTAATGGACCTGATGTAACAACCCACTCAGAAATTGGATCCCTTGAAATTAGCTTTGAGTTGGCCTCGCTCAATGTCAATGTAGCCATCATATGGACAACAGAAAGTAATTCGAACCATGAGTCATTGACAGATACTTCCTGCAGCTTATAATATCCCAATCATTAAGCTCGGAGAATAGAAAAAACAAACAAGAAAGCATTCTATGAAGTATTTACGTGTTTTCTATCTTCGATATTCTTCCACTTGAATTCCACCAGTTCTTGAAGACCATTTTCTGTTTATTAACAAGTTATAACTTACATAAGTATGAAAATGATTGTGTGTATTGACTTAAATAATCTACACAAAGTAGAGACTACTGGTTATGGTTAAAAACCTCTCTTAGTGAGACCAACAATTAGTGACAAGTACTCCTCTAGGGCTCCTTGTAATTCTAATACAGCAGTTCCACCTGCAACATTTTCGATGAAATCTTTAGATTTAATTATTCGGACTAAAAATTAAAGCAGCTGCAAAGTTTGAGCAATACCAGTATCCTGTGCCACAAAAACAATCTGATTCCGAAGCGAACTTATTCTATTCACAAGATCTTTTGGAATTAAGCCTTTTAGCCTCTTGTGAATATCATCAGACTGAACAGGAACATGCAAGGGCGGGACAAAGATTGTAACTTGAGGTATGTTCTTCTTTTTCTTGCTTCCAATCTTGTACATAGATGATGTGCATCCCATTGCTCTTCAACTAAAATTTTAGTCTTGGGACATATCATTCTGCATTGAAAATTATCACTGACTTTGTGTACTTAAAAAGCTAGTTCCAGCCCCATTCTTGAATAAAATTGTTTTTGTAATCTACGTGCAAGAATGGTATAAATCTAATACATAAAGTGCAAGTACCAGCAGTAATAATAAGTCTCCATAACAGTAAAATGTCAGTCAATACAAGAAGCCAAAAAAAACAAAGAAGGAAAAAAAAATGAGAACAGACATTAAAAACTACCTTCCAGCTACTGATAGTCAACCAATGCTTCATTACTAAATCGTCAGCAGGAGAGTTAATTAAAAACCTTAAATACTGCTGAGTACTGTTAAATTAAGTAAAGACAAACCGAGACTCCGGCAAGTGGAGCTCTGATACTATTTTAAATTATCAATTTTCCTAAAATTTCAAGATATTAGAAAATTGACTTACCAAGATCATATATTATATTCTAACAGGTACAACATTACTTCAATCAAAGTTAGCAATTTGTAATTTAATCAAGAGAAAATACTACCAGAATTATTAACAGTTTTGCATGTGTAAGTAGCTGTAGGGTGTGTGGAAACACTGTACTGTATCTTAAATCCAGCGTTGACCAAATATCTTAAATCTGCATTAAAAGTAAGGGGGCATGGCTCGAGAACCCATCATTTTTGTACATGGTGATACTTTAGCAATGAATCGTGTATCGTATTTTTTTGCATTTAAATCGTTGACAACAAATTATTATGTATTGCGCCTAGTTAGAAAACAACCGCGAAGGTTACAGATTTATTCAATGTGATATCAATGTTACTTTATTAAAATTTAAATATTAAAAAATTTGATTATCGATATTTTTACAAATATAATCAATAAGTTTTCCGGCCTAATTTTTAAATATTAACTTTTTAGTTATAATATATTTTTAAATAAAACATAATTGTTTTATCTTATTCAAACATAAATATAAATAAAATATTAAAAAATTTTAGCAAAAATATTTTTACACATAGTATTGAATAAATTAAAATTTTATTTAAAGTTAAAATTAAATTAAAATTTTATCAAACTTAAAAAAATTAATTTTTTAATTAAAACACACAAATTTTATAGGCTTTAAATATAAATACGTATAAAATATATAAAAAAGTTATACTAATTATTTTATTCATATTATTGAAAAAAATAAAAATATTATCAGAAAAATAAAAATAACAAAATATTAAAAATATATTTTAAAAACAAAATACAGAATAAATTATAAAATTTGTATTTAATGATATAATATAGAGTGGGTGAAAACTCTAGAACTACATACACATTTACAACATTTGAAGCCCTATAATCATAATGCGTATATATATTTATTATCCGTATGGTTTTCTCACTTCTATTCTTGCTCTTTTGCTTTCTTAGTTGAAAAATCTCCTCTTCGAGGCTTTGCTTTTAGGATTTAACAGTTAACAAAAATTCTTTTTTAAATTTTCCTTATTCACTTCCTTTCACTTGCATTTCAGTTTTTGAGTGAAATTTTTAATAAGAAACTATCTGAAATTTGCATTACTCTTCACTTGCTTTCTTTCATAAAAAAGCTCAGTAACATGAATATAAATGTAAATTTTATAATTTTACTTCTCTTCCATATATTTTTATCCCAATTTAAAACTCGGGAATAAGATGTTAAACAAATAATTCTCTTCCATCCGTTTTCCTCCCTATTTCGGGAGTAAGGTGTTAAACACATAAGAAAGAACCTAACATGGATTGAGCATTATTTTCAACGTGACCAAACACCCTCTAAATCATTTTTGCTCATAGAAAATATAATATAAAATATGTTTAATTTATAAAAATTATATAATAATTTAGATGTCTTCCAAATTGAAATAAGAGTTAAATCTTATTAATACAAAAATATTTTTTTAAAAAAAACTCAAACCAAAATAAATGAATATGAGAAAATATGAGGGGTGAAGATAATCGTAGAGCTCTAACCACACAAACATCCCCCATTTTTAATAACTATTTGAAACTCATATAATGCACGTAATACCTTTTAAATATTTAAAATGTATATTTATTATGTTTGCCTAGATAAGTAAGTTATTACAGAAGGGGGGTTGAATGTAATAATACTAGTATATCGATTAAGAACACAAGTATATAAAAGATGAATATTGTTATATATTAAAGATAATGAATAGGTTACAAAACTCTCTCAAAAAGTTCTTTGTTCTCAAGAGCTGATAGGTTATGAAAAATAAGATTTGCAAAGATTACTTTGATGTTAACCTATGCATGTGTTTATATAGACACAGTTACAACTCAATTACAAATCAGATTAGAAATAGAACAGCTTTACACAAGGAAATAGACTTGCATTAGGATTCCTTCTTACTATCTTATTCAGATTCTGATTTGAATTGCTTCCTGACAAACTCTGTCGGTTATTATTCTCTGATAGAGCATTCTCTGTTAGAGTAAACTCTGATTGAGTATTATCTGATAGAGTAAACTCTGACCGACAGCTCCTTAAACTCTGATGACGTCAGCAGTGTAAACTCTGATTTGTATTTTTTGACAGCCATCAGTGTTTGCATTCATAACAACATCTCCCAATTTATGCTTTAAGAATATAAACATAAATTTCACTTAAGATGTCAGAAATCCAAGACAAATGCATAAGTGTTTGTTTACCCTTCATGATTCAGATTCTTCTGTAGGAGAAATCTTCTTTCAGAAATTGATTCAGGAGCTTTTTTTCAGCAGTTTTCAACAGCTCAACCAACTTCTCATTCAATTCCTTCATTTGTTCAGAAGAATCATCTATTTGAAATATTGCAGCCCTCAGAGCATAAATTGATGATCTTTTCATTCTTTCATCCAAGACAATGCAACATGCCTTCATACCATTAAGATTTAAAATTAGTGTAGGAATCTTTAACACCATTTTGACCCTTGCATTTTCTTTCCTCATAGCTCTTCTTGTTCCATCTTCAAGTGTATATCCAGGCTCATATTCTTCAGAATTTATCATCATCAGCCTTTCATTCTTCTTTTTCTCAGCTATCACTCCTTCAAGAATTTTCACCCATCTAGAAGTAACTTCATTTACATCATTAAGAAGATATAGAACATGTTCAAGTTCTTTAGATGCTTTTTGAATCAAATCTTCTTGAGCAATCTTCAAAACTCTCCCATCTTCTAAGAAATAAATGAGCTTCTCCTTAGCTTAAACACTATCAAAGATATCCTTCACAATGTTAACAGATATTAATTTGTCCAGATGTTCTTGAGAAAACTCTTCTTCAGGTTTATCTTTCAATGAAAAAGGATCTCTGAAGATATTTACTTCACCCCTGTAGATCTTAGCATGTGAATCACTAATACCACCTTTGTCTTTTCCAAGCCTGGAATTGAGAGTCAGAGTTTGAGTCTTTATCCACAGAAGATCAAATATTTTCTTCCTTATCAGAGATTGTTGATGTTCGTCTTCCTCATCATCAAAGCTTGAGCCACCTGGAAGAAAAGTTATTCCAGACATAGTGAGATGAGTCTTTCGCTTAGCTGGTGCTTTTTGTTGAATTCTTGAAGATGATCTTGTTTGAATTTTTGTGATTGGTTTTGATTGAGCAACTGGCTTTGGAGTTTTAATTGATTTGATTTGAATATGCTTAGATTCTAATTTCTTCTGTTGAGCATTTGCCTTTTTCTGAACTGGATTTTTTCACATATCTTCTCTTTTTCTAGACTTGAGCATTGTCAGTACCAGATTTCTTCAATTTAGCTTCTACAGCAACTAGGTCTAATCCTGGATTTTCTTCTTCAAATAGCTTCCTTGTCAGTTCTGCATCCTTTAAATTTTGTTCTTAAATTTTCTCAGGTTTTTCTTCTTCTTCAAGCCTCTTTTCCAATTCTATGTCAGTCTCTATCAGAGTTTGCTGTTTGTTAGAGTTTGGTGCCATCAGAGTTTGAGTGGTTGACAGAGTTTGACCAATCAGAGTTTGCTGCTTTAGAGTTTGTTTTCCCTCTTTATGACTTCCTTGATCTTCATCATCAAGTTTGTCAAGTTGTTGTACAACATCCTCCTTACATTTGTCTGGACCCTTCTCCCCATTTCTAACATCACTCCTTTTTCTCACAGTAAAAATTTCAACTATTGTATGTAGCATTCCCTGCATAGAACTGACAAAAGTAATAAGATTATTAACCTTAGCTTCCAATGCATCCTATTTTGATGAAACATTTTTTAGTTTTAACTCCAGAGAATGACGAGATGTTGTAACAGCAGATTGAACAGAAGTAGATGATTTGTTTACAGATTTCTTGAGTTCACCAATTTCATTGTGAAGTCCCTTGGATAACACAGTAGTAGCCTTCAATATTTACTTCATCTCATCAGATTTTATATCCTTATCAGCTTTACTTATCAACTCATGAACATGTGGCCAAGAGATGACTTCATTTGAGTATTTCCATGAACTATCCCAAACTTTTTGTCTGTGAGAATTTATCAATACATCTTGAGATGATTCTTCCTTAGAAGTGAAATCTCTCTTTACACCTTTAGCATCTAGAATAGCTTCAATATCTCTTTTAAATTGCTCCACTATCAGGTAATCAGGATACTCCATTCTCAGTCTTTCATGTGCATCATGAGAATTTGCTGACCACTTCTTGGTATTGTACCTTTGTGTATAGAGGATTGACAGGTCTGTAACTTCTTCATCAGCAAAAATAGGCTCATCAGAGTCTGTGTCCTCCCCATAAGAGTTTATAACTTTCTCAGAGTTTATCAAAGGATCAGAGTTTACAATAGATAAATTATAAGTACCTGCAAAAGATATGGAACATACTAAATCACTTTTATTTTTTAAAGTAATCTCATTACTTCTTACATCACACATATCATAACTTTTAAGAGTTAGAGTTTTCTCACTAGAAGCAGCTAACTTCTTTCTCAATTCTACCTCACCTTTTGCCAGATCCTGTGTCTGCCTCTCATTAATTCTGTTTTTCACACATTTTACCTCAAACTCACTAGAAAGGCTCAACACACAATGTCCTACAGAAATAAGAGGTGGCTGAGAAAGGTTGACTGTAGTTACATGATTAGGGGTATCCTTTTTAGGACTATTCATGATCATTCTAGCAATTAAAATAGGAAAGGTGAAATCTGAACTTAAACTATCAGAGAATGCATATTCTGAAGAAAAGTCAGAGTTTATACCTTGAATTGTGGATGTGGATGTTATCTCCATTGGCTGTGCAGAGATTGGTTGCACCATAAGAGCATCAGAGATTGTCAGTGGAACTTCATCAGAGTTTGTATGTCCAACATTAGAGTCTTGGTCTGCAATCATAAAATAGATGATTGGTTCTTGTGGGACCTGAGTCACATCTTCAGCTGATTCACCACTTTGAGGTGAAGGTTCTTGTACAGTAGCCCCCCGTCTAATACGTTCATGGTTATAATGGGTAATATTTGTCCACCAATCAGCCTTTGACTTGACATACTAAAGAATCATGTTCTCAATTGGAACTGGTAATCCAGGTTCCTTCCAAGGAATATTTTCCTTCCAGCAATGCCATGCTTCAACAGAATTTGTCAAGACATCAGAGTTTGGCTCAGAGTTTAGGATTTCTTCAGAGTTTAAATCTTGAGATTTTTGTTGATCAGAGATTAGGACATCAGAGTTTATTACTGCATCAGAGTTTAGTCCTTCAGTGTTTACAGCCTTAACTAATCTTCTACTCTTCTTCTTCACCTCAGGCATTGGATTCACTGTGAATGGCTTCATAAAAGGTGCAGAAGGTATCTCAGAAGCCTGTTCAACAGTCTTTCTCTTATCAAAAACCAACCCTTCATCAGAATCTATATCTTCATCGATCAATTTTCTCTTTTTAGGAGAATATTCTTTCACTGACTTCCCTTTCCTTTTGTTTATGCTCTGTTGAGAGGTGTGTTTTACAATTACAGCCTTTTGTAACTGCATGTTAGTTTAGAATTAATAAATAATATTTTTTATCATAATTATAATGTTATTTTTATTTATCGTATGATTGATACATATTAGTTTAAATTTGTATGTGTAATTGTTAATTAACGCATGTTAAAATATGTATTAATTATGTATTAACGCATATTAAATTATGTATTAACACATGTTAAATTATGAAAATATGTATTTATTATATTGAAAATAGGAAAAATGGATGATTACGTGTATTTTAAGTGTATACAAGGTTTTATTGATAATTTGCATAGTTATATAATATAAATGCAGGTTAACTGCATTTCGAATATTATGATTATTTTTATGGTTAAACATGTTTTTTTGGAGTATTGGTGTAATTATTGATATTAATTCCAATAGTTAAAGGAAGTAGGCAAAATAGTAAAGAACAAAGACTTAGATGCATTTCCTATATTTTACATGATCAGTGGATGACTAATATTCAATTTTTTACCCTTTTAATATATTTAAATGTTGATGTGATTCGGCAACTACTATCATTTACTTTATATCTTATAGGAGAACATCACGTTTAAACCTGACTCCAAACCCAGCTCCTGAGCCAATTAAATCTACATGAAAAAACCCATTTTACCCTTCTACGTCCCGAGCCTAATTGCATCTACTTCTATTATAAACCTAACTCCAAACCCAGCTCGTGAGCAAATTAAATCTACATGAAAAACTCATTTTACCCTTCTACGTCCTGAGCCTAATTGCATCTACTTCTATTATATCTATTATAGGTGTTTAGTCATTTGATGCGCAAGTTATAGGCCTCTAATAGGGTGAATTCATCTCGCAAATTGAATTGTTATGGAAGCTCGCACGCTACCTGTTTGATGAAATGTTAAAATGAAATGAAGTTATAGCACGATCATTACTCTTTGGATTTCATGCAGACTCCAGTAACAAGTATGAAATCCAGTAACCATGATGGCAAAGATGCAGGAGGCTACTTAAGTTGCGAAAACTATCCCTATGAATTACTCTCTATATAAATAAAATGAAACTATCTATAATTTATGAATAAAACGTGTAACCAGTTTACTACTTAAGACACATTGCTATGAATAAAGTGCTTAATTTATTACATCTAAGCACATATTAATATTCTTTGAGGTAAGTTTTAGAAAATCAAAAATATAACACATACTATTTATAAAATAATGCTGCAAACAACCGCCATTATTCATATATTTGTTTCTACAATTTATGGCATTTACTAAAGTACGTTCAAATACGAGAATTCACACGAGTCCCGTGCCTTGCACGGGCTCTAATACTAGTTATTAAGAGTTGCCCATCTGCAATTTGGTTTTCTTGGCTTCCGTCTAGCATCTCGTGACCATTTATTTTAATAATCGGTTTAGTTTAAATTTTTTTGGTTCGGTTTAAATCTAGAACTGAAACCGATCAAACTGGTCGATTTCATTTGCGATTTTGATTTTTTATCAAATTTTACCGATTTCGATTCGGTTCGATTTCGATCTGTGCTAATTCAAGAATATGAATATTTTGAGGCAAAACAGAATGAATTCCTTACAGATATTTATGACAGATTTTTAACTCTTTTGAATAACCTAGCTTTGGTGGATAAAATGTATGACAATGAAGATTCTAACACCAAGTTTCTTAGAGCAAGAATGAGATTTGCAAACTTCTTTGATAAGAGACAGGGTTGATCTAGATGAGATGTCTCTTGATGAAGTCTATGAAAGATTGAAAACTCATGATTTAGAATTACAACGAAGGAAGAATAGGAAAAGTAGCAAGACAAAATCTGTTGTCTTCAATGTTGAGGCCAAAATTGAAGAACCAATTGAAAAAGTCCTCAAGGCCGACAAGAAAAGAAAAAGCTGTAATGGTACAATATTAGTGAGTTTTGGGAAACCCATGGCTGAGCAAACCATTTTCTTCCCCATATATGCCTCTACGGATAATCCGAGCTCACGCAACGAAGGAATCTTTTCCGGTACTGGAATTGGGAAGAATTTTCTAATATTAAACTGGTGATATGAACTAAAGATACATGAGCAAGAGAATTAAATATAAAATTATACAATATAATTATACAAGAGAATTATATTTTATATTTATATAATAATTATACAATATAAAATTATTATTTTTATATAATTTAAACTCGACCACAGATTAACAATCACATGAGATAATATATTAAGAATGATATAATTAAATACAATAATACTATAATAATCTATTTACATTACATGAGTTGCATGATACAAAATTTGACAAAGTGAAAACAAAAAGTAAAAATCCATTCAAGAGGCCTGAGAATACTCACTTCGGATAGTCAATCAGGAGGCGAGGAACGTGAGCAACTTTATAAAAATCGGGTCCTTGTTCTCCATTTACCACTCGGACCCTATCACATAAATCTGAAGGCATATAGAGTAATTTTAATTCATCAAGAAAATTGAGGAATCTCAGTCCTTCTGGAAGCTCCTCCAAACTAGGACAATCAATAATAATCAAGTTGTTGAGAATGGGCATGCTTCCTTCCTCCACCCTCCATTTTACCAATTTGGGAAGATTCCATAGTTCAAGATGGGTGAGTTTAGGGAAACCCATGGCTGATCAAACCATTTCCTTCCCCATATATACCTTTGGGTATAATATGAGGTGACGTAACGTAGGAATCTTCTCCAGTACTGGCATTGGGTCATTTTCTAGGGAAAAATATTTATATTTATTCCAGAAAATAATCTATTAAGTTACTATCTATAATATTTATATTAAATTAATACTTTAGAAAATGATCACATTTTACTTTTTAGTGAATAATTATTCAACTGTTATTAATTTTATAAAATTATTATATACGAATTCGAATTCAAATATGCTAAAACGAGTAGTTCGGTATTCATTCGAGTCGAGCCGAATCAAATACGAATTTTGATATTCAAACTCGAGTCGAATATGAATAAAATGTTATAAATTTTATTCGAATCCGAACCGAATCTGAACGAGTAATTATAAATTCGAATCGAATCGAATCTAGTCATACTGTTATTCGCACTTATTCGACTCGATTTCACCCCTAATGGTGAGGCGAGAGATGTGGGCGACTTTATAAGAATCGGGTCCTTGTTCTCCATTTACCACTCGGACCCTGTCACATAAATCTGAAGGCATACGGAGTAATTTTAATTCATCAAGGGAATTGAGGAATTTCAGTCCATTTGGAAGCTCTTCCAAACTAGGACAATGAATAATCTCCAAGTGGTTGAGAAGGGGCATGCTTCCTTCCTCCACCCTCCATTTTACCAAGTTTGGAAGATTCCATAGTTCAAGATGGGTGAGTTTAGGGAAACCCATGGCCGAGCAAACCATTTCCTTCCCCATATATACCTTGAAGAATAATCCGAGCTGACGCAACGAAGGAATCTTCTCCAGTACTGGCATTGGGTCTTCTTCTAGGTAAGAATTTTGTAATATTAAGGTGGTGATATGAAATAAAGATACATGAGAAAGAGAATTATCAAGTTGCTTCTCAAATATTTGAGCCATCTCTGGGAGCTTGCCTTCTATTGTTAATTCCTGAAGGTTGAATTTTTGATCCCACAATAGTTGACGCAAGGTGTCAGGACCATTAGGGAATGCCAGAACCTGATCGCCTGAATAAATGGCAAGGCCCAAGTAGTGGAGACATGAATATGATGATGACAATCTCATATCAGCTAAATATTTTATTATCTCTTCCACATCATAACCACTGGTTGTTATAATTAGCTTCTGAAGATTGATTAATTTAGGTAGATCCTCAACCACACACCAATTGGTATTAAAGTTTACCAGTGTCTCTAACTTGCTCAACCCATCAAACCGTAATTTGAAATTCTTCTCAAACTTGTGATTTCTCCACCATGGTAAATACAAATGCCGCAGATGTCCCAACTTGAGCAGCATATTTCCTGACAACCATCGTGGAAAACAGATTTCGTCAAATGTGTCTAATTTAAGAGTTTCTAGTAGCACCAACTTTTGTATTGATGGAAATGTCAAAAAATTAGTAGCCTTTAAACTAAGATATCTCAAGTAAACAAGGCTTTCTATTACTCTTACGAGTTTGGTTGATCTTTCCAACACAACGTCTTCCAAAGAAAAAACTCTCAAAAACCTAAAATTGGCAACATGTGACGACGGTACTGGTGGCAAACTTGGCTGTCCAGATTTGTTTAAAAGTATCATTGAACGATACTGTTGTTGATTGGTTTTCTTGACATAGTAGGGATTAGATTTTCCGCTTGTGTATCCCTCCTCAAATTGAACAACAAGTTGTCGACCATAACCGGACCTAGAAGGAATGTGATCAAAATCATTTCCTTCTCGGAGATCAATAACTTCGTAAAAATCTTCCACTTTTGCTTGGGATAGAGACATGTCTCTCATAATGTCATGCAGAGAACAACTGGTGAACTTTGTAATAAGTGATCCTTCTTCATCGTTACCTCTGACTTGAACCATACTCCTATGGACTAGTTCCCCCAAATACGATTCAGCAACTTGCATCATTGTTTCTCCTTCCTTTTTGTCACTGGACAGTACCATCCCTTCCGCGATCCATAACTGATATAACGTCTCTGCATCTATATTTTCATCTTCACCATATTTACCTAAATATAGAAAACATGGCTTCAACTGAGGGGGCAAGTCATTGTAACTCCAAAGTAAAAGATTAAATATTTGACTTTGATAATCTTCTTTCAATCCTTTTCCCTCCTTTAGTGACAAGAGACTATCATTATATACTTTCTCCCACTCTATTAATGAAGGCTTTGTAACAAGAATTCCTCCCAAAGTCATTATAGCTAATGGAAGACCACCACAATATGCAACCAATTTTCTTCCATATTCCTCCATCTTTTTAACATCTCTGGTAATGTCTGTAACACATCAATATACCAAATAAACACCCAAATTTTAACATTTTTAAAATTTTTCTTTTTCTGAATTAAAATATTAAATATATATTTTTATTAGAAAAGAAATTTTTAAAATAATAAATTTAACTATATAGTCAAAAGACTTTGAAGTGTGTGTAAAAAGTCAAACATCGTGTATATAACTTAATACCAGACTAACCAACCAATGAATTATTGGCGACTTTATTTTTAATAATATAGTACGCATAGAGAATAAATATACAGAGGCCGTGTATCTAGTCTAGGATTAACTAAACGATAACAAAAGTATCAGATTATAATAATATAGTAGTTATATGCATGAATATAGTTTTATTTATGTTATATAAATACTCTCTCCGTTCCTTTTTAAATGTTTATTTTAATTTTTTAAAGTTAAATTGATTAATATTTGATTGAAAATTTAAAATTGTCTTTCATAATTTCAAAAAAATAAAAAATATGTTTTAAAGTAGATTATATATAGTTTTCAATAATATATAATTTTTCAATTATATATTATTTTTAAATTAGAATGAAATATGAGTCAATTTGACTGCACCAAAATTTCTATCGATACATATATTAATAGGAATAAATTACTTTAAATATAATTTATATTTTAGAAAAGAAAGTGTGAAATACGGAAAAATGACAAGTATAATAAATGAATTCCATGTAAATTACTTACCTAGACAATCTCCTCCTTTAGGAAGTGCTTTCAACCGAAGTAGCTCCCAACTTTGGTCTGCACTCAGAAGTTTTGGTCGGTGAATGTACCCATTTGGATTTGCATGCTCAGCAACCTTATCATTACGGCTTGTCAGCATTATTCTGCTTCTTGACTTTCCGGCTGAGAATGCCGATTTTAAAGAATCCCAAGCATCAGTGGACCATATGTCATCCAGTACTATCAAGCATTTTCTTCTTTGCTGGATATCTAGCAGATTCTCCGCTAATTTTTCATCGTCCCAAGCAAGTATTTCATCTTTTTCCTGTGGCACAAGAGATATAAGAATCCGCTGCAACACAAGTTTTCTGTTCCACTTCTGCGAAATAGTGGCCCAGGCTAAACCAGCAAAGCAAGACTTTATGGTGGTATGATTGTATATTTTTTGAGCCAGAGTGGTCTTCCCCAGACCTCCCATTCCACAAATAGCAATAAGCGAGTAAGAATCATCACTTTCATTCAACAAATGTCCCACCAAGCGATCGACATCATTCTGATGTCCAACAAATATCTCTGGTTCAGGAGTAGCGTAAGAGTAAAATCGTTTAAGTGTCTTGGGTGCTCCGGAAGAGGAACTTGGTGATTCTAATGTTGACTTGATATTACAATCGCGAAAGCGATCAAATAGGGGAGACATCCTCCTCTGTATGTCTTTGATCTTTCTTGAAAACTTGTTTTTGTTCATCCACTGCATTGCTTTTCCAGTGGATGAAGATTTGACTAAAAAAGTTTCGACAACATGTTCAGCATCATATGCCACCTCTCGTACATCAGCAACCAGATCTCCAACTCTCGGTTCATTGAGTCTCGAATCAGCATCTGGTAAGAATGTCTTCATTCGCGTGAGCTCGGTCACCACTTGTTGAATTTCATCAGTTACCGCATGCAGAAGTTGAGAATCTTCAGTCAGTAGATCAGTGAGCCTTCCCACAACAATTGACACAACTGCTTCACCCATTTACAATTCTATTATCTATATGCTTTTTGTTTGAAAGAAAGCAGATGAAATTTATGTAGTAAATATGTAGAGAGGCGAATAGACTACTTATAGTAGTTGATAAAACCAAGGACGTGTTTGGGGGCCAGAGTTGTTTGAGTAAAATATTGTCTATTTGAATAATTATTGTTCAATTTTATCATGTACACCTTTAATCATAAAATTAGAATTATTAAATTTTATAAATTTTTCTAAACTAAAATATTAAATATTTGTATTCATAAAATATTTTTAAAAATAACAAATTTAACAATATAATTAAAACTTTTAAAAAGTGTGTATAAAAAATCAAATATTAATTATTTAAAAATTGAAAAAGTATACTTCCTATGCCCATTTTATTTGGCTAAGTTTCTATTTTAATTTATCCCAAAAAGCTGTTTTTCTTTCATTTAATATAGATTTAAGTTCTACTCATAACTCTATTAATTATATATTAGTAATATACTATTTGTATTATTCAATATAAAAACTCTTCATTTATATACAAGAGTTTTATAGTTAAAACAATGATAAGATTTATTTTTTCTTAATACATGTGTGAATGTCAAACAAATCAATTGAAATGGGACGAGGGACTACTACATTATCATCAATTTTTTAAAATATACTATTGCCTTAATCAGCGCGAGCACGTTCCTCCAAACTAGTTGGCTTTCGTCATTTAATAGGTAACCAATAGACAATATCATCCATTAAATATACTGTCACTCATAAGCAGGAGCATGCTTGAACAAGTTGATTTCCCCCCCCCCTCTATTTAATTTTAATTATTTAAAAAAATTGGAAAAATTATTTAAAAGCTTTTTTTAAATACATTGATGTTTTAAAACAATTTTAAAAAGTTTACTTTGAAAATTTTATTTTCAAAAATAAGATCTAATCATCTGTAACCTAATACGTAAATTTATTTTATTTTAAAAAACAATTGTTTTTAAAATTAATTCATATTATATCAGTTTATACTTATATTTGCACCTTAAATCAGCTTTAAAATAGTTTTTTTTTAAAAATTACATTTTAAGTGACAAAAGTTGGAGATCGTATTTTTAAAAATAAAATTTGAAAGTTTGTATTTGTGAACTTTGTTTTGAAAAAAATCGTGTTTTTGTAAAACAAAGTTTTATATGAGAAAGGTATTTTTGAAAAAAATCCAAAAGTTATTTTAAATAATTATTCTTGTTGTTTCAATAATTTTTTTATAGATTTTTCTACATTTTTTTATGCTCAATATTTGGGCATGGGTCCTAAGTAGGCCCAATGACATAAATTGGCCGGTCCACCTCACATTTGGGCTCATACGGCTTCAAAGTCCACATCCAGCTCTCATCGTACTAAAGATGATAAAATATTCCAAGGCCCTTCGCCTAGCATGAGGTCGCATCGCTAGCTCATCAGTCTTAGACTCATTCAATTTCAAGAAGGAAGAGAGAGGAGAACTGGCACCCCAGCCCAGTTCGCTTCTCATCATCACCTACCAGGTCACATAAACTTGACAGAGAGACCCTTAACCCAGCTCGCTTGTCCAGTCTCAATGCCTCCAGATCGCTTTGCCAGCCCGGAGCACTTAGCATGGATTTCTCATGGCTAGCTGAAAAGCTCCTAACCTCATGAGCTCATCTCACTTGGTATTATTTACTAATTCGAAGACTATAGAAGCCCCCCAGGGTAATATCTCAATATATTTATCTATTTGAAGACAGCTAGCCCCACGGATTCTCATCTCATTAAGGGATCCGCTCAGGGGCACTTATACATACTGCTCCCGCGAGGCCATATTGCGCACAACTCCCTACGGGTACCCGTTGCTCTACAACTCCATGACAACCCCCAGAGCTGAATGGGCTCGACCCATGGCAGTAACATACATCTGGGAAACCTGCCCTCCACATCTGCACAGAACTAGGCCAAAACCCTTCACGTCTGAGGATTTGGGCCTGATCGACCATACCAATACCTAACCCATATAGGTAATTTGTCCTCCAAGAACTACGGGTAGCTTGAACCCCTATAAATAGGGTACGTAGGCCTCTTGTTTCAGTTAAATCGATAGTTGGCAGTAAGTGAACAAACATTTTCTCTAGCCCTCTAACGAATCAACAGCAAGATCAGCTACCAAAATCCATCACTTTCTCCCGTGTTCTTCGCGTTCTTCATCAAGTTCATCAACAAAATCATCATATTTTGCTTCGTGATTCCAGCAAACCTCCAAATTACTGTTATATCATTTTCTCCCTATAACAATTGGCGCTAGAAGGAGGGGCTCTTGACATCTGAGGAAGAAAGATGTCTAACACTAGGAGAACCGAAAACAATCCTGAAAGTGATAGAGCTGTAGATGACGAGACCCCGAGAAATACAAATGAGAACCCATCTCAGACTGATCCCAAGATCTTAGAATTCTTGGATGAGATGGGCCACCAGATGCTCGATTTCAACACAAGAGTGAGACGGATGGAGAGGAGAAGCCTCTAGGAAGGCTAGCATGAGCGCCTGATGAAGAATGATGAGGGCCAACAAGTCTAAGCAGCTCAAGTAGACTGTGAAGCCTCGTGACCTCATGAACGACTTCAATAGTGAAGTCGAAAATAAAGGAAAGGATGAATCTTTAGAATGGGATGAGGTGCCTCCTAGACAGGCGCGGCAGGCCCATGAGACCCCTCTCAGGTCGCTTCATGGCCAAACCCCCTCTGAGGCGAGGTCCACCAGTGTTTTTGATAGAGTCGGGAGAAAACTAATGGAACATGATCTAAGGATAAAGCTGGAGAGAGCCCGAGCTGAAAACACTGAGGTGAGGCCCCCGAGTGCAGCATGTGAAGCGGAAGGACCCCTTCGCCGTCGTGAGCGCGCCAGGTCCCCGCATCATGCTTATGGGCCGGAGAGGCCGCTGTTAGGAATATATTCATTTGATGATG
This sequence comes from Oenanthe sinensis, assembly GCA_028671895.1. Taxonomy (NCBI): domain Eukaryota; kingdom Viridiplantae; phylum Streptophyta; class Magnoliopsida; order Apiales; family Apiaceae; genus Oenanthe; species Oenanthe sinensis. Next base: position 35,881,117 of record CM053806.1, read on the forward strand.
TACAAAATTCTAGAACATGAGTTAGCTTAGTTTATTTGCAATAAATCTTTTTAGTCTGTGAAATGTATAATCAGAGTCTAGATAGTCAATATTCATGTTACTTGTACTTAGAAGAATTTCTGTAAAAAGTAAAGCCAGAGTCTGCATGCAGATCAGAGTCTGGAAGGTGATCAGAGTCTATAGACTATCGGAGTCTAAAATCTGTCAGAGTCTACAAATGATCAGATTCTATAGTCTGACAGAGTCTGAAGGTTTCAGTGTCTATAAAGTTAAAGCTAAATGTGGAAGATGATCACAGATAAGGGAAGTCTTCGAAGATAAAGCCAAAGATATTGCAGATATGCTATAAAAAGGAAAGAGAATTGCAGAAGGAAACTGTCAACTAATAATTAGGAATTCTATTCCTATTGTAATTTATCTTTCTGTTATTAGCTGATAGGCAGCTCTCTATATAAACTCTATGTAACCTAATTGTAAAAGTGTGGAAGTAAAAAAACATAATTTAGTTTGAGTGAAACTTTGTGAGTGCATAAAGATAGAGAGAGTTGCTGTGATAAACACAGAGAAGCTGCTAGGGTTTGTGTACACCCTAGGAGAGTTTTGTATTTACAAATCAATAATACAAACAATACTTATTCATATCTTTGTGGTTGATCTTTGTTCTTAATTCATATCAGTTTATTAATATTGAGTTGATTCTAAATCAGGCAGAAAAGACACACAAGTATTCAACCCCCCTTCTACTTGTGCAAATGGGAAAACAATTGGTATCAGAGCCTTACGTTTAAAATTGATTAAAGATGTCTGGAAACAAAGAAGGCAATTCTAAGATTCTTATGCTTAAGAGAAACGAGTTCACCCACTGGAAGGTTAAGATGTTGCACCATCTGGAAGCAACAGACCCTGAATATCTTGAAAGAATTCATGAAGGACCCAATGTGCCCTTAAAGCTAGTGCATCAAATCAATGAAGAAGGCAAAGTAACTGAAGAACACTTCATTGAAAAACCAAAGGCTGAATGGATAAAAGAGGACAAGGAGAATGTCCTTAAGGAGGCAAAGGTCAAAAACATACTCTTTAACAGTTTGGATTCTGTTCTTACAAACTGATCGAGTTATATCATGTCAAACTGCTAAGGAGATGTGGAAAAAAGTTAAAGTGCACTGTCAAGGGACTAAAGATGTCAAGAAGAATGCTAGGTCTTTGCTAATTCAAGAGTATGAGTATTTTGAAGCAAAATCTGGAGAATCTATTACTGAGATGTATGATAGGTTTACAAAACTCTTGAATGAGATGGCTATGCTTGGTAAGGTTTATGATTCTGAAGATACAAACACCAAGTTTCTGATAGCACTTCCTGAAGAGTGGGACAATAAGACTACAACCATAAGGGAAGCTAGAGATTTGGATGAACTAACTCTAGAAGAATTGTATGGCAGGCTCAAGACATTTGATTTAGAGATGCGACAGAGGAAGAATAAGAAGTATGTGAAGACAAAATCTGTAGCACTCTTAATGGAGTCTGAAAAAGAACAACAGGAACAACCCACAGAAACAAGAATCAAGGATTCAAGGAAGAAGGGTAAAACTGTTGTGGAGTCAGAGTCTACTGACACAGACTCTGATTCTGATGAAGAGATTGATCTAAGTCAAATGATGGCTATGTTTACTAAAAATTGCAAAAGAATGAAATTTAACAAAAGAACTGGCAAATTTAGCAAGAGTACTATAATTAAATTTGACAAAGAAAAGGTCAAATGTTTCAACTGTGGAATATTGGGGCACTTTGTCAGTGAATGCAGAAAGTCAAAAAGTCAAGGAAAAGGAAAAACACTTCTATCAACAGGAAAGGATTGGGTAGATTCAAGCTCAAAGGATGAAATTGGTTATGAAAATCTAGCATTGATGGCATCCTCCTCAAGAAAATCACAATCTCCCAAAGAACCCTCATCTCCTAAAACTCAGGTATCAATCTTTACTCCTGAATCCTTAATTAATTTAGACTCTAATGATATAGAATTGTGCAAAGTGAGGTTAATAAAATAATGACAACATGTAGGTCTCTCACTAGTGAAAGTGAAAGGTTGAGAGAAGAAAATTTAACCTTAACTAAAAGGAATGATCATTTAGAGTCTGAGTTAGTATTAATGGAACAATACAAAAAGGATTCTGAGAAATATAGTCATAATTACACTGAAATCTTGAAAGCCTATGACTATGTTAAGAATGAACTAGAAGAAGAGAGACTTAAGTTTAGATTCTGGACAGACTATGGTAGAAAAGTTCAAGAAATTCTCAATAATCAATATGTGTGTCAAACTGCTGATCTAGGTTATGACAATAGTCAAGGCAAAAGACCTATTGTTGAGAATGATAACAATGAAGAAGCTAGCCAAGTTAATAATACTAAAGACAAAAGTACATTTGTTCCTGTTAAGTTTGTGACTCCTAAAGAAAAGACTGAAACCACAAACTCATCTGTCAATAGTCCCCATGTTGTTGACAAAAAGACAGATGAAACTGGAGCAAATAATCTAAGAAAAATATTAACATAGGGTACTTGTCTAAGTCTAAGTTAAAAGAAAGGCTAGAGAACTTATCAGATTCTACCGAAACTAGGAGAAATAGGAATGGTAAGGAAGGCATTAATAAAGCAAATAATTATCAAAAGGATCCTAATGCTCCTAGAAATAAGTGTTTTAGATGTGGCAATCACAACCATTTAGCTATAGATTGTAAAGCAAAAATTGAGAAAAAATCAGAGTTTAGTCTTCCACAGACTCTGAAAAGTCACTACATTCCACAGAAACCTTGTTATCACTGTGGCATCATATTTCACTCTATTTATATGTGTAGAGACTATCATGATTTGTATTTCAATTTTTATAAGCTAAAATCATCTATTGATAAAAGTTGGTATGACACTATTAAGACTCCACCAGAGTCAAAAGCAACAAAGGAGACAGGTAAATCAAAGGTGAAAATTGCTTAACCTGTTTCACCTAAAGTTAGAGGAAAAGGATCCAAAAACTGTTTGGGTCCTCAAAACAACTAACTAGTTGCTTTATGTATGCAGGGAACAAGGGTAAATAATGTAACCCTAATCCTAGACAGTGGATGCTCAGGACACATGACTGGAAAGAAATCCCTGCTTACAGACTTTGTGGAAATGGCTGGCCTAGAAGTATCCTTTGGAGATGGAAACAAAGGACAAACACTGGGATATGGCAAGATTGTATTTGGGAATGTCATCATTGAACAAGTAGCTCTAGTTGATGGCTTAAGACACAATTTGATAAGCATAAGTCAACTAGGAGATAAAGGTTACCATACTGGCTTTGACAACAAAGAGTGTCTTGTGACTCACAAAGAAACAGACATTTTGGTTTTCAAAGGTCACAGACATGGTAACATTTATGAAGCCAGCTTGGAGGATTGCATATACAGTGAATTCACATGTCTATATAACAAGGCCTCAATTGAAGAAAGCTGGAAATGGCACAAGAAACTGTCACACATCAACTTCAAAACACTCAACAAGTTGGTTAAACAGAATCTTGTAAGAGGATTATCACAGGTTGATTTTGTGCAAGATGGACTTTGTGAAGCATGTCAACTTGGAAAGCAAAAGAAATCATCCTTCAAGAGCAAGACAATCAACACCATTTCTGAACCCTTTTATTTATTGCATCTTGATTTATTTGGTCCAGTAAATGTTATGTCAATTAATAAAAAGAAATATACTCTTGTTATTGTAGATGATTTTACAAGATTCACATGGGTTTTCCTTATACATTCAAAGGATGAAGCTCTACAACACATAATAGACCATATCACTTTTCTGGAAAAAAATTCAAAGAAAACAGTTAGAGTTCTAAGGAGTGACAATGGTACTGAATTCAAGAATTCAATCATGGAGGACTACTGTGCATCAAAAGGAATTACTCAACAATTTTCTGCACCAGGAACTCCTCAACAAAATGGAGTTGTGGAGAGAAAGAACAGAACCCTCATAGAAGCTGCCAGAACAATGCTTGCAGAGTCTAAGCTACCAGTATATTTTTGGACAGAGGCAGTCAATACATCATGTTTCACTCAAAACTGTACTTTAATAAACATGCATGTAAAGACTCCCTATGAAATGATAAAGGACAAGAAGCCAAGTGTGAAACACTTTCACATATTTGAGTGCAAGTGTTATATACTGAAAGTACATCCTGAAAATCTAAGCAAATTTGAAGCCAAGGTAGATGAATCAATTTTTCTTGGATATGCATCAAACACAAAAGCTTTCAGAGTGTTTAATCTCAAAACCAAAATTGTTATGGAATCTATTCATGTTGCATTTGATGATAAAAAGTTTACAGGATTGCAGGATGAGTCAGAGTCTACTACACTGGAATTTGAAAATCTAAAAAGTTCTGAGATAAATGAAGAAGAAGAAGATGAAGACCTTCAAGTAACTCTCGATCCAACAGAGGAACCTGCACATTCTGAGGGGGAGCCAGAAAATACAACTCCAAATAATTCAGAATCTAACAGGTCAGGGTCTACCTAGACAGAGTCTAGACAGACAGAGTCAAATTCCTCAGAATCTAACTCATCAGGGTCTGGATCAAGCAACTCTGAACTCTTGTCAGAGTCAAGCAATTTAGGGGGAGCCTCTTCATTTGAATTTCACTCAAATACAGAAGATGCAAATGACTTAGGGGGAGCTTCAAGTTCAAGAATCAATCTTCCACCAGCTAGAAAATGGACAAAGGGTCACACTCCTGACTTAATAATTGGTGACCCCGAGAGTGGTGTACAAACAAGAACAGCCACTCAAAATGAATGTCTTTATAGCTGTTTTTTCTCAAAGAATGAACCCAAGAAAATTGAGGAAGCCTTGCAAGACCCTGATTGGATAATTGCAATGCAAGAAGAATTGAATGAATTTGAGAGAAACAAAGTGTGGAAACTTGTACCAAGACCTAGAGATAGATCAGTTGTTGGTGCAAAATGGGTGTACAGAAACAAACTTGATGAGAATGGAACTGTAGTAAGAAACAAAGCAAGGCTAGTTGCAAAATGATACTCACAGGAGGAAGGAATTGACTATGATGAAACTTTTGCACCAGTAGCAAGATTAGAAGCTATCAGAATGTTTCTTGCCTTTGCAGCTCATTAAAAATTCAAGGTGTATCAGATGGATGTAAAAAGTGCCTTCTTAAATGGAAAAGTACCTAGAGAAGAAGAAGTCTATGTGGAGCAACCACCAGGATTTGTTGATCAAAAATATCATGATCATGTTTACAGGTTAGATAAGGCACTTTATGGATTGAAACAAGCACCTAGAGCATGGTATGAAACTCTTTCAAAATTTCTTCTTGAAAACGGATTCATAAGAGGTACCATTGACAAACCTCTCTTTATTAGAAAGTATAAAGGTGACATTTTGCTTGTCCAAATCTATGTTGATGATATTATATTTGGATCTACTAATGACAAACTCTGTGAAAAGTTTAGTAAACTAATGCAGGCAAATTATGAAATGAGCATGATGGGAGAATTAAACTTCTTTTTGGGGCTTCAAGTCAAACAGAATGATGATGGAATTTTCATCAATCAAACAAAGTATGTAAGAGAACTATTGAAGAAGTTTGATATGCAAGATTCTGCAACTGCTAAAACTCCCATGTCAACAGCCACTAAGCTAGACTCTGACCCAAAGGGTAAGAAAGTTGACAACACTAGCTATAGAGGTATGATTGGCTCATTCTTATATTTAACTGCTAGTAGACCAGATATAATGTTTGCAACTTGTCTGTGTGCTAGATTTCAAGTTGACCCCAGAGAATCACATTTAATAGCTGTAAAAAGAATTTTTAGATATCTCAAGGGGGCACAAACTCTTGGACTTTGGTATCATAGAGAGTCATATTTTTCACTAATTGGCTATTCAGATTCTGACTATGGAGGATGCAAAGTAAACAGGAAAAGCACAATAGGACAGTGCCAGTTTCTTGGCAACAGATTAATCTCTTGGTTTAGCAAGAAACTACAGACTGTATCAACCTCAACAGCTGAGGCTGGATACATTGCATTTGGAAGTTTCTGTGCTCAAATTCTGTGGATAAGAAATCAATTACTTGATTATGGACTAACATTCTCAAATATTCCTATGTATTGTGATAATACCAGTGCTATTAAAATTGCAGAGAATCCAGTCCAACATTCCAGAACAAAGCACATTGATGTCAGGTATCATTTTATTAGAGAACATGTTGAAAATAGTACTATGACACTTCACTATGTTCCAACTGACAAACAGATTGCAGACATTTTGACAAAACCACTTGATGAGTCTACCTTTCTCAGACTGGTAGGTGAATTAGGTATGTTAAACATGTAAGTAATTACAAATTACAAGAAACAAGGTATGTACTTTAATTATAATTCATGTTTTAACACATTATAATTAATTATTACTGCAAAATTTTTGTTGGTACTTTATCTTGACAGAGTCTAGTTTTTAGACTCTGACGAGTCTGTAGACTCTGACTAGTCTGTAGACTCTGGAAAAAAAATTATCGCCTAGACTCTGAATCGGTTCAAATTCGCGTCTGCAGACTCTGATTGTGTTTAAACTGTTCAAATGACTTGAAATAGGCGGTAACAATTATTTTTGACTGGAGATAGGCTGTAGACTCATGTGTATTGTTAGCAATTCAAACAAAATAGAAAATTTTCATACATTTTACTCACTTGTTTATCGCAATTAATTTCTAAGGCAGAACTAATCACAGAGCTCTTTACGAACCCTATCAACTTTCTTCAAGCGTATTCATCACTTTCAACTTACAAAATTTCAATGGCTGCTATCTCAACTGTTATGCGGGGACCCAAAGCTATCACATTCACATTTAGAGACTTTGAGTTCATGACCACTAACCAAGTGGTAGCCCTTGGTGACAAGAAAGGGGTAGATGCTGATTACTATCCTATGATGGATTTCTTGGAGCAGAGTCATTCACATGGATGCTGTTTCTCAAGCTTGGAGCACTGCAAAGGTAGTTGATCCTTCTCAGGATCAACCAGGTAAAATAATGTTCACCTTTGGCTCCACTACTTTTGATGTCACTGCTGATTTACTTAATTCAGTTTTTAAATTTCCTGTGAAGACACCTTTTGATGAAACTGTTTCTGATTCTGAGATTAAAAGCACGTTTAAATCACTAGGCTATTCTGTTAGTTTAGATAACATGAGTAAATTAACTAGACCCTATCTGAGGAAGGAATGGTCCTTTTTTTTTGATCAAATTGCTAAGTGCTTTACTAGCAAATGTAGTGGCTTTGATGCTATTACTGCTATTACTTATCAAATTGGTCACAGTCTCCTATTTGATAGAGTAATCAACATTGGTGATAAGTTGCTCACTCAAATGGGAGCAAAATTAAATAATGTGCATGAGGGGAGGAAGAAAGTCTACTATCATAGATTTCTTATGATTCTCCTCAATTACTTCATTCCTGATATGTCAACTAAGTTGGCAGATGATTGCTGTGTGCAGGCATACAAACAGCAAATGAGGATATTCTATGATATTAAGAGAATTGATGACAAGAAGAAGAGTCTACCTGACATGACTTATCCACAGGTAATGAAGGTAAAAGTCTCAACCTACAAACCTTCTATCTACAATGCTTCATTTTTTGGTGGTGAAATGGTACATGAACAAGTAATGGAGAGTTCCCCTGCATCTACCCAAGTCACCCAATCCCCTTCACAGACACAAACTTCCAAACCAAAATCCAAAAAGAAACCAACCTCTGGTGTCTCTCAACAGGCACCAGTTATAAAGAGGAGAAAATTGATTCAAACTAGGCTTATAGATGAGCACAGTGATGAGGAGCTCAACCCTCTAGAGAAGCAAGTTGTTGAAGGATTTTCCTTGTTAAAGGAAGGTCATGATACACTTGATTCTACCCTTTAAGCCAAGTCTGTAGTCTCTGAAAAGGCTACAGACTCTGACCAACCTAGGAATGCACCTCAGGATTCTCAAATTGCATCTCCTGAGAATTCTTTTGCTCAGAAATACAGAAGGTTAAGGAAGGCTTATTATGCACACACACACAAGCCTACTATTATTACTAACCCTGTTTTACAGGAAACATATGCTCCCAAGGCTCCTGCAGGGCCAGACTCTGAAATCAAGAAATCACCTGAACCAGAGTGTAATGTTGAGTCAGAGTCTAGACTGCCTTTAGACTCTGATCATGAGACATTTTGGGAAGGAATGCCATTGGATGCAGCCACATGTCTTATTGATGAAATCATTACTCCAAGTGATGAGGTACTGCTATTCCTATATCCTTTGGTGGAATCGATAGAAGATCCAGAACAATATCAGACTAAATCTCAAGTCTTGGATTTTCTTTCAACCTATGAAACCCTAAGGAAGATAATGGAACAGGAGCAACAAATGTCTGCACAGGATGTGGTCAAAAATCTATACAGCTACCTATTCAACTCTTCATTCCAAGAAAAAGTAGATGGGCTCATAGAAGGAAGAATAACTGAAGTTCTCAAAGCACTAGGTGTGCCAGACTCTGAACAGCAAATCACAAAGAAGCCTAAAAAGCTTCATATCTACAAAAAGAGAGAATCAGAGTCTGTTGCTAAGTTGGAAACTGAGATTGAGCAACCAGTTTTTGACTATGAAGCAATTTGGGATCAAGGAATTACCTACAGGACAACTATTGATTGGATTTCTACTATTCAGCCTCTTTCAAGGAAGGTGGTTGATTTTCTTGTCCAAAGTGTAGGAAAGGTGGCCAACAAATACATCTATCCAACCTATGAAAGTAGATTGGATCAACTCAAGGGCTCATATTATCAGAAGCTTGCAAGGAAACTGCAGGATTCCTTTCACATGACTTTTGCCCAGGCCAGCTATGCACTCCATGCCAGGATTTTTCTCAATGGACACTTGGGTGCATTAACTAATGTAGAACCACAGGAGGTAGCAGGTGATGCTAGGCAGTTGGAGGATGGGACTAGTGCACCAGTGGTAACTAGTGATAAAGATGCTGAGTCTTCCTCACCCACATAAGAACCACCTAGTCAGAGGTTGGGTGATAGTGGGGCAGGGGAGTATGCTGTTAGGCCCTCATTGGCAACTCAACAAACTGCTGATGAGAACCCCAGTGATATGGGAGGACAGACTCTGATGGATGCTCAAGAAATAATTTTACATCATTTTCTATCAGAGTCTATCCACCTTGAGGGGAAGTCTCATGCACAAACAGTCCAAGATGGTGACACTCAGACTCTGGCTTCTAATGAAGTCATACTGAAGCAGTCAGAGTCAAGAGTAGACCCAGAGACTGGAATACTGGAGCCAACAGACTCTGAAAAGAAAGAAGATGATTGTAAGGGTTCAGAATCTGTTGCTGCTCACCGCTTGATGGAAACCCCTAACCTTCAGACATATGAAGGGGTTCCCCTCCATCAAGGTGGTTCAGGTATTGAAGAACAATTTTTATCTCTCAACCCCTCTTCTGTAGGATTCTTGAGTGCACCCTCGCCAATGAGTGAAAAAATATCTGAGAGGCTGGCACTGGTCCAGGCAAAAAGAGAGGTAGAAAAGGCTGTAGGGAGCATGAGTGAGATTGAGAAAGTGGGTGCCCAAGCCCACTATGAGAATGAGAGATTAGGGTATCCTGAACCTAGCTTTACTTATTGGGATCAAGATTTTCCAAAGAGTTGGTCTAATGAGTTGGAGCAGGGGATGGATGAAAATTCACTTTGTTTGATTGTGCAGATTGGCAAAAAGGAGGAGACTCTTGCTGCTCAGAAGTCATTTACACAGAGACCACAACATCATCTGGTGGATTCTCTAGCAAGGAGAGCAGATAGAGTCATGGAGGCTTTGGTGGATAACCCTGTCACTTTAACTGAGGCTGCAACATTGAAGTCAGAAGAACCACTTTTGATCATGCCTTTAAGGGCTCGACTTCCAGAGTCTACAGTCTCTGATCACTCTCAGGAGGAGTCAGGGTCTATAGTCTCGATTGCAGTTTCAGAGTCTACACCACCACCAGAGTCTACACCTCATCTTACATCCCTTGAGCCTATTACTGATGAGTGCACTTCTGAAGATGATGATCAAGTTCAACCTTCTTTTGTCTATTTTGATCAGGTGTTTCCTCAGTCTTGGGACTCTGCACAGAAAATAGGCATCACTGATGAAGATTCTTTTGCATGTATTATGGAAATTCGTCAATCTGAGAGACTGAAAGCTTTTTAGAAAAAATCATATCTCCAGGAACATGGTCACTACCCCGGTGAAGAAGATCAAGCTCTGGATGGAGATGTTAAAGCTGAGATAGAGAGTGTTGCTGCATAATTGGCTAGTGTGGTCAAAGACATCTCTCATATTCAAACCAAACTTACTAGTGTTGACAATACTACTTCTCTACTCAGTACCAAATTTGACAGAATTCACTCCCTTCAATTATCCAAAGAGGTAGCCTTCAAGGATGCTCTTGTTGCTATCACTTCTACTCAAGCTTCTCTCCAATCAACAGTCTCTGATTTAACCACCAAGGTTGATTCAGTCCTTGCAGCACAAGCCAATATCTCCACAGTTCTTGAATAGATTCTTTTGGCTGTTACAGGTTCTGATAATGTCAAAAAGGGGGAGAAGAGAGGTGAATCTTCCTCTAGGAGAAATAAGGATGATACATGCAGAGATGATAAAAGGGGAGTTAAAAGGAGGAGAGATGGTGATGATGGAGATGGTTCTCATGGTCCTAGGGGTCCTGGTGATGTATCACTCAAGCATTCTGGAGTGGCTGTATTATCAAAATCTCAAACACATCAGTCAGGGACTGGATATGGGAAATCAGAGTCTAAGTCAGACTCTGATAAACAAAGAAAAAAATCAGACTCTGATGAAACTCAAGAACCTTCATACTAGAAGTGCAGTCAATCAAATCTGTAACTTAGAGCTAAAAAGAAGATAGGTCTTGGAAGTTTTGAAGAATCTGACATTGACAGAACATCTACTCTAACCAGGGATCCTCAATCCTTGACAGATAGGCAGTTTGAGAAGATCACACAGAAGCACTTAAACAAAGTGGCGTCTGCTCAAATTGTTTATAATGTTTTTGAAAGGAAGATGCAAGGAGGACAGAGAGGCACTTAAAAGGTGAAGAATGAGATGCTGGTTTATTTTTTAGAAGGTGGATTAGCTAGATGGATAAGTCAATCAAACTTCATATTTTTCAAACGGCTGAGGAATTGCAGTATATTAGATTTCTCCTTCAGATTGCTTATGAAGTTAACAACAGCAAAGAAGCTGTCACACACAAATGGTTCAAGGAGATTGATAGAAAGCTGACTTTGCACAAACAGGCAAATCGACTTATGGGCAAATTTTCCTTAAAACATGTTGATACTGAGGGAAATGATCAAGTCATGCCATTAGAAGAAAAACAAATTAAATTTCAAGAAGGTGTGGGTCATTACTTTGGGTTTCAGCCTATGAGTGGGAAAGTTAGTGTTCTAATGTTGAAGGACTTAAAAGATCAAGAAGGCAGTGCAAATGATCTGAGAGCAGCTTACTGTCAAATCAAATGTTCAAGTGAAGAAATGAAGAAATTGAAGAAATTTGTTGGTGAAGCTCTTGCAATTGTGGAGGACAATATGCTCAATTCATTTTTGAAGAATAATCCAGCCTTTGAGAAGATCAATTAAGAAGTAATTCTTTTTTCTTTATAATTCTTTCATACTGTTCTAGACTAATTGTTTTATTCTTTAGTTTTGACATCATAAAACCTGGATTTATGCTTACATTTTATAAAGCATAAATAGGGGGAGATTGTTAGGAATATATTCATTTGATGATGTACATAATTCTAGAATAGGAGTTAGCTTAGTTTATTTGCAATAAATCTTTCTAGTCTCTGAAATGTATAATCAGCGTCTAGATAGTCAATATTCATGTTACTTGTACTTAGAAGAATTTCTGTAGAAAGTAAAGCCAGAGTCTGCATGCAGATCAGAGTCTGGAAGGTGATCAGAGTCTATAGACTATCGGAGTCTAAAATCTGTCAGAGTCTACAAATGATCAGAGTCTATAGTCTGGCAGAGTCTGAAGGTTTCAGAGTCTATAAAGTTAAAGCTAAATGTGGAAGATGATTACAGATAAGGGAAGTCTTCGAAGATAAAGCCAAAGATATTGCAGATATGCTATAAAAAGGAAAGAGAATTGCAGAAGGAAACTGTCAACTAATAATTAGGAATTCTATTCCTATTGTAATTTATCTTTCTGTTATTAGCTGATAAGCAGCTTTCTATATAAACTCTATGTAGCCTAATTGTAAAAGTGTGGAAGTAAAAAACCATAATTTAGTCTGAGTGAAACTTTGTGAGTGCATAGAGATAAAGAGAGTTGCTGTGATAAACACAGAGAAGCTGTTAGGGTTTGTGTACACCCTAGGAGAGTTTTGTATTTACAAATCAATAATACAAACAGTACTTATTCATATCTTTGTGGTTGATCTTTGTTCTTAATTCATATCAGTTTATTGATATTGAGTTGATTTTAGATTAGGAAGAAAAGACACACAAGTGTTCAACCCCCCTTCTACTTGTGCAACTGGAAAAACAGCCCCTTCCCAAGGGAAGAAATGAGGAAGCTCAATCCGTGAAAAGTGGAGAAGGCTGAGGCCGAAGGCTGAGCAGGCATCACCTTCATCACATAGAGCCAGCAATGAAAACAATAACGAGGAGAGGCTGGGAAACCTTCGCATGGACGATCTTAGGCAGCTCTTGGAGCGTATGGAGAAGGAGAAGAATGCTCCAAATCCTATCTCCACTCAGTCGCCCTTCACTAATGAGATCCGGGTCGCACATCTGCCCACCGTCTTCAGAAACAATCTCAACCTCACTTTCAATTGTGATACTGATCCATTTGAATACCTAATCCCCTTCAATACTGAAATAGAGGTCTACCAGGTTTCCATGCTAGCCCGCTGCCGGCTCTTCGCCACCTCTCTCAGAGACAGTGCTCAACAGTGGTTCTCCAAACTCGGGCCCATTGTGATCGACTCTTCGGAACTACTGGCAGATATATTCATCAAGCAATTCCAGACTTCTATGCTCTATGCCCCATATGTGGAGACTCTTTCTAATGTCATGCAGAGGGAAGGAGAGACCCTGCAGGATTACTTCAAGAGGTTTAATGCTGAAGTACCGCGAGTTAGAGGAGCAACTGATGAGGCTATAAAGAACTTCCTGATAACGGGACTTAAGGAGGGAACTGACTTCTGGAAGAGCCTCCAAGCTAAGACACCTGAGACACTGTCCGAGTTTTACTGGCAGGCTGAACCCTTTAAATGGGTAGAGAAATCTATGCTTGATTTAAAGAAAAGTAACAGCAGTGGAAATGGGGGGAAAAAAATAAACGCAAGAGATCCTGGAGCCCAGATAATAGAAACATGGGTCATAGGGACAGAAGCCCCAACCCGAGGAAGTCTGACAAAAAGGAAAGAGATAGATCCCTTCAAAGCAACAGATCAGAAGATAGGAGGCCCTATCAGAAATATGATCTCCACACTCCCCTAGTGGCCCCGATTGAGCACATCTACGCCATCAATGCTACTAAGGGAATTTTCAAGAAGCCTCCACCTGGACTCTCAGAAGTTCTGCACCTATCATGATCAGTTGGGCCATGATACTGCCGACTGCAGACATCTAAAAGACCAGATTGAGGACCTCATCAGGAGTGGTTACCTCACTGAATGTGTAGTAAGAGAAGTGAAGAGACATCAAGGGGTGATTATCATAACGTCCCGCCCCCCTCCGAAATATAAGGCACCCGAGAATAAAGAGAAACCCGGCCTTGGCAATACCCGAGAGGGAAGTATCCATGTTATCATAGGGGGTGTCCTCACATTGGGGGAGACAGTAAAAGAGCTATGGAACGGTACGCTCGAGAAGCTAAGGAACGTCCTCTCACTAACATCCACCATCTCTCTCAGAGACCTCCTAAGCTATTTAAAGAAGAGGAGACAGACATCATGTTCACTGAAGAAGATGCCAAGTGGGTCCATCATCCTCACAGTGATGCCCCGGTGGTTAAAGTCAAGATCAACTCTTCAAATGTGCAAATAGTAATTGTTGATAATGGGAATGCTGTCAATGTCCTCATTTATGACGTCTATCAGAAGATGGGTCTTCTCGACAAGGACCTCACGCCCACAGTCAGCCAATTATATGGGTTTACCGGAGCTTCCGTTAGCGTCAAAGGTCTTATCAAACTCCCCATTACTCTGGGGGATGAGCCCTATATGACCACCCAAGTTGCTGACTTCATGGTGGTGGACCAGCACTCTACTTACAATGTTATAGTTTGCAGACCCATACTTAAGGAAATGAGAGTGGTAACCTCCATCTACCATCTCTCGATGAAGTTCCCCACTCCTAAGGGGGTAGGATGTGTAAAGGGCTGCCAACATGAGTCCCAAGAATGTGATAACAAGGCTCTTAGGTCAGTTGAAAGAGAGAACCGGGGGGTGGAAGCCATAAATATGGAAGACTATAAACCAAAGTCAGAAGATGCTATGTGTAAAATCATTACTATCGAAGAGCTCCCACAAGATTATTTTGAAAGCATGGGAATTGAAGTAGAACCGGTACCGGGGGTACTCATGATGAAGCCCTCTCAACCAGTACAAACCTTTGTAGAAGAGGCCAGTGATGATGAAGAGACCCCAGAGCAGTTGGCAAGAAGAATCAACAAAGGAAATGGGTTCGAAAGGAGACCTCAACAGTGGTAGATATCCCCAATGGGATAACTCGAGAAGTCACAGTCACTTCTGAGAGGTTAATCACTCGAACGGACCTAGATACAACGTACTAAGATACTATAATAACAAGGAGCTCTCTATTAAAGAAGTGAGAGAAGCAAGCGAGATTCAAGAGTCCGAGGTGGACATTGATTTACGTATGCCCGCTCATATAGAAAGAGCTGGGGTAGCTGAAGATACCATCATGATTCTGGTAGACGCACAAGATCCTTTTAAGTGGTTGAAGATCGGCTCTAATCTCGATCCAGAAATGAGAAACTCTCTGGTCTCCTTCCTAAAAAACAACCTGAATGTGTTTGCCTAGTCTCATGCTGATATGTTAGGAATTGACCCAAAAGTTATGTGTCACCGGCTCAACATTGATCTAAATAAAAAAAGGATGAGGTAGAAAAGGCGTCATGTTAGTGGAGAGAGAGCTAAGGCTCTCAAAGAAGAGGTGGACCGGCTCCTCAATGTCGGGTTCATCAAGGAAGCTTTATATCCAACATGGCTGTCCAACCCGGTTCTCGTCAAAAAGCCAAATGGTAAGTGGAGGACTTGCATAGACTTCACTGATCTGAACAAGCATTGCCCCAAAGGCAGCTTCCCTGTACCGAGAATTGATCAACTAGTGGACGCAACTGCTGGTCACGCATTACTTAGCTTCATGGACGCTTACTCAGTGTATAACCAAATCCCCATGTATGAGCCTAATCAGGAACACACTGTCTTTATCACCGATAGGGTCTATATTGTTATGTTGGAATGCCCTTTCGCCTACTCAATGTCGGATCCACCTACCAAAGGCTAGTCAACATGATGTTCGAGAATCAAATTGGAAAAACTATGGAAGTGTACGTGGATGATATGCTGGTTAAGTCTAAGGAGGCCGCGGATCACGTTGGCCATTTAGCCGAGATGTTTAGCATCTTGAAAAAGTTCAGGATGAAGCTCAACCCCCAAAAATGTGTCTTGTGGGTCGAATCCAGAAAATTCCTAGGCTTCATTGTTAATCACTGAGGGATCGAGGCTAAACCGGCCAAGATCAAAGCTCTAATGGAAATGATGTCACCTAGAAGCGTCAAAGTGATCCAAAGCCTAACTAGTCGGATAGCGGCCCTAAACCGCTTTGTCTCTAAATTATCTGACAAGTGCCAAGAGTTCTTCAAAGCAATCAAAAAAGGTAGGAAAGAAGTTCGAGTGGACTCCTGAATGTGAAGAGGCCTTCCAAAAGATAAAGGAGCATCTAGGAAGCCCGCATCTCCTATCCAAGCCTCTGGCATGGGAGACTATAATTCTCTACCTCGTTGTCTCGGAATACTCAGTTAGCGCTGCGCTAGTTAGAGAGGAGGGAGACACTCAGTTTCCCGTATATTACATGAGCAAGAGAATGCTTGATTCAGAGACCCGATACACTAACATGGAAAAGTTAGTCTACGCTCTCATCTTAGCATCAAGGAAGCTACGACCCTATTTTCAGGCTCATAAGATTGAAGTGAGAACCGCCTATCCACTAAGGCAAGTGATGCACAAACCAGAAACATCCGGCCGATTATTGAAGTGGACGATCGAGCTTGGCCAGTTCGATGTCTCCTACAAACCCCGTAATGCCATAAAGGAGCAAACACTAGCTGATTTCATTCTAGAGTTCCCGCCTCATGGCGAGGAGAGCTCACAAGCCCTCATTGAAGTCTCAAACACAGTTCAAGTAAAAATCAACGAGAACAGCGCACCTTGGTGAACCATATATGTAGATGGAGCTGTAAATAATGAGGGAGCTGGTGCAGGAATAGAACTCATCACTCCCGAGGGGCACAGACTTAACACGGCTATCCACTTCACCTTTCAAGACACAAACAATGATGTTGAATATGAGGCCCTCATATCTGGCCTCAAATTTGCCTTGGAAATGCCGATGAAAAATCTCAATATTTTCAATGACTCTATGTTGGTTGTGTACCAAATCAAAGGGGGGTTCCAAGCTAGGGGTCCCCGTACTGAATTATATCTCAAATGCTCCCGGAGGCTCATTGGCCTATTCAAGGAAGTCAGAATCGAACAACTCCCAAAAGACCAAAATATACGTGCGGATGCGCTGGCCAAACTCAGCTCTCAGTGCGAGGTCACTCTGTTAGGGGTCATCCCCCTTGAAATTCAGAAGAGGCCCAGTGTCTCTGAGGAATCAGATGTGAAGAAGCCTTCATCACCTGAGCTGATGGAAATTGAAATTGAAGCTCCAGCCCTAACTTGGATGATCCCGATTTGGGAATACATCAAAACGGGCTCTTTACCTGAAAATAAAAATGAAGCTAGGAGAATCAAGTACAAGGCCGCACAGTATGTTATCTATGATGAGGTCTTTTATAAAAGAGGCTTCAATGCTCCACTTCTCAGATGTGTTAATGGCACTGAGTGCACTTACATACTCCGAGATGTGCACGAGAGCATCTGTGGCAATCACACGGGGGGTAGTTCTTTAGCCAAAAAGATCCTCTATCAAGGCTACTAGTGACATACTCTCAAATATGATGCCTTCCAGTTCGCTAGGGCCTGCGACAAATATCAAAGATATGCTAACTTCATCAACATCTCAACTGCTCCACTTACCTCTCTTGTGAGCCCCTGGCCCTTTGCTATGTAGGGGATTGATTTGATAGGAGAACTCTAAAAAACTAAGGGAGGGATCAAGTATGCTGTGGTGATAGTGAATTATTTCACTATGTAGGCCGAGGCTGAGCCCCTAGCCACTATCACTGCCAAGAAGCTTAAGGACTTTGTGTACAGGTCTATTGTATACATGTTTGGGATCCCCTACAAGCTCATCTCAAACAACGGAAAGCATTTTGATTCTAAGGAAATGCGAGAATTTTGTGACAACCTGGGCATCAGAAATGATTTCTCGGCTGTATGTCACCCTCAATCAAATGGCCAGACAGAGGCGGTTAATAAGATAATCAAGCAAACTCTGAAAGCCAAGTTGGATAAGAGTAAAGGAACTGGCCCGAAGAACTGCCTAGGGTACTATGGTCATACAATACCACCCCGAGAAGCACTACTGGTGAGACCCCATTTTCCCTAACATATGGGTGTGAAGCTATGGTACCCGTGAAAGTTGGCTCTGGATCATTCCGTCGGGATCACTTTGATCCTGAAAATAATGAGGTCAATCACCGACTCTACCTCGACATGATTAAAGAGACCCGGACACACTCTCAAGCCCGTTTAACATCATATCATCAGAGGATAGCTAGGCATTACAATGGGAAGGCGAAGGCTCGCACCATCCGGGTCGGAGATCTAGTCTTATGCCAGGTTATGCCAAACACTAGGGTTCAAGCACATGGGGTCTTCGGCGCTAACTCGGAAGGCCCCTACAAAGTCAAGACTGTTCTTTGGAAAGGAACCTACCACCTCACCGATCTCAAAGACAAGCTTATTCCGCGAGCCTGGAATGGGGAACATCTCAAGAAGTATTTTTCTTAATTGCCCATGTAACTGGCAGTACTATTTACTTATAGACTTCGTATGAATAAATTATCCTAAGTCTCGAGGGGTAGAAGTGTTATATAAACACCTCTTCGAGTTGATGTAATGACTCTATTGGCCCTATGTTCTTTAATTATTTCTAGAAATTTGCACAGATTTCTTTCCAATTTCATTCGATATGTATCAATAAGTGTTGAAGTTTATGCAATTAGGGTCATGCTACGTCAATGTGCAGCCCGAAATTGCTTAGTTAGGTGAGGCCTGTCGGCTAGCCAAGCGACGCGATGTGGGGCCCGCGTCACCACATAAGTGGACGATGCGAGGCCATAACCACGGGCCCCGTTGGAACGAGACCAGGCCAGCATAGGTGCGAGGCCATCTGGTTCCAAGATGAATGCAACAAGCCCACATACGAGGCCAAAAATAGGCAAACCAATAAAAGTGGGATCCCATATGCGATCTGAAAACAGTTGTCATATATGCAATAAAAGATCCTACAGATAAATCAGAGATACTAGTAGAGTGATGCGAGGTCACAATGATCGGTTCACCAAGGTGACCTCAGAAAAGTTATATGCATAAATATACAAAATGCAGTATGAGAACATGCGATGCGAGCAGAACATCAATGCATATATAAATAATACGACGCGAACAGAAAGGAGATGAGACAAATTAAAACATTCAAAATGGAAGCAAAGTGATTACAAATGCGAGGCATAGTCGGTGCCCGCAACCCAACAAATTTAAATTCAGCTCGCATACGAGCACAAATACTTGTTCAAATTAACAAATTACAGAAGAAGTGAATCTAGAAGGCCTCCTCTTGTTGATCTGCAGCCCGCTTTGCTTCTAGCTGTGCGGCTCATTTGGTTGCCTCCTCGTCCATCTCCTTACGGAGGGCCTCAACATAGACTCAGGTCGCCTCCCTGAGCTGGCCCCAATCAAAGTCTGGCAGCTTTTTCATGAAGGTCTTCATAAATTTGACCTGGCCCAGAGCAGATGCCTCTTTTTTGTGACCTTTTTCTGTTGGGATTCGGGCACATATACGCAACGGAATTACGCTAAATAATAAAAAAATAATGAATCCCAAGCACATGATCCGTGTATAATTGACGAATGATTATGGAGAATCGGATGTGTACCTTATTAAAACTTTCCTTACGATGATTATAGAGGTCCAGAAGCGATGAATCAGAGCAGCCCTTCACAGAAATCTGCTCTCTATCGGTATCCACACGAATGTCATATCGTCTAACAATCACCGGAGTTAGGTACTAGCCTGTTTCTGCCTCTTTGTCTCTCTCTTTCTCTAGCCTCTCAGAAACGTAGAGCTGCTAGGGTTTTATTAAAAATGAATTATCTCAACCATTACCCTAAACTATACATCTTTATGTATATATAGGGGAGAGAGGGACTTGGGCCAAAACCCTAATCTGATTGGACCTTTTAAAACTCATTCAGATTTTGGATTTATATTATTATTAAATTCGAATTCTAATATGTAAATAATTAATCAAGTCTCACTTAATTAATTAAATAAATAAATTCGAATTAATAATAATAACAGTATTTAAATTCATAATTTAAATAACACTCCGTTTAAACGTTCTTTGTGTGTGACCCTTTAGGTTATTATTACGTTTGCAATAATTTTATTTTCTATTAATAAAATTATAAACAATGAGCGGCATCTAGTAATGCATCATTGCTGCCCAAGTAATAATAATAATTGGTGATTCAATTAAACCTTTCGTGAATAATGTACAATGTAATATAATCCCTTTAACCTTATATTATAGATCAAACTCGAGGCATGTATTGTGTCATCCTCTTCAATGTTTAATCCGTGTTTCCTTGATCAATGAGTAGACTATTAATCAAATCAACATTTGAGCATGGCCATGCATTTTATAGTCTCACTCAATCAAGAGACCAATAATATCACTCCTAAAATAGGAGGGTTAAATCCTATATCTATCATTCATATTTCTCATACGATTCATAGCATACCCAATGTCCAACTTTATCATTACCCGGTTAAAGGTAACATTGAGTGTAATCAAAGTATATTAATTCTCGTATAAAAATATAATGATTTCAAGTCAAAGGATCAATACATCATTATCATAGTGAGAATTTCTTATGACACTTATTAACATGTAGATTCTCACAACGGGTCTGTCCAGTGCCATGCATTGAGACATGCACTTATGTTCTTGACTTTAGTATCACCATGCCTATGACCAATGAGATGTGGTCATCAGTCAACAAACATGTTAGTCTTATTGAATTATTATTGTCCTTAACTAATAATACTCGACTAGGGACTTTTAGGAATATAATACTATTCATATAATCTCATTTTTAAGTCACATACTTAAAGATATATAATTCGCATTAATATTCCAAGGACATTTATTATGCTTTCAATTTATAACGTAGTAAATAAAGACATAATAAATATTAATTAAATAATCAAGTAAACATAATCCTTAATTGTTTATCATAAAGTATTGTCTCTAGGACACCAATACTAACACTTTTTATGTAGCGAAGTTCAAAATCACGGCCTCCTGAGTGGCGATCTGGGTCTGGAGCTCACCGAGCTTTTCATCGAAGGCCTGCTTATCTTAAGCCTTATCTTTCTCCAGCTCTTTAATCTTGCCATTTGTGACCCGGAGATCATTCCTCAAGAGGCCGAGTTATTCTCCTCAAGAGAGGATTGAGCCCACAAGTTGAGGTCACTTTCGGAGACACATGAGTGAGCCAACTTCGTAAAAGCAGTAGCAGAAGCATGAGGAGGGACAGTGGTCACGACCGTATCCTTGCCCGGTCCGCTTCGCAACTTTTTCAGGTACCTTCACAGCCTCAACATCCAACTGCCTCTTCTTCGACTCATCTTGAGGAGGCTTGCTGTCAGAAGCCTTTGGGTCCTTGGTCGAACCGAGTTGAGTGGGCTTAGAAGCGACCCTCGTGATGGCGACCTGATCGTCATTCTCTGTGAAGAGGGAAAAACAATGTTTGACTTTGACATACCTGCACAAGACATGTGAAGCGGTCAGAAAGTAGTTATAAATAATAATATGACGCAATAGTGCAAACATGAAACATATGGATGCAATACGAACAGAATGATGAATACAAAGTGATAATTATCGAGGTATACCAGGCTCAGTCTAAGCTCGCTGTGCAGGATGTTTCTTAGACGAGCCCGCAATGGCTTTTCCCTTCTTAAGGAGTAGGCCTCGCTCCCTCTTTCAAAAATCCGTGAGCAACCAGGTTCGAGATCGTCACTAGCTTCTTCATATTTCTATCATCGAGGGGCAATTGTAGCAAGCTGTCGGCTCATGTTTCGGCCTCGCTAGACAACAGAGTGCGAGGAGGGGCGACTTAATGAAAAATATATATAAAGAAACTGTTCAGCATCGAGGAAGATACAAAAGTGAACTGAAGGGAAACCGAAGCGAGGACATGATACTCACATGGCTTATAATTAAAATGGGTTTGAACCCGGGTCGTGTAAAATATTTAAAAATACCACTCCTTCCAATGACCCGCATTGCTTGGGGCGCCGTGGAGGAGATTCTTTCCATTAAACTCGGGCCAAACGGAGAAATATAAATATCCAAAGTCTTCCTTCCCCGCGGCCTTGAGATTCAAAAAATATCCCAGGGTCTTCGCATCGAGATCCAAAATTTTTTGTTTTCTATACAGAAGAAACAAGGCTATGGCCGATCTCCAGCCATTCGGGTTGACCTGGATGGGTGTGATATGGAAGTACGTGCACACATCTAGAAAAAATGGATGCACAGAGGAGGTAATCCCCACCTTCAACAGCGAGGTGGATAGAACCATCCTAGGGATGCGACCCCTGTTTTCTTCGTGATTGAATCTGTAACATCTCTGGTGTGGACGAGGAAGAACGATGCGACCCTCCAGCCTAAATTGCTCAACCGCCTCGGCCAGCGACTCCGAGGTCAAATTAGTTCTTAAATCACGAGCCGCGAGAACTCGAGGAGAAGATGTCCTCGTTGAGGAGCTACTCATACCATCACACATAGGCTTCACGCCTATATAGATCGTCTTCTCAAGCTCGGGCTTGTCGGGAGGCATATAGGCCTCGCCATCGGAGTCCTCGGGAATGAAATGATAATTTTCCAGATCAATCGCCCTGGTCACATCATCATCATCCTCATCATCTGAAGACTAGAGCCAGTGTGAGGTTGCTGCGCCCTCCAGCTCCACATCATATTCATCGCGAACCCTCTTGCCTTTAGGGTCGCGAGATTCATAAAAGGCACTCCCGAGCTCACTCCAGCTCGAGTCACTACGGACAGAAATTGGTTATTATGGATGAAGGGGTTCGTCATCAGCCTGGGCCCGAGTAGTTTGCTCTGTGACCTGACGAGCAATTTTTGCCTCGGCTGCCTCTTTGGTGAGCGGGCTCGGTCCGCGATTCAGGAAAGACAAATCGATTAGACTCGGTATCGCGGACCTCTTTTTCTTTCATTTGTCCAATTTGCCGAACCTGTCGGAATCTTCGATGGCCTAGTTCGGGTCCATATTTAGTGTAAAAGAATCAGAACTGGATTGATCGACCCGAGCTATGAGCGCGGTCACCACAAGACTAATATTCGTACCTGGAATGATAGGATGACTATGCGTGCCCGAGATTTCATTCAGCTCGCGTTGAAACCTGGTCGAGCATCAAAGCTCTTTGGGGTAATGACTGAGTGGCGAAGATGTTCTCGTGTTCGAGTCGCTCGACATCTGAAATAGATGGTGAATCAATTAAGGTGTGTTCTGTTAAACTAAAGAAAGAAAATTCAGAAAAATGTCAGGTGTCCTTACATCGCACACGTGCCGGTCCTAAATCTAAGGCCCTTGGCTTAGCATGAGGTCGCATCGCTAGCTCACCAGCCTTAGACTCATTCAATTTCAAGAAGGAAGATAGAGGCGAACTGGCCCCCTGCCCAGTTCGCTTCTTATCATCACCACCCAGGTCGCATAGACTTGACAGAGAGGCCCTTAGCCCAGCTCGCTTTCCAGGCTCAATGCCTCTAGATCGCTTCGCTAGCCTGGAGCACTTAACAAGGATTTCTCATGGATAACTGAAAAGCTCATAGCCTTATGGGCTCACCTCACTTAGTATTATTTAATAATCCAAAGACTGTAGAAGGCCCCCCGGGGCAATATCTCAACATACTTATCTATTTGAAGACAGCTAGTCACACGGGCTCTCATCTCATCAAGGGATCTGCTCATGGTCACCTCTACAACTCGACGACAGCCCCTAGAGCCGAATGGGCTCGACCCATGGCAGTTACAGACATCTGGGAAGTCTGCCCTCCACATCCGCACAGACTTGGGCCAAAACCCTTCACGTCTGAGGATTTGGACCTGATGGACCGGACACACTTAACACACTTATTATTCACTTTTATTTCTAATATTTGATTTCAACTCATCTTAGTGTATGTGCAATAATTAGAGATATATATAAAATTAAATTAACTATTAAAATATCTTTTAAGATATATTATTTTTTAAAAATAACAATTATATAATTTCAAAATTATTAACTAGATTTTTTTAAAAATATATTGTCTTCATCAGCATGAGCATGTTTTCTTTGAATAATTTGACGTTCTTCATCTGGTAAGTAAATATAAGCATGCTCCTCCATGAACAAGTTGACCATATTCATTTAATACGTAAATACTACTCAGTCTATATCATTTTATGTGAGCTTGTTTGATTTTCACGGTATTAAGAGAAGATAGTAAAAAAAGAATAAAATTAGTTAAAAAGTGGATAAAATAGTGGTATCTATCAATATTTAATAATAGATTTGAGATAGTAAAGGAAAATAGTGGGTGTAATAGTATTTACTCCCTCTATTTCCAATTAGATGACCCCTTTACAAATTTCACAAATATTAAGAAATATTAAATGATTATAATTTTTTCCATATATACCTACATTTATTATATTAAGTTACTATAATATTACATTGGAAATGACAAATAAGAAAAGATAGTTTTAAAAAATTGTTGATAAATACACTTTGAAATAAGAGAGTACCAACTAATTTGGGATAAATTTTTAATAAATTATTTTATAGTTGTTGGATGAGTTATTCAATAGTTAAGATTTAAAAAAAAAAAAAAATCTAACCTCGGTTATTAAAAGAGATTCATGCACAAGTCTCGGTTAATGAGAGAGACTCGACGGGATCAAAACACCTCCAAATTGTTTATTAAGCTAATATTCGGTTATAAACCTTAGATTTCATCCTAACTTCGAATTGCAAACCCTATATTTATCCTAATTTCAATAATAATAATCAACATACATATATACAAAAACACCATAATTCATTACATCTATAATCAACATACATGCATTAAACACCATAATTATACATACATAATATAGATACATATAAATAAAAATAAAATAAACATACCTTTAAATCTTTAAATCTAATAATTGATAGAAATGGGATAAATCCCATTCAATCAACAAAAAACACCTTCAATCAATAAGAAATATATTTACAATTAGTTAGTTCTTCGATCTTGAAGTGTTTTGATACATAATCTCGTCGAACCTCTCTTAATAACGGAAATTCGTGTTTTTTTTAAAATCTCAGTCGTTGGCTATAAAATGATTTGTTAAAAATCAGTTATATAGCAATTAAACATTTGTTAAGGATCGAGGCCCTTTGAACATAGTGTATTAGAATAGTTACTACTTACTATTAGCTAACTATTGAGAAAATGTTATTTTAACAAAAACATTTTAAAAAATTGTTATTGTTGTCATTATTTTTTATAAAAATTACAAACGATTGCAGTTACGATAAATCAATCATATATTATTTACAAATTAATTTGAGCGAAAGAAATTTTAGACCATATATAAATAATCTATTGGGAATCTATGTATGTTTGATGATAACATTAAACCTTAGAATCATAGAATTATATTTTATTGTAACTGATCAATTGATATGAAAATTATAAATATCGATTGATCAGAAAACCATTTATCAGTTGACATGTTAATCAACTGATAATATGGATGGTAGCATAGGTGTACTTAGTCTATTTCAATTGATATAGTTTTAGTCGATTGATAATTTTCTCATCAATTGATATTAGAGTCGATTGATATTGGTCATCAGTTGATGTGTAACTTAGACTGTCAAATTGTAATGATTTGAATATAGGAAAATCATGCAAGTGAAGGATGATCAATTGATATGGAAGCATCAACGGATAGAAGATCAATTGATACAAACTCAAGTCAAAGATTGAAGACCATCAATTGATATGAAGAATCATCGATTGATATATCGATTAATAACATCTATCAATTGATAAGTCAATAACTATTATCAATTGATGGATATCAAGATCAATCGAAAAAGAATATCAGTTGATGGATACAAGGAAGAATCAATTGATATGCTTAACAGCAAATTATCAATTGATAAGGATTGCACGATAAGACATAAAGCATACCTATGGAAGACAGTTTATACTGACTGTGAAGACTCAGATCGAAACTGTCTTTCCAGGTTTGAAGACTATTTATCAAAATGGAAAAAGCAAAAGGAAAAATATATCAGAAACAATCCTAGAACATATTAATTATTTTATACTCTTTCTAGGAATTGCAAACACACTTGTGTTATATAAACAAGTGTGGTAACATTGTTAGAAAATAAGAGTTACACAATATCTTAGAATCAACTGTTTTAGTTTGAGAGCACTTTTGTAAGAACAATTGATTCATTTTCTAACCTTGTAAAAAGTAGATGGGTTTCATTAACTCAGATAATTTGAGCAATATATATACTGATGGAAAAATCAACCCATCAGTAATTTTTAAATATCAGTGTTCATTTACTTCTCAGTTCCTGTTGTTCATTATAACTCTTTTGAACGCTTATAACATTAAGAACAAATATTAAAACTAAAAAAGTTTTGATAATTTGTATTCAACCCCCCTTCTATAAATTATATTGACATTGTTCTGGGAATAACAATTGGTATCAGACCAAGCTTTCAACATACAGAAAGTTTAAGATCAAGAGCAAAGTCAATATGGGCCAAAAGGATTCAGGTGTGAAAATTCCAGTGTTAGAAAAAGATGAATACTTTGCATGGAAAGTAAAAATGCATCTGCATCTATTCTCTCTTGACCCTTTCTATGTAAATTGCATAAAGAAAGGTCCTCATGTTCCTATGAAATTAGTCACAGGTGTGAACCTAGATGGAACTCCTGCTTTTGATAAACACATTCTAAAACTCACTACTGAGTTTACTGAAGAAGATAAAAATGAGGTGCTCAAGGATAAGAAGACCATGAACATTATGTTCAATGGTCTAGACAAAGGCTTGTTTGACAATGTAATCAACTATACTACATCAAAAGAAGTATGAGATACTCTTCAAACTCTTTGTGAAGGAACATAACAGGTCAGGAAAAATTAAATGTAACTCCTGATTCAAAAGTATGAATCTTTTCATTTTAAGAGTGGTGAAGCCATCAATGACACCTATATCAGATTTCAAAAGTTATTAAATGGATTAAAGCTATATGGTAGGGTTTATGCAACTGAGGATACAAATCTAAAATTTCTTAGATCTCTTCCAAAAGAATGGAAGGCAATGACTGTCTCCATTCGACAATCTCATGACTTCAAGGATTACAATATTGAGAAATTTTATGGTATTCTCAAGACATATGAGTTGGAAATTCAACAAGATGAAGAGATTGAGAAGAATCAAAGAAAGGAAAAGATTGTGGCTTTGATGGTAAAGGGAAATGAAGACAAGGAAGGGAATAGTGAAAGTGGTTGTGTAGAAAGTTATGTCATGGTGGCGAGTAATGTTGTTGAGGAATCATTCAATGGAAAAGGAAAGGGCAAATGTGAAGAAAATGAAGCATGCTCTCAAGATGATTTGGAAGATATTGATGAGCACCTTGCATTTCTGTCAAGGATGTTCTCAAAACTAAAATTCAAAAGGAATCCAAATGCTCAAAGGCCTGGATCTCAGTTCAGGAATGACAATCAAAAATAGAAATTTGGGTGATAAGTCCAAATTAAAATGTTTTAACTGTGGATTGGCGGGTCATTTCTTAAATGAGTGCAGAAAGCCAAAACAAGAAAAGAAGGCAAAGTCATATGATGGCATTGACTATAGAAAGAAATATTTTGACCTTCTTAAGCAAAAATAGAAAGCTTTTGTTACTGAGGAGAAAGACAGGGCTGCTGAGGACAATGATTCTAAAGAATTCATCAATCTAGCACTTATGGCCAACCATGAATATGAAGAAGCTAGTTCATCATCAAATCAGGTATTAGCTTCTAACTTTTCTGAGCTCTCAAAAGATTAATGCAATAGTACCATCAATGAAATGTCAAATGAACTGTACAATTTGCATATCACTCTGAAATCTCTAAACAAAGAAAACCTCAAGTTAAAAAACACCATTGATGCCTTAATTGAGAGGAATGTATTTCTTAAAAATGAACTTGTTTGTTTAGATATATTCAAGCAGGAAAATAAGGATGCTAGAGATGAGCTAGTGAATAGTTTAAGAAGAAAGGAATTTTTAAAAGAGCAACTGGCTGGAGAATTAACAAATGGAATAGGTCTTCTAAAACTGCCAAACAAATCATTGATGTTCAAGGTTTAAATACTTTAGGAGAGTCCCTTAAATCAATAGGCAAACCATTGGTTAACACCTCAATGGATAAAGAACAATCGACTGCTAATCCTCTATCGATCGATGAGGATTCTCAATCGATTGATGCTGAATCAACTGATAAGCATCCATCGATAGGTAAACCATCAATGGCTAACAAGAAGAACAAATTTAGCAACCCTATAAAATTTGTTAAGGAAAAGGATCCCATAAATCAAGTTGAGACTAAGGTTGAAAAAATCAATATTGGTAGCTTATCTAAGAAGCAGTTAAAATCAAATTGGAAAAGATAGAACCTGTTGAAGTTATGCACCCTAAGTTTGAGAAAAAGAAAAAGAATAGGAATGTGAAAGTATGCATAAATAAGCACAATAACTACACTCCTGATATGTATGCACCTAGAAAGGTGTGTGCTAAATGTGGTAGTGTAAATCACTTGTCTGTGCATTGCAAGAAAAATAAGAATTCTATACCTGCAAATGTTTTAAGTGCACATACCATGCTACAAATGTCATGCTTACCAATCCTATGCTCATAAATGTCATGTCTTCTAATTTAGTTGCACCACATGCTCACATGTCATATGCATAATTTCCATACATGTTCAATCCATTCTTCACATGTGCAAATATGAACATGCCTGAAATGACATGAAACATGCCTAAAGTTGACAATGATAAGCATGAAAATACTATCATGAGTTCCAAGGTGTCTGAGCCACAAAAGTCAACTCCCAAAGTTAAAGTTGATTTAAACCCACCAAAACAAAAATAACCAAAGTTGGCAACCAAGGCCCAGACTGCAACTAATAAAAGAGGACCCAAGGCAGCTTGGGTACCAAAAACAACTTGATTGTTTTTAATTGTGTGCAGGGAAACAGGAGGAAAAATCTCTGATATTTAGACAGTGGATGTTCTAGGCACATGACTAGAGATATGTCCCTACTCACAAAGTTTGTAGAAAAGGATGACCCAAGAGTTACTTTTGGAGATAACATCAAAGGTTTTACTCTGGGATATGCCTCTATTGCATGTGAAAATGTTATCATTGAACCTGTAGCATTGGTTGATGGATTGAAGCATAATTTGCTGAGCATTAGTCAACTGTGTGATAATGGAAATGGTCTGTGGTTTTCAACTGGATCATGCATCATAACCAACAAAGAATCTTGTGAAATTCTCTTAATTGAAGGAAGGAAAGAAAATGTCTATGTGGATGATTTCAATTTTGTGAAGGCAAATTCAATGAAATTACAATTAGAAATATTAAATTTTATAAATTTTTCTAAACTAAAATATTAAATATTTGTATTCATAAAATATTTTAAAAAATAACTAATTTAACAATATAATTTAAACTTTTAAAAAGTGTGTATAAAAAATCAAATATTAATTATTTAAAAATAGAAAAATATACTCTCTATGTCCCATTTTATTTGGCTAAGTTTCCATTTTAATTTATCCCAAAAATCTGTCATTCTTTTCTTTAATATAGATTTAAATTCTACTCATAACTCTATTAATTATATATTAGTAATATACTATTTGTATTATTCAATGTAAAAACTCTTCATCTATATACAAGAGTTTTATAGTTAAAACAATGATAAGATTTACTTTTTCTTAATACATATGTAAAAGTCAAACAAACCAATTAAAATGGGACGAGAAAGGAATACATTATCATCAATTTTTTAAAAAAAATTGATATACTGTCATTCATAAGCAGGAGCATGCTTGAACAAGTTGATTTTTTTCCCCTCTATTTAATTTTATTTATTTAAAAAAATTGGAGAAATTATTTAAAAGCTTTTTTTAAAATACATTGATGTTTTAAAACAATTCTAAAAATTTTACTTTGAAAATTTTGTTTTCAAAAATAAGATCTAATCATTTGTAACCTAATACGCAAATTTGTTTTATTTTAAAAAACAATTGTTTTTAAAATTAATTCATATTATATCAGTTTATACTTATATTTGCAACTTAAATCAGCTTTAAAATAGATTTTAAAAAAAATTACATTTTAAGTGACAAAAGTTGGAGATCGTATTTTTAAAAATAAAATTTGAAAGTTAGTATTTTGGCACTTTCTTTTGAAAAAAATCGTGTTTTTGTAAAACAAAGTTTCATATGAGAAAGGTATTTTTGAAAAAATTGCAAAAGTTATTTTAAATAATTACTCCTGTTGTTTCAATAAATTTTTTACACTTTTACTTCTAATATTTGACTTCAACTCATCTTAGTGTATGTGCAATAATTAGAGATATGTATAAAATTAAACTAACTATTAAAATATCTTTTAAGATGTATTATTTTTTAAAAACAACAATTATATAATTTCAAAATTATTAACTAGATTTTTAAAAAAATATACTGTCTTCATCAGCATGAGCATGTTTACATTGAATAATTTGATGTTCTTCATCTGGTAAGTAAATATAAGCATGCTCCTCCACGAACAAGTTGACCATATTCATTTAATACGTTTCCATCTCATTTTATGTGAGTTTGTTTGATTTTCACGGATATTAAGTGAAGATAGTAAAATTAGTTAAAAATGTGGATAAAGTAGTGAGATCTACCAAAATTTAATAATAAACTTGAGATACTAAAGGACAGTAGTGGGTGTAAGAATATTTACTTCCTCTATTTCTAATTATAATTAGATGACCCTTTACAAATTTCACATATATTAATAAATATTAAATGATTATAATTTTTTTTCATATATACCCACATTTATTATATTAAATTACTATAATACTACATTGGAAATGACAAATAAGAAGGGATAGTTTTAAAAAATTGTTGATTTGATAAATACAATTTGAAAGAAGAGAATGCCAACTAATTTGGGATAAATTTTTAATAAATTATTTTATAATCGTTGGATGAGTTATTCAACAATTAAGATTTAAAAAAAAAACTCTAACCTCAGTTATTAAAAGAGATTCATGCACAAGTCTCGATTAATAAAAGAGGCTCGACCGGATCAAAACACTCCCAAATTGTTTATTAAGCTAATATTCGGTTATAAACCTTAGATTTCAACCTAATTTGGAATTGCAAACCTAGATTTATCCTAATTTCAATAATTATAATCAACATACATATATAAAAAACACCATAATTCATTACATCTAGAACCAACATACATACAATAAACACCATTACCTTCATCCGTAACGTATAATATAATCATATGTCACATGTACATGATCGCTAGCTTGGCACGTTAACTGATACAACGTCTCTGCATTTATATTTTCATCTTCACCATATTTACCTAAATATAGAAAACATGGCTTCAACTGAGGGGGCAAGTCATTGTAACTCCAAAGTAAAAGATTAAATATTTGACTTTGATAATCTTCGTTCAATCCTTTTCCCTCCTTTAGTGACAAGAGACTATCATTAGATACTTCCTCCCACTCTATTAATGAAGGCTTTGTAACAAGAATTCCTCCCAAAGACATTATAGCTAATGGAAGACCACCACAATATGCAACCAATTTTCTTCCATATTCCTCCATCTTTTTAACATCTCTGGTAATGTCTATAACACATCAATATACCAAATAAACACCCAAATTTTAACATTTTTTTAATTTTTCTTTTTCTGAATTAAAATATTAAATATATATATTTATTAGAAAAGAAATTTTTTAAATAATAAATTTAACTATATGATCAAAAGACTTTGAAGTGTGGGTAAAAAGTCAAACAACCTATATATAACTTAATACCAGACTAACCAACCAATGAATTATTGGCCACTTTATTTTTAATAATATAGTACGCATAGAGAAGAAATATACAGAGGCCGTATATCTAGTCTAGGATTAACTAAATATAACAAAAGTATCAGATTATAATAATATAATAATACAGAGACATCCTCCTCTGTATGTCTTTGATATATTTTCAATATTATTATACAAACAAATTAAAAATAAAATTATACATAATATTTAAAGTATTAAAAAGTAGTGTAAAAAAGTACTTAAAAGTATGATAAACTAGAACGAAAATAATCAATTTGTGATGGTGAGTAGGGCTGAAAACGAATCCGAGTAATCCGGGTACGAACTCGGATTTGACTCGTTAAAAACGAATATAATTCGTATTCGTATAAAAAATGAGCGAATTCAAATCTTATTTTATAATTCGAACTAATACCGAGTCGGATCTTACCACTATGATATTCGATCATATTTATTTTGATCAATTCGAGTAATTTTAGAGTATTCGAATACATATTTATTATACGTACTCGACTCGAATTTATAAATTATATATATTATTATATACAATCTATAATATTTATATTAAAATAATACTCTAGAAAATGATCATATTTTACTTTTTAGTGAATAATTATTCCAGTGTTCTTAATTTTATAAAATTATTATATACGAATTCGAATTCAAATATGCTAAAACGAGTAGTTCGGTATCCATTCGAGTCGAGCCGAATCAAATACGAATTTTGATATTCAAACTCAAGTCGAATATGAATAAAATGTTAAAAAATTTATTCGAATCCGAACCGAATCTGAACGAGTAATTATAAATTCAAGTCGAATCTACTCATATTGTTATTCGCACTTATTCAACTCGATTTCACCGTGATGGTGAGGTGAGAGATGTTGGCGACTTTATAAGAATCGGGTCCTTGTTCTCCATTTACCACTCGGACCCTGTCACATAAATCTGAAGGCATATGGAGTAATTTTAATTCATCAAGGGAATTGAGGAATTTCAGTCCATCTGGAAGCTCCTCCAAACTAGGACAATGAATAATCTCCAAGTGGTTGAGAAGGGGCATGCTTCCTTTCTCCACCCTCCATTTTATCAAGTTTGGAAGATTCCATAGTTCAAGACGGGTGAGTTTAGGGAAACCCATGGCTGAGCAAACCATTTCCTTTCCCATATATACCTTGAAGAATAATCCGAGCTGACGCAACGAAGGAATCTTCTCCAGTACTGGCATTGGGTCTTCTTCTAGGGAAGAATTTTGTAATATTAAGGTGGTGATATGAAATAAAGATACATGAGAAAGAGAATTATCAAGTTGCTTCTCAAATATTTGAGCCATCTCTGGGAGCTTGCCTTCTATTGTTAATTCCTGAAGGTTGAATTTTTGATCCCACAATAGTTGACGCAAGGTGTCAGGACCATTAGGGAATGCCAGAACCTGATCGCCTGAATAAATGGCAAGGCCCAAGTAGTGGAGACATGAATATGATGATGACAATCTCATATCAGCTAAATATTTTATTATCTCTTCCACATCATAACCACTGGTTGTTATAATTAGCTTCTGAAGATTGATTAATTTAGGTAGATCCTCAACCACACACCAATTGGTATTAAAGTTTACCAGTGTCTCTAACTTGCTCAACCCATCAAACCGTAATTTGAAATTCTTCTCAAACTTGTGATTTCTCCACCATGGTAAATACAAATGCCGCAGATGTCCCAACTTGAGCAGCATATTTCCTGACAACCATCGTGGAAAACAGATTTCGTCAAATGTGTCTAATTTAAGAGTTTCTAGTAGCACCAACTTTTGTATTGATGGAAATGTCAAAAAATTAGTAGCCTTTAAACTAAGATATCTCAAGTAAACAAGGCTTTCTATTACTCTTACGAGTTTGGTTGATCTTTCCAACACAACGTCTTCCAAAGAAAAAACTCTCAAAAACCTAAAATTGGCAACATGTGACGACGGTACTGGTGGCAAACTTGGCTGTCCAGATTTGTTTAAAAGTATCATTGAACGATACTGTTGTTGATTGGTTTTCTTGACATAGTAGGGATTAGATTTTCCGCTTGTGTATCCCTCCTCAAATTGAACAACAAGTTGTCGACCATAACCGGACCTAGAAGGAATGTGATCAAAATCATTTCCTTCTCGGAGATCAATAACTTCGTAAAAATCTTCCACTTTTGCTTGGGATAGAGACATGTCTCTCATAATGTCATGCAGAGAACAACTGGTGAACTTTGTAATAAGTGATCCTTCTTCATCGTTACCTCTGACTTGAACCATACTCCTATGGACTAGTTCCCCCAAATACGATTCAGCAACTTGCATCATTGTTTCTCCTTCCTTTTTGTCACTGGACAGTACCATCCCTTCCGCGATCCATAACTGATATAACGTCTCTGCATCTATATTTTCATCTTCACCATATTTACCTAAATATAGAAAACATGGCTTCAACTGAGGGGGCAAGTCATTGTAACTCCAAAGTAAAAGATTAAATATTTGACTTTGATAATCTTCTTTCAATCCTTTTCCCTCCTTTAGTGACAAGAGACTATCATTATATACTTTCTCCCACTCTATTAATGAAGGCTTTGTAACAAGAATTCCTCCCAAAGTCATTATAGCTAATGGAAGACCACCACAATATGCAACCAATTTTCTTCCATATTCCTCCATCTTTTTAACATCTCTGGTAATGTCTGTAACACATCAATATACCAAATAAACACCCAAATTTTAACATTTTTAAAATTTTTCTTTTTCTGAATTAAAATATTAAATATATATTTTTATTAGAAAAGAAATTTTTAAAATAATAAATTTAACTATATAGTCAAAAGACTTTGAAGTGTGTGTAAAAAGTCAAACATCGTGTATATAACTTAATACCAGACTAACCAACCAATGAATTATTGGCGACTTTATTTTTAATAATATAGTACGCATAGAGAATAAATATACAGAGGCCGTGTATCTAGTCTAGGATTAACTAAACGATAACAAAAGTATCAGATTATAATAATATAGTAGTTATATGCATGAATATAGTTTTATTTATGTTATATAAATACTCTCTCCGTTCCTTTTTAAATGTTTATTTTAATTTTTTAAAGTTAAATTGATTAATATTTGATTGAAAATTTAAAATTGTCTTTCATAATTTCAAAAAAATAAAAAATATGTTTTAAAGTAGATTATATATAGTTTTCAATAATATATAATTTTTCAATTATATATTATTTTTAAATTAGAATGAAATATGAGTCAATTTGACTGCACCAAAATTTCTATCGATACATATATTAATAGGAATAAATTACTTTAAATATAATTTATATTTTAGAAAAGAAAGTGTGAAATACGGAAAAATGACAAGTATAATAAATGAATTCCATGTAAATTACTTACCTAGACAATCTCCTCCTTTAGGAAGTGCTTTCAACCGAAGTAGCTCCCAACTTTGGTCTGCACTCAGAAGTTTTGGTCGGTGAATGTACCCATTTGGATTTGCATGCTCAGCAACCTTATCATTACGGCTTGTCAGCATTATTCTGCTTCTTGACTTTCCGGCTGAGAATGCCGATTTTAAAGAATCCCAAGCATCAGTGGACCATATGTCATCCAGTACTATCAAGCATTTTCTTCTTTGCTGGATATCTAGCAGATTCTCCGCTAATTTTTCATCGTCCCAAGCAAGTATTTCATCTTTTTCCTGTGGCACAAGAGATATAAGAATCCGCTGCAACACAAGTTTTCTGTTCCACTTCTGCGAAATAGTGGCCCAGGCTAAACCAGCAAAGCAAGACTTTATGGTGGTATGATTGTATATTTTTTGAGCCAGAGTGGTCTTCCCCAGACCTCCCATTCCACAAATAGCAATAAGCGAGTAAGAATCATCACTTTCATTCAACAAATGTCCCACCAAGCGATCGACATCATTCTGATG
Source organism: Oenanthe sinensis (assembly GCA_028671895.1). Classification (NCBI taxonomy): domain Eukaryota; kingdom Viridiplantae; phylum Streptophyta; class Magnoliopsida; order Apiales; family Apiaceae; genus Oenanthe; species Oenanthe sinensis. The sequence goes on from CM053806.1 coordinate 35,916,889, forward strand.
TCCAACAAATATCTCTGGTTCAGGAGTAGCGTAAGAGTAAAATCGTTTAAGTGTCTTGGGTGCTCCGGAAGAGGAACTTGGTGATTCTAATGTTGACTTGATATTACAATCGCGAAAGCGATCAAATAGGGGAGACATCCTCCTCTGTATGTCTTTGATCTTTCTTGAAAACTTGTTTTTGTTCATCCACTGCATTGCTTTTCCAGTGGATGAAGATTTGACTAAAAAAGTTTCGACAACATGTTCAGCATCATATGCCACCTCTCGTACATCAGCAACCAGATCTCCAACTCTCGGTTCATTGAGTCTCGAATCAGCATCTGGTAAGAATGTCTTCATTCGCGTGAGCTCGGTCACCACTTGTTGAATTTCATCAGTTACCGCATGCAGAAGTTGAGAATCTTCAGTCAGTAGATCAGTGAGCCTTCCCACAACAATTGACACAACTGCTTCACCCATTTACAATTCTATTATCTATATGCTTTTTGTTTGAAAGAAAGCAGATGAAATTTATGTAGTAAATATGTAGAGAGGCGAATAGACTACTTATAGTAGTTGATAAAACCAAGGACGTGTTTGGGGGCCAGAGTTGTTTGAGTAAAATATTGTCTATTTGAATAATTATTGTTCAATTTTATCATGTACACCTTTAATCATAAAATTAGAATTATTAAATTTTATAAATTTTTCTAAACTAAAATATTAAATATTTGTATTCATAAAATATTTTTAAAAATAACAAATTTAACAATATAATTAAAACTTTTAAAAAGTGTGTATAAAAAATCAAATATTAATTATTTAAAAATTGAAAAAGTATACTTCCTATGCCCATTTTATTTGGCTAAGTTTCTATTTTAATTTATCCCAAAAAGCTGTTTTTCTTTCATTTAATATAGATTTAAGTTCTACTCATAACTCTATTAATTATATATTAGTAATATACTATTTGTATTATTCAATATAAAAACTCTTCATTTATATACAAGAGTTTTATAGTTAAAACAATGATAAGATTTATTTTTTCTTAATACATGTGTGAATGTCAAACAAATCAATTGAAATGGGACGAGGGACTACTACATTATCATCAATTTTTTAAAATATACTATTGCCTTAATCAGCGCGAGCACGTTCCTCCAAACTAGTTGGCTTTCGTCATTTAATAGGTAACCAATAGACAATATCATCCATTAAATATACTGTCACTCATAAGCAGGAGCATGCTTGAACAAGTTGATTTTCCCCCCCTCTATTTAATTTTAATTATTTAAAAGAATTGGAAAAATTATTTAAAAGCTTTTTTTAAATACATTGATGTTTTAAAACAATTTTAAAAATTTTACTTTGAACATTTTATTTTCAAAAATAAGATCTAATCATCTGTAACCTAATACGTAAATTTATTTTATTTTAAAAAACAATTGTTTTTAAAATTAATTCATATTATATCAGTTTATACATACTACTCCCGCGAGGCCATATCACGCACAACTCCCTACGGGTACCTGTTCCTCTACAACTCCATGACAACCCCCAGAGCTGAATGGGCTCGACCCATGGCAGTAACAGACATCTAGGAAACCTGTCCTCCACATCCGCACAGAACTGGGCCAAAACCCTTCACGTTTGAGGATTTGGGCCTGATCGACCATACCAATACCTAACCCATATAGGTAATTTGTCCTCCAAGAACTACGGGTAGCTTGAACCCCTATAAATAGGGTACGTAGGCCTCTTGTTTCAGTTAACTCGATAGTTGGCAGTAAGTGAGCAAACATTTTCTCTAGCCCTCTAACGAATCAACAGCAAGATCAGCTACCAAAATCCATCACTTTCTCCCGTGTTCTTCGCGTTCTTCATCAAGTTCATCAACAAAATCCTCATATTTTGCTTCATGATTCCAGCAAACCTCCAAATTACTGTTATATCATTTTCTCCCTATAACAATTGGCGCTAGAAGGAGGGGCTCTTGACATCTAAGGGAGAAAGATGTCTAACACTAGGAGAACCGAAAACAATCCTGAAAGTGATAGAACTGTAGATGACGAGACCCCGAGAAATACCAGCGAGAACCCGTCTCAAACTGATCCCAAGATCTTAGAATTCTTGGATGAGATGGGCCACTAGATGCTCGATTTCAACACAAGAGTGAGACGGATGGAGAGGAGAAGCCTCTAGGAAGGCTAGCATGAGCACCCGATGATGAATGAGGAGGGCCAACAAGTCTAAGCAGCTCAAGTAGACTGTGAAGCCTCGTGACCTCATGAACGACTTCAATAGTGAAGTCAAAAATGAAGGAAAGGATGAATCTTTAGAATGGGATGAGGTGCCCCCTAGACAGGCGCGGCAGTCCCATGAGACCCCTCTCAGGTCGCTTCATGGCTCAACCCCCTCTGAGGCGAGGTCCACCAGTGTTTTTGATAGAGTCAGGAGAAAACTAACGGAACATGATCTAAGGATAAAGCTGGAGAGAGCCCGAGATGAAAACACTGAGGTGAGGCCCCCGAGTCCAGCACGTGAAGCGGAAGGACCCCTTCGCCGTCGTGAGCGCGCCACGTCCCCGCATCATGCTTATGGGCCGGAGAGGTCCCTGTTAGGAATATATTCATTTGATGATGTACAAAATTCTAGAACATGAGTTAGCTTAGTTAATTTGCAATAAATCTTTTTAGTCTGTGAAATGTATAATCAGAGTCTAGATAGTCAATATTCATGTTACTTGTACTTAGAAGAATTTCTGTAGAAAGTAAAGCCAGAGTCTGCATGTAAATGACGAGACCCCGAGAAATACCAGCGAGAACCCGTCTCAGACTGATCCCAAGATCTTAGAATTCTTGGATGAGATGGGCCACTAGATGCTCGATTTCAACACAAGAGTGAGACGGATGGAGATGAGAAGCCTCTAGGAAGGCTAGCATGAGCGCCCGATGAAGAATAAGTAGGGCCAACAAGTCTAAGTAGCTCAAGTAGACTGTGAAGCCTCGTGACCTCATGAACGACTTCAATAGTGAAGTCGAAAATGAAAGAAAGGATGGATCTTTAGAATGGGATGAGGTGCCCCCTAGACAGGCGCGGCAGGCCCATGAGACCCCTCTCAGGTCGCTTCATGGCCCAACCCCCTCTGAGGCGAGGTCCACTAGTGTTTTTGATAGAGTCGGGAGAAAACTAACGGAACATGATCTAAGGATAAAGCTGGAGAGAGCCCGAGCTGAAAACACTGAGGTGAGGCCCCCGAGTCCAGCACGTGAAGCGGAAGGACCCCTTCGCCGTCGTGAGCGCGCCAGGTCCCCGCATCATGCTTATGGGCCGGAGAGGCCCCTGTTAGGAATATATTCATTTGATGATGTACAAAATTCTAGAACATGAGTTAGCTTAGTTTATTTGCAATAAATCTTTTTAGTATGTGAAATGTATAATCAGAGTCTAGATAGTCAATATTCATGTTACTTGTACTTAGAAGAATTTTTGTAGAAAATAAAGTCAGAGTCTGCATGCAGATCAGAGTCTATAGACTATCGGAGTCTAAAATCTGTCAGAGTCTACAAATGATCAGAATCTATAGTCTGGCAGAGTCTGAAGGTTTCAGAGTCTATAAAGTTAAAGCTAAATGTGGAAGATGATCATAGATAAGGGAAGTCTTCGAAGATAAAGCCAAAGATATTGCAGATATGCTATAAAAAGGAAAGAGAATTGCAGAAGGAAACTGTCAACTAATAATTAGGAATTCTATTCCTATTGTAATTTATCTTTCTGTTATTAGCTGATAGGCAGCTCTCTATATAAACTTTATGTAACCTAATTGTAAAAGTGTGGAAGTAAAAAAGCATAATTTAGTCTGGGTGAAACTTTGTGAGTGCATAGAGATAGAGAGAGTTGCTGTGATAAACATAGAGAAGCTGCTAGGGTTTGTGTACATCCTATGAGAGTTTTGTATTTACAAATCAATAATACAAACAGTACTTATTTATATCTTTGTGGTTGATCTTTGTTCTTAATTCATATAAGTTTATTGATATTGAGTTGATTTTAAATCAGGCAGAAAAGACACACAAGTATTCAACCCCTCCTTCTACTTGTGCAACTGGGAAAACAATTGGTATCAGAGCCTAACGTTTAAAATCGATTAAAGATGTCTGGAAACAAAGATGGCAATTCTAAGATTCATATGCTTAAGAGAAACGAGTTCACCCACTGGAAGGTTAAGATGTTATACCAGTTTCTCTCTATAACAATTGGCGCTAGAAGGAGGGGGTCTTGACATCCGAGGGAGAAGGATGTCTAATACTGGGAGAACCGAAAACAATCCTGAAAGTGATAGAGCTGGGGATGACGAGACCCCGAGAAATACCAGCGACAACCCGCCTCAGACTGATCCTAGGATCTTAGAATTCTTGGATGAGATGGGCCACTAGATGCTCGATTTCAACACAAGAGTGAGACGGATGGAGAGGAGAAGCGCCTCTAGGAAGGCTAGCATGAGCGCCCGGCGAAGAACGAGGAGGGCCAACAAGTCTAAGCAGCTCAAGTAGACTGTGAAGCCTCGTGACCTCATGAACGACTTCAATAGTAAAGTCAAAAATGAAGGAAACGAAGAATCTTTAGAATGGGATGAGGTGCCCCCCAGTCAAGCGCGGCAGGCCCATGAGACCCCTCTCAGGTCGCTTCATGGCCCAACCACCTCTGAGGCGAGGTCCACCAGTGTTTTTGATAGAGTCGGGAGAAAACTAATGGAACATGATCTAAGGATAAAGCTAGAGAGAGCCCGAGCTTAAAACACTGAGGTGAGGCCCCCGAATCCAGCACGTGAAGCGGAAGGACCCCTTCATCGTCGCGAGCGCGCCAGGTCCCCGCATCATGCTTATGAGCCGGAGAGGCCCCCTCCTAGGGGAAGAAATGAGGAAGCTCAATCCGCGATAAGTGGAGAAGGCGGAGGCCGAAGGCATGAGCAGGCATCACCTCCATCACATAGAGCTAGCAATGAAAACAATAACGAGGAAAGGCTGGGAAACCTTCACATGGACGATCTTAGGCAGCTCTAGGAGCATATAGAGAAGGAGAAGAATGCTCCAAATCCTATCTCCACTCAGTCGCCCTTCACTAATGAGATCTGGGTCACACCTCTGCCCACCATCTTCAGAAACAAACTAAACCTCACTTTCAATTGTGATAGTGATCCAGTTGAATACCTAATCTGCTTCAATACTGAAATGGAGGTCTACCAGGTTTCCATGCTAGCTCACTTCCGGCTCTTCGCCACCTCTCTTAGAGACAGTGCCCAACAGTGGTTCTCCAAACTCGGGCCCATTGTGATCGACTCTTCGAAACTACTGGCAGATATATTCATCAAGCAATTCCAGACTTCTATGCTCTATGCCCCACCTATGGAGACTCTTACTAATGTCAAGCAGAGGGAAGGAGAGACCCTGCAGGATTATTTCAAAAGGTTTAATGTCGAAGTACCCCGAGTTAGAGGAGCAACTGACGAGGCTGTAAAGAACTTCCTAATAACGGGACTTAAGGAGGGAACTGACTTCTAGAAGAGCCTCCAAGTTAAGACACCTGAGACACTGTCCGAGTTTTACTAGCCGGCTGAACCCTTTAAATGGGTAGAGAAATCTATGCTTGATTTAAAGAAAAGTAAAAGCAGTGGAAACCGGGGGAAAAAATAAACGCAAGAGATCGTGGAGCCCAGATAATAGAAACATGGGTCATAGGGACAGAAGCCCCAACCCGAGGAAGTCTAACAAAAAGGAAAGAGATAGATCCCCTCAAAGCAACAGATCAGAAGATAGGAGGCCCTATCATAAATATGATCTCCACACTCCCCTAGTGGTCCCGATTGAGCATATCTACGCCATCAATGCTACTAAGAGAATTTTCAAGAAGCCTCCACCAATGATGAATTACGGAAAAAAGGACTCTCGGAAGTTCTAGGCCTATCATGATCAGTTGGGTCATGACACTGCCGACTGCAAACATCTAAACGACCAGATTGAGGACCTCATCAGGAGTGGTTACCTCATTGAATGGGCAGTAAGAGAAGTGAAGAGACATCTGGGGGTAATTATCATAACGTCTGGCCCCCTCTTCCGAAAGATAAGGCACCCGTGAATAAAGAGAGACCCGGCCTTGGCAATACCCGAGAGGGAAGTATCCATGTTATCATAGGGGGTCCTCACATTGGGGGAGACAACAAAAGAGCTATGGAACGGTACGCTAGAGAAGCTACGGAACATCCTCTCACTAACATCCACCATCTCTCTCAGAGACCTCCTAAGTTATTTAAAGGAGAGGAGACAGATATCATGTTCACTGAAGAAGATGCCAAGTGGGTCCATCATCCTCACAGTGATGCCCCGGTGGTTAAAGTCAAGATCAGCTCTTAAAATGTGCATATAGTAATTGTTGATAATGGGAATGCTGTCAATGTCCTCATTTATGACGTCTATCAGAAGATAGGTCTTCTCGACAAGGACCTCACGCCCACAGTCAGACAATTATATGGGTTTATCGGAGCTTCCGTTAGCGTCAAAGGTCTTATCAAACACCCCATTACTCTTGGGGATGAGCCCTATATGGCCACCCAAGTTGCTGACTTCATGGTGGTGGACCAGCACTCTACTTACAATGCTATAGTTGGCAGACCCATACTTAAGGAAATGAGAGTGGTAACCTCCATCTACCATATCTCGATGAAGTTCCCCACTCCCAAGGGGGTAGGATGTGTAAAGTGAAAGTGTTTGACCTAAAACCAATCATGTATGATGAGTTAGGAAAAACTTTCTGCTACTCTTATTTAATTTCATTTGATAATAATAAAGTATTTATTTGTTATGTTACGGGAATAATCTATTTGAAGTGTATTAAATAAAATGTTCCATAGTTTATAGCAAAGCTTCTAGAATTATAATCAGATTGTAATAATGAGATCTAGAAGATAATGGCTTTAGACTTAAATAGTTCCTGATCATAGGATAACTAATTGGAAATTGGTAAATCCGTAAAGATCAGTACATACTATGCTAGCTCTCTTAAGAGGATGTCTGTTCTCATAGACATTTGTGTAGTGACACTATAGCTAGTATGTAGGTGCTTATTAAGGAATAAGTTCACTGAACATGACTCGATAAGTAGAACAACTAATGGAGTTTACTCACGTGTCGATAGTTGTTTATTAAGTAAATAGTTGTACAAATATCCTTAGACTTGAGATCGTTAGAGTAATCTCGTACATAATGATTTATCGTTAGAGTTACACCATAAAAGAGATTAAATTATAGATGAAGGAATAATTAATAATAACTAGTCATTATTTATTTATGAAATAAATAATTACATAGCTAATATTATAAATTAATTAAATGAGATTTAATTGATTATAAATTATTTAAGATAAGATCTTAATATTATTAATTAAATATTTAATTAAAGTAATTAAATATGAAGAGAGAATGATTTTCTAAAAGAATTTAGAAAAAGGAATTAATGATTAAAATAGTTTTAATCATTAATTAATTAATTAATAAGATTAATTAATTAAAAAGGGAATTAATAATAAGATATTTATAGAAAATATCTCAGCTGAGATATTTGCCTATAAATATAGGATTATAAACCCTAATACTAAAACCCTAATATTTGTGAGAAATATTTTAAAAGGGAGGCAACCCTAATTTCCTCTCTAGCCTCCCCATTCATCTTTTAGTTTGATTCTTGGTGGATATCTTTAGAGCACTCCACACTTGAAGGGTGATTGCAAGGATTGAAGAACAAGATCTTCTCTAGCTGTTGCCGGAAAGCAATCGAGGTATTCTTCAATTTATAAAATAGGTTTTGTATGTATATGTATGTATACATAGGAATATATGCAAATAAATGTTATTCAATACTTCCGCTGGTGTATAAATTCCTTCAATGGTATCAGAGCATAGGTTGTATGCATATAGATTCGTGGTCGAGTTTCAGAATTTTATGAGCAAGTATGTATTTATTATGATTTATACAAGCAATATCATGTTTTAATTATGATTAATATGATATTGTTTGTCAAAATTGTTTTGATAATTTTCCTGGGTTCTATAAGTATTGTAGATCGTCCAGTTAATTTTTCATAATTTTCTGATGCGTAGAATATTTATTATGAATTTTGAAAGCAATAATAATGATTTAATTATGATTAATTCATTATTGTTCCTCAAAATTTATTTTATATTTTTCATGTGTTCTACAAGTGTTGTAGATCGTCCAGGTATTTTTAGAATATTTTTCTGAGCAATATATTATTTATTATGGATTTTTAAAATTGTTTTTAATTAATTCATAATTAAATAATAATATCTGGAAAAAAAAAAGAAAAAAAAGAGGTGTAACGCATTCTGCACATGCGTTACAAGCTAAAAAAAAAGGAATTTTTGGCTTGTAACGCATACCCGAGATGCGTGACAGGGTGTCTTGCACGCCCCTGACGCGCGTGCGCGCATGAGGATGCGTCAGAAACTTCTCGGGGCGCGTGGGAGCTCAGAATGGGGCGTGTAATATACCGTTGGATTCGTTTTTCCGAGACGGTTCTAATGGTATATTACAATAATTTTCTAAAATTGTTTCGGACTGTTTAGAGCTTCCAAAAGTGTATTAAAGCAAGTTTTAACTGTTTTAAGTTGCTTTTAAATACACCATGTGATACATAGAGATGTATAATGCTTATATGTTGTAATATATGATTTAACATGCCTACCTTATGTTTATTCGTGATTATATATATGTGATATATGCTTGAATTATCATTAGATGATAGATTTAGGTGAACTTAATTAACATAAGGCGTATGTTAGACAATCTAGAATAGTGAAATTGTTTCGTGACCTTTATTTACATATTATGAATACAATCATGAGATTTTTGTGTTAATGAAACACGTGATTGAATATGAATTTTCAACTTAAGTGAAAGGATGATTCTGTCAAACAACAGATGTTCCATCTTTAAGAAAGGGGGTTATTAAGAGACGCCTCTTGACAATGCTCCACCCCTGGCCTGGGATGACTCCAAGTATCAATAGTTGATTTGAAATATTTAATCCAATCTAAAAGAATCTCTTTATAATATGATTATGATTGTAACATAATATAATCCCCTAAAATATAAAGAATATCAAGTAGTAATTGGCCATAAAACACAAAGGCTTGTGTTGGTCATAGCCTTCCAACATAATAGAAAGTATTTCTTGTTTTTGAAATTCTGTCGTTTCGTGCTACAGCCGAGGGCGTTGTTTCCAAAAGAAGAGATACTTGTCTATAACATGAGATATGTATGATTAATTGGAATCTTATGGTCGTTACGTGCTACAGCCGTGGGCTATTTGAAACTAGTTTAATTATACGAGATGATGGGATTGACTTGACTTAGAATATTGAGTTTGTCGTGCCACAGCCGTGACTCAAGTATTCAAGTGGCTAAAGTAAGATTAGGGAATAACATGAGATGTAGCTGACAAGAGTTGTCTGCCTATTGAACGTTACATGGCGTTTCGTGCTACAGCCGAGGTTGTGTGATGGAATGTAGGATCCTTATCCCACTAGCATTATGAATTCTTAATTTGAATAAGAGATATAGAAATTAGATAGAATAGTGGGAGGCACTTATGAATAAAGACCCGATTCATATGGTGTTTTAGATAATGAAATAGAGTATTTGCTAAATGTTTTTATGTGTTTATTATTTGCAGATTTACTATATACATAATGTCTTCTGCACTATCACTCCGTTGCATGCTCGATGCACACAAATTAACTGGTCCCAACTATGATGATTGACTTCGAAACCTGAGAATTGTTCTCAGGATTGAGAAGAAGGAATATGTACTAGACTCACCTAAACCTGCTAAACCTGCTCAGGATGCACATAATGATGAACATATTGTGTATCGTAATTGGATAGATGATGCAAGAGTTGCACAGTGTGTTATGCTGGGATCCATGAATGATGAGCTCCAAAAGCAACACGAGCATATGGAGGCTCACTCTATCCTTATGCATCTACAAGATTTGTATGATGTGGCAGGAAGGACAGCTCGATATGAGATATCGAAGGAGCTGTTCCGTTGTAGGATGACCGAGGGATCATCTGTGAATGTTCATGTGCTCAAGATGATCAATTTGATTGAGCGTCTTGGACAACTTGGATTTGTCATGGATGGGGAGCTGAATCAAGATCTGGTCTTCCAATCACTTCCAGATTCATTCTCGCAGTTCATTGTGAACTTTCACATGAACAAGTTGGATGTCAGCTTGCCTGAACTCCATAACATGCTGAAAACTACTGAGTCGAATTTTCCCACAAAGAAGAGTTCTGTTCTTCTAATTGGTGAAGGCTCTAACCCTAAGAAGAGGAAGAGGAGCCCTCCTAAGAAGAAGAAGAAGGTAGGTGAGAAAAGGCCAGTTCCTCCAAAAGCTGAAGATCCCGAAAGTAAAGCTGTTTGCTTTCACTGCAACAAAGTGGGGCACTGGAAGAGAAATTGTAAGGCTTACCTTGCAGAATTGAAGAAGAAGAAGGGTGGTGAGACTACCGCTTCTGCTTCAGGTATGTTCATGATCGAACTAAATATGTCACTTAATCAAACTTCTACTTGGGTATTAGATACCGCCTGTGGTTCTCACATTTGCAATTCGTTACAGGGAATAAGGAGAAGTAAGACTCTTGAAGAATAGGAGGTGATCCTACGTATGGGCAATGGAGCAAGAGTTGCTGCTGTAGCTGTAGGATCGTTTGATTTACTTATGCCTACGGGCAAGACTATTATTTTGGATAATTGTTATTTTGTTCCCTCAATTGTGAGGAATATTATTTCTATTCCCATGTTAGACTTGGATGGTTTCTCGTTTGTTATTGAGAATAATAAATGTTCAATTTTTAGAAATAATGTTCTTTATGGTGTTGGTATTTTAAATAATGGTTTGTATGTATGTGACGTAGAACATAGTTTACTTCAAATTGAACATAGTAATAAAAGAGAAAGAGATGATGAAAATCCCACCTACTTGTGGCACTGCAGACTTGGTCATATTAGTGAAAATAGACTTAAGACATTGCATAAGGAAGGGTTACTAGAACCTTTTGATTTTGAATCATATCCTACATGCGAGTCTTGTCTGTTAGGCAAAATGACCAAATCTCCATTTAGTGGACATGGAGCAAGAGCTGCGGAGTTGCTTGGATTGGTACATACAGATGTGTGTGGGCCGATGTCCACGCAAGCCATGGGTGGATTTTCATACTTCATTACTTTTACAGATGATCGATCTAGATTTGGATATGTGTATTTGATGAAATACAAATCCGAAGCCTTTGAAAAGTTCAAAGAATATAAGTATGAAGTAGAGAAACAAACCAAGTATAGTATTAAAACCCTTCGATCAGATCGAGGAGGTGAATACTTAAGTGGCGAGTTTCTAGATTATCTCAAAGAAAATGGTATAGTCTCTCAATGGACTCATTCGGCCACTCCCCAGTTGAATGGAGTATCCGAAAGGAGAAATCAAACTTTGTTGGACATGGTTCGATCCATGATGAGCTATACAGATCTTCCAGTATCACTTTGGGTTTATGCATTGGAAACATCAGCATATATATTGAACAAGGTGCCTTCCAAATCTGTTCCTCAAACTCCGTATGAGATATGGAAAGAAAGGAAACCGAGTCTTAAGCACGTTAAGATTTGGGGATGTCTGGCTTATGTCAAGAAAGTTGACCCCGATAAGCTAGAATCTCGATCCGTGAAATGTAGGTTTGTAGGATATCCTAAAGAGACTTTAGGGTATTACTTTTACACCGAACAAAGGGTGTTTGTCTCCCGACATGCTACCTTCCTAGAAAAACAGTTTATCCTTGAAGGGAATAGTGGAAGCAAGATTGAACTTGATGAAGTTCATGAAGCACAAACTACTACGGTTCAAGAGAAAACACATGTTCATATTGAACAAACTTCCGTAGAACAGCCCATCCGTAGATCACAAAGGGTGTCTCGCCAACCTGAGAGGTATTATGGCCTTGTTATTGAGAATGACAATGAATTGGCGGTCATTGATGGAGATGACCCTATGACCTTCAACGAGGCTGTGAGTAGTGTTGACTCGGAGAAATGGCAGAGTGCCATGAAATTCGAAATGGATTCCATGTATGCCAACCAAGTATGGACTTTGGTAGAGGCACCCAAGGATATGAAGCCTATAGGGTGCAAGTGGGTATACAAGAGAAAGATTGGAGCAAATGGCCAGGTAGAGACCTACAAGGCCAGGCTCGTGGCAAAAGGATTCAAACAAAGACAAGGGATTGACTTTGATGAAACTTTTTCGCCTGTAGCCTTGCTCAAATCAATTCGTATTTTACTTGATATTGCAGCTTACTATGACTATGAGATCTGGCAAATGGACGTAAAGACGGCTTTCCTCAATGGGGAACTTGAAGAAGAAGTGTATATGACACAGCCAGAGGGTTTTATTTCCATAGAAAATGAACATCTAGTATGTAAGTTACTACGAACCATATATGGGTTAAAGCAAGCTTCTCGAAGATGGAACATTCGTTTTGATGAGACAATCAAAGAGTTTGATTTTATCAAAAACATAGATGAACCATGTGTCTACAAGAAGGTTAGTGGGAGCGCAATAACATTTCTTATTTTGTATGTAGATGACATACTCTTAATAGGAAATGACATACCAATGCTGCAATCAATAAAAATGTGGCTATCAAAGAACTTCACTATGAAGGACTTGGGAGAAGCGTCCTACATTCTTGGTATGGAGATCTATAGAGATAGATCAAGAAGAATGATAGGTCTAACCCAAGGTATATACATCGATAAGGTGCTTAAAAGGTTTAGCATGGAAAACTCCAAGAGAGGTCTCATACCGATGAGCCATGGAGTCTCCCTTTCTGACAAGATGTCTCCTAAGACACCTAAAGAAAGAGAGCGTATGAGTAGGATTCCTTATGCATCGGCAATAGGATCTATCATGTACGCGATGTTATGTACTAGACCTGATGTTGCTCACTCAATTAGTGTGACTAGCAGATATCAGTCAAATCCAGGTGAAGACCACTGGAAAGCAGTGAAGAACATCCTTAAGTACTTGAGAAGGACTAAGGATATTTTTCTTGTTTTTGGTGGGTCTGAGTTGAAAATAGAGGGTTACACTGACTCTAGTTTTCAGTCAGAATGTGACGATAGTACATCCATGTCAAGGTATGTGTTTACTCTAATTAGAGGGGCGATTAGTTGGAGAAGTCGTAAGCAATCTACGACGGCTGACTCTACAGCAGAAGCAGAATATATAGCTGCAAGTAAGGCTGTAAAGGAAGCTGTTTGGATGAAGAAATTTGTTTCTGAGTTGGGAGTAGTTCCTGGCATAGAGGGGCCTATTGTGTTATATTGTGACAATAACGCTGCAATAGCTCAAGCCAAGGAACCGAGGTCTCCCAAGAATACCAAACATATATTGCGGCGGTTTCATTTGATTAGGGAGATCATTGAAAGAGGAGATGTTAAGATCGAAAGAGTTGACACACATAACAACATAGCAGACCCGTTCACGAAGCCGCTGTCTCAGTTAAATTTTGATCGTCATAAGGAGCGGATGGGTATTAGATACCAGAGTGATTGGCTTTAGGCCAAGTGGGAGATTGAAAGTGTTTGACCTAAAACCAATCATGTATGATGAGTTAGGAAAAACTTTATGCTACTGTTATTTAATTTCATTTGATAATAATAAAGTATTTATTTGTTATGTTACGGGCATAATCTATTTAAAGTGTATTAAATAAGATGTTCCATAGTTTAGAGCAAAGCTTCTAGAATTATAATGAGATTGTAATAATGAGATCTAGAAGATAATAGCTTTAGACTTAAACAGTCCCTGATCACAGGATAAATAATTGGAAATTGGTAAATCCGTAAAGATCAGTACATACTATGCTAGCTCTCTTAGGAGGATGTCTGTTCTCATAGACATTTGTGTAGTGACACTATAGCTAGTATGTAGGTGCTTATTAAGGAATAAGTTCACTGAACATGACTCGATAAGTAGAACAACTAATGTAGTTTACTCACGTGTCGATAGTTGTTTATTAAGTAAATAGTTGTACAAGTATCCTTAGACTTGAGATCGTTAGAGTAATCTCGTACACAATGATTTATGCTTTGGTTTAGTCCTTAGTCTTTAGGACATTCATTAGGTCCATTCTAGGCATAGTGATTTGTGTATGGAGATAGTTAACGGATCAATAAAGGATCTGCCCCTTCTAGTAAAGGAAATGAATATCCTATGTTATTCTTAGATATGCAAGTTGAGGAATCTCTGGCTAGAGTGAATGAAATTAGAAAGAGTTTCTAATTTGCATTAAAAGGAACTTTGCATTATGAATAAGAAATCATATGATTAAATTAGATAGGCTTGACACGAGTTCCATGCCTTGTATTTAATCGGGATATTGAAGGATAGAAGGAATTAATTGTACGGTAACTAATTACTGACAGGTTCTAAGTATTCTAAGCAATGATTTCATATTATCTGGATAGTCGCGATATTTTGAGAAGCATCACTCACGTTGTAGAATAAATATAATTAATCAGAATAATTATATTTAATGAATTAATAGAATTCATATAAATAATAAATAAAATATTTATTATTATTTATTTCTACTACCGGCTTAATATTGAACCTAAAGAGTCACACCATAAAAGAGATTAAATTATAGATGAAGGAATAATTAATAATAGCTAGTCATTATTTATTTATGAAATAAATAATTACTTAACAAATTTTATAAATTAATTAAATGAGATTTAATTAATTATAAATTATTTAAGATAAGATCTTAATATTATTAATTAAATATTTAGTTAAAGTAATTAAATATGACGAGAGAATGATTTTCTAAAAGAGTTTAGAAAAAGGAATTAATGATTAAAATAGTTTTAATCATTAACTAATTAATTAATAAGATTAATTACTTAAAAAGGGAATTAATAATAAGATATTTGTAGAAAATATCTCAACTGAGATATTTGCCTATAAATATAGAATTATAAACCCTAATACTAAAACCCTAATATTTATGAGAAATATTTTAAAAGGGAGGCAACCCTAATTTCCTCTCTAGCCTCCCCCTTCATCTTTTAGTTTGATTCTTGATGGATATCTTTAGAGCACTCCACACTTGAGAGGTGATTGCAAGGATTGAAGAACAAGATCTTCTCTAGCTGTTGCCGGAAAGCAATCGAGGTATTCTTCAATTTATAAAATAGTTTTTGTATCTATATGTATATATACATAGGAATATATGCAAATAAATGTTTCAATGCTTCCGCTGGTGCATAAATTCCTTCATAAAGGGCTGCCAACATGAGTCCCGAGAATGTTATAACAAGGCTTTTAGGTCAGTTGAAAGAGAGAAACGGGGGGTGGAAGCCATAAATATGGAAGACTACAAACGAAAGTCAGAAGATGCTATGTGCAAAATCATTACTATAGAAGAGCTCCCACAAGATTATTTTGAAAGCATGAGAATTCAAGTAGAACTGGTACCAGGGGTACTCATGATGGAGCCCTCTCATCCAGTACAAACCTTTATAGAAGGAATTGTAGAAGAGGCCAGTAATGATGAAGAGACCCTAGAGCAGTTGGCAAGAAGAATCGGCAAGGGAAAATGGGTTCGAAAGGAGACCTCAACAGTGATAGATATCCCCAACGGGATAACTCGAGAAGTCACAGTCAATTCTGAGAGGTTAATCACTCGAACGGACCCAGATACAACTTACTGGGATACTAGAATAATAAGGAGCTCTCTGTTAAAGAAGTGGGAGAAGCAAGCGAGATTCAGGAGTTCGAGGTGGACATCGATCTACGTATGCCGCTCATATAGAAAGAGCTGGGGTAGCTGAAGATACCATCATGATTCTGGTAGACGCACAAGATCCTTTTAAGTGGTTAAAGATCAGCTCTAATCTCGATCCAGAAATGAGAAACTCTCTGGCCTCCTTCCTCAAAAACAACCTGGATGTGTTTGCCTGGTCTCATGCTGATATGTTAGGAATTGACCCAAAATTTATGTGTCACCGGCTCAACATTGATCCAAATAAAAAAAGGATGAGGTAGAAAAGGCATCATGTTAGTGGAGAGAGAGTTGAGGCTCTCAAAGAAGAGGTGGACCGGCTCCTCAATGTCAGGTTCATCAAGGAAGCTTTCTATCCCACATGGTTGTCCAACCCGGTTCTCGTCAAAAAGCCAAATAGGAAGTGGAGGACTTGCATAGACTTCACTGATCTGAACAAGCATTGCCCCAAAGGCAGCTTCCCTGTACCGAGAATTGATCAACTAGTGGACGCAACTGCTGGTCACGCATTACTTAGCTTCATTGACGCTTACTCAGTGTATAACCAAATCCCCATGTATGAGCCTGATCAGGAACACACTGTCTTTATCACCGATAGGGTCTATATTGTTATGTTAGAATGCCCTTCAGCCTACTCAATGTCGGATCCACCTACCAAAGGCTAGTCAACACGATGTTCGAGAAGGAAATTGGAAAAACTATGGAAGAGTACGTGGATGATATGCTGGTTAAGTCTAAGGAGTCTGTGGTTCACGTTGGCCATTTAGCCGAGATGTTTAGCATCTTGAGAAAGTACAGGATGAAGCTCAACCCCCAGAAATGTGTCTTTTGGGTCGAATCTAGAAAATTCCTAAGCTTCATTATTAATCACTGAGGGATCGAGGCTAAACCGGCCAAGATCAAAGCTCTAATGGAAATGATGTCACCTAGAAGCGTTAAAGAGGTCCAAAGCCTAACTGGTCGGATAGCGGCCCTAAACCGCTTTGTCTCTAAATCATCTGACAAGTGCCAAGAGTTCTTCAAAGCAATCAGAAAGGTAGGAAAGAAGTTCGAGTGGACTCCTGAATGTGAAGAGGCCTTCCAAAAGATAAAGGAGCATCTAGGAAGCCCGCCTCTCCTATCCAAGCCTCTGGCAGGGGAGACTTTAATTCTCTACCTCGTTGTCTCGGAATACTCAGTTAGCATTGTGCTAGTTAGAAAGGAGGGAGACACTCAGTTTCCCGTATATTACGTGAGCAAGAGAATGCTTGATGTAGAGACCCGGTACACTAACATGGAAAAGTTAGTCTACGCTCTCATCTTAGCATCAAGGAAGCTTCGACCCTATTTTCAGGCTCATAAGATTGAAGTGAGAACCGCATATCCACTAAGGCAAGTGATGCACAAGCCAGAAACATCCGGCCGATTATTGAAGTGGACGATCGAGCTTGGCCAGTTCGACGTCTCCTACAAGCCCCGTAATGCCATAAAGGAGCAAGCACTAGCTGATTTCAGTTTGGACTTCCCGCCTCACGGCGAGGAGAGCTCACAAGCCCTCATTGAAGTCTCAAACACCGTTCAAGTAAAAATCAACGAGAACAGTGCACCTTAGTGGACCATATATGTAGATGGAGCTGTAAATAATGAGGGAGCTGGTGCAGGAATAGAGCTCGTCACTCCCGAGGGGCACAGACTTAACACGGCTATCCACTTCACCTTTCAAGCCACAAACAATGATGTTGAATATGAGGCCCTCATATCTGGCCTCAAATTAGCCTTAGAAATGCTGGTGAAAAATCTCAATATTTTCAGTGACTCCATGTTGGTTGTGTACCAAATCAAAGGGGGGTTCCAAGCTAGGGGTCCTCGTACTAAATTATATCTCAAATGCTCCCGGAGGCTCATTGGCCTATTCAAGGAAGTCAGAATCGAAAAACTCCCACGAGACCAAAATATACGTGTGGATGCGCTGGCCAAACTCAGCTCTCAGTGCGAGGTCACTCTGTTAGGGGTCATCCCCCTTGAAATTCAGAGGAGGCCCAGTGTCTCTGAGGAATCAGATGTGAAGAAGCCTTCATCACCTGAGTTGATGGAAATTGAAATTGAAGCTCCAGCCCCAATTTGGATGACCCCGATTTGGGAATACATCAAAACAGGCTATTTACCTGAAAATAAAAATGAAGCTAGGAGAATCAAGTACAAGGCCGCACAGTATGTTATCTATGATGAGGTCTTTCACAAGAGAGGCTTCAATGCTCCACTTCTCAGATGTGTGAATGGAACTGAGTGCACTTACATACTCCGAGAGGTGCACGAGAGCATCTGTGGCAATCACACGGGGGGTAGTTCTCTAGCCCAAAAGATCCTCCGTCAAGGCTACTACTGGCCTATTCTCAAACATGATGCCTTCCAGTTCGCTAGGGCTTGCGACAAATGTCAAAGATATGCTAACTTCATCAACATCTCAGCTGCTCCACTTACCTATGATATTTCGAATAAAAAATTATTTCGAATTAAAAATAATTTTTGAGATCTGTATGAGTCGCGAAATATTTGGTTCGGATCTGATATTTAATATATCAACCAACTTTGATACCAATTGTTGGTCCCTGATATTGTAGAAGGGGGGTTGAATACAATATCTTAATTTAATCGCGGAATATTGAATTTAAAAATATTATTTTAAATTCACACGAAATATTAATTATGATGAAATACTGTTCAAGTAGAAGATATAATTTTAACTTGAAAAGTATTACAAAATTAATAAGTAGAAAGTTTATATAACTGTTTAAAAGCTTAGAACGATTTTGACATGAATTGTTCGAGTTAAACAATTATATTCCAAACTTGCACAGAAATCTGTTAATATTACAATGCAGACAAATTTCTGAATTTGAACTGATTTTCTAACTCTGAAAAATGAAGACAACTCCTCATATTTATAGAGGTTGAAAGCTAGCATGACTCATCCCAAAATGACCTTTTTCCTAATTGATTTAACACTTGTATGACTCACAAAAAGGCTGGGCATGACTTATTTCTGTTGGTATGACTCTTCAGAAATTCGGTATGACTCATTTAGAATCCGGTATGACTCATCAAAAATTCGGTATGACTTGTTATAAGTCATACTGGATTTTTCTTTTAATTAAATAAATCAGAATGACTTAATTAATTAAAATTAAATCAGCATGACTTATTACACAATTCCTTCGGTATGACTCAAGATTTCTTCTCTCGGTATGACTTACCAAAATCACTCGGTATGACTTCTTTAACACCTGCCATATTCTTTTCTTTTCTTCTTGTTTTGATAAGTGGCAGGCTTCTATTGGTTGCTTCTAAACATAAAACACCTGCCCCTTTCAAATTGAAAAAGCAGGGGCCTATTTCGTCTTTATTAGGGCTAGCTCCGTAGAAATGCTTTTCGACCCGCACAGCTTATATTCTTTGATTAATAAATAATAAATTTAATTCAGAAATTATAAAAATAAATATCTAATATTATTTAGATATTTATAAATATAATTTACTAAATAAATAAAATATTTATTAATTAAATAAATCCTTACGCTCTAAGCTGCGGTCTCCTGATCGTCTGGAACCGAACTCCTTTTGATTTGGAAATGATAAATCAATTCCAACCGGGGTTCCACTTTTAAGAATATATGACTCTGCATTTCTTCTGTGTCAATACTTTTTCCGTCTTGTCTTAAAGTCTGTACCGTCAGGCCTGTTTAGCTGTTTCTTTATCCCTTTGAGCTTCCAGCTTCTTTCTTCTGTCATTCTAAAATAATTCTAAATTAATTAATCCTTTAATTAATTTAAGAAATAAATCAATTCTGAGTGAATTAATTTACTAATTAAATTAACTAATTAATTTAATTAATTAATAGAGAATTAAATTAAAGGCTTGACTTTTGTTGATGTAGATAAAACTATTTTGTCCTTCAACAATAACCTTTCTAACCACTTAAACTTTTTGATGACGAATCTTCACTGACATTGTTAACACCCTGTGCACTGGTCTAGTTCACGGATGACTAACTACAATGTCGATTCTCATTTCTACTGTAGTGGTCTTTGTGTCTTGTCTTGTTTCTAGCTTTGTCTTCAATATTTCTTTTCTTGGAATCTCTTTGTAGTAGGCACTTAGAATCTTCTGAAATACTACTCCTTTATTTTTCGCCGACGCTTGAACATATTAATGAACTTCTTCCGGTGTAGAGTAGCAGCTTCATTAGAACACTTCTGATATTAGGATTCTTTGTGTCTAGTTGACTTTCTTCGTCTTGATTCCTTCCTCAGTATTTACTACTTACTTCACTTTCTTATCTTAGTTGAGTTGTCATCTACTTATTACAAATAGGTCTAGTCATATGCCTTTCAATCTCCCCCTATTTGTTGTTAAGCATTTAACATACAAATCCCTAGAGGATAACTCAACTAACAACTAAGAAAATAATATGACATTTAAGAACTGTAAATAATAAATTGTTCTCTGGATTATATAATACATTTCTTGATTTCCTGAGTTAACTGAAATGAAAGATGTTTGTTCCTCTAGCACTGAACATATTATACATATAGTATTATATTCATTTCTCAGACTCATCACTACTCCCCCTTAGGATGGCAGAGATGATGTCTGTTCTCTTCTTACCACTTTTCCTTTAAACTTCCAACTTCTGTTTTTACTTCTCACCCAAGGTAGATTCATTTTCCCTTTTCGTAAATTATCCAACTTTTCTTGTTCAACAATTGAGTAATCCTCTTCTGGCAAAAGTCTTTGTTTACTTCTCCCCTTTTGATCTACTCCCCCTTAGTTGAACACTTTAACATTTTGGAGTAATCCTCTTAATAATTCTCCCCCTTAGTTGAGTAATCCTCTTAATAATTCTCCCCCAATTGTTGGTCCTTTTCTGAAGAAATTTCCACCTTGGTTAAGTAACATTTGAAATCTGTAACAGGGAATTGGGAAAGGGATTCGGTAAGTGTGCTAGTGTGTGATTTTACTTTGTGTTCCTCACAAGTGTTTCACTCATATACTCTCTAAGTGTTTCACTCATAGATTATATATTTTCACTCTTCCTTACTTGTGTTTCACTCTTTTCTCACATCACTATATCTCTCACAGTACGGATGACTCAGTCTTTTGTACCTGCAAGAAAGATCACCATAGCCCCTTCAAGAGAGGTCACTGGTGGTGCAATGGGGTTTCGTAAATCCCCGTCCTCAATTGAATCTATAAAAGCATTTGACTTTAAAAACTGAATTGCTTCAGGAGTAGATTCAATGAGTTGCTGATCATCTAAGATGATCTATTCCATTAGGAATCCAGATATGTTCCATCTGGGGAGGGAGACAAGGATCTATAATGTAGCACATGATCCAAGTTTTCTCATGACGTCTGTGAAGGCGTGTTGATTCAGTCAGAATCATCAATCATTCTTCCTTCCTTGATATGGAAGTTTAGAATAATTGCTACCGTCAATTCATCCTTCCTGTGACATTTCAATTGTTTCATCTTGGTCCCTTTTGGTCCCAAGTTGGTCCTTAAATTTTTTGTCCCTTGATGGTCCCAAAAAAACAATATTTGTGGTTTCTTGAAAAATGTCAGATGAAATTAACTCTTTGCTGGTAGCCTTGGCTGACAGGCTGAATTCAATAGACTCACTCTGTTAAGAGAATGAACCTAGTAACAGTTTTGCCTTTTCCAAGTCTGTATCCTTTTGAGAGAACACATATGAGCTAACAGTTGTCTCAGTTTTTATATATATTTGACCCACCTTTCTGGAGACAGAGCTGTTGGTTCACTCACATCACCAACCTTATCAAATGCAATCAAGGCATTGACTACCTCATTCTTAACAATTAGGTATTCTGTTTAATGGTTAGAGAGACGGATGTGATAGTATTTGTGTGTTTGGTTCTAAGATCTTGGATAGAGATTGATGCCAATGAATGAGATCTAACTATTAGAAACAATTGGATGATCAATCTCATAGATCTTTCCTACTTCTCAAAAGAGACGTGAAATAATCAGCGCATATTTTTAAAAAAATAAATAAAAACATAAATAAAAATAAGGATGCCAATATTGAAAAACAATTAAAACTATACATACATATATATATAAATAATATATGCCAATTATTGGAAAACAACAATAATATAAAATATTTACAGTAAAGATGCTAAATAAATAAAACTGTACAAAAATAAGGAAAATCTTTTTGAGTTTTCTTTTTCATTTTGTTTGTTTGTTTTTAATAATTTTTAAGGAATATATACAGTGTATTTACAGTGTTTGCTTAAAATTAAATATGCAATTTAAAACATCATGCGATAATCAATTCATGTTTAACATCCCTAACTCACTAACCAACTTTGAGAAAGTGGATTCATCAAGTGGTTTCGTGAAGATGTCAGCAATTTGATCTTCTGTGGGTACAAAATGTAACACCACAGTTCCATTCATGACATGCTCTCGGATGAAATGATACCTTATGTCTATGTGCTTGGTCCTTGAATATTGTACAGGATTGTTGGAAATTGCTATGACACTTGTGTTATCGCAAAGTATTGGAATTTTAGTTAGCGCAAGTCCATAATCATTCAGCTGATTCCTTATCCATAAGATCTGTGCACAACAACTACCTGCCGCAATGTATTCTGCTTCGGCTGTCGAGGTAGATACTGAGTGCTGTTTCTTGCTGTACCAGGAGATCAACCGTTGTCCTAGAAACTGACAGCTTCCAGAAGTACTTTTCCTGTCCATCCTGCATCCTGCATAATCTGAATCTGTATAGCCTATTAGTTCAAAACCTGTATCTTTAGGGTACCAAATTCCAAGATTTGGTGTACCCTTCAGATATCTAAAAATTCGTTTAACGGCTATAAGATGAGATTCCCTAGGGTCATATTGAAACCTTGCACATAAGCATGTTGCAAACATTATATCGGGCCTACTAGCAGTTAGATATAATAATGAGCCTATCATACCTCTGTAGCTTGTGATGTCAACTTTCTTACCAGTTTCATCTTTGTCAAGCTTGGTGGCTGTTGGCATTGGGGTTTTTGCCGGTGAACAATCTTCTAGATTGTATTTACTTAGAAGATCCCTTACGTACTTTGATTGGCAAATAAAAATCCCATCTTCCTTTTGCTTTATTTGCAATCCAAGGAAAAATGACAGCTCACCCATCATGCTCATTTCATACCTGCTTTGCATTAACTTAGTAAATCTTTTGCACAAGTTTTCGTTAGTAGAACCAAATATAATATCATCAACATAAACTTGAACAAATATTATATCTTTATCATGCATTTTATAAAAGAGAGTTTTATCTATGACACATCTAATAAAACCATTTTCAAGTAAAAACTGAGATAGAGTGTCATACCATGTCCTCGGTGCTTGCTTCAGCCCATAGAGAGCTTTGAATAGAAAATACACAAAATCAGCAAACTCTGGATTTTCAAAGCCAGGGGGTTGTTCTACATATACTTCCTCTTCTAATTCTCCATTCAAAAATGCACTCTTCACATCCATTTGATAGACTTTCAAATTGGAATGTGCTGCGAATGCCAGAAATATCCTGATAGCTTCAAGTCTTGCAACTGGTACGTAGGTCTCATCATAATCAATTCCCTCTTCTTGAGAGTAGCCCTTAGCAACCAGTCTGGCTTTGTTTCTTATAACAATGCCATCACCGTCCAACTTGTTCATGTATACCCATTTCGTGCCAATAACAAATCTATCTTTAGGTCTGGGTACCAGTGTCCACACTTCTTGTCTCTCGAACTGATTGAGCTCTTCTTGCATGGCAAGAACCCAATCTGGATCAGTTAGAGCATCTTCAATTTTCTTTGGTTCTTCTTGAGATAGAAAAACTGAAAATAGACATTCATTTGAAGTTGCACTTCTGGTTCTGACTCCAACATCTGGATCACATATGATCAATTCAAAAGGATGATCTTTGCTCCATATCCTTTCCCTTGGTAGGTTTGATCTTGATGATTCACCTCGAAATTCATTGTGATGTTGTGTACTGCCAGTTGATCCATCATCTCCCCCTGAGTTGCTGCCAGGATGACTTGTTGATCCACCACTGGTATTAGTAGTATCTCCAGTGTTACCATTTTTTTCACCACTATTACCTGGATCATTATCATCATTGTTTCCATTATCATCTCCTGTTGCAGCTTCAGGTTCTTCTTCACTATCCGAATCTGAGTCTGGATGATTATTAAATTTTAATGACTCAGAAGGATCTTCAGTTTGGATACTTGGGAGCTTAGTGTCATTAAAAGTTACATTGACATTTTCTTTTACTTAGTGCTGATCAATTATGTACACCCTATATGCTCTTCTTGAATATCCGACAAAAATAGCTTCATGTGCCTTGGTCTCAAACTTGCCACGATGTTCATCTCCATCTTTTAGCACAAAGCATTTGGCTCCAAATACATGAAAGTACTTGAGAGTTGGTTTCTTGCCAGCCATTAATTCATAGGGAGTTTTCATATGATCTTTGATGATCAGAGTTCGATTCTGAGTATAACAAGCTGTATTAACTACTTCAGCCCAGAAGTAGATGGGTAACCTTGATTCACTTAGCATAGTCCTTGCAGCTTCAATCAGGGTTCTATTTTTCCTTTCTACAACTCCATTTTGTTGCGGAGTTCTTGGCGCTGAATATTGCCTTGTTATCCCCTTATCTGAGCAGAAGTTATTCAGAACTTCATTTCTGAATTCTGTTCCATTATCTGATCTAATTGCTCGGACAGTTAACTTTGAATCTAACTCAATCAGTTTTATATGATCAATCACCAAGTGTGGAGTTTCATCCTTAGAGTTCAAGAATTCAACCAACGTATATTTTGTGAAGTCATCCACAATCACTAAGGCGTATTTCTTCCTTGACATAGACATAATATTTACTGGACCAAATAAATCCATGTGAATGAGTTGAAGTGGTTCAGTGATGTTTGAACTGTTTGTGCCTCTGTGAGTTGCTTTCTTTGACTTCCCTTTCTGACATGCCTCACACAAGCCTTCTTGTGTAAATTCCATCGGAGGCAGTCCTCTCACTAAATCCCTCTTTACTAAAGAGTTCATTGTTTTGAAGTTCAGGTGTGAGAGTTTCTTGTGCCATAGCCAACTTTCTTCTGATGAAGCCTTTGAATAAAAACAGTTTGCTTCATCTTCAGTTCCTGAGTTGAGATCTGCTACGTACAAGTTTCCTTTCCTTACTCCACGCAAGGCTAGTCTGTCGTCTTTAGAATGAGCTATTAAACACCTTTCTTTGATGAAGTTTACTTTGTAACCTTTATCACAAAATTGACTGACGCTGAGTAGATTGTGCTTAAGTCCTTCCACTAAAGAGACGTTTTCAATGATAACATTTCCAGTATTTAACTTGCCATATTCCGTAGTCATTCCTTTGCTGTTATCTCCAAAGGTGACGATTGGGCCAGCTCTTTCAACCACGTCTGATAGCAGGGCTCTATCTCCGGTCATATGCCTTGAAGATCCGCTGTCCAGGATCCATATAACTCGGTTTACCTGTTTAACTCCCTGCAAATATCAAACGGATTAATTCGTCTTCGGAGCCCAAAATTGATTGGGCTCGGCATACTTAAAGAATTGACCTTTGTCAGTTTTGACAAAAGATCCTTTTCGAATAACATCATTATCTTCCTTGATTGTTCCTACCTTCCTATAAACATTCTTAACAACTTTCTGTTTAGACTTAGGAATATATGATTCCTTCTTCTCAGGTGAAGGAGTCGCAGTCTTGGATTTAACAAATTTATTATTGATGCATTTTCTAGGTGTCATGTTATCTTTCTTAGCTATCATGCGTTTAAAGTAAGCAGTCATAGCATTAAAAGCACATAACATACAATTTAAAACACCACAAGGTTTATGGCAAGCATCAATAGTTGGCATGTTATTCAATACAGTAGGTGGCTTAACAGATTCTACTTCAATTTTATCAGCAGATTTGAAGTTCTCAGTAGAATGAAATTTATTGTTACTGTTCCTACTGTTAACAAACGTGTTAGGTCTGTTCATTTTATTCTTTAAGTCTTTTACACCTATACCAGGTCTGGGGGAATCAGAAGTTCCCACAACTTTCACTGGTGTCTTGGGCGCAATTATTTCTTCTTGGACATTTACTCCTTTTATGTCCCTATGTCGTTCCTCTCTTTTCTTCTCTTCCTCAAGATCCTCTAAATTCATTTCATAGGCAATCATTATAGAGCTCTCAAGGATTAGTTCTGATATAGGTGTTATGAAAAGAGGTTTATGTGCGTCCTTAACCACATGAGGAATACCCCTTTCTTTAGCACTTTGCTTGAATGGGGTAATGTTGTTTGCCTTTCCTACAGATTCATTATACTCAAACCCGATTCCAACTTTTCGTTTTATCACCCGTTGGTCAACGAGGTTTTTTACAATGTAAGAGGAGTTTTCATAGGCTAGACACCTTTTCTTTTCTTCCACTATCTGGTTTCTGAGATAAGTTTCAACATCAATATAACACTTAACTCTGTTGACTTGAAAAACTAAGTCTTTAGTCAACTGTTCAGTCAACTTGTCATGATTTCTTTTTAACTGTTTAAGAACTTCAGTCTCATCAATTAACTCTTTGACTTTGAGTCTGAGTTTCTTAACCTTATCTCTTTCGCCATCTAGTTCTTTACCTAGAAATGCAAACATTTTAGGGCAAGAAGGATTTACATCTATTCCTCCCTGATGGGTGGGAGACAGTGATTCCTCGGATGAAGCCATAAGAGCAAGATTTCCCAGCTCTTCATCATCATCATTGTCTGAGTCATCCCATCTTTTTCCCTTTGCTAGATAAGACTTTCCTTGATGCTTCTTCACAAGTGCATCATACTTTTTCTAGAGATCTTCATAAGACTCTCTCATTTTCCCTTGCTTCGGCTTTTTGCATTCAGTTGCAAAGTGGCCTAGCTCATTGCAGTTGAAGCAACGAAACTTGCATCTATCAACTAAGCCGGTCTTGTAGCCGCTTCTTGATTCAGTTGTTGAAGACCCTCCTTTTTGGTAACTTCCAAAATTAGGTTTTACTTTATAGGAAGAGTTCCTTCGAAATCTCATGTTGCCAAAACTCCTAGCAACCATAGCTAGAGACTCATCTTCCAGCTGATCCAGTTCTTCCAAAGTGTAGAACTCACCGTCTTCTCTGTTATCTGAAGTATGTCCAAATTCTGGAACCACATACTCCACTGTACTGTTAGAAGGTGCAACAGCCTTCACTTCTTTCTTCTCTGGTGCTTCCACTATTAGTGCTTTGGATGAACTTATAACCTTACCTCTGCCGTAGGTCTCTCTGGTCTGAATCTGTTCTAATTCATAGGTCTGCAGTACTCCGTAGAGTCTCTCTAGGGTAACCTCTTTCATGTCCCTAGATTCCCGGATTGCTGCAATCCTATGTTCCAGAAGCTCTGGCAGGGTCAGTAAGAATTTCCTATTGACCTCCTGGTTCAAGTAATACTTCCCGTTTATATTGAGCTCATTCATCAATTTATTCATTCTCTGAAACACCTCAGAGATACCCTCACTAGGGTTGGATCTAAACTATTCGTACTGGGAAGTCAGGATTTCCAGTCTATTCTCTTTCACTTCCTCCGTCCCCTCATTGATAATCTTTATAGTATCCCAGATTTGCTTAGCGATCTTGCAGTTGACCACATGATTGTACATGACATAGTCTAGGGATTTTATCAGTATAAGCTTGAGATTATTGTCCAGGGATACAGCTTCCTTTTCTTCAATTGTGTAGTCAGTTAGACTTTTTGGAAACTGTCTGTGGGGAATTACGACCCCATCTACCTCGTGTTCGAGAATAACTGTTATTGGAGGTTCAATGCCTTTTTCTAAGATCAAGGCATATTTGGGATTGGCGATCCAAATAAATAACTGCATCTTGTGCTTTCATAGGTTATAATGATCTTTGTCGAATGATGAAATTTTGATACTCGTTACCTTTTGAGTACTCATCTTTAAATAAGATTAAAAGTTAAGTGTTTCAAAAAAAATATTTTAATTTTTAACTGAAAATAATTTTTGATCAAAAATAATTTTTTAAAAAAAAATTATTTCGAATAAAAATTTATTTCGAATTAAAAATAATTTTTGAGATCTGTATGAGTCGCGAAATATTTGGTTCGGATCTGATATTTAATATATCAACCAGCTCTGATACCAATTGTTGGTCCCTGATATTGTAGAAGGGGGGTTGAATACAATATCTTAATTTAATCGCGGAATATTGGATTTAAAAATATTATTTTAAATTCACACGAAATATTAATTATGATGAAATACTGTTCAAGTAGAAGATATAATTTTAACTTGAAAAGTATTACAAAATTAATAAGTAGAAAGTTTATATAACTGTTTAAAAGCTTAGAACGATTTTGACATGAATTGTTCGAGTTAAACAATTATATTCCAAACTTGCACAGAAATCTGTTAATATTACAATGCAGGCAAATTTCTGAATTTGAATTGATTTTCTAACTCTGAAAAATGAAGACAACTCCTCATATTTATAGAGGTTGAAAGCTAGCATGACTCATCCCAAAATGACCTTTTTCCTAATTGATTTAACACTTGTATGACTCACAAAAAGGCTGGGCATGACCTCTGTCGGTATGACTCTTCAGAAATTCGGTATGACTCATTTAGAATCCGGTATGACTCATCAGAAATTCGGTATGACTTGTTATAAGTCATACTGGATTTTTCTTTTAATTAAATAAATCAGAATGACTTAATTAATTAAAATTAAATCAGCATGACTTATTACACAATTCCTTCGGTATGACTCAAGATTTCTTCTCTCGGTATGACTTACCAAAATCACTGGGTATGACTTCTTTAACACCTGCCATATTCTTTTCTTTTCTTCTTGTTTTGACAAGTGGCAGGCTTCTATTGGTTGCTTCAAAACATAAAACACCTGCCCCTTTCAAATTGAAAAAGCAGGGGTCTATTTTGTCCTTATTAGGGCTAGCTCCGTAGAAATGTTTTTCGACCCGCACAACTTATATTCTTTGATTAATAAATAATAAATTTAATTCAGAAATTATAAAAATAAATATCTAATATTATTTAGATATTTATAAATATAATTTACTAAATAAATAAAATATTTATTAATTAAATAAATCATTACGCTCTAAGCTGCGGTCTCCTGATCGTCTGGAACCAAACTCCTTTTGACTTGGAAATTATAAATCAATTCCAACCGGGGTTCCACTTTTAAGAATATATGACTCTGCATTTCTTCCGTGTCAATACTTTTTCCGTCTTGTCTTAAAGTCTGTACCGTCAGGCCTGTTTAGCTGTTTCTGTATCCCTTTGAGCTTCCAGCTTCTTTCTTCTGTCATTCTAAAATAATTCTAAATTAATTAATCCTTTAATTAATTTAAGAAATAAATTAATTCAGAGTGAATTAATTTACTAATTAAATTTACTAATTAATTTAATTAATTAATAGAGAATTAAATTAAAGGCTTGACTGTTGTTGATGTAGATAAAACTATTTTGTCCTTCAACAATAACATTTCTAACCACTTAAACTTTTTGATGACGAATCTTCACAGACATTGTTAACACCCTGTGCACTGGTCTGGTTCACGGATGACTAACTACAATGTCGATTCTCATTTCTACTGTAGTGGTCTTTGTGTCTTGTCTTGTTTCTAGCTTTGTCTTCAATATTTCTTTTCTTGGAATCTCTTTGTAGTAGGCACTTAGAATCTTCTGTATCTTCTGAACTCTTCTGAAATACTACTCCTTTATTTTTCGCCAACGCTTGAACATATTAATGAACTTCTTCCGGTATAGAGTAGAAACTTCATTAGAACACTTTTGATATAGGATTCTTTATGTCTAGTTGACTTTCTTCGTCTTGATTCCTTCCTCAATATTTACTACTTACTTCACTTTCTTATCTTAGTTGAGTTGTCATCTACTTATTACAAATAGGTCTAGTCATATGCTTTTCAATCCCCTACAAGCTCATCTCAAACAACGGAAAGCATTTTGATTCTAAGGAAATGCGAGAATTTTGTGACAACCTGGGCATCAGAAATGATTTCTCGGCTGTATGTCACCCTCAATCAAATGGCCAGACAGAGGTGGTTAATAAGATAATCAAGAAAACTCTGAAAGCCAAGTTGGATGAGAGCAAAGGAATTGGCCCGACGAACTCCTTATGGTACTGTGGTCCTACAATACCACCCCGAGAAGCACTACTGGTGAGACCCCATTTTCCCTAACATATGGGTGTGAAGCTATGGTACCCGTGAAAGTTGGCTCCGGATCATTCCGTCGGGATCACTTTGATCCCGAAAATAATGAGGTCAATCACCGACTCTACCTCGAATGATTGAAGAGACCCGGGCACACTCTCAAGCCCTTTTAACATCATATCATCAGAGGACAGCTAAACATTACAATGGGAAGGCGAAGACTCTCCCCATCCGGGTTGGAGATCTAGTCTTATGCCAGGTCATGCCAAATACTAGGGTTCAAGCACATGGAGTCTTCGGCGCTAACTCGGAAGGCACCAACAAAGTCAAGACTGTTCTTTGGAAAGGAACCTACCACCTCACCGATCTCAAAGACAAGCTTATTCCGCGAGGCTGGAATGTGGAACATCTCAAGAAGTGTTTTTCTTAATTGTCCATGTAACTAGCAGTATTATTTACTTATAGACTTCGTATGAATAAATCATCCTAAGTCTCGGGGGGTAGTAGTGTTATATAAATACCTCTTTGAGTTGATGTAATGACTCTATTGGCCCTATGTTCTTTTATTATTTCAAGAAATTTGCACGGATTTCTTTTCAATTTCGTTCGATATGTATCAATAAGTGTTGAAGTTTATGCAATTAGGGTCAAGCTACGTCAATGTGCAGCCCGAAATTGCTAAGCTAGGCGAGGCCTGTCGGCCAGCCAAACGACGCGACGTGGAGCCCGCGTCACCACATAAGTGGACAATGTGAGGCCATAACTACGGGCCCCTTTGGAACGAGACCAGGCCAGCATAGGTGTGAGGCCATCTGGTTCCAAGATGAATGCACCGAGCCCCCCATGCGAGGCCAAAAATAGGCAAACCAATAAAAGTGGGATCACATAGGCAATCTGAAAACAATTGTCATCTATGCAACAAAAGATCCTACAGATAAATCAGAGATACTAGTAGAGTGATGCGAGGTCACAATGATCGGTTCACCAAGGTGACCTCAGAACAGTTATATGCATAAATGTACAAAATGCAGTATGAGAACATGCGATGCGAGCAGAACATCAATGCATATATAAATAATACGACGCGAACAGAAAGGAGATGGGACAAATTAAAACATTAAAAATGAAAGCAAAGTTATTACAAATGCGAGGCATAGTCGGTGCCCGCAACCCAATAAATTTAAATTCAGCTCGCATACGAGCACAAATACTTGTTCAAATTAACAAACTACAGAAGAAGTGAATCTAGAAGGCCTCTTCTTGTTGATCTGCGGCCCGCTTCGCTTCTAGCTCTACGGCTCATTTGGTTGCCTCCTCGTCCATCTCCTTACGGAGTGCCTCAACATAGACTCAGGTCACCTCCCCGAGCTGGCCCCAATCAAAGTCTGACAGCTTTTTCATGAAGGTCTTCATAAATTATACCTGGCCCAGAGCAGATGCCTCTTTTTTTGCAACCTCTTTCTCTGTAGTGAAGTTCAAAATCACGGCCTCCTGAGTGGCGATCTAGGTCTGGAGCTCACCGAGCTTTTCATCGAAGGCCTGCTTATCCTAAGCCTTATCCTTCTCCAGCTCTTTAATCTTGCCATTTATGACCCGGAGATCCTTCCTCACCAGCTCAGTTTTATCCTTCAGCTTCTTCTTATGGTTCTCGACCAGCTTCTTCTTCTTAGACTCGAGGGACTCAACCTTGAAATTTAGAATAGTATTTTGAGAAGTCAGGCCCCATATCTCCTTGTGACGGCTTGCTTACCTGTAAAATAGCTTAGCAGCGGCTCGAGTCATGGCCGAGTTATTCTCCTCAAGAGAGGATTGAGCCCACAAGTTGAGGTCGCTTTCGGAGACACATGAGTGAGCCAGCTTCGTAAAAGGAGTAACAGAAGCATAAGGAGGGATAGTGGTCATGACCGCATCCTTGCCCGATCCGCTTCGCAGCTTCTTCAGGTCCACCTTCACAGCCTCAACATCCAACTGCCTCTTCTTCGACTTATCCTGAAGAGGCTTGCTATTCGAAGCCTTTGGGTCCTTGGTCGAACCGAGTTGAGTGAGTGGGCTTAGAAGCGACCCTCGTGATGGCGACCTCATCGTCCTTCTGTGTGAAGGGGAAAAATAATGTTTGACTTTGACATACCGGCACAAGACATGTGACGCGGTCAGAAAGCAGTTATAAATAATAATATGACGCAACAGTGCAAACATGAAACATATGGATGCAATGCGAAAAGAATGATGAATGTAAAATGATAATTGTCAAGGTATACCAGACTTAGTCTGAGCTCGCTGTGCAGGACGTTTCTTAGACGAGCCTGCGATGGCTTTTCCCTTCTTGGGAGTTAGCCTCGCTCCCTCGTTCAAAAATCCGTGAGCAACCAGGTTCGAGGTTCGAGGGGCAATTGTAGCAAGTTGTCTGCTCATGTTTCAGCCTCGCTAGACAACGGAATGCGAGGAGGGGTGACTTAATAAAAAATATATGGAAAGAAACTGTTCAGCATCAAGGAAGATACAAAAGTGAACTGAAGGGAAACCGAAGCGAAGACATGATACTCACATGGCTTATAATTAAAATGGGTTTGAACCCGGGTCGTGTCAAATATTTAAAAATACGACTCCTTCCAATGACCCGCGTTGTTCGGGGCGCCGTGGAGGAGATTCTTTCCATTAAACTCGGGAGAAACGGAGAAATATAAATATTCAATGTCTTTCTTCCCCGCGGCCTTGAGATTCAAAAAATATCCCAGGGTCTTCGCATCGAGATCCAAAAATTTTTGTTTTCTATACAGAAGGAACAAGGCTATGGACGATCTCCAGCCATTCGGGTTGACCTGAATGGGTGCGATATGGAAGTACGTGCAACAGCGAGGTGGATAGAACCATCCTAGGGATGCGACCCCCATTTTCTTCGTGATTGAATCTGTAACATCTCTGGTGTGGACGAGGAAGAACGATGCGACCCTCCAGCCTAAATTGCTCAACCGCCTCGTCCTGCGACTCCGAGGTCAAATTAGTTCTCAAATCATGAGCCGCGAGAACTCGAGGAAAAGATGTCCTCGTTGAAGAGCTACTCATACCATCACACATAGGCTTCACGCCTATATAGATCGGCTTCTCAAGCTCGGGCTGGTCGGGAGGCATATAGGCCTCGCCATCGGAGTCCTCGGGAACGAAATAATAATTTTCCAGATCAATCGCCCTGGTCACATCATCATCATCCTCATCATCTGAAGACTCGACCCAGTGTGAGGTTGCTTCACCCTCCAGCTCCACATCATATTCATCACGAACCCTCTTGCCTTTAGGGTCGCGAGATTCATAATAGGCACTCTCGAGCTCACTCTAGCTCGAGTCACAACGGACAGAAATTGGTTATTATGGATGAAGGGGTTCATCATCAGCCTGGGCCCGAGTAGTTTGCTCCGTGACCTGACGAGCAATTTTTGCCTCGGCTGCCTCTTGGATGAGCGGGCTCGGTCCGCGATTCAGGAAAGACAAATCGATTAGACTTGGTATCGCGGACCTCTTTTTCTTTTATTTGTCCAATTTTCCGAACCTGTCGGATTCTTCGATGGCCTAGTTCGGGTCCATATTCTGTGTAAAAGAATCAGAACTGGAATGATCGACCCGAGCTATGAGCGCGGTCACCACAGGACTAATCTTCGTACCCGGAATGATAGGATGACGATGCTTGCCTGAGATTTCATTCAACTCGCGTTGTAACTTGGTCGGGCCTCGCAGCTCTTTGGGGTAATGACTGACTGGCGAAGATGTGTTCGTGTTCTAGTCGCTCGACATCTGAAATAGATGGTGAATCAATTAAGGTATGTTCTGTTAAACTAAAGAAAGGAAATTCAGAAAAATGCCAGGTGTCCTCACATCGCACACAAGCCGGTCCTAAATCTAAGGTAGAGATCGCGACGCAAGGAGAAGTGATGGTGTGTGCGGGTATGCGACCCGGGGAGTAGGGTGGCATCGTATGAAGTACATATACATGGATAACTAAATAAATGATTTATATATGAATACATGGAAAAGCGAAGATAGAAATAATGAGTTCGAATCGTTACCTTTCGTATTGAAAGGGGGGCTCAAATCGTAAGATGAATATTGATCGGAGTTGGCTTCGCTTGAAAATTCCGGCGAAGGAGGATGAACAAATCTGGTTTGCACCTGGATTCTGGGAATGAAAATCAATGAAAACTATTGTTCGATCTTTGAGCTCTAAGACAGGATTTTTAGAAAATGTTTATGGAAATGATTAAAAATGATTGGAAAGTCTACATATTTATAGGCAAATGAGGAAAGAGAAATGAAGCAACACATGGCACGATCTTGGCCACCCATCTCAATCTGGTGCATGCGACCATACCGTAAACGTGTACAGCCTCTTCTCCAATGGTTATATTCTGATATCTTTGCATTTCCAACTCTTCGGTTGCCTCATGGGTCGAAAAATCTGATAAATCATGGAAGTCCATAAATTCGTCAGCTCAGTTCGCATGGAGCCCAAATCGCTAGCCTGGGGTACTTCTCAGAAAATATTTCATTAAATCCTTAAGGCTTGACAGATCGCTTAACATTGATATTTGAGGCCTCTGCTGATCGCTTCGCATGAAAGATTCATGACATTAGTTATTATCTGATTCCACCTCGCATCGCTATTGATGAGGAGGAATCAGGGGGTAGTTGTTATGCCCAATATTTGGGCATGGGTCCTAAGTAGGCCCAATGACATAAATTGGTTGGCCCGCCTCGCATTTGGGCTCACACGGCTTCAAAGTCCACATCCATCTTGTAACGTGCTAAAGATGATAAAATATTCTAAGGCCCTTGGCTTAGCATGAGGTCGCATCGCTAGCTCACCAACCTTAGTCTCATTCAATTTCAAGAAGGAAGATAGAGGCTAACTGGCCCCCAGTCCAGTTCGCTTCTTATCATCACCACCCAGGTCGCATAGACTTGACAGAGAGGCCCTTAGCCCGGCTTGCTTGTCCAAGCTCAATGCCTCCAGATCGCTTCGCTAGCCCGGAGCACTTAACAAGGATTTCTCATGGATAGCTGAAAAGCTCCTAGCCTTATGGGCTCACCTCACTTAGTATTATTTAATAATCCGAAGACTGTAGAAGGCCCCCCGGGGCAATATCTCAACATACTTATCTATTTGAAGACAGCTAGCCACACGAGCTCTCATCTCATCAAGGGATCCGCTCATGGTCACATCTACAACTCCATGACAGCCCTTAAAGCCGAATGGGCTCGACCCATGGCAGTTACAGACATCTGGGAAGTCTGCCATCCACATCCGCACAGACTTGGGCCAAAACCCTTCACGTTTGAAGATTTGGGCCTGATGGACCGGGCACACTTAACACACTTATTATTCACTTTTATTTCTAATATTTGATTTCAACTCATCTTAGTGTATGTGCAATAATTAGAGATATATATAAAATTAAATTAACTATTAAAATATCTTTTAAGATATATTATTTTTTAAAAATAACAATTATATAATTTCAAAATTATTAACTAGAATTTTTTTTAAATATACTGTCTTCATCAGCGTGAACATGTTTTCTTTGAATAATTTGACGTTCTTCATCTGGTAAGTAAATATAAGCATGCTCCTCCGCGAACAAGTTGACCATATTCATTTAATACGTAAATACTACTCAGTCTGTATCATTTTATGTGAGCTTGTTTGATTTTCACGGTATTAAGAGAAGATAGTAAAAAAAGAATAAAACTAGTTGAAAAGTGGATAAAATAGTGGTATCTATCAATATTTAATAATAGGTTTGAGATAGTAAAGGAAAGTAGTGGGTGTAATAGTATTTACTCCCTCCATTTCCAATTAGATGACCCCTTTACAAATTTCACAAATATTAAGAAATATTAAATTATTATAATTTTTTCCATATATACCCACATTTATTATATTAAGTTACTATAATATTACATTGGAAATGACAAATAAGAAAGGGTAGTTTTAAAAAATTGTTGATAAATACACTTTGAAAGAAGAGAGTACCAACTAATTTGGGATAAATTTTTAATAAATTATTTTATAGTCGTTGGATGAGTTATTCAATAGTTAAGATTTAAAAAAAAAAAATCTAACCTCGGTTATTAAAAGAGATTCATGCACAAGTCTCGGTTAATGAGAGAGACTCGACGGGATCAAAACTCCTCCAAATTGTTTATTAAGTTAATATTCGGTTATAAACCTTAGATTTCATCCTGATTTCGAATTGCAAACCCTAGATTTATCCTAATTTCAATAATTATAATCAACATACATATATACAAAAACACCATAATTCATTACATCTATAATCAACATACATGCAATAAACACCATAATTATACATACATAATATAGATACATATAAATAAAAATAAAATAAACATACCTTTAAATCTTTAAATTTAATAATTGATAGAAATGGGATAAATCCCATTCAATCAACAAAAAATACTTTCAATCAATAAGTAATATATTTACAATTAGTTAGTTCTTCGATCTTGAAGTGTTTTGATACATAATCTCGTCGAACCTCTCTTAATAACTGAAATTCGTGTTTTTTTTAAAATATCAGTCGTTGGCTATAAAATGATTTGTTAAAAATCAGTTATATAGCAATTAAACATTTGTTAAGGATCCAGGCCCTTTGAAAATAGTTTATTAGAATAGTTACTACTTACTATTAGCTAACTATTGAGAAAATGTTATTTTAACAAAAATATTTTAAAAAATTGTTATTGTTGTCATTATTTTTTATAAAAATTATAAACGATTGCAGTTACGATAAATTTATCATATATTATTTACAAATTAATTTGAGCGAAAGAAATTTTAGACCATATATAAATAATCTATTAGGAATCTATGTATGTTTGATGATAACATTAAACCTTAGAATCATAGAATTATATTTTATTGTAACTGATCATTTGATATGAAAATTATAAATATCGATTGATCAGAAAATCATTTATCAGTTGACATGTTAATTAACTGATAATATGGATGGTAGCATAGGTGTACTTAGTGTAATAACCCGTATTTTTGACGTATTTTTTTTTATTTTAATTATAAAAGACCTTGATGAATAATGATTTTACGGATTATGAAAAACTTTTTAGCCCACACTAAGTAAGTGTTAGAATATTGGAAAACCGAAGATGTGGTATTGTTGTATGAAGAAAATGAGTGAATGTAAAAGCCGTCGGAATCCGAAGATTTTCGCTTTTACTAATTGTTTTGTAATTTACGAGATATCAAGGAATAAGAGAATTAAGTTGTGACCAAGAGGATTATAATTTAGAAATTTCATGGTTATAGTCAAATTAGAGTATTTGGAATATTAAAGATTTACGCTACGGAATTCCTATGACGAAAAGCTTTCAGAAATTAATCGAACTTACGTTGAGTATTAATGGTTAAGTGTTGGATGTTAAGTGACTAATGAGAATTCTCATGCAACCCATGCAAACTAGAAGAGTTGGCAACTAAATGGGAGTAACCAAGCAAGGAACTACTTGATTACAAACTAACCAAACTTGTAACTATAAGTTAGGAACCAAGATCCTTAATACATGGAACCATAGCACTTGCCTTGGACTGATTTTAACTCAGCCACCACTTTTCAAAAAGGCTAGAAAACAAGTAAAAGAAGCAAGAGAAAAGCTCTCTCTTCCATCCTCTTCCATTCGGCCATTCAAGAAGCAAGGGAGGAGAAAATTTTCAAAACCCCAGCTCCACTCATCCAAAAATCACCAAATTTAACCATAGGTCCTTCATGATATGTCTAAGGTACGGATTAAATTTCATAATTTATGGAGGTGTTTTGGTTGGGTAAATAAAATGTAGAAAATGACTGTGAATAGTAACTCCGAAAAATTTCTAACTTGTTCTTGATTTTCTCTTGCAAGTTTGAGGATGATAAGCATAGATCAAGGCTCCCTTATGTCATACAAGCTCTTGTTAGTATGTTTAAGGATCCAAGGAAGGTATAAACACCACCCACCCTTTGATTTTACTTAAAGTTATGAGCTTGGGTTTAAGATGTGTTTATGTATATGTTGGTTTAAGGAGCTTGGATGTATATGATTGATTATTGTTGGTTGAAAATTTTGGATTGATGATGATAAGTTTATGAAGTTTGTCAACTGATGTTATAGTAAAGATTGTAGTGTTGATGATTGATGTTGGTTGTGAATGGATTAACATAAGTTAAATCCGGAAAACGTTACGATTATAGCCGTCGTAATGCCCGTTGGATTTAGGACTGTTTTAGCCAAGGATTTCGAACTGTCAAAATAATATTTTTGAACACCACTGCCCAGTCAATGGTAGAGCTTGTTTTTTAGTTTGTTTTGGTATAAAAATCATACCGATCCGATTTACGGTTTAAGAGAAAAGCTAATTTTAGTGGAGATGACTAAAATGGTCAAACTGCTGTCTTGTGCTCACTTTGGAATTATAAACGGACCCTTTAACAGTTGTCAAAAATCATGAAATTTGGATGATAAATATTTTGGACATTGCTTAAGGCCCCTGTAAAATTTCATGCACAGATGTTAATATTTCGAATTTATAAAAATATTGAAACCAAAGTTGCGCGGTGACGCAGTTCATAGGAGAAGCTACTGCCCTGTTTTGGACAGTTGAAAATGAGTCCTCTGTCCAGGGGAAATTTTTGATGGATTGTATTCTAGGTATTCTCTAGATCGTTTGCGCGCTAAGTTTGCGTCATTTGGAGTTACGAGTCAAAAGTTATGACCGATTTACTAAAGGTATCGCATAACTTAGAAACCACGTTAATAACCAACTTTGAGGCTATCATTGAAGTAGCTAGGATGCTTACGTGCATGTGAAACTTTTACCTAAGATACTAGGGATGTCAAGGATGACTCCAGAGAAAGATTCGAGTTAATCAGACTAAAACTCAATTTACTAAAAATGCTAGAAGTTGAGTGTTTAAAGTGAGAATGACAAAAAAATGTCTAAGTACAATTTGAGTTATCACAATGAAACTCAATATGTGATTAACTGATTATACTTATTAGTAATATAAGTGGTTGATTGGATTAAGAGTACTAATCCAGATTATGATATCTAATGATAGAAAATCGGGAACGAGTAGGATTCTGAGAACGTGTCTTGGACTCCAGGCAAGTTTTCCTAACCTTATACTTTTATTTTCAAAAGGTTATATTCTTGAGTTGCATATGAAATTAAATTATGCTTATGCAAGTTTTCTATCCCTATGTTTTACATATTAAAACATTCGTATAATTATGCTTATGCAAGTTTTTGAAACATGTACTTAATGTACTTGAAATACTGTTGATATACTGCTGTTGTTGTTGTTATATAACTGTTGTTTTAAATTACGAGATTATTGAATTACGATTTAGAGTGATCGTAAATGTTTTGGTTTATATGCTATAAGGTATCTATAGATATAAGCCGGTGTATATAAAGGCTCTAGGAGTAGAGCAGGTATTCGTATTTTCAAACGTAGACCGGGAGTTGAAGAGTTATTTTAAATACTGTTATAATCCGGGAGAAACCGGAGACAGTGTATTTTAAAATGGGGGTTCTAAATATTCCAAGTATATAAATATTGGAATATTTTACGATAAAGGTATGAAATGGGAGTAATAAATATCATTTGGATATTTATCTAATAAATGAATATTATTCTTGAATATTCATTTAAAATTTGTTTACTAATTGTTTTTCAATTAATAAATATCATTTGGATATTTATTTAATAAATGAATATTATTCTTGAATATTCTTTTAAAAATAGATTATTATTAATTATTTATCAACTAATAAATATCATTTGGATATTTATTTAATAAATGAATATTATTCTTGAATATTCATTTAAATATAAGTTATTAATTGTTTATCAACTAATAAATATCATTTGGATATTTATTTAATAAATGAATATTATTCTTGAATATTCATTTAAAAGTAGTTATTCATTGGTTATCAATTAATAAATATCATTTGGATATTTATTTATTAAATGAATATTAATTTCTTGAATATTCATTTAAAAAGGGGTTATTAATTGTTTTAATTATTTAATAAATATTATTTAAATATTTATTAAATATTCTAAATTATTTAAAAATAGTGAGGGTTCCCTAATATTTATTTATATTCTATTTTATTCTTCTTAATAAGAATAAAATATTCTCGGACTTATCAAAAATAGGGAACGAGGTTTAGGAAGAAAAGGGTGATTTACTTTCTCAAAAGAGGTTATGTTTTGGCATCACTGGCCTACTGGGGTAGAGTTTTCAACTTATCAAAACATGAGAGGTTTTCCAACTAACTCCCGGGTCGTGGTTTTAAATGGTTTTCATCCCTTGATAAAGGACATCAGTTGACGGAGGTCAACACACATTTGTGGTGAGAGGACTGCCCCGAATATTCTGGCAGTACTCATTCAGAGTTTTGTGGATCTATTAACAAGTACGATATACTTGGGGGACTAAGATTGAGTTCTAGTTCCAGGTTTAGATAGATGAATCTACTAACAAGTATGATATACTTGGGGGACTAAGATGAGTTCTAGTTCCAAGCTAGGTAGAGGAATCTATTAACAAGTATAATACACTGGGGGAAACTAGGATTAAAATCCAGTTCCAGGTTATAGATTATTCCAGTGGACTCAGAGTTAGCGTAAGAGGCCGAGTGACGCACGACCCAACACTTTGGCCCGTATGCGGTCTAGGGTGATTCCCATTAACGGTAGAGAACGTCATGGCTCCCCCTTCTACATGTAGAGAAACAACGAGAGCTGCCGTATGTTGCGACTGATCATCGTGTATGTACGGTAGAAGCGTGGTGATGCTCCAAGAGATAGTCCCTTCTTCCAATTGGAATTGTGCTGCAACATCGTAATGAGAGCCTATGAGCTGATTTACCGAAGGTGTTGTCAGTGGTTGAGATGTTGAGATTTTCGTACTCATTCAAACTACTTTGACAAAAAAAAAAGTTTATTTTGCAAACTCGTAGAGTACGTAAAGTGTGCATAATATTGCAGTTTTGAACGATGTTTTAAAAGAGAACATTTACAGTTATATAGTGCTTGCGGAGCTATATTGCTCACGCTTGCTTTCTTTATATATATCACAACACAACAGGTCAGTCTAGTGGTTTTGATGAAAAGTTATTTTGAAAACTTAAGCGGGTACATGTTGTACACC
Source organism: Oenanthe sinensis (assembly GCA_028671895.1). Lineage (NCBI taxonomy): Eukaryota > Viridiplantae > Streptophyta > Magnoliopsida > Apiales > Apiaceae > Oenanthe > Oenanthe sinensis. The sequence continues at coordinate 35,958,298 of CM053806.1, forward strand.
GAACAGCCATAGTATGCTGGATTTGTCTAAGAGGTTTTGACAAGAGGTCTATTTTAAAGATTTAAGTGGATATATGATATATACCAATTAAATTATAAATCTTTAAAATGTTTTACTGGATTTTAAACCTTACGAGGGGTATGGTTTAAGGGGGTTTGATTTGCTTATGATAAGAAGCAACTATTATTGCGGTATCTTGAATTGGGTACTTATTATATTTATGGAAATCTAGCAAAGCTATAGTTAATACTATTTTGCTAAGTTATTGATAAAATTATCTCAAAACTGTGAACATAATAAGTTCATTGAGTTTTATTTCAAAATCTTCAGAGGAAGTATGAAAGGGTGATAACAATATATTCGATAGTGACTTATTTTATATAATGAACTAAATTGTTCGGATTATATTCTTCTAAACTCTAGGTTGAGTATAAATGATTTTAACAGAAAACTCTGACTATATGTATCGTCGAGAGATACTTTGCTATACTTACCCTATACCGGTAACCGTATGATATACTATTGAGATAGTAGTGATTATCATGTTCTTGGATGAGAATCACATAGATAATTGGGTGGATAATTTGCTGAGCATTCTTTCGCTCTACCCTTGCTTTATAATAAATTTTTCAGAGAAAGCGAGAAGACATTCGATTGGCTCCATACTTCAAGGAAGGAAAGTAGGAGATTCACCTTTGAGATGGTTCGGTTCAGAACTATTCCGCAGGAGTAAGTGGATAGGTTTCAGCATTGATCTAGTTATCAATGTCACTTCAGGTAGAGGTTATCATTGATAGCGTGAGATCCTGGTTAAGTACATTTGGTTTGTAATAACTAATGGTACTTGTTGTATATCGTTTCTAAGGCTATAACTTGTATGTGTGAGAGAGAGGGGTCTATGATGTGATTTTGTTGAATTGTCGAGTATTGTAGGTTTTAAAGGATTGGATGATGACGTGGCGACCCAAATCCCAGACCCCGGATTTGGGGGCGTTACACTTAGACTATTTCAATTGATATGGCTTTAGTCGATTCATAATTTTCTCATCAATTGATATTAGACTTGATTGATATTGGTCATCAATTGATGTGTAACTTAGACTATCAAATTGTAATGATTTGAATACAGGAAAATCATGCAAGTGAAGGATGATCAATTGATATGGAAGCATCAACGTATAGAAGATCAATTGATACAAACTCAAGTCAAAGATTGAAGACCATCAACTGATATGAAGAACCATCGATTGATATATCGATTAATAACATCTATCAATCGATAAGTCAACAACTATTATCAATTGATGGATATCAAGATCAATAAAAAAAGAATATCAGTTGATGGATACAAGGAAGAATCAATTGATATGCTTAACAGCAAATTAGCAATTGATAGGGATTGCACGACAAGACATAAAGCATACCTATGGAAGACAGTCTATACTGACTGTGAAGACTCATATCGAAGCTGTCTTTCCAGGTCTGAAGACTTTTTCTCAAAATGGAAAAAGCAAAAGGAAAAATATATCAGAAACAATCCTAGAACATATTAATTATTTTATACTCTTTCTAGGAATTGCAAACACACTTGTGTTATATAAACAAGTGTAGTAACATTGTTAGAAAATAAGAGTTAGACAATATCTTAGAATCAACTGTTTTAGTTTGAGAGCACTTTTGTAAGAACAATTGATTCATTTTCTAACCTTGTAAAAAGTAGCTGGGTTTCATTAACTCAGATAATTTGAGCAATATATATACTGATGGAAAAATCAATCCATCAGTAATTTTTAAATATCATTGTTCATTTACTTCTCAGTTTATGTTGTTCATTATAACTCTCTTGAACACTTATAACATTAAGAACAAATATTAAAACTCAAAAAGTTTTAATAATTTGTATTCAACTCCCCTTCTATAAATTATATTGACATTGTTCTGGGAATAACAATTGGTATCAGACCAAGCTTTTAACATACAGAAAGTTTAAGATCAAGAGCAAAGTCAATATGGGCCAAAAGGATTCAGGTGTGAAAATTCCAGTGTTAGAAAAAGATGAATACTTTGCATGAAAAGTAAAAATGCATCTGCATCTACTCTCTCTTGACCCTTTCTATGTAAATTGCATAAAGAAAGGTCCTCATGTTCCTATGAAATTAGTCATAAGTGTGAACCCATATGGAACTCCTGCTTTTGATAAACACATTCCAAAACTCACTTCTGAGTTTACTGAATAAGATAAAAATGAGGTGCTCAAGGATAAGAAGACCATGAACATTCTGTTCAATGGTCTAGACAAAGAAATGTTTGACAATGTTATCAACTATACTACATCAAAAGAAGTATGGGATACTCTTCAAACTCTTTGTGAAGGAACAGAGCAGGTCAGGAAAAATAAAATGTAACTCCTGATTCAAAAGTATGAATCTTTTCATTTTAAGAGTGGTGAAGTCATCAATGACACCTATATCAGATTTCAAAAGTTATTAAATGGATTAAAGCTATATGGTAGGGTTTATGCAACTGTGGATACAAATCTAAAATTTCTTAGATCTCTTCCAAAAGAATGGAAGGCAATGACTATCTTCATTCGACAATCTCATGACTTCAAGGATTACAATATTGAGAAACTTTATGGTATTCTCAAGACATATGAGTTGGAAATTCAACAAGATGAAGAGATTGAGCAGAATCAAAGAAAGGAAAAGATTATGGCTTTGATGGTAAAGGGAAATGAAGACAATGAAGGGAATAGTGAAAGTGATTGTGTAGAAGGTTATGTCATGGTGGCTAGTAATGCTGTTGATGAATCATTCAACGGAAAAGGAAAGGGAAAATGTGAAGAAAATGAAGCATGCTCTCAAGATGATTTGGAAGAGATTGATGAGCACCTTGCATTTCTGTCAAGGATGTTCTCAAAACTAAAATTCAAAAGGAATCCAAATGCTCAAAGGCCTGGATCTCAGTTCAGGAATACCAATCAAAAATAGAAATTTGGGTGATAAGTCCAAATTAAAATGTTTTAACTGTGGATTGGTTGGTCATTTCTTAAATGAGTGCAGAAAGCCAAAACAAGAAAAGAAGGCAAAGTCATATGATGGCATTGACTATAGAAAGAAATATTTTGACCTTCTTAAGCAAAAAGAAAAAGCTTTTGTTACTGAGGAGAAAGACTGGGTTGCTGAGGACAATGATTCTGAAGAATTCATCAATCTAGCACTTATGGCCAACCATGAATATGAAGAAGCTAGTTCATCATCAAATCAGGTATTAGCTACTAACTTTTCTGAGCTCTCAAAAGATGAATGCAATAGTACCATCAATGAAATGTCAAATGAACCGTACAATTTGCATATCACTCTGAAATCTCTAAACAAAGAAAACCTCAAGTTAAAGAACACCATTGATACCTTAACTGAGAGGAATGCATCTTAAAAATGAACTTGTTTGTTTAGATATATTCAAGCAGGAAAATAAGGATGCTAGAGATGAGCCAGTGAATAGTTTAAGAAGAAAAGAATTGTTAAAAGAGCAACTGGCTGGAGAAATTAAAACCATTAACAAATGGAATAGGTCTTCTAAAACTGCCAAACAAATCATTGATGTTCAAGGTTTAAATACTTTAGGAGAATCCCCTAAATCAATAGTCAAGCCATTGGTTAACACCTCAATGGATAAAGATCAATCGTCTGCTAATCTTCTATCGATCGATGAGGATTCTCAATCGATTGATGCTGAATCAACTGATAAGCATCAATCGACAGGTAAACCATCAATGGCTAAAAAGAAGAACAAATTTAGCAACCCTATAAAATTTGTTAAGGAAAAGGATCCCATAAATCAAGTTGAGACTAAGGTTGAAAAGATCAATGTTGGTAGCTTATCTAAGAAGCAGTTAAAATCAAATTGGAAAAGATAGAACCTGTTGAAGTTATTCACCCTAAGTTTGAGAAAAAGAAAAAGAATAGGAATGTGAAAGTATGCATAAATAAGCACAATAACTACACTCCGGATATGTATGCACCTAGAAAGGTGTGTGCTAAATGTGGTAATGTAAATCACTTGTCTATGCATTGCAAGAAAAATAAGAATTCTATACCTGCAAATGTTTTAAGTGCACATACCATGCTACAAATATCATGCTTACCAATCCTATGCTCATAAATGTCATGTCTTCTAATTTAGTTGCACCACATGCTCACATGTCATATGCATAATTTCCATACATGTTCAATCCATTCTTCACATATGCAAATATGAACATGCCTGAAATGAAATGAAACATGCCTAAAGTTGACAATGATAAGCATGAAAATACTATCATGAGTTCCAAGGTGTCTGAGCCACAAAAGTCAACTCCCAAAGTTAAAGTGGATTTAAACCCACCAAAACAAAAATAACCAAAGTTGGCAACCAAGGCCCAGACTGCAACTAATAAAAGAGGACCCAAGGCAGCTTGGGTACCAAAAACAACTTGATTGTTTTTAATTGTGTGCAGGGAAACAGGAGGAAAAATCTCTGGTATCTAGACAGTGGATGTTCTAGGCACATGATTAGAGATATGTCCCTACTCACAAAGTTTGTAGAAAAGGCTGGCCCAAGAGTTACTTTTGGAGATAACATCAAAGGTTTTATTATGGGATATAGCTCTATTGCATGTGAAAATGTTATCATTGAACCTGTAGCATTGGTTGATGGATTGAAGCATAATTTGCTGAGCATTAGTCAACTGTGTGATAATGGAAATGGTGTGTGGTTTTCAACTGGATCATGCATCATAACCAACAAAGAATCTTGTGAAATTCTCTTGAGGGCTACTCCTTGTAGTAGTTTCCTTGTAGTTGAACATAATTAATTAGCTGTATATTTAGCTAATTAATTAATTACAAATTTATTCAATAATCAGGGTTTCGAGTCTCATTAAATGCGCCTCCCTTTCGGACCAAACTAGGTTTAATTAATGCTACATTAATTGTGTCTTTAGGGCTTACTTTTAGCCCATATCATTTACCCCCAACTTGTGTAAACTGTGCAACACTTTGTAGGAGTTAAGGTTCATGAGTTTGTCATCGAAGTTCACTTTTATGTCTTCCAGAATTTTGCTAAATTCCACTCCATCCTTTATCCATAGAGGATTTTTATTTGTACCCACAGATATTTTTTCCCCTTGATTTCAAGGAATTTTCCTCTATTTATAGAGAATTTTCCATAATTTATTTGTACCCATAGTTATTTTTCCTTAATTTTTAGAAAATTTTCTCTATTTATGGAGAATTTTCCATCATTTATTTGTACCCACGGGTATTTTTCCTTAATTTTTAAGAATTATACTTTATTTATGGAGAATTTTCCATAATTTATTTGTACCCACATGTATTTTTTCTTAATTTTTAAGAATTTTCCATAATTTATTTGTACTCACATGTATTTCTCCTTATTTTTTAGGAATTTTCCTCTATTTATGGAGAATTTTCCATAATTTATTTGTACCCACATGTATTTTTCCTTAATTTTTAGGTTCCTTTTCTAGTTCCTGGTCGACCAATGTTTCTAGTCGCTTACGACTAGGATTCCTAGTCGTCCGTAGGGCATACTCGTGGCACCTGGTCATCGAGGATTCCTGGTCGTTTATTCGACCAGGATCCTAGTCGTTTGTAGGACCATCCTTGGTGTTCGATCGTTAAGGATTCCTAGTTGTTTGTTCGGTCAGGATCCTAGTCGACTAGGATTTCTGTAGCCGTTTTTAGGACCATTTTTCAATTCAAAAATAGCCCATATTCGATGTTGGCCTGGGTATATATTAACCATAGGCAGGGTGTAAGCCCAATCTTTTATAAAAATCTTTACCCGACATGAACCCTGATTGGAGGAGGGATTTCCTTTACTTGGAGTGGGAAGGAGGAGATTGGGGCACCCTTTTCAGGACCTCTTTTTGCAAAGTGAAGGATGACAACCCGGGCCTGATTCAGTTATTCCTAGAAGAAAAGTTGATTGTCGCGGATTTGGGCCGAGACAAAGGTCGAACCCATTATAGGAAGCTTCTTGAAGAATTTTCTTTGAAGGTCGTAGGACTTTTTCATATTTCTAATAATGGTACTTTTCTTTCTTTACTTTCTTTTTCCTGACTTTCCCTGATTCCAATTGTTTATTTCCTTGTTTGTTTTGCAGCTGCTGAAAATATTAATTTTCATTTAGGCGTGGGCGACCAAGAAACCCATAAAATGCACAAGGCCCGAGAGGTTCTTGAAGGCCCGATTAAGGAGCCCAACCTTCCTGGGTTCCTTCAGCCCTGTGATAAGGCTCAGGGAAAGAGGCCTCGGGTTGACGAGGAGGAGAACCTGGAGACTTTGGCTTAGAAAGCCAGTTGGGGCATTAGAGGACAAGACACTGTCATCGGGAGCACACTGAATTCTGTCGACTGGTCCCGAAATTCGATCCCTCCGGTCGACAAGGCCAAAATTGTCTTGAAGATGGATATTGAAGAGGCCGAAACTCTTGGGGCCCAAGATGCTGCCATTTTAAGGCTCATTCTGTTCACACAACTTTTTTTTACTTGGGTTATCTTTCGGGCTTTTGACTTAAATGTATTGTGTTGCAAACAGGTCAACACTTATTTTCAAACCATGATCCATCAGGCCAAGATGTGGCATTTTTATGAGAAGGCCCAAAGGAAGGGCAAGGCCAAAGCTGATGCAAAGGTGGTCATTCTTGAGAAGAAGCTGCTCAAGAAGGATCAGGAGCTGATAACAACCCATGCTGAGCTGCAAGAGCTAAGGGCCGGGAAGAAGGCCTTGATTGACGAGTACATGGAGTCGGAGGAATTCTATGCTTTCATCGATAACCATGATGACCTGGTTTTTTTGACTGCTGGTGCTCAAGCTTGGGGGAAGTGTCTTAATGCCATTTTGGCTAAGCATCCGAGCTCGTTCGATCCGACTGATTTCCCTGTTCCTATGGGGCATCCTTTAGCATTGACCTCCACCATCCGTGAGGGCAACTCTGGTGATATTTCAGGTGGTAAGGCCTTGGATGATTTTGATAAGATCTTTGACTCCCTAGAGGTCGATGAGGATATTCAAAAGGAGATCGAGGAAGAAGAGGAGAAGAGGGATGAGGAGGAACATATCGAGGACCTTCCTTAGTTTCTTTTGTTTTTCCTCGTATTTCTTGTATTCCTTGTATTTCCTTTCTATTTTCATTATGTACTCCAAAGACTCTTTATTTATGAAAAGTCTTTTGTTGTTTGTTCTTTTCTTTTTCGTGCCTTATCATATTTGACAAAATACATTTTTCGAGCATAAAAGAACAAATGGGAATATATATTAATCAAAGTGCCCACCAGGCTTGATTTTATTCCTTTATCACAAATGAACTAACAAGATTGATTGCCAATCTAGGCTAAACACACATGTTTTTGGAAATACCACAAGGTTGAAAACTTTATTAATAATGCCTTCAAGGCTAAAGTGGGCACAACTCTTACAAAATGGAAATCCTGTCTGGAGCGAAAGACTCTTACATCCTAATGGTTTCATCGAACCTTATTTCTACTTAGTTCCTATTAAATATAAGAACTCGTAGTTGAATTCTTTAAGTATAATAAACCTTCAGGTTTGAGGCATGCCAAGTTCTTGGCACTTTAACATCTTCTAAGGTTTCAAAGATGTACGATCATCCTCCTTTAACTTGTTTTATCTTGTAAGGCCCTTCCCAGTTAGGGGATAACTTGCCTTTGGGGCCTACACCGGAAGCTTTAGCTTTTCTGAGGACCAAATCCCCTTGTCTGAAAAACCTTTCTTTAACCCTTAGGTTGTATTAGAAAGATGACTTCTTTTGATATTCAATAATCTTTGTATGAGCCCTGTCTCTGACTTCATCAATCAAGTCCAATGCAAGCTTCATGCCTTCTTCATTGTCCTCAGGCTCAAAGGCCTTGATTCTTGGCGATGTGATATTTCAACCGAAACCATTGCCTCTGCCCCATAAGCTAAGAAGAATGGAGTTGCATTAGTGGTCACTTTATAAGTGCTCCTATATTCCCAGAGTATTGGCAAAAGCTCATCTACCCAGGTGTTAGCTGAGCGTTCAATTCTTTTCTTGAGCCCATCAAGGATGATTCGATTAGCTACTTCAGCCTGCCCATTTGCTTGGGGATGTGCAACAGAAGTAAAGCGTAGATTGATGTCATTATCATTGCAATATTCCTTGAATTCTTCACTGTTGAATTGTGTTCCATTGTTTGTGACCAGGATTCGTGGTATTCCGTACCTGTATATGATGTTTTCCTAGAGGAATTGAGCTACTTGCTTGGTGGTTATCTTTTCCAGTGGTTTAACCTCAATCCACTTAGTGAAATAATCGATCACAACGATCAAGAACTTTCTTTGTCCGCTAGCCATCGGAAAGGGTCCAAGGATGTCCATTCCCCACATTGTAAAGGGGATGGGGGAATTGATGGACGTCAACATCTCAGGAGGTTGCCTGACAACTGGTGCATGCTTTTGGCACCTGTCACACCTTCTTACATATTCTTTTGAATCTTTTAACAAGTCAGGCCAGTAAAAGTCAAGGCGGGTAATTTTGTGAGCCAAAGCTCTGCCCCCTAAGTATTGGCCACAAATTCCTTCGTGTACTTCTTTCAAGGCCTCATGGGCTTCATCTGGCCTTAGACATTTCAAGTATGGGATAACAAAAGATTTATTATGGAGAATTCCATCAATAAGAGCGTACCTTAATGCCCTCGCAGTAAGCTTTCTGGCTTTCATGGCATTGGCAGGAGTCCATCCAGACTGAAGGTTGGTTTTAATTGGATCCATCCAGTAACTGCCCATATTTATCGGGGCTACCAGCTTTCCATTGATGCTGGGGGTCTTCAAGACTTGGAAGTAGACACTTCCCATATGTTCATCCACTTCCGACGATGTGAACTTTGATAGGGCATCGGCCTTTACATTATCTTCTCTAGGAACATATTCCATCTGACATTCATCAAACTGAGTCATTATATAGCTTTTACTAGTTGAGGGTATTTAACCATGACCTCTTCCCTGGCTTCAAACTCTCCATTTACTTGGGATATAACCAACTTTGAGTCTCCACAGACTTTAAGGTATTTGGCATTCAGTGCCTTGGCCAAGCCCATGCCAGCTATCAGAGTTCATATTTGGCTTCATTGTTGGTTGTTAGAAAGTAAAGCTTAATAGCATACTCAATGACGAATCCTTCAGGACTTTGTAGCACTAAGCTTACTCCACTAGATTTTGTTTTTGATGCCCCGTCAAAATTGAGCATCCAATATTCTTTAGGAGTTTGTCCTTCTTGTCCTTCTTCTTCTTTTTGTGTTGTTTCCTCCCTATTCTGCCCCCCCAACTTTTTGGTCATTGATGGTACATTCGATCACGAAGTCAATAAGAGCTTGAGCTTTAATGGCCATTCGAGGCTTATACTTGATGTCAAATTCTCTTAGCTCTATGGCCCATTTAATCAATCTTCCACTTGCCTTGGGGCTATATATGATTTTTCTCAAAGGTTGATCAGTTAACACCTCGATTTTGTGTGCATGAAAGTAAGTCGTAACTTTCTTGAGGCCATCACTAAGGCTAGTGCATACTTCTCAATCTTGGAGTAGTTAAGTTCCGCTCAATGCAAGACCTTGCTCACATAATAAACTGGCTTTTGAATCTTGTCATCTTCCTTTATAAGGACAGCACTCAGGGCCTTTTCTGATACAACCAAATACAAGTATAAGATGTCCTCAGGACTAGGCTTTGCCAATAACGGAGCTTCAGCCATATATTTCTTCAGTTCCTCGAAGGCTGCTTGGCTTTCTTCTATCCACACGAAGTCTTTTACTTTCTTCAATGTCTTGAAGAAGGGTAGGCATTTATCCCCAGACTTCGAGACGAACCTTCCTAGGGTCGCAACTCTTCCTGTCAATTTCTAGACATCCATTACTGTCTTTGGGGATTCCATGTTGAGTATAGCCTTAATTTTGTCAGGATTGACCTCAATCCCCCTTTTAGAGACCATCATTCCTAAGAATTTTCCAGACCCTACGCCAAAGGTGCATTTTACGGGGTTTAACATCATTTTATGGTGCCTCAACACTTCGAAAGCCTCCCTAATGTGTTCAATGTGATCGGCCTTATCAAGGCTTTTAACTAGAATATGATCAACACAGACCTCCATGATTTTTCCAATAAGATGCTTGAACATTTTGTTAACTAGCCTTTAATAGGTGGCTTCTGCATTCTTTAACCCAAAGGCCATAACAAGATAACAAAATATACCAAAGTCAGTGATGAAAGATACCTTGGCAATGTCATCTTCGTGCATCTTGATTTGATTGTATCCACTAAAGCCAACATCTCATGTCCCGTCGTGGCATCTATAAGTGCATCGATCCTTGGGAAAGGGAAACAATCCTTAGGACATGTATCATTCAAATCAGTAAAGTCTACACACATTCTCCATTTGTCGTTGAATTTCTTGACCATTACAGGGTTAGCGAGCCATTCGGGAAATTAAATTTCTTTAATGAAACTAACCTCTAGGAGTTTCTCCACTTCATTCTTTATGGCCTCTTGCCTTTCTGGAACGAAGTTTCTCTTCTTTTGCTTCACCGTTTTTCGCCTTGGATTCACGTTAAGCTTATGAGTTATCAGTTCAGGGTCAATCCTTGGCATATCAGCGGCTGTCCAAGCAAACAAATCCCCATTTTCTTGCAAGAACTTTGCTAACCTTTCTTTCATAGGCTCTTTTAATGAGGCTCCAATATAGGTGACCTTCTTAGGTTCCCCCGGAACTAAGGAAACTGGAACCAAGTCTTCAACTGGCTTCCCCTTCTTTCTTCGTCTTCTCTCGAGTCCATGTCCTCTATGGGTAGGAATTTCCCCTAACTCCATCGGGCCTCAAGGCTGCCATATAACAACTTCTTGCCATTCTTTGGTCTCCTTTTTCCTCCCCAATGCCGTTTTTGGTGGGGAACTTGATCTTCAAGTGATAACTTGAGGCAACAACCTTAAGAGCATGTAAACCTGTTGTAAAGCATAATGTAACGTAATGTAACATATAACCGAGGAAACTAACTCAACACAGATGGTCGGTAACTTATATTAAAATGAAGCACGAAATCGACTGCGAATCGTTTATAAGTTGAATACAAAAGACCAAAACATTAGATGAAGCTTTGAAGACATTGAAGATCACTAAAAGAAGTTCATTAACATGTTCAAGCCTCAGTGAAGAATAAAGATGTATTGTTTCAGAGGTTCAGAAGATGTCAGAGGTTTTACAACAGAGAAGTCAAAGGATTCCAGTGAATTACAGAAGCACTTCTTAACAACTAGAGAAACAGGGCCAATTGAATAGTCAAGAAGATGTGAAGATCAAGTTCGTGTTAGTCGTTTGTGAACCAGACCAGTTGCACTAAATGTCAGCACAAAAGGAATTGAGAACCGCATCTATGTTAGAAAAGAATTGGCTGTATAATCGTTGTGTGCTAAAGCTCAGAGAAAATCAAGTTCAAGTAGTAAAGGTAAATTTATTAACTTGGTTGCAGTGAAAGAAAATATTGCAGAGCTTTGAATTGTTGGAAAAATGGCTAAGGTGAACAACCGATAGTTGGTTTAGCTGTTTGACTGTTTTGTCTTATTTATCGACGGTTGGGTTTCCTGTTTGGCTATTTCGTCTTATTTACCGACGGTTAGCAAATCACTCGACGGTTATCACTTTTGGATATATTATTAATTCTATTTCCTCGACGGTTATGGTTTTAATAATTCATTTGAGTCGATAGTTATAACTGACAGTTGGGTTTGACTGTTTCGTCTAAATTGCTCGACGGTTATAGCAACTCGATAGTTAAGGGACTCAGATAAATATCCAGATTATTTATTCCATCGGCGGTTAAGTCACTCGATAGTTATGGCACTTCGATAGTTAAGGGTTTAAGATTGTTTAATCTACAGCCAGCCACAGCATGCCACCTATCATTGATATCCTTGATCAGAATTGTTTTAAGTGATTTATTTCTCTCGACGGTTATCAGCAGACTCACCAATGGTTATAAATCAAATGTCTCGACGGTTGTTAATTCAAGAAGTGAGAAGCAATCTATTTACTTGGTTCTCAGAAGGCCACGTAGAAGATTGAAAAAGCCTACACAATAAAGCAGCAAAGCCAAGCCTTTGTGATTCATTCATTAATTCATTCAGTTATAGAGAGAAAATATACAGAGCAAAGAAGAGAGACACAGAGAAGCCATTAACGTCGTTTGAGCTAGTGTCATAATATTTGTTCGTATTGATTGTTGTTGTTGAATTGTAACTGTACTAGTGAATCAGTTGAAGCTAATCTACGGATTAGAGTTGTGCAGCACCTTCGTGGTTTATATTAATAAAACGATATATTCCCCGAATGAACTGTGTTTGTGTTAACTGTATGCATACCTTGTGTTTGATTTAATATTTATTCGAACTGTCAACTAGTCCATAACAAGTCATTCCGCGAATATTTTATAAATTGGACAATATCGTATTCAACCCCCCTTCTACGATATTTGGGACTAACAATTGGTATCAGAGCTTACTGATTGAGTTTACAAATCAGGATCTATTGTTCGGACTTCAGTATTAGCTTCTGGAATTTTTCACGAATTTTTTAATTTTAAAAATATTTCACTCTGAAATTTTTTGAACTTTAAATAATTTTGAAAAGTTCAATATCATGAGTTCTCAGAAAGTAGGAAGTATTAAGGTTCCTCATTTTGATAGAGTTAATTATAATCTATGGAAAAAGAAGATGACCCTATTTATTAAGGCTGCAAATCTGTTGTACATGGGTATCTTAGAGAACGGACTGTTTGTACCAATGAAGATGATTCCTGAATCTACAGTGGACGGAGTAAGAGTTCCTCAAAGGTCTACTCCAAAGGATCCTACAGAGTTCACTGATGCAAAGAAAGAAATTGTTGCATTGGACACAGGCCTTCAGTTGATTATTGTTGACTCAATGGATGAAGACATGTGCCATCAAATTCTAAATTGTATATCTGGAAAGCACATGTGGGAAACCATCGAACTGATTATGGAAGGAACAGAAGAAGTAAAAGATAACCGGTTGGATATACAAACATCAAGATATGAAGCGTTCAAATCTACCCCTGGAGAAACAATCACTCAAGTTTTTGAGCGGTACAATAAATTATTAAATTAGTTGAGTATCCAAGGGAAGAATTATCCGTTAAGGGAAACGAACAGGAAGTTTATGTTGACTCTTCCACATCATGTTGAGCATAAGGTTTCTTCAATTAGAGAAAGGGACAACTTCAATACCATGCCCCTTGAAAAGCTATATGGAAAATTGAAGACTTATGAAATGGAACAAGAATAGAGGTTAATTATCTATGGTTCCGGCTCAGTGGACAGTAAGAGTGCAGCACTAATGAAGACCACAGCTCTTGTGGCAGATGAAGTTAAGACTTCTGAAGCAAAGGTTGTTGAAACCAAGATTGGTGGAGAATTGGTCATTGAAGCTGAAATGGCTACAGAATCACAAGCTGAAGAGGAAGATGATTTTTATACATTGGAAGAGCTTGATGAGATGGAAGACAAATCTATGGCGTACTTGGCAGGGCGTTTCAAGCATATAAGATTCAGAAGGAATCCCAAGTACAAGAAAAGTTTTGGTAGCAGATTTCAGAAGACAGGATCATTTTCGGGATCCAACTCAAGAGGTGGTTACAAGTCAAACATGGTAGACCGTAGTAAGTTCCGGTGCTACAACTGCAATGAACTAGGGCATTTCGCCACTGAATGTAAGAAACCAAGACAAGCAAAAGACAAGAAGGTTTATGAGAAGAAAAGTTCATATGATAAGAAAAGCTATGATGAGTTGAAAAGGGAGAATGAGAAGTTGAAACAGAGATTGGATGCTTTGGTTGCAAAACAACAAGGCAAGGCTTACATTGTTGAAGGTAGAAGCTGGGATGACACAGATTCTGAAGAAGAAGAATATGGAAATCTTGCATTAATGGCAGACACTTCAGAAGAATCTCCATCATCATCACAGGTACCTATTCTCACCACTATAGATATGTCTATATCTGAATATAAAAATACTGTTAATGACTTGAGTATAGAAATGTTTAACATTCATACAAGCATGCTAGCTTCTGAAGCAGAAAATGCTAGACTAGTTGCGAAGATTAAAAATCTAGAATCTGGAAAGGAACAACTAGAGCTTGTAGGAATCACAGTTAATAACCTTAAGGAAAGAAATAAATATTTGGAGAATAAGGTTAACTGTAATGCAGAGGTTGAGACAACACTTATGGCTAAGATTTCTGAGCTAGAGTTAAAATTAGAAGCTTTTAAGAACTCAGCTAATATTGCTAAAGACATAATGGATAAACAGAGCTTAGATAACAAGACATGTATAGGCTTTGACTACGATGAACATAAAAGGAATAAGAAAAAGGATAAAAGGAATGTAACTTTCAATGCTTCTAGTACTGTTTTATTAGAAAATGAAAATGTTCCTTTTGTCATTAAGAAGAGTAGTAATCCTATCTTTAAGCTCCCACTCTCAGAACCCTTAGACGAAGATACTATCGTACGGAAAGAAGAAATGCTTGTTGAGGATAAGTTAAAAGAGAAAGAAGTTGAGGAAAATAATGTAGAAGAAGTTACACCTAATGAGCCAGTTAAAACTGAATATGCTAAAACTGAATTAGGTGGTAACAAGAACAAGTCAAAGAATAATAGGAATGGGAAAGTAGGTGTTAAAATTGCTAATTCTGCTACACCTGCACCCACTGCACCTAGGAAATTTTGTACTAATTGCAATTCTGTTGGACACCTTAGTCATGCATGTAATAAGGTTAAAGCAGAATCTAATATTCCTGTTGTGCAGAACATGTTTAGCATGAATAGTTCTCATTTGCCTTGTGGTATTACTGGATGTATGCCATGTGCTTTTAATATTATGAATGCTTATTTCAATTTGATGAATGCATCTACTTCTAGTAATTGCATAGGCATAGAAAGAAGCATGAATAAGAAAAAAGTAAGGGCAAAGACTGCTAGTCCTCCTAAAGTTAGGAAGGAGACTCAATCTCCTAAGCCAAAAGACAAATCTGTCAAGGCAAAGGAACATGATTCGAGTTCAGTCAAAGTAGAACTTAAAGATGTGAAAAATGAACCTATTACACCATCTGCAAGAACCTCTAAATTTCTTGGACCCAAACAAGTTTGGGTTCCAAAGAAACCTTAATCACTTTGTGGTTGCAGGGCATAGATTCTAATGAAAAAGTAATGTGGATTTTGGATAGTGGATGTTCAAGGCACATGACAGGAGACAAGTCCATGCTGACCAATGTGGTTGAGAAGATCGGCCCAATTGTAACCTTTGGAGATGACAACAAAGGATTTACTAAGAGATATGGTAGTCTGGAAGTTGGAAATGTCATCATTGAAAATATCTCTCTTGTTGACGGTCTGAAGCACAACTTGCTGAGCGTCAGTCAATTTACAGATAAAGGATATAATGTGGACTTCAGGAAGGAAAAGTGTATGATCACCAATAGGAAAGATGAAAAGCTTGCTCTTAAAGGAGTAAGAAAAGGAAATCTGTTCGTAGCTGACTTAAACACTGCAAGCAGAGGAGAAGCAAATTGTTTCTACAGTAAAGCATCCTCTGAATTGAGTTGGTTATGGCACAGAAAACTATCTCACCTGAACTTCAAGGCGATGAATTCTTTAGTTAGAAGAGAATTGGTGAGAGGGTTACCACAGATGGAATTCTACCAAGAAGGACTCTGTGAAGCATGTGAAAAGGGTAAGTCAAAGAAGGCGTCACATAAAAGTAAGGACATGTGAAAAGGGTTATGCCCTTTATATAGACGTAAAGAGTCTAAGAATTAGAGTAGGTTTAGGAACCTTGGTGGTCAAGACACCTCCTTGAAGGATTCTGGATCCTTCTTATGATAGAAGTAGTTTCCATGTAAGAATATGTTTCCTTATTGATTAAGGTGTCTTGGGGGCTACTCCTTGTAGTAGTTTCCTTGTAGTTGGACATAATTAATTAGCTGTATATTTAGCTATTTAATTAATTATGAATTTAATCAATAAACAGGGTTTCGAGCCTCATTAAACTATGTCTAATTAATACTACATTAATTGTGTTTTTACGGCTTATTTTTAGCCCATATCAATACTATTTGTATCATTCAATGTAAAAACTCTTCATTTATATACAAGAGTAT
Organism: Oenanthe sinensis; assembly: GCA_028671895.1. Lineage (NCBI taxonomy): Eukaryota > Viridiplantae > Streptophyta > Magnoliopsida > Apiales > Apiaceae > Oenanthe > Oenanthe sinensis. The sequence continues at coordinate 35,974,562 of CM053806.1, forward strand.
TATAGTTAAAACAATGATAAAATTTATTTTTTCTTAATGATGTAACAGTCAAACAAATCAATTGAAATGGGATGAGAGAGTAATACATTATCTTCAATTTTTTAAAATATATTGCCTTAATCTGCGCGAGCACGTTCCTCCAAACAAGTTGACTTTCGTCATTTAATAAGTAGCCAATAGACAATATCATCCATTAAATATACTGTCATTCATCAGCAGGAGCATGCTTGAACAAGTTGCTTTTTTCCCCTCTATTTAATTTTATTTATTTTAGAAAATTGGAGAAATTATTTAAAACCTATTTTTTTAAAGTAGTTATACTAGTACTTGATAAAAGTAACCAAGGTTGTGTTCGTGCTTGGCGGCCCGGAGTACTAGTTGTGAATAACGAGTAGATAAGATCCCCTAATGTATGCTTTTATATATATATATATATATATATATATATATATATATATATATATATATATATATTTTAAGTTTAGGTTAGATTCGAATATTTTAAGTTTAAACAAGGTTTTATTGATAATTTGCATAGTTATATAATGGAAATGCAGGTCAACTGCATTTCGAATTTTATGATTATTTTTATGGTTAAACATGTATTTCTGGAGTATTGGCGTAATTATTGATATTAATTCCAATAATTAAAGGAAGTAGGCAAAATAGTAAAGAACAAAGACTTAGATGCATTTCCTATATTTTACATGATCAGTGGTGACTAATATTCAATTTTTTACCCTTTTAATATATTTAAATGTTGATGTGATTCGGCAACTACTATCATTATTAAGAGTTGCTCATCTGCAATTTGGTTTTGTTGGCTTCCGTCTAGCATCTCGTGACCATTTATTTTAATAATCGGTTTAGTTTAAATTTTTTCGGTTCGGTTTAAATCTAGAACTGAAACCGATCAAACTGGTCAATTTCATTTTCGATTTTGAATCTTCAACACTTCTGCAACCCTGAAAATTTTTACACATTATTCTTCATTAACGCTTGAACATATTAATGAAGTTCTTTCAGTGGCCTGTAATAGACTTCAAAACTTCTTCTAATGTCTTGATTCACTGTATCTGCCTTGTCTTCATTTCTTCCTGATTTCTGTGTAGACTTAGTATTATTTACTTGTCATATTCTAGTGTTGAGTTATCACGATTACTATTCATACAGTTTCGTAATCTCACCAACATTGCCTTTTTTCGCCATTAGCTGATGATGGGTTTGATGGAATTAAGAAATTGAGGGATGTATGTATTAATAGAGCGTGACTGGAGCCCTAATTGATGGGAGGCTTAAGTAGAGGAGAAAGGAAGTGTTTGGGTAAATTTGAAATACATATATGATATGTATATATATTTATTTTGCATGTAAAAGAAGTAGTGGAAGACAAGTACAATACTCAAGAGCAATCTCATTCGGCAGTTAGGACTCTTACCCCAATAAGATTGGGGACTATTGTTATAACCAGATTTTACAAGTATTATATTATATTGACGAGTGGCAACATACCTGACGACTGGACGGACGAGCTGACGAGTAAACATTATTTGGATATCCAACGAGTTATTTAATTACGTTTATTAACATTATTCATTAAATAATTCAATATTAGTAGAATTATTTAATTATACATAGATAATTATCAATTATATTGATAATCAATCAAGGTCCATTAAAATAGGAACTGTTAGCAGTTGACGAGTAGACCAAATCTTGACGGGTAAAGCTGAAAGCACTCGACGGACGAAAATTAAGGAAGTGATAATATTCTTATTTCAACTATAATTCAAAAACATGGAAAGACAAGGTGGTGATCCCTAAAATGAAGGAACGTTATCAACTGTTCTAGCATGGAAATAGGATCATAGAAGACTACAAAATCAGAGTATAAATATAATCATGATCGGATAAGGAAGGGGGGGGAGACAACTACTATATTATACACACAATACACAGACCCGACGGGTAGCTGCTAGATAGTCGACGAGTAGCAGTTATTAGCATTTTTATTCATTTCAAACACTTGTAATCAATCTTGATCAACATTATAGTGGATGTTCTTGGTTGGGCAAAATTATCTTTCGTCTTTATTTATTTCTAGTCATCGAGTGGCTTTTTCTTATTATTTCTACTCGTCCAAATACTAAATTGCAGGTTATAAACAGTTTTACAATTAGAGAACTTAGTTATTAACCCTCAAATTTTAGCTAAAACAATTGGCGTCGTCTGTGGGATATTATTCAAGAGTTCTATACGATTTCTACAATTATGGCTAAGGATCCTGAACGAAGCGAGAACGAAGAACAACCTACGAATGATGATGTGCTTGCAATTGTGAAGAAGCTACAAACCAATTGAATATTTACATTCATAAATACCTTATCTTCTTCTGTACTTTTATCTCTTATCTGAATATTTGCTTTTATCTTATCTTAATATCTACTTTTATCTAAATATCTGCAATTTTTTTGGTATATTATCCTATATCCTTCTCTGTCGCCTTCTACCATTCATCTTTCATCTTCATTTTCATTTGGTAAGGTGCTTCACTTTGCTGCTTCTACTCTGCTGCTTCTTTGCTTCGAGGTTGTTTCTGTCTTCATTACCTCTCATTAGGTATGATCTATTTATTTAAAAATAATATTATAATTGTAAATTTGATATCCTGCTATTATATGTTAGTTTATATTATATATTCATGCATGTTAGTTTAGGATTAATGTTATGTATAAATATGTTAACGCCATTTTAATTATGATAAATTTATATAAATTGGCTCCAAATTTGAGTTTAACACAACAATTTTTGTAACTGCATGTTAATTTAGAATTAATAAATAATATTTTTTATCATAATTATAATGTTATTATTATTTATCGTATGATTGATACATATTAGTTTAAATTTGTATGTGTAATTGGTAATTAACGCATGTTAAAATATGTATTAATTATGTATTAACGCATGTTAAATTATGTATTAACACATGTTAAATTATGAAAATATGTATTTATTATATTGAAAATAGGAAAAATGGATGATTACGTGTATTTTAAGTGTATACAAGGTTTTATTGATAATTTGCATAGTTATATAATATAAATGCAGGTTAACTGCATTTCGAATATTATGATTATTTTTATGGTTAAACATGTTTTTTTGGAGTATTGGTGTAATTATTGATATTAATTCCAATAGTTAAAGGAAGTAGGCAAAATAGTAAAGAACAAAGACTTAGATGCATTTCCTATATTTTACATGATCAGTGGATGACTAATATTCAATCTTTTACCCTGTTATTATATTTAAATGTTGATGTGATTCGGCAACTACCGTCATTATTAAGAGTTGTCCATCTGCAATTTGGTTTTGTTGGCTTCCGTCTAGCATCTGGTGACCAATGGGCAGTCCAAAATATTTGGTCCAAATTTATATATAATTATTTGTTTATTTATATATGTATTAATTTAAAAATTTTATATAAATTATATATAATAAATTTATTTATTTAAATAATCGGTTCAATTTAAATTTTTTCTGTTCGATTTAAATCTAGAACTGAAACTGATCAAACGGTTTAGTTTCGTTTTCAATTTTGATTTTTTATCAAATTTGGCCGATTTCGATTCGGTCCTGTCTCAATTTTGTGCTCAGTCCTGTTACTCACCGCAAATTATGGAAAGAAACTACTACAAATCATCAAAACCTGTGGCGATAGTCTGTCTTCTAGTTCATATGTATCATTATATTAAGACAGTTTAGTCATAGTTAATGGACAGGTATTAAAAGTAATTTAATTATATTTATATAACTTAAAAGTTAACTACAAAACATATTTATAATTGTTAAATAAAAAAACATATTGATAAAATATATCATTTGAGACGTGTTATACCAATTCTCTTATCGATAAGCCCAGTCCCAACTACGACTAGTATTAATAGCAATGCACTTGTATACACACTCAAATACACAAATATTCAAAATATCCATTCAAAAAATATAAAAAATTTGAGATTAAAATGTACTTGCATTTAATGGTTGAAACACTTCTAATATTATACTTCAAAACCCTCTACTTGTCAAATTGAAAGTAAAATTTTATTGATTTTAGTACTGTAATTATTTAATTGAATTAATAATTAGATGAACATAACTTAAAATTACGTTCATTTCACATTAATGGAATGATATTGAAATTGAATGCACGTAAGAATAGAATGGATGAAGTAAAATAAATCATTTTATTGTTTAATTATCTATTTTAAGTTTAATTGAAAATTAATATTTTATTCATTTTGCTATATTAATGACTCAATTTTTTTAAAATCGGTTGTTTGTTTAATTTTTAGAAAATAAAAATATATTTTTTAAATAAGTACAATTAACTACAAAAAAAATAAACTAAAGTTCCAAAAAAAAGTTCTCTGAAAAAATTAAATAATTTTCTCAAAAAATAATTCTCGGAATCTCAGGGAATTTTTTGTGGAAAAAAAACTTTAAAAATTGCATATGTTTTCACGTGGAATTGTCAACCCTGCTTCTTCTCTACATATGACTCGGCCCATCTTCATTAACATGGCTCTTTTTAGAGGTGGCCAAACGGATGGGCCGGACGACCCGTGCCGGTTTGACTACAAAGTGACTCAGGCACGATACACGGGGAAGGTGAGCCGTGTACAGTCGAGCCGGTTCATGAAAAACTTGACTCGTGAACAGCTTGGACGGGTTAGCGGGCGGATTGGTGATTAGGCGGGTTACGTTGTTTTATTTTTTTTAAATTTTTATTCCACTGCGGTGGGCTGTGCCAAGCTATTTCGTTGAATTTCATTTTCTATGTTTCTGGGTTAGAGTAAGTGACAGTGACATCAGACATCAGTAGATCACTGAGACACTGACATCATGTGTACATGCATATTTCTATTAAGTATTAACTATGTACATAATTTTATTGAAATAAATTATATTTAAGTTCGAGTTTTATTTAATTTTTTGTTAAAAAAAATACTTATTTCATACGAATATTTTTGGAATAAAAGAGGATCAAAGTCTGAAATAAACTCTGACAAGCAAACTTTGATAGTTGCAAACTTGGAATTAGCAAAAAGGCTTGAAGAACAAGAAAAGCCTGAAAAGATTGAAGAACAAAATCTAAAAGATGCAGAACTAACAAGAAAACTCTTTGAAGAGGAAAATACAGGGATGGATCCAGTTGCTGTAGAAGAAGAATTAAAGAACTCTGGTACTGACAATGCTCAAGTCTAGAAGAAAAGAAAGTATGTGAAGAAAGCTCTAGTTCAAAGGAAGACGCCTACTCAATAAAAGAAGATTGCATCTATACCTGTCCAAGCCAAACCTCTTGATACTCCTAAGCAAATTGCTCAGTCAAAGCCTACTTCAGAAATCCAAAATAGGCAATCTTCAAGAATTCAGAAGAAAGGTCCTGCTAAATTAAAGACTCCTCTTACTATGTCAGGAATAACATTTCTCCCAGGTGAATCTAGCTTTGATGATGAGGAAGAAGAACAACAACAATCTATGATCAGAAAGAAAAAGTCTGATCTTCTGTGGACAAAGACTCAAACTCTGACTCTCAATGCCAGACTTGGTAAAAACAAGGGTGGTATTGGTGATCCGCAAGCCAAAGTCTACAGGGGCGAAGCCAATACATTCAGAGATCCCTTATCATTGAAAAACAAGCTTGAGGAAGAATTATCTCAAGATCATTTGGACAGATTAATTTCTGTGAACATAGTGAAGGATATCTTTGATGAAGCTCAAGCAAAAGAAAAACTGTTATATTTCTTAGAAAATGGAAGAGCGCTGAAAATTGCTGAAGAAGATCTGATTCACAAGACATCTAAAGAACTTGAACATGTTATTTATCTTCTCAATGATGAAAATGAAGCTACTTCCAGGTGGGTGAAAATTCTTGAAGGAGTGATAAATGAGAAAAAGAAGAATGAGAGACTACTGATGATAAACTCTGAGGAATACAAACCAGGGTATGTAATTGAGGATGATTCTGAGAAAGCCATGTCAAAAGAAGATGCAAAGGTCAAGATGGTGTTAGGCATTCCTACACTAATTCTAAACCCTGATGGAAAGAAGGTCTGTTGCATTCCCTTAGATAAAAGAATGGAGAGATCGTCAATCTACAATCTGAGAGCAGCTACTGTTCAAATTGATGATTTTTCTGAACCAATGAAAGAATTGAAGGAGAAGCTTGTTGAGTTGTTAAAAAATACTGAGAAGAAGCTACTGGATAATTTTCTAAAGGAAGACTTCTCTTACAGGAGGATTTAAATCAAGAATGAAGATTCAAACTCTGATGCATTTGCCCATATTTCTGACATCATAAATGAAATTTATGTTCTACTCTATAAAGCATAAATTGGGGGAGATTGTTAGGAAATAAACACTGATGTTGTCAGAGATTAACTGAACAGAGTTTATGCTGACGTCATCAGAGATTGAGGAAGTTGTTGGTCAGAGTTTACTCTATCAGAGAATACTCAATCAGAGTTTACTCCAACAAAGAATGCTCAAATCAGAGAATAACAATCGACAGAGTTTATGATCAGAGTTTGTAAAGAAAACAGTCAAATCAGAGTATGATTATGATAGTGAAGAAGGAATCCAAATACAAGTCTATTACCTTATTGAAGCTATTCTTTCATAATCTGTTTTGTAATTGAATTGTAACGGTGTCTATATAAACACAGACATAGCTTAACATTATAGTAACTTTCAAGTCTTATTTTTAATAACCTAGCAGCTCTTGAGAACAAAGAATTTCTTAAAAAAGTTTTTATAAAGCATAATGTAACGTAGTATGTAATAGTGATAACGATAACACAACCAAGAAACAAAGACAGATAAATAATACTAATATGCAGCATAGGAATCCAGAAGGACATGTAAACAGAAATCTTACATACATCATTGTAGAGCATTCAAGATGAAAGGCTTACTGGACGTCAGCGAGAGAAGTTCATTAAAATGTTCAGGCCTCAGCGACAAATAAGAGTTCAAAATTTTTCAGACTAAAGACAATGTAATGACTTGTGTATAATTGTCAAAGGGTTTCAGTGATCAGAAGCAATGGAACTGTCCAAAGTTAATCAGCTGAAATATAATGGAAATCAAGGGAATTCAATTCAGTGTTAGTCGTTTGTGAACCAGACCAGTTCACTAAGCGTCATCACAACTAGAAAAGAATTATCTTATTTAATCAGAAGAAAATCAGTTGATCAAGCCAGAAGAATGAAATCCAAGTAGTAATTACTTCAAGAATTCAAGAAATATGTTAAGGCAAGTAATTCTACATTTGGTGGCTCCTGCACTCTTGAAGTACTCTAGAGGTGCAACCAATCTTATAAAGGCTCAACAAACCCAGACTAGAAGGTAAGTCAAGTTAAAGAGAGGGTTTGTGACGCCTGCACAAGGGAATGAGAATGCAGGCGCAACAAAAGAGTAGTGGCGCAACATAACAGGGTTGAGGCGCAACAAAAGTTATTTGATGATTTTGTGGCGCCTATACACTGCAACTAGTGTGCAGGCGCAACAAAATGTCAAGAGGCGCAACTAATTTTTGGGAATATTTCTAAGTCACTTAGTGGCGCCTATACAAGGAAACAACTGTATAGGCGCAACTAAATTACTCTAATGACGCAACAAAGATTGTACAGGCGCAACAAACATGCTTTAGGCGCAACGAACTTTTTAGTGGCACCTACACACCACCAACACTCTATAGGCGCAACATAGGACTTATATAATTATTGGAAATGAATTTCCAAAAAGCCTACAGATTAAATATGGGTGAAATCAATATGAACATCAAGTATTCATTCATCTTCAACAAAGGACATACAGACGAGATGCTCCATTAAAGGCACACATTAAACTCACCCAATTGTATCTCTGTTGTAATTTTGATTGAACCCAGTGAAACTAATCATTTGATTAGAAGTGTAGCACCTCAGGGATTTAATAATATATTTTTATTTCCCCGAATCTTGTGTTTCAATTACTGTCATTTTCATTTCTCTAAAACACAAATACTTAATCCGCAATTAAATGAAAAATCTACCATATCATATTCAACTCCCCCTTCTATGATGATTTTGGACCTAATAGTTTTGTATTCAAGTTGATCACATTAATACAAAACTGTGTTTCTTCCATACTTGTGTTCACAAATTGATTTGCTTGATACTATTATATTCAACCCCTCCGCCCCTTTTATAATAGACAATCATCTGGGAAAACATAATATACTAAGTAAAAAATGAACAATCCTCACAAAGTTCTATCATTTGATAATTTAATGGATTTATTTACAAATTTATTGCATACATCAATTTTTGAAAAATTAGAAAATAATATTAATATGAGGGGATTGAGGAACTTGATGTATGAAGATGTCAAAAAAATGTGAGACTTTTTATTTACGAGAAGACTATACTTATTTTTCTATAATAAGGTATTTATCTCGTAAAGTTTTAGCATGCCAATTAATCTCTACAAACAATCAACAATGAATTTTATACTATTAACACATTTTGCGATTGTCAAAAATATCAAAATTTCTTGTTAAAACTTACTAAGAAAGATAACAAAACTTATTTAAACATTTGCATAACTTACTAAAAAGACCCGTAAAATTTAATAATTAAGACTCATAAATTTTATCATAGGATTTTTTGAAAATTGCCATATTTTTTATAATTTTTTGCAAAAATATGTTTTTTTATTTGTTATTTTACAAAAACATAATTTTTAATTTTTTTTGCAAAAATACGATTTTGCAACCAATACAACCTAATGCAACTAAAATCAACCTCAAATGCAATTACGCGCAATTTCAACTTTTTTCAAACAAAAGTTACATTCAGTTGTATTTGATTTTAGTTGCATGATTAATGCATAATTTTACATATTTTAATGCTTATTTTATTGCTCACTTTCGTATTTTATTAGTTAATTTATTGCATTTTTTTTATTTTGCAGATAAGTAGAATAAATAATTAAAGGAGAAGGAATGTGCTAGAAAGGACAAAAATGGAAGAAAAGGAAGCCAACAAATTAAAGAGGAGAAAAAGACAAAAGAACAAGTTGGTGGATGATATCAAAAATCAATGGTGTAGATTTTACCAACAAACAACTCATTTGAATGGTGGGGATTGACCCAACACCACCCAAAACCCTAGTCCTAGCATATAAATACATCTCATTCTCTCATTATAATCATCTTTAGTTTACCCTAGTTTTAGTAGTAGCCTCTCTTTTAATTTTCTAGATTTAGTTTTTAACTCTCTCAAATATTGTAAACACTTTTCATATTAATGCAAGTCTTTATTTTCTTTTATACTAGTCTTCATCTTCATCTTTTATAAGTCTTAGTTTCTTTTATACTAGTTTTCATCTTATCTTCTTTAAATTTATGGCTATGATATCTTTCTAAGTACCACAAGTTGTATACTTGGGAAATGAAATGAGTCCTTTTAGATTAATATTCTAGATCTAGTTTACTTCATCTCTCCACTTTACTTGTTAGTTTTACTCTTTATTATCTTGTCATGAGCATCTTTAAATATCTATTTTAAATGTGGATTTCATGATTTTAGATCTTTAACTTTGTTATTGTTGGTTCTTGATTCTAGATTGTAGATCTTAGTTTCTCTTTTTACTTGCATTTTAACTTCTTTCTTTTTAGATCTACTTTTCTTTTTTATATTTTGTGGTTGAACCCCTATTAGATTTCAATTCTATTATTTGATTCACATAGCATTTAGATCTACTTTTATTAGTTGGTTGTTGACTAGAGCTTATGGATCTAGTATTTTATGTTAGTTTGGTTTGAGATTACTTAAATGTCACTTTTCATATTAATTCCATTTTTAAAGTTCAATTTTATTAGTGGGTTTAATAATTTAAGCTTAGGTTTGTCTTTATTAGTAGTTTAATTTTGTTTTTTTAGTTTGAATATAATTTTAGTAGTGTTAAAATAGGACCTTTAAATTTCTTTAGATATAGTTTACTAGCTTACTTGTTTTTTTTTTCTTTTATTAGTATAAACAAAATTCACCTTGAAATTAAATTTTCTAATTTGCCTAAGTTAAATTTCAAGGATCGCGAAATTAATTTAGTCCTTGTGGTTCGAATCTTAAAATACTAAAACGAGATCGTGCACTTGCGATAATTTCAAAATTAATATTTTTAGCACATCAAGTTTTTGGTGCCGCTGTCGGGGACTATAATTATTTTTCGCACTTTAATTTTTAATTTTTCGAATTAGTTTTACTTACTCTCTTTGTTTGTTTTTTAGAAAATTGGAGATTCGAAAAGCTCGTTGGAATGCGAAAATTGCCAAGACTCAAAGAAATATTCGGAAAGCATTTTTCGGTAACTCGTATCTCCGTATTTTCGTCACTTAGTTATTAAAAAAAAATCAAAAAAATAAAAATTTAAAAATCGAAAAAAAAATTGGTGGTTAAATACATAATTGTTGCATCATGCATTAATCACTTAGGAGAACATCATTTAGATTTAAATTCTTGTATTTAATTTTTCATACCTTGTAAATTGTGGTGATTGCTGGAGTAATGAGGTACGTTAAATTCCTTCTTTTCTTTAGATTAGGACACGTAGTTTAAGCATCCATAATTGTTTATCGTTTTTTATAACTCGTTATATGTTGCATCATTTAAATAAATTTTATGGGTAAAACCCAATTACAAGATAATAAGAGAGAATTCATCACTCTTTCCTTAGCACAACAATTAATCTCTCATCTTGCATACCCTAGCCTTTTTAATAAAATTAATTAGACTTTAGCTCTAGGATTTCGCGCTCAACTAGGAAGAGAACCTAAAATGAACAAATCTCGAAGTATTCATTCGTTGATGTCTAGGCTAGCGAAAGTTACCTGGCCATTTGGATTGGTGTCTTAGGAAGGTGTTTAGCCTCTTGACAATGCTTGCACCGACCTGACCAATCAGGACGAATACTTTTAGGTTTGTGAGTTTTAGTATTTTCTTGTTGTTAGGAGCAAGATCTAGTTAATTTTAGGGAACCCTAGATTTAGAATTTTTTCTTTCTTTCAATTTTACACATTTTCTTTTGAGTGTTTAAATTCTTGCACTTATTTGCTACGTGTTTATGCGAACTGCTTGGGCTAGGAACGAATCATCTAGATTAGTAAGATCGATTGAGTTGTCTTCTTCTTCTTCTTCAGATTCCGAACCCGTAGAAGTTAGTAAAACCGTAGTAAACATAGTTGTTTCTCTTATAGATCGCTGTTACCCCGCCCATTCTGCCCAACCCTAGTGTATTACCTTACCACCGGTTAATGGTAATAATTTCGAGATTAAGTCTCACCATATTAGCATGTTACCAAAGTTTACCGGGAGTGAGGGTGAAGATCCATATCTTTTTATTCACGAATTCGAGGAGGTTTGTGCCTTACAAAAACTCCAACAATCTTACAGAGTCTCCATTTCTCTATTCCGTGGTGGGGACATTGGGACAAAAGATTTTTAAAATGATCAAAATATTTCCAAAATGACTCATTTTCTTTTTGATGAAATTGGTTTATCTCATTTGAGATTTTTGTGGTCTTGTGATTTGGAAAATATTTTTTAAGAAACTATCTTTTGTCTTAGTAGATATGTTATTAATGTATTCATTTGATCTTCATTATGTTGAGTACAACTAGTAGTCCTTCTTTTATTTGCTCCCCCTAAGTTGTTGCTAGGATGTGTTGAAGATCCTTCACATTTTTCAGTGGATTCTTATGAAGTTCACGAGTTTTGTAGATTCACTATCATTTCCACTAATAGGATCTGAATCATCATCATTATCATTGATTCCTTCTACAACCTCAGTTTCAACATCAATATCTGAATTTGACTCTGATAAGATGTCAAACTTTAAAGATTTAGAATTATATTTCATTTGAATGCTAGGTAGCTTGGTGTAGTTGAACGATACATTTAGACTGTCAATCACCTTCTGGTTTTACATCATTTATGTCTTGAAAGAATTTGACATCAATGGGTAGCCGAGGAAAATTGTTCCATGAGCCTTAACTTCAAATTTGCCAAAATACTCATATAAATCTTCAATAAATATCAATTTCCTTCAAACACATGAAAGAGCTTCAATGTTTGATTCTGGTTGGCCATTAACTCATATGATGTCGTTTCACGATCTTGTTGATTAAAGCAGCATGTTGTGTTAATTGCTTCAGCTTCAAAGTACCTTTATCAGCGCAGACTTCATTTAGAACTTCATTCACGAAATTGAGTTCCAATATCTGAATTCAAAGTTCTCACAGCTTACTTTGCTTCCAACTTGATCTACCTGATGTGATCAATTACCATCTATGATATATTATCTGTTGAATGCACGAACATCACCAAATTGAAACTAGGGTTGTCATCAACCACCACTAATCATATTTTTTCATGATATAATTTGCTTCAGTGTGATATTTTCATCAACTTCCCTATATGACATGCTTCAAAATGTCCTTCTGGATAGAATTCCAAATGAAGCAGTCCTCCCACCAATTTCATCTTTATCGGAGAATCCATTGTCTTGTTCACCAAGTATGAGAGCTTTCTATGCCATAACTAACTCTTTACTGATGAATCTTTACTGAAAATTTCACTTCACCTTTGCATAAAAAATTCATGTCAGTTACGAACAAACTTCCTTGCTCTCAGATGAGTGATTTTCCATATTTCTTGTTTGAAATCAAACACTTTTCCTTTTTAATGCTTTTCCAAAAAACCCTTGACAAAGAATTCCCTAGTGCCCTGTAGATAGTATTTAAGTCCGTTGACAATAAAGATGCTTCCAGTGATGACAATTCCAAAAATCATTATAGCCAAATCCCTTGTACATCCTTTACTGTCATCTCCAAAGGTTATCGTTGGGTAGGCTTTTTCAATCAACTATGATATTAGAGCTTCAATCTTAATCATATGCCTCGAACAGTAAATGTCACGAAATCAAATAACTTTTGTCTTTTGTTACATATTCTGCAATTACAAATGATTAAGCTTCTTGGTACTCAACTTCAATTGAGTCCAGATGGGTTAGAGATATTACTTTAAATAGTGGTAAAAACAGTTTCAACCTTAACATGCAAAACTTATCTTTGACTAATCACTTCTCATATACAGCAGCCTTGACAAAATAGTCTTAAGGCTATGAGACTAGTGATTCCAACCTAACTTAAGGTGGACTAATAGTCTTTACCATATTGTGATTCTTATATATGTTTTGTCTAAGATTATGCAAGTCCTAAGATATGCATTTTCAAATTTAACTAAACAAGAATGGAAATAAGAACACATGATAAACATTCAGCTTCAATGTATTAGATAAGAATTATGCAATTCAGGCATGTTATGCATATTAGAAATTTCAGTACTATATACTTTAACCAACTTACGCAAATATGACAGGTGCCAAGTAGATTTACAGATATTCAATATTTTTTTAAAAACACATGGAATAGAAGAACAAACAAATTGATTACTAATTCTTCCTAATCCATTTCTGTTGTTGTCTAATATTTTAACTATCTCTAATTACCTAAGTTAGTTTTAGATTACTGACTGCTTGGATAATTCTTCCATCTTTTAATCATCTTATCCCTAACAAGCAATACATGATCTAATATAACATTTAAGTGCAACTATGTGAGTGAGAGCAAATCATATGAAAATAAGCACATAAATAATTTCAAGTAAGAACAAATATAAAATATCTGATCTATGACATGTTTGTCTATTTAACAATTATAACAACATTAACAGAGGTATTAAATCACAGAAGATTTAAATCAAGTTTAAGCAAATGTTTAGGGATACACCTAATTGTCTAGAACACCCTATCTAATTCTAGATATTCATTTTACTGCATGAAAAAACAAGTATGAAATGTACTAATTAAACTCATGAATCCTAGAATACAATCGTATTCTTAGCAATCAATTAAGCATTTAAAACCTAAGATGCTAATATGCTGACATGAATATAATACATTTCAATACCTAATCATCATACAGTTTTGAATTAGATAATCGTATACTAGTTAGAATGTTTACCTGTGAAGTGCTTAGTGATTTATCGTCAGTGTTGGTCATTAATACCAGATATCCATATGGTTCATCACTATCACTAATAGAATCAACCTTGCATTTACCTTCATCAATAAATGCTTTCCCTTGCGGCATCCTCACTAATGCTTGAGATTCCTGCTTCAACCCAATACAGTGTCTGTCATCTTTTGCTTGTACAGGTTTCTTCACACTGTGTAGCATGACTTCTGATCTTGTCTTTCTAATATAAACCATCCATGTCTTGTAACCGCCTCTTGAACTGTACTTGAAAATTTCCTTTAAGGAATCTATAGGTAAGGACCTTAGATTAAGAATTAGGATTCCGTCGGAATCTAATGTCACTGAACTTCCAATTTCCCTGCAGGCTTGACTTGTCCAAATTCTCAAATTATTCCAAAGTGTCAAATTTACTTATAACACCTTGACCACTACCTTGAGTTACTACATCTTCAATTTAGCTTCTTGGATCAATTCGTTTCTGTACAGAGGTTCTCAACCTTGACTTCAATCAAATTTGGTTCTTGGGTCACAAATACAGTGGATATGCTAACAACATGCTTTACGAAATATTATCTTTTTCAGCTCTTTTTCTAGTTCATAGGCCTTCAGCACACAAATAGTTCCACTAAAGATAATGTGGTTATATCCTTAGATCCCTGATGGCTGTAACCCTGTGTTCCAGATGATCTGCAGTGTTAGCACGAACTTCCTGTAATCTCACTGTAGAATAATCTTTAAAGCTTTAACTGAGATACCAGGATGTCCAGTCTGTTCTCCTTCACTACTTTAACCCCTAAGATTTTTCATCCAAAAATTCAACTCAAATTAACCAAAATTATACCCAAATTAATTTCTTCTTTTCCAGCATCCGAATAACCATTGGGATCCTATGAAGTAGACCTCTGAGGAAATTAGTACCACTTCTTCAACATGTTCCAGAATTAACTTCATTGGATAATCTTCAGTCAATTTTAGTTGTCTTCAATACCCAGAAAAATCTTCATCTACAAACCCCTTGAACACCCTTGAATTAATATTTAAGAAAAATTTAAATTTACAGAATTTTTAATTTTCTTAGAAAATAAATTAATCAAAAATAAAAATTTACAAATAAATAATTTTCAAGAATATTTCTTAAAAATTAAAAATCCGCAAATTAATATTTAAAGAAAAATTTTAGTTTTCAAGAATTTTAAATTTTCTGAAATAATAAATAGATCTAAAATGAAAATTAAAGAAGAGGTACCAAATAACATTTTGGTACAACCTTGAGGCCTAAGGGCGATTGTGGTTAGAGTTGCAAGGGGCGATTTCAGTAATTGATGTAGAGGGCGCTTTACTTTAGATAACAAGGGGCGATTTATTTGTTAGATGTAGGGGGCGATTCTTATACTCGATGTAGGCGAATTCAGTACCTAGCAAAGTCAACTCCTGCTTCGTGACAATTTGAGTGAATCGCATGTATCACATGCGAGTCCGAGAATAGTACAATGTTCACGCGCGTGCACTATAACCCAAATCAATATCCCAACTCTTTCACAAAAAAATGGCCAAGTATTAATAAATTTAAATCTTAAACTTCATATAAATTTATAAAATAAAATAATTAAAATTTATAACATAAACTAATAAAATTTTATAAAACAAATTTTACTGAGCTTTACTGAGCTATGGATCTTGATTTGTATATCAATCAACCAGCTCTGATATCAATTATTGGGTCCCAAAGTATCGTAGAAGGGGGGTTGAATACGATACTCATAATAATTTAGATTCTTTTCGGAATTTGCAGATAAATAAATTATTGCTTTAGAGTAGGTTTGGCCATTTGTAGTGTTTAGATGAGCTGCCTACTAATTTTTCGTGTGTCCGGATAAATTAATTAGGTTCAAAAAAATTAGCAAGTAAAATAAACAGGACACGATTCGGGGAATATACCTTTTATATATATACCCGGAGGTTGCTACATCCAGTTAAAAATATAACTGGTTCCCGAGGAACAAAATGAGTTCTTCACTACTAACACAAAAATATAAGGCTCAGTTCATATACAAATATATCTAAATTAGTACAAGGAAAAACTGAATCCCTAGAGAGTAATATTTTGGAGTCTTGAGCATTTTTCGTTAAAGAACAATGTCCTAATATTTAACCAGAAGTAAGATATGGGTGTGTATAAATTATGTCTTCTTGCTCCCGGACATGGCTGATGCTCTCTACTATTTTTGCTGGGGAAGACTCTCCTCTCTTTCAAAATGAAATGGTTGTCTTCTATTTATAATGTAGACTTGAGTTCAATAAAGTAGCTGCTTGAATCTGATTGGCTGAGCTTTGGGGCGATAGTAGCATTAGAAGCTAACAGGCGATTTTAGTATTAGAAGATAACAAGCGATTTTAGGTTTGATTGTAATGGGCGATTTGTAATGGCAATAGATTTAACATGGTCAAAGTGCAGTTTAGTCACTGTACTTTGACCCCCCTATTCATTCCTTGACTGACGTTCACCAACTTCCATTTCTCGTACCAAAGTCTTGTCACAATATACCATGTACCCTAAGTTGTTTCCGTTCTCCGACTATAGTTCCGAAATTTTCACTTTTCGTACCAAGATTGTGACACTTTGCACCCCACGCCATTTGAGTTGTTTAGCTGTTTGGATGTAGCCTCTACAAATCACGTTTCGTACCTTAATAAATAAATATTCTTTCCAAGTACGTTCTTCAACTTAACAATTCTTCTATAGGTAATACTCAGATTCCTTTCATGAACCGATGATGCCTAGTGCAACTGGTCTGGTTCACAGACGACTAACTTCGATCCAGGTCTTTGTATTATTGCCTTACATACATTGTTAACTTTGCAGCACATTTATTGTTTCGAACACTGACTGTCAATAAACATAGTACTTTCACTGGAACCTTTTCTGGTACTTTAGACAACGTCTCCATTATTACCACAATCTTGAATACATCATTTTGTTCTTCACTGAAGCTTGAACATACAAATGAACTTCTTTCAGTGAGTATAACTCCAAGACTGCAGCTGTCTTCTTAATCCTTTGTCTTTACCATGTCTTCAATTTTTCTAGATTCCTATGCTTCAAACACTGTTTATCTTCAACCAATGTTGATACCCTGAAATCTTCTAGTGACACTTTATACTGAATCTTCAACACTTCTGAAACCTGAAAGTCTTTACACATTATTCTTCACTGAGGCTTGAACATATTAATGAACTTCTCTCAGTGACTTGTAGTAGACTTCAAAACATCTTCTAATGTTTTGATTCACTGTATTTGCCTTATCTTCATTTCTTCATGATTTCTGTGTATGCATAGTAATATTTACCTGTCTTGTTCTAGTTTTGAGTTATTACTATTACTATTCATATAGTTTCGTAATCTCACCAACATGTATTGCTCGAGTAAACTTTATTCACGAAGAAGGTACACTTTAACTTTATTTTTTTTATAAATATTGTTATAATTGTTCTCGTTATTATTTATGAATTATATTAATCTTTAATATATATTAAAATTGTTATGCTTTTAATATTATTAGTTACAAGTTTATAGTTGGCTACGTCGTCGTAATTTTATAAATTTTATTGTATGTACGTGATTAATTGTTTATGTTTTAGCATGCATATTATTATATCATATTTTAAATATTTATTTTGTAAATCAGAATGACGAATCTTGTAAAAATAGAGTTTGTTGCTTTGGATGTTTCTAAGAATAATTATCTGTCTTGGGTGTTTGATACTGAATTACATCTGAGTGCAAATGGGTTAAAAGACACTATAGAAATAGGGAAAACTCCAACTATTGAATAAAATACAAAATCTATTATCTTCCTTGGGCACCACATTTTTGACAACCCGAATATTTTTCAAATTTTATTTTTATAATTTAAATATTTTTTTGGTTTTTCTCAAAAGTGGTGTAATAAATTTTTATATTTTATTCCACTTGGATGCATTTCCATATTTATTTTCATTATTATTTTAGAAATTATTTTCGGTTCAGTGGGGCTGAGTTCAGTTTAAAATTTCATACATTATTTTACTGATCAGGTGTGTATCTCGAGTCAGTATTTTGCTTCGGGTGAAAATTTTATTTTGTTTGAATTGTGAAATTATTCAGTAAAAGTTTTATTTTTTTAATTGCTGAATAATTTGAGAATTTTTAAAATTATATTTTCATTAGAAAAATTTCCATTTTATAAAAATTATTAATTTAAATTTGTTTTATGATTTTAGATATATATTTGGTATTTTATAAGTACCAAATTTTAGTTGAGTAAATTATTTGAATATTCAAAATTTAGTATTCGTTTATATATTTGAATATTCGAAATAATTACAATTTTGAAAAGTTATTATTTTTAATTAGTTTTAAAAATAATAAAATTTACATTTCTCCCATAAAATATTTTTATAAATTTTTAGGATTATTTAAAATTATTTAGAGACTGAAAGTGGTATTAAAATGATTTTTAAAAATATATTTTATATTTTATAAAAGTTTAAAAAAATTATATTTATTAACCTAAAACTACCCCGTAGCAACCCACCCCTGTTTCCCAAATCAAACCCCCCTTTCTTCTCTCTGTAATCGCCCGTCGCAACCCCCTATTGTTCAACACGCGCGCCCCTTCTTGTTTATCTCAATCGTAGTCTGTGTCACTCTCTCTCCTACTCTGCCTTCGCTCTGTCTTCTATGGTACGCGTTTATTTATATATTTAAACTTTTTAAAATTCATTATTTACAAACCATGCATCCAACATTCGATATCTATATATATAAATGACTAGCGCTGTAAGACCTACACATGAGTATAAATTTGAATAAATTTTGAGAAAATTATTTTCTAGGCAGATTTTCCCTTTTAATTTATTTAGGAGTATAAAAAGGGATATTGATGATGATGATCAAGCCAAGTGGCAATACAACATGTATTTGTGCATGAATATTAATTTCGGATTTTTCTGAGAATATTTTTCGGTCATCAGAAAAGACGCGTGGGGTCAATGCTTCATTTGTCGAGCCAAAAATGATGTTATCAACATACATTTGAACTAGAATGATATCATTTCCATGATTTTTATAGAAAAAAGTTTTGTCCACAATCCATCTTGTAAACTCATTTTTAAGAAGAAACTTGGAAAGGGTGTCAGAGCAAGCTCTTGGTGCTTGCTTTAGACCATACAGAGCTTTGAGGACTCTCTATACAAAGTTTTGCATTTTTGGGTCTTCAAGGCCTGGGGGTTGTTCAACATAAACTTTTTCTTCCAATTCTCCATTTAGAAAAACACTTTTCACATCCATTTGGAAGACTTTGAATTTATTGTGTGCAACAAAAGCCAAGAAAATCCTAATGGCTTCAAGTCTGGCAACATGTGCAAATGTTTCATCTTAATCAATTCCTTCCTGTTGATAGTAACATTTAGCTACCAGCCTACTTTTGTTTCTTGTGACAATACCACTATCATCCATCTTGTTTCTGTAAACCCACTTGGTACCTATTACATATTTGTTCTTTGGTCTAGGTACCAACACTCATACACAACTTCTTTCAAACTGATTGAGTTCATCTTGTATGGCCATAACCCAATCTAGATCAATCAATTCATTGTTTTCCCAGTCGTACAAGTAGAAGGGGGGGGGGGTTGAATACTTGTATGTCTTTTCTGCCCGATTTAAGATCAAATTAAGAACACACTCAAACACAAAAATATGAATAAGTACTGTTTTGTATTATTGATTTGTGAATACAAAACTCTCCTAGGGTGTACACAAACCCTAGCAGCTTCTCTGTGTTTATCACAGCAACTCTCTCTATTTCTATGCTCTCACAAAATTTCACTCAGATGATTATGTTTCGATTTTTCCACACTTTACAATTAGGTTACATAGAGTTTATATAGAGAGCTGCCTATCAACTGATAACAGAAGGATAAATTACAATAGGAATAGAATTCCTAATTATTAGTTGACAGTTTCCTTCTACAATTCTCTTTCTTTCCCACAACATATCTGCAATATATTTATCCTGATCTTCAAAGACTTTCCATTCCTGTGATCTTCTTCCAAATTTATCCTCAACTGTATAGACTCTGAAATCTTCAGACTCTGATGATCTTCAGACTCTGATCACATGTAGACTCTGATAGATCACAGACTCTGATAGTCTATAGACTCTGATCACCTTCCAGACTCTGATCTTCATGCAGACTCTGGTTTCACTTTCTATAGAAATTCTTCTAAGTACAAGTAACATGAATGTTGACTATCTAGACTCTGATTATTCATTTCAGAGACTAGAAAGACTTATTACATATAAACTAATCTAGACCCTGTTCTAGTATTTTGTACATCATCAAATGAATATATCCCTAACAATCTCCCCCTATTTATGCTTTATAAAATGTAAGCATAAATCAAGGTTTGATGATGTCAAAACTAAAGAATAAAACTAATAATCTAGAACAGTATAAAAGAATTAAAAAAGAAAAAGAATTACTTCTCATTTAATCTTCTCAAAGGCTGGATTGTTCTTCAAAAATGAGTTTAGCATATTTTCTTCCACAATTGCAAGAGCTTCACCAACAAACTTCTTTAATTTCTTCATTTCTTCATTTGAACATTTAATTTGACAGTAAGCTGCTCTTAGATCATTTGCACTGCTTTCTTGATCTTTTAAGTCCTTCAACATCAGAACACTAACTTTCCCACTCATAGGCTGAAACCCAAAGTAATGACCCACACCTTCTTGAAATTTAATCTGTTTTTCCTCCAATGGCATGACTTGATCATTTCCCTCAGTATCAACATATTTTAAAGAAAATTTGCCCATTTGTCGATTTGCCTGTCTGTGCAAAATCAGCTTCCTATCAATCTCCTTGAACCATTTGTGTGTGACAGCTTCTTTGCTCTTGTTAACTTCATAAGCAATTTGAAGTAGGAATCTAATATACTGTAGTTCCTCAGCCTGTTTGAAAAAGATAAAATTTGACTGACTAATCCATCTTACACTTCCACCTTCTAAGAAGTAAACCAGCATCTCATTCTTCACCTTTTCTGTACCTCCCTGACCTCCTTGTATCTTCGTTTCAAAAACATTATACACAATTTGAGCAGACACCACTTTATTTAAGTGCTTCTGAGTGATCTTCTCAAACTGCCTATCTGTCAAGGATTGAGGATCCCTGGTTTGAGTAGATGTTCTGTCAATGTCAGATTCTTCAAATCCTCCAAGACCTATCTTCTTTTTAGCTCTAAGTTGCAGATTTGATTGACTGCACTTCCAGTATGAAGGTTCTTGAGTTTGATCAGAGTCTGACTTCTTTCTTTGCTTATCAGAGTCTGACTTAGACTCTGATTTCCCATGTCTAGTCCCTGACTGATGTGTTTGAGTTTTCGATACTCCAGATTGCTTTTGTTGCACACCATCAGGACCCTTAGAACCATGAGAACTATCTCCATCATCACCATCTCTCCTCCTTTTAACTCCCCTTGATTGATTCTTGCATCCCTCATCCTTATGTCTCCTGGAGGACTCACCTTGCTTCACCTTCTCCCCCTTTTTGACATCATCATTACTAGTGACAGCCAAAAGAATCTGTTCAAGAACAGTGGAGATATTAGCCTGGGCTGCAATAACTGAATCAACCTTAGTGGTCAAATCAGAAACTGTAGTTTGAAGAGAGGCTTGAGTGGTAGTGATAGCAGCTAGAGCATCTTTAAAAGTGACCTCTTTGGATAATTGAAGAGAGTGAATTCTGTCAAATCTTGTATTGAGCAGAGAAGTTGTATTATCAACACCAGTGAGCTTTGTTTGAATATGAGAAATGTCCTGAACCATACTGGATAACTGAGCAGCAACATCAGGCAGCTTAGCTTTAACAGCTCCATCTAAGACTTGATCGTCTTCACCAGGATAGTAACCATGTTCCTGTTGAAAAGATTTTTTCTGAAAAGCCTTAAGTCTCTCAGAAAGATGAATATCCAAAATACACTCAAAAGAATCTTTATCATTGATGCCTCTTTGCTGTGCAGACTCCCAAGACTGAGGAAACACCTGATCAAAATAGATAAAAGAAGGAGTAACAAGATCATCATCTGTAGAATGGCATTCCTCAGCAACGGGCTCTGGCTTTGTGAATGGAGGTGTAGACTCTGGTGGTGGTGTAGACTCCGAAACTGCAAACGGGACTACAGACCCTGACTCCTCCTGAGAGTGATCAGAGACTGTAGACTCTGGAAGTCTAGCCCTGATAGGCATTAGTAAAAGAGGTTCTGCTGACTTCAATGTTGCAGCCTCAGTGAAAATGACAGGGTTGTCCACCAAAGCCTCCATGACTCTATCTGCTCTCCGTGCTAGAGAATCCACCAGGTGAAGTTGGGGTCTCTGTGTAAATGATATCTGAGCAGCAAGAGCCTCCTCCTGTTTGCCAATCTGCACAATCAAACATAGTGAATTGTCATCCATCCCCTGCTCCAACTCATTGGACCAACTCTTTGGAAAATCTTGATCCCAATAAGTAAAGCTAGGTTCAGGATACCCTATTCTCTCATGCTCACAGTGGGGTTGGACACCCACTTTCTCAATCTCACTCAGGCTCTCTACAGCCTTTTCTATCTCTCCTTTTGCCTGGTCCAGTGCCAGCCTCTCAGAAATTTTTTCACTCAATTTGGAGGGTGCACTCAATAAACCTACAGAAGAGGGGTTGAGAGATAAAAATGGTGCTTCAATACCTGAACCACCTTGATGGAGGGGAACCCCTTCAAATGTCTGAAGGCTAGGGGTTTCCACCAAGGGGTGAGCATCAACAGATTCTGAACCCTTACTAGCATCTTCTCTCTTTTCAGAGTCTGTTGGCTCCAGTATTCCAGTCTCAGGGTCTACTCTAGACTCTGACTGCTTCAGCATGACTTCATTAGAAGCCAGAGTCTGAGTGTCACCATCTTTGACTGTTTGTGCATGAGACTCCCCCTCAAGGTGGATAGACTCTGATAGAATAGATTGGGAAATTTCTTCATGAGCATCCATCAGAGTCTGTCCTCCCATATCACTGAGGTTCTCATCAGCTCTTTGGTGAGTTGTCAAGGAGGGCTCAACAACATACTCCCCTGCCCCACTATCACCCAACCTCTGACTAGGTGGTTCTTGTGTGGGTGAGGCAGACTGAGCATCTCTATCACTAGTCACCACTGGTGCACTAGTCCCATCCTTCAACTGCCTTGCACCACCTGCTACCTCCTGTTGTTCTTCAAGAATAAATGCATCCAACTTGTGATGAAAAGCCCTGAGATGGATTGCATTGATTGCCTGGGCATCTGTGAGATTGAAGAGGTCCTGCAGTTCCCTTCTTACTCTTTGAAAATATGTGCCCTTAAATTGATCCAGTCTACTTTGGTAGGTTGGATAGATGTATTTGTTGGCAATTGTACCTATATTATGGACAAGATAGTCAGCCACCTGTCTTGACAGAGGTTGAATTTGAGAGATCCATTGAATGGCTGTCCTGTAGGTAACTCCATTATCCCAAATTGCTTCATAGTTAAAAACTGGTTGCTCAATCTCAGTTTCCAACTCAACAACAGACTCTGAGGCTCTCCTTTTGTGGACCTTAAGCTTTTTAGGCTTCTTTGGAATTTGCTGTTCAGAGTCTGGCACACCTAGTGCTTTGAGAACTGCATTTGTTCTGCCTTCTATGAGCCCAGCTGCTTGTTCTTGGAATGAAGAGTTGAATAGGTAGCTATAAAGATTTTTGACCACATCCTGTGCAGATATTTGTAGCTCCTGTTCCATTCTCTTCCTTAGGGCTTCATAGGTTGAAAGAAAATCCAAGACTTGAGATTTAGTCTGATATTGCTCTGGATCTTCAACTGATTCCACCAAAGGATATAAGAATATCAGTGCCTCATCACTTGGAGTAATGATCTCATCAATTAGGCACGAGGCTGCATCCAATGGCATTCCTTCCCAAAATGTGTCATGATCAGAGTCTAAAGGCAGTCTAGACTCTGACTCAACATTAGACTCTGGTTCAGGTGTTTTCTTGATTTCAGAGTCTGGCTCTGCAGGAGCCTTGGGAGCATCTGTTTCCTGCAAAACAGGGTTAGTACTAATAACAGGCTTGTGTGTGTGTGCAGAATAAGCCTTCCTTAACCTTCTGTACTTCTTAGCAAAAGATTTCTCAAGAGATTTAATGTGAGAATCCTGAGGTGCTCCCCTAGGTTTTTCAGAGTCTGTAGCCTTTTGAGAGTCTACAGACTTGGCTTGAAGGTTAGAATCAAGTGAATCATGACCTTCCTTTAGCAAAGAAAGTCCTTCAACAACTTGCTTCTCTAGTGGATTGAGCTCCTCATCACTGTGCTCATCTATAAGCCTAGATTGAATCAATTTTCTTCTCTTTACAACTGGTGCCTGTTGAGAGACACCAGAGGTTGGTTTCTTTTTGGATTTTGGTTTGGAAGATTGGATAATTGAAGGGGATTGGGTGAATTGGGTAGGTGCAGGGGGACTCTCCATTACTTGTTCCTGCACCATTTCACCACCAAAAAATGAAGCATTATAGATAGAAGGTTTGTAGGATGAGAGTTTTACCTGCAGTACCTGTGGATATGTCATTGCAGGTAGACTCTTCTTTTTGTCATCAATTCTCTTAATGTCAGAGAATATCCTCCTTTGCTGTTTGTATGCCTGCACACAGCAATCATCTGCCAACTTGGTTGACATGTCAGGAATGAAGTGATTGAGGAGAATCATAAGAAATCTATGATAGTAGACTTTCTTTCTCCCCTCATGCACATTATTTAATTTTGCTCCCATTTGAGTGAGCAACATATCACCAATGTTGATTATTCTATCAAATAGGAGACTATGACCAATTTGATAAGTAATAGCAGTAATAGCATCAAATCCACTACACTTACCAGTAAAACACTTAGCAATTTGATCGAAGAAAAATGACCATTCTTTCCTTAAGTAAGGCCTAGTTATCTTGCTCATGTTATCTAAGCTAGCAGAATAACCTATTGCCTTAAACATGCTTTTAATGTCATCATCAGATACAATTTCATCAAAAGTAGACTTAACAGGCAGTTTAAACACAGAATTAAGCACATCTGCAGTGACATCAAATGTAGTCGAACCAAAGGTAAACATTATTTTACCTGGTTGATCCTGAGAAGGATCAACTACCTTTGCAGTGCTCCAAGCTTGTGATACAGCATCCATGTGAATGACTGGTGATGCCTTGAGAATGTAGTGTAGCTCGGATTGCTCCAAGAAATCCATCACAGGGTAGTAGTCAGCGTCTACCCCTTTCCTATCTCCAAGAGCAGCAACATGATTTGTGGTCATGAACTCGAAATCCCCAAATGTGAACGCAATCGCCTTGGGTCCTCTCATGACAGTAGAAACGGCAGCCATTAAAGTTGTTAAGTTGAAAGTGATGGAGAAGCTTGAAGAATTTAGCTAGGGTTCGTAAAAAGCTCTGTGAATATTTTTGCCTTAGAAATCAATTCCAATAAACAAGTGAGTAAATTTTATGAAAAATTCTATTTTGTTCAAGTTGCATACAATACACACGAGTCTACAGCCTGTATCCGGTCAAAAAAAAATAATTGTTACCGCCTATTTCAAGTCATTTAAACATTTTAAATGCAATCAGAGTCTGCAGACGCGAATTTTAACCGTTTCAGAGTCTAGGCGATAATTTTCTCAGAGTCTACTGACTTTCAGAGTCTACAGACTCGTCAGAGTCTAGACTCTGTCAAGGTAAAATACCAAACAAAATGTTGCACTAACAATTAATCACAGTGTGTTAAGACAGGGACTATGATTAAAGTACATACCTTGCTTCTTTAATTTTGATCACTTACATATTTAACATACCTAATTCACCTACCAGTTTGAGAAAGGTAGATTCATCAAGTGGTTTTGTCAAAATGTCTGCAATCTGTCTGTCAGTTGGAACATAGTGAAGTGTCACAGTACCATTTTCAACATGTTCTCTAATAAAGTGATACCTGACATCAATGTGCTTTGTTCTGGAGTGTTGGACTGGATTCTCTGCAATTTTAATAGCACTAGTATTATCACAATACATAGGTATATTTGAGAATGTTAGTCCATAATCAAGTAATTGATTTCTCATCCACAGGATTTGAGCACAGCAACTTCCAGCTGCAATGTATTCAGCCTCAGCTGTTGAGGTTGATACAGTCTGTTGTTTCTTGCTAAACCAAGAAATTAATCTGTTGCCAAGAAACTGGCATTGTCCTGTTGTGCTTTTCCTGTCTACTTTGCATCCTGCATAGTCAGAATCTGAATAACCAATTAGTGAAAAATCTGACTCTCTAGGATACCAAAGTCCAAGAGTTTGTGCGCCCTTGAGATATCTAAAAATTCTTTTCACAGCTATTAAATGTGATTCTCTAGGGTCATCTTGAAATCTAGCACATAGACAAGTTGCAAACATTATGTCTGGTCTACTAGCAGTTAAATATAACAATGAGCCAATCATACCTCTGTAGCTAGTGTTGTTAACTTTCTTACCCTTTGGGTCAGAGTCTAGCTTTGTGGCAGTTGACATGGGAGTTTTAGCCGTTGCAGAGTCTTGCATATCAAACTTCTTCAACAGTTCTCTTACATACTTTGTTTGATTGATGAAAATTCCATCATCATTCTGTTTGACTTGAAGCCCCAAAAAGAAGTTTAATTCTCCCATCATACTCATTTCATAATTTGACTGCATTAGTTGACTAAACTTTTCACAGAGTTTATCATTAGTAGATCCAAATATAATATCATCAACATAAATTTGGACAAGCAAAATATCACCTTTACATTTTCTAATAAAGAGAGTTTTGTCAATGGTACCTCTTGTGAAATCATTTTCCAGAAGAAATTTTGAAAGAGTTTCATACCATGCTCTAGGTGCTTGCTTCAATCCATATAGTGCCTTGTCTAACCTGTAAACATGATCAGGAAACTTTGGATCAACAAATCCTGGTGGTTGCTCCACATAGACTTCTTCTTCCAATTCTCCATTTAAGAAGGCACTTTTCACATCCATCTGATACACCTTGAATTTTGAATGAGCTGCAAAGGCAAGAAACATTCTGATAGCTTCCAATCTTGCTACTGGTGCAAAAGTTTCAATTCCTTCCTCCTGTGAATATCCTTTTGCAACTAGCCTTGCTTTATTTCTTACTACAGTTCCATTCTCATCAAGTTTATTTCTATACACCCATTTTGCACCAACCACTGATCTATTTCTAGGTCTTGGTACAAGTTTCCACACTTTATTTCTCTCAAATTCATTCAATTCTTCTTGCATTGCAATAATCCAATCAGGGTCTTGCAAGGCTTCCTCAATTTTCTTGGGTTCATTCTTTGAGAGAAAACAGCTATAAAGACATTCATTTTGAGTGGTTGTTCTTGTTTGTACACCACTCTCAGGGTCACCAATTATTAAGTCAGGAGTGTGATCCCTTGTCCATTTTCTAGCTGGTGGAAGATTGGTTCTTGAACTTGAAGCTCCCCCTAAGTCATTTGCATCTTCTATATTTGAGTGAAATTCAAATGAAGAGGCTCCCCCTAAATTGCTTGACTCTGACAAGGCTTCAGAGTTGCTTGACCCAGACCCTGATGAGTTAGACTCTGTCTGTCTAGACTCTGTCTGGGTAGACCCTGACCTGTTAGACTCTGAATTATTTGGAGTTGAATTTTCTGACTCCCCCTCAGAGTGTGCAGATTCCTGTGTTGGTTCAGGAGTTGTTTGAGGGTCTTCATCCTCTTCTTCTTCATTTATCTCAGAACTTTTTAGATTTTCAAATTCCAGTGTAGTAGACTCTGACTCATCCTGCAATCCTGTAAACTTTTTATCATCAAATGCAACATGAATAGATTCCATAACAATTTTGGTTCTGAGATTAAACACTCTGAATGCTTTTGTGTTTGATGCATATCCAAGAAAGATTGATTCATCTGCCTTGGCTTCGAATTTGCTTAGATTTTCAGGATGTACTTTCAGTACATAACACTTGCATCCAAATATGTGAAAGTGTTTTACACTTGGCTTCTTATCCTTTATCATTTTATAGGGAGTCTTTCCATGCATGTTTATTAGAGTGCAGTTTTGAGTGAAACATGCTGTATTGACTGCCTCAGCCCAAAAATATACTGGCAGCTTAGACTCTGCCAACATTGTTCTGGCAGCTTCTATGAGTGTCCTATTCTTTCTTTCCACAACTCCATTTTGTTGAGGAGTTCCTGGCGCAGAAAATTGTTGAGTAATTCCCTTTGATGCACAGTGGTTCTCCATGATTGAATTCTTGAATTCAGTACCATTGTCACTCCTCAGAATTCTTACTATTTTCTTTGATTTTCTTTCCAGAAAAGTGATATGATCTATTATGTGTTGAGAAGCTTCATCCTTTGAATGTAGAAAGAAAACCCATGTGAATCTTGTAAAATCATCTACAATAACAAGAGTATATTTATTTTTGTTAATTGACATAACATTTACTGGACCAAATAAATCAAGATGTAGTAAACAAAAGGGTTCAGAAATGGTATTTATTGTCTTGCTCTTGAAGGATGATTTTCTTTGTTTTCCAAGTTGACATGCTTCACAAAGTCCATCTTGTACAAAATCAACATGTGGTAATCCTCTTACAAGATTCTGTTTAACCAACTTGTTGAGTGTTTTGAAGTTGATGTGTGACAGTTTCTTGTGCCATTTCCAGCTTTCTTCAGTTGAGGCCTTGCTGTATAGACATGTGACTTCATTGTTTATGCAATCCTCCAAGCTGGCTTCATAAATGTTACCATGTCTGTGTCCTTTGAAAACCACAATGCCTGTTTCTTTGTTAGTCACAAGACACTCTTTGTTGTCAAAGCCAGTATGGTAACCTTTGTCTCCAAGTTGACTTATGCTTATTAAATTATGCCTTAAGCCATCAACTAGAGCTACTTGTTCAATGATGACATTCCCAAGTACAATATTGCCATATCCCAGTATTTGTCCTTTGTTGCCATCTCCAAATGATACTTCTGGGCCAGCCATTTCCTCAAAGTCTGTAAGCAGGGATTTCTTTCCAGTCATATGTCCTGAGCATCCACTGTCCAGGATTAGGGTTACTTTCTTTACCCTAGCTCCCTGCATACATAAAGCAACTAGTTAGATGTTTTGAGGACCCAAACAGTTTTGGATCCTTTTCTACTATTTTTAGGAGAAACAGGCTTAATAATTTTCACCTTTGGCTTACCTGTCTCTTTTGTTGCTCTAGACTGTGGTGGAGTCTTATCAGTGTCATACCAACTCTTATCAATAGAAGATTTTAGCTCATAAAAATTGTAATACAAATCATGATAGTCCCTACACATATATATAGAATGAAATATGCTACCACAGTGATAACAAGGTTTCTGTGGTATGTAGTGACTTTTCAGAGTCTGAGAAGGACTAGACTCTGATTTCTTCTCAATCTTTGCTTTACAATCTATAGCCAAATGGTTGTGGTTGCCACATCTATAACACTTCTTTCTAGGAGCATTAGGATCCTTTTGGTAATTGTTTGCCTTATTAATTCCTTCCTTACCATTCCTATTTCTCCTAGTTTTGGTAGACTCTGATAAGTTCTCTAGCCTTTCTTTTAATTTTGACTTAGACAAGTACCCTATATTAATATTTTTCTTAGAGTTATTTGCTCCTGTTTCATCTGTCTTTTTGTTATCAACAGGGGGACTAATGACAGATGAGTTTGTGGTTTCAGATTTTTCTTTAGGTGTCACAAACTTAACAGGAACAAATGTACTTTTGTCTTTAGTCTTATTAACTTGGCTAGCTTCTTCACTGTTATCATTCTCAACAATAGGTCTTTTGTCTTGACTCTTGTCATAGCCTAGACCAGCAGTTTGACACACATTTTGATTATTGAGAATTTCTTGAACTTTTCTACCAGAGTCTGTCCAAACTTTAAACTTAAGCCTTTCTTCTTCTAGTTCTTTCCTAACATAGTCATAGGCTTTCAAAATTTCAGTGTAGTTATGACTATATTTCTCAGAATCCTTTTTGTATTGTTCCATTAATAATAACTCAGATTCTACATGACAATTCCTTTTAGTTAAGGCTAAATTTTCTTCTCTCAACCTTTCACTTTCACTAGTGAGAGACCTACATGTTGTCATAATTTTATTAACCTCACTTTTCACAATCTCTATGCCATCAGAGTCTAAATTAATTAAGGATTCAGGAGTAAAGATTGATACCTGAGTTTTAGGAGATGAGGGTTCTTTGGGAGACTGTGATTTTCTTGAGGAGGATGCCATTAGTGCTAGATTTTCATAATCAATTTCATCCTTTGAGCTTGAGTCTGCCCAGTCCTTTCCTGTTGATAGAAGTGCTTTTCCTTGACTTTTTGACTTTCTGCATTCACTGGCAAAGTGCCCCAATATTCCACAGTTGAAACATTTGACCTTTGCTTTGTCAAGTTTGATAATTGTACTCTTGCTCTTCTCAACCTTTTCATCTTCCTTCTTGAATGATGGCCTTTTGCTAAATTTGCCAGTTCTTTTGTTGAATTTCATTCTTTTGAAATTTTTAGCAAACATAGCCATTATTTGACTAAGATCAACCTCTTCATCAGAATCAGAGTCTGTGTCAGTAGACTCTGACTCCACAGCAGCTTTACCCTTCTTCCTTGAATCCTTGATT
The DNA here is from genome assembly GCA_028671895.1 of Oenanthe sinensis. Lineage (NCBI taxonomy): Eukaryota > Viridiplantae > Streptophyta > Magnoliopsida > Apiales > Apiaceae > Oenanthe > Oenanthe sinensis. Next base: position 36,005,439 of record CM053806.1, read on the forward strand.
TTAGCTTCTGTGGGTTGTTCCTGTTGTTCTTTCTCAGACTCCAGTAAGAGTGCCACAGATTTTGTCTTCACAGACTTCTTATTCTTCCTCTGTTGCATCTCCAAATCATATGTCTTGAGTCTGCCATACAATTCTTCTAGAGTTAGTTCATCCAAATCTCTAGCTTCTCTTATGGCTGTAGTCTTATTGTCCCACTCTTCAGGAAGTGCTCTCAGAAACTTGGTATTCGTATCTTCAGAATCATAAACCTTACCAAGCATAGCCATCTCATTCAAGAGTTTTGTAAACCTATCATACATCTCAGTGATAGATTCTCCAGATTTTGCTTCAAAGTACTCATACTCTTGAATGAGCAAAGACCTAGCATTCTTCTTGACATCTTTAGTCCCTTGACAGTGCACCTCAAGTTTTGTCCACATCTCCTTAGCAGTCTTGCATGATATGACACAGTTAGTTAGAACAGAATCTAAACTGTTAAAGAGAATGTTCTTTACTTTTGCCTCCTTAAGGACATTTTCTTTGTCCTCTTTTGTCCATTCAGCCTTTGGTTTCTCAACGAGGTGTTCTTCAGTTATTTTGCCTTCCTCATTGATTTGAGGCACAATTTTTAAGGGCACAAAGGGTCCTTCATTAATCCTGTCAAGATAGTCAGGGTCTGTTGCTTCCAGATGGTGCAGCATCTTAACCTTCCAGTGGGTGAACTCGTTTCTCTTAAGCATAGGAATCTTAGAATTGCCATCTTTGTTTCCAGACATCTTTGATCGATTTTAAACGTTAGGCTCTGATACCAATTGTTTTCCCAGTCGTACAAGTAGAAGGGGGGTTGAATACTTGTATGTCTTTTCTGCCCGATTTAAGATCAAATTAAGAACACACTCAAACACAAAAATATGAATAAGTACTGTTTTGTATTATTGATTTGTGAATACAAAACTCTCCTAGGGTGTACACAAACCCTAGCAGCTTCTCTGTGTTTATCACAGCAACTCTCTCTATTTCTATGCTCTCACAAAATTTCACTCAGATGATTATGTTTCGATTTTTCCACACTTTACAATTAGGTTACATAGAGTTTATATAGAGAGCTGCCTATCAACTGATAACAGAAGGATAAATTACAATAGGAATAGAATTCCTAATTATTAGTTGACAGTTTCCTTCTACAATTCTCTTTCTTTCCCACAGCATATCTGCAATATATTTATCCTGATCTTCAAAGACTTTCCATTCCTGTGATCTTCTTCCAAATTTATCCTCAACTGTATAGACTCTGAAATCTTCAGACTCTGATGATCTTCAGACTCTGATCACATGTAGACTTTGATAGATCACAGACTCTGATAGTCTATAGACTCTGATCACCTTCCAGACTCTGATCTTCATGCAGACTCTGGTTTCACTTTCTATAGAAATTCTTCTAAGTACAAGTAACATGAATGTTGACTATCTAGACTCTGATTATTCATTTCAGAGACTAGAAAGACTTATTACAAATAAACTAATCTAGACCCTGTTCTAGTATTTTGTACATCATCAAATGAATATATCCCTAACATTCATTATACAGGGTTTTAGGTTCAACTTGAGATAGGAAACAGGAGTACATGCATTTCATTAGCAACATTCTTTCTTGTCTTGAATCCTGTTCCTAGATCTCCAATTATTAGATCATTTATGTGATCCCTGTTCCACTTTTTTTTCTCTTAGTGAATCACTTGAGTTTGCTTCACCTTGTTGGTTGACAGCATCTTTTGCTCTTTTACTGTAACAACATCAATTTCCTTAAGTCCACTAGTCATGGGGATATTCCCAGAAAGGTCTGTGGACTGAGCAGTTCCTTCATTCTCTTGTGATTGAGGAAGAACTGTGGTTGGTCCAGAAATTGTGTGTTCCATTCTTGGTGACTCATATTCAATCTCTTCTAGATAACCTTGATTCTCAAAAGCTAATGACTATATCTATTGACATCCATAAATACCAGGAAACTTGGATTCATCAAAAAGTGACATTTACACTTTCTTCCACAGTCTTGTGATCAATGATATAGACTATGTATGCAGTCTTTTCAATTCTATAACCCATGAAAATTCCTTTAAATACTTTAGTGTGAAATTTCCTTTTGACTTCAGTTGAATCCTTCATGATGTAGCACTTACTACCAAAAGCTTTGTTGACTACTGTCTTGTTTTGAGTGTAATAGGTTATGTTGATGGCTTAACCCCAAAAGTAAGTAGGAAGTTTTGCTTCACTCAACATGGTTCTTTAAGCTTCAATTAGTGTTCTGTTCTTCCTTTCCACAACACCATTTTATTGAGGATTCATTGGTGCATAGAACTGTTGTGTAATGTCATTGTCTTTGCAAAAATCATTCATGATATTGTTTTTGAATTCAGTACCATTATTACTCCTTAAAGTTTGGACTTTTTACTTAGGATTTTTATCAAGAACCCTAACAAGATCAATGAATTCTTGTGTAGCTTCATCCTTGGTTGCCAAGAACCTTACCTAGTTATATCTTGAAAAATCATCAACCATCACTAAGGCATATCTTTTCGTTACCAATGAATGCACATTCACAGGACCAAATAAGTCCAAATGAATGAGTTGAAAAGCTTCATTAATTGAACCACAAAGAGTGCTTTTATGAGTAGCTCTCCTTATTTTTCCTTTTTGATAATCTTCACATAATATTTCTTGACAGAATTCAAGTTGAGGAAGGCCTTTCATCAATTCTCACTTCATCATATAGTTCACTGCTTTGAAATTTAGATGGACACCTTCTTGTGCCACAACTAACTTTCAGTGGATGAGGCTTTGCTGTAGAAGCAATAGACTTTGTCCTTTCTAACTGAGTCAAGATCAACTATGAATAGGCTTCCTTTTCTTACACCTTGAAGAGCTTCTTCTCCTGTCTTCTTGTTGACAATAGAGCATATATCTTGATCAAAACCCACTTTTTATCCTCTTTCACCGAATTGAATTACACTCATTAAATTGTTCTTCAATCCATTAACTAGAGAAATCTTCTCAATCTTTATATTTTCAACTTCCAAAATACCATAACCCATTGTGAAACCAATGTTGTTGTTACCAAAGGTTACATAAAGGCCAACCATTTCTTTGAATTATGATAGTAGGGCTTTATCACCAATCATGTGTCTTGAACATCCACTATCAATAATCTAAATGATCCTTTTATTTCTACTCTTGCCCTACAAACCAAAATTTTCAAGTTGCTTTTGGTACCAAATTCTCATTGGGTCCTTTTGACTTAGCCATATCACAGTTTAATTCATTTTCAACCAACTTATTTTCCTTTGCTTTAAGCAAGACTCCTGTGGCCGCCTATTTAGTTTTGACAATTGGTTTTAGAGTTATATTTTTGGGTGGCTTGCCCATCCTAGGTTTAGGAGGGCTTAAAGACTTTGCCTTTTTCAGTTTTGACAGATTTATGCAAGCATACATTGTTAGAGGTAATAGGCATGTTAAAGCAGATACTCGGCATATTCAATTTACATGGCATGCAGTCAATATCACCATAATGAGGCAATTGTCTGTCTAACAGAGGAGTACTATGCAAGTTTCCATTAACAGATGTAACTTTTTAACTTCAGACTTACTCTTAGTACAAACATGAGTTAGATGACTAGAAGAACCACATTTATTGCATAATTTTATGGGAGCATTAGAAATGAACCATAGTTATCCTTTTTATTTATTCCTAGCTTTCCATTCCTGTTTTTCTTAGTCTTATCCTTGATGACAACATCTTTGGAGGTTACTAACTTACTAGTATTAATAGTAAATTTAGAGGTACTAGACTTAACAGTAGGATTAGATCTTATTGTCTTGATAACATAGTCAGAACTTACTGTCTTGCTAGTGCTGACAGTATCTTTGGGGACCTGAGTACTGTCAATCTCAAAACTATCTGTCTTGGGGTTTTTAACAGTATCTTTTGAGTTAAAAGTTTTAGAGACATTAACATTGTCCTCATCATCTAGTTCTTGTTTAAGAATCAAGGATTCTTAATCAAATTCAAACTAAGCCTTTTTGAACATGGGATTCATAACATTATTAAGAATAAAGGGTTTAATAGTAACTTTACCAACACTACCAGTTTCCTCATCAACATGTTTCTTTCCATGCTTCTTATCATAATTAATCCCTATACCAACTTTTTGATGTTCAATATTTTCTTCATGACAGGTTCTTAATAGAGAAGAAGAATTCTTGTAAACTTTGATTTTAAGTTCATTTATAGAAATATGTTTTCTGAGAAATTCTTCAACTTGAGAAGGACATACAATCTTGTTCTTGAGGATTTTATTTTCTTGACTTAGAACTCAAAGGCATTTTGTCTAAGCTCTAGTTCTTCATTCTTGTATTTTAATAATTTATTAGCACTAGTCAGTTTTACAATATCTTCATTAGCAGAAAGCATGCTAGTATGAATTTTAAAAATCTCAGAACATGATGAAGGAGGTGACACTTCTATAATTTTCCATGAGATCTAGATTTCCATACTCATCTTCTTCTTCATCATCAGATTCTTCCCAACATCTGCCTTCAACCATAAATGCTCTTTCTTGTTTCTTTTTGAGCAAAGCATCATACTTTGCCTTGAGTTCCTCGTAGTCATTGTCATTTCTTCTCACTTGCTTTTGTTTTTCACATTCAGTTGCAAAATGCCCCATTTCACTTTAGTTGTAACATCTTATCTTTGACCTTTCCACCATTCCTGATTTATAACCACCTTTTCCACTTCCTCTAGGTTTTGAAGAGTTTTCTTTGTTGAACTTAGAGAATTGACCTTTAGGCTTGAATGTTCTATTTTTATTGAATCTCAAATTTGAGAATTTCTTTGCCATATAAGCCATGGTTTTGTTTTCCATGTTGACAAGTTCTTCCAGAGTATAGAACTCATCATCATCACCATCTTTGAGTTCAAGAGTAACATTCTCATTCTAATCAGTAACCTCTTCAATCTTGATTTGTTGTTGTTGATGTTGAAACTCTTCTGACTGCAATATCTTTGGATCTTGAGCCACTAGAGTATTTGAGTTATTTTCCATCTTGCCTCTTTGGCCGGACTAAATGGCTCTCTTTTGCAGTAACTCTAGCTTATAGGTTTTCAAAATGCCATAGAGGGTTTCAAGAAAGACTTTGGCCCATGTCTCTTCCTTCTCTTATATCAGCAACCTTATGCTCAAGATGGTCAGGAAGTGTTAACATGAATTTCATGTTCACTTGCTTTTTGTCATAAAACTTTCCATGGAGTTGCAAGTCATTTATCAGTCTGTTGAACCTTTCAAATATCTCAGTCAACCCTTCACTGGGTTTGGCCATAAAAGCCTCATACTGAGATACCATGATTTGTCTTTGGTTTTCTTTTACTTCTTCTGTTCCTTCACAGAGTACCTCAATGATTTACTATATTTGTTTGGCACTTGTGCAGTTGACAATATTGTTGTACATAACATTGTCAAGTGCCTCAATGATTATAAACAGCAGATAATCATCCAAGGTTACTATATCCTTTTCAGTATCATTATACTCTGAAACCTTTTTAGGAACCCAGTAGGCATGTATTGTTTCATCTTCTACTGTGATTTCAGGTACATAATATTATGAAATAAGAGGACCATTCTTCAGGATACCAAGATGGAGTGGGTTAGCCGTTTTTATGAACAACATCATTTTTCTTTTCTAGAGGTTGTAATTTTCTTTGTCAAAGATGTGTATTTTTATACTGCTTACTTTCTGTGCACTCATTTTGGATCTTTTCAGGTTAGATGTGTTAAAATTACCGCTCTGATACTAGTTGTTAAATATAATGAGTGTTGAAGACCGGGGGGGGGGGGGGGGGGGTTGGATGCAACTTACTAATATTTATAAATTCTTACTAAAAACCAATAAAAACTTTATATTAACAAGTAAGAACGGGCAAACAACTAAATAATTAAGAACACAAGATGTTAAACTTCAAAATTAATATTTCGTTAATTTTGTTGCTACAACTTGACAGGAAATGATTCCGGCTACAAAGTTACAATAACAATTAGATTTGCTATTGTTACTAATCTTGAGAGGAAAGAAAATATATTTCTTTCTTAGTTACTTGATGAATAATGCTCTGTGAGGTGTGTGTATTTATACTGAAACACATATCTCACTTACATGTATAATTTTCCTTTGTCCTATGATAGAGCTTTAAATGGAAACATTACTTTTCCTATTCAACCTTGGTTTTATTCCCTTTGTAGATAAAGTGCTTCTGATATGTACATAAATATTTGACTCCTTGAGCACACTTCATCTTTTTGTTTGTCTTCTCCCAACTTGTAGTAGTAGACTTGACAGAGTAGATAGAGATGTCAAAAATCATTCCTTGTGTTTTCTCCATCTAATCTACTAATAGGAACTAACTGTCAGCTTCACTAAAAGTATACTGTCAACTTTTAGCTCCTCTATAATGACAATATCTATGGCTCTACATATTTGTTGTCAAGCTTAGATAGTCCATCGAAACATACTATCTACAAAGCTACTGTCAATTATCCCTGCCAATGTTATTGTCAATTAAACTTGTTGTCTTCAATTCTTCATTCACTGCTAAGTTTACTGTCGAGATGATAGTTGTTGTCAACTGCTCATTTGTATTGTCACTTGAATATGTTGTCATAGGCTTGATTGTTGAATGTTACCATCTAAAATTTGAACCATGTTGTGCATGAATATTTTGTGAACTTCTACTCCATAGATCATGCTATTCTTTTATACAAGATAACACCTATCAAACTTGTTGTCACCTATTTATGTTATGGTTAAAAATATTGTTTCAAGTGACTGTCAAACATATTGTTAATATACATATGATAGTACATTTTACTTAGCTTATTATAAATTAAGTCTAAGTACCCTAGTTGATTACATTGTTAACACCACAATCCCTAAAAATAAAAGTGCAATATAATTCAATACTTACTAATCTGTTATAAATAGTTTCAAACAATTTGTTCTTCTTACCGAGCCGCTCTCTCGTCACACACATTTCTTGCCAATAACTCGCTGTCGTTTCTTATTTAAATCTCCAATAAAATTATTTTTGTTAAAGAATAAGTCAATTTATATTTAGCATATTTTACTTTTATAAGACTTATAATTAGTATATGTCAATATTTACTAATTAGACTTATAATTAGAAAGTAAGTAATAATTAAAATCCTAATAAGAAGAGAAGTATTAATTTGACCTGACTTTTAATTAGAATAAATTAATATTTCCTTATAAGACTCCTAATTACAATAATTAATATTTTTTTTATAAGACTCCTAATTAGAAGGCAATTATTAATTAGATTCTTATTGGAAGACAAATAGGAATTTATATAAACTTTACTATATACTATATACTAGTCTCTCTATCGGTTGTTCTTTCTGAACCTAGCTGTCGCGCTTCGTAGTGATTTTATAATATTTTTGTACATTCGTTAATATTAAAATTATAAGGAATTAATTTTATGATTTGAAAAATTATTAAATAAAGAACTACAATAATATATAAATTAGTTAAAATAATAAGATTAATATTTAAGAATTTTATATATATGTATGTGTGGGAAATATATTAATATTATCAAGGCAAAGTGAGATAAAAATTAAATATTTTCCTATTATCACTTCGATATTTTCATTGCATACATTGAAGTAATGGGAACATAATTAACATCATTTGTAACTTAACTTTTCAATATCATTTCTAGATAGTCTTTATAATTTTTATAAGAAATTATCTTAAATTCTATTATGTATTAATCATTGTTAAGTTTTCTCAAAATTCAAATGTGAACTTATTTTTTAAAAATCATAACATTTAACAAACTCTTTCATATTGACTCGTTTTGTTCTTAGACATTTTTTCTACATAATAAACCGTTTTATCGTTGTTAATTTAAATCTTAAATAGAATTTATATCGATACCAAATTAAATAATTTTTGTCATTTATAAATAAAAATCATAATATGAGTATTAATTTTTAATTATAAACATGTTACTCCTTAATAAGCTGCTTTCTGATTTAGTCATCAATTTCTTTTTTATAATTTTATTAAAATTAATTTTGTAATAGAATAAGTAAACTTATATTTAAAATATTTTACTTTTATAAGAATTTGTTTTTGCTAAATTACTTTTATAAGAAATACAGTTAGAATAAGTTAATATTTACTGAATAGAGTACTGATTAAAATGTAAATAATAATTAAAATCCTAATTAGAAGATAAGTCCTAATTAGATTCTTATTAGAATATGTTGAAGATGAAGAAATGATGTTGTCAGAGTTTACTACAATTAGAGTCTAAGGACAACTTGATCAGAGTATACGAAATTAGAGTTTACTTACCCATAGAGTTTAGTCTAATCAAGGTTTAGCATATTGTAAGATAAAGATGGAAGTGTTTCTGTTAATATCAATTAGTTTGTGGAAACTATATATTCCGAATATAATGATAGAAATTGTATCTTTGTATTTACTAATCATTATCTTTGCATTATTTAGATAGGTAGCTGTGTAATAGATAAACACAGTTTAGATTTACATTGATGTATTATTCACATATTATCATTCTCATAAGCTAGAATCTCTTAAGAACATCTGGTTCTTGAGTGAGTTTTGTATTAAGATCAACAAAGTTAATACAAACAGTAAGTTAATATTAGTTCACTAGACTTTTAATAAGAGTAAGTTAATATTTCCTTACAAGACTTTCAATTAGAAGACAAGTAGTAATTAGACTCTTATTGAAGAGAATTGCAGTTTATACAAATTTTTAATACATAAATTCTAGAAAAATTAGAAAAATAGTTACGAGCGATTTGAGAGTACCTAGGGATATATATATATATATATATATATATATATATATATATATATATATATATATATATATATATATATATATATATATATATATATATATATATATATATATATATATATATATATATATATATATATATATATATATATATATATATATATTAGTCGATTAAGTTGTGCTGCGCAGCGGCTTTATAATATTTTTATAAAATCGTTAAAATTGAAATTAAAAGGAATTATTTTATAATTAAAAAATAAATAAATAATTATTATATTATATAAATTAGTTAAATAATATTTATAACCTGATTAATAAATAAAAAGCTAGAATTTTATATTTGTGTGTGTGAGAAATATATTAATATTATCGAGGTAAAGTGAGATAAAAATTAAATATTTTCTATTATCACTTCGATAAAATAAATAACATCATTTATAAGCTAACTTTTAAATATCCTTTAAAGATAATATTCGTAAAGAATTATTTTAAATCATATTATGTATTAATTATTGCTAATTGACTATTCTATATATTCAAATCTGAGCTTATTTTTAAAAAAACATAATATGACTGTTAAATTCTAACACTTAACACGCTCTTTCTTATTGACTCGTTTTGTTCTTAAATATTGTTTCTGAATAATGGCCATTTTATCATTATTTATTTGAATCTCAAATACAATTTGTATCGATAACATATTACATAAATTTTATAATTTATAAATAAAAATCATAATATGAGTATTAAATTCTAAATATTAACATGTTACTCCTTATTAAGTCGCTCACTTGTTTGATCACCAATTTCATTTTTATAATTTATTAAATTTGTTTTTGCTAAATTACTTTTATAAGAATTATAATTATAATATGTTAATATTTACTCATTATAGTCTTGATTAAAATGTAAATAATAATTAAAATCCTAATTAAAAGGTAAGTACTAATTAGTTTTTTTATTAGAACACAAATAATAACGAGAAATTTTCATAAATATATTAAAAAAAGTAAAAAATTGTGTTTTTACTTTTTTGTTTTAAAAATATTTTCAATTATAGGTTTCTTAAAAGTATTTGCAACCGTACGTTATAACAGAAATCTACTTGCAGAAGTAGTTAAACCTCATATTTCAGTTGCAGCTCACATTAAGTTACAACTTCAACACCTAACTATCATATAAACTGCAATTCAACATAGATCAATTAAGAATTGATTTGTTCCATCATCGAAATCAAAACTACATCTAATTCTGCGAATTAATTTCAAATCAATGACATGGTAACTTCAAATCTCAATCTAATTCTGGGAATTAGTTTCAAATCAACGACTTATTTTCTATAATAAAAGTTTGATTACATAGTTTAATATTGATAAAATTGAAGGGTTATTTTTTCTTTTAGTTGTATAACAGGTTAGAGAGATTCAATTTCTTATATGTAGATTAGATTTTTAAACTATAATTGAGATTGATTGGAGGTTGCTGTTGTGCACAGTTGAAAGACATATGACTAGGTCCATTTGTAATAATTAGAAGACAACTCAACTCAGATAAGAAACATAAGTAAATAATAAATATGATAACTAGAATAAAAACGAAAAAAGTCAAATGGACACAAAAAATCCTAAATATTAGTTGTGTTCTAATGAAGTTGCTACTTTTCACCGGAAGAAGTTCATTAATATGTTCAAGTATCGGTGAAAAATAAAGAAGTAGTATTTCAGAAAAGTTCAAAAGATTCCAAGTGGCTACTATAGAAAGATTCCAACAAAAGAAAATATTGAAGACAAAGCTAGAAACAAGAACAAGACAGAAGATCACAGCCATTAAAGTTAAAAGGTGAAGAATATTTATTTAGTATGTCACAAATGAACCATACAGTACATTTGTATGTCAACTAATTTAATAAATATTTATCACCTAGCTCAAGTGATTTTCAGACAGAGGATAGAAGACAGAAAGATTCAAGTTAAATCTACAGTGGTTGTGCAGTAAAGAAACTAAATTAATTCTTCTATCAAATGTTAATTAATTATTTAATTTATCTATTTAAATTAATTTACCTTGAATTAATTTAATTTATAAATTATTTAATTAAAAATTGGTGGAATTAATTAAGTTAAAAATAGCATTTTATTTAATAATTAAAGAAAGTCTTGCTGCATAAATTAGAAAGTCTTACCGAATCTGATCAACAAGACTTTCAAGAGTCTTATCGAATTTCATTAAGACTTTACAGAAAGTCTTACCGAAAATTCTCTTAAGACTTTAATTAAAAAGTCTTACCGAATTTTCAATAAGACTTTTAATTAAAAAGTCTTATCGAATTTTTCAATAAGACTTTTCAAAAGTCAACCGAAAAATGAAAAGTCCTACCGAGTTTTAAAAGTCTTGTCCAGCTTATTTCAAAAGTCTTAAATGCTATTTTATAAAATTTTTTGATTTTTTAAATAAGTTTTATTCAAAAGTCTTGCTAGCTTTTTCCTCTATAAATATGAGGCCAAGGTTTTCATTATTTCAGTTGATTGAAAATATTCAAATTCACAAATTTGTATGCATTGTAATATTCATAGATTTTTGTGCAAGTTTGGAATATAATTGTTAAACCCGAACAATTCATGTCGAAATCGTTCTAGAACATTTTATCAATTATATATACTTTTCATCAGATTAATTTTGTAATACTTTTCAAGTTAAAAATTATATATTTTACTTGAACAATATTTCATTAAAATTAATATTTTGTGATTAATTAAAATAATATTTTTAAATCCAAAATTCCGTGATTAAATATTGATATTTTGTTCAACCCCCCTTCTACAATATCAGAGAACAACAATTGTCATCAGAGCTAGTTGATATTCTTAATATCATATCTAGAACCAAATATTTTGCAACTCATACAGATCTCAATAATTATTTTTAATTCGAAATAATTTTTTCACAAAAATTATTTTTGATCAAAAATTGTTTTAAGTCAATAATTAAAATATTTTTTTTGAAACACTTAATTTTTAATCTTATTAAATATGAGTACACCAAAATTGACAAGCATTAAAATTCCACAGTTTGATAGAGAACACTATAATTTGTGGAAGCATAAAATGCTACTATTCGTTGGGATTGCCAATCCCAAGTATGCATTAATTTTAGCCAATGGTGTTGAACCCCCAATAATAGTTATTCTCGAACACAAGGTAGATGTGGTCGTAATTCCTCACAGACGGTTTCTAAAAAGTCTAGCTGACTACACAGATGAAGAAAAGGAAGCTGTGTCCCTAGACAATAATCTCAAACTCATATTGATAGAATCCCTAGACTACATCATGTACGATCACGTGGTCAATTGTAAAAATGCCAAATAGATATGTGATACAATAGAGATAATCAATGAAGGGACTGAAAAAGTTAGAGAGAATAGACTGGAAATCCTAACCTCCTAGTACGAGCAGTTTAGATCCAACCCTGGTGAGAGTATCTCTAAGGTGTTTCAGAGATTGAATAAACTGATAAACGAGTTTAACCTAAATGAGAAATATTATCAGAACCAGGATATCAACATGAAGTTTTTGCTAACCTTGCCTGAGCATCTAGAACATAGGATTGAAGCCATCCGGGAATCTAGGCACATGAAAGAGGTAACCCTAGAAAGACTCTACGGGGTTCTGAAGACCTATGAATTTGAGCAGATCCAAACAAGAGAAACATATGGCAGATATAAGGTTCTGAGTTCCTCCAAAGCACTGATAGTGGAAGCACCAGAAAAGAAGGAAGTGAAGGTTGTTGCACCTTCTAACAGTTCAATGGAGTATGTGTTTACAGAATTTGGACATACTTCAGATAGACAAGAAGATGGTGAATTCTACTCTCTGGAAAAATTGGATCAGCTGGAAGATGAATCTCTAGTTATGGTTGCCAGGAGGTTTGGCAACATGAGATTCCGAAGAAACTCCTCCTACAGAGTTAAACCAATTTTTGGAAGGTTCTAAAAAGGAGGTTCTTCTACAACTGTATCAAAAAGGGGCTATAAGACCGACTTAGTTGATAGAAGCAAGTTTTGTTGCTTCAATTACAATGAGCTAGGCCACTTTGCAACTGAATGCAAAAAGCTAAAGCAAGGAAAGAAGATAGAGTCTTATGAAAAGCTCAAGGAAAAGTATGATGCACTTGTGAAAAAGCATCGAGGCAAGTCTTATCTAGCATAGGGTAAAAGCTGGGATGACTCAGACAATGATGATGAGGAAGAGCTGAGAAATCATGCTCTTATGGCTTCATCCGAAGAATCACTGTCTCCAACACGTCAAGGAGGAATAGATGTAAATCCCTTTTTGCCCTAAAATATTTAAATTGCTAAGTAAAGAACTAGATGATACAAGAGATAGAGTTTAAGAAACTAATTCTCATGAACAAAGTTCTAACTAATGAGAATGATGTTTTAAAATTGTTAAAATGAAAAAATGACAAGTTGACTGAGGACTTAGTTTTTCAAGTCAATAGAGTCAGTTGTTATGTTAAAGTTGAAACCTATCTCAGAAATCAAATAGAGGAAGAGAAGAAGAAGTGTCTAGCCTATAAGAATTTCTCTTATATTGTAAAAAATCCTAATTGACCAACAGGAAATAAACCGAAAAGTTGAAATTGGATTTGAGTACAATCAATCTGTAGGAAAGGCAAGCAACATAACCCCATTCAGAAGAAGTGCTGAAGAAAGGGGTATCCCACATGTTGTTAAAGACACACCTAAACCTCTTTTCATAACCCCTGTAGCAGAACCAATCCTTGAGAGCTCTATATTAATTACTTACGAAATGAATTTAGAGGATCTAAAGGAAGAGAAGAAAAGAGAGGAACAAGCTAGGGACATACAAGGAGTTAATGTCCATGATGAGAGTACTGCACCTAAGACACCAGTGAAATATGTTGGAACTTCTAGATCACCCAATCCTGGTATAGGTGCTAAAGACATAAATAATAATGTGAACAGACCTAATAAGTTTGTCAATAATAGGAATAATAACAACATATATCATTCTACTGAGAAATTTAAAACTGCTATTAAAGTTGAAGTAGAAACTGTTAAAACACCTACTATTTTGAATAACATGCATGTTATTATTGTATTCCATAAACCTTATGGTGTCTTAAATTATATGTTATGTTCTTTTAATGCTATGGCAACTTATTTCAAATGCATGATTTCTAATAAAGATAACATAACACCTAGACAATATATCAATAATAAATTTGCAAAATCCGAGACGGCGATTCCTTCACCTGTCAAGAAGGAAGCATATATTCCTAAGTCTAAATAGAAAGTTGTTAAGACTGTTTATAGGAAGATAATTTCAGTCAAGGTGGATGCTGTTGTTGTTAAAAAAGGATATGTTGTCAAAGCTGATAAAGGTCAATTCTTTAAGTATGTCGGGCCCAATCAATTTCGGGCTCTCAAGACAATTTAATCCGTTTGATATTTATAGGGAGTTAAACAGGTAAACCGGATTGTATGGATCCTGGACAGTGGATCTTCAAGGCATATGACCGGAGATAGAGCCCTGTTATCAGACGTGGTTGAAAGAGCTGGCCCAATCGTCACCTTTGGAGATAATAATAAAGGAATGACTACGGGATATGGCAAGTTAAATGCTGGAAATGTTATCATTGAAAATGTCTCTTCAGTGGAAGGACTTAAGCACAATCTTCTCAACGTCAGTCACTTCTATTATAAATGATACAAAGTAAATTTTATCAAGGAAAAATGCTTAATAGCTCATTCTAAAGACGACAAACTGGCCATACGTGAAGTAAGGAAAGTAAACTTGTACGTAGCTGATCTCAACTCAGGAACTGAAGATGAAACAAACTGTTTCTACTTAAAGGCTTCATCAGAAGAAAGCTATCTATGGCACAAGAAACTCTCACATCTAAATTTCAAAGTAATGAACTCTCTAGTCAAGAGGGATTTGGTGAGAGGACTGCCTCCGATGGAATTTACACAAAAAGGTTTGTGTGAGGCATGTCAGAAAGGAAAGTCAAAGAAAGCAAGTCACAAAGGCATAGACACTACAAACATTACTGAACTATATCAACTCCTACACATGGAATTATTTAGTCTAGTCAATATTATGTCTATGGAAAGGAAAATATATGTCCTAGTTATTGTAGATGACTTCACAAAGTATACATGGGTTTTATTCTTGAACTCTAAGGATGAAACTCCATAGTTGGTGGGGGTTGAATACGATACTCACTACATTAAAAAATTCTTTCAAATCTTTTGAGGATAAATAATTTAGAGTTCGGTTAGTGGGTTCAAATTCATGAGGTGAATAGTGTTTAGGAGGTTGGCTTACTAATTTTATGTATTTATGAATAAACATTAAAGTTCTAGAAAATTATCAAGTAGTTTAAAGAGACAAGGTTCCGAGAGTATATCTTTCGTATATAAACCTAGAGGGGTGCTACACCCGGTTTTAAATGAACCAGTTTCCGAAGAACAAATTAGTTCTTCACTACAAGAAAGAGATATGACTGATTCTTATTACAATGTGTGACTATGTGTTTATACAAAAGGAAATTAATCTCACAGAGAGTGTTTTATAATAGCCTTATATATTTGCAACATAATGAACCAGGTAGATTATAAAAATCCGGCGAAGAAGGTATGTGTATGGCTTTGTATCTCTTCTTCTCAGGCTTCTGATACCCTCTCTATATCTCTGTGTGTGGTTGTATATCTTAACTCTTCAAAATGAGCAAGTCATTTTATTTATATAGTGTAGACTTTAACAAAGGGATTGTTGAGGGGCAATTTTGGCTATAGACAATCTAATGGGAGAATTTAGCTATATATAATTTATTGGGCGAATTTGGCCTTAGATAATCTATTAGGCGACTTTGGCCTTAGATGCATCCATTGGGCAATACCAAGCATTAAAATCCAATGGGCAAATTCTATCATTGATGTCCAATGTGCAATTTCTTTTGATGTCCAATGGGCGATTTCTAGTCTTGATGTCCAATGGGCGATTTATAGTCTAGATAAAGCTTATAGGCGATTTCTAGTCTAGATAAAGCTTATAGGCGATTTCTAGTCTTGATCAACCTTAACTTTGACTTTCCATTGACTTTGACTTCAGAAATACCTTTAAATTATTCTATGAAATTCTTTCTTTGTCTGTCATTGATTCTTCTCACAGTTAACTGATTCCTCAATTTGTGTAAAGTCAATTCTTCTCTTGTAGTGCTGACGTCTAGTGCACTGGTCTGGTTAACAGATGACTAACACTGATTAGAATTATCTTCACTTATAATTAATGTCAGTTAACATTTCCACAACTGTTCCTTTGCTTTGAACACTGACTGTCAATAAACACTGTACTTTTATTGGAATATTTTCTGGTACTTAGACAACGTATTCATTACTACCACAATCTTGAATACTTCATTCTCTGTTCTTCACTGACGTTTGATCATATAAATGAACTTCTTTCAGTGAGTATAGATTCAAGACTGCAGTTGTCTTTTTAACAATTGTTTTTACCTGTTCTTCAATACTTCTATATTCCTATGCTTCGAACACTGTCTATCTTCAATCAATGCTAATACACTGAAATCTTTTAGTGGCGCTTTATACTGAATCTTCAACACTTCTAAAATCCTGAAAGTCTTTACATATTATTCTTCACTGACGCTTGAACATATAACTGAATTTCTTTCAGTGACCTGTAGTAGAGTTCAAAACTTCTTCTAATATATTGATTCATTGTATTTTCCTTATCTTCATTTCAATCTGATTTCTGTGTAAGCGTAGTATTATTTACTTGTCCTATTCTAATGTTGAGTTATCATGATTACTATTCATACAGCTTCGTAATCTCACCAACAATTTCCCTCTATTTGATTGTTAAACTTAGCAAACAAGTCCCATAAAGAGGATAGCTCAACTAACAACTAGAAAAAGTAATGGTCCGGGACTTGTAAATAATGTTACTAGTTTTTCTGGACCAGATTCTGTATTTCCAGAATTCTTGAGTAACTGAAATGAAAGATGTTTGTTCCTCTAACATTAAACTGATATTCATGTTGTATCATCTTCATTTCTATCTGTTTGAGCTTTCTCTACTTCAAAATCCTTCATAGTTTGAATTTAAAGAACTTATCATGAACAGAGCTTCATAAGAATTAAAATTCCTGAGAACATCTTCAATAGAACATAGAACATAGCTCAAATAATGTTCTCCCCCTGAGAATGTGATTCTTCTTGTTTTTCTTCTTCTCCACTTCAGATGAACAAAGGAAGTGTCAATTCTTTTTTGTACATCCCACTTGGATGAGGAATCCTCTACTGACAACTCTTTTCAAGTATAAAATACAATTTCTTGATTCTCCCATATTCTGTTGTTTCCCATAATGATCAGAAGATAAGATTTTCTTCTTTTTCTTGTCTAAATTCTCCCCCTAAGGATATTAACTTCTCCTAAGGATACGAAGATAAGACTAATACATTCCCCTTTTTCTTACTAAATTCTCCCCCTTACTGGAGAAATCCTTCAATGGACCATAATTTGAATGGCTTGTCTTCCAATGAAAGTTCTCGTGTTTCATTGATTGGGAAAACATAATAGCTTTTCTTTCAGAAGTAGCATGTAGCAAGGGTAAGTGTTTGGTATATGGTTTCCTCAGTTCTACTATATTTTATTAGTGTTTACACTTAAGTGTCGAGTACTTTGAAGTGTGGCAATCTTTCTCTCCCTATCTCTCACTGAAGTGTATCTCTCCCTCACTTTCACTCAACTGTTTCTCTCTCTCACTTTCACTCTGCATTCCAAATATAGCCTTCTGTACCTGAAAGTGAAATCCGTCAATTCATTTATATTCTCATCACCTGATTCATCAGAATTAACTGAATCACTATCAAGTGGAGAATTGCCTCTTTGAGGTGTTCTTGATCTATCATGCATAGGCACTATCTCAGCACCAGACTCAATAGTTTTTTCTAAATCACTTGTTTAGTGGAGCCTCACCTCTTTGAGGTAGGTTATCCTTGGATATTAATATTTGTTAGGGAATCCTGGCCTTTTCTATCAATGAGTTGCCTCACACTTTCTCCGTAAACGGGAGTTGGACATTCATTTTAAGGATCTAGAAATGTTCCTTCCAGGAGGAACGACAAAGTAGGCAATGTATTGAATGAAAATTTAGAGCCTACTTTTCCCTCATAACCCTATGACGGGAATTTTGTGTAAAATACCCTACTTGAATCATCCTAAGAATTCTTTTTAAGCAGTTGCCTCTCAAGCTCAGATAAATCTGAACATGAGATCTCCCTTTCGGGATGCAGAAGATTAACTTCTGTTTGAGGTAGATACTTGGACAATGTAATGTATGGCTAATTAGAGTCCGCATCTCCTCTGAATGCCTATACCTCTCACTGTGCACCCTTGCAATGTGTTATTAGAATTTATCTTTTTAGGCTTACCATCAACGTGAGTTCCGGTGGTGTGCTTGACTTATTATAAAGTGCTCTGGCTGACAAGCAAATTTCAACGGACTCACCATGTTGAGAAAATGATTCCAGAGATACTTTTATTGCCTTTTTAGCTCTGCATCCTTTTGAGAAGATACAAATGAGCTTACAGTTACCTCATTTTATATACTACTTTTCTTCTCTGGAGGTAGATCTGTGGGTGCACTTCCGACTTCATCCTTATTTACTGCATCAAGTGTAGTTTCTCCCTTATCAACCTCTAATTTATATGAGTTCCTTATATCTCCAAGGGTTAATATATGGGAGTAGATGAATTAGTGTTTGATATTATGGTCTGGGTAAGAGATTGATGGGTTTTCAACCTCTTGGCCAGCTTTCAAAGCCACTGAGGGCTCAAAGGATAGAATCTA
Organism: Oenanthe sinensis; assembly: GCA_028671895.1. Classification (NCBI taxonomy): domain Eukaryota; kingdom Viridiplantae; phylum Streptophyta; class Magnoliopsida; order Apiales; family Apiaceae; genus Oenanthe; species Oenanthe sinensis. The sequence continues at coordinate 36,024,217 of CM053806.1, forward strand.
CATGTTGGTCCTTGATATTGTAGAAGGGGGGTTGAATACAATATCTAAAATTAATCGCGGAATATTTGAATTAAAAATATTATTTTAATTTCTCGCGAAATATTAATTATAATGAAATACTGTTCAAGTGAAAGATATAATTTTAACTTGATTAGTATTACAAAATTAATATTTAGAAAACAGTTATATAATTGATTAAAAGTTCTAGAACAAATTTGACATGAATTGTTCGAGTTTAACAATTATATTCCAAACTCAGCACAGAAATCTGTGAATATTACAATGCAGATAAATTACTGAATTTGATCTGATTTTCTTCTCTGAGAAGTACTGAAAAATGAAGGTGATCTCCTCATATTTATAGAGGAAGAAAAAGGCTTGTATTACCTTTATCAGCATGACTTAATTTGCTGAAAATAAGTCATATATGACTTATTTAACACTTGTATGACTTTAAAAAACTGGGTATGACTTCTGAATGGTCGGTATGACTTATTTTATTAATTAAAAAGTCGGTATGACTTTTTAATATAATAAAAAATCACTCGGTATGACCTTTTGATCAACAGAAATTCGGTATGACTTATCTCCTATGACCTTTCTGCCTGAAGCTCGGTATGACTTTTCTTTTTAAAGCTCGGTATGACTTATCAGTCGGCTGCTCCGGTATGACTTTTCTTTAACAGCTTCGGTATGACTTTCTCTTTATTCAGTCGGTATGACTTTTATTAATATAATTCGGTATGACTTATTAATAAACAGTCGGTATGACTTATTTATTAGTCATTTGAATTATATTAAAAGTCATATTAAGTCATATCTTTTATAATAAATTAATTCTACTTAAATTAATTAGTTAATTTACAAATTAAATTAAATTCAACTTGAATTAATTTAATTAGATAAATTAAATAATCAATTAACATTTGATAGTAGAATTAAAATACTATTTCGTCTTGTATTACCGTGCTATCAGTCTTGAAGTCTTCCAGTCTTCGTTGTGTCTTTTGTCATAAAACCACTTGAGCTAGATGATGAATATTTATTATTTTAGTTGACACATAAATGTACTGTTTGGTTCATTTATGTCATACTATAATAAATATTCTTCATCTTTAATATTAAGCTGAGGTCTTCTGTTCTTCTTCTGCTTCACTGTCTTCATTCTTCTTCTGGAATCTTCTGTAGTAGCCACTTAGAATCTTCTGAATCTTCTGAACAACTGCTTCTCTATTTTTCTCCGACGCTTGAACATATAAATGAACTTCTTCCGGTGTAGAGTAGCAACTTCATTATAATTCTTCTGACAAGTTGATTCTTTGTGTCTAGTTGACATTCTTCGTCTTGATTCCTATTAGATATTTATTATTTACCACTGTTTCTAGATTGAGTTGAGTTTTCATCTAATTATTACAAATAGGCCTAGTCATATGCCTTTCAATCTCCCCCTATTTATTGTTAAACATTTAACACACAAATTCCTAGAGGATAACTCAACTAACAACTAAGAAATAAATATGACATTTAAGAACTGTAAATAATAAATTGTTCTCTGGATCATATAATACATTTCTAGATTTCTTGAGTAACTGAAATGAAAGATGTTTGTTCCTCTAGCACTGAACATAATATACAAGTAGTATTATCTTCATTTCTCAGACTCATCACTACTCCCCCTTAGGATGACAGAGATGTTGTATGTTATCTTCTTACCACTTTTCCTCTGTTTCTCTAACTCTTGTCTTCCCTTCTCTTCTAAGGTGAATTCAATTTCCCCTTACTTGAATTATCCAACCATTTTAATAGAGGTAACAAACATGGCATACATACAGCATTAAACCATCGCAGATATAAAAAATACAAACTATGACATGTTATGCATTTTAGAAAATCCGGTTAATCATATTTACAAGAATCTTCTAAAATCAAATGGAATAGAATCCAAGCATGTTGTTATATACCCCTTTTTCTTGTTCAACAATTGAGTAATCCTCTTCTGGAAAAAGTCTTTGTTTACTTCTCCCCTTTTTATCTACTCCCCCTTAGTTGAACACTTTAACATTTTGGAGTAATCCTCTTAATAATTCTCCCCCTTAGTTGAGTAATCCTCTTAATAATTCTCCCCCAATTGTAGATAGGTAACAATTGTTGGTCCTTTTCTGAAGAAATTTCCACCTTGGTTAAGTAACATTTGAAATCTGTAACAGGGAATGGGGAAAGGGATTCGGTAAGTGTGCTAGTGTGTGATTTTACTTTGTGTTCCTCACAAGTGTTCCACTCATATACTCTCTAAGTGTTTCACTCATAGAATATATATTTTCACTCTTCCTTACTTGTGTTTCACTCTTTTCTCACATCACTATATCTCTCTCAGTACGGATGACTCAGTCTTTTGTACCTGCAAGAGAGGTCACCATAGCCCCTTCAAGAGAGGTCACTGGTGGTGCAATGGGGTTTCGTAAATCCCCGTCCTCAATTGAATCTATTAAAATATTTGATTTTTATAAACTGAATTGCTTCAGGAATAGATTCAGTGAGTTGCTGATCATCTAAGATGATCTATTCCATTAGGAATCCAGATATGTTCCATCTGGGGAGGGAGACAAGGATCAATAATGTAGCAAATGATCCAAGTTTCCTCCTGATGCCTGTGAAGGCATGTTGATTCAGTCAGAATCATCAATCATCCTTCCTTCCTTGATATGGAAGTTTAGAATAATTGCTTCCGTCAATTCATCCTTACTGAGACATTTCAATTACACCCTCTTGGTCCCTTTTCGGTCCCAAGTAAGTCCTTACATTGTTGGTCCAAAATGCCAATTGAGTTGGTCCATTGTTGGTCCCAAAAAAATAAGACAATATTTGTGGTTTCTTGAAAAATGTCAGATGAAATTAACTCTTTGCAAGTGGCCTTGGCTGACAGGCCGAATTCAATAGACTCACTCTGTTGAGAGAATGAACCTAGTAACAGTTTTGCCTTTTCCAAGTCTGTATCTTTTTGAGAAAACACAGATGAGCTAACAGTTGTCTCAGTTTATATATGAATCACCTTTCTGGAGACAGAGCTGTTGGTTCACTCACATCACCAACCTTATCAAATGCAATCAAGGCATTGACTCCCTCATTCTGAACAATTAGGTATTCTGTTTAATGGTTAGAGAGATGGAAGTGATAGTGTTTGTGTGTTTGGTTCTAAGATCTTGGTTAGAGATTGATGCAAATGATTAGGATCTCACTTTTAGAATCGATTGGATTAACAATGCTCATAGATCTTTCCTACTTCTCAAAAGAGACTTGAGAATAATCAGCACATATTTCTATAGAAATAAACATAAAAATAATAAAAATAAAGATGCCAAGTTGTAAAACAAATAAAACTATACATACTTAAATATACATATAACTGATACCAATTGTTATAAACTAAAGATAATATTAAATATATTTACAGTACTGATGCCAATAAAATAACAACTGTACAAAAATAAGGAAAATCTTTTTGAGTTTTCTTTTTCAATTTGTCTGTTTGATTTTGAAATATTTTAAGGAATATATACAGTGTATTTACAGTACTTGGAAATAAATATGCAATTTAAAACAACATGCAATAATTAGTTCATATTTAACATCCCTAACTCACTAACCAACTTAGAGAAAGTGGATTCATCAAGTGGTTTCGTGAAGATGTCAGCAATTTGATCTTCTATGGGTACAAAATGTAACACCACAGTTCCATTCATGACATGCTCTCGGATGAAATGATACCTTATGTCTATGTGCTTGGTTCTTGAATGTTGTACAGGATTGTTGGAAATTGCTATGGCACTTGTGTTGTCGCAAAGTATTGGAATTTTAGTTAACGCAAGTCCATAATCATTCAGTTGATTCCTTATCCATAAGATCTGTGCACAACAACTACCTGCCGCAATGTATTCTGCTTCGGCTGTCGAGGTAGATACTGAGTGTTGTTTCTTGCTGTACCAGGAAATCAACCGTTGTCCTAGAAACTGACAGCTTCCAGACGTACTTTTCCTATCCATCCTGCATCCTGCATAATCTGAATCTGTATAGCCTATTAGTTCAAAACTTGTACCTTTAGGGTACCAAATTCCAAGATTCGGTGTACCCTTCAGATATCTAAAAAAAATTTTAACAGCTATAAGATGAGATTCTCTAGGATCAGATTGAAACCTTGCACATAAGCATGTTGCAAACATTATATCGGGTCTACTAGCAGTTAGATATAATAATGAGCCTATCATACCTCTGTAGCTTGTGATGTCAACTTTCTTACCAGTTTCATCTTTGTCAAGCTTGGTGGCTGTTGCCATAGGGGTTTTTGCCGGTGTAGAATCTTCTAGATTGTATTTCCTTAGAAGATCCCTTACGTACTTTGATTGGCAAATAAAAATCCCATCTTCCTTTTGCTTCACTTGCAATCCAAGGAAGAATGAAAGCTCACCCATCATGCTCATTTCATACCTACTCTGCATTAACTTAGCAAATCTCTTGCACAAGTTTTCATTAGTAGAACCAAATATAATATCGTCAACATAAACTTGGACAAATATCATATCTTTATCATGTAATTTGTAAAAGAGAGTTTTATCTATGACACCTCTAGTAAAACCGTTTTCAAGTAAAAACCGAGAGAGAGTGTCATACCATGTCCTCGGTGCTTGCTTGAGTCCATAGAGGGCTTTGAATAAGAAATATACAAAATCAGCAAACTTTGGATTTTCAAAGCCAGGAGGCTGTTCCACATATACTTCCTCTTCTAACTTTCCATTCAGAAATGCACTCTTCACATCCATTTGATAGACTTTAAAATTGGAATGTGCTGCGAATGCCAGAAATATCCTGATGGCTTCAAGTCTTGCAACTGGTGCATAGGTCTCATCATAATCAATTCCCTCTTCCTGGGAGTAACCCTTTGCAACCAGTCTGGCCTTGTTCCTTATAACAATGCCATCACCATCTAACTTGTTCCTGTATACCCATTTCGTGCCAATAACAGATCTATCTTTAGGCCTGGGTACCAGTGTCCATACTTCTTGCCTTTCGAACTGATTGAGTTCTTCTTGCATGGCAAGAACCCAATCTGGATCAGTTAGAGCATCTTCAATTTTCTTTGGTTCTTCTTGAGATAGAAAAACCGAATATAAACATTCATTTGAAGTTGCACTTCTGGTTCTAACACCAACATCTGGATCACCTATGATCAATTCAAAGGGATGATCTTTGCTCTATATCCTTTCCCTTGGTAGGTTTGATCTTGGTGATTCACCTCTATATTCATTGTGATATTGTGTTGTGCCAGTTGATCCTTCATCTCCCCCTGAGTTGCTGCCTGGATGACTTGTTGATCTACCACTGGTATTAGTAGTATCTCCAGTGTTTCCATTGTTTCCACCACTATTACCTGGATCATTACCATCATTAATGTCATCATCATTTTCTGCTGCAACCTCAGGCTCTTCTTCATTATCCGAATCTGAGTCTGGATGATTGTCAAATTTTAATGACTCAGAAGGATCTTCATTTTGGATGCTTGGGAGTTTAGTGTCGTCAAATGATACGTTGACACTTTCTTTTACTTGGTGCTGATCAATTATGTACACCCTATATGCTCTTTTTGAGTAGCCGATAAAAATTGCTTCATGTGCCTTGGCCTCAAATTTGCCACGATGTTCATCTCCATCTTTTAACACAAAGCATTTGGCTCCAAATACATGAAAGTATTTGAGTGTTGGTTTCTTGCCAGCCATTAATTCGTAGGGCGTCTTCATATGATCCTTGTTGATTAAAGTTCGATTCTGGGTATAACAAGCTGTGTTCACTGCTTCAGCCCAGAAGTAGATAGGCAACCTTGATTCACTCAACATTGTTCTTGCAGCTTCAATCAAGGTTCGATTCTTCCTTTCTACTACTCCATTCTGTTGCGGAGTTCTTGGCGCTGAGAATTGTCTTGTTATCCCTTTGTCTGAGCAGAAGCTATTCAGAATTTCATTCTTGAATTCTGTTCCATTATCTGATCTGATTGCCCGGACAGGTAGCTTTGAATCTAACTCAATCAACTTTACATGATCAATCACCAACTGTGGAGTTTCATCCTTAGAGTTCAAGAATAAAACCCACGTGTACTTTGTGAAGTCATCTACAATCACTAAGGCATATTTCTTCCTTGACATAGACATAATATTGACTGGACCAAATAAATCCATATGAAGCAACTGCAGTGGTTCAGTAATATTTGTAGTGTCTGTGCCTTTGTGAGTTGCTCTTTTTGACTTCCCTTTCTGACATGCCTCACACAATCCTTCTTGTGTAAATTCCATCGGAGGCAGTCCTCTCACCAAATCCCTCTTGACTAGAGAGTTCATTGTTTTGAAATTCGGGTGTGAGAGCTTCTTGTGCCATAGCCAACTTTCTTCTGTTGAAGCATTTGAATAAAAACAGTTTGCTTTAGCTTCAGTTCCCGAGTTGAAATCAGCTACGTAAAAGTTTCCTTTCCTTACTCCACGCAAGGCTAGTCTGTCTTCTTTAGAATGAGCTATTAAGCACTTCTCCTTGATAAAGTTTACTTTGTAACCTCTATCACAGAATTGACTGACGCTGAGTAGATTGTGCTTAAGTCCTTCCACCAAAGAGATGTTTTCAATGATAACATTTCCGGTATTTAACTTGCCATATCCCATAGTCATTCCTTTGCTATTATCTCCAAAGGTGACGATTGGGCCAGCTCTCTCAACCACGTCTGATAGCAGGGCTCTATCTCCGGTCATATGCCTTGACGATCCGCTGTCTAGGATCCATACAACCCGGTTTTCCTATTTAACTCCCTGCACATATCAAACGGATTAATTCGTCTTCGGAGCCCAAAATTGATTGGGCCCGGCATACTTAAAGAATTGACCTTTGTCAGCTTTGACAACAGATCCTTTTCGAACAACAGCCGCATCCTCCTTGACTGTACTTACTTTCCTATAAACAGTCTTAACAACTTTTTGTTTAGACTTAGGAATATATTTTTCCTTCTTGACAGGTGAAGGAATAGCAGTCTTGGATTTAGCAAATTTATTATTGATGTATTGTCTAGGTGTCATGTTCTTTTTATTAGCAGTCATGCGTTTGAAATAAGCAGTCATAGCATTAAAAGCACATAACATACAATTTAACATACCACAAGGTTTATGGCATACATCAATAGCAGGCATGTTATTCACAGCAGTAGGAGTTTTAACAATTTCTACTTTAACTTTTTCAGTAGATTTAAAGTTTTCAGTAGAATGGCATCTGTTGTTACTATCCCTACTTTTAACAAACTTATTGTTAGGTCTGTTCAAATCATTCTTTAAGTTCTTAGCACCTAAACCAGGAGTGGATGAACTAGCAGAGTTCACATTTTCTATTGGTCTTTTAGGTACATATTTCGCTTTCTGGACATTTACTCCTTTTATGTCCCTATTCTGTTCTTCTCTTTTCTTCTCTTCCTCGAGATCCTCTAACTGCATCTCATAAGCTATCAGTATAGAGCTCTCAAGGATAGGTTCAGCAATAGGTGTTATGAAAAGAGGTTTGGGTGTGTTTTTAACAACATGAGGAATACCCCTTTCTTCAGCGCTTTGCTTGAACGGGGTAATGTTGCTTGGCTTTCCTACAGATTTATTGTACTCGAAACCTATTCCAACTTTTCGGTTTATTTCCTGTTGGTCAACTAGGTTCTTTACAATATAAGATGATTTTTTATAAGCTAGACACCTTTGCTTTTCTTCTTCAATTTTATTCTTTAAAAAAGCTTCAATCTCAACATAGCAGTTGACTCTATTAACTTGAAATGCAACATCTTCAGTTAATTTAACATTAATAAGTTTCAGCTTTTTCAATTCATAATTCTCTTCTGATAAAACTTTGTTTTCGAGAATTAAAACTTTTATTCGATCTCTAGCATCAGTTAAATTCTCACCTATCAATTTAAACATCTTAGGACAACTAGGGTTTACCTCAATTCCTTGTCGAGGTGGAGATTGTGATCCTTCAGAAGAAGAGGCCATTAGAGCAAGATTTCCCATTTGATCTTCTTCATCATTGTCGGAATCATCCCAGTTTTTTCCTGCTGCTAAGTATGATTTTCCCTGATGCTTCTTCAGTAGAGCGTCATATTTCTGTTTGAGCTTGTCATATGAATCCTTCTTTCTTTCCTGCTTGGGCTTTCTACAATCAGTAGCAAAGTGTCCCATTTCATTGCAGTTGAAGCAACGGATCTTGCTTCTGTCTACCATCCCTGTCTTGTATCCACCTTTTGTGTTGGATGTGCTAGAAGAACCACCTGTCTGAAATCTGTTTGCCATAGGCTTGAATTTGAAACTAGGGTTCCTCCTGAATCTTGTATTTCCAAATTTTCTAGCAATCAGAGCCAGAGATTCATCCTCAAGTTGATCGAGTTCTTCCATTGAGTAGAATTCACTATCAGTTGAATTCACTAGAGTTGCACCAACTTCTGCAACAATACCCTGATCAATGAGGTTGACTGAAGAAGATTCAGTCTTAGCTTTTCTGTACTCTGGTTCTTTTGCTACAAGAGCTGTAGACTTGCTGACTACCTTGCCTGTACCATATATTTCGTTCTGTTGAATCTGCTCTAGCTCATAGGTCTTCAGTATGCCATAAAGTCTTTCCAGTGAAATTTCATTCATGTCCCTTGACTCTCTGATGGCTGTTATCCTATGCTCTAGGTGTACCGACATTGTCAGCAAAAACTTCCTACTGATTTGCTTCTTCGTATATTGTTTGCCATTGAGATTTAGATCATTTATCAGCTTGTTGTATCTCTCAAAAACTTCAGAGATACCTTCTCCTGGATTTGATCTAAAATGCTCATATTGAGACGTTAAGATTTCCAATCTGTTCTCCCTTACTTCTTCTGTTCCTTCATTTAGTATCTCTATCGTTTCCCAGATGTGTTTAGCATTTTTACAATTAACAACATGATTGTACATTCCGGGATCAAGAGATTCCACTAAAATTAACTGCAGACTGGTGTCCAATGTATCAAGTTCCTTTTCTGTCTCAGTGTACTCAGAAATATCTTTTTCAAGTTGTCTGTGCGGAATGAGTACACCATCTTCCATATGCTCAGGAAAGATATTTATTGGAACAGTAACACCAGTTTTTAAAATATCCTTGTACTTAGGATTTGCAGCTCGAAGAAACAAGGTCATCTTTCTCTTCCACAGATTATAATTGTCTTTATCAAATTGTGGAATTTTAATGCTACTAACTCTTTGAATACTCATCTTTAGATAAGATTAAAAATTAAGTGTTTCAAAAAATATTTTAATTTTTGACTTAAAATAATTTTTGATCAAAAAATTTTTTTCAGAAAAAAATTTATTTCGAATAAAAAATTATTTCGAATTAAAAATAATTTTTGAGATCTGTATGAGTTCGCGGAATTTGATTTGGATCTGATATGAAAAATATCAACCAGCTCTGATGCCAATTGTTGGTCCCTGATATTGTAGAAGGGGGGTTGAATACAATATCTAAAATTAATCGCGGAATATTTGAATTAAAAATATTATTTTAATTGCTCGCGAAATATTAATTATAATGAAATACTGTTCAAGTGAAAGATATAATTTTAACTTGATTAGTATTACAAAATTAATATTTAGAAAACAATTATATAATTGATTAAAAGTTCTAGAACAAATTTGACATGAATTGTTCGAGTTTAACAATTATATTCCAAACTCAGCACAGAAATCTGTGAATATTACAATGCAGATAAATTACTGAATTTGATCTGATTTTCTTCTCTGAGAAGTACTGAAAAATGAAGGTGATCTCCTCATATTTATAGAGGAAGAAAAAGGCTTGTATGACCTTTATCAGCATGACTTAATTTGCTGAAAATAAGTCATATATGACTTATTTAACACTTGTATGACTTTAAAAACACTGGATATGACTTCTGAATGGTCGGTATGACTTATTTTATTAATTAAAAAGTCGGTATGACTTTTTAATATAATAAAAAATCACTCGGTATGACCTTTTGATCAACAGAAATTCGGTATGACTTATCTCCTGTATGACCTTTTTGCCTGAAGCTTGGTATGACTTTTCTTTTTAAAGCTCGGTATGACTTATCAGTCGGCTGCTCCGGTATGACTTTTCTTTAACAGCTTCGGTATGACTTTCGCTTTATTCAGTCGGTATGACTTTTATTAATATAATTCGGTATGACTTATTAATAAACAGTCAGTATGACTTATTTATTAGTTATTTGAATTATATTAAAAGTCATATTAAGTCATATCTTTTATAATAAATTAATTCTACTTAAATTAATTAGTTAATTTACAAATTAAATTAAATTCAACTTGAATTAATTTAATTAGATAAATTAAATAATCAATTAACATTTGATAGTAGAATTAAAATACTATTTCGTCTTGTATTACCGTGCTATCAGTCTTGAAGTCTTCCAGTCTTCGTTGTGTCTTTTGTCATAAAACGACTTGAGCTAGATGATGAATATTTATTATTTTAGTTGACACACAAATGTACTGTCTGGTTCATTTATGTCATACTATAATAAATATTCTTCATCTTTAACATTAAGCCGAGGTCTTCTGTTCTTCTTCTGCTTCACTTTCTTCATTCTTCTTCTGGAATCTTCTGTAGTAGCCACTTAGAATCTTCTGAATCTTCTGAACAACTGCTTCTCTATTTTTCTCCGACGCTTGAACATATAAATGAACTTTTTCCGGTGTAGAGTAGCAACTTCATTATAATTCTTCTGACAAGTTGATTCTTTGTGTCTAGTTGACATTCTTCGTCTTGATTCCTGTTAGATATTTATTATTTACCACTGTTTCTAGATTGAGTTGAGTTGTCATCTAATTATTACAAATAGGCCTAGTCATATGCCTTTCACTACAAGATAAAAAGATAATCACCTTAATATTCAAAAACATATTTTTCATCTCAAAGAGAAGGAAAAATATAATAAGGAATGATAATGGATTGCATTAAAGCGCTTTTAGTAAAAGAGTTTTATCGGATCTAAAAATTTATCATTTAAGAGCATGATAAGAATTTTTCTTTAAGATACTTATCCCATAATAAAACGCGGGAAAGTGTATTAGAGAATAAAGTTTCTATCTCTTATGAATTTCTTATAAGACAAACCTCCCATAATAAAATGCGGGAATTTATACCAAAGAATAAATTTAACTCTCTTACCAAATTACATCTCGATAAAATGACTCATTTCCTTTAAAACCTATGTACTGTAAATTTTGAAAATAGTTTTGTAAAACAACCTTATCAGATTGAGGACTATGATTTTCCCACACATAATGCAATTATGATTTACATCATTTTCGTCCACCTGATAATATCCCCATCTTAAAATAAAAACATGACAATTGGGGTTGGATGTATGCTTAAAAATACAGTACAAGGCCTTCAAAGAAACAACCACTGTTTAGGTACTATGAATCAATGTGAAACATACATTGAAACAAGTAATTAAAAAATCATTTTACAAGTGATTGGTACCTCGAAGTAAAAACAATTCCTCTAAATAAAATAGCAGTCACAAAGTTTCTGCCACTTTAAAAGGAAAAATTAAGAGAGAAAAAGGTTTCCAAGATAAAACTTTTAAAAACAGCTTTTGGGAGAGGATAAAAGATTTTGAGATTGGAGAAAAATTATCCTCAAGAAAAATTGATTCACACCCTAGGATTTAGAAATCAAAGTAGGGCTGTAAATCAAAAGATTTTCAAAAGATAAGTTTTGAAAAAGAATTTTTATAGTTTTCTTATCTAAAACTGATAAAAAGTGAATGTATTGTAGGATAAAACATTTTGGAAAAGAAATAGACAAGAAATTTCTTTTAAATATACTCAAGTTTAAAACATCCAATCAAAGAAAGAAAACTAAATATACTAACAGTAACGGCTTCTTCAAAAACCAATTTTACTTAGAATAAAGACTAAGCAAATCCATTAGTATCAATATATCACAATTATTTTGAAATAAAATATTATTGAATTATCAGAGAATAATAACAGAGAATAATTATACTACAAATAATCATGCCGTAAATCTATTTTAATATACTTAAACTATGGAACATATATATCACAAAATTGCTTTATATCATCACAATTTAAGTACATCAAAATAAATTAAATACTTATGTTATACTAAACAATTACCAATAACATGCACATATATCAAATAGACATGACAATCATTCAGTAGAACAATAAGCATTGAGATATATTTTTATTATTAGTTATTTCAAATAAGCAACATGTATTATCACTAATATTAAAAATATCACAATTAATTGCACGGAAACATTAACAAAATATCATTACTTGATAGTTGTCAATAATTTCAAAATGCAAGAAATTATGCTTCTAATATTTCATCAAATCAAAATTATAAAACTAATAAACATTAAATTGCTTCAATCTATAATTTTAATAAGATAAAATAATTTCGCTAAATACTAAAATATTCATTATATTGAATATTAGCATCTAACTCCTATGCTATATCTAATAATTGTTACTCTAGCATATTACAATTGTACTCATAACAAGTATTATTGATATACGTAAGCTCGAGAAAATAATTGAATAGAAATTCACAAGTCCTTTAAATATTGACATTTAATACTTGTGATCCTAATTACAACTACTCGCAAACAAAATCAAATTTAAAAATATTTTCCAAGTATATAAAATATTGTTAATTTTATACACATAACTTAGAAAATATTTCAGCTTTCAATATTAATAATTTTTAAAATATACATTATTTACTTAGAACATAAATTCTAACTACTGTCACTAATATCAAAAGTATCACAATTATTTGTAACAAAATATTTAAAAATATCAGAGCAATTAAGCAAGATATCATTGACTAATACTCATAAAATATTTAACAGACAAATAATTATGCTGCTAACTTATGCTAAATCATTTAACTACCATATATGCATATAACATTATAAGCATAATAATTAAACTAGTAGCGAGAAGTAAGAGGTACTAGATTTAAAATAAATTCACAAGTCCTTTAAATATGAACAATTTAATACCTGTGAACTCATTTAAGAATTTCTTGCAGATGGGATTTCTAACAAATATGTACATAAATAATATCCATAATTCACTAACCAACTTAGAGATACTTGATGTCCTTGAGCTTGTTCCTTAAGTGGTGTGGAGAGATCAACAAAGTTGTTGGAGTTAAAGAAGTTTCCTTGTCCAGAAGATCAGAGCATTACATTCACAAGTTGCTTTAATTTCCGCCTTTGCTACAACTGTGTATTGAGTGCTTCTCATTTCAGCAAGAAATCAACTTCTTCCATGAAATTGACAGCTTCTAGGAATTACTTCCCTGTCTTTTTTACAACCTACACCATCTATATCTATATAGCCAACTAGGTTAAACCTATTATCTTCAGAGTATCTGATTCATAGAATTGGTGATCCCTTAAGATATCTAACAATTCATAACTTAACTATAAGATAAGATTCTCTAGTATCCACTTAGAAACTTGCACATAGGCATATTGAGAATAAAATATATGGTTTTTATGCACTTGAATAAATAATGAAATGATCATACCTCTATTGCTTGTCACTTCAGTTTATATACCTGATTTACCCTTATCAAGCTTAGTGGTTTGTTGAAAATTAGTCTTGGCAAGTCTAGAATCTTCTAAATTGCGCATCTTCAAAAGATCTTTGACTTACTTTAATTGCCATAATTTTGAATTAATTGTAATCCAAAAATAATTGCAACTCTTACAACATGCTCATGTTGTACCTACTCTGTATTTACTTAACAAATATCTCTTGCCAATCATTCATTAGTAGACTCACATATAATACAATCATGGTATACTTGCACTAATATTATATTATATGTGCCTTGTATTCTATAGAGATATCTATGTATATTATAGTTCCTACTACCATATTTCAACAGTACCCCCCTAATTTAACTCTTTACCCACAAAGTTGATTAATATTACCATGAATGCCATTACTAATTACAAGTGTCGGGTGTCTAAACTATCCAACCAAACAAGCATACTACAGAAGCTTGCTTAGTAATCACTACACTTTACTTTCCTAATCTTAATTCAAATTTGAATTACCACTTGATCACTTTTGCATTCCTCCTTATGCTGCATAATGAATAAGGTATTCATCAAACTTCAAACTTTGTATATAATCGTGTTTGAATTTATGTTGTCAAGCTTTATATAATTGTAATCATATTTCACAGGTTGGTGGTTCAGAAAAGGCTTGGTATATTTTCAGTTCGGAAGACATAAACGAAGGCTATGATCATAGAAAAGCAAGCAAAGAAATACATAAAATAAATAAGGTGAATGACCGTTATTCTCCTCATTCTCCCTTTCAGACAACAAGTCATATATTTATTCTTTAATTTTGCTAAGATTTTGCAGTTGTAAATTTTTTCTTGTTGTTAGTTGTAGCTTATATTTATTTTTTTGCAGTTATTACTCCTCTGTCTAATATAACAAATACAAGCGGCTGCAGTTCCGAGAGTAAACAACCAAAATATAATGGTAGATGTATTTTTCATTGTGTTTATTTTATAAAAATTAGGATGACTTATATGTTACTAAAGAGTGTATCATAATTTTTTTATTGTCTTCAGTTTATAAGATTTGTAAATACTAATGGTTTGCAGTTTGTTATTACTTAAATTCATTAATTGTGATTGAATTTAATGCTGAAGTGTTTTTTAATATTTCCTTTTGTATTGTTTAGTTATAGATAAAGAGATGATCTAAAATTTTGATTGTACTTTTTTTAATTTTTAATGCATAGATAAGTTGGTATGTAATGAGAATGCCAATGTTTTTACACCTCCTGATAGTACCTGCCAAACTCTTTTGTCTAATATTACCAACCTTGGAACACTGTCAAGAAATCAGTCTCCGAGACACTCTCATAAAGGTAATTTTTGGATATGTTTGGTACCCCTGTTCATTTGTTCTTTGAGGTTTTTTTGTCCTATTTCAGCATTAATTTCTACCTTGTAAATTTTTCTAGCGAAAAAACAATTTCAATTCAATTTAAGGAATGATTTAGGATCAAGTGTTTGATAGTTTGTGTATGAGAACAAAATTGGTATATCATGCTGTATTTGTATCTTTTAGATTTTATTAATTTTTTTTCGTATACCAAATGTTTGATAGTTTGTATATGAGAACAAGATAGTTTGTGGAATGGCCAGTTTGTGAGGTTATCTTTTTGAAAGAAGATGTACTTGCTATGTAATTTGCTACAAAGGATGAGCATGTCAATTGCTAAAAGGATGAGCATTGAAACTGAAGTGCAGCTCGCACTTGAAAGAGAAATCTCTGCTATATCAGCTTTAATGGGTACCAAGAGATTGCCATTCCCGAGTAAGATTTTGATATTGTCCATTATGTATTTTGTAGAGTTTCTTGGCACATTGATGGTTATGTTTATAACTATTTTGGATCATAATTTTTGCTTGGACATGACCCTTTCAGTGTCTGACATACACATTATGGTTTGTTGTAGGTGGAAAACTTCAAAGTACAGCCTGTTGATTACTTTGTGTGGATTAGTACTCCAGTTTACAGAAAGGATACTGAAAATGTTTCTGGCATATGGAAAGGTATATGAAAAGTTTCGGACTATGTTTTGATAATAAATATATAACTAAAACAGGGCGATTACATGTTAGGTGAATATAAATGTAGCTGTGAATATCTTAATTCCCATAAATTTGATTTTATATTCATGTTTGACATGAATGTTCATATCTATGTATTGGCATAAAATATGAATTCATCGACCTTGACAACGTGCTGGAAAATTGGGATATTACGTTTGTTGATCCTTGCAGTTGGAGGATAGTCAGTCATCTGCTCTCTCAATAGTTCTGTGTGTTGCTTAGTTTCATTCCGTATCAACTTTTGT
Organism: Oenanthe sinensis; assembly: GCA_028671895.1. Lineage (NCBI taxonomy): Eukaryota > Viridiplantae > Streptophyta > Magnoliopsida > Apiales > Apiaceae > Oenanthe > Oenanthe sinensis. The sequence continues at coordinate 36,040,242 of CM053806.1, forward strand.
TCATTTGTTACTATTAAAGGAATTAAGTGGAATTCTAAGATATTTTGGTAATCCAGTTGTAAATAATCTTTCACTCTATGCTACATAGCGAGATTTTGTTGAAAACCTTACCTCTGGGGATCCGTAACCTCACTAACTTGCAATCAGTATAAGTTCACAACAAATAGGTTATTTTTAAATTAGTTGTCTATCCTCCACTCATTCTGCATTGTTCAGCTGGCATAATTTTTTCTAAGCTACTAATTTCATTATTTACTGAAAAATTGATCAGTGGATAGAAGTAACTGATGATTTTCTTACATATTATATTAATGCAAAATAATGTCATTTCTGGGTCTATCCCTACTTCTATTCAAAAATTGGAGAAACTGCACACACTCGATCTCTCATATTGTAGCAAGATGGTATACCTTTCTCTGGCATCTGCATTAATGCATTAATGAGAATATATTATTCAGGTCTCGAATGTTGTCGACCATGACTAATCTAGGACAACTGCACTCTAGAAAGCAAAGAAACTGCAGAAGAACTTTGAAAATGGATGTGCATTTCCATTATTATTCTATTAATAATAATTGTTATTATAATTGTTGGAGTTATGGAAACCTTAATTTTATGGTTTGATATATGAAAGCGTGGCCTTAAGTTCACTCCTCTACTGCATATTTCATTGACCTTTTTTCCTTAATATTTTTTCAACAATCCATATTTTTTTAATTGCTTTTCCTCAGCGCTTTGTTGGTATTTGTGACTAAAAGTTCAAAAACAGAAAATAACAAATCCGTTACTGTTATTATTAATGTATTATATTTGTCTATTTGGTTTTTAAACTAAGATACAGGTTTCCTTTTTAATTTACTGCATTACTATATAAGATATTGTTGATAGTGAGTGTTGTTATAACTATAATTCTTGCAATAACAAGGGATTCTTGGCACATGAGGCAATTAATTTTTTCCCAGGTTTGTACTATGTTATTAGTGTGTATTGGTTAAATATATCAAACTTAGTATTAAATTAATAAATAGGCAGTTTAACATAACTTTTTCTGCGAGTCCCTATGTATTTTGTACAGTTAAATGACATTATAACTATTATTTAAGATCACTTCAAATATCGCAGAAACATTGGTATTGTCCATTGGCAATATTCATCCTGAATTATTACTCAGTCGAGGAAGAAATGATGATAGGTCAATGGGATGATCTCGATCAGGTCGCCGTGAAAGTGGTATATGGGATGATGAAAAATGGAGTAAGGTACCTAGGCCTCCCCCCTCTGGATTGGATATGAGTTATAGAAATCATGGATACAATATTGTTTTTGAATCTGAGGGAAATTTTGGAGTATTAAGAAATTCACGTGTTAAATCACCAGTTATGTCTGGGCCAATTCATTCTATGGGTCATGCGGATGTTGAGGCGCCGATTGTGTCTCTGATATATAGGTTAGTTTTCTTGATTTTCTCATGTTCCAATTTTTTTAAATTGGTGATTGATTTGGATATGTGAATATTTTGTGTTTAGGTCGATTTTATGTTAGGCCAGGACTACAAAATATCATTTTTTTAGTGCCAAACAACTGATTGGTAAATTAATAGTTTGTTCTTTCAAGTTGAATTCTGAAAATCTAATTTTATGTGTTGTAGTTTATACTATCTTCTATTTTTGTTAAAATTTATAATTATTAATTATGGGATTGGGTGGTAGCTATTTACATATCAGGGTTGTGTTTCAAAGAAGTTTCCGTTTTTATACTATTATCTTTAGATAAGCAAATGGGTGGGGTTGATGATAGTTAAGTGTCGTTTATCTTTTCTTACATTATGGAAATAAGTATTAATTTTCAAAAAAAAAGTATGTTCTATTATGCATGACATAAATTAAGAAGAATGAAAATAAGAAGATAAAAAAATAACTAAAACAAAAATTGGGTGGTAACTTAAAAAATGCACACATATACTCATCCTTTGCGATGTGATTTGGCTAAATACATTATGGTTACAAGGTATGCTGGGTAAATGATTTTTTAAACTCTTTAGCATGATACTTGATTGATTAGTTGTGTTTGTAACCCTGCAAAGAAAAATATACAAGAGGCATGTGTAACTGTGACATGAAAATGTCATATTTTAATATAGACATTAAAATATGGAAATGTCATGGAAGTGTTTGTTTATACTTTATTGTATTGTAATGTTGTGCATGTAAATTCTTAGACTGTTTAATATAGACAAGAGCGGATGGTTTATTCTGTAGTCATTATTGCGGTGAAAGATATTTGACACATTATCAATTATGAATTAATATTAGCCAAACTGTTGGTTAGATTCAGGTAGAAAGTTAACATATAATACATCTGCCTCCTTATATGTCTATATGTCACAGTGTGAAATTCATGAGGTTGTATGTTTGACTTTGCAGAGATTTAGCTTAAAAATTGAAGATATTGAAGAGAAAATTGTGAGAAAAAAGAAGTTGGACGAGTAAATTACCCAGTCACATAACTTCAGTGCTAAAGAATGGTGTTAGTAACATTCCAAGTAGCCTTATCCAACTGTAAAAGATTCTATCTTCCTATAATTCATCAAAATCGATAAATTTATAATGTTAACATCCATTTCATGGTCTAGAATTTTGTACATGATGTAGATGCAAGAAGATGACAAGACAAAGTTTGTGGAGAATGCGTGAGTAAAGCTAAAGTAATGCCGGTGGCTCACGGCAACTGGTGTCTCATCCACATTGGGATTACAGAATTACGAAGATGACATAATGCCAGTGCGGGACTGTTCCCAAATTTGTTTATGATAGCAGAATATCACTTCCTGTTAGGCCTTATTATTCCAATTTTATTACCATGAGATGTTTATGTGGCTTTGACTCTAAAGATTTTGAAAACTCAAAACTGTCAGCAAAGACTTGGTTATTATATTTAGATTTTTCAGACCGTACACTGACATAAATTATCAAAAGTTAATATAAATCATGTGTTAATATCCAGGACATAAGAGTGTTGATTTTACGTGTAAAGAAACTAATAGAGTAGCTCATGGTTTTGCTTATGGTTGTGATGTCATGTTGGTAAGATATTTGGCTGTTGCTTTATATTTTGGTTATAGGTTTTTTATTTTGAAAAAAATAAAAATACTTGCTTTTCTCACTTATAAAAAGAATTAAGTTATAAGGATGTTTTGGTATGTTTTAAGTCGTTTATAAATACATACTATCAAAGTTATTTATTCAAAATAATATAGGTATTCAAAAATTAGAGTGAGGAAAGCACCTTGATAGATTAAAATTAAGTATTTGAATAAAATTAATATAGTTTGTATAATATTGATACATTAGATTTAAACAAAAATTAATTATAAAATTGATTTTATCTAAAACATGAGAAAACAAAACAAAATTACAAATTTTAATATACATATGAGACTACATTAAACGAAACCGTGTAGGTTCATATATACGGCAGAATTTGAGAATATAAGTTAAGCTATATACAAGGTCCAACCCAGTAATTTATACGAAACAAAATAGGTAACAAAATTCTTCCTAATGTTGTTCAATATTATAATTCCTGTCATTCGCTTTTTACTATTTTTTCTCCTGAAACGTGCTACCAAAATAACCTTACAAGCTTATAGGCTTATAAGAGATGCTTTGTGAATTCAAAATTTAAAATAAAGATTTCAAATTCAAAATCACCCTTCATCTCTTCTCTTCCGTAATTCAAAATCACTGTTTTTATTTGTCATCTATTCTCTCCCATAATAAAATTATTTTTATTCTTTGAGATTGGAGGCGCCGCCAAATACGGTGTCGAGAATTGTTCATATCAAATATTAAATATATGTTATAAAAACTTAAGATTTATTTTTATTTATGAAACATGACATAATTTATTTATTTATCTTGAAATGTATTAGTATAGTTTCTATAATAAAATTAATTTTTATAAAATTACTTTAATTTTCAATAATATTGAACCTTTATATTATAAATAAATTATATTATAATGATATTAAATAAATATACTAAACCTTGATTATTTTTGAGAAATTATTAAAATTACATAACTACATAAAATATATTGGTGTTTCAAATTTATATTTAGAGTTGTTAAGATTTATAATATTATGAATTTTAATTTTCTTAATATTATAATATTTAAAATCTGATAAACTACGGTCGAGGGTTAACTAATTTTAATTTTAGAAACACATTTATTTCATAAAATAAATATTCACAAAAACAGATTTTTATCCAAAATAAAAGAAATAAAAGAAAATTACAAATCTAAATCATACACGGTCATTAATATAAAAGAAGTAGTTTGAGTGTACATATACAACAATTTTACTCTAAATTTCCATATAGTATAATAAGCATACACAGGACAAGAAGAATAAATTAAAATACATACACAGCCAAGTGGCCCAAAATGAAAGAACAAACTTTTATATATAATAGATAACATATTAAAGTTCAGCATGCCGAAATCCAGTAAAACATTTCACAAGCAGATCGTTAAGTCAGTTCAACTTGCAGCCTCAAGTCCAGCGAAGGGGGCACCGATGCTAGTATGTATATAACTACTCTAATATAAAATCATTTTTAATTAATTAGCAATTAGAGTGTCATACCATGTACTTGACGTTTTGCTTGAATCCCTAACTTCCTTAATGGAAGAGCTTGTGAAGAGAATGATATATAAATTCCAATGTATCTGCAACTTCAAAGTCCAGGAAATGTTGTACATCAACTTCAACATCTAACTCACTATTCATGAGTGCACTTGTTCACCATGATCTGAAAGTTATTCACACTTGAATGCTCAACAAGTGCTAGGGATATCCTATTGTTAGGTAATCAACTTGTTCAGCCCTAATATGATCAAGGCTCGTCACTGGTGCTTACTGTTTAATATTGAAATCCCCGGAGATTTTGTTTCCATCATAGTCGATACCTTCTACTTGATAGTAACCCGTAGCAACCATTTTGGCTTTGTCCCTCATAATAATGCCAATAATTATCTAGTTTCTGCAAACCCTTATTGTACCAATTTCAGTCTTGTCTTGTGGTCTGGGTTCCAGCTTCATTAGATTCTGCCTTAGAACTGATTGAGATCATCTTGCATTGCAATCACTCAATTTGGATCAATCAGTGCTTCTTTAGTATTCTTTGGGATTCCAGATGTTAGGTCCCGAAAAATATATGTTCATTTTGATTAGCACTTCTAGCCTTTACTCAATAATCCAGATCACTAAGAAGTAGACTCCAGGATTGACTTTGACTTCAAACTTTTTTTCTTGGCAGATATGTTCTTGATGTATTCTTTTGATCTTCATTGTGTTGAGTACGACTAGTAGATCCTTCTTTTATTTGCTCCCCCTGAGTTGCTAGTAGGATGTGTTGAAGATCCTTCACCTTATTAAGTGGATTCTGTTAAAATTCACGAGTTATGTAGTTTTACTACCATTTCCACTAATAGGATTTGAATCATCATCTTTTTCATTATTTCCTTCTACAACCTCAGTTTCATCATCAGTATCTTAATATGACTCTAAAAAGATGTCAAACTTCAAAGATCCAGAATAGTCTTTAATTGGAATGCTTGGGAGCTTGGTGTAATCGAACGATACATTTAGACTTTCAATCACCTTTTGATTTTCAATCACATACGCCTTGAAAACTTTCGACTTCAATGAGTAGCCGATGAGAACTGTTCCATGAGCCTTAACTTCAAACTATCCAAGATACTCATCTAAATCTTCATTAATTATCAATTTCATCCAAACACATGAAAGATCTTCAGTGTTTGCTTCTAGTTAGCCATTAACTCATATGATGTCTTTTTATGATCTTGTTGATTAAAGCAGCATGCTGTATTAATTGTTTCAGCTTCAAAGTACCTTTATCAGTGTAGACTTCATTTTGAACTTCATTCATGAAATTTAGTTCCACTATCTGACTTCAAAGTTCTCACAACTTACTATGCTTCCAACTTGATCTTCCTAATGTGATGAATCACCATCTGTGACGTATTATATGTTGAATGCACGAACATCACCAAATTGTAATTAGGGTTGTCATCAACACCACTAAGCAAATTTCTTCCATGCCATAATATGCTTTAGTGTGATGTTTTTATTGACTTTCCTATATGGCATGCTTTAAAATGTCCTTCATGATAGAATTCAAAATGAAGCAGTCCTCTCACCAATTTCATCTTCATCGGAAAATCCATTTTCTTGATCAACAAGTGTGAGAGCTTTTTATGCCATAGCTAAGTCTTTATTGATGAAGCTTTACTAAAAACTTCACTTCACCTTTGCGTACAAAATCCATGTCAGCTACGAACACAGTGTCTCACTCCTAGTTAAGTGAGCTTCCACCCTTCTTATTTGAGATAGAATACTTTTCCTTTTCGTTGATTTTCTAGAAAACACTTGACAGAATTTCCTAGTGCCCTGTAGATAGTGCTTCAGTCCGTTGACAAGAAAGTGCTTTCAGTGATGACAATTCCAAAATCATGACTGCTAAATCCCTTGTACATCCTTTGTTGTCATCTCCAAAGGTTACCGGTGGGTAGGCTTTCTTAACCAACTGTGATAACAGAGCTTTAATCTTAATCACATGCCTCGTACAATAAATGTCACGAAATCATATAACTTTTCCTCTTGTTACATACTCTGCAATTATAAATGATTAAGCTTCTTGGTACTCAACTTTAATTGAGTCCAGATGGGTTAGAGATATTACTTTCAATAGTGGTAATAACAGCTTCAACCTTAACATACATAAACTTATCTTTGACTGATTACTTCTCATTTACAGTAGCCTTGACAAAATAGTCTTAAGGCTGTGAGACTAGTGATTCCAACCTAACTTAATGTGGACTAGCAGTCTTTACCCTATTGTGATTCTTATACATGCTTTACCTAAGAGTATGAAAGTCCTAAGATGCGCATTTTCAAATTTAAACGAATAAGCATGAAAACAAGAACATATGGTAAACATTCAGTTTCAACGCATTATGGATAAGAATTATGCAATTCAGGCATGTTATGCATATTAGAAAATTCAGTACTATCTACTTTAATCATTCTACATGAGTGCAACATATATTCAATAATTTTCTAAAAACACATGGAATAGAAGAACTAACAAATTGATTACTAATTCTTCCTAATCCATTTCTGTTGTTTTGTAACATTTTTTAACTATCTCTAATTACCTAAGTCAGTTTTAGATTAAGCTTCGAATCTACAAATGTTACTGACTACTTAGATAATTCTACCATCTTTTAACATTATACTCTTTAACAAGCAATACATGATATGATATGACATTTAAGTATAACTATGTGAGTAAGAGCAAATCATATGAAAATAAGCATATAAACAATTTCAAGAAAGAACAAATAAAAATATATGATCTATGACCTGTTTGTCTATTAACAATTTTCACAACATTAGTAGATGTATTAAATCATAAAAGATTTAAATCAAGTTCCAGCAGATGTTTAGGGATACACCTAACCGTCTAGAACACCCTATCTAATTCTAGATATTCATTTTACTGCATATACAATCAAGTATGAAATGTACTAATTTAAACTCATGAATCCTAGCATGAAATCTTATTCTTAGAAATTAACCATTTAAGTCATAAGATGCTAACATGCTGACAGGAATATAATAAATTCCAATACCTAATAATCATGCAGTTCTGAATTAGATAAACGTATACTAGTTAGAGTGTGTACTTGTGAAGTGCTTAGTAATTCATTTCTAGTGTTGGTCATTGATGCCAGATATCAATATGGTTCATCACTGTCACTGATAGAATCAGTCTTGCATTTAAATTCACTAACAAATGTTTTCTCTTGTTGTATCCTTACTAATGCTTGAGATTTCTGCTTCAACCCAACATAGTGTCTATCATCTTTTGCTTGTACAGGCTTCTTGAACTATGTAGATGAACCCTGATCTTGTTTTCTATAATCAACCATCCATGTCTTGTAACCGCCTCTTGAACTGGTCTTGAAAATCTCGTTTATGGAATCTATAGGTAATAACCTTAGATTTTGAATTGAGATTCCGTCTGAATCTGATGTCACTAAACTTCTTGTTGCCCTGCAGGCTTAACTTGCATTCCAGTTCTCAAGTTATTTCAAAGTGTCAAATTCACATAAAACACCTTTACCACTATCTCGAGCTACTACATCTTCGTTTCAGCTTCTTGGATCAATTCATTTCTGTTCAGAGGTTCTCAACCTTGACATCAATCAAATTTGGTTCCTGGTCATAAATATAGTGGATAAGCTAACAACCTGCTTTACCAAAAATTATCTTCTTCAGCTGTTGTTCTAGTTCATAGGCCTTCAGAATATAAATAGTTCCTCTAATGATGATGTGGTCGTATCCTTAGATTCCCGATGGCTGTATCCCTATGTTCTAGATGATCTGCAGTGTTAGCACAAACTTCCTGTATTCTCCCTGTAGAATAATCTTTAAAGCTTGTACTGAGATGTCAGGTAGTCCAGTCTGTTCTCCTTCACTACTTTAACCCCTAAGATTTTTCATCCAAAAAATTCAACTTAAATCAACCAAAAACTGTACCCAAATTAATCTCTTCTTTTCCAGCATCCGAATAAACTGTGGGATTCTATGGAGTAGACCTCTGAGGAAAATAGTACCACTTCTTCTTCAACCTGTTCTAGAATTAACTTCATTTGATAATCTTCAGTCAATTTTAGTTGTCCTCAATGCCCGGCAAAATCTTCAACTACTTCTTCTTTAGCATCCTCGAATTAATGTTTAAGAAAAATTTAAGTTTACGAAATTTTTAATTTTCATTGAAAATAAATTAATCAAAAATAAAAATTTGCAATAAATTAATTTTCAAGAATTTCGAATTTCTTAAAAATTAAAATATCATAAATTAATACTTAAGTTTTCAAGAATTTTATATTTTCTGGAAAAATAAATAAATCTAAAATAAAAATTAAATTGAGATGTAAACTTGAAGTAGACTGCATATGGTGTGAGTGACGCTGAAATTCTGTAAATCTAAAATAGACAAAACAAATATATTTAAGTTATAAAAATAAATTTACTTAAGTTTAAATTATAGATTTATTTTAAATTAAATTTATAAAATAAATTTATTTAAATTAAGTTTATGAAATAAACTTATTCAATTTTAAATAATAAACTCATGTAAATTAAATTTATAAAATAATTTATTAAAAATAAATATATAAAATAAACTTATCAAAATTTAAATTTATAAAATAAATTTATTTATCAAGTCCTTTAATCTTGTGTAGTCCAAACAAGTTCGACACTCTGAGTTTTACTAAGTTGTGAATCTTGATTTGTATATTAATCAATCTGCTTTGATACCAACTATTAGGTCCCGAAGTATCGTAGAATTAGGGGGGGTTAAATACGATACTCTCTAAATTCAAAATTTTTTTTGAATCTTTTGCGGATAAATAATTTAGAGTTCGGTTAGTGGGTTCAAATTCATGAGGTGAATAGTGTTTAGGAGGCTGGCTTACTAATTTTCTGTATTTATGAATAAACATTAAAGTTCTAGAAAATTAGCAAGTAATTTAATGAGGCAAGGTTACGAGAATAAATCTTTCGTATATAAACCCAGAGGGGTGCTACACCTGGTTTTAAATGAACCGGTTTCCGAATAACAAATTAGTTCTTCGCTACAACAAAGAGATATGACTGATTCCTATTAAAATATTTGACTATGTGTTCGTACAAAAGGAAATCAATCTCACGGAGAGTGTTTTATAATAATCTTATATATTTGCAACATAATGAACAAGCTAGATTATAAAACTCCGGTGAAGAAGGTATGTGTATGGCTTTGTATGTCTTCTTCTCCGGCTTCTGATACTCTTTCCATATCATTGTGTGTGGTTGTATTTCTCAACTCTTCAAAATGAGCAAGTCATTTTGTTTATATAATGTAGACTTTAACAAAGAGTGTTAGGCCCCGGAAGTATCGTAGAAGGGGGGTTGAATACGATACTCACTAAATTAAAAATTCTTTCGAATCTTTTGCGGATAAATAATTTAGAGTTCGGTTAGTGGGCTCGTGTTCTTGAGGTGAATAGTGTTTACGGAGCTGGTTACTAATTTTCTGTGTTTAGGATTAATCAGTTCGGTTCTAGAAAATTAGCAGTAAAATAAACAACACAAGATTCGGGGAATATATCATTTGATAAATATAAACCCTGAGGTTGCTACACCCGGTCAACAAATCCGGTCCGAAGAACAAGTTCTTCGCTGCTTAACAAAAACATATAACTCTCAATTTCCTATACAAGTATTTCTAGATCAGTACAAAGGAAACTAAGACCGTAGAGAGTGATATATAGTGGCCCTGAACATTTTATGTTAAGGTACCGGCCACTAATACATCTCCGGTGAAGAGGTATAGATTTTTCTGGGTTCTCTCCTCTCCGGCTTCGTCTTCTCTCTCTCTCTGGTTATTTTTGTTGTGTTGCTGAAGACTCCTCCAAATGAATGGCTCTGCTTCAATTTATATGTAGGCTTTTTCAGTACAGCTACGTGGCTTCATGTGGTCCAAGTAACTGAGATGCTTCTTCACTTCTTGAATTAACAACCGTCGAGACATTTTATTTATAACCATCGGTGAGTCTGTTGATAACCATCGAGAGAAATAAATCACTTAAAACAATTCTGATCAAGGATATCAATGATAGGTGGCATGCTGTGGCTGGCTGTAGATTAAACAATCTTAAACCCTCAACTATCGAAGTGCCATAACTATCGAGACTTAACCGTCGATGGAATAAATAATCTGGATATTTATCTGAGTCCCTTAACTATCGAGATGCTGTAACCGTCGAGACGAAACAGTCCAACCCAATAACTATCGACTCAATATAAATTATTAAACCATAACTATCGACTCAGAATGAATTATTGAAACATAACCGTCGAGAGAAATGAATTAATAATTTATCCAAAATGGTAACCGTCGAGTGATTTGGTAACCGTCGGTAAATAAGACGAAATAGCCAAACAGGAAACCCAACCGTCGGAAATAAGACAAAACAGCCAAACAGCCTATAACCAACTATCGGTAAATAAGACGAAACAGCCAAACAGCTAAAACCAACTATCGGTAATTCACCTTAGCTGTTTTTCCAACGATTCAAAGCTCTGTAATATTTCTTTTCACTGCAACCAAGTTAATAAATTTACCTTTACTACTTGAACTTGATTTTCTCTGAACTTTAGCACACAACGGTTATACAACCAATTCTTTTCTAACATAGATGCAGTTCTCAATTCCTTTTGTGCTGACGTTTAGTGCAACTGGTCTGGTTCACAAACGACTAACACGAACTTGATCTTCACATCTTCTTGACTATTCAATTGGCCTTGTTTCTCTAGTTGTTAAGAAGTGCTTCTATTGTAAGTACATTGGAATCCTCTGGCACTTATGCTGAATCACAAACATATCTGAAACCCTGAACATCTTCGAACTTTATCATTCACTGAAGTCTGAACATATGAATGAACTTCCTCCAGCAATCTATAGTAGACTCCAAGATTCCATCTAATATTTTGATTCTTTGTATTTGCCGTATATTCTATCTTCTCGATTCCTGTACTTGAGCTCTGCAATTCATTGCTTGACTGATTTGCAGATTTGGATCACTAGAATCTTTCTGGTACTTTGACAACTGCTTCACTGCTTCCACATCCTTGAATACTTCAACCTTTATTCTTCACTGAGGCATGAACATATTAATGAACTTCTTCCAGTGAGCTAATGCTTCAAGTTTGTAGATTTCTTCTTTATCCTTTGTCTTTACCAAGTCTTCATGTCTTCCTGATTCTGGTGATAACTTCATATTATTTACACGTCCTGTTCTTGTGTTGAGTTATAACCCTATGTTACATATAGGTCTATACATACAGCCTTTCAATCTCCCCCTATTTGTTTGGTAGAGATTAACAAGCAAATCCCTAGAGGATAACTCAACTAACTACAAGAAAATATTAATGCTCTAGACTTGTAAATAATACTACTTGGGTTCTGGATCATATAATACATTTCCAGATTTCTATAAAGTAAAGAGAAATAGAAAATGAATGTTCCTTTATCACTGAACGCATCTTCAATAGATATCATCTTCATTCCTCTGTGTTTGAGCTTTTCTCTGCTTCAAAATTCTTCATTGCTTGACCTACAAAGAACTTATCATAAACTGAGCTTCATAAGAATCAAAATTCCTGGGAACATCTTAAATAAAATATAGAACATTGCTCAAATAATGTTCTCCCCCTGAGAATGTGACTCTTCTTCTTTTTCTTCTTCTCCCTTTAGATAATCAATGGAAATGTCAATTCTTTTCTGTACATCCCACTTGGATGAGGAATCCTCTTCTGACAACTCCTTTCAAGTATAGGATACAGTTTCTTGATTCTCCCATATTTCTGTTATTTCCCTTCAGGATCAGAAGATAAGATTTTCTTCTTCTTTTTTTTTTCTAAAATCTCCCCCTAAGGATATTAATGTCTCCCAAGGATACGAACCCCTTTTTTTCTAAGGATCTTCCCTTAAGGATCCAGGATACGAACCCCTTTAGGATATTAACTTTTCCCAAGTACGAAGATAAGACTTTATTTAACTTCTCCTTTTTCTCCCTATAAATTCTCCCCCTTAGTTGAGGAATCCTCCAATGGCCCACTTTTGAATGGTTTGTCTTCCAAAGAAGGTTCTCGTCTGTCGTTGAGCGGGAAAAATATAGTAACTTTTCTTTCAGAAGTAGCAAGTAGCAAGGGTAAGTGTTTGGCTTATGGTTTCCTCACTTCTACTACGTTCTGTTGGTGTTTACACTTTAGTATCGAGCATTTTAAGTGTTTCACTCTTTCTCTCCCTATCTCTCACTCAAGTGTATCTCTCCCTCACTTTCACTTAAGTGTTTCACTCCCTTACTTTCACTCTGCATTCCAAATATAACCTTCTGTACCTGCAAGTGAAATCCGTCAATTCATATATTCCCAACACCTGATTCATCAGAATGAACTAAATCACTATCAAGTGGAGAATTGCCTCGTTGAGGTGTTCTTGATCTATCATGCATAAGCACTGTCTCAGCACCAGACTCAATAGCTTTTGCTAAATCACTGTCTAGTGGAGCCTCACCTCTTTGAGATGGGTTATCCCAAGATATTAAATCTTTTAGGAAAGCCTGCCTTGTTCTATCAAGGAGTTGCCTCACACCTTCTCCGTAAACGGGAGGTGGACATTCCTTTTCAGGATCTGGAAATGTTCCTTCCAGGAGGGGCGACGTAGTAGATAATGTAATGAATGGCAAATTAGAGTCTACGTTTCCCTCGTAACCCAATGACGGGTAATTTGTTAACATGCCTATACCTCTCTCTGTGCACGTCTTGCAATGTGTTCCTAGAATTTATCTGTTTAGGCTTACCATCAGCGTGAGTGCCAGTGGTGTGCTTGACTCATTACAAGGTGCTCTGGCTGACGAGCGAATTTCAATGGACTCACCCTATTGAGAGAATGATTCTAGAGACAGTTTTAATTGCCTTTTCAGCCCTGCATCTTTTTGAGAAGATACAGATGAGCTTACAGTTACCTCAGTTTATATACTTCTTTACTTCGCTGGAGGTAGAGCTGTGGGTGCACTTCCGACTTCATCCTTATTTGCTGCATCAAGTGCAGTTTCTCCCTTATCAACCTCTAATTTACATAAGTTCCTTATATCTCCAAGGGTTAATATATGGAAGTAGATGAATCAGTGTTTGGTATTAAGGCCTGGGTAAGAGATTGATGGGTTTTCAACCTCCTGGCCAGCTTCTGTAGCCTTTAGGGGCTAAACGGATAGAATCAATAAATAAGATAAAAAGATAATCAGTTTAACATTCCAAAACATATTTTTCATCTCAAGGAGAAAGAAAAATATATGAAGGAATGGTAATGGATTGCATTAAAGCACTTTTAATAAAAGAGTTTTGTCGGTTCTAAAGATTTATCATTTAAAAGCGTGAAACCAATAGAAATTTTCTTTAAGATACTTATCCCATAATAAAACGCGGGAGTATCAGAGAAAAATTCTATCTTTTATGAATTTCTTATAAGGCAAACTTCCCATAATAAAATGCGGGAATTTACACCAAAGAAGAAATTCAACTCTTCTACCAAATTCTATCTCAATAAAATGACTCTTTTCCTCTAAAACCTAAGTACTGTAAGTTTTAAAAACAATTTTGCAAAACATCCTTATCAGATAGAGGACTATGATTTTCCGACTCATAATGCAATTATGATTTACATCATTTTCATCCACCTGATAGTATCCCCGACTTAAAATAAAAACATAACAATTGGGGTTGAATGTATGCTTAACAAAACAGTACTAGGCCTTCAAAGCAACAACCACTATTTTGGTACTATGAATCAATGTGAAACATACATTGAAACTAGTGTTTGAAAAAACAAATCATTTTACAAGTGATTGGTACCTCGAAGTTAAAAACAATTTCTCCAAATAAAATAGCAGTCACAAAGTTTCTGCCACTTTAAAAAGAAAAATTAAGAGAGAAAACGGTTTTGAAAATATAGCATTTAAAACCAGCTTTGGAGAGAGGATAAAAGATTTTGAGATTTAAAGAAAGATTATCCTCAAGAAAAGTTTGATTCACACCCTAAGATTTAGAAATCAAAGTAGGGCTGTAAATCAAATGATTTTCAAAAGAGAAGTTTTGAAAAAGAATTCTGAAGTTTTCTTATCTAAGCTGATAAAAAGTGAATGTATCTTTGCATAAAACATTTTGAAAAAGAAATAGACAAAAATTTCTTTTAAATACATTCAGGAATCAGTCAAAGAAAGAAAACTAAATATACTAATACTAACGGCTTTTTCAAAAACCAATATTTACTTAGAATAAAAACTAAGCAAATCCATTAGTATCAATATATCACAATTATTTTGTAATAAAATATTATTCAATTATCACAAAGTAATAAAAGATAATAATTATACTACAAATAATTATGCTTTGAATTTATTTTAATATACTTAAATCATGGAACTAATATATTACTGAATTGTTTTATATCATCATGATTTAAACAAATCAAAATAAATTAAATACTTATGCTGCACTAAGCAATTGCCAATCACATGCATATATATAAATTAACTAAACATGGCAATCATTCAGTAGAACAATAAGCATTAAGACATATTTTTATTATCAGTGATTTCAGATAAGCAACTTGTGTTATCACTAATATTAAAAATATCACAATTAATTGTACGCTGATACCAATTATTCGATATGTATCAATAATTTCAAGATGCAAGAAATTGTGCTTCTTATATTTTATCAAATCAAAATTATGAAACTGATAATCATTCAATTGCTTCAATCCATAATTTTAATAGGATAAAATAATTTCGCTAAATACTAAAATATTCATATGATTGAATATTAGCATCTAACTTCCTACACTATATCTAATAATTGTCACTCTAGCATATTACAATTATACCCATAACAATTATTATTGATATATGTAAGCTCGAGAAAATAGTTGAATAGAAATTCACAAGTCCTTTAAATATAGACATTTAACACTTGTGTTCCTAATTGCAACTTCTCGCAACAAAAACAACTTTAGAAATATTTTCTAAGTATATAAAATATTGAGAATTTTATACACATGACTTAGAAAATACTTCACCTTCCGATATTAGTGATTTTTTTAAATATGCATTAATTACTTAGAACAGAAATTCTAAATATTGTCACTAATATCAAAAATATCACAATTATTTGTAATAAAATATTTAAAAATATCAGATCAATATATCAGAGCAATTAAGCAAGACATCTTGACTAATACTCATCAAATATTTAACATGCAAATAATTATGCTTCTAACTTATGCTAAATAATTTAACTACCACTTATTCATATAACATTGTAAGCATGATAATTAAATTAATAGCAAAAAGTATGAGGTACTGGATTTAAAAATAAATTCACAAGTCCTTTAAATATGGAAAATTTAATACTTGTGAGCTCATTTAAGAATTCCTTGCAGATGGGATTTCCAACAAATATGCACATTAAATAATATCCCAAGTTTACTAACCAACTTAGATAAAATGAATTCATCAAGTTGTTTAACAAATATCTACAAGTTATTCTTTTAAGTACAATTCTCAAAAGAAATGATACATGGTGTCCATGCGCTTGTTCTATAAGTGGTGTAAAGAGATCAACAGAGTTGCTGGAGTTGACAGCTTCTAGGAATGACTTCCCTGTCTTTCTTACAACCTGCATTATCTATATCTATATAGCCAATTAGGTTAAACCTATTATCTTCAGGGTCCCAGATTCTAAGAATTGGTGATCCCCTAAGATATCTAACAATTCATAACTTAGATATCAGATAAGATTCTCTAGTATCCACTTGGAAACTTGCACATAGGCATATCGAGAATAAAATATATGGTCTTTATGCACTTGAATAAGTAATGAGCTGATTACCTCTATAGCTTGTCACTTCAGTTCATATACCTGATTTGCCCTGATCAAGCTTAGTGGTTTGTTGGCAAGAAGTCTTGGCAGGTCTAGAATCTTCTAAATTGCGCATCTTCAAAAGATCTTTGACTTACTTTAATTGCCATCATTCTTTTGAATTACTTATAATCCAAAAAGAATTGCAACTCTTCCAACATGCTCATCTTACCTACTCTGCATTAACTTAGCAAATATCCCTTGCCAAATTTTCGTTAGTAGACCCACATATAATATACTCAAGGTATACTAGCACATATATATGACATTATGTGTGCCTTGCATTCTAGAGAGATATATGTGTATAACTACTCTAATATAAAATCATTTTCAAGTAATTAGTCGTTAGAGTGTCATACCATGTCCTTGACGATTTGATTCAATCCCTAACTCCATTCATAGAGAGCTTGTGAAGAGAATGATATACAAATTCCAATGATCTGCTACTTCAAAGTCCAGGAAATGTTGTACATCAACTTCAACTTCTAACTCACCATTCAGGAGTGCACTTGTTCACATTCATCTGATAGATCTTCATGCTTGAATGCTCCACATGTGCTAGGGATATCTTGTTAGGTCCTCATCTTGTTAGGCCCTAAAAGAATCAAATCTCGTCACTGGTGCTTGCTGTTAGATCTTGAAAGTCTCGAAAATTCTGTTTCCATCATCATCGTTACCTTCTACTTGATAGTTACATGTAGCAACCAGTTTGGCTTTGTCCCTCATAACAATGCCAATTATTCTCCAGTTTCTGTGAACCCTTACTGTACCAATTTCAGCTTCGACTTTAGTGGTCTGGGTTCCAGCTTCAGTAGATTCTGCCTTCGAACTGATTGAGATCATCTTGCATTTGCAATCACCCAATCTGGATCAATCAGTGCATCTTCACTATTCTTTAGGATACCAATTGTTGATTATTGGGTCCCAAAAAATATATGTTCATCTTGATTAGCACTTCTAGCCTTTACTCAAAATCCGGTTTACTAAGAACTAGACTCCAGGAATGACTTTGACTTCAAACCCTTTGTCTCGGCAGATATGTTCTTGATGTATTCCTTTGATCTTCATTGTGTTGAGTACGACTAGTAGATCCTTCTATTGTTTTGCTCCCCCTGAGTTGCTGCTAGGATGTGTTGAAGATCCTTCACCTTTTTCAGTGGTTTCTGTTAAAGTTCACGAGTTGTGTAGTTTCACTACCATTTCCACTTATAGGATCTAAATCATCAACATTATCATTGATTCCTTCTGCAACCTCAGTTTCATCATTAGTATCTGAATTTGACTCTGACGGAATGTCAAACTTCAAAGATTCAGAATAGTCTTTCATTTGAATGCTTGGGAGCTTGGTGTAGTTGAACGATACATTCAGACTTTCAATCACCTTCTAGTTTTTAATCACAAATGCCTTGATAGCTTTCGACTAAGTCTTTTCACGATCTTTGTTGAATACAGTAGCATGCTGTGTTAATTGCTTCATCTTCATAATCCCCTTAAAGTGCAGACTTTACTTAGAACTTCATTCGCGAAACTCAGTTCCATTATCTGACTTCAAAGTTCTCACAGCTTACTTTACTTCCAACTGATCTTTCTGATGTGATCAATCACCATCTGTGATGCTTCAATATATGTTGAATGCACGAACATCACCAAATTATAACTAGGGTCATCAATCACCACTAAGCATATTTCTTCATTGACATAATTTGCTTCAGTGTGATGTTTTCATTGACTTCCCTATGTGACATACTTCAAAATGTCCTTCTAGATAGAATTCTATTAGAAGCAGTCCTCTCACCAATTTCATCTTTATCAGAGAATCCATTGTCTTGATCATCAAGAGTGAGAGCTTCCTGTGCCATATCCAACTCTTTACTGATGAAGCTTTACTAAGAAACTCACTTCACATTTGCATACATAATCCATGTCAGCTACGAACATACTTCCTCACTCTCAGTTGAGTGAGCTTCCAACCTTCTTGTTTGAGATCAAACACTTTTCCTTTTCTGCTTTTCTAGAAAACCCTTGACAAAGAATTCCCTAGTGCCCTGTAGATAGTGCTTAATTCCGTTTATAAGAAAGATGCTTCCAGTGATAACAGTTCTTAAATCATGATAGCCATATCCCTTGTACATCCTTTGTTGTCATCTCCAAAGGTTACCATTGGGGAGGCCTTCTCAACCATCTGTGATATTAGAGCTTTAATCTTAATCATATGCCTCGAACAATAAATGTCACGAAGTCACATAACTTTTGCCTTTTGTTACATACTCTGCAATCACAAATGATTAAGCTTCTTGGTACTCAATTTTAATTGAGTCCAGATGGGTTAGAGATATTATCAAAGGTAACAATAGCTTCAATATGCATAAAAGCACATGGATAGAAGAACTAACAAATTAATTACTAATTCTGTCTAGTCCATTTCTGTCGTTGTCTAACATTTTTAACTATCTGTAATTACCTAAGTCAGTTTTAGATTAAACCTTGAATCTACAAATGTTACTGACAACTTAGATAATTCTACCATCTTATCCCTAACAAGCAATACATGATCTAATATGACATTTAAGTGCAACTATGTGAGTGCAAGCAAATCATGTGAAAATAAGCACATAAACAATTTAAGAATATGCAGAATATTTGAATAAAACATTATAAGCAATATCAAATTCCACATGTACTTATCAAGTCATTTATCAATAAGAACAAATATAAAATATCTGATCTATGACCTGTTTGTCTATTTAGCAATTTTCACAACATTAGCAGATGTATTAAATCAGAGAAGATTTAACTCAAGTTCCAGCAAATGTTTAGGGATACACCTAACCGTCTAGAACACCCTATCTAATTCTAGATATTCATTTTACTGCATAGAAAATCAAGTATGAAATGTACTCACTAAACTCATATAATTAAGCATGAAATCTTATTCTTAGCAATCAATTATGCATTTAAGTTCTAAGATGCTAACATGCTGACACGAGTCTAATACATTTCAAAACATAATAATCATACAATTATGAATTAGATAAAGATATACTAGTTAGTAAGTGTACCTGTGAAGTGCTTAGTTATTCATCTCTAGTGTTGGTCATTGATGCCAGATATTCTTTTGGTTCATCACTGTCACTGATAGAATAATCATTGCATTTAACTTCATCAATAAATGCTTTCCCTTGTTGCATCCTCACTAATGCTTAAGATTCCTGCTACAACCCAAAATAGTGTCTGTCATCATTTGCTTGTACAGGCTTCTTCAAACTGTGTAACAAAACCTCGATCTTGTCTTTCAAATATAAACCATCCCTGTCTTGCAACCGCCTCTTGAACTGGTCTTGAAAATCTCCTTAATGGAATCTATAGGTAAGGACCTTAGATTTAGAATTGGGATTCCGTCTGAATCTGATGTCACTGAACTTCCTGTTGCCCTGCAGGCTTGACTTGCAGTCCAGTTCTCAAGATATTCCAAAGTGTCAAATTTACATACAACACCTTGACCACTACCTCGAGCTACAACATCTTCAATTCAGCTTCTAGGATCATTTCATTTCTGTTCAGAGGTTCTCAACCTTGACGTTAATCAAATTTGGTTCCTGGGTCACATATACAGTGGATATGCTAACAATTTCTGCTTTACCAAATATTATCTTCTTCAGCTCTTGTTCTAGTTCATAGGCCTTCAGCACAACATATAGATCTTCTAAAGATAATGTGGTTATATCCTTAGAATCCCTTGTAGCTGTAATCCTATGTTCCAGATGATCCGCAGTGTTAGCACGAACTTCCTGTAATCTCCTTGTAGAATAATCTTTAAGGCTTCTGTACTGAGATGCTAGGATGTTTAGTTTGTTCTCCTTCACACTACTTAACCCCTAAGATTTTTCATCTTCAAATTCAACTCAAACCAACTAAAAATTGTACCCAAATAATCTTTTCATAACTAGAATCAACTTATTTGGATAATCTTCAGTCGATCTTCATTGTCTTCAATAACTCGTAAAAATCTTCAACTACTAACTTCTGAGCATCCTCGAATAAGTACTTAAGAAAAATTTAAATTTACAGAATTTTTAATTTTCTTAGAAAATAAATTAAACAAAAATAAAAATTTACAGAACTTAATTTTCAAGAATTTTGAATTTTTTTAAAAATTAAAATATTATAAATTAATATTTAAGAAAAATTTAATTAACAAGAATATTAAATTTTCTAAAAAAATAAATAAATCTAAAATAGATATTAGAGTTTCAAAACGTTAAGTAGGCCAAAATAGCATCTGAGGCGCTTATGTCCAAGAGTAACACTAATGATTCACATTTTTCCTCAAAAAGAAATTTCGCCAATATTAATACCTAAGACATGATTACACAGTAAAAATACTATATGATCATGTTTCAGAGTTTAATAAACACTGGTCAATTTTTATTCCGGAAACAAAAATTACACCAGGGGCAAATATCTTTTTCTGAGACGCAATTCAAAAATGAACACTCTGCGAACGTCCAAGTAGCTTCGACACCCTTAATTTAATATTTAAGAAAAAATTAAATTTCCAAAAATTTTAATTTTCTTAAAAAATAAATTAATCAAAAATAAATATTTACAAAAAAATTTAATTTTCAAGAATTTCAAATTTTCTTAAAAATTAAATAAATCGTAAATTAATATTTAAGAAAAATTTAAAGTTAAGAATTTTTAAATTTTTTAAAACATAATAAATCAAAAATAAAAAATATCAGAATGCGGCTAACTATCGGGGACGGGTCGATAGTTAGTAACTATCGGGACGTGTCGATAGTTAGTAACTATCGGACACAAGTCAAACTGCTGTCTTTGCCTTGCCTTCTTTTTTTTTTCTTTTGCGCGCGTGCCATCACAACTGCTTCGAAGACGCTTCATTTCAGGCGCGTGAAAACTTCACTGATTAACTGGCCAGCTTCACTTGACAAACAACATGTACAAGAATTGAATTCAAGTTGGCAGAAAAAAAATGGTCACGTTTTAATAAGTTTTATAATAAACTTAAATTTAAAATTTATAAAACAAACTAATTAAAATTTATAATATAAACTAATAAAAATTTATAAACCAAATTTTATAAAAGTTTTTAAAATAAATTTAATATTAAGTTTATAAAATAAACTAATTAAAATTTATTATATAAACTAATAAAAGTTTATAAAACAAATTTTATAAAAGTTTATAAAATAAATTTAATATTAAGTTTATAAAATAAACTAATTAAAATTTATAATATAAATTTATAAAAGTTTATAAAACAAATTTTATAAAAGTTTATAAAATAACTTTATAAAAAGTTTATAATTAAACTTATTTAACAAGGCCTCCTTGAGTAAGCAGCTTGGGCTTGGCGAGCTTCACTGAGTTACGGATCCTGATTTGTATATCAATCAGTCAGCTCTGATACCAATTGTTAGGCCCCGGAAGTATCGTAGAAGGGGGGTTGAATACGATACTCACTAAATTAAAAATTCTTTCGAATCTTTTGCGGATAAATAATTTAGAGTTCGGTTAGTGGGCTCGTGTTCTTGAGGTGAATAGTGTTTACGGAGCTGGTTACTAATTTTCTGTGTTTAGGATTAATCAGTTCGGTTCTAGAAAATTAGCAGTAAAATAAACAACACAAGATTCGGGGAATATATCATTTGATAAATATAAACCCTGAGGTTGCTACACCCGGTCAACAAATCCGGTCCGAAGAACAAGTTCTTCGCTGCTTAACAAAAACATATAACTCTCAATTTCCTATACAAGTATTTCTAGATCAGTACAAAGGAAACTAAGACCGTAGAGAGTGATATATAGTGGCCCTGAACATTTTATGTTAAGGTACCGGCCACTAATACATCTCCGGTGAAGAGGTATAGATTTTTCTGGGTTCTCTCCTCTCCGGCTTCGTCTTCTCTCTCTCTCTGGTTATTTTTGTTGTGTTGCTGAAGACTCCTCCAAATGAATGGCTCTGCTTCAATTTATATGTAGGCTTTTTCAGTACAGCTACGTGGCTTCATGTGGTCCAAGTAACTGAGATGCTTCTTCACTTCTTGAATTAACAACCGTCGAGACATTTTATTTATAACCATCGGTGAGTCTGTTGATAACCATCGAGAGAAATAAATCACTTAAAACAATTCTGATCAAGGATATCAATGATAGGTGGCATGCTGTGGCTGGCTGTAGATTAAACAATCTTAAACCCTCAACTATCGAAGTGCCATAACTATCGAGACTTAACCGTCGATGGAATAAATAATCTGGATATTTATCTGAGTCCCTTAACTATCGAGATGCTGTAACCGTCGAGACGAAACAGTCAAACCCAATAACTATCGACTCAATATAAATTATTAAACCATAACTATCGACTCAGAATGAATTATTGAAACATAACCGTCGAGAGAAATGAATTAATAATTTATCCAAAATGGTAACCGTCGAGTGATTTGGTAACCGTCGGTAAATAAGACGAAATAGCCAAACAGGAAACCCAACCGTCGGAAATAAGACAAAACAGCCAAACAGCCTATAACCAACTATCGGTAAATAAGACGAAACAGCCAAACAGCTAAAACCAACTATCGGTAATTCACCTTAGCTGTTTTTCCAACGATTCAAAGCTCTGTAATATTTCTTTTCACTGCAACCAAGTTAATAAATTTACCTTTACTACTTGAACTTGATTTTCTCTGAACTTTAGCACACAACGGTTATACAACCAATTCTTTTCTAACATAGATGCAGTTCTCAATTCCTTTTGTGCTGACGTTTAGTGCAACTGGTCTGGTTCACAAACGACTAACACGAACTTGATCTTCACATCTTCTTGACTATTCAATTGGCCTTGTTTCTCTAGTTGTTAAGAAGTGCTTCTATTGTAAGTACATTGGAATCCTCTGGCACTTATGCTGAATCACAAACATATCTGAAACCCTGAACATCTTCGAACTTTATCATTCACTGAAGTCTGAACATATGAATGAACTTCCTCCAGCAATCTATAGTAGACTCCAAGATTCCATCTAATATTTTGATTCTTTGTATTTGCCGTATATTCTATCTTCTCGATTCCTGTACTTGAGCTCTGCAATTCATTGCTTGACTGATTTGCAGATTTGGATCACTAGAATCTTTCTGGTACTTTGACAACTGCTTCACTGCTTCCACATCCTTGAATACTTCAACCTTTATTCTTCACTGAGGCATGAACATATTAATGAACTTCTTCCAGTGAGCTAATGCTTCAAGTTTGTAGATTTCTTCTTTATCCTTTGTCTTTACCAAGTCTTCATGTCTTCCTGATTCTGGTGATAACTTCATATTATTTACACGTCCTGTTCTTGTGTTGAGTTATAACCCTATGTTACATATAGGTCTATACATACAGCCTTTCAAAGAGATTGCTGAGGGGAAATTTTGGCTATAGACAATCTAATGAGCGAATTTAGCTATAGATAATCTATTGGGTGAATTTGGCCTTAGATAATCTATTAGGAGATTTTAGCATTAGATAATCTTTTAGGCGATTTTGGCCTTAGATGCATCAATTGGGCAATTCCAGGTATTGAAACCCAACGAGCGATTTCTATCATTGATGTCCAATGGGCGATTTCTGTCATTGATGTCTAATGGGCGATATCTGTTCTTGATGTCCAATGGACGATTTCTAGTCTTGATGTCCAATGGGCGATTTCTAGTCTTGATGTCCAATGGGTGATTTCTAGTCTTGATGTCCAATGGGCGATTTCTAGTCTAGATAAAGCTTATAGGCGATTTCTAGTCTAGATACAGCTTATAGGCGATTTCTAGTCTAGATAAAGCTTATAGGCGATATCTAGTCTTGATCAACCTTAACTTTGACTTTTCCTTGACTTGACTTTAGAAATACCTTTAAATTATTTTATGATATTATTTCTTTGTTTGTCATTGATTCTTCTCGCAATTAACTGATTCCTCGATTTGTGTAGAGTCAATTCTTTTCTTATAGTGCTGACGTCTAGTGCACTGGTTTGGTTCACAGATGATTAACACTGATTAGAATTATCTTCACTTGCAATTAATGTCAGTTAACATTTCCACATCTGTTCCTTTGCTTCGAACACTGACTGTCAATAAACACTGTACTTTTATTAGAATATTTTCTGGTACTTAGACAACGTATTCATTACTACCACAATCTTGAATACTTCATTCTCTGTTCTTCACTGACGTTTGATCATATAAATTAACTTCTTTCAGTGAGTATAGATTCAAGACTGCATCTGTCTTCTTTAACCTTTGTCTTTACCTAGTCTTCAATACTTCTAGCTTCCTATGCTTCGAACACTGTCTATCTTCAATCAATGCTAATACACTGAAATCTTTTAGTGGCGATTTATACTGAATCTTCAACACTTCTGAAACCCTGAAAGTCTTTACACATTATTCTTCACTGACGCTTGAACATATAACTGAACTTCTTTCAGTGGCTTGTAGTAGACTTCAAAACTTCTTCTAATGTCTTGATTCACTGTATTTTCCTTATCTTCATTTCTTCCTGATTTCTGTGTAGGCGTAGAATTATTTACTTGTCATGTTCTAGTGTTGAGTTATCATGATTACTATTCATACAGCTTCGCAATCTCACCAACAGTTAGTTGTCTGGGCAATCAGATCAGATAATGGAACAAAATTCAAGAATGAAATTCTGAACAACTTTTTCTCAGACAAGGGGATAACAAGACAATACTCAGCACCAAGAACTCCGCAATATAATGGAGTTACAGAAGGAATAATCAAATCCTGATTGAAGCTACATGAATAATGTTAAGTGAATCAAGGTTACCTATCTACTTCTGGGCTGAAGCGGTAAATACAGCTTATTATACCCAGAATCAAACTTTAATCAATAAAGATCATATGAAGACTCCCTATGAATTAATGACTGGAAAGAAACCAACATTTAAGTACTTTCATGTATTTGGAGCCAAATGTTATGTGTTGAAAGATGGAGATGAACATCGTGGCAAGTTCGAGGCCAAAACACATGAAGCTATTTTTGTCGGTTATTCAAGAAGAGCATATACGGTGTACATAATTGATCAGCATCAAGTAAAAGAAAGTTTCAATGTTACTTTTGATGATACTAAACTCCCAAGTATCCAAGCTAAAGATTCTTCTGAGTCATTAAAGTTTGACAATTATCCAAACTCACATTCCGATGACGAATAAAAACATGAGGTTGCAACAGGAAATGATAATGACAGTAATGATGATAATGATCCAGGTAATAGTGGTGGAAACAATGGTAACACTGGAGATACTACTAATACCAGTGGTGGATCAACAAGTCATCCTGGAAGCAATTCAGGGGGAGATGATCGATCTACTGGTAGAACACAAGATCACAATGAATATCGAGGTGAATCATCAAGATCAAACCTACCAAGGGAAATGACATGGAACAAAGATCATCTCTTTTGAATTGATCATAGGTGATCCAGATGTTGGAGTTAGAACTAGAAGTGCAACTTCAAATGAATGTCTATTCTCAGTTTTTTTATCTCAGGAAGAACCAAAGAAGATTTAAGATGCATTAACTGATCCAGATTGGGTTCTTGCCATGCAAGAATAACTCAATTAGTTTGAAAGACAAGAAGTCTGGACACTGGTACCCAGGCTAAAAGATAGATCTGTAATTGGCACCAAATGGGTATACATGAATAAGTTAGATGGTGATGGCATTGTTATAAGGAACAAAGCCAGACTGGTGGCAAAGGGTTACTCCCAGAAAGATGGAATTGATTATGATGAGACCTACGCACCAGTTGTAAGACTTGAAGCAATCAGAATATTTTTGGCATTCGCAGCACACTCCAATTTCAAAGTTTATCAAATGGATGTGAATAGTGCATTTATGAATGGAGAGTTAAAAGATGAAGTATATGTGGAATAGCCCCTTGGCTTTAAAAATCCAAAGTTTTCTTATTTTGTTTATTTTCTATTCAAAGCTCTTTATGGACTCAAGCAAGTACCGAGGACATGGTATGACACTCTTTTTGAGTTTTTACTTGAAAATAGTTTTATTAAATGTGTCATAGATAAAACTCTCTTTTATAAATTATATGATAAAGATATGATATTTGTCCAAGTTTCTGTTGATGATATTACATTTGGTTCTACTAACGAAAACTTGTGCAAGAAATTTGCTAAGTTAATGCAGAGTAGGTACGAAATGAACATGATGGGTGAGCTGTCATTCTTCCTTGGATTGCAAGTAAACCAAAAGAAAGATGGGATTTTTATTTGCCAATCAAAGTACGTAAGAGATCTTTTAAGAAAATACAGTCTAGAAGATTATTCACTGGAAAAAACCCCAATGCCAACAACCACTAAGCTTGACAAAGATAAAACTTGTAAGAAAGTTGACATCACAAGCTATAGAGGTATGATGGGCTCATTATTATATCTAATTGCTCTTAGACCTGATATAATATTTGCAACATGCTTATGTGCAAGGTTTCAATATGACCCTAGGGAATCTCATCTTAGAGCTGTTAAACGTATTTTTAGATATCTGAAGGGTACACCAAATCTTGGAATTTGGTACCCTAAATATATAGGGTTTGATCTAATAGGCTATACAGATTCAGATTATGCAGGATGGACATGAAAAATACTTCTGTAAGCTGTCAGTTTCTAGGACGTAGGTTGATCTCCTAGTACAACAAGAAACAACACTCAGTATCTATCTCGACAGCCGAAGCAGAATACATTACTGCGGGTAGCTGTTGTGCACAGATCTTGTGGATATGTTATCAACTAATTGACTATGAACTTGCGTTGAACAAAATTCCAATTTTCTGCGACAACACAAGTGCAATAGCCATCTCCAACAATCCTGTACAACATTCACGAACCAAGCAAATTGACATAATATATCATTTTATCAGAGAGCATGTCATGAATGGAACTGTGGTGCTACATTTTTTACCCACAGAAGATCAAATAGCCGACATCTTCATGAAACCACTTGATGAATCTACTTTCGCTAAGTTGGTTAGTGAATTAGGGATGTTAAATAATGACTATTTTTTGGTTGCAAAGAATTGATTTGAGTTCATAAATATTAAATGTTAATATGTAAAAAAATTATGAGACTTGAATCAACAATATCCTAGGGCTTATTAATATTTGGATAAATTATCTTGAGAATGACTTAATACTCTTAATAGATAATAATTTCAATTATAACATAAGTACTTATTTTAATTTTTAAGCATTTTATAAGCATTATATATATATATATATTATAATATGTTTTTATAATTATTATTGTACATTAATAATGATTATGCTATTAATTATTTAATTAATTTATTCATTAAATTAATTCAAGCTTGAATTAATTTAATGAATTAATTAATTAGAACAGTTAATAGTATAAATAATAATTATATGTCATTAATAATTTAGTTTTTTGTAAATTATTGTCTTAATTTATTAATTATTTAAAACATGTAAATATTTAGTTGTTTAATTATTATTAATTAATCTAAAATTTTGAATAAAATTTCCTATATTTTATTTCGAATTTTGGAATAATTAATAATATTTATATATAGTTGTTTAGTATTATATATTAAATATGTTTTTAATTATGTAAATATATTTTCGTCTACATTTTATGTTATTTTATTAAATATTGCATAAAGACTTTTGTTCTAATGAAACTTTCGGCAAGATTTTTTATGTTCAAATCTCGACAAGACTTTTCCAAAAGTCTTACCCAAGTCTAGGTATTAAAAAATCTTATCAATTTAGTTTGTATATTTTATTTTTTTTGAAAAGACTATTAATAAAAGAACTGAGCAAGACTTCTAAAAGTCTTACTGAATCTTTACAATTCAAAGTCTTACCGACAATTTCTCTACCCATTTACAAAAAAATAGAACTGTTCTTGGACCTGGACTGTGGCTGATTATTGTTTTGAAGACATAAGGACTGTGTTTGTAGTAATCTGGGGTTTTAAAATCGAAGTTAGGACTTTGATTTTTGGGTGGTTTAATCGAATTAAGTGTATTAATTCAATTTTAATTATTTGAATTAAGGTGCTAAATTGAGTAGCTTAATTGTTAAAATTATTAAAAATGACTACCATGTTCATAATTGTTAAGACTAATTTCGTGGGTTACTTTGATCCGGAGAATTGCAGAGAGGCTAGATTTAGGCCCTGAATCCGTTTTATGAATGAGCATTCCCTTGTGAGAAATGTTATTACCCTACTGATATGGGTAAAAATAACCATGAGGAAAGAATAAATGAAGCATTTATTATTTCATTTATTAGGCCTGATATGGTCCAAAGGCTTGGGCCCTTGAAACGAACTAGGAAAATAAATCCTAGGATCAACTGGATTGGTAAATCCAGCCTACAAAGCTCTGTTGAAGTCATAGGCCCATTAAGCCTTTATTATTAATTAATTTCGTAATTAATTAATTAATATTGTTTTCCTAGTCGTACAAGTAGAAGGGGGGGTTGAATACTTGTATGTCTTTTCTGCCCGATTTAAAATCAAATTAAGAACAAACTCAAACACAAAAATATGAATAAGTACTGTTTTGTATTATTGATTTGTGAATACAAAACTCTCCTAGGGTGTACACAAACCCTAGCAGCTTCTCTGTGTTTATCACAGCAACTCTCTCTATCTCTATTCTCTCAAAATTTTACTCAGATAATTATTCTTCGACTTCCTCTCTTTTACAATTAGGTTACATAGAGTTTATATAGAGAGCTGCCTATCAACTAATAACAGAAAGATAAATTACAATAGGAATAGAATTCCTAATTATTAGTTGACAGTTTCCTTCTAGAATTCTCTTTCTTTCCCATAGCATATCTGCAATATATTTATCTTGATCTTCGAAGACTTTCCATTCCTGTGATCTTCTTCCAAATTTATCCTCAACTGTATAGACTCTGAAATCTTCAGACTCTGATGATCTTCAGACTCTGATCACATGTAGACTCTGATAGATCATAGACTCTGATAGTCTATAGACTCTGATCACCTTCCAGACTCTGATCTTCATGCAGACTCTGGTTTCACTTTCTACAGAAATTCTTCTAAGTACAAGTAACATGAATGTTGACAATCTAGACTCTGATTATACATTTCAGAGACTAGAAAGACTTATTACAGATAAACTAATCTAGACCCTGTTCTAGTATTTTGTACATCATCAAATGAATATATCCCTAACAATCTCCCCCTATTTATGCTTTATAAAATGTAAGCATAAATCACGGTTTGATGATGTCAAAACTAAAGAATAAAACTATTAATCTAGAACAGTATAAAAGAATTATAAAGGAAAAAGAATTACTTTTTATTTAACCTTTTCAAAGGCTGGATTGTTCTTCAAAAATGAGTTTAGCATATTTTCTTCCACAATTGCAAGAGCTTCACCAACAAACTTCTTTAATTTCTTCATTTCTTCATTTGAACATTTGATTTGACAGTAAGCTGCTCTCAGATCATTTGCACTGCTTTCTTAAACTTTTAAGTCCTTCAACATCAGAACACTAACTTTCCCACTCATAGGCTGAAACCCAAAGTAATGACCCACACCTTCTTGAAATTTAATCTGTTTTTCTTCCAATGGCATGACCTGATCATTTCCCTCAGTATCAACATATTTTAAAGAAAATCTGCCCATTTGTCGATTTGCCTGTCTGTGCAAAGTCAATTTCCTTGAACCATTTGTGAGTGATAGCCTCTTTGCTTTTGTTTACTTCATAAGCAATTTGCAGTAGGAATCTAATATACTGTAGTTCCTCAGCCTGTTTGAAAAAGATAAAATTTGACTGACTAATCCATCTTACACTTCCACCTTCTAAGAAGTAAACCAGCATTTCATTCTTCACCTTTTCTGTACCTCCCTGACCTCCTTGTATCTTCGTTTCAAAAACATTATAAACAATTTGAGCAGACACCACTTTATTTAAGTGCTTCTGAGTGATCTTCTCAAACTGCCTATCTGTCAAGGATTGAGGATCCCTGGTTAGAGTAGATGTTCTGTCAATGTCAGATTCTTCAAATCCTCCAAGACCTATCTTCTTTTTAGCTCTAAGTTGCAGATTTGATTGACTGCACTTCCAGTATGAAGGTTCTTGAGTTTGATCAGAGTCTGAATTCTTTCTTTGCTTATCAGAGTTTGACTTAGACTCTGATTTCCCATGTCTAGTCCCTGACTGATGTGTTGGAGTTCTTACTACTCCAGATTGCTTTTGTTGCACACCATCAGGACCCTTAGAACCATGAGAACTATCTCCATCATCACCATCTCTCCTCCTTTTAACTCCCCTTGATTGATTCTTGCATCCCTCATCCTTATGTCTCCTGGAGGACTCACCTTGCTTCACCTTCTCCCCCTTTTTGACATCATCAGTACTGGTGACAGCCAAAAGAATCTGCTCAAGAACAGTGGAGATATTTGTCTGGGCTGCAATAACTGAATCAACCTTAGTGGTCAAAGCAGAAACTGTAGTTTGAAGAGAGGCTTGAGTGGTAGTGATAGCAGCTAGAGCATCTTTAAAAGCGACCTCTTTGGATAATTGAAGGGAGTGAATTCTGTCAAATCTTGTATTGAGCAGAGAAGTTGTATTATCAACACCAGTGAGCTTTGTTTGAATATGAGAAATGTCCTGGACCACACTGGATAATTGAGCAGCAACATCAGGTAGCTTAGCTTTAACAGCTCCATCTAAGACTTGATCTTCTTCACCAGGATAGTAACCATGTTCCTGTTGAAAAGATTTTTTCTGAAAAGCCTTAAGTCTCTCAGAAAGATGAATATCCAAAATACACTCAAAAGAATCTTTATCATTGATGCCTCTCTGCTGTGCAGACTCCCAAGACTGAGGAAACACCTGATCAAAATAGATAAAAGAAGGAGTAACAAGATCATCATCTGCAGAAGTGCATTCCTCAGCAACAAACTCTAGCTTTGTGAATGGAGGTGTAGACTCTGGTGGTGGTGTAGACTCCGAAACTACAAACGGGACTATAGACCCTGACTCCTCCTGAGAGTGATCAGAGACTGTAGACTCTGGAAGTCTAGCCCTTATAGGCATTATTAAAAGAGGTTCTTCTGACTTCAATGTTGCAGCCTCAGTGAAAATGACAGGGTTATCCACCAAAGCCTTCATGACTCTATCTGCTCTCCTTGCTAGAGAATCCACCAGGTGAAGTTGGGGTCTCTGTGTAAATGATTTCTGAGCAGCAAGAGCCTCCTCCTGTTTGCCAATCTGCACAATCAGACATAGTGAATTGTCATCCATCCCCTACTCCAACTCATTGGACCAACTCTTTGGAAAATCTTGATCCCAATAAGTAAAGCTAGGTTCAGGATACCCTAATCTCTCATGCTCACAGTGGGGTTGGGCACCCACTTTCTCAATCTCACTCAGGCTCTCTACAGCCTTATCTACCTCTCCTTTTGCCTGGTCCAGTGCCAGCCTCTCATAAATTTTGTCACTCAATTTGGAGGGTGCACTCAGTAAACCTACAGAAGAGGGTTTGAGAGATAAAAATGGTGCTTCAATACCTGAACCACCTTGATGGAGGGGAACCCCTTCAAATGTCTGAAGGCTAGGGGTTTCCACCAAGGGGTGAGCATCAACAGATTCTGAACCTTTACTAGCATCTTCTCTCTTTTCAGAGTCTGTTGGCTCCAGTATTCCAGTCTCAGGGTCTACTCTAGACTCTGACTGCTTCAGCATGACTTCATTAGAAGCCAGAGTCTGAGTGTTACCATCTTTGACTGTTGGTGCATGAGACTCCCCCTCAAGGTGGATAGACTCTGATAGAATAGATTGGGAAATCACTTCATGAGCATCCATCAGAGTCTGTCCTCCCATATCACTGGGGTTCTCATTAGCTCTTTGATGAGTTGTCAAGGAGGGCCCAACAGCATACTCCCCTGCCCCACTATCACCCAACCTCTGACTAGGTGGTTCTTATATGGGTGAGGCAGACTGAGCATCTTTATCACTAGTCACCACTGGTGCACTAGTCCCATCCTCCAACTGCCTTGCACCACCTGCTACCTCCTGTTGTTCTTCAAGAATAAATGCATCCAACTTGTGATGAAAGGCCCTGAGATGGATTGCATTGATTGCCTGGGCATCTGTGAGATTGAAGAGGTCCTGCAGTTCCCTTCTTACTCTTTGAAAATAAGTGCCCTTGAATTGATCCAGTCTACTTTGGTAGGTTGGATAGATGTATTTGTTGGCAATTGTACCGATATTATGGACAAGATAGTCAGCCACCTGTCTTGACAGAGGTTGAATTTGAGAAATCCATTGAATGGTTGTCCTGTAGGTAACTCCATTATCCCAAATTGCTTCATAGTTAAAAACTGGTTGCTCAATCTCAGTTTCCAACTCAGCAACAGACTCTGATGCTCTCCTTTTATGGACCTTAAGCTTTTTAGGCTTCTTTGTAATTTGCTGTTTAGAGTCTGGCACACCTAGTGCTTTGAGAACTTCATTAGTTCTGCCTTCTATGAGCCCAGCTGCTTGTACTTGGAATGAAGAGTTGAATAGGTAGCTGTAGAGATTTTTGACCACATCCTGTGCCGACATTTGTAGCTCCTGTTCCATTCTCTTCCTTAGGGCTTCATAGGTTGAAAGAAAATTCAAGACTTGAGATTTAGTCTGATTTTGCTCTGGATCTTCAACTGATTCCACCAAAGGATATAAGAATAGCAGTGCCTCATCACTTGGAGTAATGATCTCATCAATTAGGCATGAGGCTGCATCCAATGGCATTCCTTCCCAAAATGTGTCATGATCAGAGTCTAAAGGCAGTCTAGACTCTGACTCAACATTAGACTCTGGTTCAGGTGTTTTCTTGATTTCAGAGTCTGGCTCTGCAGGAGCCTTGGGAGCATCTGTTTCCTGCAAAACAGGGTTAGTAATAATAACAGGCTTGTGTGTGTGTGCAGAATAAGCCTTCCTTAACCTTCTGTACTTCTTAGCAAAAGATTTCGTAGGAGACTCAATATGAGAATCCTGAGGTGCTTCCCTAGGTTTTTCAGAGTCTGTAGCCTTTTGAGAGTCTACAGACTTGGCTTGAAGGTTAGAATCAAGTGTATCATGACCTTCCTTTAGCAAAGAAAGTCCTTCAACAACTTGCTTCTCTAGTGGATTGAGCTCCTCATCACTGTGCTCATCTATAAGCCTAGATTGAATCAATTTTCTCCTCTTTACAACTGGTGCCTGTTGAGAGACACCAGAGGTTGGTTTCTTTTTGGATTTTGGTTTGGAAGATTGTATAATTGAAGGAGATTGGGTGACTTGGGTAGGTGCAGGGGGACTCTCCATTACTTGTTCCTGCACCATTTCACCACCAAAAAATGAAGCATTGTAGATAGAAGGTTTGTAGGATGAGAGTTTTACCTGCATTACCTGTGGATATGTCATTGCAGGGAGACTCTTCTTTTTGTCATCAATTCTCTTAATGTCAGAGAATATCCTCCTTTGCTGTTTGTATGCCTGCACACAACAATCATCTGCCAACTTGGTTGACATGTCAGGAATGAAGTGATTGAGGAGAATCATAAGAAATCTATGATAGTAGACTTTCTTTCTCCCCTCATGCACATTATTTAATTTTGCTCCCATTTGAGTGAGCAACATATCACCAATGTTGATTATTCTATCAAATAGGAGACTATGACCAATTTGATAAGTAATAGCAGTAATAGCATCAAATCCACTACACTTACCAGTAAAACACTTAGCAATTTGATCGAAGAAAAATGACCATTCTTTCCTTAAGTAAGGCCTAGTTATCTTGCTCATGTTATCTAAGCTAGCAGAATAACCTATTACCTTAAACATGCTTTTAATGTCATCATCAGATACAATTTCATCAAAAGTAGACTTAACAGGCAGTTTAAACACAGAATTAAGCACATCTGCAGTGACATCAAATGTAGTCGAACCAAAGGTAAACATTATTTTACCTGGTTGATCCTGAGAAGGATCAACTACCTTTACATTGCTCCATGCTTGTGATACAGCATCCATGTGAATGACTGGTGATGCCTTGAGAATGTAGTGTAGCTCGGATTGTTCCAAGAAATCCATCACAGGGTAGTAGTCAGCGTCTACCCCTTTCTTATCACCAAGAGCAGCAACATGATTTGTGGTCATGAACTCGAAATCCCCAAATGTGAATGCAATCGCCTTGGGTCCTCTCATGACAGTAGAAACGGCAGCCATTAAAGTTGTTGAGTTGAAAGTGATGGAGAAGCTTGAAGAATTTAGCTAGGGTTCGTAAAAAGCTCTGTGAATATTTTTGCCTTAGAAATCAATTGCAATAAACAAGTGAGTAAATTGTATGAAAAATTCTATTTTGTTCAAGTTGCATACAATACACACGAGTCTACAGCCTGTTGCCGGTAAAAAAATAACTGTTACCGCCTATTTCAAGTCATTTGAACATTTAAAATGCAATCAGAGTCTGCAGGCGTGAATTTTAACCGTTTCAGAGTCTAGGCGATAATTTTCTCAGAGTCTACTGACTTTCAGAGTCTACAGACTCGTCAGAGTCTACAGACTTGTCAGAGTCTAGACTCTGTCAAGGTAAAATACCAAACAAAATGTTGCACTAACAATTAATCATAGTGTGTTAAGACAGGGACTATAATTAAAGTACATACCTTGCTTCTTGTAATTTTTTTATCATTACATATTTAACATACCTAATTCACCTACCAGTCTGAGAAAGGTAGACTCATCAAGTGGTTTTGTTAAAATGTCTGCAATCTGTCTGTCAGTTGGAACATAGTGAAGTGTCACAGTACCATTTTCAACATGTTCTCTAATAAAGTGATACCTGACATCAATGTGCTTTGTTCTGGAGTGTTGGACTGGATTCTCTGCAATTTTAATAGCACTAGTATTATCACAATACATAGGAATATTTGAGAATGTTAGTCCATAATCAAGTAATTGATTTCTCATCCACAGGATTTGAGCACAGCAACTTCCAGCTGCAATGTATTCAGCCTCAGCTGTTGAGGTTGATACAGTATGTTGTTTCTTGCTAAACCAAGAAATTAATCTGTTGCCAAGAAACTGACACTGTCCTGTTGTGCTTTTCCTATCTACTTTGCATCCTGCATAGTCAGAATCTGAATAGCCAATTAGTAAAAAATCTGACTCTCTAGGATACCAAAGTCCAAGAGTTTGTGCCCCCTTGAGATATCTAAAAATTCTTTTCACAGCTATTAAGTGTGATTCTCTAGGGTCAGCTTGAAATCTAGTACACAGACAAGTTGCAAACATTATATCTGGTCTACTAGCAGTTAAATATAACAATGAGCCAATCATACCTCTGTAACTAGTGTTGTCAACTTTCTTACCCTTTGGGTCAGAGTCTAGCTTAGTAGCTGTTGACATGGGAGTTTTAGCAGATGCAGAATCTTGCATATCAAACTTTTTCAACAGTTCTTTTACATACTTTGTTTGATTGATGAAAATTCCATCATCATTCTGTTTGACTTGAAGCCCCAAAAAGAAGTTTAATTCTTCCATCATGCTCATTTCATAATTTGACTGCATTAGTTGACTAAACTTTTCACAGAGATTATCATTAGTAGATCCAAATATAATATCATCAACATAAATTTGGACAAGCAAAATATCACCTTTATATTTTCTAATAAAGAGAGTTTTGTCAATGGTACCTCTTGTGAATCCATTTTCAAGAAGGAATTTTGAAAGAGTTTCATACCATGCTCTAGGTGCTTGCTTCAATCCATATAGTGCCTTGTTTAACCTGTAAACATGATCAGGAAACTTTGGATCAACAAATCCTGGTGGTTGCTCCACATAGACTTCTTCTTCCAATTCTCCATTTAAGAAAGCACTTTTCACATCCATCTGATACACCTTGAATTTTGAATGAGCTGCAAAGGCTAGAAACATTCTAATAGCTTCCAATCTTGCTACTGGTGCAAAAGTTTCATCATAGTCAATTCCTTCCTCCTGTGAGTATCCTTTTGCAACTAGCCTTGCTTTATTTCTTACTACAGTTCCATTCTCATCAAGTTTATTTCTATACACCCATTTTGCACCAACAACTGATCTATCTCTAGGTCTTGGTACAAGTTTCCACACTTTATTTCTCTCAAATTCATTCAATTCTTCTTGCATTGCAATAATCCAATCAGGGTCTTGCAAGGCTTCCTCAATTTTCTTGGGTTCATTCTTTGAGAGAAAACAGCTACAAAGACATTCATTTTGAGTGGTTGTTCTTGTTTGTACACCACTCTCAGGATCACCAATTATTAAGTCAGGAGTGTGATTCCTTGTCCATTTTCTAGCAGGTGGAAGATTGGTTCTTGAACTTGAAACTCCCCCTAAGTCATTTGCATCTTCTGTATTTGAGTGAAATTCAAATGAAGAGGCTCCCCCTAAATTTCTTGACTCTGACAAGAGTTTAGAGTTGCTTGATCCAGACCCTGATGAGTTAGACTCTGTCTGTCTAGACTCTGTCTGGGTAGACCCTGACCTGTTAGACTCTGAATTATTTGGAGTTGAATTTTCTGGCTCCCCCTCAGAATGTGCAGGTTCCTGTGTTAGTTCAGGATTTATTCTAGGGTCTTCATCCTCTTCTTCTTCATTTATCTCAGAACTTTTTAGATTTTCAAATTCCAGTGTTGTAGACTCTGACTCATCCTGCAATTCTGTAAACTTTTTATCATCAAATGCAACATGAATAGATTCCATAACAATTTTGGTTCTGAGATTAAACACTCTGAATGCTTTTGTGTTCGATGCATATCCAAGAAAGATTGATTCATCTGCCTTGGCTTCGAATTTGCTTAGATTTTTAGGATGTACTTTCAGTACATAACACTTGCATCCAAATATGTGAAAGTGTTTTACACTTGGCTTCTTGTCCTTTATCATTTCATAGGGAGTCTTTCCATGCATGTTTATTAGAGTGCAGTTTTGAGTGAAACATGTTGTATTGACTGCCTCAGCCCAAAAATATACTAGCAGCTTAGACTCTGCCAACATTGTTCTGGCAGCTTCTATGAGTGTCCTATTCTTTCTTTCCACAACTCCATTTTGTTGAGGAGTTCCTGGTGCAGAAAATTGTTGAGTAATTCCCTTTGATGCACAGTGGTTCTCCATGATTGAATTCTTGAATTCAGTACCATTGTCACTCCTCAGAATTCTTACTATTTTCTTTGATTTTCTTTCCAGAAAAGTGATATGATCTATTATGTGTTGAGAAGCTTCATCCTTTGAATGTAGATAGAAAACCCATGTGAATCTTGTAAAATCATCTACAATAACAAGAGTATATTTATTTTTGTTAATTGACATAACATTTACTAGATCAAATAAATCAAGATGTAGTAAATAAAAGGGTTCAGAAATGGTATTTATTGTCTTGCTCTTGAAGGATGATTTCCTTTGTTTTCCAAGTTGACATGCTTCACAAAGTCCATCTTGTACAAAATCAACCTTTGGTAATCCTCTTACAAGATTCTGTTTAACCAACTTGTTGAGTGTTTTGAAGTTGATGTGTGACAGTTTCTTGTGCCATTTCCAGCTTTCTTCAGTTGAGGCCTTGCTGTATAGACATGTGACTTCACTGTTTATGCAATCCTCCAAGCTGGCTTCATAAATGTTACCATGTCTGTGTCCTTTGAAAACCACAATGCCTGTTTCTTTATGAGTCACAAGACACTCTTTGTTGTCAAAGCCAGTATGGTAACCTTTGTCTCCAAGTTGACTTATGCTTATTAAATTGTGCCTTAAGCCATCAACTAGAGCTACTTGTTCAATGATGACATTCCCAAGTACAATCTTGCCATATCCCAGTGTTTGTCCTTTGTTGCCATCTCCAAAGGATACTTCTGGGCCAGCCATTTCCTCAAAGTCTGTAAGCAGGGATTTCTTTCCAGTCATATGTCCTGAGCATCCACTGTCCAGGATTAGGGTTACTTTCTTTACCCTAGTTCCCTGCATACATAAAGCAACTAGTTAGATGTTTTGAGGACCCAAACAGTTTTGGATCCTTTTCTACTAATTTTAGGAGAAACAGGCTTAATAATTTTCACCTTTGGCTTACCTGTCTCTTTTGTTGCTCTATACTGTGGTGGAGTTTTAACATTGTCATACCAACTTTTATCAATAGAAGATTTTAGATCATAAAAATTGTAATACAAATCATGATAGTCCCTACACATATATATAGAATGAAATATGCTACCACAGTGATAACATGGTTTCTGTGGTATGTAGTGACTTTTCAGAGTCTGAGAAGGACTAGACTCTGATTTCTTCTCAATTTTTGTTTTACAATCTATAGCTAAATGGTTTTGGTTGTCACATCTATAACACTTCTTTCTAGGAGCATTAGGATCTTTTTGATAATTATTAGCCTTATTGATGCCTTCCTTACCATTCCTATTTCTCCTAGTTTTGGTGGACTCTGATAAGTTCTCTAGCCTTTCTTTCAACTTAGACTTAGACAAGTACCCTATGTTTATAATTTTCTTAGAGTTATTTGCCCTTGTTTCATCTGTCTTTTTGTCAACAACAGGGGGACTATTGACAGATGAGTTTGTGGCTTCAGTTTTTTCTTTAGGGATCACAAACTTAACAGGAACAAATGTACTTTTGTCTTTAGTCTTATTAATTTTGCTAGCTTCTTCATTGTTATCATTCTCAACAATAGGTCTTTTGTCTTGACTCTTGTCATAGCCTAGACCAGCAGTTTGACACACGTTTTGATTATTGAGAATTTCTTGAACTTTTCTTCCAGAGTCTGTCCAAACTTTAAACTTAAACCTTTCTTCTTCTAGTTCTTTCCTAACATAGTCATAGGCTTTCAAAATTTCAGTGTAGTTATGACTATATTTCTCAGAATCCTTTTTGTATTGTTCCATTAATAATAACTCAGATTCTACATGACAATTCCTTTTAGTTAAGGTTAAATTTTCTTCTCTCAACCTTTCACTTTCACTAGTGATAGACCTACATGTTGTCATTATTTTATTAACCTCACTTTTCACAATCTCTATGCCATCAGAGTCTAAATTAATTAAGGATTCATGAGTAAAGATTGATACCTGAGTTTTAGGAGATGAGGGTTATTTGGGAGACTGTGATTTTCTTGAGGAGGATGCCATCAGTGCTAGATTTTCATAATCAATTTCATCCTCTGAGCTTGAGTCTGCCCAGTCCTTTCCTGTTGATAAAAGTGCTTTTCCTTGACTTTTTGACTTTCTGCATTCACTGGCAAAGTGCCCCAATATTCCACAGTTGAAACATTTGACCTTTGCTTTGTCAAGTTTGATAATTGTACTCTTGCTCTTCTCAACCTTTTCATCTTCCTTCTTGAATGATGGCCTTTTGCTAAATTTGCCAGTTCTTTTGTTGAATTTCATTCTTTTGAAATTTTTAGCAAACATAGCCATCATTTGACTAAGATCAACCTCTTCATCAGAATCAGAGTCTGTGTCAGTAGACTCTGACTCCACAGCAGCTTTACCCTTCTTTCTTGAATCCTTGATTCTTGCTTCTGTGGATGGTTCCTGTTGTTCTTTCTCAGACTCCATCAAGAGTGCCACAGATTTTGTCTTTACAGACTTCTTATTCTTTCTCTGTTGCATCTCCAAATCATATATCTTGAGTCTGCCATACAATTCTTCTAGAGTTAGTTCATCCAAATCTCTAGCTTCTCTTATGGCTGTAGTCTTATTGTCCCACTCTTCAGGAAGTGCTCTTAGAAACTTGGTATTCGTATCTTCAGAATCATAAACCTTACCAAGCATAGCCATCTCATTCAAGAGTTTTGTAAACCTAT
This sequence comes from Oenanthe sinensis, assembly GCA_028671895.1. Classification (NCBI taxonomy): domain Eukaryota; kingdom Viridiplantae; phylum Streptophyta; class Magnoliopsida; order Apiales; family Apiaceae; genus Oenanthe; species Oenanthe sinensis. The sequence goes on from CM053806.1 coordinate 36,080,765, forward strand.
CATACATCTCAGTGATAGATTCTCCAGATTTTGCTTCAAAGTACTCATACTCTTGAATGAGCAAAGACCTAGCATTCTTCTTGACATCTTTAGTCCCTTGACAGTGCACCTCAAGTTTTGTCCACAACAAACTCAAACACAAAAATATGAATAAGTACTGTTTTGTATTATTGATTTGTGAATATAAAACTCTCCTAGGGTGTACACAAACCCTAGCAGCTTCTCTGTGTTTATCACAGCAACTCTCTCTATCTCTATGCTCTCAAAATTTTACTCAGATAATTATTCTTCGACTTCCTCTCTTTTACAATTAGGTTACATAGAGTTTATATAGAGAGCTGCCTATCAACTAATAACAGAAAGATAAATTACAATAGGAATAGAATTCCTAATTATTAGTTGACAGTTTCCTTCTAGAATTCTCTTTCTTTCCCATAGCATATCTGCAATATATTTATCTTGATCTTCGAAGACTTTCCATTCTTGTGATCTTCTTCCAAATTTATCCTCAACTGTATAGACTCTGAAATCTTTAGACTCTGATGATCTTTAGACTCTGATCACATGTAGACTCTGATAGATCATAGACTCTGATAGTCTATAGACTCTGATCACCTTCCAGACTCTGATCTTCATGCAGACTCTGGTTTCACTTTCTACAGAAATTCTTCTAAGTACAAGTAACATGAATGTTGACCATCTAGACTCTGATTATACATTTCAGAGACTAGAAAGACTTATTACAGATAAACTAATCTAGACCATGTTCTAGTATTTTGTACATCATCAAATGAATATATCCCTAACAAATATGGTCCAGTAAAGGCCCAAGGAGCCTGTTAAAGACCCTAATCCTAGAAGGATCTAGAAACCTAAACATGGGAAGAGTCCCACGAGGCCCCTCATCTATGGATATCCTATCACAAGGATAAGACTACACCTATTAGAGTCTGGCAAGAACTCTTAGTCCTAAGAGGTTACAACAACCTTATATCACTAGGAGACTTGGCCCCCAAGTCTCCTAACTCTAGTCTGATTCCAAGGCCCTCGTGCGCCTATATAAAGGGCCTAACCCCTCAACATTAGAACTACGTTATTGGCTTGATTCTCTAAACACAACAGAGATACGTAGGCAGTTAACGAGGACCTGAGGAAGTCACGAAACGTTAGTGCAGCTATTAAAGCTCGAAGCTCTCTCAAACCCTAACAGCAACTACGCATTAAAGGCACCTCGTTTTTGATCCATAACATTTGGCGCCATCTGTGAAAACCTCCAATAATAACCATGGCAAGAACAGAAAAGTACTGCAAGCACCCTTGAAGGAGAGATCCCTGACACCGCTGTCGACACCACTGTCCCCCCTATTACAACCCAGGAGCAACGAGCTGTTGTTCCAACCACCTCCGTTGAAGACCCTGACGCAAGCACCCGGCGTGCCGGACCCCTTAGCATCGTCGTTCATCCTTCCAACCCCGATGTGTCAATTCATGCTTCAGCTCCTCCACTCCAGGTAATTCCACCCCTTCGTACAACTTTTGTTGCTCATCCTACTATGCAGGTCTCGTCTGTTATAACACCTGACCCTCGTTATGGGCTCCCAAGGAACTACGAGCCCCCTTATGAGCAAGGGCTGTTGCCCCACTATACCTCACAATGAAGAAGTCAGGACTTCTCTGGACCTTACTCAACTGATGACGAGAAGTCGTAGGACGAGGATGTTAACCCACGAAGGAGTCGATCCGGTAAGGAGCCCCTTGGAGGGAGGAGTACCCAGCCCCGAGGGCCTCAAAGTAATGACTCCCTGAACCTTCAGGAAAGAATACGCGCTCATGAAGCCGAAGCTCAACGACTAAGGAAAGACCTGGAGAAGGCATTGACAAGACGACAGCGCCCCAGAGTTTAGGGTGCTGGAGGGTTGATGAGAAACACCTCTGTAATAGATTTGGATGAGCCCCTAAGGCAAACAAGGGCATGTCATGTTAGGGCTGATCCCCAAGACTTATTGCCACTTGGAGATCCTGATGATCCCATAGCCCCTTCACTAAAAATATTATGAATGAGAAGATATCAAGGAAGTTTAAGATGCCAACAATCAGGGCCTATGATGGAACGGGAGATCCCTCAAATCATGTTCTCACGTTCTCTAATGCACTATTGCTGCAGCCTGTAAACGACGCCATCAAGTGTAGAGCGTTCCCCCAAACCCTGAGTGGCATGGCTCAGCGGTGGTTCAGTCGTCTACCACCAAACTCTGTTGGGTCATTCAAGGATCTGAGCAGGGCCTTCATTGGACAATTCATTAGCAGCAAGACTCATGAGAAGAGCTCAGCTTCGCTAATGAACATGCACCAGGGGAAGAACGAGTCCTTGAGGGATTACATGAATAGGTTCACAAAAGAAGCCTTGAAGGTCCCTGATCTAGACCAGAAGGTAGCTATGATAGCTTTACAGCAAGGGACTTCTGACGAAAATTTTAGGAGATCACTAGCCAAGAGAGCCCCTGAGAGTATGAATGAGCTCCAGGAGAGAGCTGGGAAGTATATTAAGGCCGAAGAAAGTATGAGGAAAGCTCAAGGGTTTCAAGCCTCTAACACTCATTCTAAAAAGTGAGCCAGCGACACCGAATATACTGTTGACGCCAAGTATGCGAAGAATGGTGATGCCAATGACTCCAAGAAGAAGGGAGGATCTAGGTTCACAGAGTATGCAAGGCTGAATACTGCCCGTAACCAAATACTGATGGACATTGAGAAGGATAAAGACCTTCGATGGTCGAAGCCACTAAGGACTGATCCTGAAAAGAGGAATAAGAATGCATACTGCCGGTTCCACAGAGATGTGGGACACGACACTGATGACTATCGTCAGTTGAAAGATAAGATCGAATTTTTGATTAGAAGAGGAAAGTTAGAAAAATACACCAAGGATGGTGCTAGAGATGATAGAAGGAACAACGACAAATGAAGGGACTCAGACCCCAAACAAAGAAACAATCAGCCCAGAGGGCCTATGATCAACGTAATCTCAGGAGGTCTAACCGCAGCAGGCAATTCCCGGAACTCCAGGAAGGCGTATGCCCGGGAGGTAATGAGCATCGTAGGAGAACCTCCAAAGAGAGCAAGGACTGAGGTCTCTTTGTCATTCGATGATTCTGACTTAGAAGAGGTAAGGTTCCCCCATGATGATCCATTGGTAATTATTACCTTGGAGTCCATCCCCTTGGATCCTCTAGATCCTGAAAAAGTGACCTATGTTGGGGCTTCATTCCCCAAGGACCTGAAACAACAACTGATTCAATTCTTGCAAGATAACAGAGATGTCTTTGCCTGGACAGCAGCCGACATGCCAGGGATAGACCCCGAACTCATAACGCATCAGTTAAATGTGAATCCTGGAAGGACAACAGTCAAGCAGAAGAAAAGAAATTTTACTCCTGAAAGGCAAGAGGCCATTAAAGAAGAAGTAGAGAAGTTGTTGGAAGCCGGATTTATTGAAGTAATTCAATTTCCTTAATGGCTGGCCAACCCTGTGATGGTCAAAAAGAGCAATGGGAAGTGGAGAATGTGTGTGGACTTCACTGACTTGAATGATGCATGTCCTAAGGACTATTTCCCCTTACCAAGGATAGACACGTTAATAGATGCCACAGCTGGGAACGAGATGCTTAGCTTTATGGATGGTTTCAGTGGCTACAACCAAATTAAAATGCACCCCGATGACATCCCTAAGGTATCATTCATCATTGACTTTGGTGTTTTTTGTTATCTGGTTATGGCTTTTGGACTTAAGAATGCAGGAGCCACGTATCAAAGGCTTGTGAATAAGATCTTCAAACATCTCATTGGTAAGACCATGAAGGTCTACGTAGATGACATGTTAGTCAAAAGCCTGGACAAGGCTGATCATCTTGCGCACCTGAACGAGGCATTTGAAGTTCTGAGAACTCACAAGATGATGTTGAACCCAGCCAAGTGTGCCTTCGGTGTAGGTTCTGGAAAATTCCTAGGCCGGATGGTCTCAAAAAGAGGCATTGAGGCCAATCCTGATAAGATTCAAGCAATCTTGGACATGCAACCGTCCAAGACTGTAAAAGAAGTCCAAAAGCTCACTGGAAGGGTAACGGCCCTGGGACGTTTCATATCCAAATCTGGAGAGAAGTGTCTACCATTTTTCAAGGCCTTTAAGAAGGTCAAGAACTTTGAATGGAATGACGAGAGTCAGGCGGCATTTGAAAAACTGAAGAAGTATATGGACGAGCCACCTTTGCTTGCCAAACCAAGACCTGAGGAAGTACTATTCCTATACCTGGCAGTTTCGAGCTCAGCCCTGAGTGCTATTCTTATGAAGGAGGAAGAGAAGGTTCAGAAACCCATTTATTATGTTAGCAAGATTCTACATGGGGTAGAGCTAAATTACTCAAAGGTTGAGAAGTTTGCCTTAGCATTGATAATGGCTTCAAGAAAGCTACGTCCGTACTTCCGGTCGCATATTATTGAAGTCTTGACAGACCAGCCACTAAGAAACATACTACATAGCCACAAGGCTAGTGTGAGGCTAATCAAATGGGCTATTGAGCTTGGAGAGTTCGAAATCAAATACAAGCCTGGAACGGCCATCAAGGCTCAAGCTCTAGCTGACTTCGTGGTTGAATGTACCATTCCTAACCAAGAAGTCGGGGGGCAGGAAGAGGACAAAGAAACTGAAAAGGAGAAGGAAAAAGAGGAGGAGCTCAAAGAATATTGGCTACTCTTTTTTGACGGAGCTTCAAAAACAAAAAGTAGTGGAGCTGGCCTAGTTTTGCAAAGCCCAGATGGGTTTATTGTCGAATATGCAATCAAATTGGATTTCCCCACTACAAACAACGAAGCAGAGTATGAAGCTTTGATAGCGGGACTTGGTCTTGCCAGAACCCTGAGGGTGAACAAATTGAAGGTATGTGGTGATTCAAGGTTAGTGATCTCCCAAGTAAATGGGGAGTTTGAAGCCCGAGAAGAGACTATTGAAAAATACTTGAGAATTGTTAAAGCTCAAGCCACACAGTTTGAAGAATGCCACTTTGAGTACATCCCGAGAGAGGAGAATACGAAGGCTGATGCCTTGTCTAAATTTGCATCATCAGAGATTGAGAATTACTCTAGCAGTGTTTATTTCCAAGTCTTAAAGACCCCAAGCATTAATGCTAAGCTAGTAGCCCCGATTGGGCTGGGAGCATGTTGGATGGATTCCATCAAGCTCTACTTGGAAACAGGGAGAACACCAACCGACCCCATGGAAGCTCGCAAGCTATCAGTGAGGGCCTTGAGGTATGCCCCCATAGAAGGAATACTTTACAAGAAATCATACGTGATACCCTACTTGAAGTGTTTGAGACCCCACGAGGCTGAAGCTGCCCTAAGGGAAGTTCACGAAGGAGTATGTGGTCAGCACCTTGGAAGCAGAGCTCTTGCTCACAAAGTCATGAGACTGGGATTCTATTGGCCTGAGATGCTTAAAGATGCCAAAACTTATGTTAAGAAGTGCGATCGTTGTCAAAGATTTGCGCCCATCGTTAGACAGCCCCCTGAGATGCTGACATCCATAAACTCCCCACTCCCCTTTGCTATGTGGAGAATGGATATATTAGGGTCGTTTCCCATGGCTAGTGCGCAAAGAAAGTTCCTCATTGTCGCCATTGACTACTTCACTAAATGGATAGAAGCCAAGCCCTTGGCCAAGATTGCCACTAAGAATGTGATCCAATTCTTCTGGGAAAATGTTATATGCAGATATGGGCTACCCCGAATCCTAGTGACGGACAACGGAACTCAGTTTAACAACAGGGACTTCATAGAATACTGTGGGAACTAGGATATTGAACTGTGTTTCACCTCGGTAGCTCATCCGCAATCAAATGGACAAGCTGAAGTAGCCAACAGAATTATCTTGGATGGACTTAAAAAGAGGATTGAACGCTCCCAGGGGACTTGGGTTGATGAGTTGCTTCCAATCCTATGGGCATACAGAACTACTTGTAGGACTTCAACTGGTGCTACACCATTCCAACTAGCCTACGGGGCTGAGGCAGTGGTTCCCGTTGAAATTACTCAGATGTCACCAAGAGTGCAAGAGTTTCAGATTGATGCCAATAAGGAAGGTATGAAGCTGGCGTTAGACTTGATAGATGAGCTGTGCGACAAAGCCAACGTCAAGATAGTGGAAAGCCAGAAGAAAGCTTCGTTCTACTACAACCTTAGAGTCAAGGAAAGGTTCTTCCGCGAAGGAGACTTAGTCCTGCGAAAGATCGAGGCATCTGGAGTTGGTCCTAAGGGCAAACTAGCTCCGAATTGGGGAGGACCATACCAAGTGAAGGAAGTCACAGGACAAGGCGCGTATAAGCTCCAAACCCTTGAAGGGGTCGAAGTCACTAGAAGCTGGAATGCAGCCAACTTAAGAAAGTACTATGTTTAGATTTTAACTTTGATTTTCAAAACGTTTAAGTATCAGTTTATTAGCCTTGGAGGCATGACATTTATTAGCCTTGGAGGCATGATATGTTTTTTATACTAAATTACAAGTTTCAAGAAATGTTATCTGTTTTCCCTATATAACACTTGTCATTTTCACTTAGTCTTTTTACAAGCCTCGAGAGTATTTGTTGTTTATGTTTAAGTTAAACACGAAAAACAAAGCAAAACTAAGGCACAAAGTAAAAAGGCAGGAAATACATAAATAAAAGCCCGAAGGCTGAAAGTTTTTACAAAGCCCCTGAGGGCAACATAAAAATAGAAAAAAAGGGAATCCTATCTACGCTTCCTCCTCCCCCTCTTCTTCTCCCGAAGAATCCTCGCCACTTGAGGAAGATGAACCTTCTTCACCTTCATTAGATTCCTCTTCTCCCAAAGAACTCTCTTCTGTTGGCTTCTAAGGAGTCACCACATGAGTAGTTTTCTCAGGCACAACTCTGCGAGGAGTAGGACTGGGCTCACGAGCCCTTTCTTGCCTAACATCAGGACTGTTGTCCCCCTCAGTGTCTTCTTCTTGAGCATCAATCAACCGCTTCAAAGCTTCGGCTGACTGAGGACTTTTGAAGTCCACCTTAGGGTCGAACAGACCCGGATGCCTCTCCAATACCGCCTTCAAGGCATTGTTCCAACCAATTGTGTAATTGGTAGGGTAGAGGAGGTCGTCATGCTGTTGCATCAAATCTTGGTATTCCTCCGAGCCCAAATACTTATCGATAACAGCATTCGTACCTGCCCGGAGTTCAACTATCTCGGCCTGGGCCCTTTTCAGGAGCTCTTCTTTCTCGGCCATCTTTTCCTCCAATTGCATGACCTTGGCATTAGCCTTAGTAAGCTCCTTTTTATGCTTTCCTGCTTGAACCTTCCACGACTCCGTCTGGTGGAGGGAAGCCTGAAAGTAGGCGTTGGCCTGAAAAACCGACAAACCACGTTAAAACACCTCAAAGGCCAGGAGTAATGTGTGCAAGAAAAGTAAAGAAAATTACCAACGCCAGTGCTTGTGCACCCAAAGCTCTGGTGCTCTCCTCATCTCGCCCCAAAACTATATCCTTGTAATCACAAGGAGTCAATGAATGGAGGGACCAATCCCTAGCGTGATCCGTGCAGCCGACCACGGTATCCGACTTCCTGAATCCCCAACCTGGCTTGTAAGCCAGAGATTTTGGTGCTCTGACAATTTCACTGCCTCTGGCCTCAGTTGGCTCAGAATGAGGCTGTGAAAAAGCTGGAGGCTCTTTCCCTTGTCTGGGGTCATTCATCAGCCTTAGCCGCTTCATACGGCCTGTTTCTTCAACGGGTGGAATGGTCCACTTGTTAATTAGTTTGGCAGCTGAAAAAGAAATGTTAAAAGCATTATCAAAGCTGTAGAACGACTAAAGCAAAAAGAAGACAAACCTAGATAAAATGATATACCTTTACTCGAGGCCCTCGATAGGCCCACGGCTTTTAATCTGCGCTCATCAAGAAGAGCCCAAGATACTTCCTTGGTCTCCCCCTGAGTAAGCGCAACATAAGCATTTTGCTCCTCCAATGAGAGCATGATTGACTCGGCACTCCCGTCTGCAACCTAGCCAAAGGTGGGCCTAAAGAGGGTTCCCCAATCTCCCCCTTCCCATGAAATTTGCACAAAATTTTCCTTCCAATGAAGGTTGTTGTCGGGAATAGAAGAGTTATAAAAAATATGGGGTTTATTTGGCCTATGGGCAATGTGAACCCAACCCAAGGAAAGGCTAGAAGAGTTCTTAAATTGAAAATTTTTGCGAAACAGGGGGACAGTCATTTTTATTTTCTTTTCTAAGCAAAGGACCATAAAACAATGGATGAGCCTCCACCCATTGGGAACAATTTGAGAAGGGTGAATTTGAACGTCGGCTAAAAGAGTGGGGATGAATTCATGCAAAGGGAACCTAAGCCCCGCTAACAAGGCATCTACGTAAACAAATAATTTAGAAGGGTTCCAATGACAGGTCCTGTCACCAGGCCCTGCCAATGAAATAGTAAAACGAGGAAGGAAATTGAAAAAACGATTGTATTCTTCTACTAAATCAGCTTCTAAAAATTTATTACTACGACTATAAGAGTCTAAATGGGACAGGCTAGGGTACTCGTCCCCCCTTTAGTTTATCATATCGACTAAAGACATATAAGAAGAAAAAATTAGGATTCGTCGAAGGGGTTTACCTCTCTTCGCAGACCCCACATTCATAGCTGCCAATCTTGAGTTTTTCTTGTCAGCCATTGGATTTTCGAGCTACTGTGTATCCTCGAGAGTATTAGAAGCTGAGATTGCTTGGAGGCTTGAGAGCTCGAAGTTGTAGAAGAATTTGAGGATTGAGAAATGAGAGGTGAGGGAAGTGAAGCCTCTCACTTCACTCTTATACTACCCTCAACCGGTCACCTACCCGTCCAAATTCCACTTTCTACTGGTGTTTCAAGGTCATGTTACCGTTGGAGGGGATACTAACCAGTACCACAGGTGAAAGGCTCATGTGATAAAGCCCATGAACGAAAGCCCACAAGAAGAATAAATAAAGGAAAGTAAAGAAAAGAAGCTTCTAGAACCAAGAAGAATGATCTAGAAGTTGGGCCAGTCAAGGCCCATGGTCAATAAGCCCTAAAGCCCAATAACCAAAGGAAAAAGGCCCGTAAAACCTAAGATACTAAAGGCCCATAATCTAAGACCATTGGAGGTCCATAACCCAAGAGCCTGTGAGGTCTACTTAATCAAAATTATGAGGCCTTGAGGCCCTAAAGTCTTTCGCCCTCAAGAGTTTTGAGGTCTATTTCGACTTCATTCCTAGTCGAAAATTATAAGTCCTTGAGGCCCTAAAGTGTTTCGACCACAAAGGGTTTTGAGGTCTAATTCGACTTCATTCCTAGTCGAAAGATATGAGGCCTTGAGGCCCTAAAGTGTTTCGACCTCAAAGAGTTTTGAGGTCTAATTCGATTTCATTCCTAGTCGAAAATTATAAGGCCTTGAGGCCCCAAAGTGTTTCGCCCTCAAAGAGTTTTGAGGTCAAATTCGACTTTATTTCTAGTCGAAGGTCACAAAGCCATGAGGCCCTCAAAAACTTCGACCTCAAAGAGTTTTGAGGTCTAAGTCGACTTCATTCTTAGTCGAAGGTTACAAAGCCATGAGGCCCTCAATAACTTCGACCTCAAAGAGTTTTGAGGTCTAATTCGACCTCAATCGAGGTCGAAATTGACCTTAGTCTCATTTTGACCAAGTAGCCATGAAGGCCTATTCGATCTCAATCGAGATCGAAATCAACATCATTGTTTGTTTTGACCTCAAGGAATTTTGAGGTCTAATTCGACCTCAATCGAGGTCGAAATCGACCTTAGTATCATTTTGACCAAGTAGCCATGAAGGCCTATTCGATCTCAATCGAGATCGAAATCAACATCATTGTTTGTTTCGACCTCAAGGAATTTAATTCGACCTCAATCGAGGTCGAAATCGACCTTAGTCTCATTTTGACCAAGTAGCCATGAAGGCCTATTCGATCTCAATCGAGATCGAAATCAACATCATTGTTTGTTTCGACCTCAAGGAATTTTGAGGTCTAATTCGATCTCAATCGAGGTCGAAATCGACCTGAGTCTCATTCCTGACCAAATACCCATGAAGGCCTATTCGATCTCAATCGAGGTCGAAATCGACCTCAGTCTACCAAATCGACCTCGAAGTATTTTGGAATCCTGTTCGACCTCAATCGAGGTCGAAATCGACCTCATTCCAGATCGAAATCGACCTCGAGTATGCAAACCAACCTCATGCTAGTATTCGACCTCAAGGGATTTTCAACTCTTATTCGACCTTAAACGAGCTCGAATTCGACCTCAATCACGTACTCGACCTCAAGTCGATTTCGATTTCGACCTCGATTCCCCAAATCGACCTGAGAGTGTATATGAAGTCCTGGTCGACCTCGATCTAAGTCGAATTCGAGCTCGATTCCAAGAATCGACCTGGAGTAGAATTTGAGTACATTTTCGACCTCAATCTAGGTCGAAGGGTCAGAATGACAGAAGCCCAAATCGACCTCAAATCCCATCGACTTGGAGGGTGAATTGAGGTCGAAATCGACCTCATTCGAGGTCGAAATAGTATGAATCTCAAAAATTTTCTCATTTTTCTATGAGTTTGTTAAAAATGATATCCTTGGGGGACCAATTTATAAGATGTTGATTCTTTAAAAGAATAGAAGGCCTGAGCCCAGAAAATAAGGTTGATTAAAATAAGTCAAAAGCCCGGTAAGGCACTTAAAACCCTTTGTAAAACTTTTACGAAAACTCACGAAATTTTCCCAAAAGTTGGGGGGCAAATGATATGGGTAAAAATAACCCTGAGGAAATAATAAATGAAGCATTTATTATTTCATTTATTAGGCCTGATATGGTCCAAAGGCTTGGGCCCTTGAAACGAACTAGGAAAATAAATTCTAGGATCAACTGGATTGGTAAATCCAGCCCACAAAGCTCTGTTGAAGTCATATGCCCATTAAGCCCTTATTATTAATTAATTTCGTAATTAATTAATTAATATGGTCCAGTAAAGGCCCAAGGAGCCTGTTAAAGGCCCTAATCCTAGAAGGATCTAGAAACCCAAACATGGGAAGAGTCTCACGAGGCCCCTCATCTATGGATATCCTATCACAAAGATAAGACTACACCTATCAGAGTCTGGCAATGACTCTCAGTCCTAAGAGGTTACAACAACCTTATATCACTAGGAGACTTGGCCCCTAAGTCTCCTAACTCTAGTCTGATTCCAAGGCCCTCGTGCGCCTATATAAAGGGCCTAACCCCTCAACATTAGAACTACGTTATTGGCTTGATTCTCTAAACACAACAGAGATACGTAGGCAGTTAATGAGGACCTGAGGAAGTCACGAAATGTTAGTGCAGCCATTAAAGCTCGAAGCTCTCTCAAACCCTAACAGTAACTACGCATTAAAGACACCTCGTTTTTGATCCATAACACCTACACACTCCACTGCAGATTGAAACCCTTAGAGCATTATATTCAACAGCTAGAAATATTTCAAATGACAGGCTAGTTCAATTTTCCTTCAAAATTGGTGAGACGGAGTACATAATAGATGAGATTGACGGAAACAGAGTCTTAGGATTCCCGACAGAAAACTTCGAGACCCTATCAACAGTTGAAGACATAACTAACTTTTTACAGTCAATTCATTATTAAGGCCCGATAGACTTGATAAAGTTGTCAAAATCCAAGTTGGTGGGCGAATGGGATTACTTCTTCAACACTTTAGCCAAAGTATTTGCACCTACATTGAAGAGAAACTTCCACAATATTTTAACTCTTCTGCAAGTAATTGGGTATTCTGTGGACAACAACCGAAGAATCAATTTTGGGAAGTTGATTCTGACAGAAATGATAAGAAAGATAGGCAATGCTGAAAGCAGAAGATTGGATGTGGATCAAAAAGTAAACTGTTTCTTTCCAAGATTCTTAATGTTGCTAATGAATAATGTATTGTCAGAGGAAGACAAAGTAAGATTTGCTAACAGCCCGGTGGAAGTTTCCCCAATGACTCAGAGGAATTTGTTCACATGGCTCAGTAACAAGAACAAATTTGAAGGGGTAGCCATTGAAACAACTAAATACATGGCAAATATTCTTAATCAAATAGCCAATCCTGCACAGGCTCAACCGCATCAGCAAGAGCCAGAGCAAAGTCAAGATCAAATGCCAATGGAAGTTGAACATTCTGCACAGTTTTTACTAGAAGCTGTTCAACTTGTAGAAGAAGGGGCACAGGTACAAAAAGTAATTTTTCACACCTTAGCTTCTAATTTCCTACCTATAAATATATGTAGTATACCTTTAAATATATCTATGACGAACTATGATTGTGCTCTTATACTTTAGGACTTTGGCTAGGAACCTGACAATACACTGGTCCAATCCCAAGATGAGATAGACTCCGAAACAGTTTCTCCTGCATCAACCTCCTTGAGTTAAATCAAAAAAAGGAAGAAACCTGTTACGAAAGTAAGAGGTAGAGGTATCACAGTGAGTGAACCCGCATCTCTATCTCCATCGTCAAAAATATTGAGGAATGAACCTGAGATAACTCCAGACCCATCATTATCCTCTCATTGGGATATGGACTTTAAAATGTCAATACAACAGTCACTGGACTCACTCAATCAACTGGGTGATTCTATTGAAATTTGTCATCCGGCCACGGCATCCTGTGAAGAGTCACGCACACTATTAGCGCTCACACTAACAGGACCTCCACTTGAAGAAACACAACCAAATGAGGGCACAATAAATGAAGAAAATGTTTTTGATAAAAACCTGTGAGATGCGACATTTATAGTGGACTAAGACATTTTTGATACAGTGCAACATCAGTTACCGTTACAGGTATTGAGGGGCATCACAGACTCTAACGAGCCACACATTACATTATCTAATGTGGTGACCCCCCTGGATTTCTTAAATCCAGTTCCTTCAAAGGAATTTCTCTTATCCACTAGTTGATTTGAGAGGAAACCACTCTTTGGAGAGAGTTATGACTCTATTCATGTAGTAGCTAAGTCAGTAGCAGAGACACTTCAAGATAATCTTATTATGGACATGCCTTCACAGGCTTCAGAAGAACATTACGAGTCTTCAAAAGCTATAGTAATATATACAGGTACATCATCTTGATCTGGAATGGAGCAAAACACGAGTGAAGTAAGGCAAACACCGAGTGAAACACATGCACATAGTTTAAGTGAAACAAACAAGAGTGCAAGCGAGGTGAATGCACACACACACACAGTGAACTACTGTAAAAAATTGAAGCTCTCTAGAAAGAAATGCAGGTTGTTCAGGCTGAGTTAGCAAAGGAAAAAGCATAAGTAGAATCCAAGTCTACCTCTGTAACAGAACAACTGACAATCGTGCGGAAATATGTTGAAAATGTCAAATCCTCCATTCTCCTCAAGACACAAAATATACAGAATGTGCAAAGTCTAATTGTTGAAGATATAAAGGAGATCAACAACATAAACAAAAGAATTGATGATGTTGAAAGAATCTTGAATATGAGGATTATTGAAAATGAAGAAATCTTAACAAAATGATTCAACAAGATGGATGAGGGAATGATACATCAAAATGAAGGAATGAAGCAAGTCTATCTGACCATGTAAAAACTAGTCAAATCATTTGAAGCTTCTAAATCTGTAGAGGATCCCTCACTAAGGGGGAGAAATAAAAGGATACCAGTTTCCGGTTGCAATCCACTTATGGTACCATGTATTGAAATGCTAGTTTATAATATTTTTGTTTATTTTCTATGTGATGTCTCCTAAGATTTTTTTAGTTGCATGCTTTTTTTGAAGGAATGGATAATATCCCAGTTATTGTTAACATGGCAGTCACTGGGATGAAAATACAAGTTACAAAAGTTTTAAAGTTTTTGGTTTTCTTCTTCCAAACAATTGTGATTATGCTAACTTGGCTGGCATGATATACAATTAACTATCAAAAGTTGAATGCCTAGTCTGCTCATTTTCCCTATCTAGGGAATGGGACTGTGAGGCCTATCATATGGGGTCCTTGCCCTTGGCACGCTCTTTCAGAGGGTACGGTGCACTAGGCGTGACATGGTCTTCAGTTGTTGTGTTTGGAAAGGTAAAACAAGCAAGAATGAGCTACTAGTGCTCGACAAGTAAATAATCAGCAATATAACATGACAGGGAAACAATAGTAATATATGTATCAGAGTAATAATTGCTACCTGTGTTTGAATGGTGGACAGTTCTAGATACTGTACAAAAGAATAATTGGTTCTTGAAACTCCCGTTAGCACTATCGGTCACTAAGCACCTAGGCTTTCGTTACAGTGCAACGTCAAATTCCAATTGGAAGAAATGAGACTATACTGGAGCATTCACCACGCCCTATTGTACACGATGATCAGTCGTATTGTACAATAGAAAATACATAACTTTATCTACTAGTAAAAGGATGATCCTCAACTGGTCATCACCTCAGACAACACATGGGTCTTTAAATGCTGGACCGTATGTCACTCGGCCTCTTACGCTATGATGGACTGTGCGGCACACAAGCCTTTTACACTTATATCTCTAGTCCCTTTTTTGAATATATTAAAATCAACAAGTCTGGGAGGGAAGTTTATCCCAACATTCCAGAATAACAACAATCCTTTGTAATATTTCAACATCTGATAATGGGTTCACTTCCTGAATTATGTGGAAGTAATCTCGTGGGTAGGTGGGTTGACTCTCAGTCAACTAATCAATAAGATAAAAGCAATTGAATCAAGAAGACTCAAGAACACAACCGGGGAGTCGCTATAAAGAAATAAAATAACTTTAGTAAAGAATTTCAATAGAGTGAGTTACTAGCCCCTAACAGTATAAATATATATACGGGAAAAACGTCAAAATTGAATATTCATTCCCTAATGTGGAGTTTTCGACTCAAAATAATTACGAAACATTTAATTCATAGCTCAATAATTTTTATTTAATGGAAAGTAATATTTAAAGAATTTAGATAGCTCAAGAATATTTTTAAAGGTCACATAGTATTTGATTAATAATTAAGAAATCTTGAATAATTCTCGAATAATATTGAAAGGCTTTAGAAAGAAATGATTGAAATATTTAATTAGGATTTAATCAAGATTTAAGCAAGACTATTTAATATATAAAAATTTTAAATGAGTTGAAATATTTAAATAATATTTAAATAAATCAAATTGAGCTGAAAGTATTTAATCAATATTCAAATACTTGTTCAAATTATTCTAAGGAATATTAATTAATAAATAAATAATTCCATATTTATTATCAATGAATCTAAAAATATATTCAATGGAAAGGTCCTTGAATAATATCGACTAAGGTCGAGAAAGTAATAGACTACTCCCGGTTAACTATTGAGTACATCGAAGGATGTAACTCGATACATAGTTCAGTTATCCTTAACTACTAATATGTGTACTCTAACTTTTCAAGAAGTTCAGAGTCGCGAAAGAACTGAGTAATAAGGGGTAAAAGCAGTTCAGATGGATATAACAATATTTATATACTACAAGGTTTTATAAACAGGACTTGTTATAAAGTCAAGAAGGCAAGATATCAAGGAGTCAAGATACTTGCCTGAGTAGATAATGCGGTGAGTGGATGGGCCTTGCTTGGTACGGGTCGCTATGAAATGAAAACATAATTCAAAATTAGTTATAAAACTTTTAGAGTTTTAACTCTACTTATACATATTCTTGAAAGAACATTAACTTATCTTGCTAACGAGTTTTAGCCCGATTCTTTAGCTAGTTATGATCTCATAACATTTCTTAACAACTTTTGTTAAGGGTTCATTTTCTAATCTAGCCTCGAAACCTTACTTATGCCATAGTTTGGTTACGGTCAAAACAAGCAAGTTCTACAAGGGTTCCTACTTGCATCTGCTTGATTATAACAATTTTAATAAATCAGGTTCAAATCCTTTTAATCTAAAACCTCTTCTCAGCTGTTCCCAAATGTCCCTAGTATTTTAAATAAACGTTTCAGATTTTATGGAGTAGCCTAGCTAGGGTGATCATAGCCTCCAAGTTAGGTGAAAATAGATTTTTAAGTTTCTGCGCTACTGTTACTAATTAATTCATAACATTTCGCTCGCAATTCCATTGACATGAAATTTGTGCGTAAACGATCTAGAGATCGTCCATTACGCAATCATGCCCAGAACTGGTCTAGAAATTTAGGGTATCCCCTTCGGGTACCCTGGACAGTTGAGGTCGGAAATAAAATGGCCATTATGACATTTGTACGCTCCATATTTTTCAATTTTTAAACTACTCAAATGTAACCCAAGCAACTCCAATATATTTTATACTAACACTTGAACATATATTAAAGCAATACTGAGTAATTTCTCATTTTTCCAATAATCCAACCGTTACCAACAATTCACCAAAGTTCATCCACCAACTCATCTCATTTCTAAAACAACCATACTACTTTATAACAATCAATTCATTTGATATCCATTCTATACCATCTTTATCAACCAACCCTCACCAATTAGGTTTCTCATTCCACAACTAAAACCACAAGATAATAAAGGTTTACACTATGTTCATAACCAAATCATTACATACAAGGTGATACAATAATCATATAATTAAGTCATGAGTTACATGACTTTGTATGCATAAAAATAACTACCCATAGCCTAAACAACACTTAACCAACACCAACCAAGCTTATGAAATCATAAAACATAAGTTTAATATTAATATTTTATTTATGTAAAGTTACTGTACATGGTCTTGGGTTTTGATGAATAAAACAAGACATTGTATGGATAAATCATGGAGATGACCTTAGGTATGAAATGGGTTTGTAACTACCTTTGTTTTAAGCCTCCAAGCAAGATGATCTAGCAAGATTTGGATGAGCTATGAATTTTTCTCTTCCTTCTTTACCTAGTAGCCGAGAGCTTCTTCAGGGGGGGGGGGGTTTGCTTGGTTGTTTTGATTTTTGTTTTATGTTATAAGTAAATTGTTACCTTGGCTTTTTGACTAATCAAGGGGCAAGTCAACATTTTAGTCTTCTTTGACCTTGATCAAGTGTACTAGCTTCTTCCATACACCAACTAATGCAAGTATTTGTATTTCTTTTCTTTTATAAAAAAAATTCAGCCCTTTTTACAATTTAGGTGGCTAATTATATTTTCATTTTCGTAACGATCCGCTATGGCAAATTTAATAACTATTACTCCTTCCGGGAATTTTAAGAAATTTAATATCCACCCAAACACCATTCTTTAATTCATATTCATTATATATTATTATTTAAACTCTGCCCTATTTATTCGAAAGAGTTGGAATACGATTCACCGGATAAAATATACTAAGGAAGTACTACGTATATTACATATAATAACTTAGAAATACGAATCACAAAACATTCTCCTGTTACGAATCTCTGAATTATGACGAGATTTACATTCACTCATTTATAGCGTATATTAGTACTGCGACTTCGAAATTAAACTTTTTTGACACGTAATTAATGTGACGCGGTCGCTTTCACTTCTAACGCATATTTACTATTCATTATCAAAAGTTTTTAAAAATTACTAAAAATTAGGAATGTTACCATCTCCCTTCCTTAAAAGGATTCCGTCCCGGAATCTAATTTGAAAACTGGTGAAGGTACTTTTCTAGCAAGACACTTTCTAATTCCCAGGTCGATTCTTCTACATTCTGATTCCTCCATAGCACCCGTACTAACTTAACAACTTTGTGTCTCTACACTTGTTCTTTTCGATCCATGATCTCCACTGGCTGCTCTACATAAGACAAGTCTGGTTGGATTTCTACGTTGTCATACTCTATCACATGTCTGGAATCCATGTGGTATTGTCATAACATAGACACATGAAATGCATTATGGATGTGTTGCAGGTTTGGAGGTAAGGCTAACTCATATGCTACCTTCCCATTACTCTTTATGTTCTTAAATGATCTAATAAATCTGGGACTTAACTTCCCTTTCTTACTGAATCTCTTCAATCCCTTTCATGGGGACACTTTCAACACATTATTAAGTCTCCAATCTCATAAACTTTGTCTTTTCTAGACTGGTTTGGACACTTGCACTGTCTGTCTTGGGCTGCTATCGATCGTTTTCTTATGAGGTCAACTGTCTCTTTGGTTTGTTAACCCAACTCGTGTCTAAATTTTTTTTTCCCGCCAATTTCTTCCCAACATAGGGGAGATCAACAACTTCTTCCATATCAAGCTTTGTAAGGAGACATTTATATATTTCGTGGTAACTGTTATTATAGGAAGACTCGATTATTGATAAATGACCATCTCAGTTTCCCTTGAAATAAATCACGCAGACTCTCAACATATCTTTAATCGTATGAATAGTTCTCTTACTCTAAGCGTCGGTTAGGGGGTAATAAGCCGCACTCATGTTCAACTTAGCCCCTAAATAGTGCTAGAAGGTTCCTTGGAAACACATCCTCAAACTCGTTCACTATTGGGATATCCCTTAAGTCGGGTACTCTCTTCTCTGAATTTATCACATAGGCTAAATAAGCCTCACACCCCTGGCGCAAGCATCTCTTCACTTGAATCATACTCAAAAATCTTTTGGTCTTTCGCTGTCCCTTAAACATGAATTCCTCTTTTTTTCTTGGTAATCTCACCACAATTCTCAATTCCTATTAGTGAAGTTAACTCATTACGATCTGGTTGGAATACCTTCAAAACTTTTAGAGATAACAAGAATCATAGAAATTTGAAGAGAAAAGATTTCATATCAACTAGGTATCACACCATTGTGGTGATAAGATTATGAGTTTCAAAGTAGCCACCATTTAAAATAAAAGAATGACTAAGAGATCAATATGATCCAAAAGAACTCAACATCGCGTTCCTTATTAAGACACTCACAAGTAAATGGGTGTGTCCCCTTCTTATGATGTACAACTCACAAGCGATGACATCCCATTAAACTTCTATCACACAGATAGATAGTCCTTGTGTCCCCTATAAATAGGGTTTTTCGTCTCAGTTGGAGTAAAAAAGTATGAAATGAATTCAAAATCAGACCAATAAAATTCATCTTTTTGTAATTGATTCTCTAAGGCACGCCTTGGAATAAAACTGAACAGACTCCAAATGTGTTATTTCCAGAGGGAAGAATAACAAGAGAAGAAAGTACTGGTACACAACAAAAAAGTGAGGAATATATTGCAAATAGAGTTATCCACCATTTTTAAAAAATGGAAGTTCAAGTATCACAAACTCGACAGGGACTCAGAAATTTGAAAGTAAGTATCATAACATCCTATGGCACAATTGAATACCCAAATACGAGTGAACACTAACATCAAAATATAACTCAGGAGAGGAAATATATCTTCTAGTAAAATTCTCCTTTGGAGAGGTTTCAAAATAAGTCATAGGAAAGAAAGGTATTGTCAATGTCTTTACAAATGCCTTCTCTATCAATTCCTCAGAAAGATCATCGTTTAACTATAACGCTAGTTCTCCATGTCCTGAGGTTATCGATATCCTACGTCGTCGTCGACTCGTAATAGTCTCTGTCAGGTGATAACCCTGGAAGGTCATCGGGGAATACATCCTCAAATTCATTGACAACTGTTATGTCATTTATACTGATTAATTTCTTCTCTATGTCTACTACATAAGCTATGTAAGCTTCACACCCTTGGCGTAACAACCTCTGTACTTGCATCTTATTCAAGAACTTATTAGTCTACCTTTGCCCTCTAAACACCACTTCTTTCTGGTTGGGCAAATTTATCCTCATTTTTTTTCCCTTACAATCAATACTAGCTTCGTAACTTGACAGCCAATCCATTCCCAAAATGACATCAAACTCCCCTAGTAAAAAAGGAATCAAGTCTATAATGAATCGTTGCCCTTCAATTTCTAGCTTATAGTTAATACATACCTGATTGGTAGGAATGACCTCCTGATTAGCTATTTTTACATGTAAGGGATTTTTAACGGTTTTGACTCAAGGTTCCAATTATGCGTAAAATCTCCAGATATAAAAGACTTGGTGCTCTAGAATCAAACAAAACATTTGTATTGATGGAATTGAGTAAAAGTTTACCTGCAATAACATCTGTGTTTCTCACTGCATCTCTCACAGTCATGTTGAAGGTCCTGGTAGTAGGGGCTCTATTGGAAGCGGCCTTGCTTTGTCTTGATACTGCTAGTCCGGATGACTTACAGTCCCTCTTCACGTGTCCCAATTGTCCATAGTTGTAACAAACAATTCTATTCGTAGGGCAATCAGTTGGGAAATGCCCCACCCGTCCACACTGGAAACATGTAACCCTTTCCTTACTGCACATGCCCATATGCTTCTTCCCACATGTTTTGCAATCTGGCAGTGGGGGTCGTGATTGATTGGAGTATGACACCCCTGAATGCCTGCCACCCTGGTTGACACTCACACTTTCAGCTCTCTTGAACCCGAAGCTCTTCCGAAACTGAGATCCTTGTCCCCGATTAAATTTACTCGGAAAGTTCTCACTTGATGAACCTCCTCGTTGGTTATCTGCCTTCCTCTTCTTCCCATCTTTTTTCTTTTGGATCTGATCACTTTTAGCCTCTACGATCGAAGATTTATGCACCAACATGGCATAGTCAGTCAACTCAAGTATTGCCACACGATTCTGAATCCACTATTTTATTCCTTATTGAAACCTTCTAGCCCTTTTCTCGTCCGTGTTCACAAAATTTGGCACGAACCTAGACAATTCAGTAAACTTTGCTTCATACTCGACTATAGTTAGGTTATTCTGCTTCAACTCCAGAAATTTTTGCTCTATCTAGTTTTCCATGAATTTGGGGAAATACTTCTCTAAAAATAGCTGGGAGAACCTTTCCCATGCTACTATCCCTTCTCCTTCCAGATTCATCTTAGCTTCCCACCAGAAATTTACCTCCCCATTTAGGAGGTAAGTGGCGAAGACTGTCTTTTGTTCCTCCTCTACATGCAGTATCTCAAATGACTTTTCCAAATTTTTTAACTAGGCTCTAGCCTCTACTGGGTCTGCAGTTACTTGAAACTCAGGTGGTCGCAAGGACTTAAAGGATCAGAAGGAAATGGAAATTGTGTTACGGGGAACTGGTGGTGGTTGGTTTGGATTGGAGTTAACATGTTACCTAAGAAAATCCACGAAAAAGTTCAATGGGTTCACATTCTAGTTTTCTCCTTGGCGATTCTGGCTCTCGTTTTACTCATGTTCATTCTGGTTTTGGTTTTGGCTATGACCCGAGGTGCTTGAATTTACATAATCCTCCTCCTCATACTCTTTCTCATCAAACTCATTGTAGTCCTCTGGATCACTTTCCTCCTCGTGAATACTTTGTTCAATCAAGTCCTTACTATCCACAGGGTGCAACCTGGTATTACTCATTGGTGGCATTTTTCTGATACAATCAAATAATATTAGTCAACTTTATATTAGCTCAAATCACCTTATTATTCGTTATATTAAACAATCATATAAGTAATGATTTCTATTTATATTTAACCCTGTCTATACTGCATATAAAATTTTAGGGCTCAAAGTTCTTATTATGCAGAACATATAAATACACTTTATGCCTTTCCTGAAGTGGTTTCTATACAATTACTATATCAAGAATAATAAGATGCATAAATACCATACAAAATAAGACTGCATTTTAAAGAGAACTGAAACGTCATATATATACATAATTTCTAGGTTACATCATCTGTCACAAGTTCTGATTAGAACAAAAGTAAGTCAGTTAGGCTATCTTCTAATCAGAGTGGGACTAATACTATGTACACAAAACACTACTCCCTCCAAAATGACACATTTATATATAATGCCAAAATCTGATACTAGAAGGCTATATCATCCCATATGAGTCACTAGAACCTACCACAGACCAACTCCCTGACCTGACCCATCAAGCTATCCACCATAATGTCCACCTCATCACTCCCCATCGGTCCTCCACCTAAGAGTGTCCTCAAATCACGGAAGAATCATGCCCATGTCTGGATCCCGACAAGGCTAGTCTCAATATCTTGAGGAATTCCGCCGGAGGTAGGCCACTCTGGGCTCCAACACGTCCGGAAATCATCATATCCACAATGTACCTCAAATCGTCTACATGACCGGTAGAGATATCATGATCCCTCATGAGGGAAGACACTACCCATGATGGCACTGGCACCTCTGCGACTAGGGGTGGTGGAGGTAGTGATGCTGGTGGTGGTGATGGCATGTCAAATGGAGCATCCTCTGGCTCTGGGGTGAGTCCCTCAAACCCCTCATCCTCGGACGGTATGAGACTAAGTGGGGGTAAAGGTGGAATCACTACGGGTGATGATATCATATGGATATCCCTGTACACAACCTTTGATGGTCTAGCCTGATCAACGAATAGGGGGTGGGTGCTAGTACGGCTGGCGCTGCGTCCGCCTCTGCTGGAGCCTTAATAGGATCCTCCTCGAGATCCTCCTCAGGGTCCTCATCCTCTCCTAGTAGCACTCTGTAATGTTGGGCCTCATATGCCTCAGAGTCGGGTATCTACACTACAATAATAACTCGTCACTAACATATAGTGAATAATATATGTTAATTTATTATTATTAAAGTTTTTAGTCTTTTATTTTAATTTCTTTTATTATCATTACGCCTCTCGTTTCTGAGTATTATAACTTAGGGCCCTGATACCATTTCTGTGACACCCCCAGACCCGGGGTCAGAGATCTAAGCCATAATGGTCCAATTTCCAATATTCATGAACTTGTTATCTAATGATAAGATAATAACAGTTTAATAATCTTAAAATAAATGACATGCTAATGACCCCAAACACTTTAACACATGCGAGCCATAGTCTCAGGAAAGAGAATTACATTAATTAACACATTTAAGTTTTTATCATTACATTCCCAGTTATAACATTCTTGAGTTCGTGCTACTGAGTATAGCTTCTGCAAAAAACTATAACAACAGCCAAAAGTTGATTAAGTTGCATATGGTTACATATATTTACATAAACAGTACTTATAGATCAACCTGACTATCAAAAGTTGAATGCCTAGTCTGCTCATTTTTCCTATCTCGGGAATGGGACTGTGAGGCCTATCATATGGGGTCCTTTCCCTTGGCATGATCTTTCGGAGGGTATGGTGCATGAGGCGTGACATGGTCTTCAGTTGTTGTGTTTGGAAAGGTAAAATAAGCAAGAATGAGCTACGAGTTCTCAACAAGTAAATAATCAACAATATAACAAGATAGGGAAATACCAGTAATATATGTATCAGAGTAATAATTGCAATCTGTGTTTGAATGGTGGACAGTTCTAGATACTGTACAAAAGAATAATAGGTTCCTGTAATTCCCGTTAACACTATCGGTAACTAAGCACCTAGGCTTTCATTATCGTGCAACGTCAAATTCCAATTCAAAGAAATGGGACTATACTGGAGCATTCACCACGCCCTATTGTACACGATGATTCCTCGTATTGTACAATTAAAAATACGTAACTTTCTCTACTAGTAGAAGGATGATCCTCAACTGGTCATCACCTCAGGCAATACATGGAACTTTAAATGATGGACCATGCGTCACTCGGCCTCTTACGCTATGATGGACTATGCCGCACACAAGCTTCTTACACTTATATCTCTAGTCCCCTTT
The DNA here is from genome assembly GCA_028671895.1 of Oenanthe sinensis. Taxonomy (NCBI): domain Eukaryota; kingdom Viridiplantae; phylum Streptophyta; class Magnoliopsida; order Apiales; family Apiaceae; genus Oenanthe; species Oenanthe sinensis. The sequence continues at coordinate 36,104,520 of CM053806.1, forward strand.
TTAAATATATTAAAATCAACAAATCTGGGAGGGAAATTTATCCCAACATTCCAGAATAACAACAATCCTTTGTAAGATTTCAACATCTGATCATGGGTTCACTTCCTGAATTACGTGGAAGTAATCTCGTGGGTAGGTGGGTTGACTGTCAGTCAACTAATCAATAAGATAAAGGCAATTGAATCAAGAAGACTCAAGAACACGACCGGGGAGTCGCTATAAAGAAATAAAATAACTTTAGTAAAGAATTTCAATAGAGTGGGTTACTAGCCCCTAACAGTATAAGTATATATACGGGAAAAACGTCAAAATTGAATATTCCTACCCTAATGTGGAGTTTTTAACTCAAAATAATTGTGGAATATTTGAGTCATAGCTCAATAATTTTTATTTAATGGAAAGTAATATTTAAAGAATTTAAGATAGCTCCAGAATATTTTTAAAGATCACATAGTATTTGATTAATAATTAAGAAATCTTGAATAATTCTCGAATAATATTCAAAGGATTTAGAAAGAAATGATTGAAATATTTAATTAGGATTTAATCAAGATTATTTAATATATAAAAATTTTAAATGAGGTGAAATATTTAAATAATATTTAATCAGTATTAAATAATATTAAAATAAATCAAAATGAACTGAAAGTATTTAATCAATATTCAAATACTTATTCAAATTATTCTAAGGAATATTAATTTATACATAAATAATTTCTATTTATTATCAATGAATCTCAAAATATATTCAAGAGAAAGATTTTTGAAAAATATCGACTAAGGTCGAGAAAGTAATAGACTACTCCCAGTCAACTATCAAGTATATCAAAGGATGTAACTCAATACATAATTCTGTAATCCTTAACTACTAATATGTGTACTATAACTTTTCAAGAAGTTCAGAGTGGCGAAAGAACTAAGTAGTAAGGGGTAAAAGCAGTTCGGATGGATATAACAATATTTATATACCACAAGGTTTTATAAACACGACTTGTTATAAAGTCAAAAAGTCAAGATATCAAGGAGTCAAGGTACTTGCCTGAGTAGATAGTGCGTTGAGTGGATGGTCCTTTGTAAGGCATATTGTAACGTAGTATGTAATAGTGATAACGATAACTCAACTAAGAAACAAAGACAGATAAATAATACTAATATGCAGCACATGAATCCAGAAGGGAAATAATACATACATCACTGCAGAGCAATCAAGATGTAAAGTTTACTGAATGACAGCGAGAGAAGTTCATTACTATGTTCAGGCCTCAGCAACAACTAAGTGTTCAGTAGATTTCAGTCTAAAGATAGTGCAATGATTGAAGTATAGTTGTCAAAGGATTTCAGTGATCAGAAGCAATGAAACAATCCAAAGTTAGTCAGCTGAAACATAACAGGAATCAAGGGAATTCAATTCAGTGTTAGTCGTTTGTGAACCAGACCAGTGCACTAAGCGTCAGCACATCAAGAAAAGAATTGACCTGATTAATTAGAAGAAAATCAGTTGATCAAGCCAGAAGAGTGAAATCCAAGTAGTTGTTACTTCAAGAATTGAAGATAGTTATTAAAGCAAGTGAAACTACATTTGGTGGTGCCTACAAAGGAGGAACCTAGTGTGAAGAATAACAATCTTTACTTAGGCGCAACAAAGTTGGAAGCTTGAGATTATTCTAAGTCATGATTTTATGGCGCCTACACACTGCAACTAGTGTGCAGGCGCAACAAAACTTTTTGTAGCATTTTATCTAAGTCAAAGGCACAACAAAAGTTAGATGGATGATTTTGTGGCGCCTACACACTGCAACTAGTGTGCAGGCGCAACAAAATGTAATGCAAGCGCAACAAAATGCTACTTGGAATTAAATTAAAGGCAAAGGCACATCTTGGAGGCGCAACAAACATTAAATGGCGCCTACACAGTGGAGACAGTGTAAAGGCGCAACAAAGATGAAACTAAGGCGCATCAAAGTTTACAAGGCGCAACAAAACATGTTTTTGGGGCCTACACACCTCTAGCACTCTTGAAGCGCAACAAATGACTTAAACTTTGTGGAATTCAATTTTCCAATAAGTCTACAATTTATATATGGGTTAAATCAATATGGACAGAAAATTATTCATTCATCCTCAACAAAAAGAGATACAGATGGGAGCACCATTAAAGCTGAACATTAATATCACCCAAATGTATTTGTCATTGTGATTGTGATTGAACCCATTGAAGCTAATCATTTGATTAGAAGTGTAGCACCTCAGGAATTTAATAATACATTGTTATTTCCCCGAATCGTTGTGTTTCATTATCTGTCATTTTTTATATCTAAAGAACACAAACACTTAATCCGCAATTAAACGAGAAATCTACCACATCATATTTAACCCCCCCCCCTTCTATGATGATTTTGGACCTAACAATTTGTATCAGAGCTTGTTGATTGAAGTTACAAATCAAGATCCAAAAATAGTTTTTCGAAAAAGTGCATTTTTAGATCTAGAAAAATTTATATTGAAATTTCTTTATTTTTAAAGAAAATTCAATTTCGAATTTTTCAAAAATTTTAAGTTCACTAATTTTAAGAAAACTATCAATCATCAAGAATTCGTATTAAAATTTTTTTCTTGAAATTTAATTTTAATTTTTGAGAAATTAATTATTTCTTAAGATTTAAAATTCTTATAACCATGAGTACCCAAAAACTCAGCAGCATTAAAATCCCAGCATTTGACAAAATTGAATACATCTTATGGAAGAATAAGATGTCCATTTTCATTAAATCTTCAAATTCTCAATACTTGGGAATTTTGGAAAATGGACCCTATGTACCTCAGAAGCTTACACCAGAAACAGTTTCAGAAGACGGCGAACGGATTCCGCAAGGATTTACCCCAAAGGAACCTTCAGAGTTTACTGACACTGATAAAGAAAGAGTTGCATGGGACAATCATCTTCAATGCATCCTGATGGATTCTTTGGACACTACAATGCTAAATCAAGTGATTAACTGCACGAGTGCCAAACAGATGTGGGATACAATTGAACTGCTGATGGAAGGTATAGCAGAAGTGAAGGAGAACAGGCTTGATATTCTTACCTCCCAATATGAAGCTTTCAAGTCACTACCAGGAGAGAGTATCACTCAAGTCTTTGAGAGATACAACAAATTGTTGAATGACTTGTCACTGCATGGGAAGGCCTACTCACGTAGGGAGATCAACAGAAAATTCATGTTGACACTGCTAGCACACCTGGAACACAAAATCTCTGCCATCAGAGAGAGAAGTGACATAAATGACATGTCCATTGAAATTTTATATGGGAAGCTCAAGACTCATGAAATGGAGCAAGAGCAAAGACATATCATTTATGGTACAGGTACGGTGGACAGTAAGAATACAGCACTGTTGAAGACTACAGCTCTTGTAGCCAAGGATTTTGCTATCACAGAGACCAGCACAGTGAAACCTGATGTTGAGAAATAAGAAATTCTGGAAGCTGAATTTACAGATAACACTCAACCAGGTAATGAAGACGACTTCTACTCAATGGAATAACTTGAGCAATTGGAAAATAAAACAATGGCCTATATGGTAGGGAAGTTCAAGAACCTCAGGTTTAGGAGGAACCCTAAGTACAAATTCAAGAGTAACTCCAGTTACAGTTGTTTCAGTTTCAGAAACAGCAACCGAGGTGGATCGTCTTTAGGATCTTACAGCAAATGAGGTTATAAGACGGGAATGGTAGATCGCAGTAAGTTCAAGTGCTACAACTGTGATGAACCCGGACATTTTGCAACAGAATGCCGGAAGCCAAAGCAAGTGAAAGAAAGAAATGAGTCATATGATGAACTCAAGCAGAAATATGATGCACTGGTAAAGAAGCATCAAGGAAGAGCTTATATAGCTGAAGGAAAGAGCTGGGATGATTCAGACAATGATGAAGAAGAGACCTTTGGAAATCTTGCATTAATGGCAGACTCTTCTGAGGTATCACCTCAATCATCGAAGGTATCATTTCTTTCTTCCGTTGACATGTCTAATTCTGAATATAAGAAAACTGTGGAAGATCTAAGTATAGAAATGTTTAACATACATACTAGCATGCTAGCATCTGAAGAAGAAAATGCTAAACTAGTTCTTAAGAATAAAATGCTAGAAACTAAAAATGAAGAACTAGAGCTTGCATGTGTTAATGTAGAAGATCTGAAACAGAAAATAGAATACTTTCAGAATAGAGATAGATGCAACCAGGAAATAGAAGCAGCTCTCAGAAATAAAATTTCTGTTCTTGAGTTAAAACTTCAAGCTTATAAGAAATCTGCGAATCTTGTAAAGGAGGCTATAGATAAACAGGTCATAGGTCAGAAAACTGGAATAGGTTTTGACTATGATAAGAAGGCAGGAAAAATGCATGTAGAATCTATTGCTGAGGAAAGTCCTGTGAAGCAAGACATTCCACATGTATTGAAGAATGTAGTTAAGCCCCTATATAAAAAGTTTGTCATTGATCCCTTAAATGAAGAAGAGCTTTTAATGAAAGAGGAACTCCTTGCTGAGGAGAAAGAGAAAAAGGTTGAAGATAAGAAACAGTTGCCTAAGAAATCTGTTAGGATTGAAGAACCTAAGAAACAGGTTAAAATTGAATCAGGCAACAAAACAGAAAACAAGAAAACAAACAGGAATGGTAAAACAGGTGTCAACAAGAAAAATGCTAATGCTTATTCTTCAAGTGCTACTAGGAAAGTTTGTAACAATTGCAATTCTACTGGTCATCTTACGCATGCATGCAATAAGATAAAAGTAGTAAAAACAGAAACTCCTAGTATGCCTGCCATGCCTGCCATGTCTATTCCTCATCAACCATGCGGTAAAGTAGATTGCATGCCATGTGCTTTCAATATCATGTCTACATACATAAACTTAATGAATACATCTTCAAGTACAGGCATGAATACAGATGTGAACATGACTAGAAAGCATGTTAGGGCAAAGACTGCCAGTCCTCCTAAATCTAGGAAGGAAACCCCTATGCCTAATCCTAAAGACACCCCTATCAAGGCTAAACCAAAGGGCAAGGGCGCAGTCGATGAGAAAGACAAGGACCAGAAAACTTCTGTAGCTAAAAATGTTTACTTATCTAAGCCTCTTGGACCTAATCAAGTTTGGGTGCCAAAGAAAAAGTAATCAATCTGTGGTTGCAGGGCACAGCAAAGAACAAGCGTGTCATGTGGATACTTGACAGTGGCTGTTCAAGGCATATGACTGGTGATAAAGCCCTGTTAACAAATGTGATTGAAAAAGCTGGCCCGATAGTGACCTTTGGAGATGACAGCAAGGGATTCACAACGGGATATGGCAATCTGGAAATTGGGAATGTCATCATAGAAAATATCTCTCTTGTGGATGGATTAAAGCACAACCTTCTAAGTATCAGTCAGTTCACTGACAAGGGTTTCAAAGTAACTTTTGAGAAAGAGAAATGTGCAATCCAAAACAGGAAAGATACGAAGCTTGCTCTTCAAGGAGTGAGAAAGGGGAATCTCTTTGTAGCTGACTTATTCTCTGCAAGCAAAGGTGAAGCTCAATGTTTTTACAGCAAAGCTTCAACAGAGGTCAGTTGGTTATGGCACAAGAAACTTTCACACCTAAACTTCAAGGCAATGAACTCCTTAGTTAAGAGAGAATTGGTAAGAGGTTTACCAGAGATGGAATTTTGTCAAGAAGGTTTATGTGAAGCATGTGAAAAAAGAAAGTCAAAGAAAGCATCTCACCGAAGCAAAGACTCTTCAGACATTACTGAACCACTACAACTAATTCATATGGATTTATTTGGCCCAGTAAATGTCATGTCAATGTCAAGGAAGAGATATGCCCTGGTAATTGTAGATGACTATTCTAAGTACACGTGGGTGTTGTTTCTAGCCACAAAGGATGAAGCCCCTCAAATAATCATTGATCACATAAAGAAGATAGAGGTAGAAGCTGGTTTGCCTGTCAAAAAAATTAGGTCTGACAATGGAACAGAATTCATAAATATAACCCTAAATGAATTCTGTGTTGAAAAAGGTATCTCAAGACAATTTTCAGCGCCCAGAACTCCACAACAAAATGGAGTAGTAGAAAGGAAGAACAGGACTTTGGTTGAAGCAGCAAGAACAATGCTGAATGAGGCTAAATTACCTTTATACTTTTGGGCTAAAGCAGTCAACACAGCCTGCTGCACTCAGAATCGTACCCTGATCAACAAAGAACATGACAAGACTCCATACGAGATAATGGCAAACAAGAAACCAACACTGAAATACTTTCATGTGTTTGGAGCAAAGTGCTTTGTACTGAAAGATGATGAGCATCTAGGAAAATTCGAATCCAAGGCTCATGAAGGCATATTTCTTGGCTACTCTCTGGAATCTAAAGCGTACAGGGTTTATGTGATTGAACATAAAAAGGTCATTGAAAGCATGAATGTAACTTTCGATGATCTCAAGCTCCCAAGTCTACAAAGAACAGACAACACTGAAACTCTACAGTTTGAAAACATGAACTCATATGAAAGTGAAATAGAACCTGAAGCTGCAACAGAAAATCATGCCCCAAATGAGAATAATAACAATGATGATTCTGACCCTAGTAGTAGAAATAGTGAAAGATTCATAGAAACTACTAGTAGTGGCAGAGAATCTCATTCTCATCCAGGCAGCAGCTCAGAGGGAGCAACTGAAGGATCAACTAGCAGGACCCAACACTTCAATGATAATCAAGCTGAATCTTCAAGGGCAAGTCTGCCTAGACATAGGGTGTGGAGTAGAGATCACCCCTTTGAGTTAAATCTAGGAGATCCAGGTGCTGGAGTTCAAACTAGACGTACTTCTCAAAATGAATGTTTATTCTCTGGCTTTCTATCTGAGATAGAGCCAAAGAAAGTAGAAGAAGCACTAGAAGATCCAGATTGGGTCGTTGCTATGCAAGAAGAACTCAATCAATTCAACAGACAAAAAGTCTGGAAGCTAGTACCCAGGCCAAAGAACAAGTCTGTAATTGGCACAAAGTGGGTATTCAGAAACAAGCTGGATGAAGATGGCATTGTCACGAGGAACAAAGCCAGACTGGTTGCTAAAGGTTATTCTCAAGAAGAAGGAATAGATTATGATGAAACATATGCACCAGTGGCAAGACTTGAAGCTATCAGGATGTTTCTGGCATTCGCAGCACACTCCAATTTGAAAGTATATCAAATGGATGTGAAGAGTGCATTCCTGAATGGAGAGCTTGAGGAAGAAGTGTATGTGGAACAACCCCCAGGGTTTGAAGATCTAGAATTTGCAGATTTTGTATACTTTCTCTTCAAGGAACTCTATGGCTTAAAGCAGGTACCTCGGACATGGTATGACACTCTATCTATATTCCTACTTGAAAATGGTTTCACTAGAGGTGTCATAGATAAGACTCTGTTTCATAAAATGCATAAAAATGACATGATATTAGTACAGGTATATGTGGATGACATTATATTTGGTTCTACTAACGATCAGTTGTGTAGTAGATTTGCTAAGCTAATGCAAAGTAGGTATGAAATGAGCATGATGGGAGAGCTGAATTACTTCCTTGGACTCCAAGTAAGCCAAAGGAAAGATGGAATCTTCATTTGTCAGACCAAGTACATCAAAGATCTTTTGAAGAAGTATGGTCTTGAAGATGCATCATCAGCTAAAACCCCTATGGCAACTGCTACTAAGCTTGATCAAGATGAACCTGGTAAAAAGGTAGACATCACAAGTTACAGAGGTATGATTGGCTCTTTACTCTACTTAACTGCAAGTAGGCCAGATATTATGTTTTCTACATGCTTGTGTGCTAGGTTCCAGTCTAACCTTAAAGAATCACATCTTATAGCTGTTAAACGGATTTTTAGGTATCTTAAGGGAAGCCTGAATCTTGGAATTTGGTACCCTAAAGATACAGGTTTTGACCTTATTGGCTATACATATTCTGATTATGCAGGTTGTAGGATTGATAGAAAAAGTACATCAGGGAGTTGTCAATTCCTTGGTAGAAGATTGGTGTCCTGGTATAGCAAGAAGCAGAACTCAGTTGCAATGTCAACAGCTGAAGCTGAATATGTTGCTGCTGGAAGTTGCTGTGCACAAATACTGTGGATAAGGAACCAACTTCAGGACTATGGACTGTTGCTTAATAAAATTCCAATATTCTGCGACAACACAAGTGCCATAGCCATCACAAACAATCCTGTTCAACATTCAAGGACCAAGCACATTGATATCAGATATCATTTTATTAGAGAGCATGTCATCAATGGTACTGCAGAGTTACATTTTGTACCTACAGAGCAGCAAATTGCAGACATCTTCACTAAACCACCGGATGAAATCACTTTCACTAGATTGGTTTGTGAACTTGGGATGTTAAATTCTTCTAACTAATAAGTTAGTAATCAAAAACTGTAATTTAAAGCTGATAAATTCACCAGTTGATTAATTTCAATATTTTTAGGACTTGTGAATTTATCTACCAAATTATTTTCCAGTAATTAGGTTTTAAAATTAGATAAATATTTTGTGCATAAATGTTAATTATATTGTTATTTATTTAATTTTGATCTTAGACAATATTTAAGTGCTTATATTTAATTGATAAATTCTTGGCTCTTAGATATTTTAAATATTATTTGAAATTATTTTAAATAAAAAGGATGAATATTTATATTTGTTCTCATATCTAAAATAAAAGTAAAATAATAAGAAGCATAATTTATTTATGATAATAATTTTAACAAATAATGTTATTATTGTTATTAATAAATATTTTGTGAAATAATATTTATGGATAATTTATTATTATTGATTAATTATTCAAATTACTCATAAATATTATTTATTTTACTTGTAGCAAAATCTAGGATCACTTGATTATTTACGAAGTACTTTATACTTTGTTGCGCCAAAAGAGAATTTAGTGGCGCCTATACAGTGTGTTAACTGTATAGGCGCAACAAAAATAATCTCAGCACTTAGCATGTTTTTGGCAAATCAAGTGGCGCATATAGACTTTGTTGCCTACACAGTGCTAGCACTGTAATGGCGCAACAAAGTACTTAACAGGATTTTGTTGGTTGTGGCGCTAGAATTTCTTTTGTGGTGCCTACACAGTGCATTCACTGTGAAGGCGCAACAAAATTGGATTTCAAGTTAATTGCGCCAAGTCAGTTTATGGCGCCTACACAGTGCAAGCACTGTGGAGGCGCAACAAACGTACTTGAGCAATTTATCTCTGTTTTCAGGCGCCTATATATACAAACAAGAGCTTTTCATGCGCCTCAATTATATATACACTGTATATACACTCTTGGAGGCGCAAGAAAAACTCACAGATCTACTTTTTAATCGACCAAATCTAAGCCAATTCCTGTTCAAATTATTTTCTAAAACCAGATTTGTGTAATTCACAGAAAGGACTATCATTAGCAAGTGGTCCCATTTTTTTTTTAAGGTTTAAGTTTATCAATTATCTATATTCGAACACAATTGGCTAGGGTTCTTGACTGATAAAATCGATTAAAAATTGTGGTATAATTAAAAGTGTGCTAATGTTACTAGGAGTTTATTATTTATTAATTTCAAGTCACTCTTAGTAATTTTAATTTTGTTTAGGGTTTTAGTCCATTATTATTGTTTAACTCTAGTTTAATTAGTAATTTTAATTCGTAAAAAAAATTATCTTTCATTTTTAATTAAATGGCAGGTCATTTTGAGATTAAAAAGACTAATTATTTATCTGTCGTAGCAAATAATTGGACTGAAGCAGGAGAGTTAGGTAATTGGGCTAGGTTCTTAAATGAAAATTCTATAGTCCGTTATGCACTAACTACTGACGTTCCTTTAAATAGAAATCTTCTGAGACAGGTGTACAGGTCTTCTAAAGACACATCTGTAGATGGAATATCAGCTTTCTCTTGCACAATCAAGCGGCAAAAAGTGCGAATAATAGAGAATGACATGAATCAGGCACTTCATTTGCCAACTGAAGATCTTGAAGATGCACCATCTCAAACAGATTTGGATAATTTCTTCATGTTCCTACACTGCACAAGAGTAAACAACAATCTTCCAAAGAAGATTTACAAGAATCATTTACCCAAGGAATGGAATCTGTTTTTCAACATTCTGTCTCATTGCTTTGCACCAAAGACATGGGGCTTCCACGGAATCACAAATTTCAACAAAGTGATTGGATATGCAATGGCTTCTGGATCAAGAATCAATATTGGGAAGATGATCATGAAAGAAATCCTATATAATCAGGCAAAAATGGAGAATTTCTGTCTGTATCCAAGATTTCTACAGCTGGTGCTGAGCCAAGTACTGACTGCTGATCAACTCCAATCCTTTCAGAACAGTGAGCTGGAAGAGTCACCCTCTCTTCAGTTAAAGACAATCTTAAGACTAAGGAATGAGGCTGACTATCCCAACAGGTATACTCCCGCTCCACTGACTGATCCTATTAGAGATTACTTTGATCTTCTTAGACAGGTTGACGAAGAAGAAGAAGAAGAAGCTGCATCTGAGGCAGAAAGAGAGCCAACCTCTAAAGAAGATCATGTATCTGAAACTGATGAATCAGCTCATGCAAATTCAGAAGAACAATCATCTCAAAAGGAGAATGAAGCTGAAACATCAATTGATTCAGAAAGCAAAGAAGCATCTGAGAGTGAACCAGGCACTGAAAAAGAAGATGAAAGTATGGAAGAAGCTGGTTCTGAACAAGAGGAAGAACCAATTCAAGAAGAAGAAGAAAGGAATATCCCTGAAAATCCAACAGAGGAGGACAATCTTGAGGACTTAGTGGAAGAAGATCAGACTATAGAGGTGTACATTCCAAATATTTCTGATGATCAAATGGATGAAGGTACTCTTCTTGACTTTGACTTTTCTGCTTTTCTAACAGAGAATTTTGTCACACTAACTCCTACTGAGCCTGAAACGGCAATGCACACACAAGAGCCCTCAGTGGCCATAAAAGCTGGCAATGAACTTGATCAAGACCAACCAGTTCTAACCACTGCCAGACATCAACAAACACTCCCTTCATCTCTCAACACAAGAAAAAGAACCATTGATGTAGATGATAGGGAGTCCCTACCGAATCAGGAAATTATTGAAATATCCCCTACATCTCTGCCCTCTCAAAAAACGACGAAAAATGAATTTTAAACCTAGGGCAACTGTGAACCAGGAACCTGATTCTCCAATCTCTGAAACGTTTCTTTTCCTTCGTAATCCTAATTCTGAAATTGATAAAATCCTGAAAGGTACGGAAAAAAGAATAGAGGTAATAACAATATCTGCTACTTCAGTAGCTAGTACTATTTTGGTTGATCCAATTCAGAACCTGTCTTCACAGACAGTAGGGGGCATCAATGACTCTCACGAGCCATTCATTACATTGTCAAATGTGGTGACCCCTCTGGACTTAACATCTCCAGATCCTAATCAGGATGTTTTCCCTCCCCAAGTGGGTGAAGTGGAAAGGCAACTCTCTCATAGAAGGGAAGAGGTCTCCATTCAAGGAGTAGTTGTGTCAACAGCATCACCACTTCAAGTGGAAGTGCCTTTACAGGCGTCGCGTGGCACCACAGGCTCTAATTTGTCATTCACTACATTGCCTGAGGTGGTGACCCCCTTGGAGATTCAAATTCCAGCTCCTTATCAGGAAGTCCTCCCCACCTTTACAGGTCAGGTGGAGGGACAACATACCCATAGAAGGGATGTGGGCTAATTTAATAGGGCATCTGCTGCTTCGGTAGTAGAACCTGTTCAGGGTGTCTCTGAGCAGGTAAAGCCTTCAATGGCTTCAGCTGGCATCACAGATTCTTCAACTCTGCCAATCATTACAGAATCCATAGTGGTGACCACACTGGGTCTCAAACCCCCAGTTCCTGAAAAAGGAGTTCTCCCCACCTAAAGTAGTCCGGTGGAGAGGCAACCTACCCATAGAAGGGATAGGGATTTTAATGCAGGTACAGAAGATAGCAGTGCTTTTATGGAATCGAGTGAAACACTTGACCTTAGTCATCTTATGTTCCCTGACCCTGATTTCCCGAGTGTGAGTGTTGAGGGTCGTGAAAACACAGAAATAGTAAGGAGTGAGACACCCTCTACCCAAATAAACACCCCACACATAGCACACACTGCACATAGCCAAAGGATTCTAAATCTGGAGGCCCAGGTAACTGAACTTCACTTTTCTTTAAGAAAGATCTTGGAGGTGCAGGAGCGGCAGAACACGGAAATGAAAGAAATCAAAGATTTGGTTAAACAACTGCTAGCTCAGAAAGTCCCTATTTCTACTCAATCAACTTCAACAGCTCAAATTACTCCTATCAGCAGGGAGGATAACCCAACTAAGGGGGAGAGAACAATACAAGAAAAAGAAGTTGGAGCTGAAATGATATTGGAATATACAACTCAGGGGGAGACAGATTTCTTTTATAGGCCTGAAGGGAGGCAACTTGAAGAAGGAGAAATTCGTGAACCCTATGTGCCAATGGAGATTCTAACTGAAAGAGAAATAGAGGAAACAGCAAAGGCCGCTGGAATAGATGTTGAGGAAGAGTTTGCTGAAGAAGATGCTTTTGATAATGATTGTCTTCTAGTTGGTATAGTTGAAGTTATTACTCAAGACATAGATCAAGCTCAAGAATTAATGAAGATAAAATGGAAAAGAGTCCAACACGCACTTGAAAGAAGGAATAGAATGAAGGACATTGAATCAAAAGTTGGTCCTGATTGGGATGAAGCAAGGAATCTGCTTAAAAAGAAAGAGTTGACATTAACTCAAAAGAAAGACAGAGAAGTCCTTGACCTTTTCAGAACCCTGAAAGAAAATTATGAAGATGTTCATGAGTTCTATGCTATGCTTTCAGATGAAATAACAAGCGTGTCAGTAAGTGCCTTAAAATCCGGTTGGAAAATGTACATCAATTCAACATCACTGGGATCGAGGATTCTGTCAACAAAGAGCTTCGAAAAGATGAACATAGTGGAGTTATACGTGCTAAAGAGGAAAGTCATCTTTGGAGGAAACAAAACAAATGAGATACTGAGAGATCTAATTGAGAAGAAAATAATAGAGATCGGTGTCGAAGCATTTGAGAAGCCTCCGGTAGTCAAGTACTACAAAGCAACAACTCTTCACAACTTAACGTTGACAGATGAATGTCTGGATTCAAGCCATGAAATGTTCATGTGGTATGTTGAAGGGAGACTCCGAAGCAAGAAGAACAGAACTCAAGAAGATTTATATGCTGTTGAGTTGATCTATGCATTCAGACTGAACAGAGCAATTAAAACATCAGGAAGATACCTAATGGAAACGACCAGATACTATCAAGAACCAGTTTTTGTAAGAAGAGATGATGGCACAGAAGTACTTGAAACCATAAAAGATTCTGAACCTTGTATTCAGACAGAGCCAAATGGAACAAAATACTTCCTATTCAAGAAGAATGGAGTAGATAAGAAGAAGGATTTATCAAGACTAAGGAGAAACAATTCTGAAACAATCCAAAAAGTCTTCTCAAGGGTAAAGAGATCCACTGTCAAATCAGACAAGAAGGCTTTGAGGATGATTGAAGATGTTCTAAGGGAGAAACTGGCAGAAGAGTCGATGCATGACACTGACAGAGTTAAAGGCTTTCCAAAAAGAATAACAGTGTTCGTGTTTTCAAAGAGACAATCTCTGGCCTTCGAGTCAATCTCCAAGATAAATTAAACGGCGTTTCTCACTGAGATTCTGAAGAAGTTAGAAGATCCATCTCCTGTCAACACTCTTGAAGTAGAAGCTAGAGACTTAGTGAAGACAAGGTTAGAAGAAAAGGAAGAAGAGCTAAGAAAGCATTACTCTGAAACAAGATCTAAACACAGGCAAGACTCTGTACAAAGAAGAAGAAGATCATAGAATTATCTGTTCAGGCTAGAGGAACAAACTTCTATTCTACACAAGAAATATGGAAATGAAAAATCTAATCCAGAATGTATTTAATATTATTTACTGTCTTTCTGCACTTTACCTTTTTCTTGAAAGTATCAGTTGAGTTATCCTCTCACAGGATTTGCTTGTCGAACTCTAACAAACAAATAGGGGGAGATTGTAAGGCATAATGTAACGTAGTATGTAATAGTGATAACGATAACTCAACTAAGAAACAAAGACAGATAAATAATACTAATATGCAGCACAAGAATCCAGAAGGACATGCAAACAAAAATAATACATCACTGCAGAGCAATCAAGATGTAAAGTTTACTGAATGATAGCGAGATAAGTTCATTACTATGTTCAGGCCTCAGCAACAACTAAGTGTTTAGTAGATTTCAGTCTAAAGACAGTGCAATGATTTAAGTATAGTTGTCAAAGGATTTCAGTGATCAGAAGCAATGAAACAGTCCAAAGTTAGTCAGCTGAAACATAACAGGAATCAAGGGAATTCAATTCAGTGTTAGTCGTTTGTGAACCAGACCAGTGCACTAAGCGTCAGCACATCAAGAAAAGAATTGACCTGATTAATTAGAAGAAAATCAGTTGATCAAGCCAGAAGAGTGAAATCCAAGTAGTTGTTACTTCAAGAATTGAAGATAGTTATTAAAGCAAGTGAAACTACATTTGGTGGTGCCTATAAAGGAGGAACCTAGTGTGAAGAATAACAATCTTTACTTAGGCGCAACAAAGTTAGAAGCTTGAGATTATTCTAAGTCATGATTTTATGGCGCCTACACACTGCAACTAGTGTGCAGGCGCAACAAAACTTGTTGTAGCATTTTATCTAAGTCAACAAAACATTAAGTGGCGCCTACACAGTGGAGACAGTGTAAAGGCGCAACAAAGACGAAACTAAGGCGCAACAAAGTTTACAAGGCGCAACAAAACATGTTTTTGGGGCCTACACACCTCTAGCACTCTTGAAGCGCAACAAAGGACTTAAACATTGTGGAATTCAATTTTCCAATAAGTCTACAATTTATATATGGGTTAAATCAATATGGACAGAAGATTATTCATTCATCCTCAACAAAAAGAGATACAGACGGGAGCACCATTAAAGCTGAACATTAATATCACCCAACTGTATTTTCCATTGTGATTGTGATTGAACCCATTGAAGCTAATCATTTGATTAGAAGTGTAGCACCTCAGGGATTTAATAATACATTGTTATTTCCCCGAATCGTTGTGTTTCATTATCTGTCATTTTTTATATCTAAAGAACACAAACACTTAATCCGTAATTAAACGAGAAATCTACCACATCATATTCAACCCCCCCCCCTTCTATGATGATTTTGGACCTAACATCCTTGCTTAGTACGGGTCGCTATGAAATGAAAACATAATTCAAAATTGGTTATAAAACTTTTAGAAATGTAGGTTATCCCCTTCAGGTCCATAGACAGTTGAGGTCAGAAATAAAATGGAGATGACCAACACCATCCAAGCTTAAGATATCATAAAATATAAGTTTAATATTTTATTTATGTAAAGTTATTATACATAGTCTTAGGTTTCATGAATAAAACAAGAAATTTTATGGATAAATCATGGAGATGACCTTCGGTATCAAATGGGTTAGTAACTACCTTTGTTTTAAGCCCCCAAGCAAGATGATCTAGCAAGATTTGGATGAGCTATGAATTTTTCTCTTCCTTCTTTACCTAGCAGCCGAGAGCTTCTTCGGGGGGGGGGGGGGGGGGGGTTGATTGCTTGTTTTGATTTTTGTTTTATGTTATACGTAAATTATTAACTTGGCTTTTTGACTAATCAAGGGGCAAGTAAATATTTTAGTCTTCTTTGACCTTGGTCAAGTGTACTAGCTTCCTCCATACACCAATGCAAGTATTTGTATTTCTTTTCATTTATAAAAAAATTCGGCCCTTTTTACAATTTAGGTGGGTAATTATATTTTCATTTTCGTAGCGATCCGCTATGGTGAATTTAATAACTATTACTTTGTTCCGGAAATTTTAAGAAATTTAATGTCCACCCTACCACCATTCTTTAATTATTATTCATTATATATTATTATTTAAACTCTGCCTATTTATTTGAAAGATTTGGAATACGATTCACCAGATAAAATATACTAAGGAAGTACTACGTATATTACGTATACTAACTTAGAAATACGAACCGTAGAACATTCTCCTGTTACAAATCTCTGAATTCTGACAAGATTTACATACACCCATTTATAGCATATATTATTACCGCAACTTCGAAATTAAACTTTTTTGACACGTAATTAAGGTGACGTGGTCTCTTTCACTTTTAATGCATATTTACTATTCATTATCAAAAGTTTTTAAATAGTACTGGAAATTAGGAATATTACATCAGCGGTAAGCAACCACAACCATTATTGCGGACACTATCAAACAAAAGTTTTCAAATATAAAAACAACTTACACTGTTGCGGATATTATACGTGATATGAGGAATGATCATAATGTGAATGTCAGCTACAACAAAGCCTGGAGATCGAAAGAAAAAGCTCTAGAAATTATGAGAGGAAATATACCTACTTCATTTGCGGAGTTATATACTTATTTGTATATGTTCTACACTTCAAATGCAGGATCGATAATTGAACTCTAATTGACAGAAAATAATTGTTTCATGTACGTCTTTGTAGCTTTGCATGCTTCAAAGAAAGGCTGGAATTATTGCTTACCCATTGTAGTAGTTGATGGAACATTTCTCAAATATGTTTACGGAGTTACTTTATTGGTGGCTGCTACCCAAGATGCAGGTAGCATGATATTCCCACTTGCATTTGTAGTTGTTGATTCAGAGAACGATCTGTCATGGGAATGGTTCTTTGTGAAGTTCAGAAAAACTTATTTTGGAAAAGAAAACATGATAATTGTCTCGGATCGACATGAAAGCATTATAAAAGGATCCAATAAGATATATCTGGAAGTGCCAAATGTATTCTGCATCTTTCATTTACTTGGAAACATTAAAACAAAATTTAAGAAAAATTTGAAGAGGATCAAGGAAGAATTCCTTTCTGCTGCAAATGCTTATACTGTGAAAAAATTCAACTATCATATGAAAGAACTTCAAAAGGTTGACAAAAGAGTTCAACTTTTTCTAGAACAGGTTGGGTATGAAAAATGGGCCAAGATCTATTCGAGAAATAATAGATATTCAAACATGACATCCAATGTTGCAGAGTCATTAAATTCAGTGATCGCTTCGATAAGGGAGCTATCGATTTGTATAATGTTGGAAAGTTCACGAGGTTTGATACAGAAATGGAGTTGGAAAAATAGGAATGAAGCTAATGCAACATCAACACAATTAACGAAGTATGAAGAGATGTTGAAGACAAATTACCACTACTAAGTGGATTTAATGGTGAATTCTATCAACATAAACATATTAGGTTACATATCACTGGATTTAATATATCTTTTTTAAAATCTTGTTTCACTAATCTAGATACAAATTACTAGGTACACCCAATAAATGACATTTTTTTGAAGTGCATAATAAGAACAAAAAGTATGTCTTTGATCTCAGTACAAGAACTTGTAGCTACAACAGGTGTGAGCAACTATTTTTCAGCATATATCGTTGCAACACATTACTTTATATATTGTCTTCACACTTTAATTATTTTCGCAGGTTCCAAATGGATCATATTCCATGTTCACAATCAATTGATGTTTTTCAAAAATCAAAACTCGATCCTTACGACTATTGTTCACAATATTACAAAAAAGAAACAATGGTTGCAGCTTACAAATAAACGATATATCCTGTTAGTGACAAGAACACTTAGCAAGTACCGAAACAAGTAAAATCTCTGATAGTCTATCCTCCAGAAGGAATAATTAGAGTTGGTAGACCAAGAAAAAGAAGATGTAAAGCTCATTGGGAAAGAAATGGGAAATCACAAGTCCAATGTGGAAAATGCAACCAAATGGGACATAATAGAAGAACTTGCAGTAACCCGATGAACAATAACTAGTTCATTTTAGTATATTTGCTCTTTCAACTTTAATTAAAACATTTTTTTGTATACTTTCCTACTATATCATTAATTCAGTTGTTGAATTATTTCAATATGAAGCATAAATAAGATTAAAAGGTTTGTAAAAGCATTTTTATTACTATCTAATATATTAATTGTGTGATAGATCTTCATATAAAACCACTTATGTAATCTAAATGGATTTAAAACCCTTTATGCAAATTATATGGACTCTAAACCATAAACCCTAAAATATAAATTCTATTTACAACCCTCTATCCAACCTATTATGCAAAAAATAAAAAACAATTAACATCTTTTGAAACCCCTTATGCAGCTTGAGCCATTCTCTTCAATCCAAAATACAACCTCATCTTACACACCAAAACCTAAGCCCTCAACCTTAACCTTAACCCAAACCCTAAAACCTAAACCCTAACCCCAACCCCAACCCTTAAAACCTATACCCAAAACCCTAAAATTTAAATTCTATTTACAACCTTTTATGCAACTTATTATGTAAAAAATAAAAAAAATTAACACCCTTTGAAACCCTTCACGCAACTTTACCCAACCTCTTCAATCCAAAATACACCCTCATCTTATACACCACTAAGCCCTCCACCCTAACCCTAAAACCTAAATCCTAACCACAACCCTAACCCCTAAAACCTAAACCCAAACCCGAAAATTTAACTTCTATTTACAACCTTTTATGCAACATAGCTATAATGCAATAAATAAAAAAATTGTAAAACCCTATGAAAGCCCTTATAGAACATGACTCATTCTCTTCAATCCAAAATGCAACCTCATTTTACACATCAAAACCTAAGCCCTCAATCCTAACCCTAACCATAATCCTAAAACCTAAACCCCAACCCTAACCCCTAAAACCTAAATCCAAAACATTCAAATTTATATCCTATTTACAACCTTTTATGCAACCTATTATACAATAAATAAAACAATTATAACACCCTATGAAACCCCTTAATGCTATATGACCCATTCTCTTTCATTCAAAATGCAACCTCATCTTACACACCAAAACCTAAAGCCTCAACCCTAACCCTAATCCTAAAACCTAAACCCTAACCCCAACCCCTAAAACCTAAACCGAAAATCCTAAAATTTAAATTCTATTTAAAACCTTTTATGCAATAAATAAAATTTTTTAAAACCCTGTGAAACCTCCTATGTAACATGACCCATTCTCTTCAATACAAAATGTAACCTCATCTTACACACCAAAACCTAAGCCCTCAACCCTAACTCTAAAACCTAAATCTCAACCCTAACCCCTAAAACCTAAACCGAAAATCTTTAAAATTAAATTCTATTTACAACCTTTTATGTAACCTACTACACAATAAATAAAAAATTGTACCACCCAATGAAACCCCTTATGCAACATGACCCATTCTCTTCAATTCAAAATGCAACCTCATCTTACACACTAAAACATAAGCCCTCACCCCTAACCCTAACAATAACCATAAAACCTAAACCCTAATCCCAACCTCAACCCTAACCCATAAAACCTAAACCAAAAACCCTAAAATTTAAATTCTATTTATAATCTTTTATACAACCTATTATGCAATAAATAAAAAAATTGTAACACCCTATGAAACCCCTTATGTAACATGACCCATTCTCTTTAATCCAAAATGCAAACTCATCTTACACACCAAAACTTAAGCCCTCAACCCTAATCCTAACCCTAAAATATAAACCCAAAACCCTAAAATTTAAATTGTATTTACGACCTTTTATGCAACCTATTATGCAATAAATAACAAAATTACAACACCTTATGAAACCCCTTATGCAACATAGGGAAGTACATTTTATGAAACTTATATTTGTTATTTTTGTTTTATAAGATGAAATTCTTTTAGCTTAATCCTCCTAAAATCAACAACAAATTCACATAAGTGCAAGTCCTAAGAATCTTTATATTATGTCTTTAACTATCTATCGAAGGGTTTACACCGTTTGTTTTATTAGTATATTTTTACGTTTAGCAACTAAATTTAAAAAGTTACTCGCTGCCCGTGAGTTTATTCTACTGCTCATATCTGCATGTGACTTTCACATTTGGTAATATTACTCCAAAATTATATGAATCCCTATCAAATCAGAATTAGAAGTGTAATTAAGACTATATTTTTTCTTTGCTAAATATGTAAGAGCAAGTCCAAAAATTTCCCAACACAACTCACTAAAATACATACATCACTAAAAAAAATAAAGTCAAATGATATTGATGCTTCTTAATTTTTTTTCTCAAATCCATAACATAAAATGCAACATATCTTAGAACATTTCCATGTCTAATAGAGTACAAATGAAATAGGACTACTTAAAAATTTTAAATTACAAGATCTCAATGTAATCTACTATCTCTTTGTTCTTCTTGGAACGCTTACACATCATCTTCTTCGCTTCATCATCTTCTTTCGACTTCCTTTACTTCGGTTTAACATTCTGCACATAATCATTGGAATCTTCATTACCATTATTAACGTATTCAGTCCCGCTCTCATAGTCATAAATCTGTTTCCCCATGCCATATGTTAAAATGCAAACCCAACTCTTTATCGATGAGCATCAAGATCAAAAGAATCTTTGGGAAACTCCTTAATCATGGCAAGGTACTCTGCAATTGATATCATATACATTCCACTATTCCTGCATATAATTGATTCAAATAAGAAAAAACAAAACAGATAATCAAAAATAAAACACTCATTAATCCAAAAGGAATATATATTAATTATTCTATAAACACTCACATTTCTTTTATCTGTGGATAATAAGAATGCTCATAAGATGCCTTGAGGCAATCAGTCTTTCCCTTTTCCGTATAACATTTAGCAGAGAAATTAATGTTGGTCCTTGTGTAAAAATCAGTTAGGACCAAAAAATGAGGTAGCAGCTTAGAGAAAGGAAGCACACTCTTCGTCAAAACAGCTTCAAGTGCATTATTCTTCAATGTATAACAGACATAAATCTGCCTGTTAGCAAGAATGAGAATAGCAAGAATCCAATGATTCTCCTTAGACAACCATAGTGGAATGAAAAAATACTCTATCAACGACCATGGAGTACCATACGGCAGTGAAGATCCATTAATAACATCTAAAACATCCTTCTTTGTCCTCACTTTAGACTCGTCAATATTGTCACAATCAGGCATATCCACATATAATGACAATATCATTTTCTGAAAATTGGAGTCTGTAGTAGTAAACGTCTTAGCAAAATTTGCATTTCCCTTCAATTTCTTCCTTGGGTAGTAGAAAAATACATCAATATGCTACAAATTATAAAATTACAACAACCATTAAATCAAATAGATTATGACAGTGCAGACTAAATAAAATTAAAAAACATAGTAACACTTACAGAGTTTGCAAGATTAAAACTACCATACTCAATTGCATGAAACCAAATTTTCTGACTTATATACTTTCCTCCGAACTTCAAAGGAGGTCTAATCTCATTATCTTGTTCAGAATAAAAGTTTTTCCTTCAAAACAAACCAATGAAAAAACATAAATACTAAATACATAGAGACTTTGCGAACAAAAATATCAAAATTGTGTATACCTATTCTTAGCGAGGAGTCCAGTGTCCAACCACTCGTAGTAGTGCTCAATTCCAAACCTGGAAGCTCCCCAATATTGTCATCCAAAGGACATATTCCATCAACTTTTAAAATTTTAGGAGCATCGTCAGTTTGAAGTGAGTTAGATCCATAATGTTGTAAAAATGGAGATTGCAAATAAGCTGGAAGCTTAATAGTTCTTTTTTTCATAAGGGTGATAAAACTAAGATTTCGTAACAAAGCAACTTTAGAAGTATGCTACAAAAGAAACAATATAAACAACTACATTAAAATAGTTAAATCAAGAAGAAAGGAGGAAATATATAATTTAAAAACACAAAAGTAAAATTATGAAAAATTTACCACTCCAACATCTTTCATATCATCATCGCTTCTTTTCTGGAAAATAGTTGCTAAATCTTCCATTGTCTCATTGCAATTGGAATTATTTGGAACCTCTCTTGCAACTTGAAGAATTATATTTTCTACATTCTCAACATCACTTGAAGGAACTTCTTTATCCAAATCTGCAACAGCTGGACCAACTTCATCTGCAACCTCAACAAATGTACTTGTGCCTCCAACAGCGTTCTCTACAACATCATTTGTAACTTCACCTGCATCATTATTCTAATTTTTTTGCAAAATGTTTTCGATAGGTCTCGCTTCCTCAACATCTTCACCACTCTTTTTGTTTGCTTCTCCAACCAATTCATCATCTGCCACTTTTGCACCAACTGGCCTATTATCAAAAACTTTCATCACAATTTCCAGTTCCATCATCATATTTGGCGATAACTCATCAGCAAAAACAACTCATCTACCATCGCCTCTAGCGGACATATCGACCTTTTCTTGATCAGATGCCATTTCATTTCTATCATTCAAATCATTTTCAACCTTTGCAATTGTTTCAGTCGAAGTACCATTAAACCCTCCAACAGTTATCTGATCAAATTCACCATTGGTAACCTAATTTTGCATAAAAAATTAACGTCAAAAACTATTTTCACTGTTAAACATAATACAACAATGACAATTACTAACCTCATTCGGACCCTTTCCTTTAGGTATTAAACTTTCAGCTATGAAACTTTCATTATTTTCATCAGGGGATTCTTTATCACCATCATCACTATTAACCACAATTTGCAAAACATTGAATGTCAACAAACTAAATCTAAAACAAAAATTAAAAACTAAATGAGATAAAAATGTATACCTTATTCGGAAATAGATCATGAAACTTCTCAAGTTGAACATCAATGTAAACTCGTTATTCATTCACAAGTCTTTTCAATTTACCAATTTCAAAAATCATTTTTCTCTGATTAGATTCCAGCTTCTTCAATTTCTTTTCCATTTTCTTCACAGACCGATCTGACGCCCTCGAAATAGGAACCTCACATCTTTCAACACAATCCACAAAATCATCATCAGAAACATTTACAGTAGCTTCATATGAGGCATCTTTGACATTTTTACTTCTACAAACAAGATCCTTCAACTGCAACACTTCAATCTCTCTTGAAGTTGCAGACATTTCTTTTAGTTGCAACTATATATCAAAACAGAAATATAACCACATGCCATATAAAAAAATAAAAGGAAATAGCAAAAGTAAATGAATAAATATACCTCTTCAGAGCCAATGGACAACATAATATAGAATTCATCAGATTTTCTCATATACTCATTAGTCCAATTAAGGCAGCGCAGAATGTCAGCACCTATATTCGTATAGTACTTTCCATTCAGATATAGATAACACTCATAAAACCAGACTTGCAAGGCATAAGGGAACCCAGAAAGCCGATAGTAATAGCCTTTTGAGCTTGTATTCACACTATTTTTTAGTGATTCCAAAGTCATTTTAAAGATATCCTTCCCCCAAGGAAACTCATCAAACCTATTAGAATCCAATATATCAAGATCCCATTTAGGGATCTGAGTATCTGTTGTAGAGGTCAAAAGAAGTGATGAAACAAGTACAACTGCACCATCTTCACAACATCTCTGTCACTCTTCCAATTTTTAGAAAGAATATTAATTTTAATAGAGCTCTTAAATATTGGATTAATACCTTTAAAACAACACCTTATGAAACTGTTCTCCACCTTCTAACAACTCTTCTTGTCAGCATTACCAGAACACCTCAATCTGTTACCGTAGCAAACTCTTCTGTACCAAACTTTAACTTCATACCAGCAACACCAATCCAAATCTCATCAATGTTTGACTATTGTAACTGCCTAACTAACAAATTATGAATGAGTTGATTCTGAAGTTTGAAATTATGAATCTTTATCAAATGAACAAAACAACATTTACTCAGTTCATCAAGTTGATTTTCAGAAATAAATGCATTCAGGTCATTTATCGAATCATATCTGTTAATGGTAACAATTTTAGCACCCGTGTGTCTGTCAAGATTATAAAGCATAATGTAACATACAATGTAATCGAGGATCTGTAACTCAACTAAAATTAATGGACTGGTAAATAATATTATTGTAATCACATGAATCTATAATGAAGAACATGTAACTACATGTATCAAGATGGTTGATGGAATATTGAAGATCACTGAAAGAAGTTCATTACTATGATCAAGCCTCAGTGGAGAATAAGTGATTCAGTGTTTCAGAAAGTATTAAAGATTAAGAAGTTAGTGGCAAAAGATTTCAGTGAAGACCAGAAGCAATAAACAAATGCAACAATCATGTCAATTGAGTTAATAGAGAATATGAAGATCAATGTAGTGTTAGTCACTTGTGAACCAGACCTGTGCACTAAGTGTCAGCACAAAGAATTTGATTAACATATTCAGTATATAAGAAGAATTGACAGAAGCCAAGTATGCAAGCTAAAAGAATTCAAGTCAAGAAGTACATAGTAGAATAAATCGACACATAGCCTTTGAATGTCTAAAAGAAACTAAGTGTTAACCTTGTGTGTGTAGAATTCGACACATAGGAATTCGACACTTAGAAGATACTCTTAAGGCATATACACCATGGTAAAATCGACACATAGATCCTAAACGGAAAGAAATCGACCATGGGTTCATATATTGGGTAAGGCAAATATATGTCTTAGAATTCGACAATCGCCTTACAAGGCACTTAGAATTCGACACATACACATTCTGTGATAAAAAAGATTTTAAGTTCTATAAGAGTTAATAATATTTAACACATGTTCTTACAAGCTTAAGAATTCGACAAATATTTGAATAACTTCAAAATGGCCAAGGCAAACATACAGGAAGCTAGGATTCGACACTTCAACTTCTATCAAGACTGGATTATTCTCTAAGTAAAGTATACAAGGCAATACTTTTCGACACATAGAGAATTATTCAAGGGTCAACTCAAGTCAATACAGAAGAAGAATTGGTCGACACTTAGAATTGTATTTCACTTTATTGTAAAGTTTACATATAAACAAAATGTATTTTCATTTTTAAAGGAATCAGAACACAACACACAGAAAATGATATGGCTTAGAGAGAGATAGAAAGAATTCAGATAGCCATTAAAGTTCGTATTTATTTCTAGTTGTGAGATTCATTGTAGCTCATACCTCTGTGTGAGAGTGTAGCACCTTGGGTTTATATAATACAAAGTATATTCCCCAAGATTGTTCTTGTTGTTCAGAATCGTCACTGCTATATTTATTTCTCACCAATATCGTATTCAACCCCCCTTCTACGATAGTTTGGACCTAATAATTGGTATCTGAGCTTGTTGATTGAAGTTACAAATCAAGATCCAAAAATAGTTTTTCGAAAAAGTGTATTTTTAGATCTAGAAAAATTTATGTTAAAATTTCTTTATTTTTAAAAGAAAATTCAATTTTAAAATTTTAAAGATTTTAAATCCACTAATTTTTAAAAGCTATCAATCGTCAAGAATTCGAATTAAAATTTTATTTCTCAAAATTTCATTTTTATTAGAATTGATTTTAATTTTTAAGAAATTAATTATTTCTTGAGATTTAAAATTCTTCATAACCATGAGTATTCAAAAACTTAGTAGCATCAAAATCCTAGTCTTTGACAAAAATGAATACATTCTATAGAAGAAGAAGATATCCACTTTCATCAAATCAGCTAAGTCTCAATACATGGGGATTTTGTAAAATGGACCCTATACTCTTCATAAGCTTACACTATAAACAGTCTCAGATAACGGAGAACGGATTCCTCAAGGATTTATCCCAAAGGAGACTTCAGAGTACACTGACACTGACAAAGAAAGAGTGGCATGGGATAATCATCTTCAATGTATCCTAATAGATTCACTCGACACTACAATGCTGAAACAAATGATAAATTGCACTAGTGCCAAACAAATGTGGGATACTATTGATATGCTAATGGAAGGTACTGCAGAGGTGAAGGAAAACAGACTGGATATTCTTACATCTCAGTACGAGGCATTCAAGTCACTACCCGAAGAGAGTATCACTCAAGTCTTTGAGAGATACAATAAATTACCGAATGCCTTGTCTCTACACGGAAAGGCCTACTCACGTAGGGAGATCAACATGAAGTTCATCTTAACACTACCAACGCACCTTGAACACAAAATCTCTGCAATAAGAGAAAGAAGTGACATAAATGACATGTCTATTGAAATTCAATATGGAAAGCTCAAGACTCATGAAATAGAGCAAGAGCAAAGAGAAATCATTTATGGTTCAAGGACAGTGGATAACAAGAATACAACTTTGTTGAAGACTACAACACTTGTAGCCAGAGATATTTCTAATGTAGATATCAACACAGAAAAGCCTGTAATTGACAAAGAAGAGATTCTAAAAGCTGAATTTACAGAAAATGCTCAAGTAGGTGATGAAGATGACTTCTACATAATAGAATAACTTGAACAGTTAGAAAATAAGACAATGGCCTATATGACAGGGAAGTTCAAGAACCTCAGGTTTATGAGGAACCCTAAGTACAAGTTCAAGAGTAACTCAAGTTATAGTGGTTCTAGCTTCAGAAACAATAACCGAGGTGGTTCATCTTCAGGATCTTTTAGCAAAGGAGGTTACAAGACTGGAATGATAGACCGTAGCAAGTTTAAGTGCTATAACTGCAATAAACCCGACCATTTTGCTAAAGAATATCGGAAGCCTACGCAAGGAAAGGAAATAAAGGAGTTGTATGATGAACTAGAACAAAATTATGATGCTTTGGTAAAGAAGCATGAGGGTAGAGCTTATATAGCCGAGGGAAAAAGATTGGATGATTATGATAATGATGAAGATGAGACACGAAAATGTTGCACTTATGACAAACTCTTCAGAGGCATCACCTCAGTCATTAAAGGTATCATTTATTTCCAAAGATCTTAGTATAGAAATGTTTAATATACATACAAGCATGTTAGCATCAGAAGAAGAGAATGCTAAACTAGTTCTAAGAAATAAAATGTCAGAGGCTAGAAATGAAGAACTAGAACTTGCATATGTTAATTTAGAAGATCTTAGACAGAAGGTAGAATATATACATAATAGAGACAAATGCAACCAAGAAGTAGAAATTGCACTTAGGAATAAAATTTCTGAGTTAGGCTTAAAAGTTCAGACATATAAGAAATCTGCTAATTTTTTAAGGAGGCAGTTGAAGGGTTTCGGGCATGAAAACGCAGCGGAATTAACGTAAAAACAATAAAAAAATTTAGAAACTCAATCGCAGGATCCATGTATAACGTTGGATGATTATGGTGAAGAAGTATGTACCTTAACAAAGCTTTCGTATGCTGTTTAATGGAGGTCCAGAAAGATGAATCACAGCAGTCCTTTGTTGCAAAGATTTGCTCTCTAAAGAAGTCCACACGAACGCCCGATCGTCCTACGATCACCGGAGTAGGTACTAGCCGAATTGTTTGCCTCTCTCTCTCTCTCTCTAGCCTCTCTTGATGTTGAGCAGCTAGAGTTTTTCTCTAAAACCGAAATTTGATGATTAAACTCTAATACTATACATCATTATGTATATATAGGGGAGAGAGAGAGATTTTAGGCCTAACCCTAATCCATGTGGTTTCCAAAACCCATTATGACTTTGGATTATTATTATTATTAAATCTGAATTCTAATATAATTAATCAAGTCCCACTTAATTAATTCAATAATTAAATTCGAATAATAATAATACTTATTAAATCCAAATTCTAATATAATTAATCAAGTCTCACTTAATTAATTCAATAATTAAATTCGAATAAACAATAATATATTTAAATTCGTAATTTAAATAAACCTTCGTTTTAACGTTCTTTGTGTGTGACCCTTTAGGTTATTATTACGTTGGTAATAATTTTATTATCTAATAATAAAATTATAAACAATGAGCGGCATCTAGTAATACATCATTGCTACCCAAGGAACAACAATAATTGGTGATTCAATTAAACCTTTCGTGAATAATGTTTCATGTAATATAATCCCTTTAACCTTATATTATAGATCAAACTCGAGGCATGTATAGTGTCATCCTCTTCAACGTTTAATCTCGGTTTCCTTGATCAATGAGTAGACTATTTAAACAAATCAATATTTGAGCATGGCCATGCATTTCATAGTCTCACTCAATCAAGAGGCCAATAATATCACTCCTAGAATTGGAGGGTTAAATCCTATATCTATCATTCATATTCCTCATACGATTCATAGCATACCCAATGTACACCTTTATCATTACCCGGTTAAAGGTAACTTTGAGTGTAATCAAAGTATATTAATTCTCGTATTGAAATATAATGATTTCAAGTCAGAGGATCATTACATCATTATCACAGTGAGATTTCTTATGACACTTATTAACATGTAGAATCTCACGGCGGGTCTTTCCAGTGTCATGTATTGATACATATACTTATGTTCTTGACTTTAGTATCACCATACCTATGACCAATGAGATGTGGTCATCCTTTATCAAACATACTAGTCTTATTGCATTATTATTGTCCTTAAATAATAATACTTGACTAGGGAATTTTAGGAATAAAATACTATTCATATAATCTCATTTTTAAGTCACATACTTAAAGATATATATTACGTATTAATATTCCAAGGACATTTATTATCCTTTCAATTTATAACGCAGTAAATAAAGACATAATAAATAATAATTAAATAATCACATAAAACATAATCCTTAATTGTTTTCAAAAAAACATTAAAAGTATTGTCTCTAGGACACCAATACTAACAATCTCCCACTTGTACTAGAGCCAATCTCTCATGTATCTAATACCCATGGAACTAGTATGACCTTCGTGCTTCTGCTGCGACAAAGCCTTAGTCAGTGGATCTGTAATGTTATCATTTGTATGCACTTTACATATATGTATATCCCCTCGATTATTAATCTTATTAATTAGGTGATATCTCCTAAGTACATCCCCAAACAGCCTCTTTGGCTGCTTCGCAAGCATCAATATACTCAGGTTCTATTGTAGAATCAACAACTGTCTTAGCTGTGAACCATTCCATCATACAACATCTCCATTTAGACAAAACACAAATCCAGACTGAGAAATCGAATCATCCTTGTCTGTCTAGAAACTAGCGTCGGTGTAACCTTTTACTACCAGCTTATCTTTTCCTCCATATACCAAGAATTAATCTTTAGTCCTCTTCAAATACTTAAGAATATTCTTGACTGCTGTCCAGTGACCTTCACCTGGATTAGACTAGTATCTACTCTGACTTAGGCCAATTATTCTTCTTGATCTATCTCTATAGATCTTGATACCTAAAATATAGGTCGCTTCGCCTAAGTCTTTCATTGAGAAATTCTTACTCAACCAAGTCTTAAAAGCCTGTAAAGAAGGAATGTCATTCCCTATTATTAATATATCGTCAACATATAATTATAGGAATGCCACATTGCTCTCACTTACCTTCTTGTAAACACATGGTTCTTCTTCATTTTGAATAAACCCAAACTCTTTGACAGTTTCATCAAAACGAATGTTCCATCTCCTTGAGGCTTGTTTCAATCCATAAATGGATCAACGCAGCTTACATACCTTTACAGTATTCTTTGGATCAACAAAACCTTCAGGCTGTGTCATATACACATCCATATCTTCTTCAAGGCCCCCATTTAAGAAAGCGGTTTTGACATCCCTCTGCCAAATTTCATAATCATAGTAAGCAGCTATAGCAAGCAAAATCCGGATGGACTTGACCATAGCCACTGGTGAAAAAGTCTCATCATAGTCAATACCATGGATTTGCTTGAAACCTTTTACCACCAATCATGCCTTATAGGTCTATACAAGCAAATTCATGGTATTGACTATGATATTCCTTCTTTACAGGTTGTTAAGACTTGGTTGAATAAGAATTTCTCAATGAAAGACTTAGGCGAAGCGACCTATATTTTAGGTATCAAGATCTATAGAGATAGATCAAGAAGAATGATCGGCCTAAGTCAGAGTAGATACTAGTCTAATCCAGGTGAAGGTCACTGGACAGCAGTCAAGAATATTCTTAAGTACTTGAAGAGGACTAAAGATTAATTCTTGGCATATGGAGGAGAAGATAAGCTGGTAGTAAAAGGTTACATCGACGCTAGTTTCTAGACAGACAAGGATGATTCGATTTCTCAGTCTGGATTTGTGTTTTGTCTAAATGGAGATGTTGTATGCTGGAATGGTTCACAGCTAAGACAATTGTTGATTCTACAATAGAGCCTGAGTATATTGATGCTTGCGAAGCAGCCAAGGAGGCTGTTTGGGGATGTACTTAGAAGATATCACCTAATTAATAAGATTAATAATCGAGGGGATATACATATATGTAAAGTGCATACAAATGATAACATTGCAGATCCACTGACTAAGGCTTTGTCGCAGCAGAAGCACGAAGGTCATACTAGTTCCATGGGTATTAGATACATGAGAGATTGGCTCTAGTACAAGTGGGAGATTGTTAGTATTGGTGTCCTAGAGACAATACTTTTAATGTTTTATTGAAAACAATTCAGGATTATGTTTTATGTGATTATTTAATTATTATTTATTATGTCTTTATTTACTGCGTTATAAATTGAAAGGATAATAAATGTCCTTGGAATATTAATACGTAATATATATCTTTAAGTATGTGACTTAAAAATGAGATTATATGAATAGTATTTTATTCCTAAAATTCCCTAGTCAAGTATTATTATTTAAGGACAATAATAATGCAATAAGACTAGTATGTTTGTTGACGGATGACCACATCTCTTTGGTCATAGGTATGGTGATACTAAAGTCAAGAACATAAGTGTATGTATCAATACATGACACTGGAAAGACCTGCCGTGAGATTCTACATGTTAATAAGTGTCATAAGAAATCTCACTGTGATAATGATGTAATGATCCTCTGACTTGAAATCATTATATTTCTATACGAGAATTAATATACTTTGATTACACTCAAAGTTACCTTTAACCGGGTAATGATAAAGGTGTACATTGGGTATGCTATGAATCGTATGAGGAATATGAATGATAGATATAGGATTTAACCCTCCAATTCTAGGAGTGATATTATTGACCTCTTGATTGAGTGAGACTATGAAATGCATGGCCATGCTCAAATATTGATTTGTTTAAATAGTCTACTCATTGATCAAGGAAACCGAGATTAAACGTTGAAGAGGATGACACTATACATGCCTCGAGTTTGATCTATAATATAAGGTTAAAGGGATTATATTACATGGAACATTATTCACGAAAGGTTTAATTGAATCACCAATTATTATTGTTACTTGGGTAGCAATGATGTATTACTAGATGCCGCTCATTGTTTATAATTTTATTATTAGATAATAAAATTATTGCCAACGTAATAATAATCTAAAGGGTCACACACAAAGAACGTCAAAACGGAGGTTTATTTAAATTACGAATTTAAATATATTATTGTTTATTCGAATTTAATTATTGAATTAATTAAGTGGGACTTGATTAATTATATTAGAATTCAGATTTACTAAGTATTATTATTATTCGAATTTAATTATATAATTAATTAAGTGGGACTTGATTAATTATATTAGAATTCAGATTTAATAATAATAATAACCCAAAGTCATAATGGGTTTTGGAAACCACATGGATTAGGGTTAGACCCAAAATCTCTCTCTCCCCTATATATACATAATGATGTATAGTATTAGGGTTTAATCATCAAATTTCGTTTTTAGAGAAAAACCCTAGCTGCTCAACATCAAGAGACGTTAGAGAAATAGAGAGAGAGGCAAGAGGCAAACAATTCGGCTAGTACCGACTCCGGTGATCGTAGGACGATCGGGCGTTCGTGTGGACTTCTTTAGAGAACAAATCTTTACAACAAAGGACTGCTGTGATTCATCTTTCTGGACCTCTATTAAACAGCATACGAAAGCTTAGTTAAGGTACATACTTCTTCACCATAATCATCCAACGTTATACATGGATCCTGCGATTGAGTTTCGATTTTTTTATTGTTTTTACGTTAATTCAGCTGCGTTTTCATGCCCGAAACCCTTCAATGGCATCAGAGCTACGTGTGTAATGGGATGATTTGGTTATGTGTTTAACAGTTTTTCGATGTATGTAAACATATATATGATATGCCATGACTATATATTGATATATATGTTTTATATGATTTTGAATATATGATATTCATGTGTTGTATAATCATGGGATGATTGTGTGTATTGCTGTATGTATATGATACATGTTTGTTCTTGTTATGGAAATCGTATTCGATACGAATTCTGAAACGGCTTCGGTAGATTTTCTGAAATCTGTGTCCAGTGTCCTATTTTCGCAAATGATATGTGTTTTCTGACTGGAATCGTGTCACTGAGCAATACGTCAAAATTAGCTTCGCGTCCGTAAGCCGTTTGACGAAGTTACAGGCCCCGAAACGGCGATTTATTATTTTTTGAAATTTATTTGATTTTCTGAAATTTCGAAATTTATTATATATGATTATATGATATGTTTATATAATCTGAGATATATTACATGTGTTATTTGATAACATGGTGGATGGTTATGGCCTAAAGACCCATAGGATAGTGGTGTTGTTTTATGGTTTTGGTTTCTAAATACGACTTGCATGTCGTTTATTCATTGTAATTGTTAATCTCGAATATAACTCGAGTTCTTCTTGTAATTTCATTAGAATATATTTATTTATTATTCAATGTAATTGTTCAATGGAGACTTGGATGCAAGGAAGCTAGGAGGCAATCCAGATGATGGAGCAATGAAGAAGATAAAGACATGTAATAGTGTAGTATTTGAAACCACCATAGATTGACCTTGATAATTCCATTAGCTTGGAAATATCACATAGGATGGGGCCATAACCAAACACGTTTAATTTATGCACAATACATATATGTATATGAATGCATGTGTAGATATGTATGTGTTGGAATGATGTATATATTAGATACGACACCCATGCCATGTATGCTTAAGAAAGATAAAATCTGTAACGATTCAAGATTTTAAAATTAACAAACGATCATGAGATTCTTGTATTTATGAAATATGGATTTTTAAAACACGGAATTAAATATTGATTTTTGATATCTATAACCAGGATTTTCTGACAAAAACGTATATGCGTATTCGTAAGGCTGATGGGTTTTAAGTGTGCCCACTGGTATCCTCCATCTACCTGGGAAATGAACAATTTAAGATGTTAATTTGAAATATTTGGTTCAAGGAAAAATTAAGGATCTCTTTATGATGTGATCATGATCGTTATAAATTTTCTAAACCCTTTAACAAAATATTAAGTTTTACTCGGATGCTTTCCAATGAATGAACACTCATCGAATCCTAGATCGATTAGGGGAAGGACTGTCAGTGGCAGGGGACTCCTATCTATCGTGGTGAGATGCGACGAATATAAACGATTATATTCGGCCGTTGTATCATTGGGTCTAACTTAACTGAGTCGTCATAATAAGGTGAAAATAAATGGTTATATTCAACCATTACGAACTTAGAAGCATAGAGTTTAGTTAAAAGTCTATTAGATAGATAAGATCAATCGTTGTTCACCAAACTATCCAAGAATTATATATGATATAATTGACAACTGTTGTCTACCTAAATAATCATTTTTAAGGACTTCCAGTGGTTGACTTAGGACATGACGAAATATGGATCTTGGCTCACTAGAAAGAATTATGGGATATACTTTCCAAATTAATAGTAAGGGCTATTAATTTGATAAAAATAGTGAGAGATATATTATGAATATATCATAATCATTTGAACATAATAAATAACTCAGACAATCTAATGTTTATTTTATGCATTTTAAACATTGTAGATATTTAAATGGCAAACAATACAAATACTTTCTCCGTACGAGCAACCCTTGAGAAGGACAAGCTGACAGGAACTAACTTCCTGGATTGGTATAGGAATTTGAGGATTGTCATCAGGCAAGAGCGTAAGCTCCATGTCATTGAAATTCCTTCACCTGCTCCTCCTACTGAGAATGCAACTCGCGTTCAGCAAAATGCTTATAAGAAGCATATTGATGATGTGAATGATATTGCATGTCTCATGCTGGCAACCTTGAGTGTTGAGTTTCAAAAACAACATGAGCATATGGATGCTTATGAGATGATTGAACACCTTCAAAGAATGTTTGAGGGACAAGCTCGTCAAGAAAGGTTCGACACGAGCAAAGCACTGTATGCTTGCAAACAGGGAGAGCGTGAACCTGTTGAACCACATGTTCTGAAGATGATAGGTTATATTGAGTATCTTGATACTTTGGGTTTCCCGATTGGTTTGGAAGCTCAGATTGACTTAATCTTGCAATCTTTGAACCGCAACTATACTCATTTTTTTATGAACTACAATATGAATGAGATAGACAAAACACCCACTGAATTGTTGGCCATGTTACGAACTACTGAAACCAACACAAAAAGGCTGAACCTGCTGCCATGTTGATGGTAGATAACAAAGGTAAGGCTAATAGGAAAGGCAAATGGAAGGGAAAGAAGAAGATTGGATCTGCTTCTGGTCCCAAGCCAAAGGCTAATCCCAAACAGGCTTTAAAGCCTAAGGGTGTTGTTGCAAAGGGTGATTGTCACTACTATGGTAAACCAGGTCATTGGAAGAGAAACTGTCATGCTTATTTGGAGGATCTGAAGAAGAAGAAGGCTAGTCAAGCTTCTGATTCAGGTATTTATGTTATAGAGGTCAATTTGTCAACTTCTACATCATGGGTATTGGAAACTGGATGTGGTTCTCACATTTGTATAGATGTACATGAACTATAAAGGAGTAGGACTTTGGCTAAAGGAGAGGTCGACCTACGAGTTGGCAATGGAGCAAAGGTTGCTGTTTTAGCTGTAGGGACTTATTATTTATCATTGCCCACTGGGCTTATTTTAGAACTTGAGAACTGGTTTTACGTGCCTGCAATTTGAAGAAACATTATTTCGGTTTCTTGTTTAGACAAGAAAGGTTTTGCATTTTTAATTCAGAACAATAGTTGTTCCTTTTCTTTGAATAATGTTACCTATGGGGTTGCACATTTATTTAACGGTTTATATGTTCTTGATTTAGACACTCCTATCTATAATGTGAATAACAAACGTCTTAAAATAAATGACTCAAATCAAACATACCTCTGGCACTGTCGTTTAGGCCATATAAATGAGAAGCGCATTTCCAAGTTACATAATGATGGATACTTGGATAAGTTTGACTTTGAATCATACGAAGCATGTGAACCTTGTCTCATTGGAAAAATGAATAAATCTCCTTTTACTGGACAAGGTGAAAGGGCCACTGAACGATTAGAACTTATACATAGTGATGTATGTGGTCCTATGCGTACTATGACAAGAGGTGGCTTTTACTACTTTATCACGTTTACTGATAATTTCAGTAGATATGTGTATCTTATGAAGAACAAATCCGATTCTTTTGAAAAGTTCAAAGAATACAAAGCTGAAGTAGAAAAGCAAACTGGCGGAAGTATTAAGACTCTACGATCTGATCGTGGAGGTGAATACATAAGCCATGAATTTAAGAGTTTATTAAAAGAGTGTTGTATTGTATCAAAACTCACTCCTCCCAGAACACCACAATGGAATGGAGTTTCTGAAAGGAGGAATCGTACTTTGTTGGACATGGTACGATCGATGATGAGTCATGCAGATCTTCCAATTAGTTTCTGGGGCTATGCCCTGGAGACGGATGCTTATACACTTAACTGAGT
The DNA here is from genome assembly GCA_028671895.1 of Oenanthe sinensis. Classification (NCBI taxonomy): domain Eukaryota; kingdom Viridiplantae; phylum Streptophyta; class Magnoliopsida; order Apiales; family Apiaceae; genus Oenanthe; species Oenanthe sinensis. The sequence continues at coordinate 36,140,452 of CM053806.1, forward strand.
TCCTACTAAAACGGTTCAGAAGACTCCATATGAGATATGAACTAAGAAACGCCATAGCATGTCATTTATGAAAATATGGGGATGTGAAGCGTTTATGAAGCGTTTAACTTCTGACAAGCTAGGACCTAAATCTGACAAATATAATTTTGTGGGATACCCAATTGAAACAAAGGGTTATTCATTCTATAATCCTTCCGAGAACAAAGTGTTTGTTGCTCGAACTACAGTTTTTCTTGAAAGAGAAATGCTTTCGAAGAAAAACAGTGGGAGGATAATAGATCTCGATGAAGTTCGAGGCCCACAAGATAACATTGAACCAATGGAGGAACTTGAGCAGGATGTACAAGACCACAACACTGCTTAAGAAACACAGGTTATTCGTAGGTCTAGTAGGATTCGCCATGAGCCTGAGAGATATTATGGATTTCATTTAACTCAAGATGGTGATGTGATGCTTATCGACGAAGATGAGCCTCTCACCTACTAAGATGCTATGAACACTCCAGAATCCAAGAGATGGCTGGATGCCATGAAATCTGAGATGGAATCCATGTATACTAATCAAGTATGGACTTTGGTTGATCCACCTAAAGGGGTAAAACCTATAGGGTGCAAGTGGGTTTTCAAGAAGAAGACCGACATGGATGGTAATGTACAGACCTATAAGGCACGATTGGTGGCAAAATGTTTCAAGCAAATTCATGGTATTGACTATGATGAGACTTTTTCACCAGTGGCTATGGTCAAGTCCATCAGGATTTTGCTTGCTATAGCTGCTTACTATGATTATGAAATCTGACAGATGGATGTCAAAACCGCTTTCTTAAATGGGAGCCTTGAAGAAGATATGGATGTGTATATGACACAGCCTGAAGGTTTTGTTGATCCAAAGAATGCTGTAAAGGTATGTAAGCTGCGTCGATCCATTTATGGATTGAAACAAGCCTCAAGGAGATGGAACATTCGTTTTGATGAAACTGTCAAAGAGTTTGGGTTTATTCAAAATGAAGATGAACCATGTGTTTACAAGAAGGTAAGTGGGAGCAATGTGGCATTCCTAGTATTATATGTTGATGATATATTAATAATAGGGAATGACATTCCTTCTTTACAGGCTGTTAAGACTTGGTTGAATAAGAATTTCTCAATGAAAGACTTAGGCGAAGCGACCTATATTTTAGGTATCAAGATCTATAGAGATAGATCAAGAAGAATGATCGGCCTAAGTCAGAGTAGATACTAGTCTAATCCAGGTGAAGGTCACTCGACAGTAGTCAAGAATATTCTTAAGTACTTGAAGAGGACTAAAGATTAATTCTTGGCATATGGAGTAGAAGATAAGCTAGTAGTAAAAGGTTACACCGACGCTAGTTTCTAGACAGACAAGGATGATTCGATTTCTCAGTCTGGATTTGTGTTTTGTCTAAATGGAGATGTTGTATGCTGGAATGGTTCACAGCTAAGACAGTTGTTGATTCTACAATAGAGCCTGAGTATATTGATGCCTGCGAAGCAGCCAAGGAGGCTGTTTGGGGATGTACTTAGGAGATATCACCTAATTAATAAGATTAATAATCGAGGGGATATACATATATGTAAAGTGCATACAAATGATAACATTGCAGATCCACTGACTAAGGCTTTGTCGCAGCAGAAGCACGAAGGTCATACTAGTTCCATGGGTATTAGATACATGAGAGATTGGCTCTAGTACAAGTGGGAGATTGTTAGTATTAGTGTCCTAGAGACAATACTTTTAATGTTTTATTGAAAACAATTAAGGATTATGTTTTATGTTATTATTTAATTATTATTTATTATGTCTTTATTTACTGCGTTCTAAATTTAAAGGATAATAAATGTCCTTGGAATATTAATACGTAATATATATCTTTAAGTATGTGACTTAAAAATGAGATTATATGAATAGTATTTTATTCCTAAAATTCCCTAGTCAAGTATTATTATTTAAGAACAATAATAATGCAATAAGACTAGTATGTTTGTTGACGGATGACCACATCTCTTTGGTCATAGGTATGGTGATACTAAAGTCAAGAACATAAGTGTATGTATCAATACATGACACTGGAAAGACCCGCCGTGAGATTCTACATGTTAATAAGTGTCATAAGAAATCTCACTGTGATAATGATGTAATGATCCTCTGACTTGAAATCATTATATTTCTATACGAGAATTAATATACTTTGATTACACTCAAAGTTACCTTTAACCGGGTAATGATAAAGGTGTACATTGGGTATGATATGAATCGTATGAGGAATATGAATGATAGATATAGGATTTAACCCACCAATTCTATGAGTGATATTATTGGCCTCTTGATTGAGTGGGACTATGAAATGCATGGTCATGCTCAAATATTGATTTGTTTAAATAGTCTACTCATTGATCAAGGAAACCGAGATTAAACGTTGAAGAGGATGACACTATACATGCCTCGAGTTTGATCTATAATATAAGGTTAAAGGGATTATATTACATGGAACATTATTCATGAAAGGTTTAATTGAATCACCAATTATTATTGTTACTTGGGTAGCAATGATGTATTACTAGATGCCGCTCATTGTTTATAATTTTATTATTAGATAATAAAATTATTGCCAACGTAATAATAACCTAAAGGGTCACACACAAAGAACGTCAAAACGGAGGTTTATTTAAATTATGAATTTAAATATATTATTGTTTATTCGAATTTAATTATTGAATTAATTAAGTGGGACTTGATTAATTATATTAGAATTCGGATTTAATAAGTATAATTATTATTTGAATTTAATTATATAATTAATTAAGTGGGACTTGATTAATTATATTAGAATTCAAATTTAATAATAATAATAACCCAAAGTCATAATGGGTTTTGGAAACCACATGGATTAGGGTTAGGCCCAAAATCTCTCTCTCCCCTATATATACATAATGATGTATAGTATTAGGGTTTAATCATCAAATTTCATTTTTAGAGAAAAACCCTAGCTGCTCAACATCAAGAGAGACTAGAGAAATAGAGAGAGAGAGAGAGAGGCAAGAGGCAAACAATTCGGCTAGTACCGACTCCGGTGATCGTAGGACGATCGGGCGTTCGTGTGGACTTCTTTTGAGAGCAAATCTTTACAACAAAGGACTATTGTGATTCATCTTTCTAGACCTCCATTAAACAGCATACGAAAGCTTTGTTAAGGTACATACTTCTTCACCATAATCATCCAACGTTATACATGGATCCTGCGATTGGGTTTCGATTTTTTTATTGTTTTTACATTAATTCTGCTGCGTTTTCATGCCCGAAACCCTTCATAGAAATCATGTTAGGGAAAAGACTATTATTCCTCATAAGTCTAGGAAGGAAACCCCTGTCCCTAAGCCTAAAGACACACCTGTCAAGACTAAACTAAAGGGCAAGGGCACAGACAATGAGAAAGACAAGGACAAGGAAATTTCTGTAGCTAAATCTGTTAAATCATCTAAGCCTCTTAGAACCAATCAAATTTGGGTGTCGAAGAAGAAGTAATCAATTTGTGGTTGCATGGTATAGCAAAGAACAAGCATATCATGTGGATTCGCTACAACGGTTGTTCTAGGCATATGACTGGTGATAAAGCCCTACTATCAGATGTGATTGAGAAAACTGGCCCAATAGTGACCTTTGGAGATAACAGCACGGGATTCACAACGGGATATGGAAATTGGCAATGTTATCATTGAAAATATCTCTCTTGTAGATGGATTAAAGCACAACCTCTTTAGTATCAGTCAGTTCACTAACAAGGGATACAAAGTAACTTTTGAAAGGGAAAGATGTGTAATCCAAAGCAGGAAAGATGCGAAGCTTGCTCTTCAAGAAGTGAGAAAGGGGAATCTTTTTGTGGCTGACATATTCTCTGCAAGCAAAGGCGAAGTTCAATGTTTTTACAGCAAAGCTTCAACAGAGGACAGTTGGTTATGGCATAAGAAACTATCACACCTGAACTTCAAGGCAATGAACTCTTTAATTAAGAGGGAATTGGTTAGAGGATTACCTGAGATGGAATTTTTTCAAGAAGGTTTATGTGAAGCATGTGAAAATGGGAAGTCAAAGAAAGCATCTCACCGAAGCGAAGACTCATTAGACATTACTGAACCACTGTAACTTCTGCATATTGATTTATTTGGCCTAATGAATGTCATGTCTATGTCAATGAAAAGATATGCGCTAGTAATTGTTGATGACTACTCCAACTACACATGGGTGTTGTTTCTAGCCTCAAAAGATGAAGCCCCTCAAACAATTATTGATCACATAAAGAAGATAGAGTTAGAAGCTTATTTTCCTGTCAGGATAATAAGGTCTGACAATGGAACACAATTCAGAAATGTAAGCCTGAATGACTTTTGTATTTAGAAAGTAATTTCAAGACAATATTCAGCGCCCAGAAGTCCACAAAAAAATGGAGTAGTAGAAAGGAAGAACAGAACTTTAGTTGAAGCAACACGAACAATGCTGAATGAATCTAAGTTACCTATATACTTTTGGGCTGAAGTAGTCAACACAGCTTGCTATACTCAGAATCGTACCCTGATTAATAAAGATCATGACAAGACTCTATATGAGTTGATGGCAAACAAGAAACCAACACTGAAATACTTTCAAGTGTTTGGATCAAAGTTATTTGTACTGAAAGATGATGAACAACTTGGAAAGTTTGAATGCAAAACTCATGAATGCGTATTTCTTAGCTACTCTCTGGAATCTAAAGCATATAGGGTTTATTTGATTGAACACAAGAAGGTCATTGAAAGCATGAATGTAACTTTCAATGATCTCAAGCTCCTAAGTCTACAAAGAACAGATGACACTGAAACTCTGTAGTTTGAAAATTTAAACTCAGATGAAGGTGAAGAAGAACCTGAAGCTGCAATAGAAAATCAAACACTAATTGAGAATAACAACAATGATGATTCTGACCCTAGTAGTAAAAATGGTGGAAGATTCACAGAAACTACCAGTAATGGCAGAAAATCTTATTCTCAACCTAGTAGCAACTCAGGGGGAGAAACTGAAGGATCTACTAATAGAACTCAACATAATAATAACAATCATACTGAATCATCTAGAGCAAATCTTCCTAGACATAGGGTGTGGAATAGAGATCACCCCTTTGAGTTAATTCTAGGAGATCTAGATGCTGGATTTCAAACTAGACGTGCTTCGTAGAATGAATGTTTATTTTCTGGTTTCCTCTCTGAGATAGAGCCAAAGAAAGTTAAAGAAGCACTAGAAGATCCAGATTGGGTTATTGCAATGCAAGAAGAACTCAATCAATACGAAAGATATAAAGTCTTGAAGCTTGTACCTAGGCCAAAGAACAAGTCTGTAATTGGTACAAAATGGGTATTCAGAAATAAACTGGATGAAGATGACATTGTTATGAGGAACAAAGCAAGACTGGTTGCTAAAGGTTATTCCCAAGAAGAAGGAATAGATTATGATGAAACATATGCACCAGTAGTAAGGCTTGAAGCTATAAGGATGTTTCTGACATTCGCAGCACATTCTAATTTCAAAGTGTATCAAATGGATTTGAAGAGTGCATTCCTGAATAGAGAGCTAGAGAAAGAAGTGTATGTGGAACAACCCCCAGGATTTGAAGATCCAGAATTTGTTGATTTTGTATACTTCCTCTTCAAAGCACTTTATGGCCTAAAGCAAGAACCTTAGACATGGTATGACACTCTATCAGTATTCTTACTGAAAATGGTTTCACTAGAGGTGTCATAGATAAGACTCGGTTTCATAAAATTCATAAAAATGACATGACATTAGTGCAAGTATATGTGGATGACATTATATTTGGTTCTACTAACGATCATTTGTGTAGTAGATTTGCTAAGTTAATGCAGAGTAGGTATGAAATGAGCATGATGGGTGAGCTGAACTACTTCCTTGGACTCCAAGTAAGACGAAGGAAAGATGGAATCTTTATTTTCCAGACAAAGTACATCAGGGATCTTTCGAAAAATTAGGGTCTTCAAGATGCATCTCCAGTTAAAACCCCAATAGCAACTGCCACTAAGCTTGATAAAGATGAACATGGTAAGATGGTAGATATCACAAGATATAAAGGTACAATCGGCTCATTACTTTACTTAACTGCAAGTAGACCAGATATTATATTTGCCACATGCTTGTGTGCTAGGTTTCAAGCTGACCCTAAGGAATCACATCTTATATTTGTTAAACGTATTTTTAAGTATCTTAAGGGAAGTCCGAACCTTGGAATTTGTTACCCTAAAGATACTTGTTTTGACCTTGTTAGCTATACAGATTCTGAATATGCAGGTTGTAGGATTGAATGAAAGAGTACATCAGGGATTTGTCAATTCTTTTATAGAAGATTGGTGTCCTTGTATAGCAAGAAGCAACACTCAGTTGCAATGCCAATAGTTGAAGCTGAATATGTTGCTGCTGGAAGCTGCTGTGTTTAAATCCTATGGATAAGGAACCAACTTCAAGACTATGGACTATTACTGATCAAAATTCCTATATTCTGTGACAACACAAGCGCCATAGAGATCATAAACAATCATGTTCAACAATCTAGAACCAAGCACATTGATATCATGTATCATTTTATTAGAGAGCATGTCATGAATGGTACTGTAGAGTTATACTTTGTACCTACAGAACTGCAAATTGCAGACATTTTCACTAAACCACTGGATGAAGTCACCTTCACTAGACTGGTTTGTGAACTTGGGATGTTAAATATTTAAATCTTATCTGCAATTTGGTGTTAATAAGTTCATAGATATTTAATCATCAATATTAAAAGGATTTGTGAATTTATTTGAACATCCAGAAAATAGAATCTTAATTTATAATTGATTAATTACCCTGATTATATCTTAATATATTTATTTGATAATTAATTAAATGTGAATTAAAATTATTTAAATACTTGCATCTATTTTAATTGATATTGAGTATTTATTTAATTTAATTTTTATTAATTTATTTAAGTTATGAATATAACAATTAAAGAGATTATTTTCTTCATAATTTAAATTTATTAATAAAAATAGAAGCATAATTATTTAAATATTTTATTTAATTAATATCAGTCAATGATATTTTAATTAAATAATTTATTATAACAATTATGATATTATCAATGTGGTAATATTTTATTTGGAATTTATTCTAAATAAGATATACAATTTAATTCGAATGTTAACAATTGATTGAAGGAATTTATGCACCAGCGGAAGCATTGAATAACATTTATTTGCATATATTCCTATGTATACATACATATAGATACAAAAACTATTTTATAAATTGAAGAATACCTCGATTGCTTTCCGGCAACAGTTAGAGAAGATCTTGTTCTTCAATCCTTGCAATCACCCCTCAAGTATGGAGTGCTATAAAGATATCCACCAAGAATCAAACTAAAAGATGAAGGAGGAGGCTAGAGAGGAAATTAGGGTTGCCTCCCTTTTAAAATATTTCTCACAAAAACTAGGGTTGAAGTATTAGGGTTTATAATCCTATATTTATAGGCAAATATCTCAGCTGAGATATTTTCTACAAATATCTTATTATTAATTCCCTTTTTAATTAATTAATCTTATTAATTAATTAGTTAATGATTAAAACTATTTTAATCATTAATTCCTTTTTCTAAACTCTTTTAGAAAATTATTCTCTCTTCATATTTAATTACTTTAATTAAATATTTAATTAATAATATTAAGATCTTATCTTAAATAATTTATAATCAATTAAATCTCATTTAATTAATTTATAAAATTTGTTAAGTAATTATTTATTTCATAAATAAATAATGACTAGCTATTATTAATTATTCCTTCATCTATAATTTAATCTCTTTTATGGTGTGACTCTTTAGGTTCAATATTAAGCCGGTAGTAGAAATAAATAATAATAAACATTTTATTTATTATTTATATGAATTCTATTAATTCATTAAATATAATTAATCTGATTAATTATATTTATTCTACATCGTGAGTGATGCTTCTCAACATATCGCGACTATCCAGATAATATGAAATCATTGCTTAGAATACTTAGAATCTGTCAGTAATTAGTTACCGTACAATTAATTTCTTCTACCCTTCAATATCCCGATTAAATACAAGGCATGGAACTCGTGTCAAGACTATCTAATTTAATCATATGATTTCTTATTCATAATGCAAAGTTCCTTTTAATGCAAATTAGAAACTCTTTCTAATTTCATTCACTCTGACCAGAGATTCCTGAACTTGCATATTTAAGAATAACATAGGATATTCACTTTCTTTACTGGAAGGGGCAGATCTTTTATTGATCCGTTAACTATCTCCATACACAAATCATTATGCCCAGAATGGACCTAATGAATGTCCTAAAGACTAAGGACTAAACCAAAGCATAAATCATTGTGTACGAGATTACTCTAACGATCTCAAGTCTAAGGATACTTGTACAACTATTTACTTAATAAACAACTATCGACACGTGAGTAAACTCCATTAGGTGTTCTACTTATCGAGTCATGTTCAGTGAACTTATTCCTTAATAAGCACCTACATACTAGTTATAGTGTCACTACACAAATGTCTATGAGAACAGACATCCTCCTAAGAGAGCTAGCATAGTATGTACTGATCTTTACGGATTTACCAATTTCCAATTAGTTATTCTGTGATCAGGAACTGTTTAAGTCTAAAGCTATTATCTTCTAGATCTCATTATTACAATCTCATTACAATTCTAGAAGCTTTGCTCTAAATTATGGAACATCTTATTTAATACACTTCAAATAGATTAAGCCCGTAACATAAATACTTTATTATTATCAAATGAAATCAAATAAGAGTAGTAGAAAGTTTTTCCTAACTCATCATACATGATTGGTTTTAGGTCAAACACTTTCATTGATAATAGAGTATATTTTGTTCAAGTACAAAATATACTGGGCTAGTAAAATTCGACACATAGAATTATTAATAATTAATAATATTATAATTCTACGAGTTGATTAGTCAACCAAGGGTTAATAAAATTCGACATTTGTATTTTTACTTGAAATATCTTTTATGTGTTGAATTCTATTAACACAGGGTAATATTTTCGACACTTGATCTTTACTTAGTAATATTTTTGTATATGTCAATTTTTAATCAATAGGGTATTTGAAATCGACACTTAAGTTTTTAACTTAGATTTTAAATAGCTTATTTTATGCTATGTGTCGATTATTTTAACATGGCGAAAAACTCAACACATATAATAATTAGTTTGTGTTTCCTCTGTCAGTGTCGAGTTATCTTGGTAGTATAAAAAGTCGACACACACATACATTCACATAAAATTTTTTATTATGTATCAATTTTTTCATAGAGTCTAATTTATTTATTTAAATATAAACTTGTGTATGAATTTGGACATGTGTCGAGTGTCTATCACAACGTAGAAATGGACTTTTCATTACATATGTCTATGTGTCGAGTTTATTTTTCCCTTCATAATATATGTTCCTCACTTAGACATTTTTCTTTAATTTTCTCACAGTCGATATAGATACACATACACACAGTTGAGACTCCATTATCGACCCTTGTTCGAGCATCTTTTTAATCAATTTTTACTCACCCATTTTGAATTCTAAGACTAGATTCGTGTTCAACTGTCATAGATCTACAACATATCAAAAAATCACATCATTTAGTATAGATTTGAAAAACTTGACTTTTAGTGAATAACATTCGACCCATCTCAAATCTAGTTAATTTTAGGTGATTAAAAATTAATTAAAAATTATAATTGAGTAGCAAATTACCCCAATTACATCACTTAATTAATTAAAATATTAATTATTAAAACGGGTATTGCAAAATATTTGTCTTAATTAAATAATAAATTATCTGTTCATTTTTAATTAATTAAAAATGGTTGGACGATTTATTGTACTTAAAATAAATAGTGCACTGATATTAGAACCGGACTATGTTGCTGAACCCTATAGCATTTGGACTCAGTTTCTACGTGAACATTCCAATGTACGATACTCTTTAACTGCAATCCCATAATTAAATCTTGATGCACTGCTTGTATGTTATCACACAGCTGTCGATACATCAGATGCTGATAATTTGGCCTTTACATTTTCCATAGAAAATAGAGATATTCGGGTAATGGTTCAGGATCATAATCGTATCTTACAGTTTAACATTGAAAACTTTGATCCATTACTTGATGATCCTGAGCGTGTCAACTTCTTTAATTCCATCATACACAATGGACCGCTGAACCTTACAGTGATGTACAAGCACAATCTTCCACGTGAATGGAATTTTTTATTTCATATGGTAAACCATGTCTTTGCCAAAAAAAAAGGTGGATGGAGTGGTATTCCCAAAATGACTCAATATATTGAGTATGTCATCTCTAATAATATCAATATCAACTATGGTAAGCTAATAATGAAAAACATTCTTCAAGCTATGGGATCTGAGGCAAAAAGAAACATCAACAGAGTCAATATTGAATGTTATTACCCTCGATTCCTACAACTAGTGCTCAATGAACTATTCACTCAAGAGGAAAAGCATGCTTTCTCTGCAAGTCATTTTAAATCTTACACTGAAATCTGTGGTAGCAACGTTGTTAAACTAGTAAATAGGGATGATTATCCAAATGGAAACGTTGCACGACTAACAGAGTATATGGAAAGTGTTATGATTTCTAAAGCAGGTGAACAACAAGAGGAGGTCCCTGAACAAAAAGATCCAATGGATGAGGACCCTGAAGCTGAACCTGAGCTTGAAAGTGAAGAAGAAGAGGAAGAGGCTCCAATAGAAAATGAGCCATTAGCAAGTGATGGAGAAATGGCTACAGGATCTTATCATCCTTGCACTCCAAGGGTAAGTCCTGACGCAGGTAATCTTCCTGAATTTTATCTTTCACTAGTACTTAGTGAAGATTATCTTGCTTTATTGGATATATCACAGCCATCTCTGGACTCACACATACCAACGCCTCTAGTGGAAATAGAAAATGGCAATGAGCTTGAAAACTAATAGGTTCTAACCCCTGTCGTAGAACAACAAATACCTATCCCAACTCTTTCAGTCATAATTGTTGAAATCCTGAGTGAGGATGAGGGAGTCAGTGCCTCTAGTGTACCAAATAAGGTGGATGTTGAAACCCCTGAAGTAGCTCTGCCTCCTAGCAAAAGAAAAAGAATACATTTTGAACCAGAGGAATCTGTTAGCAAAAACCCCAATTCTCCTGAACTTTCGAATACACAAAGGATGGATCAATTAAATGCACAAATACGCTTTTCTTTGTTTGGAAATGAAAAGAAAAATGAATTGACGGTTAACCAAGCTACTTTAGTAGTAGAGCCTTCACATGTAGATCCTGTGTTGGACAGGCCTTCACAGACTTCGCGGGGCATCATGAACTCTTACTTGCCACACCTTACATTGTTCAAGTTGGTGACCCCCCTGGATAGAACATCTCCATCTCCTTTATTAGAGGTTCTCTCATCCAATTCTGGAATAGGTGAGAGGAAACTCCTCCATAGAGGGAGTGATGGTTCCATTCAAAGAACATTACAGTGTCCAAGGTGGTGACCACACTGGAATCAACCCTTTCAGTTCCTGAAACAGGAGGTCTCCCTACCATTCATGGTCAAGAGGAGAAGCAAACCTTCCATAGAAGGAAGAGGAGATCCCATAAATCTATTTCTAGGGACAGCCAATCTCATAGAGATGTGGCTCCACTCGGCGATGAAGTAATAACTGAGCCTTGTAATGAGATAGTTCAACAACATGAAACAGTTCCAAATCCTCATAGAGGTAATTCTCCACTTGGTCAAGATTCTTCGAAAGAACGAGGTGCGAGAAATTCCCCAGATTCGTAGCAAACTCAGCACACACAAGTTACAAATCAGAGACTTATCAATCTAGAAGCACAAGTTGGAATTTTGAAACACTCTATGTCCAAAATTGTGAATGCTAAAGAAAACCTACAACATGATAACAAAGAAATTAAGAATTAACTCAAGAAGCTGTTAACACAGAGATTAAATACCTTGCATCTTCAATCTACCCTAGCTTCGGAGGATAACACAACTAAGGGGGAGATGGTAGAAGGTCAGGTACAAGAAAAAGAAGTTGTATATGATAAAATGAAGGAGATTGTTGGTGAGTTGTCTGAACAACAAAAAGAAGTTAGTGATGCATATGCTGAGGGGGAGGAACTAGGAGAAGGAGAGATTCTGAATGATCATCCATTTAATGAGATGGACTCATATGTCAATGAAACTGCATATCCAAGAACATTATCTGACTATATTGATAATTACAAAATCAAGAAAGTCAAGGAGGATGACTATAAGACATATGAGGACTTCAATTCAATGCATGAGCATATAAGACAATCAAATTGGGTAACGTATCAGAAGAAAAAAAACTGTTTAGCTCAAAAATAGGAAGAGAGTGGGAAACAACAAGATCTAACTTAAGAAGGCCTAACATTGGTGCTTTTAACAATAATGATGAAGAAGTTTGAAGGTTGTTCCAAACTTTTAGACAAAGAAACAAAAGCAAGAGCAACTACTATTTTGAGTTGAAAAATGAAATCTCTTATCTGGTAGTTTCTCTGGCATCGAGATCATAAGGTTGGAGATTAATCTTGTCTTTCAACAACTATGGGTTAAAGACTATTTCAAGTGAATTTATGAAGAGAAGTTCTTTGACTGAGTTGTTTGCACTAAAGCAGAAGATCATAATCCATGAATCCTCTAAGAATGAATTAATGGCAGAAATGATTAAAAAGCTAATGGAAAAAGCAGAGCCAGAAATTCAACAAGATCTGTATCAAGTCAGATATTTCAAAGATAGTTTTCTTCATATACTGAGACTGGATCATGAAGCATTGTCGTACTACTTACTCAGACGATTAAAGTTTGTTAAGGGCTTGCTAAGAGGAAAAGGGTTCAAAAATCCTGAAAAGTGGAAAGTAACATAAGGAATCTTTTCTTACTGGTTGAACATCTCTGAAGCTCTAGGAAGAGATATTGAGAATGTGAAAAGATTTGATCCATCAAAGGGTACTCAACCTAGAGAACCTTTCAGAGCTGATCCGGGTGATGAACAAATGATTGATCTATTAAAAGAAGTGTCAGAAGAAGAAAAAGAAGAACCCGGCCTTGAGTCTGAAGAAGCAAGAAAACCAATGGTTATCACCAATCCACTAAGAGTGATTTACTCAAACAAGAATTAAATTGAAAGAGAAGTCAAAATGAGTAGAATCATGAATGAAAATTCAAAAGTGATTGGAAAATTTTTGGAAAAACTCAGGAACTCCACAAACCCTGAAGACAATATCGTGCTATGAGAAGTATAAGAAGCCTACTTGGACAAAGAGTTACAAGAAGATCAAATGATTACAAATCGGGTAGAAGTTAATCCAAAGAGAGTTATAGTGCAAGGGTGGACTCAGCAACTAAGCTTCAAATTCAGTGAATTGAAAAGATTAAGGAGTATGCCACTACTACAACTCATCTTTAATCAACTTCAATATCCAAGGCCAAGAAATCTTCTAGAATGGGAGGCTCACGACATTGTCAGAAGGAGAATCGCAAAGGTTCAAGAATAAAGAAACAAATAGAAATATTAGTTTAGGCTAGAGGAATAAACACATTCTTGTAACTTAGCTGTAATGAAATCTGGAATTGTAATATTTAATCTAGAATGCAATTAATTTTATTTACAGTCTCTCCGTACTTTACTTTTTCTTGTATTGTTAGTTGAGTTATCCTCATTTCTTAAGAATTTGCTTGTCGAACTTTAACAATAAAATAGGGAGAGATTGTAAAGCATAATGTAATATACAATATAATCGAGGATCTGTAACTCAACTAAAAGTAAAGGACTGGTAAATAATATTATTGTAATCACATGAATCTACAATGAAGAACATGTAACTACATGTATCAAGATGGTTGATGGAATATTGAAGATCAATGAAAGAAGTTCATTACTATGATCAAGCCTCAGTGAAGAATAAGTGATTCAGTGTTTCAGAAAGTATTAAAGATCAAGCAGTTAGTGCCAAAAGATTTCAGTGAAGAGCATAAGCAATGAAAAAATGCAACAATCATGTCAATGGAGTTAAATGATAATATGAAGATCAATGTAGTGTTATTCACTTTTGAACTAGACCAGTGCACTATGTGTCCGCACAAAGAATTTGATTAACATATTCAGTAAACAAGAGGAATTGACAGAAGCCAATTATGTAAGCTAAAAGAATCCAAGTGAAGAAGTACATAGTAGAAGAAATTGATACATAGCCTTTGAATGTCTGAAAGAAACTAAGTGTTAACTTTGTGTGTGTAGAATTCGACACATAGGAATTCGACACTTAGAAGATATTCTTAAGGCATGTACAACATGGTAAAATCGACACATAGATCCTACATGGAAAGAAATCCACACATGGGTTCATGAATTGGTCTAAGGCAAATACATGTCTTAGAATTCGACACTTGCCTTACAAGGCACTTAAAATTCGACACATACACATTCTATGTGATCAAAAAGATTCTAAGTTCTACAAGAGTGCATAATATTCGACACATGTTCTTACAAGCTTAAGTATTCGACATATATTTGAATAAATTCAAAATGGCCATGGCAAACATACATGAAGCTAGGATTCAACACTTCAACTTCTATCAAGACTGGATTATTGTCTAAGTACAGTATACAAGGCAATAATCTTCGATACATAGAGAATTATCTAAGGATCAACTCAAGTCAACATTGAAGAAGAGTTAGTCGACACTTAAAATTGTATTTCACTTTATTATAAAGTCTATATATAAACAAAATGTATTTTCATTTTGAAAGGAATCATAACACAATACACAGAAAGAGATATAGCTTAGAGAGAGACAGAGAGAATTCAGATAGCCACTAAAGCTCATATTTATTTGTAGTTGTGAGATTTATTGTAGCTCATACATCTGTGTGAGAGTATAGCACATTGGGTTTATATAATACAAAGTATATTCTTGAAGATTGTTCTTGTTGTTCAGAATCATAACTGCTATATTTATTGCTCACCAAAAATAGATCTATTAATACGAACCAAATTGAAAAACTACCAATATCGTATATAACCCCCTCCCTTCTACGATAGTTTGGACCTAACAAAGTACATACCCTTAAAAAACAAATCATACAAAATTCAACTCAAAATATAATATATTATGAGAAACTCAAAATACAACTATATTAAACACAAATCACTCATATTTATACATTTCTATTTACTAAATACAACCAATATAAACACATTAATCAATTTTACACACCCAACTAACAATCATACAAATTTAGTAGATAACCATCAATCCACCAACTATGTTACAATAACTTAACACATCACTATGAAAGAATAATGGTCATCAAGAACTTCATGCCTAAAATTCATGCCAGTAATTACATGTATCATATTTAAGTCTAGCTACCGACAAAAGTTTGATAGAGCAAGTAGGAGCAGCAATATGAAATATACACGAGGGACTAGATATATGCATAACATAACAAACTAAATGCTTATCGTCTTCACAAATTCTTTCACCAGCAAATACATAAATTAATTTGCTCTAGTTCACCGCCTCTTATAATCAATTAGTGACATAATACACAGCGCTTGTAAAATTTTGTACATTAACATGAAGTTTTTCAACAAAAAAGGAATACAGAGTCCATTCATATAAATCAAGGTATCAAACAAAAAATGGATACAGAGTCCATAATCATATACTATCTATTAACAATGATAAAGGTATAAAAATAATATACCTTAGAAGGAGGTAATAGATCATTTAGAACCATTATCTTGCAGTTTTTCCTCTTCTTCACTAGAGAAGCTGCAATGTTTTTTCCTTTCAGTTTCTTGAACTTTACGTTCAACTTTGAACCCGATTGTGATGTAGATGCTTTAGAAGCAGAGAGAGATAACCTCGTATGAACCATACCTACAAATATCACATTACAAAATAAAACCTTAATTAAAAACAAGCTTAATTCAAGGAATAAATGACATATACATATATTCAATTAATACACAATAACAACCGATGCATCAATGACTTCAATGGTATGTTGAAGAACAAATTATTACACATTATGAATTAACATTGTAGGAAATATGCAATTAAATGTATTTACAACAACAAAAACTTAAAAACCGTAATCAAAGTACATGTATGCAGTGAAGAACACAACTTACAACTTAATCAACGCAAACCAACCTAATCATTTCGGATAAACGTAGAGAAAGAGATACAATTTATATGTATTACAGTGAGGAGAGAGAGAGAGAGAGGGGGATGGAGGGAGAGAGAGTGGAAACAACGAGTAGAGTGAGAGATGGAGTGGAGAGGAGTTAATTTGGGGTAACGTACATATGCAAATTAAATTCTTTAATTTTTTTAAAAATAGTATATTTGCAAGAATTAAGATTGATGGGTATATTTGCAAATAGATACCCCAAATCTTGTATTTTTTTCAAATTCCAATTAATAATCTATATAATTTTTTAATAAATAAATTCTAAAAAATTTAGAAAAATAGTTTCGAGGGTTTATCATTTCTTCTTGAAATCCTAATTAGAAGATAAGTAAATATTTTATTAAAGACACTTAATTAGAAGACAAATAGTAATTAGACTCGTATTAATAAATAAATAGAAATTTATATAAATTTTAAATACATAATTCTAAAAAAATTTGAAACACTCGAGAATTCTCCAATTTTAATGATTAACAGACTTCTCTTTAATCAATCGCTCTCTCGTGAAACATATTTTCCGTTAATATGTCACTCTATAATTTCTTTTTTAGATCTCTTATACAATTAATTTTATAAGACTTACATTTATATATTGAAGAAATGATGTTGTCATAGTTTACTACAATTAGAGTTTAAGGACAAGTTGATCAGAGTATACGAAGTTAGAGTTTACTTATCGACAGAGTTTAGTCTGATCAGTGTTTATAAAATGTTGTTTCGAATAATCAGGACTTGATTGAAGATAAAATGGAAGTGTTCTTGTTAATATCAATTAACTTGTGGAAGCTATCTATTCCAAATATAATGATGGAAATTGTATCTTTGTATTTATGAATCATTATCTTTGTATTATTTAGATATGTAGTTGTGTGCTATATAAACATGGTTTAGGTTTACATTGATGTATCATTCGCATATTATCACTCTTATAACCTAGAAACTCTTAAGAGCGTTTGGTTTCTTCAGATAGTTTTGTATTAAGTTCAACAGAGTTAATATGAATAGTACTTATTTAATTTACTTGTGTTCTAGATTTCAATTATTTGGTACTATTATATTCAACCCTCTTCTATAATAGTTAGTTTATTGGGAAACAATTGGTATCAAAGTAGGCGGTTTGATATAACCTAAATGATATTAAATAATGTCTAGAAACAAGTATGAAATGATCAAAAATCTAATTCTCAAGAAACCTGAATATCCCACATGGAGGGTAAAGATGATGATGTTTCTAGAAGCAACAGATCCTGACTATCTGTACAGGATTAAGGAAGGTCCATATCTACCAACGAAATTAGTTGGTACTGTTGTAATTGAAGCAAAAGAAATCTCAGAGTACTACACTCTGAAAGATAAAAAAGAGTGGACAAATGAGGAGAAGCATGAAGTCCTCAAGGATGCTAAAGTAAGAAATATATTACATAACAGCTTAGACTCTGTGATATCCAATAGAGTAATTTTCATCCTTTCAATTTGATTCTTCACATATTCATTCTGTGGAGTAGCCAATACTCTCTTCTTTATTTCAATCTTCCTATTTCTCTACTACTCCTATTGTTTCTTCTCCACACTCTAGAGAGGATGGTAGACCCCCATTCTCAAATGTTGATCATTGATTTCATATCTTGAATGAGCCCCCATCGTCCATTGATCCACAAGAAACTACTGTTCAAAGTGCATTAGATATCACTCCTAAAAAATTAGAAACTCCTCAACAAAATGTTGACAATTACTGTCAAGGACAAATGAAATGTCGATGTCATATATGATAGTAACATTCATCTCAAGGAATCTGTCACAGCCTCAGTTGTTGTTAATGACAAAGTTTTTGTCACTCCTATTGACAGTAACTTCAACGCTCAGAATGTTGTTATAACTCCAATCCAAGACAACACTTATCAAATGCTTGAAGCCTCACAAATATTGGATGAGGACATAGGAAATGAATTCATTCCTCTCTTTAGCTTATTAAAGATAAAATCTAAATCTCAAGTGCATGGAGTACCTGCTCAGTCCCATGCACTTAGGTTGAGTGAAGGAGTGAAAAAGAAAACAGAGAGAAAATAAAAGAGAAGTGAGCATAAAAATGAGAGGCAAGAAAAAACCATGGCAAAATGAGAGGGCCTTGAGTAAGGCCAAAAGAAAAGAAAAACTGAGGGACCAAATCATCTAAGGCATTAGGCCTTGAGATTGAAAATGTGATGGATGATGAGATCATCTATAAAAAAAAGAGTGTGAGACCCCCTCCAGCCTCCAAATCCTCTTCCAAACAAATTGTTGTAAGGTGTAAATCTCTTAGTCACAAAGTATCCAAGCTATCAAAGAGCATTGTCACAGTTGGAAAAAACCAAATCAAATTTGTAAACAAATTGGCCAACCTGGAACAAATGATGAATGAAGGTTTCAAGACCATCTTTGACAAGCTACATGAATTTGGTGATAAATTCTACTCATCTCTAGTTCTTACCTCAACTAAGGGGGAGAAAAGTGGCGAAGGTGAAGAGGTGTTTGTATGGAGTCATAAGGACAAAGAAGCTAAAGTGGTTGCAGGGAGTCATAAGGAGAATGAAGATGTAACTTAGGAGGATGAGCAATTGATATTGCTATCTAAGATGACAACAGAATTGGC
Organism: Oenanthe sinensis; assembly: GCA_028671895.1. NCBI lineage: Eukaryota > Viridiplantae > Streptophyta > Magnoliopsida > Apiales > Apiaceae > Oenanthe > Oenanthe sinensis. The sequence continues at coordinate 36,159,479 of CM053806.1, forward strand.
TGATAAAATTGAAAAGGAGAAAAGAAAGGTGGAAAGACATAAAGAAATGGTAATTGTGATTAGGGAGAATGTGTGAAGATCCCTGTGTATGTATTTGTTAAAGGGAAGGATAATTGGTCCCTAAAAATTCTGATGATTGGATTGTAGAGGAAAGAGATTGTTGGCAAAAGAATTGAAGAGGCTGAAAAAGGAAAGATCCAATCAATATGAAAAATTTGATCCAACTAAGAAAGATGATGAAAACCCTGATAATGGTGCTGGAAGCTCAAAAGAAGTCACCAAGGTTTCAAAATAAAATTCTAATGGTAGTGATGAAGAAAAGGGTAAAGATGATGATGATGAAGATATTGCTAATGAGATTGAAGGAAGAGTGTTGAAGCAAGTAGTTCTAGGTTTTGAAGTTGAAAAAGAAGATGTTGTCCAAAAAGACTACAGGTGTTTGAATAAAATCAAGTCATCTTCTCAAGTGGAAATATTGAAGAGATAAGCTATAGCCTAGCTGTTAGGAATTATGAGTTTTGATGATAACAAATTACTTAGAATTTCAATAGGGACTCAAAATTATTTTTGTAACTGATCAATGGATATGACTTATAAATATCCATTGATTAGGAAACCAGTTATCAGTTGAAACTTGTTTCTCAACTGATAAACTGGATTGTAGCATTGATTTATGTTTCACTATCAATTGATTGTATTACCTCGATGGATGCAATGATGTAGTCAACTGATGTTATTGACTTCAATTTCTAGCTTCTCAACAGATGTGAAGAATGGCTGATCAATTGTAAATATTCTAAGTCAGAATTCTCACAAGTGAAGTGATCAACTGATGTTGAAGTCGATGGATGAAGACACTACTCAACGGATGAAAGCTATCAATGGATAATTACAGTCAACGGATAAAGAACCATCAATGGATAAGGAGTCGATGGATAGCTCAATTATCCATCGACACATCAACTGATCAACAGATATCCTATCCATCGATGGATAAGCAAAGGTGAATCAACTGATAAGCTTAACAGCATTTATCAGTTGATTAAAGTTTCCCTATTTAGCTAAAAGCCAGATATCACGGGAACAGTGCAGAAACTGAATCATTGGAAGACAGTCCTGTCAGGACTGTGAAGACTTTCTAGGCAACACAGCATCCAAGGAATATCTTAAGACAAAAGACACTTCCAGAGCTAGTTAGTTCTACAAGGAAAGCTGTGAAAAGGAGCTAGTTTCTATTTTTATGTAAACAGTATAAATTGTAATATTATATTGTTATCAGTCGATAGAAAACTAGAGCAGTAGTTTTTGTTTATAAAAAGCAAAAACACAGTAGCAAAGAAAGTGTAGTTGTTTGTTTTAGAACTCAAGAAAAGCAAAGTAGAAAATCAGGCAGAACTTGTAATGCTTTTCTAAATTCTACATTCAACTTTGTACGCAGCTTAGTATTTTTACTAAGATCAATTGAAAGCAAAAACTCACTAGTGGAAAAACAATCCACTAGTAATTTTTAATCTTGTTGTTTCTGTTTTCAACACTTTAGTTATCCAGTTCTTAGTTACATCAATCTAAATTAAACATTCTCTTTGTACAAACTTATTTCCGCAAGAAGTTGAATTATTTATTAAGTTTGTATTCAACCCCCCCTTCTTCAAACTTAGTGTACTTAAGGGCGAATAACAATTGGTATCAGAGCAAGCTTTCAACAAACAGAAAGTCAAGATCTAAAAGTACATCAAGAATGGGTCAAAGAGAAACAGGAGTTAAGATTCCAGTTCTAGAGAAAGATGAATATTTTCCCTGGAAAGTAAAAATGCACTTGCATCTGCTATCTATTGATCCTTCCTATGTTCATTGCATAGAGAAAGGTCCACATGTGCCTATGAAAATAGTTACAAGTGTAAATGCAGAAGGTACTCAAGCACCAGACAAACTCATTCCTAAATCTGTGAGTGAGTATACAGATGAAGATGAAAAAGAAGTACACAAGGACAAAAAGGCCATGAATATTTTGTTTAATGGTCTTGACAAGGACATGTTTGACAATGTCATCAGTTGTACAACCTCCAAAGAAGTCTGGGACACTCTTCAAACCCTCTGTGAAGGTACTGAGCAAGTAAGAAAGAACAAGATGCAACTCTTGATTCAAAAGTATGAGGCCTTTCACTTCAAGGGTGGTGAAACAATAAATGATACATATAGTAGGTTTCAAAAGCTGTTGAATGAGCTTAAACTATATGGAAGAGTTTATGCTGTTGAGGACACCAACCTCAAATTCTTGAGGTCCCTACCCAAAGAATGGAAACCAATGACTGTCTCTATAAGGCCATCTCCTGACTTTAAAGATTATACCTTGGACAAGCTGTATGGCATCTTGAAAACCTATGAGTTGGAGCTACAGCAAGATGAGGAAATTGAGAAAAGTCAGAAGAGAGAAAAGTCCATTGCTTTGATGGTCAAGGAAAAGCAAGTTGCAGAAACAGATGAAGATGCTGATTTCAAAGAAGGGAAGAAAGAAGGTCATGGCAATGGTGCAAATTATGTTAGATATGATGAATCTTCTACTGGTAAAGGAAAAGAACTTTGTGATAGTGATGAGTCACTCATCAAAGATGAAATGGATGAAATAGATGAGCATTTAGCTTTTCTATCAAGAAAATTTTTTAAACTCAAGTTCAAAAGGAATCCAATGCAAAGGCCTGGATCACAGTTCAGGAGAGACACTCAACAAGGCAAAAATCTTGTTGACAGAACTCAATTCAGATGCTTTAACTGTGGATTGGCTGGTCACTTTTCAAGTGAATGCAGAAAGCCCAAAGTTGAAAAGAGGTCAAAGTCTAGTGATGGTGTTGACTATAAGAAGAAGTACTTTGACTTGCTCAAACAAAGAGAGAAGGCTTTTGTGACAGAAGAAAAGGACTGGGCTGCTGAGGAGGATTCTGAAGAAGAAGAAGAACACATCAATCTTGCACTAATGGCCAATCAAGATGACCAGGAAGCTAGTTCATCTAGCAATCAGGTAATTTCTACAAATCTATCTGAGTTGTCCAAAGATGAATGCAATATTACAATTAATGAAATGTCTAATGAATTGTATAATTTGCATGTCACTCTTAAGTCTTTGAACAAAGAGAACACTAGGCTCAAATTAACATTAGAAACTCTCACTGAAAGAAACAATTTCTTAGAGAGTGAGCTAGTGCAATTGGACAGACTCAAGATGGAAAACAAAGATGCTAGAAATGAACTAGTTGACAGTAAAAAGGAAATAGAGAAGTTAAAAGAAAAATTAGAGGATGAACTAAGAACCATTGACAAGTGGAACAGGTCAAGTAAAGCCAGTAAGAAGATGAATGACATTCATGGAACAAACTCTTTCACCATGTTGTCTGAAACTCTTGAGAAAATAGCCATTGATGAAGATCAATCTTTAGAAAAGAAGCAATCGATTGATAACTCTGAATCAACTGATAAGAATTATCCATCGATTGATAATGCTATTTCAACGGATAATTATCCATCGATTGAGAAGTCATCAACTGCTAAGAAATGTGATATTAAAACTAAGTTTAACAGACCTATTAAATTTGTCAAAGAAAGTAGCTCCTCTGAAGCTAAAATCGAAGTTGAAAAGGCTAATATAGGATTCTTATCTAAAAATCAGTTGAAAGAGAAATTGGAAAAGATAGAACCTAATATTCAGCCAAATGAAAAGAAGAAGAAAAATAGAAATGGTAAAGTAGGCATAAACAAGCACAACAACTACACACCTGACAAATATGCTCCTAGGAAAGTATGTGCTAAGTGTGGTAGTAAAAATCATTTATCTGTGCAATGTAAACTCACCATGCCTACAGCAACAAATATACCTGCTATACCCAACATGCATACCAGTTCTGTTTTTCCTCATTTAGTTGATTCTCATGCTGTTCATGCTCAGTATGCATCAATGCCTTATATGTTTAATCCATATCTTGCATTTGCCAATATGAATATGCCTGCTATGCCATGGAATATGATTAACAATCTTCATGCACCAAATTTTTTCAACTCTGCAAGCATGAGCATTCCAAATATTAGCACTGAGAATTCTGAGGTAGGGAGACCAACACCTAAGGTTGAAGTGGAAGTAAAACCACCCAAACCAAAGGTACAAAAATTGGAAACCAAGCCAAAGATAACAACTAATAAGAAAGGACCCAAGGCAACTTGGGTACCAAAATCAACTTGATTTGTTTTGACTGTGTGCAGGGAAAGAGAAGAAATCTTTGGTACTTGGACAGTGGATGTTCAAGACACATGACTGGAGATAAATCCCTGCTCACAAAGTTTGAGGAGAAAGCTGGCCCTGGAGTAACTTTTGGAGATGACAGCAAAGGGCACACCATGGGATATGGCTTGATTTCAAAAGAGAATGTCATCATTGAACCTGTTGCATTAGTTGATGGCTTAAGACATAACTTGTTAAGCATAAGTCAACTATGTGACAATGGAAATAAAGTCTGTTTCACAACAGAAACATGCATAATTTCCAACAAGGTAGATGGAAGCCTGGTCATGACTGGGAATAGAAAAGGGAATGTGTACATAGCTGACTTCAACTCAACAAATGCAGAATCAATGACTTGTCTTCTCTCTAAGGCAAGTACAAATGAAAGTTGGTTGTGGCATAAGAAATTAGCTCACTTGAATTTCAAAGCCATGAATCTCTTGGTTAAGAAAAATCAAGTGAGAGGCTTACCACAAATGGAATTTGTCAAGGATGGACTTTGTGATGCTTGTCAGAAAGGAAAACAGAGGAAGGCATCATTTAAGTCGAAATTGGAATCTTCAATTGAAAAGCCACTTGAGTTATTACATATGGATTTGTTTGGTCCTGTAAATATTATGTCTATTGCAAAGAAGAAGTATGCTCTAGTCATTGTGGATGATTTTTCAAGATTCTCATGGACTTATTTTCTACATTCAAAGGATGAAGCTAGTCATCTCATCATCAAGCACATAAGAGAAAATGAGAAAAATCTTGAATTGGATGTAAAGAAGATAAGGAGTGACAATGGAACAGAATTCAAAAATTCCACAATGAAAGAGTTCTGTGAATCAAAAGGAATCATACACACATTCTCTGCACCCAGAACACCTCAACAAAATGGGGTAGTTGAAAGGAAAAATAGGACATTGATTGAAGCTGCTAGAACCATGTTGGAAGATGCCAAACTCCTAACATACTTCTGGGCTGAGGCCATAAACACAGCATGTTTTACTCAAAACATCTCTCTAATAAATAAAGCTCAAGGGAAGACTCCTTATCAATTGATCAAGAAAGACAAAAAGCCAAAGGTGGGATTTCTTCATGTCTTTGGCTGCAAGTGCTATGTACTAAGAAATCAAGGTGAAAATCTAGGAAAATTTGAAGCCAAGGCTGATGAAGCTATATTTGTTGGGTATGCACTATCAGGTGTAGCCTATAGAATCTACAATCTCATACTACACATTGTTATGGAATCTGTACATGTAGTATTTGATGATAAAAAGATTCAAGGCTTGTTTGATGAAGGAAATCATGACACACTGCATTTTGAGAATGAATCAAATGATGTAAATGACGATGAAGAGGCAGAAATTATAAAACCTCAAGTGTTCAGAAACCCAATATCAGTTGATGTTACTGCATCAATGAATAATTTATCAGTTGACAGAAATCCATCAACTGATAATGCATCAACTGATAACTCCTCAACGGATAATCAACAATCTACATCAAGGGTATCCACTTCAGGGGGAGGGTTTCAGAATCATTCTACAAATTCAGATCACTTTGAGTTCAATACAAATGATCATGAAGCTTCATCATCAAGGCAAAATTTGTATCCTCAAAGAAAATGGACAAGAAGCCATCCATTTGAACTAATTATTGGAAATGCAGAAGATGGTGTCAAGACAAGAAGTGCTACTCAAAATGAGTGTCTGTATAGCAGTTTTCTATCTCAAGAAGAACCCAAAAGAATTGAAGAGGCTCTCATGGATCCTGATTGGGTTTTGGCTATGCAAGAAGAACTAAATCAGTTTGAAAGAAATAAAGTATGGAAGCTGGTGCCCAGACCAAAAGACAGATCAGTAATTGGTACAAAATGGGTATTCAGAAACAAAATGGATGAAACTGGTATTGTGACTAGGAATAAAGCAAGGCTTGTAGCAAAGGGTTATTCACAAGAAGAAGGAATTGATTTTGATGAAACTTTTGCACCAGTTGCAAGGTTAGAAGCAATTAGAATCTTTCTGGCCTATGCTGCACATACTAATTTCAAAGTCTACCAGATGGATGCGAAAAGTGCATTTTTGAATGGAGTACTAGAAGAGGAATTCTATGTGGAACAACCTCCTAGCTTTGAAGATCTAAAATTTCCTAACTCTGTCTACTTTTTACTCAAAGCACTTTATGGCTTGAAGCAAGCACCAAGGGCCTGGTATGACACTCTATCTCAGTTTCTCATTGAGAATCATTTCACAAGAGGTACTGTTGATAAAACTCTATTCAGTAGACATGTTAATGGCTCTATCATTCTTGTACAAATTTATGTGGATGACATTATTTTTGGATCAACAAATGAGGAACTTTGCAAGAAGTTTGCCAAACTAATGCAGAGTAAATATGAAATGAGCATGATGGGAGAGCTTACCTACTTTCTTGGGTTACAAGTCAAACAGGTTAAGGATGGTATTTTTATAAATCAAACAAAGTACATTCATGACTTGTTAAAGAAATTTGAGTTAAGTGAATGTTCTTCTGCAAAAACTCCCATGGCCACTGCCACTAAACTTGAATTAAATACCAAAGAAACTAAGGTGGATATTTCAAGTTATAGAGGCATGGTAGGCTCACTTTTATATTTAACTGCTAGTAGGCCAGATATAATGTTCTCTACATGCTTATGTGCTAGATTTCAGGCTGATCCTAGAGAATCTCATTTAGTAGCTATTAAAAGAATTTTCAGATATCTTAAGGGTACATCAAATTTAGGTATTTGGTATCCTAGAGATTCTGGTTTCAATCTAATAGGCTACTCAGATGCTGATTATGCAGGTTGCAAAATAGACAGGAAAAGTACTACAGGCACCTGTCAATTTCTGGGAAATAAACTTGTGTCATGGTTTAGCAAAAAGCAACACTCAGTATCAACTTCAACTGCAGAAGCTGAGTACATTGCTGCTGGAAGTTGCTGTGCACAAATTTTATGGATGAGGAATCAACTATTTGACTATGGGTTCAACTTGAACAAAATTCCCATCTTCTGTGACAATACAAGTGCCATTGCAATAACAGAAAATCCTGTGCAACATTCCAGAACCAAACACATTGACATAAGGTATCATTTCATTAGGGAACATGTAATGAATGGTACAGTTGAATTACATTTTGTCCCTAGTGAACAACAACTTGCAGATATATTTACCAAACCTCTAGATGAATCTACTTTTAATAGATTAGTCTGTGAGTTAGGTATGCTTAATTATGCTCATGCTTAAAATGTCTGTCAAGTTTTGCAGCCATTGTTCACAATTATCAATGGATATTTATCTATCGACAGATAATTACCTAAGTAATTGTTTATCGACGGATAAATCCCATCCTATTTGATCAACAGATAAATGTTATTCCTATCGATGGATATTTATCTATCGACAGTTAATTATCTTGGTAGTTAGTGATCGATCGATAAATGATTAATTCTCTATTTTTATCCGTCGATAGTAATAGAATTTCTACAGTTTTATTCATCCGTTGATCAGATTATAGCCGTTGGAGAATTACCATCAAGGGTAATAAACTACAGTCTTTTATACATCAACGGTTATCTACTAATTAAAAAGTCCTTTCAAGTCTTTTTAATACTAGAAAATATAAATAGCAGCTACAATTAAAAATTCATTCTTACCTGCTATTTTTTTTCTAAACTATTCATCTCTGTCTCTCTCTCTCAAGCTAATTTTATCTAATTCTCACGAGCTCTCACAAATTCTTTCAAGTTCACTTTAATTTCTTGAATATCAACTGAAAGAATGGCACCACAAAAGAAGATCGTCTCTTCCACTGGGTTCACCTATGAACAGAACAACTTCACAGCATGTCTAACGGTGAATGATGCTCCTGTGGACTTTCATCCATTGATGCGATTCCTAGGAGATTGCAAAGTTTCCAAAGCTCTCAGCGAAGCACCAACAATCGTGTGTTCCTTTGTTGAAGAACTGTGGACCTCTGCAGAGATTTCATCAGATGGGAAGGTAATTTCTTATTCTTGCAAAGGTAATACCTATACAATTAATAGTACTTCATTATCTGAATGTTTAGGATTGCCTGCAAATAATTGTGATAAGCCCCCAACTGAAGAAGAAATTAGGGACATGTTAGAATCCGTTAATTATGCAAATGCTGAAACTGGATTAGGAGAAGTTGTTAGGAAGAATCTTAGAAAAGAATTGAGTTATTTCTTTGATGCCATAATTAAAGTATTTTCTGGAAAAATAAGTAATTTTGATGCAATTACAATAAGTATGCAAGAAATTGCTTATTCTGTCCTATTTGATAAATATTTTGATTTTGGCACATTACTCCTAAATGAATTGACTGCCAAATTAGGACCCAAGTCATCTAGGAAACATAATATCTACTTTGCAAGATTTTTCATGATGATTATTAATGCCTCTGTTGGAGAATATGAAATAAGTGCAGATATGGAGTCCTTGGAGCCGTGGATGCAAAACAAGAGGATCTTCAAGGATCTTGTGAGAATCAACTTACACCCTAAGTTGTGCCTCATTTATCCTCCTCTTGTGCAGGTATATCTTCAAAATCTCAATCTTTTACATTCTTCTTCAAAATCTCAAATTTCTTTGCCTTCTGCAACAATGGAGGGAGATGGAAATGCCCCCATTCCTCCTACCCAAGTTGCACAACCTTCAAAACACAAGTCTAATCAAACCACCTCAGTAGTTTCTCAAAAGACTACTGTTGTAAGAACTAAGAAAAGAAAAATCACTGAGGGGAGAGTGAAGGTGGTTGATAAGGGTGAGGGAACTGACCAACATCAAGAAAGCCAGAAGGATAAAGAGAGTGAGATTGAGAGGAACCAGCCAGCCTCCAGTCCAATCTCCTAACAGATTGAGGCTGTAGTAAAGGACTTGAACACATCCCTAGTTGCATCTTCTCAAAAAGATGTAACTATTGAAAAGAGGTCTCAACCAGGACCATCAGATGGGGATAAGGGTCACCAAATAATACAACCATACAAAAGAAGAAAGAAGGTTACAAATACTGCACAGGGCACACACACACTTGCAAAGCCAAATGAAAATTTGGTGGAGCCTTCCGTTTCTTCTTTTGATGTGTCTCAGAATCTTCCTGAGGCACAGCCCCATTCTTTATCTGAATTTTCTTCTCAATCTCCCTCAAAAACTATTTCTTCAGAAACAGTGTTGATTGACAACTTCATTGTTTCAAATTCACCCTCTTTGCAACTCAGGGTGGAGCCAACACTCTCACCTGCATCACCAAATAAGGTTAACACCTTGGTTGATCAGGCAAATACTGTTAGTTCTCTCCAGTCAATGGATATTATGCAATCAACTGATAACTTCCAACATCCATTGACTAGTTCACTATCATCGATGGATATCCTTACATCCATCGACGAGCTCCCATCAACGGATATTCATCCATCGATGGATACTTCTTATCCATCGATTGATCCCTTAATGTCAATTCATGAATCATCCATTGAAACACTTCAAGTGGCCAATACTCTATTAGGATTGAGTGGAGTGGGTGAGGTGTGTGAGAGGCAAGGTTTGCATACCTTGGCAAAAGGAGAGTGTGTGAATGAGGGGCCCTCAAATTCTTCTGAGGTGGCAAAAGGAGAGGGTGTGAGAAAAGAGAGTCCCACCTTAGCAGGTGATGAAAAAGGAGAGGAAAGTAAGGGAGAGGTGAGAATCCAGGATGAGATCCTGATGCAAGAAAAGAGAGAAGAGAGTGAGAGAGAAAAGAATAGAGAGAAATCAATTTCACCATCTCATGAAGCATCAACTTCTAAAACTGAGCAGATTGAAGCAGGACTCACCCAGAAGTTGGGGCTGGAGTCAGGGGGAGCTGTAGACTATGAAGTCCCTGCAGGAGGTGCAGAAGTCAACATGGAGGTGGAGGATGAAATTGCTGTAAATCTTGATGCTTCAACCTTTCAACATGAAGATCCTCATTATCAGGAACTAGCAGCAGCATCTAATCAAATAGCTGAGCAAATGCTGGGTTTAGTGCAGACAGAAGAGCAATTCAGGAGTGGGAAAGAGTTTTTGGCCAGTCAACCTGATGATATATCCCACATGAATCCTGAAGATTTTGATGAAAATTCTGATGATAACCTTCTAGATCCACAAGTGGCTAGTGATGAAACTAATTTGGCTGAAACAGAAAGGGCCATTATTTCTCTTTACAGAAGGTCCATGGCTGAAGTAGATGTGGTGGATCCCCTGCACAGGAGAATTCTGAACTTTTACAGGGATAATTTGAAGATCCAGAAAATGCATGTCACAAGCTCCAAGTATGAATTGAAGAAAATAAGAGAAGACATTGACAGCTCAAGGATGCATTTTGACACCACCATTGACTCCAGACTCAGCCTCACAATGCTGACTAGAATCAAGCAAAGGTTGGACACTGAGTTTTCAGCAAAGGACAAGGTAATGGAATTGGAGAAAAGAGTAACCTCCATGGAACTTAGCATGCAGCAAATTTTGAAGAATCAAGTCACTCAAATCAATCTTCTGGGTAAACTCTTAGAGACTCCCATACTCTCTCAGTCAGTAGCACAAGTGCCAGTTGCTGATAACAAAAAGGGGGAGAAGCAAGAAGCTGATGCATTGGAGAAAGCAAGTGGTACTGAAGCTGTGGTAAAGTCTACAGATCCCAAGAAGGAGTTGGCTCAAGACATAGTAAGGAAATTTGATGCAATTGCTAGCAAATTCAAGGAAATAAGTTCCAGTAGCTCACAACCTGGTGACAGGAAAGGAAAGGGAAAGCTAATTGAAGATGATAAAAAGAAAGCTATCACAGGTGGAGGGGAAAGTGAAAAATTGTTGAGCAAAGCCATAGTAGTTGGCATAAAAGAAAAGGAGCAACAAAAAAGAAGACAAGAAGAATTAGCCATTCAATTGCAAAGGGAATATGATGAAGAGGATAGGCTAATAAGAGAAGCCAGAAGAAAAGAAGGTGAAAGGAGGCCAAGGATGAAGCAAAGAGCAAACAAGCCCAAAGATGCACCAAAATCATCTGGAGTTAAAAGACCATTAGCTGATGAAGACAAGGAGAAGAAGCCAAAACAAGTCAAGACTGAAGGTCAAGCTTCTGGGAGTAATCAAGCCAAAGAAATAGAGGTGTTCAAACACAAATCTGAAAACTTTGTGCCAATCAAAGCTGGGGGAATGATTGCAGCAAAAGGGCAAAGGAAGAAAGATGTTGATCTTCTTCACATTGAGTATGAAGATGGATCACACTCAACCTTCACATTCAACCAAGTTTTGGATCAAGGATATGGCATCTTGAGGAAGATCTACACTATGCTCAACAGGAAGTATTATCTAACTGAAGAGCTAGGAAAGGCCATCCTTGAAAGAATGAAGAAGATAAGGGAGGCACCTGTTCAAGAAGAAAGGGATGACAGAATAAAGATCTGGAATTCTGAAGGAAGAAAAGTGCTTCATGAGCCCTTCTACTTGATGATATACAAGGACAGGGAAGGCAGAGAAAAATGCATTGATATTTGTCAAGAAATAGACAAACTGCCAAATCTGGAATTAAATCATCTGGCAAGTCAATTGGACTACAGGATTGAAGATGAGAAGATATTGAAGGGAACCCTCTACAGGAAGATGAAGGAGAATGAAGACAAGATGAATGAGTCAAGGGGAAGAAGGAGAAGATAGGAGATTCAACCTCAATCATCAAAATTATCAGAATTCATCCCTGTCTGGTATCTGATTACTCTGTCTAAAACTTTACTTATCAATATTGTAATTCTTGCTAAGAATGAAAATGTTCAGGAGTTTTGTTATCATCAACAGAAAATTTATGCATATTTTAAATATTCATAAATAGGGGGAGATTGTTAGGAATTATGAGTTTTGATGATAACAAATTACTTAGAATTTCAATAGGGACTCAAAATTATTTTTGTAACTGATCAATGGATATGACTTATAAATATCCATTGATTAGGAAACCAGTTATCAGTTGAAACTTGTTTCTCAACTGATAAACTGGATTGTAGCATTGATTTATGTTTCACTATCAATTGATTGTATTACCTCGATGGATGCAATGATGTAGTCAACTGATGTTATTGACTTCAATTTCTAGCTTCTCAACAGATGTGAAGAATGGCTGATCAATTGTAAATATTCTAAGTCAGAATTCTCACAAGTGAAGTGATCAACTGATGTTGAAGTCGATGGATGAAGACACTACTCAACGGATGAAAGCTATCAATGGATAATTACAGTCAACGGATAAAGAACCATCAATGGATAAGGAGTCGATGGATAGCTCAATTATCCATCGACACATCAACTGATCAACAGATATCCTATCCATCGATGGATAAGCAAAGGTGAATCAACTGATAAGCTTAACAGCATTTATCAGTTGATTAAAGTTTCCCTATTTAGCTAAAAGCCAGATATCACGGGAACAGTGCAGAAACTGAATCATTGGAAGACAGTCCTGTCAGGACTGTGAAGACTTTCTAGGCAACACAACATCCAAGGAATATCTTAAGACAAAAGACACTTCCAGAGCTAGTTAGTTCTACAAGGAAAGCTGTGAAAAGGAGCTAGTTTCTATTTTTATGTAAACAGTATAAATTGTAATATTATATTGTTATCAGTCGATAGAAAACTAGAGCAGTAGTTTTTGTTTATAAAAAGCAAAAACACAGTAGCAAAGAAAGTGTAGTTGTTTGTTTTAGAACTCAAGAAAAGCAAAGTAGAAAATAAGGCAGAACTTGTAATGCTTTTCTAAATTCTACATTCAACTTTGTACGCAGCTTAGTATTTTTACTAAGATCAATTGAAAGCAAAAACTCACTAGTGGAAAAACAATCCACTAGTAATTTTTAATCTTGTTGTTTCTGTTTTCAACACTTTAGTTATCCAGTTCTTAGTTACATCAATCTAAATTAAACATTCTCTTTGTACAAACTTATTTCCGCAAGAAGTTGAATTATTTATTAAGTTTGTATTCAACCCCCCCTTCTCCAAACTTAGTGTACTTAAGGGCGAATAACACTAGCGGAAGCCAATTACTTCATGATCAGAAAAATGCTGACTCTTGTCAAAGGAAGGGATATAAGGACTCATGCTCTAAGAGGATTATGGGTTAGAAAATTTCTGGAAATTCAACAATCTTTCAAGCCTCATCCTCTAGATGGTGTTGAAGTTCAAGAACCTGAGTCTCCTATCAAATTTAACCATGATGAAATAATGTTCAAAATTGATGAAGTTGTCAAAGAATTTTTGAGAATGAATTCTCTAAAAGATAAGAACATTGATCTATTAATCAAGTTGGTGAAACAACTTGCAGAGTATCCTTATCTTGAGGAATAAGGATTTATTCCTGTGATCCTAAGCATTGTTCCCCAGTGGCAGATCCACAGGTAAGCAGGCTGAGCGAAAAAATAGAAGGTAAAGGAGAATTATTTTTTTTGCTTCAGGGTGAAAATCTGTTAATTGAAAATTTAAAGTGTAAAATAGACATTTTATTAGTTTTGTTTGGGAAAAAAAAAGAAAATAGAGATAATTAGGTAGAAAATTTCAGCTTTTCGAGATTTACGATATTGAATTTGTAATTTCCCATACGAAATTTAAAGATTCACCGGTATATAAAGAGTAGTTTTCTACTCATTTTTACTTGTTTCCTATTTGAATAATTAAAAGATATGCTTATGATAGAATGCACATTAGCTGTTTGATGGAATGCATATAAGAAAATCGTTTTTTCTTAATTTTATATTTTAAAATATTTTAATTATTTTAATATTTTTTATCAAAAAAATTTGTATTGGGTAACATTTTTTGGCGGGATCTGCCACTGTTGTTCCATCAAAGAAGAAGGAAGAAAAAGAAAAGGCTATAAGAAATGAAAATATCCAGAAGAGCCTTCTAAGGGATCTAGAAAGAATAATTTTCTACAATCTGATGAATGTTCCTAAAACATATACATTTGATGATCTTAGGGTGATACTGGACAAGGAACCTGAAATTCTGGAACTAGTTCAAATGCAGCTACTCAAAATGACTGAACCTAGTGTTCTAGATTTGAAAATCAAAGCTCTACACATCTATGACACAAAGAAAAAGAGATAAAAGGAGGAGAAGGAGAAAAGAGAGAATTCAAAATCTGAAACAAGCAAGATTGAAGAAGAAATTGAGAAAATCAAGAAGATGATTGAAGAAATTAACTCACAAAGATCTTGATGCTGGAATTTTCAATGAGCATAACTCTCAGCTACCTACTTATCAATCTCTATTATGATCAAATTCTTTAAGAATTGCAGTGGACAAGGTAGAAATAAGGACAGAAGACTTCGGTCTGTTCAACAATGCTATTTTAAGAAGAATCATGAGAATGAACACAAGCTCAGTTTTGTCAAATGAAAGAGATGTGAATAAAATTGTAGAAAATATCATTGATTCAAGGATGGATGAAGAAGATTGGTTAGAAAAGAAAAGACTAAACAAAGCCTTCTCATCATCTAAACCTAGTTTCTGAAAGATGACTGGTTTCCATTATCTCTGCATCTCAAGGGATTCAATGGAGCTTTACTACTCCTTTCAAGAGTTGAAAACTCTCACTCCGACAAAAGTTAAACTAGTATTGGAATGTGTACCTGGACATGTAAAGTCTCAGATGAAAAGACAGCTCTCAAAATCCTGGAGTCTCTCTATGAAAGGATAAAGCCAAAGAAGAAAACCAATCAAGGAAGCTCAAGTCAAAATTAAAGATCAGCTCTATTTTCCTAGTTACACAAGTAGAAGGAGGGGTTGAATATTTGTGTTATTTTTCTGCCTGATTAAAATCAAGTCAATATGAATTAAAACTTTGAATTAAGAACAAAGATTAAATACAAAGATATGAATGAATATTGTTTATATTATTGACGAGTAAATACAAACTCTACTAGGGTGTACACAAACCCTAGCAGTTTCTCTGTTTTCTCACATCAACTGTCTCTATCTCTATGCTCTCACAAAAGTCCGACTTTGAAAATTTTTCTCCACACTTACAATTAGGTTATATAGAGTGTTTATATAGAGAGCTGTCTCTCAACTAATAACAGAAAATCAAATTACAATAGGAATAGAATTCCTAATTATTAGTTGACAGTTTCCTTATGAAATTCTCTTCCCTTCCCATAGCATATCTGCAATATAATTGTTTTTATCTTCGAAGACTTTCCATTCATGTGATCATCTTCCAAATTTAGCTTCAACTTTATAGACTCTGAAGTTGTTAGTCCCTGATATTGTAGAAGGGGAGTTGAATGCAATATCAATATTTAATCGTGAAATTTCGGTTTTAAAAATATTACTTTAATTAATCATAAAATATTTATTTTAATTAAATATTGTTCAAGTAGAAGATATAATTTTTAACTTGAAAAGTATTACGAAATTAATCTGATGAAAAATGTATATAATTGATAAAATGTTCTAGAATGATTTCGACGTGAATTGTTCGGGTTTAACAATTATATTCCAAACTTGCACAAAAATCTGTGAATATTACAATGCATACAAATTTCTGAATTTGAATATTTTTTTCAATCATCAAAATAATGAAGCCATGATCCTCATATGAAATTCGTAGTCTTCCTTCCAGGTCTGTTTCTGGGCTGCTCCACTTGAAATATGTGTATTGGGCCAAATCTGAATTATAGATTTTTCTATTATCTTCGCATGGGCTGTAAAATCACCCAATTCTGACTTCTAGAACTCAAGTTATGGCTCAAACAGTGAACCATGTGTGCGCAGCCCATCAAATCCGAATTTCCTTCTAATTTATCTCCAAATTGGACTCTTTAATATCCAATTCTTCCAAGTTTAGGATTTCCTTGCTTCCTACAATAAAACATTAAAATATAATTAATAAACATCCAATTAATGCAAAATATAATAAATATGAGGAATATATTTATATAAAATATATATAAATATATACTCTATCAAAAAGCTAGAAAGACTTTTGAATAAAAATTATTTAAAAACTCAAAAGGCTTTATAAAATAGCTCTTAATACTTTTGAAATAAGCTAGGCAAGACTTTTAAAACTCGGTGAGACTTTTCATTTTTCGGTAAGACTTTTGAAAAGTCTTATTAAAAAATTCGGTAAGATTTTTTAATTTAAAGTGTTATTGAAAATTCGGTAAGACTTTTTAAATAAAATCTTAAGAGAATTTTGGGTTCGACTTTCTGTAAAGTCTTAATGAAATTCGGTAAGACTTTTTAAAGTCTTGTAGATCAAATTTGGTAAGACATTCTAATTTATGCAGCAAGACTTTCTTTAATTGTTAAATTAAATGTTCTTTTTAACTTAATTAATTCCACCAATTTTAATTAAGTAATTTATAAATTAAATCAATTCAAGATGAATTAATTTAAGTAGATAAATTAAATAATTAATTAACTTTTAATAGTGGAATTAATTTAGTTTCTTTACTGCACAACTACTGTAATTTTGACTTGAGTCTTTCTATCTTCTGTCTGAAAATCACTTGAGCTAGGTGATAAATATTTATTAAATTAATTGACACACAAATGTACTATCTGGTTCATTTGTGTCATACTAAATAAATATTCTTCACCTTTAAATTTAATAGCTGTGATATTATGTCTTGTTCTTGCTTCTAGCTTTGTCTTCAATATTTTTTTTCTTGGAATCTTTTTATAGTAGCCACTTGGAATCTTTTGAATCTTATGAACTCTTCAGAAATACTAATTTTTTATTTTTCACCAACGCTTGAACATATTAATGAACTTCTTCCGGTGAAAAGTAGCAACCTCATAGAAATACTTATGACAATCAGATTCTTTATGTCTAGTTGACTTTCTTCGTCTTGATTCCTGTTATCATATTTATTATTTACTTCTTTTTTTTATTTGAGTTGAGTTGTCATCTAATCATTACAAATATGCATAGTCATATGCCTTTCAATCTCTCTATATTTGTTGTTGAACATTTAACACACAAATTTCTAGAGGATAACTCAACTAACAACTAAGAAAGTAATACGACATGTAAGAACTGTTAATAATAAACAAAGTTTTGGTATTATATTTAACAATTTTCCAGATTCATGTTGTGAAAGATAAATACAAGATAGATGTTCCTCTAGACTTAACAAATATTACATTGTTTCTATCTTGACCTATCTAATTCTTCAGTCTTCAGAAGTATCAACTTTACCTTCTTCTAGGTTTGAACCTTTATGTATTGGTGTCCTCGGTAGTTCTTCGGATTCTGTTGTAATGAGTTCTCCATATAACCTTCTTTGCTTAGCATGAGTTAATTCACATTGTACTTCCAGCTTAACTAGATCTTTTGTCTCTTCTTCTACATCAAATGGCTGAGTTGAATCTATTTTTGGCATTTATCTGATGTAAGAAGGAATCTTCTTGAATAGGTAGTAGTTTCTGATTTTCTGAGCAACATATAACTTTGCTTGGGATCTGAACCCTTTAGATCTAAGCATCTTCTCAACTTCAATCATATATTTGTCTGTATAGCTCTTCAATGACTCTCATCTAGCTTCATGATTTGATATAACTTGTTAGAGAAAAATCTTAACTCATGAGGATCATATATGATTTAAGGACTAACAGCTCTTGCGAAGTCTCTTAGTTTGTCTCTGATAAGCTCATTTTCTTATGAACTCCTTTTAACTTTGTTCGGCAAGGTACATACTACTAACAATGAATTTTGTCAGAAGAAATCCAACGATATTCTAATTGTGCCATTTATGTGTGTGTAAACTAAAATTTGAAAGTCTCCAAGAATGTGATCCACTATGACAGTGATGTAGTCCACTTCCTCTTTTAGTGCTTTCATGAAGTTATCAAGGCTGTCATTTGAATTTTCAAGACGCTCAATAACTGAATGTAGTTGTCTGTCTTTAAAAGGACCCTTCTGGAGTTTGTCTAGAACTTGCCTTGCAGCATCCCACTTGACTCCTATCTTCAGTTCCACATCTTTCTTCTTTTCTTTTACTGCTATTTCTCATAGATTATGCTTCTCTAAGCTTGCTTCTCTTTCAGCTTGAGCCTTTTCCTTGACTAGAGATTTTAGTTTTTCAGTTTTAGCATTGCTTACCTTGATGTCGTCTTTTAACTTCCTCATGGCCTCTTCATAGGCAGGATCATACTCTTTTTCTTTAGGAAATAAAAATTCTTCATCAAAGGCAGCTTCTTCCTCATCTCTAACGTAGTCAGGATTGAATGTTTCAATATGACCATTGTCATCAATGAATTGTTCTTCAGGATGGTACTGTTCTTCTAGAACATAAGACTCAAACTGTTCTTCAGAATACAGCTTGGCTTTTCCCTTATCTATGTAAGCCCCTTTTTCTTCAGCTCCATTTTCACTTACTTTTTCCTTCTTTCTCATCCCCCCCCCTAGTTGAGGGATCCTCTACAGCTTTTGAAGCATCAATAGATGTTACAAGTTTAGCCATGGTCTCGTAGACTTGCTTCATTCCTTCATTTATATGTATCATTCCCTCATCCACCTTGTTGAATCGTTTTATTGAGATTTCTTCATTTTCAATAATCCTTAGATTCAAGCTTCTTTCAACATCATCAATTCTTTCATTTATGTTGATCTCCTTTATATCTTCAGCAATTAGACTTTGCACATTCTGGATATCTTGGGTCTTGAGGAGAATGGAGGATTTGACATTTTCAACATCTTTCCACACGATTGTCAGCAGTTCTGTTATAGAGGCAGACTTGTGTTACCCAGATAATACACTATTATAGAAGGGGGGTGTTGAATATAATAGTATCAAACAATCGATTAGGAACACAAGTATGTAAAAGAAATTCTGTTTTGTATTCACTTTGATAAACTTAATACAAAACTCTCTCAAGAAAAATAAAGTTCTTAAGAACTGCTAGGTTATGAGAAAGATAATAACTTAAACGATTACAATGTAAAACCGAATCCTGTATTTATATAGTACATAACTACCATATCTAATTACAAAAAGGATAATGATCATTAAATGCAGAAATATTATTTCCATCATTATCTTCCTAAAAGATAGCTTCCATAAAGGTAATAGAATTGCATTAAAACACTTTCATCTTTATCTTAATCACCTCCTGATTTGTCGATTACCATCTGTTAAACTCTGATATCATAAACTTTGTCAACATCTTCTAACCTCTAATTGAGTAAAATCTTTCTGAGTAAAATATGTCTGAGTAAACTCTGTCGACAGCTTAAACTCTGATTGGCTTCACTAAAATCTGATTGAAGTATTCTCTGATAGCATCAGTTCTTTATTTATAACAATCTCTCCTAATTTTTACTTTATTCAGTAAAACATAAATTCAACTTATGATGTCAGAAACCTTATAGACAAATGTATCAGTGCTTGAGTTTTTTCTACCTTGACTTATATTCTCTTGTAGGAAAAATCTTCAGATAGAAACTTATCAAGAAACTTCTTTTCAGCTATCTTCAATAATTCAACTAGTTTCTCCTTCAACTCCTTCATCTGACCACTAGAATCATCATTTTGAAAAATTGCAGCTCTCAAGTTGTAGATTGATGTTCTTTCCATTCTTTCATCTAGAGGAATACAATAGATCTTTTGTCCATCAGGATTAAGCATCATCTAGAGGAATACAAGAGAATCTAACTTTATCAATATCTGATTCTTTCTTGCTCCTGCTATTGCACCTTCCAGAAATCTCACCCACTTTCCCGTAGTATCATCTTCTCCTTTTAGTAAGTAAAGAACATATTCCAGTTCTTTTGATGACTTGTGAGCTAGATCTTCTTCAGATAATTTCATAACTCTTCCATTCTCTAGAAAATACAACAGCTTCTCTTTAGGTTGAGAACCATCAAAAATATCCTTCACTATATGAACATCAATTAGTTTGTCCAAATGATTTTGTAATAGCTCTTCTTCAGGTTTGTTATTTAAAGAGTAAGGATCCCTGAAAGCAGTTGCCTCTCCCCTGTAGACTTTAACTTTTGAATCACCAATACCTCCCTTGTTTTTACCAAGTCTGGCATTAAGAGTCAGAGTTTCAGATTTTGTACACAGAAAATCAGGATTCTTCTTTCTACATATAGTTTGCTGTTCTTCTTCCTCATCTTCAAAGCTTGTTCCACCTGGAAGAAATGTAGTTCCAAGCATAGTGAGAGGAGTTTTTGATTTTACTATAGCTTTATGCCAAACTTTTGGAGTTGAATTTGTTTGCACTTCAACAGGCTTAGATGCAATCTTCTTTGCTTGATCAGCCACCTTCTTCTGAACTAGAGTTTTTTTATCTTACATTTCTTTTCTTCTTTGACTGGACTTGAGCATTGTCAGTATTAGCTTTCCTCAATTCATCCTCTGCAGTAACTTGATCCATTCCTGGATTTTCTTCTTCAAAAAGTTTATTTGCCAATTCTGCATCCTTACTATTTCTTTCTTCAATATTTTCAGGCTTTTCTTCCTCTGTAAGCCTTCTAGCCATTTCTTCATCAAGTTCTATCAGTGTTTTCTTATCAGAGTTTAGACCAGATCCTTAAGGAATCAGAGTTTGATCAATCAAAGTTTGAGTCTGTGTACTCTTTCAACCCTTATGTTTATCTTGGCTTTTATTAGGAACACCACTGTCATCACCATCACCTTCAGGTTTATTAAAGTTTAACACAAAATTCACCTTGCATTTTTCTTTTGGTATTTTCTCCCCCTTTCAGACATCAGAAGAAATAGTCAAGAGGTCTGCAATTGTATGCAACATGGCCTGCATGAATGTGACAACAATAGCAATTTTATCAACTTTAGACTCCAAAACATCTTGTTTAGTAGAAACATCTTTAATCTTGGATTCTAAAATATGCTGAGAAGCAGAGATATAACTTTAAATTGAAGCACTTGTCTTGCTAATAGTGTCTTTGAGATCAGAAACTTCACTATAAAGACCCTTTGTTAACACAGTAATTACTTTGAGAACTTTCTTCATCTCATCAGAGTTTAACTCAGAGTCTGCCTTTTTGATAAGATCATGAACATGTGGCCGAGAAATGTTTTAATGAGAAAACTTCCAAGACATATCCGAGATGGATTGTCTCATTGAGCTTAGAAGATCTTCATTTGATAATGCACCCTTGCTACTTTCCCTCCTTATACCTTCTTGTGTAAGATTAGACTCAATTTCATCTTTTAACTTCTCAACAACACCGTAATCAGGATATTCCATCCTTAATCTTTCATGAGCATCAAAAGCATCATGTGGCCATCTCTTTGAACAGTATCTCTGAGTATAAGGAATGGAGGGATCAGTAACTTCTTCATCTTAAAAGATAGGACTAGAATCCTCAGAGTTTGCATTATCAACATCAGCAAGAACATCAGAGTTTGGCACCTCAGAGTTTGAAGAGTGAGGGATAGGTTGAGCAGCAGAGCCTGTGTCATTTGTACTCTGAGTACTTGCAAAAAGATCAGAACACCCTATATCACTCTTTTCTTGTAATGTAATCTCATTACTTCTCACATCACACATCTCATGACTTTTGAGGGTCAGAGTTTTCTCACCAGAGGTAACTAACTTCTTTCTCATTTCTAACTCTTCTTTTACGAGATCCAGTGTCTGCCTCTCATCTTTAATTCTGTTTTTCACACATTTTATCTCAGTCTCACAAGAAAGGCTCAAATCACAATGACCTACAGAAATAAGAGGTGGTTTAGAAAGGACATATATTGGTCACAGGGATTGAGGGTTCCTTTCCAGGACTATCAATGGTTATTCCGGTAGTAAAAGTTAGAAATATAAATTCTGAACTTATGCTATCATAATATGTAAATTTTGAAGAAGTCAGAGTTTATACCTTGAACATTTAGAGAGTTTGATGGAGTGTCCAATGGCTGTGCAGAAAGAGATTGCACCAAAAGTGCATCAGAGATGGCCAATGGATTAGCATCAAAGTTTGATTGTTCAGTTGTTGCAGTAGCAGAATCATAGTTTGGCTGCACCTCTATAAATTGGTTTGCAATCATAAAATTGATGATTGGTTCTTATGGGACCTGAGTCTTGTCAGCAGCTACTTCACCACTTTGAGGTGAAGATTCTTGTGGGCTTGACTCTGCCAGTTTGTGGCCTTCAACATCAACAACAGCAGAATCTTCTTTTAGATATTGAGTGCATGCATCTAAACTTTCATTGGATGGTTCTTGTGTGGCTGGGGCCTTAACAACTTCTTCAACCCTTTGAGTTGAAGGTTCTTGTGGGTTGTACCCCTGATCCATGTTGGCTTCACTTGCTGGAACTGTGGCTTTTACTGAACTTTGATTAACATGTTCTTGTGTGCCTGGCCGGTCAGAGACTACTCCCTCACTTTGACAAGTAGGTTCTTTTGTGTCTTGACCAAAGGAAACTTTTTTCTTCTTCCTTCTTGTAAACAATTTTGAAGTTCCTGAGACTGGAGATGCTTGAGATTTTTGTGCATCCATTTCCTTCATTACTTCTTCAGCTAATTCCTTTACTCTTTCATAAGAAATCTCCTTGATTATTGGCTGAGTAGAGTGGACAGGAGAATCAGATATTAGAACTGGAGCATCTTTAGAAGAATCAATAACTTCAGTACTAGCCAATTCATCAGTTTCTTTTCTATTGGCATTTTTACCATCACTATCTGCATGAATGTCACCAGACTTTACCACAACATCAGAATTTATCAGACATCAGAGTTTAAGGCTTGAAATTGATTAGAGTTTGACTGATCAGAGTTTAGTGCATCAGATTTTAATTCATTGACTAGTCTTCTCTTCTTCTTTGTAATCTCTGAGATGTGATTGACATGAAATGGTTTCATGAAAGGAGCAGGAGGAATATCAGAGGCTGTTGTAACTAGTTTCTGTAAGGGAAATACCAACCCCTCATTACTGTCATCAGAGTCTGTATGTTCATCAATTAATCTCCTTTTCCTGGGAGAAGACTCTAGAACTGATTTTCCCTTTCTTTTCGGGCCAGATCCCTATGCTTGTGAGGTGTGTTTTACAACTGGTGTCTTTTAGGAGACAACAGAAGTTGGCAGGGTTTGTGTATCAGTGTTTGGTAGGTGACTTGGGTTAGAATCAGATTGGGCTAAACTTTGATTTGTAGTCACTGATAAAAACTCCCTCCTATACACAGTAGGCATCCTCTGATTTAAGAGAAGCCTGACCCGTGTGAGATAAAATAGCCTAGGCAACTTATCTTCAAAGCCTTTCTTGACATCCTTCCTTGTCAAGTTGGCAAAAATTATCTAATTCATGCTAAAACTAGGTAAACTCTCGTCATTCTCAAAATTAACATCAGGCAAGAGATAATTAAAAATCAACTGTAGAAATCTAGCATAGTATATAGTATGCTCATCATCACTAATTTTACTAGCTGTTTGCCTAATCAACAAATAAGGAAAATTAAAATTCAAGTTATGGGTCAGAGAATACCCAATTTATTGAGATAGTTGAGGAATGACATCAAAATTTGTACACTTTGCAGTGAAAGCCCTAGAAATATAATCAAAGAAGAAACTCCATTCTCTTCATAGATTGGGCCTTATGAGGCTCCCCAGCTTTGATAGGCTGCCTCCATAGCCTATTTCTCTAAAAGAGTCTCAAATTTTCAGGAAAGTGAAGGGCTTGACGAACTACCTCAGGTGGGATAGAATGTTGGCCATTGCATTGGAAAGTCATAATGGGCTCCTCATCATCACCAGCATTGTTGAATGTAGCCATGGACCATATCTTTGTCAGAGTTTGAGCAGAAAGTGCCTTGGGTTCTTCAAGAGCATACGCAATACTGCTTTGTTGAAGAAAAACCTGAATGACATGAAATTATTTAGGCCCTTCTGATTTATTCATGAGAGAGGTGTAATTAATAGCAGCAAAAGTGTAGTTCTGGAAGGAAAGTCCATTGGATACCATTGATACACAGAGATTTGCAGGTATAAGATATTAGGGTTTTGAGAATACGAGAGAGAGAGAGATAATAATATGTAGTTGTAAATTCAAAATATGAATAAGAATGAATTAATATATTCCCTCTTAATAGCATATAACCTGTAGTGGGACACGTGGCATGATATGAATGGTGGAGTAATGAATAGGGTAATTCTCTAAATACAACATATGTGTGTATATCTGTGTATAAATATGAAACATTTTTGTGACAGACATGAGTCATAATTATTATTCCAATCAGAGATTAATAAATATGATGTCACAATTAAATATGATGTCATAAATAAAATAATCAATAATAGCTCAGAGTCTGAAATGTAAACTAAGATCAGAGTTTAGACTCTACAGAAATTAGAGTTTGTTGTATCCTCTGACAGAGTTTACCACATACTTTGACAGAGTTTACCATAAACACTGATAGCTTGAGATCATCAGAGATTAGGTAATCCAAGAATCAGAGTTTACCACATATTCTGATAGAGTTTACCACATACACTGACAGAGTTTATCATAAACACTGATTATGGCTGTTACTTTCTGTTAGGAGTTGAACTACTTGTCACCATTCCCAATTCAAAAATCAATCTTGTAAAAGCTACTTCACACAGAGGCTTAGTGAATATGTATGATAGCTGTTGATCTGTATGAACAAAATATATTTCAATTGTTCTTTCCATGACATGTTCCTATATAAAATGGTATCTAATGCTGATGTGTTTTATCAGAGAATGTTGAACTGGATTTCCTATCATTTCAATAACACTTTGATTATCATAATAAATAGGAATTTTTGTAAAGTTCAAATCATAGTCTAACAGTTGATTTCTCATCCATAAAATATGAGCATAACAGTTTCCTGCAGCTATATATTCAGCCTCTACTGTTGATGTTGAGATAGATTTCTATTTCTTGCTCAACTATGAGACAATTCTTCCACCTAGAAATTGAAAACATCCACTAATGCTTTTTCTACCAATTTTACTGTTAGTGTAGGTGCCCTAGAGGCAATACAATACACCTTTATGTCATTTGATTATTCAATAAACGTATTTATTATGACTTTAATTACTGCGATATATTTATTAGCATAATAAATGTCCTTAGAATCATGATACACATTGTATAGTTTAGTACATGACTTGAACTTGAGATTATATAATAGATCATATTCTTAAATGTCCCTAGTCGAGTATTATTATTATAGGACAATAATAATACATAAATAGACTAGTATGTTGTTTGACTGATAACCACATCTCATTGGTTATAAGTATGGGGATACTAAAGTCAATACATAGGTACATGTAGGAGTACATGATACTGCACAGACCCACAGTGAGATTCTTCATGTTTAATAAAGTCATAAGAAAGACTCACAGTGATAATGGTGTAATGATCCTTTGACTTAAGATCATTATATTTCTATACGAGGATTAATATACTTTGACTACATTAAAAGTTACCTTTGACCGGGTGATGATAAAAGTGGACATCGGGTATATCATGAGTCGTATGAGAAATATGAATGATAGATAAATGATTTAATCCTCCTATAATTAGGAGATATATTATTGGCCTCTTGATTGAGTGAGACTATAAAATGCATGGCCGTGCTCAAATAATGATTTGTTTTCATAGTCTACTCATGGATCAAGTAAACCCGGATTAAATGTTGTAGAGGATGACTAAATACATGCCTCGAATTTAATCTATAATATATATGGTTAAAGGGATTATATTACACGGAAACATTAATCACGAAAGGTTTTATCGAATCACGATTTAATTATTATTTAATTGGGTAGCAATGATGTATTACTAGATACCGCTCATTGTTTATAATTTTATTGGAGAATAAAATTATTGCTAATTAAATAATAGCCTATAGGGTCACACACATAGAGCACTTAAAGGAATAGTTAATTTAAATTATAGATTTAAATTAATTGATGATTATTTGAATTTTATTATATTAATTAAGTGAGACTTAATTAATTGAAATAATATAAATTCGAATATGAATTTCTGCCCTTAATAATTAAGTATGACTTAGTTATTAATTAAATAATAGAAATTCGGTTTTATTATTTTATCCTAAACCTACATGGGCTAGGCTTTCTGTTATGAGTTGCTGTTATGGGCCTATTAACCAGCCATTATAAATAGATAATGTAGGGTTAATAGGGCATTACGTTTTTTATAAGAAAAAACCCTAGAGGCAGCATCTACACAGCAATAAGGCAGAGAAGAGCTAATTCGAAATCATCAAAGGAGGCTAATACATCCATTCCGTAATCAAGATCGTGAGACATTCTTGAAGGTGCTCGTGTGGATACCATAGAGGTGTTTTCGAGAGGAAGACACAAGTCGTGAAAGCTAGGATCTCCGTTGAGTTCGTGAAAGTCAAGACCAGACAAATGTATGATTCCGTTTCACAATAATCAGTCCAGGCTTATACATGATCCTGCGTTAGGGTTCCGAAATTTTTCATTATATTTACCTTTAATCCGCTGCGTTTTATGCCTCGGAACCCAACAATGGCATCAGAGCTACGTGTATAAGGGACTGATTTGGTTACGTGTTTTATGTATTCGATGCATACATGCCTGTTTTGGTGACTGCCATGCCAT
The DNA here is from genome assembly GCA_028671895.1 of Oenanthe sinensis. Taxonomy (NCBI): domain Eukaryota; kingdom Viridiplantae; phylum Streptophyta; class Magnoliopsida; order Apiales; family Apiaceae; genus Oenanthe; species Oenanthe sinensis. Next base: position 36,186,375 of record CM053806.1, read on the forward strand.
GCTACTGCTTTGTCATAATCTGTTATGCCACTGCCATGCTACTGCTTTGTTACTGCCATGCCTGTTTGAGACTGCCATGCTACTGCAATGTTATAATCTGTTATGACATGATATGTATGATTAAAAAACTGTTATATGAATGAGGGTCAGTTTGTATAGTGATATAAACTGGTGGACAGATTGTGTTGGACATGATTTTTAACTGGGATATGATAAGTATGTATATGATACATGCTTCTGAAACTGCATAAGTTGCAGTGGGGAAAAAGGCCAACAGATATGATCTGTAGTTCAGAAATTGATTATTTCTGAATAGGACCGGTCTTCGAAAATAATTTTTTTTTTTTCTGGTTTCGAGCTGACCTGTCAGCTCGACCCCAGCCTGGGGCTGCCGCCCCCGGACCCCGCACGGGGCTGCCGCCCCCGGACCCCGCACGGGGCTGCCGCCCCCGGACCCCGCCCGGGGCTGCCGCCCCCGGAACCCCGCATTATTTTTGTTGTGTACTTGAGCATGGTGCTGGTTATGGCCTTTGGACCCCTAGATTAATGGGTTTTGGTTTTGGTTTTATAAATACGACTTGCATGTCGTTTTCTTCATTCTTGTAATTGTTTAACCTCGAATGTAACTTGAGTTTTCTTATGTAAGTTCATTAGTATAGGTTGTATTCAATTATTCCATGTAATGCACTTGAAGATTGAAGGATGATCCAAGAAGAGGAGCAAGCACCCATGGATACAAGAAGAATGAAGACATGTAATTGTATTTATATTTTACCACCATAGATTGACTTTGATCCTTTCATTAGCTCGAAAGGATCACATAGGAAAGGGGCCATAACCAAGCACGTTTACATACTGCACTTTACATATTGATGTATGAATGTATGTGTAGAGTAGAAGATGCATGCTTTAATTAGATTAATGATGTATGCATGTATTAGATACGTCACCCATGCCATGCTTGCCATGCTAAACAAGATAAAATCTGTAACGATTTAAGATTTTAAAATTAACAAACGATCATGAGATTCTTGTGTTTATGAAATATGGATTTTTAAAACACGGAATTGAATATGGATTTTGATATCTACAATTGGGATTTTCTGACAAAAACGGATATGCGTATTCGTAAGGCTGATGGGTTTTAAGTGTGACCACTGGTATCCTCCATCTACCTGGGAAATGAACAATTTAAGATGTCAATTTGAAATATTTAGTTCAAGGAAAAATTGAGGATCTCTTCATGATGTGATCATGATCGTCAAAAATTTTATAAACCCCTTAACAAAATATTAAGTTTTAATCGGATGCTTTCCAATGAATGAACACTCATCGAATCCTAGATCGATTAGGGGAAAGACTGTCAGTGGCAGGGGACTCCTATCTATCATGGTGAGATGCGACGAATATAAACGGTTATATTCGGCCGTTGTATCATTGGGTCAAACTTAACTGAGTCGTCATAATAAAGTGAAAGTAAACGGTTATATTCAACCATTATGAACTTAGAAGCATAGAGTTTGGTTAAAAATCTATTAGATAGATAAGATCAATCGTTGCTCACCAAACTATCCAAGAATTATATATGATATAATTGACAACTGTTGTCTACCTAAATAATCATTTTTAAGGACTTCCAGTGGTTGTCTTTGGACATGACGAAATATGGATCTTGGCTCACTAGAAAGAATTATGGGATATACTTTCCAAATTAATAGTAAGGGCTATTGATTTGATAAAAATAGTGGGAGATATATTATGAATGTATCATAATCATTTGAACATAATAAATAACTCAGACAATCTAATGTTTATTTTGTGCTTTTAACATTGTAGATACCAAGTAATGGCAAACAACACAAACACACTATCCGTACGATCAGTCCTTGAGAAGGATAAGCTGATAGGAGGAAACAACTTCCTAGACTGGCAGAGGAATTTGAGGATTGTCCTTAGACAGGAGCGCAAGCTTCATGTCATTGATATTCCTCCGGCAGGTCCCCTTCCTGAGGGCGCTACTGTTGAGGAACGAGCGGCCCACACAAAGGATGAAAATGATGTAACTGATGTTGCATGTCTTATGTTGGCAACTATGAGTGCTGAGCTTCAAAGACAGCATGTGCATATGGATGCATATACTATCTATGAGCACTTGCAAAGCATGTTTGCAAGCCAAACTCGTCAAGAAAGGTTCAACACGAGTAAGTCACTCTTTAATTGCAAACAAGGGGCAAGTGAACCAGTTGGCCCACATGTTCTGAAGATGATTGGCTACATTGAGTACCTTGAAACTTTGGGTTTCCCGATTATTCAGGAAATTAGTATTGACCTAATCATGAATTCTTTGAACAACAAATTCACCCAGTTTATCATAAACTACAATATGAATGAATTTGACAAAACACCTACTGAATTGTTGGGTATGTTGAGAACATATGAGACCAACATGAAGACGGCTGAACCTGCTCCCATACTGATGGTGGGCAATAAAGGTAAGGCCAAAGGGAAAGGCAAGTGGAAGGGTAAGAAGAAGACAGGTTCTGATTCTACACCCAAGCCAAAGTCAGGTCCCAAACAGGCTTTAAAGCCTAAAGGTGGGGTCGCTAAGGGTGAATGTCACTACTGTAAGAAAACTGGTCACTGGAAGAGAAACTGTTCAGTTTACTTGGAGGATCTGAAGAAGAAGAGGGCTGAGCAAGCTTCTACTTCAGGTATATATGTTATAGAAGTCAATCTGTCTATTTCTATATCTTGGGTATTGGATACTGGATGTGCTACTCACATTTGTATAAATGTGCAGGAAATGCAGAGAAGTAGGACATTGGTTAAAGGAGAAGTGGACCTACGAGTTGGCAATGGAACAAGAGTTACTGCTTTAGCTGTAGGAACCTATTATTTATCTTTGCCCTCAGGGCTAGTTTTAGAACTGGAGAATTGTTTTTACGTTCCTGCGATTCGCAGAAACATTATTTCTGTTTCTTGTTTGGACAAGAAAGGTTTTTCGTTTACGATAAAGAATAATTGTTGCTCTTTTGCTTTGAATGATTTAACCTATGGTGTTGCGCGTTTGTTTACTGGTTTATATGTTCTTGACTTAGATAATCATGTCTATAATATAGAAAACAAACGACTTAAAGTTAATGACTCAAATCAAACATACCTCTGGCATTGTCGTCTAGGCCATATAAATGAGAAACGCATATTCAAATTACATAAGGATGGATACTTGGATAAGTTTGATTTTGAATCATACCAAGAATGCGAATCTTGTTTTCTTGGTAAAATGACTAAAGCCCCTTTCACTGGTAAGGGTCAAAGGGCCACCGAACGTCTGGAGCTAATACATAGTGATGTATGTGGCCCAATGCGTGTGATGGCTAGAGGAGGCTACTACTACTTCATAACATTTACTGATGATTTAAGTAGATATGGATATGTATATCTTATGAAGAATAAATCCGATTTTTTTGAAAAGTTTAAAGAATACAAGGCTGAAGTAGAGAAGCAAATTGGCGGAAGTGCAAGTATTAAAATCTTACGATCTGATCGTGGAGGAGAATACTTGAGCACAGAGTTTAAAGATTATTTAAAGGAGTGTGGTATGGTATCACAACTCACTCCGCCAGGTACACCTCAATGGAATGGAGTTTCAGAGAGGAGAAATCGCACATTGTTGGACATGGTGCGATCGATGATGAGTCATGCAGATCTTCCAATTAGTTTATGGGGTTACGCTCTGGAAACAGCGGCTTTCACACTTAACTGTGTTCCTACTAAGAAGGTTCAAAAGACTCCATATGAGATATGGGAGAAGAAATGGTCAGGCATGAACTTTATGAAAGTTTGGGGATGCAAGGCGTTTGTGAAACGTCAAGTATCTGACAAGCTTGGACCTAAATCTGAAGAATGCAATTTTTTGGGATACCCTAAAGAAACAAAGGCGTATTATTTTTATAGTCCTTCTGAGCAGAAAGTGTTTATTGCTCGAGATGCTGTTTTCATGGAAAGAGATTTTGTTTCCAAAAGAAACAGTGGGAGAACTATAGACCTCGATGAAGATCGAGAACCACAAAATAGCATTGAACCTGAAGTGGAACATGAGCAGGATAATGATAATGCTCAACAAACACAGGTTGTTCGTAGAACTGGTAGAATTCGCCATGAGCCAGAGAGATATGGATTTCTCTTGACTCAATGTGGTGATTTGATGCTCATAGATGAAGATGAGCCTCTCACATACCAAGATGCTATGAACAGTCCAGACTCTAAGAGATGGCTAGAAGCCATGAAATGCGAGATGGATTCCATGTACGAAAACCAAGTATGGACTTTGGTTGATCCACCTGAAGGGGTAAAACCCATAGGGTGCAAATGGGTTTTCAAGAAGAAAACTGACATGGATGGAAATATTCAGACCTATAAAGCAAGGCTGGTTGCAAAAGGTTTCAAACAAATTCATGGTATTGACTATGATGAAACTTTCTCACCAGTGGCTATGGTCAAGTCCATAAGGATTTTGCTTGCTATTGCAGCATTCCATGATTATGAAATCTGGCAAATGGATGTCAAAACAGCATTCCTTAATGGAAGCCTTGAAGAAGATGTGGATGTGTACATGACACAACCTGAAGGTTTTGTCGATCCAAGGAATGTTAGCAAGGTATGTAAATTACGTCGATCCATTTATGGATTGAAGCAAGCCTCTAGGAGATGGAACATCCGTTTTGATGAGACAGTCAAAGAGTATGGCTTTGTTCAAAACGAAGATGAACCTTGTGTTTACAAGAAGGTTAGTGGGAGCCATGTGGCATTCATAGTACTATATGTTGATGACATACTACTAATGGGGAATGACATACCTTCTCTCAAGGCTGTTAAGATTTGGTTAGGGAGCAACTTCTCTATGAAAGACTTAGGAGATGCATCCTACATTCTAGGAATGAGGATCTATAGGGATAGATCTAGAAGGATGATCGGTCTAAGTCAGAGTACATACATCGATAAGGTTTTGCATCGTTTTGGTATGCAAAATGCAAAAAGGGGATATGTCCCCGTGTCTCAAGGGATAACGATCTCTAAAGATCAGTGTCCGAAATCATTGGATGAAAAGGACCGCATGAGTAAGGTTCCATATGCCTCAGCAATTGGATCCATCATGTATGCAATGGTATGTACTCGTCCAGATGTTTCGTATGCTTTAAGCATGACGAGCAGATACCAATCTAATCCAGGTGAAGGTCACTGGACGGCTGTCAAGAATATTCTAAAGTACTTGAAAAGGACTAAAGATTCATTCTTGGTGTATGGAGGAGAGGAGAAACTGGTTGTAAAAGGTTACACCGATGCAAGTTTCCAAACAGACAGGGATGATACTGTATCACAGTCTAGTTTTGTGTTTTGTCTAAACGGAGGTGCTATAAGTTGGAAGAGTTCAAAGCAAGAAACAGTAACTGATTCTACAATGGAGGCTGAGTACATTGCAGCTTGTGAAGCGGCTAAGGAAGCTGTTTGGATTCGAAAATTCATTACTGATTTGGGAGTGGTTCCATCGATCGCAGATCCCATTGATCTATACTGCGATAATAATGGAGCCATTGCACAGGCTAAAGAACCTAGATCTCACTCCCGAACCAAACACATACTCAGGAGATATCACCTCATTCGAGAGATTAATGAAAGGGGTGACATACACATATGTAAAGTACACACAAATGATAACATTGCAGACCCACTGACCAAAGGCTTGTCGCAGACGAAGCATGACGGTCACACTAGTTCCATGGGTATTAGATACATGGGTGATTGGCTCTAGTGCAAGTGGGAGATTGTTAGTGTAGGTGCCCTAGAGGCAATACAATAGACCTTTATGTCATTTGATTATTCAATAAACGTATTTATTATGACTTTAATTACTGCGATATATTTGTTAGCATAATAAATGTCCTTAGAATCATGATACACATTGTATAGTTTAGTACATGACTTGAACTTGAGATTATATAATAGATCATATTCTTAAATGTCCCTAGTCGAGTATTATTATTATAGGACAATAATAATACATAAATAGACTAGTATGTTGTTTGACTGATAACCACATCTCATTGGTTATAAGTATGGGGATACTAAAGTCAATACATAGGTACATGTAGGAGTACATGATACTGGACAGACCCACAGTGAGATTCTTCATGTTTAATAAAGTCATAAGAAAGACTCACAGTGATAATGGTGTAATGATCCTTTGACTTGAGATCATTATATTTCTATACGAGGATTAATATACTTTGACTACATTAAAAGTTACCTTTGACCGGGTGATGATAAAAGTGGACATCGGGTATATCATGAGTTGTATGAGAAATATGAATGATAGATAAAGGATTTAACCCTCTTATAATTAGGAGAGATATTATTGGCCTCTTGATTGAGTGAGACTATAAAATGCATGGCCGTGCTCAAATAATGATTTATTTTCATAGTCTACTCATGGATCAAGTAAACCCGGATTAAATGTTGTAGAGGATGACTAAATACATGCCTCGAATTTAATCTATAATATATATGGTTAAAGGGATTATATTACACGGAAACATTAATCACGAAAGGTTTTATCGAATCACGATTTAATTATTATTTAATTGGGTAGCAATGATGTATTACTAGATACCGCTCATTGTTTATAATTTTATTGGAGAATAAAATTATTGCTAATTAAATAATAGCCTATAGGGTCACACACATAGAGCACTTAAAGGAATAGTTAATTTAAATTATAGATTTAAATTAATTGATGATTATTTGAATTTTATTATATTAATTAAGTGAGACTTAATTAATTGAAATAATATAAATTCGAATATGAATTTCTGCCCTTAATAATGAAGTATGACTTAGTTATTAATTAAATAATAGAAATTCGGTTTTATTATTTTATCCTAAACCTACATGGGCTAGGCTTTCTGTTATGAGTTGCTGTTATGGGCCTATTAACCAGCCATTATAAATAGATAATGTAGGGTTAATAGGGCATTACGTTTTTTATAAGAAAAAACCCTAGAGGTAGCATCTACACAGCAATAAGGCAGAGAAGAGCTAATTCGAAATCATCAAAGGAGGCTAATACATCCATTCCGTAATCAAGATCGTGAGACGTTCTTGAAGGTGCTCGTGTGGATACCATAGAGGTGTTTTCGAGAGGAAGACACAAGTCGTGAAAGCTAGGATCTCCGTTGAGTTCGTGAAAGTCAAGACCAGACAAAGGTATGATTCCGTTTCACAATAATCAGTCCAGGCTTATACATGATCCTGCGTTAGGGTTCCGAAATTTTTCATTATATTTACGTTTAATCCGCTGCGTTTTATGCCTCGGAACCCAACATTTACATCCTGCAAAATTAACATCTAAATAGCCTATAAATTTAAAGTCAGACTCTCTAGGATACCATAAACCAAGATTGATGGTGCCCTTGAGATATCTAAAAATTCTCTTAACAATAATCAAATGTGGTTCCCTTGGATTTGCCTGAAATCTAGCACATAGACAGGTTGCAAACATGATATCTGGTCTACTAGCAGTCAAATAAAGAAGTGAGCCAATCATACCTCTATATGTTGTTATTTCTACAGGCTTACCAGTAACTTGATCAATCTTGGTTGCAGTAGCCATTGAAGTTGCAGCAGATACAGAGTCTTGCATTTGAATCTTTGTGAGTAGATTCTTTGTATATTTGGACTGACTTATGAAAATGCCTTCATCAGTCTATTTCACTTACAAGCCTAAGAAATAATTCATCTCTCCCATCATGCTCATTTGATACCTGAACTGCATTAGCTTTGAAAATCTTTCACAGAGTTTCTCATTAGTGGATCCAAATATAATATCATCAACATATATTTGAACCAATAATAGATCCTTACCTTGAGTTCTATAAAACAAGGTTTTATCAATTGTACCTCTTGTGAAACCACTTTCAAGTAGAAATTGATCTAGTGTTTCATACCAGGCTCTTGGAGCTTGCTTGACTCCATAAAAAGCTTTATCCAAGCTGTAGACATGATTTGGATATTTGGAATTTATAAAATTAGGAGGTTTTTCAACATATACCTCCTTCTCAAGCTCACCATTCAAAAATGCACTTTTAACATCCATCTGGTATACTTTGAACTTCTTGTGTGCAGCATAAGCAAGAAAGATTCTAATTGCTTCAAGTCTAGCTACAGGTGCAAAGGTTTCATCATAGTCAATACCTTCTTGATGAGAGTTGCCTTTGGCAACTAGTCTTGCTTTGTTCCTTGTGATGATTTCATTAGAGTCTGTCTTGTTTCTGAACACCCATTTTGTGCTAAAAATGGATCTGTTCTTTGGTCTTGGAACTAAAGTCCAAACCTCATTTCTTTCAAACTCATTTAATTCTTCATGCATTGTAGTCACCTAGTCTGCATCTTTCAGAACATCTTCAATTTTCTTTGGCTCTGTTTGAGAAATAAAACTATAATATAGACATTCATTCTGAGTAGCTTTCCTTGTTTGTACTCCACTTTCTCGATCACCAATAATCAGGTCATGTGTATGATCTTTGGTCCATTTCCTTGGATGAGGAAGATTTCTTGAACTAGATACTCCCCCATGATCTATGTCTTCATATTATGATTCATCAGTAAATGCTGATCATCCCCCTAAAGTTGTGCTATTATCTGAATTTGATGGATCAGAGTTTAACTGATCAGAGGTTGAATGATCAGAGTTTGAGTGATCAGATTTTGTCTCTGTCAAGGATTGGTCAGACTCTGAGATTTCAATGATTGAGGTTGGTTCTGCAATTTCAGTAGAATATTGATGTTGCTCCCCTTCAACATGTGCAGAATCTTCAATTACTGTCCAATTGTATTTGAATCAGAGTTTAGGGAACCAGAGTTTAACTCACCAGAGTCGCTCACCAGAGTTTAACTTATCAGAGTCTGTGTCTTGTTGAGCTTTGAGCAGTTCATTTTCAAAACTTAAAGATTCTTGAGCATCTTCATCATATATTCCTGTTATTTTTCCTTCATCAAAAGAGACATTAATAGATTCCATGACTACCTTGGTTCTCAGATTAAACACCTTGAATGCCCTTGAAGAGGTTTTTGAAGTTGTTGAATAACCAATAAAGATACCTTCATCTCCTTTGAGTTCAAACTTTTTCAACTGCTCGGGATATGTTTTGAGAATAAAACACGTGCTTCCAAATATGTGAAAGTATTTCACATTTGGCTTCCTTCCCTTCATCATTTCATATGGAGTCATTCCATGTTTATTTATTAATGTGCAATTCTGAGTGATGCATGTAGTATTCAGAGCTTCTGCCCAAAAATAAGTAGGAAGCTTTGCTCCTAACATTGTTCTAGCAGTTTCAATAAGAGTTCTGTTCTTTCTCTCAACTACACCATTTTGTTGAGGTGTACCAGGTGATGAGAATTGTTGAATTATTCCTTTGGTAGAGCAGAATTCCTCCATAGCAGAGTTCTTTAACTCTGTTCCATTGTCACTCCTTAGAATCTTTACCTTGAGTGGTGATCCATTCTAAATCATGGTGATATGATAAAAAATGATCTCATTTGTTTCATCTTTTTTTTGTAAAAAGTACACCCAGGTAAATATTATGTAGTCATCTACTATCACCAGAGTATATCTCTTCTTTCCAATGGACATTATGTTGACAGGGCCAAACAAATCAAGATGCAATAGAGTTTTCAGTCTTGCTCTTGAAAGATGTCTTCTTTTGATTTACCTTTTGACAAGAATCATAGAGTCTATCAGGATGAAATTGAACTTTTGAAAGACCTCTTATTAGATCCTTTTTCATCAAATCATTTATATTTCTAAAGTTTAAGTGATACAGCTTTTTGTGCCAATTCCAGCATTCCAAAGATGATGTTTTTCCAAGTAAGCAAGTTAATAGACCATTAGAGTTTACCTTCAAGCTACCTTCAAATAGATTGTTATGTCTGTGACCAATGAGAACCACTGTGCCATCCTTTTTTCTTTTGACTTCATAATGTATTTCATCAAACTCCACATAATAACCTCTGTCTGTCATTTGACTCACACTTAAGAGATTGTGTTTGAGTCCTTCAACCAGAGCTATATTTCCAATGATGACATTTCCAATCATAATGTTGCCATATCCCAGTGTTCTTCCTATGTTGCCATCTCCATAAGATACTGATGGGTCAGCCTTCTCCTCAAACTCTGAAAGCAGGGATTTGTTTCCAGTCATGTGTGCAGAACATCCACTATCAATTACAAGGATGTTTTTCATGTTTCCCTGCATTCATTTATGCAACTCAATTAGTAGCTTTGAGGACCCAAACAAGTTTGGATCCTTTCTTTAAGATTGTTAAGTTTTGCAGCAGAAGTAACTTTATCAGAGTTTAAGTTAATAGAGTTTGCATTGTCAGAGTTTGTCTTTCTTCTATCAGCTTTTACCACATACTTTTGTTTAACAACATAATTAGAAGATGAAGGAGTTTTATTCAAATGAGGAAAAAGTTCATAATAATTGATATACAGATTATGATATTCTTTACATGTGTAAATATAATGCCATAAACTACCACAATGAAAACAAGGACTTTGTCGTCTACATCTAGTCTGTTTCCTATCCTCTGATCTACGTCTTTTAGGTTCCTTCTTTTTATTTTTCCTGCAGTTAATAGCAAGATTATTAAAATTTCCACATGTAAAATAGGTTTTTCTAGGAGCATCAGAGATATTCTTATAGTCGTTCTCCTTAGAAATTCCTACTTTTCCATTTCTATTCCTTTTGACCTTTTTAGGTTTATTTTTATTGGTGACTGACTTCAACTTTTCCTTAAGTTGATTCTGTGAGAGTAACCCAATATTGGATGGTTTATTCTCTGACACACTATTCTATTTGCTTTTTTGATTATTAGGGAATTTAACAGAAGTATCCTTTTTATTACTAACTCTAACAAAATTCACAGGTTCACTCAACTTTCCTTTCATTCCTGTGTGTGTCTTATCATTCTTAGCATGTGTATCCTTATCAAATTTATAACCTAAAGCAGATGTCCAATTTTTATCAGAAAGAATTTGTTGGACTCTCTTGCCAGAGTTTGTCTAAACTCTGAAAGTCTCATGTTCTTTAGCTATCTCAACTTTTAAATATTCAACCTATATTTCTAGCTGAGTTTGCATGTGAATATTCAAGAAAATCATTCTTAGCAGACAGAGTTTGAATTTCATATTTTAATCTGTCCTTCTCAAGTGTTATGATTTAAAACTAACATGCAGGGTTCTAAGGAAAGACTTTAATTCATAGACTTTTTCAGTATCAATATTAAAGATAGAGTCTGGTACCTTGTCATAGTTTAGAATATGAGCATCAGTGTTTGCCATGAGAGCATAGTTTGTTTCTTCTTCAGAGTCTGAGGAATCCATCAAATCTTTCTTTAAGATTATGAGAGCTTTTCTAGATTCCTTTCTTCTGCACTCAGTAGCAAAGTGCCCCATCTTATTACATTTGTAACACTTGACCTTTGATTTGTCAAGTGTTTTAGACTTACCATATCTGTCTTCTCTCTTCCTGAATCTGTCTTTATTCTCTGACTCTCCAGACTTTTTTTGGAAGTTTCCTTGCTTTCTGAACTTCCTATACTCCATCTTCTTGAAGCCTTTGACAATCATAGAAATCATCTCCACTATGTCAGAGTCTGTGGATTCATCAGAGTTTACATCAGAGTCTGCCTCAAACTCTGATTCACTGCTCTCCTTAACCATCACAGCTTTTCCTTTTCTTGTTGAGACTTTTAAAACATTTTCTTTTAGTTCTTTAACCTTAGTCTCAACATTCAAGGCAACAGACTTTGCCTTGCTACTTTTCCTATTTTTCCTTTGCTGTAACTCCAGGTCATGAGTTTTCAGCTTTCCATACACTTCATCTAGGGACATCTCATCCAAATATGCCATGTCTCTTATCAAGGATGTTTGTAAATCCCCTTCTTCAGGAAGAGCCCTTAGAAACTTGGTGTTTGAATACTCATTATCATACACCTTATCAACCAAACCTAAGTTATTCAATAAAGTAAGAAATCTGTCATAGATATTAGTGAGAGACTCATTCTGTTTAGCCTCAAAGTATTCATACTCTTATATTAGAACATATCTTCTATTCTTCTTGATCTTCTTTGTTCCTTGACATTGAACCTCTAGTGCATCCCAGATTTCTTTAGCAGTTTTACAAGTAATTACTCTGTTAGACATCACATAATCTAGACTGTTATGCAGAATGTTTCTTACCTTTGCATCTTTTAGGACTTCTTACTTTTTTTCATTGGTCCACTCTTTCTTGTCCTTCAGAGTATAGTGCTCAGGAACCTGTCTCCCTTCCACAACTGTTGCTGGGACTAGCTTAGTTGGTCTGACCTTCATTGATCCTATCTAGATAAACAGGATTTGTGGCTTCCAAGAACATCAACATCTTTACCCTCCATGTAGGGTATTCAGCCTTTTTCAAGATTGGGATTCTGATACTTTTATACTTGTTTCCAGACATTGTTTATAAGATCTTTTTGGTTAGTTTAACCACCTGCTCTTATACCAATTGTTACCTAGATAATACACTATTATAGAAGGGGGTGGAATATAATAGTATCAAGCAATCAATTAAGAACACAAGTATGTAAAAGAAATTTTGTTTTGTATTCACTTTAATAAACTTAATACAAAACTCTCTCAAGAAAAACAAAGTTCTTAAGAGCTACTAGATTATGAGAAAGATAATAACGTGAACGATTACAATGTAAAACCTAATCATGTGTTTATATATTACACAACTACTCAATCTAATTACAGAAAGGATAATGATCATTAAATGCAGAAATATTATTTCCATCATTATCTTCCAAAAAGATAGCTTCCAGAAAGGTAATAGAATTACATTTAAACACTTCCATCTTTATCTCAATGACCTCCTGATTTGTCGATTACCATCTGTTAAACTCTGATATCATAAACTCTGTCAACATCTTCTAACCTCTGATTGAGTAAACTCTGTTTGAGTAAAATCTGTCTGAGTAAACTCTATTGACAACTTCTAAACTTTGATGATGTCAGCTTAAACTCTGATTTCCTTCACTAAAATCTGATTGAAGTATTTTCTGACAACATCAGTTCTTTATTTCTAACTTGGATTCTGCTTGTGGTTTTTCCTTTGCTAACTCAGCCTGAACAACCTGTATTTCTTTCTAAAGAGCTTTCATTTTTTATAGTAGTTCACTGTGTGTGTGCACTAACCTCACTTGCACTCTTGTTTATTTCACTTAAACTATGTGCATGTGTTTCGCTCAGTGTTTGCCTCACTTCACTCATGTTTTACTCCATTCCAGTGTCCGATGTTATACTTGTATATAATAAAATAGCTTTTGAAGAGTCAAAATGCTCTTCTGATGCCGGTGAAGGCGTGTCCTAAAAAAGATTAACTTGAAGTGGCTCCGCTACTAACGTAGCTACTCCATGAATGGAGTCTCAACTCCCTCTAAATAGTTGTTGCCTCTCAAATCTACTAGTGGATAAGAGAACTTCCTTTGAAGGAACTGGATGTAAGAAATCCAGGGGGGTCACCACCTTAGACAATGTAATGTGTGTCTCGTTAGAGTCTGTGGTGCCCCTCAATACCTGTAACGGCAACTGATACTACACTGCATCAAAAATGTCTTGGTCCACTATAAATGTAGAATCTGACAGGTTTTCATCAAAAGCATTTTCTTCATTTATTGTGCCCTCATCTGATTGTGTTTCTTCAAGTGGAGGTTCTGCTAGTGTGAGTGATAACAGTGTGTGTGACTCTTCATAGGCTGCCACGGCCAGATGACAAATTTCAATAAAGTCACCCGGTTGATCGAGTGAGTCCAGTGACTATTGTATTGCCATTTCAAAATCCATATCCCAATGAGAGGATAAGGATGGGTCTGCAGTTGTCTCAAGTTCATTCCATGATCTTATTGACGGTGGAGATAGAGATGCGGGTTCGGTCACTGTGATACCTCTACCTCTTACTTTCCTAATAGGTTTCTTCCTTTTTCTGATTTAACTCAAAGAGGTTGATAATGGAGAAACTGTTTGGGGCTCTATCTCAGCTTGAGATTGAACCTGTGTGTTGCCAGGTTCATAGCCGAAGTCCTGAAGTGTAAGACCACAATCATAGTCCGCCACAAATATATTTAAAGGTATAGTAAATATATTTATAGGTAGGAAATTAGAAGCTAAGGTGTGAAAAATTACCTGTTGTACATGTGCCTCTTGTTCTGCAAGTTGAACAGCTTTTAGTAAAAGCTGTGCAGAATGTTCAACTTTCATTGGCATTTGATCTTGAATTTTCTCTGGCTCTTGCTGATGCGGTTGAGCTTGTGCAATATTGACTATTTTAGTAAGAATATTTGCCATGTATTCAGTTATTTCAATGGCTACCCCTTCAAATTTGTTCTTGTTACTGAGCCTAATGAACAAATTCCTTTGAGTCGTTGGGGAAACATCCTCTAGGCTGTTAGAAAATCTTGCTTTGTCCTCCTCTAAGATTATATTATTCATTTGCAATATTAAAAATCTTGGATAGAAACAATTTACTTTTTGATCCACATTCAATCTTCTGCATTCAGCAGTGCCCATCTTTCTTATCATTTATGTTAGAATCAGCTTCTCAAAATTGATTCTTCAGTTGTGGGCCACAGAATACCTAATAACTTGCATGAGAGTTGAGATGTTGTGAAAGTTGCTTTTCATTGTAGGGGTAAATAATTTGGCTAAAGTGTCGAAGAAGTAATCCCATTCGTCCACTAATTGGGATTTTCTGTCGAGAACCCTAAGACTCTGTTACATCAATCTCATCTATTATGTACTCTATCTCACCAATTCTGAAGGAAAATTGAACCAGCCTATCATTTGAAATATTTATGGCAGTGGAGTATGAGGCTCTGGGAGGTTCAATTTGTAGAGGTGTGCTCAAGGTTATAACATTCCGCACTAGTGAATGCTCGTTCATAAAACGGATCCAGGGCCTAAATCTAGTCTCTTTGCAATTTACAGGATCAAATTACCCCATAAAATTTGTCTTTGCAATCACAAACATGGCTGCCATTTTTAATTATGTGTGATTAAAATTTTCTTTTAATCCTGAATTAAATAAGGAAAATTAACAATTAATCCCAAATTAACACCTTATTACAGTCCAAATCAATCCCTTTAACTTCAATCAACAACTAAGACTAGTCTTAACAAATCAGTCCAAAATCACCTCGATTCAAGAAAAAAACGGGTAGAGGTTCGACTATTTGGATCGATTTAATCACACCAGGCAAGCGTATAGCTTGTAATAAGTACTAAACTAGCAACTGAGCAGTTGTAAGATTAAAAATCAAGTGTTCTTCAAAGGTCTTGCAAAGGCTATTCGATCGTGATTTTGTATGTATATGCGGCTGTTTGTATATTTAAACTAGTAAGACTTTCTAAAACAAAAAACGATTAAGTTAAAAGAAATGCTCGATAAGACTTTTTAGTATACACTCGGTAAGACTTTTTAAAAGTCTTGCCGAGTTTATATTAAAAAGGTTTTTGTAAAATAAAATAAAATAAATATTGAAATACAATTATTCTTGTCCGTAAGACTTTTAATTGTAGGGTCTCGGTAAGACTTTTGAAAAGCCTTGCCGAGTTTTTCAAATAAAAAGTCTTTATGAAAAAATATATATATATATATAAATAAAATATACAACCTGAATTGGTAAGACTTTTTAATACCTAGACCTCGGTAAGACTTTTGGAAAAGTCTTGCCGAAATTTGAAAATAAAAAGTCTTGTCGAAAGTCTCATTAAAACAAAAGTTTTTATGCAATATTTAATAAAATAACATAAAATATAGACTGAAATATATTTACATAATTAAAAACATATTTAATATAAAATAGTAAACAAATATATACTGAAAGGTTTCGGGCATGAAAACCCAGCGGATATAACGTAAAACAACAATAAAAAACGAAACCCTATCGCATGATCCATGTATAACTTTGGATGATTATGGTGAAGAAGTTTGTACCTTAACAAAGCTTTCCGCATGCTGTTTATTGGAGGTCCAGAAAATATGAATCACAACAGCCCTTTGTTGCAAAGATCTACTCTCCAAAGAAGTCCACACGAACGCTCGATCGTCCTATGATCACCGGAGTCGGTACTAGTCGAATTGTTTGTCTCTCTCTCTCTCTCTCTAGCCTCTCTTGATGTTAAGCAGCTAGGGTTTTTCTCTAAAAACGAAATCTGATGATTAACTCTAATACTATACATCATTATGTATATATAGAGGAGAGAGAGATTTTGGGTCTAACCCTAATCCATGTGATTTCCAAAACCCATTATGATTTTGGGTTATTATTATTATTAAATCTGAATTCTAATATAATTAATCAAGTCCCACTTAATTAATTCAATGATTAAATTCGAATTAATAATAATTCTTATTAAATTCGAATTCTAATATAATTAATCAAGTCCCACTTAATTAATTCAATAATTAAATTCAAATTAATAATAATTCTTATTAAATCTGAATTCTAATATAATTAATCAAGTCCCACTTAATTAATTCTATAATTAAATTCGAATTAATAATAATAATATATCTGAATTTGTAATTTAAATAAACCTCCATTTTGACATTCTTTGTGTGTGACCCTTTAAGTTATTATTACGTTGTCAATAATTTTAATATCCAATAATAAAATTATAAACAATTAGCGGCATCTAGTAATACATCATTGATACCTAAGTAACAATAATAATTGGCGATTCAATTAAACCTTTCGTGAATAATGTTCCATGTAATATAATCCCTTTAACCTTTTATTATAGATCAAACTCGAGACATGTATAGTGTCATCCTCTTTAACGTTTAAGATTGGTTTCCTTGATTAATGAGTAGACTATATAAACAAATCAATATTTGAGCATGGTCATGCATTTCATAGTCTCACTCAATCAAGAGACCAATAATATTACTCCTAGAATTGGAGTGTTAAATCCTATATCTATCATTCATATTCCTCATACGATTCATAGCATACCCAATGTCCACCTTTATCATTATCCGGTAAAAGATAACTTTGAGTGTAATCAAAGTATATTAATTCTCGTATAGAAATATAATGATTTCAAGTCAGAGGATCATTACATCATTATCACTGTGAGATTTTTTATGACACTTATTAACATGTAGAATCTCACAACGGGTCTTTCCAGTGTCATGTATTGATACATACACTTAAGTTCTTGACTTTAGTATCACCATACCTATTACCAATGAGATGTGGTCATCTGTCAAAAAATAGTCTTATTGCATTATTATTGTCCTTAAATAATAATACTTGACTAGGGAATTTTAGGAATAAAATACTATTCATATAATCTCATTTTTAAGTCACATACTTAAAGATATATATTACGTATTAATATTCCAAGGACATTTATTATTCTTTCAATTTATGATGCAGTAAATAAAGACATAATAAACATTAAATAAATAATCACATAACATAATTGTTTTCAATAAAGCATTAAAAGTATTTTCTCTAGGACACCAATACTTACAATCTCCCACTTGTACTAGAGCCAATCTCTCATGTATCTAATACCCATAGAACTAGTATGACCTTCGTGCTTCTGCTGCGACAAAGCCTTAGTCAGTGGATCTGCAATGTTATCATTTATATGCACTTTACATATATGTATATCCCCTCGATTATTAATCTCTCGAAGAAGATGATATCGTCTGAGTATATGCTTTGTTCGGGAATGAGACCTTGGTTACTTAGCCTGTGAAATGGCTCCATTATTATCGCAGTATAAATCTATCAGATCTGCGATTGAAGGAACCACACCAAGACCTGCAATAAATTTCCGAATCCAAAAAGCCTTCTTGGCTGATTCACAGGCAGCAATATACTCAGCCTCCATTGTAGAATCGGCAACCATATCTTGCTTTGAACTTTTCCAGCTTACAACACCTCCATTTAGACAAAACACAAACCCAGACTGAGAAATCGAATCATCCTTGTCTGTCTGGAAACTAGCGTCAGTGTAACCTTTTACAACCAGCTTATCTTCTCCTCCATATACCAAGAATTGATCTTTAGTCGTCTTCAAGTACTTAAGAATATTCTTGACTGTTGTCCAGTGACCTTCACCTGGATTAAACTGGTATCTACTCGTCATGCTCAAAGCGTATGAGACATCAGGATGAGTACATATCATTGCATACATTATGGAACCAATTGCTGAAGCATATGGAACTTTACTCATACGGTCCTTATCATCCAATGATTTAGGATTGTTATCTTTTGAGATCGATATCCCATGAGACATAGGGACAAATCCCCTTTTAGCATTTTGCATCCCAAATCGATGCAAAACTTTATCAATGTATGTACTCTGACTTTGGCCGATCATTCTTCTTGATCTATCTCTATAGATCTTGATACCTAAAATATAGGTCTCTTCGCCTAAGTCTTTCATTGAGAAATTCTTACTCAACCAAGTCTTAACAGCCTGTAAAGAAGGAATGTCATTCCTTATTATTAATATATCATCAACATATAATACTAGGAATGCCACATTGCTCCCACTTACCTTCTTGTAAACACATGGTTCATCTTCATTTTGAATAAACCCAAACTCTTTGACAGTTTCATTAAAACGAATGTTCCATCTCCTTGAGGCTTGTTTCAATCCATAAGTGGATCGACGCGACTTACATACCTTTCCAGCATTTTTTGGATCAACAAAACCTTCAGGCTGTTTCATATACACATCCACATCTTCTTCAAGGCTCCCATTTAAGAAAGCGGTTTTGACATCCATTTGCCAGATTTCATAGTCATGGTACGCAGCTATAACAAGCAAAATCCTGATAGACTTGACCATAGCCACTGGTGAAAAGGTTTCATCATAGTCAATACCATAAATTTGCTTGAAACCTTTTGCCAACAATCGTGCTTTATAGGTCTGTACATTACCATCCATGTCGGTCTTTTTTTTTGAAAACCCACTTGCACCCTATAGGTTTTACCCCTTCAGGTGGATCAACCAAAGTCCATACTTTATTAGTATACATGGATTCAATCTCAGATTTCATGGCATCCTGCCATCTCTTAGATTCTGGAGTGTTCATAGCGTCTTGGTACGTGAGAGGCTCATCTCCATCCACAAGCATCACATCACCATCCTGAGTCAAGAGAAATCCATAATATCTCTCGGGCTCATGGCGAATCCTACGAGACCTACGAACAACCTGTGTTTCCTGAGCAGTATTTTTTTCTTGTACATTCTGCTCATGTTCCTCCATTGGTTCAATGTTATCATGTGGGTCTCGAATTTCATCGAGATCTATTATCCCCCACTGTCTTTCTTAGACAACATTTCTCTTTCAAGGAACACTGCAGTTTGAGAAATAAACATTTTGTTCTCTGAAGGATTATAGAAAGAATAACCTTTTATTTCATTTGGGTATCCTACAAAATTATATTTTTCTGATTTAGGTCATAGCTTGTCAGAAGTTAGACGTTTCACAAACACCTCACATCCCTAAATTTTCATAAATGACATGCTATGACGTTTCTCAGTCCATATCTCATACGGAGTCTTCTAAACCATTTTAGTAGGAACTCGGTTAAGTGTATAAGCAGCCATCTCCAGGGCGTAGCCCCAGAAACTAATTGGAATATCTGAATGACTCATCATCAATCGTACTATGTCCAACAAAGTACGATTCCTCCTTTCAGAAACTCTATACCATTGTGGTGTTCCGGGAGGAGTGAGTTGTGATACAATACCACACTCTTTTAATAAACTCTTAAATTCATGGCTTAAGTATTCACCTCTACGATCAGATCGTAGTGTCTTAATACTTCCGCCAGTTTTCTTTTCTACTTCAGCTTTGTATTCTTTGAACTTTACAAAAGAATCAGATTTATTCTTCATAAGATACACATATCCATATCTACTGAAATCATCAGTAAACGTGATAAAGTAGTAAAAGCCACCTCTTGCCATAGTACGCATAAGACCACATACATCACTATGTATAAGTTCTAATCATTCAGTGGCCCTTTCACCTTGTCTAGTAAAATGAGCTTTAGTCATTTTTCTAATGAGACAAGGTTCGCATGCTTCATATGATTCAAAGTCAAACTTATCCAAGTATTCATCCTCTTGTAACTTGGAAATGCCCTTCTCATTTATATGGCCTAAACGACAGTACCAGATTTATGTTTGATTTGACTCATTAGTTTTAAAATGTTTATTATTCACATTATAGATAGGAGTGTCTAAATCAAGAACATATAAACTGCTAAATAAACGTGCAACCCCATAGGTAACATTATTCAAAGAAAAGGGACAACTATTGTTCTGAATTGAAAATGCAAAACCTTTCTTGTCCAAACAAGAAACCGAAATAATGTTTCTGCAAATTGCAGGCACGTAAAAACAGTTCTCAAGTTCTAAAATAAGCCCAGTGGGCAATGTTAAATAATAAGTCCCTACAGCTAAGGCAGCAACCTTTGCTCCATTGCCAACTCGTAGGTCGACCTTTACTATAGCCAAAGTCATACTCCTTTGCAGCTCCTGCACATTTATACAAATGTGAGAACCACATCCAGTATCCAATACCCATGATGTAGAAATAGACAAATTGACCTCTATAACATAAATACCTGAATCATAAGCTTGACCGGCCTTCTTCTTCTTCTTCTTCAGATCCTCCAAATAAGCAAGACAATATCTCTTCCAATGACCTGGTTTACCACAGTAGTGACAATCACCCTTTGCAATAGCACCCTTAGGCTTTAAAGCCTGTTTGGGATTGGTCTTTGGCTTGGGACCAGAAGCAGATCCAATTTTCTTCTTTCCCTTCCATTTGTCTTTCCTTTTAGCCTTACCTTTGTTGTCTACCATCATCATGGCAGCAGGTTCAGCCTTTTTCATGTTTGTTTCAGCAGTTCGTAATATGGCCAATAATTAAGTGGGTGTTTGTCTATCTCATTCATATTGTAGTTCATAACAAAATGAGTATAGTTGTTGTTCAAAGATTTCAACATCAAATCAATCTAAGCTTTCGGACCAATCAGGAAACCTAAAGTATCAAGATACTCAATATAACCTATCATCTTTAGAACATGTGGTTGAACATGTTCACGCTCTCCCTGTTTACAAGCATATAGTGCCTTCTTCGTGTCGAACTTTTTTTGACGAGCCTGTCCCTCAAACATTCTTTGAAGGTGTTCAATCATCTCATAAGCATCCATATGCTCATGTTGTTTTTGAAGTTCAGCAATCATGGTTGCAAGAATGAGACACGCAACATCATTCGCATCATCAATATGCTTCTGATAAGCATTTTTCTAAACACGAGTTGCATTCTCAGACGGAGGAGCAGGTGAAGGAATTTCAATGACGTGAACCTTTCGCTCCTGTCTGAGGACAATCCTCAAATTCCTATACCAATCAAGGAAGTTAGTTCCTGTCAGCTTGTCCTTCTTAAGGGTTACTCTCACAGAGAAGTTATTTGTGTTGTTTGCCATTAAATATCTACAATATTTAAAGTGCATATTAGTTAGTTGTAGAAGTTTAATTATGTTCAAGTGATTATCATATACATTCATAATATATATCTCCCATTATTTTTATCAAATCAATAGCCCTAACTATTAATTCGGAAAACATTTCATTAAATCTTTCTAGTGAGCCAAGATCTATATTTTAAGATAGTGTTGGCTAATACACCCAAAACACGACTATTTAGGTTGACAACATTAGTCGATTGTATCAAATATAACTCTTGGATAGTTTGGTGGAACAACACTTTATACACATTTATCCAATAAATCTCAGCAAACTCTATGCCTCTAAACCCACAATCCTATTGTGATGATTTAGTTAAGTTAGACCCAATGTTTCAACAAACTAAGTCACTTACTTATCACGTCTTCCCACGATTGATAAAAGCACCTTGCTTTGGGAAAACCACTAATTCTCAATCTAGATCTTGACGAGTGTTAAACATTGGAAGGCATTCGATTAACTTAATATATATTTAGGGATTTTAATGTTTATATAAATTATCATGATCCCATCATAAAGAGATTCTAAATTTTTCCTTGATCAAATAATCCATTTCAATATTCGTCAATGGTTCGATTTCCATATTGTCGGAGAAGTCATAAGCGGTCTCACTTAAAACCCAACTTTTTTACGAATAATAATTCGCTTTTGACAAAATCTCCCAATATCAGAAAAAGAAAATTCATATTCAATACCATGTTTCATAAACACAAGAATCTCATGATCATTTTTTTAATTTTAAAATCTTGAATCATTACAGGTTTTATCTTTCTTAAACAGGAATGGCATGGGTGTCGTATCTAATACATACACTATTCCAACACATACGTATCTACACATGCATTCATATACATATATGTATTGTGCGTAAATTAAACGTGTTTGGTTATTGTTATTCCTTAGAATAATATCAATATTTTTAGAAGGGGGGGTTGAATACAAATATTAAAACTTTTGTTTCTTTTAATATTTGTTCTTGATGTTTGAGAATTTGAGAGAATATGTTTGAACAAAAACAACTGAAAATTAGTGAACAAAGAGATTTAAAAATTACTGATGGATTGGTTTTTCCATCAGTTCATATTTTTGCTCAATGTTCCTAGGTTAAAAGAAAACCTAGCTTCATTTTTAAAAAGTTAGAAAAATCAACTGATCTTACAATGTACTCTAAAGCTTGAATAGTTGATTTAAGAAATATTGTCTAACTTCTATATCTAACAATGCTACTACACTTGTTTATATACTACAAGTGTATTTTTACAATTCCTATTCTAGGATTATTTCTTTCTGTCTCTCTTTTTCCTTTTTCCTTTTTAGGAAAACAGACTTGAAAGACAGTTACGGATTGAGTCTTCACAGCCACCCTAGGCTTTCTTTCATAGGAGTGCTTTTGTTCTCTGGATCTACAACTGATAGTCTTTCTAGTCTTTCTGTGTTGTCACAATCAATTGATAACTTGCTGTTAAGCATATCAATTGATTCATCCTTTAATCCATCAACTGATGTTCTTCTTCGATTGATCTTTATATCCATCGATTGATAGATGTTATCAATCGATATATCAATCGATGGGTCTTCACATCAGTTGATAGTCTTCAATTCTTGACTTGGCTTCTTCGATTGATCTCTCATCCATTGATGCTTCAATATCAATCAATCATCCTTCACTTGTGCAATTTCCTGTCTTCAAATAATTACAATTTGACAGTTTAATTTACACATCAATTGATGATCTATATCAATCGACTCTAACATCAATTGATAAGAATAATATCAATTGATTTACATCTTATCGATTGAAATAGACTAAGTACACCTATGCTACAGTCCAAATTATCAGTTGATTCATATAAACATTTCAACTGATAAATGGTTTCCTGATCAATTAATATTTATAAGTTTTCATATCAATTGATCAGTTACATCAAATAAAATTTCTATGATTCTAAGATTAATGTTATCATCAAATTACATGTAGATTCCTAACAATCTTCCCATATTTGTGTCTGTGATATGAACAGGCATAAATCTATTTGATGATAACAAAACCCTTTAATAACTTACATTCAGATAGAATCAAGAAATTTAATTAGCACATTAATTTTGGAAGTACCAGTTTGATAGATAATTCCTGCAAGCAGCTTCAATGTCTTCATTGTCTCCATGATTCAATTAGCTTATCTTCCTTCTTTTCTTAGCATTTTCCTTTAGTTGCCCCATGAAAGAACTCCTCAAAATTGCTTCATCTCTGTCAGTTTCTCCAAGTTGCCTCATTAGGTAATATATTTATTCATCTGTGATTTTGTCCATATATTTGCAGATATCAAAGAACTTTGTGTTGCCCTCCACATCTGTAAAAATCATAGCATACTTTGGCTCCAACACCACCTTTTTGACATGTGACTTCCATTGCTTTAGAGGTGAATCAGGTTCAGCTTCTTGAAAGTGTTTGTCCTAAATCCAATCATGTATGATGAGTTAGGAAAAACTTTCTTGTATTCTTATTTGATTTCATTAATATTAATAAAAGACTTATTTGTTTTATTACGGGCTTTATCTATTTAAAGTGTCTTAAATAAGATGTTCCATAGTTTAGAGTGAAGCTTCTAGAATTATAATGAGATTATAATAGTAAGATCTAGAAGATGATGACTCTTGACTTAAACAGTTCCTGATCATAGGATAACTAATTGGAAGTTAGTGAATCCGCAAAGATTGGTACATACTATGCTTGCTCCTTTAAGGAGGATGTCTGTTCTCATAGGCATTTGTGTGGTGACACTATAGCTAGTATGTAGGTGCTTATTAAGGAATAAGTTCACTGAACGTGACTCGATAAATTGAACAACTAATGGAGTTTACTCATGTGTCAATAGTTGTTCACTAAGTGATAGTTGTGCAAGTATCCTTAGACTTGAGATCGTTAAAGTTATCTTGTATATAATGAACTGTGTTTTGGTTTAGTCCTTAGTCTCAAAGACATCCATTAGGTCTATTCCGGGCATAGGGATTTGTGTATGAAGATAGTTGACGTCAATAGAGGATCCACCCCTTCCAGTATGGGAAGAGAATATCCTATGTTATTCTTAGTATGCGAGTTCTGGAATCTCTGGCCAGAGTGAATGAAATTAGAAAGGAGTTTCTAATTTGCATTAATATAAACTTTGCATTATGAATAAGAAAACATATGATTAAACTTGATAGGCTTGACACGAGTTCCATGCCTTGTATTTAATCGGGATATTGTAGGGTGGAAGGAATTGATTGTACGGTAACTAGTCACTGACAGGTTCTTGGCAGGGAATTCATATTATCCGGATAGTCGCGATATGTTGAGAAGCATCACTCACGATGTAGAATAAATATAATTAATCAGTTAATTATATTTAATGAATTATTAAAATTCATATAAATAATAAATAAAAAGTTTATTATTACTTATTTCTACTACCGGCTTAATATTGAACCTACATGGTCACACCATAAAAGAATATTTTCTTTGATGAAAAGATTTAAATTATGAGAGAGAGAATTATTTTCTAAATAGTTTAGAAAAAGGAAATAATGACTAAAATAGTTTTAATTGTTATTAAAGCATTTTATAAAATATGGGGTTTAATATAATAATATATATTGATATATTATTTATGGAAAAACCCTAGGATAGTCCTATAAATAGAATGAGATGCTTCATTCTAGAGAGAGTGAACTTTTAGGGTGAACTTTTAGTTTTTGGAGAAAACACTAGCCTCCATCTCTCTCTCTCTTTTCTCTCTAAAATAAGTTTTAGAAATTATTTGAAGATCTTCATCAAAGGAAGAATTCTTGGTGGATACAGGTAGAGTACTTCACACTCTGAGAAATAGCTGCTAGGATCTCTTGTTCACACACTTGGATCGCTTTAAAGGTAAGGTTTCGATTCCATCTCGGTATTATATAATTATATGCGATCATATATATGGTTTTACGACAAAAAATTGTTATATCACGCTTCCGCACCTCCGTAAATTTCCTTCACTTCTGCCTTAGATCTCCTTAACTTTGAAATTTGCTGTTGAATCTCCTGAACAATTGTTGTGTTGAGTTTGTACTTTCTGTTGAGTAGAGGAAGGATAGTCTTTAAAACATTGTAGCTCTGCTTCATTATCACTTTTATTAAATAGGTGATCTTCACTCCATTTTCATACTCCAATCTCATAGATTCTTCTTGATTGGAAGTAGTAGGGTGAGTCCTTACTCCAATTAGTCCTTTTTCATTAATTACTGGTACTCCCTTCATATCATAACCTTCAATTGTCACCTCCTCCCTTATTTCTTCTTGTTGTCCCTGAAGGTTTTCTTGAACCACTATTTCTTGAATAGAACTTGACCTTTTCTTGGCCATAGCTATTTTTCTCTTTTTCCTCAGTGGTTGCTCCATTTATTGATCTTCCATATTCCATTCTATTTCCATTTGCCTTGCTATTTCCTCATTTTCCTTTTCTCTTCTTGCAGCATCTTACAATCCTGTAGAAATGGCTCCTTGAAGAAGCTTCTGGCCAACTGGCTCTTTCCTTTTCTTTTCTTCTTCAATCATTATGGCTTTACCCTTTTTCTTCTCTTCAAGGGCTTCAATATCAATTGATAGAAAGGCTTCAGCATTTGAGTTACTTTCTTTGGCAGCCTTTCGTGCATCTTCATTCACTTTTCTTGTTTGAGTAATGAACTCATTCAAATCTCCTTTTTCTGCAGCCTTTGTCACCAACTCAGTGCCTCTCTTCAAATCTTTAATCCTTTTTCTTTCTCTCTCAATCATTGATTGAGTTTCTCTGTCCCTAAAAATCCTTCTAGCTTCTAGATCAGCTTCAAACTTCTTGAAATCTTCCTTTTTATGTTCTAAGTCATCTTTGGGTGAATTAGATGACTTAGATCTTTTTGAAGACTGATTATCCCTATTACTTCTGTATTTGAATCTTTTGGTTGTAGAACCACCAATTCCACTTGTTTTGTCCATACCAGAACCACCTACACCACCACTACCACTGCCTTTGTCATCACCATTATCACCATCATCCTTCTTCTTTGTATTCTCCCCCTTTTTGTTATCATCAATTGGAGGGGGTGGTGCCATTCTGTCAAGAAACTTTTGAAGAATGGAAGCATGAAGACTTTGACCTGCAATGATAGCATCCATTTTCTTTTCTAGAGAGTCTACTCTAGTTTCCAAAGCTGCAAAGTTCTTTGATTCCTTGAAGAGCTTGTCTTTGATGTGATTCAAGGTGTTGAATGGTAGCTTTTTATCCAATCTCCTGTCAAAAGCATCCTTTTTGGTAGTGATAGGGTCCCTGATAATCTCCAGTTCCCTCTTCACTCCTGTCACTGTGATCTTTTGAATTTTTAGTGACTCTCTCATACAGTGAGCAATTCTCCTCTGAGTAGGATCTTCAATTTCTCCTTCCACCATTGCCCTCCTATATTGAGAAAGAATCTCAGTTTCAGCAGTTTCTAAGGAACCATCAATTGTGCTCATCCATGTCTCCTCATCAGAATCTTCTTCTAGCTCTTTAGGTTCCATATAACATATGTCTGTTGTATTGGCAATACTCTCATTCAGATTCCTCGTCCTTTGTTCTGTATGATCAATTCCCGAGAGTTGTTCTGCATCCCTATTACTTGAAGTAGCCAACCCCTGATATTGAGGATTAGGATGGATGAAATTTTGTAGATCCAATTCACCAGCATCAACTTCCTCTTCAAAGTCCTTAGCAATTCAACTCCCACTAGCTTGTGCATTTGATGCTCCCCCTTACTCCTTGACTCCCACCTCTTCTGCCATCAATTCATTTTCCAACTCCTGTGCAAATAGAAGAATTGTTTTATCTCTCTCACTCATCTCTCTATTTTGCATCAGGATCTCATCCTGGAATCTCACCTCTCCCTCAACCATTTTCTGTGCACCTTCTAAGGTGGGGCCCTTAAGTATTTCACTCTCATTCCTGGAAGAATTAGGAATGTCCTTACTCAGTCCCTCTCCTTTTGCCAGGCTGCAATCCTGCCTCTCACTCAACTCACTCATTCCTAAGAGTGTTTCTGCAACATCATTTGATTGTGAATCAATTGATGAAAAGATATTAACAGTTGAGGTGTTTGGGATATCCATCGATTGATGCATACCAATCGATTGATCTTGAGATCAATGGCTTATCAGTCAATGGCTGTATATCAATTGATGAAGAAACATAAATTGATGGAGTAGAAACAGTTGAGGAAATTATTTTAGAAGAGATATTTTTAATAATATGATAAATGGACTCCTGAATATCCTGAGAAGAAGATTCAGGAGAGAGTGTTGGCTTCTCCTTGAAAAATAAAGAAGGAGAATCTGAAAATGCTTGATAATCTATCAAAACATTTTCTGAAGAAATTTGTTGGGATAGAGAAGTAAGAATATAAGGGATTGGAATTGAGAGAGAATGGGGCTGCATCTCATCATTTATATGAGATGCATCAATCTGACTTTGAGAAGGCTCCACCACAGTTTCCTGTGATTTTGCAGTGTATGATTCTCCACGTGCAAAAGTGACTTTCTTCCTTCTCATTTCATATGGAGTTCTTGTTTTGGCTTGTCCCCAAATTGGTTCTGTGCCCCTAGTTGTGGGCTATTTTCAATATTGTCATCCTTTTGAGAGGATGACAATAGGGATGTGGTATTTTCCATATTAACATCCACAGTCATTTGGGAGACTGTGGAGTGGATTGGTTGAGGTTGCTCACCCTCACTCTCCATATTCTTCTGGGTTCTTTGATGTTCCCCAGTTCCCTCACCACCTACATCTCTTTCTAGTCTATCTACCACAACAGTTGTTTTTCTTTTCTTGGATTTTTCAACAATAGGTTTTTGGGAACCTGTTGAGGTTGGACGTTTAGATTTGGACTTTGAAACTGGATGTGTGGCTTGGGTATGAGGGTTGGGGTCATTACTAACACCCTCTATAGCCATAGAAGGCAAAGAATATCGGGGATTGGAAGAAGTTAAAGTAGAGATAAATACCTGAACAAAAGGATGATAGATCAATTCCACATTGCTGTGAAGATTGATCCTTACCAAGTCTTTAAAGACCCTTTTGTTTTGAGTCCAGCAATCCAGAACTTCTGTACTTCTTTCAATCTCAATATTCTTGACAAAGTGGTTAATAACAATCATAATAAATCTAGCATAATAAATATGATTAGATCTATTTATTTTATTTCCGAATTTGGCAAATATTTCATTGATTAACAGGCTACGTAAATTATGATATCTATCATATAAAATGTTATACCCTACTTGTTGCATACTTGTTATTATTGCATCAAAATTACTAACTTTACCAGAAAAACACTTTATTATGGCATCAAAGAAATATGACCATTCTTTTCTTAGATTCTTTGTAAATATACTTCCTAGACTAGCATCAGGAGCTATGTAATTGATTTCTCTAAGCATGTTTCTAATTTCTTCGTCAGTGGGTGAATTTTCTGTATTATTTGCAGGAAGATTTAAACACTCACCCAAAACTATAGTGGTTAGAATATACCTCTGTCCGTTGCAATCAAAAGAGATTGAAGAGAAATCATCTGCTACCTCTGCAGTACTCCAGAACTCTTCAACTAGGTTGTACACTATCTTTGGTGCTTCTATGAGGGCCTTTGATATCCTTGAACTTCTTATGAATTCCATTAGAGGATGGAATTCTGTTGGGGCTTCCTCCACCATAGTGCAAGCAACAAAGTTGTTGAGTTCGTAGTAGAATCCAGATTGTGAGACTTTCTTTGATGATGCCATAAGTGTGTTTGAAGATGAGAAGAAAATTAACTGGCAAACTTGTTGGTAATTATACAGAAACAACAATTAAAAAGTAGCAATTAGGGTTATTAGCAGGAGATAGATACAGAGAAAAAGTTCAGAGATTGAGAATGAGAAAGAGAGAAAGAGAGATCGTTAGTAAAAATTGCAAGTAAGAATGAAAAAATGTTTTAATCTCACTATTTATATTTACTGATTTCTCAATCAATTTCTTACTCAAAATAGAACTTAATCGACCGTTAAAAAAAATAAGTGAGAAAGGTGGAAAAATTTTACCAATTTTGGCAATTGACTGTTATACCTACAGAAATGTATATATTAATCAATTGATAAAATGAGTAATCAACGACTAGATTTTTGTACAGATCGATTGATGACATGGACCCCTTTAAATTCCAGGTCATTGATTGGTAAAGCTTGTTCATCGACAGGTACACTTATCCATTGATAGATAAATATATCATCAATTGATATATTTATCTGTCGATAGCTACAAATATCCATTGATAAGAACAATGTTTATCAATTGATTAATGAAGAATCAATAGATTAACATAGTCAATGGCTAAAATTTATATAAATATATATATATATATATATAACTTTTCAGACATTTAAAACATTAAATATAATTAAGCATACCTAAATCACAGACCAATTTATTGAAGGTAGATTCATTTAATGGTTTGGTAAAAATGTCTGCAAGTTATCTTTCACTAGGGACAAAATATAATTCAACTATACCATTCATTACATATTCCCTAATGAAGTGATACCTTATGTCAATATGCTTGGTTCTGGAATGTTGCACATGATTTTCTGTTATAGCAATGGCACTTGTATTATCACAGAAAATAGGAAACTTGTTCATGTTGAACCCATAGTCAAGTAGTTGATTCCTCATCCATAATATTTGTGCATAGCAACTTCCAGCTGGAATGTATTCAGCCTCTGCAGTAGATGTAGACACTGAATTCTGTTTTTTGTTGAACCATGACACAAGCTTATTTCCTAGAAATTGATAGGAACATGTAGTACTTTTTCTGTCAATTCTGCAATCTGCATAGTCTGCATCTGAATAATTAATTAGATCAAATCCAGAATCTCTAGGACACCAAATTCCAAGATTTGGAGTTCCCTTGAGATATCTGAATATTCTTTTTATTGCAAATCAAATGAGATTTTTTCTAGGATCAGCCTGAAATCTAGCACAATGACATGTAGTAAACATTATATCTGGCATACTTGCAGTTAAATAAAGTAATGAGGCAACCATGCCTCTATAACTTAAAATGTTCACCATAGCTTCCTTAGTATTTAGTTCAAGTTTAGTTGCAGTGGCCATGGGAGTTTTGCAGAAGAACATTCACTTAAATCAAATTTTTTAAATAAATCAGAAATGTATTTGGTTTGATTTATGAAAATGCCATTTTTGACTTGTTTGGCTTGCAAACCAAGAAAATAGGTGAGTTCTCCCATCATGCTCCTTTCATATTTACTTTGCATCAAATTAACAAACTTTTGACAAAGTTTTTCATTGGTTGAGCCAAAAATAATGTCATCTACATAGATTTGAACAAGAATCATAGAGCCACTAACATTTCTATGAAAGAAAGTTTTGTCAACAATACCTCTTGTGAGTGATTTTTAATCAGGAATTTAGATAGAGTTTCATACCATGCCCTAGGTGCTTGTTTTAATCCATAAAGTGCCTTCAGAAGATAGTACACAAATCCAGGATGAATAGGATCAATAAAACCTGGAGGTTGTTCTACATATATTTCTTCTTCTAGTTCTCCATTGAGAAAGACACTTTTCACATCCATCTGATACACCTTGAAATTTGCATGAGAAGCATATGCTAAAAAGATTCTGATTGCTTCCAACCTTGCAACTGGTGCAAATATTTTATCAAAATCTACGCCTTCTTCTTGTGAATAGCCTTTTGCCACTAATCTTGCTTTATTCCTTGTCACTGTACCAGATTCATCCATTTTGTTTCTGAATACCCACTTTGTTCTAATGACAGACTTGTTCTTTGGTTTGGGCACCAGCTTCCATACCTTGTTCCTTTCAAACTGATTCAACTCTTCTTGCATAACAATTATCCAATCAGGTTCATTCAAGGCTTCTTCAATCCTTTTTGGTTCTTTTTGAGACAGGAAGCTACTATACAAGCATTCATTTTGAGTTGTTCTTCTAGTTTTGACACCATCATTTGCATCTCAAATAAATAATTCAAAAGGATGGCTTCTTGTCCATTTCCTTTGAGATGGTAAATTTTTCCTTCAAGATGATGCTTTATGATCATTGAAAGTGTTTTGATCATTGTGATGTGATTGACTATTTGAGAACCCTCCCCCTGGGATGGACACTCCTCTTGAAGATTATTGAGTAGAGTTGTTATCCATCGAATGATTATCAATTGATGTATTATCAGTCGATTGAAGATTGTCAACTGATAAGTTATCTGTTGATGTATTGACATCAATTGATGGGAGGATTCTTAGTACTTGATTTCTTGAAATTTCCACATCATCATCACTATCCTCAATATTGCCTGTTGACTCATTTTCAAAATGCAATAGATCATGAAATCCTTCAGCAAACATCCCTTGAATTTTCTTGTCATCAAAGACTACATGCATAGATTCCATAACAATGTGTAATCTAAGATTGTAGACTCTGTATGCTTTGGTTGTTATTCCATATCTAATAAATATAGCTTCATCAGCCTTGGCTTCAAATTTTCCTAGATTTTCATTTTGATTTCTCAGTACAAAGCATTTGCAGCCAAATAGATGAAAAAAGTTAACTGTTGGCTTCTTGTCATTCTTCATCAACTGATATGGAGTTTTGCCTTGAATTTGATTGACCATGGAAATATTCTGAATGTAGCAAGCAATATTAATTGCTTTTGCCCAGAAGTATGTAGGTAGATTTTCTTCTTCTAACATAGTTCAAGCAGCTTCAATCAAGGTCCTATTTTTCCTTTCAACTACTCCATTTTGTTGTAGAGTTCTTGGTGCAGAGAAATGATGAGTGATACCTTTTTCTTCACAAAATTCTTTCATTGTTGCATTCTTGAATTCAGTACCATTATCACTTCTAATTTTCTTGACCTTCCATTCAGTGCCATTTTCAACATTCTTCACATGATTGATAATTAATTTACTTGCCTCATCCTTAGAGTGTGAGAAATACACCCATATCATCCACAATGACTAAGGCATATTTCTTTTTGTCAATTGACATGATGTTGATTGGACCAAATAAATCCATGTATAATAATTCCAAAGGCTTATCAATTGATGATTCAGACTTTGACTTAAATGATGTTTTTCTTTGTTTTCCCTTTTGACAGGCATCACATAGTCCATCCTTGGTGAATTCCATCTGTGAAATGCCTCTAACCAGATTCTTTCTGACCAACAGATTCATGGCTTTGAAATTCAAATAGGCTAGTTTTTTGTGCCAAATCAAACTTTCATCTGAATTGGCTTTGCTCAGTAGGCATGTCATTGAATTTGCCTTTACAGAGTGAAAATCAGCCACATAGACATTTTCTTTTCTTTCTCCAGTTAAGAGAATTTCACCTAATTCCTTGTTGGCTATGATGCATGATCCAGTTGTAAACCACACACCATTACCATTATCACATAGTTGACTAATACTGAGCAAGTTGTGTTTTAATCCATCAACTAGTGCTACAGGTTCAATGATAATATTTTCTTTTGCAATTGAGCCATATCCCAGGGTGAAACCTTTGTTGTTTCTGCAAAAGTAACTCCTGGGCTAGCCTTTTCCACAAACTTTGTGAGCAGGGACAAGTCTCTAGTCATATGCCTTGAGCATCCACTATCCAAATACCAGAGATTTTTCTTCCTGTTTCCCTGCACACACATAAAACAATCAAGTTATTTTTTGGTACCCAAGTTGCCTTGGGTCCTCTTTCATTAGTTGCAGCATGAGCCTTTGTTGCCAACTTTGGTTTCTTTTATTTTGGTAAATTTAAATCCACTTTAACTTTGGGAGTTGGCTTTTGGGGCTTAGACACCTTGGAACTCATAGCAGAATTTTCATGCATTTCATTGTCTACATTGGGCATGTTCCATGGCATACCAGGTATGTTCATATTTGTATATGCAAATAAAGGATTATACATGTATGGAACTTGTGCATAAGGCGTATGAACATTAGGTGCAACTAAATTAGAAGACATGTCATTCATGAGCATAGGATTGGTAAACATAGCATTAGCATTCATGGCATGTACATTTAAATCATTTGAAGATATAGATTTCTTTTCATTCTTGCATTGCATAGACAAGTGATTTACACTGCCACATATAGCATATACCTTTCTAGGAGCATACATGTCAAGAGTATAGTTGTTGTGCTTATTAATGCCTACTTTACCATTCCTATTCTTTTTCTTTTTCTCAGACTTAGGTTGAGTAATTTCCACAGGTGCTATCTTTTCTAATTTCTCTTTTAATTGTTTCTTGGATAAGCTACCTATGTTGATCTTCTCAGCTTCAGCCTCAACTTGATTTTTGATTTCCTTAACAAACTTGATAGGAGTGATAAATTTGTTCTTTTTATTAGCCATTGATGATTTACTTGTCGATGGATGCTTATCAGTTGATTCAGCATTAATCGATTGATAATCCTTATCAGTTGATGAAGGATTAGCAGTCGGTTGATCTTTATCCATTGAAGTATCTGTCAATGGCCTGCCTATTGATTTGGGGAGTTCTCCTAGAGTATCTACATCTTGAACATCAATAATTTGTTTGGCAGTTTTAGCAGACCTATTCCATTTGTTAATGGTTTCAATTTCTTCAGCCAATTGTTCTTTTAACAATTTTTCTCTTTTCAAACTTTTTACTAGTTCATCTCTAACATCCTTACTCTCCTGCTTAAATCTTTCTAAACAAACAATTTCATTTTCATGAAAAATATTCCTCTCAGTTAAGACATCAATGGTGTTCTTCAATTTGAGATTTTCTTTGTCTAGAGATTTTAAAGTGACATACAAATTGTACAATTCATTGGACATTTCATTAATAGTACTATTGCATTGATCAGTTGTAAGCTCAGAAAAGTTTGTAGCTAGTACCTGATTTGATGATGAACTAGCTTCTTCATCTTCATGTTTGGCCATTAGTGCTAGATTGATGAATTCCTCAGAATCACTGTCCTCAGCAGCCCAGTCCTTCTCTTAAGTGACAAAAGCCTTTTATTTCTATTTCAAAAGGTCAAAGTATTTCCTTTATAATAAATACCATCATAAGACTTTGCATTTTCTTGTTTTGGCTTCCTGCACTCATTTGAGAAATGACCAGCCAATCCACAGTTAAAACATTTGAATTTAGATCTAACAACCAAATTTTTGTTTTGATTGTTACTTCTAAACTGGGATCCAGGCCTTTGAGCATTTGGATTCCTCTTGAATTTTAGCTTTGAAAAGTTCCTTGATAGAAATGCAAGGTGTTCATCAATCTCATCCAAATCATCCTGGGAGCATGTTTAGTTTTCTTCACACTTGCCCTTTCCTCTTTTGAATGATTCTTCAACAGCATCACCAACCATCATGACAGACTCTTCTATACAACAACTTTCCTTTTTTTCTTCATTTCTTTTGACCATCAAAGCCACAGTTTTCTCCTTTCTTTGATTCTTCTCAATCTCCTCATCTTGTTGTATTTCCAACTCATATGTCTTGAGAATACTATAAAGTTTCTCAAGAGTATAATCCTTGATGTCCTGAGATTGTCTAATGGAAACAGTCATTGGTTTCCATTCTTTTGGAAGAGATCTAAAAAATTTTAGATTTGTATCCTCAGTTGCATAAACCCTACCATATAGCTTCAGTCCATTTAGCAACTTCTGAAATCTGCTATAGGTGTCATTGATAGATTCTCTGCTTTTGAAATGAAATGATTTATATTTTTGAATCAAGAGTTGCATCTTGTTTTTCCTTACTTGTTCAGTTCCTTCACACAGAGTTTGAAGAGTGTCACATACCTCTTTTGATGAAGTACAGTTTATCACATTGTCAAACATATCTTTATCTAGGCCATTAAACAGAATGTTCATGGCCTTCTTGTCTTTGAGAACTTCTTTTTCATCCTCTTCTGTGAACTCATAAATGAGTTTAGGAATATGTTTGTCAAGTGCAGGAGTTCCATCAGGGTTCACACCTGTGACTAGCTTCCTGGGAATATGAGGACATTTCTCTATGCAATGAACATAGGAAGGGTCGAGAGAAAGAAGATGCAGATGCATTCTTACCTTTCATGGAAAGTATTCATCATTTTCTAATACTGGAATCTTTACACCTGAATCTTTTTGGCCCATATTAACTGTTCTTGATCTTTAAACTTTTTGTATGTTGAAAGCCTACTCTGATACCAATTATTATTCCTTAGAACAATGTCAATATTTGTAGAAGGGGGGGTTGAATACAAATATTAAAACTTTTACTTCTTTTAATATTTGTTCTTGATGTTTGAGAATTTGAGAGAATATGTTTGAACAAAAATAACTGAAAATTAAAGTGAACAAAGAGATTTCAAAATTACTGATGTATTGGTTTTTCCATCAGTTCATATTTTTGCTCAATGTTCCTAGGTTAAAATAAAACTTAGCTTCATTTTTACAAAGTTAGAAAAATCAACTGATCTTACAATGTGCTCTAAAGCTTGAACAGTTGATTTAAGAAATATTGTCTAACTTCTATATCTCTAAAAATGCTACTACACTTGTTTATATACTACAAGTGTATTTTTACAATTCCTATTCTAGGATTATTTCTTTCTGTCTCTCTTTTTCCTTTCTCCTTTTTAGGAAAACAGACTTGAAAGACAGCTACGGATTGAGTCTTCACAACCACCCTAGGCTGTCTTCCATAGGAGTTCTTTTGTTCTCTGGATCTACAACTGATAGTCTTTCTGTGTTGTCACAATCAATTGATAACTTGTTGTTAAGCATATCAATTGATTCATCCTTTAATCCATCAACTGATGTTCTTTTTCGATTGATCTTTATATCCATCGATTGATAAGGAATGATTTATAGATTGATAGATGTTATCAATTAATATATCAATCGATGGGTCTACACATCAGTTGATAGTCTTCAATTCTTAACTTGGCTTCTTTGACTGATCTCTCATCCATCGATGCTTCAATATCAATCGATCATCCTTCACTTGTGCAATTTCCTATCTTCAAATAATTACAATTTGACAGTTTAATTTACACATCAATTGATGATCTATATCAATCGACTCTAACATCAATTGATAAGAATAATATCAATTGATTTACACCTTATCGATTGAAATAGACTAAGTACACCTATGCTACAGTCCAAATTATCAGTTGATTCATATAAACATTTCAACTGATAAATGGTTTCCTGATCAATTGATATTTATAAGTTTTCATATCAATTGATCAATTACATCAAATAAAATTTATATGTTTCTAAGATTAATGTTATCATCAAATTACATGTAGATTCCTAACAGTTATGACCCCATCATATGTGATATTTCCAAGCTAATGAAATTATCAAGGTCAATCTATGGTGGTTTCAAATACTACACTATTACATGTCTTTATCTTCTTCATTGCTCCATCATCTGGATTGCCTCCTAGCTTCCTTGCTTCCAAGTGTCCATTGAAAAATTACATTGAATAATAAATAAATCTATTCTAATGAAATTAAAAGAAGAACTCGAGTTACATTCAAGGTTAACAATTACAATGAATAAACGACAAGCAAGTCGTATTTACAAACCAAAACCATAAAACAAAACCACTGTCATATAGGTCTTTAGATCTTAACCATCCACCATGTTATCACATAACACATGTAATATATCTCAGATTATATAAAAATATCATATAATCATATATAATAAATTTCGAAGTTTCAGAAAATTAAATAAATTTCAAAAAATAATAAATCACCGTTTCGGGGCCTGTAACGTCGTCAAACGGCTTACATACGTGAAACTGATGTTATCAGTATTGCTCAGTGACACGATTCCAGTTAGAAAACACATATCATATGCGAAAATATGACACTGGGCACAAATTTCAGAAAATCTATCGAAGCCGTTTCAGAATCCGTATCGAATACGATTCCCATAACAAGAACAAACATATTTCATATATATACGACAATAC
Source organism: Oenanthe sinensis (assembly GCA_028671895.1). Lineage (NCBI taxonomy): Eukaryota > Viridiplantae > Streptophyta > Magnoliopsida > Apiales > Apiaceae > Oenanthe > Oenanthe sinensis. The sequence goes on from CM053806.1 coordinate 36,224,068, forward strand.
ACACAATCATCCCATGATTATACAACACATGAATATCATATATTCAAAATCATATAAAACATATATATCAACATGTAGTCATGGCATATCATATATATGTTTACATACATCGAAAAACCGTTAAACACATAACCTAATCATCCCATTATACACGTAGCTCTGATACCATTGAAGGGTTTCGGGAATGAAAACGCAGCGGATATAATGTAAAACAACAATAAAAAATGAAACCCTATCGCAGGATCCATGTATAACTTTGGATGATTATGGTGAAGAAGTCTGTACCTTAACAAAGCTTTCAGAAAAGATGAATCAAAGCAGCCCTTTGTTGCAAAGATCTGCTCTCCAAAGAAGTCCACACGAACGCCCGATCGTCCTACGATCACTAGAGTCGGTACCAGCCAAATTGCTTGCCTCTCTTTCTCTCTCTCTTTCTCTCTCTTTCTCTCTCTCTTTCTCTCTCTTTTTTCTCTAGCCTCTCTTGTGTTGAGCAGCTAGGGTTTTTATCTAAAAATGAAATCTGATGATTAATCCTAATACTATACATCATTATGTATATATAGGGGATAGAGAGATTTTGGGCATAACCCTAATCTATGTGATTTCCAAAACCCATTATGATTTTGGGTTATTATTATTAAATCTGAATTCTAATATAATTAATCAAGTCCCACTTAATTAATTCAATGATTAAATTTGAATTAATAATAATTCTTATTAAATCTAAATTCTAATATAATTAATCAAGTCCCATTTAATTAATTCAATAATTATATTCAAATTAATAATAATTGTTATTAAATCCGAATTTTAATATAATTAATCAAGTCCCATTTAATTAATTGAATAATTAAATTTGAATTAATAATAATAATATATCTAAATTCATAATTTAAATAAACCTCCGTTTTGACGTTCTTTGTGTGTGACCCTTTAGGTTATTATTACGTTGGCAATAATTTTAATATCCAATAATAAAATTATAAACAATGAGCGTCATCTAGTAATACATCATTACTACCCAAGTAACAATAATAATTAATGATTCAATTAAACCATTCGTGAATAATGTTACATGTAATATAATCCCTTTAACCTTATATTATATATCAAACTTGAGGCATGTATAGTGTCATCCTCTTCAACGTTTAATCTTAGTTTCCTTGATCAATGAGTAGACTATTTAAACAAATCAATATTTGAGCAAGGCCATGCATTTCATAGTCTCACTCAATCAAGAGACCAATAATATCACTCCTAGAATTGGAGGGTTAAATCCTATATCTATCATTCATATTCCTCATACGATTCATAGCATACCCAATGTCCACCTTTATCATTACCCGGTTAAAGGTAACTTTGAGTGTAATCAAAGTATATTAATTCTCGTATAGAAATGTAATGATTTCAAGTCAGAGGATCATTACATCTTTATCACTGTGAGATTTCTTATGACACTTATTAACATGTAGAATGTAATATTCCCGATTCCCAGGTACTTTTGAAACCTTATAAATAATAATATATATGTTGGATAATAATTATGGAATAAGATTTGATGGGTATTCCAATTATTAGAATTGCCGGAACGAGTTAAAGATTAAATTATTGTCATGGATTATTATGAAATTGGAAAATTCAAGGATTTCCAAGAATTATTAAAGAGTTTATTATTTTATATTTTGACATGGATTATTAAAATGCAATTGCTTGCATTTTATTTAAAGTGTAGGAAATGAAATGCTAGTATTTTAATTCAAGTTAAAGCTTGACCAAGACCAAGACTTTGACTAGACTTTTATTTAAATAAAGAGCAAGTACTTGACATAAGGAAAAAGGGAAAAGAAAAATCACAAGCAAGCTAGCAAAGGGGGAGAAGCATTCGGCTAGAAGAAAAGAAATGAAGGGAGAAAAATTCAAAACTCAAGTTCTAGTTGCTTGATCATTGCGAGTAAGGACTTAAATCGAAGGTATAACTAATACCTATCTTCCATTCAAATCTCATGCAAAGTTATCCGTTAAATTTCTTGATTTTCATGAAAGAGCAAGAGCATGAATAGTACTTTTAATTAGGATAAATTCTTGATTAATTGTTTTATGACTCCTTAAGCATAATTAGCACTTGTTATGTGTTGTACAAGCTATGGGTAGTAATTATTTAGCATAAATAGCTTGAAAAGTCCAAACCCTAGCTATGTGATGATTATGAGATTAATATGGTTTAAGCATGCTTTGATTATGGCTTGAGCATATGTTTAAGTACTTATTTTGTTGGTTATGATGGAGTAATGTTGTGATGCTTTGGTTAAGACCTATGGTGGTGTAAGGTAAGAGTTATATGGTTAAGAATTATGGATGTTAAAGGAGTAAGTAATTGGTTGTTTTCAAACTAGTAAATTGTTTTGCAAACTATGTTGCATTGGTGATGAATTGGGTGGATTATTGGTAATGGTTGGAGTATTGTTAAATTGTGTTTGGGCTTGGGATGTCTTGAGTACATTCCCAAGTAGTGGAGTAAAATATATGGAAGTCATTTGAGTTGAATTGGATGAGTTTAAAATAGGGTAAACGATGAACGTATAAACGGAACCATGCCAAATTTTCTACTGCCTGCCAACTGTTCACCACTCCCGAAGGGTCTAGCCTGTGTTGCTGGGTGATTTCTTTATATGGTTAGATAGATATTAGTCTCTAGATCGTTTGCGCGCTAATTTTGCATCAAACGGAGTTGTGAGCTAAAAGATATGGCCAAAATGGTGAGGAGATGCAGAAAACTGGACTGCCCTGTTTTTAATCAACTTTGAGGAGGTGATCAGCCTAGTTAGACTGTCTTATAAAATCTGAAACTTTTACACAAAATACTAGGAACATTTGGGAAGACTTGGGAAAAGGTTTCGGATTAAAATGAGTAAAATCTGATTTATGGTAATTGTTGGAAGCAAGTAGGTGCAGTTGGGACACCTTGCAAAAACAGCTTGCATTGTCTTTGCATAAGCTATGTTCTTAGTAGAATTCGAGGCTAGCCTAACAAACGAACTTTTAATGAAATGTGTTGGTAATACTTATGAGTTCATGAATAAATAAGATCCGCGCTAAAACTCGTTAGCAAGATAAGATAGTATGCATTCATGAATGATTATGAATAGCGTTAAAACCCTCGTGAGACTAATTAGAACTCACGTTTTCTTTTCTTATAGAAACCTGCGCCAGGGGAGGATTCACCGGCTACCACCGCAACAGCAAAGGCAAGTTTTCTAAACTCTGACCTTATAACATGTTTCTTGGTTATAGGGCTGTGGTGCTTGGATTCTTTTCTGTCAATTGACTTGTGTTATCATTTGAATTGTTGTTCGCGCCTCTGAACTCTCAAAAGTTAGAGGACGCTTCCTGTCAGTTTTGTATAACTAATTTCCGTGTTAAGTACATTCCTTTGGTACTTGACAGACGACCGGGAGTAGCGTATTATCTCTCGACTATTAGTCGATACTATCTAGGGATTCTCCCTGGAATATAAGTTTTGGGATAATAAGTAGTATGGGTTAGGGATTAATCAAGTTGATTAATATCCCTTCGATATTTTAAATAATATTTAGTTTTATTAAATATTATTTAAAAGGGTATATATATATAGTATTTACATGTGGATTAAATACTTTCAACTCACTTTGAGTTATTTAAATATTATTTAAGATTGAGTAAATATATTTAAATATTTTGGATTATTTAAAAAGTATTTACTCTTGATTAAATACTTTCAATTCTTTGGGATTATTTAAATATTACTTAATAGTGATTAAATATTACTTAAATATGTTGATTCATTTAAAAACTATTTAAATATTAAATAGTCTTGATTAAATCCTAATTAAATATTTTAAATATTTTAAAATATTTTCAGAGACCATTCAAGGTCTCATATTTATTGATTATTTATTTATTGGATCTTTAAAAATATTCCGGAGTTATCTAAAAATTCTTTAAATATTATTTTCATTAAAATCATAAGTACTGAGCTATGACTCGGATATTTTGAGCCGATAACTCCATGTTAGGGATGGAATATCCCATTTTAACCTTCACTTCATTTAAACTGGTGCCCGTAGGGACCATTATTTTACCTAAAAGTATTATATTTTCGTGGGGTTTATTTTATCATCTAGTAGCGACTCCCCGGTCGTGATCTTGGTTCAGACTGTTCATTCATGACTAAAGGTCAACCCACACATATAAAGAGATTACTTCCACCTCGTTTCGGGAGTTAATCCACTATCGAACATTGAATTCCTAAAGAGCTTTGTTGTTGTTCCGGAAGGTTGTATTAAATTCCCTTCCACGCTTTGAATTGAATATTCCCAGAAAGCTTTGTTGTTATCCTAGAAGGTTGCATTAAATTCCCTTCTAGACTTGTTGATTGTATTCAAAGGGAACTGGAGATATAAAGTGTAAGAGGCTTGTGTGCGGCACAGTCCATCTAGCGTAAGAGGCCGAGTGGCGCCGGTCCAGCATTTAAAGGCCCATGTGTTGCCTAGGGTGATGACCTGTTTTGGATCATCCTTCTACTAGTAGAAAAGGTTACTTAACTATTGTACTATACGACTGATCATCGTGTACAATAGGCGCGGTGGATGCTCCAGTATCTTCTTTTCTTCCAATTGGAATTTGACGTTGCACTGTAACGAAAGCCCAGGTGCTTAGTTACCGATAGTGTTTACGAGGATTATGGCAACCTATTATTCTTTGGTTCAATATCTAGAATTGTTCACCATTTCAGTACAGGTTGCATTTTAGTGTTCTGATACACATATTGTTGTTGTTTCTTGATCATACCATGTTGTTGATATATACTTGCTGAGCGTTGTTGCTCATTCTTGCTTTCTGTTTATCTTTCTACCACCACAGCTGCAGACCATGCCACGAGGAGTACGCAGGACATTGAGAAAGACCGTGCGAAGGGCAAGGACCCCTTATGACCGACCCCTTGGCCCTATTCCCGAGGTAGGGAGATTGAGCAGGATAGGATGGCAGCTTCTGCTAGTTAGATTTATTTATAAACACTGTTTATGTAAATATATGTAACTTAATGAGATTTAATCTAACTTTTGGACTGCTATTATAGTTTCAAACAGAAGCTATATTTAGTAGTACGAACTCAACCTTTTGGTAACTAGTAATGTAACGATGAAGATCCAAGTATGTATATTAATGTATGCTCGTTTCCTGAGACTATGGCTCGTGTGTGTGTGTTAAAGTGTGTGGGGGTCACCATATTGTTATTTACCTTAGAATGATTAAATTTTATTATGATTATCAGTGAACTGTAAGTGTATGTATGGTGGAAGTTGGACCGTGACGACCTAGACCTTGGACCCCGGGTCTGGGGGCGCCACAGAGATGGTATCAGAGCCCTAAGTTATAGTACTCAGAAACGAGAGGCCTATCGGTAATAAAAGCAATAATAATAAAAGACTAAAAACTTTAAGAAGACTAAAACCCAAAAAGGGAACTATTCGTTACACGATAGTGACTAGTTATTGTTTTATTGTAGATACCCGACGATGAGGACTATGAGGCTCAGCTTGATAGAGCGTTGCTAGGGGAGGATGACGACCCCGAGGAGGACCCGATAGAGGCTCCATTAGAGGAGGGCGCCGTACCAGCACCTACCCTCCCAGTGGCTGATGAGGCCGGACCATCAGAGGTTGTATACAGAGATATCCCTATGATACCCCCACCAGTAGTGATTCCACCTTCACCCCCAGCTAGCCCTATACCTTCCGAGGAGGACGAGCCAGATGAATTCATCCCAGATCTCCCCGAGCCACAGGATGCTCCGCTTGACACACCATCACCACCACCCGCGACACCAGCAGCACCACCTCCACCTCCGCCAGTTGCAGGAGAACCAGTACCATCATGGATGATATCTTCCCTCATAAGGGAACAGGATGTCTCGACCGGTCGTGTGGATGAGTTGAGACGCATAGTAGACAGGATGATTCCTGGACGTGTTGGACCTCAGGGCGGCCTACCTCCGAGCAGCACTTCTCAGAATGGCATTCCACAGGATGTTGTGACAGGCCTTACCGAGATTCAGACGTGGGCACGATATTTCCGCGAGTTGAGGGCACCCTTAGGGGGAGGGCCGATAGGGGGCAGTGATGCAGATGAGATGGTTGAGGGTGTGATGGTTCAGGTTAGGGACCTGATCCGTGGTAGGTTTCAGTGACTTCTATGGGATGATGTAGTCTTCTAGTATCAGATTTTGGCACTATGTATGGATGTGCTGTTTTTGAGGGAGTAATATTTTGTGTATATAGTAGTAGTCCCGCTCTGACTAGAAGATAGCTTGCTGACATACTTTTGATGTAACCAGAAACTATGATGGAAGATGTAACCAAGGAATTATGTATATATATGTTGTTTCAGTTTCCTTAAATGCAGTCTTATTTTGCGTACGGTGTTTATACATCTTCTTGTTCGTGATATCGAGATTGTTCAGAAATGACTTATTATGTATATGCTGAACAGACCGTATTAGATGTAAATGCAAACCCTTATTCATGATTGTTTAATATAGCAAATAATATAGTGATTAAGACTAATAAAAAGATTGACCAATATTATTTGATTGTATCAGAAAATGCCACCAAGGAGGAATACTAGATTGCACCCTGTAGCCAGCGGGGATTTGCATGAGCCAAGTGTTCACGAAGGGGAAAATGATTCGGAAGACTATAATGAGTTTGATGATGAAGGGTATGCAGAAGGGGAGTATGTGAGTTCGAGTGCCTCGGGTCATAGTCGGAATCAAAACCAGAATGAATAGGGAGAAAATGAGAGTCAGGGTCACCAAGGGGAAAACCGAAATATGGACCCCATGAATGTGTTCATGGATTTTCTCAGACAGCATGTTAATCTCAATTCAAATCAGCCGCCACCAGTTCCCCATAACCCCGTTGCCAATTCCTTCCGAGCTTTCAAGTCCTTGCGACCACCTGAGTTTCAAGGGACTGCAGACCCAGTAGAGGCTAGGGCCTGGTTAAAAGAAATGGAAAAGTCCTTTGAGATACTACAGATAGAAGAGGCACAGAAGACGGTCTTCGCCACTTATCTCCTAAAGGGGGAGGCCAATTTCTGGTGGGAGTCTAAAAAGAGTCTGGAGGGAGAAGGAGTAGTAGCATGGGAAAGGTTCACACAACTATTTTTAGAGAAGTATTTCCCCAAATTCATGGAAAACCAGATGGAGCTGAAATTTCTAGAGTTGAAGCAGAATAACCTAACTGTAGCCGAATATGAAGCAAAGTTTACTGAACTGTCTAGGTTCGTGCCGGATTTTGTGAACACGGACGAGAAAAGGGCTAGGAGGTTTCAGCAGGGGTTGAAACAGTGGATTCAAAATCGTGTAGCAATACTTGAGTTGACTGATTATGCAATGTTGGTGCAGAAAGCTTCGATTGTAGAGGCTGGGAGTGATCTGATCCAAAAGGAAAGGGATGGGAAGAAGAGAAAGGCAGAAAGCCAGCGAAGAGGTTCAGCAAGTGGGAACTTTCCGAGTAAATTTAATCGAGGACAAGGGTCTCAGTTTCGGAGGAATGTTGGGTTCAAGAAGGCCGAAAGTGTAAGTGTTAACCAAGGCGGCAGGCAGTCAGGGGTGGCATATTCCAATCCATCACGACCCCCACTACCAGATTGTAAGACGTGTGGGAAGAGGCATTTAGGCACGTGTAACAAGTCAGGGGTTACCTGTTTCAAGTGTGGACGAGTGGGGCATTTCGCGTATAACTGCCCTCAGAATAGCATGGTATGTCACAACTGCGGACAGATGGGACATGTAAAGAAAGACTGTAAATCTTCTGGACCAGCGGTGACGAGACAAAGTGGAGCTGCTTCTAATAAGGCTCCTACTGCTAGGACTTTCAACATGACGGTGAGGGATGCCGTGAGGAACACGGATGTTATTGCAGGTACACTCTTACTTAATTCCGTCAATGCAAATGTTTTGTTTGACTCCGGAGCAACCAGATCTTTTATATCTCGAGACTTTGCGCGTAAATGGAATCTTGAGTCAAAACCATTAAGCGATCCCTTACGTGTAGAAATAGCTAATCAGGAGGTTATTTCTGTTAGTTACGTATGTAATAACTGTGAACTAGAGATCGAAGGGCAGCGATTCATCCTAGACTTAATTCCATTTTCCCTAGGGGAGTTTGATGTCATTTTGGGGATGGATTGACTGACAAGTTGTGAAGCTAATATTGATTGCAAAGGAAAGAAAGTGAGGATAAAGTTGCCCAACCAAGGAGAAGTGGTGTTTAAAGGGCAGAAGCAGATTAATAAATTCTTGACTAAGATGCAGGTCAAGAGGTTGTTACGCCAAGGGTGTGAAGCTTATTTAGCCTATGTAGTAGACACCGAGAAGGAATTAACTAGTATAAGTGACCTAGCAGTTGTCAATGAATTTGAAGATGTATTTCCCGATGACCTTCCAGGGTTACCTCCTGACAGAGACATAGAGTTTGCCATCGAGTTAGCACCAGGGACAGCACCCGTGTCAAAGGCTCCGTACCGCTTAGCCCCAGTAGAGATGAAAGAATTAGCCATCCAGCTACAAGAGCTATTGGATAAAGGAATGATTCGACCAAGCGTGTCTCCATGGGGGGCACCAGTGTTGTTTGTCAAAAAGAAAGATGGAAGTATGAGATTGTGTATAGACTATAGGGAACTCAACAAGCTAACCATCAAGAATAAGTACCCTTTACCCAGAATCGATGATTTGTTTGATCAGTTAAAGGATGCTGTTTACTTTTCAAAGATCGACCTGAGGACTGGATGTCACCAGCTGAAGATTAAACGCGAAGATGTTCCGAAGACAGCATTTCGTACCCGATATGGACACTACGAGTTTTTGGTAATGTCCTTTGGGTTAACCAACGCCCCCGCAGCTTTCATGGATTTGATGAATCGAGTTTTCAAAAAGTATCTGGACAAGTTTGTCATCGTCTTCATAGATGATATATTGATCTACTCAAGGTCAAGGGAAGAGCATGAAGAACATTTGAGGATAGTACTGGAAATATTGAGAAAGGAGAAGCTTTATGCTAAATTTTCAAAATGTGAGTTTTGGTTAAAGGAAGTTCAATTTTTGGGACACGTGATAAGCAGTAAAGGTGTGCTAGTCGACCCTGCTAAGATTGAAGCTATTTCAAATTGGGAAAGGCCAACGACACCAACTCAAGTAAGAAGTTTTGTGGGATTAGTAGGATATTACAGGAGATTCGTCCAGGACTTTGCTAAGATAGCTACTCCATTGACGAGACTCACCCGTAAGACCGAGAAGTTTGAGTGGACTGAAAAATGTGAAGAGAGTTTTCAGGAATTGAAAAAGAGATTAATTACTGCGCCGGTATTAGCCCTACCAGATGAAAAAGGTGATTTTGTGATTTATAGCGATGCATCTCATAAGGGACTAGGATGTGTACTGATGCAGCATGGCAAAGTAATTGCTTATGCATCCAGACAACTGAAAGAATACGAGATAAGATATCCAACTCATGACTTAGAATTAGCAGCGATAGTTTTCGCATTAAAGATATGGAGGCATTACCTATATGGAGAAAGGTGCGAGATTTATACAGATCACAAGAGCCTTAAGTACATTTTCACACAGAAAGAATTAAACATGAGGCAACGAAGATGGCTAGAGTTGATCAAGGATTACGACTGTTCGATTAACTACCACCCAGGGAAGGCCAATGTGGTGGCCGATGCCCTAAGTAGAAAGGAAAGACTAAAAATATATGATGGTTTCTTTCGAAGAATTGGTACGAGAGTTTGAACGGATGAATTTAGAAGTGAAGTTTCCTGAAGATGGTATGGAGACGCTATTTGAGATTCGAGTTGAGTCAGAACTAATTGAGAAAGTAAGGATATGTCAAGAAAAGACAATGGAAGAAAAAGAGGAAAAGATGATTGGAGATGAACGAAGATGTGTTAAGGATGAGAGAGGGATTCTAAGATTTGCTAATAGAATTTGGATTCCTAACGTTCAGGAATTGAAAGATGAGGTATTGAATGAAGCACACAACTCTAGGTTTTCTATTCACCCTGGAGGTACTAAGATGTATAAAGACCTGAAAATGCATTATTGGTGGCCAGGTATGAAGAAAGATATTGCCGAATGGGTAAGTAAATGTTTGACCTGTCAGAGAGTGAAAGCAGAGCACCAAAGACCGAGCGGACTTTTACAGCCCCTGGAGATTCCAGAATGGAAATGGGAGCACATTGCAATGGATTTTGTAGTAGGGTTACCAAGGACCAAAGCCAACCACGATGCTATTTGGGTAATAATTGATCGATTGACAAAATCAGCGCATTTCCTTCCTATCAATGAAAGGTATTCAGTCGACCGATTAGTCGAGCTTTATTTGAAAGAGATAGTGGTACGTCATGGAGTTCCAGTGGGAATTGTGTCGGATAGGGACCCAAGATTCAATTCTAGATTTTGGAGAAGCTTCCAGGAATGCTTGGGAACAAGATTGAATATGATCACCGCTTATCATCCACAAACTGATGGACAGAGTGAAAGAACCATCCAAACGGTAGAAGATATGTTGAGAGTCTGTGCCATAGACTTTAAAGGTAGTTGGGATGATCATTTGCCATTAATTGAGTTTGCCTACAACAACAGCTATCATGCCAGCATTGGGATGCCACCTTACGAAGCCTTGTATGGCAGAAAGTGTCGATCTCCCTTGTGTTGGGAAGAAGTAGGAGAGCGAAAGATGTTGGGACCCGAGCTGGTCCAGCAGACAAGAGAAACCATAGAGCTCATCCGGAAACGATTGATAGCCGCTCAGGACAGGCAAAGAAAGTATGCCGATCAAACCAGGAAAGACAGAGAGTACGAAGTGGGAGACTCAGTGCTTCTAAAGGTGTCTCCGTGGAAAGGTTTAATGAGGTTTGGTAAGAAGGGAAAGTTAAGTCCAAGATTTATTGGACCATTTGAAATATTAAGACGTATTGGAAAAGTAGCCTATGAGTTAGCCCTGCCCCCAAACTTACAACAAGTCCATAATGTGTTTCACGTGTCAATGCTGAGAAGATATAATGCAGATGCCCGACATGTGATAGAGTATGAGCAAGTAGATCTACAACCGGACCTGACCTATGTGGAACGACCGGTGGAAATCTTAGACCGAAAAGAGCAAGTACTCAGAAACAAAGTAGTAAAACTAGTAAGAGTCTTATGGAGAAACCAGAACACTGAAGAATCAACGTGGGAACTAGAAAGTGCTATGCTGGAAAAGTACCCTTACCTGTTTTCAAGTTAGATTCCGGGACGGAATCCTTATAAGGAGGGGAGATTGTAATATTCCCGATTCCCAGGTACTTTTGAAACCTTATAAATAATAATATATATGTTGGATAATAATTATGGAATAAGATTTGATGGGTATTCCAATTATTAGAATTGCCGGAACGAGTTAAAGATTAAATTATTGTCATGGATTATTATGAAATTGGAAAATTCAAGGATTTCCAAGAATTATTAAAGAGTTTATTATTTTATATTTTGACATGGATTATTAAAATGCAATTGCTTGCATTTTATTTAAAGTGTAGGAAATGAAATGCTAGTATTTTAATTCAAGTTAAAGCTTGACCAAGACCAAGACTTTGACTAGACTTTTATTTAAATAAAGAGCAAGTACTTGACATAAGGAAAAAGGGAAAAGAAAAATCACAAGCAAGCTAGCAAAGGGGGAGAAGCATTCGGCTAGAAGAAAAGAAAAGAAGGGAGAAAAATTCAAAACTCAAGTTCTAGTTGCTTGATCATTGCGAGTAAGGACTTAAATCGAAGGTATAACTAATACCTATCTTCCATTCAAATCTCATGCAAAGTTATCCGTTAAATTTCTTGATTTTCATGAAAGAGCAAGAGCATGAATAGTACTTTTAATTAGGATAAATTCTTGATTAATTGTTTTATGACTCCTTAAGCATAATTAGCACTTGTTATGTGTTGTACAAGCTATGGGTAGTAATTATTTAGCATAAATAGCTTGAAAAGTCCAAACCCTAGCTATGTGATGATTATGAGATTAATATGGTTTAAGCATGCTTTGATTATGGCTTGAGCATATGTTTAAGTACTTATTTTGTTGGTTATGATGGAGTAATGTTGTGATGCTTTGGTTAAGACCTATGGTGGTGTAAGGTAAGAGTTATATGGTTAAGAATTATGGATGTTAAAGGAGTAAGTAATTGGTTGTTTTCAAACTAGTAAATTGTTTTGCAAACTATGTTGCATTGGTGATGAATTGGGTGGATTATTGGTAATGGTTGGAGTATTGTTAAATTGTGTTTGGGCTTGGGATGTCTTGAGTACATTCCCAAGTAGTGGAGTAAAATATATGGAAGTCATTTGAGTTGAATTGGATGAGTTTAAAACAGGGTAAACGATGAACGTATAAACGGAACCATGCCAAATTTTCTACTGCCTGCCAACTGTTCACCACTCCCGAAGGGTCTAGCCTGTGTTGCTGGGTGATTTCTTTATATGGTTAGATAGATATTAGTCTCTAGATCGTTTGCGCGCTAATTTTGCATCAAACGGAGTTGTGAGCTAAAAGATATGGCCAAAATGGTGAGGAGATGCAGAAACTTGACTGCCCTGTTTTTAACCAACTTTGAGGAGATGATCAGCCCAGTTAGACTGCCTTATAAAATCTGGAACTTTTACACAAGATACTAGGAACATTTGGAAAGACTTGGGAAAAGGTTTCGGATTAAAATGAGTAAAATCCGATTTATGATAATTATTGGAAGCTAGTAGGTGCAGTTAGAAATCTTACAAAAACTGCTTGTCCTATCTCTGCATAACCTATGTTTTAAATGGAATTTGAGGCTATGATTGGACTAGTTACGGAGCTTAATAAAATCCGAAACTTTTATGGGATATTCCTTGGCAGTCATAGAAGACCTCAGAGAAGAAATCGTGTCAAAATGATTAATTTACAATTTAGTAAAAATGTTAGAAAACAGGGGTTTGGGTGAAATGAACATGATGAAAATGTTAGACAACCGTTTCGGGAGTCGATTTCGAGCAAGTTAGAGGACTTGTTTCGAGTATGTCAAGTGATGAAAGTTGTTAAGGAGTATCATGACTACATGTTGGTATATAGAACTTGATTAAAAATCATTGACACGATAGTTTTACGAGTAGCTAAAGTAGGTTCGATGAGATGAAATATCGGGAATAATAAAAGTTAATAAAACGAAGAAGTGCAAATTGTAATGACCATAATTGGACTCGATATAGGTTTGTGGATTAGTATCGAGGTCCTAGCTTATCAAAATCATGAGATTTTATAATTGTAAAGCAAATGTCAGTACTTAATAAAAAGTGGTTATGATTAGTAGATAGACTAATCAAAGTTCTTATATCTATTGATAGAACTTCTGGATTACAAGTGGAATCATAGATATGCATCATGGACACCAGGCAAGATTTCTAACTCCATTCTTTTATTCTATATAAGAACATTTTGATTCCTGTTAATGCAAGTTCTATAAACTCTGATCTTATAACAAGTTTATTGGTTATAAGTCTGTGGTGCTTGGAAATCTTATTCAATTATTGACTTGTATCGTTGATTAATTTGTTTATTCGCGCCTCTGAACTCTCAAAAGTTAGAGGACGCTTCCTGTCAGTTTTGCATAACTGATTTCTGTGTCGAGTACATTTCTTTGGTACTTGACAGACGACCGGGAGTAGTGTACTATCTCTCGACTATTAGTCGATATTATCCAGGGATTCTCCCTGGAATATAAGTTTGGGGAATAATAAGTATTATGGGTTAGGGATTAATCAAGTTGATTAATATCCCTTCGATATTTTAAATAATATTTAGTTTTATTAAATATTATTTAAAAGGGTATATGTCTAGTATTTAAATGTTGATTTAAATACTTTCAACTCATTTTGAGTTATTTAAATATTATTTAAGATCGATTAAATATTATTTAAATATTTTGGGATTATTTTAAAGTATTTATTCTTGATTAAATACTTTCAATTCTTTTGGGATTATTTAAATATTATTTAATAGTGATTAAATATTATTTAAATATATGGATTCCTTTAAAACTATTTAAATATTAAATAGTCTTGATTAAATTCTAAATAAATATTTTAATTATTTCAAAATATTTTTCAGGGACTATTCAAGGTCTCGTATTTATTGATTAAATATTTACTGGATCTTTAAAAATATTCCGGAGTTATCTAAAAATTCTTTAAATATTATTTTCATTAAATAATAAAAACTGAGCTATGACTCAAATATTTTGTACTTATTTTGAGTCGATAACTCCATGTTAGGGATGGAATAATCCCATTTTAACATTCTTTTGATTTAAAACTGGTGCCTGTAAGGACCATTATTTTACCTAAAATTATTATATTTTCGTGGGGTTTATTTTACTACCTATTAGCGACTCCCCGGTCGTGATCTTGATTCGAACTGTTCGTTCATGACTAAAGGTCAACCCACACATATAAAGAGATTACTTCCACCTCGTTTCGGGAGTTAATCTATTATCGAATATTGAATTCCCATAAAGCTTTGTTGTTGTTCCGGAAGGTTGTATTAAATTCCCTTCCACACTTTGATTTGAATATTCCCAGAAAGCTTTGTTGTTGTTATCCTAGAAGGTTGTATTAAATTTCCTTCTAGACTTGTTGATTGTACTCAAAGGGAACTGGAGATATAAAGTGTAAGAGGCTTGTGTGCGGCACAGTCCATCTAGCGTAAGAGGCCGAGTGGCGCCGGTCCAGCATTTAAAGGCCCATGTGTCGCCTAGGGTGATGACCTGTTTTGGATCATCCTTCTACTAGTAGAAAAGGTTACTTAACTATTGTACTATACGACTGATCATCGTGTACAATAGGCGCGGTGGATGCTCCAGTATCTTCTTTTCTTCCAATTGGAATTTGACATTAACACTGTAATGAAGGCCTAGGTGCTAAGTTACTGATAGTGTTAATGGAAACTGTTGAACTTCATTGGTCCTACACTAAGGATAGTGTTAATGGGAACTGTTGAACTTCATTGGTCCTACACTAAGGATAGTGTTAATGGGAACTGTTGAACTTCATTGGTCCTACACTAAGGATAGTGTTAATGGGAACAGTTGAACTTTCATTGGTCCTACACTAGCGATAGTGTGAATGAAAATTGTTGAGCTTTTATTGTGGTATCGCAGTAACTTGAACTGCATACTTATTTTGAATATCTTCTTGCATCGTGAATTCTGATTTATTGCAAACTTCTAAATTGTTCAATTCTGAAGTTGTTGTGCTTACTCCTCTTCGTGAGAATTGTTCTGAACAAATATCAAAATTGTTTTAAAAGTTGTTAAGGTGAATCATTTCTAGAATTCAGTAAACCTCCTCCTGTTTAGAAATTGTTGTTACAAATATTTCTTTCAGTATTAATTATCTGTCAAAGCTGAAAACCCCTTACTTATGTTGAAATTATACTTTTGTTCTTCATTAGTGAACTTGCTGAGCATTTCTTTCGCTCATACTTGCTTGTTGCAAATATTAACCTTTCAGAAAAAGGTAGATTGGTGAGACTCATCTGCACAGTTCGGAAGAAGAAGGCAAGCTGCCATGATGAAAGATTATTTGGTTCAGGGTATCTAGATCTGGTGTAAGATTATTTATAAGTTAATATGTAACAAATATTATCTTGTATAGAACATTATTGGTAGCTGGTATACTTCTTATCGAAGTTATACTAGTTTGATAAGATTTGTGCAAATAGAAACTGATTATAGTAATTTGTTGTAATGGGGAATTGTTGCTAAAAATAAAGATTTGAGGAACTTTACGGATGGGGTCACGAGTATGATTTGGCTTGTTGAGAAATGTAATAATTGATGCATGACTTGGGATTCTTGTTTCTAGCCCTATAACCTAAAAGATTCTTGGGAGTTGGGGTCGCATATCTATTTTCAGTTATTGATGTTTACAGGTGAAAATTATAATCATGACATGGGTGGTTTTGTATTGAGAATTTCTGCAGTGACGACCAGATCCATGACCCCGGATTTGGGGGTGTTACAACCTTGACTGAACTTACCTTCATATAAACAGTCTTAACAACTTTCTGTTTAGACTTAGGAATATATGTGTCCTTTTTGACAGGTGAAGGAATCGCAGTCTTGGATTTTTCAAATTTATTATTGATGTTTTGTCTAGGTGTCATGTTATCTTTATTAGCAATCATGCGTTTGAAATAAGCAGTCATATCATTAAAATCACATAACATACAATTTAAAACACCATAAGGTTTATGGCATACATCAATAACAGGTATGTTATTCAAAACAGTAGGTGTTTTAACAGTTTCTACTTCAACTTTATCAGCAATTTTAAAGTTCTCAGTGATATATGTTGTTACTATTCCTACTATTAACAAACATATTAGGTCTGTTCACATTATTCTTTAACTCTTTATCACCTATACCAGGATTGGGCAATCTAGAAGTTCTCACATCTTTCACTGGTGTCTTAGGTGCACTACTCTCATCTTGGACATTAACTCCTTGTATGTCCCTAGCTTGTTCCTCTCTTTTCTTCTCTTCCTCGAGGTCCTCTAAATTTATTTCATAAGCAATTAATATAGGCTCTCAAGGATTGGTTCTTTTACAGGGGTTACGAAAAGAGGTTTAGATGTGTCTTTAACATGTGGGATACCTGTTAGGTCCAAATGTGTTGTAGAGGGGGGGTGAATACAACTTTTCGAATTAATGAAGCAATAAATACTATGTAATAAATGAACACAATGATTCAAGGAATATATGTCTTATATATAACTTGAAAGGGTTGCACCAACATTCTTTACAAAGTACACTAGAAGTAAAGAGGGTAGTAAATGATACTAAGCTCTGTGAATACTCTCTCTCTCCTTTACAAGTGTTTATCTTGAAAAAATATTGCTCTCTTAAAATAATACACAAGTACTTCTATTTATACTACTTGTAATCTATGTCTTGTAGTCTTCAAAGATTAAGATATACGTGGCCCAATGATGTCCACATAAATCTTATCTAATCTTGAAAGCTTGGAAATCTGCCAATTAGATGATGCCATGTGTCATGTTGAAACTGCCCTTCATGTAGAACATCTACTTGAGAACTTCTACTTGGCCATCTCGAATATCTATCTCGAATATTCTACATAGGAATGTTCTACTTGGACATCTCGAACATTTAAGTCGAATATTCTACATAAGAATATTCTACTTGGCCATCTCGAACATTTAAGTCGAATATTCTACATAAGAATATTCTACTTGACCATCTCGAACATTTTGTACTTAGAAAAATTCTGGGCTTCAACTTGAAACTTCAATGCAGCATTTTGAACTTGTGATTTCTTTATGTTTTCCAAATTCTTCAACAAGCTCTTTGAACTTGGATCTCTATTACTGACATAAACATACTATCAATGTCCTGACACTTGATGCAATGGTCTGATTCATAAGTGACTAGTCTTGATAGTGTCTCTGCTTCTTGAATAGATTACCATTTTCAATTAGTAATGTGGCTTTCCAATCATTGCTTTCCTTCTTGTTCACTTGAAATCAATTTGACTTATTGATACTGATAGTTATGATCTTGAATCTTTAAGTTACAAACCACTGAGGCATGAACAACTTTGTCTTGAACTTCTTTCAATGATTTCTTCTTTGTTTGATCATAGTTAAGAAATTGAATTGTATCAATTACCTTGTCTTCATAGTTAACATTGATTTCTTTGTAACTTCATGTTCTTGATTGTCTTCTGGTTAAGTATTTTTTTCTTTTAGTTGAGTTACATAAGTTATAGTGTTACAAGTTCAGACACTCTGCCTTTCAATCTCCCCCTATTTGATAGTCTAACAATGACATTCAAATTAACAAAGGGATAACTCAACTAAACAATGAGACGAGAAAAAGATAAATAACATTACTGTCTTGTTTGAATTATAACTGAAATAAACTTGAAAACAATTCAAAGAACTAGAATAAATAAAACTTATTATAGACAGAAAATTTAAACTTCAAATTAAAGATCATTTGAGTGATTCCTATCACCTGGATTATTTCATACCTTTCAGTCAAACTTATATCACCTTATTGGATCCACTCTGATTCACGGTTACAGTATGGTACGTTAGCCTATCTCGCATACCGTGATCAAGTGAATTTTCCTCAAGTGAGTTAAAGCAACCAAAAAGATATGAAGTTTTTCCAACTTCAAGTTCACACCACTCTGACAGTTAATTCTAATTCCGTCTCTTCTTCCTAACTTCTTCAGCTTGGCGTTTCTCCTCCTTCAACCTTCTACGCCTTTCCTTCTGTTGTTGTTCTTTCTTGTAAACTGGATCATGAAGATGCTTCCACCTTGCATTCAATAGACTTACCGCTTCCATTTCTAGAGGATTCTTGGGCTCTGGATAAGGATGCCTGAAAAGCCTTCTGAGTTTGTCCACCTCCTGAGTAGTTCTGATCTTTGGAATGTCCTCAAAATTTTTCATTATGAGCTGTGACTTCCAATGAGACTTATCAGCCTTAAACTAACAATAGATCATTTTAGGGTAGCCCTTAACACGGTTAGTATTGTGGACACTAGCCGCATCTCGCTCCATTCGCTTCTTTTCCACCACTACTTCAGATAAGTACTTCATGAGTCTCTGCTTCTCATCTACATTCTCATTCTCCACTTCGCCCCATCTGAATACTTCTAAAACTCTCTCCAGAAAAGCAGCATCTTGAGTCTGCAGCAGCCATTTCCTACTCATATGCAACAATGTTTGATTTTGGTCTGCGTCTATGAATGCTAAAGCATCAGCTGTGTCATTGTCATATGAGTGTATCCAGTACACACTATCTCTCCCTGGAACACCGACTGCCTCTCTTATTTCTCATTGTTCCAGTGATCCAGAAGGAAGAGTCAGAGCTTCATCTACATTTTTAACAGCTTGTAGAATATTCCACTTTCTTTCAATTAGCTCCGGATCAATCTTTACATTGTCTAGAGGGTTTGGAGCAATAATGTCAAACTTCCAGATTTCATTGCTCATTCTGAATATGACCCTCTCAATGAACTCTACTGACTTCTCCTTAATGTCAGAAGTGAATCCCTTACTCATCATTTGTCTGCATACCGCCTTTAGGGATTCTACTGATAAAGCCATTAGGTCATTTTCCTCTAAGCTCACCCTCTTCATCTTTCCATCAACAACCATCCGAACAATATCAGGATTTGCTGAGAATTCTGGTCCCTTGTCCTCTGCTAGCTGCATTAACTGATCCCTATACAGAATGCTAAGCTCCTCAGCTTGAGAATATTGAATTTTTGTTGCTAGCAAGAACAACTCTGACGCAGATCTTCTCGAGATGAATTGATCATCCACATACAAGAAAGATGTCGGGACTCCTTCGACTAAAAACAAGATGACCTGCCATTCCTTAACCATTGCATTATATCCAACTCTGACTTCTGAGATCAACCTTTTCAAAGCATTTATGTAGTCAACAATCAATGGATTCTGCAAGTTCAAGTTGTAGAACAAGTCTTCCGCCTCTTTGTTATGAGTTCCTTTTGTACAAACTCCCGATAGAATCTTCCTTGCATCATCCCATTTATGTCCGATCCTTCTCTTGTCCAGATCTACTTGAGGATCAGCTAACCTTGCAAGCTCATGATCATACTGTTTCTCCTTAAGCTCCGCTTTCTTTTCAAGGAAAACAGCCTCATCCTGCATCATCTTCATTTTATAGAACTGAGCTTGTTCCAAGGCCAACTGTTGGGCTTCTAGAGTTTCCTTATCAACAGGTATTTCTTCAGGCTGTCCGGAAGACATTCCAGCACCTCTACCTTGTCCCTTCAAAGATCTTCTAATAGCATGTGCTAGCGAAACATCCTCCATATCAGAATCTGAATCAAGTACTTCATGTGCTTCTTCCTGATGACGACTCAAGTCAATGAATGGCTCTTCTTGTTCAGCCACCACTGCCTTACCCTTCCTCTTTCTTTGAGCCTCTTCTTCATTCACTGGCTCATTTTCTTTGACAACATCAGCAGTTTGTTCTTCAATTTCTTCAATTATTACCGACTGCTGTCTTGTCTCCTTACCACTCTCCCCCTTAGGTGAGTTATCCCCAACACCACCTTTCTCGCCAGATCCAGCAGTTGCATGAGAACCACCAAAACCAGAACCCGAGGGTCTAGCTCCACCAGCACCTCCAGCACCACCAGTACCATCATGATCAGGGGGAGGCTGATTAAATTGTTCGTCAAAGCACTCGGGGGGAACAAAGCTTCTAACTGCATACATCATCCTGCTGATCTCTGTCGCCATGGCATGCATTATGCTCTCGACTGCTCCCATTCTCTCATTCAGAGTGCTACCCAAGATACCACCAGCATGGCCCAAGTCATTCACCTTATTTGTCAACTCATTCATCGTTGTCGCTTGACTGGCCATCCGTGCTGCGTAGTCATCAAGAGCTCGTTGATTGTCACCAACATTGATCCCCAACTGCCCCATCGACTGCCCGAACTGCTTGAATTCAGTTTCAATTGCTGTCAAACGCGTGTCAAGATTTTCAAGATGAAGGGACGGTGTTTGGTCTGGGTGTCCTCGCTCTAAAAATCGTTCTGTTAGTGTTTGTCGCTCGGTTTCGGGCCTTAAAAATGAAGGTCCCTCACTCCCTAAACGCTCACACACACTCCCTGTCTCACGCTCGTGTATGTCTTCAACAATAGTCCTGAAAGTGAAAGCAGTACCTGCAGAAACTGGATAAGCAAAGTAAGTAGCAGTAATGGGATCTGTTCCTGTCATGTCATGAGGTGGAATCTCAGGCTGAGAGGCCGCAGAGTGTTCTAGTACAACATCAGAACCGATCCTCTCTGCAGCATCAGTATGTACCGGTGAAGGTACTTCGAAAGCAATGAAAGCTTGTTGCCGCTCTGAAGTAACAGGCTCTTCAGAAGGCATAGAATCCTCACCATCTTCCCTATGTGTTGAATGTGCACGGGGCGAACCACTCGCGTGAGGTGGAGTGGTTGTGATAGACACACTAGGGTGGGACTGGGCTTGAGAAGTTACAGCATGAGAAAATTTTTGTTTCTTCCGAATAAGGGGCTGCACTTCAGGGTCACTCTCAGAACCCTCACCTAAATCTAAAGCTGCCTGCCTTTTAACTCCCGTTAGCGAGGGTGAAAGAGAGGAAACAAATGTGTCAGACTCCGAATCAGAAATATAGCTCTTGCTCGGGGATAGATCCTGCGGGCTAGCAGAATCTTGGGCCATGGAATCAGATTTAGGGGAAAAAGTATCAGTAGTGTGAATAGAGAGTTGCTCTTGTTCAAAGAAAGTACCTTCTTCAATACCTTGTCCGGTAGGTGGAGTAGATTGTCTAGTCCTCTGGCCGGCAGATGATTGTGCGTGAGAGTGCCCATCATCATCTTCATCATCATTTTCATTATCATTTTCATCACCAATACTCTCGTCCGGAATTCCCTGGAATGCGTCAGCATGGGCAGAGGGATTCTGAGCATGTGATGAAATGTGGTAGGTCCCCGCCATGGAAGTGATACCTGCATCAAACTTAACCCATACTTGAATGTTATCAGGAATAGACATCGGCTTACCATGATGCTTATCTTGATTAGCAATCGTTGTGAGTGACTTGGTGCCCATGCCCAAGGATGCAGATGTCGCACTTGTGGCAAATGCCTGTCTCACAGATAAAGAATCAATAGGTACTAAGTGATTAATAAGCATTTGTAGGAACCGAGGATACCAACAGACAACGTTAGTAGATGTCAGGTCTCGACTTGCAGGAGTTCCCATAGCAGTCACGATCTCGGAAAGAATGATCCTGCCATAATTAATATTTAATTCACGAGCAAGGGAAACTGCAAATACCTGCATGGGAATTGGAATTTGATGAAAATCTTTTTCGCGTGCCCGAAAACATCTGGTGATGGCCTCGCAAAAGTAGTTCCATTCCACATGGAAGTATTGTTTCTGGATGGCGCCAGTTGAGATCCGTCCAGAGGGAGGGTAGCATCCAATTTCTTCGAAGAATTTAATACGCTCATCTGTGTGAGGTTCGGGGTCATAAACATCTCTGACAGGGAACCCCAGAACCCGGTTGAACACGTCCTTCGTGACTTGAAATTCATGACCCGCCAATGTAAACCTGAAACCATAGGGGGTAGATTTACTCCCGAAAGTAACCGCATTAGTCCATAATTGCTGTAAAGCATCATGGACTAGTGTTGGTTTAGCAGTAAACGCAACACTAGCCTTGGAATACAAATTAAGAAATCGTACCCAAAACTTGAAGCGCGGGAGTTGATCACCAATTTCCGTACTAATGTTGTAAAAATTATTTTTGGCAAGAATAAATTGGTGAGCCATTTGTTAAAATAATTTTTCCTTGAATTAATGTGATTTTCGAAAAAAAAACAATTAAGGTAAACACTTAAGCAAGGAAAAGAAAAAAACGTAATCAAATTAATTTCTTTTAGAGAATCGAGAAGATGAACAATCGATTATACTAAACTACGGAATCAAATATGACCAAAATCAAAACAATTGGAACCCAATCCAGTAATTACTGCAACCCAAATACGTGATATGAATACTAAACTATGTAACTAGTTAACCGTGATAGTTGTGTGTATATCCGTGTATATATGTCAAACTGAGCAGATGATCAGACAGGGCCAAATACACAAACACAGGCAATAATGAATGCAAATAGAGAATAGTAAACTTAAAACGGGCAGCAGTTCGAGATATGGAAGAGTTTCAACACAAATCGAATGAACAGGGGATGAAAGTTTGAAATCGCAGGGTGGGAGGGTGGGGGCTGTAAAAATTTAGGGTGAAAACAATTAGGTAAAAGTGAAGATTGATGCGTGTTAGAGATGTATATATAGGCATATATGAGCAAAGACAAGAATACCCCTGAAAATATAAGAAGAAAAAGTTAAGTACATACAGGGGAACATCAACTCGAACACTATCTCGAACATCAAGTCGAATATTCGAGATAGTGTTCGAGATAGGGTCTATCTCGAACATTAAGTCGAATATTCGAGATAATGTTCGAGATGACACTAACTCGAACAGTTAATCACTTGAACAATTAAAAACAGCATTAAAACCCACCTGGGAGTCCCAACTCGAAATTCCAAGAATAAGTTGAGAGAAAATTGAATTTTAGGTCTAATTCGAATATCAAGTCGAATATTCGAGATAGTGTTCGAGATAGGTCTATCTCGAACATCAAGTCGAATATTCGAGATAGTGTTCGAGATAGGTCTATCTCGAACATCAAGTCGAATATTCGAGATAGAGTTCGAGATAGGGTCTATCTCGAACATCAAGTCGAATATTCGAGATAGGGTCTATCTCGAACATCAAGTCGAATATTCGAGATAGATGAACTCGGATGATGTCCCAGACTTGGAATTTTAAGCAGGCATACTAGGAACTGTAACTCGAGTTTCAAGTCGAATTTCGAGATGAATTTCTAATTAGATAGTAACTAGAATATTCTTCCCAGACTTAGAATTTTCAAAATTTGTGAATTTTGAAGATAGTTAGAATACTTTGGCAATATTTGTAATCGAAATAACAAATAAATTTTGTCAAATTAATCTAAATATCAATTCAAGGATTTTTAGCAAAATAAATAATTAAGAACCATTCCTTGACAATTCTAAGGCCTCTAAATGGATAAAGATTACATGAAAAACACAGAAAAAAATGAAAAATTAAGAAAATTATGAATTTAACTCCCCCTGTGATCATGCAATCTTAACCATATTAAAGTCTAAGCCCTTAATGATTGATTTAGCATACAGAAGTGATATTTTTAGCAGTTGTAGAGATTATTTACATATGTTTTCAACCATGCATGTATAAAAGAAGCAATTATCAGGACTAAAAACATATGTACATTAGTAAAACTGGAATTTTGCAGATAGGAGAAATCATTAACTTGTGTTAAGCATTCCCAATTCACCAACCAACCTATTGAATGTTACTTCATCAAGAGGTTTAATGAATATATCTGCAATTTGTTGCATTGTGGGCACAAAATGTAGCTCCACAATCCCCTCCTCGACATGTTCTCTAATGAAATGATATCTGATATCTATATGCTTGGTTCTTGAGTGGTCTACAGGATTGTTGGTCATGGCAATGGCACTTGTGTTGTCACACATGATTGGAATCTTGTTGTGTTCCATGCCATAATCTTTCAATTGGTTCCTCATCCACAGTATTTGAGCTACACAGCTTCCAGCAGCAATGTACTCAGCTTCAGCAGTAGAAGTAGATACTGTGTGCTGCTTTTTACTTTGCCAGGACACCAATCTTCTGCCAAGAAATTGACATGCACCAGATGTGCTTTTCCTATCAATCCTGCAACCTGCATAGTCTGAATCCGAATAGCCAATAAGATTAAAACCTGTATCTCTTGGGTACCAAATCCCTAGATTTGATGTGCCCTTGAGATACCTGAAGATTCGTTTGACAGCTATGAGATGTGATTCTCTAGGATCCACTTGGAACCTTGCACATAAACAAGTTGCGAACATGATATCGGGTCTACTTGCAGTTAAATAGAGTAGTGAGCCAATCATACCTCGATAACTTGTGATATCAACCGGTTTACCTGATTTGTCTTCATCAAGTTTCGTGGCTATTGCTATAGGAGTTTTAGCTGTTGATGCATCTTCTAGATTATACTTTTTGAGTAAATCTTTGATGTACTTGGATTGACAGATAAGGATTCCATCTTTTCTTTGACTAATCTGTAATCCAAGGAAGAAGGACAGCTCTCCCATCATGCTCATCTCATACTTATCCTGCATTAACTTGGCAAATTTCTCGCACAAGCATTCATTAGATGACCCAAAAAATAATATCGTCCACATAGACTTGAACAAGTATTAATTCACCTTTTACATTTTTGTAGAACAATGTTTTATCAATTACCCCCCTAATAAATCCACTTGCAATTAAGAATAAGGATAGGGTTTCATACCATCGTCTTGGGGATTGCTTGAGGCCATAGACAGCTTTGAAGAGAAAGTACACAAAATCTACAAGTTCTGGATTAACAATGCCAGGAGCTGTTCCAGATATACTTCTTCTTCTAGTTCTCTATTCAGGAAGGCGCTTTTCACATCCATCTGAAAAACCTTGAAGTTCTTGTGTGCTGCAAAGGCCAAGAACATCCTGACTGCTTTAAGTCGTGCAACTGGAGCGTAGGTCTCATCATAATCAATACCTTCTTTTTGAGAATAACCCTTCGCTACCAAACGAGCCTTGTTTCGTGTTACAAGTCCGTCTTCATCCAGTTTATTTCTGAATACCCACTTAGTTCCAATTACTGATCTGTTCTTCGGTCGGGGTACCAGCTTCCAAACTTTCTGCCTTTCAAACTGATTGAGCTCTTCTTGCATTGCAATTACCCAATCAGCATCACCAAGAGCTTCTTCTATTTCTTTAGGTTCAAGCTTGGATAAGAACCCAGAATATAAGCAAATATTAGCTATGTCAGCTCTTGCAGATCTTCTAGTAGACACACCAGCATCTGGATCACCAATAATTAATTCAAACGGATGGTCTCTACTCCATACCCGTTCTCTTGGAAATTGTCTTGATGATTCAGCTTGAAATTCTGAATTGTTGTGTTGACTACTTGTTGTTATTTCTACTAACTCCCCCTGAGTTAGTGCCAGCTCCTACAGAACTAGTGTCTTCTCTTCTGGAGCTGTGTACACTTGTCCTTGAGCTGCTATTTACTCCCCTTGAGTTGTTGCCTGATTGTGTTGAAGAGGTATTCACTGATCTTTCATTAGACTCATGTATTTCTTCTCTAACACTTGGCATATTTGAAGTAACAACCAGCTCAGGTTCATCTTCAATTTCATCTAAGTCCAGATTAAGAAATTGTAGGGACTCAGGTTCACTTTTATCTTTAGAAATTGATGGGAGTTTGGTATCGTCGAATCTGACATTGTAGCTTTCAATCACTTTCCGATCATTCACTAAGAATACCCGATAAGCTGCCACCACATCTGTAGAATAACCGACAAATATCCCTTCACGTGCTTTTGCTTCAAACTTGCCTAGATTTTCATCATCTATCAGTACGTAGCATTTAGCTCCAAAGACATGAAAGTATTTAATTGTTGGTCTTCTATTATTCATTAGTTCACATGGTGTCTTTTCTTTATCTTTAATAATCAGCGTTCTATTCTGAGTGTAACATGTTGTACTCACTGCTTCAGCCCAAAAGTATAGAGGAAGTTTTGAATCAAACAACAAAGTTCTTGCTGCTTCAACCAATGTACGGTTCTTCCTTTCAACTACTCCATTTTGCTGTGGAGTTCTCAGGGCTGAGTACTGACGACGTATTCCTTTAGAAACACAGAAATCATTCAAGATTGCATTTTTAAATTCCGTGCCATTATCTGATCTAATCGTCTTCACAGTGAGTGTTGAAACATTCTCAATTTGAGTGATATGATCAATGATTTGGAAAGGTACTTCATCTTTTGTCATAACAAACAATACCCATGTATATTTAGAGAAGTCATCCACGATTACCAACGCATATCTTTTCCTTGATAACGATAGCATGTTCACTGGGCCAAATAAATCCATATGAAGAAGTTGCAGAGGCTCAATGATACTAGAAATTTCTTTACTTTTATGCGATGCTCGCTTTGACTTTCCCATTTCGCATGCTTCGCAGAGTCCTTTAGGAGCAAACTCCATTTGAGGTAGATCTTTCACCAATTCTCGCCTTGCGAGAGCATTCATCGTTTTGAAGTTTAGGTGGGATAGCTTTTTGTGCCATAACCAGCTTTCATCATCTGAAGCTTTACTGTAGAAACAAGTGACTTCATTCTGGTTTGCCGAATCCATATCAGCAACAAAAAGATCTGCCTTCCGAACCCCTCTTAAAGCTAACGAACCTTCCTTGATGTGAGTTATTGATACACCTTTCTTATTGAAGACAATGTCATAACCTTTGTCACAGAATTGACTTATACTCAACAGATTATGCTTCAATCCCTCAACATAGGAGATATCTTCAATGATGACATTGCCAGTCTTCAGTTTGCCATATCCCTTTGTCACTCCTTTGCTGTCATCTCCAAAGGTAACATAAGGGCCAGCCTTCATAACCAACTCTGTAAGCAGGGACTTGTTTCCTGTCATATGCCTTGATGCTCCACTATCTAGCACCCATATAACTTTATTTATGTTTCGCTTAATGCCCTGCAATGTCAGATTGATTAGACATTCTTCGGAACCCAAGATTGATTGGGCCCGGCTTTTCTATAAGATCGAGAATTATCAGTTTTAACAACAGGAGATGCACTTTCTTTAACATTCTTAGAGCTTTCGACTTTGTCTTTTACCTTGTCAGATTTAACAGATTTGTTAGTCTTAGGAGAAGGCATGTCACACCTAACTTTAGGAGGACTGGCAGTCTTAGCTCTTACATGCTTTTTCTTGACATTAGAACTAGTAGCAGTATTTAAACATGTTTGACTAGTTGCATTCATCAAGTTCACGAAGGTTTGCATGACATTAAAAGTGCATGGCATACAGTTCGGTTGACCACATTGTACATGATTTTGATGCATGTTAATCATTGCGTGTGGTACAGGCATGGCATGTGCAACAGGAATATTCATGTTAGATTTACATGCATAACAAAGATGTTCAGTGGATTTACAGTGATAACATGCTTTCTTTATTCTTTCTACCTTAACCTCTTTTTCAACCTTTTCTTTCTTAACCTGTTGTTTAACAGCCTTGGCTCCTAATCCTGGTCTAGATTCTTCTCTAGGGGATTTGATTTTAACTGATTTAGTAGGAGTTACAGGTTGTTCTTTCTTCTGATCTTCCATCTCGATTTCATATCTAACTAATAAATCAGTCTCTTCTTCTTCTCGAGGAGCAAAGTGTTTGAATATTGGTTTAATAGCAGATTTGAGAATTGTAAGTACTTCCTTTTTAATCTCACTGGGACTGGTGTCTACAGGCCTTTTCCCTTCTTTCTTAGATAAGTTAGAATAGTCAAGTCCTACACCAACACCAGTTATCTTCTTAAATGTGCTACTATCAACATTCACTTTACTAGCTGCTAGTTTATAAGCTTCGCATTTTGTTTCTAACTCAGCTAGTTTATTCCTAAGACATGCTTCTATTTCATCTTTAAGGTTGAGCTTGTGTTCCAAAGTTTTAATAGAGTCTCTTAGGGAAGTATCTATAGTGCAAATAGCCTCTAATTCTTTCACTTTTGCCTCAAGCATTCTGCATTTGGCAACAAGTGTTTTCTGTTCTTTTTTAGAAGTATTTAGGCTTTTGCACAGCATATAGATCTCTTCGCTAAGAGCCCCGTTCTGCACCTTATAATCATCTATAGACATTTCTTCCTTAAGGGTTAGAACTGGTACCTCTGGTTCATCTGATGTCTCAGCCATGAAGGCAAAGTTTGCTATATGAGTAACTTCTTCCTCATCTGAATCATCCCACGCTCTTCCTTCTGTGACAACTAAAGCTCTTTTTCCATGTCTTTCCTTCACCAGGGCCTCATACTTGCTTTTGAGGGCTTCACAAGTTTCTTTTGGATATGTCTGTTTAGGCTTCTTGCAATCTGTAGCAAAATGTCCAGCTCCACCACAGTTATAACATTAGAACTTCATTTTGAAATCCAAAGGAGATTTGTAGCTGGTACTCTTGCTTTTCCCTTTGTAGCCTTGTGAACTACCACCACCCCTAGTAACCCGATAGTAAGATGAAGATTTATTTTGTGGTCGGTTACTCTTTCTGAATCTGATATTGCTGAACTTCCTTGCCATGTATGCCACGACACTGTCATCCAGGGTGAAGTAGTCGTCATCACTATTTGATGTGCACTCATCATCATTTTCAACTTGATGTGATGCAGTTGATGACCTAGGCTTTTCTGCAATCATTGCCTTTTTAGACTCTACCTCATCAGCAACTAACCCTGATGCAGCTTCTTTTCCTCTTGAATCATTATCCCATGCTTGATCTTGAAGTGTTTCCAGCTCATAGGTCTTTAGAATTCCATAATATTCTTCCAGAGTAGTTGTGTGCAAATCTCTGGTTTCTCTAACAGCATAGACTCTATGTTCAACGCTTTTTGGCTGGTTCCTCAGATATCTCGTGTTGACTTCAACCACGGGGAGAGTTACACCTCACAGATTCAAATCCAAAACCAACTGACTGAATCTTAGATAGACATCGGTTATACTTTCACCTTTTCTTATCCTGAAGGTGTCATACTCCATCTTGAGTATAAGTGTTTTGTTGCTTCTGACCTCAGAGGTACCTTCCATGACGACCTCTAGCTTATCCCAAATCTTCTTTGTTGTAGTTAGTCCTTTAACTACGTTAAACATCTCATGATCCAGGGATTCCATCAGTGTTTGTCGAACGGATGTGTCGAAAGATATCTGCTCCTTATCAGCATCTGAAAAGTCTACTGCCTTCTTAGGCTCAGACCGTTGTGGTACTACCACATCTCCTTCCATATGCTCAGGAACAACAACCATTGGTACAAATTTACCTTTATCGAGGACTTCCAGATATT
This sequence comes from Oenanthe sinensis, assembly GCA_028671895.1. Classification (NCBI taxonomy): domain Eukaryota; kingdom Viridiplantae; phylum Streptophyta; class Magnoliopsida; order Apiales; family Apiaceae; genus Oenanthe; species Oenanthe sinensis. Next base: position 36,253,795 of record CM053806.1, read on the forward strand.
CAGGATTGACGGACTCAAGATAAAGTTTCATTCTCAACACCCATTCTTCATAATGATCTCGGTCGAACATTAGAATCTTGAAATTGTTTTTAGGTGCCATCTTAATGCGGATTTAAAGTAAAGATAATAAACTTTTCTTATTACTTGAGTAGTAATTAAAAGAAAATTAAATTATCTTAAAATAAATCAAGGTTCAAATTCTGGACACAAAAAAAATTTCTAAGTACCCAAGACTAGGCTAAGTAGAATATCTATGTAGAACTGCCCAAGTCGAATTTCTCTAAGTAGAACTTTTGTCCAAGTAGAATATTCCAAGTAGAATATTCAAGTAGAATATTCCAAGTAGAATATTCCAAGTAGAATATTCCAAGTAGAATATTCCAAGTAGAATATTCAAGTAGAATATTCCAAGTAGAACTTTTGTCCTTGGAAGAAATTTGCTGAAGGTCACTTTTAATATTGAAAAAACAATATTACTTTTCACACTTTTTGACTTTGTGGCTTTTCTCACCTAACTCACCTAACCCACGTGCTAGGTACTGAATATCTTCTGTAACACTTTTTGTTATGAGATTTATGTCAAATCAAAAGCCAATAACACCTTTTTAACTTTATGTCTCTTGAAAAGGTAATCAAAAGTTGCTGGGTTTATCTTCTTTATCAAGAACAGTGATGATTCATTGAAGAACACCAAAAATCAAAGTACCCAGAATAATTCACAAAAATTATCTAAAGTCCACCCAGGCTAAATAATCACACCCGGAGTATTTAAATAATTTTTAGAATGAGTTTTCTCTGTCAAACAAATTTGAGCACTCTTTTCGAGAAGAACTTGAAAAGTAGATCTGTAGATGAAAACTCACTAATATTCTACCAAACACAAGGATCTATGTTTTGTATATTAAACATGAAGCTTTGATACCAATTGTTAGGTCCAAATGTGTTGTAGAGGGGGGGTGAATACAACTTTTCGAATTAATGAAGCAATAAATACTATGTAATAAATGAACACAATGATTCAAGAAATATATGTCTTATATATAACTTGAAAGGGTTGCTACAACATTATTTACAAAGTACACTAGAAGTAAAGAGGGTAGTAAATGATACTAAGCTCTGTGAATACTCTCTCTCTTTTACAAGTGTTTATCTTGAAAAAATATTGCTCTCTTAAAATAATACACAAGTACTTCTATTTATACTACT